>OX940877.1:136452322-146452322 GCA_954870665.1 Stratiomys singularior | reverse complement strand
TACCAGAGGAACCCAGCAATGAGGAATGGATCAAGCTTATGTGTCACGAATCTAGTAGTGATGTGTTAACGCCAGTCTTTGAAGATTTCGTAGAATTTGACGACGACCTGGTTACCGCTGGAGAATTTACCGATGACGATATCGTGCAGAACTTGATGACAAAGTGTTCTGACGGAAATGACTAAGAAGATGAAACCGACCGATCACAGATTTTGAATACAGAAATAGAGGACATTCCAAAGAAGAAAGAAATTTTAAATGCACTAGATAAGATACATAAGTTTTTTGCATAAATATTCGGATGTTGGTGATAAGAAAATATTCGATAAAATTTACGAATTAGAAAAGCATGTACAAAATATAAATACAGAAAATAGAAAAAAACTGATTTTTGAAAATAGATATAAAGATTTATTGTTTCATTTTACGTGTAAGATTTATGTAAAACACATACTACATGCATGTATAATACATATGTATTATACATTTATTTACTGCACATTTGCTGTATTATTTATTTAACGTCAATGAGTGATAGTGGTAATATATGTACCCCTATAAGGTAGAATGTCGGGTTTGTGGGAAACCTCCATAAGCGAAAAAGAGATTGCCATCCCTTGAAATCTGACTTATCCAGGTTCGACTGTTTATGTATTTACATAGAATAAGGGTGTTTTTTAGAGAGGAGAAGCGCACCTGTCGAAACTAGCCAATCCAGTTATCGCGAACTGAAAACGCGCATGTACTAAAACTGCTACAAATTTTTTTTTTTTTTTTGAATTTTTAAATAAAAATTTAGGAGGTGACTTCTTAAGGTGTAAGGAATCAATAAATGTAAAACAACTATTATTTCAAAATTATAACCGTCAAGAATCCTTTATCTCGTAGGCCGACTTTTTTCAAGTTCTGGACTTAAAAATACTTTTGACAGCTCTTGACAGCATCAACATACGCTACCAATTGTGTGGCTTCGAACATTAGTGTACCAGAGAAGTCAGATGTTATCCTTTTGATGACTGGGTCGTTGAATATCTTGAATTGCATAAATGCTCTAAAGAAAGACTTGATTTTATTATTGCCACTCTACATCACATAAATTTACAATTTCGGAACCCGATCAATTCGGAATCAATAGTAATGTAAAGAAAATTGGTAGGCTTTTAAAAGTGTATACTCATGCAATCTGATATACTGACACTGCTTCAATGAATTAGCGCAATCACCAAATTAATTCCTGCAAGATTATTGAATGAATCAAGATTCATCACGTGAAGAGCAGTTGAAATGAAATGATTTGGAATATAATGAATTTATTTAAGTTCATTTTCGGTAGCATAATACACATTTGAGAAACTGGAAACTTAAGGATCTAAGGTGGATTGTATTAACTTAACTTTTAATAAGCTTCTTAACTAGTTTTTCCTTTAATTTTACTAAATTGAAAGATTCTTCAGTTGTAAGGGAAATGATTAGCAATATCACACAGCAATAATGTTCTACTCTGAACAACTGGTTTGAGAAAAATTACGTGAATTACTCCTAATTAAGACACTATGTAAATGATCCTAAATTGAGTTAAACTCAATCCGCATGAATCCGAAAGTTTTCGCGGTGCTAGTGCCGAACCAATCCAGCGATCCTGGATTTCAATTCTAAGTGCAACCCTTCGATCATTTAAAACATAGTTAGCTCTAAACAATGTCGCTATTCGACCCTGCTTGCAAGACTCCTGCAAGAGATAATTAAATTCGAATAAGTAATTGAAACATTTTGCATATTTTAAACATAAAACCCTTTTCCATTTTACTACAACAGGTGTCCGGGTACAATTAAAACTTTTCAACACTTTCCTGTCGTAAGTCGAAATCCTTAAGCTTACCCGCCCGAATCCCAAGTACGAATGGTGTTAAGGTGAAATAGGGAGCTAGCAACGGCTAAAGACAGAGCTAATTAGTCTTGATAAAGTTGGTCTTGTCTTAAACAACATAATCCAACGATACCTATCAACTGAACTTTTCCTTTTCCAAACTGACTCAAAGTTTAGTCAAGTATCAAGTACAAGTATTTCGTAACACACTCGCAGTCAATAGGGATGCAAGCTGAATATTATTATGCAGATATTGCTTAATATGCAGCGAATGGAGCGAGTTGAAGTTAAACAATCCATTGAAGATGGGGCGATCGCTACCTGTAGCTTTCTGCAAGAAAGGACAAAAATATCATTTACATGCATACACCGAGCACATCGTTACCGACCAAGTATTGAAAACAACTTGATATTGAAAACAACCAAATTATTGGAATTCAATATCAATTAATTTAGCATGCCTTTTCTATCTCATTGTATTTTACAATATTAATTATCGTCAGCACAAAATAATTACGGGCAAAATGGAACACCAATTTATTAATAGTTATGTTTATTCGATGAAAAACTAACAACGCCCTATTCAAAATCTAAAGCAGACTATCAATTGTCCTTCTAATTACCATCAAACTATGTACTGTGTCAACCCTCTATCTCTCCTTTTCTCTTTCGCTCGGATATATACAAGGAATTAATAGCCACACAAGTTCGAATATGATTTTATAGGGCTCGATTTTCATTAAATAGGTCAATCATGTTATTTGCTTTCGGTCGAATTCAATTCATTGTTGGATGTAAATTTTTCAATTTGCGTCCCTTGATTGGTTTCACTTCATTTCTCATTTCATTTATTTATTTATGAATGCAACAATTTATGATTTTTAAAAATTGATTAATTGCATAAAGTTTAATTTCATTGCATACGGTTGTTCTAAAGGAGTATATTCCATGGACTTGATTTTTCCAATAAAAATGGTGGAAGATGTAAGAGAAAAAAATGCGAGCAAAGTAACTATTTATGATTGAAATTAATTGCCTATGAATGAGTTGGTGAATGATTTTCTGGGAAAACCCATGACGCCAATTTGTGATGGAAAAGCTTTACAATTTAAAAGCTGCAGATGTTAACATCGTAGACACTATTAATCCTTTGTAACTTTGCAGACTTTTTGCCGGAGCTCTGGAGAAATTAATAATTTCATTTTCTGTATTTCTCACGTAGTCTTATGCATATAAGAGATCTTCCGATCCTTCAACCCTGTTTGATACGATGAAATAAAATTTACTCCGTTTGTTTTTAAGTAAAGGATATTGTTGAATATAATACGTTGAACTCATGGTGGATGGGATATCGAAAGTCACAGATATAGACTGTCACTTAGGTTTAATGTACGTTAGAAACTTTATCATGTAATATCAATTCATGATAAGATATTATATCGTTTGCAAGGAAACTCGTACCCTTTTTATTATAGTTTTTTAGTTTGTGGTGGTTCACTGATTTCTGCCTGAACTCTCACGGTCTCTCTGAATTTATTTCATCATTTCAAAAATCAATAAAACTGAATTAAAATGGTTTTGGAAGTTACGTTTCCACCTTTAAGAGTTAGCACGGAATGTTTTGAACGCTGACCTTTTATGAAAGCTTTTTGAATTTGCCACGTTGGCGTTCCCAGTTGCTTAGTGAATATTTCCGACCTTCCAATTTCGAAGGAGTCAGTAGAGGTAAAAGCCTGATAATCCTTGCGACTGGTTATGTTATTCAAATTTTTCAAACGTAAATTTTTTTTCCATTTAACTTCTGTGTAGCGTTCTATACATAACCTAAATTTTCAATTTAGTAAATGAAAAAAACATTGTTAAGACCCTCCCGAAACATGAATAACCGGTTCCGAATCGACAGCATAAAACCATCAATTGTTTTTAAAAAGGCGATATGCGATTTCTTTACACAATCGAGCCCACACTGAGGTAGGCGAAGTGTGTGAAAACAAAACCAATAGTATTTCTGATGGTAGGTAAGTGAAGGCTGTCTTCGCCCTGACGCCCACACTTGCAATGCTTATGGAACACCTACCAAACACTCCGCATATCAACCTGAGTACCCAGCCTGGAACCGTTTAGCACATTTCCTCAAGCTAGGCCTCGTGTCTCTAGGCCTAGAGGCGCCTACAGGTTACGGGGATCCTTTCTCCAGCAGGAAGGAAAGGTGGAGATCCCTTCATTCCCAACGCTCCATTATAGCTTTTTTTAGTATGGGAACAGCGCGAGCATATTGTTCGACGCATTTCTTCAACCATAGCTACGGAGCAGAGAGATCCAACTTCATTGAAGAGATCGACGCGCTACTTGCTCCATCTTTTGCAAGGGAAAATGTGTGACAGGTGTTATCCACCTCTCTGCACAAAACACGCAGTTAGGAGACCGTGACTTGTTAATTTTATGCAGGTTGAACCGAAACATTCATGCCTACTGAAGAGCTCGATTAAGTTTAAATTGGTCTCACCATGCACTCGATTAAGCCACGGCCTCAGGTCAGGTGTCAAGCGTGCAGTCCACCTTACCCTAGTGTGTTCACTTCTGCGATTACCGGTACTACCTACCCGGAGACTGTTCGATATACGCATGCAATTTGCAGCGCTCCTTGTCTTTGCACCTGTGCCAACAGCTTTCGGTGTAACTACCGCTGGCTGAGAGCATCGTCCCAAAGTTCTAACCCAAAGAGTAGAACCGACATAACAGCGCTCATTAGGAGTCATCTCCTTGATGTGGTGTGCCCCTCCATGTTGGCCATTAATCGAGTGATTGCCGTTCCACATGCTGCAGCTTTGTCAGCTGTTACCCTAATTTTTTGGGGAAAAACTTATGTTCGAGTCTATCAGGACGTGCAGATATTGCACTGCTGATTGCGATTCAACCAGCTGTTCCCCAGCACTGATATGCCTTACCCTGGGGATTCTCTTTTTTTCCAGGTAGCCACTTCAGTTTTTTCAGTGCCAGCATGAAACGGAAAGCAGTCAACCAGTCCCTTACTCGCCGCCTTAACGTATTTAAAGTTTTGCATGGTCGACTGTCCAACCAGTGGCTAGCCCCAAGGAATTTAAAGGAAACGGCTTGATACAATTCAAAAATATTTTCATGAATCGTGGGAATAAAATCAAAGAAATTAGTCTAAACCAAGCAGTAGTTCACATAATAAGGGAGACGTAAGAACCAAGTCTACCTCAGAAAAGGTAAACTCAGTTGTTTGTAAAGCCTTGTTTGACAAACCTGGTTGCAACAAATGGGCAAGGTGTCAGGGTTTATGTCTTTTATAGAGACTGCAGGGCATAACAGGCTCTCTGATGGTGCACAATGTTGTAACAGGCATTATTGAGTGTTTGACAAAAAAAGTTTTTGACCATTTTTTGGAGCAATAAACTCGAGCAATAAGAAAACGTAAGCATGAAAACAACTAACTCCTATTATGCATGAAAGAAAACAACTTCATCTTCAGAGACAAATACTATAAAAAACCGAAGGTGGCTCAACGGTTATTACAATATCTCCTCTAATCAGCGACTTTTTCATGTCCAGCATAAAAAAATAAAAGCTGCCTAAACACAGTACGATATGTTGACAATTGCCTTGTGGTTATCAAAGAGGCCGAAAAAAACAGAGCACTGCAAGGCGTGAACCCAGCTCACGAGATGATGCAATTCACATACGTAGTGGAAGAGACGGAAAACTACCATTTACAGTTTTATTAGTAAGACGGGTAGATTTCAGTGGGGAGTATACAGGAAACTAATAGACAATGCGGATTAAACCTTCAGAATACACATCAAAATACAGCGATCAAACAAAAATGGCTGCGTTCAAACACTTGGGCCCACAGGCTTCTTACGTTACCACGCAACAAAAAATGCATTTAAAAAGGACGAAATAATATCATAAGGATAGCAGTTGTAAACGGGAACTAAACCCGAAAAATTAATTTTTTGATCAAAAACAACAGTGAAAGGTAATGCATATAAGATACAGACCTTATAAGAAAAAATTCAAAGAAACCCAACATGCCAATGGGACACAGTGATTTCACGAAAACCTCATACGGATAATTAAAACGGCTGAAAGAAACACTTGAATAACAAACTAGGAACAACAAGAGGAAGTGCGAATAAAATGCAGATAAATTGAGTATGAAACTGAGAGAAGCCAACTGCAAGAATAACAAAACATGGCATTAACAATCAAACAATCGGTGAGCATAATGACCATATCAGGGAGGCAAACATTGCCAAGAAATACGTCAAAACAGATAAGCTAGCAAAAATCATACCAAAAGGAGCGGAATTCACAAGCTCAGGATAGAAGAAATGCATACGCATGGTGAATGATATACACACGGAAGGAGGCTGCAAGTAGTATATGGAATATTTATTTGTAAAAATTAAATACATAAATTCCAAAAAAAGCAATAAAAAATAAATATTACTTGTCTTTAAGACACAAAATGCTTTTAAGGATTTTTTTTTATTCACGTTTGACGCTTTATTTTGGTGATATTTGGTACAAATTCATTTTTCAAGGTATTGTCCATCGCTAGCCGCTTCTGTTTCTCATCTTTCTGGTAACAGGCGAACTCCTCGTCGAAGGGAGAACTCATCTTTAGAGGCTATCCATGAATCGATCCAATTTTGGAGTTCTTCAAAAGAGCAGAAAAGAATCTCTTCAAGGGCATGCGTCATCGACAAAAAAAAGGAGTCGGAAGAGTGCAATGTCCGGTGGAATAGGACTTCCCATTTGAGCGTTTCAAGGTATGTTTTGCTGGCCTTGAAACATGTGATCGAGCATTGTCATGCTGAAGAGTTACTTTATCTTGTCTTTGCTCGTATTGCGGCCGTTTTTGTTTCAATGCTCCGCTCAAACGCATCCATTATAGTTTTTAGAGTCGCTCTGTGATGGTTTCCCCTGATTTTAACAGCTCATAGTACTCCACGTCTGATTGGTCCCACCAAATACAGAGCATGACACTTGCCACCATGAATATTCTTGCCGTGAATATTCCGTATGATTTTTCGTGCTTGAAGGTATCGTAACAAACCCATTTTTCATCACTAGATACAATGCGATGCAACAATCCCTTTCTTTTGTGCCATTGGAGCAGCTGTTCACTAGTGAAAAAACGTCATTCGACGTCTCTCGGCCTTAAATCAAACGGGACTCAATATCCTACCTTCTGAACAATTCCTATGGCTTCTAAGCAAACCGATATGGCTTGCTGAGTTACTTTCAATGCTTCTACAAGTAGTTCTTGCGTTTAGCACGAGCCTTCATCAAATGCGGCATCGTCAAACTTTTCTGCTTGTCCTTCGCGCTCTTTGTCATCGATATTAAAATCACCACTTCTAAAACGTCGAAACCAGTATTCGCAAGTAGAATTCGATATAACATGTTCTCCATAGGCTTTCGGCAGCAAAGGATGACTTTCAACTGCAGATTTCTTCAACTGAAATCAAAGAAGTAGCCCTCCTCACAAATTGTGTTCTGTTGGCACAAAAATTGACATATTCGGAGCACAGAAAAACGATGTTGTTTACACTTCAGAGCAATGACACATACTGAAAAAAAAAACTAATGATGAGACTTTATGATTATAGTTATAATACTCTGGCGGGCCATAAAATCGTTTAATATAGGAAAGCTAGTTTTTCAAACGCTCTAGAATGCAGATGAAAGAAGCTACACGCGTATTTATGTTGAAGATGAAGCCTTTGACAACATATACCAATCTTTTTCCCGTTTACAAGTTTTGAAAATTAATAGGAGGAAAGCAGACGTAGCAGTTTCCTGTGAATGCATTTCGAATTTTCAAGAAATGACTGAGTTGAATACACGTACACTATTCTTTTAAATGTCCTTGAACATCGTTCTAACAGCTTGAACACCTTCCCATACAGACAAAAACTACAAACAATAAATGAGAAATGATAACAAAAAATAAGCAACGCAGATTTAATTTCACTCTCAAGATTCCATTCATCAAATGGTATTCACCTGTCATTAGAGCATCGCGACTTTCCAAAGAATAAAGGAGCAGCCATAACCTGATGAACACCATTAAAAGTCGATAAAGCATAAGAAAATATCAAAAGACACGAAAGGAGCAAATGTTTTTCATGTTCAGGATACAATGCACAATTCATTAAACTCGGAAAGCCTGCGGTGTCGTCGTTGCGAAAAATGATCATGGTCTAATGGTTGCACATTGAATCTCATTCATTTAATATCCTTCAACCTCAGTGTCTCACTTTTGTTACCACATTGGAGAAGATATGGGGATATGTATGTGTTTTTGCACGCGATTTTTTATAAAAGATGAAAAGAGCTCCGTTAATTTGCATATTTCCTGAAAGAGCGGAAGACGATTGTTCAGTCCAGGAGAACGTTTCATTCGTTTGGTTTTTGGTTTCACTACTACGATGTAGTTTGGTTGGAAACAAATATAGTAGAGGAGCTGAGGGTAGATATACTCTACAGTTGGTTGATATTAGTTGGCAGGAAAAAGTGGTGAATATCCATGCCTTTTTTGTTGGTCTTTGGTTTATATTTTACCCTTAAAGAATGGAATAGCCTCTGAACTTTGGCTTAATGCGTATGTAAATTTCTTTGTCGAATACGCAAGAGTAGAATATTTATTTTACTAAGTCTACCATTTGATTCAAAATATTAAAAACTATTCTTCCTCTATATCTGCGTTAGCCACTCTTACCCTAAAATGTAGTGGCTCTGTTTTTCATAAAAACTTTCAGTTGATTTTCCTGTAGTCAATAACCTCAAAAATAGTGTGAAAAACACTGAAAATTTCCTATTATAATTTATTATATATTAATATATGCAATCAACAACATGTCACGCCTCAACACCTCCAACCAATTAACTATTTTTCTCTGTAGTTAGAGTGGTCCAAATATAACCGCCATTTTGTTTTATTTTTCGCGACGGCCTAGATTAAGTTATCCAAAAGGTGCGGTCTTATATCACTCTTTTCATAAGTGTAAAGTATGTATTCTGAATATCGCCACTCATAATCCTGTGCAGCTAATACTGAAGACATCCATGATAGGTCCATAGCTTGGTCAAATAGAAGTCAGTCTCACCTTTTTTGAAAGGATTCCATGTCTCACCTCGTTGATGAGCTGTATGGACTATCTTTCGTTTAGCTCATTCATTTCTTATAGTTGCCACTTGTTTAAGATGTGGCGCCTAACAACGATGACAACGTTTTCCATGTCACACTCGTATCACCGGAATTCGATTTAGAATATTTTACTCTCTGATTAACACTGCTGTTATCCTCCTTATATACCAGCCGTCTTTTTGGCAGCATGGAATATTCCTCCTCAAGAGTTTACTCCCATACCTTTACTCCTTGTAGAAATCGAAACTGCATCACGCTCATCAAGAGTCACTTAATCCTTTGGTGGGGTCCTATTAACAAGTAATATGATTTGCTCTGGAAAGTTCAGCTTTTAGCCTAAATCGTAGCTTATTAGTAGTCTTCCATTTCTCTAACTAGAGGATAAGCGTTTGTAGCGTTAATGGTACCTTATTGATTGCTCTTCACCTGTGAATCCAATCGATTGATTCTTGACAGTTTTTCATTTTTCACCTAATTTACCCAGCATATCCTTTCAACCTGGCTCCATATCGTATATCAAACCAATATACAAATAATAATAGTAACATGTAGTTAGTAAATGTCCTCATTAGTTTTTCTTATATTTTGAATGCATTTTCCAGGATCATTTTGAATATGTTCTCTAATAGTGCCAGAATATTCATCTATTTACAGGATAGAACCCATTTCTTATATACAGCGTAACCGGCGCCATCAATCTCACTGTGATCAGAACCTTGCAACTAGGTTGATAGTTTAAAAACTTGCCTGAAGCTGAACTGCCATAGAAGGAGATGGCAGATACATCGACAACCTCTTTAAGTTTACTCTTTATAAGTTTCTCGAGCACATTCCCAACCGTATGTACCTAATAATTGACAATACATAGACTATTGCGTGACCAATAAAAAGCGCTTACATATAGAACGAACTAGCAAGTTTTCAGGTGCATTGATGTTTCTAAGGAAAATTTCTTATAGATAGAGACAAAACTGCAAAGAGATCTTGTTTTCATTCAAAAGTCGTGCACATCCTTTTAGGTCAGACTAATTATTCTCACAGGTAGCAAGCCATTTCGATTTCCCCACTCAAATACGTCTTTCAATTATTAAGCTCTCTATCTTGCAAAGCTCACTCGTTTCGCTACATGCGATATTAGTTCTTTATATATTGTTCTTTGTGATGTCCCATACACACTTTTAGTGCTTTTTATGATGATGTATTGATGTGGAGACGGAAACTTAGGGATTTTCCTTACCATCATATATTTCACATAAAAACTCACTCTTGCAAGCAATAATTCGAAACAGTGTCCTGCAAGACAGACCAATAACAATATCTTTGCAAGGACACTTTAAAAAAATAAAAGATTTTCCTCTTATTTCTTTATTACTTTGAAGATAAGTTCAGCGCTCTTCTAAGGCATTTTTAGGGTAATCTAAAGAGCGATTTGGTTTTGTTTTTATTCCTAGACAATTGATCTATACAAATCAAGTTTTTCATTATTTATAGGCTAGTAACATTCTATATATTCGGTAAATATCGTACGATAATTTGATTTTATATGTTATTATTAGATTGCGTGGAGAAAGGGACATGTGAGAGCATGAGCATGTGAGTGTAGCTAAAGTAAAGCGGGGGTGAAGCATTCTGTTGGAATGAAGGAATTGAAGAAGACAAATCACAAGTTTTACGTGTCTGAATTTAAAATAATCATAACTGAACTTTGACGTACGTAACAAACAGGAGTCGTCCATTTAAAGAGTCATTTCTTATGGAGCCAGAAAAATCATATTCATATGATGAATGCAATATGTATTAAGTTAAATTTTATACTGAATGATATAAAGGTCAAAAAATAAATTCACGAACAATGGACTTTCGAGAGCTTCAAAATAAGGCCAACTATTCCTAGAAAATCTGGCAGCGAAGTTTTTTGGGTGCGATATCACGTTTTTCTTCAATTTCTGACCCATGTCAAAGTGGATAGTTTCATGCTGATTTTTGTTGAGATATTTTGCAGTGTATCTAATGGCGAACAAGTCAAAGTCAGTTTTATGGAAAAGGTACAAAAACTGTTTTGAAACGTGTAAATTACTGACGTTCAGATTACAACCTTTTATTGTTGACTTCAGATAAAAACATTTAAGTGGGCTGTTGTTTATCCTGATAAAAGAAGGAAATGTATTCTAGAACTTACGGGTAGGAGTGGACTTGTGTGTTTGATGAATCTTTGCAATATACTTGATTTTCGACCTGCTGTTCGTTCAGGGTTCTTTGAGTTTATAATTTCCAATGCTGGGTACTCGGGTACTGCTCTTTAGCGAGCGCGTATGTCCAGCGACCGAACATTTTATCATATGCTCGAACATAAGAAAAGTGGCCGTCGAGTACATGTGGACGATGAAGCTGAGAAGGGGATCTCAAAGGCAATAAAAGATATTGTAGAAAACCTGAGGAGCCATGCCAAGATGCGACAAGACCTTTACGAATCGATGTTCAGCAGAAATCGAACTTCTTTCCAAATTGAATCAATGAAAGCAAGTTGCACTGATGACAAAACCTCATTTGTGACATCTGCAGGGTCTTTTTGGGGCAACGAAAGCAACGAGAGTAAATTAACGAAACCGCAGGAAAACTCGTTGACAACAGATCTTTGTCAATTCATGAACTAATCATAAAATCTGTCTAACTTACACCGACTGCAGCTAAGGATATCTTTTTCTTGATACCGTGAGCCATCCTTATATTTTGTGAATGCACAATCCATGTTGCTCGTTCCCTAGTATAATGTTAAGTTACCATGTACTAAACAGAAAATCTCTTCCAAAATGAAAAGAAAAATCCTTAAAATCGATCCTTTGACATGTTGCATTTTACAGTCCTTCACGTTAGACGTCTTTCTATTTTAAGGTTTCAGGTACATGTTGATAGAAACTACTCTACGAAATGCAAAAAACATTTTTTTTCCGCCAACAATTTTAACTGGAACTCTTTTCCGCTTCCCCAATACGACAAACTCGTTACAGCAAACATACTAACATACATACACATTCCCTTTATCGCATGTGTAAAATGAGTTCCGAGAAAGTTCTTCCTCCAATGAAAATACCTTTAGATATTCTTTTACAATTCCATAAAAGTTTCGATTTCACTCCGAGTTTCATTGATCATTTCAAATTTATACGTTTTATCTAGCTTTGATTAAATTTATACTTTACCAAAACCTTTTCCAAACAAGTTCACCCGAAACAGGATACTCGTACATTGTTACCCTAAATCACCACACTCTTCGCTACACAAAGTACCATCTCTCCTTGAACAGCAACAGGTTGATCCTCTTCAATTCTCTCTAATGATAAATTTTGACTCGACATTGTGGCACACTTTGTCCTTGCAAAAGAAAAAAAAACCAAAAACCCCATCGCCACCACTAAACCGTAACACCCTGCTAAGGTGACATTAGTGTAAAAGTGGAAAAAGTAAGGGGTGGTGTGGTGGATGTTAAAATTTTGCGTGAGGTTCGATGGCCCGGTAAAACGATAAAGGAGAATATGAGTGTTGAAGGTTATACAGTCGGCAATATAGTAAGGAAATCCTTGTGCGTGTGCTTTCTTTTATGTTTGTGTGGTTTTCTGGAACATTAACCAGGGACCAATATCCGGAAATCATTCAAGGCACTTTAGGCTTTATAGTTTCATACGAAATTGTTTTTAGATAGGACTTTTTTTCCCTGTTTTCTAATCGTGCCGGAAGATATTGTGTGAAAATATTCAAAGTTATGTGTGCCTTGCATATCCGCCGAAAGTATATTATGGATTATAGAATAATAACGGAATTTGATAGGAAGTTTCATTCGTTTTTTCCTAAGCCTAAGGGGGAACTTTTGGATAATCGCTTTGCTGGTTTTTGTATGAGTGCGTACGCAGAAAAATAAAACCATATCGCTATTCAATAACATTACCAGTATTTTATTTTAAATAAATTTAGCTCAAAGGAGAAATAATTTTTTTGTCAGAAGTGTACTTTTTTGGATTTTCCGAGGAATGTTTTATAAATACCAGAATTTTACCGACCTTTCTGAATTTGAAATGGTAGAAAACCGCCAAAATGGTTCAATGATCTACCCCCAACTAATACTGGGTAAAGATGAGTTTCGCATGTCCAAATTTATTTTGTTTGTAAAAAAATCAAAAATATCTGCATTTCATGCGGAAAATCCATTGGAAATATGTTTAGGAAGTCTTTTTCACTAATTTTGTATGGAATTAACTAACGTTTAATAATTTACGAAGGCAATTACATCCTTTTAAGGGAAGAAATAACTTCTCATTGTGGCGCAACAGTTCCCAGCGGAACTGGCACCAGAAGCTGATCTTGGCAGCATCTCCAATGCTACGAATCAGAGCAAGGTGCGCTGAGTGTGCTGAATCACACCACAAATACCAATGCAACATTATTTGTCCGGTTACTCCCCCTGTCTAGTATGTGATAAACAATTTAAACTTGCTTCAAGTATTAAGGAAAATATTTTCTTTTGTTTCCTTTGATACTAGAAGACGTCCTGTATATCATGGCTTACAATCTTAAGCTATTCACTTAAGCTATTCTTATTGAACTGCAAAGATCTCAGTTTTTAAGAACAAACCAATCCCCATGTAGAAGTCAATTAGGAGAAGAGGAGTTTATTCGTCGCATTTCCATTGCCCTGCATACCTCGTAGTAGAAACAGTATCGCAAAAATAAATGCTACTTTGTAGTAGCAAAATTTGTTTGAAAAAATCAAACCCCATACTACACAATCACGACAGCCAGAGGAACATTCCTCAAAATAAAAATATTACGGACTTGTTACTACCTGCGTTAAATGACCCCGACTTGCATAAAAGGATCCCAACCGTATGTGCAAATGACATACCTGCAAATAAGAACACTTAAGATCGAAAACCTCAGACCAGGCAAAGTCTGGCATGCAGGACTCATCTTCAAAATGAATGAATTCTCTATTCCCTATCATACATTCAACTTCTCCACAATCTTCCTTAGAGGCAGATCTTTAAGAGTAAGGTTCAAAGAGGCTCTCTCGAGCCTGCGCACTATTCACGCAAGAGTTCCACAAGGATCGCCCATTCCACCAATATTGTACAATATGTACACTACAGATCTCACGTCCCTTTCAAATAACGTTCAAGTATCATTAAATGCGGGCGACACCTGCATATATTATGCCTCAAGACACGCAGAAGTCATCACTTCAAAACTGCAAGACTCAATTGAAATAATGCAAGAATACTTGCGTAAATGGAAAATCAATACAAACAAAGACAAGACCCAGCAATATTCGTCATAAGACGCAGAGCACATAAATGAACACAACAACGACTCTACATGTAGACTCCGACACGATACCATGGAGTAGAACAGCTAAGCACTCAGGACTCATACTGGCTGACAAGATGCCTTTGAAAGCTCACATGAACAAAAAACGATCCCATTCCATAGACAAACTCTCCTCTCTACACCCTCTCTTTGTATCTGTTCGCTTAAACTTAAAAAGCAAAATCCTCATTTACAAGCAGCTTATCAGACTGACACTTCTGTACGGCAGTACCGCTTTCTGTCAAACAGCGAAAATGGCACATCACCAAAACGCGAGTGTGAACAGCATAAGGGAAACATCGAAACGAATTAAAGGGAAGCGTTTTGTCGCACGAACACGGACATTAGTTAAAAGGACCACTTTTAAAAATTAAGTTGTCACCAAATTGATTTTGCAATAAGTTGATGATTAATTGCGCTGTTTGGAACGTCTTGCTGGAACCAAATGTCATAGAAATTTAGCTGATTAATTTTTGGAAACAAAAAATCAGTTAGGATGGATCAATAGTGCTCGCCATTTAACGTAATGACATTTCTTCATTTCGAAAGAAACCGACGATGCTTCCAGCGTGTAAACTGCACCAAACAATCAATTATAATGGATATAAGGGTGATTTGTTAAAGGTTTGAGGATCGTTTTCGCTCCATATTTGACAATTTTGCTTATTGACGCAGCCATTGAACTGAAATCAGCTTCATCATTAGACACAATTATTTGGTAAAAGTGCTCACCTTCGGCCAGTTTGAAATAAGCCCAATCAGCAAAATTACGACGTAAGCGATGAACATTTGGCTTTGATTCTTGCACGAGCTATAATTTATAGGCACGTAAGCCAAGATACTTTTGTAAAATTTTCCACTGAGTTGAAGGCCAGCATGTTGAGAATGGCGACGAATCGATATTTCGGCGTCTTCGTCAATACTTCGCGCTACAGCAGCAAAGTTCTCTTAAGTACGCACAACTTTCTGTCTTGTTGATGGTTTTGAATCGAGAAGAGTAACATTTGGGCCAAAACAATCAATAACTGCACAAATTGCTTGCTCACTATGCTGATTATCTTTACTGTAAAACGGACGAAGTCCTCTACGAAGTTCAGAAAACAGATTTTTTTTTTAAAGTAAATTTTCACAATTCGGAGGCGTTGTTCTGGCGTTAACGATTAATAATGAACTGCCAAACCTTGCTGAGCAGAAATGTCAACATATTTTGAGATTCTCAACTGTCATACTATAGACAACAACCATCGAATCTTCTCATGCAGCTCAAAAACACCCATTACAAGGGACAAAGATATACACAGCTGTTATTTGGAAAAGTTGGGGAATGAAAATTAGTCATTTTTATGTCATTTATGTCTTAGTCATTTTTGAAAAAGTGCTGATATTAACAGGAACGAGGCCAATTCGGGCTTCCACGTGTCGAAGGACGGGGAAATTCATCCGAGAGATGACAGATGCTTGACATATCATAAATACCGAACCTCTTCAAGATGGTTTACTTATTACCATCGTGTAAAAAGTACGATATCATTGACCCATAAAGGACAAAAGTAGAGCGTAAGTCAAGCGTTCAGTGGGAAGCTCGAGCATTCGATTGGAAGGCAGAATAAACTCTGAGGGGTCCGACAACTGTGACATTTTGATAAGTTTAATGCTGAAGGCCAAGACGCGGCTTGGACCGTCACCCAATAGTTTATAACTGGGATGATAAATTTATTGTCTATATCGATTTCTTGAAAAATATATTTTTGGCTGAACTATAATTACAAAGTAATTTATCGCTTATTCTTTTTCTACTCATTTTCACAAACATAACTATAAAATCGCAAATAAAATCATGTTTAGAGATTTTAATTTTCAGTCCGGTGACAAAAAAGTTTAGGTATGTTTAAAGCCACTTTTATTAAGATGTTAAAAATTCATGCCGGAAAAAGTCCCCGTGCATGCCTTTTGATTGCAGGAACTCTTATTCTCCGAATGTCGCTCATATGACTAACTCTTGTTCACTAAAACTGCATGCTAACCAACACATATGAAATTCAAACCAAATACAAAGTTGTTGAATTATTAATTGCAGTTCATCATGGCTTACTCTGTGAACTCTATTACTTGAATTATAAATCAACTTCAAACAATAAGTGCGCATTAATTTTGAATTAAAAACGTAACTGCCACTGCAGAGGGATTTAAAAGAGCACTTCTTTCGTTATGCAGGAAGCTAATCCAATCCCACACAAATTCCCACAGTAGGACTCAGAAATTTTTGCAATCGGAATCATGTAAGTTTTGTTTCGTTTGAATTAATATTAGTAATGCTACAATGGAAAAGAACTTCAAACTTCAGCTATAACATGACGTAATCCTTTTTCTCGTTAAGCGTATCTTTGTATTCATTGAATTGCCGATTTGCGGATTACCAAAAAGTGTGCAACAACATGTTCTATCCACTTTATAACAATGCAGCGTAGGGCAATGGCATTATAACTTCAGTATGGAAGTGCAGCAAGCACGTTCTTTATATTATCATGCAATCATTTTCATAAATCCACAGTAATTACAATTTTCCGCTTCATTCGTGAAACACGAGTATATCATGGAGAATCCTGCACATTCGCCAGGAGTGCACGGAACGAGGGCGTTGTGTACCATCGCTGTTGTCATTCACACCATGGCTTCCCAAAATTAAACTTCATAATTAATAGACCCTGCCCTGCGGCCAAGCAACGAAAAATTAAAATTATCTGAATGGACACCAACTCCACAACGCGGCCTTGTGCAAATTCAGCTAGTCAGCTAATTAATAAGGTAAAGCTCTCAAAATTCCATAATTATGGTCAGTAATTAATTTTACTTATTCGGTGCTTGTTACTCTCGCTTGACGGTTGCTGCTCAACGCTTGTTTCATAATTCTCCTCGGTAGACCAAACAAGGATTCTTTTTGCAATTTCCTTTCGGGTTCGTTTGTTCGCTGTTTCTTCTGCTGTTGTCGCTGCGAAGAAAGTACTCGAATGGATTTTCATCTTGGTTCGTAGCAAAGCAAAAACTCTTTCCTCCTGCACTTTCCTTGGGCTTGGCGCGTGAAAATTCGAGGTAAAGGATACTTGGCCGGCACTTTAAATTCATTTGCATACGGAAATACTGTCGCAATGTCTTGTAATTTTGCGGGTAGAGAACACTTGGTACATTTGAAAAGTTTGTTATTGGGTAACAACATGAGGCTTTTGAGCAAGGATAGAGCTGAGCTAAATGTCAAAATAATAGTTGGGTTATTACACTCTGAATAGCTGAAACGGTTCCATTGTGTTACGAAATGTGAATGAAATAATTATCATGAACTAATTTATTTGTTGGTAGCAATGAATCGCACTAGAGCATCCTGAGTGTCCTTAGCAATTGTCTTGGATTACACTTCTTTAAGGATTCGAATACACATTACCTCTTAATTCGAAAAATTTATCTGACTCGGCTCAATTTTCAAAGGCATAAGGCTAGACATTCTTTAAGTGGTAGTTGAGGGCAGCCTTGGTTTCGTTGATTCAAACAGCTTTATCATAGACTCGTGTAGTATTCCTGATGACAAAAGTAAAAGAAAAATGTTCATGTCAGTGATGATATGAATTTTGATTTTTGAAAGCGGTATAAGTCCATTTTTTATGTACCAAATATCTAAAGGTTTGCATTTGAATTAATTACCAAATATTGGTAAACGTTAATAAATTTCAGTTATTATTTTAACACTATACACCTTTTCCATTTTATTATGAAATAATAATGATTAAAAATATTTTACCAATAAACGATATTTTTAACTCCGAAAAGACTTCTAGCACTTTCAAAAATAACATATTTTAAGAAAATAAAATCATAAGGAAATTTAACTCCATATTCGTATAGACATTAGCTTTATTGAGCTGAATTTTTAAATGTAAAAAAATATATAACTAAATTGGAAACATTTAAACACATGAACCAAGTTTACTAAAAGTTAATTTCATTTATACTAAAAAGTCGATGTAAATAAAATGTAAATTCCTGTGTCACGATAACTAAAAATGAAAAAAAAAATAGATTAAACTTATTTCTCCTTCACAATTAGCATAGGAAAGTGATAACCATCACAATCAGCTTGTTCCACCATATTTCAAAGTGGTGGTGCAGCCTCCCGTACTTTTTGTTTTCCTTATACCATAGTCTCATCGAAACCTTGGATGTCCTCTCGGGCGTTTGATTCTTCTTGGGTACAACTGCGTTATTCTTGTGGTCCATCTGCCGTCTGTCATTCTCGCTAAGTGACCAGCCCATCGTCATTTCAAAGATTTCGCTCTATGTATCACGTCTGTTACTTGCGTCCTTTCTCGTATCCAGGATAGTCTCTTATGAGCCCTTCGTGTAATGCCCAGTATGCATCTTTCCATGACTCTTTGGGCAATCTGGAGCTTCCTCGTTTTCTCTGTTGTTAGAGCCAATGTTTCCCTGCCTTATAACAGGACTGGTAGGATACATTGGTCCAACGTTTTCTTTTTCAAGTTCATCTTCATTATAGCCTTGAAAATAATCGAGTTTTTCCCGATAAGCACTCCATGCCATCTTGATTCATCGATTGATTTCTGGTAGTAGTGAACCGAATTTGTGTATTGGCTGACTAAGGTATACATATTTTTCTACTTTTTCTAGTGTGATATTGTTCATTTCTTCGTGTCCTTGATTGCTTTTATAATCTTTGAACATGATCTTGGTTTTTTTATGTTCATTTTCGAGATCACTTTTCCGCTAGTTGCGTTAAGTTCATTCAGCTTGAAATTCCTCTTGGCTGTTGGCTATCATGCCTTTGTCATCTGATATTCTCAATCCTTTGTTCAATCCTTTATTTTTCCGGTGTAGCGTTCGGAAGATGCCCTCTAATGTGGCGTTGAAGAGCCTGGCGATACGGTGTCTCCCTCTTACCTCTTACCTCTTTTTGTGTGGGAAACTCTGTAGTGTGTTCTAGAACTTTGGTCCTGGCTCTAGCATTCCGGTAGATGTCAGCTAGTACTTCCACGTATGGTTTCTCTATGTCTCGTGTTATTAATGCATTTATTATTTCATCAGGGAATATTGAGTTAAAAGCTTTCTCTAAAGCTATGAGTGCCAGTGCGGGGGGTTGATCGTGATGTGTGGATATGGTTTATAGTGCTTAATTCAGTTTTGAAACCAGCCTGTTTCCGTGGCTGTTCGCCATTTCGACCTCTTCCACAAGGGCACTCGGGGCATTATCGTTTGTTGCAGAGAAAGCGATTGTTGTCATTAAGTGGGGAATCGAGTTATCTGAAGCCTTATACGGGTCTCGGTAGAAGTTGGTGACTGCCTCAATTATTGCCTGCCGATCAGTGAGTCGAATGTTGTCATGATTTAAGGCTCTCACTTGGTTTTTGCCAACAAGAAGTGCTCTTTTGCCTTCCTTTTGCTCGAACAGTCTTGCTTGATAATATGGCGTGCAGGCAATTGAAAGTCACTTTGTTTATGGTAGTTAGATGTTTCAGGTAGTGGTTTGAGCACCGCGGATTCTTAACACCCTCTGCCATCCTGGGAGCTGGAAGTTCCTGGGAGCAACATATCCTAGGTCCACTCCAGCCTACGGAGATTGAGGGCTGTTGATTTTTATGTATTATCAAGTTGGGGGTTGAGACGATCCCTTAGGGAAGTATCCGTGATAAAAAGGTGGTGTGAAAGGAAGCAAACTCATTATATGACAATATAGTAATTTTGCCGCGGTTATTAGGTGCCGAAAACTATTCAGCCTTAAGGATTCAAATCAAAACTTTTAGGGGGTTATTTGCTTTATTCATTTCAAAAAACATTTTATTTGTTTTACTCACTTCGATATTCGATTCTCTCAAGACTATGATGTTAAGCATTGAGGAAAGTTCAGGCATTATTATGATAGTTATGCTCGTTTGAACGCGGACACTCCATACGCAAATTCATAGTCTCTTCCGACTCTGTAAGGCTCCACCCTCCTGTATGGCTATGTTGGAGTATGTATGGTTATGTTGGAGCGATACATGAAAACAAGTATATTATACTGTTAAATTGAATTTTAAACCAAAATGCTAATTTAGTAAACTTGCCTAACTGATATTTTAAACATTAGTAGCGGTTAGAATTTCGAAGCATATCGCATACTTTCTTTTTGAAAATGGATCAAAAAGATTCCGGGAAAAAAGACGGAACGTGTACAGTTAACAAAAAAAGGGGAAATTTGCTGGAAACCAACATACTGATAAAGCTAACAATAATAATACTTACAACTCGGCCGAAACCGGTCAAACAATGTCCAAATTGGAGAGGTGATGGGTCGTGTTAAAATGTTGCTCGATCTTTATCCGTACGAGGAAGAGTTTACTGTGAAAAAGTTAGAGTGTTTTTCCATGTAAAAGAAGGTCATATAAATGTCATATAATACATATTCAAAAATATAAAGCTGAAAAAAGCTCTGATTCAAAGAAAAAAGCTTTAAAAGTGAAGGAGAAAGTCGAGAAGATAAATGCCAGGTCAAAGAGGAAACGCTATCTAAAACAAAACAAGTTCCTGCTTTAAAAGCCACTACTTTGACGAATAAATTAATGAAAGGCTTGTAAACTTACCATGACTCAGCTATATTACGTCTTAAAAATTCTTTTAAAAATAGACGTGATGCAATCTGGGCAACATATCATAAGATATCGACGTACGGCAAACTGCAACATTACAACTGCTCTACAGGTGGCAAGTCTTGATGCAAGTATCGACCAAATGAAACCAAACATTTTTGGAAAGAATAAAAGTATCTTCCTGCCATTTCTGCAGAAGAAGGGGTTGCCCCCACTTGCGTTTTTGAAAAAATCGATTTTTTGTTAATTGTATTTTTTTGAAATATAAGTATCTGAGAATATGACCTGGAAATTTCAAGTCGATCCGAACAAAATTGACTAAGATAGGAGCGTTGAAAGAGAAGAGTCCGTTGTGTAAACAACCGGCTAGTCTGACACCTGGCACGCTGGACCCTCTCGACGGTTTCAGTCGATTGTTCGATGACAATGATCGTATACCTGGCATTTACAACGTTTATATAATAGACTGGAATTCGTAGAAACGAATTTTCGTTGCCTTTTATCATTTAAATTCGTCAGTGTAGCTTGAAAGTTCAACTATATGAGACGTATTTATTTCCGCCGTGCACAATATTATAAGCGCAGTTTTTATTTATTTCACATTTAAAAATGGATCGAAAAAAAGGTTCGCGAGAAACAGGAAGCAGTGAAAATTTACGGAAATCTCGACCAAAAAAAGGAAGGGTATTTTTAACCCGAACCTGGTCGAATCGGAAACTGAAACTTTCAGCACGTCTGCGAAATGAATGTGAATCAAAGCTCAAATATTGAATATCGCATTTTAAACTTTTGTGTTGTGTTTGCTGCAATTTAAAGTTTAGTGAAGTGCAAAACGTGTATTAAATTTGAAACTGCAAATGCAAGAGGACTAGGCTTCAAAGTCTTTGTGAAATGTGACTCATGTGCAGATAATTTGATACCATCTTCTCCTTTCGCCGATTTATATTCACTATGAGAGTTCTCGGCATAGGATCGGCTGGAGCACAAACATTTTGCGGATTTATGGACATGCCAAGGTTTCTTACCGAGAATACATATTCAATAATTTTAAAAAGTATTTATGAGTCTGTGAAAACATGTGCAGATGTAATATTTAAAAAGCCGTACGAGAAGAAATTGAAAATACACCTAATGCAGCAGAAGATGCGACTTCTAAATTAAAAGTTTCCGGAGATGGATCCTGGAGGAAACGAGGATATACGTCGTTGTTCGGAGCTACATCAGTCATAGGCTACTACAGTGGAAAAGTACTTGATCTCGTGGTAAAAAGTGCGTATTGTAAAATGTGTGAATAGTGGAAATATAAACTAAATGATGCGGAATACGAACAATGGTACGAAACACACGAAGATAACTGCAGTGCAAATCTCGAAGGCTCCTCGGGAAAAATGGAGGTGGACTCTATTATCGAAGTCTTCAAGCGTTCAATAGCAAACTATAATGTTCTGTACCGTTACTATATTGGAGATGGAAATTCGAAGACGTACACTAGGCTATTAAAGTCTCATCCTTATCAAGACGTAGAAGTTATAAAAACAGAATGCATCGGACACGTCCAAAAGCGTGAGGGATCCCTTCTTCGTAATTTAGTAAAAAAAAACAAAAAGCTTGGCGGTAAAGGACAGCTGACAGGAAAATTCATTGACAAGCTCACTGTGTACTATGGACTTGCTATTCGACGCCATTCTGCTTCTGTTCAATATATGCATGAGGCAATATGGGCGACTTTCGATCATTACAGTTCAACCGATGCAAAACCACACAATGAGAGATTTCCGACCGGTGAAGAATCGTGGTGTTCATATCAATGAACTCAGGCGAGAAACGAGAGCCGAGAGCACTCGTGAAGGAAGAATGTTACGAAGGCAACACCAAATTACCGTTTTGCAAGCGGCATCGTCGGCGGAAGAACTTCTGTATGGACCCGGAATAGATGACTCTATGTAAGTTTACAAAAAAAATTATTTTCTTCGTGTAAACTGAAATCTTTAAAGTGTAAACTGAAAACTTTAAACGCGTTTTTCTCGAAATAGGATTTCTGAAAACGGTGACCAAGATTACTCCAACACTAATGAACCGATCTTCTTGAAATTTTGCTTATTATTATAATAGGCTTTTTTTATTATTATAATAGCCTATTATATAGGCTTATTTAATACATAAAAATGTAGTCTTTAATTGTTCGATTTTTTGTTTAAAAAAAATGGCCGTTTTATAACCAAAAAACGGCCGTTTTTTTTTTGTTAAAATCGAACCATTAACCTTGACTGTCCACCATTTTGTGAAAACTGAATATTTTTTTAAATTCTTCGATTAAAGACTATTTTATAATTATATTTAACTAAATCTATCCACATTTTTTGTTTCAGATGATTTACTTCGCCGCAATGTTGGTCACCGCAAACCGTATAAATAAAAACACTATTTCATTGGCGGCCATTTGCCACTTAACAATGTAATATTTTGCAATAAAAAATTATTGAAAGTTCTTCAAAATGTATTCTTTAAGATTATATAATAATCTGTTAAAAAAGTTTTGTAGTTTTCTTCAAAAAAATTCATGAAAAAAGCCTTTTTGTTGAGCTACAAGTGGGGGCTACCCCTTAAAGCCCACAACTGAAGATTTGACTAAAGACGGCTTATTAAAAAGATGTTTAGGTGTCTGACGCAAAATAATGACGTGAGCTCCTAAGCATTTATTCAATGGTGGAAAAATCGTTGAAATTGCAACATTTCCACGACGGCTTAGAACGAATTTCGCAAGTGATGGAGACCAAAGACATGCAGATTGGTCCCATAACTCTTGACTACGCCGGCAATCGCGTTAGTCTTCACATATATATAGCGTACTCTGACAGCTCTAAAGCTCACAAGGACAGATGGACGAAGCAGAGGGATGATAGAATGCATGAGATTGAGCATTTCGAGGAAAAATAAAGCATTTTGCGTAGAGCCGGAATTGCTGCGTAGCCGTATTATTCCTTTACTTTTTCAAGAAAAAAATTTTAAATGTATTATCTCCAAAACACTTATTTCGTTCCGTGACAATGATTTTTTCGAAACTACTGAATCTATCTTTATCAGATGCTTACCACTTGTTGCACACATATATAGTTATCGAGTGAGTTTCGGGCGTGTTAAAATATTCATCGGTCCTATTTTCGAAAACCTGAAAATCACGAAAAAATCGAATTTTGAAGAATAACTTTTAAGTGTCAGCAATTTTTTTATTATTTTATATAACTCGAAAATTTCGGTTCGGATGGTAGCCTTTTGTTTACATTTTTGGTCTATATTTTTTTATATTTATTATTTCAGATCACTTCTCGGTTCAGGATCATTGTCACCGATCTATGTGAATGTTTTTAGATGGTTATGAAAAGCTATTATATGTAAATATGGCTATTATTGTAAAATATATTTAAAATTCAATAAAAAATTATTTTATTTTATTTGATATATTGCATATTTGATAGTTTATTCATTGTACCCAACAATAACTACACTTATATCTACTTCCCTGGGCTTCGTAATAAATTCTTTAAAATAGGTCAGTTTTACGGGAGCATATACCATACGATCCCCTCAATGAACTACTGTTCCAACTCCGGTCAACTTAATTATCGCTAGCAATTACTTGCACCTCATTCAGGATATATTTTTTGAAATGAACATTTACTCATAGTGTCTTGAATGTGAATTCGTTGAATGTTAAAACTATTAAACTGAACACATTGCAACGCGACACATAATTTCTTTTTATTTGCTTAACGCTGCCCCTAAAATGTTCACATAACTTAAAACTGGTGAACGTTACAGCAGTGAAACAAGTCTTTTAGCAGCAGAGCTGAAATTAATAGAAAAATTCGAAGAAGGAAGCAGCAGACCCACAGAAAGAACTATTCTTGTTCCTTATCGCAGAAAGAGGAAATGTTTCACTTTTAATATACATAAACTCACAGACGGAATTCTATTACTACTTTGTGTTACCCACCTAACCGCCACTACACAGTCGTCGCTACGTCGTCCTTTGAAGTATCATTTGCTGTTTTAATTTCGTTTTAATAATTTACAATAAACAGGCAACGCGTGTTATGGATGTCTTTACAAAATTACACTGTGTACGTTCGTACCCTTTCGTTTGCTCCCATTCACATTAACAGATATTTCACGAACACACTCCTGCAATCCTTGTTTATAAGCAAGAAGCACTTGAAAAGAAAGAAATAATTTCGCCAGCAAGGAATAGCGCCGCCATTGAATAGGCAAACATACATTTTTTGTTGTCTCTGGAAGGAAGCTCTACTGTTTACACATAGTAGGAGACGTTCATTTCAGAGAATTACTTGTGAATTCGAGCAATATGTTTGAGGACTTTTGATGATTGTGCTTCCGTCTACGGTAGAAGATAATTGCGGAAATTTCCTACTTTACGTAAGTTATAAGCAAACGGCGAAAGACTCAAAAATAGTATTTGATGTATCAACTATAGAATGCACGAAGTTTATTAAAGATTTTGTAATTCGATGAAATTTGACAATATCATGTCCTGAATCGTTCTGAAAAGTCGTGAGGCGAAACATGCTCAATACCAGTGAACTGTATTCCATGTGCGACCTCGTCAATCGCATCCTAGCTCAAACCATAACAAATGACTCACCTCCTTGAAATATAGCAAATTAATAGGTACACAAGCTAAAATCGATTTCCGTAGCTATCCTTTAAATATTCTCACTCACTGACGATACATTACACACATTCTGATAAATCTATGAATTTCTACACATGAGCGAGAGTGCAATAATTTGAATTCTGCACAAACAGGAATTTCACATCACCACTGACCCACTCCAGAGATGTTTGGTTGGCTTAAGCCAGGAGCCATCTTGAACAGATACACCGTCGATTATTTATCACCTGTTTAAGGATGATATTATTCGTGATTAATGTGAACACTGCATTTGATTTAGATGAAGCTGTCAGTTGGTGTAGTGAAAGAGTTAGGCGCTAATATTGGCTGAACTTGCTGGTATACTTGGAGGGAAGTTGAAGAAGAATGTGTAGCATTCCATGGTGTACTCAATAAATTTCATCGATAAAATTTTTTAGGTTAGTGTACGAGCATGAAGACAGAAGTGCTTTGTGTTTGATACATGCTCGACATGCTTGTCCGAACTCAGTTTCAAGGATACTTTGACATACATACCTATATTGACGAAATAACTTACTATACCAGAACTTATGTGAACCCTACAGACACATTGTTTGAGAAAAGTACAAAGTGGAAGAAAGGTCAAGGTATATGTGTGAAAGTATTTACTTAAATTAAAGAAGTTACAACTACCATCCAAACATTTCAATAACAACAGGATCACAGTCTCATATGGCTATCTTTGACTAGCGTACACGAAAGAAATTCAAACGAGTAAATAAAATTAGTGTTTCTTACTATTGAAATGCTTCCGAAGTAAAAAAGGAGAGCTTTTGTCTATTATTTTCACACAAAAGCAATGTTCCAAGCTAATCTCTCAATGGATTAAGGTACATTATACTAATTGTGTTATTCTTTCTACAAATTGAAGCTTCATGAAACCTCTATATTAAAATTTTGAAATAAAGCCATGAGAAAAGAGAGCTCTGCTATTAATTAATGCTTTTTAAGCCGAACTCTTTAAGAGCTGAAACTCAGCTAAACTATTAAATAATGATTCGAAAATGATCAATGAATCCATAACTTTTTAAGATAGTTCTGGATTCTGGATGTTTTGAAAAAACGTTATCAGATTACTATTTTTTATATTGGCTTTATAAATAATGTTGACAAAATTTAACTCTGCTCGTTGAAGAACGCAAACTAAACTGTTGAGCCTATACGCTATTTATTTTTAAAAGTTCACACGACTGTGAAAACCTCAGTGTTAGTAGGAATCGTTTTTATTCCTTCAAACCACAACGTGTCTTGGCAAAGTTAACACACAATAACAGCAAATAGAAACAGCGAAAATGGGATTTGATTAATCGAGATTTGATTTGAATAATTTGATTAAAAAGTAAGGCAAGCTTAGTAACCACAACGTGGCTTTGGCACGATCCATGAATTGCCAAACGCTGATGGATATATGAAACGATAAAATAAATCTGATATATAAAAATAACCTCAATTAAAATTCAAACAATATAAATGAGTTTGTCGTAAAACTACTGTGGTGAATTTACAATTTGAATTTCCCCTCTACTTAATTTTACTAACATCAATAGAACCAAAAATTAAAATATAATTGTAGGTTCATAGGAAAGTGAACACGCTTTTCATTCCAGCTAAGTATAATTTAATTTTTGAACTCAATACTTCGAATCATCTGCGCCGAGAGGATCCAATTCGGGATGCATACACTCCGTCAAATAAATTGGTGACCCTGACTGAGCAGTTTCGCCGAACTTTTGGTCTTTTGTGCAACTTTGACTCGAGAAAACTGTTTGCCTGCAGTTCCTTAAAAGGTTAGTTTCAAGTGAGCAGTATCAACTATCTGAGGAATGATCTTGAAAATGCAAGTGCTTTTTCGTGAAAAAAATATGAAAAAAGTCAATTATGATTCAATATCATAGCAAGGACTCGTCTACTGACGCCACTCCATCAAATTACAACAGTCCAGGAAAATTTTTTGATTACGACCAAATCATGAGGATGAATTTAAATATGTTTTGAGGCGAAAAAAGATTTGATTCCGCAACGATTTGTGGCCGCTAACATCATCAGTTAAGACATAGCGCTCGGGAGTATACACACGAACAGTTACGAGGTTGCAAAAATACTCCTGGGTTCTAGTCTTTCAGATCACAGTCCTGTTTTTACATCTGGCGTATCAGTTTTGATGCCAAAAGTTGGGGCTTTGCTGGACGAAAACTTTCTGGAAGTAATTGTAGACTTCACCAGCATTATGGAAAATGGACCAGCATAAAGAAAATATTTAAGGCACTGAAGCACTGAATAATCTCCGAATGTTCTGATACAGGATTCCCTAAGGACATCTGACTTGATCCCAAATGATCAAGTGATGGTGGTCACTTGATCAACTGATTTGGTGGTCCCAAATCAGTACGAAAATGAGTTCCATGAGTGAAGAGACAGTCCAGTCTTTCTGTCTTCCAAAACAACCCTGAAATGAATTTTGAAGTTAATTAAATTGTTAATTGAAGTTAATTGAAGAGATTCGTTGACTTAGTTGGGAACGTTCTTTTATTTGAAGCTTTTTCGAGTCACGAAGCCCATCAAGAGATCGTAACACAAAAAGCATGATTTATCCTGATATCATTACCAATTTAATAGTCGAACAAATATATATGTGGAAGGACAAGCACATATATATGCACATACAAGAAAGGAGGGCCAAAAAAAGATGAAAAGCTGAAACACTCTATTTTCTCTTTTCAGAATCTAAGCTGTCTGTTTATCAAGGGAAGCCGCTCAACTTACATTTTTGGATTTATAATGGATTTGACTTTACATTCATTCCACCTTTAGTTTGTTAGAAAAACAATCCACCCAAAGCCTTCAATGTCTTCGCTGCGAAAGGATCAAATACAAGGACGAATGTCGAGAAACATATCAAAAACAATCTTGTCCTGCGTCGTGAGTTTGTCAGACATCAGACATCAGTATACGGCCACAAAAATAGAATATGACGTCCTTGTGGTGATAACAGATGTCTCAACCCAAAAACAATTCCTGGTTGTTACCATCTACATTCAGGATGCTCTAGACACAGAGAGCTGTGAAGTTTTTTTTTTTTCTAAAAATTAATCTAACTCCAGCAAACCATCAAATCCATGTTCGAAAGATATCGGAAAGATTGCAATTACCAGGTAACCACAAAAGTTCTTTCTGCTTACGCTAGGCGATACATTCGAATGTCCAGGGAGCCACAGCCATTTGCCGTAAGAGGGCGATTTTATGATTTCCTGAGAGCTCATCAAGTAGTGCTTTGTTTACATTAGTAGACAAATTCATCTCGTCCACAGAATTGGTGTTTGGTAGCAGTGAAAATATCGGTGTTAAACGCGGTGATTAGGGCCTGTTTACTGTATGAGTTTAAATTGGGCGCAAATGCGTCCAAAAAAGTTTGTAGTGTGTTTGGACAGAATACAGTGGCAGAGCGTACTGCCCAAATCTGATACAAAACGTTCAGACGTGGTGATAAAACCTTAGAAGATCAGCCTCGCTCCGGCCGGCCATCTTCATTTGACCAGGCGCAATTAAAGGAGGCTATTAAAGTCGATTCAGGTTTAACATGCCAGGAGTTATCGCAAATCTTCAAGACATCCGATAAAATCATTCATCGACACCTGCATCAACTTGGAAAAACGTGGCGGCTCAGTAATTGGGTTCCCCACCAACTGGCAGCCACGAACAAACAGCAGAGGCTCACCATATGTTCATCGCTGCTCTCTCCTCACAAGAAGGAACTGTTTCTCGACTGCATTGGTATGTGTGATGAAAAATGGGTTCTTTATGATAACAGGTAGAGAACGTACTATTGGTTATCACCAAATACTCCTCCCCACCTGACCGCCAAACCCAATCTTTTCCACAGGAAGGTCATGTTGTGTGTATGGTGGACCACGGCCGGTGTCATTCATCTTGAGTTCCTCCCGAACGGCCAAACCATTAATAAAGATGTGTGCTCGGCCCAGATACGAAGGGTTGCAGTGGCACCTGTGAAAAAAGCAACCGTCTTTGATGAACAGGTAAGGTGTTCTGTTCCATTAGGACAACGGGAGGCCGCATACAGTAAAGACGACTGTGGAAGTGATCAACTTGCTTGGATGGGAAATTCTTCCACCGTACTCACCTGACATCACTCCATCGAACTACCACTTATTCCGAGCGAAATCGGCAGTTCCGAACAAGAGAGGATGTCATAAACGAAATAAAGTTTTTTCTTGCGGTGAAGAATCTGAACTTTTGTAAGAGTGGCTTCTATAATCTTGTACAGCGTTGGCAGAAGGTCACTAAAGCAAATGGCGACTACTTCGCCGAATAAAAATATATGATTTGAAATTGACGAGCTTTTTATTTTGACAGGTAACAAACGAAAGAACTTATATGGTTGCCTGGTACAACGCCCTTTGATTGTTTGAGTTCCGTGTTTGCCTTATGCCGGAGAAATATTTTATGAATTCAATGATCAAATGTTTCGAATACTTCACTAACAACCATGGACATACAAATGGCACAAACACGATCTTTACGAAATTTAATTTGAAATTTTATTTACTAAAACAATAAAAACGAGAATATTTTTTCTTTCATTCTGTAACGTGATTATTAATAAATAAAACTCATTTTGAAACTGAGCTAAATATATATAATGTATATATAAATAATGTAAGAACTAAGAAATGATACTAACTTCGAAAATGTGTTGGACACGTAAATAGCACAATCAAATATTTTCTGAAATTAAATTATAAATTCGTTAGAAAAGTGAAAAAAAATTTTTAGATTTATTTTCAGTAATTAGTACTATAGCCAGAATTTTTGATTGCAGCCTGACATCATCGTCCCATACTCTCGACAAGCTTCTGACATTGATCCTTTTGCAATGGAATACATAGCTTCTGTTACACAATTACAGAGTTTATCAGAGATTTTAGAAATTTTTCAGACCAATCCTGACCTTAAAATCGTTTCATATATTCTTTCTATTGGATTAAGATCAGGGCTTTGAGTTGGCCAATCTAAAGCGCTAATTTTTTTCTTGAATACCAATCTTTTATTATGCGATCTGAATAATTGAATAAATGTCCATTTTACTGGCATAAAGTCCAACGCATATGTTTTCATCGTATTTTTGAAAATGTCCAGATACCGAAATTCATCCATGATTTCGTTAATTTTGACAAGAGGTCCTACTCCATGCCATGAGTAAGCGACCCAAATAATTTTATTACCCCCACCGTGCGTTATGATCTTCTGTTAGTATTTGGGATTCAATGCTTTGCTTTTCAGACGATGGAAAATTGTTCTAACAGCCCAATTCTGTTTTCTTAGGTTTCGTCACTCCAAAGTACGTTTTTCCAAAATTGGGAATCGTTATTGTTGTGATGTTTTGCAAAGCTCAAACGTTTTTTTTATTTTTGGCAGAAGAAGTTTTTTTGTTTTTATGCGTCCAAAGAGTTTAGCCTCATTTAATTGGCTTCTCACTTATCTATCCGATGCGTTTATGTCACATTCTTCATTTATTTCACGCATAATCAGCCTTGATGACTTGAAAGGATCTTTTTTGCTCTTTTGAACTTTGGCTATAGCTATAGAACCTGTAGATTTCCGTGCTTTCGGTTCTCATTTGTTATTTTATCTTACTAAACAAATATACAGTCTACTGCAATTTGTGCTATTACAAAGTGCACGCAACATACTCTCGAAATTTATTGAAAGTAAGGAGTATAAAAACTTCTGAACAATAACGGTAAAAGTTTTTCTTAGTACTCTACTCCATGCTCACGGTAAACAGTAGCGTTGATAAAAGTTGGAATATTTTTCATTATTTTTTAACAAATTTGTGTATTCAATCTTCTCATGAATCTGTGCTATTTGGCTACATTCTACATGGCTGTGCATAGACGACATCAGAATCGCTAAAGGGGAAACAGCAGCAGCGGATCCTTATTTCAAAGGTTAATTATAATTGAATCAAAAGACATGATATAATAAAACTATGTACAGATACTTTATTTACCTCAAACAAGACCACTTTTATTTTTCAATAAATTTGGTAACCTAAATGGAATTTTTCAACTCTAGCTCATATCCAAAAGAAGAAGTTTTCTCTAGATACAGTACAGTAATAACACGTCACATTATACAACACCTTACATTAGCCGTCGTTGATCAGTTCAGTTCCTTCTCGAAGGATTTCATCACCCTTGTTTTGACATCACTCTAGGTTGACAAGAAGGTTTACAAATTTTGTAGCACCATGATGGTACAGCGTTTATCTGGTGAATCAAGCATAATCGATTGCGATTGGGAAAATTATAGCAGGAGTAGATTAACTTTTATTTTTCATATTGGCTTCTAGGGACATTTACACGCCCTTTGTTACTGTGAGACTATATTTTTCTAGTAAGAAAATTAAGAAACGACTCACGTCTTCAGTGTTACGTCTGAGTGCTTCAAGATAAGAATATTTCTTTCAGCTGGGATGGAAGAAACTTAAAGGAGCGAAAGAAAACGAATTACCCTTACATCAGCATTAGTTAGCAGGGAACAATGATCTCGTTTACATTCTGACTAATCCGGAGAGACCCTTATTAGTCTCTCAGAAAAATTGACGCAAAGTATGAGTCATTGTTTTTTCTGTCAAAATACTGTGACAGATGTAAACCGTGATCCCAAGGCAAACATGCAATCCAGGTTGGGAACCACGAATTATAAAGTCAAATGTAGTAGATACCTAGATTTGACAACGTTTCGAGACGGAAATAGCCCTTCCATAATGGTGTTACATTGAACCAGTGTTGAACACTGCCAGTGAAGATTCTGAAATAGTTAATCATTGATGCCTAAATTAGAGTTATTTGAATCTAACCTTTGAAATAAGTCACAAGCCAAACTTGGCTGAACCAGGAACGTTACTGATTTAATGGTAGTCTGGATTCTCCAAGTAACGATTAATCAAAGCTTGAAAATCCACTAAACAGAATCTTTTTAAGACAAGACTGTAGCGGTGGCAATGTAAGATTCAATTTGGAAGATTAATAGTGCTTATATGCAAGTATACTTCAAAATGTCGGTGTCTTGGGCGTTTAATCCTTATCTGAGGTTTTATTACGAGAAGGTTGGAGTGAGAAATATCGTAGCGAAATTCAAAGAAGTGTGTGTTTATGGGAATGGCTGCAGGACTTGTCCTTTTAGAGCTATGCGCCGGAGTGCTTACATTTCGGTTGTAAACATACTTTCAGAAAGATTAGCAAACTAGCTCCAGAATAATTACACCACAGCCAGCACAATTTACACCTTTTAGATTATAAAGTGCAACAACAATAAGTTTTGCGCTAGTCAAATCTGACAATGTTTCTATGATGAGGACCTGAAGGAGCAAATTTTTAACAAATCATATGTTCAGTACGCATTGTCAACGCAATTTGATTGATGGAACGAATACGTAGAGGAATTTCTACAGAGTTCACTCAAGCAGAAAAAGGCCCAATCTGTAATAAAAAAAACCAAACGCTTTATACATTAAAGGCTTAAAGAAAACTCACAAGAGCCATGAGACTAGACAAGCAACAATAGTAGCCAGTGTTTGGTGAAAATATTTCCAAATATCCTTGGGCCTAAGTGTACCTGGTTGTAGCCAGTATAAATGATGCAATGTAGCTAAGTATCAGAAAAGATTTGATGAACAACTGTTGAAACTTCAGATTTGAACGGAATGGCTTCTATGTTTTCACTCAAGAGGAACCAGGAAATACAGTGATATAAAAAACAATTAAAAGGCACTTGAATCGAATAGAAAAACCATCCAAGAAAGTGGAACTATCGGCCAATATCTTTACCCATTTGGGTTTATCAACGCACTCTGAAAAATATATGCTGAAATCGACCAGTAATAATATTCAAAGGAATCCAATACCCTACGTTAAGCCTGCGTTTTCGTATTCCTACAGGTATCTAGGCATATTATACACAAAAAGAACAGTCCTGAAAACACTCAATGAACTCAAACTATATGCATATATAAAAATGCAAGAGATATATACCCAAGCCAACTTGATTTACGGAAAGACCATCCAAAAACTATTTTTTTAAATAATAAAGCCATACACCAAATCAAGAAATCCTACCAAGCAGTTAAGTCAGTCATTATTTCAAAGTGAAGCTTGACAACAAACCAACTGATATCCCGAATGGATATTAAGATGAACACCACATCTCGCATTACCTCATAGTCATTGTATCTAAGCTGTCATCAGTTAATATCAAAAATGATGGATATAGAAAGCGTCTACTCCTAGTCCACTTACCATCCTGCTTATTAGGAAGGAAAGTATCTCCCGAACTCAAACTTTTTGATCTTTACTGAATTCATCATGTTAAGGTAATTTCATTGGTTCAGCCAGGGATTTGCTTGCTAGGAATTTTCTTTGTACCCCGAACCTAACGTGAATATGGTTACGTGTAATAATTTGTACGCATAAAGTATAATAATAGTCAAAAATTATGTTGACGATCTCCCAAGTCCATATCAATAATCAACTCTCCGGCGCCTTTGGCACAAATAATGGGCTAATGCAAGGAGAGAGATGTCCCCTATGCTATTTAATTTAGCTCTAGAATATGACATAAGAAACCTACATATCTATACAATCTATACAAGGCAAACTATTATACAAGTCTAGCCGAGTGGTATCCTCTACATATGACATCAACACTTTGGCAAGGTCGCTGATAATCCCCGAAGAAGTTTTCCTGATACTCGACAGTGAAGCAATACCAGTAGAGCTACAAATCAATGAGATCGAGACGCAGTCAAGAAAAAAAGCCTCAAAAACTCAAAATATCGCAGTTGGCGAATTCATTGTTGAAAATATGGGCGAATTTGCGTATCTAAGTGCCAAGAAACGAGAACCACTAATGACACAAAGAAAATATGCCAAGGAGTACAGACCGCAAATAAAACGTTTTATTTAGTTCTGAGAATTATAAAGACCAGCTGCATTCACAGGAAAACAAAGCTTCAAGTATACAAATGTGGGAAAAGACCCCCGCTACGCTATGGGTGTGAAACATGGACCCTAATCTAAGCATCCGCAAATATATTGAATGCCTTTGAGAGATGGATCCTGAGAGTGATACTTGGAGCGAAGCTAGACGGGGGCTGGCGACGAAATCGATACAACCATAAGCTGTATGAAATTGTTGACTCAACGATTGTAAGATTGCGGAAGCTGAAACGGACGAACAGCGGATCACCAAAAAGGAATTCGGAAATTACTTCAGGCTAGGGTCCGATTTCGATCAGGATTGCCTGAAGATTGATCAGGGATAAATCAGGCTTCCTGATCCGAAGATGATCGAGAAACGTCACGCCTTGTATGATCTCTACAGGATCCGTTCCACGGATCCGCTCTGGATTTGTTTGAAGGATCTGATCGTGATCATAAATTATTTTCAGGAACGGATAAAGACATCGGATCTACTGATAATCAGTCTTTCTGATCAGATTTCAATAAAAAAAGTTTACGTAACGACAAGAATTGAACTATCTTTATCGTTAGATATATATATAGTAATTAGATCTGAAATAAAAGAATATTCGTTTTTTACCTTAGCTTTATTGAGACTTTTAAGTTTTAGTATAGTATAATTCAAAAGTACATTTAATGATTAATCAATTATTTTATTTTCCTTGCTCCAAGTTTTCGCATTATTAATAACTTTACCCACAGCATCATAGAACTCTTTGTCTTTGAAGGTAATTCCGTGATTTTCTAAGTCTACACGCATGATGTCTGCAATATTCAAAAAGTGTAGAACGAAAAAGAAATATTTTATTGTAAAGAAAATGATAACTATTTGCCAAAATAAACTGATCCAAATTCTGTATTTTTAAAAACAATTTTACTTCCAGTTTGTTTTTGGACTGTAAATTGATTAATTATGTCAGGCGTGAAAAATTTTGCCAATATGTCGGTGATATTCTGAATTAAAGTTCTGTTTGGCATGGTAATATTCTAAACAGTCTGTTTCTGTAATAAGATTGTGTGATAACAAAAAAAAAGTACAATATTAATATAAAAACAGGTCATTATGAACTTACATTTGCATTTCGTAATTCCACTTTCCTTTTCAACTTTTCCTCTTTCAAGGAATCTTCAAACTTCTCAAAATCTTGTTTACTCTCAATGGACGGTTTGAGGAAACGTCGTGGTTCTTAAACTTGCGCGGTGGCTTTGGAGTAAATCAAACGTTGAAATACACATTTACTGATCAACTTCCTTTCTATCAGTTTTTTCACCGGTTTAGATAAATCTGAACAACACATGAGTGTCTTCTTTACATCGAGCTTTAGGCAGCCTTTCAGTAAACATTTTTGTTTTATTTGCTCTTGGCTTTGTTTAACTTTTCATCATCTTCAATCAATTGAAATCATCAATTTTTCGTCATCTGTTGAGAATGCATGTTTCTTTTGTTTCAAAATTGTTAGACTGCGATACGAGAGAGCGACGAGAGTCTCGCAGCAAATGTCAAACAGTTTTCGTAACATGCATTTGTATACGACATCGTACAATGATTGCGATGCGTCGATGCGAGGTGGAAAATATTCGGAAAAACGAAAATTCCTCGCAACGAGGTGCTCTCTGGCGCGTAAATGAAATTTGAAATTTAAACGCCTTTATTACTTTTTAAGTACTACGGTTATTCTGAATGAAAATTTCGTGCATCCTTGTTGAGGCTGTTATTCGCCAAACGAAGGAAAATTCCAAATTCAAATTTTTAAAAAATCACAAAGAATTTTAATCAAATTTCATTTGAAACGTCACCAATTTGACATTTGTGACATAAATATTATTCTTCGTCGCATCGAGTGCATTGTAAATTGAATGCGTTGCGTGACGACGAGCGAGAATCGCTGCGCGTTCTCGTATCGCCGCCATGCAGTATTGTATCTGGGCCTTTAGTCGACTTAAAGCCGAAATGCCTATCGCAGCCTTTTTCGCCGTTGCCCTGATCTGTTCCGAAAAGCTCATTTTCGAATCAATCAATAGTCTCAAATATTTTATTGCAAGTTTAGACTCAACAGTCGCATCTCCGATCTGCAAAGGAATTACCATGGGAATTCTTTTCTTCGAGAGAATGACCAGCTCGGTTTTCAATACTCCTGTATGATGACGAGGATTTTGTTGGGTTCAGAATGTTTGATGAGTTCGAAGACGACGCTTCATTTCAAGGTAAACTGTCCGATTTTCAGTTCTCAAACCTTTGACCTTGCACCGTTCACGAGCTAAGTATGCAAACATGATTTTTGATTGCTTTAATAAAAGCGCGAGCTGCTAGATCACAAATGAATGCTTTTATAGAAATTTTAAAAATTTTATCGCCAATGGAAATACCATCAATTTGTAGTTGGTTCATTTCAGTAACGAACTGCTGTAAATATTGATTATCATTTGGTTTGGAGTATCCTGCATATATTGCTACTGCAAATGGTCTGTATGAAACAGATGGATAATAAAGTTAACATAAAGTTGGCCAGAATTGTTTAGAAGATGTTTTAAATAATGAAATTCGATCGACATTGAATATCAGTTCTAATTTCAAGTTGGAATGAACTGATGTTTCGCCAATATTTTTCAATTGAGACTCCATTCCAAAATAAACAAATTCCGATGAACTCTGGGTAGCTTGGGTCCGCCGGGCCTTGCTTTGTGGGTCTCGAGGACGCGTTTCGGCTGCATACAGCTTTCTTCAGCTCGTTCTGATGTCTTTGTCGCGGTGTCCATCTTTTTACAGGTGAAAATTTTTTTTTCCGGAAGGGTAGGTCTGGTTAATTAGGTGTTGACCAGGGTCATTAAGTTTGGGTCTTTTCAGGATCGTGGGATTATCGTTGTCGGGTTCGTCGCGTTTTCTTTTCTTGACAAGGATTGGGTCGAGGACTGAAAATATTGTGTCAGAGTTGGTCATTATTTGTTCGTTGATTATATTTCCGTGGGTTTTTTTGTGTTTGTAGATCTCTAATTTCTCTAGTACGTCAAGTTTAAGTCCCTTCTTTTGTTTGTGTAGTAGCGTCATTGAGTTTGCCATGGTATCGGGTTCGTGTGTGTGATTCTGTAGGTGTGTTGCGTAGTTGGAGTCTGCTTTGTTATGCGTGTACAAACGTATGTGCTCCTTATATCTAGTTGTTAGTTTCCGTGTCGTTTTACCTATGTATATCATGTGGCAGTCCCTGTATGTTAGTTTGTATATGCCGATGTTGTTGTAGGGTGGTGTGCTGTTGGGAGTCGGTGTTAGTTTGTTTCTGATGTTGTTGTTGGTTTTGAATGCGGTATGTATTTTGTATTTTTTGAAGAAGCTTGCTTCTGGTATGTCTCCTTGCGTACGTACGTCAATGTGGTCCATTTGTTTGCGTCCTTCGGTTCGTCTGATGGTTGGCGTTTTTTAGTTTTTTGCTGTGCAACCAGTTTATTTATATCACGTTTCCTGTATCCGTTATTGTCGGCTATCTTATATATGTTGTTCAATTCGTCGGTGTAGTCGCTGGAATTCATAGGGATGGAGTGTAGTCTCTGCACCATTGATCTGTATGCTGCTAGTTTGTGTTGGATGGGATGGTTAGATGAAGCGTGTATGGTGTGGTCCGTAGTTGTCGGTTTTCTGTAAATTTTGTGTTCCAAATGGGCTTCTCTGCGTATGATGGTTAGTTCCATGTAGTTGAGTTCTCTGTTTGACTCCTTCTCCATTGTGAACTGTATGTTGGGGTGTGTGTTGTTCATGTATGTGAGGAGTTCGTCTTCCGCGTTCGAGTCGATGATGATAAGGCAGTCATTCGAATTCCGATGAATCTGACAATGATTGAATGTCATATATGGCAAATGCTGTATAATTAAACATTTTTTCTGTTCGTGGAAGCTGGGGAAAAGCTCGCTTTCTTAAAATCAATAAAAGATCATCCATTTTTCGATGAGAGATCTGAGATGTCGTTACCCATTGCCGAAGCTGCTCCTCATCATTTTCTGAGTCTTCTTCGTCATCACTCTCTTCGTTACTAGTTGATGGATGTGCACGGGTTTCATATTCTGAATCACTGGACAAGTTTGGATCAGATTGATCCGTTGATTCTTCATCCCTCCTGTCTTCAAACACTCCTTCATATGGTGATGTTATGTTGACATTGACTGTTTCACAATTTAGTTGCTTTGGATTATTATCGAAATCTAATTTTTCATTATCATTTCTTTCACTTGTTGAAGTATACAATTGTTGATTATTTACTTCCTCAACATTTAGGCGAGAATTCGATTCTTGATCACTATAATCTTCAGGTCCTGATGTTTCTACATTTAGGTTAACTCGTTCACGTTCCCGATAACGTTTAGATCGTCTTCGTTTATTTAAATCTTCATCCATAATTAACAGTACACTTAATTCTCTAGAAACAATTATTTTATTGCACGATACACAGAAATTAAACTATTTTGTCATTAAAACTTGTACTTTACTTTCGTGATTTCAGTTCAGAAGTCTCGGTCAAACTGTTACAGGTAGCAAAAAATATCTGAAGATTTGTGAATTGAGGGGAGAAGAAAATGTTAAACTCTTATGTTGGAAAATTTTATAACAGTGTTTTAACCTTGAACGCTAAATGGCTCAACATTTGTTGAACCTTATTAAAAAGAATATTACAGGACCAATCTCACAGAAATTTAACGTCAATTGTTCACGGTCATCGAACAAAAGTTAAACGTTTCAGAGTATACCTGCAGGTAAAGAACATGTCATAAATGAAAGTAGGTATACTCTCTAATAGAGGAATGCAAAGTTTGAAGTGAGTCTATTGAAGTGTTCAATATTTCGTACTTGGTTATAACTAAGGAAAAATTATTCATTAATACATAAAGAAAAGATATCATCTGTTGAAGAAACAATTTCAAGTAAAGTTAATGCATTATTATAGTATCAATAACATAATAATAGTATGTAATTAAGTTATAAAATAAATAAGAAATTTATTTATTAATAAGAAATATTACACACAGAATAAATTAAATAAAAAACTAATTTTAGTATTATAATTCTGTCTGGATACAATCTTGACTCGAAGAACGGTGTCCCATTACGTAATGGGACCATAATAAGGTTTTTAATAATAAATTTTGATAAGAAACTGATTAGGTGACTGGAGAAAGGAATGAAATACTGTACTCTGATGAGTTCCTGATCAGATAACCTGAGAAAGGGATGAAATACTGTACTCTGATAAGTTCCTCATCAGGTGACCGGAGAAAGGGATAGAATACTGTACTTTGATCAGTTTCTGATCAGATGGCCGTATTAAGGAAAATCTGATTCGGGTTTGATCATAATCCGGGATCCCTGAACTAATTTCCAGTCGAGGAATTCAGGGGCCTAGGCCATTGGGGAAACTGAGGAAAGACCGGTCTGACTCTTTTGACAAAGATAGTTAATCGCTAATTGAATTTTAAAATTGGAGAACGCCCTTCTTTGTACGTAGAACCAGCCAAACATAGTCCGACAACCAGTATTTGCCTTTTGAAACTAGCATTTTTAACACCAAGCTATCTGGATAAAACTGCCTTTAACTTGTCCCAGGATGAAAGAAGACACATCTTACGCAACATAAAGAAAATGTGGAAGCAGGCCATGAGTTTTGCGTTTGATGCTAGTAAGGCTGAAAATATCCGTGCCCACATAAAAGCTGCTTTCAGTATTATATACAGGGTGCGTACAGTATTTGAGGACAACTTGAGAGTAAAATTGATTAGCTTGTATTTTTAACAAAATTTAATGAAATTTCAAGAATTTTTTTTAAAACGTTAAATTAATATATGGCTATAAAGTCATTCAATAAAATCGCCATTAGCAGCAATAACCTCTTCGATCCGGGTCCGGAAACGGTTACATGCCCGAATCAAATGCTCCTTGTTCATATTAACCATAACGGCATTAATAGCAGTCTTCAGCGAAGAAGTAGTATTATGAGGACTCTCATTGGTCTCACGCTCAACTGCACGTCATACGTAATAATCCAAAGGATTAAGGTCTGGGGAGCTAGGTGGCCATAGGTTCGGTGTTATGTGGTCATGAAAATTTTCGGACATCCAATTTTGTGTCGCCATCGCTTTATGTCAAGGAGCAGAGTCTTGTTGGAAAATGGATGGTCTGCCTCCGCTTACATTGTCTATCCAGGGTTTCACTACTGTCTCCAAAACCTCGATGTATGCAGCAAAGCTCAGTCGAAGTCCTTGAGTAAAAAAGTGTGGTGGCATAACATGTCCTTTGTTGCTGACAACACCTAAAACCATAACAGTGGCATGAAATTTTGTGTGCATAACAACAGAAACCTCCGTAGGATTTGAACATAGCCATCTGTCGTTTCTGCGATTGGTCATTTGATCTTGGTCAAAATTTTTTTCGTCGGAAAAAAACCATAACATTTTGGACGCCTCAGGGTGTTTGATTTTGTTTAAAAGACATTTTGATCGGAGAACTTTCTGTTCCCGTGTTCGTTCCGACACGAACTGTCCTCTGCGCATCACGTTAGACTTATACCGAAGGTCTTCGTGGACAACTCTACGAATAAGGCGCTCAGAAACATGAAGCTCACTCGCAAGGACCCTCATTCATTTTGAAGGGTCCTCGTCTATGATCGCTTGCACTTGCTCTAAAAATTCTGCAAATCGGACAGTGTCAGAACGTTTTTCGTGCTTTTTGCGTTTTGCAACCGATTGTGTACCGCCTCCTGATGCTTCCAATTCACGGCGAACCTTATGCACGAATGAACGGGCGCAATTAAGAAAATTAGAGATCTCTAAATCTGTATGGTTTGCACATATAGCGACGATGACATTATGTCTCTTCATTTTTTGAGTGATGTTGTAGTCCGCCATTTCTTATCTGATAAGGAAAAAAAATAAAACGAAAATTCGCGAAGTTATAGTCACATTTATGCATGTCCTCAAATACCGTACGCACCCTGTATTACTTAGACTCTCTATGCTTCCGGCAGAGCCAGACCCAAGTCGTAAATAATGCGTGTAGTCCGCCTGCCGCTTGTTTCCTTTTCCATCCTTCTTGCTACATAGCAAGAGTCTTTCTTCTCTACTCTCATGAAGTGGCCTCTCTTCCTTCTTCCCCCTATACATGAAGAGGTAGATCATGTAGACGTTACTTCGTTCCTTAGCAAGGGGTTAAACAAATTTCGTGTATAGCTAAATGCAGTGATCGTGTTTACGGCTTGAAGACACAATCAACAAAGCACCTCGTCTCCGCACATATATCAGTCGCCTTAAGTATTGCTCCTAACTAAGAGGTAAAGCCCAAAACAATAATATTAATAGTAATGATAATAGTTATAACGATAAATCATCATTTAATATACTATTTTCAATCGGGTATTTTCAATTGATATTTCACGAACTGACTTCCATATTCATAAAAAGCTCATGAGATTGTATCCGATGTCACCCACCATTTAGTATACGAGGTCTGTTCAAAAAGTACCCGGAATTTTTAAATTTCGCGGGCCTGGAGAGTCCTGGAGAGGTATACATGCCCCAAAAGTATGATAAAATTTTCAGCCATATTCACTGTTTACTTTGCCTGTGGTAGTCGCTAAGGTTCGTCGTGTTTTTAAGAGCTCGGTGATTTTTGCTTGTTTAAACAATGGAAGAATTGAAGAGTTAAAGAATTTTTATTACATTTTACGCAAATAAAATAAAGTGTAACAAAGTGTGTGAAATGCTACAAAAAGCCTATGGTGAGTCTACTATTAAAAAAACAAGTGTTTACGAGTGGTATAAGCGTTTCCAAGATGGCCGCGAAGACGTTAAAGATGACGAACGCTCCGGTCGACCCAGCACGTCAATAATCAATGAAAATGTGGAAAAAGTGGAAAAAAATGGCTATAAATGATCGCCGAATAACAATAAGAGAAGTTGCTGATGAAGTTCGCATATCAATTGGCTCATGTCATAACATTTTTTCAAAAGTCTTGGCCATGAAACGAGTGGGAGCAAAATTCATTCCAAAACTGCTGAATTTTGACCAAAAAAACAATCGCATGAACATCGCTCAGGAGCTGTTAAATGACGTCAACGACGATCCAAGTTTGCTTGAAAGGGTCATAACTGGTGATGAAACATGAGTGTACGGTTATGATGTCGAAACCAAAGCACAATCGTCCACGTAGAAGCATTCAACGTCACCAAGAGCGAAAAAAGCACGTCATGTTCGATCAAATGTCAACATTTTACTTACTGTTTTCTTCGATTATAATGGCATAGTGCATCAAGAGTTCTTACCACAAGGTCGTATGGTTAATAAGGAGTATTACCTTGAAGTTATGCGACGTTTGCGTAAAGCAATCCGAAAAAAAGCCCCGATTTATGGAAAAAGAATTCATGGCTTTTGTACCACGATAACGCACCTGCTCACTCGTCGTTGCTTGTTCGTAATTTTTTGGCCAAAAACAATACCGTAGTCATGCCCCAACCTCCATATTCACCAGATATGGCTCCGTGTGACTTTTTCCTGTTCCCAAAGTTGAAGAGACCCATGAAAGGACGGCGTTTTTCCTCGATTGAAGTAATAAAGGCTGAATCGCTGAGAGTGCTCAAGGACATACCAAAAAGTGAATATCAAAACTGCTTCGAAGTATGGAAAAAACACTGGCATAAGTGTATTATATCTGGGGGGCACTAGTTTGAAGTGGACCACATTGATGTAGACGAATAAATAAACATTTTTTTGAAAAAACGAAAATTCCGGGTACTTTTTGAACAAACCTCGTATGTTATGATGTTTAGGCATATTACCCACTAAACTGTTTGTTACCAGCTTAATCATAAGAAGAAGAATGTCTGCTTGAACTCCTTCAAGAACTGACTGCCTTGGATTCTTAAAAACTGAGAGACGTACGTGAACAGATTGTCCATTACAAATACGTAGCCAACCCAGGAACACATATATATTCTTGAGTGAGCGATTCTTGAAGATATGTTGTCATTAATATTCGATATGACGACAATGTGTGTTTTTGTATGGCAGCCATTCCAAATGATTTACAAGGAAATATGTCCATACACACACGAGCATAAAACATAAAACGGCATTCTGTATATATTGATCATGGGAATGTTTCTGGATTGCCTCTAGTCAACCATTTAAACATAAGGACTACAACACATTTCACTGTACACTATTTAACTTAGGATACAAATTCAAACGAAATGTGCTGTGTATAAATCTAACTGGGATACTGGAATAATATAAGGCATTTCTTGGAAAAACGCACAGCAAAATGAATTTATGCTTTTATTTTCGAGTTATGGTAAGGAGGCAAAGCAATGTTTTTATTCTGGCTAGGCCATCAAACTGATTCTCGTAAAATTATGTCCTTTATTGAAATGTCACAAGATATTAGTGGAAAATGTTCCAGTTGGATAAGACATTTCCATTTCAGTCAACATTTTACGGGCTCTTGCAAAATGGATAGAGAAAAACAAGATGACATGTTGTGTATGTTAACAATAATGCAATTTTCGTGAAAATTAATATCACTTTGCAGCCTTTCTTCTCTGCATATGTATTTATGAAATTGAAAAAAGGAAATTAAATTGGTAAAGAAAATTTGCTGGTTTAAAACGGACGATTACCTCATACGATTTGTTATTAATATTTTTTATATATTTAAATTTCCTAGTTGGCATTCGGTTTGTACAGTTTTTGACAATTGATTCCTAATATCTAGAGTTCTGAGTTAAATATAAATTAAAATATTTGCCTCTGATTTAAAATCATTCACTGAAAGCGCTTTTTTTCATTGCTTCTTTCATTTCAAACTTGGTCTTTAAGCTCATAACAAAAAACCAGAAATAAATTTGTCGTTTTATACTTAAATTGGAATCTTGTGCATACCCTTGGAAAATACCCAAGAATGAATAGATATCTTTACAATTTCATGACTTTTTGTAATTTCATTGTTTAATGAACTCATTTGATTCTGTGTTGTTTGGGGCCGCCGGGCCTTGCTTGGTTGGTTTCGAGGACGCGTTTCGGCCATCTTCAGGATCAGGGCGGAGCGATAGGTCGGGTTAATTCCCGATAAAAGTTGCACCCATAAAAAGATGCACACCGCGACAAAGACGTCAGAACGAGCTGAAGATGAAACGCGTCCTCGAAACCAACCAAGCAAGATTTACAGTTTCATGTAAAATCGATTAATTCGGTCCGGTGACTCTAAAAATTAAATTTAATCATTTCTGAAGAGAATTGGTATGCTTCAAAATACAAATAAAACAGCGCACGAATACACAATTTCTTTAAACTTACAATAACATCTTGATCCATCAGATCAATCAATGAATTCGTATTGAGAGAAAGAAACTTAACTGTCAGCAAGGGAAAGTCTGTCAAGAAATTATGTTAAGGGTCCTTTGGGTGTCCTGATGCATTGTCGACTAGCAGCAATGTTTTCCATTGTAAGTCATTTGTTTCAAGGCTGTCCTTGATGCTCGGGACACAAACTTTAAACAGCCATCCTGTGAAAAGAGTCTACATGACCCATGCCCTGTTATTTGATCTTCACATTAGTAGCAGTCTTTTATTCATTATTGAATGCTCTAGGGTTTTCAGAGTAGTAAACGGGAATTGGTTTAAGTTTCATATCGCCACTAGCGTCAGATACCAAAAGTAACGTCAATCGGTCTTTCATCGATTTATGCCAGAAAAAACTTTTTATATCTTTCTTAAGGTACGTACGGTTCGGCATACGCTTCCAAAACAAACCAGTTCCATTACAATTAAATATTTGCTGTGGACGATAATTTTCTGTATCAATGAATTCTTGACATTGGATATAGTAGTTCTCAGCTTCTGCCTTATCTGCACTAACAGAACCATGCATTAAAACATGTTAAATTGCTTTTCAAACCTCTTTTTAAATGTTGCAAACCAGTAAGTTGTAGCCTTGGATACTGACTCTTCGGATGACAAACCTGGAGTTTGTTCTTTCATTTTCTCAAAAATTTCTCTAGTTTTCTCTTGAATGATCGCCACACGCATTACATCTTTTTTCTTTTCCTGCTCATTTATCCAAACTAAAAGCAACTTCTCTATTTTTTCACGTTTAGCACTTCTTCGCTTCGCAGAGGCTGTTTTCGTTATTACTTTAGCTGCTAGAGTCTTCTAGATAATATCTTTTAAGCTAAGATTGTGCTTACTTTAGACCTTTTCAAGCCATACTGTCTCACAACATCGGTTATCTTCGGTCCACTCCCTACTTTAGATATGATCCCCTGCTTGGATTTTATGGTGAGCAAAGTTCTTGACACTGTTCTCTTTTTAGGGCCCATTATGGGAATCAATTGTCAGATTTTAATTTTTTCTGATAAAGGGTTCAGAATGCACCTACTAAAATTTACAGGAACACAAATCAACTAACGTAGATAATACACAAAGTGACTTGCATACTACCTACGCTGCGGTATGTGACATAGTGGGTAAACGAGTCGTGTCAACGTGACATTGTGATCCAAGAGCCGTTCGTTAGAATTCGTTTGCGGATTTTGTAAAAGAAAAGTCCGTATGCGAACATAGAACGCACTGTTCAACAACGAATGATATTTCAGAAGTTTTTGGTAGACGCGTCCCAGCCTATGAGTTGGCACCTGATGAGAAGCGGCAGGGACGCGTGTTCGAAACCAGCTTGAGCTCTTTCCACAATTCTTTATAAACGAATGATAGACTAAATCCAGACAGAGGCTCTATACAGACATGTCAGACGGAGAACGTCTGGGGAAAAACGAGCAATTAAAGTGATATTGTCGAACCAAGGCGGTAAAATAATAGTAAAAATTGTTAGTGGTTAGTTAGTGTAATCTTTAACCCATCCCTGTAGTATCGAGGGCCAACAAGCACACAACAATTGTAAAATCAACTAAACACCTCCCTTGTAACGCTAAGAACTTAGCCTGGATTTTTTGTCACATAACTTCGGACTAGGAGTCTTTAGTCAGGCCATAAGAAACCTCGGGTCCAATAGAGATGGTTGGTAAACAGCGGAATTACTTACAGCGGAATAATACTTTGTAAGACGAACCGTCCAAGCATAGTACAATAACCAGATATATTTATCATTAAGACCAAGCATCTTCAACATCAATCTATGTGGGGTAAATGCGCTTGTACTCTTTCCAGGATATAATGGATGTCTATTTAGAATACATAGAACGCATAGACAATATTTTATTCCGTACAAAGCAATCGCTGTGTTTCTATTGTCAAATTCCAAGGCACCTTGCATTTATCACCTATGATCCGAACAAGCCGCCAAGTGAGGTATACGCATATATGTGCTGGCGGAGAACATTACGCGGTCGACATATTGTAACAATAAATAAGCCTGAAATTGTGTTAAGATACACGGCAAACATGGGTGATGTGTATCGTGCGGATCCATACGCTTCGACCGTGAAGAAAGATATTTTTTTTGGGGGGGGGGGCGGTCTGGAAATGTGTGTCATTAACTCATGCATAATGTATCAAATTTGATAACAAACAAATAATTTTCATGTCATTAACTCATACCTCTGACGTTCAATGACAAAGCTACCGTAGGCCCGCATTGATCCTTACCTCCCTGTATTCTGTTCAATCTTTCCAGGTGGTCACACTGCAAAGAGCAACTATGCTACCCATTTATCTTTATTTCCAGCATAAGAAGTCTTATAATAAACAATTTTATCAGGATTGGAGTGTGTAGTTGCTAGATCTGATGGAACTGGTTTCCAGTGTTTTTTTTTATAAAGCTATCATTGACATCAAAAATTACTAAAATAAATATGAAAAAATTATACACAGAACTAACTAAGTAATATACGCTTCCCTTCTGACATCGTCATGAGCGTTTCCAATAAAGTAAACTTACTTGAATATGCTCAGAACCCAATCCTTCCGGACGCCTCAATACTTGCCCAATATCTGGGACATATGACACCGTTTGAACTAGTTCTTGACGTTACAATGGGATTCAGAGAAACTTTTCTAATTTTCTAAACGTTGACGTTATTATGACATCAAGAACTAATACAAACGGCACCGTTTGTCCCGAGCATAAACTTAGCAGTAAAAAATACTACATCGAATGTAGCCTGGCCTTAGAGAGTGGGCAGATGGATCTTTGAAACTGCAGATGGCGTTCCTTCTGTTGAAGATAACTATCACCATATGGGTTGTGGCGTATCGTTTATGCGAACTTCCCCATGTCTTTAGGAAACTAGTGAACAAAAATCTTTAGCCTTACAACTAAAAAAGCTACCAGTCTGGAAAGGCTTCACATAGAAGCGATACGGATGCCCTATTTAGCAAATAATACGAGCTTAATACGAGTTCAACTGAGCCGAGAGTTTTTAAATGATTAAATTCAATTAATTTGATTAATTAAGAAAAATACACACTGCTGATTCTAAATCAATCTGTATTCTTCGTCAGGGTTTGTCTATTGTCCTTGTTTATCAAACTAGGTAGACCCGTTTCTTGTGTGGTTTAAGGCATTTATGATATGTATTTATCCAGGACTCTACGAAAAATCGAGGCCAAGATCGTAAACGTTCCTGTGTTTCTAAAACATGCATACTCAATTTGGAACCCATACATATTATTAGAATACCCATTATTGAATGTTATGAATGTGTGGGAAATATCAGTTAGATCGGAAACTAACGGGTACGCTGTGCAAAAAGACGAAACTCGCGTAGCGAAAGCTGAGCAAAAGCGCAAGAATAGACGAAAAAACGTCGAATACGGAATGAGACAACAAAATTTAGATGCTATAAATATTCCAGTGACCGTAGAAGACCCAAACTATGGACAAATTTCTTGATTGATTCATTGCCAAATTTCGAAAGACGTTTTTCTCAAAACCACTATTTCGAAATCGCTGTCTGAAATTTACCCAAACAATTTTTCCTGGTGATTCAATAAAAAATTATCCGATAAGCATCATTGGCTTTTTTTCGTTTCTAAGTTCTTGTTTTTAAGGCAAAATACAGGGTGGGCCATCCAGCGTTTTAAATTTGAACTATCTATATTTCAACATTGGAAACGTCAAATACCATTCGGAAAATGACAGATATTCAGTAAAAAGTATAAAATTTACATAATGGTCTAGCTATTCGCTAGAAGAAAACTGGGAAATACTGAAAACTTTTTTCCAAAGTGGTGAGTCTTCAACCCAAATTGTGAGAAATTTGACAAAAAAAATGGACACACAAAAAGTGCCATCAGTTCAATTTGTGCAAAAATTTGTCGAGCGTGTGCATAAAACTGGCTCGTTGGTGGATAAACAAAAACGTCAACGTTCATTTCCCGCGCGTTCAACCAAAAATATTGTGACTGTGGCTGAAAGTGTTAGTGAGAATCCATCCACTTCAACTCGCCGCCGATCGCAACAATTAAACATTCCACGAACAACTTTGCGACGAATTTTGCAACAAGACCTCACTATGAAGCCATATGAAGTCCAATTGGTGCAGCAGCTGAAGCCACTTGACCATCCGAGCCGTCTACAGTTCGCAAATTGGGCCGAAGATCGTTTGACCGAGGATGGTCAATTTTACCGAAAAATCATCTTTTCGGATGAGGCTCATTTCCACCTCAGTGGTTACGTTAACAAGCAGAATTGTCGCATTTGGGGCACAGAAAACCCGCACGTAATTGTCGAGAAGCCCATGCACCCAGCACGAGTCACCGTATGGTGCGGATTTTAGTCTGGTGGATTCACCGGCCCATTTTTCTTCGAAAATGAAGAAGGAGCCGCCGTAACCATCAATGGTGAGCGATATCGCGCAATGTTATCCGAATTTTTCTTCAAGCAAATTGAAGAGGAAGACATTTGGTTCCAGCAGGAAGGCGCTACGTGCCATACAGCAAACGCTACACTCAATCTTTTACGCCATATCTTCGAAAATCGCATAATCAGCAAAGGAGAATGTGTGAATTGGCCTCCCAGAAGCTGTGATTTAACGCCGTTGGACTATTTTCTTTGGAGAGCTGTTTAAGATAAATGTTACTCCAACCATCCAAAAATAATTCAAGATCTAAAGTACAAGATTCAAGCTGCTGTTGCTGCCATAAGGCCTGAAACCATCGAGAAAGTACTCCACAATTGGGTGGATCGGATGAGCTACTGTAAACTCAGCCGTGGTGGTCATTTGTCCGAAATTGTTTTCCACAAATAAATTTCATAAAATAACCTTTCAAATAAATGTTCAACCTTTGAAAAATATCAAGCCGTTTTTTTGATTGGCTTTTTAAATTTAAAATTTTATATGGCCCACCCTGTATTAACTAATTTTTGGATTAAAATCCAATTTTTTGTCGCGAATCGATATTTTTTAAATTGGCAATGATATCTGCTATATTGTACTACCTAATTTGGTAGTTATTTTGGTTTTTTAGTTTCAGATGATTTTTTATAGTGCTCCAAAGATCAGACCACATGCTCGCGTGTTTTTGAATTGTAATATAAAAAAGTTAAGATATTTTTGAATGTTTAGCTTAAAACTATAAGATAGTTAAACTTCCAACGACGAATTTCTCATAGTTATGTTTTCCAAAATTTTCCAAAATGACCATGACATGCATGACATGCATGCCACTTCAAATATTTCGCTCAATCGAAATCTTCTTGTCAGATTATATTGGTTGTTTCAGATTTGCTCACTGCCACAGGACGTGCTGAACCACGGATGCCTGTTACGGCCATAATGAAATTAATTTTGCAATTCGTAAGCTATGCCAAACATATACTATACATATACGTAAGATCCAACATATACTAGATAAAACTCAGCTTCGATTTCTTTCCGTGTAAGCCTTTTAAATAGAAATTTTTAACCTCGGGTTGGAACTCACTTTACTATATTTTGTTTGTTAGTTTTTCTCCAACATTACTTTGCACAAAAGAAATCGAAAATGAAATTACTTCATACATCTACCTCAAATTTAGAATGCATTCAGATTTAAAGTTACGCTTATAGTGTAAAAAATTTTTTGGGAGCTACTTTGAACGCCACATGATTTCCTCCCTCTCGTAGTTTGACATTGTCCTTGGGAGTATTGATTTTCCAACACTGTGTCAGTAACGAATCGAGTTATGCTTGTCCGGTCATGGGCTGCGAATCAGCACCGGTTGCGTCAGAGTTAGTTGCGCGCCGTAGCCTGATTCTCAGACGCGATTCTAACAATACCTAACAAACACCTCCCTTGTCAACTTGCGGACCTATCCTGGAACCATTTGACACATGAAACATTAATGTTGGGCATCCTACGCAAGCATTTCTGCGGTGTATAAAATAGCGAAGTACAAGCATTAAGGTACTAGTACACTAAAAAATTTCTAAATTTAAATTTTGCCTATCCCCACACTCACAATCAATGTTTATTTTGAAACCTTATGTTAAAACCTTTGAATTACTGGTACTTAATTTTTTTGCTGAAGCACTTGTGTAATCTGCACTTTGCTCGGAAGTATTCTGATTTTGACGAAATTCGTCAGATCTGTGCTGAGTTTTTCTCTTTTTCCAATAAGATTTTTATGTACCTGTTCCATATGATTTTTGCACATTTTAATATGAAGCGCTATTGTACACGTGAACTGATCTACTAAACACGAAAAAAAAGCCGGGCAAACAGCCAAATAGGTTAGTATTGATGTATAATAACGGTATTTTGAAGAGGAGAGATGAACACGCGCCGACAGCTGCGAGAGCGTGCTGTAGCGTGAAAGAGTCGAAAATATGTGAGGGTACAAAGTAATACTTTGTTATTTTTTTTTTTTTGAATTTCTTTACAGAATTTAAGGATGTGATAATTGAGAGTATGAGAAATCAAAATCTATAAATAAAAAATCGGTTATTCGACAAATTATTAATGTGCTAGTACCTTAAGCGCTACGATTGTTTTACTCGATGATACGGACATGATGTATCGCTTTTGCTGAGGTTATTCGAACCCTTGTTCAATAATTTCATAAGGGATCATCAAAACACCGAGACTCCTTGTTTTTTAAATTATTCTTAATGTGATTGCTACCGAAGCAAAATAACCTTTTATTATTATTACCGCGAATACCACTACTTCTTCAACTAATATTACTCCTGCAGCTACCTCTTTTCTTACCTACTCCTATAACTACTTCTTCTTGGACTGTTACTATTTCTGACATTATTATCACAGCTGCTACTACCAGTCCTCAAACGAATTGCCAATCAACAACCTATACTACTTCCATCATTACTCTACTGCCACTGCTCCTACTACCACTACTATTACTTCCACTTCTACTACTGCTGTGACTTCTACAGCAACATCAATAAAAACAACAATCACTGACACTACAAGTTTTCCTACTGCTGCTCATTCGACGATTACCATGATAACAAAAACTAATTTACTACTACTACTACTACAACTACTACTACTACTACTACTACTACTACTACTACTACTACTACTACTACTACTACTAATACTTCTACTACCACTCCTCGTGTAGTGTACAGTACTGTACTCTAAACTACCTGCTATCCTAATCTTTGAAATTATATTTATCACGTTGCGAATTGTTCATATGTCCGTTTTAATTCATTTATCACACTAATATTCATTGTTATTATCACAACAAAAAATTCTTCACAATTTAATCTCCTTATAAGGATTAAAATTAGAAATTAAAGATCTATTGAAATTGCGCTTTAATACTATTGCCATGTTACTACGGTCATCAAACACAGACGATGACCTCTCAAAAGTTTTTCGAAGAAACTTAACCTAACGAAAACATTTCGTGCTAGCTCATTGCGAAGTATATTCATCCTTTGTTTCCAAGTATTGGAAACTTGCTAAAATCAATCCATAATACCCCTGGCAATAAAAATAATAATTCATAATTCTAAACAAGTTCATATTCTCTTAAAGCCTTCGTTATTGAAAATAAGTCCCTAGTAAATCCATCTAAATCACAGAATCAATTCAACTTTTTATCTTTCGCTTGTGGAAGAGAATTTTCACCGAACAAAAACTTTCCTTTGAAACACGATTCCTAAGTCCTGATGATTCATCAAAATCACGAAGGTCTAAAGAGGTCAAATGTCTGTCTCTTTTTCGCCAAACAAATAATTCAATGTCATTGGAACTCGCGTGGCCTTTTAGAGTTTTTGGTATCCTTTTCAATTGGTATGAGATGCTTAAAAAGCAATTCGCAGTTATTAAAGGACATCTATGAAAGTACTTATCGAAGGGAGCTTTATTCAATGAAAACGTCCGATTACTCCTTCTATTTTCCAATATGAATGAAATCGAGTACGGAGATTTCAAACGTAGAAGTCGATCTACGTCTGTATGAAGAATTGAAGAGGCCACTGGAAGCTTACGTAACTAATCCCATGATAACTTAAAGGAGGAAATCTCATCAATCATGATGGATGAACCATTATCGCATTTTAAATTAACTTGAGTAATAATGTATAAGAAACTTGAATAGTTGTGCTTGATTTTCTTCTCGCATTAAGTTTTCTGAAACGGTTCAAGGAAAAGCTTACTTGGAAAATAAGTGAGCATCGAATGAAGATTAATTAGCATTACCACCATTCATTTGTAAAATCCATTCTAATAAGCAATGAATAGCCCCAGTAAGATACATATCGAAAATTAAAATGTTTGAACAATTTCAACGTACCAAATAGGGTTTTGAAAAGGTCTAAACAATGGAAAGCACGTTATCATATTTTCAATTGATTTCAATTCAATGAACTGACGCACACATGTCTATCAGTGCAAGATCATTGTATCGAATATTGACTTTTTTTATTCATAAACGATTTTCAATAATTACCTGGAATTCTTCAAATTTGAGACAGCTCAATTTAACTTAATCAACATTTATACATTGCAATTAAAAATTGTTATTGGAGCCTTAAAGTAAAGATAGAAATAATTTTTTAAAGTTAAGTTTATTAGAAACATTGAAACCTTCCATTTAACTTGGACGACAACAACATTCAAATAAATGGCATGGGTAGCCTTACAAAACCCCATTCGATCAGTCCAATTTATCTCTAGATTTTCGATGATTTGGGCCACAATTTTGACATTGACAACTTCAATTTCATGTTTTGAGGCATCAATCGAGTCTTTTACTGCTCTCCACAAAAAAAAGTCCAACGAAGTCAAATCACATCGTAGTGTCCTATTGATATTTCGATTTTCGAAAACATAACGATTGTTACATTTGCTGTTTGGTACATTGCGACGTTCTGTTGGAAGTAAATGTCACCTATGTCGTTCTCTAAAATTTTGGTAATCAAAAATTTTTATTCGTAACGCCGTAGCGATTGCCATCCATTGTAATTGTCACTTGTAAAATCGCCATTCACAGTATCTTGCTCATCTTAAGCAATATGTCGCAATAATGCCGCCAGACCAAAACCTGCACTTTACAGCCACTCGTCACAGCGTCACTGATTTCTCCAAGTTTATATGTGGACTTTCTAACTTTCGGACTTACTATCCTCCGATGTCGGAATGAGGTTCATTTGAAGAGATCGGCTTTCGGCTCATCTTCGATCAAGCGGTCTTCGGCCCAGAGAGCAGACCGAGAACGTATCGGATCATGCGGCTTCAGCTCATGCTCTAATTGAACTTTTTACGTATTCATACCAAGGTCAACTATATGCAAAGTTCTTTGCAAAGAAATGAGTGAAAAGTTGAATTTTTAAGAACGATGACGAGTGGCAACAGCACCGTTGCAATGGCATCGATGCAACAGCATCAGCACAGCAACAGCATCGATATGTTCGGTTGGGCGATGAGAACGTACAAACAATGATCCAGTTACACGAACTGGTTACACAAATTGATACACAAATTACGTTTTTGGCATATACTTTTTGTCAGATTGTTGTGTAAATTTCTTGCAGTTTAAGTTGAAGGCTCACCACATGTTTTTAATATCTCCCAACTTTGTTCAAGCGAAAAGCAACTCATTACATAAATGTCAATCACAATACTCACTTTCTGTAACATCGGAAATGTCATCACGCCTATCAACCTCAACATAACCGATAGTTTAAATTCCATATACTAAGTGACCATCCTTTAGTTGTTGCATCTTTAAAACAATTTGGACTCGTTCAAGACATGGAAAAGGGTATAAAACCATGAGTGAACTTTTTTGAACCTTCATACCATTGTGCAACACCACCAAATAATAGTATTTAAAACCAAAAAATTCCTAAGAAATACCAATACGGGCATTTTATTTCCTTATTAGTTAATATTTCGCGTTGGTACTATGCCTGTGTATGCATTCTGGTGCAATGGCTGTGCCCTGAATAGCGTGAGTCAAAACTTGATGAAGTTCATTTGGCGCCAATTTGTGACATTATTTTGTTGGTGATAGGAGGAGCAGAAATAAGGTCGAACTTCGAATCAAGAAACAGTTATTTATTTATATTTAAATATGTCTATCTCCAGAGTATATTCATTTTTGGTCCTGGTTAACGTCGTACGGAGAGTCCTGTCTGAGGTTTCGCAATGATGAGGTGCTGCGTGTTGGGAAAAATTAACACTTATCTAACATTTAAGAATGTTTTGAATATCTACTTCCGGAGTCTTTTCTTCAGGTTAGGTGTCCAATGGTAATTATTACCATTCTCATTGACCGCATAAGCAAAAAGAAACTCTGACAAATTTTTTTTCTAGCTTTGAGGACGAAACCACGCCCTGAAGGTGGCACATGTACAATACAAGGAAATAGATGGTAATCGATGGAACTTCGTTTTTAGGACGAAAAACCATATTTTTCTAACCTTTAGAATCCGTCCTCACACGATTGCAAATAAAGTTCAATATACTGTATTCTCAGAACGCTATGACAAAAGTTGCAGAACTTTTACAACTATCATCGATGATAACTCACGAACTGTAAAGTACGAACTCCAACTTGGTCCTTCTTCTTCTTCGTAGTAAGTTTTTAAATCAAGGTTAAAAGACTTTCCTTTTTAACTAAATAACATCCAATTAATTTGTTGGCTTTTTTAATTGGATTTTACAATAATTTTGTAATAAGCTCGTGAGATAGAATGCAAATATATAAATTTATTGATTAATAAATCCATGCAAATATATAAATTAATTGATAAATTATTATTTTTGCTCCTGGATTACTCTGCCAGTACCATCCTTTAACTGGATCGAAGCTACCAATCTTGGTATTATTGGGAAGTTAAAATTTTATATTATTCAAGTTGGTATTATTGTGTAGTTATGTACGAGGCTGCAACAGAATTTACAAAATATCTTCTTATCATCACTATACATCCGAACAATTTTTCCTTCCTCGTCAATATATTCCCTGGTATAGGATACCACTTCCTTGAGCTGATATGCATCAATAATTTTGCTTTGATTTCAAGGATCAATTATGAAAAATTCAAATGTTGCTTTATTCACCCTCGCATAATTCATTTTCTCGTCTCACCGATTGCATCAATCGTTTTAAAACTTATTTCCTTTCTTGATCGGACAAGAAAGGAAATAAGTTTCCTTTTTTTGAGCAGCAATGGTATCTTTTTGAGGAAACGCGACGTAGTATTATAGCCTAAGATTTATAACCAAGCATGCATAATAATCTCAGGGTAGAGCCTAATCCACCCCTTCTGCAGCTATGCAACTGGATCAAGTAGAAATTAGGCCCATATAGACTGAGAAAAGGATTCAATGCCATTTCTCTAACTGTGATGTAAAGAACATGTGTTTTGATTATTTTAATAAAACAAAGTACAATAATGGTTTATTTTAGTATTACGAGTCAAGAATCATCGTTACTGTGAACGTAAGGCTCATCAAAATGCACGATCTCTCTTCTACCCACTAAGCCCTGTCATCTAGCGTGATAAGCTCACCAAAAGCTTATTTGCATAAACAGGACGTTCAAGCTGAGAGCAAAAATAGCAAGAAAAATAACCAGACGAAATCCATCTGGCTGGTAGTGCAATCGATCGGTCGCGGCCTGTGAGTCGGCACCTGACGAGAAGCGGCAGGGGCGCGTGTTCGAAACCAGCTTGAGCTCTTCCCACCTCTCTTTCGAGATAAACTTGTTTTACGCAACAATAAGAGGAAATTTACCAATCCAAATATAATTCCACCTTTTCTGGTCGAATACCGTTAGATAGAGACTTTGTTTGAAGTGTTAGTCTTGTTTTTTTTTAACCCTTAAGAACCAAAACCTTTGAATTACGTTTTTGGAAATTAAAACATAATACCAAGAATGTAGATACTTTACATTAAAAATGATATTCCAGTGCCTTCGAGTGATTTTAGTTAGATTCGAAGTTTGTACGGAATGTTATAAATCTATTGTTGTTACGCCATGCTGCGGCCGAAATCAATTGTAGCTGTTTAAAAATAATCCAATTAAGGAATAAAGTAGAACAAATAATAAAGAGGCATGATGAGCATAATTATTAGATATATCTAGGATAGTTGAGGTGAGCGAAAAATAACGATGGTACAAATAATAATACCAACGGGGTTACAAAAGTTTATCATTTCAATTATAATTCTATCATGAACCGACAAAATGTTCTATATACTTCTCTCAGTTCAAATTTATTTGTCCAAAAGTTCTAATGGTTGAAATAATTCCAAGTACTCAAACGTTTTAGTTATATGAGCTATAATTTTGTAATATCCAAAGAACAATCAAACAAATATCATACACGATACATATTCCTTATATCATTGAAACATATACTAATTTTCCTGTACAGGATTGGTCGAAAAAATATAACAACAAATTTATCAATCATTGAATGTAATTTTTAAGAGGAATCCTACACGCTAAGCTTTTGCTTTTTTTCATTTCCGAGTAAATATTAAGTGCAAGTACCATGGGAATTTCAAAAGTTTTCTCCTTCGAGGGAAATATTGAAGACATGAAAAAGCTTCGAGGAATTTTCCGAATTTTCCAACCTGAATAAGCTTATCTGGTCCTGGTCACAATCTCATATAAGCACAGAGTTTAACACTCTAGATAAAATTCAAATCGAAACTTTTCCCAATTATCCGTTATTAAATTAATGAAAACTGAAAATTAATGACAACTTCCTAATTAATTATTATAAATAAGATGTAATGCAATAAATAAATATAATAAAACAAAATCATACGAATCAGGATTCATGTTATAACATGTAATGTATGGAAACCCGGTCATTATCTCCTGAAATATTTCGAAACCTGGAGCTCGTTGTTGAAGTTCCAAAAAAGTCATTTTTTCCAATAAATCTCAAGGTTTCACATCCCTTGCAGAGTTAAGCTTACAACATTTGCTCATTTAAAGATAAACAATAAGAAGCCATTAAGATATATTCAAAGCGATTACTGAAAACCTATGATAATAATACAATTCAAAAATATCAGAGAATATATATGAAAAAATGCAAACAAAACAAATTCAATCTATGCCGAGCGGCAATATTGGTAGAATTCCTAGGAAGCATTTACCGGGCAGCTTATCCTTTGATTCCAGTTGTTTGAGGTTAGCATTTTGCCAACCTCAACTTTTCCCGCTAAATTTGGAAAAAGTTAAAGATGAAGTTAAAAATTTATAGGAATTATTCTATCGAGTAGCCAAATCAAAGATCATATTGAAAAAATCTCTTCTATAATTTTAGTTGGTCAACCATGACCGCAAATTGTTACGTATTCCGGTTTGTAGGCGACATAAAAACAAACAAAAAAATGTACATATAAATAAATAAAAAAGAATTAATAATAAAATTAAAATAAAAACATTTATAATTAGATTTAGGTATTAAGTAATATTTCGTTATATAATATTAGTAATAAACAAAAAAATTAAAAAAATGTCTAAGAAAAAAATGTCAGAAAAAAAGTCTCAGAAAACAAATATTCCCATTGAAAAAAAAAACAAAAAACATCTGAGAAGTTATTTAGGAAGAAATTTTCCATTGATATGGTTCACTTGTTTGTTGTGTACATATCGCTATAAGAATAGAAATTGTAAATCAAGTATGAAAGATGGAAAACAAAGTATAGAAATCCAGTATCAAGTGATGAAAGATGGAAAACGAAGTATAGAAATCTAGTATCAATTGATGGAAAATGAAGGATTTAAATTGTTAATTTAATTATTGAGAAAAGATCGAGGCCAAGAAAAAAATAATAGACCCAGCGCAAAGCAGCGGAATTCATTGAAGTCCCGCAATCAAGCAGAGGTGGTCAGAGGTAGCTTAGCGGAAGTCATTGAGGTCCCGAAACCAAGCTTAGGTGGAGATTCAAGTTGGAGGAAGCAGAGGTGTTCAGAATCAGCGCAGTGGAAGCAAGTAATGTCCCGGAATCAAGCAGAGGTGATCAGGATCAGCGCAGCGCAATTCATGTAACTTAAATCGTCTATATTTACATACTTATTTATTTGATCATTTCTACTCTATTTATTTATTATATCTAATATGAAGGAGTTAACTCTTTCTGTGTGTGTGTATGTGTGTGTGTGTATGCGACATGGAAGAATCAGGGCTTAAATAATGGCCTAATACCTCCACGCCCGCGTGGTGAGCTATTCAGCTAAAAGTAACTTCCTTCGGCCACCATTATGCGGCCTTTGCAATTTCAAATAACTCTGTCATTTAACTTCGTTCCTTCCTTTTTTCCAACCTATCGGTTGTCCTTATATTTATTTATTATTCGTAATTAGATATTTACTATTATTTTTTTTTTTTTTTGAAAATACACGACAAAATCAACTACAACGACAAAATCAACCACAACCATTTGGATATGTATGGAACTGTAGAATGGAAGTCCCTGCAGAAGTCAAGGAGAGCCTTCAGTTCTTTGATCGCATAGTGTTCCATCAACACTGCTTGAACCCACCCGAGCAACTAGAAATCTTCATAGAAAAAAGCCCACAAGAAAATTTAACAGACTTTCGATACAGTTATCTGCATAGTAACTGCGGCATGCAACTCACATTTGAATGATCATTTTTTTATTGTGTTAAACCAGAAGGTTGTGTCCTCACTCCAATGCTGTCCAGAACCTTACGCCATGTCCATTACTTCCAGGAGATGTTTGAGACTTGCTTTCTTTCTGATATTTGTTTATGTTGAGGTCATTCTTGACCAAGAACTTCGTTACAGAGTGTTTCATCTACCTCCATTTGCATTGTTCCTGATAGATTAATTGAACCTTCTTTTCTTGTTCTTGCTAAATAGACCATTTTATCATTTTCTCTAGCACTATGTGCCCAGCAAACCACGATGATGTCACTTTCCACACGCATGTCGCAATTATCTACTTTTTAGGTGCCGTCAGTCTTGTACCGTAGCCTTAGAAAGGTGGAGCGTGGTAACCCCGGCTGGCGAGTAGCCTCGGCTTTATCAAATAATTAGCCATCATGCGATGTAACCTAGAAGATCGTGAAATCTCCTTGTACATTTACGAGTCGTAGTACGAATGCTGACAGTTGAAGTCGATTGACAATTGGGTTCGGACGTGACCGAGGACTTTTCGTTTGCACCGAGACTGCGTGCCATATATTATTTCGGAAACCATATAGATTGGATAAACTTAAGTTACCGTAAACGCAAGTATATTCCAGTTGATATGAATATAGTTTCATATTTTTTGAGATGAATAATGAATTTTATGAAAGGCATGTCGTGAAACCCCGGCTATCAATTTTTGGGGTGTACCCGAGCACATGTGAGTCAGGTCGGTAAAAATAAAAAAACCACATAACTGCCCTCGTGGTGATTACGATAAATTTTATTTTTGTTGATTGTCAACTTGGCAGCACTCGAAACAATTGAAGAGATTTCTCGCGATTTTCAGTCTGCTGATGGAGGTGCCATCAATGTTAGAAGTTAAAATTGTGAAAAAAGTTGTTTATCGAAGTTTGGTGAGCTCAGGTTACTCAAATTCCTCTACAGCATATTAAGAAATTTGAAATGACTTAGTGGGATTTATTGTTGCACTTACCCTAATCGCTCCCACAATATACAAATCACACACATTGAATAAATACAAACAAAGTAGACATAATTATTTTGAATTAAAGTTTGTAAACAAAGTAGGCATTAATATTTTGAATTGAATTAAAGTAAACAAAGTAGGCATTGCCATTTTGAATCGAATTAAAGTAAACAAAGTAGGCATTGATATTTTGAATTGAATTAAAGTAAACAAAGTAGGCATTGATATTTTGAATTTAATTAAATTAAACCAAGTAGGCAATGAGTGATATAAATAGTAATGAAATTGTCTTAAAGAGGAGACTTATTTCTTCGTGTCGAAAGGTACGGACAAGCCTCTGTTCCCTATTACCTAATGTGAGGCTGCATTGGGGTGCCTTTTTGAATACCGGTTCACGTATATCAATATAAATTGTATACCGGGAATAATAAATATAAATTAATAAAGTTTGTGTTATTAAATGAAACAAGAGTTTTATTTATCTCTCCGTCGAAGAAACAGAAATATTTATCTCAGAAACTATTCTTAGATAGAGTTTGGACGACAATTGGACGACAATTGATTCACATCATTTTTACAGGATATCCAGGGCGAATCAAAATAAAAAAATTTCTCTTACTTACTCAACAGATAGCTTAGAAGCAGCTGTGTTTGATCTAATAAACGGGATTAACATATACAGGGATGGGCAAGCCGCCCATAACGTTCCTATCATCATTATCTATAATCGAATTAAAGTTGAAATACTGATATCAAGAGAATTGGAGCAGGCCATTCTACTGACATATCGTAGGTAGTCGAGCCGTTCACAGATGGGATTCCCTTGCGACAAAGACGAACATAAAAAATTTGGATCAAGACTTTATCAAAAGTAACCACCTTCAAACAAGGTTTCGACATGGTCACCATGGTGAAAATGAGTATCTTGCCTTAATACGCAGGAATCCTTCGATCTCTTTGATAAATCCTGAGCACTTACAAGAGCCACGAAACATGCGTAGGATCCACTTATAGTGTATGGCTTTTTTGAGACCATCGAGAAGGTTTATCATACATACTTTCTGTACGAAAGAAGCCAAGGAATTACAATATTCAATGCGGACGAGACAGATTTCGCAAGCCATCCTTCACGCTTTAAAGCCATAGGAGAAAAGGAAAAAAAACACTTCTTCGTGTCTCTGATAGCACAGGCCGTGAATCGACTGTGGTAGTGGCATGCGTGACAGTCAGTGGTGCAACGCTACCACCTATAATATTGTACAAATGTAAGGCAGTTCAGCCCCGTTGGATTTCAAATAAATCATTTCCTAGGACTATGTATGTTGCAACAAGAAATGACTGGATGGAAGAAGCTGCATTTTTTAACTAGTTCAACAAGGTTTTTGTACCTTATGTCAATGAAATGAATCAGAAATGACATATGAAAACAGCCGTATTATTCTTCGATGGATAACTAGCCATATAAGCAGAAGAATTATAGAACTCGCTGTTAGCAAAGATATACAACTTATTAAATTTCTGAGAATTTTCTGCGTTATTGGGTACGGTTGCGTCATCGATAAAGGATGCGATCGTTGTGAATGGTTTCAGCTCTGCTGACTTGTTCACTTTAGATGAGACCAAAGTCCCATAAGATCTTTTTGAGCCTCAACATTTGGGTCATTACGGAATGCGAAGAAATGCTCAGCAAACTATAAGATCCGAAAACTCAGATAATTAAAATTGCACTTCAGCTTTGAATGAAGTGATTGTAGACAACAGATTTTCCAGGTTAGTGAAATTTATTCTCCTAGTGATGATGATATCGACGTAGGTCTGATTTGAATCATACCAAAATGAGACAGTCAGAAGGAATCTCTGGCAAAGGCAAGAGTTTGGTAGTAATTTTCTAACAACGTATATCAAAGAACACACTTGCCTCTGAAAACCTATCGAGAAGGTGGGAATAGGAACGCGCTTGACACACCACACATATGGAGAAGTGTTTGATTGAAGGAAGCTGCGAAGAATAAGAAGATGAAAAGGCCAACACAAAGGAAGAATGCAAAGAAAAGCGAGAATATAGAAAAGAATGATGTACAAAAGAAACTGAAGAAATCGATAGACAATAAAAATGAAAACGAAAAATGATAATGGCAGCGAAGAAAAACAGTTCGATCCAAGTAACCTGGCACCAGATGATGAAGAAGACCTGGATTTGAAAATCTAGAAATCCAACAGATGGGAGAGTTGACCTATATGGATAGTACTAACCCAAAGATCTAACCTGAAATGTTTCTTTTGGTTAAATTAAAAGGAGGTGCCCGACAAAAGACTCGGTGCCATTATGTGTGTCGGGTTGATGAAGTATCCCAGTCGTATGAAAAGGTGTGAAAAGCGTGAATGTAATCAAGTCGATATTTAATATTGCGGAGACCGACGAATTTTCAGTTAACGTTGAACAGGTCAAAGCCATTCTACCAAGTCCAAATATCGAAAACAATGGACCCAAAACAGTCCTCAACTTTCAAGGAAGCTGTTGACTGTATCCTTTTGTTTATTTGATTTATATTGTGATATTGTTCCAACTCATTATTTTACTGTGCAACGTTACTGTAAAAGAAAGTATGCACCCGTTGTTCTCTCCGTCAACATCGGGATGTAATCACTATTTGCATTTACCCCCTAGTCTCTGGGGTAATTGAAAACATAATGGGGTTGATGTAAATAGGCCTTTTTACCTACTAAAGCGGTTGGATGAATACGGAGATATTTCTCCAGTGGCAGCAATATTTCAAGAAAAATTTCCATCCGTCTGAGGCTCACTTCGCTCTTAGGATTCTAGATGGAAAACATAGTAACAAGGATTTGAATGTCATTGAATACATTAGAGATTCCTTTGCAGATCACTGCATTCCAGATTCCAGACGAACCATTAGACCATGTGCTTTTCAAGCGTTTTTAACAGCCTTATGGATCAGCAAGTCTATTATGGATGAATCAGACTATTCGACCTCGACAAACAGATTGAAACGATAATGACTGGCAAAGATAGCGTTTACCAAGGCTGCTAGTTGAGAGATAGCCCAAAGTGGTTTCCGTTGCATTTGTATTCAGCCGTTCAGTCGAGAGGTCTTTTTAGACTTAGACTTTTTAGGTTCCTCCTTAACTGATATCGATTGGAGAAACATCAACTCAGTCAACTATCCCGGATCTTTGTCGTACAGCACCTACACACCTACCAGGACAGTCAACTAGCGTTCTATCAGCGTCGCCAGTAGCCATCTGACTTCACGGCCCAATACAAACCATGAACGTTTGTATGTAGCGTTTAAAATGAGTCCTTAAACCCCTCACAAGGGCAGTTCCAAGTGCAACTGTTGACACAGCAATATTAGTGAAGTTATAAAGGTTTGGTCATCTCTCTCAAAACTCTCAAAGAATCTACCAACATCTACGAAGAGACTAATAAAAAAAAACGAAATGTTAACATCTTTTTCTTGCAAAAAAAATTAAATAATGGAACAGACCAGAAACCCTAAAGCTGTGATAAAGATAGAACGGAATTCAAAAAAACGTTGCACCTGAGCCATATTTGGAACATCGGGAGATAAAATGCCTAGTTTGTGATGAAACATTCGTGGAGCGTTAGATTCAATGAAAATTTTGTCAAAACTGGATTCAAAAAGCATGCGTATATATAAATACATCCAATTTGTACTACAACTGATACATAAGTCACGAAAAAACGACTAAATATGTTGGAGACTGAAGCTTCGAGCGACTTTAAAAGGATATCAAAATTTGATAAGTATTTAGGGGCCTTAAGTAGAGTTTGATAATACTTTTGTTCAAGTTTTCAATTTTTTCGTGAAGAGATATAATGATGACTATATTTTAAAGTTTCCTATTATTATCTTTAATAAGCACAATCATAATATCAAAACCAAAAATTTGGACAGGGCTACCTCCTTTCTCCTAAAAGCTTCACTAACCCTGCAAACGAAATTCCAATTTAACGCTTTTCAACCAGACGAAGAGGATTTTTAAATTTACTCTAATTGTTGCCTAAGGCCACAACATCCCTACCCAAGCTTTTTTGTAAAAACGCAATACAAGTATAAATCTTTTTATGGATTTTCTGTCTCTTTCTGAGATGTCTCTGTTTCGATCTGAGATAAGTTTATTGAGAGTGTTAACGCTGTGCCTATATACGTTTTGAATGTAGCTGTAACCTTTATCGTTGAATATCTAAGCAACGTGCTTTGTGAAGCAATCTTTTATTTATAAATATTTTATGAATATTATTATTTATAAATATTTTAGTTTTATAAATATTTGAGTTTACAATTTATTTGTTTAATTTGATTAGCTGTTTCGCTTATAGCCGCGTATAAGCCGCGGGTAGTCATAAAAACATTTTCTGCCTCCAGTGTCCTTACTCGTTCCCTTACCGTTGGTGCAGATTGTAGATCTATCAAGGAAAGTTTCGCACCATATCTTTGGTTACTCGGTTGGGAAAGGTGACCCTGTAAATATACTTTAGGTTCATTACTGATGTTTTTGTGGTTCCACTCCTTTTTACTCGATGAGGACATTCTTTTTTTGGAATGATAGTAGGTAACATAAACGGTAGATTTCAGTGATAGCCAAATCTATAAAAACACAAAAACATTGCAAATGAAGCGAAATTCAATGCTCAAATCTGGGTTGAAAGGAGTTTCTGCGAAATGATTTTCCCTTTATTTTTTCCCCGTTGTTGTTCAGTTGAGCATTGTCCCATTTCTTAGCTAGTGATCCCTCATTCAAACTATATATTAGTGCTTAATTTCTTCAGCCTTACTTCAACTCAACAGAAAAAATCCATTTGTATCTCATATCTTCATGTTTCCTTATTTTGTCCTTAATCATGTACTTCAATAGACTCCGTGTTTTACTGTGTCTGTGTTGTCTTATTCCTGAAACCATAGATGTAGATAAACATTTTTAAATCATTTTTAAGATAAACAATGTATTCTTCATCGATGCAACCTCTCTCTAGTTTATGTACCAATAGTGGTAGTTTGATATCTGGAGTAGAGGAATTTTTTCTTTTTTGCATCGTCAAATGGTTTTCGTGTGGTAACCGTAGTCTAGGCTGTTATCAACCAGCTTTCATATAGAAACATATTGATCTGGTTTTCCGTCCTTTTAATATGAGGTCGTTTCAGGGTACTTTAAACCCCTAGCTTCCAAGTATAGACTTTTGGCGCCATCGGTCATACTATCCCCGGAAGATATAAGACCTCCTTCATCTTTTCTGGATTCTCTTCCTTAATTCACTTGATATATGAAAACTGATCTACGAAACGTCAATTATTTAGGAATTTCAAAAATTTGTGTAAAATCCAAATAGAATTATTGAGTCAAAGGAAATATAACTGACTAAATTGACGGTTATCAATTTGATACCTTCATATTTATAAAGATACAAACAAGCCAAAATTCAAATAAGAAATTTTTTATGCGCATTTATTGATGAGCAAGAGCACAGAACAAGCATTAAACTTTATCCTAAGAAACCAGTCAATATGAGAAACAACGAAGATTTGACTCTTCATTGTTACAAACCAGAACCAGACAACGTCAAAATCAATTTTCTAACTTTATGTAATCCTTCCCGTAACCTTAATTTCAGACTAAATATAAGGAAGAGTTCTTCCTTTTCAATTTATTATTAAAGTTCCTATATAGATACAAATGCAGTGTGTGTGTTTGTCATACAATCTCTAATCTAGCCACAATGGGATATGTAGCGTGAAATGAATAACATTTTCACCGAATCCTATATCAAAATTTACATAATCAAATTGAAATGATATGAAATTTCATCCTTGGCTCCGTTAAAAATCTAACACTTTGACTTCATGTCATAATTCCTTAATATTTAAGCAGTTTCTCATATTTTTTGGGGCGCCAACATTCCGAAAAGTAGCTGGGGCTTAAGAATACGTTGTTGCAGCTCAGCTTCAAGAGATATTATTATTATGCCTATTCGAAAAGAAGAGATGATGTTCTAGACTGCTATATTGTCAAATGAATCTTTCAACATCTTTTGCATTGTAATACACTCACGTCTTCCGAGAAAGAGAATATGGTTTTTCGTTTAAGTCGACTTTATACGACTTATATGCTTAATATGATATTTTGTATAGAATTTCTATTATGTTATTAAGGACATACTCTGAAAACGGTACAGCGAGGTAAATTTTTAATAATGATAGAAAAACTTTATATTTATTGTGTATTTTATCTCAGAAACTCATTCGTCAAACACTTTTCGGGACTTTTTTAGTTTCATAAAGTAATAACGTTTAAAAAAAAAATTTTTGTAGAACGAAAAAAGACTTAAACCAATACACGAAGCTCATGTGAATCACCAATTTTATTGGCGTTACCAGAAAGTTTACATTTTTTATTGTTGCTTCGAGCTCGCGTCCTGGGATGGCGCTTATTATGTGACTCTGAAGGTTAAATACATTATTTAATTTCTGATTTGTATTTCACCAATAAACTTTTATTTCACGTAAATAACAAAAGGTCTTTAAAATTTACTGCAACAATTGATGATATGCACACTTGCAGCAAGCATTCAAACTCATCGGAAGTACTCAGCAAAATGGAACAAAATTTAAACACTGTTCTTCTCACAGTACGGTTCGTTGATTCTCTTTAACACCTATTTTCCTGGGCAACTACTTTTCTTCGAAAAATGCAAAATTTTACTCCGCTTTAGCGTGTCTCCATTAGTTTTTGATGCACACAGTCCTAGTCGAAAATATTAAACGCCGCAATATTAATTGCTATACGATAGATGCAACTAATTTATTAAAATGTATATATACATATATATATATATATATATAAAGAGAGAGAGAGAGACTTATTTTTAGACTTAGGTTCAGAGACTTATTTCTTTTTGATCGAGGAACACCCGCTTAATTACTGTTTTTTGATTCTTTTTCGCAATAAGAAATAAGACCAAGCTCGAGGACTTTATTTGTTGGAGAAATTCGAACAATGAGTCAGTAAAAGTATGTATAAGTACGAACAAATGAAACTACAATCAAATTATTTGGTTGCGTGAAGCGTAGAGGTTGTCGAAAGCATAAATCTGTGTAGATCTTAAAGGGAGACGTTTTCAAGTTCGCCAAATGGAGGATAAGAAATAAGAATAATACAGAATTATTTTTTTTAAACATATTTAACTGCTACTCTAAGATATTTTTCAGATCTTTCAATAATTTTGTGTATACCTTCATAAAAATGTTTCTTTATCCGAAAATCAAGCTGAAACTGGTCCGTCAGTTCTTCATCGCCATAAAATTTCTTCCCTCAGAGTACTTTTTTAAACTAAGGCAGGTTAAAGGAACCAGGTCAAGATTGTAGAGTGGGTGATCTTATATATCAAAGCTAACCTTTTGAGGGCAGCAAACACAACATGACGATTGTGAACAGTCCTTGTCGAACAGATGTCGTGTAAAAGGAGTACACCATTTGTGCATTTCTTCCTTCTTTTTCTTTGATTTATTCTTTCAACCTCTTTATGATTGAAGCGTAGTATTCTTTGGTTATGGGGACGTCTTTATCTTTTTAATCTGTGAGCAGCATTACTTTTGAGTCTTAAAAAATTGTCACCATGTTTTTTCCCTGGACTTTGACAACTTAAACACTACCGTCTTTGTTGATGGTGCTGTTTCTATTTGTGTCAGTTCACACGGTCGTGTTTTGACTCAGGTTTATTATAAAGAACCTTAAATTTTTTCTAAAGTAAAATTAGTTTCAAATATTCATGCCAATCTTCTAGATTCAAGAATGCGCGAGAACACTACGCAGTATTGTTTCTGAGGCGGCGAGAGCATTTCTGCGACCATCTAGCGCTGACCATTATCATGCAAAGATGATTTAGAATTTTAAAAATTGTTTAAATTCTATACTCCAACCATTTCTGCGAGCGGTGTTTTCTTTTGTTTGCCATCTTTCAATATTGATTTTCAGACTTTTTGAATCACTTCTGTAGTAGGCACTTCATCGACCGTCCGAGACGTCCTTAAGTCAGTCACTACCTTGTTTAAGGAGACGGTGCGGTGCCAGTAGTAAACCATTGGTTTACTCACAAAAGAGTCTCCGTAAATAGGCGCCATCTCTTCTAGTATGGTTTCAACTGACTTTCCTGATTTTTTAAGGAACATATTAAAGACGGGTACATTATTTTTTCTATAATTCACACTTACTTCCGGATCGAGCTTTTCGATCATCGACAGTCCATCGATTACTGACACAATTAACATTAATCTTGCTATCTAAACTGGTGAAAAGTTACTGAAACGTCCTTAAATTACCTTTACTCATAACCTAACCCCCCGTTCCGTGAACTTATAAACGAGCTCTCGTATTATCAATCTGATAGTGGCAAAATTGGTGCCGAAAGCATCAGCTGACAAAACTCAAAAGAAGTGAAATGAAGAATCAAAAGGTTGATAAAATATACTACGCATCTGGACCACGAACAGTGTACCATTGAATGTATGATACCACCGTTGAAACGAGGTAGGAATCGAATGAAAAGAACGAACAGTAGTGGAAAGTTTATTATGAACAAACCTTACGAACACAAGGTTTGAAGGTTAAGACCCTTATGAACATGCCTTACAATGAAGCCAAAAACTAGTTCCTCCGATAATTGCATTGTGGACATGAGCGTTAAATTTTATGTTTTGAGCAGAAGTAACTCCCAGGTTTTTAAAAGTGGTAATTCTTAACAAGAATGTCATTTCCTGGAGCTTAGAAAAAGTAACACAAAACTTGTTCCAATTAAAAGAAATGAAATATTCAATTGAACTAGATTCAGGCCTTACATACGTCCAGAATTTTCAAAAAATTGATTTTTTTTAATAGATTGTTGTTCTCTATAGTTTCAGGCTTCTTTCTTTAAAAGTCAATTGTAAAAATTCCCCGTAGATGCAAAGTTATGGTAGAAAATGTGAATGTCTCTCCTTAGTTTGAGACAGCTAACCGTCACTTTTGGAGCGCTTCCACCTGCTTTGTTATGCCAAAATAAATTTGGGGACGATTGTAAAGCATTATGAGAATTTTTTCGAGTCAATTGCTAAGATTTCTTATGCCGAACGTTAGTTGTCTTTGATCTTTCGAAGCATACAGTTGTGGCTCATTTGAGATTTTAAAAATGTTGAAACGTCGCAGCATAGATTGTAAAGGCTGTAAGAGTCAACAATCTTCACGCTCTAAAAAGTCTCCCCAAAGGCCAGACAAGATGGAGAGTGAAACTATATATATTAGTTCGGCTGCAAAAAAATTAAAGAGAAAATTATATCGGGTTTCATTCGATTCAACGTTCTCATACTGTATTTTACAGTTTGCTGCTATTTTCCCAGCTTTTGCGGAATGAGTGGTCTGTCATAGGTGTGTTCGAAATGTGAAAGTATTGAAAGCAAGTAGCCGTGGAGTTGGTTTCAAGTTGAATGTTTTTTGCACAACGTGTGACGATAATATCCAGAGCGTTTTTTCATCTCCTTTGATAAACTCTGTATACGAGATTCGCCATTCGACTGATAGGAAAAGGATTTAAGGCAATGCAGCTTTTTGCGGTGTCTGATTTAGCATCAGGTATCGCACAAACAAGCTTTGATTCAACTGTCAAAAAATATTGAAGAAGCTTCAGCAGCCGTTACTAAAGCAACAAAATAGGCCAGAACAGCTCGTCAACCGGAAAAAATAAACAAAAACAATTAATTACGAATTAATACGACGCCAGAATAGAGGATTAAACGTCATCTCCCAGAAAAAATCGAAAATTCATATAGTTCTTGCTTCAGCTGCGCGCGACTTCGAGCAAAACATGCTTGAAACTTCAAACGCGCTTTTCTCGAAACAATTTTTCCCGCCACGTTTGGCGTAATAAATCATGCAGTTTTCAATATTTTTCGATGCGATTTTTTTTAAACATTCGAAATCGTTTCCTCTATAGTCTGTCGAGACGGATTTTTATATTTTTATTCGAAAATTTTATAAAAATAATTGAAGTTTAAAATTTATGACGTAAAACGTATACTTTGTTTTAAACTGCCATAAATTGATAAATTTTTCGAAATTCAAAATTTCGACTATAACAACAACTTTATTTTGCAAGAATTTTTTTTCAATTTTGCAAATCGATCAACATTTGCTGGAGATATGATGCACACCGTGGAGCAACTTTTTTTCTCAGTGTTGGGGATCACGTGATTTTTTATATAGTAATTTTTGTAAAAAGAAAGTAAAATAAAAATTTTTTGTAAAGTCTTAACATCAATAAACAATGTGTGCTATTTATTTTATTAAATTTTTTTGCTATCCTCACTAAAAAATTTTTTTCTTTTAGCGCATTTTTAGCGCTTCTGGATGTATGTAAGGCCTTAAACAAAAAAACAAGATAATGATTAATATAATTGAACTGTACATAGAGCAATGAGAGTCAAGATGAAAGAGACTAAGGCGTGAGACCTGTGGGACATATTATTGTTAAGGATGAAAGACCAATCAACAAAGGGTAGATTCAAATCGCCACACTATGCTATTTCAGATAAATAATAAATATGACACCTGTTCTTTGATTGATGATTATTTTTTCACCATATCCAAACTTTATCAATCATACCCATGAAAGACTTTCATCAAAAAGATAACAAAAAAGGAGATGAAAAGGAAAATCCAAGTTTTATTTTGAGAAGCCAGGTCAGGAACTGTCTACAAATGTTACATGAAGTAAAGGAAAGAAAACGACAAGCTAAATTGATGAAGCAGAAAGCCAAAGAGCTGAAAATGGCAAGGAATTATTTTGGACGAAGGAAGAAGAAGGTAAAGTAGCTGATAAGAAAAAAATCCGTTCAGCTTTAAAACGAATCTCAGATTCGGATTCTGGTGAAGATGAGTTCCTAATAAGTGATAACGACGATGATGGGTACATCATCGTCATGATACGTATAATTGGTACAGGTGCTGCTGAATTTCTAAAGTTTAAATATGGAATTGACATGTCTGCGATGACCTCAGAGTACTGGAGAGCAGTCATTGTCCCGTTGTGAAAATACAGCGGTCATCATCCATCTGTAGAAAAGCAAGAACGGCTAGTGGGTTCTTGACGGTCCTCACAACACAAGCTTTATTGTATCACTAGTGTGGTGTTCTCTGAAAGAAGTGATGACTTTCGATTACACATTCTATCCTGCATCTGGTATATAAAACCTGAAAATACCAAACAAAAAAAGACTACCTTCCTACCTAATAATGTTCCGAAAATCTTCATCGGAATAATGTTGAAATGCAGATCCAGATGTGACGCTTGATTATTTTGACACTGTTGCAACCTGGAGAGGAAATTTTCAATTTACAATTTTCAATTTTAAATTTTCGCCTTACAAGCTCTTTGTGAAATTTTTTCAATATCCTCTCGAATATTTGATTTTAATTGTTAAAAAGACTCAAGGTTGTTGCTATAAACTTTGCTTTTAATAAGGTATCCCCAAATTGTATTGTTATATACCGCTCTGTATCCACTGTATTCACTTCTTCAACTGCGTATTAGTGTCACTCCAGTATATGCAATCTATGCCTGTTTAATCTATGCCGCAAGCTGTAATGAGCGCAATATTTTCATTGCAGTAGAGACGAAAAAGATTTTTTTGATAGCACTCACGTACGCAGACGCACGATGAGCTTCTTGTTACCAAGATAGATTATTATACTTTTCCATGGTGTCTTCATTACTATTTGACTTTATAAATAAATAACACAAAACATTAAATGTCTACATTTTATCACAAAAAGAGGTCGGATTCATTTGTCTTCGCAAATCATCTTCGGTTTGATGTTCCGTTCTGAGTTTTGACGTTTTTGGTCTGATGTAATTTCTTAGCCTCCTAAAAAGGATACCACCACACGTATTGGTGTTAATCCTTAATTTCCAGTTTTTAAGATAGCTGGTAACTTGCACCACACATTTATTAATCCTTCTTTTAAATAGCCTGACTGAAGGTCCAAAACAATATATGAAAGTATCATCTGCGTATAAAATATTTTTATCGGAAAATCTGATAGGTATGTTTTGAATAATATTGGTCCCACTACAGATCCTTCAGGTACTCCTGCTTTCATATAAAGCGTATTTTTATATAAATAGTGCAAAATTAGGTGACATAGATTGTTGGGAAACTTTAATTGGTTCATTTTGAAAATAATACCAATTCTCCATACTGTGTCACAAGCTTTGTTTACGTCAACTGTGCAAGCAAAAGTGGGGTATTTTTCTTTCTGAAACCGGAGTTTAATTCGCTCACTAAGTATACTCTCCTCATCACAATACTTCAGGATTTTGTCCTACAAAATCTATTCGAAGATCTTACTCTCCCCTTACAAGTAGCGATTTTGGTCTGTATGATGAGGAGCTGGTAGCCCAGCTCATCACAATTTTAACAACGGAACAACAATTGATTCTTTCCATTCAAGCACTTGTTTTTGATAATAGTAAAGTAAACATTAACATCAGGGAGTTATTTTTGAATTTTTCTGTTTAAATGCTTTGGCTATATCTTCTACGTATCTTGTTGTAATGAAGTCCAAGTACATGGGAGGCGGGTTTTGTGCTAAGCCATCAGGGGAGAATGTGGTACAGAAATGAAACATGGGATGCATGCATGATTCAACATATGATTATAATAACTAACACGGCTTGATCTCTTCATTCATTAGTAGAGGTAGTGGCTGGAGGATAATTATATATATTTGCAAAATAATTGGCACATTTATCTGCACAATCTTCCTCGTAGTCAGCTTCATCCGAAAATGGTATTTTATTACTGGAAAAATTTCCAGATAACACTTTGACATGCTTGAAGAAATTATGTCTATATTTGATGGTGGTTACTCTGTTTTTGAATGCAGTGCTTTTAAGCTGTCAGATTCGATTTAAGCTGTCCTCATTGCTACATACTAGCAGTTGCTTAAGGGTTTCATTGCTTCGGCCACTTCTGTGACACACTCCTTACGTGTTTTTTAAATTTTATAATGTCCAGAGTTTTATCATCAAGGATGACCTGGTTGCTTTTTTGTATCTTATATTTAGCTATCTGATTACTTGGATTACGCGGAATTCAGTGAGCGATTGCTTTCATCAATTTCTTCAACTTTAAGATTTCTATGAGCTGGTGGTATATGGGATTGAATATTATTTTGAGTTTCTCTTTTGTAGCTTCTCCAGTCGGCTTTGAGATGTTGAATTATGGTTGAAAATATAGGTTTGTAATTTCTGATGGACAAACTCAGGATTAATTTGCAGCTCTGCTGCAAGATGGTCAGACTCAAAATCAATAGTTTTTATAAAAGGGTTCAGAACTAGTTTCGGAGTAAAAACGTCTTCTGTTATGACATAGAAGTGTATATATGGGTATGACTTCCTATCCATTCTACTGGGAAAACGAGAATACAATTGCTTTGTGTTTTGTCGGTCTAAAGTTTCCTTACCGTCGTTTACGCGAGCAGGTACGTGTCCTATAATGCAAGTAGGAAAAAGTCAGTGATTTTTGGGAAGTTTTAAAGGGGTTTTAAGATATAGCCCCGTGCTTCTTTGTCTGTTTTTGTTGTCGTATGGTTTTCCACCTCCGAAATTTTTATGTCTATAAATGCAAAGGCTTCGAATGAGTCTACACTTATTTATTGTTTTATTATTGATTGTTGGACTGAAATGTTTCTCAATTTTTTTCACAAAACCTCAGGGTTTTGCACTCAACTAGTTTTTCACTTCAGTTCAATCATTGACAAACATCAAAAAGCGAAAAAATTGAGATCATTGCGTTAGATCATTGTAAACTTCAGACACATGTAGCAATGGGAAATTGATCGAAAAATTTGTTATATTATGAAAATTGGCCAAATATTTCTATAATATTAAGATACTTTATGCTCTTATAGTATTATGATACTATAGTATACTACGAATAAGGTATAGTGCATAGAACTTTTGGAAATTTTTCAATTCAAAACTAACTTAATGCATAAATCATAAACTCAGCAAGTGCAGCATTTTGGTAAAAATTTAGAAGATTATAAATTCACATATAAATTGCGCATAAATAATAGCAATTATCTTTATATGCAGACTGTCTAATTATTGTTGAATATTGAAAAACTCAACTAAAAACTGAACGAACGCTACCAATGTTCGAAGTTGCAATTTCAAAAGCAATGTCAAATAAAATATCCAATAACGAAAATTACCATTGACAAATTTAGCAATTGTCTAGCCAGTACACAGAACTGATTGTCCGAACCATTAACCTTATGTTATCTTGTAAACAAAAGACACATCTAATCAATATTAGGCGAACATATTTCGTCGACGTCCTTCTTAACACCAATCGTTTGATTGAGGAATACTCAAACATAATGATGAATACATACTTGGTTGTAACATATCAAGTCTAGTACATGGCATTGTCAATTGAAAGTTTTACAATAGTGAACAACTTGCTAATCATTCATATTTACACATAATGTAATCATTGTTTATAGTAACACTTACAAACTTCTGATGCCACGTATTGACCATAAACTTAATCATTAATTGTATACAGAAGCTTGAAACATTGATGGATATGCGGCCAAAATAATTTACATTCCAAAAAGCTGCTATGAACGAACAAAAGATTGAATTTTAATGGTTCGTTCTTCGGTTTTGGATCAGTCAATAGGCCAATAAATTTTCCGATCATTTGTTTTTGACGATCTATGGCCGGAGCATAAACTAAACACTAAATCTTAATAACAAACCGATTTTGGAAAGGGAAGAACAAATGAATAGTAGCATGAAAGTATATCACATTACCTATCGCCTATGGTTTAAAAGATTAAAGCATGGTATGCACTAAACATAAATTATGTAATGCGAAAATCGCGTGAAAATGGAAACCAATTTCGGCGTGCTTTGCCTTGAGTAAAAGGTAGATCCTCCTGCAACAAGTGGTGCTACTTAATTTTATAGCAATAAAAAAGGGGATCCAGGGTAGAAACAAGTTTATTCATCTTTTTCGATCCTAACATATATCATACATTTGCGAGAAAAAGTATCTGTAAATGTAGGATAACAAAATTATTCAAAAGGATATGTATTCAATAGGATATGTCCACTTAATTTGAATGCTTACTTTTATAATATCATAAAATCTACTCTTTTGCAGGATTCCCAATATGTTTCATAATACTTACTATTTTAATAGGCTTGAAACTCAAACAAAATCCATTTATGGCAACACAACAGACCAGAACAAGTATCCGTACAGAACAAACCAGGGGATTCCCCGTGTTACGCGATAACATATGAAGATGCATATTTATCTTTTTAGGTCCGTTAATAGTTCTAGTTGAAGTTGTGATAGGTTTCAAAGTGAGTGCAATTTTTTTGCATTTGTTGAGCACTAGAATACAATATGACGCCCAAAATTAGCGTGATCGGGGCTGAGAAGAGGAAAACTATGCGGAAACTTAAGAGGGAAGGGAATACTTACCGCGAAATTGGTTAAATAGCAAGCGTAACTCACCCCTCTGTCCGGTATGTGGTGAAAACATTTAATACAACTGATGCGATTATGTCAAAGCCTCGTTGTGGTCGACCTTCCATATTGACTGAACGTGAAAAAAGAACCTTTTTGCAGGCAGTTAAAAATAATTATCGAGTAACTGATTCCCAAATCATTAAATATTTAAAATCGCATATTTGGCATTAAAAGAAGAAAGTTAGCGTGGCCGAAAAGCGGTACTGCCGCCGAAAAAGGAAATCTCGCTCCAACTGTGAAACATGGCGGAGGTGGTGTGATACTATGGGGGTGTATGGCGGCAGAAGGATTCGGGAAACTTGTATTTATAGAATATCAATCAATCAAATAGAATATCAAATCAATATGGTTGCCTTAAAATTTTGAAGGCGAATTTGAATCAAAGCGTTCATCAGTTGAGGCTTGGTGACGATTTCTCGTTCCAGCAAGATAATGATTCCAAACACACAGCACACAATGTGAAGCTTGCTCTATAAAACAAAACATCAACTGCTTGCGCCGCCCGAACTCCCAGACCTTAATTCCATTGAGGATATATGGACTTGTTGGAACACAGGATCCGTCAGCACAGCATAGCTTCGAAGGAAATGCTAGAAAACGTCATCGTCCATGAATGGGGAAAAATTAACAGGCGGGACACAGTCAAATTGGTTCAATCCATGACAAATCGACTCGAGGATGTCCTTAAGACAGAAGGTTATTCGACAAGTTATTAAGACCTGATATGTTATAAAATTTTTGAATATTTCAAATTAATATTGTCATGTGTGGATACTTTTTCTGGATCGTTTAAGTGCGGCTTTTTTGTTTTTATTTTGTAAAATCTACTTTTTAAAGAAATCCCTTAGGAAAAATTTAAAAAAAAAATAGTTTCATTAATGAGTAAATTTTGATGCTTAAATATGTAAATGTAGTAGCTTTCTTTAGAATGAATTTCCTAATATGTGGCTTTCTTTTGATGTTTTTACGGATACTTTTTCTGGTAATACAAGAAACTTCATAAATAAATTATGATATAATTATAATATATAAATATTACTTGATATACATTACTTGAATTTGAACTACCAAATGCACTTGGTTTTCTAATGTAGCGGAAACCTTAACTCGTAGTTGCTGATCCTGCTCGACGTGATACCACAACGTTTCATGGAAACATAAATTACAATAATTTTGATGGGCATGGGAAGTTGCAATACATGCAAAACTACTGGAAAAATTCATTAACAGTGTACGTGCGTCAATTCTTCCCCACTAAAAATCAAACGTCCTCGATTTCCTAATTGAAACAACCGAAACGCAAGATTGAACAGGCTTTCCCTAGATGATAGCTCTACAGGATGTTACGTGTGGAACACCATTGCTGTTTCGGGTAAGTTTATTGCCGATTATGTTTCCTTGTTTATTAAGAATTTTCACGGTGATCAAGAACTGGATTATTGCTGCAAGGTTCCTATAGGTTGACCAGGCACCTAACTATTTCTCCGTTTCCATGGTTTCAATTTTTTGTTGAGTTTTTGATGGATAATTCTTCCTTTTCTCGTCTTCCACTACCTCCCCTTTTCCACTTTTTGGTCCAAAAATACATTGTTTTTTTTTAATGTTATTTTATCGTTTTCGATTATTTACGCTGAAAGCTTAGAATCTAGTGTAGTGGAACCGAGTTCATTTCACGCATAGATAATTTATTTCTTTTGTAGCAATGAGCTTAAGATTTATGTTTCTTCGACGGATAAATAAAACTCTTGTTTTATTTTATAACGCCAACTTTATTTACTATAAGCCCGGTACACAATTCTTATTGTATACATGAACCGGTTATTCGAAAAGGCACCCCAATGCAGCCTAAAATTGGGTGAAAGGAGATAGAGGCTTGTCCGTACCTTTCGACGCGAAGAACTAACTCTTATTTACTATAATCCCGGTATACAATTCTTATTGAACCGGTTATTCGAACAGGCATCCCAATGCAGCCTCACATTGGGTGAAAGGAGATAGAGGCTTGTCCGTACCTTTGACGCGAAGAAGAAGAAGGACTCTTCGAGACAATTCCACTTCTATTTATACTACTCGTCGCCTACTTGATTTGATTTCAGTCAATTCAAAATATCAATGTCTACTTTGTTCTAATTCAATTGAATTCAAAATATCAATGCCTACTTCGTTTTGATTCAATTGAATTCAAAATCAATGCGTACATCGCTTTTATCAATTTGATTTGGGTAAGTGTAACACTTAAGCTGTTGAATGATGAGTTCGCCCGACAAAACCACTTCTATGCGAAAGCCTAACTTTTCCCAAATCCGCCTACCTTATAATAGGATAAAAGTTGTATTTATTCAAAAAATCAAATTTTCGTACAATTTTTTAATTTTTTCTAGGGTCTCAATTTTCTCTCAAGTATCTCAAAGGGATTGTGTGATGTGCACGTTGCATTGTCAGCGATTACTCAAGCTAATTAATGTTGAATATTCAAAAAGATATACTTGGATCTCAATACTAAGTACAGTATATGAACCAATGAATGGCTACGAGGGTGATTCAATAAGTACCCGTGTTTGACGACCGAAGGCGTTCCTGAAGGAAGTTGGTATTATTATCGTATGCTGCAATCTTTCAAATGACGATGCAATAAATTTCAGACTGATTGATAGGTTACTTTGGATTTGGCCGTCATTCGAGTGAGACGTGTTTCGTGATTTTCGCTAAGACGGAAAAACAGCAGTATCGTTCGATAATTTGGTTTTGTTTTCGGATGGAAAAAACGAGGATATAAAAGCAAAGTTGGATGCTGTTGGGTGGAATTCGCCGTCTATGACAACATCGAAGATATTGATGCACGAATTTAAATGTGGGCGAACATCTCTTTTGATGAGGAGCGATCAGGACGCCGGCAAGCGATTTTACCGAGGAAATCATTCAAAAAGTGTACGACATTATTCTTGCTGATCGACGAACGAAAACGCGCGAAGTAGCAGAGGCCACGGGTGTGTCGACCGGAACGGCAATTAATATTTTACATGATAAGTTGGCGATGATGAAAAAATGATTAGCCCGATGGGTGCCGCGATTGTTCACGACGCACAACAAGCGAGTGCTTGCTCACAACTGTATCCTTGTAAATTCCAGTTGTAATTATTTGTTCTTCTTTATTGCATAGTCCCTAAAAACGCTTTACCATTTTCAGGAAATCAATATTAAAAAATTTTCCTTCAATTATTTTGGATTAGTATCAGTCAGATTTAAAATGCTTCTTATTTTGTTTCGATTTTCACGCAATTGTTCAACTGACCTGCTAGCACTTGTATTTCGGAAGCATAATACATGTCAAAGCTCCTTTGCCCAACAAGAAGTTCAAAGATGCTCCAAGATATAGAGAATTTTGAGTCGGTCTTTAAATAAAGTAAATATGTAATTAATACCTCAAAGTCACAAACCGATACTCATTTCAAACCGATCAGGTGCTGCATGTGAAAATGTCTTAAAAAATTGAAAATGTCTCTTCTTTTGTCGATTGACAAAATGGGATATAATCGTAAAGGAGTGTTGGTTTTATTATTGTCTTACGTGGTCGTTCCGGCTCAATCTGGCACTGAATGTTATTTCCAAGTACATTGCTCTTCTGTCCCATTTTATGCTGTCTGAGTAGATTTGTATTTACACGCATTCTGTCACATGTCATGGATATTGACTTTTTTGGTATTGATTTGGATCTTCCATCTTCGAAAGAATCCTTTGAAAATGTCGATAGATTGTTGCAGTATTGCTAGTGACATAGACAGATAGACATAGTGACTTCCGCTTGCTTCTGCATAGAATTACTCTAGAGCCATTCTAACATTGTGATTGTGATGAAGACTAGATCAGCAGCCTTTCGTTTGTTGAGCCCCTTTATTATGTCATCAAATTCGTTTATTCCACTATCGTTGTCTCAGAATTGTTCAACTTTATCGCATAGGATATTATCTCTCCTTCCCCGAAATTATTTCCCTTGAACCACTGCTTCAGAGTGTCCGCGAAGGCCTTCAGAATACGCGACGATAGAAATTTCTCTCCGTGAGAACATGGGAACACCATATATCGAGGTTCGAGATTGAACCCAGGCCTTTCAAGTTGTCATAAGCAATTGAATTTGATAAACTTAATCTCTCACCAATTTCACTACTTTTTATTCGCCAGTCTGCATCAACTCATGCCTCTGTCAAGTCTTTATCAGCTTCAAAGGGCATCCTGAGCGTGGTGCATCTTCGACATCAAAATTGCCGAATCTAAATTTTCTAAACCAGTTCTGGCACTGGCGTGCTGTCAACACATCGATTAATTTATTTCTGGCTTGAAGAATATTTTTACCTTTTATATAGTAAGAGTAAAATATGACGAAAATGCTGCTTATTGCTCTCCATAAGACACAACCAAAAACTACTGCGTACAATCAATTGGAATTTTTCACACATGAGCCTTGCTATATCAGATCTCAAAACATACAATGAATATGTGGCTAAAGTGTGAAGTGGGGTGCAAAACAATATAATTAAAGCATCTGTCTTGATTACTAGATAGATTACTTTCCACTTCAAACTTTGGTTTCAAATTCGTCTAATTTATATAGAAAATACTCATCAATACTGGAAAAAAAATTATTTTTATGACTATTGTGTAGTGATTTTACAAAACTAAATCGGAAAACCTCGGCACAAAACGGTCGAAAACACCGGAAGAAAATGATCACTTACCTGAATTACAACCAAGAAATCAAAATAGGATATAGTAGGGATCGAAAATAAAAGGGAGATGTGCCTACAGTGCTAAAAGGGAAGAAAATAAGGACGCAGTAAATACTTGTTTCTTGCTTGTGTCGGTCGCCCTGGATTAAGCGCTGTTATCAATCAACTTATGTATAGTTATTTGACAATCTGTGTACTATTTCCTAAAAATGTATTTACAAATTTTTTAAGCTATGACTGAGATAGATTATATTTATGACATTGATACTTTATCAGTTTTTTTATTTTTCTAATAAAAAAATTTCTGTTTTATATTATTTTCTCGAAAATTAATTATTTTTCATAAAACTGTTCTTTATTATTGAAAACAAACTAACGATGTTAAATTATCTGATCATTTCTTCAATAAACTCTCATTTACTTAAATGAAGTATTTTCATCTTGTCTCAAACTACACACATGACGTGCAATTCATTCCTAGCAATAAAAAATTCTTGAGGAGCGATCAGCAAACTAAGTATGCAATTATCTTATCCATATTTTTACTTCAAAATTAACAATATTAACAATATTACCAAAACAAGTAACTGCTGCGGATCGTGATCGAAAAAAAACTGCCGTTTTGAATGGGTTAAGACAAAGAGTACACAAGAGCCCTTTAAAAAAAGCCGCAATCGCAAGCTAATCATAAAAAAAATATAATTTAGTGTTAACGTGAATTTTTTTAGTTATAAAAAATGAATAGTGTGCTGGGTAATTTATGAAAACTGGAGTCATTTTCACTTGCTGAGATTTCCGGTGGAAAGGTGGATCGTAATGGTTTCTATTTCACCACAAGTAAAATCATTTCTCGCCAAAAAATAACAATACAATATACATATGCATGCAAATGTATTCTTAAAGTCCTTTCACTATATGCCATGCAGCTCTCAATTTCAACTCAATAAATATTAAATTCATAAGAAGTATCATCGCTGGAAACTTTGCTCTAAGTTAATATTCATCCTCATACCTCACTTAACCAGTCTGTATGGATCAAAAGCTATAAAAATGAACAAACAAATCACATCTTGAGCTTATCATCTTCCTTTGTGTAATGTCAAGTCACTTTAAGCTATCAATGCAAGCATACCATATGAACTCGTACATGTGCATATGTTAGTAGTTATTATGTATATGAATGCGAATATCATGTATGAATACAACCGCAATGTGTCGTGTGGCGAAACAAGATCATTATCTTTGAAATCGTCTTGCAACCAATTCTCTAGTGCAATATTTCTAGATATTGTATCGACACACAAAAACTTTTTTGTTCAACCACCACTCGCAGCTTGTGTCCCGGAACATCTTTATTATTTCATTTAACATGATAATGTTACTAATTCTGTAAATGGTCAATTGCCAGACCATTTTCTTCAACAATAAAACCTTGTCGTGTTAGTCGATATATTAATCAACTTAATTCACGCGTTTTTAAGATAACGGAAAGAGCTTTGATTCTGCGGATTTGAGATTCACGCGGGAAATTTTTGGAAAGCGTTTTCCATTCAAAACTCAACAACCAGCAGCTGATGAACAAGGAAGTTGTCGTAGTCAATTAGCAAATTAGTAACTATTTATGGTAAATAAGAATTCGAACTAAACTCAATTCATAATTTCTAAAAATAAGTTAAAAAATGTTCAGCTTGCAGCCAAACCAAATCATCAATTAACTCACAGACATACTTTCATTTCGATTGTTCACACCATCAGATAAATTATCTTTGACACGGTTGTCACTTGATGTTGGTGGGTTCTAATTGAATTTGTATGAGACCGTATCTGTGATCACCAATTTTAAAATAATTTAATTGAGACATTGATTGCCAGCTTAAAATAATTCGTGTGAACATTGTTCAATAAGTTTTTAGAAAATCCAGGAAACGCCTTTAAAACATTAAAAACAATTTGTTGTTTATGATTCTTGATTATACAAAGTGGATAAACTAGATTTATCCATGCTGGTATATCCAGCATTTCCTGGCCGAAAAAAATGGTAAAAAAGGGATTTATATCTGAAAATATGAAGAACTGATAAAAAATGTTACCACATTGTCTGATGTCAAACTCCATAACTTCAGTCCATACCACGTGTCAAAGAAATTAAACTAGACACCGCACAGTGATTCGTCATTTTCTGATTTCTATACGTATATCACCGTTGAAACTTTGATTAAATCAAAAACTGAAACTATTTAAAAGAATTAGACAAAATCTCATGCAAATCATAAAATCCTCCGTCAGTCCGTTTGAGCGTGGTAGTGAGTTTTCTCAAAAAACTGTCAGCTCAGTACCTCAAATTTACTGAAAGCTCATAAATGGTGCCTCTTCAAAAGTTCAGGTCTTATTAAAATATTTAAGGGTTTATAAAGGGGTTCCCCGTGTACTACAAAAGTGCTATCAAATGAAAAATTTTGATCAGAGCTTTTGAAATCTCAAATAACAAACTCACTTCATGCGTCGGGCGAGGCAGAAAGAAGGGAACATGTTGACCCTCCCCCCCTGCTATTGCACACATTTGTTTGACTCAGAAAGTATGAAAAAATTCCCAAGAGTAGATCTTTACAACTATAAGGACATGATAACATGCAATGCAATCAACTTTGCTCGATTTTTGAATTTTGTGCAGTTTATATCAATCATATGTATAAAACGAAATAAAAAATCATAAAAATCATAAAATCGCAAAAACAAAATTAAACAGTTAAATTGAATATATTCACATGATTTTAGATACAGCCATAACATCAATGGTCAGCCTTACTATATAACAAGACTAATAAGAACTTACAAAAATTTATCCTTAGTTTCGTTTGAGTATATAATGAACAAAAACAATTAAAGTCCAAGTTTAAGCTTAGTCGTTGTCACTAAATTCAGCTTCTGAAGAGTCTTCAATATCCTTATCTTGCATGCTTATATTTCGAATAAATCACTTTACATCAGTACTCATGTCTACAAAAGGTGGTTATTGTAATCCAAATCCCATTTATATAGAGTACTTTTTAGCTGCATGGAAGTTTGGACGGTTGTTGTCTATGGTTTGACAATTGGAAATGTCAAACTGTATTGACATTTCTGTTCAGTAAGGTTTGGGGATTCATTATGAATCCCTTAACGCCAGAACAACGCTTCCAAATTGTGGAAATTTACGTTGAACAAAAAATCTATTCGCGAAGTTCATAGAATATTTTGTCCCTTTTACGTCCTAGTAAGTAAACAGTTCGTGAAGTTATTGATCGTTTTCCCTGTAATTTTACTCTTCTTGATTCATAAACATCAATGAAATTTGCGTACAGAAGAGAAAATATCTGTTGTAGCGCGAATTGTTGTAGAAGACGCCAAAATTTCGCTTTGTCGCTGTTCTCAACTTGTTGGCCTTCGTCTTTCGACTATGTGACAAATTTCTCAGAAGGATCTTGGCTTACGTTCCAGCTGTAAAATACAGCTTGTGTAATAGTTAAAGCCAAATGACCATCACTTGTGCGGCATTTTTGCTGATTGGGCTGATTTAAAACTGGTAGAGAGCTTAGGATCAAACGACGCTGGTGAGTGAAGAGATCATTTTTATTACCTTTCTGAGCTTCAATGCCTATGGAAGCAATTTTGTACAATAAGAGTATACGTGAGTCAATGTGTATGAATACAAAATTAAGAGAATGTTGATGCGTATCTCTCTATACTTTCGTCATAGCGTAACAACAAACAGCGCTAACATTCCAAACAAACGACCGATCTAACGGTATTCAAAAAATTCTGGAGAATTGCATTGGTGTTCGTAAAAATGTTTATTTTTCTCTATTTTGTCTATCTGTTTACATTGTGCTTGTAAACAAAACGAGCAAAATATAAATATTTTTACTAACACTCATACAATTCTGCAAAATCCGTTAGATTGGTCGATGGTCGGAGTGTTATCGCTATTTGTTGTTACGCTATGCTTTCGTTTTGATGCCCTAACACTACCAACTTGAGCTTGCAAATGGTAATGCATATGAAAAGTTAGCGTCAAGTACCAATAGAGATGTTTTCGAAGTGAGCGCTTGTTAGTAGTCATGCTATGCTTCGAAAAAACACCCAATCTAATGGGATTCAACTTACTTTTTCCATTATTTCGTTTGAATTGAACGCCATTCTCAAATTTTTTGACCGAAAATGCAATAAAAATAAAAATCAACTTGTGCTTTTTCTATTTCTGCCTGGAAGAAGCTGCTCGGGAGTGTTAACGCTGTTCATACTTACCCTGTAAGTGTTAGGAAAAGCTCTAATGGTTTGTAGCAATTAAATATGCAGAAAATTGAACATTGTATTGCTGACAATCATCCGTTTGTGGCCCACGATTTTGATAAAATTCAATAATATGTAGACTGCCAGTCAAAATATATTCACAAGAAGGCGGCTTTTACATTCAATAAAGTTCATTTAGAGACCTGTAGATAATGTTGCCCTTGTTAAGCACACAGATACAACATAATAGCGATTGTGGAAGATTATTTTAGCGATAAAGACCGCTAATTTTGCAAAGATTTCGTTCATTTTCATTGAATACAATCCTTTTCAGAATGTTGCAGAAAAGTATGCAACCAAGGAAGATATTTATTTTTTTTTAATAAAGTGAAATAGTTTGGGAAAAAATACAATCACTGCACGTATTTCAAACAACTGCTGATCACAATATACTGCAAATCAATTTCCTTTCTATATATAGCACACTAAAATATTGGTAATAAGGAGATAATATTAATGGGGCCAAATACTATCTTCAGTACATATGTTAGCACTATCAATTTAGCACAGATCAATTTAAGCGATGTTGAATCCTCCGACTCCCAGTTAAGAACGTATCAAATCACAATACTTACGGATAAACTTTCACCTAACGGTTCTCATAGCACTTCCTTCTTCCATCTTTCCTGCCAAATTCTATTAATATTGTATCCAACCTGCCTCTTATTACCAAAATGATCGACATTGATACCTTATTTACTATCCTTCCTCAAAAACTTCTATTTTATTCTTACACCTAAAGGCTAAATCTAAATATCTTCCACATGTACATATTAAAGGCTTACTCATAGAAAATCTCACATACAGCCATAAGGAAAACATAAACGCACAAATGAATCAGGAAAACATCATATTGTACGTTTTATCTGCGAGAAAATCCTAGAGTAATATGACTTACTTCCTTAGCCTTACACATATCTTCATACATAAAACCGGTAGATGGCGAGTGTTTTATTTTCTGCTAGGGACGTTCTATCCTTGAAATATATACTTCGGTCTAACAAAATTAATCATAAATAAGAATATAAGAAATCCATTGGAATGTTCTTCATGGAAGGTGTAAATGTAGAAATGATGCGACCTTCTGACAAATATCCCTAAGCCAGGACATAACTATTGCGTTCAATGTGAAATTCTGGACATAGAAGTAAAAATCAAAAAACTAGGCAAGCGTGTAGTGAATACAATATCATGAAGGAATATTCCAAGGCAGAAATTTTATACAAAGTTGTATTTCATGCTTACATCCAAATTCGACCGTTTCTTTCCTTGTCAGCGAAATTAGGAATGTGACCAATATATATGAAAAGCATCTAAGGATTTAAAAATAGAAATCGCAGCACTAAAAAACTTGTATCATGTAGATTTTTTCTTCGATTTCAAATTCTATTAGTTTAATTTTTTATTTATTATTTTGGAAATTTTTGCGACCAAACGTGGACCCTTTTTTATCGAACCAAATTATTTAATTTGTCGTTAGAATGTTTTGATTTCTGATTAAAAACTTTTGAAGACAGTAATATTAGATTGAGAATGAAATCGAATTGTGAAATCTAAGTAGGAGTTTATTACAATTTGCCCAAACCAACAAACGCCCCAACAACCTCTTCCTTTTTTTTGCCTTACTCATTCCAGGCATCTTTGAAGCTCCAAGATTCTGCATAATAAACTCAAAACCCAGGCTAAAAGGATCTCTGTTGATGTCCGCAGCGAAGTTTTGTCATCATCGATCCTTGTTTTCATTGATCAACTTGCGTAGGAACTTCTTAGGTGACCTGTATGCCAGCATTCAAGCGTGTGACACATCTCCTGACCTATTCCCCGTCATATTCCCCGTAATTATTTCACCCCAATGAAATAATAACGGGGACTAAAAACTCTGGCGAACGCGTTAACATCCACTTTAGCAACGTACTAACGTCTGGTTGAAAGTCGGGTTTGTTGAGGTTACTTGTCAACTTCGAGTGCAACGTAGTATTGATCCATCACCGGGTAGTCCTCCAGTTCCTTTAATTTCTGTATAAAAGGCACTTAGGGCTACGAAGAAATTGTAGCGTCCGAAATGGTTCCCGAGCGCCAAGTCTTTTGCCAATTTGTATAACGTGATGCGTTCAACGTTCCAGTTCAGTATTACCAGCAATTCTTTGGGCTAATTTCCCTGTGATATCTGGATTAGGTCTCCTCTTTTCGATCGCCTTGGCAATTAAGTAACCGTCAACTAGGATCCGTCCTTCCATCCTCGAAACAGATTCCTCCAGTTAATCGAGGTTGCTTTAAAATGGTAACAATGGCCCATTTGGCGTGAGATAGACACTGCAAAAGTCACATCCGCACACCTTATCAGCACGAAGCTATCCCCGCTGAAACAGCTTTCAAATGGGCGCAGAACGGTACCCGGCACCCCCGCTTTCTTGCACTTATAGTTACCAACAGCAGATCGGCTTCTTTCTCCCTCGCAAGCTTGTCAAGGGAGTAATGTTCAGTTGTGGTAGTGGTGCGATATAGATTGGTCTTGAGGATTTGAATCTTAGTTTTTCTTTTCTCTTATTAGGTGCCTCTGTGAATTCCAGGAACCTTCCGCTTGTTGAATTTTAAGGCTTCACGGCCCTGTTTTTGCTCAAGATTCAACATGCTTAAACTGTGCCCCATGTCGCTTTTTTCGCTGGGAATGCCACACTTATAACACAGGAAGCTCCGATCTGGTCGCCTGCATTTTAGGGAAATGTAGGCGTAGCTAAGGTCTTTACTGCTACGAGTTAACCCCACCCCTCAGCAAACTCAGGGTACTATCAAATCGACTTTGAATTTTTTCCTCGAGAAAAGGTTGCACTGTCTCTTCCTCTGCATGTTCACTATTGCAACCTTTCACTCTCTAGGACTGGTTGGCGTCGGCCTATACCTAAAGGTGTCTCACGCACGAAGAGTTAGTCTTTTCGTCTTTTCAACTTCTTTGACGGCCGAGACATAGTTCTTGTCCTTTTTCAATGCAGGAAATTATATTTTATTAGCTTTTCCACACCATTTTCTAGCGATAGATACCCATGTTGATTGTGTTGAATCCTGTGCATCATGTCCTTGAGTTTGCCGATCCCGTTTTTATATCCGCATTCACGTTTTTTGGACGTTGGTGAAATATCTCATTATTTTAAGAACCGCTCTTATTTTTCGTTTTAGCATCTCTTCTTCACTTTTGTTGACGCTTATTTTCGTGGCGAGATGGGCGTCTAGTAGAGTTTTCGGCCCGCTGTCAGCTTCGACGTCTTGTGGTTACTGAGTATCATTGTTTCTGTTTTCCACAAATTTCGGTGTATTATTACCAACAGTCCCTAGACCCTCACACTTGGTATTGGTGGTTCCATCACATCTATTACGTTTCATTTAAATTTGCCCCATTGCTCTGAGCAGGAGGAGTGTTTTAGGCGTAAATGCATGGCCTTTTTCTTGGTTAATGCATGGCGCTGTGTGAAAACTTGTTAACCCGTTGTCTTCTCGCAACTCTGCGTTGGTTTGGTGACATTTTGAGGTGGTGTCCGCAGCAGTTTTGGCCTGCTTCGACAGTTTGATCATCTGTTTATTCTTCATTGGACAAGTGTTCTACTACTGAAAATGTAGTGAGACAATTGAACAATGTCCTGACCACTTATCCCCAGCCTGCTTCAGGCGGAGAAGCCTTTGAGAGAAGATCACATCAGGTCGCGCGGCTCCCTCAGACGTGGAGGTTTATATTCGCATCCCCAGGTTTTGTTTTTTTTTTCAGTTTCCATCATTCTTTTTTATTGAGGACTTAAAGTGTTCGACGCCAGTCACGCGTAAGGATAGTAGCACACCAAAGTAGTACCTTGGGCGAGTGGGTGGGAATAATAATCTATTTTTTGCTGATTATCGTTTCTAACATTATAAAGAAGTGGACTAAAAATATCCATTAATTTCCCCTATATATGCAGAGATTAAAGATAAAGATATAACGTATATCACCAAAAGATTCCGCTATATTTACATTGATCATATTACTATAGAAAATATTATCCCTTATGTGATTCATACCATCTATATCAGTCATATGGAGCATGTGAATGCGACATGGTTTAACGTATCACAATGCAAATTGTGCAAATTTCAATTGTGCTCATATCAAATTCCGATGTTTTCAATGAAATTGAATTTGACGAGATGGTAGGTTGAATTTTCAGCAACAATTTTTTATGTTTTATCGAGAAAAAATTTTGTAAGACGTGCACCTTCGATTATACTTACCAAGTGCGCGTTTTCCATATGTTAATAAATTTTTGTTGCATTGCATATGTGAAGACTGCGAAAATTCTTAGAAATTGGATGAGGCTTAATTTAACAACCAAAGGAACCAAAAAAGCGGTAACAGGAAGAGCTACTATTCTTCTACTTATTTCTGATTTTCAGTTTTGAAAGTCTTACCTTTGCCTTAAACCCAAGTGCATGGAATCCTTTTCCCGCTCACCCACGAAGATATGATCTGACATTTAATCTCATTCTGAAATTGAAAGTGCAGTGAAAGCTTCCAACGATTTCTTGTAAATTTGATTCATGAAAAATTTCCAATTTTGCATGTTTAGAGGAAAATTTCCCGCCAGAAGATTTACAGATTTTCCACTTGTCGCTTTCTAGGTAGCACTGACGCCTTAAGCTTATGTGACGCCCTTGAACCTACTTAGCCATCGGCCCATTGAGACCTTGAGGACACCCCGGGCGCCCGAATATGTTAACACTTGGCGAGTTCAATCTGTAGCAATGCTACCCACTTGCTTATGGATCCAAAGCTCTTTGAATTTCCTCGTACGTATGCTCCATCGTCGTGTACAGTCAGCTCCGTAAAATGTCCACCCTACTGGTGCCAGGCCGTGCAAGTTGGCTGCGTTGGGGTTGCCCCAAAGTTTTTCATAACCACACTATCTGCTGACCGAGGCAGATGATTGCAAGAGTATCTCGCGCGCGAATTTTCGAAATTTGGTACTTCGCGTACGCAAACTGACGGTTGACTTGCTCAAGTTCTAATTGGCGGTGAATTGAAGTGCAAAGAAATATAGGAGGAATGCTCGACAGATTTTCATATTTGGTAGCGTCTCAACCGACGAATGTTGCGATGTGAGGGCGAACAAGAGTGATGAGCTCATGCAAATTCCGAGATTTTTGAATTAGCTTTAACGATGGTGATAATTAGTGTTGATGTTTGAGTTCTTCAATCTGGTGGTGAATTATTTAAATGGCTCAGTGTATTTTAATAAATATTTTTAACCCTTATGTGTAGTGTAATCTGTTTGGATCAAACAAATCCTCAGCATTGGCACCAGGTTAAGCGAGTGCACGTCCTACCAAGTCACCAATTAATCCATAAAATCACGTAACTATTTCACTCCTACTTTGCCACCTGTTGATTAACCACACAAAAATCAGCAATTCCGTGCACATCCGCGAGTTAATTTTTTTCTGTTTCTCCTCTTTTTGCTTTTTGACTCGGCCCGGAAAATTGTTGCTTTAACACAAAAGTGATTAGGGCTCAAGAAGGAGAAAAAGCGGGAAGACTAGTTAATTGACTTACGAATTGTTTGTATCTACGTGATCCTGCACAGGAAGCACCAATTGTTAAAATTTATCCAAGTGATTGTGGCCTTTATAGCAAAATTAAGTGGTTGCTTGTGACATCTTATTCAACAATAATGGACAGTAGGCTATTAATCTTAAGGTAAGCAGTAAATGGGTTTCAGCTCAGAAGAATGTATTAAGTAAATAGAAGATTATGCATATAAACAAGTTGACGATAATGAAAGAAACAAACAAATTCGTCAAATATTGAAGGGCCGCTGCTGGTGCTTAATTCAATTATTTGAATCATTTTTGCAGCTAGATAGTAGGCTTAGAAATTAACTCATAGAAAGGCAATTTTTAAAGATTATGAACACAACTTTGATAGCAAAATAAATATTATTTCTTTTCAAAGCACATCGGCACAGTTGACCATTTGCTCACAGTGAGTCTTAAGATTTACGAACAGCAGAACAAGCATAGGTCAAAAACGCGTTCGAGTAGAGCAAAAGAATTCCTTCACATTACTTTCTAAGCAATTTCGATCGAAATGATGAACGATAATTTGGATTCAAAAAAACAATTTTTGTGTTATACTAATAAAAAGGAATTATTTGGATATCATCTTCTGATTATAAGAAGGGGTTTCCCCTATTTTTTCGGACACTGACCAGGACTAAGCTTCTTACGTTCATCATACTGATTTGTCGTATGCACGTTATTGAAAATCAAAACAAACTCTGAAACCATTTGCGAAAATTTTCTACCAAATTTGCATTCTTTGATTGATTTCTTTGAAATCTGTCATTAAATTTATTTCCCTATTTGGAATGAAAAGGATAAAATTATTTTAAAATAATATAGAATTTAAACAATTACTTAGGAGCTTTTAAGTAATTTATGATTGCCAGATAGGGAATTAGTGTCCCAAATCAGATTTCAACGCTAGATAACTAAAGTCATCTAAACCATCCAAAATGGAAACTAAAAACGTTGATTATCCGAGTTTGATGTACTCTAATGCAGCTTTCACCCTTAGCTGGTATCGTGGCGTCCAAATGGACCCCACTGCAAATATTTACCGTTGCAGTATCGCTAGCTTTTGACTTACGAACACGCACATCGATATAATCTCATTATGTCACGTGTTGTACTGGGTGCCGGACGTTTATTGCTTTATCTTAATTAGAAGTGAAGGTATGAACTAGTATGTGATACCAAGGATATACTAGATACCAAGTATGTGTTCTTTGTTTCGGGTTTGGAAACATTTTTTTTAGTTTTTCAGTATTTTGAAGCAAATTTCTAAGTGACGACGAGATACGCAAACTTCTGAAGATGTTTGTTCAGGGTTTATATGAAGTCCAAGCCTGCAAAATACGGCATAAAGATTATGTGCCTCGTTGATTCAAAAACACATTATCTCTACAATGCATTCATATACAGTAGCAAATCCGATTCCAGAGATAAAAACGAACTCGCTGTCCCAACCCAAACTGTGTTATCACTGGTTGAACCAGCTTTCAATACGAATAGAAATATTACCGGAGAAAATTGGTTTTCTTCGATTGAGTTAGTCGACAAACTAAAACAAAATGGATTGACGTTCGTGGGGTAGTCCCCACGAAGCGGAAAAATAAACGTGAAATTCCACCACAGTTTCTGCCAATCAAAAGTCGACCCGTAGGCTTCACTCTTTTTGGATTTACAAATGATAAAACATTGGTTTCATATATACCAAAAAAAAACAAAGCGTAATCATGATATCATCCATGCATCATGCTAAATCTGTAGATCAAGAAAGTGGCAAGCCTGAAATTTCTCAGTTTTATAACGCCACTAAGGAAGGTGTTGATTCTTTAGATCAAAAATGTGCTAATTATTCCGTTTCGAGAAGAACACAACGATGGCCATACGTTATATTTTCTGCCACTATGAATATTTCCACGGCTAATGGTTTTGTTTTGTGGAAAGCTTCGAATCTAGGAATACGAATGAAACGCAATGATTTCATCAAGCAAATTGGCATAGATTTGTTAATACCATTTGTTAAAGAAAAGAAGGATGAATATTCTAAATTTTCTATTGACTTGAAAAAAATAACAGATAATTTTCTAGAGCACATTGATAATCCAGCAACATCTACAGAAGGCCAACCAAAACGTGATCATCAAACTATAGCCAACGCTGAAATATCTGGGCGCAAAAGGGGACGATGCTTTTTATGTGACCGTAAAAAGGACCAAAAACAATCCCTAAAGTGTATTAAATGTAGCGGATATACATTTAAAAGTCATTCAGTAAAGACTGTAATGTGTACCAAATGCCAAACATAAGTAGTCGGTGAGCTTTTCAAAGCAAGTTTTTTTTTCCACTAATATTTTTAAGGTTTATAGTGTCTGTTATTTTCTTCATGTATTATTGATCTCAGAAGAAGTTCCTGTTTTTGTTAAGTTTAGAGTATGGTAAAGCATAAAAAAGAATTTGTTTATGTTATTTTATATATTTTCATTTTTTTTTAATTTTTTAAGTACAGACTGAAAATAGTTACCTTAAGTCAAAGGCTGTATCTTTATAAGTGATAAGATTTATCGAAGAATTAATAACAGTTGATTTTTATGATTGAAAAAGTGTGTTCTTTGAATATATAGAAACTCTCACTTTCATTAATTTATAGAGCACGTTTTATTTAGATTGTTTCTATTGGGGTCCACTTGGACCCCCGATACCAAGAATGTAATTTAAAATTTCAATACCAGCTAAGGGTTAAAGAACGGAATCACGAAGATCTTAGTAGAGAATTTTTAAACTTACGATTTATGTCTGATTATGAATTAGTTTATGATGAAGGCATCATCATTTCATGACTGGGTCTATGAATAGGGAGTAGCTAAAGGAGTCAATGTAAGTTTGGAAAAAATATCACCCAATCAAGCATAAAGGACCCGGCTCAGTAAAAAGTTATGCTGACCATAACAATGCAAACTTTCTCAACTTATTTATTTATATTGTAAGAATTTAACAGAAATAAATAAGTTTAATTTAAATATTATATATTATCATCAGTATAAATGGATATTAAAATGACAAAAACGCATGGTATTTTAACAAGTATAATCAAAAAAGGTTTAAAAAAAGCTACCTTTAAACAAAACCATAGCGTAGACACAAACAGCAAGAACATCTTCGGGCGGCTTCTTGCAGACAGAAATAGAAATAGCATAAGTAGGTTAGAGTTTATATTACAATTTTACGTAAAAGCTTTGAGAGTGTTATTCTTGTTTAAGGCACAAACGAAAACAAGTTTAAACATCCAAATAAAAATAAATTTTAAGGGATGAATCCTATTCGATCGAAATTTAAAACGCTTGCGTTGCGTCAGCTTTAGGCGATGCCTTCACATGAGTAAGCCTTGATTTAAGCTATTAAGCCAATGAAGATGTTGATGATAAGGCGTAACATTGATAAAAACTTTGCATCGCACAAAGTAGATAGCTCTACAAAAAATATCGAACTCTGAGACCTTCAATTGAACATTAAGAAACAGATCCAAGATTTCATGAATCACATAATGCCGGAGGCTGTCAGAAACGGATAAGTATAGAGACAGAGATGGAAAAAAGGGTAAAAAACACAGCCGTGGTTATATTTTTCGTGTAACGATTTTGCACAGCTCATATAAAGATTTTGTACTACTACCTACTACATTCCTGTAAACCTTTCCATTTAAAAGTCAATCCCATATCATGTTCCACGTAAAAATATGTAAAAAAAATCATACTTTATGTAAGATGCACTAACAGCAAAAGTTTCTTACAAAACGTTTTTCAGTAAAAAACAATCAACTCATTATGGACTGATAATATAAAGTACTACATAGCACAAAATAATTTATGACTTTGAGAATTAATTTATACAACAATGAATTTTATCTTTTAATAAATTTTTCATATTATTATTTTATGGTTTTCGCATGAAAAATAGTGACTTACAATCGTACGTCTGAAAAAACATTTTTCTTTAAAAAAAACATTAATTCAAAAAATATTTAAGCAAAACTTAAAACGCCCTGAAAGATTCTTGAACCCCAGAGGCTCGGTGTGGAGATAAACATGGAGAGAGCCCTGCAGTGATTCATTTACTTTAGGGCCTGTTGCTCATCATATTGCTGACACTTTATTTGATTTCACGTAACCACCAAGAAATCTGTAATAAACTGAAGAAATCTATTATGATTTATTATATACAAACTCTATTTATATTAAGAGCATCCAAATTTTCTGTGTATTTTGTGAGATGTCAAAGATTTGAGGAGAAACCTATTAACTTAACATATTAATTATTATTAACTAGACATATGTCACGTGGGTTCAATGCTCTTGCTGTGATTGTAATTACATCATGCTTATCTCAGACCCATGGCGCAGTAACAGAGCAGCGAAGACTCCGAAGGAAATACCGGCCTTAAGAGATTAATTTATAAGTATTATCATCACCTCGTTCACATCATTTCTTTCAACGCAATCTCCCTATAGGATTGAGTAAGAACACAATACAACCATGAACCTACTATCATATACTCTATCCCTTTCTGTAAGAGGCCGCGCAAGAGTATTCATGCTGTTTTGTGTTCATTTAATGTGTAAACCAACATTTCAGAACTCCTCTATCGGCAAAAGTGTACAGATATCGTATGATTCAAAAGAATTCAGTTAGTATGTAAAATGTGAAATTTTGACTTTACTTACACATGAGCCATTTTGAGAACCATTAACTGCCAAGCGGATATTTTCCATGCCAAATAATTGCAAAAAATTATTGGCCAATATTCCTTATAACGAACTGATCATTCCAGTCTATTCGGCCTGGTTTTTATGCCTTATCTTAAATGTGCATTAGAAAAAAACCATTTCTCTACAATAGTATCATTTTTCTCTTATACTCATATGCTTTGATTGTTGGTATATCTCACATATTTATATGAGTATCAATGCAAAATTCATCTATCGACTGGCTAATATTGAGTAAGAAAACTTTAAATGACTTTTTCATAGTACATTCAACAGCGCAAACACTCCCGGTGAGCAACGCTTAGAAAAAGACGCAAAAACTGACGCATAGCTCTCTTCTACAAACGTCTAGAGACTGATGCTGATAAGTCGAGTGAACACGATAGCTGTTTGATGATTATAAAATTATAGGACGCTGAAACTTTGTTGAACTTTGTTTTGTATGAAAGTATACGTCAGCCATTGTTCATGGAAAAAAGTTTAAGGTAGTGTTAATGCGCGTCTCATCGCACGTTCGTGCTTATGCCATATCACCATCAATTTTTGGTTGCCAATAGGAACATATTTCGGATAAATTTCTGGTTAAATATAAGGTTAGAGCGCACAGGACCCAGCTAGGGAGCTTGCTGTAGATTTTATCGCTGTTATATAGAAGTTATACACTGTAACTTGATTGCTCACTATTACCACATCCCTGCATCGGTCTTATTCATCGCTTCTTCTGTGGTATTACTGGATTTAAAGAGATAAATTTATATATTATATTTCTGTTTCTTAAAATGCTTTACAATATCAATAATTCTTAATGATAACTCCTTAGTAACGATTCATCAATTCAGAACCATTCATAAATAATTAAAAATCACTCATAATCCCATCTTAAACCTGTCTCTTTCCACCTTTAATTGATCAAAACCAAATGAAAAATCTGATTTCGACTTCAATTTAAAGGAGTATCAAATTATATATTCTATTAAAAAAAATACATTCACGGAAATTCACAATCGAGCTGTGCAATCAAATGACTTATCTACTATGGCTAAACTACTGTGTGCCTAAGCATCGAATCTATTCTACTCAAGAAAATTATTCTGCTTATTTTTATTCCTTTTTACTAAAATAAATCTGTGCGGCTTTTAATTCATTAAAATTTCACATGCGAATTGTGAACTTCACCCTATGTGAAACCATGTTTTATGTTGAATGTGAACTTGAATGCAAATCGCCATTTTCTGATGACAGCGAAGAGAATTTTTCGTACCTACAACTGTTTGCATCGATTCTTTGGGAAAAAGCCTTTGCAGCTGTTGGCAGCTGGTTCGTATTTAAAAAGAAAAATTTATCTTTTCGCTGTCAATGCACGTCTTTCAATGGACTCGTGAATAAGCAAAACAGCTAGACTTTGGCTGATGAAAATTCTCAAGCGATTCACGTATCGCTTCTTCTTGCTCTTTATATCACATATTGGTGTGATGAAATTTATATAACTGCATATTTTTGAGGGTACAGATATATCAAAAACTAGTTTCTCTAGCCAAACTGTAAAAAGAGGAAAATTATTATCGACAATCGGTCGTGTTTCACATCATCTTACTTTATGAAAATTTTATAATTTTTCACTTATCTAATATTCATGATGAGGATAAAGTTCTGCTTTTTTTACCTTTAGTTTGCGATTCATAAGTACCAAGGATTCAAAACTTGCGACTCCTGGAGAATCACAAGGCAAACTTTGCTTTTGAGATCAATGATTGGGTTTTAGAAAATATCCAAGTTCCTGAAAATATCCAAGTTAATGCTGTGTACTCAGAGAAACTATTTCAAGGGCTATAGTCTTCCGTTTGGGATGAAGGACGAATCCTTTTGCTAAAAAGGGGTACCAAAATCGAGGGTCATAACGATGAAAGAGATGCGAATATTCATATAATGCGAGATTTGACGAGATAAAAAGCATAGCACAACCAGCAAAGAACGTAAGAACGTCGAAGATACTCCGAATTGAACCGTAATCAACGACAAATTTTCCAAATGCTTTGGAGTTAGTAAACAAAACTTCTTGGAGTTGGGATTGACATACTCTTAAATTATATATTCAATGATTTACATATGCTATTACGTCGGAAATATTATTCTCGCAAACATTTAAGCTCAGAAAGCTAGCCATCGCCAAATCTCCACTTACATACGTTGTTTAGTTTCTAAGCTCTCTATCTTCCAAAGCTCACTGTTTGTTCTAAATGAGGTATTCTTAAGCCCCATTTGTGATCCCCTTCGGACTATATAGCGATTTTATATGTCCCATCTGCAACCAAAAATACCAATGAACCGGGAAGAGTGGTTCCAAATACCGTTGGATTGGAAATTTATTTGTGGTATCAATTTAGCTAAATACAGAACGAACACTCCCTGGCGGCTTACGGAGACAAAAATATAGAACACAAAACGAGACGAAGAGGAAATTAAAAGAAATCGTTCTGAATCAATGAAATAAGGCACAAATAATTTACGTGAAAAATTAATTGAAAAAGACACTTTTATTTCCATTCTCCATTCGTTCATCTAAATGGATATCATTCACTGACTCACTGTGTAGAGCGCGATGCTCACATAACTCAACATTTTCGCTAACATACAATTGCTTTCGAACATCGCATCATGAAAATGGAACATCGCATCGAATCACAGCGATACAGTCCCGATGAAAAATTAGAAGTTTTTCCCATACTGATCTGTTCATTCCCCCTCCTTATTCTCTTCTCATCATTTGTTCTTTATTTTTCGCCTCTTAGTTTTCTGTCATGCCAACTGGCAGGATGCAAATCTTCTGCATGGGTCGCTTGAGTTTACTAGTTCATTAAATTCTTGATTAAATTCGCTTGAGTTTACTCCGAGGGTGGGTCAATAAGTCCTTAGAAAAAACCATTAAAACAATTTTTAGTGGTAAATTTTCCAACATAATCTCCTTGGAGCTCAATACACTTGGTTAGACGTTTCTCAAATTTTTTTAACCCGTCAGAAAAAAAGATCTTGGAATGTCCTTAAAATAAACATTTGTTTGATCGATGACTTCTTCATTTGAAAAAAAAACGTTGTCCAGTGAGCCATTTTTTTAAGGTTTGGGAATAGGAAAAAGTCACTGGGGGCTAAATCTGGTGAATACGGTGGATGGTCAACCAATTCGACCTTTGATTCTTCGTTTTAAGAGGCAACCACCCTATTGCATTTGTTGTCGACTGTGAGCAAACGCGGCTCCCATCTTGCAAAAATCTTTTTCATACCCAATGTGTCATGCAATATATAAATGACGCTGCCTTTTGAAATTCCTGTAACCTCAACTGTCTTACTCAACTTTAATCTTCGGTCGCTTATGACCATATCGTGGATATTATTGATTATTTGTGGCGTAGTCACCTCTACAGGGCGTCCTGAGCGTGGTTCATCCTTGGTTGATGTACGACCACGTTTAAATTCATTTAACCAATTATAAATAGTTGTAAGTGAAGGAGCAGTTGAGCTAAATCCAACTCATTTTTTATTTCTTTTGCAGTTAAGTCTTTCATATGAAAATGTTTAATAACAGATATAAACTCAATTTTTTCCATTTTTGTAATCATTCAATCAATCAATCAATCAATTTTTTTTCAATAAACGAGAATCACACAAAAACTCCACCAATCCGGCTGGAACTTCACAGCACACCTAGTCGGTAGTGCCGCTGCATAAAAACGGACCGCTAATAGTCCTAGTTGCGCCATCTGTTTAATTTTCTAATTCATATAATTCACTAGTGAAAATTCATCGCGACTGGTAATGAGTTTGATTATGCACGTAGCGTCCCAGTGAGCTGATGGAAAATCTTCATTTTTCAACGGAGCAAATCGTCCTACCCTTATATCTCCTATTGTTCCATTCCTTCTTTTTCTGAACTGTTAAATACTCATCCCTCCATCTTTTTCCATATGTGGTTCAACATTGGCTGATGTTCTCTCCATAGTTTGACGTCCGTTGCCTCCGAATGTTCCTCTCTAGCGAGTGCTAATGGTAAGACAAGTAATTCACAGATCAGGAAATCTCTGGTATCAATGCCTGAACTTCATTGGGAACGAGACTGTTTGGCGTTTGAATTGTTCGTTGGCCGGTACACTGAAGGTCGCAGGTTGTTTGTTAAAAGCTTCAGGAAATTCACTTTTCCGCTGTGGTTCCCATTTCCTTTACCTGTTTCTTAGTCCAGCTGTACAAGAAACATCCGCACGATCATGAGATCACAACACTGTACCGGAACACTCAATACACCTAATTGGCGCAATGTTTTGTATGCTCCATTTGACAGAGGCTGTAATTCATTTGACAGTAAAACAGTAAAATCACTATTTATAAAGAAAGGTGGAAAGAGCTCAAGCTGGTTTCAAACACGGGTCCCTGCCGCTTCTCATCAGATGCCAACTCACAGGCTGGGACGCGTCGATTGGCACTACCAGCTTAGGTGGATGTCGACTGGTTATTTACTAGTTATGAATATTGCTCTACAGCTTTGAACTTTTTCCTATATTCCAAATTGCCTTTGGTCTGGCTTTATCAATTTCAGAAGTTTTGGTAGATCAATTATTCCATTTTCACTTAGAACTTATAAGTGATTTATACCCTTGCTAAGCTAACTCAGCGAAGACTCATGGGTGCGGAAGTTCTGATCAAATATTTCGAGTACCTCGATAGTGAATTGAATATTTATAAAGAAAGGTGGAAAGAGCTCAAGCTGGTTTCGCAAGTGGAATATCGCATCGAACTGTCAGTTGCCGTCGATACTAGCCAACTCAGTAATTTGGAGCGATTTAGGGAATAAACTAATTTACTTAACTAAGACAATTATACAAAAAAATGGAAAAAAATTTTGTAAAAACTTACATCTCTATACAGTTCTAGTTTCTGATACTTAATTTTATTGGGCGAATTTCAGCAAATAGATCTTTTATCTTTATTTTTAAGGTTAGATTTTACATTTCTTTTATTAATTTTTGATCCATGGAACCTTTCAAACGAATTCTAATTAATATCACATTTGTATCATTGTTCACGTTCCTGTACTCACCAAAACATGGAGTACAAAATAATGAATTTTCAAAACTTTCACGTAATCCCAGGTTAAAATCTTTCACACGTTTCTAATAACAACTTCTAGTCCACGGATTATTCAAATAGAGCTGTATATAAGCCATCTCAGCTTCGAGAATTATTTAATTTTGATTATGTTATTCAAAAACTCCTATCTAGGGCATTGACTACTAAATTATCCATTTCGGTGAATTAAGGGAATTTCAACCTCTCTTTCACCACAATCACAATTACAATGCAGAGTGGTGGAACGTTAACCAAATTATATACTTTACTCTCAGTTTAGACTTGAAGCCTTGTCATCTAGTTGAATCTTTTGCTAATCAAGACATGCTCCAGGAGCATGATTGATGTCCTGGAAAAAGGAATTGAAGGCAGAAGGCGCTAGGAAGTCAATATTTATTGATTGCCTTCCATTAGAGACAGGTGTTTAATAAGGTTTTAGACGTTGAATAAGTCTTGGATAGGATTTTTGGTTGATTGATTCATAAAAAATATTTCTAATGCATATTCAATGATCTTTATTGAATGGTTTGTGGGAATTGTTTTGGTAGCTTATAAATGCGACATGATCTGCAAATGATTTCAAGTGCAATGGCAGAGTCCTTTTAAATACTTTTACAATTATACAAATTGAAATCAATGGTTATTAATACACATTTTAATGAATTTTTTTGGAGTGATGATTGCTTGATTGGAAATTGTTTTACGTTGTGTGGTAAACCAATAGCTACCGCTCATAGTACAACGAAAATTGATACCACGTTAATGTAATCAAACCGTTTTACATTTATCGTTTACCATCTGATAATAAGATATTGAGTAAATACCACATATAATGTTTGGATCTAATTTACCCAAAAATTTATCGAATTACTGCAGCCACAACTTCATACCTTATCAAAGTTATTGGCAAAAAATATCATTCGAATTTTCTACACACGAAAATTCGAAACAACTACACTTCTGCAACAGGAAATTCAATATCTATTCATATTTGATTGATGATGAATCTAGTTTGTGATGCTTATGTAGAACATGTACTCCGCAGCCAATTCGAATGGTAATTTATGCTGATATCCAACCCTATCGACATTGGATACTAGAGTGCTGGAAATGCCCAAAGGATATGGAATTCTGCCTTCGAATAAAAAAGAATTTAAGTTTGAATGACGATTTAAGTTTACTTTCGTTGGAAGCATCCTTAATTGAGTTTATCTGTAACCATTGAGGTATTATAAAACAATCTTAATTCAACGGAATTTGCAGGAGTTAAAGCAATCTTACCCTATGCAACAAGTAGCGAATTCAGATTCAACTCACGGAAGTCATACTTAGATTGATGCTCCTGATTTTGAGATACAAGGTCACTTATCTTTGATGCGCCGGCTCAGGACCATCCGACGGTCAGAATCATGCGTGATCTTTGCTCAGAGCTTTAAAGGAGATCGTTCTCCGAATTCATGTTTGCGGAAACTCATTAGTTCAACACCGAAAGTTAAAAAATATTCCAGAAGTATTGAAGGTAATTAATTCATGTAAAAAACCCTCAATTGCACGAGGTATCGACAACATTGACGTAAGCATAAATACCAGCTGAGAATAACATCCTCGTAATTACTCTTGGTATCCTTGTTAATTCTTTGTCAGTGAATGCGTTAAAAGTGAAAATGGCTGAATAGTTTCAGTGATCATAGTTAAATCAAGGTAAATAGCGACAGTAAACTACACAATTCCGCTCAGAACTATCAAAAATCATTATTCCTTAAATTATTACTTCTACGAGATAACTCTCAACGTTTTAAGACAAACTAAATGAAACAATCTCTAAATGTTAATCCTTAAATTTAAAATGAAGGGTGAAAATTATGTTTTTTTTTTTCGTTAATTTTGGCTCGGCCCAACTCGGTGGTACACAGCTACCGAACTGAACTGAACTGAACATTATTACAAAAAGATTGAGTTGAAATCCTCAATTGAATCAAGAACACTAGGTTTTAGGTTAAACTAGACGGGGGACGTTCGTATCGACTTTGAAGCTGTATCCAATTCAAAATAAAAGTCTTCTAATACAAAAGTCGGAACTCAAACAGACGTTTAGAATCCAAGTAAGCCTAGACACGGCACGGTCCTTAGGTGGGTGAGCCATTTTAGGAATACATCTGATATTCTGTGTTTATCGCTTCTCTGCGTGGTTACTTCTAACGTTTACGCATATTATACATAGGCTACCCTTCATTAATATCCTCTTCCTCTCCATAAGTATCTTCCTTCGAAAACAGGCTCAGTGGTATAGAGGGTGCTGTCTCGAGCACTGAAGAACATGTCGTGGAAACATCAATACTAAACCCCATTGAAAGGGGTATGCCACAAACATACACTAGAGGAGAAGAATTCACGACATGACAGTCGAAATAGGGCTCGGTGTGATTGGCATTGGCACTACACCTTTAATACTAATCACCTTTGCGATGTAGCACTGATTCATTTTCGTGCAAATAGTACCAAGGATTCAAAACCGGAGATTCCTGGAGTATCACAAAGCCAATTTCGTTTTTGAGATCAATAATTGGGTCTAAGAAAATATCCTAGCCTCTGAATATCAACTGGGTACCCAGAGAAACTATTTGAAGACTGTAGTCTTGCGTTTGGGATGAAGGACGAAATTTCATCAAGTGTTACCCAAGGTTCCGGCCTTGTCCCAGTTTTTTAGAAAATATCATATGACATATATGAATCACACAAGATTTATCGACTCGGTGAAAATTTTATGGCACCAATCCCTACGCACGGATGTAATGTTGATAGGAGATCTGGGAGATCGCTTACGGATTCATGGGAGGACTAAAGAAAATCAATGCCGTCATTTGAGAAAAAGAAAAGGATCTGTATGACTTTTAAGAATTTCAGTATCGGCGGAATGCTGATTGTGTCAAAACTAGTAGCGTAGTATCTAATCTCTGGCCACGGAGGAAGATCCTGTTTTACAAGAAGGAAACTGTTAATAATCACCATATTGTTTGCGCTGCTTGATAATCAAGATATATTCAGTGATGCTCAAAACTAGTGTGCATGTGCAGAGAAATAGTGTTGCGAATTGTATCTAACAGGCCAATTGAAAAGTCCCCGGTCAACCATAGTACAACACCTTTTTTTTCTTCAAAATTCGATTTTATTATTCAACATAGTTGCCTTCGAGGGCGATACAGTGATTATAGCGATCTTCCAACTTTTCGATACCATTTTTGTAGTACGATTTGTCTTTCGCTTCAAAATAGGCCTCAGTTTCGGCGATTACTTCTTCATTGGCGCTAAATTTCTTTCCAGTGAGCATTCTTTTGAGGTTTGAGAACAGGAATAAGTCGCTGGGGGCCAGATCTGGCGAAAACGGTGGATGCGGAAGCAATTCGAAGCCCAATTCATGCAATTTTGCCATTGTTTTCATTGATTTGTGACACGGTGCATTGTCTTGATGAAACAGTACTTTTTTTTCTTAAAATAGGGCCGTTTTTTAACGATTTCATCTTTTAAACGATCCAATAACGCTATATAATATTCGCTGTTGACGATCTGGCCCTTTTGGAGGTAATCAATGAATATTATACCTTGCACATCCCAGAATACTGATGCCATAACCTTGCCAGCTGACTGTTGTGTTTTTCCTCGCTTTGGATTCAGTTCATCGTGTGCAGTCCACTCAGCTGACTGTGGATTGGACTCCGGAGTGAAATGATGGAGCCATGTTTCATCCATTGTCACATATCGATGCAAAAATTCAGGTTTGTTGCGCTTAAACAGTTTCAAACACTGCTCAAAATCATTAACACGTTATTGCTTTTGGTCGATTTTGAGCTCGCGTGGCACCCATTTTGCACACAGCTTACTCATGTACAAATATTCGTGAATGATATGATGTACACGTTCAGATGATATCTTCACAATGTCTGCTATCTCGATCAATTTCACTTTAAGGTCATTCAAAATTATTTTGTGAACTTTTTTGATGTTTTCGTCGGTGACTTTTGGGCGTCCACTGCTTTTGCCGTCTTCGGTGCTCATTTCACCACGTTTAAACTTAGCATACCAATCAATGATGGTTGATTTTCCTGGTGCAGACCCCGGAAACTCTTCATTAGGCCAAGATGTTGCTTCAACTGTATTTTTTCCCTTCGAAAAGCAATATTTTATCAGCACACGAAATTCTTTTTTTTTTCATCTTTTTTCAAATAACAAAAGTAGCTACACTCACAACGCAATATCTCACAAACCAATGGTTGGACTGCTGTCAAATTTTGACACGTATCGTTTCAAGGTTGGTACTAACTAAAAATCATATGGATTTAATACTAGCACTGCCATCTGTGTGTCAGACCGGGGACATTTCAATTAGCCTTGTACATACCTAAGGAACTGAGTTCTTATATTGGAGAACCAGAAGTTGTGTAAGTAATGTGCAAATAAAAAGTACGGCTATGGGATGACACAGCACACCAAAGATCTAAGTCTGTGAGGCATTACATCGAAATGGTCCTCATGAAACTGTGATCATGAATGTCTGAACATCGCATGCATAGGGTTGGTAACTCTACATATCTGATGTAAGTCGTATTTACATTCTTTTTAGGCAAGGGATGGAATAAGCAACGGTCTAACAAAGTCGTTCTAGGAATGGCTGAGATCATTCCAAGTGTAGCTCACTTCATTTGACATGAAATTTGAAGGGGAAGGATATGTTTGATTAACCAGCTTTGGAAGCATAGGGAAGCATTCTTTTGCACATTTCCTCTTAATTCTTCCTGCTAGGAGGAAAATCCTTATGTAGTGATGATAGTTGAAGGCAAAAACAAAACCGAAGCAGAAGCCAAACTATCAAAGATTGATACTTGTGTCAAAAGGAATGTATCAAAAGTTTCCAGACTAAGTTTTGAACTGCGAGAGGAGGTGGTTAATGGGTTGTCGCAATACGAACTCTGAATACAAAGCCCATGAGCCACATTTCTTTTACGCTTGTGTACTCATATTATAATTTAAGTTATGAAATCATAAGCTTACAAGGGCGATAATCCACAGCCCAGCAGTTCGGAACAAATTAAATACAATCTAATCACTTATTTCGCACTTCTGTCAACAGAACATTTCAATTTATTTTGATTAATATTACGGCCAATGACATTCATACATTCAAAAAAAATTTTCTTATTCAATAATTGGCTCGAAGATATGCAAATTTGAAAAAGTCCGAAAGTCAGCAGATAAACCTTTTTCGAGAGTCTTGGCTTCCGGCCGCCTTATGGCCAACCTAGTCAGTGGTCTTGAACGGCTCCGAAGTCAGGGCTGACTCTTTTAGTAAGGGATCGTACTAAGGGCGTTTCACGCAGGCATAAAAGCAAGGCTCTATTCAGAAAGCAGTATCATGTCGAAATGTCTCTGAGCCGGCAGTGCTGGTTATCCCTTTAGTACTACATACTGAAGAGCCTAGGTGAATCTTCCTACGTTAGGAGGAGCTGAAGAAAGAAATTTTCGTCGAGAGGAAATAAACGTGGGTACACGAAGCGCGAGGCAGATAGACCGGACGACTCATCAGTGACCTGGGGCGATTGTCATGCAGAAAACACTGTGCTACTGATCATTGTATGACGCTACAACTCAGTGAGCCCAGGTATTCCACACCTGTATACGATAGAAGAGTCAGCGTTCCCTATTCACTTCTTCTTTACCGGGGACCAAAGGTGACGCTTCACACACTTCCTTCGCATGCGGAAGATGGACCTGGTACCGTCGGCATTGCTCGAAAAAAATAAACCGGACAGATGTTGAGCTGTATGGAGATTTGGAACTGTGTGTCATATTATACAGGGCGGTTCTATTGCAAAGAAAGGCATCATGGATCACCTAGGAGCGCAGAGGGAAGGCAGTTCTCTTCGACAACAATCCCTCTTTCTCCTGTCCATGCCTGCTGAAAGAGTGATATTACTAAACGAGAAAAAACAGATCTCTGTCGAATTAATTTGATCAACAGTACTAGGCTAGATTTTCGATGTGACAGGGGAGGTATTAAAACGATAGCTCAATTTTCACTATGCGATCGACACTCACCCGTAAATAGTCTTCACCTTCCACCCAGCAAAAACAATTATTGCTATCATGATTATTGTTATTGATTTTAGCAGTAAGGGATCGGGATGAATTACATTCCTGAATGCTAACACAAAGGTTGGCTAGGAAATTCCTCCGCAAGTTGATTGATAAAAACAATGCTAGTCGCTGGCATACGCCCAATAAGCACACCAACAGACCCTGTGGAGCTTTAGATATGAGGTTGTCATACGGAAACTCGAAGCCTCACGAACGACCTATGGGCTTGCATTGATGAAAATGGACGAGCTTATTTGTGTACTTTACTCTCGTTCGCTTTAATGCGAATAAGGTCCCTTTAATTCCACACTTTTCAGAGTAAACGAGCCTGGCAAAACTATGCAGACATTAAAAAACAAAAGGGCAGTTGAAGTGTTAAGTCTTGGGTATCTACTTTATCCTGGTATGTTTCTCAGAATACTCAAGGGACGCCTTCTGATAGTTATATTCTCAAAATCATGGAAGGAAATCAGACTGTTGCTGATCAGCAAGGGAAATTCAGAGCAACTATCTGCATATCCACACCTAGTTTAAGCTGTCTTAACGCCACCGGGAAAGTACTGGAGAAGAAATCAAAGAGACACTCAGAGAAGCCATCGGAGTTGCTGAGGATATTTCTTTAGCAGGTCGACTTCAAGGCTGTGTGATTCAGGGTTGGTGCGATTATAGAACTGAAGAACCGTGTTCAGTGAGCAGAATCCTAAAATCACTGTACAACGTGCATGCTATTGCTTTTCGTGACGCCTGACATAAGGAACTCCTTCAATTCTGCTGATGTTATTGCTATTTTCGACACCCTGGAGCCTTTCAAAGTAGCCGAGGAGCTGAGGTTAATCCGGCTATTGTGAGATTGCCCCAAGGAACAAAACCTCATCTGCAACCTTCATTGACGATCGTTGAAGTATGAACGTAACGTCAGGGATGCCGAATTCTTCCATTATTGTCATTTTGGATGTCTTATAATTGCAGCTGCCGAAATTACATTTAGTTGGTCATGCTTCGACGTACTAGGGGTAGCCCATGGATGCACTGTCGAGGTAACGCACAAAAGCGTTTTCAGCTTATCGCTGGAAAAAATTGAATTCGTCATTCTCACGAAAAAAACAGAAACTCAGAGTTATTCCCATATGGATTGGCTATGCGAACATCAAGCCCAAGCAGACGATAGTATACCTTGGTTTGATATTGACTCGAAAATGAACTTCTTGGTCAAAATCAAAACGTGAGCGGGCTTGGTGATAAATGGAGGTTGGTACTCACTCATCTAATGGCCAACATCGGGAAACACTTCGTGGTGAGACACGCCTACTGACGAGTGTAATGGAGTGAGTCCTGCTATACGGTTTCGAGGTTTGGGCTGAAGCTCTCAGTACGAAGTCGCTCTGGAGGAGACTGATGCATATGCAAAGACGAGGCGTTGTGCAAGTTTCATCTGCATTATCGCAGATTTGATAATTGATGTGCTTCTTGCTAAAGAATGATAGGAGATCTACCAATGCTGGAGAAAAATGGGACAGAGGTCTTCAATCACCAGTCTCAAAAAGAAATCTTTTTATTAGCAGTGTAAAATCAACCAAATCTTTACCAGGACGGGATTACCAAAAAGTAACTGGGCAGGGGATGGACTACGAAATAGTGAACGATTACAATATTCCTGGTTCTTTTCCCTAATTCCCTTCCCGGTTTTCGGAAACCACGAAAAACTTCAGTCTTCTCAAGAATCCGGTTCCCGTGTCACGTAGGAATTAACATGTCGAACCTTTATTAAAATTATCATTACCTAGTGCTTGAAGATTCTTCTCTTTTTATCTACTACTAAACAGTGACGGGTTTCAACTTCAGGTGCATGGCTATGTCATTCATCAAAGATTTACAAGATTAGCCAAGAGTTATAAGTCCATCAGAGTAATAAAACTTGAAGCGTATGCCACAAGCCCATAAATCTAGCTTAATTTCTATCAAGGCCAAGGTTCTGGGTCGGTACCTTACCTTATCGACAAACGGTCGGCTTTCAGACGAACAACATTGAAATTGTGAATGTTCTGTATCCGCATTTTATATTGTTTGACAAACCGCCTAATAAAAATTCGACCTCAGCATTGCTTTTTAAAATTTTGATTTAAAAGTTTTTTAAAAATCAATGTCATTTTGATGACATTGATTTTTTAAAATTGTGTTTGTCTTAAAAGATTAACTGTGGGTTAAGTTAAAGAACGCTTAACATTATTTTAAATCATAAAGAAATAATCCAAATTAATATTAAAAATTTTCTTGGTTTTTTTTTGTATTTCCGCATGATATTACTTAATACTGTATAAGGTACTCTAATACTCATAACTTTGTTAGGTATTATGGTTAGAGCAAAAAATATAAGATCTTTCATTTATAATGAACATTAAGTCATTACCACTACTAATATAAGCATGATAAAAGCTCCACGTGGCTAAGTTACCGTCGAAATATTAAGTGTCCTTTTTCGAAATTCGTTGTGTTGAAATACAAAACATATCATCAAGGTTGTAAATAGAGTTAGGACTTGCTGGAGAGTATTCTGCCAAGTAATTAAAACTGATATGGCCAACAAAGCGGAAACTCTTTATAAACATTCAAATGTACATTCAGAAAGCTGTTTTTAGTATATTAGACTCTATCACTTGAATACACAAAAACTTTATGGCCTATTCTCGTTGTTAAATTATCCTGGGTAGCCATTAATGGAATAAGTATTAGGTGAATATTCAGTCAAAAATATTTACCTACGAACAGGATACTTCCTAGCTAACATAATTATATTATCTTCACAAACATGAAACTTTTCCTCAAACCTAAAATAGTAAATCTCTCTCGTATCATTTTCTACTCCGTTTTAATTTTCATCCCAATTATGAGTTTATTTGTTTATTATATGTTTTCCAAAGTCGAAAGCATATCACATAGAACTTTGGAAATGAAAATCGCGAAAACACAAATCATTTAAAATACAGTTTTACGACTAGCATCTGAGTAAATATTTTGTGTTATTTACTTACTATTACCAGTGTTGCGTGAAAACACCAAAAAATTTTTATATTTTCCTTGGAAAATTAAATACTTCTTTAAATCTTTCGTTAATTTTTTTTTATGTATGCTGCAAAATAAACATGAACAGATACATAATTCAATGAAATGTATTCGTCATGAAATTTCACGAGCTATTTTATTGCTCCGCCGAGGAAAATAAGTTGAAAGGAAATTAACTTTTTGGCCAGAATTTAAAACCGGCTCCTTATAGATTTATCTATTAATGGAAGGAAATATTTTATCGTTTTGCTCGATCGATTCCATAAAGGTAATATATAATAAATTACTCGTACCAGGGAAAATTGATGCTTGGAAATCATAAATTTTTTCAGGAAATTTTAATTTCAATATGACCGACCAGTCTCCGTTTTTCAAAGCTAGAATAACGAGCGATACCACATTTATGACTCATGCAATAGTATTATTTCATCATACACTATATCATTACTAAGGAGCTAATACCGAGAAACGTAGTATTTTCAGTATGAAGGGTTTACTTTGTAATAAATGTGGCTATCGAATCTAGATATCCGTGGTTAAATGAATGAATTTTAGCCAAAGATGCACTAGCTGAATAACGTTTCCTTTGACCCGCTGAAGGCTTTTTTCATAAAGGCATTACTCTGCACTACTTGCGAATACATGTCCATACTTATTCTTAAGTCCAGATTCAAGGAGTTTTAGGTTAGCTGAAGGATTGATTCCGTCAATTTTGTCTCTCTTGTGCCGTGACTCATCGCCCTCATAAAAGAATTTACTCAAATGTTAATAGTAATTTGCATCAGGACTTGCAGGTAGCAAGACTAAGAAAGAGATACAATTACCCCAAGTAGCGAATAAAGTGACTTCATGTAAGATTGGCATCGTGGAATATTAACGACATAGAATACAACTCGAATGAATCAACTCAAACGCAATCTAAGCTGATATTAATCAATACAAGAGCATATTTACATCATCAAGTGTGGATAAAGAATTTGCCTGCATTTCGACGAACTTGTATCTTTATATCGTTTGGTGTTTTCTTATTCCAATTTTACTTACAAATACAAGTTCATTGCTGGGCTCATCAGCTGAACATCATTGGATTGGGTACTTTCCTAAGTGTTAACGCTTGACTTAAGATGGTAACTAAATAAAAGCGGCAAGGCTTAGAATATACTCCCCATATCTAACGAAATTTAACCAATTGATCGATTTATATGCATTGGTGCTGGTCAGGAATACTGGATACAGGGATATGATGATGATCATAACTCTACTCCACTTCACGGCTAATACTCCTTGAAGCTAGTCTATTGTTCACACTGGATGACCACTCACGGGTTTGACATAGCGTTAGAGAAAACCGAAGTGGTCATCCTGACCAAGAAGAGAATTCCCAGAGTAAGAATGGTCCGAGTCGGGGACACATTAGTAGAGTCGAAACTATTAGTTAAGTATCTGGGCTTGCTGATAGACTCTGAGCTGAGTTTCTCGAAGCAAATCAAGGCAACGACAAACAAGGCCGCAGCAGTGGTCTCGGCAATTAGTCGACTAATGGCCAATCATGGGAGACAAAGTCCTACAAAAAGGCGTCTGCTAATGAGTGTAGTGCAATCTACGCTTCTTTATGGAGCAGAGATATGGAGTGAAGCTCTCAACAAGGAACTGATCCGAAAACTACTGGCACTGGTGCAAAGATGAGGAGCACTGCGGATTGCAACAGCATACCGTACAGTCTCTGAATCAGCGGTGCTGGTAATTGCAGGGGTGATACCCATCGCTCTCCTTGCTAGAGAGCGTAAAAGAGTCTACCTCCGAAGGCACGAGTGTAATAAAGAAAAAGTTGCTCACGATGAAAGACGATGCACACTCGACGAATAGCAACAATCATTGGAGCGTGAGCTAAAACGAAGATGGACCGCGCGGCTCATCAACGAGTTGAGATTTTGGCTCAGTCAAACGCTTAGTTAGACTGACTTCTACCTAACCCAGCTACTGAGCGGACACGGTTGTTTTCAGTCTTACCTGCACAAGATAGGTAAGTCACGGTCTCCAGATTGCATATTCTGCATTGATGTGAAGGATGACGCCTGTAATTCTTTCTTTTCGTGCAAAAAATGGGACAAAGAACGCAGTGATCTTGCCGAAAAAGTGGGAGAGCTTCATCCAGATAGCCTAATCGAAGAGATGCTGAAATCATTTGACAAATGGAATCAAGTGGCACATTACGCTCGGGCAATTCTGGTAATGAAAAAATTCATACTTGATTCGCTAGAGGCGTCGAGAGTGGAGGGTTTCTTTCTCTAGCAATTCTCCTATTCTTTCCCACCCAACTGGAGAAGGAATCTCTGTAACCAGAACGCAACAAAAGGCGTAAAATTCGGAGGCTTAGCCCGAAGTAATGTGTCAAATAGTTCCAGGCTAGGTGCTCCGGTTGACAGGGGAGGTGTTTAGTCGGTAGTCCAGTAAGTCCACTGGAAGTCCGACACTCAGGGCGCAAATAGCCTTCGCCTCACTACTCCAAAAAAAGCATATTGTTCACAGCATGAAACCAGCCTAACTGGCTGACCAGCGTAAGTTTTCGTACTTGCACACTAAACTATTTGGGAAAATTACCCTGACATTTTTCATTTTACTCTAAAATATGTGGCAAATGCACCGCCATACTTCCGCTCGAGATCTACCAATGTTAACTCGCACTTCAAAGGTGCATCAATAAGAGAAAATACATCAACCACATGTAACAAATGAAGAGAGCTTGTAAATTAAACGATATAGGTGAGTGGAGAGATCGCGATTTCTAGGTTTTTGAGCCTTAATGTTTCGAGAATATTTTTTTTTCGGTGTAATACTAAGTCTTTGTGTATAAATTGAAAATTTAACAGAAAATTGATGCACTCTTGGGCGACAGCTTTCAGACCGAGCCAAAGTAGGCAAAGTTGAGAAACAAATCAAAAAAGATTAAAAGTTGCATTGCGTTTTTTAAAGTTTTAAGAGGGTTGTTGTTGTTCTGAGCAAAAATTGTAAGAAAATTGTTCGAATTCAAATATAATTCCATTTACTTTTGTGGAGCACTGTCAGATCGATAGTTTATTGTTTGGTTTTGTGATTTCCTCACATTCTGAAAAACAGGAGAAAATATTACTGTTAATAATATTGTGACATCTTCGAATAATGTCACGCGCCACTGTAGTCGTCTAAAGAACATATTTGTAAACAAGTACCAATTACCAATACATCGATCACTCTCGAAGTGGGAATAGGCATAACGTAAACATATTGCGTTCATTGATTACAACAAATACATATGTAAATGACTCAGCGCGTAAAATTCGAGAAGATTCGGGATCGGATGGTACATGTATGAAACGACTACAGCGAGCGGCGAAGAGAAGTCTGGTGGATGAAGCGAGGTCGTGTTGAAAAGCGTTAGTGCGCGTTAAAAGTAGTGCGGTATTCAAATAGTGTTGAAGTAAAATAAAATCGTACGCGGATTAAAAAGCGAATGAAAGTAAATGAAAAAATTAATTAATTAAAGTAGTGATTAAGTGAAAATAATTATAAAGTGCTAGTGAAATTTTTTAACAGAATAAATTCTCAAACAACCAATTTTAATTCACTTTTGCGAACATTTGCGAAGCAAACAGGTCGCGCACCTGTGAAAGCGTAACAATATAACTATCACTGTGAGTTACGTCCTTAAGTTTCACGTCACAAAACGTGACGACCGCAGATCGCGTATGCGGTTAGTATGCCACGAAAATTTCTAGAAGCTTTGAAGAAAACCAACAAATGGCGACCACAGGAGCTCAATATGATGAGTTAAGAACAGATTGCTAAAGAGTAATTAGCGCTAAGTACTGAAAAAGAGTTTTAGGGAAACTAGCCTCATCAAAGATCTATCAAAAATCATTCTCAGCTACCTTGTTTGTTTAGACAGTACACCACCTACCCTTTCAAAATGACCCTGGTATCACTTCGTTCGCTGTCCATATTTTTGATATTGAATACCATGAACACAATCATTTCACTTTTCTTGGAGTTAACCTTCACACCCTACTCTAAGTTGTAAAAGTTAGCGATTCCAGCTACCTCTGGAGTCTCGTTCTTACAAAAATAGAGTTAATGAACATACCAATAAATTATCAGCGAAAGTATTCACATCGATCTTTGGTACTTGATTCTTTCGAAATAGCAAACATTTTGACGTATGTCCATTGCTGAGGAACGTAGCAAGTGTTTATGCAATTGGTCAAAATTATTGCGAAAAGTCTCAAATAAGTCTGGGGAAGGTTTCTTAGGAAAAATTTTAAACCCAATAAACCCCAGCTGATTTTTCAGAATTTTTCTTCAGAACGACCATCCGGGTCTTTCAGCGCTTGAAAAAAGGATAATGCCAACAGAAACGTCCGAGGGATTGGAATTGGTGAATGTAGTCAACCGTATGTTTTTGTGATGATTTCAACGTTGATATTGATCCCTACATCAATGAATGGAAAACACAGTCTTTACTTGTTTTTTTCGCTTGAAGTACTATCTCAAAAAGGTGTTTTTTTTTTGTGGTAGGGAGATAAGGCTGTTACGCCCCGAGTGTGAGACTCCCATAGGAGCAATGCTTCCGGGATACCAACTTAACACCTCCCGTGTCAACGTGAGAGCCGAACCCGAAACCGTTTAACACATTACTTCGGGCTAGGATTTGTGTTCCTATGCCTAGAGGCGCCTTCAGATTCTAAAATGGTTTGGTACAATTCCAAAATGAATGATCTTACGGTCAATTTTTCTATTAATTTGAGGAATATACTGGCACTGAGATTGGTAGTGCATATTGATTCTCTCATTGGCAAAGTCAGATATTCTTTTTGAGATGATTCTGTCGAGTTCTGGTGAGTGAACCAGGAGGTGAACTCGCTAACACTCCCAGTTAATGACATTCAAGTTTCAGCTGTTTATTCTTGAAAGTAGTTTCTTGAGATTGCTGTGCTTGCTAGGTTCCAAAACGCCTTTATTTTATTTCTATAAAGATAATCCCTGGAGCTATTTTTTATAATGCCTTTGATATGACAGCATTAAGGAGTGAATTTACTCAAGTGATTCCTGTATCAATTTCGGTAGTTAGGAAATTTTTATCATCTATTGATCGAAAGATTCTCATATCTTCCACTCAAGCCACTAGTGAACAAATCGATCCATTTGCATGGGATGAAGAGCTGAGGATCTGCTACTTCCAGCTTCACACGCTTTTTTAATTTTCAGCTCTGCTTTATAAAAATGTTCGGATCCACCGTCGTAAACTCCACATTCATAGCTCCTCCAGCGGTAGAAGATATTTGCCATAGTGACCGACACAATGAAATAATCAATAGTTGACAAGCTCCTTTGGAAATTTGGCTCTTTCAGTGTATTGAGATGAGGTCCATATTTTGTGGACTGAATTGACAATTATGGACAGAGCCGTTCTTTATCCATTGGGTACGTGACTTCTCCATGAAAGATGTCTTGTATGTCGCCAAAAGCCAAAATAGTGTTTACTTTTTCAGCCACGTTTAAAAATTCCTGGACTGAGTTTCTTTTAAATCGTGGAGCTGGCGAACATATGGACGGAATATTGAAGATGAATCGTGGTGGCGAATTTTGAAGGCGAATTCTAAGCACACCACGTTCATCTCACTTAAAGAATAGTGCGTTTTTTCATATTGGAATGAAGGAATCCATTACGCGAATGAGGATTGCCAATTCATATCCGTAGAATAGATTGCAGTCGATTTTCAAGTTCTCAGAAGGTCCCGGTAGCGATTATTTACAACTAACCAATAATTCTAGCAACAACTCCTCTTTCATATCCTTGCTGAAAATCCTCTGTGGGTTTCTCTTCGCTTTCCGAGAAAAAGTAGCCTTTGCTAATTTTGCTAAAAAAAGATTCCGTTAAACTCCCTTGAAATCTATTTACCTTATTTCTAAGCCACACATATATCGTTTTTTGATATATGAAACCATTTTACACGAATCACACCCAAGCAGTGACTCTTTGAGTTCTCTACATACTGCGAGGTTCAGCGCATCACACAATTGCTTTTCCATCTACCTTACATTGCTGGTCCTTAACAATTATAATTATTTCAAGTTCACTTTCTGCACGTCGCTGATTATTTACAGGACATTTTATTAATTTCAGGGAAAAGAAAAAACTTGGTACTGATTGCTAGGATTTGATTTTATTTCATAATGACTCAGTACTTAGCGTTTCGCTGATACGCTGCATATTATTTAATTTTTTTTTTTTTTTTTTGGGTTGAGCTCAACTCAAGCTAATCGTAACTGGATACGTTAGTGATAAGCAAATGATTTGCACATTTTTATATGGTGTATTTATTTAATCAGGATTTATCGAAGATAGATTAATCCTGAGTGATAAAACCAATGAATGCTTCTGAAATGCCTTCAATCAAATTCTTGAAAAGGAATTGGATATGATTAAACATCTTGTGAAACGCTATGACAATCCGAGGGTCAGTAACTAGTCAGCCAAGGTAGCAGCTTTTTCGGAGACAAAAAATAGGAACTCGGTTCAGATAGAACCAATTAATGCCTTACAAAGCAAAAAGGACTTGAAAATCAAAATGAAAAAAACTTAATTTTGGAAGAATTTAACTCTAACATTCTAACGAGTCCACTTTGCAACTTTCGGTTAACTTCGGCAAAAAAAGAGGGCAAAAATGAGAACAAAAAAGAGGACAAATATACACGAAGACTGAACACACACAAAGCTATTAAATAAGCTCTACCCATTAATGGGAACAGAAAAAATTAATTAAAATTTAACTATTGGGTTGCTGCAGATGAAATGGCCGATTAAGCAATGACTTAAAGTTGGCCGCAATTTCAGTGTATTATGTTGCCTCAAGCCGGATAAAATGATATGACATATTAAAGTATAAATACTGCTACCATGGTTTATGGAGTCATTTCTGTTTTGCACTTCATAGTCATCGTAAGAACAAAAAGAGAAAGTGAACATGGAAGTGAATCAAAAACGGCTACTTTTGATATTCGAATTTAAATAAGAGCACAACACAACGGAAGCAACGAGGAATACCAAATGCGCAATCGGGCCTGATACAGTTAGCAAAGGAACCACTAGGCGGTGGTTTGAAAAATTTCAACCCGGAACTATGGACCTTGGAAGTGAGCAATCGATAACGACGAGCTGCGTGCATTATAGGAGTCTGACCCCCGACAAACCACAAGGCATCTTGCCGAAAAATTAGGCGTTCATAATTCGACAGTTTGCCGACTACTTGCAACAACTTGGAAAAGTTATAAAGCTTGACAAATGGGTTCCACGTAATCTTACCGAGCAAAACATGACGTGTCGAATGGAAATTTTAAGTTCTCTTCACTCCCGCAACAAAGAAGAACCGTCCATGCACCGAATTGTGACCTGCGATGAAAAGTTGATTTTATACGATATTCTTCGCCTATCGGCCCAATGGCTAGATGCCGATAAAGCGCCAAGACACATTCCGAAACCAAGCCTTCATCCAAAGAAAATAATGGTGACTGTTTGGTGGTATGTAGCTGGAGTTATTCACTATTCGTTTCTGCAAACTGGCAAAACCATCATTGCTGAGAAATTATGTGCTTAATTGGATTAAATGCATCAGAAATTGATAGTCCAACGACCTAGGCTTGTCAACAGGGATAGAGTGATACTGCTCGTACTTCGTGATAACGCACAACCTTATGTATCGAGAACAACGGTCCAAAAAATAAACGAATTTTGCTATGAGACTCTTCCTCATCCTCCATATTCACCAGACCTACCATCAAAAGTTTATCATTTCTCTAAACATTTGGGTCACTTTTTGATAGGAAAAAGATTTAATAATGAAGCTGATGTCGAAAATGCCTTCGAGGAGTTTCTTCGAACGATAAACTCAGACTTGTACAAAACTGGAATAAATGTTCTTGCAACTCGTTGGGAAAAGTGTGTCGCATCTTTTGGTACGTATTTTGGTAGAATAAATTGTCCTTATAAAATGTTACGCCTGTTTTCATCGGCCGTTTCATCTGCAGCAACGTAATACATATTCTGAACACATCATATCTTTCTTGAGCTAATAAAAATTTGCGACGAGAAAAATTTGATATGAATTAGCCACCCCCTTTTACTAGGATGAACTTTCAGAAGGCAATATACCTTTATGAAATGAGCGAATAAAGGAATAAAGGAGCAATATTTGCAAAAACAACAAAAAATTTAAAACCCTAAATCGACCTTATAAAATTTCCCACGTACTTTCTTCGGACATTTTCTTTCAACGAAACATTTCTTACAAATAACTTGAAAATTATTTCTATTTCTGTGGTTCGTGAGTTGGAATAACCATATTTGAAGAAAAATGCGGCTAAAGTTTTGAAATGTGTTCAAGACATTTTAGTTCTGAGAAAAATGTTTATTTGTCTACTCCAAAATCCTTCTTCCAGCTTCGTATTTTGTTTGGGTTCACCTTGCGTCTTATGGAATTAACCTGGGTCCTTTGTCGCACCTGACAAGAACGATTCATTACACTTTCTGACTAAGGCTCAAAACAATAAGTTTGACTCAATACGAGAGTCCATCCCGAAAGCTTTGGTGATCCTTATTGTGTCCGTAATGTCATCTTTCGAAGCAAACGCTGCCCACTGCAGTGAATCTCTCGTTGCTTTTTATTCTTGAATGTATTAAGCAACAGTTTGGTGAATCATTTCAACTCAAATCCTTAATATGATGATTTCAATGAAATTTAGTAAAACAAAGTTATGGTTGGTCTTTGCATGCGCTACAAAATGTGACAACCTTTTTGACTAAATTTCTTGCCGTCTTGCGTCCTCATAGCCTTGAATTTTTCTCTTAATAGCCAGGACAATATTTTCGGATTTTTTGAACATCTTCTTTCTTTTTTGTATCTGGAATTTCCTCTGTATTTTTGTATTTTTCACCCGAATTTTGTAGAAGTGCAAACACCAACTTTCTTCGGTACGCTCTCACTGATAATTTTTTGATTATTTATTACATTGATTTTTAGAGTCCGTCTCTAAGGACTGCTTTAGGCACTCATCTGGTCTGGTAAATCAACCGCGGTTTTTACTTTATTATACTCAGCGATGATTCTTGGTTTGAGATATGATCCTTTTTTTGTTTTTATACAAAAGGCTTCGTTTGCATATTTGGCGGATAAGACCAAAACGTCCTTCTTGTCCTTCGATTTCAGCACGGTAATGCCCTTTTTAATTTTCCTTGGCAATAATTTCTCTACGTTTCACTTTGACAATGAGCATGTCGTTTTGGGTTTCCTTTCTGATTAGCTTTCAGGTTGCCATTAAGTGGGTAATTTTGTTTATCAGTACCAATTATTAGTCCATGGAATAAGAGGTCTTAATAGTTGGTGGTGCCATATTTTCCTTATCAAGCATGTTTCCTTCGAAAACTTGAAAACTACATGACTTCCTTCGGCCACAGCACAATATGAATAGTTTGATTCCATACGTATGCTTTCTATTCTTTCGTTGTATCAAATTTTGCCTGAATACAATACTCCTTCGAGAATTAGCGAGTTATTCTTGGGTGGATCACTATATGTTTGAAAATGTTATTTCAATGCGTCTAATATGAATACCATTTTTGATAGATAGTCACGCCTCCCTATTATTTGTGAAATGTCATACTTTCATTAGCACTTCAAACCGATCTCTGCTAATTTATTTTCAATGCAATGTCTCAGTAAACAATGGCTCCTAGGTCCCATGGGAGCTTCACCATTCCTATCAATATTATTAGACCAATTAACATTTTGTTGTAGTTTCCTTTTGTTGGCGTCCACTTGTGTGATGGTCTGGAACTAATTCTGGATTTAGAAGCATAAATACTCGTCTGCTTGCTTATGTAGTCAAAAATTTCGTCAATAACAAAAAGTCCATAAAAATCAACGACTGTCCTGCATTTATGCACGTTGTCATCAGCTACCCTGGTACCATAGGCGCTCGTAAAAGTCACAACATTTGGCATTTTCATCAATCCTTTCGGTCACACTTATGACAGAGTTGTTGACCTCCAATGCCTGGTCTAACGAGCTTTACTCTTACAATGATGAGAACCGTGATACATAGCGAGGTCCACGTATGGATGATAAAAGTAATTATTTGGATGCGTCACTATCGCTTTCTCTTCCGGACGTTTTCGGTGGATAACAAGTATATTTAAAATACAACCGGAAGTTTTTAAGTCTCGAAATCGACTCCACTCTGCCGTGTCTTCTTTCTAACTGATCGTTTCATGGACGTCGTCTTTTTGCCGATTATATACATATGCACTGACAGCATCATTACCGCAGTGGTGAAAACAAGTTGATACATAACAAATCTCTATTCCTTGTCGCAGTCACGAATCCTCTCAAGGGTGCGTCGTTAGTCGCTCGGTGGCTATCGGCTGAAAGGAAAGGACAGCAATACCTGGGCCGGACAACGTGTTAACGTATTGCAATTCATATTTCTTTTCCAACTCAAAATTAACTGTATGGATGTTTGATACCTCAATATTCAATGTTTTTTGCACATTTTCGACTGTGCAAAATTTTAGACGGTTCAAAAATCTCAAAGGGCATTTTATTGGGTTATATTGTTTGATTTACTTGGGCTTTTATGACACCTTTCATAATCAGTTGTTTTTATTTTAAATTTCAAATGGTCACAAGACTTACATCGCTCTTGACATCGACAAGAATGCTTGTCGGAAATCTAGAATATATTTTCCTTCTAATATGGGCCACGCAAGCCAAAACTTCTTCCAAAAGTTGAATGCACCAATTGTATTATTTTTTGGTCCAAGATATTTCTATGTTCTTTTCTTGTCACAAGCTGCTTTCGTAATCTGTAAAAATGAAAGTTTTATGTTCTTCAAACATTATTTAAACTCCTCATCAGTCACAAAATCGGGCTCGCCTGTCTAATATTGGAACTTTGTCGTGGAATTTTCAGTCAAACTTATTCCAATAAAAACTTTAGCAACGAACATTGACAAAAACTTGCAAACAATGTTTTAGATATCCTATAAATTTTGCAAATCTGCTATGTGAAAGTGGCAAATGTTAGATTATTTCTTCGAACCCGAAAAGAAGTCAGAACCAGTTTTTTACTAACTTTCTTATTTTTCCAACTTATAAAGAAGGGAAACTACCAAGTCCGTGCACATTGCACTTCGGTGTAGAAAACTTTTTACCAGAACTTTGAACTTGAAAATAAAGTCTTCGTCAAACGAATCTGTTTTAGATTAGGTGTTATTGATCTCATTGTTTATTAAATCAATGAGAATGAATGCACACAACCAGGATATAAGGCAGACTACGACTACAACTTTATTTCCGCTACGTATTGAGAACGTCAAGACAACTCAAACTTATAGATTGATGCTGTAAGTAAGATGCATCCTAGACAGTGCGTAAGTATAGTACATTACATATCATGCACAAACAATTCTGAAAAGGATGCTGTTAATGCAAAAGCAACTGGAGCTCCCCACTAACATTTATTCAAATTTCTGAATCATCATATGGCGTTTGCACTTACTTTATGACTTTAAAGTAAAATTGCGAGCATGTGGGAATTCGTCGAGGAAATAGAATATGCATGCACTCCCTCCTGCCTGGTCTAAGTTCACAGAATGAAATTCGATAAGATTTTGACTAATGGAAATGCTTTTCGTAAAATTTTCTCCACTATTTTACACAAGTGCTAGGAAATAAGTGAACGTCCAGAATGAAAGACTAATAAAGTTTAAATTTATGTTGATTCAAATGATCGAGGCAGCATATTTACTCAACTCATCTTTGCATAGATCTATGCTCCCATTCTGCTTCCTGTTGAGTTCGGATCCTAATTTTCTAGAACAGAAGATATAAATCAATTTCCCCGTAAAATCATTGGAACTATGCTAAAAAGTCTAATTTTCTTTCATCATTAGTTACTTAGCAAACTTTCTTACTTCGAAATCCTTGAAAGAATGACAAAATGCAGAATTCCCTAGAAAATAGATTTATAACTTGTGCCGTGTGTTGCCGCATTTCCTTCCCTCAGTATCAACAAATCGTTTTATGACTAAATCAAAAGAAAGACCGAAGCGGAATGTTATGAGATAATCAATAGCAGTGGCAAATTGCCATCATATAATGTCGAGTGGTCCTATAACGACAATTACACTTTTACGATTCAGTTCGTCTTATGTGAGAATTATTTAGAAATGAAAAATGGATGATTTTCAAGTATTAAAAGTTAGACGCTTTTTTAGGGTAAGGGCAGTGTTAATGGCCGATAATGTAAACGAAATTCATAGCAATTTAAATTGCGCTTTAATCAAATTTTTACAAATTGGTTTATTCAACTAAAGACTGTGAATTATGAGTTTCTTGAGATAAATGTGCCAAACTGATCCCAAATATATAGATAGGAATTTTATTTGGAATTGTTTAAACAAACGAGACACCTTTAGATTAAGTCAGAAAATAATGAAAATTGCATCAATCCACACCAATCTTATATTCATTGTTGTAAGCGTTTTCTGGACCTATCAGTCAATCAATTAAAAATCATAAATAAAGAGAAAAACGTACAGCTCCTCTCTGACTTGATTTTTAACTTTGGTGTCTTGACAGGGTCACAGCGTAACTAATCAGCGCTAATACCTCGGAAAATTTTCCACTTGAACAGTTGTTTTTCAAAACGCATTTGTTGCAAAATAAATCGTCACCCGTAACAATTCGATGCAAACTTTTAGTTTGACGTTCATTCAAATCCCGTCGGACCCATTTACCGAGTTTATTGGTCCTACACATTACCCGTAAACGTCTGCTGATCATTTGCTGTGACATATTTAATGCTCTTGCTGATTGCCGTTGAGTTCGAGTTGGTTTACCATGCAACAACTCCTGCAATTTCTTCTCTTCAAATTTTTGTGGTAATAAGGGCGATCATTGTCTTTGACATGGAAATTACTACTTTTAAATTGTCAAAACCATGTCTCACATGTTCTAATTGATTGGAACGTGTCAACCATATGTTTTCACCAGCAAACGATGACTTTAATGAGTCTTTTTCTTTTGGTTAAACAAGAAAAGCAATGCGTACCGCAAATACTCTTTTTCAGGCACAAAATTCGACGCCAGTTTTGGCGAGCTCAAGTTGTGTGTGTTTCTAGCTAAATGTTAGGCGATGGAAATGACGACTTTTTCCTGACACCACCTCTTGATAAAACCGGAAAAAACTCATACATACTCCTGGTATATTGTATTCTCTCGGTTTTACACGTGCTAGCATTCGATTGACAAATGGCTATGACTATAAATTACTTATTGCATTGGAATTTAGTGTCCGCAATCGTCACCGCGACGACTGCAGGACGAATCGGTCTCGCACCGACATCAGGACGTGAAGTTCAATAGGCGTCACAACGAACTGTATCTCAAAAGCCAACTGTCCGGCCACTCGGAAGTTCACTACGTTGGTAGCTGCTGGTGAACTAGCTCAGTGCGGTGAGGTATGCGGACGTGGGTTGGAGTGAACTTCCGCTCTGCTTCCATTAATGAACCAGCCACCGTAAAACCCGATTTTCCGAACGTGATGTTGCAAGATTACCGTTACTCTACCTTTTACGTTTTCCATGAATCAACTGAACAAACTTTGCTGCTCACCGGAATACCGAAATACGCAGTGCTCGAAAATAAATTGCGTTAACTAACACTATCGCAAAAAGGAATCGAATTGTGATGCGAAAACCAAAAATGTCGGCACTGCGGAACCCGAACCGACAAAACGCCTGATGCTTTACATCACTTGAAGACTTACCCGTGCGCCATTACCTTCCTCCTGAAAAATATTATCGATCGATGGAAGCAAACTATGAATTTAGTTCTTCAGTAGTGTTTTTGATTTAAAGAAAAGAACCGATAATCAATACAACAAAACAATAAACTATCATTTTCACTAATCAATGCATTGCTTCACTGATCTATACATAATAAAAAAGTCACTCAATTAAATTTCTATGTAAATTAATTAAATAAATCATAATAAAGTAGTGAAATGCTTAATTAAATTCCTGTCGCCGTTAATTTTTCCTAGTCGACTGGATTTCGCCGATCGGATTGTTGCAGACGCGCAGCAGCAGCAGACGCGGAAGAAAATTGATTTGAATCTATGCTCCGCACTACGTCTTTATGAGAAATCAAAACGAAAACATCCAAGAACAACGTATATCATTGAATTACTCTACACAAATTCGAGACAATCTTGGATTTTTTTGAAATTTCACTTCTTTTGACCCCTTTTCAATTTAATTTTCGGTTGTACCACCAAATTATAATATTCTAATCGTTTTTTTTTCTTTTTTTATAATCTTATTATATAATTATTATAAGGCGAGAAATATTCGGAAAAACGAAAATTCCTCGCAAAGAGATGCGTCGACATTGTCAGATGCTCTCTGGCGCGTAATTGAAATTTGAAATTCAAACGCCTTTATTACTTTTTAATTACGAGGGTTATTCGGAATGCATTTTGAATGAAAATTTCGTGCATTCTTGTTGAGGCTGTTATTCGCCAAACGAAAGAAAATTCCAAATTCCAATTTTTAAAAAATCAAAAACAATTTTAATCAAATTTCATTTGAAACGTCACCAAATTTGACATTTTTCATATGAATATTATTCTTCCTCGCATCGCGTGCATTGTACAGGGTGGGCCATTTAACGTTTGCATTTTGAACTACTGTTTATTTAGAGAGTGACAGCTCAAATGTCATTCAATTTGTGTTCATAATTTAGTTAAATGTTTGACATTTACGAAATGGGACGCTATACGCTTGAACAAAATTGGAAAATATTGAAAACTTACTTCCAAAGTGGTGAGTCTTCAGTGCAAACTGTAATAAATTTGAAAAAAAAAATTCCATAAAAATGAGTGGCCTTCAAAGCAGTTTGTGGATCAATTTGTTAATCGTGTTCGAGAAACTGGATCGTTGGTGGACAAAACAACCCGTTCCTGTTCTCGTGCAGTGCGCACAGCCGAAAACATTGCTGCTGTAGCCGAAAATGTCCGTGAACATCCATCAACTTCAACTCGTCATCGTTCTCACGAATTGAACATTTCACGCACCTCCCTGAGGAGAATTTTGCATAAAGACCTCGGTATGAAGGCTTACAAAGTTCAATTAGTCCAAGAACTTAAGCATAATGACCATCCGTTGCGTTTTCGGTTCGCCCAATGGGCAGAAGATCGTTTGGCCGAAGATGAGCATTTTCACCGAAAAATCGTCTTTTCAGATGAAGCCCGTTTTCACCTCGGAGGCTATGTCAATAAGCAAAATAGATACATCTGGGGGTAGGAAAATCCACACATCACCATTGAGAAGCCAATGCACCCACAAAGAGTTACGGTTTGGTGTGGGTTTTGGTCCGGCGGCATCATTGGGCCATTTTTCTTCGAAAATGAGCAAGGAGCCGCCGTTACCGTCAATGGCGAGCATTACCGTGCCATGCTCAACGAATTTTTGGTTCCAAAAGTTGAAGAGTATGACATGTACGACATTTGGTTTCAACAGGATGGCTCAACATGCCACACAGCCAACATGACAGTCGAACTTTTGGGCACCGTTTTCGAAAATCGAATAATCAGCCGAAATTCTGAAGTCAATTGGCCGCCTCGGAGCTGCGATTTAACCCCGTTGGACTATTTTTTGTGGCGAGCTGTCAAGAACAAGTGTTACGCTAATCATCCAGAGACGATTGATGCCTTGAAACACGAAATCGAAGTTGCCATTAATTAAATTCGAGCCGAAACAATCGAAAAAGTGCTTGAAAATTGGGTTGACCGAATGGTGTACTGTAAAGCCAGTCGTGGCAGTCATATGAAGAATATCGTTTTTCATTCATAAATAACAAAGTTCAAGCTTTCCAATAAAAAAAAAGTTTGAAAGAATAACCAGTAGTCTTTTTTTTATAGCCGATTCAAAATGCAAACGTTATATGGCCCACCCTATAAATTGAATGCGTTGCGCGACGCCGACCGAGAATTGCATCGCGTTCTCGCATGGCCGTCACGCAGTATTGTATCTGGACCTTCATTGTACGATGTCGTATACAAATGCATGTTACGAAAACTGCTTGACATTTGCTGCGAGACCCTCGTCGCGCTTTCCCATCGCAGTCTCGCAGTATTGTATCTCGGCCTTGGTAAAAGCTGTTGTGCGCGACACTTTTCTAGACGCATTTTGAGTTTTATTCGTTTATTTATTTACAATTTTACACCGAATAACGCTCCGGACTCAGCCACTTTTTCCTTTTGGATGAATTTACCATTTTTTTGGAGTATTTCGATCTATGTTACCTCCACGTTCTCTCAGTCCTGTTCGTATTTTTTCTCTTTCCGCACCGCGTGATCGGTCCCCTACATTTTTTTCCACTCATACGTTTGTCGCCTTGCCGGCATTACCACATTTAGAGGTAAAAGGGCTTAATTTAGAACTCTCAAGTGTCTCATTTTGTCCAAGTTGCCACTCTTGAGAGGTGGATTACAGCAAGCTTTTATAGATACGTCAATAAAAAATTATTAAGAGCTTTACATTGTGGATTTTTTATACGTAATGATCAAGTTTCCCTCCGCTTTCTTCTAGATCATCGAAATTTAAATCAGTTTTCCGACTTCATATTAATTCATTTTTGATCCACTGGCGTCACGAAAAATGTCAACGTGTGAACAACAGATAGGAGGAAAAAAAGCTACATTATTTCGGAGATATAAATTAATTGATTTATAAGAAATTTAAAAAAATATAAGAATTAAAATTAGCTATTAGCACATGCACGGGAATAGTCTCTCGATACTACCTTATCCTTCTATGGCTAATACTTAAAGGTGATGTGTCACTGGCAATGTTAAACACTACTTCCATTTTGGTTAATGACGAAATTTTTAGTATTTTCACTAACACCGGAAAATTTCTTCCGCCAATTTCGTTCGCCTGAAGAATTTTCGGTGAACGGAAAGATTTTTAATAAGCGAGAAAGAATAAACAGCATATTAAAAGTTTTCCTAGTATGACTAATTACAATCAAAAGACCACATTTACGTGAATAGTAAAGTTTCGTCGTTGCATTTGTTTTCTCGCAGACCATAATGAAGGCTCATACCAAAATGTCGACAATTAAGCTAAGTGAAAAAATGGCAGCTATAGGAAAAGTTTTATGTTTCCCAAACTATTCATTCATGTAGGTGGGTATTTTCTGAACAACAACAAGAGCCATTACAGCTCCTTAGAACATTCGAAACGTATGTAAGTTGCTAGGGGATGAAACAATGTATGTAACCGTATTGTGTGGGTCAGCATGTTGTATTGAAGCGTTTTCTAAAAACTTTATCAATACTGTTCCTTGGCAGTTGTAATTTGTTGCTAAAGATAATCGTCAAAATCAGATAACAACATTCCGCCAAGAACTTATTGAGTTTCAGATTAAATTAATGTTTTTCAGCGACCAGATTTGAAATTGCAAAAATCATTTCGAATAATACCTTTAACCATTCCAAAAGAAATCAGGAAAAGGACACAGCAACAAGGTCGTACCTTTCTTTTAACACATACTCTAGGGATTATTTCTACATCTTTCGTTTCTCATTAGCTTTGTTACATCATGGAGGAACTTTTATGTGACGTTAATTTATTAAATTACCTTCACTACCGAAGTTTCTAATCCAATATTTCCTTTGAAGATCCCTCCAAGTCAGCCATCTAGAATGCCAATAACGACCCAATTTCATCTCATCTACGCGTCAAAATGCAAACATTGGTCGATTATATCAAGTCAAAATTGAAATCCGGATTGTTTGTTAACTAGCGTGGAAAGTGGGAATAAATGAAATTAGCACTTTCTTTCAAATGCCAGCCAATTAACTTCAGACATGATTTGCTGTTTGCTTAGCAGGAGTTGGCCTCGATGGTGGTGCTGGCAATAGTGATACTTGTTGTAGAGTATGTTCATGGGAAACTTTTCGATGGCGCGTTGGTGACATTGTTTGTAACTTATGAAGTCGCTTTTTGCATTAGCTTTGTTTCAACAATGTGCTCGGGTAAATATTTTCATCGATTCATTCGGTGACTTAGGAATCTGTTTACCTTTGTCATAAATCTGCTATTGGACAAACTATCGCCTTTGAAGAACTGAAGGTGTTTATGATTTAAGATGGAGCATGTCGTCTTTCGCCGTTCAGATTAGAACGAACCTTTGCGTCAAGAGCTTCGATTTACGTAAGCTTCCATTTTTGTTTGAAGCTAAACAAAAAATCACCAAGATTTCCAGAAAACGAATTTCAACTCGAACATGAAGAAATAAATCAAAACCAGGTAAGCTTTGATAAATATTGACCAATCAATTAAAAAAACAAGTTATTCAGGGCTAGGCTGACTTTCTCAATTCAATCAATTTATCCTTAACCGTTTCGGTGCGATTCGTCGACATAGCGACGACCGCGCTTGACGCTTGAAATCCTTAGCTCTGAAATGGTTAATCACAAAATTTTAATATACAGGAATAGTATTTTATATATAGGAAAGCAAATTTAATGCACGAGCAGTAAGGCGGGAAATCACATTAGGAGGCCTATTTTTAACACTTTTTGGTGATTTTTTTAAGGGGAAGTAATAATTAGAACTTATTGAAATTGATAAGTGGTTTGATTTATATTTTGAACTGTATTTCTTAAATGATTATAATAAAAACTCGCAAACTTAGAAGGTTTTCTTGAAGGAGGCCCATCCTCCGAGTCTCTCATTGCCGTCCAAACTAGAGTTCACAATTCTTATCTGGAAGCAGTTAAAGTAAATTTTCACATTATCTAAATGTACGGCTCCTCGATGAACCAAACTTTGAGTGAAAATTTTGAAATTTGAAAATTTTTGACGTGTTTGAAAAAAAATGAAAATTTTTCAGTTTTTCTTTGTGATATTCTCATGAAAAATGCTGTAATCCAAATTTTTTTATCTAGATTTAGTTCATTTATACGAAAATTTGAAAAGGGTTCAGAATATCGCTTGTTTTAGAAGATCGATTTAAAGATCGCTAAGATACAAGCAATCCTTCCTCTTCTTCATAAGCCTCATTTTGCATCTTAATTTTCTCTTTTCTCGATGTCATCGCTTCCTTCGTCTCGAGAGCTCTACTTCGGTTTTATCACTTGATGCGTTGCTGGTCCATTATTTGAGCATAATCGAAGCTCTGCGGTTCAACTCCGATTTCCGATTCGATCATAAGCATTGATATACCTGAATTACTTTCGTTATATAAGACAGCAGCTATATATGATGCCACTTCGATGTTTGCAAGCCACATTGTAAGTGCTTTGAATCCAATCGCCAAATTGTCGAGTTAAAACTATCGTTTGCATTCTGTGTATGACCACCTAAACAACGTGTAACTAAATCTTTCCTTGACAAGTCTTCATAAATCGGTAATATTTCTATCTGCACGTCGAGGTGTAAAGGACCAGGATGAGGTTCAGGCTCAATTTCAAGTGCCTTAGCCTTTTGCTCTTTATCTTCAGATAGAACGTAGACATAATAGCTTTCTTCACCTCTTCAACACTGTTAATATTTCTTCTGATCACTAAACCTGAATAGTTACTTGACTTTTTCGCCAAAGCTTCGGTCAAGTTACCTTTTCCACCGATTTTTGTAGTCTTCCTCGAATTGAGAAGTTGCGTTCCCATTCTTTTTCGAACATGACCTACACACACACTCTGGCTAACTACTGGATCGTATTTATAAGGATTAATATCCAGAAGACCTTCGGAGGCTTATGAGTCGCTATGACCTAAATAATTCGCGTATTTCACGCCATAACATTCTTTTGACCTCAGAAACATATCTTTCACAGATGCAACCTCCATGCTTCCCGCCAAGCCATCATGCACTTTCAGGCAACTTTCTTGGTCTTGTTCTGCTTTCTAAACTGAATATTCTTCGGAATCTTTAGATTTATTTTACCACAAGGCACACGAATGACAATAAATAGTTTTCACTATAAGATCTACACCTTTCCCAATGCAGTAACCAATGAGTGTCGTAACAACAAACAACGATTTGAATCCTTTCTTCTTACAAGTGGCATCTCCAGATACTTTCAAATTAAGAATGGGCCTCTCGTGCTGAACATTTTCTTACCGTTTTTTTTAGAAGGCGTATAAGCTACCACAGTTTGTTCTTCGTGAGAAAATCAAGCGTATTAGCCTTCGCATGCCCCACAACACAGTACACATCACCTTCTCAGTTGACGGTCAGGAAGACCGAATTATAATGACATATGGGCGTCTGATGGCACAGCGTTAGATGCTTATGAATAAAATGGAAACAACGTTTAAACCAAGCTGGTTCATACAAAGCTGCATGTGCTTTGACGTGGGGACTCGCGAAAAATGGGAAGAAAATTGACACCTCGCCTACGATCAGAGAGTTATATGAAAAAATTGAAAAACAGCGTAAATCCGCGGTGATTGTCTTCCTGTGTGCTGAAATGCCTAAAGCTTTTCTAGGCGATTTCAAAATAAAAAGACATCAAAGTTCAAAATAAAAAGATTTCAAAGTATGTATCATTTGAAGCTTTGAACTTCTCCCATCTTTCTGGTAGTAGATGAATTTTTCGGTGGAAATACCCCCATCCTTCGATACGATCCAGTCGTCAAGCCATATTTTGATGCCTTCATAAGAAGTAAATTTTTCTCCAGTGAGAGCCGATTGCATGGAGCGGAACAAACGAAAAACTGAAGGAGCAATGTCTGGGGAATACTTCCAAATATTTTTTAACCTCCTGCGGCAATTCTTCTAGAATTCGACTTGAATTTTCTTCCAACAATACCCGTAGTTGTGGATCTTCAAACTTTTTTGGTGTCCCTTCACGATCCTTATCAGTCACGTCAAAATCACAATTTTTAAAACGCCGAAACCACTCCCTGCAAGTCATCTCAGATGAACCATGATCACCGTAAGCATCGAGGATTATACGATAAGTTTCCCCAGCACTTTTCCTGACAATGAAATGATGAGCTAAGACTTTCCACAAATGCAGCTTTTTCGATAAGAAACTCGACATTTTCAATACGAGAAAAAAAACGTGTTCACGCTTTGACAGAAAGTCGACTACTGCGTTCGTGAGCCTTCGCATACAAATTCTAATTCCAAGAACACTACCACAGTAGACACTAAAATAGTATCTGTAAGGACATCTGTCTACCAACGGCGGAAATTTATTCCCATATTATTCCCAACATCTGACAACTGGCTCACCAGTTACGAACTAGTCCAGCATCTGCTCATAGAACACAAGTTAAGGTCAGTTGGAGCCTTCCATAAAAACAAAAGAAAAATACCCCTTGAATTCACTGAAATTTGTAACGTTGAAGTGGTTTCTTCCAGATTTGATTTTCAAGAAGTTATTACTCTTGTTTCCGAAATCTCCACGAAAAATAAGGTTGTTTTGCTACAGGATTCAACTGGAGCAATATGACAACAATTCAACCCAATTCGCGGTTGACATTGCTGATGAAATAAGCGCAAGATATGACGTCAGCCGTCATTCGAAGAGGCAGCATCTTACCATTTATATGGCGTACATAAAACATATCTACAGTAACCGTCTTGTCGTACACAAGATAAATTATAGTAAGCCAATAGTAAAAGGACGTCGACCCTTGCAACGAGAAATACAGAGGGAAAGAGAACTAGAGAGTTTATTGGCGCATCACTTGAAAAATCTGCTGCTGGAATGGCTAATATCCGTAAAATATGGCACGTATGCCCTGTACAAATATATTTTCCCTAAGCATATACCATGTTTCCAAAAAGGATTCGCTCAGCTATGAATTTTATAAATGTACTATTTGATCATTACGCTGAGTGAACACGTCATCGATGCTTAGATCCATTTGTTCGGCACTACAATGGAGGTGTTCATTGAAAATTCTATTGTACAGCCCTATGTAGCAGCCCTATCCCACAGGTAAAATAAAGGCCTTAAGATTTTCTCTTGAGGCTCCAGATTCTTTTACCACCATTCTATGCACCTTTCGTTTGACTCATAAGTATGGTAAATACTTTCATCAATGAATATTTGGTGAATTTTATAAGCTCTAGCAAACATGAGTCTTTTTATTTTGTTGATGTTACTAATCAAGGATTTTCTTCTGTGTACTCTTCCACAATATCCAGCATCGCAGAGGACATTACTCATTGTATTAATACACAGCATCTTTTGGGATTCTGTTTGAATTTTATAATATTTTTCACTGCAGGTAGAGTTCTTTTAATAAATTTTCCATATTATTGAATCGATTTTTTTTATCACCACAAAAGATAAAATTAATTATCCTTTCTTCTGCCGTCGTTTTGTTGTGTTTGCGGCTCATTTTTAATTTAAGATTAGAATGAAATTACTCTAAAGCACAAAAGTTAACACTAAAAAGGCAGCGACAAGACTAGCAAATAAATTCCATACTTTCAGCATTCATTATTCGCTGAATAAGTACCGTTATTTTCATTAAAATGAGGCAGACCCTTAAGTGATCTAATATATTTTGGATATATGAACGTGAACCAAAAAAAATTTTTTTTTTCTTATTTATGTTATATAACGTTGAAATAGATTTTTGTTCATAAAATTCGTTAGTGTACGAGGGTAGTCTGAAAAGTTTCCGGCCTAACAATGATAAAAGACATTTTTCTCAAAAATTTTTTTATCTTTCTACATAATCTCCTTGTACCTCCACACACTTATCCCAGCGATGCTCCAATCTCTTACTCCACCCAGAAAGTACTCGGAGTTTTTTTCTGCAAAAGTGGTGAATAAGGTGGATGGTCAAGCAGTTCAAACCGAAATTCGTAGATTTTCGCCATAGCAACCAGATTTTCTTTTTCTGCACATGTGATCGTTTTCCAAAACTTTTGCCTTCAGCTTGGCAAGTAACGATGCGTAGTATGCTTCTGTAATGGTTTTTCCTTTCTGAAAGTAATCGACTATCCCAAAAACATGACTATCACAAAAATACAGTCTCCAGCACAACAGTTTTTGCTCACTTTGTTGTCCCTGGTTTGATTTTAATTTTGCTTTGGAGGTTTCATGGTGCATGAAAGTTTCATCGACAGTTATTAACCTACGCAAAAACTCGGATCTATTGCGCCTAAACTGCGCCAACAGAGCGTTCGGAATTTTCATTAGAACACGTTTTTGGTCAAACATTAGCAAATGCGGCATCAAAGGCGCGCACAGCTTTCTCATGCCTAAGTCTTGATTTAATATGTGACAAACACATTCTTTCTTTGGACATCTCATAACATCTGCTATCTCTCTCACTTTAATTTGGCGGTCATCTAACACCATTTGGTGAGCTTTAGCAGTGTTATGGTGAGTAGTAGTAATTTTTGGACGTCCCGAACGTTTATCATCTCCCAAGCTTTTACGGCCACGTTTAAATGCAGCTCCCCTAAATTTCACTATGGTGAATGATTATGGAGAGAATCCCATACACAAAGTCCAACTCATCTTTGATTTGCGTAGACGTATTACCTTTTAAAGACAAACATTCAACAACAGCTCTATAAACAATTTTTTTTTCCATTTTCTCAATATAACTAACATCGACTCACTCAAACGACTATCAACTAAATTCTGCTTATCCAAAATGGCTGAAACTTTGGTGAATAACTGTCAACAGATGCACAACGACGTTCACTAGCTTTTGACAAGTGCTGCGATCTATACTTTGTCACCCTCGTATTTGATCATTGTCAGATCACCCTCGTATTTGACCGTTGATAAACTCCATAAATAAAATATCTTTCATTGCTAATAGTTAAGCTAGTTTTTGGAACCACTGAAAAATCTTCTTCGTGAATCATGTAAACAATGAGGATTTGAATTCGTCAAACTATTTTCCGAAAGTGTATTAGTTAAATATAATTTAAATGCCATTTGCGATTGGCAAGACTATATTTTAGTACTGCAAAGTGAAACTCAAACTCTAAGAAATGAAAGAAATAAAAAATGAAAGACTTTGAATAAACATTTTGTTGTTAATTTTTTTTTATTTTTAGATGAGAGTGTAAACATGCGTTACAATGATGACGAGTATATTCAATGTCAATGTTATACATTAAACACGGGTTATTTTGACCTACCTCCAAATCTGTGATGCAAGTTCGGGCCACAGTGATGCCGGGTTAAATTTGAGAGAAAAATCAAACAAAAAACTTTACTTACCCTATCATACTTTGGCTTAAAGTTCCTTTTTTCTAAAATCATTGGCTCGGGGTCATTTATCCTCGGGGTTGAAAAAACATGACAGCCACAAAAAAATTTCATACAAAAGTGATGCAATTAATGGATTGGTAGAACTGGTAGCCTTGACCTTAGCCATTTTTTTGTGGTTCGACAGTGAGTTTCTAGATGTTCTGCATTCTAGCTCGTGTTGCAGCTTTCCAAAGGCGAAGTTAAAAAGTTTGTTGAGGACCAATTTTAGGCACAAATTTATGAAAAAAAGGCAATACATGAAGTTGGGAATTTGAGTCTTTCGGGCATGAGTTTCAAGCGGGAGCTCCATACAAAATAATAGTGATTGTCACCATTTTCATGATGAGGATCTTGTTTCCCGGCTCAAGGAAAGATTTATGGTGAACCAAGGTATATAACGCCATTATTGCCTCACCACTCTTATCCAAGAAATCAAAATTTGTGAGTGGGTCAAAGGTATGCATACCTTATTACCTAAATTTAAACAAAACGAAGCTTTAGCTTTGGGAATATTTATTTATCATTGCACTATCCTAATAATCTTCTACCGATAATTATTGATATATTCTTTATTAAAGCAATTTCTTCGTTAAGCCACCAACTTTTTCTCACTTGGGTTACCTCGGGCTTGTTGAAGACGTGAATACCTCCACAACAATAACTTAAACGGAACTCTCTATGACTCCTTGGACTTATAATCCCCGGCAACGAAATCAAAGACTACCAATTTAGAATCCTTGAACCGCCAAAAAATTTTCAAATTTCACCAATTTGAGTCTCTTTCATTCTGAAGTTATGAATGTTTCGGTTATGCTTTACGCTTATGTCACTCGCAATCCGTGAAACGGCTGAAATTATCGGGAAGTTAGAATGAAATTTATTCAGCATTTCCCTGAAACTGATTTCTCCTTTGGAAGTTTTTTGGTCAGAGTTAAGATTTTTTCTCATTAATGTGGTGGACTTACTAGCAGTAAACAGGCTTGATAGAATTGCGAATTTTTTCATTGTAAGAATCCTAGATAAATGTTAACTAGAAGCATTGATTTACACAAAACTTTCTTATTATTTATTCAAAGGACATAGGAAATCAAACGCCTCAAAATCAAAATTGTCTCCAAAATTGCAAAAAATGACGTACAATTTTGAATAAAATAAATTTCACCCATTTTCATTACAACAGAAAAGACCACAATCGAAATAACCAAAGGATAAATATAGGGCAACCATATTAAATGCATAGACATTTGCAGACGTTCGCTATTTCGAACTCCATAAATTAACAAGTGCTCACTTTATAAACTGGAGTATGACCGCAGAATGAATAATTAAATTACTTGCACGTCATGAGTTTCTCACGCAATCGAAGCTCTCACACGAACAAAACTGTGTCGTATCGTAAATTTCATAGTTTCAATATCCTTGCAAAGGTGTAAATTGTGCCAACAACATTTCATTGCAACAACAACCGAGAGGTTTAATTAATAGAATATGCTTGAAAGGGACAGCACTTTTTTTATCAGATTTTTAATGTTACCAATATCCTTATTGTATTACTTTTAGCAAGGAAACGCTAAACCTAGAAGATCCTACTATGTAATCGTATATGAAATTTTCGCTTACAACAAAAAATAAAACAGATGCATTCGCTGATAATCCGTTTCCAAAAACATATTCCGAAAATTCCAGCAAGCAACTGGATTTTCACATAGAGTCTATGTAATGTGGGTAGATGGGGAGAATGTTAACTCCTTTACCACCCTTTCTTAAAATGAACAATCGATTTGCAGGCCAAAGCTGTTGCGTGAAAGACTTTGTCATGTAAATTATATTTTGTTTCTGCCAAGATTCTAGATTTGAGAATGATTGAATTAAGCACTCTAGAAGGAAGAAATTGCCAGAAATATGTGTTTTGCAACTGTTGAATTACGTATTTGACTTCTATGTTACGTCTTTCATGGTCATTCGTCCTTTCTTATACTATAAACGAATCGATTGGAGGGCTTTCTGTACCCGCAAATCATTTTTAATGAGAGAATAATCTTTGTCCCGCAAAATAAGGAGAAAGTAGGGAATTTGTTGCCAACAATTTCAACAAATTATTACAAACAATTATTGGAAATAACTTGATAGTAACTAGAAGGAGCATTAAATGAATTCTCAACTCCTTTTTTTCACAAAGCGGAAGCCAATAAATTCCAAATGACAATGACCTTATGGCTAATCTTCACAAGTTACATAGATCAAATTTTAACCGTCAACAGTCAGAAAGAATAGAAGAATTTACGTCAATGTTGAAAAGGACAAACACGCTATACCGAAATCAGCAAATAGAGCGACATCAGAGCTCAAATTAAAATCCTGGCATGATGCAGTATCCAATAATGATGACTACTCCAGACACGAGACATGTTATTTTATAGTCCCTTTCTGAGGTTCGTCCTATGTTCTCTCTCTATAGATATATGTGTGTGTAAAATGACGGTTATACAGGATAAATTAAAGTTGTTCTGTAGCCGATTTGTATGCTTATATACACGCTGTACAATAAAGCTTAATTAGGTCAGCCGAAAATTGTCCTTACGGTCAACGTCTCGGATGGTTTTTCGATGAAAAGAACATTATAGAGAAGTGTTTGCAATAAAACTAGCAATTATTGAAATTGATTCGATGTTGAAGCTGGAAATCATTAGATTAGATGAAATGTTGCGAATAAAAGTGGTAGAATGTTGTGCATAAAGCAGGAGCAGTTTCCTGATGAAATGCTGATGGTTGCGGTGAAAGGGATCGCATCATTCTGAGTAACATAGCCGAACATATTCTAATTTCAAACCAAAATTTGTAATGAGATTTTGATTCAAGCGTTTGAAGACTGGATCATTTCAACTTTTGACAGTATCATCTCGTGTAGTTTTATGAACGAAAAATATGAATCAACAATGGTCTGGAACCCTCTGAATTGAATGTCATGACTATATATATATATTTTTTCTTTCGAATTACACCAAGAATAACTTCTTGGAAAGAAATAAAAGTCGCTAAATACAAACATATTTGTAAACCAACTAAGGAACATTTTCAAAAAATTTTTTTATTTCGGAAAATCAAGTAAAATTAACAAAAAATTATGGAAACGTGCTTTTTTGAGTTTTTGGTTGTAATAAGAAAGTTTTAATTACTATTGTAATCAGTTTTCTCCGGCAATAAATTAAAAAGTGTTTAGTAACAGTCACTGTATGTCAATTTCTACTTCCCTTACTGGAGACAAATGTCAAAATCTTTCCTCCCTAAGGAAAGATTAAAGCTTCCAAGCTCGTAAAGTACGCGTTTTCTTGCTCAAGACATCGCGTGACCAAGCGACATCCATGAATCTACACGGATACAGTGGTGTGAATCGCGTTTACCTCATTGTACAATTTCTACATAATTTCTGAAATTCCTTTAGCTGTCTTTTTCTCTATGTTTATGATTGATCGATGATTTGAATATTACATTCTTTTTCTCGTTCAAAAAATGTGACAGCAGATGAAGAGGTTACGCCAATCTATAAGCTAAATAACTAGGCAAGTATTATAATGATAATATATATAAATATATATATATATATATATATATATATATAAAATTTATATTTATAAATGAAAAAATATAGAATACACATGACTGACTACAAAACCTAATGTACATAGAATATCTTTATTTTTAAAATTGGCGGTTGTGCAGCGTTGATAATATTACCTATGTATCTTGAAAATGTCCCCGGTTGTATCAACTGCTACTGAGCCTTCACAGACAAAAAGAGCCTTCAGAGACAAAGCAACTGTAGCCTTACTCGAGCCTATGGAACATACTCGGAATAGATGAATTAAAACGCGATTTCCTTGTGCTAGGCGAGACTGAAGTCAGGTTGACCAAACCAAGTAATAGGTGTCCCAAAGAGAGAAGCCGAACAACAAATAAGGACAGGCAAATTTAGAAAAGGTTGGGTTTTTTGTCGAATTTTCAAAAGTTTCAGTGTTTCAAAAGCACTTCTGCAATGATTCGCATCCTTCAAATCAATCTGTATCGAAGCATAACAGCCCAAGATCTGCTCAAACACTTTTCGAGAGACAGGTAAGCTGGCTTTCTCCTGCTCCGCAAGCAACATCACACCAGAATGCCACCAACAAGATATCCTGACGAATTTGATACAGCCGCCATCTGGGTTCGGAACAGTGATCAATTTCAAGGACAGGGCTGGGGCGAGGAGATGATTTCGGTTAGGTTCAGTGTTCAAAAAAATCAGAAATTTTAGAAATATTTCATTCAGAAATAAACTTTTGAAAATACAAAAAATTATTTCTGAACTGAATAAAAATCTTCTTTTTTGAACAACTTGCATGGATTTTGTTTTGTACGACTGTACATTGTACGCGACTCTTCTTTGGATGAAGCAGGGATCGTATTATTCGAAAAAAAGAATTCATTTTAGGCTGGTACAGTGCAGTTGTCTTTCTTCAATGAGTAAACATTTATAGCACAAATCGACCTTTAGAGGGCGTTCAATATGTCTTCGCTTCTTGCGAAAACAGGATCATTAGTTGTTGCTCCAGTCCTACTAGATTTTCCTCCTGTCGTACAAGATCTTCTGATACAGTTTTTTGTGTAAAAATATCTGGTCACAACTTTTTCCAGGATTTTTTCAAAATGGAGCGCGTAACTTCATTCCCTGAAGCTTGCATCTCTGGATGTGGTATTGTCAACAAAGTTCCAGCAGAAGTGATTATAACTCATCTTTATATTGTGAAATACTGAATGGCGATTAATTGAATCTCATTTCCAGCAAAACTGTAAGCTAGGGCACTTCACAACACGCATAAGCATATACAAACATATAAACATTACTATTTCTTCCTGATTCATATTTATCCATCTGCTCCTTGGCTAAATTTCGGCGAGTTATGGTCTTGATTCATTTGAGTCACATACAAGTTTGATGGCGTTATAATTTGTTCCAATATCTCATCAGTTAAGATTATACGATAAATAGATACTATAGAATGTTCGCCGTGGATTTGAATGGTTGGAGATGTAATATCATGCTGCTGTCGTTGCAATGGTTTTTTTTTTATTTGGCTCCAACCATTTGTTTAACTTCTACTTGATTAATTTCTTCAAAAGAAAGTTTTCTGACTTCTTTAGTTTTCGTTTAACTTTTTCGATCGAGCAGGTCGTGTAGCAACGTTTTCAGAGTAGTCGGCGCTGTTTGTTCCTGGTATGAAAATGTTTCTTGCTTTATCTACTAAGGGCACGTCCTTTAAAGACTGAGCACTATATGAATCAGATTCGGAAAACTTATCGGGAAATCAATTAGGATGGATTACGTAATTATCGCTAGGAAAACATCTGCTCGTCTCAAAGTCACTTTCCTCTATAATTCTTCCAGCTCTTCATAAAAATAAAGTTTGTTATCACGAAACCGTTATCCACAGTTACGTCATCCTTTGTCTCAGCCGACCATCTTCATTAAGATGAGCAATCCCTTCTTTTATTGTTTTATAACAACTGAAGACATTATCGGTTTTAAGGGTCTTGAGAGGATATGGGCCAGATGGTGAAAAGGCTATCTTATGTTTATTGCCTAGTTAATAGTTTATAGAGGGTAAGAAACATTTAAATGTTAGAAAATATTAATATTTCTAAGAAAAAATATTGTTATGTAAATACATAGGGAAAATGCAGAACAAACGAAAATGAAACTTAAGATAGTATAAATAGGTAAGACATCTATGTAAATAGTTAGTAAGTATTACTCCGTCAAAAGAAACAGACGTTATAATTTTTTGTAAGGAAATTAAACAATTTAAAATTGAATCTTTTGTTTTTCAAATTAGAGAAAAAGGGCATTCATACACGATTGGCGTGCATAAATATAACTCCACTATACGCACAATTGAAGTACACACAACGAGTATCCGAACCGTACAACCGTGTAAGTGAGAACCGTATAACGTTATGAGCGCGATCGAAATATAAACAACAGGAATCTTATCATAAAACCGTAACCTCTCGATGTATACACTGCATTATCATGTAAACACAGGGAGCTACTGTGAATGTTATTCGTTGAAAAAATTTAGTAATATTACCATGAAATTTTTTTGCCAGTTTAAAAGTTTTACCTGCTATAAAATAACGAAGTCTAATACTATCAAGGGTGAAGCATATATGGCTAACGGCTATAACACCTACTTCTGAAATTCAAAATCATTTTTTTTGTAGATAATGTTTCTCAAACTACCTACAATCTTTCAAAACGAAAATGTTACTTGGACTTAGTAATTTTTACTTTTTTCTAATGGAAGAGGAAACGTATTGATGTATAGCTTCACTGAGGGACGAAAGTATTTCGAACCTTTCTGTTCGAACTCCAAATGACTGGTAATTGATTTTTTATTTTTTTCTTAATATTTTTGAGAGGTCCTGCATTTTCTCAAGTCTAATCCAGAAGAGGTTTTGATTTTAAGTCCTGCAGAATTGGCAACTAGAAAAAGGGTAGGTCTCTCCTTTTTTAATTTGAATCCAGGATTTGATGTGCTTGCAAACCAAGCGCCATATGTAGTATCAAAGTGCCGTGCCGTTTGATCTAAATCGAAAATCGCAGTGCCTAAGATCCTGTTTCAACAATTAATTCAATTAATTTAAATGATTATCAATTTTCTCGCAGCTTTGCATCTGTGTGAATGCCAGAAATTCTATTCCTGGCATCGTGCAGAAATTATGGGGGCTGTGTTTCTCCAATGTAGGATTTTTTTAATACCACGCTAATTTTTAGTAGTCCCGAGGTTGAAATGAAGTTACCTTACCACACCCTATAACTCATTTCTAAAAATACTCTAAAGTGTTACCTATTACCTTTCCAACATATCAAGTGTCCATGATTAACAGGTATGCACTAGGATGCCTAGGAACATTTATTGTGAAAACTGTAAATCTCTTTATTTGCTCGTTTTGAAAATTTTCCACCAGGTACAAGTACATATGAAAAACTTATTTATATACACATAAAAAACTTCATGCGGAGAAAAATTTTCTCAAGCAAAATGTGATAATTGACCACAAAATTATTATCGCTAATTAAACACTAACATTTTGAATGATTTTCAATGAAGTGCGGCTAATTATCTCCGGAAACGTATTTTTTGCGCTACAACCACAAATGAATTCCCTTTTCTGGGAAAAAAAAATGTGTTTGGTAAATATTCAAACATTTAAAATAATAAAATAAATTAGGAAATTGTCTACAATATACCAAATACTTTTCTACTTCTGCAGTACTACGCATTCCAAAGTTAGATTATGCAAATAAAATGTCTGTACGTTTTTTATATATACTCTTAAATACATGAATTGTAGACAATCTGACCTTCGTGACTTACTCAACATGTGTGTTCATATAATTTGTGTCCACATGAGTATTTATGTTTAGAGTTCGATATTAGTTTCGCTGCAGGCTTTGTCATTTTTATGTTCAAGACGTTTTTGTTACAAAAAAAAATCAAATTCTCTTGTTTTATGATCAAATAAAACAGGTGAAAATTTTGATCAGCAAATCAAATAAACATAAAAGCTTGATAATGTTGCTGTGTGAGTAGCTCCAATTTATTTCTTTTTATGGACGTGATAAATATAAATTGTTGTAGTTGTTTTCTTCTTGTTTTTCTATCGACTTAAAGCGTCAGAGTTAGCTATGAGTCGATATTGAAACATGGCAGAATTTTGGAGTTTGTTATTTATTTTTTATTTTTTATTTTTTATACGTGAGGTGCAAGGGCCTTCAATCGTATTGATTGACATTACAAAATGTAAAAGGGATTATACGTTTTATAATGTATCAAAAATGTTTATTTGTTAAATTGTCGTTAATTTCGATACAATCAGCAATTTTTGTTTCACTTTTTCAATCTTTTCAAATTGAAAATGAATTTCGAATTGAATTAACTTCCTTACTTATTTATTTACTTATATACCTACTTACTTATTTTCTGGCTTACATGCTTATTTACTTACATACTTACTTATTACTTAGTAACTTACTTACTTACTTAGTTACTTATTTAGTTATTTACTTACCTACTTACTTATTTACACACTCACATACTTACAGACTTACTTTTATACTTACTTACTTATTTTCTTACTTATTACTTAGTTACTTACTTACTTACTTACTTACTTACTTGCTTACGTGCTTACTTACTTGTATTAGAAAAACAAAACCTTTTTCTGAAAATCAACTTTCGAAATATGGTTTGTTTGTCCTTAAATTTACCCTTATTGGCCCACATCGCGAATTTCGTACGTCGATCAGTATATTGTTAATATTTTCTATAATTTTTTTAAAAATTTAGCTTTGATCTCGCCAATAATTTGTTTTGTTGCCACTGCAACATTTTGTTTGCTCGCAACCTTATTATTTTATTATTATTTATTATTCTTTATATTATTCAAAGTAGCTATAATATTTTAATATATTTTAATGCTAAAAGGTCGCAAGATCTTCCAAGCCAATCGAAAAAAAAGTATCTCAAAATAACTCATGGCGATTTACAGCAAGAAAATTCCTTCTTTGCTTGTATCCTTCTTTTTGTTACACCATGATATCACAGAATGTCAAAAATGTTCATACCCACAAGTCTTGGCAATACACCAATTATTCTACCCACAAACAGCGCTATAGTATTGCTATCACCAAATACATCAGTTCCTCTCCTGCATGAATCCTTTAATGACAAAACAAACTTCGTTGAATAGAAAACCAAATGGTTTTGAATAAAGTTAGATTTGACTTTACGTGAAAGAATTCTCCAGGAAGATATCACTCATTTTTAACAATTGAGTCTTACAAGTTTTTTATGTCAAATCCTTACATAAAATATGACAAGTACTGGTCACAGGCACTCCTGTTCTAAACGGCTTGAAATGAATAAGACTGAAACTCCACATGTTCACCAACCAAACTATTAGGTTGCTGCAGATGAAATGGCCGATTTAGCCATAAATTTAAATTAGCGCCCAACGCAACGGAAGCAACGAGGAATATCAACAGCGCATTTGGGCCTGATACAGCTAGCGGCGGTGGTTCGAAAAATTTCAACCCGGACATATGGACCTTGGAAATGAGCCTCGTGGACACCCAGGACAATCGATTGACAACGACGACCTACGTGCATTAGTGGAGTCTGAACCCCGCAAAAACATAAAGGATCTTGCCGAGAAAATAGGCATTCACAATTCGACAGTTTGCCGCCACTTAAAACAACTTGGAAAAGTGAAAAAGCTTAACAAATGGATTCCGGATGACCTTACCGAACAAAACTTAACGTGTCGAATGGAGATTTCAAGTTCTCTTCTCTCCCGAAACAAAACGGAGCCGTTCTTGTACCGATCGGACCTACGATGAAAAGTGGATTGCATACGATAATCGTCGCCAATCAGCGCAATGGCGCCGATGAACCGCCAAAATACATGCCGAAACCAAGCCTTCATCCAAGAAAATAATGGTAACTGTTTGGTGGTCCGTAGCTGGAGTTATCCACTATTCGTTCCTGCAACCTGGCGAAACCATCAATGCTGAGAAAAACTGTGCTCAACTGGATGAAATGCATCAGAAATTGATATTTCAACGACCCAGGCTTGTCAACAGGGATGGAGTGAAACTGCGTCATAATTATAAACGATCTCATGTATAAAGAAAACCGAGTTTTGCTATGAGAATCTTCCTTACACTCCATATTCACCAGACCTCTCACCAACAGATTACCATTTCTTTAAACATTTGGATAACTTTTTGACAGGAAAAAAGATTTTATAATGAAGCTGCTGTCAAAAATGCCTTTGAGGAATTTCTTCGAACGATAAACTCGGACTTCTACAAAACTCGAATAAATTGTCTTGTATCTCGTTGAAAAAATTGTGTTGAATCTATTGGTACCTATTTTGATTAAATGAATTGTCTTTCTAAAAAGTTGCAGCTGTTTAAAAATTTATTATTTTTTTATTTTATTTCATACAAAGATATGTGAATTATGATCAATCTAAGATTGGTCCCGTATCAATAAATTTATCATTATTGATAATTGATAATTAATTGCAGGTTTATTTTCTTGATATATGCTCCGCTTCAATTTTTACATTTTTTCTACCTGGATTATTAAAATGATGAAAAACACCAAGGCGATAAGTTGCAACTGAAGCATAATCGCTCACGTCAAAAATTTTGCCCATTCTTTAGAATCTTCAAAAAATTTCTTTAGAAAAAAATTACCAAATAACACCAAGATTTAACTCTTTCAATTAGGATTATATCGGAAAATAGATTGCAATTGCTTTGTTTTGTATAAATTAGATTCATGCCTGGTCTCCTTTTTTACAGTCCTTTTAAAGTTACTTAAAACAGTTGAGCTACTTTGTTTGAGTGTAGATTAACCGAACAAATAATGAAATCGAGAAGTAAGAGGGACACCAAACAGCTCACCAATAACCAAAGGAAAACAAGCTACACCAATACAAATTATATATAGAAACAAAGTTTACCCTATATACTGCAAAATCAAGACAGAAATTCCTATCCTTTAACCATCTAAGCAACTAAATTTTTACTATTCAGTGAAGTCTGATCATTTTTGAGACTAAGACAAGAAGTAAAAAGACATTCCTCATTTTTGGAGCCAGTCCTTTCTTCGCTACACACTTCTCACATGCAACAATGCTTGCATTACACATTATTCTCCAATATAAGTGAACTGGTGTAGTGGAAAAACTTAATATACACGACTAGAGGTAAGGATTAGATGTCCTTTTTCACCTGTTGCTTTATTACTGACATAAAGTTACGGTACTGAATCTTCACCTCTAACACGCAAGTATGGTAAGATAGATTCTGATTCTTTTAATATGACTGACAATTGATCGAAACTCAACTGTCAGTTTATCATATACGTCAGGATTTCGAGGATATCATACTTAGGCTACGAATTAGATAAGCACTTCAATCAATGCATGCGTATGCCTTGTTAACATTATCAAACCTCGTATGCCTTGTTAACATTGCTTCAACCCCAACTTCTTCATTCTGATCATCACCTATTCACATACACTCTCTGCAGGAGGAGATTCTCTGCAACCCTTTTAGTCACAACGAAGCTACATTCAGCATACAGCTACATACTAACACCCTCGTAAGAGTCCTCTTAGCCAGAGATAGAAGAACCACAAGTCGATTTATATTTTTTGCATTTTTACACAAGTGTATGCATATTTTACGCAACCATGGAAGGAAATTTACCAATACAAATAAAATTTTATTTATTTGGGTTGAATATCGTTAGATTTAGAGTGTTTGAAGTGTTAAGGCTGTATACACTATATGTTTTAAGTTCTTTAACTTCTGAAAGTAACAGCTTCGATTTTTCTGCACTAGAAATCAAAATAAGAGTAAGATCCACAGTTCGAAGTCCATTCGTTGAAAACGTTGAATTTGTGTTACTGAGAACATGGTTGAATAATTTTTTGGTTGAATAATTACTGAGAACGTGGTTGAATAATTTTTAAATTGCTTTTTAAGCACCAGTGCCATGAAGCCTTGCAAATAAACTGTGTGAAAATATACTTGCTGCAAAAACAAAACGATTTAATTATCTCAACATCTCCCACCAAAAGCACCAAATTTCCTGTTAAATCCTTCTTTCTTGATTGCTTGATTTTCATTTCCATCACACAGTTGCTATTTTATTTTTTCTAAAACCAATAAAAGATGGAAGAGTTATCACAAAGAAGAGCCAACAATTTCCCATGTAGCAAATAATGCGAGCTTTGCAGGGCAGAGAGCTTGAATGTTAAACGATCTGGGAGAGTGGAGAGGTCGACGGAGACGCGACGGCTACCTTTGTATGAATGGTTATGTCATTTTTTATAATATATTAAGAGAATGATAATGCGTGATTCTTCACACTTTCATCTTTATATCCTAATTCGAACAAATTTTGGTTATAAATAACAAAGCAACCGTAAATGAGATGCACCTTGCACTTGAATTTGCGAATTAAATCCCGCGAGAAAGCATGCCTAGATGAATCTGTTGTGGAGGTTGTTTTCAATATTGTCACTTTAGTGGGGTTTTATCTTTACTAATCCTGCGCTTCTGCTCAAAACTCTTATTAGTGATTATATATCTTATGTATTTGTAAAGGACTTCACTTTTCCTTTTTTCATTCTATATATCCTTTCAAAATTACCTTATATACCACAGAGCCAACAAAACAAGGACTACCGAAGCTATGGAGACGGCAAAAATCGGTGGTGCATTATTCGATAAGAGAGAATGGTAGCTGCGTTAATAACCGTCCTGTTTAGCTCCGTAACAAGTCATTTAAGTAGAATTTAATAGTTTTAAGGAACTCTTGTTAGCCATTGACTGTTTGAGGACTCTTTTCAATTCATCCTATAGATACTTAATCAGATTATAAAGGGGACTTATGGCGGGCGAAGGTGTACTTCAGCTAATGTGCGTGTAACTATTGCCGTACAAAACAAAGTGTCTAGTTGCACACTGAAAACTACGAGTACGTCGGTACTTGCATAACGTTGCTATAACCAAAGCTAACACTTCGAGCCGTAGCGTAACCACTAACAGCGCTACCTCGTCAAACAATTCCAATCTCATAGTTTTCGACTCCGATTTCCCAGATGCAATGTGATTTCTAAGCAAAATTTTGCGGAGCTAGGACGAAAAGGACGAGACGTAAAGAATTGTGCATTATCATTCTTGTGAATATGCTATTCATGCACAACGATACATTTTACACCGGAAAAATTATCCGCACATACATTCAAGCACGATTGACAGCCATCGCGATTTCATCACACTCATGCTCGTACGTCGTTAAATTCTCAAGCTCTCTATCTTACAAAGCTCTCGTTATTCGCCATATGGGGTATTTTGTCGCTGCATTGCTCAGAATGTTATTGAATTGGGTAATCGCACAATGTTTCAGAAAAAACCTGATGTATCGATTTAAAATCAAAGTAAATGAGATTTTTCTTCAGGTTGGTAATTTATCTCTCATTTTGACACTAAGCAACGAATTTCCTTCAAAGTTTTGCATAAAAACACTGTACAATTATAAACTACCTTTGATTTATCTGTCTCTGTCTGAGACAAACCGCGACCGAGTGTTATTGCTATATGTGCTTACGCTAAGGTGCTAGTTTAGTTTTTTTTGTTTCTGTGGCGACGAGAAATAATTGTTTTTTTCAGTAATTGCTGTATCCGTTTAATTCAAGTTCTAATTCAAAACCGTCCAATAAAACTTTGACATGAATGAAGGGAATGAAAAACAGATAAATAATGAATACGTAAATGTTCTTACTCTATAGAGTAACATATGAAAATTCATAATCTAAAAAAGCTACCCGCCAGATTGACAAAAATATCGCTACTAAATTGATTTGTTCAAACGATGTATCCCGACGGGAATGGAATTCATTTTTTGTATTCGGAACATTCCGTCGCTCCCCGTCACTTCCTTTGATTCGTCCTGATTGCTGATGATGGATGTGGCTTCATCTACTCTGTACTTTCATACTTGAAAATTAAATTGAGGGCAGCATGTTTCATCACCTGAGATAATTGGTTCAATGAAGTTCCATTTATTTTTGCGACAGAAGCAACAGTCTTTAGCATGTGGAATTTTCATTGATTTTTGATAATGGCTTAAAATGCATGAAACAAATTTTTATAGACAAATATGTTTGGTCAAATCTTATTAAAGAATAATTCAAATCGTAGCTGAGCTAATATTTAAAGCCAAGTCCACCATTTCTGTAGAATATCGCGATCATTTGCAATGAAATATCGTACTTTGTCTCCTGTGTGTTTGTCATCGTACAGCCTCTCTCCATTTTACAAAAAACGTTTATTAAGGGGTTATACCTATGTGATTTTTTTTTTCGATTTTTTTATTAGCTAAAAGTATGCTAACACATCCATAGAATTGAAATCAAAAAGGTCCAAATACTAATATACTTCAGAAAATTTTTTAGAATCAATTTTCTGAAGCAACTCCAATGCTCGAAAAACGTAAAATCTGCTCGCTTTATACTATATTGTAATTAATATACACTGTATAGTGCACGTTCCTTCGTAAACGACGCTAGGAGAGCTTCAGTTTACTCGATCGACTACACGCTGCATTTGAGGTTAAAGTACTATAGTAAATCGTTCAATGCAGTCGTGTGGTCCATCGCGCCGAAACATGTGTCGAGCGGCAAGGAGGTGCTCGCTATCGCCACGGATATCGCAGTTATCTTTTTTAATGATAGTCCATCATCTTCTTCTCAAGGCCTTCTCCCCATCTACGACTCATTATGATTGACTACTGGACCTACTTGACCATTGACTTTTTACAAATTTCTGACGCCGAGCGAATAAAGGCTGCTGAACGCTCAATTTCCGACGTTGTAAAAGAGGCGAGACGCGGCCTTTTAGCATCAAGAAAGCAAGAGGAGGAGAAATATACAGTCTTGGAAGGCCAACTGCATGCTGCTGGGATAGCAGAGTAAAGATAAAAAAATTTGTGTACAGGGTGCGGCGCTTAAATCCGGACAAATTTCAATTCAAATTTCCCGCCATATAGTAATTCCGCCAGAGGTCACTATTGGCGTTTTCAAAAGCCATGGGCAGCTAGTAAATAGTCATAACCTAAAAATGGCTGGGATGTTACGTACAAGTGTGGAGTACAACCGAAGAGTCGCGATTATCGAAAGTCTTCGCGCTGGGCGTTCACTGTCAGAAATAATTCGATTCTTCAAGTACCCAAGATCAACTGTCTACGATATTGTATCTAAGTACAATGTTTCTGAAGTGTCTCGAGAACCTTCTGCTAACCCTGTGAGGAAAACTCATTCAAGAAAATGCATGTCACGAACTCCGGCAGTCGTGGAAAAGGCTCAGGCGCTGATTTGAGAGGACCCGGGGCAATCGTTGCGGAAATTGGCATCAGTATTGGATGTCAGCGAACGAACCATGCGTCGGATTGCTGAGGAGGACCTGCGTTACAAATCTTACACAATAAAGGTGCGTCAGATGCTGTCAGAGGCTGCCAGAACAAAACGGCTTGCTTGCTGCAACCTGCTATTGAGTTCATTAAAAAATGATGCGGCAGGACGGATCAGATTCTTTTCTGATGAAAAAATTTTCACTGTTGACGCGATGCTTAACCGGAAAAATGATCGATGGCTCGCCCACGACCCCGAAGACGTCCCGATTGTTGCTCGAACAAAATTTCCAGCTAGTGTTCACGTCCTAGGTGTTGTGTCCAGCGAGGGTGATGTCATGCCACCACATTTCTTCGAAAAAGGACAAACTATCAATAAAGAAGTTTATCTGGAAGTTTTGACAAATGTTGTGAAACCTTGGATAGTAACTGTGGCCACTGGGAGACAATGCGTCTTTCAGCAGGACGGCGCACCGGCTCACACGAGCAATTTAGTCCAAAACTGGCTATCGGATAACCTGGACATGTTCTGGAGCAAAGAGTTCTGGCCCCCGAATAGCCCGGATTTGAACCCCCTGGATTTTTATGTTTGGAGCGTAGTCGAAAGGGTTAGTAACAAGTCCAGGCACCCTAATGTCGCATCTCTACGCACCGCTATCGAAGTAGCATTCACCAATATGGACAGCGCTGCTTTGAAGAGAGCATGCGACCGTTTCAGGACCAGGATAGAAGCGGTCATTAGGGCTGAAGGAGGTTATATAGAGTAATTTTACTTTCAACAGGTACAAAATATTTCTGTAAATGAATTTTCAATTTTTTTCATGTTATGAGTAAATAAATTTGTTTTAAAACAGAAAAAACAATTTGTCCGGATTTAAGCGCCGCACCCTGTATAGCAACATTTTAAAAATTCACAACTTTATAAGGTTTTGAAACTTTAAACGCGTTTTTCTCGAAAGTGTATTTTTGAAATTTGCCGGAAACGAAACTCTTTTCAGTTTTCATCCGATTGACTTACCGTTATAACTGTAGCTTCTTGATATGATTATCTAGTGAAGTACACACGATTTTAGCGATTGGTTTTGTTTAAACAACGTTATAAATAATTGAAGTCATTTTTTTGGTCGAAAATGCAATTTTTTTGTTAAATGGTCGCTATTTTGCGAAAAATTGATATTAAACTATTATCTTGTGCACTTCACTAGCAAAACTCATGGAGTTTATGAAAAAAATTTTTGTCCGACCGCGAAACGTCTTTTGTAAATTTTGTAAAAACTAGTGACTTTGACGTGCACTATAGTCGTCATTTTGTATTGAATTTAAAATAAAAATTTTTTTTTTTCAATTCCGAAAGGTTGCCCTTTATATTGATATATTACTTATAAAAACTTTTTTTTCAAAATCCTTGATTTTTAGCCTTCATATAGGTATAACCCCTTAAACGGAAAAATATTTGATCTGGTTAATTGCTGCGTTACTTGTTTCTGACGTACTTTCAACAAGCTTTACGCAGAATCTAATGAACGCTTAGTACTATGTCAAAATTTTACAATCATAGTAAAGTTGAAGTGGTGTTGAATAATGACAAACTGTCATATGATTGTTATGTGTCAACGAATTGTCATGAAATGTTAGCACATCATAAAGAATTGTTCAAGCTTCAATATATGAATAAAGGTGGCGCCACTGAATTTAGAATAATGGCGCCGGTCTTGAAAATTGTTTGTCTCACTGTAGATTTGTGATTGTTTTATTTTTGATATCACCGGTTTTTACGAAGAATCACCCAAATTGCTCGCTGATTCTGCAATGTCTAATCAAAAATTGAAAAATTTTCTACTTTACAGAAGTCACTAAAAACACAATTTAAGAATGAAATGCGCATATTTATTCTCTAAAAATCATATTTAAACAGTATAAAAAGACAAGACGATTATCTGTAGAACTACTAATATTTATTATATATTTACTCAACATATTTGTAGTCTTCACACTAAATATAGGGTATTTTTCAAATTGCTGGGCATCATAATGTCAAATGTAAACAGCACATAATAGAAGTCTCGAAAACAAGTAGAAGTGTGAACTAGCCGAAATTTGTCATTGAGCAACATATGATACTCGTCTGATTATTTGTAAATATTGAAAAACCAACTCCAGCACAAATTTGACCTTATAAAAATTTTAGCATTCAACTTAAACGTGATAGTCTGAAGATATATTTTATTTTGTTTGGCATCTTGCTCTGCTTTCTGATGTGATATCAATAGAATATTATTTCATATTTATTTCCAGAAAATCATCATACTTTAAAACCAATTTAAGGCTAAAAAATCAATTAAATTGTTTAACAAACCCTGAACTTGGTCTATCAATTTGATTTTTTGGCCCAGTTAAAATAATTCATAGCATATGCCTGTTGCAACACTTTCACATATCAAAATTTAATAACAAATACAAAAATATATATTGCGATTGATGCAGTCGCATGATCCCCTAAATGTTGATGATATTCTTCATATATTTACGTTCCTAGCGGAACTGTAACATATTCACCTGAGTACATTACTCGATGACCAAATTTTGGATAGCTCAGATTATGAGATTTATTCAAAATGAATGTTGGCATCATTCCGAATTTGCTTGAATATGCCATACAGTAGGAAGTATGCTAATAATATACCAATCAGATAACTACGTCATAGGATTACGAGAGCACATAATTCCATCGACTTGAATGTTAATGTATTTGAGCGCAATATATTAAGGAATAATTGTTTCTCCTATCGATACTTTGTCACTCGCCTCATCAATGGATATTGTATCGATATTTATCTTGAAAATGTGATAATCACGATAAGCTACCTGTTATTAATTTGACATCAAAAATGACATTATTCATAAACAAACAACATATCGTAAACAAGTTGAGAGCGTGGTGCAAAATTGTTTTCTGCTTTGTAGTACTTGAATGGCCTGATAAAAATTATCTGGTCCTTTTTTATTCTAACGTTTTTCACAAATCCTCAAAAGTAAATCTCCCGGATACAATACAAACAGTGAATCAAGCATCTTCGGGAAATTTTCAAGTGTATTTTTGTTTATGGTTCTGTCTTTTAGAGGGTTCCTTTTGATAGGATTATCCTTCTTTTTTTAACACTATTGCACCAGTCCCTTCTGATGTATTTCATTCTTGTACTTTTAAATTGAATGCCTCGAACGACCATGATCTCTATTTAACAGGTTAGAACAATTTATTTTGTTTTATCACACATATTTCTTATTTCCAGTGAAAATCATAAAAAAAATTTCAAAAATCATAACAAATCCACTTAATTCTGTTGTTACTTCAATGTTCGGTGAGGTTAAAAAAATATCTCTTTTGATTTTTCACAGTTGTCAGAAAATTTGGCATATTAGCAATTATTTTCTTTGTATAAGCATGAGGCATTTCCACTCGTTTTTCATATTGTAATTTTTCACTCTTAATTTTTGCTTTTATTCACTTCATTGATAAATATGCCAAATCATGGTTCGAATTTACGAGATTTTGGTGTATTGGTCGTTCTAGTTGTAGGCTCTGGGATTTGTATGTGGTGATTTTCAGGAGGAATTTCAGTCAGTTAACGCGGCAGATAGTCGAGCGATGGAGGCAGCCAACGGATAGATTAAGAAATTAATTTTAATAATAGTTATAAGTAAAATATTGTATTAAAAAATTTAACAAAAAAATTAAAACAAAAATTTTATTAATAATTATTGTATATAAATCAAGATTTAAATTAAATAAATATAAAACGACCAAAAACAACAGAGGTCACATTTAGGGTGTAAATGTTAGTAATAATAATTTTCTTTTTTGATATATAAGTAATAATTTTTGATATTAAACAAATGTTAGTATAGAGTTCTGGGCACAGCCATTAGGCAAAGTCCGTAGGCTAAGTATTAGGTTAATAAAATATTGTAAATAACGATTGTATATAGTATGAAAAAATCACCCAATAAATTAATTTGAATTTGAATTTGAGGAATTTCAGTCACCTTCATACAATTGCAAAGCAATCATTCGTGTACAATAGCTGATTTTTGTTTAGTATCGTTATTTTGGTAGAATATAAATGTTTGTGAAATCCTTTCATTTGTAGCACTTTTTTTTAAGTTGGCTTTCAAAATGCTTAAGGGGTAATATCCACCAAATTTTTTTTTTCCCCATTTTTTTTTATTGGCTTAAATTATGCTAAAAATATCCTAATAAATATCAAAATCTACAACGCCCAAGTACTGATCTAAACTCAAAATTCGTTTAAATCAATTTTTACCGAACAACCTTTATGCTCAAAAATCACATTTTTCGCTTATTTTAGCGATGCTCGTTTTTTTTAATTTCGCGGCTTTATAAATTAGTCGTCTGCCTGTGTCATAAAAAAACAAAAAAAAAAACAATTTCCCTTTGTTTAGTCGATCAGCCGTTCTCGTTGTGTACGTTCTTAGTTTGAGTTTTGCTATACTTTTTAACTGTGAATTATATTCAAAAGTACTTAATTATGAGTGACAAGGTGTACAGTGGCCACAAAGGCAGTAAAACAAGAAGTACTAGAACAATCCGGAGTAAAATTAGTAACCGACACCCGCCTAACCGCCATGCGTTCGAAGGCGATTCGGAGTACGTTAGTACTTCGGCGAAAAAATTGAAAACTTCTGATGTAAACCGTGATCGCGATATTGATAGGAATTTCGGCTACTGTTTCATCAATTTTTTCGATGTATTTACTGCTCTTTCTGAATTATTAGTGTGTAAAAAATGTAATAGTGATGTGCGGTTTTTACAGTCGAGCAAGCGTGGACTAGGCTTCAAGATTGTTGTGTCTTGTTCGAACTGTGGTGATGCCGATATTTTTAACTGTCCTCTAATACATGATCGTGCTTATGAGATCAATTGCCGTATTATTTTTGCTATGCGCGTCATTGGCATAGGCATCAACGGTAGAAAAAAGTTCTGTGCGATGATGGATCTCGCAAAGCCTGTTTTTCAAACAACTTACAGTATGATCATTTCCAATGTCGACACTGCTATTTCATCTGTTAAAATTATTTCTATGAAAAAATCAGCTATTGAAGAGAAAGAACGTTCTATTGAAGGAGGTGAAGAAGGTGGTCTTACGGTGTCAGGCGATGGATCTTGGCGGAAGAGGGGGTTTTCATCTTTGTTTGGATTAGTTACTTTGATTGGTTGGCACACTGGCAAGGTATTAGATGTGTGTGTAAAATCAAAGTACTGTAAAGTGTGTGAATATTGGCAAAAAAAGAAGGTACTGCTGAGTACGAGGAGGTGTACCCTTCGCACAAAGAGAGTTGTGATGCTAATCACGAAGGTAGTGCGGGGAAAATGGAAGTCGACGCCGTCATAGAAATGTTCAAACGGTCCGAAGAACTTCATAATATCAAATACTTGAAATACATCGGCGATGGAGATTCAAAAACGTACAAAGCTATAGTTGATTCAAAACCGTATGAAGATGTCTTCGTTGAGAAAAAAGAATGCGTCGGCCAAGTGCAAATGCGCATGGGAACGCGGCTGTGCAATTTGAAAAAAAATACGAAAGGTCTTTGCGGACGAGGAAAATTGACCGGAAAAGTAATAGATGAACTTACAATTTACTACGGACTTTCAATTAGGAGAAACTCCGATTCAGTCGAAAAAATGCGGAATGAAATTTGGTCAACTTTATATCATAAAATGTCGACGGACGAGAATCCACAGCACGAGAAGTGTCCCGTCGGAGTAGACTCTTGGTGTTCTTGGCAGCGTAGTAAAGCGCTTGGTACTCTTGCAACATACGAGCACAAGAGTCCAATGCATGAGGATGTTTTCAAGGCGATACAACCCATTTAGAAAGAACTCAGCTCCGACAACCTTCTGTCACGCTGCTTGGGTGCGTATTCTCAAAATAGTAACGAGTCCTTGAATGCTGTAGTGTGGTCAATAGCTCCAAAAACGATGTCTAGCGGTAAGACTATAGTTGATATTGCGACTGGTGTAGCCATTATTATCTTCAACGAAGGCTTATCGGGTCTGTTTGCCGTTTATGATGCTCTTGGGTTAACCGTTGGACCGAACATGTACGAGTTTTGCGTGGGATCGGATGCCAATCGCGTCAAAGTCGCTGAGCATCGTATGTCCGATATTGCGAAAGAGGCTAGGCGCAGCCTTACATCAGACAAAAAAAAGGAAAAAAGGAAAATAAGGCCCGGGAAGGACTATTTTACGGCGCAGGGATAGCTGACTGAAGGTAAAAAATTTATTAAAGACTATATTATTCCGATTCTGATTTATAGCATTTTGAAACTTTAAACGCGTTTTTCTCAAAACTATGTTTTCGAAATCGGCGAGCAGTGGAACTGAAAAAGTTTGCATCCGATTGACTTTAAACTTTAACTGTACTTTCTTCATTAGATTATCTAGTGAAGTACACACGATTTTAGCGATTTATTTACAACAAAAAAAAATAAACAATTAAAGTCGATTTTTTTGTCGAAAAAAAAAATTTATTTCAAACCGTTGCCATTTTGCGAAAAAAATTTCTAAAAATATAATCATGTGTACTTCACTAGCAACACTCATGTAGATAATGAAAAAAAATTTTTGTTATAGGTGGAGTTGGGTACGACTTCTACTGCTCGCCGCGAAAGAACTTTTTAAAAAAGCGGTTCACGGCAATCGCTGGACAGCCGCCATTTTGTAAAAAAAATAACAATAAACATTTTTTTTCTATTCTCAAGAGTTGCTTAATCCAATGATATATTATTTATATACCTTACATCTCAAATGTCCTTTAAAAAAAATCATGAAAAAAGCCTTTTTTTTTGAGCATTTGGTGGATATTACCCCTTAAGTACAATAAAGTGCCTTGTGTATATTTCCGGTAATTTTTCCGATGCAGTTTCCATTTCTGCTTTGATTCCACTCTTCCCCTTTCATTGCTCTTTGACTCATATTCAAGATATCCGCAATTTTTCTATTGGTTGGTCCGTTCTTAAAATGAATAATCACTAACTTTACTTGCTCTAAACAACAATTTTTTCTTTTAATATCCGTTTTACATAAAACTGTTTCAAACTATTTAAAATTTTAAATATTTCATCTAATTATCAATGCGAAAATGATATCCTTAGCTTGAACAAAAATACGTTTCGAAAAGTAGATTTGTAGAAGTACCGCTCAATTAGGGAGTTTTCTTATTCCTATCACTACTTTTAGAAAGGTAGAAGGTGGACAGGATGCGACAGGACTTGTGGGAGGTAATTGGATTGCTTTCTCCAGACAATCTAGTCGGAGAAATGCTGAAAAGTTTCGACAAATGGACCTGTGTGGCACATTACTCTTGGGCAATACTAACAGCAAAAAAAAAAGTGACCATGGATAACTTTGGGGGCGGGGCTAGGGGGGTCTCCTTTCCAGCAGTCCTCCTCCATCCTGCCCCCTCCCGCTGGAGGGAGATTTCTCTGCGCTGACGGCGCCCTTCAGCGAAGTAAAAAGAGGCCTAGCACGAAGTAATGTGTCAAACAGTTCCAGGCTAGGGTCTCTTGACAGGAGGGTGTTTAGTGGCTAGTCTGGCAGCATGCGCTCCTATGAGTTCCACACTCCGAGCGTAAATTACCTTCATCCTCAAACCAAAAAAAACCTACTACTAGAAAAGTGTCACTCTTAATGCAAAGTTTTCATGACTTTAGCAGTATAAAAAGCAGAATATAATTTTTAAAGTTTATTTATTATCCTTTTTTCAAATTCCCGAACCCCTCATAATGGTTTGTCGAATGTTAACGTTATCCACTGTATATATCATCATCATCATCACATTCAGCTTGTTCAACTATATAACGATAAATTATGGTGCAGCCTCCCTTACATCAGAGGGGTCAATCCGCCTGTTTTCAGCTATTCTCATCCAAGATGTGCCGGCTATTTTCTTTATGTCATAGTCCCATCGAATCTTTTTCTGTTGGTCATTCGATTCCTGGGTACCACTGCGTTATTCTTGTGGTCCATGTGCCGTCCGTCATTCTCGCCAAGTGACCGGCCCATCGCCATTTCAAGGAGTTTGCTCTATTTATCACCTCTGTTACTTGGGTCCCTTCTCGTATCCACGATAGTCTCTTGTGATCTCTTGGTGTAATGCCCAGTATCTTTCCATGGCACTTTACGTGACCTGGAGTATTCTCGTTATCCCTATTGTTAGTGCCCATGTTTCACAATCGTATAACAAAACTGGTAGGATACATTGGACGAAGGTTTGCTTTTTCAAATTCATCTTCATTTTAGACTTGAACATGATAAATTTCTTCCCGAAAGCACTCCATGCCATCTTGATTCATCGATGGATTTCTGGTAGTAGTGAACTGAATTCGTGTATCTATGGATTTGTGGATAGTTGACCAAGGCATACATATTTTTCGACTATTTTTAGTGTGTTGTTGTTCACTTTTGAACATGATCTTGGTTTTGCTAAGGTTCATTTTCAAGCCCACTTTCCCGCTAGTCGCGTTGAGTTCATTCAACTATTCTCATAATTCCTTTTGGCTATGGCTGTCATTTGTGAGTCTCAATTGGTTGACGTGATCACCATTGATGTTCAATCCGTTATTCTTCCAATGAAAAGTTTGGAAGATGCCCTCTAATGTGGAGTTGAAGAGAATTGGCGATATGGTGTCTCCCGGTCTTACCCCTTTTGGTGTTGGAAACTCTGATGTGTCTACTAGTACTTTCGCCCTTGCTTTGGCATTCCGGTAGATGTTAGCTAGTACTTCCACGTCTAGTTTGTCTTTGCCTTGTTTTATTATTGCATTTATTATTGCATCAGGAAATATTGAGTCAAAGGTTTTCTCATTGTCTCATGAAGGCCAAGGCGAGTGGTTGCTCATATTCTTAATATCTACTCAATTCTTCCCGTAATGTGATATGGTCTATGATGCTTAATCCACTTCTGAAACCAGCCTGCTCCCGTGACTGTTCGGCATCTACGGCTGCTTGTATTCGGTTGATAATGAGCTTCGAAAATGCTTTGTAGAAGACCGATAGTAGACCACGAAACTAGGCTTTCTGCCCGCGTATTTGAGCAGTTCAGTAGTGATACCTGCACCTTTTCCATTTTTTTTGTGGAGCTAATAGCCATTCCGACCCCTTCCACTAGGACATTCGGGGCATTATTGTTGATTGCAGAGAAAGCGGTTGTTATTATTCAGTTGGGAGTCGAGTTATCTGGAACCTTATACAAGTCTCAGTGGAAGTTGACGTTCGCCTCAATTATTTCCTGTCTATCAGTAAGTCGGGTGTTGTCATGATTTAGGGGTATCATCTTTTTTTCGCCAATGAAGAATGCTCCCTTTGCCTTCTTGAAGCTTCTGTGATTTGTAATCGTATCTTCCAACAGTCCTTCGTAATACTTTTTGATATCTTCAGATATCATCTTCCTTGCTGTTATGCAGGTTTCTGTGTATTAAATCCTTTCGATGCTTGAGGATGCTTTCATTTCCTTGCACTTTCGTCTACTCGTGGTCCGCATACTTGTTCGGCACATTTCAGAATGGCTTTGGTTAGGTAGTTTGCACCCCAGTTTTGTGCATTTATTTCTTCGTTTATTAGGGCTTGGTAACTCTCTATACTACACTCGATGTTTTAAGTGTTAAAGCCGAGTTTTATAGGCTTCCTGACCAGTTTGCGTCTTTCTGCTTTCAAGTCAAGAGTGATTCTTGCGCTGATCAATCGATGATCGCTTCGCGTCTTAAATCTGTTAATAACAGAAACGTCTTCGACCGTTCTTTGGTATTTGGTAAGTATCAAATCAATTTCGTTTCTTGTTATCTCTTTAAGATACTTGCCAAGTTCATTCCCTGTTTTTGTTCTTCTTGAAGAAGGTAGTTGTTATGAATAGACCGCCGTAGTGGCTGAACTGTGCTTGTCGTTCTCCTCTTTCATGTCTTTGTCCTAGTCCAAATTTTCCTTCCGGCACTTCTTGGTCTTTCCTTTCTGGGATACAACGGGGACGTGGCAGACATTGCAAAATTAAATTACTGTTGACAACAAAACGTATAAGGTGATTATAAATTTGATCGGGTGTTCACATGCAATGATTTCCAATGTCAAAAAGTTCACGGGGAATAGCGAATAAAGAAGTAGGAAAGCAAATTTGACCCCAAGCGATGAACAATACAATAAAAAGATGGCTGAGAAGAGAGGGCTAAAAACAGAGAAACTAAAAAAAACGTAGATACATCAACAGCTAGAAGTATGCTAGTCAAGAGCCAATTAATCGCAAGAAGTACTCAAAAATTACCACAATGTTGACTTAGAAAAACTAGAAGAAATTTAAAAAGGATCATTTGAATTGGCCGGCATCTAAATGGTGCAATAGATTATGGACGGATGTGTCGAAAGTTGTTTCATTTAGTAGTCCTGGAAGCAGGACATACGATTGAAGTCCACACAATCAGGAATTTAAGTCGAAACATACATTGGAACATACATTTAGCATGGCGGTGCCAAATGAAAGTATGGGGTGCTTCTCTTATTATAAAAGTAGTTTATTTTTTAAACCAAATGCATTACTTTTGATACAACTGCATATCTTACATATATCATCAAAATTTTTTACGATGCGTAAACTAGTCTTTTCATCACACGAAGAAAGCAAAGTTTTGTATATTTTATTTAAATTTTACCTAAAAAATAAAACTCCTAATACCGCTGATGAATTCGCATCACTTTGCTCAATACGAACAAGCGATTATCAAGAGCTGATTATTTATGTAAATAACGCAAATTTTTACATTTGGAGCAACTCCTGCATGTTTTCTCTTATTCGCTTCTTATTTGAGCCAATCAGCAGGTAAAATTGGATTTCAGGTATTCATATAGTAACTACCACTGATTTTCGTTAGTATCAACTTTGAAGCCGAGTCAATTTTGGACAAATCCACATGAGTTAATATAAACATTTGTCGTCACAATAAGAGGAAAAGTTAGCACTGAATTCCATGAAAAGTTTCAATTATCGTCAACCAAATCACTTGAAATAAACGATTCTAACGTCCAAACTGCGAAGTATGAAATCGTGTACTAGTTTTGTAAATTCAAATCGTTATGTTTGTCGTCAGCATATTTTATTATTAATTTTAACAAAATAACCAAGATTCTGCAAATGATTGTTTGAACCTCTCTCTTTTTCTCTTGCGAGCATGTGAAGACGTGTGTCATGGAAAATCAAAATACTTCTGTTTTTTAGCTTCCTGATCGCTTAACTTCAGTTTTATATAATAGAACAAAAAATTAAACAAACGTGTTGTTTTTATCGGAAATTTTTATCATGGCTAGTTAACATTTCCGAAAACAATAGGCAGAGAGTCTTCGATCATTCTTTCCACCACTTAGACCCAATGAGTTCCTTCATGTTATCTGACTTGCAATAATTATCATCAGGTCCATCCGCTTTCAGCTCACCCGCCAATGTCCCTAATATCTAATTTGAAAAATTAAATTTGGAAGCTCGAAAGCGCTAAATATAGAAAACAATAACAAACTTGATATCGGAGCAGTAAACAGAGTTTCGGTAGAAAGATAACTATCTCCTTGAAAGAAAGATAGCAACTTATTCTTTCTGATCATGAAACCACTCAAGTGTCGTTTATGAGTCATTAAATAAATTTTCCAGCGAAATTGTCGTCTTACAACGTTTCCTGTAACCGACAAACATCACGAGCGTTATAATAAAGCATCGAAAATTTTTATTATAACGAACATTGAATCCAACTTTGTCCTTCTCTATATCATTCTAAATGCTATTCAACGCCCCTAATAGGGAGTTTGAAACCTTAAACTTTCATAGTATCCTTGACGTATTTCGTGTCTTTACCTTACGATAAAGCGTAGTAAACGATAATTTGACACCATTTTCGGGGTCAGGTTGAAACTATATCTTGTATATTCAAATAAATGATGGTGGATTTTAATGAGGGTGTCTACTAATCAATGTTACCGCCGTTAGTAAATTTTCTGGAGGCATTTTCGTGAAAACTACGTAAAATTTCGGATAAAAACAAGGTAACGAAGAGAAGAAAATGTTTAGAAATGAAAGTCAAAACACTCAGTTACGTGAGTTTTTCATTTAACCACCACCAATTGATTATCCGAACACTTTTCTGTTTTTGTTGGTTAAATTCTTCGAGATTTCAATTCCGATTGATATTTAAAATAAGTAATTATAAGTATTAATGTATTATACATCATTATATGACTTAATTCTCCTATGCTTGTAACATTTCATCCAAGATAATAAAGGCTTTAACAAGATTTTTTAAAACCTGGGAAGGTGGATTTGAAAGTAAATTGGTAGATCTAGGAAAGTCTCGAATATTACAAGCAATTGATGCAATTTCATTCAAACTATCATTTTCTCATATATTGTTCAGCGTTTTCCACCTCCTTTTTCCCTGCAAATTACAACCGATAGTCGAAATCTAGTAATATTGTTGCTAGTCTATGGATTACAAAAAGGTGTTTTAAACAATCTTTCAAAGAAATATGCCGAAAAACTCAATCATTAAAGATTATATGCTCACGTTCATTAATATTTTCGCTTTTAAAATTTTCATTTAAACATAAAGTAGGTTATTATGCCATAGCAATAGACTTCAAAATCCAAATATTAAATTTTATTCTATATTTTCATCGATTTCGTAGCAATAACCCAATGGTTCATTGAGTACTTTCTCTTTATCGCTTTTACTTTCCTTCTCGCCTTGATTTTTTCATGGTTGTGATTGTTGTAGTCCCGCAGTGCAAGCGTGTTTCTCACGTTCCATTGCAAACAACAATCGGAAGCGATAACGTATTATATCCTTTTGTAAACCGTACTCTAATCCGCCGAAACACATTCAGCTGTCTCAAATTGAAATTTTCATTTAGAAACAGGGTAAGTCATTTGTCATACACTTTACCTATCGGTTCATCTATAAATCTGCCCAATGATAGCTTTAATAAATTATCTGACTTTTTCTCCACTTTAAGATACTTTCAATTGTCGTGAAATCATCTCGTTAGACCGGGAAAATACACGGACTATGTTTTAGCGACAGAATATGCTGGCAACTTTTAAAAACTTCCCATTGCTTAATATTGTTCAGTAACAAGAATTTTACAATTATGCACTCTGCAATGGAGACATGCGTCTGTTGCACTATAAACGTTACCGACTTACTATTGGTATGAGTGTCCCCAGTTAAATTCAAACTCATCCGGAATCCCACAAGGCTCAACTTTTTCTACCTTCCCTTTTAAATATATATACGTACCTTTCTACCTTTTAAATTTATATAACGCATAATATGCATAAGTCCATCCGTCAGCATAATCCAATTCACACCATGCAGTACGCCGATAACGTTGTCATTTAGAATGCCTCTCGAAACACCACCCTACCTATTCTTCGCCTAAATGAATATCTTTCAATTAGTTTGCTTATTAGCAAAAAAGGAGTTTTTTTATGTATATAGATATAGGATACAGAGATATGAGTTACTTTTCTAAGCCAAAATATCTGAAATAAATATATAATAAAACAAATTGAAATAATTTTAATTTATTTTATTATAAATAAATTTCGAACTCGTTATCCTCGACGGACTTGATTTAGTGTCCTTTAGTATAAAACTTTTAAACTGTACAATTTATCATTAAAACCACTGCTTTCTATGAATGGTTATTATTATAAATTATATAAAATAAAATACTTTTATATTTCGTCGTCTTTCTTGCGCCACTGCGACTCTAAATCAACATAGTGCTTTCATGTGTGACGAAGTAAGACCAGTGCTTATTGGTTTCCCTCACTCATATTCATTTATCACGGTTACCTGTAACTACCGCTTCATATATCGCTCTTGATTCATCAGCTACACTACAGATTACTCTGTTTTAAAATCTTGAAGTCTTCTGGTTCCGGCAGAATAGGGAATAGGGAGAATCCCTTTTCTAGCCATTTACTGTGTTTCATCCGTAGCATAATATTGACGTTATTACTTCCCAGCTTGCTACGTGTTTTTGGAGCCACGAACCTTGATTGGGCCATGTTAATCTGAAGCCCTACCTAGTTGGCTGTTGATGCAGTGAACAGGATATTAGACAGGCAAGTCATCTCATCTCATCTCACGCTACAACTTGACTCGATTTATTGAACAGCGTTCATCTTGTATAAATGGATTTTCCTTACGACAAATTCTAGATTTGTTTAATCTGAGCGAAGCCAAGACTTACTTTTTAGTAGTCAGTCAGACTATTCTTTGTTCGGACTTGTAATTTCGTCGAAATAAATGTCATTTTAGTCAGATGGACTGAAAGATACCAAAATTTAGCATGATTTGGTACAGTATTTTCTGGTTAACACTTATTTCAAGCTTTGGAAAAGCTATGAAGAACGATGTTGAGCCTAAATAAGTGGCTCAAAACTTGCTTCACTGTAGGTAGATGGTAGGTAGCTTATGGAGATGGTGCGTAGCTGGTCTTGCAGTTGTAAAGCCCTTTGGCATTTTTCAATTATGATTTCAGTTCTGAGTAGTTAAGCGAATACTTTACTTTTAATGCTGCAACAAATAGTATCATCTAAAGAATAAGCACAAGGACGAGTATCAGAAGATACAGAAATTCAACTCGACCTCAACAGACGAAAACGTAGCAGATAATGTCGTTCTTTGTTCAAGTAAGTCCACAAAACAATGAACCATTTATGACTGCCAAGAGAAAACAAAAAAAAAGGATATGAATGTCCCTAAGCCGGTAAAATATCATCATCTCATTGCCGAAATGATAGCGGTTGATAATCAACGAGTGAGCATGGCTGAAAAATCTGGTTTTCAAATACTACTAAATGAGACTCTGCCAACATATGCGATACCAATAAGTACAGTCTATACTTTGCAGAAAAATTTATTCATGAACTATGTGAAAAAGCAGGAACAAACAAAAAAAAAGATGCTTAAGGAAACTGACTCTATATCAGTCACTACCGAAATGTGGACCTGTTTGCAAAACTATGTCAGTTTTTTTCCTCAGTTTCACTGCACTCTGGCTGGACAGCGACTTTAACTGTAGGCACGCTGCACTGAACGTAAAACACTTTGAAGGACAACACACAGGTCAAAATACCGCAAATGTTTTGCAAGAAATACAGAGCCGATAGGGATTTCCTGTATCAAAAATTCACGCTATTGTTCATGATAATGGGCGCAATATTGTCAAGGATGTCAGTGAAACTAAAACGAATTCTGTTTGTTGCTTCATACACACACTACAGCTAGTAGTCAAAGATTCTCTCAAAATAGAACCTGAGGTTAAAGAAACTATGGCTATGGGACGAAGAATAGTTACACTTTAGCACTTTAATCATTCGGGTACGGTAAAGAAAAACTGAAAAGAATTCAGAAAGAGCTTGGAATTTCCAAGCATAATTTAGTCCAAGATATAGTAACACGTTGGAATTCTACCTTTTACATGTAACAAAGACTCCTTGAACAAAAACGAGGTATTTCTCTATACTAAACGGATACATCAAGCATATCTAATCTAAGTCCAGAGCAGTAGGAGATAGTAGACCGATTGCTGAAGTTACTCATGCTGTTTGAAGGGATAACAAACATTCCAAGATCAAACTTCTGCTGCTTATCCGAAGTTATTCCTCAGGTTATCACTCTCAACCGCGACTCCGACAAGGCCGTGTCTTCTGACCTTGCACCGAAATAAATACCTATGGCGGTTTCCATGCAACAAGTAATGAAACTACGTTTTTCATGGATTAATGATGATAAAAGCTACCTGATGGCAACTTTGTTAGATCCAAGGTTTAAGATCAAGGTTTAAGACAGTCTAAATGTAAGAGAATCGATGACCCTGGAGAAGGTTTTTACCCGCCTTGTATATTTATTTGAAACTTTGCTTTCAGAATTCGCCACACTGAGAAGCAACTCTCAGATTCGAGCCTTTTTCCTTCCATTGACTTCTGCTGATTCATTGCTGTCTTTCACAGTTTATCACCTCTTTGACCATTAAATATTATATTCGGCCAGTTTAGTGTAGTTTTATTGTTTGGACCTTACGCGATGTTTTTGCCTCGATAACACGCAGCCCCGTTTGTTTTGCTGCTTGGTGCATTGTTAAAAAGTTTGTTTTTAGCAAATGTTCAGGATTGTTATAGGGTGTTAATGGCGTAATGACAGACCTCTGGTATCTTAGTGGAGTTTACTTTTACCCCATATCCTAGAGCTAAGTGAAACAGCGGTGGAACCAGGCCATATCCCTGGTCAATCCCATCTTCAGGTCAAACACATCAGTCAGCTGTTTGCTCGATTGGACGTATCCTGTTGTTGACGTTAATGTCACTCTTATCAGACGTACTAGGCTTACTTAGATGCAAAATTCCAGCATTAGTTGATACAGTATATGCCTATTAATACTGTCATATGATTGCATGGAATCCCAAATAATTTGGTGGACATCAAATTTGAACTACCAGGATTTGTTCGACCATAAGTAGTTGTTCACTGATCAATCTGCCAGCTTTAAAGCCCCCTTGATATTCTCCAATGATATTTTTGGTGTAAACGTCTAATTTAACATTCTAGCAGCATAATGAATGCTTTGTATTTTTTACAGGGCAGTGACAGTTTGTTATGGGTAGGAATGCTATCAAGTCTTTATCGCAGATGTTTTGGAGTACACCATATTCAATAAGCAAACCAGTATTCAGCAGTTCGCATTGTCAAATTGCAGAAAAATGCTCAACTTGATAGAAGTTCAAATCATTAAATTTGAATCAGCGTAAAAAAACATGAACACAGAATTTCAGTTCCTGAATGGAATGAGACCTAATAAGTATAAGTATATTTGCTCCAAACACCGCAACCACGTACTAATTCAATCTACCTCATTAGTATGTCATCAATGTTAGTCCTCAAGTTGACCCGCTAGATGCTAAAGCATCCTTGCCAATTTACGGAAATATCGCCTTAAGGGACCATGAAATTGAAGCTTAGCTTACGATCCAAACAGGTGAGTAGAACCTAGGCCTACAATATTCAAACTATTGAAAGCTTTACCATGTCAACGTTCCCGGTGACATTAAAAGCACTAATAAGGACGAAGGTTGAATGGGAAGAGTAAATGCAACTAACGATGCCTTTTTTTGTATTTCCTCAACATAGGTTGAATAACGTGCATAGAAAAACAAACTTCGTATTAAACATATGACCCATTATAAGGTATACGGAAACAGGATCCTCTAAAGTGATATTTAGGATGCAAAGCTATATATATATGTGCGAGGGCATATTTTTAAGGTCGCGGAAACAAGGAGTAGGTCGGTAGGTCGGGCGTTTGGTAACTGACTATCAGTATAAACACCAAGTTTTATCTTAATCAAGTCAGTAATCCTTGTACTATCTACAATCAAACAACTCATCTGGAAATAAGTATGAATTTCGGAAAATCGAGTGCCGCGCCGTCAAAAAAGCAAAGAAAGCAATTTGGAAACATACCGAAAGCGATAGCATCCATTTATGAGGCCTCTTGTCCGAGAAAAACCATGATTTAAAAGTGGCACAGTTTCTTTAAATCAGGCAGAGAATCAATTGATGACGAACAACGGCCCGGAAAATCAATCGAAATGAAAACTTCGGATATGATTCAAAATTCGAGAAGTAAATATTGAAAGATCCTTGATTTAGGTAAAAGCAGCATGCAGAAATGAAATACGAAAATTTTTTAAATTCTTCACAATCATCTTGGCAGATCAAAAGTCAGCACTAGATGGGTACCGAGAAAGCTCACGCCGCCTCAGAAACAACAACGCGTAGAGTGATCCCCCGCGATTTTGGAACTCTGTCCTCAAGACATGAATGGACTTTTGAGTCAAATTGTTAATGGAGACAAAACCTGGCTTCAACATCATGAACCTGAGTCCAATCAGGACTCTATGTAGTGACATGAAAAGAGCACATTAACAAAAGTTGACTGTTACAAACTTAAAGTGTAACAGTCGGTTGGTGAAAGTATGGTGACAGTCTTTTAGGACTCAGAAGAGATCCTGTTGAAGGATTACAAAAACAACGGCGTCTCCATAGACAAAAGCGTCTCCAGAATGCTACACGTCTAGCATACAGTGGTTGAAAAAATGTTTCAAGGACAATGGAGGTGAAATTGACCAAAGGTCTCCTTCTCTTTTGCAGGACATCGCGCGTGTTCACAATTGTCATGTTGCGTTGCGTGCAACTCTCTAGGTAGGATTTGATATTTTGTATCACTCATTCTAAAGTCTCGATCTGGCTTCCCGTGACAATTATCCGTTTCCAAAGCTTGAAAAAGAGTTTCGTGGGAACAAGCTTCAAGCGATGCAGAAGTGAAGGATGTAGTTTAGCTTATTTTTCCAAGTTTTGGATATAGACAGAACATTTTTTATGAAGGTAAAAATGAGCTGATCGAAAAGTATCAAAAATGTATAAGAGTAGCAAAATTGAAAAAGAAAAATAATGTGGAATCTCGCGAACTTAAAAACGATCCTTCATAAACGTACAAGTGGAAAATAATGACTTGTGTGGAACGAAAGGGTACAAGTAAGGGTAGAACGTAAGAGAAATTGGCGTCTGAAACATGGCAAGAGTCATTAAATGTTCGAGGCAATAGCGTACTCAGCGTGCTAGCCGTCACAAACTGAATAACTAAACCGTGAAATCAAGCCGAACGGAAGGAGTTTTCGTCCAGATTTGCTATATTATGTTATGCAGAAATTGCAGCAACCATTTCCGTTCCAATTGAGAATCTTCAGCTAGCAAAAAATTCAAATACTATTTGAAGCTAATAATAATAATCCTTTGCGTTGTTTAAATTACGGTAACCCCTAAAGAACACCTCGTTGTTCATTGTCCTGATCGCTGCTATGAACATTAATGACTTCCTCAACGATGGTGCCGTCAGTCAGCTCGTCCTCCTTTAGGTGCCATTGAACGGTCAACCACATTCATAGTATTTTGTACTTGTTCGTGTTGATAATTGAATTGAATGAAATCGATGAACGATAAGACATAACTTTATACTTCAATGACCTCATTCATAACCCGTAAAAAGAAAGAGAAATGCAGTGTCTCCGAAAAATTACAATAAGGACTCACAGCGTCTTCTGGACGAGCTACTGAGGGGATATCGGTATTCAAAAGCATCTGAATCCCCATTAATGACTCTGATGGATTAATGCAGATGTGATATACGATTTTTAACATTACAATACTATCCTAACCGATAAAATAAGTAAATGAGTAATTGGAAATTGGTCATTGCAACGACAGACAGTGAAGGATAATTTGAGTAATTGGCCGGCACAAGGATCATAAGCTCGAATTATAGCTATAAACCTCATTACGCCAAAGGTCAAGTCTAGTCTCTGCATTAAAATTAACAATAAACTCTGTGAACAATAATTCTTCGAACTCAGCTATCTTTCTTCTGTTTTCGTTAACAAAACTTATTTACATGAAAAACGAAGATTCACCTGAAAAAATCTGCAATTGGGTTTTCCATTTATCGCAGAATGCCTGATAACTTGCTTCAATTAGAGCAAAAATTCGACATGTTTCATGATACATTACTTTCACGTTTTTCGATGCATGAACACCCGAAAATGTGCACGCACACTCAAATTTAGCGGAATATGTTTATTTTTTCTACTGAAAATATTACATGCTGATAAAAGTATAAATTTCCCGTCCGTAAATTCTCGCGGCGAAATTATTGTCATAAAGTGATGATTGTTTGCTTTCCATTGACTCGACTAGATACTAAACTTGAGTATATCAAATTATTGCAGAACATGTGCAATTTTCATGAGACAATACACATTATTGGGTATTTTATATATGATTGCAAGCACGCAACGGGAAATCAAGAGTAATATATCAACACACATGAGGATATGTAAGTTTGTAACTGGGCATGATACCTTACCGATTGATAAGAAGGAATTTATTAGCACTTGATAAGTGATTCTCAATTAATAGCAGTAGTGGTGTGCGGTAGCTGTCTGGAGCAGTGGATCATAACTCGGTTCCACTTCGAGAGGCTTCTGAATGGGTATCGTAAATCCGAAATTTTGTTATTTATTCAATTCTAAATGGGATTGTTACGCCCGAAAATTATACAGAAAGTATAACAATATATCCTGTGCAAAGGATAAAAATTAAAAATGAGTTTCACTTCAAAGGACATCCATTCAATGCTTACTCGTTTTTTCCAATGTTCTGAATAACATTTTTGAGCGCTTCTTTTATTTATGAACTTGCAAATACATTTCGGATTCCATTTGAATGCTTTTTCCTTGAATACATTTGAATTTCTCGGGATATTGCCCGAATATACTACTCTTAATACTCTGAGTAGCAAAGCTAGTGCGTACCAACAAAATACTCAGAATAAATTTATTGATAATGCTGCAAAAATATCATTTTGCATTTATTTGACATGTTACCTAAAAGGAATACATGAAATGTGTTCTTCATATTAAAATTTATACCGAATCAAGCTGAGATTATGCTCTGAAAAATTATTTCACACGATAGTTCGTTTTGCCGTTTTCTTTTCTAGCTTAAGCGATTCATGTTAAACTTTTTATACGAAGAAAGTCTCCATGGATCAGCATCCTATAACTGCTCTTAATTTGAATTCATAGCGTCGAACTTGAGCTTCTGTTATTTTGAATGAGAAAATAAAATTTAAATATCTTATTGATAAAATTTGAATTTTGTAAATCAAATTCTTCAAAATTAGTTGAGTTTACTATTGGAAAAATAAACCAAATTTATTTGGAATTTTGAAATCCACAAATCGAGGTACTCATGAAATAAAGCATTCTTGTCTCTGAAACACAAGTAAAGTTTCATGACGGACTTGAACCTTGTATCTGCCGTTTATAGATGTGTTTGTATTTGTTTTATTTTTTCAAAATTAATTATCGAACAACTACTTTCAAGCAGGACTACTCTCTTCATGATGACAAAAGGTAACCAGAAATCCATTGAAAAGTGTCTAAACCTCGCTCTGTAAAGTATTTATTGTAAGTCGACATGATATGTGGATACACAGACATAACAAACTGAGCCTTGAGACTGAGAAAACCAACAAATAAATCCACGGAAGAGCCTTAAACAATTTTAGTGAAAGACAACTACAATAACTCAAATCGAGATGACCCCGAATTCTGAAGAATTCAAATGAACATGTTTCCTTGTTTGCACAGGACGAAGTGACCATGAAGACCATGCTACCTTTTTCGTGAAAAATATGCAGCATGGGGCAAATAGAAGGCAGAACAAAATAAAGAAATCTACCTATCCTTATAACAAGTACTAAACTGAATAGAATATCACCTCAAAATTCAGGTCAACCTAGAAATTGGCTACCCCAGAAGTCAATTTGTAAAAATTAAGTAAAGGTGTTGACGTACATTGTTATTTCATAAAATCAACTTTTTTCACAATTTAAATCAATTTCTTTAGTATTTAGGTTCAGAAAAATGTCTGAACCATGTTTACAATAAAGACTTAACAGTATTATTTGTCTCAAATCCATTTTCTACGCTGAAGTTTAACTTATCTAATATATTAATGAATTGTTTGAGTCACATGTATCTTTTAAAAAAAAGACAAGAAAAATATGTACGCTGCTACCTAGAAAGCAAGGTCCAAAAGCGATCTACAAAAGAAAAAAATTAATAGAATATCATCTTTTAATTCTGGCCCAAATCTGGCCCACTCCAAAAGCAGAAACCTAAGTTAAAACTGATGACTGTACCTTCATATAAACTTTAACTTACAACTTTATTTGTTTTCTACAAATATTGCATTAATTTACATACACTTGTTTCACGATCTACCTAAATTTTTCCGAAGTTTAATTGCGGAAATATTGTCTGAACCATGGTTGAAACAAAGACAAAACGGCTTAATGTGTCACAAGTCTATTTTCAACACTGAGGTTTTACTAATCAAATTAATTTGTGTATTGCTTATGTTACATGCACTTTAATCAATACACATGAAACATATTAGCGTTGCGACCTAAAGGGAAGACGCTAAAGCAATCTACAAAAGGAGGCCCGAAAACAATCTACAAGGGGAAACCCAAAAAGACTGAAAATCTTAAGTGAACTTAAGTGAATTTTCAAAAATAATTATAAGTTTTTTTGTACCCTTTAGCGGTCACGGTTAAAGAATATTATGAACAAGTTACCATTTCTGGGTAGGACATGAAATTCAATAACTCTAACTTGATAAAGTGTGTGATTCTAAAGTGATAACAATAAGAAAATGAAAAAAGCAGCTAGAACTGTCCGTAAGTACCTCTGAAAAAAAAATTTATGAATACTAGAGACACATGCGCTAGCTTAGTAGAAATTGTAGAATGGGCCAAGGAGTTTAGATTGAAGTGAATATGCACGGGAGATGAAGCTCACATTGAGCTCTACTCAATGTCTCGCAGAAAGGATAACAAGGAACCACTGTTATCAAATTTAAAAGTAAGAATAGAATAATTCTCTAATAGTTCAACGTCAGGACAAAGTTATCAGTAGTAGTAGTAGTAGTAGTAGTAGTAGTAGAAGCAGTAAAATATATATATATGTATATGCATGTGTATAATGTGGCTTGGAAAATTTGATGGGAATCACCAAAAACAAACCAACATCTTTTTTGTCAACCCTGGAATTATACACAGGGGTATGAGATATCCCACGGGAATTTCCTACGACGCGTTCGACTCTGCGATAAGATACGGCTCTTCCTCTTTTTTACAAAAATAAACTTTGCTTTTTTCAAGAAAAAAAACTATCCCGCCTACCTCTCAATTTTGAAATGTATTGTAAAATTAAAAAGAAATTGAGGAAATGTTGGAAAACAATTTTGGGTATGAAGCATCCTTTTAGGTATCTCAGTTGTGTTGGTTTTTGAATGGGAATGAGGTCCCATTTCCGGTATTACATTTTTGCTTTATTTTGGTAACTCTTTATTTAGGAATACCGACTAGACCCTCATGCATGCCATAAATAACCTTATGAAAATATTATGCCACACATGGCTTCTTCCAGAAAAATGAAAATAGTGTGTAGATAGATCTGGTTTCGTAATAATAAATAGTAAATTTGAGAAATTATGGTTAAAAATGTTAGCACCCTAACGTAAAAGTACACTTTTGGCAAAGTCAAACTTAATCGAATCGTATTTTTTAAAATTTATCATTGGCAAGTTAGTTTAATACTTGTGCTCACTAACAAACCGTGAGTGAAAAAGACCCTCACCCGTTGCCAACAGTTTAAAAAAATGAAAAGACAATTCGACATTTAAGTGACTTCAAAAATGACAAGAACCTACCGAAATTGTTCAATCTTTAGACGAAACATGAATCTAGAATCTTGCACCGAGACCAACAATCACTGCTTTGAAAATGTTCAAGCTCAAGAAACCCCAGTAGTCACAAGGTTATGGTGGGAAAGTATTCGTAATAATAAAGTAAGGATAAGTATATCGCGGAATATTCTGGGCCGGAACCCACATAATGAAGCCTCGCATAAAGTGAATTTAAGGCGTAGATTAAGGCTAAGGCCTAAGGCTTAAAAAACTTTGTTTAAGTTCCGAGCAAAAGAATTGTTTCATGGAAACAACGAACCCACATCAATGCCTGAAAGTACATTGGCTACCATCATAACTGGAGGCTTCCAACCAATTTATATCCCACACTTAGTCCTAGTGACTCCTCCCTCTTTCTTCTGTCCAATAAATAGCTCAGTGATGATTCTAGGTTCTTAGTAAAGTGATAGGTGCTGTAGAGGAATGTTGAGAATGGTGAGGCAAATAGTTTTTAAATGGTTTCAAAGGTTCAGGAAAGCTATTGTAAAATATATTGAGTTCCATGGAATCTTGCAAATAATTCGACAAATGCAGCCAAAAAATTATTTGAATTTTAGCAAGGTAAAAAATTTTTTTTGTAAGTCTGTGCAGGTTATCTTTGTTGTGAATTCAGGACTCTTATACGCGCTTTGTTACCAGACAACCCACTAATTACCGCCCCTGCCAACATGGACACCCACGCTGGAACCATAACGTGTACCTTAATAAGGTCGCAGAGCTGTTCCATGAAAGCTAAAGAGATTGTTATTGTTTATTTTTAATTTTTTTATCTCATAATTATCACAAAGAAAACTCGCATGTAACAAATTAGATGTGAAGGATTAGAGATAAAATCGAAGTTGAACATAGAAGAAAGTGAATGTCAGCAAGAAAAACTATATACGATTTTTGGACAATTTAGAGTAGAGGTCGAAACGAATCCAGCAAAATCGGCAAATAAAGCACTTTATTAGGTCCTGATTAATTTACAATCTAGCTGCATACACTTGGATTGTACAATTTGCCGATTAACCCTGAGTTGTTATGTGTTTAAAATATAAACTATCAAGCTATAGAAAAAACTTTCAAAATAACCCTTTTAAATGGAGAACCTGAAGAATCATTACCGGAGTAAGCTGGTACGGCAATTAATGGCGGAATCAAATCAAAAGATATTGTACGAAACATTCGACGAATTAGAATTTTTCAATAAAAAATGCTGCAGAAACGCTAGTGCGGGTGTAATGTATCGATAACTCTGAGGTGCCGAAAGACTGTTTAAGGGAAGTAGACAAACGGCAAATGCACTAATTGGACTTATTCGGAGAAGCAACGTGAAGTTGCTCTTGTTCTAAAAATGGAAGACGCAATGAAAATACCGAAAAATTTGGCAACTAGAAATCTTGGAGGCCAAAGCACGAACTCAGATAAATGATTCTCATTAGTTTACTTTGCTAAAGATTGGAATTAACAATTGAAATCCTAATTTAAACCCTTCTTTAACATTTTTAATCAATACAGACACAGATTACCCTTGCAAGAACAATGTTTAGAGTCACTGCTCAACAGTTCCTAATTACGTGCTCTTTAAAGCTATCCCTAACTATTTCGATATTACAATTACATTATGCTCTCCCAACCCACCGAACATATTAACCATTTCTAACAGACAATTTATCTTTGAATATTGCAGGAAGCTAAAGGCTACTCCATCCCGACACATCCATTACAAACGATAAATGGCCAATCAAGTGAAACGAGCCGAAGTGAATGCAAAATTGCAACTAACAACGACTGAAGCACCTACATCGGTTGCAATGCCATTCCCATCGCCAGCTAACATAACCGTCTCGATAGTATTTTACACGCTACGTATTCTGTCACCAACACGTAAATTGCTCGTCCTTTATCCTTCCAAGAACTATACGTGAAAACGCATTAAAATTGCGATTTCATTGCCAGCGCCATATTGCACACAAGGACACGATAGACAATGGACTTTTCGCGGTATCGTAATTGTAAGATTGATGAAAACTCAAGTGTATTGAATCCTTGAATGAATTAAAATGTGATTCCAGGAAGTGTTTGTGTTTAAAGAAACTATTAGATATTGTGAAAAAAGGACTTCATGCAAATTTAAGTTTTTCAAATCAAAGGCGACAGTATTTGGATTGTGTGCACCTACAATCAAAATATGGTAATGCACGGTTGAATCCTCTCTCAATTTTTTATAAACAAAGTGGTGCTAAATTTAGTATTACTACCTTATATGTACCCACTCCGTGTTTGGTGGCAATTCATACACACGTTGTGCAGCTCAGCGTAAAAAATGTCTAAATATCGCTTCATTGCTTATTCAGACTTTGAATTAACTCCGAACTCGACTGCCTTAAATCTACCGTTTGAACTATACATTCCAACAAAAAGGACATCCACCGAAGAACTGTCCACCGAGCTCAACATTCCTTATACAGTGTTCGAAATACTTGTAGCGATTATTGCAATTATTGGAAATTTGATGGTTATCGTGGTTTTTCAGCGCGAACGAAAATTAAGACGACGTACTAACTACTATATTGTGTCCTTAGCTATAGCCGATTTCTTAGTTGGCTTGCTCGGTGTACCATTCGCGATTTTGGCTTCCGTGGGACTACCCACGAATTTGCATGCATGTTTATTTACGGTCTCACTGTTGGTAGTATTGTGTACGATTTCAATATTCTGCTTAGTGGCTGTATCAATTGATCGATACTGGGCTATCTTACATCCGATGGCGTATTCCCGAAATGTAAGGACTAAGACCGCAATTGGTAAGTAATTAAGTTGCATTTGTTTTAAAAAATATTGAAAATTAAAAAGAACATGAAAATTGTTTGACTTAATCGATTAAGTGTTAGTTGCTCGCATACGTACGTTACCGAGGCGTCTTATGATGATTTGGGTATTTCAAGGACTAATATTTATCTAGTTAAATTGAAATTAAACGTTAAGTTTTAGATAAAGAAGACATGGAATGTGCGACTTTCCCTTAATAAATTTATTAACTGCACATACTTAGCCCAATACTCATTAGTGGTGACCAACAAAATCAAAATGAAATCCAACATGTTAATTAATTTTTACCATGGATTTCATCAATTAGCACTGTATTGAAAGCTAAATATGGCATTGCCTAATAAGACGTAAACCACCCCCATAGTGCGCTTGTTTTTAAGGGTTGAAAATAATTTTGATTAGGCTGATTAATTAGTTAAAACATTCGGTAGACAATACTTTGTTATCTTGCTTCAATATTTTTGTAAATCGATTTAATCCTGTGCATTCATTGTGAGAAAAGTGTCTAATTAACTCTACTGGTTTTTGTGAAAATTATGGCATGGATCCAGCAAGAGAGCTCAACTCACCCATAACTAATTTTATAATAAAAATTTTAGTTTTGCAATAGATGTAAGAAACTGTTTAAACAATATCACGAGACATTTTTATTCTCGCATATCGCTCGGATGTGCCCTCTCAGAGGACATTAAAGTTTATTAAGGATTTCGGAGAATTAAGTATCTTCAGCGCAACTTTTTGAGACATGCCTGTTTATCAAGAAAAACCACCGGAGAAACGTTTTGTACATTGCCAAAAATGAAAAGAAAATAAAAGCAGACATAATAAACTTCCAACTGCTACTTTGGTGGCATCAGATCACTTAGTGCTGATTATAAAAAGGAAAGCTATTCAAACTCGAAACCAGGACGGCCTGATTGGATTCTCAGAATTCGTCGGATATAAAAATTTTGATCAGCATTTATGCAATATGTGAAAATTTGTTCTATTCCTGGATCGTTCTCGGGTAAAGTGTAATTCTGAATAGTAGCGTTTCAGATAATGTCTGCAAATTAAAGTAAGGAGGAGTTTAATCATCAATTGCGAAATTTATTACCCCTTGTTTTTGGCATTTGTTGAAAATAAGTTGCAGCCTTCAGCTTAAAATTATATTGTAGCTATTTTTTGTTTTCGAACATAAACAATAACACTGAAGAAAGAGTAAGTGCTCCTGAAACGCCCATCGACAGTTTTAAAAACACCTTCGGTAAGGTAGAACAGTTTTTCCTGTCAACTTTGTCACGTTGCAAAAATAATTGCGTTTAAAACAAATGCATGCACAAAAAAATATCCTGTCCAAAGTCTAATTTATTTATCAAGGCTAGAGAAATTGTATTGCCGCTTCAGTGAAATTTCATGCATAATATGCTCATGATTCCTCTTAGTTTGTGCTCTTATTCGCTATGTAATTGCAAAATCGGAAATTAAAGTGGCTAACTGATAACGGCTTCGTAAATAAATTAACTCATATCACCATAACCAAACCATATCACTAGTATAAGTTTTTTCCAGTTTTACTAAGAGATGGCGCCAACGAAAAGTACGCAGCGAATTAAGTTGACACATACGCCATTTCCATCGTCTGACATGAGCTACAAGCAGACACAAGTTGAGTTGCAAAAACTAGTGTGTTTGTGTTATGGTGTTGTGCTTTTCTTGTTTAATCAAAAGAAAAAGGCTGTTGAAAGTCATCCTTTGCTGATAAAAACATATGAGGGACACGCATCTTCTATTAAGCAATGGTTTCGACACTTCAAAAATGGAAATTTCAATAAGCAAGAAATGAACGCTCTGGTAGACCACAAAAATGTGCAGAAGAGCAATTCCAGGAGTTATTGATTGTGGCCCAACTCAAACTCATCGTCAATTAGCAAAATCATTAAATGTGTTACAGGAAACGATCAGCACGCGCTTACAAGCAATGGAAGAGATCAATAAACTTGGTAAATGGGTCCCACACTATTTGAATGAACGTCAAATCGAAAATCGCAAAGTCACTTGTGAAACGCTGCTACAACGCCAGGAAAAAAAATCATTTTTGCATCGAATTGTCACGGGTGACGAAAAATTGGTTTATTTTTTAAGCGGGGAAAACCCGGGTTTTCACTTGACGAAGTCTGTCCTTCCACATCAAGGCTAAATCGCTTCGGCAAACAGACCATGTTATGTGTCTGGTATTGTGTACCATGAAAACTTGAAGCCCGGTGAAACTATTAATACACAACGCTATTGCCAACAAATTATAAATTTTAACAGCGACCGAATAGCGAATTTAAAAAAAATGACCGGGATGGGCAGAAAATATGATAAAACTTCCGCAAACAGCGAAACCAATGAAAGACACAGTTAAATCACTTGAATGGGACATACTTCTGCACCCGCCGTACTCACCAGACATCATCTAACTATCACCTCTTCACATCAATGGGACACGCGTTAGCAGAGCAGTACTTCAACGCTTTCGAGAAGGTTTGAAAATAGTTCGACGAATGGTTTGCCGCAAAAGGCACACAATTTGGCACTCATAAATTATCTGAAAGATGGCCGAAATGTTTTATTGATTACGTATTTTTTACCAAAAAAAAACAGACAAAAACGTATGCATAAACCTGGTGCATACTGTCAGTAAAATAATATCAAGAACATAATTTAAACCAAGAATGTTGCCTAAAGAACTAAGGTCGGTATAGATTCTTACTAACAATAGAGGGAGTGATCTTAACACCTTAGCGAAAAATCAGGGTCAGGAATGATATTTCTTCCATCGGTCTTTTTAAATATTGTATTCGGTGGACACGTCTCTCTAGCTACGGATGAGATTTTCACCTTACTTTATCCACCCATTAAGGCGCGTAGATTATATATGGTATCACCGACAACCGACAGTATTCCAAAAATCGCTCATATTCTCATAAGCTTATCAGCTTCCTCTTTTTCATGGTTCCTGCAAGTTTTATGATCGAACCTCAAATAAACTCCACAAATCTTTTCGATAACCTTGTCTTATGCATGATTTGATATTAAAATATATATAATAATTTTATTGAAACGCGTTTTCACTAAGCACGATAGCTTTCCCACCATTTTCGTTCCAAACGTCAGTACATCTGTCACTAGTTTTCTTCCTAAAAACATATGAGTGCGCTGATACACTTATGTTGGTTTCCGTTGCAGAGCTATCTTTACAGAAAAACATGTGAGACTCTTCAGCATTATCTTCACTTTACACCACACCACTTAGAATTGCAACGAAATGCTGTCTATAGAACAGAAAAGAAAGAATTTTTATTGCAAAGAATGCTCATCCTGATCAACGTGATCAAATGCTTCCTTTTAATTTTGTATTTCTTTCAATTTCGAAATCGATTTTCAACCATAATTCGGTCTTTTTCAGCGACTTAATTATTTTCTTTACAATTTCTGCTTAAGAACCAACAGGCCTAAAGAAACTTTATTTAGAAAATGGAATAAAACGTAATTTTGAAGAGTAATTACAGAAGATATAAAAATTGCAAAGAATATTACATTTTTCAGCAATATTTTAATGGGATTGTATTTCAATAGTTGAAATAACCATGACCTATAGTTTGATTTATCCTTGTTCATCAGCTTTTTCTTTTCCCGCCTTATAGCGAGGATTTCCATGACATCCAATTCATGAGTATCTCTAGTTTCCTTGATGATTGTTGCATCTCCAATCTTGTGTCCTTCCACTATGATGTTCCGCTACGGTTGATACATACATAAAGAAGGGAAAAAAGGAAACGGAATGAGTGAAATAATATCAACCGTGAATGCACCTACCCAAAAACTGGCTACGTGGCTTGTGAACGAATTTAATGGTATGAAACCAATGATCAGCAACTCTGTTGAAAACAGCTAAGCATTCTCAGAGAAGCTACTACAGTTTGGTCCACTAGCACAGGATTAAATTATGGTCTCATTCGATGTGTAATATCTATGTCCTGTTATGGAAACAATAGGGTACATAGAATTTTTGATCTGACACCAAAAAGAAGAATCATCGTCATTGCAGATAGACAGTATAAACAGCTTGCAAACCTTTATATGACGAAAAAATGTTTGACCTTCAGAGAGAAATTTTTAAAAGACAAAAGGAGGAGTAGCGATGGGAACTCCTCTGCCATCATTCTTTGGCGAAATATTCGTGACAAGATTAGAAGAGGAACTACAGCATAAAACTTATTACCGCGATTCAGGATTAGATATGTGGATGATGTTTTTGCGAACTTAGAGAGTGAAGTTCTGGTGACAACCTCTAGTCCTGCCAATTATACGACTTTCTGCGTAATTCAGTCTAGTGGGAAATGCACATGTCTTTGACTAAACATGCGGTAAATTCAAGTTGTAGAAATCGCATTGGTTGGATCAGCGTTTCTAGGTGCAGTAGCGTATTCAGTACTGATCACAATAAGATATGGTTTTGAAAATTATTGCAGAAGTACTGAATTCAGCAGACGTAGTTCAAGCTATATACAATGTATATTATAAATATCTTATACAACCTAAACTATCTTTCCTCCATTTTTCGTGAGAATTCGGTTTTTCTGTTTCAAAAAACCTTTCAGTAAAATACACCACTTTTTAGGAATTAAATCTGTCGCCAAAAACGGATCATGCTTCATAAGGACAATGTGATGTGAATTACTTCCCAAATGCAATTGAATCTGTGAAGCAATTACGGACGAAGCCACTTATACATTAGTGTTGATTGGCTTCGTATCAATTCACTACTTTTATCAACGAAAACACCAATTGAAAAGAGAAAGTAACCACACAACAGAAGAAAGTATCTAAAAATGCAAGCATCTTATTTTTTCCAAGAAAACATCCACTCAAACTACTTACAGAAGAATTTCAGCTCTTGGTCTAGATATCTTATAAAGAAATCTCAATAACTTATATCGCCTGTGGAGTCCTGCAAGTATTTCTCGACACATGACACATACTTCAAACAATCAGTAACAATTGTAAGTTTTACAGTCGACCGCAATTCTGAAAAATTTAAATTCTGAACAAAGTTTTTATGTTGCAACCATAAACTTCAAACTCGTCTTAGTATTTCAGAGCACATTTCTAAGTAGACTTCTTCAACCCATGGCCTCAAAATTCTAGAATTTTAAGTAGGTTTTCATCACTGCAAATATCGCAACTTTATGCAATCAGAAAATATTTCACTTTAACTTAATTAGATTTCAATCTGATTGGCTTAAAGTTTTCTCAAACTTTCTTCACTCAAGTCAAGACATGGCGTCAAACGGTCTAATGCCATTATTCTATTGTCCTTATTGTGTTCCTTTTCAAGGGTTTAAATGACAGCTTTTCATCCCATACGTATTCAACAGACGGCTAACTAATGCGAAAGCTGGACTGGAAATTAAGTCAGCTTCTATTCGTCACAAAATATGTCTCACTATTGTGGCATGCTTTCGTCATATTTGTTTGTTGCAGAGAGAACCACATTCCTGTTTTACGAGTACATTTTCCTATTATTATTCCTCGTAGGGTTTCTCAAGATGACTTAAAAGAAAAATATATATAGCAAGCTTACAAAGGATAAGTTAACACTAGAAACGCTGAAAACAGAAGTTCAGTATCGAGTGAAAATGGTTCATTGTCGTCATGAAATCATAGAAACGTTAACGTTTTATATGCAAACTTATGATTGGAATACAAATCGATTGAAAGCAGTTCAATCGAAATTTAATTTTATTAGAAACCGTAATCAGTTTAAGCATCGCTGCAGATACTTTTCAGTGTTAGATAAATTTTGGACTATCTATTATTGCAGCTGAGTAATACGGTTCAAAAAACAATTTCTTTACATTACTGGAACTTATTTCATCCATTTGTATAAAATTCATAATTAAAACACGTACGAACATAAAATGTTAGGCATTTGTGAAGGATGTATACCGATCCCTACCCATAGTATACGAACAAAATGGCTCTGTAGCTCTTCGAAACACTAAAGCTATCTACTAAATAAATATTATTGAAACTTTTTGCTTTAACACTTATGTTCTCCATTCACTCTATAGCGGCCAACATTGACTGTAATGTCATTTGCCACAGCATGACGTTTTTAAGACATACCTACAAATGATTCCACCGGCCCATTAAGCATGCCAAACAGTGACTTTCTTCGGATGTAACAGTATTTGAACAACCACCTATGGTTGCTCATCCCTCCAAATGCAGCAGTTTTGTTTATTCACCAAGTGGTTGCTATTCAACCAAAAACGAGCCTTATCGCTAAACTTAATTTTCGTATGAAATTCGGGATCAGCAACAATTTGTTCTTGGGCCAATACAACGAATCTACGCCATACTACGGTAGTCCTTCGGCTTCAATTTCTGCACGAGTTGAAATTTTAAGCCCGCAAACCAAGATCCTTCCGTGAAATTTTCCATCATGTGGATGGACACAGGTTTACTTGTTAAACGCAACGTCGAAAGGACTTCATTGGCCATAAAATTGATAGAGTTTGCGGTGTGTTTCTCGAACAGAACAGTATTTATTTCGAAATAAATCTGCACTTGTTGTAGACATTGCTCAAGCTTCAATCTATTCATGTTAAAATGGCAAATCAAATTAACCATACAACGTATGACAGCTGTCACATGTAACGTAGCACTAAAATGTGTTGCCTCCTTAAATTTCTTTTCCTCTGACATCCCGTAGAGGTATAAGATATGGAGAGACCCTATCCGTGTACATGAGCGCCCGAAGTTTTAACCTTATCTTTTTTTCCCTCATGAGCTGTTGAAATGTTTGGCTCTTTTCGTTCCTCGCATTTGTGTTATATGCAACATGATATTGGAAATTTTATCGAAATTTTAAAGTTTTACGCACGGCTAGAAGGACATATATTTAACATTCACACATATACAATGTAAGATTCGATCATAGGATTTTTCGGACCAGAGAGAGCTTCATTATGTTCCTCTGCAATTATTTTGGTATCCTATATCTATTTTCTATGTATATGTATATTTGGTTAAGTTCCTGTGAAACTTATTTGCATTGAAGATCCAATTAGCCTGACTCTAAGATATTTGAAAATTTTTTTAACTAGATGTGTTTTTTTTTATATCTGATGTTCACGCCGATATTAATGTATAGATACAATATGTATGTGATTATTTCAATGAAAAACAAAAATTAAAATGGAAAAAAATTAATATGGTTCGTTTAGTAAAACTTTTTCACCGAACCCTTGGCAGTTATTATAATCGAAGGCTACCGTATTCATGGAAAATATCGAAGTAGCGTATATACAAAGTGTATAGTGTATTAAAAATCAGGATTGCAACATTTCACTACCAATAGAAGAATCAATTAGCAACACAAAAATCAATCAAACAAAAACTCCACTACAAACCAATAAATCCTTATTACTTATCTAACGAAGGAAGCACTCTATCAGTCAATAAACAGCTGTTATGGATTAAGAAAAATCAATCAGCAAGCTTTTCAGACAGGACAAACAAAATCAAGAACGATAGTATCATGAAACATAGAACAATGACCATAAAAGAACCTTGTTTATGGTCAATTTTCAAATGATACAGACGTACCTTGGATATCAACTCATATATGTTATCACCAACACGTCTAGCAGAAAAACCAGCACCAAGATTGTATTAACAGAATGAGGATAAAAAGTGAATACAGAAGCTATGACCAATTAATGAAAAATATCTCAAATAAACATCTCAATAAATCAAATAATTTAATAACAATCTTTTAAAGTATATGCGGCTTCCTAACATAGAAATACTTTCATCAGATACATTTTACACCAGCAAGAACTTGATAATTACTTCCACAGTAGCCCTATCAAATCCGAACAAGGAGGTTCAAAAAGGATGTGCCTGACGGGAGGTTGCCCTCAATTTCATTCAGTAGCAAAAGTATGACACATGTCAAACAAATGCGTATAAAAGTATGACACATGACAAACAGAAGCTATCACCAATTAATGAAAAACATCTCAAATAAACAGCTCAATAAATCAAATAATTTAATAACAATCTTCTAAAGTATCTGCGGCTTCCTAACATAGAAATACTTTCATCAGATACATTTTACACCAGCAAGAACTTGATAATTACTACCACAGTAGCCTTACCAAATCCGAACAAGGAGGTTCAAAAAGGATGTGCCTGACGGGAGGTTGCCCTCAATTTCATTCAGTAGCAAAAGTATGACACATGTCAAACACACCGTCAATTCTCTCCTAGATGTAACTTTTCCGTATCAATTTCCAAAATTCGGTGATTTTATCAAGTTCAAGCTCATCACATTTTCGGTAAAAATTAAAAGATAAAACTCAATATGTAGCTCACTTTCAAACTTTGTAAAAGAGAAGTTGGTAAATATGTTGGATGATCCAATCATGAAACATTCGTACAGAATTGAGAGTAATTTGAACGTAGTAATTCACTTATTTCCCAAGCATTTAAACGTAATGAAAATTAAATTCATTCAGTTAAATTATTATATTGTATGTACATTGCAATTTTTCCAAGGCGAATAACTTTTATCTATTTTCTCACTTACTCAACTACGTCGTTCACCATAATGGCATTAATGCCAGCAGCATTATGAGCTCAAAATAGCAACCATTCGCCTTAGGCCTAGAATACAAAGGCTTTTCGGAAGCAAAAGGATTGGCTGGCTCAGTACTACTTAATCTATCTCTAGAATATACAAGAAGCAAACTCCGAATTCATATGAAATGAGCGCGGTCTTATAAATCGAACCAAATAACACAGATACATACATACGTAAAAATATTTTTCTGCTATCACGGACCTCTACGTCTCCTGAAGGGATTGGTTTAGTCGTGGACCAAGATGCAACGTAGCGTTTCTTATAAAAGATCAAAACCAAGTGCATGCTCCAAACAAAAAACAAAATCATACCGGCTTAACCGGTGGATTTAATGCTTCAACACTAGAAAACGTTGACCATTTTGCATATCTGGACGAAGAACTTGTAAAGAACTGCGCTGGCTCAACTGGATTTTTGAGAAGCATGTCGCTGGCATATCTCTTCTCTGTTTCACTGATTGTTAAGGCCAGTTGCATATACAGGAGAAACATGCTCCAAACACAAAAGTCGGAGGGAAAACCCATGTTATACAAAATTGGTGAGACTAGGATCCTGGTGCAAATATCTGCAATCAAAATAAGTGCACAATCTGTAAAACAAATAAATGTTCCTTAAGGCCTTGCCTACGTCCAGAATTTTCAAAAAATTGATTTTTTTACAGTTTGTTATTCTCTATAGTTTCAGGTTTTTTTTTATAAAAGTCAATTGTAAAAATTCCCCGTAGATCCAAAGCTATGTTGGAAATGTGACTGCCTGACGAGAGTTTGGTGCGCGCAGGTAGCTCTCCTTTGTTTGAGACGGCTGACCGTCACTTTCGAAGCGCTTCCGTTTGTTATGGCAAAATAAATCTGGGGACATTTGTAAAGCATTATGAGAATATATTTAGGGTAAATTGCTACGATTTCTTATGCCGAACGTTAGTTGTCTTTTATCTTTCGAAGCGTACAGTTGCGTATCATTTCATTAATCAAAAATTATGAAACGTCGCAATATAGATCATAAAGGCTGTAAAAGTCAACAATCTTCACACGCTCATATGAAAGTTGCCGCTGAAGAAGAACTCGAACAATCTGCCAATCAAGATCAACTACAATTATCTAAAGATGGAATTATTGTATCCGGAGATGGCACTTGGATGAAGATTGGTCTTCGGAGTGACAACATTGATTGGTTATTTCACGGGAAAATTTGTCAACTTCGGTAAAGAGCCGAAGAAGCCGAAGATTTCCAAGAAATGTGAAATTCACGAAAAGAGTAAAGGTAAGGCTGAGTGTGAATCGTGGTTAGAGGAACATCAAGAACATTGTTCAGCGAATCATAACGGAAGAGAAGGAAAAATGAAGGCAGATAGTGTTCTGGAAATGTTTAGAGGATCAATAGAAAACTATAACGTTAAAAAATGATTTTACATAGGTGAAGGTGATACAAACACTTTTATTAATATGACGAGTTCTCAGGCATATCAAACCTTGAAGTAAAGGAGAAAGAATGCGTGGGTCATGTCCAAAAACATATGGGTAAGCGTCTTCGCCAACTCGTCAATGAATCAAAAATAACGACGTCAAACATGAATTTGGAAGATCGCACCCAACTGAACTCCAGGTAGTCGGAGAATAGTTCCAATTGCTGCTAATGTTGCAGTATGTACCTTTAAAGATGGGGCAAAGAGTATCTTAAGAATAGAAAAATTACTTGGGATAACAATTGAATATGTGGGGTACGAATATTGTCTCGGAGAAAATGCAAACCGGCTAAAGCACGCAAGAATCAATACTAATCAAATAACAAAAAAGGCCAAAATAGCTCGTCGATTGGAAAAAAATAAACAAAAACAATTAATCATCGACAACGAAGGCATACAATACGAAGCCGGAATGGAAGATTAAACGCAAATTTACAGAACGAATAAAAAATTCATAAATTTCCTGCTTCAGCTGCGCGCGACTCTGAGCAAAACACACTTAAAACTTCAAACGCGTTATTTTCAAAACTATTTTTTCCGTCACGGTTGGCGTGATAACTCAGTTTTCAATATTTATTGATGCGATTTTTTTTTAAATATTCCAAATTGTTTTCTCTATAGTCTGTCCAACCGAATTTTTTATATTTTTATTCGAAAATTTTATAAAAATAAATGAAGTTTAAAATTTATGACGAAAAACGCATACTTTGTTTTGAGCTGCCATAAATTTATAAATTTTTCGAGATTTGAAATTTTTGCTCGACATACTATAACAACAATTTTATTTTACAACAATTTTTTTCAATTTAACATGATCAACATTCGTTGGAGATATGATGCACACCGTGGAGCAATTTTTTTTTTCTTAGTGTTGGGGGTCCCGTGATTTTTTATTCACGTTTTAACTTAACTTAACTTATATTAAATTAAGTTAATTTTTGTAAAAAATAAAGTAAACTAAAATTTTTTGTCAAGTTTAAACATCAGTAAACAATATGTACTATAATATTAATTTTTATTAATTTTTTCTGTTATCCCGTTTTATGTTATGTTACAGCGCTGCTGTACCTATGTAAGGCCTTAATGGAATGCAATAATAGTATCAATATTTATATTTTCGATAATCTTCAGCTACCTTCGGTTTTAAATTTGACAGTGAATTAACATCACAGTTAGAAAAACAATCTCTGTAAGGGAATGGTCGCACATGTTATTGAGTGTTGAAATTTTCATAAAATCAATCGGTGAATCATGACATCAGTCAGTTTTAATCAACAATGTGAAAAACGCTTATATTTACTATTGCCAATTATCATTTAGTATAAGGATAATCTCAAAAATGACATTAACAATGGAATCAATGATTCGATCATCTTTGATAAACTTAGCGTAGATTTAATATATGCTGAAGATTGCATTTTCTTTATGTTCATTCGACTCCAGTAAATTAGTCCCGAAGTCGAGCATCTGTCAAAATCGCATGAAATTGTCGGGGTGTATTTCTTCGGGAAATGACCTTCGAGTGAAGTTAATTTTCCCGTTAAGTCCATTCTACTGTATCCACGAGCAGCACAATTTTTTTGATGACGTGACACTAAATGCAATGATATTATTTCGTAATTTCATTACACGTTTCACGTTTTTCCATAGTTCAAGAACCAGTTTTCAATTTTCATTTTCAACCATTCAATGACACTACCTACGAGTATTTCTAGAAAGTTTTTTTCAGAAAGTTTTTCAGTTGTTGAATTACTGTTAATGTGCGTAAATGTTGGTGATTGCGGGATAAAAATCTTCTTGTCTTTAGTTTATATAACTATGAACTATTTTAAATGAATGCTGGAAAACATTTTAGACAGAGAGAGACCCTAATGACTGTAGAGACTGTGAATCTGCTCAAAAATTGGTGATGAAAACTATGAAAATATCCAGTGCGCTGAGACTAATATACGGCTGATGGAAAAGCCTTTGGATGCGGGCAATTGCATTGAGTTGGGTATGTTTTCTGAAAAAATAAAGAAAACCACGATTAGAGTGCTGAAAAGCCTCAACTTTCAGCTGCTGGTAATCGCGAGGGTTTACACCTTGCTAAATATATGGCTTAAAATTTTCTAGCTCATTATCTCAAAATACTACAAGAACTGCATACAGAAAATACTGCATACAGAACGTACAGTAAAGCTTCATGAAAATCGTAAATACCGCATGTCTGAATATCGGGAATTTTATAACCAAGTTGCAAAGCTAAAAATCCAACATCCCAGCAAAAAAACCTAGTTTCGAAGAGAATATCAATGAAAAGGACATCGTATTATCAAGCATCCAAGCCATCCTTACCAGTTAGCAATATACTCATACGTTCATACACCTCAAATAAGAGGAAGTTTCGATGAATTTTCAGGGCTTTTACTAAAGGTGTCATTTTCTAAGGACATTTCTTCGATTTTCTTATGAATGGTTCCCATTTTTTCACAATTTTTTTGGCAAGAATTGGGCATCTTGTACAAAGAAAGTTAGGTAGTTCGGTGTATACTAAAACATTGTTACAGGTTAAACAAAGAATGTAGCAACGTAGTGCAATGATAATATAATGTTTTACATGATTTGCTCTCAGCTATTCTCTGCAGTGTTGGTAGAAAAACCTGTGGAATCCGGCCCATGTTAACAACCGGAAAATGTACCTTAAGAGCAAGCGGATGTATTCTAGTAGAAAACCCTAGGAAACTCTCCTGCTTGTCCTTTTCAGAATTAGAAACTAAGCTGATCTAAGCTGAGAACGACCGTATAAGCAAAATCATCTTGTATATCTTAACCTCATAATAGATTTGGGTCCTCATGTGTTCACTGCTATAAATGGAAGAGAGTGAAAAATGGCCTGCAAATTCTTGTCTTTTGAACATCTGTTTCTTACCTTCATCATTGTTTTAGAACACTCAAAACTAATAAAGTAAGGAAAGAGCTCTATGAAATCTACCCTCAATGAGTTTATCATTCAGATGTCGTCTTCAATTTGTCATTTAATTATTTAACGTAAAACTATAGTTGTATATACTGATTCATTACCGATGTTATACCATGAATGCCGAACCATCCCCTAAAACTACAAAAGTACTATTTAGATCTTACAGCAACTAAAGTTCAAAGGAACGGTTTAAAATGTGTTCTTGAATTAGTACAACTACCAACCAAAGCAAATTGAAGCTCTAGAAAGCCATAAACCAGAATATGGATCTTATGTCCTGGAACGAATCTGTCACATTCAATCTGTTCATCAATTTTTATTAACATTCTCATATCAAACACAATAATACGAGAAGATTGAATTGTGAAAACGTTGGCCTGTTGAGTTTACCAATAGCCTGTTACATGGACACATACAGTGGAGTACAAATTGAACTCAATTTTTCACAATTTCTCTGGTTAGGGGAGAAGAACATCCTTTTGCTTAACACTAGCTCAGCTCAGATGTTAAATACAGAATTGATGATAGGGTGAAATTAAACAAGGAGCAAGCAACAAAAAATAATGAAAACGTATGTGAGTTACCAAGAGATTGCAGAGTAATTAGAAGGAATAGTCGAGTAGAAAATTGCATTTATGTGTTTTTTATCGCAGCAATCGCAAATGTGAATTTTTATAGAAACGTATCTTTTTTTTAATTTCGTTGGGACCGGTATAGTCAATTCCTTTTACGGGAATACGTGACGTACCGAATAACAATAACAAATAATAAGTATGATCAAGTAAAATACCTCATCAACTATACGATTTCAGAGTAAATAAATTGTAGCTCTGCCTTGTGGTTAAAGATCGAGGCTAAAAATAAATGCATCCAAAGCTTTTATGATAGAATTGCTGGCAGTCCTGTAACTCTAAAACGTCAAAATTCCTTATTCATCACGATAAGTGTGCTTCAACAATAGGACGATTTAATTCTGACTATAGCAAAAAGAATGAAACTGAAATTGAAACCTATATTTTGATTTTGAAATGTGGTCAATTGGGAATATGGTCAATTAAATCAATCTTTTTGCTTAAAAATACTCTGCTACTGACTCTTCTGACTCTGCTAGTATGCACTGCTTTTTGCATAGACATACAAGTTTCTACCAGATAAACATGGTTTGCTGAAATCTGGGATACGTTTCAAATCAGCAAAATTTTAGTTTGTTTGTTAGTTCTTCGTTTTAGATCAACAAAACTATATTTAATGAAAGCTCGAACATAATCAAGCGATTTCTTTAGTTTTATGGCTCTTTTCAACTTGATACCCTTTCCAAAACGAGCTGTTGTTCTCAAACCGATTCGCACATTGAATTTTGCTTATATTCGGTTAATATTGTATTAGAAACACTGATGAATAATTGATCCTTTTTTGTTTCCTCATATTTAAAAACTCTTATGAATTTCGTTGCATTATCTCAGAAATCTTAAAGAAAAAAGTCTTTTAACAATATGTACAGAAAAGTGGAAATCAATGAAAAACTATCCTACCTTGACTACGCTTTTTTTCAATTTTTTAAATGACACTGCTCAAGCTAGGAACTTCAAAATAATCTGAGGTCACTTGTCTTGAACGATTTAAATGTATATGTATATATCCAAATACGCCACCGCGTTACTTCGGGAGCCCCTCATTTTCGATATGTCCGAAAAGTTTTCCCGCTCCCTAACACATAGATAAAGAGTATTTTCAGAGTTACAGTACTTTGAAATGAAATAAAATACGCATCACTTTATTTGATTGCCATGAAATCGAATTTTTGGAAAGATAATTCTTTCCATTTTTAATTGCATATGATTTTGAGCGTGTGAGCGCCACAACTGGCATGGATAAAGCATAAACGAAAAGTCTAATTTTGGATTAATCCAACCAATAATTGGGACCGTGTCTCGCCCATTATGCGGCCAATGCTGGCTTCAAAATGATGAAGCGCCTCGGACTTGTCAGCAAAGACGAGTGATTTGACAGATCCCTTCGAGAAATAGTCGAATGGCGTTAAATCACAATATCTAGCAGGCGCGTTGACAGGGCCAAAACGAGAAATTATGCGCTCGTCAAATGCTTCTTTCAATAAGTCGAACATAGAAGTATGAGATATAAAGAGGCCCTATCCGTGTACATGAGCGTCCGACTTCAAACTTATCGCGGTATGCAAACTTGAAATCGGTATGCTGAGCATTCGATCTGAGCTCAGCATACCGCTTTCAACAAACGAGAAACGAAAAGAGGAAGAATACAGTATGCAGACAGCAAAAATCAACGGCTACAATAGGAATACCATCAAAAGGATAATAGGGAAAAAGGAGAGACAGATGGAGCTCCACAGTTTGTCGACACTGTTCGGGAAAAATACACAAGCCGAAAATACAAGAAGAGCGGCGATCAGACACACTCCAGCAACAGGAGCACTCAAAAAACTAATGAGTACAACAGGCATAGAGTTAATACCCACGAGCAGAAAACTCCAAATAAAAAGCCATGTCAAGTCAGTCAAGGATCCACTTCGCCTAGAAGAACAAAGTGGGGTGTACAAAATCTCCTGCCCCGATTGCAACAAATATTACGTAGGACAAACTCGACGTCTAGCCACCTCATCAAATTCACACAAAAATAATGAAAATAACCTTATGAGGGATTAAGCCATCGGCTAAATAAGTTAGATAGAGGTATACTGCCAATAAAAATAATTTACAACGGCCGGTTTGTTAATGGTTCCTTTTGTTAATTAGGGGATAATTAAGTTTAATTAGGATAGGCATATATATATAGGGTTGGTTTTCTAAGTTATGAATTAGTTAGCACTGAGGAAGGAAGCAACTGGCTTTCGAAATATCGATATATGTATAAAACAAAATAAATAATTTTATGGTTTAAAAGGAAAATTGTGTGTTTTTCACTAGCTATTAAAACTAACCATAGCAAAGAAGTTCGAACAAATTAATATTAATATAATGTATTTTTCATAATTTTATAGATTTAAGGGCAAAATATTGTTTATGAGTATTTGGATAGTTAAATGCGAATGAAAACAAAGTACATATGCTTGTACTATAGCAAGCAAATATCGTAATGTTTGTGACAATAGTACAGATCGTGAAATTTTCGACCATTAATTTATAATACCTCTGATTATTTTTAAGTAAGTAGTTGTGAATTTGTATTAATATGCGTTACTCTTTGTGATTTCGGACAAAAATGAGAGCATACGGCCTCTCTATATCTTCTTCCTTTATTAATTCGATTGTTGCACAACGTGTATTGCAATTAGCTCCATCCCTTTGAAACCAAAGTTGTCCTACATTACGGCGAGTCAATTCCGCAACAAGTATGTCATTGATCATGGCTTTGTAGCGGTTACCATCGACTGTAATGTTATTCCAAGTAGCATTTTTGAAGACATGTCTACAAATAATTCCAATGGCCTGTAAAGCACGTCAAACAGTAATTTCCGTCGAGTGTAACGGTGTTTGGCGATAACCTATGGTTGCTCATCGACCCAAAAGCGGAAGTTTTGTTTATTCAACTAGCCATTCAACGAGAGGCTCATCGCTAAACAAAATCTACAGCAATTTCTTCTTCGTCACGTACAACGAATTTATGCCGTGCGCGGTGGTCCTTTGGCTTCGATTCCACATTGAGTTGAATTTTGTAAGCGGCAAAGTAATATCCTTCCGTAAAATCTTCCATAATAAGGATGGGCACAGGTTTAATTGTTGAGCACGATCATCGATGCAACTCTCCATTATACTGTACTAAGTATGGATGGGTGTATTTTATCATCATTTTTAGCCAACGGTGCGGAAATGATCCACGGTAAACCGAATTAATTGTACTGACGAACGATACGGTCGGCCATTAAATTCACAGAGTGCGCGTGAGTTTCTCGAACAAAAACATGTTTTTTTTTTCGAAATAAATCAAACTAATCACAAAACGCATGCCAATTGTTACTGTACGTAGCTTTAAAAAGTGTTGTTCAAAACCTTTAAAGAAAAAACAACCATATGTGCTTAAAAGTGATAAAATAATGATTTTATGAAATTTCATTCAAGGGACCTTCCTTTTTCAAAAATGCGAGATTTTCTGTAAAGCTATTATGTATCATATCTGTTTAATATGGTCTTGCAATTCAGATATATCCTGACTCTATCATGAAACACAAGTTCCTTGTTCGATTTTAACATTTTCTACCAAATTGCCTTCCGATGAGTGCTTTAAACGCCATGAAAGACAGGAAGGCCAGACATATAAGCCTGCATTCCATTATCACATAGAAACCTATATTTTTATTTATACCTTTGTTTAAAGCTGTGTTTAGCTACTCAAAGGATGAATCGAGCAAAATGCACTAATTTGTAATGAAAGTTAGAATAATTTTATTCGGTTAATCGCAACGAGAACAAAATTTCTTCTCAAGATGTTTTAGAAGTAGCGTCTTGAACTTAAGTTTATGCTTTCAATTAAGGATCAAGAATTTAAAAAATAGACAACATATCTTCGATAGTTACCAGAAACAGTTGATTAGAGAAAAAAAAATTTTTTATATTTTTCCAGGATCTTTATACAAAAAAACTTAAGCGCATTTTCCCAAAAGTTAGGTTTTTCAAACTAATATAAACTAAAGAATTTTTTATAAAAACAATTAGTTTGCTGTTATTTAGATCAATATATTTTCCTTTATATTACACTACGCGTTTCACTGAACTAGTCAGCATTATAAAGTGTATTAACAATTTTGGACTTAAGTCTACGTTTTATATCCTTTAAAATTATGAATCATAACAGGAAAGAAGGTTATTATGCTAATGCATCAAAGAGGGAAGATTTAAATATGTTGGTTTGGTCATTAAGGACAGTAAAATCATTAATTCTAACGTGTTTATGAATTTCCAGTGCTTCTAAAATATTTAGTTTATGGAATTTAGATAAATTACAGAGGATCTGTAAATTTTCAATTGAAGGGAATTCATGGTTGGTTTCCAGGAAGTGGTTCGCTACGTTAGAATTGGATTTTTGGTGAATGTAGGTTTTGAAATGCTCATTAAATCTGGCTTTAAAGGATCTACCTGTTTGGCCAATATACCCACAATTACATTCTCCACATGTAATTTTATAGACTCTAAGGGTTCCCCTCTGAGTACGCTTATGGCAGACCTAGTTATGTTCAGAAAAGTATTTTTCTAAGACTATTTAGAACACTAACAAATTGAATATTCAACAGGGTTATTATCCTTAAGCCTAGATTGACATCTTTTGAATTTAAATGTATAAGTGGCTAGTAAATCGTCAAATCATACACGACAATCAGAAAAAAAACTTTTTATACATACTTTATGATATCCATGCAAAAGGCATTTCACTCATAAATATAAAATGTTTGTGAACTACATCGTTAAAAAAAGTCCTCCTTTAAGCACTTAAGTCCCCTAAACTTTAGCGCGGGGATCTTTAGCTTTGCAGAAGGAATTCTGATAGAAACATAATCTAAGTGAATTAAAATTAGGATGGAAACTATATAGAAAAGTTTCAATAAAACTAAAACAGCATTTTGGTTATTTTCACTATATGTTCATTTTTTAAAGATTATCTCTTTTTCAGGAATCATAAGCCTTTGTTGGGTAGCTGGAACTATAGTTGGTTTTCTACCTTTATTCGGATGGCACGCGGGCACAGAGGAAAATGCTGTTTGTCTCTTTGTCAAAGTGATGGATTACAACTATTTGGTTTTCCTTTACTTTGCAACAATAATCACACCAGCCATACTAATGTTAGCATTCTATGCACACATTTATCGAGTAATAATCAGACAGGTAAAGGTGCTTATTCCCACCTATCAATCATCAATTTATCAATAGACTGCTAATTTATTGCTTATTCTCAGGTTCGTCAAATCGTGACCATGAATCCTGTCGGAGATAGCACTCGACGTACATCTAGCACACACATCCAAGTTACACCACATCGGACTCATGGTGGAACAATGTTACGAGTCCTGGGTGCAGCACGAAAACGTGAAGTGAAAGCAACACAGAATCTCTCTATCATTGTGTTATTTTTTATGATTTGCTGGATACCACTATACACAATCAATTGCGTGAAAGCATTTTGTCCTGAATGCTATGTACATCCCAAACTAACATTTTTCTGCATAATTCTTTCGCATCTCAATTCAGCTGTAAATCCTGTTCTGTACGCGTATCACTTGAAGGATTTTCGAGCTGCACTAAAGACTTTAATACTAAAGATTTTAGGTGTGGAGGTGGATCAAACGGCCGATCTTAACTACAGAGTGTCCTTAGCTAGTCAACAACGATTGCAATCGATGATTGAAAAGCGGTCCTCGTTGCAGAATAGAATTTATATAGGTAAAGTATCATTGCCGGATTATTTATGGTCTTTCAGTTTTATTTTATCTTTTTCCCACAGTTCTATTTGAAAAATACCAACTATTTGGAACAATGACAAGAAAAGGACTTTGAGATGTAGTGGAGATCTTATGCATTCCAGCAATGAGACTTACACGAAATTTATCATCATGAAGAAGGTCTTCTTCTATGTTACTCTTCTCTATTCATTTCTTCACAAAGGAAAATGAGAGTTTCGATAAATTCTTTCTGATTATTTTTTCGAACAATTCAAACTAATCTGTGAAATCAAATAGTTTCTGCTTTCGCTTGCTCAGTAACATGAGCAAAGCAATTACGAGAAAAAATATAGCAAATCATAAGCTGTGATATGATTCGAATCAATTATTTTGAGTCTGTCCGTTGCAATATTATCTGAGGTTATGAGTACACCGAACTAGACTACCAAAAGTGTCTTAACAATAACCCAAATGTCTAACCATATGTCGTAACAATTTAATATAGAATGCAGCCAACTACAAGGAATTTATCTTTATGCATTTCATGGGTTTTAGATAGGAATCAAATTGGTAATGAGGCTTTAGATTGAATTAAGCAAAGCAAAGACAAACTAAAGTATCGTAAATCACATAGAATACCAAAAAAACGCCAATGCTGTACTTCTATTCCAAAATCCTTAGTTTTTCGCTACCCTTGTATTCAAAAAATTCTAAACTTCATGTACTGCGTACAGACAGATTTCAACCCAGGTAATCTGCAAGGATAATAGATTTCAATTTTAATATGTGATTTAAGTAGACGAAATATGATCCTCCAGACAAGCCTAAATTGCAGAGAAATCAAAACATAGACAAAGATTGAACACTCTTATGTACACTTATAGAAAGCTCATTCAGAAAACGTTCAGTTCATGAAAGTTATTTAAAAAATTGAATTGAGACTACTCGAAGAATTATTGTCGAATATTTCACTACAATTTTCAGTTCACCTTCCACATAGAGGAAAAGTTACTCATTGTAGAATTTTCGGTTCACCGCCATACGAGAGGAAACCCTGGTTCAAGCTTTGCATTAATATTCTACTGGTAGAAAATTTGCAACAAAGTTGATCAGCTTAGCCAGTTATATAGTGACCTTTTGCGTTAGTTATTCAAATTAAGGATTCCTTGATTGGTGATTGTTTGATCCATTGTATCTCGTGCCCTACAGAGCACGAGATACAATGAAAGAAAGTTTCTAATTTCTTTTAACAGTCTCCTTGGTGAAATGCGGAATATAAGCAACCCTTTATTCCTATAATTACAAAAGGCTTCCTAGTGCAGATAGCAATGGTTGTTGAGAATTAGAAATACGTTTCTGGTGTCCGTTGTTCTCCTGTAGATCTCTATTTTCTGTATCCTGTACTCTTTTCAATAAAATCTCCAATAAACGTAGTCTTTTTGCTGTTCTCCGAAGGAAGTTCCGTCGTTCCCCGTCTATTTTTTTTTAAGATTCACATACGCGATTTGGCGGTGTGCCACCTCCGGAGTGTGGCTTTGTACTGAGATCGAAGATAACTTGGTAATATTACAAGAAAATTGACGGGGAACGACGTAATTCAGTTCAGAGAACAAAAAAACAACATTACCATCGCGTCGGGTAAAACACAGAGTTCAGCGAAATTGTAGTGTTCTTTCCCTTATCATCTCGCAGATGAAATCTACGTCGTTATAGAGTCCATTTATTAGTAACAAAGATTGGTTTCAAGTCCTTTCCATTTAATGTGGCACATATGTCGCCAATTTTCGTTCCATAATCTTAGATAAATGATCATAGCAAAGTAGTTGTCTCCATAGAAAGTTTAGAAATATTGATGTACTGTTTGTCTTTTTCATTCCATCGATCTGGATACAGGATGAATTCCTCAGTTTTCTACAGACTGTGTATTGTATGTCCTTACTCCTAAGTTCTTGAACAACCATCTGGCCAATCGGTATCTTAATGGTATTTCTGCAGACTCAATTTCCTTGATCTCACTCTTTAACTTAATGATTTGTGTACGTACTTTAATTCTTGGGAGTATATGGTGAGTGACAAGCTGCCGGTTATCCCCTACTACAGATTTGCCTTTTTTCAAAGTTTCACCCACCGGTTTAATGAGGTCACGAAGAGCATAATTCCTGCCTCCTCGCCATTGTCTGTGTTGGATTTTGCTGCCCACGTTGCTACAAGAAGATCTTTCCTCAGTCTTTTAACCTCTACTCATCATCCAGACAGCAGATATGTTGATATTTCAGCTGAAACGATTTCCTTGATCACACTTCCAAGCTTATGGATTTCGTACGACCCTTGATTCTGGGAAGAAACAGATTTATGACTTACAGTCTTTGTATTGGTTGTTGTATGATTTTTTGCTATGAAATATAATTAATTATAAAATAAAACAATAATTTTACCTGTGTTCATAGAGTATTTTATTATTTTCCAAATACGTATTTCAAACCCTATTGTGGGTTCACCCTCTGGGGGAGAATACTGAGGATAAAATACTCTATGGACACAGGTAAAATTTTTTTATAATTGACTTACAGTCTGATATTTCCTATGCCATTTCCAATTTTTCCATTGTTATCACTATTGCCACTTTTTCATAGTTTCATCAACGGGTTTTATAACATCCAAAAGGATACTTTTCCTGAGTCTGATTCTGAAAATAATCAGGATACATCTCCATGAAGCGATTTTTCCATCTATATTTAATTTAACCATTTTATCAATTGGCTTACTACTTTTTACAGCATGTTTCCTCTGATGGCGTTAACATAATGAACAGGCTATTGTTTTAGTTTCTTTATAACTTTCTTTCTTCTACCGCTTCTTTATTGTGTCCGTCATGCCGTGTTTTTTCAATTCAGTGGAATCTACTAAAATAACGTATTTTATTCTTCTGTCGTTCAGATTGCGAAGCCCTATGTTTAGGTATGGATTTCCACCTCTATTTCAATTAGGGACGTCTATGGTTGACTGGATATGTCGTAAATAAATCCATTTTTAAGTGAGCTCATTTTGTTGCTCCATAAAAATATGGAATGACAGATTTATTACAATATTATGTGTAAAATGAGATCGGGACGTTTTAACTTTTTCTTTCTTTCTGCAGGAGCTAATGAGTACAGATGGTCCATGAGTATCTATAGTCCAATGTTTTGATTGTAATTTTGTATCAAAAACTCGCATTTACTACGCCTAAACTGGGTCAAGCGCAAAACGCCAAGAGCGTTGGAAATGTGCATTCGAACACGTTTTTGGTCAAACGTGAGCAAACGCGGCATCCAACGCGCGGAGAGCTTTCTCATGCCCAAATCTTGATTTAATATGTGACAAACACGTTCTTTGGACATTTTCATAAAATCTGCTATCTCTCTCACTTTAATTCGGCGGTCCTCTAACGCCATTTGGTGAACTTTAGCAGTTATCGTCCATAGTCACAGTTTTTGAACGTCCCGAACATTCATCATCTCCTAAGCTCTTACGAACACGTTTAAATTCAGCTGCCCAAAATTTCACTGTAAATGTTGGTGCAGGTCCCCATACACAGAATCCAATCGATTTTTGATTTGCGTAGGCGTATTGCCTTTCCAAAAAATTTAGCAACAGCTCTATACTCATTTTTCCACATTTATACATTTACACATAATTTCCACACATCCACATTTAAAAAAATACTCCCATCGACTCAGCAAATGCCTATCAACTAAAAATTGCTCGTTCAAAATGTCTGAAACTTTGGTGGGTAACTGTCAAAAGATGCACGACTAGCTATCCACTAGCTTTTATTGACGAGTTCCGCCATTTTTACATTTTGTTCGGAAACTTTTCAGACCACCTTCGCATGAACGGATGCTGTCATTCATGTATGCCATATGGCGTGTATTCCGCACTGCGCAGTGGATTTCAATGGTAGCGATGGGGCTTCAATATATTGCCATGGATTGTTTTGACTCCATATACGGCAATTTTGCGTGGTGAAATATCAAGTCAACCAAAAAGTCATGTCAAGCAATAATCAGCTTCGTCAGTGAATAAAATTTTTAATTTTAAATATTTGAAGATTAGACGCCTAATATGGCAAACTTTATCAACAAAAATGTCAATGTCAACGAAATGTAAATTTTGGTACATGTATGTGATTCGCAGCTATTCCTATTGAAGGACCTCAAGCACTTGAAAAAAAACCCATCGATCTTTTTTGGTACATAGGATTTTATATAGATAAATATTGTTGTTTTCTTCTTATTATGAATATACACCCAGTGACAAAAAAATCTACGAGATGCCAATTGAATGAAAATCACTACATATTTCATCGAGTTTCTGGAAACGTTCACTTTTTAGATATAAAATACTTTTCTTATTGCATTATGTCGCTGAAAAAAGCGTTACAATATTGGAACATTTTTCCGATAGCTTGGTTCGTTAAAAAATAGAAAATAGGTACCTTTTTCAAAAAAAATACGCAAAATATTTTATTTGAAAAAAATTACTCCTTTGTTTTATTTATCTGTCTTATAAATACAAAAGAGTGATTATATTGTAATAACTAAGAAAAAATAAACATTACAGATATTCAATTAGTTCTGATGTATTTAAAAATAATTAATAATTGATCGGCCCGCCTTCTGCTTGGATGACTGCCTTCACTCGCCTTACCACGCTTTCAAACAAATTTTTTGTAAAATCTTCATTGATTTCTTCTTCCCACACTTTTCTCATTACTTTTTCTTATTTTCTTATTATTATTATTATATTCAGGTTTAAGAGAGTTTGCTGTTTACTTTAAGAGAGTTTGAGAGTTTACTTTTAAATCCATTACTTGCCAAAGGATTTCAATGGGATTCAAGTCGGGACTGTTTCCTGGCCACGGCAATGACTCTATCCCTAGCTGCTCCTTGAATTGTGTTACCTAGAAAAGACAAAATAATACAAAGTCCATTAGTAAAAATATTTTTCTTTCCAATCTAAAAATAACTTACAGAGCGAGCTCGATGAGCAGGAGCCGAATCGTCTTGGAACAGAGGATTTGAAACATCTGTCGTTAGATCCTCGATTGCTGCTACTACGCCTTCTTCAACAATTTCTCTGTACTTAGCAGCATTCACAGATCCTTCAAGAATAATAAGATGCCCTACGCGATTATGTAGGATACATCCCCAAACCATCACATAGGGGGAATGCTTTACCTTTGCTTGGATACATTCGTCCGAATATCATTCACCGGTTCTGCGTCTCACTCGCAATGTTCCATCTGGTCCAAAAAGATTAAATTTCGATTCATCTGAGAAAATGACTCCTTTTCAATTTTCAAAGGTCCAGTTTTTTCTATCTTTTCACCATTCAAGACGAGTTTGCCTCATTCGTTTATTCAAAAGCGGCTTTTTCGCAGGGCGACAAGAACGCGAACCCATTTCGTTCAACCTTCTTTGGATTTTTTTGGTACTGCAAGGCTCATTCATTGATTTCGACAACTCTGCCCGCAATTTTGATGCTGATTCGAATCGATTTGCCAGGGCTAGGAACTTCAAATGGTCTTCATCCCTTTGCATGGTAACTCATTTTCTTCCGCTGCTCTTTGTTCGCTCAAGGCTGCCTTTATCTTGCCTTTTTTAAATTAAATTCCGAACTGTCCCCTCGCTGCACCCTACTTGCCGAGCGATTTCGACTTACCTGATTGGTAAGAAGCCCAAATTTCGGCCTTATGTTCTAGACTCAAAGTGATGGATTTTCGCACCTCTAGGATAATTTTTTAATTGGCTTGCAAAATCAGACTGATGCGGACATTTTGCATTCTGTAGTTTATATAGGATCTCTCATTACTACCTGGAAAATTTCGTTTGCCTCGGGATAAGCTAATTATGTCATTTTGATGGTAACTTGGAAAATTCCTAATTCGCAGATTTTTTTGTCACTGGACGTAGTTTTCTCGTTTGGCTTGAGTATAAGGGGCCTTAATTTGATGTTGCAATTTCTTTATCCATGGATTTGACTTTCCCCTAGCGCAAGGATTCTTTGATGTGATTTAAAACTCAGACGCTTATTCGACCGTGCTTTTATGATTGCCTGCGTCAGATCCGAGTAACGAGAAAGTCTACTTGGGGCCACATTTATATAAAAAATCTCTAAACTCTTACTGCCGACGTTTATCCGTGAAGTGCAGTGATATTAATATTGACAAAAAGGATTTCATCCAAAGCATGTTATAAACTGTAATAATGAATATTATTTTATTATCAAATGCTTTATTATTTATTATAAGTTTATTTACGTAAATTTTTTTATTTATGTAAATTAATTTAATTTATATAAACAAAATCTTTGCCTTCTAGATTCGCCGGTTTGGCTCCGACAGCAGCAACAACAACAAGCCGCGAAAAACACTTCAGCGATTACATGTAGCCTAAGCAGTGTTCATCAAACAGTCGCGGCTGTAGCATCCGCAACTGCTGAAATAAATAAGGACATTTGGAGGATACCGGAAGTACCAAGTGCCGCTGAGCAAAGTAGCCGATGTAATATTTCGAAAGACAGCACGCCATCGTATTCTCTACAGGATGATAGTTTCAAACCTTCCGAAACAAATGGAATTCAATATTCATTCGATAATAACGAATTCACGTCAAGCTTGAATGACTACATGGATGATGAAGTATTTCTACCCTCGAGTCCAACAGGAATTCAAATTAACGATGACTCCTCACCGACTTCCTGCTTGCACGATAAAATTCGAACTGAAAACGATAAATTTGACTATTATAATAAATCTCTTCCGATAAGCGATTCATTTAGCGATTATGATAATATACAGGTGCAAATGTCCAGTCGACATCAGAATCCTTTAGCAAGTGACTCTACAAGCATTCAAAGTTACACTACAACTCGAAACGGCAGTGTTCAAAGCGACAACAGTGATAAAAGTGACTTTAATCCTCTTCGGCAGTCTGCTGGACAACTCAGTAACTCTGTATTCGTGATTGAGAATGATCGACATCCTTTGTCGCCTGTACACCGTTCAAGAATACGGAAAACATCGAAATTATCTTCTCCGTTTGGAACACGGGCATCAGTCAATAGAATGCAGCGATCCACAAGTTGTACCAATAGCTGTGAGCTGACTAACAACAATGTGGAGAAATTCAGTCCACTTAAAGTCGTTAGCAATCTCATTTTCCCACCAGTAAAACATTCAAGTCTTTTCCATATATTCGATACACACAAAAGCTCGGAAAATACATTTGAAAAGAAAAGGACATCATCAGACAGCTAATAGTTGACTGAATAATGGCAATGAAAAAAAATTCGAATTTGAGTTCCACTTCTGCAGTATAATGCCATTCGTATGAAGTGATTTTAACAAAGACGCGGTAAAGGAGTAAGAATTTGAAAAAGAACAGAACCAAACGGCTTAAAGGATGGGATTTGTCGGAAAGGACCCAGCGATTTTCGCCAAGATCTGTAAGCCATGTATTCTAGCTTGCTATACGATTAGCATCGCACAATAGAAAGGAAGGAGCGTCCAGACTGATTAGATCCTGACATTCAAACATCTTCATTGCATTAGTCAGACCGTTGAAAAATTTTCAGAACTCATTTTGAACGAAGACATACCGAACAGTAGCTCTAATTGTTCATTGCAAACTCGACTGATACGGGTTCGCACGAACGACGGTTTCAATTAAAAACTGAAAGACAACTATAATAACCCTGTGATCATATACAAATTGTTGGTTTCCATGTAATCAAAGAAATATTCAGAAAATTATGAAAATTTAAAAATATTTACATAAGGATATAAAACATCATAAGCTAGTTGCGCGAATGCATAAGAATCTATTTATCGATTTATTTTTTATTTATAATAAATATTCTCTGATTGCTATTTATTTGATAAATGTGCTCAAAGTGATCACAAAGAAGTGTAAATAGTATAATTATATTTATTTATTGTTAAAAAATTATATGCTAAGAAATAAAAGTGATCATAATACTAACCGCTATGTTCTTAATATGGAGTCTTGAAATAAGGGAGCAAAAAAACTAAACAGTTGTTAGTATTCTGTAAGCCAATCAGGGGCACCAATCCTAACACCATGCCAAAGCGTAACTCTTAGCAAGCGCTTAGAACGCATAGCCAGTCTAAAGTTATTTCATGCATAGCATAACTACTATAAGGCGCCAACAGTTCGGACGAGCATCACAAAGAAATAAATGCGAAAACCCCATGTAGCAAATAAAACGAGCTTTGCAAGTGAGAGAGCTTAAAAATTAAACGCTCACAACGTATGTGAGCGGAGAGCTTGCGGCAGCTAGCTTTCTAAACATAATGGAATAATGGACATGATTTTTCCGTTACAATAATACATGTGATTTATCGTGTATACTTACAAAATTATTTAGATCATTACAAAAGAGAATACTCATGCAACCTTCGAATTTATGCCGTATCTTCAATAACTTGTGCTAACGAATTAGTATGACTGCGGGCTTCCTTCTCACCTTATAAGCTTCTTTTCGATTAAGTTGATGAGTCGAAGGAAATGTTTATTTCGGACGTTGAATTCTGAATAACTTTTGTTTGTTAGCCGACTAACCCAAACGTTCGCTCTTAAGCCGATAAATTTATGTTTTTAATATTTGCCCTACTGCATCAATTCAATTAAAAGAATTTGCTGATATTTCTGAAAATAACAAGCCGTTTGATAGTGTTATAAATTAAATTACGAATTTGTTCCGTTGAAATTTTGTGTTCCGACGGGATGGAGTTTTTTCCTTTTTTGTTTCTCCTCAGAACATTCCGTCGTTCCCCGTCACTTACTTTGATTCGTCTGCAAGTGCGTTTCGGCGGTACCCCATCTTCGCAATCCGAAAACGGATCATCACACCGATGATAGTGGAAGTAAAGATGAATCAAAAGAAGTAACGGGGAACGACGGAATGTTCCGAGGACAAAAAAAATTACGAATTTCGTATAGTAATCAAGTCAAGGCATAAATAACTTCCGATGCAGTTATGCATATGCTTTAGTTCGTATTGCTATGAATTATCATGGCAACAAGTATTTGTTTCAAACATATAGACGAGGCTGCATTTCGTATTTAGTCATCCGTCATGTGTGATACCTGTTACGTTATTGGAGTCTTTAAGCTTCTGAAATTGTAGTTCAAAGAGCACATATTCGTTTTGTATCGCTTGGAAGTTTAAACAAGGCAATAACGCTAATGCGACAGCTACAAATATATGCAGCGTATATGATGAACGACTAATAACAGATCGGATAATTAGATATTGGTTTATAAAGTTTGGTTCTGGAGATACGTCCTTTAAAAATGAACCCGAGGGTGGAACGTCGTTCAAACTTTGCTTTTTAAAAGAAATATATGAAGAAAACCCTCATAAATTAAGCAGAGGTAAAGCTGAAAGGTGCAATACATCACTATCAACTATTCACTGCCATTTGGAGAAACAGAGAACATCAGCAAGTAGGGAGTAAGGGTACCTTAAAAACCTTCGTGAACAAAATAAGATCGTCTGCCAATCGTCACAAGTCTGCTGTGACAATATTATCCTTAAAAAATAGTGGTTTCATAATGACCAACCACCTTACCAGATTCAATATCAAACATCCAAGGTAGAAAAAAGAAAAAAAAATATTCAGTGTATGTTTGGTTTCCAGGATTGTTAACAAATAATTTACCACCAAGATTTTTTGAAGTCAAATTTGACCATTACTGCGGATATATACGTTCAGGTGTTCGACAAAGAGTGCAAGAGAAACACCATGAAAAGCGTTCTGCAATCGTTAATCGCAAATACGTCATTTTTGTATACGACAATCTACGGACCTTGTGTGACTAATCAAGAACAAATACTTGAGCTTAGTTTGACCATATCCACCTCTGTCATCGAATCTCGACAGATTACCACTATTTCTTTTCCTTACGAAACCTTTAATGGTATAAATAATTATCCTCATATTATTGTTTCAATGTTTTGCCGAACCAATTGAAACCTTGTTTACAATAAAACCTAATTTTGTCTCCATCTTCCATGATCATTCTTGTTTTTATACCACAAGCATAATGTCACTTTAGATGTCCCAGTTAACTCAGTTTACAGTGCGGATATTTCACGATTTTGATCTGTTCCATGGGAATAAATGTAGTTATGGAAAATCTAGACGCTACTTGCAAGCCATACAAGTGTAACACCACTATTCGTACTTTCTCTCTCTCTCTCTCTATCTATCCATGTCTGTCTCTTTGGACTGTCTCTATGTGGAAAGGTTGGGGAACTTTAGGCCTTTGGGATGCAGCTATGCTAGGCTGACGTTTAAAACGTCAAGTTACTTCTCGACATAAAAGGGAGTAGTCAAAAAGTTGATTATTTTAATGATTTTGAGTTTTTTAATGATTTTGAGAGATTTATTTTACATTTTTATGTGTCAAATGTATTAATAAGAGTTCATGTCAGCAATCTCTCTTAATAATCTTTCATAAAAGTAAATATACATTCATTTGGAGTTTATGTTACTTTTTTAAATAGCTGTTTGAACATATACCTGGAAAACAATAACTATTGGGAAAAAAATGAGTATATTGGTATTAATCGTGAAGTGTGAATAAATAAACAAAAAAGTTTGAAGTGGGTACTTGAATTACATTTTAATAAGCGAACTACAGCATGATGAGTTTTTGCTTTTGCATCGTGGATATTTTTGTGGCCAATAAATGCGGTTTTTAATAATTATTTAACTGTTTTATTTTGTCCAAACCTAACCTATACTGTCTGAATGTGTGGGGATTTAACTTGTTATATTTAAATAATTCACACAAATTAACGTAAACCACTAATTTATTACAACTGTATATAAAAACAATGTCAAACATAAATTTGTTAGAGATCGGCAACTGGAGGATTGATCTCGACGATGGTTAGAGGAAGAAGAAGGAATCGCAACGTCTTTATTGCGATTTTAGCGCAGCGGTGGCAAGCTCTCAAACTTGGTGTTATTTGGGGTCGCCATTCGGATTCGCTACAATACTTCCCCCCTTAGATTTATCGAACGTTAAACGTCACTCTCTGTTGTTTTTTTACGTTTGATCTCTCGTAAGTTTTTGTGATCGGTGGTCTTCTGCTCTCGAAGTTGAAAAACGGCGATGGTGTTTCGTCCTCGATGCTTGGATTCAGCATATACGCGGGTTTCAATCTGTCGATAGAAATTTGTGTCGTTTTGCCTTCCATGAGAATTTTGAAGATCTTGTTGGATGTTCGCTCCAGTACGGGAAATGGACCAACGTATCGTTGCTGTAAAGACTTTTTTACCGCATCCACTCGTACAAAGACGTGGCTACATGTAGCTAAATCTTTAAAAATGAAGACGTTGCCATTTCGGTAATGGTGAACTGATGTTGGTCGCAGTCACCTCATGTCTTGTCTGAATTTGGACACAAATGTTGATGGGTCGCTCGTGATGTCCGAATCGTCAATAAAATCGCCTGGGATTCTAAATGTAGTACCATATATCATTTCTGCTGCAGTACACTCAATATCTTCTTTATAGGCCGTCCGAAGTCCGAGAAGAACTGTAGGCAGTGCTTGAAGCCAATTTTCATCATCATGGCACATCAGTGCTGCCTGTAGCAATCGATTAAAACGTTCCACCATTCCATTTGCAGAAGGATGATATGCCGTCATTCTGATATGTTTGCAGCCGATTATTTTTGTTAGCGAACTGAACAACATGGATTCGAATTGAACTCCGCGATCCGTTGTCACAATCCTTGGTGCACCAAATCGTGCTACCCAATGATGGTAGAAATTCGTAGCGACAGATTCTGCGGTGATTTCGGTGATAGGTATGGCTTCCGCCCATCTAGAGTAACGATCTATCATCGAAAGAATATATTTATTTCCATTGACAATTGGCAGTGGTCCAACCAAATCAATGTGGATATGGTCGAATCTCTTATCGGGAGCAGCGAACTGTAGTGGAAAACTTGTAACGTGCCTGCTGACTTTCGAACGTTGGCATTGGATGCATGACTTCGCCCAATTTGCGATGTCCTTGTGCATTTTAAGCCAAACGAATTTTTCTCGCAACAAACGGCTCGTTATCTTTGCACTTGGATGCGACAGGTGATGCACTGAGTCGAATGCTTGCCGTCGTAGTGATTGTGGAATATAAGGCCGTGCGATTCCCGTAGATATATGGCAGTATAAATATTCTCCATTCATTTGCAGCCTTTGTAAATCCAACGATGTGTCCGAATGCAAGGTGTGTGAAGTTTGCATCGTTGCAAATGCAACGGTCTATCATTTGTTCACATTCTTAATTTTCTTTTGAATAATTTGACTGGAATTTTTGCTAATTATGCTTGGTAACTTGAATTATTTGCACCAAAATAATTTTTGGTTGCAGTTCAATCATCGCCGAAAGTCAAAAGTTGTAAAATATCGAGACCGTTGCATTTGCAACGATGCAAACTTCAGACACCTCCGAATGCAATAGGCTTTGTAGATCACTATCCTTTCGTTGTTCTGCTGCTACGTCTACCATGTCGATTGCTTTTGCTGTTACTGTCTCAAGTCGAGATAACGTGTCAGCTACCGTATTTGTTTCGCCTTTCACATGGAGTATATCCGTCGTAAATTGGGAAATAGACTCCAGTTGGCGCATTTGGCGCGGTGATGCTTTTTGCACAAAAGCATATCAAAGTGGCTTGTGGTCCGTTCGTATTACGAAATGATGTCCTTCTACTCTGTCACGAAAGAATTTGATAGCCGAGTAGATCGCCAGAAGTTCTTTGTCGTAGACGCTATAGTTTCGTTGAGGGTCGATGAATTTTTTCGAGGAGAATCTTTGTGGTAGCCATTCTCCGTCGAAGAGCTGCTGCAATACTGCTCCCATCGCAAAATCCGGAGCGTCTGTTGTTATGGCCAGCTTAGCATTTTTAACGGGATGCTTGATACTTGCCGCTGCTGCTAACAACTGCTTGCTCTTTTCGAAAGCATTTACAGCTGCTGGTGTCCAGTTTACAGGCCTCCTATCATTTTTTCGCGAATCACGCAAGAATTCATTGAGGAGTGCCAGTACTTCGGCGGCATTCTTCAGGAACTTCAGGAACACTTCGTATAAATGTTTACGGTGCTCCTCCGCTGAGCCGGATGCTATGAGGATATCATCTAAGTATCCAAAACAACAATCCAATCCAGATAGAACGATGTCGATGTATCTTTGGAACGTCTGAGCCGCATTGCGAAGTCCAAAAGGCATCATCAGGAATTCAAAAAGACCGAAGGGAGTAATGACCGCTGTCTTTTCGATGTCTTCTTCAGCAATTGGCACCTGATGGTACGCGCGTACCAAGTCGATGGTTGAAAACACAGTCTTCCCGTGCAGATTGTGGTTAAAATCCTCCATTCCTGCGACTGGATACCGATCTGGAATTGTTATCGCGTTGAGCCTCCTGTAGTCACCACATGGCCATCCATTCTCCCGATTTTTTCGGGACCAAATGGAGTGGACTGGCCCAAGGGCCACTTGACGGGCGACATATTTCGTTTTCCACCATATACTCAAACTCAGCCTTTGCGGATTAGTATTTATCCTGCGTTGATCTTCGTACACACTCCGCGATCGGAGGACCGTTTGTAAGTATATGATGTTGAAGTGGTACTTTTCTTGCTAGTGGTAACGTGTCAGAACTCGTTAATATTGGAAACTTTAGGAGGCTATCGTGGTATGGTAATCGACGATTTACCGTTGTTAATTCGGCAGATTTATCCGTCAAAGTTCCGATCGCTTCGAGCTTCGTCTTTCCATCCACAAGCCGTTTCCGCTTTAGATCGACGAGTAGATTGAAATGCTGCAGGAAATCAGTTCCAAGTATGGGATGGTCCACTGCTGCTATGCAAAAACGCCACCTAAAAATTCGTCACAGTCCGAAGTCGAGTGAAAGGATCTACTCTCCGAACGTCGCAATGGTCGTAAACTAAAATTTTTTCGTTCCATTAAAAAAAGTCGTTCCATTTGCTGCATGTAACTTCCGCTCCCCTTGGTGTTTTTTTCTTTGGCTCAGGATTACTGATACCTCTGCTCCTGTATCAACCAGAAATCGTAGGCCTGTTCACCTGTCGGTGATTAATAAATGGCTCTTTTGTCAGAGGACGTCATCGCTGACCGCATTTGACGATGACGGCTTTAGTTTCCCTGCTGGGAAAATTGGTATGGTGGGCGGCAGTTATTCGCCTTTTTCCCAAATCTTCTGTGGTAATAACAAAAGCTATTATCCTTACCTTTGTTTATCGTTGATTGGGATGGTAAACGCTGGCGATTGCGCGAAGAAGATCGATTTCTGGAACGCGAACCTTGGCTTCGTATGCTCGCTTCTAATCGATCGAGTCGGCTTAAAATTTCCATAAGAAGCGGGTCCGAATTTGTTCCGGGAACATGTGATGTCGATGCTACTACTGCTGGAGACGCATTGAATTCCTCTACTATCTTATCAGCCATTTCCAGGAGTTTCGCAATCTCCTTTTCGGTCGAGACGGACATGATGGCTCGAACATGGACTGGTAAACGCCGCATCCACAAGGCACGTAGCGCATCCTCCGGGAGCTGTGAGCCTGCCAAGTTCTGCATCTGTCGAAATAGATGCGATGGCTTTTCGTCGCGTAATTCTAACTCCGTCAGAACTTGCGTTAGCTGCTGCTCAGGAGACACGGCGAATCGAGCAATCAGCTGCGTTTTTAGCTCTTCGTATTTATTAAATTGTGGTGGATTTTTCACTACTTCCGCGACTTGCTTTAGGACGGTAATGTCGAGGGACGCCATGACAGCGTTGAATTTGGCTGTGTCCGAATACACTCGACAGTGTCCAAATGTCGCTTCCGTTTGGCAAAACCAGAGTTCTACCTGTGACTTCCAAAATGGCGGTAACTTCACATCGCGCACAGATTCTACACGAGGGGCTTCACTTCCAGGCCACAATTTGCGCGCGATATTTAACGTAGTTTTTGGTGTTTCCACGTTGCTTCTTTCTTTTGGCGTTAATTGTTCGCTACCGGTCGCCATTTTTGTTATTCACTCGGCGTGGGTTAACGTTTTAATGTCGGGTCACCAATTGTGGGGATAATTAACTTGTTATATTTAAATAACACACACAAATTAACGTAAACCACTAATTTATTAAAAATGTATATAAAAACAATGTCAAACACAAATTTGTTAGAGATCGGCAACAGGAGGACTGATCTCGACGATGGTTGGAAGAAGAATAAGGAATCCTCACTTAACACAAACAAACTAATTTTATGATAACTAATTGAGTCTTCCATAATTTTTCTTCAAATTTTAAAAAATCATAGTTTAGTGTGTACAAATGAAGCCAACCTTTCTCTACATTTCGATAATGTTGGTAAAGTTATTGGATTCATGCTTAGTCATATTGGACTGTGCTCTCACCTGCTAGGTTTCAATCAATGCCTGTATTTGCCCCTTAACACACTGACATCATACTGTCACATTTTTGGTGAATCTCTTCTTTCTGCAGGGCAGTCCTTTTAATCTATTAAAAGTGATGTTCCCCTTTCAGGCAACTTTGTTAAAAACACTTGCAATTTACACTATAAACATTTTTTCTTGAAAAAAATACGAATAAAAACCTAAAAATTTCCAGATATGTTAACCAAAAGAAAAATTAAAAATATTTTTATGCAAAAAGTGTAAATCACATTATTCTAAAGAATTAAATGAAAAAGAATGTTAACGTCTTTTTCATGAGGCTCATTTTAAGAAATAAATATTGGGTATAGGAATAAGTTTCCGCCGTTTTTTCGTTTATTTCAACATCAAAAACTACAGTCATGTCATGCATAGTATGCACCAGTTGAAGCTATAAACTTCTCCCAGCTTTCTGGTAGTAGATGGATTTTTCGGTGTAAATACCCCCATCCTTCGATACGATCCAGTCATCAAGCCATATCTTGATGCCTTCATAAGAAGTAAATTTTTCTCCAGTGAGAGCCGATTGCATGGAGTGGAACAAATGGAAATAGAAGCAATGTCCGGGGAGTACGGTGGGTAGGCGCAAGATTTTCCAATTCACACCTTCCAAATATTTTTTGACCGGCTTGGCTACGTGTGGCCTTGCATTTTCATGCAGCAAAATCAGCTTGTTATGTCTGTAATTCAATTCTAACCGTTTTTCCTTCAGAGCTCTCAGAGGGATCAGTTGAGATGACGCTACTGTGGTCCCACAAGATGCGCAACATGACGTTGGAAGCGTGAAATTTCCGTTTCCGCGTCGATAGACCTAGTCCCCCTGACATTACCCAATTTTTGGTAGCTTAGGGTTGACGTAGTGCATCCATTTTTCATCCCCTGTCACAATTCGATGTACAAAGCCTTTTCTTTTTTATCGTTGAAGAAGCATCTCGCACGTCGTCTACCGCCGTTCGATGTATCTCTTTCTCACTTGATGCGGCACCCAAGTCCCAGCTTTTCAGATCATTTCCATGACGTGCAAGCGCTTACCGACGGTAGATCTGTAAATATTTAAGACCTGCGACAATTCTGCTAGGCTTCGACTTGAATCTTCATCCAACAATTCCCGTTGTTGACTTCAAACTTTTTCGGTGCCCCTTCACGATCTTTATCAGTCACAGCAAAATCACTAATTTTAAAACGCCGAAACCACTCTCTGCAAGTCGTCTCAGATGGAGGATGATCATCGTAAACATCGAGCATTATATGATAAGTTTCCTTATTTTGAGAATGAAATAATGAACTAAGACTTCCCGCAAATGCAGGGTTTTTCCGTATCCAAGTTGATATTTTCAACAGGAAAAAAAAACGATGTTCAGGCCTTGAACGAATGTCGACTAGTGCGTTCGTGAGCCTACGCATACAACTTTCAATTCCAAGCCAACTACAACAACAGAAACTAAAATAGTATTAGTAAGGACATATGTCTACCAATGGCGGAAACTTATTCCCATATTCGATACATAAAGATGATAATTCACACATAGTCGGTTTAATTTAACTTTTTTGACCCATCAACTTGAATTGATTTAATTTGAACTTAAGGGTTTTGTTTTTATCACTCTTTTTATCACATTCCATGTACGTTGACGAAAGATCTTCCACACGACATGTATCCATGAGATACATTCCTAAACACTCATCTGTTTTATTTTTGATGAGCAGAAGTAGCACAGGGAACGATCCTTTTTCCTTTTCTCTACTGCAGGTTCGAGGCTGAAAACTTTTGGGCTGTTTTCAAAGGCCTCCAGCCTCCAATTACCGCTTGTATTGCATCGCTCTTTTGGACATGTTGGGTTTGATTGCAAATCGTGTCGAGCTCAAAACCTAGCACAAACCCTTTTGGGGTTTACTGCCGAGATTTTTTTAAGCATAGTCTATATAGTATAGTCAACGTATCGGTTTCCAACTAGTTTTTTGGGCAAAGGTACATGAGTAAACCAATCACCATCTGTAAAGTTTGCATTGCTTCCATGCATTCTCTCCATTAGTAGCTTGCAGTATTTACTACCCAAAGGCTCGTTGGTAGGGACTTGGAAAATTCTACGTATGGTAGTAAGCATGTTTTCCATTTTTACATCGTATATTAACACAATTGTTACCCCATAATCAAGACGTTGCTCATTGCTGCTATATATTCGAACCCTGAAAGGATTGTTTCAAGCAACTCCAAGATAGGCAAATTATTATTTTTCATCACCCTGCCCAATATAAAAATACAAAGCAGCGCTTCGAGCTCATTCTTATCAACTGATCTTATTGCCTATTTATACTTTGTGCTTAGTTGTTTTAATTCGAATAACGCCAATAGTCCCTAGATGAAAACTGTAGAATATTTCGGCTGTAAAAAACATACATCAGGGTCAATGTGAACCAGGTGTCTATTGTTGCGAAATTATTCGAACAGAAGTTCGAAAGAGCTCTGTTTGGAATTTGAAGTTGAATTAAACACAGAGTTGTTTCTCGCTCTAAGAACGGGTTCTGGTGTCGTTATCAATAAATTAACTAAATCGGATTGGCTGTATTCCCGTCATCTTCATCCGATACAACTAACTTGTTCATATCATCTCCACTGTCTTCTAAGTTGCATTCTTTCTCCAAAAGGCTTTCCGAATCACTATTTCTCTGGCTCTTTCAGCCACAGACTCGGACTCTGACACTTTCACTCACGTGAGAATTTGTTTTTCTGATCAAATTCTTTTTAGGATCAATCTTTCTTAGCAAATAACTACCATAATAACGAGAAAAAATCACGAACAACTTATATATGAAAATTCCTCACTTAACACAAACGATAAATCACCAGCGGTAACCATCGAACTACACTTTCGTACCGATTCGCGTAAAGCAATTGAGTTGACCATAGTTTTAATAGAAGCAACCAATTGGGGTATACCGTTGACGAATAATTTTTTGCCTCAGGCGAACATTAATACTCCAGGGTTAGCATGTTATCTCTTCAAAACAAACAACAAAATAGCTCTGCAGGTTCGAATTACTTTTTGCATAAAAGATTTTACTTGCCACGAGGCTAGAGTGAAAATGATTTCAGTCTACATGCCTAAAAATTAGTGCTAAGCCAAAATTAGTGCTTCATTATAACGCCCGAAAGAAAGGCATAGATGTGTTTGATCAGCTTTGAAGCTATAATGGCCCTAAAGGATAAACCTGACCTGTAGTTCTGGATGTCTTGATTTGTACATCAATGGCGAACGCAAAGCTGTTATGTTAAAAGATGTATTCAGCAGAGAATAAGATATCAACCAAACCAATACTACAAGCGCAACTAGAAATAATTAAAGTTTTTTATATGGATCAGATGGAACTGCAAGCGGGAACACATTCAAGACCATCAGCGCATTCCATCACTAACCAGCACTTTTTGACGGAAATCCAGAGGCAAAAATTGCTCGAACAAGATGAAGCGGATATTATATAAACTCGAGAAAATATGATACTAACTGGGAAAATGCTGCTAAGAAGCCAACACAAGTGGATACTGAGTGCTCGCCATGTTATAAAACCATTTGTTTGCCATGTTCCCAGAATAAACACAGTAATACATTTAAGAAAAAAATTGTATACGTTCCTGTTTTTTAATAGTCTACTCCTGTCACGATTCACAGAATAATTCTCTATAAGTTATAGTTGTCCATTGAACCATACATGGCTCACGAACGTAGTTGGGCATTTCAGAGGCACGTTTCCTGAGCCACCTGTGGTTTAGTGGACAGGGAACGTGTTAAGCTTAGGAGGAGCTAAGTTTAAGATTTAAATAGGAGTTCCAAGATGCACCTCAGCGAATGAAATGCTAAAGAACATATTTGTTGATCGCAGTCATTCAAAGCTTTATTTTTCCAACATAATCTTACATAGGAACAACAGTCAAATAATTTGAGGAAAACTTTTAATAAAATTCACCAAATACTTATTTTTCCGTTAATAAGCAACTTTCTGGAACTCTACAATGTAAAAATTTTGAACTTCATTTCCCTTATACATAATAATGATCTTATCCCACGAGACCTCTTTCTGTAGTGAAGTCATAGTCCAGCAGGAGAACTGCGTCGTTTGAGAATTGTGCAGAAACTTTGTCTAAATAGAATTGAAGATCAGCCTGTGATTGTCCAGCACACAACTCGGCAGACAACTTGAAAGGAACTCCACGCAAATATGGTACATAAGTCTCGAAGGTCTTTTCGCCAGTTGGCCCGCCAGGCATGTGAAGAATATCCCTGAAGCCGGAGAGTGACGGGAATAGCCCTCCGGAACCTGGATCGGCTGGCTCCTTCCGTTCCACAAAAATATATTCCTCGCCACCAGCCGCTGAGTTGTGCGATGGTATTGGACTTGACTCCTCCGGTGGCGTGTCTTTTTTACGGCCAAAAAATGAAGAGAACATACTGAATGACAAGTGGATTAACGAAAAGGAGCAGGAATTGTTTTAGGCACTGAATTACAACAATAGAACGCAGCAAGCTGTATCAACTACCAAATGTAAGATTAACTGTCAAATTCTCCTCGAATGAAACAGCTGACCTTTGTCAATGTGTTTTGGATCTTTTGTTATGACTTGTATCACACAAACATGTTTATTGAGACTTTATACGCTCATGACATTCTCAACAGCGATATTTGACAGCGGCTAATCGTTAAGCAACTAGTTGAGAAAAACCATGTGAGCGATTTTTGAATTTGAATAGAATTTTTTGGTTGGATCGTTCTCTTCTCATGAGGCTTTCTTCTCATGAGCTTATGCTAAGGAATCCTATTCAATTTCAATTAAATTGTGATTGGCTGAAGAGTAATTGCCGGAAAGGACGCGGGACATATCAACATATTTATATTCAATGCTTGAACAAAAACAAAACGATTTAACTGCTTCATTGATTGCAAAATATTATTACGATAAAATCGATTACGATTGAATCATTATTACGATATAATTACACGTAACATTCCTCTTCACAGTTTTAGGTTCTTTCTCTCTTTTTCAAGGAGCTAGCGAAAATTCAGATATTCTGCACAGCAAAATTAAAACTTTACTGGCACTAACGGTTTCTTGCATCCAATCCAATCCAGCCAAGAATATCATCTGTTTAATTTTATTTTGTTTAAATATTACTACGAAAAATAAATCAAGCGTATGATAATAACGTATGACCTAAATTCAAGTTGTGTGACACCGAGAGCCAAATTAGAGAAAGCCCATCATATGAATAAGTAGCCTGAGTCCCTCAGAGACAGCTATTCAACTTGGATTTTGTCTTTTCAGAACATTTATCAAGGCATTTATCCGACTTTCAGGACCAAAATATCTGAGTCTAAGTGTCATTGTCTGAGAAGGATAAAATGAGAAAAGATAAAAACATTGTGAAGATAAAAACATTGTACAACAAATAGGTAAAAGACAAAAGTGTAATCGAAAAATCCAAGGAAAGAATAATTTACAAATATGATTTTAATTTGTTTTGCTTAGTTGATCAGAATTATTTCCATTGGTGTCTACGTAAACAAAAATGGTCGTGATATTTGTTTGCCTAGCAAAAAACAAAATTTTACACATTTAGTGTATACGATTAATACGAAATTTGAAGCCTGAGTACTTTTATAACTAATAGCCTTTAAACTGGAACTTGTGTATGGCTACAACTCGTTTTCAACACCATAGATGTTACATTCTAGCCATAAATATCTTCGGTTTCTCATACCAAGGCTTTCACTTTTTTCGTACCAAATTATTAATACTTCTCATTCATTTCCAAAATTTAAAATTTATTCAAAATCCAAAAACAACTACTAAAGCTTCAAATATGTATATAGATCTCAATGACAGATCTAAGCTTCATATTTTCGCAAAGTCCTATTGCTTAATAATTCCAAGTTGTAAATTCAACAACAACAAAAATATAGTGGTAGATTGGTAAACCACATAATCCGGAAATATGCACAATGGAGACACTGAATTAAGTTTTTAGAATGTGTTGACAAGTAAATCATTATTTAGAAACAATTTCGTATTGATTTTTAACTAACATATTTTTCAATCAACTCTGTGTTGTTTTTAATGTGTTTCTTTGTTACTTTGACCAAAATAATATTTCAAACGTTTTCAAAACTGACAAGAGCAATCAAATATTTATTTTTGCTTATTCTTCACTTTCTATCACCCGAGGAAAAATTTTTCATGGCTGAGTTCTAAACAGTAATTCAGCTGCAAATCATTGAATATAGTATAGAATTATTAATGCTTAGTCTAAAATTGTATAATTTCAAACTGGCCATAGGTACACCGTGACCAAACTTCAATTATGAGTCCTAGACCATTATCTTGCTTGTTGATTTGTTCGTATTCGCTACTTTCGAGCTCGTTCATAATAAAGACGCAAGTCAATGCATTAAGTCTTGTAAGTTTAGTTTTTATGAAAATATAAAAGTTACATAAATATAAATATTATAACTAGATCAATCGTCGATGTCTATATAATCTTGAATTTGAGAGTGTATTTGCTCTAGTCTTCGTTCAAGTCAGCTTTAATGTTTTATATTTCCCAGTTACCCGAGCAAATAAAACTTTTTTGGTGCAATCGTCAATCGATAATTTTTCATTCTTTTTATCTTAAAACATCACTTCGTAGAACAAACCTTCAATTTTGAACTTATTATCGTCAGGTTTGATCCCCCAATGTCTGTTAAAGCATGATTTTATTAATGCAATCATACGCTACCATATGATCTACCTCGAAATATTTTGTTAGATGCCGGATAGTAGCGTCTTTCTGCAGTCCACTGTGACATGGTTAGTCGTAGTTCTTATTCACTGCCCGTTTTTTTTTAAGTTGCTTACATTCACTTGTTGTCCTTTTTCTGTTTTCATTCACACACGAACGTTTCTTTTTTGAACTGCTTCTGCTTTTGAACTGAGTTTCGACCGACCAAATTTTTTGACAAGTTGATCGTATGACGCATCCGACTTATTCAGGACAATCTGCTCGTAAATAATTGAGAACCTTGCAACGCATAATGAATGCCACACACTTCACTTGTGCAATAACTTGTAATGTTAATAATTAAGCTTATATTCGAAGAAAAGAAAACGTTACGTAAAAGCGAGTATTTTCATTTCCTCATCATTTTGGTAAGGAAATTCACCATATTTAAAATCAGAGGTTTGAAGAGCTGGTCATATCATAAAAATTATTAACTATCATTGTGTTCTTTTAGTCCTACATGAACGCACAATTCTGTTTGTGTGTTGTTTGTTTCAATTTTAACCAATTTCAGATGAAATATCTGTGCATCCAATGCAATGAGCAGTTTGCAGACTTCCTCCAGAAAGTATTCTTTTTGAGGTGAACGGGTCACGGAGGAATCTTATACAATTAAAGGCTTTCAATTTTGTTCCTATGATGATTTAAGTTTAACGCAGTATTTGGTATTTCAATATGTCATTACTATTCATATTCACCAGCTTCTGTTGTGTCTTGATTTTTTGCGATTCGTAACTTGTTCTTAGGAAAGGTAGAATTGTTTTCAATAGTATCTGGACTGGAGTATCTGGAGAATGAACAATAGCTATCAGAGTTTTTGAGTGTTTTTCATAGCAATTCGTATTTTATTTTCTTCTGAATCTCACTTTTATGCTTTGATAAATGTCGTTTTGAAGTTTTTTCATCATGAAGTGTTATGTTTTTTTCTAAGATTGATTTTCCATTTCATAATTATTTGGGTCCCGTCGCTGGTTTTGTTTTATATAATAAACGCAAATTAAAATGTTTTTCAAGCCGGTACTTAATCTATTCGAGGCATTTTCGCCTGTTCTCCATATGTTTCCTGGAATCTTAAAGGATGCATGTTATTTCGTCTGTTGAAGTGTACTATTCAACATTTGGGATTTTCATTCGTGCGAAATGCTTGGTTGTGATCATGCCTCTAGCCTGTTGTTGTATGGTCTACGTTTGAAATAAGAGTAGTTGACTTTGAATAGTTGAATATGAGAAATATTTTATATATGCTGTTGATATTAGCCCTTAATTGAATTCTTGACGTCTTTTCTTTGCTCTTAAAACTAACGATGTGTTTAGATATTACACTTTTTTCTAGGTTTTCATGTTAGTGCAACCAAATTTACTTTTTCTTCACTAATTTCTAAAGATATAGTTTATATTTTACAACAGCTGCCAATAATTAAAGGATAAGCTCGTGCGTAGTTTGTGTTGTGTGCTATTGATTAAGTTCTGGGTATCGTCGGTTGATTTGTATGAAAATTTCGATTTTATTTCGGCTGTTTTTTATTGATGCAAGGATGTTTCATGATTCTCATGTTATTCTGTTAAGAGCTTGAAGTGAGCATTGATTTAGTTTTTGTGATTCGATTTCTTGTTGAATCGATCACATATCAAATGTCGAATATTGTTCTTCTGACATCCTCCTGCTCTTTGTTATTTTACTTTTCATATACTGATTTCTGCTTTATCGTTTGTTGATTCTGTATTTGTGTCAATGAAAATCCGGATATGGGTGTTCTTTGTGCTGTTATCTATAGAGCTAACTTTTAGGAGACATTCTATTGATTTAAATACATTAGAATGGCCCGTGCTGCCTGGTTGAATGTGAAACTTTTTAAGTAGGATTTGGAGGACAAGTGATTTTTGCTATTTTTGGTTTTGCATTGAACATTTTATGGTATTTCTCTTAGACTAAAAATATTTTCTCTTTCTATATCTATCATATTGGATCATTACAAGTGGCTGGACTTACTATTTCGGGCGTGAAGCGTCAACATTTTCATGATACTTTGAATGAGATATAACCATTTTTAAGACTTGGTTCGTACGACTCATATTTCTTTGCTTATGTCTTGATAGTTTACAGTTATTGTTACAACTTCTGTTCAATCGGTCATCGGACAGAGAACGTTTGATTTTGAAGGCGGTAATATGAATACTTTAACACTTTTACTGTCAGATAAATCATCATTCCTGTTATAAAAATAATGAATTAATAATAAACCACTTTTCATGTAAACCTAAGACATGGAATGTCTCCAGTTTTAAGACATTTTTCCGGTTTGAGCAAATTTAAACGCAATGCAATAAATCGGTTAAAATATTCTCCTCGTGTGGATTTTTATTTTCTCTGAAAGTTCAAAATACTTGACAACAACTTCATACGCAACCTGTCGACTAATTTTCTGAACTCACATTTGAGCGAAATGTGAACAGCCGTCCTGCTTTCGCTGAATTTCGCTCTGACTTTTGTCATTTTTCGGAAACGAATAAAGACGAAGTCCCAGGCTGCCCTCACGGTTCGGCTAGTTTGTGCAGTGAGTTCTTGTGTGGTTTGTGTTTTCATTGCGGGAAAACAAGTGGAAAGCGAATGAACAGGTGCTCCGGATGTTTGCTAAAGAGTGCACAATCTGTCCAGTTATCAAGGTTACCTTGTGCTACAGCACAGCCCGCAATCCGCATTCCAAGTGCGTAAAGTTTGCCCCAAAAATTCCAACTTGACAGTGGATGAAGAGAGCGCACGGATCGCGGAAAATTGCATGCGAAAAATCTCGCGAGAAAAGTGGTTGTCGCTCCGCGCAATTAACGCGATCGGCTCGCGGTTGTGTCCGTATACGTGGTGTGCATTAGTGTAGTTGTGTGTTTGGTTTGGGCAAAATTCCTGGATTTTCCTCGGAATCCGCCGTGAATTTCCGTTGAGCGCTCTAACGAGAAAATCGTTGCCCAATTATCTCGGACGGGATTTCCCGGGATCCACTCGTACATTACCCTAGAACTCCGGAACACAATCATTTCCGTACGAGTGTGTTGACAACAGTGCTAGTGTGTGCAATTCACACGCGCGACATAACATTAGGTTTTGGTGTGCTCGCGCGGCATGAGCACAAAAACAACAGGAAAAACAAGAAATTATCAATTCCAATTCGAATCCAGTTTTTTTGGCTGCGGCGAGTTCTAATTTTGTAGAAAGTCTGAAAAGCTCGAGAACATTGTTCGGGGCGCTGTTGTTTCATCAGCGCAAGACATCAGCAGCAATTGTCGCCGAGGTTTGTGCTAATAAGAATGTTGTACGCATTATTTACCTATTGGTTTTGTTTTGCTTGCCGTTTCGTCTTTGCGCGAAGTGCCTGCGGCTGCTTGCAAGAAATAGCTGATATGATAGATTGCGTTTTGTTGTTCCTTCATTTCCTGTGTGCTTGCTGTTGGATGCCTCTGTGATTGTGTATATGACAGTTGATGGGATGGAGATGAATGTCAAACTGACAGCTGGGATGGTGATGGGTGGTCGTTTGGAGTTTGGACTTTTCTCGTGGGGTAGGACAACGAAAAGTAGGAAGCATCGAAACGATAGCAACAAGACATTTCGTGGAATCTCTGGGAGTTTTGTCGGGGCAATAAACGATAAAATGATACCAAATGTAGGGAGTAGTATAATCACCAATTGCGAACATTAGGAAGGCTGGTTGAGTCATGAAAGCAAAGTTGGACTCTCTAAACGAAATGAAATGTCACTGGCAATGAACATTAGCAAGGAAATTCTACAAAACTTCATGGAAAATCTTAATTTGTCCAACATTTGGTAAATGTTTTCTCCTATGTGCCCTATTTCTATTAATGACAGGCAAACCATCCGAGTTTTCAAGGCATACAACCGTAGGCAAATTTTAACAAAGCTAAATTCATAACTTTCAGAATTTTAACGTAACAATTCATCCGTTAAGGATAAGTATGTTAAAATGAGTATTGACCAACGGATAAATCCGTGAGTTCATCTGTTAAACGGCGCCGGTATTTCATGCTGAGTAATATATGTAACGGAGCATGCAAATACAAATTTTGCTCGAACCGCCAAGTGGAAATTCAGACAAACTTTGCTAATCTTCCTCTGTGAAATAAATTACTACATTTTGTGTGGATTATTAGACGAAAATTTGTGTTTCAGAGAATTTATTATAACATATAATACAATATATGACATAAAATGAAGGAGATGTATTCTGGCCACGCAAAAGAAAAAAAGCAACATTACATCAAGGATACTATAAATAGGATAAAAAAGGAATTTTCGGTGGTTTTTCGATTAAACAGTAATGAAGAGTTGAGAAGGAATTAGGCAACACAACGTAGCATCACATTACTAACGACATAACACCACAAATGAGGCATTGGCTTATCCTCATATTGACTCATCTTTTAAAATTACTCTGAAATGGTGGTTTTTGTTTGATTTTCCTGAAAAAAAAAACGTGTTAAATATTTCTTGACCCATTTGAAACCGACTCCACGTCTGAGCAATCCGCTCTATAGCCAACATTCTGAGTGCAACTCCGCTGAATTGCCCTCATAGTTAAAGGATTCGGAGCTCCAGCATTCGGAGCTACCAGCATACACGGCGTGAAATCTTCTTGTTACGAGGGTTGGTCAATAAGTCCTTAGAAAAAAGCATTAAAACTATTTTTTTTAGTATTGTTTTTATTTTTCAACATAATCTCCTTGTAGCTCAATACCGTTGCTTAGACGTTTCTCTGATTTTTTTTTAACTCATTAGAAAAAAAGATTTTGGAAGGTCCTTAAAATAAGCATTTTTTTGATCGATGACTTCTTCATTTGAAAAAAAAAAAAACGTTCAGCGAGCCAGTTTTTCAGGCTTGGAAATAGAAAAAAGTTACTGGAGGCTAAATCTGGCGATTACGGTGGGTGGTGGACCAATTCGAACTTTAATTCTTCAATTTTAGCCATTGATCGTGAACATGTGTGAACACGGACATTGTCCTGATGGAAGAGGATTTTTTCTGTTTCTGTTTTTTCTGTTTCTCTTGTTTTTCTAATTTATCCTGTTATTGTTTTTAATTTTTCCAAATAGTCAACGAAATTATTTCCACGTGCATTCCAAAAAACAGTAGTCATAACCTTACCAGCTGATTTTACGGTTTTTGCCTTTTTGGACATGATTCGCCTTTAAAAATCCACTGCTTCGACTGTTCTTTAGTCTCTGGAGTGTAGTGGTGTATTCATGTATCATCTACAGTTAAAAACCGGCGAAAAAGCTCACCCGGATTACGTTGAATGAGCGACAACAGAGCTTTAAGAGGCAATCACTCTATTGCGTTTATTGTCGACTGCGAACAAACGCGGCACCCATCTTGCCGAAATCTTTTCATACCCAATTTGTCATGAAAAATAGAAATGCCGCTATCCTTTGAAATCCCTCTAAACTCAACTATCTCACTCAACTTTTATCTTCGGTCACTTAACACCATTTCGTGGATATTATTGATCATTTCTGGCGGAGTCACCTCTACAGGGCGTCTTGAGCGTGGGTCATCCTTTATTGACGTACGACCACGTTTAAATTCATATAACCAGTTATAAATAGTTGCAAGTGAAGGAGCAGATGTGCCGTGAACCAAGTCCAACTCATTTTTTATTTCTTTTGCTGTTAAGCCTCTTGTATGAAATTTTTTAATAACAGATCTAAACTCAATTTGTTCCATTTTTGTAATGAAAAAAAAAATTTTTAATATACGAGAAACATACAACAACTAAAGCATACCTAGTCGGTAGTGCCGCTGCGTAAAAACGGACCGCTTATAGTGCTAGTAGTACCACCTGTTTAATTTTCTAAGGACTTATTGACCTACCTAGGAAGTTACATAGCGACTGATTCCTATTGTAATTATGTTTTCTAATGAATGATGGCCAACAAAAGCAAATTTTTCAATTCTGTGAATGGGCTCCAGTAACCTTTCTAATATTGAACCTAATGTTTGGTTTATTCGTTCGATTGTGAAACTTTTTTCGATCTCTTCACTAAGTCGAAAAAGTCCTTAATGTAAACAACAAATTTGACTTTTGGACATTGATTTCTTGCTCGATTTGAATTCTTTTTCCATAGTCCTTTTTTCAAGTATGAAGCAAATTCAATGCGATATTTTGTTAGAAGAATATTGATTGTTTTCAAAAGAAAGCAATTTTCGCTGATTTCTTTGTTAAACCAATACATTACAAAACAGTCGTTAATATTCCCAGTCGCCAAGTTATGGTTTATGAAATAATCTGTGTTGATTCATATATGCCAAAAAATTTAGTAATTCCGACAAATTAGCTATATTTCAAGCCGACTCGTTTTCGAGGCGCGATATGTTGACTGTTTGTTTGCGTCTAGTGCTGCACTCTAGATTCTAGATAGAATTTACACAGATTGAATTCATTTTATTTTTTTTCACGAAACTTCTTGTGATTAGAAGATTTCAAAAGTTCTTGTGATTAGAAGCAAGTTCACAACAAAATTAAATTGTTATATCAATTGAAGTCCTGTGTTGTATCCTTTGAGGAAATGCTTCATCAATGAATATTATTTGAGTTCATTGTACATTACTCTTACGGCAACCCGCGAAATTCTTATTCCTAACTTTGAATTTTTAGTCAATCAGAAAAGCCCGTGATCAAAAGAAATGGTACGATAGAAATTGTCTTTAGCGTTTCCAAATAGATTTTTATTGACATTGTAATATAGAAATATTTTCATCCTATAAAATCTCTTTCTATTGTCACCTCACATTGAGGGTTAACAGGATTCATTGATGAACAAGATAAATTGATAAACAGGATGAATCCTTGTGATGGAAAAAATTGCCTCTTCTCATTCCGACTGTGTGGAAAGTGCTCAATCTGTTGCTGTTTATTCGTGGAGAGAGTCAACACAGATGGCGTGGGCTACGAAGGAATTCGTATTTTCACACGCATCTTTTCTGCTTCCAGGATACAAGACGTCCATTGGACATGAAGCGTCCGTCTAACAAGCTTGCAGCCAAGGTACAACGGATCCTTGTTCATATTGTATACTAGATTTTGCCAGCAGCAAGCCTTGCTGTTGTTGATCGGACTAATACAGTCTGTTTGACAAGAGCGTGTACGGCAAAACTTTTTTTTAGGTACCGCTAGAAGCTTGGTTGAGAATTGGGCATGTTGCTAGCCCCTTCCCCTCAGATGCTTTGTGTATAGAGTCTCAGTTGTCGTTCGATCTTTGTCAGAGAAGGACGTATTTCGTCATGAGCGTTACGTATGCATCACATTATGAAGCAATGTTCTTGTGTTTGCATCCAAAAGGACCCAAAATGTCATACGCAGCCGCTGCAAAATACATGAAAAAGTCAAAGACATTTGTTAGTAAGTGGGTGAAACGCTATTCTGAAGTAAAAAATGTCGACGATCTGCCTAATCGTGGCTCTACGCAAAAAACAACGAAAAAGGAGGACAAAATGATTTTACGGGTATTCGAGAAGAATTCTCGCCTATCGTTACGTGGTGGCCAAGCAGTTTTGCTTAAAAAGGGCCTTAATGTGTCATGTGATACTATAAGAAGACGTTTAATGGCTCATGATGTAAAATTTCGTAGCATAATAAAGAAACCGCTACTGTCGGAAAATCATGTTAAAAAGAGACTCACTTGGGCGCAGGGAAATTTGGACCGGGATTGGGACAATGTAATTTTTTCGGACGAAGCTTCTTTTTGGGCACGTTCTTCTGTCACTCATACCTGGTGTACCCACGCCAATAAATTCATCCAGCGGACCGTCAAACATCCGGTTGAGGTGCACGTTTGGGGTTGTTATTCAAAACAGGGATTTGGTCCCTTGCACATATTTACAGGTAATTTAAATGCAGCTGAAATGGTCAAAATATATCAAAGGCCTTTATTACCATCTGCTCAAAAGTGGTTTAGAAGGAAAAACATATATTGGCTACTGCAAGAAGACAATGACCCGAAACATCGGAGTCATCTTTGTAAGTGTGGAAACGAGAAAATGACGTTGAAGTACTAGATTGGCCATCACAGTCGCCTGATGCAAATCCAATAGAAAATGTTTGGGGACTCATGAAGTTGAAGCTTCGAGAAAAGCAGATCTGGACTTTAAAACGATTAGTTCGTGAAATTAAACTTATTTGGAGGTCTTTGTCCCTGGATTATGCAATAAAATTAGTAGAAAGTATGCCTCGAAGACTCCAGTCAATTATTGATAATGGAGGCGACTGGACAAGTTATTAATAATAAAGCATCATTGTCTATATCATATATAATGAGTGTATTTTTTTTCTACTTATTATCCCAATTCATTCCCGAGCTTTGCCGTACACGCTCTTGTCAAACAGACTGTATGTTTCCACTCGGTTGCATGCCTCGTCACGGTTCCATGTCTGTTGAGCTTCATCCCGAAATTTGTAACACTCCCTTCGCTATGCACTGATTTCAGTCCACAACGAGTACACCGGAACGCTTGCCGTGTCGGGGTTTTTGCAGGGCATAGATGTGATAAACTCATAGTCGAGTTTATCACGTCTTCAGCCGTAGCTCATCGATCGCCTGCGAATCCTCCACGCGCCTGCCATGAGCACTGCAAAGAACCTCTCTACGTCAAACCTCCTAATGCTCCCCTCACACGTAGAAAGTCGAGAACATGTGCGTCGCGAAACAGTATCACGAATCTCAAGCAGAATATGTTGATCGTCACTGGCTTAGCAGTCCCCTAATACTTTCCAATTCTGCGCCTTGCGTAGAAAGGACTCCAAGGCGCGCGTCGGTATAGTGCATTCGCAACCCATACGGCGGAAAGTTGGTGTATTCTCGTCATTTGACCCGATAAACGCTGTTCTTGTAAGTCATCTGCGCTCGCGACCCCGAAGCATCAAGCCTGGCTTGGAAGGACACTATCAGTTCAGTCGGCGTCAGGTACACATAAAGAAGTTAGTTTCTGAGCATCAAACCCATATGAGTCTGTTCCGAACCCAGGTGGCGGCGTACTAGTTTCATCGCGGTACCGGGATCACGCTAGTACGCCGCCCGAACACACCGCCACTAGTACGCCGCCCTTGTACTTCCCGCCCAAACACAATGGGTTACAGAATTTTGACCGTTACGTTTTCCTTTATCGTTTTCCTTTTATCGCAATGGAGCAAATTACTTTCGTCATTAGTGCATGTATTAAGAGTCGTCAATCTTTTGATTCAGTTTCTCTTTTTCTTTTGATTAGTCAATCTTCTTATCTATTTCGTCAACTGCTCTTCGCATCTTTTACCAAGATATAATGAAATTTCGGAATCAAATTCTGTTAAACACAAGCATTATTTGGTTATCCTTAGCAGAAAGAATATTATGGATATTGATTTGCGAGGAATCTGACCTGAAGGTTTTTTTATACTGTCGTAGCTTGGGAACGTTTCCGCAAAGATTCTAAATCCATTTTTGGATGAGGCGGCTTAATTTTTTTCAAATTTATTCCGAAATTTCAAATTTATGCATTCTGAAATTGTGCATTTCGGTTCAAACATGGAAAAACAAGTGGGAAATCCAAGGAACGATGCATTTGCTACAATCCATACTTAAGACACCTAGTAATACAGTGGTTCCAAATGAATGTTGATGCTTTCACAACAAGTGGCCAAAATTTAAGGCCTTTGTTAGGTCAGGGCCATTAGGATCGATGCAAAGTTTACAAAGTTTTAAACAGCTAGATTATCGTCCACTTCAGAAACTCGGGTGAACAGCTAGTCAAAAATCTCACGGCAAGTTACCATTGCTTTTTTGGTGTAAGAAAAGATGGTCGATGTTTCTGCTTCTTACAAACAATGTCGTGCCATACTACCTTGCTCAAAAAGTTCCCGGAATCGCCACCGTGTGGTGGTCTCAGTCAGCTGATTTGAGTTCTCTTTGGTTTTAAGTTGCCACATCTGCCATTGACATTCTATGAAATTTTCAGTTTCATTGCTGGACATTTGTAAAAGTGACGCCGTATTGAGTACATCTGCGATTGTGCATGTTTTAGATTTTGTACAATTTTGAAAATGGAGTTGAATTTGCAACAACGAGTTTGTATTGAATTTTGCGTTAAAGATACTTTCAATGGTGCGATGACATTGCAAATGTTAGAAAAGTGTTTCGGCAACAATACTTTGAAAATAAAAAACAGTCGTTTATCAGTGGCGCGAACGCTTCAAAAGTGGCCGTGAGTCCGTGGACGATGATGAACGCAGTGGCAGGCCATCGACATCGATAACTGACGAAAACATCAGCAAAATCAAAGAATTGATGACCGTCCAAATTGACCATTAGAGAGTTGGCAAAGGAGTTGGTCATTGCTTTTGGATCCGTGCAAGACATTTTGGTTAATAATGTTGGCTTCAGACGTGTCGCTGCAAAGCCCGTGTCGAAAGCTCTGAATTACATGCAAAAAAGGGACCGCGTTGACGTCGCAAACAACATGATTTCAAAGTCCGAATCCGACCCAACATTCATCAAACGAATCATTACTGGAGACGAGACGTGAATTTATGAGCATGATACGCAATCCAGACATCAAGCGAGTGAATGACTTACACCGAATGAGGCACGACCCAGAAACCACGTCGTCTTCAATCGAAAAAGAAGGCCATGCTCAGAGTTTTCATCCATTACAAGGGTGTTGTGTATCTTAAATTTCTTTCAAAAGGCAAGATCGTCAGCAAGAAGTATATTTTGGGCGTTATTACCCGTTTGCGTGAAGCAATTCGTCAAAAAAGACCGGATTTCTGGGCAAACAACACGTGGATCTTGCATCACGATAACGTACCATCGCACAATGCTATTGTTATTCGTGACTTAGAAAGGCTTAGAAACAAATCTATTCGCTTGATTTGGCGCCCTGCGACTTTTGCCTATTCGGTCGACTCAAGAAACCGCTCCCAGAAACGCGTTTCAGCACGCGAGATGAGATCATGAAAAAATCGATGATGGCTCTGATGGCCATACCGCAAACCGAATATAAAAAATGTTTCGAGGATTTGATCAAGCGCTGGCATAAGTGCATTGCAGTCGATGGGAAGGGCTTTGAAGGGGTCTATATCGATTTTGATGTATAATTTTGAAATTTTTAAGTTCCTGAATAAATTCCAGGACCTTTTTGATTAAAGTAGTATTTACTCTAATTTTTCGAAACGCGTTCACAGCATAAGCTCCTCTCAAATGAAAAGGTGGGTTGAAAGGTTCCGTCAAGTGAATTTCTCTACACTACACATATTTTCCCTAAAATTTTATTGGAACGAGGGAAGGTATATGTATTGAATACTATTCCGATATATTCCTTGTTTGAAGGTCAAAGGCTGTCTCTGTTTTATATATGAAGCCAATGAGTGTTTTCCCGCAATAGAGCCTCAATTCAGTGTGGTAAGAGTGAAATAAGTGCTAGTTTTGTTGATTATTTAGTCGACAGAACGGTGATCACAATATACGGTCGCCGTTTTTCTATCCAAACTGTTGCTTAGCATTTGATAACTTTCCACACGAATCCCCTAAGCAAATTCTAAGGCTGTTTCGTGCAGGAAAACTATGCTTGGTTGAACAGATCTGATTTGATTGCAAATTAATAATCTTTGAAATCTTATTTATGTAGGGTTGTAAAAAGTTGTAAAACAAACAAAATAAAATTGTGCATATTTTCTGTAATAATTACTCAAAATTTTGAGGTCCTTGTTGTATTTCAGATTTGCAACTAAAATTTATGATCATTCAAATCTCCCAAAAGATACTCGACATTCAGCCAAAAATACTTTCTTTTGTGCCCCGCCTACAAATTATTTGTCCTTTGGTTTGACTGTCAAAGGAAGTTTGTTTTAATCCTTTCTTATAACTTTCTTTTCAATAATTTTGTATAAATTCCTTTTAGTCCTATAATTTCCTTGCACCGTACTAAATAGTTTCAAATTGAAAGCCCAAAAAATTTAAATTCAAGTTGAAATTTACTATTTCGCTATGAGTCAACATCGATTTGAGGGGTACGAATATTTCGAAGATCTGTAACAGAGCTGAGAACTGCATTCAGATAAGATTATTATGACTAGAAATTCCGAATAAATGTTTACATTTTCGTGGAACTCCGATCAAACACTTAAGAAATTCCACAAAAGAATTTGAACCTTTAAATTTCTTTTGAATTCTCTTGCATTCATTCATACAATTAAAATCCTTTTATTCACATTCAAAGTAGTACTGAGCAAAGATCGTTGACATAATTAGCACCCAAAAACATCGTATCATTCGTTATTACTAGGAACACAAAAAAAAGTTGGCACGTGGAAAAATTCTGGGTCATAAAAGTGGCAAAAAAGGAATTTAATTAAAAGCAATGAACGAAAGAGAAACTTTCAATTTAACTTCCCGAGATAAAGTTGTGTAAAAGGTGAATGTGTCTTTTCTAACAATTTTTTTTTTCTTGTATTTTTGTTAGTAACAAAATGAAATAATTATCGCAACTACTGGGCCCTGGGTATACTGATTGGGTGTTGACGCTGTTCAACAAAGTTGATAATGAGTAAATCTTTTTTTCGAATCTTGGCACCATGGACCATAAATGGGTGATTAATACCTTTGACTTCTTGTGATATCTTCATTGAACTAGTTCTGTTGGATTGCATGAATTGTCAAGATTAAGTTAGAGGTGATGAAGTAAACGTTGTAGATTAACTGAGCTAGTCAGTACTGAATTAATCTGGAAATAATTTAATTTAATCTCGCTGTGTGTCTGTTTGTTCACATTTCATTTCTAAACCGCGTGTGTTGCTTTGTCTTTGTTAGTTGATTCTATTTTCAGAAAGATATGATTAAGTGGGACGAAGTCTTCATTGGTTTCATAGTGTGCGAATTCTATTTTCGATCTAGGCTTTAGTGGTAATTATAGATTTCCAGCAATCGTAGTGGAGCCGTAGTAATGTTACGAGGCAGTCAATCATTTGTTTAAAGATAAGCAAATAGCTATTGAATGGCGGTTGAGAAGAATATCAATTTATGATTAAATACGCCGCCTTTTTATGGCATTCATAAAAACCATCTTGAATAAACACTATAAATAACAAGTTGCTCTTTATTAGTAGTCATTTTCGATGCAACATTTGGGGTTGTTTTCCGATCGATATCGTTCAGTGAGCAGTTGATTTACTACACTTCGACGTTCTAAGTCTTACTTCACTTACATTGGAGACAAATTCAGGCTCGGTTGCTTAAAATGAACTAATTATCGTTGTAGTCTCCGTTGCTACAACCCCTATTGGGTGCTGGCCGATATATGCCGCCTCCAACAGTGTCGGTTCATCGAGTGCGTCCTTCAATTTGGAAATTCGAATAGCGATGCACTGTCTTCGTCAACGATCGTCGTAACTATAATCATATTTTTCCTAAAAACGGCTCGACTTCCTTTTTGATGATAGAACGATCAGAATGTTCAAAACGGGTACTGCGAAGAAAGGAAGTAATATCCGGGATGGCGCAAGGCTCCATTCTTGACCCAGACCTATCGAATGTCTCGTAGGACGAGCTATTGAGGCTGCCCTTACCGGATGAGTCGCGTTTAATCGGCTATGCTAACGACGTTGTGTCATTAGTCGCCGGACGCACTGTCGAGCAAGCGCAACTCAGACTAGGTATGATAATGCGTCGAATGAGCGAGTGGATGACAGACCGTGAGTTCAGCTTAGCGCTGGAAAAAAAACAAGGTCGTCATTCTGACGTCTAATAGCCAACATTGGGGGATCCATCGCAACCAAGAGACGCCTACTGATGAGCGCAGTGGAGTCGGTGCTGCCATACGGCTCCGAAGTTTGGGCTGAAGCTCTCATTAAAGAGTCGTACCGAAAGCGACCGATGCAGATGCAAAGACGGAGCGCTCTGCGCGTTGCATCTGCATACCGCACTGTCTCTGAGCCAGCAGTGCTGGTCATCGTGGGTACGACACCTATTGTGCTCCTTGCTAAGGAACGGAGGAGGCTCTACCTGTGTAGGGGAGAAGAATGTAGAGAGGCTGCTTCACGCGAGGAGAGAAGAAGGACTCTTGCTCTGTGGCAGAAAGGATGGGTAAATGAAACACGGGGTAGGTGGACCGCGCGCCTAATCAGTGACTTGGACCCGTGGCTCAACCGAAAGCATGGCGAGACTGATTACTAGCTGACAGCTTCTCAGCGGACACGGATGTTTTCAGTCTTACCTGCATAAAATAGGAAAGTCATGTTCTCCTGACTGCCTGTTTTGCCCGGGGATTGCGGATGATGCTTGCCACACCTTCTTCACATGTGAACGGTGAGTGATACAGCGTTTACTTCTCAGGGAGAGAATAGGGGAGATTTCTCCAGATGCCCTGGCGGAAAGGATGCTGATGTCTAAGGACAAATTGAACTGTGTGTCGCACTACGCTCGTGCGGTTCTCACTATGAAGAAGGGCATCGTCGATCGCTTGTCGGCGCAGAGGGAAGAGGGCTCACTCCCTCAGTAATCCCTCTGATTTCTGTCCATCCGTGCTGAGGATTGGATCTCTCTAATCCGAAGGCGTCGCTAGACGAGACTTAAGAGCCCTAGTCCGAAGTAATGTGACAAACAGTTCCAGGCTAGGTTCTCGGTGTGGCAGGGGAGGTGGTTAGTCGGTAGTTCAGTTGCTGTGTGCCACTGAGAGTACGACACTCAGGGCGTATATAGCCTTCACTTCCTAACCACGAAAAAAATGAACTTATACTCTTTTAGTTCATTGACCAATTCAAACACAATTCCATTTAATTTGGTCGAATACTGCTCGTTCGGGAGTTGGTTGAAATTGTTAGCGCTTAATGTTCTGACCTTCGGCGTGGATCGATATAGTGCTACGAGGAATTCCCTTAGCCGTAAACTATACAGAAAAATATAGTTTTCTTAGAGGGTGTTTATAGTGGCTAGTCTGCGCCCTTTAAGATTAAGGTACATAAAGTTCAATGGGCTGATCACATTGGAAGAATAAAAGAAAACGTCCAGCGCTGATGGGAAGACTAAGAAAGTGTACAGCTAATTTCTGCTAGCCGTCATTAACTGAAAGCAAGTTCGTGGGATCATGGCGATTGGAACGCACTTCTTCTGGATGCTGAGAATCGGTTAGCACATTACTTAATCGATTATGGTCCTGATTCCAATATTTAATTTTTAAAGCAATCTCTGTATGATATTTAGAAAAACAGAAAATGAGAATTATTCTTGATCTTCGTCTTTACTTAAAGGAAACTTGCTGGGTCTCTTGCTCTTTGTCTGTATTTTTCTCGGGGTGATATCTTCATATATGTTCTGAATCCTCCGCATTAGGTATAAACGCGTGTATGTCCTCCTTGTCGTAAGTTAAACCTAAAAATCTGTAATAAAAAGTTAGAGACCTTTGGAGATCTTTGGAAGGTGTTTAATACGAGTCCGTTTATTATACAAGAGAATACCTTTCATAGCCATTTAACTTAAAAATCAGATAGATAATGTGTCACTAATGGTAAACAAAGCACAATTATTCAATCGGCTCTGCAATTTTTATCTGTTCACATTTTTTAATCTCTATCTGTTAGTAAAAATTTTCTAAGTTCATATATTTAACTGATAGATGCTTAAATTTTCTACCATATAGCATTTAATGATAACTCTAGATTAATAAAAAATCCGAGATACTCCACAGGTGTATTAATTAGTGCAATTAGCAATAAAAACAGCAATGCGATTGACGTCACACTTTTTTGTCTATTATCTACTCTCTACATCCCGACGCACCTTCCCATACGAAAGTATTCAGGCATCTGTGAAGTTATCTTACCAGCTTCAATACCTCTAATCCAAACCGTCTCAATGGCTGTAATCACCTTCTTGAGATATATTTCTTTGCCAAAAAAATCCGACTAGTAAATGAATACCTTTCGAAACATTTGTCTTGATAAACTTAGACCTTGTTTAGAGATTCCTTCTGTTTGATTGTGTTAGCGCTGCTGAAGGAATGATGAAGGTGAAGTTATTTATGTTGAAGAAAGATTATTGAACTCTTTTATTCAAGTACATTTTGAACCAGTGCAAAGTGACCGTCATGGATCCACTAAATTAAAAATAATAGAAGAAACCTGTTTGTGTTTGCAAATCATATGCCTGATTCTCATAATCAGGTTTAATTTTGCGCTAGGCATATGGAAAAAATGTTTTGAAGAAGTCGAGAGTGCAACGGTTACATACTTCAAGCTTTTTCGGTATTACGTAAAATGGAAATGTTACAGATTTGAAGTGTGATTGCACATAAATCAGCAAATATTCCCTTCACAAATTTAATTAAAATACAGTCAAGATATTCTTTAAATAACACACTCGTTGATATACAATGTCCTCACTCCTATGCTCCTCCCATAAAACAATTGGAGAAAAACATGCGGCCCTCCAAATTGTTCCTAAATACTTCAAAATCTAAATGATAAAAAGAAACGAAAAATTATGAGACCACATTTTCATATGCTAACCGACCTTACCTTACCGGCTAGCAATCTTTGCTCAATGAATTTAACTTCTAATGTGTAAGACAATAAAATCTCTACCATTATAAGGTCTAATTCTACGGTACTACCATAAAGGGTGAACTCATCTTACTCCCGCCGCTCCCTTCGCGCTGAAGCCCATAGTCCTTCGCGCAATCATTCCCGACCAAAGCTCAAGTAGGCTCAATACTTCTTTCCTGCTTAATTAATTCGTGGTTTATAAGGCATATACCCGCCTCTGAATGCTCGGGTTTGTCTCACTTTCTCTTCTGTATAGATGGAAATATTACCTTCCCACGGCCTAACTACGCGCGTGATTATATCATTGAAAAAGCGAAATGGTTAGCCCCAAACGCGGAATAAGACTATTCAATAAAAGAACTTATTTTGTTAATTATTTTTATTTTGATTTTTTGTGAATGACGTTTTTGTATTCTTATTAAGTTCACATCTCTCTTCATGTGGTTGGCTGCAACACATCCCATGGCAATCATGCTGTCATTTCCAAACAAATAGTAGTTTCAGAAATTGACGAATTCTTTTCTTTAGAAATGTTGCCTGTACGCCAATAATGTTGTAAGCAGTTCATATTTCACATAGGTATGGCGTTACAGATTCCGCCGACTTGGCCCTATCGATAACATTGAATAGCGCTTATTTGTACGAAAATAATGTTACGAGCAATTCACATTTGACTTAATGACATTTAACCTGTCAGTTTTGCCTGACTTGGTCTTACCAATTAATTTGAATAAGTAATTGAGTGAAGATGTAGCCTTGTATGTTCATGAATTTAGCTATAGAGAAGCTGTGGTAAATTTTCAACAGCTGCAACCTCCTGTCTCGAAATCCACTGTTGCATATGTTTTCGTTTTATGGGCTTATTACAGGTGAGTATTTATCAATTGCGTAAGTTTATTCACAACTTCTTTGCTTTTCGGTGCACCAATATGCAGTGGGCTATTCCCATCCCTGAGAAGAACAAGCTATGATTTCTCTAACGCAAATTAACATCCTAGTTTGAACATAAAAATTCAACACAAAATCATTCCTGTAGTCCGATTATTCCATTTTTTATTCAAAATACTGAGCATCGGTACTTACATATTTGGCCCAACTTTCTGGTAATATATGAATACGATGCCAAAAAAAACTGCTTGCCTTTTGCGGCAAAGCATTCTTCGAGCCACTTTCCAACTTCCTCGACACCGCTGAAATACTGGTCTGCGCACGCGTGCCCCATTGATGCGAAGAGGTAATAATCAGATGGTGCCAAGTCTGGGGAGTACGGTAGGTGCAGAAGGATATCTCTTCCAAGCGATTTCACTGTGTGTTTCGCTCGTTTTGCTGTGGGCGACGAAGCGTTGTCGTGTAACAAAGTCACTTAGCAATGTCTTCTGGCCCATTCCGATCTGTTTTTCGATTAATGCGCGGTTTAAATTCATAATGTGTTAACGAAAGCGTTGTGTACTAACGGTTTCGCCGGGCTTCAAGAATTCATTATACACAATATCACTTTGGTCCCACCAGACAGAGAGCATGGTCTTCTTGTAGCAATTTAGCCTTGGTGTTGAAAGATCAGCTTCGCCAGGTGCAAGCCCCGACTTTTTTCACTTCTGGTTTTCAAAATAAATCCATTTTTTGTCACCCGTCATAATTCGATGTAAAAATGATTTCCCTTCGTAGCGCCGAAGCAGCATTTCACAAGTGACTTTGCGATTTTCCGTTTGACGTTTATTCTATTCGTGTGGGATTGATTTATTACACATGTGATCGTTTGCTATGACACATTAAATGCTTCTGCTAATTGTCGTTTAGATTGAGATAGTTCACAATACCAATAACCTTTGCAATTCTATCTCTTCGCATTTATGTGGTCTACCAGAGCGATCACTGTCTTTAACATTGTTGTTACCACTTTTGACATTTTTTACATGTCCTAATTGGAGTAGCGCGTCCACCTTATTTTTTCACTAGCAAACAATGACTTTCTACAGTCCTTTTCAAGCCAAGCAAAGCAATGTGTGCCACAAATGCTCTTCATCACGCACAAAATTCGACATGATTGATCAACAAGATAAAACAAAGACGCTAGTTATGGAGGACACAACTTGTGTTTGTTTGTAGTTAAATGTCAGACGATCGAAATGGTTTATGTGTCAAATTAATACGCCGGCTACTTTTCGCTGGCGCCATCTCTTAGTAAATTCGGAAAAAATTTAAGCATACACCTGGTAAACCTTCTTGAAGCAACCAGATAAATCTAAATCACAGTACAACAGCTCTGGGCTGTGGGAAAAAAGGTGGGCTGTGGAAAAAAAGGAGTAAACTGAAGGCATTGATGCATTTTCTGTATTCTGGGAAGCATTGAACTATGACGTATGACGCTTGGATTATCGTCCGAGATTGATGGTCTCCAAAACTTGTTAGTCTTATTTTTCTAAGATGATATGCTTCCATCATTCCGCTCGAAAATCACAAAAGCAAATGGTATTACTAGACGCCGCTGATGTACATCTATTCCTTTTAATTTTATGTTTTTTTATTTACCCTGCGGAATCGATTTTCTACCGTGAGCCTTCCGTGATCTTCATCAGCGATGATGAGAACGATCACGGTCGAAAATCGATTTCGCAAGGTAAATAAAAAAACATAAAATTAAAAGGAAGGTTTCTTTATTTCTAGCACAAAAATTTTATGAAGATGGAAGCAATTACAAAAAAAAGTACATCTATTGCCAAATTTCTCGCTGATGAATAAAACCATCGAGTCTTAATTTGTATTGGACTGATAGAACTGTTTGCCTCCACTTTTTGGCTGCTTCTCGTTATTTCTCGTAACGCGAGAGTCCATGTTAAGCCTTTCTGGATTGCTTAAACTTGCAAATTTATCGATTCATCTATTTATATTGTAATAGACAATTTGAATTAAAAATTTGGTCACATTCTTCCACGAACATTACATAAAGTTTCCCACCCACATTCATTCCGCTGAATGTGTGATTTTGACAAAAAATAACAGGCCTATTTATATGTGTACTTAATGGAGCTATAGCTTATAACGATATAGTTTGTAAAGATCAGTTTACAGCTCCCATAATTTCTAGTCAATCGATCTTCAATTTCTGATGCTCTAACCCGACCTTCGCCTTCAAGCATATCCCCGCCCCAATTATGTATTCGCCTGTAATGTATGTTCGAGAAAGCCGATCTTGTTGCTCATTTTCCCAATTTTTCTCGCTCTTTAGCGAAAATTAGAATTGTAGCGTAAATCTTTGGAAAACGCCCGTCGTCCAAAGTAAATCGGGTATATGCAATTTTACTATTATATGCTGCGATTTAGCATGCCCGTAATTAAGGTCGGTTTTGTTGTCCAAAAAGAAAATTTATACTATTTCGACTTCTGACGCTTTAGCTCCGGCGGGCCCAAAACAAAACATATTCCTTCGATATTTGATTGACTTAGCCATTAACACACTGAAAATTTTTGGATAATTTAAGTGAAATGTTTTTAATTTCTTTTCGTAATTTTTTGTCTGCTCATCCTACTAGTTTATACTTATTTATACTACATTCAAATCGACAAAGAATCTCAAAAAGAAATAAAAAACATCAGATTTCACCTCACAATCATCAGTCTTCAGACACCTCACAATTATTGACGAAGGTCTCGAATCATTATCCTGTTGGATTATTCATATTTGTTTAAGGTTGGCATCCTGAATTGATAAGGTTACTTGTTAAACTGTCTTGTAGTATCTTCAAATAATCATGAGCTTTCATTGATCACTTAGTCAAAGCCGGGTACTAAGGGTTACTAACTTCTAAGGACAATTTCATCTTCTTGTATGGCCTCACTCGTGTTTCTACACGCTCCCACGCGTAAAACAAATCAGATATGGCATTCAAGAATTCAATATGCTTAAAACAGCGAAAAGTTTCTTCTGTTTGCATTCTTTTGGAACAGAATTTTGATTCATTAACCTGGGAATTTTGAAATGTAGGATCAAGAAATGAATTTCTTTGTTCATGGCGTCAGCTTTCATTGTTTAATCGTTAACCATCACGGCTGAAAGCATAGGTTATGGTCAATATAACTTCCGCCAATTTTGTTCCGTCAAATTGAAATGATAGCTTAAATCCTGCGGTCGAGCTGGAATTGCCGTTATCTCGAACACGACTGGAAGAGCTGTTCCTGAAAACCAATCCTAGTTGACTCATATCATTAGCTACACCACGATAGCAACTCCCTTCTTCTTGCAACAAATGAAAGAAAGATCGTGATAAAGTTAGTAAGACGTTTATTTTTGATTCGAACTCCTTGAGGAAGCAAAAAACAAATCGGCGAAATCGGGAAAATTTTACAATCCTTTTTCGGAAACACATAACAAAACATGGTATCCCATACAAGGAGATGTTTACCACTTTGAAGAGAGATGCGATCACAGAAAGCTAAAGGATTTGCTCGCCAAAAATTTAAGTGATCTTCGGTGTGGATACATTCGTTTGCTTTCATGGGGATTAGAACGGAAAATAAATGCAAACCCAGTTCCTGTTTCGGATTGAATTCATGATGCAAGACCTCAGAAAGGGTAAAAGAAAAAACGATAAAACGGGATTTTATTGAAAATTTTGCTTAACAAACTTTAACTTTTTCTTAAATTTCTGTGAAATGCATCTCAAACAGGCAATTTGGGAAGACGTCATATTTTTTCACGAATGACTTGAGGTGAAAATGGTGAACAACTGAGACTCACCAAAATGTTCAGAATCTCGTAAATATTATCTTGAACACAATAGTATCTTGGTCGAACGCTACAACGAATTTTAACAATGCGAAATAAATTTCCCGATCAATCAATTGCCCGTGAAGACTTTGACCTCACAAATTCACATGATAAAATGGCTCAAATTCGAAATTTGGCGGAAATTTCCAATGGTGCAACTTCATGTACAATAGGCTCCATCGGTCATACGTTTTCTAGGCTAATTCTCATTAAAGACATCGGCTTATATAAGGACACCCAAAGCATTAAAATAAATTTGCTAGATGGCAAAGGAGTTTCAGAAAAATCTTCAATGAAGTATCAGCAACGACTTCAAAAAACAGTTTTCAGTATGGACCTCTTTCAATCGTTTCATGGGACGGTGAAGGCGTCCTTACCTTCAGTGAATTGAAAATGAAAATCTATCCTGCGGGCTGAATCCAGAATAGTGAATATGTGACCATTGAATTGTCCCTTTTTTGAACATTGTAGAGCTACTTATATCGTATTGTAAGATTTGGTTGATTTATTGAAGAAATTGATTCTGAAATCGTTTCGAATGATACGCCAACAAACATTGGCATATTGGTGGAAGTGCAATCACCAGGATCAAGTCGCTGAAGTCAGAAAAAAGACAAAGTTTGTCAGCAGAAAGTTATCAACATTAACGATGCAAATGAAAATAATAAAAGTAACCTCTAATGATGGATCGCTTTTTGCAAATATTAAAGTTAAAATTTTGAAGCTATAAAAGTTAACTGACTTCTTATAAATATCAAAAAAACAATGGTTTATAAACAGAAGAATCCTTTTATTAGGTTGGAGGGAAAGTTCTGTCGTATTTTAAATAGGCAGGTAATTTTTCTTGTGAATAAAAAAAAAACCTCTGGCTAGTGAGTCATTCGGATTTTCTTCAGCTGCTGTATAATATAAAAGGAGTCCTTTTTTATAGTTCGTCATTTACTTGTGATATTTAATGTGAAAAACATGTCAGTAGATAAAGTTCATTTACGACACTGCATTTTGTATGAATTCCAAAAAGGAAGCAACGAATCGGTTGCATGTAAAAATTTATGTGCGGTATTTGCAAAAGATATTGTAAATGTTCGTACTTGCCAAAGATGGTTTAGCAAATTTCGTTCTGAGGATCTGAGCCTCCAAGAAAGTGGTCGATCTGGTTACTGGAGATGAAAAGTGAATTCTTTACGAGGTAATTAAGGGAGAAAAATCCTACTACAAACCAGGAACATCATGAGCAACAGTTCCAAAATTAAGTATCCATCAACGAAAAGTACTGCTTTGCTTTGCTTGTAGTGGGGCAGGAAAGGTCCAGTGTACTACGAGTTGCTGAAACAGGGAACGACCATCAACGCGGATCTGTACTGCAATCAGCTGGATAAATTGAATGCAGCTATCAAAGAAAAATGGGCCTGCATTAGCGTGTAGAGAAGGAAAAGTGTTCCACCATGATAATGCGCGACCGCACACTGCAATGGTGACACAACAAAAACTGAATGCGTTATGATGGGAAATCCTTCCTTAGTCACCCACTGTATTCACCTGACATTGCACCATATGATTTATTTCTTCTCTCTGATTAAGTTCTCTGCAAAATTATTTAACCGGGAAAAAATTCAAGTGTTTTGAAAGTGTTTCTATGGCAGTTGCCGACTATTTTAACTCCAAGGACGAGAACTTCTACAAAACAGGAATTCACAGGTTATCTGAAAGATGGCAACAGATTGTAACAAATAACGGAGCATATATAATTGATTAATATTAAACACGTATCTCTATAAATGAATTCAAATATTTTCTATAAAATACGACAGAACTTTCCCTCCGACCTAATAATTCTGTGGAATGCGATCAGCCTACTCATTTTAGCAGGCTGAACTTATGTCGTATGAATTTAGGGATCCTTCTTTAACAATTCTGTGAGTGAGAGAGTTGTCAATTGTAGAGTTGGGGTTATAATGCTCTTCTAATGGTCCGCACGAGGTAAACCTTTTTAATGTCTAACAATCTTTGATAACTCAATGATGTATTGTGGTCATCATTAAAAGTTTTAAAATCGGAAATATTTATGATAGTGTACAGTTTCACAAAAACTTATACATAACCTAGAAATCACGATTTTTCATTCATAAATAGGCATAATGCATCCTTAGGCAAAAAATATATCCATAAATAATATACAAATCTTAAAAAAAAGTCATTTATTTAATTTGATGCTTATCTTATTGATCAAAATGAACATACAAAACTGTATTTTAATAACCCAAAAAAGTTTACATTCGGCAGTAATAAAAAGTAAACAGATCCATATAAACATGAAAATTTTAAACCCAAATAGTTTGTTGGGCCGCCTTAATTTTCAATAATCACATTCGGTTGGGCAAAGATAGCACAAAATTTTTAAAACTCTACGGTGAAGTAGTCCCATAAATGTTCTATGGGCTTAAAGTTGCGTGAGGGGAGGAGGGGGTGGAAGAGAGAGAGAGAGAGAGTTGAGTTGGTTTCGATCATAATAAAGCAACTATTCCTTAAAATTCTTGACGTTTATTTGGGATCTTGGTCTTGTTAGAAACACTATTCATCTTCTAATCCCAGATTGTTTTAAATACTCTCTTGGTATGTTCAGGTATCCAAACCGTTATCCCGTTTTATTAAAACGCCAAATTACCAGCTAAAGCCGTCGACATACATTTCCATACAACTATGGACCAATCCCTCCTCCTCCAATTTCACTGTTGACACAATGTTTTTAATATTCTGTGCGTCAGTGTTTCCTGCCCACATTTTAACATCATAAGCATCCATCATAAGCCAAAATGTTAAATTAAATTAAATAAAACTTTATTCCAAAAGGATTGCCACTAGCAACGGTAAAAAGGGGAACTAGACGAAATCCCCTGGAAAGAGACAGATACTGCTTGGAATGACAGGAACGACTGCCGGATAAGCCGAGCTCTTTGGCCTAACCCTAATAAAACGAGGGCAGAACAACTCCTGGGGAAAACAAAAATGGCGTTAGGACATTGGTGGCAGTATTAACGGGCCATAATCTTCTAGGTCAACACGTCAAAGGAATAGGAGTCCAAACGGATGACACCTGCCGAGCTTGCCGCGAGGAGGAAGAAAGTACAGAACACTTCCTCCTAGATTGCCCGAGTCTGGCCAACAAGCGCCTCATTTGGCTGTGGTGTACTGGCGTAACAGAATAACCATCTGTAAACAATAGTACTATACATGTGGAGCTACGGGCTGATACTGGCCTATGCTTTTTTCACGCAAGTGGACCCCAGTACAAATAATAATAATAATATTCCAAAAGGATTCGTCACCAAATATGTGTTATTTAGCAAAATCTAGTTTTTCTTTTATGAACGGCAATTATATAGGGTTTGTTATATTTTTTTGTGGAATTCGCTTATGAAAACCATTTTCCGCAGGACATCTCGAATTGTTTAGCTATATAGCCGGCTATATTTTCCACCATTTTCCCCATTTCCGCAGCTGAAGTTTTAGTATTTTCCTTCACAGTCTTTATCATTCCAGGTTTCATGCCCTAACTTAATTTTCGGGGTCGGCCACTTCTATGTTTTTTTACAAAGCTGTGTTCTTGGGATAGCTTCTTATTACAGTCTGCACAATAGCTTTAGGGTTATTCACCATATCCCCAGTATCACGAAATTTTTTTCCATTTTTTTCTTAATCTAACTATTTACTCACAAATTTCAAATAAAATTTCATTTATTTTCCAGCTCATTTTTTTCTTTAACGTTATTAAAGTGCCATGCGAACAGTCCCAGTTCCATGAAAACTGCAGAGGAAAAAAATCTCTCCTAAATTGGATACAAATGATTGTCACTGTACCATTACAAATCATTAGGATAATATCCTGCAGATCAATCGATGTAATTTTTTGAGTTGCCGTATGAAGACTTTCTTGGGTTGTTAAAACAAGGTTTTTATATTGATTTTGATTATTGAAATAAGCAAGAAATAAAATAAATTCTTTTCTTTAATATATTCCCCGAAGGATTTGTATTGTATATAAGATTTACTTCCGCAATGTGTTATTAGTGCGAAATGGCCATTTCTTGAGATATGTAGACTTTCTTGGGAAACTGTATGTTTGATATTTGTACTTCTTTTCATCCTTGCAAAATGTTCCTGCAAAAAACTTTGAAAATGTTATAATGAAACAATTTCCAACCGTGATCCTTTGGTCTTCATCAACAAAAATTGTTCGGATGAAGGGCAGAAGACTTCATTTTCTCATGTATTGGTTTGGAGAGATTAGAGCGTTAAGAACAACAAACACAAATTCGTGTTTGCAGAAATCTACAGAAATTATAGCAGAATTTTAAGGTTCCTGTAGTTTATTTTCTTACATAATCACAACTTGTCATCCGGGTGGAAGTTTAATTTTTAATTGCATGGTTTTTCCATATCCATAGTAAAATCTTTCTCCTGCTCTTAATCATTTTCAAAGGAATAATTCTCTGGGGAGGAATAATCGACAGCTATATAATAAAAATTATTTTCGTAACTTGCGGCCGATTTAACTGGGTACAATAATAGACGCAATTTTATTGTCATGTCCTCCTTACACGCAACCCGATTAGTGTGAGGCAAAGTAAAGAGCGCTCAACGATTAGACGCCACCTAGCCAGCCGATGTCGCCACCAAGACGCCAGCAATTTTCTTCTCTCCCACTGTGATGAAACCTATCTTTGATCCATGATCTTCTACCTGATGTGTAAACGTTAATGCATCTTGCATATTCATTTTAGGATGCATAATATGATATAAAAAGTACAAAAATTAATGAACGAAATTTTTGAAATTTTTGGTTTTTTGTCAGCAATTGAATAAGATTTTGCGTGTATTTCGCACAAACAAACATATTAAAACAGCAAAAAAAGTCTAATTAGCATAATGACTACCTTTCGAATGAATGGAAAAGTCCACTCTTTGGCACGCGCCGAATAGTTGACGCAACTTTTGAATGGCCATGAAATTCCGCTCCAAAAAAAAAACACAGATAACATTCAAATGCATAGTTTTGTTTCGCTGATAGCAATCAGAGGAATTAACGCCAGGCAACTCCATATGAAATTAAAAATAGGCATATTTTGTCGAACGCATTATGAGGTTCATTTTAATTTTTAGTAAGTTTTATGATGCTAATCATTCCGGAGGATGCCAACCATCAGTCTTGATCAAATCCTTGGAACTCTTTTTTGTGGAGCTTTTTAGAGTATATCAAACGTGCTCTAGCCTAATTTAAGTTTCGCAAGCGAAGCCTTGCTAAAATTCCTACGACACAGCGTGAACTTTCACTGGCTCATATCCCATTTTCCTTCAAACGAAATCATCCCAATGTGTTCGAATCTCATCGGCCCATCATTGCCACGGACCAGGCTGGCGTATCTGTGAAAAGTGTGCCATTTGTTTTTCTCTTTGTTTACTTTTGGCAAACGCTTTACTTTCTGTCGATCCGCAGATCCCATTTATTCTGAATGGGCGATATCTTGGTTTAAACATAAATAATACCATGCGAGATGATTACCGTCGATCTGTTTCGCGTCTGGTTAATGATTTCTTGTCGCAATCTTCGTCGGGCAACATCTTATCCGCATCTTAATCTATTTTTATTTGAAGCTGGGAAATTCCCTATTACAAATTATTTCATACTTTATTTTTTAAACTCGCCTACTGCCTTTATTCTCAGCATTATGACTAAGTTTCCTGTTGTCGTCCGACGGGTACTACAATATGATGATGATGGTCTGGTTGGCGGCTCCTGCAAGTGCATCCGCGCAGACGACGAGACATTCGGAAGATCTGTGAGGTGATGAAAAAAATAACATTAATTTCAATCATGTCTAGGAAATGTTTGCAGATTTGTAATGATTTGTTTTCTTGTGGTGTGTGACTGTATGTTTATTTGAGACGCTCGATTTTTCCCGAGAAAATGATTAAAGCTTTGGTTTTTCATAATGGTTTTTTGTATTTTATAGATTTTGCACATGAACGGTGGTAAAAATGGCTAGTCCGGAAGGGAGAATCGCTTCGCATGGTGAGTGATGCTTTTTGATCCTTCAAATGGTATGAGGGATCAATTAAAAGCAAATCAATCAAATTTTTTCAAAATTGATCAGGTGAAATAATTAATTAATTCTTTCGAATCATTAGAGATGATTATAATTTAGTTTGACCTTTGTCAAAATTCTGAAAATAAAATAATTTTGAGGTAATCCGAAATCGAGTCAATGTCAGCCTGTTTGTATTCATCCACTCCAAATAAGACTTATCTTTACAAGAAACATAGGCCTATGGCTAATAAATTCTAATTTCTCTTTTCGGTGTTACGCAGTCTCTGCATGACGATCGGTTGTTGCGCATTTAATTCAGTTTATAAATTTCATTTACATCGAGTTGTGATCTGAGTAGTGGATACAAAAATCTTGATTAAAATTATATAATGAAATTCATAACAGAATTCAGTAACAAAAAGAAAGATTCATCATCTTAAATTACATGAAAATTTTTATCTTCAACTTTTATCATGCATAAAACACTGACTTCAAAATTTATAGACTTAAAGTCTAATAAATTTAAGCACAATGTAAGAAAAATGTATTGAAAATCATTGAAAGTTCATCTAAAGCTCACAAAAATATTAAAATGTATGAAATAAATTGTGAAAGTAATGTGAAAGTGCTCTAATTGGTTTCGAACATGCGCTTCCGCCGATTCCCATCTGGTGCCAATTCTTTGGTCGGGATGTATCAATTAGCATTAGCGCCACCAGCTTGATGGATCCTGTTTATTTAATTTTGCTACTTTTCATCCCAGCTTGCACAAGTCCTATAATTATAGTCCCTTGCGAACTTATCAATTAAAGAAGCTTTTAGTTGATCCTTTCCGATTCTCGCTTAAACTTAAAAGTGGATTATACCTTTAAGCTATAACATCTAAATTCAGGCTATCTTGCCGAAGACTAAGAGGTACGAAAGTTTGATCAAATAGTTTGTCGAGTTGAATCGAAAGAATATATTAGAAAGAAAAGTGGAAGAGCTTAAGTTAGTATGACTACCATCCTGTTTGTACTATTTCGTATTTCAACTGTTCTCTGCTTCACAGGAGTGCGCTAGGTACTGCGAACATCAGCAGACATTCTACATCTATGTGTAACATATTCAAAGCTTCTTAAAATAAATTCTTGTCGTTCAATTACGAAAATTATTTCGTTTTTTGAAATTTTTGTTAATTTTGTAATAAAAAATTTAACGTGAAAAGTTGCAATAAATAATCAACAACAAAATAACAAAAAATACTTCATTAATTCACTCGTCAAAAAAGTGGTCAGCAAACAAACAAAGCAAAGATCTTCAAATAAGGTTAGAGTCTGCTTCCCGTCTTGCGATTGATCCAATCGATTTTTTAGCCTAAGTGACTGGAATTTTCTTTAATTCTTCCATGAAAATTGACTTCAACGACTCTTTCCCTGTTATATTCCGTTTGCGGATCTGTGTATCAAGATAATCCCAATTAATCGATGAAACTAACGTTTGGGTGTTGAGGGTTATAATCCTGCTAAGGTATCCCATACAACAACCATCCTGCGCTAAATCTGGCTTGTATTTTGAGTCGCTATTTTACTGGAGGACCCATGATGGATTCAATCGTAACTTTGCAATATTTTCTGGTTAATTTTCTTTCGAAGTGTCCAAGTAATGAATTTTTTCTTCGTGGTGTCAATATAATTCAGATTTCCAACGCCTTTTGGCCTCAAACACCCCGTGATCATAACTGAACCGCCGCCATGCTTTATGGTTGACTTTATTTATATTCTTCTGCAAATTCGATGTTCTTACTCCCCTTTGTTTTGGGTGACTACTTGGAAAATATTTTGTTTATTCAAATTTATTCAATATATTAAAATAATTTATTAAATATAGTACAAATATTATAATATTTCAATAATTTCTATAATACAGAATATTCCAAATTCGTTCCTAAAACGTCCCTAAAAAGTGCATTTTCCCAAAATGACAAATTCTCTTTTCCCGAAGTTTCTGATTCTTTTCAAAAATTTATGGTTTTTGACAGGATACTCAGCCATCTTATATTCCCATAACGATTTAGAATTTTTTGGATAACATTTGGAGAATTTGACCTGAACTGAAAATCTACAATTATGTTTTCTGCGACATCCAATGCAATTGTTGCTGGACTTTCTCGCACTTTTCTTACAATGAATCGTTCATGAAATACGGACAAATTTTTATTTACACCATCTTTAAACTTCTAGAATCTCTCCGAAGGTGTTGAAGGGTGGTATGGCTTCTACACGCCACCTATGAAATGTTGGCTAAGGAATTTCTCTCTGTTCTTAGTTTTTATGCGTAAGTTTTTGCGTTTCAAGTGCACTTTGCCTACCCATTTTAGATAATCTAAAAATTGATCGTTTTATGGTTCAAATAAAATGAGGAAAATTATACCGTCAAGACATTGATACTTTGCGTCTTGTCAACTAAATTTAACCTTTTAAAAAGTAGCAACTAAACCTTAAAGTAGTTTGCCTATTTAACACAACTTGTACAGGATGTACTGTAAGCTGAAAATTTTTGACGCATTAAAAATGAAGTATTTATTTTTTTGGAGTATTTTTTGATCTATTGTTGAATTTTTGTTGTTTTGTTTTATCTTGAAGAGACGGTAGAAACATTTCCGTCTTAAGATTCTTTGCGATAACACATTATCTTGTATTGTTTGTTTACGTGAAATTTATAATCCATTGCTAGCTTACATAACACGCCCTTTTTTACTTGTTTCCTTAAGGTGTTTACTACGTAAAATAATGGTATATTGCCACAATTTTCTCAGTGTATCAAAAAAGAAATTTTTCGTTCAAACTCACATACAATTAAAATTAACCTTTGTAATTATCGTCGTCGTTGTAGCGCTACAGCCCATTTCGGGCCTTGGCTTCCCGTAGGTGTCGCCTCCAGTTGTCTCGGTCCATCGACCGCGTCCTCCAATTTCGGGATCCGAGTAGCGTGCTGCTATCTTCGTCTACAGAGTCGGACCAGCGCTTTCTTGGCTTTCCCACTGGCCTGCGTCCCTCAGTTTTTCCGACAAATACCTTTCTAGGTATCCGACCTTCATTCATTCGCTGCACATGGCCAGCCCATTGTAGCTTCCGCAGTTTTATCACAGTGGAGACTTCTGGCTCGTCGAAGAGTTCGTAAAACTCATGGTTGTACCTAATTCGCCATTGTCCTCCTTCCTGCGTTGCTCCCACGATTCGTCTTAGGACCCTCCTTTCGAAAGCGTTTAGTATGTTTGCGGAAGCTTGAGTGAGGGTCCATGTCTCACATCCGTAGCACAACACAGGTCTTACCACAGATTTGTATACTTGCAGCTTTGTTTTCCTATGTATGAAGCTGGCCTTCAGAATACCCAAAACTGAGTAGAACGCTTTATAAGCGAGCTGAATTCTACGCTTTATTTCCGCCGTTTCATTACCATCCTTCACTAGCTTGGAGCCAAGATATGTAAATTCGTCCACATTTTCCAGGTTGAATTCGTTGAGTGTTATGTTTTGCCGGTTGGGGGTGTTTCTCCTGGTTTGTATCATAACTTTTGTTTTGGACTCGTTGATTTGCAGCCCCACCTGCTTCGCTTCTTGGTCTAGTTTGAGCAGGAGTTCCTTGGCAGATGAAAAGGATCTTGACAGGATATTGATGTCATCCGCATAGGCATTATATTTGCATTATATTTGTAATTATAATTAATAAAAAAATAGTGAACATTTTCTGAAATTTGTGTTGAAAAATATTTGAAACTCAGCCATTACTGGAGAATCATCCTAAAAAACATGCTTCCGCAATGACCATAGAACGTCGTGTCATGACATTATACAAAAAATCGAATTGTGTTTTTTATTTAAAATCTAAAACCAATTTGTAAATTGGATTTTTGGCTAAAATTAGTTTAAAATTTCCACCTGATTTTGATTTTTTTAAATAAGAAACAAGAAAACAAGAACAACAATTAAAACAAGAGCTATCCAACAGCTATTACAGCTGTCCAACTCATTATCAATAGTATCTTAAAGAAGTGTAATAAATAACATCAAAACTTCGAGACTTTGAGGATAGGTTTTGAGGCAAAAGTATTAGAAAATTTTTTTTTAATTATATAGAATTGTCAACTCCAGGCCAACAAAGTAAAGATCCTGTTCAAGCTGCAATGTACAGGAAAGCCGAGGTATTTCACTGCTGGTTTCGATTCAACTCCAACACAGATAGGCCTTTCTCTGAGGATTTTCTCCTTTGTCAGAAGACTGAAATTTTCTCCTTTATCACTTTTTTTCCAGTGCCAGCCTGAATCCTTGTGCGACCATCCATCACTCGCCATATAAATATCTTTAGTCTGAGTTGCGCCTGGTCGTCTGTCCGTTTAGTGAATAGCGGCGCGATAATTTTTCGCATAGCCGCTCAAGCGTGACTCATCCGGCGGTTCAAGATGCAGCAGTCCGTCATAGGAGATGTCTTACAGGTCCGGACCAAGAATGGAGCCCTGAACCACACCTGAAGTAAGTCTCTCAGCTCTCTTTCTTATCTCCCAGCTCCCTTCCTTCGAGTCGTAGGCTGTGGCCCTTCAGATAATCCCTCAGAATCCGCATTAAATATACCGGTACTTGAAAACGATTTTCAACCGCTTCCAGAATATCCACCCAATGCATTTTGGACATCCGGAGTAACCAGCAGGATGACCCATCGTGTGGAAATACTATGTGACTCCGCACGTTGGACCGCGCTCACTACTTCTCCGATTGCATCGATATTTGAGCGGCCTGCTCTGAAGCCATACTGCCGTAGAGATAGGTTCCGACTGCACGAATCACGTCAGCGAGTCTTCCCCTGAAGTTTTCGAAAACATTTCCGGCCTTTTCTGGCATACACCGTGGGTGGAATACAGCTGGCGACTCTGTATTCCCTTTCCCCTTGCTAATCAGCAGTGCTTCGCAGGTCAGAGCAAACGTGCAACCAATGGATAGCACCTCAGCTGGAATTCCATTTGCTTCTGGAACCTTTCTTGCCTTCAAAGACAAGACTACTTTCTCCAATCCCATCTTATTCTGTTGGTTTTTCATGGTGGACGTAGATTCCACGATGGCGGGGCGGATAGGGAAAGGAACCCGCTCAAATTCGTCCAACTTTTCTACCTCGTATGAGTATGGCGACCTTTGGGCTCAGAGTTTCTCCATCATTATTTTGTAGCCCAGTCCCAATGAATCCCTTGTTCCTGGTGGACAGGTTTTGCCAACTGCATGCCTTGCTGCTGTTGATGAGTCTGCGGAGACATTTGCTAACTGACTTAGAAGCTGCTGGTTGGGTACATGCCTCCTTCCAGGTCCGTGCTTGCTGGGCCTCTCGTAGTTTGTCACGCTTCCTTCGTTTTTAGGCAATTTGAGGTGACAACCAGTATACTGGGTGCCTGTTGTGCTGGGGTCTTCGTAGAGGCATGGGAAATCTGCAGGTGGACGTAATGATTCTCATAGTTGAGTTCACCACATCCTTTGCCGCAGTTACTCCGCTCCCCGGCGCAGCTCCGTAAGCGGTGATCGTGCCATTAGCACTTCAACAAAAGTCAGTACTCGCTTCTCTGTTATTCCACTTGAGCGCCGAAGATTAAGCGCTTGTTTTGCGGGAAGCACCATCATAGATCTCTAGTAGTATATACTGGTGATCGCTGGCCGAGTAATCCTCTAGCACTCTTGAATTTACAACTGGCATGGCCAGGATCCTTTTGCTGTGAGCATTTGATTGAGGCCTGCCCCATTCTGTTGCTCTAGCGTTGAAGTCAACTCCGACTAGCACATGGCCTTCTGTAATCAAAACAGCGTCCTTCAAAGTATTGACTCTTAGTTGAAAGAATGGTAACGATTCGTTCGGCATTAGGTATATACTAAAGAATGTAGTTCCCGAACACCTAATCTAAACGAAACCATTTCCTCGCCTCTGTTCTTGCACTTGGAAGTTCACACTATTCCGAAACCAGGTGGCGGATGTACTGGAATACGACGTTCTTCCGGATACCACGTTGCTGAGCTCTTGGTGTGGATGCAGATTAATTTGAAGGATACCGATCATTGCACCTTATCTCCGTAGATTTTATCCTAAGCTCTTAGACAAATTAATCGTGAAAGGGCTGTCGTCGATCTCAAACCAGAATTTGGTTTTAACATTAAGAGGATAACCCAAATATTGGCTAATACTTAAAGTATTTACCTTTGCAGGATTTTAGACGCTGCATTATTCACTAGATTCTTCTTTCATTTTATGGGGAATGGTCGGCACAATTATAATTAATGCCAGGTTTATTGTCAAAACCTTCACTCAAAAAAGGCTCAAATTGACTGAAATCCCTTGTTTGCCATGCAAAACTGCACCTAATGTCTTTCTATGATAAACTCATAATAATGCTTTTAATTTTTATAAAATTAAATCAAAGTTTTATTCAAACACATAATACTTGCGTTTGATTTGTGATGTGTTGTTATGATTTATTATTTAACAGAATTTAGAAACAACTTTTCATATATTTTTTTTTCTCATTTTTGGAATATGTCGCACCCCTCATGATACAGAAAATTATTCTTGCCACTTGGTACAGACAGGGTAAATTCATAGATAAAAAGTCTATTAAACTTTAATAGATGTAACAAAGTAACAAGAAAACTTAAAGATAAAGATGCAATATTACTAACAATGGTTTATGTGTAAACTACGAAAATAATATGAAGTAATAAACAAACTCCAGTCAGGGTGCTTTTGACTCGCAATGAACTATCTTTAGTGTTAATAAAATTTATTGTAGCAATTTCAAAGTTTCAAAGTCTTGTTGAATCAGTCTGGTTATAACTCTGAGCAGCTTCTCTCTGAACGAAAGCAGTTCGTCTTGCATTTCGAACTACTTGGTTGCAGAAGTTGTCAGTGGTTAAATTCGAACTACAAGCTAACTTTTTCAAAAAGAAAAAGATCCTCTTTGAATGAATCATATATTTACGTATTTTTTTATTTACGTATTTAAATTGGTCGTACATTTACTTATTTTCACAATACAACACTTAAAACTCTTTTTATATGTTGAAAGTTTGCACTGAATTATCCAATTTAGCTGAAATATTTTAAATAATTTAGCGTTCAACATTGATTTATACAAAATATTATTCATCGTAAACAGTTTATTAATGCTCACCTTCTCCTCTGATTCTGTTGTAAGCTTTATTTACAACATATTTCTCCTTTTTTAGTTTCAATAATATCTTCATATTTCAAACTTGTTTGATTGATTATAAATTTCCTGGATTGATTGGCATAATGTTCAATTTTCTTGTCTCTTCGGAATGTCTCGAAACATTTAAATTTTTCACCGGACCCTAAAGTTATAATTCATTACTCTTGTCGTTTTTAAAGCCATGAATATCAAAGGTTCTCCCTCAAAAGAAAAAAAAACAGTCCAAAAAACTGCTATCATAAAACACAATCCCAAGGCATTAGATAGAAGGCATCTCAGATCTCCTACCATCTCCAGAATCAGACTTCGATAGATGTTATGCCAACGATTTCGACCCGCAAAGAAATCCAAAATTTTAACCTAAAAACATTCTTGTACGAACCCATATAAATTGATTGTACCTTCAATACGAATTACTTCGCACTAAATGACAGGAAATGCTAATTGAATCAACGACTCTCATATTCCAAAATCCGAAATTTTGTTACTTTTCAAAATGGAGCTTAACTATGAAGTTTAGCATCAATTGTCATTCAAACGGAAAGAGAAACAATCATGAAAAAACGATGTATGTAACGCATGGTTTACACTGAAATAATAATTTGCTGAACTATTTTTAGCGACATAAAATATTCCATAGCTTCCCGAAGCATGTCCTTATTTCTCTGTTTACCTTATTTACTCTCTTCAGCGCAACTACATTCTCCGAAAATTTACAAGATACATAGGGAAAGTGAAAAGAACACTTGGAACTGTCGCTCCATATCAACGTCTGAGATTAACAAATAAATTTTCAAAATGATAAAACTATCATGCTCACCTCTATTCGCTAGTATACTCCCATTTATCATAGACACGAGTAATGGGGATTACAATAAATACTTGCTGATGAGATCCTCCAATTATTATGAAGCGACATGTGCCAAAATTTGTGTATCTTCACTTTGTTGTATATACATTTCTTTTTTGATAGTTGATTGTGTTCATGTACATAAATTTATACGCCGGGAAGATTGATGTCTATGTATGTAAAATGAGAATTGTAAGTAATGTTTCTATGTCGATAACGCCGTGCCGTGCGCTATAAATTAAGGGAGCATTTCCTGATATCGAAGGAAGACAACGACGTTAAAAAGGAAGACGCATCAGTAGAAAGTAAAGGACAAAAACTTAAACGGCCTACCTCAATCAATCCACGTGCCAACCAGAAGTTAGTATGAGAGTTACCAATCGGTTGTGGTTGTTGTATGTTAAATAGATGCAAGCTAGGACCCACAGCTCAAAGGATTTCTCTACCAATATTTCAATGAAGAATTTCTAGATTTGCCGTGGTATAAGAGTTGCATTAACTGCAGAATTCCTATTCCATAGTGTATAGGGGATAGTATATACATACCATCCCCTATACTCTGCATAAAATTACAAGCATAAACGATCCTGAATTAATTTTCAACGATGTAAAGTGCGTCATCTTAACATACTTTACAATCAAAACTAAAATGTTACTTCAATTTCTCATGTCGAAAGATCAACTTGTACTTTACATGAAATATACAACCGAACTCATTCGCATTCATCCTTTTCCACAAAATAACCGTGATTTGAGCTGCATTGGCTACGAATGATATGGCAACTCTATTACAGCAGGCGGAGGCTATTCCGAAATTTCCGTGCGGAACCCTCCAATGTAGATGAGAAGAAGGCTCTAGTATAAGTCTGCAACAAGCAGTGGGGGTAGGTCGATTGGAAGGACCTTGAAAGAAGAAATCGTAGCATTCGACGATGGAATGGTAGGGAAAATGGAAAACAAAATGTATGTATGCACGCGGGAAGTTTGAGCTAAAAATACATGCAATCGATAAACAAGGATTTTCTCTTGTATCGACCACCGAACCCGTCCGCCGTTGTCCTTGCGTCCGTTTTATTCGTTTATTCGTTTGCTCGTGTCCTAGGCCAGCACTAATGTGAGTTTCGAATAGGCAAGTCGATGCTATGCGAGTATGTACGTTTTCATCGTTAGTGTATTTGTCGTGGAAACAAAATTTCATGATCTCGATGTATATAGACATATGCCTGTGCTATCCTTTTTGGGGAAACGCTTAATAATGTAGCCATTAAGTTCGGGCAGGAAGGGCTCGTTTTCAAGGTGATTTGAAAATGAAATAAAACTTTATCTAATTGCGATTCAAGCTTCGATACATCTCCGTGTCTGTGTTGGGATGGTTATGGTTGAATCTAAAAATATCAACAAGTAATTGGTACAAGGGAAATCCGTGATTATTTGGGTTTTTTTTTCCTGTGCTCCAACGAAGATTTTGTCAAGCGATTGTAGCTGATGTTAATAAACATAGGATTTAGTACGTTAAGCTATGGATGTTTTTCTTTTTCTGTTTGTTTTCAACTAATACATTTAGAAGGAAGAGGTGATTGGCTAGGAAAGTGCTCTACCTATACTATGTTCTTTTTATTAAATTTTTACCAGCATTTTATCGGAACTCTTCACTCCAGGTCTATTGTATTGGGTAATGAGCTTCAATCGCGTCCAAAAATACTCCAATGTCTGTAAAAGTACAAACTTTTTTAAAGTCCTTATGAAACGTATTCCTTATCAATCGGCGATGAACTCCAATGCTATGCAGCTTATTGATCTTGAGAGGCATATTTAACTCGTCGCTTTTGCGCAATTATATGTCATATGTCCGGAATATTTATTAAGCCAATATTAACCCTTTGCACTCGAGAGGTGAGTCTCACTCACCATGCGATTTCATGCCGCAACTCGAGAGGTGACTGTCGCTCACCAAATGGTTCGCAGAGGTAATCCGATGCGCGGCGGAAAATTTTTCCGTTTTGCCTTTTTGGCACGGGTTCTACGCTTTTCTTGTATCATCTTATGAAGTATGAAATGATATCTTGTCAAATGGAGATAAAAATCTCTTATCTGAAATCAGTACGCAACCACGAACCGAACTCTAGCTTCGGTCTCAGTTCGAACTTGACAGCCGTGGCAATAAAACTAGAAAAGTTGAAGTTTTCGATCCCAATTACCATGGAACGCAGCAATGGAATAAAATCTAGTGAAGATGAGTTTGATTTAGAGTTGCTAAACGAGTAAATTACAGCAATACACAGAGAGCTTGGCGAAAGAGAGAATGCGAGCAATGATGATGATAATGATGAAGTAAGAGGTGTAAGAAGGCGAAAAATTAAAATAATAGACAGTAAAGGTGACAGTGACAGTGATGCTGGAGAAAATCCACAATCCAACAGTTCGGAATGGATTAGCTGTGCAGAATCCGAAGAACTACCCCAGAGAATACCGTTTACAGCTAGCAGCAATCCTGCAGGACCGCACATATTTCCAGAGACGAAAGAACCGTTCGATTTTTTTACATTATTTTTTACCGATGAACCCGTAAATGAAGTAGTTACAGAAAAAAATAATTACGCAAGAAGAAAGTTGGAAAACAACACTATGACTGTACTCGATATGGCGAACTTGGCACAACGTGACTACCGAAGAAATGTGAGCATAAATATGGGGACAATGCCGCTCGCGAATTTGCAAGAGTACTAGTCACGGAATGATGTCAGTTACATACCTTTTAATTCAAACCAATCTACCAGAGATAGATTTCGCCAGATTTTTTCATTTTTTTTTCATCTAAAAACAATCCCAACAACAGATGCAGGTCCAAGTACCCGTTTGCAGCTAGTAAGCTGCTTTCTTGAATATATAAATTCCTTTTGAAGTATTTTACACCGGGACCAGAAATTTGTGTTGATGAGTCTACTATCAAATTCAAAGGTCGGGATTCCTTTATCACGTATAACCTGAAAAAACCAACGAAATGGGGTTTTAGAGTCTACACAATGACAGACTAAAATACTGATTATATCTGTGGTATTCTGCCTTAGTATGGAAGTCTTACCACGGAGAAATTAGTAAAGCCAAACCTTCCGATATCTGCAAGAATACCGCTGCACCTTTATACAATGCTCCTGGAGAAAGGACCTGGTACTCAAGGACACCACATGTTCACCGATCGGTACTACACCAGCTTTATTCTGGCTGAAGGGTTATTGAAACTGAAATACCACTTGTCAGGAACAACACTAACAAATAGGACGCATTTGCCTAACCAAATCAAAAAACTAAAATTCGGCAGTAAATCGATAGTAGCATAATCATTTTATGTTAGAGGTAATAAGGTCACCAAAAGCGCTACGAAACGTCTCGAGTTGCTGGTTGGTCCGCACGCAAACGGCCTCGAGCGCAAAGGGTTAACTTACCTATAAACTTTAAAGTAATGTCTCAAAGTCTTTACTTTCTGAGTGAATTCCTTACGAATCGCCTTTTTTGCGAAAAATCAGTTACGTGATTCAACTATTTTAAAAATTTGTAATACGGCGACCCTGCCGTCAATGTCATTTCTCACATACAATTTTTAAGACATGTCTCAAGTTTGCATCGCAACGGTCACTAGTTTTTTCACTTTTTTATACAAGACGACTTGACTCAAGTGAAAAGTTATTAGAATGTTAGTATGGGAAAAACCATGAAAAGAAATATGAATATGAAGCATTTGACTCAAATTGTCAAAAAAAGTCGAAGAATCGCAGCCGTTGCCTTTGCAACGATGCAAACTTCAGACACCTTCTTTATGTTTCTTTCATAGGTTACATGTGCTTCGATGGAGCGATGTTCAATAAGTCCTTAGAAAAATAAAATGAAAATTCTCTTATCGAAAACTGTCTGATTTTATTGAGTATTGCATCTTTGAAAACAGCTATTAAAGTCTTTGTAACATAAATGATTGATTCAAATAATTTTTGTGTTTTCGAGAAAAAGAATACCTATAAGTAAGTAAAAGGCGGTGTCATGTAGCTTCGTATTTTTTTAGCAGCCATCAATTTTGGATTTTTCAGTGAATTTGTGAAAACGAAGAAATGGCTATTGTTATGTAATACTTTTATTTGAAAGACTCAGCTCAACCAATATAAAAGCTGAACTAAATTCGACTCTGGGTAAGTTACTAAGCAGAGCTTAAACATGGCCGTCAAGTATCGCAGCAGTCGACCAAATGAGGTAACGACTCGGAAAATGGTGAAGAAATTCCACAAAGCGGAACTGGATGGTTGTTGAATGCAAACGCACGAACTTGCATAGTAAGTATTTCAAAAAAGCTGGCAAATATTTCAAAAGGATGCAAAAAAATTTGTGCTCAAGATAGGGCCGCGTTTGATCATACTTGAGGAAAAACGGTGTCGCGAAGCTGTTTCAATTGAGTGTTCAGCAGCTTCACAGCAACAAAGCAGAATTTTCGCGCCGTTTCAAAACCATAGGTGAAACATCAATTAACATCCGAGACAAAATACGAATCAAAATAAGGGACTGAAAATCGAGAACCCGCTTAAAAGAAGGCGAAGACCATTCCATCTACAGGCATAGGCATAGCGTCGGTTTTTTAAGGATGTACATGCTATAATGTTCGTTGACAATTTTCAAAAAAGAAAAACTATTAACGGCAAATCTTATGCAAATTTATTGCAGCGTTTGATCGGATAAATCCAAATGTGGCCGCATTTAGCCAAAAAGAAAATGCTGTTTCATCACTACACTATTTTTCATCAATGCACTAGATGAAATATCCCTTATTTCAATGTCCAAAGTTAATGAATTCAAGTTTGAACTGCTATCTTATTCATCATTTTTGCAAGATTTAGCCCCTCAGATTATCTTCTGATCTGAAATTTGAAAAAATGGTCAGTGTTCAACGATTTTCCAACGATGTAGAAGTTATGTTAGCAGTTACAGGCTATTTTAAAGAGTAAGACAATTGTTATTATAAAAAAGCTATCGAGCTTACTGAACAGCGCTTGGAAAAGTGTATAGAGCTAAAACAAATTAGGTTGAAAGACAAAGAATACAAAGAAAATGCAAATTTTTGGGCTGTTTGGTTGGATACTCCTGGGACCACCTTCGTAATGATTTAATAAGTTAAAATAATGTACATCGAAATTTATTAAAGCTCAGTCAATGCAAAGTAAAAGACGATGCTTCACAGCTCACGGCCTGTGTGATCGCAGATATTTGATTCTCACAGGGGTTTTAATTTCACCAGGTGTGCCACATCACTATGTGCTTGCAAAAATTTGCTGAAATGAGTTCAAACGTACTTTCACACATCCTGAGCATACTTTGATAAATATCGTTCGCGACGTCCAATATATTTACTTACCATAGAAACAATCGTAGCGTGAGCATTAAACAGCGTGAACACTCCTGGGCGGCTCCTGACAGAAAGGGATAGAACTAACAATAGTTGATTTATTGTTGTATTGTGGTTTTACTACTCGTTTTGTTTGGTTCCCATCTAGGGCGTGAATTTTTCAGTTTTCTTGTTGGTTTGTTGGTATCATGCGCCCCAGGCTCAAAGAAAGCTGTAGCGCATTTTTTAATTGTTTTTTCCAGGATCTCTGATAGATGTCCGCCGCGATTGGTCACACTGGATTGTGTGGTTTTTCTTTGATAGGTCTTTCCAATTTTCCGCAGCAATTCAGTATGGGTTCGACGTATAAATAAAGCTGTGAATTATACTTGCCTGGTTACACTTTTGCACAACCAGCAATGAAAAAAGTTAGTGTTTGATGATGAAAGGCAATTCATTAAATTGAAAATTAAATCAGTCTATAAGGGTAAGGTTGTGGCATTTTGGAAATACGCTTGGAATCATGTTCTCCGTAATAGCATACCAGAATGCGAAATTAAGTCAAAACTGACCAAATTTGAGAGCTGACAATTATTTATTGAAAAACTTATAGCTCTAGTAGTTGTTAGCTTATTTTAAACTAGCTTATAAATTAAAATCAAATAATAGTTCAAAGAAAATTTGAAATGATCTGTAGCGTTGCTGCCATTCAATTACAATATATACAAATAACACGAAGTTGTGAACAGCAAAGCCAGTTTATGAATGAAATAAATGTAAGCGTTTGAACCACAAAAGGAAAACAGCTGTTAAACATTAACTTAGGTGCATGTTCGTTTAATTTTGCATATACAGTGTATAGTAATCCACGTTTGTATTGCGACTATTGCTTAAAAAGAAAATTGTAACATATAATAAACAATCTTAAAATAAACTATTCGCTGCTATTTATACGTTGAAGCGTTTGTTCTTTCAAAATAACGAGCCAGCTAAAAGATCACAAACTGCGGTCACGGGAACAGATCCAAGTATCCATGAAGCAAAAGCTACAGCTTAAGAAAAAAAAGGAAAGGCGAAAAATAAATCAAACGAAATGGCATCATCACATATTACGTTTCTAGTATTACATTTATATTAAGAAATACCATCAGCTACCATTGTGTAGATACAAATCGAGACATATTGTCACCAATTGAGGTGTTGAATAGGTAAAAACGAGATTGAGTCCCAGTGTGGAAATCAGTATTTATCTCCTATATACCTGCTGATGTTATTAACCTTATCAAAAGAATTCAAACACTTTAACGGCAGACGAAATTTTCAATTTCACGATTCTAACAATTTCTTTTGCCAAAAGCGACTATTTGGATTTTTTTTTTCAAAATAACATAAAACATCAATTTCCAAAATATTATTTATTGCTGCTAAACCGTACAACGAACAGAAAAAATACTATCTATTGTGAAAAAGCGTCAGCATAGAGAAAATGAGAGAGCTGAATGTCGTATTAAGCACAAAGAAGAAGTATGCTTAAAATTAAAATGCAAACTTCCCGACACCCATGAAGATTTCGCCAAAGAAGGCAACAAAATGTTATCTAATTCACCCGCCTAACGTACATATATTCACCACTAATGGCTATTCTTATGCCAAAAAAAGCAAAACTAATCAAAAAAAATTTTTGGAAGCAATTTGCTGAGCTTCGTTCAAAACGAAGTTTAATTTTCAGTTCGCTTTCAAACACTGATATTCAACTTAACATAATTTATTTTGTGGATATAGGTTAGGACATGAATTCTGTTGACTCTGACAAGCTTTAGTAGTTCAAAAACAAAAAAACCTTTCAAAAATGTTTACGAAAATGACGTACAGTTCTGCAAGGACAATTGGCGAATAAAAAAGGGTGCGACGATTTTGTTTGACAGATTGCTGCTGTCGGCCAGTCGCGACCTAAAACGCAATTGGAAAGTTTACCACATTATGGCGAAGAAGTTCTCAACGCTCTCCACATAAACTCTGCATAAGATACCTAGAATCAGCATTTGTACTATGATGAACATGTTAAAATCATGCCTAGTAGAGCGCTCAAGGTCCATGTGTCCCTTCGACGACTCTTCCATTCAAAAAACTGTGATCAAGTGGTCAAAATTATCTGCTACAGGACATTTACACGACCAGTCTTAACAAACGGATGTCAGATGTGGTATAACGAGACTGCAAGCATGGTGGAAAAGAAAAACGAGTTTTCGAAAGGATATCTCATGACCCGTACTCTAGTCTGCATAGAAATCTGAGACGAATTGGAAACAAATCTTCGAAAATTTAACAAATTAACGAGTCTCGATTTTTTTTTATTTTGAAGCTTATTCGAAATCACATCGCGAACTTCATTACTAAAGTTAAAACGCTGGATCTTGCTGTCATTTTACCTTTCAGGCGGTTGCATTGAGATTTGTCTTATCACTGGCACTATTCCTACCGAAGCATTGGTGTAATGTAATTTGTTTTGTAATTTGTTATTTCGTAATTTGTGTCTTTAAAGAAAAATTATTGGCAAAATTTTGATTAAGTTTCTCAATTGTATATTATTTTGATTTATTTTCATTTTGATTTAAGTGAAAACAAGCAATTTAGCAAGCCAAAAGTTCTTTTTGTGTATTCTTTTACCTATAAAAATTCTGATAGAATTTCTTGGTTTTCCCCCATTATTATAATTAATTCTCTTTGATTTAAACCGATACGTTCTTTCTCATAAAATTTTTCCAATGATAATATATTTAATTTAGTTTTTTTTGTGCTAGTGATTTTGTTTCTGAAATTGTCAATTTTTATTTTGTTGTTCATTATTTTAAGGATGCGAGTGTATTATATGTTATTTTTAAAAAAGTCTTGATCCAGTTGCTTAATCTAATCATATCAATCTGAATTGAAAACAAATTTCATGCAAAAGTTCACCAAATATCTCCACAACGTAACAGCTGAATTTCACAAGGCTTATGTCTGACCTTATTTCTCAGCAATTTCTGTATGTTGTACTGCTGTCTTTACGTCTGATATGTAATTGTTGGCACAATGAATCGAATTTTATGAAAAAATTGGAATCAAGAAAAAATTCAACATCAACGAGTCCAAGTCTACATAGTCCAATAGCAAACACAAATATCAATTTCTAAAATAAACTCAAATGTGTCATGCAGTCTAACAGCTTGGCTTACTTGAAACAAATTATGAGGCAAATTTTTAAAATAAACATTTATTATAAAACTCACTTTGCATTATTGCACTTTTTATAACTTAGTAACAATTCCCACATTCGAAATTTTTAAAAATCACTACTCACCAACATAGTTATTGCATTGAATTGGTCATGCAAACAAATTTCGAGGGATTTACAAAAGATGGCGATTTTAGCGCGAAACGGAATCGACTGAAATTTTTACTATATTCATGTTAAATCGTCGTCATTTGTCCCCAGAATAAATATGCGAAATTTCGCTGAACTAGACATTACATACTTTTATTATTTACTACTCATGTCATTCTTCGCGCTGACACAAAATTACTGACGGAAAGCGCATATTTTGTTGAACATATTCCGCCAATAAAAACAAGTGAATATTAACCCTGGTTTTTTGAACTGAAGTTTTTGAAACCAACGACAGCGAGCGCGTAGGTACGCTAATGAAGTTTGAGTACGATAAATTGGAAGCGTTATTAAGGATCCATACCTCTAAACTGAGCTTAAAGCGAGCTCACTGACATTTCGAAGGTATCGGCAATCAAAGTTTCAAGTATGAAATAACCTCTACCTGGCCTATAAAATTACAGAAAGGATTGCAGAAAATTACTTCAGGATTGTTTGGTATTCATAATTTCTGACATCTCGTAGGGGTGAATTCATGGCTTATTATGAAAACACATCGAACCAATTCAACTTGTTACCCTTCATCAACCTCTTACTATTATTCTACGTGGAATTGTCACCTCACTTCCTCTTGCACCTCAATCTTCGGATCGCTTGTACGATATACAGTATAAGTATACCTCTAAATACGATATACCTCTATAAGTCGAACGTCAAGGGAGAGGCCAAAAAACACGAGTTATAGAGTTTTCGACATAGAGAATTTCGACTTGGGCGAATTTTGATTCGACATAAAGAGGTTGAGATTCATTCTTATAAATTTTGAGTTAGAGAGGTAAAATAAATAAAAATTCAAGTTACAGAGGTGACACACATATTGTTATTTATTATAAATCAAAATTATTCCAAAACATTCTTAAAAAACAGAAACTCAAAAAAAGGCAGTAATATTTGTTTTGCTTCAGATAATTCGGTTTTCGAAGGTATAAAGAGCAGAAAATGCTTGTTCTTCAGATTAGCTGGTTTGCTCTATAAGTCTATAAAGTATTCAATGTGGTTCTTGCCTCTTTTATGGAAACTCATGGATCGCATTTGGTATTATTCGAGTCTTCTATGTCACCTAAATCATTAGTATCGGTTTTTTGAACTACTGAATCGAAAAATTCGTCCTCAGATAATTTCCCAGCAGTCATAACTCCATCATCGCGCGTAACAAACTCCTAAAAACATTTTTCTTTGTAAATATTAAATTCACTTTCCAGATATTCGACATATTTGGTCAGAACTTCCACGACCATGAGTCTTCGCTGAGTTAGCTAGCAAGGGTATCAATCACTTATAAGTTCTAAGTGAAAATGGATAAATTGATCTACCAAAATTCTACTTCTAGAATTCCTAAAAAGATATTCCTGATTTAGACCCCACTGTATTCCATTCTGCAGGAGGTGAAATATCTTCGGTTTCAGCTTCTTCTGAAGACTTCGATGAAAAACTACAGTCGCAGTCGCAGTTATATTTCGCTTACCTTTATCAGCCATTCTTATGGCGTGCAATCTATCTATAGAAGAATTCTTTTTTTCTTCCATATTATCCAACATGTTTCTGACAACTTCTTTCCGATGTAAAGACTTGGAAGTTTTTAATGATACCTTCATCCATAGCCTGTAATTTTGATGTGGTATTGGCATGCAGATATTGGATTTTAACAGCTTTCATTTGTGGAACATCATTATGTGCTGCACAATTATCAAGAAATAACAAGATTTTCCTTTTTTTCTGGCCATTTGCTCATCAATATTTATGAGCCAGTCTTTGAAAATTGCAGAAGTCATCCATGCTTTTGTATTTGCTTCATATTGCAAAGGTAGTGATTTACATCTTGAAAAACAACGAGGTTTGTTAGATTTGCCGATGACCAACGGTGAAAACTTTTCTATGCCCGACATGTTTGCTGCTAGTGGAATAGTCAAACGTTTCTTGCTATGCTTCCAACCATGGTATTTGTCATTTTTAAAAGACTCTTATCAGGAAGACATTTAAAAATAGCCATGTTTCGTCAGCATTAATGATATTGTCAGATTCGCAACCATGTAACAAATCTTGCAATTCACTTTTCCATTTGTTACAGGTTACAATGTTACACTTGCACTTTCCCCACAATTTTTTTTAAAAAACAAGTTCATGTCTTCTTTTGAACTTTTCTAGCCATACATTACTGGCCCTGAAATTAGCGAGTCCCAATGATTTAGAGTATATTTCGGATATTTCTTGTAACAGTGGTCCACTAACACTGATATTTTGGCGCGACAATGCTCAAACCATTTAAGTACGCACTCCTCCAAGCCCGGAAATTCTGCAATTCCTCGTCTTATGCCGGACAAACTTTGATCGTTTGGATTTTTCTCATGATACCGGATTCATTTTTTTATTATTGTTGACAGAGTACTCATTGACGGGCCAATTTTGTTTCTTCGGCAACATCTGTCTTCTTTTGACAGCTCTTCACACCTTCGAGTACTTCTAAATTTTCAGCGAGACAAAAAGTTTTCAGCTGACAGTTCACAGCACTCATGTTTCCAACAATTTTATTTGTAAACTATTTTACAAATTGATGTGTATTGCAGTAGAACCCAACTACTTCTGACAATATTTCACTCGACAACAAATGACATGCTTCGCTAAAATTCAAATAAAATCGAAACTAATAAAATGAAACACCTGACACCAAGCAAACACGTGTAACATGAGTCATAAATTTGTGGTAATTCTATTCATTGTGTACTCCTCAATCGCTTTCTAAGAAACAATGGTTTACTTACACTGTCAAAGAATTCTTAAAGTCGTTAACTTATTTTTGTTCGAACTCTCGAGGTGATGAGTCTTATTGCTATGTTCGAGATACCGAGTTAAAATTTAATTTTTCGAGTTATGGAGGGACAATATTTACCAAAATTGCTCGGGGGGACTCACTGATTATTTCGACTAATAGAGGGTTGAGATTTCGAGTAATGGAGGTTTCGGTGTTTGAAAGGAAGGCAACAAAACATTTTTTTCGAGATATGGAGGTTTTCAACTCATCGAGATTCGACTTAACGAGGTCCTACTGCGTTGGGATAAAGTTAAAAGTTGCTTTGTGTGTTCTCCAGGTACCTATTTTAGCATCAAAGAAACTCATCCGTTTCCCTCTCCGACTGCAGCCCTACAAGCTTCACTATTTAGCCCTTCACCCAATCATCAACAAACATTAGCAATACCAAAAACACCTTAAATGAAATCTTTTTTCCTTAGAGTTCTTTGGGGCTAAAACTTTGCAGTCGTCACTTGTTATTTTTCGAAATTTGTATTTTTGCTATTTGCATAATCGCTTTTTCCAAACGATCAAACTCCAAATAATGCATTCAATTTAACCCAAAAAATGATTAAAAATTTATTTCTATAAAAAAAATCTTTCTAATGACAAACATAAAAATTTCATCTAGTGTTACAGATAAAAAGATAAAAAGTCCTGACCTCATGATTATCACGGTACTTCCCACTGGTTAGACAGCGATTTTACCGCGTAAAACCAAACATGTACTCAAAATAAAAATTCTCAGGTGTTTCATTCGCAAGTTGCTCTATGAATTTCTTAATGCAGGCAACAGTTGAAGTAGCACCAAACTTGAATCCTATTTTTAGTACATTCTCAGCGAAAAAGTTTTATTTATTTTAAATTTCAATGCTTAAACTAATAATGATGTCAAATCAAAACGTTTACGTAATGAATTCATATGTGTAGTTGAATAGATTTTCACAAATAAACATTCGATCAAGTCGAACTCGGATTTCAAATCCTGCTTTCAATAATTCACATGCCTTTATTCTCAACAATTTACTGAAAGAATAACTTTCTCTCATTATACTGGATTTGTTTTAAATACCAAATACCACTGGGAAGAAATAGCAACGCTCACATATTTACCTGGCACACCTCTGCTTCGCCTCTGCCCCTCTCCTAACCGATCTACATACTGGTGCACTTGTATATATCGATTAAAAATAATCTTTTGAAAATTAGACGGTGAACCCGCATTCTGCTTTTCTGTTGTAATAGATTTATAATAATTCACCTTGAAATGAACAACAGCAACAATGTTTATTTTCAGATTGTAGTTATTTTTAACGTATTTGTAAGGTGATGGTGAAGGATGGTTTGAGTTCAAAATATCCTAGATAATAATGATAGAATTTTGATAAACAAATTTTATTGGATATAATGTACTTGTTTAATAATTTTTCACTAGCGCAAACAAAAGGAAACTGCAGGAGTGCACATATCTGGCAATTGTTATAATAAATCTGCCATATGTACTCCTTTCAGGCAGAGCGTTTTCTTGACATCGCTTTCAGAGATGTACTTTCAAAAACAATTTCTAATATTTTCGAAAAAGTAAGAAAATGTATTTATAAATTGATCTTTGTAGTTTTTATTAGGTTTGGTTTAATCACATTAATATTACAAGTTTTAAAAAAAATATGATTTTTTTCTCTGTTTTTTTCCTTTCTTTGTTAACGTCTTGAATTCTTTGATCGGCATCAGTTTTCAATTAAATCTTTTAAATTATTTAATATATTATTGTCATCCAGGAAATATTTTAACATATATCTATTAAAGATAGAAGGAAATATTTCCAATGTATTCACTTTGAAAAGCGTATTTCTTCTAAAAAAAACGGTCAGCATAGGACCTTGTTATACCACATATGTTCAAAGAACTATGTTGATGTAAGACATACTTACAGCTTTCAGCAGTTACTGCTGATTACGGTTTATCTGAAACAATCGCAATGAAAGGAATTTCCGCCAAATAGGCTTTTGAACACCCTCGAGCCTTACATTCTGAGCTGAACAGTACTAAGCTACTGATAAACGAATCTTTAGATATGGAATTAATATAATTCAACCACAAAAAAGACTGAAAATCAAATGGTAATTGAAATGGACGGCAGGTCCAGTCGAATCCGGCAGCATTTGAAATACCATATTTTATTTAATGGCTCCCAAGCATTCATCCAAGTATAGTGTTCAAACGAGTAGAATGCGGAAATTCATAGTCCTTTTTCTGAACTATCACAAAATAGTTCTCCAGAAACTAGACTAATTCTCTGTCGGAGGTGTCAAGGTTAACTTATGAAATTGCAGGATAGACTCCAGCAATCCATTTCCCCCCGATTCACGGGAGTAGTATCTTGAAAATTTAGAAAAAACACAAATTTGGAAATAATTTTCTTTGTCAGCCTCTATTTTTTAAAGAGGGAGTATAGTATTTTATTATTTTATTGTGTACATTATTTGATTTGATAGTAGAACTCTTCAAGAAAATTCAGTTTAAATTTCAGGGAGATTAAAGCAATTGAGACGAAGCTACAGGACTTTAAATCTCTGCTTTTTGACGCGTTATAAAATCGGCTGATCTCGAAGCTTGCGTAGTGGGACCGGAGAGAAGCTGAAGTAGACGAGAGAGGGCAGAATTTGAAGAAGTAAAGAACAATAAAACACTCTGGACATTTTGGTCAGTATGTCTTCGTTTTGTGGACCGTGGATTGATGACCTTTTATGCGTATAATATTAAAAACTTTTTTTTTAAACTCGTCTTTCCAACACATAGCTTTTTCAAAGTGGTTGAACGCTCTAACTCAAAATTTATTCATCTGATCCTTTGCAAATAATGCACACTTATTCTGTACATAAATCACGAGGTAACCCCGTCGAGATATTTCATTTGTAATGATTATGTTTTATATTACAAATTTGTCGATTTGAAAATTCCTTTTTTTTACTTAGAATTGATACTAAAAATTGACAAGTCGTTAATAAATGTAACTCGATGTTTTTACCTCAGTAAACTTTTAAATCAACGAAATCTTTGTTTTTTTTTTATCTGATAGTCGCGAGATGGGTTATGCTGTGCACCGCAAAACTATTTTTGAGGTGTCTACAAAAATTGGCTGTCAGTGGCGCAATATTCAATATTTTGAGACCAACATTTTAGAAAATACTTTTGAATAACTACATTATTATGCTCTTTGTGCAGAAATTAATTTATATTGACAGTTTTGTAAAAAAGAAAATTCTTGAAAATATCGTTAAAAAATATATAAAATTAACCGTACTTCCTCTTAATAAATTCAATATTATTATATTAAGGTGTCCTGTAAGTTCCTTCATTTTTTTGAAGCGAAACAAGTATACGATATCTGTTGTTTAAAGGTTTTTAGCTATGGTGTATATCAACTGTTCCGTTCCATATCCTTCTTTCATCTCTACGGAAGCTTGTTATGCTCGGTTAAGTTGTTCTGGCTTACTTGCAAAACATCCATATTGGTACGTTTTTATGTCGTCTATGGATTTAAAAGATTTACCATGGAGATAATATTTTAAAAAAGAAAGTAAATAGGGTCTGCCGAGTACGCAGGATGGGATAGAATATCACAATCAAACTGCAATAATTTTTGCCTTACAGCCTACGCAACATGCCATCTTGCGTTGTCGTCAATTTTGGCCGTTTTTTCGCTTTGGCTGCTTTTAATTGATCAATATTTATCCATATTGATCGGATCACCTTGAGGATAGAGGTCGTAGTACACTATACTGCTTGAGATGGATTTAAGATCGCGGATTTTAAGTGTTCAGAGTCTTGATAAGGTCCGTGTCCCTCTTTGATGTACGGATACTGCGGTCTTTACCTTTCAACTCAAAATTACCAGTGCTAATTTTTTTAACCTCGGTACTACGACGGTCCTTATAGGCGTAGCACGACTTCGTAAACGGTATAGTCTCTTCTGCAGTGTCCTGTGCACTATTGCCTTTTCTTTGATGGAACTAAGCATAACATGCCGCTAATGTGTTTTATTGGCTTTCCATATTGAACAGTGCAGAAAAAAATTGTTTAATGAGACTTTGTCACCACTTTCAAAGAGCTCTAGGACGAATGAAACCGATGCTATAAACGACTAAGGGCTAAGCCTTTATATTTAATATAAATACGCACACAAAGATTCATTCATGCCTTCCTATTGGACACTATCATATGATTAAAAGAATTTTCGAAATCATACATTAGAATGTTTTATATTCTTCGAAATTTTTAATAAAAATTTTTATTTTAATTTATTTCGAGGCCGCTGGAATTTATGTCAAAAAAAAGGCGTATCCGTGGCGGGCAGTAAATCTTCGATACGGTCAAGCTTAATCAATACAATTTCAAAATACAATCTTCAAGCGAAGGTGTTTTAGGAAAAAACTGCACTTATATAAAAAAAAAATCTGTCAACAACGCGGACTATTGAAAAATAAGTTAAAAACAACTTTTCACAGCCTTTACGCGCTTTAAAATTCTTTTAATAAATTTCACTTTGTTATTTTCTGGCTAATTGCCCCGCGAGGCACTCGAACAAGCAAAATGAGCTCGGCGTCCTAGTCAGCCATATTAAAAAAGAGGGCTACAAGAAAAATACGTTTAGAATTTTTAATTGAATTGCATTTTTACTTAAGATGTTCTTTGCTAATATTGCACGCTCCAAATCACGCTTCAAAACGTACTGACCGACCTAGAAATATTGAGTGAAAAGGACGAAATAGTGTTAAAAAGACTATCTTAGAATTTGACATCGATAGCACTTTTTGGCCATTTTTTCCGGAGCGGTACTCAAGGCACTTTCGTTCATTGCTCGAAAGTTTGTTGGTTTCTGTGAAACTCGCGAGATTTTGTTGTCTGTTGTCTTTTTTTTTTGTAATTTACCACCCTTTTTTATATGGAATCACTTATAAAAATTAGGATAACGCACATAAGCGAAATGATTTGCTTTGCACCGGATCGTGTGCTTAAAATGATCCATGTGAGTGTAAGACTATTCAACACCCTACTTCTACCCTACGTCGGCACCTTATCCTCAAACTATCAAATTCTTTTGTGGCTACCCAATTCCGTAAACTGACTTCCAGAACAACTTAAACAAGGAAACAAAGTACGGATGATTCCTTTGAAAGGATATCGTGAGGCATATCACGAAGGGAATATCCTATACCCAAAGCGGCGAGAACACCTTGAACCAGTTCCCGGTCTAGATATGTTAAATTTTATTTGGATTCGTGAATTTCCTCTCAATTTTCTTGTAAAACAAAAACACCTCCCTCAAAGTTACAATACAAAAATGAATCTACTTATGTTTTTTCTATCTCTTTCTGCGAGAAGCCGCTTCAAAGTGTTCTGACTGTCTGTGCTTACGTTACAGTGATGGATAGAACTTGTAGAAAGTAGGCGGCAACTGGAGCTCTGTCTGGTAAAATCGAACGCTCTTTTGTCTACATATTAATTCAAATTGTTCCTTCATTTTGTTTACTGATTGTTAAGATTGTATAGTTTCGAGGAACGATTTGCTGGTCCACTAATTGTGTACGGACTTGTGTCTCTCCAGGTCCAAAAAGACCGACTTGTGTCTGTCCAGGTACGCCAGCTGTGGGGTTCCATTATCTTACGTTTGCAGTAGATGGCGCTACTTATATAACCTTTCTTATCTGATTTCCAAGGTAGTTTGTTTGTAAATTGCTTTTTTATTTACTACATTGCATTTACTACATTCCATAATATCAATTTTTTGGTTTCTTTGGTATTCTTGATGAAGGTGACAAATTTTGGTTCAGGTAAATTTAAAAAAAAAATGTTAAAATTAGAGTTTGAGGATCGACTCTGCAACTATACTCATCCATTTTAATTCCAAAAAAGATTCGAATGCAATTGGTGCTATCTTTGTATTTAAAACGACTTACTACATCCACGAGTGGTGAACATCCTAAGGATCGTTGACTGAAAAAGATTTCCTTTAAAGTTGGTCACATAATCCTCCACATTGTTATGTATTTTCAAAAAAAAAATAATAAATATAATTAATAATAAAATAAATATTGGGCAACCGATAGGTCGCATCTGCAGCGAAAGAAAGGAACAAAGTTAAAGAGACAGGGTTATTTGAAAATACAAATGCCGCATAATGGCGGCCGAAGGAAGTTACTTTTAACCGGCTAGCTCACCGTGCGCGCGTGCGAGTTAGGACATTATTTAAGCCCTGATATTTCCATGTCACATACACACAGACAGAGAAAGAGCTTACTCCTTCCTACTAGATTAATAAATAAATAAAAAGGATCAAACCACCTGTGAATTGTGCTGCGCTGATTCTGACCACCTGTGAATTGTGCTGGGCTGATTCTGACCGCCTCTGCTTTCCCTAGCACGAATCTTCACTTCGCTGCCTCTGATCACTTCTGCTTCCTCAAACACGAATCTCCACTTCAGGCTGGTTTCGGGACTTCAATGAATTCCACTGCGCTAGCTACGATCACTTCTGCTTCCTCCAACACAAATCTCCACCTCAGCTTGGTTTCGGGACTTCACTTCCTTCTGCAGCGCTACCTCTGACCACCTCTGCTTGATTGCGGGACGTCAAGGAATTCCGCTGCGCTGCGTCCTGAACACCTCTGCTGCCTGCTTACTATCTTCTTGGCATCGATCTTATTGTTCTCTTGGGCTTTGTAATGTGGCAATTCGAAGACTTCCGGGGATTTATACTCCTATCCATTGATACTCCGATATCTTGGTATTTCTATTGATACTTTATTGATACTTCTATCCATTGATTGACTGTCTCATACTTCACAATTTCTATTCTTTTTATAGCGATATTTACACAACAACCCAGTGAATCATATAAATAGAAAATTTCATCCCAAGTAACTTCCAAGAAATTTTTTGTTTATTTTTTTGTTTTGCTACTGGGAATATTTTTTTTTCTGACATATTTTTTACTGAGATTTTTTTTTTGTTATTTATCTTTGTTGGTTTGTTACTAAAATTATTTAACTAAATATTACTTAATACATAAATCTAACTATAAATGTTTTTATTTTAATTTTATTCTTAGTTCTATTTCATCTCGTATGATTTTCATTTTACTTAAAAATATGGGTACATATAAAAAACTTAACCAAAACAATTAATTGTTATATTCAAAATTAATTGTTATTTTATTCATTTATTCATTTATTTATATATACATATATATATTTTGTTTGTTTTATGTCGCCTACACATCGGAATACGTAACAACATTTTTTCGAGTCATAAACGTATCATAATGGGTATCATAACCATATCGCAAGAAAAAGTGCGGCGTTTCGCTAACAATAGTAAGTTTGGAAATCAAGAAATAACAAAATATCTGAAAGAAGCCCAAGGGTTCCAAATAAGGTTGACAATATTGTTTAAATAGTATAACTTCAGCAAAGGTTGATTGCAAGGTTAGTTATCATGACTGTTATGTTATGTGATATGTTATCATAACTCCAAGTTGTCACAAATCGATTATATTTTACTCAATGTAAAATACGTTGAGTTGATTGTTGCCAAGGATTGCCAACACACAAAATCCATTTGTTGTCGTGGAATAATTGTCTTTTAAGCCTTCAACCTATTTGTACACAAAAATTGGAACAGGATACTGTATTTCATGAATATTTCATTTACCCTTATCGGAAGTCATTTAAAGGCGTAAAGGAAATCAATACGGGTGTCACTATCATTTGGTTAAGGCCCATTCAAATCTGATGACAGAAGTTTGAGATTGATTAAATGTTGATTACTTCTCCAAAACAAAAGGAAAAGTTACGGGAGCATACACTATTAAAAGCAACCTTAGTTCGCAGAAAAGCAAATTCGAGGCAGTTCCAGACAATGAAGTTCGCGGTCTTATTGCACAGAACGTACTTCTTAGCTGTTCTGCACAAGTATAAAGATTGCGCAGACAAATATTGAAATGTCTGTCGATAATTGTAAAATTTGCAAATATTACTGACAAATAACGAGGATATGTTTGATAACAAGGGTATCGTCCTTAAGTAGGGTTGATTAGATTAGGAATAAGTCAGTTGATGATGTGCTTATTAGCCTACCAATCAGTTTAACTTTTCAATCAACTTTGTTACTTGTAAAAGGACTGTTATTTGTAAAAGGATCCTGTAAGTAGGATTTGTAAAGCGTCCTGTGAAAAAAGGAACACAGTTGTATACATGTTATATTTGAACTATCATTGCAGCTAAAAGTGGCACGCTCCCAATTCACTGTATTCGAACATACATGCGGTAAGAATGCAATGAAAATATTCACATTTAAACAAGAGCGCTTGAAAAATTGCGCCAGGCGGCACGCATATATGAAAAGTCCTGTTAAGCAGCAATTATTACGCACATTGTCAATGTATAATGCCCTCAACATTTACTCGAAATTCCGTGTGCATGCATTTGGTTGCTTTTTCCTCGTAACATGGGAAAATTCTCGTTTTTCATTTCCAATATTTGCCAAGAACACTGTTTAAGGTTACACTAAATAAGCAAAACACAAGGGACCAGGGAGTGTGTATTTGCACACGTATTTCTGTGTATGTATGAATAAGTATGTATGTATGTGCCAGGAATTGCCAGTTATCATATACCCAGGAGCAAATAAACAATCACGCCAGAAGGATGGGTATTTTCACAACAGAAAACAAAACACTCTTCGTTAAGTTCATGCTAATGCCGGGTGATAATACTACAATTTCTCGTCTCCCGTAATTCTATTTGTTCAGCAACGGTGGTCTATGTATATGGAAATACACAGCTGGACAAAATAATAGGTGTAAACATTCATATTTACAAACAAGTTGCATTTTCATATTTATCTTTTTTATTTCTCAAAAAATTAGTTAGCATACAATACAAGCATAGTTCATCGTCGTAATAAAGAATAAAAAATAAATCACAAACTAAAAAAAACCTAATATTTCCTTAATTCATGGAATACACCAATTTTTGAATGGTCAGAATAATAGGTGTACCCAGTAAAGTTATTAATTAACACTAAAATTTCGTTAGTTGCCGTTCCATTTAATGCTGAATTACTTAGAATGCATTTAATACCCTGAATATCCGCCATTATTCTTGATGAATTTTTCGATTCTTTTGGGCATAGACGATATCAGTTTCTGACAAGTTTCTATGGGAATACTATACCAAACTCGTTGAATATTTTCCCATAACTGGTTTCTGTTCTGGCAAACCGTCTTTGAAACATCTCTTAAGTTGACCCCAGAGGTTCTCAATGGGATTGAGGTCTGAGGGTTGACTTGGCCACTCAAGGACGTCTACATTATGCTCTTGCAACCATGTTTTCACCAATCGCGATGAATGTTTAGGATCATTATCCTGTTGGAATGTCCATAAAAGCGGCATATTTTCTTCGGCGTATGGTAGCGTTATAGTCTGCAACAAATCCTTGTACACGAATCTATCCTTTGTTCCATCGATTCGATGTATGGGACCTACTCCTTCCCAAGAAAAGCAGCCCCATACCATCAAGCTGCCACCTCCGTGTTTTACTGTTTTTTTTTTGTAAACCTGCCATGAAATTCCTTGCCTTTTGCTCGGCGAACATTTCTTTCCGCATCGTTACCAAACAAATTTATCTTTGTTTCATCACTCCAGAGGATATTACGCCACTTTTTTTCACCCTGTTGTCCACACCAGGTTATTATGAACCAGTGCGAATTTTTTCCTCTTCTTCAAATTTGTAGTTCTAAGCAGAAGAATTTTTCGGGCAATCCTTCCTGGTAGTTTCACAATTACTAACCGTCGCCGAACGGTTCATGATGATACAACATTCCCAATTTCGCTTGCAATTGTCCTGGATGATGTGAATGGGTCACGTTTAGTTAGTGTAATGACATGATTGTCGGTCACTGGTGAGGTTTTTTTTAGGAGCCCCACGCGTTTCAATGAACTTTTCCGGTTTAAGAGCATTTGTTACGAAATTTTCGGACCGTCCCATTAATGTGGCAATGAATTTGTAGGTCCTTCCTTCATTTCGGAGCTGACGAACAAGTATTTTCTCTTCTGCACACTTCTACACTGCAATGACGTCCACGACCCACCTAATATCATTATAATAGTGTAAATAAACATCTATTTCGTTTAACTTTCTCAACATCTTACCTTTTGCAACTAAATAACACTTTAAATTTATTTATTTTAACTTTCTATCAATGCACACCTACTTTATTGTCCAACTCAATTTAAAAGGTGAACAAATTAATAAGCTGAAATATTTGACAGTTAGTAGTTTTATTGTGGGGATTACCCTATTACATTGCTAATCAGTGCTACCACATTTGCAAACTGATTCTTTGATCGTACAAAATGTTATACAATATATTTTCTACATTTTACAAATTTGGCATTCACACCTATTATTTTGTCCAACTGTGTTCTGTTCTCGTAAAAATTCAATTTCAGGGGTAAAATACGGAATTTCATCCATTCAAAGTAGTAATTACGCGAACATTTTTGGAAATAGAAAGCAAAAAGTGTCGAATAAAAGTTTCGACAATTCACATTTGAAAATATAAAGCAGGCCTTCAAATAAGTTGGAAAAATAAAATGGAGTAATTTCCCAAACCTCAATCAATTGACATTATTTCATAAATGATCCAAAATTTTCATTTCTTTATTTCGTCGAAGACTGAATTCTACACGATAAAAAATTTGAGTACATCGCTGATATTTTGTGTCACTTTCCCACTACGTTCGGGCAAACTAGCAATCGAATCTTACCCAGGATCATTTTTCATGATGGAATCTTCTTGAAGTGACCCCTGATTCCGGTTGAAAAAAGTCAAAGTAATTCCCTTTAACATGAGGAATTTAGATCTTTCCCAGTCTATACACAGAGATTCAGCAGATAGAGGGCTTAAACTTCCATCAAGCTCCCGATCTAATGTTTTTCGACCAAAATCTGTCGAATTATATTTGGATTGGTAAATTTCCTCTCGTTTTTGCGTTAAACAAAATTTCTCATCACGGAGCTGGTGCGTAAATCTGCGATACTATTATAAATCATCTTATTCTTTTTCTGTCTCTATCTGAGTGAGGTCGCCTTGTATGTAGCTACGCTTTGCGGCATACCAGAATTACTAGCCATGGTCCAAAATCTGTCGCAGTTATGATGATTCCGCTTCATTCTACGCACCCCTGTGAGTTACTCGCAAAATGAATGTCAAATGAGCAACATTTTAAAGATTTATGTAATTGAAATGATAGACCAACAAGGACTTACATTGCATTTATTAGTTACGCACATGTTGCGGAGGAGGAAACGGCAATATTAAACGAAGGAACGCTCAGCCTTACATTCTTAACACCAATCATGCTGAATTCATGCGAGAAATACGCACTAGATTTCCTCTAAAGTGAGCGCTTAAAAAAAGTATTTGTTATAATGATATAAAATTCAAAAAATCTCCAAAGGGACGTCTTATGTTTCAATAGGATATTGCTCTTTGAACGAGGTGGCATCGAAATCATGATCGGTCATTGATCAAATACTCAAATACAATCTTACTGTCCAGACGTTCTCTATAGCAACTTAAAGTGAATGTGCTCGGAGTGATATTGTAAGTGACCGTAACGACAAATTCTCGATAATTATCCTGAGGAAACTACTTGTGACGGCTGCAAAATTATTCTTGTGGTCGATCCGAATAAAAAAGATCTGTCATATATATCCTAAGGACGCGTTCGTTGGTGTTAGTAAATTATTTCGAAGGTTTAGTCGTGACTACCTTTGATATCAATTTTTTTACACTTTGAACAGCTTAGATTTTTAAGAGAGTGCTTATAAAATGCTTCTACTCAGTTCTCGCAAAGTGTTAACCTCTTGTGTATGGCTCACTTTGAGTTCTTTTGGGCATTTTCTTTTGATTGCAATAGCGATCGCGTTGTTTTACCTTCACTTATTTCGAAACAACAAGACTTGCGTTGAGACATTGCTCGACTTCGAAAGAACTTTCTTCAACTATAGAGGTCATCGCTTACGCTTTGAATCCTAGTTGAAACGCCAAAATATCTTAGAAAACTTTGGCTCCTCAGTGAATCAGTCTTTCCGAGTAAAAAATAATGCGGCACATCATGGCACGTGCGTGAAAATGACAGGAAAAAAATTTAATGAACCTGAATATTTGATAGGCGGCATTGAATAGTCTGTTTTACGAAATTTTTGACAGTGTTTAGATGATACACGGCGAATTATATCGTGAGAAATTCATGCCTATTACCGTGAATATGAATATACACTAAATTACCAAACACATGAAAAATATGAAGCTATTCCCATTTTTCCCAGATTTCAATCAATACCAGAAATGAGTACTCGTTCATTTCCAATTCACTTGAAAATAACAAACCTATTCGATTCGTATTGAACGGCCAACTGCACAAGAATTGAATATCTTTTACTAACATGGTTAGAGAATGGAAAATTTCCACCATGATTTCGGCGTCAATTTTCCTCAAGGTTACATCTTAATGGAATACATCAAACAGCGATTCCCTTCGGCAAAAGGTGATGCTATTTATAAACGTCAAGCAAGCTAAACGATTCCTAAATGAAAGCGTTCTTTACGAGGACTTCACTTTATCAGTCATACCTCACCATTTTCCTCCACTTATCCAAATAGCCGTTTTTATTTTTCTTTCGAATTTATTGCCTCGAAATGTTCCGTTTATCACAAGAAATGATTTGCGATTTTCTTTCGTTCTCTGCAAAAATCGATAAAAGTTCCATCAAAGAACATTTTGAATACAACCGAAAAATAAATCACACACAAATGAATGTAATCATTAATATTAGTTGCTTGGGTAAAATGAAAATTGGCGGAGGGAGAAGGATTTCTTTGTTGTGTTTGTATGTTTGGGGCTTTTATGTAGCACATTATTATAATCCCAACGAAATGTTGGTAAACAAATTTTTTTTTGTTTGGAATGGTTGCATTATAAAATCGTTTTATTATTGCTGAGTCATGACGATGGCCTAGCCCCAAACACCACTAAAGGTTCACATAGTTCATGTCATGTTTTGTAATTGAAGCATGTGTAAAGTATTAGTGTACCCTTATATTCAATGAAATCCACACGTTATTGATCAAATGAAGTTAAGTTTAGCCTTTATTTAACATGTCTAGTGGGGTGATTTACAAAGATGATTTTTTATAACTCATTAACATAAACGTTAATGAACAAGAAAAAAATAGACGAGAGTCTTATAAAACCACAGTTCTCCATGATATTGAGATATTTTCTAAATAAAATTGTATTTACAATAGATCGGAAAAGGAATTATCTAGCAACCTTTAGAAGTTTGCTTCAGCACCCTTAAAAACAAGAAGCAACGCATGATAGTTCTTTGAAAACTATTTCAATTTTAAGTATCACTTGTACGTTCACGTCCCACCCAAAAAGCTTTCAGTTGAATTTCGAATCGACTGATCAATGCATGAAACACATTTCCCCTGAAAAAATCGAATCTTTACTTCAATCTGGAATTAAATTAAAATTACGACGTAAATAATGTCTTCATTCTATCTGGCATACACAAAATTAAGAGAAAAACAGCCCAACAACGCCATAGAGTACAGACAGTTCTGCCACCACTGCTGCACTGGCTATTCTCCAATCTTATCCTATTTCTGGAATGGTTAACATTATGCTCTATTTATAGATCAGAAAAAATACTTTTATAGAGCATCGCCATTACTGGAAAATCTATTTTTGGCTCAGGCTATATCCAGAGCGCAACTTGTGTACTGCAGCACATTATCTAAACATAGATAACACAAATGTGTAGGAGTCCTAGGGCGTGCTTGGCAAAGTCTGTTTGCTTTCCTCCTGCATCCCCGTCCTATCCTGCGCTATTTAAACGTGTGTACTATCCACCTACTAGCAATGCCTAAAGTCTGCACGACTAGCAAGCATCTTCACTCAGCACCACTCCTTCCTGTTGAAGGAAATAGGATGAGATAGGATGCCTTTTGTCATGTGCTCGTTTGAAAAACCGCATTACATATGAGGATGGCCGAGATGAAAAGGAGAATGAGATATAGCAGTTGATTTGCGTTTTGCTTTCACGTTCACCAACTGAACTCATCGCGTTATGACGATGCTCTTTTTTTTCTCTCAACCAGATGATATTGGAAAATTTCAGATTTCAGATGGATGAAATGCATTCTATATAAAGATTTATGAAACTAATTTTCCAAACTCATCTTGGTTGTACATCGTCCTACAGTTTTAAGTCTATTTTTGGATATTCTAAGAATTGAAACACACATTGTGAAGACGCACAAGTGCTGTTCGGGCACTTGTTTCATTTTTAGAAATGCAATAAAATGCGAAAATTTATTATTTTATGGAAGAAAATTTTGATAAATATTCTTTCAAATATCACAATGAAGAGTTCGCTTTGTTGTAGGCCTTTAGAATAAAAATATTCAAGCTTAATCCAAAGATTCATTTGGATTTTTTTTTAAAAAGATTGTGTAAACGCAGTCCCTAGACCGACATTGACATTAAAGTTCAGTTCACGCACCATTCAAATTGCGAAAAATTTCTGGCCATAATCAATTTCAGCTTGGTACACACAAAAACGTCAAGGATGAAACCTTAAAGTGAGGTAAATTATGGACTTAGACGAGATGATATGTTAAAGTCCCCTGTTTGACTGCCATTTGGGGATGGTACATCTCCCATTACCAGTGAAATGTTACCGCCATTCAACCCAATTTCCAGGAGTATAGGATAATTTTTAATTTAAATTTTCTTAATATTTAAGAAAAATTGATTTCTTAGAAAATTTCTAATACATCTTATACTATGAGTCAAAGCTAATTTTTCTCTTCGCTTGGCCGTATCAATTGTCGATCGTTCGAAAATTTTCCTCTCGTCGGATTTTATCATTTTTTTCGTTCTTGTGGTAAAAAAAAATAATTTGGTATGAAAAATTGTTATCCGGATTTGGTACTTGTATACGGAAATTTAAAAATGATTCAGAATTTGAAGATGGATTAAAAATTCGCGTAAAAATACAATGCACAAAAGCCGGAAAAAACACGTCCCGAGACAAACGCATTTAAAAAAAAACCCGAAATCTGCGTTTCAAAGTGATTATTAAGTTATGTGAAAGTAATGTATGAATTAGCTATTTCGCCATTCCCATAGCAATGCTTCCTCTTCTTTATAAGCCTCATTTTGCATCCTCAACTTCTCTTTTCTCGCTATCCTCGCTTCCTTCGTGTCGAGTGTGCTACGTGGGCTTTGCCGCTTGAAGCGTTGCTGGTCCTTTTTTTTAAGCATAAACGAAGCTCTGTGATCCAACTCCGATATCCGATTTTATGTATTATACCACCTCGGTGAATTGTAAGCCGCAATGTAATTGCTTTGGAGCCAAACGGCAAATCATCGATTTAAAACACTCATTTTTTACTTCTCTATATGCAGGGATAAAAGGAAAATGCATATTCTTGTTTATAATACCTGCCCTAAAACATTACAAAGTAAGATTGATTCACAGAAAGACAATTGCGCAATCCCATTCAGCTTGTCTGCAATCGCTCCATTTATTAGGCATGTACCAGCCGAACGGTATATTTGACCGTGCCTCGCTTGCTGCCATGAAAATATACGAAGGACTTCGAATATCGGTTTAAAACTTTTTGAGCATACTCTTGAGTTAGCTACTCAACTTTCAACAATCTGGAAAAATCTTCCTTTTAATTTGGAAATCCAACATTTCATACGCGCAAATCTAATAAACACAGAGCAGCAATGGAAGTTAAAATGCTTTATTTGGGGCACTTGATTTCAAGGCATCTACAGCATAGATTCAAAATCACTGAACTGCAAAAATTTCAAAAAAAAAAATTACCGACCATCTTAATTTTCATAATGTTGCCGGTAAAAACAGATATAAAAATTTCAAAAAATTAGAGTTGATTGGCTACATTAGTGAACCGGCTAGGTGTTACAAAACTTCATATTTCAGTTAATGTCATTTTGAAATTGTGCTGTGCGAACGAGCATAGTCATGGAGAAGAAGTGAACCATGCCGATTAACGCGTGATGGGCGTGTGATTTTCGAGTTTTCATATATTTTTAATGTACTGACAGTACTTTTCGGTCATACTTTCCGTAGTTTTTTCGGCAGGTCGAAGGAACGAGAAATGCATTACCCCGGTCACATTCTACCAAACTGTAAAATCGTCCGTGGATGAAGTGATGGCGCGAGATGTGACCACGAGGCTCATCCCTAGCAACCAATGAACACATCTTTTTCAGGCGTAAGGAACCTATTTTTCTAAACCCATCGAAAAATGGCTCTCGATTTTGTCACCTCTAGCAGACGTTTGTGCGATCCATCTGGTTTCTCTCGTCTAGTCTATAAAATACTGACTTTTCCATTTTATTTTCACCTTGCCACTTTCCGAAAAATGTCGCTATTTCGTTGTTTTGTCAATTTACATCCTGGTTGCAAGTTGTTTAAGGATATACTTGGATTCGATACTGTCTATGAACTCAGATCACCCTTTTTACGGTAGTTTTGGGCAATTATCGCGGTTCGTTTTGTAGTGAGAACTCATCAGACCGAAGTTTGTCAACCCAACGCTGTACTTTTCGCTCGTCAATAGTATTGTCCCTGAACGCCGCGTTTACGTTGCCAAAACCTTTTGCAGCAATGTAACCAAGTTTATGTTCATACAGAAAAATTACACGAATATCGGTGGAACTCATTTCGGTATAAAATTCAAAACGATTTATAAAAAGGAACACTTTTGAAAAAATTTCATTCATTAAAATGTAAATCTGGCGATAGAAAATTCGACTGTAAACAAAAGCAGATCAAAAACAGGATGACAAACTGTTGTGGAAAAAATTGGACCTAATAATTTCTTTACATCACCCAATCAAATCACGCCCAGCCTAGACTATATATAGACTTCAGAGATTCCGTGTATGGAAATTATTTTGGTTTTTTTTTAAGTATTGAAAATGAATTATCTTATTACTGTTATTTTAATATATTATCAAGAAACAATATTTACCTGAAATCGGCAAAAAGTTATAAGTTAGTTCCACTCTTCATGGTTTTCAACGTTTTGAATTTTCGAAATCTGTTGAAAGTAAGCAAAATATTGATAGAACTAGAGTGTTCTTTAACGTGAGATGAGCAATAAATTTCGCTCAAAAGTATTAAAAGCACTGAATATATGTTTTCCAAATAAGCCAAACACGTAACAAAAACAGTCAAGCACTAAATGTAATTCTGCTAGTCGAATGCTTGCCTGCTCATCTAAGTAAATGTTGCGCAATTGATGGAACTATGATGAAAAATGTATTTAAACATTCTGAAAATGCCGAATAGGACTCAAATATAGGGAGATAAAAACGAGAATTTTCTATATTAACAGTAGATCGTTCCATACCATAAATTTGACTGCTATACAGTTAAGTCCATGTCCTGAAAACATCTTCGCAAACGCTAGTCATTAACGTTATTTATCATTTCTGAGCTTATTCAAAAAAACCTACAAAAATACTTTACAATGCGAAACAAGACAGTTTTGAAATCAACAGCAAAATTGATCCTTCCCATTTGCAAAAGAACACTTCTGGCGCGCACGCCCGCGAGATAAAAACTATATTGGAAAATCGAAGACTTCCCATATATATATTAAAAATTATTAAACGAGACAAATTGTCCATCTGAAAGTTAAGGTTACATTGAATAATTTTCAATCGCCCACACAAGACACATTGACATTTATAACATGCAAGCAGGGTAAATGCTAGTAACCTATTGTCTCCTTTATTATTTTTAATTTGACTTAAAAATTGACTCTTATTTTCACAGTTGAATGACATCTCATTGCCAGAATAATAATGCAGAATGAGTTTTAATTGTTTTCTCAATAACACAAATGGAGCCGGACCAGTCGTTCAGGCTTTGTGTTTCACCAAGTATCCGCTTCTAACTGAAAAGTATGAACTCATTAGTTAGAAGATTGTGACCAACAAAAAGTTACGATATAACATTGAAATTCTTGTGTGTCATTTCGAAAAGTGTAAGCAACAGAAAAATGATAATAAATTTAAATTGTGCGCACTGGATACTAGATCTGAACTGATTGTTACTTAAACGACAGAATTCCCTTTTCCCATATTGTAGAAAATAAACTCATCTGATTGTCGTCAAATTCTACTACATTGTCCAAAACGTTACAACCCGATGCAACCGAGAGCTACTGCCCAATCTTCCTCTTGTTCTGCCCTGGAAGGATTTTGGAAAAAAATTCTCATTATAGACTTTATAGAAAAACACCTAACTCCAAATGAAAGCACATACTCTCGTTTTGTAAACCACCCCTTCCATTCAACTTCATTTTCTAACTTAAACAACACTTCACTTACTACTTCCTTCCTCCTGGACTTCCGGAAAGCCTTCAGTTTGTCAAAACTTTCTGTTCCACAAAATGTGCATCACTTTCCACTTGCATTTTCACTTATTTAACCAATTCACTCGTTCTTTACTGAATGAACATCCTCAGTCAAATTTTTCGACACTCTGTCTCGTCGTGTGTTGAATTCATCCGGAATCCCACAAGATTCTGTTCTTTCTATCTTTTTGTTCTCAATATATTTTGCCCATATGCCTATGCTTTGCCCTCACTATAACCCATTTTATACAATCCTCTCGAAATCTCCTAACTAGTTATCGCCTGAATAATTTTTGATCTCCCATTTTTCACCAGATTTAAACTGCACTTAAGCCCCAATAAATGCGAAACCATTAGTAAAAGGAGATTCCCGTCATCCCCAAACAATAACCTACCCTGCTTTAGAGTTATCATCAATAAGCAATCGTCCCACGCTCTTCATCACCAGCCTTTCAAACCCATCTACAATGCAAGTAAAACATTCAAATCTCTTTCCACGCTAATGCACAGAAGTTCGTCCCTCGGCCCAATGATCAAAGTTGTATATCACCTGATATTCATCCGCCCTATCCTCAGTTTCGGCTTCCCTTTACGGTGTAATTTAAACGGTGTCAGCGTTTGCAGACATAATGACTTTGACTACTTAACAACTAAGCAGCGATTGGACCATATATGCCTCCCATGGACCATATCCTTACAACACATCTCGTCGAAATTTTAGCGAAATGCGTCGATCACCCATATTCCATAGCGTCTAGCCACGATACCCCGATGAAGTTGCTTCCAACTCCTCCGAATAAGTGCCATTCCCCAAACTTTTGCTTGTTCTCCACCTCTTTGACCCCAGTAATAAAATCCTCGACTAAAACTCAATAACTCCAACGAAATTTTCTTTGACTCCCAACACATTAAGCGAAATAAACCTCGCCCCCATCCTCCTTGTTATCCCTATCTTCCATCAACTCATGCTATCGTCTTTGTTTTTCTTTAATATTGTAAATAGTTTGGATTAAGTTTGCATACCATCGAAAAGGGGTTTTTTGTGGCTTTTCCCCACCGAGTTAACTTACAGTCATAAGACCATGTAGCAATAGTTTTTCTTTTTATTCCTTCTACTTTGTTGTTACGTTTTCCGTTTAAGTAAAATCTGAATTGAAGATTCATTGTGAAGTAGAAGTGACTAGTAGACTGGTAAACCTGTATCCCTGGAAACAATTCTCAATTGATGTTAAGTTGAAGCTTAAGTGTAATCGTTAATTTACAGTTTTAAACAGGTGACAACTAGGATTGTTACTTTCATCGAAATATCGATTAAGACCATTCAACTTGAGAACTATTGAATACTTCCGAAAATCCTTTATCCCTACAACCTGTTGACATTTGCCGCTGAATTGAATTAGTTAAAGGCTAAATCTGATTTGTTCCCACGCACGATTTGCGCGCAATGTGTTGTAACGATGAAAAATGAAAATGTGCTTGCCACCACTACTATCATCACTAAGGTGTCATTTGACTTTTCACTAGATTGATGTTGTTTTCAGTGGATTACGGCGTTATTATGACGTTATATCAATTCTACCAAAAAGATTGATGTCTTACATTATTCAATGGTCACAGAGCACGTAAGGAAATTTCCCATCAGCTCACGATCAGGTACACTGTACGCAACATCACTGAACTTTTGCATTTACGTTTCCTTTCCTTTTGCGCCCACATATAATGACGACACATGTTGCGGGGGAATGCTTACGTGTCGACGGTAATTTACTTTCAAGGACTGCGAACAACCATGTAATACGGTCTCCTAAGGAAAATTGGTTATTTGGGTGACTGTTTTGTTTTGATTTTAGATAAGGTAGTATTTCGTTTCGTTTCTTTCTAATCCACCCACTGGATTCTCTTTCTTTATGCTGAGCAAAAGTGGGAGGCGAAGCAGCAGCTAATAAAGCTAATATTAAAGTTCACTTCTCAGGAAACGGCGAAGCGACTTTTTTACTGTATTTAACTTTCAAATGAATGACGAGGATAATGTCGTGTCTATTATACAATACATTTAAAGGCTGAATTAATCAAGCAGACCGAAGGCGTGGGTGAAATGAAAGTATTTCCTCGATAATTTCCTGCAATCAAAACGTGCTAATAATGCTCATCAAAATTTGCAAGCACTTCCCTAACATGAAATCGCGTTGAGCATCTTTATCTGGCGCTTCTAATCCTGAATTGAATTAAAAATTTGATATTGATTGGGCTTAGCATATATCGTTTCTGTTAATGCCAGTTGATAATTAGACTGATTTCAATTGGAAATAATCATAAAGCAAATAAAAATACCTTCGTCTAATCGATAATTGGTCAACTGACTCAGTTAGTCAACATTACTTAACAAATGTTGCTTTATCATCGGTTTCACTACGAGTATAATATTTATGTGACCTTCCGCTAAATTTAGAAAACCGATTGGTCATACAAGCTCGTTATGATTATTCTTTTCACATACTCAGATTTCAATAATTTGTATAATTGATATTGACAATCTTGATTGGAAATTGTATTTATTGTATTTACAAGTGTAACAGCAAAATGTTGTTTTTATTTTTAACTACGTGTTTGATATTCTGGGTATAGCGCATTTTACTCGCAATTATGGTAGACTTTTCCAATTTAATTGACAATGACAACTTCCTCTTTATGGAAATGTTTTTGATCTGAGTCGTTTGTAAGGTTGAAACGAAGCTCAGGAAAAACTGCAACTGGTATTGTTGTTTCTTGAGGCAAAAGACAGACCCAGAGAAAATATTAAAATATAAAAAAAATCATCCAAATGGCTTGTGTAAATGGGTTCATTACCGACGAGTCATAAGGTTTGGTCTAAACTGCTCTTCTGATCGAAATTTGAGCACATTTTCCAAGGTACATTTTTATAGCATATTTGAAATTTTCAAGTTAAGAGCAAATATCGGGTTGGACATTTGTCTTGTCATAGTTTTCTACTGTTTGAAATTTTTGTATCCGTATCACATCATTGGTTTTTCTGCGAAAATATAGGATTTTAGGCTGAAGAAGCTTTTTTTTTTGTACAAAATTTCGATTTTTAAGGATTTTTAAGTTTAGAGTAATTTACAGCTGGAGTATTTAGGGGTAATTCGTAATATAGAGTTTTGTAATGAAGGATTTTAAAAATTTTCAAAAAGCTTTCGGCGACGTCGTAGATTAAGACATTGCTTAAAAAAGCTTATTGCAAAACACTAGACAACTTATATTAGGAGGGCAGGTCATTAAAAGGACTGTTTCCATTTGAAATAATTTGGTACAAGAATTAATAAGTTATAAAATCACATGCCATATGAACCGAATCCGAATATTATCTGTCATATGAACGGAATCCGAATAAACGAACACCGACTTTGCACATATAATATTCTACTTGCCGGAAGAATAAAACGACTCACACGGATAATAAAAAGTAAACGCACCCCGATAACCAGAAGATAAGGAAATAATAAGTATTACATGACTACTGTAAAGTCGTCAGTCCCACCATGTGCGTAAATTACTTTTCTTTTTTTTTCACCTAAAATTATTAGGCAAATATTTTTCCATGAAAATCGCGAAATTTTTTAAGAGATCTCCAGGATATACTTTTGCATAAGTTTAAACAAATTGCTAAAGCATTTGTTCTCCTTCGGTTGAAAAACTACCAAAACAGGCGTCTGAAGTTTGCATCGTTGAAAACGCAACGGTCTGATATTTTTTTGACTTTTTGAATGTATTTTTGAAATTTTGACTTGAAATTTCGGTAACCTTTATGCACATTTTTGAATATTTTACGCTCTACTAGGATTTCTTTTCAGTTTAGTGATCTACAAAAAACAAAAAGAGACAAAATTTGACAGCGTTGCGATTTCAACGATGCAAACTTCGAACACCTACCAAAACATGGTTTTCGAATGCTTCCACGCAGTTTATTTCGGATGTACAGAAACAAGAAGTTATTTGCAGCAAACCAGGACTGTCAGAGCTGCCTAATGGGTCAGATGCCCATCAGTTCGATACATTGACCGATCAAAAAGTCCATAGAAGAAGAAGAAGATGTAGAGGCCCTACGCTCTCATTTTTGTCCAAAATCACCAAAAATAACTCATATGAACACAAATTAACCAACACTTGCCTCGAAATACTCATAGGCAGTATAAATGCATGGTCGAATATTTCACGGTCTGAACTATGGTCACAAACATTACAATATTTGCTTGCTTTATTTCAAGCACATGTTTTATTTTCATTCGCGTTTTATTATCTAAATATGCATAAACAATATTTTAATATTTGAATAGTTTCCTCAAGTTTCTCGAAGAGTTGTCTGCGAAATTGTGACGGAACGGTTACACTATCGGAAGTTTTGTTCACGTTGGGTACCAAAAATGCTGACTGAAGTGCACAAAACAAAACGTTTGGGCAGTGCATCGGCTTTCTTTTCGCGGTACGATGAAGAAAGCGGTGATTTTTTACGGCAAATTGTGACAGGCAATGAAATATGGGTCGCCTACGTTACACCAGCATCGCAAACGACAAACCACCACGTTTCAGCGAAAATAGGCTCCTCACCGTGTAGGGAGATGACAGTAACCTGTCATGGGCTCCCCCCTATCCCGTTGTACACATCAACTCAGGATCACGCAGAACAAAGCCTTGTTCTGTTACCTACTTACGTTTCTATTTCGACGGGCAGGTGACCCATAGCCCCCAGGACAACTGTACGATACAACAGTAGGTCAGACAAGACAGTATGCCAGTTAAAACACTAGAGTTTAGAGCACTTCACTATGACAGCACTTAGGGACCAGCAGAAAGCAACAGAACCCGCAATACCCCGCGTAGCAGAGCGCTGCAGTCGCATTTGGAAGGCCTTTGAAAAACGTATCGATTGAAGGATCCCCTGAAAGACATCCTCGTCTAGCATTGTAACATCCCTAACATCTTCTGGGGTCCTTAGAACATCAATACCCCGCGTAACACGTAGCCCGGCATACGCTCGGCAGTGGCACAAAGCATGCTGCCAAGTCTCTCCGCATCACACAATAGACACCCACAATGGACACCAATACCATGACTACACAACCATTAATTAAAACTTCCATGTCCAGTTAGTACAAACCTTGACTCGAAACAGAAATCGAAATTCCGCATTTTCATCACAGTCATCACAATTGGTAGAAACTTATACGTGCTACGCCATTCCCCACATTTGATCCATCTGAATTGCCATTCAGCAATCAATCCCTCTAATTACCCGAATTGCGGCCCGACTTAGTCCATTAGGATTAGTACCACGTAGTCATTGGTGCCCCCCCCCCCACGGGGACGCCACAAAGGACATGAAAGGCACTAGTCAAAACTGTGCGACATACGCGTAAGGATCAGCGGGGGTCAGCGTGCGGGGCACGCACGATTAGCGTCCTGCCACTAGCACTTATGGCACCCGCAAGAAGTATAAGAGAGTCGTATGTCGCACTGCAACAAACAATCGATAATAAACTTTCTTGAGGATTTCCGTTTTTGGGACATGAAGTCGAAGTAGTTTATAGTGAGTACCTGCCACGAATAGGCCTAACCTCACGTACTCCACAGACGGGGTTGATTCATGCGTCAACCAACGCCCCTCATCACAGGGATGAGGTTCCAGTAACTAAGTTGAGAACCCGTCACACACTGGTAGGTGTGCTACTCTTCTTTCTAGCCACATCGCAAACCACTACGTTTCAGCCAGGATAAGCTCCTCACCGTGTAGGGGGCTGACAGTAACCTGTCATGGGCGTCCCCCTAACCCGTGGTACAGATCAAACCTCTGCTCAGGTTTTCGTGACGCTCGGCCAGAGTGTCACTACCAATTTACGCACTCAACTACGATGGGTTGGTCACCCAGCCTCGGGCCCGTGAGGACGGCACTCCCCAAAGATAAGCAGTCCTGGCTAACCAGAATTGAGTATCGCCCTGCGGCTGACTCCAACAAAAACATGCAGACAATTCTAAAATAATATAACGCTCACAAACATGTCATTTGCAAACACATTACAACACTTACAACAACGAGGAACCAGACGTATTTACTCCAACCGAGCAGTGCTGCCGTCGCCTTTCGAACACAAGACGAGCATAATCATTAATGCATTTAAATCGTGTGCCATCCATCAACGCATCCTGGACATCTGTGATACATCTGAACGTATCCGTGCAACATGAGCTACGGAGGTCAGCATATGCCAAACACTCGAATAGCACATGTTGCCAGGTCTCGCTCTCAGCACCACAGATTTGACAATATGCAACATCAACCGAGCCACGACTACACAACCACTCATTAAGACTACCATGCCCCGTCAGGAGGAATCCCAAACCTAGACAGAAGTCCAGGTGTGGGACCCTCATGGCCGAGAGAACATCAGGCATCAACATATACGTCACACGACCACTAGGACAATCCCTCCACCTTGTTTGCCATGTAGAGATCATGGCAAGTTCCAAAGTATTCTTAATGCTGACTCGACTCTGCAACCTGATGCCAGCGTCTGGCAACCATTCATGCTCCCCAATGGGTAATCCCTTCCGTAACCTGTAGATCAGTCCGCGACGGATGATTTCTAGGTCAAGTGGTGGAACACCCATTAGTATCTGCATGGCGTCAGTTGACACCGTACGACACACTAGTAGAACCACTCTCTGACTTTGCACAATGAGGCTTCTTCCAGTTACACTCATAGCGCTCTCAAGGAATACTGGCGCACCATACGTTGCACAGGCAACAAACAGGCCACCATATATTCCTTTGAGAGCTCTTCTCCTAAGTCCCCAGTCCCTCCTACATACTCTTCTAATTTTCGAGGCAAGGTTGGCGAGACGATCCTTCAGGGCCTTAAAATGGGGCCAGAAGGAAAGGTATGTGACTTTCCCCCAAACGAACTCCCAGGTATGTGACAGTGGTCTCATACCTGAGAGCTCGTCCCTCGTAACGCACCCATGGTGGGCGACTTAGGCTGAGTGCACCTTTTAGAAGCATCATTGATGACTTCTGGACATAAACAGTAAGTCCTACCCGGTTGCACCATTGCTGCACAATGTGCATATACCGCGTGCCCTTTGCTTCAAGTTCAGCCCTACTCGGGCCTTCGACCAGAATAAGCAGGTCATCGGCATATGCACATACATTCCAAACAGCAGAGAGCTCAGTCAGCAGGTCATCCGTTACAAGGTTCCATATAAATGGGCCTGCAATGGATCCCTGCGGGCATCCTCTCTGCACTGGCACCTCCACCTTATCCCATAAGCCCTGTACGAATGCGCTCCTGCCTGAGAAATAGCTCCTCCAGAGACCCAATTCCTTGCATCCAACCGAGGATAGTTTAGCCAGGATAGCCGGCCAGCTCAAGTGGTCAAAAGCAAAAGAAATCAATGTAGATCCCAAGGACGTACTTTTGTGTGCTGGCTCGAACCATGGATATAACTTCCAGCCAAGCGTCACTGGTACAGCGACCCGTGCGGAACCCGTACTGCTTATTCGACAGACCAGGAGATACCAGCTCCTCCAATCTCCGGACCATAACCCTTTCCATCACTTTCGTTTTTGGGACAGCAAGGGGGTGTTGCTGGTGGAATTTCGGCCTCGTGGGGACACAATAAATTCAACGACGTAATATGAAACGTTGAAAAAACTCCGCCGTTCTATCCAAAACAAAAGGCATGGCATTTTGACTCAAGGTGTCATTTTGCTTGACGACAATGCACGTTCACATGCGGTTAACAGAACCCAAGATCTAATCAGACAATTCGGTTGGGAACAACTTAATCATCCTCCCTATAGTCCAGATCTAGCCCCCAGCGACTACCACATGATCCTTGATTGGAAGAAACACCTGGGCGGCAAGCGCCACGACGATGATGACGAAGTCTAAACAGTTGTGTTGGAGTGGTTGTCGAGACAGGCGGCAGAATTCTATGACGACGGAATTCAAAAGCTAGTTGGATGATATGATAAGTGCCTTAATATTGGTGGAAAAATGTAGAAAAATAGTTTAAAGTACAGGCTATCATTTAAATATAAAAGTATTTATCAATCTCTGCTATTATTTTTTATTTCAAAACGTTACTTTCTTTAAAAAGTACGCCTAGTATTTTCAACATTTAAGTGGTATATGTGACCATTCCTACACAGAAATTGCTTTTCTAACTGTAATGTTAACTCCACTGTCAAATTTAAAACCGAAAGTTGCGGAAGATTTTGGAAAACGTTAATATTGACATTTTTTAACATTTCATCAATGAAAATGTTTTCAATTTGCCAATTATGTGCTGTATACGTTAGTTAACTTTTATGAGAAAGTATGCGTAATGATATTGATGGATGATTTCCAATGTCAAGGCAGATATGTGCCCTCTAACAAAACATGTAAGAGTGGTGCATTTTTTCAACTGTCATTAGTGATTCATGAATATTGGTTTCGTATTTTAGCTATCATTGGATAGTACATTGTGAATGCTAAGTAAATGTGCTTCTAATTGTGCGAAAAACTTTGGACGCTCACGTACGCTCATGTACACGATAAGGGCCTCTCTATATCTTGTACCTCTATGAAAATGTCTGTTGTTTGACAAGATGTTAGAGACCTCGCGTTATCATGGCGAAGAATGATTCCATGTAGTCTGATTTTTTGGCGTTTCTTTCTAATTTACAGCTTCTCGTAGATGCTCCTGAACTCTCATTGTGACCAGCCCCTTTGTTTGTCCTATGTAGGTTTTTGGGTTCTTTGGGTTCATACAATCTTATATATGCCGCTTTGACGTTTCCGGTTTTTTTTTTGTCCTTTGATAGTCCCAGTCTCGAATTCAGTTTTTTATTGCTGCTTGTTGACGCTATTGATATGTCCCACGGCTTCAGGATTTGTCCAACTTTGTTTGCGTAACGGCTAGCCATGTCTTCTCTCGCTGATTGATTTCCCTGTTCTAGTAACCTAACAACGTTCTTCAAATAGAACAGGGAAATAAATCAGCGTGAGAGTAAATCCTGGGGCCGTTGACTTTACTTTGGAAGTTGGCAGGAAGTTTTCAAAGTGAAATTCGTAATTCTGTCGATTTTCGACGCGATTGGCGATATATTAATGGGTTGTGAATACATTAGTATTTTTATTTTATTTTGAATAGAGAATTAGTATTGAGGAGAAGGACGGGCGAGTCAAGATGATTGGATTTCAACAGAAAACGGTATTGATTTTGATCAAGTAATTAATTACTGGATATGGATTTGATTCATGAAAAAAAACCATTGAAATAGTTAAATGTGACTAAATTCAATGATGTTCAAGACAAAGTCACACTTAGTTAATAAATTCAGTTAGACTCAGTAATTTCGCAAAAAAAAAAATGAAAGACGGTTTCGCAACGTAAGTCTTCAGTTGTTTAGTTCTTTTAAATACTATGACCAATATCTTTTTGAAACTTAGAAGGCATTATTCGATTCATTTCATATATGAATGACGTTTCTGATATTTCGAATTTTCGTAGGTTATTTGCGATGAGTTGTAATTATGCATTAAGCAGTCACTCCCTGTATTATATCAAAAAATCGAATTTTCTTTTGTGGTATATATTTATTTAGAAACCTGGGTAAAAAGCGCTCCGAAAACGATTTTCCAATATTTGCAGTCGCTGGAAAGTTACAGCCGAATAATGTTGAGTAAATTGTTGGTATATAATTGAATTTTTAAACGCGTTTTATTTGAAATGATGTTTCTGAAACTGGTCTTCACGATATTTTAAAAACGGTTTGACTTAATGCTTTGAAATTTCATTAACAAAATAAGGACATATAACGTCATTGATTAAACTAGAAAATGCCAAATGCCGACCGGATTTTTTCATGACCCAATAACCAAAAAAATCATGAAAATTGAATATTTATTTTCAAAAGCTGGTCAATTATTAAATTTTAAAGATGTTCAAAATCATTATATGTCATTCGGTAGCCACTGTTTTACAAATTGATATGTCATTTGGTTTTTTGCATTCTGATAGGCCAATCTGCTGGAATCGTGGAGACCGCTATCTAACTTTTTACAGACAAAGGTCCTTTTGCATTGCTGTAACTCATATTGTGATGAAAATTTTATTTGGAAAATATTTTGAAGTATTGTTGGAATCTCAATGAATGTGTATTAAAACATTCAAATTGATTTTTTTATTTTACTTATCGTCAAATACGGGCTATTACACGGGATGATTGCCTTGAAAACTTCCATCGTATACTTGAAAATGAGGCTGGAAGTTATGAATTGAAGTATATTATTGACGTATTCAGGACCGTTTAGAGGTATTCTTTTCGTATATTCGATCTCGGCTGGGTTAAAACAATGATGGAATCTATTCTAGAATTTAACCACACATGAGATTTACAGAAAATATACTTCTCAGCTATTGTGTTCACCTTTTCAGCATAACTTATTAGATTATTCATGTAGTATCTACTGAGGTAGATATTTTAGACGAGAGTGGGATAAATATCATACCGAATTCGTGTTCAAGATAAATCTGTGTTTTACTGAAACCTATTCAATGTTAGTTTCTAAAACATATTTGTTAGTATTTAATTATTAAAAAGCAAAATTTTGTGGAATTTACTTCATTTTATTTTTGGTCGATGCCAGATCCCACCTAGTACTGCATTTTAGATTAAGTCATAGTAACTAGCTGGTTGAAGAAGTCATAACAAATTAGGTCCTTTTTCACGTCGAATTTTGTCTCTGATCATCAAGTAAATGTGTTTTAAGGCTTTCTTTGGGACTTCTTTGCTTCAAAACCAGGTATGAGTAACATTCCAACCGAGTATTTTTGATGACGTTACATCATTTTGAATTCTCATGTAGGCGAACTATTGGCGAAAAAATGTCTGCGTTTAATCCTACAGAAGTTCTTCAAAATGATTTGTGTCATAACTAATTATATAAGCAGGCAGCCCACTGCATTGAAACCTTTAATAGCACACCACTGCTACCTTAACATCACGTGAGAGGATATGATATCAGTTTATCTAACAATCATTCTTTTGTTGAGCAATCTCGTCTAGAACGAAAATATTTTTGAGTTGTTCCAATTATTCATACCGCCAACATGCAGAACTTTTTACAGTCCATAAGTAATCCAACATGTGCCAACATGTGATAAATAGACAAGTTTTTACTTCTTTGTCAGCACACTTAGTCTTTAATTCTTATAAACATTTTTATAAGTCTACCCTTCAATGGTAGCAATAGCGCACCCCATACTAAGGTCTATTTAAAACCAATGTCACGGAATTGCGGCCTACTCCCGCCAATTCCGTGTCGAATCTATAATGCCTCCTAATAAAACACTCAATTCAAATTAGAATGCCACATTTTTCCTAACTTATACTGAATATTTCCCAACTGCCCTTGGGGAAATTGAGAGAGAAACCCTTATTGACTGTGAGTGAGCTGAATTGTAATGAAAAATGGAGGCATGTTGCCTTCTGGCATTTTATCCAGATAATTTTAGTCTTAATATGCCACATATATGCTTGTTACAAGCCTTGAAAGTATTTTATTTTTAGGCTTCATTTTCCTGCACAAAGCAACATTAGCTCCACGTTTAGCGGAAATTTTTGGTTTATAGTTTGTGTCTTTACGCGGTATGTGCTATTTTGAAAATGAAGTAACAAGCATGGCGGAATGGCGGGTAGTGTGCGGTTGGATGTTCCTCGGTTGGACACGGGTTGAACTCAACCCTATTCAACCCACCGCTGGATTTGCAGGCGCTTAAAACGTGATCACAACACCCTGTAAAATCAGCAGGAGCAGCAGTTTTGTACGAGTATAGTAATACAGAGCAATATCGCTATTTGCTCTGATTCGTTCAATGCTAAGCTGATTCTGAAAATAGAATTCCAAATATGTTGATGATGTTTATGGTGATATTGAAATATCCTAAAAATAAATGGCAAAATCGTCCAAGTCAAAGAGGAATAGCAGCACTGTGAATGACATAATTCGCTAAAAATGGCATGATTGATTTTGTTTGCACGGAAATAAAATGAGGGAACAAAATGTACATGCGAAACATGAATTTATTTCTAATTTTACACGTTTTCCGTAACACGTTGCAATCTAATGAATTGACGATAAGTCAAAAATAGCGCTGGATATATGATGAATACTGTGCGTAAAACTACAAAATTATGAAAGGTCAGCAAGGAAAAAATATTTTTTTTCTGGTACGCAGTATGTTATTCAGCCAATTCACACTCACACAGTGAAGAATTCTTCGTAAAAGTTTTCTTTAATGCCATACCTGAAATAATTTAGGCGCATTGTATTGAGTTGCGCATAAGATGGTACTCAAAATATTGCTTTTCCTTCCGTTATTCTTTCTTCCTATGAACAAATAAGGCTGCAGCTGTTCAAAGACCATTGCAATCTATCTCATGCGCTAGAGTGTAGCAGGACAACTACAAGGAGCCCTGCAGACTTGCCATCGACGTTTTTATATGTGCTTTTAATATGTCCTCTAGTTTGAAAATAATTCTCGGTTCAATTACCAACTGAGTAAGAGGTTTTTCGAGTTCCTCAAAAGGGTGCGCATCATCAGGGGGTGAAAGTTATAACTGTTGGAAGTTACTACACCTTATGCCAGATCAAACTTTCGAAGCGATCGCTAAGAGAGAGGACGAAAAAGGGTAATAAGGTCCATATAATCTTGCAGATAGGACGTGGAGGAGGGGTTTATCAATAAAAAAATGTATGACATTTTATTAATACAGAAATGTATTGATGCTCCAAACGTATAGATTGAGGGTTAAAATTAAAATATTAAAGAATTTTAGTGCCAACAAAACTCTAAACGCCATTCCTTCGAAACGACTTTCGGTCCGGTCCATCGATAGAATATGTTAAAACTTTTTATCCATATTTATTTTAATTTTAAAACTAGCTTAACAATTAGATTTTCCATAATAGTACTTGGCAGTTTTTTGATAAAATAAACAAATATTGTTTCTTTTCGATTTCAGTTTATTTAGTTTAGTTTATTTTAGCCTCAAAATGTTTGACAAATTTGTCCATGAATGGAGGGTTTTTGAAAGTATTTTTTTAAAGATATATCAACGCAATTTTGTTTTATTTGTTCTTTATTTTGAAACATTTTGACCAATATATAATGAAAACTTTTTTGAATTTATGTCAAGCCTTTTTTCGATCGCGAGGTGGTGTTATCCCTTAATGACATTTAGAGCATTGAAACAAAAATCTTTTTAATCACTACTTATACTTTTGATCAGTGTTTAAACTTATGTAAACTAAACTGTTTAAACTAATAGTATTAAATGTTATCAGTGGAAATTTTCAAATGCAGCGACAGTATAGTCTTACCGCATACTTTAAATACCACGAGGATACGAATGGAAAATATTAGGTGTATAAATATGAAATGCGGATTTTACTAACAGATGGCATAACCATTACATATGGTTTGTGTCGGGGATAACTATTATGGCATTTTGGAGGGTAAACATCTGTCAACAAATTCCAGTATGTCATAGGTTTTGATTGTACAAACAACATAGTTTTTGTTCGCTTCAGAAATGTCGAATTACGTGCCAGAAAAAGAGGTTTTGCGGGGAAGTCTAATAATCTTTCATTTGAAGAAACTTATCGATTGTTAGTGGAAGCATATGATGAACATGTCCCAAGCCAAGACACTTGTGAACGATGGTTTAAAAGATTTAAAAGTGGCGATTTCGATGTCAGCAACAAAGACCGTGGAAAACCATCAAAAAAATTCGAAGATACAGATTTGCAAGTATTATTGGATGAATACAACACAAAAACTGAAAAACAGTTGGCACAAGCGTTGGAAGTTACTCAGGCAGCCATTTCAGAACGTTTAAAAGCCATGGGAAAGATCCAAAAAGCTGGAAAATGGGTGCCGTATGAATTGAAAGAAAGAACCATCGAAAGATTGAAAAACCATTTGTGAAATTTTGCTTTCCAGACAGAAAAGAAAAAGTTTCTTTGTATCGGATTGTTACTGGCGATGAAAAGTGGATTTATTTCGACAATCCCAAGCGGATTTTAATTATGGGTAGACCCAGGCCAGCCATCGACATCACAACCCGTCCGAAATATTCATGGAAAGAAGACTTTGCTGTGTATTTGGTGGGATAGTAAGGGACCTTTGTATTACGAACTGCTGAAACCTGGTGACACTATTACTGGCGAACGTTACCGACAACAACTGATCAAATTGAAGCGCGCACTTAAGGAAAACGACCAGAATTTCACCAAAGACACGATAAAGTCATTTTTCAACAGGACAATGCTCGGCCCCTTGTTGCAATACCTGTCCAGAACATCGTGGGAAACATTAATTGGGATGTTCTGCCCCACCCGCCATATTGATACTTTTGTTTGATGAAAACTACTATTTTTAAAATATTTGCTTGATCATCAAAGTGATTTTGACGCTGGGAGCTTATTGTTCCACTTTTTTTAATTTTTTTCCATTTTTTTATTGTTCCATGTTAAGACCCTTCTCAACAGTCAAAAGACCCACCCGCTTATCCCTAATGTAGAACCAGTACTTTGGTATGCTAACCATATCTGAATATTTTTCACAGGTTATAATACAAACTTTGGCACATCACAAAGAAAAGCTCAAATCCCTGGTAAGAGTATTTTCTCAAATGCAAAATTAAAATTGATTCAAAGCCTTGTTCATCAAAAAAAATGTAAACATTTTAAACTGATCAAACGACAGTCAACTAGTCACATGGAAACGGAACATCCGAATACTTATGACTAACTTTGGACAGTGAGGTATTGCGGCTGACGTTATACGCAATAAGTTAAAGTCGATGATTTCTATGATTCCATTAGCATCAAAAATCGAGGCAATCTATACAAAACCGATAAAACGATCAGCGTTCATTCGTGTGCTACAATACAATTACATAAAGTTGATCAGTCCATGTACATGTTCCATGTACCATTTTCCCATCGGTCAACATTTCGTCAAAACAGGGCTCTAGTCCTTCTTGTCCTCCTTGAAATGAATACTTTCAGTAAATCTTGGGTGCCTTAAAATACCAGGTGTATGCATAAGTTTTTTTCCGTTTTTTTTTTTTTTTTTTTTTTTTTGTTCAAAATACTGGCCATCGGCTCCTGTACATTTCCTTCCTTCTTGCTGCTCTCTGAGCGCGTGTCCCATTGATGCGAAGAGGTGATAGTAAGATGGCGTCAAGTCTAGGGAGTACGGCCGGTGCAGAAAGATGTCCCATCCAAATGATTTCAATGTATTGTGCGATGGCGCGATGTCGTGTAACAAAGTCACTTTGCCATGTCTTCTGGCCCATTCCGGTTGTTTTCGATTGATGCATGGTTTAAATTTATCATTTATTGCCAAAGCATTGTGTATTAAGAGTTTCGCCGGCTCCAAGAGTTCATAATACAAAATATCACTCTGGTCCCACCAGACACTTAAAACTTCTTGTCGAAAAGATTTGGCCCTGATGTTGAAGAACCGGCTTCACCAGGTGAAAGCCAAGATTTCTACCGCTCCGAGTATCCGAAATAAATCCGTCGCAATTTGATGCAAAAATGATTTCCTTTCGTAGCGCCGAAGAGCATTTCCCAAGTTACTGAGATTTTCCATTTAACGTTAATTCAAATCGTATGGGAACCATTTACCGACTTTATTGATCTTACTCATTGCTCGTAAACGTCTGCTGATCGTTTCCTGTGACACATAAAATACTTTTGCCGATTGCCATTGAATTTGAGTTGGACCAGAGCGCTCACTGTCTTTTACATTGAAATTACCAATTATAAATTTTCTTTACCATGTCTCTCACGTCCTGATTAATGGAGTGTGCCCACCATATGTGTTTGCCAGCAAGCAATGACTTTCAATAGCTTGTTTCCTTTTGGTTAAACAAGAAAAGAAATGCGTGCCGCAAATGCTCTTTTTCAGGCACAAAATTCGACATGATTGACCAACACGATAAAACAAACACGCTAGTTTTGGCGGACGCAACTGATGTGTGTTTGTAGCTACATGTCAGTCGATCGAAACGGCGTATGTGTCAAATTAATATGCTGAGTACTTTTTGCTGGCGCCATCTCTTAGTATGACCGGAAAAAAAACTTATGTAGACATCTAGTATTAAATATAAATACATTTATATGGAACGTTGAGACACTACATGATATGTGCGGCAAATGACTGACACTTTTAGACACGATCAGCAGGTACGCAAATCTTATCTTAGAAATCCTTGCGCTTCCTGCTAAAGAGGTCTTTGAAATACATGCAAATATTAGTTCATTTTTAAGAACATCAATGTGCGGAAAAATAAAAAAATTAATTGAAAATCCTAGTGAAGGATGATGGGTATCCAATGATCGCGGAAAACGGGTACTCAACCTGTATTCTAAAAATATGAGTGTAAGGAATATGAAAGTAAAAAATAATATAATTCATTTATAATATTCTGCGGATAATTGAGTATAAAAAGGATAAGGATTATTATTTTTCAATAAACTTAATATTGCTAATTTGTTTCAAGTTTCTAATCGAAAAATTAAGTATTTTTAATATTTCTCTTTATCACAATCATGACTATTTTAGTTAAATAGAAAGTTTTTTGTAAGAATTTTGAATATCAGATTTTCTTCTCCACCAGGATATCATGAAATTTCGTCAATATCTTAACTCTTTCTTCTTAACTCGTGGAAAATTTTTGAAGGCGACCTTCGAAAGATTCAGCATCGAACTCTTAAAAAAAATATTAACATTTCCGTGACATTACCAGAAACATTTGCAATTCATTCAATTGATTTTATTTTCAGCGAATAAAATATTTGACATACTTGCAAATAAATGTCTATGGTTTTTAAGCATATTTTTATTTCAGAATTTCAATCTCTAAAAATACGCTTATCTTTGCTACAAACCGATAAAAACCACCTCTTTGATCTTAATGTTAGGAACGTGCTACGAACAAACGCGAATATAGACAAATAAAATTCAAAAACATTTTCAAAACTGAACCATTGTTTTTACGGAGTATTGTTAATATAAATTATAAAATTATTACTAAAGACTAAATCATCTGGCTTGAGAATCTTGCTAAATTGCTTAAAATTTTGGATTTTAAAGGATTGAGACGATTAAATTTCACATTCCGATGCAATAAAAGTTAAAAAAAGTCCCAAATTTATATTATACGAATGGATTTCGTAAATCATATGGGATGTTTCTCATAATGCAAGCGAATGGTTAATTCAAATCTGCTCAGTTTTCTTTTCATTGTATCTACCAGATGAAGTAACACTATTTGAAAGCATACTCAAACATTTTAAATGCTGCTTAAATCATCAAATAATGAACTATTTTCATATACTCTACGCTCCGACGTTAGAACTACATAAACTGACACTGTAATCCATCAAGCATTTTGAAAATGAATTAAAAAATTAATCCCATAAATCACTCTTCGGTTTTTATTTTCAAAATCTTCCGCATGATGAAATTCATTTCCATCCCACATCCCAGAATACCTTTCAAAGTCATCTTGACAAAATAGCATATCTGACGGAATTCAAAAACAATTCAATTGGAACAACACATAAACGGATGTTTTTCGAAGAAAAAAAAAGTTATCGTGGAACTAAAAAAGAAATATTTTTTGTTCCTGTCCTACTCGAATGGATAAAAAAAGAACTTGAGGCCCATGCATCGGAAGAAATTGATTCGTTTGAAGAATCTTTTCAAAGCAATAGCGGGACCAACATTTATATCTCATAGGCGGTGAACGTTAAAATAAACACAATTTTATTAATAATTTCAATTTAAAAATATATACGCGTTAAAATGATCCAATACAACGTGATTATAGGCGTAGAAATCATACATACGTGCAAAGATGTACGGCTTCCTACATACATTCAAATTTAGATCCACCCAAACGATTTCCAATGTATAAATGTAAACAAATAAAATCTAAAAATATTTTCTTGTCTTCATTGACACTTGAGAATTTAACCAAATGAATGCTTTTGAGGTTTTCGCTTTTGTGCTTGCGCCTTAGATGTGATGGAACTGTTCCGGAATGTCATGTCAATTAGAAAAGGATAAAGGCTAAAGAGCATTCTATAATTATTTTAAATATGGTTTTTTTGGCTTCTCTCCATGAAATGAATACACATCATACGTCAAAATGCGTATCATTGTTGTTTCGTTATAGGCAGAGTGTCTACACTTAAGTATACAGTGAGTCCTTTGGTTTGCTCATGAGTACAAATCAAGGTTCAAATAAAATAACGTTGCAGATATCTTCGACGTTTTACTGACTGTTTTATATGATTCAACAAGAGATAATATAATAAGGAAAGTTGAAGCAGAAAAAGTATCTTGACTAGAAAAATTTAATATCCGTTCGTTGGTAATTCTTATTAAAAGAATTGGTTTGTGAAAGGATCTTTTAATGAAAGTTTCTCGGATCAGAACATTATGTTCCTCGTATGCATTGATTTAAATATTTTAGGAAAGATTAATCAACAAATACAGAAAGTGTATCAAGAGTAATTTAGCTTTTGATCGTGACAAATTTATGAAGGATTAATTACTTTATTTTATTCTCGATTACGAAACATATAGGCAGTTTACTCCTTTTGCGTTGCTACGCAGAATTCAAAATGAGAAATCAATCATTACCATATTCAAACTCAGAAATATTTGGAAAATAAATGACAATGAAGGGAATAGAATAAATATTAGAATAAAATTAGAATAAAAATAAAAAAATAGAATGAAAATTCGGTCCAAGAATGACGGATGGCTAAGAAGATTAAGACAAACTCCGATAAACTGTTATACAAAATCGGCTGTTGTATTTAAAACGGAAATTTGAAAAAGAAACAATTTCAGAATCCGTTAGGATCCTACCAGGAAAGAATATTTGAATAGTGCCGTAACCCCTCGCTCCATAAACCTTCAATAGAAAGAAAATTTGTTTAAAAAGATTCACTTCGCGTGACGGCACACAGGCCCTCGATTTGCACGGTACTCGCACTACACGATTTTGCCTCTGCACGATCTTTTATTTTTGTCTTATTCTAATAGTTTTGTACGATGCCATTAATCAATATCATATTGGTAAAGTTACTGTTTAAAACCCTTTCAAAAAACCTTTAAAAATTTTATTTCGTAATGATGTTTCAACTTTATGAGAGCCCTGTCAAAAGAAAACCAAAGGGAAGGAAAACAATTAGTTTGGAAAATTTTAAATTTTAGACAAAATGAAATCTGGAATAGACTCAACATCCGTTGTGAAAGAATTTGGAGTGAATGGGGCGAATGGGGCAACACGCGAATGGAAGATTCCATCCGAAAAAGTGTACCCAGGAGAACTACTTTAAAGGCGAAAATTTCCAAATTTCATCGAGGTTCTTCAAGAGAAGCAGTAGGAAAAAATCTAGTCATTTGGATAAAGGACAAAAGTAAAAAAAATTCATTGATAGATTCTTATTTGGTAAGACTCAAAGTCCATATAATTTTTAGCTCTTTGAAAAGAAAGCAACGAACTCTATCTACTACAACAATTTTGTGCAAGGAAAGGCTGATCTGAATACTTAAAATAAAAAAGACGCAATCTGCAATTTTAGCATTCAACTTAAAGGGGAAATCGCCTCCGCGGATGAAAAATCTGCAAAAGAATATCCGACAAAACCGGCAAAAATTATTGAAGAAAACTCTTCAGTTCCTGACCAAATATTTAATGCCGATGATACCGAGTTATTTTGGCAAAAAAGACCAAAAAGAACTTATTTGTCAGAATCTGAAAGATGGACTTTAGGAATTAAAGCAGCTAAGAAAAAGGCGACTTTACTTTTTTATAGTATCGTATCAGGTGAAACCTTTACTGATAAACAGATATAAAGGTACATAAGTCTTTACTGATTAATAGGCCGTATGCGATGAAAGGGAAAAATTTGGAAAAACGACCTGTACATTGGCGTTTCAATGAAAAAGCCAGGAAACAATCTTTGAAGATTGGTTTCATATTTCCTTCGTACATGAAATAAAAAGTTATTAATAAGAAAAAATCCTTGATTTCGAAGCTCTATTGCTCCTAGAAATCGCCAAGGCATCCGATAGACTAGCAGATAGACGTCCCAATGTACAAATTACGTTCTTGCCTCCCAATACAACTTCATTAATTCTACGTTTAAGGCCTATTCTACTAGAAAAAATTTTGTAGATATTTTGGGAAATTTAAGTGAAAATCCTTCATTAACTCTACCTGGGGTGCGCAAGAATTTGACAATATTAAAATGGTTAACAATTTTAGCTTCAGTAATCGCCGAAATAGAGAAAGTCCCCATTAAATTCTTGCTGGAAAGTCATGGGTCCTGTAGAAATTTTCGAAAGAATCGTGCATATTAGAGATGCATATCATAGATGTAGCTCAGTATTGGGAGTTATTGGCTCATTATTGGAAGAAATGCCTTTATTTAATGAATGAGTACATGAATCAGCATATTGCTCATCGGTATGGCTTCCTCCAATCTTCTCGGAAGTTTGTTGAATCCACGTTTGAAGAAGTCCTCATCTTTCGAGGCAATCCATTTATCGTCCCATGTTGGCACTTCTTCAGTATTTCGAAAGCGTACGTCAGCCAAGCTGATCTGCATCGATCGGAACAAATGGTAGTCAGAAGGAGCAAAGACTGGAGAGGACGGGGGTCAACTGTAACCGTTTCATTCCATTTTAGTAGCTCATAATATACAACACCCTTCTAGTCCTATGAAATACACAGCATAAGCTTTTGGCAATGAATATCGCGTTTGGGTTTTGAAGTTAATGGTTGGCTGGGATCAACATACGATGCTTTACGTTTAGGGTTATCGTAATAAAGCTGTTTTTCATTGCTAATAACGATTCTACTTAAATAAAAACTAGGTTTTTATTTTGTTCTTTGAAATTTTTTTTGCATGCTGTGACTCGGGCATCGAGTTGATTTTCGTTCAGATAATGTGGGACCCATTTTCCAAGTTTTTCAATCTTTCCCATTGCATGTCAACATTTAAAAATGGTTTATCGGGCGACACCCAACTCCAAAGCAAGTTATTTTATGCGTTCAACACAAATTTTCATTGAATAATGCTTGCAATTCTGCATTTTCAAATTTTATTGGCTGACTTCCCCGTTCTTTGTCTTCCAAGTCAAAATCACCACTTCCAAAGCGTGCAAATCATCGTTCACAAGTTTTTTTGAGTTGGAGGATGTCCGCCGTATGCTTCTACCAACAATCGATAACTTCCAGCAGCGTTTTTCTTCAAATGAAAGAAAGTTATTAAACTTTCCCGCAAAACAACTTTTTCAGGCATAAAATTCGACAAAATTCGACAAAAAAACTTTGTTGTTTTCGCTACTTCGTTCAATGACTAAGTGAGAATTAATGACAGATGTTTAATGACATTGTAGACACAAACCATATGTCAAAGCTGCACCATCTGTTATCTAAATCGACATTATTAACCGACACTCCAAATATATTGGAGGCGAGCGATCTAGTGATTTGGATATCTCAGATATGGAAGGGTTATTTGAAGATGAGGAAATTTCAGATGCAGATCTCGTGGGAATTTGTACTACAAAAGGTTCCCGAAGGCAATGTGGTTACTTCACCTGACGGTCAAAATAATGCAGCTGAACAATTTATTGCAAAATTCATTGGTGAAGAGCTTCTAGGTAGAGAACTGAACTTATTTTTTGAACAGAGATCCTGATGCTGAGAGATCATTAAAATTTCAAAGAACTATTAGAAATGCGTTGAGATAATATGAAGAAATTTATAAGAATACCCGCCTAAAGAACTTAATGATAATCATTGATTTCGTGGTGTCCGAAAGTAAATCAACTTTTAGTAACCATGTAAAAAATGTAGCCAGCAACTCGATTTGTGAAGCTGCATCTATGGAAAGCGATGAAGCATTTTCTGTAAGTCAAGGCCGATCGTACAATGATTGCGATGCGTCAATGTGAGGGGGAAAATATACGGAAAAACGAAAATTCCTCGCAACGAGGTGCGTGACGTTTGTCAGATGCAATATGGCGCTTAAATAAAATTTGAAATTCAAACGCGTTAATTAGTTTTTAAGTACAAGAGTTATTCTGAATGAATTTTGAATGAAAATTTCGTGAATCCTTGTAGGGGCTATTATTTCCTAGACGAAGGAAAAATCCAAATTCAAAACTTTAAAAAAATCAAAAACAATTTCATTTGAAACGTCACCTATTTGACATTTGTCATATGAACATTATTGTTCCTCGCATCGCGTGCATTGTAAATTGATTGCGTTGCGTGACGACGAGCGAAAATCGCATCGCCGTCACGCAGTATTGTATTTCGGCCTTCACTTGTATAGCGATGTAACACCAGCACTACCAAGGAAAAGGAGAATGCTAGCTTTTCGAAAAGGCTGATTTTTAAATCGGTATTTTGGTCAAATTGTAGTTGTTATGGTGGTCATTTACGTTTGAATAATTTTATTCTTTTTATTTGTACGGAATACTCTTAATGTTTGATTTTAGTTTGAAAATAGTCCTTTTTGTTATTCTTTAGGTTTTTCATTATCAAAAATATATTTAATTGAAATTGAATGAACCAAAACCCCTTTTTTTCCTTCAATCCTTATCTCATTTTAAATGATTATAACAAACATATCTTCAACCTTCCTACGTCTTCTTAAGATCAATTTACACGGTTTTCACGGTAGTTGACCATATCCGTCTACTCTGTATAAACTCTGTGTCTTATATTACACGGTTTCGTTCTGCACGATTTTTCTAAGAACGTATAAACGAACGTATTTTTATGAACTCCTAAGAACAAGATGTTATCATTTCGGATGAAATTAATATTGCTACCCAAACTTTTGATCTTCTTCTTCTTCTGAAAAAATTCAGGTCAGTATCCCGTGTTCAGTATCAATTTGTGAAGAGTGAAATTTGAAACAATCAGAAAAAAGGACATCGGACAAAAATGAAATATCATCTTAACACGACCTCATTCAGATGAAATTCAACACAATAATAATTCCTACCCAATCCAATGATTAAGAACCCCGAAATCTTTAAAGTCCTAAATTGGACATGGATGGGGCTTGATAGAAATTCTATTGAGTTTTTAAATAAAATAAATTAAAAAGATAAAACTGCCGGAGAAAAGAACTGTTATTAACTGCGATTGGCGCGTAATAAATATTGATTAGCTTAGAAAGCCAATCAAAAGGATATCTTAAGTATGTGAAGCGTTATTTTAAAAGAAGGAACAGATATTTGGAATAAAATTAATCAAAATATTTAAAGAAAAAAATTCTATTTCAAATTGAGTGGACAAATACTTATGAGCGATAGCAAATTATTTATTCACAAAATGCTGAAATTGATTAAAATGTTACAATGTTTTTATTTTACTTTGACATCTGTTTCCAATTGAATTTATAGCTTAGAAAAAGCAAAAAGAACCAAGTCTTCTTCCACCACATTTTTTTCCTGTTTGTTTTGTTCAAGCTTTTAATTCATGTTCTTTATCATAAAATCAATTTCATTCCTCGATAGGCAGTTTACTATTCGTATCTTTATTTTAAGAGCAGTTTTATGACTTTTAGTGAAGTAATGTTTTCGCTTTTCATCTATCTCAGTTTCTCTCGATGTGTTTTTTTTTTGTTTCTTAAAAAATTCCGCTGTATGTTTTACAATATATTTAAAATTAAATCGTAGGTTTTTTTCACTATGACTTTTAGGTCTTAAATTTCAGAAATTTTTGCAAACAAAAGTTGAGGTTTTTTAATGTCCACTTATTGAATATGTTGAAATACGAAAACGGTGCGTCCATTTCTTTATAAACTTATTTGCAGTCAAGCTTGCTATTAAGTCTGGGTGTCCTGAGAACGATTGTCCTCTACCAATGGTTTATAAAAATAGAATTGTAACTAGTCTGGACTTAATACGTAGCATTAGCTCACTTTTCCAATAATCAATTTTCACTAACGATTGGGCGCAAAAAGTGAGGAGGTAAGTTTTGTTTCCTTACTGCTGAGTTTTCAAAATAATTCAATAGAAATGGGAATTTTTATAAAGAAGTATTGAGTAGGTATAAAACTTCAGTATGCATCTAAACCAAGGCACATACGAAAGAAAACTACCAGATCCGTAGCGTTAAAAAGACAAATTCGATCAAAATGGAGCGTTCTTCTTAGTATGCTATTTCATTGAAATAATTTAATTTACCACTAATATAAGAACTATATGTAAGGAGAAATAAAAATGTTTGTAAGTTTTATGTACTTCGTTAAAAAAATCCTGCAAAAAGTTCAGATGTATAGCAACAATATCCGTGAAAATTTCAGATTTTTTTATTTACGTAAAGCATACTCTGAATAATCAAATCTTCATGGTTCTTAGCCAATGTACTGGTGAAGGTTTTCAATATGCCTTTTGATAGCGCTGCCGGCAGTTTTTTCAATTCTAATTCAGATGAATGACCCTTATAGTCATGAATGACGTTCAGGCGTCAACCAGTTCACATTAAAATGACAAATCAAACTAAACACAAAAAACTCATGACAGCTGTCACACCATATTTGATATTAAAAATTGTTGCCAACTTAAAGTACTATTCTACTAAAAAAACACACTTCGCTCACCTTTCACACTTCGATGGAAGACAGAAATTCTTGAATACCTTGAATACTCCGGCAAGCCGGAAAATTATGGACGCCGGGTTGGAAAACGTCCGGATTACCGGAGGATTATTGTTTACATTATTTCTGCAGCAACAATTTACTTAGGATTTCTCAATCATTCTCAGGTCATGAACTTGAGTAAAAAGGAAAGTTAAGGAATAAAGTAACAAAATATTTTTATGACGAACTAATACTAATATTGGAAATTATAAATATATTAAATTAAAATAGTATATTCCTTAAAAAGCATTCCTTTTAAGGAATATTCTATGCGAATTTGAATAAAGAGGCTTCTAAATCCTTTGAAATTTAACAAAAAGTCTCCAATGTTTTCAAATATTCATTTTGATTCAAATAACTGATAAATTCAACATCACCGTGCACAAAGCCTATCGCGAATTCAATTTTTGAAAAAATTTCGCAGTTTAAATAGAAATAAAGGTTTATCTAAAAACAAAAAAAAACACGGAGGCTAAAAACAAGCGTTTCGAATAGTTCATTTTTGAAGGGATTTCGCGGTTCAACTGAAACTGAAGATTGATTTAAAAATAAACAAAATGGCGAAGACTTACACAAACGGTATCGGGAATTCCGTTTTGAAGTGATTTCGTGATTCGTCAAAAAAATATTGACAAAATCAAAATTTTCATTAAATTTCCCAAGTATGGTCACATTTGTGATGAATCTGTGAGTAAAATTACAGAAAAATGGATCGTGTAGTTTGGATAAATTTCCATGATTTCATATAAAACAATTAAATTTGAGAAGAACGCGCTTGTGTTTTCTCAATGACAAATCGCTCAAAATGCACTACCACAAATGTCGTACCCGCTTAGTGCGAAATACCTTCTAATTCTGTTTATGCATATTTTAAAAATTATCCTTCGTGATGTTTTCAAATATCTGGTGTATAATTATGAAACAGAAATTCATACATCTATAGCATCAGCTGCTAAACAGGAAAATCTTTATTTTTTCAAATATTTTTTTTGTGGTAGGGAGGTGAAGGCTGTTTACGCCCTGAGTGTGGGACTCCCAGACGCAAAATGCATTTGGACTACCCACTAAACACCTCCCCTGTCAATCTGAGAACCTAGCCTGGAACCGTTTGACACATTACTTCGGGCTAGGCCTCGTGTTCCTACGCCTAGAGGCGCCTTCCCATTATGGGTATCTCTTCTCTTACGAGAAGGACGTGCTACAAAAGAGATCCATCCCCGATGCCTCCAAGCGCTCCAATAAAGCTTTTTTTAATGTAAGCACTGCCCGAGCATATTGCGCCGCACGATTCCAATTGTCAATTGTTTCCAGCATTACTCCGACGATAGTTTCCGGAAAGAGCTCTCCGATTTCGCTGAGTACGACCCCTCGCTGCTGGCTCCACCTTTTGCAGTAGAAGAATGTGTGACAGGCGTCATCCAACTCTCCTGCACAAAACACACAGTTAGGAGACCGTGCTCTGTCAATTTTGTACAGGTAGGACCGAAAACAACCGTGCCCGCTTAAGAGTTGGGTCAAGTAGAAATCGGTCTCACCATGCACTTGACTGAACCACGGCTTCAGGTAAGGGATCAGACGTGCAGTCCACCTTCCCGTTGTTTTTTGCTCCCAGGACTGTTGCCAATCGCTGAAAGACCGACGTCTCTCTTCCTTGGTATTCTCTTCTCTTCGATCTTCGCCGCTGCGCAGGTAAATACTTCTGCGCTCTCTCGCAAGGAGGGTGATGGGTATCACCCCTGCGATTACCAGCACTGCCGCCCCGGAGACCGTTCGGTATGCGCATGCGATTCGCAATGCTCCTTGTCTCTGCACCTGTGCCAACCGCTTCCAGTGTAACTCCTTGCTGAGAGCGTCGCCCCACAGTTCTGATCCGTAGAGTAGAAGCGACTGCACAACGCTCATTAAGAGCCGTCTCCTTGATGTGGTGGGCCCCCCTATGTTGGCCATTAATCGGGTGAGTGCCGTCACACGCGCTGCAGCCTTGTCAGCTACTGCCCTGATTTGTTGGGAAAAACTCATCATCGAATCTATCAGGACGCCCAGGTACTTTACTGCTGATTTCGATTCGACCAGCTCGTCCCCTATACTGATGGGCCGTATTCTGGGGATTCTCTTCTTCGTTAGGATGACCACTTCGGTTTTTTCCAGTGCCAGCTTTAATCCGTGAGCGGTCATCCAGTCCATTACCCTCCGCATTAACGTATTGAGTCTGAGTTGCGCATGGTCTACTGTGCGTCCAGCGACTAGCGCCGCGACATCGTCCGCATAGCCGATCAAACGTGACTCATCCGGCAGTTCAAGCTGCAGGAGTCCATCGTAGGAGATGTTCCACAGGTCCGGGCTAAGAATAGAGCCCTGAGCGACACCTGAAGTAAGATTTGTACTTCACCTATCCTCCTTCGAGTCGTAAAGTAGGCTGCGGTCCTTCAAATAGTTCCTGAGAATCCGCATCAGGTACACTGGTACTTGAAAACGATTTTCTAGCGCTTCCAGAATATCCACCCATCTAGCGCTGTTAAATGCATTTCGGATATCCAGAGTCACCAGCAGGACGACCCGTCGTGTGGAAATACTGTGAGACTCCGCACGTTGGACCGCGCTCACTACTTCTCCAATTGCATTGATGGTGGAGCGGCCTGCTCTGAAGCCATACTGCCGTGGAGATAGATCCCCGGCAATACGAATCACGTCAGCGAGTCTTCCCCTGATAAGTTTTTCAAAAACTTTTCCGACCGTGTCAAGCATACACAGTGGTCGGTATGCAGCTGGCGACTCGGGATCCACTTTTCCCTTCGTAATGAGCACAAGTCTCGCCACCTTCCAGCACTCTGGGAACAGCCCTTCGCGCAGGCATGCGTTGAAAATGCGGAGGAGCAGGTCAGGGGAAAAGTGGAAGACCATTTGTAGCACCTCTGCTGGAATCCCATCTGGTCCTGGAGCCTTTCTGGCCTTCATAGACAAGACTGCTTTCTCCAATTCCATCTTCGTGAAAAATTGAATTTCCATTTGTGTTTCATAGTGAACGGCTTCAACGATGCGGGATGGATGGGGAAGAGAGCCCGCACGATTTCGTCCATCTTTTCTGCCTCGTATGAGTGAGGTGACCTTTGGACACCGAGCTTCCGCATTACTATTTTGTAGCCCAGGCCCCATGGGTCTCTGTTCACGTCGTCCACCAGGTTTTGTCAGCGGTTGGCCTTGCTGCTGTTGATAAGTCTACGGAGGCATTTTCTAGATGACTTGTAAGCAGCTAATTGGATACATGCCTCTTCCCGGGTTCGAGCTCGCTGTGTCCTGCGTCGTAGTTTGTGACACTCCCTTCGTTTTTCGGCAATTTCAGGTGTCCACCAGTATACTGGAGGCTTGCTGTGCCGGGGTCTTCGTTGGGGCATTGAAGACCTGCAGGCGGATGTAATGATTCTCATAATTGAGTTAACAACATCTCTCGCCGCGGGTTCTCCGTCCTCTAGCGTTGCTTCCGAAAGCGATGATCGCGCCATAAACACTTCAACAAACTTCTCAATATCCGCTTTCTCAGTATTCCACCGGAGCGCAGAAGAACAAGCGCGCGGTCTTCGGGAAGCATCGTGATGGATCTCCAGAGCTATGTACTGGTGATCACTGGCCGAGTAATCCTCTAGCACTCTCCAATTTTTAACTGATTGTGCTAGGCACTCCGAGGCGAATGTCACATCAGGTATGGTGCCGACGGAAAGTAGGGGCGTGACCTGTGTTCAGTACGACGAGCCCAGTTCGTGCTGCCATTTCCACGATCCGTTTGCCCCGAGCGTCTGACTGGGGCATGCCCCACTCGATTCCCTTTGCATTGAAGTCCCCTCCGACGAGCACATGGCCCTCCATACTCGAAACAGCGTCCTCCAAAGCATTGAGCTTAAGTTGAAAGGACGACAACGATTCGTTCGGAGTTAGATATACACTGAAGAGTGTAGTTCCCGAACATCGAACCCAAACAAAACCATCTCCTCGCCCCCGATCCTGCACCTGTAGGTGTGCAATGTTCCGAACCCAGATGGCGGCTGTACCGGATTCGTCAGGATACCATGTTGATGAGTTTCTGGTGTGATGTTGCTCGCTCAGCAGTAGTAAGTCAGCTTGCCTGTCTCTCGCGAACTGTTCCAGTAGGTCTTGGGCGATGATACTTCGATGTAGATTGATTTGGAGTATACGAATCATTGCAGAAGCGCTTTTGCCTTGGTTAGGGCTTCTTGGAAGACCCGACACTTCCCTGTGCCTGGGATATGTTTCAAATCATCTGGTCTCGGGTTATACTCCTGGCAAAGAACACAGTGTGACTCGTCTGTGCATTCCTTCTTTTTATGCCCTGTCTTACCGCAATTGTAGCACGAGGAGCTTCTGCGTAATGCAAACGCAGTTTTTCATAAGTAAAAAAAAAACATATGAAAAATAATTTATGCAAACTCTGCATAAATTTTAGTCACCAATACCACCACGAATTGTGGAAATCTTTGGTCCTCTGACGACCGGCTGACGGTCGACAGCTGGAGAATTGCATCGATTGAATGAATACACAAACAAACGGTGAACATGCTCCTGACAAATGTCAGTGCTACAGGTAGTTGCAGGACTTTAATTTTAAGGAAGGGAACAAGGAAGACTTCCGAAAAATTAATGATGCGGAATCGTTATCACGTTAAACCTAGGGCGCAAAACAAGCTTGCGAAGCAGATAAATGAGGAATGAGAAAATATTCAAATACATTTAAAAAGAGGAGCTTATGATCGCTACATAAAGTCAGAATGCGTCCTCACCAACAACATAGCATGGTTAGGTGGATAAAGAGCACAATATAAATTTAAAAGAAATAAGCAATATCGGAAGCTACCAAAATAGGTTCCTTTCCTTGAATTCAACAAAACTTAGGGGAAAATGCTGTTTTTTGGGTTCCAAGGAAAAACAAAGTCACTTCTCCGTTAGAACGTAACCGGTGACAAAAACTGGTCTTATTACAAGGAGCTCAGCTTTGAGAGAACGCGGGCAGATCCCGGCAACGCTCCAACATAAAACGCGAGATCAGTTTGCTATGGAACGAAAGTTATGTTTTGTATACTGTAGGATCAAAAGGGAGTTGTAGATAACGAACTTTTTCAATCTGATACTACTGAGTTGTTTATCATAAACAAAGGAGTTGTATGTGATGAACTTCATCAACATGATATCACTGAGTGCCAAAAACTTCAGTGTATCGATTTGAACCGTTCTCTGGTTAAAAAACAAATCCTCCTAGTATTGGAAAAATCAAAACAAATTTGACTTTCCTCCTGGACAATGTTTCAACACGCACTTGAAACATGATTTTCAGTTCCTGAAGCGATCAATTCAAAATTACTTCCAGTTTCAGCTTTCAATACGGCATGCACTCGCAGACCAGCGCCTCGGCTCTCATTAAAACTTCAAAAAATATCTTGATCTGAAAGGCAACCTTCTGACAGTTGACTTCCTTTGTCAAAGATGAAAGAAATACTGAATCCTGTCCACTCCAGAGTGTGCCAGTGTACCTTAAGCCTAAAGAACGAGTTCAGGACTGAAGTTACTATAAACTACACTGCTGAGTTCTTAAAACACTCACTATTCTGTCGAAACAACTTCCGTGACATAAAAGGAAAGTCGTTTGAAAAAATTTCAGCCACGTTGGTTTAACTTTTGTAATTTAACCCCCTGAAAAACAATTGGTCTAACTGACAACTGAGTAACCTTGGAAAAACGAAAAAGTCGGGATAAATAATCATGTAATAGCTTTATTTTCGAACTATTGGTAAACTGATGAAGGTTTCTTATGCCGGAATGTTTCAAAAACAACGCTTTTATTTAAGTTAGGTGCCCTAGGATGGCTTATAGTAGAACAGGTGTTCGTTAACACCGAAATTATTTCTCTATGAATCCTTGAAGTATAGATCTCAGAAAATATGTTATTTGAATGCAAAATCAGTACAAGGAACTTTCTTCCTATGACTCATATGTTGAGCGCATGCATAATTGCCATGAGTGAATTCATAAACAGTCAATTACCTCGTTGTAATCATCACCGCCAGCAACAAATGCAGTCAAAGACACTTGCACGCTCGGTACGCTTTGAATGGAAGTCCATATTTCACTCATATGACTTGACCACTTGACTATCCATAGTAGAACATTGCGTTCTTCTATAATACATGCCATATATTATCGTATGATGCGTAGAGCAACCAAGTATTACCCTAGACTACAATATACTACATTTTGTCATAACACATTGCATTACAAGTGGTAAATATCAACAAATACTGTGTAGGGGTCACAAGTTTCTAACAATAATACGCCGAGAAATCTTTACAATTTCGAGACTAATATTCACGTGATTCAATGCTGATCGATTTAGTAAATAGCAAGAATTTCTTTCCGAGTAAATAAACGTAGGTAAATACTTGGTGAAGTAGAACAAATAACACTTTGCTAGAAGAATTTCATTTTTTTCGCGAATGGGTTTTCCAACTGTATTTACTAACAATAAAAGATGTAAGATCAGAAGATGCCTCCGAAATGTTTTTGCTTGTATTGAGATTATTCACTAAGATGCGCCGCTGATTGTTTGGAATAGGACAATTGTGTTTGGTCTAAAGTAAGATATCTGACTTAAAACCAATTCGACCATTTATATGCCTTCTGTTCTTCACAACGTTCTTTTTAGTATCAAATTATGTTTTTTTTTTTTTTTTGTAAATATTTTAGCATGATTTTAAACACTAGTACAAAAATTTCCATAGAAACAAGAAAAGTTTTCTTAACACATGCATTTGCATCTAAAACGTTATCATTCACTTTAACGATCACGCATTCTAATGCGTCAAAGGAATACCATTTCAATTACGTCACACAATCGCATATATGCCTTTTGTTGACGCGATGACACTGATTAGTAGTCAAGTCGCCCTTAATTGAGGTACATATTTACAATTTCTTGTATGTATTCATTCATTCTTATGATTGTTAGTTCTTCTTGCATACCAACGTGGTTATTGTTCACACTTCGGGTACATATAAGAAGAAAAATTTCCGTCCAGACAAAATGGCAAATAAATTGGTAGATAAATGATTGCGAACACCATTATATTATACTTTATACTGGTACTTATTTGTATGCAAGTCCATTGGATCTGGACATCTTAGAGCATTAATTATCATTAATTATTAAAGCGCAGTATACATGCGCCAAAAAATGTAAGAACGCGCGCATAGAGAGCTTTGACTCACAAACTAAAGCCTTGATTACCAAACACACTGGATAAGAACTGATACACGTTGTCCAAGGGAGCAATTCATATGATCACAGTAAAATGCATTCAATATTCAACGAAAATTACATTTTTTCTTTCTACTATGTAAAAGAAAAACCTCCTTGAAAATAATAGGCTTTTTTGATATCATCTTCCTCATCGATGGTTGCCTTCGTCCTTTCTGAAGATGTCTCTCCTTATCGTGTCAATATCACGATCTTATTCTCCATTTAGTTATGGCTACGTCTAATGTCCCAGAGGCTACAATAGACCAGGACTGTTGGCGCGTTCAGTGACGAAACGGCTTAACAGCTCTCCGGAGGCCACTTAAAAGTTGACGAGGTGATTCGTTCGACGATACATTCGGTCCACAAACTGAAGCTGACAAACTTTTAGACAACGCAAGGAACCTCTTATTTGCGAGAATAACATTCGAGACCGGCTAAAGTACTCCCAAAATCTCAAAAACCTGGGATTTGCTGATGACAATGCCCGTTGTGAAACATCCTTCTTGCAGACAAGTCTTAGATTCAACTGCATCCGGCACCAAATCGACAAAATAGGACAGTGATAACGAGCGATCCCGCAAATAATCTCGTAATACGGACTCCAAAATTCGACTTAAAAATCATGGCCGCTGGCCAAGTGAGCAGTCGCAGAAAAAGCCAACTTCACTTTGTTCTGTGAGGAATTTCTGTTTATGGAAATTATGACAGGGAAAATGTTGTCGCTGTTTTGTGCAATGCCTTATTCATCGCCAACAATTCAAGGACGAAAAGACAGTGATTGATTGGAGATGGAGCCAGGGCCCATACTGCTTTGATAATTTGGTTGATTGGCTGGAAACTTTCCTGATTTAAACCCCATCAAAATGTTTAATCTAAATTAAAGAAGGGTTTATTTTCAAATTCTAGACCAACGAAAAGACAGCAGCATTCAATGTGCATCAATTGAGCAGGACGCAACTTCTGCAAATTATATAAAAAAATTTATGCAAAGAAAACGAAGAAGGCCATACTTATATTAAACCAATATCTTTTCTTCCACACTTTATACAAGAAATACAATAGTCGAAAACTTTTGCGCCACTGTGTATATTGCTGGTTTCTAGCTTCTTGACTTCTTCGACTTCGAAACGACATACTGGTTCTTGCTACTCACATGTCCCCTCTCAAAATCCTGCAGGATATCACCCCACACATAGAGTCCTTACAAAAGTGTCTCAAAATTGGCCCTCTCAATCAATGACGAACTTACGAAATACGAACCTTTAGGCTTTAGAAACGCCTAGAGCTAAGGCCACAGATCCGCGCCAGCTGAAAACAAAAAAAAACTCTCACTGTTCATCGGTGACGTTGTTTTACCCTAAGAAACTCTATAAGATACTTGAGCGTAATGTTCCACTACTGCCATAAATTTGTATTTCTGCAAGCCTATCTGGAAAGTCAGTCCAAGTAACCACAAAAGTTCTAATATACATAACTCAAAAAGCCTCAAAAAAACTGTGAAAGCCTAATAAGCCAAGGATAAATATATAAAAAGAAAATTTTGCACTTATTGTTCTTTAATTATCGGTTACGACCAGATCAGTTAAAAAATAGCTGTTTGACAAATCTGTCGCTGTCAAACTATAGAATATCAGTTCAGATAAGAAAAACATGTGCGTATAAAAGTCTCAAAAAATGTATATCTATTTATTTTCGTGTTGTCAAGTTGTGAAACGTCAACCGAAAACATGATGCTTGATTGACTTGAAGACTTGCCTACTCATTCACAAAACTGCCCACTCACCCAAGCACAACAGTGGTTTCAACGCTTTTGTAATGGAAAAAGATAATGTGAAGACCAGTCATCACCAGGATGGCTCAAGAAGACGACAGGTGGTGATTTATTGAAATTCATACTACGAAGTGATAAGATGACATTTGCAGAATTATCGTAGAACCGCTGAGATAAGTGTAGTCCACAGAACCACTCTAAAGAGAAAAATTCATGCGCTTGGATATGCGGTAAAGTTGGATGCTTGAGTACCCCACGAACCGTCATAGAGCAAGAAGCAAGACAGAGTGGTCCGTATTAGTACCCATATTGGTGGTGAAACTAATGAAGAATTTCTGCGACGGAAGGTTGCTCTAGATGAAAAGTTGGTCCTGTACAATAATGTGAAATGGCAATGGACGGTTCCCAAAAGAGGTGAAACACCAGCGTGTATTTCAAAACCCCTTGCATCCACGGAAAGTCATTTTGTCTGTTTCGTGAGATTTGTCGAGAAGTCATTTATTATTTTATATCACAAAACGTTAAATCTGGACTTGCACTGTCAGCAGTTGGAACGATTTCAACAAGCAATGCGTAGTGAGCATCCTGTATAGTCAATCGTCATGGAGTCAACTTTCACCACAGCTCTTTGCGACCATAAACAGCTTCAGATAAGGGGTCTTGCCGAGAAATTAGGCGTTCATAATTCGACAGTTTGCCACCACTTCCAACAACTTGGGTGTGAAAAAGCTTGACAAGTGGGTTCCGGGTGATCTTACCAAAACATGACGTGTCGAATGAAGATTTCATGTTCTCTTCTCTCCTGCAACAAAAAGGAACCGTTCTTGCACCGAACTGTGACCTGCGATAAAAAGTTGATTTTATACGATAATCATCGCCGATCGGCGCAATGGCTACATGCCGATGAAGCACCAAGACACATGCCGAAACCAAACCTTCATCCAAAGAAAATAATAGTAACTGTTTGGTGGTCTGTAGATGGAGTTATCCACTATTCGCTCCTGCAACCTGATGAAACCATCAATGCTGTGAAATACTGTGCTCAATTAGATGAAATGCATTAGAAATAGTCCAGCGACCATGATAGTCCAACGACCTAGGCTTGTCAACAGGGATGGAGTGATACTGCATCATGATAACGCGCGACCTTATGTATCGAAAACAATGGTCCAAAAATCAAACGAGTTGTGCTATGAGGCACTTCATTACCCTCCATATTCACTAGACCCCTCACGACCAGATAACCATTTCTTTAAACATTTGGATTACTTTATGACAGGAAAAAGATTTAATAATGAAGCAGCTGTCAAATGCTGTTCAATGCTTTCGGTCGCTGTTTTTTTTTCATCAAAGGTTTTAGTTTTAATACGGATTACAATCTTACCCTGGCCCGTGTGGATTTAAGGAGTGTCTGAATCATATTCTAATATAATATAATATTCTGCTAATATTCTAAAATATGCTTTTACAAGGTCTATCTCAGAAGTGTCCGAACTGGTCAAGAATAAAGAAAACTTGTGGTGGCTGCTTCTAGATCTTTTCGGCATTTCATCTAACATCCATCATAGACGTTGTGTCACAATTTCATGGCATTTGGATGAATAGAACCCAAATTATTGCGCTCTAAATGACAGTACTTTTGTATCGTCGGCCGAAAAATGTATTTTAAACAAAGAGCGAATACGATAATCTGTTTTAAACTCGAAAAACGGCAGCCCAGACGCATGAAATGACGCCAAATGCTTATGGTAGTGAGTGCTTATCCCGCTCCTCTATCTTCGATTGGTTTAAATGTTTTAAAGAAGGCTGAGATGTGCTGGATGACGACGAAAGTTCTGGCCGTCCAAGATCAGTTGTGAACTAAATGAACGTTGAATTTTGATATTTTGATGGAGCACTTGGGCCTCAGAATCATTTGTGCATGATTCGTTCCTCACAAGCGCCAAAAATTGCATCGTATTCAACATTGTAAAGACTTGATTCAGGAAGACAAAAAGGACCCAAACTACCGAAAATCCATTGTAACGAGTGACGAGAGGTGGTGTTATCAATATGACCCCGAAATTGAGCGACAAAGTGCCGAATGGCAGCACCCGGATGACCCCAAACTCAAAAAATCGCGTTTGGAGAAGTCAAGAGTCAAATCAATGCTGATTTGTTTTTACAATTCCAGGGCCAAACGGTTTATGCTGTATTGTATCTTGGTGTTATGAAGCGTTTGCTTTCGCGAATACACATGGTAATGCACCGGCTCATTTCTCAACGCTTGTGACTGATTTTTTTGATAAAAAATGGCATTCTGTCCATCAACTACTCGCCGTATTCGCCTGATTTGGCACCATGGGACTTTTTCCTGTTCGGAAAATTACATTTGGCCATGTAAGGAAAGTGTTTTGCGAACATTGCAGACATCGAAAAGTCGACGACCGCCATTGTAAACATGATATCAAAATATGTCTTAAAAAGTCATTTGACACGGTTAAGGACCTTGCAAAGCAGTGTATGGAGGCCGAAGGGAACTACTTTTATAAAATAAGTCCGTTTTGCCGAAATCATTCGTAGTTGTCTTTATTCTTGACCAGTCCGAAATCTTTTGAGACACACTATGTATTTCGTATCCTTATTTTCATTTCTGAAATGCATAACCTTCTAGCAGCTTTTCTAATTTTTTAAATTGTTCTAAAAATTTGTTATTTAATTGGACGTTTCGAAAATGATGTACTCATATTTCTAGATTTTTCTTTTTTCGATGGCTGAATTTGGATTCAGGATTATGATGTGGTATTGTTCTTTCCTGTTCATTGGAAAAATATCCCGCATATCTCAGAAGTGCTTATCGGTTAAGTTCGTTTTACCTACAAAATCTTTCCTAGATTTCCGCTGACCTTTGTGAGATGTTGTAACGGCTTTTGGAATTCAATCCCATTTTCATGAGTGAGAGAAGTCAAATTTCGTAAACGCTCTTTTATTTAATTTTTATTTTTTGGTTAAAATTCAAGCTTTATACTCGGGTACTAGTAGTTTTTTTAATATCCATGTGCATCTTTGAAGATTTTTTGGCTTTGGCAAACTATAAATTAAGTAATTGATATACGCTCATCTTCAATGATTAGGGGGAAAGCTTTTTAGACTTTTGAAAATTCTAGTTTTCACTTTAAAACTCCATCTTTTCACAAATTATTCATGGGATCGGCTGCTTTTTTCTCTGTATAACAATGTTAGCCAGTGCATCATGGCAGCAGTAACAATCAGCAGCAGTCTAATATCATATTTTTTTAAATTATTCTCCCTTACTATATTTTGAGTGTAACTGCTACTAAAAGCATTTATTGATAATCGGCATAATTCTGAGCTACATATTCCATATTTCTTCTCTTAAAGGAAAATTCTTCTGTTGTATGTTGGCTCACTATCTATTTTTGTCGCCTTTTGGAATGCTAAGAGGTCATAACCAAAAAAAGGAAAAAGAAATAACATTCTCATGTTTAACTCAATTCAAATTTGCCTCATTTACTAGCACATTGCTGTATCGTCAAACAAATTCGCAGCCCACTTTCACTCTTCATAACTCAAACATTATTTTTCCCACGATGAAAGTAGCACGCCCACTAAATAAATTTCCGCTCAAGTGATTAAATGATTATAAGGAATTTTGCCTACATGAAATTTTACTTTTACACATCAACAATTTTGTTGGATTGTCTTCAAAAGAAAGAAGACGAAACGGGAAAAGCCTGTATCTATCGATAAAGTCAAAGGTTAAATTTTGGATGATTTTCTGTTCTTTTTCAACATTCTCCTGGGAATTTTCCAACATGCATAGAAATATAAATGTAATAATGCTTTTGAATAAATAAATAGGGCTGAAAAAGTTTGTTGAATTTTAGTGTCATATTAACTGGAAAAGTAATATGGATTTATCTAGTTCTAGGGTTATAAATATAAGATTCACATTCTTCTTAGTAAGATTAAAATGCTTTGGCTGCAAACATGTTTGGGATATTCTACAGTACAATTGTTATCCATAACATTTTCTTATGAAAATAGCGTAAACAGGAAAATTATGCGTAAATTTTGTGCAAACATAAATTTTGAAGTGCTGTAAACATTTCCCATTTACTTCCCTTCAGAGCAAAGTAAAATAATAAAATGTGTTGTTTATAAACGGATCGAAAACGTTCAATACAAACTTCCATTAATCATATTTTTTCTGCGTCATCAAATAACTAGAAGCCATAATCACGTACGAATCTATCGAAAAGATCCCCAACGTCCGCTTCTCAACAATCGGTAATCTAACTTTCCGTATCAACCGGGAACCCATCTTTCTATGCGAGTACATAAAAAGATGGAAGCCTTTTCTGCTTTAGCATATATGGTATGGTTTAAACTTATATCATCATCATTGACATAGCCCAAACAGTGTCATAGTTTTTAACAGTGTCTTCCAACACTGAATGGGTCCTCTATGTTCTATCCTTGAAAGATTGCTTGCGCACCTAGCCCACAAAAAAACTACGTACACGGGATTCTCCAGAAAATTATAAAAACCATTGAATTAGCATATCCAGGTTCAGTAAAAATTTTCTAGGTTGAAACAAGGGATCCTATCCTAGTAAACTTTAAAATGCAGAATATCTGCATCAGTTCGATTTTGCAAGCGGGTGGTAAAATGGTTATCACAGTGATGCCAAAACATGTATTGAGTATGTAACGAAAAGCCGCGGATATTCGTTTATCCGGTTAGATGAGTCCAAATCAGAAGTTGCTCAGCAAGAAGAATCAGTAAGGGGACAGACCTTAATTTAATCACCAATCAAAAAATAGGAACTCTTGGGGGTAAAAAGGTTGTCGAAGTAAATAGGGTTTCATGGAAAACCCATTTTTAGTTCTTGTATCTGGCAAAGCATCCTAATCAGCGTCAATAGTACGATCCGAGTTGTGGTTATAAATGAGTAAGCCATCTTGTTGCAGGACTACCCAAAACAGACTGAATAAAATGGGTTTACCTACGCGCAGACGATGAAAGCTCGTAATATTCAAACCTCGTCAAGCTTGACTGGTGCAAAGAGTGAGAAAATTGGACCTTACAGAAAAGGTAATTCAATAAAATTGAAACAGGTATTGAGCGAGTGTGGTGCTGAAGTCCTGGACGATATTCGGAAGAATGCAGCCGACAGCTCTGCATTCCAAGCCACCATATATATCATCACAGCGTTTGGCGACGTAGTCTGAAGTCTGTGTAAACTATGAAATAAAAAATAAATTTTGGATCAATTATATACCAGCATATATTTAGTTCAAATGTTCGCTTTCAAAACGAATCGTCACCTGCACATTGTGCTCTCTCTGTCAAGTATTAAGTAAGTGACTAAAAACTCTATTAGTTGCTCTGTTCTAGGTCACACAATTTAAGGACCAACTTGAGATAGAGACAGAAAAGAAAAGTCCTTAGGCAGGCTATCGGGTAACAAAAAGGGGGAAAACGAGCCATGAATCGTAAAAAATTTAAATATTATTGCAAGAAAAGGGTGATAAGAACAAATCAATGAAAATTCCTTAAAAAATTCGTGTGACAGAGCAGCTGTCACCAGAATGAGTAAAAGTGAGTGAGTAAAAGCTGTCATTTGAGCTAAAGACGGAAAAATCATTTATTAAAAGTTTATTAGTCATAAGAAAAAAAGACTAGGACCGAAAGGAGACTAGAAAAAAGTCCTATGGACGGACGGGTCTAAGTTTACCGATATCTGCCGACTACTGATCAAAAGATGAGCGGGATTCGAAAATTTGTGCTGTATATACCCTTCAGCATTATTTGATGGTGGTATTTTAATAGTTTGGCGGTGTTTTGATAACAATAAGCCTGGCCAATTGTATAAAATTAACGGAAAAGTCAATGACGAAGGCTATCTGAAAACACTACAGAAAAATGCAATTCTTTCTGAAATGAATCGAATTGGGTGAAATTCAATTTTCCAGCAAGACGGCGACACAAAATATTCATCAAAACTATGCCAGGGGTTCCTAGGGCGAAATCAAACCGAAAAAAATTGCCACCCCAATCGCCAGATCTCCCTCCTATAGAATTGGAAAATGGTTTTTTTTTTTAAATTGAGATTAAAAATCGTTTTCGACCGATCTAAGCACAGTTGTGGCAATATTTGCTAAGTGAATGGAAGTCATTGAACTCTGAGTACTTCAGTACATTAATCAAAAGAATGAGCAAAAGCATTACAAGTTAATTTGTGCGTATGATGTTGATATATTCTTTGACCATCATTGCAGCGCTTTAAAGGGAGATGATAATATTAAAATTTTGTCTCTTACGGGCTTAAAAAATTGATGGGCCTTTAGCGCCACAAAAAATCTGACTACCGAGAAAATGCCTCCTCTCTCACACCAAAAACCTAAGCCGAAACTATTTATCACCATACTTCAGACTGGGCCTATTTAAGTCGTAACTGGGTGCGCCCTTGTACCAGGAAGATCCGTCTTTCAACAAAGGCGATTGATAGCCGAGCAGAGTGAACAACTCTCCACTCCACCGATCAACGAAATTTTATGGAGAGAGCTCGCTTTTACTATCAGCTTGTTGTGAACGGTACAAATACAGTGAACCCCGTTTTCACTCCATTCTAATGCTTAAATGTTATCCACTAAACTATTGTGATAGTTCGGCTATTCTCTTATCAAGCTTCGCTCCTACGATAGAGGCGTTTTAAGTTAATCGGATCAGTAATCCTTGAACTATCGTTGATCAAACAAATCTGGAATTAAGTGTGAATTATGTAGAAAATCTAGTGCCGAGCCGTCATTAAGTTCTTTATCAAGCATGGAAAGTCATTTGGAACAATGCTGAAAGAGATGGCGTCCGTTTAAGGGGACTCTTGTCTGAGTAAAACCATGATTGACAACCGGCACAGACTCTTTAAGCCAGGCATGGATATACTTGAACGACTCTCGACCCGGACGGCCGAGCGAAGTGACTTCTCCGAAAATGAATCAAAAATTCGAAAAATTCATATTGAAAGATGCTAGACTAAAGGAAAAACAGCTCACAGAAATGGTTGGAGTATCAGAGATGACAAATTTTTCAAATACTCCACCATCATTTTCGTATGACAAATGTCAGCGCTAAATGGGTTCGGACTTCGCATCAGAAACAACAGCGCGTAGAGTATTTCTGAGCGTTTTCGGACCTCTGTAGTGAAGATAATGAGGAACTCGAATCGAATTATTACTGCAGACAAAACTGGCGTACATTTTTATGAACATGAGTCCAAACAGAACTCTATGCAGTGGCAAAACTAGGGAACATCACCACCCAAGAAGTTAAAGGTGTCACAGGCGACTGGTTCAATCATGGCGACAGTCTTTTAGGACTGAGAAGGGATTCTATTGACACATTACAAAGATAAAGGCGTCTTCAATACGGAAAATAGGACGATTCAATCATAGAAAGGTTGAAAGAATGTATCAAAGGAAAATGAAGGAGAAAATTAACCAAAGGTGCCGTGAACAGGCTCTCGTTGCCTGCCCTGTACAAAGTGGCTTGGATATTATGAATCACACACGCTACAGTACTGACATCGCTTTCAGTGATTATTATCTGTTCCGTAGACTTATAAAAGAACTTTGTGGGAACAGGTTTTCAGACGATGAAGAAGTCCAGGACGCAGTTTCAGCTTATTTTTCGGCCAAAGAAAAAACTTTTTTCAAGAAGGCAAACATAAGCTAATTGAAACATCTGAAAAGTATATTAGAGTAGCAGATGAATATATTGCAAAAGAAACATAATTCTGTATTTTTATTCTCACTTCTTACTCTCCATTCCGCGAACTTAAAAGCACCCTCTCGTATGTATAATATGTGGTACGCATTATAAATATCCTCCGGTAAAACAAGCACCCGGGAGACTGAGATTTTCAAATTTTGTGTTAGTAAAACTTGCCTGTGGCCGTTCAGAACCTGAATCATGTTATAATCAGTCTCGTCGTGTATTCGTTTAAGCCACAGCCTCGGATCATTGATTATAAACACAGTCCACCTGGCCTGCACTAGTCCACCTAGTTTTTTTGTTCACGCGATCTTCCTGCCACAGCGCGAGAATCCTCTTTTTTCACTTCCCGTGCAGCATCTTCTCCATGCTATTTCCTCTATCGCGGATACATCGATGCTTCAGTAAGGAGCGCAATCGGAACCGCTCTTGCGAAAATCAGCACTCCCATCTCCAGATGATGCATACAGGCGGTATATAGACAAACCCCGCTGATAATAATAGTAATAGTATTGCCTAAAATATGAAAGTTCGCTGGTAATCCGGCACCAAAAGCCATAATGTAATATGTAATGCCCTTTCGGTCTTCTTCATGCAACACATGCAAACTCTTCTCTGTTTTGTCAATATGAACAAAATTCACGACTATAGATCAAAAGGTTGCAGTCGCTGATACTAATTCAAATAGATCAAATTACCAGCATGAAACGGAGATACTCAATTGTTTCAGGATCTATTCTCTCTACTACAATTACAAGTTCAGTAATAAATTTCAAATATTTATTGGAAATATGGCAATATGATGCGCTTCTAGCGCTTCAAATGTAACTAAATAGTTACTGCTTCTGAAATTAACATCTGAAAGGAAAAAAATTTTTATATATATAAAAGAAACAATTTTTCCTTACTACAATTTGTTTTATTAATGCATATGCGCACTAAAATAAATTTTAAGGAAAATTTATTTTAATAAATTTTGTTGCATAAATTGTAGTAAGGAAAAATTGTTTCTTTTATATATATAAAAAATTTTTTAAAAGCAACTACGAACAACGGAAATATTCAACATAAGATATCTGAAAGGAAGTTTGTGGTCCCAATTAGGATCTTATTCTAATTTCAAGGTGTAATCGGTATTGCATTGGATACGGAACTAACACAGGTGTACGGGTGGACAAACATTCAACAAACAACAAATAAATTCACCAGATTTAGCTCCCGGAGGCAGATTTTTATTCCATTCCAACTTCGGAAAGTAGCTCGTAATCAAAATTTTGTGGATACTAAAATTTTTATTAGTGCTACGCATATGCTCATGGAGAGAAGCATTTTTATCAAATCCGAATCCTTCCGCGTCTTATTTGTTATTGAATCTTAATTGAATGAAAACATGAAAAACATGAAAAAATAAAAAAAATTGTTTGTCTTAAACGTATTATCATCTGAAATGGTGGCAATTTAACCAATTCTTAACTTCCCTACCCACACTACTATGTTTTGTGAAAAAACAAAGCTCAAGCGCATGCTCATTCATTAAAATCCAAAATCGAATTCCACAATGGCAAGAAGATTATTATTAGTTCTTCATTTTTGACCTTTTCAACTGATTTTTTTTTTTTTTTTTTTTTTTTGACTTCAAAATTCAAAGCAATGTACCTAGATTGGATGAGTAAAATCGACATAAACATTTTTTTTATGGAACTGGTAGATACAGACAGAATGTCTACATATATTCATATTCATATGTGCGTATAGCCACAGAAATTGTATAATAAAATATTTGATATATTAGCCAGAAGCTATTTGCATGTTATTTTTTAAATAAATGTCAAAGGTTGTATGAATATTTATTTTTCGATTAATTAAAACATTGTCTCTACCTATTGATATTTATTTAAATTATTTTATCAACAGGTGAGTCACTGGATCTAACGAAGCACACACGAAGTTATAAAGGAACCGATATAGAATTGAATTTCAATAGTAGACGTGGTAAGTACTCGTAAATATCATAGAAAAGATTTGAATTGCTTCTAAAAGAATTTGATAGTGAGAGATATAGTTGTCCACATACTATTTATTTGAATAGAATGCTAAGTGTGTTGATATTGTTCAAAGTTCTGGGTTCGTCGAATGTACATTGAAGTATCTTAAATCTTGAGTGAACTTTAGATATCACGTTTCAAAATATGCAAATATATTTATTTGATCGTACCAATTGAACTCATTTTTATTGTAGTAACATTGCAGCACTTGGAACCCATAAACTTGTGAAGCCATTTTTCAATTGGCATTATCATTACCACATAATTAAAAGGATTTCAAAGTTTACTGGTGCCCCAATAGATTCTGATATATATTCTACCAGCGTACAATACAAAAAACATCTTTTTTTGAATAATTTATAAAACATGTCTATGTAGAATTCGAGAAAAGAAAATACGAAAGTTAGTTATAGTAATGAATGCCATATTTCTACTAAATTAAAAAAAAATCATTGGTTAGATTTCCTGTTAAATCTTTCAGCAATGCAAGAAAGAAAAGAAGCAAGAAAAGTAGTTTACTAGAAAGTAACGAGTTGTTTTTAAAACGCCTGAGAACGTCAAATTGCAATAAAACCTTAAAACTATCTTTTTTATAATTATTCTTTGGATAAAAATCCAATGCAATTCAACGTTTCAAAATTATTTCTGTTAAGGCCTTACATACGTCCAAAATATTCAAAAAATCGATTTTTTTTTAATAGATCTATAGTTCTCTATAGTTTCAGGCTTCTTTCCGTAAAAGTCAACTGTAAAAATTCCAAAATTAAAAATTATGGTAGAAAATGTGACTGCCTGACGAGAGTTTGGTGCGCGTAGGTAGTCTCTTTTGCTTGAGACGGCTAACCGTCACTTTCGGAGCGCCTCCACCTGCATTGTTATGGCAAAATAAATTTGGGGACGTTTGTAAAGCATTTTGAGAATATATTTAGGGTCAATTGCTAGAATTTCTTATGCCGAACGTTAGTTGTCTTTGATCTTTCGAAGCGTACAGTTGTGTCTCATTTGAGGTTTTAAAAATGTTGAAACGTCGCAGTATAGATCGTAAAGGCTGTAAGAGTCAACAATCTTCAAGTGCTAAAAAGTAGAAGCCTCCCTAAAGGCCAGGAAAGATGAAGAGTGAAACAAGTGAAACAAATGGAACGGCTGCAAAAAAATTAGAAGGACAATTACATCAGGTTTTATTCGATCCAACGATCTCAAACTGTACTTTACACTTTGCTGATGTTTTCACAGCTATTTCGGAATGTTTGGTCTGTCGTACATGTGGTGCAAATGTGATATTTTTGAAAGCAAATAGCCGTGGACTTGGTTTAAAGTTGAATGTTTTTTTGGACAACGTGTGACGATAATATCCAGAGCGTTATTTCAACTCCTTTGATAAACTCTGTATACGAGATAAATCGACGCTTCACATTCGCCTATCGATTGTTAGGAGAAGGATTGAAGACAATGCAGCTTTTTGCATTGTCGGATTTACCATCATTTATTGCACAAACTAGCTTTGATTCAATTGTAAAAAATATTGAAGAAGCTTCAACAGCCGTTACTAAAGCAACAAAAGAGGCCAGAACAGTTCGTCGACTGGAAAAAAATAAACAAAAACAATTAATTACCGACTAGCAAACAATACGAAGCCGGAATGGAGGATTAAACGTAAGTTTACAGAACATATAAAAAATTCATAACGTTCTTGCTTCAGCTGCGCGTGACTTCGAGCAAAACACACATGAAACTTCAAACGCTTTTTTCTCGAAATTTTTCTTTTTTCGCTTTTCTCGAAACGAAAGACCAATTTTCAGACACTTTTCCAATAAAGCTGTTCTTATTTCGTCAATTTCCCGTTGTGTATTTTCCTTCAGTGCTTCCAATGTTATTAGTTTTTTAGCATAAATCAAAGACTTGACGTATCCCCAAAGAAAATAAATTGAGAAGCCAAAATTGCTTGAACGTGAGCGCCAATTTATCTGACCATTTCGTGAAACAATTTTGTTTCGAATTTCGTTTCAATAAGTCGATTATTCCGACGTTTTATAAACAAACAAATCAAACAAACAATCGACTTTTATAAACAAAAATTCTCTAACCATCGTCCACCATTTACCGTAACGTCAGCTGCTTTCGTACTTCCAAAGCGAAATGTAGATGTCATTAGTGTGTACGCCATTTTATCGTATCCAGTTAGCTAAGAATGAGCTTCAACACAGAGCAAAACGGTTATTATGAGCCCAATCTGCCAACGTATGACCCAAACGCTGGTCATGAGGCTCCGATTCTTGAACTAATTCAATTTTAATTTTAAAAGATAGCAACCAAGAGCCATACGTAAAATTTCTCAAACAGTGGATGAACAAAACCAGTTCGGAATTGAGTTGGTGTGAACACCGGCGAATTGACATTACCTGTTGCCTTTTGCTGTAACACTTTTTCTTACATAGGCTAAAATATAAAAAGGAACGGAGCCTCACACCGATAATGGCGCACCGCCGAAACGCGTCTATGGACGAATCAAAAGAAAGTGACGGTGATCAGAGGCACGATTATGCCGAAGATAAAGTGGACAAAGAAGCTCTGCACGATTCGCGAATGGAACCTTGACTTGGGAAAAAAAATCCCTAACGTGGGAGTAGAAAAAAGAAGAATTTTTCGACTATTTAAGGACAAAAAACTAAATAGTAACATTCACTAAATGACAGCTAAATTTCAATGTTGAGATATGTCATACACAATTTTCACGTTTAAAAAATTTATCATGCAGTTGAAAAAAAACACTATATGAGCTTTAAGGTTAAGAGCTTTCTGCATATCAATATCAATCCATATATTAATTTATAATACAATTTTTTATAAAACAAAACACATACTGTATCATACAATAAGATTTTTAGTTCTCACTTCAAACCTTGTCAATAACAATGAACATATCATTCGTATCATATTTACAACCTCAAAGTCGGTACGAGGAGAATATCCTTCCAAAAGTAAACCCTTGGCAATCGAATAGTAACCATCAATTGTTCCCGGCAAATTTTCCGTTTACTTAATAGGTTTATCGCGTTTCTATCCTATAATTAATCAGAATCTGATGGATTGGTACCATGAAATATCCTCGAAACTAGTTTTAAAGTAAAGGATCTTTAAGGTTTAGACGAAAAAGAGTGATTAGAATTTCTAGAAACACTAGTTTGTCATCGAAATATAAGTTTGATCTTAATAACATTTTAAACTAGGAGCAAAAACCGTTCTTAAAATTAGAAATATTAGTGTGTCCTGTAAGTTTTTCTCGCGCCATGCTTTGACTCTATGAATGGCTCTAACTGGCTATGTTTATATAAACATGAAGTCTTATCTCTGAGCCATTTATGGCATCGGTTTCAGTCGTCCCAGAGCTCTTCTAACATACGTTTCATTGATGAGAAAATTTATTTTGAAGTCTTCCTGCACCGTTTAATATTGGGAGCTAACAGCAGCATTCAACTTTTCCTCTACTTTCAAAAATTGAATAACGCAAAAGACACCGCAGACGATTTCCATCATTTACGGGAGTGGTACTACGCCTATTAGGACCCTCCGTATTTGATTCAAAAAAATTAGTGCTGATAACTTCGAGTTTAAAGATGAAGACCACAGCGACCACAGTACAATTATGGATACAGGCTTTTTCAAGACTATACTCCCTGAAATCCACGATATAGTGTTCCTGAGAAAGTGGGTGCTACTGACATTGACAAGGCAACGATACATTATAAAGATGGGAAATGCGAATCGATATGAAGCTTGAGTTCCATGCATAGACGGATTTTAACTGCGTGCAATTTACTTTTTCAGCAACAAGATACAAATCCTTTCGTAACGAGTTTTATCAAAAAGGCGAGGCCTACGGTTTTTAATCAAAATGTGCACCGAAAACGCGTCTTGGTGTAAGGATAATAGAGCTTCAATTGTTGTGAAGCCCGAACAATAGAAAATTGTGAACTTCATGTTTAGGTGCTTTTGATGTCAATATATAAAATATTTTATATATTGTTTTCTTGACAAATATACTTTTCAAGATATGTAATGGCTTAACAAGCTTTATTTTAATTCTGCTCCATGATCAATAACGCTTAAAATTTTGTTTACTGACCTCAAACACGAATACATAAGCAAAACAATGCTAGCCCTGAAGTCGCTCGAACAGTTTTCCTGTATTACATCAAAAGAGTCAATTCAATGGAGTAAGATCAGGGCAAAAAGTAGGTGAGTGTTAAAGGAAAGTAGTTGAAAATACCAGAATGCCAGTGTTTTCACTATTTTGCCTGAACGTAGCCAATGTCAGAGCAACCCTAATGTGCTGCGCTTTCAGTCGATCAAAATAACGCGTTGAAACGTCAGGGTACTGTTCGAAACCACTCAATGGAGAGCATAAAGTTGTTTTATGTTTTGCGCCAATTTTTATCGGAGATTAAAACATGGATATATTACTCAACGTCTGAATCAAGAAATCGTTAATAGGATGGACCGTAGCTCATGAAAATCGTCCAATGGCTGCTGGGAAGACTATAGTGTCCCTGTTTTGGAACAAGTACTATATTTTGACGTTTTGAATCCACTGTTTTGAGAGAGTCAATTTTGGAGCAAATGGATCAAGAAAAAAATCCAAATACAAATAGAGAAAGTGCTGTTTCACCAAGTTTAAGTACGGTGCCGTAATTGAATGAAACCTATAGTCAACTTGAAATCGACTAGGTTCCGGTTCACCGCCTACTGAATCGTCTAAATCTGGCGCCTAGAGACAACAATTTAGGAACACTTGTGCTTAGGATTGGGCAGAAATCACATGATTAAAACATAAGTTCACCAAGAGAATCAGTACAGGTAACGGTTAAGGATCTAACGGGGAGGTTTGCAGGCAACTGGGAGATTCCGAAAGCATGTTCCAACGACCAAGCGGTTGCCGAAAAGTTGAAGTTTATTTTCAAAGCCAAAACAATCCTTCTATTAAAAAAATATCGAAGAAATATCCGAGCACATTTTTAGTTTATATTGATACCCTTGATATATTGGTAGATGGCGCTGACATACATAGATATGCTCAATACTTGCGGGGTCCTTCATTTTGGATCCGTCTCAACAGAGCCGTTGACACGGAATAACTTTGGCGATCAAAATATTATTGACACAATAAAATTCCGATGTATTCTGACTAGTTATGTCAAACGTCAAATGTCAAGCCATAACATCAAATTAGACGTCTGAAGAATAAGGTGCTCGAACTACCAGATGTTATTTTTGTTATTTATGAAAGTGGTTTAAATTGTTTAACATTAATAGCATTGAATTTTTCTACTACAATTCAATTCTGAAACAATTTAAATAAATTTAATGAATAGTTTAATTTAATAAAAGATAGATGCGAATGTAGTTCATATATTAACGAAAATGCATTTATGCTCCGCTTCTACATCTCCTTTGAAGCGATAAACGTTTGTCTAAAATCGTATAATCCAATAGCAGAAACTTGTTGTCCCTTTTCCATTGCTAACTATAGAATTACCAACGGAAAAATGACAACTCTGTGTAAAAGGGCTCTCCAGACCTGAGTTCATTTCATGATATCAGCTCAAAAAAATATTTTCTATGAAGACTATAAAAAGATTTTTAAAGAAATAAATTATCATCACACTCAAATCTACTACTCCAAGCCATACGAACGATATATGAAGTGTCGTTTCTTGGAGCTGAAACTCCTGTTGAATGAGAAAATGATCTAAGATTTCATTCTTGAAATTCATATAGTATTTTGGAGAGCTCTATACAAATTGCTTTGCTAAGAGCATCAAATTCTTCGAACTGGAAGCTTTTCTGATTTTAAGTAACTTTTGATATTTGAGCTCAACTTTTTACTCAAAAAAGAAAAAATGTTCTAAAATGGGATCAAAGATACTTTAAACCGAAAAGTCTACATCGCCATTAGAATTCCTACGATAAAAATAAAACCTCCTGGTTATATAACCGTCCGTCCCAGAATCCTCCCACTCTAAATACATACCACATGTGCAAAAGGATCTCGCAAGAAAGTTCTATTTATAGATGAGCTGTAAAATCTTAACAATTGAGTTTTGCCTCGCTGTTTTGTAACAATAGTTAAATTGAAGCACACCAATATCGTTTGTCAACGCGTGGGTGTCAAAAGATTCATTCAATCCAACCAAAAGACAAAAAATTCCAAGACGTAGTATGTACCCTTCCATGAAATTCTGAAGACTATGCTAATAATTTGCGTAAATCGGTTACGTTACGATTCTCCGTCGTCCCTTCTACCACTTTGCACCTTGTCTACGTGAAGAAAACCGTTCCTCTTTTAAGTATTCAGAAACATTTTATTTATATATAAAAATACCAACGAGAACGAGATGTTGGCGAGGGAAGTGATAAAAGTTTATGACGTTGGATTTACGATTGATTGAAATCATTCTATTTATAATCTCAAGCATCGCATACGTAATCACAAGACAAAATAAACTCTTGAGCTAATCGTAACAATGCGGTTGACAAGAATTAGAAGTTATTACTTAATAGTTCATGACGTGAATTCTGATAATTACAAATGCTAAGCGGGATTACCAAAAGGAATATAAATATTATGAAATCAACTGCGTATTATCTTCCAAATTTCCAAATAGATACTGGGAAACAAACACAAGATGGTGTCAACTTGCATATGAATTCTGCTTAAGAACAAATCTTATATTAACATTTAAGTATGCACACGTTCATTACCTACGAAAATAGTCTCATGAATCATATGATAAAACAGATTAATTCCAATCGTAAAATCAATCGATGTATCTCATCTTTTTCTGGACTAAATAAAAGCTCTTCAGATCAAAACTACAATTAATTGTCTGTAGCTTGTTCTTAACGTTACTTAATTTTAATATTGCTCCTTGGTTTTTTTTTTCTTATTTATGATTTATATATAATTCGTAGCGCGAGCACTCTCGGGAGGCTTCTACCAGAAAGAGATAGAAGAAACTATAACGGATTATTAAACACATGAAATGTCTTGAAAAGTCGTCGGTTATAACCATTGTCATATACGAGGTGAATGAGAAAAAAAGTTAGACTGATTTCTCATTGACAAAAGTCTCTTTGTTTTCAAACAACATTCAGAGTAGTTCCCTCGGGCAGCGATACACCGGCAGAGTCGATGTTACAACTCTTGATAGCAGCGCTGGAAGTTTTCACCTGGTCTGGCTTCAACTGGACGGTCACAGCCTTTAAAATGCTCTCAAGAGTTTCAAAATGACGTCGTTTTACGACATGTTTCAAATTCGAAAAAAGGAAAACGCCACAAGGGCTTAAGGGGTTATACCTATGTGAATTTTTTTTTCGACTTTTTTTTATTGGCTAAAAGTATGCTAACACATCCCTAGAATTGAAATCAAAAAGGTCTAAATACTAATATACTTCAGAAAATTTTTGAGAATCAATTCTCTGAAGCAACTCCAATGCTCGAGAAACGTAAAATTTGCTCGCTTTATACTATATAGTAATTAATATACACTGTATAGGGCACGTTCCTTCGTAAACGACGCTAGGAGAGCTTCTGTTTACTCGATCGACTACACGCTGCATTTGAGGTTAAAGTACTATAGTAAATCGTTCAATGCAGTCGTGTGGTCCATCGCACCGAAACAGGTGCTCGATATCGCGACGGATATCGCAGTTATCTTATTTAATGATGGACTTTCGGGCCTTCTCCCCATCTTACTCATTAGGATTGACTGCAGGACCTAATTTTTATAATTTCTGCTTAGAAACAGACGCCGAGCGAATAAAGGCTGCTGAGCGCTCAATTTCCGACGTTGTAAAAGAGGCGAGACGCGACCTTTTAGCATCAAGAAAGGACGAGGAGGAGAAGTCCACGGTCTTGGAAGGCCAACTGTATGGTGCTGGGATAGCAGAGTAAAGGTTAAAAAATTTGTACATAGTAAAATTTTGAAAATTCACAACTTCATTAGGTTTTGAAACTTCAAACGCGTTTATCTCGAAAGTGTATTTTTGAAATTTGCCGGAAACGAAACTCTTACAGTTTTCATCCGATTAACTTGCCGTTATAACTGTAGCTTCTTGATATGATTATCTAGTGAAGTACACACGATTTTAGCGATTGGTTTTGCTTAAAAAAAAGTTATAAGCAATTGAAGTCATTTTTTGGGTCGAAAATGAAATTTTTTTGTTAAATGGTCGCCATTTCGCGAAAAATTAATATTAAACTATTATCTTGTGTACTTCACTAGCAAAACTCATGGAGCTTATGAAAAAAATTGTTCATTGTTCGAGATGCAGATGGGGCTGAGAAACTTGTCCGGCCGCGGAACGTCTTTTGTAAATACTAGTGACTTTAACGTGCACTACAGCCGCCATTTGGTATTGAATTTATAATAAGCACTCCCGAAAAGTTGCCCTTTATATTGATATATTATTTATAAAAGCTTTTTTTCAAAATCTTTGAAAAAAAAATCCTGAAAAAAGGCTTGTTTTTTAGCCTTCACATAGGTATAACTCCTTAAATTTGGTGAATACGAGATTCGAGGTAGAAAATTTACCGATCGAAGCAGTAATCTGAAACAGGACATTGTCATAATGAAGCATCCTCGTGTCTAAAATGTTTGATCACAAACGAATTTTATGTGTCTTTCCAGGAAACTTTCACAAAACACTTCGTTGACAGTTCGTCCTGGTGGAACAATTTTTTGTTTGTTGGTTGATAGTTTTAGTGGAATCGTCCAACCACTATCATAATCAAAAGAAGACAACCTGTTGGAACACAGAACCCAAAGAGATCATGAAAAACCTTCAAAAGTAACTCCAAATAGCCCACCTTGTAGACCAAGATCTTCAAAAAAGAAAAAAAGACTTCAAAATTACTGCGAGAGTAGGAAAAAGAGAGCATGAAATCTTGAAATCTCCTCTGGAGCAACATCCACAGAAAAAGAATCATAGCTATGCACTTAAGTAAGCACTGTTTAAACTATATAGGGACTCGATACTCCAAATAGCAGCGGATTGTTCACAATCAACAGTCTATTGAATCAAAACTTTCCGGACTCAACGGATAAATGATTGAATAGGTAACGTACGCAACTTTTTGCCCTCTCTTGTCTAACTCCTCTTTAAAAATGGCAAACAAAGGAAAGGACGTTGGAGCCATTAATATCTTCAAACCAGAAAAATCTTCAGTAATGCTTATGAAAGTGGATATCACGAGAAGTACGGTCTTTATCAAATAGCCTCCCTATTCAAAAAATGTATTCCTTTAGACTGAAGATAAATTGGCAAAAGCCGGCTATCATAAAGCAAAACATTGCTGGAAATCTTTGAATGCTTAGTTTTGGTAGACAAAGAGCACCATAACCCAAAGGAAATCATGCCCCGATCAACACGAATACCTTCCAACACACTTAGAGGAAATACCACTACATGAAGTAGAAGCAGAATCAAAAGATTACACAAGCCGCCCTCATCGATATTCCTATAATAATATAAATAAACCTACATCTAATAAAATACATGACAGAGCTACGGTGCTTACTACCTCCAAAAATACCATTCAGTATGGTATAAATGGTCACTCAATATTTTTTCTGTTGAGGAGTTGATGGTGTATGGCTTTGTTAGCATTGCCGCTTTTTTCAGGATAATAAATACACAAATATCCAGAAATGATCTCTTGTGATCACACAATTCAATAATTCCTTCTCTCTAAAGAAGATCAACGAAAACGTTTCCTCGATTATCCTTCTGTTTCGTTGTGAGATTTTTTGGCACAAACCTATCGCATGCACAAATTGTCGGTTAAACTTTAACGTACCCGATATTTGTTTAAATTTAACATTTTCTTTGTCACACTTGTTGTTAGCCTTTGGTTTGATCTAACTAGAGCCCGCACACGTACAAAGTTTCCGTCAGTATTTGAAATTGAAGGTCTCGTTGAGCGAGGTTGATTTTCAACGTGTAATCGGCCTTCCGAAAATGATTTATGCCAGCGGAAAAATTATGCTCTTGATAAGCAATGTCTTTGGGGAGCATCGTGGTCTATGGGGTCTGTTTCAACTTTTCAAAAGTCACCCTAAAAAATTCAACGAGTTTAACACGCAACCTGATTGCCCCGTTGCTTCGTTTTTGTAACACACTACAAAAACCAAAGTTCGCTTATGGCGCTGTCAAAAATAATGTGTTAGTTAAATGGATTCGAAACTGGAAATGATAAACAAACCGGTTAGTACATACTGGTGGCCACAACGTTGCGAGATCACCGGCAGTGTTGCCAGTTTCACGACTTTTTTCACACACCTCGTATCTAGTAAAAATTTTAGTAGTTTCGTTTTCATTTTAGAATGGCATCCCAGAGTAAGTAAAGCGAACACACCATCTGGCGAATAAAGAGAGCTTTACACGACAAAGGTGAGTTGAGAAATCGCTATAGCTGGCTTTCTGAACTTAACTGTATGTGAAAAAAAAAAATTTTCGGTTGAATAGTACATTTGGGGTTTTGTGCATGTATGCAAAATTTAAAAGAAAGTCAATGCGCTCCGCGCCAACGTCCTTCTGTCCTATCTCTAACAACTTACAAATACCAATGCATTTGGAAAATTGAAGGCAAATACCGTTGAATCAGGATTTGATTGGAAGTGTTCGCCTTGTTAGTGGTTACGCTATGGTTTGACTAGGAATTTGATAATAGCTCGGTGTTAAACCTTTTTTATACTGGTAGAGCCCCACTCGATTTGTTATTTTAATTACTAATGCCTCACAAGTTTATGGCTCGACTCCCTTCTAATTTGGTCCCTATCAAAAATTTCATTTTGCGAACCTTTTGATCTACTCTCGTAGACATTTTGAGCTTCGTATCGTTGTTAACAGTTATCGAGGCTTTGATAAATCCTTTTGATAAGACCTCACAATTGCATTTCCCAATAATCGCCGGTTAAAAAAATGTCAGTGTCCTTCCCTCTTCTATTTTCACGCTAGTTGTTTCGTTCGATAAAATTTTATAAAAAATTTTTTTATTTGAGGTCGTTCTTGTTCTCGCTATGGCATTTTTGGAGCTTTCGGCTCTGATGCGGTCGACTCCAGATAGTCTCATCCTCTGACCTCTTTCTTTTAGTCATATCAATTTCAAAGGTAACATAATTAAATCAAGAATCAATATTTATTAGTGGAATTTGCTGGAAGTGTTGTTACAGGATTGTTAAGAAAAAAAAAATTTTTTTTTGAGGTAATCGCGGATCACGAACTAAGTGTTTGAATTTCATTTTTGTATTCTCTATTGATTCTTTTTTCAGCTTTCAGCTCTAGAATATATATATATATATAAGTTTATTTATGTCATGTTTCTGTGTAAAACATTTGACGCAATGAATTGAATGCGTCCTTATGACAACTTCCTTGTTTACTATCTATTTCACAGCAATATCCTCGAAGAAAATAATTCATGAAACGCAACCTGTTGCTATCAGATCTTCTCTTTGGATTAGCTTTCGAACTTGGAAAATCTCTTGCCCTCGTTTTCATGATTTTCAACAGCAAGTTTTGTCAAAAAAAAAAGGAAAAGTTATTCTAATAATTCTCGAAGATATTTCTTTCAATTCAAATCATCAATCATTCCATCTACTGCGTTTCCTTGCTTCATTTTAAATCTATATATTTTTCCTCTCAAACAAATTGTCATCTTTCTTTTGCTGCTGCCAACCGAATGTACCATACAACATCATAATGTTATATGGCAATAAATCACCTGCTTTGAAGTATACTAATAAAATAAATATAGGACTTTTTGCCACATACATACGAGGAAACTTAAATACTTTACATGCGGGTGTAGAATAATATGCAAGCAAATGTATTTGAGACGCAAAGAAAAGACTCTCGCTCTGCGAACTGAAAGAACAGAAAGAAAATCTGAAACTAAATGTTAGTGTGGTAAAATTAGTGAGAGCAAATTCAATATTAGACTTGGTAGCTGGCCCTGCGCGCGATTGCTTTCCACCTATATGTTAGCATGTGAGATGTTAACAATGAAATTTATTGAGGAGAACGTAAACTTTATTGTAAGGAGAAAATAAAGGAGAATGTACACTGCACGTCGAAATGATGATAGCATATTCTAAATTTGAATTTTTCGCGGTCAGATAGAGCTGAACGAGGAACCGAGAGATCTAAACCTACCAAAATTTGCATCTGAGCTCCTCGGATCGCGGCTTTCGGAGAAAATATGCTTGCTCCTGGCACTAAATTTGCTTGGAATCGTAACATCAGTAAAAGAAGATTTTTTACCATATTTTATAAATAATGAAATATGGTAGATGCAAAATATGGTAGATCTACAGTATTGCGAAGACATTCCTGGGTAAGTACCAATTTTTAACATCGAATATGACGCGAATGAATGGAGATTGCGCATAGACTCACCAAAACGAAGTTTGAAAGCAGTCCTTAAGGCATAATGTCAATAACTACGCTTCACTTCCCATTCAGTAAAAAAAAATCCTACGAAGATTTGAAAAAGGAGCTGGTTGAAATAGAGTTCGTAAAACACGATGCTCTGATCTGGGGAGATCTGAAAGTTTGAAGTATGTTGCTCGGTCAAAGAGGTGGCTATGCAAAGTAGCCTTGCTTTCCTTCCGAGTGGGACAGTTGAAGCATAGGACAACATTGAACGAAGAAGGAGATGTTTCGAAAGACTGACCTAGTCCCTTAAATCTAAGAATGTTGCGATAAACAATTTAGCCCCCTCAGAAAAAGTTTCTCCTATCCCCTTTACACATAAAACTGGGGAAGATTAAACAATTTTATAAATATGCTGAACAAATGAGAATGTTTTGAAATATCTCCACCAAAATTTTTTCATCTCTGTCACGCTAAACTGAAAGAAGATGTTTTCGTTGGCCCGGACATAATTAAATTCAATAAAGATACAGCATTCGATGAAAATTGAGAGACATTGGATAAGAAATCTAGAAAAATTTTGAGGGAGTTTGGAGACATTCTAGGAAATTTTAGAGTCCAAATAATGAGAAACTAGTGAAGAAAATGATTGAAAAATTCGGAAAAATAGGAAATTCGATGAGCATCAAACTTCATTTCCTTAAATCGCATTTGGACTACTTTCCTGATAACAGGGGAGCAGTAAGTGAAGTGCAAGACAAAAGATGACACCGGGATTTGAAAGGGATGGAACGTCGCCATCAGGTAAAGTTGTAGTAAGTAAGGCCACCGATAAGGACAATTCCAACAATCAGAATTCCAGTGAAGAAAAATATACCACAAATGTATCTCATATTTTTAATTCATTTATTACTGTCCCTTAAATTCATTTTTATTGTTACAAACTCATGTTACCTAATTGTAATACAAAATACGTGCGAGTTCACACAAAAGGGATGTTTCAAAAAAATTTTGGGTGACAGGAAAATTCACGTAAAAGTTTGCAGACCTATTTCATCAAATTATTTGTTGCCTTTTTTGTATGGGAGGGTGTTTGTGCCCAAAACGGTGTGTCAACAATTACATTTCCATAGGAAAGAAACATATGGTTAAACATTAACTCAGCAGCCTGACACAAATGGGAAAATTAATTTTTTTTATACGTAACATGAAGCGTTTTCCCTCGAGACCGTTAAGAACATTTCTCCAACACCCATACGGCTCAAAAATGTCTTTTGGAGAGGCGAAACTAAGTACTTAATAGGTAGAGAAAACTCTTTAGTAACAAGATTCGATACCACAGATTTTATGTTAATAAAACAATGTGAAACAAAAGAATCTTTTCCTGTGATGCAAAAGTGGGAAATTTTACCCGCATAAATTGAAAATATGTAACGAAATAAATATTCATACAACTTATGTAAATAATTAAATAAATAAATAATTATTCAACTTTCAACTTATTCAAATTTTTGAAAAGTGTTTTTCGATATAAAAAAACGTGGAATTTTACGACTGTTTGCAAGTTTGCACAGTACCTGTAGATATTATGTTCCGGTATTATTGAGCTGTAATGATTATTCCATCGTTTTTTATTGTTTTCAAGAATTTAATTTAAATTTTTAAATTCAAATTAGATCCTTTATCGCTTTCTCGTAAAAAAACATGTTTAATGATCATTTTTCATTGACTTGACTAGATCTACGAAATAGATCTTGCTAATGTAAACCTCCTAAATAATCCTTCACACATATTCACACAAGAACAGCGAAAACGAAAGGATGCCATCATTTCAACTTTGAGTTTACAGGACACATTTGAATTCTCACGGGAATATGATTTCGTAGCGTTCCTCGTTCCTCGTCGTTTGCTAGCTGGGTTCGCTCCACTGTACTCTAAAGTCGTCAAGTGCCGCCTAGAATAGAAAATAAATACACTCTCACTGGATGCCTCCCTTATTGCTAGTAATAGCACAAACCTGCCGTATCTGTATCAACACAATTCACGTATCTGTATCTAAAATATTCGAGCGAGTAATCGCCGCGTCACGGAGCAAACGAAACGAAACAACGAAACATTTGCGAGTTGTTTTGATGGAACCAGCAGTCGGTAGTTTAGTTTCTTATCGGTTGGACGTTTCTATGAATTTGTTCGGACAAGCAATCTCCTACAAAAAGATAGAAAGAAAGATTGTCGTTGTTGTTGGTTAGACCATTTCTGTTGCTAGTGGTGTTTAGCACTTTCGTATTTCCGAAAAAGAGCCAACAATAAGAGAAAATTGTGTAAATGATAAATTCTGCAACATTCGAAAACGAAATTCTGAAAAATCGTAATAGAAGACAAACGTTCGGTGCTAGTGAGGTGAATGTATCTTTTCACAATTTCGCGAAAGTGAATATCGCGATATCCGTGTTGTGACCAGTTCATTAAGCCGAATGAATTGCTTCGAGCATTTTTGTTTATTGTGAAAATTAAGTAACTTCTGTGTGTAGTTAATGCGAAAAAGTCGGTACGCTGTCACTGTGTGTTCCGAAAACTACAAGAATAAATATTGAGTCAAATTGAAAATTGAATCTTGCGTCGAATAAAGTTGAATTTCGGCGAATCTTTTGTACGCCATCGAAACAGCCCCAGGCTACAAAGCGGTGAAATAAACAAGTGTTTGAGATAAAGTGCTAAAAATAGTCGCGGCAATTCGACAAGTATGAAAAATATGTGAGATAATGAATTCTATAAATGGAAATGATTGTGAGCTTTAGCCTCCTTACAAACACGAATATCGAACGTTAGATTCAAACAAGACTCGCCAAATCACTATTCGTAGTTTGATGTCTGGATGATCGTTATAACGTTTATAGTATGTGATTAAACTTAACATTCTGGTATGTGGACTGTTGTTATATTACTACTCTTCGAAATTGTTCTTTTTCTGAAAATTTGGACTCGTAACACTTCTAAATGATATCACTTGAAATTTCCGAAAGCACAACACCCTCCTCATAATGGTTTAGGCTTGACGTTGCCGGCAAGTAGAAATGTATCTTACGCACGAGTAGGTTCGATATCAAGCTTTGTTATCTTGCTACTTGTTCCTCAGCATTATTTGTCTGCGACTGCATCAACAATACTACCCCCTTGTCCTGCACTTATGGTCGTCAGGTTGCCTTCAGAGAAGTTTGATTATATTAGCAAAGTTTGGATGACGTGAATGTTGGGTAGTTTCAGCACAAATTCCGTTTATCTCAAAGTTGATACCAAGCCTGGTGAGAAAAGTAGATATATTCAACGTGTTCAGTTGGACCCAATTGGAAAAATTCAATTCTTTCGCTTGAAAACAAATTCGAAAATATTAATAGAATCTCGGCATGCATAAGGTGATTCAGTATTTTTAATCAATCGAATCAATTTTTCCCCATAAATGTACGCAGGTTACAACTCAAACTATCTGAATTAAATTTACTGCGCATGAAATTTCAATTCTGCTATCATTGGCAGTTGTTTACTCTCAAATATTTATACCAACCCCTCTACAACAAATTTGAAAAAATCTTTGCTTCAAGATGTCAATGCTCCCGCGAAAAAATTGTGATAGGTTTGCAAATGTTTACATATTCAAAGTGGGTATCGTAGAAGCCATCAAATAAAATACTTATGATCTCGTCATAAAATTTCTATAGAGTACAAAAATTAAGACTCAAATCATATACCTTTGGCTGTATAATTTGTTTTTATTCCTACCCGGAATTTAAATTTATAGTTGATTTTTTTCGATTCCCTACTAAGCTATAATATCCAAGAGTCTTAAATGTGACATCAGTTTTAATCGACTTTTCTATCATTACTAGGTTTCATGGGGTTTTGAGTATAAACCAATCGCTTAAAACATAGTATTGGTTTGCACGTGCGCCTTATTACGCAATGCGTTCTATATTGTGTTGGCTCAAATCTTTTGATTCTCTCGTGTCATGCAAGGGTCAATTTTGGGTCAATTTTGTCAAATTTGGTCAAATTTGCAATTTTTTTAACAATCCTGCTGTAAATTCACTAGCCATTATTAACACATTGTTTGCAGAATACGAGTAATATCCCTTTTTAGACTAAAACACGAGAGATGAGCATACTTATAAGCAAGGGCCGTAAACGGTCGCGCGTATTATATTGTCAGCAGAACCCGAAAAGTCTAATTTTTGCGCAAAAATGTCAAAAAAGTGCCACTCTACACCGCAATTTGGCGGGCAAATTCCAGGCTACGTAGTGTTAATGTTGAATCGTCCCTTACTTCATAACCAAGTATAAACTAGACATCCTGCTTCAAAACGTAATTATTTCAAATACTGTCTGTGTTGTCCCGTGTTTAGCACTTCTAGATTAAATTTTGTTTTTCGTTGTTTTTCCATTTTAAAAATGCTATGTTTTTAATTTTTTTGACAAATATATATTTCGGGAGTGAGTTGCTCCCTCAGTTGGGAGCTCCAATAACTGACACTGAAGAAGGGAGCAACTCACTCCCGAAATATATATTTGTCAAAAAAATTAAAAACATAGCATTTTTAAAATGGAAAAACAACGAAAAACAAAATCTAGTAATTATTTCATTGTATGCGTATCATTTTTGATTATTATCCGAGTTCTTTCAGCACGGTACTCTAGCAAAATTTTTAATTCAGGAGTCTAGCCATTATATCAGTACAAAGAATTGATGAAGTATCTACTTCAGCAGTACACTTGCTCGTTACTCCAGTATAACAAACCCTTTGTCTTCTATCTAAACAGTCACAAGCTTATTTCGAATGATTTAAATCTTCCACAACTTGAATGTTTTGAAAATATGTTATTTTCTTCAATTACACCGTCTACCATCGGATTCTCAGTTCTACTTTATTTGACAGGTGCGAAATCATCGAAGTGGATAGCGTCCAAATTTACCTTTTTAAGTTTGATTTTAAAATTATGCTTTTAAATTTTTACTGGAATAAAACGCTTATAATTAAACACATTCTGAGATAAATGATTCGACCCTCGCTTGGAGGGAGGTGGGGGGAGATAAGTGATAGGGGCGACCTTGGACATTACCGTGGAATTGGTCAAAATCGGTAGAAGCGCGAAAGTTGGTAAAAAGTCGATTATATTATAAACGTTGGAAATTGAATGCATTCAAAAGGAACTGCAAGTGAACATCCTTAATAGGAGTAATGCAGTTTAATAAAGATTAAATCTTCACAATCCTAAGTATGATGTCCTCAATGCCCTATTTACCCAACTTTAATAATCGCTAAATGTTAAAAGTCACTAGAAAATCAATTTTCCAAACCTCCAAAAATATTTATTTAGCTTTGTTTATTTTTCACCTCCTGCAGCTCCACCTTGGCGCCACCGCTTTTTTATGTCAGGACGATGTCAAAGGAACTCCTTCTACGCCTGCCACCCCCCCAACATAATCCACCGAGCGGGGGTTCAATTGTCTAAGCATTTATTCTGCCATTATTTTTTCATGCAAACTGTTTAACCTGTTGAATGTTTACCAACCGCTCTCCTCAGAGTGCCCCTTTAGAATTACACCGAACATATGGAAATCACACGTTGAAAGGTCGCTTTGTACTTGGTCGAAAAACCCGTATAATAGATTGTAGCGTTTAATAAGCGTTGATCGTAACGAAAACGAACGTGACAAAATTCTCGACATAACTTCCAAAAAACTTGACATTACCGTCTCGGCTGACAATAGATGATTATACTGAAATGAAACCTAGTAGAATACAAAGAATTCAAAAAGGCGAATAAAATTTACCAATACGTTAAGTTAAATTATCCAAAATCTTTCAAAAAATGAAAAAATGGAGACCACCAATGCTTTTACACTAACGCTTAAATTCATACTTTCACTCATAAAAGTGCATACAACCCAAACCGTGAAATCGATCCTGGACTTCAGCGGACTTAAACTTTCATTGCATTAGCTAGTGGTGAATGCATTGGAAGGAGATATTATAGGCACTATAGAGCGGCTTAGTTTTCCGAATATCCAAGACGACTGGAATTATGTGAACATGGCAATCAAAAAAGTAGATATTGTTAGCTCACATCCAAGGGGCTCATTGAAATATCTAGGGCCATAGGGACGATCAGTTGAAAAACCTGCAACCCTGAACTTAGATCCGCAAACGTCGTTATTGCTTTAGTGAGCAAGGACAAAAAATCCAAGACAGAAACCAACTCAGGACAAAATATCCAATTTATTATAGAAACAACATATATAGCTTTTATCAGCATGGTCAACCCACGCTTTTTTTCAGCTAGTAGCTTACCTCTAAATGATCAAACGATTACATCTTATTATATCATATCAAAAGGACAGCCGGCTGAAGGTAAAGGATAACTAATCTGAAAACATAATTGACATAATCATTGACAATACGAAGTAGCGAGAATCAAGAGATGGCACGAATCAAGAATCAAGAAAATCTGATTTGACACGAGCAAAGCAAAGGACAAATGACTAAAGGAGTTATAGCCTACTTAATCATCTTTAATGGATAAAATGAATACTGAAAAAGTTGTACACCGAAATATTTCGAATAAGCATAACAGAACACCTTAAAATCATACTGAGAAGTTCTAAAATCCTTAAGAAACAAAAAAAAACAGGAATTATCCAATAATATGCAAGGATTTCAAGAAACATACATGCTCAAGCGAAACCCCAGTCGGTGTTTGATATCTGGTATAAAGCAGAACGATCAGAAGCGGCTTAGAAAAATCTCATTCTTAATAAACTCAAAGGTATCGAACATGATCTACTACATAAAACTTTCATTACTAATAATTTATGCTGATCCAAACACTTCGCTGAAGGCACATTTTTCAGACGATTCAGATTCCAAGTTCATGATGAAAATTTGTAATAAATTACCTCTAACCAGTGATCAGCATATCACTAAGCTTGTTAACATTTATTTTAATGAATGCAAAAGAGGAACCATATGATTAACTCATCCATTGAACACAGCCCGTGAAGAATCCTTCAGCCAGAAATGCACTAATCGCCATTCTTATATGCATGTCATCTCATACTTGCACTTACTCCCTCTTAAGAGGAATTTCACGTGTAATTAAAAAGATGAACTCATGTTGTGTGTAAACAAACCTGTTGCATTCCCAAGCCAATGAAATGGAATGAGAAAGAAAGCATAGGTAGTGAATGAGAGGCGCACCTATGTCTCTTGTCCTTGATGTCATTCTAAGAATTAGAGGATATCACAACAAAATTTAGATACTACCACGCGGCACCTAGATTACATATGAAATTCTTAAGAGGATGGCAAAAGACTCAAATAAATGAATAAGAGGCAAACTTCGTTGCGGTCGTCACGGGATTGAGATGAGGAAAGAAATTTTCACGATTCACCATGAAATCTATAGCTCATTTTAGCTTAGACGGACGATTTACTTAAGATATATGGAAGGAACATTCTAACATGTGGTGTGGATTTTTGATCATTTGTATCTGTGCTGCTTGTGAAGACCATTACCGACCCGTCAGATTTTCTTCGCAAGCCGCACTTGGGCTAAATTTAATTTTAGGCCAATAAATGACAAAAATACACGCCACTTGTGAGCCTATCAACCGATCGTTGTGTTTATTAATATCTCTCTTTTTGTTGTGGTTGTCGTGTTGGTGAAAGATTCTTTTTTTTTTTGGGAAACGTGGGCCTGGTCGTTGTAGAGAACGTTTTGTATTCACAAAGACGGAGTAGATCAATGAAACAGGTTCCTATTACCCAAACTGGCAGTTGTTGGTGTCTTTTCAGTTTTCTCTCTTCAGGATTTGTTTCAGAAAACAAAGCGATCACAAAATATACAAGTATACATGTTCGACTTAAAAATAGAACCAAAAATTTCTTTTTGCTCTTTCATCTCTTTGTCCACAGTTGAAAGATATTTTAATATCTTCGCCTCGTTCGTACAGTTGCTCATCTTGTCCAAGTACATATGTGTATTTTAGTCGTGATGACTTTTACGTAGAGCTCCACAAATAGAATTAAAGTTGATAATAAGCGATGTATTGTTCGTATCTTGAATTCATCTCAAGGTGACAGTAAATACAGAAGGCAAAACAATACTCCACTGAATTAGCATGTTGTGTCAATACTTGTGCTAGATACTTTCCCTACAAGGATGCGTCAATCAATTTGAATATGCTATCAAAAATTTATTGTTACAGTTAGTTTATGAATTTTCCAATATTTTTTGTTTCTGTTTCTTTGACGAAAACTAAATCTCATAAATATTTATGAAAATGCAAATGATTTTACACATGCTCCAAAGCATTGTTTTTTAGGTTGGTTTTAAATTTTGCTTGAAATGCCATTTGCTTCGCACGACCAAAGCATACAAGCAAGGGTCAATTGTTTATGCAAGCGCCGCAATAAAACTTTCTGAAAGATCGTCAACCTCTTTTGCCGGCTTGGGAAAGTCATGCTGATTGCAAATTCCTCCGCTCGCCTCCCGGTCCTGTCCAGATTCCCTATTGTTATGTGACAGTGACTTTGGTACGATGGTCCACATTTCTTTTTGCTTACCTTTTGAGTTTTTTCTAAGTTGTGACGCAGTCGCGCATTTCAGGAATTTAAGACTAGTTGACCAGTGTATCATGTTTATTTATAATCGTTATTATTCCGCCTTTAAGACATCATCGACAACGGTGGTAGGCTACGTTGTGTATTTTTTCAAACTTTTTTTCATAAAAAAGCAAGTGTGCTATGTATTGCGAATTCGGTTTGACGTCATCCAACAGAAGAATTGACGAATTTACGATATTTTTGACGTCGTATACACTAGAAATGTATGGGATGTTGTATTTTGTTGATGCTATCGTCTTATAACTACAATAAAAACTATCCAACGAACTCAGCTATACTAATTTTCGGCAGGAAGAGTTTATACCAAAAAGCATGAATTTATAAAATATTTGAAAGAAAGATACGATCAAGACTGAAGTATGAACTACCAAAAGAATACATACGAGCCAAAATGAAAAATTTTAAAAACCTAAAATAAAAGCGGTTGGCAAATTCTTGCATTTTCTTTCGACGTCAATGAATTGTCTATTCTTTGCCATAGAAACAGTATCGATTTGTCGTCTTATATTTATGTACCAGTGACATTTCCTATAACATCTAAAATGTGGAAAACATTCTCTATTGATCCGCCTTATTTTATCCTCCAACAGGGTTTGACGTGATCATGCTTTGAAAAGATTTTCCGTCGTCCCCCGACAATGGACAGGTTGTACTAGTAAACAAATAGGATGAAAGTGAATACTTATATAATAAATTAAAATTAAAAAATTATTTAACGATCTGACACTTTACCACGGAGACTCATCATCACGAAAATGTTTTAATATCAAAGTGGGTTTCAAACATATTCGACCTTTATGTAACGCACTAAATATACTAGCACATATGTAACAAATATAACATTATACGAGGTAATCTTGCTTTAGTCTGCGTGCACCAGCAATGCTTACAATCCAAACTAAATAGGCCGAAATTCAAAAATCCCGAAGATACGCTCCTCCAAAGACGGTTTCTCATTCAGACTGTTTGTTACTTACACAAATTTGATAGTAGTCGCCTCCAGCAACGGACAACTCGGTGCTGAAATCTTAAAAAATAATGAATGTGCACACGTTTAACCATTCTTTGATTTTTTTTTATTTATGTAAATCGGTTACTTCAGTTAGTGTGCCATGTTAAGCATATCATAACATTCATTTTTTCCTCGAAGGCGCTCAAAAGGCCATCCAAACAATCCTTAATTCCAAAAATGTCTTCAATGCTTGCTGCTTTCATGCTCATTTTACAAAAAACAAAGTTTTCGTCGAATCTCTGAAATGAAGCCTAAAAGTTGAACATAATTGTCCTCTGGCAGGAAGGTTTAAAACGAAGCTTTCTTTGAACTCGTTGAATTTGTTCATGGCCTCAAGACCCAGTTCTTCCCTGTTTTATCAAAGTCGTTAGTCCATAAATGAAACTAAACTATGCTGAAATACGTATAATAGCGTGTAACATCTAAAATGATGTTTAAACGACACAAGAAACAACATTTTTTCACTGTAAATAATTTATTATGTAACACTAGCTGACAATGTACCTATGTAAGGCTTGAGTAGCATGCAAAATCCATTCCAAGCCGAAAACTCGCGAGTTAAAGGTGAAGCTATAAAGCTGGTGTTGCAATGTGTTCACATCATGTTAATCAAATGTATTTTAAGCTTTGAAGTATGGGAAAACCACTTACACTAAAACTACTATCACATTGTGGTCTGCATAAGGAATAATCATACGTAAAATGCAGCTTAAAATTTTAAATCCCCTGTATATTATTTCGTTGAAAAACCGAAACGCGTTTCCTGAGTTAATAATCACCATAATGTAAGCAGATCGATCTTTCTGAAAAAGTCAATTATATGTTTTGGACTCATGCGTCATCATTTGTCCTCGATATGGAAGTAGTTTCCTGCACTGTCTCTACCAGGACACACACTACCTTTTCGAGTAGTTTGCTAGAAAGTTCTTGACAATATGCTAGCAAACGCACTGATGCTTCCTCCGCAAAATTGCGAAATCTGCACTCATCGTCCGAATCCAAGCCGATTTTGTTTAGACGCCCTTCAAGTATGCAATGCCTCGTGACGATCCAACTGAGGACTTTTTGATTTCTCTTTTCTATAACGATGCGTGCTCTTTAATTATTTTTTTTCTCGTCATAGATGTCGCGGATGAACTTCGACATTCAAAGCCCTGGAAGTCTACTCGAGTATCTCTTGTATTCTCTTTCCTCAATATCCCTGTCCAATGCTATCCAAGCTCCTTTTCCCGCTAATTTTCATTCATCTACTCCTTACTCATTGTCTATTTGCCCCTGCATGAAGTGCAAGTTAACCGTTTTGAGTGTATTACAGTAATCTAGAACTTTATCAATGTAAACACCGCTGGTTCTAGCACTTTCAAGACTGCTTGGCTATTAAAAAAGTGAATTAAAGTTTCATCCTTTTATCCCCGCTGCTTATGTTGAGTTGTGAGCTTACAAACATGGCAAAAACGGTAGCCCGAAAGCTACTCGGCATATTTCCCATTGGTTGTGAATATTTGGTGGCAGGCCTAAATCCTCGAACTTCTGTTCCTTTAGAAGTTTGAAACACGCATTTTACCGTTTTATGTCACTTTGTTATATGAAGTGCATATTGGACACCCAGCTCCTTGTCATTTAGCGCTACACAATATTTGATTTGATAGATAAATGCTGCTGTCATGAGATCTGACAGTGAACCTATGAATGGAGACATCTTGGTTGATTGTATTTGGTCTTTGTGTCCAATTTACAGATTGACATTGTAGATGTCACTACTGCTGTCTCTAAATGATAGTTCCAGTGAAACCCATGTCAAATTTTGAAATTGATTGAGGGAAAGCTTCATCTTCCGTTCTTGTATTTTATCTGTAGAAGCTACTGCGTCGTAGGTGAAAATTGGACTCACCATGCACAATATACATAAACCGCGAGAAGCATCGTTTGCGCCTAAGGGTTCCTTTGAACGAAACTTGGCTCAAACTCAACTATGTTGAGTTGAAAAATTTTTTTGTAACGAAAAAAAAAAAATTTATATTATTAACGAAAAGACAAGCAACGATGAACTTAAAATATAACTAATCCAAAAAGTATTGGTCAAAAACATTCATTGGATTCAGCATGCGTCTGAGTTGGACCTTTGTGGTTCACATATCGTTCCTCCTATCACACTACAAAAGGAAAGTCCTTTGTGCTTTGGCAGCCCATGATTCTCTAATGTCTAGAGCATGCATCGTTGCAGCAGTCTCGAATTCCACTTTTCGAATGTTTTTTTGTATAATTTGACTTAGAATTTTAAGAATTTTTTTCCGCACATTTGAGTTTTATGCACTCTACTAGGTTTTGATTCCAATTAAATCATCAAAAAAAGCGAATAGTAAAAACATTTAATAAAATTGCATTTCCAACAATGCAAACTGTCGCGACCTATGGTATTCTAGATTTGTAGCTTGTATTTAACAGAGAAATATATTATTTCATGAAATTCCTTCATTTGTTCATATAAATTTTACATAAAACACCGTGGTCTTCGAAATGGAAAAAAACTACTCAAATAAATTACCAGTTGTCGTGATAGGAGCTTGGATCATAGGAGCATATATATTACAAGTCTATGAATTATAATATACTCATAATCTGAAATAAAAACAAAATAAGCTGAAGCAGTTCAAGTTCAGGATAATATCGGAAGTTTGTTCAGTTTGATGTATCGCACGTTAAGCGCATTTAACAAATTTTAACATTTTGCAATCACTTTATTATTGATATTAATAGTCCCACAAGCATGCAACCTTCAACACTAAACTGTAGAGGATAGTATTGTTGCTAACAAATTCATAGTGTAATTTCTACTCCATATCAACTGGTTGCAAATCATTGCCATCAACTCAAAGTGCAATAACCTTCAACAACAAAGCACGTGCCCACTGTCTCAGCTGTTATCTAAATAATTCAACTGTATATGAACGTATGTATGGTTGCCACTTATCATCTCTGCATACAGTGACTAGATGAATTTCCTACCAAATAACAACATAAAGGAAATCCCACAAATTGCAGCAATACTGATTTTAAATGCAAAACATGACACAGTGCAGCCAGAAATTAGGAATTCAAAATTAAAGAGGAAGAAAACAAATTTAATTCGCTGGTCTTTACTTGGAAAAGAGCAGGGTTTTTCTTAAATTAATTATAATCCAGTATTTTCAGTCTTATGCTTATTATGAATCCAACCCACCTTGGTTGAAATTTCAGGGAAAACAAAAGAAAATATCGCGCGTGTCTCATTTTCAATTGAATACATTTGGTTTTCATGCATTTCAAATGAACTTAAAAGTCTGACTTACTTCGTCTTCATTTTTTCAAGTCCTATTGCTCGTTTTTCTCGGAAAGTATTCTTTTTTTTTACAAAAATTTGACTAAAAAGGCAATTGCTTGTTCAAGGCTCCCTTTTCACTCACTAACTATTAGTTATTTGGAAGTAAATCAATTATCTTTAGTTCGACAAAGATTTTAGTTTTCTGACATTCTGTAGAATGTCATTGTTATCATCTCCATAGATTAGTATCTCTTCTTTGAATCGAAGAACACAGATGTTTAATCCAGCATTGGACTGCACACTAAACGTTTACCTATATCACCCCCCACATCTTTTTCATGCGTTAGCTTTGTTTCGACCTTGTTGCCTTAACTTTTATTGATATTTGACTCACATGGCTTGTAGTTCCAGTTCCTGATTCTTTAAAGAGAAATTTTCGTCCGTTAACATTATAAAAAGAGTCCGAATGGGATTCTTCGAATGTTCGTAAAAGATGTTTCAAGTGTTAAAAATGACAATAGGTTGTCAATGGAGGGTTTCGAAAACACAGATGAGTACTTTCAGCCAGTACAAGAAAGTTCCACATCGGTGGATTCAGAAACTGATATTGCAACGAAGTCATTTCGATGCTAAAATGCAAGACGAGAATGAACAGAGCGAGCGCAGCATACGAAGAACTCATGGTAACAGACCTATATCTGACAGAAGAGCACAGCACTCTGGAAGTATAACCTCTGGTAGGAGGACATCATCGCCAGGAGAAGATTTGAGTCAAGTAACTGATGAAAGCACTGAATGGACGTGTATATCGTCGCGCTTGAACTTACTACACGAACCATTTAGGGTCTCGAAAAACCTAACCTCCAATAAAGCCGATAAATTTGGAATCAAGTTTTCATTATAAGTTGATGTGAAGAGCAAATATCTATGTGATAGCTTTCCTTATTTAAGAAAACGTGGTCAGCGCCTGAGTAAGATTTTATCACCTGACCATGAAATTATGAAATCGTTACAACCAAAAAAAAAGATTCAACACTAGAACGGATAATTTTTTGAGGCAGGCCAAAATTCAGAATTTCATAAAGGACACGTATTGCTGGTACACTGAGACGAGCAAGACGAAGAGTAAAGCCAATTTGTAATCACATTCGTACACAAAGATATGACAAATCTCTCGGAAAACATGTCATTATCTTTAGTAGAATATATCAAAATATTCATACTGATATTGATAAAAAACAACTTCCTGTGACAGCCCAGTCAAGGTAGGCGTGGATCAAGTTGACGAAAAGGCATGAAAGTACACCGTAATAGCTTGAACTCGAAGATGGCCAGGCCTTCTACAATAATCTAGATTTAGCCACTACAAATTGATGTGATGTTTCCAGGAATTTTTCAGGTGAAAACACTTCTCGCAATAATTGTATCCTCCAATTTCTTAATAAACTGCGGACATAAATTAAAACGATGTTCAACTGTCACTCCACGTGTAGATAATATAGCTATTACTGAAGAACATCGTTCCGCATAAATTAAAACGTCAATGTCAAATGTATTCGAAATATAAATAACGCTGCCACTGTGAAATATACAATGTGCAATGCCTTAAAAAATTATGCAACGCCTTAAAAAGGATATAAATAAATATCAACAATTGTAATCAATTATTTTGTTTCAATCAAAGACATCTTATGTACCGTCAATCAGACGACTGCGGTCTTTGCATGTATAATAGGTTCCCCCACCACTCTTGTGTTGATATATTTATGCTCGACAAAATTCCCGTGAATTGATTGTTTCAATGGCCGATCGATCGAAGGATTCAAATTAAATTACCAACATTTTTTATATAAAAAAATAAACAGAACTTGCCTCGTTGTTTTGCCAAACTTAGCTTAAGGTTAGATTGAGATTTTAATTAAAATTAAAATTTTTACTCCTGTTGCATCTTTGATTTCACCAACTGAAGCTATCAGTTGCTGCTTCTTAATATGGAAAATGCGCAGATGGTTGTAATCTCTAAGTTAAGAATCTGTTAATTATCTTGATACATTTGGAAGGAATTTACCTGGTATGAAACCAAGCACTATCATCGTTTTTGAAGTGTTGTACTTCCTTCGAAATATATAGTTTGAGTATAGGATGTTAGTACTCACATGTATTATCCTCTGTTCTCGTGCTTTCATCATATATTTAGGAAAGAACTTGATGCAGTATCACATGCATGCCTTTCTTACTATGGCTTCCTTTGCTATGCTGTCGACTATATCGACTGCTTAGATCCTGGTGTGTTCGCGTATCTACTGGGTGGTACAGGTTTTATCAGATTTATGATCCATGAATTTCCAGGTGTCGTGTACAACCTCACTATCCGTCTATATTTTGCGGGAGGTTCTTCTTAAGTTTGATCTTTATATTATAGCAATCTTTGATTTTTATTATAGCAATTATTAGGGGAATATAGTTCTTCTGTGGAATGGTGACAATATTTCGAGGGCTGAAAAAGTTGGAGCTGTACAGGTTCGAACTAGTGTTACCTGATCTATTATCTTGGAAACATGTGTCAGGAAGTTTTTATTTAGGTCTTCATTCTTGTCTGTTCCGGTATGACCAAAGAGTATAATGCTAGAGTAACAAGCGATTTTAAAGTTGGGTAGCTTATAGCTGCTCTTTGGGTGATTTATCCTAGTTACATGGATCTTGAATTTCAACGAAATATGGCTATAGCTGGTCTTCAGACTACTCTCCCAGTCTTCATCGGTCAATTGAAGGATATGCTTATTAATAAGTTTTCCTAACTCTTCCGCAGTTAGGTTTATGCTCTTTACTTGTTTGTAGTTGTGTGTTTTTCAAAAACGTAGGCCTCCAAGTGCTATGTCAGCCTTGTGGGATGCTATTTGATATCCGCTCTATCCTTGTCTAGAGGAAAAGCTCTGCGCTCGGATAGATTCCAGAGCCAGTACGCGTAGATGCTGGAAATGTTGAGTTTTAGCAGGGTTTCTCCGCAGTGATTCGAATCTACTATTTCATCGGCTTTACTGATATCAATTAAGATAGGGGTTGCTTGGTTCTGTTGGGCGATGGCAGCAACCTCTCAGTTTCCGATACAATGAGGAGATTTACCTTATCTAACCTAACGATTGGAACCTTCACATACGTTGAGTTTAATCACGTACTAGTTTTAATTTTGCAAAATTGTTACTTTCAATATTTGCATCAGAAAAAAGCTTTCACTTATTTTGTTCATTTATGTTTGAAATAATACTAATACTTTTATTTTATTTTCTTTCACGATAGCTAAATGTGTACCATATCGTTAAAATAGAATAGGAAGAAATATTGCGCAAAGTGATAGTGATCTTCATAAATTCGATAAAAAAAAAACAAACCAGATAAAATTCAAGTGTGTAAAAAAGCGACAATAATAAACTCTTGTCTTTTTCTCGTCAAGTGATTTCATTGAGTGCGTATAACCAACATACGTATCAAATACTGATAAAGTTTCCAATATTTTCCATACCATAAACTAGAATAATTTTTTCCCTTACGAAAAAAAAACACAGCACTCGTGTAATGTCAATGATAACCAAATTCGTTTGATAACACTATCTATTAACGTCCTACCCATCGCCAGAATACAACAGAATAAAGAAGGTGTGACACATCTGCATATATCAGTTGACCGCTAGACAAAAAGAAAAATCGAATCCCAAGCGAAAATCTCTAAAATTTTCGTCTTTTAATGGTGGATATTATAAACAAAATTTCTATGGCACGATGCATGTCTTAAAATTAGGTAAGTGATTTGTTGATTATAAGCCACATAATATCCTAGCATTGCTCAACATATTCCAGTTTGTGTTTGTGTTATTAACACTAAATAAAAAACAGAAAAAAAAACAAAATTGTATTGGCAACAAATTCCATTTGTCGAACTAATACATATGTATTAATTTGTCATTACTAAACGTCATTAACAGGTAGTGTAGAATTAGATTATATTCCGAAGAACTCTATTTGATGAACAATTATTTTTCGAAATCAGGTGGTGGGAAACAGCTTGTTCATTAAAATCGGTTCATTTGATCAAATGGAATTTTTCGGTGGTCTTGTATTCTGTTACGTCATTGAAAGCTAGAAGGACATAATTTATAATACCTAAATTGTGCTACAAACTAAATTGATAAAATAGTTTATTTTTTAACATGTCAACAAGCATGAAAATATTCTAGCATTCATAAATAGTGTTAAAGTGTTAATTTAAATTATTTTCGACCCTGACCCGAATACCAAATCGCTATTTGTTATCACTTTAGCGTTTCACTCAATCGTTTTATTTATTTTCTTAGATAACCTTAGCCGTTAATATTTAGAAAATTTAGAGATCTCTTGTTAATAAGGTTTCGCAGCGAATCAGCTGGAAGGATATATTCTACCTATGAACAAAAATAACATTTCAATGAAGAAGGTTTGTAACAAGTCTATATCAACACGTCAAAATATTAGAAAAGTAAACTCATAACCATATTTGTTTGGTTTATTAATTATATTGTTGTATGCCTGCTAGGTTTGCCGGCAAACAATCCATCGAATAAAGGTTAAACGTAAATGTGTGTGGGGAACTTATTTCGAAAGAACCAATTAAAACTCTTCAGAACTTCATTATAACATATATTAGTTTTTACTTGAGATCCGTTGTTGGAAAAAAAGGATAGGCCAGCATTTGCTTTGCTCCATGCATAGAATGTTCTGGTTTACAAAAGATCCAACCGGTCTTCCTATAAAAACCAAGAAAGCCTGCTGCACCATTTCTCTTACGTTGGTAATCCTCAGCCATTGGAATGTTTATTGGTCAGGATCGCAGAAAGTCCAGAAAGAAGTGTTCTCTACTTTCTTCTTCAGTTTCTCTTCCGCGCGACAGTTGCTATCCGTTTCGATTCCTTTTCGTTAGGCATGTTGACCTTAGATATTGTGGTCTGATCAGCCTTCAGAGCTTTAGTAGGTACGAAATTTACTTCTTCGATTATCAGCAGATATATATACGAAGTGTGTTCGAATTTTCTATTGTTTTTTTTTTTAAATTATTATTTTTTGATGAATATCTATTTTGCCCCCTTGCAAATAATCCCCATCAGATATTATACACTTGTGCCAATGTTTTCCAATCGTCGAAGCACTTCAAAAAAGAATATTTTGGGATCCTCTTCAGTTCCTCCTCCGATGGCGTCCTTATATCTTCTCAATCGTGGCATAGCATCTTCCTTTTTTCGCAGGGCTGTTCAGTTTCTGAAACAAGAAAAAGTCACAAGGGGCAAGGTGTGGGTACACGGTGACTGCGGCATCATAAGTTTATAGCTAAAAATTTTCAAACAAGCAACGATGTAAGACAGAATGTGATTAGTGACAAAAGAATAAAAGCCAATTTTTGTTATTCCACAAATCAAGGCATTTCTGATGGGTGCATGTAATATTCCTTGACCTTTTTACCATGTGGCAAGAAGTTATGATGCACCGAGCCCCTAAAATCGACGAAAACTCTAAGCAAAACCTTCACACTCGACCGAACTTGGCGCGTTTTTTTTCGTTCTTGGCTCGAGCGGCAACTTCCATAAACAATAAACCTTTAAACCATAACTATATATATATATATATATATATATATATATATATATATATATATATATAATTCGTCACCAGTTATGACCCTATGGAGCAAATTTGGGTCGTCAGAGTCCAGCAGCTCCTTAGCAATTATAATGTGATGCTGTTTATGGTCGAAATTGAGCTAAGCAGTACGAGTTTCGCGACCACATGTCTCAAGCCCAAATAATTGGTAAGAATCGGTAAAAATCGTGGATCTCCTGAACCTAAAACCTGAAGCTGTCTACGTGACGGCCTAGTTCTTTAGATACCACCGTAAAAATTGTTCTATTATCTTTCAAGAATAATCAGCCCTCGGTGAAAGTTATCTATTTGAGGCTGAAAAATGGCGTTGTCCCGAAATCAAGCCAGTCGAAGTCGGGATCATATAGTCCTAAATAGGCTTCTTTCTATATTGGTAGCTTGCCGAAGCATCCAAACAACAATTTTCACCGATTGGTACCAAAAAGATTTTCAAGTTCCTTCGTTTCATCGAATGAAGTATTAATTTGTTGACAGATATATTTTTACAATCTTAGCGACCATTGATTTATATCAATAAAACAGACTACAAAAAATAAATGAATAAATTTAGACTAAGATCCAGCGATGCAAACTTGTTTGTTTCTATTCGTGTTTTGAGTTACAACTTTTATGGACTTGTGAAGTATGTGTATTTTAAAATATTTCGAAGTCATTTTAAACAGCTCTTGAGTACTCCTATTTCATTGAAGTAAATTTTCTTTAGAAAAAAAATCTATATCTATACATATATGTTTTAGATTGGACTATCATCAACTACTTCGAGCCGATCATTGTTCTCTATGATTTTGCCAACTGCTATTTTGACTATCGTCTGTCATGAAATTTAATAAGAAAGACAAATACTTAGACAATTTTTTTTCCTTCAAATTTATTCATTATTTTGATTTCTTTCACAATCTATTTTTATCTCCATGCTTCAAACATCATGACTAGTTGACATAACTAAATTGGGGAAAATGATTTCCCAACATTTTTGAAGCGAAAATTCGTGATTAATTCCGTAAACTTTTTGTTTCCAATATTGAAAACTCTAAAACTGTCGTTATAAATTTCCTTCTCAATAGGCAACTTCAACAGGAACTTATTGACGTCATTGGGAAGACCAATGATTTTTTTATATCTGTATTGAGATTCTCATCTGCCATATTTTACATATTTACATTTACATAACAACCAATCAACAAAAAAAAAATTCTCAATACTACATATATCCTTTCCAATCATAATATCTTGCTATTCATTTCAATTCATAATATCTTGCTATTTATATATTATTGGAAAAGGGATTTCAATATATCTCCCTTTTTGCGTCAATAGTATGACGAAACCAAGTATTATATTCTGTCTATTTATTTTCAAATGACGTCATTGCTGTTACATATTATTAATTCTATATTTTTATGTTAGGACATCGGTTTTGTCTTTGCAATTTAATATTTACATGTCTCGTACACTGCTCAATGTCGTCATGACGCGATTCAAAGTTGTTTTTTTGTTTCTTTATTGAAGATAATATTCTTTAAATGGAATTGAGACAAAATTTTAAGTGAGAGCTGTTAAAAAAGGATACATTTTTTTATTTGAACAACTTTCAGATATGAATAAATTCCAAATGTCACTGTCATTCGCCTAACATTTTATAACTCATTATCTGATATGTGGCTTAGCTAATATATTCATCTGGTTGAATATTTTTTTTAAGATAGATAATAGAAGAATAATAGATATAAAAGTAATCACAGTCATGTCGGCTGTTATATTAACATATTTAAAAGTACTAACGAAACTTTAGGTTCTTGCTTAGACCACTTACTTTCTCTGCAACAGATCTTGGGTTCAAGAATCAATGAATGATGCAATTTTTGTTTTGGTTTTTTTTTTTTTACTGGAAAGTTTGGTGTGACGGATATCAAACGAATGATAGGCAGTAGCTAAGAATACGAATCACAAATAATATTTGCTAATAAAGGGTGTTTTTTTTTCAAAGAGATAGAGAACTTTGAAATGAAATAAATACGGATAAATTGTTTTGATTGTCATCATATTGGTTTTATTGGAAAGCGAATTCCCTACAGTTTTTACTTGAATATGATATCGGGCATGTGAGCCCAAAACGAGAGAGGTCGAACCTTCGACCACTCTCACCAATAATTTTTGTAACACCATTAAAAAGTGTTGCCAACTACGAGTTGTGTACCTCTAAAAAAACAACCTTTATTAGAGGAGACAAAAAACTCTCACACGTTTAGTTCAGAGGATTTAAAGCCCGAGAGATTATTGTGAAATAATCAAAATATAGAAAATCATCCTCAAGTGTTTTATTTTGGCAAAACATCCGGTACTTCCTCGCATGTGGGCATGTTTTCAATGATTTGTTTGTAAACCTGGCAATTAAAATTTTTATTTTTTACTTACAACGAAATAATACCTCAAATTTAAGTACGCTTCAAAGTCTTTCAATAATACTGGCATTATACACGTTTAATTAAACTTAAATTTTGTATTGCGTTCCCTCCATTTATCTTATTTCATTCATTTATCATTTATTTCAAAGGAAAAAAATATTCTTCGAATTAAATGTTACTGATTGCCCTGTATTGCATCCGAAAATTATTATAAATGTGCTTTATCTTGATTTTTGTCCTAATCCCCACTTAGCGAATACTACGAAGCTTTCACTTTGAGTTTGCCTGATAGTTTTATCACAATTGAAATCATTCAACAATCTTAAGGTTTGTTTACGTTCGTTATATGAACTAATTATTGTTAAGAAATCTATCTATAATCTTGCAAAACAAATATTTTCACTTTGATGTCAAATATACAAGTGAAACGGAAATGCTTGGATAAAACAAAAACAACATTTAACAGATAACAAAAATTTCCAGGAAAATAATAATGAAATAGTCTGGTAGTATACAGCATAGTCTACGAGGTACTCACTTTATGACTACAGCGTCAAATTTTACGTTTCTAATTTACACATGGTGTCGTCTGTAGCGAGTTTTTCAGTAAACAGAATAATGATAAAAAAATTAAAATATTCAATAAATCAGCTGACAGTTGTTTTGAAATGAAATTAATTTCAGTTGAGTAAAGTGCAAGAAGGTTTATTAGATATATATATATATGTAATATATGTATGTATGTAGTTATATATATATGCATGTATTATATTATCATCATCACATTCAGCTTGTTAAACCGTATTTCTAAGTTATGGTGCAGCCTCTCCCTTACATACTGACTCCTCATTGAAAATGTGGAAAATTAAAACTAAATTTTGGGCAATGCGTCAAATGGAAATGTTCATTAAATGTTAGAGTCCCACCGCTTAGCTTTTAGCAAACATGGCTTGGAAAAACATTTTTGTTAAATTCTATGAAACGAAGTGTTTGAATATTCAATTTTATTATGTTGATTTACAAAGATACAAGACTATATTTCCGGAAATTAATGAACGTATCTAAAACGTATGAGTCTAAATTTCAGGATAATTTCGATTTTTACTATTTCGATAAAGTTTGGAGTTTTATATCTATCGGTTCATTTACATTGAGAAAGCGAAATTTTTGAATTTTATTTAACAAACATTAACTTTAAGAATTTCGCCACTCGGAACCGTTTCCTTCCGAGTCAAACCGAAGTATTCAAGAATTTTAAGATTTTAATACGTATCTGAAGTTAAAATTATGTTCTGGAATAATAACTTCAACTTCAAAAGAAACTTCAATACTTATATCATGTCTGCCATGCCTTCAAAAGAACACATCCAGATCATTACACATCCTTTTGACCTGTGGGTCAAAGCGAGTTATTGCTAACTTAAAATCAATTTTAAGTTCTTTATTAAGAAGAACTTCCTTGTGATGGTGCGTTACCTGATTTTATTTTTCCCAAATGCCCATAAGTTTACAATGGGATTCATATCGGAACTGTTTCTAGGCTAAGAAAGTAATTTTGTTTATTTATAGAAATCGATAACCTTTTACGCCTTGTGCAAAAGATACACCATCCTGCATCAAAATACAATCCTAATACGGGAACCAGTCTCAAATTGTGGAAAAAGAAGTTGCTCTTATACAGTGGAGTACTTATTTTTTCACAAGATACCATTTACCATTTAAATATATCAAGAAGCAGATTGCGTAGCAGTTCACTGAATAAATTTTGGTTTAACGGCCTCAACTGTCCTCCTTTACTGCCACACTTTAAAAGAAAGACGTTTTTTAACTCTGGGAGAAGAAAAGGCATTACCGATTAAAAATGCCATCCACCTCCACTGTAATATTTATATATCTTTGAGTTTATACCAACAGAAACTAAAAAATTGATAACACTAGCGTTTGCATTGCGGACTTATCGTATACTTCATTTCAGTGCATTACCAGTACTTCAACTACCCCGAGTATTGCCAGTACAATTTATTTTGAGTACGGCCTTATCTAACAAAGTACATTTACAGTTAAATTGCTTATGCCAAACTTCAAATTGTCTCATCATTTTGACTTTCACCCACAAATATACCTTAATCTAATAATACTGGCCAGTATTCTGATCAATATTCATACGAATAAACATAATGAAAGTTTGTATTTTAAGAAAAAAAATTTTTTTAAATTGTCGATTGATCAATTCTGGAAGTTAAATGTAATTCATGAATGTGTTACTCGCTCAAAACTATTAAGTGATAATCGGCGATGCTGAGTGTATCGTGTTTTAATATTCTTCGGAATCTTCATCGTCGTCATGACTATTCGCAAACGAAATATTTGAGGAATTTTGCTCATCGCTTAGATGTGCAGTCCTAATAAGATCCTCCACGGCTGTGATCTTCTCATTGGCTCGTTAAGTACTTGCAAAAGAAGAACGAAATTTAAACGCTGAAATACAATAGCGCGAGACTGCGATACGAGAGCGGGACGACAGTATTGCAGCAAATGTCAAGCAGTTTTCGCAACATGCGTTTTTATGCGACATCATACAATGATTGCGATGCGTCAATGCGAGGCAGGAAATATTCGGAAAAACGAAAATTCCTCGGAACGAGGTGCGTGACGTTTGTCAAATGCAATATTCATTTGAAACGTCACCTATTTGACATTTGTCATATGAACATTATTGTTCCTCGCATCGCGTGCATTGTAAATTGAATGCGTTGCGTGACAACGAGGGAGAATCGCATCGCGCTCACGTATCACCGTCACGCAGTATTGTATTTCGGCCTTTACTTCCCAACATAGTCTCCTCTTAGTTCGATACACTTGACCTAGCGATGCTCCAACTTCTTTAAACCGTCTGAAAAATACATTTATTCGAGGTATTCAAAGTAATCTCCCACTCTAATTTCTGCGCGACGAGTGAATTTTAAAAATTTGGAAACGAGAAGAAATCGAAGGGGCTTAATCTGGAGAAAATGTTAGTAACTCATTGCTTAACTCGAGTTACTTGGTCGTGGCGATGGCGGTTTGAGCCGTTGCGTTATATTCATGAAAGAGCACCTTTTTATTCGTGAAGTGAAGCTCGTTTCTCTGCAATTCAGTGTCGAATGGGCCCAATAATTCGCGATATTAGATCTTTTGACCGTTTTGTCCTTCTCCAGGTAGTCGATGCAGATCAAACGTTGTGAATCCTCAAAATAGGTGGCTATCACCTTTTCGGCCGACAGGACAGTCTGCCACTTCTTGTCAGCATGTTAACTGGCTGAAGTTCATTATTTTACCTGTTCCTTGGTCTATGGTGTGTACCCATGTTTCTTCGACGGTCACGAAACATCGACAATCTCCTTCGGATTTTGCTTAAGCAGCGTCAAAAATTGCTTGAAGTTGTCTCAAGGTTTTGCCTGTTGTACGGAGTAAGCAAACGCGCCACTCATCGCGCCGGCAGTTTTCTCATGCCCAACATTTCATACAGGATGTAACCCACACAGACTACTGAGATCTTGCAGACCTTCAATCTGCAGCTAATACGAGACCGGGAATTTTGTCACGTTATCATCCGTGGTAGCTGTTTTATGGTGGGGGGTAATCACAAACTGACGTGCGACAAGGGTCACCGTATACACATCCAAGCGGTCTTTGAATTCGCTGCGCGATTCTCCTTCCAAAGGCAAGAATCGAATTCGCGGACGCGCCCGCTTCCAGACGCGATCAAAACAAAACTACGAGTCTGATCGGACCGCCCTCCTACGTCTATTGAAGGCATAATTGCTTCGCTTTTTGGCCTCAGTAAGTGGAATGCCGTCTTCTGTGTCAAATCCATCAGATTTGAAACCCCCCAAAAATCCGGCATGAAGTTAACAGATTGCATTTATTCGTGTCTTAACTTTTTCCCATGCCATATGAAGAAAATTTATTGTATCTGAAAAGCGAACAGCAAACTTTTCTTTGCATCGTCTGTACCATGAATTCACTTCGTAAGAAAAAATGCGATGTTAACTGCATTTCAATCTATGAATCATCCCCTTAATCATGCAACTTCGAAACCAGGGTTTGGTGGCATGAAAATCAATTCAAATCAATGTCGCAAATCTATAAAACAAGAAAGAGAATAGACTAGTCGTTACGTTGATTCCTACTATTGAAGCATCTGGGATTATGGGATCGGCCAATGTCAAGCAATTTTCTAGTTCTTTTCAGTTTCGATTTTGAAACCTTTCGCCGCAACATGACGCCTTATTCGCTTTTTCGAAAGCTTTCGCCAGGTTAATTATTCTCCTTAGATTTCAGGGTCTTGTTTAGCATGACCTTATGAAATTAACTCTACAATTTTCTTCAGTCATCCTTGGAGAAGGATCAATTTACCCCGTGCCAACCGCTGCAGATTATTTTTCCGGAAACGATACCATGGCGCTTTTTAAATTCAATTCAGCTCCCACCCAGAGTCTCTGGGCTCGTTCGCTTTCGATTTTAAAACCTGTTACCGAGACATTCGCCTTTCGCGGTTGCAAAAACCATTTTATATGTCCTTCATCCAACTGATCATGCTTGGACTTCCTTAATTTTTTGGTATCCAAATTTTTGTTCTCAACACAACGTTTGATGGTTTCACAATTTTTCCATTTTGCAGCTATTTTTGAATTACTCAATTGCATTTCCTTGCAGAAATCGCTTTGTTTAATACCACTTTCATTTGTTTTACAATATCAAACTACTCTTGCAATGATATGCCGTTGTGCATTTGTTCTAAACCGCCAGCAAATGACGTCTTGCCAATAACAATCACAGCATACTAAATCACATACAAAACGCACCCCTGGGGAATTCCCAATTAAACGAATAAAAGTTCGTCATAAGCGGAATGTTAGATCCTTTTTTATAGGATTTGATTCGCTGTATTCGAATAGTTCGTTATGTACGGTAGGAAATGTATGAATTTATATATTTTTCGTTTGATCTTTTGAAATTAGATCGAGCTTGAGTTCATGATAATCGGGTTCGTTTTTCGTTAACTGAAGTTTGTTATAACCGGGTTTCGTTCTTCGTTAACTCTTCTGAATATAAGTAAAGAACGTGAGGGAGCAATGTGTTGTTGCTGGATTTTTTTTTGTGGAAAAAAAGGATTACTAAACTTTAACTTAACTTTATCCTATTTCATTGTTTGTTCTATTGACGTTCATTTTATAGCAACAATTCAGCACTTTCCAGCAATCATGCATAATCTTGGTCCTAAATGAAATGATTATTCCTAACATGCCCTTACACCAATCCCAATTCCTTTTAATTTATCCTTCGAACCTCACAAACCTCACACAATCAATCTATTCTTCGACTAAACAGTCTCATTGAAAATCTAAATCATAGATTTCTACCAGCTCGTCCTCACGCTCCTGCTTCTTCTTCGCGTTGCTTCTAATTTTCTCCATCAAATCACAAAAATAGATTGTAACTTGCGCTGGGCAGCAAATGGATTTTGTGTACAATATGTACATAATAGCAATGGCGGCAACAATACTGAGCCAGCTGAAATTCAGAATATTTTCATCTAAAACTACGTTTGTACAAATATGTATGCAAGCAGATATAGTACATATTAGCACACAGAAATCCTTAGTGTTGCTAGTGTGCACGTTGGTTTGCGAGTGAGCCAGGCAGGCTGGCAGCCTGTTTGCCTGGCACAATGTCTGCTATCCTTGCTTGTTTGCAGGACCTGTTTGGAGCTGATACTTGTATCCACCCACCTACATCGTAAGCCGTCTCCATCGGGCGACGCTAGAAAGATTGAGGTTGATTCGAAGACGTGCTGTAAGGAGGCAAGAATAATATTATAGAAAGGAAATCAAATCAGCAAAAAATTGAGGAAAAACTACAAGCGTGTGGCAGGCTGTAGCAACAACGATTCTAGTGCGGCTGGCAGCAGCCAAGCGCTCTCCTACACAGGTAAAATGAAAAACTCTAAAAATAGAAGTAGATCGATAAGCTCAATGCCACGGCGATAGGAGTGCTGGTTATTTATAAACTTTGCCTACAACAACTCACCTACATTTATCCGTGCATGTACGACTTCGCCGTCGGCGAGTTCTGTACAATATACCAGCAGTGTACCGCAGCGATATATCGTGTATGTACAGTGTATGACATAAATATGTGACTAAAATAAAATGACGTGCATTTGGTCGCGCGTTGTTGCCTGCTACCTATACATCTCCTCAAATTGAGCGCCACTGGCTTAGAAGCGTTTTACGTGCCTCACATTAGATTTGGAATTCTGCCGTGGCCGTTCCAATCCATGTTATGAAAATGACTTGGAATATTTCTTTTTCTAATTAGCCGTGCTTAACGACAAACGTGAAGGTTGTCAAGGTGAGGTGGAAAATTTATGTATCGAATTTTGCAGAGAAACAATACGAGCTTTTTGATAAACGTGAGTCTTTTCCAGTATGTGCGCTATTTATAGTTTTCGATGTATAATTAAATAATCAAGCATTTGTCTGATGTGTAATACGAATGCATGATTAAGCGAAAAAATCATTTAAGCGATTGGAAGCGTTCGTCGAATCGATAAGAATATTTTTAGGCCACGCGTTTCAGTTGATAACTAGTTGTTTACATGTCCGACTATTGAGCACTACCCACGAAGGTCACGATTTTCTTTAGAAAAAAATAAATAAGTAAACAATTAATTTTGGGCTTTTATTCTCGTGTGAGTAATCCAAGATTGCGGGGTTTGTCGAAACACAACATGAGATCGACCTAGATAGATTGGATTTTGAATTAATGTCGACCCTTTTACTCGAGAAGTGTCGATTAAGTTGATATGCATATATGTTGGACTTACTGTTTAATTCCCACCTCAATTTTGTGAAAAGGGGAAACATATTTCTTATGCATCGGCTTCCATCTCGAATATCGTCTAAGAATTTTCCCTTTCGTGTTCTAGGTGCTCAAGTTGATATATGAAAATTAGAAGGGATATTTTTCTTTAAGTTTCCTACCTGAAAACGAAATCCTCCTCGAAGAAGTTATCATAGAAAGACTTCAATGTTCACTCGCGTGATATATTGGCCTTGGGTCTGCCAAAAGAAAGAGAGTTCCAAATAAGTACGAACAGCAGACAATCGTCCTTTAAGAGGTCATTCTGATTCAGTTGATGTAATGAATATTAGAATCCGGCTTGGGTTCATACTATGTTTACATTCAGGATGATATTCTAAAAGTTTTGTGTGAAAAAGTCACAGTCCGGTTATGATCAAACCTTATTGTCCATCTTTTAAAGTAAAGTAAAGAGCAATTGGTTCGAAGTATCTCCGAATGTATGCCATCTAAGAACCAAAACTTCAATTCCACAAAAAATTTTATAATGTTTTGGTTTGCTCTCGAAAATCGATCCTTTCTGCAGAAAACTTTTTCCTCCAAATAATTTCAAGCTGTTGAATTTATTACCTTCAATCAACACAGCAGCCTGGATTTCTGTCGAATGAACAAGCTTACTCTAAACTTTGTACTGGGGCATTTAAAAAGCGGCATTATTATTAATATAGCCAATGACACTTCCCGATTGGTTGTGAAGGTATTAATGTCATAGTGTCAAGCGATTTTTAATGATATTGTGAAGGGATATTTTTTAATGTATAATAATTGAATACTCTCAATATTTTATGTTTTTAATGGTATTACGAACTAAGCGAAAAATTGTTTTTCTAATTCACAACTTAAATGTCAAGTGGGCTGTTTTCTGAAGAAAAAAAATTACTTTTTGTCTTGCATGCTCATGGCTTTAGAATTTTACGATTTAATGAAATAATACTTAAATAAAGTGCTTTACAAAAATTCGAAAACAAGTATTTTTCCCGCATAAAATCTTGCAAAAAAATATTCATTACAAATGGATGATGCCAGTTCCTGAGAGTTCTATTATAGTTTGAAAAAAATACATTCGTCCGAATAGTTTTTTTCTAAATCATCTGCACCACACATAAGTGCTAATGTATGAAAAAAGCGTTTAACGTTGAATTTTATTACTTTTTGAAGTAAAAATATATCAATCTGCTATGCCTGGTGCATAAAACTTTCTTTTCTTCCCTTTTTTTCGCATCATTTTTCCTTTTCCAATTTTCCTTTTCAGACTTCCATCGGTCTGGCCTGTTTTGGCCTTTTTTAATTTAGCTTCTTCACCCTGCTAATTCGCTCTCTACTTTAGGTAGGTACACTTATGCGTACGTCACGGGTTAACGACCGATTTTTACGCGAAAAACATATCATTCCTATCCATACCCTTGAATGTCCCGACTGCAGTTAATGTTTGTTTCTCCAATATCTTTGTGCTGGGAAAAATTTGTTTGGGTGCAAAATTCCGTACGCACTTGTGTAAAGTCCTCATTGTTATTTTGCGTATTTTACCCAAGACACCCCTAAAAGGGATTAGCCACCGATAATTCCTCGTAAATCCACAAAAAAAAAGCTTTTTTCTTCGTCGAATGCTAAAATTACTAAAGAATGTAAAATTACTTTCTTTATTTTCATTCTTCATAATTTTTGGTACCCACAGCTTGTGGGCGATTGAAGTGCTATGGATTAATGTGTGTGGAGGTCATATGCTAGAAAGTTGCCATTGCTTTTTCATTCCTGCGAGTGAATCACAATTTCTTAAAACATCTAATCCATAATATATACTTCATCATTATCTTATTAGTTGAAGAGTGTGTTTTTTCCCAGTATTACATTTGTTTGTGCTGCTACGTCCATTCGAAGTAAATTCAGCTCTGTCGAGTTGTTCTTTGGCTTTCAAAAACGCGCTTAGGTGCATTTTTGGCTTCTATCACACCTGCGTTCTTTGATGTGCAATGCGTATTCTTTCTTCTCGGCCACAGAATAATCGTCTTATTCGTATTAATCGTATTAATCAATTTGTAAAAATTTTCGAATTTCAAACACCTATATAACTGTTATACGTAAGACCGATTTTTTTCTAAAGATCGTTTCAACATCTCGATCACGCCGCGTGCCTCCGTTTTTCCCGAAGTTCCTGCACGATTCACTACACAATTATTTCTATGGCTTTTATATTACTCTAAAAACTCATCACATTCTTCTATTCCTAACCACTGTTCGCAAGCTTTACACAAATTTGATTTTACTACCAAATCCAAAATTTTATTTGTGTTTTTCAAATAATGAAAAAACACTAAAAGCGACGTGAGTCCTTACTAGGCCTGAAAACCATCGCCAAAAAACGTTATCTGGTCTACTGTCTATCCTTTTTCGGTCGTTTTTCTTTTGTTGCTTTTTTAAAAAATAAATCATTTACGGCAGAGTAGGCAGTAAGTAAATTTTCAATCATTTAATAATAATTTTTTTTCTAAATCCATTTTCAAGTTTCATTGATGAACAAAAAATGTTTTTGACAGATAATCCGACTATGAAACGACGCATAATAAACGTCAAATATTTGTTGATTTCGAGGGGTTTTTTTTCTTGACTTTACCAATAAGTTAAACCCTAAATCATGTGAAGGTTTTTTTTTTAAAATTTGATGTTGCCATTGATTGTAAAATCGGTTTATAATTTGCATTTCTTGAAAGATTTGCTTGTTTGTATATTTAATTTTTCAATTGAATATCATTGGGCACATCACTTACGATTTCGTTGCCAACGATACCAGGTGTTGTGGCCAATGGGTCTATAGCCCGGTTAGGACACTCACTTATTCCGAAAATTCATTTTACCAAACAAGGTAGACGAATCACAACAACAAATTCCGTGACCCAAAAGTGGATCTGAATAAATAAAAGTTTACATCACAACCAACCAGCCCTTAATCCGCCCAGTATTTGTACCTCGATTCAGCCATTCATTTTTTGGAAAAAGAATATCTAAATCTTCTACTATGTTGGATTAATCAACTAACAAATCTAGATGGCCAAATTTTTGAAAAGTTTTCTTGAAAATTATTTCAGCTTTCTAGGGAAACTCTTATGCGGTTGATAATTCATTTGTCCTGGAAGGAAGCTGTGTGACATTTGCATCGTTGCAAACGCTATGGCCGAAGAAGTTTCAATCAATTTGCATTTTTTTTTGTGTTCGTAAATTTATGTAATTTTTTTCAGAAATTCACATTTCAACGATTCACATTTCAAACACGTCGAGAAAGATAGGTTTTGTGATTATATGACCTTATCTGTCAAACATAAACCCTTAAAATGTTCTTGCTAACTCAGGAAGAATTTTTCTAACTCCTAAATGTGCTGATGATCATGAACGTGTATGACTGAGTGTTTTATTTAGTCAATATTCTTATTGCTCTTCAGTAAAGCAGTGCCTCATATACTTTCGCTTGTTAGGATACTACTAGGGATGCTAATATTTACCCGTGGCGCAACAACCCATTTTAGAAAAGTGGCCTTGTGAGTATGTGTTGCGGGACTAGAGAGTCTCAAGAAGATATTTTGAATATAAAGTGATAAAAAGTAACGTATTTCTTTCCGTATATAATTTTTTTCAATAATATTCACAATCTCCATTTGAAAAAATTTTTTGGTTAAACTCTTACTTTGTTTTAACTGTCTCAGCGAACCTTCTACTTCTTTTATTTCTTTTTTTTTTATTTCACACGCGGTAACTAAAATTAAAACTAGTAATTTAAGTTATCACGAAGTCGTGTCAATAATTTCTCCACGGTTTTTGTACTTGCATTTGTACTTTGCATTTACATCTTGAATATTATATGATCCAGCCAAAAAAAAATTTTCCATTTTCATATTACAACCCAATATGGATCAAATGGGCAAATGTCAAAAATATAGTTGACATTTCAGTCCTCTACAGAACACAGTTTTTTTAAAGTTGTGGCTAAATTTTGATAGATCGGTCAGTTTCCTAAGGTATTTCGATTTGTTTTTCATTCATATTGACTTATACCATAAATTTATTAAGAATTTTTTTCTATATCCCTGCTTTCTTAGATGTCTTTTCTCAACAATGTGACAACTTGACTCCCTTACGATTGTTGGGCTTCGTTCATTATTTATGGACAGCTTATAGATTCCTTCTTTTGCATTGAAAATGAGGAAAAAAACTGTATGAGTTTTATTTAAATATTATAACCTTCGTATAACGTCGTATAACCTTCTATGTTATCATTATACCACACAAAACTTACTGATCAGATGTACGCCAATCTGGATTCAATTTGGCTGCCCTTCCAATGTATACTTGCTCCAAGTCCTGAACTAAATGAAAGGTGAATATTCGTTCAATTACTATTTAACGAAGGGAGTCACATCAATTATTAGAATTTTCAAGACTTTAGTAAGTGTGTGAACTATGCATCCAAATTGTAACCGCAAAGATGTCGTATTTTCTCATTTTTTGAATTTTTCATTTTTCTTGATAATTGGACTGATATATGACTATATTTTATTCAGTATTTTGATTATGTTGCATTCTACTAGTTATTCTTTTCCGTCCTATTCAGAACAATTCGAAAATGCTGCTTTGTTACTAAGTTACTAAGGGGAAGGATGTAATTCCCTGATGAATACACAAATGTCAGAGAACATTTATATATTAGCCCCATGTTTTTCAGCATAAATGGCTGCTTTTTTTTCCACAGTGCTTTAGACCCTTAAAGACAACTTTCAATTCCCATTTCTTCACTATCCAACCGTCAGAATACGCTGTACGAATTGCAAAGCTGACAGCCATACCAATGTTCATGAACTTTGTTGTATGATCATTAATTCAAATATTGCCATCTCGTGCAATTGCAGTGCTTTAAAGTACTGTTTGTATCTTTTTGAAAAATTTTTGAGTTCCAAAAAAAAACTTAAAACAAAATGATTCGAGTAGAAAACCTTCGGCATGTGTTTTCTTTTTTTCTACCCTGCGAACCAAAATTAAACATTTCATTGCTCCACAATTCAATATAAATGACACATGTCTTCCATACATTCATCACATTTCCTCTAAATCATCTCTTTTATAAGCTCATGTTGCTATTTATTTTCAAATTAAATAAGAAAAGAAAAACTACCGCAACGCGTCTCATCAAAATCACCATACCATCCAACAAAACATACCAAGCCACACATCATCCTGACGTTAAATTAAAAATAGAAAATTTTTCAAACGCAAATGATAAAATTTTGAACGAATTCATCTGAAAATAGAATTTAACCCAGACACTGTTCTATTCAAAATAAATCTTTGAATTTATTGTATTGCGTTAGTATGCGTGTATCTTTTTTTAAACAATATGTGAGATAAATATGCCATATGTTATTATGCTACGCATACTCGTTGATTCGATGTAACTAGACATGAGCAGATAATGAAAATAAATTGGGGAAATAAGTAAAGCGAAAATAGAGAAAAAATAAAATGAAAATAAAAATAACGAGAATATTTTAAGCGATAAGGAAAAGAAACGTTGTGAATTTGAGTCTCCTTTCTATTTTTTTGTGGCGACTGTACTACTGATGACTGGATTGAAATGAATGAAAAAATTAGATTCTAAAATATATTTTGTCGTTTTGCTTTATTTTCGAGCGTAATTTAACGAGAATACCATCTTAAGGTGGGTGGATTGGATCCTAAATCGTTAGAATTTTGGTTTGGTGTATTTTCGAATATATTCTAGAAGCCTCCGTATAATATTTTGATTATTAAGAAAGGCGCAATTTTAGTAATAATTTCATCAGAAATATTTTGAGAAAAATAATTTTATAAACTGATTTTACAAAACTGTCTGAGTAGTGCAATTTAATACCGTTTAAATGAAATCAGTGCAGAAAATTTAAAACAATAATCTCAAAAAAACTTAATTCAATAAGAAAAACTGTGAATATCTCAATATAAGTGAATTTATCAGTAATGACACACTTATCAAATCATATGCATGTACGCATAAATGTATTATAAATATGTTTAATAAATCTTTGAAATATATACTGATATATATGTTGATATATATCAGTCATAATCTGATAAGAAAAGTCAATATTCTTTGAATTGTCCAAAAGAATTTAATTTATTTCCAATATTTTGCATATGATATGCTTTTTCAGTTATGGAATTCAATGTTTTACCTTCAATTGCCAATTAATAATAATGGCCCAGTTTAAACATCTCAAACTCTTCTACTCAGTCAAATAATTGGCAAAATTTGTAACTTTTTTTCATAGAGCGAAATTACTGGAAAAAATGACAACATATCATAAATTCTTCCAACTTTAAATGCGAATGGAATTCTCGATTGAAGGTTAGGGAATGAAAGCGAAAGAATGGACCATCTAAGCAAGCACATTATGCGGCAACGGAAAATTAACGATACGCCAAGAGTGGATTCCCTTTCAATATAACACCATCCAATCACTCGATAAAAAAATGTCAAAACTTGCAAAAGATTTCCCAACTAATGACGAAAATTTGAATCTAAAGAAAACGAAACAGAAAGCAATTGAATTTTTCTGGTCTTAGAAATCAGAATTTAAAAGTAGTTCAATAATTGTAAAATCATTGAATATCTTCAATAAAACTAAGCTGTAAGGGTCTGCATGTCATGAAAATTTGGTGCTGAAGAAACAGATAAATTCGGTTTTCTCTATCCGCCAAAACATATAAATTTATTTATTAATGTACAAACACATACACAGATTTTCATGGCGTTTTCCTCGGAATTTTTTTCTCTTATTAATCTTAATTTTTTGTCAAAACAATTGACTTGAACCGCTTAATGTTGAACGTACCTTTGATTCATCAGCATTGAGACATACAATTCAACAAAATAATATCTGCATGGATCTGGAATAACATAAACTCCTTGTTTATCAAAATAATATTACGAATAATAATCAAAAGATATTCTAATCGTAAAGTTTATACGTCATGGACAAGCCGCAGTGGTATTTAATAACACATCTCATTAATTTCCAATTGTTGGTTCGGATGTTTGCAACCTTCTAAAAAATTAAAAAAATTCTTGTTAGATTCCATTTTTAGGTTGATATTTTTATTTTGCAACAGACAGCTGTTTCGAGGCCGATATGGTCCCTTCTTCAGTGTTATGTCTATTAAAGTACAAGTGGGCGAATTATCTTTTTTAAACCTACAACATTTATCATACAATAAGTTTCCCTTCATTATCCCATGAAGGGAAACTTATTGTATGATAAATGTTGTAGGTTTAAAAAAGATAATTCGCCCACTTGTACTTTAATAGACATAACACTGAAGAAGGGACCATATCGGCCTCGAAACAGCTGTCTGTTGCAAAATAAAAATATCAACCTAAAAATGGAATCTAACAAGAATTTTTTTAACATCTCATTAGTTAGAAAGAATGGAAAGAAAAAATTTATTACCTTGTTGAAATATTTCTTTTTTTTCCAATTTTTTATCCAAGGCATGGAATTACACCTTTTTTTTTCTTTCAGGTAAGTCAACTGTCAACATATGAACAGTCAATTTAAACGTAAGTAACGATTTTTGACAAAAGACCTTTTTTCTGTTGAAGCGTTATTGTTTGATTTCCGATCGAACTCAGGAAATAAATTAGCCAATAAGTTCCTACTCAGAGAGTCATGGTAACACATATGACCCATGAATTTTTAGGGGGGAGGGTGGAAATACAACAACAAAAATCATGGAATCATTTGAAAAATTCAAAGAAATCAGAATATTCACTATTCAAGTCAGTTTCAATTCAATAAATCGGAAAAAATTGTAGGCATATGTTTTTTCCAGAAATTCCCCACGGTTATGCTTTCATTTACGGGCGTTCCTTGTAAAGATGTCAGCGATAAAAATCGATAAATCTTTCTTGTGCAAATTTAATACACTGAAACCAATTAGGAAAACTTCCACCGTGATTTAGTAAGAAATATCAAAATAATCAATAGTGTGTAAATCGTTCTCGTTTTGAGTCTTTAGTGCGTCTAGTGGTCGTTTGTATTTTATCACCTCCTCAATTATAACATTTAAGAATAGAAGACCGATATCTAAAATTCAAAAACATACAATACGACTGGGGTAAATTATTCAAGCAATAAAATTCACACATTGAAAATCATGAAACGACAGCAAGTTCCTTTTCTCTATTATAAATAAATAATAAGCTAAATTGTTAGTCATTCAATCAAAATTATGTTAGCTCTCCATACTCTGGTCGGTGACTTTTTTGAAGGCCAGTTCTCAGACAGCCGTTCATGTTATATCTATCGTATTCAATGTGTATGTTTGTAATATACAGTTACTAGAAAAATTGTTAATACAATTGGAAATTGATGTCATCAGTGGAAAATTGATTTTCCATTAGATGTAGCAACTTTTTTTGGAAGTTTTTGAATTTTGATTTTATTAATTTAAACAATTAGTGGGTCATAGATGAACCTGCAAAATTTTAACATAAACTTTCACTTCCGCTTTTGTGACTTAATAATTTATATAGAATTGACATCATAACCATCTTAGCACTGTGAAGCTAATTCTCCATTGTGTGCTTTCTTCAAGTTTAATTATTCTATGAATTATAAGTTAGTATTTTATTTGTCATTGACTAATTATTTCACATATTTGCAAAGAAGAATCGACTATTGAATAAATACTTTACTATACTACTCTTTTTCTTAATTCCCATCATTCAGATTGCAATATTTGACCTACAAAGTTGTAAATGAAATCACATATTTCCAACCCACTGAACGCTCAACCCCTACATGAATTAAATCTTCATTTATCGTGCAAGAAGTACAAAATTGAAAGAACTCGAAAAGACCTCATATTCCTATCATTTTTTCTCTAAGAAACTCTAAAATAAGTTACAATTTTCGCCAAATGAAGAAAAAAAAAATAATTTCCTTTTATTGTCGTCCACCATTCTATAGATTTAACTACCAGTGATCCGTATCTGATGAGGTTAAAGTCTTTACTATTGTTGTAGTCCAAATTCTTCTTCGTAACACTTGATTTTGTTTTAATTTTTACACTTTAAAATTATATGTGTGAAGTACGAAGATAGCAAATTGACAGTATCATGTAAGTTCTTAAATGTCGTTTTGCTTCTCATTTTATTTCAAAAAAGTCTTTCCTCTCACTAAGCAAGTAAAAATTAAATATTCTTTTTATATTGAGTTTAATCGATTTTAAAGGCATTATTCACCATTTATTCCTGTCGCTCATTCAACCAGTCATAAAAAAAATACAATCTACAGTTTTAACCCCATTTGCGTGCAGCCAAATGTCTGAAAAGAACCCGAATTCTTGGTAAAACAATTCATTGGATTTGTCTTTACATGTTCGCATATATGTGCCCGTTCATACGTGAATTATTGGCAAAAAACAGGCAAACTGTAATGACATCTCATTCTTAATATTTTCAAGACATCGCTCCGTGTGATTTTTTTCTTGTCTACAAAATAGAGCAAACTTTGAGGGATCGTTTACAAGCAATAAAGGAGATTGCTGCATGACATCGGTGCGAGAACTTAAAGCTATTGAAAGAATCGAATTCGAGAAGTGTTTTGGAGGTTAAAAGAAGTGTCAACATGAGGGTATAATATCTTATGGTGACTTTTTTTTAAAAAGGATAACATTGTTTCAAGCGAATAAGTTTAACTCTTTCTAGTTAAATATAAATCTAACTTTATTTGTTAATTTTTTTAAACAAATCTTGGACTCCGTTTTGATTTCATTACCCGATCACAGACAGGAATCCATTTTGTGATAAACAAAACACCCCCCCCCCCCCACCTTCCCCCAGCCCCCTTCCTTCGGTTTTCATGACAATGATGAGATGATCCTGGTTAAAAGTCCACTCATGATGACTAATAAACATAAATCAACCCCAAAACTTTATCTTCCATTGCTTTTAAGATTAATTTTATTTTAAATCTGTCTTATCCTGGCTATTGATCCTCACGTACAAACCAAGAATTGCAATTCAATGAATAGTCTCGGAGAAAATTGAATTTTGAATGATTGAAATTAATAAAAAAGCATCCATTCTTTCGAGGATGCTAGGAATATTACACAGAATGCTTTGAGATTATCAATTTTTTGAACATAAATTTAAACTGTTTTTCATAAAATTAAGACGAAAACCTTTTCGTGAAAAGAATCGAAATTCTACACAAAGAAAACCATGCTACGACATGATTGTTACAATATAAACTGTGACAAAAAAGTATCCGGAAATTCTCATTTAAATTGCCCGCGTTGAGTATTTTTAAGTATTTCTGTATGTTGGTAGGACTGTCTGTAATTACTATGCCAAACATGAGCGCGGTCTGTTAACTAGTTTGTTTACGACAGCTGTTGAAACCAGTCGACCTCAGTGGTAGTTTGCGAATTTTACAATGGAAAAAAATATTGAACAAAGAGTTTGTCTTCAATTTTGTGTTTTGAACGAAATTTCGTGTGCTGACTCGTTGCGAATGCTGGAAAAGGCTTATGGAGACTCTGTTTTATCGAAAACCCAAGTGTACAAATGGTACAAAGCCTTTAAAAACGGTCGGGAGATCGTCGAAGATTTGCCTCGTTCAGGACGACCGTCGACCTCTTCAACCAACGATAACGTCGAAAAAATCAAGGAAATTGTGCTCGAAAATCGTCATGCCAGTGTTAGAGAGATAGCTCGTGATCTCAACAGCTCTCGTGAAACCGCTCGTTTGATTTTGGTGAACCAATTGGGCATGCAGCGCGTCGCCGCTCGGCTTGTTCCGTTAGAGCTCAGAAACAGTACCGGATGCAGGTAGCTGCAGACATGCTAGATCGTGCGAATTCTGATCCCACGTTCATGGGACTGATCATAACTGGTGATGAGACATGGGTCTATGAATACGACACACAAACGAGCCAACAATCATCTGAATGGGTGGGAAAAAATGAGCCGAAACCGAAAAAACCTTGCAAAAGTCGTTCGAAAATCAAGACGATGCTTATTATTTTCTTCGATATTCGTGGTGTGGTTCATCATGAATTCGTTCCGCAAGGTCAAACGGTCAATAAGGACTTCTATTTAACTGTTTTGAGACGTTTGCGTAAAAATATTCGCCGTAAACGGCCGGATTTGTGGCAAAACAATTCGTGGATTTTGCATGACGATAACGCACCATCACATCGAGCCACGATTATTAACGATTTTAAGACCAAACACTCGATAAATACCATCGACCAGCCACCTTTTTCGCCTGATCTAGCTCCGTGTGACTTTTTTCTTTTCTCCAGACTGAAATTACCGCTCCGGGGAACCAGATTTGACTCCATAGACGCCATAAAAGAAAATTCGCAGAAGGAGCTGAAGGCCATCCCTGAAAGCGCCTATAAAAAATGTTTCCATGATTAGAAAAAACGTTGGCACATGTGTATCGCTTCAAATGGAGCATATTTTGAAGGAGATTCAATAAATATTGAAGAAGTTTAATATTTTTGCGTTTTATTTCAAATTTCCGGATACTTTTTTGTCAGAGTGTACAAATTTTCCACGCTCCTTTATGTGCTAATCATTGAAAAAAACGATTGGCTCGACTACTTCCTTGACTGACTGTAAATCGATAAATTCATATATTATGGGCACAGGTATATCTAAATATCCACAAAACACATGTCGTTGCTATCCAAGAATGTTGCTTAATAGATTCCGTTTCGATATTTTCGCTTCCTGCAACAACAAAAGGCTTCGAATCGCTAATGTTTTGATTTGAACGGCATTTACGATTGATATGTAGTTATTTAAAATGTTGTTTTCTTTTTGTGATCAATCGTTTATACTCTTCCGTTTAGCTGGTATTGTTAAGCCCATATCAAAAGATTTCTTCATATTCGAATAAACAGTACATATGTAGGTATTTATGTTGAATTGAGCTCTTTCTAAACCAAAGATAATGTAAGTCTATCAACAACTGTTTTTGTTGAAGGCATAGAACATTCTTCTAGAGTGGGTCCGAAGGTCCTTTAGAAGAATTCGTAAATATTTCACTTGTATACGGAACAGGTAAAAGATTTAATTTTGATTTTGCTATTTCGCTGTCAAGAACTGGCAACATTTATTTCCCCTTTCGGTTTTGCCTTTGCGTTGGAAATATTCCGCATTATTTCGACCAATTCTATTGGACCAAACTATGGCTAGTGGTCGTCTGGTCGTCTTAATTGGTAATTCCTAGAGAAATTAATAAAACTTTTACCTACAATGTCTTGAAATTCTTTTCCATTCCTCGCACAGTCAATTCAATTGTAAACGTATGAATAGAGAGTGCTGACTTGTAAAATTATGCAATTCACTATTTAATAGAAAAATAATTAAACCCCTCACACCTTAAAATTAACGTTAATGCCCATAATATAAAAATAAACATATTCAACTTGTCGAATAATAAACGCCTAATACTGAGAATTTTATTGTCAATATCCGTTTTCGCTATTCTAGCATTGAACAACTAATTTGGACATTTTGCTGACGTATGAACATGTTTGCATGTGATTTCATTTCTACCATTTTTTTGGTGGTGTCGTTTCCTATCAAAATATTATGTTACGTATTTAATATGGCATTATCATCATTGGCCTAGTGGAATTTGTATTTTAAGTTTTATATTTTAGTTTTGTTTTGTATGTTTTTTTCCGTAGCGATGGCGTCAAAGTGTCATACTCAGTTTAAATATCATTAACATGGTTTTATACTTACATGTGCATGTATGAATCTAGTTTCACTGTTTCAGTTGGTAAATACTTTTTATCGCTATAAATTGTTTTGCTGATAATGATTGGTTTTAAAGGTAGCAAATTTGCATGATACTATGTGGTAGGGATTAATAAATTTGAAGAAAACTTGTTGAGTATGTAAATATATGTGAAAAGTGTAGCATTGACTTGAATATTTTATGGTTGAATCTTCTCATAACAAACTATTTGCGTATGCAAATAATAGTTATCGTGCACTTATAATATCAAGTAAATGTAACATTTTCAAGAGAAGCGTATTAATGCAAGTAAAATAAAATAAAAGACTATCCGTCCATGTTGACTAGTCTTCAATTTTCTTGGGCGAAAATGCGTAACGACAGTTTAATACGATAAAGTAAGTTCAAAACACCATCAGATAATATGCCAAGCGAAATACTTTATTAAGAAAGAAAAGAAAAATATTCCAAAACACGATCACCTAATTGATTTTTATTTCTTGTTATTAACATGTTTGATAGCAAAGCTACATGTGATAACTGCAGGTAGTATCGTATTATCCACTACTTAACTCTAATTCAAAAGAGTCGAAGGTCCTTTAATAGAAAATAGATGAGCATTATAATGAGTGTGCTGGCTTCTATTCTATGTAGTATTTTATTAGTACTCTATTTCATTTGTTATTAGAACTTAGCACTCTCTAATATTCACCTCGAAGCAGAGAGTAGATTCAATCAATGGCTGAATCCTTCGCGAAGCTTAATTTAAGGTTCGAATGTTGTTACTTCCCATGGGATCGACCAATTATATCTTGATTCAATGCTTTACGATTCCCACAAAGTAAAACCAACCAAATTAAGATCCTTTGGGCTTCCAATATACACTCAAGGCTACAACAAGGAAAGAAATTAGAAAAGCAAAAGTCATCTAAGGCTTTTTTATACATTGTTAGTTAATAAATACTGTTGATCAACAGTGGAATTCCAGCAACGCTCTTTTTAATCTTTATAACATTGAAAAGACGGCTTCCATAAAAGAAACACTTTAACACTAGTACTTCCGCAAACATGCGACTGTCACGGTAGCAGGTATCTGTTTTTTCTGCATTGTTAAGTTCTACATGGACTGAAAAATCGCATGCCTGGCAATGAAAAAATAATATTGTGATTGCAAAAACAATTTAATTCTTCGCCATAATCCACATTTAGGGTAATACCCTTAGTGTAACGATCTTCCAAAATTTCCATGCCTGTGTTATACTGGTCTGTGTCAAGTACCTCAAAATAGACATTTATTTCATACTCGTGGTCCTTATTCGAATAAAATCTCTTCTTGGTTAGCCAATTTTTCAACCAGGGAAAAAGCAAATTGTCACTGGAGGCTGAATCAGGCGACTAATTCCTTCAATTTATTGGTCGCACCGCGAGGAAAATGAGATGATGCCTTGGTGAAAGAACAGATTTTGCTTGCTAAATGAGGTCGTTTAAACCTTATTTCGGAGTTCAATCAACCAATAATGCACAATAATGTTATTTGTTGATTGATTTTCCATGTTGAAGATGATCTATGAAAATTATGCCTTTTGCATCCTAAAAAACACTTGCTAAAACCCTACCAGCTGATTATTATCAGTTTGCAAGGTTTTGATTTTATTTTTTTGATTTTCCATTCCAAATCGCTGTTTTTAATTTTTGACAGGTATATATTTCGGAAGTAAGTTGCTTGTTATCTTTATTATTTTGATTTTATGATTCTTTATTATTATCGCTCTTGAATAAGGTAGGGGGTGTTTGTTTTCCAGTTATTGCTCTTCAAGTTTCTGTATAAAGGCTTCCACAAGGATCGTTGGTGTTGAATTTTTCATTTCTACCTTGTTTGTATTTCAGTAGTGTTGTTGATCCGGAAATAATTTTCAATGTGTCCTAATAAAACTGCAACTTTCCAAAACGCTTTGGTTTTTTTGTTTTTCAGCAAATTTCATTGAATAAAAGCATAAACTGTCGAAGAGCGTCCAAAATTTCTTAATCAATTCATGTTTTCGATGTGGTCGTCTTTTACCCGGCTCGCAAACATTCAAAGAAAGACTCGCCACTGCATGAATGTGCCGGACTGGAATCTTGGCACATTCACGGACAAGCGCTGCCTTAAGCGTTTCAACAGTACGGTATTATGTGCTACTACCGTTGCCTGCAAACGTCTGAGAAGTCCAGTTGACTCGAATCCGGCGGTCGTGGAGGCCATTGTCTGGCTAAAATGAAGAATAAAACGTTTTCATGCAGCCATTCCTGGTTGACGCGAGCTTGGTGCGACGGTGCAGAGTCCTGTTGGAACGTCCATTCTCTCGTACCGAAATGTTTTGTCGCCTACGGCTTCAGAGCACCTTCCAAAACTCGTTCGCAGTAAACATTGACATTCACGTTGATGCCACGGTCCAAAAACAGCAAAGCGGCCATCGTCCGTCAATGCAGCGCAAACCATCACAAACGGTAGTGCCTGACTTGCGTGGCCTTAAAAATGTCCAAATTATCTTATGACCTTTCTGTTAGATTGACACGATTATACTGCTAGTTCGCGAATTGCTTGAAATTGCGAAAATTTTACACATCAGAAAAGATGGTATTGAGCAATTCACCAGCTGCGTGCAAGCGTAATAGCTCCTTCGCTCGACCTAGCCGAACTTTTTTCTGAGCATCGGCCAGGTGTCATCTTTTTTGGAATTTGTAAGGCTTTTCTTTGAGCTCGATTTTCAATATTCGCGGCATCATCGCCGTTGCGTGTTTAGTTGAATTTGAGTTTCACCTTCCGAACCGCCTCAGGTGTTGATGGTGACCTCCACCATAGCGTTTTGAAGTATAACTCGTTACCAGTATAACGGTAACGGGTAATAGTCCGAGACACGAAAGCTTTATTCACATACATAGATTGCTTCGAGACCTATCACTATAGCGATTTGCGCGTTTTCAGCCAAATACAATGAAACGAAATAAATTAATATAATATAAAAAAATAAGAATTCTTTTCAAATACGTTGAGGCGTGCTGGAAAATAATGAAATTTGCTGTTAGCGTTGTGGAAGCTATAGGAGTGCTAAAACAGTTGTAGTTCAATTGGGCCACCCTGTATAATACTCTCTGACAAATGATACCGATTTAGTGTATTTGTTTATTTTAATTCATTGAGATATTTCAAATTACTTAGGATGTTTTTGGGCGAGTGGCTTGTGTCCTGCAGCCTATTTGTGATGAACTGTTGTAAAGTTTTGAAAGTTTGGCAGCGTAATCAGTTGAAAGGTCAATTGTTGTTACTGTGTGGGCAATTTTAGGGTTTTTTTATTTTCGTTGCTTTCATTATTGCCGCTTTGATTCTGGTATAAATTCGCCGACAGGATCTTTTTATAATTTTTTTTTTCGTTGCATTTTCTGAAGGGATTCTATACCTTTTCGAACTATTCTTCCTTGTCAACGCTTAGTGTTGCGTTTTTATCTATCTGAGCCGTTCTGCCAAGTTTTTTTCATATATTTGCTATAGCGGCGTTTAGCTATTTAAATACGGTCTCCATCAAAGTCATCAGTTAGTCTCTAGAGTCATTGTCACTACAGTGATGTTCATTGCTGTCATTAATCTGAACACAGTGCCACAGCTGTCATTTAAAATGCAAGTGAAAGTATGACTCGCAATATTTATAATTACTTTGTCAGTAACATTGACTTCCGCATTATTCTTCATTGTTTAGTTAAATCGCTGTTAAGGATGAAGCAACAAACACATCATGTGTACCTTTTGTGTTATTTTGAGTGTTAATCCTCGAACGCCATTTCGACGAACCACCGGACGTACAGTTTTCATGAATAGTCTTCGAAGCCTTCTGTGATTTGTGAATAATGCTTATATTTCTTTAACTTCATCACCAGCCTTAGCCAAACGATAAGTGCACTAAGAGTCAGAATCTACATGACATCAAGTATGTTTTGTCTTTTGATCAGAATAAACCTGGTAATATTCTGCAGCCCTGATTTAAACCCCCACCATATTTTGCAGGGAACGAGAATACTTTTCCGTTATATATTCTGAAGGGTCTCTCGTGTTTGGATAGATTATTAGAATTAAGGTCGAAATACAATAGCGCGAGACTGCGATACGTGAGCGCGACGAGAGTTTCGCAGCAAATGTCAAGCACTTTTTGTAACATGCACTTGTATGCGACATCGTACAATGATTGCGATGCGTCAATGCGAGGGGGGAAATATTCGGAAAAACGAAAATTCCTCGCAACGAGGTGCATGACGTTTGACAGATGCAATATGGCCCTTAAATAAAATTTGAAATTCAAACGCGTTAATTAGATTTTAAGTACTAGCGTTATTCTGAATGAATTTTGAATGAAAATTTCGTGAATCCTTATAGGGGCTATTATTTCCTAGATGAAGGAAAAATCCAAATTCAAAACTTTTAAAAAATCAAAAACAATTTCATTTGAAATGACACCTATTTGTCATATGAACATTATTGTTCCTCGCATCGCGTGCATTGTAAATTGAATGCGTTGCGTGACGACGAGCGAAAATCGCATCGCGCTCACGCATCGCCGTCACGCATTATTGTATTCCGGCCTTTAGAAAATCGTTAATTAAATCTTTAGATACATTATTTGCAATATTTTTTTAATTTCATTACAAGAGCGCTCAATCTCCTCCTCCAAACCCTGGACGGTCGTTGGCATTTACTTAAGACTTCAATAAAGCTTAAATTGCGGATGGCGGGCAGCATGAAGGATGACAGTACGCACTAAACAGTGTTGTCTCCAAAATTATGTGCGACCAAGTCGATTTTTCTTTCCTTGTGAGACTTGCATTAAAATTTAAATTGAAAGCAGCTTTCAAATAAAAGATAATTTAATTCTAATGAACACTATAGCAAAACGAAACCAAATAGGATTTCAATTCGAAGGAAGAATTGATTGGCTTCTTCCTCTTATGTTTTCGTTTTGATTAGAAAATTTCCACTTCTTCTCAGTGGACAAGAAGTGGCAATCAAATCCGTTCATCAAAAATCGGTTTTTCCTCATCCATGCAGATTTCGTTACCCCACGTTTGTTCAGAGAGTTTTCTACCTGCAATCGAGTTTCTGCAAACAAGCACCATTTTCTATTTATAGACAAAGCTCTATCATAAAACCAACAACTTGTTGTGCAGTTGAATGACTCATAATTGTTATATTTATAACCTTCGCTGGAAGGGTATTAATCTCGTCTCAAAGACCTTCAGCAACTTTAGCATGTTTTTTTTTATCTTCTTTTATAAACACGTGTCAGTTACTCATAACATTTCTATTTTTATATAATGATTTGGTTTTCTGGTGTGCAATATTCTCATAACCAACTTAAAACGTTCGACTTATGGTTATATTAGTTAAGTTCACATAAAAAGCTACGCGTACGACGGAGATGCGGTTTTTTATGTTTCTACTTTATTTCATAAGCAATTCCTGCTGAATTGATGAGAAAATGTGCGAAATGCGTAAATCTACAATGTTTCATCTATTTATTGAATCGCATTAGACTAAATTGTTTTTAATTTCGGGTATTAGCATAACTTTACATCTAATTATGGCTTCGGATTTTTCCAGTTTTTGAAACTGAAAATCTACTGCTCAAAATAAATGTATGAAAATGCAATTAAAATTTTTTATATGCAAATCATATGGAATTATCCATAATTTATTTTAGCCGGAAACGTACACTTGATTCGAAGAGGTAGCGGTCGAAATAATGCTAAATTTTTAAGAAACAATTTTTTTTAGTGTCCAAGCGTTATTTAACTTTCTGATTGTTTATATAACATTTGAATTCCTTCATGCGGATATATCGATCTGCTAAAAACATTCAACTCAAAATTATGAAAATAAAACAGAAAAATCATCGCAGATCATATTTTCTTGTAAGGTAGATGCATGAATGCTACTCAAGTTTTCTATTGTTGAGGCAAAAGTTTCGATTTGGCGGAAAACTCCTAATCCAAGATAGGACAGCAAACAGGCCCTCTTAAGATTATGAAAATCGAAATTCAATTCAGTCTAATCAACTCCATCACAGATGAGACTATATGTTTCTTATCAGAAACATCGGGTTGAGCAGCAGGACACAGAAATGGAATCGATTTACAAAATGGGTTCTGTAAATTTCATGAAATATGCTTCCAATAGCCAACTTCTGCAAATTTCAAACAAATTTTTTCCGTATATGAATGTATATGAATGAACATATATAGGAAAATATCCCCTAAGGGCTCAACTTATAAACTTTTAGCTAAAGTTCGCTAAATGTTTATAAGTTTATAAACTTATAAACTTAATTAAAATTAAACTTAAATTTTATGAAAATGGTTTCATAAAAGTCAGTATCCTGCACTTTAAAATATAGTGCAGGCATATTATACAGAAAGCGAGTTGAGGTCCCAGTAACCCAAATAAACTAAAAGGAAATAAAAGTTAATTCAACAAAAACACAATACTGTCAATAGAACCCCCAAAAAAAAACAATGACATAATTATATATTCTTAAAATAATTCGGAATTTATAGTTTTGGAGTCAAATTCATGAAAATTTCATAAAAATTTCTCGAATGTAAATTGCGCAAATGATTTGCTCCTTTTGGAAGATACTGCTCTATTCTCAATTCGTTATGGCAGCTTAAGTCTGGCTAAACACTAATCCTACCTCCCGAGCTTTAGCCTGTCTTCTTTGAGAACTGATCCCCAAACCCTTGGTTTATATTTTATCACCTATAAAGGAAGTAAGACACGTTTTCTAATAAAAATATTTAGTACTTAAAATTAGTATTTTTACCATACATAAATTACTATTTGTAATAGTATTACTTTCGGAAACGAAATTTCGGTATAATCAACGCCAATAACTAAGAAGTGCTACGTACGTCATTGAATAAAATTTTACTATCAGTATTACGTATACTGATATATTGTAGTAACGTACAATCTATAAATAAGATGAGCTAAGAACAAACGCTGGAAAAGTGCCGGAAAAAATAAATCTATAACACGCCCTTTTCGAAGATTGAAGACAAACTGTAATGTTGAAACAGCGATTGATAAATACTAATTAAAGAACTTCCAGAGCTGGACAATCAACAATTGTTTCCAGACAAGCAGGTGCTGGAAAATATTAAGAGTTATGACAGTATAAGACGAAGTTTAAGGAATACAATTAAGTTTGGCCTCGGGATCCCAACAAGAACGATGCAACATCTGCCGACAAAAATGTCTATGTTGCACTCAACATCGCACATAAGAATAAACAAGAATATGACAGAAACAGGCGAACCGAAAGTCGGTCTGAAGCAAGGTTATGGACTATCCTTGTCCTGTTTAATTTTGCCATGACTTAATCAGAAAGAGACGCTAGAGGCACATTGCTATGTAAGTCTAGTCGAATTTTAACCTAAACAGATGACTTCAAAATCATGTTGCGCTCCCTTTTATCTAAAAAGGATATTTTCCTGATCCTAGAATTGAATACGAATCGAAGACGGCCTACAATTTCATGTAAAAAACTATATTACGACTCAAACAAGAGAATCTATGTCGGGATACATTTTCTCCTAGTGATTTTGAACGTTGACCGCGTGAACATGAGTCAATGTCCTGTGTAGGCAAACCTATGCACACTTACGCAAATGATTTACAAGCTGAGAAATTACTAATGCAACAGGCAATGGAGGTCAAATGCAAATGAAACCTAACAATTGTTTGAAGGACATATTCAACGAACTCAGAAGCCTCCATAATAATACAAAAAAAACTTTCGTAATGGTATTTGGTAAACTCCAGTGAAGTGGCCGCTTACATCTCATGGACTATTGTGTGTCTGGAACATAGAATTAATTATAACTCATTCATTATTGAATAAATTTTACAAAAATAAATACAAAATAAATAAAAATAATACAAAAATAAAAATAATACAGAATATGCGTAATACCTGTTTGTCCATACAGTGGCAGTGGCCGGATCACTTGTGTATTGAAAATGATATTTGACAAGTGGACAATGGGCAAGACGTAAAGCGTTAACAAATGCCAAAAGCGCTGTACGTATTTCGGTGTTATGGCCAGGTGAAAGTCCAGACAATAATTTCATTAAATTGTGTAGAGGGGGCACGTGAAAAACAATTTATGGCGGCTTTACACTTGCGCGCGAGTACTCTCGTTATTCCTCGCCGCGAACACTCACAAAAAAGGTCGAATGACAAGTGCAATCCTGTAAAACCTCGTTTCTTCAGAATCATTGTGAACTCCGAGAAAAATTGACATGCTACAAGCAACGATAGCTGTTCACCTTTGTGCTTTAAGTTTTGTTTTTTTTTTGTTTTAAAGTTTTATTCCAGGTAATTCAGCTCCTCCTCATTTTCACTTTCAACGCTTCACTTTGCATTTTCGACACTTGTTCGAGATGTGTAGCTTTTCAACGTTTGCGCTAAACTGAAATGCGCGAGAATGTACATGATCACCCTTATGTGAAGAGCGATCATGTACATTCTTGTACTTCTCGCGCACAATTTACCGACTCGGAATGGAGAGCTGTCGAGGCGAGAGAAGACACAACGAGACAAAGCGAGTGAACCATGTACACTCTCACACTCGTCATGCCTCGCTGTGCCTGGGCGAGAGTGTACAGGCGGCATTACAATTATAACCTAGCATTCAAAACGCCGAAAATCATTGCATGAAAGCTGATAAGCAACTTAGAAAAAAATAGGTTGAAGGAACTATAGCAAGTTATTTTTGAAAGGAATCATTTTATTATTTATGCTCGTATGCTCGACAGAAGAAACTGTGAATACGCAGAAAAAATACTGCAAACTTTAATAACATTTGCAGCGATTTTCATACTTTAGATAGCGCAAAACAACTTTGAAGAGTTGCATAAAGTTACTGACAACCAAATATTCTATCGATTTTATCCATATTCGAGAGTAAACGTTAAAGAAACTTAAGCAACAAAAAAACAATTACTATTTAGATTTTCGGATGCAAGCTTTTTTTCTAATTTTTTTTTAAATTTCGGAGGGCTTTTCCTTTCCGCCCAAGTTAAAGTTTAATTAAAGGAGTCACCTTAATCAGATTGTCATTCTCCTGCGAAGTTACTTAGATACTCTGCTATAGTCCCGTTACCAATTACTTTCCAATTTTTCCGTTATTAATTTATGAAAAAGAAAGCGAAAGGTAGGATTAATTTCATCTTTTTCCTAGATGTTTTGTTATATGAGACATACTTTTTCGTTTATAACAACTTTTTCCTTTACAAAAATTTTCCGCTTCTCCGAAAAAATTCATAAAATAAATTAATTGGCTTCGAGTTTAAAGTTTCGTCATCATTTTCTGCTCCCACTATCAGTTGAATAGGTTTATGCGGGGTTTATAACCACATTCTAAATTCTAATTACACTTGTATCTAGGTACGCTGGTGAAAATTTACTTATCTATTTTAGGGTAGAATTTTCTGCTCTGCAAAGTGGAATTTTCTGTTAGGATGGTATCAGTAGGTTTCGCGGTATTTCGCAGATCCTGATATAATTGAAAAACCTTTCAATTCATATTGAGACTAGATTTTATTTTGTTGGTATAAAAATTGACACGTGGATATAATATTCTGGAAAATTTATTGAGGTCGATATTTTTGAAAAATTTCGAGGAATGGAAAATTAATTTATTGCGATTAAGCAAATTTCTCTAAATTACCAATACTGCTAATGTTTCTGTTCTGTTCCAACATTCCTAAATGTAGGAAAAATTAAGAAAAGTTAAAATTTTAGCTCAGAACATTTTCAATGTCAACTTAAAAATATACTTACATACATGTGTTAGTTGTTTCAAACAAAGTCAAAAGAACTAAATAAGTAAGTTACGTTTTTCAAGGAGCCGATGTCGAGGATGCTAGTGTACACTTTGAATAGTAACCGTTTAAATCGTTAATGTAAATCGGTTCACGCATCGAACAAACTACAAAATTAATTTCTCTTTATTCTTAATTCATACCTAATAATGATTAAATATAAAATTTTGTCGGTTGAAGTCTTTTGAACATCATATGGCAAAGAACGGAATATTTTAAATTTTATATGATACAAATGTTCAGAGGTATTTGGCTTATCATGCATAATATTTTTAATCGCAATACGTTCAATGAAACTGCCGTTTGAAATGCTCCGAAGGAGGAAAGTATCTCTTCAGAAAGCCCTTGGGTTTTTATGGTTACAGTTGGGACTTTGAAAAACTAGGCAGTAGGCTTTCTTGATTGCAAACGCCCAAAAGAAGGAAGCTACAAACGGAAGAGCTTGCTTTTTATGAAGTAGAGGTCTACGCCGCTACTTCTGAAAGAGCGCTCGTTTAACAACCTTCTGCTCTCGATAAAGGTGCATTAGGCGTCGTCGATCTTGCACGGTCAGAACGAGAAATCGGCGGACTGCATCTCCCCCATCTTATGGAGGTTATACAAAGCATACTCATGATCATTGAGTGGCCTAGATTCATTTTTGTAATGGACTTCACCGTGTCCTCGACTGAGCTTCGTTGATGAATCGTGCCACCCTTCGCCCGCATCTCATATTCCCTGAGCGGAATTCCGTTGCCTCCCTTCGCAAATGATAGTGTAACTCTCTTGTTCATCTCTCCGAAGACAGATCCTTCTTCGCTCTTCTGGTAGAGCAAAAGGGGACATCGACAGAATCATCGTTTATACGAGTTCAGAACTCGGTACAGAACGGTGGGGTATGTCGTAAAACTTATGCCTTTACACATACAGATTGTTACATCACGTAACGGTAATATAACTTTCTATCAAATGGCTCCATCTTTCTTAAAATAGACCGATGAAAAGAATCTGAGCCATTCTTTGTTGTTTGAAAAAAGTCGATACTTACAGGGACATGAAAATTTAAACTGTTGGACAAGTATGTATATATGCGCCAAAGTATTGAAACTTTCTGATTCGAGGGGAATTTACCGTTATAGTACTTTGGCAACTATTAGCCTCCAGACCTCACAACAATTATTCGAAAAATACACTCAGTTTCCACATATAATGAATTTATATTTCCTCCTGTTGTGTCAGCCTAAGGGCTGTATCCTTCGTTATTGAAATCTGAGCAGTGATACGCTAATTTATTTAATTTATTTGATTTGCTATCAAGCAAATAGAAAATACAGTAAATCTAAAGAATTATTGTTTTTGTAACTCCTTGAAACTTGTTGGCTTTTCATCGTACCTATCCCTTGATAGCCTTGCTTCAATTTACAATGGAATGCTGGTAAGATCAAAGCGAATTTATCTATGAAATCAAATGAAAAAGTGACATGTAAACATGTGTGTGCATATGCTCAGTATGTACAACGATTACTTAACCAATATATTGAAATCGTAACAAATGCCTATCAATAGAAAATATAGCAGCCTTGAACTATTGCGTTACGATAATTTGAATATGAAAGTTAGAAACATAAAATGCATGCAAATTTTTTACACACTTAATTTTTTCATTAGTACGTAAACGCATACTTCATGTTTATTCATGCATTGACTGTGCAACACAAAGGTTAATTAAATTTAATTTATAACAGCCTCCAGTGTGCAGTTGGTATCTGTTCACTTGGTTACTCATAAATTGACAATGAAGAAGAAATTGACCATTGAGACAGCCTTAACCCGACAGAATGTAGTGGAGAAATACGAGTACATATGTATTAAGAATGTGTTAATTTTGCGTTTTCTATTAGTCACGATGTATTTTCCGTTTATTAGAAATGTTTGTCTATATGCTTAGTCTAAAGTATCTCGCCAAGGAAATAGCGAATGGAACAATATTAGAGGATATGTGTTATCTGTGCTGTCTCATATGCAACGGCACATGCTTGTTAGTAATGTTAATTGATGAAAAAAGACTTAAAATGAATCACATGATACAAATGATGCGGATACAATTTAAAAGCACGTGATCAATCAAATCAAGTAAACTTGTCTTGCAGTAGAATTAGCGTTGACAAGAAGGAAGTGTTAATTCATTCTGCATGATTATTAGGGCGTTGTAGCAAAAATTTTGCACGACCACATTAAAATTTGTAATTTTTGATATGTCGATTTTTCTTGAAAAATACCCAACGTAATATTCTGGATGGAAAGCAAAGCCTACCCGCATTTTTGGGTCATAAAAGTTTCATCAAGGATAAAACGTGTGTAAAAATAATTCAAATTGAATTATAAGAGCCAAACTACCGACTAATCACGCTGCTTTTCGCCTGATAAGTCCATTGAAATTTTCGATCAATTCGAGAACTTTCTGTGGAGCAAACATGGGAGCATTTATCTCTATGCTGATAAAAAATCATAGTCAATCCTTCATGCAATGACATGTATCCAATTCCAAAAAATTTACCAAGTCTTATTAGTTAAGTTAAGTCTGCCCTGGATCTATCACACTAAATTTTAAGCCAGTATTTGGGCATGGACGATACTTCAACAGACTTGACCCTAAGGATATTTTTTTTTTTTCATGCAAGTTGAAGCCAAAAACATACACTGCAAGAAATCAAATGTCAACGCTTCAAGATATCAATTCCTTCCTTGGGCAATCTTGATTTATAAGTCAAGGACAAATTGGACTTAATGGTGAATATCAGTCAGCCTAAAAAAGGCCAAAATGTAACACGATCCTTGTTACTTGTAACTTTAAAAATTTTGCTGGAAGTAGACGTTTTCGTAGTCAACAATTAGGTGTCTCTTTTTCCAGACCGTTTGTACAAAGTTTATCAAAACATGTTCAAAGTTTATGTTACATTTCAATTCTGGACTTCAATTTTTAAAATATGGCGCGGTCCGATCCGGTCTCACTTCATAATAAGGATAATATAAGGGCGAAATTTCCGACGGTTTCATCTTGAACGAAAATGATTGAATGTAAAAAAAGTTTTGAAAATTCTGAAAAAAGTTACATTAACAAAATTAGGGCTAAAACACTATAACTGTCAAATAATATGCCGTTGAAACATCTTATTAGAACATTTTATTTATTTTAAACCAATTTTATTGACAATAAATTTCACGACTTAATAGGTAATACTAATTATTCTCTCGTTTCCTATGATTATCAAGCTCAATGTATACCGTTTTTAAAGATTTACCACAATGACGTGGCGCCGACACTTTAAATGATTTTCTCAATGTACGTATATTTCGGCAAGATGGTTGTCGCGCTTGCTCACAGTCGACAATAAACGCAAGAGGGTGGTTGCATCTAAAGCTCTGTTGTCGCTCATGTAATATAATCGGTAGGTGACTGTAGATGAAACATGGATACACCATTACACTCCCGAGACTAAAGAACAGTCAAAGCAGTGGTTTGTTAAAGACAAACCATGTCCAAAGAAGGCGAAAACCGTAAAATCAGCCGGTAAGGTTATGGCTGCTGTTTTTTGGAATGCTCGTGGAATTATTTTCGTTGACTATTTGGAAAAAGGAAAAGCAATAACAGGGGAGAATTATGAAATTAAAAATTATGAAAGAAAAAAATTAAAGTAAAAGGGCCTCATTTAAACAGAAAAAAAATCCTCTTTAATCAGGACAATGCCGGTGTTCACACATGTTCACGATCAATGGCTAAAATTAAAGAATTAAAGTTCGAATTCGTCGACCACCCACCGTATTCGCCAGATTTAGCCCCCAGTGACTTTTTGCTATTCCTAAACCTGAAAAAATGGCTCGCTGAACGACGTTTTTTTATCAACTGAAAAAGTCATCAATCAAATAAATGTTTACTTTAAGGACCTTCCAAAATCTTTTTTGTTCTAACGGGTTAAAAAAATTTAGAGAAACGTCAAACCAAGTGTATTGTTGTATTGTATTATGTTGAAAAATAAAAAAAAAATAACAAAAAAAATTATCTTAATGCTTTTTTCTAAGGACTTATTGACCCACCCTCGTAAATATGTCGCCATGTGTTGACAAGCATCTCATGAGCATGCTCTAAGACTTCAATGTCTATACATCTATCAAAAGCAAATGTTTCCTCGGAGAACCAATTTTTTCATTGCTCATACCATCCAATAATTCATCTATGAAAACTCAATTTCATTGGTAACATGTTATGTACAATGCTTATAGTAATATCCAATTCAACTTAACACATTTACTTAGATTGCTATTATGAATTAATTCAATTTTTTTGCATTAACGATTTACCGAAACCTTAAAAATAATTTTAATCACATGACAACTATTGACATATTTAAATTTAAATACTTTTCGTTTCTGTGCACTTAAGAACTCACTAAAATCATCTATAATTTTTCTTGGTCCAAACTCTACCCTGAACTTCAATTTTTTCGCACTTTGCGCTCGTATATACATTAAAAAAAAACTATATTTTCGCCAAGAAAACAACCACTCAAAATACCCAAACACTTATAGAACATATTCCGCAAGTACCTTACAGAGGCCTGGTGAAATCTATTTCAAGACATGTTATTTTTTCACTACACTTCTACCCACTATCTATGAAATAAACAACATAAATGTGTTTCTTTTTAAACGCCAATTACCTGTTGACTATTTTTAGAACTGAAATACACAACAAAGTACATTAGGCATGTAAATAAGCTTTTTTGAAATTCATAAAAATACAAATGGGAAAGAAATATGCACAAAGTGATAGCTGTTTGCTAGAAAAGCTTGAATTGCTGAAGAATGCAAAGTGTAAACGTTGTTGGCAAGTGTAGGTGAAGATAAATCGGAATTTACGCCGCTCGAAATAGATACAATTTGTAAACTGAGGTAAATGAAAAAATAATAAATTAAGTTAAAAATACTCGAGCTTACAATAAGCTGTGCCGTTGTAGTCTATAACAAATTTTACAATTTGCTTAAAAATGTACAAAAAATTTTGATGATAAAACATTCTTTCACTGACAGTCGAAATTTAAAGACATATTTTGTTTGAATTTTCCAGATATGGCACGAGATTCTGCCGTACAGCATCACCCTGTACCGCCTGGTGATATTGATCAAGAAATATTAGAAGTGAGTAATTATTTGTTCATGTGGTTTACATTTATATTTTTATTTTAAGTTTCATATTTAATTCTACTTTGAATTCTTGTCTGAAGAAATACTACAGAAATAAATCGATGTCCTTTTTTTTTTGTATCAGAAATTTTTTCTATACAACATCATTCCATACAAATCATTTCCCATGTTCTCTAATTATTAAGAATTTTGTTTGTTTGAAAAAATCAGGTCCTTGCTTTTCGAACTAAGTTTTTTTCCCAGCCATGGCCTATGGCATATTACAAGGTGCCTGAAGTTTGCATCGTTGTAAACGCAATCGTCTCAAATATTTCCACACTTTGATATCTTTTGACGATTTGGCTGTTTGAGTAAAAAACTAGTAGAGTGTCAGTAGCGTCAAAATTACGTAGAAAATAGCAAAAATTTCATTTCAATTATTCAAAAATATTCAAAAAGTGGGAAAAAATCGACACCATTGTGTTTGTAATGATACATCTATATTACAGATGTTTTCTCATTTTTGTGTGAATACTCATGTGTATGTCAAATTTTAACTGAATGTTACTGACTAGAAACCATAAACGATGATTTAATTTACTACCCTAGAAAAATTGTTTGGTTGACGTTTCCATGTGTTATCTTTTTTCAATGCTTGAGTTTAAAAAATTAGGACGATTTTGTTGCTTCAGTATACCTAGTAAAAGTTGTTTAAAACTAATATTAAAACACAAAAAGGAGATTGTTATGAACAAAAATAACAAGCTGTATCTGGAAAACAATAAAATATTTTAAATGGCCTCTATTTGGTAAGAGCGATCATTTTCAGTTTGAGGTTTTAGGCACACCAAAATTTATATTTTGTTGTAAGTCCGTTCCGTTTGAAAACTTGCTTTAATTCTTTCTATGCATTGACTGGACAACCTGTAATCAAATTTTTTTGTAATCAGCCTTGATATTTTCCGATTGGAGGACTTGTTTTAACTGATTTTTATTGAAAATCGTTTGCTTTTATAGACTTTTCTCTAGTTCTTCCCAAACATTCTCGATTTGATTGAAGGCCGGTGATTGTGGGCGTATGCTCGGCATTACACGCAATCCATATTCGTACTATATGAGCCGTATGCTTTCGGTCGTTCTCTTGTCGAAAATGAAAATTTCTATCTAAGCCCACTTTCAGCATGCTCTTTTTTAAAGTTTTTTAAGAGAATATTAAGAAACATATTTCGATCTATGGTTCTCAAGTCCTCCAACAGGTGAGGCCTCCATTCAGCACAAAAACAAAACGTCCCCATCGATTTGTTTTCTAGTATTTTTATTTATTTGTTGTGCAGTATTTTGTGTATTATGGGAACCTTGCGCTCAATTCGGTGTGTTTTTTTATTCACACGAAGGTCCTCACACCAGATTCAAATTATTGAGAGTTTTTTTGTGAGAGAATTATTGTGAGAGTCCTCACACTCACTGTCACTGATTAACCCAATGCTGCTAATATGTGTCCTTTTCATAACAACTGATACTGTATCACGTTAGCACACCGCCTCAGTAACACAACTCACTGTGTGAAAACTTTTGTCCATACCAGAAAGAAGCATTATAGATTATTCAGCTTTATTACGAAAATTGAATATAATGCGCTGACTTTGGTCTATTAGCTATACTATCAAAATATTTTGGACCTAATTTCCATTATTCTATTAAATGTTTAAATAGACATAATACATACTTAAACAGATGATATCTAGCTCTACATGAAGAATCTATAATGATAAACCACACTGAATAATGCTGAATGTTTTCAAGCCGAGGAACCTAAACAAGGATTTCTGTGATCAGCAAATCTGATGCACTGAAGTTCTATGAATCTTTTACTCTTAGAATTATGTTCTCGCAATTTCCCATGAAATTCTTTAACAAAATCCTTGAACATTTAACAATTTTCGCAAATTCAATTTGTTGCATCTATTTAAAATAAGCTTGCAACATATTATGAAACGGTCACGGAAATCTTAATGCAATCAGGCATGTAAGGGCAGTATTCAAATGACATTTATACAACATAGTCCAGAATCTGAGCGTTTTCTGAACTGATTGTTTGTATGTCTATGGATTTGTCAGAACCTAAAAAAATTCAGAATTTTAAGTGCTACTACTATAAACACTAATGTTTTAATTTTAACAAACAAATAATTATTTTGAATTTAAGTGTCATTAAGAATGGCGTAACAGCCTAACACACATAATGGCTTATAGCAGATTTCGTCTCCGATTGTCCCGAGTTTTGGAATTTATTGCTGTTTTTACGTTGGTTTTCGAGATATGTACCATGTAGTTGTCCTTATGCTCGATTATTCATACATTATCCTTTCCTAGGCCAATCTTTTAAAATTTTTAGAAGTATACAGGCACAAGCATTGGCAATAAATACTAAGATTACCCATTACAGAAGACAAATATATAGATTACCTTATTTCGAAGAACGTTTCCACTTCGTTTCATTCTTTGCTATGTCGCGGTTTCTTCATTGCTTCGAGAAAAAGGAGAGTGGCGAAGAGTGACAACTAACCCCGTCGAGCTGAAACCACATGTCCTGATCCCTATCAGCCAGTTTAAAGCACAAGAATTAATTTGAATTACCGTTATCATGTTCCTTTAACGAATTAGTTGAAAAAAATGGGCTTTTTTGTCATCCATCGAGCATATTGCCGGCATAGTGAATGGTTTGCTAGTTTGAGCTACTGAGTGACTGGAATCTTAAAGCACAGGCACCCTAAAGACCTCTGTGTTAATTTTGATGTGTTGTGCTTCGCAAAAAAGAACGTTGTGAACTTGAAAGAAATGATGTTCTCCGATATATGGTGACACCTTTACAGCAACAATGATTTCCAGAGCCCGGTCGGCTTACAGTGCGGGAAACTATCTTTTCGTAGTCGACTCAGTTTCTTTGAATTTAGTGATCACTCTGTAATAGTTGACACATAAGGCGCCCTTCCACGAAGAAAAATTGGGTGAAATTTGTGAGCGGGTTCAATTTAATCTTCTCGAGATTTGAAATAAAAAGGCTTTCACTATACTGACGCTCATTGTTCATTAATGTTGCGCTTTATTTTTATAGTTGAAGTAACTTTATTCAACAGCTGGGAAATTTCAAAGCAACTACTTGTCAAAATACCACAAAATTGATATCATGTCTTCACATGGCCGCAACCAATCTCTGATGCTGAGAATGGAAAGTACAGGGACAAATCGTTTTCATTACCCTTTCTATCAAGGTTAACTACTTCGAAATGTACAACTGATTTGAATGGAAAACAATAAATTCGATGAGACTACGAATTGTATTGATAAGTTACTAGGGTATCATTATCTTGAAATGATTTGAACCTTTACTTAACACCGTTTTCGCAATTACAATTTATCAAGGAAATTTCACGAGATATTTCACCATATAATTAAAAGGAATTTGGTAGTGTCAACTGGACTCCATTGCACTTAAATATATAAAACAGTTTTGAAAAGCTCTATAACTTTGTTAATCCGGATTTGCTAACTTGAATACCAGCTGGGGATACAATAAATTTGCGAAATTACACCCTTTTAGAAAAGCTACAAAAAATTATCATATAGGCGTTGGATGGTTCTCGGAAATATTATTACTTATTCAAAAATAGACCAAACTTTTAACATTCAGCAGACCATCGAAACACTCGAAAACTCAACTATAAATACCAACCTCTCACTCCGAGCGCATCTCGTACAAATTTACAATTTCCTCAAAACTTAATCATGAAAATAAAATGAGTAGAAAAAATTATTCAAACAAATTCTTCTGCGCGCCATTTCAATTCACTTTATGTATAAATGTCGGACTAGATCTAAAAATAGATTTTAATTTAATTTTTGTTTTAAAGTAAATTTCCGGTTTCTAATTAAAATCAGCTTTACTTATTGCACTCATCCTACTTTTTTGAAACTTTTGGGCAAAAATATACGCAAAACGTTCTAGCGATTTGAGTTTTGGGAATAGAATGTAGCTGTGTGTCAGAACGTATAAATAAACAACTTAGATGTTGGAATATTTTTAAGGCGGAGATAAAAAAAAAATGCTTATACAAACTCAACATAACAAAATGCTTCCTTATGTTAATTTTATTTCATTTGTTTACTCAGTTTTCCGTCTACACTAAGAAATAATTGGAATAATTGAATTTAAACATCCAAGATAAGATAATTGTTGCTGAATGAAAACAAAATTATCGATTTAATTGTTGAAAATAAAATTCTTCAAGTTGATTCACAAGCGGAAGTTATTTATTTTGGAACGCCGATTCACACATGTTGTATATAGAAGCTTTGAAAATATTTTTAACTGTAGGAAACGCCAAGAATTCCATCTTATTTTAAGATGTTTCGGAACGATTCACAGATTTCACTAAAAATAAATATTAAATGAAAAATGATCATATCACATATTTTCGCGTTTTCTTAAAAGTGGGATAAGATTTTGCTTTCCAATTGATTGCATTGACATTAAGTCTTTCGAACGAAACTTTAATAGAAAGGGTTCTCACAGTACGCAAAGGTTTATCTGGTTTATTATATAATTCGTAATGAAATTATGACGGTTCTATTTACATTGCTCACGAAAATTCGAAATTAAATTCAAATTACAAAATTTACAGAAGCTCAGTCACCTTGCCGGGGTTGAAGAAAAGTGTGCTGTCAAAGTGAATGCTTAGACTATTTTGAATTACGGCAATGATGGATGCTTACGATCGATCTACGTTTATTTAATTTTTACCGGAAAATAAAAGTCCTTCAATAAGTTCGCAGAAAAATTGAAAAAAGTTATCTAATTTTCTTTTAAATAACTTTCTAAAAAGATAAAAGATTTCTCTATGCGAAAAACTTCCCCAAACTCGACTTAGCCGTCCAAAATCAAAGCTCCTACGATTTCCATACTTAATTCTTTCTTATTTACCTTACATAAACTTTTAAAACAAAATGTTATACCTATTTAAGGATTTGTTTTCAAAAGGAGCATATAGATATAAATTTAATTCATATGAAATTCCATGATAATTCTTCTTATCTGAATATCCTTGTTAAAATTGATCTGGAATCGAAGATGAATCCAAAATTCAAGTATAACTGTCACTAGTGTAACTTTAGAAAACAAATAGTAGTGTGTAACTTTAGAAACAATTCATCAATGGAAGCAAATGCTCACGAAATCCTCATTTGTGTTGGCTTACAGCTAAATCTGTACAATAGGGCGTAGATCTGTGTAATATTCACTTTAACGCTGTTCTGGAATCGGGAGGATTCATGGAAAGTGTAGGGATTCATCCCACATTTCATTTCATTTGATATTGAAGAAAACACGGTACAATAGCTCAATTAACATGATGAAGTTTTCAAAGTTTTAAAATATTTCAGAGACGCGCACGTACTATCTGATTTTTCTGAGGAATTTTCTTCACTTTTTATATTTATACCATTTAACAATATTATTTAATAATAAGTAACTGTAAGTCTTGTTACAAAGGGCATGTTCAATTTAAAAATTTCAAAATTTAGATCGTTTCTTGAAAGTATCAACATTATTTTTGTATACAATGCCTTGATTTAAAAAAAACCCACAACTCACAATATAATTCAAACAAACAGAAACTCATCAAAATATTGAGGGAAATCAAGTCAAAAGTCAAAAGAGTCAAAATTAAAAAGTAAAGAGTCAAAATTAAAAAAAATAAACCTAGAATGGCCCATTTTTATACAAAAATCCACATATCATAGAGCGAATAAAGCAAACAATCTCCAATCAGATATTTTTAATAATTATTTCTCTTCTCTGCTTTATAGTAGTATGTTACAATTTATCATCTTACACGTTTAGATGAACAATAGAAAACAATATTTCCATTTGTCGAGACCGGACGAAGTAGAATTATTTGAATGGAAGGATCCAACACAAAAGTCTTTAGGTTCCAATGCCTAAACCCTAATCGGAAGGAATAATTTCAATATGGCACGAACGAAGATCATTAGTAATATGTTTAATAAAGCTTTATTATATGAAAAAATCAGTATAAATATTAAAAGACCTTAAATTCTTTGTAGATAGTTATGTGAAAGCGAAAAATTCAAAAATCGGTAGGAAATTGGTTGTTCTTAAATCTTGCTGAAAATGACGAACGTGAAAAATTAAATGTTATTCAGATTACCAAATATAGTTCCTGGGAGTAATAATAAGATTAGTTAAACACGAAATACCTACGCAATGTGCAACTTCCCTCATCACGCTGTTTGTATTGACCGGGCTCGATCTAATATAATATATTTAAAATCACCGCACGCAAAAGGAAGTCTTAACAATAACTTTTGAGGTAAATCAATAATGCAAAAAAAAGGGCATCAAGAGGCATGGGATTATTTACAATTTTAGAATTCCTTAAAAGATGAGCGTCGCATTAAATTTTCCGAACAATCGTTCTCTGATACTGAAAAAAAAGGCTCAGTTGAGCTACAAATTAGCCAGGAAGACGAAACAAGAGAAAAAAATCGATAGTGATGGTGAAATGTGTGACAAAGGTAGACTAAACGTAAATTTTTTTAAGATTTCAGTTCTTGGAAAGCTTATAACGGCTTTTTCTCAAAACCACAAAAATTTCAAAATGGCCGAAAATCCTTCCCGTAAACCACTTGATACATAATCTTGAAAGTAAATGTCGAATACAATAACTGCTCATTTTATCGTAACATTTCAGTTTATCATTTCTATTTTTAAGAGTAATAACCTATACCGTTCAGCCTAATTTCAGGATAAAGTTTGGTCAACTTTTTAGATTTTTTGAGGTGGTTTTTCACGTATTGAATTTGAAACGGGCTCAACTCGTGTTTTGGCGTATTCGGTCGTTTTTATAATTATGGTAGCTAAAGACGCTTTAAACTCTAGAAAGGTATTTAAATGCTTTGATTTTTAAAAAAATCCATAAATTAACAATTGATATATTTTAATATTGAAAAGCAATCCTGTGGTAAAATTTTCAACTTTTTGTAGAGTAAGCACAGTGTGCTGTCATACGGTCAGACATATATATAGCCCTCACGATTTAATTATACTTGTTTATGGCTAAAGGTTTTCCGATTGATATGAATTTCGGCTTTTTATGGTCATTATATATTGCCCTTAGTTCCTCACTGTCGTAAGAATAGCTCATTGGAACGATATAGTTGTAATCTCACCTTTGAAGAGTAAAATGTTCAGAGATGAAGTAACAGAAAATGATCCTAGCTCGCGCTTTTTAGATCCTTTTCTGCAGCAAGTTGTCGAGGAACCTCAGAAGTACTATTCTTCTTCAGTGTACGCAAAATACACTCCCCACGAATATACCCTTTAGCTTTAAATGTTTTACAAACGATATTGACGTGATTAGATTATCTTAAAAAAAGTTTATGGTTTTCGGTCTCTTTGGTTCCACATAGTCGTAGCACCGTATTCCCAATGACACCTTATTATATGTCGATAGCTGACGATTTTTATCAAATATTTTGAATTTCATCTCAAATTTTGAAATGTATCCATTTTGTGAGGCTCTAGCCAAAGCATTGAAATCCCACTTCTTCGGTTTCGATATGTTGTACTGTTTACCCCTTTATTCAAAGGCAATGACAATTTCATAAATTGGCTGAAATTTCTTCGGTAACGAGGTATTTTCAAAGGATTCTGATAGCATATCTGTCAGCATAGTGGACGTACTTTCATAAAAACAGCTTCACAATTTCATTATTGTTTTGATTATCGAGATATCTTTTTATTTCTTCAAAACTTTTATTTCTTTAGAGCGATTTTTTTTGTAATAATAGGAAGTCGTTCAGTGGAGCATTTAAAGACCGATATAATCGGTTGGGTATTTTATATAACATATATCATTATAACATTAATCGCGAAAGATGTTTCGTTTCTGGAACATTTATTTTGTACTTTACTAATACTAGTTTAATGTACTTTAAGGGGTTACACCACAGTAGAAATTTCAAAAAATCGATTTTTTTTTATTGGCTTAAAAAATCCTTTGAACCCTCTAGAATAAGAGACAAACGGTTTTATATCTGCCAGAAATCGTTTTCATTGAAATTTCGAGCTCTTTCTCGACCCCTCCCGACTGCACCGAAACGACTACCTGCGGTAAATACGACACCTGCTCGTCGGGTACAGCATTATGTCTTACCATTCGATTTCTAACTTCTCTAATACACTAATAGATGTCGTTAGAAACATTTTCTAGCATTTTGAACATATAGGACGTAGTGCAGCGTCCTTTGATGTTGAGAGAAGACGTAAATTTTGCGTGGAATTTCTTCCAAATCGCGATTTTCTTTTGCAGTGCTAATTTTTCACACGTTATTTGTAGCCTTGACATTTATGTGAGTAACAATGAGTGAAAAGAAAGTGTATGTAAGCCATAAAGGCTCAAAAATATCGTATCAGACGCGACGATGGAACAACGTGACGAAACGACGACCGTTGAACAGATATGAAGCGGAGGAAGATTCGGCCGGGGTCAGCACTTCGGCAAAGAAAGTGAAAGTGAATACTGACGATATCGATATACAAACTGAATTTGGTTACCGAATTATAAACTTTTTTGCCGTTTTCTCTACCATTTCGGAATATGTTAAGTGCAAAACGTGCAACTCTGATATACGATTCATCGAATCAGATACGCGGGGATTAGGCTTCAAAATAACCGTCTGTTGCCCGAATTGTCCAAAAGTTGAAATCCCGAGTTGTCCATTCATACGAAATGGATATGAAATTAACCGTAGGATTGTACTAACAATGCGACTATTAGGAGTGGGGCTAGCTGAAATAATGAAATTCTGCGCATTCATGGAATTGCCACGGCCTATATTTCAAAGTTGTTACGATCGTGCAGTAAATATGATTTGGATCGCAACGAAAGCCGTGTGAGACTATAGTATGGAAAAGGCAGCAGAAGATGAGAAGAAGGAAAATGAAGAAAATGGATTGCATACAGGAATAACTGTATCTGGTGATGGTTCCTGGTGAAAACGAGGATTTCCGTCTCTTTTCGGAATCACATCATTGATCGGATGGTTTACAGGGAGAATTGTTGACATTGAAGTGAAATCAAAATACTGTAAAGTTTGCGAGCACAGGAAAAATAAATTAGACATTGCTGAGTATGAAGAATGGCTCGAAACTCATACCGATCAATGTCAGTCAAACCATGAAGGCTCATTGGGTAAAATGGAGGTAGATGCTGTCATCGAGATGTTTCAACGTTCCGAAGCTTTACACGGACTTAAATACGCAAATTATATAGGTGATGGTGACAGTCAAACTTTCAAGGGGATATTGGATGCAAAACCGTATCAAAATTTTGATGTGTCAAAAAAAGAATGTATTGACCATGTACAAAAACGAATGGACACTCGGTTGAGAAATTTGAGAAAAAAAAACAAGAAATCTTGGAGGAAAAGGAAAATTAACTATGAAATTAATTGATCAATTAACAATTTATTATAACTTGGACATTCGACGGAACTCAAACTCGTTGGAGAATATGAGAAATGAAATCTGGGCGACATTATTTCATAAAATGCCAACCGAGGAAAAGCCACAGCACGAAAAATGCTCAGAGTCTTGGTGCGAATGGAAGAAGGCGCAAGCAACGGGTTCCTTACACTCCTTTCATCATAAGCCGGAACTATCGAACGATTATTCAAGCGGAAAGAAAATATTACAAATAGCAAGTGACATTGCTGTTTGTAATTTTAATGATGAACTGATAAACATTTTAAGAATAATGAAAGTGATGCACATAAAAATTGGACCACAATCCTACAACTTTTGCTTAGAGGCGGACGCTGCTCGAATAAACCGCGCGGAGCGCTCTTTGACCGACGCAGCGAAAGAGGCTCGCTCCAGGATAAAAGCGTCCAGGAAAGAAAATGAGGAGGAGTTTAGCAACCTGGAAGGTCAGCTTTACGGTGCTGGAATAGCAGAGTAAAGATAAAAAATTTTTATAATCAATTTTTTTATTTTATCATCTTCGAAACACGAGTCAAAACTTTAAACGCGTTTTTCTTGAAACACGTTTTTTCAAATCGGCACGCAGCATAACTCAAACAATTTTCAATTTTTTCACTCCAAATTAATATCACATCTTTAAAACAACATTCCGCATAGAAATACGTAGCCGATTTTCGATAAGTTAATATTTCGATTTTTTAGGTACAAATAAGTGCCCGTTTTTTGGTAGTAAAATGAACTTTTTTTTTCAAATGCTCGCCAATTTAACAAAAATGAATATTTTCAAAATCCCCTACGTATTTCTATAGCTATACTAATGTAGTTTAAGAAAAAATTTTTTATTTTGTTCCAGATTAATTTTTGGTGCACTTCTACTGCGTGCCGCGGAGCCCCTCCAACAAAAACCGTTCCGCAGAAACGGCTGTTGGGCAGCCATTTTGTAATATTTTTTAATAAACAAAATTTTTTTTAAAACTTCAAAACATGCTTAACAACATACTTAAAAAGAATTACTCTTTTACTTTTCCTTCCACTTAAAAGAAAATCGCAAAAAAACGTTAAATTTTCGCTCTCTACTGTGGTGTAACCCCCTAAGTTTGAAAATGTTGTTGAGACATATTTGGATGAAATATGAGACTATTTTTATTTGACAAGGATGTGCAAAAAGTTGTCGATTTTCAACGAAGGTTGATTTTGCTTAACATCACTTATTAAAACACAACTTCCTTTTTCGGGTGACGATATTCAACACATTCCTCAAAATCCGAATATTCTTCCGCAATTCTAAACAGTCTGCAGAAGTCGCTTTCAGTTTCTGTATCAAACAATATTTCCAAATTTTTCATGTCTAAATTGTCGTTATATTTCCTTTCTATGGATCGTATTGTTACGTAAATTTTCTTTTCTGTTTTTTACTACAGCCTGGACACATAAAGTCATAATCTCTAAATCTCTTTACACGCTTACACGAAATATTACAATGAACTTACGATTGTGCTTAACTTAAAACGTTACCTCAAATGGTAATTGTACACATGTGTGTACGTTTGTTAATGGCTTGGTTATAAAAAAAATTCAAAAGAAACTTCTTTTTAAAAATTATTAAAATTTGATGTTTTTAATGTATACGATATTATTTTTATCAAACAATGACTATTTGTTCAAATAATCCTACAATATTGAAAAATGTGTGAAGTATGTTCGATCCGTACATCATAAATAACCATCATCAGTTCCGCTAAATCAAAAAAAATTTACTACTCTGATTGGCAGACTCTGTATTGAATAAACTGTTATCAAATATTTGTCCTTTGCTAATAATCCTAATCCTTTAATCCTAAAACACTAAATGTCTGCATATGTGGGCAATGGCATGTCGAGGTTTGGAAAGATTAAATTTTTTTCTAGCTCTCATACTTTAGGAGTAACGTTTTCATCCATGAATGTTAACAAAAAGAAGTAGTTGGAAAATGGTTCTGACGCCATAATTTTATTCTGCAAATAAAATTTTTAAAAATTGTTTACACTTTAACACGTGTTGAATTGGTCCTTCAGAACAGAGACTCGATATTCTTATCCATTTGCTCAAAAATATTTTTTTTAAAAGAGAATAATGTATAAATAAATAATTAATAAAAGTAAAAACAAATAAAATAAATAATAAAACTAACCACAGTTTATTGAAAATAAAAAGTATATAACTGAAAAGTAGGTATATAACTGGTTTGTTGATAAGTATATAACTGCAATTAATTAGAAATGAAAATTTTATTCAGACGGCAGAACAAACAGCAATATAAAATAGTCTAAAAAATTAATAAAAATTTTAAAAGGAAAAAATTTATCCAAGCTGTTATTCTATCTGGTTTATCTTCGTTTGTTAAGCATATTTTTTTTAAGACTTATCAAATATATAAAAAATGTCTTTATTCAACATCGTTTTTCGGATTTCGACTGCAACAGTCAAACGTGTGAATAAATTATTGACAAACGTTGAGTGGTAACCGGAGGCAATTTGAACCTCTTATACGAATATTCAACATTGATGACTGACATATTTCTACATAATTTCATACATTTTCTTTCGTTTTCCATCTAACGCACAAACATCTGCAAACTCTCATTCATAAAACAAATTTTTGTAAACAACACCTGAAAGATGATGAATGCAAAGAGCAAAATCAACATAAAAAGGCTACAAAACTTAATCTTTATTAAATTTCTTACTCCTAACTTACTATGTATGTATAGTGGCGCGTGTATGCACTAAAAATAAAAATATGTTTCGTTGGATCTCATTTTAAGTTTTCTTTTTTTCTTTTCGACTTCCACGTGCTTATGCTTTATTATTATTTTATTACTTTTTTCAGTTGTTTCTTGAATGTAGTAATTAACAGCTGCGATTGCGATTTCCTCTTAATTAATATATTTCATCTTGTGCCGCTCACGATGATTTCTTTCGTACAACGTTAGTGCTATATGCACAATGTCTTATCTATGAAATTCTGTTTATGTACAACAAATATATAACTCAATATGTATTCTAAGAAAATTCTAGAAAATGCACAATACAATAACACGGACCGGTAAACTTACAATAACAATAACAGGATGAGTCAAGAATTAAGAGTTTCTTATTTGTTATTTATTCATATGCTTATTGCAAGATTAATTAATTCAATGATGTGTTTTCTTCGTCTTTTCATCTGAATTCATTTTCATTTGTGCGGTGGTAATTTATGTTTTGGTTTGGTACTCGTAATTTTCATAAAAATTATTTTTACAATCGTATTGCAAGGTGGTCGACGTAGTTGGATTAGATTTAGTTTTGGTTGCTTGAATATAGTCTTTATCGCGAAAGCTTCATGCGAAATTAATTTAGCTGGAAGTTCAATGATTTAGCTTAGGTTCATTGTAAGTTCTACATCAATAAGAGGTCAATGAATCGTGCACGTACGTAATCACAAGCATGTGTACACACATTGTGTGTGATGTGATGTACGTTTTAGCATTTGCAAAAGAAAATTCGTATTTTCTACACAAATACTAACAAATATTCTTTAACTTATGCTTGAATTATTTTTGAATATTCTTAAAACTAGCAATTAAAATAAACAAAAATATAAACATACTTACCTGCACCTTTCCACGTTTTTCTCTCTGGGAAATTGAAAAAAATGTGGTTTAGTCATTACGTAGTAATTTGTACAATTTATTCCATAAGAAAAAAAAAGCCTCGACATTCGTTCTTTTCTCAATAATATCTCGCCGTTCCCTGTGAATATATACTGCTGATTCTTTATTTATTTGTCTTGATGCTGAATTCTCTCGACTGAAGATGGGAAACCACCGAAACATACTTGTCAAAAACTGAACTCACAAGGAACAACGGGAAAATTTTCCGAAATACATTATACTCCATTTCATTTATTCCCTTTTTTCTATTCTTTTATTTTTTAAATTGTTTTAAATTATATTTTTTGATTAAAATTATAATCTTTATCCAATTGAGACCTTTGATTACTTTTTATCATTTGTTTCTGATTATCATTTTGTACACTATAGCCCACTTTTGGAAAAAAAAACATGGGACAGCATCGACACTGACTTCCACGCGTATGGTATACTTTTTCCTGCAGATAATCCATTCAGCCATCCTACGGAGAGCAAAGAGGTCTGTAATCACCAAATCGTCTGGTTCAATTACGGCAGTACGCCCTGACCAAGAGAAGCATTTATTGGGCACGCTCGGACAATCTAGTAGGAAGGGTTTTGTACCCTCTTTTTTTTCCCCAAACTCGATATGTATCACCCATTTTCGATCAACACGTTCAACAAATTTCGGCGTGTTAACCTTAATGATGATGTTCAATTTAAAGAAAATTTACGCCCTGACTTTCCTAGTTCAAACCGTCCGATGTTCAGTGTTATGAATGGCCCTCCGTATGACTAATCCTTATTCTTTGAACTCATACAGTTTCTGTTTTGAAAAGCTGAATTTTGTGTAAACTTTTTTTCAGTTGTTTGATTTGTAATTCGCTAGTTGAATAGTTGAAAGGACATTATTACACTTGTTCGTTTTCCTCCGCAATGCGGGCATCCCATGAAAATACTGATACTATTTTGGTTTCGTATTTGAAATATTACAGACTTTCTTTTCTTGTTTAGAATTTTCGAGATAAATCAAAGCTATTGCTTTTATTTGTTATCTATTCTATCTATACTATGTTATCTATCTATCTATTGCTGAGATACTGAACTAATAAATAAATAAAAAACAACACTAACAAAAGAATACATATACTTTATTATGAGCTTTACAAAGAAAAGCATAAAAAACACAAAAAATTACATATTTCAATAATTAATTTTATTTTGTAGAGTAACATATAAGTTATGATTAAAAAACTTACTTACCTACAGTTTATGTCTCCAGTTTTTATACAACACAATTTTTAACATCATCACATATATTTTTACGAATATTTCCAGTATTATTATTTTTTAAATTTTGGCACATTTGTGTTTCCATTGTGTTGCCAATCACACCTCCTTCGCAAATGTTACTTATTAGTCGCGGAAGCAACGGATTATTCGATACTATATTCAATACTATTTTTTATACTGAAAACTTTTCATGCTATTCAAATAACGTTAACGGCTTCCAATAAAAAGCTCGTCATGGTGGTTTCAAGGATCGCATTATTGGTATAGAAAAGATTGAAACAGTCAATTGGCTATAAATTTGAACCTAGCGCATGGTTCAGTAGAAGCGTTCCAAAAACAAAAAAAAACCGGGAGTTGATGGGAGAATTGCATATTAGATGGTATAGTAGTAAATTCGTAATTTTCAAGAGCCTTTTCCATGTTATTCTCGTTGTCGTCAGAAGTAGCATCGTTCGTATCCCCTGAGTAGAAAATTTTACTCTAATTTTACTTCACAAACACCGAATCACTATCATAGTCCCTTTTATTTTCGGATTCTGGGATCATATCTACCAAGTGAGTAAATTCTTCACTTCTAGACATGGTCCACACATGTTTTCAAAATATCGATGTCCAATAAAACGAAATTAAAAAAATGTTTAAAGGGTCCGAACATATTTATACTTTTATGTGATGAAAATTTGTGATAAATATCGTTAAACAAGGTTCCACATGCGAGAATCGTCCCAAGTCGAGTTCCAAATTGGGACTGATGTAATCGTCCAGAAACCACGCCCCGCGTATTTAGAATAATGCGTCCCCGAATAATCGCGCCAAGACGGTTAATTTTTCAAAGAAACTGTCTAAGCTTCTGAATCTCCAACTATATAATTAAATAAAAGACGTCTCCTACCGAGTAGATGGTTCATTTTTCTATTCAGAGAATAAGGAAATTCGAATGCTGAAAACCCGTCCTTTTTTTACGATGGTGCATCAAATACAAATCGGATATTTATGTTTATGTTTAAAGTAGAAAATATATTAATGTAAGTAAAGTAAATAAAGGGAGATAGAACCTTGAACCCGCTTTCTTCAAGGACTATAGACACGTATAAGCAAAAAGTTGCATTAACGTAATGGTTCATCAATACATTTCTGACGACTATGGTGTTAAACATAGTATAGTCTCCTTTTTTGATTTGAAAAAATAATCTTTCACATGCTAGAATCTATCACCGGGAAAAAAAACTGAAGAATTTCTATGAAGCTGCAAAAAATGGAAGTAACAATAGACTTCCTTTCAATATAGCGTAGTCGTTTTACTGATTAGGAAAAGCCTTTAACATGGTAGAATCTTTCACCGGCCAAAAAAAGCGAATATCTATGAAGCTGCAGGAATTCGAAGTCACAACTGAAATCCGAGAATAAATATTCCCAATTCAGTTGAGGTGATCTTTTTGTTGAAGATTTTTGTTCAGGGTCATAATTAACAACATAAGACACTTTTAACCTTGATTACCCTTGCGGCAAAGAATACTGAAGTAATCACCCTTACAAAGAAGAGGATCTCTAGAGTAACAAAAATCAGTTTGGGGTACATTGGTAGGATACATTAGTAGAGTCAAACCTATCATTAAAGTACTTATGCTTGCTGATAGACTCTAAGCTGAGTTACTCCTTTCTTCTTCGAATCAGGGCAACGGCAAATTAGGCCGCAGCAGGAGTCTCGGCAATCAGTCGACTAATGCCCAATGAAGAGGGACCAATGTAGAGGAGGGAGTTCAACGAGAGAGTGACTCGAGGTGAGCACTCTACCATCTATGCTTCGAAATGAAGAGAAGCTGCGCCCAAAATGGCTAGGTTAAATGAAGAGATAAAGGTCACTGCGGGTTACATCATCATACCCGAAACACTCTGACGGTGTTGGTAATAGCACGAGTGATACTCACCGCTCTAACTGCCATCGAAGAATCTACTGCCAAGGGCATGATGGCAAAAAAGAATATATTGCTAGCGATGTAAGACGACACACTCTCGATTAGTGGCAACAAATTTAGGAGCGTAACCCGAAAGGAGAATGGATTACGCGCTTCATCAACGATTTCAGATTATCGCTAATTCGAAAGTATGGTGAGACTGACTTCTGCCTAATCCAGCTATTGAGCGGACACGGTTTTTTGCGGGCGTACCAGTATAAGATTGATAAGCCACGGTTTTCAGATGACACATTCTGCATTGGTAATGAGAGAAAAGTAACGCTTGTCATACCTTCTGTTCAGGCAGAAGATTGGGGCAGGCTGTGCGTTGATGTTGACAAAGAAAGTGTTAGAGCACCGTCCGGATTGCTTAAATCGGAAAGATACTTCCCTTCCCACAAGATTAGGAATTCCTGTAACGCGAAGGCGCTATTAAGCGTAGAATAGGGAGGCCTAGCCTGAATTAAAGTCTCAAATGGTTATAGGATTGGTACTCCAGTTGACAGGCGAGATGTTTAGTCGGTATTTCAGGAGGGTTTGTGCCAATGGAAGTCCGTCGTTCCAGGCGTAAATAACCTAAATCTTTAAACTTAAAAAATCGATTCTTTCTAGAACTATGACATAAATCTTCAATCTTCACCTATTTCAACTTAAATGAAATTCAACTAATAATTATTTCAATTATTTTGTCATACATGGGCATCGTTCAAGTAAGTTTTCGTTTATGTTCTGCAAAAAAGCTCTTATTTACCTCTGCACTTCGAATTTTTCTTAAGAATTGTGTCATTGGTTCTAGGCTGAACATAACCATGGATGATATGACATTCAATCATTTTTTCAGAACTTTTCTTTTCGATATTTAAAAAAAAGTCGTTTTTGGAACTTGCTTACTAGGAACTGGTTCGCAATCTATTCTGAATGATGGCGCTATTACACGAACAAGCGTATATTAACCTGCTATTGACCTTAAATTGTCTGATATGCGTACCCAATTCGAACCGACAAGTTAAATGAACATTGTCAAGATTCTTCCTACATGCAATTAAAATATCATTTATTGTCCGTGAAACAATGCCCTAATTGAGTCATTCTCTATCAAAAATAGACTGAATGGCATCAACCTACCATTATTTAAATGTGTTATGAGACACCTGTCCCAAGTAACGCAACATGTCACATTACGCATCATCCACGTACCTTACTTATAGCACGTACTTCAAATTCATATACAATAGTGTTCGCACAATGAATTAAACATTAATATGCCCCATTGCAAATATGTAAGAAATAAGTTGTTCATTCTGTTGATCAACACCTGACTGTACTATGTTCAACAATAGATAGTAGGACCTAGTTGCGTGGCTGGTTCTAAAATGGTCTGATAGAAATGACTTAGTTCAATTATCAATGACCTATTAGAATTCATGAAGTGTAGCCTTCCATGTGTCCTGTGCACCCCCTACATACTTTCTATTGGCCATAGCGCTAACGCTGCTGTTACCTATCTATCTGCTTCTAGCGTTTGGATATATTTAGTTTTAGGAGACACGAAAATTGCAAATTCGAATATTTGAACATTTGATTCTATCTTTGGATCGTGTCATTTAATTCGGTTTATATTTTATGAATGAAATAACAAAAGCGCTAAATTTAGATTTCTGAAAATAAATTATTCAGGAACGAGAATGTCGGTTGCGGCTGTATTGAATTGAATAAACGGATGTGGGGTCAGGTATTGATTCGAGAGCTGTTTTAAGAACAATGCCAAGCAATTTTACGTGTTAAGTATTGGATGTTAATTGAATTTAACGACGGATAAATAGGTTTTTAATTAACATTTAGATTCAAGTATCATTCAAGCTGGTTTTTTATATTGTGCATTAGTTGTTTCACAAAAACAACAAGGAATCTTAGAAAACAGGAACGGTTTTGATATATTCAAAAACATATTTTTCCAAATCTGAGAAAATTTTAAAACCAACAGTAATCAGTTAAGACAAAGTCAAAATACCGTGATATATCAAATGTACAAAAATTGTATTAATCTTTTTTCTAAGACTTATTTCGTCTATACAAATTATATTTGAGAGGCAACTCTATACGACTCAAAATCGTTCACGCAAATACGCTTTGCAAATGAAAACTTATCTAAGTATTCAGCAAACATAACTACAACATTTACTTTCCCCTCAATCAGTATCGCCCGAAAAGTCATCGAAAATAACTTAGAATGTGTGGTATCAAATGTGGATCGGTTTTGATCCTTTCTATGATATTGTAGTTCATAGACTGCGTCCTCCATTTGCATACCCTGTGTAGCGATTGACTATCCTCGTCAATCGAATCCGACTATCCTCATCAAGCGCTTACTGGCGTTTCCTAAATATGTTCTCCCGTCACTCTTACGCAAATACGTATCCACTACACGTAGCTACCGCATTGCAGCTTTCATTGATTTACTATTGTCGAGACCTCAGACTCGTCAAAAAGTTGTTACCAACAATGGTTGCCACATCTGTATCTTAATCTTAAGTTATTGAATCTTCCAATGGAATCTTCCAATACTGCATAAAGGAGCTTCATAGGACGTAATTTAATTTAGCATTTAATATTGTTGAAGCGGTGGTTAGGTTGTAAAATTGTATGAAATAGTCCGTTTCTCCGTGATCCTCCTGCCGTCAGCGACAATACAAACTTTCTCGTTCCTCATTTTCTGCTCCTGGTCTGCTATCCATTAATCTTTTGGAAAGAATCACAAGATTTTACGCCAGAATTCCAGTGTTACTAGAGCCGGAAACGTGAGGAGCGGGGGTAATTCTTGGATTGATCTGACTACACTGATTTCATAAGATTTTAAGTTCTACATAAGGGGCCTCAAGTTGTTGAATATATTTCCACTATTCTCCTGGTCAGAGTCAATGACGGGATTCTAATTAACACAAAACAAAAACAGATTTTCTGTCCATTTTATGTATTTGATTTTATACTAACAAATTTAATGATAAAACATAGTCAAATTTGCGCTATTCATTTTTTCGTAACGAGTTGAAAAATTATTCTATGTTCAGAAAAATGAGCGTGTAATAGTATTTTACAGTTATTCACCTTTACTACTTATTTATATATTTCTTTTTCAAACATATTTCTTAAATCGTGTATCAGTGCATGACAATTTCATGATATTCTCAAAGTTCGCTGTTCTTAGGGCAAAGCTCGTCGTCTTAAAGCTTGCGATCGTCTGTAACACGGGTATTGAGATCAATTTCTTGCTCAATGTAAATTGGACACTAGGCGCATGGGCAACTTTCGATTGAATACTAACGAAAATAACTGTAAAAATAAAATCCTTCACAGTGTAAGTGATTGATTCTTTACTGAGTAACTGTTGCCTGAATTTGTAGAGAATTGCAACTCTGGGTTTTATTCCTGATGTTTAGGAATGCTTATCAGCACAGATATTTACTAGAGTTTCCAAGACTTTCCTTACTCCCCATATGTTTTCTAAACATATCCGAAATGGGGACCTTAAACGCTATTAAAATTTTTTATCATCTATCATTTTTTAAAGATGTAATTCTAAACATTCATTGAAACTTAAATAGCTTTTAATCTCCGAATAGCGAATCCGATCCACCTAAATCCCGGGCTGATAACCAACAAAATCCATTATGTGAATATGTCGACCAACAAGAGACCGGGATATATGTGTAAAAGAAAACCAGTGTGTCACTTGGTAAATCAAAAATAAAAATCTTGTCGTCAAATGCGTTCTTGAACTTGAAAGGCATCGCGTGCGTTGGTCGTCTTTTTGAAAAATCTATTATTAGGTGAGTGAGAGGAAGGGTATAGTTCTTCATTTGACAGAGAATTACGTATGTCGGCCATAACATGTAACTTGCGTACATGTAGACGTATCTGCATTTATTTTCATTCTTCTTTTGCTTCCATGCCATTTTTTTCCTTGTTCCACACGGCGAAAACTCAATGACGACGTAACATTTTCGACAGGTATGCATAAACGCACGTGCATGACCACGAAGAACGTGATGCTTTTGTTGTTCGCAGTCATTACACCACGCCCAGCTCGGGGGCGAAAACACCAACAATATTTATAACAACATGTACTGATTAAGTTATTTTCGTATCATTTGCTACTATAACTCAACAAATGCGATTGCAATTGTTGCATGACTTGTTCCAAAAAATATTTTAATTTAAATATACAGTCCCTAAATTTCTCGTATAAAGTACTTCTGTAATAAATTTAAAAAAATTCGCGTAGTAATTTCGGCTTTTTTGTTTAATTTCAGTTAAGAAAGGAACAAGAACATCAGAAACAATTGCTATGGAAAACTTTTCAGGAGAAGAATAAACTTTTGGAGAAACAGCACAAAATGGAACTGGAGCATAAATATCAGGTATGATGATTTCTGTGGACACATTTTCATGATTACTTTCATGAGCTTTAATTAACTGATAGTTCAAAATGCTGCAGTTTTCTTGCTATTCGCTCATTTATTTTTGTAATTGTTTAACTATTCCAATCACATGTAGAAGATTACGTGGAAAGTTATGTGTCGATACAATTATTAAATTGTATCATTTCATAATTTTATTTTTTCGGAAAACTTGATGGTCTATTTGCCGCTATTAGGCTATTTTAATTTATTAGTTGTGATTCCGAAGAAGCGATGCTTCTCATTAGTTCTTGATAATAAATAAGTCATTAATAACAAATTAATTTAATGCAATTTAATACAAGCAAATGCAATTACAGTCAAATTTCAAAATGAATCAATAAACTAATGATTTCTAATGAACTAATGGTTGTGGTTGGAAGTTTTCACTCAATATAATTTCATTCGAAATTGTATGTCGAATTTATATAAATATATATATTTATTCAATGAACAATTATAGTTATAATCATAGCAAATTTAAAACCATTTGAAACATAATTCAAAAGATGAAAGGAAAAAGGATTCGTAATTATTGAATTAATCAAAATTAAACTCAATGTTTAAAACGTAAAGACATCTTTAAAAGTCTATTTTTATTCTTCTAATAAAAAACATATTACATACAATTACATACATAACGCACATGCGTTTAAATTTCAATAAATCATTCATCTGGCTTGTTTTGCGTTCCTTTCTCCATTTCTATCACCTTTGGTTTGTTTTTTCTGTCAACAAATCCTTTGAACATTATCTATATAGTCTGCGGCGCTTTCAAATGGCGTATTCCAGGAACTACGTGAACATCAGCGGATTCAAGCCGAAGAGCAACAACAGCGCGAACGACGCGAACGTGAAGCAATGAAACGTAAGGATTGCAGTGCAAATGCTAGTCCTGAAGTGAAACAAATTTTAATGGTAAATCCAATCGAGTAAAAAATTTCATAGTGAGTTGTATTGATTTCATAAAATTATGTTGTAGAGTTTTTTGATGAACAAGAAGAACCAATCAGCAAACGGTTTAGCTACATCATCACCATACAGAAACAGGTATGTGTAAGTATTCGCTTATTTTCTTTTTACAATCCGGATAGCTATATTTCAGATATGAATTGAATTTCCCCAAAATTTTGCTATTGAATACAAGCAAATCTCGGTTATGTCACATTGCAAGCATATTCCGACACAACTGAAAAAATATACATTAATTTCAACTATAGAAAGTTTAAACTTTGTAAAAAGTTTAAAAGTTTGACTAGCAATCCAAATCTTTGACGAATTCATGTATGTATGACCGCTTCAAAATGGTCAGTTTCGCATGAATCGAATTTAAATTTTCAAAATTAAAGGGGATAAAATCGGTTGAGTAAAAGGGATCGTGTTCTGGCATTTTTGATCAAGAATTCGCGTACAGACAAAACTGTGTGAGCAGGGAGGTTAGCGTGGTGGGGAAATCAGGCCGACTGCCACAAATAAGACCTTTTCCGCCGCAAACTGTTCTGCAGTCTTTCCAAAATTTCCAAGAAAAAGCCTGAATAACTGACCCTGTAGAAAAAAATTCTGCATGAACAACTTCTATCACACCGAAAAATAAACAAATCAGCGTTGTTTTGACATTTTAACTACAACTGTCTTGATTGTTGCATTGTTTCAAGGTGGCAAACGTAGCACCATGATTGGTCACCTGTGATTACCTTGGAAAAAATTCTGGTTCGTTTCGGAACTCTTCTTGCAAAGCAAAACCTGCTTTACCACTGCCTTGTTTTAGTTCAACAGTCGAGGCACGAATTTGACAGAGACCCTTTTAATACTCAAATCAAGGTGGAAAATTGGTGGTTTTCAAAAATTGGCGCCTCCTTTGAATCCCAATCGGTTTCTTGAATCCTCTATACCTCATGTGTTTGAACCTTTTAAACGATTCACAAACGAAAATGTTTATTAGTTAATCTCCTTATTCAAAAGGCATTAGCAACTCTTCGGCGATTCAGTATCTTCAGTGTATTTGGAAAAGAACTATGTCGCGTTCCGTCCATTTCACGCTAATAAGCTCGAAGAACGATGTGAAGATGCCGAATGAAACTGAAATGCGTTCCTCATTGAGAAGTCAACAATGCCTGGAGGCTGTAGGATGTTAAATTATTTGAAAAATAAAAAAAAACGAAAAAAGATATAAATTTGACCTGCATATGTTAAATTCTCCATAATTCCTTCGTCAGTCCATACTGTGACACTAAATAAACTAATTGAATCGCGAACTTCACACTAAATTAAATTGATTTGCATTGCTACGACATAATCTTTATAATCTTGTTTATTTTCAGAAGTGTTGTGAAAAGTTCTTCAGGCGAATCATTGCCAGCTGGTACGGTTCCTAGTTCACATCCATATAAAATTCCTCAGCCACCATCAATAACGAAATACGATTCCGATTTTCCTCTTCGTAAAACAGGTAATGTTAAAGTTTGAATACTTTTAACCTTTCAAATCGATAGAATTCAAACTAAGAGCAAAGAGGCACTTTGTTTTGTCTTTAATTTTGATTCCTTAAAAAAATAAATTAAGTACCCATATTTTGTTTGAATTAATCAAGTAGCCGCTTTTTGCATGGTTGTGATTATATATACTCGTATAATGAACGAATCGTTTGAAATTTTCGATTTTTAATTAAAACAATAATAAAATGATACCATCAAAATGGCAAAAAATCATGGCAGTTAAAAATAACGAGTAAATTAACGTAAAACAACGAGTAAAATAAAAATGTATAACGTTTCGAAAGGGAATTCTACCCTTATTTTATTGAACAAAATAAGATTGATTGAAAGAAAACGTACTGTTGGCAAGAAATTTAAAATTTTTAAGAAGCGATTTATAGAAAAGCTTGACCCACAATGTTGATTGAGTTAAACGTTTGATTTGATTCCTTTCAATATTTAATAGCAAAATGTATTGCAGTTAATTCCTTGCCGACTGTACGTATAGATGTGATATGTTTGTTTATTTTTGTTTGAAATTTTTGATATTACTAAAGTTTTAAAATAACTAATACAGACCTGATTTTACGAAACTAACAATTCTTAGCTTCATATGACTTTTAAAAGTAAAATTCACGTTTAGAATATCGTTCAATTTCAATTATATTTATTTTATAACGCTTCCAAATCAAGCTTATATTTAATTGTGAAAATGCTAAGAAACTTTTTCGCCGTGCACTTCTAGAGATATTTTCTATTTTATATGATCTCATATGCATAATGAAACAGGTTTTGTTTTTGCAATAGTTGCAACAGATGATCACAATATCTAAATGCGAGAAAAGAAAACCATTAAAATTTAAAATTGCACAAATGTCTTTATTTTTATTCAATTTCATTTCAAAATAATTTAAATATGCTTGTTATTTGCAATTTATCTAAAGTTTATTGTAGAAAAATCCAAAAATAAGAAATAGAATTCTGAAATAATGTTTGTTATAAATTATGTTATGACACACAGCGTCCGAACCGAATTTGCTGAAGATTCGCTTAAAACAGAGTGTGATTGAACGTAAGACCAGAATTGGTCCTTTGGCAGCCCGTCGTCACGAACGGTTACTCCATGCTGCACAGAGACGCCAACAAAAGCAGAACTCAGCATTGGCAAGTACGTACCTTAAAACAAAACAAAACACAAAAAATAAAGAAATACACTCGAGTTTAATCATCATCATCATCAAAACAATACTGCTACTATTATTTTTACCAAGCGTTAATTTTTAAGTATAGTTGAGACTTTAATTTACGGGTTAAAGTAGAAGAAATATAAAAGATTAAAAAAAATTAAAGGACAACATGTTTTAATTGGTGCACATTTTTAAATGCAATGTGGCTTAAATTAACAACGTCTTTTGAATGTAAATTAGTCATAATATTCATTTATGCGGTAGTTTGCTACACGCAAATGAGAGTATTTGCTGTTTTAATTACGTTTTACTAATATATTCTACTAATCCATAACGAACCGAATGTTGTTTTATAATGACTAATATCCGCTCGTTTTTCCAATATCTTTCCTTAAATACTCGAAACAGAGTAGCAGTGTTTTCTTTTTTTTAAATTTTTGTTGACTATTTTGATTATCCCTTGTACAAAGCATGTTCGATTTTTTTTAGAAAAAAAAGGTGAAATGAATGAGTGTAACTTTATGACAGTAGTTTTTGATACCTTTATGAAATATATATTATGTAGTAATGCACATGTTTTTTGATTAATAATTTGAAAAACTTCAATGTTCAAAAAATAAATCATTTTTGGAAATTGAGACAAAGAAATAAATCAATGTAAAAGGCAAGAAGAAAATCCCTTGTCCTGTGTAAGATTATTTTCGTTCCTTTGGAGCACTATGGGTTCTTTTCAGAATTTTACCATAACTGGCTAGCTGGTGTAGCGTCATTCCACCTCGTTTCTATCAGTCTTGTGATCACTACCTTCTCTTCCCTATTCCTAGCAACAAAATCATGAACAGTATTACGTATTGCTAAATTCTTTAGTTAAAATAAAATGACAGAAATTGCTGATATTAAAATGCAAATATACATAGTTTGATTTTAACGGGGTGGTTTTCATTGCCTTTTGCAATCAACTTTTGGAAACTTTTGGAAAGAAAACTTTCAAATTCTGAATGAGAGTATCCATTCAATTACAGCCGATCAATGCCATTCATTTCATTTTTTTTATTTTCACCATATTTCTCTGGACGTTGAAGATAAAGTATAGTCAAAAACTGATCACTCATCATTATTTTCACACAATAGACTGTTCGAGCAATGCATCCGATTCTGGACCGAATTCACCCCCAGCAATGGCTGGAAGTCGTGGATCGCCAACTAGTGCACCAATCAAAGAAGAAAATGAAGATCCACAATATCAAGGTACACGTGGTAGTATAAACGACTTATCGCTATTTAGTTCACCATCAATGCCGAATATATCGCTTGGTCGTCCTCACATACCAAATGCACACAATCCTGCCGCTAATTTAGCTAGTTACCTGGCCCAACAAGCAGTCGTTGCAGCAACTGCGGCTGCCGCCTCCCAGCCGATCATGACGGCTGGTGCTCATGCATATTATCCGTCCCTATTGCCCATTGACCATGCCCGACCACCGGCTCCCACAACTGACTTGCCGCCACAAGCTCATGCTGCCACAATACCATTGAGTCATCTAGGAATGCATCAGATACCTGTCTATGGACAGCCAATTACGGACGCACAAGTAGCCCATGCTCGCCTAAATAAACAAGGACACAGGCCATTGGGCCGGACTCAGTCAGCACCTTTACCGCTTGGACACCCCATGCTTACCGGAACTGGAACAGTAAATATAGCACAAACTCATTACGAAAACAGCGATGTAAGTATTTGCTAGTAAGAAGCGCATTAGTAAAAGGAATAAAGTGTGGCATTGGGAATTTGTTATTGGTTATGAATATCAATTTGGAGTTCCTGGTTTGAACTCAGCAACATGACATGTCACATTTAGGTCGTCTTACAGCTATGATCTGACTGCTATGCTATGATCTAAATATGTTTGGTATGATTTTCATGCATCACGCTCGAGACCTCTCCATGCGTTTTGCATAGTCACGAACTTGATATCGAATAGCTTAACATTATAATGGGCACTGCCCTCTCAAAGTGACCATACAGATACTCAACCTAAATCTTATCTATGATTGAAATTTGTAAATTACTCATGCAGCTTTCACTTTCACAAAACGCCCCCACTTTATTCCTATTTGTCGAAGTTATCAGAAAGAATCCTTATTAATCAACGTACACTTGACTAATCCTTAGGCTGAACGACAAGCATATGAACAACATCATTTACTAACACAAAAAATCCGACAAACCGTGCTGACGCGAAGCGGTCGAGAGCCTCAACTCAAAGAAGAAGAGCCTGGTGAAGTTATCGACTTAACCGACAAGAAGCAACCCCCAAAAACGGTTTTAACTAGCACTGTGATAACAAATGCATCTCAAAATATTCCGGATGATGTTATGTCAAGATTAAGGAAAGACCAAGAATACTTGCAGCAACAGCGCGAACTACTATTTAAGCAGTCACTGAATGTAAGTCTTCCGTATTTCTGTTTGCTCTAGAATAAGTAAAAGAGCCAACTGCAAAAATCTATGAATAAATAAATGACTTTCTTATGTTGTCTAGGTTCCTGTTTTATTGTTGGAAATTAAACAAATAAACGCCATGATTAAGAACCCAACGAGTTTATCTTATGCAATGTAGTGGCGTACGTTCATATAACCTTTCGTATTTTTATTAAAAAACGTTGGAATGTCATAAATTTAATCGTAATTTTACGATTTAAGCAACAATGATGGCTTATTTGTTAAATTGTTGAATTATTCCGAATACACCGAGAATGAAATTACCTGAGAAAATTAAAAAAATCACTGCACATAAACATTACCTAAAAGGAATACTAGACATATTTTTTTCAAATAATCAAATCAAGTAGGTTCATCAAGTTTTATATAATCGTGTGTCGTGTTTGACTTGCGCGATATTGACCAAAACGCTTCAATTTGTATCACTAAAATGAACACTATTGCCAGTACGAATATCTAAAATTCTTTCGAAATCATTAAAATGACTTGGAAGTCTTCAAGCTTATTCATAGATTTTTGCTATGGAGTTACATCAAAATCTCCAATCAAAATTTACTCTTATAAGTGTATGATTGTTATCCTAATAAGCTATTGTTGATGATACTTTTGTAGAAAATATAACACTCAAGAAATATTCTGAGCAGATCCTAACCCAAACGCTTATCTCACAATTCTAACCGATACGCATAGGCTACTACCTTTTACGCTAATCATTTGTTATTTCTATTTTGATATATGATTCTTGCTTTTAACTTTAACGACTAACATATAAACATTAAAATGAATGCTTTTTGCAGATTGAAGAAGCTCTCGCACGCGGTCTAATCCACCCTCTGTCACGTACTCTATCCAGTCCACTGGTACAATTAGGTTCACATCAAATCCCAGACACTGGTCAACCCCTCTCATCACCATCTGAACACGTTCCACCACCTGTCAATCTGTCCGTTACAAACCGTCACAATATGTCCTCTGATAGTCCTCACAAAATTACAACTGGATTGGCCTATGATAATCTCATGCTGAAACATGGCTGCATATGTGGCAATAATGTGTCGCATCCTGAACACAGCGGACGATTGCAAAGTGTATGGGCGCGACTTTTTGAAACGGGTCTAGCGTCACGATGCGATCGACTTAGGTCGCGCAAAGCCACGCAGGAGGAACTACAAACTGTCCACACAGAAGCTCATGCCATGCTCTTTGGTTCGAATCAATTGAATCGTCAAAAATTGGAGGCCAGCCCCGCAGTCAGTTTCGTGCGGCTCTCGTGTGGCGGCGTTGGAGTTGATTTGGATACCACATGGAATGAGCATCACACCGCTGCAGCGGCTAGAATGGCTGTTGGTTGTGTTGTAGATTTAGCATTTAAAACGGCAAAAGGTGATATTAAGAATGGATTTGCTGTAGTCCGGCCACCTGGACATCATGCCGAGGCCAATTTAGCGATGGGCTTTTGCTTCTTCAATTCAATTGCCATTGCTGCAAAATTGCTGCGCCAACGATTACCTGAAATACGAAGGATTTTGATTGTGGATTGGGTGAGTATGCACATGTGAAATTTCAAACGTGCAATTACAATACGTCTCATGAATTACAGGATGTTCACCATGGAAATGGAACACAACAAGCTTTCTATGATAATCCAAACGTTCTCTATTTATCGATACACCGGCACGATGACGGAAACTTTTTCCCTGGAACAGGCGGTCCAACAGAGGTTGGTATTCAAAAAAGAATTGAAATCAGTACTCCCTGTCAGCGGATTCTCTTTTAATAGATTGGTCTGATTTATTTTGAATTTATTTGTATAAAACTTTAACTGCTTCAAATATGTAGAATATGTATTTCCGTAACAAATTCTGGTAGTAAGTATTAGCTCCAACATGAGGTATGGCTACAAAATAACAGGCTTTTCGACGTTAATGTTTTCTCCCTTAACAACTGTTATACAATTCCCATCAAAATATTCACTCATGTAGGTACTTTTTTTCAGGCGCGAGCATTTGAAAACATTTTTGCGTGTTCCTTTTCGGAACACTTATTTCAAATATTCATGTAATATTTATCTCTTATCCGTTTTCGAAGTCAAACAACGTTCTGTTTTTGGACCATGTTCGATCATTTCTTGCCTTTCTTTCTAATGTGTATACCATTCAATATGTACGCGGGACATAAATTCATCCCCCTACACTTTATGTAGTAGTGAATTCGTCTTTATTGCAGATTTACCGAGTTTCACCATAAATTTCGCTTTGAGGTTGCCGAATTCAAATGCACTATTTTTCCACAACAACTACACAATTAGGCATGAACAAAGACATTTGCGAAACTTAGCAAGCTACTGTCCTCCATTCGGCTGGAAGGAGGGGTGCCAATCTTCGTTTAATCTTGACACTTCCGGCATTTGTCGAACAGAAAACCAATCTCGTTGCTTTTTAGCCATGCTTCATTACTCAAAAAGTATACGATCGAAACACAAAGTTGGACTTCTTTACTTAAAAGCGCTATCTGATATGTCTTTAAGATCAATCGCATGTTCCCCTCTCCAACTCTGCATGATTTATGCACGTAATAGAGCAAAACTCATCTTAAGAGTAGTTATTTCATTTGTGAGCTTTATGTCTAAATCGAAAAGGAAGACTGATGATTGGCACAATTTTAATTCTGCGTTGTTCATATTATATTCGTAAAAATTTTATCAGAAAATATTTAAAATAAAGGGCGATTCTCAGTGATTCGTCAAAATGACTTATCACCGTTTCTGATTATTACATAGCTGCAAACTTATTTTTAAAAATTTTCACTACTAAATCATCTTTCTTTTTTTTACTCTTTTTACTTACAGTGCGGTACCGGAGCTGGTCTCGGTTTCAACGTTAATATCTCATGGTCGGGTGGTTTAAATCCACCATTGGGCGATGCGGAATATTTGGCAGCATTTCGTACAATTGTGATGCCAATAGCTAAAGAATTTTGTCCGGATATTGTTCTTGTGTCGGCTGGTTTCGACGCAGCAGCCGGACATCCAGCTCCACTTGGTGGATATTTAGTATCTCCAGCCTGTTTTGGATATATGACTAGGGAACTTATGCAATTGGCCGATGGAAAAGTGATTTTAGCATTGGAAGGAGGCTACGATCTACCAGCAATTTGTGATTCAGCTCAGGAATGTGTAAAGGCGCTTTTGGGTGATGAGCCAGCAGTTATAGTAGATTCTGAACTTTCACGACCGCCATGTCAAAATGCCATTGACACATTGCAGAAGACTATCGCAATTCAAGTACTTTAAACTCATCTTCAAGTGTATAATTGTTAGTAAATATATTTTTAAATTCAGATGTCACATTGGCCCTGTGTTAGACGTTTGGCTCATACCGTTGGTATGTCTGCTGTGCACGCGATAAAAGCAGAGCGGGAAGAATCAGAAACAGTAACTGCTATGGCTGGACTATCAATGCAACCTCCAATTAGGTAATTGAATATTGAAATGATTGTAGTCTTGTATTTCAGATTGTAAGAGCAAATTAACGAAAAGGAACGTTCAGAGAATAGGGGGTTATAAATTACTTCTTTTAGCAGCTGTTCACTGAACACACCTCTATCTAACTAATTTAACCGAAAAGATCCCCACAGAAGGTTATAATCATTTCATTCATTATTGTTGTAGCAATTTGTAGAGAGATAGGAAGGCGTTACCTCGGTCTTGGTTCATCATGTTAATCTAATTATCCTGTTAATCCTGACCGCTTTTACTTCTTCCGTCTTGATCTTATGGCCCGTTTCACCAATATGCTTTATCACTATTGATTTGATCTCCTATGTGCTTTTTTGCTTTTTAATGCGTTCTCTGTAACGCTAAGGTGGTCTTTGCGACTTGTGATGGCTAGCCGTCGTATTCGGGCCAGGAGCTTTTGTACACTAAAATTTGTTCTTTCTGACGAAGCGGATCCTTGACCGACTTGACTCGGGTTTTTGTTGAAGTTTTCAGCTAGGGGATGTAAATAGTTTTTCTGTTTTCCTTACAAGTTCTTTGAGTGCTCCTATTGCAGGAGTGTATCTGATAGCCGTTCTCCTTGTATTTCAACTTTGCGTATTTTTTTGGAAAATTTCTGTCATTCAGTGGAGCTTCATCTGTCTTTCTTTTGTCGCTATTATGTTTTTGATAGTATTCCTATCCTAGCTGTTGATTTTTGCCGTCTGCATAATACATTATTCTACTTTACGTTTCTCGTTTATTGACAACGATATGCTAAACTTTCTATAAATCATCGCATGGTAATGAGCCGCTTTATGAGTAAATGAATGGAAAGAATTTGCCGGAATCGTCCGTTGTGTTGCTTTCCTGTGAACTCCAAAATGAAATACCCCGTTGTGTGCATGAGTACATAAGTTCAAAAAAGCTATTTGATTTCGTTCTTCTCTTGCCATAGTTTAGGCTATGTTTTTATAAACTGATTCATATTACTAATCATGTCTACGAGATTGCCCTTTTTTTAAGCACGTCATCAACGTACGGATCCATAAGCGAGGTGACCTAATTCTCCCAGATTTTCGGCATGCTCCTTATTCCTGGGAAGTGTGGGTTCGATGATTTCAGTGATTGAGGGGTCTTGATAATATTTTTGTTCTTCTTGATTGCTTCGTTTATTGTCTTAACTGAGCTAGAGAGAGGATTTCTTCTCAGTTCTAAAAACTTTGTGTTATTCAGATTTTTGTTTACTTCTGCCTCGTAGTATTTTTGGTTCAAAATAACTATTTTATTACCATTCTTCTACATAAACTACCGTTTTTTCATTTAGCTGTTTAACGAAAAGGCCATGTGGGGGTTTGGTGCTCTTGCTATGCATAACAAGAGGGCCCCATGTTGAGAAGTTTCAATTGTTATTTGAAGGTAACACCAGACCCTTGAACGTATAGGTTTATATACTAAATTCACAAAAAGCTGATTCGTTCAGAGGGTCCTTAAATTCTTACTGAAGATGAATGCTCCGCATCATTTGTCTAATTCAGAACATTAATTGATTTCTTCCAAAGTAAGTAAGAAGCTTAATGATCACACAAATAAGTATGTAGGGAGAAATCTACTAAAATTTTCTTGAAGGAATTTATATCTACAAAAATTCAATCTAAACTACGAGCAGGCTGTACATATAAACATTAAAAAAATTTGTTGTCGCTTGACTGAGTTACGAGGTCATGCCGAAAGAGGCAGACACTAGTAAAACTTTATTCTGGTAATTTGATTTATTACATTGCATGAGTTGCTTTGCCGTGGAGTTAATGTGATCTAGCGTTTTTCCCGTCCCTATCTGTGCTCATTATTTCTCAAATAGTGAAAGCTAGAAACAAAGAAGCCAAAGAATTTCCAAATCCTGCGTATTTAGAGTTAGTAGGAGGATTTTAAAGAGTTAGTAGGATTTTAAATTCGCTTCCGCTACTAAGGGAATCGCAAGTCCTCGCAAAGAAAAGGTCGAAGCAAGCTTCAACACATTTGAACATACTATCTTACCAGAGTTAAGTTTACTTTAAGGGGTAACCAACTTGATTGTTTACTTAAGCAACAATTCTATAGCGAAATTCTTTCACCAATTTTGTACTTATCGAATCATGCCGTAATTTATTTTACAGACGAAATTTATCACGTGACGATTCTGAAGAGCCGATGGAACAAGACGAAACCAAGTAAACGTAGACGTGATACTTTTATACACATTGGCAAATAAGTGATGCTGCGCACACAACGCTGGAAAAGGTAATTAACTAGCAACTAGCGGTATCCGCCTCTGCCACTCTCCCATGTTAATAAATGTTGAAAGCAAAAAATTGATCTGGTAACTAATTTTTTGTCGAAATAGTTCCAGTAACAGTGCTTACAAATAAGTACAATCAATAGTGAAGATGTTTATAATCCTAGATTTTAATAATGTAAGTTTTGTGAATTATTCAGTAAATGAAAACAAAAAGAGATTGACGAAAAATATCCTGCCGTCAAACATTCTCATGTTTACTAAGGAACACAATACTGCTAGTTTGCTGTAAAGTGCAGCATTTAATATATATATATTTTAATAGAAGCTACCCCTTGGATCAAATATATAAGTCGATGACAGGGAACGTGATTTTTGGCCGAACAATATTTTAGTTATTGCAAGAACATTTGAAACAATGCGAATTAAATAGTATATAGAAATGAATTTAATCTCCAACTTTGTCCATTCAATGTTTGTGTTCCTCAGTTTGTTGTATGGATTTCAATCAGCTCTGCCTCAATACAGGCTTAAATGGATTAAAAAAATGGGTATACATAATAGCTAATTGTGTTAATGACGATAGATAAATTCACGAATCTTTAAGTGACAAAAACAACAACAAAGGAAATAAATATTTTAAATTTTGACAAACGTAAACAGAATACTTTCTAAGTAAATGGAAAAAAATTTATAAATGTACATGATATGAACTAATATATTTAAAAGAAAATGTGTAATTTTCATTTGTCGTAATAAGAAGCACCTGCTCTGGTAGTAGGCATAATTTTTTTGGTATTTTTCTATTTTTTATATTGTTCATTTTAAGAACAAATACTAAAATGGACATTGATGTTCACTGTTTTTTATGGAGTAAATAAATATTAGTTACATACCAATATATGTGTATATGCAATGGAAAAGAAATATTTGTTATGTTTATTGAGCATATAGTTACAGAATTTATACGTAAAAGAGAACAAACATTATACTTGTATATTTACAAAACAGAACGCAGTTAAATAGTAAATTAAATAAATATACAATTTAACTTAACAGAAGAATAAATTAATAGACATACAACCTGATATATATTTATTTGTTGACAAACAAAAAACCTAGATTAAGATATAACTGAATAGAAAACAAAAAAGGAAAAACAAAGAACAGAGAAAACTAAATGAAAATATTAAAAGTAAAATGTTTAAAAAAAAAAATAAAGTAAAATAAAATGTTTTGTGTATTTGATATTCAATAAAATTGAAGTAAAACAAAAATTTATCGTTAAGGTTCATATATAGTAGACGCTATATGCATCTGATTAAAAAGAAATAAAACTGGTTAATAAATTGAAAAGAGAGAAGAAGTATGTTTCAATTGTTTGGGAAAAATATATTATGGAATACAATACAAAACAGACGATGATCAGTATGCGATTTGTATTGCTGAAATAACAAATATTTCAATTGTATAGTGCGATTTTGAAGCACATGCAATAGTATTAACCCAAGAACATGGAAAAATTGTTGTATTGATTGGTATGACTAAATGAAACATCAAGTACTGGAAATGTGAACTTGCTTTTTTCTAGAAAAGATTAAATACGATCGCTATTGTGAAATTATTGCATTGATATGAGCCGCATTGTAAGCTGCAGTGATAATTTTTGGAAAGAAACAAAAAAAAAATTACATTCTTAAAATGAAATCAGACTGATCTCCTTACAAACGTTGTTGGAATAAAACGCCATCGCTAGTTAAATTTCATGGCGTAGTTCATTTGCAACATTTTTATTTTGATTTTATTATTGTCGACATTCAAATTTTAAATTATCATTTGAGACAGAACTCAATTGTGCTTTATACTCGTGGTAAAATTAATTTCATGACAAGCCCCTTCTCATTACATATGGCATAAGGCATTGTAAATGGCATTCCTACATCGATGGCACCGAACATGGATGATGCTTATCTTTTTCATAATTCTTCAATATATTCAAAGAGTATCGATGAATAATTTTGATTATTTCGGCAATTATTTGGACAACAATGGATTTGTTAGACATGTTCAAAATTTATTCGTGGATACCAGAAAACCAATATAATTTCCAATTATGGCCTGTACTTGACCTCGTCAAGTCCTAAACCTTTTAAGTCAATTATGCGGTAGTTCTCCGATTCATACATACATAAAGGATAGCCATAATGACCGCTTAACTTCAGTGATAGGATTGGTGTTAACAAAATTGAATATCAAATTATGTTTTTTTTTCAGTTACTGGACTTCTCTATGCTATACAAATTTAGAACAATGGTGATTACTTTTCGGCTTGTGACTCTTGAATATATTTTTTGTTGAATGATTTTTCTGCTTGCATTAATGTGTGCGCAGATCATGTGAAAATCGGCTGAATGATAATTTTTTTACTCATGTGCCCTTAACTGCTATGCGAACTGTATTTTTCTGATCAAAATCTTCCGTAAAACTATCGAATTTCGAATTTTGCCCCAGTTATGAATCTGAATTGTTTTGAAAATATTTTCATTTGTAGGTTCTAAATTTTAACATTCACGGTCAGTTTTTCCTTAAATGCTTCATTTTTCAGCTTTAAAATATGCTTTAAATATTTTTTCAATGGTTTGAAACCCGAATAAGTTCCCGTCTGATTTTGTTTTTGAGAAAATAAATGTTTGATTTAGGGTAGGTAGTAAATAACATGTCTCGCAAGGGTGCCTATGCCAAACAATTACTTTCTCTTTTATTTCTCCGCGGAAAATGAATTCTAGGTCTGAGATACGATAGTCCACTCAGTTTCTGTTATCCAGTTTCCAGATACCCAGTTTCTGTTATCGTCAAAAACGGAAGAACTACCCAGACAGGCCATGTACCCCTATGGCCTATGTAATTGGAAGAGACTATGTCCGGTGAATACGACCGGTGGGCTTGATTTCTTTTTTATATTTTTGAAATTGGTTTTCATGTTTGTCAGGATTGTCATGTAACTAAGTGGTATGTTTGTTCGTATTGTTGCCGTTTTTCTATTTGGGCACGACTCAAACGTACCACTTGTAGTTGATAAGGATCTCAAGACATCCATTACATCCATCTAATCCGACCACATGCATAGAACTTTAGTTTGCTCTGAACTAGGACTGCAAACATGATATGTCATTGTGGACAATGTTGATCCACACCCGCACTTGTTCTGCGATCTTTTAAACTAAGTGTTATCGTCCAGTAGATACTTTTCATCGATGCGAAATAAACACTCTTATTTCTGCAGTTGAGCAGCAGCTCGATCGTGAAAAAAATTCCTTTGGATGTCTTTATGCTTCTATTAATACAGCAGACATTGGTCAAGGTTCGGATGCAGTTGTTCCATGTAATTTTAAATCATTTTGCAAGATGCTCATTCATTCATGGCGATTTATACCGCTTTATACTGTTGCGCGGCCGTTAATTGCTTGCACTTGATGTATATAAAAACAGTCTTTCGCTCTATCGTTATCGTTAGTACTACTTTATTCGCTTTATTAAATTCAGTATGCAAGGATCTGGTGATTGTGACTGATGGCTTGCCTAATCGACATACAGTGAGTAAAAAAAGTCTCCGCACCAACTATGTCTCTGACACAAAACAATATTTATTATAAAAATTTAGAATCAAACACAGAAATGAGCAATAGCAAATAATCAACACTCCGGTGCTATCGAATTCACATAGTTTCTAACCACGTTGACGGTCAACCTGAAAAGAAATACAAAGGGAACCTCCAGAAAGTACATATTTCAAGTCAAAAAAATGTTCGCACCTTTTATTTCCTGTTGCTAAAACTTGAGAGTAATAGATTTCATTAATATTTTGTTGATCGGCGTCGATACTTGATAACAGTCCGTAATCTATTTGGCATTGAATGCAGTAATTTTCGACAGTATTGGGGGGATATCCTTTTCCATTCTCTTCGTATCAACCTTTTAAAGCTCCTTTTGTTCAAATTCGTGAACACCTTTATACCTTTTATGCCTTTAATGGTCCGATCGCTGAGCTTTCGCTTCAAATGAGCCCATAAATGCTCTATCGGATTGAAGTCCGGAGATTGAGCAGGAGTTTTGATAGTGGACGGACAATTGTATAGGGTCCAGAGACGGCAGATGTGAGAATTGTGTTTCTGATCATTGTGTTGATACAAACTGAAAGATGATAATATCCCCAATTTTCGAGCGCTTTTTGTCAATCGACGTTTTAAAATATTTAAATATGCGTGTTTGTCCATTTTTTCGTCAATGAAATGTAATTTTCCAACTCCAGACGCTGCCATTGACCCCCACAACATTAAACTTCCACCACCATGTTTTACAGTTCCTTGGTATTTTTGAATTCTAGCTCTTTGTTTTTTCCGTCCACACAAAAATTCTTCCATTTGATCCAGAAAAGTTAATTTTTGTTTCATCCACGAATATAACATTTTCCCAATATGATAAGGGCTTGTTTATATTGTTGTTGGCAAAATTATACCTTGCTCTAATATTTTTTTTTCCTTATATATGGCTTTTTCCTTGCAACCCTACCATGAAACCCGAAACTTTTCAACGTGTTTCTTACTGTTTGCGTTGAAACTGTCTTTTTAAACTCTTTTTTTCAATTCTGCTCTTAGAAACACGGCACTTAGGAAGGGATTACGTTTAATTTGTAGCCGAATCCATTCTTGTTCCCTACGTGTAAGAGCTTTTGGACGACCGCTTCTAGAATTTTTTCCAAGTGTTTTATATTGATTATAATGTTTTATGATGTCTCTAACTGTTGATTTTCGTTTTCCAACAATCTGTACAATTTTATTATAAGAATTACCAGATTTCCTCAAATTTATTATCACTTCCCTCACTTCAATCGGAGTTTCTTTCCTTTTACTTGTTATTTTAAACACTTTTCACAACTTTCACCAAAATCTAACACGTTTAACAATAGGCAGCTATTGACTGACTAATTTGCATCGAGCAGCAACTAAAAAGTCGGGGAATCCCCGTGCTACATAGGAATAAATATGATAGTGCGAACACTATTTTGGCCTAAAAATTTGACCTGTGATATACTTTTCTTCTTTACCTCTTTGAATTCCAATTTTACCGTTGACTTTTTTTCCTAGTTACAACGTACATGATAAAAAGTACGGAAACACAGAAAAGAAATCATTTTTAGTTATTTAAACTTCAAAAATGGTATCTACAAATGCTTGAAACGAAGGGTGCGGACACTTTTTTTACTCACTGTACGTGTTTTGTGCTTGTATCAAGCAATGTATCCTTGCTTGGGCCTTTGTTTCGCTTAAATCCATTTTTAACCATAAGTCTAATTTTGGCTGTTTTATCTGAGAAATGCGCTTTCTCATAACTGATGATAAGCGTAGTTCGCTAGACATCTTAGAATTACAACATGCATCTTAGAATTACATTGGATATGCTATCATATGGTCGATTTCAAGCCTAGAGATGGAGGACGTTTAGAGAGACTTATCACACCATTCATGAGAACGGAACATCACAAGCTCGATGATGGCGCACCGCCGAAACGCGTCTGTGGACGAATCAAAGGAAGTGGCGGGGAACGACAGAAAGTTATGAACACAAAAAAAAAGAGCTTCAGAATATTATCGGTTTGTTTTCTCCTTGTGTTTTCTATTACCTCAAGTTGTTTTCGCTTTTCCGTATAAGCTGTTTAGCTTTTACTGCTTTCCCCGAATTTTTGTTCTTGATTTTCCTCCATTGCATCAAAAGTTGACTAGCTAATACTCTCATTATCCTGCTCCCTTTTATTGAAGTCGATTCCTGAATAGAAAATGTTATTTGTATCCTTAGAGTTGCAGTTCCGTAAAAATCATTTTGTTCTGAATTTTGCTGCTACATCTGTCAAAGGTTGAGGGTTGTTTCGTTTTGAGTTAACTTTTAATTATTTTTTCATTCTACATTTATTCTTTTAATGATTTTTTTATTCTACATTTCTTATGGACTTATTTGGTCAAATAATAATATTGGATGCAGTAGTTGGTTATTTGCTGACGCGACTAAGAGCTTGGACATGAATAGCAATACGAATTATTTTTCAACGATTTATTTAGTGCAGAATACTTCTACAAGTTTTAACCTCCGTTATTTGATGTTTTATGTTAAACCATTTGAAACTAACGATAATTGTTTGGTTGTTCAGATAATAAAAAACATAAGTTCAATCAGACAATAAATTGTGCAAACACAAATTCCGTAAATTTTTACTGTCTCTATTTAACGAGTTTGGTATGTGAGTTTTATTTATTTGCTTATAAACTGCTTGCATAGGCACTTAAGTTGTTGATATTATTTATTTGGGGTCCTTTCTTGGAAAGATAGCTTAGACCCGCATGGGTCCTGAGCTACTCGCGTTGTTATCAGTGCTATTATTTCCAGATGGCGCATCCTGACGTCCTGCAGAAAAGAAGTGGTCCAATCCAGTTACGTTAGCACTCATGAGCCCTGTGAGGCGTTTGTTGCCCTGGCTCAGAAAATCTGGTAGTCAGTGCTTTGTGATGTACTCTTCCTCGCCTAAAGCTCAGCAAGTAACATCCGTTGGCATTCCTATTCTTTTGACCTGTTGACCTAAGAGATTGAGGCCTGTATGTCATACCATCAGTGTTCTTATATCATTTCTGTTTTTCCATAGCAGTTGTCTTGTTCTCGTTTGGCTAGGGTGAAACCAGCGAGATCGACTTATATTGGGTTCCTCCGTGTCAGTCCAAGCCGTATCTATCGCCTTTTTCGAGAGAATTTCGTTTAGTTCCCTTTTTACTGGTGCCAAACTATTGGCACTTTGGTCGTGTCTTTTCTAGTTGCATGTTGGTCACCGTATCCTGCTCAGGTTAGATCATCCACTTAGTGCTCGTTAGTACTAGCTTTAATCCTACGATTCCCAAGGCAAAGTGTGGGTTTATTTGTCCATTCTCGCCTCCCTCGTCTCCATTCAAACAAATCCCAGCTTAAGAACAACTTTGTCGATTACTGAACACAGCGGGTGAAAATTAGGTGTGTTTCTGCAGTTTTGCGAACATAACCGCTGAAATTAGGTAGGCGTCCAGTCATCTCTCGTGGTTTGAACTTATTCCCTTTTGTCAATGAGCCCCTCCCCATGAATTTTTGATTTTCATAGTGAAACATTCAAAGAAATCGTATCGGTAGTCAACGTGCAAATTTGTCAAAAATGCTGAATTCAGTGTCCCAAAATCCACTTTTTTCTGGGTATTTCACGGTCTACGTTTTTGTTTTGTTTATTCCTCCTTGTCACTAATAGTGTTTAGTTCTTTTCCAGTTATTTCCCAGTTGTTAGTTCTTGTGTTCATTCGAATAGCTCTTCGTAAAATGTTTGTTAGTATGTATTAGAATTATGAAATCAAAAATTGGAGAAAGTATAAAGTGCAAACGCTAACAAAAAAAAAAAGATGTATCGAAAAGTATTTAGATAAATGCACCAAATATTATTTATTTTTGAATGCGGAAAGTGTACCTGATATCAGATTTCTAATATGAACTTGGATACATGAAAACTGGACCAAAAATCATTCTCTTATAAATTAAGAAGTTTTGACTAACAATAACACATATAAAATTTATGTTACTTCAAAATGTGTTTTATAAGCTTTCTTTTGTATTTACTTTTCTTTTTCGTGTGTATGAAATGAACTAAGGCTTATCAGACAAACGAAATTTTTCGACTTGTTGATCATATAAGCTACTAAAATTTTATCATCATAATCTTTCACATTCGAAAAAAGTTTGTCATAACTACTTTAAATGATATCCATGGCTTTTTTATTGTCTTTGCGTTAAAATTGTATTCGAACATCCTTTTACCCAGGCCCAGTGAATACCCATTTTTCAATTTAGATTCCTTTAAATATGAATCAATTCTCATAATATGAATTATGATAAATCTGGATGTGAAATTTTTAAAAATACTTAACGTGTTCGGTCACTGCTCTTACAAAGTGGGTTATTATCAAGCGAAGTTTGATTTGTGGCGGTGGTAGGGACCTTTTTTAGGTCCACTAAAGTTTTTTGTAAAATTTTCTTTTTACTCAGCGTTCGAGTTTTTTTTACAGACCATTGTTTTTGTTTGTTCAAATGTTCATCCACTTGTGCTTATGTTCCATAGAGATATAAAACATGTTAACTATATGAATCTCTTTCATTGTCTAAGGAATATGTAGAGCAAGGAAGAATGATATCATAACCTAGATAGTTAGTTTTCTTTAAAATCATGTGCTGATTTCTGGAAGTGTGCTTCATACGGGCTGAATGAAAAACACGAAGATGAAGAATTATTTTCGTGGTAGTATAACACATATTGAGCTAGCTTTTGATGAGTCTATAAAAAACTTGTAATCTCCTCTTTTATTATGTTCATCAAACCAAGAATATCATACCAGTACTCCTAAGCGTTTTACTGATGGAAAAACTGAGTAAACTGTTTATCTCCTGTTCTTTGGTGGCAAACTGAAATTCGAGATACCAATAATTTTTTTTCCTTTTGCCTAGAACCTTTTCTGCAGTCGAACCAAGTTCTCACAATAAATCTTTTAACTCAATTTGTGTAGACAACAGTGGCCTCAAATTTTCTGGACAATATTTAATTTCATTATCAAGTATATGTGTTGTATACAATTCGGGACATTGCCTTGAAAAAGTCTTCTGTTAATTGAGGTGATCCAGAGACGGGAAAGCTCGACCCGGGTCGTTGGACATGAATGGTGACGTGAGTTCTCGGCATTTTTTTCATATTTCAGACTGATATCCGGAAGCTTCAAAGCAGTAAAAATAGTTTTCATGTAGTTGTGTTTTGCAATCTGACTTTATTATGGGCACTTTAAATGCCAATGTTTCGTTTTCCTTCTTATTCTATTTCCTAAGATTCTTTACACATACTTTAAATACATACTTTTTACATACTTTATTAGAAACCAGGAGAGATTTATGTCCCAATGCAAATAAATTTTTTTGAGTTCATTAACCTTTTTATTTTGGCAAATCTCCAATTTGGATACATTGAATACGTTTTATAGAGTTCTAGGATTAATGTAATTTGTCCGAAAAACCCAGCATAGCTCCGATATCCTGGAATATGATGGCCATTCGTGGTGTTACCTCTTTGACTTTACTGTAGGAATATGTTGCGTTACAAATCGTAAATGTTGAGCCCTGTTTTGCGTTTTTGCACTCATACTTGAGAGGAATGATAACTCCAGCTTTAATGAGTGCAGTGATTAGCATCTATATCCTAAACAGCTAAATGCTTTCTCACATTTAGTCAATCATGGCTATTTTCATTTGCATAAATATTTCATTTGACTAGATTAGCGAAGAACTTTGTTTCTAGACTTATGACACTAATCTTGTTTTTTTTTTTTTTTTGAGGAGGATATTAGATTAAAAGACTTGTAATATACTCAACTTTTTTAAAACCTAATCAACATTTGATCGCGTTTAATGATTTTTTCTGAATCTAATGAAAAATAGTTCACACAACTTGCTTTGATGGCCGCATTTCGACACTTTTGAGCCCTCTTTAATTCCATATTCAGGGAGAACTGTCTATGAAATTACAACAAGTGGAGCCAGAATATGATAAGGGATTAGCCGACGATAACATAACAACAAAGTTAACAAACATTAACTACACATGGAGACCATTTTATAGTTACTTTTAATTGGTTACAATATTTCATTGTCATACCAAATAAATTTTGTCCAAAAGGAAAAAAATACGAAATTGAAGTGAAAATTAAATGAACTTGAAATGAAAATGAAGTTGAAACGAAAATCATCCAAACATAGTTGACGATGCAAATTTTCACCTTTTTTTGATAAAATTCTAATAACTATTTCCATACTATTTAAAAAATTTAAATAATTTTACCTTATTTATTTCCGAATTATAAACACGCATGATATGAAACATGTTCATTGAGCAGAACAATGCTTGATCTTGAAGGCTCTTTAAAATCTATAGTCAATTTTCATATCATACAAATCATAGTAAATTATTAATAAAGGACTTATTTGAAAAGATTTTGTGATAAAAAGAAAATGGTGTACACAACACCACCAAACACTTTGAAATCAACTTTACCATTTGAAATGCAACCAACATTGCAGTGGGTACTCAAATTTGAACAACTTTGAACGAAAAATTTTTGAATATTCTTTGAAAAGGGAATACGCATAAGATAAATTCATGTCTTGAACATTTTCCCTGGAAAAATGAAAAAAAAAATACAATGATGATAACTTTCTTTGAGAAAGTTATAAAGCTTTAATGAAATACCGCAGGTTTTTGCTAAAAAAATAAACGATTAAGATTAGATTTAAACAGTAATTGTGAAAAATGTCAATCAAATGTGGTGAAGAAATAAAATTAAAACAAAACAAAAAAAAACAATGAATTCAAAAACAAAAATGAAAATGTGTGTATAGTGAATAAAATGAATGTTCAGTGACCTTAATGTATACCAACGAATTCAATGAGAATAAAAACAAAAGTCATAATGGTGAAACATTTTAACCGAAGAATTTCATATGCAATAACAAAATTTACCATCACAATCCTCAACATTGACTTCTTTTTTGTTTCAGATTAAGCTTGAGGCGTTAGATGTTGTTTGTGTACGAAGAAAATGATATATTCTCTTTTTCCCTCATCAATAGTTCAAACATCGAGCTTCATTCGTGCCTGAAGTACTTTAATATGCAACATGACGACCGGAACTCTATAGAAATTTCAATGATTTCAGAGCGACTGGAAACAAACTCTATGAAAAGGTTCATGCTCGCAATGTACTATCAGATCATGGACGAAAGATGAAAAATACATTCATAAATCACTAAAAACAGCTGGAACTGTGTTACTTTTTAATGTTATTTTGGAAGGCATATATTTTCTTATATTTTTTTATATAAAGTTATCATCATTGTATCACCAAGAACAAGTTCAAACGACGTTGCCTGTCATAGGCATTAGCAAATGCTTCGTAACATGGCTCTTGGTAGCGCACGAAATCGCAAGAGTGCGCAAGAGAGTGATACAAAATCAAGCATTTTTACCGTTTGCAGCGTTTACGTTTAACTGTCAACAACTGGTATCAATAATTGAAAAAATTAAATAAATTTTTCAAATGTCGATTTGAATTAAGCAAGTATTTGCAAATGTTTTTGCTAATACCTGATATCCCTTTGATTATATGAAGAAATCCAAACATAGGAAGAAGTACCTACCCGCTCCGCTGCAAAAATGGGATTCGATGAAAGTGAAAACCCGATGACTTCCACTACCGACGAAACCAACCTGTCACATCTAGTACGCAACCGGAGAAGAAGAGAGCAAAAAAATTGAAAAGGATGCATTGAAAACTAATGAGAAGAAACTATAAATGAAATTTTTAAAGAAAAGATGTTTTCTGGCTGGCTGTTCAATTGAAATGAAAAAAGGCAATTGAGAAGCTGAACCAGGAAAAAATAATGAAATGAGACAAAGGATAACCTGTTTGTGGTGATCATCTATCATCCATTACTTACATATACGAACCAAATGATGAAATGATAAAATACAAGACGTGAAGTTGCACAAATATAAAGAATCGAAAGAGGACGAACTCAAAAAGAAGCCGAAGGCTGAAAGGAACCGAGGAAATATTAAGAGTCCATGGCGCTTAACTAAGTCGTGAAATTTCGGTCAGTATGAATTGCTGGCTTACATAAAGGGATCAAAACGAATTGATAACAAACACTGAATAACAACAGTGAATAAACCTTAAATCAAAATGTTGTTGAACATATTAACAAATAAAAAAGCACATGGAAAACCAACTAATGTTTTTGATTCGATTGAGGTATCCCAGCCCGGGTAGACCAGCCATAAACTCCAAACCCCTGGAAACCGTTGCTTTGATTTTGGGAATCTGTTGAACAAACAGTTATTTCTTTCTTCATCGAATCAAACATCGCCATCCAAGTGTTTGCGAGTGTATTCGTGCCTTCAAAAAAGGCAACCATAACTGAAATTGACCTTGTGTCGGCTATAACTTTTGACTTAAGTTATTTTTATTATAAAAAGAAAAAAGTTAAGGACTGTCACAATTTACCTGAATATTTCAAAAGACCTGAATGAGTATTTCAATCAATTATGCAATCCAATCGGTGAAAAATTACAAATACAATTCAATAACCAGTACTTTTTTCCATTTTGATGTCTGATCGTCATATCTGCAACTTATAAATTCGGCAGTATTGTGGAAAGCGTGAACGATAGGAACGTGTTGTCTTATGGAAACCAGAACTATCATGGAGTAACAGGATATTAAATAATTGCATAAAATAAAATTGCATAAAATTCTAAATAAAGAATTTTATGCGTTCAAAATGGACAGGCATGATTTCACTACTGTCGCTGACTGATTTATTACGGATGTTGGGTGCTGCCAATTTCATCGCGATTCCCCTCCGCCTCTTGTCACTAATTGTATATTTGATCTGGCAATTGGTAACCCTTCAAAAATTAAACCTTTATTTGCTTCACATAAAAATTGTTTATTTGTATTGGTCGAAGAATAAAGAAACAACAAGCGATCATGATGTATTTGAAATAAACTCAGAAGACTTACTTTTGTCTTTTGGTAGCTAACTTTTAACGTTTATAATAATTGTCAATGTTTAAACCCAGACAGTTAAAAAAATTGTTCGCTCTCCCATTATAATTTTTTTTATTACTTGCTTAACCCGGTAGCTGTCAACATTTTTCAATTTCCTTCGCATTACTTAATAGAGACCATAGAAAAATCTTTTAATCTTTTAAGGAGAGACGCATTTCTGCCTAAGCCAGCTGTGAATGCTCACGAAAAATTCCAGTATCAACTGTATAAGACTGGGAAGTTACGCTCCCTTCATGGCAAATTTTATGTAATAGCGAAAAATTTTGCCTTACATTCGTTCTTCTCGTCCTTCCCAAGAGAGAAAGGAGCAGCCACGTTGAATTCTAAGAAGTAATGGTCAAGGTTACTCACTTCATTTCACGGTAGGAAGAGTTGCTCACTTCATTTGGCAGGAGGAGTCTAATGACATATTTTGTTTGCACAATTCTAGTGCTAACAAATTATATATTTGATTATCTCTAGGCATTGAAAGTTCGACGTAGAAGTCACCCTTACTGCAAGTTCTGTTCCTTGCAACCTTAAAGATGGGAGAGCCGTCGGTATAGCTTGTATTCATCTCAAAGCATAGAAGAACGAGTCATAGTCTGAAGTAAAGCCTAAAATGATTCAGGTTTCACCTGCTGGTAGGCTTCAGACAGGGTTCACACCTTGTTAGGTATTTAGTGTATGGTCCAGAAGTTTTGCATGACTGGCCACAAATGATGAACCTCCTTCTCCCAAAGTCAAAAAAGACTTCTCAAAGTCAAAATCCCAATTTAAGTGGATATGAAAAAATGTTCGAGAATGATACGGACTATGTTCAACTATGAAGGAAGATTCGACCGATGCTGTCGCCTTAAGCATTAATTTTTCGATATAATAACAAGAGCTACTTTTTCCCGGTTTTGTAATAGTTATAAAATTAAAGGCTGACGAAACTATCATTGAAGCCAAACAAACTATGAAATTGCCATATATATATTTTTTGCGTAACATGAAAGCTCCTTTTCCGAAATCTTTGCTGAGACTATAAGTAGTGTACATCGCTCAACTCCTTCTCCAGCCAATGAAAACTGCAACTAAGCCCCAACAAATGCGTATCCATCATTCAAATATTCTGACATTCATCATAATAAAAGGAAATGTTTAGATATGAAAATCTATCTAGGTCATCTAACACCTATACAAATGGAACGTCAGTAAAGCGTTAAAAGTCGTTAAAGCCTTCGATTCTCCGTGTCGTTCACTGGTACTCAAAACTCGATACACAATTGAGAATTCTCCACGAGATATGATTGATATGTGTTAGTAAGTAGTGGAAACTTGGGTGCGAAGGTTGCATTCAGTCATGATTTAATCCAACGACGCTAAGGAGAACATTTTAGTAATATTATTTTCAGAAACCCAATGTCATTTATTGTTCTTGTTAATAATGAAAAGCCACATGAAAAGCACTGGTAGTTATCATTTTGCGCCAACTGAAAAATCTGGCATGCTTATTGGTTAACCAAACTTATTGGTAAACGCATAAATGTATCCTTGAACTGGCTAAGGTGTCCGCAAGTCAGCCTCACCATGTTGAGCCAATAGTGAGTCAAAAAAGTTATGAGAAAAGTTGATTACCTGCACACTCAGGCTATTGTGTCGATATAAAGTGAAATTCAAAGATTTAGGCTTGTGAGTTTGGGACATGATACAGAATGGTTTGAGTCTATTCTGGTGAATTGACAAGTAGTGACAATTGGACCATGTAGTCGTTCGTTGCTATGTTTTTGATGGTGAAATCCGTCATTGTCACAGCACACGAATCGACAGGTTTTCGTCACGTTCGGTTTTTTAATTTATTTGGGTTTTAATTCAGTTACTTTCGTATTATGATTCACACTTGTTGAAGTTCTTAGGTGATGCACATTGGTTAATGCTCCCCATGGACAAGGAAAGGTATTGTGTATTGAATTTTAACTAATACTAGTGTTTAAAGTGTCCTTTCTCCATAGATTCTCTCTTCGTCTTCTAGAGCCCAATGAAATATATTTTGAAGACTTCTCTGTGGATTTGATTCCTAATCCTGAGGAGTACAAATATTCTACAATATGCAAACCCATAATAGGCCGTCTAAAACTCTGCTCAAAATCGCTGGTTTTCGATCCAAAGGATGTCAAATTGCCAATACTAAAGTTTCCATTTAAAGAGTGTAGAGAAATCGCAACGTGGCCGGCAGAGTCGCCAGTATCGACTCAAAACAATCAACTTTTCATAAGGTAAACAAAAACTTACACTACATCCGGCTAGTATAGCATTAAATGCACGAGCATGATAACGTTGTTTTTATATTATCTCTTTACAGATGCTCACAATATATAAAAATGTTAGAAAAAAATATTCTCGCGCCGTACGAGTTTATTACGGAGAGCAAAAAATTTTATTTTCTTTTTCATTACGCAAATGTGGAGGATGACTTTTTACAACTCTGTCAGCAATTACATCGGGCGTCAAGTCTTCATGCCCTTGAGCAGAATAACATGGTAATCATTCGAACATGAGTTTCAAATTCACTGATAGTAATCATGACTTTTGCAGATAGCCACAATCGTCTTTTCAAGGCATAATCGTACAAAATTTAACCCGCTTTGGCTGGACAGTATTTACGAAAAAATACTCTTGGAATGCAAAGTAGATGAAATCAAACCGTTAATACTCAATCCTGGCAAATTAGTTTTGTCCGACTCGTATGTTTATTTTCAGCCCTACAACAATATCCAACCGGTGAGTAAGATTTGGAATCGAATTGACTTAATTTCAACGGATGCTATGAATTTCTCTTTAGCAATATTTGTAGTCATACTGCACACCTTTGTTACTTCGAAACTGATTCTCAATTGATTTCTATTAACATTTTGCAGTTTAGTTTTTATGTATTTAATGTATTATGTATTTAATGAATATGACACTGCATTTGGTTTGCTTTGACATGACTCCGAAAAAAACGGGTTAAGAATGTTTTGAAGAAAAAAAAACTACTAAAAACCAAGCTAAACAGCATAATAGGAGTCAGACTAATGAGTTTAATTGTTTACTGTTCGCTATCTATTATCTACTTGAAAAGTTCAAGATAGATCTAAAAGAGCAACTAACGTTGTGATAACATATTTGTGTTGTGTATCCAGAGACTACTGCGTGCTTGCCTTTTAGTTATGTTTAGCCTTGCTCTGATTGCTGTAAGACGCGTTTTAGTTCATCCACTGTCAAGGAAATATGTTATATTTCGTGTTTTATTTACATTCTTATTAGTAATATTCTTTTTCGTAATTTACTCCCGATCCCGCGATTTGGTTATTTACATCTCGTCCGTATTTCATTCTTTACATATTATAAAGCTTACAATCCGAATTCTACTCTATTATAGCAAGTTAACCTAACATCCTGACTTCAGCTGCCTCACTAAGCATGAGAAGCTTATGGTAGCAGTTTTTTCCTGCGGGATATGCTTGCAAATTTATGCTTGTAGGATGAATGAATCGTGATACCATTGAAATTCAGTACTGCCAGTCTGAAGATCAGCAGCCGGTCGACTGCCATCTCAATTGAAAAATTCAGTGCTAGACTTCCTAATAAAAGAAGTCAGATGACTGGTAAATTAACTTAGCGATTTGCCTGCAAACGTCCAGAAGCAAAAGTCTGCTGTTCGACAACTGGACTTTGTTGATCTTGGCATACTGTAGGTTGAATGATTTTCAACCATTTGAGGACAGCGGCGGCTTTTTGAGGCGCAGATCGTCTGGCGAACCGAACTAGAAATATGTCTTTCTTTGGTCATAGTCGAATGTCCGATTCCTGTCGTTTTGCATCTTCTCCCCAACGGTTGGTCAACATTTCTTCGATCGGTTTCTGCTTACAAACTTCTCAGTGTTACCTCGAATTGATTTTCCGTTTCGTTACGACATATAAATGCCATTCATTCTAGATTATGACTGTCTGGACGGCAGTCACTGGTTCTGATCGATAAAAATTTCTGGCATCGCGAAAGTCTACATCAAAGCAAGAATTGTTAAGCTGGTACCAAAATCCCAAATGTCCTCTTCAATTAACGCTACACACTCATTGATTTTTGAATTCCAGGCAAAAATATCGAAAATCCTGACGGAGGTGTTATGGTTCACTACTAGTAGTGATTTTTTCAACAAGAATGGAAATCTTAGTCGTTTGTTTTTGAAAGAACTTCCTTCGTCTCAGTCAGTTTTTTATGTTGGTCGACATATGCGTTTCGGCACTGCACGGTGTCGTTGATGTGCGTGAAAATTTGCCAAAAATAGCGACAAAATCTGAGTATGGGGCGCTGTTCTGGATCAAATAAAGAGTCGATATTCGTTTACAGAAAAATCGGGATTTATTTTCCTTAATGTAAAAATTGAATTCGAATGAGAGTGTATGGTTCGAGTAGACAAAAATTGGAAAAATTGGAAATCCATTACAGAGAGACAAAAGGACTTTCTTCAACAAATTTTTTATTTCTCAAGTACAAAAACACAAAAAATTCTCAAAATAATGTTTTGATTTCTCAAATTAATTATAATTTTCACATCATGAAGTGAGCGATTGGAGATTATTAAATGTGCAAAGACGAATATTCTGGAACTGCTCATCGCAATTTCTCACTGTAAGATGGCGTATCAATTGCATTGACCTTATATGTGTCCCAGTATTTTAAAAATTCATAGTGGACACTTTCACCAGCTTGTTCTGACCATAATCCCAAACCAGTGTTAGCATCTAGAAACTCCAGAGACTCTTTCAGATGAGTTAGGATAACGTGGAGGTGATGGCAACCCCTGTATCTTCGACAGCTTTTTGCAAATCTCCAACTAATTTCTCAACATCAAAATCTCCTCTTGCCACGCGAAAACAGTTTTGAACCAAGATATCCATCGATTTAAAAGCTACAATGAACGGCACAATCCGAAAGTAACCACATTCCTGATATATTTCAGCATCATTCATTCTGTCAGCCTCTTTCAGCAAGCTCCTGCAATCGTTTCCTTCGAAAACTTCCACATGGTAACCTTTGGAAATGATGTTCAATTTTTTGGGCCAAAGAAGGCCCTTTCTCTGCCCAAAATTGGTACCAAAACAGATGGTTCACAAACCCTTGCAGAAGGTGTAGCTCGGGAGGTACGCACTTTTCCAACATAGTCCAATAGTCACATTCTCTAAACAAAGGAGGATTCACTGTACTGTTGGAATATGTTGCAAGTTTTTTCTTTTTTCCATTAGCACAAAATCGACCATGGTCGTCTTTCTAATGTCCATACGTTTTCACACTATCGGCACAAGGCATAATGTTCCGCTCTTCAGGATCGCGATCTCTTTATTCACACAAAGTCACAAAACAGTACGGGCAAGGGTACGTAGAGGTGACCGTTTGTTGCCCATTGACAATCAAAAGTAAATTAAAATCGGCTAAAAATTTAAATAGAACATTATTCAGCTGAGTCAAATCAAATAACATCTTGAGGTTTTCGTAGGTTTTTTTTTTATTGCGGGCATTGTGGTTAACATGATAAGTTTTTGGACGCTGGTCCAATTCGCGTTTTAACCGACCATTCCACCTTCAGCATACTTTGATCGTTTTGCTGACATGTCCTCTCCAAAATTATTATCATACGCTAGATCATCGTTTGCTGGCAAAATTGTCAAGGAAACCTTAAAAAACCCCTGTCCTCCATCAGCCATAATTTTTATTAAATAAAATCCTTCTAGCTCGCGCTTCTCAACGACAAATCCAATCAACTCCTCAGCATTTGCCCAGATGACAGTCCGTTTTTCTTTTACTCCGCTATTTTCAACATCGAATTCCACTTGATCTTGGTCATAAATGTTCAAGAGCATTTTTGAATTTTCTGTCATGTGTTTCGAATGATGTGATAGACGGACTTTCTCCCAGCAACAAAACAAATGTAATTGGTGATTTCAGTCATTTGTCTTGAAGAAGCTCCAGTGTTCACTTGTAAATTATCCAAATGTTCAGAAGAAAAAACTGGGTTACTTTTTTCACAAGGATTTACAATTACACGACAAGGACGCCCGCCTGTTGCCAACTTCACTTTGATATTCGAAATATTCATTGAGGTACTTGGAAGCTCGTCGATTTTCTGTCGGAGAATTTAGCTAGTGATTTGGTCTTGTTGTTTATCTCGAAGATGCTGAATTGTTGAGATCAAGTTTTTGGCAACGACGTTACCAGGCCTATCTTCACGCGCAATACAAGAATGCGGTTTTCCTCTTTTCACTTCTAGGAAACAAATTTTGCAAACCATCATGTTATTGTTGCCTGACTTCGTCAACTTTTCCCTACCAACATTATTTCTTCATGTTTTGTCGATTTTCAAGGCCCCGTACATACCTGTAGTTTTCATCAAAATATCGGCAAATAACCTATCCTTTTTTGGTTTTTTATGGAGTGTTGCTCGGCCCATTACACAAATGTAACAATTTAATATCGAACTACCAAAAAATTGCTTCGCGTCCTGGTATTTTTCGGCAAATAAAGTCTCGTACGCCGGCATTTTGGGTAGCGGTCTTTTCTGACAGCCCCGTTCAAATTCACTGAGAGTGTGTCGACATGTAGTGCAAATACTCGCCGGGTATTTTGAATTCAACAAGTCAAATTTGCCGTTAATTCACTTTTTATTCAATTTTTCAAACTTATCGCTAGTTTTGAAAGAATCTATTTTTTTGTGCCCAAAGCCAATTTTCGAGCACAAGGTGCACAAACTTTAAGTCGATTTTCTTCGTGATCACGTTTTCTATTCAACGGCATCGACATAATGAAAATCAAAAATTTCCTTGGGAATTTTCTCAAATATTTTACCGACGGGGAGATACGGTCGAAATGTGCAATTTCACGTGTTCTCTTATGTTTAGATTTGCGTATTCATTTGTGTAGACATGTGTGTGCAGGTGAATGCGTGCGTGTGTCTACGGCTGCGCGTCTGTATACGCACGTATGTATAAAAGTGCGACTCTCCCCATTTGAATTTACCGAGCATTTTACCCCCTCAGGTTGAAATTCAATTTTCAACCGTAAGTATCAAAAACAAGCAGCCCGGATTTTTCTCTAAGCAAATATCGAGTCTTCATTGGATCTAGAACAGCGCCTCATACTAAGATTTTGGCGCGATTTTTGGCAAACTTTCACGCCCTTCATCGACACCGTGATTGTGCCATCTACGGTGATTTCTTTTAAATATTTCCACGATGTAGAGCTTGATCATAGTTTCCTATTGCTTAATACTGACGTGAGTTCTTATTTGTCTACAACATTTTGTTTGCAATTTCGGGGTTGAACTGGAGCAATGCTAGCATCCACCCGAGAGGAGAACTTTAAGCATGAAAAATTAGAATTCGAATAAGTATCGTTGCTATTTCTTATATCTTGATAGTAGTGGAACCTTGATCGCCCTTTTGCCCAATCGCGTCTACGAAGACTGGGAAGTTGAATCAACGTTGCTGGAACCAACGGATACACCATCTATGACTTTTCTGTTCGAAATCATTTCTCCTGTGATAGACATACTTCCATAGCAGTATTTTCCGAGCCTTTTTTCTTTAAGGTCAGGTGATTCTGTGAGATTATTTCATTTTTCGTTAGGATTATAACAATGACCAGAAAGGACTAGTACAAAAGAATGATTTGTGCGCAATTTTTTGATAAAACTGAAAAAAATGTGGTGATCAAAGTAAAAGCAAAATTTGATGATACATGTATCACCAAATTAAATCATAGCCAATTACCAGAAAGGAATAGTACAAAAGAATTATTTGTGCGCAATTTTTTGATAAAACTGAAAAAAATGTGGTGATCAAAGTAAAAGCAAAATTTGGTGATACATGTATCACCAAATTAAATCATAGCCTCCAGCAAAATTTGGTGATACATGTATCACCAAATTAAATCATAGCCTCCATTCTGTCGACTGGGTTAAGCCTTTTTGTCTCCTTTGTGTGTTTCCGCATTTACAAATCAACTGTTCTATTTCTTGGTCTTTTCTTCTCCGCCTGCAAAATGCAATAAACCACAAAAATATTTATCTCTCGTGAATGTACATAAGTAATGTTTGACAACGTTCAATCAACTTGGTTTGACTCGTTTCGATTTAAGCGCTTTTAAAATACACCTCCATGCTCCCATCAAATCAAGTTGAAAGCTGTGATCGGCCTTCGATGTTGTGATAGATCCTAGCCAGATTAACTTAGTTACTTAGTTTGAATTAACCTTCCCATCAACATGAAACTAGGTGATTGACACAAGCGATGGACGTCGAGTGGCAAATAAAATCTTTAACGAAAAACTGCGCAAAAATAATTGACCGTAAAAATTGTTTGATTCCTTTGATTGCTATAGTATTAATATTGCATCCATTGGAATACTATTACCAGTTTGCCAGCATGAATAACATAGAAAAAACATTTAAGAATTTTTTAAATTTCACAAATCCTAGTTCGGGTTGCAGACACTTTGTGTAAAAGGTGTGTTTATTAAACCGCATTGACAGCATTCCTCGTCATCCAGATGAAGGTATGTTTCGAAGAAGACAGTTTCATCGGTGTATTCTCAGGCTGTGAAGGTGATAGAATGGGGGTTATGTCCGGGTTACCACTCGTCAACCTTTAAATGTCTATTGTACTTCTGGTGCACCTTAAGCCCTTTCAAAGCACCGTGAACCTTGTGATGTGAACTAAACCTGGTTATGAACTGAACTGTGGATGGGAACTCTAAGGAAGTAGTTACAGAGGGTCGTTTTTGTCGTTAGACGAGGAGCAATAAGAATTTCGTTTTGGTAAATTTCAAAACCACGTTCAAGACAATACACTCGTCATACATAGTAAAATACAAAAATTGTATTGATAAAAGCATAAAAGAGAAACATAAAACTATCATTTTCTGAATCCAAAACGACTGACAATGAAAAAAATCTCTTCAACATCAGAACTAAATAGTTAAAAAAACATCGAAACTTCTGTTGTTTTTTCATATCTTATTGATGTCACCAAACAAAAAAAGATTCAGCGTTTAATTTTGATATTCATTTTTCACGGAACGTGCGAATATCAAAATGAAACCACAAGCTATCTTTTTATGAGTATGAGATTTTTATAGTATAGTAAGACAATTTCTTAAAAGCAAGACATTTGTTGCTAGTTATGACATATAAATATCAGACATTTGGCAAAACGCGCATTGTTTTGCTTAGAGTTCTTTACCTAAAAAGTGATTATAATTTGAAAAATCGCTCACAATTCATAAGAGGTGTGTCAAAATGAATGAAGAGATTTTCGGATTTCAAATCTCGCAGGCAAGTTTACAATATACAGCACTTTTCAAAGAAAATTATTCGGCAACTTCTATTGAATTGTGCAAAAGATTTTGTTGAAAGTATGTCTCAGAGGTGTCATACCATAAAAGACGTCATACCATATTAAATGAAACGTTTTTATTGAATAAAAAGGGAATTAATTTCTATTTTTGTTTCACTTTTAAAGCCGTCAAGTTTCTTGACTAGTGAACGGACTATAATCATCAAATGCAAAATAGTAAATTTTTATACAGCGAATTGGTCTGTCCCAAAATTGTTGAAATGTGATTTGAATAACAAATAACAATGTGGATAACAACATTCTAGTTTTGTTCCTTGGTTAGACCTCACCATGACTCAGTTCGAAGTGCTAATTTGTTCTCAAAGCAATCAATCTAAAGCGAAATTGCCTACATGAATTATTGTCCTACAAATTATTGTCAACCTAAATTATTGTCCTACAACAAATTAAAATTACATAAAAACATAATTACTGATTTAAACACCAGTACATTTAATACTCGAAAGGAAAACTTAACTTATCGCTATCCCTTTTTTGTGTTTTATAATTCGTATACCCTGCGCGCAAAAAGCACACCTGAACGATTTCTCATTATTTCCTAAACAACTGGGTGCAGCTCAATAAGATCTTCTTCAAATTAAGAAAGTGGGCACAAATATACAATTCTAAATAAAAATGATTACAGTTTCCTCAAAAGATCTTATGGTGCATTATATGACTTTTAGGTGTATTGAAAAGATAGCACATGTTGCTTGCATCTTAAATTTGGGCTCCTCTATCAGGCTGCTTTAGTATTGACTTTCGAATTGCTATTTTCACAATATAGCCATTAAAGCAAAATTAATAACCACTTAAAAAAATTGGTTTTTAATACTTAGGAGAATGAGACGAGACAAAGTGCTAAATCCTTCGGAAGTTAAAAGGATTCTGAATTTATGGCAACAAAAGCGGAAATTGCACGAAGTATAAGCATGAGTCGGAGAACTGTAATAAATTTGATAGCAGATTTGTAGAGTAACGGTGAAAAAGGCACTAATTCGACCACGAGTATATCACAAGGCGTAACGCGAATTCGAGTTTTGAAAAAGGCTTGGGATACTGCTCTTATCGCAAGCTGTCGTTAAAAGGACGTACGCTTCGTTTCGACAGACAGAGCGTAATTCAACCCATGTCACTCATTCAATGCCGGAAACTACAGCGAAAATCACTGTTAACCCTTCTTCACAAGAAGCACCGTTTCGCGTTTTCCACGCGTTGTTTTCAGTGGGAAATATGCAGGCGTGTGATATTTTCTGACGAAAAATTTAATTTCGATGGTCCAAATGGCTACAGACACGTTGGACATTCGGAAGGAGGAGTAATTTTAACAAACAGCAGTATGGTGGCGATAATATGGGGTGCTATCGGAATTAAATGTTGATCAAAACGAGTATTCGTCAGTGGAAAAATGAACGCTGAAAAGTACGTGCAACTGTTGGAATCACAAATGTAGACCATCAGATATTTGACTATCGCATAAGCATTCCCGATTTTTCCACAGAAAAATGCGTCTGTGCACACCACCGTGAAGGTGACATCTTTTTTCAAAAAGAAAGAAATTGAACTTCTTGAAAAGGACAGTCGACTGTCGACAACACCGACAGGAAGAAATGTGTGGATGACCTGAAAACCGGATTAATTAAATGCTGCGGTGAAGTTTCTCGGAAACACTTCATAAATTTGACTAAAATGCTTCCAGATTGAATGCTTGAAGTAATTAAAAATAGTGGAGGTTCAATTAAGCGCGAGTGTTTTAATAAAGATTTTATTACCTTACCTTCGATTTGTTTTTATTATCTGTCCAGTTGTGCTATCTTGTTTGCACATCTAAAATCATTAAATGCGTCATAAAATCTCAAGTTTTGAGTAAACCTTAATTATTTTGAGGCAGAATCATATATTTCAGACTTTTTTCCCAATTTATAGAACATCTTACTGACCTATATCCACAAATTGTTGACATGTGTTATTTTTCGTGTACAGTATGTAACTTAGTATCAAAAAGTATCATATAATACGAGTTACATTCAGATCCATTAGTTCTTAAAACGAAAGGCATGGATTAGATAGTAAAATATCCACTTAAAATTTTATATAACTAACCCAATCTCAGAGAATTCCGAGAAAATCATGAGCTTTCCGTATTGAACAATAAAAATTATTTACAGTTTACCTATAGTTTACAGTTTGCCAATGGTACATATATTGCAACAAATTTATAATATTTTGATTCCCCGTAGTATCCCGTGATAAAAATTAAGCTGTGCAATATAAGTAACATGATTAAAAGACGATTTCTTCTGCGTCACACGGTAAATATATTATAAAGTTTTATTAGTTGGAAATATAGAAAAAACGTTTAAGGGATTGGAATTGAGATGGGAGGAAACAATGCATCTCTACATTTCATTCCGTAAGACTGAAGAACGAGAAAATTTCTGTGATTTAATAGCTAAACAAAAATTATTTAATGTAACCAGTGAACAACCAGAAAGTATGGCTTTAAAGTGGCAGAATCGTTTAATATCCAACTACGACTACTTAGTCTATTTAAATAGGTAACTTGAACTCTGATCATAGTTAAAATCGTTCTGAAATAATTTTTCTTAAAGTTTAGCAGATCGAACCGTAGAAGATTTAACTCAATATCCAGTATTTCCATGGGTGCTGACGGATTATACCTCAAGTGAAATAGATTTAACAAATGAAAGCATCTACCGTGATTTAACAAAACCAATGGGTGCCTTAAACCCTGAAAGACTTGGACGTCTGAAGGAAAGATGCGAGGAAATGGGCGAACCAAAGTATGATTGCATTGAAGCGTCGGCATGAATTGTATTTCTATTTAAAGACAAATTTGGAAACAATTTGCGTAACTTTAGTTATGATAGGTGATAAAATGCATATGTCGAATTTTCATTTCCTATATAGAGCAAAGATAAAAATCAAAATGCTTATTCCTGCCGATGCTCCTGCAATTAAATAATTTCCAAAAGTTCACTGACGCAATTTCTCATCAGATTTTTATACGGATCACATTACTCCGCTCCTGGCTTCGTTTTATTTTACTTGGTAAGTAATATCTTTCGGTTCAAAGAACAATGAAATCAATAATTGAATTCTAGGTCCGAAAGTATCCACATTTAATGCTGTGCTTGCAAAATGGACGGTTTGACCATCCAGATCGTATGTTTAACAAACTATCCGATACTTTTAATAACTGTCTCAATAATATGTCTGATTTTAAAGTAAGTGTAGTGAAAGTAACTTAAAGAAAAATCTACAATAGACATCTATTTTTCGATTCGAACAGGAATTAGTGCCGGAATTTTATGATACTTCACAAGGGGGCGATTTCCTGCAAAATATTCACAAAATAAATTTCGGCTTTCGATCTGACGGTACACCAGTTAATCATGTCACACTACCACCATGGGCCAAGAATTCACCGCAAATGTTTGTACAAACATTAAGGTGAGTAAACTTTGAAATGTGTAAGCAAAATTATTTTACATGGGGGTGCGAATGCCGCGAATGATTGTGATAAATTTGGACAGAAAATAGTTTCCATCAATTGTTACCGGGAACATCGCAACAGGATGTTCCCACTTTCAATAGTGATTTCCTAATAGCACCGATCGCACTCCTGATGAATATCCGAGAAAATCATCACTTAAAGATTAGTATTTGCTTTATTAGTATTTAAATATCAAGGCGTTGTTTGACTTTTGAAATCAATATTGCAATCAGTAAATACATTTATACATAAATAAATACATTTATACATAAATGAACTTCGAATTATTTGTGCCCTAAATTTACAAACATCAAGTGAACTAGTATTGCAAAACTTTATTAAAATATTCAAAAATATAAAACTAAGGAAAATATTTAGAGGTAGGAAGAGATAAAATGGAAAATAGAATAGAAAATAGAGGTAAAATATTTAGAGAAGGAATAAATTTAGAGATAAGAAAAACTGATGCTCCACCTCTCCAAATTTTATTCGAAAAATCATGCATATGGTGCGTCCCTTTCTAGTGTAAAGAATTGTAAGTTATGATTTTCACTATTCGAGGCGATCATTTCTTACTATTGTGCCCTGATATCATCTGATATAATTGACTTCAGACGTAGAAGTAAGAGTAATGTGTATTATGAGTCGTACTTTCACGTTGTAATTTCGCAGGAATCAATCTATAAAACCGTCTGTCCTTCAGAAGAATGTATTTGATACAGAGAATATTTTTGTTACGTTTGTTTTTTGTCCTTTATTAAATTCATTGATAAGCTGAATAGTGCATAACCAACATATGCCTTAAGGAATTTTGACATTATTTTGACATTCTGGAAAATGTGTACTGTAAGGCCCAACACTTCGTCCTTGGAAGTGGTCTGGGGCTGGAGTCAGATAAAGTAAAGAGGGAGTTGGAATGTGTGGTTTAGACAGATACTTGGTTATACCTGCTATAATATTGATGAAAATTAGATATGGTTATGATTTATTAATAGATGAATACATACGGTATATCATTACCAATTGTAACGTGGTGCAGATTGACTTCTAATACTAAATATATGTCAATTCGTCGTGAGTACGAGTACTTCTTTTAACATCCCATGAAGCATGTAGAGTTTAAAAGGACCGAGTAACTCTTTTAAAGTTCATATTGTAATGGATTTTAACCCGCAATCCTCACGGCGACGGAAGCAGGACGAGTCGGCCTCCCACCGACATCCGGACGTGAAGGCCTAGAGACGTCGCAACGAGTTGTACCCTGAAGGTCAACGAATCGGCCACTCGTTCACTACACTATGTTCACAACGATGGTGGCTTCTGGCGGACTAGTTCAGTGCGGCGAGGTTTGCGGACGTGAGTCGGACTCGAGTGAACTTCCGCTCTGGTTCCATTATGGAACCAGCCACCGAAAAATCCGCTTATCCGAAGGCAACATTTCAAACATTACTTTACTCTACCTTTTAAAATTCTTTTACAAATCAACACAACGAAATCGATCGCGCCTCCACTCACCGAAATACCAAAATACCTCAGTGTCCGAAAATACACTACGATAATTAACACTTTCGCAAAAAAAAGAAATCGAGTGGTTACGCGAATACAAAAAGAAATTCACGGACCGAACTACAAACGGCACTGCGGAACCCGAACCGGCGAAACACTTGTGTGGTCCTACATCCTCCTGCACTTAACCTTCGTGCCATCACTTTCCTTCTGAAAACAAGGTCCGATAAAAGGAAAGAATAAATTCAAATTAGCAATTCATTTTATTACTTATATCAATCATAAATCTCTACTTTTCTTTCTCCTGCGATTCACCTCAGCTTCTCTTAATCTCCGAATACATGTAGTTATTAACGTGATTTTCTTAATTTTATTTATTTATTATTTAGATTCTATACTTTTCTCATGAAATGTTTGTATTTCAACCATGATTTGCTCTCTCGCCTTCTAAATGAAATACCAATACATTCAACATTCATACCGATAATTTGCTTTATGTATGGTTTATCTTTTTGTTTGTTTCGTCATTGTTTCGAAGAGTACATTACTATGCCATTTATAATTCTTCAAAAAATCATTCATTGCAAATACCTATGAATAAGCAAAAATTAAAATATAGTATATTCAAATATTATTTCAGACTAAAAAATTAATGATTCAAGATAAATTTAAAAAAACTCTCGCTTGATTGCTAATCCAATGAAAGGGAATTACTAACTAGTAATTACTAACTAAACCTATCGTTAGGGACCGAGTTACTCAAAGCTTTTGTTAAATTGAGATTACACAAACGAACAGTTTTGAACAAATTTCATTAATGTTAGTAAGCACTGAATTCCGGCTATTTTCGCTTCATAACATTAAAACACAATCACCCGAAACAAGCGGAAAAAAAGAATTTAAGGGAGCAACTACTTGGGCAGCGAAAACACTAGAAATCACTGGGGCGCGATTCAGTCCAAGATGCAACAAGTCCTGGCTGCAGTTCTCGCGGTCAACCACTGCGTTTTCGAGCCTCCTTTGCACGCACTTGGGCTAAATTCACGGATACCACTTGGCTTGGTAGTTCGGACCAAAACTTTTGTTGATTGCCAAATGATTTTTTTGCACGTAACTCTGCAAGACAATTGACCTTATGCCCGTCGCCGATCTTCCGCGCCCACTCTCCTTCCGATTCAAAAAAATACTTTTCTTTTGGTTTTGCCACACACGTTTCACCACTTGCGAGGTGAATTTGGATTAGTTATGTTTCTCAATTGAGTCACCTTGGCGGAATTGCCACACTTGAGATGCGGATTACAACCATATGTTACTATGTTGTGGATAAATATAAATGTTGATAATTTGACTTGGTTTTGTTTTATTATAACCCTTAAATAGCCAAAAAGCAATGTTTTTAAATGAAATAAACAAATAATAACACATTCCTTGCCTGACAATTTCCGGGGTGTGAGAAACACCACATAGCATGAAATGTAACGCTTAAGCAAGAGGTTTACGAAAGTTTACTAAGAAAACAGATAAATGTGCTGTGTAATGACGATAATTGCAACTGTATAATAGTATGTTGCTAAATAAATTGTGTCACTGTTTCCTGAAGTGGGTGCGTGGGTGTTCAGATTGAATTTTATGCGATGAATTACTTGAGATGCCACTCTTATTTTCCCAGACGATTATAGTTGAGTTGGCAGTCTGTCATGATACTGGTTCCCCTTTTAATGGACCTTTAAATGACACCGATGAGAGTTTGATGGGATTACTTCAGAACATAACGCACTTCGTCATTTTTGTCTCTGTTCTATCGAAGATCCATTGGGTCCCGTGACTAAACTTTTTGGATTATATTTCCGGTAATAAACTATTTTAGTTTCATCGATATTAGCTGAAACCTCTAATTTCCCCGAAGTTTTGTCCCCCTAACTATTATCCAATGAATTTGAATTAGTAATAAAAGTATATTGAGCGAGCAGATTCATTTTTTCAACCCGATTTTTGTTAGTGTCGTGGACGACGAACTAGCAACATTGCTATCAACATGCATACCATTGCAGAGGAAGCCGCCAACCACTGAATCAAGTTCAAATTCAAGCCTTCCGCCCCGTAACTATCTTTTTGCTTTTAGTCTATGACATTAGTAGCTTTGCGGCAGATTGCTGCAATTTTAATCAAATCAATTGAAAATCGCCACAAGAAAATTACGGCGAATGAGAAATAGGATGACAATTCATAGATGTTTTCTAGTTGAAGAAAGTCGTCACGAAATATCAAAGTCATATGAAGGAAATGTAAAAACACTGCAAAGCACGAAACATCAAACTATCAACGTTATAATAAGAAGGAATTATTTCCGACCTCATGCTATATGTGCTTGCGATTAGCTCCAAAGTTGCATTTTCCAAGGTGAACACCATCATAAAATCCTAAACTTTTCTGTACTTATACAGGGTCTTTCAAATCTAGCTTAGAAGATCAAATTTGTGGCATGCACTTCATTTGCAGGTCCTTTTTTGTTGTTTTGTAAAGTTAAAGTAAAGTTTAAGGTCATAACAATGCAATTGTCAAGTTTCAGTAGCATTAAATAACACATTATGACACACAGTAGTCAAAAAACCGCGTTTTCGTCAATTGAATTCTGCTTACAAAAAGCTAGGCATAAATTTTCCATCTAGTTCCAAATCTAGAAAATCTAGTTCCACAGTTTAAGGGAGATCATTTCAAAATTAATATCTGCGTATTTAAACAACAAATTTCAAAGACTGCAAAATGAATAATCTGCATTTTGTAAATCGTGAATCGTCCGCCGGCAAGCCCCATTTATACTGATGTACACAAATCACCATAATAATAAGGTTTTTAGAACTTGTTACGTTTAATGTGGTGCATAAATCGCTCTGCAATAAGTCTTTGCTACTATTTGCTAATGCATGGCCGTAAACCAATCTTGGCCGAAACTGAAAATTCACAAAAAAACGTTAAATAAATTTCAATATATTTCAGTTGTTGGAAATATTACATGAAACGTTAACATAATGATTGTTAATTATCTTTTCAGAGAAGCCTTAGAATCGGATTACGTATCGAAAAATCTCAACAATTGGATCGACCTCATTTTTGGTTACAAACAACGAGGGGAAGAGGCAATCAAAGCTAATAATTGTATGATTTTAAGAATTGTAAACAAACAATTTCAAAATATTTATTTCTTTGTTATCAGTATTTTACCATTTGTGTTATGAAGGCTCCGTGGATTTAGATACAATCAAAGATGCAAACGCAAGACATGCATTAGAAATACAAATATCGGAATTCGGTCAGATACCTAAACAACTTTTCACAAAACCACATGTAGCACGTTACACTACAAATGATTGTCACTTAGAAAGTCCTAAAAAAACAGATTCCGGTAACACAAATATACATTTTGTAAAACTAGATTAAATGATTAAACATTTTTTAAGATGCGGATTTGCTTTTCGAATTGGATTTGAAATGTGCTTACACAGCGCATAAAGAGTCCATAACATCGCTTTCGATTGATGGCAGTTGTGTGATTTCGACAGGACGAGACGGTGTTCTTAAATTATACAACGTTGAAGAGAACAAACAAGTTCGGTAATCATTATTTATTTGTTTGGGAGCAAAAATTTAGAATTTTTTCTTATTTAACAGTAATCTCCCGATTGCAAGTGTACCATTGAGTGCCTGTTACAAAATTGCAAATTCGTCCGTTCTTGTGGTTGGATCTTGGGATGATAGCATGTAAAAAAGATACATTCCCGAGTGTCAAGATTAAATATTTATTTCCAGATTATTATATAATTGCGATTATGGACGCATATCTGATGTTATTCCAGCACATGATGATGCAGTTTCAACCTTAAGTTTAATATCGGATCTTGGAATCCTGGTTTCAGGCAGTTGGGATTGCACAGTGAAGTAAGATATAATTCAACTAAGTAGAACTAAAACTTCTAATTTGATTATATAATAAATTTTTATATCATCCATGTTATTCTTTCATCTTTACAGAATCTGGAAAGGATTTACTAATATTGATTATAAAAGCTTTCGGCTATCGGAATCAATGATCGGCTATTCTTCATTTGAAGAAAAGGTCGTGCGTGTTGACAGTAAAAAGAAAGATTTTAAAATTACTATCGCAGCTGGAACAGCAATCGGTGATGTATTCACATGGGAGATCGATGTTGAAAAAGTATTTTCGTCGACTGTGTGTAGCCTTCCAAGTACAGAACCAAGGATATTAGTGAAACATAATTCTGAAATCACTAGCCTGGCATTCAATGAAAATGCAACTAAATTAGCTTCATCTGGTGCAGATAAACTTCTCTGTGTCACTGACGTTATGACTGGAATGAATCTTTTCAAGAAAGTTTTAGACAGTCTGCCAACATCGTTGTGCTGGTGTAGTGATAGAGAATATTTGCTAATTGTCGATGAAAGCGGTTGTCTTTCGATATGGGATCTCATGGCAGGTTGCTTGAAACGCTATATTTGCGTATCTAATGGTAATTTTTCATTCGAACTCACGATAAGTAGACTAAAAGAAAACATTTTTTCTTCATAGGACCACTGACATGTGTTTGTTATGATGATCAGAAACAACATATTATTACTGCAGGAAGAGATCAAAATGAAAATCGTATAAAATGTTGGCTACTCAACTAATTTTATAGTTAAGTCATATTACTTCTAATATTCGATTGTGGCAATTATTTGATAGAAATACTAACTGTTTTTGTTGAAATAAAGTGTCGAATTTTATGTAATAGTAAATTTATTTTAAACTTTTGGGATAAGTGGTAAATTTTAGTTAAATATTATTTTGGCCTTGTAAATTTTTCACTATTCGACAATAAATTATTGTGTATGTACTGTAAGAAATAATTATTATAATTAAAAAAATATTTACCGACTATTTTCTTAGCCTCGGCTCAGCATCATTGAATTTCCTAAAAAATTAAAATGTTTAGCATCTGGACACGTTTTATGCAAATGAGTGGAACGATTCGGCCTGAATATTGTTGAAGTGTAGTTGAAGCGCTCGGTGCATATTCGGTCTCATTCAGTAAGTTTTCATTATATTGAAGTGGAACACTCACAAGCTCTAAAACAGTGAGCCTGTGGCATCTTTCTTTATTAGGATCGTAAAATTTTCTCAGCACTCAAAAAGAATATAAACGCAAATTTTCATGCCTATTCGGTGGTAAAAATGATAGCTTGTAACGAAGAAAAAAATTAGTGCCGCGCTGTCATTTCAAAAGAAATGTCTACCGTTTGTAGGTAATCTTGCCCTGTTAAAACTGTGATTTACAAGTGGAAACACAACCTCTGACACAAGATAATTTGAGACCTCGACCGCGTCACGGATACTTGGAAAACACCTATTGTAAAATGACCACAGGAAAAATAATCAGTTTGCAGAAAAGTAGGAAGCTACAATCATTTTAAATATTCTACACGATCTTCAATTTACCAATTCCGATAGAAGTTTATAGTTTCCCCGTTAGCTGATAAGCATATGCCTACTGTTTTCTAGCATAAAGAAGGTATTCTTCTTGATTAAAAGGAAAGAGTTGTCACATACAAGAGCGTGACACTCGACTAACTGAGCGTCTGTGATATTCTGGGAGTGAGAACAAGCGTGGGAAATTGGCCGAAGAAAGCTCCTAGCATGAATGAAAAAAAAATCTTCGAGAGATGAAATTTTTTAATGATGAAAAGATGGAGCGCTCAATGCCAGCCTATTTAAAGTCTAATTATTTGGCAAACAATTATGAATCGATTGGGATAAATAGTAATGTCTTTACAAATTGCGCTAATCTGTTTGATGATTCATAGGTAGATAAAAGACTGTAGAATAATAACGTATAACAGGATACGATAGTAGGATAACAAAGTAACGAATGTGTATCTCCTACTACCTTTGATATAAATACTGGTGTTAATATTTCAATCCTTACACCCTATATCTAACAGTATTATTCATTTCATCAATTGGATCTACTTATTATGGGATGTTAAAACGTCCAACAACGAGTCATGGTACTCGAGAGACCTCATGGACACTACCCTGGTTTGATACATCTGAATTGATTAAGTTCAAGGTCCCATGAAGAATGTTCCTATACATGAGTTGCTGTTTAAAAATATGTCCCGAAATTCACCATAAAGTCAAAGAGACATCCAGAAGAAAACTTTTTAATTGCGCACAAAGTCGTTGAAATCTTCGCCGCTGGCTAGATGACCGGAACGTTGTTTGGGACGCATGTGAAAACCCGAATCTGCACAGTTTACCTGAATCGATCATTAACTGCAATGTGGAGAACCGAAGAAAAGCATTCGCATTTGAAAGGCAAAAAACATCCTTACCCTGCAAGATGATATATCGGGGTGCACTTCCGTGCAGATTCGATGGCCGAAATAACATATTAAAAGCAAGGCGTAACAACTTACAAGCGCTAAAACTTAAAGCAAGATCCAATCGAACTCTCTCCCTCGCAAAGCTCATTTTTCTTACTTCATTCATATCTCCTTCTTTGTGATGCCCCTCTCAAATGTAAGTGCTTTTTAGTACTAGTCTATCGTATTTTTGGTCACCTCATCATATGAGTTATGGGCTCTGTGAAATATGTTTTATTGTGTTCGAATTTGATTTTTTTTATAACTGTATCTGAGAGGGGAAATTATCAATTGATATTTATACAATCCCTATTTTTTCTCACTTCATTACTATTTTAAAACTATCGAAGCTTCTTGTACAAGTTTCAGCAGACCAGAATAACGACTATTAAAACATGAATGCTGGAGCAGCAAACGAAACAACGAAACCTAATGGAACTGGACCACGGCGATTATTTTCAACTTTTAAAGGCAACAAATTCTCCAAATACTATGTATCCCGTTTCTGAGTTCTTGTTCTTTTAATTGTATGACAATCATTCACTGTTGAAAATGGGGCTGCGAAGCCTGTTGGTACCACCTCATTTCCTGGCCAAAGTTACATGAAAAGGTGTTGAAATTTTGTTCTCGCTCAGTTCATTTCATTTTGTGTTTTTACTCAAGTCAAAACCAAAGGTACACGGGAAGGTGATGATATCTTGTTTTTAATCAGTTTAATTGTAATTTAGTTTTCTTGCGGCGTAACGTCAACTTGATGAACCATGTTATTCTTGCATATTGTTATCGATGACCCACTGGATTTGATTGCTGACACGTTGTTTTCCTTCCTATCGTATATCTGTCCTGAGTCTCAGAGCGTCTTACACTACCAAAAGTTGACAAGATTGTGTCCTCCTCGTTAAGGCTTTTTGTCCGATAAGAAATTTCGCTCGCTAAGGATTTTGCTTTACTTGCTTCATCTCATATGAACCCATCCGGCCCCTAGATTGGTAGTTTGTGTACGGTGTGTTTTATTCGTGTAGGGATATGCTCATATAGTTGAAATACAATATTGTCGTCCGCTCAAGACTTACTCAAAATCTCTCTAATTTTTTAGTTTTTGAACTCAGTCATTTTAGATTATTTGTGCTTTATATATAGGTAGTGTTTTTTTGTACGCCAGTAAGTGTTGAGTCTAGGGTCCAGGGCCGGCGGAAACCTATGTGGGGGTGTAGGGTACCCAACACCCGAAAATACGCCGGGTGTTGAATCCAATACCTGAAATGTGTACGGGTGCCATCACATGGGCAAGCGAAAAGAGTCAGCGACGAACGTCGACGCCGAGCGTTGATTGGTTAATACTCAGAACGTTCTGCACGTCGATGACTGCCAGTCTGTGCCAGTCGCTTGCCCATATGATGCTGTTATTGTACCCTTAAGCTAAAATGAGAGATGAGATTTACTCTCTTTCTCTACATAGTATTCTCGAACTTTCGTGTTTATTCCTGTTAATTCCATACGTGTTCGTGCGTGCTCGTCACCGCTGGTTATGTAAGTCTGCCTTACACGTGCATCGTACAATACCATACAATACACAATACCGCGATTCCGTCTGTAGAAACAAAGATGCTTAAATACCTTGTGAAAAAGAGAGATCGAGATGAAGACCAGGGTAGCAGTTCTAAAAGTGTTCCAGAACCTAAACGGACGAAAAAGAATGAAATCATTCTAACTGATGTCCCTGACAAGTTGATAGAAAGTAAGTATTTTTTTTTTTCTTGATAAACATAAATAAACAATAAAAGTTTTTATAAAAAATAAAAAATTTGCAAATCGAAAAATCGATGTTGGAAATTTGGAAATTTGCGAGTTCTGTTTTGCGACAATTTTTCTTCTTTGTTGATAATGTGAAGGTTGGAAATTTTGAATACAAAATATTTATATTTGAATTGAAATTTATGATTCGACAGTGAACTTGGAGTGAAAACATGTTATATGTATATCTTTAAATGCGGGATTTGGAATTTTAAGACTGTATTTGTCAAATTTATTGTACTCATTAGTAAAATCTGGACTTTGTAAAAAATATTGTATGAATAAATAAAGACAATAAACAATGTTTTCAGACAAAGATAATAGAAGACCTGAGTGCGTTTTTCAACTCGAACGGACAAAAAACGACGATGAAAATCGAACTCCTTCTCCTGACCGTTTGGTAAAAAGTAAGTCTTTTTACGCATACGAAATCGCTCGAATAATTAGTGCAAAAAATTTAATATTGATTATAAACTTCATATTTCTCGATTGGAAAAAACCGAATTTCTGTGTACAAATTTATGCGATTGAATGATTTATTGATCTGAATTTTATAAATGTAAATAATGAATTTCGTTGAAAAAAGTTCATTTCATGAAGTTTTTAAAGAAAGTTGATTTCTTAGAATGTAAACAGTATACAATGTTATTTGAATAAGTATCCAGTAATTGGTGAATTCTAATTATACAGTTTTAAAACTTAAAAATCCATAATATTACCACACGTATTTTTCCCAGTTTCGAATCTGTGAAGATTTTATAATGAATTCTATGAATTTGTTAATATGGCTTGCAGTGTGTTAGACAATCTAATTTGTATATTAAGTGTTGGGAATGGACGAATCAAATTTATTTTCAGTATGTAACTTCTACAATGTTTTAAAAATTCAAAACACTTATTCCGAATAAAAAATAAGTGTAATTGATATCGAAAAGATTCTTACCTACATTTTTTACTTAGACGGCTTGTCAATATAATATAATTCTTTTATTAGAAAAATTGTATAAAGTATATAAATTGTATAATAAAATTGTATAATAAAAATTGTATATAAAAAGTATAAAGTTTTGTTTGAACGGATCATCCTTGATGGAAAATTTTAGTTTTGAATCCTAATAATATTGACGAATGAACCAAATTTGAATTCAAGAATGTAGACTGTGGGTCAATAATATTATGACTAGTTTAAAAGAATGAGGATGGAAGTATGATAAGAGAAGCCTTGAAAAGGACCGGAGACTTCGGTCGAAACGTTGGCATAGAATAAAGAAGAAATTTTTCACTGGATGGTGCAATACAATTTTTCTAATGACATGGAACCAGTGATTGTCAACCTATAACTGATTATAATTCTTTTATATTAGAATCTTATAGGACCTGTTTGTTTCAGTACGAAAATTTTTAAATTAGTAATCGAAAAATAGACAAAACTTGATTCTTCTCCTTAAACAATGTGAGGGTTAGATATTTTTATTATAAAATTTGTACATTTAAATTAAAATCTATGATATGACAGTGAACTTGAAGTGATAACATGTTATATGGATATTCTTAAATGCAGAATTTTATGACTGTAATTTAAAAATTTTTTGTTAAATGTTATGTTTTCAGAATCTCAGCGTTGCGACTCGCCAGATTCGCCCAAAATCCCTATTTCTTTCAAATCGTGGCAGCAAAAATATCCTTGGCTTCAACTTAGTAGAAATCATAAGGCAATTTGCACTTCTTGCAGTGAAGCGTCTGAGAAGCGGTTGATTCTGAATCTTGATTCACACCTCACTCAATCTAAAACAGCTTGGGTAGATGAAGGCTTTAGTAAGTGGAATAATGCAGCTGGCAGATTCAAAAAAAACACAACAAGCTTGCTGCACATCAGGAGTGCTGAAGCCCTGCACAATTTGAAGAAAGTCAACATCGTTGATCATTTGGGAACAGAAGTCCAAAAACAGATGTTGGATCATCGAACAGCTCTCAATAAAATTTTCAGTACTGTCAAAGTTCTTGCTCAACAAGGTATAGCTTTGCGTGGTAATGATGATGCTAATTCGAATTTCATTAAAATATTGCAAGCTCGTTCCGAAGACAATCCTGAATTAGAGTCATGGCTCAAAAGAGTAGGTCATAAATGGCTTCATCATGACGTGCAAAATGAAATATTAGAGCTTATGGCGACTAAAATTTTGTCTGAACTCGTGAAAAATATTAATGAAGCGGAATTTTACTCGATACTTTTAGATGAAACCTCTGACATTTCAAGATTAGAGCAAATTTCGATTTGTGCAAGGATTGTTTCCAATGATTTTATTTCTTCTGAATATTTTCTTGGATTTTATTCCACGTCAAGCACTACAGCTTCAACAATAACTGACATTGTCAAAGATGTCTTAATCCGATTTCGTATGCCAATTAACAAACTTAGGGGGCAATGTTATGACGGGGCTTCAAACGTTTCGGGGAAAATAACGGGACTACAAACGCGATTGCGACAAGTCGAACCTCGAGCTTTGTACGTACATTGTAACGCGCACAATCTTAACTTAGTTGTACAAGATGCTATGGCGAAAGTTCCGGAAGCGAGAAATTTTATCGGAGTTTCGAAAGATTTGATTAATTTCGTAAAAAATTCACCTAAACGGTTATCGCGATTTCGCGAATTGCAGTCGGCGATAGATTTGGAAAACGGAACTGAAAGTCCAGCACTAGTGGCTGATTGCCCTACAAGATGGGTCGTGAAAATAATGTCGTTAAAAAGTGTTCGCGATAATTATGAACCCGTTATTAGCTTTTTCGAAGAAGTCAAGTCAGATAAAAGTATTGATTATGTTGTATCTTCAAAAGCGACTGGTTTCTTCAATCAAATGAAGTCTTTTGAATTTTTTTTTCTTCTCAATTGCATGATTGAAATTTTCGATCGAGTAGAAATTTTAAATAAAGATCTTCAATCGACTGAATTAAGTGTTGTGGATTCTTATCGCAAAATTGAGGCAGTCGCCTACAGTTTGAATGCGTCTCGCGATTCGAAATTTCAGAACATTTGGAAGAATACTTATCAGGGTGTCGAAAAATTCGGAATTGAGGGACGATGCTACCGCGTCAACGTAAAATACCAAACGTTTGGAATCTGCGGAAAACAGCGCAAACCACGTTTTCAAAAGTCCTGAAGAATTCTACAAAAAAATGTATTGCGAAATATTCGATAAATTTATTATATCTTTGGACAGTCGTTTCAACACTGAAAGTGCTCATTTTTTCAAATCACTGGAACTTTTCACGATCGGTCATTCGACGATTTCGATTAATCGATTTTTATCAGGACGATTTCAATGAACAGCGATTAATGGATGACAAAAATATGTTTTTCGACATCATTAGAAAAAGTAACAAAACAATTTCGAGTTTGAAGGATGTTGTGAGTTTTTTGAAGGATAACGAGTGGTGCGTGGGCATTGTACCAGAGTTTGTTCGCTTCGTCAGATTATTGTTAACTATCCCAGGCTCCTCATGCACTAATGAAAGATCATTTTCAGTTCTTAGAAGATTGAAAAATTATCTTCGCTCTACCACGAACCAAAATCGACTCAATCATCTTGCAATATTAAACATTTACTCTGAGAAAGCGGAAAAACTCGACATGCATGAATTGATGGATGAATTCATTTCTAGAAATTCGAAGCGAAGTGCAATGTTTGCCTTGTCTAAAAAAAAATTAAATTTTTGAAGAATTTTGGTGACACCTAAATAAACTATTAAAACTATTCCTTATTTTCGTCATTATTTCCTTTTCTACCTAATGGTGACACATTTTAATCCAAAGGATTTGAAGGATATTTTTTTCCTGAAAAAAAAAATTTCCCCCGCCCCTTAACTTCACCCCGTACGTCACCCAACACCCGAATTCAAAGTGTTCCGCCGGCCCTGCTAGGGTCACTCAAGCCCTGCTCGGTATTTGGAACGCTCTCCTGATCAAAGTTCAATTCTTATTATTCTTTTTGCTGGAGCTGGGAATGTATTGTTCTGTTTAACAATAAAACTTCGCTAGTTTATTTTCAACAAATTTTCTATGTCAATTCGGAAACCATTTTTTCGAAGTCACCAGTTCTGTTTTGTATGAAAATTTTGCTCACTAGATAATCTAGAAAGCTTGCCATATTTGTGACTTTCACCATTAATCAGTTTGTTTTAATTCATCAGTTAATAGATCACCTGGCCATCAGTGGAGTGTTGATTTCTATACTATATTACTATATTACAGTAAACGTATATGTCACAGAAAATTTTTCCTGATCAATGAAGTTGATTAATGTAGTCTATATTTCTTGACCGATGAAGGGAAAAATAAAGTTCAATAAATATTACTGTAGTGCAACTTGAAAGAGTCATAATACCAATTTAAATCAGATAATGCCGCCATTTGGTTAAAACATTTAAACAAAACGTTCAATTAATGCTTGGATTCAAAGTATCCAAAATAAATTTTCTATCATAGGATTGCGATATGAACTTAGCTAGTTATAAGGATTTTTTTTCTCTGATGGTTTTCCCACTACAATAAACGGATTGTTGTTTTCGTAACTGCCAGAATTGCCCTGGATCAGGTGTGATTCTAAAACATGTGAAAACTTTTTTAAAGAAAATTGCGTCAGGAGTATTATTTATAAACAATTGTTTTATACAGATCGTTATACTTTACAAAGTTTAAGGAAACTGTTCCAAGACATCAAATATGTCGCTTGAACATTTCTTTCTAGCAAAACTGTAGAACATGTACCTAAGTGTCGAATTGTAGTGTCTGAAAATTCCTCCAACAAGAAGGATTCTCTTTGTTTCACTCTTAAAATACCAATAAAATACTATTCTTCCGCAGTAGATTAAAAAATCACCTTACTTTGTTAATATTTTTTTCTTACGAACTTTGCAGTTCAGCTAATATAAAGATATGCATGAGTTTACTTCATAGTATATTAAATAAATAATATTACAGAATAGTTGTTAACACAATATTTAAAACATAAATTGGTTTCGTGTCATATTTTTCAAGTTTCACTCTATTTCAGTATAATTTTCTTTAGTAGTTATAGTAGTCCCCACGTTTAACACATTTTAGTCGGGACACTTAACATTACTATTTCGTTTTTATGGACTATAGAAACTATAGAGACTATACTAAAATTAGACTATAGAAAGACTATAGAAAATACAAGTTACTACATATATGTATGTTTGTTATGCCGTTTATTTACATATAGTACTTTACAGGTATAAATATTCCCACAATAGATTAGGTATGGGACGATAAGGTCATAAAGAAAAGCGATTAATGGGCTCATTGCAATACATTATGCTTACGAATTTACGAGTGTTTTACGAGATGTCGGTTTGTTATCGGTGTTTAGACGTCTTAGACGTAAATCTTGTTCGTGTCAAAAAGTGATCTAAATGTTCAAGGAAATGGTAATCTGTTTGGGAGAGGCCTGGTGAATATGGAGGGTGACGTAGAGTCGAACTTGTTTAATTTTTGGACCGTTGTTCTCGATACATGAGGTCGTCCGTTATCATGAAGCAGTATCGTTCCATTGCTGTTGACAAGCATAGGTCGTTGGACTATCAATTTCTGATGAATTTTATCGAGTTTAGCACAGTATTTCTCAGCGTTGATGATTTCGCCAGGTTGCAGGAACGAATAGTGGATAACTTCAGCTACAGACCACCAAACAGTTATCATTGTTTTCTTTGAATGAAGGCTGGGTTTCGGCATGTATCTTGGTGCTTTATCGCAGATCACAATTCGGTGCAAGAACTGTTCCTTTTTGTTGAGGCAGAGAAAAGAATTGTAAACTCTATTTGACACGTCATGTTTTGCTCAGTAAGATCATGCGGAACCCATTTGTCAAGCTTTTTCACTTTTCCAAGTTGTTGCAAGTGGCGGACCACTGTCGAATTGTGAATGCCTTATTTCTCGGCAAGATCCTTTATGGTTTGGGGGGGTCAGACTCCACTAATGCACGCAGCTCGTCTTTAACGATCGATTGTCCTAAGTGTGCACGTGGCTCACTTCCAAGGTCCATATCTCCGAATCGAAACCACCGCCGAGTGGTTCGTTCGCTAACTGTATCAGGCGCACATGCGCTGTTGATATTCCTCCTTGCTTCCGTTGCGTTGTGCTCTAATTTAAATTCGTAGAGTAAAAGTAGTATTCACTTCCTTGTTCACTTTCTCTTTTTGTTTTTACGATCACTGTGAAGTGCAAAACAAAAATGACTCCATTACTATAGAGTATACTCGTATATATAGTTTGAAGTTTGTAGTTTGGAGTCTATATATTTTTTTCCTTCTTTTTCCTTTTCAGGAGAGTTTATTGGTCATTCCTAGAAAAGCATTGACCAGCGTTTTTTGTTCAAGGCCTCTTTTGGGCTATTGATTTGGTTTTTGGTCTCTGTTGAACGTAGTGTTTGAGGAGTCTGATTTGCTCTTTGTTTTCTTCTTTGTTGGTTTCTGGGGTGATGCATTGGGTTGGGTCGGCTAATGCGAGGTAATTTGTTAGTTGTTAGTCTTGATATGTGTTAGTTTGTAATGTATTTATTTTTGTTAATCCTTGCAGAATTTCTGATTGTGTCCCAACCTGAGACAGTTAGTACATTGTCTTGTTTTGTAGTAGAAGTAGTCGACCTTAATTGGAGAATACCCAAACAGAATTGCGTCTGGCAGGGTTTCCCCTGAGAATGTTATTTTAATTGTTCTGGTATCAAGAAGTTTTTCACTGTTTTCTGGGTCCCTTCTTTTCAGTCCGTTGACTTCTTGTATTTTTATCTGATCAAGTCTGTTTCCAAACTTGTTGCAGGGTAATGCGTCTAACTTTATCTCTTCTTTAGTGATTTCCATCGGGATGTCTCTTATTACTCCGTACCTAACTAATAAGTTATTGGGAATGAAGATGTTTAGTTGATAGTCTTTTAGGAACGTATTGTTTGCTGCATTGTTTGCCTCCTTGGCTGATTTGAAGGATATTTTTATTTTATTGTATCCAAGTTGGGTGACATTAGCTATGTTCTGTATTCCTACGGATTTATTTAATGAATAGAAGGACAGAGGTGTGAGTTTGATTGGTTTGTTGTTTTCATTATATCTTTCACATACCACGTGGAAGATTTTCCTGATGTTGTCTTGATATCTGTTAATGTTCTTGTTGAAAATATTACCAGCTGTTTGTACTGATGTTGGTTTATCGCTAGTTTTATTATTGGTATTGATGTTGATGTTAGTTTGAATGAAGTTTTCTATTACTACTTCGCGGGCTGAAATGTTTTTATTATTATTGGGTTCATTTCTGTTGGTGCCTGTAATCTCAAACCTGAACGTATTGTCATTATTTTTCATATTGTCTGATCTGGTAGGTTTCGAACTCTTATTTGTAATAGCACTTTCACTTTTTATCGCTTTTATGAAGTTATTTTGGTTAGATTCTTTCCCATCTTTATCGGCGTTGTGTTGTTTTCTTTTCTTTGGCATATTGTCATTATGCGTATTTGTCACTATATCTCCCGGGTCAAACTCTATTTCGTCTTTTTCGTTTCCTTCCATGTTTCATATGTTATTTGTTACGTTAGTTTCAAACGCTGAGCTGTACTCACCTATTTAATACAAGAAATGAATCACACCACTGGCACTCAGAAAAACACTCAGACGTGTTCCTGATCTATTAATTCTTCTTTATTTTTCCAAGATTGGATTGGGAAATTGGGCTAGGTTTGGATAAACCCATGCGGTTGCACCACTTTATTCGGGGAATCCCGTTTTTGTATGCTTGGCCTCAAAATGGCTGATTTTCTTCATTTGTTCACTTTTCCGACACAGTTGTTACTCCTTCCAGTGTTCATCAAGAACTTGGAGTCTATATATAGACAAAGGTAGCAGTATTTATACTTTAAAATGTCACATCATTTGCTCCGCCTTGTGCCACTATAATACACTAAAATTGCAGCCAACATTATGTCATTTCTAAATCGGCGATTTGATATGCAGCAACCTAATATATATAAATACTCTAAATACTGATAAAATGAGATACTTTGACGACAAAAACGACCAGGAAATTTGGGCGGATAATTTTTAGATTATTCGTGTGATAGTTGTTACGTTTTCCGTTGTATAGTCGACATAAAAAATAATCAAAAAATAATAATAATAAATAAATAAAATAATAAATAAAAAATTTTTAAATAGAGATAGAATCCAGAAAAGTGAATCAAGTATTAAATAGAGCTGGCATCCAGAAAAGTAAATCAAGTTCCAAGCCATAAAAGTAAATCAAGTATTAAATAGATCCAAATCTCGGAATAAGAGAGTAAGCTGTTGACAAGCTTTTGACAAGCTGTTGACTCAATAAATCAATAGGAATACATTTGTGTATTTCATGACGCAGATCGATAAAGTGAAGGAAGAAGCTCAAGTGAAGTCCCGAAATCAATGTGAGGTGAAGATATGTGTTGGAGGCAGTAGAGGTGGTCAGAATCAGTACAGCAGAGTTCATGTAAATTAAACATTTTATTAACTTGCTTGTATTTACTTACTTGTATTTACTATATTTCTATTAAAATGTTTAAAATGAATCAGTAAGAATTTTCCGTGTGTGTGTGTGTGCGGATCAGGGATTTCATAATATCGTAAACTAACCCACGCTCGCGCGGTGAGCTAGTCGGTTAAAATTAACTTTCTTCAGCCGCCATTATACGATTTTCAAATAGCACCTGTCTTTCTAATTTTGTTCCTTCTTCGCTGTCGGTTGCCGTCCCAATAATAATTATTTATTTATTTATTTTTTTCATAACTACATTACTTTTGGTTATTATTTTGAAAATACAAGACATAGTAGAAGAAAAAAAAAATAAATATAAAAATAGAATGTATCAAAAAGTAAATAAACACTACATCGAACTACAGAACATAGTCATATGGATAGGCAGAGTGAGGAAGTGACTGACAATGAAGATATTATTCTACTATAATGAAGATTTGTCCGTCGAACGATTCCATCTGAGTTTGAATCAAGTTCTGATCAATATCAAGAAGATTGGTCATCGAATGATAATCCTCCTATTTTAGAGAAGTTTTACGGTCGCCCTGGAATACATTTTGATACTGTTCCCGAATCCATAACCGATGCATTGAACTTATTTATTGGAGATGATTTGTTCGCATAATTTGTAGAAGAATCGAATAGGTATTTTTACCGAAATATAAATAATATCAGAATTCTTCGAAAATTGTTGAAATTCAAGGATATTACCGATCGGAAATGATGAAATTTTTGGGACTAATTATTTTCATGGGGCAAGTTCTAAAAGACAGAAGAGACAAGAACTGGACCACACATAAATTTCGGTAAATATGGAAGGCTTGCCATTTCAATAATAACGATGAATCAGACCGATCGACCAAAGTCAGGCCCATAATTTATTATTTTCTCCCGAAATTTGTGATCAACTGCAAACCTAAATAACAAGTATCCTTGGATGAAGGCATTATACCTTGGAGAGTTTTTCAGAATTTGTAATGCGGGAGAACGCATAAAGATGTTATAGTAGTGAGAATGTTATTTAAAAGCGTTACAAGATACGTCTGTTTATTTGTCATGGCTGATAGAGACAATACGGATAGTTGTATCTCCATATACAGATGTCTGGCACCATTTGTAAATGGTCAATTTATATTTTTTATTTTTATATTCTATATAATTATTTCAAAAGTGTTGATAACTTTTAAGCTCTTATGCGAAAAAACAAGGTATATAGCACCATCAGAGAAGATGGAAGTTTACCCCAGTGTCAAAAAGAAATAAATTTCAGAAAAGAACAGACAATCTTTCGACATGAAAGGGATATTTTTTGCCTCAAATCTGGTAATCAAAGAAAGAAGTGGGCTTTATTGTGTCTATACTTCCGAGGGAAATGAAAGAGAGTCACAATATTGACAGAACAACATACCAAAAACTAACTAAACCAAATGCATTGATATATTGTAATAACTTTATGAAAGATGCCGACCGTGCAGATCGGTATTTGTCTTACTATTCAATACTACGAAAGACGACGAAATGGACAAAACGAGGAACAATTTACATGATATATTGTGCGTTGTTAGATTCCTTTGTTGTACTAATAAATAAATGTTCGATTAAATAATGAATAAATAAATAATTAATAAACATAATAAATGTTCGATTTACTTTGTTGTTGTAATACAACAAAAAGCCACAAAATAAAATATAAGTAAATTTTTTTATTTAGTGGCTTTGCATTGGGTTACTGATTCGGTAGGAACAGAAGATAATAATCAAGAGCCAAGACCACCCACTCTCAGAAAAAGGAGGCTTTAAACAAAATCTATCAGGAAGATTTCTGATGGATATAAAAAAACACGTTCTTGAAAAAATTGTTAGAACCGGAAAGAAAAAATTTGCACAAAGACAATTAGGCGTGTGTGCATCTCAAAAAGTGCGAAGTTTTTCCTAAATTTTGTGGCGTATCTCTTCATAGAGGTCAATGTTTTGAGCGCTATCACACTATTAAACATTATTAGCGTTCATTATTTACTTCATTTAGTTATTTGATTGAATTATTTTTTAATAAGTAATATTGATGCAAATTGTAATTTTTTAAAAAATTTCCCTGTTTTTGTACTTTCAACTTTATATTATATATCCATTTATACAAAAAGCATCTATCTTTCATAATTACGATGAAGAATGCGTTCTAAGTTTCGAATATCAGTTTCATAAGAAAATTCAAAGCGGTTTTCAATTTATAGCGCCATTACTTTACTTTTCATTACTTTGCGTAATGACGAAATTCACGAAGAACTCAAAAAATCGCCATAACGTACCGACGTGAAACGCCCGACTATGTTAAGAATTCCTTTACTTCTTCTTTTAAGAGCTCCCCATTTAACACTTGTAGTTTACGTATTTGCTGAGAAGGTTAGTATTCCACACAAATTTTCCAAGGAAAAGGAGAAAGCAGGACAACATTGGCTTATGTCGTTTCTCGAAAGAAATAAAGATATCTCTGTACGGCAAGCAGAAGGTCTTTCGGTGGCAAGAGCGCAAGGCATGAATAGGAAAGGAGTTAATGCGTTTTTTAAGCTGTTAGAAGAAGAAATGGTTAAAAATAATTTGATTAATAAACCTCAAAAGATTTTCAATGTTGACGAGAGTGGAATTCAGTTAATAAATAAGCCGGGAAAAGTTTTAATTGCGAAAGATGCCAAAAACGTTCACGTGATCACACCACGTGAGAAGGGAGAAACTGTTTCTCTGATTGCTTGCTGTAATGCTGAAGGTGTCTTTTTACCTCTGCATTAATAATGAAAGGCGTTAATAAAAAAGCCGAGTTTGCAGATGGCCTTCCTTATGGATCCGACGTTTATATGAATAAGAAGTCGGCATATATAACTTCAGAATTGTTTATGAGATGGTTCAAAGAACATTTTTTACCAAGAAAACCAAAGGAAGGTAAAACTATTTTGATTTTGGATGGCCACCCTTTTCATTCCAATTCTATAGATCTGCTAGACCTGGCCAATGAAAATGAAGAAATAATTATATGTTTGCCAAGTCATACTACTCAGGCACTCCAACCACTCGATCGTAGTTTCTTTAAGCCATTAAAGACATATTATCAACAGGAAGCACATTCATGGATGTTAAGAAACAAAGATAGGGTGATCTCAAGGTTACAAGTCGGAACTTTAATTGGGCATGCTTGGGGAAAAGCCGCCACTGTAGGCAATGCAGTGTCAGGTTTCAAAGCTTGTGGGATATTTCCCCTGAACGCAAATATCATTCCAGACCATTTCTTCGCCATATCTGATCTAACTGATGTAGTGCCAACAGTACCTTCTGCAAGTGTTACAGTTGGCTCGCCACCTAAACCATCTACGTCAGTCACGCCTGCTAACGAAGAGTCACCTACAAAGCTCCTTGAACAAGCAAACCCAATCCCAACACTACTTGCCTCAACAGTAAAACGTAAACAATTGCTTGTGTTCTCACATCTCCGCAAAACCTAGATAAAAAAACTGATAAGCTGAATTTGATAAAAAGACAAACTAGAAAACGCAAGATTGCTGGTTCCAGATTAACAGGTGCATCGTCAACCTCTCAACGAGATGAGTCTGATTCTATTAAAGATGATAACAATGTGTGCGTTGAGTGTTGGGAACATTATTCTCGATCAAAGAAGAGAACTGTCTGGATTAAATGTGGTGTATGTCTAAAATGGCTACATGAGACATGTACAATGTACTTCCCCAACTGCAATAATTGTGGGAGGGAAATAGTACGCAAAAAACATCTTAATCAGACAAAATAACATGTATGGCATCTCTCCCTCGTATCATGGCATCTCTCCCACATAGTGTGGGAGAGATGGCATTTTGAAACTTGTGATATTTTAATTTCTAGATGTTTATTTTTTTGAAATAATGTCGTAAACTGTTTTTTACCACATAGTGCATAAGTATAACTTTCCTATAAAAAATAAACGATTCGATTCGATTGCATTTTTTCTTATATAATTTCTCACTTGCAAAAACTATGGCATCTCTCCCACTTTTATCCTAACTGTTTACAAATATTGTATAAATTAAACGTATTAAACCTTAATTCAACCTAAATTTTTGATAGTAAATTATTTAAAAATTTCGAAAACACAAGTCCGAAAATGATTTGATAATTGTCGGATTTTCCAGTTTAATTTTATATTGTTTTTAGATTTTGCCAATTTCAATATTTGATATTAATTGGAAAATCAATTAATTTTTCTTAATCCCAGCATGAGAATCCAAGCCCACCGTCTTTTCGAGGTGTCATAAGTATGTTAACAACTGGCATAGAGGTATAAGATATCTTTTGACTGTTGGCCTCCAAAGAAGTCGAGGATTGTTTCGGTTTCCTTGAGATTGTTTGAATTTTACGATGACTCCGTAACTTTAAGTTACATCTATTGTGACACATCTTGCCAACTTATCGAAGAAGTCTCTCATCAACTGATTGCGGGGAAAAAGAAAGGTTTCTTGATGATTGAATTGAAAATAAAATCAACAATCTGAGACTATCTATGATAGACAACTATTAATCACATCGGAGCAGTCAAGTAGAGAAAGTAATCTGCTTTCTCATTCATTTTCTGTAAAAGGGGCCAAATCCAATTGTCAACGGCTATTTATTAATAATAACAACACTTGTAAAGTTAGATTATGATCATTTATCTCTACCATCTTCTGTTGCGCAGTTTGCAGCTCAAGTCTTCAAGATAACATCGCATATCACCATTTTAAACCACATGTGTATGATAGTGTCAGCTTAAAAACGGTTGAAATTCTGTTTAAAAAGTTTTCAATTCTTAGTAAGCTAAATTGTTACCAAATTGCTTGAAGTATAGTTAGCAAATTAGGACGAAAATCGTAATGCGAGCGAAATGTGTAATTTGACGAAAATATGTGAAGAATTTTCTCCTTATCTTCAATCTCCGTGTGGTCATATATGGCGTAAAGGGAAATCATAAAAAAAAATTGATGAGTACGGCTCACACATTATTGTTTCCACAATCCAAATAATCATTTGAATTTCGAGTTTGCTATGCGGAACCCTCTCTGATTGTTCACCCAATTTTACATGGAAAATCAGATTTGATTGATGTTTTGAAATCATTAATTTAGAGTTAAATAAGCACCAATTTAATTTACATACGTGCTACGCTTTTTTCACTCCCTAACCGTTCGACAATTTTACTTTCACGAAAAATTGCTGTGTCGGTATGAAAAATCTTTTGGTAACAACTCTTTTATCTCCAATTCTATTTAATTGTGTGGAAAGTTCCTAATAGTTGAACATGAACAAAAATTGTTTTGTATCTTATCGAGTTAGTTGAACTTGTTAGTTCTTTTGAACATCATGCGGTTTCTTACATATTTGATAAATATGCCATCGATATCTCAAGATGTGGCCGTATCTTTCGTGAAGGCAATTCGTTAGTATAATTGCAGTGGAACTACATATACCGGTAAAAAAGTTTTGAAGGTAGCGGTGCTTTATGAATTTTTTTATATCTTGTACTGTTTCGAAAAGTTCTTTGGACAGAAGAAGTGGAGGAGCAAATGCCAAGTCATGGTCTGGTGATGGACCGAGTAACAAACTTTATTTATCCAATGAAATCTGGTAATTCTCTGTTCACTTTAGAATGCTTTCTCCTAATGAGTTGGGCATCAGTCGAATCTCACAACAATTCGCAATCGAGATTTTAGTTTGGAGATTTAAGTTGACGCAGTAACATCGGGTTAAGTTAAAGAATGGTTTCGTCAATTTTTTTCTAACATTCATTAGTGGGGTTCATCCAAAACGTGTTACTCTTAGTAGAATTTTGAAGTAGCGACTTATGTTAAGTGCGTGGCCATCGGTAAAGTGTCTCCGAATAGTGTGTTTTATCTATGAGGAAGATATAGCCAAAGATTCAAATGACCTTATAAATTACATAAATCTGTAAAATCCGCCTAAAATCGAAAATATGAACAGTGTCTAACACGCGATTATTCTCGGCATTTAGAATTCTAATGATCTCATTAAATGGTTTATTCACATCCCACTTATAGCAAATCTTCTTATCGAAATTTGGAATTGATGAAGTGAAATCGAGTTTTGTTTGATTTAAATATTATATTATAGTTTTTGGACGGACAAGCCACAGCTTCAACATTAGCACACTTTAACTCTTGAATTTGTTTAAAATATTCATTCATCGTAAAAGCCACACCAAGAGGAACGAATACCAGGTCGAAATAAGATAAACGAGAATCCACAAAATACAGGTAAGTTAGAAAGTGTTTTACTTGACCTAATGGAATTTCATACAAGTCAATTTTCATCATATCCACAAAAAATCACAACATGACATGATGTTTACAAGATAATAGAATAAATTGGTATTCTTGAGCATGCTACTGAAAGCCCCCAAAGTGCATTATATGCGCGTAAAAACACGAAAATTGCCTTAAGGTGTTGGATTTACCGTTGTAAGGTAGGACGTGCGAGTGTACAACATAATCTACGATAGTACGATACCTATTCTATTAAGCACTTCTAACCCATAATTAGAATTCCAATTCACCAGGAAACCCAAATACATTAAAGTCTCTGTAGGAATCTTTCTGATTTTAGTTCATTGTCGAGATTCGTTTATCGATTTCCAAGTTAAATGATGTTAAATTTGAAGTCGTTAATCCAAGACCTCGATAGAAAATCAATTAATCAAAAATTTTGAGTATCTTTGAGTCATCCGGTAGGGTAAAACCACTCGTAAACTTGAGGGCTAGGGCGTATCTACCAAACATCTACCAGTGATATATGATATTTTTATTGCAGGGATACTGTCGGAGACTAGGATAGCTTCCACTCAGATGCCACCAAAAAAAGGTCCCATAAGCGAAGACACAATACTGTATCAACGAAAATGGATAAATAACTTACTATCAGTGAGAATTGAAACATAAAACTTTCCAGCAGCAAGGATGAAAAAATAGTCTGTGATAAGCGAGTTTGTAATACAAAATATTCTATCTTCAAAGCTCTGAGGTCTGTTTGGGACAAATGGCTTCAAAATATTTCGTCTACAACCTTCTCCATACTAACCCAAGCCGCTTCACACTAACCTTATCGATGGAATTTATTTTTTAGGCTTTTGAGGTTTGTTTTCTAGTCTTCCTTTACGATAACTGCAGCTGCAACTTTGTTATTTTTGAGACTTTAGCTCGACAAATAATTCGAACAACTCATTATTGTATCCGATTTGCTATTGGTCTCCACCGTATCTTGCTCTGACACTTCGTTTATGTGATTCTATTTAAACATTTAAACATTTTTTGAGATTTTACGATAAATTGCTCTCCTCCTCGCACCATCAGCATAACATTTTTGTGTGAATCTGAATGAAATTTTCCTACATACAGTTAGACTTCAGAATCATCAAGACCGAATAAACATCGAATTTACAAAATGGACTTCATGTTCGATCTCGACAGCATGTACAAGTCTGCACAAAGTATACAAAGTTATTCGCATGTTCTAATTTGTTTGCAGTTTCTATCGTGAATGTTATTATTCTTGTTTGAGTTGTAATATTGTTGTTGATTTGATCTTTTGGGTTGTAGATGAAGTAGAATGTGACATAATAATAATTTCGTCTGCATAAGTAATAACTGAACTGGACTTGTACAGCTGAGTGTCTGTGATGTCAACTGGTAACGGATGAATTGGTTTTTGATGACGTTCTCCAATGTCAAATTAAACATAGGATCTAGCAATCCATCCACAGGCTTCAGTGCGTCTTTCGTTCCAAATATTTCTGTCAAGCTTGACGATATTAATATGTTTTAATATCCCTACGATTCGCCGAACAAGGCCTTTGAACTTGTAACTACTGCAATGGAAACCCTGATAAAAAAAAGTTCAAATCAAATCGTCGAACTCAGTACTGTTTGGCAAATGACTGTGTAAAGGTTAAAGAATCAACAAAGCAACGTAATTAACAAAAAAAAAAAACACATATTAAGCAATTCAGAAGCACATAAAACACATAATAAACAGTTCAAGAATTAAAAATATCAACTGGACTGTCCAGATTGTTACTCCCCCTCAAAATTTGCCCTAAAGGGTTTTTCGAAATCTCTGATAAATTAGAATAAGCCAAGAAAGTTTCCTCGTCTTAAGTAAAACGTCCGACATATCATCGAAAATTTACTACGTGTAATATGTGGAAGTAGCGGTATAGTGGGTATCAAGACAGCATCCAGTGCAACGACAGTGAAGACATATTTAATGTAATTTCCTTTGTAGCTGTTTACTTCACTTAAAATATAATATACGCAAAAAAATACTGTCAATACTATTTTTCACATTTATGTTGTTTTTCTTAGAATTTCGTAGAATTGTTAATTTTGAGTAAAATTATTAAAACGTAGCATTAAAGGATAGTCCATCAATATTATTTAAATTATGCATTGAATAATCAGATAGGATGTTGAGAAAAACTGAGCAATTACAGTGTATTTGTCACTTATTGAAAACAACTCATAACCGTCACATTATTGCAAAACGCATACCTCTTTGCTGGAAATTTTCTTCGTCATCTGTCTCTAGGCGTCACACCAAGTTATCTCTATATGAATCAATTCTCGAAAAGTTCTTGTATAAGGTTGTGGGAACGAGAATCACTGCAAATCGTTACATACGTCTTAAGAAGAATGTCCCATCATAAAACAGCAAAAAATCTTAGCTGCTTCTTCGATACTAAACTAATATTTAAAAAAAAATGTGGATACCGACTCATTCTTCACTTTTATCCGTCATTTTTAAATTTAATGAAACAAGTGCAAATTTCTCATCCCATAAGGATCGCTCGAACGTTCCGACACAGGAATGTGTCTCATATTTTATTCGTTCACAATTGAAGGATTTAATGCTTTTATGCAAGAATATGCTAATAATTGTTGGAACTTTCCGCGTCCTTAGTTAAGATTTTGGAAAAAAATAAAAATAAGTAATGCTCTTTTCAGTTATGCTTAGATGTGGTTTTACTCAAAAGATCGAATGCTATACTTGAGATATACCAATTTATGTATACTATGCCTAACTATATATAGATATATTTCTGAATGGTTAAATCTTCAGTGTCATTTCAAGTAAGGTCTCCATGGAAACAAAACATATACAAAAGAAACAAAATAATATTAACACTGCAGTTTAAATGTCAGCAGAGTATTGTGAAGTAAAATCTTTTGTCTTTATTTCCTTAAAATAGAAGTTTAACAACATGTAGTTCCTGAAATATGCGCATTTGTTAACCGATTAAAAATGTTATTTTAGTGAAATTGAGGGAAAAAAGATTTTAATTGACAACCCTCAATACATTTTTCATTACAAAAATTGGACCGGAACTGGGAAACATTTTGCATTAAAAATCAGTTAAAAATTATATGAAATTATGAACAATAGAAGGCTAATGAAAAGGTATAACAAAAAGTTGATCCACATTTAAAAATAGATTAATGCGTGCCACGAAAAGGAAACGAAGAAAACGTCTTCTTGCACCTCACATATCAAATCTTTCTATTCTTTCCAGATATTTTTCAAATATACGTAGATGTATGTAGTAGTATTACACTGTAGTATCGGGAAAACATGCTATTTCAGTTTATAAAAAAGCTTAAGAAAAATTGAAGATAACTATGTGACAATAGTTTGTTAGTTTAAAGAAGATTATGCAAAGATGGCATGTGTTTAGAAGAAGAAGAAAATGACTGTTTTCAACTGAATTACCGAGTCCTTTGCTGATTAGTGTATAGCTTTATTAGGTTACGAAAAGTTGCCCTGAAAAGGACTTGGCTTAAAAATTGACACGTGCATTAGTGATAATAGAAGACGTCGAAAGAACGCCCACTGAGGTTTCCTTAAACATTACGGTGAGTCCCGAATTTGTCTGCAAAGACAGCAGTTGTAGATGATCAGTTTCATTTTATATATATTTCTATATTGTTCTCTTGTATATTATTTGATGTTTTCACTTTCTTTCAGTTTTCAAATTATTGGGAATTTAATAAAATATTGATTCAGTCACTAAATGATCAAACACTGTAAAACTAAGCCATACACACTAAAGTGCTAACAACGCAACCCCAGAACTATAATCTGGACAAAAAATCCAGGGATAAAAATTATTCTCGCAACAAAAAAATAGGAACAAATTTAAAGGCCTAGCTACGACTGACTAGTTCTGGACTCATCTTTCTCCTGAGCTTTAATATATAATTCTGAACAACTCTTGTGAGAATTTAGTAAATATTGGGTTTATCTGATCGTTTTGGAAAATTTCGTTTTGGTTTCGCTAGTGCGTCCACCTTGCTTTTTGGTTAACATTGTCTTCTTCTTTCAAGTAACTTTTGCATTGAGTAATATCCCAATTTTTCATATAGAGAGGCCCAAGATTATAATGGAAGAGCATGGATGTGTAAGTTACCTTAAAAACATATTACCTAAAGATTTTATTATTTAAGACATTATTTATTTACATTTTTAATTTTAAGTAGTAAAATTATACATGACAAAACATTAGCAACATTCACATTGAGAACAAAAGAAATTGTATTACATAACAAAACATAATACTTCAGCCTCAAAGTTATAATCGAACATAAAATGAATACACAAAAAGTGTAAGGTTGGAAAAAAATTGATTCAGTTTTAATATTTAGTTGGAATGGAATGAAAAGATCATGGAATCGGTATCAAATTTTTGACAGAAAGGTGCCGGGATTTTGTTCCACTATTCTTTTAAGAATTTGTCTATGGTACTGGTGAATCCTAAGCCCAATTCTAACTATTTCAGGATTGGCTGTTTTCCCAAGATACTTCTTTGCTTCCGATGTTAATTTTGGAGCACTTGTATGTGGAGGTTTTTTTAACAGTTTGTAGTAGCCAACGTTCATCTGACTCCGAAAAAAACTTTACGGCCACTCGGTATCGACTTATTTTTGCAGTTTGTGGTATTTTTGTATCGCGTGATGATGTCAAAAACAGTTGTTGGTGCTCGATTAGCAATTCCACTAATATCTCGTACACATTTCGCTACTTTGGTGGCCGAATTATGGTTTCTCTCATTTCAACTGATAGCTGCCAACCGCGCGGTGCCATTGTACTTGGTACCGATCAGAAAAATAAATTAAACTTGTAAAATGAGACTTTAGGGGAACCCCACAATTTAATATACCATACATAGATAAAATGAGATAAATAGATAAATAAGATACGATACATACCATATGTAGATAAAATGATGTTGACATAAGTTGCAACAGTAAGCTTCGCATAATTTTAAAGAGGGTTCCATTTCAATTTTGAGGCTGAAGTTCTATGTTTTGTTATGTATTGAAATTTCTTTTATTTATAGTGAGTGTTGTTAAAGTTTCTTTGTTGATGATAAATTTATAACAATTATACTAATCAAAATAAAAAACAATGAATGTAGCAGATTTGTAGTTAATTTTTTATTAACATATAAACGTATACATGCATGTATACGTTTCTGTGCATGCACGTCCCCTGCATGTATATGCATGCTGTTCCATTATAACTTTGAGCTACTGTATTTAGTGCAAGAAATTAGATAGCCAGCGTTTTAATTTAATAAAGTTAATTTTATTATTAACGTTTTTCTGTTTTTCCCCACGATAATTGCCGGAGTCAGTAACCTGTTTCGATTAAACAAAGAATCTCAGCTTAACCAGAGGTTGTATAACTGATGCAAACATGGCAGGTGCGAAGCAAATATCCAATCCAATGAAACCGTAGGTTTTCAATCCTATTTTCTGATTAGCCTTCATTTTTATCAAGATATTATACGCTTCTGTACATTAATTTTTCAGATAAACATGAGCTTTGATGCTTAGACATTACAATGTTTAATGTTGGCTGTCCGTCAAATTAGTGGAAATAGATACCATACTTAAGTTTGAAGTAATCAATAGTACAACAGTCCACTTCTGGGACCATGACCAATTGATGAATAACAATAGACAGAACGAATTGATGGATTTTTAAAAAAATATATCGCCAATAAATAACTTAGATTAATCATTCATTAATCATTTTCTCATCTACATAAACTTGATAGACAGAATAAATAAATACTCTTCAATTAAAATTAGTGCATTGAAAATTGTTGAGATGAAAATATTTCATAGATAGGTGTTTTTAAGCGCCAGAATGGTATTGGGGTATAGTATATTATTTATTAAATATTTTAAAACCCAATCAACGCAAAGACATCTGTCCTACTTATCTTATATATAGGACCAAATGTCAGGTTTTGGTTCTAAGATCTAAATTATAAATGATTTTAGATCCAATAAAAAATACGTAATAGCTCGAGACAATTCACGTGCTTCTTAACTCCCTCCGAACTTAAGACCCCCCTGTATGCTAAAGGATAACGCTCGGCGTTTTTTTTTTTTCTAAAAATCTATTGGGTTTTTTTTTTGTACGGACAAGGTACAACTGAATTCTTTACTTTTCGATGTGAATTTCATCGAGATGATGAGGTGATTTAAAAGAGGGAAATTCGATTTTCTATTAGGTCTATTCATTAGGTCTGATTTTATGACTTGGTTTTAGGATCTACCAAGCCAGGATGTGTTTCTGGGTATGTTTTTCAATCACTCGAGTTCTTCACAATGCTGTCTTTCTATTACTCAATGATCAGTTTTAAGAATTCATATTGTATTAGAAGCTATATGGTATGAAATATCATTATAATATATAATCAGAGCAAAATAACCTCGGGAATGTCCTAGAACGAACTAAAATGAGTTTTTTGTCTTTGTGTTCACGATTGTCGTCATCATTTATGGGTTTGAGAAGTTTCGGAGAACGATTTGAAATCGGTTCACTTGAACTTAAAGCAAGCAAGGTTAGGCTAGGTTGAATCGCAATTTGAAAATAAATAAGTGCAGCAGATAAATAATTACATTTTTTATTTGTTTCGTTTACAGTTTACTTATAATCTAGCATCTTCATTTCAAGTTACCATCATGGTCAAAAGATATTCGTTTCATACCGAGTTAAAAGGGATGTACACCAATGAACCAATTACACTTCCATTCTCCTTTTCTGAAAATTTTTTGTATCATGATTTGATTTTGCGTTATATAATTTTTAAAATTTTTCTATTATTCTGTATTATTATTGAAAAACATAATGATGTTTTGGGACAACCATGGGGAAAAATATGCTTTTTTGATTATTCCGCGACTTCGACGGGTTCGATGGGTTCGCTATGCAAGGGTTCTGAGTGTTAGCGATTGTTAGTGGTTACGCTCTGCTAATGATATTTTCGACGGTTGCGCCACTTTTTAAACTGACCAGACCTTGCCTTCAACGACTATTTATTTGCTAAAATTAGAAAAATGTGCAGAGAAAAAATTCAATTGTGATGCCAAAATTTGGTCAAGAAGCCAAAGTCAACTTTTCGATTTACGACTTACATATACGAAAAAATTCGGATAAGTACAAGGGCAATATTGTATATGGAAAAAAGAAACAGTTTTCACGCTTTATTTTAACCTCCTTGCCTGCCATCCCGTCAAATATTTAGCCTTTCGTTGTAGTGTAAAATTTTATGCCTCAGTCCGCTGAATCGCTGATGAAGACCGAACGATTACGGTCGAAAATCGATTCCGCAAGGTAAATAAAAAAAAATAAAATCAAAAGGAAGGTTTTTCTTTATTTTTAGTATTAGAAAATATTGCTAAAATACGGAAAGGGATATGAGAGTTATTAGAAAATATCGAAATACAATAATTTCCATAGTATTATTCTCTAAAAAGTGGTTTGCTAGTGATTCAAACTGAAAGTTATACATACGAATCAACGAACGGCAAAAGGATCAATAAAAATTAAAACCAGTTTTAACCTTCATAAGGTCCTTGGGTCAATTTTGACCGCTATTGGAGGTAAAAATCTTATTTTTTCAGCGAATAAATGGTTCTTCGGACTTCGATATGCAGTGCCTTTTAATCAATCACTCTAATACACATATTTATGAAATAAGTTTTTTGAAAATGTTATTATTATTCCACATATGACTTTTTTTACTCTAAAATCCCTCGGATCAGAATTGAACTCGAGTAATATCAACACGTGCACGAGTCCCAATCGTTTGTGTTTCCCAGAACTTTTGAAACAAGACGTTCTTTTGTTCTAACCACATTATTCTCATTCTTATAAATAACAAACCTCAGTTGAACAACGCGTACCTTATCTTACAGTTGTGAAACAAAAATACTTGGAAAAAAAATGTTAGAAAGTGAAATAGAACGTTGGACGTTGGAGAAATAGTTGGACGATCTGTCCGATAGTAATGAATCCTGCTCTGTAACAGAGGATTTCTTCAAAGAAGTTATTTCGTCTGATAGTGGCGATAGTGACAATCAAAGTGAAGTGCCTGTTCACACAATGACGTCGAAGAATGGGCAAATAAAGTACTCCAAAGATCCTATCACACAAGCCTGTGGGAGAGCTTCGAGGAAAAATATTATCAACTTGATGCCAGATTTGACCCGTTATGCTTGCTCAAGAATTACTTCTGAAGAAAAATCAAGTCCATTATTTTTTCCTCCTTCTTTGACAAACTTTATTTTGAAATATAGTAATTTGGAGGTTTAACGTTTTTTTACTGATGATTAGAATGACATTGATGAAACTGATTTGTTTGCATATATTATACTACTATTACTAGCTGGTGTGTTTCGGTCAAATAATGCAGCACTGAAAGCACTGGAATATTGAGAAAGGAAGACCTATTATTTTTCTAAAAAACATCAAGAGTGACAAGGTTTGATAATAGACAAACTCGATCTGAAAGTCGAATGTTGTTTAAGCTTACTCCTATTCGAGATCTGTTGACTCAGTTGGTTGACCTTTTACCTAAATTTTACAATCCTTCTGAAAACGTTACCGTAGATGAACAACTTGTGGCATATAGAGAAAGATGCCCATTTCGACAGTACATGCCATCGAAATGAGCTAAAAATGGCATAAAATTGTGGGTTCTATGTGGTTCTGCTACAAGCTATGTTTGTAATATTCAACCGTACACGGGTAAAGAAAAAGGTAGTGTGCCTGAATAAAAACAAGGCATGCGTATAGTCAATTTTTTTAATTCATATTAACTTGCAAAAGAGCTATTAGTAAAATAAATAATGGTAGTGGGAAAAATCGTAATAATAAACCTTAACTACCTCCAGAATTTTTAGAAGGAGAGGGAAGACCATTGTATCCATCATGTTTTGCCTTTGCAAAAGACATTACACATGTATCATACATCCCAAAGAAAAATAAGTGTTTATACCTTCTTAGCACACTGCATCACAGTTCAAAGTAAATGATCGTGCAGATAAAAATTCCCCGATGATTTTAGACTATAATAAATGCAAAGGTGGCGTGGATACACTGGATTTCTTGGATTTCTTGTTTTACCAGCAATAGGAAGACAAAACGATGGTCCCAAATAATATTTAGTAACATGGTGGGTATACCAGCGTACAATGCTTTTGTATTATGCACGATTGCCAGCAGTAGCTGGAAGGTAGGTTGCCTAGAAAAAAGACGATATTATTTGGAGAACTTACTACCAAGAGCACCTTTTTCAATAGAAACCTAGTGATAATGCACAGACTCCATCAACTTTGACTCAACCAGAGGAAAATAATTCTGGTTTGGCTAAAAAGGCTATAAAAAGAAGTCGTTGACAACTATGTGCTAAAACAGATAATAAAAAACCCTTGACTTGTATGAATTGTCAAAAATTCGTATGTAAAAGACATTCTCATACAATTATTTTATGCATACAATGTAATCCGGATTAATTTTAGTATTTCTTTTTTCTTCTGAAAATTTATCTAACAATGTTGTAAAGTCTTTTTAAATTTATTATATATAATTAAAATAAAAAAATTAAAAATAAAAAATGAAACAATTATAATATATAATAATAATACAGTTTTTTAAAAAGCTTTTGTTTATTATTGACTTATTTTTCAGTATGATTCTAATGTCAGGTCAAATCTGCCCCGAAGCACGGTAACGTAAATAATATTAAAGACCTTATCAAGGTTAAGTTGAAGGAAGAAGTTTCAAAATGACTTTCTTTTCCGAAACTGCTAGAGCTAGAGTTAAGGTTTCATATGCGTAGCAGTGGCAACATATGTATAATCAGTATATTATTTTTATTTTATAACACATTTGGTGTTGTTAGCCAACATAACTTGTAAGATAAAACTTATAAACTTAATCCAAAATTAACTATATACATATAGATGAGTACATGAAACTTTTGTAAGAAAATTTCAATGATGTAAGATTGTGCATTGTAATGTCAAATACTCGCACCGAGGAGAAATAAAAAAAGACGATATGGATGGTGACAAAGCAAATAAAAGAATGCTCATAAAACATGATTCGTTTTTGGTAAGACTCATTTTTTTCAAGATTTATTCTCTCGTTGAATGTTGGTTGGCTCAATATTTCCAATATTACGCGAAGCCAATTTCTCTATTCGTGTTTATGTAGGTTGTAAGCAATTCCATAAAAATGTTACTATTTCTACCTCTTCAACTCATATTTAATTTTTTTTTCTTCTTTTTTTGTTTATGATCCGCTGTATCTCAGTCAGCTGGATCAACCAATAAAAAATTTAACCATTCGGAGAAAAGCTCACATCCTGAAATGAATCATGTAAGATCATTTGCGATACATGAATATGTCAGAAAGATAAAACACTGAACTTTTCTTGCGATGAATATTGATTATCTGACGTGAACGTGATTGTCCGTCCGATTCTATAGTATGCTGGTTGGATATTTAACAAAATTTTAAACCTACTTTACTCCTATGAAAAGGGAACAAAATTTCATTTCATCATTGGCCTTTCGTTTTAAGGCTTATGTACAAGTACATAAATTAATTTAATACGTACATTTCAGTGGATCTGAATATTAACTTTTATCATGATATGCCGGTTACTTATTGCTTTATACAGGAAAATATACAGGAAATCGTATCGATGCTTTTTGTTAAATGGGGACGAAAAAACTCAGATAATATCTGCTTACGAAAGTAAACTAAACGGTTTCTCAATGTTAATGAGGGTCGCAAAGAGCTGCTTGCGCATGTTTAATGCTCTCGAGCTAATTACACATAAGAATTCCACTGCAAGTAGACAAAATACATATGGAATAGATTGAATTTTAATTGGAAAACATTTTTGATTGAACCATTGATTATGGAGCTCATTTACATTTGCATGCGTGCATCTTAAACTGCTAGCTTCGAGATAGTGTCTCGCGGGGCATCTTCAAAACAACAGATGAAATTCTTCAACACAATCAAAAAGATTAAATACAGTTCTGCTTACCCTTTTTTCTCATATGCAATAAATAATTTATTTGTCAATACAAAAAGGTATAATGAATGTTTTTGTACACCTGCCAAATGCTTTAACCCTGCGAGTATGCAGTTGCTCTAAAATAGCTCTAAGCATTTAACCGAGAGTCTTGTGAAGCTTACCTTTACTTACCTTTTGATTAACCAATATGAATTCAATTTATTTGTATCAAATCTAATGCTGCTCGGAATTTCCAAGAATTACGCGTCATTGCCGCAAGTAATTTACACTGTTGGATACGTTTCAATTATTTGTTAGAACAGTAATTGGGTAGACAGGAAGGTAAGCTCATTGCTCACTTAAAGGTGAGTGCAAAAAGAAGTAACAACGTATTTAATTTTTTGCAACAAATAAACAAATAACAACTGCAGTTTTGTTGTAAAGGAATGACAAACTTTCTGAAGTGTCAAACTTTAATTATAACATTTTGTAGATGTTGACTTATTACCGTTGAAATAAACGCGGGTTAATCAATCTGAGCGGATTGGTACATAATATATACAAAAAAAGTTTCAACACATTCGCAATTTAAATCATAAATCCAAAATATAAATTATAAACGTTACATTTTTATCAGAAAAGTTGATATAACTTTGTGAAGTCTATTCAGCAGCCCTACAAGGTATCTGAAAATAAAAAACTATCTTAGTCAGAGCTTTTGAATCGATGCAAGGAGGTCACTATTTCGTTACCCCAAAATTGTTGGGGGTAGGGTTATTTTTAAATGTAGATGCTAGTTGTGCGATTCATAATCAGTATGTAAATACCATGTTTAAGTAATATAAAGTCTTTAATTTCTTAGTTATCAACGAACCGGGAAGAGATGAGCTTGTATGGGAAATCATTTAAGAGTTGTGATTAAATTCTTTAGTGAATGAGGGATAACACCTCAGTCAATTTTTCATAAGAAATAAGCCACCTCTGGGGGCTCTAATCTAGGTTAAACCTTGGTGAATGACTGGGATAGTCAAGAAGGACGACAAATAGTGAAATAGGGCCATAAAGCAGAAAAATTTTGAAAGATTTCCATCTGAAAGAAAAAAGAAGTCCTTCACAACAGTGGTTGGAGCATGAGCATCAATCAAATACAATGCAACTTTCATGTCGCGTAATCCTAGCACAACAACTCAAAAGCTCTAATAGTCCACAGTAAAGGCCCAGATACAATACTGTGTGACGGCGATGCGAGAGAGCGATGGGATTATCGCCCGTCACCGCGCAACGCATTCAATTTACAATGCACGCGATGCGAGGAAGAATAATGTTCATATGACAAATGGCGAATTGGTGACGTTTTGAATGAACTTTGACTAACCAATTTGACATTTGTCATATGAACATTAATGTTCCCCGCATTGCGTGCATTGTAAATTGAATGCGTTGCGTGACGACGAGGAAGAATCGCATCGCGCTCACGCATCGCCGTCGCGGAGTATTTTATTTCGGCCTTTTCCGAATATTTCTCGCCTCGCATTGACGCATCGCAATCATTGTACGATGTCGTATACAAATGCATGTTACGAAAACTGCTTGCCATTTCCTGCGAGACTCTCGTCGCACTCTCACAAAGCCGTCTCGTAGTATTGTATTTCGGCCTTCACGTAATTAAGAAGGAGCAGAGAAACAAAAAAGTAAGCTATGCAAAATAGAGATAAGAGAGATCGCCATGGCTATTTTTTAGTAGATATGAGCTTTTTTTAGCAACTTTACTTTTACTAAAATTTTTAGTATCTTCTAAGTATAAGCATGATCCCTCGCGAGCTTGAATTTATGTGAGAATTTTTTTGTTTTGCTATAATCCGTAAATTGTCGGACCGGGATGGAAAGGTTTTTTTTGTTCTCCAAATGAGAATCCGTCATCTGGAATGGATTTCTTATTACGTCGTTTTCGTCACGGCGACGATACTATAACGAGTGTGTTGGTGGCTGCTGGCGGACTAGCTCAGTGTGATGAGGTGTTCGGACGTGGGTCGGACCCTAGTGAACTTCCGAACTGAAAACATGATTTTCCGAACGTGGCGATTCAAGTATAAACGTTACTTTACCTTTAATTTTTTTCACCAATCAAAAAAAGAACAACAAAATCGATCACGCCCCTGCTCACCAAGATACCGAACTACCGCAGTGCCCGAAAAAACTACTTTAATTAAAACTACCGCAAAAAGAATCAAATTGTCACGGAAAACTACAACAGATTATGGACCTAAACTACTGATGTCGTACCTGTGCGCCATTTAGTACTTCATTTGTTTTTAATTCACGTTAGGTACCTATTATTACATAAGTATTAAATCCTCTTTTAATTTTTAAATTATTATTAAATTGTGTATGATTATTAACTTATTATTGTCATGGCATTTCGGTAGATTTTCTTAAAGAAGAAAAAAATAAAGTAGAATTAATGTAAAACAAAAGAAAATATACTATTATCTTCCCTAAACAAAGCATTGATTGGATGCTATATATATCACAGTAAGGTGCAAATACATAATTTAATTTAGCCTTGTTGAGTTTTGAAATTGACTTGTTGTAGACAAGTCAAATGAAAAGACAAAAAGAAAAACGAAAATGTTGCAACTAATTTTGAATGAATTTTCGTCGATTGATGATTGATTTTAACAATTGTCTGTATATTAGAAAGAAAGGTGGGAAAAGCTCAAGCTTGTTTCGAACAAGTGCCCCTGCCGCTCTTGTCAGTTTTGCAGTTTTTGAAAACCTTTCCCAAAAACTCAAAAAACACGCGTGACAAGTCGATGTGAAAAGTCAAGTTGGGCGTTTTCAGCTGCATTGATACCAAAAATAGTTTTCTTTTGTAGTAGTGACTTATAAATTGTATGCTTATAAAGTCTTATTATTACTTATAAATTCTCTTTTATGTCAACCATCTACCATATTCTTCGGCGGCGTTTTCAACATTTTCTTGGATATATCACATCTGGCACGATTTAACTGGTAAAATTTACTAGCAGAGTGAAAATCAAACCTGGACAATATGATCACTTAGAAAAGTTTTAATAGTAGAAATTATCAATAGCGAAATTTTGAAATAGGATTAATTAATTCTGAGACCGTCAAAATCGATGGGTTCTAGACAAGGAGTTAGACGTCGATGAGAATCGGCAGAGAATTTACTTGGTTTATTTTACTCCCTCTTCTCTGCAAATTGGATATGTTTCGGAAGACAGCAGCTTTAAAAGTTAACAAGAATTATATCAAAATGTTTAGCCATTATTATAACGACATCATTAGAGGATTCCTTTTCCCTCTCCACCCTGCTAGCAGAACGTAATCTGAAACTTCATGGATTCTTATCCGTTTTTCTTTCGCTTTTTCATGATTGAAATAATTGATGTAAATCTTCCGCTCACATTGTAAAAAATTAGAGTTCCGGGAAATTAGAAATCCCTCATTCTGCACGGAAGGATAGGAAGGAAGACGATTGCTGTCAGAGAGATACCCCCTCACTCTGCACCGCCAAGTGATCCATGATGCCCTTCTTTATAAGAAGAACTGTCCGTACGTAATGCGACACACAGTCCCAATTGTCTCTGCACCGCAAAGCTCCTTGCGTCTGCACCTGTGCCAGACGTCCTCGGTGCGACTCTTTACTAAGAGCATCAGCCCAGACTTCGGAGCCGTACAAGAGCACAAGAGCATCAGCCCAGACTTCGGGGCCGTACAAGAGCACTGACTCCATTGCACTTATCACTAGACGTCTTTTACTCGAGGTTGGTCCCCGTGTGGTGGCCATAAGGCGACTGAGAGCCGATACTCCCGCAGAAGCCTAATCCACTGACGCTCAAACGTGCTCGAGGAAGCTCATCTTCAAGTCAATCATCAAGCCAAGGTATTTGATTGATTCCTTCGACTCGATGATCACATCTCTCACTCGAACGGGAATAACAGGACGGATCCGCTTCTTGGTCAGGATGACGACCTCGGTCTATTCCAGCGCTAGGCTGAGCCCACGGCCTGTCATCCACTGTTTGTGGATGACCTCATCCACAGTTTGAGTTGCGCCTGTTCAACAGTACGTTCGTTCTAATACGTTCTAATACGTTCTAATACGTTCTAATACTGCTATGTCGTCTGCGTAGCCAATCAGGCGCGAGTGCCCCGGTAACTGCAACGTTAAAAGCTCATCGTACGAGATATGCCAGAGGTCAGGGCCAAGAACGGAGCCTTGCGCCATCCCTGATGTCACATCCAGTCTTCGCCGGCCTCCCAATGTGGCATAGACGAGCTTCCGATTTTTGAGATAGTCCTTCAATATCCGCGTAAAATATCTCAGCACCCTTAAATATTCCAGAGCACGAAGAATATCTGTCCATCTAGAAAATTTGAAGGTACTTCTCACATCGAGTGTTATCAATGGACCGCATTCACCACCTCTGCTATTGCACCGATCGTGGATCGGCCAGCCCTGAAGTCGTTCTGCTGAGGAGATAGATCCCCAACAGTTCGGATGGCCTCTCCATATCTATCTCTCTAATGAGCCTCTCGAGCACCTTCCCAGCGGCGTTGAACATACATAGGGGCCGATATGGAGATGGTTGCTCCGGGTTCCCCTTCCCCTTGCGGATCAGCACGAGCCACGCCTCTTTCCAGCAATTTGGAAGCACGTTGAAATTGGTGAACAGCTTGTCAGGGCAAAGTCGATGTGCAAGCTGTACCACTTCCGCTGGAATACCGTCTGGCCCCGTGGCCTTTTTCGTTTTTAAAGCTTTCACCGCATTATCCAGCTCGATGGCATTAATAAGTGGGCATTCTCCAGGTCATTCGCCATCTGCATCATCGCGACGAACAGGATGCATAGGGAAAAGCGTTCGAATGATCTCGTCCATTTTTTCCACTTCCAGCACACAGGGCCTCCTTGTGGCTCCTAGTTTTCACATGGCAAGCTTGTAACCCATCCCCCACGTGTCTCTATCGATGTCCTCAACTAGGTTGTGCCAGCAGCGAACCTTGCTTTCGTTAATCAACCTACGGAGAAGTTTTCTAGCCGACATGTATGCGAGCGTTCGGGAATGTGACTCGTCTCGATTTCTTAAACGTTGAGTTTCGCAGCGGAGTTTGTGAGATTCTCTCCGCTTTTCAGTGATTTCTGCCGACCACCAGTATCCAGCAGGCTTGTCAAATAAAATTTCAAATAAACATAATAATAATAATAATACTCGTAATAATATCATAAATAATTTCAAGTCGTCTAATTAAAGAATCACGGACAGTGAATAAAACACGAAATTAATAAATGAACTTTGTCTAGTAGCTTTTCAAATGAACATGTGTGTGTACTTTATATAGACAACTTTTTTAATTTTCAAATATTTCAACAATTTAGTGCTGAAGAAACACGGAACAGAGATGATGTTAAAAAATGCGCTTCAAAATAATGTACCTGTAGCTACTTGGCGACGCCTTGCATCTTTGAGATTCAGTGAATTTCTTCGGATTTTCATCTATAGATTATCAGCGTAATTAGAACGATGCATCCAAAACCATTCTGATATGATATATTTTTAGTTATAGAATAAATATTTTCAATATAAATAAAAGTGCCGTTATACTTTTTGTCTAAACAGAAATAGCCTCATCATGCATATAATAGAGTAAATAATAATAACCAAGTAAAATATTTTGGATGAAAAAAAAATAGAGTTCAAAAAATTGAATGCAACAGTTTTTAGGATGTATTTATCATCAAAATATGTTAAACGTTTACAATTTCCTTTACAGACTTCCAAGCGAATTAATATTTTGTTTGAAACTGAATTATAGTCCAAACATAGAAGTATAATACAGAGAAGCTATTTCCATGTATGGGACTGTCCTTCAGTGTCCAAGGAATTCGATTAGCTCATGTTTTGCTTATCATCTGTCCTTAAGTTATGCTCTTTTCATGATTACATTTATTGAACTAAGAGAAGTGAGTCAAAAATTGATCAAAGTTTCGATGATTTAGAAGAAAGAGGAGCGAAACTTGCTTTTGAAATATATTCAATAATAAATTTTTCATTCTTAGTTAATTGTTATTGACATGGGCATAAAAGATGTATTCATAAATGATGATAAAAAGCTGAAAAGTATGTTGGCTTTTTCGAATCGAAGGCTAGCAGGTTTATAACCGCTTAGCAATAAGACAAAATCGTTAAAAATAGTTAAGATAAAAATTTTCAGGCACACTTTCTAATAAACTTTAAAGCATGGGAACACTAAAATATTAGTTCTTTAATACAACAATAGTATAAATTTAAACTGTTGTTCACACATTAATTGTTTATAATATTATCATGCTAACGTTCGTCCATGTTCGTGTCAACCGTGATCCTTTCATTTCAACAGTTGTCAAAGAGTTTGAAGCCTTGTTTTTCTTTTGAATGGTTTACATTATGTTAGTCGATGAAATTTACAAAAATTTAAGCCTAAACAAAATACTATAAATATTAGTAATTAACGACTTTCATTTGCTGAAAGCATACTTGGCATGCATAAAGTATGCATACTTGGCATACTTGGCAATACACACTCACTAAGTATGAACGGGGTGTAAGTGGATTTTAGAAGTGTGATTTTAGAATTTGACCACATATTCAATTATTTCTCTTTTTCATTTAAAATAAAATAATTATTGAAAATAATTTATAAAAATAATTGTATATAATAATAATATTCAAGAAGCTTGATTTTCTTCTTCTTACTTCTTCTTCTCTTCTTAAGGTCCTACATGACCTTATTACCTAGTTTTTCGCTTCTTAATAATTCTAGCTTTGATTTGATTTCCTTAAAAGAATGCATAATTATTTTTCTTCGAATTACTTTTTCATTACTATTTTCGAAATACTATTTTTCTTTAAACTTAAAGTCAGCTTGTCTTATTGTACGTTTCCAAAAATTTGAAAACTCTTTATTTGTTCTTTTAACTTGAAAATAAATCCTTAAATTCTTCCTGTAACTCAAAAAAAAATTTAAATTATTATATGGAAATTCGTTTCCTATTACAGTTTCTCTCAGGCATATAAAAGAACCAATTGCCATAATGCCTAAAGAAGTAAAATGCGCTTCCGGAAGAATCATGCAAGACATGATGAAACTAAAAAAGCCTAAATCAGTGTTCAACCCTACAAAAACAAAGCATTAGACTTTAAGTTATTATTTTAAATAATTTATGTATCTATGTCTACTTATTTATGTTTCCAAGTTTAACAATTCATATTACATTTATTTATATTTTTCCTTCAATAAAAATATGTCTTTATTAATATTTTCAGTTATTTTAAGTCAAACAATGAATTCAACACACGAACGGTTAAATTGTTATGAGGAAAGTTAAAACCAGTGGAATACAGTCAGGTGTAATTCGAAAATTAATAGCTATTACTGTATGTCTACTATTGGTACAGGATGCTGTATTATCATTTTTAATTGAAATTCAACCAATTCACACGAATAATCATACCCGATATCGTATTAAAAATGTGTTCAAAACGCACTCACTACCAAAGAAATCTCAAATACAACGATCCTCAAATGTCCTTAATCAAAAGGTATATTGGAAAATTGCAATCTTTATTTCAAGTATTGCCTAAATTAATTTATTTTGACAGACTAATAAAGGATCCAGATCGGCGGTAATATTAGGTGGCAAGTCACTGGGAGCACTACTTCAGCTTACACCATACAGTGAACAACCCATTGATGGTAAGTTGTTGAAATCCTTAAACATCTTTACAAATACTTTACAAATGTTTTACAATCATTTCGAAACAGATGAAGTTGAACCTGAACTATTAGGACGGACTTACCAATATTTGTATAATAGAACACATGACCAAGGATTAGATACTATCATTTACGTTCCATTTATAGAAAGAGTTTTGGGCGGAGTAAGTGGGCGAATTCATACTGTTTATCCAGGTAAAATATATCGTCCGATTCCAAATATATTCTTAGTCAAAATCTGATTTATATGCACAGGAACGATATGGTGTGGAGTTGGAAATCAAGCGCAGGACGAATCATCATTGGGTTATTTCAGCAGTACAGACAGGTGCTGCCGCGATCATGACTTGTGCCATGATTCAATACCCCCAAAAGCGATGAAGCATGGCTTAAGAAACCCTGGATTTTTTACAAGATCACATTGCGATTGCGATCGACGCTTTTATCGGTGTCTTAAAGTCGACGATTCAATGGTTTCACGTAAAATTGGAATGGCTTACTTCAATGTCTTGCGTCCTCAGTGCTTCCGAAAGGAATTCCCCATCATGTTTTGTTGGATATGGTAAAAATATTCGTTTTCCATCCTGAATATAAGTTCTAGATTGTAATCGTTCTCCACTGATCCTAATATTAGTTTGCACAATTTTTTCACCGAAAAGGCCAGAGCTTCATTTCTAATACTTTTAAAGATTTATGAAGCATTTATTTCTTTTCCAGCTGAAAAAAATTATTGTATAGCTTATGAAATAAAAGCTAAAAAATAAAAGATAAAAATCATATTTTCTTCTGATAAAACTGTATGCTCATAATTTATTCTACTCCATAAGGATCAAAGAGGGAAAAATATAGTATGTTACCTTGAAATCTACTTGAAATCTACTTACAGATTAACTCAGTTTAATCTTTTTCGATTTTTTATCCATTTGAACTCATTGCAAAAAACAATTTAAACTCGACATACTCAATTATTATTTAATAATATCTTTTATATTTAGTTATTCCGGCTAACATTCAAAAACAATGGCAAATTAACAAAAGAACGATAATTTATATAATTTTTTTTAACTATTCAAAGTTTTCAAATGCAATATTTTTAAGGTCAAATACGAAAAGTAGTTACTAGGATTGAACTAACTTTTTGATAGAGACAAGTATTGCATTTCTTTATGGGCACCAAATGAGTTTAGTTGTAGTGTATATTCCTGGAAGATGACGGTAAACTCAATTCTATCTGTAAGAAGTAAACACTTATAAGTGTTTCAGAAAATTTTTCATTAAGACTACATTTGTCTTACACCTGGACGCATCTTTCTAGAAACGGGTGAAAAAAGCATTGAGGACTGTAACCCATGTATAATTCAGTAGTGTTAATGCTCTGCCCCGTATATATTTGTAATAAACAGTCTCAGTGTTGAGACCACTAAAATTAGCTCCTGATATGACTCTTTTGAAAAGAACAATCCAAATATACCAGCCGATTTTCAATGATTGTGGACCCATTCGAATGTTTTTTCCAATTTAAGCTAAGGTCTAGTTTACCATTTCTAAATATGATTAGAATTTTACCCAAATACCTAAAACAATTGATATCATACTGAGTGTATTTCTCGTGATAAGCACTTCTAAAATTGCAAGGTTTAGCACTTTTTGAATTGAAAATAATTGGCACTGAAGATGGGAAGTGAAGCAACTCACTTCCGAAATATATATCTATCAAGATTAAAAACATAGCATTTTGGAATGGAAAATCAAAAAATAAAAACAAATTAACATCAATTTTAACCGTACAGATATTTGGATCTAAATAGTAAAACATATTTCGACAAAGTATATGATCAAACATTGAATAAAATGTTTTATGTACACAACTTTTTCAATATGATTTTTCAGAATAACTATCTTCCTGAATTCGTTTTAAGTTTGCATTTTTTCATTGCTTATATTTTTGACTTTGATTACGTTTGTTTATAATCTGGCGCCTCTTAAGAGTCTATCTTCGGTCCCCTTCTATTTTGCTATTCAAAGATGTCTTAGCTACTATATTGAATTCAATTTTGAAATGAAAATTGAATGCTCCATCAGGAACATATCTTTTTTGCTATACTAAAGACTTACTGAAGAAAAAAGAAATAGCTTTGATTATAAAAATGTACCTTTTCCAGTTTTTTTAGATCCGCCGACCTTCCTAGATTTTGTATCAGGAACATTTTTTTCCTTTTTCTGGCCATCAAGGCAAGGTGAAACTCAATTATTCCATGGCACCGAGAGATCGTAAAAAATATCGTGTAGAAATGCAGGCAGAGCCGTTTCAGCCAACGAGCAGTAAGCACGTTATTTTGTACGTTTCGGGTAAATATAAATGTTAATTGGTGACATCGGATTACGTCGGAGTTTTGTCTGTTTATACAATTTTGTACGTTTTCAATCTGTATAAGGTACTCCGAATCCACAGTACTTATATTCTGCACAACAGATGCCAGGTTGGAGTCCCCTGATAACAACGATTTGTAAATTTTGTTTCTGGTAACGAAGTACCAGCCTTACCCTGCTGAGAAAGGTAGCTTCGAGCTAACCAACAAGCTCAAGGGTGATTTTGACCTGATCACCCACTTGTGATCACCCACATAAACAAATGAAGTATAAATTTAGGATCAATATATTTGTAGATTTCTTTGGTTGGGTTTAGTATAGAAATCAATAAAAAAAATAACAATGTTGGAACAGTGCTCTGCAGTTAGTAAAAAGGAAATTGGCCTGTTTAGTAAAAGCTTAGTTTTTCCATAGAGAGGAGTAGATCTTTCGGATACATTTTTATGCACACACGATTTACCCATTCAGTGACAAATTGGACTTGCCTGTACTCTGATTGCTTTGACTTTAAAATAATCTGCTTGACCAATTTTCAGCGAAATATTCTTTGTTTGAGACTAAATTCTATTAAAAATTATTCAGTCAATCTACAGATATGTGTTACATTTTCGAATCTATGTTTTGATGTAATTTTCTTGATACCCTTATAAGTAAAAAGATAATAAACAGTCCATTTAAATCAATAAAATGGTAATGTTGAATGTATTTGTGCCAATTTAAATTTTTTCATATCTCGTTACGAAAACAATTTTTGTCGTAATATACTTACTTATAATTTATCAAATACCTTGAAGTATTGCTAAGAAATTTTGAATACAGTTTGTTTTTATTTTAACTTTCAGGTTCAATGGCAGGTGCCTGAATTACGTTGTGGATGATACGAGACCTAGAGTATGGCAATGGTTCGACAATAAACCATTTTAAAAATCCTAACAAATCTAGCAGTTGACTTTGATCAGTTTCTTAAAAAAAACGAAATGAGAGAGTGGAAAAAATATTTACATTTTAAAAGCAAATTAATCATTTTGAAAATTTCACTTAACTTTTTAGTCTGTGAATCAAATGTTATTACTTTTAAGAAATTAAATGAATCATCACAGTATTTATTTTTACCAATGTTGTAATACAAAAAAACTGCTCCATCAAAATCATAATCACTCTATCTTTAACTAATTTAAATGATTGTTGAATGTTCAATTTTTTACTACAAATAAAACCAACTAATGAATTAGGCCAATTACAATATAATAATTTAAATTAAGTTTCGGTAAGACGTGTGATAAGAAGCCTCTCTTCGTTTTAAAATCTTATCCACCAATATAATCTCGTCTCAGCACCAGCACTAGCATGAAAATTCAAAAATGTTAATAGTTTTCCAAGTTGATTATTTATTGCCTACCAACCAAATTGTATCTTCTTCATTATTTTTCAGTACAAAAAGAAAATAAAAACAATCAAAACAAGCGGATGCATTTAATTTTAACGTTTCCATAAACAAATTTTTCTAAAATGCACATTTCGCTGCTTTGAAAATATCTTAAAATTTTGAGTAGAAACAATGTTCTCTAATTATTGGACGTGTCAGATATTTCAAGAAAGTAGGGGTACCTGTAGGTAATTTACAAACACTTTATAATGGAATCTGCAAAATACGATGACTGGTAGTTTTTGATTACATAATTGGACTGATGGTCGTATAAGAAACATTAGCATGGGCGTGTTCAAATATTCAGAAACTTTATTGCGTCATTAAATTATGGATGATTATGATTACGAAAAAATATAATTACATTACGTTTAACGTCAACAAGTTTGCATTGCCCATGGAGACAGCAGAATCCACAAGAGTATTCAATCCACATGAACATCATTTCCCGAAGAATTAAGCATCTATAGAAATAGAAAAATAGTCATTTTACAGAGCTCGACTACGGATTAATTGGCTGGAGCCGAATGAAACTGGAGAAACTACAACCTTCAACTGATGTCAAATATCTTCTAAGCAAATCAAATGTGTTTATATAATTAATGTCCTGAGCATACTTAATGATATTCGGCTATTAGCCCGGCAAAAGGCAAAATTAGCGCTTTTCACATTTTTGATAACAATTGACTAAATGTACAAGTGTATAATTTACCCTTTCGCTACTAGCGTCGGCTATAAAGGACATCCGCACGTCGATCTGTGTGTAAGAGCGTCGTCCATCCACATGACGATCTGTGCTAACCAGTGTCGCCTGTACACGACATCCGCGTAAGTGGCTGTGTCAAGAGTAATTTTTATTGTTAACAATTGAATTCTTCTGCATAACACTTAAAGAATCGTATGTTCACGAGAAAGACGAAGATGCATCGAACGATGTAACACCAGTTTACCTAAGCGCGATACACAATTTTCGGTTAAGTGCTCCGAACAGTGCCGCTATTCCGGCGGCACGGTGGCCCGTACAGCGATGTCACTCCAACGGAGCACACTCCCGTAGCGAAAGGGTTAATAGACCAATTTCATTAGAATTCTCCCCTTTAAAGAAATACTTTTGTAACTGTAATGCTGACAAACTGTCAATTTTAAAAATGAAGGTTGCCGAACACAAAGATATAACACAGAGAACTTTTATGTGAAATCGACAGAAATAACTTTCATGAAGTATTTTCAATTGCAAGGCAGATATATGTGCTCCAGCATAACATTTGACAATGAAACATTTTTGAAAACAGCTCTTATTTGTTATTAATTTTACTCTTTTTGCCTATAAGTGTACAATGAGAAGTACGTTGTAAAATTTATCCATTTGAAAGTATTTGTATCTCTACTTGCTCGTAAATCATTATAATTTCGATAGAATTCCAAATTTCATATTACTATACTTCAGGCAAGAATGGAGCCGTACATTTAGTGCCGTTTTTGGCTCGGGTGTGATTTGGCTTGGAAATTAAATTACCATATCAAAACATATCAAAATCATATCAAAACATCATGTCTGGATTGTTGGTATCTCTTTTGAATTTTGAAAACTTGTTAATCCTAAATAAATTCCAGTTTTAAAAATCGCACGAGAATAGAGCAAGTTAAATCTCAAGGTAACCTTTGATACTGTGCGATAATTTGTTCATCTATTGAAAAATTTTGGTTATCGCTAAAAAAATATTTGTATTTGTAGTTATGGAGCCATAAATAATCATTTAAATACTCAGTCCGATGTATTTGAAGTCAAATTATTAGATTTTTGTTAAAAATGTTGCGCAATTTTCATATTATATTTTTATAAATTTGTAAATTTTTTTAACATACGTATAAAATATTTGTATAAACTTATCAAATAATTATAAACTTATAAAAATATTATGAAATGCAACCACACTACCATTGAATTTGGTTTAGATGATTGTATAAATTACAGCAACCATAAATTGATATAATTCAAATCAAAAATCGCATAAACTTCAGCAATCATGCAATATCCGCATTTGATGTGAAAATCAAATATAATATTTAAAACGATACCTTATACATTACGTTCTCTGCCTGCACATTAAATAAACGTTTGGATAAGGTTGTACGCTCGTACATAAAACACTTATGCAGGACGACAAAACATAAGGGTATATTTGTATTCATTAATGTGTGATTTTCTTGAAATGTGTGAACTCAGGAGTTGCTCTCATTTTGTCCTTAATTGCTACAAATACTCGTTAACACGTTGAACACTATTTTTTTTATTTTTATATATACTATATTTATTTTCCAAATAACGGTCAACGTTTTGAATAGGACTATTATGGAGGTTTGGATTATAATAGCAACACACCTAAAGAACTTTGAGACATACGCAAATGGTATCCCTGCAAATTAGATTTCAAAACTTATATGACTTGATGATGTCGAGGATATTTTGGGATTTGAACTTAAATCTTTTGAACTTGAAATAAAAAATCTCAGTCTAGAAATTTCTACTTGCGGAATTTAATTGAATATCATATAAATGCGTATGTATTCATCCCATATATGATCCTTTACTGGTATTTGAAGTTCGTTCTTTCAATTTTATCCCGAGCACATAAATGTACAACAACATGTATGATGTGTGCAGGAAATCAATGAAAATATTGATTATAAATTTCAACCGAAGCGACACTATGTTTTGCACCGGTCGGGATTGAAGTACGAGTTGTCAAGTAATCAAGTTGTCACGAGTTGTCAATTAAACCAAGATTTGTATTGATAAAATATGCGATAAAACGATTCATTCGCTGTAACGACATCTGGAACTGTGAACAGCTCGGTCAGAAAAGAAATGCAAATACATAATGTCAGTTATACACAAAGTTGCCTTGCGGCGCACGATTTCAATACCGAAACTCGAAGGTTGTTTCGTAAACAAGTAGATCTTTCTGATAATCCGGACTCATGATCAAGAGATAAATATAAACGCAGACATTTTTTATTGTTTAAACTTCCTTTATCATTATTATTTTTATTATTATTTTTATAGTTATTATATGCAGATGACGTAGCAGCAGTCGCCGGATGTGTTATCGAATGGGAGCAGCTCAAACAGGATATTAGACTACGTCCAGTGAGCAAGTGAATGACAATTCGTAGGTTAATTAGGGGAGATAAATAAATAACGCACCTATGGATATCCATTTATTCCGATCCCTACAACATTTTGAAAGCGATAAAAAAATTTGAATGATGATAATGTCAAGAATTTCATGTCGTAATATTTTACTCAAAACTCAATTGGTTTTCATCGATTTAGGATTGAAACTTTACACACTGGAGAAATTAAATAATTATTAGATATTTATTAGTTCGAACTTAATAAATGATAGTGACTTTACTTTCCAGTCCCCTTAATTTTTTACAAAGCATAAGAAAAAAACTCAAAATACAGAAAATAACTACAGAAAATAACTAATTGCAGAATAATAAAATGACTACTGAAATGACTAAAATGAAATGACTAAAATGACTTCCTCATGTCAGTACCCTTGTTTAGTCCTATAAAATCATCGATGTCTATGAAACTCTACTCTATGAACTCAAACCATCGATCAAAAAGATGAACAAATGCTTCACTGAGCTTGAGACGAGGTCTTTGATGTAATTTTTTGTGACCAAGACAATTGTTTTGATAATTTGAGTCGTCACTTTTATAGAAAATCAGAAAATAACCAGATGGAATTGAAAAGGGGTCATAAAAGAAACACATAATATAATCATTTAAAATTTATTCAATCCGAGTCGGAAGTATTTATTCAATCCGCAACCTAACCTTAAACTACGTTGTGTTATGTTCACTATCAAGAAACTCCAAGGGTTAGGCATATAAACTTCGCATATGTAATGATAAGCCATCTTTGTAATCCGCACTAGAGTACATTGTTAAAAATTTTTATCTGGCTTGAATTTTTATTATGTAAGTGAATTTTCTTCCACATTATGAAAACGACACATCATATGACATATATAACTACTTATATATGTCATTAACTACTTATATATGCCCATAATATAACTACTTTTTCGAACTCAGTAACTACCCATCTCTTTCATCATCTACATTTCACTTTTGCCTCTATTTAGTTTTGTTCCTTGTTATCAACTTCAGATTATGCAACGCAAATTAATTTAAATATATAGAAGTAAAAAGTCTTAAAAAGATTCGAAGGTTTTAAATATATTCCAATACTCAATATAAAATTGATTTATTTGAAGTACACAAAACCACTTTAAATTCGCTTGCATTTTTTATGTTCATTACTTAAAATATTATTTTCTAATTAATTAATATTCAAAAGGAGTCTTTATTTTTCAACAAAACTCATATTAGAGACATAATATAATACAAATTTCCTTCCGTGAAACTACTGTAAACAGGAACTATTGAGTAGAAGCAAGTCAATAATCAATAAAAGAATAATCAAAAAACGAAAGCTATCAATTACATAAGTTCTTTTGTGATAGCAGCGGTCTCCACAAAATTCAGATTTTTCCCTGCAAGGATAAAGCTCCTCTTCATACACTTCGCTTCAAACTTAGTACAAAGTATTACGTGCATCATAAGAGATGATAGTATTCATCATTGTGCATTTGTGTATTATTCATATTTATTTTACAATGTATTCATAGTGAATTGAATCTTGAAACATGATTCGATTCATGACCTTTGTAAACGGCTTTAAGCCAAAGATCAAAGTTTCATTTATGTCGTTTATTATGTTTATTTCAAACATAATCGAATTTCCCACGTCAGGAAAATACAGTTAAGCTTATAAACACTGAGCATGTCTCAAGTGAAACTGATATCCTTGGTCTCAATACACAAGATAAGTTACACAAGCTGGGATAAGAATCCATGACTTAAAAATATGCTAGGTTTAGGAGCGATTTTTTGATACTTCAGCCCCCAGGAATGTGAAAAAAAAAGAAGAGCAAGCAACATTATCCATGCCTTTAGTCGATTCTCACAATAGAACCTTAGACCTGAAATCTTTTGAGGGTTCAAAGAGACCTTTAAGACCAGTTACTACTTTTATAATGACTACTATTACTTCTATTACAGTATTATTTGCGCTGAAAATATCACTTAAAAATTCCCAATAGTGGTATTAATCCTTTCTGTATTTAATTATTTGTGATGTAATACGCGCGAAGCCTTCAGGGATATTACATGCGGTAATACAAGCTAAGACAAGCCTACGGCTGGCGAAATTCATCTCGCTTTAGATTGATGACAGATTCGACAATTTAATCTATACTCCATGCTTTGTCCGTTTGTAGTATTACTAGCATAATTAAGTCAGGACATACCATACCTATCATGGAGGCAAGTTCAATTCTCTGAGGAAGAAAACGTTTGCAATAAAAAATTCTCTAGAAAGCGTCATTTTCAAGAGAGTTTATCTTTCTCATTTTATGTTATTTACGTTCATTTCCGTATCCAGTCCCGAACTGACTGCAATAAATGTTTACGATTCACCCAAAATACCCCGACATGGATTTAGACGCATTTATTCATTGAATTCTGAATAAAAAAAAACAGCAATTTCGTATAACTCACGGGTGAGAATAGGCTTAATATAGCTTAGAAGAGCCGAAACTTATGTTCAAAGGAATCATGAGGACTTTGTTTTAAACATGTTGGATGCATTTGGAATTTGAGGATGTTAAATACATTCTATTTTAAAGACATTATTGGTTGAAAAGAACATATTACTTATGTCCTGAAAAATTATATTATTCTGTACTTTCATTCACCGTTAAAGTTACAACTCATGAATTTATAATTGTTTTTGAACTATGGATACATATTCCCCTTAACGCCACACTCCATTAAATCGTATCTATTAGTCTTTGAACTGATATAAATTTCATATCGTAGAGTTTATATAAAATCCATATCTCGCGCTTATTGTTCAGTCCGATTTTCCCCAATTTACCCTGTCGCCAAATGCCACATCTCACACAAATGTTAATGTACCCATGTTTCTGCAACCTGTATGAATCTATGAATGTGTATTCCATGGCACGACGAGATTAGAGATTGAACTTGAAATTTCCCGAAGTTGGACGATGACTTAGCATTATTTGCGTCTATGTAACGCGGCTTTCGCTCGAAATGAATTCTTGTCTGTATTTAGAAAGCCGGCAACCAAGTTGGGTGTGCGCACATTCCGTTGTTCAATAGTTTATCTTAATCAGTCAAAAGTTAATTTGTTATCAACATGGCGAAGGCGATTTCGGATATTGTAACTTTGGATAATCCAGTTTTCAAGACCTTTGCATTTTGGTCCGCAGTTTTGGTCCTTAAAATGTTGCTGATGGCGATGCTAACAGCGTTTCATCGTATCAGAACGAAGGTAATTCTCACATTTTTATTTCAGTTTAGAAGTCGCATGTAGAAGTACTGATTAAAGTAAAGCCTCTCCCTAAAAGATGCATGAAACCTGTTATATTTTTCTCAACATGAATAGGTGATATTGCAAGAAATTTTTCTAAGTATTTTCATTCAACACATATGCACACTTTCTTTTTTCTAAATTAGCATTCTTTAGCTGGAAAGTGACCTTAATAAAATGCGAGTGAACACGTAAAAATATCATATTCTGTGCTCTGAACCGCTCGTAGTTTAAAAACTTTCTTAGCAGGAGCTCTAGTATGTTTTATGATTGGTCATGTTTGCTTGTGTCCTCAAAAAGATTGAAACAGTAAATGAGGTTGCATTAGCCTAAAGCAGCAAAATAACTATTCGAACTAACATTTAAAAACAACCCAAGCAGCATGTTCGATCCAATTTTTTGCTCGTCAGCAGTCTGCTATGAAAAATGTTTATTTTAAGGACATTATAGAACTCGTATCTTCATTTCAACGTATTATGAATTTACTGATGCATACCCTTTTCGGTTTCAATAAAACAAACTCGAGGAAGGTACACACATTTATATTTACTTTTTCGTTATTAGACAATACAGTTTTTTTAAAGTTTTTATATAATACGTTAATATTATATAGATACAACATGCATTTAACATTTTAGTTTCTTATTTATTGAAAAACTATACGTCGACTTTAATCCATGGTTAGAGTATTCTTTGAGAATGATGAGTAGTCTTAAATATGTTGGTAATCTTTTAAACGTTTCCATTTACCTTGCTTGTGCTTTATTTAAAACGATGTCCTGTTATGAATCCATTGAAAAGTGGCTTAGTAATACGATGTTCCAAGGATCATATAGTTATAATAAGTTTTGTAAGTGGATGTCGTGTTGTTAAACTTAGGATTAGTATAGAATTTTTGGATTGTTTGAATCAAGTTTTATATTGATATTAGTAGACAATTATTAGACATTGCATAAAAATTTGATATTATTTAGCACGAAGTTCTATTATTTAAACATTGCACATTCAACATATTCACGACAATAAGGAACTGTTATTTATTTGTAAGGATAGTAAGGATAACTGAAAGGCCGGTCGAGTAAACAATAGTGGGTATAAATTTGATCACAACATCACCAGCAATTCTGACAACGTACCTCAACGTAATCCCTCTGAAAACAGATAGAGTCGAATTGGCACGGCAAAAACATCAGGACGAGACGAGCCCATTGAACTCACGCTTTCAAAACAAGGATCGAACAACTTCTAGGGAAGAATAATAATGGCGTATGAACCCAAGTGCCATTGTTAGAAGTCCACAAACTTATCAGTCCAATGGACAGACGGCTGAGCATCCTTTGGGACAACACGTTCCGAGTCTTTGGATTGTATTATGCAAGTACACAAGCCTGACTAACAACCACTTCAAATATATGAGCCGGAATCAAAGAAGAAGTAATGGAACATCGGACGACGTGTACTAGAGGCATTTCTGGCCTTCTGTCCATAATATTTTTCACATTTGACTAAACTCAAAAAAAATTCGGACTGCCAACCTAGATTCTGACAATTTCGAAAATTATATTAGCCAAAAAATATAATATAAAAATAATATAATTATATCAGTTAAGGCACTTCATCCGAGTATCTTGTATCGCCATATGTGTTTAACATGACACCTTATCAAACGCTCAAGCCCATTCCACCCAACATATTTAACGCAATTAAGACACAACGTTAAAAAAATGATTGCTGCAATTTTCCCTTTAAAAGCACACTATGACTCAGGTGATTCAGTGTGCTTGCTTATAATATTCAAGGCGAGGCGGAGCTGCAAGTCCTTAAACTGAAACGTTTGATTTGCCAATTGCATCGCGTTTTCCCATTGATTTTGCTGAAGATGCGTAAACCAGAGAGAATCTCGTAACTATAAAAGATACATGAGAATTATCTACCTACTGTGGATTTAGCTATATACTGAACAATAAGTGTGATTGGTGAAAAAATAAGTATGTTCACTCTAGAAGAATTCATGTTCTCCGTGTATTTGACATGTGAACTTCAAGGTAGTGGTAATAATTATATGCCAAATGTAGCTTGTTGATCTAAGAATAATTTGTTTACATGACAATTATTATCGTGCTCTGCCCTAAATCCGCAATATCACAGTTTTAAAATCCGCAATGTGATCTCCTGAAAGTGTCAAAATTAATGCTTTACTTGTTGCTTCTTTTGCGACTTGATCGACTTTCCTATTAATATATAATTGTGTGCCCTGTTTCATTTTTTTACCCTGTTTCCTCTAGTAAAACTTTCATATTTCAATTGTACAAGAAATTTGATTTAGCCTCATCTGACACCCATGTGTCAACGCTGACCTTAAAAAAGCCGTTACGAGCTCGCTTTGAAAAATATACCCACACTCAAAAAGTCATCGAAAGGATATGGAAAATTTTTGGCGATTTATTGAGCCTGACTCTCGCAAGCACATTGTAGTGTTCACGTTAAGCCAGATGAACACAAATATTTTCTGAAGAATCTCTACTGAACTACCAGTCAGAATAAAGAAATCTCTCCGATTGCATTGAGAATTGTTCGTGTAAAATTGAATGTGATTAAAGAGTGATTAAAATTAAGCGTTTTTGCACTGTAGATGTCTGCTTGCCGTGTTAATAACAGGCCATCAGACGCTACTACAATATCGTAAGCGATACATAAGTTCAAGTTCGTTTCAGAAGCTTAAATAAAGTGTGAAAAAGGGTTCAATACGCGCTTTGTTTGCATTACATACTTGAATTAACAGCTTGTATTAATTGCTCTTATTCTAATGGTTATTCTAATTCTTATTCTAATGTGAATATATCAAAAGAAAAGCGAAAAAGCGTCAATGAAGAAAAGCGAACAAAGCGTGCATCGGGACCCTATACTCACGTTGCCTTCCTTTCAAACATTCATGACTTGAAAATCACTGCTGTTACCAAATTGTTGAGTTATATGCAAATACCCGGTCAGCGTACTTTATTCAGGATGCCATCAATATCACTTTTTAACACAATTTAGGTTTCGTGTTGTTTACATTTGCAAATATGAGACCTGGGAACTTGGTAGAATGTCAAAGTCTAATATTTCACTAAACTGAAGGAAGGATATACCGTTGAACTTTGATTTAATACCAGAGGCTATCGTTTTGACGATAGCTGATGCACTTGATTTCCTCTCTCTATTACACGGTTTGGTATTCAAAGTGAGCTCCAATCAGCATAAATTTTTATTAGCGATTAATCATTGTTTTGTAGTTGGAACCTTTGTGTACAGAGTGTTCATGGATTTATGATGCAGTTACAAGTTATATATAAATTAAAATGTACATCCATGATTTAAGGTTGACATTATTCGTTTTCGTATGACATTATATGTTTTTGAGGAGACAATGTAGCAAAAACCACTTTCTAACAACAACCTGATTTAAAATCGGACTAACCTCGTAAGAACCATAGATGAGGACATATGAAATAAATTTTTGACATTACATTACACACAGAGATTTTAAATGAGTATTCAAAGACCTTTTGAATTTCCTCAGACTATCTTTCTACAGGCGCAACTTTAACTACTTTCAGGTAGAATTCTGGAGAATAAATGGAATGATATCTGCAATGCCATTTTCGAATAGCGATTCTCGGTGACTTACATCTTCGCTTCTAAATACTTAGCACATTGTTTCCATATGGAGGCTCTGTAGATCATAATTGGCTAGATACTCATATAATAGGAATAATAACAATAACAAATTGGCCCGTCATATTTTTGATATGTCTTACATTTTGCTTGATTTTTTAACATATTATAGGCATCATTTATATATTTGTGTAAATATCAAGGGAACGATTGTTCATAAAATCTCAATACATCCAGCTATGTCTATATATTAATAAAGGTAATTATGGTGAGTTTATTCAAGCATTTCGTCTACACGCAGCAACAATAGTAAGAAAATAAATATTAATGAAAATTATTACATCCAGAGTGTGTAGCGCTTGATCACTTAGTATAATGAAATCAGTCGGTGTTCAGAATTCAGTAGATGCAGTTCTAGTGTATCAACTTGGAAGTTCTTTATTTTAAATAGAAGTTTTCTCATATCCCTTCAACATTAAATAGAATGACACCATCCATCATTGACATATTGTCTTTCACAAATCCAGTGTTCAAAACATATATTTTCTGGACATCAATGTTAGTGTTGAAAATGTTAGCAATGTCTCTACTAACTGGACTTCAACGCTTCAAGACATTGGTAACATATTTATTTTATAGCTTTACAAAAAGAAGTTAAAAATCGATTTCATATATGTTTGTATTTTTTTTTAAATTCTCTTGTAATATAATTTTTAATGTGAGCTTTTAAATCAATCCAACATACAAGTCAAACTTTTCTCTCATATAAATCAGATAAAAAATACATACTTAATAAATTTTTAACCAGCCTCTAAGCAATCACTCATGTTCATAGATGATTTGCAATAATTTTCTGTGAGTGCATCGTTATCAAGCTGTTGTGTTTACTAGTTTACTTAGAACAATAGCGTGAAATATGCATTTCAGTAACACAAATAAAATACAAACGATTTATCTTCTGCGTAAATCCTCAATCTTAACTCTATTTTAAGCAGATTTTATTGTAAACATTGTTTGTAAATTATTTTTTTTTCCAAGAGTATGAATATAATGTGAATACAAGAAAAACCTGTTCCTCTGTTAATATAATACTTGAGCATAGAATATCTCGAAAGTAATGCATACCGTTATATGTGCAGAAACTTAATGTACAATTCTCTATGTGCAATTCTATTGAAATTCTAAAATTTAATTTGCAACATGCATTCATTGTATATTAATTGCTCTACGTTTCATTATCATATATTCACGGTTTAAAATATTACTTTTAGGAACCATATCCTTGGTGAAATGTTAAATCGTTCTCAGAATTCTTAAAATGCTTTCGTTGAGACAATTTTGCGATTCAATGTTGCAGATAATCATTTGTGTTTCAATGCTGCGCTACATATAAGAAATAAATTTTGATATTGAACATTTATTTGGTAACTTTGGACTAGGAAACTATTATTGACAGTTTACGTTTGCATTTCAAAGCAGGAAAAAAATTATACCACGAAAATAACTGACGATGAAGAAGGGAGCAACTTACTCCAGAAATATATGTCTATCAAAATTAAAACAAAACCATAGTATTTTAGAATAGAAAATCAAAAATACAGGACAGGTATACCTGTTCGGTAAAACAAACCACAACGTAATCTACCACCTCAGAGATTTTATTTGCAAAAGAAAAATATATGGCATAAACAATAAACAAAAATTGTCGAATAACCCAGCTTTTGGCATCTTTTAAGGATTACCTTGCTCACTTTCCGCACACAAATCGATTAAGCAAATATGTCCGATATAACATTTTTAAAAGATTTTAAGTCACACTATACATACTCGTATGATAAATTGAAAAGGCATATTAATATTAAACTATTCAGCCAATTCAATCAATCAGCCAATTGTTACATATTAAATGTTTTGTTTGGGTAAAATTGGCAGATGCTCAACATGTTCACAAATTCATCATATAAAAGATTGCGTGCAATAAAAAATCGCCTTCTTACTCACTTAGTGCTAATAATATTCAAGATTCTTCCTAAAATTATCCGACCAGTGTTAAGCTACTAGCTGCGAGGTGCACATTTTACTGAATCCTTAGGTACTAGTAATTGCGGTGTTTAAAAATCAGCCCAATACCAATTAGATTAGGCAGTCTTCTGAAGAAAAGTGTTGATTTATAAACAACTAATTTCTGATAAAATAAACAAGCTATCCATTCTTATATAAGCCAATTAAATGCAATGAGAAAGTTCTGTAGTTATGGACGTGTTACAAAAGGATTGTTTGTATAACAAATGATACGTCAGTGAACGAAACTCTCGCGGCTTCATACTTTCTATCTACTAGCATACACCAAACAAAATGTATAACAAAACGTTGAGTTACTCAGCAATGGTGCACGGGTTTTTTCGGTTCACTCCAAGGAGGAACTGTCACCACTTTAGAAAAGACACATACCAGCCGTTCATTCGTGACTATTAGGTTACTTGAATCTTCAAGCTATCATATTTATGTTGCTTGTTAGACTATTGTAAGACTTACTCACCCATTGCAGATTTGTTAAAACGCACAGATTCTTCGTATATCATATGGGCTTAAGTGTAAAATAATTTTTTTGTATTTATGTTACTCACCAACCTTAATACACCAAATTAGTACTCACTAGCCTATGCAACCTGAAGTTTAGTTTATTTATTCAATTCCGGCCGTTTCGAACTGACATTGCTCAATTTTACACTTTTTGGAAGTAAAGGAAAGTTCTTGCTTATTTATTTTAAGTACCATGGGACTATTAGTTTTGTTCGACGCCAGATCTTTCCCAAAATATTCCCGCGAAAAACGTTAATGTAATATTTTCGCTCGAAAGTTCAAGTCCATACATTTTTGGCACTTATTCTTTGAAAAGTGTTAGTTTCGAGCTCAGAGCACAATTTTGTGCAAAATTGTCGATTTGTGTATAGCTGACAACGCCTAGCTAATAGCGGAAAGCATCTTGAATTTTTGTCATAAGGAAAATCCAAGCAAGACGAGTTGTACGGAGTTGGTAAAGTAATTTCGAAAAACTTTTTCCGTCGAAAAATTTCAAAATGATTTCGGTTAAGGAAACAAGACGGCTTTCCTGATGGCAAGTACTCAAAAAATGATGTGAGCAAGCAAAACATGCAATTTTTCTATTCAAAACTCCTCCAGCTTTATTTCATGCTGTCATGAAACGAAACTGTCAACTAAAACAGTTTGACGAGTTGGATATCTTGAAGTTCAAGAAGTGGCGTTTATACCCATTGATATCTTGTATAAATCTAACCTGGCTGTTGATAGATATTTCCATTCCGACGGATGAAAGACTTTATTTCTATCCTTGTTGGTTGCGCGATTCCAACAACGCTGGTGGCACTCTGTGATTCCATCCTTGCTGATAACCAAAAAACCTTTAACAATTGCGCGTGTGAACAAAATTTCTTCCAAGTAAAAAAAAACGCTTAATTAAATTTAAAAATTTATTTGAACTTTTCAGTCCTCATCCGATTAGATGTTTTTGATTTTGTCAGCTACTAAGACGATTGTTCTAATGTCCGCTCCATTTTCTACATATATCTACACTCTATGTGCTTCCAGACATACTAACGTCAGCAAAAAAAACTCCCACTTTAGAAACAGTTTTAAGGGTTTGGCTTGGTGGAAAAATCTGTACTGTAAACCTTTTGCTTATAAGGTTAGACTTTATTGGACGATGAAAACTACCTGACCATGTTATACGGGCTTTTATCCAATAACATTTGTTTGTTATTGCAGATACGCGAATTTTGGGTCTCAGTGTTATCTCTTTTTAAACAAAAGAAACACAGTCCTCGGTATATTCACTTTTGTAAGAATCATTCCAAAGGCAAAAAGCTAAAACGCAAATATACTACAATTAATCAGTTTAGGTGACAGTTTCATTAAATGAATTAGAAATGATCTTCAAAGTACTATATGAGCTAAAATAAACTTTTAGCTCTGATAAAGAAACCACTCACAATCTATAATTCTATTATCTACTATGATTGGTTGATCTATGACAACCGTCCGTGTATTCAAGTTTACTTCCTTTATTCAATATATGTATTCTATAATATTCATTCTAACAATGTTTTGGGTTAAAAAAGCTGTTTTCTCCAATTATTTTTTCACCATGAAGAAATGATGGAAATTATAAGTACAAGGAAGAATTGAATTGAACCACAACTATATTTCAACTGAAAGTGATAACAAATTAATTCCTTATAAAAATATGTTTCTACTAAACAAATATTTTAAAATATTTTATTTATGAAAATAAATAAATTATTATTATTTATTTTTTAGACATTTGCAAACCCAGAAGATCTTATGAGCAATAAATTAAAAGTTAAATTTGATGATCCAAATGTTGAACGTGTGAGAAGGTATGTATAATAAATTGAATATACTAATATATTTATACAAACTGGTATGTTCAATGTTGCAGGGCTCATCGCAATGATTTGGAGAACATCCTTCCATTTTTCACCATTGGATTTTTATACTGCTTGATCAATCCTGAACCATGGCTAGCAATCAATTTATTCCGATTAATCGCAATTTCTCGAATTGTTCATACAATAGTCTATGCCGTAGTTGTAATGCCACAACCAGCACGTGGTCTCGCTTACTTTGGCGCTTTGGCACCGACAGCGTACATGGCGCTTAGAGTAATTTTATTCTGTTTGTAAATAATTGTAATTTTACTTGAAGATGTTTGGTAATACGTCATTGTAAGATCCTTTTAAATAAAGTCTACAACACCACGCATGATGAAAATGGTATTTTTAATAATTATCGGATTAACAGAAAGTATATCTCTGATTTCATTGAAAATTTTTACGAAATTGCTTGTAAGAGTGTCAGAACCCAAAATGTAATAACGAATACGTCTTACCCATTAACACCCATAACATTTTATTATATTTCCATCTCACGTTAAAGATAGCACTTAGAGGATGGGTATTGAAAGTGCACTCAAAAAAAGCTAAATTAAAAGCTCTTCAGTTTCGCTCGCAATTAGATCATTAAAAATTGGTTATCTAGTCTATAAAGTATTAATTTCGATGTGCAACGTTCTATACTGATGAAAACATAATGTCTTTCTTTAAGATGATTCTTGAACTCAAATGTCTGATTTCATCTTACTATTTTTCGGATTTGTGGACTATTAACTAACCCGTCCTATATGTGAAATGATGGAAATTATAACTACAAGGAAGAATTGAATTGAACCACAACTACATTTCAGCTGAAACTGATAACAAATTAATTCCTTATAAAAATATGTTTCTACTAAACAAATATTTTATTTATGAAAATAAATAAATTATTATTATTTATTTTTTAGACATTTGCAAACCCAGAAGATCTTATGAGCAATAAATTAAAAGTTAAATTTTTTTTGAAGCAAAACGTTTTGTTGAAAGTATTTACTAAGTTGATGAATTTTTGTTGCATGTATTCATGCGTACCAAGAACAAACAATGCCATATATTTCAAGTGGAATCTGCGGTTACAAGTATTCCATTATAAACAGAGAGTGAATTCAGGAAATTGTTATGATTTACATAACAATGAGGTTTTAAAGTACTGTGCATTTTTGTTTCCATTTTTATTAGAATTTCGCTACTATTTATGCGAATCAAATAACAAATTATTTAGGCCTGATATGGTAAGAAATTTTCGTGGAGCTTTCTGTGGATAAGGACTTTTTGTCGAATGTATAATAGAGCGATAATTGGAGAAACTTTTTAAGCCTTTCCGTTACTCAGGATGATTGTCTTCTTACGAGATCCAATATCTCAAACCAGTAAATTGTTCGTCCAGGCTCTCTTCCTGTGACTTTACAAAACAAATGTAGAGTTATTAATAGATCATGATTCAAATTTGACATTCACCAACTTAGTATTTTTTCGATATGCTTTCCATGGTTCTATCTTTGATGTCAGATTCTTGGGATTTCGACTTGAACCGATTTGCTCAGCAGTTTCTGCCTCGAATTTCGTAGACTAAATGCCGAGTTCTATTCAAATACTCTGCAGATGACTTTATCTTTCCTTTAAGAGTTCGCTCTTCAGGACCTCCCTTGGGCTCATTGTCCAGATTCAGTATATCCTATGACGAATTGTGCGAAGCAGTAAAATTGGTTAAAATTAATTCAATTGTTTCAGTTGACTTATATCTACCGAATTTGGCATTGGTAATGCTGGGACGGTTTTTTTCTATTTCTGCATTCAAATTATAGACAAATTAAGCCAAAACCTTACCATCCATTGTCTCTCAAATTCTGGTAGTAAATTCGTAGTGAACGTAGCATGTACAACAATCATATTCATAGATGATACACAGAATTTACTATTGCAAATTTAAAAGTAATTCGTAAACTTCACGTGCAGTTTCCTACCTTTAAATACGTTTGTTTGGCATAAACAAGGTATTTAAAAAACACAAGGAGCATCCAAAAATACCGTTGGTATTTTTCCGGCCGAAACGATGTTGGGTCATTCCATATCTCTATTTTTATTTCGGTAGCAGACACTGTGTAACACCTTCGGTGTATTATTTCGTTCTGATCATTGCGAAAGTACAAAAAAGCGAGAGAAATTCAACCGCGAGCTAATTGGATTCAACAAAAATAGAACACTTTTATCTGGATTTGTAAATTTATGTCATTAATACATGTAAGACGAGTAATATAAATCCATGATTCTCACTCTATCTCCTTCTGCAAGAAGTCACCCGGGAGTATTCTTGTTGTTTTGATATTAGGTCATGGTTCTGAGTTTGTCGGTCGGAAATGCCCATTGAGGTTCATATGTCCTCAACACAAACAGTTACAAGTCCTTTTATACAGGTAAGAAAAATTATAAGTTTTTTTTATCTGAAGGAGCTTCATTATATGTTTCGTTTCTTCTTCTGCTGTTGTCGGGTGGTGTAACTTTCAAGTTTCTTAAGGCATTTGAACGGTTTGAAGATTATCTTCGAACAAGCTCCAAGATGAAGTACGAGGGTTTGCCATATCCTATTATTCGTCTGTTGAATGTTTTCTGTTTGATTACGATGTCTGGCTTTTAAATAACGAGACTGGTTACGAAAAAGGGTTTTATTATAAAAATTATTCTACATTCGAATTCTCCCCTTCAATATACTCCACTTTTCTCGCCACACACCTTTCCATACGTTTTTTCCATTGATCGAAGCAGTGCGGGAAGGCTTCTTTGGTGAGGGCCTTTAGGAGCTCTGCCGTTTTTTGCTTTACCGCTTCCATCGACTCAAATCGGGTCCCTTTCAAAGCAGATTTTATCTTCGGAAACAAAAAAACTTCGCACGGTGCGTTGTCAAATCTGGCGACTACGGCGCGTGTTCGAGCACTGGAGTGCACTTACCGGCCAAATACTGCTTCACAGATAGCGCGTTATGGGCAGGTGCGTTGTCCTGGTGCAAAATCGACGAGTTCTTCCACAACTCGGGCCGTTTCTTACAAACTCGTTCTCGCAGTGTTGCCAAAACTGACAAATAGTAAGTCTGGTTGACAGTCTGACCCTCTGGAACCCATTCAGTCATCACGATACCGTTAATGTCGAAAAAACGATCAACATTGACTTGAATTTTGATTTGGACATCCTTGCTTTTTTGATTCTGGATGATTCAGGCGTCTTCCAATGCATCGATTGCCGCTTTGTTTGGATTGAAAAATCCACGTTTCGTCGCAAGTAATAATGTTTTTTATCAGTCCGGAATCTTTTTTTAACCTCTCAAGGAAATCTGAGCAGACCTGTTGATGCATGAACTTTTGGTCAGGAGTCATGTTTTTTGGCACCAACTTCGCACAGACTTTTGTCATGTGTAATTCCTCGTGTAAAATTTGTCCAACCGTTTCTTTATTGGCGTTTACAGCCTCAGCAATCATCCGGATGCTCATTCGACGATCTGCACGCACAATTTGGTTGATTTTGGTCACTGCTTCCGGAGTTGAAATAGTGACATTGCGACCTGGGCGTTGGTCATCTTCGGTGCTCTCTCGGCCCTCACTGAAGCGCTTACACCACTCAAAAATACGCGCACACGATAGAGAATTGTCCTCATAGGTCTCTTGCAACAATTAATAGCACTCAGTCGGAGTTTTTTTTTCAATTTAACGAGAAATTTGATATTGATAAGTTGCTCCTGTTTTTCGTCACACATAGTTTTCGGCACGAGAAAAAAACACGTTCGTTTTAAACCGCTACTGCACAAATACAATAATAGTGACGAGAACGTGTTTTGGTACGTGCATAGACAAGATATCTAGATACCCATCGCACTACTCGTTTTTTCCCCACCCCTCTACGACGCCCTCTAGGCGCGCAGTCTCGTTATTTAATAGCCAGACCTCCTATTTCACGACTTCGAGGACGTTCAAATCTTGTCCTTTATGTTGTGCATGTTGCGCCTTCAATGTTCATTCAAACACATTGTTGTGTGGTTTGCAAAGTTGGACTCAGTTATTGCAACATATCCTAATGCTTTTATTATAGTCCTCTATATGGTTGAGTATTTTATAATTGTTCGCTTTGTTGACATATAGGCGTTAAATTCAAACACCCTATTTTTTCTGCAGGTCCTACTTGATTGTTTGTACGTATATTTGCCGTAAATTGTTCTTTATTACCAAGGTTGCATTCATGTTGTATTTTTTGAATGATTTCACCTATTTATATGTTGGTTTCGTAGCATTATGTTGCTCATACTTTTTCTACCCTTTGTCTCCATTTCCGTTTGCTTTTCCTTTTTAAGTTACTTCTCATCTTGTCTACTAGACATTTAATGTATGCTCTTTTCTGCTATCGTGTATTTTGTGTTTGACTGATTACAGTTAGTTGTTATTAATTTCCTTACTCCAGAATTTTGGGGCTGTTGGAGTTGTGTTTTATTATTTCGATAGTTGTATGTTTTGTATGTTGTGTTTTATATTTGTTTTCCTATATAGTAATTCCCTGGCTACTACTTTTTTCGTCTCCATTGTAAACGTTAGATTTTTGTGTTGCTGTTTAAGGTATTTCGTAATTTGTCCATTGTTATTTTTGATCATTTTACATATTATGTAGTCCACATATCTTTCATATTACTCAGAAACTAGGCTCTAGTTCCTTCAGGTATTGTTGCTCTAAAGTCTCAATTACTGATGTTGGATTCCATATTCCTACTTTTTAAATTTGGCTCTCGATACTTTGTTCAACCGGAACTGTGTGGAAATATCTTTACCTTCTTTTTTATCATGTAGCTCTTTTTGCTGAATTTTCATAGTTGCTCTAACTAATATCAATGAATATAAGTCTTTATAAGTCGGGGTTTTTGGTTAAGTTTATGTTACTAAATTTTTCAATCAACTCCAACATATTAGATATCGAGAATGCGCTAAGGAGTTGAAGCTCTTTCTTAACACTGATGCTAAGTATTTTGATAGTTTGTATTCTGTCGCCAATTAGGAATTATCCTTAGGAGTGATTGGAACATTTGATTTGTAAAGTTTTTGCATCGCGTTCAGTGGTAGTGACGCAAATGTAGTCACACAAATGTACGCATTTGTCAATGCAATTTCAGGGGGATTGCCTCTCCAACCCAAGTTTGATTTTCGGCGGTAGGATATTTTCAACTTTCTTGCATTTCATCAATGAGTTTTGCCACTTTTGCAATAATTTTTTCCTGGCAGATAAATACGGATGTGTTTTCTTTGTCCGCTGTTGTTTTTGTGATGTTGTTTTCTTGGTTTTTCTAAGTTTTATATCAAATTTGTTTCTTCTTTTGTTTATTCTTTCTTAAAGTTATTTCTTTTCATTTGATTTCTTTTCTTCATTTCGTACCTGGCCTAGTTTTATTTCGTGTATGGGAGCGCCTTCCATGATTCTCAATGGGTTCTTATCTTTTTTGTAGTTGCAGCAGTGGGAGTTGAGCTTAAGCCCTTTTCTAGTATTTGCGTAGTCTGTTTTTTATTACGATTTCAGTAAAGTTGACGAATGCAGCATGGAGTTCCTGCTATTTCATGGTTTGAAGATTTTTTTTTCTTCTCTCTAGATAAGTTTGTTTCGTTTTTTGGGGCAGAAGTACCTTGAGGTATTGCGTTTTTTTTTTCTATTTGCTTTTGAACTGTGCCTTGATTTGTTTGAACACTCCCTTTTGAGTGCAGGTCAAAAACCGAATTGCTTATGAACATAATAATTGATGTTGGCAGATATTCAAATTTCGCAATGTTGCCTTTTATCTTGCCATATCCCATTAACATCCTAGGCAAATATAATAAATCACAATATACATTCTAAGAAAATAGCCCTTGCAGCAGAATATCAACTGGAGTTTTTATTTAATTTAATCAATTCAATTAGGTGGCTAATATTCTTTTATTATACACAGCTTCAGCTGGACGTAAATGTATACCAATCGCTTGTGAATATATTTGGCAAAATTCTGACCATCATCTAATTGTGCCCATGTCTAGAATTATCAACTAAGACACTGGTAATGTGTGTACAAGCATCAACTCATCGCGGCACGCAAAGCTGGAAACGATAACGCGCATACAATGGCACGTGGCGGAGGCAACAGTATTCTCTAGGAGGTGCTAACCTTGCCATTGAAAAGGCCGTCTAAAATGTTAGGTGATATTTCCGCGAAAAAAGTTGAAGGAATACTGAAATTGGAAACAATCTGGCGAAATCGTATGATTTCACATAAGAAACAGGTGAAATCATCACTAATTTCTTACAGGAAGCCTTCCTAACAGGAGCTCTATCTCGTATTTCAGAGCCTGTATGAATTTCTTATCAATATTGTTAAGGCATTTCATTTTGCAGCGAACAGTAACAACATGCATGTTTTCGATTTAAATGGCTTTGTTGAATTTTTCAATTGTATATTTTAATTTCGGTTGCACCAATGTATGCGGTTTGAAGAGCTAACGAAAGCACCAACTTAAATTCTCGAAAATTATCTTTAGAACAGATAGTCTGTTGTGGTTTAATAGGTTGGGTTGGATGTTTTTATAAAAATATGTTGTAGCTCTTCAAATGGCTTAAAAACTCACCGGTTGCGATGGAAATTTATATCACACACAATTTCAAATTGTTTCTTGTTTTGTTTTTTCGTTTTACTTTCGCACATGATTTCCATTCCATTCCATTGTTTGATAGAATTGTATGTTAGTCTTTCTGTCTAATTAGGAGAATGAAATCTTGTTGCCTTTTTTATTATCTTATTTTTAACGCATCCATTTTATTTTATTTAGCTCGGTAAGTTTAAATAACTATAATTTTTAACTATGTGGCAAGACGGCGGTTTATGTCTTAGATGATCTTTTTCCATTCCTCATAATAACACAAGATTGTATTGTGAAATAGAAAAATAAAAAAAGAAGTTTTTAAAAGTAATGGGTGAGAAGGTATTGACCGAATTATACGACTACATAGGATTTTTTGAATAATTCCTCATAATGAGATGGCATTCCTTCCGGATTTAGCAAACGTCTGTGTTGGCTATTTGCTTTGCCAAGCTAAGGAGAGCCTTTTCATCCGTGGTTACCAACTTTCCTTGGAACACAGATGGTCCATTTCTGACTCGGATGGTTTATCAGCCAGTTGTTTCGCCGTCGTTGAGGTCGCTAGATCTAGTCCGAGTACACCTCCTTTCAAGGGGTTTCGCTTGCCTCATTCTTCATTTTTACTTATGACACTTTGATTTATAACAGTCTTTCTGACATCGGAGTCATCACTAGAGGCAGAGCGCAATTCATGGAAGACTCCACTTTACCAAGAAAGTAATTTTATTCCTACCCTCTTGATCATGTCCTTGCTAAGATAAGTTAAGGGTTTGAAGCAGAAATACTATGATAAAGTTCTTCCAAAAGCGCTGAGATTGCATATTGCTGAATATTGCATATTGTTGAAAAATAAAAACTTTACTGGCAGGCATCCGCCCATTAATGACTATGGGGAATGGGAAGAGAGATGCGGTCTACTCAAAGTAAATGCTCAATTCCAACGTTATTATATTTACGAATTTTATTAGCATAATCATTATTATAGATACCATATTTTATTTTTTTTAAATATATATATATATATATATATATATATATATATATATATATTGCGTTGTATGTGTTAGGCAGTAATTGGCTTCATGTTACGTAATATTTTACGACTTTGTTATACGGATTGCTGCAAACATATGTATAACCAACAAGTATCCTAACAAGAGTGCTATATATAATTCCATTCAACATACGTTCTGTTTTGCAAACAGTATATCTTTGCGTTCAGCAGTATACCTTCTGCAATTATATAAAATTCAAATTAATTCAACTTCAAATTTTCATCCTTTGTTGAAGATTTTAAGTAGAAAATAAATGCAAATTCAATGATTTTCAGTAAGTTCTCCATCAAACAATCCTTGAAAGCTACAATTTCTTTTGACAAATTTTTCTGAAGATGTAAGGTAGAAAATGGAATATAAGGGTAGGGAATTTAGGAGCAAAGTTGACGCGCAATTATAAAAACATTTGAAGTTTACATATTTCCTCAAATCAAGGAACAGGATCTGTTTTGTTGTAAGTGTCTAAGACATTAAAACTGTGCAACTCAACTAAGTGTGGCACTCAAGCTTCCACGGACGTGCTCAATTCGAAAGGTTGATCATCAGAGATCATCAGGATTGGAAAAAACAGTGCAGGCTAAAATAACCAGCTTTGTTCAACCAAATGGAAGAAGTGCGAGTAAGTGCAATGGTTCCATCAGCAAAACTGTGACAGGCAGACAAGAAATATCCGCCTGGCTTTCTACACATGGTGGTTAACGAATCAAGACAACTGAAATAAATAAAAGCATGAAACGGGGACTACAATGGGGTACATTACTATGATGACAAACGTTGAATATTGGAAATTGCTAAGAATCGAAAATTGAAATTGTTAAAGAAAAAATTATATATTGACACTTTTTGAATACTTAAGGAGGAAATAAGTTTAACTGCTCCAAAATACTAACTTTCAGGAGATGCAAGCTATTGATTGGGATTCTGCTCTCTGTGAATCTTCGATCGGAGATAATCGTCGACATAGATGGCTTGTTGAGGCTGCAACGCCAGAGATCATCGAGAAAGTAGAAGAACTTGTACTGGAAGATGACCAGCTAAAGAAGGAAAAACTTGTTTAGATATTGCAATATTGTTTGGAATATCTCACAAAACCAACGAGCATGGTAATTGTTCACGTAAGTCTCTAACAAATGATGACAAATACATAAATTCATCATTTTGACAGTGAGTCAAGGCAAGAGTCTAGGCAGAGGCTTTAATAAAGACACCCTTCCTCCTTAAAAGTTCCAAGTGTCTGGCAATATAAAAAAAACCCAACTGAAATAGTTTTTCCTATGAGTAATTAAATGAAAATGACTTACACCGAAAACTTATTTTTCTCTTTATCCTTTTCACAATCAAATGTGCAATGCAATTATGATGAAGGGAAAAAAGCAGATGACCATTAAGTAAGGGAACTTTTAATCTAAAGCATATATGAAAATTCATTTTCCGAAATTTCATTATTAATTAATTGGTAACTATCACAACTGCAGAAAGATTTTACTTGGGAAAAGGCCATTTTAAAAATCGTGTGAAGATTTCTATAATTATTTCATTATCGGATTAACACTATCCTTTGCTCAGATCAAGCAAAAATAATAAAAACGATAGAAATGTACTGATTTTGTAAATCAAGTATATTCGATGTAAATTGTTAATTTTCTTATCTTGGTTAAGCAGCATTTGCTTGGTCATCCAAACCGTTTAAGTACAGGTCACTTACCGGGTTGTGGTTTACATTTTAGAATGTTATGGCTTTTCATTGTTTTTTCAGTAGTGTCCCAGAAAAAGTTCATGGTATGAAATTTTCCAAATGATGCGATAAGATTCATAATTTGACTATTAGAATTAACAAATTAATTTCAATGAATCGAGTTTTGTTCATATTTTTATTGATATTCGGAAGTAAGTCTGAAAATAGTTCTTCAAACATTTTGCGGTCGTCGGCCTTATTTATCACTATTGTTTACATCTTTAAGACGTTATTTCCTTATTTACATTTATCAATGATTCATTTGAATCATCAGAAGAAATCGGAACAATAATCAACAGAAAATTATGTTAGACGTATCAAGTTAAAGTTATGTTTCAATAATGAACTTATCTTTGTATCCTTTGAGATACAAAGAGATAGATGACACTATTCGACAGTACAATTATTTAATTGAAGCGAAACCCCGTCAATACCTGTAGCAAACATTTGCTACCAAATATTCACTTTCAGGCAGTCCATATTACTATTCCACGAGAAAAGGTTCGCGAGAGTCACTGTGATCACCAAATGGGAAATTATGTGATCACAACGCATATTCCACTAGGAACATTCGAACCCACCAGTACTTTTTTGTCTCGTGAACCAATAAACGTCATCAAAAATAAAATGAATGACCTAACTACGAATTTAATATTCGACTTACAAGAACGAGTTTGAATGAATGTGTTAGAGGACTCTACACTGCCAGAGATTTATATAACCAATGATTGAAGCAAACAAATTTTTGAAATAAATTCTTCAAGTTTAAAAAAAGTTCTTTTCATTTAATAATGAGCTAAAATTGATGATATATACAACAATACCCTCCCTGAATGACGGGCCAAAAACGGAAATTGTCCCGAAGACAAAGAAATGGTTTTTAATGAGTTTTTGAATGCTTATTAAAATGGCAAACTTCATCAAATTCTCACGACCAAAAGGCTTGAGTCAGTTGCTCACTCATCGTGTAAAATTCGTGTTTGTTAACATAAAGCTAAACTGGGCGTTTTATACTCCTATTTTGAAGTTTGGACTCTATCAGTGTTTCACATCACTCAAAATATTTTCCTCTCCGTCAAAATCCCCGTCATCTCTAAAAAAATATCATTTACCGAAGTTAGTCCTGCAGCATATCTTCAAAAGCTTCCGTTTTCGATATATCCTTAAATTTAAAGCGATTTGAATCATGGATAGGTGGGCAACTATCTTACTTTTAAAATAAAGTTATTTGATTAGCCTCCAAAAAGTATATCCGGTTGATTTCATGCTGCGCGGAAGGTTTCCTATTGACCATCTTGCAAATAAAATACATAATCACGCTAGGATCATCCGGGCTCATGGGTTCTCTTCAGATTTACTTCTTCCTGTCTCATCCTTTGGAACTCTGCAATTGTTAAATAGAAAAGTAAAGAATGCATTTTTATATTCCAAAATATTTTACAAATAGGATTGAAAACTGCAATCTTTCCAAAGCTTATAGTTTACATTAAAATGGAAAAGTGCTTTTTTCAGCTTTATATATTAATTCAAATTTGATTGTTATAACAAAAAGTAATTAAAAAATTAAGTCTTTTGCTGGCCCCACACTCCTAGTTATACAATCTTTGATATAATTAAGTTCTGGCATGATTCTGAGAACTAATTGGTCTTGAAACTTTGGTCATGGAACAAGATAGTTGGAATTTTCAGGACATAAATGTACTACTTTACAAGACAATAAACTTGATAAAAGCATGTACTTTAACACAGGTTATACTAATTAACTTATACTTACATAAAACATACTACTTGAAAACTGGAACTGCTTGTCCCAATTAGGACTAGGCCTCTTTAGTTTCACCTAGCGGCGTTGCCAGGTTAGAAATCGGAGAAGTAGGAATTACTGAGATGGGGAGTCTATAATAGTTTCTAGATTAGACTTTTTCTTGTCTATTCTATTTCCTCTATTGTGATCAAAGAATCCCTTCTTTCCACAGATAGATATTACTTCGTTCCTTGGCAAGGAGCCCAACATGTATAGCCGGGATTATCACCACTACTGGCTCGGATACAGTTTCCTATACTAATACACGTTTTTTTGTTGCTATTATACAGTGAAAATGCTTACAGAATTAATGTTGAGGATCCTGCGTACAAATGTCTTTCTTCAGAATCATAAAACTACCATGAAACATCCGGAAATCGATTCAAAATGATTTGTAACCTCCAGTTAAAGTCATTCGGAGATTGAAATTTAATAATTTCCATGGTTGCAGCCGTGAGGCAAGTAACTCTGATTTAGTTATTGTAAGATACAAATCCCTTATAAAGTCTTTATATTCGCTTAGTGAAGTTAATTCGCGGTTTTCCAATTACATGAATGGGCAGAAGCGAAGGAACTGAACATCAACGCTGACAAAAGAGAACTTATGCTATGCATGGATATCATAGCTGTCAAATAAATATTCCGAAATTTGATACGTCTCTACTACCTAAGTGAATTAAACAACAGACTAATTAAATATTTTCGAACCTAGTCCCTTATAAAACTCATTTCTATAAAATCCATGGAGATAATAGCCCTATTAAACAGGAGAAGTACAGAATGTACAGAATTCCTATATAATATTCAATCAACCGAATACGGAAGAGTTGAAAAAGAAAAGGATTACACCTCAGCAGTGAATAAGACCTTATTGTACACCAATATATCCAGAACAGATCGGAGAACTAGCATCAGGGTTTCCTCCTGGCTGCTCACAACTCAACCGAAGCAGGTGGCAACAAATAAAAATGGCCAACTTCCATGCTATGCTCTTCCTCATCTGCGCTATGCATATCCTTTTGATACCAAGATTAACAAGATAGATTAACAAGAGCTACTAATGGCTGCTACGGAATCAGTGTTATAATATCTTACGACCACCGAACTCCTTAAAATGTGTAGGGCGATTATATGGGCTATCTGTTAAAATTTAATCACACATCATTAGCAAACGCTGGCCTATAATGTATGTAATTTCTAAGACTTTAAGACAATTATCAGCACAGCTGGATTATTAACTATTGATTATGATTAATTGAGTTTTGGGAACACATCCAAAGGGATAAACTTAACCAGTAGTAAGCCAGTAAATATTTATGAAATTATTAAGAATCGTGGACATGCGGACAATTATTCATTGAATAATTTGTAGGTTTTCAAATATTTACTAACATGACACTTGCAATCGCTAACCAATCTTATATGACAACATCAGTAAACCAAAGCAAAGCATCATCGTTTATTTAACAAATAAATGCATTATTCCAGAAGAAAATTTACCATAAATTAGTAATGAATTTTAACTTGCAATTCCGTGCATTTTTTCCTATTTCGCAACAATTTCAAAAGTTAGATGCAATTTGGATAATTCTATCCGAAATATTTTGACCGTCACATGCAAAAATCCACAAATAAATAAATTAAAGTGTTCAATTATTTTTGCCCCGTGTCATGTTCCAATATCACCCGATTGAATACGCTGTGAGTGCAATTGATGTAATTGCAATATCTCTTTATCCAAAGAGTACTGGTCAATTCAAACACACGCAAACTATCTTTTGTTTGACTTATCTTTATCCACGAACATAGAATTCTAAGCACAATTTCTCTTGGAGATAAGAACGTACTTTCTTGAATACGAGTCGTGGTTAGGAGAAAATTATTCAATTTTTCCTACTGGTTTTTTTTTTTTATTGGTGAAATATATGGGTTAGCAATTGTGGTTTAATCAGTAGTATCGGTCTTCGCGTACATATATAATTTGAACGGACGAAGTATAAATCAGTATAACTTTGTCTACTCGGGGGAGTGTATCGTTGGTGAATTTCGTGCGCTGCTTAGTGTGGATTTCATTTACTTTAAATTGAATTGAATAAAAAAATTAAACGTTCGTCAAAACGTAGAACAAGTAGCTTTGGAATTAATTTCTCATTATATTGGTAAAGTGATATTTATAATATTTTGTGAAATGCTTTTAAGTGCAGTGAGTTAGAATGCAAAACATGAAATTTAGTGTTTGATTTTCGACTGCTGAGTTCTCTTTCATCAATTTGTATTTGATTAATGTAATTTATGTGTTGAAGGCCAAGAACTGACCACCTCCCCACACTTAGCACATATGATAAAATTAGCAAGAGAACATCAGATAGTCTGCCTGTGCATCTTTTCCCATGCAACAAATTTAGTCAGAATGATTGAGAACCGGCTTGACTGCTAGTGGGGTACATTGAACTGCAAATAATTAAAGATTTCTGATCAGGGCTAAGGGAGTGATCAATGTGATCTATTCTGTAACGATAACGTGTAAGCATCATGCGAACCTGTTCGGCGTTAAGAACCACCAACCACAATTTTTTTTCTGCAGGATCCTTTCTTACAAACTGCTTTAAAGGCAAATAGAACATTTGTTCCATTGAATTTGAGGAACCTTTAAAAATGCATTTCAAGAAGATTGCATAGATAGCAGTCAAATGGCTATCACTGTGAATTAACTCCAAAGGCTCCCATCGTAAGAAATTCAATACGATCACGATTGTACGATTAGTGCCTTTTCCACTTATATCTATTAGATATTGTATTCAAATTACCGAGAGACTAGCAATATTTTTGTTGATTTAAATCAACAATATGTTTCAAGTAAACATATTATTAGCTGGCAATCTTATGATAATTAGTTGGACTTACTTTCGAATCACCGTACAAATGCTGCTCGAAAAATGTAAATAATATTTACTCCAATCAATGTAAAGTGTTCTATACAAAGGCAAGTGCGGATAATATCAACAAATATGTGCATCAAGTGTGACACGCAGGAAATAACCATGAAGTTCTAGTTCACCTGGGAGTCCTTACATAATAATGTAGTTTTCAGCGAACTTTTTATTGAAGAGTACAAAAAATCACTATCTTGGCATTGTTTCCCAGACAGATATTCTTGAGACTATTTGACACTTAGTAATTTTTTTAAATTATCCCTTCAATTCAACAATTGTGATGTAGTGCATACATTATTGCAAGAAAAATATTTACTGAGCTTACGTCGATCGTCGATCGATATTCTCCATTCGCAGATTTACAATCAATCAAAACATGTTTTCTAGAAAGGCAACCAATTCGTGAAAGCAATCCTCGCCATGCGATTGAGACTATTTGCAAGTGATAACATCGTTTCAAACATTTTTTTTCAAATTACTTCCACGTTGCTATCGCTATTAGATGTTTGTAAATATAATCCCACACTAATCTAGTAGCATACCCCAATAATACTAATTTATTTCTGATGGTAACCACCCGACTTCCTAGGCAAAAATAAATCTGGCTGAATTTTATGATTATTTATTATCTTATCGCAAACTTTTCAACCCAATGTTAATAATCAATAGAAATGTGCAGGACGATTTCTTCAAAATTTTGAATTTTCGACAATAAGAATGATGCGGTAACTTGAAAATATGCACATATGAGTTTGCGATATGCAAATAACCTAATTTTCTGCTTAAATTATTTCACCGAAATAGCTTATAACGATAAAACGGTTGGAAAATAATATGTAGCGGTTTGCTTGTCAAGCTCAAAGATGCGAACAGAGAAATGGACGAAATCGGTCTATTTTTGCTTCTTTCTTATTCCAGCTTTTTATCTTCATGAATTCGTCCTATAATGTTGCTTTTATCCAATTGAATTTATTTTACTTCATTCAGCGAAGCGGTGATAATGATTTAAAGACTTAAAAAAAACATTTCTGTAAGCAATAAATATGCCGCTTGAAGTGTAGTCATGCAAAAAACAATGAAACAATGTGGATAATACATAACACGCCACGAATATTTTGAATCAATTTCCAAAAAGTGTACTTTGCGATTTGGATTAGAAAGTACGGAATGACCATATATTTTTGGGATTTCGGCAAAATTTTAACTAAGTATTAAGTATTCCCGAAATAGTATCTATCAGAACTAGTAGTGCTAGTATCCCAAAACAGGAATCCAAACCCAATTACGGGACGCAAAACATGTTGGCAAGTCTCCTCTATTGTTCTTTAATAATGAGAAAAATTAGAAGTATTTATATTTTATCCACTTTTAATGTTTAGCAGATCTTTTCTATTATCCTTCTCCAAAATTGCAAGTCTTGCAATTTTTGAAGATTGGATTTGAAAGCTGGATTTGCTTTTTCAAATATCTTTGTAACATTTTTTCTGCTTTTCTTTTCTTTGGATTAATACTACGCCAAAGAAAGAGAGATCTTTCAGAGATAGTAGATATCTAGTCTATGCAGTACTACTAATTTAGAGATATTCTAGATCTAGATCTACTCCTTTTGCCCGTTTCCAACAAGTCTCCCTATCCTTACCTGATTTAGACCTAACGTGATGTCTTTAACATGAAAATGACAGCTTACGTTATTGAAGGGGGTTTTCTCTCAGTTTTTGAGTGTTTGTACTGATTTTTTGTTTGCCTCATTGATAAAATTAATTCCTAACATCTGGTAATTTCACTTTGATTTGCAAACTCTTTTATCGGTTAACGCATATATGTATGATTCCTTTGCAAAATCTTTTGGAGGGACACCAACGTCGTCAAATTAATTATGTACAGACAAATATATAATTTATATTAGAAATTGATCGTTCTTATTCATTTCAACCTAATTCAACTGCATAAGAACGGGTAATTCATAATAGGTGTATAAATATGAAATGCCAATATTTTCTGCTTGAAATATGCATTTATTTGAATAACAGAACGGATGAATTCAATAATCAAAGTATTGGCCATCGTTAGCTACAACTTTTTCCCATCTTTCTGTCAATTGATGGATTCCGTCCCAGTACCACTTCTCATTTTTTGAGGCTAACCACTCATCAAGGCAATTTTTAACTTCTTCGTAAGAATGGAAGTGCTGTTCCGAAAGTCCATGCTGCATCGATCGAAACAAGTAGCTGTCAGAAGGAGCCAAGTCTGGTGAATACGGCGGGTGGGGCAGAACTTCCCAATTAATGTTTCCCAAGTAGTTCTGGACATGTATTGGAACATGCGGCCGAGCATTGTCATGTTGAAAAACGACTTTATCATGTCTTTAGTGAAATTATAATCGTTTTTCCTTAAGTGCGCGGTTCAATTTAATCAGTTGTTATCTGTAACGTTCACCAGTAATAGTCTCATCAGGTTTCAGCAGTTCGTAATACAAAATTCCCTTACTATCCCAAATACACACATACACAGTCAAATACACAGCAAAGTCTTCTTTCCATGAATATTTCGGACTGGTTGTGATGTTGATGTCTGACCTGGGTCTATCCATGATTTTTTCGCTTGGGATTGTCGAAATAAATCCACTTTTCATTGCCAGTAACAATCCGATGCAAAAAAACCTTTTCTTTTCTGTCTGGCAAGCAAAATTTCACAAATGGTTTTTCGCCTTTCGATGTCTCTTTCAATTCATACGGCACCCATTTTTCAGCGTTTTGGATCTTTCCCATGGCTTTTAAACGTTGTGAAATGGCTGCTTGAGTATTTTCCAACGCTTCTGTCAACAGTTTTTCAGTTTGTGTGTTATCTTCATCCAATAATGCTTACAAATCTATATCTTCGAATTTTTTTGGTGGTTTTCCACGGTCTTTGTTGCTGACATCGAAATCGCCACTTTTAAATCTTTTAAACCATCGTTCATAAGTGTCTTGGCTTGGGACATGTTCACCATATGCTTCCACTAACAATCGATAAGTTTCTGCTGCCGTTTTCTTCACATAAAAGAAGGTTATTAGACTTTCCCGCAAAACCTCTTTTTCTGGCACGTAATTCGACATTTTTGAAGCGAAAAAAAACTATGTTGTTTGTACAATCAAAACCTATGACATACTGGAAGTTGTTCACAGATGTTTACCCTCCAAAATGCCATATTAGTTATCCCCGACACAAACCATTTGTAATGGTTATGCCATCTGTTAGTAAAATCCGCATTTCATATTTATACACGTAATACTTCTGGGTATAACCTTCATTAAAATATTCTTCTTTAATGTTTTTGAAATTTCTTTGGTCTCCTTTTTCTTTCTGTAGTCAATTTCTTTTATAACCTTAATTCAATAAAGGTAGCTAGATATAAATAATTTTGCTTATTGGTAGCATACCTTTCAATTTTCTACGTCTTTTGCTGTGTGTATTTTCCCGTGTTTAGCACTTCTAAATGAGATTTTATTTTTTGATTTTCCATTTCAAAATGCTGTTTTTCTTGACATTGTCAAAAGTAATTTTTTGACATTGTCAATTGTTAAAATTTTTTTTGACATTATCAAAATTAAAAACAAAGCATTTTGAAATGAAAAATCAAAAAATGAAATCTAGATATTTTGGTTTTTGGTTGTTTGGTCGAAATAAAAAACCCAATGTTAACAAAGAATAATGGGCGAAAGGTTGTTCAATTTGCTTTCGATTATGTAAGTCAGTTGAACAATGTTTATAATTATAAAGTATTAAATAAAGCCGCCTCGATAAAATATTCTATATAATACATTAACTTCTCTATGTAAGTGATATATTTAATATTTTAAAAAGAAAAAAAATGTAGTAAATGACTACGTTAATATATTCTAGTTTGAAATCTTTTAAGTTTATATTTTATTACATTCGTATTTTTCGTACTTACGAGATATTTAAAAAAAAACATTTCATCACTGTATAGCCTTTCCCATTCCTTTGAGAAGCGCATTAGCAAATTTTTTTCACTGTTGAGATTTTTACATGAAATCCCGATCGTTTTTTAGTTTTTTTTTTTCTTTGTAACTTGCTTATTGTACCATATTAGTATTAAAATATTTGAAGAAGGGGTTTAATTTCACGGGTAACTGCATACAATCAACTACAAAATCTGACTTTTCACCTATTACCCCTATTGCTTTCATACCCATTTAAAAATTAGTTACTCCTGCCCGCTGATTTTTTCATACTTATAACACAACTATCGTATCAAAAATTAAGTGTCTTTAAGTTTTCTTGAAAGCATATTTTAAGCACATCAGTCAAAACATTAATCCGTCTTGTGTATTATCCGAAAAATAATGAAAACATAGAATGTTCTTTAAAAAATTACAAATTCCTGATAAAAAGTACTCTTATTTACTTAATACTAAAATTTCAATTCATTGGAATTGAAACCCCATATAGTTAACCTTGCATGAGTGAAATACAGTGCGTTATGCCATCGGTTGCTCATCAGGACCCAATGGAGGAGAAATTTAGTTAGAGCACAGTGATATCTGAATAATTTTCTCATATCCCTCTAGATCACTTGATCTTTGCAGTTGTTAAAAGAATTTGTTCACTCGTCTTTTATTTATCTCTTTACGATAATGAATCTAAAAAAACTTCTAGCTCTTTCCAAATACTTACAAACATTTAGAACTCGTATCTCATAAAACATCTTCTATAGCTCGATATTGACAGATTTTGTAAGTCTCTTTAAATGTAAATTTTGGTACCACCTCTTCATCTTATTTTTCATCTTATTTCAGTTTGATAACTAACTAACTAGAATTAGCCTTGCCATTCCATAGATTTTTCGTTCGCTATATTGACTTCATGATACTATTAGGATATCGTGACCTATAATATGGAATCATGGTTTACAACATAAAAGGGGGGAGTTTATCATCTGTTTCAAATTCACAAAATCAACGGAAAGACGTTCTAAGTTTCCTGTTTTTATGGAAATAATCGTTAGAATAGGAATGGAACTTGATATTGTTCTCTGTTGATTCATAGAGTCAGAAAAACTTTGTATGGAGCTGTCCAACGAATCAAAACCGCTTGCGGTCTAGCGTTGCTTCGATGCTCTTATTATTTTGACACTAGCCACTGCAATGAATTATCTGTCATCCATTTCATCAGCACACTCGATGTTGCCCTACATCTCAAACGGAAAGCATCGCCCAAGGAAAAACAGCAGGAGCTGGACGACTTCGAGGAGATAGAGATAGAAAAAGCATAAGCAGATTTGTATTTGTATTGCGTATTTGACTCAAAAGCTTCGAATGGGATTTTTCCGTTAAACGAAGTAATGAAAATAAATTTCCAACACAAGTAACATTCTACTAAATTATATGAATCCTATTACATCGAAAGTTTGTTCCTACTCTTTTGCAGTCACAATTTCGTTTGGAATCATCCCTGCCACCAAAAATATTACATTTTGAGAGGCGGTATAGTAGCTACAACTACCAACTCTCATGGTCAGTACACATTTCCTTTTCTTCCTTTGTACTTCTAAACAGTTATTTAGCTTTTGATTTCTTGGTACGATATTGTCTGGGGACCATCAGTAGTGTCATATTCATCGCTCATGAGTCGCTCATGTAATGTGGGCCACCTCAGTGACTCTATAGACGGGTTTGTCACTCGTCTAATAGACGCACTTAAAAAAGTAATTTCCTCTGATTCTTGGCGTGTTATATTGAAATAGTTCACCTTACTATTTCGTGCTCCGGGCACTAAAGTCTATGAAGACGTCATCACATTTTGAGGCCAAAAGTACTTGGAAAGTTTATTAGGTTAGAACTACGCTCAGTACCTACAAAGGTACCTTCCAAAAAAGCTAAGTGTGACACCAGAATGAAGTGTTCTGACACCAGGAAAACAATTCCTTACATTAAGATACCAGTAGTACTTTAGTTAGAAACCTGTTAAAGAAAGCTTCCAACAATATTCCATCCAGACTGCAAACCTCTAAATAAAACAAAGCTTTTCTTAGTTAACTTTTATCTAAGTGAACTATTACATGAGCCTTTTATGTGTGTTATTGTCTATCACACATCATATAAATACATAGTCAACGTCATCACCCTACCACTAGCAATAGCTAGTGATAAATTAAATACCAAAAGAATAACATTGATTGATTCTTCAATAGTTGGCCTTGAAATTATTTTATCAACTTTCCTCACGAGATTCTGATTACCCACTTTTCTACTTGTACTGGAGACTTGCAGTCTACAATGTTATCCTACCCCCAATTAATAGTTGAGAAAAATATAGAATTGATTTATTAATTAGTAAATCGTATTATATCGTATCGTATTCAATAGAGTAATCACAACTAAATTTCTTCTCATGACTTTTTTCTGTATCGCTTCTTCGCTTCGTTAAGAATGTACTACCCCACTAAGGATTATCTAACATACGCATTTTGCGTTCAATATTTCATAAAGCACTGAAGTAGCACGAACCCGGTACCTTTCCGTGACATCAAATTATACGACATATGTTTAATACAATCAGAAAAGCATTCATTTAATGTGTCGACGTCGTCGTTGTTATCGCATCTTTGATTACTGAAAAATTGCTTATCCTTGACGATTGAAGCTCATCAGTGCTCAGCAGATAATAGAAAGTCGGAGAAAAAGTTCGTGTTAAAAACGCTTATTTACAAATATTCTAACCCACAAGACCATCTCATACTTCTCGTTTTCTTGATCACAATTAAAAATACGACAATAATTTGTTTTAAATAAAATTTTTAAAACAAACCGATTAACATACAGTTTTTTTTTTCTTTTAGTCTCATTACGTACTGATAACCGGCACCGCAACAGTTGATCACGCATTATCTATAAATTTTCGCAAAAAATGCCTACACCACAGGAAACCATTGTCGAATCCAAGGCCGTATCTGAGGAGAAGAAATATGTTGATCCTCTTGCTCATTGCAATTGGAAAAAAGGACCCAAGGAAATGTAAGCATTTGTAAAAGTGTAAATATTCTCAGCCCCTACCTATGTATTCAGTTTAATTCATTTTTTTATGTTTTTGATGTTTTTAATGGTTATCACTTATCACATTCGTGTGGGGTGATGATTGTATGCATGACTGAAATTTTCTTAGATAGTAAACATTGAACCATATAAGCAAGAAACTTTTTTGTTTTCTACTCTGTGGCGTCGTTCTTTTTGTTTTGTTTTGTTTGATTGGAACAGCAAAACCTTATTTATATCAATGATTGTTTTGAAAATTCAAAGTTAAATGAATATATTATTCATTGTTATGAAAATTCGCTTATTGGGCTTTATGGTTTTCAGGGGCGAACGTGTGAAAATAAGTTCGGATATTCTACATACAATTGGAAATACGCCGCTCGTTCAATTAAAGAAAATTCCTAAGGCCGAAGGAATGAAATGCCGTATGCGTAAGTAGATTTTCTATTTCAATTCAAAATAAGGGTATCTTACCCCTTACCGTGTTAGCTATAAAAATCAAATCTATATTAACCGTCGATATATGCCCCGTGGTATACTTGATGTATAATCGACGTTGAGATTACTCAAAATCTTTTGTAATACAATAATGCGCTTACCTAGAACAACAATTCTGTGATAAAACCGACTTATATCTTCAAATCGTAAACATAGCGCACACGAAATCAAAATTACATAAAAGTTTATCATCATAATCGCTTGGTTGTCTCAGTTGCTCTACCGTTATTTTTAACTTATCATCTTCTTGCATTAACGAAGGTTGAATCCATCTTGATTTGAAATTGATTCCTCAGTCAATGTAGAAATGTAATAGCCGGGTCTATATTTTGCAATTTCCAATTTTAAATTGGATGCAAATCGCGAAGTCCTTCCTTATTTTCCTTTCATCTAAAAGCCAAACTATGGTATAGATTTTTGCTATTTTTTTGACGTACTCTTATTAGTACGTACTCTCATTTATTATTACTCTTATTAGTAAAAGATTCCGCCAGCTTAACTCGTTTATTTCAATAATTGCCTTGGCATTGGATTCAATTTTAAAGGGGCAGCAATCCTAACCAAAAAAGAGTCCCGGATGGGGAAGTAGCAAAAGTACTCACAACCGGCTCCTGTTTTGTAAAGTTCACTCTTCTTGCGGTAGAGGCGCAGCTAAGCGTTCTCCTATCAAAACTTCGGTCTCAGGCTATGGTGGGAAGGGCTTGTGCTACGATACACTGATCATTATTAGTAAACATCTCGTTTTTCCTTACTTATTCAAACTGCATTTGCTCATAAGATGTTTACATTGAGATTTCTATTCATTTCAGTTGTAAAATGTGAATTCTTCAATCCTGGTGGTTCGGTTAAAGATCGAATTGGCTACAGAATGGTAACAGAAGCGGAAGCTAAAGGAATCCTTAAACCAGGCTACACTGTCATTGAACCCACATCTGGAAACACTGGAATCGGTTTGGCGATGGCATGTGCTGTGAAAGGATACAAATGCGTCATTGTTATGCCTGATAAAATGTCAAACGAAAAAGTTGCTGCTTTACGGGCTCTGGGAGCTGATATTATTCGTACCCCAATCGAAGCTGCTTATGACGATCCCGAAGGATTGATTGAAGTAGCAAAAAGCTTACAGAAGTCAACTCCAAACTCAGTCATTTTAGATCAGTATTCAAACTGTGGAAATCCATTATCTCATTATGATGGAACGGGCGCTGAAATATTATGGCAATGTGATAATAAGGTTGATATGGTCGTAATGTCAGCAGGTACGGGTGGTACTGTATCGGGAGCAGGAAAACGTATAAAAGAGGAACTTCCTTCATGTAAAATTGTATCTGCTGATCCATATGGCTCAATTCTCGCGCAACCCAAGACTCTTAATCACAGTGAAACTACATATTATGAAGTAGAAGGAATAGGGTATGACTTCATTCCAGATGTTCTTGACCATAATATAGTTGACCAGTGGGTGAAAACCAATGACAAAGACTCGTTCTTGATGGCAAAACGGCTTAATCGCGAAGAAGGAATCTTATGTGGGGGCAGCAGTGGCTCTGCTATGGTTGCTGCAATCGAAGCTGCCAAGGAGCTCCGCGAAGATCAAACTTGTGTTGTATTACTTCCTGATGGTATCCGTAATTACATGACCAAATTCGTAACCGATAACTGGATGGAAGCACGCGGATTCCAAGAATCTGTAAATGCACACAACGCTTGGTGGTGGGACTGCAAGGTGACTGACTTAAATTTAACGGTACCAAAAACATTTACCATTTCCATGACATGTGAGGAAGCACTGCAATACATGAAAGATAATAATGTTGAGCAAATTCCAATTTTACGTGACAACGGGTATAACTTTTATCATGTCTTTTCAAAAAATAAGCATTCTCATGTTTTTAATTTTAACCGACAGCATTATTATGGGGGCTGTTACTGAAACATCCATAACTACAGCGATCGTAACCAATGGTATGGAACCAAGTGATACTGTGAAAAAAGCAGTATATAAAAAGGCAATTAAAATCAAGGATAATACTAATTTGGGCACCATTGGACGTATTCTTGAGGTGGAACCTTTTGTCATGATAACAACACAAAAAGGCGGTAAGTTTATTTGTTTAACAGCAACTGCTTGCGTTAATATTCTCCTTTTATCTTACAACAGAATTAACTGGTATCGTATCCCATGAAGACTTCTTAAATTTCATTGTAGCCGGGTCAAAAACTTGCAAAAATGGAAACAAAAATTAAACATTAAATACAGTATATTATTTTTGTCAAAACGTAATGTCCTTTTAGTTGTTTTCTGTTCTTTAGAGACTGTTTTAAATATATTATTTCAAAATATATAGTAATTGTTTTCATTCTACTTATATAAACTTTAAAATGTGATTTTTAGAAAGGATCCGGTGTATAGCTTGATCTAGCTTCGAAAAAACAAGGTCATCGTTAAAAGCTCCTTATGACTTTGCTTCTACGCAAAATAATTGAAAATTCTTTTTATTAGAAATTGTTAACTCATTTTCAAGGAGAATTCACTTGAAAATATAGAGCAGTCTTTGAAGGTAAAATGATCCCTTCTTCGGTGATTTTGTATGACAACGTACTAGTTGCTCGACTGCACTTTAACTTTTCTTTCTGTAAGATGAAAACTTCTTAAAATATACTCTTGAAAACGTTTTTATGAAAGCTTTTAAAAATATACCCTTGAAAAAATTTGGAATTACTCCTCATTTGAATCGAATGACTAATAATTAAGATCCTGTAGATCCTGGAGTAACCATGTTCGACTCGGCTCTTCAGGATTACCAAAAGTACTTTTTGAAGTGTAAGAGACAGCAAGGACCTTTTTTCTGTATATATATCAGGAGAGATTAACAGAAGTTAGATGTTATGCAGATATAGAAGGATGAACACAATGATATAAAGCGAACACTGGGTTATGGTCTTCTCGAATTCCTATTGTAATCCTAGTGTGATTCGCAATATTTTCATAGCGTAGAATTAAGTTGAGAAAACATCGGGGTTTGTTTTCAAATTGTTCTCTTGTCTTCTGCGTTTGTATATTTCTGAAAATGGTTCAGGGGATTAGAAACACACTTATGAAATATTTAAGTCTGAGTAGAACTACAAAACGTGGGACTAGCCTCCGAAAAAAAGTCCGATTTTCACGTAATTTTTTTGTTTTTAAGGTTAATTGTAGTCGATTATGTCATTCAGCTTTCGTAAGCTACTAACAAAACAACGCGATAATAATTGTTAATTTACTGAAAATTATGGTGCGTGGTGTGAAAATTATGGCCAATTTATGGTGTGGCTATCTTTCATTACCTTATCACTGTTCAAAACTAAAATTTCCTCTTAACTTGCGTGCAATTATTTTCACGATTTTCTTTTTCAATCGCTTGTTCATTTTCGTGCATCTAGTTACATTAGATTCCATGATTTTTTATAATTAAATCTATAACCGACAAGTATTTAAATCCACCTTGATGGGTCAGAAGATTTGCTGGCATAGTATCGGGATGATATAATTTTGACAGAGATTTTTTAAAGCCTAGTCCGAAATAACGTTATTGAAATAAGATATCTGAATACTTTCTGATTTTATTATTCGACATATGCTGTCCGTTAGATGTTTTATTTTTGGCATTTTTCATTATTAATTTTGATAATATATAAAAAATAGTAACTATATTATTTTTTGACATTTTATTATAATATTTACTATAATATTATAATATTTTTATCGATAAAAAAATTCTTCAATAGTATTCAGTTAAAATTTTAAGACGATTGGAGCAATAATTAAGAAGCTACAGGATTTTCAAACTCTGCTCTTCAACGCGCTATAAAATCAGTTGTTTCTCGACGATTACGCAGAGGGAACGGGAAGAAGCTCAAGATGAAACTAGAGAGGGCAGAATTAGAAAAAGGCAAGAACAACAGGATGCTCTAGCCTTCTTGGCTACTACCTCTTTGCCTGCCAGACATGGAATTGATGATTCTATATATGTAAATATAAAAGAAAAAAATCGATGTTTTTTAAACGTGGTTTTCCAACGCAGATTTTTCCAAATCAGTGAACGCGCTAACTCAAAATCTTTTCACTCAATCTTTTTAAAGTTATGCACACACCACGTTGAGATATTTTAAAAACTCGCCTTTTTACTTAGAATTGATATTAAAAATCGAAAAATCATTAAAACAATTTTTTTGTTATTTTTATATCTCGTGATTGAGTGATAAGTTATGCTGTCAATCGCAAAACTATATTTTATCTACGAAAACTTGCTGTCAGTGGATCAATAATCAATATTTTTGAACCAAACCTTTAGAAAATATTCTTGAGTAATTATATTATTATCTACTTTTTACAGAATTATTATCTACTTTTAAAAGTATAAAAAATTGACCTCTTAAAAATTACTCCCTCCTTAAATTCGCACACTATCTCATTTTGTGAAATTGCCTCCGATATTTTTGTAGATGTTGTTTGAATGGTTGGAATGTCGTCATATAGCAATCACTATTTAACTTTAACTTCAAATTTCGGAGTAAAAGGCGTCAAATAGTATCAAAACTGTTGAACGCGATGAATGATTTACCACCAAGACTTCATTTTGAGCCAAAATTTGACGAAAAATGATTGATGTGTGCTTCATGTGTCCAGTTGACCAGGATTCTGGTCTGGTCCAGGATTCCAGCCATCACACGTTTCAAAACTTTGATGTTATACGCGCCACTAGCTGTTTGATCAGTAATTCTATTTTTGTACTTCCTTTACTATCAAAGTAAGTGATGAGCATTGTCCTGAGTGTTGATGGCTTTTTCGTATTTTTTAGTGTGATGAATTTTCCGACTCGCATTCCATACTTTGACGCTTTCTAGATCACGTTTTTGGATCATATGGGAATCACCAGGTTTCATCACCCTTAACAATTGTTTTCAGAAAGTTTATAGAACTTTCAGCTGCAGCAACCATGTCCCTGCAGCGTCGAACGCTTATTGATTTTTAATCATTGCTTAAGGTATGCAGAATAAATTTTGCATAAGCTTTTATTTTGCCCAAATCTGCGTGAAGAATGGCTCGAATCGTTTCTCTGCTGATGTTTAAAACCGCTTTCGTCGTTTTTAGTAAGGTTTTGTGGTCATACTTTCCCGATCAGATCAGGTGTCCGAACTCAAACCAGGTTGAAATGAAATTTCAATACAAATGCGGCATGTGATTCATTAATCATAATTTCTTTCAATAAACAATTGATATTCCTAGAACTGGTAGCTTCAATTTGTATTTCTATATTGCATCGGTTATGAAACTCCATCTCCTTTGAGAATGCTGTTTGGCTTTCATGATCTATATTCAGCTCGTGCTTAGGTAATAAGATGTTTTTCTAGCATATTTTGATTTATGCAGCTTAGCTTTTTGCGGATCTGACCCTCTCTACTTCTACATTTTTATGAATTTTGAGGGAGATATTCTTAACAAAGAAAGGTGGAAAGAGCTCAAGCTGGTTTCGAACACGCGTCCCTGCCGCTTCTCGTCAGGTGCCAACTCACAGGCCGGGACGCATCGATTGGCACTACCAGCTGGGTGAATGTCGTCTGGTTATAATTACGTTTTTTATCATTTTCGCTCTCAGCTTGCTATTGTCGCTATTCGACAAATTGATCAGAACTTCCGCATCCAAAAGTCTTCGCTTAGTTAGCTAGCAGGGGTATAAATCACTTATAAGTTCTAAGTGAAAATGGATAAATTGATTCACCAATAACTTCAAAAAAAAAAAAGGAGATATTCTTGTTTAACGCAAAAATGCGAGGAAATTTATCATTCAAAATATAATGCAGTTTTATTGGTCGTATACTCTCAGATCTTGAGTTTGTTTTACCGCCGTATGTAGTTTGTCAGGGAAATAATATCACTTCATACATGCCGACCGCAAGAAAATAGATGCTGGGAAACCGGAAGATGGCCCTAAGGAATTAATGCAAAGGCAAGAAATGCTACAAAAAATTAGTAAATAAATGACTCGTATTATATGAGCCTATGCTTGATTTATACAGGTACCATATTTTCGAAATCAAAGGATCGCTACGGATCGTTTCGTTTGATAATCATTTTGTAAAAATTGTAACGCTTAACACAAAACATTCGATTGCATGGCAGTGTCTCAGCATGCTCGTTAAGAGGTGTCGCTAGTCGCAGCAGCCAGAGCGCAAACCGCACTCACTTATGTTTATTTGGAAGGAAAAGCGACATATAAGGCAAAATTGAATTTCGAAACTAGTTAATTTCCCGGCTACCTTAAATGATGCTATAACCAAAAGACAAAACCGAAAATAGAGAAAATTACAATCGTCCTTCGATGCAAATCAACAGCCATGAACGAAATTCTCTTGTGAAACGTGGAGTTTGGCAATTTTTTTACATATAAAGTAAAACTGACAAATTAATGATGTTTCTAAACAACCACCTGGTCACTCACACAAACACCAATTCACGTTTCGAAAATCGAAAGTAAACTGACGTGGACTTGTCATCTAAAGAACCAAAGAATCGTCAACGTCAAACATCCCTCGGTTGCCCTGGTTAAATTCAGCTAAATCTTTATATCACTGACTTAGGTAGTTTCTATCATTAAAATGGGTCTAATGGAGTCGTTACAGCTCGACAGTTTGCTTGGCGATGTACAGCGTATGGATAAAAGACAGGTAAGCAATGATTATAAGTATCAACATAACCTGTCTAATGCGTTGGCTAAAACGCCGAGGGTAATTAATTTTCAGATGTAAACTATTGATGCGTGGTACTGGTTTGTAATGATCGGTACATAAATTACTTTTGATACAAAAGGGTTAGCATTTTTATATTGAATTTCATAGCGAATATTTCTTATGTGTAGGATTGAATGAATATTTTGAATATGGTAGAATTTCCACTGCATATTGAATGATTCTTGCAGTATGCAATTTATATATTGATCGCCATTTGAATATGTTTAACGTAAATGCGTAAAGCATTAATAATTGTGAATTATCCATTTAACGTACTATCGATATTCGTCAGAGGGTGATCTCTTTTTAACGGCTAACGTTAGAAGATATACCAATATGGATGTAATAATTGCAGTCATATTAGTTACAGGCACATGAACTTATATACTAAGCTTTAGCAGTTAAATCAATTTGCCGCCCGGTAGATCTGAGTGTATTCGCCCTTCCATTTCGAAGAAATTCCACAATCCGTACAATTTTCGCTACTTCCTGCTAACCATTTGAATATATGGTTTTTATTCTTTTCCTATTTTACTATCGTTCGCACATATTCTTTGCGAACCCGCCTGTTGAAGATAATTTATAGCTATACAAAGTGTATAAATTGATAAATTTGTATACAATCGCCAATAACTCCTATTGAAATCAATATGCAGTACAGGTCTTGTTACTGTACTATTTTTCATTGGATTCCAGATCCAATCTTCTTCTCCACAATTAGATTTTGTTGAACTCTAAATTCATATAATAGTGCCTCCGTCCCTTCTAGTATGTTTGTATTGTACAGAAAAATTGGAACTGCTTCAGTGATTTATTCGTTAGTGAAAATGAACCTTCGTTTCCATTCATAATTAAACTCATACAACCAACCCAATAACCAAAAACAATAGACGTAGTTGGAGGGAAAGGAATTTGCTTTATTTTCTCTAAATCGGTGAATTTTCTGTTAGATTTTCACGATTTTCTAAAATTATTTTAACCATATTGAAATAACCTCAAATCAAACCTTCTCATTTGTCAAAATCTTTCCCAGCATTTTTACCTTATTTGATGAAGAGGATTTTATTTTTGTTTACTTCCTTTTCTATGTTCGTAATTGAAGTCATCTTCGCAAAATATTTCTGAAAAATAACTGAAAAAACTTCCTTTTAATTTTGCGTTTTATAAATTTTATTTGTCGTAATCGATTTTCGACCGTTCGAGCGATTCTAATCGCTGAAGAAAACCGACCGATAACGGTCGAAAATCGATTACGACAAATAAAATTTATAAAAAGCAAAATTAAAAGGAAGTTTTTTCAGTTATTTTTCCTTTTCTAGTTTTATGAAAGCTTTGAATTTTCTCTCTTAACTAGATATTCGATTAATGTGCAAATTAGCCGGACATAACATATGCCATTTCGAAACTTATCATGTACATGCACAAATTATATTAAAATCATGTTTATTTTCAGAACGAAATTCTGTCGTTCCTTGTCGGTTTTTTGTTTTGTTCACATATGGTTTTCGATAGTGTGCTGTCTTTGGTTTGTTCTTTTGTTGTATTTAAATTTTTAAAATTCGCAAAACTGCATCAAACCGCCTTCTAGTCTCGTAATCTTCTTTTAACCGTTTTACTAACACCAAAAACAAATATAATGTCAATAAATTTAATTTTGAAAACATGAAAATATTGTTTTCAATTCAAAACAAAAAAAAATTATATATCTCCTATTTCCACATCGCCATATAATATATTTACTTTTATATTTTATCCACGCCTACTATATTTTATTATTATAAATTATTTTCTACCATACTCGAATCCACTGAATTTCAAAAACTTCACTTTTTAAGACAGTAACTTGTTGAAATATATTTTTCTGTGCAATACTTTATATATAATATATAAACATCCTGATATAGGTTGGTAGTGGCCGCTTGCATCTCCTGTATTGCTTAAATATACTATGGGATATTATCGATTATTTGAAATGGGCGCAACCCTGTCGTCAACTCATATTTAGCGAAATGTATATTAACCCTGTTAATGCCGGAGGCCGATATATCGGCTCTTGCTTCTCTGGCGAGAAGTAATAGAGCCGATATATCTGCCCGCGTCTTTTTGCGCTTTACTATTCGCATTTCGGGAGAACTCTTTCTCAAAATATATCTATAATACGTTATAAATGATCTAATTTCATTACGAGCAAATTAAAAAAAAACCACGACGACTTTTTCCTATCGCTTGGAGCTGAGAAGAGATAATCCGTCCGGCGGTTATCATGTATCTGTGAGTTATTTTTTAATGTTGGTTATATAATATTATTTATCTTGTTAAAAAATATATCGGGAATGCAAACTATATACTTTGTAATAAATATTCTATATAAGATTATGATGAAAAGGTGACTTTTTGTGTGTGCAAATACGTTTTGTAAGAGGGAACTGGACTTTTACTTTACTTTTGTCTTTTTTTTACCTTTGTTATTTATATAATTTTCAATGAATTTTGAAATGAATATAGAAAGACTAGTGTCTTAGTTTTGTTCTCTATTTTGTCCTTAATATACTGCTTGAATCGTGTAAATTTTATTTCTAGTTTAATTTTTATGAGCATTTTCCCAAACCCTAGTAAAACCGTGAAATTCGGCCGGTTATTCTCGCAGAGACAGCTCTTTTTGCCCGGCGATAAAAAGGTTGAGGTGGATGTACACTGTATTAACCACTTTTCAGATCTGGAACACTAGTCCGGAATCTAATCTTATAATTGAAAATTTTTAAACCACTGTATATCTTTGGCTTTTGTGTTAGGAGCTTCGGTATAAAACCAAATGAGCACTATCTGCAACCAGCGAAGTAAAAAGTACCCCTTCAAACTATTATTGACAACGAATTGTTTGTGACCATGAAAAAGATAACTTTTACAATGCGACTCACGCAAAATTCAGCCTAAGAGTACTGAGACCGTACAAGAATTGCTAATGTGTACAACACCGTAAACAATACCCCATACGTATTAAGAAGCTAGAAAAAATGAAATTTTCTACAGTATCTTATTAGTACTGGAATGCGACGGTTCAAGAAACTTCAATATTCGTAATTGTTTGAATTTTGATGCTTGCATTGCAAGCCGTACCTGTGTGAAACGATTGCTTATGTCTACCATATTTATTATAAATATATTTTAAAGATAAAATATTTAACGTAGAATGTAACAACGTTTTGTAGCCTAGTTGCACGAAATTATCACTGTAGATCTAATGCCCGGCATTTCAAAACGCCGCTAACCTGTTTTTTCTTTTTCATTGAATAATCTATTTATACTTATTTCTAAATTATATTTATTCTTTTTGTATACAGTACATGACTGTAGAATTAACATTCCGTTAATTATCGTTTCGGAATTTACTACTGTTCAACTCCAAAACGCTTCCGTATTCTCGGAATATCGGTCAAAAAGACTACGTTGGTTTATATTTCAAGTGTAACGCTTGCAGCATTTTCCATGTTCTCTCGGTTGCAATTGTTTAGTTGAACCGCAGCGAAAATCGCATTGTTAGTTTAGAAATCCCAACATGTCGCCCACTTTTAAAAGGTATCTCTGAATGTTCTAACATTTGCGTCGTTGTCCGCTCCAAGAGCATCAATTAGACGATGGCCCGCTTAAATTATCATTAACTTGGTAATACGACTACCCGTATCTGACCTTCAACATCCGAATGTTTTGCTGCTGCCCTAGCTAATGGCCAAATTGCGTTGACGGGTTTTCATTGGGGAGTAATACTAAATCTCCGATTTGAAAGTGGTTCTAAGCCTTCATTCATTTGTTTCGTGGTCCTAGATGTCGCGAAAAATCACTTTACTACCGTTTCTTAATATCGGTTTTTATGCGCTGCATATATGTTCATTCTTTACTCAAATTTCGTAGAGCGTTATCCGCACTGATGTCAGATGACAAATTTCAGTTCGTTCCGCAAAGTGTATGGAATCAAGGGTGTCAAGAAATCGAAGTCACCTGGTTATCCCGAAAGTTGATACACTGGTCGCGAATCTAAACAACGTCCTATTTAGCACGTTAGAGTGATTACTTATTGTTGTCACGAAATTACAACCGCGCCGTAATAAGATCGATTTTAGCACCGGTAGAAAGGCATCTGTGCGTAGTTCTGATACAGTTTCTAGGTGAATCGTTTTGGTGGTTAACTATGCATTTACATCCGCCGCATTATCTTATGATGATGGGACACCCTTAATTCACTTCATAGTTCGAGAGGCTCTTTATATTTTAACTCACACAGATGGTAAGTTCGCTATTTGCAACCTCTATACCGTATACTGGTTTTGCAGTTCCCCACATCTGCTTAACCGTTCAACCAAATCTTTTCCGTCCGAACGAATTGTAATTGTCGGGAATTGCCGCGTGCAGTTGCATTCTGTGTTTAAGCTCGACGATCATAATTGTATCTCGCTCATTATGCGTTAAACTGCTATTCCCGGTTCTTCCAATTATTCTCAATAAACTATTTCTATCCAAAATCGTTTAAAATTGCCAATTTATTTTGCTGGGTGCAACGAATGTTTACGAATCCAAGGTGTATCATCCGTATCCAAGGGTAATCAGCTTTTCTGATATCTTGCGTAGTGACATGTTCAAACGTTCGTTGCTGTGCTAGTTTTCGTAACTTTAGCTGAAACGTTCTCACAATACTGTTATTTGTAATTATTACTCCGAATTTGCTAGTGTTTCCAAATAGCTAGTGATCACCAATGCTAGTTGTTGAACTTTAATTTTGTTAGCTCTTTGCAGTTGTACAACCCGCTGGGTTTAGCTCCGTGAGAATGAAGTCGTAAGTTTCATTGTACCTGCCTTGATTAGGCCTAACATCAAAATCACCTTAGACAAGTAACAATTCATCAAATACCGTTTCCATTACATCATAATATCATGATATTAAGGGGGAAGTCCATGTAGAAGCCCCAAAATCGGTTATTTTTTAATAATATTTTTAACGATGATAAAATAATTTTATTGTTTTTTAATTGTAACACAACTTTAATGAATCTTTTTAGAACACAAAAATAATTTTTTTTTTCAATTCAAAATGGTGGCTCAGTATGATTTGTTGTCTGCTACCTCCGACGCGAGGTCCCAAACTGCTCCAGTTGTCACTCATTAACCGTTGATCTGAAACACAAAAATGAAAGTTGTTTTTTTAGGACATATAAACGGAAAGGATGAACCTATAAAATAAAAAAAAGTATAAAATTCAATATAAAATAAACCTTTAAAAAAAGTCAGAATTTAGGGCTATTTCTTGACATTTTTGACCCCAAAAAAATATTTTATCAACGCGGAATATCTGAAATTTTAGGTTTATCCTTCCGATATTAATGTAAAGAAAGGCCTCGAAAAATGTCAGCCAAATTGGTCAATAACTTTTTGAGTTACAACACGAGCAGTTTTGAAAAATATAGTTTCGAGATAATCGCATTTAAAGTTGAAGTACAGGAAAATGGCCAGTTTTAATTACTTACCGATTAATCGGCAATACCAGGTCCATACAACAGTCCTTCCTCCTCCTCGAAAAGCTGATTTTCTTCCATTTGTTGTTGCCTGCGAGCTGTAAGAGCATCTTTGGTTTCTGAAAGGCTCTTACGATTCTGTCGGGTTATTCGCGCCTCGTCTGTATTATAAGCATATACTTTAGCATAAGTGCCAATAGACAAATTCAGAAGGTTCATTATTCTTAATAATGAACTAAAACCTACATTAAATATCCCAGCAGCAATGTATGCCGAGATTTCAACTACTTTTAGTCCAGAATGCAGATGTTTTGGTGATAATTGCCAAACTGTCGCGTTAAAACTTTCATTCGCGTTCTGCGTATGACCACCAAGGCATCGCTCAAGCAAATCATCTTTGGACAAATCTTCGTATATTGGTAAAAGATGTTTTTTTATTTCTTCACCAAGTAATGGAGCTAAATCTTCGTTTAGAGGATCTTGATTTAGAGCAAGAGCCTTCTGCCACTTGCACCAGCTATCAACGCCTATTGGGCAGTTTTCATGTTGAGATTTTTCTTTAGTAGAAAAAATATGATTATAAGTTGCCATTATGGCTTTTTTCATCTCGCCAACACTGTTGATATTTCTCTGAATACTCAAACCATAGTATTTTGTTAATTTTTTCACAACTCTATCAGTTAGTTTTCCTCTTCCTGAAAGTTTCTTTTCTTTTCTTATATTTCTAAGTCGAGAACCCATTCTTTTTTCTACATGACCAATACATTCACTCTTCACAACTGGTAACTAATTACCGTAAGGTTCTAAATCTAGAATAGCCTTGAATGTTTTCGAATCTCCGTCGCCAATGTAGTTACCATATTTTACTCCGAACTTTTCTTCAGATGTCGAGAACATTTCTTTCATGGCATCGACTTCCATCTTTCCTGACGAACCTTCGTGATTTTTTTGACACTCATTCTCGTGATACTCAAACCAATTACGGAATTCTTCTGTATGAGTCTTGTTCTTCCAGTAATTACAGCCTTGACAGTAACTACTTTTTGTTTTCAAATCAATGACTTTCCCTGAATAATAACCTATGAGCGTTGCAACATCGTACTTTGATTTGAAACCACGTTTTTTCCAGGTGCCATCTCCAGATACTTTTAAAATATTTCTTTCTCTTCCTTGCTCGACATTTTTTTCTATCTCTTCTTCCACTGCCTTCTGCGATAGTAATTCAAAAGATGATTTAGCTGCATTATAAATGTGTTCCACGATGTTAGCGTAACAATGTTTACTCAAACCAGTGCATAAGCCCATCAGGTTACAAAAGACATTTATTCCTTCTCTTGCAACACCTAAAAGTCTCATGACAAACACTAATTTTCGATTTATTTCAAATCCGTTGTTGATAAAAGGTCCTGAATTTATTTTTTTTATCACCACATGGACACGTGACAACAATTTTAAAACCAAAACCTCTAGAGCCACACTCACTGAATTTTATCTTCTGATTACATACCGAGCACTTCACAATTTCAGACAAAGCTGTAAACACTGTAAAAAATTCAATTATTCTATACCCGTGCAAAGGATTAGTTATTATATCTTCACTATCACGCGTATACAATTTTTTTCCACTGGCACTGTCATTATGACTTGTACTGGCTTCAAATTTTTCACCTTCTTTATCGGTAAACTGATTGCCCAGATATTTTCGTTTTCTGGGGTTATTTCGTGCAATATTGCCTCGCGTACCTTTTTTATAATTCGGCATTTTTACGTTCCGAAATCAATTGAACACGATGAATTCTCCGGTTAAACTACCTATATTTCTCGACTAACCTTTATTCGTATAGCAATATCACACGTGTACAGGAACGTAAATGTAGATATATATACTTACATATATACTATAATATAAAGTATTATTTCCGGGTATGGGACAAAAGAAGTTTTTCAAGTTATTATAATGGAGAGAGCCCTTTTGTCTGAAGCGCTCCGACTACGTGGCACGCTACTTTACAATACGTACTCGGGCCCGCTCCATTATATTAGCTGTAACTTCGTAAATATTCGAGATTTTTTTTTTCGTCTCGTCAGTACACGCTGAACATAGTATATTTTTAGATTATCGAAAAAAAATCGATTTTTTGAAAATTCTATATGGACTTCCCCCCTTAAGCATCTCCATCTTTTATGCTGGTAGAAACGGAATCCAGCTATTACTTACGCTGTAAAAGCCACCTTCATGGACTACTAAGCACCACGGTACTGCTGAAGGGCCGCAACCAAATGAACGGATGGAGGCTTAGCAGCTACTCGTGGTACCTGAATATAACTCAACGGTTGAGGTTTGCGAAACGAGACAGAAGTATATTCCATACGTCAGTATATTTGCCGCTATAACTTTAAACTAAGATCCTATTTCCAGTCTTTTTAATAATTGTCTGGGGACCGCAGGAACACTTTCTCTCGTCGGGTCCACTAGTAGCAGAGCTTAAACCGAAGAATCAGGGGAAAAACTTCCCTCGTATCGATTCCGTATGTATACGGTACCATCTTTTCGGTGCTATGATCTTTATGATATTCGCTGTTCGGCGTGCCGGAATCGTTTTCCACTATTGTTTTTTCGCCAACCAAGTTAGTACCTCTTGTGAGTCAATCCAACCGTAACAATGTCTCAGGTCAATTTATCAAGCTCAAGGTTATATTCCCCAATGCTTGGCGAAAACAAATAATTCTAAACGCAGCAAAATGTCTGATTTAAGTAAAGCCATTGTCTTGCTTTCTGCTATCTACGAACTGTGTGATTTAATATGATTAACCGGATGTCTTAATGTTGCATATACAACGGCTGCATAGCCCCATTTCGAAGCCTCTTTAAATCCAATAAGCTCTAGCTTGTCTGAGTAGAATCCAAATCCAGGTAACAAAGTTCGTTTGATAGACTGTGCAATCGTTCCGTTACTCTAATTGGGACAATGCGTCTCGATCGACATCCTATTTCCACAATTGTTGGATTTTTCCCTTAGTTATATCGGTTATCGGTGCAAGAAAACTGACCGCATCAAACACTCTGGAACTACTAAGTTCGCGGAATAACGTATGGAGTATTGATGCGACGTGAAGTATCAGCTAAGAGCCCTACTTTCATGAATCATTCCTCAGCCCCTTCGGGCCCATGTTGCTTCTATATCGACGCATACTGTTAAGTTTTGATCTAAGTTCGTTTTCAATACCGTGATTGGGATTAAATACGATTCATAATTTGTATTTCTTGAAGAATTTTTATTATTATAAGTATTCTTGCCGTGGTAAGTTAAAGTCCAGAAAAAGCTTCCCACAAACTGGCATGTTGGCACAATATTAGAAAATTTGAAATTTTAATGTAAGCTTTGCGGATAATGTTCTTCAATGGTTTGCAAAATAGCGAAAATGATGATCACGTCAAATATTATTTTTTGATTTTCCATTTAAAAATGCTATTTTTAATTTTGACAAATATATATTTCGGGAGTCAGTTGCTCCCTTCTTCAGTGTCAATTGTTTTCCCGAAGAAGGGAAGGAGATTTATTTGTCAAAATTAATAACATAGCATTTTGAAATGGAAAATCTAAAAATGAAATTTAATTTAGAAGTGCTAAACACGAGAAAAAAACGATATTCATGGACTTTTTAATCAATAGTTTACTCTAATATACAGCATTCAAACCATATGCTTCAAAATAACAGTGAAAAATTTATGGAAATGGCAAAAGTATACATCGCTAGACATCAAGTTTATTAGAATTAGAGCCTAAATCTTTTAAGAATGATTATCGCATAATGTTTAGCATTTGATTTTTATTGATAATTGCCATTGATCTTGTTCTCTTTTCAGTTTCTTTACCAAGTACTTAGTTTTGGAATGATAGTTTCCTCCGCGTTAATGATATGGAAGGGACTAATGGTAGTAACGGGCAGTGAATCACCCATTGTTGTTGTCCTTAGTGGTAGTATGGAGCCAGCATTTCATCGGGGTGATTTATTGTTCCTCACAAATTACCGCGAAGAACCCGTCCAAGTCGGAGATATTGTCGTGTTTAAGGTAGAAGGACGAGATATTCCAATCGTGCACAGGGCAATCAAATTACACGAAAGGTAAATATAATGCAAATTTCAAAATAACAATGTATGCACTAATATAAATTTATTTCATTAAACAGTCGCAATAATGGCACAGTGAAATTCTTAACGAAAGGTGATAACAATTCAGTTGATGATCGAGGGCTCTACGCCCCGGGCCAACTTTGGCTTACCAAAAAGGATATAGTTGGTCGGGCGAGAGGTTTCCTACCATACGTTGGCATGATTACAATTTATATGAATGAATATCCAAATTTGAAAGTAAGCAATCTATGATAACAAGTTACATTTTTAACATTAATTAAATCTTTTTTTCCTAGTACGCAATCCTCGGTATTTTGGCTATTTATGTTTTACTGCATCGAGAATAATATTCAATGGTATTCAATATTATTCCATGCGCAGCACAAATAAAATCTTACATAAATTCACATTTTTTATTTTCGAAAAACGAAAGATTCGGAATCTTCACCTTCCACTCACGTGAATTTCCTGTGAGAATTAAAAATACAATTAAAACACATACAGTCTATTGTGTGTTTTTATGGTTAAGTAATGGAATGCGAACAGTGTGTAAAAGACGTCATGATGTGTTGCTCGATTTTGTTTTTTTATATAAATAATTTTGGAAGAAATAAACTATTAGACCACAATGGTTAACTAGGAATTTTAATAAATGTTTTTTGGAATATCAAATTGTGGATAGGTTTACGGCTCAAATTAAATTGATAGTTTGAGCTTATAAATAGTTCAGAAGTGCAATTTTTTTCAATTGAACAGTGAAAATCATGGAATATGAAACATCAACAGTCATTATCTAATAATGTCAATAGCCCTTATGAAAATCACAATTTAGAAGTCGTTGAACTTTACATTTATACATTTCTCGTGTAACTTCCTATCTATCTTTATCGACCAATGATATATGTCGAAATGATTTGGCTTAAATGCAGTATTTAAGAGCCAAGATCTGAGTGCACTTGCGCCGCCGATTCGTTTCTACATTTTAGCTCGTGTTCTTGCCGACGTGGGGACATCATTGTCACTACACGTGATGATGGAACTGTAGTGTTCCATGTTCCAAAAGGATTCAGCAGACAACGATTAAGATGTATCCGATAAGGCATATGTTACAAAAACTTAGTGCGCCGTCATCAATTTTTATCAGAACATAAAAATAAATTTAAATTAATTAGTATTTGGTAGTGAAATCAGACAGGAATAACAAATTAATTAATTTCGCATATGATAAGTGAAGTTACAAGAAATGTGGATTAAATTCAAACACAATAATTAGCGAAGTCAGATATCATTTTAGAATCTCTTGATTACTAGTTAAATCGAAGCAGCATAAATGTTCGAGGATTATACAAAGCGTACATACTACTCGAGTTCGACCCTCTTCGGCATTTTCAATGAGCAATGATTTATAAAGTCTAAACGCCACTGTAGAGGAGAATCCATTACCACACCCTTATCCTATGCAAAGAAGAACTCAACTGTTAAAATTTGGGATGCATATCCTTCCTTTGTACAAATTATAATGTATACTCTCAGTTGCTAGAACGCTGAATCACTGTTTATGCAGAAAAAGTAGGGACACGTTCGCCAAGGAGGTTTGAAAACGGAACGATTAACTACTGACCAACCGTATGAGGGAAAGCATACTTTGAATGCTGTGGGTTCATCATCGATGGCCCACCAAATGTTAGATACATTCTCATTATCGTTCGGAACATACTATAACAAATAATGCTTGATTGGAATCACAATAAAACTGAAACGTCCAACCAAAGTGACATTAACATCCACAAAATTCTAAGATCGAACAAATGAACAAGTAGCTAACGAAAAACTTTAGAAATATTGAACATTTAGCACACTATGAAGGACTGGAGCAGGGAGATATTCTTTATCTACCGCTGTTCAACATAGGGCTAGAATATGCAATAAGGAAACTTCAGTGGTACTTTGCTAAACAGTATTAATTTGATTATATTGCCATGCTATTGCAATCCCTTAGAACTGCATGTTAACCGTGCAGGAAGATGCAAAGAAAGATGGGTACAATCAAGAAGGCCAAGAAAAGTTCATTGACCAAACAAGAAAAATGACACTAAACTGGACTAAAATAATTTTGAATGACCGAATAGATCGATGGCGAAGGTACAAACACGGGCTATACGAATACGAATTTAGGCGAGCTTTAGGTCTTCAAGATAATAAAACAGAAGAAGAGATATTGGAAAGTGGCTATGTGGTGCGAAGGAATGGCAATGGAACAGCAGGCACCAGAACTGGAAGAAATGGACCAATGGGTGCATACAGAAAGTGGTCGACAAATTCTGTTGACTGTCTTATAATTGAAAGACGTGGCGAATGTACTGAGAATGTTGGAGGCTTAACATATGTAGTACTGTAGCACCACGAGAACAACTCAGATAAAATAAATCAAAATGTATCCCTCATGCTGTTGTTAAAACAAATTCAATTTCTCATTGGAAATTCAATGGTAATTTACCTTCCGCGAACCATGTGAGGTTCAATAGACCCAGTCACACAAACATCAATGTTGAGGAATTCCTATGCAGTAAAAGAATACAAATGGTTAGTATAAAATGAACAAATAATAAATTACACACAGATATTCCTTACTCCGAAATTCCTTGGAGTCTGTGAAACCCCACATCGTTTGCAATGTAACTTATACACATATGATTTACAGAAGTTTAATATCGATCTTTTAAATTCGTTTCCAACCCGCCAATATAAATAAAATTTCGAATACATTCGCTGCACAGTTCAATCCTGTCTTTCTGAGCTTTTCGCTTTGTTTTTACTCCTAAACTCCGTTTATACTCCTTATAGGTGTTAACTTGTTCGGGTTCCCTATGGAATGCTTTTGGAATGTAAGCAAAGAAGCAGACGTTATGTCACATATGGTATTCATGATGTATTCAAAAATAAGCATTAAAAGATATCGTACCGTGAAAACAAAACTGTAATGTACTATATAGCTTTCTACTACCTATTCTAAACACAATTAATAAGAACATCAATGATTAGATAAGATGATCAGAAATCAATTTAGAAAAAGTCTTGTTATTCCCCAAGAAAACTTGTTGATACTTGAAACTTGTGAGATAATGTATTCAAAACTAATTGCATTCCTTTTGAGTGCCATTGTTTATACTAAAATTATGAAGTATAGTTTTGCTTAGAGGCTATAAGCTAAAGGACAAAGCGACAATGCGTGTATAGAATCAAAAAGGAACTTTTAACCATGTAGCCAAGTGAGCTTGCGAAGTATAAAAAAATAAGTGAATTAAAATTTTTTGGTTTTCATGACATGTTTCGAACTAGCTTCATGTATAGTCGTACGTAGAAATTTTCATTGTTTCAATTCGACATGATGTTCTTCAATACTATCCCACACTTAATAGTAAGCTGATTTCTCATAAATTGTTAGGGTTCTGCAGTTTTTCTAAAGCATCAGTTTATCTTTCATATGATCACGAATCAAATTAAGTTATACGAAAGTTAAGGCAAAAAGTGTTTAAATAATAAAAATGCGGAAATTATCTTCCATTACTAAGCCAAGAAGAATAAACGTTAATTATAAGTTCCGGACGTTAAAATGTAGGTTGCAATTTTGGAACTGACATTTATGTTCAAAGCTATCACACCCAAGTTTTTCATGCATGAGAAAGACGCATTGAACATAACCCAACCTGAATTTCTAAATGCGACACTCGCGACGGCTTCCAATTCCTAATCTAAGATATAAGCACATAAAAAGAATGAGACACATAAACACCAAATTATTCCATTTGTTAAATCACTGCTGCATTAAATCGATAACTCTGATGATGTCACAGACTTTCACATCATCCATTTTGCATTACAGCTTGTGCTTCGGACTAAAAACTCCATTTCATATGGTTTCGTTTGTTTATCTGATTCAAATGTATCACATCGCCTTCCCTATCTTCTATCTACTCAAAACTAGAGACGAAAATATATAATAATTCATTTAATTTATTTCATTTATTCAAAAATATGCATCAATTGTTCCACTGGTGGTGGAAGTTAAAATAATATAGGCTTTTATCGCCGAGTTAAAGGCTAGTTTGCTAGACACTAACTATAGAGAAAAGTAGCAAACGGTTTAATCAGTTTGTTATTTGGTTTAATTTAATTTCTGACGTTAATAAAAACATGTCACATATGTTGTACAATTTTCAATTATTTTAAAATTTATTCGATATTTTTTTCTGAAGAAAATATTTTGTATGGTCTTTTCGCTTGTACAAGTAATAAAAATGCATGATAACAGTACATCGTAATATCATGAATTCCTCTCATAAGAATTACACTAGAGTTATTAGCACTTTCTAAATTAATTTCCCTTTGATAGCATCGAAAATTATTTTCACTATACTTATAACATATCGGAGATAATTAACTTGTTTTTTTTGTTGTTGTCATTTATATACATTTATAGTAATGATAATTAACGTTATAGTTATTTTTTGGACTCTGACATTCCAATCGATGTCAACTTTTTCCTTCCAAATGTTTCGGCGTATCGGCGTAAGTGAATTTCAGTTTAAAAGCTTCAGCCACTAAAACATTAATGTGACGATCGGCCCAGTTGTGAGTGGGAAGATTTTGGAGTAATAACATGAGACCCTTAGTTAATGAAATTACAGTTAGCACAAAATCAAAAACAAAACGTTGTGGGCATGAGTCACCTGAAAATCAGTTTGATGAAGTAGCTGCTCCCGCCAATGGAGAAGAAATGCTGCACACACGTATAAATGAAAAACCGCAAATCCGTCCGACTCTGCGAGATATGTATCCCACAACCGTATTGTGCAATGTAACGGTAACTCCCTAGTTAATAGATTATTCATCCAACGGAAGGAAAATTGCAAATAATCGACACCATGCATTTGCAAATGTCTGTGTAATGTGCCTGCAATCGATTGTTAAAAATGTTTGCAATTTAGAACTTACATCGTATTCCGCTTTCTATGCTTACCATCGATCCGCTGAATTAAGTCCTTTAATTGATTCACTTTTGCTTGAATGCCTAATTGCGCAAATATATAATTATCTTGAATACAATCTAAGAATTTCGATAAACACCAAAACGAGTCAGCCTCTATAGTATTGCGGCTCTCTATTGACAAATCTTCTAATTGTACAGTTTCGAGTTCTTTCTCTGTATTTGAATGTTTATTGCTGTCAAACTGCATCAATTACCCAAATAAAAACAGTTTCATACTAACCTGGTCCGATGATTTCTTGTAAAAAAACGATGAAAAATGGTGTCACTAAGTCATTAATGCCTTGGACATAGCCCGAAGCAGGATGGCGTATTGCCCATATAAATAATATCCGTTCAAACATATCTTGAACAGCTTTTTGTTGAAATAAAGGTACATGTGGATTCATTCTTGGCACATCTATATGAATCTGATAGTTGAAGAATTAATTAGCGCACTATGCTACAAGATTGATTTGTTCTTACTTGTCTATAAGTATCTTGTTGGGCTTCATCCCGGCTATCGATTCGGAAATATTGTGCGACTAAATTATGATAGTCCACCCGTTTCCTTTCCAACACGGAATTTCTTCGCTCCAAACTTGTGGGTAGATACTCAGAAAGCAAACGCCACGACACGCCCCGAACCTGTCAAAGGTGAAATTCTTTCTAACTATGAACTTAAATAATAATTTATAAAACGTTTATATATCCATAAGAAAAAGCTCTCGTAGCATTAAGTTTTATTAACATTGAAAATTATTTCTCAACAGAATGTAAAACCCCAATTATATTCATTCCATTATTTACTTTTCTAATTACGACTCAAGTAATAACGAAAATTTTGTATATTTAGAACAAAAATGAGAAATGGTAAAAATAAAAATATCGGAAAGATGGGTACCATCATCGAATCTCAAGATGCTTTTATTAGTCTTGAAATGATGCTATGGCAATAATCACAGGTGAAATGATGAAACTGAAGTTTTTCATTTTCAGCATTCGGTGTGTTGGATAGAAAGTTATTAGTCATTATCGCAGCGTTAAGTTGCGATAGTGGCATTGACTATTAAAGACTATCACTTCTGAATTCTTTTTGGAGAAAATGTTGAATGCTTGAGAAATTTTCTTTGATTCTTAAGGTTCATTAATTCATGCACAGTTGGAACAGAGAACTAAATGGATTGGCATATGCATATGTGTTTGCACATTTGCGTACACATATTATTTACGTAAATATAATAATTTATAAACGAAATACTATTTTTTGATTTCTTAAATTGCTGCTTCTCAGCCGCAATTATTTTATTGCTAAATTTCACTTTACCAACTCACCTTCTTTGGTATGCCAGACCAACTCAAGTTTTTCAGAGCGATTAAATCGAGAAGTTGTGAATCCAAAAGTGGACTGAATTTTTCTATTTTCGATTCATATTCTGCGTCTCCAGAAGATGAAGAAGAGAGCTTTTGAAGCATTGGCCGACCTGGATACGCAGGAAACTGTCTAAATTTGAACCTGAGAAACAGAGCAAAAGAGACTTTAAAAATCACAATTTAAAGTCTACTTGCAGTTGTTCGGACCTGGTGCCATGACTACTTTCTGACGGAGCATGATATGAATTGTCTTCAACATGGTTCACTCCATTGTCGGCCAAACGTTCTTTACATTTTGATTCGTTTTCTTTTTCACTGTTATCACTTCGACTTTTTCTAGCCGCTTCCTGATTGTTGCGATTCGACGATATTCCCGCTCGATGCGTCTGAATGACATTCAAAGCTGCCGATTGTGTTCTTTTTGATATCTTTGTGTCTGCAATGAAGTCGTTAAAGTATCACCTTCCAAGCAACATTTGTTGAGAATATTTTCTTATCATGAAGAATCCACGAACGCACAAGGTTCACTAGATAAGAACTTCAAATCTACCTGCAATCCCAGTTATGATGCAAAACTCGTCGTCGCCAAGGTCCCATGCATCACTAACAGATTGTTGATAGTCATGAAATGACCCCAGCTGAGCCTTTCCGCCCTTGGCACCCTGAGCCGGAATTTTCTGCTCTTTTTTCGGACTAGGTCTACCGGGTACGGGCCGGCCGTTGTTGCGCCAAAAGGAAGACGAATTCTCATGACTACTATCCATCGTAGTAGCGTATCTAAGCATTCGTGGCGAAAACCTTTGAAGGTTTTACGCTATAGCGGATAGATTTCGCAGAGGAATTTATCACACTGACACGGAAATCACTACTACTTCATACCGTAAATGACTTTCGTTGATGAATCTTCCGCTGTTTGTTTTTATTTACTGAAAATATCCCTCAGTGCGCGAAACAGCAAAATCGGTATGATTTCAGCGCAAAAGTGATCAATTTCGACATCAAATCACTGGCGAAAAAAAGATTCTTAATTCCGAATTGTTGACTTTGCTTTCGATTAAAAATCAGCTCCAAATTATTTACTTTGACATATCCAATTATCAACCACATCTAAAGACAGTAGCAGGAGAAACTTTCGAAATTAGATTTCGAAGTGACATTTCTGGGAACTGCCACTTGCAGGCTAATAGGAAATGTATAAGAATGAAAATTTGTCTTATTTATAAGGAAAAACGTATCAGCCAATTTTGTTGACGTTGTTCTACAAAATGTAGTGCATGGATTTAATAATGAAAATTTTCGTAAATTGAATTTCGAGTTCGCGAAGTAGATTATCAGGGATTATATTCAATAGATACCGGGTATATAAAACAATATAATGAAAAAAGTAAATCAAATACCATTTGGCAAAACGAAATTTAGTATGTTTAGCGAAATTATTCCTTATGTAAAGTTATTTCTTGTGTGAACTGTGAGTTTATAATTTTACAATTTTTCACAGGCTTGGTTCTTCATACCATAGAACAGCTACTTACTAGCGCTGAACGTACAGCAAGGTTCCAATATTACAGGATTCGGCCGATGACCCAAACCGCAACTTTATATTTGCAAAAAAAAATTTGATGCATATAGTCTTTGTCTTAAGTTATTTTGTATGAAGTAAAAATTTGGTGATGAGGGATTTGGTGATTGTCAAGCGTTTAAATCATCACATACGGATTATATACATCATATATCACGGATGGCTTGGATATCTCAACTCTGTGTGAGTCGTTCAAGCTTCAGTGATATTACTCTAGGTGATGAACTTCCATCTTAACTATTAAGTAGGATACAAAAGCTTGCGAAAGAGCAAGTAACGCAAGACTTTCTGAAGTTATAACGACCTGTAATATATAACGAACCTCTGATTAATACTTATCTATTTTAATTTTCAATTTCACTAGTAAAAGTATAGAACTGTTGGCAAATTATTAGATTATCACTTTATTATATATTAAATAATAAAATCATAAAATTAATTGAATTAAAACTGTTAGATTCCAGCTCTTTCTAGGCTTTTATAATACAAAATGAGCAACGTAGTTCGTTTGAAGTGTTAGACTACCTCTTCTAAGAGTTTTGAAGTGATTATTGTATAAACAATTTTTAAAACAATGAATTTGTTTTTAAAACGTTCAGGCTATTTGAAAGAGTTCACAATTTTTATTTAACAATAAATTTTTGGAATCAAAATCTTATCAGCGAATTATCAAAATTACTTTGTATCTATATATTTTTATATTTGCGGCCAACGATATAATCCCGTAACTCATAAAAAACTTAAATCTCCTATCATAGTCTTTGAAAGTTTTCAGTGTGCGTATCAATGGATATTGAAAATTAAGGCTTTTAGGACTGTTTTTATATCAAAAGTATATCTACAATTTCCATATATTTGACGCTAAATAACATACCATCATTCAACATTAGACGTGAACTTTAGGCTTATGCATGATATACGCATTTGCTATTTGACTGCCAGATTTTTCTACTAAGCACATGATAAATTATAATGTTATAATAATTATTTTCTTTGTTGCTTCCAAATTCACAAAGTGTGTCATTAAAAAATATAGATAACATTTTGACTTAATCGAAAAAATATAACTTAATGTATAATACACGACGATATAATGTAATACAATTTGCATAATTTAAAATGATATGAGTAGTCAGTGAGACTCAGGGGAATTCTAAGTAATTCAGAACAATATTGATAAAATGAATATAGAATCGCGAAAGGACTTGCTAATAGAGTCTGGAAGTTCTTCCTACATTACAAGAATCGCTATATTTATTGGAACATGCTGTAAATTTTGAAATATTTATCTACACTTTTAGCATTTCTAATATAATTATCTGTTCAATTAAATTTCTTTTGTGTGGTAACGACCTGCATTTGTCTCAATTATATGTTTGGAGTGAATTCATGAACACCGACAGGCTTAACTATTTTCAATTTTAAGTCAAAACATTGCAGATCTGTTTAAAGCTTTGAATAATAAAATAATAAATAATTCGAAAAAGTAATCAGATCATTAGTTTTCCGACTTCTATTGTGCACCATACTGGTAATACTACACAAACAGCTGATTACTGTCAATAGTAAATGTAAAATGTTGTTTTTCGTGTGGGGATTTAAATGTTGAGTGGAGGTATGTATCATAGCACTCTGGAAGATATGCCGACAGCAAATTCGAAAGTCTTAAGTGAAAGTGATTTGTGAGACGGCAACTGAAGTGTCATTTGTGTAAAGTTGTTCAGGAGGATAATTGTATTTAAAAATCTACAGTTTTGGATCATTATATCAAGTGAGTAGTTTTAGCAGTTATTTTAGCAGTTATTGTATTAACAAAGAATTAATTTAATATGTAAATTACAAGCTTTTGTCACCATTGCTGTCCTATATAAACCTATTTCTCGAACATCAACCAAGCCCGTGGCGCTGATTTTGCCCTCTTTAATGTTTTTACCAAATCTTTGGCGAGTATTCAACCCAAAGGTTCTATGTCGCAAGTTAATATAACACAAATGCCGGCTGAAGGCGAGGCACTTTTCGAAAAAGCTGGAAATCCTGTTGATACTTAAAAAAAACAGAATATGCCAATGCCCCTGTAGTCATGCAAGTAGCTACTGTTTGCTTTTGAATTACATTTTATTGACTTTCTTTATTTACTCGACTTTTTGATTTAATGGATCAAACCGACGTTGCTTCTTTGCATTTGATGAGATTTCGAGTTTCGCCAAGCTAGAAGTAGTTTTCCTAGTTGTACATGAAAAAGTATTTGCTTAACTGAAACTGTAAAAGTGTTAGAACTTGAAGACTGTCAGTTTTTATGCGTTTTCAATCATTCAGTACTTTAGGCATTCTTGTAGCAAATCAAGTGTTGTACATCTACTATCAATTTTAAAATACATCAATTTAAAATCAATTCGTTTGATATTCAATAATTATAAAATATTTTCAATTAAGATAAAAGTACGTAATAATAAGCAACAACCAACAGCCGGTTTCTGCTACCATTTCAATGATAATGATAATTATTAAAGGATTATTATAAATTATCAGCATCGCCATCTTTGCAGTTTTTAGCTTGTGACCGAAGGCTCAATAAGGAGTTACGAGTAAAAATCAATTTTAGCCTCTTGTTTTTTACGATATGAACCTAATATGGTTAGAATAAAGCTGGAGCATCATGCCGTGTCATAAATGTTTGACTGATAGTCAGACTCGTTATTCCAACCATAAAAGAATTTACAAACATTGATCTATCTTATCCCATAAAATCCTTGATATAGCCTGTGATCTATTGCATTGAATTTTCTGATTTTCGGCAGTATTGGAGGGATATTTTATCCTATTCCTAGGGGAACATCATTACCCATTTCCGTGACAAGTTGAAAGCTACTTTTGTTTTAATATTTACTTGTTTTCGATACGGAAACGCCGAAAAAATCAGTTTTAATTAATTCTGCTTCGTAAATCGCATGTAAAACTACTTGAAAAGATGGTTGGGAAAGGTTTTTTGGTCATTGTATCTATTTAAAAAAAAATTCTATACCACTTTTTGACCTTTTCACCGTTTGGTTGTCTCCTTACAAACTGTTTCATAGATTGACTTCAATTCAGAGGATTTTTCTCAAAATCAAGATCAGCATTAAGAAAATCGTTTATCACTTACTATGTCCAGACGAAGATTCCCTAAGTCAATTTCCGTAATAATGAAACAAGCTAGCAAACTTACAACGTAAAAAAAATTACATGCCAATACATTGGGATGAGTTTTTCATTCTCAAGGACAGTGGAAGCTTGACTCTGTATCCCTAGTAATCCGTTTTTGTATCCTTAAACGCAAATTTTTAATTTTTCCATCTTCCAGCCGCTGATAAGTTCACTAGCATAGAAACCCAGTCAACATTAACATCATAATATTCGTCTACACGAGATAGTGTCGGTTTTATGGTAAAAATACTTTTCTTCATGAATGGGTCAAGATGAAATTATATAATAATAATTGATAATAATTTTATAATATTAAATTTTCATCAAATTCACGTCGTCAGCAATATTAATGCGAACCAATCTCAATTGCTTTAGTTTGGGATCTTGGCGATAGGAAAATATCTATATCAATAACGCATGATTGGTTTTATGTATCAAAAAGCAAATTTTGTAGCAAGTTTTGTAGAACTTATTTTGCCACTATCATATAAAATCCATAATTTTCAACTCTTCGAACTATATTAATTCCCTTTAATACGTTTAACGTTGTTTCCCTCTTTCTTTCTCTCAATATTTTTTTTTTTATTTAAAAGAACGAGTTGTTTAATATCATACGTCAAGTTTGTTGCCCTTGCTTTATTTGTTAAATATAATACAACAGTTTTCAGAATCATACGATTCATTCTGCGAGATCTTTTGAAAGTTTTTAAATTTTTAAAAACGAATTGTTCCAAAATGATAATAAAATCTTTAATTTCCACCTGTGTAGCGTAGAAGTTACTCAACTCATTCGAACCAATTAAACATAGTATTATGTATGTAGACATAACGTTGTATTATTTTGTGCACGCAAAACAAAGAGAACTATGATTTTCCGTCAACAAACACGCCTGCTAAAAATATTCCGTTGTTCCAAAACGTCTTTAAACTTCACTTCGTTAACAACAACAATCTTATTTTTATACTTGATATATTTATAACATATGTTTATGTTTATTTTAAACAATGAGTGAATGCCGGAAATGAATCCAGTGAGAAATCACGTTTATTTTGTCGTGATATATAGTTCTCATCTAGCTATTATATCTTCGTTAATTTCACAAAGTTGGGGAAAATTTATTTACAAGTTTTTTTTTACAGAACAGAAACAGAGTTAATATCGCTATCCAATCCTACCCCTTCCTAGTTAATTTTCTTTTCTTTTGAATAAATTCAAAGTTTATTTTGATATTAATTCTATACTTTGATCAATTTTTTTGTTTATTAAAAATTGTTCATTAAACGTGTTATCTAGTTGATGACACTTTTCGAAACTATCTAACTCTAAAACTATTCTAACCTAGAGTTATAAAGTATTAACAATGCGTTGCTGTTATACTCAAACTTAAATGATATCACACAGTCAAACAATATCAAGAACGCCACCGTTCTGAAATACTAACGGAGGTTTATAAATGGATTCTATTGCTATACATAAGGAAGGAGGCATTTAACATGTTAATTTCTCAAAGCAATACTGGCTGCACATCTCAATCAAGACCAATAAGTACGACTAAAAATAAAGCAAGCTCATACACCCATGCACACCGTCCACGGGATTTTAAAAACCGATATAAAATGACTACAATTCTAAAGTGTGTCCTTTAAGAATTTTTAGAATGATTTATAGATTCTAAGATGACCTTAAAACAAACAAGGCATTAATTAATTTCAGAAGTTTTTGGTTGATCAATTTTTCCATTTTCACTTACAACATTGTAAGTGATTTATACCCTTGCTAAGCTAACTCAGCGAAGACTCACGGGTGCGGAAGTTCTGATCAAATTTTGTCGAATATCTCGAAAGTGAATTAATATTTTAGAAAGATGGAAAGAGCTGAAGCTGGTTTCGAACACGCATCCCTGCCGCTTCTCGTCAGGTGCCAACTCACAGGCCGGGACGCATCGATTGGCTTTACCAGCTTAGGTGGATGTCGACTGGTTATTTACTAGTTATGATTTTGCTCTTCGTGTTCGTGTTCTTTCCATCTATCAAAAATAAGGCATTAATTGTTTCCTTAAAACAATCATGATAAAAATTCTTCCTTAAAACTTCCTTTAAACAATCATGATGAGATCATCCCATGGTGGGTTGCAGCCTTCTAATCGATTGTCCAGATGTTGTTCTATAAGAATTGTTCGACCATAAAAACTTTTATCAACTCACCTTTTCCTATTTTACTTTCTCACCTCTCAAATTCAGGAAATTTTAAAAATAACGAGCACTAGCAAAGTGCTTGGGTACTAGCATAGAGCACAGTTGTATGTATCAAATTTAGAAATCAACTTTTATTTGATTAGTTCATTTTCATTTAAAATTAATAAAACATTTTATCGAATTATTGTGCATATAAAATATAATATATACAGTATCGGCCAAAACAAATGCAACTCAAATCACTCTCACGATATTAACCAGCAAAAGTCCAAAATTTTAATGGAAAGTAAATTATTTTTATTTCATTATTGCTTTACAAACCTTTTAAAAAAAAATCAAACACAATCTTCAAGCAATCTTTCATTTTTACGTACAAAATTCAATTAAATCAACGAAAACTAATTTTTTGATGGGACAAAACAAATGCAACTTCGAGGTTTTTTTAAATTATTAATAAATTAATTAATATTTTGTGGTGAATCCATTATTTTTAATGACAGCTCGGCACCTGCGAGGCATAGAGTCAATTAAATTATCAATTATTGTTTGTGGGATCTCATTCCATACTCTTTTAATTTCTTTAAACAATTCACTTTTGTTACTAATATTTTCACGCTGTATTATCTTTTTAGCACTTTCCCATAGATTTTCTATAGGGTTCAGATCAGGTGACTGGGCTGACCATTGTAGTACCCGAATTCCACTCTCTTTAAGCTATTCTTTCACAGTTTTCGACGTGTGCTTCGGGTCGTTGTCATGTTGGAATGTCCATTTCAAAGGCATATTCCACTCCGCATACGGTAACATAACCTCCTGCAGTATGGATTTGTATTGAAAACGGTCCATTATACCATCTATTTTGTGAACTGGCCCTACACCCTGCCCTGACATGAACCCCCAGCCCATTACACACCCTCCGCTGTGTTTAATGGCGCCTTTGCAAAATTTTGGATCCAAGCGCTTTCCTTTAGGACGCCTTACACGACTAATTCCGTCCGATCTTTGCAAATTGAACTTGCATTCATCGCTAAAAAGAATGGTCCTCCATTTTTGAACAGTCCAGTTAATGTGAGAACGTGCAAAAGCTAACCTTCGCTTTCTATTTTTAATTGAAATAAAAGGTTTCTTTGCTGGCCGATAACAAAGCAATCCGAGCTCCACTGCGCGTCTTCTAACGGTTCTTTGCGATACATTTAAATCGAGATCTTTTAGTAGCGTTGTGGATGAGAAAAACGAATTAATTTTAATTTTCTTGGAAATCAGATTGTCCTCTCCTTCAGTTGTTTTCCTTGGTCTCCCCCCTTTATGTACAGTTTCAACACTCCCGGTGCGAAGATATCGAGCTATTATTCTGGAAACAACCGATTTTTCTATATTATATTTCTCGGAAATAATCTTTTGAGATACACCACTCTTAAAGTCCTTTCTAATTAATACTTTTATATCCGCACTATGCTTTTCATTTGTCATTTTTAGGTTTTAAAGTTTTTCGGTGGTAAAAATAGCTTTACACTACGAAGCGACACTTTCTATTAGTAAATAATGCACACAACTATCAGCTACAATCTAACTAACCTAAATAATAATCAGTTACATGGCAAAAATGATTTAGAGTGATTTAGTGATTCAGTGATTTAGAGAAAAACTGATTTATCAAACCGAGTTGCCAGAGTTGCATTTGTTTTGTTCGATAAAAATAAGAAGTTTTCGTAAATTTTCCTGAATTAAGTGGTAAAAATTGCCGATTTTTTGTAGAATGATTATGTGTTTTTTTTTTTAAATGACTGGTACAATACTAATGAAATAAATATAAAACACTTTGCTTCTAAAACTTGGGGTTTCGCTGCCCAACATCATGGAACTAATTTGAGTTGCATTTGTTTTGGCCGATACTGTATGTACACATGATAAATAAATAGTTATTGTCGATGAATTTTTAAGATTAAGAGAAATGGTTTCAGATACAAATAGAATACGTCAACGACTTATAAGTAGTATCCAGCATCACCATATAATACGTCTAGTCAAAAATTTAAAAGTAATGAATTAGTCGCGAACTATCTTATTTCATTTCGCACATTCAAATCGCACACTTACAATGCAAAATATATTCATTCATATGCGTTCATACTCTCCAGACGTAGAAATCAGCCGTTTTATTAGTCGTCCCAAATCCGATAAATATAATACTTTGCGCTAAATTGAAGACCAATAACGATTCTCTAGCCTAGTGGTTGGAGAAATCTAGTAGTAAAATACTTTCTTTGTATAGGACACAAAAAAGAATTGAAATCAAAGATAAGTACACTAATAAAAACTGATTCTGATTGACAAATAAATGTAAAGCAAATTAAAAGAAAAACAACACATAAACAAAACTCGAGGACACTGAACATAAAATATAACTTTTTTAGAAACAAAAATCAACTCTTATTTATTTGAAGTTCGTTTTGGTGTTGCTAGATATAAGGAGCACATACGTTCGTTTACACATAACAAAGCAGACTCCAACTACGCAACACACCTACAGAATCACACACACGAACCCGATACCATGGCAAACTCAATGACGCTACTACACAAACAAAAGAAGGGACTTAGACTTGACGTACTAGAGAAATTAGAGATCTACAAACACAAAAAAACCCACGGAAATATTATCAACGAACAAATAATGACCAACTCCGACACAATATTTTCAGTCCTCGACCCAATCCTTGTCAAAAAAAGAAAACGCGACGAACCCGACAACGATAATCCCACGATCCTGAAAAGACCCAAACTTAATGACCCTCGTTAACACCTAATTAACCAGACCTACCCCTCCGATAAAAGTTTCACATATAAAAAGATGGATACCGCGACAAAGACACCAGAACGAGCCGAAGATGGCTGTATGCAGCCGAAACGCGTCCTCGATACCCACAAAGCAAGGCCCGGCGGACCCAAGCCACCCAGAGTCTTATTTATTTCTTAATTTACTCTGGAAGTTCCTTAATTATAGAATTACATTTTACTCTCTATTAAAAAAAGCCAACCAAACATAAATAAGTTATAAATCTTATAATTCGCAGAGAAAAGGGACGCAAACTTTTGACTAAAGTTAAGATTTTAGCACGCATATCTACACTTAGTGAATTAACCATTAATCTTGAATAAAATATAAAAAAATTAGTGTTTGGTGTCATTGATTTTGTAAATAATCTGAAATTGTGGTACGTTCTGAAAATAAGAGTAAAACTTCTAATTTTGTGAAATCTGTGAACCAGAAACGACACTCACTAAAGATTCTGTCATGAAGTGGACCCCATGTGATGATTACCAAGACCTCAGGACAATCGTTTAAGATTGAGATTCTCGGTAATCATAACGAAACCCTTCATATGATTTACAATTAACACATGTGACGATCACCCAAATTCTCCTGTGACTGCCACGATGCTTTCTTTAAGTTTTCAAGGAAAACATGATGTGTCCATCAAAAGTGTTCAGATCCCATGTATTCCTGAGATCATCACGAAACTTTCATTATGTTTTCAAGGAAACAATATGCGAGAATCACACAAGCTCAATCTTATATGGTTTGAAGATCACCGTTACCACTATTCGCTATAATTCGCGAGCTGTACCTCACAAGAGGCTTGAGCAGATTCTGCTCGTCAAAGCACTGGTTTTTAAACGAAAACGAACATGAACAACAAAACGTACAAATTACGTGATTTAAGCTATGATTGTAAACAAAAAAAAAATGTTAAATGATCAGTCTTAAAATCGGTTAAAAAGAACTTAAGATTTTCAGGCGAAATGAGCTTCAAACATCGTTTTTATTAGGCGGCATTTTTCTGTTCCTTGCTATATACCGCGTCCATGGTCTTGAAATCACGCGGTGTTAATCAATTTCCATGGGTTACTAGGTATGATTTCCCATATAATATTTTGTGTATGATGGTCACATTTGGAACTTTTTCTGAACACGCTTGAGAATTAGTCCCTTTAACCATACTTTAAACTTACTTACACATTTCCTAGCGTGAAATTTACGGAGGATGCCTGAAATCATTTTCAATATCGCTTGTGTTGTTAAATGTTTGGAAGGGAATCAAAACTGGTAATTTTGCACCTACTCATGTTTCTCAATGTGTGCGTGTAGTGTTCAATGTCACTTCAAAATTCTTGTTCTTATTAGGCGGCACACCGATTGGTTACTTACTTTTGGGCACTAAGCGACTTTTCCTTGTTTTTTTTTTTTAAGATAGGGATTATTATTAAAGCCTTTTGCTTGCCAATACATTGCAAAATAATCAGTAACAAGACCGATAGATCTAGTAAAGCACCATTGACTGGCAAGTGTGGGATATCTCCATGACCAGCAACTACGCGAAAAATCACACACATCAATGGAGAGATCAATCTTCAATTTCTGGACCTTTATATTGAGAAGACTGCGTCCTCTGAGTCGATTCCTTGCTAGTACATTGCTTCCCTGTATATTTGGTGCGACTAGTTATGAAATCTGATTGAAGTTAAGTTCATTTGATTCATTTTCGTGACATTTCATGTCCATCGGATCCTCGACGTCTAAGTCCTTAGGTAGAAATATCTGATTTTTAACCAATTTGAGATGTAGCTATTTGAACTTGAAAAGCGCCAACATTGTCTTGATAAATTCGCTTTTGGGTTTTTATTTCAAAATATAGTATTAAAATGGAAGTCCCAATAACAACTATAAAATTAGTAAAAAAAAACCCGAATTCCAGAGCCAGAGAACTTTATTAAAGTCTCCAATCAATTTCAGTTTCTAGGACATTTCGATACGCCAATCTATCGAATTAAGAATAACTTAACATTCAGACTTTCATCCAGTTCAATCTAATTTAAACTAACTTTGAAACGTTTTCGTAATTACACGAGAAAAATATTTATTATAAAATAATAATCATCAGTATAATGTAAATCAAAATAAAAATTCATTTATTTTATTTCGTTTTCTCTAATATTTTATTGTTTAAAATATTGTATTTAAAATACATTTTATTTATTGTTCTAAATAAAATAACTTGAATCATTTTACGTAGGCGAAGAATCACATATTTGAAAACTTAGCATAATTGACTTATTATCACTACTCCCCATCATCTTCAGCAGCCTTAAAATATAGTTTTGAACTCAAACCGAACAAAGATCAAAATATTATTAAATACTACTAAGATGAACAAGATTAGTATTTATCAAAGAGTTGACCCTATGATGTCTGAAATAATTTAATTTAATAATCAATATTAAAGATAACTGCCTCGTTTGTGAATGAAACATCTTGGTCACGATTTTGATTATCTTTGAACGTGAATAGTGTTCGATTTTTAGATAAGAACGCACTTTAAGTCAAGGGAATAAATATTGAGCGTTAAGTCAGTATGATTGCAAAGCCATAGAGATTAAGCATAGAATACATGAGTAAGGAAAAAGACAATTTTAAAGTAATTAAGTAATTTGTTTATTGCATGGGCAAAAATGTGAGTGTGATATGAAAATGCATCATTAGCCATTTTATTTGCATTTCTGTAGTAAATGGAGAGTATTTTCGATGAGTTTTACACGCCGTTTTCTTATTGTTACTTCTGTAGTTAGTGCTAAACAGTTTATTAATTCGATTGCTTTATAATGGAAAAGTTTTCGCTAAAAGATCATGGTTAATTCTTTAAAAATCCCATCCTTTATTCACTTTTTATGTTGTGTCTCTAGAATGTGATGTGAAAAGTTAATAAAAGTGGCTAATTTCGAATGCGAAAATAGATTGGATGGACAATTTTGCTATTAAAAGTTAAAATAATTATTACTAGTCTCTCGAGTTAACCAATTCGTAGTGATGTGTGAGAGGTTAAACCAATAAATTTCCAAATATTCTCTGTAGACCGGACTAAATAAAAATTTAAATCATATAAGTTCTTAACGAGTCTACAATAAAAAAAATCCAATAATTTGCATAAGTAAGTCGGTCAAAATTATTTAAAAAATTTCCTTTTTTCCTTGAGTTATGCTACATTCATTATATTTAAGCTAATACTCCAATTCTTTATCTGTTTTATTTTTTTTCCAATAAAACATGGATGCACTTTTATCTAATCGCATATTGGATAGAATGCTGCAAATGGTGTCTTCCGCCATATTTTTGCAAACAAAACGGCTCTGATAACTTAGTATTTAATCGTAGCTATCGTTGAAATCAATTCATGTTAATTGAATCGTAGACATCGTTGAACTCAATTTATGTTAGTTAAAATATCAAATATTAAAATATGTAACTAAACTAAATATAATTAAAAACGACCAATGCCAATGCCAATGCAATATTTACTCTAAAATGGTACAATTTGGAAGTCTTTAGAGAGTAGTTTTTATTTTATAGATAGAAGAACTATTGATTCGTCCAGAAATATGAATTTGCAATTTGTCCAAAATTGAAAAAGTGCGAAATCGACAGAAATAAAGAATATAAATATTATTTGTCGTTGCAACTGTATGTTGTATAGTATTAAATTAATTTGTTCGCGATAATCGTTGCAAGACTCATTGTTTCTCTATTTAACCATTACACATGAGATTCACTATAGAATGCACTACAATGACAGAAAGAATATGATTCTTTGGTTGGAATACTGTCGTCGTCTTGGTCATATTCCTCCACAAGATGTCTGAAGTTTGCACCGCTGCAAACGCAGCGGTCTCCAATTTTTTCACATCTTGAATGTTTTTTAAGAATGATTGAACTTAATATTTTAGTTAATTTTATTCTCATTTTCGAATAATTTGTATTCACTAGGTTTTCATTCAAGTCTTAAAATAAACAGGGATAGCTGTGTCTATCTATTCAGACACCGCCTTCAGAGACGTAGGTGCGTAATGCATTCGATAAATTTCATGAGGCTGCCTCAATGCGAAGATATGAAAACGTTTTTGTTATTGACAATCGTGTGAAAATTTCGCTACAGTAAAAGAGCGTGTAGAAAATAATCCGAACACCCTAATTCCCCACGGATCTAAAGAACTCGATCTTTCGAAATCTGTGCTCAAGCTCAATTTGACAGATACTCGCGTAAAAGATGACTCAACAAGTGGAGGGACATTAAGTCCTCTGAGTGAGAATGAGAGTTATGCATAAAAAAATCCTGTTTTCGGACGAAGCTCAATTTTATATTGGCAACCAGGTCGAAAAATTAAGTTGACATATTAAGGGGCCGAATCCTTGTGAGTGAATCAAGAGATGTGAATGCATTCCCAACGAGACACATTGGGGATTTCGGGCTGAAAGTGTTATGGGTCCGTACTTTTTCAACAAAAGAACACGTTAGAATAAAGAATAAAGAAAATAATTTTCAACATCTTTCTTTAACCATTTATTAATAATAAGGTAAAAATTTTCATAACGAATATTTAACTTAATCTAAAATTTTTTTGCAGGTATTATATTGATTGCACTTTTTTGTTTAAAAACTGTACAAAGGTTCTCAATACTTTCTATTCAGCATGTAAAATAAATTCGTAAGATTTTCAGGATGTTGTAAGTGGTAGCTGCTAAACGTTATTTTCCTTGGGACACAACTCTATTCTTGAAACATGAAGATTCGTCCGACAACACCCCACTAACACAAAAAAAAACATATTTTATACAGTCCATTTCTATACCATACAATACGGTTGCCACAGTATGACTAAATGATAACCATAAATTTGCCATTGGTGTTTTGAGTACGGTATAACGGTAGTATTCATTGCTTTTTTTCATAAGTTTCCTCAGCAGGGACTGAGTGACATTGAGGTTTCGCACATTGCTTGTTACCGCTACTGAGAAGAAGCGTTTCTAAGACTCGATCCAGAGGAATCGTCTACCTTCAAACCGTTCTTTGAGCCATTAAATTAATGACAATTTACAAGTTTCACTTGTTTTCCAGATTTAACATAGGGCATCAAGTTCTCCTGACGATTTTTGAGTAAACAAATATTAACTTTTCAACAACAAATCACTAAGATCGTCTGCAAAGTTTGTCACCAATCACATTCTCAAGGAAAACTCTAACGTTGAGAATTTTTTGCTTTAGAATCATGTTGGCAGTTTTCGGAGTTTAAATTGAAAGTTAAGGAACCTGAATCATGTTACAGCAAATTTCAATAGTTTCATTATCTATTTACCATAGTGGATAATCCCTACTAAGCATGTGTTGCGGCCGTCCAAATGATCAAAGTCACTTTTTCGCTTAGCCACTCAATACCGTAGAGGTAATCCTCAAATATTTTCAATGGTCATCATAAAATAATTTACCTTGCTAAATATCAAAAATTACTTTGTCACTACAGCACTTATGAGTACTTTATATTCTCAAGCTTGTTATATTTTCCCGTATACCATGTTAAATGTTTTGCATATGTGTTGCACCTTAGGAAACAAAAAGCGTTTCTTTCACATCAGTTATTTCTTTTGCCATATTTTCTTTCAATGCTGAATCCAAAAACTTCTATGGTTTTCAAGGTAGTAATAGATAGAGATGGATAGAAGTGCTAAAAACATGTTTTAAACCTCTATTTCAGCTCGTCAGAGCCACCACAATGAAGTTCCTTTTGAAACAATAGTAAAATCCATCATTTATTTCATGAAGGACTAGCTTACATCCCTGCAATAAAGCTGTATTAATTGTATACACATTCAACATATGTATTAAGTTATTAATTAATTAAATTATAAGATTGTAGTTAAGTCTATTAACAAATAAAGTAATTTCGTTTTCTTTTAATTTTAGAGACCTGCTATGGCTGATTACGGAAAAAGTGTCTATCAAAGAAAAAGTGCAACCAATCAAAATGGAAAAATCAGTCATGAAGAACAAAAGACTGAAAAATTGGGAGAAGACAAAGAAAGCAGTAAAAGCGATCCGATCGTTTATGTAGTTTTCTTTTCGTTGCTATTGGATCTATTGGCGTTTACCATGATCCTGCCTTTATTTCCATCCCTCCTAGAATACTATCGTACAAACGATAAACATGGACTATACGACACATTATCGCAGAGTATTAAAACTTTTCAAAATTTAGTGGGGGCTCCGGATAAGTACAATTCTGTCCTATTTGGTGGCTTTCTTGGCTCCATGTTTAGTTTCCTTCAATTTCTTACAAGTCCAATTATCGGTGGACTATCCGATGTCTACGGAAGAAAACCAATGATGTTAATATGTGCGGTAAAATTGTGTTTTTATGTTTTAAATACTATTTATCCGGTTTTCTTCTAGACAGGAATCTCATTATCATATTTGTTGTGGGCGTTTTCAAATAATTTTGCATTGTTTGTATTGGCTCGGTTTATTGGCGGACTGAGTAAAGGAAATATATCATTGGCAATGGCAATCATTACAGATGTATCAAATTCAAAAAACCGAGCTAAAGGAATGGCTTTAGTTGGAATTGCTTTCTCATTGGGATTTATAATTGGCCCGATGATTGGAGCCATTTTCGCAATGACATCAGATAAAGGTTCTGTAGCTTGGTTTTGGTTACCAGCTATGTTTGCAATGAGTCTCAGTGTAGCGGATTTACTATTTTTAGGAGTATGCCTTAAGGAAACATTACCTAAAGTGAGAAGTCTATTATCTATTTGCGACTTGTTTAATAAATTTATTTTTCAGGACAGACGGGCTGCAAACGTAGCGGCCTCCATGGAGCAAGCACTCGATTATGTAAATATCTCGTCGATATTCAGGTAAGTTTAGATAAAACTTAAACGCTTTATTAAACATTACTTTCCAAGAGACCAGCAAAATTTTATAAGGCTACTTCCAAGGGCGTGGCGAGAACTTTGTTTCAATTCCGAGGTTTTCGTGGGCGAGCCTTCTATTTTTCTCTATTACTATTACTCTTCTATTACCCGCAAGGCGCCTTCTGTTGCTTTGGCATCTACCTTCTCAAAATGAAACAGCTCTCTGCCTGATTTCTCAGTAACGTTGTGTTTGCGTGTTTTGTATATGACCTGCCATGAACATATTGTACTCAATATTAAGGAGAGAATTCCTAAATGTTCTTGAGAACGTTTACCCGGTAATTGGTTCGTAAGGTGCCGCCTTAAATAAAAATGAAACAATGGCATTCTGAGTCACTCTAAAGCAATAAAACTTGTGCATCATTTATTAACCTACTGATTTGGCTTCCTTAGATCTGCGATACTTAACTGAAAAGCACTGCTGAGGTTGCGTGACTTTCTGGTTTTATTGTCATTAATTCTATGCGAATGTTTAGATTGAAATATTTTTGAAGTATATAGTTGACTAATTTCCATTTAAATTTCAATTTAGGTTTACGGCTGTTAAAAATATGGAAAAAATTGACGTGTACATACTAAGACAACTTGGTTTCATTCATTTTATTTATCTATTTATCTACTCTGGGCTGGAGTTCACCGTAACTTTTCTCATGTATCATAAATTTGATTGTACTTCAATAGATCAAGCAAGGATGTTTCTTACAACTGGTAAGTCAACAAAAAAACTAACCCGCAAATCTTTTTCTAACTGGAGATGACCTGTTTTGATTTACAGGTATTATTATGGCTTTACTCCAAGGATCAGTTGTACGACGATTACCGCAGCATTTAGTACAAAAATCTGCTGTTTTCGGTTTATTTCTAATTGTGCCGGCATTTATTTGCGTTGGACTAGCTAAAAGTTTGCTACTGCTCTATGTTGGCATGATTCTGTTTGCAATTTGTAAGATTGATGACAATTGGAATTTAAATGTAATTTTTAATCTATTTTGCTATTTTGTTCGAAGCAACCGCATTCGTGGTCACATGCATGACAACAATTGTATCACGATATGGACAGTTTGATCAAAAGGGAGCCGTTTTGGGGATATATCGATCTCTGGGTGCTCTTGGTCGCGCTTTAGGGCCAGTTGTCGGTTCAATGGGTTTGTATAAATTTTTTAAATGCGATTTTTGATAATTCGCCTTATTAGTTTTTTATTTGAAAAGATTAATAGAGATTTTTCGATTTCCCCCGAGCTCCCATAAACATCGGTTGGGCCATAAACAACCATTAGGTCAAATCAATTGTTTTATATACCACATTTCCACTTGAGCTGAGAATTTCTACTTTTTGTATAAGAAATTGTAATCCAAACGAATGGATACGATATAGGGAACTGTAATCAGATGTGTTCACGGGAATTTACAAATATACGTTCAAGTTAATTGTTTCATCAAAAACCGTGTTGACGTCCCACTATTCGTCGCTCGGGAGCTTCAGGCGGTTGTCAGTAACCGCGTCTGAATCATTAAACCAATCAAGAAAGACCCGGGAAAAGCCAGGCGGAACGAAAAGATTCTTATCTGTGTATTTCTGCTACTACTCTTTCTGAGGATTTCCGAAAAAGTTGAAAAGCAAATTGTCATCCAAATGATACAAATAGTCTCTTGGGATTCTAAACCGATCTTGAAACTTTCAAAACTTCTGCATCACCAAGCAGCGAAAATAATTTTTTAATATTTTATTATATATACATTATATTTTTTTTTAATATCGAAAACATAATTCCAAGTCCAAGAGCCTAATTTTAAACTAGACCCATGAGAATTCCGCCAAATAGAAATAAAAAAATAATTGTGGAACAATAGACCATCGAGAAGAAAATGTGACAGTGGACATTGTGTAGACATTAACGTACAGTTTGTATGAAACAGTTCCTGGCTCTGCAAACGATTCTTGCCCTATAGAATTTTATAAAAGTTAATAGTTATTCCATGTGACTGCGATCCCTATCCAAAAATGAAAAGTGTGCCTCAACTAACAAATTTTTAACAGAATATCATACCACTAGGAATGTTCCTGAACCGTGAAGCAAAGGCACATTCTTCTTCAAATTGAAAGCTGTTGGCAACGAGCTGTTGGTGAATTTCGTTTTGCATCCGAGTGTCACTATTTCATTTTAGATCCTTTTCTATCATGCAGATTTCACATTTTTCTAAGATTCTAAGTTGAATATAAGCAACAACTGTCTGAATTGCGAAGTTTCGTATTGAAAATTTAGTTAAAGGTCAAAAAAGCGAACTGTTGCACTATCAGTTATTATATTAAAAACAATTTTTATGAAAATAAAATAATAAGGGAAATAATTTGATGATTCCGTTGTTTATTACAGCATTTTGGAGTTGCGGTTCGTCAGCTACTTACGTTTTTGGTGGACTTTTACTATTATTCCCGGCCATGTTACTTAATCGTTTAAAGATCACAAAGTGACCTGTAATGATTCCGTTCGGTATGTGTTCATATCATTCTATGACCACAAAATACATAACACATCAAAGTATTAGATGTACAAAGTATTCTTGATACTCTCCCGTTTTCACTTTTTATAGAAACATTGAAACTTATATAAAACCAGTACTCATTTTTGTTAATAATATTTTGTATATTTTTAAAAGTTGTATTTTTAAATTAAAAATAAATAAATTATATAAATCAGTGCTAAATATCTTTGGCTAAAATTGATTTTGGGGGCGAACGAACAACGACCATTTTCGGCAATTATATTATTGCGACATGTACATCGTCCATCTAGACATTCTAATTCTTCAGATGGTATACAGTTCTCGTTTGCTTCGCATATTCCCCCTAACTGAACTGAAACCCAGCATTTCTGTAATGAAAATCCAAATAAAGAGGTACAATAGAAATAAAAAACACAAAGATTAACTTACAAAGTTATACTCATGGTAGCCTTCCTTGCATCCACATGTATAGTTAGCATCACATATTGAGTACGGTATTCGTTCCATGCATTGTTGGTCTTCCTCGCATTCATCGTGCAAATGCTCAGCAACTGCAAGCATTGACTGACGTTATGCCGGAACAGTTGATCAATTGTTCTACTTACCCTTAAGACACTTGTTTCCGGCTTTATTTATTGTGTGACTGGCCTTACAGACGCACTCGTCATGACAACGTGTATTCAAATCAGTGCATTCTTCATCTATTGAACACTTCTGACCTAAATCCACGTTGAGGATGCATTGTGTGAAGTCACGATTCGCATGCTTCCCGTACGGGCACTGACATACACCTGATCTGCACACTGCTTCGTCAATAATGCAATTGTTCTTAAGTCTACAAAAATCTCCGATTTCTGTTTGGGAAGGATTATTCAATGACTTGATTACTATGACTATTAATATAATAAAATGTTAGCTAACGTGAACATGTTGGCTATTCCTTAAAAGAAGCGCAAAATTGGTAATGTTTACATACTGAGAATATGAGTCGCTTCTTAAGGAAGCAGGCACTGCTCCTTAGCAACGCAACTTATTGAAAAACGTCTACGGTAACCGAAAATCAATATGCCAGTCCATGAACTTACTTGATGTTTTGTAGCAGCTATTCTCACGTTGCACGTAATGTGTACCTTCTTTACATTGGCATCTACTGTTAACACACTCGGATTCCGTGCTCAACGTTATCATGCATTGCTCGTTATAGCTGCATACGTCGTTTATAGTATTCGCTGCTTTAAAACACTCCCGATGACCATTCTCTGATATAATTATGTAACCTTTATGACACACACATATGCCACTCGATGGTGGAGGTAGTTTCTCGCAATATGCATTCATAGGACAGTCGGAGTTGTCTTGACATACATTGCTTGTTCCTGTAAAAAGGAACAAAAGAATCATAAATAAATGTTACTTGCAAAATGCATATGCGTGTTGATATGATATGACTTCACTGTCTTAACAAAGAATTAGTTGCGTGCAATAGCATAAAATTGATTTTTTCTAAGGTTAAATATATTATTCATGTGTATATCGACATTCACCGGCTGATGATTTCGGTTTTTATTTCGAATTAAGGATAATGTTATTGATTTATTTGTTATAAAGTCATCACGTGTACATAGATATCAAACAAGTGTATATGTCGTAAGAAACATATTTTTGTCTTTATTTTTCATTTGATATTATTTAGAACTGTTTCTATTTTATTTTATACAGTCGCAAATCCGTGCCAGTTTATTACTTTTCGAATTAAATAATTTTTAAAATTTGACAAAGTTATACGACAGGAATTTCAGCGAAAAGGACACAAACGCCGCTTTCCTTCAGTTCATTTAGTGCCAAAACTCAATAGACAAAATTTTAATCATAAAACCTCATGCCTGCTTTGGATCTTGTGTAAAGGGAATATAATCTTGAATCAGATAGTCACGAATTTTGTTTCGAAAAAGATTCCATACTATCTGCTTTACAGACCTTTCACTTCGCTCCCACCTTTTTTGTCCAAATTCAAAAAATGGTTACATATTTATAAGCTGGCCAACTGTGCCATGCGCCATGTGAAGTACGACTTACCATTTTAATCTTTCAAGGTACATTTGGACTGTTTTTGCGACGTAAAGTCGCGCATTGTCATGCTGGAAAATTACTTTATCGTGTCTTTTGTTTTACTGAAGACGTTTGCTCCTTAATGTTCCGCTCAGATGAACTCATTATACTACGCCAAGCTGATTCCACCAAATGCAAACCATGTGACCAGACATGCAGACCTTGGTTTCCCAATGGAAGCATGGTCGGGAACTCCCCATGATTTTCTGTGCATAGTGTTGTCCTAATGGACACTATTTTCGTCCCAGACGTAATATGGTGCTGGGATTCCTTCCCGTTAGCCTCTCAAGCAGCTGTTCACTACTAAACAAACATCGTTCAACATATCTTGGCTTCCGTAACCCCGGCATCGTGCGGTAACCAATTAGATCATCCTTATGTCTTTAGAGCGTTTTCAAACTGCTTGGGTTGTTATTCCCAATGATATTGCTAATTCGTCTTGCCTTTAGCACGAGCCTTCACAAAGTAAGGTTTGCAATATTGCATCTTCAAAAATGTTCTCACATTCACCACTAACCCGGGCTTCGAAAGCAAAAGCCGTTCTTAAACTTTTGGAACCACTGCCGATGCGTCCTTTCACTTATGAGCATTCAATAAGCCTCGCCCGCAGTTTTTTTTTCAAATTCAAATCAAAATGTAATACTTCTTGCATGTGGGGAGAGTTATTTCTCTTATATATCTAGGCTCTACCACCCATTTCGAGTTTTAGCCCTCAAAATGTCTAGCTTGTAACTTTCTCAATATTTTTGAATTCATCCTTCGCTTTCATAGTCTCAGCAATTTTGCATTGCTTCCGTCGATTGATCCTGTGTAATACATTCAAAGTTTAAACACTGGCCTCCATCCATCAGTCCTCCCGTGAAATTCCTTATTCAGGATGCAAGATTCATCCATATGCTGCAATTAGCCATTGACGTATATGCAGCGTTAATAAGAAAGGAACCCTTGACTAATTAAATATTCCGTATAAACCATTGTTAAATATGATTGGCGACTGGTCTTAGGTCTTATTTTTCTTAGGATTTTGTGTCATTTGCTTCCAAGAGCTCGACAAATATTTGATGGAAGTCTGCGCTGCACTCTCAAAGTTTTTCCATCACCTGCTTCATCTTAAAAGGTTGATCAGCTGTAAATCATTATGCTCTGACATGTCCTGGTTTTTATTGGTAAATCGTCATGTCAGCAATCACTTTAATCTTACGTTCTAATATTTCTGTCAAGATTATGTCCGACGTACAAAATAGTGATATACCTCTGTAGTTCTCACACTGCAGTTTGTCTCACTTTCGTTGATAGGGCAGATTAAAGTTATCGATCAAACTTTTACAACCAAATAATGGGTTCTGAAACCTATTTATTTGAAGAATTTTACTGATGCAGAGGACGGACGAAATTAAAATGCCTGACAATCAGCCACTCAGCTCCCTCTACAAACATGACCACAACTGGGCCGACCCATGGCGAACATTTTATGGCCGCGTGTGGACCGTTTTGGAAAAATAATGATGTGCCGCATTGTAGCTGTTTTTCGTAATTACGTAGAATATTTTATGCAGTCTCGGGGAAAAGTAAAAAACTAAAATAATTGAATGGCACATGTTTGACGTGCAAAATTAAGTCAAAATTTGTTTGAAAAGTCAAAGTGTTCGATGAGTGCATTCGACGCGATGAAAATTCTGCTAAAGCCAGTCCCAAGTAAAACTTTAAAGGAAGTGGAGTAGGAGGGTGCTTTAATAGTTATGCTTTATAGTTAAATTTTGCTTTTTTGCTTACAGCATTAGTGAGATTGTGATAACAAAAGCGCTACAAATATTGGTTACATTTCGAGTAGTAAATAAAAGTTTTCTTGCACAACCGTTTGCTGAATAGAACCAAGAACAGAACCAACCAAAAGTAAAAGGAAATTTTGATTGTATTCTTTTAGGAAATCAAATATTCAGCCTCAAACTATTAAATATCAGAATAATTAAATTATACCCTATTTCCGGAAACAACAAAATACTTGGAATAACAATTTTCTGATTTGACGAAAGTTTATATTCAAATGTTTTCATAACAGCTAACATTTTTTTAATTAATATTCTTTCAGAAATTTTTTTTGGCCTTCTAATCTCTTAACCAGTTAAGCGTGGTTGATGACTATATCCGTCATGGAGATGTGGCAAAATGTTGTGTCATGACGACTCTATCCGTCATGAGTAAAACTTTGTTACAATTTGGTATTTAAATTGTAATTTTTGCGGAAACTAAATTTTATTCGTAAATTTTAATATGTTTAAAATGTTTAGAGGTCAAGACGAAATGAAACAAGCAAATAAAAATTATAAATAATTTGAGTTGAGTTCATAACTTCCTGAGAGCTAGCTCGTAAACAATGCAGTAACACTGGATCTTTGATTATCCCGATTTTCATCTTGATGTACCAAAACCAAAAGAAAAAAAAATATTAGATTCTCTATCTGTGGATATTCCTGGAAAGAGTTCATTTGTGCATTTTCTTACTCCTATTTTAACTGGCGTTTTGTGTAAACAGTTAAAACTAGTCTTCAATAGTAATTGCTCTGACATATCAATGGATGCAGGGAAACAAGCTTAACGGGACTGTAGATACCTCACGAAGTTTGCTGTCAACAGAATGGGACCCAACCCATATAAATTGACTTGGTTTCAATGTAATATCAATCAATGTCAGTGTCATAGCGTAGACATCAACAAGATCTAACACTTGAAACAAACTCCAAATCAGCGGTATTCGATGCCATTTTTCCAGATACATTGAAATGTGTGAGCAAAACTTGTTGGAGGTAGTGGAGTCGCGGTCGTTGTATATGTATATATATATATATATATATATATATATATATATATATATATATATATATATATATATATATATATATATATATATATATATATATATATATATATATATATATATATATATTATAGACCGGAAAGTCTCCTCATAAGTGGTCATAAGTGAACCGAAAAAAAGTGACTATTGCACTCGTATGACACTTGCGCAGAGTATCCAAAGAAGAGTAGTTGAAAAATTGACATCGTAGCAAGTGTTTGAAGTGAAAGTTTAGTGATTTGTTTACTTTTCGCTATTACATATGAATGAAACGTCAAAGTGGCCAGAATAAACATATGCCTTCTGCCACCAACAGCACCGTAATTTCGCCTAAGCCGGTCCCAAGAACGGTTGGAAAAAAAGGAGGAAGTTCTCCGATAATATAATTAGTGGTTTCATTTATTGAAATGTACAGAATATTGCACTTCCCGGCAATGACATTGTATGTTGGAGATTTTCTGTGCGCTGCCATTTTTTCTCTCGTACTACACAACGCTACAACTACCATTAAAGGTAGGGGCTACTAGGCGTTTTGTTAGGTACGGCCTCGATATGAGCAGCATTGGGCCTGCCAATTGCATACGGTTTAGGGTGGCGCCATTTCTTTTATGTTTTATTATCATTATTTTCTTTTTTCTTTAAGATCAGAATTTTTTGAAATGTATGCAGAAATCGCGGGAGTGGTGGTTGATAGCATAAGCTTCCTCAGCTTTCTCACCTAATTGGTGTTCGATGGGCTTTAAACGGAGATTGATGTTTACGCCAAGATTTGTCGGGGAAGGTGCCGTTTCCGAGCCGAAACATGGAACTGAATTTTCTGGTTCAATAACGATGCTCAGTCAAGCCCGAAAGCGCATAATTTAGATTTATGATTGTCTATACCTTTTGATATGTTAAGGAAAATGCTATGAATATATAATGAACTCTTAGTTTACTATTTTAGTTTGGCATTCGTAGTCCCTAGGGGCTAATATTGGAGCTCGAGTAGGAAGCGGGCGACAGTGAGAAGTTTACGATTTGAAAATATTACTACAATTATTTTATTCAAGTTTATTAAGTTAATTCAGGGTGATAACTTAATATGTCATCTAAAGAGCAATGTAGAGGATTTGTTTCTAAAGTCTGGTAAATGCGATAATATTCGACTGTATTAAATCTTTTCTAGCATCTGTTTGAGTTGCAGGCTGGAGCCATACATTAGTATGAAAATTACAATACCGAATAGTTATGCGTCCGGCAACGGCAGCTATTAATCTGAAGGTATCTGAAGTATTCATCGTTGCAAAGGCATCGCTGTAATTTTTTTTTCAATTTTTCAAAGTTTATTTTGGCTACTTTGACTTAAAGTTTTGGTAAATTTTGTTTAAATTTGATTTTTGTTGCATTCTACTATTTTTTCATTTGAGTTTAATTATCTACTAAAAAAATAGAAAAAAAAGACAGCGTTGCGTCTCAAATCTTAGACATCCTATTGTGGTGTATAAATTTGTTTGTTTAAGGGACAACACCACTGTGACGGCTTCAAAAAATCGATTTTTTGAAAACCATCTAGAAAAATCTAAAATACATTTAAGAATAGAATGCCGTTGGTCCCAGGTCGAAAAAATAATTATTTTCGGAGATATTAAATATTTTGTGGAGCGGTGCAGCGCTCCGTGACACTCGGGGTCCCGCGCCGCCTCAGCCAGGTGCGCGTCTCAACCGGTCGACAGGTATACCGGGCCTTTCCCTATAGTCCTGTGAGTCATTCACAGATATTCTTTTGTCTCCCTTAACAAAAGCCGACTATTGTTATAAATATAGTTTCAAAAAAAGGTATAGGTAGCGATAGTTGAAAAATTTTCAAGGCAGGTATAGGGATAGCGTTATAGCGTCAGTTTACGAATAGAAACCACGCTATTCGCATCTAAACGCTCCGAATCGTTTCGTTTATAAATATCGAACGCTCATAATTATTCTTTGCTTATCGAATGTTATAACAACGAGAAAGTGTACGGGGGGGAAAAGGGTACGAACAGAGCTATCCGACGAAGAGTCGATCGAAAATTTCGAATCGAAAATTTCGAATCGAAAACCTCCGAACCGTTACAGCTCTGAAAATAGTTCTGCAGAGAATGTGAGCACGTCGGCGAAAAAGTTAAAATCGTCGGACGATATGGAGGTCGGTGTTACTAACGATTTTGGTTATCGTATAGTACACCTCTTCCATGCATTGAACATTATATCGACGTTAGTAAAGTGCAAAGTGTGTGATCGCGATATAAAATTTACTGAAAAAAGTTTGCGCGGACTCGGATTCAAAATCGAGGTCGATTGCGGCCATTGTAAAAAAGTGCAAATCAATTCGTGTCCTATGATTGACAATGTATACGAAATAAATCGTCGGATCGTATTCAGTATGCGTCTTCTTGGCGTCGGTTTGAATGGCCTGATGAAGTTTTGTGCATTTATGGACCTACCGCGCTCCATATTTCAATCTTTCAACGATCGAATCGTAAATTCGATTTCGATTGCCACTCAAGCTGTGAGCGCAGTGAGCAAACAAAAGGCTGCACTTGAAGAGAAGAGAATTTCGTTGGAAAATGGGATGGAGGACGGAATTATCGTTTCAGGCGACGGATCGTGGCGAAAGCGCGGTTTCAGTTCGCTATTCGTCATAACATCGCTTATCGGTTTCGAGATAAAAAAAGAGTGCATCGATCATGTCCAAAAACGTATGGGGACGCGCCTCCACGAAATCGTGAAAAAACAAAAAGGATTGTCTGGCAGAGGAATGCTCACTGGAAAATTGATCGACGAGTTGAGCCCATATTACGGCTTGGCTATTCTGAGGAACAGCGATGATGTTAAAAAAATGAGGAAGGAAATTTGGGCAACTATCAAGCATAAAATATCCACAGATAGTGAGCCACAACATGACGATTGCCCAAAGGGAGCCGAGTCGTGGTGTTCGTGGCAGCGAGCGGTCGAAAGCGGTAATATTTCTGAATATCGCCATAAGCCGCCTCTTCCTAAGGAAGTATTGGAGGCAATTACGCCAGTGTATGAAAATTTCAGCAGAGACGATTTGCTGCAGCGTTGTTTGGGTGGCTTTACGCAAAACAATAACGATAGCCCCCAAGTGTCAGTCCGGGAGCAAAAGAATCGTCGATATTGCCGCTGATATCGCGGTATTATTATTCAACGATGGCCTCAGACGCCTCATGAAAGTTATGGAGACGTTGAGGGTAACCATCGGCCCAAATTGTTACAATTTTTGCGTTGAAACCGACGCAGCGCGGATCGAGCAGGCGGAGCGCTCGGTCACGGATGCTGCAAAAGGGGCAAGAAGAGCCTCTACAAGTTCGAGAAAAGATGCTGGGAACCTTCATTTGCTTCTTGAAGGCCAGCTATATGGTGCCGGAATCGCTGATTAAAGGTAACACATTTTTTTCCAATTTATCACATAAATTAACAAACTTCAAACTTTGAACGCGTTTTTCTCAAAATCACTTTTTTGAGTGCGGCACGCAGCATAACTCGAGCAATTTTGATTCGATCGACTTCGAATTTGGACTGCATCAATAAAACTAGATTATCTAAAGAAGTACATAAGATTTTTTTCGATATCTCAATAAAAAAAAATTATAGCCTTTTTTCGACGAGAAATTTGGCTCGAAAATCGACCTTAAATTTCAAAAGCGTGCCTATTTTTTAAAAATCAATATTTTTTCAAATCCCCTATGTACTTCTCCTCAAAATATCATATTATTAACGAAAACACTCGGTAAATTTTTTCAGATCGACTTTGAAGACAGTTCTGCTGCGTGTCGCGGATCACTGCAGAGGCAACAGCACCTGACGTGGGAGCTTCCCCAGCGTCACCATGGGGCATGAAAAATTAAAAAAAAATTTTTTATGTATCTTTAATAAACAAGAAGCAAAACAAAATTTGGAATATGTCTTTTTTTCCCACAAAAAAAAAATTTTTGAAAAACGGCAAAAAACCAGAGGGTCACAGTGGTGTTGTCCCTTAAAGCTACAGGATATTTGCCGATATGTGTTAATATCGAAAACTTTTCTTTTATTTGGATTCTTTATAGAATAATCATTTATTTACTTTTGTTTTATTGCAATTTGAAAGCTGTTTTGCCATTTGAACGAGTGAATGATATGACGGCGTAAAAATGATTTTTAATCAGGATCTTTTCTACGTATTACCTAAAAGAATGATTGAAGCTAAAAATGTTTGGAGACTATTCAAATTGATGAGCAAAATGACCATTTTTTACTTTGTTTTTAATAAATGCAGATTTTAGCCATTTTATCCACAAAAAAGTGAAACAATTTGAAATCGACCGGTTTGCAATCTTGGAAGCTTCTCATATCTAACTAATTATGCCGAAACATAATATAAAAAATAAAAATTTAAGTAAGATGTAAAATATACAGACAATTCTGTAGAATGAGTTGTGATTTCTGGATTGGAAAACGATTCGTTGGTTTTCAATCTGTTTTACTATTTCTATTCTAAATGTTTAAAAACTATATAAGCCTAGTTAAGGTCTTAAAAACTATACATAAACCTAGATAAAGCCAAAAGGAAAATTTTTCAGAGAGTGGAAGTCGATACGAATAAAATGAATAAAGTATTTAAATACCTTTTTATAATCGGTCTTTTATTTTAATAACAATTGGTTGCAGTTAATATTTCTGAAATATTCGTCAGTTTTTGAGCAAAAAGTTCAATTTAAGGTTGCCTCACGATACTTGCATTAAAATGTGAATTCACGTTGTTTTTGCAAAAGAAAAACCTTCATAATACAATATGTTTTTCGGTTCGCTCTAAGGATTCATTTAGCGTTCTGTGTACTACCTGTAAAAGATCTTATACTTCTGTGGTGTAATATTGATAAGATACAGAAACAAATTCGTAGGACACAACACGACTTCTAATGTGTAAAGAAGGTTATCCATGACTTTTCGCACAAACTGACACTAATCGCATATTAATTACATATTAACACGTTATATTACGTGCTGTATTAATAAACTCTATTATCATGTTCCGCACGTTGTCTTAGCTTGTATCATTTTACCCGTTTCCCATACTATCCATTACTTGCGCTCAATAAAACCAGACCAATTAAGTGCTTTTAACATACGCATTACAGTATGTTGAGAGCACATTATTTGCACTTAATACTGGATATAGTAAATAAAACGCCGGTAACAATAAAACATGTTTAGTGTACCGTTTACTGGGTGGCAAAATACTTTTCAGCACATGACTACATTGCAATCATAAGTCTTCTTCGTTGGCTAATTGAGAATACCAAGATTGTTGTCATGCTGCCTTCTGTTGATTTTTCTTTTCGTTCCGGATAACGGTAGGAAAAATATGAGCTTAAAAGATGTCAGCCTGTTGGAACTAACTGCTTATCACTACATTTACAATAGGTTCCGGGGAAGCCAAGTAAAGTACGGACAATGGGTTGTAATGTGGAAATGGTAGTTTTGATTAGAATTTTATCCTTATCCACATTTTTTGCAATTTTCCTTTAAGCAAAAAAAAAAAAATCATAGTTACGCTGATTCTAAATGTAATCGACAATAATTGTTAATTGAATAATTGTTTTTCCTTTTCCTTCCCCTTAGTACACCAACTATTGCAAAGAGATCTTGAGATCTGCACAGAATACCGAAAATTGCATGGAATGACGCTGCAGCATTTATGATAAACTCTAATTTAGTTTGTTCATGTCCCGATGAATTTAGATTTTCCTTGGCAGCAAGAAAATCTAAATAATAATTCTAAATTAATTGAATTTAGATTTTCTTTCGTAGAATTCAATCACGTCTTGCGGTTGTCAGACAGGAAAAAACATATTTTCTGTCGCATATTATTACTTAGGATTCAAAATTGTTCGTGCATTGCTTATTTTGCCGAGTTTTTTGTTAAAAAGTGATAGATAAAAACTAAATCCTGACCATCTTTTCTAGAATATTAGTTACTTGTTATTACCAATACATATAAACGAATATTTAGAATATTGATTTATTCGGTATTTAATTGCGGCAACTTTTTGAGGAAACGTTGCCAAAGGATTCAAAAGTAGTTAAATTCCATTACACAAACCATGGAACAAAGTTTTGAGCACACTTCAAAATTACTGGCAAGCCAACCTCATCTAGGAGTTCGTTGAAGTTCGTTGCAAACACAACGGTATCGATTTTTTTTCACATTGTAACTTTTGTAAATGATGAAATAAGCTAGAACGTTTAAATAAATCAAAAATGTGAAAAACATTTAAAAAACTTTCAGACTGACTATAAAAAAATCAAAAAGTGAAAAAAATTCGTGGCCGTGGTGCTTGCAACTATGCAAACTTCGGGCACTTCCTCATTTGGGATATGGAATAAAGAAACTTTTTATCAGTTTCAAATTGGTAGCAAAGTTAGAGGAAGTAGATTCAATGCAAGAAATATGATAACAAGATTTGAAAACACAGAAAATTAGGAGAAAAAAAGCCTTCAAAAATTAACAAGACGTGGGGAACGCAAAGTTGTGTTTATGATTAAAAAAAAATTCAAAAATTATATCAATGGCAATAGCAGCATATTTCGAAACCAAAATAAAAAAGGATTTCCATGCGATAACGATTCGAAGGACCATAAATCGACATGGATATAGTTCCCGAGCAACTCGTAAGAAAAGATACATGTGATTTTCATCAATTTTCCAATGTTTATTTTCAAGACGGTTGGACCAGACTATGAATGAAGACAATGAACAATAATTAGCGAAGAATACAGTAAACTAAATGGAAATACAGGGTGGGCCATATAACGTTTGCATTTTGAATCGGCTATAAAAAAAAGACTAATGGTTATTCTTCCAAACTTTTTTTTTCATTGGAAAGCTTGAACTTTGTTATTTATAAATGAAAAACGATATCGTTCATATGACTGCCACGACTGGCTTTACAGTATGCCATTCGGTCAACCCAATTTTCAAGCACTTTTTCGATTGTTTCGGCTCGAATTTCATTAATGGCAACTTCGATTTCGTGTTTCAAGGCATCAATCGTCTCTGGATGATTAGCGTAACACTTGTCCTTGACAGCTGTCCACAAAAAATAGTCCAACGGGGTTACATCGCAGCTCCGAGGCGGCCAATTGACTTCAGAATTTCGGCTGATTATTCGATTTTCGAAAACGGTGCCCAAAAGTTCGACTGTCATGTTGGCTGTGTGGCATGTTACGCCATCCTGTTGAAACCAAATGTCGTCCATGTAATACTCTTCAACTTTTGGAAACAAAAATTCGTTGAGCATGGCACGGTAACGCTCGCCATTGACCGTAACGGCGGCTCCTTGCTCATTTTCGAAGAAAAGTGGTCCAATGATGCCGCCGAACCAAAACCCACACCAAACCGTAACTCTTTGTGGGTGCATTGGCTTCTCAATGGTGATGTGTAGATGTTCCGACCCCCAGATGCGACAATTTTGCCTATTGACATAGCCTCCGAGGTGAAAATGGGCTTCATCTGAAAAGACGATTTTTCGGTGAAAATGCTCATCTTCGGCCAAACGATCTTCTGCCCATTGGGCGAACCGAAAACGCAACGGATGGTCATTATGCTTAAGTTCTTGGACTAATTGAACTTTGTAAGCCTTCATACCGAGGTCTTTATGCAAAATTCTCCTCAGGGAGGTGCGCGAAATGTTCAATTCGTGAGAACGATGACGAGTTGAAGTTGATGGATGTTCACGGACATTTTCGGCTACAGCAGCAATGTTTTCGGCTGTGCGCACTGCACGAGAACAGGAACGGGTTGTTTTGTCCACCAACGATCCAGTTTCTCGAACACGATTCACAAATTGATCCACAAACTGCCTTGAAGGCCACTCATTTTTATGGAATTTTTTTTTCAAATTTCTTACAGTTTGCACTGAAGACTCACCACTTTGGAAGTAAGTTTTCAATATTTCCCAATTTTGTTCAAGCGTATAGCGTCCCATTTCGTAAATGTCAAACCTTTAACTAAATTATGAACACAAATTGAATGACATTTGAGCTGTCATTCTCTAAATAAACAGTAGTTCAAAATGCAAACGTTAGATGGCCCACCCTGTACGTGTAACTACTCGAAAATCGATATTTGTTACATGAAAATGTTCCAAATGCTCTGAAAATAAGCCAACAAATTTTTGAAGCAATATTCGTATTAGTTCTTAAATTATAGTCAGCTATAGGTCGCGCGGCGTTCTCCAGCCGATCGAGTACACCCGCCACGCATCCCTGCCTACTTTCTCTTCGGCGCTATGGCCGATTGTCCATTGATGTATCTCTACTATGATCTTATAAATCTGAAATTCTAAGGGAATATAGATAGTAGGAAAGAATAATCGCTGACACACGAGTAAGTTATAATAACAACTAATAAATCAATGATTTTTATCCATCAAACTTTAAACGCGTATACTAAGTCCTGAATTACCTTGAGGAAGAAAAAAGAATAACTTTAAACGCATTTTTCTCAAAGTTGTACTTTTGGTGAGCAGTACTTAATATCTCAAAAAATATTGAAACGATCCGGCTCTAATTTATTCAACATCTACAAAAGAGTATCTACTCGTTGAACATGTACATGTTTTTTTGTAATTTTGGAAAAATTATTCGTTTATTCATGTTTAAATCGCGATTTTTTTATCCAATCTTAACTTAATTAAAGAATTTCATTTTTTGTTATAAATTTTATTGGTTAACCTGTTAACTGTACATCTCATTAAGATATCTGTTTTCTGAATGTTGCAAGTTCCCCGGAAAAGGCGTTAAGTTGTACGAGGCATTTTTTGGGTTTTTTTTCATTCGTTCGCATCGACGTCATTATGAGTTGAAACATTATTAAAAAATTATTTTCAAGTGCTTCTAGATATGTTTTGTAAGGGTTTCATGTATAAAATTTTCTCAATAAAAATTGTATATATTTTTTAAACCAATCTGAAGTTAGCATTTTTTTAAATATTAAATTTTTTTCCCCTTCAAATAACTGGAAATATCAAAAAAAAAAAAAAAAAAAAAACAATGTGAAAAAATTGACCAATATGTCGAATTCGGGTCGCAGTTTTTACTTCAGACACAACGACGACCCGAAACATACATCCAAAGCATTTCGTATGTGGATCATATCGAATCTCCCGTACCTTTTGCACACTCCATCCCAATGTGCTGTCAATCCAATGGAACATTTATGGGATGAGCTGAGAAGGCGCATTGGAAATCATAACATTACGTCCTAATTACGACTGAAGTCAATTATAATTGAAAAATGGGCGGGAATTAACACAAAGGTTACTCCTCGGAAGCTGATGTCTTCTATACAAAACCAATTACAGGAGATCATTCTTCACAAACGGTATTCTAAAAGATATTAATTCTTCTAAAACTATGTTTTTTAAACAAAATTCATAAAAAGATTTTAAGCGTGTCCAAAATTTTGTAACCTGGAATTCAATAGCTTTTAAATGAATAAATCTTTCTAATATTTCCATTTAGGTGTTATAACATCCATGAAATTTCTAGTTAAATTAAACAAAAACATAATGAAACCTAATATTCTGTACAAATTTTTACGGATATTTTTACCTTTCACTCAAAGATTACCTTACAATCTTACCTATCACTGAATTTTCAAATTTTGAATTATTTATACATACATGTCGAAATCAGCTTTTGTTAGTATGTCAGCTGGCATATTATCTGATGCTACTTGTTTAACTTTCACTTGTTTTCCTTAGCTGGTTAGGGTTTTTAACATAACTAGCCAACAATAATAACGAGGAGTTACCTGAGCAGGAAGCTGCCGACCACTTTTCTTTATGCCACATTTCGTATCTACCATCAATCCTTGTTCGTTTTCGGAAAGAATTTTCGCTTATCTTTGGATTAAAGTCCAGTGGCGTCGCAACGGAATTTGCGTTGCTCATTTCAGACAAGACAAGAGCGCTTACGTCTCAAAAAACATCTGAATGTGAAAATAAAATCGTTACGCGCATTAAATCGTTTTGCACTAAGCAAAAAGGAGCCATTTTCATCCTCTAGAGATTCAACGGATTAAAAGAAGATTACAAGATTGAAGTATCCTCCAGAATAATGAGGAGTAGATTAAAAATGCTGGACTACATGGTTGCATTGCGGGAATGTGACCTTTAACTGCAAAGAACAGATGGTGTCGGTTCCAGTTTCCAAGATGTGACCTTATCAAACGACTCTATTTTTGGAAAAAAAAATCCTTGAAAAGACTTCTTGTAACTCTACACACTTCTCCCACGATGCTCCCATCTCTTTAACCCGTACAAATAGTACTCGATGCTCTTCTCTGCAAAATAATTGTTCACGAAGGTGATTGCCTAGTGATCCACCGAGTGCAGCCTTTAGACGAGGGATCAAAATAAAGTCGCTTTTGGGCTAGATCCGGCGGATTTTCGCCTTGGCAACCGCTGAAGTGTGAGACGGGTTCTTATCTTTTTGAAACAGGATTTTCTTTTTCTGCAAATGTGGTCGTTTTTCCGCGATATCTGCTTTAGCTTATCAAGTAATTGTGCGTTGTATACTCCTGTAGTGGTTTTTCTTTTCTGAAGATAATCGATTAACACAACTCCATGGCTATCTCAAAAAGCAGTCGCCATCACTTTTCAAGCCGAAAAAACAGCTTTTGCTTTCTCGGGGCCGGTCCTCCCCTGCAGTCCACTTTTCGACTGTATTTTTGTTTCGGAGTGATAATAGTGAATCCAAGTTACATCTACAGTAATTGTTTGGCACAAAAACTCAGATTTATTACCCCTAAACTGCGCCAACAGAGCGTTGCAAATGTTCACTCGAACACGTTTTTGATTCAACGTGAGCAAACGCGGCACCCAAAGGACTGACAATTTTCTCATGCCGAAAACTTCATTTAATATGTGACAAACACGTTCTTCCTTCTCTATTGGCGCTCGTCTAACACCGTTTGGTGAACTTTAGCGATGTTCTTGTCAATATACGCAGTGCAATAGTCGTTCATCATCTCCCAAACTCTTGCAGCCACGTTTAAATTCAGCTAACCAAAGTTTCACTGTGGTAAATGATAGTGCAAATTCACAGTCGCACACAGAATCCAACTCATCTTTGATTTGCGAGGGCGTATTGCCTTTCAAAAACAAATTTAATGAGAGTCCTATTTTCCATGCTCACAAAAATACTCACATCGACTCACCCAAACGACTATCAACTAAGAACTACTCGTCAAAAATTGCTGAAACCTCGGTGAGTAACGATCAAAAGATGTACACGAGTGTCGCCATCTTTATGTTGTGGTCGGAAACTTTTCAGATCGCCCTAATATGTGGCCATGTTATCTTCGACTTTATTACTTGAATTACTATATGAGTGGATTTCCGTTTATATTGAAAAGAAGAATTTTATGTTTTTGTTGTTAGGATGCTGAGAAGCTATTTTAGTAGTTATTTTAATTTGATTAATGTAGTTTTGATGAAACATCACTAATTTAAATTAAACGAAAGCGGCTTACTTATGTCTCCATAACTGTAGGTGTCTGAAGTCTTGATTTTTCTTCGTAATTTTAACTTATTTATCCTTTATTTTCTTTTTTAATTTCCGCTTTACTTATCGATTAAAATCAAAAAGTTAAAATACTTGAGACCATGGCGTTTACAGCAATGTAAACTTCAGACACCTTGTTAAAGAACAACTCAGAACAGGACGGACGAGGAAAGTTTCACTCCGGCAAACCACACAATCCCTACACAACCCACTCGTTTAAAAAGTATTAAGAAACGCATATAAGTGAGTAAGTATTAAGCTTTTCTATGTTAGAACCTGAGAGCAGAAGTTCTGTAGTTACAGCAATAGTCATAACAATAAAGAAAATTAAACCAACTTCGATCAATGTGCGCTTTAAACAAAAAAGGTTCTAGACAATCGAGTAGTTGCCAAATAATTATTCTAAATGTCAAAGAGAATCACAATTTATGATAAGGATAAAATTTTACATTCAAATATTTCTCAGTTCTCAATAACAGGCCAGCGGTTATATTTTTTTCAATAACTAAAAAAAGGATTATGCACATAACACACATGTTCTATTATATATGTTTTTACTTCCAATTATAAACGAAATATATCTCATTGAATATAAACTTTAATATTTCAATTCGTCATCAAATCGTGCATCAACACCATTTACGTCCCTCACATAAATTATTTCTGATTGCTCATAAAACTGCATGTACTACCGCGACAATTGCAAAATTGAAACAATTGGTCATTCAAACCAAAAATGATAAATGCTTTCAACTCATGCATCCAATTAAATGTTCCAGATCAATGGGAATTCGTTTCTGTTTTCTCTTAATGTTTAAAAAACAAACCTCCATTTAAATGGAAAAAACAGAAAGAAAAGTGACCAGTGGAATTTCACTAGACACGTTGAAAAACGACCACACAATAAACATGCTCATTATTTTAGATTTTTCCTTGCCACGAAAGTAAAAAATTGCGTAATTTTGAAAAAAAGAATGGTTTTATCTATCGAAATCATCGATGCGATAGAGTAAATAAAAGACATAGCTACCATTTCACCGCAGAGGATTTCTCTGCTTTTGTGAAAGTAATTGCAATATAAAAACGTGTAATGCATTAAGCCAGATTCGTCCAAAGACCAATTTGGCAAGTCTAGATAAGCCTCGTTGAGTAACCAGTATGTGTCATGGTCTCGTACATTTTTAAAATGAAGACCACTTATTCGGGGTGGTAATTACTTTGAGTTATTTCTCTACAAACACAACGTTTTCTCGTAGAGATTTATGTATTTAGCTTTGGACACACGTTGAGAGTTCGTCAATAGTGCATATGTGTAAAGTTGCAAGGCTGGAACCAAGGCAACAATAAGATCTCTTGCTAATTTTATTATACCCGCAGTTTGGGATGGCTACTGGACTGTGAGTCAAGATTATATGAGCTTTTGCACATTGAAATCATTGCTAACAATTTATTTGTTTTCGGCATTAGCAACCACTGTTGAGTTAACGCGAGGGGTATAGGCTTTTCAGATTAAATATAATCGAAATTTTCCTAGCTACGAATAATGGTTAGGCATTCCATCTTATTTAATCTGTTTAATATTTGTGGAGATGCAATTAAAATTATTCCTTCGTTGGTTCGAAGAAATTATTTTTTGAAATTATTTTTAATAAATTCAAACCTATAAATATTAGCAACAAAACAACCTTGCCTGTAAGACTTAGATACGAGTGATATTCGAAAACATCTGTCCTCGACTCCTCGATTTTTTTGAATCAAAATAAATTAAATCGTAAAATGGGACGAAGAAGTAAATTGTTAAATCGACGTCCCATGGTGTGGGATTACCAGACGCGGTTTGAGACACAACTTTGGACGAGGTCGTCTCTAGCGTTAAGGAAGTGCAAGAACTTTGATGTAATTCTTTCTTCACCCCATATAGATACGTCCTAGATACTTCTCTGCTGATTTTGATTAGCTAGCGCATTAGACTAGCGCTAGGCCTTACTCGAATAACTCGCTCCTTTGTCTGGATGGCCACTTCAGTTTTTCAAGCGGTTATACTGATGTTAGAAAACAATTTTATATATCGGTTAGATGCAATTTTGACGTCTACAGTAACCAGCAAGACAACCCGTCCCGGGAAGTGTTTTGTGGGTTTACACGCTTTATTATTTATTATTGCATTGATGGTTGAGCAACCTGCCCTGAAGCCATACAACCGTGAAGATTCATCCCCGGTAGAGTCGTGTCAAAGAGTCATCTCCTGATGAGCTTTTCGAGGACTTTTTTGGTTGAAATTGCGCTTAACCTTGCTGATCAATTTAAGTGCTTAGCATTCTAACACTCTAGGACCACTACTTCGCGCAGTCATGCGTTGAACGTGCGGAGGAGTTAGCTACGGAAAAACGAAAGAGTATCGGCAGATCTTAAACTGGAATTCCATCGGGTTCTGTAGCATTTGTGGATTCCATAGGTAATACTGTGAAAGTGAAAAGTGGACTCTCCTCCAGGAACTCATCGTCAACCGCCTTAATGTGGGTTGGTAGAGTAGGAAAAAGGAGCACAAGATTTCATCCCTATTTTCTGCCTCGAATGAGTAAGGCGATCTTTAGACGCCGAGCTTCTGAATCATTGGTTTATAGCCCAAATTTCTTTGATCCCTGTTCAAGTTGTCCACCAAGTCATAACGCTTTTGATGAGTTTGAGGAGGTCACTATATATAAGACTATAAGTTGCCGTTCTCTCCTTCGCTTTTGAGCAACTTCAGGTGACCACAAAAAACTTGGAGCTTGCTCTGTCGAACTCTGCGTAGGGACATGGAAGACTTGCAGGCAGATGAAGTGGTTCTCGTAGTTTAGTTCACTTTGTCTTTAACTGCAGATCCTCAGTTCTCTAACAAAGCTACTGTTGGCTGAGATCGTGAGCCTAGCACTTCGTCAAACCTCTCGATGTTCACTTTCTCAGTATTGAACCGAAATCAGAGGACTGAGCTTGCGGACTTCGGGAGGCACCATAAGGTGCTATATTCTGATGATCAATTGCTGAGAAATTCTCTGGCTCTCTCAAATTTTTAAGGTGTTTGAAGTTTGCATCGTTGCAAATGTAACGGTATTGCTTTTCACTTTCTATTCTTTTTGATAATTTGAATTAAATCTTTGCAGTTTCGTTCCATAATTTGTGCTCTGCTGGTAGTTTACTGGGTTCGCACTTGAGTCAAATCGTCGTTGAAAGTAAAAAAGTGTAAAAATAAGTAAAAAAATTCGAGGTCGTTGCGTTTACAACGATGCAAACTTCAGACACCTTAAACTTCAAACACTAAACTTTTAGCATTTGTAACAGTGTGGTGAACAACACTTTAAATTATCAAAAAAGATAGCCTATAATATTAATTAATTATTTAATTATTAATTTAATAATTAATTAATATTATAGGCTATCTTTTTTGGAAGAATCGGCTTATTTTGGCAGATAATCCTTGAGCGTCCATCACTGTAAAGGTTTCCGAAGTTTGTATCGTTCCATACGCGACGACTTCAATGGTCTTTTGCACTTATTATATTATATTTTTGTATAATTTGAATGAAATTTTTGTTATTTATTTTCGTAGTTTTGATTTTACAGACACATTTCTACTTTTTCAGCTAAATCAAATCGTCGGGAAACATAAAAAAAAGTGCAAGAAATCAAGACCGTTGCGTTATATAGGTGCGAATTTCAAAATTTCGTTTGCAAAGGTGCAAAAACAAATTTCGAAATCGTACCGAGATTGTTGAATAATCTATACAGTGATGGTCGAAATTATTGGAACAATTGGTGCAAGAAAAATTTATTTTTAAAGATAATTTCTATAGTTTTTTTTTCAAATAAAAAAGATTTCATTGGAATAAAAGTGTTGATTCACTTATAATAACTCGTAAGTAAACCTTTCCCTTTTACATGACTCGTTTAATCCATTTTGCATCATGTTTACCCTATTTGCTGAAATGACTTCTTGCTGAAATGACTTAATCTGGTTCTTGTTTGAAATATGATGCTTCCGTATGCATATTTTCCATCTTTCCCAAAAATCTCGATCGGACTGCGGTTGGCCGATATGTGGAAAATGTTATACGAACGAACGAATCGTGAACGCACGTGATATGTAATATGTTTTAGGTCATTGCCTTGCTGAAAATAGAAATTGTTTCCCAACCTCAAGTTTCCCGCATTTTCACAGAAATTATTTTCTCATATTAAGCAACGTCATCTTGCAGATGATATTCATTTATTCTAGTCGCAGCCACGCAGGCCTATCTTACCATATCCTTTGAAGGTGTCAGCCTAATTAAGTTCAGCTTGGGATTCCCATAAAAAAAAAACAATCTGACTAATAAGTATTGAATTTGTTCTCCTCAGAGTACAGCCAATGCAAACAAAATTTCATTACAATTGTTTTTATAATTGAATGCAAGCTATTTTGAAAATGATGAAAAAATTTAAGGATTTTATTTGTCACATGGTACTAAAGCTAATTCTCTTGCACTCAGCTTCAGTAAGTACAGGAATTTTGAAGTTTTTGGAATATAATATAATAAAATCTTCCTATAATTTCTAAGGTTTTCGCGGAATATTTGTAATAAAAATATAAATATAAAAAATCAGGTGCGTGAAGATTACATTGTTGATGTAACGGTTGAATTCTACCACATTTGTGATATTTTTCGATGATTAGATTGAAGAAAAAGTAGTAGAGCATTGCGTAAAAATATTCCAAAAAAATTTAGTCCCAACATACAGAAAAATAATTTCAGAAGAAAAGAAAATTAAAATTCACATACCTTATTCCAGGACATTTTGCTATAAAATCATTGTTTTAGAGGTTTTCTAAATGGGAATGTGTTTGCAGAAATATGTGAATATTCTCCTGTTAAGAATTTACATATGAATGTGTTTGAATGAAAAAAAAGCAATAAACGGTCTCAAGAAATTCGCTAGGGTCTGTGTTTATTATTTTAATCATTTACGGGGTGCCACGGTTGGAAAACAAGCATAGTCCAGCATCGACCCTTTGCTCCCCGCGTAAGATGCATTACAGATTACAGATGGTCTATCCTGTCGTCCTACATAAACCAAGTGGTTCGCCTAGCCCTTTGGTCGCTAAATGTTCCAGTTCTGTTATATTAGTTCTCCTCAGCGAAGTGAGGCGTTCATCAGGTTCGGACAATCTTGAAGGAAGTGTTCAGTGCTTTGTGCTTTCTCGTCTCGAATTCGGCAGGGGTCACGCGCTTGGAATCCTATTCGTGACCTTAAGGATGATGATCAGTTAGTTGTGTCATCACAGTTGTTACGACATTTCAGTTTTTCTCAAAGAGTTGATTTAGCCTCATTTCATTAGGATAAGCCCAAAGATGTCAAGTGATGCACAATTTTCCACCCTTCTCAGGTCACTATGTTAATCACGTTGCCATCATGAATCCTATCAAAGTCCCTTCTAATTCACGGGGGTATCATCTGGATTTGTTTCATAATGGAGCTGTCTCGTTTGTTTGTTCGTTTGATTTAAACTTAAATTTGTTGAGTAGAATGAGGTTGAGCGTAACATACATTGCAGCAGTTGGAGAAGTCTAAATATCGCTTGTCATGGCAAGGCAGGCCATGCCAACCACTACTAAAGTTTTTTGAACTTTAGTAGTGGTTTTCTTTTTTAGTATGTGGTTTAAGTAATCGGTCCAACTACTATTGATTATTTCCAGTTGGCGATTTTGGCTTCAAAGCACCAAGCCCGCAGTCTGTTTATTGTGAACAGCGCAGCTATAGCTATCTGTCAGACTTTTCCTATGTGTGGAGTCCAACGTAATTCCTAGGTATTTTACCTTCCCTTATACTATGCTTATGTATTTTCTATCAACAGTCGGGTGTGAAAATGTTAGCTCAGCAGACATGAGCACCGTTCTGTCGGCTCTGATATGCAGTCCTTTACACTTTGCCCACTCGAAAAAAAGTGAGAGTGCTTTCTACATCAGGCCTAACATCATTTCCTGGATACTTTCATTTGTCATTGATATGGTTTTGGTTTGCTTTGTTCCTGTTTTAGTATTCTGAGAGCGTGGTAAACTGGAGTTGATAATTGTATCTCAATTTGGAGTTGCAGAGAATCAAAGAATGCCTCTAGCCTATTTTGTAAGTTTAATAAAAATATCAACATCGTTAACACATTATTTTGTTGATTTTTTGATTGATTTTTCTCTGTTTTATCTTTGAAAGAAGTGTTATTTGCAGTCAAAAACTGAACATACATAATTTAAGATCATAATGAGATCAAACAGAGTCTATGAATGCACGTCAATATGAAAATTCATATTTAAGAACTTATATTGCTGTTTATCAAAGGTTGTGCAAAAAATTAGTTATAGGTTTTCATTGCATAGGATACTCCCTCACCGGAAATTAATTTAATGTCAAAGATGCATTAAACATAACTTTACGAAATATACTTCTGTCAGTTGATTGAGAGTCTTTTGTGATTAAGACCACATTAAACACAACGTATTATTTGACTGTAAGTCAAAAAATTGAGAAGCAATGACAAAATTTAAGCCATGTTTTAGTGTATAAGAAAAAGTCATATTTCTTTGCAGTATTTATTTTTGGTTTTGCAATTTTAGATTGTGTCATTTTTTATGAGTGAGTTTTTGATTTTTTATATTTTTAGATATTTTTATAGCAGCGTTTTCACCAACAGAGGTCGCGTACATGGCACTTATTTGAAGCCTGAAAAGAGGTTATTTTTTGAACTCAGGTGTATCTCAATTTGCTACTTTACCTGTTACAATGAAATGAAACGTTATCTGCATGATTTTCTTCGAGAACCAAATTTTTTAACGGCCAAAACCTATCAGCATTAATTTTTTTTTTCAAAAATTCTAAGGGGCTAGTCAATCATCACAGAGCACAGTATGCCCAGAAAAAACAATGGAAATTTCCATTGGGTTTCGTAAAACTCCTTTTAGTATGTCTTGAAAGTCGTCCAGGAGTTTTGCTTTTACCTTTATTTATTGCTCAAATAACAGGGTGTGGAATAAGGTTGTGCGCAATAGCCTATGATTACCATTGATTGATTACAGGTATATGGAGCGGTTGGAATGTTGAAAAAGTTACCACGCAATTAACTATGTCTGTTTACATAAAAGTTCTTTTCGAGTAACGGTTTTAGTATTGAGGTTTAGGTAAGCATGGTTCAGATAAAGCTAGGTTAGTTTCGCAATCAGGATAGCTAGAGAGCGCTAATAAAAAATGGGGTCTCCAAGATTACGATATTAATAATTATTAGAAATAGTAATTAGAAATCGTAAAATATATTCGGCTGAGAGCCGGATTGGACTTTTGACTTGCTATGATATTTGACTAAATATTTTAAACCATTGAAAAATAGTACAAAATATGTAAGGACAGGATACATTGTTTAAATATAAGAAAATAAAGAAAAAACAGCCATTTAATGATTAGTGAGTTCGAAATTGCGGGATTGTCATACGTTGGTCAGTGAAGTGTCGCGACATCTTGCTTATTTTCCACCTTTATATTCGTATGTAGACAAACACACATTCTTTTTAATTTTATAATCAATCCCACTGGAATTATTTTATCCTATTATTAAAAACACGCAAATTCAATTATATGAATCATATATTTGAGCATTCAAAAAAGGAAAAAGATTAATCGTGCATTTTTCCGTGCGAGGTCCGCAATTATAAGCTACACCTTTGTATGTTAGCATCACGTTCATATCATATTTATGACTGCTAATTAGAATCTATTGTTTTATTATGAATAAGCAAATGAAAGAATGCGCATATAATATGTATTTAGACTAGAAAAAGTTGACACTATACAAGGCTGAATGCGACTATTAACACTATTCATAAAAAATTTCTAACACTGCAAATGAATTCAATGTAACGTGTTTTTACTTCATAATAAGCAAGGTAATGACGAATACCAGACACAGTAATAGAATTCCTAATACGGAGAAGGTGATGAATGCAAACCAGAAAATATAGGTGAACGTTTTACATTGGCGCTAGAGATGAATAATTAGAATTTAATTTGTTGCTTTCAAATTGAATAATACCGAACCGGAAAAAATACTTTCTTTAGGTTTTCTAAGAAAAATATATACATAATAATTTTGTAAAAGTGATCCGAAACGAGACTTATACATGCAAAACGCGGTTTCAAATCGAATGTAGATGTATCTGAAAAATTGAAAATTAAACTTTTGCAACAATGATGTGAATTGAATTCACTCTTGAAATGACAATAATGGAGGGAGGGAGGAGAAATTCAAGTTAAGTCGGATTAGGTAGTTTTTGTCGCAAGCTTAATGTAAGAGATTGGTTAAGGGAGTGCGGAAATTGAATACTGTTGCGGTGTTTCAAGGAAATGTTGAATTTCATGAATTTAAACAATGTAAAAGACAGTGTAGCTATCATAAAGTGTCTGCAACGTATCAATGCATCAGTTTTGATAAACTGTCTATAAATATTTCTTCCTTTTTTTAAATATTTCAGAGGAAATCTAACTCGGAACCAATTCAAAGAAAGTGAAAAAAAAACTCAGGCCCATTTCAAAGTATTTAAATTACGACACAATGAAGTATAGAATTAACGGAATTATCATATAACAAAAGATAGGAATGCGCATTCCCTTTCTATCCAGAAATAGGAGTGGTAGTGGTATGGGAGAGTACACAAGGAGTGTACATATATTAACACTAGTGTTACGTCAATGACCGACATAATACTGACACTGAACAAAGGGAATCAATTTGTTATTACCATGGGTAGTGAGAGTTTTAATTGAAGTTAATCTTTCGGCGGAAGATTAGAAACCAAACAGCGGATAGCTGATGCGATATGATCACATGTAGAAAATAAATGCAGTAGCATATTTGTCTGTCAGTATACGTCAACGGTAGCAATTTGAAAGTAATTTGGACTATTAATCTCTAGTTGCCCAAAGTTTATAAAAGGTTTATTTTATGCTTACACCAAAAAACGAAATACCAGATTGATTTGACACTTCGAATTGATAGTACTGTAAAAAAATTCTTCAGGACAATGTCAATTATCATTCAGAGGCCTTGCAGAGACTTAATCTTTTGACTTGATAAGCATAAACAGAAAATGCGCAAAAGCAGATCGCCTGGCCTAAAAACTTTTGCATGAGTACTGCTTTTGTGCTCGCTACTGATCTCTGGAAAAACATGCGAAATGTCATTGAGAACACACAAAAAACTTAAAAATTCAAAACCAGCATTTTATTTGCCATGACTGATGGAATACTTTATACTGCAATGAAGCTGACTTCCAAGTTGATGTCTGAGGTTTGCATCGTTGCAAAGACAACCATCTCCAATTTTTTCACTTTTCGAAAGTTTTTTTTTTTATATAGTTTGACTTAAAATTTTGGAAAACTTTGTTTGCATTTTTGACTTTTTGCACTCTTTAAGGTGTCCATTTCATTTCAATTAGCTAGTAAAAACAAATAGGTGGCAAAGTTTACAGCGTTGCATTAGCAATAACGACAACTCTTCCAAGTTAGATTAATCAAAATTGACGTCGCTGTAACAAATATATTTTTTTTTTTTATTTCCAAAAAATGTAAATTCAATTCAAAATATTTTAACTGTTTTCCCCTCAGAGGCATTTTGGACTGGATTCGAAGAAATTTGTTCCTTCTGTTGATTATTATGTGAATTTTAAGTTTCATATTTTCATAAAATTTTCTCTATCTGTTTAAGGAAGTGCAAGAAAAAGTTTTCGTTGCGTTTCAATGATACAAAATTCAAATAGGAAAGAAACTGCGCATATGCGCAGTAGAAGTGGTTCCAAATGCCAAATGCTTTGCTCCTTGTGTCTAGTTCTATGCGACGCTTTCGAGATCTAATGACATGACCTTCTTAGCCTGGTCAGCACAAGACAATCTGAAATTAGGCAGCTGAAATAGATGCCTTAAGTTTGCATCGCTACAAATGCAACATGTTTTTATTTATTTTACATTATTGACTGAAATTTATACGAATTATTTTTGATATTTTGAATTATTTATACTCTACTAAAGTTTAGTAGAATATCAATAATCATCATCGACAAAAGTCAAAATGTGGATAATAAAAACTAGCTGAAGTTTGTGGGGCGTGGTCATAGACACACCGAGTCCGTTGAATCCTAACATTCAAAAAGGAATCCTTCCAATATATAGAGATTTATTGAAAGGAAATCTATTACATTGATGGATAAAATCATGAAAATTAAGAAAATTCTCACTAGATTATTTGGCAGTAGGCTCCGAAATAAATAATCCATTCTCTTTGAAAACAATCAAGGCTGTAGTATTTTTGACGGCTGCCTTAATCAAGTAATCTGCAGTTTTTTATTAGCGACACACGAGATGAATGATGCAGATTCAAAAATAAAAAGAACTTTATTTGGATTAGTAATTTTTTTTGATTATTTCGTTCAACAAGAATAACTCCCTCAAAGCTTTGAGGCCGAAAGGCAGCTAATAACACGGATCTATCTCTTTCTACCAGAAGCGGACCGGCAATGTTCTTGCTATTTGTGATTCGGCTATTATCGAGGAACAGCCCAGCTACAACCAGTGCTTAAATAAAAAAACTCCCGATCATCCCTATCTAACGGTATTCGACCAAAATAAGTGCATCTTTACTTTGATTTTGTCTTGATATTGCGTAAAACACGAATACCCCTCTCAAAGCTTTGGCGTAAAAATACAGTATAAATCTAAAGCTGCTTGTGTATTTTTAATCCCTAAATATATAATCCACGCATAGACGAACAAAGTTATTATTTTGACATTAAAAAGGTAGCAAAGCTTAGGAAAAAGGGTTATAAGCTCAAAACGAAGAATGTTTAAATCTCGTTACCACATTACCGCTTTGCATTTTATGTTGCTGTTGATTTTTTCTTTGAATACGATTATTTTGAAACTATTTTTTAAAAAGTTTTTTGTACATTTTTGGTAAAAAAACTTTTCATTCCACCTACATCTTAAAAGTAAACTTAAAAACTGCTAGGCTTTAGTAGGGTACTACAAAACTTTAGATGCAAACTATGTCTGTTGATGACCTACGATCCATAACATCTGATTTTTTGCACATGTTTTGAGGTAATACAAAATTTCAAAAGCGAATGGCAATATCCAATTAAATATAAATATAAGCACCCCCAACCGGCAAAACATAACAATCAACGAATTCAACCTGGAAAATGTGGACGAATTTACATATCTTGGCTCCAAGCTAGTGAAGGATGGTAATGAAACGGCGGAAATAAAGCGTAGAATTCAGCTCGCTTATAAAGCGTTCTACTCAGTTTTGGGTATTCTGAAGGCCAGCTTCATACATAGGAAAACAAAGCTGCAAGTATACAAATCTGTGATAAGACCTGTGTTGTGCTACGGATGTGAGACATGGACCCTCACTCAAGCTTCCGCAAACATACTAAACACTTTCGAAAGGAGGGTCCTAAGACGAATCGTGGGAGCAACGCAGGAAGGAGGTCAATGGCGAATTAGGTACAACCATGAGTTGTACGAACTTTTCGACGAGCCAGAAGTCTCCACTGTGATAAAACTGCGGAAGCTGCAATGGGCTGGCCTAGTGCAACGAATGAATGAAGGTCGGATACCTAGAAAGGCATTTGTCGGAAAAACTGAGGGACGCAGGCCAGTGGGAAAGCCAAGAAAGCGCTGGTCCGACTCGGTAGACGAAGATAGCAGCACGCTACTCGGATTCCGAAATTGGAGGACGCGGTCGATGGACCGTGACAACTGGAGGCGACACCTGCGGGAAGCCAAGGCCCGAAATGGGCTGTAGTGCTACAACGACGACGACGAATTAAATATAAATATAAAAGGCTCTCATACTTTCAATAAATAAGATATTTGTAAAAAATCATGAAAATTGTTTGAGAATAAAGATTAGGATTCCTATCCTCCCGTTGAGAAAACTTATTGGAAATGCACTGAAATTTTCATGAATTGCAAATGATTTCTTTGCATCCCGAATTTTTCCCGAGCATTTAAGTATGCGGAAATTGTAAAATCTTATAACCACTAGCAGATCTAGTGGATTTCTTCGCTTATTAGTAGACGAATGTATCCTTAATGGGCAGTGTCTGTTGGTGCAAAAATGACTGATTGCCTTTAGTCATCGCATTTACCATTTCTCATCTAGTTGTTTGCAATTGCTTGAATTTTACTATTGAAAACGAACTAAATAATATGCCCAGAGCAAAGATATTGTCGGATTACCATATCTTTTATCATAATATTATTTCGTTAGAAGCTTCAGGACTTTCTATTTTAAGCCAATATTCAGGTCATTTCAACACCCATTAGGCACGAAAAGGATAAAAAATTTAAAGGAATATCCATGTCATCAATTCAAAATATTGTAGGGAGAATATGCTTATTTTCTCAATCATATGATAATTTATACCGTAAGTAATTAATACTGAGATAAATTAAACAAATAAACATATAATTTTTTACTCGAAATCTTCATGATTACTGATAATTTGCTGTCGTTTGCATTGGCAATGCAACACATGCATGATTTTATCCAAATTTGTATTGTATGATTTTGTAAAACAGAGCCCGGTGATGCGTTAATTTAAAAAAATGAATTCTATGGTACAAACTGTTGATTTTTCAATTCAATTTTTAGATTATATCTGCGTCAAACACACTTGTAACATTTCATATTATATCAAATGAAATTGTCCATATGGCAAACAAATATAAACTCAAAAGAAAAAATCCGAAATTCTCGTTCCGATTTTGAACCCACATTAAAACAACGAAAATAGAACTCAAGTGAACATTTACTATCATGATCCTAGAAAATTCAATTAAATGTGATCCCTCGGATCGACAGAACTTTATTTAGATTTACGATGTGACTTCTGAAAACGTTTAGGAAACAAATACAATACGCTTGATATACGCTTTATACGATTGTCCTGTACAAAAATACCATACAATTATTACCAGTACCATATTGTTAAACTCAATAACATGCACTCAGCTCAGCCCCTATTTAATTATACTCTACAACTACAACTATTTAAAGTAATTGTTACGCTGCATGCATGAATGCATATGGATATATTTTCACATAAATATCGTCAATAATTGATTCCAGAAGTCATGTGCCTTATTTTCAAATAAGCCAAAACTGAGATAGCCATGGATAAACCCTGAAATGAATTTCCTTTACTTCATTCTTCCATCTGTTTGATTGGTTCTAATTGAGCTCTAAATAAATCGTCATATCACATATAGAATCTACATGGTTGGTAGCAATGAAAGGGAAAATAAATGTATTCTTTAATAAGATTACAGTGGGTAATTAATCTACGGGAACTGCTGCGATGAAGCGGTGTTAAAAGGAGTAAATCGTTTCAATTTATTTCACAGTATGTCTTTTTCCTGTGGAGGGCGAAGATAATTGCAAGCAGAAAATAAATTTAAAATGAGAAGTTGATGCGGGGTGGAAATTGCTTTCAGCATTTACTTGGATTTTATTATTTTCCGGAACTGTAACAAACTCGGATTTTTTTTCTGTTTTTCTTACAGATTACGCAGCATCGTACGTAGAAATTAAATTAATTTCTAGATTATTCTTTTAAATAAGAGCAATTGTTGTTCTACCACATTTATTATTTACTGCGGATGTTTCTTTCGAATCTAAGGAAGATCTGCGTTGGGACTTTGTTTCCTCCATCCGTTATGCTTGTGCTGATGGTGTTTTGTGGAGTTTGTCTTTTCTGCAGATGATCATTCCTGGAGATAGTAATTTCTATCAACCTCCAGAAGCCCGTAAGAATTTTGTACAAACTCAAGTATTCTCTAGTCTTGATTTGGACAGTGTAATGGAAGAGAAAAAAATGTTGCGTAATACAGTGGAAAATATTATGCTGATTATGTATGAGGAATGCAATTTCACTGGAAAACATTTACAAGACAGATCCATTACAAGGATTACACAAACACTTCGTGAGACGGGCAGCTTCAGACAAGCAGATAGACAGGTACATATATTATTGATAGAGCGACTACTATAGCAAAAACTTAATAAATATTGAATTCGTATTCGGTATTACAATTTATTTAAATAGTATTATAGTGAAAAAGCGATATTCAAGAGATATTCAGTACTTTTTCAAGAGATATTCAGTAAAATTGAGAATTCGAAAGTAACAATTTCAAGACATGATCAGTCAGAAGACCAGCCGATTTGTCGCAAGACGCAGTGTGAAGAGCCTTCATTAAAACTTATCAACATCGATAATTCTAAAATCTTCGTATCCTTGGGGTATAGCTCATCGGGTAAAGCTTTTATGTCGGCTTTCTTCAGAATCTTCGCAATCTTGGTAAAGACCTTCGACTATGTTACCACTGCTCTTCGATTCTACTCAATGCCCTTGTACTGCTCGTAGAGAGTGGTTAAGAACTTCGCTTTGAGTCTTTTCTCCATCTTTTTTTTAATGAAATAGATACATCAAGGAAACAGAGAAGTTAGCATCGGAAAAACAACATTCAGTGATAGAAATCTTATAGAATAGAAAACGAACACGTGATCAATCGGGAGTATCAGGAGGTAGTTCAAGAAGTAAGTGGTAGAAGAAAACTAGACGTATACGAAAGCCTTAGGATTATTTGAAAACTAGAGAACTCAAGAACTGGAGAACGCCGGTAACGGTACTCACGTATATTGGAGATTATACGTATATGATACGTTTATCAGAGACCTAAATAGTAATGAGACAAAAATAGATACAAAAGAACAATGATTACTAATAATTATATAATTATAAGTTAGAATAATGAAGAGTATAAATAGAATAATAGGTCTGCAACTGAACCATGTTTAAAAACCCTGGAGAAGGGAGCACTTTTACTCCATAAATATATATATATTTTTAAAGAAAAACACATTTGCGTTTTTTTTTTGAAAATTATTATTATAAAAATGTAATAATTATAATACTGAACGAGCTAAAACTGACTCAAGTGAATCGAAACGTCTCCTCAAAGTATTTGATGAAAGATTCAACGTCACTACAAGAAAGGAGAATAGATGGAACGAAATAGAATAGATTCCACGTCGCTCCAACATGATATTTATTAAAAGATTCTTACAGCAATAAAAGATATAACAATGAATATGTCCTTGCAATGGATACTTTTATTCAAGCCATGATTTTAATTTATTTAGAGATATGTTAACTCTAAATAAATGCCATATCTCTAAATAAAATGAATGCGCTAGAATGGAACTAATTTTTTTTTCATTAATTAATTCCGGGCTATGTTTCGGTAGATGTTTTTTTGGATTAATATTATTTGCACACATCTTGCATGATAAATGAAAAAGCATTAAGCAAATTTCATTTTTATGGTTTGGCTTTTCAGTGACATGGAAGCATAAATTCTAGTTGTATTCCCAAGACTCAAATCAACATACTTTTACCCCCATTAGGTTGATCATAGTTTCATGATTCTTTTTCTAATTATATCGCAATAATGCTTAATCATCAATAGGATTTACAGGATAAATTTTCATAGCTTTATATAACGACTTCTTTACAGGATAACATTAAGATTGTCAACTCTGTCAACTATGTGCAAAGAACCGTTTTTACTTTTCCAGTCATCAGGATTGCTAACCATTTTTTCAATGAAAGTATTCAATTATTCAAATTGGAAGTTTAGAACAATCTTAGCCTTCAGCGAGGATGTTTACCTGACAACCATAACTCCATCGGTGTAGATTCTAATGCAATTATTTGGTTCTATAATAACAAGCATCTAAGATTAAGACTGGAAAACACCTAAAATGACGATTAAACCTATGAGTTTACTTTTTACATGCATCGTAAACCAAACGTCATAAAAATAGACAAAAAACCCAAACCCATCTACTTATCAAGCGATTATGTTTTCCTTACTTAAACCGATGCCATAACTATTTTTCACGCCATACTTTGGCTTTCTTTCAATCCAGTCATGCAACGATTACAACAATTTTCTTTAATTATATTTGATCAGTAACTATCAGTTTTGAATGTAATCTGCTTATGAAATATTTCGTTCGTTTTCTCACTAGAAAATCAGTGTCTCAGATTTCGTTAAAATATAGTTGAGAATTAATCGCGGAGATTTCTTTTCTTTCCGCATTTACGTTTTTCATCTTTGTAGCTGGATTGGATGAAGCGTCTCCGGCTGAAAACTTCGGAAGATGCATTGACCTTCAATGAATTGAAAAAAAAGTTTGTGCTTTTTTTTTTTGAAAAAAAAAAGATACTTTTCATTCGTTGCTTTATTGATAGATTGTATGGAACGGTTTTCGGTTGAAATATTTAGAATTGCTTGAAACATTTCGATTGAAATTTAAAGTGGCAAAAATTCTTGAACTAGTTTTCCAATTCATTTGTGTTCAACTTTCTTTATGAAAATCCGTTAAAGTAAGAAGAGTCGCCAAATACTCTTGATCCAATAGTGTATAGCAGTAAAACCTAATTATTTTGACAAAAAGTAGAACTGGAGGATTACAAAGAATCGTGATTTTAATTAAAGAGGAATAAATGCGTTTGAAGTTGAGCCAGTTTTTGACTCGTTTTCATTTATTTTGGCTTATGTTGAACTTAAAAACAAGAAAATCTATGAAATTTAATAATTTTTAATTTAATGATTTAAAAATGTCCATCCGTTCGCTTCAATTTTAAATAAATTTTTGCAACTTTTAGAATTGTATGTATGTATTGTATGTACGGCAAATTAGGTGGATCGTATTTTCCGTTCTAGTTCAATTCCTTCTATCAAGAGGAATTTGAGGAAAACATTAGTATGATACTCTTAATCTATTCAACCGTTTGCCAGCTACTCTACAAAAAAAATGCTTTAAATGATTTAGTTATTTCAAAATAAAAAAATGTGTTTTTACTTAAAATTTTATAAGTTTGCAATTTTACATCAATTTACATATTTCTTTTAACTTTTTACTGATAGAGAATTAACGAAAACAACTATTTAATCCAATTAATAAAGATATCAGTCTTAAAAGAAAAAAAAAAGAAGATAAAGTAAAATTATATAAAAAAAAGTCATCTGTGTTTTCCCGCGCCAATGCCATGTAGCCCCTTCTTGCATCGAGTGCAGATAAGGTTGGAATGCTTCATTCCGGTCTTCCTATTATTCCAGACCGTAAATTGCGTCCAGGTAATTTCTCCAAAGCAAATTTTTGATTGAAATTGATTTCATTTTCAAAAGTTTTGAATGTCATTCATTCTTCTTCAATTTGTCCAATAATGGCGGATGTGAATTGCCGCTGGGACATTTTTTTCAGTGGTGCTGGATGTGTATAGGAATTTAACTCTATTCGTCCAAATATGTTGAACACCACCTTTTCCAGAATTTGCAAAACCGTCGCTCCTCCAAGTATGCATACACATTTTATAGGATTCATCTACTCCTCCCATATATTTATTCGAAAGAGCCTTTCTTTTTTGTTACGTTTGAGTGCTTTGATTTTTTTATCTTTGAAAGAACACATCAAGATTTGTGATTTGCAAAATATTCTTCTACACCAATCTCGCCTTTCTTGTCTTCTGCAGGAATCTCTTTCCTTTTGCGACGGGTTGTTCCTGTGAGGTAGATGTTTCTTTCTAAAAGTGAATTAGCTAAATGTAAACTGGTATAAAAATTATCCGTAAACAAATGATATCCATTATTTAGTTAATTTCCCACTGACAGCAACTTTTCAACCACCATAAATGCAAATCCGGCTTTTTTATAGATTCCCTGTTCTCCGCATTTTTGGCCCCTTCATAACAAAAAAAACCCAAAACAGTATTTTGTAATTGATGCCCATATATGATGCTTTTTATTTGGAAGAAACTGCTTTATTCCTGAATGACAATGTGTACCAACCAGTGATTCATCAATAGACAATTGCTGATGAAAAACGGTATAACCATGCTTTACAAGCATGTCAAATCTTGCGCAAGGATGCACTTTCCGCTATTAATCTCTTTCTTCTATGAACAATAATGCTTTCCCCATCACTAATCATATGCAATGCTTCGTAATCTGACGTGAAACTTGATCTAGTGTCCGAAATATTATCATCACTCAACATGATTATGTATTTTCAATGCGTAAAAAAAATCAAATAATTTGTTTTTGGAATAAAAACTAATTAAAAACGCTATTTACGCTTTAAAAGACACACTTTCGTTACGAAAACGCAAGAGCGGTAAAATATTTGCTCACGCGCAGAGATACAGCCTTATACTGAAATAGCAGCGCGATAGCGCCGCTCAGCTTGTTTGGACTTGAAATCTGGAAGCACGATATCGCTGCATAGTCGTTAAACGGTTAAACACACGTAAAATTGGTTGGTTATTGGTTATTTATTTATTTAATTCAATTTGTTTGATTTTTCCAAGCACAAAAAGGCCAATAAAATTAAATTAGTATTGTTTTTTTAACTCTTCGAAAGTTGCCTTTTTATAATTTTTATCCCTTGATGGCCTTACTTCAATTTACAATAGAATCCTGATAAGATCAAAGTAGATTTATCTATGAAATCTAGTGAAAAGAAGATGTGCCCTAGATGTATACGTAAAAACAAGTGTGCATATGCATAATATATACAACGGTTTCTTAACCAATATGTTGAAATCGTAACAAATAACTAACAATAGAAAATATAGCATCCTTGGACTATTGCGTTACGATGATTAACGAGTATGAAAGTTAGAAACATTAAATGCATGGAAATTTTTTACACACTTAATTATGTCTAATACTAGATCAAAGAACTCTTTTTACAAAGGTATTCAAGGCTAATGCCTTCGCCTTTAAAATGGTCCTCGAAATAAAGCTTTTATCCGGCCAATTATAAATTATTGAGCCCCACATGTAACCAATGCGTTAAAAATCTTAAAATAAAGCTTCAAGCGACTCAAAATCGCTTTTTGAAAGCGGTATTAAACAAACCCTAGCACTTGTCCTTCCAATTTCACCATTTCGAAAAAGTTCTACATTCACGCAGAGTAGATATCCTGGCAAAAGCCGTAAACTCCTCTTATCCTCATCTAAAACCACTCAGTGCTATGGGAAGCTTAAAAGAACTATGTTTTGAGTCTCTCACACATTGATCGAGCTAGGTTGATTAGATTTTCAAGTCGGCCATAATAAGAAATAACATAAATTTCTAAGTTAGATGTAAGGCTATTAGAGGTTTTGCTAAATTTTCCGCACAAAAAATTCGCAGGAAAATTAATAAAGAATCTTGCAATAAAAATCCTAAATCATACTCGTAGAACGTCTAAAGCTATAATCCTAAACTCTATCAATACGAAAGTGAACAACGAAAAAAAAATATATATTTAGATACAAATACTGTTTACTGGAAGACTTAAAATTTGCCTCGGCATTGCATGTTGACCTTTTATAGTGGACAACCGTGTTTCACATTTATGGGGTCAAAGTAACACAGTCATGAGCATTAAGATATAGACGCAACAAAGTTGTTCAAAAAAGCACAGAATCTCTTAAAACTATGTTTATTGGTTGATAAATAATTCCATTGCCAGAAACTTGATCCTCACTACCCAATTATCCCTCCTCCTGAATTGTTGCATTGATGGTCTTCGATCTTTTGAATTGATGATCATCGTTATGGCCGGGAGGATTATTTCTCATATCCTATCTGTAATTCCTTACATTTGGGTTTCAAATTGGGCATTGAGCAATAAACTCTAAAAATACTTCCCAACCGAGATTTGGTTACATGTTGAATTTATAATTATAATATTGCAATGTATATTATTATCTATATTTCTATTATTATTATTATGACTGAGGTAATCATAATGATCAAGAAGCGGTTCTTTCGTTTTCTTTCCTTTCGGTTCCTTCCAGGTTGAAGAAATGATGATCGTGTCGAAGGAATGAAATATTTTGGTTTCATGATTGAGGTGAAGATGAGCTTTATAGATCAAGTGCGAACGTGAGCGGACAAGTTTGCTGCAGGAGTGACAACTCTCACTTGATATATGGCAGACACAGGAGGACGAAACCTGTGTAAAAGACGCTAACTCATTTGTGCGAACGACACAATCCTCTTGTACGGCTCCGAAGTCAGTGCTGACACTCTTGGCAAGGAGTCGTATCCAGGACGTCCCGCTCAAGTACAGAGGCAAGGAGCTTTGCGGATACCAGCATACCACTCTGTCCCTGTACCGGCGGTGCTGGTTATCGCAAGGGTGGTCCCCCTACTGTTAATTGTTGAAGGGCTAAGGCCAACTTCTTACGTAGGGGAGTCGGAGAGAGAAATTGTTAGTCGAGGGGAAAGAAGAAGGATCCTACCCTCGTGACAAGAAACGTCGATACACGAAACGCGATGTTTAAGATAGATATTGTTTAACATAGGAAAGTCACTGTTCCTTGTTCGCTTGTTAGACCAAGGGACGATAGATAACGTCTGACACACGTCATCGATCGTTCGCATGCGGAAGATGGTCCAGGTTCCGTTTGCATCCATCCGAGAAAATGGAATGCTTTCTAAAGAAAATATAACGGGATGTTGACATGTGAAGACAATTGAAATTGCGTGTCACATTACGTAAGGACACGTCTTCTGGTAAAGAAGTTTCAGAAGGAAGGTGGTCTCTTTCTGATAGCAATTCCTCTTTTTCCCATCCATCGCTGCTGAAAGAGGGATTTCCCCAATCTTCCCCAATCAATCCCCAGGCGGCGCTGGATGAGACCAAAAAGGCCTAGTCCGAAGTAATGTGATAAACTATTCCGTACATGGTACTTGGTGTGACATGGGAGGTGTTTAGTCTGTAGTCCAGTTGCCACTGGTAGTCCGACAGTCAGGGCGTATATAGCCTCCATTTATCAACCACACAAATTATTATTGTTTATATTCAGTTTCATTGGATCCCGGTGTTGGGTTTAGCATAATGTTTAATATAATGAATTTATAGTAATTTAGTAAAATAGAAGGTGTAATAATTTACAAGGGTCTGTCCTTTCCTTTTCAATGTTTTGTAATTTTTCCACCGTTTCTTAACGTCTCAATTTTTAAGTGTTTTCGGAATGGAAGACTTATCGGACTTATGCGGATTGGAGATTGAACAGAATATATGTGGCTGCATATAGCTCATGTTAAACGTGGAAGTAAGCCGCCTGTTGTTTTAACATTGATTCAGGTTTTCCCCGACATATTTTGCGGCAAAATTTAAAATTTTTGTTCAGATTGTAGAATATGAGTTTTTTTGCAATATTTCACAAATTATGGATTTAATTTTGCTGTTCAACATTACAAGTAGAAGGTGAATTGCGGAAAAGAATCCCTTTCCCTTTGGGTGCACGGAAACGTTGTTAGCTCTGCAGTTCACCATATATATTATTGTCAAAATTATAAGAGGTCTTATAATAGAAAGGTAAATTGAAAGCAATGGCCCCGAATTTTTCCACTATTAAATTTTTGTGAATAATTGGACAAGAAACTCAATTTTATAGATAATTGGAACTGGTATTGTGTAAGCCGAAATTGCAAAATTTAATTTTAATTTTCTTAGTGATCCCTAAACTTCTTTCAAAATTACGCACCCTTAGTGGACGAAAACTTAGAAAATCGCGGTTTCTACGCAAATATATAATTCAGAGCTTAACTCTACTGTAAATAATAAAGTTCAAAATTAATTAAAAATTAAAAAAAATTCATCCGAAATAAATAAATTCAAGGAAGCTTACAAGCAGCTTATAACCACAACCTAATTTACATGTCTACCTCGCTCCAGTTTGCGAGGATTATATTGCTGTAACTCACGCTTGAATACTTTATTTTTCGAAAGCATTTATAACTCAACGGCAAATATTCTGGAGACAACAATGTCAAGAAATATAGTTTCGTTCACTTTACGCTAAGATTTTCTTGTAGAATTTGGCGCCAAAACTCAGCTTGACCATCTAAGTTTCTAATCAAAGCTTACATAGAAAAGCATCTTTTTTTGAAACAGTTAAGGTAATTGGGTTGTCGATTCTTCCATAGTTTTCAAAATAAATTTGTTAATATGAACAACAAATATTAGTCAACCATATAATGTATTGAAAATTATGTAGGATAGCCTTTTGCTATCTTTCGGTAAGTTGAAAAATTCCACGTTCCAAGAAACCTTGGTTTTTGGAAGCGGAAAACTGGTCCAACTCATTTTTAACAGCCTGATCGGAATCGAAATTTTTACGACTCGAATGGTTTTGCGAATGGAGCGAAACAAATGATGGTCTGATTCCGCTAAGTCAAACCCTTAGGGTGGATTTGACATCAGTTTCCAATTGAGCTCCATTAATTTTTGAGGCGTCTGAAGTTTGCATCGTTGAAAACACAACGGTCTGACATTTTTTGACTTTTCGGATGTATTTTTGATAATTTGACTTGAAATTTAGGTAACCTTTATGCACATTTTTGAATATTTTACGCTCTACTAGGATTTAATTTCAGTTTAATCATCTACAAAAAACAAAAAAGAAATAAAATTTTACAGCGTTGCGATTTCAACGATGCAAACTTCAAACACCTAATTTTTGACGGGATATTAAGGAGGTATGGAGTCGTCCTTTACTTTACTCAAGGCCTTTTTTTGGTTTCGATATTTGACGACAGTAGACATTTGAGTCTATAGTTTAGTTTCTTGGAAACAGCTCCAAGTAGACTAGTAACCCCAACGCACAGAAAGAAAAATCGTCTTTGGTGAATATTGGGATTATATTTCGATTTTAGGGGCTCATCTGGCTTGGTACATGGTCGTTTTAGGACTACGTTATCCAAAACAATTTATTGTGGTACGATAGTGAGCAAACGAACGCTGACAGAGACGTTCAGTAAGGCAATCTTCACCATAAAATCCAATCAATTTCTTTCGAGCTTGCACCGCATTTTTTCTCGTTCGAAAGTAAAACAAAATATACCAATATTGATCTTTTTGATTGTCCATTTTCCAGTTTATTTTGAACCAAGTTGTTGTTTACAATTGACGCTCATTTTTGGACTGTAGAGAGTCTAATCTTTATAATAGTATATAATAATATAAGCTACGCATCACTACTAGTTGAAATATGCAGTCCTTGTCATCTATGAATAAAAAACGACTTGAAGCTTCGAACAACCCAATAGATTAGTTTGTTACACTATGAAATTAAGTTCGAGTTTTAAGGTGTCTGAAGTTTGCATCGTTGCAAACACAACGGACTTGAATTTTCTCTCTTTTTGAATGATTTTCGGATAATTTAATTTAAAATTTCGTTAAATTTCGTTCGCATATTTGAATATTTTGCACTCTAAGAAGTTTTCATTTTCATTTCACTCTAAGAAGTTTTCATTTCAGTTCAATCATCTACTAAAAAGAAATACTGAAAAAATTTGACAGCGTTGTATTTGCAACAATGCAAATTTCAGACACCTTAGTTGTTGCGATTCAAAAATTGAAAAGATGCAATACTTTACAAAGGTCTCTTCTTTTTATTCATTTTTTTCGTAATTTTTCCCCTGTTCATAAATTTATCAATACTTATCTAAACTATCTCCGTTAGAATTCATGCATATATAATCGGAATGGAGATGGAACAGAATATATGTTGCTGCATGTAGCAGCTGCTGAACAAAGGAGTGTGTCGCATGCGGTTTTAACATTTAAACGGGTTCCCTCCTAAATTGTTGTACTCTTCTTTTTGTCATTTAATGCAAAAAATAATTTTGAAAATACATATTAAGCAATGATTCTAATTAATTCGTCCCTCTTAACAAGTATATAAGAAATGAAAAATGTTATTCATGTTCTTTCATCTTCTTCCAACTAGTTGAATATTCTTTTTGGTTGGCATATAATCTTCTTATTTCAAGAATATTTCAGTAATATTTGGATTTCTGTACTATTTTAGCTGACCTACATTCATCGCCAATCGGAAAATGTATTATTCTTCACACACGTGCATCGCAGCAGGAAGTTAACGCTAATTATACTCCCAATTCTTACCATGAAATATAGATTGCTTAGAAATTACCGACTGTTTACAACAAAGCAACAATTGTAAATAATTTCAAGTAATTTGAAACAAATAGCCCTCAAAATGTAATAGCCAAACCGATGAAAAAAAAACCATGAAAACTAAATCGCCGGATGCACTAGCGCTCAGTAAAAAGTGGTTAATGTTGGGAATATGTTAATTATATGTAATTTTCACAAGTTCAAATGAAACATCAAGCTACAAATGACGTATCATTATGTGCTAATGCAGCTTTGTTATGTAATATTTGGTCGCAAAATGATTGAAATTGTTACTAGCGATTATTTTTTTATGTTACTGCTAACAAATGGAAGAAGCGCGCACTTTCAATGTTATATTTTGAATGGAATTCTTTAGAGGTTAATAGTGCTTTTCGGAAAATTTTACTTTCCTCCGCTTTGAATACGCTTTTGCAACAAGATGCTAATTTACACGTGAAATAAATATTGGCATTGACAATATCATATTAACATGGTATTTATAGTTAAACTTGACTGATTTGAATTTATAATAATTTGACCTATTCCAATTGGTATTCAACATTCTAAATATTTGTCACTAAATGCAGGTAAATAATTTTGTACGTGGCCTTCACTATTCACTTTATTTACTTTAAGATTGAAACCGGTCGCTGAAATGTTAACGCTTGGAAAGTGGAATGATTCTGTTTGATATCAAGTTGTAGCTTTAGTTAAATCCGACAATAATCAGGATACAATATTAAATCCTTATGGGAACCCAATTTATTTCATTTCAGCCTTTATCAACGTTGAAGCTGCGTTTATAACTCAACTAACCTCTTTCGAACTTGGTTCACTGGATCACTAGATGACGAGATAAATCCTTTAGCATAAATTATTGAAAAAGGTCATCACTATTAGAGAAAGGAGTGAATATTATAGCTGTTAAACACTAAAAAACAGAACCGAGTGTAATGATTGTGGCCTCACATTAACATCAACTATAAGGTCGAGGTCCTTTCGGAGTTCAGCAAATACGTTTTTATCATAAGATACATGTTTTCGGACGAAATGAATAAGGTTAGCTCGGTGCGTGATGACAAGATCGAACTAGAAAATCCGGGTGAAGATGATTTCATGTCTTGCACTGACAACTCTGTTTCGATGATTACCTCACGGATATATGATTCGAATGAATCGCGTTAATGTAATGACACGTGAATAGACACGTCCAATATAGATCGTAGAGAAATTACCATAGATGTATAAGATGTTCCTTTTTTCCAATCAGCCGTTTAAATGTTGGGCACAATCCATGCCTGAAGCACAATAACATGCAGCATGATAACCGAAATTCTTTCGAAATCTGAATGATACCCGAGCGATTAGAAATACATTCTTATAAATGGATGATATTCAAAATGTACTCTCCAATCATAGGCAAAACTATGTTGGAGGGCATAGATTTGCCTTGCAATTGGGAATAATTCATCAATATCATTTCTAACAATTCCACCTAAAGGGTCGCTAACTAATCAAAGCATATAATCTGCAAAACAAAAACATTGCCATTCATGACATACTCTAAAATACCAATATTTACATTTTCCACAATCTTCGGCAATCTTCGGTGTTAAAGTTAACCGTCATTAGCATTTCAATTAAACATTTGATAATAGAACACTTTTTGGTTAAACTTTTTCGAAAAAACCATTTTATTTTCGAGAAAATCGCATTCGAAAATTTTCACTTTTCGAAAATCGATCTTCCGGGTCGCCAATCCCACAATTACCACCCTACTATCATAATTTGGGTGTCATCAACTACCCTTGTAGTTGATCCTATCTTAGTTGCCAGTACCATGAATTGCATTGACAATATGCTCTAAATTTTTTATGTACTATCGCGTGGTTGCTCGTATGTTTCCCTGCAAACATACATTGCACCGATTCCTTTAAAAAATGCATGTTCAATAACTGCATAATGCGCGGGAGCGAATTTCGGCACCGGAAAAATATTTACCTTATGATCAAAAAAGGGTGGGAATTTTGAGTTTTTAATTGCCACGCTTATCCAATCGGTAAATTTTTCTCAACGTTTGCAATACTTTTATTTGTGTCTGTCAAATTTTGACGCATATCGTACGATTAGTATTCAATTGGCGTGTGTATGAAGAAGTCGAACAATTGTTGTGTGGCGATTTTTATAATGGATGAAAATTAGTAAAATTAGTACAACGCGCGTACCTAAAATTTTGTGGTTAAAAATGAAATTTCATTATGAACGTCACAAAAAGCGTATGGTGAAGCGTGTATGTCGAAAACACGAGCAGAATGATATCAAAGGTACAAAGGCGATCGAGAGAGCTTAGAGCATGAGGAGAGCCCTGAACGGCCATCAATGTCTCCATTAGTAAGATTATTGTGTTGTTGAGCATCTCATATGGATCAGCCGAACACATATTAACTGATATTTAGGGCATGAAACGCATCGCTTTTCGGCTGGTGCCAAAAAAGCTGAATCTCAATCAAAAATAGCATCATATTGATGTGGGTAAAGGGATGATTTCCAAAGCAGACAGTGACCCAATATTCATCGAACGCATCATTACTGGTGACAAAACATGGGTTTATGAATTTGATATGCCGACCGAACAACAATCGGCCGAATGGTGCTTTGAAAATGAGCCAATAGCGAAGAGAAGAGAGAGCGCCAAAGTCGGTCCAAAATCAAAGTTATGCTGACGATTTTCTTCGATATTCGTGGTTTTGTGCACTACAAATTCCTTCCGGAGGACCAAACGGTCAATTGAGAATACTATTTAGGCGTTATGGTTGGTTTGCGTGAAGCCATTCGTAAACAAAGGCTTTATTTGTTTAAGAACAATATATGGATTTTACACCACGATAATGTGCCATCTTATACGGCCTTGATTATTTCGGAATTTTTTGCCAAAAATTCGAACAATGTCATCAGCAAGCACGGTATAGTCCAGATATGGCCCCGAGGGAACGCGTTTTGAGACCATAGAGGCCATCGAAGAGCATTCGCTACGTAAGCTGAACGCCATACCTTTGGGGGCCTATCAAAAAAGGATGGAAAATTGAATCAAACGTTGGCATGCATGTATTTCAGGCGGAGAGTAATTTGAACGGGATAATAAAGAAATTTATAAAAATTGAAATTTTCCGTTTTTTATAAATTCCCGTTATTATTTGATACATAAGGTATCATGGATAATTTTCATTAAGTATAAAGAAATTCTCATAAATGACAACAACAGAACAGAATTAATTATTTGAAAATATTTGATAAGCTCACTGTAGTTTTGAGATTAACATTTATGTTTCTTCGATGGATAAATAAAACTCTTGTTTTATTTTATAACACCAACTTTATTTATCAAATTCCCGGTATTTCAAAAAGGCACCCCAATGCAGCCTCACATTGGGTAAAAGGAGATAGAGGCTTGTCCGTACCGTTTGAAGCGAGAGAAAATAACTCTTCCATTCGAGACAATTCCACTTCTATTTATACCACTCGTCGCCTACTTGATTTGATTTCATTCAATTCAAAATATCAATGTCTACTTTGTTTTAATTCAATTGAATTCAAAATATCAATGTCTACTTTGTTTTAATTCAATTGAATTCAAAATATCAATGCCTACTTTGTTTGTATTAATTTGATTTGGGTAAGTGTAACAATTAACCGAAGATTATATTTTCCCCACGTTCATTCGGGTTCAGCAAATGAGTCCGATGTCGAGCATCTGTCAAAATATTATGGTCCGTGTGGAGTTAAAATTTCCGTTGAGTCGATTCTTTTGTGTCCATGGCCAGTACAAATTTGTTGAGGGGAATGACGGAATGGTGTAAAAGTTTTTGTGCACTCCATGCGAATCAAAGCAAAATTTGTACTTGAATCATAGCAGGCAAAGCATTGGTGAATTTGTGTCAAATAAATATTAATCAATTCGTCATAAATTTAAAATAGTTAAATATATACATATTATATTTAAAGAATATATTTAGAATAGAATATATTATAGAGTATAGAAAGAATATATTTAAAGAAAATATTTAACAAGCGTGGGCAAAAGCCCAGACTTGAATACAAAAAAAATCGATTTTGAAAAAAAAGAATAATCACAAAATTAAAAGGAAATATTTTATTTCTTTGCTCAACATGAAATTTTCGTTGCTTATGAAAGCCATTGCATATGGAAAACTTACGTCTTAAAACGTTAGATTGGGAGTTTGTTTGAAGTGTTAGAGCCTGTTAGTTGTTACATTATGATATAAACATAGTGCAAAAATAGAACATAAATTCGCAGTGTTTTTGATCTCTCCAGGAAAGTAGATGTTTCCGATGCAAGAAAACGAAAATATTATGAAAACTTTGATTGTTCTTTGAAGACACATGTACGCAATAACTCTTTCTCTGTTTTATCGAGCTGCCTCAGTGCTGACTCTGGATGGAGAATGTTGAAACAAAGGTGTCTGAAGTTTGAAATGTCGCAAATGCTGTCAATTTTCTCTATTATTTCTTTTAAGTGAAAAATTCGCAGACTGCTTCGTTTCCAACGATGCAAACTTTAGACACCTACTGACAACATATCAGCCGGGAACATAATCGCAACGATTATTAGGGATACATGGCGAATTAAACGAATTCGCGAATTCCAATATATATTTTTTTTGTACCGTGCTTCGAATTGATCGAGTTGGTTGCTATATTTGTCAAAATTGATCGCTTCCCCTTGAGGAAAGAGCTCGAAATAATTCAAGCTCACCTAAAACTTCTTCCGATGAATTCCTGTGATGTCCATTTTTAGGATTTCTTTATTTTTTAAAGCTGCAGACGTAAATTTCACATTTAGACGTGGTTTATGGGAGGCGTCTTTAGTTTGTACGTTGCAAACGCCACGGTCTGCAACTTAACTTTTTGAATTTTTTTCTTGATATTTGACTGCAAATTTTCACACTCTGCTAGGGTTTTATTGCAGTTTAATCATCTACCAAAAACAAAAAGTGATAAAATTTCACAGCATTGCGATTGCAATGAAGAGTGTTTTACGAGTGTAATCTCTGTCCATTAATATACAATACGAACATCACATCAACCCAAATCCCTGGGATTACTGTTGTCACCCACTAGTGAACACAGCCTTGACAAGGTTCGTATCCATTGTAGTAAGACCCATCGCGCTGTTCATCCTCCAGACTTAACTTGCCTGCTAGTAACCGCGTAAACGATCCTGAATAAATATCTTCATGTGTTGTTTGATATCACCCTAACTTGATAATTTCCAAAGAATTCTGAATTCTTTTTGAAGGAATGCACCATTGAATATCCCAAATTCGTTTAAGCTATCCATAGTTTACAACCGCAGACCGGAGATATAATTAACTAAACTATATGTAATCTAAATATAACTAAAGTATATATTCACTACATGCTGAATAATATAGTTCGCATCATTAACAGCATTTATGGAATACATAGCATATATGTAGACACATTGATTAGATAAACACATTGATTAGATAAAGATAAACTATTGCTGAACTCAAAAATTGCATGCAAGTGCATTATTGCAATGGAGGTTGCATTTGAATTCATTATTTTGATTGTTTACTTTTTCAAACATGAGTCCAAAATATTATCAACTATTTCAAAATCAATCTCTACACATGCATAAACGTTGCATGTAAACTGAAAAAAATGAGATGCATTCTAGATAATATGAATTATAATAACAACTGTCGAAATTTGCTTAACAAGAAAATATTTAAGATTCCAAGAAAAACAAAAGTAAATAAGATTTAAGAAATTTGGTTGATCATTCTTATTTATTGTTTCAAACTATTCAGGTAAGTAACCCAGACGCCGGCCGAAGTCCTTAGGCTACAGAATGTAAACACATCCGTGTTCAAGTGCGGACCTCTCTTGATCTGTTAAGAAGTGAATCTAATTGTAAGGATACAAAAAAGAGTGCTCGAATCCATGGGCCAATGCATACAGCACTTAACCGAGTTCTTAGAATATTTTAGCTCGAGCCTGCACTGTCAGGTCTAGTCTCGGAGAATTCCCACTTGAGGAGTTCTTTTGTGTCGAAGTGAGATTGGATCCGGGGAGCAAGCACTAAAAACAACAAACCATGATGGGAACTATCGATCTTTGGATGCACTATAAGGAAAACGTGGCAGCCATAGCAGCCGGCTCCGCCGACAACAAAACATTGCTGGCTATCAATCAGCCAAGGGCTTCGATCCCAAATGCGTAGTTGTGGCGGCAAATCACTTTCCATCAGTCGAAGTGAACCAAAACTTACTTCTTCGGGACAATTCGTGGCCTTGAGCGCTGATCATGCAGAGGGTCATTATCGACACAAGGGTCATGGTGGCGGCAACAACGATGGGGCTGTTCGTGCCGCGGAAGAGGCGGATTGGGACAGTCGCCGCGCCACCCCGTCTTGCACTGGTCATGGTGCGCGACGCTGAAACACGTACGGGTCACGAGAACGACACAAATTCAAATTAAATTCGCTTGGCAATAGCAGCAAATTCCAATTACACACTGACTTCATCACTGAACATTTTTCCACGGTGGAAAGCGAATTTCGTTAGCTCCATGGAAGCTCAACATGCACGCATTGAACACTTTGTTTGCTTTCGGGGTGCTATTTCTTCCCGCGACTTCTTTCCAGCACGCGATTTGGACCAGGTAATGTACACAAAGCGCGGTAGTCGTTATCACACCAGATGCGACCTTGCACGCACTCGGACTCACTGAACGTAAACACTAATCTATAGGAATTCGTGGGAGCGACGCACACTGCGCGATACTTGGAAAATGCCACTGCTACGCATATAACAGTTGTTTGGAGGCAAACAAGTTGCAGTTGCCAATAAGAAATCGACTAAACGGCACACTAGCGACGAAACACACCAAACAAATAACGAACGTGGACTGATGTTTGGGGTTCGCGGCATCTGCGATGAAGTCTCCTCGAACGCCCGGAACAATTCCACAGCCATACTGCCGTCCGCTATGGTGAAGTGGATGAGTTGCGTTTCTCCGCTGCTTCGAGTATGGGAAAGAAGTCGTTTTCTTATTAAACGCAATTGGTCTCAATGGGGATTCCGTGTCGATCACAGTTAAAACACCAATTAAAGTTACGGATGAAGATATTCGAAATTTGGAGTGAATTCATTGAAGCAATCGAATGGCAAGGAAAATTTGTTGAAAAAAATTGATAAATTTTCTAAGCAAGACCCAAATCCGAAGAGGAAACACCTAAAAAGATTTAATTTTGAACTTATGCAACTTTACATAATTAACTTTTGACTGAAATATATAAATTAGTTACATAAATCATATAACTTTATGTTATTCGCACTGTTATGGGATCATGATCCATACACTCTTCTACCCGCGAAACTCGGCATCAACATTAACCCAGCACTTGCCTACAATCTAATCTGATCCATGGAAAATAGATCGAAAGACAATCCATCAAATTCCGCTAACGCAATTAATATCTGAAACTAGCAAAGAATATCCGAATTCCAATCAATTTACAGAAACATATGCTGACCTATCATCCCTTTTAAAGACTATATTTTTGCGACATTTGCCCATTTTTACATACACAATTCCCGGGATTGTGTTCACAATAAAAATCACAATGTTTCGACCAATTCTACGCGAAACCGAATCAGCAATCACTAATAGCAAATCACTAAATAATTATAAACAGTTTCTGCCTATAAAAGGGCACTTTTTAATTATTTAAGTGGGTTGGTAGTTGTTGTATAATCAGTTCTTGAGATTCCGCAAAATTTAAGCCTTGAATATTAAAATATATAATATATAATGTTATCCTTTATGAAATATATAATATGATCCTTTAGGTTTAATTGTCCCATGTTTAAAACAACTTTTTTAAATGCAGCTTCAATTTTTAATTTTGCCGATGCGACTACAAATATTCGTTCAGTGCGTCTGCGTTACCGACTTTTTGCTTTCACGTGAAATGTCAAAAATGTACCTTACCTACAAGGTCTTTAGTACCTTTTTTGGACACTAGTCTGCACTCTTACTTATATGGTAACGTGGAAGACCAAAATTGGAAAATGTCGACATTCACGGATGAATGTGAATGTTTAATTACTTGGTGTATATCCGAAGTGTATAGTAAATACCCTTATTTCTGACTAACACCGGTGAATGTAGATATTCAATACGTCGGAGATTTATATTTTTTCTCAGTAATTCAGTTGCTATAATACGTCACAAGAGGGACGTAACATTTTCACATCTCTTACTGAGAGGAGGGACCAAAAATTTAAAATACATTATAAATGAGAATGACAAACATTCTAAATGAGAAAAGATAATAAAATTGAAATAATTTTATTATGTGAATTGCGGAAGAGTCCTTTACTTTAACAGCTGCTTTTATTTGTGAAGTTTCCTTTTTCAATGCCAGCTTGTACAGCCTTGCTCCCCATTTTTCATTGCAGCTGCTTCTCTCAGCGACATTTCTCGAAAAGAAATGTCGTTTATGGAAAGTCACTTTTTTTAAAATTACGAACTGATTACGTGTGTAAAGCTGTCTGAAAGTACCATTTTTATTTGCTAGTTTTAAGAGGTCGTAGTCTTCTATTCCAACAACAAACGATAACATATTTCGGCTATCTGTACAACTAAGGTCAGTACAGTATTACCGATTTGAGTAGGAGGATATTGTTGTTTGAAGATTCGTAACATTTGCGTTGATGCAATAGAAGATTCTCTCTCTTTCGAGTCAGATTTTTTCATAGAAATTATGTCGTGTTTTTCAGTCGCAATTTGATAATAAGACGTTGAAAATTGCAGATACTCTCCAATATTTTTCTTTGAAATATGGTTTTCGGTATGACCAACGCTCATATTTTTCTCAGAACTATTAACAGTTTCTCCAAGCTGTTGTACGATTTCAAAAGCATTGGCAATAACTTTCAGCTTTTCTGTGGTTAGAATATTTGTGATTTTTTAACTCTTTAAGACAAAAAAGACGATGCAATGCCTCTTTTTGTTTTAACGCTAAACAAGGCTTCATAAGGACTTTGGCGTATTCCTTTGGTATGTAGTCTTCATAGCAATTTTAACGAAGGGTAAACCATTGCTCCACTTATCTGTATCGTTATTGTTCATCTATGCAGGTAGCATATTCTGTAAATACTGATAGGCCCTTTCAGCCTTGTGAGCTTTGTTTTTGTTTTGATTGTGACAAGGGCTTCCATCAACTATGTTAACGTCTTTTCACATAGCTAATATTTTGGATATGACTTGATTACTGAATTCTCTGTGAAATATTGCTGGTACATCAAATGATAAAAATATCGAAATAACGTGATGTGCTACTCTTTTGCTCTTTTAATTTTCAAGGGTCGCAGTTGGACAAATTTACTTAAATGATCTGGATACACCACAAAGATCTTATATTCGCCTATTTATGTTTGACTACAGATCTATCCGAGCAACTTGACATAATGAGTTTAACTCAGAATCGACCACAGGTTTAACAATAATATATTTTTTAGATTCGCTGTATTCTATTTGAGATTGTTTGCATAAATTTAAGTGCAACATTACCACTTAATATGTAATATTTTCGCAATTAACTTGCAACTCTTTCTTACACGTGTTCTTCTTTTGCGGCCTATTCTAATATGAGTTTTATATAGTTTGCTCAACAATTTTTAATTGGTAACATAAATTGAATATTTGTTTCCCTTGGTTTCAATGGCACGATTAACTTCTCTTCACCATTAATTTTTAAAACGTCAAAACGCGTTAATCATCTGTAATCCAAAGGTGTTTGTACTTAGTTACAGTAGAATCACTTAAAAAAATATTTTAGAGTACTTTTCTTGAAAAAAATTAAAACAGTAGTTTTCTCATTAACCCATAATTAACGCACTTAACTTTTCAAGAATTTTTTTCAAAAAAATTTTCAAAAAAGTAAAACAGATTTACTGCAGTATCCTCGGAATAAAAATAACGACAAAAAAAATTAAAAAACGTTGATAGTTTTATCAAAGCTTATACAAGACTGATAAAACTGACCGACTCCCAGCAGAACAAAAGACTTGCGGGACAGTACCAGTCGCGTATTTGACAGCTCCTCTCCTTTTTGACTTCCGCCAGAGCATTTCTGTGATTGTCGCATACACCGATGAAGTTCCGAATGCATGAGAATGGGATGTGATATTGGATCTTTCACCGAGGTATTTGGTACGTGTTGACAGTCACCGGTCAAAGACGACATTCTCCAATTTCTATATAAATATATATATATACATATATATGTATATATATTGTATAGGTATTTTACGTTTTATTTTGCTGATCTAATGTTTTACCAGAAAGGTGGTCGATATTTGAGTGAAGTCGAAGCTATGGAAAAAAACGGACGTAAAAAGTTTGAAGAATGGGCTGAAAAGAACAAAGATAAGTGTAAAGCTAATTACTCGGACTTAGCTGTCAAGCTGAATATCTAGACATGTTTCACCGATCGGAATCTGTACACGACATGCTATATCCGAAAAAGTTTTATTATTAGTTGCTTTATGGTGTTTCTTTAAAGTATCAATTTGACCAAATTTTTCAAGGTTATCAATATTTGCAATCTCAAAATATTTATGTAAAGTTTATAGGAATTTCATGTTACGCTTTGATTGCCCAAAACTTTCATAGCCCATCTCTTTTTATTATTCTTATTCTCCCTAAGAACTCGGAAATACTATCACCGTCAGTGACCTCTTCCGATACTAGTACATAATCGTCTCTACGTACAAATCCTAAGAAACCTATACAGTTGTCGCATGGTCTGCTAGTGTGTTACAGTTCTCTTACTCCTCTTGCTAGTCTTGAGGCTCCGGTAGTTCTGTCACTTTGAATCCTGCTTTTTTGAACCATTTACTAATGGTGGTAATTCTCACACAAAATTAAGCTTTTCTCGCAAATCGCATAGCCTGGCAGATGTTAACTTTGGCGGATTATTTAATTCTCTGTATTCACTTTTATATATTGTACGACACCTTTTCTACAGGTTCTAAAAATCACCAGATAGGAATGAAATGCCTTTCCATGAGCTCGATTCGTCTTTTGATCACGACACTTCCATTTCCAAGTCTCGTTAATCATATTCTGAATTATAAAATCTGACTAAATGTTCTTATTCGTCTATATTACTTTGCGAGCTCGCTATTTCTTATTTGAGTCATAGTTTTTATTCTATTTTCATTCATGCATAGCTTAGTTTTGTATACTTATTGTTTATCATAGAGATAAATTGCGTTTAATGAAAAGAGAAAGATAAGATGTTGATCATCTGGATTTCTTTACTTTTGCTATTGTACTATATTGTTGCCAGGCAGATTGCTATCAATATTTCTTAACAAGGTGTCCTTTTTGTATTTCACATATTATAATAACAAATGTCGTTCTATCTTTTCTTTGTTTTTCATTCTGTATGTTGTCTGTATATCTTATTTTCCTGTTCAGCACTTCTTCACAATCGTAATCGTGACCTTAATTTTCAAGTCTGCTCCTGTATACAACAGCTTCTGACCCATAATTATTGATTTTCGGCCGTGTAGAGACGATTGACCTTTGTCTCAAAAAGGTATAACATTCCACACTTGTAAGCAGATTTGACCGGCATCTCAATAGAATCTCGGTAGGATCTTGATGAGATTCGTACTCTGTAAGTTACGTTCGTCATTCATTCAGTAGTTTATTTCATAATCGTTTAATGTAGCTTGATTTTTCCTGCAATCAATAATTTTTAACTCATCGCTGACATCAAAGAGTGATTTTCTGAAAAAAATTTTGTAACTACAAATTTATTGACTTCGGAACGTAATTTGGTTACCAGCAATAGAATCGTGTCGTAAAAAGAAATGGTGTCGTTCTGCAAAACTACAGATAGTAGGTAACTCGCTCGGTTTTCGATAATATTCATCAAAATAATGACATTATGGAAGTTTTCGGTGTCCACGTATGCATTGAACACTTCTGATTTCAATACCGAATGATATATTTTCATGTTCCTCTTGCATATTTCATTATTTATTTTTTTCTAACCGAAAATATTCGCCAGAGGAGTGCCTCTTTTTGTTTTATCTTTCACCTTTCTTTGAAGGACACGTTCTGCTAGTGAAGTCTGCTTACTACCAAGGTTGAATCAAACCGCATTTTCTTCTCCTAAAAACAGAGGCACATGTATAAAGACCGTAAGGCAGCATGTTTATTTCCAGATAGTGCCAATCTGTCCACTCTGTACAGGGAGAGTTCCGTAGTTTGAATCTCTGATATTTTTCTTGTCTTCCTCCTACGGTCTAAACAGACAAAGTTCTTTACTTCAGATAAAATACGTTAAGATTTCAGAATCCAATTTATATATTAAAGTTAGATTTGGCAATTGTGACATAATTTAATTTACATGTACCCTTCTACGAAATGATTTCTAAAATATTTTAACGAAATTTTTCCATGTGTTTGACTTAAAACAATTTGAAAAAAAAAATTATTACTTATTCAAAAATCACAATTAAATGGTTTTAATTTAGTTTTCCTGTAAAAATTTGTAGTATACTTCTCTCAGGGGTTTGTAAGGGCTATTGTAATTATTCTAGTCTAAACTTAATTAATGATTCTATGCACGTTAGACATAGACTTCGACGTCAGAGACCTATAGACACCAAAAACAGGATTTTTAATATTTTAAATGTATGTTACATTGTACTGCGGTAACAAAATAAAAATATTTCAAACCAATAAAACATTCATTATGTAAGATAATTTTTTTCGACACACATTAGAGCTCTTCCTATGTACAAAAAATCAACCTCCTTCTATTAGAGTAAATATGAAATTATTCAAAAGCAGCTGGCTTTGATATCCCTTGTCTCAAGTTTTCGTTTCCTATATTTTTCTTCACCCGCTAAACAACCGCTTTAATAGAAATCCTCTTTTAATTTCTCCGCAGCTGATGGCATGCATTTTCGCAGGATAAGAAATGCAATAGTAAACATAAAATTAAATTTGTTTCAAAAATATTAATGGTTTTTGGTCATAATAAAAGAATTACAACAAAGTTGAAGGTAAAACATCAAGCCAAATTCACGGTTGGCTTGATTTGGAATGATCCTGCAGTATTTATTTGACGATTAGGGGATGTTCTAGCGAAAAATAATTGGCTGGCCCGAAACTTGATGAAACCACTATAGTCATCATCATGCCACTATTGAGTGTGGGATATCCGCCATGCATCCAACCGATATCGGTTCGGTGCGCTTCAAAGACTCCCTAAAACTCGACGAACTGTCTGATCAGGTATTGTTTGAGTTGGTCCGTTGATTTCTTCGGTTCACATCATGTAGCCACCATGCATTCTGCCAATAGTGAAAATAATCCCGCACCGGTTCGCCTCGCTTAGGTGTATGGAGGGTCCGCACACTGAACGACATACGTTTCATAGAAGTAACATACACGTTTTTTTGCTTGTATTGCATAATCGATGCCCGATATCTTACGTACACACCTCTTGATAAGGGTGCAATCACACTTACGAGGGTCGTGAAAAGAATTTTAAGAATGCCATTGTAAAATGTTGTGGCTATGAAATGGGCATGAGATTACATTTTATTGTTCTCATATCGCACATTAACTTCTAACTTCAAAGAGAATCAATTGCAATAATCAGAAGAAGAAAAAGTTCTTTTTAAAATTAAGGGAAAGTAGAGTTTTGGTGCAAATGTTTTTAAGGTTTTCTACTATAGCATTTGGCTGAATAAAAATAAACTGAACTATGCACGCGTAAATCCTTATGGGCGATAGCATTAGAATGCATTTAACACTAAAAATGAATGGTTTAGATTTAACGGGGTAAAAGGCTTTCCTGGTGAATCGAAATTTACAAGAAAAACGGAAATATGACAATGAGTGAAAATACCTAACATACTGTAGTCTCAAAGCCACATACAGTGATGCTGAACTCACAATCATTTTTCACCCAAAAATAAAAATAAACAAACATAAATTAGTTAAGCATTTATTTCAATTTTTTGTTACAACAGTGACATATTACCATTGCTTATTCTCTATCCTTTCTTTTTTCTTTTTGTTTAATGTCCTTAGCAAACTTTGCCATTTCCTCTACGTTCTTGCCAAGTATCTCTTGTCTATGTATATACTCCCACTAAAAGAAAACATATCTATTTTCTCTCGAAAACCAAACTTAATATGTTTTATCTTTTTATCTTAATATATTTTATCTTTTAAGACCGCACGATACAAAATGTATCTTATAATATTTTTTTCTGAGTAAAAGTTCTTAAAGCTTATCAATAGTGTGGCTCATCAACTACCGACGTACCACTCGTTACACCAATTTTTACTGTCACCATCGCAGTTACACAGTCACCGTACACATCATACAAGCGCTCTTTGATTTCGCTGCACGATTTCCCTTCCAAAAAGAAGAATCGAATCACCGACCGATATTCCTTGTTCTTCATTTTTCTAAAATCCGCGATGACGACCGCTTCCACACGCGGTTAAAACAAAACGTCAAGTTCGATTCGATTGAAATTTTGACAGCAGCCGCCTACAAGAATGAACTACACGATAGAGAATTTCTCTTGCGATAGTGGCGCCATCGGATAGTGGCGCTATCGGACCACCATTGTAATGAGTTGAGCATGCGGTGAAATTAACAGGTGTTTGTTATCCTTATTTAATGGAACATAAATTAATAATTAATAATAATAATAATAATTAACATAATAATAGAAGAAATTCTAGCTAGAAATTCTAATCATTCATTTTGCTTTTCTCCGCAATTTCCCCCTGTATTTCCGTGTTTCTAAACTAAATTCTTTGTTTAAATCATACCGTATAGCATGAGCGGGAACATGTGATGTGGTATCAAGTTTATTACCGGAAATTGTCTTGATTGTCGAAATACCTGGAATCACTGAATCATTTAGACTAGTCTTCTCGTGTTGAACATTTTGGTCTAGCACCCATTAGTAGTTTGCAGTTATTTGCTCAACATGTTACCTTACACCGAATCCATCAACCGTTAATGCAAAAGAACACAGGTCTTGGGAACCACCGACATAGGTGAAGTTTGTACAGGCTGTAGTACCCATCTCTATTATGGATTCGCCTTAGCAAATAAAAGATCGCTCAAAAATTTTTGAGAAACTATTTACTCATCAGAATTATTTTCAAAATAAGTAAATAAATAAAGATTGTGACCGCCTACAGTGGTCTACTGTTAGCATCTACGGTGTCATCCTCAATTCCCTCTAAGAAATTTCTAGTGCATTCTACTCTTTAAAAACTCCAGAAAAGCCGATTATTTGCTATACAGTGGTATATGTCATACCAAAAGTGGTATGACAATTTTGGGAAGATATGTTTACGATTGATTGATTTCGTTATATTCTTCGGTATGGCGCCTATGGGCAGCACAACACTTAGAATCACGCTGCTTTCATTCACCGTACGCCTTCTGGAAGTGAATTTCGGGGATGCTGTTGAGATCACCCGTCTTCACTGCTTAATCTTTCTGAATCGAGTCGAACGGATGTCCCTTCCACTGTCTTTTCATCCTTGGGAATATGAGAAGAAGTCAGGTGGAGCCTCAACCGTTCTTCCCCAAATATCGCCATCAAGAATCCTGTTACTCCCTATATCTTGTGTCCTGACCCTAGTGATACCGAAACAATCAATAATTTCATCGTTCCTGATCCTGGTGATATACCTGATGTGTATCAAACTTATTCACGAAATCTTTTGCATCTTTTTTTCCAGTACCATTATCTCTTTTACCAGTGTATTTTCCACAAATTTGAAACAAACTGTCATTGTCCTATTCTAACAAATAATTATGCTCCTAATGCATCCCGTTATCATCCTAAATTTCTAATTTCATGTTTCCCATAACTATTGGAACGTTTTATTCACAACCGACTCTCTATTGAATTGCGGTTAGTTATTGCCCCTGACCAACATGCCTTCGTAGAGATCACTGCATTCATGAATGAAATCACTGAGATGTAAGACTTCCAGTTCGAAGTCAAAGTAATCTTCTGTCAATCATCATATGCTTGGTTTGAAATCAGAGACCCTTGATATCTTGGATGCAGTTTTACTTGTTCCATCTTTCCTGTTGTGTAAGCCTTTACTCGACTCGTTTTTATCCTTCATCTTGTGTCCCACAAGGTTCTATGCTTTTTCCTTGTTTTTATAAACGATCATCACTTTATGAGCTTCTGTACTTGCCTCTTGTATGTCTATGGCTTTAAAACTTGCCTTCAGGATTATCTGCTTCTATTTACAAGATGACTTGTTGACTATCGGCAATAGCTTCCTGCTAACTTCTTATTTTTTATTGTTTCTAAGTGGGCAGAATAGCCTTCTTGTTAAAAAAAAAACTCGCCAATGCTCTTTAGTTATATGTTGAATGAATAGACGACTTTTGATGTTGCCAATTTTAAAGACCTTCCAAAATATAAAACTTCACGCGTATGTTTTCAATTAAATACTCAAATGCGCAAACATCAATGGTTAAACTCGAGCAACTAAAGCTTCAAGATTCATTTTAACGCATATTCGTAAATTCGATAATTTTTTACTACTGTAGGTTAGTTGGTTTGTTTGGCCCATGTTAGGTAGTAATAATAGTGCTCTGTGTTGCTTTACACGAACATAAAAGCTGTTAGTGGGTCCATTTGCGTGTACTAATACCTAATTTTACTCACTAATTGTTCGTATCCCTAGAGCATATAATAACTTCCAGCTTAGTCCTCTTCCTCCTCTGAACGTAGCTTTTAAGTCTAATATACAAGACATAAGTCGTTCGTAACAAATAACATCCAGTTAATTTGAATTTTTCTCAATTAGTCTATCGGACAGAATAAATAATTAAACAATCAATTGTAGGGACAAAAGAACCTCACGATTCTTTGCTCATTTCAAGTCACAATCTTGTCGCTCACTCATTTGCCAAATTTTATGTCAAGGCTCTCAACACCAATCATCCACGTGCGATAGGTGAAAAATAACCGATAACGGGACTGTTACGCAAGTTTTCTAAGATATGGGTTCCGTATAAAATTGGAAACCCATACATTTCAGTGAATAAAATTCTGGATTTCGGAGCAAATATTATAAGGGATTTTTGCATCGCCGAAACCTGAGACGTCTCACAGGCATGGCCACAACAATGTTGCTTCCGTTTCATTGCATTAGACTTATACAATTCAGCAGTTAACAGACGCTCCGAGCCATGATTATTCGTTGTTATCATATTAGTAAATAGTAAATGATAAATTCTTATATACTTATACTTTAAAAACAGTTGTATGATACAAGGTGTATGCATAAATTTTGCTAAGAGATGTGAAAAGCGAAACGTACGCAGCGTATTAATTTGACACATACGTCATTTCGATTGACTGACATTAAAGTACAAAAACCGACAAGTTGAGTCTGCCAAAACTAGCGTGTTTGTTGAATCGTGTTGATCAATCATGTCGAATTTTATGCCTAAATAAGAGCATTTGCGGCACGTATTGCTATTTTCATTTAACTAAAAGAAAAAGGCTGTTAAAAGTCATCGTATGCTATGTTGTTGAGTATCGTTTGCACCAAATGTTGGTATTAACATATGGTGGAGACGCTCAAATAATTAGGACATGTGAGACTTGGTTTTGGCAATTCAAAAGTGGTCATTTCAATGCGAAAGACAGCGAGCGATCTGGTCGACCATAAAAATGCGAAGAGGAGGAATGGCAGGAGTTATTGGATGGTGAACCAACTCAAACTCAACGGTAATTAGTAAAAGCATTAAATGTGTCACAGAAAACGATCAGCAGACGTTTAAGAGCAATGGGTAAGATCAATAAACGCAGTAAATGGGTCCCACACGATTTGAATGAACGTCAAATGGTGCCACGAAGGAAATCATTTTTGCATCGAATTGTGATGAGAGATCCAAAGCCGAAAAAAAACGTTGCTTTCACCTGGCGAAGCCAGTCCGTCAATATCAAGGCTAAATCGTTTTGGGAAGAAGACGATACTCTGTGTCTGACCAGAGGAGAGTATTACGTCTTATGAACTCTTGAAGCCCAGCAAAATCGTCAATATAAAACGCTATCATCAACAAATGATAAAGGGATTTTGTAACATGACAACGTCCCATCGCACACAAAAAAAGTGAAAAGACACAGTGAAATCACTTGGATGGGATATCCCTATACACCCGCCGTACCCCCCAGACTGGGCGCCATCTGACTATCACCCCTTCACATCAATGGGGCACGAGCTCGTAGAGCAGCACTTAAGCGATTTCGAGGCAGTTGCAAAGTGGCTCGACAAATTGTTTGCCAAAAAAGACAACGCATTCTGGCATGGTATTCATTCATATAATACCTGGAAGATGGGCGAAATGTGTAGAAGCCGATGGCCAGTATTTTGAATTTAAGAAATATTTTTCCCTAGAAAACTACGTATTTGTATACCAAAAATAAGCAACATGAAAATACTAATGCATACTACTGGTATATACCTATTATTTTATTCACGAATACGTAAATAAATATATATTGTAGCTCAATTAAATTCAGGATATCATTATAAGTTAGTACTCACGATAACAATTAACAAGTTTTGTAACAAAGAAATCATACTTTTCGAATAAAATATGTTGGAATATTAACATTGATTTACTGATTCCCAAAAATCACTCAATTGAAAGTGTGATAAATTGCTTAAGGATGTTGTTTTAAATGTGTTATTCATTCAAACTAGGTGAGGAAATAAAACAGGCTTGAAAATTTCTATTATACTTAAAATGTTCAAAAATCAATAAAACTAAAGGAAAAGGTAAGGAGATAATGATACAATGAATGGTTAAGATATGTTTATTGTTTAAACCTTTATTAATTTTGTGTTAAGACCTCTTAGAATAAGGACTAGCTTTTTCGTGCAGATGTCGAAAAACAGGAAGATCAATTCTATAAAGAGTGTCATTCAATTATTACTTTGCTGAATGTAATTTCCAATTAAATGGACCGTACACCGAATGGGAAGTTATAATTTTTAGCGTAGATTAGAGCCATTTGCGCGTCCTTGTTACTGTCTTTACCGGTTTTTTCATTTTGATGACTTTTTTCCACTTTGATCACTGATAGCCGCTACCAATGTTCCTAATATCATGTTACAATTCGCAATCCTATTGCTTTTATCGTTGTCACATGTGAATGGAATCGCTGACATCATTCTATACATCGTATCACGAATATTGACTTCTCTCATGGCTTGTAAATAGTGCAGAAAAAAAGAGAATTAGGCCAGAATGAAAGAATATACCAAACACGTCACAGAACTATATATCGAGTGTATGATCCGCTCTGTTGTTCCACAGAACTTGAAGCAATACCTAAGGACGTTCACATGAGTATGTGAAGTTATGCTGTGAATTAAAGCGTCATTTTTCAGTGTAATCGATCCGAATCCGGACGTAATTCATTATATATCAAGAAGGCATGACGTAACTAGACATTGTATAGGCGCTTTTTACATCTTCATGCGTATCTCTTTGAGGTCAGGCGAAATTACCATTTTAGAAAATGAAAGCATTTATTCATGTGCTCATACATGAACATATGCGTTGTGCAAGCAACCCATTGCGTACGTTTTTTAATTCGCATATGGAACTCAACTAGGCGTGTTATCCCATACGCTCAACAAATTTTAATTAGTATTTTTACGCAAATAGGATCTTGCTTACCATTTGTTTTGGTGTAAATAACACCGGCATTTGTTACGCTTAGTGCACACTTTCCTTCCAATCGTACTCAAGTACTTAGCGGGTTTCTTAGAAGACCAAAGATGTGAACGGTGGAATTTAATCGACTTGACGATATCTCATTACACACTTTGGTGTAAAACGATGCTACAATACTGTTTGAGTTTCAGCCAACAATTTACAGCGAAATATATACTTTACTCGTTGTTCATATGTCTTGTAAAAAGCCAATTGAAGTAATTGAGATGTGACGAAAGAAATCTCGCTAATGTAATAGATAAAAAAAGATGCCATGTTGCATGTCAGGTATCAATTTTCAAAAAAAAAAGGAAATGAATTTTGGTTCAGCAACGGTGGACGATAGACAACTGAGTAAAGTGACTTTCCCTGCATAAATACAATCTTATTTCTTGTTAGAACTTGTACATCAAGTGTTGAAACCGACAGCACCCCGAATTTTCTCATGGTTGTTCTTGGTATATTTGAAATGATCATTGAGGAGTAGAAGGACATGAAGGACGTGCACAGAAAAAAAGAAACGGAACTAATAAGTTTGCCACTAAGGAATGATGAGCTTACACTTGCTACCGTTGAGGCACCCACAACAAATGCGAAAAGTAATCATAAAGCTTATCAAGCACAGAGAGTAAACAAAGGATGAAGCTCACAAAAAAGAAGTTCTAGCTACTGAATAAAAATATTTGACAAAAGGCATCTAGACGTAAAATAGCACAGGTATAATCGGTTAAAAGTCTTCTTCGTTTAGGCAATTGAAATTTGAACACGAAATTGGATCTCCTGGATCTTAAGGACTACATCCCGGGCAAGTATGTGTACTGATTTCGTGTAATCTAAGACATTCCCTCAGAGGCAACCACTAATCTCTTCAGTAATATCCAAACTGTGCAACAGAATGGGAATGTAGCTCGAGAATACAATGATTTTAACATGCACCGAAGTTAAACACTAGATACCGAAATAATAAATTCCCACCAAGTAAAAACTACCTTCTCCGGGAACGTTGACTTCACAGGAGACACGGCAAAAATGATGTACGTTATCAGTAAAGTAGATTACAGTAAGTTCAGGCCATGTCAGTGCTTTTTTTGTGGCATGTTAGGATACTCAGGACTCTACTGCGAAAATAGAGTAAAATCTGTCCGAGATATGGCTGGGGTAACTGTGAAGGCTCCTTCATCAAATTTTCATGTCTGTTATACAAAGGAGAGGACAAAGGGCAACAGACCGAAACTCCTACAAACACGAGGTAAAAGATCTATCCTCAATGTCTTGAATAAGGAAGCCAGGAAGTTTACGCGGAAGAACAGTTTTACTAGCCTACAAGTCAAGGAAATTGCTTAAATGGATTTTTCCTTTCCCCAACACGGAAATAATCATAGGAATCCAAAGAGGGACGTTCAGAAATCCTTGATTAGAAGAAGAAATTACGCACATGTTGCAGTTTTCCTTGCACAAGACGTTTACCACCCGAAGGATACCATCAAAATCATCTTCCCTTCAGAAGATCGAAGTTACTTACTCGCAAAACCTATAAGAAGCTACGCTTTCAGGACTTCGGACCTTGACATATTTATCGCAAAGCTACAAAATAAGATAACAGCACTAACTAACGAGAACAAGGAAAAAACGTTTATAACGATACAAGAATGGATGAACACCAATATAACACCAGAAAAGGAAAAAGCTGTAACGCTTTAGGCAATATGAAAAGTCATCATATCGTGATATGAAACGTAAACGTTTCAGAATAAAATATACAGAGCCTTAGCAATGAAAACAATTGTTTACCTCTTTTCAGTACTACAAGAAATTAAATTTCAGTCCTAACACCAAATTTCACAAGTACATCTTATATGATATGCATATGAACTCGCGAATGGCGAAATGGAAACGGGAGAAGTCGTTCTCGTCGGGAAAGACTTTAGGTTCTGGCAGATCCAAATAGACAGTAACCTAGTAACCTCAAACACTAAACTTAAGAACCAATCTAATTGTAGCGTCCTAAAATTGTACGCCTACAGTAAAACCTGAAGAGCTCAAAGCGGAACTGATCACACAAAATAACTCACTGGACTACACCAAGAATATACTTATAGGAGGCCATCGTAATGCAAGACGCCAACTGTGAGGAGATCATTTCAGAAATACCAATGATAGACTGCTTAAGGACTAGGTTCAATAGACTGGACAAAAATGGAAAATGGTTACGTTCTGTTCGCAAGATGTTATCTCTACGAATATGTTTACAGATTATACCATCTAAAAGAATTTTTCAAAGAACACATGTATAATATCCGTCATAGCCCTTTGAATACCTACGTATCTATCACCACCCAGATCAAACAACGCTCGCCAATAGTCAAAGATATTCTACAAGACATTTAATGGAGTAACGTTTCGGATGCACTTAAAGAGACATATGAGAAAATACTGAGTATTATAGAGCGGAACACGGTGACAGAGAGATATAAGCTGTCTTCGAAGTCCTGGTGGGCGAAAGACCATAAAATCATGTGGGCAAAACAAACGTTCTCTAGAATTAGAACAGAACAAAAAGTATAGTCATCTCGTCCATTCTAATGCCATTCGAGAAGAGTAGAAAGAAGCACTAGGGCAGTTCAACAGAAATGCTGGCAGACCAAGTGCATACAAATGTGTGAATAAGGAAAATTAAACATTTTTGGAACTTCATCAAATGCATTAGGGTCCATAGGAAACTCTAACCGGAAAACATCTTCATTGAGGAACAACCTATAAGGTTTCTGAAGTATATCAAACAGAAACAGCATCGAGGGCCAATTTCACAGCTGCACCTCATAATGACCTAGCGTTCAGGTAAGAGATGCTTGAATGCATACTGACAGAAAAGCAGATTCCTGGCACCTAGACCTGGCAATATTTATTATGAAATCCACTTCCCTACACCATCAGGACAGTTTGCTCGATGCCGTTAATAATGCGGCAGCTAAAGGTCAGATCTCTGACTCAGGCAGATACATTAGGATTGTACCCATTTCTAAACCCAACATATGTCTTTCGGGCCTCGGCTATCTAGACCCATCATACTTCTGAATGTTCCTTTAAAATAATTGACAAACTAATACAGAACAGAATCTGTAAGCTAGTATACAAGAAGAGTATCTTAGCTCCCCGTTGCTTCGCTTAAACAAAGAACAAATCAACCATAATCTGCTTAACACATTCTTTCGCAAATTGGTCAACAGCACCACGAAACCCTTCAAAGCAATAATAGACTTTACTATTGCCTATGAAAAAACTGATCTGCACATAATCTGCGTGAACTAGCTCTGCAATCTATATAGCCACAGAGTCCTACATCTATGTAAGGCTAGGATGAATTTACAAATAGCATCGCACAGGTTTATGTGTTTAAGTCTCCTTCGCTTCCACATTTATGCCCAAAAATTTCACGCCTCAGCCGACTCAAACACCAGTATCAACAATAAGAAGGCACGAAGGTGGGCACAATTGATATGCTACAAAACAAAGTGGATCAATCCTGACAAGTTACAGGCCACCAACTTCTTCAGTACTACTAATCCCAACCATAATATCAATTAATTGATTAGTAATATAAACTATATAGGCAAAGCAATCACTAGAACTAGTTCCTTTCAAGAACTGGAAGCCTATATCGAATTCTTTATAGAGTTCGGCAATACCATCAAATTTATAAGCAAATCCACAAACTCCTTTAAGCCTACACTGGCAACCCACTAGTCTCTCATCAAGCTGAAGCTAGAGTATAGTGTCACCACTTCTGGACACGCTCCAGAATATTTCTTTCTAACCATAGACACAATTAGAGCTAAATAGAGTGTCTAGGTCTACCACCAGACACAAAAAATTTTTACACTTTTGAAACAACTGCTGAGCAGAAGCGGAATAACAGAATACCAAACTGCGATGGAGGTAGCCGAGCTTATAAATATCAACATCCTTCAGTTGACCAATGTAGACTGTGAGACTAGTCTCAAGATAAACTATATTGTGTTGGAATTCTAGAACCACTTATGCAGAATTAATCCCACATACAACAGCAATAAATCACTCCCTTAATGTCGCCTTTCCCCCTAACATAGCCCCGATTTTTAGTGCCAGAACAGCAAAGACTGACTAATTTTGTTTGCGTTTTATTAAATGCATAATTTAATGCATAATATTTTTATTGTGTCAAAATTTCAAGTCGATTGGAGCAAAATTGAATAAGTTATGGGTATTTTTATACCTGTCGGATTTTAATCCTTGCCAGACCTGAGCGCGCTATTGTAACCTGGCAGATGTTTCGCTCTCTATATAATACCTAATCTTACCCCTCAGTTCTATTTATAGAAGTTTCGACTTAAGTACAAATGTCCCTATACCTGTACTGTGTATTTTGTCAGTGTAGAGTATAAAATTCAGTGTGAAGTAAGCCGATAAAATTTGCTTATGAACATTTGCTTTTTTACCAGGTTTTTTGGTGTTCAAAATTTTAAAGCGTTTCCCCCACAACTTACGTTTTCAAAGCTGGTGTCCCTCATAACTTCAAAACTACTGCACCTATCCGTTTGAAATTTCGAACACTATTTCTGTACATAATTTACGAGGTAACGTTGGAGAGTTTTTTTTGCAAATTTGTTAATAGTTTTTATTTTACAATGAGAAATTAGCCAAGTTTATTAGCGAAAAATCGCGACTATCCCTTCAGTGTTCCAAAAAGTGAAAAATAAAAATTTCGAAAAACCCTGCAAGCGTAACCTGGGGGAAACTATTATCTAACGAATGAACTATGATTTTTTGATTTCACATGATCCTGCACCAAGTTATGCGGGGCCCTGCAATTCTACTTTTTTCCAAGACTCGTCCGCGTAATTGCTGCCATCGCCGTGTTTTTTAATAGGTATTTCTTCGTGAAATATTAAACAAATTAGACAATATTCTTCAAATATCATACTTTAATCTACAATTCGTTTTAATAAAGAGATTTTAACTGTGTCGTCACAAAAACATGCCTTTTTTCGTACGAAATAACCTTATCCCCCCTTAATCGGTAGCATATGCTGTGAAAGAAGTTCGGAATGGAAACTAAGTTACAGCGTTGAGTTCTATGAATTATTTGACGAACCATCCGTATCTACTGGGGTGGGCTGTCGAACCATGGATGATTGTGAATAAATTGTCAATAGCAAATTAACTCGTCGCGCGCCAAAGTGCCATTGAAAACGAAACAACAAATAAACACACGTTAGATAAATTCTTTGGAATGAGATTTGCCTAAAATGATGAAATGATTGCAGGATGAAACGAGCTTACCACAACATAAATGCGGTTAATGATCGTCATTATGGGGAAGAGAAATATCCCTATTTGGAAAAGCTTTGGAAAACGGTCTCTAATGCGATACAAATGGCTGTGAAACCATTTTGAATCTAATTCAATTTTTATTTATCATACAGTGCTGTAAAATAAGTTTATTAAGTCCTTTTTTTTCTATAAAATACTGTTCATGATAAAACGTAGCAAAGATTTATTTAGTTAAATTAATTATTGTTCCAGTCAAAAAAATAGCAAGCGTTTCTCGTGAACGAAAAACAAAAATTCTTCCTATGATTCTAAGTAATCAGTTGGAAAAATTGAGAAAAAGGCAACTTAACCTGTATTTTGTTACATCTTTCGCATTGCGGTGTGTTATCCTGTTGCAACGCAAATTTTCCAGTACCACTAAAAAGCTCTATCACGCAAGGCTCAAACTCTGTTTGTAAGACATGCAAATAGGTCAAAAGTGTTACCTTTGAATTGATGTAGCATATTACATCTCGTTTATCACCAGATAAACATCCCTCAATATTACTCCTGATTCTGGAAGAAGTCTTCGAAGGCATTCATCACAAAGTCCATTTCGGGGTTCTCGTAGCACTAGAACCTTTCCGTCGCATAAAAATATATCTTAAGTGTTGATTCATCTGAAAATATTTGAAATTACTGTATTCTTGAGCCTATTGTAGCGGTTCTGCCCGACTCCTGGTCGAAGGTCAAGTTTATGGTTAGGTTTCAACGGACGTAACCCAACTTTAACGAGCCTGACTCACAAATCATGAAAATTTGTGTTTCCGTTGATCGTGCTGCATCGTTTCTAATGTACGATGAAGTCCTAAATCTGTTTTCGTTGGCTTTGCAAAATGATAAAGCGAGCTTCTAAACGCGTAATTTTTCTGGGTCGTCTATATCTTTTCTTTCGTTCAATGGTTCCTTTTTCGTAAAACTTTTCTAAATTGCATGCCCCATAGTGGGCTGGGAAATATCCAGTCTACATCCTATACAATCTGTTTGACGAGTGATAAGATTTCCCCGCGAAAAAACCATAATATTGTTCGTTACTATTCCACATATGTGTCTCATTTTCTAATCAAAATGCATTTCTTTCATAATCATGCTAATTTTACGAAGTGAATATCATTCCTAATTTTTTCACTGTTTATAGACAGTCGACTTATCCTATGTTATATCCTGACTCAATAAAACATTGTCATACTTTTCAGAACATCAGCCAAACTTTGCCATAAAATGGAGTGAGCAATTTTCTCCCAGCACTGAGGAGAGATGTAGTATTTAGGGATGAGAACGATGCATAATTCATTTTCATTGTGGCACAAGGTGATGTCAATGTCGATTATTCCATTCAACTTTTCAAGCCAATCATTTATTAACTTTTATAGCATCGAAGGTTGTTGCGGTAATTAATTCATTTTAAAATAATGATCAACTGATATGTAAGGATTATATATTCTTTTATTTCTTTTCAGTGTGTTCTACGCTTTAGAAATGGGTCTAATCAGATTTCGAAGAACAAAATTTCATTCTTAACAAATTTGAAATTCATTCGGGAATGAAATAATTTTTACAGTCCGCGAATGAAATTTGTACTGAATAGAGCAGTGTTCTAAAAAAATGTGTACAAGAGCAGTTTTTCACATCCAAACATGTTAGCCGACTTTGCCTTATTGTGCCAGCACTTCACGCGAATAATAAATGGTCTAAAAGGCTTAGATTATGAACATAGTCGTATCTTAAGGTAAGAATGATTACTTTAGGAGATACTCTATTAAAAGACTGTCACAATTGCACGCAAAATTGAAGGAATTGTTACATTTCGGGACTTATTCATAAGACTGCTATCGTACAGCTTATCAGCGTCACTTATCAGAGAAAAAAACTTATGAGCGTATGAATCCCTATAAAATTTTCTTTATTAACAGAGAACAGTAGTAACAAAGGCTTTAGATTCGATTTCACAGCTTTTGCTTTCCTTCTTCAAAAATTATTGCGGGTCTCTGGATGTTTGTTTCTTTTCGGTAGAATATAGATCTGTTCGACGTTGTAACGACGTTGGAATTTGTTGTCTAACCTTCTCTACCAATGATATATCTAAAATTGGATAAAAAATTATATAGAAAAATGTGATAATGCTTGGAATGAATCTTTGAATGAATGGTGTACCTAGGTCAGCAACTAATATATCTTCTTTTTCACTTAAACTTTTAACGACTTGTGCCCAAGGATCAACAAGTGTAGAATGGCCCCAAGCAATATAATCTGCAGACTCATCTCGAGCTACGGATACAACAGCAACGTATAATTGGTTGTCATTGGCACGACTACGTGCTAATAACTCCCAATGTAGCGGTCCAGTGCTCATGTTAAATGCTCCAGGATAAACTAATGCGTCACAGCCTGAAAAACATTAAATTTTTTTATCACACTCAATATAAAAACGTTCAGTAATGAGGAAAATTAGATATATTTTGCTATTCATAACGGAGTTTACCAGAAAAAAAGCTCCTTCTGCCGTTAATGTCTTTGTCTGCAGCTGGTTTCGATACAGAAAGGAAATATCTCTGCACATCAGAACGAACTGATACAAACTACAAACTGCTAAAGCGCGCCCTCAATAAAAATAAAGAACGATAAGCCGAAGCTACCTAACAATATGTAGTTTTATTTCACGCTGTAGCACATAACTTAATTAATCAATTTTACATTTATTCAGGTTTTATTTACATGGACTTACGTTGAATACTGTAAAAATCGAACTATCAGGTTTTCCGAGGCAGCTATCTATAGCGGGAACCGGGGAATGAGTTACGAGTTTTTCTTTGAAGTTCTTATACTTTGGATAGCAACAAAATTGTATTTAAAGTTAAATTTTGGTATTCTTTAGATTTTACAGTGAAGCCCACGCCGAGTTTTGTATATTCTGAGGTCGAAGTTGATGTCATAACTTAAAATTAATCAACAAATCTTTCACACCAATAAGGGCTAACATGATAGTCGTTGCAGGGATTATTGCACAATTTTTCATGTAAAGTTCGGCTTGAGATTCAATATAAGCCAAAAAATGCGAGTAACGAATTGATGATGTTTTTCGTACCTGCCGCAAAAATACTAACCCGTGTTGTTAACTTTAAAATTGGCGACATGCATTTCAATGAAATAGCATTTTCAATCTAAACAAACAGAACTGCAGAATGTGGGGCATAAAGAAAACCAAGCAGTACAGTACACACAAGCGTACAGTGTGTCGTGGTATATTGTCCTGTAAAATCGTTGGTCTATATATGTTTTTCGCAAATTTCGCAAAATTCGCAGAGTTTCTATCGGCTTATATCTACGAGCAGCTTTTTTGAGAATTGTACACTTTTCTCTTTTATTAAATTTAGAGTAACAAAGCGTAACTCACCTTCATTTCTATAGATCCGAGCCATCTCTTCAAACCTAATGTCATAGCAAATACCAATACCAATTTTTACACCGTCAACGTTGACTATTGTGAAATCATTCCCAGCAGATAGCACTTCTGATTCTTTGAATCGTACCCCACCAACAATATCAATATCGAATAAATGCATCTAATATACAATGTACATATTATAAACAATTAATAAAAATAATGATCGAGCTCTTACCTTACGATGTTTCCCTATCAGATCGCCTGTAGGTGACCATACAGTGCATGTATTATAAATCGAACCGTTGTCCTTTTCGGGTATAGTACCACCTATTAGGTATATTCCCTGATTCTTAGCTACGTTCGATAGAATTTGGCAAGTGTATCCGTTCGGAATGGTCTCTGCATATTCTTCGAAATATTTCGTTCCATACGGGCAATTGAAACACTCGGGCAATGCTATCAGTTTTGGTTGAAATTGTTTTACAACTGATATAATTTTCTCAACAGCATTTTCGACGTTCTCTTGTTTGTTTTTTCCCACCTTCAATTGGAGTAATCCAATTCGTAGGCCTAAAGAAGAAATATAGTCAACTTACTTCATTTTCGGATATGAAATTGACTTACATTTTGCAATTGTGGACATTTTTGGAAGACACTTTAGAGCTCTTACTATCTGGGACAAAGTTTCCTTAATCAAATCCTAGTCGCAGAAAAGACATCATCCGACGTGAATTTAAAATAAAAAATCGGCAATACAATTGATAAGAAGCGTCAAACTCTGATATTTTGTATTTGGGTTTTGTGGTCTACTGTTAGCTTCCATATGTTTTGGTTTCACATATGTTTCTCATGCATGTGGCTTGGCTTTTCGAATACCTAACCCATGAATAATTGGTTTATATCATGGCTGTTAGTTCTGAATTGTATAGCCTATAGAAAATTGTATGCATATTTGAAATGAAATTTTTCTTTCTCTGTGAGTTTCGCAGTAAAAACTAATGTCTTATATTTCAGTATGTAGCCTAAAACGGTTCTTATTATCTGTAATTCAAAAGTGCTTAAAAAATTGCCATGAAATAAATCTGTTGGATAAAACAGATAATTGTTAATTTCGCAAATAATTAATATTACAAAGAAATACGAACGCTAGACATTAAACTTCTACTTAATATTTTTCGGCTTATTAATTCTTTAAATGAAATTTAGTCTTCGAAGCTATAAAACTCGATGAGAAAGTTTGAAAATCAAGAAACGGAACATTTTCGAAACAGGATATGAATTTAAGTTCCTAACAAATATAATAGAAAGGAATCCACATCCCTGTTTTTGAATATTGCTTTTGATAGTTGCATATCCGGATTAATTAGTAGTAAGAATACTCTTCCTCTGTACAACATTTGCCATGTTCGAGTTCCGCTGATGACGGATACTTGAGTTCGTCTATCTCAGTGTCGGAAATTATTATATCTAGTATCTTCTGGAAAATTACCAAGAAAGTCGTTATTGTCAAGCGTTATTCTTAGCAGGTAACATACTCGAGTACTTTTGGTCTTCAAATGAGCGGGCTTAACTGTTACACTTACCCAAATTAAATTAATAAAAACGAAGTAGGCATTGATTTTGAATTCAATTGAATTAAAACGAAGTAGGCATTGATATTTTGAATTCAATTGAATTAAAACAAAGTAGACATTGATATTTTGAATTGAATGAAATCAAATCAAGTAGGCGACGAGTAGTATAAATAGAATTGGAATTGTCTCGAAGAGTTAGTTCTTCGCGTCGAAAGGTACGGACAAGCCTCTATCTCCTTTCACCCAATGTGAGGCTGCATTGGGGTTCCTTTTCGAATACCGGTTCAATAAGAATTGTATACCGGGATTATAGTAAATAAGAGTTAGAGTTATTTTCTCTCGCTTCGAAAGGTACGGACAAGCCTCTATCTTCTTTCACCCAATGTGAGGCTGCATTGGGGTGCCTTTTCGAATACCGGTTCATGTATACAATAAGAATTGTATACCGGGATTATAGTAAATAAAGTTGGTGTGATAAAAATAAAACAAGAGTTTTATTTATCCGTCGAAGAAACATAAATCTTAACCAGACTCGAGGTCGAGGGCCATGGCTTTGAGTTGAATTGTGACCGATCACAATAACAGTGAGCTATTTAGAAAATTGTTTCAATTACATATATTGCATTGCTATAACAACACATCACTTTTAATTCTGCAAGCTCTAAGCTTCTGTAATCACCTCAATTATTTATTTTTCCAATTTATTTTGCCATTTGGAATGACTCTAATGTAGTTTGACTTTGACGTTTGATTCCGAGAAGGCATTTAGTTTCGCTAACTAAAGATTTTGCAGATAATAATATTGCCACCTTCCTATTGACATAAGGGAAAAAATACAAAAAAAAAAAAAATCGTAACGGACTTAGAGTTGAAAATTCTCTGAATGTTACGAGATATTTATTTTTGGTAGAAGAAAAAATTGTTGAAGCAACACAAATCGATGTCGCAGCTATACCCATAGTATTACTTTCGTATAAAAATTCGTTATGAATGCTACAGTTCAAAAAAGTATATTCCAAAAGATGCTTTAATTTAGAGAGTTCGAAGAGTCATTGATATTTAATGTGTGGTTATAAGAATATCACAAATAATAGTACACCGTATTGGAAGAATAGTTCGCATGTGTGCATCGTAACCAGTGAAGGCTTATAGAAAATATTTTGTTTCATTGCGGGGTAGTATTTTCGCCGGTTGAAGGATCAAAGGCTATTTTATGGCGATACAAAATCGATTACAAACGATGTGTGTTTATTTGGGGGAATCAGCTAGATGCCGTATTATATCAGTTTATCAAGTCATTATTGAAGCTCTCTTACGAACACGATTAATGATCAACAAATCAATAATGGTCACAATCTCTTCAAGGAATTAAGAAAAAGTGCACTTCACAAACGACCAAATTATTCTTCTGCGTTATTACGCTTGTACCCATGCCACGGTATCGACGTCTTAAAAGCTTTCTTTTGAATGCTTCATTTGTGCAAAACATCAAAATTCATTGGTTGTAACAAGAAATGTAGGTAGTTCTTTGCTTCTATTCATATACAGAGCTAGAAATTTGAGAACTTTTCTGCTAGCAAGCTATCCAAATACTTTCTCGTCGATTAAGAAGCCGATTTTTGTTGTTTCAGCTAAGTTCATAAAAAGCATAGAAACAATATGTAAATCCTTATGCCACTAGTTATATTATATATATTAACTATAGGAAGCTTCTATACGGGACTTCTATACGGGCTTCAATACGCCACTTCTATACGGGAATATCCTTTAGCAGCAGTGATTTGATTTGTTGCTTCTGGTTCTGGGCTTGAAGTGTACCAGGCTGTTATGGTACCAGAGTGGCATAAATCAAGTTCAACCTAAAATTCTTGGATTGCTTTGACGTGGCTTTCACGCAATTAAAGCGGGTCGCCTTGTTAGTAGATCTTTATACATCGGTTATTATTCCGTTAATTCACTATTAGCTCCCATGTACTAGAAACATATACTAGGGAGAATAAACGCGTATTTTTTTTCTAATGTGAAGATAGTGGATGTCTTTCTTGTTTATTTAAAGTTGTGTGAAACTTTCAGAGTTTCAAATGATTAAATGCGCTAAGGGTTGAAGATTCATCCGATCGCCTTCTGTCAATTCACAAGACTCGGGAATATGAGAGTGTCGTGTAAGTTCTTACCTTATTTGCAGCGAATTTTTTAGTTTTTTGTTATCATTGCTTTCATTTTTAGTAGTAGCAGTAGTAGTAGTAGTAGTAGTAGTAGTAGTAGTAGTAGTAGTAGTAGTAGTAGTAGTAGTAGTAGTAGTAGTAGTAGTAGTAGTAATAGTAGTAGGTTAGTAGTCTTCTCGATACGTAAGGAATCCTTATTTTTGAAATGTGTCATGTACGTTCTTGTTTACCCAGCGAATCTGCTTTTAGTTTTTAATATCTGTCATAAGTACCTCAACCATAGGATTTTTAACAAAAACTTCGTTTTTTTTCTATAATAAGATCAAATTAACTAATAGAAAGACTAAGTTTTGGTTATTACAAATGAAAAATCTTATCGGATGAAACTCCATCAAGACCACGTTGACAGATTTCTATTCTTTTTTCAATCCCTTATTGACAAAATGAGTGGTTTTTCATGTAACCACGTTACGGCCTTTGAGTTTTAAACCTGCAATCAAATTTATTGATACCGTGTAGACTCTGTTTAAGTCTGTCATAGTCTCACAAACAATTATCCAGTGGCACTACATCACAGCGCCATTTGGCCAGTGGCCACAGTGGCCATTTAACAGCGGAATATCGTGAAACTACACAATCAGGATATTTGGTTTGCAATAAATTCCTCGTTTTGTTGGCCGTGTGATTTGTGGCTCCATTCTGCTGAAACCGCATAGCGTCAATAATAGGTTCAAAATGTACTGGTTCCGATTGAATTTTCAATGGGAAAAAAGCAGGCCATACCATGACGTGTTCAGTAGAAAACGCTATTCAAAAAGCCTTTTTTCTTTTTCGGTCTTCAATTTTCAGAAGCCAAAATGTGGCACTTTTGATTGTTGACGTAGTCTGAGAAGAGAAAAAATCATATTTTCACAGATACCAGGGGGTTATTCTTTAACCTTCGGCATACAACACGAAAAACAAAATCCTCACCTTAAAATATTGTCTCTGTTTTGTGCATGTATTGAATAGAACATATGCACAGAACCTCCAGCTAATGTAAAATTCAATATATTTGGTTGTGTTTTACATAAAATTTGACGCATTTTAAAAGTCTTGGGGTTAAAATAACTCCACGTTGTATAATTGGAGGTTAATAATTGAGTGAATCTACCGCAATGTAAATGGTCGGCTGCCTTCAATTTTTGCACCAATTGGACCTTTACTGCTTCAACGCAATATTCTTAAACAGGGTTCGATTGGTGCCCGTTTCGAATAGTTTCAATCGTTGAGAACGTCAACGAATTGAAAAATTCGGATCCTCTTCAACACTGTGGCTCACGGCTGCAATGTTTTCTCATGAAGAACCTGGTCAAACACGCGTTTCGACCAAAACATATTTCGACCAAAAATTAGTGAGGATAATGATTAAGATGACCGATATCAAGATTTTATGAAATTTAACTTTTGCTGAGATACCATTCGCATAATGGATTTTTATTATTTTAATGCGATTTTCGAGCGAAGTTTGAATCCATACATTGGTATGGGTACAGTAACATTTGTCATGGTTCCTTCTACTGGTATGTCAAAAAATAAATGTCCAAGCTTTGCATATTGTTCCTCCTTCCACAAACCATGCAGTATGTTTTGCATATGTCTGGCTCAAAAATCTCACCAATCTATAAAAACTCGGAAGTAGGCTCCTATGCCTTAAGCGGATTTTCCATCAAAGCTGTAACCGAATGTATATAGAATATTTGGAACTGAAAACGGATCTTGATAGACAAAAAGGCATCAAATTTGAGGTCAAAATTTTTTTTCAAAAGCCGACTGTGATCTCTACGACCATCTACAGGTATCTTGAAAGCTATGAACTAATTTACAGGACACAAGATTTCCAAATTCGATGTTATGAAAGACTCTTTAAAGCGAAGAAATCAAGTTTGGATTGATCCGTTAATTAAGGGGAATGCAGTTCATCGTCGCCATGAGTCATCCAGCATCACTTTAAAGAACAAGGCAAACATAGAGGCTTTACTAATGACGAAAACTTTTTTAACTGTACTTTCCATTTAAAATAGGGCATCCTCTCCACAGTATTCAGTGTTTGTCGTATTTTTCAACTAGAAAACGGAAAAGGGAGATCTTCTAAATGTCTCAAACAGCAAACCATCTGACGGCCCCCACGGTATCCCGAACAGAGTACTAAAGAAGCGTTAGCTCACACTCGAGCAAAATAAGTGTGGCGAAGGTGTTTCAATTGTTATCAAAGTTTCACAGGAACAAATTTGAATTTGTGTCGTTTCGTAACCATGGATGAAACATGGGTGCATCACATGGCATCCGATACAAAAGAACAATGAAAACAATAGACTGAAAAGGGAGAACTGGCTCCACAGAAGGCGAAGACCGTTCCATCTGCAGGCAAGGTCATGGCACCGGTTTTTTTAGCATGCACGTTGAATAACTTTCATTGACTATCCTGGAAAAGGAAAAACTATCAACGGCAGGTATCATGCGACTTATTACAACGTTTGAGCGAAGGAATTAAACAATAATGGCCGCATTTGGCTGACAAGAAAGTGTTGTTTCTTCACGACAATGCCCCAGCATACAGATCTGTTATTGCAATGGCCAAAGTTAGTGAAATGAAGTTTGGATTGCTACTTCATGAACCCTTTTTTTGAGCCCCTTCGGATAATTTTCTATTCCCAAATTAGAAAAAAACGGCTAGGTAGTCAAAGAAATTCCAATGCCGAAGAAGTGATATCGGCATTCAATGGGTCTTTTGTTGAGACAGTTGTTACTATAGAAACGGTACCGAACTTTTTGAATATCGCTGGCAAGAGTGAATAGGGATGAAAGGAGTAAATGTTGAAAAATAAATATATTTTTTCAAAGTTTAGTGTTTTCTTTGATGGGTCGGTAACTTCTGGGATCACCTTCGTAGCCTTGCCTATTCCTGAAATGTCATCACCATGTCATCACCAGTAAGATTGATGAGAGATGGTGAGATAGATAAAAGATAGATATGGTCGGAACACGGCGACAATCAATAAATGGGAGATTTTTGAGTTTAACGTTGTCGTTGTTCAACAAAATAGAAAGAAGATCTCGGCCCTTCGATCTTAAACTCCGGTAATTGGCTTCAAGAATCCTAGTTCTCAGTTCCACCGTGGGCACAAAGCTCACTCGACAAATGATGAAGAGTGTTAAAAACAAAGGAATGCTGACTAAAATATAGTGGACGTTTTAATGTGACAGTCGGTAGGTGCTAGTGGACAACTGTAGCGAATCTTCCGAGAAAAGCATCTATGAGATGGTGGACAAGGACAACAGGGTATTGTAAATAGGTAATATCTCTCTCTGAGTATTATTATTAAGATATACGAGGGTCGGCTGAAAGGTTCGCTGCCTAGGGTACTTAACGATGAATAATTAGCTTGTTACTCATGTCACTAGTTGCGACACTCAGTAGTATTATAAAAGCAATCACTGATAAAGTTTGTTCTCATACTTAAATTATTTATCGGACAACAAACATCACCATGTCAGCCGAATCTGGAAATTCTCGGAATTTTGAACAGCGCGGCGTGATAAAATTCCCCGTAAAGAAGGGAAATACACCGAAAGTCATTTTTGAAGAGATGTCATCGTTTCTTCAGGATTCTGCGCCTTCATATACGATGGGCGAAAAGTAGGCCCGACTATTTCAAGAAGGACGAGAGAGCTGTGGGAACGACCCTCGCACGGGGCGCCCTGTCACGGTACTGACCGAAGGAAACGTCCGAAAAGTGGAAAAAATCGGTCTGGCCGACCCAAGATTAAAATTGCGGCAGATTGCTGAGGTACTGCAGATTAGCAAAGATCAGGTTGGAGAAATTTTAGAGGAACATTTGAATATGAGAAAAATTAGCGCGCGCTGGGTGCCGAAAATGCTCACATCGCTCTACAAGCAACGTCGACTCGCAAGTTGCAAAGATTTTTTAGAGCTAGTCGGTGATATGCAGGAAGATATTTGGCAACGGATAGTCACCGTAGATGAAATATGGATTCGCGAATATGACCCGGAGTCGAAACAAGAGTCCATGCAATGTATAAAAAAAGGAGAAAGGCTACCGAAGAAATTCAAGGTGGAAAAGTCGGCGTCCTAGCTAATGGCGGCTGTTTTCTGAGAATGCGAGGTAATTTTGCTTATCGACTACCAACCCAAGGGAACTACGATGAATGGCCAATATTACGCCAATTTATTGACTCAGGTTCGCGAGGCTATTGTACAGAAACAACGTGGGAAACTGACGCGCGGAGTGCTTTTTCACTGCACATTGACCACCCTTCATCAGAGATTGACCACCATTCATATAGCCCAGACCTAGCACCTAGCGATTTTTTCCTGTTTTTCAATATTTGTAATTGCTTCCATCTTCATAAAATTTTTGTGCTAGAAATAAAGAAACCTTTAATTTTATGTTTTTTTATTTACGTCGCGGAATCGATTTTCGACCGTGATCATTCGGTCTTCATCGCTGATGAAGATGTTTCTTTATTTCTAGCGCTGTTTTTCAATTTGAAAAAGAACTTACAGGTCCGGAGATTTGCAGATGACAACGAAATGAAAGCTGCTGTTGATCGTCATTTTGAAGAGAAAGATACTGAATATTTTTTGAGTATTTTTGGATATTTTTTGGTTGTATGCGAGATGTGAGGAATGCATTTCACTTGAGGGAGATTATATTGAAAAATAAAAAATAGAAACCAATATATTCTTTCGTTAAGTACCTTAGGCCGCGGACTTATCAGTCGTCCCACTTAACTAAGTAGTATAGTAGCTCAAGAATGATAAAACTGGCGAACAATTTCGTAGAAGACAAAAGTTTACAAAATACGTAGAAACATTCTTCCGGTTACATTATATTTCTATATATATTTGCTGTTCGTTTGGTGGTGAGAGCTTTCCTTGGTTATTATTACAGGATAAAGTCAATCAAAAACTTGAGACATAAAACCTATTAAGTTTATGAAATTTCAGTACTCGTACTGAGAGACGCTGATGTATCTGAAAAACAATTTATTGACTACTCCATTTGTACAACGGAGCACGGGATCGATGAATCAAATCTTCTATAAGAAATGGATGATGGTCATGCGTTTTTGAATCATAAAAGTTAATCAGTACAAAGTAATTAGCAACATACCATTAATTCACGAGCAAACTTCTACCTTCTACATAGTTGACAATCTGATAATCTTCATATAGACCTTCATTAGCACCTTGAACGAAATTCTTGGGTCTTGTACTATAGCTGCGACAAATTATAGTTAGCAATATAAATCGTATCAAATTTACAATCATTCGCATCTCAATTAAAATAAACGATGGACGCAAGGTGGTTAGAGAACTAAAGCAATGCTAGTGAACTCAGTTCAAAGAAGTCTTTATTCCGCAGGCCAATTCTCGTTACGTGCTTGATCGTGGGTTGGTTCACAAAGATAAACCTCGGGAGCAGTAGCGTTCTTAATACAGAAAAACACGAAATAAGTGCGGGCAACACAAATAGGACTAAACGATTTATAATATGGGAAACGTCCGGAATTTCTAAAGTAAATAGCGAAAATATTTCATCCTACAAATAATATTATTCGTAGCCTAAATATTACAGTTGGTGCTAGGTTTCACATATCCTGTTGATCTTGGCGATAAAAAGCCTTGGCGATTATTGTCCTGTGCACATAATTTTCAGGCGCAATACGGTCTTCCAACAATGGCTAACAATTGGTATGATTATTGGAATGGACGATCTTTAACGAAAGTTACACCAGAGCACAATAAGAATGGACAGTCGGTACCAGATGAATCAAGGCGTTTTATATATTCACTTATTGAAAATTACACAAAGGAATCGGGAAAGAATGGCAAAAAGTGTCTACTTCGGAGTATTTGTGATCATGCCAAAGTAGATAAAATGCATGGAGTTTGGGGGAAAATTATTGACGCAATTTTAACGTGAGTATTCAGTGAATGTACTTTTGTTCAACAACTGTTGGGGTTTAAAAGGCTTTATTGACAACTAGTTTACAGTGAATTGGTCCTAAATAGCGATTCCTCCTATGTATATAGTTATAGAAAGAAATCGTATAGCCATGACACTAGCAATTATTATACTGTGTTTGTTCTATTATACCTTTAATATAATCATTGTTTGTAATGCGATATTTAAAGGTATATCTTGGTAGAATATCGAATAGAGAATTTCTTCTATTTGCCTATCAAAATCAGAGCACTTTAAATTTTAATGATTTGATTATTACCAATCGTGATGAGGACAAACTTCTCTGGATTATATTGTTATTTGTTGATAAGGATGCTTGGCATCTTCTTAAAGATATCTTGAATTAAATTTTTTAATGCAAGCAAATGCTTCGGCTGCCAATAAGATAATGGAGTGAAAGGTATTTCAGGATAAATGTTTATTTGTACTTCAATAAACATTCACAGACGAAGCGAAACAGCTGTCGGCTCCGAAACAATTCTATGGTCCAAAATGCCAAAACACAAACTAAAAGTAGAAACTCATAGTTCAGTGATTTCTTTTAATTCAAGATTTTATTATACTTATCAATAATATTTAAAAACACTAAGGAGTCAGGAGTCACTAAAATTACAAATAGATTTTTTGAATCCTGTCAGGAGTCACTAAAATTACAAATATTTTTTTTAGAATTGATTATGTCTGGTGTAATGTTTAATTTCAAGTTTCGTTGACTATGTCTGCCACAATGCTCGAGTACAATATTCTTACAAAAGGCTTTTGGGCAGCGGAAGGAGTAAATTTCTTTACAATGATCAATTCCATTTACATTTACAAATGTACAATATCTAACTTGATTTTTATTGTAAAATTTCTACTTGCTCTTATAAGAATATTTAGCCCTACGAGGTTTGTTCCGATGTGGGGACATAGGTTGTGTATCGAGCTTACCTTTATTTCACCGCACTGGTGTTATTCTTTATCATCCGGTGAGTGAATTGCTTCCTTGTGGTCTCTTTGTTAAAAACCACACGGTTTTCGCGGTTTTTTTTTCACTTCCTGAATCAGCTTAAGGAATTGCCCTCAGTGCATTCGACGCATTAGTTTCAACCGCTTTTATGAGCGTCATTTATAGTGTGGGTCAAAAGAGCCCGAAGTTGCTAAGATCAATTTTAGGACTATATGGAGGCTGGCAAAATTTTACGACCTGATCTTTGTCAAATATTGCTACACAATGTTCAATGTATGCGTAGGCACATTGTCGTGGTGAAAAAAATCGTCAACATCGTCTTATCATTGCTCCGTCTTTGACGTTATTGTTTTTGGCGTTGGCGATTAAGAATACTTCCACTTGGAGACTGCAGCTTTGTTTCTAAATCGCAGACCTGAGCCCCTTATTTATCACCACTAATAATCTTTTGAGTACATGTTCGTCATTAAAAACCATTTCAAAGTTGCCATGATTGATTTCAACGGAAAGATTTTTCTGTTCTGCCTTTATTTGGGATGAATTTAGTCACGCATGTCATTTCCAAATTTTCACTTCAAATTCTCCTAACAGTTTGCATATATTCAACCGACAATCTCCATCAAACGCAAGCCATACACGATAGACGTTTTTTAATGTTATTACGTGAGAGTGAGAATCCCTCCTAACTGGCGTGACCGCTTATAGTAACTGTTCATTCTTGCTTTGTTTATACATTCTCCTCCAAATGCCTCATTCATCATGCCCATTATTCGCGAGCGAACATTGATACTTCATTGCTGTACTTTCTCAGTTCTTTTATATGCGTTAAATATATCTGTCAAATACGCAACAGTCTATGTGAACAAAAACACGGTATGTGCAAATTTAGGTGGTTGAATTAAAACTATCGTATCGAATACTGTCGATAAATCTTATATGTTTTACTTACAAGCTTACAAGCTTTATATAAAAAGTAGTGCATATAATGTGTTACTGAAGTTGCTGTATCTTACAGCATGCCCGACGTTCGACGTCAAGAATCGAGTCAACTACAAATTTGTACCTGGGCGACAGACAGTGAATGGTGTTTCTTACCTCGAATTGCTGAAAAGATTAAGGAGAAACATAGATCAAAAAAGGAATGACGCAAACCCGCGTTACGACGACTCCCGAATATCCTTAGAGTTCTGATTTGGCCCAAACAAGCCTTTTTCCCAAAACGAAATCCTTTCCTTCCTCGTATCGACATGGGGCATAAATGGTCATCAAAGAAGCTTCCGCGTGTGTCCTTGAGAACCTTCCAGAATATGCTAAGCCGATGAAACCTTTCATTTTTTTTCCTGACTGATCCCAATACATATGATACCAATGTATTTTCAAGACTGAACTGACACTTATAATGAAGTCACTACTGAAGAAAACAAAAAAGATTATATTCTTATCTACTTTCAAATTTTAAAGCATTTATTTATTTTTTTTTTGTTCCAATCCGAAGAACAAACATCGGCGACGACTTTTCAAAGTATAAGTCCATTAAGTTTTTAGGCCTTTAAGTAAGTAAAATGCGGCTTCCACCAATTGGTTATGATTGACATTTTGAGATGTAAACGTCATAAGAGTGAAAATATTTCCAACAAATTCGGATCGAATTGTATTCAACAAAAATGTTTGTGAAGTGTAACACTCTCAAAACGCTTGAGTAAGAACATGGCACAATCATAAATCTCCCCGTTTACCATCAATGGTAAAATAAAATGGGTCCACTAAGATAACTTAGTGTAAAGGAAGTTATGACTACTACAACATCATACTTCAACACTGGTACCGATTTCAAAGGTTCATTTCAAAAAGCTCTTGTTGTATGTTTAACTAGTTGTCAGCTTTCATCTGAATCATAATAACTGAGATTAATATTCTGTTGTAGCATTTTGTTCGGTCATATGTCTCGGCTTCGCTCAAAACCTACTTGGAGACAGCTAAAAATCAGTGTAAAAATCAGTAGTGTAGTGTAAAAACCAACCAGCGATACGACTTACGGGACACATCTCGAAGAAAGAGACAGCTCATGCGATCGAATATTTATAATTATATTTCATGTTTTGAGAGTTCTATTCTTGGTAAAACGAAATAATGAGAATGAAATGAGAAAATTGTTACTAATACAAATATTATTCTACTACTTCCGGTTGAATGTTATTTTGTCAGGAGTTTATACAGAGTATCAGCAATACTGTGTTACTATGCTATGAATTAGTTGTGGTGTCTTTCTGTATCTTTCGTATGCACTTGACATCTGTCGTATGCACGTATGCATCAAAAGAGACAGCTCTTGCCAGTGTTAATCAGTTCCAGTGTTCATCAGTATTTTAGCCGATGACACATGGCATGCATACGCAGTGCCTAATAATGAGTATGCGAGTGGTTTCATCCACTCTTTATGTGTTATTTGGAACGAATTAAACTCCAAAGTGTGATTGTAAAATCTTTCATTGTAACGGGCAGCTGAGCACGGTTTTAAGCGACCAACGTTATTTAAACCGACAAATACTGCCCCGATTACTGACTTTGTCTTTGTATTTATTTTAAGTAAATACATGAAATTCTAAATAATCTCATTTTAAACAATCTTTTAAGACTTCCTGTCAAATGAATAATAGTCAATCATCACAATCTTTAAACTTAATGATAATCTAAATTATATCCTTTTAAGATCTTCCATCAAATAAACAATCTTTCCACTTAATATCTTCTTTAGATTTTCTGTCAAGTAAACAAATGTTTCCATTTAATAATCCTGATTAAAATAAACAACTGATTATTAAATTAAGATTTCAATTAATGATATTAATTCAACGCACTATCGTCATAAGCCATGTCGTTGACAAATTTGTAAACATCTGATCATTAAATAGGAATGAAATAGATCCGTCGTCAGAAGACGCTTTCGCCATTAGCGATGCTGCATGGCGGTTCCATGACAGGCTCACATCACATGAAGAGACCACAAATGAATTAGATTTGGGATAGCCTCTAAAGCCGAAACGTTTATCAGACCCGTTACCTGTATACAGCCCGAGCGATGGGGAAGAGTAATGAATTGCGGTAAATAACAACACACCGTCCTGTCATAATTAAAATTAACCTCATCTGACTGACATATACTGCTTATATACTTATACATCAGAAACACGTGCATGCTTAATCATTCATGGCAAATTAACTTACAACACAAATTTAATAGTGTCCTCAAAGGCTACTTCACGGTAAAATGCCACTGATGCGATAATTCAAAGTGATAATTAAATTTTGTTGCAGACGCTATATTATTTAATGGATAAATTCTCGGATTATTTCAACAATGCATTAGCGGTGTACCCGCGAGTCAAAACGACGCTATTGCTTTGTGTCTGCTTCTTATTTTCTCATGAGAGTTCTTTTGAACTAAAAAACTACATATTTAGAAACCAATTATTTATATATGTCAACTTTACGCTACGAATAAAGTTTATTTGCAAGAAAATTATCACTCGATGGTCTGGTATGTTGGTGTCACTATTTTTTTTTGGTGAAGTGAGCGTTTGTGATGGATATGAGGCAACCATGATAAGCATTAAAAGTGTTTTAAATATTTTGATTAATCAATAGAGAGAACATCCACCACGCGTATGTTTATCGTGATTTGATAAAGTTTAAAATATGGGCAACAATATTTGAATCTTGTTGGCCATAAAGATCTATAAATGAACAAGTTCATATAGTAAAAGGTTGAAAATAAAATTCTATTCTATTCAGAAATAAAATTGTTAAAGGTAATATTTAAATAAATGAAATTATTGAAACAATGATTGAAGCCCGGTATTTAATTTTTATTTTGTCTGGTTCTTTGCCTTCCTTAACTTGAAACTTGGTCAAATTATTTGAGTATTTTTGTTGAAATACTCGAAAGTTGAAGTTTCCCTTGAGATCCTACGAAGTTATTCAGAATTTTTCATATTTTGCCATGTATTACAGACTCTTGAGCAATACCATTTTACTCCATCAAAATAACGGATTCATTCCCTATAACTTCAGAATTTTTCAGAAAATACTTTTCTAAAAATTAAAATTTAGAATACCCAAGAAAAAAAAAACAAAGAGAAAAATTAGTGAGACGGTTGCGATTTTTCATTTTCGCATATTTTGATCGAAATGAGATTTCTGCATCACTTCAAGGCAAGGAATTTTGAAACTTTTGCTTTTTTTGTAAACCTATAGATGAGTGATTTTTTCTAAGGAGATGAATTTAGTTATTATGCTTTGTCATCTAGGAGTCATCAGCCACCATGTTGGTTTTTCACTTTTCGTCCTGCCACGGCTGAATCTTATTTAAGTTCTGCTGAACATTTTTGTTTGTGTTTTTCACTCCCTGCTCCTAAGTTTTCGTGAAGTAACTAAAATGTAAATTGAAATTTAAGTTGATGAAATGAACTTTGAGGCTTATAAGGCATCTAAATCTTTGGAAATTTTGAAGCATGTTATCAATAATATGCTTATGATTGAGGCATTTAAATTTACTAAAGAATTCTTCTATTTTTAAAAAAATTATTTCTATTAAATATTCTATACCTATATATTCATTATATAATGTTCTGATCTGTGCTTTAAATTGCATTCATATAGAAAATGTGATATTTCAGAAATTCACCTTGCTGCCCTAATAATCCAGAAAGTATATTCAGGCCTTCACACGCAATCCGTCCATGCTGTCCGTATGGTGAATTTCGAGAAACCTATAGTTAAACTTTCGTAGTACCCCTTCAAATGTATAGAATTAGGAATGGGCAGAGGAAAAAAATTGTTTTCGTTATGAAAAAAGCCCTTCAAAAGTTTTTGTTGGAAGAACCGATAAAGAGTGTCCTGACATTTACTTGTTGCATTTGAAGTATGCTTCCACTACTCCTGGAATACCTTTGAAACAGACGAGATCTGCATACGAGGGTAAGGTGAAAAATTCTCGGCCTGACACAGAGATGGCGTTCCAATCAGGAAAAATGTATGTTTCCTGCCTTGGTGCATGTGTCATTAGTTCGTATGACAAGTTTCAACTTGTTCTTTTAAGTAGTTTGTTTACACGAATTTTTGTAGTAGACGTCTTGCGTGTTTTTCGTTAAAATGGATAAACTTGAATATCGCGTGGTCATAAAATTCTTCGTTTTGGATGGATTAACTCCTAAGGAAATTCATCCGAAGTTGACAAAAGTTTACAGGGACTCTGCTCCTTCCATGTCAACCGTTAAAAAGTGGGCAGCTGAATTTAAACGTGGTCGCACGTCCCTCGAAGATCACCCACGTGAAGGGCGGCCAAAAACCGCAACCACACCGGAAACCATCGAAAACGTGCATGATATCGTGTTGGACGATAGGCGAGTGAAGGTTAATGAGATAGCTGAGGCTGTGGGGATATCGGAAGAAAGGGTGCGAAACATCTTGCACAAAGAATTAGGGATGCGAAAGCTCTGCGCAAGATGGGTGCCGCATTTACTGAATGCCGATCAAAATCAAATGCGCAAACGATTATCGCAGCAATGTTTGGACCGATTCAATAGGAATCCGACCGATTTTGTACGGCGATTTGTCACCATGGATGAGACGTGGGTCCACCACTACACGCCAGAAACGAAGCAGCAGTCGAAGCAGTGGGTGGAAGCCGGTTGTTCAGGGCCAAAGAAAGCGAAGTCGATCGCATCTGCCGGAAAGGTTATGGCCAGCGTGTTTTGGAATGCGAAAGGGATCCTGTTGATTGATTACCTTGAAAAAGGGAGAACAATTACAGGCGAATATTACTCCAACCTTCTTGATCAGCTGGATGCCAAAATTCGCGAGAAGAGGCCTGGTTTGAAGAAGAAAACAATCATCTTTCACCAGGACAACGCTCCTGCACACAAGAGTGCGTTGGCGATGGGAAAACTGCGAGATTTGGCACGCTATTCTCCTGATTTGGCACCCTCAGATTTCTATTTGTTCTCAAACTTGAAGAAATTTCTTTTTGGGAAGCGCTTCGCGTCCAATGAAGAAGTTGAGAGGGCCGTAGATGAATATTTTCACAGCCTTCCAGACTCTCACTTCCGGGAAGGAATACTGATGTTGGAGAAACGCTGGACCAAGTGTGTTGAAGTAAAGGGAGATTATGTAGAAAAATAAAATCATTTTTCAACTGAAAATCGCAGTCTTTCATTGTCAGGCCGAGAACTATTCACCTTACCCTCGTACACATGTATATCTTTTAATCGCGAAGTCTATGACTCTTTCAGCACCAACTCCTGAATCGTAGATTTAATAAATTATCGCCACTCACCGATTTCTTAAAAGATCATCTAGATCGCTTAAAGCCTTTTAGATTACTGGAAGTATTGCACCTCCTTTCGCGACGGATCACTTTCTTCGCCGATTGGCCAGGGAAAGTTACCGTAACCTAGTAGTTACCACACTTGTGTGGAATAAATAAAAATAATATTGTATTATAATACCCCGAAGAATTGAAAAAATGGTCTCATTATTTTTAGTCCTTTTTTTAAAATAGAATTTCTAATTCTTTAGGATGCCAATGAACAGATTGCTCTGGTTCTTTTCCCCCTATTATCTGGCCGCGATGATTAATTGAAGTGACTGCCCCGCTAAAAATTGCCCTAAACATAAACATGTCTCAAACTTTTTTGCAATCCCCATACGTTTTCCCGTTTTTTCTTGCATCATTTGTCATATAAATATCCGCTGATATCCAATCTTCTTTAACTTTAAGATTAATGTCCATTAATGTCCATTTCTACTTAGACACGTAATATAAAAAGAATAAAAAGGTTATGGGTACATTGGATGCATTAGTTTTTTTTTTCTTCATAAGGTATGAATACTTGCATAAACATTATTCGGGGAAAGCCTAATTGGATTCGAAGAATGTGCCATCGAAGATTGTTCCATTCGGAGAAAAAGCCTTTCGTGGAATGAGTTATCGGGGAAACGCAATCGGGCAAATGAGCGGGAACCGAATTTTTAAACAATAAGCTAACGAGTATCGGGAGATGATGGCGGTGATGAATGATCTTATCCCGGTTCTCTGTGTCCTGGGTATGACCGCGGAACAATATTTGTAAAACAATAAACGCTTATCATTGGTTCAGCTTCTTTAAAAAAATTCGTATGGCCCATTTACCACCAAAGAAGCTCCCATACAAAGCTCTTACCAACTTAATTCGGGGTACAAGTTTCATCCAAGTTACGAATAATTGCATCATACTAAACCATGGTTGATACATGCTTTTCGTTGGTATTTGAAGTTTTATGAATAATAAATATTTAGCACAGATTAAAAGAATGCTTACATCATTGGACACATTTACACAAAACCATTTCAAAATTATCAGAATTCAATTTAAACCTAGTACCCCAAGTATCTTATCTGCAACAAATGTTACACAAAATAGCACTTGTTTCTATTAATGCAACCAGGATGCAAATAGGTTCGATGGTAAAAAAAAAATACAATGTGTAATAATGTCAGTCCTAGAGACAACAGCACCCATACTGGATGACTCCCTATAACAAAGACATAATTTGCTGGTGGAGTTACGACATAAAGTTTTTCTACGCATTCTGATGTTATGACCTTAAAAAAAAATCTTAATTCGAGTTTAGCTCCTAAATGTGCCCATCTAGCACTGCATAAGTACATACAGAGCTAACACTTCGAACAAATAATTAAAAGGTAGTCAAACCAAACATGTGGAATTTTGTTTTGATCGGTGAGTTTTCCCCTCATTTTTCATCCTCTCGAAGCTTTTGTATTGGTATTTTTTTCATCTCTGTTTGTGATCAGCCGCCTAAAAATGGTATTGCTGTATGTCCTTACGATATGTCTCAAGTATTATGGCGAGCGTTCTTCTCCAAAGGCGCTTTCCAGTTACCTCTGATCTTAAGTCAATTTTTTCTTTGAATATTTTTCGGGTATTTATCTGTCATTGCTGATTGATTAAAAATAATACAACTTAATTGCAAGCGATGATAGCGAAATCTATTTTGGAAATCGCTAATTTCAAAAATGGCAAGATAAATGTGGAGGTTAACAAAGTACATATAAGGCATTGTTTACTACACGAGTTTGATCTTTCGAACCGCGCAGTGGGGGCTCATCAGAAAATAAGCAGACTTATGGAGAAAACGGGCGAACAGCATGAGCATGTCAACAGTGGTTTTAGCGCTTTAGTAATAGTAAACTACAGTTTCGAGATCTGTCGATATCGGGACGGCCCAAATAGGTGGCACATGGTAATCTATTGGAAGTGATATAAAGAGGTGATATGATGACCATCGCAGAATTATCACAAAAATTCCAGGCACATAGAAAGATTATGGAGAGAAAAAACAATGCGCTAGGATATGTGATAAAGATGGATGCCTCCACAAAGTTTCACAATGAAGCAAGAGAAAAAGAATTGAATGATAATGAAAGGTTTCTTTGAAGAATGGGAATCAGACTGGAGATCAGAAAGGGGTCCTGTAAAATAATGTTAAACGGCGCCCAAAAGTTTGACAGGTCAATCACCAGCATCCACGTCCGTTTGGTGGCATTCTCATTTAATGACCGCTTTGCCTCTGACCGCACAGAGCTTCAGGTACCTAGCGCAAATTTATGGAAAACGGTTATAAACTTTTACTCCACCCACCATGTTGTCACTATCTTGCTCCAACGGATTTTCATTGATGCTGGCCTTGATCAACTTTCTGAAGGGAAGAGAATAGAACAAGAGCAAGCAAACATTTTCGAGGATAAAGGGGAAGATTGTAGTGACTACCGACCTGAAGATGGTGTCACCATCTTTTCCCGCAGGCGAAAATTCAGCGGACAGGTCGAAAGTCAGCTGACCTACGACCTGGCGACCACTTCAGGTCGGAAGAGAGTTTTTTTCGATTTCCGGAACGGGGAGTTGGGAGAGGACCGCGAGAAGAGGCACACGCGGGTGGAAAAGAAAAAAAAAGAAAAGTGATCTCGTGGAAAATCACTCGACGTAATTTTATTTCCAAACGTGAACTTATCTTGACAATTTGGTGTGTCTTTCGCGCGCGATTACCTGTTGGAAAGTAGAAAAGCGGTTTCAAATCGATTTATGGGTCGGTCGTAAAATGTACGGTATATATACGAAATCGTCGCTGATTTCAATGCAACCGCAATTCTCGTTTTCTTCGAAAAAAAAAACTAACGTGTCGAATGCAATGGATATTTTCGTTGTCATCAACGCCACTAAAACAAAGATATCGCCAGAGGTTTGATGACGGTGTGACGTGAAAACCCATGCGGAAGGGGGGGTTCTCGAGTCGCGCATGGTGTAAAAATTGGAATAGGATTGAATTGAGTGAAAAAAAAAGAAAGAAAAATCAATAGACAGAAAAAAATTTTAAGTGACGAGTGTTCAAGTGTTCCTTAAAATATAGTTTTGCTTGAAAAATGATGCGTTCCATGTCGGCTATGCAATGGCGTCCATACGATTGAGATTTGCTATAAAATTTTGATTACTCGCCGGCTGCTTTAATTCGTGCAAGTTCTGTGAACAGTGGAATCGATCGTTGGAGTTTGCGCGGCGATTTAAACCACGCGCTGTGGGGTGTCCATTTTGCAAGACCAGGGCGTCCGATTTGAATGTTTGCCGTATTGTAATCGACCCGAGCGAGCCACCACTCGATCGACGGCGCTCAGCATCAAGAGCAGAAAAGTGCAGCGGCCGCACGACGGGCGCAGCACGGACGGTTGACTTGAGGCTTGTAACCATTGGAATCTGCTTCCTGTTTTCAGACTGCAAACTGCATTGAAGTCCATCTGTCTGAGTTGAAATTGAGGAAGCTTACCACTCATAAGATTGCTGAGGCATTCAAAAATAATCAAATCGCTAAAATATCTTCAAGTATTAGCTCTTAAACAAAAGCATGGATCCATACAACCATCACGCAACCCACAAAGTCTACAATGATTTCGCTTCTTATTCGTGAAATGCTGCCACTACGTTGAAACAACCAGTGCAACAACTGAAAGCAGTACAGTTGTTGTAATTGCGGCGTAAGGTAAACCTAAACTATTAAGTATTGAAACAATTACTAAGCCAGGTTAATTTGTTCATATGTTCATATGTATATTTTTATCAGAATTATATTTAATTTATGTAAATTTTCCATCGAACCGAAAAACACAACATACTAATTAACAACCTTAACTTTTCCTTCCCAATACCATTCTTGAAATAAATTTAACGTTAAGCGATAAATTTAACAGTCAAACAAGTGTAAAGGTAGATGGAAATATAAACAACGCATTGACAGTTAAGAAACTTACGCTCTATTATTTTACTAGTACTCTAGAATAGAAACCTCTTAGATGCAACAAAAATTAACATACATTATATTTTAACAGAAAAGAAGCAACATTTATTTCGTTTTAGTTACTCTCCATGTTTTGTTTTATTATTCATAAACTAGAAGTATATATATTCAAATAAAATTATTTAAAAAATGAAAACAATATAACAGATACTAAACTAATTGCTTAAGTTAGTTAAATTTTAATTGTAATTTAAACATTTAAAAGAGCCAGGAAATAATTAGAAGTAAAAGAAAAGGAATAAATAATTCATTGGATTATTCAAAGTGTACAAGCGATTTACTCGAGTTGGGATTTATTTTTATTTTTTTTTCCAAGCAATTTTTGTTTTCATTTTTATTTCTCTTAATTTCCTCATATCCAGTTTTTTTTTTGTAGTTTGTAATCGTTGCATTTTTTTTTGGAGAAGTAGTACGTAGAATCAAAATACACTCTTTATATTGATAAAATTGATAAAAATACATATAAAATGAAGTGCTAAAAGAAAAACCACATTCTTTCCTTCCAACAACCTTTTCTTTCAGGTGGAAATGGCGCGAAGGTAAGTGCAAGATGATGTAGGGTCAACAATGTGTTTCGTCGCTCGGGTTCCGCGGTGCTGTAGTTTTGTTCCGGTAATAATTTGTAGTCGTGTCGCGGACTACTAGTTCGGTTTTTCGGGTTCGCGTGTTTTACGGTCGCAAAATTAAAGTAGTTTGTTTTTAGGCACCGCGGTATATCGGTTCGCGAATGCGCGTTAGTCGGGGAGTTTGATTCTTTGATTGTATCTTGATGGTACAAATTAGAGTAAAGTAACGTAATTTGTTTAGAAACGTCGCATAGTAAATCGGGCTTTTCGGTGGCTGGTTCAAATGGAACCAAGAGCGGAAGTTCACTTGGGTCCGACCCACGTCCGCAATCCTCGCCGCACTGAGCTAGCTAGCCAGCAGCCACCACGCGAGGGAACTTCCGAGTGGCCGAGTTGTTGACCCACGGGATACGACTCGTTGCCACGTCTCAAGGACTGCACGTCCAATTGTCGGTGCGAGGCCGACTTTCATCCCGAGTCGTCACCGTGACGGCTGGGAATCTAAATCCATTACAAGATTTCTACGGGAGAAGGATGTAATTTATAGATAGATATATATGGAGACATGTTATAAATAGCAAAGGTCATTATTATATTAAGTTTAAATAAATCGGTAATTAAAAATAAGTTATTTGATTTGAAACCGAAAAAGTTCCCGCATTCACCAAATAAATTATATTTATAAGGAGAACATCGATAGTGAAGATGTGAACTTCGCATCTATAAAGATTTCGCTGCTAACTTACAAATTGTATTCATAGCGATATTATCGTTCCTGGAAGAAGAAAAGAAATAAGAAACGTCGCATCAAGTGACAAAAGTAGACATAATGAAGGACTAAAGGATTAAAACTTAATCAAAATTTATATTGCAAGACTATCTGATTGGCAGGAGATATTTATCGAAAATATCATTGTAAAACAATTTGAGTTTACGGCTACACAAAACTCATGTGCTTCAGTACTATTCAGCTATTCAGTATGTACTTCAAATTGAAAATGATTTTCAGTCAAAAGTGGGCAATCTGATCACGTACTAGGTCAAGGTAGCATTTTCTACCCGGAAATGCAGTTTCCATTGAAAAAGTTCTAGAGTTTAAGGGGAAGGTAGTCCATAAAAGCCAATTAAATGCGGAATACGGGAAGGGAGTAAATAAGGTGTCGCCGCAAGGAAAAAAGGTTTAGTATCTTGTTTGTTTACGCGATGGAAGTAAACAGTGATACCTATGAATGCAAATCAAATTTGCATTTCAGTGAATGAAATAGATAATATAACACATTAATCAATTACAATTCATAATTTTAGTATTGTCAGCAACTTTAATTGTTTTGAATAATTTAGATGGTGATATTTACTATCATTGTTTTCGTTGCATTCAAAAACGAACACTTAAGGACAGCAGATCTATGTTATTTATTTGAATCTCTTTATTAGTTTTGGAAGCGTATTGTATTCGAGTGCTGCTATATTTTCTGCACAGTATAGCTAAAATGTAATTCGTTAGGATCACACTTTACACTTCACATTTCGTGAAGACAAATTGCTTGATCAATCCAAATTAAGCCCGCAGTAGAGCCAAATTTGCTGCCCTTCGTACTTTTTCGCAACAATTAAAATTTTGAAATTGTATCAATTATTCCAAATCCTTGAGACCAAAAAACCTAATAAAGTTTATTGAGTTTTCTCATCCTAAGATTTGGATGATACTTTTTTCAACTTCTTCTAAACGTTATATTGAACATTTATTTCCATCATAGATATTAGAATATTTGAAAGGTAAATGCTAATAAACTTTAACTAAAATTGAATTCACAGAGTCGTCAAAATGAGACGCTAAATAAAACGTAAATAATCATTCAAATAAGAATAAATCGTCAAAAAAATGCAACTTAAAAGCAAAACTTTAATTTTCCGTTCTCCAATTTTTAATATATGTTGCTGTGGACCCAATCAATCTAAAGCACTCAGTACAATAGAGCATGACGCATTTCACAATGTCACCAGAAGAATAAATTTAGGAATTATAATAAATAAAATATTAAGCTATTTAAGAAATGTCTTCTAAATTGAACAAATTGACATATGAGATATACGTTTTTCAATAAATCTGAATAAGAGGGTAAGAAAGTCTTTGGATGTTGGCATTTATCTGATAGATTTCTGTTTCTGCCCCCAATAACATTGGCCACGCACAATCAGGATGCATCGAATGAGGTTGTATGCTGAGTTCTCTCTTTAATTTGAATGTGCTTATTTTTAACAAAGGATAACATGCATGTAGGCTTTGCTTTTCTAGAACTAATGCTATTTGAGATTGCCACCATCTCTAATTATAAGCGAGTCCAATTATAATAGTTTTTACTCTCCTGCGATTCGTGAAGTGAAGCTTTTCATCAGGGTTAAAAATCGTTTGATTATGGTTTCGTTGAAAATATTTTGCAAATGATTTTGGGTGTGAGTTCGCCCGATTTAATGTTGTTACCAATGACTTTTCCATTAATGATGTCAGTAATTATAATTGATCGGCGGTCAATGGTAGCAATAATATCGGCGCTGAACTGGGTTTACTGGTTCTCCATGGGATGCACTAAACCCGAAACTGAAATAGGCAACTCCAACAGCCCTGCTACCGAATCCTACTTGCAACCTCCACGTTGGTGGCCGCTGGACTTCTTATGAAGACTGATTCAAGAGGGTGAGCGCGACTTCCTGCGCGTGATAACAGGAATATAATAACCACGCCTTCGGAACGAAGGTTGGGCGATGGGCTAACAACCGGTCCCTGTAAAATCGAATATTGTTTTGGAACCTGTAAGGGAGCCTCGGATTGGATTGGAACAACGGAAACGACACCGCAAACGAAATAAGGACTACGCAATTGGATCCTGGAATGTCAGATCACTCAACAAACCTGCCGCTGTTAAAGCATTATTACAACAGGCCAGTGAATACAAACTAAATGTGATGGCAATCCTGGAAACGAAATGGATTGGTACTGAGATACAGGACATGAGATCGCACACACTATTTAAAAGTGGGAAGCATCGAGGAAGCCGAGAATTCGGAGTAGCATTTATTGTGGATAGGGAACTCAAGTCACACGTTATCGACTTCAAAGCAATAAACGAGAGAATGTGTGCGATCCGCATCAAAACTAAATTCTTCAAGATATGGCTGATTAATGTCCACGCCCCGACAGAAGATAAGGATGAGGAAGTGAAGGACGCCTTCTACAATCACCTAGAACGCCTCTTTGACTCATTGCCCACAAACGACATCAAAATAATTCTAGGTGATCTCAATGCAAAAATTGGCAAGGAACATATTCATCGGAGAACTACAGGAGGCCACAGTCTTCACGGTAGCAGTAACGACAACGGCCAGCGCCTGATTGACTTTGCCTGTAGCAGAAATATGATTATTAGTTCAAGGTACTTCCCACACCGACGCATTCATAAAATAACTTGGGCATCTCCAGATGGCAACACGTTCAACCAAATCGACCATGTGCTCGTTCAACAGAGGTGGGCATCTAGCATAATTGACGACCGAACATTCCGTGGCGCAAACTGCGACTCGGACCACTACCTGGTCAAATCAACGTTTCGATGTCACCTGTCAAAGGTATTTAATACGAAAACCAGCCCACTACAAAAGTTTGACATCGAAAAGCTCCAAACGGAGTCAATTGCTAAAGATTTTCATGACTCCATCGAAAACAAACCAGCTCCTATCCTCCAAGATATGTCTGAAAAGACAAGTAATGAGCTATGGATGGAGGTGAAAGGAGCAATTAAAAGCACAGCAGAACGGTCGATTGGGTATATAGCCCGGCACAGAAGAAATGACTGGTTTGATGATGAATGCCAGAATGCGTTAGAAAAGAAAAACCAGGCGTATAAAGAATATGTTAATAGAAATACCAGGACGAAGAGGGAAACTTACGAGAACCTCCGACGAGTAGCCAATAAGATTATTAGAAATAAGAAAAGAAAATATTTTGATGACCAATTAAGGTCAATAGATGCAAATTTAGCGAGAAATAGATCGAGAAACGCTTACAAAGTAGTGAAAAGCTTAAGACGAGGATATCAGCCCAAGACTTCACTCTGTAAAGATGAAAGCGGTAACATCATTGCTGACGACGATAGGATTAAGGAAAGATGGGCTGCCTATTTCATGGAGCTCCTTAATCCTACGCACGGCTTAATCCTACAACAGCAGAGTCGTCAAACATCTTCGAACCGTCTCCTTTGGCCCCTCCAACTCTGGAAGAAGTCAAGTATGCCATCAAAAGCCAGAAAACCAGTTAAGCGCCGGGCATTGATGAAATTCCAGCAGAACTGATAAAGAACGGCGGTGTTGCGGCACAGAAAATCATCCACAAGCTGATCCAACACGTCTGGGATCAAGAGCAGATGCCGCAAGAGTGGTGCCAATCCATCATCATCCCTATCCACGAAAAAGGAGACAAACTACAGTGCGAAAATTACAGAGGTATATCACTACTCTGTACATCTTAGAAAATCCTCACAAAAATACTTGAAGGTAGATTAACACCATATGCTGAAAAAATAATTGGGAAGTATCAAGGTGGTATTAGAGCCGGACGATCAACTACTGACCAACTGTTTACAGTTAGGCAGATCCTTGAAAAGTGCTGGGAATTTAACATCAACGTCCATCAAATTTTCGTGGACTTTAAGCAAGCATACGACAGTATTGATCGAGAAGTACTGTACCAAATAATGCTTCAGCTTGGAATCCCAGTGAAGCTAGCCCGCCTGACAAGAATGACAATGGCATCAACAACAGCACAAGTCAGAATCAATAACCAGCTGACTTATGCCTTTGAGACAAAGGTAGGACTGAAGCAGGGCGATGGGCTGGCTCCACTGCTATTCAACCTAGCTCTAGAATACGTCATACGGAAACTACCTGTGGATACGAAAGGAACACTACTATACAAATCGAGCCAACTTGTAGCCTATGCGGATGACATCAGTATCCTGTCAAGATCCTTTTCATCTGCCAAGGAACTCCTGCTCAAACTAGACCAAGAAGCGAAGCGGGTGGGGCTGCAAATCAACGAGTCCAAAACAAAAGTTATGATACAAACCAGGAGAAACACCCCCAACCGGCAAAACATAACAATCAACGAATTCAACCTGGAAAATGTGGACGAATTTACATATCTTGGCTCCAAGCTAGTGAAGGATGGTAATGAAACGGCAGAAATAAAGCGTAGAATTCAGCTCGCTTATAAAGCGTTCTACTCAGTTTTGGGTATTTTGAAGGCCAGCTTCATACATAGGAAAACAAAGCTGCAAGTATACAAATCTGTGATAAGACCTGTGTTGTGGTACGGATGTGAGACATGGACCATCACTCAAGCTAAACACCTCAAACATACTAAACGCTTTCGAAAGGAGGGTCCTAAGACGAATCGTGGGAGCAACGCAGGAAGGAGGTCAATGACGAATTAGGTACAACCATGAGTTGTACGAACTTTTCGACGAGCCAGAAGTCTCCACTGTGATAAAACTGTGGAAGCTGCAATGGGCTGGGCATGTGCAGCGAATGAATGAAGGTCGGATACCTAGAAAGGTATTTGTCGGAAAAACTGAGGGACGCAGGCCAGTGGGAAAGCCAAGAAAGCGCTGATCCGACTCGGTAGACGAAGATAGCAGCACGCTACTCGGATTCCGAAATTGGAGGACGCGGTCGATGGACCGAGACAACTGGAGGCGACACCTGCGTGAAGCCAAGGCCCGAAATGGGCTGTAGTGTTACAACGACGACGACGAATTATAATTGATCGCTGGTACCAATATGGTTACCAATATGAAGGTTAGTCTTAGTATTATATTTTGAAATGAAACAAAATAATTTGGTTCTAGTTGAAAGATAATTCCCTACCATTATTATTTAAATCTGATTTGTGAGCGCTACGGCTGGAGCAGAGGAAGTCCAAACGAAAGTTCCAATTATCGACTACTCCAACCAATAATTAGAGCCTATCTCGGCGATAACATGGCGATTTTTTTCTTGAAAATGGCCAAGTGTCTCGTGTTTGTCAGCGTAAAGGAGTTATCTGAGGTATGCCCAAAAAAACTTTTTCGGTGGAGTTGAGGCACTGGCATGCAAGACCAGTTCACAAGTCCTAAACGAGAAACTTTGCGCTCATCAAAAGCTTGATTTAAAGAGTGGATGGTTGTAGCAAGTCAATTTTGGATAGAGATATTCATAGATCATGGCTCTATAGTGGTCACAATTGACTGTAATGTTATTCCCGGTAGCAAATTTGACAACACATGGACCAATGATTCCACCGGTCACTAAAGCACACCAGACAGTGACTTTCTCCGGATGTAACGTATTTGTACCACCGCCTGTGGTTGCTCACCACTCCAAATGCGGCAGTTTTGTTTATTAAAGTAGCTATTACACTGGAAATGAGCCTCATCACTAAACAAAATTTTCTAATGAAATTCGGAATCTGCAGCAATTTGTTCTTGCTTTTTCTCTCCATAAAAATAATCTACGCCGTGTCTGGTGGTCATTCGGCTTCAATTCCTGCACGACTTGGATTTTCTAAGACCGCAATCCAAGAACCTTCCATAGAATTTTTCATACTTTGGACAGGCAGATGCTTAATTAATAAGCCAGGTGTCGAATGGACTCACTTGGGTCTTCGTTGATACTACGCTCTACAGCTGATGTGGTTTCGTCATATGGTTTCGCCCCGTGAGAAGTCTTGACGGATGTTACGGATGTGACGGATTCAATCAGTAAACGTGGTGCAGGAACGATCCCTGGGTAATCGAATTACATGTTGTGATGGACGATTATGCCGGCTATAAAATTGAATACTAGAAGAGAATGAAAAATAGAAGCGAATAATATTCCCTTTTGTATTTGCTTCACGGCAGGCACTCCAGCGTTATTTTTACGGCTCATAATAAAGAGTCAATTCAATTTCTTATTCATCAATTATACGAGGGGTTGTAAGATCTGTTGGAGCGAATTGGCGAAATGATATAAATTTATCACTTTTAAGCATAAATTAATCATTTTTTTCGGGAGATAACGCGAAACTACTTATAACAATATTATGGAAAATCTTATCGTCAGCAACTCATAGCAATTTTGGATATTGCGAATCAAAATTGACAATCACAAGGTGCCAAAACATGTCATTTTCATAAGAGATCCATGTACAAGTTAATGTTTTGGGTCTGAGTCCAAATAAGAGGAGAGCCAAAAGTTTGAACTTCAGATCAGAATATGGTTCCAGGAGAGGGGAAAAAGAAAAAATTATTGTAAATGAGGAATTAATTCCACGAGTAAAGTTGTTGATTAATTGTTATCAAAGAACGCTCGAAATACGATCGAAAATGAATTCTTGTATACGGTGCATTCTTTTTTAGAAAATGTGCATCGAAAGTCTCTTAAGATGGATTGCTTTTATTTCTTCTCTCCCAAAGGTGTTCTTCTGAATGAGTTGAAACTAATATGAATTCATTCTTCCAATGTTCTAGAGATTCCCCGTCTAGGGAAACTAAGCTGAAGAACGATTTTCGGGTGGACTGTAAAGTAGAAAGGTTGCTTATTCCAAGTGTTTGCACAGGAGTTTACTTCAGTTTATATATGCAAAAATAACCTTAAAAAATTCGACCTTTGTGAATTTTAAGCCCTAGAATGTTAGAATTTTCACCGAAAATGCCAGCAAGTACTTTTCTAAAACTGTCAGGAATGGACACCTCCATTGAAAGTATTCTAAGAACAAGCTGCGAAATTGAATACTCATCAGTTACACACTTTTAAAGCTGCTTTAGCTGCTTATTTTGCTTCAAAATTCTGTTGGACGAATCAAATGTTCTAGAACTTTGTACGGATTACAACATCAGGTGTTTGCCCCTGACTTTCTGAGTACTAAATAAGAGGAATTTAGTATTCATTTTAATCCAAACATTAACTCATCAAAGTAAATTTTTCGTTTGAAAATTCAATCGTACGGAATTTCGTGGAAAAATGATAAAAGTGAAAGAGGAAGAACGTCGTACGATTCCATGGTTCACGCGAGAATGAATGTGACCACCATTTCCTTATTTTATCTTTACAAAATCATTGTGCAAGTCGCTTGAATTGTTATAAGATGCTCCTTTTCTTTTAAAGAAAACTACACTTGAAGCAGTTGAACGTGGTTCCGATGTTGAAAAACTTCTGTTAGTTATATGAGGGGTAACACAGGGAATTACTGAAAGTGCCACATAATAAGTGCAAATTGATAAGTAAAGCTTTGCATCCATAACACATTAACACAAATAGTTATTTATATTTACGCATAGAAACGCTCTGCCTTGAATATGAAAGAAAAGTTTTATTTACTAACAATCAAATGCATAGGATAAAGTGGTACTGATAAATATGTCCAATGCGAGCAGACTGAGAAAGTTGTCATATTTTAAAACATAACTAACGTAGCAATTAGCGAGTGTATATTGAAGTTAATTAACCTAATCTAGATGCTGAAGAAAATCTTTTAACGGCTTTGGTGTCACTCAGATTCAGCATATGGACTTAAATTAACACTTCAGAATCATCCAATTCATTGTTTCATTTATGTCTGTTACTTGTCTGATATTGCATTTTGATTCTTTCTTACGTCTTGAATTGTTTAAGTTGCGGTACTTTCTGATAAGTCGATGTATAATTGTGATGATTTTCAAGAGTTTAAATAATATTTTATTCCTAACTTGTGTGATTTTTCTCCGGATTGATACGCGTGCAGAAAACAGTACGCATTCATTTAATAAAATCGACTTAAAACCATTGAGTCGTGAAAAACGCTTTCTGATTTGGGAAAATGGAGGAATTTACAAGGTAACAAACATTGCAATCGTCCTGCTCTCCCATCGCTGTTTGCATTGCAGCTAGTTGCTGGATTTTTAGTTCTTGTGGATTTGGGTGATAAAAAACCATGGCGAACGCTCTCATGCGGATACAACTTTCAAGCCCAATATGCAGTTCCAACAAAACCCACATATCCGTGGGATAAATTCGGTGGTCGGACATTGCAAGATGTTAAGGAGCAGTACGAAAAAACAGGAACCTGGGTAGCAGATGAATCTAGACGTTTAATATACTTCCTTATAGAAAATTATGCGGAGAAGTCTGGAAGGAATGGGAAAAAGTGTTTATTACGTTCCATTTGCGATCACGCCAAAGTTGATCAAATGAATGGAGTTTGGGGCCGTATAATAGACGTCATTTTAACGTAAGATATTGACTTATTTTCATTACCTTGATTGGATATGTTTTTTTTTTCATTTTTCTGATTGCAATTAAACAATATCAATGAGTATTGTGGGGTAGTCATTCGAAGTGGAATTCATACATGGAGTGAGCTGGATTCCTTCCCAGAGTGAAGTCGCTTGTAGGGTTTTCCATTATATTAGTTCTAACACGCAATCGTTCCTCTTTACACGAAAAGGCCAGATTATTTCTTTTGAATCCCAAATAAAAGTGATGGTGATTTTTCCGACCGACGGGATTCTCATAGTTTTTTTGGGCAAAATCACTTGAAAATGGCATCCATGGTGGCATTTCTGCTATTGCTTAGTCTCTAGGGTATTATAATAGATATAGGTTTCATCAACGATGAAAACCGTCGCAAAATTCCGGGAGATTTGGCTTTATCCTTCTGTGATTGACGAGGTACCCGGATATCTTTCAACCATGAATAAAATATTCACGAGAGGGTTTCATTTGTTATTCAAGGCCAAGTACGTTTTGCATTGCTGATCTCACGTGTAACTATGGCAGTACTTTAGAATTCTTAGCTCTGCCTTCTATGTTAGCTTGATATAATTGAAAACATAATTGAATCCAGTTTGACAAAATGCTTTTTTTAGGACTGTATAAAGCAATCAAAATCACTGCTCTGCCACGTATTATATATTATATCTAATTTTGCGGTTGATTGTTTGTGTTTCTCAAAACGGCATTCGGTTCCTTCTTTTTCTACAAGTTTGTTGATTGAGTCCTCTTCCAAATTTTCATCTGAACGATATGAGTGTGTGTCATTTGGAATTGTATCGCATTGTATTGTCATTGTATAATATCTGATATTTCCGAAGAAATTATTTGTGGTTATTGGGATGTAACATTCGTCCGAACACGCTTGATACGCTTGGTCACTCTTGAACTTGGTCTGAGTTATACATCTGAGCGCGTAATCTTGCACGGGAATGCGATCCTTCATTTCCATACTAATGGAAACATGTAATAATACACAGTGAAAGCGTAAGCTAATTAGCAAGTGTCTGCACCGAACTAATTTTTTCACTAATAAACTATTCATTAAATATTTTTGTTCAAATTGGATTGTCAATGATTAGAGCATCACCCGCGTCCATCGGTCAAGTATCTCATATGTAAACAAACCGCTCGTTAAGAAAGCTGATGTTATTTATAACGGGTATACCTAAAAGCCATCCCACTATTACTATCGGGGATGGGAATAAGTTTCCGCCGTTTTTTCGACAAAGTGTTTAGTTTATTTCAACATCAAGAAAAACAGTCATGTAATTCTAAGTATGCACCATTTGAAGCTATGACCTTCTCCCATCTTTCTAGTTGTAAGAGAATTGGTAGATGGCTTCCTTGTCACAAAAAAGCTCCCTCCTTCGATTCGATCCTGTCACCGAGCACTTTTTTGATGCCTTCATCAGAAGTAAATCATGCATGGAGCGGTACAAATGGAAATCCGAAGGAGCAATGCCTGTGGAAAACGGCGGACGGGGCAAGATTTCTCAATTCACACTTTCTAAATATTTTTTTACCAGCTTGGCTACGTGTGGCCTTGCATTTCCATGCATCAAAATCAGCTTGTCATGTCTGTCATTCGATTCTGGCCGTTTTTTCTTCAGAGTTCGATTCAGACGGATGAGTTGCTGTCGGTAACATCACCACCTTTGAAGCGTGAATGTTCCAGCGTCGATGAAACTGGTTCACATGACGTTACTCAATTTTTGGTCGCTTAGGGTTCTCATAATGCATCCATTTTTCATCCCTTGTCACAATTCGATGCATGAAACCCTTTCTTTTTTATCGTTGAAGAAGCCTCTCGCACGTCGGCAAAAGCCGTTTGATGTCTTTCTCTCTCAGTTGATGCGGCACCCAAGTTCCAGCTTTTTGGATCATTTCCATGACGTACAAGCGCTTACCGACGATAGATTTATCAACATTTAATTCCTGACAATTGTTTTAAGGCTTCGACTTAAATCTTCATCCAACAATTCCCGAAGTTGTGAATCTTCAAACTTTTTCCGTGCCCCTTCACGATCTTTACCAGTCACGTCAAAATCACCATTTTTAAAACGGCGAAACCACTCTCTGCAAGTCGTCTCAGATGAAGCATGATTACTGACAAAATCGAGTATTATACGATAAGTTTCCGCAGCACTTATCTTTAGAATGAAATAAGGAACTAAGACTTCCCACAAATGCAGCTTTTTCGGTATGAAAGTCGACTTTTTCAACACGAAAAAAAACCGGCGTTCACGCTTTGAAGGAATGACGACTACTGCGATCGTGAGCTTACGCATAACACTTCCAATTCCAAGAACGCAGCAGACACTAAAATAGTATCTGTAATGACATTTGTCTACCAACGACGGAAACCCAATATTTGTATTATTTTTTATGTAACACCAGTTGCAATGTTTTGTTTGTCGCTCTCATAAGGGTTAAAGAGGTACAAATGCTATTTGTCATATCCGCTTGTTTTCTATCGTTTTTATTAGCCCGGTAGCATCTTTATGAGGACTTTCTCTTGTAAACTATTGATTAGCGTTCCTACCGATTCACCTACAGGTTCTACTGCCCGGTAATCTGATGTTCTTTAATCAGCAAGAATGATATTATAGACTATTGAATAAGTTTCTCGGTATTCATGTCTGTCAAACTCTTTGGAAGCTCCGTATGACAAATGCATCAAATCAAACGATGCATCACACGGTTGTCAAAAATGGTGAAACGTCCACCGATTAAATTTTTATTTTTTAGCACTTTATTGTTACTGAAGTTGTGTTGCAACATTCAGCTACAGAGCTTGGGCTTATTTCAAGAACAAAGATGCACGCAAATGTGATTTGGACCGAAACACGCTTGACCTTATTAACTTTCTCGATCAAAAATCAAAATCGAATAAGGGATGGACATTGCTTTGCTTCCATTTTATCAAAAATGGGAGAATAATGTTCGATCAATTTTCTGACAACTAACCTATGAACATATGGAAGGACATTTCCTTTCAAAATATGGAAACCGACCGAATCTGGTAACGCAAGAATGTTTACAGATTATACAATAAGCAATAATTTGATGTTTGTAATGTATAAGCTTAATTTACAATTATTTGTATCGATGTATAAGCTTGATAACATGTCTAAATTTCCTTCTGATAGAATTGGGACGTCGACTTTATAGCTTTATTTAATGAAAATATAGGCAAAAGCTTTCCTTTTAATAATGTTTTTCCTAATATTGAATCGAATTTCAATCGAATTTTGTCTTATATTTCTTCTTCGTCTTTCTTCTCTGTACTTGTACATTACTAAGAAGTTACTAGGAGCCAATTCAGTGAATCTAAATTCTATAGTAATTTTAACGGACCAACCAATTAGTTATTCACAATTTAAAAATATTGGTTTTTAGATAGGTGTTGCGTTCTTCAAATATTGCTAAACATTCCAATACTTTCTATTCCTTCATGTCCTCCAATTGCGTCATTTCATCTTTACATTTTGACCAAGAGAAAAACCATAACAATTTTTATGTCTAACTTTGATTTTTTGATTCCCTCTACTTTGTTCGCCCGGGTATAAATAATTATTATTAACTTGTTCTTTTATTGATTTGAATCGTCCTTGGATAGCTAAGATAATTTACCCTCAGTAAACAGAATCGGATTCACTAGTCACGATAAAATGCAATTACTAACGAAGTATGTCTATTTCTACGCTAAGTATGCTACAATACCTTGCCTATTACACGTGTGTACAATATCCTTACCACGTTTTTGACAAAAAACCTAGAAGCTTTTGATTGCTAGATTGCCTTTGTCAATCACAACTTATAAGTGAATGTGACTTTTAAACTAGCATAGTAAAGCCTCACAGGAGCGGAAGTTATTGATCACATTCTTTGTCGAGTTCACTCGAAAGTGAAAATATTGTTGCGCTTTCCCAAGTGCGCGACCTGTTTGCTTCGCAAATGTTCGCAAAAGTGAATTAAACTCCCACGAACTAATTTAAAATTTATTCTTGTTAATAAATTTCACTAAAACTTTACAATTATTTTCGCTTAATTACTAGTTCACTTATTCACTTTTATTTTAACTAATAGATAAATTGTAACAATTACTTTCACTCGCTTTTTTATCCGCGTACGATTTTATTTTACTTTAGCACTATTTGATTACCGCTTTAGTTTTAACATGCACTGTCGCTTTTCGCTTTTACAACACACTTCTTCACTTAATCCATGACACTCTCTTCGCCACTCGCTATAGTCGCTTTTATACATGTGCCATCCGATCCTGAATCTTCCACGTAGATCATTCTCGATTTTACACACTGAGTCATTTGCACAAGTATTGTTGTACTCAATGCACGCAATGTGTTTACGTTATGCCTATTTTCTCTTCGTGAATGATCGACGTATTGGTTATTGATACTTGCTTACGAATTTTCTCTTAAGACGACTACAGTGGCGCGTGACATTATTCGAACATGTCACACTATCCCCGCCTTATATATTTTACGCCACGAAAAAAATGTCACATCAGCTGTATCCACGTCTTCCTGCTGATAATATGGGGCAAGGCGGTCCAGGTGCCACATCGTTGATTCGCTTGATGGTTCTGTGGGGTCCTTCCCAATTCGGCTGTAGCTTCAGAGATCTGCCTTTCCGACGCCGTGGGTTATATAGCCACACCAAGTCGTCCGGCTGGAATCCGGATGAGTTTGCCATGAGGTCATATCTCGTCTATATGCGGTCAGTGGTCGACTCGATTTGTTTCCGCACCAATTGGTGTATCTGATTCAGCCGTTGCCTTGAGTCGCTTGTATACTCCGAAACGGGTTGAGGCTGCTCAGGGGGTGTCCTTAATTTTACATCAGCTGGTAGCCGAATCATTTTTCCAAAAATGACTGTCACTGGCGCTTCTCCTGTGGATGCATGTTCTGCAGTTCGGTATGCCATCAAAAATAATGGAATGCGTCGATCCCAATCTCTTTGATTTTCATCAATGATCTTGGCCAAATGTTTATTTCGCGTTTCATTGAACCGTTCGACCATTTCATCGGACAGGGGGTAAGTGGTGTTGTCCGTGTCTTCCGTATTGCCAGCAGTTCACACATTCCGACAAAAACTTGTGACTCAAAGTTTCTGCCCTGGTCTGAATGTAGTTCGTGGGGTACGCCATATCTACTAACCCACTGTGAAAAGATTTGCTCCGCTACAGTAGTTCCCTCCTGGTTAGGAATTGAGTATACTTCTGGCCACTTACTGAAGTAATCAGCCACAACGAGTAAATACCTTTATCACCATTTAGACTCGGGGAAGGGTCCTGCGATGTCTACAGCTATTCTTTCGAACGGTACCCCCACGTTATAGGTCTGCATTTGCCCTCTCGTTCTTCGATTTGGGCCTTTAACGGAAGCACATATTGTGCATTTACGACACCAGTCAAGAACGTCGTCTCGAGCGTGGAGCCAGTAGAATCTTTCTCGCACTTTTGACAGGATCTTGGTCACCCCAAGGTGACCTCCTGATGTGCCTTCATGCATCTCCTTTAGTACCCCTTTGACCTGGCTTTTAGGAAGAACAATTTGCATCCTATATGAAATGCCGTCTGTCGTTTCCCATTTCCGTTTCAGGACTCCATCTTCAACCTCAAGGGAGTTCCATTGAGCCCAATAGATTTTTGAAACTCTGCTGCGTGCTGATATGTTCTTCCACTCGGGACGTCCTGTTGTCTCTTTCTTGTCGGAGCTCGTGCTGCGTCCAACCCTCGTCGGCTTCTATTGTTATTACACGCATATCGACACCTTTTTCTTTTTCCTCAGACCGTCGGCAGTGTTTACAAGTCACTGGACATAGGCGACGGAATAAAGCGTTGGCATTTCCATACACTCCTCCTTTCCGATGGACGATTTCGTAATTATAGGACTGTTGCCTTTCGATCCATCTAGCAACTTGCCCTTCTGGCTTTTTGAAATGAAGCAGCCATCTCAAGGAAGCATGATCTGTTCGAAGGACGAATTCCATATAGGTACTTGTGGAACTGCTTTGTCGCTTCAATTATAGCCAGAAGTTCTTTCCTGGTTACGCAGTAGTTCCTTTCACTCTTTGACAGAACTCGGCTGTAGTATGAAATTACTCGCTCTTCATCGTCAACCTGCTATGACAATACGGCCCCAATCCCATTCTTACTCGTATCGGTATCAACCACGAATATTTTTCCTTGTTTTGAGTACGTTTGAACCGGTGATTCACTGAGCTTATTCTTCAACATCTCGAAGGCTTTTTCACACTGATTGTTCCAGATAAAGGGGCGATTCTTTTCCGTGAGCTGATGGAGCCACTTCGCTATTTTTGCGAAGTCTTTGACGAATCGGTGATAATAGGTCGCTAGTCCAAGGAATCTTCGAAGTTGCCGTTTGTTATTAGGTTTTGGCCAACTTCTCACAGCTTCTGTTTTTTCGGGGTCCGTTTTCACACCTTTTGCTGATACAACATGTCCTAGGTACTTTACTTCAACTGCGAAAAGTTTGCACTTCTTCGGACTCAGCTTCAAGTCAGCCCGTCGTAGCTTTGACAATACCTCTTCCAAGTTACGCACATGTTCGTCGAAAGTCCTCCCTATCACAATGATGTCATCCAGATACACTAAGCATGTTTTCCGGCTTAACCCGCGTAGTACACATTCTATGAAGCGTTCGAATGTTGCTGGAACATTGCTAAACCCAAATGGCATCACTACAAATTGCCACAATCCAGTACCCACTGAAAATGCAGTTTTCTCTCTGTCTTTCTTATCGATTTCAACCTGCCAGTTTAAGTCAAGAGTTTAACCTACTCTTTAAGTCAAGAGTAGAAAACCACTTCGAATCCGCCATTGTATCCATAATGTCGTCGATGCGTGGAAGCGAGTAGCTATCTTTTTTCGTGACATCGTTGAGCTGCCTGTATTCGACACAAAAACGAGTGCTTCCAGCATTTTTCTTTACCAGGACAACAGGTGAGGCTCACGGGCTGATTGACGGCTCGATTACTCCTTGTTTTTCCATGCCTGAGATTATTGCACTTACTTCTCCCTGCTTGGATAATGGAAGTCGTCTTGGCGCTTGTCGAATCGGCTTAGCGTCTTCTGTGTCTATAACGTGAGTCACCATACTCGTACGTCCTTGATCTTCTTGACCAGTTGAGAAAATATCGCGATATTTGTTCACCAATTCCGAGGCTTTCTTGAACTGCTCTGGTGATATCTTGGTTGGCTCCAATAAGATCGACACTAACTCACCGGATTCCCCGGTATTTTGTTTCCTAGCTGAATATTGGCTATGTCCCACTTCCAAAGATGTTACAGTAGAGACAAGCTGACAGCTCCCGATAATGTCTCCAGCTTTGATGTGAGTAACTGAGTCCGAGGTGTTAAGGACTCTAACCGGCACGCATACACTCTTATTACTAATTACTATTTTAATTACTCTTATTACTAATTTAATTTAATTACTTATTACTAATGTTCGTCTAAAATTAGGTTACGCAGTGCCGGTGTTTTTATTGGCTCAATAAGGTAGGATCTATGGTCTACAGGATCACCTTCAAATTTGGCCCATACAATGCTCTCGGAGGATTTTGGTACGTCAGTTTCGGCACTTACGACCACTTTCTGTGTTGAGATGTTGTCGTAATGATTTTCCATTAGGATCTCAACATTCCGCCAGCTCAAGACCCGTCTACCCAAATCCAATGTGAACCCATGTGGTCTTAGGAAATCCACTTCCAGGATGCAGTCGTCTATTATATCCGTCACGAGAAACTCATGTTGAAACAGTAAATCCCCTACTTGTACTTGGAGTTTGATCTCACCGTATACGGGCGCTGCTTCTCCCGTTTCTGTTCGTAGCAAAAGTGGTTTGCCTTTGGAGAGAAGACGCCCGCTCACCAAATCTGGTCACAATATTGACCTTGTTGCACCAGGATCAAAAGTGAGGGTGCAATATTCACAGTCGACTCGTCCATGAACACATAGGTCTGCCTCTCCCCGATGTAGCCTGAACACTATGATGGTGGTGCTGGCGACTTCGATCTGCCTAGCCAACCTCTGCCCCACGAAGTTGGCTTTTATGCGTTTCCCGACCCCTTGGTTTGAGGGGCCTTATTTCCAGGTTCTGTTTTTGGCCATAATCTCCTTCTAGCGGGACACGCCGGGCAATAACTTAATTTCCTTTGCTGCTTGCAGTTTCGTTGTAGATGTCCTCGTTCACCACAACTCCAGCATATAGGCGCACCATTCACCTACGCTTCTTCGCTCATGTCAACACGCTCACATCTATATTCTTCCGTTGCAAACTCCCGGATCCTGGCTGTGTTACGAGTGGTTGTTTTGACGGCTTCGAATTTTAAACAATAGGCCAGTACGTCCTTTACTGAGCATTTTTCGGCTAGGCGTATAGCTTGTTTCCTTTTCCTGTCCTGCAACGCGCTTATAAATGCTTCCGTTGCCACATCGTCCAATGATCTGGGTCGTATGCAGGGTAAGCCAAAAGTTCAAGCCTTTCAATATCCTGAGATAATTGCTGTAGGGTTTCTGCATCCGGTTGCGCAGCTGCGACCTGTAGATCTGCTTCAGGTGATTATCTCCATACCTCATGTCGAGTGCGTTCATGATAGCGATGCAGCTTGACAGCGACTCGACGGGGACAGTTTGAAGTATTTGCGCAGCTGGACCTCTCAGGGCAAGAATTAATGCTCGCTCCTGCTCATTCCAGTGATTCGTTTGAGCGGTAGCTTCAAACTGGGTTTTGTAAATGCTCCAAGCCATTTGCCCATCGAAAGTTGGTGTTTGTAACTGGGTTTTGTAAATGCTCCAAGCCATTTGTCCATCGAAAGTTGGTGCTTGTAAATTCCTTGTTGAGACACTGGCGGTACTCGCTATCGGCTTGCCGTATGTCTTCTTTCATTCTTTCAATCTCTCCCGCACCGTTTCTACTTTGCTTACCCTTTCTTCCACTTTATCCATCAGTTCTTCGAAACCTTAAATTTGAAGGTTAAGCTTTCGGCTAAGTTCACCTAAATATGCTCTTAATTCAGCTGATCGCTAGTAGAATTTTTGGTTAAAGTCTGCTGATTGCTGGTCCAGTTTCTTGTTAAAGCCTACTGATTGCTGGTCCTGTTTCTAGTTCAAGTCTGCTGATTGCTGGTCCAGTTTCTAAAGGTTTCTAGGTCCGTATCTAAAGTATCTTATCTAACTTCACATGTATTCAAATTACTTAAAACATAATAATTCATTTCATTTTTCGCAAAGAAGGCTAATACAGTTTGTGATTTCAGGCCAGGCGACTACCCTGATAAAGAATACACTGATGCTTACGATGCCGGCAAATATGGTGCTATTTGCACGACTTTGTATCCAGAATGTCCAGAAGGTGATGGAATTTTCGATAGCCTGTTCGTAACAACAACGGTCAATTTTGTAGAGAAACGTGGAACAGTGCATTATCCGTTCAAATGATAATTGGAAATAAAATTTATAAATCATATTTAAAAGTGATTCATTTATGTAGTTGTTTTTGGTTTCGAAATCCTTTGGAACCAAATTTATCTTTGAATTTGTCTTTAAATTTTATCTTTAAAGGCTATTCGAGTTTTAGAAGCATTTAAGGACTATTGATCTTTTTCAGATTTCCTATACCTATTCGGTGTTTTTAACACCGTTGAATTAATTGATTTAAAGAAATTAATTTATTTAAAGAACTTACTCCGCATACATTAAAAATTTTATCTTTCATTTCTCGTGTGGTATCTGAGTACCATTTGAAATAACTTAAATTTTTCAATTGTTCGGTTCTAGTTTGCTCTAGAGGAATCTGCTCGCTGTCACTGCTGTCAATGCCTCAATAAATCAGCTAAAGGTAAATTCGTTTCTCAATGACGAATATCTTCATTTGTTGACAAGTGCTCTTTCATTCGTTGGAATTCTCGATGTTTACCTGACATAAGAGGAACTTCTAGTAACTTTATGGAGCAGAATGATTGTGGAGCTACAATTTGCTGTGAAATCTTGTATTAAGCTTGGAAAATATGCTATTAAAATATTTGCTACGTTTGATACGAAATGATGTTCTACAACGTAGGGCATGTTTAAGTGGTAGGAACTTTTTAAAAATGAGTTGAAAATCGATTTCAAATGATAAGCATCTACATCTACAAAAATTGTTTCGGGGAATAGTTATGTTAATGTACAATATAAGAGAGCTTGCCCAAAAGCACAGTATTGTGTATGTGAGCGGATAATTGAAGACACTGTGCGTTACCGCGAAAAAAATCTAATCGGGTTCAGGTTAGTTAGGATCGATTTGATCGTTCATAGAAAATAAACACTTCTCGTTAACGATAAAAACAGGTGAAAAATCATCAATTTACGGCACGGGAGTCGAATCGCAACATCTGCAGAGTACACACCGTTCATCACCAACGTTCTAATCATTTCAATTAGATACACCGTTTTAACCTCGTGGAGCGTTAATTTTTCATATAGCTGGCTCATATAGCCATCAATCGTAGAGTTTCCGAATACAATAAAAATATAATACCGAGAGTGTCGTTTAATAATGTCGACTTTTAGCTTGAAAAACGCATTCGAGCAAATTCGACGTTTTGTAAGCAAAAAAACTTTGTTGTTTACCCTATTTCCTTCACTGACTAAGTGTCAATTCATGAACGGTGTTTAACCTCAAACATACCATTAAGTTATTATAGACACAAACCATATGTAAAAGTTGCGACATCTGTTATCAAAATCGATATTATTAAACGACACTCCCAATATTTTGATTGCATTAAATCGTATCTTTCTCTATCTGAAAAATAATCAATTCGACAAAATTTTATTTAGTCAATAACCATAGCAATACAGAATCCCGAAAATGCTAAGGATGTTTTTCACTACTACGAGTAATGTGTTAGCACAGGCTCAAAGGCTGTATAGTACACCAAACTTTGTGCTTTCAAAAGCACACATTCATTAGGAAATCGCCAAATACGAGGATGACGGTTAGCCCATAGAGGCTTCAAAATTCGCGATTTTATAGCCGTACATTAGCTTAATATTTCCTCATATTGTATTCATCTCTTGTATTTCACTCACTTCTTCTTGATCGTTCTATTACTCTACTAATCATTAAAAAGGAAGAAGAAATAGAGACGTTTCTGAACTAGGCTACATCGAAGGCTATTGTATGACTGTCGCAGCAACTTGAAACAATATTGGTGAAAATGAAGAATGAAAATTTTGTAAAAACAGAAACAATTAGACTTTTATATTGCTTACAATTTAGAATCACTGTAATTGGAATACTTTAGTATATACTGGGGAGCTGCGTTCAATGAAATTTAAATGACTTAAAATTGAAAAATGTACCACTTGAACATCTGAACCACCAGGACACATTCTATTGATGCAGATTGTTTTCAATGATTTTTTAATATTATGCACTTTAACTTTCCTTCTTCCTTTTCTTGTCACCTTGTTTCCGAAGAATCGGTTCCAAAAACTATTCCAGTCAAGGTTCTCTGGTTGACAGGGGGACGACTTGGAGTCCGGTACACAGGGCCAAATTTTCCTTCACCCTTAAAATGTTCTTGATTTTGGATTTTTAACATGTCATGAAGTTTCATAGTTGCAAAATGCAGCGTGTAGAATGAAAAAAAAAAATAAGTGGAACCATAAAGAACTAATAAAGTTTGAACGGTTAAAGAGGATCACGAAATTATCAAAGTACTTTGTTTAAGCTTACTATTATTACTGTGTATTTTGTATTATTCAAAAAGATTATTCGCAAATATTGGAAATAATAATTTAGAACACTAAATTATTTCCATACGATTGTTATGTTAATTTTCTGAAGAAATTGAGTGTTATTTGAGTGAAAAACATTATGAAGAGTTGTAAAATGTGTGAAAAATATTTTGAATTTATTCATGTTGGAAGGCTTACCCGTTTTATCAGGAAATTACAACATTATAAAATAGTATTGAGGGCACTTAAAAGTTCGCGCGCATCAGGCATGTTGTTAAAATTTAAAATCACAAATAAAAACTTATAAATGAATAACAATTTTATTGAGTAGAAATAATTTTCATTGAAATTTACAGGAAAACGATGTTAAGCGTTCGATCCGAAATTTTAACACCAACTAAGTTACAAATAAATTATCGCAAATAGAATGTCGAAAACAAACAATATGCTTGTTTAGAAATATTTGAAAAAATAACAAAAAAGTACAATCCATACATCTTGTTCATCTGAGAGTGCATTAGCAGGCAATAACTAACAACTTGCTCTTTTGACGATTATGAATTGAACTGCTTACGCATTTGCTTGCATAGGCGTTTATTTGTCCAGTAACCCAATTAGCATCAATAACGGAAAATTTCCGCGGTCTTGAAGATGGTATTTTTTACATTTCAGTGCATTTTTCAGAACAGTTTCTATTTTTCACATTGTAAAATCGTACATCGTACCTTATTCGAATTCTTAATTGGTGTCTTCAATCCTTTCATATGATTGACATTTTTTTCAGAGCCATTTTATGTGCAAGCGTAGTTTGTACATTCTTTGAAATAGTGAGTCCTACGAACTTTTATAATCAAACTAGGGAATGGAATCTAAAAGGGAACCGATACCGCAAAAAGCGATTCATTCTTTTCGAAAATGGTGGAGTATGCAAGGTAAGGAGTAATTCATAATTAGTGTAGCACTCACCAGGACCTAATGTTTGTAGATGAAGTTCGGTTTGTCCATTCCGGTAGACTTAGGAGATAAGAAACCATGGAGGGCGCTCGGTATAACTTTGAATTTACAAGCTCAATATGCTGTTCCAACTGTACCAATATATCCTTGGGATAAGTGGGGTAAGCGTACACTAGTCGAGGCTAAGCGACAATTCGATGAAGATGGTACATATATCAAAGATGAATCGCAACGTTTCGCCTACTCATTCATAGAGAATTTAGGAAACAATGCAGGCATAAATGGCAAACAATGTTTATTACGAGCAATTTGTGATAACGCGACTGTCGACGAAACAGATGGTGTCCTGCTGGAAATATTGCGAGCTATTTTAACGTAAGAATTTAACATTAAATTGATTTGAAACATTTGCTGTTCTTATGAGAAATTGTCGACAGCATCGTACGATTAAAGCAAATGTTAATAAGTTTATCGCATATATTAGGGAATATATACTATACGTGCAAATTGCACTTAATTGCTAATTGCTAATTCCTTAGCATGTCGTCTTATTTGCTGGGAATAAGCTTGAGTTCTTCATTGTTTTTCCATTTGGAAACATATTATGTAATTACCCATGGCAATTAACCAAATTCATAACCAATGGTAATGGAAATTTAAAAAATAGTTAGAAAATAATTTGCAGTTTTTTTAGTTAATTGAATCGAGTTTGGCATATATTTGCTCATTAAAACGTTTCGCTTTTATGCCACGAAGAGTCTTGTGGACCCACGTACCATTCATGAAAGCAAATTTCATGGTTATTTGAATCATTCTTGAAATATTAGTCTAAGTACGTGTTCTTGACTAACGAAACTAGCTGAGGTTGGAAGATAGGAATGATGCAGGAAGATATAATCCTCTTGTGCCTTGTGACTTATGCCAAGGTTGGTTTACTCGTCTCATGTCAGAGTTGCTTTCCATCGCACTATCGACCACTTTTTATGCCACTAAATACATGTAGTCCTCAATAGAGTTACAGAAGTTAAAATACCAGATTAGAGAATTGTTTATGATGTGAGAAAACAGGGAGAATACTATATACAGTCAACTTACGAATGAATTCTCCTCATGTTCTATCGGCATTTCCAAATCTTGAAAATTTTCAATTAAAATTATTCACTTAGATTAATTACTTTATCAATATAAATTCACTTATTTCAATTTTGGAAAAATGTTTTCGGTAGAGCCTTCAGATCACCCGTGGCATCTGTTGTGCCGTCTTTCCCAGAATTTTCAATTTCAGGATCAACCAAAATTCGTAAGAGGGTATGTAAGGACAGTATGTCAGGACACTTGAAGTGCTCTATTTATTTGTGTTTTTGTTAAGATCCTTAACATGAGGTCCGTTGAGGTACAAAGGTACAAAGAGAAGCAGCAAGCATTTGCAAGTATCACACTGCTTCTGCATTTAAAGTGAAGACCAGATGAACGTGGTATTTTCCATTTTTCATTTTACATGGGTTTCAGGCATGCCCTGAAACTAATGTCTATTTATGTCTATATTATGTCGACCTACATTATGTCAATAGTTTCCATAACTTTTCGTTCGAAAGGAGAGATCAATCTCTGCCACTATTCAGTGAAAATCTCATAATTCAAAGTAAACAATAAACGCAGTAAGGGATTGCAACAAACTCTTCAGCGCATAACGTAACCATAGCGTAATAACATACAGCGATAACACTCCGACCATCGACCGATCTAATGAATTTTGCAGAATTGTATTGGTGTTAGTAAAAATTTTTATTTCATGCTCATATTTTGATCGTTTTGTTTACAAGCTAAATGAAAACAGATAGAGAAAATAGAGAAAAATAAACATTTTTACTAACACCAATGCAATTCAGCAGAATTCGTTGAATACCGTTAGATCGGTCGTTAGTTTGGAGTGTTATCGCTGTTTGTTGCTAAGCTATGACGTAACTGAGCACTAGCATTTAATGTCGATGCCCAATGTAATGGGTGTCAACCGATGCACTTATAGACGCATTGGGTTTTTTAAGGGAAACTGGTAGGATCTAGGACGTACAGACGAAGGAGTGTTAAGATGCAAATGAATGTTCTCTAAACATACATCTCTACATAATGAATCAATTATCCAATTATGTCCGGGAAGTTTAGTTCACAAAACATTTGGTTGGGGACAAGTGTTTGAGATACTGAAATAAGCATATTGTTGTAATTTTGTTATAAGTACCACCTTTATTAATATTTAAAAAAAATCTTGTATATTATTAAAGATTATTCTCAGAACATTTTCATAAAAATATATTGCAAACTCGGCCTTTTGAGAGTCATCATATGATCCAAAGTATCCTGTCGCTCTTTCCTATGATGAATTTTCTCCTCTTGAGTATCAGCCTGGCTTTTTATCGCTTTGATCAATCTTTGAGAAGTCTTAACAACCGGCACTTTAATTCAATTCGCCCCTATTTCGACTGCACTAGCTCCACCTATTTTTCAAGTTCGCTCGATTTCTTCTTTTTCGGGAATCAATATTTTAATTCAACACAATCATGAAGTCTATTATTTTAAACTGAACAGCACTCTCTGGTACATTGATTTCGTCATAAATTTTCGGTTTTTTTACAGACGAGATAGTGAATGACTTTTTGACATTTTCGGATTGATGAGGTTATAATTGCTGTTTTGGTCGACCTAGCCGAATTACTTTTTTTGGTCATCTCTTGTAACATTACTCATTTTATGAACAATAAAATAAAGTCCTACTTAGACGGAACATCCGTACAGCACGACCAACGATGCCAAACTAACTGTCTAGTCCTTCAAAATGACACGTTCAAAATAAGGATTATTTCAGGTAATCTCATCTGGAAATTTAAATGGGGAAACAGATAGGAACAGCTGCTATAGAACATTTACCATAAAATAAGTTGCTCATATGCCTTAATGGAGAGAGACTGAACATTATACCTGGAGACACAATTGTTTAAAGGTTAAAAAAACAATTCTTTCTAATGACGCCATATTTTTCGATTTTATTTTTTTAAATTGTGGTATCAGAAAATAAATAAAAAAATAAAATCGATTATCAGCCCCCTTTCCGCTCTTGAGTTCAGATAGATAGCCATTGTAATCTCTCCATTCAACTATGTTGGTAAATTTAATTTAGTTGAACAACTTTAAAGTATTTGTATCTCTTTCTTCGTGAGGCCCTTCGAGAGTGTCAGCGCTTTATAGTGATAACAAAGACACGCGTTTTGAAGCGTGCCTAAATTTTATCATGTAATGTAATAGGCAGAAGACATTGCTTTTGTCCAAAAATTGTCATAACATAGTATTTCGAAATTCAATAAGTGCTAACAGATTTTGTGCTCTTTTTACCATTCCACTCAATTACATTGATTTTTTTACTATTAAAGCGATAAACTGGAATTTGTGTTTTAAATCAATTTAATTTTCGATTCGGATCGAATTATATATTCGTTGTATTTTTTTTTATCAATTTTAATTCATTTATTTACGAATGTTTGTTTTATTTATGCATACCATTAAGTGAAACAGTAAGATCACCAAAAATAAATATGGTTGAACCGGAAATATAAGACCAATTTAATTATAATTTTAATTTCAAATACTATGAATGTTACTATTAGATTCAATTTATCTTTGTTCTCAAATAACTTTCAGGCCAGGGAATGATGCTGAGGAGGAATATAAGGATGCATATAAGGCTGGAAGATATGGTGTGATTTGCACAGATATATATCCAAAATGTCCAAATGGTAAAGGAATGTTCGACCATTTTATTGGTTCAGAGATAAGCGAGCCATGGTTTTAGTAGAAAAACATAATTTTTTTTTTATTAAAAATTTAATGTCAAATGCTTCTGATTTACACTAGCATAAGTAGTAGTAGTAGTAGTAGTAGTAGTAGTAGTAGCAGTAGTAGTAGTAAGAGCAAATGGAATTAGTGCTAGAGAAGTAGGAGTACTAGTTGTAGTAGTAGGAGTCGTACTATTGGTAGTGGTCAACATTTTAACAGGTAGTAGTAGTAATAGTCGTGGTAGAAGAAGTAATAATAATAGTTACTGTTAATGTACGAGTAATATCATCATTTCGGTATTTTTGTTCTTGATTTTTATATTATTTTATCTCATCATTTTACTTATCATTTCCTAGCAAATATAATTGACACTGAAGAAGGGAGCAACAAACTTCCAAAATATATATTTGTCAAAATTAAAAAACGAAAAAAAATATAGTATTTTGAAATGGAAGATCAAAAACTAAAATCTAATAAGGTTTTTACTTCAAAATGATTAATTTACAGAATTTATGTTTGAATAAGTTGAGACATCTAAACGATACAAATTGTTACTAATAATAAAAGTTATAGTAAAATAATAACTTTTTTTGCATTGAAAATGAAGTCTTCTGACGTTATAAACATATGAACAGAACAATCTAGCTTTGGAATGCTTACCGGATAGCAGCTTCAAGATGAGGACACACTTTTTAAATCCGAAAAGTATGATCGAGATAGATAGATCGGTATGACCTCTTTCTCTCTTTGCCGACAAGCGATCAAAAGTTGTGTTCCTTATGAGCATCCAATTCATCTAGCAATCCAAGAGCAAACGAATTTATTAATTCGAATCATATAACTTCTCAATAAATTTTTAAGATTTCACTTCATCAAGAATAACACTCTCAGAAGGCTGGAATAAAATCCCGGAAATAACAAACAGCAAGAATACTCCAGAGTGGCGTCTGGCAGAAAGAGATAGCCCACGTGACAATAGATTTATGTTTATCTTTCATCTTTCCTCAAGTATTGTGAGAGTCTTACTCATTTTGTTTGGAATAGTGGAAAAAAAATTCACAAATAAAAGTAAAATGGATTTGAAAAACTATATAATAATCTACACTTTAGCGAAATCGCACAGGAACCAAGCCGGATCAAGCTACGATGAATAAGGAGTTGGCTTCCTTCTGACATGCGGGGAAAGCGAAAAACTCGAATAGTTTCAGCATCCATGATCATCCGTTTCGTCTTTTTAATTTCTGCTGTTTTCCAATTTCACATTTATTTTGATTTCTGTAAGGATTTTGAAGTATTAGCTTCCGTTTATTGGCTTTATATGTAATACGTCGTTTATATGACGATAGAATATAATAGATAATATAGAATCTTCAGTGGCTATGATATGACAACGCCGTCTAGTCGTCTAGTTGTAGCCTTCTGAGTTGTTATTAAATTTATACGATTTATTAGAGCTTTTTAATATAAATTCGCCTCAATTTGGGTTCTTGAATTTTTAAACTAACATATGTCAATATCATGGTATCAGTATGTTCAAAAGAAATAGTAGTCAATTAAAATCAAAATGGAATTTTGATTAGTAATTAAATCAACTCTGTAAAGCTGTAATATTTAGTAAACGTTAATATAATCCGAAGTTCGAAGACTTTCAAGCTATGAGGAAGGATGTGAAAGTTACTTAACATATATAAAAGGAAAGAAATAATTTTTTGACAAAACTTGGAGCGTGTTGGGAAATGTTGTTAAGCTTCGATATCTCTTATTTTTTCTGATTATATGTTTTTCAATTTTCGTGATTCAAGCCTTTCGCTGGATTTTCTACTTCTTAATCTTAATGTGTTCTGCAGATAGATGCGTGATCGTAAAAATTTGTCTTATCGCTCTGTTTATGAAGTGAAAGTGGACTCACAGTCTCGCTTAACAGTGTATGAATTTGAGTAAATAAACCTGTGTAGAAGAGTAGCCAATTGTTATCATCACGATGCTGACCTTTCAGCTCATAGTTATCTTCCAATGAATGAATCTTTACGTAGGACAAATCCACAAAAAACTACATTCGATTAGTTACGGTCATGAGAGTAACATCTTTGTGAATTAATATTGAATAATATATTATTATATATTTAATTTATATTGAATATATAATATATATCGAATATTGAATTTCGGTTTTGCGAATTAAACTCCCCGAGCACAATGAGTTCCTTTGTGATTGTGATTTTATTGATTTCTAATTCGTTTTCAAAAGTAAACTCAATATCTGTTTCGAGAATCACCAAACTCTCCGCGAATAATAAGCATGGACATCTCGTTTATGGATCATCGATTGATGATTGGATTTTTCATGGAGATAATGGATTGGATTCATCAATGCTGACTGCTCTGGAGGATCCCAAGACTGTTTTCCGGGCAGAGGCCGCAAGGAAGATGAAAGCGAACATGGACCCGCTTACAAATCCCTGCGACGATTTTTATCAGTACGCTTGTGGAAACTGGGAGAAAAATCACCCGATTCCTGATGATCATTTCGAATATAACACATTTTCATTACTCCAAACAAACCTGTACGCAGCTCTTAAAGAACTCCTGGAAGATAAACCGAGCGGAGTTTTGGACGAAAACGATGAACCTTCGGCTGAAGACAAGGCCAAGTACTTCTATTCATCCTGCATAAATGACAAAGCGAGAGCGGAGCTGGGTGAAAAGCCCCTGTTGGATTTCCTTAAAAAGCATGGCGATTGGCCAGCATTGGAGTCGAGCTGGAAAGACGAAAACTTCAACTGGATGGATTTGGCGGCAAAATTATCACGGTATGCACCAAATAATTTGATTCGCACGTCTAGTGACGGTGATCTAAAGGACTCAGGCAAAAACATTATTTACATCGATGAACCGACCTTAACACTGGTACGCCGTGATGTTTACCTGAATTCGCTGAAATCAACGTATATGATTGCGTACAAAGATCTTATCAGGAACATAACAATGCTTCTCGGTGCCAGTGATGAAGCCGCTGAAAACGCTGCGGATGAAATAATTGGTTTTGAGCGAGAGCTTGCAACGATCAAGAGTGGACTCCAGGATCGACTGGAACTAGAAGAGCTATACAATAAAATGAAAATTTCAGATTTGGTTGCTGAATACCCAAATATTGATTGGATGAAGTATTTCGACACTATTTATGGGATAAATATGACCGCGTCAACGGAAGTAGTACTTTTATCACGGAACTACATGAAGCAACTTCCAGATTTGCTTTCGAAAACCAACAGCAGGACTATTGCCAATTACTTACTGTGGAGATACGTGAAAGAACTAAGCGAAGATCTTGACAGTCGATTCGAGAAGGTGCATGCCAAGTTTACGAAGTTTGTGACGGGACAAGAGGACGATTTGCCCAAGTGGAAGAGATGCTTGCAATACACAAACCGAATGATGGGAATGGCGGTTGGTGCTATGTTTGTTCGTCGGCACTTTGATGAATCCAGCAAAGCAGACGTTATACAACTAACACGTGAACTACAACAATCATTCCGCGACGCTTTGAGAGAGAATAGTTGGATCGACGAAGCAACACGCGCCAAAGCTGAGGAGAAGGCGAATAAGATAAGTCTAGCTGTTGGCTACCCTGATGATATTCTGGATCCGAGAAAACTCAATAAACTGTATAGTGGCCTAAAAATTACTCCTGACAACTACTTCGAAAACTCGATCAATTTAGCTCTCTACGAAACAAAACGAATAACTGAGAATATAAATAAACCAGTTGACAAGGAAGAATGGGCAGGATACCCAGCTGTTATAAATGCTTACTTTGAGCAAAGCAATAACAGAATCATCATTCCGGCAGGAGTTCTTCAACCGCCAATTTATAATAGGAACTTTCCGAAAGCTTTAAACTACGGAGGAATCGGCGTTTTCGTAGGACATGAGTTAACTCATGGATTCGATGACACTGGACGTAACTTTGACATGAAAGGTGATATGAAGCAGTGGTGGACAGAAGAATCCATTACGGCGTTCAAAGAGCACAGCGAGTGTTTCATCAATCAATACAGTCAGTATTCGATGCACGGAAAGAATATAAATGGTGCTATTTCGAAAGGAGAAAACATAGCCGATAACGGAGGACTTCGGCAAGCATACCAAGCATACGACAAGTGGCTGAAAGCGAATCCGAATGAAGCAGAAAATGAAAATTTACCAGGTTTCAATGTGACCGGGAAAAAACTATTTTATTTGGGATTCGCGCAAGTTTGGTGCGGAACGATTCGTCCTGAAGCAATTGATAATAAATTAGAAACCGACGCACACAGCCCCGGTAAATATCGATTACTTGGCACTTTAAAGAATTTCAATGAGTTCGCTGAAGAATTTCAATGTCCTGTGGGCTCAGGAATGAATCCAAAAACCAAGTGCAAACTATGGTGAAAACGTTCGATATGCCCAATGGCTGATGCTATACTTTTATTGCATTTTAGATCATTAGATATGTAAATAAAATATTAGTTAAGATTTTATATGGAAGTATTTGAATTTATGATTTTTTGACTTGGTGGCAGTTGGATTAAGGAAGTATAGTTATCTGAAATATTACGCAAGTAAGCGATTCCCTCCAATATTTTATCGATGCCAAAAATATTTACACATCCCTATAAGGGTTTTATGATGAACAAATGACATAAAACGCGAATTCTTTGATTTTAAGTTTATCTACATATATTCAATAAATAAATAATAATAAACAATAATTTAATAAATAATAATAATAAAGTTCTTAAGCCTAGACATATCCTTATTTTGCTTTAAGTCGTTTAGTTCCCATTTCTCATATTCTTCACAGTACTGGACTCAGATCATTAGAAAATGTATAATTAAGAGTAAATCTCTTCAAAGTTTTCGAAATCTAATTGAAATCATATATCTGTATGCATAGTATTGATTTCCCAAGATGAGTTATTCCCTAATAGATGCAACGAAAGGAACAAGCACTATAAAAAATCAAATGATGATCAAAATACTATTCAAAGTCACAGTGTTCAGCTGTTAGCTTCACGACAATGTTTTGTACTTTGCTAACACAGTAGGACTTAAAACAATATAAGGTCTAGAACTAATCCTTGGGGCCTCACATGTTAATCTTTACGTAAAATCACATAATATGCTCACTTTTTTCTTCAACGGAAACCAAATCAATTGTAACAAAAAGTAACTCTATACAATCTGTAAAAACAAATCTGTCAAACCAAAACCTGTTAAATCAGAATTCAATAAATGCATCCAAGGAAGCGAACGGTTCTATGTATCGACTGCACAAAAAATCTAGAATCGTCAAAGTAGATTTTTCATGAAGTCAAACGGTTTTGAGATTTGGGGCAAATGAAAGATTGATCTATGAACCAACTCTCCCGCGGTAGTACCGTTTCCTATGTAAGAATAAAATGAGTGTAATTTCGTCAAAATTATTAATAAATTTTTTCTCCGCCCCTCATTATAAGGATAGATCCCTATGTCGAGTACCTTTCGAAATTCTATATCGACGGATCCAAAACGGCTGAAGGTACTGAAATCACAGTTTGTGTTCACAACTATCTATAATTCAACCGATCCTACAAGGCGGATCCTCCTATACTCTGATATTCCAGCCGGGAATATTCACAATCATAACAAAAAGTACTCGAGCGATAAACAACTTATCCAGCCAAGAAGCACTCTAACAGCTTGGCTCTAACCTCGTAATTTACTAATAATGACCTCAAGTTAGTTAGTTGTCAACAGCAAAAGCAACTCTGTTTCCGCTGTTATAACCAAAATGATAGAAATATAGATAAAATGATATAAATAACTGCAGAGTCAAGTGAGCCGATATTTATCAAAATGAGGAGACAACAAATCTCCGGATGGAAAAAAAACTATGTAAGAAACTTAGTAGTGTTGCGAAAACGAATAGGCATTTAAATGAACGATACATGGTTGCCCTAGCTCAAAGAAGAAGAAAAGGTGGAATGCATTCTTCTTCGCTGCCTAAGTTACGAGCGTTTCTAATAACTTGGTGGAATCAAGCAGCAGATTTCGAGTTTCATATACATAACTTGAAGAATTCCTTTGCTGCTGAAGAATGATAGGATTTGAAAAATTCCAACAGTTTCGCAACAATTGAAATCAAAAACGAACAATAATAATAATTATTATTATAAGAATAATAATAATAAAAATAAAATCTTTCAACACAAAAAAAGGTCATTAATGTTCACATAACACAATAATCATACAAATGCATTCTACAATTGTTCAAATTGAAATTAACTTTTCTAGTCCCCATGCGCTTTTGGAGCAGTAAATAAGTCACTGTTTAGGTTATCCTTAATCATTTATTTCATCATCTTAATCGAAATTCATATGTTTATGTCAAGTAAGTGAAAAAGTAAAGTAATGGAAATTTGGGTTTCGCGCTGATGAGCCAAGCGTTAAATTGCCCGTAGAATACATTAAACTCAACCTTAAACTCGTCAAAACCTCTTCCGAATCCCGTTGTAAAGAAAAAAGGGCGCTTAGGTAAATGTGTGTATCCTTGAATTACTAGCGCAAGTCCCTTCTGTGAATAAAGTTAGCCCCTATGATAACGTACGGCCTAGCCTATGAGATGACTCATGCATTCTTCAATCTTTCCTTGGCCGCGCCAGAAATTCATAGATGAGAATAAGCAACTTTTTTGTCCAGATTTTAAAACTCTACGAGCATTTACATTAATTCACCATCCCAACCAAATTATTCAGCTAGACAGTGTAGACTCACGATCAGAAATTTTGCAACGAGGAAAATGGTAACAATTATTAAAAAATCTATATGTTGTTTCGTTTGTTCCTTTATAATTTTTCTTGCAGAATACTGCGAAGAAGAAAGCCACACAACCTTTAAGAATATTAATTCCTTTTCTCCTTGAAAACAAAAAATAATTAAGTATGAGTTCACAGTAGTAATTGTTTTTTTTTTTTTGCATTAAAGGAACGAAACACACCGGGACTGTAATTCTCACGAATTTTATTGGGCGATGAATGAGACACAGTTCATTCAAATATTGATCGGGTTATAAATTCCAATAGGTAAAAATTTAAAATCGATCAATGTCAGCACCTCAAGTTCAATAATAAAATCAATTGATGCAGAAATTTAAACATAATTTATAATTTAAAAATGTAAATTGTTTCGTTTCCCAGTCGATTTGACATCTACCCGACTTCCAAAAAACTTTTCAGAGAGCCAAATGAAGGCCATGTTTCAAAATCCCACTTAAATCCTGTGCACACTCAATCATTACGGTGAGATTGCGTATCAAACTTGGTACTAAATGCTCTTGGTATACTCTAAGATAATTAAAATACTTACTTGCGATTATTAATTACTTAATATTTTGCAAAATAAATCGGATAATGTAATGTAAACATAATCATTTGGAGGAAACGCGTGAACGTCAGGAACTTTAAACTTCTTGAACGCGCTTAAAACGATCACAAAGGAATATCAGTTTACGATTCATATGTTATAAAGCTAATGCCTTAAGGTTTTTATGCTATTGATAGTAGGAGGGCTTGCGTTTAAAATCACGAACACTGCTTATTGACGAATCCATCTTATTGCATATTTAATATCAGTCATATGCCTGCAAACCATTCGATTGATTTGTGAAAGAATTTTTTATGCCTCCGTCATTTGAAATTGAGCTTGATCTTTAAACTACGTATTCTATAGACTTTTTAAGGAAGTTTATCCCAGTTTCTCCTAACTAAATGAATTTCGATTTATGTTGATCAACTCACGAAAAAAAACTAACAAATGACCCTGGTAAAATTAAAATCACGCCAAGAAAAATTGGCGCGCACTAGTCTATCCACATTATCTGATACCTTTATGGGTCCCACATACGCGTGAAACGAGACACATGGGCCTTGATAATGTCTTGTTAGATTCCATTAACTTTACTACAGTATTGCCTGAGAGTACCAGAGAATTGTATGTCAATTGTCAATCAAAACTGCTATACTTGGCTACGCTTCTTTATTTGGCTGATTTTGGTAAAATTTTAATTGGCAACTGAATTTGACATGGTGATCGACATTATATTACAAATATATTGCACATTTTCATAGTGTCAAAATGTATATTCTCTTAGCAGTTGTATATCGATTCTAGATAGACGTAGCGACTTCGTCCACTCGCTCAACACACTGAAAACATCTGTTCTTTGAAAGCTGTCAGATATTTGTCATCGCGGACATTCCTGTCGGTGTAGAAGGTTTTAAGTTCTTTCGACAAATATATTAGTTCCGTTAGAATTTGCCTGAAGGATTTACTGCAACTACAATTTATAATTAGCCGCAACAATCCTTACGCTGGATTTTTCTTCGTAAACCGCCTTAGAAGAATAATAGGTACATTTTTAGTTCTATTGGTGGTGACCTTGTATAAGCTATCAACCTTTCGCATTTTACGCCACATTCCAGAATGTTGGAACGCTGTTTGCCGAAAAATGTTTATTACTGAAGCAATATCTCCAGAATATCACAATTACCTGTTAGCCTTCATTTCGGCTATAATTATATACTTGGGGTGGCGAACGACATACGTTCGGGAAGAACGACTCCATCCTACAGCTGTTTTGATTATTGATAATCACCGTCGCCGATTTATTGACATACGAGCAACGAACGATCCACTTGGTAAGAAAGTATTCACAATTTTCTCCATAGTATGGCTAGTCGGCTTTGTTTGATTAACATTAGAGATATTCTCGGAGAACAATATTTGAACTAACATAATTTATATAATACGCTTACATCTAACAATGTAAATTAACTACGCCAATTACTTTAGAGCTAAACAAACATCGGAAATCAAAGAATTCGATTGTCCACATTCGTATTATACTTTATTAAAGTGGTAATCAAAATTTCTGATCTGAATGGAACCTTCTTTTTGATTTCAAGCTCTTGACTATAAAAAACAAAACAGAGATAATAAAGTTCATGAGAGGAATTTCAGAAACATTCAGATATCTCCGAAAAATCCCGTCTATTTTGTTTAAGTTTACATTCAGCCTATATGTTTATAGTTTTATTGCAAGGAAATGCCACACGATGGCAAACTTTAAAACAAATTTATAAATGCCTACATTCTAAGCAAATAAATTCAAATTTTTATTTATTTGTACATTAAAATGATAATATTTAAATCTTGGAATGAAGTAGGTAGGAATATAACCAGCCAATCTTTCCGTATTCCCGGTTGACAGGGGGCACGTTATTCCAGTTATTATGTGCCGCTGAGCGTCCAACATTCATGGCATAAAAATCTTTCCCTCCTTCAGTTAGAAAGACTATTCAGCGAAATTGAAGAGCGACGTCTCTCTCCTGGTGTCGCCTGGCGATCATATATGCTCTTTCTGATTGAGAACATTGGCCGAATGTAATGTGCCTTGTTTTTTGTTTTTTCTCAACGTGAGACGTAGCATCCCTGTTGCACTTATATCTGGTAGTTTTTGGTGAAGTTCCTTGCCGAATGCTCTCACCCCCCCCCCCCCCCAATTATGTAGGAACGCACTGAAGGTTCACCTAGCCGTTGACAAACATTCGCCAACATGCCAACATGGTCGTCAACATTACCGATAAGTCAGCTGATAAACCCGCTGCCGCCTTGTTAGCCGTTGCCATGATGTAATCAGGAAGGCCAGCTTCGAGTTTAGTTCAAGCATTTTACGTTCCCTGGGGAGCGTCAAAGACTAATGCAACAACGTAATTTTCGTAGTTGTGTTAGTTCAAGCCTATGTAGCATAGGCAGGCATAGGCATGTAGCAGTTAGTTCATACCTATGTGTAAGTGTACCGCAGATCCATGCCCAAGATCAAACCGTAAGTGATGTCTAATGTTAATTTCATCACTCGCTGACTTCAATCAGTTTCTCAGTAGGCTGACTATGCGATTCCGTCCGTTGGACCACACTCGCCACTTCTGTTATTGCATCAATCGTGGAGCGCCCAGATCTGAAGCCATAGTGTCGTGAAGAGCGTTTTCCAGTAGTATGTATGTTGTGAATAACTCTGGGTTCTCCTAAGTGATCAGTACGAGCCTCGCTAAGAGATCGCTCCAACTGGCAACCGTCAATCGTACCGAACAGGAAGTCTGGGCTTAGCTGGTACACCTAATGCAGGTGTCAGGTTGAAGGTTCTCGCGGAACAATCCCCCTGTATCTCCGAAGCTCTTAACCTTCCGACCACAGATGAACTTTCGATTTCTGATTATAAAACAGCGTACTGATTAAAAACTGGGCATAATAAAACTCAACTGCGTCTAAAAACTATTCCCAAAATTATTGGAACAAAACACTGGTTTTTATCGAATTTAGTAACGTTTTCTGATAGATGATGGTACAGGTTTGTAAGAAACTATATAAAGTTGGAATGCATCCATGTTTTGACAAAAGCGTTTTACTGTACTTAATTTTACTGGAATGATTTGATCAACAATAAGTCACTAACACTTAACTTCATTAACATAGTTTTGGCAGCGTTTACCCTTGTCATATTTGCATAAATGACGTACGTTCTCTATGAGTTCTTCAGACTAGAAATTTACACTGAGTTTATGAATACATACATTACAGGATGTTTGACGAGTCTTCGCGCATTCCGTGAAATACAGCCTCTACAGAACGTTCTATACAAATTTCCAAATAAACTTTCTAAAAGATCTCCATCGGGATCTTACCGAACGCAAGACTCAATGTCTTGGCGATGTCGATTAGCCGCTGTTGATGTTATCATGTAAACTCTGCCATCCGATCATCCGTTTTTTGCAGACAATTTTCATTATGCCTAGAGGCAGATAATCGAAGTATAAATCCTCCATGTTCTCTGTCATGTATAAAACCCTCTTTCCTTAGTTAAAGCGTGGTAGTCGATAAAATACGTTCTGAAAAACTTGATTAGATTCGAATAGAAAGTTATCTTATCTCTGCATGAGAAAGCTTAGGCGAAGTAGAACGTATGAACAAGTTTTTATATCTCGGTAAAAAATTGGAAAGACACAGAGTCGAAGCTTTTGATATTAAATGAGGTAGTCAACTTGCAAATAAGGCCTTGTATTCGGTTCTGGTGATTCTGAATGCAGCCGCATACATAGGAAAACGATGCCTCCCGGATACAAATCTATTATGCGACCTGTAATAGGCACAGACAGCAGACATCCTAAACAATTTATCAACTCCTTTTTTAAGAAAACGATCTGGAGTCAGGGCTGAAGTCTTCAAAATAATAAAACGGGAATATCCAGTTCGAAACTGCTTATTATCTGAATTTAAAGAACGCGATCAGAACATGAAGACAGAAGCGAAAATTAAGTTTATGCTTAAGTTCGAATTGTGCCATGGAGCCCTGAGGCAATTATGGTTCGAACCTTGACGGTTCGTGCTTTGTTTAATGACAAATCGTCGATTAGGTAGTGAATTTTGTTGTAGAAGGCCACGTTAAAATCTACTTCCGTACAAAAGACACTCATTCCAGAACCTAAGTTCATATTTCGTTTGCCTTTCCCGAGTTCCTCGCCCACTGTAGCGTTAGAAGCGATATTGCAAGTTTTTAACAATTAATACTCAAGAAAATTTTGCAGTACTTCGACTTATTTGTCTTAGCGATCCTAAAATTACGACAATTATTTACAATACCTATTTATGATGCAGCCGCTTTTTTTATCAGTTACTGTCACCCTATTTGTTTAAGCGAGGCTTAAAGAACTTGTTCCGTCGGAATTCCACATACTCTCAACTTAAAAAAAAAATTGGCTAAACAATTGATTATCATATAAATAAATTATATCTACCGTTAATGAGTATTTCGCAAGACATCTTAAAAATTGCTTTGAAAGTGCGATACACGAATAATTATAAGATAAATTTTGCTTAATATTCTCAGCGATGTGTAATAATTCTTCATACGTTTTATTCATAATGTATTATAGCGCTATACTCTGTCCGATTGCAGGCTGTTGTCTGCTTCACAGTAAAATGAATTCTTTTTTTTTTATTCTTCATTACTAAAGTGTAGCTGCAGCTGGTTATTGCATTATACAAAACGTAATCCTCAACAACGAAAACGAATTTTCAGAAGACAATTGAAACTTGTATAGTCAGTATCTTTCAAGATTCAAGATTCTACACCTGAATATTTTACTCTTTTCACTTTACTATCTTGATTAAATGAATACAAATTCATATCCATTTAAAGGACGAAGCTCATCAAGTCAATCAAATTACTCAAACGCAACAGAGGAAGCTGAAGTGGAAGTCGAAACTAGCGATTCGGCAAATGAAAGTTTAGAACCACCGGCAACACAATCTTTGCAATCAATAATAGACGAGGTAAACGATCTCACTATATCTGGTGAGTCGTCGAACTTCAATTCGTCATCGCATCAAATCGACGATCATATTCAAGAGCTAATAGGGGACATCGGGCAGCAACGGATAATTAATGCAATGGATGGACCAGAAACGGAAGGCTTGCGGCGTAGACGTCTAGCTTTCTACGAGAATGAGCGAGCAGGAAATAATTTCGAAAGTAGGATGTTTATTCAATAAGTAGTTTTCAAACGTTTTTCTAGATGTGCTTCTTCGACAGGTATGCAGACCAATCGTAGAGAAAATCTTAATGTCCATACAACAGATCAAGTTGATAATTCGCATGCAGAGAATTGTACAAATGAAAATAATGAAAACGAGAACATATCGAAAACTGAGATCAAACCGTCAGTCGTAGCAAGTGACAGCAATGAAGGTCCACAACAGCAACAACAATCTGTAGAGGAGAATAAAGATGAGTTCCGAATAAAACTGAAGTACTTAAATGATGAATTGCGCTTAGTGAAGGGAACACCAAACGAGGCAATAGGCGATTTCAAAAAGTATTTTGGTATTAATTGTAATAGAAAATTAATATCAAAATAATATTTGTTTCCATAGGCGGAATTTCACGGTTGAATTAGGAGCAGAAAAGTTAGTCCGACTAGTATTCAATGGACATGTTTTGCAACCTGACTCTAAAACCTTGAAAGCATGCGGTCTCTTCGACAATTGTGTGGTACATTGTTTAGTTCACAATAAGAAACCATCGGCAACAAATGACTCTGATGGTAATAACACTACTCAGGGTAAGTTATTGCATCTACTTTCGTTTATAAATAGAAGTATTCATATACAAAAAAAAAGGTAAAAAGTCTTCCTTTTACCGTTGCACTATAAAACCTATTTTCTCTACTTTGATTGAAACAAAATATCACAAAATTAAAACTAAGTGTTTTAGCGGAAGCAATTCAAATGTTCATACAGTAAAAAAAATCGTTAATTTTAAATTTCGCTTGCGCTAATGCAAACTAATGAAATGAAAGAAGAATCTATTATCTAAACTGTAGTATGTAATCTAAGTAATCTTTTCGTTGGTATTAGGTGAAGCCAATAATGGACAGCCAACGCTCGGTTCAAATTCATTTACAGAGCGAACAAACGGTGGCGTGGTTTTCATTTACCTCGGAATTGCTTTTATTGTTATCGCTATGATATTTTCGTGGTACTGCAGGTAACCCATTTACGGACACAAATATTAATCGGCAAATGTTGATTCCAATTTATTGCCCTAGGTTCCAATACGGTCATTTGTTTTCTTGGTACTCAACAACCGGTCTGGTTTTGATGACCGCAATATTCCTCATTATATTCCCCATTATTGTTTTGATCGAACGAGGCGTTACAGCATAAGTTGTGTGCGACATCAACGAGACATAAGTATAGTATAGAAAAGAACAATATTTAGTAGAGGATTTCAATGAATGGAAAAGAAAATGCACCATGTATTCGAATTGTATGGTAAATTTGTATATTTTGCTTTTATTGGAATATCTTTACAATGTATAAAAAATGTTTTTTATTGATACATTATAATATTATATATTTCCAGCTTTGCTGTGATTTAAACTTGAAAAATATTGAATTTAATTTAAATGAAAATAAATAAATTTTTGCTAAGTATATAGGTACATATTTGACTTAAATTGTGATTAGACTTCTCTTATCAGTTACGCCACAAAACGAACTATCAAAAAGAAAGGAATGCATTTTGGTGATATTTGACGTTATTTTATAATGAAAACCGTTTCAACCAGTATTAGCAGTCGATTAATATACGAACCGGTATTATTGCAAAGTAAGCAAGAAACATTTTAGAATGATCAGCAGCTCAGTGTGGTCTATCAGATGCAAACCTAGATCACTTTTTTTGTCTTGCCTGCGTGATATGACTCCAATTATTAAGTAAGAGATGTATTTGGTTTGCAAGTATAGAGATTTAATGTTTTCTTTTTGGCTCGTTTCCCGTTCGATCTTGAATCGGCCATATATCCGTTTCGGCAATGTTCCATCTTCAGAGTTTGGTTTCATCCTCAGTTTATCGGTCTTAAGTGTTCTTATTGTTACAGTACAAAAAAAATACGTTTTTTTTATTTTGAATACGACACGATCTAGCCAACATGCTGACGTGCCAGTCTTTCGGCCAATTTAGCGTGCCATCCATTCTTACATTTTCACGTTTCCTTGCAATCCTAAGTTCCCTACTTTTATGTACATAGATGCTCTATATTTCATGCAACTGCTTATTAGTTCAGGATATAAATGCAACAATACTGGGAAAGGTAAACAATATACATTTCTGGGACAGGAAAATTATCGTGATTTATCTATTTTTAGGTAGGCCCTTGATTTGGTTTTAAATTCATCATAACGGTCTTGTCATCATACAAATGTTTACATACTTTGGGAAACCCAGCCTGAGAAATTTTGATTACATAATTGAGAAAGCCAGCCTAAAAAACTCTTTTGTATACTTGTATACAAATTTAATAGGCCTAATGAGAGTCGAAGTAGTGGAGTCATACTGACGAAGATGACCTTCATATCCTATCGCGATTGTCTATATCTGCTGAAGAAAGCGTCTTAACCCTGCTCCCAGAGGGAAGGATATTTAAAATATATTAAATTTAATTACAGCTGATATTTTCAAAGTAGTATTCCATGAACATTATTTCAATGGATGCCTTTTCGAGTTTGACTTTGTCCGGACGAATACAATAATATTACTATTAAAAATGATTACCTTATTATAAATATAAAATTCAATTTCAACTAATATCTGATAAAGACTTCTGTCTCTCCTTCTTTTCATGTTCAAGGTAAGATCTTCACTCGTTAAAGTCCTGGAAGGGAGTTTGTTCGTCTTCAAGGTTTTTTCTTTATATATTTTCCATTTTTAATGAGTCAAATGCATTAATTTTATGTTAATGTTAATTGAAAAGTCCTCCTAAATTTCGTAAACTTTTTATTATTAGGCAAATTATCATGATAATATCACATAAATTGATATACTTTCCATAACAGACAAGTAATTATAAGTAAGAGAACATTTTTTAAATATAAAGAGATCCATCCGCTGGGCCCAAGTAATGTAATGAAATTAAAAGCACGTCAATGATCGTCCATACGCCCAAACCGCCGAAACTAAATAGTTTCCCTATTCCCTCTTGCCAATGCCCGAGGTAAAATCTGTCTGCACCAAATCCTCCCAGAGTTATGCTTATAAGTAGGGCCGTACTCCATTTATATCCCTGGGTCCAATTGCATTTTACATTTTTGAGAAATGTTCTTCTACCGAGACAAATAATATCATCGTGGACCGTACAATTTGTCCTGTTAAATAAAACACGTAATTCCTGAATCAAAACCTAAATATTATTTGTTACTTGTAATATTGATCAGCTGAATCACAATCACCTTTGAGTACACAACTATGTTGCCAAAGATCCGTCTGATAACAATACCTACAATTCATCGTCCGAATGAAATTTCGGTCACCCTGAAATATTCCGACAAACGACTAAAACATTTTAACGACTTCATTTAATGCGAAATGCACTTGACGCATACCATACAAACAACATTTGAATGAGCTTCGCACGTTATGTTAATATTCTTTCCATATATGCATTGGTTTGTGTAATTGCATTTTATGCATGATGCCGGTAAGCTGTTGCATTCCAAATCAGATTCCGCGACTGTACATTGAGATATTTCAGTTTGCTAGAATAATAAGAATAATAGAACCCCAAGTTTTGAACTCTGCATTAAGTCTTACATTCTTTATTATCGTAACTGGTGAATAATCAATAGGTGAACTGCTCTTATGTATTTCCGTTTTCGATGTGTCTTCCATTGAATTTGTTGCTGGAAATAAATATGCAAGTTTCAGTTAGTTTTAGTCAATTTTGTGGATTCAAATGTGCGATGGCGTGGAAAAAATAATGACGAAACTCAGCTTGTTAAATTTTAATGCAAAATACCAAACTATGAGGGAATATACAAAAGTGAATTTAATTAAGTTTAATTAAGAATGAGTTGGTAGGTGTAAAACTATCCATATGCACACTAGTGACGTGATTCAGCAGTATATACACAAGTTTGAATTAAATCGGAATATTAACATTTGAGTATCAATGAGTAAACGAGTGAATCACCTAGTATGGGCAAACTTCAACAAAGCATCACCAAACATGAAAGAGCAATTCGGAATAATGCTGAAAATTGTGTAACGGCCACTATGCTTTCATTTTTAATCATTTTTTTAAGAGATAGGATCATCAATTCAACATCAACATATTTTTCAGAAGTTTTTTACAAAGATTTCTCCATCTAAATTTTCCAAAAATAACTGACCTGGGTTGATACACGAATAGTTCTGCGCTGTAGTATGAGAACATAATCAATGGCTTACTCCAAGCACGCCAGTTGCCACCGTCACCGACTACGTGTCAGTTTGGATGCAATAGAACTTCGGTACTGCCTGCATAATATCAGTCCATAAGTTTCAATCTATAACATTAAAAATGTTCAAAGACCTCGAATGTACAGAGCAAGCTGAAGACCATTTTATGATTTTTTTTCTACAATTGCTTCAGAACGTAGAAATGAGAGAATAGTGGCGTCTAGTCGAATCGTAACTAATTAAAGGGATGCCTTGAGCCAGTGAGAATTGAGTTGCAAAGTACACTGGAAAGAAGGAGTTATGAATCAAGGACTGATTTGTTTCGGGGACAGCTCATAAGCATTGACTTCCTGGGAATTCACAGTACCAATACTTCGAGTTATAAATAATCTTATTAATGGCAAAACTTACAAGTGTCACAATAGTATTGTGCAATTTCGCATAATTCCGATTTGTTTTCAGCAACCTTAATTTATTAATCTGAATCCATCCTTGTTCCTTCCAAAACAAAGAAGGTACAAGCTCAAAAAGCTTCTAAATAAGAGCGAGGTTACATTACTGCAGACTGTTCACCTTTTTTATCTGGAAAATTTTAATAATTTTTTCATTATTATGTCCAATCATCTCACACTAACAATGTTAAAAGAGAAGAGCATCAACTTTAAAGAAATTCAAATTTGCGATCTCATTTCAAGAACTAGTTAGATGTGTTCAAGCAAATGTTAGAATGCGCAATTAAAGTTAAATAAAGAGCTCCCTAATTGAATTTATAGAGGGCATCACTCTTCATTGTAAATGTTTTTTTTTTTACTTTAATTCTACGATAATCGTGTCAGTCACTTAAAATATAAAAATAATAAAAATGTCACAGTGTTCCCAATTCTATAGATCAGCTGAAAACAAAAGGGAAGCTTCAAACAGACATAACGGTGGGAAGACCGTTGCTATGGTACGTTGGGAGCCTGACGTAAACATCCGGGTCCTAAGATAAGACGGATACTAAGGGTCACGATAGGAGGAAAACGTGAAGGAAATCAATACCGAATAAGGCACAACCAAGATTCTGAGCTCTCCAAGATTGTTAAACTGCACCTAGAAAGGCATTCGCGAATAGGGAGCGAAGGCCACTGGCACAAGCCAAGAAGTGTATGGTCAGAGGATAGCGGAGTAGCGATAGGATCCGGAGTAGGATAGGATGTTGAAGTGTGATTATTGGACAAAAAAAGTTCAAGACACAAAACGGGATATAACGCCCCTGACTTCATTCGATATATGAATGAAAACATTCCATATCTTGTTATAGTTCCGCAACATTAGAAAAGAATTTTTTTTCGAAGTTGTATCGCTCTATTTATTCTTATTTTATTTGGAACTACTTGGAGCTTCGTCAGTACATTTTTTACAATTAAGGGGGTCTTACTATATAACACCTCATTTCCGAGCGCTATATTCAAAAATTGATTACTAGTAAACTACAAATGATTTCGGGAAGCAGTTTTTTGTAATGTTACCATTCATTATTGAACTTTACATAGTTTTTTTGGTTTTACATAAAAATGACGTATGTGACCACTACACGTCCTTCACTATGTCCTCGTCAAAAGTGTCCAGGGCGCACGGGGTGAACGATTTTGACCGATCAGATGATCTGAAATCAAAAAACCTTTAAAATTTATTTTTCTCATCCCCTTGGCTATGGATAGACACGAGCTTTTTCAAAAATTCAAAAAATTCTTATAGTAATAGAATTTTGAAAAAAAAAATTTTTTTTTGTCTGCTATTCTAGGCTGTTAAAAAATTTTGGACAAGAATTTCAAAAAAAGCTCGTGTCTATCTGTTGCGACATGTTTTCTGATAATAATAATGTTTAGTATGACAAGATCGGTCAGGTAGATTTTTCGAAAACGTTCACCCCACCTCAAAAAAGACGACTTTCGGAAAAACACGTTTAAAGATTGACAACGTAATAAAATATTGTTAAAAATTCTTACGATCAATCTGCGATCCCAGGTCCGTAAAGTTCACCTTCTTGTTCGAGGTGGAATTCACGTTGAGCCACTTGCTCTTCCCTTTGCTCAATCCTGGCCCTTTTCGCTGCATCAGTCACCCTATGCTCAGAGCGGTCGATGCGTTGCTCGTCAAGTCGCGCGGCGCACGCCTCTGCTTCATGCCCCAACGTGATTCCCATAGTATTCATGGTTTTGCGGATCGTTCGGTATCCTTTATTGAATACCATTACTGCCAAACAGGTAGCAATGTCGACCACCTGCTTACCTGAGTGCAACTGTTTGGGCGTCATTAGCTAAATGTAACTATTCAAGGATTCGTTGCTGTTCTGCGTGAAAGCTCCGATGCACCGCTGTAGCAAATCGGTCGAGGACAAGTCTCGGTGAATCGGCTCGATAGTTTCTATGACTTGAGGACTCAGAGGAACACGTGTATGTTCAAAAGTTGCCAAAGTTCCGGTTGCTTCGGCCTGACGCCACTTGCACTAACTCTCCTTGCCTGGTGGGCACTTTGAGTGCTTAGGATTATCATCACTTGAGCTGCAGTGATCTAACGTAGCCCAAATTGCCTCCCTCATTTTTTGAACGGAATCAGGATTTCTTCTTATCGCCAAACCGTAAAATTTCGTAAGTTCCCCGATGATTTTGTCTGTCAGCTTTCCCTTTCCTATCCCTCCGAGACCTTTCTTGGATTTTTTCATGTTCCTAAGCCTCGTGCCCATCCGCTTTTCCACATGGCCGACGCATTCTTTTTTAAACGAGAATACTGTCTCCGTATGGTTTTGATGAAACGATTCCATTGTAAGTTTTGCTGTCACGCCTGGTCTTGAGTTTTTTCGCCGACGTGCTTGCATACGCTGTTTCCTTCTCCGCAACATGCGAATTCGGGGTTTTTCTTTTCTTGATACGACCACCAATACGACTACGACGCACTGTTCGCGATCCTTTTTTATCCATTTTCCACGAAAAATGAAAAAAAAATCTAATAAACTGAATAAAAACTCCGATCGAAACACTTTCGAAACAAGCGAGATGTTCAAGGTGCCAACGTTATTTTCAGACTGAATCAAAAGTAATAAATAAAGAATTTTTTCAAAAGAGCATCTCAAACACTAACTAATGGGAAAAATGTAATGTTTTCACAGCTCTTCACAAAATCAGTTCCGCACCTCGAAAAACGGTCCCACGCGGAACTACAGCAGAAACGTGAAAAACGACCGCGCGTGACCGTGAAAAATGCTCTGTCACTGCCAAACGAGCACGTCCACAATTAAATCCTTTTACCAGCGTATTTCTAACATGGTTTTGGTCTAACTATGGTTTGCGCAACCTTCAGAAAATATACTCTTTATGACGAAAGCGCGTATTGAATTAAGAATTAGCGAGTGTTGAAGAGTATAGGATCCAGGGGCACGAGCTATGCTAAAAAACTAAGCATTTGAAACAAGCATGTTTCCACAAATAAAGGCAAGATCATGTGTGATATGCAAGTTTCAGAACTCAATGAAGCGCAAGCCAGATAAGAAAATAAGAAAAATGCACCGACATGCCGTGCAATAAGTTTTAGGTGTAGCAAAAGTTTAGCAATCGAAAAATATTTCCTGGAAGTAAACGGGACAGTTGCTACGGTTTATTAGACGTGAAGAGCTAGCGATGATAACCAACAGATGTGAAAAGTCCATGAAACGATCGCACTGTGATGAATCAGAAACAAAGGTTCTGATACATCGATCGTAAAAAGAAGAAAAAAGTTAGACCGATTTTGGAGATAAAGATGTCGTAATTAAAAGATCTTATCATGATAAAAACAGGGCTGAATAATAGATTTTGCTAACACATCAAGAAATTATGTCGAAAGGAGATAAAGCCTTACACTATTGCGCTTCCACATATGACATTTCTTTTCGGAAATCTATCAGCTCGTTCAACAGATGCCGAGCTGACAATTTTTACAAAAAGCCGAACGTCAACAAGACTTCTGACTTATTGTTACATTTTTATTTTTATATTTTTTTATATTTCCTACGTTCTTACGTTTCAATGGGTACCTTGACACAAAGGACTGGAGGATTTTGCACTTACGGACAGCAAAGCCAAAGAAGGCATACTAACCAACGAACAAATCGAAACGCACTGCGAACTAGACGAAATATTGGATGAAATACAAAAGGAAATAAAAGACTCTTGGCGTGCAAAGATCAATAGACAAACAGAAAACTACCAACAAAGCGCCTGGAAACAGGCTCATCACCTCAAAAGCGGCAAACCATGGTTCTATGGCCAAAATTTGTCAGGAAGATCAATCAAAACGATTAACAGGCTTCTTACGAACAGAAAACAAAACCAAGCAAACAACTTCGAACCTATGCACCTACTGCAAACAGGTTGATGATATAGACCACCGCATTTTTAACTGCACCAGATATAAGGAAATCAGGGCAAAATATAAGCTTTTCAAACATTACAACAAAATCCACAATCTATTAACCACAAATAACATAAACCTCCTGGGGGAACTGGATTCCTTCCTATCAGAAACGAACACCATCATCTAAAACCCCCATATTCCTATAATTTAATCGCTCCGTCAACAAACTTCCTCCAACGTAAAACACATTAAAGAAATAGCAAATGCAGATATATCAAGCACGAAAATAACATTCAACGTCAACTATAAACATACAAAGAACGATAAATGCTGGTCAGTGCTACAGTGACAGGGCCAATATCATCGGTTATTAATCGATCTTAAGAAGAAAAAAAAAAAATTTCTTACGTTCATTGCCGAGTCGTTTCTTCGTCACACTGAAACTGTGTCAACTCCATGCCCTCGACAATTATTCAAGATAACAAAAAAAAGTTTCGGTACAGTGTACATTCTTCGTTGTTCAACTTCTTACCTCTTTCCTGTGTGTGAATAGGAGACTCACTAGGGTTTACTCTTTATAACTTTTAACCAATCTTCTATTCATTTAAAAATTATTCTAAACTTACATCTCGCAATACCTTTATGGGGACATGAGGTCTGCCGAGATATCATTGGGATAATTGTGAACTTTGACAAACAGTTTCAGTCCGTTGCCGCATCAAAATTGTAAGCATACTCTGGATTTAAATGGTGGTAATCAGGTCAATGCTGACATGTATGTCCAAAAATTTTCAGCCTAATATATGACCTGCTTTGACGAAATCCATGTTTTTTTTATCAACCATATGAATTTAAAGGTCAGGAGCTACAGATTTCGCCTTTGCATGACCAATCATCATATTGCTGAAATTTATAATCCTATTATGGATTGCATTTCGTGCTATGCACACTACCCCTATCATTAAATATAGAAAGGTGTTTTTTTAAGAATTAGAAAGTCATATAATAAACCGAATAATTTGTGGGTACTAGACATTATCGAATCTATGTGGAGATTTAATATGAGGATTTTCTATCAATGCACCTTAGAGTGACACATTGATACTGTAATGCCAAATCTTACCAGTTTGAGATTGCTTAATTCCATTGATAAAGAAAATAAGTACAATTGCAATCGCGGATTTCCTATCTATTTTGACACACTTAGCGACGAGCATGTTACTTCCACTTTAAGAATATCTATTGAAAGGATATACATGTAAGTCTACCGTCATTTGTTTACTAGAATGCGATGTTTACCCAACATTTGACACTGTCATTGTGACATCCGTGAAAATAGCATGGTTCATTGACGGTTATTTCGCCAAAGTGACAGCTTAAGTTAGGGTCCCGTGTCGTGGCTTCCAGTCTGCAATATTAGAACGAAGTCTAAACTTTAGGTTCATCGATTTGAATTTATCAGATACCAGAAAATTCTAAGATGGGAGTGCCCGCATTTTTCCGTTGGTTAAGTAGAAAATATCCAAGTGTAATCATTGAATGTGTCGAGAATAAGGTAAACAATTTTATTCAACCTAACCTTTTTGTTATGAGGCAAAACGTATTTCAAACAAATAATAAATTCGTTTCTGATGCATTCTACAGTCATTAGATGAGGATGGAAGGAACGTATATGAAGATGCTACCCTTCCCAACCCGAATGGCATAGAATTCGATAATCTTTATCTCGACATGAACGGCATAATTCATCCGTGTACACATCCAGAAGATAAGCCGCCTCCCAAAGATGAGGATGAAATGATGGTGGCTATTTTCGAATGCATTGACAGGTTGTTTGGTATCGTTCGGCCACGAAAACTATTATACATGGCAATTGACGGAGTGGCGCCTCGCGCCAAAATGAATCAACAGCGTTCACGTCGTTTCCGTGCAGCAAAGGAATCTGTGGAGAAACGTGCTGAGATTCAACGTATTCGTGAGGAATTGTTGGCGAGAGGATGCGTCCTACCACCTGAGAAACCTAAAGAGGCCCATTTTGATTCTAACTGTATCACTCCTGGCACCCCATTTATGGAGCGTCTGAGTCGATGCCTTCATTACTACATTCACGATCGTCTGAATAACAATCCGGCATGGAAAGGTATAAAAGTCATTTTGTCAGATGCCAACGTACCGGGTGAGGGCGAACATAAAATTATGGACTACATACGCAAGCAAAGATCCCAGCCAGACCATGATCCGAATACACAGCATGTTTTATGCGGGGCGGACGCTGATTTGATTATGTTGGGTTTGGCGACCCATGAGCCAAATTTCACAATCATTCGAGAGGAGTTCCTACCCAATAAACCTAAACCATGTGATATTTGTGGTCAATTTGGTATGTAAAAAGGACAATGTTGGAATTAGTGGAACTAAATCTTTATAATTTAGGTCATGAAATGGACAAATGTCAGGGACTGCATGCAGTTGATGTGAATACAAATTCAAAACCGACTATTGCAATCGGTGCTGAAGTGAAGTTCATTTTCGTGAGATTGTGCGTTTTGAGGGAATACCTAAAGAGGACGCTGGCCATGCCTAACTTACCATTTCAGTAAGTAAATTAGCTCGGTTGAAGGGCATAACTTAAGTAAACTATATTACAAATACTTGACCAAAGTTTATTTTTTTTTTGTTTATAACTGTTTAATGCGAATGTAGAGTGTGTTTGTAGAGCTCCATTCAATGTGCTTAAAAACGCAAGGCTCAGATCTATTTCTAAAGATAAATCTTTTAAGTAATATGAATGGTGCAGAATTTTGCTTTTTTCTTGGTTTAAGCATATTCGTTGTTTTCCTTGTTGTTTTCCTTCCTTTTATCTTTCCTTAGATTTTGGGTTTTTGGTCAGTGTCGGTTGCTAGATTGCTGTATTCAAATACTGGGTTTGAAAAGGTTTCCTCTGTATCCAAAATTGATCACGCAATAAAGCTGATTTTAATATTGCATAGTCTAACAATCTTTTGCCTTCCTCGTCAGTTCGATAACAATTATATCAGGCTAGCGGAGTTCGTCGATGTGCACAGCTTAAAAAAGTAACAGAGAAAGATAACTTACGTACGATACAATACATCTGTAATCTCAATTCCAATTCACAAACCAAATGATTGACAGCAAATGTGCATCAGTGCAATTAAAAACCAGTCATGCAATTGAATATAACACCTACAAGGCTAAATTTAAATCTTATAGAAAACATAGTAACATTCAAAGAACAGTTGAAATCTATAGAAAAACAAACATTCAGACGTAATATTCGACAAAAATTGTAATTTGACAGCAAAAGTCAGGGAAGCCCATACCTACACCATAAAACCCATTGAAAACAGAATCACTAACCTTCTCTACCCGATCAATAGGATTCTTACGCAGTATACAATAATAAAACTGAAACTTTAAATAAATGTTTCCTGAACTTATTGCATTAACGACGGACAGTATAGATAAACTGAAAGACGCCTAGACAAATTCAAATTGAAAGGACATCGAAGATGGTAAAGAGTCGAAACACATTTTCGTCATTAAATCGTTTCGAATTATATCGATATACTTCTTACGTTTTGTGGAACAACAACTACTTATATTGGGGCGATGGTAACTTATATTTTAGTCTTGATACGGTGTAGAACTCCCACTAATCTTGACTAGAGACTATTCTTTCTTGCGCTCTAGACCTTTCGGACAAAGTTTCTAGATCTGTCCCAGTAAGCATTATTTGCTACAGACGTTTTCAATCAGCAATGTTGTTTCCTCGTTTTAAGTCTACTAAACGACTATTTGGGACTCCGTGCTGAGCCCCCATCTAAAACAAATATTTCGTTGATCGTGGGCAAGCCGCTGCGAAATACTTTTGACTTTATTTACTACAAATTTATAATGGCTACAGTTCGAAGATTGGAAAAGCATTTCAAATTTCAATATTTCTCTCTTTAAGGCAGAAGCCTTAACCTTAAGGATACCGAAAAGGTATCTGATTTTATTAGATACATTTTCGGTATCCGAGGGGCGTTATTGCGCAGCAGGTGATCAGCCCATTCGAATTTCTGCAGCTTATTTCGGAGATTTGTGGTTCGTGAAATATAATTTTTGGATTTGATTCACCATCACTTTCCATTTCGATCCTTCAATCTTTCTTCTGAGGAACCTAAAGTTGTTCGTTTCTTCTAATTCTTCTAAAGTTGCATGAATCCTGTGATTTATTCATAGTTCCTTAGATTTTAATCAACTATCGCCATTTGAAGAACTATTCAAACGCACATCCAAATTGGCTTGCAGGATTAACATCAAGTGGCGAATCCATCGCTGTCAATTCGATATATACTGCATATTTTGTTTTACTGTTAGTGACTTTAGTTATTATTAGAATCTAACTAAATTTATATTTGAACTTTACGTAATCGAACATGAAACCCATTGCTCCCTTAGAATCTATTGGTTAATTATACTTACGAAAAATAGTTTCATTTGTCAGTTTCTATCCATTTAACTTGTTTGAATAATATGGCTTTCATGGTAATTTGATAAAACCACATCAACTTCCGAACCAACGTGTTTTGCTCGCTGAGTTTAACATATATTTATTTCGCTTGTAGACTATAAAGAAGCAATAGGTAATACTCTTCATGAAAAATTAACAGTCTGCCTTTGGAGCAATGATTTATCGGTCGTGAGTAATCTTCGTGACAAGGTTTCGGTCCGAGCTTTTCGCTCTTAAATATCCTTATTGATAGGTTCGTCGTTAACGCAAGCGTATTTTTTTTAGAATTTCAAGAGTTTTATGATTTAGTACCGTGCCTCTTTGACTGCTCTCGTCGTATGGTAAGTATTGCTTCTCATTGCTACAACGTTGTTTTAGCGACTCGTGGATTAGGTCTGAATTAGAGTTTGCCTATTCGTGTATGTTCCGTTCGTTGTATATTTCTTGTTTGAGCATTTCCAATTTTTCGGCAAGAAGTTTCAAGTTTTCCAACCCTGCAAGTTTGGATTCAGTAGTATAGTCCATCTTACGTATCCAGTTGTCGAATTCCCATATGTGACGAAAATATTTATTCTTATTTTCAGTCCTGTTTGACCCAGTTAGCTTTATCATGTTCAGGCTAATTACGCGTAGACTCTATTTGCTCAGCAAGTGCGCTTAATTAGATTCGTGCGTGTTATTTGTTCCAAATCGCTCTGTTTGAAGAGCTCATCGACATAAAATAAAATTTTATAGACATGCGACTAATTTGTGTAGAATCAAATATTTTTCAAAATCTAATTAAGGTATAAAAAGGAACAAACTGAATGAGAAACCCATTTACGATTTACAGGTATGACTTTGACCGAGCCTTAGATGATTGGGTGTTTATGTGTTTCTTTGTTGGAAATGATTTTTTGCCTCATTTACCAAGTTTAGAAATTCGAGAAAATGCTATTGATCGGCTTGTAGAGTTATACAAGAAGTGCGTATACAAAACTGGGGTAAGTTTCAAAATTGTTTAATTGATATTAGTCACGAACTCATTGCTTTCCTCGACAGGGTTGGCTAACCGATTCCGGCGAAACGAAACTAGAGCGCGTACAAATGATCCTTACCGATTTGGGTATGGCAGAAGATCAAATATTCAAAGAACGACAACGTCGCGAAGAACAGTTCAAGGCTCGCGAAAATGCTAAAAAAAGGCGTCTTGAAAGGGCTCCACCCGATTTTACACACATGCATAACTCGCAGTTTGCGCCTACGCCATTAGGAAGAGGAAGTCTTCCAAATGCTATTCAAAATCCACGTCAAGAAATGGCACGTATTCGTACAATGAATATGGGACAACAAGCCGGGTTACATTCAAATAGCGATTCACCGGGGTCAAATGATGAGCGACGCGGGCGAAAGCGCAAGGCAAATGAAATGGACGGCGAAGAAGAGCCAGTAGAGGAGGAAGATTATCAAAAAAATGATGAAGTTCGGCTATGGGAAGATGGATTCAAAGATCGATACTATGAATCTAAGTTTGATGTAGGACCAGAAAATGAAGGATTTCGCTACTCAGTGGCATTGCAATACGTGCGTGGACTTTGTTGGGTACTGAAATATTATTACCAGGGTTGTGCATCTTGGAACTGGTATTTTCCATATCATTATGCACCATTCGCGTCAGATTTTGTAAATATTGCTGGCTTGTCAACAAAATTTGAAAAAGGATCAAAACCGGTCTGGTCTATTTATGTTAGTGTAAGAGGGAATATCAACAAATTTATTTTATTTCTAGTTTAATCCACTGGAGCAGCTTATGGGGGTATTTCCTGCGGCAAGTAGCTCTCATGTCCCAGAACCCTGGGCTCAACTAATGTCTGATCCAGTAATTTTACACTTTTTCGCCCAGAAAGCATTTAATGTTGATAATAATCTTTTACTAGAAATCACCAATCATAGACTTTTATCCGGAAGACTTTAAGATAGATTTGAACGGTAAAAAGTTTGCTTGGCAAGGAGTCGCACTGCTACCTTTTGTGGATGAGCGGCGTTTGTTCAAAGCTTTGATACCATATTACAAAATGTTGACCGAAGCCGAAGGTGATTCTTTAGAAAAATTCTTACTTTATTTAGTCGAATCATGTTTGTAACCTTTAGTGAATTGTTTTCTGCAACATTTAGGGTTGTTGTTCACAACTTAATTTCGCTTTTTTACATTTCCTTCACAGTAAAGCGCAATAAGCGCGGCGACAGTTGTCTGTATGTGACACCACTAAACCCTGGTTTTAAATTTTTGATGTCGCAATATAAGAAGCAAATAGGTCTCGATACAGAGGTTCCGATTTCAATTCAAGGAATGCAAGGTGTTATTCTTTTGTCTGATGACACTGCAGAAATGGGAGGGTATGATATGCAAATTATTTTGTACACTTCATGATGGCATTTGAAAATTTCACTATAGTATCGCAACATCTCCACTCAATGGTTTACCTGACATCGAAGCAAACAACGTTTTGACCGTGAAATTTCGAGATCCGTTTTATGGCGATGACTTTATTTTCCCTGCTCGGAGACTACCAGGCGCCGTTGACCCACCCACTATTCTAGCACCAGAAAGAAGAGAAGACAATTACAGGCCAGCTATTGGTATGAAATGATTTGAAGATAAACGACACATTGATAATTTATTTAATGATTACAGGTTTCAATCGTAACCTTCCACAAGCATCACTTGGACAAGCTGGACATAGAATGCTAAATCATCATACTGATAATTCTAATAGACAACAGAGGGATTACGCTTCGATACCACCGCCACAGTCTAATTTCAATGGTAAGTCCTTTACATTTTCCAATTCATATTTTATCGGCGGGCAAATGCAAAACTTGATATTTAAATTCATCAAAACAATTTTCATTGTTCAACACAACAAAAAACAGTTGTATGAAAATGCAAAAAACAATTTTTGACTTTATTTAATCGTAAGCATGTTATGCAATGGATAATTTTTCAGAATCTAAACGGTGAATGATTTCAAGCAAGAACTTACGAAATTATTGAAGAAAAATAAATGTAAATTTTTGAAGAGTTCAAGCAAAAACGTACGAAATGAATGAAGATAAATATAACTTAATATTATAAGAACAGCACAATAAAAGTAAATGAAAATAAGTGAATATCAACTTTGCATTCGCCCTTCTACTGAAGGACGCTTATAATACAGATATAAAAGAATCCATATAATATTAAAAATGTGGTAGACGAAGCTCTAAGAAGGACGACCCCTTTACATTGAATTTTTAGATTTACATTTTACAATTTTTACATTGAATATGCTAACACTTAATTACTTAAAAGTTCCATTTTGTCCCAATTCGCTTAGTAAACACAAAGGTCTGTTTCAAAATTATGGAACGAGTTATTAGTAAAGAAAACTATAATTTGCTTGCAATTCATAAATCGAAACTGCCGATACAAAATAAAGGGTGTCAGCTGTATACAGAACAGGTCGATGTGAAGTTTATACATTTAAGTTAAGACCTAACTTATTTAAGAAAAAAACCTAACATTTTATAGATATCTGATGATTCATACTTCGCCCGTAAACCTTGTCATTCACTGTTTTTCGTGTCAATAAATGTTCGAGAAGATGTTTCGATGGAAATCACATTTAATCAACGTTCACCAGTGATGCATATATGCTGGTAGTTGTGTTGGTATCCATCTTAAAATAATACTGTTACACGTGGTACTAAGAACCTGAACCTACAGTCTGGAAAGCAAATATCCTACAAATTACATGATCTGGATTGCAAGGTAGCTCAATGCTTGACTTTGCATAATCACACTCGAAAGCTCCGGACAGAGAGTTACATAATTTTTATTCAATTCTTCTTCCAAGTGCCAGATTTGCTTTCGTAGTTGCAATAAAGTTTAATTTCCCGGTCAACAATTGATTTCAAAATATTTAAAGGAAAGAGGAGATAATGTTGCGCCTTTTTTCTCTTGTCCTATAATGTTTGCTAATTAGAGATCCAGGATGCGATACACTGAACATCAAATACGCGCTTTAAAAACGTGCTGGTACAAGTTAAAAGTTCAAAAGTCAACACGTCTTGGTCTTTTCCTCGTTTACTCGTATTCTTGACATGTGTTAAATAATAGATTTTATGTAAAAATTTAGTTTTACATGCAACTTTTTGAGAACACATATCATCTTTAAAATACCTATTTGTATTGAAAACGTCTACAAATCTACAAATTGAACATATCATTCGAGTCTTCCGGACAGAAAAATCACCTGCTCAATGATTGCGGTACTGTCTTGAATCTCTGGTGTCCCACGGATTGTGGGGCATATTAGAACCAAGAATTATTTAAGCTAATGGCTGTTGAAGTGTTTTATCTTAAATTTTAAAGTTTTAACGTTTAATTTTAAAGAAATTCGCAATCTAGAAACTGGTGAAACGATTTTGAAGGAAAATTTGTATTCTAGAAACAAAACATTTTATACAAACTTTAAGTTGAGACATAGATGACTTTGAACTTGTAAAATCCATAAACCATTAGAAGGTACCTTGGTCTCTTTAACCAGGCGATATCGATTTGTTTAAGTTCTATAAGGAAAAGTTGATTTTATATTATTCATAAAACATTGATCTCATTCATTGATTGATTGTTGGTGTATAAAACATTAATTCATGATAGCAATGTTCAGTAATCGTACAAAGCTAGTTACTGAGGCCATTCCTTTGATTTTCGTTACGTAACGCAGTCATCTCATCGTATGGCGTTTATTGAATAATTTTTCGTGCAGAGTGCATGTGTTAGAATATATCTTCTGCCAAATTCACAACCGCAGTCAGGAGCGGACAGTGAATTTGTTCGGCCCTAATTGTAATGCTACTATTATTCTACTAAATGTCATTCTGTCAGGGATGCCAAATAAATATAAAAAAATAAAAAAAATATTTAATAAGAGTTCGAATTTATGTATAGTACAAAAGTGAATTTTACATTGTTATAAATCAACCTTTCTGCATTTTCCCGCGGCAAATTTCTTTAATTGCTTATCACGTTGTAAATCCGTTGTAAATCTTTAAGATGGTGTAGCAACTTGGGGAAAGCACCATAAATTTTTATAAACAATCTTGAAAACTTTAGGCTGTCTCTTTTAAATTTGTTGATTAACTTGTATATATTAAAATTTTCTGCGCCGTACACTTAACCTATATCTGTAGACTCCTCTGCGAATGTAAGTAGTAATAAGTAATGTGTCTCTGGTTAATGTTACTGAAGTCTGTTTCTACGCTAGTACTTAATTTTTTACCTTCCTTTTCGTATCCTTTTAAATTTTAATTGGAACGGCTTCGTACGTTGTACACGAATTGTTTTATTGAAATACTTAACTTGTTGTCTTCACAAATATCCAAACCAGTTTTCTGTATTTTTTTTATTTACTATATATCACTTTACTATATCACACTTTACAAAATCACTCCAAAATTTCTTCCCAAAATTCTTCGCCAATTCCCTTAATTTTTTATTTTTTAAATTTCGTGCCTCATTTCAAAAATCAACTTTCTCAACATCATTTTATCTTAAAAAAAATTTTTTAATTTTCATTATATATCACCATAATTATTTGTTAAAGCTGTGACCGCATCAAGATCTATGAGATCCAAGATCGATCAAGATCATCTGGTCTGGCTTAAACTTTTTAACGTAAATTTTAGTTTTGTTTCCTGATTTTGCAGTTCTAAGGAAAATTTTTTATGGCCATTGGGATTTTCGTGAAATGAAATTTTTAAGTCCATATACAGTGGCTCAATAAAGAAGTCGGACACACACCCATTTACACTTGAAAAGGGAATAAACGACAGAAGAATGTATTTTAGAAAAAAACAAAATTTATTTTTTCAGCTCTATATTATTAACTTACGAAAAATAAAAACATTGAAAACATAACTCAATTTTGTGATTATTAAAAAAATAAAAAGATGAAATGCAGCCAAAATTCACGTCGGACAGCACTCTCCTTCTTTTTGAGTTTAAAAGGGGGATTCCCCGGATTTTGTGTAGTTGACAGCTCTTAGCATCTGAGTGAAACAAATTGAAACCGTAAATTTTATACGTGGGTGAAATTGTGTGAATTGTGAACCTTCACGGGGGTGAAATTGTGTAAAATGAGAAGGCAACGTGGTAAAACTTCTTTAGAAGTAAGAGAACTCATTTTGAAACATTATAAAGAAGGATTACCGGTCCGTACTATAGGGGAAATCGTAAATAGATCACACTCCTCTGTTCACGATATAATTAAACGATTTAAATCATGCAGATTAATGGAAAATAAACAAAAAAGTGGTAGACCTAGAGTGTTTTCGAAGTCAGATGAGCGATGGATTGTACAACAAATTCATAAAAATTCGAAATTAAGTGCTCCAAAATTAGCTCAACAAGTATCGAAATATCTTAATAAAAGTGTACATCCTGAAACGATAAGGTTAGTTTTGAGACGAAGAAATCTACATGGAAGAGTAGCCCGTAAAAAACCATTCGTTAGTAAGTGCAATAAGAAAAAGAGACTCAAGTTTGCCAAACCTTTATAAAAATAAAGTCCTATCAATTTGGGAAACTGTGATATTCGCGGACGAAAGTAAATTTAATGTATTTCGCTCAGATGGTCAATGCTATGTTTGGCGAAAAGCTAATCAAGAGCTCAAAGAGTGCAATATACAATCCACTGTGAAACATGGAGGTGGTTCGATAATGGTGTGGGGCTGCATGTCCGCTGCTGGTCCAGGTAAATTTTTTGTAATCGATGGAATTATGAACCAAACAAATTACTTGCCCATTCTGAAAGAAAATTTAGTGGAAAGTGCTGAAAAATTCGGAATAAAAGATAACTTCCAATATTACCAGGATAACGACCCAAAGCACAAAGCACTCAATGTGCGTTTATGGCAGCTTTACAATTGTCCACATGTACTGAAAACACATCCACAATCGCCTGACATTAATGTTATCGAGCATTTATGGGCTTATTTAGAACACCAATTAAAAAGCTATAGAATTAAAAATAAAGAGGACTTGAAAGTAGCTCTTCAGGCAGAATGGGCCAAAATCGACCCTTCCTTTTGCAAAAAACTTGTCGAATCCATGCCTATAAGATTGGAAACCATAGTGAAAAATAAAGGATTGCCAACTAAGAAATAACTAATAAAATTCAAAAATCTCACAAAGAATTAACTGTCCGAGTTCTTTTTTGAAATGAATTTTGGCTGCATTTCGACTTTTTATTTTTTAAATAATCACAAAATCGAGTAATGTTTTCAATGTTCTTATTTTTCGTAAGTTAATAATATAGAGCTAAAAAAATTAATTTTGTTTTTTTTTTCTAAAATACATTCTTCTGTCGTTTATTCCCTTTTCAGGTGTAAATGGGTATGTGTCCGACTTCTTTATTGAGCCACTCTATGTTCAACTGATTCATATGCTGTCCGAATAAATTTTATCCCCGAAATTTTATCAATATCATCAATACAAAGAAATTCAACTGATTCATACCGAATACTACGAATACTACGAATTTATATGTTGGGACTTCTTAATAAGTCTTAATATTTATACCCGCCAGGATTATTTCTGCATTGGGCTGCTTAAGCATTTCATCCGTAACTAGTAATGCGTGAAGTACTTTGAAGTTGTGAAAATTCGCAATTGTAGAGAACACATTTCCCCCTAATTGCTGTTAAGTTAGTTTAATGTAATCGTAAATTGAACCATTCTCGAACATCCTATGCATTACAAATCAGACACTCATTTTCTATTAAAAGTTCGACTTTTGAAGAGCGCAATATGATACAATTCGAAGTCTAGCTACGAAAGATTCTTCACTTCACTTCAATTTTTGGTTATACAAGAGTTTCGTATAAATTTAAACTAATAGAAGCAAAAAAAAATTGTTTTCATAAACGTTACGCAAAAAAGGAAGGGATGCTAATCTCGAAGCTAACATCTCCGCTCATTCTTTTGAAAGATACTTCTTTAAAGAGTGTTCAGTTTCTCAAGTAAAAACGGTTTGAGATTACACGGTATGTGACCACACCACTCCATAATTTTTTTCTCTTGTAATGTAAAATGTTGGCTTAGATTTTAAAATATCTTAATATATCAGTGTGATCTACCTAAAGATATGGACATTGACCGCGGTAATGGTCAGGCGATAAGTCTTAATTCCCGGCAATTCCGGTTCACATCGCGAAACTCTCACGCATAATTCGTTAGTAAATGGCATTTCCATTGTTTGTAGGAAGAAGAAGGAGATCAAAATTTGTCAATTTTAAAGCAAGATACACTACAAAGTACACGGCAAGCAAGAACTGCGAAGAACTTAATAAAGACGTTTCTACGAAGACGTTAAATTGACTCATAATATAATCTCACTTCAAAAAATCTCCAATGCAAAAACACTTCCACCTAAATTAATGCCGGAAAGGGTAACAATTTTCAGTATCTATGCAGACAATTTTAATCACAGGATACAATGCAGAAAATGGCCTAAGAAATATTTGCAGATTGTAAAACATTATATAAACAGATAGTTCCAGCCAATGCTGATAGTTATGAAATATAAATTCCATTCTTCAAAGGTTTGAGGAATGGAACAAATTTTTAATTAGATCACTATTACCCTATCATGATTATGCACAAACCCTTTTTTGCTTCTGTACTAGTGTTTTACTTTGATGTGTATGGAATTGCAAGCAGTAGGCATAAAAGTTGCGCTACTTGATTCAGCACACTGTACATGCATCTAAATTCAAAAATATTTAAGCCATTGCAATCATGGTGAGATCAAACTTCCTTTTGTTTATTGTTCTGCCTATGAAGCATCGTCAAAATCATTCTATATTTCAATATAGGTCTCAATTTTGAAGATCTATCTTAATAAAAAGAGACATGTTCATGTCAATGGAAAGTTGTGAGAAGTAATCGAGCTAGGGAAAATTCATCACGGGTAAATCATTGATCCGGAATATCAATGCAACAACATTATGGTATTAAAAAAATTAGTTAAAAATCGGAATTTTCCTTTTACAACATTCGTGTAAATATCATTTACATTATCATTTATGAGTGAAACTCATATCAGCTCATGAACCGGAGCTCTATTTAATACGAAATCATTGCGTAGCTGCACCTGTACCTGTACAAAGAGGGAGGGGAATCAATTGTTTAAGCTTTCAAAACCGTACTTAAAGTCTTACCGATATTTTTTGATAATTAAGGAGTTAACAAATACAATAAAGCAGACTAAAGAGGAAAACACAGTCTAAATTATCAAATCATATCATAATCTTATAATAAATTATTATAAGATAAATCAGTTCGTAAACATATATGAACGCCGATAGAAAAAAATTATAGAAGAGAAATAACTACAGAATATAGATGATGCTGGTTTACAAGAATCAGCTTCCCTATTGACATCTAAAATCAGTGAAAGAATGAATGTATTTCAGTGAATGAATAAATGTTATTTATATTCGATATTTTCTGGAGCTCTTCTAAATATTACCATGTAAGAAAGATAACGGTTTCGTTCATTGATGGAGCAAAGTAAATAATTATTTATTATCCAAAATAAAGGAGGAACGTTATTTACCGTTATAACATGAGTCTTTTGTCATTTCCATCTACGATGGAACTTGTATGGAAAGTGTTCCTAACTCAACTCTGTAAGCTTTTGCAGAACAATAACATTATTATCGAAAAACCATATATACCCAAACGTATAAACTAACTAGCAAGGGTTCGGTTATTATATTTGACGAAGCAAAAGAACTCAACGTAAATCGCGTGTCAAGCGTCTTCAACTTGGAAGTCCACTTGTCAACTTTGAAGACTCCTCTAGCGCACCTGACTTATGGTCAGATAAAAAAAAAGAATATTTCTGTGTCAAAATCGACCGATTATTTCTCATCTCTGAGATCAATTGAAACTCGAGTTCCTTAAGGATAGTCTGTATCTTTTACTTTATACCGCGTATTCAATGGAAATATTACTTAATTTCTCTTCAAATGTGGAACATTTTAGATATTTGAAGAAAAGTGGAGTATGACATGCTCTTATATTTTCCTACAAACTCAAATTTCGTCATTTAAAAATCGCAAGTTTCAATCAATGCGTCCTAGGAATTTTCCGTAGACTTGGCTGATTCAGGTCAAAATAGGAATCTTTATCACAGAGCGCGACGACAAACTGAGACATTATTACTTGAAAACGAACAGTCAAGTCAAGAAAACGAACTTAGCACTCAGATTTGGCATTAATAAACACAGCAAATGTGGATACTGTTGCGGACTGCTTCGCAATCTAACCCCAGTCTTTAAATGCAGATGGATTTGAATTAGATTAAAAATTAGATAAAAATTAATTGCTCATCCAAGAATATAATATAGTACTCCGTCTGCAAAACCACAAAGTCTAAGAAAATGCGCTCCAGCCCTTGCAGAATAGAGCAATTGGGAACATCCTTGGAACTCTAATATTAAATCTAGATAAACATTTATACGACAAAGCACTGAGTCTTATAGAATTGATAATAAAATTTAAGATAAGTTTTTTGACATTAATGGAAACTAGCTTTTGTAAAAATTGGCACTTTCTAGCTTTTTATGCGGGTATGAAATACATATACTTATCGTATATACTTAAAAATGCAGTCGTTCATTTCTTACCATTTGAAAAATAAATTGTGTTCCTTATCTATCATTTTTGATATTTTGTTTTCAGTTATGTTGAAGTAGAATCTTGAAGTTCTTATACTTTCGCTCTTCCTTTTCTCTTTTATGGAATGGTTAGCTACATAAGCCATATAGTCTTAAATAATGAAGATCATATGCCCAATTTTCATGCTCAGACTGTTTAAAATTTTCAAAGATCTTTCATGAATTCATGGCATTGCTCGATCTCATTCGTTCTCCTCCGTCGCGATATGTATACTTTCATTCAAACTTGCGTTGTTGATTATGCAAGTAGTCACTATGAGTTCAAGCTCAGTTCTGTTTCGACAATAAACCATGCATCTACATTTGTGATGTACATTGAAGTCGCAGTGAACTCGCTTGAACAAATGCTTGCGTCCACGTTCACAATTTACCGCTGCTGCAACCAACTTCGCGGGTTTTAAAAGCCGTCCCCTTCAGAGTATCCTTCCTGATGCACATCTATTTTCATTGATATTTGATAACACTGCGACGAATCTGTTGTTTTCGCTGATCTAGAGTTGCTAAGTCCGTTTTTATTTATAGAATTATGTTCATTGCAAACCTTTTCAAATCTTATACAAATACAAAAGACAATATATCTTTTATAAATCGTTTTTTTTTATTCTTAAAAAAAGTGAAATAAAAACGAGAAGATCTTTGTGAAAATTTGTTGGAAAAGGTAGTCAAATTAGAAAAAACACAATGGTAATACAATTATAAATAACATAAAATGCATTAATTTAGGGAGGAAAATTCATTAAAAAAATTATCCGATGGGATGTTTTTGTTCCTCTGATGTTTACAGAGGTGTTAGTAGCCTAGTTTCATATTGTCAGGATATTTGTGCTTTTTCTTGTGTGGGTGTGGGATTTGTTGCCACCGAATTCGCTGTTGTAGATTCTTTTATGTCGGATGTGTAGTCTTCCCCTAACCTGTAAATTTAAGAATAAATGGAAGTTATTTCTAAGGTCAAAATCGACTAAAGCATGCACTTAACTTACATTTCGCAAAGCTTCGCAACTATCGTATCGGCATCGCCCAATAGTTCAACATCAAAGACGAAATGGTGAAGTTGTTCACGATTAATCAATATTTGTGGAACATCCTCAGGTATTGAGCGTGGAATAAGAGCAACTGGGTGAACTTTAAGTGATGACCCGATGACAATAAGCAGATCGCATTTGTCCTTGTCATCATCCATCGCCATGTGGAATGCATCTGGTAGACCTTCGCCAAAGAAAACGATGTCGGGTTTCATTATGCCTCTCTCCACCAGCTGACTGTAGACCTCTTCGTTTTCTTCTATTTCACTGCGACATGGATTGCAACGCGGACAAATTGGTATCCTCTGATTGAAAATATCATCTCGGATAGCATCCGAATCGGTTGTATATTTACATTTTGTACAACTGGCCGTGGCAAATGAGCCGTGACATTCGATTACGTTCTCAATACCAGCCACCTGTTCTAATGTATCAATATTTTGTGTATAGTTTCGAAGAAGCTTGCCCTTGCTTTCCAATAACTTAATGAATCGGTGACAAAGTGATGGTTTGAATTGTCCTGGGTAGATTTCACGAGCGAATTTGTAGAATGGACGAGGGTCGTGCGCAAAATAATTTATATCAAACATTGCTTGTGGATTTGGAAGGCTTGGAAAGTCTTTGGCTAGACGACTGTAAATACCATCGCTGGAACGAAAATCAGGTATTCCACATGAGACTGAAACTCCAGCGCCGGTTAGTACGACAATATTTTTGCATGTTCGTAACAATTTGACAACATCCTCAATTGTGTTGATATGAGGGAGTTTCTGCCTTCGTGGAGGTTCAGATAAAATACTCGCAAGTATGCGCCACAGGGCTACATCGCTGAAATCCTCAGGAATTGTTGTATCTTCACCCAGGATTTGGACGAGAATTTCGCGTGGATTAGCACCAGATTGAATTTGTTTCTGTATCCAATATAGTGGGATTGATCGGGATGTTCCTTCTTGTTCTGACATAGTTTAGTTAGATCTCTGTCGTGAAATTTATTTAACTGTTTGAGCTCTGGATGTTTGTAAATAATTATTTAAGTTAAGTTAAATTAATCCGATTTGTATAATCTGTAATTGGAAACAGAAAATTTATGTTTAATCAGCAAAATTTTACCGAGCAAATAATTGAAGAACACAAATAATATTTCCATTAGTTTCTATTTGAAATAATGCAAAGCTTTGATCACCTTTGTTTATCAAAACTTGTATGAGAACTGCCTGCCAAAGCTGTCCATTAAATTTTATAATCTTTTATCAGATGCGTACTTCGCAATTAGGCGAAACATTTTAATGAAACCTTGCGTGGCTTTCGGGGTTTGCGTGGTACTTTTTGGATGAAAAAAAATTATAAGCAGAACAATTAACATTCATGCGCTTTGGATTTTCGAATCTACAAAGGTAGTTTGACGATGTTATCTAACTTATTGACGCAAATCTACAGAGAACGGTGGAGTGTTCATAAATGCTCGTCGTACCTATGTAAAGCTGTAGCAAATGATCAACATACAGAACATATTATGCTCTTATATATACAGCTCTCTTATATCACAAGAATTAAACGTTAGTTAACAAAGTTTAGGCGGGAAGGCTTGATTTGCCTTGAATACGAGTTTACGTATGCTGTTCTGCGTAAGTTCGTTAGAAAAGAAGATCGATCTGAACTTTGGTAGCATTGGAAGAATGAATGCTTAATAAAATATTTTATTAGGCAAAAATAAATTCTAAATCTTGCTGACTAAAATTTTAAGACGCACACAAGGTGCTTACAACGCTAATGTGGAGAATATGAACAACAGGAAAGGAATCCTTCACTTGATCAATACACGTAGTAGCAAATTCGAAATGGAGAAGCTTGCATAGCAAGAATAATATACGTTACAGAGAAGAATGGGTAGAATATATATAAAGTATTTTCAAGAAAGGCAAAACTTGGAGAATGTGCTACCAAATGTATGAAACATGTAGAAGTTACATCTTTTACAAATTTAGTATTCTTTAATGAATCGAATCACACAGATGAGAGATAAATTCTGTTTTTTAAGATAAACATTAAATACGATTGTAGTATCTCGTACTCGAACTGAGTGCCATGAAATCTTCAGCAGACAGATGTGGCGCTTCCAAGCTTTTTTTTACCACCTACACGATGACGAATGTCCGAGGCTTCATGATGGTGGGTTTTGATCTAATATTTCTAGGTAGTCGATTTTGAGTATCAATCAATTGTTGCTCGTATACCTGTAGAGGGTGCGAAGGAAACCATTAAGCATAACCAGGTCTTTGTGAACTCTGTTTTTATTATCGTCACTGATGCCTTTGATATTGTACTCCAATATCGTTTGAATTTCCATTTGTACTAAAAAAAATACTTCTGGACAGTGCAGGCAAAATAATAATAGTCATCTTCAAGTTTGGCAATTCAATGCTAAATCAAAAACGATTTGGGAACATATATCGAATTTATTTTTGTTTAGTTTATCATTTATATTCTTTTGGGGGCCAGCTTTGAGGACACGTATAGCGATGTTTCGCTTTTACAAGATGATTCTTAATTACTTAAAATTCATATTGTATGTATCTAATATATTAGTGGATTCATATTACTTATAAAAAAATTTCGAATACTTTTCTGTGTGGTCAATACCGCAGGCTAAAAAATTGAGAGATAGTTTCAATTAGGTTCGGAAGTTTGTCTTCTGTTAGTTGTTGTTGTCAGTGTGGCCCTGTGCCGTTTCTTGAATTTATAAAATTCTTGAAATAAAAACATGCGTCCAAATTACACGGTCTCGGAAGAGAGGCATAGAGCGCAAGGAACTCGATAGCACCCGATAGAATTGTTACCAAGGATTTTTACACAGCTCGTAATAACATGCTATACTAGCTTAGTTTTGCCGATCATCTGTTATTAAAGCTTCACTTCTTCAATTTGAATGTCATAAGATACTCTGACGATTAGTGATTTTCATCATCAGAATCTTTCCTCCAACAAAATTGTCGAATTCGGTATTTTTCGGACTAAAAATACTAGATGGATAAAAATTTAAGATTTTATTTCTTCTTTCCTCATTGAAAAAAAAGTAAACATTTGAAGTTGTTTAAAATATTTTGGGTCAGCAAGATTGGTTTTGTGTATTTAACTTGAACGTCCTCACTTGATTGGGATAAAAACGATTTAGACTGTCTAAACAAGTTCTAATAATACGCCCAGATAAATCCGAATTGAAGAAAACAAGAGTACTCGCTACTAGTCAGTAGCAAAGGATTGTATAAAAAGATTCATAGATCTTGGTTTCAAATTTTTTTGTACTGGAAGCCATTAAAATCGATTGAAAAGTTGTATGATCATACAATTTTCTTCCATAAACGTCGTTACGTTACGTTTCCGCTTCCTCTAGCTTTTGCATATGCAAAAGTTACAGATAATTGAAATTTGAGCCGTGCAGTTCTACCATGGAACGTATAGTCTCTGTAGGTGTCTTGGGATCAAGACGAATGTTTCTGCTTTTGCATGCCATAGCCGTAAGGGATTTCTATATATTACATTAACGCCACTCTCGAAACTTTCCAATTCATTAGAAAAATTTGCAAAAATATGTAACGAAAAATTTAAAGCTAACCCGGAAAAAAAGACCAGACCAATCTGTATAATTCCGCTTAGATTCGCGTTAATTGAAGATAAATTAATTGTCACGTAAATAGCATTTAAACACGTTTTATAAATGAATTCATCTTGAAGTCGAAATGAATCGATTTATTTGTACGAAAAACTTATTCATAAACAACCTGTATGTAGTTTCAAAAATACGAAAATCAAAAATTTTTCATAGTTTGGTCCTCGTTCATAATCTCCATAGAGAACTTAATTTGAAACCTTTTCGCCGCATACTATCTGCCCGAAACCTACACGGGAATTCCCCTTTTGTATTGTTACAAATTACTTATGTGCAATCACTTTGAGCAGCATTTAATGCGATGATATTTCATTCAAACCCATAATAAGCCTTAAAATACCTTGAAAGTATTTTCAATTTTTTGCGTTGAGAATAAACCATAATTTCATTAAAAGTGCTCCGATTCGGACCTGCCGTTCCGACATTTGCAAACAATATCCCGCAATTCTCTCTAATTCGGCAACACCGAACACGCGAAGCCATTAATATTTTGTATACGTCTTTATAGAAGAGTAGACACGTCTTCCTACACGCCGTTGTTCGTCGATGCCCCTTGCACCAGAATGAGACAACACTATAAATACGAAACACACCAAGCAACATAGGAAAATTTCCATCATGTCGGATGTCATGTAAAAAAATGAATTCCGTCACCTCAAATGTGGACATTTTTGCAGCTCGGAAATTGTCGAAATGCTCAAAATAATTGGAGAAATGTTTTGAAATGAAAATTTGCAACTTTTTAATGCACTTACCGAATTGTGTGTGTTGCCCGGATCGGTTGAATTTCCAGCACTTTCACCTCCAGCTGTTGTTACTGTGCCAAGCACTCGACACAATCCGCAGACATGGAAGTTAAAAAGTCGATGGTCGTTGGCAGTACTCTGTCATCGTACCCAAGCGCGACCACTCCTGATGGCGTTTTGCGTCTGACTTGGATTTTTCATTAGTAATCGCGGGAAGTGAATTGTCGCCATGAAAAATGTTTCTGTCTCATTTCCGCTTGCGCGCTTGAAGCCAGCGCATTATATTTGCTGGTTGAGTTAGAATGAGAGGAAGAAATTTGTGAGTAGTGTCGTCACTACTTGGTGTACGGAAAATGGTTTAGATGGGGAACATTTTTGTTTACCTACACTGAACGACGAGGCTGGCAATCCACTAGACAAATTTGCTGTGAATGGAGCGGAGTAGTTGGTTGAGCAATTCCATCGTTAAATGATTTTTCAGTCTTATTTTTTTTCAAGGGATTTAGTGACAATTAATTTTACTGCAGGTGTAAGGTGTGATAGGAACTACTCTACAACTATTTACTCACTATCTTTCATGTTGTATAATTGAATTGGAGATCGTGGGCTTTCGTAACAATTTATAAAATATAATTTTCTAATGGAGAATTTTAAATCATATCGCACAGATATTGACGAAGAAAAGTAAAGCTCATATTCATGAGTATAGAAACCCAGGATGCCCTGGGAAGGAATGTATAACAGTACTACAAATTATTACAACATGAGAGGGACATTCAATGAGCGTTTCAAGAAAGACTGAAAACAACTATAAATTCATTAACGCCAGGAATCCCTTTAGAAGCGTGAAAAATAGGTATTTTTATAATTATTTATGTATAATAGGTAATTTTGACATTATTTTACCACGGCATAAATGTTTATGACACTTTTTTTTTGAGATTACCAAAAAACAAAAAGGTTTTCGGACTCCTGTTTTTCGTGACATGGAAAAGTGCTGCAGTTGTCACTCTTTTGCTGTTGATCTGAAAATGATTTAACAAGTGTCATTCGTTTACTGACATATAAAGGTGAAGGAAATACCTAAAAAATTAGGAAAAAGTGCAAAATCGAAAATATTGGAGCCTTTTTACTCCAAAGTTCGAATTTCCGACCATTTTTTCGACATATTTAACCCAAAAAAACTATTTACGCACGCTTTCTTTCAAACTTTAGGTATATCTTTCCGATGATATGACTGAGAATAATCTCCCAAAATTTCATCGAAATCGATCGATAACTTTTTGAGCTACAACACGAGCAGTTTTTGAAAACGTAGTTTCGAGATAATGGCGTTTAAAGTTTCAACATGTGAAAACTATTAATTGTATTTTGATAACGCCCCCGTATAAATTTTCCCGAAACATAAAGGTACAAACAAAAAGGTAAATCAGAAAGCAAAGGTTGCTAGAAGAGTACAGCTAAGGGAGTAAAGCAAGGGTTGCTCTGACTCTAATGGTCCGAGTGCCCGACTCACTATTTATCTGACCACAAGCTGTCCCTCCATTCGACACTATATTCCTATTCCTATAACTCCACAAATATTTATTATTTATGCCTGCCAAAACCTAGGCAAAGTTTTGACAGTCTTTCTACAGGTTCCTTGCAGAATTGAATCGTTTGTTTCAAAAACCCGTCCAGCGAAAAATTGTTGATTTTGAGTGAATTAAAGAAAACTTTCTAACAACTTATTGATATTATTACCTAAGAAACTTGTCCATTTGTGTAATTGTTTGATAAAAAAAACCCAACTATATTGACAAATAATGTCAAATATAATAAGTTTGCATTCGACTAGTTTCTGAAACAAATAATCACCACTATTGTAAATGTTGTATGAGATATTCAGATTTCATTACGGACTCCAAAAGTGTAATGAAAAATGAACTTTGCAAAGAGTTTTAACACATGGGCTGAAAAGTCCCGGACCTCACACGTAGATAGCGCTAAATTGATTGCATTCAGCTCATTTTCAGTTAGTACTCAGCTTCGAAAGTCGGTTGCTAAAATTAAATGACATTCTTTTCATTAGTTTGTTAGTTATTGTGCTAAGAGCGACGTTTCTTTTGTTATTTTCAAAACAATGGGTCAAACAATTTTGTGTTTTTTTTAACAACTTTACACTGCTTTTTTGATGGGGGAAAATTCCGTTCAAGCGAAGCAATGGCTTGAAAAGTGTTATGGGGACTCCACTCCATCAGAAACAACAATTGAGTCGGTTTGATGACTTCAAACTTGTTCGTAGAGACACCGATGATGCAAAACGCAGTGTACATCCAAATCTGGCGGTTACACCAGAAAACATTTAAAAAAACAAATACTATTAAATGACCAGAAAGTGAAGTTAGCTGAAATCGTAAAGATATCAAAAAAACGGGTTGTCTTCATATTGTATGCGCTTTATCCATGTAAAAGCTCTGTTCCAATTGGGTGTCGAATTTGCTCTCTGTTGACACAAAAAAAAAAAAAACAAAAAACAACAACTTGTCGATGATTCTGAGCACTGTTTGGCCATGCTTAAACGTAACAAAATGGAATTTTTTCCCTCCGAATTCAAAATTCAATTAGAATTCAGAGTTCAATTGTCATCTGAATGGACAGCAACTGGTGAACCTCGTCCATAAGCGCCTGAAAACACAACAATTAGCTGGAAATCTTATGGCCTCGGTATTTTAGGATGCACGTTATATAATATTCATCGACTACCTAGACAAAAGTGACATTGATATGATGTGTTGCCCTTGATAGCGATTATATTGATGAATAAAGCCAATTTGCAAGGAAAGGCCAATGTTTCAGCCAATGTTTCATTGTCATTCATACATATTTGTTTCGGTGAGGCCGCATTCTGCTTCCATTTAGGCCATTAGATGATGATGAGATACGCTCATGAAACTTCGTATCCAACCAAGTGGGGTTTTAAACTTGTAACTCTTGTACTTTTTCATTTTTATTGAAAACAGCATTCATGAAAAAATCGTGTCTCATATAACCCAAAAGCACAAACAGAAAAATCAAAGTATAACGATCTTGTACAAACAATCTGCATTTTGGATCAACATTAATATAAAAATTAAACCCAATATTTTAAAATATCCACGTGCAGGAGTACAATACTTGTGCCAACTATTACGAATAAATATTTCAAAGAAGGTTTTTTATTCATTTTTCCTGAAGGATATGTGTTCTTCGTAGGTAAGGCAGAAGTGGAATGTGTTTTTGGCAAAGTGAATGTTGATACATATCTATCAATGGCGTTGAAGCAAAACTGTTTGTAAGTTGAAATCTTAAAAGTCTCACTTTTGTTATTCAGATAGGCACTACCAGAGGTTTCATCAGAATTAGACATTTTTTTGTATGACTAAGTCATATTTTAAATAATTGGAACGGGCTGTTCTGCTGCCCTTCAGTATTAGCTCTTCATATTCTTCTCAAGTGTAAATGTGGTCGATGTGTTTTTGTCCGCATCAAGAATCGGACTACAGTGAGATTTTTATGTTGTCCTGATGGATCATCACTGTAAAATACCAATTTTTTACTGTATCCGGTACCTCTGTGTTCAAGTAGTGTTCAGGAAGCTGCAAGTTGGAAAGATGATTTATTTCCTTCTCCTTCATGATAAAGAAACATATCAGATAATTTCGTTTTCAAATTGTGTAAACTGAAAACATTTATCCCTAATTAACTCATACAAAATATTTCTTGGATGGGAGTATTCGGCAGCGCTAAATTTTGCATAAAGTCGAAGCGCGATTCTAGAGTTATTTTATCTTTTGAAGCCTCTTTCATGCTGGTTAAGAACTTCTTGCCCGTTTCTTATCAATTGCAAGTTCTCCCGCAGCAATTCGCTAAGTATTGTACAATTTTACATTGAGGGCTTCATTCGCTAATGTGCTCCTGTGGTCTGCTAAGCGAGTAGGAATAATAAAAATCATATTTTTCAATGTGTTTCGGGTCTGGATCGTCATCAAAGAACATTTGATAAATTTTCGTAAGGTTAAAAGGAGCATTTTGTTACGTATTCCGAGGTGTAGGCGACATTAAACAAACATTTAAATAATAAATGAATAAATTTCACACATTACATTAAACACACGACATTAAATAAATGAATAAATAAATAAAATAACAATTAATTTTGAATATAACAGTTAATTGTTTTGGTTAAGTTTTTTATATGTTCCAATATTTTTAAGTTAAAAGAAAATCATACGAGATGAAATAGAAGTAAGAATAAAATTAAAATAGAAACATTTATAGTTAGATTTAGGTATTAAGTTAAATAATATTGATAATAAACAAAAAAAAAAAAAAAAAAAAGTCTCAGTAAAATTAAATGTCAGGAAAAAAAGTCTCCAAAAAAATATTACCAGTCGCAAAAAAAACCAAAAAAAAATTTCTTGGAAGTAATTTGCGATAAATTTTTCTATGGATATGATTCACTAGGTTGTTGTGTACGTATCAGTATAAATAGAATAGAAATTGTGAGGTATGTGATAACCAATAGAGGAATCAATTCAAGTATCAATAGAAGTATAGAGACTACCATAGAGACAAATAATCAATAGAGGAATGAATTCAAGTATCAATAGAAGTATAGAGACTACCATAGAAACACATAACCAATGGAGGTCACACAATCAATAGAGGAATCAATTCAAGTATCAATAGAAGTATCGAGACATATGTACAACACACTATCAATAGAGGAAGTATAGAGGACACACTATCAATAGAGGAAGTATCAATAAAGTATCAATCGGAGTTTCAATAAAAGTCTCAACCAATTGAAGAATCAATCAATAGGACTATCAATCAATAGAGGGAGCTCGATCCGAGGAAGCGCAGCAGAACAGGTGAATCCTGAAACCAGTTAAAGTGCAGATTCGTGCTACAGGAAGCACGATTAGAGGTAGCGCAGCAGAACATGTGAAGTCCCGAAACCAGCTGAAGTGGAGGTTCGTGCTATAGGAAGCACGATTAGAATCAGTGCAACACAATTGAGAGGTGTTCAGAGTCAGCGCAGCACAATTGTCAGGTGGTCAGAATCAGCGCAGCACAATTGAGAGGTGTTCAGAGTCAGCGCAGCACAATTGACAGGTGGTCCGAATCAGCGCAGCACAATTCACAGGTGCACAATTCACATCTTTTGATTTTTGATCCTTTTATTTTAATCTAATATGAAGTAGTAAGCTTTTCTGTGTGTGTGTGTATGTGTATGTGTATGTGTATGTAACATGGAAGGATGGGGTTTAAATAATGTCCTAACCCCCACGCCCACGCGGTGATCAAGTCGGTTAAAAGTAACTTTCTTCGGCCGCCATTATGCACCCTCTGTATTTTCAAATAACCCTGTCTCTTTAAACTTGTTCCTTTCTTTCGCTGCAGGTGCGACCGATCGGTTGCCCGATTATTATTTATTCATTCTTTATTATATATTTATGATAATTTTTTTAAAACACAACAATTTTTTTTCTTTCTCCGTAATATGTCTCTTTAACTTCAAACTATGATTAATGGTCATGAATTCTGATACAAATATTCCTAAGTATGTCGTTTCCCCTCCTATCTTGTCAACATTTATTTTTCGGTGCGTTATTTTCTAGTAGTAACTTGCAAATTCGCTCTTATCTATTGCATATAATGCCATGAATCTTAATATAAAATTTTTTAAAAACTATTTTACTTTCTCCCTCAATCATTAAGAAGCGAATTTTGTAACAATAATTTCTTTGACAACTTCAACAAAGTTTTTCAAATTTCTGCTTCTAGATCTTTTTAAACTTTACGTTTTTGTTAGTTCACTTCAATCAATGTCCTGACAGTTTTTATTTTTAGGAAGTAAAAATAAACCCCAGTTTCATTTATTATTTGGCGATTGATTCGCTAAGAGCATTTAGCATTATACTTACATACAAAACTTTCAAAGCTTGATTTAACCTTTTCGGCTTCTAGCTTACTAGAGTGTGAAATATAACCTTGCTACGTATTCCGATGTGTAGGCGACATTAAACAAACAAAATATATATATATATATATATATATATATGCATAAATAAATAAATAAAATAACAATTAATTTTGAATATAACAATTAATTGTTTTGGTTTTTATATGTTTATATGTTTTATATGTTTTAAGTTTTTTTATATGTACCCATATTTTTAAGTTAAAAGAAAATCATACGAGATGAAGTAGAACTAAGAATAAAATTAAAAGAAAAACATTTATAGTTAGATTAATGTATTAAGTAATATTTAGTTAAATAATATTAGTACCAAACAAATAAACAAAAAAAAAAAATAATAAAAAAGGGTAAGTAAAAATACGTCAGAAAAAAAAGTCTCAGAAAAAAAAATATTCCCAGTAGCAAAAAAAACACAAAATAATTTCTTGGATGTTATTTGGGATGAAATTTTATATTTGTATGATTCATTTGGTTGTTGTGTACACATCGCTATAAGAAGAATAGAAATTGTAAATCAAGAGCAGGTATCACTGCATAGAGGTATCAAGTAATAGAAGATGTAAAATAAAGTATATAGAGGTATCAAGTGATAGTTGCCCCAATATTTATTTCATTCATTATTCTTAATTATATATTATTAGTTTTTTGAAATTACATCACGACCTTTATCCCTTGTTTTCGAAAAACATTACGTTTCCAGGTCTCTTTGTTCACACATTCACTTCTCCGCTTGGGACATGATCACTAATACACTGTTATCAACAAAAAATACTGTTTTTTTATTAAGATAAAAAATTCAGCATAACAATACTAAGTTAGTTATCCAATTGGAGTCTGTTAAGTAGTAAACGCGAACAATGTTGTCTCCCACTAAATGACTACTGAAGAATGCAAGTCAGACACAATTGTTAATCACAATAAGAGAGTCATATAATACCAGGTGTATGCATACTTTTTTTCCGGTTTTTTTTTTGTGAAAGAAATACGTGATTGTCTAGGGAATAAAATTTTAAATCAAAATACTGGCCAACGACTTCTACACGTTTCGCCCATGTTTCAGGTGAGTGAAATACTAAGCCAGAAAATCTTGTCTTTTGCAGCAAACCATTCGTCGAGCCAATTCCAACTTCCTCGAAATCTCTAAGTTATTGCTCTGCAAGCACATGCCTCACTGATGCGGAGAGATAATAGTCAGATGCCGCCAAGTCTGACGAATACGACGGGTACAGAAATATGTCGCATTCAAACGACTGCACTGTGTCTTTCATCGGTTTTGCTGTGTGCTACGGCGCAATGTCCTTAAACAAAATCACTTAGCTTTGTTTTCTGGCCCATTCCGGACAGTCTTCGATTACTGCGCAGTTTAAATTTATCAATCTTTGACGAGAGCGTTATGTATTAACAGTTTCGCCTCGCTTCAAGGGTTCATAATACACATTATAACTCTGGTCCTACCAGATACAGAACCTGGTCTTCTTGCCGAAGCGATTTTGCCTTGGTGTTGAAAGGCAAACTTTCTCAGGTGTAAACAATGATTTTTTCTGCTTGGGGTTTTCAAAATAAATCCAATTTTTGTCATCCGTCACAATTCGATGCAGAAATGATTTCCTTCCGTGGCGCCGGAAGAGAATTTTAAAATTGACTTTGCGATTTTCCATTTGACGTTCATTCAAATCGTGTGGGACCCATTTACCGAGTATATTGGTCTTACACATTGCTCGTTAACGTCTTATTATTGTTTCTTGCGACACATTTAATGATTCTGCTTATCCTCCAATAACTCCTGAATTTGCTCTTCTTCTCGGTTTTGTGGTCTACCAGAGCGCTCACTGTCTTTCACATTGAAATCATTATTTTTAAATTGTCGAAAACATGTCCCACATGTCCTAATTGATATGTTTTGACCAGCAAATGATGGCTTTCAACAGCCATTTTCTTTTGGTTAATCAAGAAAGGCATTGCTCTTTTTCAGGCGGAAAATTCGACATAATTGATCAACACGATAAAAGAAACACGGCAGTTTTGGCGGATTCAATTTGTGTGTGTTCGTAGATAAATGCCAGACGATCGAGTTGAGGAATTTGTCATATTATTACGCTGTGTACTTTTCGCTGGCGCCATCTCTTAGTTAAATCGGATATACTTATGCATACACCTGATAGACCACGCGCGACGAAAAAATTACTCCCCTTGCGAGGAGAGGGTAGTGAAGGGCTTTCACTTGACTTCGTTCTGCTCTCCACGAGGATTTGTAAAAGTATTTGTAAAAAACAGTAATCGCCCAGTAACTCAATAATGGATGTTTTGTTACATGACTGGTTTTTGAACTAAACGATTCAATCGACTGTCTATTTCGTCATGCATTCGAGTCTTAAAGTGAAATTTCTATGTTCTATTGTTTCGCGTACTAGGAACGAGGTCATAATGTTTCCTATTTGCTAAGTGAAAATCAAAGTATACACTTTATTACAAAATATTTCACGTATTCGATTCTCCGGGTTTGTTACCGCTGACTAACTCACTCCTCAATGATTTATTTTATTTTCCCTTTCACCTGATCTCCTTAGTAATGTTGTCTCCTCTGCTTCCAGTTGCTACTCATATATTTGTCGTATACATCAAAAACTGAACATCTGAAAATGCTGTCTCCGCTCGGCGCATTCAAAATGAGGTTGAAGCGGGTGACTGTCTTTTAATGACGACATTGAGCTTTCTATAATCCACACTAAACGAGGGTTCCATCCTTTTCCACCAGAATTTATAGTGGGATCTGGAGACCCACGAACGGCTTACAATCTCTTTATTTATCCATGTCTGAGATCATTACGTTCACCTTATCCTTGTTTGGCTTGGTCTATTTCTTCATGGATTTTGTCGCTCTGCGGATTTATGGCATGAGTTACCATTTGTTTCGCTTTCAGTGTTCTTGGGCTCTTTTCCTGCTTCGTCATTTGGTTTGTAGATTCTTTTTTTAAATTTTACATCATTACTGATGACTACTGCTCTAGCCCCGTCTTAAAGTCGTCTCGTGCGTTGTGCCGCACTAACTTCAGATTTCATTGGTTGTGTTCATTCTCTTTTTCACCTGCAGTCCTCCCTGGACCGGAAAAATCCATCGGACTAAATCTTCCGGCTGCTACTGGGTACATCTTCTACGTGGGGGATCGTAGAAATCATACATCTCGCCTTCCTACTTGGGGAGAGCTGAATCAATGTGAAGTGATAACTCGAGCAGGCGTGGTTGGTTTTATTCTTACCTGGACAAGTTTGGTTTGTCACGATTGCCGGTTAGGAGAGAAATATGATGATAGCCGCACATTCTTCTCCTGCAAAAGATAGAGCACACTGCGCGAGAGACATTCTTGGTGAAGCTCGGACTCTAATTGGAGAGATGGTCTCTTCGCTTAACAAATGGACGTTTGTGGCGTATTATGTTGAAACACGTACTTCCTTATAATAAAAAAAGATGTAATGTCTTGGTGGGATCGGCGGTACGAAGTTCGTATTCTACCAGTTCCTCCCCACCGTCAAAGCTCTTATTTTACCAATTCCTCTCCTCCGTAAAAGCCATTGGAAGCAGGCCACCTTGTAAGTCGATGGTTCCATTGGACATAGAAAAACAAACCCTACTCTATTGTAATGTGCCAGACGGTTGCAGGTTTAGTTCTCTGTTTGACAGATGAAGTATTGACTGGGAGTTTGATATTCGCGACGTAAACAGTTATCAACTGCTAACCACAGAGAAAAAGACAGAAAATTCCGCACCTTTTAAATGGCAAAGAAACGATTCGATAGACAAATACGACAAGGGAACTCAAAGACACCCAATGCGTGACTTTCAAACTGCTTCAGGATGTTTTGACGTCGAGAGAGTGGATCTATCGTCGAATGAGGATCACTTTTGATAGATGGAAGGATGCCTTGAGTGTAATAAAGTAAGAAATTGTCGGAGCAGGGTTTTAAATGTAGGCCCAAACATTTGGCGCATATCTCATAAATTATACTAAGTTCGCTGTAATTCCTTGAAATGAATACATTCCAAGAAATTTAAATTTTCTGCGAACTGTAACAGCCTTACATGCATAGTTTCGTAGCAAGAATGTGTTTATTTTTGAAGAAAATCAGAGTAATATCCAATATCTAAAGTTATGTTTCAATTCATTGATTTGATTTGTCAACAATGCCCCTACATATTGTATTATTTTAAAATCCATACACGCCCAATGAATTCCAATTAAAGTCAAATTATACCAATTAGGAAGTTGCACACAACAATGACATTTTCTCAATGTAATGAACGAATTTTCATTTAAGCGTGATACCACGGTACATGTACTATACTCTTGCCTAGAAAACCTGATGATAATTGCCCCCCATTGTGAGGGCGTCACGCGCACACATAGCATATGATCTATACGGTAATTTTTTCTTGGAAATTTCACTCAAAATATACGTCAACCTAGTCAAGATATCAAAAACGTATGATTCTATAATGCCTGTAGCCTGAAAATTGGTATAGAGAAATCCGAGGAGCCTCGTACCTCGTATGAAATGACAGAGAATAAAAGCTTGAAGGGAAACGGAGTCAAACAATGACGTCTGCATTACATATCGTTTCTTTTGTTTGATCTATTAAAAGCAAGAGGTGACACGCGTGCTTTAGAATTTTGATTTTTTCCCTGATTCGGCTCATTGGGATGTAATTGTTTTCAGAAAATGGAAAATATTCAAGCGTTTCCACCCTCAAAAATTTATTGAGCGTAATGTTAATGTGTATTAGGGTGGAACATATGTCTATCGCACAGTATTACATGAATTAAGTAAATTATTTTAGTTTTTGGTTAAGTTTTCTTGTAATCTCTTCATCGAAATGTAGAATGTTTTGCCTAGCACTGCTTAAACAGCCATGTCACAAAGCATTGCATAGTATTTTGTGTACATATATGCATGTCATGCCACTTAAAAAAATTTCACGTCTCGTAAGATTTTAGTTGAATGGATCAAGAAAAGAATAAGGATTCGTTGCGCAAAATAAACACATACGAATACTATAGACTAGGTGAATCATAGATAAAGGATTGAGCTGGTGGCTGCACATTGCTCTGTCCATACTGGGCCTTAATGGCTAGATAGAAAACAGCCTTCGAAAAAAGTTGAGCTTTATCGTTTAGTTGCCTGTGGTAAATATTTAAAGTGTTTGTTTATTTCGAAAACTATCTTTAAAAATTCCTTAATTTTTCGCAAATAATTCTTCTCAACAGTGCAGTCAGAGCTTAATGAGAAAAGGTGCAAAATAAACCTGAAACTCAAAATAAACCTGTCGTTATGAACTGTCTCATCCTTTGATCATCATTGCGCATCTATCATCGGTCAATGCGTATCTAGATATCGTCCGCTATTATTCTGCGAGATCCATAGTTATTTATAGCAACGACTCTTAGCAATCGTAAATTTTAATTAAAACGATTGCACGTCAACCGTGAACCAGGTGTACTAATCCTGTTTAACAGGCTAGTTAACAGTCTATCACCAATAATGGGCAACTTATTATAAACTTCGTACTAACTATAAACACTGTATCGTCTCTCCATATCCTTTTGGAGTTGCAGAGATTACATTTTATGTGCTTATTTACACAAAATTACTGTGTATGTTCATAAATCAGTGTAGCTATACCAGTGATATGAGTCATTAGATCCATCCTGCTATTTGTCTGTGGAAGTACTCACAAAAGAACTTTATGTCCTTTCTCTTTTGGTGTTGTTCCAAAGTCTCATATGAATGGTTTTTTGATTTGTCATTAATACATCTATTTCGGCCCATTCTAATCTTTTCCCATATGCTCCTAGCCCATCATATTAGCATTAAATATAAAATATATAATACAATATGAACGAAGTGTGTCAACCACAAAGGGCATAACTAATATTCCCTCGAAATGATGCAATTTCATATAAAGGAGGAGTATAATACAAACTCAAGCATGAGGAGTTCAAACACTTTAGAACATTTCAAAAGCAACAGCGCAATTGGAGGAACTTGAAAACTCATTCAAGTAATTGACCCTCAATGCGTACTTTAGTTTCACTTTCCCTATCTATATACTTTTTACTTTCATTACACTCTACTCAGGAGTTATTAGAGAAAGCCATTCAACATTCTAAACGGGGAAGAGAAAAAACTGCGAAAGCAGAATTTATTAATTAAAAGGTTTGAAAATGTAACGGACAGAATACATCTCTCGCTAATGTTTTAGCAAAAACAGGCTCAAATCATCTGAGAAATGCATAAGTAGATTTCTTTCAAAAATTTCAATTGTAAGGAATGAAAAGAATTTCTTTCCAACTTAGTATTACAAAAGCTTTATGAAATTCGGTACAAGAACAGAGGAATAAGGGTGTTTCTGCGTAATTTCGGTTTTAAACTATGACTGAAACAGTGAAATAAAACAGCGACAACAAAGAAAAAGAAATCGAAAGTTTTTTTGTTTTCAATGAGCGTAAAATTCGTTGCAGAATTTTTTCAACTTTTTCGATACCTTCAAACTCTCGCTTATATCTTCCCAAGGTTGAAATCAGGAATTGGAAATTAGCTATAAAACAATTAAATCTTCAGAATATAGTTCATTCATTAAAGTGACAGTTTCGATAGGCTTGACCTCATGTTTGGATTTATATTCTACTAAATAAAGGTCAAATCGACCGTACTCATTTTTTTCAATTGCAAAATTTGTTATGCATAATAATTTTTCAATTATGTTCATGTTTCGTTAATTTTTTTTCTTAACAGGATTAAGAGGACAGGACAACTTAACAGGACATTAAAAGTAAGCGCTGTGATTTGCCACGATATTGTCGACCCAGATAAAACTTATTTTGTTTTTTTAAACTCAATTGAAATTCACGTAATTATTTGTCCCAACGAACAGCACTATCATCACAGTTATAAGCTGCATATTCTGTGTTTTGTAGATATTGGTTAAAATCGCCCCACCAAAAAACTCAATACCATGATCTTTTTCCAAACTTCCGAAGTATTTGAGAAAAGAAACAGAATGTTCCGGGTGCCATATGAAGGTGTCTCCATCGGGTCCAGTTTTTGGCATTCGTGTGTAAACGAATGCCAAACATACGACCGGAGCCGTATGGTCACTTTCTACAGCATCCCTCTTAAAAAATTTGAAATCTTTCACAACTTGTTGCATTGATAGGTCCAAAAGCGACATCTATGATGTCAAAAACGTTCATGAAGAAAGAGAAAATGGTCTCCATATTAATCTTTGGGAGCAAATAAAATCGAGCTGTCCGCATTTATATTGTTCCGTCTGATCGCATGATGATAGCATTCAACAAATTTTTGAAGTGTTGGGTGCCATTGTAGATAGGAAATGGAGCGTTGAAGAGAGGATGCAGTCAGTTATAAAGTAGTCTTCCTCGGCTTCAAATGTAGGAGCTCACGAGAGGAGCACATTCCAAGCTTGTCTCCAAATGAAAAAGAGGAGCAAAGAGTCCCAATACCTGAGACAGGCGAAGCTGTTGGAACTAATTTTCGATGTTATAATTAATAACACGTTCAATTAATATAAGAAGTTCTTCTGACGTCCACGTTATTATCATATCAAGAACCAGTTCAAATAGCATAGTCTGTCGGAGGAATTACTGGAACCTTCACGACGTATAACAGACTCAAAGAACATCCTAAAAAGTGCAGATAGTGTAGCATTGTCTCATGTGTAGCATTGATATAAAGGTACTTCCTTGCTGATGAGGGATTACGGCGCCTGAATCCAAAGCAGCTCATTAACTTTCACAAAAAGATAGATTTGCATGAGGAACACAAAGTGCATCATTTTGTAGATAATCATTGGAAAATTGATCTTGACTACTTCCGACTAAATTAAGTTTACAATGTTTTTCTCAAACGTTAGAACTGTTGATCTAAATAAGTAGAAAATAGAGAAAAAATGAGATTGCAAATAAACTACGATCACCTATAAAATGTATTTCATCCCATATGAGACCGCAACGAACTGGAACTTCGACTCATTAGACAAGTCCACTTTTGACCTATCTTCTTCAGTGAAGTTCTCATGTCGCTGAAGCCATCCTTTCTGCTTTTAAATGATTTTATAGCTCTATCATGAAGGGCCCGAAAGATCTCGCTGATATTGAACATCTGCTATCGTCCTACGCTGCACCAGTCAATTTAGGCAGAGCTTGTTTCGATTTCGAAGGAAGGTATTGAAATTCGATTCTCAAAGACACATTTTTTGTCCGTTTTTTTATTGAATCAAGTAACGACAAAACGTTTGGGAGTATCATTAGCAACACTTCTTGAATATTATTATAATTCTCGAAATCTTCCTCTGGGGTTTCCTTTGTTAATCTGGAATCCCTTTTTTTCGCTATTCGGGGACCTGAATGATTATTTCACATTTTTTTGAGTTAAATTTCTTAGTTTATCATTACTTTATAATTTAATCGGAAGGAATAAGAGCGTTGACCATGTTTCATCGCACTCAGTTGGCAAAAACAAAGAAAGGTTCTATAAACGTTGCTTTCATGTTTTGCTCAAAATTGTGCTTGGAAGCACCAAACTGACAAATGTTAAGTTACATAGAGGTCTTTATTAGAGAACGCCTTTATTAATGTGAACCTGTAATGTGAACTTTAATGTGAACTTATAATGGGCATTTCATTGGATTCAAGTACGAGTACATGTTCAGAAATAGAATCCGTAAATCGCTTGAAGTATGGACTGAACATACTAGAACATATGCTCATATTGTTTAGTTGTATGTAAATATTTGTTTTTCATCTAAAAGTTTCTAAGAATTTGATTCAGATGTAAAATAAAATCGTCAGCGAATTTTCTGAACTAGAAGTCATTTTTCAGATTTCCTTTTAGTTAGAAATTCACTGTTTTCAAATATAGAAATGAAATAGATAAACGCCACAGAAGGTTATACCAGTAAATATGATAGCTGAAGCAAAACAACGTTTTGTTTATTTTAGTTCACATTAAACTAACAATAGTTGAATATATAAAACGGAAATTGATTGATTGATTAACCTGCTGATTAAACTGCTCAATCCGAGATAATCATAATGTTTTTATTGATGAAAAAACTATATATCTTTTCAAAAGCATCGAATATTTTTTGAATCAGTTTTACCCAATCCATAAAAAAATTACTGTTGTTAATGTTCATGTATGCAAATTCAGGAACTTTTAAGCTGTACTAATACATTGATAATCTGCAATGGAAAACACATATAAACATATCTTCCGCAGTTCACTATTGGAAACAATTATTAATGAAAACTAATCACGTGTCATTATATTTCAGACAACCGCAACAGACATCAAAATCAATATCAAAGCAGTAATAACAGTTATGCTAATCGAAGCACTAACTTTGGTAATGTTATTTCAAATAATCAACGTGGCGGCAATCGTGGTTATGGAGGAAACAATCAAAGAGGAAATTATGGACAAAATAATAACGCCCACCGCTTCGGTAACAACGGACAAAGTGGTGGTCATTGGCAATCCATGGGGCCATCATTCAACAATAATTCTAATCAACGCAATCAGAATCGTGGTAACCCTCAACAGTATCAAAGAGGCAACAGTAGAGGTGGTGGTCACTGGCGTTAAAATTCACCAAAATGGGGGTGAATTCTTGGAACAATTTCATTTTAAAATTTGATCAAAAGTACCGAGTTTTAAGCGCATATTTAGATTATTTTTTATTACATATGTAATAATTTCGAACATATAAAAGTTGTACTTGTAGTTAAATTCAAAGGTATCAGTACCTTAAGAAAATATAGACTAAAGTTATCAGATAATCAGACATTTATGATAATGTTTGATTGTAAAAATATTGAATGATTTTAAATTTTGAAAAAAAAGGATATACATATAATTTAGAAGAATATTCTTATTTGTTTAAGTAGAAGACAACAGTAAAGTTTAAATGAATAAAGAAACTAGATGTGGATATTCATAAAAACTACAAACGAACGTTTTTAATTTTGCAATTAATATATGGAACGAACTCCATATTCAATTTTTCCCCCGAAAATATTTGATTTTGTTGATAATGTTACTGTTGATAGTTTAATTACATACTTGTGTTATTATATTATGTTATTAGTAGCTGATATTGCAACATGAAAGAAAACAATAATTTTAACATACTCGGTGAATGAGGGATAAAAAATGCTAGAACAAATTATCTTAATAAATTCAGTTATTATTTTATAATGCAATAATATTAAACGTGATAACAACATCTTTGGATTGATTATGAGCCTCAAAAACTTAATTTTTAAATTTAGCACACGATATGAAAAGTAATATGAGACATAAAAGGCGAATTTCGGATTCGCATTCAAAAAACATTGATCAGTGTCCAAAACTCGTTTTGGGCATTTGCAGGCGATCGTGAAATATTGTTAAGTCCTTATATAGAGTCGTAGATCGGAAGACAAGTATAGACAGTTATAGCCATCGAATGCTAGATTAGTAAGTTTAACACTAGAACCAAATTTAACACAGATATGGACTCGATATAAGATGTAGACCATTGTTTGCTCAGAACAAACAAATTTTGAACAAGTTCTCTTCAAAGATTTTTGATTTTATTCAATTGGCATGTTACTCTGTCTTAATCAGTTGTTTAGGCATTTGCTTTTTAACTTACTTCTTTTCCATAATTATTGCATTGCCTAAAATTTTATAAATAATGTGAATCATACCTTATTGATGGAAAATAATGCGATGAATAATATAAATAATACATTTCGAATTATCTAGGCACTACGAATCCATGCAAAACAAAACTTAAGGGAATAACAGTTACTTTTTCGATTTTTGAGTACCAACATGGTTAAGCCAATTAATAATTCGTCTTAAATTTTATTCCTTGTATATAAAATTTAATAATTTTATTCTTAAATATTTATTGTTTTCATTTCTCTTTTTTTTCGAAACATATTTCAGTGCTATTAGAACAATCTCTGTTCCAATATATTTGAAAAAACAGTTTTAGTAAAAGCTGGCTAGTGTAAATTTCAATGAGACTCACCCCAATGGTCTTTATTTTGCATAACAGCAAAAGCAAAAATGCTATTTGGCTTTCATTCTTACTTTATTATTTTTGCTCTGAAATTCACCCTTTTCTGCCTAGCTTAGTAAATTTTCATCGTTTAGTTTGCTTCTACTGGATAGATATATTGGTTGCAATCTGTCTCAAAGTCCCTTTGGTTGTCTAAACGACAATATTAACGCTACATTTCTCACGTGAGATTATACCATCTGTTTTAAAAAATTCCTGAGCTGATTATTATATAGATTTTATCATCATTCTCATGGTTGTAGTATATGATCATTTTCAAAAATTATACTGTTTTTTTACATAAATTCAAAGTTTAGATTAAATGTTATACTTCATTACCTGCAACGATTTATAACAGTTGTCCATTGAGTGTTTTATCTCCTTTCTATTATAGAGAGTTTTTGCACTAGAAATCAACATGCGCTTGTTATTAATGTTTTCTCTGATGATTTTCGCAGTATTTTTGTTTTGCTTATGCCGACATCCACTGTTCGAAACAGCATAGGCTAGCTGGAGGTTATTAGCTCCCGCATATGTTTTAGTTTCAACAGGAAGTCCATCTTATCTTATCGGTCGAAGCAAGGTCGGACAGTCTAGACAGTCAAACAGGATCTGATTGTGATACATCTATCGTGCTTTGTTTGTTTTCGTATCGGTCACTTCTAAAGTAGTTGAATTATCATCGAAATTTAATATAAGCTACTGCAGAAGCTCAAAAACCTAAAATCCCAAAACACATCGCATGTTACTATTAAAAGTCACCTATTTTTCATGATTAGCATGGAACTCTTCTCTAGATGTCCAAAGCATTGAATTGTTTTATATTATAATACCATAAATACCAGGACATGCACACTAAGAAAGATCTATTTTTTTTTTTGCATGCAGCATTGCATGTTAAAAACATCTTTGAAGGGTTTCATTGCAACTATTCTATATCAAAGCACTTTTTCATCTCATCAGCTGATGAAATTTATGCTATTGCATTCCTTTTTCTTACTCCCAAATGAGATGTGATCAAAAAGTAGCTAAACGAGAATTTTTTTTTTTTTTTAACAAAATGTATGTTAATATTATATGTTTATTCCATCCTCTTCGATGTAGTCTCCGTTTGATATGATACATGCCAGGGTAATAGCCAATTGAAGAAATACCTTTTCAGATATGGGATTCGGGTTGGTCAGCGATTACTCGTTTCTCGCATCCATTGTTGAAAACAGTTTTCATTCAACTGTATTTTAAGGTTGAGAAATAGTAAAATAGGGCAGAGTGATATATCTAGAAAGTAAGGTGGGTGCGGAATGACAGCAAAGTTATATTGTGGCGCTAACTGTTGGATTGGTGGTGGGTTGTGTAAGTGTGAAATCCGCGAAGGTGGAATTGCCTCAGCTAAGTTGTGTAAAACATATAACACGGTATACGGTACTGTTTCAGTTACAAAATAAGCATTTGTCTTTCGAATAACTATCAAAGTTTTCTCGCATGAATGTTTCAAGTCGCGAAATCCTATTTCCATTCCGAATGAGGTATCATTGGTTTTGAACGCGTTCTCGCTTTTCTTCTTTAGTCACTAAACTATTGCCCCGAGTTCGTTTCAATGCAAAATGAGAAAGAAGTCATTGCGTATAAAATCATAGTTTAACGGCAGGTGATCTGTTAATTAGAGTACTGAACAAGTCACTTGTACTATGTATTTTTTGACAGGTCGCCATGTTCTAGAAGGCTAGAACTTATTTTGTTCTGAAGTTGACTGTCCACCGTTGATATATTGTTCCCTTAGTGAAAAAATTATTCAAAGTAAACTGGTGACGATTTTCTGAGATGCGCTCATCACGCGAATAATTTCGCTTGTTTAAAAACGTTAATAGAGTCGATTCATGTTTCATTTAAGACATAGATACATCGTTGTTAGATTCTTCATTTTCACGATTAATAAAAATTTTTTTCCGCAGAAAAGGGGGCAGGGCTTATATGTTTATGCATTCGAATTGCCATGAGATTTTGTTGGTTAATTTCCTATGTAATACAATTTAAGAACTCAATAAAAAAAGTCCAAATTTGATTTATTACAACTTGCATTTTATATAAACTAAAGTAGCTTAGGTCATTTTTCCTTCGGGATATTTAATATAGAAGTTCTTTGTTATTTGATTATCATATCAAGTTTCTCGATTTAATACGTTCTTTCAAGTTGAAATGATTCTTCAGTGAAGGGTTACTGTGTAGGGCGTTCAAATAAGAAGGTTTACTAAGAGCCATTTTTACGACCTCATTTATTGAGACTTGAAGCTGAGATTTTAAGCAAACCCCGCATGAGCTTCTGGTGGGAGATCCATGAAGTTTCACAGGCATAACTTGCGTTTTAGAGATAACAACCTCAGATGAAGGAATTACATATTTTCAAATACAATGGCAATTTGGTCCATTGAACATTAGTCAATGTCCATGAAATGCGGTCTTTAAATGTCAGTTTTGTATCAATTTTATCATATACGACTTATGCGATAGACTCGGTTTTTTATAAAGAACATTGCCTGGATTCAGTATAATAATAACTATATACATAATTCAATAATTTTACAAGAAAATGATGAATATTTGTCCAGAGCTGGTTATTTGTTATTTTTGAAGTATTTAATCAATTCAGCTGATTTAATTGATATATCAAATCAGCTCGTTAAACTCCATCGATATGGAAACAGACGTAGTTAACATGACTGAGTTTAAAATCTGACTAACCAATAGTTATGCGATCTAGCTTTGTATAAACTTCTTTGTGGGGGAAATTACCTTCAATTGATTTCCCTTAACTCTTTTTTTTATTCTTTAGAGTTTTCGGGAACTGTATTCGAGTTTAGCGAGTATGACTTCCCGAATCGTTATGAAGATTTAAAATGTTTACACGAATAAGAATTTTTAAGCTATGCACTAATATTTTTGTTTGCCTGTAATTGGCGCTTTGCCATTACCTTCAGAGAAAAATTTAGTTGTCTTAATTAACTTGCTGAACCTTGAGTTTGGTTTTGTTGCTTCATAACTTCTACTCTAGATACTCATTTACGATTGACCTTCCCACGTTTTCCAGTGATCCAAAAATAAATATAACGGAATATTTTAAAAATGGGCACCTTATTTTGGGGTGATGAAATTTCGCAAAATTGATAAATTTTGTTCCATACTCAATGTCCTGCGGTTTGATTCATAATACAATTCTTAGTTGTTATGCTCGTCCAAAACAAAAGTGATCTGTATCCAAAGTAGTTATTACAAGAACCAATAAACTAAGGAATATGTTGACCAAAAGATATTGATGTCTGTTAGTTGCGCCAGTAGCTTTCTTCATGGCTTTCAGTACATATTTTGTCTGAGTCGCCATTTGAAAGTCAACTCCCTCGACGTACTAAGACAAAGAGGACGGATTGTCTACAATAAACAAGGTAACATTTTGAAGATAACATTCTTCTAGATTTTGCATAGTCTTTATCGCTTACCTCATACTTGCAATGCTTAGTAAATTGCAAGTTTTAGTAGAAGGCTTACAAGAGTAATATTTTTTAATTTTTTCGTTTTTTTATTATAAGCAAATCTTTGACGGCTGAAACTACTCTTTCAAGTTTGGCAATAGAAAATAATCTGATAAGGAAATAATTTGAATTCGAACTCATTGACTTTGCTCTTATATAATGAATAATTGAGTTTATTCATTGTGTTGAACAAATAATGTAGTCAAGTGTGCTTATTTTGATTTAATTAATATTTGATTTATGGCAGTTCAAAAGTGTCTAATGTTTTTAAACATTATTTTGGGAATTTCCTTCACTGTTTCTGATGTTGTCAGCTCCTAAAGTCGATCATCATGACTAACATACAATATTGCAAACAAAAGAAAAGACTTCCCCGAACTGAACTATAACTTCACTTCGTTATTGAGTGGAGTAAGGTCTTTCATTCGAAAATTTGTATTAGAAAATCACAAAATGCTATCCATATTCACAAATTCACTAAGATCCTTTACTTATGATGTCCGATGAAAATGATGCAAGTACTTTCCCCCTCCGCAAGCGAAGCATGTATCGTCAGTTTACTAACCGTGTTCGTTTGTGCTGTTAACCCAGAAGTTCGTTGTCTTTAAGCAATGCCACAAGGATACTTATGCTATTTCTGTATTTCTAAGGACTTGTTTGGTTCTCGTTTCGTGCAGTTGAAGCCAAATGTTTCTTCTTCAAAGGTTTCCTCTTATTTCGAGTATATCTTTTTGCACTTCCAACTTCCTTTCGTCGCTAGTGCCATCAGCTGCTTATTCACTGTCTGAACCAGCTCTTGCTAGTTCGCTTACCCTATCATTTCTTTCAGAGCTCTATATTCAGCAATCCACGTTAATTTGACTTCTCGTCGGTAGCTGCAACTTTGAGTACCTGCATGCAGTCCAGCACAAGCTCTGAGGCTTCGCAATTCCAGACTTACGTTTAAGGGCGATTCTCTCCATGCATTTGAGAATTTCGAGCTGGCGCGTTTGACGATGGTTTGCTTTTCTCTTGATGAATTTTGATTCGTCAAGATGCCTCTTCTAGAATGTCTCTATCCAGGGCAGCCGGTTGTATATTACCTTTTATCTCAGTGGTAACAGTAGGCCTTAAAGCATGAGTCATTTCCAGATAGGCCATCTCTGGCTTTTTTAGAGTTCCCTTATGTACATAACTTTAATAAAACCACAGTAGATCTTTTCAATTTTTTTTTGTGACGGAGTATGTCGTGATGATGTTAAAATTGTAGTTTTAAATGTCTTTTCGGAACACTTTTGTTAACAAAAACTCATCCAACGTTTCTGATCATTTCGGGGATGATTCATCATGCTTTGTAAGGATACGTCTTTGATTTGATTTTTCCAAATATTCGTTTCGAATGTATTTAATGCACAGGTGCAGGTGTTTGTAGCTCGTCGAGTCCTGCAAACTAGGAGGCTATTTCTTCCTATACGACTGAATACGAGGTAACACTGAAACAGCCGGGGCGGAGTGGTGGCTGAATTAATTAATAAAAGTTGTTTCAGCTCAACTTCATAAGCTTTGTGGCGTTGTAGTTCTTTTCTTTTTAATTTTAGAAACCCTCTTGAGAAGGAAATAGATTTAATTAGCTAACAAGCTCTTTTTCGAGATATGCGGCTTCCATAGTTAACTAGGTTTGTCATACGCTACGAGTAATCCATCGTTAAATTAACCCTTTGCGGACGAGTGTCGGCAAATAGCCGCCCAATTCTCGCGCTGCGGCTGGCGTACATCTGTCGTTAAGGACGTCCTTAAGGACGATAGATGTAGATGTTGATTTATTTTTTAAGAAGAGTTTCGAAAATAAACATATAAAATTCGTCTCTATAAGAGATTGAACATATTATCTTAAAAGTCGGAGCAATATAGTTAGAAATTATTTTTTTTTTCCAATTTTAATCGAACTTGCTCTCAAAAATTGTTGAAATTGCAATCCAATCAGCAACTAGTATATTAAAGTAAGGCTTTATAATAATTTAAAAACTCTTCAAGTTACATGCACCAACAGTCTTACGATTTGCTAACGATTGTAAGTGCTTACACACAGCGAGACGGATAGCGTTGCTGCTGCTTAGATAGCGAGATCACTCCGAAAGGACTTCAGAATGCATGTACATGTGATTCACGAAGATAGTAAAGGTATTTTGCATGGAGCTGCCACAACAAATTAGCTGTAAGTACAATTTTTCATGAATTTTTTTTTCAATAACAAATCCTTAAACGCGTTTTTCTCGAATCCACGTTTTTTATAAGTGCAACACCCTTTTTTAAAAAGGGTGCTGGGTTTTTTTCAAAAAAAAAAAAACTGGCATCACTGATCTTGCTGAATTTTTCACCACGTATTAGACACATATAGGGGTATTGTGAACACTTGAACCATGGCAAAATGTTAATTTTTTGTATTTTTTAACCGGAAAATCCAAAGAAAGGTAAAATTTGATTAGCCGCTATTTACTTATTTTCGTATACAAATAAATATTGCTAGTATAAACAATAGCTACTTTCAAACTGAATCAACGTTTTTCCGGTTTATGTGTATCAGGACATACTTCAAATTTTTTTAGACTTTCAAAAACCTATAACACCATGAAATCGCTTTCTTTGCACGGCTTTACTAATGTCGCCATTTTGAATGTATTTTAAAGACAAAATAAAAAAAGTTCATTTGCTATTTGAAATTGTCTAGCATAGTGAGTTCGAACCACATAATAAGACCCCTAATGACTGGGATAGACGACGCCCTTTGAACTAGTTCTTTACATTAATATGAGTTCGACGTTCAGAACATATACGAGTATAAACCCACGTTATTGTGTCATAATGACATCAACAACTAGTTCAAACAGTGTTGTATGTCCTAGGCACAAAGGAAAATAAGTTCTTTTTGCTGCCCCGTAGTAGAACTGGTTTTATTGCAAAAGAAACCCCTAAAATATACCAGTTCTTGATTATACAATATATAGATCACGTTTTCCTTATTTTCTAAATTTTAAATTATTCGGAAAAACGCTTAGGCCTACTTCTCACCTTTACAAACTTTTGAAGAAAAATTGGGCATTTTTGTGCTGTGTTTTTGCTGGTAGTCCAGCATACATTCCATATTGATACTTCGACGTTTTTTATCTTTTTCAAGTATCGTATATACTTTGCGTATATATGATACTTCTGTATATACTCTTCTGTGTTTGGAACCAAATTTTTGAAAACGAGAAGGTGTCGAGTTTGCGGGGTCTCTTTTTTTGCTACTCTTAACCCTTTTAGTGCCGGGCGAAATAGAGGTGCCTATGCGAAGGAAACCGGCCGATTTTCACAGTTTTACAAGGGTTCGGAAAAATGCTTGTAAAAACCAAACGAGAAACAATATTTACATGATTCAAAAAGCTGCGTATTGTGGATGAAATACAGAACTAAACAATGACACTAGTTTTTTCGAACTCATTTGAAAATTATAGAAAAAACAAAGGTATAAACGTTTGTAAATGAAATGAATTTGAGATCTCTTGTTGAAAACGTATTTGCACATACAAACAGTCATCTTTTCATCATAATTTTATATGGGTCAATTATTATAAAGTATATACTTTGTATTTCCAATATATATTTTGTAACAAGATAAACAATATTACATAACAAAAACAAAACATAGCTTGAAGGTACACAGTAGGCACCGGACGGATTTTCTCTTTCGAACTATGTAATTGTTATCGGTAATATAACATTGCTGAAACAAAATTATGTTGTCATAAATATTTATATTTATATATTGTAAATGTGTAAAATTTTGTTATTGTAACTCACACAAATAATTTATTTAACATTCGTGACTACTGATGCACACTCCATGCAGTCCTTTATCGCACTTATTACACACTGTGCGTGATTTTCTTTTTGGTCAAACCCTTTCTAGTTTTCCTGGTAGTTTGCGTACACCTATGCGGGGCACATTGGTTGATGTCTCCGCTAATGGTGTGTCGTGTGGTATCCTTTTTAGTGCCAGCCATTCAGTGGTTATAGATTGGATAATATCAGTGATGAAATCTAGTCGAGTTTTAATTTTTCCGTCTGTATTCTGCTGATATAGTATGTACGCATTGAGCACCATTTGGGAGAAAATGCAGAAAACCACCTTCTTCCAATATTTTATGGATCTTCGTTCATCTAAGTATGAATATAACATCATATCTGACGTGTCTACGCCTCCCATGTATTTATTGTATTCTGCTATGATTGCCGGTTTTTCAACTTGTATTTGTGCATTGTTTTTTCGGATTATCGTCGTTTTGTTTTGAGCCTTTTCGAATGTGGATAGGAGTAAAACATTTTTCTTCTGGGACTTTTTCTCGCGGTACGCTAATAGTAGTACTTCATTGTTTCGGGCGTACTTAGATCCGCCCTCTTGCAATTTAGCCTTCATAGATGATGGAATATATTTCCTGTTGCTGCGTATTGTGCCGGTCAGATATGTCCCTTTTTGAAATAATGCTCTTGCTAACAAAATACTTGTGAAAAAGTTGTCTGCTACCACGTGATAACCTTTCATAAAATAGTTTCCCATATCCAATAATTTATGGATCACAACGTGGCCAAGACCATTCTTCTTTATTTCTTCTTTATCCGTTTGATCCCTAGCTCCTCTGTAGCAGTAAAACGATAAACAGTAATGGGTTACTGCATCAGTCAACATCCAAAACTTTATGCCCCATCTGTGATGCTTTTTATTTGGCATATATTGAATCAACGACGTCCTACACTTTGTGCCGACTAACGATTCATCAATACTTAGATGCTGATTAGGCGAATAATGACATTTGAATTTGTTATTTGCGTGGACCACGACTGGTTGAAATTTCGTTGTAGGGTCATATTCGGGACTATTACGTGCTGGTAATTTTGCGTTATCTACCACATGGAAAAACCTACAAACTAATTGAAACCGGTTGCGACTGAACATTTTGTCAAACCACGGGATATGTCTGTGATTTGTAGACCAATAACTAAAAAGTGTCGGTCTACGTGTTACAGCCATTTCCAGAAGCACAGCAATAAACGCCCTCATCTCTGACACTGTGGTTGCCTTCCACTCTGTTGCTCTGGATCCTGAGGGATCCTATTCAGGAACTGCCTCGCATATCGGTTGGTCTCACTTCTCAATAAACTCAAAAATTCTTCGGTGAAAAAAAGATCAAAATATGTTCTCGGCATGGAATTTCTTGCTGGCATATGTCTAGGTCCAGCAATTTCCATAAATTGTGGCCAAGGATTATATTCGCTATCGTTGGCCACGGAAACTTCGCGGAAATCTCTAAGCTCTTCCTCAGCATCGTTTCCCTCTAATTCAGAATCGTTATCTTCGCTTGCTTCACTATCACTGTAGATCCTACGTGGATGCCGACTTCATGGTGCTACGATTTCTTCCTCGTCACTATGTGATAGATCCGCCTGGTCAACCATTCGGACTAATTCCGCATCGTCCATGATGGTGTATTTTTTATAAAAAGGTTGGTGGCAAAATGTTCGAAATTCTGTCTTGCTAATTGTTGGTTTGCCAAAGACAACAATGTACTACACAAGCGGAAAGCAACGGCAGTAACAAAAATGACACTTTGAAACTGCAACTAGGACGAAATAAACTGTTCACAACAACGATCGAGGAGAAACTAACTGACCGTACGTCTTGCTGCGGCATCGTGACGTTATTTCGTGAGAGTCTCCAAACAGTTGTTTATATAAAACGCTTTCGACAAGTTCCGATAAGGGCCCAACGCCACAGCCACTTAGGCCGCAGGTCGGATGTCGCCTGAGCGGCGACCATCGGTGTTTATGTTAGATTTCGGTACCTCCAAGCGATAGGAAAAAGGTCGTCCACAAAGAGTTCAAACAAAAAATTATTTCTTTTAATTATCTTGTAATGAAATTAGATCATTTATAACGCATTACAAATTTATTTTGAGATAGAGTTCTCTCGCAATGCGAGTAGTAAACCGCTACAAGGCGCGAGCCGATATATCGGCTCTGGCCCTTCTCGCAAGTGCATCAGGAGCCGATATATCGGCTCCCGGCACTAAAAGGGTTAACCCATCGTTCCTTCGTCAATGTAAAAGCATCCGATTTATTTTCCACTAATAACAATCTAAATGTGGGTGTTCGATGTCAGTGTTCTTATGTATATTTGAAGCTTTCTTATCCAACTATTCCTCCGGATGAACGTTGAATTGTCGACTAAAAAATTGGGACAGTGATTCCTGGGGAAAGCGTGTCTGGAAGATATCGCGATCCACAATGAATGAACAACAAAACGGATTGATAAGATTCCAATACATGATGGAATTTGTGAAACTATATGATGACATATATTTTATAAAATAAAGTGAAAATTTTGAAAATTAGCATATGTTTACAATAATACGGCAGGCCCTTTGAAGACTATGGCATACGTAGTAGCTGTATAGTTAATTTGAATTATGGTTAGTTTAGTTAATTTTATTCTCAAAAGATTAGCAACTGTTGTTCAGAAAATAACCTAGTAACATTTCTTATTCTTGTGAGTCCTAATTAAGTCACGAAATAAATCATTATTTTGATTTTTAGGTATAATATAAAGTTTGAAGTTGAGCAAAAATGTTAACAGTAGTACAAAACTGATACAGTGTCAACATTTGTTCTGCAATAGCCTTCTCAGCTGTACTTCAAAGCTAGTACTATGAAAACCACTATTAAATTTTATTTGTATTTGCAGCAAAATTGTTTATATAAAAACAGATCTTTATTAAAATGCTCGGGATATTTTCAAATCGAGGGTATATTTTATGTTTTTCCCAAAAAGGGAGAACCTTTCGATATTGATAACAATTCTTTCATATGCAAAGATGAGTAAAACATCCACACACTGATTATGCATCATTTGAATAAAGGCAGATTTAAGTTGAAGAACAGTGTACCATATTCATTTGCAACCTCCATATTAAATATACAATATTCTGACTGTATTCGGGTCTATCGATACTTCAAATATGGATTAGAGTTGCATATTTTGTAAGGACTCATACTCCATATACAGTCATTAAAGTTAAAATGAAAGGATGAGAATTGAATGACACTAATTTTATTGTTATCCATTCCTTCCGACAATTCAAAAGTTTCCTCTATTGTATTTATCCACTAGTGAGGTGCCTTCATCAACTCAAACCTCAATAGTATCTTACGTGCATCCGTTCACTACCTAAGGATTCTAGTTATGCATACAGAACGTTTCGTTTGGTGAATAAGAGAACTGAACGAGGCTGTTGTGGGCTACATGAATACTAAGCAAAAAGCTTTTGCTGCTGAATAAGGCTTAATTTGTTTGCGTACTCTTGAAAGACAAGCAACGAATTTTATGCATTTTCAGGATGAAGTGTTAGATTATCCTCTTGAACAATTTACGTTTGCTTATTCGGAACACAATAAAAGGATAATTTTTGATTCTCTACAAAATGATTGCCTTCAGATAGTTTGTATGGAATAATGGCAAATATCTTCGACATGTATCAACTTGATTATTTTTATTTCTTTGCTGTGTTGCTTTCGATTGCTATTCATAAGGCAGGAAATTTTTGGAGTTTTGTTCGACAAGGACTCAATTTTAAATGCGTTTTTGTGTAGTATACAATATTAGTAGTATTTTAATTTTCTTTGTAGAGTAGATATTATTGTATGCTTATTTCATTGTTTTACAGCATAGATATTAGGATAAAACGTTTAAACAAGGACTACTATCTATGTGTACACCTTTAGGAAGTTTTCAATATTTGATAGATTTTCCCGAATGTTATCAGAGTTCACTTAAAATTGTGCAAAAAAATCATATTCCTATAACTAACAATTCTTTATTAATGATTTAAAAGTCAGGATAAAATTAAATGACATAGCTTAGTACAAACGCCCATTTTTCCATATTTTTTCCCGTATTAAGAATTTCTGCATGATGAATTGTTGAAATCATTGTTACTTGTTACGTTATTTCGGTTTGCCACACTCGCCACAATACCTTTTTTGCGCTAACGCCTATCGCATCTCAGACTGTCGCTAAATGTCTAGTGTGAGACTCGCACGCACTAAAAAAGTCACAATAGCTTCTGTTGGGATTCGAATCCATCCCGGCGTCGCTCGCGCATTACTTAAGGGTGAAGTCTCTAATGTGTCATTAAGACAGCCTCGAATGAGCCTGCGTGTAGGTTCAGCTTTCAAACTGATGAGTTAGTCCAATGAACAAGCCTCATTCCTCTTCGTTTTTAGGACGGACTCAATCAAGTTAGCAGCCGCATTCCACGCTTTTTGCCTTAATGATCGTATTAGCAACCTTGCCCATTGTAGCGGTAAGTACGATTCTTTCAGAAAAGCGCCTAGCAATGAAAAACGGATGGAATACAATGTCTCTTTGGTTTGAAAAAAATCGCAAAAACGTGTCTTATTTTTCCCATTCTGTGGAGGTACATTTAAATATCCGTGTTCTGTTAGAAACTGCGAAAGATAGATGTTCTTCTATCCGTTTCCGCTTTATCCATGGCTCAAGAAGTACAATAAGTCTAGCAACCCAACGTCCTGATATGTTTGCGGTCCAGCGCTGCTACCAGTTTATATGTTTCTGGCGCGGGTTTAAGCTTCATCTTCTTCGCTGCTTATGACCAAACCATTTTTGTATCTTTCCTTACGTTTAAGTGCTAGCAGGTCTATATAGGTTATAACTCCTGGGACGGCGAACACTGCGTCTTCGGCAGCAGTGCAGTAGCTCCAGCAGCTGCGGTAGCTTCAGTTGAGCTCCCTCCGATGACCAGCAAGTTATAGTCGTCAGCATATCAGGACTACATCCGATGGCATGTTGATTCGAAAAAGCCTATTGAATGCAATATTCCACAGATCGTAGCTGAGAATAGATCCTTGCGCCGTTCCTGCAGTCAGAGGAAGGGTTCGCTCTTCATTTCCCACCCAAACTGAGAGCTTGCGATAATTCAAGTAGCTTCGAATGATGCGCAAAAAGTAACTCTGCACTCGGAAGTCCCGCCTGAGTGCGTTTAGGTATTAGGTAGTAAAGGTATTAAATATATATTATACCTCTATGTGAAGGCATTACGCATGTCAACCGTAAACAGCAGTACAATATTCTTTGCCAAGTGGCAAGCCACGTCAGTTTTTGCAGCAGCCTCAATAACCTCGAGGAAATTACCCTTTCCGAAATCCGTGCTGTCTCGGAGATACGCCTCCCGCGCAAAAGCTGTGGTCAGAGCACAGTTGTAGAACGTTCCTAGCCCTTGTTAACTATTTATTCTTTGCGCCGAATTCGTTGTATGAAAGATGGTCTAATGTTCATTTGCGATGCATGCTACACATTGGATTGTCAACCAGGTACTCTGTATCACAGATTTTTGGCATAAACTTCCTGCTTCCGTTTGGTGTGAGCGCCGTTTTTCTACCAAACTTTGTATAGGATTTTCTTCTAACTACTCTCGGGCCTTCGCTTCCTACAATTACTTTAGTCCGGTATTTGTGTCAAGGGCGTCGGTTAGTTATTGATACGGACTTGGGAGATTTTCAACGTCATTATCATTTTGGTAAGACGGACTTATTTGGCTCGGATACCAAAGCGAAGCATTATTTGGCACAGTACGTTAAGGTCAATTCTGTTGTATGCCTGCTTAAAGTCAACGAAAATCTGGTACCTTCCATGTTTCCTTGACGGGTGTTGTTATACATTTGTTCATAATCATGTGATTTGCGCACAGTTGTTGCACACAATTGTTGCGTCCGGTTCCTGTATCCTTTTGTGGATAAGATTTCGTGAGCACATAAAGACACTTGAGACCGACAGAAGGCAAAATTATACCGAAAGATTGCGCACGGCCGAAAGGTGTCAGTGCACGAAACAAAGAAAGTGACTATGAAAGACAATTTTCCGAGTACGAAAAAATAATTCCATCCCCGTCGGAAAAAAAAATTTCCGAATTTCCGGTATCATTTTCTTTATATTAATCTTTACCATGTCCGTCATTGATCACTTAAAACATATTAAATTTTAATTTTTTAAAACATTGATTTAAAAATGTAGAATTGCCAATCGGGAATCTGTGCTTCCATGAAAACGAATTCTGGAAAACTTTTTAAATAAACTCAAAAGTTTGAGATGTTTTAAATAAACTCAAAAGTTCGAGATGAATTTAAAATATTCTTTTCGAAATTCGCTCCATTGATGCGTTCCTAAGCTATTAGAAATGAGAAAATGAATGTTCAGATTTTTTTTTGGAAAACTATACTCTTTACTTTGTATCTATATTAAATTTACCTTTTTCGCAGATATGCTTTTTCGTTTCGTCCTTGTGTATAGAGGTAATGTAATAGTGTAGCCTGTTTCTTTTATAAAAATTGAACTACTCATGGTGAACTACTTAGAATGGGGTGCAAGCTATTTCGAACATTTCAAAAAATTCATCTCCAGGTGTTATGTATGTTACTTAAGTTGTGTGATGAAAAATTTTCATTTCTTACCTCACGAATAGTTTCAGTCGATTCAGAAATATGGGGGTTAGCATTGTCATTCTGCAGAACTATCCTGTTGCGTCAGTTCTTTCAATGAAGTTGTTTAAAGTGAATGTTTTCTTGTGTGTACTGTATATAATGGTTCTAAAATATCCTACCAGAAAGTTACACGGATTTCACCGGGCTCATTGGGTTTCACACAAGTTTTTTAGGTTCATGCGCTCATAATAAGGCTCTAATTAACCAAATTTTCATTTTCTCTCTAGATAACACATAGGAACGTCTTCCTTTGCAAGACCCATGAAGCATTCCCAAATGGTCTTTCTGTTTTCTTCATAACTCTTTCTTCTTATTTGGTACTCACTGTTCTTTTTTTGAAGAAATTTCTTTGCATACAAACATTCATCACTTCATTCATAAATTAGGAATGAAAAAACGATTTTGATGTCAAAAACGCCTCTTTATTGGTTAAAATTTTTCATGATAACGTAAATAGCACATTCCCTATAAGTTCCAATATTGAAAACAATAAGTGCAACGCGGTTTCCTACAAGTCCTGATTACTTGGTACAAATCTAATCAATTGCAAAACTAAATAAAATTTTAACTGATTGTGACTGATTCTGATTTTAACAGATTCTGACATTGACATTCAGGCATATACTGGTTTTGGTTCTCGCATACATACGTGCATTTTCGTGGTGCCGAGTAAAGTGACACGTATTTGATTGTGACTTGTCGTTGAATGTTGATAAAGATGGATAAACCTGAAATTCGTCCAGGAAAAATATCTTTTTCCTAAACGATTTCTCCATCGAACAAGTTTTTAAAGAGTTATGACAAACATATAACAGAACATAGGAGGGGATATTCAGGATGGTGTGCAGAGTTTAAAAGTGGGAGAACGTCTCTCGGACCATCGCTCGGGCCGCCCTTTGACGTCTGCTACCCAAGAAATGGTTAAAATCTTGAAATGTTTTTTGAATGATCGTCGTGTGACAGTGGGATTTAATGCTGAAGGAAAGGAGTCGAAATTTAAAAGATAGGAGTCGTATAAGGACTCGATAGGAAGTTCACATAACATTTTACACGACAATTTAAGAATGAGAACGATATACGCACGTTGGGTTCCTAGAATATTCACAAACGAACATAACATAATTCGACTCAAGATTTTGATGAGCTCATTAGAATTATTTTAATAAGATCGTGATCACTTTGAAGCTCATTTAATATTATAAGATGGGGTATGGCATCCACATTACGACCCTCAAACGAAACAATAATCTATGACATTTAATAAACCGTCATCTCCAACCCCAAAGAAATTTAACACAAAATCGTATGCCGGTATGATCATGGGCTCTTTTGTTGGGAACGGCAAAGAAGTTGTGATTATTGAATACCTTGATTATGGAGCCAAGGTAACAACCAAGGAAGTTTATAGGCAGAAAATTAAAAAAAAGAATGAGGTGAGAATTTGTAAAAAATGCAAAGGCACTCATAAAAAGTTCCTCTACATCAAGACAACGCATTGGCACACAAGTCTGCTTTTGCCATGGTAGCAATCCAAGATGCTTGGAAATCCTCGAACAACCCCCTCATTCACCGGACCTAGCTTTTAGTGATTCCTATTTATTTTCTCGACAAAAAATATTTAAGAAGTAAAAATTTAAAGATGTTGAAGAAGTGATGGAAGGTGGATTAGATGCCAAAGAAGATTTTTCGAAGAACAAAAAGGGATACAAGCTGTAGAAAATGGTATTTAAGGTGTGTTAACCTAAAGGACGATTAAGTGGAAAAATATTATAATATACCTAATACTATCTAACGTAGTCATTGTCATCACTTTTTGTACACCTCTTGGATATTAGGAGATGATCTTACAAGGAACTTTCTTTTTTGCAAATGCAACATAATAGCAAAATAACTAGTGTTGATAAAATTGCTAATAAAGTGTATAATGCACTTACCCAAATATTAATTATATTAGATTATGGATTAAAGTATTCATGTGAATAGATATCTCTCAAAAATGATTTATTTGACTGCACACTAGCAAAAAAATGAAAGAAATATGTGAGCGTTCTAATAATATAACATTTTAATTATTGTTAGAAGGCACATTATGGTTTATTTTACTAGATACAATCTTATACACTTTCATAGGATAATTTATAATACAGCACATATTGATAAGGATGCTACTTTTCATTGTTCATCGAAGATTCTCCATAATATCACAAAATGAGAAGGAACATGCAATTAACAGTGCATGCAGCCATTAAATTAATTCTCTCGTATAATGAGTTGGTGGAACAGAAATACAACAAAAGTCGTGACACAAGGGTTTACATTTCCAGCCCTTCGCTGTTGTCTTTATATATAATATCCTCATCCCTCCAGCAATTCTGTATTCTTCTCAGTTGATAATTTTCCGGTTTACATCAAGTTTTGAAATCAACCACTCGAGCACGTACGGTTGCGGCAATTATAAATTGTAGGTGTGCATTTGAGACGAGAGGATCTCTGTATGAGCGGGATACATCCTTTTTGGCCTTTCTGTCCTGCTATGCCTTCCTCAGTTGACTCTGATAACTCTAGTTATATAAATATATATATATGCACACATTTAAAAATACCTAGGGATGTGGAATCATGATTTTATGGTCTTACATCAGGCTAGAATGAATTTTAAAACATTGCCTGCGAGACAGGATATTTTATAAATTGAGTTGCCAATTTTTCTTTCTCAAATCGGAAATGGTATTAGACATAACAAACATTCATAGATTGATGTGAGCTTCAGCTTCCTTCCGTGAGAAATACAACAGTGCGAAAATAAACTGATACGTGAAGTGGCAAATATATTGTACAACGGATTTCAAACTCAGTGATCCTTTTTTTTAAATGTATATTTCGCCTTGGAATGATACAAAATGTAACCTTTCATGACATGTTGATAGATTCAGATATTGTTATAGTAAAACTAGAGTCGTAGGGGTCAACGAGTAGTTTAGGTCACAGGAGGACTTTAGGTACTGATAATCGCTGAATTCATTTCGGATTGAAAAGAACAGCAAAGGCACTCACATCTCATATCCTACCCCCTAGAAGACGTATTATGCCGGTTGACCGCCGAGCGTTTAATATTTATATTTAATATTTAATATCGGGAATTACTGGAACGTCAAAAGCATCTTATGCCATGGCTATCATAAACAGCACTCCCATCTCTATCCCTCTCCCACCTCCAAGGAAACGTATTATGTTGGCTGACCTCTGAGAGGTTAATAATAGCTGAAGACGGAGAAGGGTGAATGCGAGTTTTCCGCTCCATAAAATGGTTAAATTTATTTGAAATGATGTATTCCGACGGGGATGGATTTATTGGTTTTTGGTATTCGGAATATTCCGTTGATATAGATGACGCTGGGCTAACAATAAACAAAAATAAGCCAAAAATGACTCAATCCATTAAGACAACGTCTAACAAAAACATCAACAAATCATAGAACATGCAGATAAATTTATTGATTTGAGTATAATCTTGACTAGCAAAAACTTGGAGTTAGAGAAAATCAAAAGATGGTTCATACTTTCAGATAAGACATATAAACTGTTGCATCTCATAGTAAGAAATCAAGACATACAAAGAAGAACCGAAATCGCCTATAAAACGACACTCAGAAAAGCGCTATGCTGTAGCAATATTCCGTGAACATTATCTCAAATGCTAGAAAGCTTAATTAACGATTTTGACCGGAAAGTCCGAAAACGAAACCTCGGTCCAATAAAAATTGGGGCAGGATTCAGATAAGCTGACCAAATCAGTTGTGAATATTTAAAAATGAGCTAGAATTCTGTGTCAACGAAAACCACAATAAACTGCGATGTATAGGTGATGTTAATTGCACAAAGATCCCGCGGTGTATTCTACAGAGTGAAATAAATGAAAAATGATCGTCAGACGAATCATAGAGCCAATGGGAAGGTTTTGTTGACAATGCTTCTCAGCGCTCCTTGGTTAGAGGGATTGGAGAACACGGTCGACCTATGGGACCACTGCAGGCAAGTTGTGAGTGCGACCGAGGACTGATATCCGACCTCAGTGCCAACGAAGTAGTAGAAGAAGAAGATGAAGAAAACTGGAGTCCTAGACAATATCACAATGTGCACAAAATATTGGATTTCACTTTGAATATGGCAAATCTGTAAAACGTACGTTCCGATAGTAACGTGATTTTTATTCACGACATGATATTATACCGGAGAGTCTCCTTCGTGAGAGATCAACTTGTACCTAACGCTACAAGATTACATTACTAATGAGAATTGCATCTTCCTCAATAAGAATATTATTTTTTTTCTTCTAAGCTCAAATTGAAAGCACTAATATTGTTCTAAACAGTAAATCCATAAGAGAGAACAAATTAGAGAAAATAAGTAAAACGGCTAATATCCTTAAAAACTGAAATGAATTATTCTTTGAAAAATGCAACTAATTACTTCTTGATTAATCTATAAAGTGGATGGAGTAAATCAATGGCAACACTCGTCCTGTCCGTACTTTAAATCTGTGTATATTCTGTCACAGATAGATGTAGTAAAGATAGCAGAGAGAAAAATAAATTTCGAAATACACTCGGATGCTGTGCTACGTGGTACGCTCACATTTTATAGCCCAAAGATTGAGCGCAGGACAAGTGTTTGAAACAGGACGTGCTGAATAGCAGAAAGATACAAGAGTACGCGGTTTGTTAACTTTCCTTGCTGACATTTAGTTGAAAAGCAAAGGAATTGTGCAAAAAAAAAGTTTAAATATTCCGGTATGTATGTATCAAATGTTGAAATATATGCAAGAGTGCTAATTATAATTTATATTTCGCGGATGGAACAAGTATGCAGGTACAGAGATCTTACGACTTACAAGGATAAACGCTATAGAGGCCTAACACAAAAGGTACTTAGATGCAATTTATATTGCATTGCGTTGATTCCATTTACCATTTAGTTACATTTGATTTTCCGAGCTCAATGGCACGAGCTTTATTCAAAATAAGCTTGAATAATGTTTTGCCTAGAGAAATTTAAGAAAGAGCATAACTTGCTAGTAATAAGAATAATAGTATGTAGGATGAATAGTAGTGTCAAAGATGTAGCAATGAAATAAAAGTAGATTAGCATAATTTGATATATAATGCAATTTGCGAATTTTTTTATATATTTCCCAGAGACCTGTTAGGATGCGCTCAAGAAAAATCTAGTGAACATATTTGAATATTTAGGTAGTTATACATGAGTTTTTATACAAAAACTTAAAAGTAAATTTTAAAATACATATTTGTAATTTACGCCGGCAAAGAAAAGAAACAGAAACCGCAAAGCTTAACCCGATGGAAGATTAGACACCTTCTTCCAGGTATTGACAAGGCAGAAAAGGATGCTCTTGCACTGAATTGCGTTACTTCACAGGTAGTGCATGACTATAGACAAGCGCGTGAAACTGCACATAAATAATTTTTAAACTCAAGACAAGTTCCCCAGACACCTTATCGCCAAGATGTGCAATATGTTATATAGGAAATCATATAATGGAAATCTGACGACAATGCATGACTTCAAGGTCTTGATTTGGCTACAGCAGGGTACAGTTAGAAGAGCAAAGGCTCAGCTCTTCTCAATACTTGTTCGCAAGCTATTGAATGGCTTTGATTTTCACGTCTCGGCAACGCGATCATTGGTAGCATTTGGTGATGATCTGATCATATTTACCCCAAACTAAACAGCTTAGACCACTCTTCAAAAATGTTTAATGGTGTGCAGCTCTACACTGACAATTGGCGAATGAAAATCAATGCGCAGAAGTGCGAAACAATTTTGTTTCGGGCAACGCTGCAGGTGGACCAAGCCGTGAAACGTAATTGATTTTCATGGTTGGGATTTTCAGGTTGGTGGAGTTAACACACAACGGGTTCCACATAAATCCTGTGTTCGACGCCTCGGTGTTCGTCTGAATCAGTATCTGTCAAGTCAAAATCATACTCAGTAAAGCAGAAAAAGAAGTCATGGCCCATCGAAGACTTTTTGATTCCAGATACATTGATCAAAAGGTCATAGTTACCCTTTACAAGACCCTGGCTGTATCAGTTTTGACATATGGGTATCAGATATGGTTCAAACAGTACTAGTACTATAGAAAGATTAATAATTTTCGAAAGGAAATGGATTTCACAGCTGTTCCACCCTATAGACGGCTATATTGCGACTTGCCTCGCTGCTGGCTTCGTTCTTCCAGAAGAATTCGTGTATTTGGACATGAATCGATATGTTTATGATTTCGACAGAGTCCCTATTATGTATCACATGTACAGACGGCCCACCGTTAAGTATAAAATATCCTCCGACTTTGAGTTGACAAGACCAATGCAGATACTGATTTGCTAGATTCGTTGAGGCTGATCCTGCTAAAACTGAGCAATATAGGTATTGTTGGCTCAACGACAATGTTTAAATTATTCGTGTTTATTTTTCTGTTTTTTTTTCTTGTTTTTTGTTGATTAGGTTTTTAGTTGCAGGTTTGGATGACTACACTCTATTTAGTGCTGTTTTTTAATGTTAACAATGAGGGGTGGATTCCAATATTTAGAATAGGTGTACATTATGCTTATTATATTAGGTTTAGGTTAGGAATATTAGGTTAGCATTATAGTCGTGTAAGATGACGTGTTTGATTGAATTTGATTGAAAAAAGCTCACTGTTGTGCTTACATTATATTTAATTTGTTAAATAGTATTGGTTTCGTATTATTTGTTTTCTACTTTCTCCAATTAAATCAAAGAAATGTAATAATTTTAATTGAATTGAATTTGATATTGATTTTTTTTTCTGATTCAATGTTTTTTGTTAAACTGATGAAGTTTTCGTATTTGTATTTACTGGAATTAGCCTTTTATTCTTTGAAACTTTCTAAGGATTATTTATTTTGGTATTTGATAGAGCGCTTTTGAATTTGATTAAAAAGCAGACATTTTTGACATTGCAACATCGCTTCGTTGTAAGTTTCAGTTTCAGTTTTATTATTATGAGTTCTACATTGAAGGAAACAAAAAAAAGTCAGAAACAAGCATGATAGAAGCGTGGGTCTGGTTCTGCCAACTGAATATTCAATCATCATCCTTGCAAATTAAGCAAGCGTAAATATGTGTCTTGACGGTAGTTGATGATTTTGTTTCATTATTTATTACCCTTTTTTTTCGATTTTCTCGCTTGATTTGCTCAGAGGGGGCGATTCCGAAAAATTCTTTATGACTTTTTACTTTGCCTCTTGAATCCTTTCTTTCACTCCTATTTTGGCTTTAAATATATTCTTGACAATAGTTTTGTGTACACAAATTTAAGAGGATGGTAACTGTGGTGAATTAAACCGACCTAAAAGACGGGCTAGCACAAATACGACGTTGAAATCAATTAAAAATTTTTTCTACAAAATATTTTATTACACTAGTCCTCGTATTTTATTCCTGATTCGTAGGATAGCTTGAAAACATGGATTGCGTGCCTCGCAACATCGCTATGCAGTTTTTACCCTGCGCACTTTGGTCTTCCGGTAGTAATTTTTTTTTTCAAAGATTTTGTGAAAGCGTCTTTGTATGGTTTACTTAAAGAAAACCAAATATTTTCAAGCGTTTTCCCTATCACACTTTTTAAATGATATCCAAAACTAGTTGTAATAAAATGTTTGCTTAGCGATTGAAAAAATCGGTTTCTCGTCTAGGGTGAAATACGCGAATCGACCAATATTTTTTTGAAGTTTACGTTACTGTAGGAGTGTATTTCAAAGTCAAAACTAACAAAAGAATCTGCAATGAACCTCGAAATAATCAATTTGCTCTCAGACCGTACAAATGAAACGTTTTTAAAAGAACAAAGCTTACAGACGTCCGTTTCGCAATTGAAAATTCGAAGCAAAAATCCAGTTTTGAACAATTGTAGGTTAATTGCATGAACTTATGTTAAGAACAAATTTCAAACTCAGGAGACTATCGATTAAATAGTTGGCAAAAAATTGGAAAATGTTTTTTGGAATATGTTTTTAAAGTTTTCAGAGCTATTACACCCTGGATAAACATTTTTAACTGATAATTAGATTTACCACTCAACATCTATCCCAGCCTTCTAGAATAATGATTCCAGCAATGATGAATTATCCTATGATGTCAATTATATTAAGAAGTGTGCGTTGGCCTTCGTTGAATACCCAGATGCCTATTGTGGTCGTTTCCTTTGCATTTTAAATGTGTCTAAATATTCGTTTCTCAATCTAGAACACTCACGAGCTTCATTTCCTAGTGATCATGTCCAATTGGATTTATATCAATGATTTTTTATATGTTTGACCATGTTTGTGTAAAATCTAAACAAAACATGTATCAGGGTCTATGAAACGTCACAAATTTTCTAAATATGTTGATCGGAACATGCATTTTCGTACTACTAGTTCTTTCGTAGTTAGATGTGCATTCCTCTATGTTTTCTGCTTTCAATCAGAGAAAATACCCCAAGGGTTGCGTGTTTTATGAAGCTCTGCACACATTGGATCTATGCATCACATTGGATACATGCTCTGCACGCATTGGATCACACATGTATCTGAAGCTTTGCGAGATTCTTTGCGATGATCGAAGATACTCCTAGGGCGATGAAAACTTCTCTTTTGATTACGCAACTCTGAATGTAACGCCCGGCATACATCACGCTTCATTTCCTTTCTTCAATTCCAAGTTTCCTTTTCTTTGTCACTGTGTCTATTACTCATTCAGCCAAAATTTTGATGCTTTTTGAAGATACTTAGCAGGCACTATTAAAAATTTTTTTTTCTTATTCCACGCGAAGAAATGAGCGGTATTGCTTGAATATCGAGACCTATACAAAGTATCTTGAAAATAAGTCTACGATTTATCTCAAATGTGTAGGTGTCAAATATTGGAATCGAAATTTTTTTGAAAAAATCTTACGATTAGTGATTCAGTGATTCAGTCTGATAACGAGCTCGCTTTCTTATGATGCTGATTATTTTGACATCACTATTACTTTTTTTGGTTTCAACATCATTTTACATCACTGTAAGTTTTGCACTTCAAAAAAGAATTAATACGATATAAATTAACTCTTATGCAATTGCTTATTTGTAAATTCTAATGCTTTTGCTAAAGGAGTCACAAAAAGACCTGTGTGAGGGAGTAAGATTTACGTTGGAAGTTTGCATTTTTGGAAGTTGCATTTTCCTGAGCTACAGCTGCAATCGGTTTCGGTTTCAACTCGCTTACGATTAATTTCTGATTTGCTTGAATTCGTGCAGCTCTTCAAGGAAAATTGTCAGAAAAATCATTTTACAGATGTGACAAAGTTGGAGCACTTTGGACGGCGTTTGATGAGTTAACAGTTCCCATCGCTATCATTTTTGGATATGATTTGAGGATGCAGTTCTCATCGCTATAATTTTGGATGAGATCGCAGGATTCACTGATTGACCCGATTAAAAACCCTCAAAACAAACTTAGAAAGGCAATAACAATTAGTTAATAGACCAATTCCAACACGCTTAGTTGGTGTTCAACGTGCCGCTGAGACGGTGGTAAGATTGCTCGGGTTTGACAAGCTTCGGCCAACGAAGTAACGCGCCAGGACGAGACATGCGAAACTTATAGTGACTGGACGGTGACGAATCTGATGTTTATCCAAGTTACCGTTGATGTGCATACAAATCTATGTAATTTAAACATAAATTAAATGAATAAATGGCGGAAAAAGGTACAGAAAGGTAGGTACAGAAATCGCGAAGAAGTTTCAAGATTGTTTAGGTTTGAGTTGAACTATGGAGAATGGTTAAGATAAGACATGGTAAGTACACCGTGAGTACAGGTAATCAGGTTTAATGGTGACTGGTTCAATAATGGAACTGGACCGAAGACCGGAGTGGAGTGGAGTCCGCTTGTGGTCCGGATTTCTTGTAGAACAAAGCTACAGGTATTCTGTCATCATCCACCAATTTAGTGAACTTTCAATCGGCTGATCAGTTGACCAATAGGATACAGTTCGTTGCCACATCCGCTGCACTTCACATTTTTATATCATTCCGAGGCCGATTCATAGTCTCGATTTTGAACCTGATTTTAAATCCATTGAAGGATTTTCATTGAATGGATTCCCGCAACATCAGCGTTTTTGACTTTTTGAACAGCGAGTGATGCCTATTTTGCTTCCTTTATTTAAGGCCTGGTGTCAGATTCTTCAAGATTCCATAATAAAATTTCAAAATGGAAGTCTGATGATAAATGAGCAACAGCATTTAAACGCAAAAACACGTGAATCAGAACTGCGGTATATGTGGTATTGTCATAAAAGGTCTGTAAAACATAGTGACAACAAATTATTATAACGCATTTATGAGATTTCGATTTTTGAATAAATTGATTTTTTATCTATAGGAAAAGGAGCACTCAATTTAGGGTAGAGCCCTTAAACATTTAGTCAGTAATGACACCCAATGGGCGTCTACAGCTATACTCATCTTTTTCGATCATATATATGACCAAGTCAAATTGTATAGAAACTAGCATTCGTTATTCGTGAATACATCTGATATGAACTTAATCAATTATTCAAGCTGATCCGTTAATCATCACTCAAACATTAATTTTTCCAATTTATTTATTAGGTGTATAAATGTGAAATGCGGATTTTACTAACAGATGGCATAACCATTACATATGGTTTGTGTCGGGGATAACTAATATGGCATTTTGGAAGGTAAACATCTATCAACAAATTTCAGAATGTCATAGGTTTTGATTGTACAAACAACATAGTTTTTTTTCACTTCAAAAATGTCGAATTACGTGCCAGAAAAAGGGGTTTTGCGTGGAAGTCTAATAGCCTTCTTTCATTTGAAGAAAACGGCAGCAGAAACTTATCGATTATTAGTGGAAGCATATGGTGAACATGCCCAAGCCAAGACACTTGTGAACGATGGTTTAAAAGATTTAAAAGTAGCGATTTCGATGTCAGCAACAAAGACCGTGGAAAACCACCAAAAGAATTCGAAGATACAGAAATGCAAGCATTATTGGATGAAGACAACACACAAACTGAAAAACAGTTGGCAGAAGCGTTACTATGTTACTAGTAGTTACTCAGGCAGCCATTTCACAACGTTTAAAAGCCATGGGAAAGATCCAAAAAGCTGGAAATGGGTGCCGTATCAATTGAAAGAAAGAGACATCGAAAGGCGAAAACCATTTGTGAAATTTTGCTTGCCAGACAGAAAAGAAAAGGTTTTTTGCATCGGATTGTTACTGGCGATTAAAGGGGATTTATTTCGATAATCCCGAGCGGAAAAAATCATGGGTAGACCCAGGCCAGCTATCAACATCATAGCCAGTCCAAAATATTCATGGAAAGAAGACTTTGTTGTGTATTTGGTAGGATAGTAAGAGACCTTTGTATTACGAACTGCTGAAACCTGGTGAGACTATTACTGGCGAACGTTACCGACAACAACTGATCAAATTGAACCGCGCACTTAAGGAAAAACGACCAGAATTTCACCAACGACATGATAAAGTAATTTTTCAACATGACAATGCTCGGCCGCATGTTGCAATACCTGTCCAGAACTACTTGGGAAACATTAATTGGGAAGTTCTGCCCCACCCGCCGTATTCACCAGACTTGGCTCCTTCTGACAGCTACTTGCTTCGATCGATGCAGCATGGACTTTCGGAACAGCACTTGCATTCTTACGAAGAAGTTAAAAATTGGCTTGATGAGTGGTTAGCCTCAAAAAATGAGAAGTGGTACTGCGACGGAATCCATCAATTCACAGAAGATGGGAAAAAGTCGTGGCTAACGATGGCCAATACCTTGATTATTGATTTCATTCGTTCTGTTATTCAAATAAATGCATATTTCACGCAGAAAAATCCGCATTTCATATTTATACACCTATTAACAAGAAAAATCCTTAATAATAATGTGTTGGATATAATTAGCAATTTCAATTTCCTCATAGGCTCTGTAACTCGAGGATTGAGACTTTTCTTTGCTTGAATACGAAATTCCAAATGAAAGGATGAACTTTTGATTTTTATATACACCTCAATGGCTAATTTTTCTGGTATATTGTACAACAAATCGGAAGAATCGCGGGAAAGACTATAGTTGGCCCTTTATATGTAGTATTTTTGATATCTTTTGGAGAACTTTTGTGGAAATTCCTCGTAACAGTCGTTTATAAATCTTTTGACATGCGCAGTGAATTTAATTACAATCATTAGTATCAAAATCAGAGTTTATTTTTTAAAAGTGTTCCACTACATTAATCCTTAATTAACTCAAATAAAAAAATATTTGAAGATTTCGATACTGATAGGATAGAAGCCTTTAAAGAAATTGTTTCAGATATTAATTATTACTTATTGGTTAATATATCAATTAATAAATTTCCTTTATTCCATGATCCGGAAAAATCAAAAAACGAAAAGACCTTCTTGAGTGCAAGAAAATGAATACGTTGTCTAAAAGACTACACCTTAATCTTAGGGATACATTTCAGTGGATATCAAATCTCATTGATTCAACTTCAGGTCATCAATATATCTCTATGAATTTATATGAAACAATTTGCGTTAATGTTCACTTTAAAAATGACCTTAGCATGAATTCTATGTTAATAAAACATCGTCATGGCGAAACCACTTTTTCTTTTAGTTGGCGCTTTTGTGAGAGTGTTAAAATTGCACATTTGAGTATGAGCACGTACAACAGCAATTTTTGAAGAGGCCACATGAAATGGCTGCCGATTATTTTATAGCAATGCAAGGGAACAACCGTGCGAACTGCAGTATCAAGGACATTTCTAGCTTTGACTCCACCAACTCAATAGGACTGAAAGTAGTAAAGTGTAAAAGTTAAGAGGCGTTATAGAGCCTCTTGCGTGTAGAATATTTGGACCACGGTGTATGAATACGAAAAGGAGTGGCGATGAGGTATATAAATGCTTTTTTCTGGGTTTTATTTGAACACAGGTGCAGTTTTGTGTTGGTGCATTATTATAAGTGGATCATGCAATTGATAATTATGTTGTTTCATCCAGTCATTTGCCAAATGCACGTATCATGGTTTTGAAGGTAGTACGTTCATGCAGTGATAGTCCTATTTTAATCCGATACATTAAGGATATAGAATAAAGATTGTTAATCCAATGAACGACTGTGTCTATAATCTGTAGCATGAGCTACTGGAAAGGGAAAGTATTTATTTCAATTATGTAGTAGCAAAACATTGCAACTAAGCTGCGGCGAATCTTTTAACAATCCGTACAGGTATAAGACGTTCAGAAAGGCCCTGAGTTTCCCTGAAAGTTCCCCTGAAGTTACTCATGTTGTCATAAACTTACCACTGCTTAAAAATGTACACAATTACATGGGCCCGAATTTCGTATTATGAATTATGGTAATAATTATTCTAATAAAAGGTTGGAGGAAAAATCGATAGTATTTATGTTAACATCAAGACTTTATTTAATATTTTTTGCAGTGTGTAATTTGGGGTCAAAATTAGACCGTCCTGTCCAATAATTTGTCATAGCTCTCTAATAAAAGTCTCGGTCCCATTTGGGGAAAAACTCTTGTGATTGATTTCCACAATCTTCTTTTGATGCCAATTAATTAAAACCAAGAAAGATTTGCAATGCAAGAAAAAGATTTGAATCGACTGTCGCCAGGTCTGGACTATATGGTAAATGCACAAAACTTCCGAACCAAGCTCCCGGAGTTTCTGATGAGTCATGGCGTTGTTCTAATAGAATACGTCATCTCTTTTGTCGGCAAATTCTGGCTATTTTTGGTCAATTGTTAGCTCCAAAGGGTCGAAATGTTCGCAGTAGAGATTTTAATGTAGTGTTCGGCCATATGTACACAATTCATAACAAATAATTCCTTTCCAGTCTAAAAAATGGATGAGCTGACCCATCCTGGTTGATAGTCCTGGTTGGGTCACGGTTTGAGCTGCTTCACCGAGCTTTGACCACGATTTTTTTTGCACAACGATGCCGTACGTGATCCATTTTTCATCCCTAGTCACTTTCTGGTCAAGGTGTGGGGCGACTTTGTTGCGTTTGGCTTAAGCTTTGCCGATGAAAATTTAATCCATCAGGTTTTTAGACTGTAATTGCCACGTAAACATCGAGAATTTTTTTATGAAATTTTAAGCAAACAATTCCAAAGTGTTTTTTGGCTGTTATTCTTGGATATACTTAACGTATGTATATACATAATAGTATAACATAACGGATATACATAACCATAATTCTCAGCTGGGATTATTGAAAAACTTAAAAATATTTGGGTATTTGTCGATACTCAGAAAATAGTTTTTCAATGGCTGAAACATTTTTATAATTCTCTCAAGTGCGGGCATAAACGCAAGCCACCTTGTTTTACTGTAGCCCAGGAGTTTGTGATACTCTGTTTCAGTAGAATCACAAAACTCTTTCAAAGCTTCCACTCGAACACTATAAATGTAGAAAAATGATTAAATTTTCACTATGATGCAGTCGTAGTCAACAGGAAGACAATCAGCGGCAGTGTTGATCGCGTTGTGGACTATGTGGGCTTCACATCCAATTCCAATAAGCTGTCTGCCGAGTGATACGTTTAATTTTGAGTTAACATTATTACTTCCTTTCCTATTCGTTCCTCCGGAATTACAGTTCGTGTTGTCTCCACAAAACGGCACAATTTTTTTTTCAAGTCATTGACAGACAATACTTCCTTCAAATAATCGACAATTATATCCGATGTTTCACCTGGCTGCTCCCGAAACTCTAAATCCTTGACTTTCACGCCTTCGTATGGTAAAAAATAGCGAATCAAAACTGGGAATAATTTGATTGAGCCATGGGTTGAAGCATCTCTTAATAAAGTTATGCAGTGGGCTTTGAGTAAATGCTCTTTTAAATCTTTGGTTGTCATAGTTGACGGCACATTTACCACAATAGCTTGAGACTTTGTACGTGCATATCTAAATTTTTGATCAAAACATGCTTGAAGTAAAGGAGAAGAACAATCATTTGAACGAAAATTGTGATTATATTACACGGTGTGACACACCCAAGTACCCTCAGCTCCAGCTATATCCAAGTCCTTGGAAGTCGGCAAATTGGTTCTCTAAAAAAAACTAAATATTGACGAGCTTGAAGCAGCAGCTTGATTGGAAAGTCTGTGTTTTTCTGAAATGGTGTTCTATATCACTGGCACCACCATGTCCAACACTAAAACGATGGAGATAGGTTTCAACCGTCGGAGTGACAGGTTGTGTTAGCTAGGAAAGTGTTTTAGCTAGAAAAGTGATATTATTTAGTTAGGAAATTATTATCAGTGGTCAAACCGAGGCCTAAGCCCTTAATTTCTTGCTGAGGCTGGCAAGGAGCTGATAATATATATTCATCCCCTTGTTATAGTTTGGTTTCATAATTAGTTTTAATATTATTAGGACAGTGGGTGAACCGAGGCCTAAACCCTTAATTTCTTGTCGAGGCCGGCAAGTTGCTGAACATTAACTGTTAATTAAAATATCGTTACATATTAATCAAATTGTCTGGAAGGGGTCCCTTTAATTTAACCCCGCATCCAAGCTCTGTCTTGGAAATAGCGGGAATGGGTGACTCAGAAGCGGAGAGGGAGCTTACCGCGGCAAAGGCTGCTTTCACGCGGAAAGCTAAGAAAAATCTGAAGAGGTCTTGCCAGAAATTTGGGGGAAATATGAAGGAGGTGTTCTTGCTAGACCTCATAGCAAGTTGCAAACTCCAATTGCAAGTCCCAGCAGAAGATATAGCTGTAGATCGGTGTACCACTACAGAAGGAGACGCTCTGACGGATTGTGACAGTGAGTCTGATCAGGAAGAGTCAATGGAAGTGGTCCAGGAGGAGGGTGGTCGGAAAAGGCCAATTGTGTCTCCAACTCCGGAGCCAACCTCAAAACGCTCGGTAAACGTGAGTGAAAGGAGTTTCCCGCAACTTCAGGCTGCGGTCTCAAAAGCTTCAGCTATCAATAAATCTGAAGTAGCACCACCAGGGCGTAGAATAGCTATCGGAGCTAAGGGAAACCCAACTAACATTGCTGCCCCTAAGAAACAGAGGGTTCCACCAATAGTGTGCTATAGGCTTAATCTTAAGCCTTTTAGGGAGAGAATCCATCGAGCATGTGAGAAAAATCAGCTTGATGCTCCAAAATTTGATGTAACCGTAAACAGTTCTACACGAACATCGTTACATCCTAAAACTATAGATGACCATAAAAGTCTCTTTGACTTCTTAAAATGGGACAAGGTGGCATGCTACATCTATACGCTGCCAACTGAGAAAAAACTGACCCTGTTGCTAAAGGTTGTACACACTTCCTACGAAGACAATGATGTCAAGGAAGAACTCCAAGCCATCCTAGGGGAGGATATTTTGGGAGCCAAAAGGTTCTCAACAGTAACGTCAAGGAAAGAAAAGAAAACTCTTTCGTCCTTCCTTATTCAATTCAAGCCTGACTTCGACGTTAAAAGGGCTATGAATGTTAAAACGCTCCTACACCAAAAGGTGTATTGGGAGCGTTTGACGAAATCAAACACATCGGAGTGTTTTAACTGCCAAATATTTGGACATGTTGCCTCGAACTGTGGGATGGAGTCCCGGTGCGTCAAGTGCGACAAACACCACCAATCAAAAGACTGCCCAATTGAAAAGCTAGAGGGAAAATATGCAATCTTCTGTGTGAATTGCAATAGTAAGGGTCACTCCGCGAGTTTCAGGGGATGTCTCAAGGCCAAGGAGGCTGAGGAGAGGAGACGGTATCTCCAAAAGAAGAAGGAAGAAAGGAGGGACTTCGTCACTTCTTCCTTAAAAAACACCATTCAAAATGGTGTCTCATTCGCTACTATAGCTAGGGGTTCAGCCAAGCCAGCTGCAACTCAGCCTGTACGGCAACCAAAAGTAAATACTGACTTACAGCAGCAAAAAGACAGAAATACCATCATGTCCAATGACTGCAAACAATTCTTCGGGTGTGACTTGTTCACTCTCATCCGCAAAGTAGATTCATTCATTCCACAACACAGAAAACTCACTAATCTGAGGGAGAAAAAGGCGGCGTACCTGGACTTTGCCTTCAAGATCTGTTGTCGCGATGAGCTCCATTAAGCTCTCCATCGTCAACATTTGTTCGCTAGCTCCACATTTCAAAAGAAACTTTGTCCAAGAATACTTGGACACGCATAGAACAGATTTCTTGTTCATCTCAGAAACAAGACTGAAAAGTAAACACAAAGAATTCACTTAGGGAAATATAAAGTCATAAGGGATGACGACCCAGATGGAATCCTTAGAGTAGCTATGGCTTTCAAGGAACATCTCAAAATTCAAAGACACTATCTTCCAAGTCTAAAATGTGCAGACGTCATGATATTTAGCTCGTTCCTGGGGGGTTATACATTTGCATTTGTTGGAATATACGTGAAACACGGATATTCGGGTAGGGATCTCATTGAAGACTTGGAAACAGTCCATACTTTGTGTGAAAAGTTCGATTTCTTTACGGTAGGGAGTGATTTGAACGCAAGACATCCTTCCTGGGGCAATACCGTATCTAATGGATATGGAACGGCTCTGTTCAATTGGGTGCAAGCCAATATGGATCTCATATTGATTGCACCAAACGAGCCCACTTTCCGAAGGAGCTCGTCAACGATCGATTTCTTCATTGTGTCTGCTAATTTGGTGAATATCTCTCACAGCTGGAGGAATTTTGAATGTAGAGCCCTTGATGCTGAATCTGACCATCTTTTGGTTGAAGTCGCTTTAAGAGTTAAAAAGGGTGTAAAGCTGTGAGAGAGAATGAGAGATTCGAACAGACACTAGCAAACATTCAACCAGGTGCCTGTATGTTCCCCCAAATTAATAAAATAACTGGTCGGAAGCGCCTGCCAGGAGTCCTCACTTATAATGGATCCATGCTCATGGATGAAAAGGCCGTTGCTGACTCCATCGCAAACCACTTCGCGACTGTTCTTCAAGAGGAGAAAGCAAGTGAGGACTCTGCTTTCAATTCATTAGTAAAGAGAACAATATCAACGTTCGACAAAGACCACAAGAACCTGTGCTTGACTAGATTTTCAGATTCGAATCCCTCCGACGCACCTATTGGCAGCACCCTGTTTGTGAGCCCTGAAAGTCTCAGCATGCAAAATTCCAAAAAATAGGCTGGGCCTGATGGAATTTCAAATTTTTTCTTAAAAAAACTTCCTCACACGTATTTTGTTCTCCTCGCAATCCTTCTAAATAACTGCATTAACATTTGCTACTTCCCACAGCAATGGAAATGCGCAAAAATATTTGCCATCCCGAAGCAATCCAATAGCGTAGATGTAGTCGACACTCGCCCAATATCTCTCTTGTCTAATGTGGGAAAGTTACTTGAGAGAATCATCCTCCAAAACATCACACAGTTCTCTGAAGCGGCAGGAACTGTGCCGGAAAGACAATTTGGCTTCAAAAGAGGTCACTCAACGATAGACGCATTGGCGGTTTTCCAAGCCAGTATACAACGGAACTGGCAGGAAAAAAAGGTTGTTGCAGCGTGTCTCATCGACGTAGAAAAAGCCTTTGATTCAGTTTGGATCGACGGACTTATCTACAAACTTATCCAACTGGACTTTCCGGTGAATATTATTAAAATTGTTTGCAGCTTCATGAGGGGACGAACTGCCTTTGCGGTGTCTGGTGGAGCTAGCTCTGAACCCTTTATCATTAATTCGGGGGTCCCACAGGGGTCCATTCTTGGACCCGCTCTCTTCAATATATTTACGTCTGACATCCCAGGGATCAGGGATGAATTTAAACCTGGAATCGAGGTGAATCTCTTTGCTGACGACTTACTGGTGTGGTCTTCTGAGTACAATCTCCGCTTTGCAAGGTTGAGACTCCAAAGGTACCTGGACTCGTTAACATCATACTATGGAAAGTGGGGGATGAGGGTTAACGCCAAGAAAAGCGAGCTGATTGTTTTCAAGGACCCACATCAAAAATTGGGACGTCGCACAAGGAGTATCTGTGACATAAGAATAAAGCTAAACGGACAGGTGGTGCACTGTTCGAAGCAAACCAAGTATTTGGGGGTAATTTTTGATAGGAACAACAACTTTAGTGCCCACGTAGACGCAGTATTGAAGAAAACAAGATACGCATACCATCTCCTTTTACCTCTTTTCAGGAAACAGTCAACAGCTAACAAGCGGGTGAAGCTACTCGCGTACAAATCACTTATCAGGCCCATACTATTATATGCGGTGCTGATCTGGCAGGCTACAGCGACATACAAATGGAGCAAGATAGGATTACTGGAACGCAGAATCCTTCGAGCTTGCACTGGGATTTATAAATGGGAGGACGGACGGCCCTACCCCAACCGACAACTGTACCGGGATGCAGCCTTGGAACCAACCAACCTCTACGCCAAGAGGTTGATCGAGCGAGCGGCGAAACGAATGATGGAGCATGAGACCACCACGATCAGCAATGCGGCAGACAATCGAGCGATGGAAGCAGCCAACAGTTAGCAATAAGTAGTATGTAAGGAATTTAAAAAAAACAAAATCATTATAGAGTATAAGGAAATATAATTTATATATATTTTGTTACTGTAAGCTAAAATATGGAATATTCAAGGCCACACTTAGGGTGTAAGTGTAGAAATTAAGAAGAAATTTAATATATAACAACTGAAGTCCAAGAACAATAAATTCTAGTTAGTGCTGAATTCTGGGTACAGCCATTAGGCAAAACCCGTAGGTTAAGTGATACGTTAAGACTAATTGTAAATAATTGTACATAACACATAAAATTCACCCAATAAATTATTGAAACTTGAAAAACCAACACTAAAACTTTTCGATGAACTTTTCGAAAACGACACTTTTCACACGTAACGTACTCATATTTGTCGAAATCCGTGTGGGTTTAATAAGTAAATGAGCATGGACGTGGGACGAGGAATTGCGCTACTGTCATTGTTGATACAATGTGTGATTTCAGAAGACATAGCAAATCGTTGTCTTCATTGTTACCATTATAGTGTTTATGACGTTTCGGTTTAATACAATAGTATTACGTTTTTAATTATTACTTGTCTACACATAACTCTACAGAGGGAGTGTGAAATAACGCAGACGACTACTTTGAAAATGTTCTTAGAGGCATAAATACTGCCTGTTTCCATATGGCATTCAGATTTGATTTGTTAGTCCTGAATACTGGATCAGCGCTAAAACATAGGAGAACTACATTTGGCGACTAAAGCTAATTTTTTGATAGTGATAGTGAGATTTTGATAGTGATCAAAATGATCAGTTTTTTTCCTCATGGAGCCGAGGTTGGATATCTATAATATTCAATAATAAAATTGGCAGTGCTCTCTGTGACTTTTTCATGAGCACACAATTTTCCAACCTATAAGGCTGGAGGAGCTCAGATTTTTTCACCCTTTACAAATTTAGGGTACAAAAAAGGCCATTAGATATAGCACTAACATTTCGAATAAACCCTCTGTCTAAAAATATTCGTCTTTAATAATTGGAATTTTTTAAATTGGGAAATTTTCACCCATTTTCGGCAAAGATGACCCCTCTAAAAGGTTTAGCGTTAAAACATGTTGCAATTATAAATATAATATAAATTTATAATAAATAGATTATATCTCTGTCTGATAGAAGCTGCGTGAGAGTGTTAACTTTGTTTATAGCTACGGCGTACTTTTGATGAGTTAGAGATATCCTATATCAGGAGCTACGGAGAAACTTTGCTCTGAATAAAATAAATATATATGTATAAAATAGATGCTCAAAATGAAATAAAAATAAATAATATAATAGAGCTTGAATGTTAGTTAGAGGAGACCTAGTTGAGAAACGAAATCTAAACAATATCGGCAGTGGCTCTTTATTTCGAAACTTGCATAGAGATAGTAGAAAAGTGGATGAAGTTGTTAGGTGTTAGATTTATAGCAATTTTGAGAGTCCCGAATGGCAGTTGTCATACAGTGTAAATCGTATTTAATTATTGGCCATTAAATTTGATTTATTTCCATAGTTTATGAGTTTGCCAGTAATGCTCTTTGACTCAAATTTTAATATTAATCACGTTACCAGCTTTTAATCATCCTTAGTTCCGAAATGGATATTTTTGTTATCTAGGTTATACTGCGTTCTTCTCAAAGTAATTTGTATGAAAATCATGAAAGCCACCACTTTGTGGAGTTACATCTAATAGCATAGGTTACTTTTTCTTCGTTTAATGTGCGACGTTTGATGTTGTGTAAATTGACGTAGTAGTGCTGGACTTAAATCTACCATTTTGCTTAAGCCACTGTTTCTCATAGATATGACGTTCGCTTTCACTAATAACAGGAGAAAGATTCGCATGGTTCTCATTAGTGAAAATGCCACTTATAAGCAAAAGACTCAGCCAAATAATGTTTTTTCTTCTCTCCCGCAGCACAGCTTCAATCTGAAGTATCCCTCAGAACTCAACTTTTAAGATGCATTTGAATATATTACCTGGCGGTGTAGAACGAAAGTCATACAGGATTTTTATACAACGTGGCATAGCGTGATGACGATACCAAACTTTGGAGGCGCAATTATATTGCTGATTAGTGAGAGAGCACGTACATCTTACGTTTCGCTTCTTGCACTCACACATAATTAGACGAAGTCTAATTATACGACCACGAATTGCAATGTGCAAAGTACGTTTTCCAGCATAAAAAGTATGGTAAAAGCAATAATTTCCCTCGGGTGATGAAAGTTAAGATGTGGAAAATATTAAATATTTGATAAACAACATTATAGTGAATGGTTTACTCTTAGTTATCGAGCAAGTCAGAAAAACACAACAAGTAAATATCAACATATATCTTTTGGAGAAATGGAACCTTATGGATGTTGGATGTAAATAGCTTTACGTATTTACATGTTATTAATTGTATACGGGTAGTTTGATTGGCATCGATCATACACGGATCAAGTTTAAACTTGTGTTGTAGCGTTTATCCAGGTCGCCTGAAAGGTTCCACCATCTTTGCTAACTCGAAAAATGCTATTGTTAAAAAGTTCCTCATACGAATTCTATGAAACTAACTATTGTTGGGGCTGCAGACTTAATTTTTATTACAAAATTAACAAAATGTTTGCCGTTTGAAAAAAAGTGTCAAAAATTCGATAATTCTTGATGATTTCAAGGTGAGAATATGAATTATACCTTTTGTCAAAAATATATAGGGAATTTATTATTTAAAACATTCGCACTGAATGGATTTTGAAAACTATCTCTCATCATTTTCATCTTAGGTTGATATGACTGTCATTCATTATTGTGCCAAGTATGAGCGCTATATGTCAACCAGTTTGTTCCAACCCAAAATTCATGGAGCAGATCATAACTAGTGATGAGACATGGTTGTAGGAATTTGACACTCTCATCAGTCTACAGACTTCCGAATGGCGCGCCAGAAATGAGTCGAAACCGAAAAAAGCACGTCAAAGTCGCTCAAAAATCAAGATGATGCTCATTGTTTTCTTAGATGTCTGTTGTCTGGTTCACCATGAGTTCGTTCCACAGGGTAGGACGGTGAATATTAAGTTTTATTGGAGTGTAATAAGGCATTTACACGAAGGAATCGTGATAACGATACCGCGCCTTCGCACCGAGCTACAATTGTGACAATTCAAGTCAGGATACAAGGCAAAAAACTCGATAAACACCATCGATCAACCACCGTATTCGTCTGATTTAGCTCCGTGCGACTTTTTTCTGTTCCCGATACTTAAATTGCCCCTCCGTGAAACGTATTTCGAGTCCATTGAAGCCATCAAACAGAATTCGGCGCGTGAATTGAAGGCCATCTCAGAAAAAGCTTATTAAATGTTTTGAAGAATGGAAAAAACGATGGCACATGTGGATGGCTTCTAATGGGGATACTTTGAAGGATTGTGTGCTTTATTTACGAATTCCCGGTACTTCTTTGACATAAGGTATGCTCACACAGGTGACAAATGTGTGGTCAACATTGAAGACAGATTGCAAGAGTTTTTTGTGAGAAGTCTTTGGCACATTGTCCAAAAAAGTGATTTTGAGAAAAACAAATTTTAGATATATGAATTTATTAGTACCTCGAATCAGCAATATCAGTTCCATAAAGAATACCTTCACATTGTTCAATCAACTTATTTTGCTCCATTCTGGCGTCCATGAAACATGCACGAACTCTCTGGAACGTCTTAAAGCTTCGGCGCTCAATTGTTGTCAAATGCTAATTGTGCTGCAGGACCTCCATAATTTTTAAAAGTGGTAGTACCATCGTGAAAGATATTTATGCTGCAATTTGTACCATGACTCGTCATACTCGTCAAAACGTATGTGCCCGATCCCTTTAGCCATTAACCATGTTTTAAAATCCCTTGAGCTTATTCGGAGAGGAGGTTGAATGCTTGAATCTTTTAGGGATGCAAGCTTTAAACTTTTTCCCTCGTGTGTGTACTGAGGTGCGCAGTGCGTCGATATTTTAGGTGTCTGAAGTTTGCATCGCTGCGAACGCAACGTTCTTCAATTTTTAACTTTTTGAATGTTTTGAAAATTTTCATATACATATTTAAATTTTGTGCAATCTACCAGGTTTTTATTTCAGTTTAATCATCCAAAAAGAACAAATAATGAAATAAATTGACAGCGTTGCATTCCCAACGATGCAAACTTCAGACACTTGAAATTTTTTGATCCAAAAAATAAGTGTCCAAGTAGTAAGTGGCCCAAATTACTTGGCGCATATCTTTGATAGAGGTTTTATTTTGAACAACATGAGGAATATGTTTGTTGATTCAACAAACAGTGGTACTCCGAAATTGACGGTGACACTGCCCAAACAGTGACAGACCAAACACACTCCGACGGCTACTGGACGACGTAATCTTTTAATCGCAGTAACTGTGGTCATAGTACTCCAATCATTATAGAATTTCAACACAGTAATCCTTTAGCACTATACTATTGTCGCTAAAAGATAAAGATCGAATTATTCAAAATTGCAAAGTGGGTATACTCCTTCAATCGTTCCGAACCTGTGACGAAGTTCTTTGTGAACGCTAGTAGAGTTCTGCTTCCAGCTTCGTACAAGTCCCTCAATCGATCACCCTTATTCTCTACTTAAATTTTTTTTATCTTTCACCAATCGCCTGGTGAGGCATTTTTTCTGCATATAAATCCCAATATCCGTGGATTTTGCAGTTTTTTGGGAATTCGGATCCTCGCCAGTCATGTATACGGTAACCGAAACCCCTTTTAAAAATAATATTTCTGCAGAAAATTTACTGCAAACGTTGCATTTATCTAATTCAGGAGAATGCAACGTGAGAATCACAGAAACGACACATGTCTAATCGCAGACATAGTGTCAGCATAATTGCATTATTTAAGTTACCTCGGTATACAACGCAGCACCCAGTCGTTTTGATCTTAGCTAGTTAAGCGCACGTTAAAAATAAAGTACATTTGAGAAACGAAACGAAAAGTGTTTAACTGAAATTAACAATTAATAATTTTTTTTTCCTCGACCACCACTCGATACAAAACTGGCGCAGTTGGTAAAAACCGCGATTATGAAGAGATTCGGTATCCGCGATCAAAAGTAATCGTGAAATTATAAAAATAAGGGTATTGCAAAGCCCTAGGCAGATTCTTAAAAGGATTCGCCTCTGACCTCAATCAAAGAATTGTGAGTCAGCTAATCACTATTAATACGAACTTAATTATCGTGATATAATAAAATAAACTGTTTTGGGGGATCAATTAAGCATAAAACGATTCTCAAACTTATGAGTGAGGCTGCTCATATTCCCAAAACAAAAACATTATAATAAACACCTAAACAAAATAGTGAACAAGTGACTATTGACAGAACAGTTTTCAAAGTGCATGAACAGTAATAAAAGATTTAGCGTTTTTTTGGAACGGCGCAAAATCATAATAGACGACATGGCGGAACAAGTAGATCAGCTACAACATGAAATTGCGAAACGAGATAATCAAATCGCACAATTAGCGGATGCATTGTGACGACTACAGCTAGAAAAAGAAGCAGCAAACGCAAAAGTGCGTGAAAACCTAATGAAAGAAATTCGGTATATGGCAAATTTTACTGGCACATCGGATGACACAATAAATAGTTTTATTGCCAGTACGGAATACTATCTCGGAGGAATCCTGAATGAGGAAGCCAGAAAAGCTGCCACAAGAATCATTTTTTACGAGAAAATCCAGGGGGAAGCGAAGGAAGGCATATTTAATATGGAAGGAACAGACAACTGGGAAGAAATCAAATAAGCACTCAAGCAGCTATATCGACCAGATACGGAACCGGCAGAGATTTACAGGAGGATTTGTAACTTAAAAGCCAATAATGTAAGTGATCTTGCGTACGATATACAAAAAATTAAAATTAAATCAGACGAGTTAAAGCTTTTTCTTAAAAATTCATTGCATTTAGATTTAAGTAGCATCAATTCCTTACAAGTAAATACAGTGAAGGAAATGACGCCAGGAATTTTGTACGAAAAGATATACGAACAGTAAAATATTAATCAAATATTGGAAATTATGAAAGAGTGGAGATTTGAAGATTCCTGCATTAGGCCGGTATTCCGCACTAAGCAATTTAAAAGTAACAAAAATTTTTCTAAATTTAATCAAAACTCATCACCTATAATGAATGATCGCAAGAACCAAAGACACGATTCTGAAAACAGTCGACCAGTACCTGACAATACACACAACAGATTTCAGAAACAAATTTCGACAAACAATCGTTTTCAAGTGCAACCAAAAAAATTATAATCAGCATCTAGAACATTCTAGCGATCAATGTAGAGAAGCGAACGATTACAAACCTAATTACCAAAATTCTGGTAGACGAAATTTTAAAAAACAATCTGGTACCTCCAATAATTATAGGCAACAAAATTACACATTTGGCAGTGGACGAAATTCTCATTCAGAAAAACATTTTTATATCGTACTTATGGAGGTTAATAATATTCAAGATTCCCAAAAATTTACAGATGGGAGAAAATACAATGAAAATAATCTAGAAGACTTCAACGTGAGTCCAGAGGTTAATAATATGGGAAAAAATGAAGCATTTTTTCTCAACTAGCCTCGGATAACCTACCTCTTATCAAAACTAGTGTTAAAAATCATCAATTTATAGCCTTAGGGGATACAGGATCCTCTTTCAGTCTTATCGATGAATCAATACAAATCTTTCCTAAAATAAAAATTAATCCAATAACTTTTTCCACAATTACGGGAAAAAGATACTTTTGAATTTGAAGTCCACACTCCACCACCAACAGAATTTAAAGCTCCAAATAATGCTTTGGTCAGATGGAAAGTGAAAGCTTTAAATAGAAGAAATTATGTATTTATTATCGGAATTGACCTCCTTAACAATTTAAGTACTCTCATCGACTTTGAAGAAAAAACGATTACACTAAATGGGCAATCGATTAAATTTATGAATAAACCTTTTCACGAAATTTCTTATCTAGAAACAATAGAACCAGATTTTCTTAATCGTTCAAAATTAGACCATTTAAATTCTGAAGAAAGAAGTGAACTATCAAAAGTTCTTAAAAAGTTTGAGGATATATTTTTCAAGGAACGGGATAAATTAACGAGCACCCCAACAATAAAACATAAAATAAAAACAAGTACGGACCAGCAAATCAATGCAAAGTTGTACCGATACCTGCCTAAACATGAAGATGAGGTCCGTAAACAGATCGCGGAAATGGAAGGACAGGGCATCATACAGAAAAGTAATTCTAGGTAGGTACTCCAGTCCATTGATTGTGGTCCCCAAAAAAATTAGATAATTCTGGTGTGAAAAAGTATCGGCTAGTTATAGACTACCGAAGACTAAATGAAATAACGATTGACGATAAATTCCCCCTTCCAAACATTGAATCAATTTTAGACAAATTAGGAAGGGCCCAGTACTTTTCAACCATTGACCTGGCCAAGGGATATCACCAAATATTGGTGAGTAAGGAAGACCGTCATAAAACAGCATTCGTAACACCTCATGGCCTGTACGAATTTGTTAGAATGCCATTTGGGCTGAAAAATGCTCCGGTGACTTTTCAGCGGTTGATGAACGACATCCTCCGTGACTTCATCAACAAAAGTTGCGTAGTTTATCTTGACGATGTACTCATATTTGGCACATCTCTTGAAGAACACATAAAATCTTTAACTCAAATATTGAAAACGCTAGAAAAACATCAACTAAAAGTTCAGGTCGATAAATGTTCCTTCATGCAAAAAGAAACCTCGTTTTTAGGGCATATTGTCACTCCTGAAGGCGTTAAACCAAACCCAGAAAAAGTCCTCGCAATTCAAAAATTACAGCTTCCTAAAACAGAAAAATATCTAAGAAGTTTCTGAGGAGCAACATGGTATTACAGAAAGTTTATCCGGGACTATGCAAAAGTTGGTCAGCATCTAACAAAATACCTCAAAAAGGATGTTGAAATTAACCCTAAAGACCCTAACTACATAGAGGCGTTTGAAAAACTGAAAGCATTGATCAGTTCAAACCATGTTCTTCGATTTCACGAGTTCGACAAGCAATTCCAGCTAACAACAGATGCGTCCAAATACGCAATAGGTGCGGTCCTATCGTAAAACGGACACCCTGTTTGTTTTGCATCGCGGACATTGAACTGCCACGAACAGAACTACTCAGCGATTGACAAGGAGTTCTTGGCTATCATGTGGTCCGTTAATTATTTCAGGTTAATTATTTCGTTAATTATTTCGTCATTTTCACGGACCATCAGCCCATAAAATATCTACAAACAAAATATAAAGGAAAGGATTTATCCCCACGCCATCAGCGTTGGCTATTAAAACTGGGCGAATATCAATTCGACATAGAATACTTAAAAGGAAAGGAAAACCAAGTAGCTGATTTCCTTAGAAGAATTAAACACCGAGGAATCAATGAGGACGACTCACAAAAAGACAGTAATGAGGTACATTCATATTCCGATCTGGGAATTTTCAATATTGAAAATGGTGAAAGTTCGAATTTGGCTACAATCCACTCTGCCGGAGAGGAACTCTTAGATCACATCCCCATAGAAGATGAGATCGTAAATAAATATAAAACGCAATTTATCTTAACAAATAATAAAACTATTGAGATGGAAATTATTCACGGTAAACGAATAATATACATATCAGAACACGACTTTGAAAATTTAAGTGATATCCTTAAAGTATATGTGAAGAAGGGCAAAATAGGTATTTACACGGAATTGGATGATCATAAATATAATGTTGTCCAACAAAAAATTCGGGAACTTTTTTCTAACGACAGCAAAATAAGGTTTTTCAGATGATCATTGCGAGCAAAACACATCGCTACAGAAACTGAAGCTGTTAAACAAGTATTATTTTACCACGTAAGAGAAAGCATTCACTCTGGAATACAGGGATCTTACGCTGCACTTAAGAATAAAATTTATTTTCCAAAACTCTTAGAAATAATAACCATCGTGATAAGCCAGTGTGAAGTTTGCCAACGAGTGAAGTACGACAGAGGTCCCATTAAGGCAAAATTCAAATTCACTGACACTCCATCCAATATTAATGAGATTGTACATGTGGATATATTTATAATAATGAAGAATAGTTTCTTGACGATTATCGATAAATTTCCTAAATTCGCGGCCGCCTATCACCTCTCTGATAGAAATCACATCACAATCATAGAAAAATTAGAGGATCACTTTGCAAAAATCGGGAAGCTGAAGAAAATAATAGCTGGAAATGAGTTCAGTGGAATCTTAGTAAAAGACTTTTTACAATCCGAAGATATTACCTTGCATTTAACCAAACCCCACAGTCACACGGGAATAGCCGATGTTGAAAGGCTACATAATACCATATTAGAAAAATTTAGAACTTTAACGATTGACAAAACAAAAATTTCTGTGAGGAGTACCATTCAAAGAGCAATAAGGAACTATAACGAAAGATATCACTCAACTATTAAATGCACCCCTAAAGAAGTACAACACAATCAAGTTAATTTAGAGAAAATAAAAACAATCATCGAAGAAGCGAAAAACAAGTATTTGAATAAATTAAACGAAAAACGAGAAGATTATGAGGAAACTCGTACTACAGGATTTATAAGAAACTATAAAGCCGCAAGACTTAAGCAACTCCCTAAATATAGAAAATCAAAGTTACACAACATCCACCCAACAAATATATATAAAAAGAGTTAAAGTATTCAAATTAAGGTAAAGAAGTAGACTTCGATTGCAAACCTGCACCTATAAAAAAGCCAAATAGTAATGAAAAGAGTGAAAACTTCAATGAAGGCCAAAAATTAATTTTAGAAAACGCAATTCAGAAAGGACCTAAAGATGAAATTCTAGTTTCCAAATTTAATTTAAATATAACACGAGGCGACATCCAAACATTGAAAGATTTAAACTGGCTAAATGATAACATAATTAATTTCTACCTAAGATTAATAGCAGAACGTATTGAAAAAGAAAATTCTGAAATTATGCCGAAAATCTATGCCATGAATACGTTTTTCCTACCACGCTTATTGGAAGCCGGATATAACGCAGTTCGTAAATGGACAAGGCGAGTTAACCTATTTTCTTTCGATATAATATTAGTCCCAGTACACTTTCAAAAGAACCATTGGTGTTTAGCCGTAATAAACTTCTAAGATAATTCTATAAAATACTATGACTCACTAGGCCATGATAATTCAATTGCTTTGTCTGCTTTAGAAAATTATATAGCCGAAGAATCACTTGATAAACTAAATCTGCCTTTAGATACAAGCAAATTTGTTAAGGAACATGTAAAGAATATTCCGCGACAAAACAATAGTAGTGATTGCGGAGTGTTCAGTTGCATGTTTGCAGAATATATTAGTAGAAACCAGAAATTTAATTTTTCACAAGAGAAAATGCCTTATTTTCGGCAGAAAATGATTATCGAAATAATTCAAGCAAAACTTAGTTAAATAATTTACAGATCCTAATCGCAATACTTATCTGCATTTTGACATTCGGTCAGCCGGCCGCTGGGACACTCTTACTGAATCCAATCGAGACAAAAAACGGACACACAACGATAAAATTGGGACAAACGGAATTAATAACTACGACCAGGACTATTTTACACATCATAAACGTAGACGAAATTAAATCAACAATAGACACATTTGAAGAAAACTTGCAAAAATTGGGAATTATTAATGATTCCTTCATTAAAAATGAGTTGGAAAATCTCCACGTAAAATTATCTGCTATAAATCCCGAGTTAGACAACGTAGAGACCTAGGCATAGCGAAGGCATAGCGTAGACGTAGGCATAGCGAAAAAAATCCTTTTTGGAACGATGAGTGATGAAGATCGGCAGATCATATCTGACCATTTAGAAACAATTAATAAAAATCAAGAAGAAGAAATTACTAATTTGAACAAACAAATTGAGATAAATTCCTTTCTAAATGAATACATTACGAATTTGAAGAATGTTATCGACTCAGACAGAAATAGGATAGTTAAAACGTATCAAGAAACAACCGAAAATGAAAAGAATATCATTAAACATCAGCTTAAATTGGACCAAATATTCAAAATTGAAATATTAAAAGATAAACTAAATCAACTTATAGATAATATAGGACTGATCAGGCACGGCATTATCCATCCTAGTTTGTTGTCTGCAACCGAAATCAAAGAAACAAAACTCGATTTTTACAAACTAAAGAACGTACGAACTGGACTCTTAAGACACGACGATAATACAATTGTCCTTGCGATTAAAATTCCAGACTTCTATAAATCAATTGATTACAAAGTAATAATTGCAATGCCAAATGAAGACAATCTTGAAATCGACCTTAAAGAGCAATTTGTCATTGAAATTAATGAAACTAAATATCATTATGATGGAGAAACTTTGTATTTAAATGAACTTAAGCCTTTAATTAATTGTATTACAAACAACAATTGTAAATTGATAAAGAATAAAGAAAGTACAATCAGAAAAATAGACGAAAATACAATAATATGTAAAAACTTAAAAAGCCAAGAAATAATAAACTTATGTGACGATAGAAAAATAACATTAAGCGGAAATTACTTGTTAGTCATAAATAATTGTACAGTAAAAATTTTTAAATAAAAATCTTAAACATATAAACCATTTAAAAATATATACAAACATAAATTATTTTACGTTTGGAATCATTTCATTGATTTCAATAAATTTAGCACTATGGATTTTTGTGATTTTGAAACGAAAAGTGATTAACTGAAATTAACAATTAATTATTTTATTTACTCGACCACCACTCGATACAAAACTTGCCAGTTTTCATAATTATGTTGTAACTCACCATTACTAAATATGATAAAACTATACCCTTATGTTTTATGATAAAATTGTATATTTTGAATTATCTTCAATCTTTAGCAACATACCGAGGTTCTTGTAGGTTTCCCTCCTATTATTTTCGTTGAAGCAAATGATTTCCGCCTTATTTTATCAATCTGGAATCCCTGCCCGAACTCATTCCGCTTGTACCAGGAAATACATTCTATAGTTTTGTCTCCCATGTTTTTAATGTTTGACTTCATTCCATCTTTTGTTGGATTTTTCTATGTCAAATCCTGATCTTAACGCAACATTATGGTAAAATCAAATCACAAAGTTGTAATTGTTTTCAATATTGTCATATTTCAGCTGAAGACTTAATTCTAATTTTCCGATAAAATGCTCTAAAATCGCTAAAATAATAAATAATAAATAAATGTTAGGCATTACAAAGCATTTCAATCCATAGGATATTGTTAGATTTCTTTGAATATACATTCTAGAATTATTTTGGTAAAATATATTTTAACCTTGCTGAAAGGTGTGTGTTGAGATCACGCGCTGCTTTAGTGCGTAGTTAAGTTTTTAATTTTAATGCGACTTTTGTATGAGATGCGGGGATTTATCGTACGACAGAAAGAAATTACTTTCCAATTAGTGGTATTGACCATCATAGTATAATATTGAACAACCAGTTCGAAGAAGGAATGCAATTCGAAACGACTAGATAGAGGTAGTTAGTACAAATTAAAATAACACTCTTCTTTTTTACTTCCAACTTATACGAGCACGTGACATATGGATGAAATGAAGATTATGTTAATTAAAATTAGCGTCAACATACTCGATTATATGTTATAATACACCAAGATAAGCATGCGTAAGCTTATTTATTTCCTTCTTCCAACTTATAAAAAACTAGACGAGATAACACTAACAAAATATTTATTTATAAAAAAATCGAAAGAAAAAAGTTAACGAACTCCATTTCATATCTAGGTCAGTTCTTAACAATGATGCAAGAATCTTTGTATTCCCAGGGAGTATATTGGGTTATTTTTCGTTTGTCACTCATTTTTATAAATGTTTATCGCTATTTTAGGAATTTATGCCTATGTTTTCGTTAACCCGGAATTGCACGGAAGCGTTTCGAAAGTAATAAAGTTGTTATCTTCAATCCATCAAGGAACATAGAGCAGGTCAAGTCACCTTTATGATTTGAACCATAGCGTAACCACTAAAAAGCGTTTACGGACGGTAAGGGCATTGCAAAGGGAGTGAAATGGATACCCCCATATAGCCAATAAAGTGAGCTTTCCAACATAGAGAGCTTGAAAATTAAATAAGTGGGGTGAGTGGAGGGATTTCGATGGCTTGGTTTTTCGGCCTAGATGTATGTGATGTCCAATTTTTCCGATTTAATAGTATAATAGTATCGTATAGTATAATAGTATAGTATAATCCCTCCGTCTTCATGCAATATTGCCAACAATTTTTGCTTTCAAACTCCTATGGATCTGGAAAATAGGCGTCGAATATTGTTGGTTTCGGAGTTTATTCGAAGTGGTAGCGTTCTTTAGTGGTTACGATGTGATTTCAACATTAGTCGAACGACTGCATCTTTTTGTTTCTAAATATGTTTGATATGCGTTTTTAAAATTCTGTTTATCTTCTTATTTAATGATCTGAATCTGAGTTTTTGGATCACACATCATATTCGCGGTCTCAAAAATTTTCGCACACTGTAGAATATCCTAGCACAAGAAAGTATTCGTTGTTTTTTTTTCCACCGATTTATTGCTACTAGGGAGTGACAACACCCAATGGGCGTATTTTTGTAGTTAAGTAAGTAATCAGTTTAAGCGTGAAAATTCCCCAGAGTTAATTATACTTTTTCCGAAAAATAGTTCAAATATCATGTGAAAATTCCGACTACCGCGAATTAAGGCTCTGCATACGTCATCACTGCATATACAATGGAAAATGTCTATAGGCTTCACTAAAGTTTCTCAGTTTCCTAATAAAATTTTGGAATGTTGAGTCAAACATGAACCACAATAGACAGAATCCGATGAAATAATATACGTTGATAGTGCAAGATATCTGAGTGAACAGGATCATGAATATTTGAGCCTAGAACCAAAAATTTACAGCTGGTATTCCGTTTGCCCAGTTTCCTTCTGGTTGAGGTTTATGTTATCGCTGTAAGCTCACGACTCAACATCGACAGAGGATACAACACAGATAGATTAGTTATCCCAAGATTGGTTACCCTTTGGCTACCAAAAAACAGTCTGAAAAGAGGTGAATACATTGAAAATTATTATGGATTCTAGTAATATACTCAGCAAATTTGTGGACAAAAAGAGAAAAAAAAATCGTTAGGTAAAACTGAAATGGATTTCTTTAATAGAACCTCCAAGGAAAATGAGCAGGGAGAGAGAGAGAAGGATAGAATGCAAACGGCTCTCAAGTAGACTTCAAATATCGTAGTTTTTCTTTGACGTACGAAGTAATTTAGATTTTTTTTTGGTAAATCCAAGAGATCGCTGAAATCTCAACGGGGCACGACACACTCAAAATCTCAATAAAATAGGCTTGAAAGTGCCCGTTTGCATATTGTCTGTTCTCCTGCGGGAAAGTGTTTTGCTTTATGCCTTCAGTACATTTGCTAGGATATTGCAAAGCACCGCCCCGCAGGAGAAGAGACAATCTATGAAACTATTTCTTTTTCAAACAGCAATCAGGACGCCTGCAACGAAAGCAAAACAAACTGTCTTAGAAGGCTCGATTTGCTTGAGCCGCTCTATGTGTAGTATAAACAAGGAAACAATGAACCTTTGAATGTTGACTATTCATGTAATCAGTCAATGAAGTCCTTTATTGTAGTGTATGTGCAACTACTATCCCGTTTTTATTTTGGGGAAATTCGGTTTTTTGATTATTACATAAGACACTTGTCACTATTTTCTATATTTAGTATACATTCATGGAGCTTTCAATGCTACTCTTGCGGCTACTGATACTCGACTGCTATTCTTTCTTATACAAAAGGACATTCTGTTAAATTTTCCGTTGAGTAGGTGGCATAAAAAATAGAAATAAAAAAAAGATAGCATGGACGATTATTTGTTATACTTAAGTTTTGCTGAAAATTTAAATTTGCAGTCATAGGTTATGCAGATTATAATTTTGCAGTTATAAGAAAAGCATACGAAATAAAATAGAGTTAAGACTAGAATTAAAATGAAAGCATTTGTAATAACATTTATATATTTAGTAATATTAAGATAATTACAAAAAACAAAACAAAAAAGACAATAAAAAAGTCTCAAAAAAAGTCAGTGAAAGCAGTCTCAGTAAAAAGCCTAATAAATTCTCGGAGCGGTTACCACAAATTTTCCATCAAGGGAACTCACTTCTTTTCTTCTCACTTCTTAAATGTAAAGGAGAACAAAAAGTGAAAGTAAATTTAGAAGAGAAGGAAAGTGAATATAGAAAGAAAATTGAGTAGGACAATGTGAAAAAGAAAAGAAGAAAACGTGAATAAAAAAGAAGAATTAAGTATCAAGTAAATATTGAAGCAAGAGAAAGTTTAAGGGAAGAACGAAAGTCTATAATTAAAGAAATCTGAATAGTGAGGTAACGTAAATATCAAAGAAAGAAAAAGTAAAAGGAAGAAAAACGGCGTCTTGCTGTGAGTGCAACTGTAATAATTTTTGACAGATTGACGGATAACGGGGAAAAAGAATTGAATACGAGCTTTTCGAAATCTTTTGGTGTTTGATGGATTATCGAAGTATCTTGGCTGCACTAGAAGACCCTTGGATGAATAAAAATTTGCGTACTGTAATTTGCACATAAAAGAACGAGATCGGTTCTGACAAAGTAAAGAATATCCTGACAGAAGAACTCGTGTTGGAGGCAGCATCATTGGTTAGAATCAACGCAGCAGAACTAATTGTAATGCACTAATTTGTAGTGCATGTTTATATTTGTATTTTTATATAAAATTTGTTTAAAATGAAGCAGTAAGATTTTTCTGTGTGTGTGTGTGTGATATGCAAGGATCAGGGCTTTCATTATGTCCTAGCATCTCCCCCGGTGAGCTAGTCGGTTAAAATTGACTTCCTTCGGCCGCCCTTATGCGGCCTTTTTATTTTCAAATAACACTTGCCTTTCTAAACTTGTTCCTTCTTCGCTGCAGGTGCGACCCATCGGTTGCCCCAATAATGGAATGAAAACCTATAATATAAATAAAATATATAATGTCATTGACTCTCACTGACTATTATAATTTCAATCATATTTTCAGTAGAAAATACGAAAATGCCAAAGGAATAATAAAAATCGCAAAAGGTAGAAAGAAAGAAATATATTTATGAAGAGACATTAGTATATTCGATTAGGATGATTAGAAAGGAAAATAATGTGACGACCAATTGAGGAGTATAGCTGTAAGTCTAACAATGCTTCACTTTGGTATCCCAGTCAATTTAGTCCATCGTACCAAAATGACAATGACGTCTACAATCTTCCAAGTCCGTATCAACAACCAACTCATCGAAGTCTTTGAAATAGCATCTTTACTATTCAATTTGGCTCTGGAAAGTAATATAAGAAAGCTACCTGTCGATGCAAGAGGCACATTATTAGCCAAGTACAAGCCTATGGGAATGACATCAATATTTTGACACGTTCGCTAATAACCGGCAATGAACTCTTAATGAAACTCGACCACGAAGCAAAACTAACTAAACTAGGGCTACAAATCAATGATTAAAATAAACAACACCTAAGGAGGATAATTGGAACGACTACATGGGAACCAATGGCAAATACCATAAAACCATGAGTTTCCTGCAATTTTTGACGAGCCGAAGGTCTGAACGGTTGTAACAGGGGAAGCTGCAATGGGCTGGCTCTATGAATCGTATGGCCGAACAACGGATACCGGAAGAGGAATTCGTTGGGAGAACTGAAGGTGGAAACCAGTGGGGCAGCCAGGGAAGACAGTTCATCACTGCTCGGATTTCAAAAAGTACCGAGAGAGTTGGAGGCGTTTGTTGCAGGAAGCGAAGGCCGGAGACAAGAAGAATAATCGGATGCTAGTGAGGACGATGCCTTGTTCATTGATGCTGACACTAGGAACGTATTTCCGTATCTGAAGAAGAAATTATTACTTATTTATTTTTGTTAACTACAGTTTTTGTTGATGAAAATACATAACAACTTCCACCAGAGCATATCTGTGATTGTCGCCATACATCGGAGAGGTCTAAAATGTACAAAAATGTAATGAATAATTCCATCTTTCACGGACCTATTTAGTATGTGTTGACGTTTAGCGGTAATGGTCAACCTAACACATACGCAACACATACGTAACACATACGCGTCGATACGAATCTCTCGATTTTCACAATTCAGAAAGCGCAAAAGACTGAACAAAAGTTATGACACCGTGAGAAGATTGTCCTAGTGAAAATGAGTCAGAAGATTTTGAGCAGGACCACGAACCTTTTTCACTCCTTTGCAATTTGTTGATAATATAAATTTGAAATGTTGGAGCAAAATTTTTAAAATTGAAAGTAATTAACACGCTCTTAAATTGAAATAGTTTAAATATTCCAACGCATGATGTTTGTGTTCATGAGTGCTTAGTTTTTACGAATAGGAAGTTTGTCATTAAGACAATATATTTCCTCTAAAAGGAGCCATTTTGGCATAGAGTTGTTTGTTCATTGTGTACGTTGGGATATATTTGGATTATTTTGCATGAAGCCAGGAAAACATACAGGTTATGGAGTAAATTATCCTTAATATAAACCGAATCTCGCAGCGTTCTTGAATTGAGGTTCAAGCTATTACGCGTATATCATATACTCCATACGGTACATATGGATATGTGGTATATGAACATCGATAGATTGTCGGTACAATGCAGCAAAAAAGACTCAGGTCCGGGTCCTGTCAGACATTAAAACAAATCCAGAAAATAGGCGCCAGTGCACCGCAATGTATAATAAAAACTTGATGTTATTGAAGGGGCGGGAGATAAGCGGTTTACTGTTGCTTAGTAAGTTTCAAAGTGCTGGTGTGGTAAGCAAAGAATTAATAAATCATAATCAAAATATAAAAAAATTAATCTAGATAAATGTAGATATTCAAAATAAATAAATAATCAATTAAGTAAAATATAAAAAAATTAATCTATATAGATAGATCAAAATCAGCAATAGTATTTGATTATTTTACAAAACGGCCGCCGTGGACAGATGAAATAATATAATTGCATCGTATGCACTTCTGAGAATAAGAATGAGGATAAGGATGCCCTTATCAAGCAAAGAAAGTGACTTGAAATCATTCTGGATGAGATGGCGTCCATTTATAATGAGTCTTGTCAGAGTAAAATCATGGTTCACAATATAGTCTCTATAAATAAGGCAGAAACTTACTTGAAGATCGGAGTGACTACTCCGGAAATGATTCAAAATGCCGAAAGGGCTAAAAAACAGCGTGTACAAATGGTGGGAGTATCGGACAAGAAAATTACAAATACTTCATGATAATCATGGCATGACATAGGTCAGCTTTAGATGAGTGTCGAGAATGTTCACGTCACCTCAGAAACAACACCTGGTAGAGAGTTTCCGCGCTTTGTTGGGCCTCTGTAGTGAAAACAAGCATGAACTATTGAATCGAATTGTTACTGGAGACAAAATTTGGGCTCAACAATATGAACGGATTCCTATACTTATATATATATTTTTCTTTACTGGAATTGTAAGTTGTACACATTCTAGCTGTTTACTTATGTCTAGAGATCTCTGAGAAACTTCATTGCACCTATGTCAAAATAATATTACTTAGTTCTTTATTGGTTATCTTACATAGGGTACTAGTAACTAGATCGAGAGGAACATTTCACAAAAACGACTAGACTCACATCTAACTTGTAACTTTTTTTCTTATAATAACTATGAACTAAAAAATATAATTTAATTACTCTAAGCAGATCCATGGCTGAGGACACTTGGTCTTGATTTTAAATATCTATGAGAAGGAGAGGATTCGAGGAGTATTTAGCTTTATGAGCAGATTAGCTTTACGCGAGTTTTTAAATAAAAATTTTGGATGATTTAATGCTTAGCTTTAAGATGTTTAACGCATTGGTTCCATGTGGGAGGTCAGTAGATTATTATAGGTTGAATGCTAATTTTAAGGATGAGGATTTTATTGCGTAGACTCATATGCGACTTTCAATTGAGTAAAGCGTAGAAAAACAGAACCGGCTTGAATGCCTTAGAACTGATGAGTTCGATGTGGTATTTGAAGGTTAATTTGCGTTCGAGTTTTAAACCCAAAAGGGTCAGTTCTTCGGACCAGGGAATCATTTGGTCTAAAAAAAATGTTGGGTCTGCTTGACAGCATGGTGTGCTAACGTTTTCTGCTACAGAATATTGTCCCGGTTTTCTTGACATTGATTTTAATTGTCCACCTGTTGAAGAATTTGTAATCTTCCCCTACATTTCTTCTAGGTTGGAGATGATCTGGTTAAGATTGTTGCCAGAGGTGAAGAGACAAATGACGTCCGCAAAAGCAGCTTATTGGCAGATTTCACTTCTGGGTAAATCCGACGTGCATACATTGAAAAGTGTTGAAATCAGACATGACCCTTGTGGAACACAAACAGGAGCGGTTTTGGTAGTAAATGTTGAACCTCGAACTTTCACGTGGTATGTTCTATTACTCAAGAAGGATGAAATCAGTTTCAGTAGTTGAAGAAGAGTACTGCACTCTTCAAGCTTCTGCATATGACCGTTATGCCAAACAGTATCGTACGTCTTTTTAATGTCGCTAGTCAGTAAGCCAACCGACTGTTTTCTAGTTAGTGCTGCTTTTATATATTTGGAAACACGTAGTAAATTGTTACATATTCCGATGTGTAGGTGACATAAAAACAAACAAAATAAAGATTTATAACTAAATGAATAAATAAAAAAAAAATTTATTTTGAATATACAGTATCGGCCAAAACAAATGCAACTCAAATCACTCTCACGATATTAACCAGCAAAAGTCCAAAATTTTAATGGAAAGTAAATTATTTTTATTTCATTATTGCTTTACTAAGCTTTTAAAAGAAAATCAAACACAATCTTCAAGCAATCTTTCATTTTTACGTACAAAATTCAATTAAATTTACGAAAACTAATTTTTTGATGGGACAAAACAAATGCAACTTCGTGGTTTTTTTTTAATTATTAATAAATTAATTAATATTTTGTGGCGAATCCATTATTTTTAATGACAGCTCGGCACGTGCGAGGCATAAAGCCAATTAAATTATCAATTATTGTTTGTGGGATCTCATTCCATACTCTTTTAATTTCTTTAAACGATTCACTTTTGTTACTAATATTTTCACGTTGTATTTTCTTTTTAGCGATTTCCCATAGATTTTCTATAGGGTTCAGATCGGGTGACTGGGCTGGCCATTGTAGTACCTGAATTCCGCTCTCGTTAAGCCATTCTTTCAAAGTTTTCGACGTGTGCTTCGGGTCGTTGTCATGTTGGAATGTCCATTTCAAGGGCATATTCCACTCCGCATACGGTAACATAACCTCCTGCAGTATGGATTTGTATTGAAAACGGTCCATTATACCATCTATTTTGTGAACTGGCCCTACACCCTGCCCTGACATTGACTCCCAGACCATTACACACCCTCCGCCGTGTTTAATGGTGCCTTTGCAAACATTACATATACAAGCGTTTTCCTTTAGGACACCTTACACGAAAAATTCCGTCCGATCCTTGCAAATTGAACTTGCATTCATCGCTAAAAAGAATGGTCCTCCATTTTTGAACAGTCCAGTTAATGTGAGAACGTGCAAAAGCCAACCTTCGCTTTCAATTTTTAATTGAAATAAAAGGTTTGTTTGCTGGTCGATAACAAAGCAATCCGAGCTCCACTGCGCGTCTTCTAACGGTTCTTTGCGATACATTTAAATCGAGATCTTTTAGTAGCGTTGTGGATGAGAAAAACGGATTAATTTTAATTTTCTTGGAAATCAGATTGTCCTCTCCTTCAGTTGTTTTCCTTGGTCTCCCCCCTTTATGTACAGTTTCAACACTCCCGGTGCGAAGATATCGAGCTATTATTCTGGAAACAACCGATTTTTCTATATTATATTTCTCGGAAATAATCTTTTGAGATACACCACTCTTAAAGTCCTTTATAATTAATACTTTTATATCCGCACTATGCTTTTCATTTGCCATTTTTAGGTTTTAAAGTTTTTCGGTGGTAAAAATAGCTTTACACTACGAAGCGACACTTTTTATTAGTAAATAATGCACACAACTATCAGCTACAATCGAACTAACCTAAGTAATAATCAGTTACATGGCAAAAATTACAAAGTGATTTAGAGAAAAACTGATTTATCAAACCGAGTTGCCAGAGTTGCATTTGTTTTGTTCGATAAAAATAAGAAGTTTTCGTAAATTTTCCTGAATTTAGTGGTAAAAATTACCGATTTTTTGTAGAATGAGTATGTGTTTTTTTTTTTAAAATGACTGGTACAATACTAATGAAATAAATATAAAACACTTTGCTTCTAAAAGTTGGGGTTTCGCTGCCCAACATCATGGAAGTAATTTGAGTTGCATTTGTTTTGGCCGATACTGTAACAATAAATTGTTTTGCTTAAGTTTTTAATTTGTACCTATATTTTTGTGTTAAAAGAAAATCATACGAGATAAAAAAGAACTAAGAATAAAATTAAAATAAAAACATTTATAGCTAGATTTAGGTATTAAGTAATATTTAGTTAAATAATATTAGTAAAAAATAAAAAAAAAAATAAAAAAAAGTCTCAGAAAATAAATTCCCAGTAGAAAAAAATATTCTTGGAAGTTTTTTCGGAAGAAATTTTTCGTTGATATGATTCACTTGTTTGTTGTGAAGATATAGCTATAAGAAGGATAGAAATTGTGACTTAAGGAAGGGAAAAAGTAGAATAGATATAGAGATCCAGTATCAAGTGATGAAAAATAAAGATATAGAAATTCAGTATCAAGTGATGGAAAATAAAGGTTATAAATTGTGAATTTAATTAATGAGAAGAATAAAGAGAATCAGAAAATTTTATCAGCTGTTTGAAGTGTTTGGCTCCAGAAGTACTCGAGTCGCAAAATCTTTGAATCAATAGATCAAGCGAACATTTGGGTCGAGACCAAGCAGATAATAAGCAGGCACCAGAGATGGTCAGGAAGCTGCGCAGCGGAATTCATTTAAGTCCCGAAATCAAGCAGAGGTGGTCAGAGGTAGCGGAATTCATTGAAGTCTCGCAATCAAGCAGAGGTGATCAGAGGTAGCGCAGTGGAATTTATTCAAGTCTCGAAACCAAGCTGAGGTGGAGATTCGTGCTAGGAAAGCATAGGTGGTCAGAATCAGCGCAGCACAATTCACGTAAATTAATAATAAATAAATATTAAATATTTTATATTTACTTATTTATTTGATCTTTTTTTTCTTATATGAAAGAGTAAGCTCTTTCTGTGTGTGTATGTGACATGGAAGGATCAGTGCTTACATTATGGCCTGGAACACCCACGCCCGCGCGGTGAGCTGGACGGTTAAAAGTAACTCCCTTCGGCCGCCATTATGCAGCCTTTGTATTTTCAAGAACCCTGTTTTTCACGCTGTCTATTTAACATTGTTCCTCTCTTTAGCTACAGGTGTGACCTATCGGTTGCCCCAATATATCATTATATTATTATTATTAATTATTTATATTGGTTTTTTTTTTGAAAATACATCACAAGTTTGTGCTCTGTTTAGTATCCATGTCTGAAGCCAAACAGAAAGTGAGGAAGGATGTCATTGTTTTCGACGTAATCCGTCAGCCTTTTCAAGATTAGTTTCTCGAAAAGTTTACCAAGCGCCGGAAGTAAGCTTATTGGACTGCAGTTGCTAGGTTCATGCAGATTCTAGACAATGTCACAAAAAGGTTAGTAAAATCATGGTGACAGTTTTTTGGGATGTAGAACGCAGATTAAAGTGACTCCATAACCAGCGAATACTGCACTTCAATCATAGAGAGGTTGGAAGAATGTATCAACGAAAATAGAAGGGAAAATTGTCCAAGGGCCTCTTCCTTCGATACGATAACGCACCTGTTAACAAGTGCCTTCTTGCATTAGCTGCATTGCACAAGATGGGGTTCGGCATTCTGTAGTCCTAACCTGGTCATTATTTTGATTATTGTCTGTTCTCAAAGATTTATAGTTGACAGATTGAAATCTAATTGAAGGATCTAAAAAATGTATTTAAGAAGCAGGTAAATATATTGAAAAAGAAAAATAATTCTGTATTACTGTTCTCACTTCTTATCCTTCATTTCGCCTACTTAAAAACGCCCTTTTGTAGTGTAAAAATGAAAAGCTTATAAAGTTACGTGTATCCTTTTGATTCAAGTTTAGTGTTACATCCTAGTAATCGAGTATTGTGCTGGCTTTCATAATGATTCGGCTTACCTTTAAACTAAACCAACCCGTGTATTTGTTCTTCAGTCGGCATACGAAACAATTCCTTTAACGAAAAATTTATCTATACTTTTAAATTTACATATTTAAAACACAAAGGTTCCAACAAAAGTAGTTTCATCTCTGCATTCCTCAAAAATTCAGCAGGCATCGAATTGTGATGTAATGCAAGTTGATACAAAATAAGTTCGAATTCAGAACCGAAATACATCCTTTATGAAAGACTTTTGAATTATGTATTACTAAATTATGTACCAGAGAATAAAAAATTCCCATAGCAGTCCCACATTCAAGCGGAAATTGGTTAACAAAGTCAATTTACATAAAACCTCTTTTATGTGACGCTCAAACTCCAAAGGGAGAGCCGTGTCCTAGAGTAACCAATCTCATTATTTACCAACTTAATTATTGTTTCATTATGAAAAACTACAGCAAGCATAAAGATCAAGTGCCCGAGCCAAATTTCTAACTTTCGAGTAATTACTGTGTCCCATCGTCATAATTATCAGCAATAAATCTGTATTCAAAGTGCAAGGTTCGGTGCACATAAATACGAGAAATTGCTACCAAGTGCAAAGAAAAACTCTGTCCTTATGTGATTAAAAAGAATTTTCGCTTCTCTAATTATGACGTGGAATTTCCCGAGCCATACTTTCGCTTGAGCTTACATCGCGAAAAATTTCGCTTTGATTACGTCAAACGTGCTAAGATGTTTCGAAATTTCAAGAGGTTAATTACAAACAGGTCTTTGAGAAAATGGGAAAATGAATGATGGAAGCATCCTTTCCTAAAAGCAATGAAAAGATTCTAGCAGTTCTCTCATAACATTCAATTAAATAGAGTGTCAAAGGATACATTTTTTCTATTAATGAAGAAAAGAAAACATATTGATACTGAGAGAATGGAAGATAAGTGAAAAAGAGTGACTGGTGAGGTATCCAAAGGGTCTTATGCGCTTTCTTTCACTGCATAGCATTTAAGTAGATACTCTCAACTCTAAGTGATAATTAAGATTGAAACTGGAGCTAGTTGAATACATGAATGACGTCTACTTTGATATTATCAATATTTTGTTGAAAATGGATAAGTATATATTAACGCTACTTCACTGTGGAGTGTGAGTACAGCAAATAATTGGATAATATGATTTTCAATTCAATTTAAAACAACACAATTCAATTTTGCCTTTCAATTATCTTTGATCAAGTTTTTGTATTTTGCTAGGATCAATTTCGTAGTGTTGAAGAGCTTGTTAGCCAGCTAACATTATGTAAAACTGCTATGCGAAAGACAGCTACTGAAATTACATACAAACCAACAGGACCAAGTGATCTAAAAACTGAAGCAATAAGTAGAGAATACATTTTATGTACATTATTTTGCTTAATAGGACACATATTTCTTGCTATAGTATAAGTTCATTAGTATAAGTGTCAACTAATACCAGTAATGCCTGGTGCATGTTTCCATGTGATTAAAAGACATTGGAACAGCTATAACAACTGATGGATACTTCAACGTCGTATCAACACAAAAATATGGTTCCGGGCGAATCATGAGACTGATGCAATACCTGTAGGAATCCTCGGTTTTCCTTGCATCCCTTATGCATCGATTATCTTCTATTGTTGCGAATCCACGGGAATAGAATCACGTCAGCTGCTCTGTCAGCCAGAGTTACGGAGTTAGACATTGCAGGATCCCGCGCGTAATCTCAGGCACATCCGCTTTTGTTTCAGTAGTTTGGGATAAATTTATTGAAAAAAGTCGGAATTGCTTCAAACTGGTAGCTTATAGGGTAAGTCCGGGATAGATGGACCACCGGTATAGACGGACCATTCGAGTATTTCGCTTGTCTGTCACAGCAGCGCCGCATTCGTTGGCTAGTATTTTTCTACTCGTGCAGACATTAACACGTTTAGTTTTGCTCGTGAGTGTCACATGTTTTTTAGGAAAAAAACTTTGTTTATTTCTTTTGGTGAGTTGAAAAAAATTTTTCACTGGATTTTATCGTTATGTGGTTAAGTTAGTTTAATTGATTTTGACGTAAGATCAATGCTATAGCTCGATTGTATAGTTGAGTAAGGTCTTAACCTAAAATGGTGCTCCAGTAGCGTTGTTTGTCTGAGTGAGTAGCTGGTCTATCTATCCCTGACAATTGGGATAGATAGATCAGTGACATTTGGGATAGTTGGCCCACTTGAAAAGAACCTGGAATAGTAGGACCATATTTCCTATTAGGACTTTACTTCTAATATAAATTAAATGATACTTATCAAAATTATTTTAAACACAAAGGTGTGTCCTGATACGTTGGTTTTTTTTATGTTATAGGAAAATGCCTACGTTCTATACCAGAAAACGCATGTCTGGGAGGGGAGAATGGTCTGAACGTAGCTTGGAAAATGCAACCAGAGCTTTTCAAAGTAAGGAAATGGGAGTTAATGCTGCAGCGAAGGTGTTTGGAATACCGAAAACATCTTTGAAAAGACGCATCAAGCTACAAAGTTTTAGTAAAGGTTCCATAGGAAAAAACTCATTGCTAGGAGTTGAAAATGTAAAAAAAATTGTAGTGCACATAAAAAAATTACAATCGAGGGGGTTTACTCCAACCAGAGACTCAGTAAGTTCTATGGCTTACTATTTAGCTGAAAACCTGCAATTGAAGCATAGTTTGAATCATGAAACAAAGCAAGCAGGCTACGACTGGCTTTCTTCTTTTGTTCCAATCCTGAACTGTCCATTCGGCGGTGTGTCTATTGCGAGAGCAAAAGGTCTAAATAAAATAGATGTTAAAGCGTATTTTGACCTCTTAAAGAATGTTTTGGAAGAAAATGGTCTTATAGATAAGCCTGGCAACATTTTCAACATGGACGAAACAGGTTTACAGCTAAATAACAAACCAGGGAACGTAGTTGCTTTGTAAGGTTCCAAGAATGTAACTTTTGTTACTTCAGGAGAAAAGGGTGAAACCATATCAGTATTGGCAAGTGTGAATGGAGAGGGTACATTCTTACCACCTTTTTGCATAATGAAAGGAAAGAACCTAAAGCTGGAGTTTTGTGACGGTTTACCACCTGGCGCTGAAGTAAAAATGTCGCCAAAGTCTGGCTATGTAAATAGCGATTTGTTTTTTGATTGGCTGAAAAACCATTTCACTCCAAGAAAACCAGCAGGAAAGGTGATTCTTCTTTTAGATGGACATACATCACACACTAGCTGCGTTGAAATGCTAGAGTTCGCAGAAAATAATCAAATAATTTTGATGAGTATTCCTCCCCACACCAGTCATTGGCTTCAACCATTAGACCGCGCTTTCTTCAAGTCTTTAAAAATGAACTATAATTCTGCTTGCTCAAAGTACGTGACCAATAACCCTTCAAGGAAGATAACTCGACTGCAGTTTGGTGCGCTTTTTAGCATAGCTTTGGGGTAAGTCAGCAAACGCAGAAAACGGAATAAGTGGATTTAGAACGTGTGGAATCATTCCATTTGAACCTGATGCGATACCAGACTACGCTTTTTGGTCAGAATCAATGGACTCCAGGCCTCCAGATACGTCTCTTGTTTTCGAAAACGTTATGACTGGTGTTGATGTTGCTGGTTCCGGTAGTTCAAAAAATGATGCCACTGTTGCTGGTCCTAATAGCCCAAGTGATGATGTTGCTGTGGCAGGTTCTAATTCCTCAAGAAGCGGTTGTAGTGCTGGTACTTCAAGAAGCTTTGAAAATGTTCCTTTACCTGGACCTTCTGAAAAGCACCAGAATAAATCTGAAATTGTGACCCCTTCAAAGTTATTGGACAAACTACATGCAGTGCCTTTTGTCAACAAAGTTCAGACTGTGAAAAGAAAAGTTCAAACTATATCAACAGTGTTAAGCTCTCCAGAAAACATAACTGCTCTGAAAGAGAAAAAAAATGAGAAAGAGTCAAAAATTAAAATGAAAGAAGAAAAGACAAGGAGGAAAAAAGAAAGACCGAGAGGAAAAGAAAAGAGAAAAGGAGAAAAAGAAGCTAGAGAAAAGAAATGAGAAAAATATGCAAATAACGATCAATAAAAGTAAGAGAACGCGAAGAAAAAAAGAACTAACGTCATCCTCAGATTCCGAAGATATTGATATCGACACAATTTGCAACGACAATCTTTATGAAAGTGACTGGGATGAAGATTTCTGTGTATGGTGTAAAGAGAACTACAACGAAACAAAACGAGATGAAGATTGGATTAAGTGTGTGTCATGCTCCCGCTGGACACATGAAGGCTGTACAAAATTCGAGGATAAATGCGATTACTGCGGAAAGTAAGATCCTCCAAATAAGATGACTGCTGAATGATTCAAATTTCTAGAAACTGAGTTATACTAGCTCCATTTTTTAATTATTTTGATTGTCAAATTTATTAATCATTTCAAATAGTTTATAACTCCATACCCTAACTTTATAGCTTGGCATAAATAGTCTTTATACCTTTGATAACATGTATTTCTTGTGTTATATCCTGATTCAGTCACGTAAAATAGAGGTCCATCAATCCCTATTAGGTGGTCCATCTAACCCGAGTATGCTTGGGATAGGGGGACCATCGAGCAAAACCAAAAAAACATCATAACTCCCGGTGTGATAAGCTTAACAACTGCAAACTTCCTTACAATTGTTTAAAGACATATAAACTTATTAATAAAATATAAAACTTATCCTAGACATTGCAAAATTTCGGAAAAAATAGCTTCAGAAAAACATGGTCCAACTATCCCGGACTTACTATACTATCGTGGATGAGCTATTTTTTCTTATGACGTTCAAATTCTCCCAGTATATGTAAGAAACCCAGTATGTGTAAATAAATTTGGCATAACATTTTGGCTTGCGTCTGATGTACAGTCGTCTCGTACTTAGGAACGAACGAAATTCAAGTGAATTTGTCGTAATGACACTTGTATCGTATACCATGAAAGGTAAAACGTTTAGGACCGATAATTTTTTGCAAATATTCCTTTGGCGTCAAATAAGATCTGAACACAATTCATTGGTTAGAACAATACGCGCAAACAGCAGGAAACTGTTGAAAATTTGCAAACTTAGAACAAGAAAGCATTGCTCGTTCTTCAATGTTTTTTGTACAACTCCAATGGATGTATACTTGCCTTTCAGGAGGGCAAACCAAATCAGAAAGTTCTAATACTAAGTACACAACTACAAAACACGTAAACATAAAAAAACTTCTAAGAAATCACCTGAAACTCTTTGTAAAATAATATTGAATTTAATGTCGATGTAACTAACCAAATCGTACGAAAATATGCCGTGAAATTAGGTCCCAAATGTCTTTTCAAAACTTGAAATATAGACGGAATGAATTGTTGGATATTGTGTAAAAATACACGAAAAGAATAACATGCTTCAAAATACCAGATTTCAATACAAGAACTACGTGAAGCTGGTATATGTTTGTTTAAAGGTCCTTCCTTAGTGAGCCTTTCCTCTTGAATTGAGTTCTAAGACAGGAGCTATAGCTAATCAACTTTTAAGTCGAGTTTTTGAGCCTATAGAACTTAGGGATGCACAATCTCATTTTACTTTACTTCTTCTCACATTTGTCAGTTAATAATCCCGATCACGTCATTCTCTATGTAAAAGCTGTTTTTCTGAAGGTATAGAAATTTGAAATGAAATCAAATCAATAAAATGGAATCGGAAGGATTTTCGAGAATTTCGACTGCTCTAACAAATAATTGGGGCCGTATCTCGTTGGTTTTCAAATGGTCGAGCCTCGCAGGTTTGTCCGTGTAGCCGTATGATTTTAGGTATCTCTACAAGAAATAGTCCTGCGGGGTTCAATATCGTGCTTTTGCAGGCTAGTTCACATCTCCGAAACGAAAAATTATGCACTCAATAAATGTTTCCTTTAATATGAGGGTGGTTCAATAAATAGTCCCTGAGTACTTATTGTATCTACCTATCGAACGGAGTCATCCTCATGGGTTTTTTCACAAAAGGAAGAACGATCAGTGTATATAGCCGCCGTGTATACGGCCGCATTTGGCCAAAAAGAAGCTTTCGTTTCGTAATGATGACGCACGAGAACATTCATCCAGAGTTGTCGCCGCCAAAGCGATTTATCGCGTTACGAATTGCTCGCAACCCCCCATATTCACCCGATCTGGCGCCCTGCGACTTATTTTTGCCCCGTAAAATGAAGAAAAGAAATTGCTCGCTGGAAAAAAATTTAGTTCAAACGAGGAAGTCATCGGCGAGATAGAGGCGTATTTTGGAGAGTTCGACAAATCCTATTTTTTGGAGGGGTAGTGGCAACTGAAACTGGCAGTTTAAAACTGGCAGAAACATTGGGAGAAGTGTATCTAAAAAGGCGGTTCTAAAAGGAGGCTATGTTGAAAAATAAAAAAAATTATTTTTTGAAAAAAAAATTTGTCTTTATTTCTAACACGGGTATTTATTGAACCGCCCTCATAAGTCGATGGTTGCACGAAAAGAAATCACCTCCCTTACGGTGGGTCAAACGAAACGATACAGTCATTGATAATGGCACTACCGCAGTCACCATTGACTGTAATGTCGGCGGACGTTCGCCCTTAATTCACGTACCAAATTGGATTCTGGAGGCCCTAACACCAAGATCCTTCCGTAACGTAAACCTTTCATAATGTGAATGTGCACAGTTTTAATTGTTGGGTTGATATAGAATGGACTCACTAGGGTCTTCATCGGTACTACGTTCTACAGCTGAATTGTTTCTTATTACGCACTGTACAGCGTCTGAATGGATGCAAATGATCAATGCGAGTAAACTTGGTGCGGAAACGATCCATGGTTAATTGAATTTATTGTTCTAATAGACGATTATGTCGGCTACAAAATTGACGGAATGCGGGATGAGTTTCTCGAAGAGAACAGTTTTTTTTTCGGAATAAATCCGCACAACTTGTAGACGTTGTTCAACCGTCAACATTGATATAAAATGAAAAAATAACAAACTTAATCAACCGTAAAATGCATGACAGCTATCACACCAGCGTCAATGCTGTCACGCAGCACTGAAAAGTACTGCCAACTTAAAGTTGCATAAATCGTAAAAAAACACCCTTCAGAAGTAACACGGTTTCGGCTTATGCAAACGGTATCATATAGGGCATTGCAATAACAACAAGATTACAAATATTGTCTATAATATACTTATACGCGGATAGTGTAAACTAACCAAAATCTACATATGTAGTGTGAAATTGTGATCGATAAACAGCTCTTAGATAAGTAGTTTTATTATTTGATAATTTTCATAAATCCATTTATGTTTAAAAAAAATGTTAAATCTTTTTCAGTTTTTAAGAAAGAATAAAGCCGGAAAATATTTTGAGTGGTTTTGATAAAAATGGTTATTTTTCTATTGAAGTTCCTAGTCGATTGAACATAAATATATTCTAAGGATTTGACTTTTCGTTTCCGTTTTATTTTTTCGTTGTTCACAGTCAATGGTGTTGATGTTTCACGTCTCTTCCTCGTAATGAAAATTGGTTTTTGGCATGTCTGCATTCATATAAATCTTCCAGTCGTGGAAACTATCCGCTAGCGCTTAAGTCATGGGTTTTGCGTTTCTACTACTACTAATACTACCACTACTATTGTTAATACTACTACTTTATTACTATACTGTTACACATACTTTTAAATGTAGATACTATTATATTTGGAGCAGTTTAAGAATATTTGGACTGAAAAGAATTTCTAAAATAGAATATATCTATGAGAAATTGTAGCTGTGATTGGCCGCAGAACCGAAAATTCGCAATCTATTTTAACAAGGAGGACTCTAGAAGTTAAGTGAGCATTAATTGGCTTCAAAGGTCTTTCATTTTAAATGATAGGGCCTGTATTCAGTAGCTTGTCAAATACTTGTCTATGTCAAATATAATGAAGCCTCTTGACACGGTTATATCCTGTTCTAAAAGTTGGGCAACGTTTGCGAGCTAAAGTTTCATAATTGTTGAATTAATAATTGTTGTGTTAATAATAATTCCATTTAATTATTCAATAATTCAATAGTACTGAATAATTAACTAATTCGTTAATACTTCACTAAGTCGAGCGTGAGGTATTTTTCGCCTTTGAAGCCAAAAACGCTTCTCTCGAACTTTGAGGGAATATTTTCAAGATAATAGTTTTCGCTAACTTCCATGCTGTGGAATACTTTTGAGAATCGAAAAATATGTTAACCATGTTCATAAACGTGTGCAATATGTTGTCTGGTGGCTAGTTTAGCATTATTTTGTTTAGGCATTTATATCAAGGGGATTTTTTCGCCTTTTTGAAATTCAATTTTGGGAAAAATCACCATGCGAGGTGCTTTACTCAAGGATAAATTTTTATTTTTGTAAGTATGGTGTGATATTTTTGTTTTTGACCTTCCTAGAATAATTCTCAAATAATTATTTTGCTCCTGCTTGCTAGCCTAGCCGTTCTTGTCATCTAGGCCTGTCCGAACTGGTCTTGATTTCGTTGGCAATATAGAGCAGTTGGCTCAGGTAAGCCGAATCGTGTCCAAAGATCAATCATAGCAAGAACGGAGATTGCTATGGTGATGCTATGGATTGCTACATGGTGACTTCTCTTAAGACTACCTAGGTTTCCTAGAGTGAATTCGCAAATTTCGGCATTTATACTAACGTCGAATCTTCTTAAATAGAAAATTTGATGCAGATGAATCAGCTCAAATAATCTGAAATATAAATGGAGCTTGCATAACTCTATTTAGGATTCTGTACTTTACTTTCAATATTAAAACTGATTTATCAACTGGCATTTGCCTCAGAACTTAGACACTTTATGAATACTCCAGAATGTTTGCATCGAAGAGATGATTGCATTCACACTTTGGCCAACTTTTAGAATTGCATTCAACTGTGATGAAGACTGTCTGCACTTAATTGACGAATTGACTCAACCAATTTGCTTATCTACTTGAAATATGCATGTATGCAATGTTGAAAATGAGATAGGATGAAAGTGAGATTTAAAATGATCATTTTATCCTGTGAATTGGAAGTTCAAAGTGCGCCCTTGAAATTGGCAGTTGAATAATAATTGTTGGTTAAATGAACTTCTTTTTGGTGAATGCACAAGAAATTTGATGACATGGTTGGATACTTTTGCAGGATGATAAGGAACAAAAATCCATAAAGTATAGTGATAAGATGCATTTGCTAAGAGATTTTTTACTACGAGATATTATTTTTTATTAAAAGTCATAAGACGGTTTCAGTTTTTGACTGTAATGAGTATAAAAGCTCTTTAATACTGTCGGCCAACCCGCTCTGGAATCAGTTCGGTCAGTCGTTTAATAATTCGAATACTTCCACTTTTAATAGAAAAGTCGTTTAATACCAACTCACTGAGGGCTATTATTCAAAGCGATAGGAAAAGAAATAAAAATAAACAATTAAACAAACAAGGAGTTCATTCTAGGCGTAACTACACGAGTATTTCATTTGGCTCAGTGCGCCGTTTTTCATCGCAAGCGATTGATTCTCTGTTATTCCCGCGTCTTTAGAGGTAGATTCTTTTACACTCTCTGGCAAGAAGGGCAATGGGCGATTACCAAAACCGCTGGCTCAGAGACAGTCCAGTATACTAATGCAATCCACAGTGCTCCTGGCTCTGCATCTGTTCCAAGTGAAGCTAATTACTTTATTTGTATGCCTCTCGTCCGTTCGCTCCCAAAATTTCAGCGGCCATACTAATGTATCCCCGATACAGATCATTCTCACTTAAGGGATCTCTTCTTTATCAGAGTGACCACTTCAAATGTTTACTCTGACGCAGCTAAATCTCTGATTGGTAATACAGCTTCCTTCCTTGTGCATTAGCGTATTTTGCTTTGATTGCGCTTGCTTGACCACTGCTGCATCATCAACCGCAACCCGAGCATTCGCGACTCCGCCTGCAGTTTGAGTCTGAGCAGTCCCTGGTAGAATCTGTTCTGATCGAAGTCTGAAGCAAGAATGGAGCCTTTGGACACACCTGACGTGACTCGCATTCTTCGTTGTTCTTCCGTTAGTTGGTAGATCAGACTGCAATCCTGCAGGTACTTCTAAACTTTCTGTATCAGCCATTCTGGTACTTGGAATGACTTTTCCAGGTCGTCAAAAATATCCGTCCATCTAAAGTGTGTTTTTCTAGAGATGTAGAACTTTAAGCTGCGTTTTTCGGAGACGTTGATTCGCTATTTCATCGACCATAGGCTGACGTCTGTGCAACGTCCGCAAATTGATTTATTTCGCCAAAAACGGTTCGCTTCGAAATTCATCGCACACTTCGTCAATTTTATGGCCGACATAATCGTCTACCAGAACAATTATTCCGATTAAGCATGGATCGTTTTCACATCACGTTTACTCTCATTGATAATGCGCAACCATTTTGACAACGTTCAGTGTATAACGAAGAAACAATTGCAGCTGCAGAGCGCACTATCCATGAGGACCGGAGTAAGGCTGTTTGACATCGTGCTCAGCAGTTAAACCTGCACTCATTCACATTATGGTACTCGGAGATTACTGAAGGATGTTGGTTTACGGACATAAGAAGCTCAGCTCGTGTAGAAATTGAAGCCGAACGACCACCGAGCACGGGGTAGATAAGGTGAATGGGCAAGGGAACAAACAGCTGTAGACCCCAACTTTCATAAGAAAATGTTATACAGCAATGAGGTTCATTTCCGCTTGAATGGCAACGTCAAAAAATAAAGTTGCTGCATTTGTAGTGATGAGCAACCACAGGCGGTTTTTCAAACACCAATACATCCGGAGAATGTACTGCACTGTTTGGTGTGATTTATAGGCTGCTGGTAATTCCATAAGGCTGCTGGTAATAGCATTACAATCGATGATGATCACGATACAGCCATGATAAATGAATTTCTCGCTCCTTAATTGACTCGCCGGAATGCAAGAAACCTCTGGTTTCAAGAGGATGCCTCGACATGCCATACAGCTCGCGCTATCACCGACTCTGCCAAATCTAGCATGCATAACAGCATGCTGACTGTGACTCGGTATTTCACTTTCCCTTGCTGATCAGTACGAGTCTGGCCATATCCCATTGTTCAGGAAAAACCTCTTCTCCAAACCAAACTGTAAAAGTTCAGAGCAGCAAGTCAGGCCGAAAGTCATTGACCAATTGCAAAACATGGTCCGTAAAACATGAGGTCCTGGGTCTTTTTTCGACTTCATGGCAAAATCTGATAATTCCTGTTCGTTCTCTGTGGAGGTGGACAATATATTAGTGTTTCCCGATTGGCAGCTTCAGCACGGGTGGAATGCGTGGGAAATAGAGCCCGAACTATCTCCTACATCTTGTCCGCTTCGAATACGCAGGGCACCGGTATCGTACTGAACTTCCACCGAAGCCCAGGGCGTTTGAGTTGCTTTATCTGCAGAACACATGTCATTGCAGCGCTGCTTTGGCCTCCAGCTAGAGGTTCTTTGAAGGCCCGACACATCCCTATTCCTGTTATATGTTTTATGTCATCGGATGTGGGGTCAAAGTTCTAGCGGAGAATACCATGCGTCACTCCCGTGTATTCTATCCCTTATGCTATGCTTTGCTTCACTTTTTGCACAAGGAGCTCCTATCAACCCCTTTCGCAACCAGTCACAGAGATAAATTAATTTGTTCCGTATATTGTAGACCACTTGACGTTTTTTCATTTTATCCATGCTGAAAAGTTTGTCGGCTTTTTTTTCAGTCAAGGTGACTATAGCCATGATTTTTCCTCTATTATTCTCAGAGGTTATTCTTATTTTGATCCCACTTAACCCAAGGAACTTCTTTTTAGCACTCTTTCACCCCGGTCATGCCCCGAACGCAGTGTATATCCTTAGTTTCGACGGGGGTCATTAGTTTAAGTGGAGCCACTGTTGCTTTTTCCTCGAAGTTCTTTTAACTGCGTCACGCAATGAGTCGTTATTTGCTTTCTCTGGTCCAAACTCTAAGCCGTAGTTTGAGTGTAATCGGGTTTTCATTCATAGATTTGACCAGCAGTGCATACCTGGGGAAGCTGAAAAATTGTGGCAGAATCAGCTTTTCGCAAGAGGCCATCGGAATCTCAAATAGTGCAACTTGGCGAGCATCTCGAAGACAGAGACAAAGATAGCTAAAATATTCGTTGTACTGCCTTTTTATTCAAGTATTTTGAGAGTGGTATTCTTGATAAAATGGTGTTCTTAGTCAGAATAGAATGGGAAAATATTTTCTCATATAGCTCAACTCCTACACGTCTCAGTTGAATCCCGTTCGGTCGCTAGTTTATTCGCGGGGTATCTATGTTTGCTAATTACATTTTAGTTCAACCGAAACTCGATGGAAGCTTATTTATAAGGATTTGGACAATTTCTTCAGAAATAATTTTAATAAATGAATTATCTTCATTTATCTTTTATCTTCAATTATCTTCAGACAGAATTGCTTTAACAGAAGGAATAAATTACACAAAACAGACAGAATTTTTATTAAAGTTACAAGAATTGTCTCCGATTTGCACAGAATTTAAAAGATACTAATATTTATATCACCAAAATATCATTTTCACTACTGTTAAAAAATATGTGCTTAAACTTGTAAAAAAGTTCTCTATGTACGCTTGCTTCCTTTTATCCGCCGTCTCCTCAGGATCTCTTCGTGGCTGTCATCGCATCTCTAACTGTCCTCCATATGGTTTGAATGTCATCACTACCTTCCTCCACCTGCGGTTTGGTGTTGATACGGTTTTCTACCGCTGACATGTATTCGTATGTATATTATCGAGTTATGGCTTACCCTGTGGCGCTGGTATCTTGGGATAACTCTTCTTCCTTGTTTGTAGCTCTTGGCGACTCAGTACTCGAAACTACTCTAGCAGGGTAGTGGTCCGAATCGTAGCGGAACGGACATACGTCGAGAATCTGGTGGCCGCTCGCCTTTGGACGATTTGGCAATTTTCTGCCGTTTCTTCAATCCAATACGAGGATGTTGTGCAGGTTTCATGACAGTTGATATATAAGGAAGCGTTGTCAACGTTACGACTTCGACTCTCACATCACGAACACGGAGTTATCACGGACGGAGACTCACGGATCACGAAGCACATTCACTCGCGAAGTTGTATGCGTAATAATTTCGCTTAATTGTACCTAGAATATTATTGAAGGTATTATACTGCCTTTTAGGTTGAGGATTTTTGATGGAACTAGTTCATTTAAGGCTAGCGTTTCCATATATGAATGTGAATTCAAAGTCAGAAACCTTTACAGTCCTTCACATATCATCAATATAGTTAGTGTGGGGGCCCACATTCTCTCCTCAATTCAACCAAACATATTTTATTTTTGTTTCACCATTAAGGACGTTGGGTCTTAAAACAGTTGGAGATTATAATCAAAGGATTGAGTAGCCTGTAAGGCATGTAATTATACTTTGTGATGATTTGATTCAAAACATGTGAATCGCCGACTCCCCCAAGAGTAGGAAATGGATGTATTTCGGATGATTATGAGGTTGGAGGAAATAGAAAATCGGTATGAGATCCTTGAGGAATCCGAATATATAAACTGAGATATTCATATCGAAATGTTTGTGAAACATGTGAGGCCTATACTTGAAATTCATTAAAAGTTGCTGAATCAGTCGAACGCTCCTTCTGGCAAACATTCAATGATCAAACGCTGACCCTTTTCATTATTTGTCAGAGCGCATATAAATGGAAAATGATGAAAAAATGTTTAAGGAACGTTCCACAATCGATTGATTCCGTAAGTGGAGATTTAGACAGATGTTCGCCCCTTTCTTGATGGACGGAATCGATCATTTGCAACGTCTGACGGTTACCGATCGCAAAACCATTTTATTTTGGCCAGATCAATGCCTGAATTCTATATTCCTCGGGGATATTGCGAATGAATGCATGAATACTGAGTCTGATATGTTACTATCGCGGAAAATCATCCGCTGCACTACATGGGGTTGCCAGCCATCATCTACCGTTTTATTCGATTCAAAATAGCTCAGCGCTTTTTCTTAGAATAAGTGCTTCACATTGAATGACGGCTTCCCTTCCCCGTCATATGGCCATTCAATTGTTTCTCAGTTCTTCGATTGTTCTTCGTCAAGTGGATACTTGAGAATATTTCAAAAAAAGGAAATTTGTTCCCGTTCATTTATAAGAGGCTTCTGAATTTCTGACTGGTGAATACGAACACTTCTAGTACTTAAATACACGTTGCGTTCAGCTACGTGTGTCCCGGTCGCATAATCCCTCAGCTGTGAAATAAAACTGAGAATAACGGCGGGCATATGTGGCAATCAAAGGACCTCGGCAATGGAGAGAGAGTGCATACGGATGAAAGGCGTTTGCAAAGGATAAAACTTAATCGCAATTTGCCATCTTTGTGGTCGAAATTTTACATCCTTTGTTTCTTTTGAGTATCGTATTTTCTTCATAAATTTCCGCTTTCATTTGTGATTGCTCTGAGGAAATCGAAGCTAAATTTATTTCACTGCAAAAAAATATTAAAAATATTTCTATGAAATACTAATCTTTTAAATAACAAATGTTTGTTTCAAATTTAGCGTTGAGAATTTTAGATTTTGTGAAGAGAAACTCATTTTTCAGTTCTGTCTCTTATTTTTTTGTATTTTTCGCATTATTTTCGAACTTTAAGTAATTTCGTAGCTTTGAAAATGAACTAGCAATTATGAAATTAAAATGTTGAAACTACATAGACCACGAACACAAGTATTCACTGCATGCTTAGGGGAATCAATGGTGAATTGCTATTTGATTTAATTTAATTCTTAAGTGGTTAAGTTTGCCAATATTTAAGGTTCATCCTTGTTTATTTCCATTTTACGATGTAGGAAATCAAAATTATGTCTTATTTTAGCATAAAGTTCGTCTTTTTTGACTCTTGATTTGAAAACTATAATATATGAAGCCATCTGTATACTTGCCAACTTTTATGTACATTCTACAATTATAGATGATTGCCAAATTTTAGTTTTTAATTAAACCTCATTTTATATTAATTAAATATATGAAAAAAGATGTTTTCATAGTTATTACATATACATTTAGAGACACCAGATGTGATTAACAGTTTATTATTTCTTTTCGTTCTTATTTCAATTATATAAAGATTTATTTTGTTATTTTCTTTAGCTAGCATGTAATTTCCATAATTTGGTGAGGACCCTTTTATACATATAAAATTAGTTGGTCATGCCAACGAGTGAAGATATCTTTTTGAAAATGTAAGAATAGCCTTCAGAAAATCGGCACGATGATTGTACGAACAATCTTCTTATAGCATTTTAGGCTGGAAAACTTTTTCAGAACGTGAAACCTTTTTTAATATATCCTGGGACTTTGTTCTGTATTGAATTGAACTTCCCTTTTCAATTCATTACAGAACTAAGTACTAGAATGTATCTCAGTCTTATTGCGTGTAGTGACGAGGTACGTCAGTTTCTTGTCTAAAACCCTATCCGAGGAAGGCGTTCTGTGCAAGATAATTCGATTTTAGAAGACGCTTTGTATTGTTGGTTTTTACAAAAACGATCAACTGGGCAACCGATATCTGGCCCTTTACTCTGTGAAAAAGCATTACAGTTAAATAAAAAATTAGGTGGTGATGAATCCTTTGTCGCAAGTAACGGGTGGTTAAACAGATTTAAATCTCGTCATGCAATTCGTGAATTGGAAATCCAAGGTGAAAAAATGTCAGCTTATGTAGATGCAGCAAACTCTTTTAAAGATGATTTTAAGAAGAAATTGGATGAAAATAACTATGACTTGGATTTTGTTTATAATGCTGATGAAACCGAATTAAACTGGAAATCATTACCTTCAAAATCTTTAGTTTCTAGGCGAGAGAATTCAGCTCCAGGATCTAAAACTAGCAAAGAGCGAGTAACTATATTGGTCTGTGCTAACGCTACCGGGACCCATAAAATACCTTTGCTCCTTATCGGAAAATCAAAAAAACCCAGATGTTTTAAAAATATCAGAGTGCCCTTAATTTATAAAAATCAAAAAAGCGCATGGATGAACTCTGAAATATTCATTAACTGGTATGACTATACTTTTATCCCTGAAGTAAAAAAAAAAACAAAACGAAATTGGCAAGCAAGGTAATGTACTACTTTTACTGGATAATGCGCCAACCCATCCTTCGGCTGAATTGTTAGAGAGAGAAAATGGAAAGTTTAAAGTAAAATTTTTGCCTCCTAATGTGACATCCTTGCTACAACCAATGGATCAAAGTGTTATTGAAACATTGAAACGACTTTATAGAAAACAACTTTTACGTAGGTTGTTATCTGTTGATGAAGATGATGTAGAAGTCGTTTTATCATTTTTTAAGGGAATGAATTTAAAGGAGTGTTGTTACATGGTTGTAGATGCGTGGGATTTGATTGAAAGGAAAACTTTAAACAAGGCTTAGAACAGAGTACTTAATCGGGAGAATGAAAATTCAATGACCAATACGGATGATTTTATTTTGAAGGATATTAATGAGCTAATGTTAAAGATACAAATATGCCAGGATTGTGATGATGATGATATCATAGAGTGGGTCACTTGTGACAGTAATGATCAAGGTTTTCAGATTATGTCGGATGACGAAATCGTAGAAAACATATTGCAGATAAATGAACAGCAGGAAATGCAAGAAGATGAAACAGAAAAAAATCTAGACGTAGAAAATGATGTAGGACCATCTCATGATGAAGGACTTCAGGCTCTGGAAACAGCTCTCAAATGGTTTGAAAAACAAACAGAGAGTGATACTGTAAGTTTACTACAGCTGAAACGAATTCGTGATATAGCAGCAATGAAGAGAAAAAGTAGCTTACGTCAAATGCCAATTACCAAATACATGTATTTTAAACAAAATTATACTTATTATTAAATTATTATTATTTTTAATTAATAATATTATTATTTATTAATAAATATTACTATTATTAAACTTATTTTATTTCACAAAACCCGCTTTTCTTCATACATTCGATTATCCGGACTTTCGATTATCCGAATCCCTAACGACAACAATTAGTCCGGTTAATCGAGTTTCCACTGTAATTCCTAAAACACGGAAAACCGGTTTTGAATCAACAGGATGCGAACCCCTACGTGTATAAAAAGGACGATACGCGATTTCTTTGGTCAATCGAGCATATACGAGGTGTGATCAAAAAATTCGGTAAATAATTTTTTATTAAAAAAAGTAATACTTTTACATAGAATCTGATTTAATATCCTTCAAAGTACTGTCCTTGGCTAGCAATGCACTTATCCCACAGTTGACTCCATGACTGGAAGCATTTCTGGAAGGCATCTTTCGGAAGGGCTTTCAGCTGCTCGGTCGTGGCCCTCTCAATGTCAGCAATGGTGTCATAACGTTTTCCTTTAAGCACAGTTTCAATTTTTGAGAAGAGCCAGAAGTCGCATGGTGCCTAATTCCGGTGAGTATGGCGGATGTGGACAGACAGGAACATTTTGTTCTGCCAAAAACTCACGAATGAGAAGCGAGGTGTGACACGGCGCATTGTCATGGTGAAAGAGGATGCCATTGGCACATTTTTCTGGCCGCTTTCTTTGTATGTCGTTTCGCAAGCGTTGCAGTACCCCCTTATAAAATTCAGAGTTTACAGTTGAGCTCCTTGGAACGCACTCTGATCGCACTACGCCCTCACTATCGAAGAAAACAATGAGCATGTCCTTGATGTTGGATTTTGACTGACGTGTCTTTTTAGGGCGAATAGATCCACTGGTTTTCCATTGGGAACTCTTCAATTTGGTCTCAGGGTACACTGATAAACCCATTTAAGTGGGTGCAAAAACTTTCAGCGGTACTTCTCTACTATACTATCTCAAAAGATAATTTTCTCTTTGGTTGAGAAGAAGAAGGAAGAAGCTTGTTTTTCAAATCATAGAGGTTAATATCCGCGACCCCGTCGCCATTAAAAAAAATATACTTAAGAAAATGAACTACCCATAAATGAAGAAATTTCATCATGTCTTTTCGAAGAAAGCCAATATTCACGGCACAAGTCTTCGAAGTTGTACTGCAATGAGAGTTAGAAATGCACATCATAAGCGTTTGTGCATTTTCAATAAACGTTGACTGATTAAAGTGATTGATTCAGCGACCGATTTGATAATATTTTCAACATTCAAATGGTATGTGTGACCATTTCTTCACAGAATTTGCTCATGTACACGGATAGGGCCTCTCTATATCTTATACCTTTACGAATTAACCCCACTTGCACACATTCCAGAATGTTTTGCAACCGCCAGCTGTCCAACTGTAACCTTTGCATTCGCGTCGGGTAAACGCGCACGAGCTTCATCTGCTTGTCGTATAAGGGCATGGCTGGGCGCAGAGGCAATAAGGATACCTTCTGTCTTCTGAAGGTTATCACGTCTCCAAAAATAAATTCGACGGTCTGGTGTGACAACTACGTTTGCCAAAATTAAAACCGAATGGTGTTAATAATTATGAACTATGTTGTTGCTAAAAGTATTCTTGATTGTATTGATTTTAAATTTATAGTTTCGGTTTATTCATATATGACATGTGATCGTGATTTTGAGGCTATTGAAAAAAGGAAAAGAGTTTGTAAATCTATGGCCTCTGAAGAAATAGCCGAAAAGGCAGCAGAGGCACGCTATGTTCAGACATTTAACGTCGTGCGATACATTTTTCAATAAATTCCCGATGAAAATTAGTTCTGCTTCCTGGATAGATATAGAAGACAATTTGCCTATTATAGAAGTTAAGACAACGTTCATTAACATGGAACCATGGAAGGAGTAGAACACCTTTAAAAGAGGAAAGTCCGTCGATGACATCTCGAGAATGAACTCCTTACCACCACTTGGAAAAAACTTGTTGTCTATATTGGAATTCATTGAAAAGGATATTGGAATTTATTGATACAAAATATTATGCATTTTATCGTCAATTTTGTACATTAAGGGGTCTAAAAAACAAGCCTTTTTTCAGGATTTTTTTTCAAGGATTTTGAAAAAAGCTTTTATAAATAATATATTAATATAAAGAACAACTTTTTGGAAGTGCAAAAAAATTTTTTATTTTAAATTCAATACAAAATGGCGGCTGTAGTGCACGTCAAAGTCACTAGTATTTCCAAAAGACGTTCCGCGGCCGGACAAGTTTCTCCGCCCCATCCGCATCTGGAACAATTAAAAAAAATTTTTCATAAACTCCATGAGTTTTGCTAGTGAAGTATACACGATAATAGTTTAATATCGATTTTTCGCAAAATGGCGACCTCTTAACAAAAAAATTCCATTTTCGACCCAAAAAAATGACTTCAATTGTTTATAACTTTTTTTTAAAACAAAACCAATCGCTAAATCGTGTGTACTTCACTAGATAATCATATCAAGAAGCTACAGTTATAACGGCAAGTCAATCGAATGAAAACTGAAAGAGTTTCGTTTCCGGCAAATTTCAAAAGTACACTTTCGAGATAAACGCGTTTAAAGTTTCAAAACCTTATAAAGTTGTGAATTTTCAAAATTTTACTATATACAAATTTTTTTACCTTTACTCTGCTATCCCAGCACCATACAGTTGGCCTTCCAAGACCGTGGATTTCTCCTCCTCTTCCTTTCTTGATGCTAAAAGGCCGCGTCTCGCCTCTTTTACAGCGTCGGAAATTGAGCGCTCAGCAGCCTTTATTCGCTCGGCGTCTGTTTCTAAGCAGAAATTGTAAAAATTAGGTCCTGCAGTCAATCCTAATGAGTCGTAGATGGGGAGAAGGCCCGACAGTCCATCATTAAATAAGATAACTACGATATCCGTCGCGATATCGAGCACCGCCTTGCCGCTCGACACATGTTTCGGCGCGATGGACCATACGACTGCATTGAACGATTTACTATAGTACTTTAACCTCAAATGCAGCGTGTAGTCGATCGAGTAAACAGAAGCACTCCTAGCGTCGTTTACGAAGGAACGTGCCTTATACAGTGTATATTAATTACTACTATATATAGTATAAAGCGAGCAAATTTTACGTTTTTCGAGCATTGGAGTTGCTTCAGAGAATTGATTCTCAAACATTTTCTGAAGTATATTAGTATTTGGACCTTTTTGATTTCAATTCTAGGGATGTGTTAGCATACTTTTAGCCAATAAAAAAAATCACATAGGTATAACCCCTTAATAAATTTTTTCGATTTATGTTCAATTGCAGTATGTTGATTTTAAAAACAAGATATATCCATAAATTGATCTACTATGTCCTTATTTTTCACGAATAAACTTAATTTTAGCCGTTCTAAGTCGTTTATTGCTCCTCCTGTAAGTAGGGTTTTTTTTACTTTCTACCTTATGCATGCCAACGCCTCAGTTATCTTCAGGGTGTAGAGTGGCTGTAGTATCGAATGTCGCTATCAGTAGGTTAGTAAACTTTCTTCTAGGAAAATCAGTATTTTGTGATCGTTGATTTACATTCTGATTATGAAAATATCCTTATCAAAATTTATTATCATTTTCAAAAAATTGTTGTTCTGTTAATATAAGTTAATGATCAAAGCAATTCTTTGTAATTTCAAAGAATGAAATGTAATGACGATTTACCGTTAGAGGGAAAACTTAGTGACACGCTTTAATTTTAGTTTTTCTACATGAATAAATTTTATAGTTCGACATATATTGACTTCCTTTACAATAGAAACTTTGATTGTTCTTTGCAAACGATATTTTTCGCATGCGTGCCAACTTTACTCGATTCCCAGACGTTACCAGCATGTCGTCTTACATATTTTTTTTCTTCAATTTACATTCCACAACACACGGAACATAGTAAAGTGTAAAAACTCCATGTTTCACACGAAAGTCGTTGTAATGGAAGAAATTTCATGTCTTCGCTTTGTAACACTAAATTCACATCACCCCATTCGACCCCATTTGATGTGTAATGTAAGGCGGTGGTAAGTTTCCTTTCGTATGCATGTTGCCAGTGGACATCGAAAATGTGCCTCACACGAAAATTAAGTGCGCAGTCATTGCAAAAATACAATAGCGCGGCATTACAAATAATAGTTCCTTGCCGGGCCCACCCATGACGGTGGAATATTGTAAAGGAGATCAGATCTCATCTCACAACTCCTAAAAGGTACACGAAGGAAGCTGCATCCCGCCGAGCTTGCGTCAGAGGTGGTCGGTCAGTCAATAAAAATTATTTTCAATTTCTTTGCCCGAGTCAGTCGAGTGTTTTAACAAGAAATTTTCCTTGAATTTCCATGAAAAGTTTTTCCTATCAGAAACTTGCCCAAGGACAATCTTACCCTACATGGGAGTTAGCATTTCCCTCTTTGGCAGAGGACTTCCGAAAAAAAGGGCATGTAATTTGTTGGAAGCGGTCAATTGGAAATTCTTGTGGGGTGGTCTGACGAGAGGGAGAACGGTTCTGTTCGGTTAGAACGCCGGAATATCCTCATGAAACCCCTCATGCGAATTTGATGCCTTTGACTTCTTTAATTGGATATTAGACGTTTGTAATTGGTTTATATTGTTAATGGTGTACATCATGCTCAATTATCAAATATGTGTATGCAATTTATAAGTGGGATCCAGATAATTCTTCCTAAGATCTTATATGACTGTTCATCTTCAATGTACATTATGTTGGCATGTTTATCCGCCCCCCCCCCCCCTCTTCGGGACCTACTCTTACGCCGAATTTAAATTTACAGGCTGGCGCGTAATATGTCAACTTAATTGAACAATTTACTTGAACGTGATGCAAACAGCTATTAAAAATAAATTTGCTTTTTTCGAATGTATATTGCTAGTAGCTTTATTTGTATTTGTTTCCGACTTTCTGGGATCTGGAATCAGTTTGCGTAAGACGACTTTCCGTCGTCTTTTTTGAAACTTGTCATTAGCTTTTTGTTTTCCTAGTCATATTTTAATCATATATGATCTGAATGTACTAAAAACGATTTTCATGTGCGTCAATAGCATCATGAGTTCATATACATATGTGCTTGCTTATCAAATATTTTCTTTGTTAATTTCATGAGCAATATAACAGTAAATAGTGGCAAGCCTAGTAACATTATCAAATCCGCCAGAAGTCGAGTAACTCATAAAAGGTTTACTTAGTGAGTTAATTATAAATTTCACTTATGTATATTTGCCACTAACGTTTGACTGACTATTATTAAAATATTTTGTTAACATTGTTTTGTCGGTTTAACTGATGCCCATAGGCTTGAAACAAGGAAATGGTAATGAATTGAACCAGTAGTCGGACGAATGGAATGCATTCAAAAAGAAAGGATAAAGATAACCATGAGTTTTACCAAATTATGAAGATAATTCAGAAAAACGTGCTACTGTTTTACTTCCAACTTAAAGGAGTTTTTGATATACGAATGAAATGAAATGAAATGTGAAAATACTTAATAAAAATACGTTACATATAAGCACAGATGTGCGTACGTAACTTGATGGATTTATTTCCATCTACTTCTACAAACTTAGAAATTATGGGCAAAACGAATTCAATTATACCATTAAAATTGAACTAGGCAATATTATGCTGAAACAAATATTTATAGTAAAAATTGAAACATTCACGTTAACAAAGTCTAGTCTTCATATTTTTCATTTACTTCACATATTGACATTTAACTAAGGGCACTCTGGATGCCTTAAATTCAGTAAAATCGACGGAATTAAAAAAAGAGGAACTCAAGAACACGAATTGAAGAGTTATAGACTATAGTGCACTAAAATTTAGCAGCAATGTCCACTCCATGGAATTCAACAATGAAGCTAAACTGATTCATCACACCTTATTCTCTATGGCGTCAGTAGCAAACCGTCAGTTATCCTTGAAGACTGGTGTAAACTCTCTAGCAAGATCTATCGAAATCAAAATCATGAACCACCGAAACCACGGCTCGAACATCCTTCTTGGCAGCCTTGCACGCAAAGCACTTAAAGTCTGCAAGCTGGTGAAAATCCTGAAATTCAAATACCACTATCTACTATTTGCACTTCAATACGGCAATGGTATCCAGATTCATTCTTCTGAAGGGAAAACGAGTTACTTGCTGATAAATTCAACAAATATCAAAATTATGGGAGATATTTTGAGCAATCACATCACAGGGATACGGGTAACAAAATAACTCCAAACTGACGCAAAAACCGTCGATTTTCCTCGTGAGGTTCTGTTAAGAATGAAATAAGCGATTTAGCAAATTATAAATAACATAAAAATTGTGAAGCTTCTCATATCAACGGAATGTCTAATATAACCATAAGAAATCAATCGAAAGAAGGGATTTTTTTAATTTGTCATAATTGACGAGCTTATAAAAATTGCATACTTTCCGAATTGCTGGAAGCATGCCAGCATAATATCTCCCCTGAAGCTTGGTGAGTATGCGCAAGATCCCAGGAACAGCAAGGCAATAAGTATATTATAGGCGCTTGGAGAATATTTTAAGAAACTTATCTTGAACAGGTTACTGATAACAATAAAAAACAATAATAATTTCTTTCAAAATTTTCAGTTTGTGTTCAGCATCGATACTCAATAGAGCACCCCTCCTACGTGACTCCAAAGAAATAAGAGCAGCGCTGAATACAAAACTGTCGGTGGGCATGCTGACAATCAATAATGAAAAAAAAATTAGAATTCATTTGACGTTAAAGCCTAGTTCATAAGTTGCTCAAACTGCTTTCATCCTTCTTGAGAGACACTTGGTGAAAAGTTCTACTACAAAAACATCCACTAGAAACATTGTTATTGCTGACTTTCCACAAGATTCATACTTGGATCCCACTTTTTTTAATACATAAACTTTCGACTTGCCCACAAGCCAGTACTGCCAACTAGCAATGTTTTTGGATGACACTTGCTTCTACATTTTTGGCAAAAACCCTAACTTGATCATCTCAAAACAAACAAAAAAAAAAAAATGCTGGATCGAGACAGTACTTTGAAAAGCAGGAAATTACTATCAACGTAGAGAAAACCATTGCAATACCTTTAGTGAAAACGAAAGACCAGCATACTGCCTCTAAAACCCATAAGATTCCTAGGCTATATGATTCCTTGGGTCGATAATCAGACCTTTTTAGGTCTAAAACTCGATTGAGAACTTACTTTAATTACCATATCGAGCACATAAGTACCATGGCATTTAAGTTTGTCCTGCTTCTGCGAACATTACTCTATCGAAATCTTTAGATCTTGAATGTTTAATCCTATGATCAAATGAGTATCCAACCAATGGTAACCTTCCTTAAAGCAAAGCTTGAAATCACCCAAATTCGCTATTTAAAAGTTGTCCTAAACAAACCTTATCACTGTTCCTCTAGATAGCAATCTGGAGGAGAAGTGGTAGGGGTTTCGACAAACTAGCTAACTATAGAGACAAGCTTGTGTATTTGCGAAGCTCTGATAATTTCAAAATGTCAAAAATTCTACGAATTCCTTAAGAAAATCACTAGATGAAGCTAAAAAACTATCATTATCTGTCAATTGGTTTATCACGATCAACAAGCTTTAAAAATAGGTCAAAGTTCAATATGAATAAGAAAAATAGTTTTAAGTTAGATGTAAACCTGGCAGAGAGCAAACATTTTTGCTAAAATTTTCCTCTCAAAACAATTAATGGTATCTAATCAGAGATTTTGATTTGATTTATGTATATTTTTTTGTGCAACCAAAGATGTAAAGAAGTATTATTTCGGATCATTAGGAATAAGTAAAAAAGGCAACAAATAAAAACTGTAAAAAAATAAATACCAATAAGGAAGACATAGATAAACTTTTATATACACCTACGTGAAATAACTGATAACATATGGATACATCACTTGTATCTCCTAAAAAGCTTATTTTTGGTTCTTTTGGCAACCTTACCATTTATTTCACATCCTAACGAAATATTGTTAACTGTTATTAGATGAAAGCGTAGCAGTAAATTTTAAAAAGTATACTCGTATTGTCATTTTCTGTTCAGACTGGAAAAAATGTTGTTCGAAATAACAGATTAACGTGAGTGTACTTGCAATTTAAAAGTGTTATTAGTTATTAAAAGCGAATCGCTTTTAGTAGTTTAGGGAAACAGTAAGTGGGCGTTGATAGTGATATTTTCATAATTACGAGAAGTAAATGTGGCTTCGTTTAGATGGGCAGAAATGTTCACAGTACGGCTGAAAAGTGAAATTTGGCTCTCATTCCTCGGCCAGATTTTAGTCAATTGCCAACGTGATGAATCATTCACGATATTTCGTTCAAAATTCATTAAAAACTAAAGCAGAACCGGAAACTCAAGGTACACCGCGAAAAACTACACTTACTCACATTTAAGTGCAAAACTGCATTAAATCATATTACCAGGAAGAAGTGACAAGCGGTAATAGGAATTGTCCTAGCTTTGGTCGAAGAAAATAGCATAGTTAGCAACTATTTTTAGATAAATTTATAGTTTCAACATAAGGACCTAGCAATGACAAGTAGTCAGCAGTTGTTCGTGAGAAAGTTCCTCCTAGCCAAACTAAAGTCAGTTAAAGAAATACTCGTTTTGGAGAGGAAAAATCGCTGATTGCAAGTACTACTCGAATTCTGAGGGAAATAACAGTGAAAGTTGCATCTGTTTTAGAGATTTTTGACAAATTATGAAAACAATCAATCTGTTTATCGTCTTGGAGCATACGTGGCCATTGATGAGTGCTACTGAGTCTCTTCAAGGACTTTGCAGCTTTGAAAATATATGACGAATAAGGCCAAAAACTGATTTGATTGAAAATGGAAAGGAGTTGCATCTCCGATTGTGTGACAGGCGTCATCCGGTTCTCCTGCACAAAACATACAGTTAGGAGATCGTGCTCTGTCAATTTTGTACAGGTAGGACCCAATACAACCGTGCCCACTTAAAAGCTGGGTCAAGTAGAAATCGGTGCACTCGACTGAACTACGGCCTCAGGTCAGGCATCAGACGTGCATTCCACTTTCCCCTTGTTTCTTGCTCCCAGGACTGTTGCCAATCGCTGAGAGAGCGACGTCTCTCTTCCCTGGTGATCTCTTCTCTTCGCCTCTGCGCAGGTAAATACTTCTGCGCTCTCTCGCAAGGAGGGTGATGGGTATCACCCCTGCAATTACCAGCACTGCCACCCCGGAGACCGTTCGGTATGCGCATGCGATTCGCAATGCTCCTTGTCTCTGCACTTGTGCCAACCGCTTCCGGTGTAACTCCTTGCTGAGAGCGTCGCTCCACAGTTCTGATCCGTAGAGTAGAAGCGACTGTACAACGCTCATTTAGAGTCGTCTCCTTGATGTGTTGTTTGGAATTGATTTGTTGGGAAAAACTCATCTTCGAGTCTATCAGGACGCCCAGGTACTTTACTGCTGATTTCGATTCAATCAGCTCGTCCCCTATACTGATAAGCCGTACTCTGGGGATTCTCTTCTTCGTTAAGATTACCACTTCGATTTTTTCCAGTGCCAGCTTGAATCTGTGAGCGGTCATCTAGTCCATTACCCTCCGCATTAACGTATCGAGTCTAAGTTGCGCATGGTCTACTGTGCGTCCAGCGACCAGCGCCACGACATCGTCCGCATAGCCGATCAAATGTGACTCATCCGGCAGTTCAAGCTGCAGGAGTCCATCGTAGGAGATGTTCCACAGGTCCGGGCCAAGGATAGAGCCCTGAGCGACACCTGAAGTAAGATTTGTACTTCGCCTACCCTCCTTGGAGTCGTAGAGTGGGCTGCGGTCCTTCAAATAGTTCCTGAGAATCCGCATCAGCTACACTGGTACTTGAAAACGCTTTTCTAGCGCTTTCAGAATATCTACCAATCTAGCGCTGTTAAATGCATTTCGGACATCCAGAGTAACCAGCAGGACCAGCCGTTGTGTGGAAATACTGTGAGACTCCGCACGTTGGACCGCGCTCACTACTTCTCCAATTGCATCGATGGTGGAGCGGCCTGCTCTGAAGCCATACTGCCGTGGAAATAGATCCCCGGCAATACGAATCACGTCAGTGAGTCTTCCCCTGATAAGTTTTTTAAAATCTTTTCCGGCCGTGTCAAGCATACACAGTGGGCGGTATGCAGCTGACGACTCGGGATCCCCTTCCCCTTCGTAATGAGCACAAGTCTCGTCACCTTCCAGCACTCTGGGAACAGCCCTTCGGGAAGGCATGCGTTGAACATGCGGAGGAGCAGGTCAGGGGAAAAGTGAAAGACCATTTGTAGCACCTCAGCTAGAATCCCATCTGGTACTAGAGCCTTTCTGGCCTTCACAGACAAGACTGCTTCCTCCAATTCCATCTTCGTGAAAAATGGAATTTCCGTTGGTGTTTCATAGTGAATGGCTTCAACGATGGCGGGATAGATGGGGGAGAGAGCCCGCACGATTCCGTTCATCTTTTCTGCCTCGTATGAGTGAGGTGACCTTTGGCCCCAAGCTTCCGAATTACTATTTTGTAGCCCAGGCCCCATGGGTCTCTGTTCACGTCGTCCACCAGGTTTTGCCAGCGATTGGCCTTGCTGCTGTTGATAAGTCTACGGAGGCATTTTCTAGATGACTTGTAAGCAGCTAGTCGGATAGATGCCTCTTCCCGGGTTCGAGCTCGCTGTGTCCTGCGTCGTAGTTTGTGACACTCCCTTCGTTTTTCGGCAATTTCAGGTGACCACCAGTATACTGGAGGCTTGCTGTACCGGGGTCTTCGTAGGGACATTGAAGACCTGTAGATGGATGTAATGATTCTCATAGTTGAGTTGACGACATCTCTTGCCACAGGTTCTCCGTCCGCTCGCGTTGCTTCCGACAGCGGTGATCGTGCCATAAGCACTTCAACAAACTTCTCAATATCCATTTTCTCAGTATTCCACCGGAGTGCCGTGATGGATCTCCAGAGCTATGTACTGGTGATCACTGGCCGAGTAATCCTCTAGCACTCTCCAGTTTTTAACTGATTGTGCTAGGCTCTCTGAGGCGAATGTCACATCAGGTATGGTGCCGACGCAACCCAATCGACGGAAAGTAGGGGTGTGACCTGTGTTCAGTACGACGAGCCCAGTTCATGCTGCCATGTCCACGATCCGTTTTCCCCGAGCGTCTGACTGGGGCATGCCCCAATCGATTCCCTTTGCGTTGAAGTCACCTCCGACGAGCACATGGATATCGTGAGGATACCATGTTGGTGAGTTCCTGGTATAATGTTGCTCGCTCAGCAGTAGTAAGTTAGCTTGCCTGTCTCTCGCAAACTGTTCCAGTAGGTCTTGGGCGATGATGCTTCGATGTAGATTGATTTGAAGTGTACGAATCATTGCAGAAGCGCTTTTGCCTTGGTTAGGGCTTCTTGGAAGACCCGACACTTCCCTGTGCCTGAAATGTGTTTCAAATCATCTGGTCATCATCGCCCTTTGCCGTATCCGACAAATAACCCACCCTATTTTTGTTTTGTCCTGCTTCAAAAGCTGTTCTGCTTCCCTCTCTGTAAGGTCGATTATGGCTATGCGTTGACCCATGTTGTTTGGTTTGGCCAGCCTGATTTTCCTCTCGCCTAGTACGGGGAACTCGCTTTTTAAGGCAACTTCTACTTCGGGCAGATGCGTAACGCAGTCAATGTCTCTAATTTCCAGTGTGGCCTTAGGCTCGAGTGAGGCTACAGTTGCCTTCTCTCCAAGAACTCTTTTGACTGCGTCACGGAACGCGTCTTTATTGTTTGCATCTGATCCGAACTCAACAAGTAGATCCCCCGAGCGAGTTGGCCGTACAACTTTTATTGCAGTTTGTATGTCTTCGGGTTTTACCGCTCTCTTGATTTCTCGCAGAACATCCGCATAGGATCTACCGTCGGTGGGTTTAACCAGCAGTGCCTGCCCAATGGGTTATCGACGCTTCGTAATCTTAGTTTCTTGGGTTCTTTGCGATGATTCATTGCATTTCGGTTCCTGTGGTGGTTTATCGATTTTGAACATTAGGGCCGCTTTTTTAGCTGCCTTTTTGACAGCTTTGGAAAGTGCCATCTGAAAACCCTCCTCAATTGCGATTTGATCGTTCGGCGTCCTGTCCTCGTCCTTCCTCCGTCTATCCCGATATCCTTTGATTGGGCTGCAGGCCAACATTTTGGTGGCAGTAGAAATCGGGACGAATACTGCGCTGTCGAATGAATTAGCCTGTTGCTCACCTGCGTCTATAATGACCTTTTCGGGTTAGGAGGTCTTCCAAGTCCAGAACTCCGTTTTTAACCTCTATGCTAAGGTTCGTTTGTGCGTTGCATGTGGCAGTGATGCGTTTAATAACCCTTTCTGCTTTACGGTATAGCCGCTCTTCCTCTGCACGATCCATGATAATCGAAATGCTCCGTGTCTGCCGGGCTGGGATTTCTTTATTTGTGTCCCGTGCTTCATTAGCTTCGGTGGTGATGGCAACAATCATATGTTTCTCAACCGTTTCGCCTTTCTCTACCGTGTGTTCGTCTCTTCCAGGTTGCGAGAGGCTCTGTTCTTCTTTTTTTGATCGCTCTGGTGTGCGCATGGTTTTCGCTGCGCCCAAACGCTGTTAAAATCTCTGGTTGTGCCAGATTTCCTACTTTTCGTCCATCCGTTTTCGAATGTTTCTGTTCCGACATATTTTCTTTTGTGTATAATTTGTTTGCTATCATTTCTTATGGGTCGCCCCTCAGAGCCGCTATCTCCACTCATGTGTGTAGTCGCCTTATTGATCCCATGGTTATCTTTGCTAAGCGGGGAGGCCATGCGAGGGTTGGCACCAGCCCTTATGGGGACAGGTGCGCAGGACCAGACCGGCGCTAATCGGAAGTTCGTCTCAACCGAGCCTACACGACCCTCATTGGTCCGAACTTCGAACGTACTCCGAGGTCTGCCAAGGTTTTACCGGGACGGAGAGGGTATGATCGTTAGATTGGAGGATTTTAATGCGTTCAAAACATATTTCGAGAAGAATTAAAAGTTATTTTGTTTTCTTTTGTAAAATGTACTCAATTTTGATTTATGTTAAAAAAATTTATATACTATTCATATTTGGTCGTTCAGGGTTTTATTTGAGTAAAATTATTAAAACAAAATTTAAGTTTGCCAATGCGGCTCTATTTTTGCGACTATAACTGTATTTACATATATCGTGCAATTATGTATTTGTCATGTGCATGGAACTCGTTTCAAAAATATCATCAGCGTAAATGGAGAGACTTGTTATTCCAAATACTTCTTTTCCTCATAAGGAAAAGGTTATGGTTATTAATAGATATCAGCTTCAGTCTAGAGTGTGATGTAAATCAATGTCATTAACTTAAAGATTGCAATACTTTGGTCGATGGTGGTGAGACACGTTTACACAGTTTCGGTTTCAATAAAACCCGCCCGCTCTTTGGAAGTATTTTCAATGGGGAAACATTTATGGAGAGATTCAGCAAAGTACGCAAAAAGTGCACTCACTTTACGTTCCCGTTTCCCTACATACGCTACACTGCAATATGCACAAATTGTTTTTCACTTAAGTATCAACAATGAAACATGTTTAATTGTTTGGAGCATTTGCTATTAGCAAATAAATGGTTCAATTGCTTAAGGTGATAGCAATCGACGTCAGCCAGGGAATAATTCGTTTTCTCGGAAAAGGCGGATTTTGTTATGAAAATTTCTTTGAAGATCGCGAGCTTAAACTATGTGGAGCAGCTTCAGGAAACAGCAGAAAAAATGAGCTGGCATGGGAAAGAATCTTTTGTTTTGGAAAACGTTTCGATAATTTTGCAGTGCGCGTTCAGCCTAGTCGCACTTTCAAAAAGACCTCAAAATAGTATGCCTTGGGGTCTCGCTACGAGTAGAAATAAATTACACATGAGTATAATATGCAAACGGATGGTAAAGCCACTTAAACGACTGCCACTCGAGAGTGGAAAATAATATTTGCCCAAAGCGTAAAACAACTGACATTCGAATATTCCGAGTAAATATCATACGTAGCGCAGCATATATAAATACGAAACTTTTTAAGCGAATACCTGAATATTAAAAGCCATCAAACATCAATTATTGTATCGGCATATGTCTGACAAAACATAATGGCTCTTCATTTCGACGTTATTCCGATGTTATTTCGGCAATTCATTGACAGTTACCTTATAAAATGTGCATGTATGTACTCACCGGTTTAATTTGATTGACAACTTGGAGTTGGAATGACCGTAGGAAAATGCGTGATGAGGCGATGAAGTGAAGAAAAAGGCTTGAGATTGTAAAGATCGCAGCAAATTATCACACCATCGAGGTATTGGAGGCTAGAAGTGGGCAAGCTGGAATGGCTGCATGAGGAAATCTCCCTATCGACTCTCCAAAAGTGTACAATTATTTGCGTTTGATCTGATGCGCAAACAAAATTATTCTGATTCGATGAGGATACAAAAAAAAGTCGATTTGCTTGTTTTCGTTTGTTTCAGCCTCGGCGAAGCGCAAGCTTTTAATTGAAACTGTAGGATAACATAAAAGAAAGTGACAATTAAATGACTTCGTAATTTGTGGTCCGTGCGTCCGCGCTTTGAAGTCCGAGACATCTAACATTCACACTAGGATTGTTTGCCAAAAATAAATACTTGTTGATGAAATCCAACCCGAAAAATAAGTGTGTTCATGAATTGCTGGTAATCTCAGCAAATATTGCTGTGAAAATAGTTTTGAAATTTTCCTATCACCCAATTTTTAGGACATTCCAACAATTTTGAAAGTTTTTTCACACCTCTGAGTCAATCACTAGTGGATGGTTCTTGTCCGTAATTTTTGTTAAAATATTATTTCAGCTTACGATTTCTAAGTTTGAGCAAGCGAACATTGAAGTGGGAGGTGGAAGTATAATTAAAGCCAGGCCAGGAAGAAATGTAAAAACCCATTGGTCTTTTGCTTCAGACAACCAACCAGTTCTACATTGACCAAATAAAGCCAAATTGAAACTCTAGCGTAGTTTCACCCTATTAATCCATGAGATCTTTTCGTTTGGATCTATGAGATCAACCTAATATCTATAAGAGGAATTGTGAATCCTCATATAAAGTTTATTCCCACCGTTTGATAGACACTCATGAGATGCGGCCAAATAATGTTCATTGCGATGAATGAATCCTTCTCGTCTCTTGTCGTTGAATGGTTTGGCCAGGGCAGGTACTTTTGAGTTAGTTTGTACATTTTAATTTTCTTTTTGGTCACTTTAGGCATGTGAACTCGTAAGGACTTGCAATTTCACATAGTTGATAATAACATCCAACCATCGAGAATTGATGAAATAATGTGTGATTCGTTATTGTATAGATAATATGTAAATATTACATTTTCAAACTACTTAACACCTGCTTTGGCCTTAAAAGACAGTCCTTACTTTTGCCGAGAAAGTCGTACGCTGCACATTCGATTGCACTCTAAGCAGCCAGACAATGTTATATGCTGCACAGGATACGCAAGTTTCAATGCTCCTTAAATTATTATTTCGGAACTCTTCAGGTACCATCGATTTTAGAGTTACTTTCTCTTATCAAATTTTATCATGATTTGATATTTTTGGCTTAGGAGCTGTTTTCATCTTACTTTTCCGGCAGAGCAGACTCACTTATTCAAATTCAATAAACTACACGCTAAACACTTGCAATAAGGCATTTCAAAATTGTTACAAAAAGTCAAGTTGAATGGAAAACAAGCCCATGAACTTTTCCTTTGCCTTCTTACAAAAAGGTAACGAAGATTTCAGATTGTATTGTTATAATTATTTATAATTAATCGCGCGTAATCTTTTGTCTATTTACATGGAACACATTAGCGAAAAACTCTATTACGCGATTTAGCGGGATTATGCCAAACTACATAGTGTTAAAGTATGATCTGAGAAGCAGTCATTACGCCTTCCTTATTCTTGTCGCTTTTCGCGGGGAAAGAGTACTACCACCTTGAGCACTCACCTGATCATATGGAGATGAAGATTGGCCGATTTTGGACCAACAGTCAGGGGCGGATCTTGAATTTGTGGGGCCCTGGGCTAATACTGCTTAGGGGCCCTACCTAATTACCCAACTAATTGCCATTTTGACAAGAAACTGTTTTCTGTAGTGATGTAGGTATATGTAATGTAATATATGTTAAGTACAGGAAGAAAATAGAGAAACGAAATATTTTATTTATTTATTAAAACATTATTTATTGCAAAATAAATTGACAGGTTGTAAATGGTTATGTTATATAAATTATAAAGCAACCTTTCTGCATTTTTGTGCTGCAAATTCTTTTATTTGGTCATCGCACTGTAGGTCCTTTGTTAAATCGCAATTTATCGAAAGAACTGATAATTGATTTAGTCGATAGTTCGACATTGTTGTCCTGTATTTGTTTTCTATATACGACATCAAGAACGCTCCGCTTCACAGCTAGTGATCGGCATCGTTAAAAAATCGTTAAAATCTTTAAGATGGTATAGCAGTTTAGGAAAACATCAACAAGTTTCTTTTCATAAATTAGCCAAAAAATTTCACTGCAAGAGGTGTAAGACTCTGTCTTAGACTGCAGTAAGTAAGATTTCAACTGAATGCACTCATTCACTAAATGTTCGTCTACGTCATTTGGATAATAATCAATAATATTACGTACACTTTCCAGATCTGTATGTTCTTGATTTTTGTCTTGCAAATCTATTAAAAATTTAAATTTTTTGCCATAGGTCTCATAGGCTTGGCTTCTATTATTTAAATCCATAATCATCTCATCCAATGCAACGTTAAGCGTGTCTCTTTTAAATTTTTCTGCGCCGTTTACTGACACTTTATCTGTAGATTTATCTAAAAATTTTGAAGTAGTGCGTCTCTTATTTATGTCACTGTAGTCTGTTACCACACTAGTACTTAATTTTTTAGCTTTCTCTTCGTATTCCTTTAGCTTCTGATCTGATTGTTGCCTTATGTTTTTCACGAACTCTTTCAATGACACAATTAACTTATTGCCTTCACCAATGCCTAAACCAGGGCTCTGTACTTTTTTATTAACTACATTAAATCTCTCCAAAATTTCTTCCCAAAAAACAATCAAAATTGCAGTTTCTAGTTTCGCCAGTTAATTAAATAAATTTCGTGCCTCTTTTCGGAAATCAACTTTTTCAGCGTCATTTTCGCCGAAACTATTGAGAATTTTCATAATGCCATCATAATTACTTTTCAAAGCTCTGACAGCATCAAAGTGACAAGACCATCTGGTCTGGCTTAAACTTTTTAACGTAAATTTTAGTTTTGTTTCACGATTTAACAGTTCCCACCTATGGGTCGAAGCAGAGAAGAAAACGTATATTTGTTGCACTATTCCAAAAAAATTTACAATTTCGGTTGCAACCTTCACGGATTCTTCACCAACTAGGTTAAGGGAATGCGCAGCACATGGCACGTAATCCGCGGATTTATTGTTTTCTTTTAGTAGAGCTTGTACACCATTGTAGATTCCGGCCATATTAGCAGCGTTGTCATATGACTGTCCCCTGCAATTATCCAGTAGTAGTCCATTTGTTTCCAAAAAGGCTTGTAGAATATTAAATAAATATAAGCCAGTATGACTGCTAATTTTAATGAAAGATACACATCTTTCATACACTTTTCCCCAAAAACAGTATCGTAATACAATAGCAAGTTGGTCATCGTGAGACAGATTAGTCGTCGTTATTTATTGCAGTTATAATTTGTTTAGTTATCTGTTTACCCATAATCTCAATTATTTCCTCATATACTGTTTTTGATAAATATGATATTACAGGGTTTGGTCGCAGCTCTCGTTGTTCAATATGTTCACGTTTGAATGGGTCGAATTCTGCCAATAGCTCTAGAGCACCCATAAAATTACCATTATGTGGAGAACCGAATACTTCCTCGGAACCTCTAAGTGCTAAGCCTCTTATACTCAAAAATTTTAGCACTGCAATAACCCGTTTTAGGACATTGTGATAATATTCTGTTTCTTTATTTAATTGCTCCTGAAGCTGCTTGTCTAAAACATACTTATTTACTTTTCGTGTCAACCACACTAACATTGAATTCTTATGTTTATTAGAATTTTCGTGATTTTCTAAACAAAATCCTTTGTGTTTCCAATCAGAAAACACGGTTGTTTATTGAGAAGGAGTTTTAGAAAAAAGTTTGCAAGTCAAACAAAAAACAGTACGAACCCTTTTTGAATAACATAACCAAGATCTTTCCAGTAATTGGCCATTTTTCATTTTTCTGTTTTCTCATTTTCAATACCTATTTGAAAAAGATCTGTTTTATTCTTTATATTTCTTCATTGAAGCTGAATATATATTCTTCGGATCTTTATTTTGAAAGTCAGTCATTTAATGTGAGAGGACGAAATTCATAAAATCATTATTTAGCAAATCTGGCCACAAGCCCACGTCAACATATTTCTCAAACTCAAACTTAATATTTTCTAAATTTCTTTCCACCTCGGTCTCGGTATTACCTTCCTTTTGCTGAACACCAATTTCGTTTTCAGAGGAGCCAGAGGATTGCTGGAAGTCAAGATATTGCACATTTTCATGGTTGGTATTTTTTCTGGTTTTCAAAATCTTGCATATTTTCATCACTTGTATTTTTTTCCTGGTTTTGCGATTTTTTGCTTCCATCGGTTAGATTCTCTTCGCATAAAATACCTTTCTTTACGTTTTTTAATGGATTTATAGCTATTTCATTCGCGTGTATATGTTCTGATTTAAAAAAAGTTTCAATTTTTGCGCATTTATTTCTTTCTTTTTCTCGACCAAACTGTAATTTTCTTTTTTCAGCTCCACTTTTATATTTTCTAGCAGACATATTGTAAAGTTAGATATTTTTCTGAAAATAAACAAAGAACTGGATAGAACTTTTGATTTTAATACCCACTTTGTAATGAGTGTAGCAATTCACAAATTATCATTAAATATCGAACGAGTTCGATTCATTTGGTTTTGAAAACTGAAATAAAAATAAAAAAGTCGTGTTTTATAATTTTTTTACTTACCTACTGCCTATTAAAAGCAGGAAGTCTAGTTATGCTGAATACTTTCAATTTTAGTAAATTAAAAGAAAGGTCCGGTCCTTGTAACTTTTAAGTTATCTATCATTTGGTAAACTAAACACACGCACTAAACACATTTCTAAGTGGAGGTACAAACATAAGCGGAGGGTGATTGATCCCCAATAATACACAATGCACGGAATACACCGACCGAAAACAAGCGACAGGGAATTCCCCATTCCGTTTGATAGATGCGCACACGGGTTGATTGATCACAGTGTTGCCAACCTTATGATAGGATTTTTTTAAATTCTAGATAATTTTTATTACTGACAATATTGTCTATTGGTTTCAGTTTGGTTGGGGGCCCTCTGTATTCGCGGGGCCCTGGGCTGCAGCCCAAAAAGCCTTTAAGTAGATCCGCCCCTGCCAACAGTTAAAAATTACATGCTCAAGCCATCAGGCAGGAAAATTCCTCAATCATCGAATATACAACTATAAAGAAAAATATAGGTGTACCCCGATTTAGGACAGTGATCCCTTCCATCAAATAATTGACGTAGCTTGAAATGACGTAAAACCAATCATACTATGTAATATGCGGACTGGAAACATTCACCATAAATTCTTACGTACGGATAGACTTTGACAATCATATTCGAAACGAAAACGCAAAATTGTCGCTAATCGAGTAAAATGTTGTGAATTGGAAAGTGACGTAAGTGTAAAACGACTTAAATCGATACTTCGTTAATGCAACGCATCGAGGAATCGATGCATCATTAATAATTATATTCACGGGCTGATAAATACATACGCCCCAGCTTACGCGCCTTTCTCCTCCAAATAGGGCTACATCTCCTGACGAAATAAGAATTTAATTTGAACTAGAAGCAGATGGCAGCAGCGTCTAAACAGATGTGGCGACACTGCCACTCAAACCATCAAATATGAAACGAAGTAAGGATCGGCAGGATATAAATTTTTGACAGGTTCCTGTAATCACTCTCTCGCAAGTGAACCGCCATATTTTGTAGACGTGATTTTTCCTAGATAATAAATATATTTTATTACATTATTTCCAACGTGTTTTTATGTGGACTTAGGTTGAGTGAATCCCTAAACAGAATCTTCAACAGAAACAGACTAATGCCATTATCAGCCATCAAACTGCCAAATTTTCAATAAACAGAGACCACATTTAACTAAAGGGGCAAGTATTTATCACGATAGAACAGAAATCACTAATATTTGCGCTAGACTACGGCCATTTGTACAGGGAAACATCGTCATCGGACAAACATCATTGTAGAATAAAAGATATATCTAAATATTGCGTTTTAAATTTTAATTGTTCTGTAATCAATTTTGGACCTTTAAAGTTCGGTCTTCCTCGTACCAAACGGATTGTTTTGCTTAACCTATAAACTCTTCTTACATTCTATGTTCTTAATTACATCACTGTTCTCTTGTTCACTGGAAGCTCCAATTCATTTGAGGGTTTAAGCCCTCTTTGTCGAGAATACGCTGCATTTCTCTCTCCCCGGTGGTTGAATTTAGAGATAGTTTGTACATCCTGTGAATCATGGCTCAATATGAGAAGCTTGCACTTGTTGCACGTGGTTCGATATGTTACGAGTCGTCCTTTGTGTATGTGTTGCTTTCTTGTAGATTTTCAAACTGATGTCTCTACTGGTTCTTGATACCAATGTCTAAAAGAAAGCTAATTTTGCACCCTTTTCTTCCTATACAGTAAAGCCGATATTCATATGTACATTATTTAGTTCCGTCAGAGTTTGTTGCAGATCTCTTTTTTTACGCAAGCGAAAACGACATCCACATAATTGATCCTGCATCTCCGTAGTTGGTCCCTTGAAGTTCACCGTCCAGTCACGTAATGAACATTTCACTAAAAAATGGTGAAAGTAGATTTCCTTTAGTTTTATTTAGGACCGCTCCTCCTTTAGTTTAGTTTAGTCTTAAGAATCATTTAGCGAAGATGAAATCTCTTACGAACATAAATGTAGAGAAAACGTTCATCGATTTCCTAAGCTAATAGCAAGGCTCCTAACTCATTATATTCTCGCTAACCAACAGAGCCTCTGGCCCCTCAAGCAAACGCTTTAAACGTCTCTTTGCATCTCCTGAGCAGGTGCTATTCGCCCTTCGCTTAATCGATTCCAAAATGTCCAGGAGCCCCGATGCTTTCCCAAAATGGTCCAAGGTCATTCACGGGCTTAGGCTTAGGCTAAAATACAGATTATTTCAGGCTACAATTCAAAAACAAAAAAGGACTTGCAATTTTTTTTTCCTTCCAAAAACCAAAAATTGGCCCTGACTCTCTAGGCACTGGCCAGCGTTTTCGCTTATTTATTGTGATATTTTACCCGTTGGAACACGGGGGTAGGAAATTAGGTAAGGTGGGAGTGGTTAATTAGGACTTTCCTAGGTTTATACGGACTTTGTATTTAAAGGATGATTGATGAAAGGATGAAAGGACTTGCAAAGGAATTGCAAGCTGTAGATAGTGACAGTTGTGTCAAAGAGGTGCCTCAGCATATTGTTGAATTTGAGCTAAATAACACATTTATTTTCACAATTAGAAGTGAACGACTTAACGCTAAAATTAAACCTGCCAAAAGATGGAGCTGAGCTCCTCGGGTCGATACTATCGCCAAAGAAGATGCTTGCTCTTGGCACTTAATCTTCTCAGTATCGCAATAGAGAAAAACACTTCGAACCATATTTTGCTGAAGATCCTGAATACATTCCTGTCTGAAAATGTTTAGCAGCGAAAATGACGCGAACAAATGGAGATTGTTTATATACTTATTAAAATGAAGTTTGACTGCAATCCGTTTGCATAATGGCAATAAATACGCTTCACAGTCAGTTGACCATTCCTTACCTTTGAAGGAATGCTACGATTATTTGAAAAAATGTTTAAGATAAAATCAATTACGTAAAACACGGCTGGATGATCTTTGGAAACCTTAAAAGATTTAAGTTCCCTACAGTACCCCTACATTTCCCTGCGAATAGTATAGTTGAAGCAGAAGACAAATATGGACGAAGAAAGAGTGGCCAACGAGGACTAAACTTATACATTATTCGTGGAAGCAAAAATTTGAAAGATGATTTTGTCCGAATAGAAAGAGCTTTTCCTTCATTTTTACACACAAAAGTGGGGATGATGAAACAATTTGTGAAGGCATTGATCAAAGACGGAGAAGGTTTCGAACATCTACACAAAATTTTTCTATCTCTGTCTGTAACTTAACTGAAATAAGATAGAAATTGTGGAAAGGGACAAAAAAAATTTAAGGAAAGAAAAACCTTTAATGTAAAATTAAATGACATTGAACAAGAAGCCTGGAAATATTTTGAGGAATGAGGTATCAAGACATTTTGCATGAAACTATAAACAAGGTTGCACAAAAACAAATGACAAATGAATACAAATTAAAACCTACAAATAATGAGGGAATTGTGAAAAAATATAGAAAATTTCGGAAATAATTAAGTGTTCGATGAGTATAAAACTTCGATTATTTCATTCTTATTTAGTTTATTTTCTGATAACTTGGAAGCTGTCCGTGAACAGCAAGAGCGAAATATATCACAAGGATTTGAAAGAGATGAAACGTAGCTACCAGCGAAAGAGGAAGAAAATGATAATGGCTTATTAATGTTGGCTGTTGAATGTCAAGCAAAAATCTCACATCTGGAACTTCGGTGGTCAAAAGTGCAATATACCACAAACGTTTTTATTATTTTTAATTTATTTATTGCTGTCCCTGTCCTTCTTTTCAATGTTTTTAAATCACGTTATTGTTTCTTAATTTAAATAAAAAATACTTGGTGAAGTTGTTGTTTTGAGCATTCACAAAAAAAGAATTTTTCAAAAAACTGAGGGTGATAGGAAAAATCCAAGTACATATTCGTAATCGGTACACCAAAATATCCCAAGAGTGAATGCTGATTTCAAATCCAAAAGGATACGATAAGTGTTAAAATCTGCAGAACTGTGTTATCGTTTTTTTTAAAGATCCACCCTTAAATAAAAAAAAAACAAATCTGAAAAGGTGTAAAATATTCGCGTGTCAATGGGGTTCCCACAACACAACGTTTACATACGTTTCTAACATACAGGGTCTGTATAATAAGTAACCGGACTGACCTCAGGAAATTTTTTATTGGCAAAATATGTACAATTTTTCTTTAGAAATCGTCAAAGTAGTCCCCATTGGAGTCGATAACACGCTGATACTGGATTTTCCAATCCCCGAACGCTCCCTGGAAGTCGGCAACCTCGATGCTGTTTAGAGCCCTCGTCGTAGCACGTTGAACGTTCTCCAGAGTCCCGATCCGCGTCCCCTCAAGGTGTCTCTTGATCTTGGGGAACAGAAAGAAGTCCGCTGGTGCCATATCCGGGCTGTAAGAAAGCTGTGGCAACGTTGCCTTCGAATGTTTGGCCAACTGCTCGGTGACGAGCAGGCAGGTGTGCGACGGAGCATTGTCGTGATGGAGGATCCACGAATCTTCAGATCTTCCTCATGCCTAGATCGTTCTTAATAATGTTGTGAACGGTCATCTTATCAATTCTAACCTCATCTGCGATAGCCCGAATGCTCAGACGACGATCACTGTTTAACACATCACGCACTTTTTGCACATTTGTATCCGCGTGACTCGTTGATGGAGGACCGACGCGCTGTTTGTCATGGACGTCATCGCGGCCCTCCCGAAAATTTCTGTGCCACTGAAACACTTGAGTTCTGGACAGAACATCTTCACCGTAAGCCTCTTGAATCGTTTGAAGAGTTTCTGTGGCCGTTTTCTTTAGTTTGACACAAAATTTGATGCTAATACGTTGCTCGATCGTACGCTCCATTTTCACTTCGACGACGTAACTGAACACACACTCCGCTCTCGCTTGATGCTATCTCTCCAAGCGCTTGGAGGCAACTGCTGCAACCCGGTTCCCTTTCTCTAGACCCCCACCACCACTACAGAATCAGATACCGGTTAGCAGACGCTTTGACGGCGCGGGGCAGGCTCAGTCCGTTTACTTATATTCAGACCCTATACCAATCTCTACTAAAGTGCGTATGAAACAATACATGTAATTGTTACATGAAGAAGGTAATGTAATAATACTCTCTAAACAACAATGATAATATGTGATTTCATACTAGTCGTATGCATAAGTTATTTCGGGGTTTTTGTTAAATAAGTACGTAATTTTCTAGAGAAATGTTTTTCAAAATACTTGCCATCGGCTTCTACATATTTCGCCTAGCTTTCAGGTAATTTCCGAATACCATGCCTTGTCTTTTACGGCAAACCATTCGTTGAGCCACTTTCCAACTTCCTCAAAATCGCTGATATGCCTCTTTGTGCTGTTCTGCCTGGAAAACGTGTTAAACCATCAGGGGTTTTTTGTAAACTGATAAGGTAGTTTCGATCACCATACATGATGACGTGGCGTTCGTTATTATGAGAAAATCGAAGACAACGGTAGAAAAAAAAAAGAAATTTGCCAATGTTTGTATTTTTTTGGACAGGGACTGTAATTTCTGTTGATTATCTTCTTCACTATTTGATCTCTTGAATCTTAATTTCATACTCGTTTTGAATGGTTTCGTTTCCATTCTTTTAAGAGCGTGAACACTCCTTAAAAAAACAAGACTTTACTTTGATTTCCTCTTGAAAAAGGGAAACATTCTGCGTTTCGTTCATTCTACTGTTCCATATTGTTTGTTTCATTTGATAACGATAACGGGTAATATAACGAAGTTCTGTCGATTTATTCCATTTTATCATTTCTACAATGTTGGCATGTTGCATGGCACAAATTTATTCATTATTTATTTCTCATATACACAAATATTTCAAGCTAATCGAACTTCGCTTCAATATTAATAGTGTGGAAACGTTGACAATACTGAAACAACCGACACGTACACCAAATGCAGTTAGAAATTGTCTTACGATTTCAGAATATATTAGAGTTAATTTTATATTTTGTGCATTTTTATAGTTTTTTTGACAATTGATTGAAGGTATGGGCTAAGAAAATTCGAAACAAAAGCAATTACTGCGATGGTCAACATACGAATAGAAATATTATAACAATTTTCTTAAAAATGTCTAGATGTGTACAGTAACTCTATATAGATGTCGGACACATACCGATTTACGCATCAAAAGGGAAATACACGGTTGATGCATGTATTTCGGAAAAAAAACAGGATTTTCTTTATCATTATATTATATATTTACAAAAAATATAAGTATTGAAAACACAACCCATTTCCATGCTTTGGAATGACAATTGTCGCCCGTAAACATTTCCTGTGCCAAATTCGGCATTTGCGGTTGATTGATTTAAATGCTTCCAAAGTAGTAGTAGTAGTAGTAGTAGTAGTAGTAGTAGTAGTAGTAGTAGTAGTAGTAGTAGTAGTAGCAGCAGTAGTAGTAGTAGTAGCAGTAGTAGTAGTAGTAGTAGTAGAAGTAGTTGTAGTAATAGTAGTAGTTGTTGATGTTGTAGTAGTCGTAGTAGTTGTTGTTTTTGTTATAGTATTTGTTGTAGTAGTAATAGTATTAATGGTAGTAGTAGTGGCAGTAATAGTAAGAGTAGTAAAAATGCAAACCGCTATGATGTTTATACATTTACTTGGCTGTCTTTTTATCCAAAATTCTCTTATTGTAGATAACGTACTAGGCGTTTTGTAAAAGGAAACAATTGTTATTTTTCTTTATTGTGTTATTCTGTGAGTTTGCAGTACTGTCGGTTTTTAGCAATATATTTTGCTTTTTTTGGGTAGTCATTTTATTGAGTTTATATAACTAAAGATAAAAAATAAATAGTACATAATACTTATCTTAACTGAAATTCATGGGAAACTGAATAGGATAGTGATAAAGATAGCGAAGAAAGCATTATAGTTCCTAGAAAAGGAAAAAATGCAAAACACCAAAGTAGCAGTGACAGTGTTGTTGTTGATACATCAAGTAATCTTTCCGAAGCATAGATTAGGGAAGACAAAGACAATATTCCCGAAAATTACAACTCAGTTAAGTTCTAGCTAGGAACCCTTGAACCTTACGAAAATCAGGAAGTAATGGAGATGTTCTATCTGTCCTGTCCAAGAATTTTGGGATATGTTGTCGAAAGAAACGGATCTTTCTGTAGAAAAAGTTCGCGGAAATCGGCAGTATAATAAATTAAATTACTCAATGAGTGGCTTCCTGTAACTCCTGATGAGATAAGTGAGTTATATGCTCTTAGTGTTATGGTTTCATAAGTGAAAAAGCCTATGGTGCAATGGAACTGGTCGAAAAGAGCTGTCATACACACTCCAATATTTATCGAAACTATGCCTTTCAGAAGATTTTTAAGTATTTCCCATTTTCCGCATTTTAGTGATAATAGAAAAACTGAGAGTAATGTCCGTATTAGGGAAGTATGAGCAGTACTAACTTATTTGAATAATAATTTCCGACAGCTGAATAAACCAAAATGTGATGTATAAAAAATAAATAAAACAAGTGTTTTTCCTCCTAAGAAAAAAGGAGCGAATTTAGAGGACTTAGTATGCATTCTATACACCAATGTTGAATCAGTGAAAACTATACGAGAAAAAATTTAATTCATGCAAATATTTGCATAAAAGTTTTATTTCATTTTTCAACATCAATTCTAGATTGGATGATGTCATTGTAATCGTCCATCCGTTGATTGTTTTGGTATGATTTAATTTACAATTGAAATCATGTGAAACAGAAAATGTTCGTGTTTTGAAATTGGTTATGCTTTGCGTTCGAATGTAATTTGTTACATTTGAATAAAAAATGACTGCTTAGCAATTAGTTATACTGAATTCATTCAAACTAAAATTAACAAGATTTATTTTATGTTCCCATAAAATATTTTAAACGGTTACCCTTCACGACATAGAATTGAAAATAACTACCGCAACAGAAACACATATTCCTAATTGGCATATATTACTTCGAAACTATGCATGTATGCCATAAACACATAAAGTGCCCGGTATACATCCGATATATTAAAACCAGCTACGTTGGTACTTAATTCCTTCCATCTCCTTAACCATCTTCCAAATACAAATAAGCACACCCATACCTAATATTACATTTGATGCCTTCAAGGATTCAAGGATTAGAATGCCAAAGCAAGAACAATTTCAATATAATGCAGGTGCTGATTTCAGAGCGTTTTGATCGATTTATTGTTACCTGTCTAAGGGCATCGTCGTTCACACATACAAACGGAATAGGCAAAGAAGGAGCGAAACGTAGTAGACGCGCGTACGTGCTTCTATCGATGTATATAAGTGAAGTCATAGCAACAATTAGCTTCTCTTCTGACTATTTCAAGTGTGCAGAACGAATACGATTCGAATTTCAAATTAGAAGGGCTTTGCCTAATGTGGTATACATAGATTACACAGGAGGTATTTTCATTAGGCAGCGTTGAATTGTTCATGATTGCTAAATTCCAGGATTTTAATATGTACCACGTGTAACAAATCTAGCCTCGTGATTTAGATCAGTCGAAAATCTCACAAATTCGAATGTTGTAGTCGTTTATTAAGGACGAAAGGAGCGTATTGGATGTGAACAAATATTTTCCTGAAATACCGATACTAGAAAAATTCAAATTAGGAAAACGAAGCTGGAAATTCATTTGATTGAAAGCATGACGGTTTTTTTTATCTTTACGTGTATTCAGATATCGTTTTCATATTCGTTCCAAGGATGAAATGTTGTGCATATTCAGGCAACAAAATGAAGTGGCGCAAGAATTGAAATGGCGTGTGATCTGAAACTACTCAAAGTCAAGTTTGAGTGCCAGGATTGATTTCTGAGTTTGATCTATGGGCGGGTTGCACGACCAGGGAAAACCTGGCTTGGAAATGGATGCGGCCCCCTACCAAATTGATATGTATCCTTAAAAGAAACGGATACGTAATAAAAGCAATTTTTCCCAGTGCCGTACTAGGACTTAGCCTGCATCTTTTAATATGGCTTCTTTTTAAGTTGCAAAATATTGATACAGTTTCAAGGACATATTAATTTTGAATGTAGAGAACCAAGTTCAATGCAGACCTGAACCCTTGAATTTCATACGTCATTCCTGCCAAACGAAGTCAGCTGCTTTGTGGTGTTTTTATCAATAACTTTATGATGCAGGACTGACATTACCCTAAAACTTAAATCTTTTATTTACTTAGCTCTAAATGATATTTATGTTAATTTTGCTAAATGATCATAGCAAAATTCACCGATTTTCAATAGATAACTTTAAAAAAAACGCTCTTCATTAAAAAAATGTTTTCTTTTTCTAAATTAGATATGGCAATGAGGCTTACAGGAAACAATGATAAACGCTCATATGAAAAAAGCTTATTTATAGTTTTAATATACGTACTGAAATCATATTTTGTTGCAATTGGATGGGTTTGAATCAAATTTTGCTGTCTGCCACTTAGGATTTTATGTTATTCGTCCGGAAAAAGTAAAGAAAGAACATTATTCGATGCTGTTTATATATTCCACATATATGGCCCTGTAAGGGTGGCGTGTTTGCTTTAGTGTCAGCCACATTTAGCTCTACTGACTTCTCTGTTTTTTACGGCGACACGGACTTGAGGCGGTTGCAAATGTGAGAAAGACCTATTTTTGGATGATGTTACCGCGGCTACTGTTAAACTACTAATGGCACGGTATTGTTCGACCGTTAGACAAATGTACTGACTATTTCCCGAGCATAAACGAGACATCTGTAGTGCGTGCTCTGCGAGAGAGGGACACGTGAAATTTATTACCGGCCGTAATCATATACGTGTGGAGTCCAAGAATTAAGCAAGAAATAGGGAACATTCTTGTAAAAGTTTCCAAGATTCTTGTAAAATTTTAAACAATTGCCCCTGAAAACTAAGAAAATTAAGAAATATTTTTTTGATACTCCTTGATATTTATCAATAACAAATCAAATATGTGGTGCATGCCAGAGTGTTACGGTCCATCTATTTGGAGTTTCTTTGAAATGCGATGAAATGCACATTTGAATTTTTGAAGTATGAAATTCGTTTTCCTTTTTTTAATTTTCCGTCAAAAATCACAAATGTATCTTTGTTTTTAACAAACATATATTTCGGAGGTAGTGCTCCCTTTCATAGTGTTTTAGCACTATTACTCCCGTAATATATACTTGTGAAGAACACAAATAAATTTACGTCTTTTTACGGAAAATTACGAAAAAACGAAGTTTTAAAGGCGGAACAACACCGAGGAAACGAAGATTTAGTAAGTTTCCAAGCTAAGTGGTAAAATGAATATGGAAGCTGGTAAGGTGCATATCAGCCGTTGTTTACTAACTGATCTTAGAAATCACGTAACGGAGGCTCGTCGGAATACAAACATAATTTATGGAGGAAACGTGCTAAACATGCAATTGTGATTATGACGGTTTTGTAGTAGGGAACGACCGTTTGATGTGGTGATAGGTAATAAGTGAGGATATTGGATGTTATACAAGGAAGTGATAAAATAACTATTAAATTATTAGCAGAGAGGTTTCAGGTCTCCAGGACCACTATATAGAGGGAAAAATAGGTGCGCTAGGATATGTGGTCAAATTAGATGCTAAACAAACTATTCCAATGAAAGAAAGAAGACCGAATGATTATGTTTTCCATTTTGCTTTTACAACTACTGATGGAAGTCTCCGACAGATGATTGCAGATGAAAAGTATATCCTGTACGATAACGCGAGCCAAAAGAGGTCAATTACCAACGTCATCTTTAAAACCAGACTTACATCCACGGAACATCTTGTTGTCATTTTCGTCAGGAATTTGACAAGAAGGAGTCATTTTTTGGGAGCTTTGGAACATAATCAAACGTTGCATGTGGTTTTGTAACTTTCAGTGATTGGTGCGGCTTCTACAAGCCACGGAGTCGTGATTCACGACGACAATGGTAGGCTGCACACAGCTGTGTTTACCAAGCGCTAATAAACGCAGACTGTCCGGGAACTTCCCATCCAACCTATCATATTCTTCCGATGTTGCTACAATATATTATTACTTGTTTGGGACCGTGGGCAACTACCTGGAAGGAAGGAAACACAACACTGAACGAGGATCTTCTTACAGATTAGAAAACTTTTCGAGGATAGAGTGAAGATTTCTAAAGGAGAGGAATACAGTAACATCCAGGTCGTTAGACACATGCTATATATAATATTGATGATTATATATTAGATTCGTGCTTAAATGCTTAGATGCGTGCTTAAAAAAATAATTATTTAATTCGAAAGCATTAAAAATTGTGACAACCTGGGTAGTAGTACTTATATCCATTTTGTACATGTACCCATTTACATTACCATTTTGTTAGCCTTCGATTCAATACTGATTATATTCTTGTGTGGATTTCTTTCAATTGATTGATCATGCAGGATAGGGAGCATCAACATTAAATGACGTATGTGGGTGAGGGACCGTAAAGTCTGGCGTTCAACACACTTTGTAGCAAATGAAGTGAGCTTTGCGAAATAGAGAGCTTCTAAAGTAAACTACGAAACAAAGTGGATAGATAGTGGTGGCTAAATATATGGTTAAATATATGTGAGAATAGTTACTTCGGTGTAATAGTATATGTGAGTCATTGTGTTTGAATATGAATGATACGAGAATGTTAATGCGTATCTCTCTGAACTTTCTTCTAGAGAAATATTTTCTTCATTTAGGGACTTAAAAACGTGGCTCGACATTGCTAAGGTAGTTTGCTCCGTAACTTCGTGGACGCTACAGGATTCGCTTATGATATTTCTTGATCATATCATAACGGTTAATTTGAGTTGAAATATATTGAGTTTTATCGAATATGATAGAGTTAAAATGGCGTGACACTTATTTGATTTATGGTTAGATTTTTTTTATTTTAAGATTAAAGGCCTAGTATTTTAACCGTTGGTTTCCTTCAAAAATCTCGTAAAATCTATGTTTCCTCGGGAGCTAGGATCATTACTATATGCATTTTCTCTGTGGCTACAAAAGACTTCATTACATGTTGAAATTGTCAGAGCATCATCATGGAGAGTCAGTGTCAAGTCAGAGTCAAGTTTCTTTCTTAATCTCTTGGTCTTCATTTAGTGTTCCGTATAACCGCCACTGTAGTTATGTAAGACATGAAATTTCGATATCTCATGTCTTTCGATATTTTTCGAGCTGTCATAGCCTTAAATCCAAACATTTCGCATTTTTCAGACGCTCGATTGGCCAATAAGCAAATTGAGCGGCTTGGGCAAAATTTCACCGAAATCGTGAGTTCAGTAGCGGCTAGACATGAAATAAAGTACTAATTTTATTTCACATTTTATTTATTGTTATTTACTCATATGATAGTAAAACTAACACTAATTGCATTTCAATACTAAGCACAAGAAAATAGAATAAAAAAACAACATAATTAACTTAACTGTATGATTAAAAAAAAATGTTTCTACTTATAATCAGATTTGAACATGTATGTATGAAATAAGTTCATTTAAAAAAAATATTAATGAGATCTTGGAAACTTATTCATCTCTGTTGCGTTTGCAATTAATACTTTTTTGTTGGGGCTCATCTCTTGCAATCTTGGTACTGGATCCTTGTTTCTCCTAGGAAACTTTGCAACAAACCAGGCAAGAATAGCCATCATCGTTGCTTTCTTCCCTTGACTAACGTATATAGTTTTGAAATACTGTTCTCTCTTCTCTAATCAATCTTCATCTTAGACTTAACGTTTTTTCGGCAGTAGAAAATACATCGTTTTCTTTATTGCTTGGACCAGTTTTGGGTTTATTGTGGCTGACAGAGGTAGATGAAGTTGGATCTTGTTCAGTGTTGGACTTTGTAGCTTATTCTGGACGATCTTTCTAGCTCAATAGTTTTTTGATCTGTATGGCCGGTTATAATTGACGGTCAAAACTCGTATTCATTGAAGATATTTGCATTATATGGAAAGATGTCAGTCCTTTGGAAACCCTTGACAATATTCAAACTTTTTTCTAAAGAATCTTCTTACGCGGAAGAAAACACTTGCCTCTATGTGGAATAACCGATTGATCAAACATCAGCTCTTGTTTTTAATTTCTTCAAAAATCTTGTCAAAGTCATCCGTTTGAAGTTCGTTTTGGTGTTGCCGCAGGCCAAAATTAACTCTGGGTAGCTTGGGTCCGCCGGGCCTTGCTTTGTGGGTCTCGAGGACGCGTTTCGGCTGCACACATACGGAAATATAATCAACGAACAAATAATGACCAACTCCGACACAATATTTTCAGTCCCCGACCCAATCCTTGTCAAAAAAAGAAAACGCGACGAACCCGACAACGATAATACCTCGATCCTGAAAAGACCCAAACTTAATGACCCTCGTTAACACCTAATTAACCAGACCTATCCCTCCGAAAAAAGTTTCACATATAAAAAGATGGACACCGCGACAAAGATATCAGAGCGAGCTGAAGATGGCTGTTGCAGCCGAAACGCGTCCTCGAGACCCACAAAGCAAGGCCCGGCGGACCCAAGCTACCCAGAGTCATCCGTTTGACTTTGAATTCTTGGACGGCGGTATTCACACTTTTTTGTAGCATCATTTAAGTCTTGAGAAGTGTAAGAAACTCGGAACGTTTTAGTCTTCTAAGGTGGCATCCAAAAATAAAATAAAAAACATTCATAACTTTCGTTTTAAAATTTGGGGTTATTTAAGCGAATATTGCTGAAATATTCCTTAACCGAAAATTTAAAAAAAGTAAGGTTACGAACAAACTGACCGCATTATAACCGAATAATTTATATACTTAAAAAATATACTAAATTCATAGAATTTTAACGCTTACCTGATAAAAGACGGGTAATATTTAACTTGTGCATTCTCCTCATGGTTACCCGCCTTGACGTGACGAGGGGGCCCACTAACTCCAATGAACCCAGGGACTACACTGCAGGAGACCTTCGGATCCAACCTAGCAGCTAGGCAAAGGGCGACAAATGAAGCGAAGAGATAACCAAATTACAAATATGGAAGTACAACAAGAAGAAGCACCCTCAGTACCCGGCATACGAGGGGGAGAAATCTTCGGGGACCGGACAAGTGGCGTGACGGCACCAAGTACCCGTTGCCCAGAGCTATTGGGCCAGAAATGTTCACTGAGGGAGCAGGGCGTGCATTTGACGAGTGACTTAAACAAAACAAGCACAATTGCAGCTACCGCATCCACCGGGAAGACAGGAGCATCAGCCAGAGCGCTAAGAAGAAAGGCGCAAAGGAAACTGAAGCGTCAAAACAAAATCAGGGAGAAGAGCTTCCCAACGAACCCTGGCACCAGCTAAAAAGCGGCAACCAACCAAGGGATACCTAGGAAATCGGCTGCTGCTGCCAGGGAAGCTGTACCACCAACCGCAAAGGAAAAGGGTAAAACCAGACTTAAATGGATGAGATCGGACGACAGCAACCAAGACTGGTAAAAAGGAACGGAGGGTAAGCCCCGAACCCCAAACTCTGGCGAGGAAGTCCTATCGGGACGCCGCAACTGATGCACTAACTGTGGTGGTGATAGACTACCTCAATGAGAATGGTAAGATCCAGAAGGATCAACTCGTGAAGCTCCAAACCGCCTTGAGGAAGGACCTCTTCGAGCAATTTCGCAGCAAACCAGACAAAATTCCAACATTTAGAGGAATAAAACCGACAGCAGACCATCTGGTTGTAACCTGTAGCGACGAGCAGTCTCTAGAATATCTAAAGACTGCAGTTACCAAGGTAAACACCACCCTGAATGAGTAGTTTACAGTCGTCCCTATCAAGGAGGTAACGCGGTTATGCACCGTCAAGGTATTTAGACCCGAAACGGAGCAGACACCACAGGAAGCCTTCGAGGCGCTTGAACTACAAAACACCGGGTATGAAACGGAAAGATGGCATCTCTTCGCGGAGTGAGAAGTCGCCAACAAAGGCATGGTCCTGGTACTGGGCATCCAAAAAGAATACGTCAGCACTCCAAATGACAAAAACGGACGACTGAGTTTTGGCTTCACCCATTGGAACACCGACATAGCACTGATACAAGACTTAATGGAAAGATACTTAGAATCAGTGCAAAACAATTTAAAATCTTTGCCACAAACGATAAAATCCGTAGCTGCATTATATATCGGAAGGAAATTAATTGAATTGTTCTACCGCAGTTCAGCAACATGGACCTAACATCAGCGGTGTTCGACGGGCAGGTAACGCTAGCCTCAGCATACCTACCGTTTAACACTCCAATGCCAACCACCGAATTCCGCACCCTATCGGAACATATACGGGGGAAGCGGCCCATCATCGGATGCGATGCGAACGAGTAACACAAAGTCTGGGAAAGCAACAAGTGCAACGAAAGAGTCGAGCATTTAGTCAATCTTAATAACTACTAACCTCAACTTAGCAAATAAGGGTAACACACCGACTTTTATAACAAAAAAATTGAGTGGAAGTGATTGACGTTACTCTAATCACAACAGAGGCATTGAAGGATCTGCACGGCCGGAGAGTATGTGACTCACCGAGCCTGTCGGACCATCAATGGATCACCTTTCAAGTGAGAAGAGGCGAGAAGACCCCATTGGTCTACTGGAATCCTAGAAAAGCGGATTGGGATGGCTACACCAACGCTACTAATATATAGGTTCACATCAGGCGAATCCATTGAGAAGTCGAAAGGACATCGACAATGAAGTGAGATACATCGCAAGTATACTGGTCGATAGTTTCAGTGAAATGTGTCCGACCACTACCGTCGAACAAAAAAAGGTAAGCTGGTGGAGCAAAGAAATGGAAGAGATCAGGAAAAATTCTCAAAGACTATTCAGAATAGCTCGCCTCATAAACCGAGATACGGGTTGGGAGGACTATAAGCGAAATCTGAAAGTTTTTAAAACAGCTGTAAGAAGAGAGAAAAGGAAATCCTAGAATCTTTTTTGCAGCAATATTGACGGAGGAAACGAGACATCTAGAGTAAGCAGAGCTCTGAAAAGAGAACCACGTGTGGACACGATGCTTCAAAAGGAGAACGGATCGTGGACAACAAATAGCATAGATCATCTCAAGCTCCTAATAAACCAACACTTTCCGGGCTCAACGGATAGTAAGCGAAGAAAAGGTCCTTTGGGCCATTATTACCTTCTAACCTTACAAATCACTAAGAACGGACAAAGTGTATCCGTTCATGCTTATTAAAGCGGATATCACAATATTACGGATTTTGGTAAATATATAGAGAGCCTCCATATCCAAAGGCTATATTCTTTTGGACTGGAGAGAAGCTAAAGTAGTTTTTATACCGAATATGCGGATTACCGACCTATCAGCTTAACGTCTTTCATGCTGAAAACCCTGGAACGCCTGGTGGATGGGTACATAAAAAGCACCGTGAACATAACGGAGCTTTGCCCCAACCAACATGCGTACCTCCCAGGGCACTCAACAGAGACGGCACTACATGAAGTCGTAAGTAGAATAGAGAGGAACATTGCCATCAAAGATTACACTTTGGCGGCCTTCATTGATATCGAGGGAGCCTTCAATGATGTAAAAACTGAGAGCATAGTAGCAGCCATTCAAAAATATGCAATAGACCCATATCTAACTAAATGGTTGACGGAACTACTAGCTAAAAGGAAGATTACAGCCGAAGAAAACGGCGTAACCTTGAAAAAATGGACTAACAGGGGTACACCACAAGGCGGCATAGTATCACCACTTGCCTGGGTACTCACAGTTAACCAAAAAGGGCGAAGCTAAACGGACTGCGCATCAATGCCGACAAAACGGAGCTTATGCTTTACACAAAGCGCCGTAAACCGGAGACATTTACGTCCCCGACCATTGACGGAAAACATATCAGTTTAGTAAAGTTGGACTCCACACATTGGAGCAGTCAAACGGAGAGCTACAGCGGCGCTCTTCACAATGAAAAGACTAGTGAGGAAGACCTGGGGAATAAAACCCAAAATTGCCCACTGGATTTACACAACAGTAGTGAGGCCAATGAACACTTACGGGGCATTGGTTTGATGGCAGGCATTACAAAAGAAAACCATTGCAAAAGAGTTAGAGAAGATCTAGCGAATGGCCTGCCTTGGCATCACAGGTACCATTAGGACTACGCCAACTGCTGCAATGGAGATAATGCTTAATCTCATGCCACTCGACAAATTCATCTTCAGAGAGGCATCACTTGCGAGCATCAGATTAAAATCCACATATGGGTTATCTACCCACCCACAAACAGGGCACGCATGCGTTTTGGAAAAGTGGGTAGCATGGCCCCGTTAAGTAAAATGGAGCTGGATAGAATCCAACCGATAGTAGAAACAACGATTTCATACAAGATCAGCATACCGACCAGAGAAGCGTGGGAAACGACACAGGATTTCACATCTGGAAGGCAGATCATGATCTACACCGATGGTTCCAAAACGGATGAGGAAAGCGGTGCCGGAATCTTTTTCCTAGATCACCCGCAACTCAACCGAAGTTATAAACTGGAGAGCCACACCACAGTTTTCCAGTCGGAAGTGTTTGCAATAACAGCGGCTATAGAAGCGGCAACAAACAACCTTAATGGAACAATACAAATACTCTCGGAGAGTAAATCGGCACTGCAGGCGCTTGCCTCTAACCGCGTGGTTTCACAACTGGTGCATAATTTTGGGCAGCCTCTAAAAACTGCAACAACTCGAGTAAATTTAAAACTGACATGGGTCCCTGGACACAGCGGTGTAGAGCGAAACGAAAGAACGCATGAGCTAGCGAGAGCTGTATCAGCCGACCAAAATGCCACTAGAATTGACACAATTAAAGTGCCACTAGCAACGGTAAAAAGGGAACTAGACGAAATCCTCTGGAAAGAGACAGATACGGCTTGGAATGACAGGAACGACTGCAGGATAAGCCGAGCTCTTTGGCCTCACCCTAATAAAACGAGGACAAAACAACTCCTGGGGAAAAACAGAAATGGCGTTAGAATATTGGTGGCAGTATTAACGGGCCATAATCTTCTAGGTCAACACGCCAAACGAATAGGAATCCAAACTATTGACACCTGCCGAGCTTGCGGAGAGGAGGAAGAAAGTACAGAACACTTCCTCCTAGATTGCCCGAGTTAGACCAACAAACGCCTTACTTGGCTGAGGTGTACTGGCGTAACAGAATTGGAACACTTGGCGACCACAGAACTCGGGGAACTCTTTGGCTTCTGTAGTACGACAAGATGGATCATCTGTAAACAATAGTACTACACATGGGGAGCTAAGGACCGATTCTGGCCTCTATGCTATTTTCCAGCAAATGGACCCCAGTACAATAATAATAATAACTTGTGCAGAACAAATATTCTCATTTACAATTTTTTGTCCGTTTTAGTCGCAAAAGGAACAAAGTCTGCATGTACTTCACTGCATTAACAAGTCGTCACTGGTGGTCGCGCTATCAGTTCCCCTCCGGAAACGGCTTCTAGCCGCAATTTGATGTGTTAGTGTACGGTGTAGAGTTTCTAAGACATATCGATTGCCTAGCTTACCCCTATGCTTAATCACCTCGCCCTCCCCTACTAAGTCATTAGTAGGGTACCCTTCTATTCCGTTCTATAAAAACGCATCCTCGAATTTTGTTAAATATTTTAGGTTATTTCCGAGCTCATGGCTTCTTAGACCGGGGATCTCTCAGGGGCCGGTGGCCCGTGGCGATTTCATAGCCCTACCACCTCAAAGTTACATCATTGAGGACCGGAATCTCATTGGATTAGGAATTTGCAAGATGTGTTGGCGCTTGCTAGCAATTACGCTTTGTCTGTGCGTTACAGTTTCCGCAGATTGCTTGCAATTATAGGACATCTCCCGCTGCTACATGGCTGACCAAGTGATCCTTATGCTTACATATTACATACTTGTTAGAACCACTTTGGTTATTCATAAAAATCTTAATTGAAACCGCTGTGCGACTGAGTTTGATAATCAAGAAACATTTTGAATTGCATTTAATAGAAAATGTAAAGTGTTATGAATGTTGGAGGAATAATAAAGGAATTTTAACGACCAACTGATGAACTGAAAGATTTTAGGAAACTGTTCGCAATGTTAAAAAAGGTTTGATAGGAAACACCCTATCCCGTAGTTATTTCGTTACACAGGCTTAGCAATGCCTTCGCGAATATTGAAAGGGAATAGTTTGCAATTATGTTTTCTTTGGAATTCAGTAGAAGTTTTTGCAACTATCACGGGCCAATCACCTGAGAGATGTTCTTTGGAATTCAATCCACAGTAGAGTTTCCTAGCTGAAGCACCATAACATATTCGAGTTTGTGTGCCTAGCGATGAATTAGTGGATATAGATTAATTTCAACTTGCTTTATAATTGGAGCAAAAATGTTCGTGCTGGAACTATTTTAGGCTGGAATTCAGTTGAACACGAGTTACGTACTGTGATAATGAATCCGTTCTTATCAAACTTAAAGAGTATGATGTTATTAAATGTTCTAACATGACGAATTAAAGCAAAAAACCATCTCTGAAATGTAGCGAGAAGTCGTGCATAGTTTGATTTACGATCGTTTAATTTGATAATTGGCCTGTGAACCTAATTATAATCGAAATACATATGAAAATAAACGCACTCGATGTGGGAGAAGCATATTCGCTACATACTCATGTATGAATAATTTTTATTGCGCAAAATATTCTACTTTATTAATGAGCAGCACGCAGTTGGTCACTGACTACATAGAATTTCTTCAGACAATGACGTAAAAGTCACTCTAAAAATTCATGCAAGTTTGATTTCGTCGTATATTGGCCACTATAAATAAATAAACAGATAAATCGGTTGTAATATTTTGTATCAAAGTGATGTTGAACGACTCTTTATTATAGTGCTACTGCGGGCAGCTAGCTGGTAAACTGAGACAACGAATAGTGAGTTTTGGTCGATGGTTATTGGAAAGTTGACAAAAAAAAAAAACAAAATAGAACAAAAACGCTTGCTCTGAAAATATACTTTCCATTTTTCGCGTGTGTTGTTTCGCGGCTCACACGGGTTTTTCCTGGGCGAGAGTTAATAAAAATACCAGCACAGATTCTTCGCCTAAGAGATTCCGTTCCACATAAATGCACTTCATCTGCAAAGGCTGTAACGACAATCTTTAACTGTAATTCACCACAAGAACATAAAGCTACAATCTACAGCAGTAATACAGGAAACGTAGATGCTTTTCGCAAACCTGATGTCAATAAAGAATTTATTCGCTTAAGATTTGCACAGTTCGCAAAGTCTGTCGGGGCGGCGGGCATTACGGGTAGTACGGTACATGTGCACATGAGTCTATTTACAATATATTTTATTTTTACTGCATGTGACGTCACGCGAATTTATCTGAGTGTGCTAGAAAATTCCGTTTAATGCTTTTGTTGTTTATATCCGAACTTGATAAAAGTGAAATAGATACGTCATATGGTGACAAACGCGAGCAGCAGATCTTTTATAGCCGTAAGATTGCAAACTTGGCAATCACTTGCGTGCTTCTATAAAAAGATACACTTGTAATTATTCAGTACAATACTGGAGGCAGATTCGTGTCGAGTTAGAGTCCAATTTGGGAGAGTTGTGCCATCACGTCGCAATTTACTGGCAATTATGGCTTTTAATCCGTTCGCGGTTTTTCTAGTGGTGGCGGCGTGCGTAATATTAAGCAGCGAGGCAGCATGCCTGACGAAGATCGAATGCACCAAATGTCGGCTGGACGTGTACAGCTTCGGTTCGAGGGAATACGACTGCGGCATTTCCCGCCACAACGAGTTACCCGTCTGCGCCGTCGAGTGCAAGAAGGAGTTCGACATGGTCATACCCATCCCGAACTTGAACCTGGAGTTCGACCCACAAATCTGCGTGCCCAGCATCACTCCGACCACCACCACCGCCCCCACAGCCAAGACATCCACCAATCCTGTAACGCCTTCGGGCGCCACTACAGAGACCCTCACCCCTGGACCCAGTGTGACCGCTTGACGCGCTTCCTTGCTCGCTGATTTACAGCTGTGACTTATGCAACAACTTACTAGAGATACAAGTGATTCAGAGTGAATGAATGTGTGAATGCAGTGTACACGGATAAGACGCTACTTACGGCAGTGGCCTTCGTTGCACCCAGATAAGGTTTCAAGGGCGATACCCAATGCCAGTGTCGTAGATATTAAGCCGTTGAAAGTGAGATGAGTTCACTGTAGAGTCTAAGCTCTAGCCACTATTCTTCGCAAAAGACTGTTCTGTAGAATTATGGTTTCTATTTAATGTTATTTATATGAATCATATGTTAAGTTATAATGCATTATATCCTACTGATTAATAAAAATCCTATAAAAGATAGTGCTTGGAATTTTCAGCCGCGGCTAATGCTTTCCTTAGCGTGTGGTTCCGCAGCTTGGATTTTCTCCTTAGTTCGATTACCACCTAACAAGACCTTAATCTAATGCAATATGTAGCGCTTGCGATAAGGACTCCTCGACCACTCATCCGCATTCATCTATCGACTCTATTCCGAGAATATATATATACACATCGTTGAACTGTAGAAACTCAGTTGTATCTTTTTAACATACTTTCATACTGCATTCCTTAGACGTGGTATATCTTACAGAATTCACACTATCATCTAAGGAATGAGTGTTATAGGCATGTGCATATGTCCAAGTATAGCGCGAAGTTGAAGCTCTGTCCCACGATCTGCAGCTCGGAGGCTCTTTTTACCTGTGTTAGTATTTGGTATTCTTCTTATATACCGAAGAATCTTCATGGGCTTCTTCGTTTGGATCTTGCCGAAACGTGGCGCTATCATAATGTCACTTCGGGATTATTTTTTGTTGTTACTTGCAGTTGGAGCTCAGGAATTTTAGAATCTGTTGAACTCCATGGAACTTGGTAATGAAGTGCTAAGTTCCCTAGTTAATATCAGATAAGAAGCAAATAGAAGAAAATTGGAGCAATAATAATTATGACTCAAAGCGCAATTAATACTGAGGGCATTAGGGGAAATGAGTCGCACAATTTCAATGTCGTTCATGTTTTTTTTCCCTCCCTCTTTCTCTAAGTTTATTTGTGTCTTTTTTTTGAAGGGATAGAATTTTACGTTGGCGATACTTTTTATACAGCCATGCAGCTGTCTTGCGTTTAATGGTTAGTCAAGTTTGTTGTCATTAATACGTTGATGGCAGTGCAACTTCTGTAAATTGTGCAGATTTATTTCGAAAACCGGTTCTGTTTGAGAAACTCAACTCGCACTTAATTGTATGACGAATATGTCGGTCCATCAGAACAATTAATTCACGTTCACATTCACTGATAACACGCAACTGTGGAGAGCAGTATCCAAGTGAGTCTATTCGACATCGTGCTCAATAATTAAATTTGTGCCCATCCACATCGCTGATTTTACGGAAGGATCTTGGTTTGGGGGCTATCAAAATCAGGAATCAGAGGAACCCATGCCGAACAACAACCGGGCACGGCGTAGTTTCAGTGTATGGACCATTGAACAAATTGCTATAGATCCCGAATGAGCAACTACAAGTGATTGTCTAAACATCAATCATTACATCCGGAGATAGTCACTGTTTGGTGTACTTTATGGGCTGGTGGAGTCAATGGCTCATATGTCTTCGAAACTGCTCCTGGAAATAACATAACAGTCAATGTCGACGTAGAGTTATGCCATATGACTTTATCGATCCGAAATCGACCCGCAGTGGTGCAGGGGACCTCTGATTTCAACAGGATGACGCGATATGTCATACACTTCGTGCAATCTTCGACTCAATGAAAGAAGCATTTAATGAGTGAATAAATTCTCGTTTTGATCTGAAAACTCGACCTTGTGTGATTGTCTTGTGATTTAACACCGCTGAGCTTGTGTTGATATATCAAATCACTTGTCTACGCTGACAAATCCGAGACGCTTGACCATTTAGCAGGCAAGATTGGCCGCAATTGGCCCAATTATTGGTAAGAGTAATCGAATATTGGACATCTCGTTTGGACTTCCTCAAAATCTCTTCGGCTCCTTGATTCAAACTATTCAAAGTCTTAGCAGTAGTGTTAAGGAACAACCTCGAACTCGCTCAAAAAACTCGCGATATATAGCACAATGGAGCTGGTTGACAAATTAAACAACAGGCAACCAGAAAAAAACATTAAACTGGCGTCATTCGAAATCAAAGGTCTTTATCCGTTAATACCAGTAATAGAAACAATGAATATAATGCAGGAAGTACTACTTAACAAAAAGAAGGATTAATGGTATAAGTCACTTACAGCTTATAAGTGAGAATGAATAAGTTGATCTACCAAACACGTTTCCATAATTGATTAAGCAATTAATAACAAGAATGGAGCGGACACCTCTAACAAACGAAGCCTACAGCAAGGAATTAAACACGATAAACACGACAACAGAAAAACAATGGATACAAGAAGGATCTGGTTGTCACCAAATTGATTTTGCAATAAATTGATGGTTAAGCTCGCTGACAAGTTGCGCAAATTGTTGCAAATGAGATCGACGTTTAGCTGATTAGTTTTTGGAAACAAATTTAATGGATGTAATGGTGATTCGTTAATGGCTTGAGGATTGTCTTCACTCCATATATTATTGCTCTTCAGGAAGCCATTTTACCAGAAATGTGCATCAACACTAAACAGAATTCTTCGGTAAAAATGCTCATCTTCAGTCAGTTACAAATTAGCCCAATCAGCAAAAATGCAATGTAAACGATGGTCATTTAGTATTAATTCTTGCACGAGCTGTATTTTATAGACACGTAAGCCAAACCCTTACGTAAAATTCTCCACGTAGTCGATGGACAGATGCCAACAAGTTGAGAACGGCGATGAATCGATATTTCGGTGTCTTCTTCAACATTTCACACTACAACATCAATATTCTCCTCGCTACGCACGATTCTTTGTCTTGTTGATGGTTTTTAGTAAAGAAGAGTAAAATTAGTGCGAAAACGATCAATCATTGCACTAAGTTCTTGCTCCGTAAGCCGATTATGTTGACCGTAAAAGTGACGAAGTGCCCTATGAACTTGTTTCGTTGAAATGATGTGTTCCGACCTGGATGGAATTATTTTTTTATCTCTATGAACTTCAAGAACACACATATTTTTTTCAAAGTGAATTTGCACAATTAGGAAACGTTCTTCTTTCGGCCTACGAATCATGATGAATTGCCAAATGTTACTGAACAGAAATGTCAACACAGTTTGACATTCTCTACATGTCATCAGGTAGTTTTCCAAGTTTTGGGTTCCCTAAATGAATGCAAGCATTTCAATTGGGTCCAGGTTATCGTAAAAAAAATGTGTGTGTTCTCCCTGTACTTCAGGTAGGCTTTACTTCAGCGTTCCATCCTTACGTTTGAAAAATTCTTAAGCGACTATTTTTTCTTCGTCAAAGTTCTCACTTTCTTTGTCTGTATCAGAATTTTTCTCTCTTTCTTGTACATGTTCTTCACTATCACTGTTGGTCTCGTCTTCTCCATTGTCTTCATTGGCTAATATCTTGTCGTCATCGAACGAATTTCGCTGCATTTCAGCCAAATTTGCAAAGTTTGTAAGGCGAAATATTGAAACGCATGTTTTCATGATGTTTATGCCATTGAAATAATAGATTGCATTGATGAAGAAGCCATTCCTTGGCTCCCACCACCTGGAATAATATGACAGACGATATATCATCTTACAGTAAATAAAGCTCAATATAATACGTTCTTTTTCAGGAAAAAAGAACTGAAAAATAAATTTAAAAAAAAAATGGAATTATAAAAGTCGTTTATATTTTCACGATCGTATGCAATGCATCTAGATTTCACTGGCAATTTATCTGGGTCTCATTCATCTGACATATCATCATTCACGACGTTTAGTGATGTACTGAAAAACAATCGAAGACGATTTTCGATATGTAAAGTACAACAGTAAACTGCTGGAAGACGCAATCCTTTGCCCTTCGATTGTACTGATTGGTGCCAAAAAATCTAAGATATTAGTTATGCCTGAACCTTGAAATCCTCGGTGTTTTTTTGAATTCGTATTTCCATGGAACTTAAAGTTTATCCTGAAACTTTTACTTCGGATTTACGTAAATTAGACTATCGCTGAAATGTATTAGTCAATGCTTTTGAAATGATGAATTTCGTTCTAAATACTCCCATATAACCGTTTTGACAAAACCAGCACTCATGTTGTATCATAGAGAATATTCATAATGATAAAATAGAATCAAAGGAACGACATTTTAGCTATTCAGCATATCCCTCACGGGTATGTCTCCGTATATAGTATGACATAAATCCAATAGGATGAAGCAAGCAAACGCGACCTGATCTTGGTCCTGGACGAGTACGTGACTTCACAATTGAAGTAACTTGGTCCATTGTCTTTTCGTATGGAAATCTTGTAGTCGACATGCAACGTTTCATATGACATCTTACAAAGGGCACGTTTTCCGTTCAGCAGCAAAGCACGGGGAGCAGCGGAAAAACAATGAAAGTAAAGTGTCAAACAATGGCAATGAGCAGAGAACCTACAGGACGTTGGAAATAATATCTTCAGACGGGGATGGTTGCGGATGTGAAACATGTACATTTACATGCAATGCTGGTAGAATGGAATGAGAATATTGAGACTATGTATGGAACAGGCTGAGGAAATTCTGATCTCATAGCACATGTTAGTGCATTCATTAGATTCAGAATATTTTTTTGGTGCCCGTGGAATGAAAATGTATTATGTTATGGTTCCTTAAATCAAACAGAAAGACTTTTTATTGAAACCATACTTTAACTATGAAGGATGCTGGCAAATTAAAAGGAGGTTAGTAAACCCTTATGCTTTTCATACAACATTTATCATATTTTACTTCAACGTTTTTCTTTATCTTCCGGACTATCCAAGAAAATGAAACATAGAAAAGTTTTTAACACAAAAGATCGAAGTAGCTGAAGCCAAAAGCGTAATTTAATTAGGGAAGTATAAAATTGGAGAAAGCTCACCGTCAATTTCGTATTAATGCATTTACGAACGTAATTTAAATTTTTGCCGATTTCGTTAATGCTCCAATTTAAAATGTAAACCAATATTATTTCAAAAAATGAGTCAATTTTGTGAATTCTTTTGAGAATATTTGGTTTGTAAATACAATATTCAAACATTTACCATGTTGCAGTCAATAATTGATAATCTTATCGATTGATCTTATTGATACTTTCATCTACCGCTTTCTCAATAGTTTTATTCTATACTGTTTTCAAATAATGTTAATTTAATTCTTCTCATTTCAACATTTACTTTTTCTAATAAACTTTGGGAATTGAATCAGCATCAGCATAGATAAAAAAATTTGCCAAGAGAAAATTAAAAAATGTCAAATTTCAAAAAATTAAGCCCAAAGAGGCTATGGCATACCGATTCGTACCCTATTTAGGCGACTCGAGACAGGCAATACTAAGAAATAAGGGCTACAATCTCAGGGTATATAATCTATGATATTAAACTTATATTGATTTGCTCTTGTGAATATAAGTTATATGATTATCAATACAAATTACGTATTGTCTTATAATGTGTCGGAAAAGAAAACGAGAAACGATAAGCATACTACATTAAACGCCTAAATAGTTCTAGCTTCGTTCCTGATCGAGGCACCATTCTTTCATTTGTTTTTCAATTCCCCGAGACGCTTGGAATCCACCATACATTTTCGACTGAAATAGAAATGGCTGAAAATCCATCTAAGAAAGGAATACAGATATTTCGGTGCGTCAGGCAGAGGGTCTATTGGTTGCTGCAGCTCAGGCTGTAAATAGGAAAGAAATTGAAGTTCGTTTTGGTGTTGCCGCAGGCCAAAATTAACTCTGGGTAGCTTGGGTCCGCCGGGCCTTGCTTCGTGGGTCTCGAGGACGCGTATCAGCTGCATACAGCCATCTTCAGCTCGTTCTCCGAGCTGAAGATGAGCTGAAGGCCCGGCGGACCCAAGCTACCCAGAGGAAAGACATTGTTGCATTTTAAATAAATAATAAAATTCACGTAATTACGTCTCTGGAAAAGGGAAAAAACGATTTCTCTGGTTGGTTGTTGTTACGCAGAAGGAAAGACTTCACTCAAGACCACCAGTAATAATTTTGAATGGGATCAAGAAAAGAATCCTGATGGTTTGTCCAATAAGTTGGACGTTTACATGAAAAAGTCATCTTATTCAATTCAGACCTGTTAATGACATGGTTTCTGGAACATTTTCTGCCGAAAAAAACAAAGACTGGAAAAACAATTATATATAATAATTAATTTTAGATGACCATACTTCCCATTCCAATTCCATTAGTCTATTGGATAATGCTAATTAAAATGATAGAACAAATACAAGACTACAATTTGAATTTTTACTAGGGAAGGCTTGGGGGAAATCCGTAACGGTAGGAAATGTGTAATGGATTTTAGATCCGCAATCGTCACGGCGACGACTGCAGGACGAGTCGGCCTCGCATCGACACCCGGCCGAGAAGTCCTATAGGCGTGGCAATGAGTTGTACCCTGAGGGTTATTGACTCAGCCACTCGGAAGTTCACTACGATGGTGGCTGCTGGCGGACTAGCTCTGTGCGGCGAGGTTTGCGGACGTGGGTCGAACCCGAGTGAACTTCCGCTCTGGTTCCATCATTGAACCAGCCACCGAAAAACCCGATTTTCCGAAGGCAAAATTTCGAAAATTATTTTACTCTTCCTTTTACATTGTTCCACAAATCAACACAACGAATTCGATCGCGCCTCCGCTCACCGGAATACCTAAATACCGCAGTGCCTGAAAATACACTACCTTAATTAATACCGTCTCCGTCCGGGTAAAACCTTCGCAGGCCTCGGAGTACGTTCGAGGCTCGCACCATTTAGTCGATGGTGTAGATTCGGTTGAGACGAACTCCCGATTAGCGCTGGTCTGGCTCTGAGTACCTGTTCCCATAAGGGCTGGTGCCAATGCTTGCATGGCCTCCCTGCTTTGCGCAGACATCATAAAAACCATTTAAGCAACTACTCATACGAGTGGAGATAGTGGCTCCGAGGGGGATCCTTATAGCATGATGCCTTACAAATTATACCAACTGAAACAAAATCAAAAAACAACGAACAAACTACCAAACCCAGACGACAAACGGATGAACGAGCACACAAAGGCAGAGAGCCTCTACCAACCAGAAATACTGGCGGTATGCGGACGCAGCAAAAAACAATACGCACGCCGGAACGTCCCGTAAGACAAGGGGAAAAGCATGAACAACAAATGCCTGGGAAACACACGGAGGGATAAACCACACCCCATTAGGGACGGTATTTTAGAGCTGGAAGAGGTCTTAGACTGAATCGGGGACTACAAAATCGAATGGCTTAAGGCGGAGGAAGAGCAAAAGGCCAGTACCTTGGTCGGAACGCAAGTGATTCCCGCCCACAGCGCTACTAAAAGAGTTGCCAGCAGCCCAATCCAAGGAGACTGAGACAATAGGAGGAAGGACGAAGCAGCGAATAGACAGGTTACATCGAATGATGGATTCCAGGTGGTGGCAACCAAAGCTCCTCCAGCAGGCTCCTCCTCAAAAAAGAGACCAATGATAAGCTCCTTCCTAAGGACAAAGTCAAAGACACCCCAAACAAGAACCACGAAGCAAGCAAGGCCGATTGCTGGTCAAACCGATAGATGGGAGATCTTACGCAGACGTTTTGTGGGAAATCCAGGGAGCTGTGAGACCCGATGACACTCAAACTGCCATCAGAACCGTCCGGCCAACCAGATCTGGTGGCCTCCTTGTAGAGTTTGGACCTGAGACAACAAACAACGACTCATTCCGTGACGCAGTTAAAAAGGCTCTTGGGGAAAAGGCAACAGTGGTTTCACTTGAACAAATGGCCACCCTAGCCACGTTACGGGCACGATGGAGATGGAAGAGTGCCTCAGAAGGGTTTTACCCGAGTTAAGTGGGCTTTAACCCTACTAACGCCCTCTATTATTACGACTAACCCCTGAAAATAATAGAGGGCAGCGCAATGCCATAGTCGACTTAACTGAGAAACAAGCCGAAAAACTCCTCTGCATAATAAAAAATAAAAATAAGTTGGGTGGTCTGCAGGATACGGCGAAGAGCAGTTCCACTCCGATGTTTCAAATGCCTATGCTACGGTCATACAGCACAAGGGCCGGATAGGAGCTTCTTGTGCTATAAGTGCGGCAACGCTGGACATAAAAGAACAGAATGCACGGGAGAGGCGCATTGTATCCTCTGCGAGAACACTGACCCCAGACATGATGACCTGAGACATATTTCAGGGACACGGAAGTGCCGGGTATTCAAAGAAGCCCAAACCAAAGCCAAAGCAGCTCTGCAATGACCCGTCTCCTGCAGAAAAACTTACATCGGAGCTCAAACGCTCAAGATCGGCTTGACCAGTTCCCGTGGTATATGAAAGCCGACATACTGCTGCTTAGCGAACAGCACTAAGATAAAAATTCATCAGCATGGTACCCTGATGAATCTGGTACTTGTGCCATATGGGTTCGAACCGGCACCCAACTGCGAGTTCAGGGCCGTGAGCGAAAATATGGTTTCGTTTGAATCCGGTGCCCAGAAATAAAATTCTTTAGTGTGTACTTGACACCGAGCGAACCGATAACATCTTTCCAGGCAAAGCTCATCTCTTTGGAGGACGCCGTTTTCAGCACAGAGGGTCATGTTCTTATTAGGGGAGACTTTAATACCAAGGCTGTTGAATGGGGTATGTCTAAGTCAGATCCTAGGAGAATCGAATCCTGGAGATGGCAGCCAGAGTAGGGCTAGCCGTGGTTAACACTGGTAACAATCCCACGCCTGGGCTGTGCGGATACCATACCGGACGTGACATTCGCCTCGGAGTCACACACAACTGGAGAGTTCTAGAGGACTACTCGGCCAGTGATCATCAGTACATAGCATTCGAGATCGACGACAATGTTCCTACACTCCCAGACACTAAGCGCTCCACCTTCATGTGGAATACTGAGAGGATGGACGTGGGTTAGTTTGTCGACACGCTCATGAGATGCTCACCACCGTTTGGCTCATCGCCGGGGACCAGAGGACTGACTGCTGAAGACATGGTTGACTCCACAATGAGTGCCATAAACACTGCTTGTAAGTCGTCTTTCCTCTGCCGGAGACCTTGACATAGAAAGCTTCCCTAGTATTGGTGGTCCACTGAAATAGCTGAACAACGAAAGGAGTGTTACAAACCCCGTCGAGAAGCTCAATGAGCGCGAAGCCTGGCGGTGTATCAGTCGGGTAGGAAATGCCTTCACGGACTGATCAACAGGAGTAAGGCCCGTTGCTGACAGAACCTCGTCGAAGACGTGAACTGTGTGGCTTGGGCTATAAACTAGCTATGCGGAAGCTCGGTGCTCTAGTGTGCCCTGCGTATTTGAAGAGGACATGATGGATGAGATAGTACAGGCACTTTTTCCTCAACATCAGTCCGTGTTGATGCCGCCCACAGGGAAACAACATCAGACTGTCCAGTCTTCACGAGGAAGAAGCTGGAACTAGCAGTTCTTTCCATGAAGGCGAAGAAGGCTCCGGGACCAGGCGGTATTCCAGCCGAGGTACTGAAACTGGTCTATTCTTGCCCTGACTTGCTGCTCAGTGCGTTTAATGCCTGCTTGTGGGAAAGCATTTACCTTGAGCGTTGGAAGACGGCAAGACTCGTGCTGATCAGCAAGGGAAAGGGAAACTCCGAGGCGCCGTCAGCATACCAACCGTTATGCATGGTAGACACGGCCAGAAAAGTGTTGGAGAAGCTTCAGAACGGGACGTTCTGACTTCGTCGCGGAGGTGGTGAAAGCGGTCCAACAGGCGGAGGCACGCAGTTGGTCCAACAGTCGGGGAGTCCTTCTAGTGACGCCGGACATAAGGAATGCTTTCATCTCCACTAGATGGGCGGAAATTTTGAAGCCCTGGAAAACTCATTCCAAGTGCCAGAGTATCTGATGTGGATAGTGCGAAATTACCTGAAGGATCACAGCGCGATCTACGACATGGCGCAAGGTCGTCGGAGGATGCTAGTCACATCAAGTGTGGCCGAAGGCTCTATCCTCAGTTCGGACTTGTGAAACGTCTTCTACGACGGATTGCTCAGACGTGAACTGCCGGAAGAGTAACAACTGATTGGCTATACAGATGATGTTGCGGCACTAGTGGCTGGGCGCACAGTCGATCAAGTGCAATTATGGCTAAATGTACTAATGCGCCGAGTAGGGAGCTGGATAACCACTCATAGGCTTAACCTAGCGCTAGAGAAAACCGAAGTGGTAATCCTGAACAAGAGTCCCCAGATTCCCAGAGTAAGAATGACCCGATTCGGGGACATATTAGTCGAAACTATCAGTTAAGTATCTGGGCTTGCTGATAGACTCTAAGCAGAGTTTCTCGGAGCAAATCAAGGCAACGACAAACAAGGCCGCAGCGGAGAAATCGGCAATTAGTCGACTAATGGCTAATCATGGGGGTTCAAGTCCAACAAAAAGGCGACTACTAATGGGTGTCGTGGAATCTACGTTTCTATATGGAGCAGAGAAATATGGAGCAGAGAAACTCCAGTCCTAGTGAGCCTAGAACGACTCGATGATATATCTAGAAATCTGAATCTACCGAAAGACAAGGCCGAACTTTAAGTATGACGACTTCAACAGTGAAATTCGCTCGAACCCGGAGTCGTCATATGTAAATATCGCAAACGTCACAGTTTTTTTCTTGGTTTTTCTTCCGAAAGAGGAAAGCGTAGTGTTTTGTAATAATATTTACAGCCTGTTGGTGAAATAAGGCCATAAGTATGTTTCTTCCGAACCCTTTCATTGACTCCTCTAAGAAAGAAAAGCACAGCTTTTGAACTAGTAACAAACTTCCTTCTAAATAATGGTAACACACTTCCATCCATTCCTGTAGCGTACAGTGCTATTGTAAAAGAAACGTATAAACTGATGTGATTGGTTTTAGGCAAAATAAACTACAAAAACTTCCAGTGGACCATCTGTGCTGATTTAAAGGTAATTGCTTTAATTATATATTAATTAATAAAGCAAACGCGCTTTACCAAATCCGCTGTGTCTTGTGTGAATGGGATAGTAGGGATCGGGCAAAACATCACACTCGAGAGCACTGGCCTGAATGAACAGCTTATATTCCTTGCTAGGAAAATCTTAAAAAATATTCCATTGGTCAATCTCAAAAAATAACATTGCCTCCTTTCCATATAAATTTGGGATTAATAAAAAACTTCGTTAAGGCGATGGATAGTCCTGGGTTTCAATACCTGAAAAATAAATTTCCTTGTCTTAGCGATGTCAAGATAAAAGAAGGCATATTTGTTGGACATGACGTGAGGAAACTCATGAAGGATTCAGAGTTTCTGGAGAGGATTGAAATGAACCCTAGTTGTCGTTTGTAGAAGTGGCCAAACATTTTCTTGGCAATCACAAATCTCCGCAGTATGTAAATATCGTCCAAACGATTTTAAAAGCTTGTCAAGAAATGGAATGCAAAATGTCCCTTTCAATACACTTTTTGCAATCACATTTTAATTTCTTTCCACAAAATTTGGAAGCCGCAAGAGATGAGCACGGAGAGCGATTTCACGAAGACATCGCAACATTTGAAAAACGCTACCAAGGCAAATGGGAACCCTCTTTGCTTGCTGATTATTGTTGGTCCATCGTTCGAGGAACACCAGAATCGTCCTACACCAAAAAAGCCAAAAGATCAAAGCGATCGGAATCTTTTGAACCATGATAAATATTTTAAATATGATTTATTGCTGTTGTAAAAATCATGAAAATAATTATTAAAAGAGAACAAGTGCTGATTTCGTCTTTTTATTTATCGTGCGTTTATACTTTGGCTACGAAGATTAAGTATATGTGTATATTTTCCTTAGGTTGGAGAACAAAGCTAATATTTTGTCGAATTGTGTTATTTCTATTTTGACAAGCAAGAATCCATATCAAGTCGTCCAAGAATTTTCCGTTTGCTCTCATAACAATCGAACCACTGTACCCTTCATGAGACTACCGCCCACAACCTCGACATCTATACCAAACTCTGTTCCTTCCAAACCCATGACAGAAAGAATATGTTTCTTTAATTGCAGGAGGAGGAGACTTTAACGGAAATTTCTTTCCCTTGAAAGACAAAATTTCTTCACCCCGAGACGAAAAATCTTCTGTGGAATTTGATTTCGCGTTCTCGCGGTGTCTTGTCTTTGTATTGATACCAATATATTTTTTGAGTTGTCTTCTTGGGTTGTTTGTTAGTTTTATTATTATGGCTGGCAGCAAGCTAGCAGAATGCTTGGTGTTTGCGTGTCCAGTGGTCGTTTTTAGAAGTGGAAGTGGGGATAATATAGTTTCACTTGGCGTATTAGTTCCAGAAAGACTATGATCCACAGGTGAAGTTGCTGCTAGATCTGTTTGATCTTGGTCCAGAGTTTCGTTTCGTGTCAAGAGGTTGAATGTGGTTGTCGAATCCATGACAGTTACAGAGTCGTTTCCAGTACCTAATAAATAGCTAGAAGCCAGGAAGTCTGCTTGGATGATGGGAAAAATTGCAGATACTTCAAACCAAGACAGACGAAACCCGGATGAATTGCAGTCGTGCCTCAGTAGGATTTGCTAAAGATAGAAGCCACATCAAACGGAGTAATTTGCATGGCGTGACTTTTCATAAAAAGTTACACTCTTTGCTAAAGGAGTCATTTTCACTAGGATTTCGTTCACTGGTCCTGTTCAGCCTTGGTAGACAAGGTGACATACGGCATTCCGAAAATATTCGAAGGAAAGGATCAGTTCATCAACACAGGAATTCTCTTCAAGTTCTAATTCAAGCAGCCCACTTCGAATTCGGCGCATGATTGGTCGAATTTTATATATCCAGTGGTAAATAGTTTCAGCTATACCATCTCTGCATAACTGAGGTGACATTCAATTTCTGGATAAAAAAACATTGGAGATTTGAATGACTGAATTACAGTTATGTTTTTCGCCTTTCATAGCTGGAAATTTAAACCTACTCTCTTCTGTCCATTTTCGGCAATTATTGTACAAGGCTCATGTACGATGGCCACACCCGTCTCATCCATATTGTAATTTGTTGACCCAGTTAACTGGTGTTTTTCCATAATATCTTCCAAATTATTGAAGAACAGGTTCAAGTCATCTCGGTTAAATGCTGTGCCACGATTAACCCTCAGGAGGTACACTGGGTATAGTACACCCAAGTATTTAATTTAATGCTTTGCCCTTCTGCAACAGTCGATTAAACAGAGTGCTAGTATAGCATGAAAAAAAGTTTACCTTCTCTACCTTCTCTTCTCAAATTCCCCCCCTGGAAATTGTCTGCAACGTTGAAACTCAAAGTTCTAACCAACCAGGAATTTAGTCTGTGGTTATACCTTACCCAGTGTGCACTTAGTGTCAGAATTTATCAAATCAAATGAATTGTAAGTGAAAAGGTTAATGAATTGAATTCATACATTTTCTCATCTGAATGCTTTTGATACTGCAAATAAGTGAATGAACTAGTATATATATGTACATAAATATAACTACAAATATATTACAATACAAGTGGCAACTGCTCGATTTTTTGGTAAGTGAACCATTCTCAAATTATTCTATACTCATTATTATTTGACACATTCTAACCAAAAAGCTCTTCAAAGTTGTAAATTCTACCTGTATATATATTTTATAAATTTATTCTAGTTGAATATGGAGACAAGATCCCATACTCGTAAAGCGTCAAAAATTGAACATTTCTACCAAAAAAATGACGAGTATGACGATGAAGAAAGTGAAAGTGAGCTGGAAGACACATTCGAAGAACAATCTTATGAATCTTAAAGCAAAGAAGAGGGGAAAGAAGAGGAGAAAGAAGACCGTAATAGTGAATCATCGGGCATTGAAGAAGGAGATAGTTCTAGTACATGTAAAAAAAAACAACGAGGTCGGCGGGCTACCTACGGGTGGGAAAAATGGATTCAAATGGCACCATCAATTACCTGAAAGTCGAGGTAAACGTAACAGACCAGTCCACATCTCATCTCCAATACGACAAGCAGCTCCTGTAAAAACTCCGATAGAAGCTTGGAGTGATCTTTTTGAAGATAGAATTTTAGAAATAGTTTTGAAATATACAAATGATGAAATAAATCGTCGTATTGCAATATTGAAAGCAAACGATGAGCAGCTTCAGTCATTTCATAAAACAGTAAATTTATATATAGTACCTATGTCAATTTTAAGAATGACGATGCCTGAAAAGAGATTCAAATTCATAATTTCATGTATGCGATTTGATGATAAAAGCACTCGTCGTGACAGAAAACACACAGATAAATTTGCAAATCTTAGAGAAGTTTGGGATAAAATCATCAACAATTGTTAAAATAATTATAATTTAGGTTCACTATGTACAATAGATGAACAGCTGCTTTCGTTTCGTGGTAGATGTGGTTTTAGAATCTATTTACCTGCAAAACCAGATAGATATGGTCTGAAAGTAATAACGCTAAACGATTCTGAAACGCATTATTTATATAATGCTATACCACATTTTGGTGCAATAGTTGATGGAAATGCTTCCGAAAGTGTACCGTCTTACTAGCTTAGAAAATTATCAGAGCCTATATATCATACAGGACGAAATATTACTTATGATGGGTGCTTTACTTCCATCCCTATATGTGATAAATTGTTACGAGAGTACAATTTAACAATGGTAGGAACAATACACAAAAATACACTAGAAATTCCTGCAGCTTTTAAATTTCCATCGAAAGGAGAAAAGATTCGTTTCGCGTATAATGATAATAAAATACTCGTTTCATATATTCCTAAGGGTAAAAAGATTGTTTTATTACTATCTTCATACTATAAAACAGCTAAAATAAGTTCAGAAACTGGAAAACTAGAAATTGTCAATTTTTACATTAATACCAAAGGGGGTACGGATAGTTTTGATAAAAAATGTCACCATTTTTCAACTACCCGTAAAACACGTAGATGGCCAATGCGTTATTTTTATGGTATGTTAGATCAGGCAAACGTCAATTCATTTATGATTTATAATTCAGTTAAGACGAATCGTCCTATACGCCGTAGAGATTATACTTTAGAACTATATATGTCTCTTATCAAGCCACAACTACAAATAAGACTCATTTCACCCACGTTGTGATTGTCATTGGGCTCACAGATTGAAATTTTTTTTTGGTGGAGAAGATTTAACTGATGGTCAGAAAACTGAAGGAAAACAGGAAATGTCAAAATATGATCGTTGTGGCTATTGTCCGTCTTATTTATATTATGTTACCAATGTTCAAGGTGTGGCAATCCAATGTGTAAAGAGCATGTGGCAAAAATATGAATGCAATGCTCTCTTCAATTATCTAATTAAAATTTGGTTAGAACGTCTTCTTTCGACACGTATTTATGTTCTCGTAAGTGTATTATTGAACTCCAAAATAAATCGTTTTTACTTGATGATAATTTTTTTTTCAAATCTTACAATTTTTTTTATTTAATACTTATCCAATTTAAATCCACCAAATGAATATGTTTTATTCAACGAAGCTAAATATCAGAAAGAACACTCAAAAATTTTCTAATTTTTCTTTCATATGCTGTTGGAAAAACATTTTTATCGATTTATGTCACAGAGATACGATCATTCATAGAAAATATTACCTTTCGACGATTCTTTGTTAGTATTTTACACAATATCTTGTAGTTTACTATGTTTATGACATTTTCATAATTATATTCGTATTCTATATCGTCTGACGAATCGATAGAAAAAAAATTGTAAATCCATCGCTTCAATGCAAAGAAATTAATAGTTCAAGATGCATGGGTATGCCATACCCAGTGTACCTGAATAAGTAAGCCCCGTAAGTGTACCCCCTGAGGGTTGATACTGGTTGCCTCTGGTTGACGGATGATTATTGAAGGAGTTGTCTATAAAAAAACCATACAGCCAATTCTTTCCTGCTAACTTCCTCTCCCTGTTGAAGTTGTGGTCGATATTATGTTTCTCAGTTTAAAAGTAAGTTGCATCACGAAGTTGCCGTAAAAAAAAGGTTGGCTACAAGTTTTATATTCTTTGCCATAGCATTCTTTGCAATCATAGCATTCTTCTTGATCCGACCTTATAGCGTACTGAAGAGTATGCTGAACTTTTTGGCAGCTGATCGCAGAGAATTCGAAGCACTAAAGGCTTCAAGGGGTTATACCTATGTGAAGGCTAAAAACAAGCCTTTTTCAGAATTTGTTTTTCAAGGATTTTGAAAAAAAGCTTTTATAAATAATATATCATTATAAAGGGCAACTTTTCAGGAGTGCAAAAAATATTTTTATTTTAAATTCAATACAAAATGGCAGCTGTAGTGCACGTCAAAGTCACTAGTATTTCCAAAAGACGTTCCACGGCCGGACAAGTTTCTCAGCCCCATCCGCATCTGGAACAATTAAAAAAAATTTTTCATAAACTCCATGAGTTTTGCTAGTTAAGTATACACGATAATAGTTTAATATCGATTTTTCGCAAAATGGCGACCACTTAACAAAAAAATTGCATTTTCGACCCAAAAAAATGACTTCAATTGTTTATAACTTTTTTTAAAACAAAACCAATCGCTAAAATCGTGTGTACTTCACTAGGTAATCATATCAAAAAGCTACAGTTATAACGGGAAGTCAATCGGATGAAAACTGAAAGAGTTTCGTTTCCGGCAAATTTCAAAAATAAACTTTCGAGATAAACGCGTTTAAAGTTTCAAAACCTTATAAAGTTGTGAATTATCAAAATTTTACTATATAAAAATTTTTTTACCTTTACTCTGCTATCCCAGTATCATACAGTTGGCCTTCCGAGACCGTGGATTTCTCTTCCTCTTCCTTTCTTGATGCTAAAAGGCCGCGTCTCGCCTCTTGTACAACGTCGGAAATTGAGCGCTCAGCAGCCTTTATTCGCTCGGCGTCTGTTTCTAAGCAGAAATTGTAAAAATTAGGTCCTGCAGTCAATCCTAATGAGTCGTAGATGGGGAGAAGGCCCGACAGTCCATCATTAAATAAGATAACTGCGATATCCGTCGTGATATCGAGCACCGCCTTGCCGCTCGACACATAATTCGGCGCGATGGACCATACGACCGCATTGAACGATTTACTATAGTACTTTAACCTCAAATGCAGCGTGCAGTCGATCGAGTAAACAGAAGCTCTCCTAGCGTCGTTTACGAAGGAACGTGCCCTATACAATGTATATTAATTACTATATAGTATAAAGCGAGCAAATTTTACATTTTTCGAGCATTGGAGTTGCTTCGGAAAATTGAATCTCAAAATGGGGACCTTTTTGATTTATTTTTGATTTGAAAAAAAAAAAAAAATTCACATAACAGCCCTTAACAGCCTTTTCTAATAATTCTTTTGTCCAGTTTCCTTTCGTTGTGGCTGTTTTCCTCTTACACAGTATCGAAGAATACAAATAAGTTAAAAATGAGACATTTTTTAAACAAACAAAAGAATAATAAATTGTCTTTAAATTGGTAATGAATTGAATGATTGCCATAACCCCAAATTACGAAATTTTATTCTTTAATTGATCACTAAAAGGGTAATAAAATCGTAAATAACTTCCATTAAATACCACAAGCACATGGGATAAACTAACGCATGTGTAATTATTGACTTTTAGGAATAGATTGATTGGTATAAATCACTTTAAGCTTACTTTTCATTTAATTTTACTTTTTATATGAAAACACGTTCTTACCTTTACACGGCTGCCAAACTCACTGCACGCGATACAAAATGGCGCTGCTTAGTATGTCAGTATGCTCAGTCGTGTACTAGATAACGGCGCTAGTAACGATAGTGAAATGCTTTTGGAAGTTTTAGATTTAGGCGTGACCGGCTTTGCCCGCTGACCGCCATTCCCCCATCTTATCGTACTGAGTGTATTGAAGATGTACTTTCAAACAAAAAAATTAACTACCAGATCCTCTCAGAACTAGATTGGATTTCCGAGAACTGATTTTAAATCCTTTTAAGTTTTGATAAAATGAAGGCTGCTGAGCTAACGAAAATCGGGAAACATTTAAATAGCTCTAGGAGGTAAACATTTCGGCCCAGTTGCATGGTGTTGCGTTGTCACCAAGAAAGCATAAAATTTCACCGAAAATGCGGTGTGAAAACCACTTTTTTGAGACACGAAACAGTGCTTAGTAAAATAGTGAAATGTCACAGGGATGTAATTGCAAATGAACACTTCTAAGAAGGACAACATATGACAAGTGCGTGGTGTTAAAAGCTGCGTTAATTTGTTCCTACTTGTGAAATTTGCGTTGGGTTTTCTGAATAGATCAACATAATTATGCTAGCGAACTAGATTTCTCAACTTAAAGCTTTTCCCAAATAGCCAAGATAACGCGACTGATGGTGGTATTGAAAGAAAACATTGCCCATCCACGAAATCAATATTTCATTCCAATGGAGCCGGCAATCATTTGAGTATTTTGACCCAAGAGCTCTTGAACTCTTTCCATCAATTTGGCACAGACCCACTAAATACCTGTATCACGTGGCATCTTCAAGATAATTTTTATTTGGCGATCAAATTGAAGATTGCTCCGCCATAGATGTGTCATAGTGAAGATAAAAAGGGAGCCAGTGTGTTGATAAATGGAAATTGGCTGGTCATTCCCGTCAAAGGAGCTTAATTTGCGCGACAATGTTCATTTCGCCCGGTTCCTATTATATTTTCTGGTTATTGTTAGCACCGTGACCAGGCACCATTTGCTTCGAATCATTTCGAGATGCTCGTACGATTTCATTGTAGGTTTTGGCTCGCGTTCGCTCTTTACCCTTTGATGTGAATGGGTAACCGAGCGCTACCACACAAAACCCCGAGCAGTAGTAAAAACATAGTTTGGATGCAAAGAAAAATGACAAGAAAATTTTTTTGAAGCAATGCTAACGAGATACAGATTTGGGGATGCCTGAGAAATATTTTTTTTGTTCTTCTTCTGTCGAAAGTGACTCGGCGTAAAGTTCTTGTCATCGACTGTGAAGTGTCGATGGTATTCTGAAAGAAGAGGAATATGCAAGTCATGGCATTGACCACTGCTCCATGACTGACTAACGACGTGTAACGTTTAAGAAAATCTTTTGGATGGATCATTTCTATGGATTGATTTCATTAAGTTTCTGGTGGGAACGGAGCTCAACGGAAAAATATCTGAAAGTCTACGCGATTCTAAGAACTAAATTTAAAACATTGTGTGCGGTCATCATTTGATTCGATACCTTCAAATCCACTAGAAAGAAAATTATGAGAGTTAATTTTAAACGTTTGCAGGCTCGCCACATGCAAACCACTTGCACATTGATATTTCAATATTTCTTGGTAAATATTTATGGGTTCTGCAAATATTTAACGTAATGATTTCCTCATTAAAAATTACAAATCAGCTGAATGGAGGAGATGCGGAATTTCAAATTTGTAAGCCTTGGTGCCATGGCATTGGGCATTTAAACATTCATATCATTTAAATTTGAAGGTTTCAATGCCACAAGTGTTAAAAGTTTCGTCGAGTGTCTGAGCTCCCTTAGGTTTGTTGCAATCTTACGCCTGTAATGATAAGCTGTTTCGCCATCAAGTAGATATTTGCTGTCTTATGCAATCGATTCTCTTTGTAATGACATGAATCATCAATGCTGCATTTTCGTTCGTTATGCAGACATTTTCTGCCCTTGGCCTAATGTAGAATTTCCAACTTTTTCAAGTTAATTCAAGATAGAAACAAAGGATACAGTGAGGTTTTCGCCTGAGTGGATGTATATTCATTGTAAATTTCAGCAAAATCACATCTTGAAATTAATTTTAAAATTTACTTAACTTGAGTTAATCTCATTAGTAAAAGCCATTCATACCAAATGGTTACTTCGCTATAATATCCCGTGATGCCCGGATGCCCACTAAATCGAAAAGCTATGAAGAGCGAATGGGAAGGAATCGAAAAGGGAACTTCACAGCATATCAACAAGGTGATTTGCATCAAAATGAATAAAGTGTTTTCAACTGGTTTTTCAAAATTTACAAGTTTTCTCACAACGGGCTATCGCATAAGAAATTATAATAATTCCGTTCGAAGCACATGCCACAGCGTTAACACAAGTTTTTATGAGTCTTCTTAAAATCAAACAATCGCATCTTACATTACCCACAATTATCCTCGAATGCATGTAGAACGCGTGGCTCGAACTGTTAGATCAAATGTTAATTAACTGAATATAAATAACTGAGATCAAATGTTAATTAACATCAAATGAATCAGATGATTGCGAATTGGAGGTTTTTCGAGAGAATGTGACTTCAAATTCCTTCGATGGGGTTGATGTATTGAAACTAGAAAAACAGAACGTTTTTTTAAAGTCCAAAAAGGTCCTGCTTCCGTGTTATAACTATTATACAAGTAAGCTCAAGCATGTCGCACAAGCATTATTGGTATATGATAGCATTTGCCGTCATAAAGTTTCTGCTTATAATTTATTACAAGGATTATATGGAAATATAAATTTATTTCGAGTTTCAAATATTTTAATATGTTGCTAGATTTATTCTTTGCATCTATCTGTTTTTCGCTGTGGCTGTTCTGATATCAGCGCAGACCATTATACAATTACAATCAATAAAAGGATCACCCTTTAGATTCTCAGTGGAAAATTTTCAATTGAAATTTCGCGCTTCAACGAAATAAAATTACATTGAGTTGGTTCGACATTAGAACATATACAAAATATGGATAAAATTTGCAATTTCTTTGCATATTTTATAGAAAAATTAAATAAAAATAACTGTTTTCAAAACAAAAAAGGAAAATCTGTGTGCGAAATCCCTTAATCATTTACTTCTAGCCTTTAAAGATTTTTTAATTTTTAAGGCGTTGCCTCTAATCTAAAATGAACCCGCTGACCTCAAAAACACACCCAAAATTAAGGTGGCTACTCACACCTGGCAGGTACGCTATGTCTAACATGTTGGACATGTGTATTTCATGGTCGTAGTTTTCCTTTTTTAATTTTTAATTTTTTTTTTTTACCATTTTTAATTTCCAATTTTTAACTCTAATTGATGAAAATGAGTTAGACTTTGCTTAAATCTCGAAAAAGCTAAAACGATTAAAATTCAATTGAAATTCGCTTGTTCTTTCAAATATTCTTGCTCTTCTTCAAGCAAAGTGTGACCTTTCACCTCTTGCTTATCATGAGAGATTTTGTTAAATCCATCATTTTTATACCCGCTGGCATTTTTGGATTGAACGAATATGGGAAGATACAGGATCTTGTCTGCTCGCACCTCTTGTTTTGGCATAGTTTGATGCGCACCGGTGAGACAGTTGCAAAGAAAACCTGAGTCACCTGAGTCATATTGCGACGTGGGATTCGCGCTAGTATTAGCCGATTCATTGTAAAATTCGCTTAGGATTTTGGATGATCACGGCGGCTCTTCTGTTGTTCATCTTCACTGTGTGCGTTGGTTTCCCGCTTGATGAGGACATTTGCCACTTCTACTTCGGAATGCGATCGAAACTAAAATACGCTTTTGTTACGAGTCCGTTGTGTTGGCGACATACAGACACAAAAAAACAAACAAAAAAAAAATGAAATAAATAATTAAAAAATACATAAAATAATAATAAACGAGACTAAGCGCTATTAGATGAGGATTATTTATTATGATCGAATGAAGTTTTGGTAAATTTTGGTTAATTTTGTAAATTTGTACTCATAATTTTCAAGTTAAAAGATACTTATACATGATAAAATAGAACTAAGACTAGAATTTAAATGATATTTGTAATGAGATTAAGGTATTTTTAACCAATATTTACGTAAATAACATAAGAACAAACAAAAGTCTTAGTTAGGAGAAGAAAGAAAAGAAAGTCTCAACAAAACAAAAATCCCCTATTAAAAAAAATCTCCTATCAAGAAAAATCATAGATCAAATCGCAACGTTTGAGGTGCCAAATTACAATTGCATCCCTTCTCTGGACTTGATCGGCAAACGGCCGAAGAAGTTGTCTCATCTCAGTAGTTTTGTGTCTTGTAGTAAAAAAGGTTGGTTACATCCCTTAATTGCAATCTATAACAACAATAAAAAACTTACAAAGTAGAAAAAATCGAATTTCGTTTATATGCTTTATATGTGTCTGCATTTCTTTTTAATTTTTTATATTAAAAAAATATGAATGAGTAAGTTTCTTTTATGTGTGTGTACGTGACCTGAAAGGGTCAGGGCTTTCAGAATGTCCTCCGCGCCCACGCGATGATTAACTTAACTGATTAAATTAAGTCGTAATGAACTTCCTTCGGCCGCCATTATGGGGCCTTTGTATTTTCAAAAATAACCTTGTCACTTCTTGCTGCAGGTGGGACCTATCGGGCGCCCATTATTTATTTATTTGTTTTGTTACTACATTTGTTTTGGTTCTATTATTAGTACTAATCATGGCGCCAAACGTGAGGCTAGGTTTAACTACATTATGTATTTTTTTATAATTATTTTAGAAAGTACTCAACACTTGCTTAATAAGGAGGTCTTCATGCAGCCAAATCTGTACTCGATCAAGTGTACTCAAGTGACAATGATAGCCAGATCCAGGAAATGCACAATGTTGATTCGATAGTACTGGATCATTTGGTCGAATATATCTTTCCTACCCATACTCTTGTTGTATAAACGAACTACCACAGGACGATGTATCCACGTATGATCTTTGAAGTATGACTATGTATTCGAGCGTATGTTTGAACATCATTGTTTTATGTCTTCGACGCCGTTTCCAACGAAACTTGTAACCAAATTAACAACTCTGTCGTCAAACCAACACCTGAAAATGTCTTTGCCGACAGAACACGGTTTGGTAGAGCCGCGCCCGCAAGCAGCCATAATTTTGGTGTTGGCTAAACTCCTCAAGCTGTTTAGATTTGCGAATTTCGTAAATTTTAAACAACTGGAATGATGAAAATGGTTGCTGCAAAACAACTTGTGCCCCGCTTCTTCCTTTGGTATTTGTTTCGCCAACTCACGACAGATTGTGTAGTTATTATCAATCGTTTTCACCAGGATTTCGTTCACTGGTCCTGTTCAGCCTTGGTACACAAGGAAGACGTACGGCATCCCAAAAAATTTCTGATGATGAAATACACATTGATTAGTTAGTGGCAAGGCGTCCCTTTGACGTATTGCTTTGCAACAAACTTGACTTTGGAGGAAATAATCTGTGCATCAACACAGGAATTATCTTCAAGATCTAATTCAAGCTGCCGGCTTCGAATTCAGTCAATGATTGGTTGAATTTTACACATCCAGTGCTTGAATTTCGGAACTTTTTATTCGAAATTTGTGGGTACAAAGTGATGATGTATCAGTGATGTGCAAACTTGGACGCAAAGCGAAGAATCGATTGGGTGCCATGTTTTTGTACAGAAGACGAAGTCCATATCGCCAACTGAAAACCATCCGCAATCACGGACACACATGAACATGTGAGATGAACTTAAATATGAAAAAGGAGTTCCTACACTGGTGCTCTCAACCGACTCCGACACCAACGTAAGCTTTTCGGTCAGGCTGCAGTTGTTTGTTTACGCAACTGAATGTCTTCCTTTTATGTGCAACCGATTAGAGATTCCGCATACAAATTCTTCTTACAGTCGGTTGCATGACAACGTCAGGGAGCTCCTAGACCAAATTGATCGTTAATACTGTAGGACGCACAGTGTAGGGCTTGAAATCATTTTTAATATACACAACAAATGAAAATATAATTTGAAAAAACTTAACGAGTATTCGTGTTCACTAGAACGATCTCATCCAAATATTCTGAAAGTAATGGCATGAAGTCGTCGTTATTTAAGTGGGTACCCGGGAACCTGGGTACGGTCACTATGACAGGGTTGAAACAATGTGTCAACCACAACCCGTAAGAACTGAAACAAGTTTCAGTCCTTGGTCCAAATTTATTTAAAGCTTCCTGAATACCCAAACACAACTGGTGTGTGCTCAGCTCTACTCTCCAACCTTCGAAATCACAACCACCATGTTTCAGCCAGGATAGGCTCCTTACCACGTAGGGGGCTGACAGTAACCTGTCATGGGTGCTTCGCTACCCCTAGGTTCAGATAACCTATGATCAGCTTGCGCTTTTCGACAGACCGAGAAAAACTCTCAGTTTTTGCTCCAGGCCCACGAGACTGATAACCCCTCCTCACACCTCGGGCACGTGGGGTCGCTACTTCCCAAAGACTGAATGGAACAAGCCGAAGCTTAGACCATCAGCCCCTTGCATCACCCGGAGTCCTATAGCACAAGTCTATAGGGTCCGGGTTAACTACAGTCACAAAATGTATGCACATAATATTAAGCAACATTTATCAGCATTTAGACAACAAATCTTAGCAATGTACTAGTTTCGCAAACACCTCATTAACAAGTTGACGTGGTCATGCGAGCTATTTCAACTGCTACTCGATCTTATGCATCTAGCATCTATCATGATTTTATTTGTCAACTAGTTATCGGCCATCAATACAATAGTTCAACTTTGCAGCATATCAGCATTCCATATCGTTAGTCACCGGGGTCACCAAGTCATTAGTCAGCAAAGCTTCTAGTACCTCATTCCACCAATCATTATTCCAGCAGTCAATGCACATCAGAAGGTTCCACTAGCTTTCCCTTATTCACCTTGGCCGTAAGAGCCAAAATAGCCTGCAGTGACGTCTTCGCTACTTATATCGCTTCATCGTTCTAATAATGCAACTCCTCAACATCGCAACACTTAATCTAAGTTCCATCAGGATCATCATTCAGCAAGACGTGTTTAAGACAACATTTACAGTTCGACAGTCCGTAAGTCTCTAATTTTCAACAATATCAGAACCTCTCAAAACACATCTAGACAACGTCCTCTTCGGCGTCAAGTCCATCTTTCAGTTTCCCTACTCGGCTTTCTATCAACTTCATCAGACACACAACTCCACTCCCTTTTTCCCTCCCCATTCACACGGGCTTCGGACCGTCATGAGATAGAACCGAGGTTCTAACCCCAAGGCTGGGTTAAGTAACGGCATATTGATACAAGACTTTGGTCAGTGCATTGGTGCTTCATAGAATGCGAGTATGATGAAAAAGCTAAGAGCTTTCGAAAAAATTTCACTGAAAAATAATATTAAATTCGAAAATATGTTTATGTGTTTCTCATGTATAAAGCGCTGATTCGACCGATACCCACATATGGGTTTCCGCTATGGGTGCAGATGTCGCCAACAATAGCCGAAAAGTTTCAATTCTTTGAGAGGAAAATACTCAGAGTCTGCTCTGGAAAATATAGAACAACTGGTCTTAAATATTTCAAAAATGCCATACTCTATGAATACACGCAAATAACACCATTCCTAAACTATGCAACTTATCAAGCCAGGAAAAGAATACGAAAACTTTTTCAACACCCGAAATCACTCGTTAGAAAAATCGGAACTGATAATAAGGTAGCATCGGCACTGACTTATTACTATGACTCCCCTATTGCACTGTTGAGAGATGAGAGAGTGCAATGGCTTTAGGGTTCCTCTGACAGTATGCAAAAACCTTTATTCTAACGAACCCCCGAAAAATCTTTATATTGGATAAAATTAAATCTAAGCACTCACCAAGCAAATTATGTTAAGAAGTAAGTTATAAGTACATCCGAATAGTACCTAGCAATAAGACACTGTTCAAACTCATATGTATATACTCATATAATATACATATATTCATATAAGTATAAAAAGTAATATAAACAATTGCAAAAAATTTATGAAAAATAGCATTAAAGGTACACTACACCTGCTTCGGTATGTAACATTTAGCATAGCCTACCCTTATTACTAACTTTTATTATTATTGTAAGTGTCAATTTTAATTTTTTTTACCTTTTGTCTTTTACCTTTTTAAGTTCGTTAAGTTATACGCGTGAGCAAGCGTAATGAATTACCTCACGGCACCCAAATTTTTCCAACATATGTATAAATAAAATTAATCTTCACCACATAGTTTAGATGACATATTGTAAGTCATTAACCAATCTTGTCAATGTATTCTTACTATAAGCTCATGTCATAGTTAAATTCTCAATAAACTTCTGAATCGGAAAAAGGACACCGTGATGAACCTCTTTGGCCGGGTAATTTCTTGTACTTGTAATTTGTTGTACTGTTTTTTTTTTGAAGATTTCGTATATCTTCCACTTTTCAACAAGCATTATTTAGAGGTTGCACCTTAAGTAGAGGATTTTGTATAATTTTTCGAATGCAACACGAATTGGCGTTTCTCAGAAACTTCAACTGGTCATATTTTCGCAAAAATTTTACACATTTATTAACGGAAATTAATTAGTCACCAATTATGTAAAGTTCACAGTCCAAGTTTTATCAAAATCTAGTGATAGCGTCCCCAGATCGTTGGTTGATTTTCCGTGGAGTTACTCTTAAAACTCAGTTCCAATTCTATTTCAAAAAACTTCCAACTCTTCATTATCGATAAGTAAGAAAATTATAGTTTTTTAAAAACAAAATTCATGGATTTCGTGTGAGCATATTTACCAATTTCGAACCATAATTTCATATCGTTCATTATAGTTCGGAAGTTCAAACTTCCGGGTAAATAATTTATTGACAGTTGTTCATCCATACAATTTTGTAGCAGTTGACGTAAAATCGAAACTTTATCAAAATATATGACTTGAAAGTTTCATGGTGTAAGCACAAACTCATTATTTTACTCATACTACACATGTCTTTCAAAAAATTAAACACGCTGTGGTCGATAAATAATTGTACTTTTAAGAATTACTTACTACTTATTTCAATCTAAGGCTATACCATATTACGAAGTGTAATTAAGCCGACAAATATCTTGGTATTCTATTTTCAAAGGCCAAATCAAAAAATGAAAAACGTTCTGATTCCTGCAAAAGTCCAAAAATAGCTTCTCATACAAACTAGGCGCCATTTTCAGTTTGTTCCCCCACTCGTTAATCGATATTCATTGGTTGCATATTGCCCCCCCCCCCAATTCCCAAATGAATTACTTGTATCCTTTCATTTTGTTGAGTTGCAGATACTGCCTTTGTAGTGGATGCCTTATATCTCGAGGAAACATTGTATGTACATACACGGAGTAGGTATATACCCCGTAAACTCCCACCAAAAAAATATTCAATGTGCGCCGACTCCAACTTTATTGGCTTCCAGCTACATAGTCACAAATTGATGTCCTGTCGTCATAGAAAGGAAATAAAGAAGCGAAATCCGAAGGGTGACTGGCAACTATAGCGTGGTCTAGTGCATTTTTTCGGGGGCATACTCCACCAATGCCTGGAATACGAACTGTGAAGTGACAATGTTCTTCACTATTTGCATATATAGGTATTGGATTGTGTTGCAATCACAGTCGTGTGAAACATTTCTTGCTTGTTCTCTCTGTTTTTTTGTTGTTGTTTTTCTTTATCCCATTTTTGTTGTTGTTTTTCAGCTGGATTTCTCTAAATGAAAGCATAGCCATGGGCATGGACTTTTCCACAACGAAGAGTTCGCTTTTATGGCGCTTTTCTTCATTTTACATGCCATTTCCTGTACTTCTGTCCTCTGGTCTACTTGTCGGCTCTTGTATATTTGTCGCACCTTTTCTAAGAAATGGAAAAAGGACTGAAAAGAGTGGAGATTGCGGTGACGCATAAGTACCCAGCGGAAGTGAGATTCGCTTTGAAGAATACGACATCTACCGTATTTTCAGCTTTCATCATCTAGTTCTTTAGGACTTTGCACGTTTCTTTGTAATTTCCCTAATTAGGCTTACATTTAATTTCAAGTTTTTGTGTTGTATTTTCCCTTTTTTCTGAGATTGAGATTTCTATTTGAATGCAGTTCAGTACTTTGGATGTTTCTTTGTTATTTTGCTCTTTCGGAGTCGACTTTTTGGTCGGGTTTCAGAAGTGTTGTCTTGAGGTGTCGTCTTTTAGTATTGCACATTGAAGTACATATTTCAGCAGATCACAGATTATTATGTTTAACTTTGGTTAGGCATATCTCGTAGCGAAATTTTAATTCTCAAGCGGCATCTGGCTGTTTATTCTCCATTTAAAAATGTATTGCTTGATTCCCTTTATAAAGTCTGTTCTTAATATTGTGTTCACTCTCCAAGGACTGCTTGGAATTTCATCCAAAGTTGTGAATTTCGAAAAAATGTCAGTTTAATAAATTATTCAAATTAAGGATTCTGATTAGCTGAGCAATCCTTGTGATATAGAAATCATAGAAGCCACTTTGTCATTATAAATTCAAAAAATAATAAGAAAGCAAAAGCAAGTGATTTTATGGTAGCCATGGCTAATGATGCGAATATATTCAGGATTAATGTGGGAAATTTAAAGCCTGTACCTATGAAATTTCAAACCGAAATAAAAGCAAGTTGAAAATCTTTTGTGATTTTGAATATCGTGAACTTAGCAGGTGCATGGCTTCATCTAGTTATGGTATTAGTTCGTATAACTAATCAAAAACAAATTGTGAAGTTTGGGAATTTGTTCCTCGTCACTTTTGTGGGATTTTTCATAATAACATTTATGAAGCATCCCAAAAAAACAATTTTACCAATTAGCAGTACTTTTCCCATGCAGGGCAGATAATCTTCGGATTGAAACATCTGAAGCGAAAAATTCTAAAGAGATTATAAAGAGGAATTTCTGCTACGTCAGAGATAAATTGATGATGCAGATTAGCTAGTGAAAATCCACTGCCAATCATAATATTTTCTTAAGAAAAAAAATAAGCGCCTATTTGAAAACATAATATTCATTTGTCTTTCGTTTTCGTCATTTTCCATTTTCCATGTGCCGAATCCATCCACCGAGTTTTTTAAAAAAAATTATCGTAGACTGCTGTTTAAGAGAGTCTAATTAACAAAATGTCAACATTACATGAAAACCAGGCATTTTGAGCGAAACTCGTTTAAAGTTATTTTTTTCGCTGAATTCTTCACGATGAATTCTTTTTTCTGCTTCTATATAATGATTTGCGACTCCTGGACCTAAAATACCTTTCCTTAGTAATACATGTTTGCTCCTCCATTTGTGCCACCCTTATAGCCATCTACGTCGCTTTTTCAACCATCAAGATCCTCTCATTGTCCTTATGCAGCACGAAATTGTAGGCTGTCACACTAATTTTGTAGTCCACGATCTCCATAATATTGACACTGAAATTTTCTACAGCAAGTTCCACACATCCTTGCCAATAAACGCATGTTTTGGCACGATGGCTCAATGAGTTTTGTTGTAGCACTCATTCTTGTTTTGCGTGTTGTTTCCAGGGATCGAGTAAGCAAAAACACTGGTTTTATGTACCTTTGTATTTCTGGATTTGGAGCTGGATTGTGCTTGACCTCTTTTTTTCAGATTGAGTCGTCAGATACTTGCGCCAGTCTAGATTGCAAAACTTATGTTGTAAATACGTGGGTCGAAATTAGATAGTCTAAGTCGGCCTATATCTCATTTTCAATCTTAGATTAATTATCAGGATAGCGTTGTTTTGCCGAAATTTAATTTAATTTAATAATTTAATTGGTATTTTTTACCTGATTTCCCCAATCGGTTCGTGATTTTCGCAGGTATTGGCACTGATGCATCAATTTGGAAGGGGTCTACACAGATGCATCAGTGTTTTTTGCGATTTTTTTACGTTTCATGTTGCTTTATTTATTATGGACATTTATTATGTTTCTGCACTAATTTACTCTTCTTTTTAGCCCTTTTAGTTTCGCGTTGCTACCTCAAGTTTTTTTCGACATCTTCAAGGTTCCGAAGAATGCGTTCCACCCCAGCTTTTGGGCGCTGAAATAGGGATTGGCTTCGAAAAGGTTGATGAAAGTTTTTGAGTCCCCATCACTATTATAGAACAGATATTTGACAGTATGAATGTTTTCAGATTCTAATTTATATATTGTACCTTGCACTATCTGGAGCTACGTACATACTTTGCCGAACATTCTTCACTGTACTCGCTCTGATACCAGATTTCCAGTTCAACGTGATTAATTTTTGTTCATGTCTTCGCGGGTTTTACACCATTTTGATGATATAAAATAATCTTTTACTTTGTCAGTATAAGAATTAATCACATATGAACTCCAATTGAAACGCTGAAGCCGCGTTTAGACCAAGTAAAGCCTTCTGAAACAATCAGGTAAACTTATTTTGCGTTTTTTTCGTTTTTTCCCAAACGGACATTTTGATACATAGATTGGCAACAGCTTTTAGAGGAATTCTTAAGTTTTCTGAAGTATAGTAATGAGTCTTTTTGCTAAAGTTGTATGTTGAATCCATTAGAGCACAAAATAATTCTAATTCATTAGGACAAATATCGATCCACTGTATAACAAGCTCAATATGACGATTTATTCTAATCCAGTGTTTATCTGTTTGCCTGATCTGTCTTTCAGTACACTCACATTATCAATTTCGAAACCAAGTCCTAAAATTTGTTTTTCTTGACTTGTACTTGACATCTTTGTCACACGTTTTACACTTCTGCATGCCCGATAGTGCAGTAAAAACAGCTAAGAACATGATTATACAATAACTACAATCATCTCTAGTTCTAACTTTCTCTGATGAGCTCGGAAATGAAGCCTGTTCAGTAGTATGCTGATTGCCGGAAAATTCTCTAAATCTCTATTTAGAAAGAAAAGTGGAAAGAGCCTAAGCTGATTTCGAACACGCGTCCCTGCCGCTTCTCGTCAGGTGCCAACTCCCAAGCCTGGACGCATCGACTGGCACTACCTCTCTAGAGGATACCACTACCCTCTTAGCATTTTTTTGGCCTCTAATTTTTTTTTGTCTTTTCATGCCATACCGTGGCATTTTGTCGATACACAAATTTACTTATTGACGTTCAAAAAGACATTGAGAACACATGAGAGAGTCGAAAATATTATAGTAGAATAAAACCGGTGTAATACAGAGATCGGATAGACAAACGACGATATTCGCCCGACATAGTCAAAGTCAAAGAGTAAAGCATTTTATATAGTTGAAGAGTGGAAAATTTTTCGACTTTCACCGAAATAATTTAAGTTCATTTGTGAAGGCATAAGGAATAGAAAAATGCAAAAAATAAAACGATTTTTTTTTTAAATTTTTCAACCAGAACTACTACCTTAAACGTTTTGGTAGAAATTGTCAACAATGCCAACTCGAACCACGTCTGAAGTCTTAATTATGGCTAGGAAATATCTTTCAGGATGTGCTCCATGTAGTTGTCGAAAGTGAGAGTCCATTGCATGCCACTGGTTTTCAAATTTATTTTCGAAAATTACTTTATCGACTTTCAGTTCAATTTGGTTTTATTTCGCCCAATCATTATTGCATTAAAAATAGAAAAGCATCCGGTTCCGCATCTTCACAGACACGAAGTGACTCAAGGAAGGAATTATAATACAAATTGGACAAATCAACGAAAATCGATTAGTGCAAACATGACCAGTGTGCTGCTTGCTCCTTTGAAAAACAGCTGATTGGCAACTTACGACTAGATAAGAAATCTAATAAATTTACTCTAACAACATCATCAACTCCAAATACTACAGTTATTAAGTTACCCTATGGTGCTGAATTCGGCAAAAGCACTGGTGATAGGCCTTCTTCGAATTGTGCAGATTTATTTCGGAAAAACGGGTCTGTTTGTACACAAGAACAAACTACTGCAGATCCCGAATTTCAGAAGAAAGTTTTCTTTAGTGATGTCGCTCATTTCTGCTTGAATGGTTACGTCAATCAACAAATCTACTACATTTGGAGTGATAAGCGACCACAGGCAGTTGTTCAAAAACCGTTACATGCTGAGAAAGTAGTTGTTTTGTGTGGTTTATTGGCTGGTGAAATCGTTGGTCCATATATCTTCAAAAATATTGCTGGTACACTACAGTCAATGGTGGCCGCTGTAGAGCCATGATCAATGACTTTTTCGTACCAGAATTGTCGCGCTGTAATTAAGGGGATCTGTGGTTAAAACAAGATGGCGTGACATACTATAAATCTCGTGGAATCATAGTTTTGCCAGTCGTGGTGCTCACATGCCCGAGATTATATTTCAATAAAAATTGGAGAAAACTATCTTTTCAGTGAATTTCATGGTAATCAAAACAATATATCCGTATTTGATTTCATTTCATAGTTCTATACCTCTAAGAAGGACACCATACCTATGCGAAAAAAAAGAAAACGGCGTATTTCATGTTATTCACTACAAAAGTGAGCAGTATAATTAAATAAGAGTGTGCTTCCCTATGTCAAATAAGTCCTATAGACTCCACAACTATGTGAAAAAGTTCGATTTAAAAGTTGTTGGGCTTAGTAACAGCTTCTGTCTTAAAACTGAACTGAAAAGTAAAAAAAGATTCACTACTAAAGGACGATTAAAAGAAAAGTAAAAGCGAAAGAAGTATGTACAAGGTACAAGGCTGTGAATGCAAAATGAACTACGTAGGACAAAGGTCATCGATCGCGAATCATTTCGTCGAACGAGAACATAACATCGAAAGGAACAATTTCGGATGAAAAGAATCTCGGACGTATGGGGAAATTTTGAGATCGTGAAGGTATCCGACAATCTGCACCTAAACGAAAATGCAGGAAATTGCCTTTGGAATCAAATAAAACAGATAAGTTGTTACGTATTCCGAGGTGTAGACGACATTCAACCAACAAAAAAAAAAAAAATTTATATATGTATATATATATATATATATATATATATATATATATATATATATATATATATAAATGAATAAATAAATAAAATAATAATTAATTGGTTAAGTTTTTTGTATGTACCCATATGTTTAAGTGAAAAGAAAATAATACGAGATGAAATAGAAGTAAGAATAAAATTAATATATAAACATTTATAGTTGGGTTTAAGGTAGGTACTAAGTTTAATAATATTGATAGCAAACAAAAAAATAAATAAATAAATTCTCAGTAAAATTAAAGGTCAAAGAAAAAAAAAGTCTCAAAAAAAAAATCTCAGTCGCAAAAAAAAATTCTTGGAAGAAAATTGCGATAAATTTTCTATGGATTTGATTCACTAGGTTGTTGTGTACGTATCAGTATAAATAGTATAGAAATTGTAAGGTACAGATAACCAATTCAATGACGAATTCAAGTATCAATTCAACTAATAGAAGTATCGAGGAAGACAATTATAGTATCGAGTATCGAGACAAATAACCAATTCAAGTATCAATTCAGGTAATAAAGTATCGAGATAACTAACCAATTCAAGTAATAAAGTATCGAAGAAGACAATTATAGTATCGAGACGAATAACGAATACAGGAATCAATCATAGTATCGAGACAGATAACGAATAGCAGAATCAAGTCAATATCGAGACTAACAATAGAGGGAGCTCGATCCAACGTAGCTCGGCGGAACCGGGAAATCGTGAAACCAGCTGAGGTAAAGAGTGGTGCTAAAGGAAACAAGATCCAAGGAAGCGCTGCAGAACCGGGGAATCGTGAAACCAGCTGAGGTACAGAGTGGTGCTAAAGGAAGCAAGATCCAAGGAAACCAGTTAAGGTGAAGATTCGTGCTACAGAAAGCACGATTAGAGGCAGCGCAACAGAACAACTCAAGTCCCGACACCAGCTGAAGTGGAGGTTCGTGCTACAGGAAGCACGATTAGAATCAGCTCAGCACAATTCAGTTATCGGAATCAGCGCAGCACAATTCAGTTATCGGAATCAGCGCAGCACAATTCACAGGTGCACAATTATCAATTAACATATTTTCATATGATCTATTTAGTTTTAAACTAACATGAAGGAGTAAGCTTTTTCCTCTATGTGTGTGTGTGTATGTGACATAGAAGGATCAGGGCTTGAATAATATCCTAACCCCCACGCCCACGCGGTGAACTCGGTCGGTTTAAAGTAACTTTCTACTTGTTCATTTCTTTCGCTGCAGGTGCGACCGATCGTTTGACCCCCCCCCCCCCCCCCGATTATTATTTATTCATTTATAATTATATATTTTATATTTTTTTTTGAAAATACATAACAGAGTAAAACTCGCAGTAAATAAACGGTAAGTAGTAAGATTATACAGGAGTAGAAAGTAGTAAGCTGTTAAAAACTCCAGGTGGTAAAGGAGTAAAGCAATAGTAGCCAGAAATAGTTTTACTATATAAATCCTACTGTCCTGTTGTTTCTTTTACGAACCAAATGGATTTTACTGACTTGGCGTCATATCGAGGAAAATATGTTGATTTCAACTTACTGCAGAATGAAAACAGGAGTAAATCTTGCAATCTTATGTTCATCCTTATGGCTTCTATTACAAATTTTTCAGCCTTTTGATGTTGATATAGAAAAGACGAGTAGTACAGACAACACAATTTGTGGTAGCCGTAGGGACTTCGATAAAGATGAAATAGTTTATCCTTAATTTTCCGGGACTAAAATCAGCCGAAAAAACATTCGGTAGCACTTGCTTTACTGCTCTGTAGGGTGTTTTCAAAAATGAGGTAAGAGAATTATTATATCTTTGGATGCATTGGGTTTTAGAACCCATAACAAGCAAGTTGATCGAGGTGTTTGAAATAGAATGAGATCAACTCACCATTGGGGCTCAAGAGCCTGCCACTGTCACTTACTAACCAATTAGCCAATGGCGACTGGAAGCTGTCGATGCTATATTAAAAGCGAATTCAAAAAATATTGAAAGATTTCCCAAATTTTTGATAACATACTAAACAACTATCACAAGCTTTTGTAATAAGAAAATTGTCCGTCATTTAACTAAAAATTGCTGTTAAGTAGTTTAAGGAATGGCCTCTAAATCAGTTCACAAGTCAAACATACAGCGGCCTCGAAATCTCTCAATTCAATATTATTAATCTCGCATTTTGTTATAAAATCAGGTGGGTCGCTTTCTGTATGCAAGATTTGAGCCAAATTATTTTTTAAGGCTATATTCGTTTTGCTAAGGAAATCGCAGTATTTCCATCCTGCCAACTCAAAAGTTAAAGTTCGAAAACGTTGGAAGAATTAATGGGGGATTATCGAGATGTTCAGAAACTTAATACTTACATTTTTGTATTTCAAATATTGAGATATAAGAGTGAAATATAAAATTTAAGATTTAAACACAATAACCTGATAGGTTTGATGCATTCTTCAATAGGAAATTGTTCAATTATACAAGCCTGAGATGGGTATGAAGATTACTCGACGCGTTCGGGAAAATTGCATAAATTACTTGCTGTTGTTGAAGCGCTAAAGACGAAAAAATCTTCCATTCGCCAACGAAAACTTTTTCAGGATACTATTTTCCTTTGAAAACAGAACGAAAACAACACCTACATGTTACCATAGTTATTTTATGGCCACTTAGAGTTAAAGCTGAGCGAATATTTCAAAGTAGCTAATAGGAAGGTTGATGTAGTCTACATCAGATATATATCAAGGACTGTTTATGTAACATAGCTGCAATGTTTCATCTTTAATCAAATAAATTCAAGCATTCAGTCGATAAACATTTGGTTTGTTTTTTTGAAAGTCTTTTGCTTAGAAGAAAATTCAGTTACTTTCTAAACTTTACTATACAAATAGTAATTAATTTGCGATTAATTGATTGGTTTTTTTGTGATTGATTGATTGCAACATATTATTGGATATAATATCAAAAAGGTATATGTTAAGCGTTAAGGAAGCAATTGATAAAGTACAAATGAAAGAGGATGAAACTAACAAAGTTCCATGGTGGTATAACACAGAAAAATTTTTACTTTAATTCATCGATTAGAAACCTTAAGTCAATGTGGATAAACAGGATTTATTTGGGAAGATTTGGGTTTTATCGTTCAATTATAGAACTCACTATCTGACTAAAACGATATAAATAGAACATATAATTTGAAATACTAGAATATAAACAGACTTATTTTGATAGAATATGACGTTAATGTTTCATAAAAATAGAAGAAACTCCATAGAAATAGGTAAAATTGAGGAAGTTTGAGGAAGCATCATTTCAATTTGATTTACCATATTGTATTGATTTCGGCGAAAAAAGCAGAAAAAAAAAATATAATGTTAACCCTCAAGAGGAGCACTGGGTTACGCTAACCCAGGGTAGAAATACATATGTTCACCCCTAGTAAATGGTTGTATAGGGGGACTTGGTTTTGTGTGGGAATTTAACTTTGTTATCCCCACTACCAATCCCCACTTGGACCCTTTTTAAGTATGAATACTAACCGAACTGTAAGCAGACAAACTTAGTCTATGGGTATCCCTCACCCAGCACCCCAGTAGTGTCATATTGCATAGTGCTCGTGAAAAATTTAGTGAAGTGAATTAAGTGTTTTAGTTGAACTTTACCAGTCTTATATCGTCAAGTTAATACATATTAGTAAGTTTATATTATTATAACATAAAAATAAGCTTTACTAAATAGTTTGATCATTGTGTTTTAGTTTCTTACTGCTCCGTTCTGGTGCTCAAGTTGAAAAATTATCTATTAGTCTAGACGCATCTCTCTTCATTTTTTTTAAGTAAATCATTACTATTGAATTATTTAATATTATTTATATAAATATATGATTTTTCAATATTTACTTCGACGCTTCTTATTTTCAAATTTAGTAAAAAAATGGCGTCGCGTCGTACACGCCGAGGGTCCGAAGTTGAGGAACCTGAGGAGTTTGACGACAAGCCGAGTGAAAGTGAGACTGAAGATTGTATTGAGCAGCAAATCGATGAGTCGGATGAAGAAGGAAGTGAAGAAGACGATGTCGAGACTACTGTCGAATCTGAATCATCAGATAGTGAAGACAACCAACCGGGTACGTCAACCGGCAAAAGAAAGCGACGTCGACCTAGCTACCTGCGAGGTAAAAATGATTATAAATAGAGCTCTAATATACCTGAGAGTCGACGGGAACGATCAAAGCCTCGATATACTCCAACTCCAAAAGGGCGTGGCACAAATGTGAAAAATCCCTTGGAAGCGTGGAGTCTCTTCTTCGATGAAGAAATTTTAGGAATTATTTTAGAACATACTAATGCTGAAATAAATCGAAAAATTGAAAATTTAAGTGAAAATAAGCATGAAGTAAAGTCGCACCATAAACAGGTAGACTTAGTTGAGCTCAAAGCGGTCATAGGATTGTTATATTTTGCTGGGGTACAGAAAGTAAACAGAACGAGCGTTGAAGATTTATGGTCGCCTTATGGCATGTCATTGTTTAGAATAACGATGTCGGTAAAACGTTTTCAATTTTTGATTTTATGCATAAGATTTGACGATAAGAGCACACGCCGTGAAAGGAAAGAAGTCGATTCATTTGCTAATATTCGCGATATTTGGGAAAAATTTATAAATAATTGTACAAATAATTATGAACCACATTCCAACTGTACGATAGATGAACAATTACTTTCTTTTCGTGGTCGATGTTGTTTCAGAATGTATTTGCCAAATAAACCAGATAAATATGGTCTGAAAATTGTGGCTTTAAATGATTCTGTGACACATTATTTATATAATGCTAAACCACATTGTGGTAAAATAATCGATAAAGATTCTTCTGAGTCAGTTCCATCGTATTATGTAAGAACATTAGCAGACTCTGGGTAGCTTGGGTCCGCCTTCAGTTCAGAGAACGAACTGAAGATGGCTGTATGCAGCCGAAACGCGTCCTCGAGAGCCACAAAGCAAGGCCCGGCGGACCCAAGCCACCCAGAGTTAATTTTGGCCTGCGGCAACACCAAAACGTACTTCAACATTAGCAGAGCCGATATATAATACACGTAGAAATATCACATGTGATGGGTGGTTTACATCTATTTCTTTATGCGAAAAAATGTTAAATGAATACAATTTAACAATGGTCGGGACAATTCACAAGAATAAACGAGAAATTCCTAATTCATTCAAAAAAGTAAAATTTAAAAATGACAAGGTTCGATTTGCTTATAGTCCAGTCAAATTAGTCCTTAAAATAGAGGTAAGGTTACAATAATTCCCATAGAGCTAAAAATTGGTATGAATGTTCAGAATACCATTATAAATGAATTGTGAAAAGTCCCCATCAATCCCCCTTGTGCAAAAAATTTTATTGATGGTGAAAGTTTGCAAAAATAGGTTTTTCGCGTTTTTCAGCTAAACGGTGAGTTTTACAGCAAAAATAGTTCAGACAAAAATTGTAGGTCATCCGATTCTCTACAAAAAATGTATCTACACTTTTTTTCATAAGTATTGCCATTTCCGTGATATAGCGGTTGAAAGAATTGAAAAAAATATTTTATTCGTAATATGCACGTTAATGTACTTTTATATACATTTTTGAACCGTTATATGAGTAAATACATGAGTCCCTATGTCTTATACATACAAATTATAAAATTCTTAGAATATAAATGAACGTCAAAAACTCCTCCCCTATTTTCATTTAGTCGCATGGCCTTGAGTAACATCTGTCTTCCATTCAATTGTCAGCGTGGCGATGCTCGTATACCTGCTCCGTTTCGAAGGTCTCATACTCAACAAAATACTGTTAGTCGTAAGCATTCCTTCGTAGTGACAACTCGTGGCTATCGCTTATATTTTGTAACAAAGTTTGTGCATTTTACTGTTTTTAAAAAAAAATGTCGCAATTCTGCTTTATTTGTAGTCAACCTTTGACTGAAAGTGGAGTTGTTACTGTTGATCGCGGCATGAAAGCATTAATTGATGCAAGTATTGAAAGAGGTGATGAGTTTTCGGAGTACCTGAAAGACCAGACATCTGCAAAAATTCATGTGCAGTGTCGAAAAAATTATACTCGAAAAAGTAGCATTGATGCCGTGAAAAGACGGCGCCAAGAAGAAGAAGCTGGTTCATCAAAAATAAGTCCTCCTCGTACTAGAGCACGAGTAAGTGAAACTGCATTTTGCTTCAACCAGTGTTGTTTATTTTGCGGCAATGAATTAAATGAAGAGTTGGAGAAGAAAAAAGCACTGCAGTACCGACGTAAGATTTTTAAAGTGACTACACTTTCGTTCAAAGACAGTATTCTAACTATAGCAAAACTCGTTGTGATGATGTAGCCAAAGCTGTTGCTGCTCGAATTGAATTTGAATATGATTTAGTCGCTTGTCTTCCCCCAACCTCTGCTGCTGCTCAATAACATCTATTCCGGGTATATTATCAAGTTCAAGTGTGGCTTGGTAATAAAATGGATCCAGAAGACTGGGGTTGGAAGTTAGTTGACAATGCATTGGAACCAATTCATACGTTACTCCCACCTGCACCAGAAAAACTCCTTAACACCATCTTTTGCAATTGCAAAAAAGGTTGCAATGCTAAATGCGGCTGTAAAAAGGTTGGACTGTTTTGTTCTTTAGCATGCACCAATTGTCAAGGACAGTCGTGCTCCAATGTTGAATCGATACTAGATGAGGATAATTACGATATCAGTGATGAGACATATGATGCATCACTTTTAGAACATATTTGTATCCAGCAGGAAGATGAGGAAAAAGAAGATGAAGAAAAAGAAGAAGAAGAAAACGAAGACAATATACTAGAAGTTCCATTGGATTATTATGAATCCGATGAATAATTTTTCCAAATTATTTTTTCATTTATATATTACATAATTTACGCAGCTTTCATCATTTTCAATACTCCATTTGCATTCAATAGGATCATAATAGATCGTGGAATAGGCCTACCGGGGAAACCACGTTAAAAAAAAAAGCGCCAAGCACACTACCTCATGGGTGGTGTGGAAACGTGTGCATATTACGAATAAAATATTTTTTTCAATTCTTTCAACCGCTATATCACGGAAATGGCAATACTTATGAAAAAAAGTGTAGATACATTTTTTGTAGAGAATCGGATGACCTACAATTTTTGTCTGAACTATTTTTGCTGTAAAACTCACCGTTTAGCTGAAAAACGCGAAAAACCTATTTTTGCAAACTTTCACCATCAATAAAATTTTTTGCACAAGGGGGATTGATGGGGACTTTTCACAATTCATTTATAATGGTATTCTGAACATTCATACCAATTTTTAGCTCTATGGGAATTATTGTAACCTTACCTCTATTTTAAGGACTAATTTGACTGGACTATTACAACAATAAGAAAATTCTTGTATCATTTAATCCCAAAGGGAAAAAAATTGTTTTATTGTTATCCACATACCATAATAAAGCACAAATAAATAATGAAACTCAAAAACCAGAAATCGTGATGTTTTAGAACAAAACGAAACGAGGTAAAGACAGCTTTATCAAAAAATGTCATGATTTTAGGACAGCAAGGAGAACACTCAGGTGGCCAATGAGGTTTTTTTTACGGAATGCTTGATCAGGCAGGCGTAAATTCATTTATAATTTATAATTTAATTAGCAGTAATGCAGTGATGCATCGGAAACAATATTTATTGGATTTATGTCTATCCTTAATCAGGCCATTCTTGATAAATAGACTGAATTTACCTACTCTACAAAGAAACTTACGTTCGCAAATTGAATCTTTTCTTGAGTATAAAGATTTACCAGAAACAGAGGATCCTCGTAATCTACTGGCAGAAAATAAAATGACTAAATAAAAACGATGTGGATACTGCCCATTGTCTTTAGATAGGAAAACATTCTATAAATGTTTAAAGTGTGATCAGCCCATGTGTAGAGAGCATGTTGCAAAAATTTGTATAGAGTGTAGTGTACAATCATCTAACTAAGTTTTATTAATTACTGTAATTGATTTATTATTATATTTATATGAGAATAAATTAATATTAAAAAAAATCATTCCGTTTAAATTCTTCAACTTTATCTCTTTAAATAAATATAATTTTTTAAAGTACATAGAACAACTTGAAATTATTTTTACAGAACGTGCAATTATCTTTAAAATGCCGCCAATTAAAACCTTTTATTCCAAAAATTCGTGAAGATTCAATAGTTTTAAGAAAACATCTTTTTTCGTCAATTTTCATTGCATTTTTTTTTAATTTTTCATTAATATTATAAAAACTTAAATTTTTATTTATTTGTTCATGAAATATTCTTATTCTACATCGTCCAACGAATCGATTAAAAAAAAAATTCAAAATTGATCAATTTTATAATAAGATATAAGTGGTCAAAGCAAGCCGGGTAATCCTAACCTATGCGCTCCAGTTATGTTAAGCTGCGATAGTGCTCCACTTGAGGGTTGATTGCTATAGGCTTAGTCTTAGAAATTTATATGAACTCGAATTAATCAATTTGTATGAAACTAATTTCTTCGTTTTTCATTCCTTTAATTTTCTGTCAAAAACACAAATCTATTTTTGTTTTTAACAAATATTCGGGAGTAAAAGTGCTCAAAATTAAGGAAATGGGAAACGAAGATGTAAAGACGCAAACACACCGAGGAAATTTTCGAATAACTTTTGGGTATTCACAAAAGCGTAGGCACAGTGTGATTAACTTACCAAACTCATGAGACTGACAAAAAATTAGACTAATTCGACATACTGTATCTAATTAAGGCATAAATTATGATGACCATCTTGTCGGAATTGCTGAAATTTCTCCATGAGCCTTAAAATTCTCATCAAAGAAGTCATCTCTAGAAGTTTTCCGAATATATAAGAAAATATCATAGTTTTAGGGTGTTTAACAATAGTAAAAATATTCATTATCATCATAACAATTCAAATTAACGCCATGTTTGTCGAATTCCAAGTGTCAGAAATGAATCCATCCTTCCCATTATAGGATCAGGTATAATTTTTTAAATTATTAAAATCTTGTAGAAGTCTTACACCAACAAGTTAAAAAATTCGACACAAATACTCATTTGTTTTTTAGATAATATCATATTGCTTTGCGGGAAATGCACATAATTGATATGTTCAGGGTGCTTCAGGGTCCTTGTTTGGATTCCTTTCATCACATATTTAATTTAAAAATTATATACAGAAGATTCCAGGATTCTAATTCGCTTAATTAAATGTAGAACAAATTAATAGTTAAAAGTTAAAATATAAAAAAGATAGTTAACATTTACAATTTTATGATCAATTCAACAAAGTTGTCCGTATGTACATTGAGAATTATTTTATGAAAAATCCCGGTATATATTTTTTTCTCTGTAGAATTCAAATATTTTTTTTGAAAACTATATTTCTCCATTTTTTTGCAAACAATTTTTATATCGCACTTAAATTTTATTCATAGCCTCACTATGGACCACATTTTCAACCTCTTCGACATCAACACACTCGTCTGTGTTCTCCAACTCTTCCTTTGAAGTTAATGTCATCCGTCAAAATCTCATTTTCAAGTCTTTGATCACACTTTATCATCCAATCCTCCATATCTCATGCTAAAGATGTAATGTCTGTGTAACATTTGCAGAGGTCGATTTTCTGAAAGATTTCATTCAAATTTTAAAAAAAGGCGCATCAACAAGAAGTTTCTCGATGTAGTTTCTCAAAACTAGACGATTCAATGGTTCATAATCCATTAGCCTTATATGACGTTCTTGAATTTAATTTTTTTTTCCACCATCTCAAAAAGAGGCTGATCTCATAACTCTACATCTGAACGTAGCACAATTTCAAATCTAATTTTATGCCTTTTGAACGCTCCAATCACCCCTTGCTGCATGTGTTGGATATACTTGTAAAATGAAGGGAAAATGTATTTTTAACAGTAGAATCGCTTGGATGAAAAGGTACATTGTCTGACACGTAGATTGCCTCTGTGGGCAGGTTTTGCGTTCTCGGAAAGAACGCTGAACGCTTAAGCCATTCGTGGAACAATTCCGAATACATCCACGATGATTTTGTGACCTCTTGTTCACAAGGGCTTTGAAAGCGCGCGTTTTCCCAGATTTGCCTGTTACTAAAAGCTCAAAAAATTGCTTCTGATATATTTGAGCAAACACCTACTTCAATCGGGTCTTTTGTTTGTTTCAAATTTGTTTCAAACCGACAGGTTAAGACAGGTTAAGATCGTTTTCTATGGAAAAATTTTACAATTAAGCCCCATAACGTGCATGTTGCGAAACTTTTCCTAAGTTAAATGTGCATTCGCTGTTACTTTTTTGAATCTAGCTTGGAAATCACATCTGCAATAACATAAGTGGATTATTTCTCGTTGCTTAAGTTTGTGAAAAAACAACATGTGCATTTTATACCAATCAATCCAAGTTGAATGATCATGTTTTTTTTAAATAACCAAGAAAGTTTTTTTCTTGTGGTAGAGAAGTGAAGGCTGTTTACGCCGTGAGTATGCGATTCCCAGACGCTCAGTGCTGCTGGACTACCCGCTGAACATTTACCCTGTCAACCTGAGAACCTAACCTAGAACCGTTTGACACAATTCTTCGGGCTGGGACTCGTATTCCAAAGCCCAGAGGCACCCTCAGATTTTAGGAACCTCTTCTCCAGGTAGATGGAAGGGAGAAGAAGGAAGTGCTACAAAAGATATCTCTCCATCCCCGACGCCACACAACGCTCCAGTACAGCTTTTATCAGTGTCAGCACTGCCCGAGCATATTATGCCACGCGATTCCATTTGTCAACCGTATACAGTGATCATAGTGTTCCGACAAAGATTTCCGATTTCGCAGAAGAATGTCCGCAATGCTTACTTCATCTTTTGCAAGAGGAAAATGTGTGACAGGCGTCATCCACCTCTCCTTCACAAAACACGCAGTATGGCAAGCGAGTGCCGTTACATGCGGTGAAGCCTTGTTAGCTATTGCACTGATTTGTTGCGAAAAACTCATCTTCGAGTCTATCAGGACGCACAGGAATTTTACTGCTGATTTCGATTCAACCAGAACATACCCAAGGTCTTACTCTGGCGATTCTTGTTCTTCACTTTGTTTTTTTTTTCAGTTCGAGTGTGAAAACAAGAAACCTTCAACGGGCTTCATCAAAAATGACGCAACGTGATTAAGTGGTACCGCGTTAAAAAAGAATAACCCTCCCAAAACTTATGCTTAAAAACGCAATACAAACGCTTCTGGTGTATCTATCTCCTTCTATCTCTATCTAAGACAATTCGGCCAAAAGTATTAGCGCTATGATTTCGGTATGTAGGAAGTGAACTTGTTTTGTTAGTACCACGTCAAGTTTTTGACACATTTTCTGATAAAGCCTTTTCAAGATTCTCATTTTAATTTAGTTAGTGTTTTGCGTTTCTAAGGAAAAATATTATTCAGTATGCGGACTTTTCAATTTCTTTTTGAGTATTGTTTCGATCCACTTGCGTAACGTACATGTGAACACCATGAAGAATTGTAGTTTTTTTGCAGGATAAATCTAATTGAATAACTCAAGCAAGCCTTGAATGAAATAAATACTATCAAACAGGAGACAATTTAATTCATTGAAATCTTAGTAGGAAATGCTTCAGTTGAATGATAAGTAGGAACAACGAATACCACCAGCTTAAGCCAGGGTTTTTTTTAAACCAGTTTTGACTAATTTCTACATACCCTCTGAATTTATGTCAAACTTTTGATATTATTATATATGTATATGATATTTTGATATTATATAATTTATTTAAATATTTCGATTTAATACAATATTTTTATTATTTCTTTTATACTAAAGGGGACTCTTAAGGTTACAAATTTTCAGAAATTTTCATGAATTTTTCAAAAATGATTTTGCTTCCAAATACATACGGAAATACAATGGATAAACCGTCTAAGGCGAAACGCGGCGAGAGAACGTTTTCCAACTCTTCCGCGTATTTCATCGTTCTCGGTTCTCCACTCGTTTTCAAATACTTGAATTCGAATTATACTATGATATTATCAGGGGCAGATCTACTTAAAGGCTTTTTGGGCTGCAGCCCAGGGCCCCGCGAATACAGAGGGCCCCAAACCGTACTGAAGCCAATAGACGATATTGTCAATAATAAAAATCATCTAGAATTAAAAAAAAATCCGATCATAAGGTTGGCAACACTGCGATCAATCAACCCGTGTGCGCATCTATCAAACGGAACGGGGAATTCCCTGTCGCTGGTTTTCGGTCGGTGTATTCCGTGCATTGTCTATCACTGGGGACTTCCCTCCGCTTATCACCCGACGCAATTTTGTTATTTTTCCGCACTTCTGCTATCGTTGACTATATTAACAAATTGACTTTGTTATTGTTAGAAATGTGTTTAGTGCGTGTGTTTAGTTTACTAAGTGATAGATAACTTAAAAGTTAAAAGGACCGGACCTTTCTTTTAATTTACTAAAATTGAAAGTATTCAGCATAACTAGACTTCCTGCTTTTAATAGGCAGTAGGTAAGTAAAAAGAATTATAAAACATGACTTTTTTATTTTTATTTCAGTTTTCAAAACTAAATGAATCGAACTCGTTCGATATTTAATGATAATTTGTGAATTGCTACACTCATTGCAAAGTGGGTATTAAAATTAAAAGTTCTATCCAGTTCTTTGTTTATTTTCAGAAAATATAAAAGTGGAGCTGAAAAAAGAAAACTACAGTTTGGTCGAGAAAAAGAAAGAAATAAATGCGCAAAAATTTAAACTTTTTTTAAATCAGTACATATAAACGCGAATGAAATAGCTATAAATCCATTAAAAAACGTAAAGAAAGGTATTTTATGCGAAGAGAATCTAACCGAAGGAAGCAAAAAATCGCAAAACCGGGAAAAATATACAAGTGATAAAAATATGCAAGATTTTGAAAACCAGAAAAAAATACCAACGATGAAAATGTGCAATGTCTTGAGTTCCAGCAATCCTCTGGTTCCTCTGAAAACGAAATTGGTGTTCAGCAAAAGGAAGATAATACCGAGACCGAGATGGAAAGAAATTTAGAAAATATTAAGTTTGAGTTTGAGAAATATGTTGACGTGGGCTTGTGGCCAGATTTGCTAAATAATGATTTTATGAATTTCGTCCTCTCACATTAAATGACTGACTTTCAAAATATAGATCCGAAGAATATATATTCAGCTTCAATGAAGAAATATAAAGAACAAAACAGATCTTTTTCAAATAGGTATTGAAAACGAGAAAACAGTAAAATGAAAAATGCCCCATTACTGGAAATACTTGGTTATGTTATTCAAAAAGGATTGGTACTGTTTTTTGTTTGACTTGCAAACTTTTTTCTAAAACTCCTTCTCAATACACAACCGAATTTGCTGACTGGAAACACATAGAATTTTGTTTAGAAAATCACGAAAATTCTAATGAACATAAGAATCCAATGTTAGTGTGGTTGACACGAAAAGAAAATAAGTCTGTTTTAGACAAGCAGCTTCAGGAGCAATTAAATAAAGAAACAGAATATTATCACAATGTCCTAAAACGGGTTATTGCAGTGTAAAATTTTTGAGTATAAGAGGCTTAGCACTTAGAGGTTCCGAGGAAGTATTTGGTTCTCCACATAATAGTAATTTTATGGGTGCTCTAGAGCTATTGGCAGAATTCGACTCATTCATACGTGGACATATTGAACGAGAGCTGCGACCAAACCCTGTAATATCATATTTATCAAAAACAGTATATGAAGAAATAATTGAGATTATGGGTAAACAGATAACTAAACAAATTATAACTGAAATAAATAACGACGACTAATCTGTCTCACGATGACCAACTTGCTATTGTATTACGATACTGTTTTCGGGGAAAAGTGTATGAAAGATGTGTATCTTTCATTAAAATTAGTAGTCATACTGGCTTATATTTATTTAATATTCTACAAGCCGTTTTGGAAATAAATGGACTACTGGATAATTGCAGGGGACAGTCATATGACAACGCTGCTAATATGGCCGGAATTTACAATGTTGTACAAGCACTACTAAAAGAAAAAAATAAATCCGCGGATTACGTGCCATGTGCTCCGCATTCCCTTAACCTAGTTAGTGACGAACCCGTGAAGGTCGCAACCGAAATTGTAAATTTTTTTGGAATAGTGCAACAAATATACATTTTCTTCTCTGCTTCGACCCATAGGTGGGAACTGTTAAATCGTGAAACAAAACTAAAATTTACGTTAAAAAGTTTAAGCCAGACCAGATGGTCTTGTCACTTTGATGCTGTCAGAGCTTTGAAAAGTAATTATGATGGCATTATGAAAATTCTCAATAGTTTCGGCGAAAATGACGATGAAAAAGTTGATTTCCGAAAAGAGGCACGAAATTTATTTAATAAACTGGCGAAACTAGAAACTGCAATTTTGATTTTTTTTGGGAAGAAATTTTGGAGAGATTTAATGTAGTTAATAAAAAAGAACAGAGCCCTGGTTTAGGCATTGGTGAAGGCAATAAGTTAATTGTGTCATTGAAAGAGTTCGTGAAAAACATAAGGCAACAATCAGATCAGAAGCTAAAGGAATACGAAGAGAAAGCTAAAAAATTAAGTACTAGTGTGGTAACAGACTACAGTGACATAAATAAGAGACGCATTACTTCAAAATTTTTAGATAAATCTACAGATAAAGTCTCAGTAAACGGCGCAGAAAAATTTAAAAGAGACACACTTAACGTTGCATTGGATAAGATGATTATGGATTTAAATAATAGAAGCCAAGCCTATGAGACCTATGGCAAAAAATTTAAATTTTTAATGGATTTGCAAGACAAAAATCAAGAACACATAGATCTGGAAAGTGTACGTAATATTATTGATTATTATCCAAATGACGTAGACGAACATTTAGTGAATGAGTGCATTCAGTTGAAATCTTACTTACTGAAGTCTAAGACAGAGTCTTACACCTCTTGAAGTGAAATTTTTTGGCTAATTTATGAAAAGAAACTTCTTGATGTTTTCCCAAACTGCTATACCATCTTAAAGATTTTAATGATGCCGATCACTAGCTGTGAAGCGGAGCGTTTTTTCTCCAGGATGTCGTATATAGAAAACAAATGCAGGACAACAATGTCGAACTATCGACTAAATCATTTATCAGTTCTTTCAATATATTGCGATTTAACAAAGTACCTACAGTGCGATGACCAAATAAAAGAATTTGCAGCACAAAAATGCAGAAAGGTTACTTCATAATTTATATAACATAACCATTTATAACCTGTCAATTTATTTTGCAATAAATAATGTTTTAATAAAAAAATAAAATATTTTGTTTTCCTATTTTCTTCCTGTACTTAACATATATTACATTACATATACCTACATCACTACAGAAAACAGTTTCTTGTCAAAATGGCAATTAGTTGGGTAATTAGGTAGGGCCCCTAAGCAGTATTAAGCCAGGGCCCCACAAATTCAAGATCCGCCCCTGAATATTATTAATTATATACTATATATTACGTATTTTACATATATCTATCAAAATATTCGATCTTTAAACGTTAATTTCTCGATATCACAAGTTGGCGGACAAGATTCAAAAAAATAACTCTTGGAGCGATTGCTCTGAATTTTTATTATATTGTAGATGACATGTCTGGCTATCGCGTGATCTAGGATCATGTTGATCGGAAATAAATTATCCGATTTCCAGCCGATTTTGTATCCTCAAAAAAGGATTACAAATAGCCATTTCAAGTTGCAAAGCGGCCATTTCGTTGATCTTCAGCGGAAAAAAATGATCCTTGTTCACGCAATTGCCACTTAAACAAGGATTGCTTTCCGTTTTTAAATAAATATCTGTGCGAAATTTCAAAACGATATCAAAAATAAGAAAAAACATAAGAATTATTTTTGCGAAACCGTAAATAACAGCCAAAAACATTAGAGATACCGAAAATATATAATTAATACATATATAAAAAATAAAGTTAACCAGTATTGTATTGAATACCTTTTTTTTATTAAAAATGTATTACTAAGACCATAAAATGTAGCGATAAGACCTCTCGTCTGCAATCTTTCTAAATACTCTGATATGAAAACGAATATACTATTTTCTGGTATTCATTTTATTTATTTATTTGTTATATTATTATTTACTTATTAGAACTGTACCCGTTCAAGGATGTGTTGAAGGAAAAATATTTGCTGAATATTTTTTTTTTTTTGAACTATGTTTGTCTATTTTAACTCTGCATTCGTAAATGACAAAAATAATCAAAAATAAGCCAATAAAAACTTGACCTTAACGTTGTGTCCTACGTTAAATAACAATCAAACATTCAATGGAAATATCCCGTTCATACGTCAACAATTTTTCATATCTATGTACTCCCCCAACGAAATGTTTGATGCTTGCACATAATCGAAAGCTCATTAGTCGTAACTAAACATGGACAAATACAATAGCAACCCAAGTTGCGTCGAGTCAACGTGCCAGGATTGAAGGTAGAGGTACTATAGAAAAATGATTGCACGGCTCTTGGCTCTTTCCAAAAAGGATAAATCCGTTCGCTGACGAATAAGGATTTTTCATATGAGAGACACGTGTCAAGCACACGTGCAATTCAGGTTAAGACTGCGATTAAATTAATCGGTGATTAGAGACGGTTTAATCCAGACATATTGAAAATTGTTTTTACCATCGTCGTTAGGACGAAACAGAATGTTTTTGTTGGTAATATTTTGTGGTGTGATTGGGGATTATGTGCGTTGGTAATGTTTGTGTAGGTACTCGACGGCTGAAAATATATTTTCTCGCATGCATAATGATGATGTAGGAAGCATTCGAAAGTTTTCCGATTTCGTACTGTATTTTACCTTATTTTTTCCTTCCTATTTTTTTTTATAAATACGAGTTTATTAAACAGGAGCTTTATTAGTTTCATAGTTAATTGATATTTATTTAACCTTTTTTTCAGAGTAAATGAATTTCCAGTCCCTTCTTTTTTTGCATTAGTATATTCAGGCCTAGACAATAGACAAGGAGCAAGGTTTTCATGTCATATTGTATCAATTAATTTTATTTCAATAGATACGTTATAAATGTGTGTTTGAAATCTGTGGAAAATAGAATATAAGGCTTTATTCGACTTTGTGTTGAGTTCAGGAAAACGCTTTAGTCAGTCGGTATCACATCAGTTTACCGGATACGAAATTGCGAAAGTACACAAAAAACGGTACTTGTAACACATTTTCTTATAGTTTTATTGTATTTTTGTTTAAAGGACATCGCAATACTTCTAGTGAATTTATTATACATCTATGTGTTAGGTGTACAACTTTGCTCCCAACGTTTTCACCGAATTTTCAGGCACTATCGTAAAAAAATGAAACATTTTTATATTACAAAATATTATTCATTGCTGGCTACTACTTTTCTCAATCTTTCGGTTGGCACACGAATCTCAGGTTAGGAATTTCGAATGTAAAAAATCGTTTGATGAAATCAACGAGTTGATCCAATTTTCCACTCCTTCATGAGGATGAAAGTGTTGGCCAACCTGTCCGTTTGGCATTAATCTCAATAAGAGGTAGTTGGAGGTGTATGTACCTCATCCTTCGTATGCTACATTAGAAGCATACGAAGGATGAGGTAGAACATCCAATTTTAATGTTTCAAGTGCGTTTTGATCACTTTTAAGATGCGATAACGAGCGTTGTCATTTTATCTTGTCCTTTATAATATTGCGGACGTTTGTCTTTCAAGGTTCGGCTCAGAGGCATCAATGTCGTTCGATGAAGGGTACCTGTGATTATTTCAGACAGTTTTAGCAGCTAATAGTACACTACGCCAAGCTGATCATAAGAGCAGGACCTTGGAGCAGTGAACATTCTGCCGGGGCGTCGACGTGGTTGGGCGATCGTTTAGCGTTATCAGAATCAAAATATTTTACGTCCCTAATCCTTTTTGGTTTTCATAAACGAACAGCCGTCGTTCAATATCTCTTGGCTTTAATTCATGCGGTAACCAATATCATGGATAATTTCCATGTCTTTAAGACGCTTTCAACTGCTTGCTGAGGTACTTCCCATGATACCGCTAATACCTTCTGACTTCGACATGATTATTCACGAAGTAATGCCCCCAACACTGCATCTCCTTTTTCTCAAATCTTTTCCCTTCCACCACTTTGCCGGTCTGCGGCAGGTGCTTTCTCTGATAGGAGCCTTACCATAAAAGCACTTGTAGGCATAAATCCCACCCGCTGTTTTTTTTTTTCAATTAGAAATTCCCGAAAATGACGCGCATTTGAATCATTTTCTACTCAAAATGGCTCCAAATCCCAGATACAAATCAGCTAATATTCATGTTTACAAATTTTGATATATTCTTAAAATAAAGAACAATGCTAAAGTATTTCACGTATTGAGATACCGGTTTTTTCGTGAGAAGAAATCGTGAATAGATTACGTGAAAATTAAAGGACTTATCCTGGTGGTTTTATTTCTCCTATTTTCGCGGATACTAACGGTTTACTGGCCGTATTGCTAATTCTAAGATAACTATTCTAACTATTCTAAGATTTCGACAAATGGCGGCTAGGACGGAAGTCTTCATCAGGCGATTCGGAGTACATCAACCTTTAAACGGAGAGGCTGCTTGGGAACCATTCGGTACGTGACGTCCGCTTCGGAGTCCTTTATGCCTTAAAATAGAGGATACTGGAGAACTACTCAGCGGGCGATCACTAGCACATTACATTCGAAATCGGCAAGCGTACTGCTCGACGCGCAGAACCAACCCAACCTTCAGTTGTGGGTTGGAACATTGCTAAAATGTATGTTGACACGCTTGCCGAAGATCTCATGCTTGATTAAACCAAGAAAACGTAGTGAAGTCCGTCATGAATCTCATCTCGTCTGCGTTCGACTGCTCTATGCCTAACCGATCGCCACGAGATGAAATGCCTGCTACGTACTGGTGGTCAGCAGGAATCGCTAAAAAGCGAAGAGAATGTGACAGACTTCCGGGCAAAGCAACGTTCCTGAACGCTGACATACACGTCGGCTAGAAAACTCTTTCGTAGATTGATTAATGAGGGCAAAACCCGCCGCCTGCAAATGTCATTGAGAACATCGACCGTGCCTCGAAAGCCCTGTGCGCTACAAGCTGCAAAAATTGACGAAGTTATTGGGGCATCTGAGCATCTTATTCGTTCCGATGCTGTATACGAGGAATATCCTGTTGTGTGCCCGATTTTCAATGCGATTGAGCTGGACTGAGTGGTAAAATTAATTAAAACGAAAAGGCCACGGGACCAGACGGCATCCCAACGGAAATAGTACATCTTGTGCACCAACTTTGTCCTGACAGTTTGCTCAGCACATCCAACGCCTGCCTGCATGAGAGCGTGTTCCCGAAACGCAGCAATGATGCGAGGCTTGTGCATATCAACAAGAGGAAGGGGCATCCGGAGCAATCATCTGCATATCGGAGAAGTCGGCAAAGAATGGATGTGACATCATGTGACACAACGTTCCATTTTCGACCCAGACCTATGAAATGTCTCGTACGACGAGCTTTTGGGGTTGCAGCTACCGAAGGAGCTGAGTCGAAATGGCTATGGAAATGATGTATAGCCACTAGTCGCTGGGCTTACTGTCGAACAGGCGCAACTCAAACAAGGTATGATATTGCATCGAGTGAGCAAATCAATGACAGGCTGTGGGTTTGGCCTAGAACTGGAAACGACAGAGGTCGTCATACAGAACAAGAAGAGGACCCCTCAAGTAATTTCTGTTCGGTTGGAGAAACGATCATTGAATCAACAAAAAATCTTGGTTTCGTGATCGACTCGAAGATAAGCTTCTTTGATCTGGTCCGAGCGTCAGCGAATAAGGCTTCTACGGTAGTGTCTTATGGCCAACACTGAAAGACCAATCTCGAGCAAAAGGCGTCTACTCTTGTGTGCAATGGAAGCAGTGCACTCGAACGTTTCTGAAATCTGAGCTGACGCTCTTAGTAAGAAGTTGTATCGAGGGCGTCTCGCACTGGAACAGAGGCAAGGAGCTGTGCGGATGGCACTTGTGGCAGGAACATGGGTAAACGAAACGCGAGGCAGATGGCTTGCATGGCGCATTAATGAGTTGGGGCCGTGGTTCTGCAGAAAGCATTGTAACATTGATTATTACCTGACGCAACTACTCATTTGGCGTGGGTATTTTCCATCCTACCTGTAAAGGATGTAAAAGTCACCGTGCGGAGTTTGCTTGTTCTCTTCGGGGATGTCGGATGACTGATAACTCCGTTCGCATCTCTCGGAAAAATAAATCGTGCTCTCTCCAAAAAACGTAACAGGGAAGATGACGAAATCAAAAGACAATTGGAGCTACGTGTCTCATTACGTGTGGCTGGTTATTATGCTTATAAAAAAAAGGCATCGTGGATTGCTTAGCGGCGCAGAAGGAAGGAGATCCATCTGATGGCAATATTCTTCCTTCCCATCCATCCCTACAGAAAGAGGAGATACCTTAGCCTGAAGGTGTGGCTAGGCGATGATTACTAAGGCCTAGTCCGAATGACAGAAAGTTCCAGACTAGGTTCTCGGTGTTGCATGGGAGGATTTTTTCCGGTAGTCAGGTTGTTACTGGGACTCTCACAGTCAGGGTTTACATAGCCTCCACCTGCTAACCAACCGATAGCCTTCAGCTCCTTAAATAATTTTTATTATATTAATAATGGCATTATATTTAAATTAAACTGAAACAATTAAAGTGTTTATTTCTGTCAACCCTGAAAACTATAAGTACCATCAAAGCCTATCCGTTGGTCGGTCTTCACCACGCTTTTAACAAGTTAATAGCCTGGTAACGTTTTTACTCGTACCGGAATCAAATCAAAAAGTCATAAATCATTCAAAAATCTTTATTATTAACAAATGTTTCATATCACAGTTCTTACATTTTGGAAAATTTAATAGAAGATTGGAGCTGAATAAGCAAGTGGAGCTGCAGCGGCATATCGTGCAATTGGTGCTGGAGCGGCGACGAAAGGAGCAGCTACAGGAGCAGCAAAGCGGGCAATCGGAGCAACTGGAGCTGCTGCAACGTAAGGAGAAGCAAATCGAGCAACAGGTGCTGGAGCAATCAAAGGTGCAGCGAAACGGGCAACGGGTGCTGGTGCAAGAATTGGTGCAGCTACCCGGGCAACTGGAGCGATTGGAGCGACTGGTGCAGCAGCCAGAAGAGGTGCAGCGATTCCGTTGTAGTTTCTTGCTACCACTTGCGAGCTAGTTGCTGTTACTACTGGAGGAGCAGCAGCCACAATTGGTGCACTGTATGCCAAAGGAGCTACTAAGCTGGGCGTAGCAACTGCAACAGTGAGGAAGGTGGCGAAAACAATGGATACCTGCAAAAGAATGGCATATAGTGGTTGTACCTGCAATTTCTTTTATGTTTCTTTGCTACTTACAAGCTTGAACATTATGATTGTTTGAAAGTTTGTAGTGCGTTGGAGTGTGGAATAGGTTGGAATATGCTTCAGGTCAAGTGCTCCGCTGTATTTATAGATCGAAATCTATCTTCGACAAGCCCACACCGCTGATTACATCGATGACATTGGCAGCAAATCATTTATGGGCTCGAAACATTAATATTCTGTTTGCGTATCGAAATAATGAATTACTTAATAGTTCGTTCTTTTATCATGGGATTCACGTATTTTATTCAATGTTTCAGTAGGTAGACTGTTTCAAGTTTACTATGTTTGGATTTCGCGAGCATGCATATACCTAAATAACGGTACAATTTGTAAATACTACTATTGCTTATGGTGAAGCATGCAAAACAGTGCAATTGCATTTTTTATTGAGAAAAATGTTAGTAGATTCCGGCTTGGGCTATATCTTGAATGGGGGCCAAATCGCGACTTCGTAATCTTTGTCCCTTACAATTGTGATGACTCAAATACTAAAGACATTCCTCACAATTTCGTGGTTTGTCTATTTCTTTATGTGCGCATCTGAATTTCAAATGGAAATGTTACAGTATGAGTGAATGCCAGTTCTGGTCACTTTCAAAACTGTCTAGCAATCTTCTGAATAATAATATTTTTAAGCACGCTCATCCGCAGAGTATTCATACGTAGTACGTTCTTAGAAAAATCTTGCAAAATGGGAACGAGTTAAACGAAATACAGAGTTCATTGAGGTAGAAGGATATGTTGGATCGACTTGGAAACCGTGTTAATTGATCTAAAGAAGACAAAGAAAATTCAAAGATGTGTTCATTATTATCGTGTAAAATGAGAAAAGGATTGAAAAACTACGGGGATCGGTTCATACAAAGTAAATTCAATGAAATTTTTCTTTGGAAGTTAAAAACGAAAACATTAGTTGACAATATTCCTTTCAGACAGAAACAATAACAAACCTGAAAAATTAACAATGTTCTGTGCAAATAAGAATAACAAAAGAATACAAACGGAAATAACCTTCAATTAATTTCTCTTAACTCTTATTCTGAGTTTCGTAAGGCTAGAATTCTCCTTTTCTTTAGAAGTGCTTTTGTAATATCACAATCCAAGTTACTAACTAAAATATTAATGTCAAAAAATTCATTAACATTTTCCACAGGTTCAGCTTCACTCATTGATATGTTGACTAAATTTTCTGCTTGGATACTAAAAGTTGATTTACTCAACTCAATTTGTACATTTGGATGGTTTAGATCTATTGGAAGACTAAATTGCTTAGGAGCAATATAATTTTAAAGTCAAGGTTTTTTTCCTTGTAAATAATTTTTCGCTTACTAAACTAATGAAGTAAACTGAACAATTAGTAAACCAATCTTGAAATATTGTGCTCATCATCCCTATTTTGTTAGTTGTTTTCATTTTCAGCCTTTGAGACTTATTAACCAGTAAAGTTTTCAAAAACGATGGCCTGATGCATTAGAAAAAGGAAGTAAGAACATAAGATTACGCTGTTCTTAAATTTAAAAAAATAAATGAATAATGAATGAATAAAAGAATAAAAAATCATTTACTGGGGTAAGCCATTGGAAGAGTGATATATATAAGACATAGAGCCCTAAGAGGCCATTGGATTTAAATAGATAAAGATTGTCAATCAATTTTTTTGTTGTTTGTCATGATTTTATTATTAATGTAAATATTTTTTGAATAAAGATGCTTTTAAAACTAAAACAAAGAAATGAAGTCATCCTATCCGTCGCTGCTTTAAATTCTCCGGCTGATCTCTGCTTTGGTCAAATAAGTTATTTTGGCATTTTTTTGCACCGGATCTCATCGGCATTAAATCCTTGGTAAGTAACGTAAGAGTTCTCTTCAACAATTTAAGACATTTTTATTATGTCTTATGTTTTATTATGTAGTCATGTAGGTTGCTTCTTTTTTTTAAATCCCACAGAGCAAAGCAAAGGCAAATCCCACAACCTGCCCTACCCACTTAAAGACGCAAGTGGCCAGCAGACTTACTCTTGTGAAAAAAAAGCAGAAATTCTGGCTGATAAATTTCATAATTATCACAAAATCTCAAACAAAAGGCGCAATGATCATAGAAACGATGATAGATAACTCTGTGCAAAGTATATTTGACACATCCAACTTGCCCCCGGCGCCTACATCAAGACCAGTTAGGCAACTTATAAAACTTAAGAATCGAACTGCTCCTGGGATCGATGGAATTCCTAATTTTGTGATGAAAAATCTGCCAAAGAAAGGGATTGTGCTCACTTGCCTCTTATTTAATGCTTGCCTCAAACTATCTTATTTTCCATTCGCCTGGAAACAAGTTGTTGTAGTGCCACTGCTATAGCCTCGGAAGGATCCACATGAGCCAGAAAGCTACAGGCCAATAAGCCTTTTGCCAGCCTTTGGTAAACTATTCGAAAAGCTAATTCTCAAAAGACTCACAAACTTCGTGGAAAATGCCAACATACTTCCTAACTTCCAGTTCGGTTTCAGACACGGCTATTCAACGAAGCACCAACTGCATCACGTGTCAAAGGACATTAAGACAGCCCTAATAGGGAAGCAATCAGTTGGAATGGTCACTATCGATATTGAGAAAGCTTACGATAGAGTCTGGCACGAAGGTTTACTTTATAAGCTCCAAGAGTACAAAACTCCAGCATACATACGTAATTTGATAGGTTCCTACCTCAAAGACAGATCATTTAAGGTAAAGGTCCGAGATAGCACCTCTACTGTAAGAAGCATCCCTGTTGGTGTTCCCCAAGGCTCATGTCTGAGCCCTACTCTTTTCAATATCTACACCTCCGATCTCCCTACAAGCGAGCACTGTCAAAAACTTGCCGTTGCGGACGATACCTGTTTTTATACTTCAGGAATTCACCCAAGTACAATAACAGCTAGCTTCGAAAAAATGCTTAAAAAAGTATATCAGTTCTTCAATAGGTGGAAAATAAGCATCAATATTGACAAAACTAAGGCAATATTTTTCACTAAACAACGTAAGCGTTCCTTGCTGCGTAATCGACCGATTAACTTTTTAGGCCAAGCCATACCATGGTCCGAAAATCTGCAGTATTTGGGCTAACGTTGGACCAAGAAACTCATGTTCGGAGACCACATTGAACGAATAAGCATCAAATCTTTTAATTCTGTACTTCAACTGTATCCACTACTCAACAGAAGGTCCCAACTGAACATTAAGAATAAAATAATAGTTTTAGAAATGGTAATTCAGCCTATAATATTATACGGAGCGCCTACTTGGAGCCAATGCGAAAAATATTTGAAATCTAAGCTTCAAGTCACTCAAAACAGGTACTTAAAAATGGCGCTAAATAAGCCTTTTTATTTCTCATCACGCAAATTACATGGGCTTGCTAATATTAGCCCTATCAATAAATTCGCGCTCTCACGAAGAGATAATCTACTAGCTAAGGTAGAATACGCTTCAAATCCATACATTCAAGCACTCAGGATGTAAATTAATAGATTCGCCTTGGAGATCATGCGTCCTCAACCGAGTATTCATAGTTATTACTAAGATTCAAAATAGTATGTAAATAGGTTTTAACATAGGTAGTAGTAGTTTAAGTTAGAGTTAAGTTTAAAAGAGGTTTTTGTTGTATTTTCCTCTATTATTATAAATATATCATATGAATAAGAAACATTTGTGGTACAAACAGATAAAATACTGTAGATGCAATGAATACCAAATTCAGAACTCTCACTTGAAGTTATAAGCTTAGTCCTGCAAATATTTAGAAACAATAAAGAACTTATGAAATAAATTAAAGTTTTTAACCCAAAAAATTCAGTGCAAGCAATGACACTAAATTCTTTTGTATATGTAGTATCTCTTAAGCTTTTCTTTTTAAGCGCTTTGTGTCAAATCAAATAAGAATCCGCATTTTTTACTATTTTCCTATTTGTTACCAGAGCTTGTCGTACTGCTTCTATTAAATCATCTCGATGGTATGTGGACATTTTCGCGCTTACAGTATTTCGGCCGGTTGTATTTTTTCAAATAGAAGCTTCCATTCGCCTTATCGCCTCAATCATTTCAGAATTTTTTGCTGTGAATGTTGATCTAGAATTTCAATTTGTTTTCCAAACTGAAAAAAAATTTCCTTACCCCAAAAATGTGTTTGTGGCAAGGACGAAGAAATCTTTACAAAAACCATAAGCACTGCGTTGAATGATGCATACGAGTGGCAGCTGCTGAAAAAATTATACGTTTGCGGCTTTCACAGAAGTCCTATTCTGCTTTGAAAGAAGTGGCAGTGAAATGCAGAAATGAAGATAATCCATATGGTGTTGTAGTAGATTGTATGCAAAACCTACCGCTACCTCACATTCCAGTTCAGGAAATTTTTCATTCTTTTAACGGTCATGATCTCAAGACCCAAAAAGTTATAATATATTGTTTTGACGAAGATATAGCTTAAAAGAATGGAATGGAAGTCAGCTCGTTTCTCAATGATTATGTTGACAAGCATATACTACAAACTGTTAAAGACATATATGTTTTTCTGATGGCTGCACCGGACAAAATAGTAATCATACATTACTGCAATCTTCACTTGCACTTTCTGAACTAAGGTATGTGGACCTCAAGCTGTACTTTCCTGTGAAAAAAAAACTGTATTTTCCTGGTCAAAGTTGCCTTCCTCGTGACATGAATGCCTTCGTTGTGACATAAATCAAAAGAAATCGAGAAGCATTGATCACTCCTACAGTTCACAGCATTATACACATCTCATCAACGCAGTATCTGACAATATTGAAGCCATTTTAGTCCGATTTGGTCCCATCTTCAGTGTTATGTCTATTGTCTGAATTGGGTGGTGGGTGAATTATCTTTTTTTGAACCTTAGACATTTATCTAAGTTACCCTTTATTATCCTAAAATTTTGCAGGAGCAAAATCTTTGACTGCAATCTACTTTGACTGCTTAATCAACTCGGCTTTTCGTTTCAATTTTTGAAAGTATGTAAATCAAAATTATTGCATGAAAAATGTTTCAAATAGATCGGAGCACAATACTTGTATTTCTCGGTGGGTACATACTCATATTGATCCAGCGCACAAGATTGATCCACCCGTAGAACCCGTTTCAACCATGAAATGACGGCTAGTATTTTTCAGTAGCAATCCTTTTTCGAATTTTGATGCAGCAACATCTCAATTTATCTGCATTTTTTACTATGCACCTTAAACGAAGGCGTCAGGTATAGGACAGTTTCTTTCGCGATTTTTTATTTCAAATAACTTTAAACATTGTTTTGAAGAAAAAAAAACTCAAGACAACGTTTTCAATCTCTTGTTGATAGAATCTCCGGAAACTTTGAACCTACCCAGATGAAACTTTGATCACTTGTTTATAACATGCGTAGCTCTCACCGAAAGGAGAATCTTTCCGATATTTTGATTTTAATTTTCTTATTTTTTTTTAGTGGAAAAGGTGATTTTTTGTATCATTTTCGAAAGCTCCTCGCCATTTTGTCATTTTTGTATTTATGGTAAAAATTCTACTATGTACTATAGCTATTTTCATACTTAACCTTAAACATTATTTTTCATTTCAAATGAGCTATCTCGAAGATTTCATCAACAGCGCAGAAGTATCCACTTTTCGAGGAGGTACGAACATACGCCAATATTTCTTGTAATCAATGCCAGCATGTGAATGAAAAATTTTGTTCATGTATTTCAAAAATGTCTCTATTAAGTTCTGAAAGTGTGGTATTGATATATTCAATAGTATCTTCAGGGAAGAATCACATAAATAGCATTTTTTCACTGCGTTCAAAGTAGGGAGAACTTTATTCAGAGAGAGCATAATCGCATTTTTATTCACCTAGTTTAAATATGTTTACTTTATCTTACGGTGAAATAAAACGTTTGCCTTAGTTTTTGTTGAATCTTTTTGAAAATCTTTGAGGTAAAAAATGAATGTGGCAAAAAGGTGTATGCTCACCACAGATTTGTTGTTGCAAATAAGCAGTAACTACTCCAAATCTACTCCAAAATACTCCAAAACCTACTCCGAATACATTAAAAATCATCATACTTCTATGTCATCGCTTTGTATTGAAATTAATTAAAAGAATCTCAGAAGAAAATGAATGCGTGTGACGTGCGAATGTTTTTGTGCTCTGCTATAAATTTGGTCAATTGGACATGGGCCCTTTAAAAACTAAACGATTCATTTGTTTGTATCCTTTGTCGCCCATCTTTATCAAAACTTGGTTGCAAATGGTCTGAGGGGCTTTATATTTTGCTACAAGTGAATATATGGGCAGAAGGTTAAATGCCTTTGCGTTCTCTAAGTTTTTTATCCAAGTTATCGAAAAATTATTCGGCTAGTATTTATGATGGGTGGAAATATTAAATTTTTCAAAATCAATTTAAATACAGCGGAATCACATTCCTCACACTCGACCACGGCGCACGAGTACGTATATGCAATCATATTCCATATCTCACATTAATATGTACTGATTTTCCGCCTTAACAATTAATCAAACTTATCCCACGACCAACGAACACATCCTGTTACGGATATGCCAAACACACGTACGTATGACGCATGTACGTATGTACGATCCGTATGTACGTGAGAAGTACACAAAACAGAAGCCAATATAAATGGTAATTCCACAACAAAAGGCTCCTTAAGTGTGAAATTGTGATGGTCAGCCAGTCAATAAGGGAATTGAACAGATAGCATGCGATGGTCACAGCATCGATAATGGAACTTTTCACGCATTAGTGACACCATTTGAACCTGTCAGGGCCAGATGAATTAATTGGAAGCTCCTCATTGCAGCCCCTCTATCACATATTGATCCAAAATGTTTGGAAGGCTATCAAATTTATGTAGACACGTGTTGTATGGGGACATGTAGAGTCGAGAGAAATTTTGCAGGACGACTAACGCTAGCCGGAATTGGCTGCACGAATTCATGTCTGCTCACTATAAAAATTTCAACTCACCTTCGTCGCATCGTCCAAAGGTGAGTTTCAGTAAAATTTAAAGAGACTCCTTGTAGAGCAAGTTTCAATATTCCCAAAAACTGATTTATAATTTAAACTAATAATCTTGATTAATGCGTTGATCGCGTCTGAGCATGTAGGGGAAAATTAAGAGGTTTTTAGTGTTTTAATTGAAGATTGGACTCATAGATGTGCAATTAACTTTCTAAACGAAAGCTCGCACCCTGGAAAGTGCAACATTTCCATGGCCACAGCCACCGCGAGCAATTATCATGTATGCAATTATCAGTTAATTGTTCATCTCATAATTTTTTTGCTTGACTCGTACGTAGAAGTATCTTCAATCCGTATCTGAAGGCACCAGGATACTAAAGCAATCAGCACTTGATTTGTATCAATAAACATTTCATAAGCTTTTGACACGGAACCATCAGCTTTTCTTCGGGCGGTGGAAACAATTGTCTAATTTCTTACCTCCCAATCAAGGTATCGCTTCTGTTTCACACGCCCCCTGAGACCGATTGATCTCATCTAATTACATTAATTGACACCATCTGACTATGGATTTAGATTCCCACCAGTTCATCTGAAAAGTGATTCTCACACATGCCTAATGTGTATTCATGTCTTGCCTTCCAAACTAACAACGAGTTAAGCTTATGATAGTAGAATTCTCCGTATAATCACTCAAGCAGGTATTGTATCAATAAACGGACATTATGAATGCTCCTATTGTTGTTGTAATCTTGCAACACAATTCATCGGGTTGTCAGTCGCTATTATATGCGATTATTTCTTGAATTGATGCACGGACAAAACGTTTACACAGATAAAAGATATATTAATACGATCCCAGCTGGCAAATTTGCGTTCATTTTCTTATCGATTTCTTCGTTTTCGTCTTATCAGGGAGAAAACTATCCGTATTGTTAGAAATATTTCGCAGTTTTGCAGTTTGGAAAAGAAGTAAATGAGTAAAAGGAGTCACGAAAAGGGCTAATTCTAATGAACACATTGACTGTGCCGAATTTATTTGTTGGTTTTGAACATTATACGCAAATACAATAGTGCCTACCGCTAACATTGCTACTACAACCTTTTGCTATTTGAAGGCGAACATCATGACATTGAGTTTCAAAAATAATATCCTCCCCGGCTTTGTGGAAGTCGATAAACTTGACGACTAATATTCACCTTTTTTCGTCTAAGATCGTGAAACGTTTGCGGCTCATTCTCGTACACGAAAGATCTCAAAACCTCGGCAACCAGTTAACAGATGAATGCATAAGTTTTTCTTCCGGTTTTACTAAGAGATGGCGTCAGCGAAAAGTACGCAGCTTATTTGACACATACGCCATTTCGATTGTCTGACATTTAGATACAAACACACACAAGTTGAATTCATCAGAAGCCACACGTTTCGAATGAAAATCAAATGGAAAATCACAAAGTCGCTTGTGAAATGCTGCTTCGGAGCCCAAAAAGGAATTCATTATTGCGTTGAGATGTGACGAATGACGAAAAATCGATTTATTTGAAAATTACAGATCACATTAATCGATAAAGAACCAGAATCGGTCAGAAGACATAGCAAAGTTATTTTATAGCACGACAAAGCCCCGTGGCACACATCAAAAGCAGAGAAAGACACTGTGAAATCGCTTGGATAGGACTTTTTTCTGCATCCGCCGTACTTCCAAGAGTTGGTGTCATCTGTCTATCACCTCGTCGCATCAATGTGGGATGAGCTCGCACAAATTACGTATTCCTTGTACCAAAAAAAAAAAACCGAATAAACTTATTTATACACCTTCTAATATAACCATTTCTCAAAGCAAAACTCGCCCAGCAAACTTTCCTACTTAAGCATTCACTTAAGCACAATCACTTGCCAGAGAACAATAAGGAAACATTTCAACGTTTTAGTTAATTGTTTTGATCAGGGGTGCTGTTGGAAGCATAGTGTAACACTAAAGAATGCTTACAATTCGATCTGCCTCACAATCTATCAATATTCCGCGCCAATTATCCAGACCCACTGGTGCATCAGAGAAAACCCTGTTGGAGATAGGACATCAAGACGAAAGTGCGAATGGAAACAGATTTTTCTCTAAAATTTTCCATTGATACACAATGACCCACATTTATTATTACACTGAGAAATTATTTTCACATTAATATAGTGGCAGGAAGCTAGTCAGCGTGATCCTCCTACTCACCTACATCGTTTAATTTCAAAGCTCTCTTTCTTGTAAAGCTCACTCCATTTTCGACATAGGGTCTCCGTACCATTTATGTAATGCCTCTTTGGACTTTTAGTGTTTTTAGTGGTTCCGCCATGATTTTCATAAACTAGGTAAGAAAACGAACGTAAAGAAAATAAGCCGAAAAGCTCGTTCTCGTTACGCTACAGCTCTTCGGGTCTTGTGGCGTCGTCTCCAATTTCGTTTCTATGCTTTACAAGCAAATATCTTTTTAGATATCTACTTCCCATTCAGCTTTTACACAAGTCCATCCTATTGTTATTTTTTAAACCTTAGCGTCATCTATATTGCGTCAAAGGACGTACCATTTATTGCATTATTTTGCATGAATTTTCTAGATATTTGCGTCATAGTCCGAGTGTCTAGCCATGTATAACGCAAGCATTATCACTAGTATGCATGCTTGAAGTTATGTTTTGTTTGTGCGCTACTGAAAATTTCAAAACAGAAAAGGACGTTTCATATGCGGGTTGTATTTCACGCATTTTACTCTAAGGTACACAAAATTTTCCACATTGATTATGCCCTGAGAATAAGATGCCTAAACGCATAATCTTTTCTGGACTTCAACCGTTGGTCAACCGTTGTCTTATCAAGCGATTGTCAAATAGCTTCGGGGTGACTTTGATGCATCTGAACATATTTTAAATTTTGCTTCTGCATACGGATAAGCAGTTGGAAGGATTTTTGAAGTTTTTGGTGGATCAATTTATCCATTTTCACTTAGAACTTATAAGTGATTTATACCCCTGCTAGCTAACTAAGCGAAGACTCTTGGGTGCGGAAGTTCTGATCAATTTGTCGAATACCTCGAAAGTGAATTTACAAAGAAAGGTGGAAAGAGCTCAAGCTGGTTTCGAACACGCGTCCCTGCCGCTTCTCGTCAGGTGCCAACTCACAGGCCGGGACGCATCGATTGGCACTACCAGCTGGGTGAATGTCGTCTGGTTATAATTACGTTTTTTATCATTTTTCGCTCTCAGCTTGAATTTTTTTTCCTATGTTCCAATTTGCCTTTGGTAAGCTTTATAAATTTTTGAAGTTTATAAATCACTTATAAGTTCTAAGTGAAAATGGATAAATTGATCCACCAAAAACTTCAAAAATTTATAAAGCTTACCAAAGGCAAATTGGAACATAGGAAAAAAAAAATTCAAGCTGAGAGCGAAAAATGATAAAAAACGTAATTATAACCAGACGACATTCACCCAGCTGGTAGTGCCAATCGATGCGTCCCGGCCTGTGAGTTGGCACCTGACGAGAAGCGGCAGGGACGCGTGTTCGAAACCAGCTTGAGCTCTTTCCACCTTTCTTTGCAGTTGGAAGGAGTTTCTCTCGTTGGAAGCATGTGAGGAGAATAATGCACTATAAAAGACACCTGACTTCTTCTGATGGTTCAGTTTGTCCTTTGTAACAATGCAGGCAACAATGCAGCATTACGTTGTACTGGGTTAACGTCGTTTTCTCGTATGACTTTTTGCTTTAATTTGTTCCCCTTATCTTTAGTATCACTAGTTTTATTTATTCTTTAATTGCTGTTTGATTGCCAGAATTTGAATTTCGATTGTGATATGATGGTAATTTCATGTACGCGGGGTACAATTTCTGTCAATTTTTAAAACTTCATTTCCTCTTGTACGAATGAAGAGTTTCCACACCACACAATTTAAAGCAACATTCAAATACTGTGGGTTCAGATTATACCTCTTCTTTGTTCAACCTTGGTTTCAAAGAAATCGGTCAGTTTAGCAAGGTGTTTTGCGTTTCAGCCATATTTGCCTTTGAAACTTTTCAAGTTGTTATCTTTCTCTATGGAATTTTTTTAATCCCATAGGAAAGAATCTTTCACGTCATGTCCTGAGACAGATCTGAGGTTTCATTAGTGTGTAGTAGAAAACAATTATAAGTTCGAGGAACAAGAGAACACTCCCAGCTGTATTTCCACCTCTGGTTGTGGAAAGTCCTGCAAGTCAGTTTTCGAAATGGCATTTAGTGCACTCGATGTATTTGTTTCAACCGTCTTCGAGCCGAAAACATACAAAAACTAGCAAAGCTGTTTTCTATGCTTTATTAAATGTTGCTGTTCTAGGTGCGATAAATGCGCTGGCGTATTGTCGGGGTTGAGCAGGTAATAGCCTTTTGAGCAAAATGTGGCCGTTTTCTTCTCAGCGGGCCACGCAATCTTTTCAGTACTTCAATGTCGTATACGTTATTTATCGTTTGAACTGTCGGAGCATATAAATGGTGCACAGTACCTTCATTGTCACAGAAAACAACACAGAGTCAACATCACAGAGTCATAAATCGATGATAATTCACCTTCATGAGTAGTTTTTCGCCATTAGAAACTAAATCCAAGTTGTTCAGTGTGATTTCAAAGCAAAGATTTTCCTGTTCGGCCGTTAGTAATTTTGCTATTAATTTCGAGTACATGCGAGTCATTCCCGAATCCCCGTTCAAAATCCTCCAAACAGGAGTTTTTCTATTTGTAGATCACTTTCTAGTTCCCGTGTAGACAACCAACGATCGCCGTCAACCACAAGTTAATCGCGCTCGACGTTTTCTGCTATTATGACGCTAGCCGTCGGACAGAGCGAGAACCACTACTAACTGACATGCGGCCATCTTTAAACCGCTAACATGATTTATTCTTACTTTTATTCAAAGACAAAACAAAACTTGATGCAAATTCGTTGATCTACATTGTCTATCATTTTTAATCATAAACAAATCCGACAAACACGATAAAGACTATGTAAATATATACATGCTGTGAGCGAACCAAGGCGTCTCGAGAAAAAGTGCAACATCGAGGGAGCTCCGGAAGAATTGTTGTTTATATCAGCAGAAGGAACTGGATCGTAATTGCGCAGAGGTAAAAAGATAGGCACGATACTTTTACCAGTAACCCCATATTCTTGCATGAGTGCGACATATATACATAAAGTAATGATATAATTTTATTCAAAAACTTCACGATTAATCTATTCAGAACTATTTGAGGACAAATAAACATTATTGAATATATTGAAAGATGTTATGTGTGGCTTAGCATTTAAATGATTACTGTGCACATTTAAAATTGAGTTGCATAATTCGCGTCATGCCGAAGGCTCGACTAATATGACCTTAAAATTGCTCTTCACTCAAATGCATTCTCCTAAGGTTGACGGTTCAGTGACAGATCAAGCCGCGTTTACTTTTAAAAAAAAATAGAAAGGACTTATTGTGTACTCGTTTTTCCAGTTGGGGAATAAAATATCTCAAGAAAAATCTGAGCTAAATCAGAAAACTAAATACTATAAGAGAATGGAACGACGATGAAAACATGGTCTGGATATAACGAGGTGATGACGGGCGAAATTGTGCCATGTCATCCGGAGGTTAAAAGATGACGTAAAAACGAGCGGACAGCGATCAACGACCACCCGCGATCCATGCAAGGCTAAAAGTCGAGGTGTCTTATGCTGTAATTTGCGTCAATTAGTGCTGTCAAACATGAAAAGCTGACAGCTTAATTTGTGAAAGGAATTCTATTCAAGTTGAGTGCTTGCATTTTATGTTGTATGTTGTGACGGATAAAACTGAAGAGATTTTCTATCGTGACTATTGCCGAAATGCCATGCCAGTTTTGCCACACAAGATGGGACAAAGTTGAATATCATCCTATTCGACCAAAAGATATTATATGTTGCTTCACTGATCAAACGTTTTGAAGAAGAGATTGACATTTTTTCAGTCCTTATTTGAATATCTTTGGTGATCATGGAGATGCAAATAAATGTCGAGTTCAACGAAAGTTACCAACAAATGAAAAATCTTTTATTTCGACGGAAATTGAGTTCTTCTATGAACGAAAAAAAGGAAGAGGGTAAGTTGAAACCAGGGTGGAGGAGATAATTATTATAAAAAACAATAAACGCCACTTTACGTATCATGTGATAAGACAATTACATATGGGATGGGCGACAGTATGTTAAGTCATTTGTTTCATGATTTTCAATGTGTGGGCAGGCTTCCATGAAAAACTTGTAAAGAATGGTAGAAGCTAATTGGAGGTTTGAAATGGATTCTTATCATTAGTAGTCCCAGTAAACCAGTAAATTTGATATTCGCAAATGTTTACAATTATCATTTTTGAATACATTGAAATATGTTTCTAATAATAATAATTTTCTTAATAATAATCTTTATTCAAATGTAAAATTACATAAAAGTAGTGGAGTCATAAAAGTAATGGAGTGATAACACATAGTTAAGCAAAACTGCTAAGCTTAAAATTATTGTATGAGCGTAACTCCAAGGAAAATTTCAAACAAAAAAAAACTTTTTTAACTTAAAATTAACTTTTGCTACACTGAAATAACCTAAACCTTCATTTAATGATAATAGACTGTGCTGATAAGAATTAGACGGCGCGAAAGCTACAACGGATCAAAATTGCTCAATGCTTCAACTAAAGGATTGGAGGATGCACGAGCTTTTTTCGTTTTACTCTTCTAAGATATAATAGGTTTCCTATAGACATGAGTCAACGCATGAAATCTCTGGATAAAGAAATAAAACGGTTTATTGAGAGCCATTTTGAGACATCTGTTTTGCATTATCTGTAGCTTGCTTTTCAAGTGAGCTGTGGAAGACCCCCATGCTGGGGCTGCGTATGATAGTTTTGATAAACAAAATTTGTTTTTATGATTCAATACAGATTTCCGATTCAACAGAGGATATAATCCTCGAATGATGTTCGAAATTTTCACTCGGATGGAATCAATATGGTCGTTGAATGTTAACTTTTTACCTAGAACAAGACCTAAATATGTGATATAATGGCACCATGGAACTTCCATGCCTGAAAATTCAACGCATCGGTCCGAAAGTTTGTTTGCGCTTTTCTTCTTGGTGGAGTGCATCGTATTTAATTCTCCATCGTTGAAAATATTAAAAGACTTTCTCGAGACTTTTCTTAATTCGAGAATTCCAGTGATCTGTCAGCAAAAGTTGCTATTGAGCAGCTGGTTAATACTGGCATATCTACTATGAAAATGTTGAATAACGGTGGTCTGAGACACAAACCTTGAGGAACTCCAGCTGGTACCTTGTAACAACTAGATTCGGACCCTCGTATTTTAATGGGGAACGTTCTGTCGTTAAGAAAGGAATCAATCAGATTGACCAAATATGGTGGAAACTCAAAGGTAACATGTTGAAATAGAAGACCTCGGCACCAAATAGTATCGCCGGCTTTTTCAATATCCAGCAAATTAAAGAGAGTGTGTGCCTAAGAGTTGATTTTGTTTCGCCCGATACACGACAAAGCTGAAGATCTGATGAATAGTTGTTTTGAAAGCCAAATTTAAAATTCGGGAAGTTATTGTGAAGCTCTACAAAGTCCGCTAATCGTATTAGCATTTCCAAAAATTTACCCAGAGTCAGCAACAACCTAATAGGCCTATAATGAGTACACGGGTAAGAGTCTTTGCCTGGCTGGCGAAGAGGAAATACTATTGCATGCTTACATTCTACTGGAATAAATGGCACAAATATGTTATTGCTTTCTTTGATAAATTTTTCATCACTTTGTTGGGAAGGCAATCAAAATCTGGAGCTTTATTCGGTTTGAGGTTTCGAAGCAACTTTGCTCTCTATGCAAGAGGTAAGGTTGTTGGTATGGAGGTAATTAATCGTTAAGTCAATGATAACCTAAAACATTTAAAGTAAAGTAAAGTTAAGGTAAATGCAACTTCGACTAAACATTTGAAAATTATACCTCGTTCTAGGAAGTAATTCAGGATAAATATAAATGATTTTAAATTGTCTGCAATGAAACATGTACCAGGCAGACGCAATACTTTTGCTTCCACATTCGTTCTTATACCATATAATCTCTTTGTATAAAGTATAAAGGCTATCTTTAGGACCGTATCATTTAAATTTGAAATCAATTAGATTCATTCACAAGCCTATAAAATTTGGAGAAGGTTTCGTAACTCAATTTTAGGCATTTCAGGGTTCATAGTAAAATATATTTGCAAAATAACATCTTAGCAAAATATCAGAATCAGCAGTTGTATGTGTATGTTTCAAAAACGTTTATTTATATATATCAATAGATAAATATATATATTTAAATTTAATTTCTAAAGTGAGCTAATAGTCACTAGGATGGTGCCATTATTCGACATCTTATTGCCCTTTATAGATGCCTTTCGATTCTCTATATTTGGCCTAGGTCAGTGGAACATTCTGTAGCATAGGAAATATCGATCTTACTTTCCAAGTAGAGCTGAATCAGCTACGTGGACTTTGGTGTGGCGTAAGTCATTGGACATAGACTTGAATAAAAAACTCAAACTAGAAATTTGAATCTGCTGCCTGAGGCGTTGTGTACTTGTTTGAAAATCTAGTTCACAACTGGCAAAAACTGTCAACGCAGTAGAACTGTTGAAAAGGATTCTTGGTCCACGAATGATTATCATCAGGGAATTGAAAGAGAGAGAAACTGGCACTGAAGTACGTCAGCTTGTGAATAGATTTAAAACAAACTTCATTCCTAGCAATTTAGGGCAATGGTTGATATGACAGCAGCATTCGCTTTGGCTTTCTCCAAGAGTTCAAGAATATTGATAAATGTCATTTCGACTCAAAAATATGGATAAGGTTATCGCAGCAGAAGTTCAAATAGGGTATATGCAGATTAAGCGACGGGAAGTACTTAGTGCATCTACAAGACATGGTAAAATGATTGATTACAACAATAATACACAACGGTGTTTTTGCCAAGAACCTCGGACGTTCAGTAGATAGATTGAGGGTTATAGAGAGGGTTTCATCCACGAAAGGATATAACAAACGTTGAAACATAGGCGAAAACAGTGGATGGATTAAGGCCTTATTGAAACTTTGAAGAAACCACAGCGGAGTTACCAGTAGCGCTAACACTCTTAGGTGACTACTTCAGACAGAGATAGAAAAAGCGCACGCAGTTTTATACTTGCATTACACTTTGACTAATCAGTTTTTAGAAGGCCGATGTTGTTTGTTTGTTTTTAGAACAAAATTCCATCATTCCCGATCTGTTTTTTGTTTCATCCACTTTCGCATTCCATTTCTGTTGCCCTTGTTTATTTTATGCAAAAATTAGCGGGAATTGACGCGTCCATATTTAATCCCACTTATTTTGGTCTGGTACCGTAGCAAAGAATTTGAAAAGCGATGTGGCGATGTAGGCACTAATTCAGCTCTAAAGCGGCAATGGAAATAACACATTCAACACTAAATTGAACGATAACTAAACTCAGCTCGGACACAATTAGAAAGTAACGATCGTTTGGATGGGTATTTTGTGTAGGAGAGTAAAAAGAAATCTGTCACATATTCTTTTCATGCAACAGTTAGAGTAGATAGCACTTTAGTGACAAAATAGGTTACGTTTCTCCCGATATTTTAATTGGAGGCATATTCTATTCGTTTAACAAATACAACTTTGTTACGTTAGGACTCTGTAGCGACCCACACAGCTTCCTTATTTTTGTACGTAGCATCGTATGGATTTTGACGATGTTTCTTGCTAATTTATTCCAATGACACTTTTCCTATCACCTGTCATTTCTTTTCCACCTTTTTCGCGGCAACACCGATCCAACTATTCACCTCAAATAAATTTTACACAACCTAATTTATTTGAATCTCCTATAGTTCAATATATTGAATCTTATCACCATCAATCCTTGCTTTCAATTACTTACTTCCATGTTAAAATTGGGAGTGGTGACCGAAATGATTGATTTTTATCATACAATAACTCACGTCAACCATTTGCGTAAGGTATTGGATTTGCGTCAATGCAACTTTAATGCTGGGGCGCACTGTATCGTGTGTTTTGACATAACTATTTCGTTCGGTTCATTTTTTTCAGGTTGGCCGATATCACCCTCGACTCCCTCTGTGATAGAATCAGCCGAGGGGTGATAAGTTAACATCCCTGAGCAAGAGAGAATTGTTGTTAGCAACGGGATATATCGACAGCCAGGCTACGCTTGATGCGGATCAGAATGTTTAATTTAATTCGTGGACAGAGAGAGACCTTAGAGGAATTCCCGCGTGATTTATAACGCGAAATGAAAAAAATATATTACCTTTGGAAAAGGAGCGGATAATAAAATGAAACTGTTAAGGTGATCATTTTTTTTCTATCGTAATCAGCGTTAAAAACAAATTATTAGCGTGAATCATTTATTTTTAATTTATTTATTTTCTAGAGACATCTATTTATTTTATTATTTAATTTATTTTTGAAAGAAACCTTCAAACTTCTACTACTACTACTACTACTACTACTACTACTACTACTTTTATGGTTGGGAGGTGAAGAAGGCTATTTACGCCCTCAGCAACCACACTACGGACTAAACACCTCCCCTGTCACACCGAAAACCTAGCCTGGAACTGTATTATTTCTAATAATATTTTTTTTTGGGACGTGAAGGTTATTTACGCCCTGAGTGTCGGACTCCCCCGCTACTGGACTACCGACTAAACACCTCCCCTGTCACGCCGAGAACCTAGCCTGGAACTGTTTGTCACATTACTTCGGACTAGGCCTCATGAATCATTGCTTAGGGGTACCTTCAGGTTCCTTACTGTCCCTCTTACTGCATGCATTGATTGCTGTTAATTCCTGTTACAGAGATCCCCCCTCCCTGACCAAGCGATCCATCATGCCCTTCTTTATGAGAAGAACTGTCCGTATGTAATGTGACACACAGTTCCAATTATCTTTTGATTGCATAATTTTTCCCGTTACATTTTCTGGGGAGAGCACGCCTATTTTCTCCGATTTTCTCCTAGTACTAATAATAATAATAAAAAAAAAAAAATAATAACAATAATAATAAACCATCTACGAGTAGAAAAAGTGATTTCCATCATTTTACAACTTGCCATTTTTGGCAGCGTTAAGGCAGTTGTTGGATTCTCTTGTTAAAAAAAACCTTCGATTTTTCACTGGAAAACGCTTCGAAGTGGGTTTTTATGTCTTCAAAATTTTTAACTTTTTTTAGGTCTCAATGAATGTTCTAATGATCTGAAAACGTGGCGATACGACTGCCCAATATTTGGTGAATATTGTAGATAATGTTGATAGTTCTAGTCCCAGCTCTCTAATCTTTTCTTGTATTATTCTGTAAACCGTTCGACATTGCGTTATCGTGTTGAAGTATGTTCTTTGTAGTTAGAAAAAAGATTGATGTTTTATTTTCTCTTGTTTCATTTGCTTGGGTTGTTCACAAATCTCTGTCACTGTAACGGTCTGACTAGGGTAAAGAAATTCATAGCCCATGATTCCAGAAAAATCCCATCACACACAGTGATGGTGGCAATATCGGAACAGGAGCTTCTCTGGCAGAACGCCCGTGTCTATTTCCTTCAGAATTATTGTAAAGCACCAGCTACTCATCCCTAGTTTGTCGCAATAAATCGAATTCATACCGAGACAAAAGAGACAAATATATGGTGCGTCATTCATCGAGTGTCCTGTCCATCAATTACCCAAATAATTATTGGCTTTTTTACCCAATTCATACCCAAATTCATTGGCTCTTCAACTAGGATGAGGCTGAACTAACAGTTGGCATTGCTAAGGAATGGAGTATCCATCACCAAACAGTTTTGAACCATTTGCGTAAGGCTGGATACACAAAGAAGCTCGACGTTTGGGTGTCGCATGAATTATCACAAAAAAATTTGATCGACCGAATTTCCAATTATTGTATAGCATCAGCTACTCATCCCTAGTTTGCGAAATGCTAATAAAACGCAACGAAATCGAGCCATTTTCGAAGCAAATCGTGATGAAAAACAGGTAAGATACGAGAATGTCGTTCGAAAAAGATCATGGTCAAAAAAAGATGAATCTTCACAAACGGCTTCAAAGCCAGGATTGACACCAAATAAGGTTATGCTTTGTGTATGGTGGGATTGGAAGGGAATTGTGTATCATGAGGTGCTAGAACCTGACCAAACACTCAATTCGGCTCTGTACTGTCAACAATTAACCAAATTGCAACAAGCAATTAAAAAAAAAAGTGCCAGAATTGATCAATAGAAATGGCGTTGTCTTCCATCATGACAATGGCAGATCACACACATATTTGATGACCCGGCAAAAAATAACTGAGCTTGGCTGGGAAGTTTTGTTGTATTCACCGTATAGTCTAGACCTTGCACCATAAGACTACCATTTGTTTCGGTCTCTGCAAAACTTTCTTAATGAAAAGAAATTCACTTCAAAAACGGACTGTGAAAATCACTTCGCTAAGTTTTTCGCCGATGATCTACAGAAAATCTACACAGATGGAATAATGGCTCTACCCGAAAAATGACAAAAGGTCATAGATAATAATGGACAATATGTAATTAAATAAAATTCATTTTAAATAAAAGAAATATTGAATCCAAAAATGACAGAAAAAGGCTCAATACTTTTTTGACTTACCAATATAATAATTAAGGACTGTGCAGTTCGTTCGTTGCAGTACGTTTCTTCCAAATAACATTGGAAGAAATAACAATAAATTGGTTCTCTGTCTTTTTCACAGGTACGATTAATTTTTGAACTGTTCCGATCTTCACTATGTCATACCTCGACAATCGCTGATATTCCTCCGGAATTTTGCTTGCGATCTTTTCTTTTGTCACTTGCACTTTGGGTAAAAATGAATAATACACTTCGCGAGAAAATAACTGAGTGTATTTCCCCTTCGTATATTTTAATTTATGAATTTCTTCGTTAATCGGTCATATCCATGGATGCCGCCATTTTGCGAAATAAACGTATTCAACGTACTCACGTGTTCTTGTTCCGAAGTATTACTGCGAAATAGTGCGCTCGCGGCCCTCCCCCCGCTCGTACGCGACCCTTTCATGTTGCAAAGCACGGCCGCGGCCCAATTTATCACATTGCGCGGCTACATGTAGGGAATTATTCATACTGCCCGATCCAAGCGATAAATTCAAGCTATCTCAAACACTGTCTTATTACATGGACGACGGGCCGTCAGGCATTATTAATAATGGCCGGTCAAAGTGATAAATTAATCACTTTGCCCGACGCTCTTAGACATTATTAATAATACCAAGTTATTCACGTTGCTTGTAACAGATATATATATATATATATATATATATATATATATACGCCGCCTCCACAACCCGGCACACCGTCGCGACTCACTGCTTTCACACTTATTAAAATGTTAAAATCTACTATTATATACTTTTCAAAACAATTATTGTACGAAAAACAAATATTCCTTTCACAGGCTGTCCCGAATATGATTACCCAAATCGATCAATCACCACCAAAATTTTCGTGCGACGTCTTTTCCTCACTTCCGTTTGGTGGGTCTTTTTTCCGATTTCCCGTCAAATTCGCACCGCCAATGACCCGTCCCGTTCCCGACAACGGGTTTCTCATGTTCGCGGGTAATACCCTTACATCCTTCGGTTAAGATCAACTTCCTCAGAGCAGATTGAACCCCTAATCAATTATCCTAAAGAAGATGTCACGATCAAAAGGTTAAAAAGCGATCACCCACGACGGATTCAAACCCTGCGTATAGAGTTCTACATGTCGCTTCCAATCCACCACCCAACGGAGTTTATTCTTTAACATACATCAAGCATCTTTGTCGCTACTAGCAATCTGTGGAGGTGCAAAGAAGGAGCAGTTGCTATTGTTGAAGCGCATCCAAAATGGAGTTTGAAAACCTTCATAAGAAGGCTGTATCCCATTTGAAGCATAAGCAAAATGTATACCTGGGGAGAGAAGACGTCAAACATGGTGGTACGTCAAATTGTACAATTTCAATCATGAACCATTTGTCAAAGGTACATGACTCTTTGACACATGGAAGGCTATTGATCAACAAACCTACGAAAGATTCGTACTATAGAAGTTCAATCTAGTGTGGACCAGGAACGAAAGACTTTAAAGTCAATAAAGATACAAAATAATAAAATTACTTAATTCAAAAAATAGGACTTTATTGAATTTAATTTTTTCCTTTTACTTATTTAATGGCGGCAGCAAAAACATTGCAGTAGTGGGCAATCAATAGTACCTTCCCCTTTTTATCTAGTGAATCTCATTTTTATTATATTATTATACTATATCATTATATTTACATTCTCATTATTGCTAGTGAACTGTGAGTGGAAGATTTAAAAAACGTGGGATCTATCAACACGAAATAAAGAAGTACGTGAATCAGAGAGAAGTTGCTACCATCGACAAAGTAATGAACGCTGCCAAAGGATTACGACTTAAAACATAAGCTTGAATGCACAACTTCGAATTTGATTATGTTTTCAATACTGATCAGAGGGGGTGTCAATGTCAAATCACATACAATGAATCATTAACAGAAAAAGGAGCGAAACATTCTTACACTGCCTAGTACGCTCTTGCAACGTCTGCAAAAATATTACCATTTGTGTTTGTTTGTTTTTGTGAACCAAGTGGCGTATTTGGTACACTACTGACAAAGAAAGTGGATCAGTTGAAAAATTAAGAGTGCCGTTGTAGCATGTTCGAAGTCAGGAAAGTTGACAAGACATGAATATGTGAAGTTTTCAAAATCTTGAATACTTCCGTATGTTCAGAACAATAACTGACATTTAATTATTGATTCATGGGACCTTCAAATTGACACCAGATTATGCGGTGACATTTTTGAAACCGAAAAGGGAAAACTGAAAATTTCTTGCACAGTTCAGGTCATATCACCGTAATGCATCGAAATGGAACCGTATTATGAGTACTTTCTTCGACAAGTAAAATATTTCTTAAAGAACTTCAAAACGCTCCAGAATTGTTAAAGGTAAACAGGGAAATAACATCGAAGAAAACATCATAGAAATTCACTCTCTCGACTTCCATGAATTGATTTCTTGGTTCTTTATTTTTTTGAATGAATTTGAATTTTTATGAATGTTAATAAATTTTGTTGCTTAACGACCATTTTAAAGAAAGTATGCAATATGCAGTTTGTGACAAAACATGATTTTTTTAATGTTTTTTTTTTTGAGATAATATCACCGGGAGAAATTTGTATGTGAGAATGAACCTGATAAAGAGAGAGAATAATTAAAATTTTAAGAGTGTTACCATGAATGTTTCCTTAATGTTTTAAAAATGTACTTGAGTTCCATATTACAGTTTTTAAATAAATATTGTAATTATGATTGACTTTTTTTAATTTTAAAATTGAAAATTGTAGCTCATTCATAAACAGACCAAAACTACATGGAAATGAAAAAAATAAAGATATACATATTCAATATTTATTAAATTTAATATTTATGAACTTCACCATTTGTTTTATTTATTGATTAAATAACAAATTACTTAAAACAAAAAAATAAGTAAATTTGAAAAAATATGACTCGAATGATTTTGAACTTGTGATTCATTTTTTATAGCAATTATTTAGGGGAGACCACCCGACAACGTAAATCAAAATGAGCGGAATCTGTGATTCCCAAGTTTGATACTCCTCTTGTAAGATCTTGTTTTCTAAAGACTCCAGAACAATGTGCTGGTGGGATATTCACTTTTCGTGGAGATACGTTGACATAATAATGTTAACTTTATTAGTGAAAGGGCTAAATAATATAATTTGACATTTTGGTACATTCAGACTTAAAATAAATTTTTCTACAACTTTATTTCGCTGAAAAAAAAGGGATTTAGACCAATGAATTTATTTACTTCAGTAAGGTTCGCAAATAACAAACTCGATCGTAACGAATTTCGGTTATAACGATCCAATTTCAAATGATTAAAAATAAAAATATGTGAGTTCAGTAAATTTCCTACCGGATATAACGAACCTGTATATACATATGTCATCTGCTGATGGTGTAAAACCAACGCGCAATCCACCAGTCCACAATCAAAAATGGATCAAAAATGATCAAGGACTCGTAAAATGTCTCGCAAAAGCGAAATTCGAATGTTATTATAACATGCGCTGAATTGAAAGCGAACATGCTTCGAGATTTGAAGGCAATAACGAATTTTGTACTAGTAAGAGTTGATCGGATGACTCAATAAGCGCATGGTATTGTTTCCGGAAAATCAAGTGGAGAATCTGCTGCGGTAAAAAGGGATTTGGTTGATGACGCGCTAAAAAATGTCCCCCGCTTAAGGGACTATTATCGGTTATAATTTCGAAAAAATGGTTTTTTTACATTTATTGATTTTTAAAACCATCAGAAATCATCTTCTAAGTTTAATATTTTATAAAGAAATGTGGAAAGAGCTCAAGCTGGTTTCGAACACGCGTCCCTGCCGCTTCTCATCAGGTGCCAACTCACAGGCTGGGACGCGTCGATTGGCACTTCCAGCTTAGGTGGATGTCGACTGGTTATTTACTATTTTTGATACCATCAGAAATCATCTTCTAAGTATAATATAAAAATTCAAAAAATTAAGAAATTGGTAGCAGTTTTAGTGCATGCGCGTTTACAGTGCGCGACAACTGGTTTGACTAGTTTCGACAGGTGCGCTTCTCCTCTCTCCTAAATACCGTTATTCTATTTAAATACATATGTATATACCCAATATACGTCAGTATCGGCTTTCTCAAACGTATTTCGTTTATATTTGGAAGTGTACACAAACGTTCAATATATTCAAAAAGGGGGATGAATTTTCCCGGAAATATGATATGGAAAGATGATATGGAAAAGGAAAAAAGGAACTTATGCAAAAAAAGCAAGGAATGTGAGAAAATCTCGTGAATTTCAACGGAATCAGCATACTGCTGAACTCAGCACAGTATTCACGAGTACTTCGGCAAGTGAATTGTCAAAAAGTAATTTTGACGTGATAGCCATTCGTGATAGCCATCGAAGATAGCCATTCTTATTTTTTTTTTGGTGTTTTCCCTGGTTTTCTCTTCGTCGGCGAGTATATTACAGTGTAAAACGTGCGTTGAAGACATGCAATTTGTCAAAATTGCTATTCGTGGACTAGGATTCAAAATAAATATTGAATGGAAAAAAGAACAACCAAAACAATAATGAGTGTTACAACAACACGCTTTGGGCTATCCTTCCCAAACATACGTTTGTGGGACGGGATGTTACAGAATTGGCTGCTAATATTTCATTAGCCACATTCAATGAAGGAAGAACGTCTCTCTTCAAGATATTAGAGGTAACGGAGTGCATGATTGGACATTCTGCCTACGATTATGTAAAAAAAGACGAAGAGCGAATTGAGATCGCTATCAAAGCGAGTACAGCGGCGCCGAAGGAAGCTGGCTTGGCAAAGCAAACACCTCAACAAGAGAAACAGCAAAAATTTATTGAATTGGGGCTGCTTTTATATGGACCAAGGATTGCTGTTTAACCAATTGTAAGGGTTGAAACTTGATTTTTTTTAAATATTACAATATAAACAGTAAAAAAATTTTAAAGGCGATTTTCTCGAAATAGTGTTTTTTCAATCGGCCCAGACTTATTCTACGCAACCACTTGACGGGTCTTTTTCATTTTGGAGTGAGTTTTTTTTATGTCCTCTATCGTAATTTAACATAAAATTGCAAAAAAAAAAATTTGAAACAAAAAATTGATAAGGGATAAAAGGGGGAAAACGTGATTTTTATAACAATTTTTTCATATAACCGCTATTTTGCTTTAAAAACAATTTTTTTATAAAAGGTGGTAAATTACGATGTAAAACACCTTCATCTTTAAAAATAGTTTTGAATTTTTTGTTTCAAAATTGTAAATTTCGATATTAACCCCGGGCCACGGAGCATTATTATTTTTCAGAATTCAATTTTGGCGCCCTCTACATAATTATTACATATTACATATTAAAAATTAAAAAAATTTTTTTTATAATTTATAATTTATTGTACTAGTATATTTACTATAATTTTTACTATAATTCTATACTATATATATTATAATTTTTATAAGTTATTGTACTAGTAAAATATAAAAAGTTATACAAGGTTGTATAATAAAGGAAATGTGAAAAAAATATTTATTATTGGTAAATCTTTGTCTTTTTAACCGGTAAAAGTCCCTTAAAGAGAATTATAAAAGTTGTCACATTTTCAATTCGGGTGAAACTGGCTTATTTGATGAGCTCACGCCAAACAAGACACTAAAATTTAAAGGCAAATCCTGCTCCGATGGAAGCCTTTCAGAAGAGCGAAAATCAGTTCTTGTTGCAGCAAATCTAAACTGAAAGGAAAGTAAATTTTTCTGATAGGAATCTTAATTAAAGTTCTAAGATAAGAATCGAACCGTCCACTGGCTGGATCTGACTGATATCTTAGTGAATCATTTGCGGCAGCTGGTTCTAGATCTATTTAAAGTAAATCAGAAAATTTTATTATTACTCGATAATTGTCAAGCTTTCCCTGATTCAAAAGATTTAAGGTGCATTAAATTGATTCTTATGCCACCAAATACTAGCGCAAAGTAACAACCAATGGAAGAGAGGGTAATTCTTAGATGTAAAACCAATTACAGGTGCAATTATCTCGCGAAGTAGATTCGTGCTATTAACGACGCAATAGACAAGTTTGCTGTTCGTCTTGTAGATGCAACAAATTGTCTTCATATGGGATGGGAAAAAGCAATCGTGAACTGTTCCGCTCATGCCGGATGTTTTGAGGATTACAATAATGGTGGATTCGGTACAAGGCGACATTCCACTTGCTGATTAGCTGGGACAAAGTAGCGAAACAATCATGTCTTTCATAGAGGTAGAGTTCAGTGAGTACACCTGAGTTAACGAGAATCTTATTAGCAACGACACCTAAGAAATGAGCAAGTTTTGTCAAGTGTTTCATTGACAAAAAGCGACGACTATGGTGAAGATCCCGTAGAATATCTCAACACGATACGTTCAGCTTCGCGGATTTTCGATGTAATTCACTAGACGGATCAGATTCGCGATTTTTTCACTTCAAAATGCACTAATCGAATCGAGTTGAATCACACACAAAGAAGACAAAATTTACTTCCAGCAATAAGCAATTGACAATTACGTTTATTAAAATAAACACTTCCATCATGTACATGGGTATGGATATTGATGTAACTCAGTTAAAAATACAAACAATTGCGCAATCGTTATTTTTTTGTATGTTTTGAGGATAATTTTATTTTGGATTTTCGCTTGCTCTGCTGTTTTCGAGGATGCGTTTGAGCTGTATGCAGCCATCTTCACCTCGTTCTCGCATATTTTTTTCTGGTATTTATTTGAATAATTTCAATAACAAAAAAGAGTTAAATTTTATTAACCGTTTGCATGTACAAGTAATAAGAAAACAAGCAAAATCAATTAATATTGATATAACAGTAAATATTTTAAGGGTCTGGTCGGTGGGAGGTACTTTTCGACTCAGACGTGAATTTAGAAAAAACGTTCCTATTTTGTTGCTATTTGGACAAATGGGTCTATCACTCCTTGGGTCTATCAAACTCTTGCTGAAAAGTCGGTTCAGACCATCATATTACCACCACCTTGCTGTAGCGTTCCTTTACAATAACACCGATTCAGTCCACTATCTTTGGGTTTTTGAACATGATGTATTCAACCTGAAAAAGTTAAATTTAATCCGCGGATTCCACTTTGGAGACGTTTCGCGAAATCTTCTCTAGATCTACGAATTCGATCAAACGAATTGAATAGTTTATTATCAATAAATATCATTTTTTCCAAAGTTTACTTGCATAGATAAGTTTGAAACTTCTCACGTCAGTCTCCAGCGAGTATTTTCGGGCAATACTCGAATCAATATTAATATTTGGCTCTTGTACACATTGTTCAGAATCGAATAGAACAAATGAACAATTAAAACACATGAAATATTTGTTTATTTAATGGATTTGAAATTTTTCGAAGGCTGCAGCTGAAATTCTTATTTTGCACAGTTCCAGCATCTTTGTTTCTTCTGTTTCTTCAATTCGCTGAGATGTTTTTTTTCCATTAATGTTAAATTCAATGCCTTTTGAAATTTAAAATTATTCATTTTTGTAAAATAAAATAACTTTAAGCTGCTCAGGCTCTCTCAGAGTTACGACAGAATGTTACTAAATGCGCAAGAAATAACTAAAAACACAAATAAAGCTTGTTTTTTCTTTGTTAATTACGTGAACATTCCGAAAATGAAAAAGTTGCCAGGGGTTTCGAACAGTGTTACATTATTTTATGCGGTTTCACAGCTTGTTTTGAATAAGTTTTCAGGCTTAGTTCATTCCTATCAATCTTTTAAACATACACTTCAAGCTATAAGGATAAATTATTGTCAATTTTGAAGTGTTTTTGATCGGCGCGAAATTTTCCAATGCTTGGGGATTTCCCAGCCTAGTCTGCGACATGCTATTCTTTTTTGTAACAAAACATACAAAGATACCAACGGATTCATGGATAAGTTCTTAGTAGGGATTAATTGTCCATTGGAAATGACGGTTCCATCGATTGTTGTTTTGTTTTCAGGGTCGTAATGATGATACCATGTTTCATGTAATCTTATAAAATAAGCCAAAAATGATCTTGTTGAAACAATCTCAATAAGCTCTTCGAAATCTTGAATCGCATTTGCTTATTTTGTCCGTACGCATTCTGGGAACACAGAGCGCGGATAGCTTTCGCATTCGCAAAGGATTATGTAAAATTATTTGCACCATCTATCAAGGTCTTTTACTCCTCAGCAATAAAACGTACTGTCACACAACGATCATGCAATACGATGATTTGCAATTGTTTTTTTATAACAATTTCTTCGGTAAAAGACGTTGAAGGGCAGTCCAATTGATGATAATCTTGAATCGATATTCTTCCACGTTTGAACTCTACACACCACTTTGACACTGTAAAGTTTGCCGGAGCGCTCTCTCTTCATTGTTGACGTAACTGTTGAAAAACTCGCTCGTTAGAAAAACTTGACACGCAAATGTATAATATCACCACACGGTTTTCAGTTTTATCCAGCTTATCAACACTAAACGATAAGTTACATACAAATGCGAGTTACTCTACTCGGCACTTCGATATCGAACAAATTATTTAATAATATTTCTACAAAGATCTAGAATTAAATAAGAATAAATTAATTCCTCAAATAACCCTATATAAGTATATCATTCTCGTTACTTCTTGAATACTCCTCGATATTTGCATCACAGCAAACTTGTTTTAGTATAAAAATACAATTAAAATGATAAACTACCCTTAAGATACTGAGAATTTCGAAACTTTAAATACTGGACATGCTTTTGCAGTGCATCTGAATCCGAATCCAGTAACCTTTGAAGCCTTTTCGAAACCATTAAGAAGGATTATCATATCATTTTCGTCTACTCATTTTTTGAAAGCTTGAAGAGAAAATCCACTGAATATCGAACATGCAAGTCATGTACGAGGGGCAAGTAAAAAATAAGGTTCCCAACGCTGTAAACTCCCCGCGTGAGATGCTAGGCAAAATCCGGCAACACCGCCGTGTGCGCTGGGTTTTCTACTCTAGATCTCGTCTTGGTAGAACTCTCTGCGGCGTTCAGTGCCGGCCTGACAGCCATCCGCGATGGAGCCCGCTATCGCCGTCACCGCCACGTGTGAAATCCGTACAGTGATTAGATTTTTAAACGCGAAGAAGCTTCAACCTATTGAAATTCATAGACAGTTGGAAGAAGTTTATGGGAAAGCTTGCATCAGCATCCAACACGTCCGCAAATGGTGCAGGGAGTTCTCCGAAGGACGCACAGATGTCCACGACAAGCAAAGGAGCGGGAGACCATCGGTGTCCGACGAAGTCGTGGCGAAGATTGAGCGCCTTCTCTTCATGGATCGGAGAGTAACGCTTCGAGAGCTGGCTGACCAGGTTCCTGAGGTTTGTGAAAAAACCATCGACAACATTTTGACTGAAAAACTTGGTTATCACAAGGTGTGTGCGCGGTGGGTCCCGCACATGCTTTCAGAAACCCACAAAGACAATCGTGTCAAGTGTGCCCAGTGGTTTCTTCGACAATGCGCCGAGAATACCGAAGAATTCTTGGACTCCATTGTTACGGGAGATGAAACGTGGTGTCACTATGTCACTCCGGAAACAAAAGAACAGTCGAAACAATGGCGCCATCCCGGATCGCCAAGGCCGAAGAAGTTTAAGCAGACGCTATCCGCAGGAAAAGTGTTGGTTACGGTGTTTTGGGACCGAAAAGGCGTCTTGCTTACCGAGTTTATGCCTAAAGGGACCACAATAAATTCGGACGAGTACTGCGAGACGTTGACGAAACTCAAAAGAGCCATCCAAAATCGCCAGAGAGGAAGACTCACCAAGGGCGTTAGGCTGCACCACGACAACGCGCGCCCGCATGTCTCTCGACAGACTACCTCCCTATTGGACAAATTCGGCTGGAAATTGCTTGATCATGCCCCCTACAGCCCTGATCTGGCTCCCAGCGACTTCCACTTGTTTCCAAAATTGAAGCAACACTTAGGTGGACAACGCTTCGGTACAGTTGAAGAGGTAAAGGAAGTGGTCACCAAGTTCATCGGCGGCCTAGCGGCGGAGTTCTTCGAAGCAGGTTTTCGGAAGTGGATAACTCGTCAGGAAAAATGCGTAGAAAAATCTGGTGACTATGTAGAAAAATAGTTTACAGTACAAGCATTCAGATGGTATACTTATTTATTGCAATAAAAAATGTCATACACCTGAAAAAAATGTGGGAACCTTATTTTTTACTTGCCCCTCGTATATGCCGACTCCAATTTCTCATAAAAATAACTTTTCCCACGTTGACCAATTACTGCAATCATTGCATTTACCTATATGCAACGAATCAGCCACGGCCATGAACCAAGTCTAGACAACAAGGCAGCATTTTTACTTGGTGTCACATGGCCAGTAACAAGTAGAATGTAATTTAAGTTTTGGGAAAACACTTTTGATTGGTAAGCAATATTTTTGAATAATTAGAGGCATATACATGAACAATCGAAGAGTTAGCGAATAGAATCGTAAGAGGTTACTCTGTCCGTCACTAAAGGTAGTGTTTTAAATAAATTGATTTTTTATATACACGAAAAAGTCCGTGTCTTGATTAGGTGCGCGGAGCACTTTTTTTTTTGGAAGTTCGATCACGAGGATACAAAACGTGCATGACGCGTCTGACAGAATTATTTTTCCAGTTGAGTATGTATTCAGCTTCTATAGAGCCAGTTCTGGAGATACGAGGAATTTGGGATGCTGCTCTATTACATTCGCAAGCTTTTTCTTGCCATTCAAGGAACAAACTATGCCTTTCGGCAAAAAAGACCGCAAGTGAATCTGATGTCTGATACTCGTTCTTTTGTAGTATTCACTGGTTTTTTGTTTACATCCTTGTCAATGCTTATCTAGGATGAATCGTATCTTTGAGGCACCATGCTTGTCTCGATATAGCAACAAATGGAACTTCAGGCGTCTCATTTGTCTCTTGTTATGGCTGCCCCAACCCCTCTTGCCTGTGCCTCTACTCATAAGGTAGACTAGTCTGAATAACGTTTGTGTGCCGTTGTTAGTGATAGTCCAGAGTTCATTTTCCCAACAACTTGCTAAGGGTGGGTAACACTCCTCTAAAGCATATCAATTAAAATTTCTATGACATAATCCACTATAAAATTGATTTCCCTGCGACTTCGGAATTATCGGAGTCATCAATTACTCTGCGTTAGTTTGCTTCACAAGGAAAGTGGTTGACCAATGAGGAACAGATGCCTCTTTCCAATTCAAAAGAGCACTGATGGGTTAAAAAAATTTATGGTTAAATCCCTCATATTTTAACACAATTTGACATTGAAAAAATGTGCACATCCGGCGTCCCATGTCAATTTTAATTCAACGTACACCCAGTTATTTATAGCTTTCAGATCCTGCTTAAAATCCTTCTTTCACTTGTTGTGAAAGTTAGTAACTTTGGTTGAATTTTGGACAATCTAGGGAGAAGACCCTCATGGCGCTTCCTTGTCCCATTTCGGAAAAATCGGTAGCGATAACGATTCCACTTTCTGGTGTGAAGTCTTACTTCCAATTGTGAAGAGTGGTTCCCGCTCTTCCCATTTCAGCTTTGTAATCCTGTATGGGATCGTTCATACAAATTCTATCAAACTGCCGAACGGAGTCATGATTTTTGTTTCAACATGCAAATTTTTACCCTTTTTGGGGCTGATTTGAGAACGGTTTTATAGATTTTCTCTCACGAATAATCTCACGAATACAAATAAAAATGGATTTTGCAAGTGACATCAAGTCAAGCGGCAATGCAGCAGTTGGTGTATTTCTAATGGTGGGTGGGAAGTGAAGGCACTGCATTCCATTCTTTTCTAGTTCTTTTTTTGCTCTGGTTCTCCTCTGCAGTGCCGGTCATCAGAGACACACTTCGTAAGTGATTATCAGTCGCACTATTGTTTCGTGTACCTTGTGACTGCTTCCGGGCTTTAAATCCCAAGTTTATTCTCATTCTCAATCTTAATCTCCATTATTCATATAGCAACAACGATGTTTGCATGTGGAAAAAAAGGCCCAGTGTTGTATCACATAAAGTTATCAAAATACTAAATAACTTTGAGGCGAAAGCGCTTCACTTTGAACAGATTAGCTGATGCCATTTTCTTCCTTGGTGTTATTTAGCAATATTTTTTGTTAGGTGGGAACTATTACCGTCAGCAGATTGACGGGAGCCTTGCTAACTTCGCGAGGTTTGCTACCTTCGCGAGCTTTCGCAACCCTTCATTGCTTTCCTGTCACTTGTCGATGGTTTGTCGTAGTATCTTGCATTGGACCGATTCCATCCAAAAGTCATGATATACTGGTGCTGTCTATCTACCCTACCCCTATGTTGTCTCTTAACACACCATAATGGTATTTTGAAAGTGTTTGCCTGTCGAACTCAATGTTTGATCGTAAAATACAAGAAAACCAATCAGTAAAACACGTTACGTTTGTCTTATGCAATGGATTCACCAATAAAATAATGTTTTAATTTAATAAATAAACGTTTTGAAAATTGATTATTGCTCACGGTTTCCGTATCCAATACTCGAAGACATCTATATGTCTCAGTGGTTGCATAGAAGCTGAATGATTTTAAAACTAAAATTTGACATGGGACACATTTTTATTATTGAGATTGCATCATGAAACAAAAAACAGTCTAACAACTAAATTCATCCCAGAACCAAATTATCCCTTACATGCCCTTGACATATTATCAAAAAATTAATCGAATGGTGTATACATAGTCTTGGAAAAAAACACACACAAGCACCGTTTATATAGAGCAAAGAACGTGTTGACCAAAATAAGAAATACTTAAGAAAAAACACGAAGGTATGTTATTTTGCAAATGAAACGGAGCGCTGGAGCAAAATAATGATTCCAAGAAAATACCTCCTCACTATCACTACCACTGAGATAGGTTTTATCAGTACCACGATGTTACTATTTATACCAGTACCAGTATTAGTACCATTTATACTATTGGGAACTTCGATATTTCAAACAATGAAATATAGCAGGAACAAAAAAGAGCAATTGTTTTTAAAATTTCTAACTACTACTAAACTCATTGTTTCTGCAATGAAAATCGCTAAAGGACATCCCGAAATGCAATAATACAAATCATGGGCTTCGAATTTGCATAGTTTGGCAAATTATTTTTTAGATTTTTAACTTTTATTTCTCTCAATTCAAATTTTTGCGTATGTTATGAGTTGTTCAACCAAAAATACGAATGATTCCTTAACTCGTATTTTGTAAAAGACAATAGTTATACCTGAACTTCTATCTTAGTAACTGAAACTAAATTTCACGATTTTAAAAACCAATCTTAGAAATGAAAAATTTTTGTCTACCTTTATATAAATGCATATTATTTTTCATTAAATATTTCCCCATGAAGTTGATATTTCATAGACACAGGGAAAAAAAAATTCAAAGACTTTTGGAGTTTCGAAATTCTTTGCCATTTATGATTAAATCTCTCTGCAATATGCTCCGTGATTCCAGTTTCCGATATCTCAACGGAGCCTACAAGTTTTAATGGCATCTTCGAGGCTCTTTTATTAGTGCCAGTCAAATCAAAGCCGCATGACAAGTTAACATTAGGTGTATTCAGAAATAAATATGTCACAACCAACATTGTATGGTAAGTTGACAATTTATACTTCAGGATTTCCAAAAATCATTCAGTATATTGCGACGGAAGTCTCCATTCGTTGTCTTATTAGAAGTGTTTCAGCCCTTAGCCCTAATGCTCCAGCCTACCTTATCGGATGCATTCATGATGCGTTCAGAACCTGTAAATCAAATCAGCAAATCTGAGTAGCGGTGGGCACTCCTCGAAAATTAAGCCCGACGAGTTTTCCCTGCATTTTCCAACGGATCTTTGTCTCTTCTTTGTTACTGGTGAATATCTTGCTTCCTAGGGACCCACTTCTTCTTCATCTAATGCATGCGGCTTGCTGAATGCAGCTTTTGCAGTTATATCATCTTGAAGATATCGAGAATTTTGAAAATTTTATACAGTATGTGGGTTTACTTTACTTCTAATTCATCTTTTCGCATTTCGGTCTCATCCTGATATATAAGATCCCTTCACCTTGTGCATTTATTATTTTTTGAAAGTTTGCGCCAGGTTCTACGTCTCACAACATTCCTATAATACCCGCCTTAACACCGCTTGCATCCCAATTTAGAGTAACGAAAAAACCATGCTCTTTAAGAATTTCGACTTGATGATTCCACAGTACTATAACCCGCATCTGACAGCGAAAATTCCTGCATATTATGAAGTCACGATTAGCTTCAAAGGCAGTGCATACAAAAACTAATTTTCTGGTAAAAAATGTTTTCATTTTTGATCGTCTTGATAGCTTAATATGCAAACTGCCAGAGTAAGCAATGGTCGGTTAGCTTGAGTTTTTATGTTAGTTTTATTTTATAAAATTCAGGGCTTAATTGAAATGTAAAATACGCCAGATAAGCTTCCTGTAAAACCTCGATTCTGGTGAATCGGACATATTTTCCTTGAATAGAAAGTTTCAATTTTAGAATGACACGAGTTCATATTTGCAAAGGTTTGCGTGTGCAGAGAACGCGAAATGACCAGGTTCACGAAACAGGCTTTGAATAGTATGAATTTTTCGCAATTTTCAAGCGCTTTCGTGTGTCAGCCTGCAATAACTACTGACGAAATACTGACGCCAACAACTGTCAGCATATGTCAAACATTATAACTCAAAGATGGCCGCAATAAGTTCTCAAAATCATATCATTTCCTGTTGGGAAAGCCTTTATCACAGCAAGTGTTGAATACCAACCAGTTTAATCTACCTTTAAAAGACATCGGCATTGGAATTTTCAGCAAATTGGAAATTTTACATTGCATGGACTATTTTTAAATGTTATATAGTGTGTAGATTGGAACATAGCAAGTCAATCGAGCTTTTAGTTGACATGCATGCACGACGGACGTAGTAAGCTTGTTAACGCGTCTACTAACATTGGGATTATAATGTTCGTCACCGTCATTTTGAAGCTGGTTTAAAATTTGGTTTGGTTGATTGTAATGGTAGAGCTACTACGGCTGGCTTTATATTAGTAGATAGCACTAGTTAGTGCTAGTCGTAATATAATACATGAAAAATCATTTTTTTTTTTTTGCAAATAATTTCAAATTTTCAATGCTCACTTAAACCTCAATCGATTAAGCCTAACATTGTGCTGATAATCTACCGAGCCATCGACAAGTTTAATGCAAAATCCCTGATCACCTCTTTCCATTTTACAAGCGGTCATGTTGGCAGCCTCATTCATGCCGTCTGAGATTTCGTCATATTGCGATTTTCAAGTAAACTCAGACTCAACAAATCTTGACCCGTCGTAAACTTTAAAAGACACCCAACATACAAGCAGCAAGCCTGATTGAAAGAAGCTGATTTTGGAAAGTACCACGTTAAAATAATAGATTGAAAACCTTGTACCTTCAATGCTACCGTTGTTTTGCATAAATTTTACTCGATTTCTTCGTTGTTATTGACATGAAAACCTTCAAAATATTCACATGGAAATCCATTGTCTTCATTAAATTCTCTAATGAGTTCCTTCTAATATTTTATTCAAATGAACTTACATACTTACTTACTTACTTACTACTTCTTCTTAATGTTAACGGTTATTTAAATTATGCGTGTATATATTGTTTGGGATATGCAAATATGTTATACAAAATTTCTGGTGAAAAGTGGGCAAATATAGAAACTGAATCACGAATATGAGAAACTAATTATTCGCGAAGCAAATAAAGATCGTTGCACTTTGTAGTTACACACATGCTTAGACCACACATCGGCCAACAAATGAATATTTAAAATGATTGTTTTGTTTTTCTAGCAAAATATGAGACTGGAAAAACATTCTAATAAGTCTACATTGGCTGAAAGAAATATTATAACATAAACTACCATGGAAGAATAACAATTCATTAAAAAATAAGGGATTAGCAAAATTAATCGAGTTACTTTTTAGGATGAACATACTAAATGTAATCAATTAAATTTCGTCAACCAAAACCTTATGAGAAAATCAAATAAGTATTACAATTTTTGATTGACATTATTATTTTACTGTAACAGATAAGGAGAAGCAATTCTTAAAGTTGATATTAAGAATGATTTAATTTAATAAAATTCAATTGTTCAGTCAAAATAAATAATAAGGAATTGATGAGGCTCCATTTAATGTACTGTTCCATTTAGGCAATATTATATTTGTTGAAATTATATCACAAATTTTATAATTAATTTAATTAATTTCACAATCAATTACCTCATAACAATTCTATTGAGTTAATTGCAAAATGAAGTATTCAAACCACATTAATCATAAAAGATAGAGGTACAAAAATAAATTCAATCGAAAAGTAAGGTGTTATTTATTTTTCAGGTAGCCCAAGAAACCCTAAACAAAAGGTAGAGTAAACGTAAGTTCATTGTGAATTACTACTGTGTCCAAAAAATAAGGTGACATTTGAATTTAAACAGCGCGCGTCGAAGGATTTAGAAAATTATTTTTTTATATTGGTAGTACTGTCAGTGACATTTATGTCAAATTTACATGTCAAAATATCGTTGAGCAAAGAATTTGCATTAAATTTTGTTTGCGGAAACAATTTTCAGTTGTGGATACACGGAGGGTGGTGCAGAAAGCCTTTGGTGATGAGGTTATGTCTAAAAAAATGTTTACAAGTGGTATAGTGAGTTCCAAGCCGGCCGTGAACGTGTCGAAGACGAAGAGCGTCCTGGGCGACCATCAACCTCAACCGACGAAGCTCACGTCCAACAAATCAAAGGTATGGTGTTGAAAATCCGTCAATTAACGATTAGAGACCTTGTTGATGAGGTTGGCATATCGAAAAGCTCGGTCAATACCATTGTAAAGGATATTTTGGGCCTCAAGCGCGTCAAATCTCGACTGGTACCGAAATTATTGAATTTTTTGGAAAAAAGGTGTCGCGTTGAAGTGTGTGAAACGATGCTTTCTGACTATCGGGACAAGATGAAACGCAATATCACTGGAGACGAGACTTGGATCTATGCTTACGACCCCGAAACAACCAATCAATTGGGCGAATATCGTGCCAAACGTGAGCCGAAACCAAAAAAATCCCGTTAAAGTCGCTCAAAAATCAAGGTCATGTTGACTGTTTTCTTCGATTATCGTGGTGTACTGCGTTATGAATTCCTTCTGCCGGGCCAAAAAGTCAACAAGAAATATTATTTGAACGTTATGCATCGTTTGCGTAACGCTATCCGCCTAAAAAGGCAGGAATTGTGGATAGACAATTCTTGGTTTTCACACCACGATAATGCACCATCCCATACTGCACTCGTAATTCGTGATTATTTCGCCAAAAACTCAACCCATATCGTTCCGCAACCACCGTATTCATCTGATCTTGCGCCGGGCGACTTCTGGTTTTTCAGCAAGCTCAAAAGACCGTTCCGGGGACACCGTATTGATACGATAGAGGAGACTCAAGCCGAAGCGAAGACGGAACTGAAGGCCATCCCGGAAAGTGACTACAATCAGTGTTTCGAAGATTGGAAAATCCGTTGGCATAAGTGCATTGCATCGGGAGGGGATTACTTTGAAGGGGATGAAATTGATTTGGAAGAATAGATAAAGAATTTTCAAAATAAATACAATGTCACCTTATTTTTTGGACACAGTAGTATATCGTTATAATTATTCCTAATGGACGTAAGCATCTAAGCCTTATTTCCTGCGGAAACCTTCCGTTCGATTGCTGTGTTAGTAGAGAATTCGTTCAAAACTTCCGGGCGAATAAAGTGGCTTAGCCGATCATGAAAACGCGATCGGCATTTCAACCATGATGCTGAAATTAGTCTTCCATGCTAACTTTGTTCCTTACGCTTTATTTCTCTATTAAACACTACATTTGATCTTTTGAGGCAGTAAGCACTTTTTTAATGAGATCGTGCTTCCGCAACACTGCAAAAATGCAGGATTGGTAAAGAAATATGAAACTGCTTTTCGCATATCACCTTTAAGGCAAAAATGGTTTCCCAGCCGTTCTTTTCTGAAACTTTCCTAACCTGCCGGGTTTCAACATGTTAAATTCATGTTTCCAGGAGTATGACTTTTGGGCTGGAAGATCTACTTTCAATGAACTCCTAAAAATAAAGATTTTTTCTTTTGGTGAGCTAAATGAGGAAACCACCATTTGAAACACATTTTTTTACTGATTGTGCTTGTTGGAACAATTAATTCCGATTCTGCAGGATAGGTTTATATTTTCGACTCTCTGCAAGAACCTCATATGACCTGGTATGGAAATTTCAATTGTGTGCCCAATTGTTGATTGAATTGTGTTGACTATTGACTAATAAAAAAGGGAAGTGAAAAATCGTCTGGAAAAAAATTGAAATTGATGAAAGCGTAGTCCATATTCCGGTAGTTTCTTGCGGGCGAATTGAAAACTGAAAACAAATTAGACATAATTTCTAATGGATGTTAGTATAGTTTTCATTTGTCACATGTATTCAAGTGGGTAACAGGACGAGTGAGAGGTCATATGATACCACAACACAAAAGCAGTTCACAATTCAGATTAATGAGATTTAAAATGAGGCGTACGCGATGTATAGACCATGACATAGTTGGAAGTGTCATAATTATCCTAAGTGGGCAGCCAAATCTAAATTAAATTTCAGAATAGACATAAAGAAACGTCTAAATATCCAAACTTCAATGTCGATGCTTAATAGACCCAGAGGACAATCTTCAAAAGAATGACAAAAGTTTCTTAAGCTTTCTTATGTCAAAGAAAGGGAATAATTCAGTAATAAACCAATTTGTGACAGTTGTGCACCGAAACGCATGGACTAGTCAAACAAATAGGTAGCTTACAGAGGTCGATACTTGTTGCTTCTCCAGTATGCAACATACCAGTTTTAAGCTACCTAGAAAAGTTTAACTCCAGATAATTCAGATAAAAACTAATCAAGAGGTAAATAAAAGAACTTTTCGATTCAAAATTTTTTCATTATCACAATTCGTTAGATGATACACATTCAATTCTAATGTATTTCTTTTGAATATAAATTTACAAATTTTCAATTGTAGATGGCTACAAAAAAACCCAACCACGTCCTTGGCCTGTAGTTTGTCGTTCATGTCGTGCAGATCCAACGCAGAAGGTGGATCCTTGGCCGTTTCCTGATGTAAAATGAATCAAATTTCTATGCCGAGATTTTTTCGTGTTAAAAGTGTTTTCGTGCTTTCCAAGCGTCCAGGATATCTACGCAATCAACAGAGTTAATCAAGTTGTTGACATCAAATAGCACTCTTCTTGGCTAGAATTTCCATTCGAGCCAAATTTTCTAGCCATTATTAGCTAACATAACGGTCTATATGTGGACACAGGATCATGTTTCTTCTTCCCTTTGTTAATCCGTACAAGTTTTGCCACTGCACAGTGCATCGGGAGAATCTCTTCATGAATGAAGACTTAAAAACAACTTATCAAATTCTACTACTTCAGCTGGGACACCGTTTGATCATGGTATTTTCATTCACTCCAAAGACAGAAGAGGGAGCATAAAAAATGCATAAAATATTTTACCACATGTCTATCTTATGAACAGCATGTCCACCTTAATTGCCACATATGCAGCCAACCTAGTCCTCATCTCTATTCGGCTCTCTCCAAGCTTATCGTCATACCTTATGATACTTCCATTATTTTCAATAATTTCACTTGACCCCACGTACACTATAACTATATATTTACAAGAAGATGTATTGATTTTTATAAATGGGTACGCCTAGTCCATCAATAAGCCAATCTGGGGCCTTCCAGAAGCAGTGTGCCTTTTGTGAGCTTAGCAACGAGCCTTCCAATGCTCATCCTCTTAATAATTTACTTTAGTGGGAAAGCATATGGACGCTGTGAATATCTGTCACTAAATTCATATGAAATAACCTGGTGATCGTCCGCTTTAGACTTCAAAACTCTCCGGTTGTGTAGATATGGTACCACACTATCAAATTGCAAATACATTTCACTTCTACAGAACTTCAATCCTGCCATCAATTCTGGCTTAAGATTGCCCCCATTGGGCAAGGCTCTGCATTCTGAAACGTTCGTTGTTTCAGGTCCTCATGACATGCATACCTAACTAATGAGAGTACGTCATTTATGACTTCGTTTCGCGAAAGTTTTCGCTGAGTAGCAATTAGGTCGTTTTTCATGGATGTAGCTGATCTTTGATCTTTCATGTGAGCTCACTTGCAGGATTTGGCTTTTACCATGTTTCGTATTTTTTTAAAAAGCTGATACTATCTTGTTCCTAAGATATGCTTTACATCGTATCTCCTTTTTTTAATTTTATTACAAAATACGCAATATCAGTTCATTCTTTTTTTCACGTTTAACCAAATTTATTGTGTGTGATGTAACCATTATTAAGACACTTTAAGTGACGCAGAAGAACTGAAATGTGCTTCACCATGAAGATCACCGATCTTTCTCATATTTTCCATTGCTCTTGCTCCGTTCGACTTCTCTGCCAGGAATTAGAATTATATTCCGGCGTTTAATTCCTATTATAATCATAAAGTCCACTTTAACTTTTTCTTAAACCTTTTTTTCCACTTAAAAATTTTTAATGATAACAGAAAATCTTGATCAAGTCCGTGACACAATGAATACCCCTTATTGCATTTCAGTGAAAGAATCCTAAACGTAGGGGTCCTGGGGGGCAATCTGATTGAAAGTTACACTGATTATAAGCAGCGTATAAACGCCTACATTTTACTATCTCACTTCTTAGGTTTATTTAAGGAGTCAATGCTATGTTTTATATGTAGTCATCAGTCCGGTATCAGATGATTGAAGTTCGTTTGATTGTTGTCGCAGGCCAAAATTTGCTTGGTGCTCGTTCTCGAGCTGAAGATGGACCTGCATATAGCCGAAACGCGTCCTCGACATTAAGAAAGCAAGGCCCAGCGGACCCAAGCAACACCAATACCAGATGATTCTTTGGTTGTTCCTTCTTCAACCGCCCATCGTAAGGCTTAGAAAAAGAATCCTTCAGTCAGTTTGTTCCTGTTTTGGTCTATCTGGAAATTATTTTTTATTGGATTGTGTTAACTTTTGGTTTCATCTTCCTTTATTTTCTGACTATCTCCTTCGATTAGATTGTCGGTTAGCTCTAAAGTCTTTCTTCGAATCATTTTGGCGTTTTGCAAGGATTTTTAAGCCAGTTTTTGTTGCTTCAATCAGCTTGATTTGTAATCTCCAACACGGTTTTGAATTTTAAAAATTAGTTGAATCTAAACAGAAAATTATTGAGTCGCTTTGATATATGAAATGAAAACGCACCGAAGTATGGGGGGGGGGATTGATTCTTGCTGGTGTGTTTGGGGTGGTTGTCTTGTTGAAAGACCCACAGCAAAGGCATCTCGTACTCTGCATAAGGTAGTATAATTTTTTCAATTATTTCAATGTGAACGTGTTGGCCCATAATTGGTTTTTTTTATCTAATGTATTGGGCCTATGCTATAATGCGAAAAGCAAGCCCACTCCATTACGCCTGATCCTCCGTGATCAATGTCTTTACATGTGTATTGAGGATTGCAGTCTGTATTCGGAGGGCATCTGACAAATGAATGAGAGCCTTTTCCGTCATACAGAACAATTTTCCTCTCGTCTGACCTTAAGACGCTCTTCCTTTTTTCAACTGTCCATTCCACGTGTTCTTTTGCAAATTCAATACGTATGACTAAATGCTTCGCATTTTGGAGTGGAACTTTTTTTGGCTACATGCTTTTAAATTGTGGTGTTTTCAATACGATCTGTTGGCACCGTTGCCGCTACATTGAGATCCTTGTTCAGTTCAGTTGCTGGCTTAAAGGACTCCTTCTTGCTCTGGCAGATCAACCGGATTTTCAAGCAACTTCGATATGGCGCGTTTACGCCCACGTGATTCAGCTTTTTCTTTGCAAGTAATAGCATTGCGTATCATTTTGCTTGAACATCCAACAAAATGACGCACTTCGCTATGATTTTTGCGCTCTGAAATAAATTTTCGAATAAAGTCGCTATTTTCAGCACTACATTGCTTACTGCTTATTTTGTGACCTATACGATGGTTTTACAATTAAATTTGTGTAAAAACTAACGAAAATCGAAGAATTCTTTAACTTGTGCAGGGTCTAATTATGTATGTATCTACGTACATACATACATACATACATGCATACATAAGGCATGCATGCATGCATGCATCATACAAACATACATGCATACGCAAATAATTTGGTTTAAATTTTATCCTATCAGTATTAAAAGAGTATTTTTGGAAAAATCCTGGGTAATAAACTCGATAAATTCAGCATTTTTTTAATGCAGCAAATCACCACTCTAGGAGCAAGAAAGTGAAACATTTGATAGAAAATCAAGTACAAATTGTTGCAGATTTTCAAGTAAAAAACGACTTTGCAAACTTCGAACTTTGATATGAAATAAAGTTATTCAAACTTAATATTTTATATTTTATTAATATTAAATTTACAAAACATCGCTAGCTTTATATAGTAAGCATTATACGTGTTAATAACTTGCAGCAAGACATTGGACAAAAATTTTCATGCGAGCCTGTAGCGCAACTTGCTCGTCCAAATTCTCAAGTACTTCACCCAAAAATTAATCATTTGCACAATTTCCTAAACAGATCTCTCATTTTTTCCAACAAGTCACTGCTCGGACCGTTTTATTTTTCCATGGACCATTTTGATGGACACATTCGGAAGTAAAATAAACAGAGGTGCCTGCGTCCATGGTCTGTCTGTCCATCAGGTTTCTCAATTCTCATTCTCGTTTCGTTGACTTGCAAATGAGGCTCACAGGTACAATGACGAGTCGAAAATCTGAAATTCCTGAACACAATCAACTATAGACGCTACATAAAGGCATCGAGGCCCTGTCTGTCAAACCGCGCTGATATCCTCTTATGAATTCACGAACATATTCGTTCCATAATTTTGCTCTGTCCTCTTCGTCTTCAGCACACACCGGCCCAGACGAACACCACACTACATCTTTCAGCTCAGTTCCATTTCATTATTCATTTTTCTATTTATTTAAAATCAATCAGGAGATTTGTTTATTCTGAAAATATTTTCGGAAAAAATTCTCGGTGCTGTGCTGTGCTGTGTTGTGTGCTGGATATACTGGCATAATGGCGACATGACTATGCCGGAGCAGCTCAAATCCTCCCGGCCCATCCCAGGCAAAAATTCCTCGGCGACCAGCAAATCACTCGCTTTGTTCTCTTTATTATTTTTACTTTTTTCCATCCTTTTGCTGGACGTTTTTTTAAAGGATTAGGTCGTTGGTACGGGGCCGAATCCAATGGCCGGATTTATTTGATTGGGCATAATCGAAATTGGAAAGAGGAAGTTGGACCGTTCCTATGTATCTATGCGTGCGCGTTGTGCATTTTTATGGTTTAAGATAAACAACGTCATTACGTGGGTATTCCAGTTATTCATTAGACACGGCCATCAAAAGAAATCGAAATAACTACTCAAATCAGTGACTAGATAATTTCATTATACACACATGTTGCCTTGCGCGTGTGGGTGTGATGAAGGCATTGATATCACTTCAAGATGGATCTTGGAAATAGAGAAGGCGACTTGCAACACGTTGCGTTTTTCATTCGGACCAAGATACTTTTGATGCCATCATGATTCGATACTGATTTCAATGGAAAGTGCTGACACGGAGAGCAAAAAGCCACCCATGTTTTGTATTGTACTCGTTAAACAGCTTCAAGTAAAAGCAAACAAACAAACCCAAACCTCTCATCTGATTCTAATAGGGTTTGATTAAATTCATTGAAATATCTGAACTTGCATTCAAATTTTCATCCGAATTTCTGCTCACTTTCAAAATAACCGACATAAATAACAGGGCGCTGCGTTTTGGCGCTAAAAATTATTTGACACGTCATCGAGGAAGAACAACATTAAAGGTCAATTGGTTCTCACTTTGCTCTCACCCCGAAAATTGACAAATATCCGTCGTAAAGTATTTTTCATTGTGATCACAACTTCCCCGAAATCAAACTTTGCATTTCCAACACAATTCAATTCGACTCACCCCGTTTGTGCCAATAAACAACATCTTCGTATTCATAACATCGTCAAAGCATAAAAAGAAATTGAGTTGCGAGGGGGCCATCAACATGCTCGTAAGCGAGTTGTTTTTGTCTTAGCCCTTTTAGCATCTTAAAGGAGTCGCGTTGGTATTCAAGACTGTCCTGCCCACAGAAATCTGTTCCTATGAATTTTTATTGAGGTTATTTCATTTGAATGCAGAATATCTTGTACTTTGTCGGAATGGGTCGAGCACTTGGCACCTCGTAGGATTTTATTTAGACCGTGGAAAAAGAATTATTCCAGTTAGAGTGAAAGTTTAACGTTTAGAGAGTATGTTAATCATAAGAAACGGGAGGAATTAATCACCGAGCGGCTTATTTATGGCGAGATATTTAGTTAACGATTCGAGAAATGGTTAACGAGGCATAATTTCTCATTGAAAATGTTTTTGATTTTATTGTTTGTGTGGTTGATTGGAGGATATTCTGTTTTAATTAATTTACAAATATTGATTACAATACCGGAAATTTTTCACATTTTCCCTTCTCCAAATTATTTTAAATGCAACAGTATACGTGCTTGTTATTAATTTCCATATACCAACCAAAACATTCAAACTCAAAAAACAAATCTTGGCAAAATATAAACAATAAGGAGAATAGTTGTTGTTCAGACTTCCATGACGTGATTTATGTAGACCTAATACATTTTATTTAATTTTAATTGTTATTTTGAACAAAAATTATTGAATCTTCTCGACGTGAAATTTTCGACAATTTTCGTTTGTTATAATGAATCAGTGAAAATAAGGCTGTTTGCGTCCACTCATGTTCCATCGAAAGCATTCGTTTGATTCCTCATGAAATTAAAATTCGAGTTTAATGAGTATTGTTAGTTTGTCTATTTATTCATATTTACTATATGACAATACGGCCATTTAAAAAATATCAAATTATTTTTCTGGGTAGGTGAATAAAAGTTGTGGATGAATGATGTATTTTGTATTTCATATTTTTCAATCTTTCGATTGAAAACTTTATTTCGAAATGTTGCACTGGGGTACTATTTAATTAGATTTATTTGGATTACTTTTTTAGTGTAATATACTTGACAGTTTCAAAGAGTAAAGTTATTTTACAGGTATAAAAAAACAGGTTGACAAGAAAGCTCGAAATTTAAAAAATTACACTTTACTTTAACACTCTTTAAATAAGAGCCTTGCTTCATATATTATTCAAACCAAAGAATAAATTAACCTTTGACTGGTGACATGGTTTTTGTGTAACGTAACTGGTGACGCGCGGCCTGAGAAGCCGCTGCTATTAAATGGTCTATAACATCGAAAGTATTTATGCTAGCTTACCTCAGTTTTTAAAAACAGTTGATTAATGTATAAAAGGATAAATTAAAACCACCCAATAGACTCTGAATGTAATTTTTAATTATTCACATGCTATTATAATGTAAGTAGGAACAAAAATCAAAAATCTAAAGATGAGATCAATAATCACACAAAAAAAATTAAATCAACATAATTATAACAAAAATACTTTTTTTCCTTATAGTTACGATACTCTTATCAACAAAAAAAAATATTCTTTTAATCACAGGTATCATTTAAAAAAACTGGCATTGGTCAAACTTTGGTTATTTTTATTGACAGTCGGGGCATAATTGTTTGGCACATTGCAAGCACACATGTTTTTTACATGTATTACATTGGTAATTTGATTTGCGATTTAATTTAGGAGGACAACTGGCACAGGTTTTCTGTGTTTTCGGCCTATCCTCTAAGTTTTGTGGTTCAGGTGGCAAATCAGAACCCAAAATACGTGCTAAGTAGACGCGTATATCGCGTGGAATGTGAGTATTATAAACTCTGCGCTGCGTGTGTGATAATACCGCGGTTCTAGCCAACATTTTAATGAATTGTCCTCGATCAATAGCATTGACACAATCAGCTTGATATAAAACATGTGCATTCACCGTACTTATGTCCAACATTCGATAAAATATCACCATGGGCCATCTTCGCGTTCGGCGATTGCAAGTGTAGATGGAGCATTTTTTATCTATCTCGTCAACCCGTCCTTTTGTTGAATTGTAATAGGCGATGATTTCAGGTTTGCCTGTATTTTCATCAATAGACTCACAATGATGCATTGAAGAAACTAAACACACACCTTTATTTTTCTTTGGCACGTGAGAAATCAAAGTTATTTGATTGGTAAATCCATAGAATGTCGATCCTACATCTCTTGATTTAGATGGCAAGAACTCTTTGGGAATTTCTCTTTTGTTTTTTTTTTAGAGTACCTACACATGTCAGACCTCGTTTTTTTAGAGCGTCAACCAATTCAATCGATGCGAACCAATTGCCGAACGTTACATTACGGTTACTACCGTGTATAGGTTTTGTCAAACGAATCACTGCTTGTGATGGAACTAAAAACTTCTTTTCTTCGTTTGTCAACGTTTTACCATCGGACCCCTTACCACAGTAAATATAGCCATTATAAAAATAATTAGTCTTGGCATCGCACATACACACCATCTTCAAACCGTACTTCGATGGTTTATTTGGCATATACACAACAAAATAAGAGCGACCTCTGGAAGCTATCAACATTTCATCGACAGTTGCACACTCTCCAATGTTGTATAGGAATTGGCAGTTATGCACAAATATTCGGAATATGTTGAAAATTGCTGCTAGCTTATCATTCTCTTTTCTTTCTTGTCGGTCTACTCCATTATCAAACCGCAAGCATAACAACAAATTGAGAAACCTTTTTTGTGACATTACAGATCTAAAAATGTCTCTCCCTGTCCCATCAGTTGCAAATAAGTATTCACAATTTTCGTGATTTGATTTGAACATAGCTGTATACATAAGAAGACCAAGGAATGCATGCAATTCGATCATATCTAGATCTTGTAATTCAGGACGATTGTCTCTGCTGTACTTCAATTTGAGTTCACGAATTTTCTCATTTGTCCACTTCAATATTTCTTCTAAGATATCCAGACTCATTATTTTCTGCCATAGACAAAAAGGATTTCTTTCGTCATGTACATCTAACCTTGTCTCTGGCATTCGAGCTATAATATTATGATGGCTTGTTCGCACAGCTCTGTTTGGCGGATCTTTTGCCCACTTGAACCTATTTTTGCCAACGAAACATCTAACTAACCTTGATAAAGGTTGATCATCACTGTCGCTTTCTGATTGCTGATTTTCTTGAATTGGTTCTTCATCTTCAGAAGCACTTTCTTCGCTATTCGAGTCGTGATCACTTTGCTCCGGGATGAAATTTTCGAGGACATTTTCTGCTTCCGACCCACTTGAATCTTCCTGTGCCAGACACGCTTCAATTTGAGTATTTGACAGTACATTTCCAACTCCCGACTCCCTACGCTTCTTTTTTGGAGGTGAAGAATTACTTATTTTTAGTTATTACCGTAAAAACACGAAAAAACAATATAACAAAATTACGTTAAAAAGTTACGTCAGTGGTGACGTACGGTCTGAGAGACCGCTGCCGAATTTTATTTTGTTGTAATTTACCAATATAGGACAATACGACGCAACTGTCACTTTCTGCGGCGTGGACGCAACTAAACTTGCAGCTACTCAGACGTTGAAACAAAGGAAGCGCGGGGAAGGGGGTGAAATGACGTTTCACTTACACCGCTCGGCCTGTGAGGCCGCTTGTCACCAGTTAAAGGTTAAGTCTTTAAATTTAACATGCTAATACTGGTTCTCAATAGTTCAAATTTATCTATTTATAATATAAAGCTTAAGTGAACATATTTACAACTTAATGATCAGTGCTCACATAATTAAAAGTTATTACTTTTTCATGGTATGTTTCATTAACAAAATTGTATTTCATGTCTATTTGTTTGCACCGTTTATAAAATTACCTTTTTTTGATTACATTTCTTGCACTTTAGTTGACAATATTTAGACACACAAAACTTTTTTAGTGCTCTCCTACATAACGTAGTAATTGTTTTAACCACAATATTTCCTTGATAGCTGCACACCCAGTCATGAATTCAACTTTAATTTAGGATAATGCTATACTTTGCAGGCGTCAACTTGACCATGTGATAGCAGCGCAACGTTTTATGAAAACGTGTCCTGTCATGGAGCGCCTTAATGTAACATCATTAGCGTAATCCGCATCGCTATTACTAATTAAATCAGTTGTCTGTGGAAATCAACTATGTTTGGAAAACATATGGCCAGAATGTGTAAACAGTGCTAATGCAGAAGTTAATTTCCTTTCTGAAATAAGGTCAAACATTTTGGATATAACACATGATCTCGGTTTTGAAGGTTTGAGCGAACGTGATGGGCTTGATCTATTTGAAGCTGATTGGGAACCCTTTTCATATGAGGAACTCATTCAGTTGCAAGTAGAACCGGCATTTGATGAAGAGACAGAGCCTGTTGTATCCAAACAGCTAACATCAAAAAATTTCGAAAGCCTTTTCGTATTTCGAACAAGAAAAAAACATTCTCCTTGAAAACGATCCTGACGTTGAACGTAGCGATAAAGTTTCTCGAGGAATTAACTTAGCTGTCATTAGCTGTTATAAATCACTGAAGGACGAAATAGACAAGAAGGCAAAACAAACAACGTTGGACAATTTTTTAAAGCCAGGTCCATCCTAACCAGCGAAAATGATGACGACAGTGATCTGCAGCTTACCGTGTTTTCATTGTATTGAGATTAAAGCTTTTTTCAAAAAAATTTGCAATTTTCCAACACGAAGTTGTTTCATTTTTGTTTATAGATTTTTGTTGGTTTTTGGATTCAGTTATTATTTTATGAACAAATGCATGTACTGGTTATGTGTGTAAAAAAAGATAAAATAAAAAATAAAAAGATAAAATGCATTTTGTAATATGATATACCATGTTACATATTTAACAAATTTGGAACCGATCCCATTGAATTTGTATGAATTTATATTAGAATAATTGATTCCTTATACGGTTTTTCGCTTTACGGTCAAGTTTCGTGGAACGTATATTGGCCGTAAAGCGAGGTGTGGGTGATCAATTTTCAATTTGATCAATAATAGTTGCATTTAATGCCTTTAAGATGGCCAATATAGACACAGTGATCTGCTGAGCTATTTACAAAACCAAACTCCTTTAAAATTGAAAATTCTACAAATTGTGCTGAAATTAGTGCTCCAGCACTTCAGAAATTTTGCAGAATTTAGTGTTCCAGCACTTCGCAGCTTGCTTAAGGCCATGCAGACATTTATTAAAATTATTTGCTACAATGTTGGGTGCACATTCTAAGCACTAAGTTTGCACTATATTTATTTCTTTCTTTTAACTCTCCATAAATTGTCCTTATGTCAAATTGTATTATATCTAGATTTTGTTCGGCAGGAATTGATTAAAGTATGCATATGGAATCATAACTGACTGCCGGCTAAATTGTTTTGTCATAGTCTATCCCATCGATTTTTGCGTAGCCTTCAGTATGGCATAAGCATGTTTAACAAACATCGGTCTCTTGGACTGTAGTTGTTTGTTTCTTGGTTTTAGAGTTATGTTTGACGCTGGCAGATCTTCAATTTTTCTTTCTGGTACATAGATACTGCTATTCGGTGAATAATCAGATTCAGACTCATCTAAACTAGTCCCACTGGAGAATGATTCTGGGCTTGCATAAGGGAGCTCTCTGCTTATGGACTTGTTCTTCGATTCTGTTAAATCCACTAGGACATAGTTTCATATAAGAGTTGATTCCAGCAAAACTGCGTCTCCGTTTTTCACCCGTAGGCTTTTTTGGATACCACTTCTTTCTTCTCACTCTGGGTAGGTGTATCATGGCTTCATACCCAAATACACGGAGATTATTGACACTTATTTTTGTTCTCGACCGTATGTCTTCAGGAGTTTTGTTGGAAAATTTGTATTGCCTGTGCCCAATACTTTTTCGGTAATTCCGCATTCTTGGACTTCACTTTTAATGCCAGTGTCTTGTTCAGACGTTCAGCAGCTCCATTTTGATGCAAAGTGTAAGTTACTGTGTTTGATGTGTAATATCATTACTTTTTAAAAGATCAGAGAAATTCTTGTTGATGAATTCAAGACCATTATGAGTTTGGAGATACTTGATCTTGCAATCTAGTTGGTTTGCTACCAATGTCTTGAGTTCTTCCAATTTATCTACCAATTTTCCCTGTAACCAATCAACAAATACCTGTTTTAGAGTAGTGATAAATACTAACCCCGGCAAGAGATTCTATCTTCATGGTTCCACATAAATCAGAATGCACTAGTTCAAGGAGTTTTGTGGCTCTTGCTCCATTATTTTATTGAATGGTAACCAAGACTGCTTTGCTTCTAGATATGTTATGCATTTTAAATTGTCCTTTTTCATCAGTGAAAAAATAATGAAAATTCATTCGTTCAGTGTTTCTGTCATTTTATTTAAGTCATTAATATCCCATGCGCTGGTGCCATAGATAAACATCATTTTCTTCAACATATGATATTTTAGCGTCTTCACCGTACATATTCAGTTGATACATGTTGTTCACTAATCTGGCTGTTGCTACTATGGTGTTTTATTTGTTCAAAATAACACATCCCTTGATGTTGAATTTGACATGGCCACCATTCTTAATTACCTGACTAACTGATATTAGATTAGTTGCCAAGTCGCACAACAGCACATTCTAGAATAGAATTTTTCTGCACTGACCTTTTTCATCACAGAAATCAAGATTTAATTGCGCGGAACATTTCACAGACATGGATTTGTCATTAGCAACCTTGATAACTTTGATTGTTGGCTCTTTTGTATGTGGTGATAAGTTGTTAAATGTAATCATTTGCATGGATGCTCCCGAGTCAACATACCATTCATCACTGTTATTATCAGGAGTAGTGAATGCAGAGGCACAATACTTGATCCAGGAGGTCAGAGTATCCATTTCCACGGTCCTCATTGAGCCTAGTTTCGGTTGGCTGCCTCATAAAACTGCGAAAACTGGACTTGTACGATTCATTGTGGATTATGAGGCAGCCAACCGAAACTATGCTCAATGATGTCCTTGGAAATGGATACTCTGGCATCCTCGATGTAGTGATATAGCGCTAAGTTTGTTTGCTGCGCTTTTTTAAAATTATTTATTGAGAAAAAAATATCTATAAGAAAATATAAAATAAGAAAGGACAAAAAAACAAAAATAATAATAATAATAATAATTAAGATAATACCTAGGCATGTACGTAATACTAGACATATGTTAACTCCATTGCAATTAGACCTTAAATAGGAGAATGGAGCAACTTATTCCCGAAATACATATTTGTCAAAATTAAAAACAAAGGATTTTGAAATGGAAAATCAAAAAAATAAAATCTAAGTATTTGATTATGTTTTATAGCTCAACCAAAGGAGATACTCAGACAACCTGCCCGTACGCGAAAATTGTGGGCGCCAAAAAGGAAGTAAGACAATAGATAACTTTCCATGTAATTGTGTTGGTTTCTTTGAGGAAATATGAGCACCCAGAGCACCATGAAATATTGTATTTCAGAGCATTGAGAATATCTACCTACCGAAGAAGGCAGAATCGAAGGTATTCCTCATATGAAGTGTTGTCAACAGTACTATTCCCCTTGGTTGGTGATTCTGGGCTTCTACCCGCTGGACTTCGTTCACCACTTTGCACCCATCGTGGATTGTTCAACCCTGTAGACGCTCAGCAGTCCATAGGGCCTTCCCCAGTCCCTCTCTCTCTCTCTGATGTGCTTCTCGAGCATATTTCAACCGAGGTTCAGCGTACATAGCGACCGATATGCAGATGCTACCTCCGCATCCCCCTTTCCTTTGCTGATAAACACGAACATCTCCTCCTTTCAGAATAATAAGATAAATTATAATTGTAATAGTAATAATGTCCCCACTTTCAAAATTTCTGGACACGTTATACACGCTTAATTTCCTTCATTTTTTTTTGTGGATATAGCTTTTCGAGGATAGAACACATAATCGTATTCTTGAAGCATTTTTTTCAGGTCCATTTTTCTATCCAGGTTTCGTTTAATTGAGTGACCGTCGAAAGTGGCGACAAAATGTCCAGGATTTTTTAGGGCTGCGTGAACAAATTTATGTGGACTGAAATCTACTTACAGCAATATTCACCACAGCAGCTTTACGCAAAGTTGCGTTTATAAATCCGCCGTTTAACACAATTACAGCGGCCAAAGAAACTTAGAAGAATTTCTCATTTACGGCATCTTTTTTGGAAAAATTTAGTGGGACTGCATCGATAGAGAAAACCACATAGGATCAAAGTAACGTTTACTGATTCGCAAGTAACATTTTCGTAAGCCACCTTTGAACAATTCACAGCAGAAAGTCGTATCTAAATTCCTTTTTGGTTGTCACCCTTGTATTTATGGTGGATTTGGCTACGGTAGGTATGGAAAAATTTCCCAAAAACCATTGAAAAAACAGCAGAAATGCTATTTTTGTTGATCCAAAATTGGAAAATTGCCACCATTTCACTTGGTCCATAAATCGTTAAGAATGTTCAATGCTCAATAATGCAAAAAAGAAGTGAGAACGAGCGTGAACGAATTGTTAAATTCAATAGGAAATGAAGTGCAATTAAATTCAAACTCTGTTGCAAATCCACACTAGTGGGGATGGAAGACATTCATTTTTGAAAGTTTTAAAAAGCATCTTTTTAAATCTTCTTCATCTTTTTTCCCCTTAAACTACTAGATGAACTTACTTTATTCATGTGCACCGGCTACGAAGACTTGCATAACTCATATCGCTTTCCTGGAGTCTCACTTCTTTCGGATTAATTTCTTCATATCATCCCTGAATACATTATTTTGATAAAAATTTACTGTTTAAAAAAGGGATGAACGATTGTACTCATTTAAATACTGAGGCCGATGTCTAAGATTACCATGTTCCTGTTGGGTACGAACCGTGTTCCTGCTGAACCATAATCTATCTTCAGATGATTTTACATGCAAGAAATCGGAATTTAATTGACATTTTATGAAGTTTTGAAATGAACATCGGTTTTCAAAGTTCTCTTTAACAACTATTCAATTATTGTTCTTGTTATTATTAATTGTATTTGCTTTTAACTGAGAAGTAAAATGGAAAGAAGAGAAGAAAATACAGAAGAAAATCTGACAAAAAATGCAAAATCAGGAACAAATGACCCCAGTGATCTACACCCCCCACCCCCCTCGTATATTTATGAGAGAAAAAATTCATACCATAATAATACTGAAATCTTTCCAGAAATCTAGTCCTGGAAATAAAGTCACAACTAACAATCATTAATACTTATAAAAAATTCCCGATCGAACGAAATTCAACTCATTCTTTCTAAATGTAATGGTATTTGTAAGAAAAACTAGATCGGAAAACGACAAAAAAGTAAGGTGAAGCGATCTTAACATTTCCCTAAAATTTTTTATTGATGTTAACATTTCCTCAAAAATGTCCACTCCCAATACATTTTAGCTCACAAAGCTCGCCTCAACCATTTCTCCACTTAGCTATTTCGCTTGATTTTCACATCCTTTGTGAAACTGAGTGCACTCTGTTCCACAGAGTAGTTGCATCCCTTTCTTCGTGATGCGCTTGACAGTGCTAGCGCTTGTCGGTGATGTTCCTAACGGGACCAGTTTCGCCTTGCTCCCTATGATGCGTGTGATATCACCATCCAAAGATAACGAAAGCAATGTCCTTTTGCTTATGATAACTTCACCTTTCTTCAGTCATAAGTATCTTCGGCGAACTTATCGCGATATTTTTACTAATTCCTCCGATAAGACAATACACAATAATCGAACAAAAAAGGAAAAGTGGTTCAAATTGACGCAAGCTCCGAACCCAGAATCTATAATTTTAGATATCTTGACCTATCTTCTAAAGGGTGTTTTTTAGAGGCATAGAATTTTTGAATGAAATAAGATACCGTTAGTTTTGATTGCCATAAAGTCAGTTTTACTGGATAATTCTCTGCCATTACCGTTTAAATATGATTTCGGGCGAGAGAGCAACGCGACCGGTATGGAAGATGTCACTTCTTAGAGACGGCGAAATACCTTCCATTTATTTGCAAAAAACTTTCATTTTATTTTATTTATTTGAAGAATTGAAGATAAGCCGATTAAACTGTACCAGAGTTCTGATAGACGAGCCTCGTACTCAGTATCAAAGTCCTATTACTCAAAATCAAGGAACTCATCTCAAGAAAAAATCAATTCGAGTAACCCAGTCAACCTTTTAAGGCTGCAAACTTTGAGCTGATACTCTTAGTTAGTACAAAGCGTTGGATCATACAGAGATAACGCCTTTTGGCCGCATATTTCTGACATATATAAAAAACAGTACAAATAGATTTATATTTGTATTGCAGTTTTGCGCGAAAGGTTTGAGAGGAGTAATCATCTTAAAATCGTTACATCAGGAGTTTATTTGCAAGCAAAAACTTGATAGTTAGACCAAATAATTATCAATCCAAGTTCATATCTCTTCTTAAAAACAATTTAGACAGTGAGTTCTTCTGCTATGGTAAGGATTCGTGACTAAGAAAACTGATGCAGTCCAGACTCAGCCAAACCTCCATGCAGCTCCAAGCGTGCGCGGAGTGCTTGTTTTCTCACAATGTTGCTGGGTTTGTGACACTGGTTATCGCATCAACTACGCGCATCGTGATTAAATCTTTTTCATGTTGCAGATCAAAACAGGATTCAGCTGTTGGAGTGAGTAAAAGAAAGGAAGACTCCGAGATAGCATAATAGGGAAACGATGGGAGGACTTATCAATGACCCAGGGAAACAGCTGAATTTATCGCGAATCTTATTTTCGCTTGTTTGTTTTCGGCAGGATTTCCCGACGTTCCCGTCAATCAAACACGCTTCTTCTTTTTCTTTTTCGTTACGCTACAGCCAACTCGGACTTTCGCTTCCTGTAGCGAGCTCCTCTCACTGTCCTATAACTTTGAAATCTGAGCAGCAACAAACTGTTTTCGTCAACAGAGTCAGACCAGCGTTTCCTCGGTTTCCCCACTGGTCCTCGCTCTACAGTTCTTCCAACGAGTACCTTTTTGAGTATTTATTATCCGTCAAAATGATTCTCATTTTCAGCTGATTGCCGCAGTCTTAAAATTGTTGAGATCTCCGGCTCATCAAAACTTTTGTGGCCGTATATAAACTTTGGTGCATTGTTTCCTTTTGAAGACAAACAAAAAATATATTCATTTATGTCTCAAACAATTCAAAAAGTAGCGAAGGAAATATATAATACCTGCGCACGGGTTTTTAAAGTCTAAGCCTCAGCAAGTTTGGTAAGTCAGAGAGTGGTGGTTGCTTTTTTGCTCATAGATCCCCTGGTCATCCTTAACTTACCTTGATGTGTGAAAGTTCGGATCACACACATCTTGCCCAGGCAATCGAGGAGTTCTCTCCACAAAATTTGCTTGCTAAAATTTTTGTTTATAAGTTAATCCTCGTTAAGAAGGCTATCTTTTATCGTTTGTCAGTGCAGAGGAGGGAGGATAGTTTTGCGGCAATTTATTGAGATTAGTACAAAAGCAAAACTGTCCATCATCCTCTCCAACAGAAAAGGGAATACGCTAATAAAAGATGTCACCCAGTCAGAAAAAGAAGGCTGAATTTTCAAAAGGTAGTCCGGTAGCTAAACTATGTACTTAAACTATCTATAATTAATTAATTTAAAACTTAATTTATTTTATTTTTGCTTAATAAGATTTAAAAGGTTATTCGAATTGAATTTTCTTCTGAAAAAGATAACATTATCGTTTGTACGAGAGAGTCCATTGCTATCAAGATAAAAAAGAAAGGAGGGAGGGAATGTTTTGTACTTATATTTTTCGTATGAATTGTGAGATAATGTTTCCATAAAGTTTCAATTGTTTAACTGTGAGAGATTTTCTACATTTACTGTTTCTAGCTTTATAAATTTCTTAACTGGTGTTTTTAAGAGGAACTCATCAATTCTTACAAATTTTTTGAATTTATCATAAAAGCTCTGGATGCTAATTTCAACAAAAATATCTTCATTAGTTTTTAATCTTTAAGGGCTTTCTCCACCGATAAGGATCTGTATAGTGATTTTCGCCAAAAAAAACTTTAAGTCCAATCATCTGATTAGATGAGATGAAGAAACTTGAAATCCATAGGCTATCACGGTTCTAATTAACTGCTTGTAAAGAGTGAGTTTCACACCTGAACTTAAGTCCTTGATATTAAGAATATTGTCATCCGCATGGAAAATCGACTTTACCTTGTTATGCATATCGTGTGAAAAATCGGACGTGTAAATATTAAAAAGAATGGGACCAAGCACAGACCTCTGTGGAACACCAGCTTTTATATTAATTTCACGTGACAATATGTGGTTGCGCTTTACTTCCAATTTCCGTCTGTGAAGGTAGTGTGCGATGAGCGTACTTAATTTAGGGTTAAATTTGTAGGCGTGCATCTTGTGAATTAAACCGGCGATCCAAACAGTGTTGATAACTTTTGCAAGGTCAATCGCATAAGCAAGTTTGGGAAGCATATTTCCTGAAACCGTGGTGTACATCCTCAGCTAGAGTAATAAGAGCATGTGTGGATGATTTGTTTTTACAAAAGCCAAACTGCCGAGCGTTAAGAATATTTCATCCTCACATATATTAAGAATTTTGTCTTTTTTGACATATTCAAAGATTTTGCTGTCGCAAGAGAGCAGCGAAATAGGTCTATAGGAAGCTGGGTTTTGGGCAGAACGACAGGAGCCTCTTTCCACACAGTGGGAAAATATGGGAGGTTGATGCAGTTGTTTATTAAACTCATCATTGCTTCAACATATTCCTCTGGTAATTTTTTGATAGCTTTGTTGCTAATTCCATTTCTACCAAACGAAGTTTTGGGTTTAAGCGCGTTGATGAAATGACGAATGTAGTTGGTAGCGACAAACCCAGAATATTCAGCTGGTACTCCTGTTGCTTCTTCATATGCGTTGAAGATACTTGAAAAACGAAAAACAGGGGAGGACGGTTTTGAGATTATATTAATGAAGTCAACATTAATGGTACTATTTTCGCATGTTTTGGCAGCTTCGCATTCATTGTGGACATTCGAAAAATAATTCGCACATATATTGGCATTGTCGTGTTCTGAATACGCGTTTTCGAGGAAGACTAAGGATTTTCTGGTCCACTGCCCGGAAAGATTTTTAATTTACTTGAAAAAGTCAGGACCATCCTTAATATTCTTCATTTTTGGTGGGAATTTTGCCCTGCGGAGATTACGCACTCGCTGGTCAATCTCTTCACTTACACAATCAAGCAGTTGTTTCAAACTGCGTCCACTTCTGTGAGAAATTTTCCAAGGATTTTTTTGAATTTGATCAATTTATGAGTATCTTCGTCCATAATTAGCATATTATTTTTCGCGGCTTTGTATTTTGGAATCAAGTTTTCCATAGCATCTTTTATAGTGGAATTTATTCTGAAGATAGTATCATCTATTTCTTCCCTACTTATATTATGATTGTTTGGAGGCAATATTGCAGTGATTTTTGTGTTTGGTTTATTCTCTGAAACTTTTTCAATCCGCCTTAGTATAATTGAAGACATATGTGTGGGGCTTATGATGTATGATGCCCGGTTTGATGATCAGTTCGACAACCAAGTGATCTGTTTCAAAGTCGAGCGTATTTAAAAAGGGGGTTTGAAGGTGCTCTGTAGTAAGAAGTGAATTAGATACAATGAAAAAATCTATGTATGAATAAGATATTAGGTCAGTCACTGGGATGTCTAGAGAAAAGCTATTTAATAATATAAATATCCTTTCAATCATTTAGCCAGCTTTCAAGGCGTTTGCCATTAGAGTTATTGCTATAATTATTCCAGCTGGTATGCTTGGCATTAAAATCACCACCAATAACCACAGGGATATTATGAGCAACATTATTAAAAAGACTATCCAATGTATTGGCTGATAATTCTCCATTTTTGAAATAGACAGACGCGACCACAAACCATTCATCCCCTATTCTCACTTCATTAGTTGTTATATTGGTGTGTACCGTACTTTTTTGCTTGAATGGTAGGCAGCTTTTAATGAGAATTGTGGTACCACCTTCATCTCTCCTGATTAGGTCATAACCTTTGAAGTAAAGCTTGTGACGCTTATTCAGTCTCGTTTCTTGGAGTAAAACTATATCAGATTCTAGTTTAAGTCGTTTCCTATGTGCAACAATTGAACGAAGATTGATTGTGAATATTTTAAGTCTAGAAGTCATGGATTTCGAGCTGTAACGTAAAGTCTAATAACGCCTGCCTCTTTACCGAGAGTTCAGTTAATTTTTCATAATATAATGAAAAGTTTTAAAGTTTCTTCATGAAAGAGTCGAAGCTGCTGCCTAAGCACTCACTTGTGGCTTTATCGAGGAAGGACTTGAATGTATTCCCTACCAGTGGTTTACTGTTCTTACCAGTATAGGCTGGTTTGGCTCGATGTTGATCAGTCACGGATACTGCAAACGAAATTACCTCCTTAACATAATTTGGATTGATTGAAAGCCTTGGCTTGGGTTTCAGATTGATTCCCAACTGTGTGATTGATATTTGTGTTTGTTTCTTTTTTAATAGGATATCTTGCCATCTTGGACAACCTCTAAAGTTAGCAGTGTGACCTTTTTCTTTCCAGAGAACACAAGCTATTTCTGCATTTTCAGCATCTTCAGAAACACTGCACTTCCTTCTCTCGTGGAATGAGAGGCACTTAACACACCTCGGCTGCATAGAGCAGTTCCTAGCAACATGCTCCACTCTCTAGCAGTTGAAGCATTGGATCAGGTCAGGAATGCCCAATTTTTCAATTATGACCCTTTGGTTTAATTTTTGTAAAGGTTGTAGTTTTAAAAGTTCAATTCCGGTGTTCGTTTTGAATTGAATTGAACGACCTTATCCAATCTATTACATCCCAGCTCTTGCAACGCATTAAACACTTCATCGGTGGAGAAGCCTTCACAAATATTTTTTAACAAGATGTTCGTTGTTTTGTCCAATTTCGGGGTATAAGTGAAGCGATTGATTTCATGTGACCTTAAAAGTTTTAGATTTTCGTTTCTGGTATTTAATTTACCACATTGGATGACACATCTGTTCTGATTGTATCCTTGTGAGATACTGAATGAATTTTTATCTATACCGCAATCAATTGCTTCACTTATAAGATCTTTAATTTTTAAATTATAAGCTATAATTGGAGGAATATGTTTAAATTTAGAACTTACATTTATATTGTTTTGTAACGGATTTCGCTTAAAAGACTGCTGCTCACTTGGTCGCTCCTCAATAGGTTTCTCGATGGTTCTTCTCGACTTAACTTCAATCCACTCGTTGTTGCTTGCATTCGTTTTCTCCAGGATGTTCTTCTCAGCCATTGCAGTTCCACTGGTTTCTTCCTGCATTAGTTGCCAAGCCGTTGGAGTATCAATAATCATTGCTGAATGTACTACGCTGCTATTCTCACAATCACTCTCCAGTGTTATTTCTGGTTGTTGAATACCATCATGGTTGTTGCTCGTCTCTTTTCCGGGTCTACTTGATGTCGCCTTGGATTTAGTCTTTCACTTTCTTTTACTTTCACTTGAATCTCTTTCGGATCGCTTAACTTTTTCGTTCTCTTCAATCAACTGGCTATTGTTTCTCACAAGCCTTTTATTGTCCTCTTTCATTTTTTTATTTTCTTAATAAATTCTTAGAAGTTCTTCGTTAACTTTAAGACACTCTGAACCAATTAAATTTTTCTCTGCTTGGAGTTTTCTATTCTCCTCTAAAATGTCCTGACAACTCATATTTTTTTTCATTTAACACCTCACTTTATCCCGTAGCAACTGGTTTTCGCCTATTAATTCCTTATTTATTCTAAAGAGTTCATTACCGTCCATTTCACTATATGTATTATCTAATGAAGCTATCTCTTTTACACAATACTCTTTAACACAATATCACCTTCGTCTGTCGACTTCAAAAAACATTGTCTTTCTCCGGTTAAGTGTGTCCCTCACCGTCTCTTTCAGTAAAAATCAAAAAATAATGGGACGAACCATTCTGGAATTTAAATGCTGAAGCTTAAATGAAGATTTTCGTATCTTGGGGACGTTTGGGACCTATACTGTCCGTTCTGAACACTTAAAGCATAATCTAATTTTATATGACTTTAAATGCATGAAAGCAAAGGTTTATTGAAATTTTATGAAGTTTTCAAATGAATATCTTCAAACAGAAGGCCATGTTCAAGTTCTTCTTTAATATTCAGTCCTATGTTTAAGGTAGAATATCCTTAGATTCCGACGAAAATGTGCCAACAAATAAAAGCGAAAACAGAGAAAATTTCATTGTCGCTTTGAGGACACTAAAATATAACCATTTTTTGCCCATAAATCTATTCGGAATATTCAATGATCAGTAGATGTTCAGACCTATCAACCACATTATCAATATGTATAACGTCCAAAAGTCAATATTATTTTTATTATTTTTAATAAGCTAACCAGTAACAGAGGGAAAAATTTGAAAAAATATTAATTGCAGTTGTAACGACTGGAATATTTTTAACCACGAGGCTAAAGATTCTGTCATATGCAAGCCTTAATAAGACTCAATGAGGCTCGATCCACCTTCACTCGGTCAAGTAATTTTTGTTTTAAATCGTTCTTCAAGTTAATCTTTAATATCTCATAACTCCCGAAGGTCACAGAAAGGATAGAAAGTATATGTATCAGTGGAAAGTATAATAAACTTCCGCCATTGAGGATCTTGAAAAATACAAGATCCAGATGTTTCATAACTGCAACATTTGCTTCTATTTTTTTTTTTTTTTTTGAAGATCCTGAAAAACTTGTTAAATCTATCGTTATTACATGGCCTGCATGGGTCGTCGGCCCATGTAATATTCACTGGCGTTCAGAGGACATCATTCTCATTCACAAACACAACATCTCATTCAACTGCAACAAATATCTTACCATAATCAATGCTGGTGTCCTCCATCAACAGACAAAATAATCAAAAGACGTTTTGTTGATTACTTCTTACATTGTTTATTTTTTGCATATATATAAATTTTACATTTGCTTTATTTTCATAAGTAATCAGATTTGAGAAATAATTTTCTTTAAAATTCATTTTGTTATGTCATCGTTTCTACACTGAATTACTCTTGAAGTCTTAGTATTACAGCAATACTAAAAGATCCTAATTTATTACATTATTAAATACTTCGTTCTAAGTTCATTATGCGTTTTACATAGAGACAATTGTTTTTTTTTTTTTGTTTTTTTTTTGTTTTTTTTTTTTTTTGTTGTATTCTTTTCGGTTCCTTCATTAAATCCGCGTGGTTATAATGGTAGTATGGTTACGCTTTCAATTTACAAATTTCATTTTCAATTAAATTTTAATTATCTTTACTCTATCATTTCTAAGCATTTAACTTTACAAGAAATTGCAATATTAAAATATTACGTTCCACTAAATTTAAATTAAGGGGTTAGCTAAAGTGAAGGACAAAAACAAAATAAAATAAAATAAAATAAAATAAAAGAGTGAAACAAAAGTGTCAAATCAAAAATCAATCGATACATTTTGAATCAATCTCCCGTTGCCGAAAACACTTAATTCTCGTCTTATTCACTACTTTAAAACTGGTCTAAATTTACAAAATATCTTACTAAATACCCTGCTTAAAAACATGTTTCATAAAAGCCTACGACGTGCCGTATTAGTTTCCCTTCTGAATCAACGTTGTTATTTTACTATACATTAATTAATTACCTTTAAATATTATTACTAACTTTTGTTATAATTGTCTTATTATGCTTCCTTATGTATTTACAATTTACACCTTGTTCAGTAACTCTCTGGTTACTTTACATTGTCAGCTTGCCCCCAAAGGATCAAAATCGAGTTGCGCATTTTGAGGGCCGGTTTCTTGGATTTCGGAAGAGTTAAAAAATTAGACCAGTGTAGTACGCACAGTTCTGTGAGAATTGGCCCGAACTGCTGTGATTCAATAAATATTCATAAATATTAGACAGGGACAGTCATCGGAAATCGTTGATCCAGATAAATCACTGGATTAATGTTTTGTTTGTACTAAACTATAACGGAATGGATGTAATCTTGCTATAGATTTGCTATTTAGTTTATCAATTTCATTACTGCAGGCTCCAACAGTTAAGTATGGTTCAATTCCAGATGTGGTTTGGTCATAAAATACAATGTCAGCGGGGTCGTTGTTTGTTTTTTTTTTCCTGGAAATGTCACTGGAAAAATGGTTTGCCTTCCTGGAGGACTTGTTACAAGAGTTTGGGTGTTCGACTGCGATTTGTTTTGTTTGAGTCAAATGTCCAATAGTTTCACGATGTCGGACCAATATGGCGTCCGTTCTATTCAATCCATTCGACGTTCATACTTACGCTTCAATTGGAAAACTGTAGCAATGATATAAAATTAATCTTTCCCTATTTAATCATATCACATGGCAACAATTTCATTTTAGTTCGTTTCGTTATTCTTATTCGAGTCCAACAGCAAAACCGAACTCAACCATTTATTACCAGGCCCGCCCTTGTAACGGTAAATAAGTGCCACATTGTTGTTGGTGACTATTACCCATAAAATTATTTTGATTTCTATAGGCCATCGCTAAGCTATTGGACATGAGAGAGTTATTGCATGGTTGCTGAAGCATTTGAGGGTGCTGCCCAGCTCCGTTGTAGCTGGACAGCAGCGTTGACGAAGTGTCGGGAGAATGGGTGTGGGGTGCATCACCCGTTATCACATTATTGCCACTCGATACTGTTGTGTTACCACTGCTTATTTGTTGTTGTTGCTGCTGTTGTTGTTGCTGTGTCGAATTCGAACTACCGGAACATGGCTTGCCATCTTTCACTAAAACTGGTACGGCCACTCGACGTGGTGAACTGGCTGACTGGAAAATGAAGAAAAAAAAGAGGGGGAGAGGTTAATCGCGGGTCTGGCCAACATTTATTTTTAGAACTACTATATGTCGATTTAGTTATTAATTGGATACATGAGTACTTATTGGAAAATATTAACCCAACGCGGCTCACGGGAAAAGTTGCACTCCCTGATTGGCGCTCACCAGTTGGACTTATTATGGCAACTTTCAGTAATTGGCTATGTTTGTTATTAACATTATTCGTGGCAGTATATTTATTTAAATTTTTTTATTTTTTTTTTTTCTATCAATCAGCGCAACAATCAATCAGAAACCGTTTGCTTTATTTTAAATGCAAAACAAGCAACAAACAGAATGATGAAACGAAAAAGTAAATTTACATATGACAAGAGCTGATATTTCTGGCTTTGCAACAACAAGTGTCGCCAGAAGCCATCTGAGAAGTTTCCGTTGAAAACTTCTCAGTTTTGAAAACGGAATCTTCTTTAGAACACTTTCTTGTATGAGTCTGTGTTTTTTGTTTGATTTTTTTTAGTGTTTAGCAGTGTTTTGGAGAAGGTCGAATGTTATTTTGTTCTTTGTGTTACTTGTTATCGTGCTGAAAAATATCAAAGCTATGCGCAAACTTATAAATAACTACCGTCCTGTGACATGCCCAGAGCTACAGACGCCTTTGCACATCAGTAGACGAACAAGATATAACACAATCATTTTTTTAAAAAAGATTTATTCGCATTGAATTCGCATTTATTCGCCACATAAACTAACAATGAACACAAAATGTTCAAGAAAAGTGCATTCTTGACACATCAAAGTCTGTTTACAGTATCTGTACGACTAACGTAACAATCTCGAAGGCTTACAACGATTGGATGAGGGTTCTTCTGGCATCTTAATTTTGGCGATTATGCAATCGATGATTATAATGTATTTTAGTGCATCTAGATGTATAGATTTAGCTCTATAGGCGGTATCGATCAGCTAAAAGCTCAAAAGGACACTTTCACGGATCTGCATTTCTAGCATCGTCACCGCTGCTATTATACAAAGTAAATTAATAAAGGATAAACAAAGTTAATTGAAAATGAATAAAGATTCGATGAATTTTTAACGTATTGAGAAGATTGGTTCTGCGCTTATGCGTGAGTTAGTCTCTATGGCTAAAATTAGCTATTTTGTGTAGAAACCTGGAGGGGAACTGGTAGAATTTGTTTAGAGCCATTATCAAATAGCGATTCTGGGTAACTCCATACTTCTCTTTACGGTATTTAGCACAATGATTCAACTTGGGATGATTCTCTCATGTCCAATAGCTCTGTAGATAATTATATAAGGTGTATCTCAGAAGTTCCCGGACTGGTCATGAATAAAGATACTACGAAAGGGTTTCCGAAATGTATTTACTTTATTCAGATTAGTTCCTTTTTGCACGGTCTATAAGCGTGTCAAAAGTTTTATTTAAGTCATTCTTTGATATCATGTTTAGAATGGCGATCGTCGACTTTTAGATGTCTTCAAAGTTCGCAAAACGCTCTGCTTTCATGGCCAAATGTGGTTTTGCGAACAGAAAAAAGTTACATGGTACCAAGTCAGGTGAATACGGCGAGTGGTTAATGGAAAGAGCGCCATTTTTTATCAAAAAATCTGTTATAATATGTATATGCTACATAATCATGTAACAAACTCCAACGTCTACATTCGCGATATTCTGGCCCAACACGACGTATTCGCAAAAGCAAACGCTTCATAACACCAAGTTCAAACACAGCATTAACCGTTTGACCCTGTGGAATGGACTCTTTGTGGACAATCCCCATGGCATTGTAAAAATAAATCAACATCGGTTTGACTTTTAACTTCTCCAAACGCAATTTTTCGGGTTTGGGGTCATCCGCTTGCTGCCATTCGGCACTTTGTCGCTTAGTTTCAGGATCGTATTGATAACACCACGTCTCGTCACCCGTTTCAATGGATTTTCGGTAGTTTGGGTCCTTTTTGTCTTTCTTAATCAAGTCTTTGCAATGTTGAATGCCAAGCAATTTTTGGTCAACGGTCAGCTTGTGAGGAACGAATCGTTCACAAATCTATCTGAGGCGCAAGTGCTCCGTCAAAATGCAATGAACCGACTCACGGGACATATTCAGCTCCATTTTCATGTAACGCGATGAGGATTTTGGCTCTGTTTTGTTTGCTCACGCACAAATCCAACGCTCATTTCGTTCATAATTGATCTTGGACAGTGAAAACGTTTGTAGTCATCCAGCACATCCCAGCCTTCTTTAAAACGTTTTAGAAGTAGAAGATAGAGGTACAGGATAAACACTCACTACCATAAACATTTTACATCATCTGATACGCCTGGGCCGCCGTTGGAACGAGTTTAAAACCGATTTTAATATTTTCTTTGTGTTTAAAATTTATTTTTCGACGAATGATACAAAAACACTGTCACTTAGAGCGCAATAACTTGCGTTCTATTCATCCAAATGTCATGAATTTTGACACAGCACCTATGATGGATGTTAGACAAAAAGACAGAAAGATATAAAAGATGCCACCACTAATTGTCTTTATTCTTGACCTGTCCGGGAGCTTTTGAAACAGACCTTGTAAATTGGATACTCTTTTTATCAAAGGATGAGCATTTTCTTTAGATTTATGAAAGAAGACGATAGAAAAATGTCTTGAATACGATGATGGTTAAGGGTTCGATATGCTTTGTGGATTCTACGGCGACTACGTGTGTTCGATTTTTAATATTTTAGTGGCGTTCTGTTGGCACTCATGCCCATCACTTATGCTGGCAAGTACGGCCGCTAAAGCTTCAGATAATTTTTGAAATCTATTTTGCTTCGACGTGTTTTGGGTTGCCTTTGATTCTTGCTTACTCCAAAAAAGGGATCAAAGAATCTGCATTGAATTCTGTGCTAAAAACAGCTTTAAGTACGCACACGCATTGTTGACTGTGGCATATGGTGAAGGTAACTTGGACCAAAGGAACGTTTATCGTTGGCAGAAAATGTTACTAGAGGACCGACAAGATGTGAACGAAGAATATTTTGCCGGAAGCACCAGAACGTGAACAACAGACGAAAACATTGATAAAGTGAAGAAAATAGTATCGGCCGATTTTCAAATAACCGTTAGAGAAGTTACCAAAGACCGAAAGTATTTATTGGCTCGTTCCATCCATTGGAAGCTGCCATTCGAGCCAAAGCTAAAAGAAGTTCAGTTGAATCTGAAGGATTTCCTGATAGTTTTCGTCCATGGTATGGCCTTGATGGATCATGAGTCCTGACCACATGGCACCATTTTGCCATTTTGCACGTTTTGCACCATTAGAACGCCCCTGCGCACAGATCGTCGTCTGTGCTCGAATGTTAGGCCAAAAACAACTCATTTTTAATGCTGCAGCCATAGCATTCTTCTATCCTGCAACCCCCCCCCCCCCGCCCCCACCACTGTGACTTTTTCTTCTTCGCTAAACTAAAAAGGACCTTGAAAGACGCTACCCTACGATCGAGAAGATAACGACGGCGTTGAAGAAGAAGACGAACAATATCACAATAATAAAACAAGGATGGTAAAGCAAGAGTTGAACCACGAATGAAGAACACGAAAAACCCAATTCAAATTCTAGTTCTTGTCGTTTATTTTAAATATATTTAACGTATTGTCCACCGTTGATTGGGATTAATCGGCTGTTGCCCGAAGATCTATCCTAGGTTTGGTCCTGTGGAACGTATCTTACGACGAACTGCTGAGATGCCAGATGAGTCGTGCTTGATCGGCTGGGTGGATTATGTTGCGGCTTTACCTTCTGGACGCGATGTCTAACTAACGCAACTTAGACTAGGTACGCTGATTCCCCGAGTTGAGGGATTGTATGACCACTCACGGATTCAGTTTAGGGCTGGAGAAAACTGAAGCGGTCATCTTGACAAAAAACAAGAATCCCTGTAGTCAGGATGGTCATTGTTAGCGACATACTAGTTGAATCAAAGCCAGCTGTGAAGTACCTGGGCCTTCTGATTGACTAGGAGATGAGTTCATCTAAGCAAATCAGGGCAACGGTAGAGAAAGCTGACATCAAGGAGACACCTCTTGATGAGCATCGTAGTCAATGTTTTTGTATGGAACAGAAATTTCGGGCGACGCTTTCAGTAAAAAGACGTACCAGTAGCACCTTGCGCAGGCACAGAGGAGAGGAGCACTGAGGAGTGTTTCCTTATACCCGACAGTCTCTGATTCGGCAGTGAGAGTCATTGCAGATGTGATGCCTATCGCCTTCCTTGTCGGGGAGCGCTACGCCATTTAGCTGTGTAAAAACGAAGATTCAAGGGAGAAAATTGCCTTCGATAGAGTCAACAATTGGCAGCAGTCTTGCAAAAATTGCACTAAGGGAAGCATCTGAGGTCATGGGCGAGTTTAGGATGTGGTGAGATTGACTTCTATCTGACCTAGCTATTGAGCGGGCATGGGTGTTTTGAGTCTTACCTCCACAGGATCTGTAAATCACCAGCAGCTGACAGTAAATTTTGCCCAGGAGACGAGGATAACGATTTTCGCACATTTTTTGCATGCAAAAGATGTAATAGTCGGCGACGGGACTTATACATGGAAACAGGATGGTTGACCCCGGATAATCTTATTATTGGATCGGTTGACAAATGGAATTATGTGGCACATTATGTTCGGGCAGTTTTGAAAAATACACTGGACTCGCAGTAGTTGAATGCGACGGAATTGGAACATCACTTCTCTCTATCACGAGTCAATACCGGTTGAACGAAGGGTAAATTGTAGAGAAAATCCTTTCACGCTTTGTTAAAAAGCTATTGACCTAATTCTACATAGTTACCAAATACTTGACTATAAAGTTTGGACTTTTTTTGACATTGATAAATACTACTAAAAACAGTCTGCATCCTGTATGTACAGCAAATTTTCCTAACTAAAAAGACTGCTTAATCAATTGCCAGGAATACTGAATGTTCAGTGGTATTGCAATTATAAAATTATATAACAAAATCAGAGGTCGGGTCAGGACATATATAGGATAAAATAACATTTTGCATTAGATCTGATTTAGTAGCAAATGAGTATCCGCATTGCAGGACATGGTAGTAATAATTGGAACAATGTAGAACAAGACAAAATATCGTATTGTGTGATTGGCCTTAAAAAATTTCCTATCCCGAGTGAGTCAATAAGCCACTGATTGAAAAATATTCAATAGAAGGAAATAAGAAAGCTTCAGCTTTTCACATAACGAAACCGACAAAGAAATTTTATTAACAAATAAATAAATTATTATAAAATGTATAAGTCTCAACAAAATAATCATTTGAAAGAAACGTAAATCGAAATTACCTGATTTTGTTGGTTTTGCTCGGCCATCGCTTTTTCTTTCGCTTGTCTTTTGCACTTATACCTATGGTTTTGAAACCATATTTTCACCTGTAACCAAAGAAAAAATAACTGTTTAGCGACAAATTCAATTTGAGATCACTTTTGCGAGCAACAAACAAGCACCTTAGGAATCACTAAATTACAGTTTTATACTTATAATATACAACTTCTTTCTACAGGCATTTAACTGAAGAGATTTTTCATTTCTTTATTCCATTTTGCGGCTAAATATTAACAGAAGAAAAGCAGGAAAAACGTTGAGCTTTTCAATAATGGAAATGGTGCATTTAGATGAGAACTTTGAAATAGAAACAATGCTCAAAGGCTTGCGACGATGCAATATAAAATCTTTACCTTTGTGATGTACCCAACAATTATTCATCCTTTTTGTAAAATGCACGCACATACGAATACACAAAGCGTTTTTGAGATGAATCAAGTGGACGGATACATGCTTTAAGTATAAATCAGTCCTTGCAACACTAAAAGGTTTGTATTTTTCGTCCTTTTTCATTATTATTTACAAAAGAATCCGAAATTCGACACTTGCATCATGAAAGCAAGTTGTCGCTCGATTTGCAAAAGACAATTAAATATAAGTCGGTTATCAAGTTCAAGTAGAATAATGAATTGCAAAGTATAGTAAAAGGGTTTTGCTTATATCGTTGGATAAATTTGGAGTTAAATGAAACAAAGAAGAACTGCAACGTTAATTTGTGGGTACATCGACGACGTGTCAGTAGAATTCCTTTACTTGCCGATGATTTTTTTCTTCAGATTTATTTTGTGAAGCTCCTGCAAAAATTTTTGATGGTATTTGAAGTGATCTGTAAATTAATGTGTTCGTTTTGTTCCAATATAGTTTCGAACATGCATACAACTTTCAAAAATTTACATTTTCTGGAAATCCAAATATGATGACGCTTATAAACTTTAAGGAATTATCAATGCTAACTCAACTGGATTAACTAATTCTTCATATTTCGCCATTTCTTAAAAAAAGGAGGTTGCAAACCATAATATTTAAACGTTAGGACTATATATTCATGATCATCAAGATTATCCAGCAAATCAATTAATTAGAATTGATTTGTTTATTTTATTTTTGTTGTTCTTCGCCATCCATTGTTAAATAGAGCATTATATAAATTGAAGCTGTCGTCCGAATTCAGCTCAAAACATATATTTTATTTTTCCCAGATGCTCAATACGGTAAACTTACCACACTTTTAATTGCTTGGTACTCCCACCTTGGTATGACACCCACTTTAAACGTTTGAAAATCATGTGGGTCAGCTTGAGTCAATCGTAGTCCTTCTCCTTGTCGTATTTTCGGCGTGTGTCGTCCATTTAAGTACCCAGACATTATGCATGTCTCTAATCGTTCTGCGGTACCCAGTTAATTAATGTCTTAGCGCACTGTCTTGGTATCCCTTAGACGTTGTTAAAATCTCGATTGTGGACTTTCTTATATCCTGCAGTCTGCATATGTAATTCCAAGTTACAGACATTATCGCAAAATAGATTAGGTGCTCCTAGAACGTCCTTATTTTTCCCGTTATTGGTTGGATTCTGTTCACTTGACTCCTGATTGTAAGCTCTTCTGTACGTATGTTCAATCTCAATCGAAATCTCTTCTTGAATTCTGATATGATGTTTACAAGTGATGTTTACAAGTGTGCTCTTATAGCGATATTCGCAATAAAAGGCAAGTATTCAAGGTCTATTACAATTGTTGAGGTGGTCTTTGGGAAACTAGTAGTGCTTAGACAGACCTTTAGCGCAACTTTTTTTTAACTCATTTGTAATGATTTTTTTCCTTGACGTCCTTTTAACTGCAATCATGTATAATGTGTCCAGTGCCAACATTAAGGTTTTAAAGCATATGACTGATCCATCAGTCCTTACATACAGAAGACTGAAACCGTCGCTTTTTGTCATTTTCTGAGAACTCCTCCCTAGTTTGCTCTCTGAAGTTACTGATTTTTTCCATCTTATTCACTAAATTTATTAGCATTCCGGCTACTATAAATGGCTTAGTTATTCGCGAGATAATTAAAAACTAATATCCTTAATTGGAATCGCAAATGAAAATAAGGTCTTATTCTGTGTGATTGATAATACTTAAAAGTAATTACAAACAAGGATTCGGAACTCATCGAAAGAGCTAATGCTTGGTAATTTAACTTTGCTGTGATAATTTATGATTTTGTGATGATTTAACTAATACCCACACATGAATTATTCCAATGCTTTGTATACATAACGGCAACAACCGTCTCCTGAGGATAGAGCAAAGAATTTAAAAATCTGCCAAAAATACTTAAATTTTTCAAAATAGCCCGAGGAAATCATCAGGTCCTATCGAGAAGATCAAAAGACCCAGAAAATTCAGACGGACTGAATTCGCAGCTAATCAATCATCGTTTCAAATCCTTACAAGGACATTTTCGTCCTTTCAAAGGAGATTTTCATCCTTTCATCCTTACCGTTATTTCAAATAAAAACGGGCTTGCACACCCGCTAGAGATTCGTCACAGAGATTTGATGTTATCAGAATTCAGGAGGTCTAACACGAATGTTATTCTCTAGTTGTCTAGAGTTGTTCTCTATATCTAGTTGTTCCCGAGTTCTGGATCTACTGCATAGAAGATAAGTGACTATTGATGAGACAATTTTCATGACAGGATTTATTGCTTCAGGAAAATTTAATGCAATAAAACCGAAACTTTTGCTACATTTGAGCTATTTACAATCAGTTGAACAATAATATTACAATTGTTGAGCCCACTCACACATAAAACAGTCTTATGCGCATTTTCGCATGTAGAACATATGGACGATTTGAACGTTGTAACTAACCCGTAGATTTAATATTTATTCAGGGATTTCTTGGTACATTTACAACATACAACGGACTATTAATCACCTATTAGTGAAACTATATTTGAAAGTAAATCCTTAAATATAACTTCGATGTATTCCGGGGAGTGGACATGGTAGTCAAAAACAACTAACACTTGGATGTAAATAAATATGAACCATATGAAAATTATGTCAGCTATGAAAAATAATTCCCATTAAATAAACTCGAACAGCTCAAGAAAACTCCGTGAGATATGTCAACAAATTTCTGGCCAACAATGAACTGATTTCCACATCTATTTCGAATTCCATTCACCATGGTCGTGTGTTAATGATGTTTTGACATCACCACCAAATATTTGCCGTTCTTACAATTGTCACGTGTCGGGAAAACAATTTTTGATTGCATATGACTTTAATCTCCGGAAAATTTTCACGCTTCCACCGACAGGACAAAACGCTCAAAATTGCTCTGAAGCAAGCAAAATCAAAAGACATCTACGACATGCGAGCATAGGCGGAAATCAGTGCAACGTGTGTCCCCATTATAAACACATCCTGTATTATGGATAATCGGTTTAATGTTGAAATCTGCCCCTCTGCATTGTTCAGTTGTATTCTGTGTTAAACGCATACGAACTCTGTCGTTAACCTGCAAAATTATGAGAAAATATGGGATATGCTTGCTTTGAGAGGATGCAAATATGGTAAATGCGTTGAATGGAGTTTTCAAGGTTTTCTATTGACTAAGCGCATACAATTCGGTAGTTTCATTAACTAATGATAGTTTAAACATCCTTAGAACACAGTGTTACCTTTTCATTAAATTGTCATCTCACGTTTGTTAATCAGTGCGGCATGAATTGACGTAGCTAAAAAGAAAATCATTACCATCACTATCTGATCAAAATATTTGTTCGCCCACACAAAACACGCCATTGTGGTGAAATTACAAATTAAGAATCGACCAAGCGAGTGATAAGCTAAAAAGTAGTAAGGAATCATCTTGTAGATTTAATGATGCGTAAATCCATACCCTCTGGCCGACAATGCACTCAACCCTCCAATTGCTTTTATAACTTCTTTAACCCTCATTGCCTTCACTCTCCCGGACGGTAGTATCTATCATCGCCTTTCTCCCAACATTCATTTTAATCGGAACGGATCTCTTTGTTCCTTGTTATTTTAAGGGTCCCTTGCCGGATCGCCCTAGGGTAATTGTTGTGTTAGTGTCACAACAATAGATTCTGATCATTGCTACTGGTTGAGTAAAGTAAATCAGCCCTCTAATTTATTGTGTTATCCGCCGGGGGTTACTTGTTGGTGTTGTTGATGGGTTTTTCCTTTTTTTTTTATTCTATCAACACATAAGAAAGTATGCACGTTGAGGTATCTAGTTATCAACATCAGATTAGGGAAAGTGCGTGAATTCAGAAAATTGCTTTTTAAATGCCTATCACCACCGGATTTTGAGGGTGCAATTGTATGGTATGAAGGATACGTATGGGAATAATAATGCGTACCATCCGAGTTAACATTGATGTCTTAGATTTAAAAAAATTCGCAGATTATCCAATGACGGTGTCGAAGGTTGAGATCAAGTCAAATATTTATTTAAAAAAACATAAAACAGTTTTAAGGGAATATATTTTAAACAATGTAATTTGATGGTTGAAGGAAAATTAAAGGCGGTTTTAAGTGCAAAAAAGTCTGCACTATGAGTATTCTGGAGATCTAATGAATGCTCTAGATCTCCACAAACAAACACTTGGTATCAAACCAACAATGGAAAGGACGTTTCGAATATTTGAGATTGAGAACTAGTATAGTTCATATTGTATTTAAAGTTAAAGTTCCAACAAATTATAATTCTCAGCCTCGCTTCATTTCAAGGAGTCGGAGGAGTATTAAAATATTATTTGTGAAAATTTATGGACACAAAAATGTTTAGATTAGAGAGAGATAAGACTCCTTGCAATAATCAAATAAAAAGAAATTAACACAAGGCACATTGAATTCAGTGAAAAATTATAAACTGACTATAATATTTTAAACGTTTTTTATCTAATACTTATTACAATAAACTAAGAACATTTTCTACGTCAGAATGCTATTTTTAAGACGATACAATATACAGTCAGGTATCTCATTCCACGCAAAAGATATTCAGTTTTTTTTCAGCACAACTAACAGCAAGTTAATCCTGCACCCAGGCGTTCACGATAATTCTATATACTTATCTAGCAAGTCCAAGTCAGGAAACAACGTTGGCTATGATAGCAGTTCGAATTAGGGGTCCTAAAACTTTATTTTGGTCTGTGTGAACCAAAATCTCAATTTGCTGTGTGGCTTTGAGTAGTTTCCAGCTAGAAGATGATGTTTCCATCATCCATATGCGTCACAAGGCAAAAGATGTTCCCCTATTAACTCCTAGAAATAAGCAGCACTCATTCTTCTTCCCGTCAAAACTATTTCCCATCGAGAATTTTTTAATTGCTGCCTTCGTAATTGGTCCTTTTTCATGACCTCTACTAGAGATTTTTTTCTTCTTCTGCCAGTAATAATTAAAAAGTTAAATGAAATCTTATCAGTAATAGTCAATGTCATCTGATTTATCAAATTTACATTACTTTCGTCGCTGAAAACCACATGATCCCGAGTGTTTCGTTTCTTTATAAAATTTTCAGCAATCTTTCAGTCGTGCATCAATTTGTTTCGCCCCTTTTATGTTTTGCAAGCATTTTTTATGTTCGAATATTTTGGAAGATGCTATCCCTTTTCTAATTTAGTTAGAACGTTAGGTTCAATGTCTAATGGCTAGCAATTTTTCGGTCATAAAACTACTTCATCCTTCTTTTTCGGTCATGAAACTCCTGGTTTCGATAATCCCCTTAAAACGAAGCGTTTAGCTGCAAGTAAAACTTGCCGGGTGTATGGATTTCTTCTTCCTCCCTAAATTATCAATTTGCTGCTTCAAAAAATTTAACCACCCATTGTAACCTTTTAATTCAACTCAATATTTTGCTTTGATCTTTCCCTAGTTCTTCGAGCCAATGATTCTTTGTTTTTCGATGTCACTAACGATGTCACTATTCCTAAGGTCATTTTCAAAATAAACACACTTCTCAAAATTTCTACAAAACCACACTTTGTTCAGACTTTCTATAAAAACACCCTTCGAGGTCTTCTAAGTTTAAAAACCCATTGAAAAAAGTTTTAACTGTATCACACAAAATGTCCAAGCAAACTCTAAATTGCAACTGAGTTTATAATTATTCACAGCTGCAAAGCTCATTTACAGTGTGGATTTTCGGATAGTGGATTTGAACCTTGAACTTAATGTGATTCAAAGTACAAAACTGGTGGATAATTAAAACCGTTTTTCGAACTTGACTTATCCCAAAAAGCATGTTCGGACATGAAAATTCATTACCTAGAACGTTTTTGTGCAAATGTGAAAAATTAGCTTGGGTCTAAATTTTTTTTAAATATAATTATAATTCCCTTCAGAGACATCCCTACCTCAGATTAATGTGTACGGTAATTTAATCCAAACCTGAAATCACTCGAACATAAATTCTAGAAATATTCCTGTGTATCCCTCTAAAGATTATTCGACTAGTCTTCCGAATTCACGCTTACCGTTGTCAGTTTGACTGGCACAGTTCATTTCAGCTGAACACTGATTCGACAAATTTAACTATCGCATTCGATGCTTCTTGTATTTATTTAATCGCCTTGACAACCGAGTCAGAAGTAATCAGGCTTGGTACAGAGGTAAGAGAAAAACTCTAAAAGATAGAACCTCTGAAACCTGTCGTCTACGTTTTTTAGAGTATCTTCACATACAGAAAATCTGACATTCAAATTCAGTCCCCACCTATATGATCAGGCCTGCTTTATCTTTTCAGGACATAGCAAAAAATAAAGTGTCGCATACTTTTTACGATGATTCAAGACGGCCTGAATTCCGGCTATTCAATGGCATAAAGAGAAAATGACGTCCTGTTTTACAGTCCCTTGTACAAGCTTCGGGTACCTGTTCAAGCAACGATCTGCATGCGCAAAACAGTCAAATGGATGTTAACGTTAATATCCTCATGTACCGTTCAGTATTTGCACGAAATTCTTGATACTCGATATGATATGGTCATTGTAGGGTCATTATATTTGCCTTGTCCCAAAGGTAACGTCGGCAAGTACAACTTGGTAGTTGCAGGAAATCTTACTTACGGGAACATTTTAAAGAAAAACTGGGTATGACAAATAATTGGTTCGAAGAGGCTGACTATTAAACACAAACACGAGGATGTCGAAGAGTTAGCAACAGTTATTGAAGCAACTCACGAAATGGAAAATCGCACCATTTTCCGAGTTGCTTCAAATTCAAAAGCAAGTGCACGGTAGATCGGCGCTAAGCAGGTGAACACACAAATGTACGGAATGCTCAACGTTTTATGGAACCAAATAGATACAACAGGAAAAATTGAAATGTTAGACACCACTGGCGCAGGCAGTGACAAACTAATTTGATTACAAATCGCACAATAGTGAGTTGTGTGAGAGTCCAATATTCTGACGAATAACGGTTCAACTAACACAGGCTTGATGATTTCCGGTATTATTTCCACGATTTTTGGAAGATGACTCTAATTTTAAGCAAACGTCAAATGGGTGGCAGTTGAGTTATGGCATGGGCAGAAATTGGATTCCGTGGAAAATGGATGTCATATTTGTGTTCAATCGATCGGTTTGTTGCAGTCATACTCGTATTACACAAATTCATCAGCGAGGGCGTCACGCTGCCAACATCTTTGGTACAAGTTTCATTTTTCAACAAGATAATGCGTCAATTCAAAACACCTGTGTTGTGTGCCAATATCTTGGGAGCGCAAAATTTGCACATCCTTCCCTGGTACGCACGTTGAAGAATCAGGCCTTAAAAATTGAAAACATCTGTGCGAAATTGGCAGCTTCAGTTGTCAAAAAAATAACATCAATTCACACGAATAGATGAGTTGAAAATGTGATATGGCGCAAATCAACTAAAATAATATAAGAGATTTCTAACCCTTCTGCACTAAATTTTGCGCGAAGTGCTGATTAACAGGTGCGACTCTGCTCAAATTTGTCGAATTCATAGGGTCGTGAAAAAAAACTCCTGCGATACTACTGAGATATTTTAGTTTTTAAGTTTCTCGAGGTCATATCTGTTCGTATCTTCCTATACATTGTTAGGCTTGTAGCACAAAATTACAAATCTAGTAAAGGTACATTCATGTCTTAAAGCGTTCATATCTTTATCGTGGCCTGTGTATTGTTCTTGAAATAAAGTAGTATCATATCCCTTACTTGACTAGAAAACACGTTGACCCCTCAATAGAATAAAAAATGAGCCAAGGCGATAGAAAAACAATTTATTGCTCATGAAATTTTGAACACATATCTTGCTGTCCCAATACACTGGAGATACTCAGAGTCTAATTGATATTGATAATATTAGATTCAATCCTATTGCACCAAAATATTCACATGACAACAGATCCCTCCATAAATGCAATGTATTCTGGTCATTATGTCACGTAATATTCTGATTTCAGCGCACTCTGTTTTAGTGTTTAAAAATTTGAAAAGCGTAATAAGCCCCTCGTGTAACAACTTAATGCAACATCGTTTTCTATAGTTTATTTCAGCGGAACAAAAATTTACAAATCGACGGTTTGCGTTTATCGATAATTTAATTAGGGATTAAAAATTTTAAATGGAATCTTTTTTAAGATTTTCAACGTTTTCTATTGCAAAACTGCTAACCGTTGCAGAAAAACTCTCCTACGGGCCCACAAAATCACGCGCCTTGTGCGATAATTCGGAAGAAGAATAGTCGAATCCCCAAATAGCCGGCAGTGATACAATTCGTACTTGAATCATAACAATGAATCACACGACAAAAGGATTAAAGGTTTATCTTCACCTCAAAAGTAACGAACAGTGGTTCTATTTTCTTTCAAATTTTTTTTTCAAACAATATTCACTTTCTCTTTTTATTTCTCGAAAAAAACTCACTTAGGATCTGAAAAATTTTTAAATACCTATCAGAGATTACGAAGCCTTTATAAGATTCGTTATAAGGACTGTGATAGAGAATTCAATTCGGCAAATATTCAGGTGGGTGCGTTACAATATCGACAAAAATCATAAGTGGGTATTGTTAGAAAGGCCTTAGAAGATGTTAAGAGATCAACTAAGAATGTAATTCCTCCTAACAAGCCGAAAGTGATGCCAAGTGGAAAAAAACATTTCATTGAGGGTTCTTTCAACTTGGTCATCGAAAGGTTCGAGATACATTGCTGCGTAATAATCGATAAAGGTTTTCGCAAAAAATCTAAAACAGCAAAAAGCATGACTTTAAAACCCTTCTTTTACTCAACAGACCCTTAACATACGCATGAGCTTATGTAAAGTTCTATTGAAAAATTCATAGCATGGTAATTTTTCCATTGAACATCGCAACTAATTAAAATCAGTTTAAGATTTACACGATTCTATTTAAATCGCCATTTAAAGCGAGAACATTAAAAAGCCTTCAATTCAATGCAACTTTCATTGCAGTGTTAATTGAAAATCTTCCCTATCTGTAGCATTTCATTTGGCAGACGTATCCATCTCTCTGTGTAAACCCATTTCAAGGCAAACTAACCGTCTCAGAAGTGGTCTCAAGCAAATTTCATTTTTCTTCCTTTTTTAAACTCGATGGGTTTTTTTTTCTCGCAATTATCTAATGGAAATGCAAAAAGCCAATAAAGAGGCTTTTTGCTGGCGGGTTTCTAAGGCTCTAAGGTTCCAGAAAAGAGCAAAAGGAAATTTCATTTAAAAAACGGAGTGGCATCAGTCAGTGATGCTTTAATATGCAACACACACTTGACTCTAGTCATATTCGCCTTTATACAAATTGCAATGGTAGCAATGTACGCTGGAAACTGCATCCTTGCACTTAGCGCTACATTTATAGTGAGAGGAGTGAATGAAGCGAATCGGGCTGGGACCACATCTAGTGTAAATTATGAACAGCATGAAAGCTTAGAGCCTAAGGAATAGAGGACATACATAAGTTAAAAGTTTAGTGTTTGCATAGCCCTCTCGTTGCAAAAATGTGCATTCAAACTACTTACAACGTTTCCCCGTGCAGTGCTGCAAAACTGCACGCGCCTTTATACGGAGAGTAGAAATGTTTATGCATGTAGCGTATCTATAGAATCTATAGAAAATGAAGTTTAGTGCTGTGAAGAGATTATTCCTTCGGAGATTATTCCTGTGGGGAGTTCCCACACACGATTCAACGTAAATTATGGTTTCATGGATATGGTCAGGAGGACCATCGCAATAAAATTAACAAATATATATAATGATACACAAATATTGGTAACTAATTTTATGCATTAATTGTATTCTTTTCTGCTAATAAATATCCTTGTGAATCTAAAAAGCTGTCTGCCAGTATGTAAGCGTTGATGAGGATTGATTATTTATTTGAAACTCTTCATATGAAAAAGCGTCCTTAATACTGAAATAATTCTTCCGAATCTGTGAAATAAAGAGATTAACAGAGTAGGTTAAGTAGTTAACGGCCGCTGCCTAAGTGGACTTAATTCAAAAAAGGAGCATTCTATGCGCATCTATTTACAGTCTTTTCATTTAAAAAACCCTTTGCCATCCTACCAGTCTAAATCTGAAACTATTTGAAAGTGACTCGTCAAGTTACCGTCTCTCGATGTGAAGTCCAATGTTTTGATGCACTCTTGCGTGCTGGGCAGAATGTTTGATGATTCACAGTGCAAGCATATTTAATTTTGTCCTTTTTAAATCACTACTTCAGGGTTTGTTAAAAACAATTAAAAGCAATGGTATGTTAAATTCACAGGATGTTTTTTTCCACTTCCCTGTACACAATGCAAAAGTAAACTTGAACGGACACAGTGTTTAATTTAGGTAAAGTAAGTTTCTATAACGATATATTGGGTCATGAATCAGCCAGAATTAGATGCCTGCCAAGCGCAAGTGTAGAGTATTCAGTGGAATTTTCTGGTTTAAACTTATACTTGTTTTTCGAGGCGTGTCCTTGTTCACTCGAAATTCCAAGTTAACCCGAGTTCAATCGTCGAAAGAATGCTGCGAACAGAAGCTTTGGGTTCAACTGAAAGATTTAGTAGATACTTCGAATACAATGAGATGAGTCCCATGTATCGATTTGATTGCGTGTCATAATGGTACATGTGGCAGATTCGTTCATTTCAAAGTCCATCCTGCAGCAATGAGTGGGTGGGACTAGAAGGAATTACGCTGGCAATCAACCACTGCAGAACTTCAAATGAGTATCAGTCCCAATTAGGATTTAAACGACTTGTCTTGAATAAATTTGGTGTGATGTTCCCTCGGCCCCATTTTTTATTAATTTTTTTTGAGATGATAGTAATAGCAATAAGAAAAACGAGACACAAAATGGTATGATTATCGCTGGAATAACATATAAGGTATGGTATGGTTATCTATGCAATAATATTTCTTGCCGAAAAGCTAATAACTAGGAATAACCAAGGATAAAAGGAATTTCGGAGCTGACTTTTGACGAGTATTTTGTATTTATTATAAATAATAAAGCAGGATTGCTAAAACCACATTAACCATAAGATGTTAGTTATAATTAGTGTTTTCGAGGCTTCTGTGATAGGCTTCGATGGCTTCTATCTGAACGACTTCCTATGAAAATGAATATTCATGGTGTAAATTTTTAGCTAGGTTAGGTATAAGGTATTTTAATTTTCTTGGGCAGCGGGCAATATATGACCGGACAAACGGGCCATATATGTATACATTATACCTGCAACTTTTTTTGCATGAAAGAATTGCAGCTAGCAGCCTTGTAACCACCATGATAACGTAAAAAGAGCTCTGCGGACACTACAATCTGACGAAAATATGTGGCAGATTCTAAGAGTCCTTGAAATATGGGGATGGAATATTAAATCATTTAATAATTTAAATAAGTAACAAGATATAATTCTCGACACTTCAGAATGCTTTTCCGCCGTTCCCCATCAATATAATCCATAAAAAATTTGCACTGTAGACCGGTGAGAACGCGGTAAGTCAACACGAAAATGGACTGATGCGAAAAGCAGATGCCTGTTCATTAAAAGCTAAAATTTCAAGTTTGACGGGGAACGACCACAAATCCATCCGACGTATAAGACATATTTGGGTTGGATGGGATTGAATGTACGAGGGGCGGCTATTTATCTGGTACTAGTTCTCGTTAAGTGATGGATCCTTGTAGCTGATAACGCTATTTAGGACAAGAAGAATAGTCTATTTACGTCCCGATCATTAAAGTCTGACTCACAGAAATCAACTTAACTGCATATATCAGACGATTATAGAAAAATATAGATTATATGGTATATAGCCAGAAGCCGTTCGATGCATGTTTTCCGGCAAAGTCTTCTTTATTTACGCTATGTTGTGCCTTCGATTCAAAAGAATTTCTTATTCAACGGGAGTGTATGCATAAGGACGTCTGCTAGGTAAGTGACTCTACTAATTTTAACGCATCCAACCATTACCGTGCGCTTTTATCTCTTGGTAGGAAACAAGGAGTCAGGGTTTCAAAAACATGGGTCCATTTGTAATTTAAATATAGCATGTTTCCAATATACGTGAGCTCATAAATTCTCAATAAGCTCGTCCCCCTATCGCTCTCATCTTCTGAAAGAACAGAAAACGTGAAAGGCATCATGCTTTTCTTCAGAGCCCAATTTTTAGGACCTCTAATTACGGATCAAGTACAAGTAACACTGGAAACATTCATGTCTGCTCAATGGCTGAATCAGGTTTTTAATACTCATTACATCCATTTTTTCACTTTTTCATATTTTTTGAACGTTGTTAACGTATTCGATTATCTAAAATTTAAGCTTAATGAAAAGGTTTTTCTTTAATTATTATCCGGAAATTCTGAACATTCTTCAACAGGTGTTTCAACACCAAACAAAATACCAAAGATGTTGCAGGCACATCGTTGCAGGCTGATTATTCGAATGATATCATGATTGCAGTGAATTTACAAACTCGTGCAATACCACCAAACCTTCGAAGGAATAAAGACTGCTTGGATAAGTTATGTAGGCAAATTTATATCAATGAAAATATCTGTCACGTATAAAGACTTTCTACTTGGAATATTACTAGAGACAATTTTTTCAAATAAAACTGCTCATTAAAATGCAGAATTTTCTACATTTGACTCACTCAACGTCTAATTTTCATTTGCTTCCTATAATATTTCAACACGCTCCCTTCAATCTCAAGAGTTCTGTAAAATTGCTTAATCATTCTTTGTGGTAAACAAATTGCTCATCAACTATAAGTACGGCAGTCTGAAATTTAGTACGACTGTATTTCAAGCTAATTTTCTTGTAATGATTTGAACTTGACTGCAATCCTTGGTAACGAAATAAAATGGTAGCCACTATCACCGAAGAATTATAACGTTATTTCCATATGTACAATGACCAGGTCATATAGAAATTAGCAATTAAAATTTCGGAAAGACATTTGAAGATGTTAACGTTTGAGAAAAATTTAAATTCAAAGACAAGCTTCGAGTATCGATGAATAACAAAGATGTTTTAATGTATGAACCATAATCACGAACTACTTACTGGGATAGAAATTTTCCAAATTAAATCAATTGTCGAAGCTTGTATGTTGGTACTACAAAGTTTGTTGATCCAAAAGCATTTCCTTCGTATTCTGAAGAAGTCTGTGAGACTTTTTGACTTAAAGCTGAGTATCTATGATTTAGTAGTGAGATTAGATAGATGTCATAGATATATCTGTCTAAACGTTTTCTCCAATTTTCTAATTTCCATGATTCTCATATGCACAAACATAGTTTGACAACGCATCTTGCATTCCGAAATTGAAGAATTGATTGCTAATTTGCAGTTTTTTTTTTTTTTGAAATATCACTTATCACATGTTTGAAATTTTTTTGAATTTAAATTAGAATATATGTAAGATCTATCCAACATTTTTCACGGACAGTTAAACTAATCAAGGCTGTCATGAGATGATAATGAATGAGTTATAAGCTTTCCCCTCGATTTGAATTTGATCCTATTTTAAGTAGATACTTGCGTAGAATTTAAGTTATAAGGAAAAAAGCTCATTTTTAATTTTATCATTTCGTATAACAACACAAAAGTCTATGAAAATCGATATCTAAGTAATGGTTAAATATTTAACGACTAATTTATCTTGTATTCAATTAACTTCGAGAGAGAGAGATGCGCGATCGCTCTTCTTCTAGGATAAGAAATTAGCGCAGACTTGGCCTCCAGATGTTTAATTGTTAATTTGGTTTATTTATTGTGGCATCATAGTTCATCATGATCCAAATAATGTTAGGGTTGACTACTACGCCTTCTTTTCACGAAGACTTCATCGGACTATCTACATATCTTTCACGTGCAAGAGCTACATGTCCATTAAAAAGAGCATTTTTATCCAAGGACTACGTAGTATAGTCAGCAAACCGTTTTGACAGAGTTCTGAAAAAATCTGAAATTGAAGCATTAAATTCCTATATCCTATCGGTTTTTTAAGGAAACTTAAGCGATCCAATCTTATTGGATTATCATCATGGATCCAATCTATATGGTTATAACTTTAATATCAATTGGCTTTTCAATGCAGGTTTGCATGTGATTTTGCTTGAAAACGATTAAATCCTTGGAGATTAAAGATAAAAATTGAATAACAGATTAACTCTCTTGGTTTGAAATCTTACCAAAAAGATAAAAAAAGGCGGAAACTATCAATAAAGGGTGAACATTCTTAACCACAGCAAAGTCCGATTAGTTATCAGATTATTCAAAGTTGAGAGCAGAGTTCCAAATTTAATGAAAAAACTCAAAGCTCCAAATATTGTCAGTACCAAAAACTGAAATACCTTTCATTTGTAACGGAAATTATTTTCCATGCACGAATATTCTTGCAGCATGCTGTGACTGAGAATCTTAACTCCAATCTAGTTTGCGAGAATCCCCATCCTCCGATGTCAGGTTCAATACATCAGCAAGTATTTATTACAATTTTTTGGTCTCTCCGCAAAGGATCTGAGGAAAGCCGGATTCCTTACTTCCAATCTCCATTACTTGGGCTGCGTGGGTACCATTCCATTCGTGAAATTCATCCCTCTCCACGAAATCATACAATGTGCGAGTTCTAGAGGACTATTCGGCCAGTGGCCATCACCTCATAGCATTCGGGATCTGCGACAAGGCTCCTACACTCCTACTCACTCGGCACAGAACTTTCGTGTGGAATACTAGAACGATGGTCGTGGAGAATTTCGTCACAATGCTCACGAGGTGCACATTAAGTTTGGTCCTTTGTTGCTTAGGATGCTTAGATGTCTTTGCGAGAGTGAACCTCGTCAAAGACGTGAACAGAAACTTGTGCAGCCTGGGCTGCAATCTTGCGTTTGCATTGCATTGCGTATACGATGCGGACAAAGTGAACCAAGCTCATATTGAAGCTTTTCACACAGGAAGACCAGTGTAGTATCCCCTTATAACGGGAAAAGAATGGAAATCAGTAGTTCCTTTGATGTAGTCGTAGAAGATTCTACGACCAGACGTGTTTTCCGCCAAGGTTTTGCAATGGGTCTACTAGTTTTGCCATGAGTTGCTGCTCAGTACCTTTAATACCTGCTTGCGAGGAAGGGTTTCTTTAAGGAACCAAACGTAGTAAGACTCGTTCTGATCAACAACGGGAAGGAAAATTCCAAGTTACTATCAATATACTGACCTTAATGCATGGTAGATATAGCCGGGAAAGTGCTCAGAAGAAAGAAAGTTTCACAGACGTAATCCATGCCATTAGGGAGCTTTCTCGACGTGGCATGATTTCAGAGAAACGGGATGCACTATGGATGCAATTGCGGTGGTGGTAAATAGAGATCGTCAGACGGAGCCACGCAGTCACTCCAACCAGTGGAAAGTCCTCCTAGTTTCACTGGACATCAGAATGCATTCAACTCCGCTATATGCACGGATATTTCAGATCCCATGAAAAATGCATTGTAAGTACCAGAATGTCTGATTTGAAATGTTCGGAATTACCTGAAGAATCACGATCTGATCTACGGCACGGTGTAAGGTCAACGGAGGATGCTAGTCACATTACGTGTCTTCCAAAGCTCCATCTTCGTTTCAGACTTGTGGGACATCTTCTGCGGCGAACTGCTCACACTCGAACAAGCGGAGGAGTCACGAATTACCAGCTATGCGGAGGATGTTGCAGCGCTGGTCGCTGGATGAACAGTTGATCGAGCGCAATTAAGGCTCAATGAACTAATTCAACGGGCAGGAAATTGAATGACTAATCATGAATTCAGCTTAACACTGGAGCAAGCTGAAATAGGTCCCTTTAGTAAGAACCATAAGTTTCGAAAATACGGTAGTTGACTTGAAACTATTAATGAGAAACTCAGTTTAGTAAACTGAATTTCTAAATTTCTCGGTTGGGGTCTTGGCAATCAGTCAGCTATTGCCCAAAGTTTTTGCGGGGACCTAGTTCAACAAAAAGGAGAATCTTGACGAGTGTCGTTTAATGAATGTGTCTATATGGAGCGAAGCTCTCAATAATAAGATGCACTGGGAACGGCTGGTGCATAGTGTAGTGCGAATTCTTTCAGTATGCCGTAGAGGTCAGTGAGGTTTTAAATTACAGGGGTTACACCCATTGCTCTCCTTGCCAGAAAGCGTAAAAGTATCTACCTACAAAGGTGAGAAAGTGGCAAAGAATCATTTACAAGTGATAAAAGGGGACGAACTCACAACGAATGAAGCCGGTTGAATTGTGAGCCAAAAATCAAAGGGACCGCGCGGCTCATCGACGATTTGAAATCATGGTTCATTGAAAAGCGTGTTGTGACAAGCTTCTACCAAACCCAACTATTGAGTAAATATGGCTGTATTGAGTCTTAACTGCATAAGATTGATAAGTCATGGTATGTATATTCAATGCATATTCTGCAATGGAATGGAAGATGACGATTGTCATGCTTGGATGGGACCGACTGTGCGGTGACCTTGTCGAAAAAGTGGAAGAGTTACGTCAGGAGAGTCTCATAAAATAGATGCTGAAATCGACTGACCAATGGAATCAGGTAATACATTATACTTGTGCAATTCCGCTACCTAAAATAGCAAACATGATCCACTACATGCATTGAAAGTCTAGGGTTTCTTCTCCAGCAATCTTTATCCTCCTTACCCTCCAGCTAGAGAAGGAATCCCTTTGAGACAATGGAGCCATAAGGCGTACAATATGTGTAATATTATGTATAATACAATAATGCGCCAAAAATAGATACTATATCTATAACCTATCTAATTACCTAAATTTCAGACAACTTTGATTCCTAAAGAATGGAGTGGAAGTCCTAAAAGAAATTCAATCCATTAGCACCTTCCACTCTTAATGAATTTTTCCTATTTTACATAGATTCCTTATTCGAGATTTCTGGTTCTCTTCTAGGTCGTGGTTGAAGAAAATGCTTCGAAGATGTAACTCCAGCAAAACTCTATGAAAACGGGATTCCAGGACGATTTGTTTTGTGGTAGCAAAATTATTGATTTATTTGAATCTATTATTATGTACATCAATACGTATGTGATTTGTGAACATGTCAAAAGCTGTTTTCCCTTAAAAATGGTATGCATTTTTCGATGCTCATGTTATATTGTTTTTTTATTTTGTTCTTATATGCATTGGATTTTACAAGCTATTCACCCAAAAGCAAACTAACGACCGCAGTTAAAAATATTTAAAGAAGAATAATGAATGGAAAAGGGAAAATCGTTCAATCACGGACCTTAAATAAGATGTCATGATATTTATGAAAAAAAAAAACTTTTATTAGTTATAATATATTACCAAGCCAAAAGTAACATTTTCCGAATCAAATATTGCTTAAACTCTCCAGGTTGAATACTGAAATATTAAAACGTCCCAACAAAGAATTAATTTAATTAACTCAACATGAAACAAAGGGAACGATCCAATTTTAATTAAATTGCAACTATTTGATTAGCAATATTAATATGTTATACCAAAAAGGGGATTTCGTATTCCTAAATTTTGAACCATTGATGCCAATCGCCTTTACTTTCTTCACTATGGCAAATAAGTTCGTACAGATACTAAAATCCCAACATGTTGGCTTGACTGTCGTACGGGGTGTGTTTACTTATTCAAAACCACACGATGTCTATTCAGAAGGGAAAGGAGGATTATCGCCAGAGCAAACAAGATTACTTGAAGTCACAATTTACAGGAAAGTTACCCTTTAACCTCTTACCCACAACGCCCGAGACGACAGGTTGAATATTTATACAAAATTTTCCATCGACTACACCTAAAATAATATTTTGTTTCCCAACCTTAAGTCCCAAAATAATTCCTAGCTAATTTCATTACTTTCCTATTGACGACAAAAAGGTACAAATGGAAGGTACACGAAGCCACTTACTCAGGACGTGCATACCTGTCGATTCCATCATCCTTACAATTACCATGGCTATTGTTGAAATTGAAAATAATGCTTATAGATATCCGTTGTAAGGAGTATAATGAAGGAATAAAAGTGGTTTCCCACGCGCAGTCATCTGTACTTTATCGATACGATCAGATCACTAAAGTAGAGAATTAACATTACCCCAGATCCGGATCCTACTTCATCCGAGCCAAGGAATCCCATTGAGCCCGACCGAAATTATTATTATTATTGTATGAGTTGAAAATATGAAAGGAAGGAGGTGGTCCGTTGTGGTATTGAAACGTCAAATATTTGCCCGCATTATTGCGGTAAGGACCTGAGTTTTTGCTTCGTGGTGGTTTTTTTTTAGGTTCCATGCAGAGGGATTTCAAAACGTTACGATTGTTCGACTTTTCTTCATATGCTGATGAATTCACTTTTCCAATGATTGTGATTGATTGCGAATGAGGGTTGGCCAAGCGGAAGAATTATGTGAATGAAATTAGTTCTACATGTAATTGAGATTATTGATGTTGTCGACAAGATAAAATTGATGAAAACTAGCGGAATAACTGAAGTCCTTTGATTTTTTGTTTGGCTTGCTTATGTTGTGAATGCACTGAATGCAAGGAGTATCAAAGAAGAGTACCGGTAGCAAGATATTTATGGAATATGATGTTGTAAGGCAATTTTTACACTACAAACATTTAACTTTTGATATCCTGAGCGTGATGATAGTTCGTTTGATCCACAACGAAACTGAAGAAGAATATATGAGAAAAAAATTTAATGTTATATATACTTTTTCAAATGGTTTCACTTTATCTGAAACTTGTGTTTTTTCATGATAAATTTAAATTTTGATGATGGTATGAATTGCTTGGATTTTATCCACTTTATCTATCCAAATAAATATTCAAGCAAATGTTGTATTTCAAAACGATAACGATTTGAGCGATATAACAATGTGGGCTAGAATGTAGTTATAAATTAAACTCGGTGGTCAAGCATTTTCAAACAAATCCAACATTTCCAACATTTCGAAAGTATGAAGTTTTAAGAATATGCTTGCAAATATTGACGGTGTTGACGGTAGTTCAAAGTTTGCAGCCCTTTCAGCTAGTAGTTGCGAATTTCTGCACGTGATGTGGTTGCTCCTTCTCATGTATAAAGATTCATATGTGTTCGCAATGATGCGCCTTCTCTGTTCTTTCAAGAAGATTTCAAAGACTTAATAAATACCTAAAAATCCTGACTCTAATTAACCCGAATATCGTTTTAAAAAACCAATGAAAGAAGAAAGAGAATTCAACGAAGAAGGACATCTAACTAACGAACTGTCGATGCCAGGTGATCGATACTGGGCATAACTAGGCTTTTTGTATCTTTTGGGTGTAGTTTCAATAATCGCCATCGTAATCAAACCACAAGTGAAACAAGCTGCCTGAAATCGAAACGCGCGACTGACAATTAAGTTGACTACCAGTCGGTGACAATAAATAAATGAAAGTAGAAGAAGAAAACGAGATATATGGATTAAAGAAGGCGTTCTCAATGGTCTCAGCATCGTTAACTAATTGATAGTACAGATATATATTGAACTTTTATTCTATATTCATTAAACTCATTATCCCAAAACTAGTTTTTCTGCACGACGTAGATAAAAAAATTCAAGTTGTCAAACTTATTACGCTGAGTTCAGTGTGATTTAAACATTTTACTCAGCAATCACAGCAGAGACCAAATTTTAATTTAATTTATGTTTTTGTGAAAATGAAAGAATGAATGATTCATTTAAATTCCAAAGCATACCATTTGGTCAAACAATTTGGTTTTTTTTTTTGCAATAATTTTGGTTCCAACAAAAGTAACACTTGTACAAATTAAGAATCTATTAAATTTTCAGTTTTCATATGACTGAACTAAACTGGAATCATCAACACTTCCCTGGTCCATTTATGTTGGGGGGTATTTCTGGGGGCAACATTTTTTCCATTAAAAAAAATTTTCCCCGAAATCTTTTTTTTTTCTGTGAGAGCTGAGGGAGATATGAATAGTTTTTTTTAGCTATTTGAACTCTAAAAAATAAAAAAATGGCACCAACAACTTGGAAGCACCTGATTTGATTGAGTCTTCAATTCTATGAGGATTGTTTTCAAGCGAATATCGAATTGAATTATTACCTTGGAGTTTGGATTGTTACATCATTACCTATAAATGTGAAATGTGTACGATGAAAACCCAATAGTATACTTAAAAATCCGATATACAATACAATTTTCACTCGCATAAGTTGTTTCTCTTAAGCTAGATGCAGTTTTTCGAGACCCTTTATATGGCAGACTATCAAGCAGACTAATAATGGATATCATTGAGTTATTTATAGATCCTCTTTGAAAGATGAGGACGCATATAATGATCTTGTTCGCTTTTGACAAATCTTTTGCTACTTAATAATTTTATCAGGAAAATGGCAAAATTTATGCAAATTTCTAGCTCTCGGAAGTATGTCATTGATTCCATATTTTATTTCCACAAAGGTTTTTACTTAATTTTAAAGTCAGTTATCAAGAAACAGGCATTGTTTTATATTCTAAACTTGCAAAATTATTAAGTATAGATGTTAGCGGCATTAAAAGAGCTACAATTATGGCAACCGTCTATTTTTTGGTGAGGGATATTGACAACAAAGGAAAATTTCTGATAGGCTTTTACCATTCTCATGGTTGCATTCAATTACACTTAACACGTTGAAAACAGTTATGGTTTTTTGCCTAAATAATCTAATTTATTATTATCATAAATTATGAATAATTATCTATCTCTCTATATAATTTCGATGGATTCAATTTCCTAATCAAAATTTCATTGTAACTAGTTTTTGACAAATTAAAAATCTAACACTACAGTATATGTTTTCTTCAAATTAAATTTTTTTATTTATTGCAGAACATTGATTCAACCATGAAGCAATTTGTTTTCTTCTCTAGTAACGAATTTTAAAATTAAAAGCTTTTCGTAAGGAACAATCATTTTTTGGAGATTGCCGACGCCAAATTTTCAAAAATTTGGAAAAAGTCTCCATTTAGAATAACAAATCCGCGTGCTAGCCCTTACCAGAGTAACTTGCTCTGAAAATTGCTAGTTCTAATGAATAAGTTTTATTCCTTTTTCGAATTGATATCAAAATTAACATTTTCAGTTTTTTAAAAAGTTTGTTGCCAAGGATAATTATCGGGCTTAGAAATTACTTGCTTAGGGCATAGCTTCCATTACACGTCCAACTATTACTTATTAGAAATAGGATAGAAAGAGGACGCTTGATCTAGTTCAGATGCCATAAAATTTCAAGCAACAAAGGCTCGTGCCTCCGATTGCTTTCAATATAGCAATAATCTTGTGGTATCACCGATGTGTTTCACGCATAGGCATATCTAAACAGATCCAAATTCTACGAAAGGCCAATTGCGACCAAAAATTTCTTGGTAAAATTTGTGTAAAAGTGCAGTCTTATAAATTTAGGGAACAAAAGCTAGTCCAACCAGAAGGATGAGACTTCGGGAACTTTAAAATCAGCCGGAAATTAAAGTATACAGAGCCAGTTCTTACGATTAAATTAGGCCACCACTGCAGAACATCTTGCAAAATCCTCCAAACGAAACCTGAAATAAATTGAGACTGAAAGCGAAAATTCTGAATCAGTTGTTCAAAAAGTAGACGAAGATGCTAGCATCGGTTCCATATGAAGTGCAAGGACGTTCTGAACAAAAAACTGAGAAACAAAATTAGCAAGAAGAACTCAGTGAGTGGAATTTGATAACGTGCAGTATTATAAGACGATTAAAAAGGGACAACCAAGCCGGGGTATAGACGAACATTTTTCACAATCTTGCAAGTCACCACATAAAAAAAGGCAAGAGAACAACGTTAAAGCAATGTTTCGGGAGCTGTTTTTACGCGAGTTCAGCGAACATGTCAGTCAAAAGCACACAAATGCTATACCTTATACCTGCCTTGAGTTATCGGAGCTAATAAAACAGATTGATTTGATGAAGCATGCTCCTCAATACCAGGAAATGCTACAGGCTCAATCCAAGATCAGAAATAATAAAGCACGGACGTAGGTAAAACCCTTGTAGAACGCGCAGTACAAAAATGCTAATGGTCTCAAAAGTACATGTAACATAACCAAAAACAAGTGCCACAGGAGTGTTTATGAGTGAATTATAATCTTTCCTGTCCATATAAACTAAGCAAGTTGCAAAATGAGAACTAAGAGGGAAATGTCTGTCTTCGTGACAAAATATTTGAACATGGGTAATATTGTAAATCGAAAAGTACCTTATAAAATTTGCTTAGTTGTGGAAATTCAGCATGACTGTCTAATGCATAAGGATCGAAATGATAGGCTTAGTAGCGAAATTCAAAATCAACAAAATTTTGACATAGAAATTTGGATTTTATGTAGGTAACTATTTGGGTTCTCTTCTGTTTGATTTAGGATCTGAATACACCCATCAGCATCCATCTCCTAGCTTACATCAGAAGCACACTGTCCTCGAAATTGTTTTAAATTATGCCCTGTGCAGATGACATCAAGACCGTCTCGTGATTTTTTTTCTTTCCGTGGTGTGGTTCTAATTTGGGATTCAAATTTTGTTTTCTGTTTATTATTCAAGGCTTGCGTCTTACTAGAACATTTAAAAATGTTGAAAATATAGAGTCGGACTAATTTCTACCTTACACAATATTTGAGCGAGCGTGCATGTTTTTCAGGCACAAACTCCATTCACGCCAACAGCTAGCGGGCAATTTGCCAACGCAAATCCAAAAAGGAAAGTTCACTCCAGTAAGGTAAAATTGGAAAGGTGATGATTTGGATCAGAGATGAAACAGTGTTCCATATTACGTTTGGGATGTCCTTACAATAAAACCGGGTAAATTGGATCATATAGTGACATCAGAAACAAAGGATCTCTGTCTGATAATGCGTTTTTCATTTGTTATTTCTATTGCAAAAGGGTTCCCGGCGCCTCAAACCATTAAAAAACCAACGTCAACGTCAAAAAGCTAATTGGGATCTGAAATTAGAAAGGGAAATGGCTTGTGCTACTGAAAATTAAACATTAGACCCAAAGCAGCGCAGGATGAATCCAAGCGACTCTCACGCAAATTAAAAAATAAAAATCCTTACAGCAGGAAAATAAAAACCGTTACCTGGAAAATAGAAAAATGCGGATTTTTTCTCCACCAGCATAAAAATAAGGACCATTACCCGCATAAAATGACCAATAACTGCAAATGTATAAATTACGGACATATAAATAAGGACACCTAAGACCAGGACGAAACCACACACTGAAGATGGCAAACTAGGAATCAGACACCGACGGAACTTCATTCGCAGGAAAAAAGCTATTGACTGCTATTGTCAACTATTTTATGTTTAAATCAAATGTTTTTCCTCGGATCACGTTCATATTAGTTTCCGTTTGATGTCTATCAGTTGGACTTACGTCCAATCTGTCAAATATAATGGAAATAGATAATTTTTCAAAATAAAATTCATTTAAAAAGTGGACTTTCCAAAAATTAATGTCTATTATAAAAACGAAATTTTCAAATAATAATATCTGATGTAAAAAAAGGAAGTTTCTTTCATTGATATCTACTGTTGAAACTCACCTCAGCTCTGAGGCAAAACGTGAAAACTTTATTTTCAGGTAGTCTTGAATAGTTTCGATTTTGGCGAAGAAAAGACGTCAGCAATTCATACAAGAATGCCAAGTTTGCATAGGAATGAATTTTTCTTTTTAAGGACAGTGTATGTGGTTCTAAGATTTCTGCTTAAAATTTTGTAGTCAATGCAATTTGTCAAGCATTAGTTTGAAAAATGGAGTTTATTGTGTTTAAATTGTGTTCAATTAACTATTGTTTACCTAAATAAACAAAACAATAGCTTCTAAAAGTGATTAATTTTTAGCTAGCTTCCAACTCGTTATTACGATTAACTCCTGCACCTAACAGATCTTGCGAAGTTTAAAGAGTAGGAAATGGTATGTTTGGTAGATAGGGCACAGGTATTATAATGGTAACCATTTGTTTAATTAACATTGATGTATATTGATACTGACCAATACTTTATTATATTATGAAAATTACGTTACAATTACAATAATCAACGAAGTGTATCACAGGATCATTCAAATTATGGTTTCACAACTTACTCAGAATGTTCAATAATTGCTGAACAATCCACATATGTAACCCGAGGATTTATCTATCTCTTAATTTTCATCTTCAAGCAAGTAATGTACACATACTTCTTCGCTTCGAAACTTATTCCCATAATTTTACCACAAATGTAACAAAAATCGTTCAAACGCATATTTTCGTTGCCGCAGGTTAACATTTCAAGACTGTTGCCTAAGTTTGTCCGGCCTTGGTTTTTCTTTTATTTTAAAGGAAACGTTTCAGCTATTCCCAGCCACTTTCAATTATTTCTAAAGTCAACATGCTAAAAAGGAAACCAGAAAACCTGAATATGGCTGCATACAGCCAGAACGAGTCATCAAACCGCAAAAAACAAGTCATGGCGAAACCAGGCAACAATATGTACATATGTCAGGACGAAATAAATATAAATGTACGAAAAAAAGATGGTGAACATAATGAAAAATAATAATAATAATAGTAATAATAAAGGAAATATTGGAAACAAACAAAGAGAGCTAGCTGAAAATTTTAGTTACGGCTCCTTAAGGAGCTTTGCAGATAGCAAAGGCATCTGTTAAATGTGTGCCGCAGTATATCAGTATATAGGTTAAAGTGTTAAAAACACATTAGTAGTGTACTGTATTGAGTATTCTTTGGATATAAATGTCAAAACTTTGACAATACTACAAGAACAATCCGTCGGGTCGCATTTCAGCGGCGGAGAAGGTAGATCAAAAATTGATCTATCAAAAACTTCTGAAATTAACGAAGCAGTCACCAGTTAAACTTCGAAATTTTCGAAATTCATTCGGCGTTCAAAAAAGCTAATCCAAGGCTCACTTTCTAAATGTGGTACAGTACAGAAGTAGCACACAAGTCCTTTGAAATTTAGAAAATGCAGCCAAAGCTGTGCGTGCACAGAATGAGCATACACTCTAATAGATAACAGTAGAAATACATAAACCATTGGAAAAGTTCAAGGAAAACCGGAGACTCATGGTGATTGAAATTGATACAGAGACGAGGTCATACCGCACTTTGACACCAGCTCTAGCCAAACGAAAGGTGACATTTTCGCGAATTAAACAAGAAGGAAAATGCGCGTTTAAAAAAGTGAAACCTTCGTGGATTCAATCATCACGACTGGCGAAATATGAGAACGTGCCTCCGAGCAAAAAATATGACTTCGAAATTGTATGTAGCATCGAAAATGTCCAGGCTCAACGAGAACGCAAAAACATTGACCCCAACAGTGAAATAACAAGAAATGATTCACTGTGAATATGATATACTCGTCAAATTGTGCATTATTGATTACTATAACGCATACTACCAAAATCTTTATTTAAAATGTCTTCTAAAAAATGTTGCAACTTAGTACGATGTTTTGACACGATTAGAATCTATGACAAACCGATGCATCGATCATCGAGCTATTTTAAAATGCGACAAAAATAACTGCAGTCAGCTTGAAGTCCTGACCGGAATTAACTTAAAACTTATCGTAACTGAAGGAAGCTTGCAGTTTCAACTCACAGGAGTTAATAATTCCCGTCATGTTCATTTTTGATACTTTTCGTCCTTTGGTGACTTTTCCCGTCACCAAAAGATATTCAGAGAGTAATAGCCCGACAGACTCGCATGCTCAATAAGAATGTGACGCTAAAAGGATTCCATGCACTATCAAAACTTGCGAAAACACATTGAACAGAGAGCGTTTGGGGCAAGGGTGGAGAATGATTTACAAAGTAAACCTGAGCCTTTAAGCATCTGTACCATATTCAATGAATACCTTCCGAATCAAAGCCAACTGCGTACTATTTTCGAAGCAATCTTCGTTATTCAAATGCTAAATTATAACAAATGGTAATTGCGGACCTATTTGATAGTGTCCAAAACGACTTATTCCAAAACCGAAAACTGTAATAATTTCGCTGTGGAAAAGTAGATTTATTTTTTATCTTTATTCGACTTCTCATTGAAGAAGACCATAAAATTACGGTTCAACGTGGACTTCACAGCTTGAGTTGCATGAGATTGAGCTGAACACAACTTCACCCAATCCTTTGGGCTGGGAATTACAGAGCCTGCTGTGGAAAGTTAGCCACTTATCCTTTATAGTTGTGCCTTATCTATTCCAAGACAAATTACCCAGCAAGAAAAAAAGAACTAATGGTCACATATGTAAAATTCAACAGCTTGGGGCTAGAGAAAATCAAGTGTTTAGCGTTTTAGAGTATAAATAAGTAGTCAATTTTTTAATACGTGCTATATGACTGTTGCCCCGAACTATAAATTTAAAAATCATCTTTGGGCTTGATTGGAGCTTATGCCAGCCTACAAAATGAATTCTTTATAGTATGAAATAAAATGTAGACTGAAATATAGTTATTAAGGAGTATTCAAATGCGGTGTAAATTCAAACACTCCCCAGTAACTTCCAAGTTGAAACTATACAAAATATTAAAACTAAGCTGAACTGTTTTCAAAGCTTTCTTTCTAATTCCCCAAGAGACTAGACCAATCTAACATACGTTCGCACCGAAAAAGAGAACTAAAGTAATGGTCATATATTGAACGCTGTGGGCAGTAACATAATATAACATATGTACGACGGAATATTAAAATTTATAAATCTATCCATTTCGCGTTAGCTCGCAAAGATAATATTTTTCCAGTCCAATACCTTCTAAATATCGCCCTATATAATCGCAATAATAAATTTTCAAGTACCAAAATTTATATAGACCCTTTACAAACGGATTCATGCAGCAGATGGTGAAGGATGGAAACCACTTAAGTCATTGTTTTGGCACATTACCCTATTCGGCTGTTCAAGTATTTTTATTGCAATCACCGTTTAAAGTACAATTTTAACGCTGCCAGTCTGAAAGCTGAAAGTATATGTGAAGAAAGAAACCGAAAAAGAAAAAAAAATGAAATAGGATTTCCTATTCTGATATCGGACATTTTGAAAATCTGTTGTCAGAATTAGAGCTGCGGCCTTTCGTTTCTACCAAGAAGTTCTGACGCATGAGGTGAAACACATTTTTTCGGAGAACTAATGCATGAAAATGGCGTTTGAATTTGGATATAAGTTGAAAAAGTATAATCACAATTAAAATTTAGCAAAATACGTGGTACCATGTTACGCTTCCGCAAATTTGCGTTGAAACAGTGGAATTTTTTGGATACCTTAAAATAATTGTCGGCCCTTGTGTTGGAGTTGTTACGAAGAGCTCAATTATGAATTGATTTTTGATTTAAAATGATTGCAATCTTCTCAAAACTCAAATCCAAGTTGAAATTTGTTTTTGAATCATTCGCATTTAATTCGATTGAGCCAAACATTTCCGTCAACATCTGTCCGCAATGGGAAGGTTTTTCTGCTCTGGTAGCGAGTCGGGGACGGCCTATATATGTTTGATATAAAAACAACATATGGCCACATAAGCAAACTCGAGCGAGCGGCGGTATGGGTCCATTTATCGAGTTGGATTGAGTAGTCTGAGATACCGCTCGTATTCAACGTCCAATCAATTTATTTATTTAATTCATGTTCCACTTAATTTACTGCTTCAAATATGACACAACATCCGATTGAATCAGTGGTCGCTGTCTACTCGAGGACCTTTGTTGGGCACTTGCAGAAAATGGCCACACGACGACGCCGAGCGTGGCTTTATCATTCGTCAATGAGGACTTCCAGTCATTCCACATCGAGTGTATGATTTTTATTTCGGACTATTTGATTGACGTCAAAGATCTCTTAGCATTCACCTGAATTCAGTTTCACGTTGATAATATACGATTACGCAAAATATCTGAAAGGAAATAGAAACGACGATCCTAACACGCGATACCAGCCAACGGGGCCCGATTCAATGGCGGGTAATGTATCTGCGCGTTACTCACATGCATAAGTTCACATACTGGCCAACACGCAGCGGAAGAAGCTTTTTTCTATGCTCATTCTCAGACAACTACTTGACTAACAATAATTTGCTCGTCGAGGTGCTTCTGGATAGCTCTTGAAATTTTGTCAAGTGAGTGGATTCGTCGCGACATACACACTCTTCATCAAATTCAAATTGAAATTTTGGTAAAAACTTTCGTATTTGTAAGGTAATGATGCAGCGTGCGCTTTGATTGATTCCTTCAATGCCAACTTACATTGGGCGAATAAGAAACTTTTATAGGCAGATAGTTATTATGTAAATTAGACAAATATTGCTTCGGCGAGTGTGCCATGGAAGCGAATTGCTGAAATGAGTGTCAGAGAGCATCATTGTCATATTTTTGGAGTTTGTTAAATTGAAAAGATTGATAGTGGAACAATATACACCACTAATAGAAGTGAAGTGAACATGCGTTGTTGAACTTTCAACGAAAAAGTCAGACGACCCGGCACCTTTTCCTCCCAGTCTTATGCTACCGTTCATATGGCAACAGCGAATATTTTGTCAAGGACATGATCTTCGTGCATACAACCCACTTGAAATCGTGTAAATACTCAAGGTAGCTTTTCAAGTTTCCGTCATCCTTATGGAAGTCAGCGAGCAACCAACGCATATCATCGGTTAATCTCAGCCCATACATGATGTCAAATTGCTTTCTTTCCAGCAATATTCTATTAAATTTAAACACGCTTAACCACTTGTAGGCACAACTAGTTTTATTTTTAACGTCTAATGTGGGATAAATTCCATTCAAAATCTGTATCGATGGATATTTGGTATATTTGTGCAGAAGCACTCAATTCTCGGAAGTTGGAAGTAGTGTGCCATCATCATCCATCAATTAAATTAATAATCAATTATTTCAGTTATTAGACAATGTAGATATTCATCCTATTCCTGCTTTTGTCCGTAAAAATGTATTCTGTAACAGCTTTTTTTTTCTACATCAAATTAGCAAGTTTATATGTCAGTTTGGGACACGCTTGCAAATAGGAACATTGATTGTTCTTTGAAATTTGATTAAAATAACAAACTTGCCGTGAATCACAATGAGTAAATTAGGAGCGCTGACTGTGTTACTCACAAAATATTCATTCTACAAACTTTGTTTTATATATAATACATTCCGAATATTTTGAGGTAACATGGAATTATTTTATTGATTAGTACAATCAACACCAGCGTCAATATTAGCTTGATCCCTTCGATTCTCTGCGCCACTTCTTCTGAAGCTTCTCCTTGATATAGGCTCAGAAATTTTTAATGGGACTAGCATCCGCTGATTGTGATGGCCAATCAAGTGTGATGACTATTTCTAGTCCCTGCAGAGTCTGTTCCTGTGTTTGGAACCCTTATCTCCCAGCTAAATCCAGGCAAGTTTTTCTGTAGAGTTGACGTTTGGCAAACGGTATGATGGCTTTCTTGTAAGTTTCGATAATCTTAGTAACATTGAGGTTGTTGGCAATGGGATGTAACCCTCTGAAACCTTTATTTGACAAACAACCTCATAGATTCTCCTCCTTCACTGGATGTATGACTATCCGCTGTACGAATTGATTTGGAGTAGGACACCATGCCCGCTTTATGAAACAGAATCTTCACTGGCAAAGACGATAATGCGCGCAGAAATATCAATCTTTTCATATGTCCAGGCGGCTCTTTTGACAACCTGTTTTTCGACCAACAGTGGTTAATATTTTAAGTTATGCGTTGCAACATTTGAAATTATTCCTCATTAAGCCTTCCCGCATAGCAACGCGCTATACGTTTAGTCCTTTTCGCTGCGATTTCGCTTGCCATTCACCCAAGTACAAACCAAGATTTCTCAAATACAATGTCACTATACCTTTTTTATCCCTTTAAATGAGTTTCCTGAATGGAAAACCACGAAGTACAACGTCGTTGCCGTGTTTCCATCCTTTAAACCTGTTAATCCAGTTTCAAACAAATGTCATCGACTTCTTCATTAAATGTGAACTTTATTTTTTCGATCAATATTTATTCATATATAATTATATTATCAGCAATATATCAATTTATAAATTAATAGAAACACTTCGCGTGCTTTTTATTTAAAGGTGAATTTGAGGGATATAGAATTTGAACTGGCAACACGTTTTAAAGTTACGTATAGTGTGACAGCTGTCATGCGTTTTATGGTTAGTTTGGTTTGCCATGTTATCATAAATAGACTGACGTCTAAGCAATGTGTGCATATTGAGCAGGCTCATTTCGAAAAAAATCAAACTATTGGAGAAACTCATCCCGCACGCTGTCAATTTTATACGCGACATAATCATCCATCAGAACAATTCATTTGATTAATCATGGGTCGTTTTCGCACCACGTTTACTCTCATTGATAATACGCACCCATCCAAGCGTCGTATGGTGCGTAATGAAGAAACCATATTAGTTGTAAACTGTAGTATCGATGAAGACCCATGTGAGCCCATTAGACATCTTGCTCATCAATTAAGCCTGCGCCCACCCATATAATAGGAGGGTTTACGGAAGGTTGGATTGGAAGAAGGTTGTGGGCTTACGAAACCGAACTCGAGCATTAATTGAAGCCCAAAGACCACCAGAGAAGGCGTGGAATCAGTGTATGTAAAAACGAATTGCTCCAGATCCCAAATTTTAGGAAAATTTTTTTATGCAATGAGGATCGTTTCTGTTTTACATCCAAAAACACCTTTACAAACTAGGCCGACATTTCGCGACAACACTTTTTGACTAATTGACGTTTTTTGAAAGTTCACGGATTTCGAATCTACCTTGATTTTAACAGTCTCTCATGAGCTTCGTACAATTTCTTCGATTAATTAATGTTTTTATAATACAATTTAAAAAACAACATTTTTTATCAAAGCGAACGTGATTATTATGTTGAATTAAACTAACTACAAAATGCTTTTGATGTTGATGCTCATTTCATTTTTATGTACATATTATATATCTCCAAAATTTTTGTACATGGCGCATAATTGAAATAGCTCGCTGTTAAGCTGATGCAAAACTGTGCAAGGAACATGGAGGGATTCACAAGAGGAGTCCTGCATCTATTTGGTTTTTCGAAAATTGTAATGAAATTTGCAGATGCCTTAAAAGTTATGTAAGCCGATATTGAAAACCACATTTTCATACATGAATCCTATTTTCTTTGATAAGCTATTTTGAATGCCCTTTGATTTGGTGCGTACGAGGGAGGATTTCCCCTTAGTGTAAGCTCAGCATAACCTACCGATGCATGTTTAATCACCTCAGGGGTAGTAAGGGTCTTACCAATCCTGGTAAGGGTCAACCAATCATTGGATCAACCAACCATCAATCACTGGGTCAACCAATCCTGTTGGTCTTACATACACATCCGTTAATACCATTTTATATAACCAGTTTTGCCTGAACGTTTAAAAATGTTGTTTGTTTCCAAAAAAAGGATAATTTTTTGAAAAACAAAACATGATAAATTAAATCAGCTCATCGATGCTCCCATTTCGAAATTGGAGGGCACGGGACAGTTGTATGCGCCTGTTGAAGGAAGCGAAGGTCCGCGAGGGGCTATAGTGCTAAAAATTAGAAGAAAAAGATCATGAAAACTGTGTAAAGTGGATTTCCAACCAGCAAAACGTTATCAAACACATATCTACGAGAGGCGGGATTTAGATCTTTTCTTGCGCTCCATTAAGTATCCAGCGTCCGACAAAATATCTCGAATAAGATGTATCCAAGCTGAAATATCCCAATTTTACTCAAGAAGCAATGTCATGTTGACAGTTTTTTTGGTAGCGTAGGATAAAAGCACATGAGTTTCGCCAAACGTTATGAAGCGACGTTTGCGTTATCTACACGAAAATGCTGGTAGCATTCACAGACTGACTTTAAATTTTGAATGACTTTGGCAGACGCTATTGAAATTTCGAAATCCAAATGCGTTGTTCAAATCCCATACATTTGTTTGGATCGGCAAAAAGTTGCTATTACTCTTATTATTCGAGTAACGCAATTCTAGAAGTTTCAGTAATGTTGATGAGTAGTGATTTCCAACATTAATTCAATTCAATAATCGTGTAATGTAATTATGTCTCATTTAATTAAGTTTTTACTGCCGGGGATCAGAAGTTCTATATGAGCGAGGAAGAATGAAGTTACCAGAAAGATGGCAAAAGTCATGGAACAGAAGGGATGATTTCTGGCTGATAAGGGCTCATTTTTTGTATAGAAAAAAAATGTTGATGCAAAAAACTAAGCTGAAAGTTAATTTTATTTACATTATTCATTTAAGGTTCTATTCATGATAATTTTGTCTTATAAATAACCCCATTGTCAACCCAATGTAATATTTATATCTATCGAAATTCTGAAAGTGTTTTCATTGAAAAAATAATCATCAAATCATCAATTTTATTTAGAAACCATTTTGAGGGTGGACTTGATACAGTTGTGCCGATGTAACAGCTGTTATGTAAACAAAACTTTAACATACATTAAGGAAGGTATCAAAGCAGAGAAATGCAACGTGTTCGTCTGAAATTCTTCCACAGTATTGCGTAATAACAAAACAGCAAGAACACTTCGAACGATATCGTGCTCTAACGAGGTTTAACCGAAATCAATAGAATTTTATTGGTATTGGTAAGTATTTTCTCATTTTCACATCTCTTGTCAGAAGAGTGAAGTTTCTCAACATGTCTGAAGAAAACACTAAACAAATATATATCAGAAATTTTTCACTCTATCTCTATCTGCTAGAAACCGCCCGAATGTGTTCTCTCAATCTGCCGAGATTCAACTGAAATAGTTAGACATTTTTTCTCATTATTTGAATGATTCTCGCAAAGCTTTTGAGTAAGAATGTCATACAAACATAAATCTACAGTTGCCTACACTATCTCTTTCTGCTAGAACTGCTCGAAAAGGTTCTTGCTATATATGTTAATGCTGTGTTTGCGTTATGTTACTGCGCCAGTCATCGAGTGGCATTAACACTATAGCAGAGACTTACACAATCCTTTTAACTACCCGAAAATGGGCTAATTGATTCGATTTCTGAGTTGATGCTTTATTGTTATATGTGCACAAATAGAGTCGATTGTGATTTTCCTATTTATAATTTAAATATATATATTTAAATAGCAGTGGTGACTTTGCAGGTTGATTATTTTGTTCAGTAATGTTCATTGCTTTTTGACACGACACATGCTTTTAGCTTTAGGTTGTTTTCGTTGTAGATTGTAGAAGACGCTTGAAGAAAAAAAAAACAGGATTTTAACATAATTATGTACGAAAACGATTGCAGGGAAGTAAAGCGCAGGATTTTTTTACGAAAAGCCACAAACATAAACGGAGTTAGTCGCATGTTTGCGTGAAGTGTTTAAGTCATTGTTGCTTTTCTAGTAAATGTAATCACAGAAACAAGAATAACAGAGGATGACAGACCACTTTTCTGTCATTTCAAATCTATCGTTACCAAACAATGCACCCTCACTGCCAACTTTGAACTTTAGTAGTGTAAAATCATTGATTTTTTAACGACAATTGGCACAAAATTACACAGTCTACCCTGTTGCTTTCGACCCTCGATGAACAATTCATTTTCAAAATTTCCAAAGTGGCCTCGGTGACTCTAAGCTTCAAAAAGGACATGACCAAAATGAAAATGTCTTCTTTCAGCTGCTACCAATAAGCTTGTTTATCGTTACTCACAGATGCAAGAAAATACTATAAAAACAATATAAGAATCGTTTATATTGAAAAGTATTAAGAATATTACTGATTTATGCGAAATATAACCAGAACAGTGGGCTCACGAACGCAAATGACAATCAAAAAAAGTGAAAAGGATAGAAAAGGTGAATAATAAAAACAGTCCTCTCGGTGATTTTGTGTAATTTAATTTCGTACCTTACCAGATCGATTTTCAAATCTGATGCATGAATCATCAACACCAGACATCAACGTTCCAGACATACAGAGACATCAACGTTGAATGAGTGGTTATGAAGTTAAGATGATCATAGTCGAAATTCCATTACGTGACAACGTGAACGTGGAACCATTTACAAAAAATTGTCGCAAAAGGAGCAAGTAACAACTGTAGATTATTATTCATAGCTGTTGTGCCGGATTGTACAAGAAACCAAGAAACAACATCTTGAATTCGAAAAAATGAGTTTGCTTATTCAGAAAACAATACACGACTGCATTTCTTTATAAAATCCATGGTCATGATAGTGTAATTGATGTGGTAAGCAATACAATACACACTTAACTCACAATATTTTCTCACAAGAGTCTTCTTTTATTTCCATATTTTCTAAGCGTATATTTAGTTTTCTCAAAGAAATAACACAGCGGAAAACAACTTACGCAGCACGAAGAGATCATTGTAGAAAACATATCTTGTTTTAAATCCTTTTTTATATAATTCTTTCTCAACAGATTGACGCAGAAATACAAATGTCAGCAAAATTTACATAGTGAAATGGAAATTTTACTGAGAAACGGAAAAAAAAGTACTAAGTGTTTTCATGTATTCATATGTCTGGAAGCTGATTGGATGCATGATTGCATATTCTTAGTATGACCTTAGTAATCATGTTCTCCAGGATGACTGTTCAGCTCCCCTTCGAATATAAACTTCTTCATGGAACAGTCGTATATCCTCTGCAAGAATAGGCAACCAAATATTGAGCTTTCTTTACTTTTCAGGGGACATAAATTTTGGAGTTGGAATTGACCAACAAAAGGAGAAGTTCAGTTGGCGACTGAAACCCACACTGAACGTGGAACCATTTAAGAAAAATTGTCCGAAAAGGAGTAGGTACCAACTGGAGACCTTATTTGTAATTATTTGTTTTTGTTATTGTTTGTTGCTGTTGTATCGAAACCAAGAAACCAAGAAAAAACGTCTTGACTTTAAAATGATAAATGAACAAAAATACAAAGATAAATAAACAACACACGAACGGACTGCTCCTGTATAAATTGATATTGGAATCAATACAATATACTTTTTAACCACAATATTTTCTCTCAAGAGTCGGTTTTTTGGTCTTCAGTTTATGATCTTATATTGAGTTTTCTCAAAGAAACAAGACTCCGGATGTCAATTTACGTAGAAGAAAGAGATCATCGTTAAAAAGATACCTTACTTCGGATACCTTTGGAAATACTTCTTTCTTATACTAGCTATAAGCTGTTGAATTAAAAAAGTGTTGAAAGTAAAAAGTGTTAAAAAAATAGTAACACGAAAACTATACCCAAAAATAGAAAACAATCGATAGGATTCCGTTTTTTATGTGTCTAGAGTCTGATTGATGGACCTCTTTGACAGAACGTAGGGGAATCTGGGGCTGGTTGTGACAAGTGCAGGTTGTTACAGCCGCAACAGACTTTTAACAGTGAACGTTTTGAAGTGAAAAATTGTCACTCCATCATCGGCCAACGCATCCCGTCAGTCGCGGAATGATTCGTGTGACACAAGCCCCTGAATACGCACCGAAAAACCTCAGGTAAACAAGGTTTTGGTTCTTAGTAAAAATGGTTTGCACCATATCTTCCGTGGAAGTAGTGAATGTGTTGTACTTGTGCACTTTTACATAGTGCTTGCAGCGAATCTATTTTTGTACAGTTAAACTTATTCGCGTTTCCACAATTTAATCATCAAAGATTTGTTTCGGTAGTGGGTCTAAGAGTGACAAACGATCAGGAGCAACCCCGTAGTGATGGATGAAGGTGGTTGAAAATTTGAAAAATGACCGCCAAAAAATTCCCAAAGATATCTACAAAAAGGTAGCAGCTATTTGGGAGGAAGATGTAACTAGAAAAATTCTAGAAACAATCGCAAAAGGTTCTGGAATCTGTCAAATGTTTCTGACAAGGCATCGAAAAAAGCAAAAGAACAGGGAAGACCAATGGCAAACATCACAATTGGCTCTACGAAGAGTAAATAAGTTTTTAAGCAATGGTTAAGCAATTAGTTAAGCAATGGACAAGTGGCCATTTTTGTAAATTACCTAGCGAAATGCAGTCAAATATGCTTTGGATTGACGCCAAAAGATGTCAAGTAAATGGCATTTACATGTACACTAAAATACAATATTGCTATGCCTCGTTGCTGAAAAATAAAGAAGCGGCAGTCGATTGATAACCAGCATTTTTGAAACCAAACGTATCATTGTCGGTCAGATTACCAGAGGCTTCTTTTAACCAGAGCCACAGCTTTTAATAAAACTGATGTAGGCATTTTCTTTCGGAAATTAGCGAATATATTGGCCAGATAAACATTTCCTCTAACACGCATATGGAATGTTGAATAAACTGATGTAACAAACGCACAGGCACCAAGAAAAATTTTAGCTCCAAAAGGGTGTAAATAAGCTGGTTCCATTACGTCTGCAGAGAGGGAACTCTCTTAACGATATATGTTGCCGTAAATGCAGCGGGAAATTTGGTGTCATGTAAGTGTGTCTTCCCACAAGTTAAATACAAGGAATATTTTGTACGCAATGGAATGAATGGAATGAATCAGGATGAATAAGCGCTGGTAGCTCAAGCAGTTAGATGACTGGGATTTAATTCCAAATATTCCTGAAGCATTTTATATAGAGCCTGTGAAGCAATGCGGTCGTCTACTTTTATTACTGGAAAACCATTGCTTGTACTTGGATATAAAACTTACCGAAATGACCGGGGAAAACAATGTCGTTTTGTTTTGTCAATGTCACTACATTGTTCTCATAAGCTTCATGTCTTTCGATATGGAAGTTCATGAATCATTGACAAACTATTGTGCAACTCAATAAGATTCTTGGCTCAGAAGCAAACCCGAAAAACTATGAAAATTCACGATACTCCATCTATCATGAGTAAAGTTATATCCTTGGCGCTAAATCCGTTTAACTCGTCAATGTATTTAAAAAGACAGGCTTTTGTAACGGACAGAGCAATAGCTGAATCGGGTATCAAAATAGCGAAAATAACTCTTTTATTCTACACAAACTCTATTTTCCACTTAACACTTACTCGAGCCGAGGTCACAATGCATGTGATTTTTCTACCGAGGATATTCGAAATTATCCAAAAGCTGCGCCTAGAACAAAAGAGTTTACACGAAGTATCGTAAACAGCTATTTGAACTAATACACCAGAGAGAAAAGCATTGAAACTGCAACAAAACAAGAAATGGGAAAGATATAAAGACAAGAAAAAAGAAAAAGCACTTAAGAGCACATTTTAACAAGAAAAGATAATCACCTGAGCCAGTAAAAATAGCTAAACAAGCCAAACCAAAAATAGCCAAATGGAAGTAAGTATGGAAAAAATCCCGGAGATAAATTACTGGGAAAATAGGAAAATTTAAAATAAAGTTAAATTACAAGAAATATTACAAGAATCTGATTAAGAAATTGCAGAAGATAATTTTCTTTACTTTATACGTTGTAAACCATTCGCCCAAAATTGATCTGGCGAAGAATGTGTACAATGTGTAGTTTGTAAGAGATGGTCCCATACCAAATGTGTGTAAAGGAATTTATTCTATGTTTGTTTAAACTTCGATTACTTAACTTTTATATCCTATATTTAATTAAACTGATTGTCTCGACTTTAATGACTGAAGTCCATTATTTTGAAGGTATTAAGTTGTGATTTTTATTTAATTAGAAAGATATAAAAAAATTTTTCTTTTTGCAGTTTTGTATTTGACAAACTCTTATAAATCCTAGTCATTGCTTGATTTAAAAAAAATATTGCGAACTTGAATCGGACTGAAAATCATCATATTTTGTTCTTAAAAGGTAGAACGCTAGATCATAAATATAAACTTAAGATGCATTTGATATTTTAACAAACGCATTTTGTTTTGTTTAAAATTCGATGTTACTATGTTGTTTTGCTTTGATGAAACAAAACACTACTACTGTACTACTATGTACTACTATGTACTGTTTCGGAATAAATCAGATTATGTTTTGAAAAAGCTGTGGCATTTGCTTCTTTCTTGTAGTATTCTTCTTCGAATTGTCCACAGCCTTCTCGCGGGGAGTTGAAAAGTTACCCGCAACTTTTCTCAAATTTCAGGAATTAATATAATTTGTGTAAAGCTATTAAGTGAATTTATTTTTTATTTCAAATCCTGTCTTGTGACTGAATTGGGCCGAGCTATAATCAAGTAAAATATGCAACAGCACTTGAAAATGAGTAACTCAGTAAACATTTGTCCCCACCATCTCCAGGTTCCCTTATATTTTTAGTACGTATTTAGTGCCCATATTCTCCAGGATGGCTGTTCTATCTTCGAACAAGATAATCCTGGGAGTTTAAATATAATTTTCAAAATAATGCTAGAATAATTTACCAAATACTGCTAAATAATGCTCGAAATATTGATAAAAAATTTCATTAGGAAAGTATCTTTATGTAAAGCATCAGTTGTTGCTCTATTATACACCCGAAGTTCCTTATTTTTACTGGTTTAAAGTTGTTTTCGGCCTTTTTAGACATAAAATATCGAAAATAAAGCATCTAAATTCAAGATATGATCAATGCAGCCTCATTTTGGACACTGTTGACTTTAAAAATTTAAAAATTGGAAAAATTTAATCAAACTCTCTCAGACAATGATGTAACCCCTACTCTGAACTATGATTTATAAATAAATATAATAAATAAAAACATCAGAAACTGTGTAACATACCTGCGTTGGCGTAAGGTGTATTAAACTTGCTAAATGTTCTCGTTCCGGTGCCGATAAATAACGCTGTTGTTTAAATCTTCGTTCTAATTCATACACCTGAAAATCAATAATAATATTTATACTAGTTTATAATTAATATTGAATTTTTAAGAATTGGAAACTTAAGCACTTTTGCAGGATATCTAGTAACAAATACCATTGGTTTTACTCCAATCATTCTTCTTTGAACTTCAAGTATGTATTTCGTATAGACATATGTACATTTTATTGCCAACTATGCCGTCCATTAGAATCAGCCATACAGCCATGTCTAAATAAAAGGAGTCAGCCATTCAGGTTCGTATGCATAGCAGTCACAGATACTATACAAATGAAAAGTTGAATTCCAAACTGCATTCACCACGCAAGGCAAGATGTCTACCTACAGCATTTCATAAATATTACGACTTGCAACTCCTGCCTACAATCAATTTTCAGTTTCATTGCAATGCCATCTGTTAAATACTTCCTATGTGTGTAGGTTCGGTTTCATCTTCATCATATCTGTAGCGCATTTTGAATATGTTCATATGTCCGTTCATAAACATATGATGCAATGGTAAATATGATTCGCGATTCCTCCAACGCTTGCTTGGACGACACGTACAACAGCGACATGGCATCACACATCGCATAAGGTTTCATATTTGACCATCGGTCAAGTGTTTAATTTGTTGTCATATTTGTGTGCTCTTATGATGGCGAGTGTGCAATCAAGGAGACGCAACTTATATGTGATGATGTTGAATCTACACGCAATCACCAATATATCATATCTACTATCTAAAATAACGTTGCATATCTATGAGCGTATGCTCATAGAAAATATACACAATCGTTGCACTCGCGATGCAATCATATATGCCATACGTGTATGTTTACTTATACTAGCCATACAAGCAAGTCATTTGCTGCAATAATGCAACGAAGATAAATTGATATTTGAAATGAAACCGCCACGGTCGAATGCATCGCGGATAGTGTTTAATTTCTTTCGCAAAACCGAGACTTTGCGGCTAAGGAATCCTATGTTAGTTGAAGCATTAACGATCAATTTGTAAATGAGAGGAATCATGAAAATGACGCCGCGAAAATGCTCACTAAATATAACAACTTATGATTTATCTACGATGCTCCATCATCATCGAAATAAGTTGATCGGTCGACACACAATAGTAAGCCGTCAAGAAGATTTTTATACCATTATCCCGTAACGAATGATAGAGTTAATGCAGATTTATTTTAAATACATTTCTTATTGTCTTCACTTTTTTTAATATTTGTACTTCTAAGTAATTATGATGAAAATTCAGGTTTTTGAAAATTATGAAATTCAGGTTTTGAGTCTCAAGCCCGTAAAAGCTTTTGAACAGTCATCGTATACAGACTATAAAGTTGATTTTCAGGGACCATTCGGCAGAGAACTTTTTTGTTTTTGATATAAACGCTTGAAAAAAATCTTACCCTATGTAGCAGTTTGTTTTTTTACTTAAAATTCCTGCACGGGTACGATTGAACAAAACTCTTGGGTACGATTGAACAAAATTCCTGGGTACGTTTGAGCGCCTTAACTACAATCCTTTCTTTGAGTACTTTGAACGACCATCATTTCTCTTTAACGCTTACTTTGAATAACTTTTGGTAATTTTTATATTTAAACTTTCGCTCAAGTTTACATATGTTATCAGACAGCAAGTGAGAACTGGAGCCGATTTCATCTAGCCACGTAGTTTTGCAACCAGCTTAGCACAGGACAAAGGCACAAAAACTGGAGAAAATGCAACAATTTACGTGGGTACCCGGACCCAAAGTGTAAAGAGAAATTAAGAAGCGCTATATCAGCGAACCAAACTGAAATTGAATTAAACTCGATCGAAGCAACCTTAGTTAAAATGAATAGAAAACTAGACTAAACCCCCTGGAAAGAGATAGATATCGTTTGGAATGCCAAAAACACATGCAGGATAAGCCAAACTTCTTGGATTCATCCTTGCAAAACGTGATCAAAACATCGCTTACGGACAAAACAAAATGGCGTAAGAATATTGTAGGCAATGCTAAGAGACTAAAATCTCTTAGATCAACATACAAATGTATAGGAGTCTAATGTCATACCATGAGGACGGAAAAGGAAAAGACCATTTGCACCTTAATTGTCTAACCCAGCTCTACAAACATCTAAATTGGCTGAAAAGTACGAACTTAACAAAACTTTGACACCACAACCACAGAGATATGGGACCTTCTTGGTTTCTGTTCGAAGACTGGAATGACCATTTGTAAACTATAGTAACGTATGAGGATAACTAATGTTGACCAGTTGACTTCAGTGAGTAATCATGATGCTGGTAAAACGCTTAGATACACTGGTGCAACTACCAAGCAAATCACTAAGACAGTATATAATACTTCTAGGATAGTATCTAGCGGAACACCTATTTTGAATCAAACCCTGGCTCAGTCATTTTAAATTAATCATTTATCATTGTATTAGGTCATTTTAAAACAAACTACACAAATAATTTATGAACACTTCTTGCAACACTTTAAAAAAATTTTAAACTGCAAAAAAATTTTATAATTTAATTTTAATTTTTAAATAACAACGAAGAAATTACTTCTTCTATATATATATATATATATATTTTGTTTCGTTTGCTTTGCCATTTTTGCAATCATAGAACACAGCTGGCTAGTTAAATTTCAATGTAATAATGTTTAGGACCCGGAAAAGAGGATAATCATTTTCTATTCAAGAGGGGAGTAAGAAGAGGAGATGGCTAGTCTATTCTCTTTATCACAATATAATATACAAGTCTACCCTGCGCTTATTTTTATGATATGGGAGACAGATATAGGATACAGCGGAAATTACTCTTGCAAATGAAAACAGATTGACTTCAATTGCATTCTGGGTAAGAATTGAATTAAATTAAGCAGATAATCGAAGGAAAATCAACATCGCGAACGCAAATCACAGAGCATACCATTGAATTTTGTTCAATGTTACCCTCACAGAGAGTGACATTGAAAAAAGTGGCAAAATCTAGTTGCTTTTTTGTAGAAAGGCGAAGGCTATTTATGCTTCAAGTGTCGGACTCCCAGTAGCTCAAACCCTAGTGGACTACCGACTAATCACCTCCTCTGTAAACCAGAATAAGAAGCCTGTAACCGTGGAAAACCTAGCCATAGCAAATTGAAGAGTGATCATGAGGTATTCAGCCTGAATTAGTGAATCAACGAATTTTTAAGGATGACTCGCGTATGAAAAAGCGTTTACCGCATTGGTAGCTATTCAGAGAATTTACATAACTAACGAGCAATGGAAATACTCGTATAGACTCGACATATCATGGGCAAACCATGAGAAGTTATGGTTTAATGAGACAATTTCCTCAATCAGATTCGCTTACTATCGACAAAAAATGGATCCATTACATTGATCCTAAGATAAACAACCTTCAATGTCTTGAAAATGACTGTCTCTACTAACTGACTGAAGACAGTGAAAGATTTAAGCTATGAGGGAATGATTTTGGCACTAGTTTTTGAGATGATGAGCTACTTTCTATGGAATAGCTTATGAAAAGTTTTACATTTCATCAGACTCCTATAAAGGGATCAAATCTATGGATCTTTCGAGCTTTTTAAGGAAAAACAGTCGGTAAAGCTGCGAGCAAGAGTCCCGATCCATCAAAACAACGAAAACGCTTCCAAACCTGAAGCTACAATGGTTGTGAATCGAAAAAGAGAACTTGAACTTATTGGAACCCCACATCCTAGAACTAATTATCAGTGACTCAGTGACTTTTATTTTTTTTTAAGCTCAAAGCAGGTGCATGCGATTCGAAAATAATAAGTAGGTTATCGCTGGATTCACGAACCACAAAAGCATAGCCATCGACAGAATCGCTTAACATCTGAAATCCCTAAGAAGAAGGAATGCGCCTACACAAACTTCTTTACTTTTGGAGCAGATTGCATTGATATTTCATCGTTAGAAATATAGAGATTCTATTGTCCACGTCTTGCAATTAGACTTGCAAAATCATTCGCCTGCAATTAAAAGCTGTCAATCAAAACAAAACGAAAGGATACCTAGATTGAAAGTCCATTAGGCGTTTGACGGGACAAATATTTTCAGATAAACAATTATATGAAAACTGTTCTCAATAAACAATTTATAAAGACGTCGTACTAAAAGTTGTACGCCTTCCTTTCCTGTAAAGTTTTCCTGCGGTTATGAAAATATGTACCTAGATAATCAAGGTAACAATGAGTAATCAAATCTTCAAGGTCAAGAGTACGAGATCTTAATTTTATTATTTCCTTCACTGTATTTTACTATAGAAACCTAATTTTATGATCACCATGAAGATTTTTAAGTTTTCTTTGGAATACATTGTCAAGGAACTTCCGGCAGACCTTGCTGATCCCTTTCTTGAATATTAACAATTGATTTCGCAATGCCCCGACCAGGTCAGTATTATGGCATTTGTAAATCAGGTTCCTCGATGAGGAAGAGGGCTTTGAAAGCTGAAAGCCAGAAGCGCAAAAAGTTGGTCCAAAACATAATGAGTAAAAACATAAAATTCGTGACACAGCAAACGACGGACAGCCGGTTCCGAAAGCTATTAGCCACCGTAATTTTCAATTTTTAGAGATTTTCAGACATCCTTGAGCCTGTTCAGATAGAAGGATTAAGAGGCGCTGAAGTTCTATTGGTGCTTAATAAGACTTACTTCTTAGTTTCTCACCATGTATTCTCATGATCAAGGAAACATTTGGCATTTCAATTTTTGACTTCTGCCGCTTTATGGTAGTCAAACCTGGAACCTGGAACATGAAAGTGAAATCTAAAATGGTGCGTATAGGTCAAAAGCTCGAAAGGAACTTCTCAGCTTAATGAAACCCTGAACAAATTGGAGACTTTGTGCCACGACCGAATTTCCGGAGGTTTCGGAATATATTTGAAAAAATATGTTATAATAATTATTAATGATACAGTTTGGATGTGTGGAAAGGATGAATGGAGGTTAAAAATTCAATTTGTAGGGAAAATTACAAAGTAAGAAATATCAGAAAAGGGTCTAAAGCAGAAGCTACGCTATGAAGATTCTGAAAGATTGGTCACCACATACATTATCTGAAAATCCGTCAATAACCCACTTTCTTGAAACATTCGAGGTATATTCGAAGCCAAACTCCGGCAATTGCTTTCAGACCTTCAACGTCAAATTCGTCCCTGAACAGAAAAGAACGAAATCAACAAATCAATTAAAACGTTAAACGAATTGTCAAAACTTTTTTCCACTCCGTTTGGAAAACTTCCATTGTACTATTTTTGAACGCATGAACAGCTTCCTCGGGTGTCGTAAATTGTTATCTTTTTTTCAGAAATCTTTTTTCAGGTTATTTTCGATATGAAGAACAAGCCCTTGGGTGTCAAACCAGATCCGCACGGCGGATGATCCATTTATCGAAATTTCAATGCTTCGACCGATCAAAACGTCAATTGTTTGGGGAGATGTATGACAGTTGGTTGAGCTGGTTATGATCATGTTTGAATGATTCGACGTAGTTAGTTTCTTGTCACATTGCACCGCACACTTTGGGCAAATAAATGGTCTTTTCAGAATTGACTGTTCCACGTTAGTCTAGTGAAAATCTTACCACACGACCAGTTGGCCCGCAACACAAGCGACTTTTTGATTCGCAGTGCTTCTTACACGAACAGCTTTTGTCAGAATTAGCTCGTGTTTCGGACTGATGCGCGTAAATCTATGATTTTTCACATATCGGGATCTTTCAAAATACCCCGATTAAATTTTTCAACATTTCTTTACACCAAGCGACAAGAATGTGAATGCGACAAGAATGTGAATGCGACAAGATTGTCAAATAATGTGAGATACAACGAGAACAAATTTTTTTTACAGCAAATGTTCATGTAATATCTTGGGCACGCGGGCAGAACTAATGCCCAAAGATGAGGAACTAAACTACTTGGAAACTACTTCGAAATTACTTGGTGAGCGAACGGCAAGCACGATTGATGTCGTTATACCAATATTTAGGGTGGTTAATAATGGAGGTTCATTAGAAAAGGAATCTCATTACAAAAGCCGAATTTTATTTATCAATGCACTCTTGCCTTGATAATCCACGTCAACAATCGAAGTGAATCATTGCATGTTTAGGATTCAACTTTGCCGAGATTAATTTTTTCAGTTACTACAAGTAAAACAAATAGCGCTCGTATGTCCAAACGTTCTGAGTATGAAGAAAACAGCCCAGAAACATTGATTCAAGTAATATTTAATGTCAGGTCTTGCTTCCTTTTGTCTTTTGTCCATATTTTGAATATTTTTAATCTAAATATTCTCGCATATTTCCGAGGCGAATTTGCTACCTACGTTCAAGATAACTTAATCCTGTTTGTTTGCTAAAGAAATCTACAGGACGGAAAGCGATGTAATGCTAACATGCGTATTTAACATCATTTTCTAGGTTTGGTTCCTTTCAAATCGCACAAGAAGTTTAGCAAGGTTTGGTCAGAATGGTAGTTGAGGGGCCGTTGCCAACTCCAAATCCCGTAGTATGTATGGAGTATGCATGATGATCGACAGACCAAATTTGAATGATCAACCGCATGTTTCGCTACCATTTCTTCGAGTTACTGACAGGATATTTCGGGAGTGACCGACTGACCAGGTTGCATGGAGCTGTAGTGGATGACACCACCACCACATTAACAAACAAAGACTGTAAGCTTCTTTTGATGAATGTTCCCTGTTGGGCTGTCTTCATCGTAGCCCAACGACTACGATGAATGGATGCGAATACCGAACACATATACGAATATCATTCATGTATGTACTTATTTTCACATGTTAAAAGACAGACACTATTGCAAGGATGAAGCGAACGGTATATCTTGAATTGGCTTCCTTTTCGAGGGATTATTCAAATCCCAGGTTCTTTGGCAATGCCAATTAAAACGAGGAGATTCAATTTTCTTTTTTGATACACCGGAGACCACTGAAGATTCCTTTACACTTTGGATTAAGTATGTTGCGAAGCTCGTCTTCAGCAACTCACATACCCGCATTGGTCTCGGGTCGGCCTCGTGGCTCATTTGCCAAGTTGAAACAACGAGATCGAACTTCTCTGAACAAATGTTGCACTCTGTATTCTGTTGGTCCTTCACTGAAAGAAACAGGATACGCCACTATAGATTCAACTAGCTTTTAGTTCCTTAGCGATACATTTGGTGTCTAACGAAGCATCACTGGATATTTCTTCACAGTTTGAATATAATTGACTAGAACATTTATTCACCATTCTAGCTAAGATAGCACCCAATATAAAAAAGGGGTCGGCATAAAGTTACAGTTTATCTAGCCCCAACCATAACTTAGAAATTAATTGTTTTTTTTTTTTTTGATATTACAAGAAATAAAATCAAAAATGCAATTTAAAAATGTGCACCAGGCAAATATGTTTGAATTGCACTAATGTATTTCAGTTAAAAATCGAGGCAGATATCATCACTGGGAATTTAGCTTTTGCGCTGTATTTCTTTGAATATTTAGCCATCAATTAACAAAAGAATGGAATAACGAGGCCGCGTGATGCTTGGAAAACGCTACCTGCTAGGCAAACATTTACCAATACTAGCTCAAGCAATTTCTTGTTTTCACCGGTATAGAAGTTGTAATATCCTTGCCTTATAGAAATCCTCTTGTGAAGCTTCGAAAAAGTTTGCAAGTTCTGTACGAAGATCCTCTTCAGTATTATATTCCCTTCTCCGCTAGAAGTTGTCGTGGAGCCAAAACGATAGAATCGGGTTGAGCAAGATCAAGAAATAATTTTGGAAAAAGTTCTCTGCCAAACTCCCTTGATTTGCGCTGAGTAACTGCAGCTTAGTGTGGTCTGGCATTATAGTGATGAAAGATGTTTTGGTGACAACTTACTAATATGGGTTGCTTATCACGCATTGCTTGTTGAAGTCGCTCCAATTGCTGACAGAACACATCCACATTGACCATTTGATTACGTTCCAGAAGTTCCCAAATAAATACTCGCTAGTCCCACCAAACAGACAGTTAGACCTTCTTTGCATGCAAGCTTGGTTTTGGAATGAATAATGGTAACCTCTTTTATTAACTGTCCGGCGCTGTATGGCGTTTTAAAAATGAACCACTTTTCATCAGCAGTAACCATCCGTCGGAGAAATACTCCATTAGTTTGCAGACCAAGATGGGAAACACAACTGGCCATTCTGCATTTCTTGTTTCTTTATGTAAGTCCGAGGGATACACAAGCATTCAACTTTACCACATATCTTAGTACATGGATTCTTCTCTTCGTAGGGGTTCTAGAAAGGAACCTTTCCGAGTTCTGGTTATCTTACCACCTTTTTTCATGACTTCCACTAGATCCAATAGAGATTCCACTAGATATATAATAGATTCCACTAGACCATCAATCACCATTTTGAACCACCCTGATCGAGATTGATCATCAAACTCCAAATGTATAGTAACTGTCTTTTTCCATTACATAAGCACTGAAACCACTGTTGACATGCTCGTATTGCCAGCACTTTTCTTCCTTAAATTTGGTTTATATTCGTATGAGACTCCGCTGCTCGATGTCCAAGATCAAACGTGTATTGTAAAGTGTCCCAAGACGTATTTATCAGCTTCCAGGTTTGTCTTACCACTATTCCTTGGAAACATTTTCATAATAATGGAATTTCCAAAATGGGACCAAAGATTTATGTTAAATTTTTTTGCAAACTGTTATATGCCTTTTAATTTCATCGTTTACTTTGCTTGCACTATAAACTCAGACTTTAGTGTCTTTTGGATTGCTCATCAATCGAAACAAAACTGAATTTATTTATAAATATATAAATGAAAAATATGAAAATTCATAAATGAAAATAAATAATTAGATCAAGAATAAAAATTAAAGAAAATTGTCCGTTTGTCGTCCTATTGTCCAAGGAAGTGATATATTTACATTCAAAATTAGATTGCGAAATCTTAGGCTAATGAAAAATGAGGTTACTATCCTGCAAAATCTTCAATTGGGAGCTTGGAACTTATTGTGGTATCGGGAAAACGTGTTTCTTTACTTTCTTTAGAAAAATCGAGGATAACAACGTAAAAAAGTTTTGTAAATTCAAAAAAGATTATGCATTCGACGCATGAGTTCAGGATAATGGAAAAAAAATTTTCAACAAAAGTATCGTGTCCTTCGCTGGTTTTCAGGTTAAAGCTTCATTAATTTATGAGAACTTGCTTAGAAAAGGGACTTCGCTTCAAAATTGGCACGTGCATCGATGGCAATAAAGTACAAATAGATGTAAATAGAAGTAAATGCTCTACCGAGGTTTTTATTGATGTAATCAAATGTTGCAATAATTGATGCAAATACCGATGTAATTTATTGATGATCGGTATTTGGGCGCCTGCTGGCATCGTTCCACTGCATGGGCCGATTCGGACCAAACGTAACACATCGACCGAACTCCTTCAAAAATGTGTAATGAATCGAAATCGGCATCGAAACACGTTTGAAATTATTAGGATTATCGTACCCCCCGATTTCTTCGATTGATTCTATCATCAAGTAAAACTTAACACTTATCCTTCCCAACTACAATCCCTTCTCAAAAACTGATTTGATGTAAATTAAAATTCAACTAAAATCCGTTCCTACTCAATAATAAATAAAACGCTTTGACTTTTAGCAATTTTAGAATAAAATTCTGTGCAAAGCACGAGTAAAAGTCAACAATGAGTAAGAAAAAAACTACCCCACCGAATGCGAAAAGTATATTAAGCGACCTTTTTTTCGGGGGAGGATTAACCGACATCATCGTCAAGTGAAGCAAATATTTACGATGAACATTTTCCAAGGAGGGCTCATTCTATGAATTCTGTTTACAATTCGTTTCAAATTCTGCTTTCGCTTCGCATTTTATACCAGCAGAACGGAAGAAATTCACCATGAATATGCGCGAGTTTTTTTTCTATGACGGGGATGTTTTATTTCTTTATTTTTAATGATTTTTTTTGCTGGCTGTTGCTGTTTCTACGATACCTGCTTCATGTTTGCATAATGTTTTCATTCACTTCCAAATGGATTTTAATGTGTTTGTATTCTAATAATTGTGTGGATATAGATTTTCAAATGGAAAAATGAAATTATGGTAAAATATGGACTGGTGGTTGCTAGTCCTGTTGAATTATTTGGGTGGCATTGTGATCCACACATTATGTTTGCAGGAAAGGAAATACTTTTGTGTTGAAATAGGAAATAGTATAAAGCAAAACAATTAAGCAGAGGGTCAGAGATTATTCGAGTTAACTCGAACAGTTTTCAAAAAGATTTACATGCCACAGCTTTTATTGAAACTTTGATCTTACATGCTGAATCAACTAAATTGGTTGCAAATTAAAAGCATTCCACTTCGTGGGCTGGATCAGATTTGTTATTTTATTAAAGCTTAGAAAGTTTGCAACAGTTTTTGCATCCAATATATTACTAAACCTCACATTTTCGAATGTCTTCGAAAGTAAAATCTATAAGCTATTTCATACTATAAATTCTTGAAGATCTTGTCAAAAGTGCATACTTTTCAAACTCTTGCTAGGCTACGCATCCAAACTAGATTTGATATGCAGCCCGTTTCCTGCTCACTCCAACCCCTCCTAGATGTTAAATTTCTTACCTCAAAGCTTTGATGGAAAGTTTTATTCTTCCCTCTAATTCCACTTTCATGTACACGAAGGACACTTAACAATCAGATATTTTCTATCTAAAATTGATAACAATACAGTCCTCGGTGGCTGGGTGTTCTGCTGCATTTGCCCGAGCGCATATTAAATTGCAGAACGTGTTTCTGAAGTACTGTTCATTCCTTATCATATAAGCTACTGAAGTGTGAAGTAGTTTCGTGTTCTAGTGCTGCCGGGCGTACGAGTAGTTACCATTACGCTATCATCTCTCTACATACTTGATTATTTGCTCTACCTATGTCCAAGCTACTAGTTCCAGTTTTGTGACCGGCGTCGTAATTTTTCTTTCCCGGCTGCTACATCACGATGTATAGTCCTCTTTTCGCTCGCACACAACTCACAAGTTTTGTTTGTTTCCAAACTGAATACCGAGGCTGGGATGTTTCGTTCCTGCTCGGCATCCTGTGCAAATTCACTATGTACATATATATACACATAGACATTTCGGCTATAAAAGGGATCGTCCTGCCACTGCGACTGCTGTTGCCGCTGCATACTGACTACGTTATTATTTGTATTAGTTGGAAACTTGGCATCTAGAGTGCTCAGCAAATACACATTTTCCGTATGTGTGTTTTGCAAGAACACACAGTCACTAGCATACAGTTGTGTCCTTCGCTTCAACACCCAACCAATCCCATTGTATATCCCTAAATTTGTTTCTCTATATAAAATGTTTGATACATTGATATCAGAACATGTTTTCTTCGCTATCGTTGTGTACTAGGATCCAATCCCTTTCTGTTAGGTATGGCACCTACTATCATCTACTCTACCTTCATCTATCTACGCTTATTCTGGCCAAATCGTATCCGAGAGAGATAGAAATGGCAGAATTTCTGGCAATTAAATAGAATCTTATTTATTTGTTTTGTGTTTCTGTTTTACTTTTATGATTGAAAAGTTCAAATATTGAACGAACCAAATAGAAAGGGCTCATTTCGATTGGATTGTTATGTTTACTAAAGAAGGGCTGCTTGCCTGAATAAATACGAAAGCTTTCTTAAGAATTTAACATTTATTATTTTTCAACCTTCGGTCCTTTTTTCCAACGAAAGGTCAAACGTTTCGTCAATATGTGCAATTAACCGAAAATATTCTTAAGGTCTCTACATAATATTACACAAGTTCAATTTATGACCCTGTGCAAAACAAAAAATATAAAAGAATTATTTTTTAATTATATCTGTAATTATGTATCGACTATTGAATATGTAGTTTTGTCTGAAAAAGGACCAATGAGCGCTTTTGGGGAACATAATTTTGTTCAGGAACATTCATTTGCTTTGGAAAAGTATACAAGATTCGTTATTTTTACTTCAGCAACAATATGGGAGTGAAAGCGAATTTACACTCTTCTCAAAGATAAAACGAAGCATACATTTCAAACGTGGAAAACAAAGATACATCTACAAATATTGTAGATAAAATTAGTTGTTCTCAACTTTTACAAGGTCTTCGTTAAGTACAAGTAATATTTTCAAAAGCAATTTTTTTTGTGGGGAGGTAATATGAACTCACAGTCTTATTTGCAAACCCTGCAGCGGTACAAAACTCCTGGACAACCCAATAAATACGCTCCTAAAATGTTCGAGCTAGGCCCCATTTTTTGCACTAGATGAAAATTTCTACTTAGAGAAACATTTTTGCCAACTAAAAAGGAGGTTCCGGTATGCATTCCCCGGCCATCGAAGATGCCCCTCTTTATCTGTAGAGTCGGTCGAACATAATTAATCCTATATATCTCTATCTATTGTAACTTTTAATCAAGTTATCTTTCTGGAAAGAGCTAACGAAAACTCGGCAAGTTGCAACCGATGGCCATCTGGCTGTTTTCATGAGAAAGATCATCCGTGAGCCCGGACAATAATCAGTTGCAAAGTTATAACTTTGCAAACGAACACAGTTCAACAAGTCTAGTCTCGAGATTGATTCGATTGAGCTATGACCTCATGTGCCAAGTCAGTCATACTATATGTCCTCTTGCGTACAATCTCGTCCTGTAAACTTTTGATGCCTTCATGAGGTACTTATTCTCTTCTTCCGTGAAGCAGACTTTTCTCTCGAGCAAGAACGTCATTTTGCAAGGCTCACTTTTTGTAAAAAACCGTCACCTGACGCGAATATATAAGGCAACAAAGGAGAGACTTCAAACGTCTATCCATTTATAACGTAGACTTTCTCGACAAGTTATTCAGTGGAGAGGATTTACTTGCGAGCAGCAGATTAATGCCTAGTAAGGGGCTCACTAAACTCTCGTGGACCCAGGGGTTCGGAAGTAAATCGACGGAACTACTCCGTCAAGTGAAAAAGAGCTGAAAAGTAGTGGACTCAAGGATACCAAATAAGATAGTTCTTGACGAAAAAAAGGTCGAAATGCTTCAGAACTTGTCCAGCATTCATCTATAACTGTAATTGTAGTTTATACCGATGGTTTCAAGACGGATAATGGAAGCAGTGACGGAATTTTCTGAGATTATCCAGAACTCAACCGAAGACACAGACTTAGGAACCATACCACTGTTTTGCAATAAAAAGCCTAGCATTCATTCTATTCTATTCTATCAAAATTCTATCAAAGCCACCACAGATGCAGCAAATAACAACTTCTGCACCGAGCGAAGGTCCTCGAAGCCGAAGCAACCAACAGAAGCGTGAAATAAGCGTGTATAATTATTTAACAAACTTGGATGAAGTTAATAACCCAACAAAAGATGGATCAAACAACCCAAAAAGAATAAGCGTTTATAAAGTACCAATAGTAGCAATAAAAAGGGACACCTCTGACATGAAAATCTGATGACATCTAATGACAGAGAAAGTCTAACTCATTGTTTTCGGATCAATCGAGCACAGAACAACTCCTTGGGAAAACATAAATGGTGGTAGTATTACTGGACAACCATTTGAAGCGCCCATACGCAAAACGTTTCGGAACCCAAACTGATTAAACTTGTCAAGCTTCTGACCAGGAATAAAACAGGACAGAACACTTTTTTCCATATTCTTTGAGTCAGGATAAAAAAAGGTCTCACTGTGCTGAGGCTAACGAATACTAACGTAACAGACCCGGAAAACGTGGTGACCACAGAATTCGGCACCAATCTTGAACTTCCTGAAGTACAGCAAAATTTATCATCAATTAACAATCGTACCATACGCAGGACCTAAGAGCCGAGGTTGACCTATGATACACCCGACAATTGGACCTAGCGTATGAAATTTAAACAAATGTATCGAACTGAATTGAAAGACCTAAATATCAGCAATAAAAAATTATATTAAACTATTGAAGCCATCCACAGGATTGTAGTTCTTTTAACTGCTTGTTATTCATATGTTATCATTATCAGCATAAAAAATCACTAGTTGCAAGGACATGATTTTGCGTGCTAATTAAATTGTGTTTTTATTAATTGTACTGATTTTTATCCCTTTTCTTCTTTACAAAAGCATTGAAAGGATGCTTGTTGTTGAATATAATCTAGTGACAACTTTTAAATTAAGCATGTAATCATTTCCTTGCTTCTAATGTTCAATAACAGATATTCTATCCATATAACATTATTACAAAAGAATTAAATTTTACCACAATTGTACATAATTGTAAAATACCACAATTTAAAATTATTTTATAAATGAAAATATGTTGTGGACAGTCATATGAAATTTTAATTTAAAAAACAAGCATAACTGAAAAGATATCCGTCGCTATGTTTTCTATAATTAGTGGTAGTAGTAGTAAAAGTAGATTTTCGCAAAAAAAAACGTAACACTCGTATGAGCCAAAACTGTTTTGACAAGACTTTAAAGGGTTTCGTTGATCAAATGACTCCTTTTGAATCTTCTCCAGTTCACCCAGAATTTTGCTTACTTATCGGAATAACCGAAGAATAAAATTTAGCAACGACTCTTCATACTGATATAAAATTAACCGTCTGGATCTTTTGCAGGCTCTATTCTATAAAATATTAAAATTCTCTTGTGCTTTTGTGATACACTTATAAGCCGCGAGGACTCATGAGGGACATCACTACAAACCCAAACTATATATGAAAGTTCTTAAATGTCACAATATTACCTTATTCTGCTGGAAAACACTTGAAACTAAAGAAATGCGTAAGAGATGAGAAATTTCAATTAAAACCAAAATCGCACATCTATGAGCCATAAATTTGAAAAATATCTGGGCGTAAGATATTCAAAAAGATATAGAGACTAATAGAAATAGAAACCCATGTTGAAAATTCCTTTCGTACGTAAACGCGACGTTTTACTGTAGCAGAAAATATTTTACGTAACCAATAAATTCGCAAATGATAGGCGTAATATATAAATAAATAATTCGAAGAATATTCACATAGGATTTGAGGCCTTAACTTTACACTGTCCCGGATGAAAAAGTGAAAAAATTCCGAAAACTAGATGAAAAATTGTAGATATAAATACTCATGTCATATCTGACCAATACGAGAAGTAAATATGCAATTGAAAGGATATTATTTACAATCGTTAGGCTACTCACGTCAACCGAAATTTAAATACGAAATTTTCTTTCCCTCCTTTTTTTGCCTATATCACAGTGGATAGAAACAAAATAGGATACTTTCATATTATGTAGAAGTAAGTACTCCTCAAACATCTTACAATAGTTATGGCAAAAAAATAAACGTAAAATCAAACAGATTAGCAGAAAATATTTTTTTTAATTAGCTGGTGAATTGTAATATTGTATATATTCCGAAAACCTTAAATCCAGCTTACATTTAGTGTTACAGGCTATATCTGTTAACTGATAAATTGCGATTGAAAAAGGACATAAGCAATAACAAACCCAAGTATGATACATCGAAAGTGTTGGACAAATGTTTCTTCCCTGGTTTTTCATGCGTAATGAAGAGTTTAAGGTTGAATTCTTATCTTCAATGAGAACCTTTCGTTTTTATCAGCCTTCTTTTATCTCACATGAAGGCCTGCTATGCCCTCTTTCCAAAGTTATGGAGACTTCCTTGCAAAATATTCGGCTATGTTTTTATTTGTATTATAGATTTGAAAGATTAGTAACACAGAGAATTTTCTAAGGAAATCAAGAAGTAACAAACGCAGATAGTGGTCTGAGAATTACGGAGGATTAAGCAGAACACCCCAATCAAACTGTAATAATTTTTCCCCTACGACCAACGCTACACGCGATCCTGCGTTTTCGTGATGGAAAATGACACCTCATCGGTTCCCCAAATTGGGCCGGTTTACCGCTATTGTGGCTTTAAGATGGTCATCTTGATTGTAATATTTGACAGCATTGATCGTTACACCTTCAGGAATGAGCTACACTACACCTTTCTAGTCCTACCAAATGCACAAAAGAATTGTCTTCGGATGAAGTCCAGGCTTCCCAACAGTTTATGGTCTCCATCCTTTACACCTAGTAAATTCTCGATACACATTTTCATACAAAATTTAGGTCATGTGTCCAGAAAGAGGACTCATTAACAATGGATTTATTTCATGTTTCTAAAGAAGCAAATGACACGTTGGGATGTGGATTATAATACCGGTCTCTGTCAAAGGTATCAATCCAAACTTCGTATCGATTCGCATATCCAACCCTGATGCAATTTTGCATTGTTGCCATGAGAATGTTAGTGGCATCCACTATCTCACGTACACCATACCGCGGATTTTCAGCGAGCAATCTTGATCTGATCTCGCTGCACAGCCGCTGAAGTTATCATCTTTCAACTTTTTTCGGCAAAAAAGTTGCCTTTCAACAAAATTGCCAACTCAAAATTTCTTAAATCAATTACGGATGATTCTTATAGTCGCAGTAAGTCCTTTGCACTATTGCCGTTTTTAAAGTAATGAACATAGCATGCCGTAAATACTCATTTTGATTCTCGATATTAAACTTCGCAGAAGAAAATTAAAATAAAGACTTTGTCACCAACGAAACGTACTTTGAAAGAGGTCTGGGACGCCTGAAACCGACCCCATAAACAACTAAGAGATATGCCATTATGATTGTATAAATAGCTATAAATAAAAATAAATATATAATAGCCAGTTAGAATCACTCATAGCGTTGCGCTGAAGAAACTAATGGGTCAATATAGCCAAAAAGCATCTAAAGAATTGCCTATCCATGAAAAGATGGCTAACGAAGGGAAATGCAAGGTGACATGATAATAGAAACAAAACAGTCCTACCTCACATGAATTGATTGTTCTGTACGGTCCTGCATAATTTTTTAGCTACCTTATATCTTTTATAATCTATTCTTAATCGATATATACCGATTATATTGGTTTTCAATTTCTCGAAATATTTTCGAGGCCTTCGCGTAACATTCTTTTCTCTACAATCCCGAATTTCTTCAAAAGATATTCAATTTCAACTCATAAACATACTACGCGAAAGTGTTTCATATGCTTTTTGTGAAGCATATGAAACGCATATGTATATTTAATTATTGCAATTCATTTATCATATTGCATAATTCACATATGCACAGGAATCGCTTTATATGTGTAAGAAAAATCTTGCAACTATCGAAAACGTCGGCTCTCATCAACTACAAATTCCGAATCAATTGAAATTTTCCAATAATCGATGTGACATGTTCAGTTCAACACACGACCCTTATTTGAAAGGAAACAACCGCGGAAGCATATATTTACAACTGCATTCAATCATTAGAAAGCATTAAGGATCGTGACATTAAATATTCATATATTACACGAAAAGATTGATCTGGGTCACGTATGTGTGTATTTCGTGCCATCAGCTCAATTGACAACTTTATTCTTGAATTGGAAATTGATTCAACCACCATCCGGACGTACTGTATCGCTGTTACGTCTTGTCTTACACAGTAGTCTTACATATCATATACGCCGGTCTTTGAATATGTACATGAACAGCAATTGGCAAGAATGCTCAGCCCGCATTTAATAAACATCCTGAGACGTGTCTGAATAGAATTTTTCTTATCGTTTTGAAAAAATCTGATTATTGTGCGATTGAAGTTTTCTTTGTGTTGTGACCTCGCCGAGCGAAAAAGGGAGCTTGAGATTATATTTATGAAATTCTTGCAGCGATGAAACGGGTGCCAAGATATGAGTGTTGCAACGAGTTTTCTTCTTTTTTTTGTTAATAAAAGGAGCACATAATAAACAGCGCCTTGACATGTGCATTGCAATCAATCACATCACAAGTACAGAGTATCCTTGCGAGTCCAAAACGCGATTTATAATATGGATTAACGAATGCATACAACTGTAACGCTAAGATGTATCCTTTATCTTCATTTAAATGGTCAATGGTAATAATAAAATTGCAAGCAAAAGGATAGATCCTTGAGAGTGTAGGAATTTTTCTTCTTTTCTCATAAATAGCACACAAAATAGCGGCAAAATAGAAACAAAATGAATTCGAAACGGAGGCGTTCCCAGTTCTCAAGCCGTCATTGAATGTTGAAATTTCATTTTTTTCTTGCAATGATAATTAATGCAAAAGAACAAGAAACAGTTCCGTGAAGTTAAAGAAACGCAAGTACAAATAAGTCATTCGTAGCTTGCTGTGATCCACTTGAAATTCAAGCAGACAAACATAAGAAGTATTCCTCATCTTGTTGGCCGTTTCACAAGGAACAATACAATTAGTCTCAATCAATTACAATTCCGAATCCTCCGTTCATTCCAGAATGCCGGTCAGCCATTCTTGCTTGCATCAACTAGCTTGGCAAATTATTAAAAGGAATTTCGCCAAGACCCAACTCATGTAGATATAGCGCTCTCAGCCACTTAACATGTCTGTAGTTATCAGTTCTTTATGCCTGGCTTCCTTTTGCTGCAACCATTCACTTCATTCACTTATGATTTACATCGTCTTAAGGTCTAGCACGATAAATGCCTTGCTCTGCCTTAGAAACTTGGCAAAGAGCTTCTACGACTGGAAATTGATTTCGTTTCTCATTGGGCAAATTGTCAATTCGCATACAAACCTGAGCTTGGGTAAATAGAACTCGTCGTTTTCTTCTTTGTGCTAAAGGAAATTGCATTGGTTTTGTGTCTGTAACACTGCAGGCCGCCAGACTTCCCATATTACTCATTGCATGTCCCATCGAACCACCCGCGGAACTTCCCATTAATCTTGAAACTGAAATGAAAGAAAAAAAATTTAATTTGTTAAGTGATTTATGCAAATTCATTTAATTAGCATGCAATGAATAACAGAAAACACATTTGAAGAGTTACGAGCATGGACGATTGCGTGCTTATATAGCGTGTGTTTATTTATAATTTTTATTAGTCAACATATAATCCAAAAAAGGATATGAAGCAATCCACGACAAATATGTCCACAATTTTATGTAGAATGTTGAAGGTTGATTTTATGTACAAGGTAGAAGGAATTTTATGTAGAAAGGAATTGTTGGAAAATGGCACAATTTTCAACAAGTCTCTTGAAAATAATTCCGAAATTTCTATCGATTTTCTACATCGTTCAAGTCCTTACATAATTCAAGGATGCGACTTATGTTTAAAATGATCTAAATTTTGATGACATATTTTAACCGATTTAGCATTTTCAGTCTCCATATTCTCTACAAAATGGAGCTGAATCCTGCATCCATGCAACTAAATTCTACTGTTTTGTTCGTTTTCGCAGGCTAAACGTTGCTTATTGTTGCCTATCCATACTGTATTGTGGCTTATTTGTACGTCCTCGGGTTCAAACTAAAGAACATTTCGGCATGCAGTCGAAACCCATCCTCGAAGAATCCCAGTGGACCCGAGTTTTACGTTGATTTTTGTTTTACACTTCACAGTTGCCGTAGATCCCTACGATGTATTGTATGCATCGGCTTGTAAATTGTTAAAGCAAATCTCCACGTAGTCGAAACAGTAATTGTAAACCAACCCCTTGTATCTGGAAAACGGACATCTATAAAAACGATCTAAAATCGTAGAAAAGCACAACGTTGCCCAATGTTTCGCCAAATTATTGGTTTGGGGGAAGCCTTTAGTAGGTCTTTATCAGAAAAACTCTGCAACCCGCGACAACATTGTACGGGAATCCAGAGAGTTTGGATAGTGATTATCTCAAAAATTGTTGAAATTTTAACTTTTGGAATGGTAATAGAGGTCTGAAACATGGAAAACTCACAGCTATGAATGCTGCACTAAGTACGTACTGTTGGGCAAGTGATCAAAGTGACTTCGATGGTTCAAAGGCTCATAGAATTTTCTTACTAAAAACACATCACGCGCTCCTTTGTAGAGAAACTTCGCCCGTTGCGGCATTTGAAGAAACGATAAACTCGACCGACGGAAAAAATCGCGCAATCTTATACCCTTAGACTTTTTCCTGTCGAAGTTTTTGAAATCTTTAGCCAAAATATTGAACCTTGCGATATGTGAGAAAGTAGTGGGAAATCGACAATAATGACTCAAAGAGTGCACCAAATCTGAGGAATTTATTTACATGATCCTATTTGCAAAATTTAATGTTGTCCGTAATTTTTTATAAAAATAAGTCGTCGAAAGTTCTATATTCTATAACTAGGACTCATCTGTTGAATAAACATTGCGAGTAAGCATTTCGAGTAATTGGGAACGAATAAATTGGAAGTTGTTCGAAGAAAATGTACTAGTAAGACTGATCTTGACAGCATTACTGACAAGTTGAAAGTGCAGGATCTAGATTTCGAGTTCGCATCACGATTTTTGTCCTAACTGTCCTTTTACAGATTTCCGTCACGATTGCTCTCAGCTTGTAAAGATCAGGACGGAAATTATGAAACAGTTCTCGATTGATAGTTTGAATTGGTACCTATTAAGTTGACCCTTTTCAAAGCGACCCTTTTCAAAGGCCCTAAAGCAATGGTGAACTCTATCGAATCAGGAGAGCAACGTGAAACTATTTGGGAGTAGTGCACAATAGGAATAGATTTTTCAAACTAAGGGTATCATGGTTTGATAATGGCGAGTAGCAATACTATGATAGAATAATGGAAAGTTCATAGTACCTCATCAGCATCGTTGATATAGATGTCACAAACCCATGAAGATTTTACTATTCCAAGCATTGGAGGAAATCACCTACACTTATGCAAGGCAGTGAAAATAGGGATCATTCTTTATCAGGGTGAATAAAAAGTTGTAGGTATTTTTGTAGTAGGTTTTTCTAAACCACCGGTTGGAAAGACTCTCACGATATTTCACAGAAGAAATTTCACCCAGCCTGAACTGAAGTGTATTATACTGTATTGATAATTTATTAAAAGCTATTAAATAAAGTCTTTCATTTCAGACGAACTAACTCAACTTGATAGCCCTAAATCTTCTTTTCTAACGTATAGGTAACTTTAAAAATAATTGGCCTATCGTAGACAAACATGATTGAGGCACACGATTTCCCATAAGATTGCTATCAGTTCATAAGTCTCTGAATTTAAGGACTTCATTCGTTTCTGGCTCTGGAGATTAATTTATTTTTACGCGAACAATTTTGCGAGTTTATAATTCGTTTTACTACGGGGATTTTGTGTAGCTCATGTGAGTAAAAATGATAAGGCTTATTTTAAAAGTATTTGGCACAATTATTCCAATTGTACCAATTGCGTAATTTCCCCAGGAAATGTAACGGGAAAAATGATGAAATCAAAGGACAATTGGAACTGTGTGTCGCATTACGTACGGACAGTACTCATTATAAAGAAGGACATAATGGATCGCTTGGCGAGGGAGGGAGCATCTCTGTAACGCAATATTATAGTTACTAATCGCAATTCCTTCCTATCCATCCGTGGAGAAAGAGAGATTTCCCTTAGCCTGAAGACATCGCTAAGCGATGATTAATGAGGCCTAGTCCGAAGTAATGTGACAAACAGTTCCAGGCTAGGTTCTCGGTGTGTCAGGGGAGGTGTTTAGTCGGTAGTCCTGTAGCGGGGGAGTCCGACACTCAGGGCGTAAATAGCCTTCACCTCCTAAACAAGAAAAAAAATCGGGTAATGTTGTTGGGGTCGATAATATATGTATACGTAATGTATCATCACCAAACATTGCTATTTGACAGTTTTCATTGATAGAGATCTGGGAGGTGTAAATGTTGAATAGCATGGGACTCAGGCAAGAGCCTTGAGGAACGCCAGCAGATATAATTTTGGTAGAAGGCGAGCTTACTTGAAATTTCACTTAATATGTCCTATTTTACATGTAACAGTTCAATGTAGCGAATCCTTTCATAGATAATACGTTCGTGCTCGACAGCATCGAAAGTCCATTCAGGAAGACCATTTCTAAACCATTTCTCATTATCATGGGTCATCCTACCAACGATTGTTATTCATTGTGGGCAACATTGATATACTTCGTTGTGCGGTACAGTTGAAGTTAAGCCGAAAAATTACTTCTATACCAAATTGACAACTTTGCTGAAAGATGTGTCTTTGTACTTAGAAGGTTAGCCTGATCTGAACTAAATTTTCGGGAAGTTTACCGAAGGTTGATAGCAGACTGATTGAACTATAGTTTTTGGGCAAGGTTGGATCTTTACTGGGTATAATGCGTAAAACAACTGCAACTTTCCAAAAGGTAGGAGGCATATAAAGACAACTTCTTTTCTTGGCAAGTTCTTCAGAACTATGTTAGGGAATCCATTTATATCAGCTGCTTTCCCGTTCTTCACTTTCTAAAGTAAGCTTCTTACCTCAAGGAACGGTCGACTCACTTGAGACTGTTTTCAGGGAGTAATCTAGTGATATTATGTTGAGCTAGTTTTTCTGACATGTTATGTAATCTGCAAATCTTTTGAGCCAGAACTTCTGTTTTCCCTTCCAAGTGGTTGCAGTATTTTATCTGAAAAGGGCCGCTGATGGACATGAATTCTACTATCGTATGGATATAATTACTTTGATGCTAGTATCAACGCTGAAATTTGAGTTTGAACACAGTGGATTGTTTTTTATGCACTTATTAACTTACACAAGCCCTAAGACATTGAGGCTGCTAGCCATGTCATGCATGAGGTGTTACATCTTTTAATTTTAACATCATATCTTTCTTTGTTTGCCGAAATCATGAAAGCGTTAAAGACTTTTAAATCAAAACATGTTACAAGAAAAATAAATTAAAATAAAGCTTTCACTGATTTGAACATATTGTCCTCTCATATCATATCATATTCTTGGCATACAGGATAACGTAGGATAATTTAGCACACATATTCCTAGATGTGGTTTTCAATTATCATTTGAAAATTGTTAAACTCTTCTAAAAAAAATTCCTAAGACCGTACTAATTGAATTAGAATAGAAATAAAAATTTTTTTTAGCTGGATTCGATGAAGAAGGTTGGTCTTTGGGCCGTTCAGTTCACGTTCTCTGTATGGAAGGCACTGCAACCGCTGCTTTGTAAGCCATTACGCTGCCTTTGTGAGTCAGTATTCCACTCCAGCTCTGTTGTTGGATCCCGGAAAATTTGATCTTATTTTGCAACATTCCACCATAATTGTTCTTAAATGTTCCAAAAAACACACGTTATAACATTTCCCGTCGAAATTGATACTAAAATCTAGGGATAAGGCTTTCTTTCATGTCATCCGGTGTTGTTTGTAACTAGAAACCAAATGCTGAATGCGAAAAACACAGGCAATTTTCGTGGTCTGCCTTGAACTTTTCAAGATTGAGCTCTGAAATGTTTGATCGTTTTCCTATCGATTGTGTCAGTAGACATTTTGTGTAGTAAACATGCCGAAATCCTTTTCGTAAGCATATATATTTTGAATGCTTTACGCGACCTCTACGATCTTCGCTACATATCTGATGTTTACTGTGATCTCCTAACATAGAATCATGGACATTTTTTATGATTTTCTTCAGTGAAGAAGATTATCTGGCTCCCTTCATAATGTTAGTGCTAAGTGGGTGTTCTGCCCAGCCTAAGCTTCTTGGCCCAGTAAGTAACTGTTGAATATAGAGGAGGTTCTCAGTTTCTCATTGTGCCCACCAAGTCCTGGCAGGCATGACATATTTTCGTGACTTTGGTAGAGGTGTTTAAAAAATCATCATTTTGAAGGCTTTTTTTAATTTTTTTTTATTTCATGGGATTTCGCATAAACATGAGCATAAACATGACATATAAACATTTTCCTCATAAAATGCAAATGCTTTTACGGCATTGAAAGCATGTTCTCAGATTAGAGCAGTAACAGCTATGGTGTTAGTTGGATTAGGATTTATTTCAAAGGAATCATCTGAACTTGGGTACTGATAAACTGACCTACGAAGTCAGTCGCCAGTCTCGGGGGTTAAGCACCTTAAATACTTTCTGTATGCTGTTTTAAGTATGAACTAACATTAAAAAGACGACAATATTATACGTTTTGCCGACAGCTCGCTTTTATTCATCTCTGGTTACTTTGCTAAAAAAAACATTTCACCGCTTCTCATGCGAAAAAAATGACAAGTAGTCATTTTTCATGTGACAAAAAGGACCCGTATCGGCTAAAAAACCAACACGAAGACATCCTAGAAAGGCTTTAAAGCTTCGTGGTCTCTCGATTATTTTTGATAGGAAATTTTTGGTTGTAGGTTTAAATTTCTCAACCGATATATTAGCCTGTATGGCAGTTTGTAAGGTTGATTGTTGTAAAGGTTTGAGAATAACCAATTATCGCGTAAAAGGAAACCGAATCAGGCAACGCACAAACCAAATAATAACGTCAGCCTGCTATAGGTTTTATAGTCTAAGCCAGTTGCTCGCAAAACGTGCACTTTACAATTCAGCAACAATGTACTTCGTTTTATGCCCGCTAATGAAGGTAATTGATAAAAAGGAAAGAGTTCTTAAACTCAGAATGATCTTTCTTTTTTTTCTCAGAATATCATCATATTTTATTTCCCTGTGTTACAGTTTATGTTAGCAAATAATAAGTACAGGATATTCGTTTCATTAAAATACAGTCTGGAATGGATTCATTTATTTTGATTGTAGAACCAAGCTCTATTTCCAAACATATTAAATGATCAAATTTGGGTGATGGCCAACTTCAAGAAAATTTATTCATATTTTAATGGTATTTGTTCATAATTACGAAGGCTAGTTAACCCAGTTTTATCAAAATACCCTTGCAATGTCAATTTATGTAAATATAAAATTTTAGTGCTCATATATATTTGCTAAGGAAAAAAAGATTTTTTTTTTTTTTGAACAAAATGAAGACACAGTAAACGATTAGTGAATTCTTTGAAAAAACTTTGCATTTCATTTGCAATCTGACATTAATGATTTTTATGCTAATTTTCATGAATTGCATTTCACGTAAACTTATTTGCATAACCCTTCACTTATCGAAATTTAAATTATGCATAAAATCAGTAAATCTTTTCTCTACTTGGAGTCTACCATAGATCAAAATAAAAAATTTTCCTTTATCAATAACGAACAACTTCACCTAAATTCATTCGTAAAGGGGCTTATGCTACTTTCCAAAATTTGCATTAATATTCATAACAGCTTTAGGTATCGTATATAATTTTGCAATTAGCAGTTTGGGAATTTTTTCAAGTACAATATGAACATGCATTTTCCTTTAACAACAGTTTATGGTGTACCACGATTATGATCATCTAGAGCAAATGTGTGGAATTACAGAACAAAGAATATAGAAGTAAATTGTCGAACATTTTAAATGTTACTGCTGTAACCATGGAACTTCATTGAATATTGATATCCTACACTTACTTTGAGATGGTTCATTAAAAAACGGGAAAATATGGTCAAATTAATCAAATAGCTCGGATAAAAACTCCTTTTTACTCGTTCGGCATACATTTGGGTTCAATGAGATTTAATTATAGAATAGAAATATTTTATTCAGTAAATTGTTCACAAGTTTTTGCATGTTTAGTCTTTTTGAAAATCTCGGTTTGTCGACTCTCTGTACAAAAAAACGATCTATGTCCCATAAATTGAAGGAAAATTCGAATTATCAAGACTGTTTGATTCAAGAATGAATTCGTTTGTTTCATGTTCTCAAAAGGATTGACTCGAATAGCCTTTGAATAGATTGAATTAAATAGCCTCGAAATGTCAACTATAATTAAAGTTTACCCAATTCACCCGTCCCCATTATAAATAATTGTTGACTTCTGAAGACTGATACAAGATGGAGAAGGTAATGTAATTCTGATATTTCAATAACATATCCCGACGAAAGAGACATTGAAAGACGGAAGATGAGTGAAAGGATACCTATATGTGTCTCTACAAGCTAAGGGTTTTTTTATTAACGAAGGTGCTTTATAATCTAAATTGTCGGAATGCTCTTGCAAATGGTGGGAATGGTCGGAATGCTCTCGTATGGGAAAGGGCTCCATTAGAATCATGGTGCAGAGTATAAGAATCAGGATCAACGAAAACCATGGCAACGGATACCCCAATTTCCTAAAATAATATAATAAAAACATGAAGCTTATAGAAACACGAAACTGATATGATATGAAACAAACTGATTAGAAACGAACAAACAAACATTTAACTTATAGCGTAGACAACCCAATTAACATTAACAATAAGAAACCCTGTGAACACGTAAGAAAACCTGATACTGAAAATCCATAGAACGTTCTTGTAAATTAAGAAAACAATTGACGTTGTGAAAAGGGCAGCTTAGACCCAGTATGTAAAAAATTATGTATAAATACTACATATATGTCAAAATAACAAAAATTTTCTTCAAAGCAACGAAAAACCAGGAAACCTGGAAACCTGATTGTCATAACTGACAGTAAAGAATTAAGGAGAAATTTCACTTTATGCAGTTGCTAAATATTGCACATAGCTGACGGGTCTCAGCATTAACCTTCATCTTCACAAAATCTTTATAGGACCCCGTAATATTGCAAGGTTTCACTTCTTCCACTAACTACCAGAAAATCGCGCCACCATTGTACATTGTACATTCATGATATTTCGACAGGATTAAACCAACATAACGGTACGATGCACAAAAATCTGTCTAAAAATGATTCAGCATACCAAAAGCAAGGATCAAGAGCAGGTGCAGAAAGATTCGTTGAGAACAAGGCCTAATGTCATCCTGAAACTATGGCGGAAATCCTTACTTCTTTGGTTATTGTACAAAATGTTTGCAAATAGATAAGTGAATAAAGTTGAATTTTGTGAAGATTTTTCTAAATATTTAGGGGCGCTAAAAGAACGGATAGATCAACAGCAGACCAGCGAAATAAATGCTGTCGATTGTACATCGATGCTTACCAGATGTGTTAAATTGCATCAAACAACAACGACTTCATTAGAAAAGTCATTAATTGGATGTACCAGTAAAATTAATCTGTCTGTTAATAGTCACGATGACATTAACACCATTATAACTCAGCGTTTTCAACGAACTGTCAAACTTCTCGGACAAGAAAATGTGACTTATGCAGGGTAATGGGATGACTCCACTGCTCTTTAATTTTAAGTCTAGAATAGGTGATCATGAAACTGACTGTGGATGCAAGAGATACATTTCATTGTAAATCAAGCCGAATAGTACTACAAAGGATCGACAGACCGACTGAATAGGAACAACTATTCTTGGTTGGTCTACAAACTGGTTGGTTGGACTACAAAGCAATGTCATTTTTACAAAAATAATACGTGAAACAAGGCAAAAATGCTCGCACTTGATCAATAATTCCACTCCATGGACGTGCAATCAAAAACGTTGACAAGACAATAAAAGGGCAATTAAAGTTTGTTGATGAAGTAAGTTATCAGTGTTAGCCAATGCATAAGAAAGTTGCATTCACAGGAAAGCTTAAAGAATATAAATTGAGAACCAGTGTTCTGTTTCAGATGTGAGACATGAGACTTACTCTAGCTCTACGATCACATTAAGTGATATAAGAATGTGGTAGCTTCCAATGGATTGGTCATGAAATAGCATATGAAGTAAAGTCTTGTGCTAGGAAAACACATCGGGAAAAACGAGAGACGTAAGCCTCTTGAAAGGACGCTACTTAGTACGCTGTTGACAAAGATAGAGGGACCGAGCTACTTGGACATTTGCACAAGGTTAAGTCCTGAGAAGGGTTGTATGACTGTGTTGTTACCATAAGGATTCAAATTTGAATCTCGCCTTGATATCAAGGGGAGGGAAAAGTGTAACGCAAGCTTTTCCATAGTAGCCTTCTACGAATATCTCCAGATATGCTCTTCAGTCAATTAGCTTTAAAGGATTCGTGGAATTGAATGCCACAGTATGGTAACAGTCGAATGCCTCTGTTTAATACCAGCTGATTGGTTACTGTTGCAACACACCCTGTATTCGCTTCCACTCAGTATTTATCGCGAGGACAAAGAACAAAGTATAAGAACGAAGAATGAAGTGATGAATACCATCAGTTTTGAAAAAAAGCGTTTCCTTTTTTTCAATGTTCCTCTCCTTACATTGCTTAGTTGTTTAACTTCTTCAATCTTTTAAGCATGTGTACTTGCGATTTCAAAGTTTTTACACGATTTCACAAGCAAAATACAAAATTTTTGAAAAAGTGGCGTCTCATTGGCAAATCTGTCTATAAATTTAAAAATAAATAAATTCAATCAATGAATTTAATTATAAATGAAAAGCAAAACGGCACGAGAACAAGAAAAGTTTGCATTTCCTAAAAACTCATTTTGCTAGGATTTTTTTGCATAATAACTGGGTCAGTTAACGACACTGTACTAGCCAACAATTATTTTTGAGGATCATAATGAAATCAGGGAAAATACAACTTAATATTTTTTTGTTTGATATTTAAAATCGAAATTATGAAGCATACAATTTAACAAGATCGGTATCAAGTATGCTCGCCTCCGGCTTGTATGCAATAGCCCATGCTCGGAAAAAGGCTTTTAGCAAATCTAGGAAGCAAACTACCTTGCTCTTTCACCAATGCTAATTTTTGCACACAAGTATTCCTTGGGCTATGATTCTTCTTCACAAAATGTACCTGGATTCCAAGCGTTTTCATTTAAATAAAATGAAATGTTCACCTACGATTGGCGAATAATCATAACAAACATAGCATGTAACATCCTTTCAAATTCAATTGTGTCTTCATAAATTTTCGTGATAACTAGTTCCAATTCAACTGGTAAGTACAGGGTTATCCATTTCGTATAGGAAAGGTGTAACCCTGCCATTTGACATCTGTCAAAGTTAAATGTCATCCGAAACGTGTTTTTTTAAGTTGAAGGTTTGCCATTTAGAAATATGAATCGTTTAACAGTCGAAGAACGCGTGAAAATTATTAAAGTTTATTATAAAAATGGTGATTCTGCTGTATCAACATTTAGGGTGTTACGAGTCGATTACGGTCGACATAATCGACCTACACAGCAAACAATTTCGAACACACTGAGAAAATTTGAAGAGGCTGGATCGGTTATTGATATTGCAAGGCCTGTGCATCATCGCAACATTCGTTCTGCTGAAAATTTCGCTGTCGTTGCTCAAAGTGTGGAGGAAGACCCGAATTTGTCGATTCCTCGACGTGCTCAACATTTGGGCTTTACTTACGACTCATTGTGGTGGATTTTGCATTTGGATTTGCGTCTCCATCCATACAAAATCCAACTCACTCAAGAACTTAAGCCTAAAGACCATACCCAACGCAGAATGTATGCGAATTGGGTGATTGAACAACAAGCCATTGATAACGATTTTTCGTACAAAATTTTCTTTAGTGATGAGGCTCATTTTTTGCTCTGTGGTTACGTAAATAAACAGAGTTGCTGCATATGGGGCTCTCAAAATCCTCAAGTGATCGCAGAAAGGCCTTTGCGTCCGGAAAAAGTTTCCGTTTGGTGTGCATTATAGTCTGATGGTGTTATTGGCCCGTATTTTTTTGAAAACGATCAAGGAAGAGCCATTACAGTCAATTCTGTTGTTGAAGATTATGAAGAATTGAAGAATTAATTGAAGATTATGATCTGGAGAACATGTGGTTCCAACTGGACGGAGCCACAAGCCACACAGACTAATCGAGTACTTTTGCAAGAGAAATTTCCAGGACGCGTAATTTCGAGATTGATTGATTGATGTCAATTGGTCCGCAAGATCCTGCGACCTAACACCTTTGGATTTCCTTTTATGGAGCTATGCAAAAGATCGTGTTTACGCGAACAATTCTCAAAATCTTGAGCAATTCAAAACCAATATTCATGAAGTTATGGCCGAGATATTGCCGGAAATGTGCCGAAAAGTCATTGAAAATTACCTCAAAAGGATTGAGGCCTGTAAGAGGTCCCGTGGAGGACATTTGAATGATGTCGTGTTTCACGTATAATGGCAAGGTACAATCTTTATATTGAATAAATATTTCGCTTCCATCTGAATATTTTATGTGTTTTCTTTAGCTTTACTTTCCCAAGCGTAAAATGGATAATCCTGTATAAGTCGAAATACATTATTGCACACTCTCCACCATAAGACACAGTTTCTGTGAAGTTCCTTATGTCTCGTGCTTTTGATTATCTTCATTTGTCTCAACATGTCTTCCCTTTCAAAAATATATGTTCTGACGCACCTTTCACTTCCTTTTTTGTCAAAGAAGGCCCAAAAACAGCTCTTATCCCTAAGTAAAGCACTACGGAACTTAATTTTCCATTTTCTATATCCGTGAGTTATAGCTGTCTTAAGTTCCTTCTGCCTGGTTAAAGACCTTAGAAAAACTTCGTTCATCGGCTCCCTGTCTCTTCGTTGGCTTTAAGCCCAGATTCCTTTCGATTTTTGATCGACTTCCTAGATCTGAACAGCTGTTGTGAAGGATTTCTGGCAGTGTTCGATAATGCGCGAGGCTAGTTTCTTAATATCCTTGCGTCTACCTGTAGCGATCACTCTTGTTTTAACGTCGAACAATGTAATCAATGACTTATTTTAAAATATTCATTGCAGGATCGACTAAACGCCAGCTTTGCCCCACTTTAGCTAGAAACATAGTTACGAAAGTTGCTGGTAAACTTTACTTTTTGTATCAGGACCCTATGCACTGTTCCAAAGTAAAAAATAAAATGCACCATAGCGATGAGACACAAGGCCTCACAATTTCCTTATCAGAATCCGTCAAAACTTCAAAATTTCTGTGAATGCTTGAGCTACCTTAAAACCTATCAGGTCACTTGGAAGTGAAAACTTTGTTCTTACTCAGTTTCTACAGAGGATGTTTATGGATAAATAATACTAGTGAGAAGGTTCCGAGCAGTATTGACAAAAATGTAATTTTTTCCTACCATATTGAGTCAGTCTGTGTATATAAGACTTTTGAAGATTCGTTTTCGATTCAATAGAACTGTTTTTTTGAATTCTTTAGTGGCTCTGAAGTACTCAAATGCAACAAAGATGGGCTAGATTAGTATTAACAAGGTAAGAACATACAAGAGGTTCTTTGAGTATGATTTCTGAGTAACTTTAACAGATAGTTCAGATGTAAAAACTATGTTCAGACCTTATCCTAATTTTTTTTTATTTTGAGAGGATGTTAAAACTATTTTAAGTTCAGACAAAAATAGGCTGAAAAGAGCGATTTTCCGAAGTGGTTGTTTTCACTTCTGCGCAAATAGATATTTTTGCACTCTCTAGGAGGGTAATGGGTGCGTACTGTAACGCAAGTACAAACTGCGCTAATAAGATTGGAAGGCTTCACTTAGAAAAAGATAGATTTGTTTTGTGTTTATATGTGAAGCTTCGAGAGAAATATCCTTGTTTTATGAAAAATGAGAGGAAATTTATCGTATCGAATATCATCCCACTTATGCTGGTGGAATACAATTCCACTTATGCTGCGTTAAATTGGGAATTCGTTCGAACTATGGATGTTATTATGGATTACGATGCGATATGGGATGAATGTAACTATGGGAAGCGATGGATGCAACTATGCTGTGCCAATAACCACTTGCACCGCTAATTTTAAGGCCGTACAATTATTCATGCACTTCACAATGCTCCTTGTATCTACACCAAAGTAGAGTAGAGTTTGTGCCCTGTGCTCATTTGGAGTCATTTCTTTGATGTATTGAGGGTCCCTTGTGAGGATCAGTAATCGAGTTGGCGCCATTACACGTCTTGTAGCCACGCCAGATATCGTCCTGATTTGTTCCATAATCTCATCAAACTCCTGTATGTATTCCTTCCAATCGTTCTTTATAGACATGTTTCGCTTTAATTTCTTCCTTATCCCAAAGCCATAGAAAGACATAGAACAGGAAATTTCACGAACGACAAAAGGACACAATAAATTAAGCGCATAGATTTTCAATAAATAACATAGTAAGTTATCTAATACAATTTATCTAATAATCTCGCGATGAATAACAACCGAAAATCCTTGCGACTAACCTGCAATCTAATAATTGGGTGTTGGAAACCCATTCCTTATTGCGCTCACAATGCACGATTAAATTTATTTAAAATTTTATAACACTTAAGCTACCGATACTTCTCCAAACATCAAAGAAAACTACCTCCATTTCCATGTACGATGAGGAATTTTTTTTTGTTTTTCTATTTTCAACTTTCTAGTGTTGAAAGGCAATAAGTGTTAAAGTGTCAACTTTAAATAGTTATTTCTTCATTGTTACGTTTTTCTTGACTGAAGAGCTTTCAAAAGTTGCAAGTCAAAAAAAATTTATACACTATTTAACACTCCCAAAATGGTAATCCATTGAGGATTTCAACTTTTCTCAATAGGTTTGGTAACCGCTTTTAACATAATTCTTTTCATGGAAAAGTAAATTTTTTACGTTTACTATGCATCATTTTCACTTGAAATTGTGAACTTCTTCGTAAAACAAATGTGAAATTGAAGAATTTTCTTTACTATTAAATTTAACACTTCACGACCGCAAGGAATGACATCTTACAACCTACTTCCTCCAATTTGTGAAGACTTGCCAATTGGAAGTTATTAATTTCGATTATTTATGAGATTAAAAAAGTTTGTCAACTTTTTTTAAGCTGTGAGCACGTTGATCGGCTAAACACGTATTGAGTCTTACAATAATCTTTCTATTCTTTTTCAAATTTCCGTCGTGTTCTTACTTCTTTCGTGCCATATGGTACCAAAGCAAAAAACGTAGACTTAATAATTGTATTCGTAGAGCTTGGGTCGGATACTTTATCAAATGTTTCAAATGACGCAATCTGTTTTTGTTGTAAACTGATCAATCCTTGGCCAAACCAGTCACCTTACACAACTTTCTTAAAACTTTTTCAGAAAATTAAAGAATGAACTGCGGTAAAATGCTTCCTTGAAGCACTCTAAGTTGCCACGCTACAACCATTATTTCTTCACGATTCACAACCAACCCGTCTTCAATTTAGCAATCTAAAGAAAAAAAGAAATTAATTAAAATTTCACATTGCTCTATTATTTTTCCGATATACTTTGTTCCGCACAAAAAAAAAAGACCATTATTTGCTTAAATCAACTTGGAGAAGAAACTCAGAAAATCAATTTAAATGTTTCCCTACTGAATAAACATTTCGTTGGAAAGGAGACAATTTTCGTTTAAATTCAACATCAGCAAGACCGCATCCATTTCGAAATAGAGGTCAGTTTGAACGTGTATGGATTTATATTCAATAATGTTACTGGACTTATTTTCCATTCTAACAGCATGCAGAAAAAAAAAACCAACAACATTCGAGCAAAATGTAAACAGTAGGAAAGGATAAAAAGTATAAGATTTCGTGTCTGTGCAGCAAAGGAATCGGTCAAGATATGTATTTGCGAATATGAAGTAAAGAAAACAGAACACACGGGTGGAATATCCTGTCAATGTACTCATATGTTTCATGCTCCTACTCACATGTTTCATACGTTCTTAGCACCCATTCCGTTTTCTTTGTACAAGATGATCATCTGTTTCGGATTCGAAAAGATTCACATGCCAGTAATCCAACATCACTGGTTCTAGATGTGAACGTACATTATGGAAATGTGCACGACCCGAATACAGTAAGGAAGAGAAATTTTAAGTCTGGACATTTGTCAATATTTATTTTGGGACTCATTTTTAAGTGATTCCTCAGAATTGTTATATTTGCGAAAAGAAATTGGTTTTTGGTGTGAATCAAACATTGTTTTCTTTTGCAAATCGTTTAATGGACCGAGAAGAATGTATGTAGCATTGAAGGGATTAGTTCGGCATCCACAGTTGTTGGTATTTTCAAATTCCAACTGAAATAAATCGAAAAACAAAATTGTATGTTAACTCATACTAGCCTTCTACTAAATTTGTACTCTTTTGTTTTTGAATCCCATTTACAGTTCGTTCTATTAATCTTCAGGAAAAGAAACGATTCCAGAGAACTCTCTACATATGCCACTTGGTGATACATTAGCAATCATTTCGTCCTGCCAAGATTGGTTACTCATTCGTTATTGTATGATCAGATCCATCTTCATGTGAACCATCAAACAGGAAAACAAATAGAAATTGATAGAAACGCCAAGATAAACAACATATCTATTTCCTTTTCAGTCAAATTAAATTAATGCAATTTCAATACTTTCCTATCTCACCAAGTACATTCTCAAACCTATCAAGCAATTGAATAAATTTGAAGAGCCGAACTCTGATCATATTACGCTATGTCGCAAATTCTTTTTTGCAAAATGCTTACCTAGGCATATTCCACTTATGTCTATCGATTTATCAACTGAAAGGACGATACCGGAATACATTTCCACAAATTATTGCTTCCTTCTGCTTGCGCAAAACGAAAGGCACAGCCAAGGTACCAATCAACTATACCAGATATCCTTGAGCGATGCCAAGAACCAATAAAATCACGACAGAAAAAACGCGCTATCGTATGGTGACGGTGGGAAAGGGTATTGTTTGCTATCCTTAACGTTCAAAGATACTATGAAGAGAATATGCCTCCAGTCGATTTCTTGCCTAAATGTATTCCCCAGCCTTGTAGGCAATGATTTCACTGAGGCATAGTGCCAGGCAATGAATATACACACGATGGAGTATAGAATATTGCACAAGGAAAGAAACACGTCCCTCTTCAAATCTAAGGATGATTATAATTGCAACGGTAGCACTATTTTTCGACACTTTAAGTGCTTGGTAAACTTTTTTTTCTATGCAACGATGATCGAAATGAGGAATTTAATCGAGCTGTACAGACCATAGAGCATAGTTCAGTCCATGATGAATAAATGAATGCAGACTTCAATTGAAAAATAGAGTCAAATAGAATAAGGCATTAGATGAAATGTTTTCACGATAGGATGATTTATCTGAATAAAAAAATGGACTTAGTTTTAAAAGTTTTTAACTTTTATTAGGACCACCCTAATTCAGTTACTAACACGTATGTGCAAATCTTAAGCAGATTACGAAACTAATTACAAAATGAAAAGATGAACTTTATACATGCAGAACGTTGTGCTACCGCATTTTAATAATGTAAAACGAACAGATCCAATCAATTAAAAGATTCAAATATAATTTAAATCAAGTGCCACATATTATTCGTCACAACTGGGAACAAATCACACTTTTATTACGGAACGGAATAAATACCATATGTGAATATTTAAGTAGCAAGAAGGGGTCAAATAATCGTGGGAAACTGCAACATTTGACGCCTGGCCTCTAAAAATTCTTGTTCATAGAATTTATAAGTTGAATATATATTTATTAATTCCAACAGAAATGAGTTCATATTTTATAAATATATACGTGGATTTTTTGTGGGACTCCTAGAGCGTAATGCTTATGGATTAGTTACTCAACCTGACGACTTAGCCTGGAGTCTGACACATTACATGAGGTGTGTCTCGAATTCTTAAAGCAACAAGCACTTTCAAAATACAGGAATCCCTTCGCTAGCGGGAATGAAGTGAGTATTGAAAAAGGGAGCGCACTACTCTCCAAGAGGACTTTTAAGCTGTCATAGCTGCCGGAGCATAATGTAAGGCACGATTCCCATAGTGTTTGTTGTACTCATTTCTAGAATCATAGTAGGGTTGTACTCTGTAATTTCGCTGAAAAATTCGCATCGTTGTTTCTTCCGTTTATGCAAGCGTAAAATATTGGCTCATCCACTTCTTCTATACTTGACTTGAAGTTAGGGTACCATGAATTATCAGCACCATCTAGGTAAAACCAGAAACAATTATGCCTGCTCAAGGACTGGATCAAGTAGAAAACAGTTTCACAATTCACAATTCTGATGTCGTCTCTTCTGTACCGAAAAATGCTCACCCTTGCAATCACCACCACGACCAGTTACCGTCATATCGTACTTGTCTCTAATTTCTTACTTCTTGTCTCCGTATTTCTGACTTTCTTCTAACAGATTTTGGTGCAATACGTTGCTGGGACCCATAGTTCTGCCCACTCCACAACACTCGTTTAGAGTAGTCTTCAGCATGGTCAACTCGATAGTATTTCGCTAAAGGTTTCAATTCGACTCGCGACTTTCCAACATTGAAAGGCCCCTCTTTTGGAACTCGCTTCTTTGTTAACGTGACTACAATGGATTTTGCGAGTGCCGGCTTGAAACCGAATGCATCAATCTAGTCCTTCTTTCTTCTCAAAAGCAAACGTAGTGTAAGTTTACGCATTATCGACTGTATTCCCAAACAAAGAGGGGTAAGACAGGGAGACACCATATCGCAAATACTCTTCAACGGCGCATTAGAGAGCAAAATAAAGGATTGAACATCGATGGTGAGCACCTGAACCACTTGAGATTCGCAAATGATATAGTCCTGATAGCCAACAGCCAAGAGGAATTACAAGAACAGCTGAATGAACCCAACGCGGCTAGTAGAAAAGTAGGCTTGAAAATAAACCTAAGTAAAACCAAGATCATGTTCAACGATTTTGTAAGCACTCAAGGACATACAAAAGTGAACAACACCACACTAGGAAAAGTCAAAGAATATGTATACCTTGGTCAGTAATCCACAAATCCGGTTCACTACTACCAGAAATCAATCGACGAATCAGGATGGCATGGAGTGCTTTCGGGAAGATCACGATAATATTCAAGTCTAAAATAAAGATGTACTTGAAAAAAAAACCTTCGACCAGTGTATCCTACCAGTCCTGCTATACGGTAGTGAAACATGCGCTCTAACAACAGGAATAACAAGGTAACTCAAGTTTGCTCAAAGAACCATGGAAAGATGCATGCTGGGCATTACACGAACGGATCGCAAGAGACTATCGTGGATACGGGAAAGGACTACGTTATACAAAGAGCAAAATCCTTGAAATGACGATGGACCGGTCACTTGGCGAGAATGATGGACGGCAGATGGACCACAAGAATAACGCAGTGGTCCCCAAGAGGAATCAAACGACCGAGAGGACACCCAAAGATTCGAAGGGACGATGACATAAAGAAAATAGCCGGCATATCTTGGATGCAAATAGTTAATTACAGGTAGACTTAGAAATAACTTAGAAATATGATTCAACAAGCTGAATGTGATGATGATACCGCGATTAGCGTCACAAAGTTCTCTGAATAGTCAATCAAATGTGACTTACTCGAAGGGTAAATCTCAGTAGTTTTCATAGCGTACGTCCAGCCTGTTGATCAAGCTCTACGCAACACCGTCTCTAACTATTAGTCGTTGGCTACCATGCTTCGTGCCATCGAGCAAGCCTTGGTCAATCTGAATCTGCAAAAGATATTTTGATAATTCAAAAAGATCTTCAAGCGATTCCAGGATATCCACCCATCTAGCTCAGTTAAAATCAAATTTACGTTAGAATAAAATACTTTTGACGATTCATTTCTTGTTATTATGTGGACCTGCGCTATCTGGTCTTCTGGAGGTTTAGGAGGCACGAGTGTTAAGTTGAATTAGAGAATATTCAAGGAAAATGTGATTTGTTTGGTACCTTGACTCCTTAAGGTAGGCTTAATTCTCTATGCCTAGATGGATGGCACGGTTCTGGGTGTATATATGACTCGAAGCGCCTTGAACCAGGAATGTGTCACATAATTATATGATGACCGTTTTAACCCTCCTATATAAAAAGGGAATCCGCTTGTCTCTGTGTACAAAATATTCAACATACGAGGGTGGTCCGATAAGTACCCAACCTATGCTCCGAATTCTTTAATCCGTCTGAAAAATACATTTTCTTGTGATCTGCAAAGTAGGCCTCCATGGCGGCGATGAGCTGATGACACCGATAACGAAAGTTGAAACTTGTTAGGATTATGCTCAAACAGCATGAAATATTGCTCTCAAGTTACGTTTGTTGTTCAGAGAGAGCAAACATGGCTTCCATCGCTCCGACTGCTTCTTCATGCCCTCAATTTCATGGACGATATGACCCACACGGTTTTTTTTATTGCCTACTGTCTCAGCTATCTTGCTGACCTTCAATTTGTGGTCTGCAAATACGAAATGATAGATATTTGTCACGTTATTCTCCGTGGTAACCGTTTCCGGGACATGTGAGCGACGTGCGACCACGTTCAAACTCGTTACACTATTTTTTTACGGTCACCATCGCAAAAATTGGCACCGCACACGGCATCCAAGCACTTCTTGATTTCGCGGCGCGATTTCCTTTTCAAAAACAAGAATCAAATCATCGACTTTCATTGCTCTTTCTTCATTTTTCTAAAATTCTTGGACAGCCCCATTGCCGCACTCGAGCAAGCAAAACTACGAGCCTGATTCGACTGAAATTTTGACAGTAGAAACTACGAGAATGTACTACCCAAGAGTGCTCGATAGCGCCACTATCGCAAGAGATAGTGGCGCTATCGGGCAGTGAGGCTGAATACTTATCAGACGACCCTCGAACTAAGTGACTGTGACTACTACGACCCCTCTGTAAGTAACCACCAGGACACATGTTTTGTATTCATACATCCCCCATATTTTGTATACATCCATATGATCATCAATCAATCAATCATCAATCAACACATGTCCTTCAGACTCAGAGATGCTGGTTTTAAATGAATTTTTTCTTTGAAATGTTTTATAACTCTTATCTTAATAATTCTTCCCCCGATCAAATGTTTTTTTTTTTTAAATTAGAACAGAACTTATGATCCAAGCAAATTTCAATGAAAAATAAAATTTAAATAAAAAACAAATCAATAAAATAATATTTAAATATACAGAATTCAAATAAATTAAAACTAAAAAAAAAAACTAATTGAATTTCTAAAAAAATTCAATTGTTGATGAATGCAAAAATTTAAAATAATTGCAGCCACATGCAATCCAATGCTGAAATTGAAAATGGTTTGGGCTGGATTGAGAGGCATTTAAATTTTTGAGAATTGTAAAAGCATGTTAAAATCAAAAACAACGCATGATATGGTCATAGTGCATTGTATTGATTGGAATATTTGATACCAAAATCTTCTTTATAGTCCATACCGTGTGTTCCCACTAGATTTTTATATATTCGAAAAAACTTTGCTGGAAACTATTTATTCCAACTTTTCCGAAAAAACCCCAATCTAAACTATTCTAAATTCTTTAATAATTTTTTTTCAACATTATTTCAAGTTCCTTAAGACTTGATGAAACGCAATGACTAGCAACCGAAATTTACTTTCCTAAAAGCAATGTAAAAATTTGAGGATCCAGACTGAGAGTGAGACAAGATAAAAGAATAATTTGTCTAGCTGCCAGTTCTTCTTGTAAAGCAAACCAAACATTAAAGGTATGTAACTTTCAATCAACTAAATTCAAGTGGCATTTTTCTCTCTTCTTCCATTACCATATGAAATCAATGTGTCAAGCTTCCATAAACGTTCGCTGGTATGAAGTTATGCGGAGTAGAGTTTTTTTCAAATTGACAATCGCGGTCCAAAACATAAAAAGAAGGAATCCAGCAAAAATTTTTGAATTTTTTTTCAATGATTTATGTATGAGACACTATTCGATTTCTTTCTATTGCCACAGGATGTGACAATTGGTTGGTTGCTGGAGATATTTTCAGTTTGATTGGGTTTTTATTTAAGAAGGAATCACTTAGTTTTTAGATCTGTTAAATTGAGTGCAGTTTCAATTAACAAAATTCTTTTTTCCTTGAATGGTTTGAACTCTCATAAGTTGATCCGGAAAATATATTTCCTCGAGACTATGAGACACCTTAAATTTATTCCAGCTTAAAGTAACGAGTACATAAGGAAATGAAAGTTGGAAGGAAATCTTCTAAATTTACTCACGTGTGAAATAAAAATTCCCACGTTTATGTGGGGCTGAACTGAATATAGATAATTTCATTAAGTTTTCTATAAGAAAACTGTTATAAGATGAGAATTTTAATAAAAATTTCAATGCTACAGAATTGAAGCCACGGATACCGTTCAAAGAAAAGTTAAAACTATTTGAGGAACCATTGGAATTCAACTAAAATGATCGAAATAATGAATTAAACATTGATATTTTCCAAAAAAAGACTCCTCAATGAAATTCAAACTCTAATTTTTTCCTTTTCGTTCAAATATGGAGGATGTTATACTCAGTTTTTTTTTATTACAAACATGGGCGCTGCTGACGAAGAGCACGGAAGATTACTTCTTCGGTATATGAAATAAATGGAACCAATTTATGATCGAAATTGAACGTGCGCATAATTTCAGACTAATGTTCTACGTAGAATGGTACGATAAGTAATTTTCTGTACATAAGCGCTCATGCAAAGGATTTCAGAAGACTTATTAATGTTACATTATACTTATTCATAGGAATTCTGCACGTATTAAAAATAAACAATAACACATTTATTAAGTTTCCTATTAAATCTTTAAACCTTATTAAATTAACTGCAATATTTATTTGGTACGTATCGAAAACTATCGTTCTAAAAAATTCAGATTCGATTCGAAAAAACATAGTGAAGGTAAGATCTAAACATAATGCTACTTTCCAATAAGCGGGGAAGTAAGAAAAAAAAATTAATGTGTAAGGCCGTGTATCAATCACAACAAGGTTGCATATGACAAATTTTCACTTGCCAAACAATACCCATGAAATATATCTGAAATAAAATACACCTAAAATAAACTGTGATTCTTTTGGTATAAAAACTATTGGTAAAAAAAATCTTTTCACTTGGAAACATTTATTTATCTCTGGTAGATTCGATTTTATCCTGTGTGATGTACTCAGGATATGTAACAAATGTCAATTGTTAAATTAGTTACCCAACAATAAATATGCCTGAGATTGTGGCATGCAGTTCAATTTGTCCTTAGATGCTGACATCTTTCCGTTTATACCTTCACGAGAGAACATGGCTATTCATCTTGAGACGTTCAATTGTTGCCTGAATGATTGAACGTCATGCACATATGGAAAGATTATGTGGAAGCTGTCGTTCATAGTCTCCGTACAATGCACGCAATCGAGAGACTGTGACTTTTCCGTCTCATGCAAGTAAGACTGAAAATTGCTGAGCCCACTGGTCTCAACATCTTTTGAGACGTGACCACTTGTGATTAATGAGACATGAGGTCCGTCTGCAACAACTTATGTTTATCCACTTTTCCTGACGCAGAATAAGAGTCCTACTTCCCACCTCTCGAGAGACAGCTTTTTCCTCCGAACTCTCACCACGTAACTAAATTATTCTCTTGTTACCAATAAGAAGCAGTATGGGGACCATTATCTTGATAACAAGTCACCCTTGGCTCAAGAACAGTACGATACGCGCCCACTTCCAGCGAAATGCCACGCCTCTTGCAATGCGTCAATGATTTTGGATACGGCTCATTACTAAGAGCGTCAGCCCATACTTCGGAGTCGTAGACGACCACTGATTCCACCGAACTCATAACTAGGCGTCTTTGACTCAATATTGATCTCCCAAGTTGGTTATTTGATGGCTGCGGTCTGAAACTTCCGCAACGCCCATGTCCTCTCATTTGGCCTGCGTAGCTTTACTGCGAGTACATAATTAAGCCAAGATATTTTATCGTAACCCTAATAGTCCACTTTACTCTCGCCATTCTGGATTTACTCCTATCCAGAATGGCGACAGTGGAATTTGTTGACAGCCCCTGGTTTTTCACAGTCTGCCATCTACTCAGTAACGATTATGCCTAGCCACAGTGTTATGCTCCGGCAGAGCGGTACACAGCAAATCCCACTGGCTCTTCAGAATCACCTATCAAACGCAATTCATCGGGTAACTACAGCCTCAAAAACTGAAAGCAGTCCCAATGGCTTGGCATACAGGATATTCCATAGATTTGGAGTAAAAGTGGAAACTTTGGTTAACAATCAAACGCAAGAACTTTCGGTTTTTCAGGTCAATCGTAAATATTCGCATTAGAAACGAGTAATCATTATAAGTGTATTATTTCTATAATATTGTGAGTGTACAGTGAGTAATTAATAATCACCTAGCAGGATTGAAGACATTCCTTTTATTGAGGGTTACGAGGAATGCAATACAGTGATCGTATGCTTCTTCTTGTTCGGGCGCCTCGAATTCTGTCTCTATGACGATCGTGGATTGTCTGAAGCTATGCTTCCATCCAAGCAACCATCCTGGTTATGGCATTTAAAAAGCATTCTGTGACAAGGATGGGTTCCATATGCTTCACAAGAACGGCAGACTTTAATGCTTTGGATACGATATTGTGCTGACTCAGAACAAATCAGTCATGAAAAAAAAACTGAGTTCAGCTATTTTGCACAGAATATCGGGAAATTCATTGAGCGGGAGAACATGGGCTGGAAAACCTCAAACAATTACGGTATCCATGCGGCTCCATCCTTCCGCATAATGAGTTCATACCTATTACCTATCAACTGAGTCCAGTTGATCTCATCGGCGAGAGATTGGGCTTTGCAGCTCTAGGCTCTGTTCTAGTGTATTAACTTGCGAAGGAATTTCTTAGCAAGTATGCGGGCCAATATTCAAACGCTGGACTTTGCAAGGGACCTTGTGAGATTCTCTACGTATTTCTGGTCTTCTCTAGTCGCACACAGAGATGATGAGATTTATGCATTTTTGTCTTGCTTTCTAGTTTTATTATTGCTTTTGCCTCTAAAATCCGTCCAGTAAACTCCTCAATTTTTTTAGAAAGTTTTTTTGTGGTTTTGTGGTAAACGCTATTAAGCCGCTTAGTATCACACTCCTAGCCGACTACTGTTATATTTTCAGGATTGATGCAAACGGATCCTGGACCACCTTCCGGATGCAAAGAAGGTGTGGCAGGTGTTGATGTTAAAATTGATATCAAAATTAGTATATTAACATTGATATGTTATAAAATATATTAAGACCTGGTTGAAATGAAGTCTCCACTTGTTTTCCTTTAGAACTCTAAACACTTTAAATTTGTATAAAAATCTTTCCCCCTGTAAGACTGCCCCTCAAATCTATGCTAATTGCTGTCCACTAAATAAAAAGGAGAACTAACTCACCTGAAACCAGAAGATATCCGTGGTCTGCTGCGAATAAGTAGGTAGCACGATTATACTCCGATATAAGGTCATTATGTAGACCCAAACAGTGGCAGCATGTAGCAAGTGAAGATTTACAAAGTAAAACAAAGCCCGCCCTACATAATGTCAGGATAAGATCCTCAATGCTGAAGATAAATTGAAAGCCACAATAGCAATCGAACACCAAAACAATATGTGAAAGTTATGAATGTGAGTTTTGTTAAAGTAAGCTTGTGTCATTCCGGCGAAGGTATCTTTCCGTTGACGTAGAAACCGAAACGATCCACAAAAAGTTGGTCACCACACCAAGAAAATTAAAAACCCCTCAAACCCGTCCAAACGATTATGAAAAAAATAAAGAACTGAAAGTTTCTCGCTACAGAAAGCCCTTAAATCGTATAAAAAATTGATAATTAGGTTTGACAAGTAACATCCCAATACCACTGACGGAATTTCATTGTTCGCAAAGCAGATAAGCAAACGTTAGAAATCACAGGCATTTCTTCATTTAAGATTGTGAGATATATCGACTCAATTTTGGCAAGATTAAAAAACTATACTCGTGGAAAAAACATAAAACTGCCCCAAACACAAACGCGAGAGGCTCAAACCATTCCTTCCAGTTATAGGCGTCACATAAGTCTGACGGGATATTTCCCCTCAAACAAGCAATACACAAAATAAATCCTGAATTACATTATTCACAACCCGAAAATGCCGGAAATTTATCCTAATAACAAACGAGATCGCGAACCGCCAGAATTAGGGCAATGTAAGTGCTGGAAGACATGGAGTAAAAAGGAAAAGAACTGAGACTACATCAACACTTTCGTGGCTTTAGAATGACGTGAGTCCTGGTATCTCACTGGCAATTATTAGATGACGTGAGTCCTGATATGTCAAATGAAATCGAAAAACAAGAAATTGTAAAAAACCTTAACTGATGGCCCGAAAATAAACAATCGAGTAGGTTGTGCATGGTACAGCCATGGAGGATCCGGCAATTACAATGCAACAAAACAACCTGGCGTTTACACAGCAGAGTAGGTGGCCATAATCATGCTCCGAGAGATTATGAAAAACACATGCGAAAATAAAATTTTCTTATACATTGGCTCTAGGAGCAAAGTCGTACATCATCTGACAACTTCCAAGCCATCTGACAACATCCAACATATCGGACAATATTGGAGGCACAGTACTTATCCTTTCGTATTTTTTTTTATATTGTAAGTGAAGGGTAAGGAACAAGTCTTTAAAAAATTTTCGCCATAATCAGCTTTTTGTTCAATTTAACCTTAAATTATTTGACAGTAATTTGAACGTCATGAAAATATTGCAAGATATTTCGGAAAGCAATTGAATTCTTGGAGACAAAATTGTGAGCACAAGTGAATATTATTTTTAAATTTCGTTTTGAATACGTAGTTATAGAAGAATTAATATCTACTTGGATGACCATTGTGATGACTGATCTCCTTTAATCGATTTTGTTCAGAAGACGCCAGCTTTTGAGTAACCTGTCTGCCTATTTTTGCCCATTCTTCTGGTATTACTGACTTCAGTTTTAATTTGGAAAGAATGTTATGTAAAACTGAAACCAATTCTAATAATACAAATATAATATAGAATGATAAAAATTTATCTTCTTCGTGCAATTTGAGAATTAACTCCTTCTCAATTTTATTACTTAACTTTCTTTTATTTTCCGTTTTCACATCTTTCATACTTTTAACTGTGTCAATTAACTCCAACAACTCTTATTCAGGACGATTTGAAAACGCAAAAGAAGTAAAACGGAAATTCCCTGACCTGTCGTTTCTTTATTTCATATCCCAAAGGAGGTAGCGTGACACTAATTGAAGAGATATATTAAAGTGGGCCCAAAGCCTATTCTCATGGAATTCAACTCCTTTTAAGTTTTTTTTTGTTCGTTTGTCAATTACTTGTACTAAATCTGGTTGTAATTTAGTAACAAACAAACCGAAAACTAATATTCCTAAAAAGATTGTCAGGATTTGTTTTTATCTATCGGTTGGTAACAAAAACTGAGAAACACAAGGAAAATGTCCAGTATTTTGTCCGACACTGTATATTCTGGCAACGAAACGCCACCAGATGACCATAGCACGGATATCATGTAATGAGTGCCCTGACTTTTACGCTAAGGAAGTAGCTCTTAAGCCTGAAACATATCTTTTTTTTTTGTTGGGGGTGAAGGCAATTTACGCCCGGAGTGTGGGTCTCCTAGTAGCCCATGCTACCAGACTACTTACTAAAAACCGGGCTGGGCCTCTTTTTTAGAAATACCCTTAGCTGATCGCCCGAAATATGTTAAAATCAGTTAATCAAAGATCACAAAAAGCAGGATATAAAAGAAAATATCAACAAAAGATAGAACGAAAACGTCAAGCAAGAAGTGAAATACACACGGAGCAAATGGGATGAAGATAAATATTAAGTGCTTACAGGGAAAGAGAAAACTGTACTTACTAGGGCTATAGGACATATACCATAGCACAATCTTATTTCTTTATCAATCTTGATGCTTAGAACTGATAGAAAGACTAAGCTGTTAGAAAGATTGAACTGTTCGAAGGGTTGAACCTTTCCACTTAAGAATAGAAGACAACATCATTAAAATGACTTTCGCGGCTAGCCTTAGTCCAATTTTTTAGTACATTTTCTATTGTTTGGGCCTCTGTTTCTTCAATGAGGATTTCGTGTTTTAAATTGTCAATCGTCTCTGTATGGTTAGCATAACACTCATCCTTGTCGACTTCCCACAAAAAAAGACCAATGGAGTCAATCGAGGTGTTAGCTGGCTATGCAATATTCGAAAACAGTAGGCAAATGATCGATTGTATGTGGCTGTGTGACACATTGCGCCGTCCTGTTGAAACCAAATGTCATCTATGTCGTCGTCGTCTTCAATGTTGGGAAACAAAAAACCGCTTAACATGGCGCGGTAGTGATCGCCATTTACTGTAACGGCGTTTCCTTGTTTATGTTCTAAAATGTCTCAATAATGCCACGAGACCAGATCCGGGCCAGACAGTCACTCGTTTTGGATTGATTTCTCCACGATTTTTATGTGTTAATTTTCTGAGCCCCAGAGACGACAATTTTGCTTATTGGCATATCCTCGATTGTTAAAATGAGCTACATCTGAAAAGATGATTTTTCGGTAAAAATACTCATCGGCGATCTTTGGCCCATTGAGCAAGATCCAAACACACCGAGTGGTCATGCAGCTTAACCTCTTGCGCTAATTGAACTTGGCACGCATTCATATCGATATCTTTATGCTAATTTCTGCTCAATAAAGTGCGTTAAATGTTCAAATCTTTAGAACGATGACGAGTTAATCTTGATGGTTGTTCATTGGTTGAGCACAGTGGACGTGCACGTATACGGGTTGTTCTATCCAACAACGATCAGTTTCACGAATTGGCTTGAAAAATTAATCCACAAACTGCGTTTTTGGCACATCCTTTCAGTCAAATGATTCTCGCAAATTTCTTACAGTTGACTAGAAGACTCACCACGTTGGAAATAAATTTTAAATAATTCCCAACTTTGTTCAAGCAAAAAGCGGCCAATTTCATAGATGTCAAAGATAAAACTAACTTTCTAACATATCGGAAATGTCATCTTTCAAAATGTCATCAAAACGGAAATGGAAATGTCATCAAAACTTTCAAAGTAAGATATAGTGTCAATTTTAAACGTTATATGGCCTACCCTGTCCCAAGGGTGGTTAGTTAAATTTTGATAATCTGCGACTTCATTGAACAACGTAAGCTATTGGATACATACGAAATTCCTGTTGATTAGATAACTTGACAGTGGGTGAGACATTCAAGCCAAGAAAAATCGACGAGCTCTTACGATTAGTCAAACAAACCAAAAGCTGTTTTAATATATGGGATGATTTCAATTGTTTAGTTATTCGTTATATTTTTATTAATCCATTTCTTATGAAAATGTCTCTGTAGATATACATATGCTTCTCGCTTTACATGTATGTATTGTTAGTGTATTTTTGTTTGCTTAGTATATGATCTTCATCATAATCCTGCGTTGTTTGAACACACATATATACAAAATAAGCTGAGCGAAGTCAAAAATAAAAGAAGGAAAAACCAATGAAAAATACATTTTTGTAAATATGAAAAACCGTGTAAAGCCCAAGTAGTAGTTGCGGTAATAATTCTTTCAGACGAAATAATATTAATAATAATACATTGACAGCCGCATATAAATAAAACCGAACGGCACTATTGAACAAAATATATGTACAATGCGAAATTTTTATGAAGTTTTTGTGGAGGTACAGTGCCGAATTTCCAGGAGAAGTGTTTTTTGCCCATTGTCCTTTGTTCAAATTACAGCGAAATATGATCTTGATTCGGAAATATGGCGTCATGTGTGTACATGGACACTACAATTATCTACAAAAAAATCATTATTATAAAAAAAGTATATGCTAACGCGCAACCATTAATTCCAAGATTTCATGTGTATGTGAATATTTGACAACATCTTACCTAGTATATAGCACAGTTGGCTAAGATAAACACCTGCCGTTTTGTTCAATGAATGTATTCGTCCACAACAATCATTCACTCATTTCATATGAATGCTATAAAAGCCAGGTTTGTCATTACTTGCCAGCACACTTGAATGCGTTTGCGTACGTAATAAATTTGGAATACACGCACACACATGCCGACGAACTCAACGGTGTGCTCAATATAAATTTTTCAGGTTAACCCACGCCTATTCAAACTCCAATCACATCTGGATCACTCTGATATCATCACATCTATAGTATCAGATTCAAAAACACAAACATACTTCCAAGCCAACCTTTTCTACACAACTCAAGATTGTGCGGTGATACCGCAAAAATGTCTTGCAAACGTTGTAGGTATATTAACATTTTTTTATGCCACAGGTAGCAGACTATGTACACACAGTGTGTGTCGCAACGATCGGCCAGTTATTTTAGGATGCTTTGTGACTAAGTTACTTACAATGGAAGGCATGAAGCAAGAAGTCAAAATTAAATGATGGATAATTCATCGAGCAATAAAAAACTTTTCGTCCTCCGGCATGCGTGTCTGTTCAGTGCTATTGGGCGCCCACGCCTGCAGGCTCTTTGCACCTCATAGTGTGCAGTTGTGCGACGCAGTGTACAAATATATGGATCTCGATGTACACAATACGCAAAAGATGTGGATTCTACCTGAACAATATCAAATTGGGTTGAATTTCTAAGTGTTTTTATTTCCAACTCCCCAAAGTCTTGGAATTTTTTGTTTCTCCTTACTACCGTTGAAGTAGTTGCAGAAGACCGAAAGCAAATGCCAGGTACATGGTGTTTGGACAGCGGAGTCGTAGAACAAAAACGCTATACATAGCCGTGATTCCCATACTCTGGTTTCAGGTTCCCTTCACTCAACCATCTATCTACTCAAGCTCTTTTCAACTTTCTCAAGCACAAAGGAAAACAAAATATCTCCGATGACATGGCAATCTGGAAATTAAAAACTGGCCGAGGAGCAAGCAAGCACAGAATGTTCGCATGCTATGCATGGTGTCAGACTCATACTAAACATTAGACGAGTATGTACATTTGGTTTAGCGCACCGACATCCAAATTGTAAATGAATTTCAATTTTGAAAGATATGCCTGCCTAGCACAACAATAGTGGTAATGTAATTTAAGTGATTTTTTCATGCATTGTAAACAGAGATGATATAAGCAAACCAATAAGTGCCCTAGAGCCAAGTGGTGGCGCTCCAATAACTCCTCCATTTTAGATAAAACGGGATTCGGTTCGTGGAAGATACATAAATCACAGTTTGAACATTTCTTGAAAATGATTTTCATCATTGATGATGGTTCGATAGTCGATGATTGCTTGAAAAAATGCCCCGCCTTTGACTTGAACATTCAAATTAAACTTCCGAAGACATTTCTATTGATTAGGTGTTCTAACTCGATGGAAACTGGTTGCAAGTAAGCTACTCGACTGAGTTTGCTTGAAAAAGACTTCGCTTTTTTTGTTTTGTTTTGTTTTTGCGAATGACGATTGTCAAAAATGGCTTCGATATTTCTGGAAGTTCCCATGCTCCCAATTAAGACATCGCCCAAAAAAAAGAGGCACTCAAGATTTTGTGTTCCGAAATAAATTTCCGCAGCACTTGAACTTAAAATTTACTATATTCACGAAAAATTAACTTTTCTTTGCTGATTTTTTTCAGGACTGCGTAAATGGCTGCTTAGAATTTTCACACGAATGATTTGAAATTGCCAATTTCGTGTTTTCAAGATAAATTTATGGTCTTTAAGCGTAAGTAGACATTCGAAAAAGACTGTACCACATAATTGATTTGCACTTGCAAAGTTTTGGCGGAAGTTGCAGCATATAGAATTCAAAAAAGTCTGTCAGGCGGCACAGAGAACTGATTCTTCTTCAGTAAACGCCGTGTTCTCCACACGTTTCACAGTTTTCCACACAATTAATGGATCAGAGAAATCGGATGAAACCTTTTGTATCTTAGCCCGTGAAGTTTCTTATTTGGTTCTCTATCCAGTGCTTACAATAATTGTCGATCCCATGTGAAATGGAAGATGGTTAAATTCTTCTTCCTTTGGCCTCTGTTCTCAGCCCTACGGTGGGATTTATCACATTTCAAGACCTTTGAGAAGAGTGCCGGGCCTTGGCAAAGATAAAAATTTAAATTTAAATATATTTTATTTTTTAACATAAGGTTTTAACTTTTAAATTCGATTAGTTCAATATCTTCAGTTGTTTTCCATCTTTCGATATTAAATATACCAAACATAAATCCATGTATAAATAAATTTTCACTAATTATATCATCGTTGCTACTGGATTTTTATCATTGAGAAATCGTTGCACATATGATAAAAAAAAAATCGTTAGATGCTAAATCTGGCAAATATGGTGGAAGCAATTCGTATCCGAGCTCATGAAAATCCGTCCGGATGACGAGGCAAGCTAGCATGCTAGTGATAAACCCACTAGCTCTATATCATAGCCCATTAGATCATAACCAGACCCCAAAAGAAATATGACGCGACGATCCCTATGGTTAACATACCAAGAAACAATAAAGTACAACAAATATGACAACTTCCATAAAAAAAATACAAATTGAATATTAACGTCATTTGAAAGCCACTAAAATGCATTTCTTTCATGAATCGTTTTTAAAAAGCAGCAAACACCGAGAAATTGACAATTCCAATTCACTTTCAAGTTTCTTATTTGACAAGGAACTGCATTTAGATTAAACGAAATTCGTGCGAAAATATTCTGCATTATTTTAAGTTAAGAACTTTAAACAGTCGAAACAACTTGGAAGGTTTTATTAAGCAATCAATCAATCTAAACATTTAGTTTAAATTAAGCACACTAGGTGAAGACGACTCAGTTAAGTCCATTGTCATTAAATAAGGACAATGAAAGGCTTTCATCCGAAATGAACGCTATTTTACAGGGTGGAGCATCTATAACGTTTGGAATTTGAACTATAGGTTATTTTAAGGTTGGAAGGTTTAACGACATTTCCGATGTGACAGAAAGTTAGTTTTATGTTTGACATTTGTGAAATGATAATCGCTTTACGTTTGAACAAAAATATTGAGAAACATTGAATATTTATTTCCGAACTGGTGAGTCTTCCACTCAATCTGTAAGAAATATACGAAAAAATTTGAAAGGAAAGATGTGCCAAAAACGCAGTTTGGGGATCAATTTTTGAAGCGAGTTCGTGAAACTTTATCGTTTTTGGATGAAACAGCCCATGTACGTACTTGTCCTGTACGCGCACAACTAATTACATTGCTTCCGCAGGAACATCAACTCGTTATCTTTCTCGAAAATTTCATCAACGTTCTCAAAACATTTCTCACTTTGTTTTTAAGAAGAATTGTGCATAAAGATCTCGATATGAATGCGTACAAAGTTTAATTGGCCACCTCAATGCTGCGTTTAGGTTTCGTTTGACTTTATTTTATGGGCCATTAAGAAATATTATCATATGTTAATATACTTTGAGAGCCATTAAAAACAAGTGTTACGCTAACTATCTGCAGGCAATTGTCAACTTGAAACATGAAATCGTCAATGACGAAATAGAAACCCAAACAATCGAAAATGTACTGAACAATCGGATTGATCGAATAGTAAGGCTAGTCATGACAGTCATTTGAATGGTGCTGTCTTCTATTCCTACATGGAAAAGTTGAATCTTGAAAGTTCTTGAGGTTGAAAAATTGATCTACCAAAAACTTCTGAGGTTGAATCTTGCTAATGAACTCTAACATTTGATTTTTTTTCACTGATTTTGCGATGAGATTGATTTGATTTCACTGGCTTCTCATTGCCGATTCAAATTCCTAATCCGTATTCCGAACTAAGTAACGAGTATTATTTTCGTCCCTTTTTAACCCGGCTGCAGGAGAAACTGAGTTTTGAGGAATTAAGTTCGATGGATTTCAAGTTCAAACTAATTTTTTAAATTGTAATTATTGAAACGTAAATAATTCCACTTCCTGTTGACTCAAGCAGAGCGAATATGCTCAAAAAATCTAAAAACTCCTTGAACCCTCCTATCAATTTAATCAGAACCATGTAGGACCTATAAAACTCATAATCACGAGTCATCACCCATTGCTCTGCCTATATCAATCAGTTCATAGTTAATAAGAAAAATTGTTTTCAAATAGATGTAAGCCTAGGAGAAGATTTTGTCCAAATTGTTCTCTTGATCCAATTATTAGTATCTAGTCCAAGTAAAGTAGAGTCACGAGTAAAGTAGAATTTTAAGTAACTATAGATGTAATAAGAATTTACTCAGAATTCGAGATATAAGCAATCTGCATTGCAAAAACCGCGTAAGCATAATATCATGAAAAAAACTTCTAGATTTTTTATATAAGATCGCGTATGCGATTTCCTGATGAAAGTCAATTTTTGCGTCGCAAAATGTGGTCATTTTCTTTAGCAAAGGTATAAGATATAGGGTACACAGTGGCTCGAAACAAAGTTCATGCTTTTATGAGTAATTTATTGACTCAAATTTAATTAAGCTGTCTCTTAAAAAATGTTTATTAATTATTAAAGTACAGTACTTGAGTATGTATTTCCTATATAATTGAATACTTCCTAAATATTTCAATAATTTCCGTTTAAATATAAACCAACGCGTTCGTGACATTCGCTTAGTCAAAGCAAATTTTTTTTATGAATTTTAAAGAATTGAAGTTTTTTCACTGATGCCTATTATTTCGTTGCAGATATCTTCTTCCAAATGCGCCAGAGTGGTCGGTTTATCGTTATAAACTTTTGACTTGAGATAACCTCACAGAAAAAAGTCTGTGAGGTCCCAGTGTGAGTCCCACAGGACAGTGCGGGCCCTGTTTATGTCGCCTCATCTGGAGACATATTTGGCAGGGGAAAAATCACGAATCTAGGCAGAAATGTATGGAACGTGTGTGAAGTTGCCCCATTCTGCGAGAGCTATTTTTTTTTTGGAGAAAAGCCGGAGAAGTGTTTAGAGTTCTGGAACCAAGGAACTGTCTGAAATTTTCATATAAAGCTCTGAATTTACTCTAACTGCAAGTTTTCTTGCATCTTCAGAAAATAAAGGGCCAACCATTCCCCGTACCGGCATTGAATGAAGCGACCTTGAATTTTTGTGTTTCGGACTCGATCCACTCCTCATTTTGCTTATTTGTATTGTCATGAAAATGAATTCCATCCAGAAAAAAGATTCTAGTTTACAATACTGGCCTATCATTGGCATCCTGTATTTTTTTCTTGCACCTTTTGAATTACATTAAATTAACTAAAATCTCAATGCAAAATGCGGTTTAACGATGATTTATACACATTCAAAGCACTTGGACGCTGCCGATTTGAAGGATTTGAATTCTCACGAACAGACCGCCTTGGTCATAACATTGGCCACCCTGACCTATGGTATGATTTTTGAAAGAAAAGGATTCTTGGCTTCACATTTTAGAGACAAAAATCACATAAATTGTAGAATCTTCTGCGCGCTACAATCGGGGGACTACCGTTTTTGTAAAACTCTCGCGTGTATAGCGCAAGATCCGTTCCCAAAAAACACTCCATAGAGACACTACATAGTGCCAGCCTGCCTACTCGCAAATCTCTATCAGAGGTGAACTCTGATTCGATGCGTTCACGTAGTCTACTAAATAAATGTAAACTTTCTTTTAAAAAAAAATAACCATGGAATGTTTTCTGAATGTCAAACCGTGATGGTATGATGAATCTATGTTTCATTAAACGTAATAAAGTGATGCCAAATCTGCTTCCGATTGCGCTTTAACATTGCCGAGTATAACTTGCGACGTGGCACACGTCATTGTATTTCCTTTATATGTAATAAATGTGACAATCACTTCTTGCTTAAGATATTTTTTATATCCATTCAATCGCAGTTGGAACTATCAAAGCACCTTTAATTGATACCATTCCCTGAGTTTTTATTACATTATAGGGGACTGTTTCAACTACTTCGAGATGGTAAACTTATTTTAGCACCTAGGACGATCAGACAGAGATAGAAAAAGCACAAGAAGATTTATATTTGTATTGCGATTTTACGCAGAAACTTCAAGAGGGGTGTACTGTTCTACGCCGAAACGAGAGAAAATTTTTACCAATCCATTTAAAACTTCGCTGATTTATGCCGAATACCGTCAGGCCGGGAGTTTGTTTGAAGTGTTGTTGCTGTTTTTTTTTAACGAAAACTTTATAGTTGACAAGTTTTTATGTAGCATATTCTCCGTTAACTAAAGCTAATTCTGTTACCAAATAAAAGTATGATTTTCAAACTTTTCCCATTGTTGGAAAATGATTCGAGCTACTCTTGATTTGAGCTACTGCTACTCACAGCGGCTTGGCATTTTGACAGTTCTGTTGCAAATTATTATGTATTTTGGAAAACGCCAGAATTTAAACATTATTATTGCAGTCATTTTCACTTCTTCAAAGGTAGTGAAACAAATTGAACGTTGCATCCACTAAATCAGTATTGCAATTTTCTATACACTTTCCTCTTTCTATTGTTTTGCCTTTTGATAATTTACTAACACTTGGACTTTTCCAACAGTCGCCGCCCAGAGATTGCCTGACTGCCATCGGACGATTTTTTTTAAGGATTCAAATTTTGTCACGCGCAAATCTTAAATGCTTTATGGATGATGGAAGCCAACCATGCTAATATTTCTTACCGATGAAAACTCTAAATATAAAAGAAATTATTGTTCTTCAGATTTAAATGTCAACTCCATGCCCGTATTTAATCAAGGAACTGGGAAAATTTTTTTTTGACTATTTCCAAATTTGTTTTTTCTCTCTATAGTGTACGAGGACTATAATGTATGTTTTTAACATTTTACTGAAATATTTAGTGAGGTTTAGAATTGAAAGCTGTAATACTTATTCGTCTTATTCAATATAAGTTTCTAAAAAGAAACATTAATTTCAATTTCAAATTTAATTTGCAATGTTTATTTACTGATATATTGTTCAGTAGAATTGAATAACTAACGTAGGAGGCCTGAATTGATTTCAACACAAGCTTAGTTCTATATGAACTCGATTTGTTTACTCAATTGTTTTTTTAGGAATAGTATTCAATTTTGAAGGAAAAATTGTACTCAAAACCTTATTGTACTTGCCCTATCCTTTCCTAGGTTACAAACCTTAAATCTTATTTCATTTGCTCAATTTATGCTTGGGGTTGAAGCAAAAGACAGCTATAAGGAATTATTATTTGAAAATGATGCAATAAACTGGCACTACAAATGGTTGAACTGGTAGCTTTGGTCAACATTTGGTCGTTCACTCGCGAGTTTCTCGATGTGATGCGTTTCAGCAAATTATTATCATTTTTCAGAGGAAAAATTAAGAGTTTGGCTAAAACCCATTGTCAGACATCGATTTTTTGAGACTTGAAGATGGGGTTTTAGTACTTCGTGCATGTGCTGCAGTCAGAAGCTCCATACAGCCAAATAGGCATGATCACCGTTTTGATGATAAGGATCTTATTCAAGGTATAATTCTTGCATCAATATATCTAAATATATTTTCCTCACGCTACACCTTACGGAGCAACAAAGTATATAACACTAATACTGAAGTTTTTGTTCAATGTTTATATAAGGTCTACCGGGAAAAATCTGTCCGTTTTTGAATTGAAACAAAATAACACAATTTTCATAAATTTAATAATATTTATTGTAGAGTATGAGCTTTTATTTTTCATGAGCTTTGTCATTGAGATGGTAACTCGTAAACGCCATTTTTAAAAGATTATTTATTTTTAGAGGCGAAGAATGCAACTAATGCTTGATTGACATCGGCTTCAGCTTTGGATTTTGTTCTTGTAAAAGGTTCTGCCAAGAGAAAAACAAGTGATAATCGGAGAGTGCGAGTTCTGGGTAGAATGGGGGATGTGACAGAATTCCCCAGCCTGGCGCTTCGAGTATCTAAAGAGTCACCAAAGCAGCATGTGGTCTTGTCATAGTATGACGCAGTAAGAGATGCTTCTTATTGAAAATTGCCGGCCTCTTTTCTCTTATTGTTAATTTAAATCATCTATTTGCTTACAGTATTTTTTCGAATTTAGCTTTTCATTAGGTTTCAAAAGCTAGTATTGTATTCGTCCTTGCATATCCCACCATATAAACAACATTTTCTTCTTCAGGTTAAGCTTAGAAGTAGAGAGGACAAGCTGGACTTTTCCTCAGGATGTTTTCGTATGTGAGCTATTTTTCATCACCAGCTATCATCCGGTCCAAAAGAGGTTCGCTTATGTCCCGACCAAGTAGAGATATGCATATGGCAACACGATCATTCAATTTTTCTCACTTAACTGATGAGCCATCTATTTAGAATATTAATTTATTTATAGATCAATCCTAACTTCTGAACATGGTCGGAAATGGTTTGTTGGGTTCAATTCAGCTACTTTGCAATCTCCGATGTTGTCAAAAAGAGATCCTGGTCTATCATAGTCTTGATAATGTCATAAAATCGATCAAAGATGGCCGTCCTGAAGGTGGCTTGCCAAGAAGGTCGAAATTACTTACTACAAATTTTTTTAACCATCTTCTGCACGGTCCATGACAAACTACATCTTCACCAAGACCTTTCGCCAAATTTTGACACGGTCGTGTAGCATTCCTTCCTTGTTGAAATTCATACAAAACACAGCGGTGTGAATGAACTTTATTATTACCCATGTTTTCAAGATCTCGTCTAACTTATTAATGACATGAGACATCTTTGTTTAATTTTTTAGGAGTGTACATGAGTGTAAATGCAATGATAAAGCGAGGTGGTCGTCTCAATCATGTCTCAAACATGTGCATATGGATTGAAACTTGAAGTGACACAATCGGACATAACTTTCCGGTAGACGCAATATGTATGTATTTGTCTTATCAGCAAATCAGCATCTTGACAAAAATAATTCGAAGAGTCAGAGAAGTATAACTGAGCTTATAACCTGCATGAAAGCATAAAAATTGGCTTAAAAACCGACCAACCGATGCTCAAAACGAAATTTCCAGCGTAAATAAAACCGAACCTCAGCGTTTAGGAACGCGGGTAGTTGTTAATATTTTGATGTGGTCCTTTACAGTGAAAGCAATGAAAATGGTAAAATCTTTACGACCTCTGTCGCTCTTTATGGCCTCTATGTCCATCTCATCGAGCCTGTGATGAGATATGACTAAGATGGCTTGTCTCTTAAAAAGGGAATTGTAAAAGGTTATGGAGGGGCTAAATTGTTTGAAGGGCGAATGAGAATCTTTGATCCAGCAGAGCATAGAGCAAAACGTAGAATCGGTTACAAAGATGATTTGGCAATCGTTTTGACCTAGTTTTGTGCATAAGCATAAAATTGAACATACTAAGCCCTTGGTACATTCATAAAATCGGTTACCCTGCGTTTTCTGAACCAAATTTCAAACAGCGAAATCCTACAGGAGGTTGAGTAGACAAAAAGTAGGCTAACAGCGGGATGTTGCGTTTGTTGTTTTTATTTTTTACTTATTTGGAGCATTTTTTTAAATTCGCGTCTAGAGTATATAATATGTATATTCTGCACCATGGACTTTCAAGACCAGATTAATATGCTTTCAAACTAAACTTGAAAGCTACAATATTGTTTATACAATACAATATTTACAATACAATATCTACAATATTTAACTTTTAACACTTAAAATTTTTCACATATGAACTTATTTCAAAAAGCATATGTGACGTATTATGCGTTTTAAATAGGTACTTTGACAAAGCAATAGCCTTGCACGGCATGTCAACAACGCAATTTGATTTCAATTTCGTAGGGGTTGCTGTGTATTCTTTAACCCTCTAAGATTTTCCTTTAAATATTCTAAAGTTATTATCATATATACATATATATAATATTATATATATCCAGACGGGCTTATTCGTATATCCAGTAAATTGCATTTGAAAAAAATTTGTAAGGTAAACACAGCAGACGTTTTCTCATTCTCTACTATTAATTCAGTCTGCTTGATTTCACAGTGGAGGATCCTTATTTTCCACATAAACTCGAAACTTTTTTTTCTAGGCTAAATCTAGCTTGTGAACATGAAGTCAATCACAAATTGTGGAGGCTTCTTATTTTCAGACCCGAGGGTTGGAATTATCTCATTAAACGTTTCACGTATGTCAAAATTTCACATCGACATTTTGCCTGAGATCAGGTTAGAATTTATGTTGAGATTGATATTAAAGAATGTTATTAAGAATCCGAATTGTTGTCAAAGTCAAAATATCAAAACAAATCCATAATCAAATGTAAATGAAACAAAATTATTCATACGTTTCAATAAATAGAAGTTTCTGAAGTCAAATTCTTCTAATTTTTTTGAAATCTTTTATATAACAATCTTAAGGCATTATCGAGTCATATTTGTTTGTAATATTTATTCAGAAAAATAATATAGATGGCTGTTTTTTGGTATAAATAACCAGTTTTTCGTTATTTCTGCTGCCCTTAACAACTTTACAAACTTATCACTATACAAACTGCTTTTAGGATAAAACTAGGAAAACAAGTGCCAAAATTTCGCTATTCTGAAAAAAGTCTCTAATACCAGGAAAACCTTCCAAAAACTTTGCAATCGCATATAATTTTACTGATCACGCCTTTAAATGAATGATGTGGAATTTTTCAAATGCTAAAGGGGACAAGGAATGGTTGAAGTATGGTTTTAGAAATCTTTCTCATCATTATTGTTCCAGTGACTGATAGGATCCTTTGATTGACAAACAATGCTTTTAAACTTACTGCATTTTCGCAAAGTTCTTCACTTAAATGGTTCATTGCAGCTTACGTATTCTTTTGTGGGTCTACGGGACTACAATACAAGTTTTTAAAAGTCCCTATTCCGATACAGGAAAAGCTTACTAGCCAATAGTACTAGACCTACACACGAAAAGCAGGAAACGAATTCTGTATGCCTACAATCAACATTTGGATTCTTTCAAACAAAAAAAAAAAGGCAAACGAATAAACTAAGATAACTCTCAATCACTGATACTGAGTACAATTACACATGTACCCTCGACATACCAATACCCACATATTTACATATCACACATGAGAAGGCCTTTTTATCAGACTACCAGTCTACAAGTCTACAATCTTCGAACACCATTTAAAAGTCCATCGATTTAATGACATTAATGATCAACAAACGATCATAATATTGTCGAAACAATTTGCCTTCTAAACTACACATATGAGCATACCACACGCTGATGGATGACCAGGAGACGATAGTGACTCAATAAAAAAAAACTGGTAATTATTTATTTGAATTTACCTTAGGCTGAGTGCATGGCAAATAAAGGCTTTCAAGGAAAACATGTTTCTCTACCGTTCAAGTTTAAAGCCAAGTGAACAAAGTGTAAATACTCGTACAAATGAAATCTGAAGGTTTGAACAGATGATTTTTTACGATGTTGTACACGTAAAATATTGAAAACCGTAGAAATATAGTTTAAACCGGCGAGGAGGAACCCATCGAAAGAGCTGATAAAAAAAATATCAAAACATTTTGATTCGTAAGCTCCTCGACGTGTGAATAACATAAATATCCTCAATTAAGTTGGTTGACTGAAGCATGCAACATTTGAGTTGCTTGAGGTAACTTTAATTTTTCCCGCCAAACTATTTGAGAGTTCGTTTTTCTGAACAGCGCAATCAAACAAATAACAAACAATCGACAATAGCCTTTTTCAAAAATAAAACTTTTATCCGACCGAAAAAATGAACGCCTTCAAGAAAAAATAATATTTTGCCTGTATAACACCTTTATTCATTGTTGACATTTTACACCGATTAAACAACTTGCTGAAAAAATGTAATACAATCAACACGTGTTAGACCTCAATTTAGGTAACCACATAGGAAAATCGAAACAATCCTAATGTGAGGGCGGATGCCTCTCGTGTATGAGTAAGATCGTCAAAGATAACTTCCGATCTGAAATCTACACTTAAATGTAATTCGATATGTTTTGTTTGTGCCCCCATGAATTAAAATGTTTTATAAGCCCATTGCCTCCTTTCATATCACATAGCACGTTTTATGTTAACACGTATCTGCAAAACTATTCCTACATATAACAGCAGGATACGTGTCAAGTTAAATAGAACTGTAGAAATCATGAAAGAATGGAATTAGTGGTTTTATATTTCATTGACTTATCACTGTTGGTAATTGGAAGCTATTAGATAGTGTTTGTGGGGTCTCGCTAGTAAATGTTTTCTGAAGGAATTTGAGGGTAAATTTGAAGCGTTGGCGACTACATCATGAATCTGGAAATGAGATTGGAAGACATAGATGATTTTCGCTTTTGCGAAAATAACAGGGGTAGCTTAAACATGAATATTATACACGTGAATATTGAAATACATTTATAAATAGTTGGTCTTGGCGTGCATTAGTGACAATCCTTTAGATACTGCACTTCCACGGCACAGATAGTACCTGAATTTCACAGATGATGACTCTGACTGTCCGAAATCGAAGTGATACATTCAAGTAACACTGTCATCAGTGGGATTTCAATTTGTATCTGTTTTTGCTAGTGATTATAGTTGTCAAAATTATTAGAAAAGAACACAACTGTTATAACAAAATTTATAAGCAATTGAGTACCATGAAAATAGAATTTGCATCAACATTGGATTTAATCCTGAACAAACGAGCTCGAAAACAATGGATAAGTTGAATAAAACATTTGAAGAGGAGTGTATGAGCAAAGCATGAATATAAATAAGAGCGTAGTATAAGTGGTTTCAAGATGGCCGCACGTCTGTCAGCAGTGGTTCTCAATCTGGCCGACTTTCAAGCGCAATAACATCAGAAAACGTCAAGCGTTTGCAACGTGCGATTGAAGGGGGTCGTCGGTTGACTACACACGAATTAAAAAGTGATCTTGAAATACTAAAAACTACTGTTTGGAGAATTCAAACCGAGAATTCAAAATGACTCGTGTGGGTGCGAAATTCCTAACAATATCGAATTTGATATTCGCATTGAAATCCCTCAAGTCAACTTAGAAAAGGTTTCTCATCACGAAAATGCACTTGAGGAGATTATTTTTGAAGATGATTAATCGGTGCTTATTGGTATGATCCAGAAACAAAGCGACAGTGGAAGCATCCTGAATCACCAACGTCAAAAAAACACATCAAAGTCGCATCTGCATCTGTCGTGTACCACGGATTGTCTCCGAGAGATCAATTAATCACTAAAGCATACTACTCATGCCACTCATCAAAACTTATAAAGCAGTATTTTCCTATGAATAAGTTGCCAAGCTTTTCCAGCATCCATATGGTCCCGACATAGTCCCTTCTTTCTATTAAACTTTCACTCCTTACCGCATTAAAGGAAGGGGCAGGTTCCATGACAAAGATACAGTTTTACCAAATGTGACAAAAATATTGTAGATAGTTGCAAATGCTGACTTCTAGGTCTGCTTCAGGATAAGGAAACACCGCTGGTAGAATACAATTCAATAAAATAGGGACTTATATGAAAGATGTCACTGAGCAAATGATATAAAATGAGACTGATTTAAAATGTTGTCTAGTCCTAATCAATTTCATCAACTTCAGATGTAGGCCGGTCTTAATAATATTACAAAAATCATTGAATTCGTAAGGATAAAATCGTATTATTTTTCGTTTGTCATGATCTTTATAAGTTTATTCCTATTTTGGTAATGTATTGCTTATTGTCTGACAAGGCACGTGTTGGATAAGATGGCTGATCTACATATTTGAAGCAAGCATGTCATTTTCTTTTCATTTCATTTTACGGTGAATTCAGAGCATTCTAAGTAACCTTTATGATATGAACTACTCTCCAAGCTTAACTCCGCAAAGCGGATGTGGCTCGACGCAACCTGATGTTTGTCCCAAGCCAGTGTAAAGGAGGTAAGCCAAATACATAGTGACCATGCTTCACTTGGTATTAATCATCAACATGAACCACAAATACAACCACGGATCCAAAGGGAGAAACGGTAACAACTCGTGATATAAGCTGAAGACTATTCTGTCAGAACTCGGAACACTTGGTCATTGAACAGACCAGATGTACTTCTTGATGAAGTAAGAAAATATTAAACCAACATCCTCTCAGTACAATAGACCAGGTTGCATGGTAATGATACTTTCGACATATGATGACACACCGCTATCAATAGCGAAAAAGTGCAAGGAAGTCATGGGCTTGGAGTGGAGATTTTAAACCGGAACAGGATATCACACCGATGATGCCGCATCGCCGAAACGCGTCTGAGAACGAATCAAAGGAAGATACGGGGAACGACGTTATGTTCAGAGTAAAAAATAAAAACAAAAACCTAAAAAAAAATATTTCAAACCCTTTAACGCAAGTATCTGAACAATTTGCTTTTAGACGAAAAATTCACTATAGGCTAGTCAACTGTCATGCATCCTCTCAACACAAAGAGGAGAGGATCAAAGACCATTGCAGTTCACACAATAACATTTCTCTCAAAGTCTCACCACCAACTAAAGACGTACAAGCAGCAGGAGTTGACTTTCGCATCAAAGTTACTAAGAAGGGAACTAGCAGTGGTCCGCTTCTCAGTACCCTTCAACATCGCTTGATTTGTCAAATATATTCAGAGAAGCAATTACCAGAGGACTGGCCTAAAAGGATCATTTGTCCTGTTTACGAAAAGACAGAAAAGTTAATGTGAGTAAATCATAGATGCATCTCGTTTATATCTTATGTACGTCATTTGAACGTTAATCGTATAACATATTTCGTATGTCATATACTGTACGTCATATGAAACGGTCTCTAAAATGATATAAATAAAATTGAAACCAAACCATGAAAGTATCATAAGAGAATATCAGAAAAAGGCTTTCGAAGTGGGCGGTCTGCAAAAATCGAATATTCTCTGCTGAGCAGGCGCTAGAAAAATGCTTTAAATATAACATCGATGCACACTACTTCTTTGTAGACTTCAAGCATGCACACGACAGAAATTCGCTATAAAAAATAATGGTTTTTTTTTTGGTCTCCCAAAAAAACTAGTTCGCATCGTCAAAGTTACCATTCTCATCACAGAGCCCTAAATCGCGGTAAACAACTGACAGACTGTTTCACATTGGAATCAGGCTTGAAACAAGAGAATATTCTGACCTCAACGCTCTTTCATATTGCGCTAGAACACGTCATCAGAAGTTTGAAAACTGTTGAAACCTCTGGAACGATAATATTCTAGTCCAAAAAATATTGTTGAGTCTCGAACTCGAAGTAAACTGAAATAGCCTGCCAGCTAATGAAGCTGAGACTAAACTCATGACTCAAACGAGAAAGAATACTCGATCCCGAAAAAACCTGACTGAAGGAGACACCGTCTTAGAAAATGTTGAAAATTTTATGAATATTGGAGTCAGCCAGAAAGAAAAGGCACCAAAAATATCGAGATTGCACTACGCATAATCGGTGCAAATTAAGCATATTACTATGTACTGTTTACTCTAAGATTTAAATTCGTACACAGGCAAACAAACCACATGTCTGTCCTACTTTCTGGAAATGAAGCATTGACCATGACAATGGAGTCCGAAGAGGCAGTGGGCATATTTGAACGCACAGTATTTCAGAAAATCTACGGTCTTGTAAAAGAAAGTTCAAACTAGAGATCACGTAACAGCGATGAGTTCTGACTAACCACTAGTATCTACTTGCATAAAGCTGCGCAAACTCCAATGGTCGGGGCAAATAGCAATATTGGAAGAAAACCGGCTACTCAAAAGGACATGGAAGGATAAAGCGCAAGGCAAATGTCCAGCAAGAAAACCGAGGATTGGATGGCAAGACACAGTGAACTCTGCCAGTCAATGTTTGTTGGGAATGATCAACTGGAGAACGAGGTCACAGAACCGCAAGGATTGAAGTAATTCGAAGAGGCTAAGACTCAAATACTAAAATCTTCTGTATTGTGAAATCATTAATGGAGATGCTTTATCTAGTGGCACACTATTTTTCATCATATTTTTGCCGCTATTTATTGAAATCCAAAATGGTCTGAACTAAAGAACCTCTTATGTTTGCTTGTAAAATAAGGTGTTTGTAGGTATTTGGGCCATATATTCTGCGTTGCCTTCCTTTGGAGTCTTTTAGGCGTCCCAAAATTTCTGTCACCACACATCTCAAACATCAGTCAACAAGAGAATTGGGTTTTTTTGGTGATCATTTTGGGGACAGTTGAAAATAGTGCAAAGTTACGACTCGTCTGTGCCATTTTCGAACTTACTATTTTTCGCTAACTTTTATTAAAATGAAAATGTATGAAGGTGATTATTTATTCCATTTTTCCAATTGATGGCTATTTTGTGATCACTCATGATACAGGCAAATATGTCGTGCAAAGCCGAAATCGAAAGATGTGGAGTTTGGTAAAACTAGGGAATATCCGAAGCCAGTGAAATTTTTAAGTCAAAACACCACGAATAGATCGCTAAATTCCAATATAGACTGAACTGATATTCGACCTGTTGGAATTTGATTACACGGTACTCTGTGAACGATTTCCTCTATTGATGTTGATCAATCATATGATTGATAAATGAATAGCGCTCAGAAATTGAATGCGATCGACTTGTTAATCATTAATATATATGTATATCCTTTTAGCAATCAAACTTTGAAGTGATAATCTCAGCCAGGAATTTTTATGTATTCATTCGTCTTTCATTCTTAACCTGGTTCTATCTGCGGTTGCCGCCACATGCGAGTATTCGCCTATATCTTATGCATTCTCAGTATTCTGCTATCGGTAGAATTTTCCCTATGCTATCCGCCCTCGGTCCAATTACTATTCATATCCAAGTTCAGATGAATGCCATCGAGCGTAATCTCTAGCAACACATGTCTGACCCCGAAGCTGAATTAGAAACTTTTCCTCTTCAAATTCTCTACATCCCACTGACACTGAAAAGCTTTTTCCCAGTTATTTTTTTTTAAAGTCGAGTGACGACGTTAGAATTCACGGAGAACGATTCAACATTGCAATAAATGTAAGCAGGAATGATGCCCAGCGATGCTTAAGTACTCAACAAAACAGTCGGGCAGCCGTCCATCCAACCAACAGCCAGCCAGGTGAGGCCTGAACCCAGGTACAAAAATCAATTTTTTAGCGCGTGCATAGGCGCGGGTTCGGTTGAGCGTGGCATCAGCCGACGTCTGCAAATATTTCAGCACGTTAACGTTAAACAGCAAACATGGTTCAAAATTTAAAATAAAGATTTCTGCAATTTGTTTGCGCGTCTCGCGTCGCCTCGTCTCGTCTCCTCGCTGGAAATTCTAGAAACATTCTGCATGGTTACATACATTCAACTGTAGGCACAATTCTTTGATCTGCACACACATATATCACGTGAACTGAAAAACGACAGGGGCCCCGCGTCTCCTTACTGTTCGTTCATGTCCTCATTATTGTCATTACAATTCAACCGCATCTTTCTTACTAACCATCATCGCCTAAACCAACCTCAAACTCAACGGGACCATCCATTTATGTATTTCTCATACAATGACGCATATGTGTACATATTTGTACATTCATATTTTGCGAATAATATTATCCGCGATTTAAATTTCCCAGCTGCAAAAATTGAGGAAGCCACAATCCCTCAGCTGTTTTGCAAGGGAAATTCGTAAATCGTGGCCTAAGAATGGAGTTGAATATATTATGTCTCAGGGTAAGCCCACGCTATTTGGCACAGGCAAACAAACACAGAACTCGACTCGATGGTCGCGTGTATTCCTCCGCGGATACAATAAAGTACCATGAGATATTTGTGTGTACATAACGTGTGGAATGGTGCATTTGCACAAATTGATATGTAATGTGGAAAAAATATGGATTTGATCCTGGACAATTATACTGGCCGTGCAGCGCTGGAGCTGAGTCTGAGAAGGAAAATCCAAGGATATCTGCTTGATTCAACTTTGGAGCGTGAGATTCTATGCAAATAATTCCAATGCGAGAAATTTAATGCAACAATAATTATTTTCAAAATTTTTCATTTTTTTCGTTTACAACGCCAAAGACTATTTGGCATTGCTGGAATTAAAATGTTGCAGTAACTTTAACGAAAAACAATCGACACTTACTTGCAAAGCGCGGATCATTCGCGGTTGATCCGTACCATCCTGCTGAACTGCGCATATCCGTGTAATGTCCCGCTAAAGATAAATTGTCAGTGGGCGCACAGTAACTTTGCACGCCCGGACTATGGTAGAGTGGACCCATTGCGTATGGATTAGCCATTCCTGTGCTACTTCCTAGAGCACTGGGTGAATTAACGCTGCTACCGCTGGAGTTTGATCTGAAAAGAGTTGTAAAAAGTGGGAAAAATATTACTCAAGCATAAATTGTGCATATGAAAAAATAGCGGCAGTTTAGCACATAATATCCTGTTACTCAAAACTATATTAAAATTTTACTACTAATGAGCAAAAACACCGCAAGCCGTTACGAAACGGCCAAGGTTGGTTGGTTTTTTCTTCGTTTTCGGTTAAACACAGCACAAAATCAATTAGCACTGAATAATTAAATCAAATTAAACAATATTATCAAATATTTATTTATATAAGGAAACAATTCGAATTGAAAATTTCGTTCGAATTCCTTTCCCTTTCCTATGTCATTTGCAACAGTTAATGGCAAACCATGCGAGCAGTGGAAACCTTGATGAAAATACTATCGGCTCGGTAAAAACCAATGGCAAATGCAAAGCTTTTTGATATGCTGCTTTGCCTTTTTTACGGATCAAACAAATAACAGACAATCTAATTAAGTGCTTGGACTCTAACGAGCGCACCAGACGCGAAAACACAAATACAAGAGCGTTCCATTTAACTTTTTCAACAGGTAAGCAACCAAAGCAGAAACCCAAAGCGTTTGTTTTGATGATCAATCGGTGAAAAAATTAGCCAAAATAGGAAAACCACGTTCAATTTGTTGAAATTCAAACGTTTTTATTGCGAGTGTGTAAATAAATTTTCCTGAAAAGGAAATACGCTTTTGAATCTAACACCTACGTACTTCGAACTCCGTACCCACTTGAATCGATACAATTTACAAATCTCAACTAATTTCTACAATTGTTCAAGCAAGAAAATTGATTTACAAATACAAAGACCTTCCGCCTAAGCCATTATTCCGTCCAGCATTCAAAAAATAATTTTCGCTGTTGCAATGTGAGTGCATTGAAAACATCTGATCGTAAGGAGTTCAAGCAATACGTAGTTATGGACTTTATCTACTTTCTAAAAACGGCAGTAGAGTACCCGATTTGGACCTTAATAGCCCTGAGCGAAAATAAATATTCGTACTCCTTTTTCTTTAATCTAGCATTGGCTTCCGGTGTAGCATAAGTAATCAACATGTGCAGCAATGGAACGATTAAAGCCAAGTTAAAGGCCTTTTCTTTATTTTAAAAATATTGGTTAACACAATTTAAGCTTCATCCTCGCATATGAATTTTCCTAATTTTTTCAAAATGCAGATTCATAGCAAAAAACAAACAGTTAAAGCTGTTTCATCAGTGATGAGTTGTATTTGTCGAAAGGAACCGTGATTTGAATTTATTTTTTGTTTTTCAAAAAACATCAAATATGGATAAAAAACTGATACGTCAACATAAACATAAGAAAATTAACTTTATTAATTAAGATTGCATACTTTTCTTGAATATTTGACTTTCGGTTAGTGTCTTTTAGTCGTCTAGCTGCATTTAGTCAGCATCCTGGAAATTTATGTACCCTCAAATCCATCTTGCAATTATTGTGATGGAGCCTTTCTCCATGCTCTTCTCTAACAGCTCCCAAATTATCTAAGGGAGAAATCGAAATGTGTATGTAGAATATCAATTTTAAGCAACATATTGCAAGGTTTTGTATGCCAATGAAAGCTCGTAAACTCGTTAATTATCGAGAGTTGTCACTTTTATGGTCACCCGTCAAATTGGTAAACTTTGTCTGAAAACATTGCCAAAATATTTTCTTCAGATTCCTTATCAACTTCTACACCCAAAAGAAACCGAAAAAGAAATGTTGTGGATGTTGTGGTTTGCCCAGCTTTTTGTAAGAGACAATAAGCCAAGCGTCAGCGCCAAAGAAGGTTCCGTTCGGTTTGTGATAAGTTTTTTAGGGACAGTTGATTTGCGTGTTCGTCTTTTTTGGCATTAGCTGAACCTCGTGAACAGCGCGCGTCCTGAAAATTTTTCTGTTTTCTCGGAAGAATGAGCACAAAAGCTTTTGAAATGTTAAAAACTGCCTACAAAAATGATGCTATCGGGAAAATTCGACAATGGTAAAGTGTCAACTGACGACAAACTGCACAATGGTCCTCCGTCCACGGCTCGAAGCGTCAAAAATGTTGAAAAATTAAATTAAAAAAAAAAATCGTACGAGAACATCCACGACGATCTATTGAAGAAATTTTGGAGCTGTCAGGAGTGACTTTGAGTTCAGTTTAGTGAATATCAATGGAAAATTTGGGAATGAAAAATGTGCCACAAAATTTGTACCTCGACTACTGATTGCGACATGGTTTGTTTGGAAAAAAAAGTGTTCCGAAAAGGCCCAAATTTTTTTTCCAAAGTCATCACAGATGACGAATGATGGTGCTACGTCTACAAAACTGAAACGAAGCAACAATCAAGAGCCGGCAAAAGAATTTAAGTTCGCCTCGCCCAAAAATAGCTCGTTAAGTGAAATCAAACGATAAAATAATGCTGATTTTTTTCGGAGTCGTCTATTCAGAGCATCTTCCACAGGGTTTGACAGTTCATCAAACATCTCCTGGAAGTTTCGAAAAGATTTAGCAACAGATCTCCCCGGAGAAGGTCTGATTTGTGGTAGTCGAATGACTGATTTTTTCACAACGATAACGCCCCTGCTCACAAAGCCATGTCTCTCCGCCAATTATTGACCAAAAACAGCATGAACCTTTTGGCCCACCCTACTTATTCGGCCTTGCCCCTGCGACCTTTTTTTAACTTTCCGTCACACAAGACGAGTTTAAAAAATGCTTTGAACATTGGAATAAAAGATCAGACAAGAGTGTTAGTGCCATCGAAGAGTACTTTGGAGAAGATTGTAGGCTTTTTGTTTATAAGTCAAATACATAAATTTACCAAAACAAAAATATAATTTTAATTTCTTTTGCGTACATCCTTGTATGTGCTCTCAGCTTAAAGTTCCTATGCAAATACCTCACGCAATTAAATAGAAGTTTCTAATCCCTACTTACTCACAAATGGTGGGGAGAATGTCAGCCTAAGTTTTTCATAAAAGTTTTGCAACTTACACGCTTTCATCCGCCTTTTTTTTATTTTTTTATAAAGGCTAACTGCACTTAGTCATTATGGGCGCTCACTTTACTGATGGCTCCATAAAATATGAACATTCATATTTGCAATGTATCTCATGCCATAAAATAAAATTCCATAGGTCACGAATTCATTATCGACTGCAGGAAATTCGGAGTATTATGCCCACTCCAACTTTAATATTTTATAGTTCATAGTCATTTTAGAGGTCAGTTTATCAATAGTTAACTCTTCATCACTGGATGATAATAAATACACCATTTCATCTGGCTTCAGCACATAAAAAACTTTAGTTCAAAAAAAACTTACTGAGAGAAAGAGTCAGTCAAAACGATAGATCGACGTCCCTATTGGGACGAAGAAAAAAATTCCATTTATTCGGGTTCTCGCATTCAATTGATAGCACAGTTCCTACTTTAGTAAATTTATATGGCTCTTGTAATGAACTCCTCGCACAGAGGATTCAAGTAATCCCAGTAATCTGTTGAGCAAAAGAAATTCAGGTAATCTGTTGCATGTATCGCTGCGAAAACTACAGTGAGGCGACCTTATCAGCTCCTTTTGCAAACTATTCACTCATAAGCATGCCATTGGACTAAGTTCCTTTTCGTAAATATGGCATTCAATGCACCATGTTCCCGGTGTAATTGTCAAACTTACTAATATTTATCTTAAATGAATATCGGCATCGAAAGCTGACAAACTGTTGCTAGATGAGAAACTACAGCGCTTTAATTGTTTATACATTGATTAATGTAAAAGTTTCCTATTTTTCGCACAGTAGTCAAAATACCACTAGCTTAGAATATAGGATATGTAATTTTATCATCCTTTTTATCATCTAAAACATCGAACTTAATAAGACAACCTGTGTGGATATTTCAAACGCTAGTTTTTTACGTCTCTGTTATTTGAAGGTCTGACAAATATAATGCCGAAAGAGTTCTCGTGAATTTTAATAGGTTTTAAAACTACAAAACAATCAGGATGGGCCTGCGCAGGGTTTCTGAGGGCCTATCTAATTGTCGTGCTTATCATTCGCGCTTGTTTTTCGTTTGGTTCACGCATTTCGTCGATGTTCTATCTTCAGTGTGTGGTTACGTTCTGAATTTTTCGGTCTTAAGTGTACCTACTTATTTAAAGGTACGTCGTTTACACCAACAGTGAGGGGCTCTTTCAAAAGGGCACCTTTTATACAGTAAGGAGAAAATCTTTAATTTTTCTATTTTGACTTTATATTTGAGGAATTCTTTTCGTTTGGTCCCATACTCCCTTGTTTGTTGTCATTATGTGCTGCTGTCTTGGATTTTTATGAAATTTTCTCAGCAGCTCAAACATTATGCCTGAATTATAGCTTTTTTGTTTATCTGTTATGAGTTGTCAACCGGAAAACTCATATTGAGGCCAATAATTAAAGATATTTGAATAAGAACAAAAATATTACTTTTTTTTTTCAATGCTAAAGCTCTTTAATTGCGTAATACCAACAATTATTTTGAATGAATAAGCCATTGATTATTACAAATCGGTTTCACTAGAAGTTCTCGAGCAAGAGAGAAAGGTTCCTAATAGTAAACCGAGAAAGAATCTGAATAAAATAGCGTCTAGAATCACTTATAGTACAAAAGTTAAATATACTAAGTTATTGTAGCAGTATACTGCGGAATATGTCTAGCAAAATTAACTTGCCATCGATGATACAAAGAAATATCATGGACTTTCCATAGCCTAACTAACTTCCTGAACTTATTAACGTTAAAACCCCAAGATTTTCGTAAGGTTTCCCGCAAGGAATGCTCTTACTGCTAAAGTCTGTTTAGAAAAAAACACAGGATACAGAATGGAAATCCGGTGGAGTAAACGGTAGAATTCATTCTCTCGCGAAACCACGTATTCAACAAAAGCGAGGACATCATAAAATTTTGTCAGTGGAATTTATAGAACGAAAATTAGATAGACTCTGATCAACACATATCCACCAGCTCAAAGATAGGCAGATAGTGTTCTGACTGCATAAAATATAAAGATATATTACAAAATTTATACCAAAAAAATGCTGACCAACGACCTTAATGGTTGTAATGAACCAAAGTCGTAAAACAACACTAAAGTTGGAAGCGCTAACCCTAGGAAAAAGAGCCACGCCAACTAAGGCCACGAAATTAAGGCCACAAATCCTTTATCCATCATTAAAGATGAGAGAGTCTTATACGGTGCCTATTCAAAATGCATTTTGGACGACTACCAAAGACTTTTGTGTGAAAATTGAACTTGTTGTGTCACCTGCAAAGGGATCAATGGTCTCAAATTTATTAACATAGGGAAGAAAAAGCCATTGCAGAAATGTTTGAGCACGAATTTTAAGGGAAATTCTTATTTAGAGTATGGTGTTGAGGATAAGAAGAAAATTCTGTCTGAAGTGGAACCGTAATACAATCACATAAGCCTCAACAATCAAGAGTTAAGATCCAAAAACGTAATAAAAGAAAAATACAAGATGTCCTCGATTCTGCTTAGACAATAACTGACATTATTAAGGGTATGATCGTCCTCTTTTGTACTCCGTGACGTGTTGGACCACTGTTGTATCACTCTTCCCGAAATCAAGTAAAGACCATACTTTTCCGCCTAATTTGTGCCAACGACTAGTTATTATTCTTGCTTGAAATCGAATACATATTTACTTTTCAATCGACTTCATTGTCACTGTCCTTTGTTTTGTTGTTAAAAGCAACAAGGCTAGGTTTGCGCTTTTCATTCGTACCTTCATCGATTTCAGGACCAGAATGAAGTAATGATATTAGAGAACTACAAATCTTTATTTTTGGCACTTTAGATACCAGCCTAGTTGTATCAGAAAATCCAAATTAACTTGAATTTTCAGATCAGTTTTTATCTGTAATGCAAGGTCGTATTCCTTTCTTGTTTCATGATAGCCACAACCGAAATCTTACGATTTTTTCCCAAATGGACCACTGTAAGCACACTGGTGTACCAATTGTCGATTGTTCGGTTTTATCCAGTGCCAGAAATTGGTGTATTTAGCTTCTTCACGACATTTGCCACTCAATTGCTACGGGTCTTCAGGCTCCTTGCCGGCAGAAAGTTTAGTATTGAAGACATAAAACTGCGTCAACAAGTGGACACAGTTTAAGTCCGTATTTGTCAGGTTTTGACTTTATGTGCTGCTGAAACGAAAATTTTCCTCTAAAATGTGCCACCATTTCATCAATACCGAAAATTCTATCCCACAGAGTATGGTAAAAGACAGTTTTGTGTAACATTTTTAAGACCTCTCCTACTGGTGCTGCTATGTCCAGAGAAAGAAGAGATATCCGTGTAGTAGCAACATCAAACCAAAGTGAATTGAGTAGAAATTTTGTTGTGACATAGTGACACAACAAATCAGTGACATCAGTGACATAGTAGTAGGAAAAATAGATATCCCTGTCCCATCACTTGCATATAAATCCTCCAAATGCGCGTGTGACATTTTCAAGGGTCGTACTAAGTGTATAAATCAGAAAAAAAGCTTGAATTTCTACAGTATCAGTCAGTTTGCAGTTTCGTAGCCTATCATACTGCAATGGCATTTTGTAAAATACATTCGTTGATATGTGTAACAACTTTTTCAATAATATTTTCCGGAATGAATAAATTGCTATCGTAAATGTTGCCGCCCCCACGTAATTCCTACGAGTTTCAAAATCTTTTGTGAGAATATTTTGAACTTGCTGCCTCACCATGTTGTTGTTTGATTTTTGACAATTTGTTGCCTTATCGCACTCCATAAAAGAGCTAGTTATATCTGTAAAAGGATTAATCTCTTCCTTGATCGCTGAGCTCTGATTCACTCCCTGCGTTTCTCGTAGTATTTCCTAATGTATTTAACTTCCTGATAGCAATCAACGACATATCATCACTTAAAACAAACCCTTTATAAGCTTAATTCGATAATATTGGTTGACAGCCAATACGATAATATTATACCGCGAAAAATAAATAGATAGTACCGCGTAACCTTTTCGACGTGAATGCATGTGAAATATTCGCTCAATGCTTTTCACCGGAGCGGACGCAAGTAGGCATATAGCCCGTTTCTCACCCTGGGACTAGCATATGTCTGGTGCACTGAACGATAATAAACGCGCGGGTATGCTAGCCTAAGAAGTCAAGTTGCCTATTAATGGCATAAAAGACTTTCTAATTCCCTCCGCAAGAGAGTGATGAAGTTTACACTATCTTTCATATAGTGTAAACTAGCGATGCGAGATTATGGTGGGTTCAGAACGAATTTAAGTTTGTCGAGTCAGTCATTCAGAATGACTACTAGAGAAACCAGCAAAGTTTTCTACGTATTTTTCAAATCTTATAGCATCTTGGATGCGATAAAACACCCTCAAAACGATTCTTTCTATCGTGACAGTATTGATGACTACCAGTTTAAATTTAACAACTCAGGAAATTGCGAAACTGCTTCTTCTGGGGAGAGTGAAATCCTTGCAACAAGGAAAGCTCTCAGTCGTTTCAATGGGGGCAGTGTTAGTAGCAATTGAAAACCAATTCAACTTTTGCCGTACATGGACTCATGTTACACTAGATGAAATGCGTTGGTTTTTTCAGGTTGATATTGCTTATTGAAACAATGCCACTTCCGAACCTGAAGGATCATAGTACCACAGATAAGAAATATAGGATCCTATTCCCTCAGATTACATTGACTTTAAGCGTCGTGAAAGCTTTTTACCTTCTGCTGAGTTACCAATGGATGAATCAATTTTCAAATTTAAGCGTGAATAATTTGTAATTTTTATTTAATTTTTAACCAAGCGAGGTCCGTCTTTATGTTCTTGCAGACAACAAAATTGGTTACATACATTACTCACCGTTTAAAAGCTGCTTTACTACAGAGGAATGACTTAGACTAGATCTGCTACTAAGCACAAGAATAGTATCACAACTATTTATTCCAATTCAATTCTTCAATGCTACCATTTCTTCAGCGACCGGTACTTTCCAAGAATTCCCTGACGCACTACTGACAATGCCTTGTTATCTAACTGGAACTATCCATATGAACAAGAAATTTATTCCATATGAAATAAAAAGTCAAAAAGATTGCAAAGATTGCCTACCGATGGAAACATTTGCTATAATTGTAGTGGAGAGATACATATACTGTGACCATGCTCAGCCCCTGTGCTACGTTATTCTCGAAAATCATCACTAAAATGTCACGCAAAGAAGGAAGAACTGATGTGGCGAAGCCAGATGTGGTTATAAATTATAATTAATATATGGGTGGGGTAGATAGAGCCGAGTAACAAAAGGTCTCAAAAATTGAGGCGAAAATTATTTTTTGTTGTTGCAGGCTTCAGTGACATATTATATCAGAAACATCACAAAAAATCTAATCTAAATCTACTCGTCAATCCATTTCCAATTTATCCGTAATTTGGTAGATCGATTGATTGGAGATATTCAAAACGCTAATCCCAAGCTTCCTTTGACTTTTGGAAGAGCATATTATTCGGCGAGATGAGACAGGAAGAAGTAAAGATTGCGTCGTACGCTCTAATCAGGAAAGTTAAACATAGAAGGAGGAAGTCAAGGTACTATTGTGCTACTTGTTGGGCTCAGCCAGCCTTGCACAAAGTATAGTACACAAAGTACGAATATAAACATCTCATATGTAATCACGATTATTTGCAAATAAACGGTAAATTTATTTGTTAATAAATTAAATGGATGTTTTTTTTTTGTTTGGGAGGTGAAGGCAATTTACGCCCTGAGTGTCGGACCCCCGCTACCGGACTACCGACTAAACACCTCCCCTGACACACCGCGAACCTAGCCTGGAACTGTTTGTCACATTACTTCGGACTAGGCCTCATTAATCATCGCTTAGCGATGTCTTCAGGTTAAGGGAAATCTCTCTTCACGGATGGATAGGAAGGAATTGCGATTAGTAACTATAATATTGCGTTACAGAGATGTTCCCTCCCTCGCCAAGCGATCCATTATGTCCTTCTTTATAATGAGTACTGTCCGTACGTAATGCGACACACAGTTCCAATTGTCCTTTGATTTCATCATTTTTCCCGTTAAAGGATGATTAAATGGATGTTAAATTGTATGAAATCAAAAGCAATTACTAATAAATTATTTGAATAAAGCTTTAGTTTTTAAACTACTGGTGACTTGAACCAGTATGAATTTTGTCATGTATAGTTTGCACTAAGTTTATTCTCCTTTAAACTTATTTCGGCGTGAGTTGTATCAACTAAATTTTATCTCAACCCATTTTCAAATATCTTAAAATTTCATTTCGGTCTCTCTTACTGCCTCACATTGTTCAATTTTTTTACTGTGCATTCCAAAACGACGCCTGACGCGGTTAATAGTACGAAATGTATTTTCATTTTCATCGATTGCAGGACTTATTATATTTGTCTTACTGATTTGCACTACAACGTCATGAATTTTAAATTGAACTAGTGAGAATAAAATCTATACTAAGTGGTTTTTAATATATTTGCAACATAATCTTCGCATGGATTAAGCAACACTTATTACATATTACTTTTGCGTAGAAGTAATTCTAATGATTATTGTAGTTTCAATGTTCTCTACTCTACATGCTACCCAAAATATTTGATTTTTTTTTTCAATATTTTCGTCTTTTTTCCGAAATAATGTCTGAAGAAGCTCAATCTAGGTATTTTAGAATAAATTTTCACCGTACTGCATGTTTTAACATTGCTACTAATTTGTTAGTCTTATTTCGAGCATAAGAAAATTATTATTTTATTATTGTACTGGGGTCCATTTGCTGGAAATTAGCATAGGCCATAACTCGGCCCTTAGCTCCCCATGTGTAGTACTATTGTTTACAGATGGTCCATCCTGTCGTACTACAGAAGCCAAGGAGTTCCCCCAGTTCTGTGGTCGCCAAGTGTTCCAATCCTGTTGCGCCAGTACACCTCAGCCAAGTAAGGCGTTTGTTGGCCAGACTCCGGCAGTCTAGCAGGAACTGTGGTGTACTTTCTTCCTCCTCGCCGCAAGCTCGGCAGGTGTCATCCGTTTGGATTCCTATTCGTTTGGCGTGTTGACCTAGAAAATTATGGCCCGTTAATACTGCCACCAATATTCTAACGCCATTTCTGTTTTTCCCCAGGAGTTGTTTTGTCCTCATTTGATTAGGATGAGGCCAAAGAGCTCAGCGTATCCTGAATTCGTTCCTGCCATTCCAAGCCGTATCTGTCTCTTTCCTGAGGATTTCGTCTAGTTCCCTTTTTACCGTTGCTAGTGGCACTTTAATTGTGTCAATTATAGTGGCGTTATGGTCGGCTGATCCAGCTCTCGCTAGCTCATCCGCTCTTTCGTTTCCCTCTACACCGCTGTGTCCAGAGACCCATGTCACTTTTACATTTACTCGAGTTGTTGCGGTTTTAAGAACCTGCCTACAATCCTGCACCAGTTGTGAAACAACGCGGTTAGAGGCGAGTGCATGCAGTGCCGATTTACTCTCCGAGAGTATTTGTATACTTCCATTAAAGTTGTTTGTTGCCGCTTCTATAGCCGCTTTTATTGCAAACACTTCCGACTGGAAAACAGTGGTGTGGCTCTTCAGTTTATAACATCGGTGAGCATGAGAAAAGGAAATCACTACAAGTGCAACATATTGATTTTTATTTGTCAGGACATAATATTGATTTCAGAGTTAACTTCCTGTCAGTCGGTTGAAGTGATCACGGTTACTAAGTTGAAAATTTGTAGCTCCATGTCAATTAATTTCTTGAAAAGTTCCTGAACGACAACTTATTCACATATTGCTGACATTGCAGACATTTCACATATTGCAGACATGTGAAAACGGCTAGAGTAGATTTATGAATTACAGCGAAGACTTTATTTATTTGTTTATCCAGTATCTGTTATACTACAATCAGTTCAGGTCCATGGAGTCAACCTTTTGGAGGACAAGGTTTAGATTTTTATGATATATTTCGCATAAAATGCATAAAATGCAGCACAGCTGTTTACGATATATCTAACAAATATCCTTAAAGATCTATGAATAAAATTATGTTGCATGAATCGAGTTGCATGAATCCAAGGCAACTTTTATAGATATCGTTACAGCGTTCATAGTTTTCATTCCTACACGCGATTCGCGACTAACATTTATAATAGAGTTGTTAAATAAAGTTTTATTCACACATGACATTATTGGGATTGAAAGGTTTTATTTATTTTTATAGCTTTACCTCTCCAATAAAAGAAAACATTTTTCCTTGTTTAAATTCTATAAAGGAATTTAACACTTTGCTCCAGTCATCCGGAAACATAGAAATTTCAAAAATGAATAAGATAAGGTTAGATTTTCCACGGAGGATGGATCTAATGTATATTATGAAAGTAAGCGTCACGTGAAAGAAAAGGTTAAGATCTTCACAAAATAGAAACAAATGTTACATATTTCATGAAATATTTCTCACTGTATAAAATTGTAAATTATTGAAAATTGTTACGTTTTTTGCCAGGATGATATTAGCAAACAGTGAATGAATAAAATTCGAAGATTCGAAATGGAATTTAACTATACGTGCGTTCTATTCAATGATTCAGGTTCTTGCAACAATCTATAAAATTTATAGCATACCTTGTAAGCTTCCATTTGAAGATTGGGGTTTGATTCATTTTAGAACAGACACTAATTTCGAAGCTAACACGAACGACATCAGAATTCAATATATTCATAACATTGAAGAAAGGATAATATCGGCTTTGAATTATCTGTCCTGTTTTCATGCAATAAAACTCAGCCTAAATTGGAAGAATCTAATTGAAATAACGTGTACAACAATCAATTCGGGAAAATTCGAGAAAATATTCATTTTTATTTGCTTGTAGTATTGTTTAGTATAGATTTGTCTATATTCAAAGTCATACCTACATACATAATACGGCTATTATGTATGCCCAAGCATAATATGTTTTTAGCTTATTTCGACATGATTTCGTATCAATAAAATTTTGTTTCAAAAATTTTTATATCTTTAAATTTCATATCGTTACCTCGTACATGCTCACATCGTTCAATTTTTTTAATTTTCCAGAAAACATAGTATTATGCAATAGTATTATACATACATTTCAATTTGCAGCATTATTCCTTATTTATTTTCACTTTGTCATTATGTGTCCTGATTTATCGAAAACGAGTTCGGAAAATAGTAGGAAAAATGTAAGCTAGTAAGCCAGAGCCCGCACCTGTAGAATTGTTGTTTTTACAGCTTTAAGTATCTTTTCTTATTTATTATTATCAGTTGATAATAATTATCGAAATATATTTACGAAATATTTTTTTAAAAAAATATTTCGTAAATTGACGAACGGTGAGTTTTTAGAAAGAAAATGGCTCCTTTATTCACCAGCAAAGAAATCTGTATACTGTTATTGCTGCCGTCTATTTAATACCACTACTGGCACTGGACATAACTTAAGTTCTCCTGATGGATATAAAGATTGGAAGCATATAAGTAACTTATTGATAGAGCATGAGAACAGTTTACAGCACAGGGAATTTATGATGAATTAAGTTGCAAGAATGAAAACTACTGGACGAATTGATACTGAGTTGCTGTCCCAATATAATACAGAAATTAACTATTGGAAGAATGTGCTCAGGAGAATTGTTGCAGTCGTGAAATTTTTGGCTTCAAGAGGTCTTGCTTTTCGTGGTGATAATGAGACATTAGGATCGCAAAATAATGGGAATTATTTGGGATGCTTAGAACTGATTAGTGAATTTGATCCTTTTCTAGCTGAAACTACGGAAATCGTGGAAAAGGAAGTACATCATATTTATCGGAAAATATTTGTAATGTATTTATTAAGTTAATGGGACAGCAAGTTTTGAAAACCATTGTCAAAGAACTTAAATCAGCAAAGTACTACTCTATTAGCGTCGATTCTACGCCCGATCTGTCCCACGTTGACCAACTGACTTTCATAGTTAGATACGTAAAAGACGGACAGTCTATTGAGAGATTTGCCTTGATATTCCTATAAAAGATTGTCGCGGACAGAGCTACGACAATGCATCAAATATGTCTGAAAAATACTCTGGTGTTCAGTCAAGAATAAAAGAAGTTTGCGAATTTGCGCTTTACGTTCCATGTGCAGCACATTCGCTAAATTTAGTGGGTGTTCAGGTTGTTGAGTGTGTTACTGAAGCAGTAAACGATGGAAAATTTTGACATATCATTTAGGTGCAAATAGAGTCCTGAAGTCTCTTTCGGAAACTAGGTGGTCAGCACGCGCTAATGCTATTAATGCTTTGCAAAATGGTAATTTAAATATTTCTGAAGCATTGTCTTCTATCGCGAGTGACATCAATCAACCAGGAGACACTAGAAAGGAAGCCCAAAGCCTAGCAAAAAAAATGGGATAATTCGAGACTGCTCTTCTAACGGAAATATGGAATGATCTTTTGGGAGTTATGAATAAAACAAGTCTAAGTTTACAGAATAGCACTATGACCATGGACGTTGTAACGAAACTCTACGAATCTCTAATCAGTTATGTCAATATCGCACGCAATAATTTTGATCAGTACGAAACGGCTGCTAAAGAAAAAAATCCATATGCTGACTACAAAGATACATTTGAAAGAAAAAATTTCGCAGCACACCCATCACTTTTTTTGAAGGATCATCAGAGACTGCACAGTTGAGAGGCAAGGAAAAGTTTCGTGTACATACTTTCATTCCCATAATTGACACATTAAATACGCATTTAAAAAAACGTTCGGCAGCATACCAAGAAATTGATAGTCGATTTAGTTTTCTTTGTCAGTTAACAACAATCGAATCTGATGAGTTGACCAAAAAATGCAAGGAATTTGCAGAATTTTATCATGAAGACATTAATGCAGATGAGCTCAAAACAGAATGTTTTCATTTAAGCCAATATTTAAAAAACATAGCAAAGCAATCAGTGGATTTAAATATCTCAACCTTACATAACCTAATTACGAAACGTTTGGGAAGAAACTTTCCCAAACGTAGAAATTGCTACAAGAATATTCCTTTGCCTAATGTTTACCAATTGTAGTGGAGAGCGGTCATTTTCGCAGCTTAAGAGAATAAAAAATGAATTGCGAACAACAATGTTACAAGAACGACTGAGTAATTTGTCAATTATGTGCATAGAAAGTGATATCCTTCAAAAAATTGACTTTAAGGATATAATAGAAGATTTTGCTCAACAGAAATCCCGAAAGAAACCGTTATCGTAATCGTCACCAAAAAACCAGCAGCATTCCAATATCATTAATGACATATTATATCATACTATATTTGATTACCTATAATAAATGGTCTTATTAGCAAAAAAATTTTATTATAATTTGCTTTTTTACTTTCCAAAAGGGCCCCAAATTCTTGTGTGGCCCAGGGCCCCAGCTCAGTTTAAGATGGCCCTGGCTGCATACATCTTCCGCTCGTTCTGAATCAAAAATTTTGAATAAATATTCGTAAAGTTGTTTTTTCATCTGAAAATTTATTCAGAGCCAGATAAAAGCCAAGTTGCATTTTAAACGTTATTTGTCATCAGGATAATTTCATATTTAATATATCCAGCCTTGAATTTCAAACCATTGGAAGTTATATTCAAACTATTACTATCATTCATTTTATGTTCGTTTATATTTCAGCTAATATTTTTGATTATAACTGAAATTGTAGAAACTAAGTAGGGTTCAAAACAAAATCTAGTTGCAACGATTTATGTAGATGATATCGATGGCAAATAGCAATTGCAATTAAACTTGGTTGTTATCTGGGAAACGTTTTGAATAAATGTTTAAGGCAAAAAAATATACTTTTAACAATTGTTTAGAAAAAAGAATATAAATTTAAATGAAGTATTATATTATGCCAAAAAAACAAATTTATTTAAAGCAAAATTTTAGACTTATATCAACATTAGTCTATAAAATTATAGATTATAGTCTCTTCAAATATCACATTAGCAATGAAGCATACATAACTGGAAAGACCAAGATTTTTATAGTTCCTGGGTAAGTTAATAGTTCCTAGGTATTGCTAGTACGGGCACTGTCTTACAAGCTTACATTGAGCGCTATCCTTTTCGAAATGGGTTCCGAAAAAATGTGAACACAGAATGACAAATTCATATCCGAAAAAAGTCAAAAACGGAGCACAACAACTAAGCACAAGCTGAGTAACACAAAAGTAATAACGTTTAGCCAGTACCCTGCAGAATTTACTTTTAAAAATGGTCAAAATTAAACCTCATTTAGTAGACGATCTCGTGTATCCAATAAAATGAAAATTCAAATTTTAGATATGAAAGAGCTTGCAAAAATTGAATAAGACTTAACTAGATTTATTTTATGAAATTATGAATTTTATTCGTATTGACTGCATAATAATTTAAAATAAATATTAGAAAGCATTGTTTGGCCATCGCAACTTATTTTCTTTTCAGAGGTTTACTGTGCAGTTTTCATCTGACAGGCAATCACTTCAAAATAATAATTTTATTTTAGCTATCAATAAATTCAATTTTGAATTTTTTCTAGTCTGCAATTAGAGATAAAATTTTGATAAGTTTGATGATAAAACTTATAAGTATTTTTTTTTTCATCTTCCTACTTTCTATCTTCTGCCAACTCGAATTTGGTATGAAAATCTGAAAAATCAGGAACCTAATCCTCCCTAATCTAACTTTTATGTTATGTTTAATGGCAGAAGGCATTACATTACATAATAGCTTCGTTTTATCGAAAAACTCGGGATTTCAAAAACATTTTTGTTCAGTGACTTATGAAGTTATCAGGATATAATTTTAACTGGTTTGACACCAAAACGTGACTCAAACTCAGCTCACTATACCCGATGACATATTTTAGGTTCGACTTTTCTATTTAATCGAAAAGATTGCAGCATCTATCTATCTTCCCCTCACTTCTATCTATTCTATAAACTAGCAGACCGAACGGCAGAAATTTTCATATGATTCGAATTTTTTGATTTTATATATTCAAAGACGATTCGATTCGAGGAAGATGTCTTCCTCGGTGATATTTTTGTAGAAAAACAATTAAAGATGTTAGCTTAATGCCTTCGCAAACTGTTCGTTCTCTCAGTACCAAAACTTTATCAGATACAGTCAGTACCAAGTAGAATTAAAGACAAACTATTTTCATCATTTCAATACCACAGAATCCAACAAAGTAATGAACGTTGTTTTCAATTATCAACTCTCTCAAAGCAAAGGATCATAATTAAGTTTGCTAAATATCATCAATTTCGATTCGAAGTGGACACAGCGGTAATGATCATTGTAGGATGATAGCAATTGGAAATTACTGATTCGTTATTGATTCGATAAATTGAGACTATGGCACTCTGGGTTTTACATATCCTTCACAAGCTGAGAAACACAAATCGCATGCAGAACACATCAGAATTTATGAATACTCTGAGCATGATTTAAATGGAAAAAGCCTCTAGACCAGACATAGTTTTTTTTAAATCACAGAATCCATAAAATATCATGTATATTTTTTTTATTTTTTTTTTCAAATCAATCACAAGCACTGCACATCCAAAAAACAAAAGGATAAATCTCCACATTATCCATTCAGGCTTGCACTGAATTGTGCAAACTCAAATTGTGAATTTAGAAAATTTGCATTGCATTGTGCGAACAAAATTGGTGAATTGACCATGATATGAGGTGATAGAGATTGTACCACAGGAATAATAAGTTATCAGTTGGAATACTGTTACTGCGATAATATATCACCATAAAGCGAACGGGATCAAACATCATACAAGCTCTATGTGAAAAAAAATGAAAAAAATTAGCTTTGAGAAAGGTAATTTTTATCAAAACCAATGTCTAATTTTGATAAGAGAATTTGTCAATGGTTTTTATCAGTACAGTATTCTATTCATTTATAACAACAATGCTGACTTGTCTTTATTGAAATTAAATTCTATCCATACTAAGAACCCATAACGAATGTAAAAAAAAATCTAAGAATATTACAAAAATAAATCATCGATCCATTGTTGGAAATTCAAACGTCACCGCTGAACACAACAGAATAATTTCCTGCAACAACTAATTGAACAAATTATTTTAGTATTTCCTTTTATATTATAGAATCCTAGAGATGCTTGGAAAATATTTGATATGTTCCGAATACTCTCCCCATGTTTCAATCCATTCAGAAAACAATTGACGCTGTGGTGAGAAAAACTTACTCCCGAAGCAAATATATCAAAAAATAACAAAATGTCAAAAAAAATTTGCCATTTTTATAACAGGAAAATAATAAAATATTTGAGAGTTATTTGATTTGCATTTGAAGAGTCGTTTGAATGTATGGCAAGGGTAAAGCAGTTTTAGTTCGAATGCGCCCTAAGAATCTTTCGATTAACATCAATCACATCTTTGATAATTATCCTTTGTTGAAACAAGCATTTTATTATTATACCGCCAACATAATAGAATATAAACATTATATTTTTATATCATACGAAACATAACCACTTTGAAAAAATGCGGCCAGGATCTACCACTTTACCCACGGCTTCCTAAACTGCAACTATTAGAAACAGAATATTGGACTGCGCATCGTATGCAATGAAATTTCAGAAGAATTCAGAATTTAGTGGACTAGATTGGATTACTTCATTTGTAGAATCATGGCTTGAGCTAAGGACCGAAAAATTTCCTATGAAAATAATTCACTTCTGGAGGAGATGGAAGTGTTCACTTCTCTCCTGGCAAGGAGAATCATTGCTAAGTGCAATAAGTTGTTGCTAACAATACTTCGCGCATGTAACGAGTTCTAGTGTTCCCAATACATTCGCTAAGCAAAGTGTAATCAAATTTTGCATTGAAAATTATTTTGGTGGTAATAATTTTCCAAATTTTTTCTTTATTTACCATTCAATTGAGTAAACAAATTTTTTTTTGACTTCGCACATCCGCTGCAGCAATACTTATATATTGTTCCAGTGCCTGTATCGGTCTGAAATAAAAATTTTGTCCCACTACTAAGATCCTGGAGGTTTTCATTTTTTTTTGCCGTTACATATACTTAAGTACAGTTATTGTACTAGCAATTTAATATTCTTTTTTTTTTCAAAATTATTTTCCAACACACCTGTATGGCGACGGAGGATTCGTACTGAGCTCCAGTTTGCGATACGACTCTTCAATGGGACTTAGGATATCCGTAACACTGAATGGCGTTGAATGATTGCTATTCAATAGTGAAGAAGCGGCAATTGATGCACTATTGTGATGATTATGATTATGTTGATGGTGATGATGATGATGTAGCGTTTGTAAATGATGAAGATTTGTTAAATTGTGTGCGGATGCGGCGACTGCTGCTGATGCTGCGACGGCTGACGATGCTGTTGTTATGGATTTTGGCGATAAACTCATAACCAAATCGACGCCATTTAAATCTGGCAATAGTCCACTGTCGTGTTCGGGATCCTCCGCAAAGGCTCCAGGGTTATTATTGGCCAGTGTGGTTGACATACGCGATATTCGATATCGATTTGATTTTTTTTATTTGCAATTCGCCACTTATTATTATGTTCTTGTTGAATGTTAAGTGTGTGTAAACTTGCACGAAGATTTTCTAGAATTCATGCACATTCCATTCAAAAATAATTGATCGGACAACGCGATACAATACCACTTGGCTAAAACACTTATGCAATAATTAAATCCACTTCTTTGTGCAAACAAACCTACGACCGATTACAACCGACACGCAATCGTCACGTTCAATCAACACTTAATCACTTTGCAATTATTTTCAATAGAGTATTATAATTTTTGTCATTATTTCAAAGCCGCTATTGTCATCGTTGGCCATCCAGGAAAAACGCAAAACAAACAACATAAAGTTTGAAAACTGTGGCAATTGCCATAAAGTGTGCACAACAGCGTAGAAAAAACTAATTGAAAATTTGCTCAAAATCTCACAAATCGCATCATTGAGGCAAGCATGAGTGCAGAGGTGTTGCAGCTTTTTGCATGTAAGCAGGCGAGGTGGCGTGACGCGGCTGTTGTAGCAAAAGGGACCGCACCATAGATATCACTCATTCATACGTAAACTTTTTAACATTAAGTTTCGCATTTATTCCTTTTGAATATTTTTCTCTTTTCTTTTTCCCACTTCTTCGAGTATCCAAGGAGAATATGAAAAATGCAAAAATCAAAACTGTAATTTTACACCACCTTCACAACTTAGCTCCAGAATACCAGCCACCGAGTATGTATGGTAGGGCTGAGGGTGCAGCGTTATCCTTTAGAACGGTGGCTACTTAACACATTTGAAATGTGCGCGCGCTTTTGAAATCGAGTCGGTGTCTATTCGCTGATAGTAACGGTCAGTTTAAGGATGCATTCAAAGGCGCGTTTAAGAGTCACTTGGAACACAATGGGAAGGGTTTCAAGAATTTTCAAACTTTTTCCGTGCAAGTGAGTAATCTGTTTGTAGCATGAACTTCACATCGCGCACACTGATATCGAAAGTACTTGGGAGAGAGTACTGCACGTATCCTATCGACGTTTTCAGGTTAGCCACTGAGAGATATTGTGTTCAGTATTGAAAACCGATTGGAGGATCGCAGGAAGAGTACTTTAGACGATTTCGAAAAAAGTGAACAACAACAATACGCAACACTTTTCCTCCACTACTATAGGCATTTACATGCACAAAATAATGTATACATAATAGAAGGACGAATATCCACTCGACACGATTCCGTCAAATGAAATAAGAGGTCTGAACAGTACTGACGAGTGCTTCTCAGATGGCTTCTGGATAGCCCTCAAAAAAGACTGTTTCACAAACAACACATTGACAATATACGCGCACTAGGTGTAGGTACGAACTCCTCCAGCTTCGAGCCAGACTCCGATCTTCGATGACGGCGACAAGATAGATAGGTACCAGCGAGGCTTAGCTCCGCGGAGCGCAACAACAACTACCCGCACAAACGCTATAAGACGAAAAAAAGCCCAAGAACGATATACAGCCGAATAATCTACTTGCCAAAGAAACGCCGAGTTTTTTGTGTAGTTGGTCACATACGAGCATTCTCAGTACACTACATGCAAACTCCGCTCACCGAGGGTACCCTTCACGACCTTAGTGCGCCAACCGAAAAGTCCCCTTCCTACTCGATCGCCTCGGATGCAGGCTGCCTATAGTCTTCGGAGCACAACAAAATCGGCTGCTACCAGTGCCAAGCCTGCTAAGTATGAATACAAATCAATGAGCATACGAGTGGTTTAATTTTAAAAAGGCGTCAACCCAGCCAGCACACACCTATGCCGATAAACAAAAGGGGAGGGTGGCGGCCGTGCCAAATCAAGTGGGTAGTATCCGACCCTTCCGCGCAATCATAAATCATTGTTGGAATCAGTCCGAGTCCGCTCCCTCTTTCCAATCCACTTCGCACGCCAGCCTCAGTGTACGCCTCACTCCCATCAAATCTATCACATAAATCAATTCACTGCCGACCCCTGTGTTGTCCTTCCTGCATCCCCACCCCTGTCCATTCTTTTTCGAATGCTTGCCACTGTGTCAACATGAAGCTGCCTACTTTGCGTCTTCCTCCACATCGCACTACAAACACTATTCGGCCCTTACAAACAAGCTACACAGCCCGACAACCGGTTTTTCTTATCCCTCATAAATGGAGGTCCAGCACAACGGAAATTACAATCCAGGCTACCTTGCCTCATACCTGTGTGCCTACCTTACTTTTACCTGCCAGCATGGTGGCTGTTCCCACTCCCCTATTCCAATCGGAACCATCGAAGGGAGGTGTGCACAGTGGGCGATCAGCCAATAGCGAATTTCACGCCCACTTGGATCTCATCAATTGGTCACAGATCTGCATGCTGCGACCATGGACCGCGGCGCGTATGAGCAACACAACCATGCCACCATGTGTGCACTCAAATACATGTTTCCCCTCGTCAACTCGTTTTCAAGCCACGCCAGACAACATGGACGCTACCAGCAGCAGTTGCCCTCAAACAACATATTCGAATCGGGCATGCGCATTCTGGACCAAGCTACTCCCTTACTTCGTTGTTTCGTCGTGTCCTTTAAAAAATCACATTGAATGCGCTACCCCTTTTTTCGGATACTTTCGGAGCGATTTTCAGGATCCAACCATACCTGGGCGCGATTACTCCCACTGTTCGTTTTCTTCCGAAAAATAAATGTGTGAAGTCAACGATTTTTACCGCGCATGCACTATGCAGGAACAATAAGGATACACGTACGTACATAACACATACTTGCATCGCACAAGCAAGATAATCCTCAAGTTGGGTCGATAAAAGACGGAATGTTGGCGAGAACACTGTTTTTTGTAATACTAAAAAATAAAATCAAATGCCTCCATTTTTCCCGTGGAGGATACTTTTGGGAATGGCACGTCCTTAGCTTCTGCATGTTATTCATGTAAAACGGATGCGTATTTGCTTTCTGGTAAACAAACCGGCCACAGTTTGGAATATGCATGACCGTCGCGTTTGTGGGTTACTTGGTTAGAAAAAAAAATTGAAAAAGGCATTTGCGGTTGGCTTTGAATGTAGAATCGAAGCGAAAATTTGATGGAATCGAGCGAGGCTGCGGGCGAATAAGAAGAGTCTAAAGTTATTGCAGCAAATGCTCACATGCATGTGTGATGTGAAATGAGCGTATCAAGTGCTCACGTTGCAATGGCTGACGAATTGTATTCACTTGATTATGCGTTTATGTTTCATGATATCGATTATGGGCTTTTTCTTAGAACTCGATCAATATTTGTAGTTCTTAGAACGCTTCTCCGGACAGGTTTGAAATGTATATTTTTTGTCCTTGCGTGTGCTTACCTCATGTTGCGATGAGTTGAGCGAGATTTCTAATTAAATATTTTCCAAACGAAATCGCGACAATCCCTCAATGCACTAAGCAAGGATGAACATGCATACTTATAATAAAATTAGTGAAAGCGAACTAATAACCATTCCTAAAACGTTTTAAAGGTTTCATTAAATTTCTGGATTGCATAATTAATTTACTATTAGGAGTGCAAATAAGAAAAATAATGTTAAATCCCTCAGAATATAAGAATTTATGGGGAATTAGGAGATCGCTCTTGTTTTTTGCCGCGGTTAGTTCACCACGATAGTGGGAGTTCTATACTTCTATTCGAAATTCGTGCAAATTCTTCTGAACCTGATTCAACTGATAAGTTGGGATATTCTTTACAAATATAGTGTTTAATCATAAGACATTACAAGTTTACTGATTACAGTTGATAATTTGCATTGAATGCGGCTACTCGACCTCACATTAGTATCCTGACATTTTTTTAATTTCTACAAACGAAAGATCTTATTAGCAATCACAAAATTCGGTAGTGGGAGGGTTGAAGGACTATAATGGGGTAACAAAAGTAGGAAAATCTGATCCAAGATACATGTTGGTTCTAGAAATATGGTGCCGTGACGTAGGATGAGCCACGCGAAGAGATAACGGCGTTGAATACGCATGGGCTAGGACTGTTTTTACTATACAGAGAACATACAATTTTATTCCGAAAAATTCACTAGTTTTGAAATATAAAGTACTTGAGTAATGTATAATGTGCTATTTTTGTATGTTTTTGTTACAATATGACATGAAACAGCAAGTTGAAAACATGACGGAGCAATACCCAGGAATGAAGATAATTTTCGGCCACCAATATACTCCCAAGTTTGCAATAATTTATTTTCATAACTTTGAGTGTATGTTTAAAAGTTTCTTAGAAATGACCAGATACGGAAAACTATTCCAAAACAAGTCTGGACCCAACGATTACCTACCATCCTTATATGATACTGTCCGATACCTAAGCAACTTTTTATTTCGCGGAAATATTTACACCTGTTTAACCAGCACAAAAAACAACTAGATATATTTGCGATTTTAGTCATTTTTGCGGATGTAGTAGCATTAATTGGTAACACTGAGAGCGTCCGAGTAGATTTCAAGCTAAAAACAAATCATTGAATTTCCCAACAATGTTAAAGGCAATAAATCAAATACTAATTATTCAATATGTTTTCAGCTTATTGAAGGAATAAAGCAGTGAAGATTTGAATTCTGGCTGCGTCTCCCGAAAAAATTCAAATCCATGAAATAAACAAATATTTCATTTGTTCCTAAAACTTCCTTTTTTTCTTCTAAATGATTCGTAATAGAGCTAAACAATAAGATTAGCTCGAGAACTGTGTGATAAAATTCACTAAAGACCGGGGTAAGAAGTTTCAACATTATTCTTACAAGTAAACATTTGAAAAAATTGGTTGCCTTATATTTTAGTTGAGAATTTTAAATTCTTTCGGAAGTTTTAGATTAGTTTCCGCAAACCTCAACAAAAGAGGACTCGACGAAAGTGGAAAAAAATTATAATTAGCCATAAGTCTAAGTTACACAGCACGTTCAAAGACTCAAAATTAAAGGACCGAATCGGTGTCTTTGTAAAAGCTCGGTAAAACATGTAGGTGGACATATAATAGTGTGGACCTGCTTGTCAACAAGAGGAACATATCCTTTATTCCATATTATTGTGGTTGAAATTATATTTTTTGCATTAAAATTATAAAAATTGATTTTGAGATAATAATTGCTGGTGAGCTAACAGTTTTTGTGACTTTGACTAAAAGACTTCAGATTCCTTGTTCGTCTCGATTACCGGCAGCTATGGCTGTTCCCATTCCTCAGACTGTGTTCGTTGATTCTTCTACACTTGTAACGAAAGACACTTTGTAACGGCCATTGATGGTTCTAGCCTAGATGGTTCTAACAAAACTCCCATTGCAAGGGTTGCACAAATACCCTTGCAATGGGAGTTTTGTTCCGAGGTACGGAATTTCGAACTGAAACAAAATATGGACACATTGTTTCAATCCCCATCAAATTAGTTTTATTGGAAAGATAGTTCCTTGCCATTTTTAATTTAAATATAATATTGTGCATGTCAGCACGATGACTGGCAAGGAGGGCGTCCAAACGAGAGGTCTAATTTTCAACTTCCCTAACCAATGATTTGGGCCATTTGTCACCAACAACGCAGTGCATGATGTTATAGTAGAATGATTTCACGTATCCTTAAAAAGAAAAAATCTATCGGAATCACAAGATCTTTTAGGCCAGTTCACTGGTCAAAAACGAGAAATTATGCTCTCATAAATTACTTCTTTTAATAAGTCGATGTTTGCACGAGCTGTCTGACATGTCGCGCCATCCTGTTGACACCAGAGGTCTCTTGCATTTTGGCGAGTCAATTCTGGAACGAAAAAGGCATTGATCACGGGTTAAAAGTGGCCACCATTAACAGCAATGATACTCCCTGCAGCTTATTTGAAGACATATGGACCAATGACTTGACCCGCCCATCAAACATACAAAATAGCGACTTTCTCCTGCTCATCACTCCAAATGCTGCAGTTTTGTTCGTTTTTTTAACCTACTCGGAGCCATTCAACCCGAAATGAGCCGCATCGCTAAACAAACTTTTCTTATGAAATTCGAGACCTGCTATGGTCGTTCGGTTTCAATTCTTGCACGAGTTAGATTTTGTAAACCCACTAACCAAGACTCTTCCGACTCTTCCACAAAGTAAATGGGCACAGGTTTAATTATTAAAAACAATGTCGAATGAACTCTCTTGGGTCAACATCGATACTATGTTCTACACCTGTTATGGTTTCTGCATTACGTACAGTTCGACGTCTAGATGAAAGTTTGTAACTAGTAAGAGTATACGTGGAGCGAAAACGCTCTATGGCAACGATTATGGCGGCCATAAAATTGGCGGAGTGAGCAATGAGTTTCTCCAACATAACCCTACCTTTTTAATAAATCTGCCCCATCTGTAGACGTCGCTCAGGCATCAACCTAGTTACGAGAATATTGTAAACCAAACTAACCATAAAACGTCTGACAGCTGTCACACTATACGCAGCATTAACAAGTGATGCCATGTGAAAGTTGTATACCTCTTTTATTCCCTAACATCCGATTTCACTTCTACACAAAATGATAGGAACACTCACAATTTTTAAGACTTTTCCGAAAATGTTCATGTATTGTGTCAAAAAATTGGGATTCCGAGAATGTTTTCATTGCTTGCACTTCAGTGTCATAAGAATGCCCGTAAGTATTCTAATGACTTTCAATGTTCTATGGATAAACTCAGTCTTTGAAATTTTTTCTTTCGTCTATTATTGCATGCAAAGTTATCCTTATGTTAGTCGGTTGTACAACTATTAAGTCGTCAGAATTCCATTCATAATTGAAAGACGAAAGTTTTTGATGTGAAAGTGTTGAAAGACTTAAATTATTGATTTGTGATAATTTGTGCAATTCACCTACTGCGTGCACATTTTATTATTAATTGAGAATTAACAATATTTATACCTGGTTTGGTTTATTATTAGATTTGCTTTATTGAAGATTATTGCTTTGTCAACTCTCAAACAGTTGTTAAAAAAAATAATACATATACAGTGGCGAGCACATGTGGATACATGTTAACCAAATTTGGCTTAAAATACTTCTAAAATCCTTAAAAATACATTAATCGATTTGAAATGTTTGCAGTTGAATTCTTTATTAATATCTATGTGAAACAAATAATAAACAAAATTATAACATATAAGCTCAGTCTAGGTTTTAAAACAAATAATCGAAATGGGCAATTTATCCACTTTTTTACTTTTCGTTTCTTCTATGTTGCAACACTGATCTGTGTATCGAAAAAAACGCAATAACGGGATTCACAGCAATTGCGTTGTGCGAAATAGTGTTTTACACGGTAAAGCATAAAAGTTCGATTTGATTAGTCACGCATTTTTACCTTTTCTGTGAGTATTTCAATTTTGCTCGCCACTCCAAAATATATACACTCCACTCCTGTGTATATTCCAAAAAGTATCGATTTATCTAAATTCACCCCTTATCCGACCGCCAAACGACCAAACACTAAAATATTGAGCTATTGTTAAATCGATATCAATAAAAGAAGGGTAGAGCTCTCCTTAAGAATTTTAAGAGAATTCATTGCTCGTGCTCGTGCTCGTGCTCGTGTAATTACTTTTTACAAATAATTAAAACAAAATAATAAACCAAAAAAAATCAAATATTATGACGGGAATTGCAAGACCATATTACACAATTTTAAGAGAATTCATAGCTCGTCTAAATCGGAATACTTGATACGAATAAAAACCTGCTTCACATGTTAAAACACCCTACGAAAGGTTCTCCGAATAGTATTGACAAAAGCATAATAAATTATGTATGTGCTCATGAAAGGAAGCCAGGAAAAGCGGTTTTATTGCGCGAAGTACTTGCAACAAATTGCAACAAGTTCAGAAGATGCACAAACATATGCAACATCTAATTGATACTTTGGAGCGACTTACAGTGTTTCAAACGTTGATGCATCACAGATAACGTCACCTGAAGAAATATAATCTATGTTTAGCTTCACTCAAAGAGATAAAGTAAGTATCCATTAAATATTTCTTTAATTTTTGCTCAAATAAAAAAAAGAAATAAAGAAACCTTCCTTTTAAATTTATGTTTCTTTATTTCTAGCACAAAAATTCTATGAAGATGAAAGCAATTACAAATATATCTATTTCTGTTTTAAGATATGTATATTTCGGGAGTAATAGTAATTCTTCTTCATTGGTTTTAGTTTCAAGGCTGTTGTTCTATTTTTACCCTTCTTCATTCTATTCCATTCCACATTTTTCTTCCTTCCGCTTGTTATCTTTGGGTGTGCTTATTGTGGATACTGTTTTAAACTTCTGCCTCATGACTAAAGCTATTATTTCTTCAAAATCAAAAAGAGACCTTCGAATATGTCACCGCTGCTCTTCGATTCTGTTTAAAGCCCTATTTTGCTTAGGGTGAGAAAGAGTGGTTAAGAATTCCGCTTTGAGCTTTCTCTCCATCTTTATTGATATTGATAGTATCTCAGATATGATATGAATGAAAGATTCATTTTCACTATCTCCAATATAACTGTATTCTCCTGCTCGTAACGTTGCCTTGTTAGCGCAGAGGTCAGCATCTTGTATACCCAGCTGTTGAATGCGATAATTGTTCGATGCGAGTGGTCAGATGTCTCTCGTAGCGTCCTCCGTGTTGCCGTGGGTTTCCTCAAGATAAAAATTCTAATTTATTATTTTTCCTGATTCTTTTTAACTCTAAAAACGGTGAATGTGAATTGGCTGGCTTGTGAATTTTTGCCTTGATTCGAGGAAGCAATGGATTAGTCACGCTCAGCTCCACTCTATTTACAGAGTCCGATAAATGGTTCTTCCTTAGTTTATGGTAATCATGATTATTTAGTTTCTCGAACACCAACTCGGCATATTTTGTTTTATCCATGATAACAACCTTGTTCCTCTTGTCGCTTTATGGGCAGAATAACGGTTTTTCTTTTAGCTTCTTTAAGATCATCCTTTCGTTGTGCCTGATTGTCGAATTTCCAGTATTCACGACTTTTAGAAACTCTCTTCTGTTGACTTGTTTGCTTTCTATGGGTAGATGTTCGATGAATGATTCTACATCTATTACAATGTCTTCCCACGGTAGATAATTGACCCTAATTCCAAAATTTAAGCCGTTGTTTCAGATGACCAATTCTCTTCAAAGTTATCTATTGTTTCTACCCTTCTTCTAGGTGTATCGTTCCGTTTGTTTATTAGGTTCATATGTTTTTCTTCTAAATTTTAGTTTAGCTTATCCTATCTTTCTCACATTTAAACGCCCTCAGTATTTTATTAAGCTATTCTTGGGTTGTTCCTTTCGTCGAAGTTGTTAGGTCTACCAGCTTAAAGTGGAGATTATAAGATTATATGCCCTCAATTTTAACTTCGAAGTTTTCGCATATAGTCGGTCACTTCTAGTTGTGATTAATTTTTCTTGTAATTCCTGTTCACGTTTCTCCAACCCGGACAATATCTTTTAAAATATGGATATTTTTTTGGCACAATTTTATATTTTATACCCGTTTTTAAGAATTTAACGTCTGCAGTTAGTCCTCCAATTTTTCGTTTCAACTTAACTAAACCAACCAAATCCCAGCTAGACCAAATCGTCATTTCAAAATCTTCGAGTCGTCCATATTTTTGCGCTTTTACAACTTCATTTTCCATTTCTCTATATTCATATGACATACACTTATTTCGGGAGTAATCTTGCTCTCTTCTTAGAATTTTTACCCACGAGTTTTTATCCTTTTTAAATTATAATTTAAAAATGTTTAAAGTAGGTAAAATTAATTATATAAAAAAGGTAATTGTATAATAAAGGATGTGAGGCAATTAAATGAAGAACGATTCAGGGAAAAAGGTAGAATGATGAAGGTTATAAATAAAATAAAAGGTCTGAAACTAAACCACACGTACAAACACTGAAGAAGGGAACACTACGACTCTCGAAATATATATGTTAAAACAAAAATAGATTTTTCTTTCTTGACGGCAAACTTAAAAAATGGAAAACCAAGCTGTAAAGCCGCAAAACACTGAGAAAACGAAGGTATAAATTTTATCTTATAAATTTTCAACAAATAGATCACTGGGCAGCAATTAAAGAAAAACGACAGTAGACAACTCACACAAAACCAGCGGGGGATCAATTGGAAAATTGCAAATCAAAAGTCAACGCATTAAGGGAATTCCTAGTCGAAGTAATATATATTTAACTTGAATCTGATGAATTTATTAGATATGACGGTATGAGCCAATTTAAAAATTTAAGTGACTTCAATTTTTTGCTTGGTAATATAGCCAAAGAAGTTGAAGCCAAAAAGTTCATAGTAATCCAACACATGCGGGTTGGACAATCCGGAATAATCCGAACAAATTACTGCAAAAGAAAACTTCTTTTTTGAGACTTAGTCAAAAGTTCTTCCGCTGATCATTTGTGCGAAAATTCCAAAATAATTACAATTAGATTGATCATTCAAACCCGATTTGAAGAACTTTAAACAGAGCAACGACCGACAGCGTGGCCCAACTATTGAACCTGTGCAGTTTGAACATCTCTTAAACTCGGATATGTTTAACCAACTTTAACCATAAAACATAAAATCCGAAAGATTCTCGGGAAAAAATACCATATTTTCAAATTTGGAAGAAAATTTAATTAATTATACCGTATAAAATTTTTTCGCGGCTTGCCAAAGGAAAACCAAACTAACTATGCCAGTCTCTCGATTTGCATGGAAGTTCAATAGCACAATTTCGCTTTTAACGATTTAAAATCACAAAAAAAATGCTGGTCTTATTTTAATAGCTTTGAATTGTGTCATTTATCAGTATCGCAATGATGAACGTACTCTATTAAAATGTCTTTCAAATTTACCAAACACTCTCTAATCCCAATTTTCAAGCGCTTTTGCTTGCATCCAACTTTTTTGAAAGAATAAGAAGAATTAGAAAGAAAATGAAGTCAAGCTGAAAGAATTTTAATAACAAGCGTAAAAAGGCAGTTTTTCTAGTTGCTAAACTTAAGTTTGTATGTATCGCAGCTCTATTAGAGTCCTATAACGTCAACAAAAATAAAACTCAAAGAAAGGAAAACAACCAGTTTGACAAAAAATAATGAGGTTTTTGACAAACTAAAATCTTGGCAAGGCTCAACATCTGTAGCAAAGGAATATGCAATGAATGAGGCAAGGGTTAGGATGATAAACAAATGAAAGATTCTATCTGAAGAAGTGTAGTCACGGCAACTACTGTAAGCGTGCAAAAATTTCCACATATCATCGAGATGATTGAATAGACACCTAGAAAAGTAGAACTAGAAAAAAGTTGTAATAATTTGGACAGTAGTAGAAAAAAAGTTCCCGTAAATTCTAATTCAATAAGACACAAAGCACTTAACATTTGTAACACTTTAAACAGAAAGCAACAAACTCCACCTAATGCAAAATTCAGGGCAAGCAAGGGATGGATTGAAAACTTAGAAACGAAAAAGGGAAATCGCCTCTGGTGACAAAAAATCTGCAAAAGAAAATCGGTCAAAACTGGCTAAAATTATTCACAAAAACCTATTACGTTCCGATGCGGCTGGGTGATGCTTTAGGAAAAATCTCCAAAAAGGACTTACTTGTTAAAATCTAAGAGAGCAGCCAGAGGATTTAAAGCAGCTAAGGATAGGGTGACAGCTATGGTAACGCATCAGGTGATCGTTTTTTGAAACCCTCAAAGGCCGCGTCCGATCAAAGGAAAGGATTTAGGGAAACTTCCTGTGAATTGGAGTTTAAAAAAAAAGGCCTGGTTGACGTACACAATACTTCAAGACCGCTTTTATAATTGTTTAGTACCTGAAGTGAAGAGTCATTTATAAGAGAAAAAAACCTTGAGTTAAAAGTTCTATTTCTCCTAGACAATTTACCAAGTCATCCAAAATACCTACAACAAATTGAGATCTTTCCTCGCAACACAACTTTACTTATTCAACCTCAAGATCAAGGGATAATTCCTACATTTAAGACCAACTATATTAGAAGAAGCTTTGTAGATGTTTTGAGAGAATTAGATGACATTCTTTCGTTTACTTTAACTGAAGTGTGGACAAATTCTACAACTTTCAAATGTAAATGTCGCTTCAGCAGTCGCCCAAATGAAAAGTCAACATTAAATTCATTAAACTGCTGGAAAGTCTATAGGCAGGCAGTTAAAATACAGCGTGAAGGAATAGTCGAAAGAAATGTCACTTCAACTGAAAATGTTAATGCCAATATCATAGATGTAGTTTACTTTATTGAAGACGATGGATTTAGTGATATGGAAATTCCTATGATTGAAGATTTATTTAAAGGTGAGGATCTCATGGAATCAGAACTACAAAAGATTCCCGGAGATAATGTGCTTAGCAGATCTGACGGTAACATAATACAAGGAAACAAATGCACTGAAGAAGGGAGTAAGTAGCTTTCGATATGCGCATATGCATTAATAATCAAAAATAGTAGCAAGCAAAACTTTTTATTTTACGAAAATTCGATAATAATACTGCTGAAAAATTTGCCGGAAAAGTAAATGCTGAAGGGCTCTGACAAGGTAGATAACGGCAAACTTATTTTTTGAACGGAGATCCTGATACTCAGAGATCATTGAAATCTCAAAGACCGATATGAAATGCGCTCAGTCAATATGAAGAATTGATTTTATAATATTTATAAGAATAGCTGCCAAAGTCAGCAAATGGTAACCATTGATTTCGCGCCATCCAAAGTTAATTAACTTTAGTATCCAAGTGAAAAATGTAGCCAATACTCGTATCTCAATGAGTGACGCTGCACTTATGGGAAACGTTGATGAATATTCTTTAAGTTACTCGATATGTTAACCAAGTAATGTTGCCCAAGCAATATCATAGAAAGGGAGACTCCTAGCTTTGGAAAGCTCAGAAGAAGAGTTAAAGTTGATTTTATTTCGTGATTGTTGTTGCAGGTGCTATGAAGGATATTTGTATTAGAATTCTTTTATTGTTTTTATTTTCACAGAATGTTGTTAATTTTTTTCAATCCTTTAGTTGCAGCATTGAACAATTCCGATCCGCTATAGCTTTTGTGCTTTCTTAACCATATCAGCACAGCCTTAGTTAATTGAATACATGTTTAAGTTGTTTCGGTGCAGCATAAGCTAATCTTAAGTTAAAGAAGGTTTTTGTTTGAGGCTTACTCAGTTTATACAAACATTTTAAACATTACAGTTCTACTGAACTCTGTATTATAAGGTTGCAATGAATGAAATTTAGATCTTCTAATTAGGACACTTCCATTTTTGTAAAATACTACAATTTTATATAGATTATTATTACAAAAGTAATGAATATTTTTGCTATAATTTGCTTTTTCCTATATTTTAAGTCCAGGCAGCGCATGCGATCTAATAGTTTTGAAGCCAACTTCAATCACATTTATTATGTTAAATTATTGAAAATAAATATTTGCCATCTTAAGGGGTTACACCACAGTAGAGAGCGAAAATTTAAGGTTTTTTTTGCGATTTTCTTTTAAGTGGAAGGAAAAGTAAAAGAGTAATTCTTTTTAAGTATGTTGTTAAGCATGTTTTGAAGTTTTAAAAAAAATTTTGTTTATTAAAAAATATTACAAAATGGCTGCCCAACAGCCGTTTCTGCGGAACGGTTTTTGTTGGAGGGGCTCCGCGGCACGCAGTAGAAGTGCACCAAAAATTAATCTGGAACAAAATAAGAAATTTTTTCTTAATCTACATTAGTATAGCTATAGAAATACGTAGGGGATTTTGAAAATATTCGTTTTTGTTAAATTGGCGAGGTAGTAAAATGAACAAAAAAGTTCATTTTACTACCAAAAAACGGGCACTTATTTGTACCTAAAAAATCGAAATATTAGCTTATCAAAAATCGGCTACGTATTTCTATGCGGAATGTTGTTTTAAAGATGTGATATTAATTTGGAGTGAAAAAATTGAAAATTGTTTGAGTTATGCTGCGTGCCGATTTGAAAAAACGTGTTTCAAGAAAAACGCGTTTAAAGTTTTGACTCGTGTTTCGAAGATGATAAAATAAAAAAATTGATTATAAAAATTTTTTATCTTTACTCTGCTATTCCAGCACCGTAAAGCTGACCTTCCAGGCTGCTAAACTCTTCCTAGTTTTCTTTCCTGGACGCTTTTATCCTGGAGCGAGCCTCTTTCGCTGCGTCGGTCAAAGAGCGCTCCGCGCGGTTTATTCGAGCAGCGTCCGCCTCTAAGCAAAAGTTGTAGGATTGTGGTCCAATTTTCATGTCCATTGCTTTCATTATTCTTAAAATGTTTATCAGTCCATCATTAAAATTACAAACAGCAATGTCACTTGCTATTTGTAATATTTTCTTTCCGCTTGAATAATTTTTAGGAGCCAAGTGCCAGACTGTAGAATTAAAACTTTCGTTGCAGTTCTGCGTATAACCTCCCAAGCAACTCGTCACGGCTTAAATCCTCGTAGATTGGTTTGATGGCTTCAAAAACTTCGTTCGATAGTTCCGGCTTATGATGAAAGGAGTGTAAGGAACCCGTTGCTTGCGCCTTCTTCCATTCGCACCAAGACTCTGAGCATTTTTCGTGCTGTGGCTTTTCCTCAGTTGACATTTTATGAAATAATGTCACCCAGATTTCATTTCTCATATTTTCCAACGAGTTTGAGTTCCGTCGAATGGCGAAGTCATAATAAATTGTTAATTGATCAATTAATTTTATTGTTAATTTTCCTTTTCCTCCAAGATTTTTTGTTTTTGTTTCTCGAATTTCTCAACCGAGTGCCCATTCGTTTTTGTACATGGTCAATACATTCTTTTTTTGACACTTCAAAATTTTGATACGGTTTTGCATCCAATATCCCCTTGAAAGTTTCACTGTCACCATCACCTATATAATTTGCGTATTTAAGTCCGTGTAAAGCTTCGGAACGTTGAAACATCTCGATGACAACATCTACCTCCATTTTACCCGATGAGCCTTCATGGTTTGACTGACATTGATTGGTATGAGTTTCGAGCCATTCTTCATACACAGCAGTGTCTAATTTATTTTTCCAGTGCTCGCAAACTTTACAGTATTTTGATTTCACTTCAATGTCAACAATTCTCCCTGTAAACCATCCGATCAATGATGTGATTCCGAAAAGAGACGAAAATCCTCGTTTTCTCTAGGAACCATCACCAGATACAGTTATACCTGTATGCAATCCATTTTCTTCATTTTCCTTCTTCTCATCTTCTGCTGCCTTTTTCATAGTATAGTCTCGCACGGATTTCGTTGCGATCCAAATCATATTTACTGCACGATCGTAACAACTTTGAAATATAGGCCGTGGCAATTCCATGAATGCGCAGAATTTCATTATTTCAGCTAGCCCCACTCCTAATAGTCGCATTGTTAGTACAATCCTACGGTTAATTTCATATCCATTTCATATGAATGGACAACTCGGGATTTCAACTTTTGGACAATTCGGGCAACAGACGGTTATTTTGAAGCCTAAACTCCGCGTACCTGATTCGATGAATCGTATATCAGAGTTGCACATTTTACACTTAACATATTCCGAAACGGCAAAAAAGTTTATAATTCGGTAACCAAATTCAGTTTGTATATCGATATCGTCAGTATTCACTTTCACTTTCTTTGCCGAAGCGCTGACTCCGGCCGAATCTTCCTCCGCTTCATATCTGTTCAACGGTCGTCGTTTCGTCACGTTGTTCCATCGTCGCGTCTGATACGATATTTTTGAGCCTTTATGGCTTGCAAACACTTTCTTTTCACTCATTGTTACTCACATAAATGTCAAGGCTACAAATAACGTGTGAAAAATTAGCACTGCAAAAGAAAATCGCGATTTCGAATAAATTCCACGCAAAATTTACATCTTCTCTCAACATCAAATGACGCTGCACTACGTCCTATGTGTTCAAAATGCTAGAAAATATTTCTAACGACATCTATTAGTGTATTAGAGAAGTTAGAAATCGAATTTACCGCAGGTAGTCGTTTCGGTACAGTCGGGAGGGATCGAGAAAGAGCTCGAAATTTCAATGAAAACGATTTCTGGCAGATATAAAACCGTTTGTCTCTTATTCTAGAGGGTTCAAAGGTTCAAAGCCAATAAAAAAAAATCGATTTTTTGAAATTTCTACTATGGTGTAACCCCTTAAAAAGAAGTCTGCAGCACTTAGGGATAATATACCTTCTTAGCAGTGAAAGCATTTTCCAAATTGAAGCAATAGTAGTGGCGAATACCCCGAATAATCAAACCCGCAAAATTTAATTATTTATAATATTTGCATAGATAACTAAACCGTTTGTAATGAAAGTTCTTCCTGAACACAAATTTTATTAACTGGGCTTTTTTTATCACATGTTTCAATTATTGATTAACGAAAAATATATTTAACACAAACATTATAATATTTACACATTTCATTGCCAAAAGACGTCAATTATAATCTCAGCTCATCAAACATTTTAAATCTGATTCAACTACCCTTAACATATTGAGTCACATGTGTATGTGTTAATCCATCTAGAAGTCCTTGACCTATCGGACACTTTGGAAACATTGTTGTACACACTGTACCATATCTCCCGGCTTTGTATGCATCTCTATAGTCGTCAGCAGAGTCGTCAGATGGCCTAATGTCAAATTCAATTAAAATTAATTTTTATAATTATTCATAAAAAAAAAGAATTCACCTTAACACAGCACTGATAATTTCTCCTAAAATTCCCTCCGATTCGTCTACCATTGCATTTTCACAAATAGCCCTTTGCAAGCATTCTTTGCCATTGCGACCACTACGATTCAAAAAATATTCTATCAACGCATACACAAATACACGTGATTCATCTGGCACATAGGTTCCATTCTTGTCATATTGTTCTCTGGCTTCCTCTAATGATCTTCCGTCCCATTTATCCCACCAATACAATGGAGTGGTCGGAACACCGTATTGTCCTTGCAAATTGACATTGCCAGCAAGAGAACGATATGGCTTTTTATCATAGAACTCCGTTGGGAATGAAAACCCCGCAATAAACTACAAACAAAATTAAGATTTGAAAATAATTGTTGCAGCGAAAGTAAATAAATTTAAAGTAATCTAGTTTAAATATTATAAACCTATTCCACATTTTAAAATTGTATTCCTATAACTTTTAGTTAAAATAAATAAATGGAACTCTATTGAAAGTTTCTTTTAATATATTTTATAGATAAATTTACAAATGGAATTTTTAATGTTTCTGTTGCTATATAAACAAAAAGTTTTTCATTAAACTTTGCGTTTTTTTTATAATTGGTGGAAGGAGGTGACAGATGTTGATCTCTGGAACGTCATGACCATCATTGGACCATTACTGGAGATATCGCAGGACCAAGGAGTTACTACAAAGACTAGTACCTGTGCGCTGGGATATGTGGTAAAATTGGGCGATTAGATACCTCATGAACTTTCATAAGGAAGACAGAGTGATCTACTTTGTTTGCCATTTTGCTCGTGAAACTAACTAAGGATTTCTCCAACATATGGTTACTGAAATGAAACGTGGGACCTGCCTAATCACGTGAAATGGCGCCGGACATTTCGCAAAAGAGTTGAATCACCAGCATTCACTTAAAAACCAGGCTTACATCCACAGAACGTCCTTTTGTTTATTTTGCTGGAACTCGCGAGAATACTCCAAGTTTCTGAAACGAAATCGAACATTAAATGTGTACTTTTACTGACAGCAATTCGAGACAAGCTTCAATAAACATTGCATGATAACGTTCTGCATTAGTTTGTCTTCGCGGAGTCGTCTTTCATCACGATAACGCGAGACCACACATATCTGCAGCTGCTCAGCGCCAATTCACGGAGCAAAGATCTTTCATCCCACTCTCAATTTCAACGGACTATCACTTGTTTCGGTCCCTGGACAACTATCAGCAGGGAAGGGGATATAATCCACTATTTAAAAGACTGTTGCATGTTCAGCAAATTCATTCAAAAAATTCAAATTTTCACGGACAACATTGCAAATTCGGATTACTAACCAACTTTTCATAACTGAAAGTTCTTCTCCCTATGGTCTTCATTGATTTCCTTATATTCGTTGTTTCATCAATATGTCTATGAAATATAACTTGAAAATGTCCAGTGCTTTAATTCGGTCCCAAGATATTTATGATCCTACTGCTCGGGGAGAAGTTTTGAAAATAAACTAGAGTGCAAATTGTCTCCTTCCGTCACTTCCTCCCATCCATCATGGTTAGTTGTGGATTCTGCTTCTTCAAATCTTCTTCTTTATCGTCTCGAATCTTCCCACTTTCACCAATCAATTCTAGCTAAATTCAGTCTCAATCACTGGTGTAACTTTCAATATCTTATGGAGAGTCACATTCACGCTTACTTTATACTCTTCAACTTGTAACCCATTTACCTTCAAAACATCTCGGAGAATCATTCCTAAACTGCTCCATTTTTAGGAGAACATTAAAGATAAAACTTTGTGAACAATGGGTCTTAATTACTATTGCACTTGGTTCTTCAAGGAAGACTCTGGGATGGCGATGTGCTGCTTAAGAAGGATTTTGGAATTCAGTCTGAATTTTTTGTCGTGGAGTGTGGGTCAATTCAGAGTCGAAAAGGGGGTCCTTGTGCATGTTTTCTTGGCTTTGGCTGGTTATTCCGGGAATATTTGTCGGATATACGTCGTTTGAAGATCATTCAACAACTATTTATTGAGACATCCAAAATGCCTAACTTTTTGTTAACCTCAATTTTTTTTAGATTGCCACAGCGACGACACCGACTTCTACGACAGCTACCAAATGTGATAGCCCAGACCACAAAGGGTTTAGTGTAATGAATTAATTAGAATTAATGAGTGTATACCTTCCACTTATTATTCAAACGAGCCTGTGCGGTCAGTAGAAATATTTTCGGTTTTCCGAAAAAAATTTTTTCGAACAATTTTTTTTAAGAAAAATAAGAAACCAAAAGAAAAAAATTTTTTAAGAAAAATGTTTTTATTTCCTTTCGAACTGTGTCACAAGGCACAACTTTTAGGGTCTGTTTTCAATGTTTAATGTGTCCTCAAAGCTTTTTTTAACCTATCATCTGCATAGATCCTTCTCATGTGTTCAATCTTGCAGAGATAGCGATAGAGGCTGTCCAACAAAATGTCCAATCAAATATTTCGAAAACAAAATAAATTTACCTTACTTGTATTGTTCAAAGTATCAGAGTATCATCAAAGTCATAATGTAAACTTTATGGAAAATGAAGTATGGATTGCGTTAAATGCAGATACTTTTCTTCTTTTGAAGTTTTTAAGACTATTGTTCTAGTTCTTGTAAGGTATGAAGTACTGGTGAGTAGTTCTAGAAGAAGTTTTAGTAAGATCCTACCACCACAAGAGCCATTCTCAGCAATGTTTCGCTTCCATCTCATCATTTTTAAATATTATTAATATAATGAGGGGTTATGTTCTCTGTTTTTTTTTCTAACGTGAATAAAGCATGTATTGTTTCTCTGTAAATAACAAAGTTTTTTTATTTATTCATAAATAATACAATTTTAATCTCTTAAACTACATTACCTGTAAATAACAAAGAAACACCATTCAATGTTAATATTCACAGTGAATATTCTTCTTTAACTTTCACACTATCATACACTATATCTCATTAGCTTCGTGATACTCATCCAGGTTTGGCTCTGACAGACTTAATGAAGAAGTCTGCATTACCGATCCAGTCACGCGCCAAATTCAATAACAGTGAGGATACTTTCCTTACGTTAATAATACGGTGACCGAAAAGTAATCAAATGTTTTTGCGGATGAAAACTATTTTTTATTAAGATTAAAGAAATCTTGAAAACTAATAAGCCACCCGAGTCGAAAAATAAAATTGGATTTCATCCTGATGGGCCTGATTTCATACTTATTCAATACTGATTTCATACTGTCAAGTCTGGTTTTTATACTTTTCATCCTGATTCTATGCTGATGTAATAAGATTGATTTTAATCTTAAGTCTGATCTCATCCTGTCCTGATTTATGTTTATAGATTTCATTCTTATCTCAGCCTACTTATTTTTACTACTGCTAAACCAGGGGTAAAATATTTTCCTTTTGGGGTTTGAGTTAGCTATAAATGCATGAAAAATATGCGGGTACCAAGACAAAAAAATTGTTCTGTACGTACTTCTCTCACGCTCTTGGTGAATCATATGTTTGGGTCTAAGATAAGTAAACATAATAAATGACGTAGAACGGTTAAGGACATAGACGGTCCATAGTTTTGTTATAATTCTGACGCCATTTTTTAAACGAATACTGAAGTGGTAAGACATATTTGAAACAGTTCTAGAGGAAAACTATTTTGTAGTGAAAAAAAAAGTCGTGTAATAATAGTGATAATGATTTTGCTCTTGTTTTTGGACAGAGGATAGAGAGAGTAGTGTAGTGAGTTGTGTGTCAATAAATTCAGACAATCGGATAGTTGACCAAGAAATAAAATTATTATGGCAGACTGCTGAAAGAAAAAGAGCTTGGAATACCGCCAAAATTTTATTGCATAGTAGTAAGTATATGCTTTTTAAAAATGATTTTAACATATTTTTAAAAGCAAAATCTACAGAGCTATTTATTTATAAAACTTTTTGGTGTTTACTCATACAAAAATTAATTTTTATATTTTTCCATTTACATAAAAAATTTTAAAATAATTTTTAATATTTTCATAAATCATTCATTAAATCATTCATTAAATCATTCTAATACGAGGATGAGTATAGGATTGCTATATTCTGATCCAAACCTGATGTACCAGGTTGAAATCAGAATTTATTCTCATCCTGATTTGGTGCTTCTGTGTTGCGTATTCAGGATTAAAACAGAATTTGTAACTTCTGGTTCTATACTGAGTAGCAGTATAAAACCAGATCTTATTTGAGATCAAAACAGAATTTATTTTTCGACTCGGGCAGCGTAAGGGCTGTTGTTTTATTGCTTTTGTAAAAAAGTCCTCCGATTTTTCATTGGAAAATTGTTCCTATTGTGCTTTCACTGCTCTAATATTGTAAACAAATTTTAACTCGCAATGTATGTTCTACCGATCTGAAAACCTGGTAAACCTACTGTGCGGGATCTGTTGAATAGAATTAGGTTAAAGTTCCAATCCAAGTTCCCTTATATGTGCTGTGTTATTTTTGCAGCGTAAGACCTCACGACCTCATTTCATTTCTCATCTCCAGTGACAACTTGTCATAGAAACGGATCAGCTTCATAAGGAGACACATTTCTTATGCTGTTGATCGAGCACCCACTCCATCAATTCATGAGGAACCCAAATTCCTTGCCTGTACCATTTTCCTATGCGGTGAAGATGATCCTGAACTGTAGACAAACTGTAGACAGCCGATTTTTACTGAAAATCTCTCAATCCAGATGAGAATCTGAATTCACCATCACCTAATTTTGAATCTTGAATCCAGAATAATTTTGAACAAAGTGCCTTGCATTCCGAAGGCGTTGTGAATTACATTGAAAAAATTAAGAAACGTTTAGGATCAACAAAGGTCTTAAATCTGGAAAGTTTGAATAAATTGATCCAAATTCTGACGAGTTCTGAATTCTCAAAGGATCTCCGTACAAATTTGGCAATCGTTTGCGAGTGTAAAATAGAAGATTACTACAGGAGAGGGATACAGCAATTTCTAGAATGTCGGAGACAAGTCATAGATAATAATGGTGATTACATATAATATTAAGCTTTTTGAATTTTTCATTAAAAAAGTAATTTGATCGACAGCGACGAATAAACTTTTGCAACACACCCAATATTTCGTTTCTTTCTAATCAGTCAAAATCCTACATCAAACATTCATTTTTTTTAAATGTTTGTTTTTAATAGTTCAGGGACTTTCTTACGGGCTCTCTCATACGTTCGGGCTTGGTACAATCGAATGACAGTTGTTGCGGAGGTTTCCTCTATGACCGTCGAAATAATTTTAAAAAAGGAAAAATGTTTGCGATTATGAGGACGACTTCAAGGAGCGTGATCTATTCTCTGGCACCGAAAATGGCAGCGTAGAGCAGAATTATCAAGAAACGACAAAACAAAGCTATAAAGCGACCAATGTGAAAATTAATCGATTTCAACGTTTTTCACAACGATCATAGTAGATATGTAGAGGATAGGACTTGTACACGCAGTAACAATCAAAAAAGTACAACGAATGCAGAAGAAAGCCAACATCGTTGCGAAAACCATATTGAGAACATACGAAGCAGAAACAGTTTTAAGGGCACTTTTCATCCCTTGCACTTTGAGGTGACGTTAAATTTGGAATTGACAAAATCACAAGTCCTTATTGCCTGAAGCAGTATACTATAAGATATACCGAAGAATATTTTCAGAAAGTTATGTTTGACAAGGACTTAGAAGGAACACAACAAAGTCGGCAGTGGTAACCCAAATTATCGAAGAAAAATTACATATGACCACACAACTTTTCTGCAGAAGGCAAATGACTGAAACTGAATGAGACTGAATGAATGACGGAAACGTATAAAATTTTCTGGATATCAAGGATACCAGAAAGGAAGCATTTTAATATAAATATTGAAAACAAACACGGGAAATTCTTTGAGTTGTTGTAAATAATTACTTACAGGACACACGGGATAGAACAGGCTAATGCAGGACAAAAAGTTAGTTACCAGTAAAATTGAAAAAACTCAAAGATACTACACGGTTAAAAAAAGAAAAACCCTTTAAAACTATTGAAGATAAACAGGATAAAAATTCTTTGATGAAACGAGTAGTCGATTTTTATGTCAATGCAAAGACCAACTAATTCTACCGCTGTATATTGCTTTCAATAAATCTCTCTCTGCTGAAACTTTCCCACCTACTTGATAAATTTCACATCAAACTCCGATTTATAAAAATAAATATAAGGTATCAGTTGAAAACTACAGAGGGATTGCAATTCCAGCAGCCTTTCCAAAACTCTTTGAAAACATATTCTGTACGGAAATATCTCCAATCATTGCACTTCGGCTAAACGATCAACAGCACGGTTTTCGCAAAAATCGCTTGAAAGTAACGATTCTGACTGCCATTGTCTCTAGCATCTTCTGTGCAGTGGAGAAAGGTCAGCAAGTTGATGCTATTTAGACCGACTTCAGTAAGGCGTTTAACTGCGTCAACCACCAAATTCTATCTGATAAGTTAAAAATTTTTTGATTTAGTGGCATTTTATTGGAGTGAATCGAATCGTGTCTATGAAATAGGGCAAAATATGTTAAATTTCAAGGGTTTATTTCCAAGGAAATAAAATTTCCCGATGTACCACTTGGCAGTCTCTTGGTCCTCTTCTTTTCAACATCTATGGAAATGAAATCATGTGGACTTTATAAATTTGCCCAGAAGAATAAGGCTTCAGCAATTTGCTTCAATATATATTTCATAAGACGATACTAGATTAGACTGTCCTTTTTACGCTGATGGCTCTTTTCAACAACCATTAGGTTCTTCTAAGCTTCTGCTTGCCGCACTTTAAGCTACAGAGGATTACAAGCCAAGTATTGCAGCTCAGTGATATCATATTGCAGTATCGGAAAAATGGGGTTTTCCAGTTTAAAACAGGCTTAAGGCAAATCGAACATTACAATTTAAATGTAATGTTTAAATTTAAAAAAGACTATGCAATAGTCGCATGTGTTCAGGAAGAGAAGAAAAAGACTGTATTCAACAAAATTACTGAGTCCTTTGATGATTACAGCTTTATTAGTTGATGATACGTTGTCTGGAAAAGGAACGCCGCTTTAAAATTGGCACGTACATAGGTGGTAATAAAGGAGAAGGAAAGCCTGCCCCACTGAGGGTTTCTCAAACATTAGTCCCAAAACTAGAGTTGAATTTTTCGCAAAGGCACCGGTTAGAGAAGATCGGTTTATTTTATATGTATTTCTATATTGTACTCTTGTATAAGGCGTTTTTTCAGATGTATAGAACTTTAAGTTGGCAATATTTTTTGATACTACATATGGTGTGACAGTTATCATAATTTTTGAGGTTAGTTTGGTTTGCCATTTCATTATGGCGCCTGAGCAACTTCTCCAGTTTGTGAAAATTTATTTCGAAAACACGGTTCCGTTCGAGAAACTCATCGCTCACTTCGACATAAAACCGACATAATCATCCATAGGAACAATTAAACTGATAAACGCACCATATTTACTGTCATTGATAATACGTATCGATTCAGACGTCGTATATAATAAAGAAATCATAGTAACTGCAGAGCGTAGTATCGATGAAGACCCAATGGAATCCATTCAACATCATGCCCAAGAATGAAACTTTCGCCCATCCACATTGCGGACGATTCAACGAAAGGATCTTAATTTGTGGGCATGCAAAATCCAATTCGTGCTGAAATTCAAGCCGAACGACTACCAGGTATGGCATGGATTCCGTGTATGGGTCCAAGAACAAATTGCTCCAAATCATGAATTTCATAAAAAAATTTTGTTTAGTGATGAGTATCATTTATGGTTGAATGTGATGAGCAACCACAAGCGGTTGTAAAAACACCATTATATCCGGACAAAGGCACTGTTTGGTGTGCTTTATGGACCGGTGGAATCGTTGGTCTATATGTCTTCAGAAATGCTGCTGCGAGTAACATTACAGTCACAGATGGCCATCTGCCATGATCAATGCCTTTCTCGTTTCGTCATTGACTCGCCGTAATGTAGAGGACCTCTGGTTGCAACGTGATGGCACGACATATTCGTATCTTATTTCATTTCAATACTTGATACACACATCTAACAAAACACACTCTATATTATTTAATATTTTCATTTTCAATCAATTTTTTGTTAAAAATCTTCAGCAACACTGTCATTATTCGGATAATATTTGACCACTACGCATGTTACCTCGTTCGAAATAGATTCCATCTGGATTTATATATAATAGTTAGTTGCTACTGTTGTAACTTGCTCCCTTCCTCGATGTCTATTGTTGAATACATATATGTAAAATAAATACATGGCAGAAAACCACAAAAACAGTTTTCTATTGAACAACAAAAAATATTTAAGCAAGTCGATAAATTAAACAAAACTAAATAGTCTTTTAACTATCGGGCTACGCTGAGTTAGAATTTCAAACATTTTTCCCTTCTTTTCACAGCTCAAAGTCGAGCAATCGTCTTACTTCAATACTGCTGAGTATTAGCTTCGAAAATTTAAATTTCTTTATAATTTACATTCGTTTCACTATTATTTGCTTTTAGTTTTTGTGCAAAAGACCTTTATTTGCTTATCAAATTTTTCGACAGTGACATGAACATTTGGCAAAAAAATTGATTCTTACAGGAAGATCACACCTCACTGAAATTCAAAATTAGATACTCAAAGAGGTCAGACAATAAGCATTTCGCACGACTGACTGATTTTGATCTTTATTTGAGTATCTTTTTGCGCAAATTAAGATACAATTTTCACTGGTGATGATTGGGGTCCATATCCTCAAATTTCGGTAGTATGACAATTTGATCACAATTTATTCCATGTACCACATTACAATATAAATATCACATTTTAGTTTAATCATACTCAGGGAATTTTAAAAGGGCATGTAAATCCGCCAAAAAACCTAAAACTTCTATCAGGTTGCTACACCTACCATGGTAACTTTTATTTTATTGCACGGTTACAACGCGGTTACATGAAATGAGTTATAATTTGTAATGTTGCAACAATTAAAAATTTAATAAGTTTTACTTATACGGTCCGTTTGCGTGGGAAGATTAGAAACAACTACTTTCCCTAGAAGGAAAAGTCACACGGGAAAGAATATCATTCGAACTGAATTTTCTTTTTGTTTCCGAGCAGATTTACTACCCAAGAGAGTCTTGCACACATGCCGAATAGTTTATCAAAACTAGCCACCAAAAACTTTACTTCTAACAAAACAAATTCACTTCATGCAAGATATTCAAATATAATACAAAGTAGTATGAGAAATTATTGAGGCATCATTGCATGTTCCTCAACTTACCTTGTGTACTCCGAATTCAGCAAAAGTAATGAATCGTTTATCACGTTTTAACTTTTCTCCCGCTGTTACATTGTAAAACTCCATCTTAGCTGCAACTTCAGAACACTGGAACAGTACCCAAATTAAAACACTAGCCCTGCAATACATTTCAATAGAAATGTCCTTTAGGATCGATAAGATCTTGAACTATTTGACATACACCCCAGAGTATCTTTACACCACATATTATCTAGTTCCACAGTACTCGAGATTTGTCTAGAATTTATAAGCTCACGTCTGATTGAGTTTTAACGATTATCGAACGCGAACGAAATTAACACCTTGACAACATTTTTTCATATGGAAATGCAGCGTTAGTAGATCAATGATATTCAGTTTACATTTGATTATTCGAAGCAGAAAAAGAAAATGATTGAATTCAGAAAATCACACACAAAATAATCAGATGTACGAGAACATTCATTTTACCGGCTAGTAATGATAAACGAATATGTGAAATAAAAATATTGCAAAATTGATAAATTTTTAAAATTTGAACTAATATTTAGGTTGAGTGAGCTGAAATGTTTAAAATGACTGATGGAAAAATATAATGTTTAATATGACACCAAGAGTTAACAAATCCGAAATAGAATTTAATTATTAAATTAAAATTCATGAAAATCGGCGAATAAAAAAAATTAAATACAACAAAGCAGTGCGTTAAGTGCGGCTTAACAAAATGAATGATTAGAAAAAAAAGCGCGCATATCACTTAGGCACGAGTAATTAATAAAATGTTAATAAGTAGCTCAATTATTGGCAATTTAGATGCTGCAACGTATTTGGAGAGGTTTACCGGTACAAATCACAGGGCTTTAGTCAGTATGCGAATGAAAATTTAATCATAACCTAGGTCAGAAAGCCTGCAGATTACGTATTCTACGCTCAATCAAAAGCTCATAGAAAACCCAGGATCATTACGCACAGTGAATGCCTTGCGCGGAGTAAGCATTTCCACATAAAAGTACTGTCGGGACTCATTCTCATCCTACTGGACAAAGTTAATCGGCTAATCCTGATCGTGCAACATCATCGGCATTTTCGTTTCTCTTAACTCCACTGCATCTAGGGACCTATGTCATTTTACATTTACTAGGTTAATTATGGCTCAGAGGACTTGCCGAAGATCCTGCACTAATCGCTAAACTATGCTGTTAGAGACAAGTATCTGCAGCACCAACTTGCTCTACGAGAATATTTGTGTTCTCCGCCAAGATTGGGTCTTGTCGTTTTACTTCAAATACTTCAGCTAGAAAACCGTGGTATCGATGTCAAGTTTACAACTGAAGTTGAGATGTGGGTGATGTTCGATGAAAATTCCGGCACCGCTTTTCTCATCCGTTTTGTAACCACCGTCGTCGATAACAATTTCAAACCCAGATGTATCTTAACCCTAACGACGTCATCATTACTGATTGCAGCCTATTTAGCTTCCTTCCTTCCTAAAATTTAGAGAGGGGATGCGCGTAGGTGACGCCTTTCTGTTGATTAATTTTTCGGTTGTCAATGGTTTGAGCATTATCTCCTTTGCAGCAGTTGCATAGTCCTAGCCAATCCTGTAATGCCAAGGCAAGTAATTTGCTGGATCTTCTCCAATTCTTTTGCCGTATTGTTGTTGCTTGGGCAACGCCAACGAGGACGCGTTTCGGCTGTATGCAGCCACCTGCAAAGCTTGTGAAGAAGTGGCTGCATACATGCATACAGCGGAAACGCGTCCTCTACATCGAAAAAGCAAGGCTCGGCATACCCAAGCAACACCACGCTAATTTTGGTCTGCGGACACCTTTAAACGAACTTCTTGTGTATTCGTAAGCTTTTGTCGTGATAATGACAACAGCAGTGCTCCTTATGCAGGATTTAAGCCTCAAGTTTTCCATCTAGCCACTTCAATGTAAGGCGCACCCCATTTTCAGTTATTCAATCAGTTATTACCCAACGTTAATCCATGGTATTTTATCTTATTTATCAAACTTATGTGTTTTCCTTTAACAGTCGGGGGTGATAATTTCCAGTTTTTGGCGGATTGCTAGGTTATGTCAGCATTGACGCGCAAATCTGTTTAACTTCACCCACTCGTAGACAAGTTTGAGTGTAGTCTTTATCAGGCGTGACATTGTTTCCTTGAACCTTCCGTTGATCAGTATAATGATATTGCCAGCATATGCTATCGTCCTGATACCCTTTCTTAACTCAGGTATACTATATATTATAACATAGTATAATACACAGGCAAGAGGTTGTTCTATGCGCAGCAATGGTAATCCCCTGATATTCGTTTCCTTCAAGGTCCGGCGATTTATTCTAGCTGTAATCTTTCTTGTAGATATTCCGACATACATTTGGTTAAATGTGACCCCATTCCGTGTCTTTAAAAGGCTTCTATCATTCTTTCTATTTTGACATTACTGAAGACTCTGTCGCTCTCTCGGTATCTATAAAGACAAAGAATACTTCATCTTTGTCTGCAAGGGTCCTCGGAAATCTGTTAACTAAATCATGCAGTACGGAATCATTTGAGTGTCCTGGAAGGTGTACGAGTTAGTTGCGACAAAACTCCGTTCTGTTCATGGTGCCCTTGGAATGCTGAGGGTTCCAAAGATTTTAGTTTAAACGACGGATAAGACCGTAGGTGAGTGATCTTTTGCTGTGGCTGGCTCCGGTATGAAAACTATTCAAACATCTCTCAAATCCAAAACGATCGTGTGTTTTCAACAAGATCCGTATTTTCTTGGTATCAGTATTCATAATCATAGGGGAAATCAGCGATGAAGTCCTGCAGGACATTTTCTTCTCTTACCAGTTCTTTAGTGGAAGGGGCGCCTATGTGACACTTGCTCTATTTATTTATCCGTAGAGTCCATAAAATTGTGGTTTAATTCTTCTTTGTTTTCCACGATGCAACCCCCTTTGAAGCATCATTCGTATTTGTGATTTTCTTTCAGGATCCCTCATAGTCTTAACCCGACTTAGCCTTTAAAGAAGTTCTTAGATTGTTGTTTCTCTCTACTAACAGCCAATTTGAAGATTGCCAGATTTCACTCGTAACCTTCTCAATCTGGGCCACAGCTTGTGACACGGGCTATTCCAAATGACTTTATGAAACCACTTTTTGAAAATGATATCGCAAAGACATAAAAAATTTTTTAGATCTTGATAAATGTATTATCACCGGGATATCGAAAACGTCAATGATGTGACGCACCCTAATCTGGACGCTATGCACTTAAAGTTGTGACCGAAGAAAATAGGAAGGAAGGCAAAAAAACGTGATAAGAACTAACCAGGAAAGAGTGTTTTGGATTTGTCCAAAATACGCCCATCGATTTCCTTTACGGCAGAGCATGAAAATATTTGGAACATTGATTTTCTGGATTTGACCATCACTAGAAATTATTATAGCAGCCTTAAGTTCAACATCTTTAGAAAGCCTACTTTCTCCGAAACATCAATTCCAAGCGACTTATGTTGTCTTTAGCCTCATAAAGTATCGGTTCTAAGATCAATGGTTGATCGTTATTTCTTCACAATCGTTTGCATAGAATCTTTGGATGTCGAAAATTTTAACCATCAAAAATAGCAAGAAACAGTTGATTTTCGATGCATATAAGTGACGAATTTATCAATTAAAGGAAGAAGAAGAAACAATCCACAAAATTTACTCGAAAATGCACGAAACTGACTATAACGCCTGGCATAGGCGAAACAGTTTGAACTAGTTCTTGACGTCATTGTGAAGCTGAGAACTAGCTCAATCGTTGTGATATGTCCAAGGCATCAAATAACATGTCTCGAATTTCGGCTGGTGATAATATCCGGCTCGTTACATCTGGATGAATCGACCATTTCTCTTTTCTTTAAATGTGGACTAAAAACTAAATATGAGCGAACTTCTCCGAATATTTTTTAAACTTTAAGACAAATATTCTCACCTGTTTTTTTGCATACACATTTTGCTCCACTCAATTTCGCTTACATGAAGCGACATAAAACAGTTAAGAACTCATGTGTAGTTTATATATCACATGTAACCGACAAATTTTAAAGACAGTTAAAGTAGGAAGATATAAAACCGCTAATCGTAAATAAATACTAGTTTTAATTAGGTTAGTAGATATATAATTCCAAACAGCACTAAAGACCTTAAGAAAATCTTACGTTTCGTCTAATGAAGATCTTATACTTCTACTTTGTGAATTGCCCTTAAAATACTGGATTACTTCAGTGTAAGTAAAACCATCTAGAGGCCAATCTCCGAAAGGACACTCTGGATACATAGTGATGCAAACAGTACCATATCTTCCTGCTTTATAAGCGTCCTTATATTCGTCTGCAAAATTTTCTTGTGGACTAAAACGATAAAGAAGAGAATTTTTCTATTTTCCTAATTTCCTTAAAACAATACTTACGTCAAAATTTTATGTATAATTTTACTCCAAACTCCAACAGCTTCATCAATTATTGCGTTTTCACATATGGCCCGTAACAAGCACTTCCTACCATCTTTGCCCATACCATTCAAGTAAAACTCGATCAGCGAGTATAGAAAAATATGGGACTCATCCCGATACTCCCCGCCATTCGCATCAAATTCTTCTTTTACACCTTTCAACGATCTTCCGTCCCACTTGTCCCACCAATAAATTGGTTCTGGTGGTGTTAGATATTGACCTTGAAAACTGAAGTAAGCTCCAAGGGATCGTTTGTCTCCCAAATCGACAGGAATTGTGAAACCACATGTAAACTAAAAATAAGATAAGGTTGAATGCAATTGTCTGAAACAGCGTTGGCTGGTATTCAGGAGTACAGAAATTGAGTTTTAGCTAGTTTAAATACTTTATAGTTTTGAGTATCTCTTTACTCGAAAATACTCAAAAGGGAGTGTATTCTAGCAAAAGCTTGAAATAAATTTATGTAGTACAATGAAGCTGAACTTTAACAACTTTAAATGGGATATAGACAGATATATTTGAACTGTAAGATCATAGATTGGGCAATACATAATTTCTCTACCCAGATTTTCCCTAAATCCACTTAACTTAACGGGACTGCACAGTTCTCACAAAGTTTATTGTCCGAACAATGAGATCCAAACTATATAAACAATGACAGAAATTCAATTTCGATTCAATCAATTCCAGTTCTACCAGATAAATAATAAAACCATTATCTCTGTTAACTCAAAGAAAATATGGTCCCTAGTGCATTTGACAAACGTCAAAGAATGAATTCGGGTGGATTTTCTGAGAGTTCTAAAATTGTAATTAGACTCCGTACACATTTAGCATTTGGAGTGAACATGCGTAATGAAACTTATACTAAAGTATGCCGATGCATTTAGTAGGCTTTAAGCGAATTAAGACATTATTTTACCAATAAGATAGCTTTATATCGTTGATCCTTTAAAGTTTGGTGAAATTAATCGAAAATATCAAAAAATCTAATGAAAACTTAACACTTTTCGAACTGAAATGTAAACTTACCCTTACCTACAATTCATATTCTAACGGAATTTAAAATTCTTGACAGCTCTAAAAACGAACACAGACGACTATTAGAGAGATACAAAATATTGTGAATAGCAGGTTGAATTCATTTATTGACGCTTCATTTATTGAAAAGCTATAGATTGAAAAGATATTTGATTGATTTTATGTTTTTGCTGGTTAGAAAACATGTGTAAAAAGACATGGAAACTGCTTTTTGACGATTCTATTTTATTGTTAAGCCATTCCAAGACTGTTACCATTCGATTGAAAATCAACGCATTTTTCAGCTGGATTTGTAAATGGATTTTATTAAGAGTTTTTCCATTATAATTAAATTAGTTAACACAAATTTGGCTTGCTAAAATTTGTGCTAATATTTTTTCACACATTCTTCTGAATCCTTGAAGTTTTATTCAATTTATTCTATATTGATGAAGAGTTGCCAAGGAAAGAGCCGAACATGTGAACAGCTGATAAAGGGGAAAGAAACTAAATCAAATTTTTCAATCTAATACAGACTGTCACATACACGGGACGAGCCTCTCTATATTATCATTTATTCTGTGGTTCAATCACATACAAACGTTCAAGGGAATCAGCCCGACAAAGGACCAGCTTTGGAGCGCTCAGAGGAGTTGTCTTTATTATATATGAAGACTGCCATCGCTAACGTTACCAACATTTTTAGAAAGAAGCGAAGGCTCAAAAAGCGAGGTACATCGGCTTTTTATTGCCGAGGTATTTACGCTCAAGTATTGATGCCTAAATATGAAATTGAACCCCAAATCACGGAAGCTGGATGGAAAAAAATTGAAAAAAAAACTGTTCATGCTCCTTAGAGAAATTTCTTGATAGAGCTGCTTCAGATTTATACGAAGTTCTATATACTTCTACGCAGGGGCGTATCTTAATCGATGGTATAAGGTTTTATAAAGGTATAAAACAAAGCAACCAGAATACTCTTAATCCAAAGCTAGGAGTTCTTCAACAGAAAGGGATATTAATTTTTCAGGGATTTTTTGGGATATTTATACCAAGTTAGCACAAACTCCTAATTACCTAAGGTCTAATTGCTTAGGGTCTAATTACAATTGGATTTTATCGTCCGCGTACCTATGTTTAATTTACTTATTTTCACTTAAGGTTTAATTACAATGGGGTATGACCTGTGCACATAATTAATTCTTTGAGTGAGTGCCTGATAATCCACAATGATTCGTACACGTCCAGTTTTCGCGTGTTTCTTACTTCCTTTATTATCGTGCGATCGCCCCTTTCTATTTAATGTCCTTCGCGAATCTTTCCTCGTGCTCCTCGAAACTTTTTTAATCATTTCGTCTTGTTTGTCCAATATATGCTTTATCACCGCACTTCTCTTCTTTCTTCATGCTGTCCTTTGTATTTGTGAACCGACTCTTTAGTTGAAACTGAACACCACTTGGGATGAGCTTGATGTCAACTTCTTTCAATAATCTGCTTAAGGCTCCTGTTCGATCGACCACTGGCCCTGTCGAAAACAATAAAAAATAGTGTTTTTTGTTGAAACAGCAAAAATTTTTAATAACTCCATATGCTGAACATGGGGGAATATTCAAAATATATTTTATTTGGGTTGTTTTCCAGTGTTTCACGCTTGAACAATATCAGCAGGCAAAAGGTAGGATTTTCCTATGGATCTTAAGAAAAATGATTTTGTCTCGGCTAAGACTATGAGATAATTGAAGTGCTATAAATTGCCTAACTATGAGCCTCTTCTAAGCACTTTTTTCTAAGCATTCCAAAAGATGTCAAAGGAAAATTCCATCAAATAAACTTAGACATAAAATCAATGTGTGTTAATTTTTGATTCACACAAAAAAATCATCACATCCAATTTACGCTAGTTGACGAGTTGGTGGACCAGTGTATTTAATTTTTCGAAATTCCCATATTCCAGAAGTATTGTGAGAAAATTTAATGCTGATTTGAGAGAAATTGACGAAGGTACAGTATTTTTAGTATGAGTGCTTCATATGCAATTTTTAACGCAAGTGTGGCGGGTAGTGCAAGTGTGGCTTTCAATCGGAGTTTTAGTTTTAGAAGTATTAATATATGAGAATTTAATAAATGTGACAGTTTTAAAGCGATGTATTGGATGTTTTACACAAAACAATAACAAAAGTTTGAACCATCAAACATGGAAAATCGCTCCCAAAATTTTGAGCGGTACCTCTTATCTCGTTGACATTGCTGCCTAAATGGCAGCATTAATATTTGATGAAACTTGTTTCGCTTTGCTATCCTATCATATCATGTAATATGGGCATCACTATTGTGCCAAGTTCCCATGAATGGTCAAAAGAATTGCGAAAACTGAATAGAAAACTGCGTAAAATGGTTGGGTTAGCCATAGACAAGACCAACAACACATTCTGGACACCATAAATGGCAGTTTCATAATATATGGGCCCAGAATGGACGAGTCTAGTTAAGTAAAAAAATACCTCCGTATTAACGATACATTTTGAAATTTTAATCGGAATCAATTTCCCACAACTTGCTTTTTAATAGTCAGTGGACACTGTCACTCAAAATCTACTGAACCGATGACTTTTCGCACACTTTTTCTACACCTATTTAGTGATGTAACGCTGTCGATTTTTTCTAACTTTGAGAATTTTTAAAAAGGACTCAAATGTTGGTTTTTTTGTTGAAAATGTCTTTCTTAACAATAAAGTGCAAACAAACATTCTAAAATGAAGAACAAAAAATTTTCTCGCAAGCTACGTAGAAAAAATTATAAACTGACAAAATCACTTTTGTTCTTTTGTTTTAGCCGATCCAATCTTGAGTTCGGATGTCCATCGTAAAACTCCTTTTTCCCCAGGTGCCTCACAAAAATTGCTGCCACCGCCTCAAATCTAAATTTTTCAAAGAAAATTTCACAAAGTATTCTTAATAATAATAGGTCATTGGAATAAATATTTTTTTGTTTGGGGGGTGATGGCTATTTACGCCCTGAGTATCGGACTCCCGCTACTGGACTACCGACTAAACAGCTCCCCTGTCACGCCGAGAACTTAACCTGGAACTGTTTGTCACATTACTGCGGGCTAGGTCTCATTAATCATCGCTTAGCGGTGCCTTCAGGTTAGGGGAACCCCTCTTTCTGCACGGATGGATAGGAAGGAAAAGAATTGCTGGTACAGAGATCCCCGCTCCCTCACCAAGCGACCCATCATGCCCTTCTTTCTAAGAAGTACTGTCCGTACGTAGTGCTACACACAGTTCCAATTGTCTTTTGGTTGCATCATTTTTCCCGTTACATTTTCTTGGGAGAGCACGCCTATTTTCTCCGAGAGATGCGAACGGAGTCTTGTCCATTTGGTACATCTAAAGAACGTGTGGCTAGCGTCATCCGTCATCCCCCGGCAGAACACGCAAGCTGGGGATGGTGACTTTCCCAACTTATACAGGTGAGACTGAAAATACCCGTGACCACTGAGCAGTTGCGTCAGATCATAATCAGTCTCACCATGCATTCTGTAGAACCACGGCCCCAAGTCACTTATCAGCCGTGCGGTCCACCTGCCTCGCGTTTCGTTTTCCCATACTTGCTGCCACAAGGTTAGGGTCCTTTTCCGTTCCTCTCGGCTTACGGTTTCACTCGCCGACTCCCCCTATGTAATTATACACGTTTCCCTTCGGCTGTAAGTAACTTAATAGGAACCACCCTCGAGATTACCAGCACTGCAGGTTCAGAGACAGTGCGATATGCAGTCACTATCCGCAAAACTCCTTGCCTCTGCACCTGTGCCAGACGCCTTGCGTGCGTCTCTTTAGTAATTGCGCCAGCCGCCAGCAATGATTCTTTCGACTCGATGCTCATTTCTCCCACCCGAACCGGAATAACACTAGGGATCCGCTTCTTGGTCAGGACGACGACCTCGGTCTTTTCCAGCGCTAGGCTAAGCCCACGGTCTGTCATCCACTTGCTCACTCGGCGTATTACCGCACCCAGTTTTAGTTGAAATAATACCATTTATACTTATAATACTTTTCTTTCAATAGAAATTGATAACAGTTTGCAAGTTTTTGACCGACCCAACCTTAAAATAGCAGATTAGAAGTTAAAAAAGCAGATAAAAAGTTCACTATAATTTCTTTTTGTAAACCTGTTTTTTTTTATTTCGGAAAAATTAAACAATATTTATAACATAGTCAACACGAGCAAAAAAGCATAAAGCCTGAATCAAAATTTGATTTCTTGTGGAAAATTTCCAATTATTTTTTATTTAATATGAATAAAATGGCGTTAGCACGAAAATTGTAGTGTAATATTTTTCACGAAAGAAAAAGAGAATAAGAATAATTGAAGAATTTCCCAGGCATTTGCGTGATCAATGTGATCAATGCTATATATAGCAAAAATTTCAAATAAAGCAAATCCGATATGCAAACAACGTAAACTGTGGGTGATCTTCCTTTTCCTTAGTTTGCTATTGTCAAATATTTTGATAATAGGATTTTATTACTTTTTGGGGATTGTTTTTCAGAATGCAAGGCATAAAGAAGCCTTCGTATTCCGACCAAAAAAATAAAAACAACCTTCTGATAACGCTACTAGAAGATTTACAATAAGAATACTTTAAGAAGATCAAATTATAAGCACAAAATTTTCAACGACGAAATATTTAATGAGAAAATATTCATTTTGTTTGTGTTTGGTATACTAAATCCACCACCATTAAAAATAAAACGTAAAGACAAACACATTATTATTGTGGTAATATAAAATATTGTAGTAAGGTTAAATATTGTGGTAATTTTTTTGTAAAAATCGCTCGATTTGCAGAAAAAAATCGGATCACCTGCATGAGAGCCCCGAAAACACAATGAAACTCTATCACACAAGAACACACTCTAAATCCATCAATTTTACGCAGTCCCATTTCAATTAGATTTACCATTAAGAAAGCACTAAAAGCAATATGTTTTACACATCTTGAAAGATACTTCAATTACGCTAAGAGTTTTCCAGATATATGTTGATCTTGTACAACGCACTTGCACCCCAATTGTTACCATTTGCCGACGCAAATTAATTAACACATAATTGATCTTGAATCATTTAAAGTCTTCCATTACCTTACGATTGCCGCCACCTTCAAATATAAGAAAACGTCTTTTCCGCTTCAAACTTCCTTCTTCCGCTATATTATAAAAACTCGTCGATGCCGATACTTCAAACCAATCAAGTGATATCCAAATTATCAAAACTATTCTGTAAAGATGTCAAATACCGAAATTCGTTGGAGGCCATCTAAAACTACTATGTCACGACAAATACCTCAATTTCATCTTTCCGCCACACATGTCCGGTAAGATAAATATATCTGCTCAATTTATATGCTCTTATTCAATTATTGTCCTAATTTGACGAGTAAAGATCTAACAATTATTATTTCCCCGATAATGTCTAGCATTTGGACTGATAACTTATGTGTGTTGATTATATTATTTCTAGGCGAAGATCGCTGCTGAAATTGTTTTGAATAAAAGATCAAAATTGAAGAATGAAAATTTCCACACACAGAAACATATGTGCGAGTGATCAAGCGTGTGTTTACATTTCTAATGACAAAAAATTCAGTTTTAAAAAATGAATAAGCTATTGAATAATTTTTAAGATAGTGAGAAATAGTATTATTCAATAAATCAAAAAAATCAAAGCAAATGTCTTCTTGAAATAAATTTTCAGGCTTCATGTGGTTTATTGGATTAACAATATGACAGCACGTGCTATTTTCAAAGCCTGGTTTAATTCATTCCTTAGTAAAAGTCTATCAGATTATATCTTCCTGAATAGATCGATGACATAATACCACATCACCTCCACTTGTTAGCCACATTGCATCCGCGCAAACGAAAACCCGATTTTAAGAATCATGCGCATAAATTGTGCAAACTATATGATGAATATGAATGAATTTGAATTCTAGAGCATTTCAATATTTCACTAAAGTTGTTAGTCAAACACAAATTACCATGCAATGACGTTTATCAGAATCCAAAAAGCTAGCAAATTTTCACAATATAATACTTATGTGGATTCACCAAAATGAGTTGTAATACAATTTTATTATTTTTTTAAAGGATAACTAATTTAAAAGAAGTTTTTATCAACAAGAATCAATTTCATTGAGCAAAATTGACTATGGTTATTATCAAAAGAACCACTTTTGTATTTGCTTTATGAGAAATTTCTTATTTTTTTTTTTTTGTCAAATAATTGCGGTAACTACATTTGAAATGGTCTACTCTAAAACTGAATTTGACAATGACGTATTGAAGGGTTTCAACGGGAACTACATCAAAGACATGAGTATTGCGTGCCTCCAATAACTCAATCATAGCCAGCTTATACATGTGGACATGTGGCTTTACATTGCCAATTCATTGGTCCTTGATTTTCAACCAACCATTAACCGAATTCTATTTGTCGAAGCGAAATTCTAAAATCGGTTGTCAAATAGAGTCGTGTAATTCTGAAAGTTAAAGAGACAGACTGAAGGGTTAGGAGGCGTCCAGACTGAAGGAATCTTTTCTTTCTTTCCTTCCTTCGCGCTACACAGAAGATTCCCGTAAAGTGAATGAATCCCTACGTGCAAAAACACTAGGCCTAGCGTGGTGTAAAAGAGTATAACACTCAGATCGTGAACATGCTTCACCTGGAAACTACATGAAAATTGCTCACATTCGTTTTGCCATGGTCGTGTGCCAACTGGCTTAGTATCATTGAAACCAAGTCCAATCGTTGAGATTGGACTCAATTTTAGGCTTTCATCATGGTGCGAGACAAAACGTATTCCTTATTAGACGTCCCTAGCATGACGAAGACCCCATTAGAACTTTCCTTGAATAAATAAAGTAAAGGTATTCTCATGTTACTATGACCTGTCAAAAAGTAGGCAAGCAAACAAAGGTCGGAATTGTCATTTCTTGATACGAGACTTTACCTTATTTGTTCAAAAAACCTTAATTTCAATTTGAAATATATAGACAATCAAAATTTTTCTTCAATTGGTGTTTTTTTTTTTTTTTGTTTGGGAGGTGAAGGCTATACGCCCTGAGTGTCGGACTCCCCCTCTACCGGACTACCGACTAAACACCTCCCCTGTCACACCGAGAACCTAGCCTGGAACTGTTTGTCACATTACTTCGGACTAGGCCTCATTAATCATCGCTTAGCGATGTCTTCAGGCTAAGGGAAAACTCTCTTCACGGATGGATAGGAAGGAATTGCAATTAGTAACTATAATATTGCGTTACAGAGATGTTCCCTCCCTCGCCAAGCGATCCATTATGTCCTTCTTTATAATGAGTACTGTCCGTACGTAATGTGACACACAATTCCAATTGTCCTTTGATTTCATCATTTTTCCCGTTAGATTTTCTGGGGAAATTACGCCAATTTTCTCCGAGAGATGCGAACGGAGTCTTGTAAATCTATTACACGTAAAGAACGTGTGGCATGCGTCATCCGTCATCCCCGGGCAGAACACGCAAGTTGGGGATGGTGTTTTTCCCATCTTATACAGGTAAGACTGAAAATACCCGTGACCACTGAGTAGTTGCGTCAGATAATAATCAGTCTCACCATGCATTCTGTAGAACCACGGCCCCAAGTCACTTATCAGCCGTGCGGTCCACCTGCCACGCGTTTCGTTTTCCCATGTTTGCTGCCATAAGATAAGGGTTCTTCTCCGTTCCTCTCGGCTGACGGTTTCTCTCGCCGACTCCCCCCTACGTGAGTATACACGTTTCCGTTCGTCAGCAAGTAATTTAATTGGAACCACCCTCGAGATTACCAGCACTGCAGGTTCAGAGACAGTGCGGTATGCAGCGGCTATCCGTAAAGCTCCTTGCCTCTGCACCTGTGCCAGACGCCTTCGGTACGTCTCTTTATTAAGAGCATCAGCCCAAACCTCGGAGCCATACAAGAGCACTGACTCCATTACACTCATCAGTAGACGTCTTTTGCTCCAGGTTGGCCCCTGCGTGTTGGCCATAATGCGGTTTAGCGCCGATACCCGCGCGGATGCCTTATCTGCTGAAGCTCGAACCTGCTCGAAAAAACTCATCTTCGAATCAATTATCAAGCCAAGGTATCTGATTGATTCTTTTGACTCGATGATCATTCCCCCTACACGAACCGGCATAACACGAGGGATTCGCTTCTTTGTGAGGACGACAACCTCGGTCTTTTCCAGCGCTAGGCTAAGCCCACGGTCTGTCATCCACTTGCTCACTCGGCGTATTACCGCGTCCAGTTTGAGCTGCGTCTGTCCGACAGTATGTCCGGCGACTAGTACTGCTACGTCATCTGCGTAGCCAACCAGGCGCGACTCCTCCGGTAACTGCAGTCTCAAAAGCTCATCGTACGAGACATTCTAGAGGTCCGGGCACAGAACGGAACCTTGCGCGACCCCTGATGTCAAATCAATTCTTTGCCGACCTCCCAACGAATCATAGATGAGTTTCCGATTTTTGAGGTAGTCTTTCAATATCTGCATCAGGTACCTCGGCACCCTGAAATATTCCAGAGCACCAAGAATATCTGTCCATCTGGCAGAGTTGAAGGCATTTCTCACATCTAGAGTTATGAGCAGTACTATTCGTCTCGAGTAATGATTGTGGGCTTCTGCCTGCTGGACCGCGCTCACTACCTCTGCTATTGCACCAATTGTGGATCGACCAGCCCTGAAGCCGTACTGCCGAGGAGACAGATCCCCGGCATTTCGAATGGCTTCTCCAAGTCTTTCTCGAATGAGCCTCTCGAGTACCTTCCCAGCGGCATTCAGCATACATAGGGGCCGATATGCAGATGGTTGCTCCGCGTTCCCCTTCCCCTTGTGGATCAGCACGAGCCTCGCCTCTTTCCAGCAATTTGGAAACACGCCCTGCCGCAAACAGGCATTGAAAGTGGTGAGCAGCTTTTCAGGACAAAGTTGATGTGCAAGCTGTATCACTTCCGCTGGTATACCGTCTGGTCCCGGGGCCTTTTTCGATTTTAAAGCTTTTACCGCATTATCCAGTTCGATGGCGGTAAAAAGTGGGCATTCTCCGAGACATTCAATATCTGCATCATCGGGACGAATAGGATGCATAGGGAAGAGCGCTCTAACAATCTGGTCCATTTTTTCCGTTTCAAGGACACAGGGCCTCCTTGCAGCTCCTAGTTTCCGCATGGCAAGCTTGTAACCCAGCCCCCACGGGTCTCTGTCGATGTCCACAACTAGGTTGCGCCAGCAGCGAGCCTTGCTTTCGTTAATTAACCTACGGAGAACTTTTCTAGCCGACCTATATGCCAGCGTTCGGGAGTGTGACTCGTCTCGATTTCTTAAACGTTGAGATTCGCGGCGGAGTTTGTGACATTCTCTCCGCTTTTCGGCGATTTCTGCCGACCACCAGTACACAGCAGGCTTGTTGTGTCGAGGCCGTCGCCTGGGCATAGAGCAGTCGCACGCATTCTTGATGAGCCTCATGGTGGAGTTCACCATGTTTTCAGCTGAGGCTCTTCCCGTTACCGTCATAGTTTCACCTCTCATAAGAGCTGCGGCGAACGCGTCGACATCTATTTTAGATATATTCCAACCTACAGTTGAGGGTTGGGTTGCTACGCGTCGAGTAGCACAGTCGCCAATTGCGAAAGCAATGTACTGATGATCGCTCGCCGAGTAGTCCTCCAGTACTCTCCATCTGTGCATCCTAGGCACTAAGGACTCCGAAGCAAATGTCACATCCGGTATAGTTCCCAAGCAGCCTCCCCGTCGAAAAGTTGGTGTGTTCCCAACGTTCATGATGACAAGTTGCCTCCTAGCCGCCATTTCTAGGATTCTTTTTCCTCTCGAGTCTGGCAGAGGCATTCCCCATTCTATCGCTTTGGCGTTAAAATCACCGCCAACAAGGATTCGGCCTTCTGTGCTCGAGACAGCTTCCTCCAGTTCATCGAGCCTGCTCTGAAAACATGAAATTGACTCATTTGGAGTGAAATAGACGCTTATGAATGTCAAATCGGCGCACACAATGAGCACGAAGCCATTTCCACTGGTGCAAGTCCGAGCTGTAGGTAGAGCCCTATCACGTACCCAGATGGCGGCGGTGCCGGATCGATCACAATACCATCCAGCTTCCTTTTTGTTGTGGTGTGGCTCAGATATCAGCAACAAGTCGACTTTTTTCTCTCTTGCAACCTGGTCTAGTAGATCTTGTGCGGTTGAGCTACGGTGTAGGTTGATTTGCAGGAGTTGGATCATGTCTTTGCTCTTTTCTTGCTTAGTGCCTCTTTGAACTCCTGGCACCTACCACTTCCTGGAATGTGAGTTAGATCTTCAGACTTCCATCCCTTATCTTTGCACAAGATACAGCTGGGTTCGTTTGGGCAGTCTTTCGCCTTATGACCGGAAGTGCCACACCTGTAGCACAGTTTGCTTCGATCTGGCCCCTTCCAGTTCAAGGAGATGTGTCCGAAGTTAAGGCACTTGTAGCATCGAGTTAGGGCTACCCTCCGACGTATCCCGCACACAACCCAGCCGATTTTAATTTTCTCCTTGGTCAGGAGTTGCACAGCGTCTTTCTCTGGGATGTCTATTATTGCCGCCCTTTGTCCTCTAGGGTTGGTAGGCGTTAGCCTTACCCTAAAGCTCTCTGCCGTAGGAAGAATTGACCTAATTGAATCTTCTACTTCTTTGGCCTCCGCAATGCAGTCAAGGTCTCTTATTTCCAAGGACGCCATTGGCTGCAAAGTCGAGATAACAGCTTTAGAGCCCAGGAGGTCCTTGACAGCGCTCTCGAACCGTCCCTTGTCGGTGGATTCCGCTCCGAGTTCTACGAGGAGACCGCCTGTTCTGGTCGCTCTTACTGTTCGTATACAGACACCGTTTTTTTCGGGTTCCACATTTTGTCTGATTTCCTTAAGGACCTCGGCGTAAGTTCTCCCATCTGCAGGTTTGATCAGTAAAGCATCCCTGCGCTGCTTGTTCCTGGTCTTTTTTGGCATTGCGCTGTGTTTCGTGCCTTCTTGCTTTTCGGGCGCCTGTTTGGAATCTTTTGTTATCGCTTGGTGTATCTTCTTCGCAGCCTTCTGTTGCGATTTAGAGCGCACCAATTGAAAGCCATCATTTTTCTCCTCCCCTTGACTGTTGTCTCCTGTCTCGACTGTTATCGGTCCCTTCGCCCTTTTCCTACGGTCAGGTTTAAGTGGGCTACATGCCGCCCTTTTGCCTTTTACGAGAGGAGTAGCATTTTCGGTGAAGGGAGTTTTATTTTCTGGAATTCTTTTAAGCTCTTTCAATTCACTCTCCGCCCGTAGCCACCTGCGGCGATAGTGATGGATCCTATCAACCAGATCCTCCAATTCGTCAATCCCATTTTTGATGCCCTTGTTGAGATTTTTTTGGACATTTGTTGAATTTCTCATCACTTTTATTATAGCGCTTATGTTCCTTGTTAGACGCTCTTCTTCACTTCTGTCAGCGGCTATTTTCGTTATCAGGTCGTCCTCAGGCGAAGTTCTCGATATACTGTCAGCAGGAGGGTCTTGTTGTTGTTGAGCATCATTGGTTTCGCCTCCCACGTTGTTCAGTATATGACTTTTAATGGCCCCTGGAGAATGGCACTTCGGGTCGATGACTCCACTGCCCGAAGCCTCCACTACGCTTCTGGTATCGTTCGCTCCATCGCCTTATGTAGGAGGGATGTTTTGGACAAGCACCTTTTTCGCTGTTGCAAAGCGTTCCATGGAGGTTTGCTTGCACGATGTTTTCTCGTTGCCTTGATTAGGCTTGGCTACTCTTTGAGGCGGAGTTCGCAGGAGTTTTGGCCTTCGGGCGAACATGCTTGCGTCGTTGATTATTTCACTTGTAATTTTTGATTCTTCAGTGGCCAAGTGTTCCACCACTGAAAAATGCCCTGGCGACTTATCCCCAGCATGAATGCTGGAGAGAAGCCCGCATGAGGTCGAGGCTCCCTCACACGTCGGGGTGTATATCCCCACCCCTAATTTACTATTTTTGTTGTCACTCATCATATATTTTTGTTTTTGGTGGGTGCTTTTAGTGACTTGATCACGCGTCTGGATGACGGGCAACCTCGTCAAGCCCCCCCACCACGACAAGGTAGCACCCATGGGGGAGACAATTGGTGTTAATAATACTGTTTTTTTTTTTGACAAAGTTAAATAAAAATTTTACTCATCCCAGTGTTGTTTTGTACATTTACTAAAATTAATTGTTATCACGTACAAGAAGTCAAGGAAGCATAGACGACACATGTCAAAGCGCTCGCATCGTACGCTGGAGTTAAATTTGATTTACATGCTTCGAATCTTTAGAAAATTTGAGCGAGGCAAATCAAGCGTGCATTGCATGAACAGCGTGAACAGCGTGAATTTTCAGCGAGCTTCAATTTTGAAAATAAGATGCCAGACCAAATCATATACATAGATAAAAACAGTCACTTCGAGTGTGATAGTGTAGGGACCATTGCTTCCTCTGAGAGCGAGAAACACAATCCTCTTAATTGCCACTTTTTGAAAATCACCTGGATATTTTGTTGACAATAGGCCAGTTAGGCCGGTCTCTTTCCTTCATAAAATTTCCAAAAAGAATATACATCAAAAATGATACGTTACCTTGACTCCATGCATGTTTAATTTAGAATTATATTAACAAGAGAGTGGGCATTTATTCAATTGCCCTATGCAAAATCATTTTGATAGCCCTATATAATACATTCAGAAAATTCTTCCTGGAACAGATAATGCTATGGCAATGTTCTTATAAGCATTGCAAAATACCCCAATTCTATAGTAAAAGTATTAGACACATCATTGTCAATGTAAGGTCCTAAAAGTCATCACTTGTACAATTCTGGTAACATCTTAGGCCGAGGGATTTTAATCATTAAAGGTCTAAAGTTAGACTTGTTAATTTATATCAAATCACTTCCTTCAACCCCACTTCACCCGTTCAAATGAACTTAACCCAATTCTCTTATCCGATAATTCTTAGATTCAAACAATATGTAATTCATACACCCTCCTCTCAATATTTTTCTAATAAATCCTGGTTCAAATTTAACTTTTTTCAGCATAATCCCAAAGTAATCAATCTAATTCCGAATGAATACAAAATCACTTCAAGCCATCAAACTTAGATGCTGGTTGAACAAGTTAAGTGGCAGGTTTACAACCCCTCAGTAACGCCCTCTATATGCATTCTCCAACAGATAAGAGTCCTTGCTTTCCAAAGGACGAATTATTGCATGAATCGCTCTAAGTACGTACGTATGAATGTAGAGAGGCAGAACAGTTGGACAAAAGCATATTACAAATACTCTCGTTCGCACCAAGCATGTGGTACATGCTTGCTTACTTGGTACATCTTACAAGCCGACTATGACGATTAGAGGTTTCCAGGAGCCGTTTCTCATTTTTGGCTTGTAATCACTCATGTTGCGCCGCTGGGCATTAAAACATTCTCGACAGCATTGTTGCCATTGCAACCGTGCAATCCGTCCAATGGATACGTACGTGGATACGAGATACATTTCATTGTGTTTCTGTCAAGGATTTTCGGGATAATTGGCTCAAAGTAGTCATCGTTTTGTTCACCCTGAAGACGTGCACATTGTAATGTGTCTACGAAAATTATATAATTTCAGGGTTAGCAATGATAGACATCTTACTTGTAAATGGAAATGACATTACACTTAAATTGCATTGTAATATGCATTGTTATTATTTGAAAGTGAATTGTTTGTTGTTGTTCAGGAATCTTTTGAGGTACCAAAGAATGTTACGTGACATCGGTACTTATGGATCGAAATATACTCAATCGGTGTTAAGGTAGACTATAATTATAGTTATTCAGGATACGCTGCGCTTATTTTCGTTATGAGGTAATATCCTATAATCTAGAATAAATTCATATAAAACTTAGTTACCTATCATTTGAATTTATTTTTGTTAGGAACTGGCGATTTCGTTGAAGGTATGTAATCATTTGAATCTTCTTCAATATTTTTTTTTTATTTGGTATTACTTTCAGGACAAACCTACTAGAAAACTAGTTGTACCCAAATGATTTGTATGTTTATCATCCATGCACGCAAGATGAATTTGGAGCTGTAGTGTTTATTTTATTAAAAATTACCACAATTCTCTTAATACTCCTTTATTTTCTTAAATATATTTCCAAGCAATATACAATGCATTTTATTTGATGTGATGCTGATTGTTTTAAAGAACAGCATTGACGGAATTATAAGTCATCTTGTTCTGTTCAGAGGAATCACGACTCAACTAGTCACAAAAGATTGGAACTGGAAGCTAGTCACACTCAATGTAACTGAGAAATCTTTTTAATTTATTTTTATTTAATAACATAACACAAGTCAAGTCAATTCAAAAGTGCTTTATTTATTATTCATCGTTATCAATTTTTTAAGAATATAAAGCAGTTCTAAACAATAAAAATACGAAAAAACTTAATGGCCCAAATGGCCCCCTAAATTTGAACATTATCATTTACTAAAAGAAAGAACAAAAACAACAATATCAAATTCGATTTAATTAAAATTATTTCTTATTTTAACATTCAATTGGAAAAAGGAGAAAAAAACCAACCAACAATATTCAAAAAATCAATTATGCATAACATAACACAAAGCACCATAAAATGATTCATAGTTCAATTCAAAATAAAACCAAACACACAAAAGTAATGACATATCAATTAAAATTATAGGAGGCATGAATTCTGATAAAAATTCAATAATTCATTACTGCATCCTTTCAATTTTAAAATGCTTTTTTATCGCCGATGCATTTTTTTTTGGTAGCCTCACAACTTATTTTATTCTATTCTTCCAATATAATTGTGCGCATTGTGTTCATATTTGATTTTTCGATTTTAATAATTGATTGCTTCAAGTTTTCCCATTGATGCTCAATGAAGTTCACATCTGGTGATTGGGACGCAGTTTTGAGTCGAATGGGCTAGTCGTCTAGTACTTCGCACAGTAAAAAGTCTCTCACAATGCATTGGATCGTTATCTTGTTGGAAAAAAAGGTCCGGAAGTCTTAATGATCGGCACATCACATAATCATCAGAGAACCATCAGAAAACCATCTCCATCATTTTACCCTCGGTTGTAAGTTTTCTTTATCAAACTCTTTTCCTGGCTTCCTCCACACACACTTTCTTATCAATGAGGCAAATATTCCAAATTGATATTCATCGTTAAATAAAACATGTTCCCAGAAGCCGATCAATTTATCTACATGCTCCTTTGCGAACGAAATTCACAGACTTATAATAGTGTTCATAATCATCTGCACTACTCCACAAACTTTTATTGTACTAACACTCGGGTTTTTCACACGTCTTAAAATTTGACGTTCAGTTTCTCCGCTTAATAGTTTCGTTTGTCCTGAACGTGGCTTATTTTCAACAATTTTTTCCAGTTTTTTCACCGTGCTTCCAGGCATTTCAAACTCGCATAATATTTTTCTCTGCCAATATCCCATGTTATGAAATGAAATCAATAAAATTCTTTCCATCAGGGTTCTTAATGCAAATTAAAATCCTCTCAACATCATAAAAAACACGATGCAACAAATTTTAAGTTTGCTAAATATTCAACCACACAACTCTTCTGGAAATATGAAAAAGTCTAGTTCGGGGATTCCCAATTTCTAGGCAACATTTGTTGTTGAGTCAATTCTTGTTTTCTAGCCCAAGTTATCATTTTCTTTCTTGTTATTGCTAATTGTATTATTTGGAGCTGTTTGATTTTTTGGTATAGATATGAAACTTTATAATTTTAATTAGTTCCTAAAATGTGTTTTTTAGGAGTATAAAAATTTAAAATGAAATAATATCCAGATAACTTGTTTTGATTGTGGCAAAATTGGAAAGAAATTCTCCGCCATTTTGCTTTAAATATTATTTCGGCCAAGAGGGCGCCACGACTGCCCCAGAAGAGAGGTCCATCTTTGGACTTCTCTAATCAACTATTGGAGCCGTATTTCGCCAAAAATGCGACCAATGTTGTCTTTCAAATGGTATTGCTTCTCAGGTTTGTCGGCATAGATGAGTGATTTAATGTATCCCCACGAGAGTCCAGCAGTGGTAAATTACAAGATTCTTTCAATAAGTCGATGGTTACACGAGCTTTATGGCATGTCGCGCGATCCTGTTCACACAAAAGGTCCCTTTCATTACTGTGAGTCAATTTTGGAAACAGAAAGTAATTTTACTCGCAGCAGCAGTTTTGAAGACATATGGACCAATGGTTTCACTGGCCCATATAGCACAACAAAGAGTAAATCTGTCCAGACGTAGTGGAGTTTGGACAACCGCCTATGATTGCTCATCACTAAAATTGTGACAGTTTTGTTTATTGACGAAGCCATTCAAGGGGAAATGAGCCTCATTGCTAAATTAAATTTTTCTATGAAATTTGGGATCTGGAGCAATACGATCTTGCGCCCATACACCAAATCTACGCCATACCCGGTTGTCTTTCAGCTTCAAATCCTGCATGAGATGGATTTTGAAGCTAGAAAACCAAGATCCTTCCGTTGAATTTTCCATAGTGCGGATGGGCATAGGTTTAATTGTTGAGCAAGATGTCAAATGAGCTTACTAGTTTCTTCTTCGATACTACACTCTACACTTGCTATGGTTTCTTCATTACGCATTATACGACGTCTAGACGGATGGGTTTTATCAGTGAGAGTAAACGTAGTGCGAAAACGATCCATGATTAATAAAATCATTTGTTCTGACGGACGATTTTGTCGGCTATGAAATTGACGGAGTGCACCAGACGTTTCTCAAACAGCACCTTTTTTCGAAGTAAATTTTGCAAAATTAGCAGGCTTTGCTTAGACGTCAACTTATTTCAGATAAAATGGCTAACCAAATAATAAAACGCATGACAGCTGTTACATCATACTATTAAAAAGTGTTGCCAACTTAAAATTACATGCCTTTAAAAGAAACTTTAACTTTACACAAACTTTCCAAGTTGTAAAACCGTAACTACGCTTCTTTTGTATCGAATGAGTTAATAGTTTTTCTACTAATTGTACCTTGGTGCGGATAAATTTTGAACATAACTAGGAAAAATTATTGGTTTTGCTTCCCATTCTCATCAAAAATACTTTATTTCGTCACGACGATTTACGAAATCTCAAATGAAAATATCACGAATTGATAGCATTTTTTTCAAAAGTGTGGTTTGATTCATAATATTTTACGATTTTATTGCCTGATCGCTGATTACTTCTTATAGTGACCAACAAATGAATGACTTATTGATACATGTCAAATTGACATCAAATATGCCCGGCAGTATGGTCTAAGACTACGTAGATGATAACAGCGACGATATTTGTCTGGCTGTATCTTGAAGAGCTACCTCGTGTGTAGTGCTCTTATACAGAGAAACACAAGTAATACAAAAACTTGAAACTGCGTAAGCTTAAAAGATTCCTTCCATTTTCTTAAATGTTTTTCAAGCAGAAAGATGATTTGGTATTAAAAAATGCTAACCAAACGCCAGAGTGGCAAATGTCAAAAGACGGCGCTGATCTTCGCTAGGATAGATAATCGTACATGTGTGTAAGGAGCCCTCTTGAGAGTATTTCAAGAGCCGTCGCGTACTCCGCCCAATTTATAACTATGGCAACAGGATGTTAAGGCGCCAACGAACAATGACATGAATCAAAGACGCCAATAGGGGCAGGTGAAAGCAAAGGAGCGCTAGCAGAATATTGGGTAGGGGATAATGCAACATTTAGAAAAAAATTTATAACAACATCCTCATCCAGGTGTCTGGATAGATACCCCGAAACTTTTCCAACAATTATGTGAAATAGAAGTATAATATTTTGTATGGATTGACCACAAACGCATATGCCAGATGGATTGTAGCTTTGCTGAAAATTAGGGCTGAAACATCATTTTATAGACTGGAATAAAAACTCGATAAGTGTAGCTAGAGCAATTGTTTTTAATAAGCCTAAATTTGTTTGCTATTTGAAAGTTTGTTAAAGTTCTTGGATACGTACAAGTTCTCTCCTCATGTATTTTATAGTATTGACGGAACTGGGATATCTACGGCAGCAAATAAACGTGGTGTCAACGTGACACTTGTAAGTGCGGTCAATTCTTCAGAGGTCTTTAAGTCCAAACTTTTGGATAGCGTCCATCGTCTTCTAGAGGAAAAGTATCAGAAAAAAGGTATATACAAGGTATCAGAGCTACATGAACAATGCTTTGTTTGTGGACTGGCTATATCGTTTCAAAAAACACGCAAGGCATAATGAAGAGAATTGAACAATTGATATTAAATAACCTTACTTTGCACTGCACTTTATAAGCAGCTGATTAGATGGGATTCGGAAAAGAAGGAAATCGACAGCTGCAACCAAAACGTTCTTAAAATTTTTTACACATCAGAGTGAGAGAAAAGGATGTGAAATCGTCCTGGTCCAGCCGTTAACCAAATCGCTAAAATTTCGGCTTCGACTAATCTCAAAGCAGCTACTTTCACATATGCCACACAAAACCGCAAAATATCGAGAATACTACCATTCAACCCGGATACTTGTGGCAGGAAGATCTTCCCGAATACCTGTGACGATCAAAGTTTCCAACCAGTTCATGGTCTTATGCATAATTTTGACTTTGAAGCAAATGCTACATCGCATTGATGATGAAAATGAAATGAGCGAGGTGGTAGTGTAACTTCAGGCTAGCTACATCGGCTAGCATACATCGAGGGGGTTTAGAAGTCTAGCCAAAAGTCGGGCAGTGTTATTTCCGTAATATCAGAGGGAACTATCAACTCATCAAGTGAAAATAATGGACCGCGTACTTCATCACTTTCTTCCTTAACACTGATCGCTGGTGGTTTTAAAATTTAATTTAGTACGTCAAGTGTCGCTTGCTGATGTAACCCCACTATCATGAACAGGAACAGTCTAAATAAAGGAAAAGGAAAAATGTAACTATAAAAGAGCAAAATCTGACAGAGTGAGAGAATTTCCTTACCGGTTGATGTCGAAAAAGATTTAGCCTCACAAATACAAATGAAGACCTTAGAAAAGGTCTTAGCGAGCCACCAAACGAAAATTGGATAAGATGATCCAAAGCTTGATGAATTGGTGGTATGAAGCTTTCACGAGCTATGACGGTGCAGCAAATTTCATTTGTGACCATTGCGAGAAATGTGTGCATGCATTTTCCAACTTTTACAACTTTTCTAGCACACTCTTATCAACTCATATTCGTACGCACATTCATTTATTAGAGTTTGCAATGCTCATATACGTTTTTTTTTATTTTGCCAAAGTTATGGAATAAATTTGTTACGTTTGATTGAATAAAGATTGTGACCGTCTAGAACTATGTGCTTTTTGGACCAGGACCAGGACCTCGACCAGGCTTCCATAGCATTAAAATCTACTGTATATATTACACGTTTAAATTTAAACCAGGGTAGCTTACAATATTTGTTTTTCGTATAATCATGTTAACTTTGAAATTTACGATCTTACGTTCAATCAACCTTGATTATTTTTCGAAATATTTCTCATCAGGTATGTTAAAAATTTCAAGGGGGAGTATTTCATTTTATTTATCGTACAATCCTACTATACAACAATCTTCTTCAATTAGTTACTCCTCAACTAGGAAAATATGAATGGGATTTTATGATTGTATAATGCTAGGAGTCTACTCAACATGCCACTCGAAGTTCGTCGGGCCGCATTCAAGGATACTTCAATGACACCTCAACTAGTGGACACACTTTGGGGTCTAAACGGGCTAAAGGACTAACGTCTGCATAAAGTATGAGTAAAGTGCTTGTAGAAATCAAGCATCAAAAGTTGCACACTTTATGTGCACATAAATATTTATAATTCTTCAGAAATGAAAATAGTCTGTTGATATTAGAGTATTATAATATGATAAGAAATAAAATTTTATGTTTAAATCAAATTTCGTAGATATAGATAATTTTAAAAAATTTTGTAAATCCCAGTTGGTCGTCGGCTTGAAATCAACTTGGTTCAGTTGAAACACTATAAAAGCGTCGTCGAGAATCGTAGGATGAATGGAAAGAACTTAAAAGAATAGACAATCAATGGAAATAGTCTGCGAAGGATATTACAAGGATTTTGTCCATTATTTATTTCCTATCGTATATTGCTACTCTATTATAACATGATATCTAATCTTACTTTCCACTAATAAATTTGTATCACACAACGTTACTTTATCTTCCATACTAGCACCAACATTTACTTTCTCTAATCTTATGCCGGTTCAATAAATATTATTCGAACTAAATCAAATTGATTTCCATCCAACGTTTAACGTTTAATTTTTTTGGCCGCAAGCTTCCGGGGAGTCCCGAGTGAATTATTATTAAGCCTTTATTTGATATATCCTATGGATTGAAATGAGAATTAAGTCGGTGTTAAGTATGCCCGAACCCAAAACAATATACGATCATGTAATTCAACATGATATGAGACCTCATCCTCACTCAAAATTTCATTCTAATATGAACTCAAACAACTCTTAAGGTTTTTAACAATGAGCAAGGACGAATAATCTTATCAGCAATTGTCCATAATAGTTCCATAATAAATAACTCAATATGTTTTTGTATTCAATCATCAAAGTAAATAGAAACACAACAATTTCAAGCATAAATACGCTAACGAATAAAAATCAATGAATATACCAACAATTTTCATTAAATATAATTCACTATATTAGTCAGTCGGTGATGAATATACAAAATCTGCAGCAAAAACTAAAAATTATAGATATTTATTTCTTTCTACACTATCTATGCTCTGAGTGCAGGACTTAGAGAAGAACATGTCTGCTTGACCAACCGCTTAAAATGTTTCCTATCTCTTTGAGTATCTCACCAGCCCTTTTTCTTACATTATTTCAACTAGGGCCTGTTTGTTCTTTCAACAAATTGTGCCTTCGAGTAGGAGAAATCTCCTGTTAAGCTGGAAAGGATGCGCATGATAGAGACTGTTTTAAAGGTGGCTTGTTTCCATGAACAACAAATCACTCAAACGTAATGTGAAACGACTTTTATGTTTCCTTTATTCCCATCAATTTATCTACTATTATTTCAGGATTATTATTGCCCATTCTCATAACAATTTCACTTTTGGATTGAGCTGTGCACAAAAAAAAATTCATTTAATTTTGTTGAATATCAACTCGTAAAGGCGGAAATTACATTAGAAAATATGATTTTTTTTTTTAAATCGACAATCCCGGTCACCAATCCAACAATTTTTAAACTATCATCCGTAATTTTGGCGCGATAACATTGGACAGCAAATTTTATATCTAATCTAATCTTTCAAAATTTAATTCACACCCACATTGAATGTCACGTATAGCACACTCGGCATAGAACTATAGCATAACTCTCAAGCGCTTACACTTTGAACAATCGCCCACTCCTGTATACGACTCCTCATTTCCATATGCATTGATATTTGCAAAAAAATTTGTTAGTGATAGGACATAAAGACGAAGGACTTAGTCAAAATACGGTTTGGAGCTGTAGAATTTTGCTTCTTCATAGTCTGAAGCATACACCCAGGCAGATTTTCATCGAGAGAACAGTCAAAAGGAGCCACAGAGAGGAATAATGCAATTCATTATCAAACTCATTGCATACTAATGTGTAGCCTCTCTAATCTCCATTGGCATCCCTTGCGTGGGTTTAGTCCTGAAATTTTCCTAATGCACTTCTCGCTGTATCCATTTACCTTATGAGTCACTCAATGGGTTGTGCATCAACAAGTATGGTTGTGGAGTTTGGATGATATGTACTGAGGATCACTGGCTGAGCAGTTCTCTATCACTCTCGAAGGATACTGAATTAAATGCCACTGCTGTCATTGCTCCGTTATGGAATCTTTAATAAAAATTAACTGCATTGCTCACGTTCACAACAATGAGTCTAGTTTTAAGGCTTGTTTACCTCCAAAAATAGAAACAAAGCATTAAACATTCAATCGCTTTAGCATTGAAATAATCCTCTGCGATAATCACCCTTCTATGTTCGAAAAATCCTCGCAGCAAGCTTCCACTTGAAGGATGGGGGTTCCCTATCGCCTAATGCTTCATGGAAAGGATGGCCTCTCTATAACATCGGAATGCTTACGTATCAGTAGGAGGTCAAAGAATTTTTCCTAGACACTTGATCCTGTACAGTTGCACTGCGCAGCAGATTGATGTTATGAACGCGGATCATAACTTGCCTTTTTTTCTTGCTAAGCATTTTTAACCAAAAAAAACTTTTACTTTCTGGGTCTTGAGGCAAATCGTCCGTGCTAAATTACTTAGATCTGCAATAAATGCAGCCTGTAGCATTGTCATACTCCTTGTGTGAGATAGAGCCGCGACAATAGCACAGACTAACATGATTAGGCCATCATCGCACCAAGAATTGCGTCTGCAAGCAAAGCAAAGCATTGATAATACCGAGAGAGTACAGCCAGTGGGTGATTCTGCCAACCAACGAGCCTACATAAACTTTCTCCTTTGCTAGGATTTACACATTATGTCTACAAGCTTTTGCTTCATCACGTTGCACTGGAAAATCCTGATTCTCAAGCCCTGAATAGAGGCTTTTGGTAACAATTGTCCTCTTCCAATTTCCAAAGTTCAAATTGTCGATTTTTCCGCAGACGAATTCCACTGCATTTTTATAAGTTTCTCTTGATCGTATCCACCATACGTCTTCTTCGTTGGTTACTCTTAGCGGCTCAGCAACCGTTTAAACGTCGTTAAAATGTCCTGGCGAAAGCATATGCTAGAAAGTATCAACACAAATAAGCAGTTAATTAAGGTTTGATATTTGTGATTTCCCCACAAAGCCAGCAAAACAAAATATCTAAACTGGGGTTTCTTAAATCATTGATATAGTTGTTTACTACACACATCTATACGCACATCTGAATTGTGATACGTGTTATTCAAAGGTGTAATAAACTCTAATTACCTCACCTGCAAGACAAACATGCGTGTACGACCAAGCATAATATGCCTCGTTCTCTCTTAAGATGAAAACTAACGTCATAACCCTCTATTTTTGCTTCTAAAACAATTTCACACACTCTTGACTTCTATTTGAAAGATATTCAAAGGGAATGTGTGTTGTGGCATCAAAGACGAAGATGAAGTTTCCCGTTGCCTAGGTGGACTCAGGGAAAATTTTATGTAAGCGTGTAATTTGCATAAAAGTAGGTTACGTTTTGCACTAGCGTCTTATACGACTACTTTTCCGCTAAGAGAATTTCAATCAAAGCAACTGCGTTCTTAAATAGAAAAAACTATAAGCAAAGATAAAAAGGGTTTAGAAGAATGTGAGCTGGAACATCTGAACGACATCCATATCTTTTTTTCTTTTGCAGTGCCTTGAAATTATAAATTATCACTAGTTAGTAATTTTAAGAATTCTTAAACAACTACATTTCGCTTTGACAAGAATTTTCGGCTTTTAATTAATTTTATTGCTGCTGGTAATAAATATTTGCAACAAGAAATACATATTTAGGTATGTACGTAACACACGTAAGGAATGCTTGACAGTGATTCAATATACAATTATATTGGTAGATTTGATATCATAAATCCTGGCGATCTATGAAGGAACATGTTGTATTCCTTCACATGATACGGGACAATCGATATAGGACAGTAGGAGTAGAAATTCAGTTATTAGTTTTGCAGGATCGATGTTTCCACGCGTTGACCTGCCTGTTGAGCATATTATAGGTATAAACATTTTCTTACATCTTAAAGCCCATAGAGGAATGTTGTATATAACAGGAATATATCAGATTTTTCTTTGAACTTGTCTTGCTCTGAACATAAAATCACGTAAAACATTAACCGTAAGCGTATGCTTTAGTGAGCGAACCAACAGGAAAGAAAGAAGATGGACCCACTTCTTAAAAATTCTACAATATTACAAGAATTTGTGCAGTCCTGCCAGACGAGTTTCATACCAGAAGTCACAATAGACTAAATGCGTCCAGGTTTTTGAGGAAACTATCCTTTCGGTAGTATGTTCCATCAATGCGAAGTGAGTATGTTATGAAATGTTTTATCCTTGCTGGTACATATATCAATAACATATTCGTTATTCAAATTTATTATGAGAAACGATCACAACGGCATTGGTCATGAGCAGCAAGTCCAGTGACATTATGAAATAGTTTGATGAGACCTTATATGGTTACAATATAACCAGTACAATCCGGCATACCAATATAGATCATTTTGATTTTCTGCAAGATAAAATTTGTTGACATTGTGAGAAACAATAAGAGAAAGCTGCCACAACAAATTCTAAATAAATACTTGAAAACGAACACAATTTCTTAGATTTTTGGCTTCAGTGATGGAGAAACTTCAGTATCATAGTAAATCATGCCAAATATCATCAAGAATCATAGTCAAAATCGAAATAAGATCGTCAATATTGTATCAATACCCCATAAGGCAGCTCCATATTCCGTGTTCCCATATTGGTTGGCACTAAACTAGCTTTCTACGAGTCTCTTGAGGATATAGTCTTTTTTAACAGACTTTAAATGTCTTACGTCGCACGTTCAATCGTTTGGATTTGGAGCTCCGAAATGTTGCTTCTTGATGATGTGAATGAGACAGCTAGGCAGAGAAAAAGAGTCTGAGATAGACATTCGAGAAGAGTCAAACTCAAGTCAAAGTCAAATCAAGCAAACCATTCCAGCTACTCCCCTTCAGCACATCAATCTTGTATCAATACCTCATAATAGCAACAATATTAAGATTAGAAGAAAAAAAACATAAGACTCCAGAAAACATGACACCATAACCTTCTTCGATTCAACAAAAAGATCTGCTAGTATTATTCTCCATGTGAAAAATTTTACTATCATAACAACAACTGGGAACCTCTACCAAAAAGGTTATTCCCGGATAAATTAGCCCCTGAACTTGCTAGTTGCTAGAATCAAAGTATTGGGATGACAACTGACCTTCAAAGCAGAAGAAGAACAAGTACAGAAGGCCGCACATTCTACATAAACATTGTTGAGTTTCCACCACTGAAACATATTTGCAACGCCTCACAAACAACAAACACCAGAATTGCAAAGACGTTTATTTGTTATTTAACACAACAAATTTGGTTTGCGCTTTTCAAGAGGAAATTCAAACCAACCTTCTCCGTGAAGATAAGTGAATGAAAGACCTCATCATTTGTCAGTTTCTTCTTTAAAAAATTTGACATTAATGTTACATTGATCACAAAATTTGAGTAAACTTGCTCCTGAATTTATTTAAACTGACGAATTTTTCGACAGGAGAAAACTGGCATATAATCAATATGCTTCTGATTGAATTAGATCCCCTTCCTCCAATCAATACTTTCCACGATCAAGTGTAGGCTACAACCGCCGGGAATTATAGGAAAAACTTTCGCAATATCACATAATGAATAAATATTCAGAAATATTCTAACACCAAACGATTAGTGTTGACGAAATTTGTCTGTTAACTTAAAACTTAACTTAAATTTAGTATCTTCACGAACTTTGGAACGCTCTCCATATCATGTTAAATGCTTTTTTTATTAATAGTTTTCCTGTTTAACAATCATTTTTAAGAAAAATATTTGTTTATAATAAAAAACATTTAGCTAAACTTAATCACAATCAATAAAAATGTCCTTCTACAGTATGTGGATTTTTTTTCCAGTGTGTAGATTTCAAGGGGCCAGGCTTTAGCGATTTGAGTATTGGCAAGACCGAAATTATCGACCCCAATTTAAGAGCTTATTCATGCAGACATTAACTTCAACACACCTTTGATGAAGATTATGATTTTAATCCCTTGTACTGTTCGTGTAGTGTTCTTTTGTAATCTAACGTGCTGTTCGTTGAGCCAGGATCATTTTCCACTACCTAACGGTATGTAGTCTCTCCTCATCATCGAAAGTCTCCTTATTTCCTTCAAATCTTCGCAAGCTTCCATTTTTATATTCTTAAGCAAAGGGAGGGTAGATATGGCAACTCATACGAAAAACGTTTGATATATGTATACTGCTTGACTGGTGCGATTTTCATCCTGATTCCATTCCGCTGAGCTTTTTAACAGAGATTGTGTTGACTTCTCGCTTTTGCCTGGTTTCAATTTACCAACACGCACACATAGATTTGTCATGCTAAAACATTGAGAAGCAAAGAGAGGTATTTTAGATACAAGTCTTCCCACAGTATTAAAACTCCTGGCAGTGGTTAACGGTCCAGGAATAAAGCGAAAGAATACATCCAAGAATACTGCAGAAACCACTCCCAGTGTTATAGTCAAAAGAGGAAAATCATGTATGTATTTCACTGATTTGAACCGAAATTTACTGGTGATCGCTCATTTAGTAGACATCAGAAATCTCCAGTTGCGTTTCTATTCGAGCTACCATATTCTAGACATATTCTCCTCATGATCTATTCAGGATATGCACTATTCAATCACCCTGGTGTTGTAGTCTCCCCCTTCGATTATGATCATCCACCTTGTGACGGTTTGTTTCAAGGTATGGAGCTTGACTCAAAAATTGTATCTCTTCGTCAGATGTGCACAGAAGATATTGTTCTTGAACACAGAAACCCAACAAAGCAATGCATACACCTAAAAATTAACACTTTTCCGAACCCAGGTTGCAGAGCTACCAATAGCGTGTCACACTGCCAAATACATTACAAGTATCATGCCACACTAGCAGCAGGTCAGCCTGCATGTCCATTACAAACTGGTTTTGTTAATCTTTATTTGAGATTGTTAGGTCTTGGATCACTATTTTATAATTTTCTTTCATGTCCCCACATCTATGACATGTGGAACAAAATGCATTATATATATTAAATGTTATATATATGTATAACATAATGGATGAATACACATGTGGCTTTATATGCCTTTATGACTATAACCTAAACTTTATATAGCTTGGAACTGTAGAACTGCTATTTGCTGCTTGTTGTAGATTAGCCATCTTGTTTTTATCTAGTCCTTGTTAAAAAATTTTTCCACTTCTTTATGAGACAAATCGACAATAATTCGGTGCTGCCCTGTTGATTTTTTTTAAGTTAGTTTCGCTGTAAGCCGATTAAACTAGGAAACTTCTTGATATCATCCTAACTCATCTGTAATGGGCTCGTGTTTGGCTATTGGTGCTTCTGAGCAATGATGATCTTCTTAAGTGAAGATTGAAATTATTTTCTGAAATAATGAAATTATTTTCTAAAAATTGAAATTATTGTCAATTTTCTGTTCATCATCACGCTCCAATTTAACCCCTGTACTGGTCTACCCTGGTGGACGGCTTCAATGCCAGTTAGGGATACCTGATAGGAGGACTAGTTTACAAATAAAACCTGCACTTGGTTTGTTGAAAAAATTCTATCTAACAACCTCGACGTTTTAATTACCGTCGACGATTTCAGACTAAATTTGTTGAGCGGGTGCAACAATACACAACTTTGAAAATACCGTTCTCAGAAAAAATAAAGAAAAAACAACCTATTTTAACCAACAACTAAAGTTTTAAAAGAAGGACCACCTATTTTTTTACTTAATTTTTCAATATATTTCAATATATTTTTCACTTTTCAACAGAAATGTTCAGAAAAATGGAAACAAAACTTATATTCAACTGATTCGATAGTGAGTAAATAGAACCAAAAGCAAATTAAAAACTATGAAAAAGTTCACTTTTAAACTTTCTCAATGTTTGATGGAATAGCCATTTCGTTTATCAATTTTTTTCAAAAAATTATTAGAAAACGTCATTTTCCATTAAACGCGATTAATGCTAAGCTTTATAAGGAATAAAATAAAAATTTTAATTAACATTTTGGTAACGTTCGATTTTAATCTAGAATATTAATCGTTTCTACAATTTCTAAGTACCTGTATATACGAAGGATATATTTTATAAATGATATACACACCAAAATGTACTTATGCCCATACATTGTATGCATATAACTGCATACGTGATCTTCTTAATACCGCTAAATAAAATTATATCATTTAACCAAGCCCTCCGACTATTTACCCCTGGAAGATTTATATCAAAAATAAATTGAATACCCCGCATGACTCGCATTCGTAACTTTGTTACCTTTTACGATATGTCGTGCCTATCACTGCAAAATATATATGGTACAGTTATCATTCCTTAAATCCCCTTTGCAAAGAATCCAAACAGGATAAAGCTGCATAAATAAATTGTTGACATGGGTTCGTGGTACATGATTTTACTGATATGCAGTCACATAGGTAGATATGTCCTTTATTCATGAAATAGTTTAAGGGGAAGTTAAATTTAACACTTGAATAATGATTTCAAGCCCAGATTAACGCACTCAAAATGGGATTACAACATTAAAATGGTCCTTTCAGTGAACTCATACATTCAAAAGTGTTTTCATATGCATCCTACAGTTAAATATCTATTATTATCATTATCGGCATTTAATGTTAAACTTTAGAGTGGTGGGCTATGAGCGTCGTCGAAATTATTGTTCAAGCACGTTATAGATAGGGAGGGTAATACGCCATTATTGTTTGGTGTGCTCAACCAAACTCAAGTGGTTTTTGCAATCCTACTTTTATAACAATGTACAGTTTATCGTAGTTCGTTCATATTTGAACTGCATATTAATACCTGCAATGCATATTAGGCTTGCAGTGCAATAAAATTGATTCCATATGTTATTGCTGATCCAGTGAGTTTAGTATACGAGAAATCATTGAATGGAAATTTATTTTTAACCAGAGATCATTGTGAATTTTTTTTAAGCTACAGCATTACCGTTGAATAGATAATATCAAATAATTCCACCCATAAAATACTTACTTTATTCTATCTTATTTTGTTGCTAAAACTTTTCAAACTCAGGGTAAGAGAAAAATTCTTGACGCATTTATACTTGCAATAATTACTATATCAATAAATTCATTTACAGTTCTAATAAAACGTCTTAGAAAGGACCGGCGGTTCTTATTAAATAAATCTCTCTTAACTACAAAACACTAAGTAAGCATAAGTTAAAGTTAAAAGTTCAAGTTTAAAATTCTATTTTACCAGAATTAAACAAACACAATCTGACAACAAATAAAGAGAACAAAAAAAAACAGGAAACAATCTGAGTACTTATAACCATGGCCAAATACGGCCCCTTGGTCTGGATAAGTCACATTTTCTTGGGATTTCCCTTACAGTCACTATTATTTACATGACACCTTACAATTTTTTAAAGAAAAAATTAATTAAAAAATTTGAATACCTATCGCTAACTTAAATCTTCTTAATATGTAGAGAATCTATCTTCTTCTATGAACTAATGAACTAACGAAATTTAATTTTTTTTATAGATTTTTTGTTGGTTTTATCCTTTTTTTAAATTTGTTTTTTTTTTTTTTTTTTTTTTTTTGTGGAACAAAGCGAGAGCACAGATCATCACTAAGATAAAACACAGCCCAAGCCCCAGGGCAACTTCTTAAGCACTTTTTCGCAAACGCCCTGATTTCCACAGTAGAAACAGTCTTGTTAAACCATGTGGGACACGCATATGTTTTAATGAGATGAAAGGAAGTTTCATCCTTCATGTCCTTCCACTTGATTGCCAATGATCCGAAATCGGTGCACCTTTTTGAGACAGATTTCCCTCATATTTGGGTACTCTATTCGTCATGCAACTTCCCTTACAAGCGAAATTCAAAGAATTTACCAATTCAACAGACTTCAAAAATCGGTCGCAGCATATAGGAACATTCTTCTCTCTTATCGCAAAGTTCTTTAACCACTCTTTCACCAAGAGTGTTAATCTGTTGTGCTTCCTCCTTTCGTGCGTATACGTTCACATCGTATACATATCCCGTCTTTAAGTCGCGGCGCAGTCATAGCCATATTTCTCGCTTTATAGGTTTCAAAGGCGGATATTGGCTTAGGGATGACTTACCTATTTATTTTGTCATTATTTCATTAATACTTTGGAATGGTGAATCTAAGCGTACACGGTAGTAAGTCAAAGAAAACTTTTTATTGAACAACTTAGGACTAAATTTAGTGTTGTGTTTTATCGATGTTCATGAAAACTTCTGTCAAAATAAAAAAATAACTTTTAAGCGAATGTTGAGTTAGGTTTCTCCATAGCCATTATTTGGATTTCTGAATTCTAGATTACAGTTTTTCTATGACTTCAAACAACAAGAAAAATAACGTAATGAAAATACATTAACACAACTTAAAAATATAGCAACAAACAAAGAGAGAAGGAAAAACGTCATACATTTTTAATCCTTAAACTTGTGTAAGGGAACAACAAATTATAGCACGAAGTTGATTTCGGATCTTAGAAAACCAATGGACAAGTCGTGAAACTCCATGAGAAGTCGGGAGTCATAAAAAATTTCGCCAAATGGGACAAAAATTATACAAAAATTTTGACCACTCTAGAAATGATAATTGCATCAGGATTCCATCCTGATGGAATCTGTAAATAAAATTGAAAGTGCCCCGAAACCTAAGAAGAACCGAAGAACACTATATAGAATAAACATATTTAATGTACAGAGAAAAAAGCATTAGAAATCGCAATTTGAGTAACTACTATAGGATATTCATTCCAAGAATGGGAACGTACTGAGCAAGTCATAGTAGGCTATAATGGAAGTACTCAAAAACATAGTAAACCATAGAAAGAATTTGAATCCGAGATAAATAAGGCACAGTCCATGTATTCAGTCCTTTATAGCCCAAAAAAAATTCAACTCAAAAAACGAATGGGGCTCTCAAAATTGCATTCGGCTATTACGAGAAAACTCTGCCCAATCTAGTCCGTAGTCTTTCGTAAATTGGTCTCATACTGAAGTTCGTGATATCTGTCAATAGCAATCCTAGTTGTAAACAAGTACCTTTTTTATGGTAGGAAGATGAAGGCTGTTTACGCCCTCCCAGACAGTCAACGCCTCTGGACACCGCACTAAACACCTTCCCTGTCATCCTGAGAATCTAGCCTGTTTGACACCTCGTGTTCCTACGCCTAACGTCTTCACATTACGATGATTCCTTCTCCAACTCGAAGGCAGGAAGTGAAGCAAGTACTACAGAAGAGAACCTTCCATCCTCGACGCCTCCCAGCGCTCCATTATGGCTTTTTTAAGTATCAACATATTGAACCACGCAATTTCATTCGTCAATAAATTTCAGCATTTCTCCGACCATAGTTTCCGGGCAGCGATCCAGGATGAAGCAATAAGTATCTGCGGATCTGTGAAATTTCAAGTAAATTTCCTTTGTAAACTGAATCGTTGGAGAAAAATAACAAATAGAGGCTCGATTCCTATACTCTTGGCTGCTTTTTAAGCATGTTTGGACTGTGAAAAAGTTTTTTAAATTTAAAGAGACAGATAGAAGCAAGTAAGCAAGCAAGCCGAAATTGAACATTTTAAAATGAATTTCGGAAATGGAACACAGATCTGGTAGGTTTGATTACTTTTATTACTTTTTTTTACTTAGTTATCTTGTCATATACATTAGAAATTTGAAAAAGAATGGCACTCATAATTGCATCCAAGTTTTGTTGACTATCATTTAAAGAAAACTATGCAGTATGAAAAATAACAAAGGACTCAGAACAGTGCGAGCTAATGCAACTTAACATCAGTAGCCAGTCAGTCAGTCACTTCAACTCCTTGACAAAAGTCCTTCCGAAGTTAAAGTTCACTGGCAACAGAGCGTTTAAGTGAAGTGCAACGAGCATATAAGTGCTACCTGCGTTGTACGCTATTCCGCCCTTCAAGCATTGACTTATTGCCATCACCCGAAGGCATTTATTGCATACTATAGTCATTCTAGCCCGAATGCATTTACTTCTAAAGTGCACAAAAGAACGAATGCACCTACCAGCACCGGCAAAGGCTCGAGCCAGCCAGTAGGTTAGCTGTTGTAACCACCTAAAGTTAAAACAGAATAAAAGTAAGGATTAAAACAAAATAAAACGACAAGCCAAGAACGAAGAATGAAAATCAAGTACGAGTACGTATGTTAAAAGCTTTAAAAACAAAGTGCCAATGAAAGGCTACATAAGCTCGAGCGAACAACGAAAATCAGGACTTCAGGCATTATTAAAAGCACTCTACGTTGATGTGGTTTCATTTTCCCTCGCTACCACCGTTGCAGTTGTTCTTGGCGTGCAATGTGAAGTCCTTCAAGTACATTTCAATGATCATTTCTCAAATAGCACTCACCTCGCTTTTGCTGCTCTCGCACTACACTCGCACAACCACACATGTGCGATACTATAGGCAAATCTGATGCTATTCGGCATGAAAATAGGCTTATTTCTCAGTCAAAATGCTTCCGGATCTAGGGGGTAATATATGCGAATTCTAAGGGAATTTGTTAAAATGGCCGTAATCGTCCAGAAACAAAAACGCGGAGCTTAATTTAAAGTACGACATTTAACGCATTGATTTTCTCAATGAGCAAGGTGTAACGCGCAACCCACTTTACTTTTAGTTATATTGCTCTGCTGTATTCGTCCTGAGTTTTTTTTTCATTGAAGGTTTTCTCAAATCAGATTTAAATTGCGACAAAAAATAATTTGATTTGAATTTTTCAATTGGTTTAAGCTCCGACAGTTCGTTCCTGATGGAACATGCTCAGAACTCTCTGCAATTGCTATAGTTGTCCTGCTCGCAACTTTTAATCTTGCAGGCTTCAGTTGGTACGAATTCTAATAAAGCGAACCGTATCTAATATCAGATATCCTGAAGAAGTTCTCACTTAAAAAAAGAGGTTAAACAGATAACTCTATCGTCTGATTTAAACACAGAATTAGAGCATAAATGAGCCACTATTGAAGCATGTGAGCTTAGAGATTCAATGTTGATAGCGGAAGTTCCTCTGATGGAAAAGGATCATTTTGGTTAGTTGAGCGGAGGATTTTGATTGCATTCCATATATAAGAACTGTCCAATAGTCCAACATATACAACCCTCGGTGCGAAATATTTTGGATACTTATGAAATTTCACAGCATAAATAAAGGCTACCACTAAAACATAAAGATTCTAACGCTTGCAAAAATCAGGAAAGATCCTAATAGCAAACAGTTACCGCATGCATGAGAGAAACCGTGAAAATCATCAAAACCAATCGAAGCATACAACGCGCAAGAAGTAAGTTTTGAGAACAGATATTGAGTCACATTTAAAACCAATGTTACATTAAAAATCTAAGAACCCTCATACGACAACTGTCAAAGCTTGCGCCTAAAATTTAGTTTTGGGACTGTCGTTGCATCATGTAATGGAGTACTTCACAATAAATAATTTTATACAAAGTCTTCAAAAATCGTTGCACTAGCTATATGAGAACTCAATCAATACATAAAATAATATCTTGCAAATAACTCCGTTTCCTTAGGTAATTTGCAAAACCCGTATCCGTATCCCTATAATTTTATGTACAAATCCTCTATATCCAGCAACAAGTTGAACCAGTTGAAAAGACATACAATAAAATCAATGATAGTATGATATTAAACGAAAAAAAAAACACGAAATAAAAAGTGTAGATATCACAAGTTTGGCAAAAGTAACAATATTTCGATTCTTAACAAAATTTGAATTCGTATGTTTTAAGGACTTAAATACGAATAACGAATAAGGAATTAAATACGAAAATAAAAACGCTTATTCTTAAAATTTAATGTTTGGTTGGATAACACTTTTGTTTTACTTCTACGAGTTTTTATAGTTAAATCCCTTTGAATTTTGTCCCATTCAGTCCGTAGAGCCATATTCGGAACATTCACGGGGTAATAAATAGCCTTGGAGCTTCCAAATATTCCTTGTAATGATGGACCACAAATTTGCGATGGGCTGAAATGGCTGAAATGATGACGGGACATTGGAATGGAGTTTTTAAATAATGGGGGGGGGGGGGGGGGAGGGTAGCTAGAATATTTGTTACATTTAGCCTTTCTAAGTCTTGTATACCGCCCACACCAAATTCGGAAATATCCGTGGGCCACTTTGACGTTAAATTTACTGTCGTAAAAAAAGACAGAAAAGATCACACGTTGCCAGAACTTAACGTCCTTACTACTACACATATTACTACTCCTGACTGTTTTGCGAAAATTACGCGTTTTTTCTAATAACTGGTCTCAGATTTGAAAAGTTTCTTATTGTGATTCCTAACCATTTGTGGAGTGGCTTTAGTAATGCTCGAGGTTTTCTTCACCGCTTACTCCTGCCTATTATGTCGTCGTAAGGACAACAGGATCCTTTCTTGACTGACCGGTATAAGTTTCGTTTTTTTTTTTTTGAGAGGGATTGGGCGACATGTATTGTACTAGTTTACGGTATATTGCACATTTGACTTACATCTACATAACACTACATACTAGATAACACAATTTCAAGGATTTTCTTCAATTCATTCGATTTTTTATGAAAATCTACTGTTAATTTCATTAAATGGTACGAGAAAATTCATTTGTCTGTCGTCCCATTTTAGATTTAGTTCCTTTACGACTCCAAAGGACGTATGAAACTAAATCTAAACTTCATAAACTTTCCTAAAACTTAGCTGTCAACTCTAACGATTAACAAAATAAAAGTATTTGCATTATAGCCACGCTCATGAAATTATCAAGGAATTACACGTGTACGAATACAGATTTGGCTATATTTGAATTTTTTTTTTAATTTTCATTGAATGGCAGGAAATTTGAAGTTAATTCAATATGGTTACATGGCTTGTTAAAACCCTGTCACATATCAAGAAAGGCCAGATCACTGCGCCGTAGACCAATTATTGCGCCGTTTAATGCATGAGATCTTTCAATAGGAATAAATTATGTCTGATTTTTAAATACGATATGCTATTTTGGATTAAGTTTGCCCGATTAGGTTCATAATCAATTTGATGTTGATCCAGACTTTTACTACACTCCTTAGACGAAACAAAAGTCTAAACTATGGATTACCAAAGGGGAATATGCACCAAAATAGCGCAGACCGTTCCTTCGGCAGGAAAGGTTATGACGACTGTCTTTTGGGATTGGCAAGGGATAATCCTAATCTACTGTCTGGAAAATGGTTAAACTATTACAGGTGCATATTATTCACCGTTATTAGATCGTTTGAAAACCGCGCTGCAAAAAAAACACCCGCGATTGGCCCACAAGAAAGTCCTTTTTTATCACGACCTCAGTAGTTGTGGTCACAAAATTAATGGAAATAGGATTTCAACTCGTTTAACATCCCCCCTAACCTCCAGACTTGGCTCCCTCGGACTACCATTTTTCCCAATTTGAAGAAATGGCTGGCGGCACAAAGATTTTATTCCAACAGGAGGTTGATTGCAGACACTAATGTATATTTTGCAGACTTGGACAAATCCTATTATTCGGAAGGGATCAACAAACTAAAACATCGCTCGACGAAGTGAATAAACCTTAAAGGAAACTATGTCGACAAATAAAAGAAGTCTACCCCAAACAAGTAAGCCGTTTTTATTTTTGCACGGACTTTTCAAACGCCCCTCGTAGTGAGGTGTACATGCTAATATCACGGCGTAATTCTTTCAGAATGCGGAAAGTAAATGTTAAAGTGTGGACGTTATCGGACCATCCTCTATGAATTTTTGTTTTCAATTGTCAATGAGATAAAAATTTCGGCTCAACATGAAAACACCACTTCCCGGACTTCAACCAAAATAATCGACTAAGTCATAAAAAGCGAAATGTGGATATTTCAAGAAAATCATATTTCTAGCAATGGCTCTTGTTAATTGACCTCCAAAATTATTTAGCATTTACACTACCGGTCAAAAGTTTAAGTTCACCTCGTAATTTCTATAAAATGTAAAACAAAACAAGATTATCGTCAGTTATTATTATTTATTAGCATTATTTATAGAAAGTAATTATTTTGTAGTCAAAATAGGTCGAATTTGAGCAAAATTTAGCACTATTTTTTCATATTTTAGATTCTTCAAAATATCCGCCTTTTGCTCGTATAACAGCAGCGCATACTCTGGGCATCCTTGCAATCAGTTTATGCAATGATTCCGTTGAAATTTGATCCCAACAAGTTTGTAGAAATGTCCAAAGCTGTTTTTGATTGGTTGCCTGCATTGTTCTCACTTTTCTATCCAACTCGTCCCACAGGAACTCGATCGGGTTACAGTCAGGCGATTGAGGAGGCCATTCCATATATTTTAGTTCTTTTTGCTTCTCTTTCGCTGCGATATAATTTCGGCAAAATTTAGATGTGTGTTTAGGATCATTATCCTGTTGAAAAACGAATCCGCGACCTACAAGTTTTTTCCCACACGGAAAAGCATGTCGTTGGAGAATGCTGTGGTACATTTTTTTGTCCATGATACCCTCAATTTTCACAAGGTTACCAACTTTGTCTCCAGCAAAGCATCCCCAGGCTAAGACAGATCCTCCACCATGCTTGACGGTTGGAATTATGTTCTGCGCAATCATGCGTTCACCCACCAAACGACGAACATATTGTCGACGTCGTCCTCCAAAAATTTCGAACTTCGATTCATCCGTGAACAATACTTTGTACCATTGTTCAATGGTCCAATCTTTATGTTTTTTGCCCAAGCCAATCTTTTGAATTTTGTTTCCGTAGTAGCGGTTTTTTGGCGGCCACGCATCCTTTTAAACCGTAATTGCGCAGAAGACACTGCACTGTTGAAACAGATACTGGTGTTCCCCGCGTGAAATTCACTTGCTCGCACTTTGAGATACTTTGGTTTTTGAAGCAATTTTTCGCGTCGAATAACCTTCTCCGTGTAATGCCACAATGACTGCTCGTGTTTCTACACTCAGCTCTGCTTTTTGGCCCATTTCTTTACAATCGAAACATAAAATATGTAATTGCTTTCACATTTTAATAATAAGTCTTTAGTCTTCGAATTATGTCAAATTAGATGACAATTTTTTTAGAACCGATACGATATTCATTACGAAAAATGTTTTACTTACCTTTTTGTAAAGAAACTACAAAAAACCCGTGGAAAATATAATTTTTTGCGTGAAATCTTATAGCACAAAGAGATTATACGCGGTATAAACTAAGCGCGTCGAGACACCGACGAGTTTAAGCTCGATCTGTGTATGGCCCTAGCACGCGAAACGCTCCAGAAAGAAGTGTGTTTACACTTGTTTGTTTACAAGACGCACGTTGTCTATAGAATCCACTTAGTTGCCGACTAAATTGTGTAGATTTTCAAAATAAAGCAGGTGAACGTAAAATGTTGACCGGTAGTGTAACTCTTCCTGACTTTTTTCTTTAGGGGTATGTTATGTGTTTGGGTTATTGGGTTAACAAACCAACAAATTTGGAAACATTAGAGGAAAACATTTGGCGTGCTATTGACGATATTATACCTGCTGCATTGGAAATATTCTAAATTGGATTGATCAAATGCGTTTTATAACTACTAATCGTAGTGGTCAGTGAGCAAAAATCATTTTTAAATTTTTAAGGAAAAGACAATTTTTTATTCAAAATAGTTTTGCACCAACTTTATCTTAATCAACTGATCAACTTAAACTGTTCAAGCTCTCAAAAACAATCTACATCTAATTGGAAGAAGGAAAAACCTCATTACTCGCGTTTTTTTGCATAATCGTTCAATAATTTAATTCTAACAATAGCGAACAAAATCAGCTTTAAAATGAAAATGTACGAACGAAATGCATTCTCAAAATATAATTTCGAAATTGCATTAGTGCTATTTAGTGCGATTCTTCCGATAAGTTGGAATACTTCTTCTTAGCACTACAGCCCCTCCCGGGCCTTCGCTTCCTACAACAAGCGCCTCCAACTATCTCGGCCCATTAACCGCGTCCTCCAGTTTCGAAATCCGAGTAGCGAGTAGCTGTTTTCGTCAACAGAGTCAAATTACTGTTTCCTCGATTTTCCCACTGGTCTCCGCCCTTCAGCTCCTCCAACGAATACATTTTTGGGTGTCCATTGTTCGTTCATATGCTTCATATGGCCAGCCCATTGCAGCGTCCATAATGATTGTAAGTTGAGACCTGCGGCTCATCAAAAATTTCATACGGCTCATGGTTATATCGAATTCACCATTGGTACCCGTCTAACTACGCTCCAATTATCCGCCTCAGCACCTGTCTCTCAAAGGCGTTCAATATATTTGCGGTTGCTTGGGTTAGGGTCCAGGTTTCACAGCCATAAAATAACACAGATCATATCACAGATTTGTATACTTGGAGCTTAGAGATCTTTATAATCGTCGGAACTGAATAAAAGATTTCATTTGCGAGCGGTACTCTTCAGCGTATTCCGTCTCCTTCATTGGCCGTTCTCGTTATTTTAGCGCCTAGATGCGCAAATCCGCCCACATTTTCAATACTATATTCCCCAACTGTAATATTTTGGACATTTGAGGTATTTTAGTCGGAACAGACTACATTCAGAACTGGTGGGGCCAATGGAAGTTCTCCAGCAATATTTATATTTATACGCTCCAATGATCTGGAGCTGTTCGGAGGATTAAGGAGTTTCTTAAAATATGAAGTCCATCTTTCCTTAATCCTGCTTTCATCAGCGATACCGTTGCCGATGTCATCACGGCAGAGCGTAGTCTTGGGCTCATAACCTCGCGTCAAGCTTATCACTAATTTTTATGCTTGTTTTGTGTTGTTACTCAGTACACTTACATCGATGCTCCTGAATTGGTGGACATAGTATTTTCTAGTCTAAATTCAAATTACCGTATTCGCTACTCTTCTGAGACTTTCATCCTCTTCTCTCTTTGTCTTGGTTTTCTTATCTAAATATTTTTTGTATGCCTGATCCTTTTTATCTAACGCATCCTGGCATTCGTCATCGAACCAATCATTTCGTTTGCACCGGGCTTGATGTCTGCCACGGTCTTAATCCGCTTTCACTTCCACCCATATTTAATTGCTTTTTTTAGCATGGTATCTGATAGGATGGGAGCTAGCTGGTTGTCGAGGAACTCCGAGCATTTTTGGCAACAGATGCCGTCAAGAGGCTTTCCACGTCGAATGGAAATCATCTAGAATGGAAATATAGAATCGTCGAATGGAAATATTTCAGCCTTCATTTTGTAGAGGGCTCGTCACTTTCGAATACGCCTTTGACATGCGACATCGATATATTACTTTAATTAGCTCCTCGGTATGTGCGGACATCTTGTATGCTAGAGGCCCAACGTTGTTGGATCATGACATGGTCGATCTGATTTTATGTGTTGCCATCCGGTGACACCCAGGACCTTTTTTGTATGCGTCGATGTGAGAGACAATTCGAACTTTTGTCGTTTGTTTCATTCTGGATGCTTTATCCTCCAGTCATTCCGCGATGGCATAGCTTATTGCCGACTTTGACGTCGAAATCATCTTGAATTATTTTTGTGTCGTTAGGCAATGCGTCGACTAGACTTTTCAGATGATTGTAAAACGTTTCCTTCGTTCATCGACCTTTTCATCGGTCGGGCATGTACGTTTGTCAGCCAAATTTTGAAGAGCTTCGCTTTTATACGAATCCCACACAACTGTTCATTAACTGCCTCAAAGTCAAAAACATTTGATTTGAGCTGCCTTTCCACGAACTTGGATTTCTTAGCTGTTTGCTAGCTGAGCAAAGAAAAACATTCTAAACTAAACCATACGACTTAAACGACCCTACTGCAGTAGATTCGAATACGGGTGTACATTTCTAGCAGAATAGCTCTAACCTCAATAGCTGAAAGATTAAGATCAATACCCTCCTTCAACAACGCTATGACCCAAGGGACCTTTTTTTAGAAATCAACAACGCTAGCTGTAGCATCCGAGTCTATCGGGTAAGTTCCAGTTGGAGCTTTTCCAGTGTTAGAAAAGACCACCCCTGAAACTCTGTCTTCAGCGCAGAGACGAAATCGAGTCAGAAGCAGAAGTTGTGGGCTAAATTTCTAATTGCTAAAAGTAGACCCAACAATTACCGTCGAAAATCGATTTCAAGAAACATTAAACAGCCAAAACTAAAATTTCTTTGATTTCTATGCTCCGGATGAATATATTTTGCGAGGATCATTTCTGTAAATATTAAAGCTAGCAACTGGGCTTATCTACTAAAATAACACAATATTCCTCAACTTATATTCACTAATCGCGCCTGACCATCTGACCTGACAACAATTAAACCTACCCGCACTCCTTACTTGACATTTAAATTAGGATCTATAGACTACTCTGCGTACCTTCCTTTGGTTCCGTTAGACATTGATAATAGGACGCTTTGATCGTCTTGCGTTCTGCCCTGTAAGTTCCAACTTGTCTGTCTTTCTTTCAAGGATCTTTTTCATTTAGACTAGATTTGGATGCAGACTATGTATCTGGTCCCAACAACTTCTATGTAGAAGTTCTATGACCGAATAATTTGCGCTACTTTTCGCCGTACAATCAGATTATTGAGATAGTTTGAGTTATTTCTGGCTGTTTTTTGGGACATCCAATATAAGGTCCTTTTCCTTCTTTAGTATCACTCAGCCGTTAGTGGATGCGTAACCTACCTACGAAGGCAGCTGTTCAATGCAGATCTGGCAAACTTAAAATCGTTTTAATTGCATTTTTTTCGATTAAAGTTAAAAATTGACTTTTAGTCTGCGCTAATAATTGTTTTTCCACGTTAGTATACCGTTAATTTATTTCCAATGTGAATTCGATATTTTTGCGGATTTCAATTATATCTATTTTGAGGCCGCCGAGCTTGTCATACCACATTCATTGAAGAGGTAAACATAAAATCAGCAATTTACAAAAAATTAAAAAAATTTAACATAAGAGAAGGAAAAGGCAACTCAATTTTGTTACACCTTACCCATACCCAACTTAAATACTTAAAATAGCTTCTGAAAAAGGAACTGCAGAAAGAATGTTGCGTTCGCTCGAAATAGTTCTTTAGCGAAGAAAACAGTTTGCTTAACACAAAGCAACTTCGGAGGAGATACAACTTAAGAAATAACTTTTCCGATGGTAGAAATTTGACCTGAATAAACAGACAATATGCATATATTTTATTATTCTAATATATTTAACATTAATTATTCATTTGCATCAGCCGGTTTACCCTTCGTCTCAGAACATTCCGGATATTTGTCCGTAAGGAAACTTCTAATTTCTCCATAATTCACAAGCATATCTAGCCGGACCTTATCATGGTTTCTAATCCTTTCCTGCTTTTTCAAATACACCTCATATGACCTATGCTTTGTGAAGAAAGGCGGGAACTTTTTCTTCTTCAGAACAATACGATTATCCAAGCAATATTGCGTGAAATCCATCACTTCATCGGTTTTTATATCTTCAGGTTTTCTGCATTGTGTAGGACTTGACACAATCATGGGTAGATTTCCATATTCTTTTCTGAATTCTACTAAATGCAATCCTTTTTCTTCTGCAAGTTGTTCGTGAGTTTTCTGCTTCAGTAAGCCCAGGAAGAATGCTTTAACAATGTGCTGTAAATTTGTCGAGCCTTCAATTTTCGCATACAAATCTTTGATGCCGAGAACTTTGCAAATCGTTATTATGGCGCGGTGACATACAAGTCCATGGCCTTCAGGCTTCTTCGAAACGAAAATTTTCGTTTTGCCGAATTGAGTGAAAAAATCGTGGAATACAGTGTGACCATTGCATAGTTCAATGTGCATTAACTTCTGACCAGCACGGTTTTTGGATTTGCGTAGCGCACCGCGGACTTCTGGACTTTTAACTAAAGCAAAACCCGCTAAGCCTTTGCCATTTCCAGTTACAGATAGGCACGAAAATCTTCGCCGTCTTCCCATGTTTCCTTTCATAATAGTAACAGTTTTGAGCTCTAGAACACGGGTATCGAATCCTTCGAACTTTTCATCTCCTACTGCATCAGGTGGCCCAATACTACGACCCGGCATCTTTGTACCTGACCAGCCACGATCAATCGGACTTAGTCGTAACACTCTGAAGTTACCCATCGAATCACGAAGTTTTATCAATTTTTGTTCTCGCTCTGTATCTTCCGGTAGCTTTTGCTGTTGAACAAGTTCCCTACCTCTAATGATTGGGGCATTTAAACCGGGCCATAATATATTTGCTTTGCCGACTCCAATTATCTGTCCTCGATTTAAATCTTTCGCAATTTTCTTGCCAACACCTTTGCCGCGACCTCTTTTCTTGCCAGCATTACTTACAGACGTTACGCCTTTCCACAAATGTTCGGCAGGAACTACAAAACAAGGACAAATAGAGAGATAAATTCGTCAATCCACTCTACTTACGTTTATTGAAAAAACTTGTGTGACGAACGGTAGAGACACATGGTAGTTCATTTTGGAGCAAATATTTATTTACGTTTAAGGAACAGTATGCAGACTGAGAACTTATTCGAAGGTTTTGCAATGTTTTGACTAGCAAAGATGCGCTACACAACCTAACAGCCATGTTCGCAATCCCAGGTTAGAATGTGCGAGTGTCAACATGACAATTCTCAATGTGCCATACTATGTTAAAATAGTTTCTGTGATCCACAACAGAGACCACTGGCAGTGTAAAGAAGGAATTTGCGAAGATACGAAGAAGGTATAATGGCAAGCTGGGCCTACCCTTATATATTTGAGTAATTCGGCTTAGGACTCAGAGTGATCTTAAACAAAAGTGTATTATGTACCTGTACCCCTTTTATATATCAATGGTACAACAATAGCAAAATGGGTTTTTAAGTCATTAGCAGGTAACATTCTCGTGCAAGAAAATAATTACATGGAAAGTCCCATAAACCCAAATTACTTCGAAATTTTCCAGACTTTCTGGCAGTGATTCCTAATTAACTTTGAAACGCATCACTGTTTTGTTTCAGACATCATAAGCGATATTTAATTATTGTAATGGCATATTTAATTTTTAAAGACTGCTACATTAGAAATTATTTCAAGTCAAGATTCTCACTCACAGACAAAAGTCGGATTGAAAAATTAAAATTGACAATTGAAATGCAAAAGATAAATTTATAGAAAAAATACTAACATAACTTATATTAAAATTTTTAAAAAATGTCAACGGGGAGTTTGGTTTTTGCTTGGGGATTCAGGTATTAAAAACAATAATACGCGCTGAGGATCGTATTGTAAAATTTAAAGGAATCGAACCATCTCAGGTTCCATAAGTTTATTTATGTTTTCGATTTTGATTGCTTAAAATTTACTTGCTGTTATTTTTCGACTTTGTGAAAGAAGGAAATAACTTCTTTTCTAAATAAGAAAGGACAACCTGTATTCCTTATTTTGATTTATTTTATTTTAAAGTTTACGAAATCGATTCCGCCATATTTGAAAAACGTATATTGAAATATTTGCTCATAATAACTTACCTCACAAAGTTTAAAATTGAACTTATATTGTGTAATGAAGATTTCAGCAACGTACTCTGTACTATTTTGTGATGATCATAATGTTCATGGTTCCTAAGGAGGAGCTTCAACCGAACCATTATTATTTGTATAGAGGCCGAAAATCATTCGTAGAGCAAGTTTTCGTTTTGAAAACTTGCTCTACGAATGATCATTCGCTCATTCGTTTAGAACATAAAAAAGTATAATAGTTTACGTAACTTATGACTGAGACTTTAGATTTTCAATATAGATTAACAAATTCAAATTTAGAAATTTCGACTGTTTTGGTATCAAATATATTTTTAACAATCCCAGGGTACCAACACACCCAAAGAAAAGTTACTAAAAGTCGATTTTACTTAAATTATAAAATAATTTTATACGCTAAGCGTTTAAATCCATCAACAATAATTAGGATACCAGAGAAGAAAAAAATCAAAGGCAGACTAACATTAACCACTCTAAGGCTGGAAACAACTTTTTCGAAGTCAACAAAATAAAAGAGGACTGAGCAACCGTAGATCAGCCGTAGCCTCACACATTTTCAGATCTACCTTAGCCATGCATATTTACAGAAATGGACAGGATGATGACAATTGATGATAAATACAAAGAATACAAGAGAATTAGACGCCCTGGAAAGCCAGACGATTCTAAGCGAAAAGAATACACCATTATGAACCAAGACCGAGGTTATAGCATGTTCCTGGATTTTAATGAATACCCTTTTATTACCTACTTCACTGAGTGAATTTTAATTGAATGCATTCAGCAAACACACAATAAGTAAATTAATGTTAGTTTAAGCCCGAAAGAAGGCAGAAAGATTACTGTTCGAAGTCAACTTGAGGAATTTGAATAAAAATAAATAAAAAATGCAAATTTATGCGGGAAACGCAAAATATTCCACACTCAGAACTTAAGACAATAAATTGTTTAGCAGTTTAGTTCACTTATTCTTTACCTATCCTTGACTGATCAAAATGCAATTGATGGTATTTTTCAGCAACCGTTTACCATTCGTAATTCTAGGAAACAGTTTTCCTCCACAAATTTTCAATTTTAATACAGCCATTAAAATTTGAGTATACCATGTTAAAATTAGCTACTAAATAATAGTTTATTCTAACATTTTACTTTATAACGTTTTTCAAATAGGAACAAACTAATTGTAACCCATGAATATGAATATTGACAAGAAATTTCATACAATGGAGTTCAGTTAGTATATTTGTTCTTGTATTTTAATTAGATCAATCTCTTTTTCTTGAATCTTAGATATGACCATCTCCACATAGATCAGAAAATTGTTTAAATATTTTCGCATTTTAACAGTTAATAACTATATTCAATCTTAATTGAATATAGTTAAAAAAACTTAATTATTTCTTGTTTCATCTATCTATATTAAATTTTAATATTTCAGTCAAATCATGCGTTATGCATGATTGATTGTCGAATCTTAGTTTCCGATATTATGCGCCAAAGACAATTTGGCTATGGCAGAACTTAGCTTCATTAACCTCAAGTGAACGCATTGATCATGAATTAAAGCTTCCAACATACCACTGTCTTATCAAAACTTCATAAATAATTTATATCCAATAGCACGTAATAACTCAGGGAAGGGCTTAGAGGAAGATAACAATGGGACTCATCGCATTGTGAATTGTGCTTAACTCCATTCCGTGCCAGTAAGGGGCTGAAAAAAAATTTGCCCTTACTAGCACGGTATTTTTTCTTCAAAAAATTTACAAAAAGGAAACTTTGTTTCTTTCTCAAAGGATTATATAAACACAATATACTTGTTGAATAACATACGATTCCTACCGAAAGCATGTGTTCAATTATTTGCAGCAAGGTTTTTTTTATTTAGATGATAGCTTTAACTTCAACATTTGGCATCAAAAGGATGAGCACAGAAACAAGTGGAATCGAGTGCACGAAATTTAAGGACACTCTTGCGCTAAAAATTCTGCTTATCCAGCACGAAAGGAATTATTTAACAAAAATCAACCCAACATATAACAAAGTCACTTCGCTTTGTAAAAAAAGATCACAATCAATCTTCATTGCATAGAAGAACGATGTCAGGACAAGGAATCTGAAACTGGCGAAAGGAAACAAAGGACACTGTTCAAGAAAATGAAAATCATAGGAAAATGCCAATTTCAATATTCAACTCATGCTTGACTAAATTATGAAATAATTGTGATTTATAAAGTCTATCAACACATAGGATACCGTTAAAAAGCAATATAGAATGCATTATTTGTAAAATTGTTTCAACAGGCAAATGATGTTGCTCTTTGAAAGTTCCTATACAAAAGCAGAAAAAGGATTTTTTGCGAAATTCTGATGAAAATGGAAGAAAGATTTACATGTTGCATGTAAGAAGTATTATTTATGCTTTAATATAATGACAGGCTCATCTATGATGAAAGAAAACAATTTTTGTCTTTTAAATAGAGAATTGAAAAATCAACGAACAAAAATACTGTAACATAACTGAAGGAGGGAAAATATTGGAAGCGAAGTCCTGATGAACATCTTCTTAAACTTTAATCAACACCTATGTGGTGAAATTTCACGATAGGCAAAAAATTACATCTAAAGACACTTTTGAAGATGATAATGGACCCTTAATCCAACATCTGTTCCATAAATTTTCCTACTGTCCACTACAAAATAAAGGCGCGCTTGCTGACCATATGATAAAGCCTATGCATCGGCTACAACTTCGGCCAGGGCACATATGACTATTTGGAAGTTTCGTCGTTTGTTTTTCCTACTTTTCTGTACATCGCGATTTGAACTTCGCGTGTAGTCGTTTGCACCTCGAATGTCGGACCCGAGCATCTCATCTTTTACTCGTCATTTGTCAATTTCTCACGTCGCGTTGACATTCGTCTTTGTCCGTGCACACAGTGTAGCAGGAATTTTTACAAAGCTGCAACAAATAACGCCAAAGATTGGTGTAAGAAGTGAAAAAATGTCAGTGCTGTGTACGCGCCTCTTTTCAAAGCGTGTGCGCTCAAAATTGTCCGTGAATTAAACTTAAACCCGCGAACTGCTGGCTCCGTTTCCGGGAGGCAACTTGCTGTGAGATTTCACCAATAGAAGAAAATTCGTAATCGAGAACGCGGGCCCAAAGATCCGTCGTTGCACTGAAACGGCTAGTCGCAGCTGCTCAGGCCGTACGGTTTCTTTGTCACTATCGCCAGCCAAGTTGCGGGCGCCGAGCTGAGCGAAATCGAGTGTAAAACTAAGAGTCGGCGAGCTGCCGTCGCGAACGGCCAATTTTCAGTTTTCCGTTTCCTGCTGCGTATTTGCAACATTCTTCGGTTTAGCTCACATTTGTTTACTTATTTCGATTGAATTGACGTGTGGTGTCGTTTGAGTCCTCATACGCAACAACGCGTGGTGATCGTCAGTTGATTTCCGAAATGGTGCCGTGGTTTATGCCCTGGTCCGACCTGCTCAAGAAGAAAGTGTGCAGGTACCTTCTTCAGCGCTACTTGGGTCAGTTCCTCGAGGAAAAGCTGAGTCTTGAGCAACTGAATGTGGAGCTGTACAATGGAAAAGGCACGGTGTCAAACGTAACACTGTATCCTGAGGTAAGAGCTATAAATTCTAAAGAAAAATGCGAGCCCTTGAATGATGGCCGCGACAGCTGAGCCGTCAACGACCGAAATTTTTAATACGCAAATTACGTTCAACGAACAGTTGACGTAACTTGTGAGTGCGCTCAAGTTCGCAGGCTTATTTTACGTCTGATCAAAGAATTTCCGCTCTGGAACTATATTTCCAATGGCTGAGGTTAATGTGTACGGCTCGCACGCGAATTGATGCCCTCAATAGAAATAGTTCCAGTGGCCGCGAACTATTTGTTCATGTTTTGCTCGCTCTTTTCTCTGGAGACAACAAAGAACAGCAGTTTCGATTGTTTTTGTTTTGTGCGTGTACGTGCGCCTGTCCCCCGCCCAGCTCGCGTGCTTTCCGAATAAAGAATGAAACAGAGATAAAGTTAGGAATTAATCCGTTCGCACTCGTTCTGCACCTCTCCGATGTTATGACATTTTGGCGCATGATCAATGCGGGCTCGTGTGTTTTGTTTTGATGCAATTTTTCTTTGGTCGCTCATTCTCTCGTTCTGACGTTTGAATCATATGGTTAGTAACAACGTTACCAAAACATGAAAGGTTTGTTTATGTAGAATAGAAGTCGTTTTCTGTGATACATTATTAAGCATTTACATTTAACACCAACTTGGGCCTAATTTAGGAATGACTCTTGTGCTTAGGTATGAGATGCGATTATTCATACAGTCTGCGCGCATGAAGCGGAAACCTAATCCTATTCTAAACTGAAAGCAGCTAATCCTGCTCAGCCTCGATATATTCAGATATAAACAATTCATTTTTCATTGTGTGGCTTCGGAGTGTCTCATAAATTTCTGTGGGTTATAGCATTGCAACGCGTTTTAAAAGGGAGTCTCTTCCAGATGTATGAAAGCATTTTGGATCGAATTTCCCGTTATCAATATCCTGAATCTGTACACACTAAGACTGTTTCAATTTGGAATTGGGGTTTGGAATTGGAAACAAGTGTCAAGCTGGCGACGGTGTATCACTACTACCATATCCGTTAATTTTAAATGTACTAATAGTGCAAGTCCATCAGTGAAAGAGGAGTAGCTTCAAGTAGGTGTTTGAAGTTTGCATCGTTGAAATCGCAACGCTGTCAAATTTTATCACTTTTTGTTTTTTGTAGATGAATAAACTCAAATGAAATCCTAGTAGAGCGTAATATATTCAAAAATGTGCATAAATTCTACCAAAATTTCAAGTTAAATTCTCAAAAATACATTCAAAAAGTCAAAAAATTTCAGACCGTTGCGAGTTCAACGATGCAAACTTCAGACGCCTCTTAAAGTTATACAGTAAGAGGAAAATAAAACTCCCGTATGTCTTTTTTAACTCTTATATAGGTAAATTACTAGAATGCTTTCAATTTTTTTTAAAATTAATCTGAAATAATAAACCCAGTGAAGTGCGAAAGATTCAAATACGTAAAAAATTTACTAAAATTTTTTGGTTAAAACCCCAAAAACATTCAAAAAATAAAAATTGGAGGCCGTGGCTTCTGCAACGATGCCAACTTCTGACACCTGTAAAACGACTGCACCCCGTACAAGGAACTTTTTGGTGAATATAATGGATGCAGTGAATCCTCTTTTCATCTGTTTCAATAATTCTATATTGAAATCATTTTACTCTTGTCTTTGCATCAAAATTTGACCATACCGGACCACAAATTCTAGTCAAATGAAACCAATGAGTTATAATTCATTAATAAATTAGATAATCAAACAAAATTGCCGGTCGACTATTTGATTCATTGTATTCAAATTTGAATGATTTGAAAGTTGTATTCCGTCTCAAATATACGTACATCAATTTAAAAAAATTTTTTTTATCTAACAGGTTAGGCCGAAAATCGAAAAAAACTAAACCTTAATCTAATGTCCGTCAATACTAAAATACTATTTAACGGTCTTCAAATATGATAAATTGTTGTTTTTTTCGTTATTGTTCTTCTTTTAAACTATTGCGGTTCAGATGTTGATAAAATGTCTGATACAGTCATGAAAAAATATTTTAATTTTCTATTATATAATTTGTATGAAAATTCGTTATCTATTGTTCAGATACTCGTAAGATTGCATTTTTGTTTGGTTTCTTTTGACAAGAAAATAGACACGAGAATAAAAACAAAACTAATCAGAAAATTGTAATTTCAAAATTGATAAATTCATTCATCGTTATCATATTAATTGGTAAGTCGCGAAATGACAATACGCACAAAGAGCTCCTATAGGAGATTTCTATCGAAATAAACAAATTGATTACAAATAAAGCTTAACTGTAGGTAGTTACTGATTGTTGGTTTTTGCAGATATAATCACAATCATGAGCCAATGAGTAATACTCATGTAATCACTAAAACATCCAAAACTCATTCTATCAATATAAACGGATTAAACATAAAAGAGAACACTTTATTTGATTATCATACTCTCTTACTACACCGCTAAAGCCCAGAAGTGCTGGATCCGGGGTTTACATCGTTTTAGACGCAATTGTGTCGAATTTCAATTTTTGTTTTTGCTAGAGGGCAACTGTTAGAGAAAAGCAAAAATTGCGAAAAAGAAATCACAAATATTTTGAACAAAGTTCTTTGAAAATATTGACTAAAATTACATTTATGTACTTTGTCCATTTTCAAATGTGATTCTGCTTGATTTTGTTCGCAACACCCTAAAATTTTAACATTGTCTTATTTCTTAATCATAAAAACTTTTACTCGTATAAGCCGGCGTGATCATAAACATGCTTCATATGATTCCCTTTACTGTTAAATTACACTGCATTTAAAATCTCTATTATGTTGAGTACTGCAGTTTGCATCACAGCGAATGCAAAGGTCTCCATTTTTGAATTTTTATTATTATTTTCGTGAGTAGTTGGCCAGATATGTAATTTTTATCATGATTATGTAAATTTTATCAGGAAGCCCAATCAAACAACTAAACGTACAATCCAACTATCAAAAAGTTCACAGAAAATTTAATCGCGACAACGAAGGGCGTACTGGACAACCGTGAAGTATTTATGGTCAACAGATCGGATTGTCTTACGCAATAACTTAGCATATTTTAGGAAAGGTGTTCGAAAAGTAATAAGAATGGCTATATGAGAGATCTACATAATCACCCGTTAGGTTAATGCATTTTAAATATTATATAGCCGGATTTTATAATAATTTTAAAAAACCCACCTTTTGGGACTTACAAAATCCCTTACAGCTGCTATCACTTCTTCATGATCTTCGAATTTTTTTTTGGATCACTGGGAGCTAAAGCTGCTCGAGAATTTCGAAGTCAGAATCTTGTTTTGATACCATGGCTGATGTGTGCCAGTGCGTTATCTTGATGGACGAGAATGTTCCAGCGAGTTTCCCACTTCGTTTTTTTTAAACAAATTTCTCGTCGTTATTTTTTCATTTGTTCATGAATAAAGTATTCAATCATTACAATCGATGTCTTAAAAAAGTGCCCATGATCTTACCGGCAAAAGATTTGGGATTGGAGACGACGACCTATTTCATTCCGTTGATTGCTGTTTCGTTTAAGGATCAACATGATAAAGCCATATTTTATCTTCTGTTATGAATCAAAATAAAAGAAACAAGCGGACCAAGCGATCAGGATCTTGCTGAAAAAATTCTAATGAGCTCTTTGTAATCTTGAGTCGTTTTTACTTTTGGGAGCATTCTGGGAGCCTAACGGGCGGATTCTTGAGTCATTTGGACATTTGGGTAGTAAGCGTCGTAGTTCGGCCTAAGCCACGGTCATCTTGGATCGAAATTGGTGGAGCATTCCCTACTAATGTATGTCGTTACTCCTGAAAAACTTGATCTGTAGAAAAAAATGTCAAGCTAACATTCACGATCACTGCCAGAATTTCAGTTTTATCCATTTTTATCAACACTCAGCGACAAACAAATGCGAGCCACTCTACTTGCCATTACGATAACGAACTAATTACGTGGAAGTATTCTTACAAAGATGCAAGCTTTAATAAGTGGTCATTATTTTCTCAAATTACCGTGAATAAGTATAACGTTATCAACTGATGATCTCGGGTTTTTAAAAGCCTAGAAAATTGACTTAATATAAGACCCGAAGCAGATGACATTCTGATACGGCTTACTTTCAGTGGTTGGGTTCAATTTAATCTTGTAGAAAACCAATTTGTCGTTTGAAATATTGTGCACCGACGAGGTCAGATAGGTGGGTACCTAAATACAAAATGCTTGGTGATGACCACGTCCATTACTGTCATTACATACAAATAGAACTACGGTTTGATATCGTTTATATTACAAAGTATGAAGTTGCATCGTTATAAAGGCAAAGATCTCAATTTTTTGCACTTTTTGAAGTTAATCGATTGAACGATTGAATAAAAAACGAGCAAAGTGCAAATAACTCAAAATCACAAAAAAAAATTAAAAAAATCTGTCCTATCAATTTCAAAAATGAAAAATTGAAGCCGTTGCATTCAGACTTAAACTTCGTATTTCAGCAGATTAATCTAATCCTACACCTTCAAAACTTGCATTGGTCGAAACGCAAATGAAACACGGTAATGGACTATATGATCTCTGAAATTGGAGTCCTTGGAGTCTGCCCAAACTTGAAAATACCTCGTGAACTTGTGGTCTAGCCTTTTGTCAATCTATTGTATGTTGTGAAGAATAGTAGCCTGCATTATTTTATCTCCAGTATGTGTGAAAAGGAATTATAAAGCATTGACACTACTCTTGCGCTATCTAACACCTGGTCCGTTGCGAAAAAATGTTCAAAGTCTGATTATAAGTCGGTGCCAAATTTCTTGACTGTCCTCAAAGATTTAATATAATTTTAAAAATACCAAAATCCAAAGTCATCATAACCTTATTTTCAAATGACAATCATTTTTTAACACTTTACCGACCGGTAGCGATCCAACAGCATACACACGTCCGACCGGCCGCTCAGCCGCAGATTCTCGCACAGTTTATAAAAAACATCACACGTTTAGTCCATTGTTTTGTTTTCCTGAAAATGGAATAGTTTTCTAGATATTAGTCCGCGTTATGTACGCTCTTCATATATCTGTTATATCTTATGATCCTATGTATCCTGTGACAATTTCAAACAGCATTGTTACAAGCATTCCGTACTTTGTAACTTTTGGCGTTGGCGCATTGGCGATAAAAAGCTGATTAATAGGCTTTCGATCGGTAATTTGTTAACATAAAATCAAGGCAAAGTTTATATTCAAGGTTCCTTTCCAAATCAAATGCCCGGGTGGTCTCACTAATTTATTTTAAGTGTTAAAATGCAGCTTTTGCACAATATTGTCTTTTCTGCTTATCAACAAACTATGATTGCATAGTCCTACTAACGCAATTATTCTGGAGTAAATGTGAGCCATTAGCAGCAAATAAACGCAATATCAACGCAATATAATATATATAAACGTGCATATCTTTAAGCTAATCTATGGTTGCTGTATGGAATACGTCATTATTATTACTGGTTTGGAGACAGCAGCCAACAAATTCATTTCCTAGATATTTGATTGCAGCAAAACGTGAGCTTAATACTAGAACTTGTGTATCATCTCACCGATTCGGTATCATCGACCTCGTCAGTCTTCTTAAAAATTATCTGTCCCATTTTAAAATGATTAAAACGAAATACCAAAAATTTACTTCACATGAAAGTAAAACTTATTGTTCTACTCTGTACAATGTTAAGACTTATGGCAATTGAATAAACAGATTCTGTAATAAACGAATAATGTATCAAAACACAGAATAACTTTTGGCGAGTGTGATAGACCAGCACATATTCAATTTTAGGATTTGTTTTTTGTTTTTTGTCACTAATGAAAAGCGTCTGCTGCTTTCGCGTACGTTCTTATTTGCATATGCTATAAAAGACGCGCAGTTCGGCGATGGACTGCGTATACTAACTTATACTTTCTAAAAAGCTCGCATTGTAAATGACTAGCAGCGAGTCGGGACATGCAGAAAAAATTATTTTTTGCTTAGCAAATCGTCGAAACATTTATACTACTTGTTTATTTGTTAGCCTAATTCGCAGTCTCGATATCAGTTATAAATATTAACGAAATACACTGGCAAATATAATTGTTAAGTCGACTTATGTCCAATTAAATAAGGAAGTAAGTGTGATGATCTGATGCATGAAATCTCATTTTGTTGGCACTTCATAAGTTTAAAACATCATGCTGAGGTATGAATGGTTATCTGGAATTGAAAATGATATGCAAATTTAAGCGCTGCTGGGTCATATGTTTCGTTTATCATGTGCATTTGGTTTTGATGTTTCTCAATTCAGCTTATAAAAAATCAAAACCAAGTTCAGCTTCATTCAAATCGCGTTATATATAAAGTAGACGAATAAATTTTACTCTCTTTTAAATATGTTAATGAAAACTTTAAAAACAAAAATTTGTAAGCCGATTCCAATGGATTATAATGGAGCCTTGTACAATCATTTGAATTCAATTGGCGTACTAATTTGCGACGCCCATATAAGCTCTACATTTTAGATTAAGCGTGTTAGTTGAATAATTTTTTAAGACAGCAGTTCAGACTTTTCATGCTTTCTAGTAATGGTTAATTTCAAGTTTCCAAATAGTAAAAACTTGATGTAAGTAATTGAATAATTTCATATGATGGTCAATAACAGTTCAAACCAAAGAAATCATACTCGTGGTGTAATAATCACTTGTTAACTGTTTCGCTCTCGTACCAATTTTTGATAATGCACCCGCGAAAAAAAATCGCACATTCCAAAAAGCTAATGTCCAAAATATTGTACAAAAGTTTTTGTTGGCAAACATATGTGCTCCGTGACTGCATAGATAGTTTCACAGCAACAGTTCTACAATTTCTGTATGTGTGTCTCCTTCTTTTTCCTTTAGAAAAATTTCATCTTACATGAATAGCTACCACAAAGGTCGATCATGTTTTTCAATTATCATCAACTAGAATGAAAGCTCCGCATTAATTGTCATGCCTACTTAGTAGACCCACAAATGTGTTTCAATATCTTACATTTCAGATTGTTTCATTGATTGATTGCAGAGTCCATCAAATAAAAAGCCGTTTCTATAACAGAAGAAAATTTTTTCCTATTCTAATCTAATAACGTATGCAAAATCAAATAAGGCATGCAGCTTTATCCCCTGAGAAGAAAATTCTCGTCATTTTTATTCCTTATTATCAGAAGGCTCCTAATTGAGCTCGAATTTATTTGATATGATAATTTCCGTTTAATCCTGACCTCGAGATGAATCGTAGTTATGTTCTTCAGCGGTTATGCTGAAGTTCCATGATCATCGCTTAAGAACAGCAAAAGGATTAGAACTGAACTCACACAAATAAGTTTACAGACAGAATAAAAGTTTCCTGATTGCATTTCCTGACAATTGCAACTTCTAAATCATTTTTCCAGAAGAATGTTATTCAAAAATTAGATAAGTAGAATATAGATCTTTAAAAAATTTTAGGAGTGACTTTTGTTGTATAGATTTTGTGTGCTATACGATTAAGAAAAATTCGAAGAGAAAACGTATCATAAAAATAGTTAGACTACTTCCCAACACAACATACGAGTTCAATAAGAACCCTGTTGTAAATGACAAATGAGTTTTTTAGAATCTTCCTCCACCTATGAAGTTGAACGTTCTTCACACTTTTTGACTAAGTTAATTTTTCACTACTCGCTTTGCAATACTTACTTTGCGTACTGCGAACTTATCTAATTCGAAGTGGATTTTCTTCAGCAGTTTTGTCCATTTTTCATTACGGTTGCCTTTTATGATCCGTCATAATCAGCGGTATTTGAACAAGTCCAAATATTCAGGTTTCGACGATCCAGACTTTATCAGCTGCTCCTATCTTATAACTTTTTATCAATTTTTGGAGCGAAAACCTTCATCCTATTTAAATTGGGTGGAAAAATTAAGGATTCGAGTCACCAAACATATTTAATCTCATATGTTCCCAGTGATTTTGTACGCGATATCTATGTAAGTTTATTTGTTCTGTTTCTGTGTTGCTCCCAATTACTAAGCCTGTTTCATCAGTTCATATGCATATGGATAACGTGACTAGAGACCTGGGAAAGAAGCTTAGGAAGACTAAAGAGTACAGTGCCTTCAGCGCATTAATTAGATTGAGTATTTTTCACAGAAGGATTTGAATTGGCATTCAAATTCAATTTATTTCAAAGAACGTACATATTTTACATACATTCTCAAAGGTTATTCGCAGTGTAATTACCCGAAAAAATAGGATTGGTGTTTGTTGTACCATAAAACAATTAGACTTTGTAAATCTATCCAAATGAGTTTCGGAGTTAGCAATACTAGCTGATGATATAACCTTAAAAAATATCTATTTCGGCATGTGTCCTGAATAGAGATAAAGTTATTTTATTTAAGTGAATTTTTGAATTTAAAAGTAATTGGAAATATAAATATGATCTCATTAAAACAATTTAATTGATTTTATTGCAGGCACTAAACGAATTGTGCGAAAGTCAAGGATGGGGTATCGAGGTAACCGGTGGACACATAGGATCAGTAACAGTGACAGTGCCATGGAATGCACTTATGACAAAGGATAGTAATATAGAAGTTTCTCAACTTGATATGACAATCAGGCCACTTGCTCGACAAACAGATGGAACATCCATGTTAGAATCAATGTGGTCGTCAGTTAGTAGTTCTATGCAATTAGCACAGGAGTGCTTGGAAAAAGAAGGAGCGGATTTCAATATGGACAATGCACAAAATGCTGGAATTGAGGGACTGGAGAAGTTCGCTCAAACTATTGATAATGGTTAGTAAAATTGAACATGTTCAGAGATTGATTTGAATATACTCATAATTTAATAAAACCCATTTGTAAAAAGCAATGGCCGCGAAAGTTTTCATCGTTTAAAATTAAGCAACCCCTATTTCAACCTTTTTTTTCTGGATTTTTACTCATTTATTCAAATGAATTTATTCATTTACATAACATCTTTCATTATTCATTATGATCTTTAACATCATAAAAGTATTCATTTTCCATGTATACCAACGATGCTATCTAAAAGCAGGAAATTAACGTTTGAACTCGCACCACTGTCGTGGCATTGAAAATTTTTTCTGCAAATACCTAATCCACAATTAGTACTAAAGATTCAGTATGTATCTTATAATTTAATTACTGTGCAATTAAAAATATTTGTTCAGTCCAATTTGCTTAAAATTTAGGAAAGCGAAAACATTGCAACATTTCATTTTACTGCTTCGCCCTTGCCCGAAATAATATTATTTACAACATAATATAAAAATTCCCAGCCATAATACTCTGACAGTATTAAATGTTAGGCACAGCTATCTTAACTTTTGATAGCAAATTATATAAATTGGTATGCGTATGTATATGTAAAATATGAATTAATTACGAACGCAAAGATTGTTCTCAATTTGCTGTATGTCCTCATGAACGCTAACCGATAAATGCCTACATTCATGTGCAGACAACATATGATCCTTGATGAATTTAGATATGCCTAATGACATCATCCACACAGGCTAGATGAGAAATTCATTTTATGGCTATTTATTAATAGGGCAAAGTATTGAGCTCCATGTGAATATTAGATAATAACATAAATTCCATTGAAGTTTTACTTGCGTCGACATATTTGTAAATGAATTATCTTTACAGAATATCGAACTCCATAAATAATCGAGAGAAGACATTATGTACATTTTGAAACCTTAAATTCTTTTATTATTTTTATATAGTTTGTTTTTTGTCTAAAATTTGTTGGTTTTTATTGAGTTCGATACTAAAAATAAAAAGTATTTTAAATTCCAGTCTTCTAATTCGAATCTTCACCAAAGGTACAAATTTTACAAGCATCGAAAGCAGATGCCTACAACAGAAAACGATTAAATGTTCCCTGTTCCATCTACTTGAGCTTAAATATAATTCATTGAATAGGTAACTGACTTTTACTAGGAAGTATTTATGTTATCATCAGATGCATTTACCCTAGCGAGTTTTAAATCTGCAATCCAACATGGTTTCCGTACTGTAGGATTTAGATAAGAAAGATAATAGCAGCTCTAGATAATAGGTACCTCTAGGTTGTATTAATACAAGCACATAAATCTCTCTTCCAATAAACCAGTTTCATAGCACCGCTGAAATTATGCAGATTCCCAAAAATTCTTATAATTTGGGATTGTCTTTTCTGTACTAACATTAAGCCTTTAAGTGAAATGTATTTCCAATGTGCAACTCGGGTATAAATTTTTATTATTTATTGCAAAAATTTACGATAAATATGAATTACTTTGCTTGGATAATGGCGTAACAATTAACCCCTTATGATATGCAGAAACTTAAAAGATGAGTCCTCAAGACTATTTCTTAACAACTTCAGTCTCAATAATGTATTTTAGACTGTAACATATCATGGTCTCCCCAAATTGAAAGCTATCAAGTTGGCTTCTGAAGGATATGCGTTCTACCACAATAGGTATGGGAGCATTCAAGGCGACGGTTATATGATGGGGTTGTAGTACGAAAACTACTGTGGATTCGAGAAAATTTCAAAATATTTTGACTGTTCCGGTTTTGGGTAATATTTCATCTCCTTGATTAGAATTGATGAATCCATTTATAATTGCAAGCAATTTGAAAAACTAATATTCTTAGAAGTGCCTTCACATTTAGCCAGTAAATTAGCTTTGGGATGTGTGTTGGATCGAAAGCATTCTTAGCAACATATTCTTTATCGTTTCCTGTCTGATGTCAGAGATCATTCATATCTATTGGGTTATCTCTGATATTTCGGCGTTGATAAGATGTTGGGATGGACGATTTGCTTTTCTGGCTTTTTTCGGACTGTTATCAGGACAAAAGTTTTCACTGGTTGATTTTATGACAGCGGGGACAATTCCCTTAGCTTATTGGATACTCTCTCTAGGGGCATTTGAATTCACTTTTAATTAAACGTTGCACGCCCATATCGAGAAATATTTTTATGTGTCTTACTATTATGACCCCTAGAAAGATATTTGCATGGGCATGCAATAGAGGAAATAACATCGGCGAAGTGATTTAAAGCTGAATAGTAAGGGACTAATTTAAGAGAAAAGACGAGTAAATTTTCGATACGGTATGAATGGATAAACATTTTCAGTTTAACCAAAATTTTTTTTGAATTTGCACATTAAATAAAAATTGCTATGAATGATATGAACTTTACATTTTTTGAACCTAAACATCATTTATTTTGCTAAACAATTGAATACTCAGACGAAGAAATCATTTTTGCATGTGTTCATGAGTAAATGTTTTCACAATGCAAGCAAGGTATAGTGACTACGACTGAAATACATCCAAAGTTAATTCCCAACCGGAGGTACTCATCTGACTGACAATCATTAATAGAATTTGCTGATGACTTGATTATTTTACGCGAAAGTATATGTAGAAGAGTGAGTCCAATGAGCTCATTTCTTGTTGAGAAATACCGATACAGAACTAGACTGGGATGATGATTTGATTGAATACAGATTTGCAATATGGTAGAAAAAAACTTTATTTATATAAACTTCTAAAATTAAATAAACAAATTTCTTTGGTTCCTAGAACTTTTATAAATTTCTACGTCTGAACTATTCTTCTCTCTCATCGTCTTCTTTAGATTTATTTTATTCAATTAATAAAATAAAATTTTTGTGAATGAAAAAAGGATTTCTTTTTTTTTAATTTATTAAATTAATAAATAAGTCAAAAAAGTTGTAGTGAAAAAAAAGAAGAAAAATTCAAATTTATGATTGTTTCCGAAGAAATACTTTTCTTCATCATTCAAAATGTGCCGTAAAGCGATTTTGATTTTAAGCGCAAATTTAATTTAATTTTTATATATAATCAAAATGAAATCTTTTTGCAATTTTACAACTCAACCTGTTATCGTTTTAAAAGCTTGTTTGCAAATCGTTAAAATGTCAATGTAAGTACATATATAAATACCGCAGTAACAATGAGTTCCGTCATAACAATAACATTAATTAATAGATAAGATTACGCGTAAATATGTTAAAATTTACCATATACGAGTTAGTTATTCAAATATTTTCCTGTAATTAAGTTGAAGATATATACATTGATTCAGGATTGTGATAAAATAGAAATAATTTATTTTGCTGTAGTTTTATGAAAAAATTTGAATTTGAAGTCCAATCGTAGGACAAAATTTCGCCAAAACAATTAAATTTAGCACATCATTTTTCCATTTACCTTAACATTAGAAAAACATTAAACTCTCTCACATCATTCTAATGGGTTAGATGATGAGATAATGTTTAATCATTACGAAGCAACTTCAAAGACTTCTGTATTCATGTACCTTTTACTACTTAAACTATCCCTTTTGCTGTATCCTAATCCGCCTTTTATAATGAAAGTGAAAAATTGAAAACAGATGAGAATTACGGGACACAGGTCCACCGAAATGTCTATTGTAATTTCTTTTCCGTGCAAGCAATTCTCTGTAAACCTTTTGATTGTACATTTCTCTAAGTAACGAGAGCATTTTATCGGCTAACTAAAAGTGAGACCTCTTCACGTAGGAATTCAATTCTGTAGCATTTAGCAAAGTGTCGAATGAAAATAGTTTAATGTATAAGTAAACAATGAATAGAAGAAAATTGAATTATTTCTTAAAATGCTGTTTCCTGTATTTGGCAGGCCAAATATAGAACTGTAATCTGTGACGTCAAATGAAAATCCAAGTAGGTTAGTTTCTGAAAGTGCAAAGTGCTCTCCAGAAATATCCATTCCAAAATATTCAAACGTAATGGGAGATTCAAGGGTATGTCTTCGGCTGAAACAATTACAAAGTCTTCAGTCCTTCAGTCGAATAATTATTATATTGAAGTATGCCTTCTACCAGATTACGAAAAATTGTGCCAATACGAAGTGAATACAGCTGTATTTGGGACGCATACCTCATGATTCTCCTTATTTCAGATTTTTACCAGGCATTTAGGTTGTTATCGACCATGCAAAAATCTGAAAATATTTATCCACTTCGCACAGGAGCGCCGATTGAAATTTAGTAAGTTTTATCGAACGAAATATGCGCTATAAAAATTAATTCAGGTTTTGAACTCTCATCTCATCTCTCGCCCCTTCACCATAAAAATGTGCTTATTACATACTAAAAATGTTTAGATACGCCAAAAAGTGAAGTTCAAAATAATTTGGTGTTGCTTTGTACAATTACTACAAACTTCGATTTTCGAAGTCACAAAAATACATTAGGAACGCAATGAAAATATAAAGTGCCGAAATTCTTGAATGTAATTCAGAAGGCATGATTAAAAGCAACACGATTGCCAACTTTTTTATTCCATGCCGAGCATATACTTTTCTCCAAATAAAATATCGTCCCAGTAGCAATTTTGTTATTTAATGAAAAATTTATATGAAATATTTTAAGTACCCGAACTAATTTTTATAATTTTACTTTTCAGTTCTAAATAGAATTAAAGCAAAACTTTTTGATACTACCATAAGACTGGAATACCTTCCACCGAAAAGTGAACGGGGAATAGCTATAATTATAAGGATTAAGAAGTAAGTTCATTTTTAAGTATCTAAACCGTTAATGTTTTTTTCATTTTTCGATCTATATTTATAATACAAATATTCTTATATGATCTTAGACTAGAATATAAAAATGAAGCTGGTGCTGATCTACCCGATACTTCGTTAAGTAGTGAACAAGAAAAAGAACATGGAGAGGGTGACGGCCAGAAAACACACTTGATATCAAGTTATGCAACACATAATATTAGAATGGAAGGCATTACATTTTATACAGAAGAATTTCGAATAATAAAATCTAAAGTAAGCAATAACAAAAATCAAATGAAAGATGAGAAATTTAAAATACTTTTAAACTTTCCTCCTACTTATAGGAAAAACTGGAAACTTATGCATGTAGCACACAATTTTTTAGCACTATCTCGCAGTTACCAGGCGCAGAGCAATTTCTTTCGGGTGATGAGTCGAATTTGGTAGAGTCAGATGCAGAGAGTGATGTAGATAGTAAGACAGAATCAGAGATACCCGACTCCGAAACAAAAATATACAGATCAAGAGAAATTCAATTCTGCAGTTGGGAAGGCATACAAGAAATTCGCCTTAAAATGAAACAATCTGAAAATATATTGGGGGCAAAAGTGATTTTGGAATTATCGTTTGGTGCATTAAACTTGTTCCTAACACCTAGGCAAATTCATCTTCTCATAGCTTACTGTGATGCATTTTCAAGGAGCGGTAGTTGTAAGAAAGAATCAAAACTCGATAAAACAATAAGATCCTCGAGACGTATTCGGGATTTAAAAAAAAATAGCTCACTTGGTCAATATAATTCAATGACAGGTGCAATATCGAACGATGCGTGGTCATGTGCAGATGATGATTACCGGTCACTTCAGAGGTCACCTCAGTCAAGCGGATACCGAGAGTATTCAAAATCATTTGAATATCCGGAATCAATGGATAGCTCAATGACGAGCAGTACAAGTACAACAAATTCTACGAAAATACGAAAACGTGGAACCAACGTGAACATTAGTGGAGACATCTCGCAGTACACACTTTATATGTCTTCGATTGAATTATTTTTGTTACACGAAGATATACTTGTGGAAAGTACCCTTGGTACAGATAATCCCTTAAGTGAAGAACGTGTGAACAACCTTCATCGGCTATCTACTGCATATTTTTCTAAAGAAATCGATAAAAATATAGACCATGGTGAATTTAACAATAAAAGTCATTTGAAATTATTCCTTACCCCTATAAGAATGGATGGTGAAGAGCAGAGAAGTAGTAGCACTCAACTTTTGAAATTTACTGTTTCAATACCCAGCATGACTTTCTCGGAAGTTTTAAATGGAGAAGAAACACCTTTAATTAATTTCAACAGAGGTGATATTCATTCGGACGGATTAATTCAAAAACGACCTGACGTGCTTTTATCCTTCAAACACATCACTCCTATACCGCGACGCACTGGGAGCAAACGTAAAACACCTGTCAAAACGGATATACTTATATCTTTAGAGCCATGTGTTGTCGAATTGGATATATCTTTATATGATCGTTTGAATTCTCTTTTAAATTCAACGCCTTTCGGCACTGTACAGAAGACTGTCAAAATAGATTCCAGTGGTTCAAATAAATCTACTGAAGCTTCATCTAATATTGAATTACGTGTAAATGCATCATTATTAGATGTGCAATTGAAATTTCCCATTAATGATTCAAGGCCATTACACGACGAAAACCGAGTACCATGGTGGCAGAAAAATATAAGGGATGCATTCTTGCTGTTCAGCATGCCATCTTTTAGACTGACGTACACTTTACCTTCGGTATTGGAATTCTATTCAAATGATATTGACATTTTCTATTGTGTAAGTTCGGTTTCAAATGGATTATGTTACGGTAAAGTTAAGACTATATTTCTTCAAACGTATTGTATTTTATAGGAAAACCTTAATGCTCCAAAAGTTCATATAGGGAAAACTACATTAGTTGAGAAAATTGGAGCAAGACCGACAGATACAAGTATAGAATACCCCAAACTACGGATTGAATTTCCATCTGAGAAAACCCTTCGTAATATAACAAAGCGTATGATGGAAGAAGGCAGTGATAGCGGTGATACGTCTGGCGAGAGTTATGGTGGAACCCTTTATGCATCAAAAAGCCACGAACGGTCTCCATTCAGTTCAAAACGCGTGTGCCGCGAAAGCGGAACACCACATCATAAAGAAAATTCAGGTATGAAAAACTATATAGACTATAATCGCTAAATATAGTAATTGAGCATAATAATATATTTAGGGTTGACCTTACTTTCTTCCGATGCCACGTGGCTCTAAGAGTTTTTCATTTCCAAAAAAAAACGTTTAAAAGAATTGTCACACATGTAAATATATTTTAACGTGATAGTTTCAGTGCCCAATCGTTTATGAGTGTCCCTTCCCACAAAATCCTGAAGTAAAACATATAAGTTTCAATATAAATGAAACAATAAATCGGAAGTAGATAAATTGACAAAATTAGATGTGAATTTGATAAACCAGAGCAGAAAAATGATGATGAGAAAAGAAGGTAGCTAAACGGGGCGATACCAAATAAACACCCGCGACGTATTTATGCATTGACATTCACTAAAAGTACAGCTGAATTAGTGAAACGGAGCATTCTCGAACTGCATTATTATATGTCCCTGAAGAGCAGATGTCTTTCTTTCCGATAATTATTAGTACTGCTGTAGTAATTATTGAAATTGTAATTATAAAACTCCAACTATTTACCCCATTTTCAACTACTCAAAATAAATTGTGTCACTACCCGCTAACTAAACGCGTATTCTCAACTTTCTAAGTGATAAGTTTGTTGTGGTTGTTGACACTGCTATTAACTTTCAGAAAGCCATAGATAGAAATATTTAATTTTCAATAAGATGCTACAAGGGAATGGATTTCTATTAAATCCGACTAGCTGTGAAGGCTATTATGATAGCCGATTAATCAGTAGAGAACTAGGGAACCTATATAATTCTGAGGAAATAATTGATAACTTACTTTTGGGTACCCATCATAATTTTTCACACTCATCATATCTTAGAACCATTTTGAGCGTTATATTTCTAATTTGAATAGGTGGACTCGTTTCCATTATTTCATGAAATCTCACGTGTTCATATAGTATAAGATACAGTACAAATACGTCACTATGATTACAGATGATTCTGAAACATTCATACTACCCGGAGACGTAGAAGAAATGAAGCGTTTTCGAGAAGCTTCGATGAAAATGTCGAGAGCTCAAGTGCAACTACATTTTCCAGTCGCCAGCCTCCAAATTAAGTAAATGCATTATTATCATTTTCCTTTCAATTTAAACAAGATATTTATTTATGCTAACAGGTCGAAACATTTGTATGAGGTAATCTATAACCTTTTGAACACAGATTTATTAATGTGGAAGCCTTCGGCACCGAGTTGTTACAATGAAGAACCTCCAGCTCTATCAAGTACTATGCATTCGTTTTTGAATGCAGGTATGATGGATTCAATTTATATTCCGTCAGCAAGAAATGATAGTGATGTGGATTCGGATGCAAGTTCTTCAGAATGTGAAGCAATAGATAGTGACCAAGAATCAAACACTATGTACTTCTCGACCTATGATAGGAGACAAAGTAGCCGAAAATCGCTGACATCGGCAACCTTGTTAAAAACAAACTCATGTTCGTTTGAGTTAACAGTTGGTAAAGGTGTTCTGACGCTTTTTGCACCGGTTCGTGGATCAGATAATAACGTTATACCTGGACAGTTGGGAGAATTTGTGATAACCGCGAATAGTCTTGTATTGTTCTCAGTTAGTGGTTATCAGGAAAACAAAAATCACGCATACGTCTGTTTGCAAGCAGTGGAGGCAGAATTACGTCATTGTGGTAAACATATTAAATCATTTAAATAGAATATTTGTTTCTTTATAATGTTGATTAGGTCTCATTCCTTCACCTGAACTTGATCCACCGTTGCGCTTATTTGGCCAGCCCATGCCCGATTACATGCTCTCAACCCTATATCCATCTCCACCTAATCTAACACTCAGTCAAGGACGGGGATCTATAGATCGTGAAATGATTTCCTTGGCTATCCAGATCAAGGTTATTCCTGACCAACGAGTCAAGGTAATTCGATCAAGAATAATTACTATTTACAAATTCATATATTTTATTATTCTACGTAGCGCATCAGCGTAACAGTTGGACTGCAAAATACTACCTTGCGTCATTATCCGACTTTATCTCAACATACCTGGCTTAATCAAATTATAGACATGATTGATGTGTTAGACTATCCTATCGAAGGTTACATTCCTTTTGGTGTAGTGACAGAAATGCAATTGCATTTATGGGATTGTAGCATCGATTACAGGTAAGTTGAATTTATATTTCTGCATCGAAGAACACATGATTATATCACTTATATAGACCACTCTTCTTCCCGTATCGAGCTGTGCTGGACCTTGGATACTTCATGATTAGCAGTAATTTGACAACATCTTTACCGGGATGTACATTACGCTTTATTGCTGAGGAATGTTCCTTATGCCTTGCCCCAAATGTAAGAAAATTGAATATAACATCGAGCAAACATTTATGTGTCTTATTAGGAATCCAAAGAACAGGCTAAGGAAGTGCCAAATGAATTCTTAGTCTCCGTAGCTGATGCAGGCCTCATTGAGATTTCACTAAGAATAAATGATAAGGCCACTTCACTGTTTCCGAAATTAGATCTACGTGCCTTTATTCAAAGTGTTCATATCCGGACCTGTGCGGATTCGGGCCAAGTATTATCTCAACTTATAGGTTACTTCGCTGCTGATTGTGATTTACAGTCTTCGGCTCCTGAAGTTGAACAGTCAGGTGTAAGTAGCAATTATGATGACCAAAATTCTGCGTATTATCACGTATATTGGGTTACAGAATCTTCTGAATAAGGACAGGGATACAGAGTTACTACCAATGAGAAAGTCGTCAACGTCAATACCGGAAGTAACTCCAAAACAGCAAGAACGTGTGAATTCATTGATGGCAGAAGCTATGCAAGAGAGTGTTCGGTTACTTTCAGGTAGGAAACTTCTTTTACTTGGTTCGATTAAATAACTATGGAATGTATTTTTAAAGAGACTTCTGACGAGGAACATCGATTTGATACTGAAGTGGAAGTGTTTTTTTTTCCTGACGAAGCACAGAAAGTTAAAGCTGGTGAAAATCCTGCAGCTGAAACAGAAACGATTGATCCAAATGGGTCAACGGAAACAAAAGCGACATGCGAATTATATTCTGAAACAATGTTGACGCCACCAATACGAGTTTTGTCGCCTGATAATACCTTACAACAAATGCAACTTTCCACGCCTAACATCCCGTTACCACCAAAACCATTTTGTGATCAAAGAACTGATAGTCAGAGCAGTGACGAACTTCGGGACATACTTAACTTTGAAACATCAATTATGGCCACGTCATATATGATGGAAAACGAAACAGTAGAAGCTGTACCTCAAGTTGCCGAAGAACTGGGTGAAATGCCAATTCCTACTGCACCACCGAAACCGACAAGTTTCTCAAAGAAATTAAGTTCTGATACCGAAGATGACTATTGTATTATTGCTGAGGAAGAGAAAGCTCAGTTCGTATGTGATTGTTGTCATTTTCATTGTTCCAGTTAATATTCATTTTTATTTTCGTTGTAGGCAAATTTTGGCGTGAAAAAAGTCGACTTGGCAGCCGATCCTATTCGAATTATAGATAATCATTTCAGTGTACCAGTTGGGAAGCCTGATTTGCTAAGAGCTCCAGCTGATTTTCCTATGGCAGTTACTAGATACACTCTTTGTGAAATGACAGTGACATGGCATCTATACGGTGGCCACGATTTTCCAAGGAAAGACGAAAGTAAATCGGATAAGGATAAAACATCGTTAGTATTCATCATAATCGGAGTATCATGTCTTTTATGAACTTAATATGCTATTTATTTTGTTAGAAAAGTCTACGTTTCGCCCGGAATGTCCAAAGTATACACATCTGGTGTTTCGTACACTAAAGGTCAGCCTGGCGTTACCTTCCACAAAAAGCCGAGTCCAGAAATATCGTGGAAGACATGTGGAGGAGCTTGGCGGAAGCATGATGTACTTGTTGAAGTTCAAATTAATAAGGTATACTGAGCAATATCTGTTAGCGCTAGCGTGGTATTCCTTTTTATATTTTTAATTAATGTCTAAGGTCCGGATATCTCACGAAATATATCCAACGCATACAATGCAAGCTTCACGGCAAGTTCTACTTATTACCGAATTGGAAGTGCGTGACAAATTACAATCATCGGATATAAAAAAATTCCTTTATCATCCACCGACAAATAATCTACCTAAAAAGAGCTCTCAGCATATGGTTGTAATCAAAGCATTACACATTCGTCCAAACCCTATTTTACCAGCCCAAGAATGTTGTTTAAGAGTATCATTGTTGCCATTACGTCTTAATATCGATCAAAATACTTTACTCTTCCTGGTTGACTATTTTACCGAACTTGGCTCATCCAATGATGGACAAATTCGAAAGAAAGCTGTAGTACCGCACCACCCACCTGTTATGATAGTTGATGACATACCAGAAGCGCTACAGGACTTACAAGCGCGCAAAATGGTATCGGAAAATCTTATGTTGCTCATGGAAGAAGAAAAAGAAAAAGAGCCCCCCGAACGAGTACCTGATATAAATGACGATTTGCCAATTTATTTCAAAGAAGTTGTGTTTAGTCCAGAAGTGGTTATTCGTCTAGACTATCACGGCAGACACATTGAACTAACGCGCGGCGGCCCAGTAGCGGGTCTACTTATGGGCCTTGGACAATTGCAATGTTCTCGAATTCGTCTTAGGAAGATCTGCTATCGGTATTTTAATTATAAATAAATATGCTGCATTTGAAAACTAACTGTTATTTATATTTAGAAATGGCTTGCTTGGAGTAGATAAGCTATTGAGCTTCTTATTTAGGGAATGGTTACAAGATATCAAGAAAAATCAATTGCCAACAATACTAAGTGGCGTTGGTCCAATGTATAGTTTCATTCAGTTGTGTAAGTTCGATTTTTATTGTTGCCCCGAAAGTGTATTATATTTACTCTTTTCTTTTGCACAGTTCAAGGAATCCGCGATTTGTTTTGGCTTCCAATTGAACAATATCAGAAAGATGGTAGAATCGTTAGAGGTCTACAACTTGGAGCTCAAAGCTTCACTGCTAGAACGGCTTTGGCTGCTTTGGAAATTACAGCTCGCCTTATCCAACTACTACAGGTAAGCATATACACTAGCTGATATCCTTGAAAGCGTTTATTTATCAAATTTACTGGTTAATAAGTGTCAAAGAACTGCATTTGTAAAAAAGGAACTACTGAAAATATATCATTTATATATTTGATTTTATTACTTAAAAATATATTATAATAAAAATATATATATCCTGATATATTTATAAAGCATATTAGACGAAGTTAATTCCTAACACATAGGAAGCTCGTGTGTAGCTATTTCCTACAAATACCTTTGAATATATTTTTCTTAAGCTTACTATGCCCAGATTTACTATTATATTGATGATGCCGATTGACTCGGCTGCCATAGCTATTGATCTTATATCCAATAAGGGCAAGAAAATCTATTTTAATTTTAAATTAGTTCTACGTGTTTGAAATGAAGACGAATAATTTTCACATGTTATTGTAAGCTCTTTCTTACCTTGTACCTGGATACCACTAGCCCAGGTACCAATTCTAATAAACAAACAAACGTTTGCAATTGGCTCATGTAGGTACCTAGGCTAATTATCATTATATCTGATCGAAATTGAACTAGCCTTATGAAAAAAAAAAATTTGTGAAAGTTGCTTACCCTTTGGAAAATTGGTAGATTATTAAGATAAACGCTATTTATAGTATAACGACAACATTTTCCAACTACCCGACTATTGGCCATTTGACAAGAAAACCATTGTGAACGTTATTCGCACTAGTTTGTTAATCGTACAACACAGGCGCGCCTATATGTGGTAGGCATATAAATTCAAGCAACGCAATAATAATCCATACCATATAAGTGTGCTTTTGATCAAATTACATTTTCTTGTTCCCATTGTCTCGAAGTAGCGTATCCTTAACCCAACTGATCGGCCATTTACAAAAAGTGTATTCGTTTATTGTCACATTCTATATGTTTATTCGATATTTTCCCTTGAGAAAATCTACTTTTTAATATGTTTCAGTTCACTGCGGAGACTGCATACGACATGGTGTCACCAGGTCCATCCGTTAAAAGAACTCGTCATAATCGAAAGGGTAAACGCAAACGTATGCATCGACCCCAAGATATCCGTGAAGGTGTGGCGAATGCTTATCAAATAGTTAAAGAGGTAAAAGATCTGAATTTAGTGAATTGGACCGTGATTCAATACTTTCTCAATACAATAGGGCATTGATGAAACAGCGCAGACTTTACGTGATGTTACGCTCGAAGAACGCGACCAGAAAGGCTACACGGGAGCCGTCGGAGCTGTTGTCCGTCAAATTCCTCCAATGGTTGTTTGCCCGGTAGTTCTTATGACGCAAGCCACCACAAATATCCTAGATGGAATGCAGAAACAGCTCATTCCCGAGGCGCGTAGAGAAGCTCAAGAAAAATGGAAGGAGGAAGATGAGTGAGACAATAGTCAAATAGGAAATGTTCATATTTTAAAGTCATGACATATCACATTGAATTATGGTGTATATAAAGTTGATATTGGAACCACAACACGTGGAAGAGATATTGAAACTGGTAGGCCACTTGCATAGAAGAGGCAATTTATCAAGATATATTTATTTACAAGTAAAGGTCTTACTAGAGCTATATTTCTTCCGTTTGGAACTCCTTGGCAACGAGGTTCATTAGCCCCTTCAATCCATTTAGCAAATAGTTGATTTGGAAAACAATTTGGTTAATTGAAGTGTAGAGTAATATAGAGTAATTTTATAGGAAATAGTATGATGCGAGTGTGAGAAGACTTTACTAACAAATGTCTCATTTATGAAAGTAATGCAGTAAAAGATTGAGAAACAAGCGAATGTGTGTGTCTTTGAAACTTTTTTACTTGGAAAGAAAGAATTCGAACTTGCGAATGTTTAACGTGCATTCGAGTGATTAATTTAATATTTCGTGTAAATGTATATGGAATAATACAGTTTTCTATCAATTCTAGATTTAAGAGATTCGGTGTATATTACAAATTTGCATATAGTGCATATGGATAAATAATGTAATAAATTTTTTAACGTTGTTTAATTGTGGAGTTTGATTTTCAGCATGTGTTAAACTTTGATAAAAATTTACAGAACTGAACGGTAAATTTTTATGCTTCCAGACATTGGATTATTTCACCGTGGCAGCCTCTTTAATAAATATGGCTTGTAACTTTTAAATACATTTTTATTTTCCGAATGAATCCGCATAAAATTGAAGCAATAAAAGCCATGATACAAGAATTCAACAATTGACACTGGTGTTAATACGACGCTGTTATGAATAAGCATTCAAATTCACTAGTGCGAGTAGTATGGGACTCAGTGTACATTAAATTGCAAGAGGGTACTTTTCTGGAATTTTCTTTGAAAGATGAAAATATTTACAAATACGAATACATACAATACAGTGTTAAATTTTTTGTGAAGAGAGGAGAAATTTGTTTCTCCAGAAATACAAATGAGATTGTTTTTACCAATCCATACAGGCAAGAACTTTAGACTGACAAACAATATCTATTAGGTGTTGGAACCTTCCGCTCGAACATAATAAGCACTACTTATAATAGTTTTCATTTCACAAAATACTCAATTAGAGCAAAGAGATAAAATGCTCCCTTATAATTTTGTGAATTTTTCATTGAAGAAGATCGAACGATTATGGTCGAAAATCGGTTTCAAAAATAAAAGAATCACAATATTAAAATGAAGCATTTTATCTCATTGCCTCAGGACGATAAGTACAGGGTGGGGCGAAACAGACAGTGCAGTTTTGAAAGGCTATTTAAAAAAACTACGCAACTTACATTATTATATTTATTTAATTTTGTTCAGTACATCATGCCTTTTAATGTATCAACTTCTAAAAATGACATCAGAAAGATAATGGCCGCCAGCAGCGATACATTGATGAAGGTGATTTCTGAAGTTTTCTGCCGCATTTGTACACATTTCGACTTGTACAGCGCCAATTTCCTCCTTAATTAGCTCTTTGAGTTTTTCCAAGGTGTGAGGCCGATGTTTAAAAACCTTTTCCTTCAGATAGCCCCACAAGAAAAAATCACAAATGCTCAATTCCGCTGAGCGCGCGGGCCATCTCACATCACCCCTCAGAGAGACGAGGCGCGTAGGGAACATCTGTCGCAGCTTCGTCATGGAAACTCGAGCAGTATGTGCTATAGCCCCGTCCTGTTGGAACCAGATGTTTCCCATATCTGTTTCTTCCATTAGCTCTTCCAATTGAGATTCAAAAAATTGTCCAACATGGAAACGTAACGTTGAGCGTTGACATTTACGGTTTGTCCATTCTCCTGGAAAAAATATGGCCCAATCACCCCAAATTTTGAAATCGGACACCACACGGTCACTATGGTGAGTGAGGAGGTCTTTCGAGAATTAGCCGTGGATTATTTTCTGCCCAATAGCGAAAATTTTGTTTATTCACTGCTCCACTGAGATGAAAGTGAGCCTCGTCACTACTGAAAAACGTTGACCTCACATGAATCCTGTTCAAAATTTTTTGTGAGCAATTTATGCGATTTTCATAGTCGAGTGGACTCAACTCTTGGACAATCATATTCTTGTAGGGGTGGAAGAATAAGTCTTGATGCAAAATCCTCCTTACTGAGCGGTTAAAAATGCCCAATGCAATTGAATGCTTCCGGGCAGAACGTGTAGGCAACTGAACAATAGCTTATCTCACTCTCGTCAAATTTTCGGGTGTTCTTGCCCTTTTGGGTCTTCCAGAATTCCTAGGTTATAGGGTAGAACCAGTTTCTTCAACTGTACGCACCCAATTCGCGAGTACATTACGGTGAGGGACGGTTTCATGAGGCGCAAGGTTAAACTGCAGCCGGAAAGCTTGCTGAGTTGCGATGAAAGATCGACCATTTTCAAAAAACGTACGGACGGCGAAACCCAAACAATGGTTATGACTGATAACGGCATGGCCCGCCCGAAGAAATGAAACCATCATAATTGCAATATCCCCACCACACGGAAAGTACCAATCTTTCAAAACTGCACGGTTTGATTTTCCCCACCCTGTACATCGAACAGAACAATAAATTCTGCGAATAAATAAAAAGTTCAGTATTTATCAATTGTTGAAAAAAGAAAGATAATCAAGAAGAGAGCTGAAGCACCTTTCTCTGAGTGGTAGGAAGCAGACTGAAAAGCAGGCTAGGCTCTCTGCTGGGATGCTCGCAAAGAAGTGAAAAGCTGCTGCGTTTGCAAAAAATGATATTGATGTAAATATTCACTTTAATAAAAACCAATTCTTGCGCAAATCAGGATAACACGATAAATGTGTAAATATTTATTAAAGTTTAATATTCATTTAATAAATAATATTTAATATGGAAAATATTTTTCGGTTGTTGTATTCCTGTAAATTTATGTGCTATCAAGATGTACATAGTCTTCTCAAATAAACAAATAATTATATAAACGCTTATCACTGAACGTCGTTATTCATTTTTGTCCTCGTGCATTTGACAATATAATTGATGGTAATATCGTAAATATTTATTAAAGCATTGACGGAAATGTATCCAAAAACGTATTTCTAGCAATGAATGAATTCATTTGATTTAATTAGTGTATAATACGTTAGGTATTTTAGATATTTAGACGATATTTGGAATTCATGGAATAGTTATCGTATGTTTAGTGTCATACAATTAAGTATATAAATGCTTTCGAGATGAGAGCTTTATTAGTCTAGTAATATGGATATTATCCAATCTTTCATAGTATTGCCAAGTAAATTTTTAATTATCTTTTGAATTTTTACAATTATTTTAACTTATAGTTAAACATATCCTCTTAACCCATAAATTGATAGGTTGCACAAACAGGCTCTGATACTCTGGAATGTGGAGTTTGCATGGAAAGTTTTTGCAGATGGCAGGCACGACACATTAGTCGCCCGTCCAATGGATAGCATCTTTTATCCGGCTCATCAGTCAATTGCATTCCGCATTCTTCGCAAATATAGCAATCTACGTGAAAGTCTTTGTCCATTGATACAACTCGAACCGTTTCTTCTGTACCCTCAACTGGTGTGATTCCTGTAACAACAAATTAGATTTCTCAATTGTAAAAATGTTTTTAAAGTATTGTTTATTTTTTATATGTATTTAATGTTTTGCCTTTAAAAAAAAAAATAGTTTACACAGTTGAACCTGCCAATTATTCTTGTATTTCATTTGCTACTTGGCGTAGGGTATAGTAGTCTGTAATAGTAATAGTAGTTACGAATTTATGGCGTTGACGAATAGTTTCGAAAATATATTTATTTTCGTGATGATTCAGGTAGGGAATCTGGTTCGGGACAGTATATATTGTCTTTGGAGTTATATGAGAAGGTGTTTCATGAAAGGCTGTGCAGTTGTGTTGAAAAACTGAGTAAAAGTACGATCGTAGGCGAAGAGTTCTGAAGTAAAATATTTCTATTTCTATATTAGCGAAACGGCTAATAATCTTAGGTTCAATATAAAAAACAGGAGTCTGTCAGCTCTTAGATTTTGAGACGAAAATCAGGGAATTATTCAAAATTATTTAACACTTTTTTATGGCATCATAATTAATTACCCTGAGCAGGAAATATGGCGGCAGACAACATTAAGAAACATTTATGTAATGTCTTAACGTCTTACTTTTTTCAAAAGCAAAAATTTTAACTAACTTATTTGATTGAAAGCTACTCAGAAGAGGAAACAACTGAATATTTCAACATTTCTTACTTCCACTGTTGGATGTTACAAATCGAACATACATTCACGCTTTCAAACATGAACGTCAAATCTTGTAATTGACATGGCCATTAAAATTTGATATTTACCTTTTCCACAGCTGGCACATTTTGGAGCGAACATGCGATGATAATCGTTAACACAATAGATTTTATGATCAACGTCCACTGTAAAAGGTACTCCATCGAGGCATTCATTGCAAATGCAACATCGGAAACAACCGGGATGGTACGATTTTCCCATCGCTTGTAGAATCTTCAACGATAAATTATGGGTCAAAATTAAAAATGATGTTTTGTCATGTTTTTACCATTTCCATTATCAGATGCCCACAAATTGCACATTTCTCTGCGGTTTGCTGGAAACCTGAATACTGTTTATGAATATAAATGAATATACATATGAATAATTAACGGTATCTATGATTGGAAAGAGTCCTACCATATAATCTTCTTCGCAATAAACACGACCGTGAACATTGTAAAAAGCTTTTCCTCGAAGCGCTCGCCCGCAAGAGCAACATATAAAGCAATTTGTATGGTATAAATTGCCCATAGCTTGACAAGCTTGCCCAGCACCCGTTACTTTATCACCGCAAGTATGGCAAATTCCTGACAAATATTAAAAAGTATCTTAGAAAATGTTTTCATACGTATGTGATTTTATATACCAAAGTATTCGCCTTGTTCTTCTCCTCGTTCTATTTCCTCCTCTAATTGACGAGTCAGCTCTTCAATTTTCCTCTCAGCTTCAGTCGGCCCTGCTGGTCTTGGAGGCGTGACATTATAAGGAAGCAAGTTTTTTGACATCCCTACAAAAGAAACTTCTAGGACTGGAGACTCATTAATACTATCAATATACTTTTAGAAGACCCGCTGCCTGCACTGGTTTGTGATGGAGTCGGTGATATTGCCGGCGGTATGGAATTGGGTTGCGTAATTGGTTTCATCGGTTCACTAGGCAACGTTGGGGGTTTAATTTCAGCATATATCGAACGTTGTGCGGAAAGCATGTGAGATGGTGTGGTGCTCCTAGGACGAGCAGCTTCAGCAGCCGCTTCCTGTTTCTTTTTCAACGTACTACCAGTCATGCATACATAATCTGAACTATTAATATCATCTATGTAATTGGGATTTAATGATATATTCATTCTTGGTGGAATATTTTGTGTTGCATAGTTTGACTTTTCCTGCAATAGTTTTTTTTTAAATAAATTTTAATTGTATATTGATTGAAATTTAGGTTTTATATTCACTTACAATTGAATTTCGGCCTAAAGTTGATTGGTACTCGTTGTGTGTATAGGTATTAATTTGATGGTTATTTGGCAGTGATAAATTTCTATATCTTTGAGGTGGCATACCGATTAATGGGCTTCCACGAAGTGATTGGTTTGAGGCACTTCTTTGATGTTGTGGTGACGGTAGAACATACGCATTTTCAGTTAGATCTGCATCCTTTGAGTGTGATGTAACTTGCGACGATAACTCTACAGGTGGGTAAATTGTTTCCGTAGCTGGTGATGCTTGAGGCTGGGCACGTTGACCTGAAAAGCAATAGCTTTCAATTATCGAAACCATGTGGTAAATTTTAAATTGAAAATCGATTTGCTGTTTCTATTCGTTTAACATTTATTCACGGTTAAATGGGAAAATTGTTCAAATTAGCTATTAATTGAAAAATCTCATTTATCACATAAATCTATCTCATAATAATGTTTTATTTAGAACTATATAACCAAAGTAGATCCCTTTAACATATTTCCTCACTTGTTTCTTCCTTTTTTATATGCTGTTAGCAATAGTGCCTGCTGTATTTTGCGATCTTTTGCCCCTTGCTATCTATCGATATACATCTTTCTTGCTAGACAATGTATCTACTGATAGTTTATGTACTTTTAATGGTTTAAAGTATTGGTTTCTGTTGTTTCATATAGTCAATTGATTTCGCAAATTTAATGACGAGATTGGAATTTGGGTTGGAGCAGTAAGTGGAATGGAGAACCTTAACTCAAATCGTGCTTCTTAGCACTTAATGCCTAGACACTTAATTTTTGGGCCAACTACTTTATTTTGTTTTAACTTTCCAATTGGGATTTACGCCATGTTCAAAATATAGTCTTGAATCATTTACTTAAATTAAAGCTTAGCTCAATATCATTCATCTACAGCTCACTCAAGTTAATATTATACCCTGAGATGCATTTCTTCGATCGTGCCTACAGTTTTTAATGCCACTACGTGATTTCCATAGCCGGTGAAGCTTTACTGATCAGGAGGTTGCCGCCTTCAAAGCTAATTGTACAAGATATTCAATATGATTTGCATGGAAAATAACCTTCAACCCTCCTCGTCTGGGTAAAAAGATCGTACGGGGTGCACAAGGAGAATCTGAGGATAAGTTTCCATTTTGTCCGCCAACAATAATATTTATTATACAATAGTTTAGCTTCTTACAAAGACTGGAATGCTGAATCAGTTGAAATTTACATACATGGCTAGGGAGCCTCAATTTTTTTATTACTGTTACAAAAACTGCAAAAACAATAATTCCATCTATTTTGAATATTCGTCTGATAAAAAAAATCGCCTTTAGTGATTTTAAGAACAATATTAATTTGCATTCATCACACTAGAACTCTTCAGGCTTAAAAGTAGGTATATTAGGGAACACTACATTGAGAAATGAGCCATTTGCGTGTATGTAGTAAAAATAGCAAATTTTTGGGATCTGTTATTTTATGATTTCTAACAGATTAATATTCATGTGAGATTCTGTGTTTCTATTTGGTCCTTTTGTTTTTTAGCGTTTTCAAGTCAGCTGCTTAATGACTCACAAAATGATTCATTCATGTCATTCACAAACAATGGAAGATGGTCTGTGTTTTCTATCCAAAATAGTTATCGTTTTGATATTTTCATGTTTTAACTTGGATTTTTTAATAGTGCACCCGATTTTCAATAAATAATAATAATAAACAAACATACCTGAATGAGACACTACAATATTTTCATAGATTGGTGCTGAGTCCATTTCAGGTAGCGGAGTATGAGCATACCGGCTTGTGGTATTTGGCATTATCTGAACAGTCTTATTGGATCCTTGCGGGACTTGTGGTTGTGCTTGCTTATTACTTGAGTCGAAATGTGTATAAAAGTCCAGATTTTCATACACCGGACCATTACCCGTATCGTAAATCCTGCTATGAGGGGTTGTTCCTTGTTGCATTCGCATTGGGGATGCAGGTCCATTGCTTCCACTCCGACTAATGTAATGTCCTCCTACTGGTTTCGAATTGGCAGAGTTCCCCATAAATTGACTGCGATCATAAAATCGATGGTCAGAATAAACGACTCTAGACATTCCAGTTTGGAATGAACCATTTTCTTGTCGGTATGCTTCCACCATTCGCCTCGGATTTTCTGGAGAAATATGCATTCGTTGCATCAAAACCTCATAGTCAGACTCATCAGTCGTTTGACTCTTCTGTGAAGACATTTTGGTATTTTCCCTTTGCCTTCACTTACTTCAAACTATGATCCGATAGATAAGAATTTTGACTCCCAACAGGGGAAATACACGTTAAAAATGCATCTTATCAACAATTCGTAATGCAAATTCGTTTCATGCAAATATTCAGGGTGCACTATACTTAAAATTTTTTAAATTTATCCGCGATATAACTTAATTCATGAAAATGTTCTTTGCATGGGAGGGTTTTTTCTTAGATTTTCCGGGCAGTGTTACGCGATATTTTAACATATAATGACCACCTTATCGAAATAAATATTTGGCAAATTTTAACTTTACTACCGGATACATGAAAGCACACATAAATATAGATAATAAAGAAATGATTTTTAACTTAAAACAGGGATTAAAATGTAATATGACAAAGGCAAAGTTCGTAACAGTGAGTAAACTTTTCTGACAGATTCTGATTCCCCGGAATGATTTGACAATTGGGAGTGGTCGAAAGTTAGTCTATATAAATTGGTATAAGATTGAAGTTAAATTTCCAAGTTTATAGTATGGTATACCATTTTGATGAAAAACCAATATATGACCAAAAAGCATTTACAAATTTGTGCATGTCAAAAAATCTAACATAAATAAGAAGAAACTGAATGACAAACAAATGGGTTGAATAATTTTCATGTTTTCGCATGGGTATTGTTTTTTCATGGAGCTTGGCAATGCTCTATTGGATTGCGGTGTCCACCTACTGTTTTGGTTCAATTCTTCAATCGAGTGCTTAATTCAAAAAGATGCTAACCCTATGCGATTCGGTTTCTATTAAGAAACTATCGAAAAATCAAGTAATAGCGGGTAAGACAAGTCAGTATAAATTACTTGCTTACTGAAATTATTCATTTCCAGGTGTTGGTAACAAGTTACGAGTTTTCGAAGAAGGAAACGAAAAAGGCAGTGTCCTGCATTGGAACTTGAAAAACAAGATACATGGGATAGATGTTGCGAGATCTTTTATTTTGATATATGGGGAACGAGAACTCATGGTTCTAAAGAATGATAAGGTAGCTATAATTATTTGAATTCAATAAAACACCTAAATCTTCTCCATAACCTAAGGATTTCTCACTAGCCTATAAAGGAAAAATCTCAGATTGGATAAGCAGCGGCAAATTATTTCAAAACAATGCTATGGATATATGTTTAATTACTGGACATAGTGTAGCGTTGAAATTAAAATTTTCTGAATTCGGAGGTGTTTTATTACAGAATAAAACATCTTGTGAGGACAAATCCACAATATATTGTTCAACGATATTTGGAAGCACAATACAGGAATTGACAGTTCTTGCAGGTATGTTAGTTCTTAAATTATGTTTGTTTTGTTTAACCGTATCTCCAATACCGTTGTGGTCTACTTGATTTTTTGCTTTATCTAATTGGCAAATTCTGACATGGGTTATAATTGATAACAAATCCTGATCACGCTCAGAACTGCAAAGTTGTTGAAAAAATCCGTCGTATGTTTTTATAACATACTTTTATTGTTATTATATAAGCATGTATACTTATATAATGGTCATCGTTTTTTAAACTAAGGATGATACACACATCTGCAACAACATAAACAATGTACCAACGGAAATATTAGAAACTAGTTCAAAGTAATAGATATGCATGACATCACAAATATGATATACACATTTAGAACATCGTCGATTGGCGAAATCACGTATTTCATGCTTACTTGTTCGATTAACCATGCAACTCTAGATGCATTTATTTATGAAAATGGATGAAATTCCATATCGTATTTGTTTTCCGCACTGTCATTGGGTAAATAACCACATGCAGAACAATTTTGCTATTTTTTATGTTAAGTAAGATAAAAATATAAAAAGAATGAAAACAGATGGAGAAATTAACCATTTCAGTGCTAAGGATTTCAAGCGTCAAGCGCGCTCGTCGCTATGTCGACGAATCGCACCGAAACGGTTAAGAAGCTCATCGAATATTTCAAATAATCCCTGAACTAATATAATTGGGCTTTTAGCAGGGAATATATAATTGGAGGGAGCGTTATATACTGAATATAATTGGAGCGATAAATTATGTTTTCCAATTTGAATTTTTTTTTTAAATTTACTTTTAATCCATCCTCTAGCATATTATTTGTTAGTTAACTTCAATTTTCAAATCATACATTTAATACCCTACCAAATCCTCGTTTATATCTTCAAATATATATTCGAAAAATTGTTTGAACTGGTTACAGGTTCTGCTTTTGGTGAGCTATTTGCTTGGCAACCACAGTTCACGGGACAAAGTTCCAGTCAGTTGACATATCAACCTATACTTTGGCGTATATGTGGGCACAACGTAAGTATAAAGAATATTTTCAAACATATACTTTTTATATATTTTCTAGCATAGCGTTTATCACTAAACTTGTCACCAAAATGGCATGAATAAACACTATGTATAATTTAAATTTCATCCTTAGCAATATGGGAATATGTTTTTCATAATTTGATTCGATTTTATTATCAATTATCACCTGATGTCCTTTTGTGCGACTCTGAATCGATTTTAGGATCGTCACTCTCTTGGAAACTCTTACCGCTATTCTCGATGCCTTATAAATTATAGGCAGACTTCAGCAAAGCAGTTAATAAAGGGTTTAGTTTTTGCAAACACGAATAGCTTCTGCTCTCACTTTCCGTGCAGCATTCGTAAATGTCTACTCTTGCTGCATGTTGACATAGACAACTTAGATTCGCCAGTGAACACTAACTGCAATGCAACCGCGGTACAAACTCCCTTTTGTCTAACTTAGTGTCTTCTTGTTATGCTCTCGATCAAAAATAGCTTCGTTCCACATGACCCTATTTAGCCTCTTAGAGGTCGCTCTGTCAGGACTTTTATCTGGCTCAAATTTACAAAACTTTTTAGTACCGGGTATACTGATGGACATACCTCTGTCTTCATAAAATAATATGTCTATTTTTTTCGAGTAGAAAATAATTTAAATTTGAGTTTTGATGTGGCCTCAAAAACTTATCTTAGTTCTTAATTGAGTGCTTAGATACTAAAATAAATATTAGTTTTGGGTTATGACAGTAGAAGTACTTCCTTATTTGCATTTCTCTTGTAAATAGAAAACCGAGCCATGAGATCTTTAGGTAGGAAAATCCATTTTACATTTACTTTATTTCTACATTCGATATCAGAGAATATGTTAGGCCAATTTTTCTCATTTATTTTCTAATTTATAAATCTTCATTAGGCATTATATAGGAAAGAGCTACACATTTGATGAATACACCAAGTTTGAAGCAATTCTGACTATTTTAAATGAACCCTAAATATTTTATATTTTCTGAAGCAAAATGAATAAAAAATTGCATTCTATGAAAACTGGCCATTAATACAGAACAGAAAAATACATTAACATGCTTGTTACTTTTAAGTCGTAGTAGTTAGTTTCTTGCCCAAAAATTTTGTTATTGAATAGATTCTGCCTGACATTTTGAAATTTTGAAGAAATGATATTATCAAGCAAAAGGTTATTGCAGATAGTCCAAACAAAATATACTTAGGAAAGTATTACAGGTATCACGCCCTCAATAGAATAAAAAGACGACGCGATAGACTCAGAGAGATTACCTCATCATATATATGTAACAAAATTTTAAATGAAAAAATAAAAGAACATTCGCCGTGTCACTAACAAATGTTAGACATTGCTTAGATACATTTGCACGTTTTAGTTATTTTATGATATGAATAAACCTTGATATAAAAACATATTGAAAAATGACAGCTAAATGATTCAAAGAATACAGCTAAGATATTAAAAATCTGTTTCAGGGAGTAATTTTTTCCATCGATGTCAACATAGCACACAGGCTAATTACAACAACTTCAGATGATAGATCTGTGAGATTCTATTCAATTTCCTACAAACAGAGTACAGATACGAGTTATTCTGACTTCACAAAAGCCATAATTCTGCCTCTACGTAGTGTGTACGGCCATAACGCACGAGTGTTTAAAGCGAAAATTGTGGAACATAGTAACGATTTAAATAAATGCAAAACTGTGAACAATTAATTTCTCATTAATTTACAGATGGTATACCGTTTGTGATATCGGCAGGAGAAGATTCACATCTGTGCATTTGGAATGAGAATGGCGACCTAGTGTTCAAAAGACGTCACCATTTCGGCGCTACAATATGGGATTTCGACTATGATGCTACATCAAAGATATTATTTTCCACAAGTAGTGATGGAAATATTATTTCGAGAGTAATAGGAGATTATTTTCTGCCAATCCAACCCTCAGAAATGGAAAATAATTTTACAAATGGGGAATACCTTTCAAAGATTAGTTTCGCAGCCAGAAATAACATCTTAGGGTTAACCAATCAAAATAGGTTTGTTTATAAAAACAACGGAACTTGGCGAACCGTTAATAGCTTTTCTGGCTATAAATGCACGTTATTAGTTGTTTCAGGAACTCTAATAGCTCTAACTGGCTATAGAATAGTTTCACTATATGAAATTAATGCTAAAAATGAAATTGTTAAATTATGCGAGAAATCTGTAGTTTCCAATTTAGTTCGATCCTTCTGTTTTCTGTCAGCAAATGAAACTCTTGTATGTGATGAAAGAGGAGAATGTAAATACAGTAAGGATAATTTTGATAACAGCGTAGAAATAAATTTGCCTAAAAGCAAGGAACCGTGGATAACCTCTGCAGTAAAACACAATTCATTCTTAATTGTCAGTACTCGGCAGGGGAACTTACTTTTGTACATATACCGAGAAGGGGGCTTTAATTTGATATCTACAATAAAACACATTCATGGACACTTAGGAGTAACTCATATGAGCTTAAAAAAAGATCATGGTGATTATTTTGTACTTGAAACCGCCGGTCATGATGCAACTTTAAAACTGGTTAAAGTCTGGAAAAAATCAAATGAATTTTCGATTATACTTACACGATTTGTTCCAGTAACATGGGTGGAGAGAATTCACAAAGGATTTCAAAACAGAAACTATGTAATTGGATTTAACGATAACCACTTTTTGATTTGGTGCCTTACAAATGATGTGATGTTTCAAGTTGCCTGTGGTGGAGGACATAGATGTTGGGATGTTAGTTTAGATGAAGAGCACAATCGTACAGAATTCATATATATTAAAAATCGACGCCTGTACCGAGTGACTGCTAAATTAAATAAAGATATTTCCAATAAGTATAAAATTCCATATTTCTCCTGGCATAGTAAATTATGTAATGCTCTCGAGACATTTCCACTGACCAGTTGTGATTTTTTGTTAGTTTCTGGTGGTGAGGATAACTTATTGAAATTTTCTATGTTCTCCGCCAATAAACTTAATGAAATTCAACTACTTGAGAATACATCCCGCCATATTTCCAGCATAAAAAGTATTGCAATCATAAATAGAGTAAATAATTTAGTTATATTTTCAATAGGAGGGCGCGCTCAAATATGCGTCATAGGCTTTGACTTGGAATCACGAGATGTAGAAGAACTGTCCGAGTTTATGCTTAAATCAACCGACTTGGAAAGGAAATATCAAAGAAATACTCAAGAAGTTGATTTCGATCCCGAGACTAGATTTATGAGTATATCGGTTATAGACAAGTTAAATGAATGTGATTTATATTTAGGTTGTTCTGACGGATACATAAGAAAATTTGTCTACAAAGATAATTCTATAAAGTTAGTAGAAGCTCTGTTTTATAACCGGTGCATACTCCATACGAAAACTCTGCTAATAAATTCAAGGAAGTATTTAATGTCCGCTGGTACCGATGGCATTATTTGTTTTTGGGAGTTAGAACATTTTAATGAATTTTCGCTTCCAATACTCAAAATTCAACACCATGAAAGCGGAGTAAACTCGTTAGATGTACAGCTGAAACAGGACAACAAACTCTTGGTAGCTAGTGGAGGTGATGACCAAAATATTGTGTATTCAGAAATTGATGTTTCAAACAGTCTGTTCGAGAAAATTTCAACAAAAGTACAAAGCATTCACACGGCACAAATAAATGGAGTGAGAATCTCCCCGTGTGGTACGTTACTTTACGCTGTTAGTGTTGATCAAAATGTTAGCACAATAAATTTAAATACTATGAAGTTAGAAAAAATGATTTCAACCTGCATTGCAGACGTGAAAGGGCTCAACATTTTAAGAGCAGAAAAGCATACTTATAGTATTATATACGGTTGGGGAGTGCAAGTTTTGGAGTTATGATTATACAAACTATGTACTGAAATTGTGAAATACATTTTATTTGCTTTTTTTAATCTGATTACTTTCATTACCTTATAAGATTTTCGGTCGACATGAATACGAGTGAGAATCGTGTAACAATAAGATGGCTTGGTTACTTTTAAGTAACCTTTGGACTTTTTATTCCAACTGAAAGGCGTTTCATATTTCAGAGGTCTAAAAGACAAAGATAATTAGGAAAGCAATAGACTGCAATTAAAACAATCGTGGGTTCAATGTTCGAAGTTCCTCCTCGTGTGAATGACTAACAAAAACTGTGATGCAAAAGAGAAACCTAAGGGTCCTTACTGGGATCTTCTCGGGGAATTGCACACTCAAAAGAAAATCAAGTAAATGTACATTCCATCAAAACATGCCCTGGAGGGGAAGGAACAACCTATGAAGCTACTTCCTTGGCGAAAGGGAATTAAGCAGACTATAAACTTTTTTAGAAATATCAATCTTGTGGGAAAACAGTACACTAAATCTTTGAACTTTCAAAACAATATAAATCAATTAATCTGCCGGATTTATAAACGCAATCCTCACTGTGACGCCCAATAATTATCCGGAAGTATTGCTTGAATACCTGTGAGACTATATCATATGAATAGAAATACTCAAATTCTTCTAAATTGATTTCAATCAAAATGTGATGTACTATACGTGTGTGGATTTCCAGCTGAAAGCTTTTCACCTTTCGTTGAGCACAAAAGAAACTATTTTCTTTCGCATATTACAAAGAAAATAATTTGCTAAGCACTAGTATAGGTTCGATCCCAAACTGCACACTTGCGCTTCGAGGTTACAGCAGATATTCCATACACTAGCTATTTCTAGTTCTAATTGTCCTTTTATTGCACAGAACGAAATTTTTCAGAGGTTCTCTTCTTTTTTGCAGGTATTTGAGTTTCTGAATTCTTTCGAAGCATAAAATACTGTTGTACACACTTGACGAAATTAACTTAAAGGATAACATGGTTGCTATTTAGTTCATCAAAAGGCATCACAGGAACACGCAACATGATGTGCGGCTATCAAGTATGAGATTGTTTTCTAAAATAAGATTTTTCGAGCGGTTCCATATATTATCTGATCAGATCTGCGGAACAGACACATTTCACTGGTATTCGCAACATTTACATACATGGATGAAAGGCATTCATATGATTTACAGAATGATTTTTGTCCACGGAAAAACTTGGTAATAAAACATCTTGTATGCAAGTCTGAAATGATCCCGAATTTGCAAACATAAATAGTAAATGATGGTTATATTTATAAAATTACTTAAATTACGCAACAAATGTTTAATTAAAAAAAACTAATCTAAACTCGTACGCAAAAAGTGGACAATATATACTAGTCAAAATATATCTGCAATACAATGACATACTAACAATGAGTCGCATTACCATTTAAAGCGCAAATAAAATATTTTCTATTCAAATATGATTTATATCACTTGAATGGATTTGGGCGCGCCTTAAATGTTGTCATCTTTCGAATTTCCTTAATAAGTTTTTCTTCGTGTTTTTTTCGTTCGTATTCCTCCTGCAAATGAAAAAAATACTATAGCACATTTATAAAATAACCGCGCTGAAACCAAGGAAATATTTAACTGAAATCTATAATATATACAAAAATGATAAGGCGAATAAGTTGCGACAATAATCAACTTGAAAACATCTACTGGAATAAAAAAATGTACTGAAACCATTTTGATATTTTTCATGCATTACACATAAGCATATAAATAAATGTTGGAAATATCTACTAAGCTTCAGTCTATTTGCCAGCAACCTACATCGGATACCTGTCTTTGTTTCTCTTCAATTTTTTGTTTTATTTGCATGTCGTAATGCTTTCTTTCTTCCAAACGTTTCTCTGTTTGTAAATTGAAAGGTTGGAGGTCAACGTGATGTTCCGCTTTTTGTGGTTTGAACGGTTCTTCATAAAGCACATGGGGATTTCGGCTAACGAATTTGGGTGGTTCGTTATTTTTCATGTATTCTTCTATCTGTAAGGACACAATGAAATATGAAACACCGCAATATTCTTAAAATTTAAGTAAATAAATCAAATTTGCCCTGAAACTTCCACAAGAAAATTTGTTGAAATATCTCCTAAATACTTCAGTTTAGAAATATTTCTTTCGTGCGCTTGAGTAGCTCACTACATGGAGCACAATGTATGACATTAACAACGACAATTAACAAAAAATTTCAATGATATTAAAAAAGTTAAAGTCAAGCTTCATGAGTGGCTGAACACATTTCATGAAGATATTAAGATATAATAAACTAATGTAAAAAGAAAATAAATGAAATTTCAAATAAAGAACTCGATGAAACAAACCGTCATGATCGTCCCACTATCTGAATTTTAACTTAAAAGAGCGATTCAAAAATGAATCTTCGAAATATTTTGGGTATTATCGATGATGAGAATTCAATTATCTGAAAACATTTCAACCTACCGGAATGAATCGCGAACGTTTTAAAGTGGGACTTGCTTTTCTATCCTTTTAAAGTTTACGTTTCACACTTAAATTGACCTCTAGAATTTCGCAATATTCTTTTACCTGTTTTCTCCTTTTTTCTTCTGCTTCCTTGGAGTGTTTTAAAACGAGGGGCGTATGTGGGATTGTATTTAACTTCAATGCTTCAATAGGTTTCCTCGGTTTCGGCTCATTTGAAAATTTTGGTGCTGGCTTGCTCCTGAATTTCCGTTTCTTTTTTTCTTCCTCTAGCATTCGTTGCACCATATTTTGTCTCTTCTTTTCATAAATTTCTTTGTATTTAATCACTGATGGAACTATTTGACCCGTGTTCGATGGAGGGTGCATATGGTTTTTACTAACAAGCGGTTGACGCATAAGATTCGTCGGAACAGATTTTTGATCACTGTTTATCTGATCACTGTCCTGCGCTTTGCGGTGTTCCTTCTCTGCTGAAGGCAGTTTTGCTTTCTTTATCGGCTTATTCTCCTTATTTTTAGTAGTTGCGCTATTTTTCGCATCCATTTCATCCATCAAGTTCAATAATTCTATATATATATAGCGTTTTATTATAGTTATATCGTTTTTAAGAGTAATTTACACTTACCTAATTTGATCTCATCTATTTTTTCGTGTTTCACGTGTTTTCGAGCTGAAACAAACAATTTGTTTAGTAACTAGCGAGGTAAAATTTGGTCAATTTACTGAAAAATCGTTCTGAATGATTCAAGTCGAATCGGCCCACTTCTAAATCATCCCAATCGTATTGTCGTTCAGCATCCATTTCAAGCGTTCAGCGGTAAATTGGGATACAGTAATATTAATGGTTGTATGTAGTTTTTAATTGTGTTCGCAGCACAACACAGAAAGTCACGTTAGTTTGAATAAAATGAAAGAAGATAAATATTCTTTGACAACCGGCCAAACGTCCGAATTTCAAAACACAGACGGTTGTGTCGATAATGTAGAGTGGAATTTAATCCGATTGTACTAGACGTATCAAGTGCATAAAGTGATCAGGCAATACATTAAACGTACAAAGTGTATTGAATCGACAAACATTTCCCCGTTTGGGTGGACGAAACTTTTATACTAAGTGTGAGCAAGAAAAACTAACTAGCAAAAGGAGCAGTACACGAATCAATTCTGGCTCAGACTTGATCTTTCCTATATACGAATTCATTATGCATGTAGTCCCAAGTAATGCTTGTGAATTATGCAGAATGAGTTATCCCAGAGATGACTCAGAATCTAAAAAAAATCATAAAAAGGGATATTCTCTTAACGTTTTTTTTTGTTTTAACAGACGTTCTGTTAGGATGCGGGCCATTTAAAACAATCTAGCTAGTGATATTCCCAGGTATCTTAGAATCGGTAGGGATGCATGTTCGCAACTTATTCGGATTATTGACAAATTCTTAAAACTAGTTCAGTTTTTTGGGTGTATAAAGCATACATATGAAGCAAAATAAAAATTAGCAAAATATAAAAATAAAACTCCCTTGAATAACAACGAGAAAATATAAATATGAATTTTTATTTAATCGTCAAGTTATCGAAAAATTTACAGTTAAATATAAACAACCAATGCGAAAATTTTGAAGCCTAAATTTCAAAAAAGATCTAAATTTCTAATGATTGATATGCTTATAGAACATTTTTTGCCATTAGTATGCAAATCAACAAAAGTAAGAAGTTTGCTGTTAAAGAATTTGAGTGGTTAGCACGTATCCAGTCAAGAAAATATGGTACACTAGTGTAGACGCCCGGATATTGAGGTAGTCCACAATTGTATCCAAAGGATACAATACCATACAGCACTCCACGGCAAACTAGTGGGCCACCTGAATCACCTTGGCACGAGTCCCGAGATCCGTTCCATGCTCCAGCACATATCATACCCGGTTCAAGTTGATAGGCGTTTCGACACATAGAATACGGTATTAACGACACATTGGCTGCCAATAAATTTGGTGATGCGGGGCCAGTCTATTAAAGGTTAGAAAGATTATGATAAATATAAATCATTAAAAACATATAAACATACATATTTCATTGAATAGTAATCGCTTTAAATATTTACTACAAAACAAAAAACAAAAACCAATTACCATTGAATATAGATACTTTGAGTTTATGGGTATTCATCCAAAAAAAAACTTTAATAATTATTCTATATTTTGTTGGTCAGATATCCATGGAGATAAATTTACAGAATGGAGATAAATTTACTTCAAACTGCAAGTTGAACGATTATTCATGCACACGCGATTTTTACACTTTTTTTTAGCCAATATCGTTCACCTACTTATCCGATGTTCAACTTCTTTATATTAGTGACTGTTTGTAAATATTTTAATATTGTTCTAAAATATTATAAAAATTAATATTTTTATAAAACATTATATATTTAAAGACAGGTAACTAAATGACTATTGATGTCAGTTTTAAACTCTTCCGGCCCTTGTGTTTCACACTTGGATGAAACGTTTAGTGTTTTTAGCTCGTTCATATTTTCAATTTTTAATATTTCAGATTCGTGTATAATTTCTACATGGATTTGCAAATTGTCGTTCTATGAAAACACTTACATAGTATGTTGCGCCGAATCCACTGATAAGGCAGGTTACATTGTCTGGCAGGTTGAAAGTTGCAAGTGAAATCGGGTATACATATGGGTTATTCGGTGTTACTGGTATAGAAAGTGATATCACTGCAACATCATTTATTAATGACGTTGTATTAAAGAAGGGATGCGTTGTGAAACTTTTCACTAGTGATTCATGCGTGTACTGTGTTATCGCATAAAGATTAAGACTTCCCATTACAACATTTAAGTCGGACGGAGAGAATTTTTTCAACTGTGTGCCCCTGGAATTGTAATAAACGTATAAATGCTACTATTGATGTTAGAATATTAAAAAATTATACTTACGAGCTATAGAAGAAGCAATGGGCGGCACATGCTACAGTTTTATATGTAATTAAAGTACCACCACAGATGTGACCTCGTCCGAAAGGAAGGTCGATATATCTATACCGCAACGAAGCTTGATAGGGAGCTGTCTCATATGATGCAAGTGTTCCGCCTATGATTCGGGTTTGAGAGTTTTCCACATTTTTTTGAAAAGCTGTGGAAATCAATATTGATTAAATTTTATTCTTTCATTTGAAATATATCTTAGAAATATTTTAAAGAAATAAAATTTGGTAGATCTTATGTAAGAATAAAGAAGTTAAAAGTTTTTCGAAAGTATAACAATAATTCGTTGTCCATGATAAATAAAGTGTATTCTTCTGATGTTGATTTTTACAAGAACGAATGGAAATTCACGTCACATTAACATCATTTCTGCGCTAAAACAAAAGAAATGTGATATCTCTTTAAAAGCAAAACGAGTGATTTCATAACAATTATATCTATTGTGACATGTTCGGGAAAAAAGGTTACGCGCCACTGTAGTGGTAAAAAAGTGTTAAAAGTGGTAAACAAGTTTACAACTACGAATACATCGATAATTCTCGAAAGCGTAAACATAAAACACGTTGCGTGCATTGAGTACAACAAATCCCGGTGCAAGCGACTCAGCGCGTAAACACGAGAACAATCCGCATGGAAGATTCTGGGTTGGTTAGTAGTTGTATAAAAGCGACTACGGCGAGCGACGAGGGAGTCTTGTGAATGAAGTGAACAGCGAGTGACAGTGCGCGTAAACAGTGCAGTCAAGTAATTAAAAAGAAAGTAAAAGAGATTACGTTTAATAAGTGCTTAAGTAATTAATTTAAAGGTGAAATAGAGATTTAGTGAAATAATTGTGAAGTGTAAAGTAATTTTTAGAATAAAATTTTAAGCACCTAATTTTAAATTATTCGCGTGTGTTTTATTCACTATTATAAATATTTGCGACGAGCAAACAGGTCGCGAACCTGGCAAATCGCAACACTATTTTATAAAATCAAGATAACCTGTAAAGTTAAAAACCTGGAAATCTATTCTTTGATAATCTAACTACTTTTTCATGATCTAATTGTTACTTTGGGTCTTAACTATTACATTTTCTATACTTTCAAAAAATGTTTCTCCAGAGACAAACACATTTTTAAGCGTTTAAAATAATATCCCGTTCGTCCAAAATGACTGTCACGAGTCTGTAGACTTCTATGTGTGCATTTAATGATTAATATTTGTAAATCTGACTATGAAGTGTAAATACTAACGTTGAGTCATCAAATGAAGAGATGAAGAGTTTTCTGTAAATTATTTAATTCTTGCCTGAGTAAATTTATGATTCATAAACGGTAACATAATCATATCATAAAGTAGTCTAGATCTATTGCACTTTGTATTGTCTAAATCAGGACTCGCTTGTTTTTTTTTGCTCAGAAAACTATATTTCCATAGCTGCTCTTTCTGGGCTTAGTGCTCTTTCGATATAATTATGATTTAAATACATAAATTGATAAAATAGCATTTGTGAATGAAATCAATGTATGAACTACTGTTTGTTGTGATTCTAAAGTCGCACTTGTTGTTCTCGTTTATTTAGTAGAAACTAATTTGATAAGATGTAATTGTAATGTCCACTTTTTGTTGATAGAATATTGAAATTGTTGAACATAAAATATCAATTGTGAATGCGTGTATAAATTAGATTTTCAATGCCTATTGATAGGCAATCCTTACGAATAAAATAAATGGTAAAAGTCGTTATGTGTATATATTTGAAAATTAAATAAATGTTTTTATACATTTTTCAGTTGATAACCTTCATATTTCATTAATTTCTGTTTTCATTTAGACCAAGACCAAAAATAACTTTTACATAAAGATAATATACATATAATTCTTTATTGGTATTGTCATTTGTGCAGACTTTTAACTGCTGTTCGCTTCTGTCTAGAGATCTGAAAGAAGCTCCATTACGAATATGTTAACATAAAATTTATACTATATTCTTGATAAGCTATCTGAGGAAGGGTACTAGTAACTAGATCGAGAGGAAAATTCAACAAAAACGTCTTCTAGGCTTACATCTAAGTTATAGCTTTTTTTTTTATTATAATTCTGACTTAAAATTTAATCTAATTACTATAAGCAGATCCATGGCTGGGGGCACTTGGTCTAGATTTTACAGAGATCGATTCGGGGATTATTTAGCTTTTTTGAACAGATTAGTTCTACGCGACTCTGTAAGCTTGCTGATAGTGGTAATATTAACCATTTCAAGAAGGATGAGATTAGGTACAGCAGGTAATATGGAGTATTACACTCTCTAAGTTTATTAGGCCAATATGCCAGACGGTATCGAACGCCTTTTCAATATCAATGGTCGTTAAGCCAGCCGACTGTTTTCTAGTTAGTGCTGCTATTATGTCTTTGGAGACACGTAGTAGTTGGTGTTCTGTGGAGTATCCATGTCTGAAGCCAAACTGGAAGTGAGGGAGGATGACATTGTTTTTACGACGTAATCCGCTTCTCGCAAGATAAGCTTCTCGAAAAGTTTACCAAGCGCCGGCAATAAGTTTATTGGCCCGTAGGTACTAAGGTCATGCAGATCTTTACCGGGCTTCAGGTTTTCTATCGCTTGATTTTCAAATAGCTGCTGTACCAAGACATTATTGGTACACTTTATATCCCAAACATTTGAAAACAATTCATAAAAATCATTTCTGATGATTTCACCCAACTGTGCCTAACTAATTAAAGCATAAAACCTACAAAACGAAAACATTTTCATTCGTGAGATGCAAAAAAAAATCATTAATTACGTTTTAAAGAATGATCAGCCACACTCGTTTGTAAAATTGATAGTCAGTTAACATATTGTTTGCGGGAGACGAGTAAACTCGTCATATACCTTTTTATAGTGAAACGCGGGAGACGAGTTTACTCGTTTTGTTGCGCTAGGCGGTAAAGCGCGGGAAACTTGTAAAAACGGAGGTGTAGACGGGTGGCGGGTTCTGCGTTATCTATTGCCAGTGGTACCCGTTCTAACTACCTGTCGATAAAATGAGTTAGAGCCGGAAAAAAAATAATAATAATAAATATAGACAGCCAGAATATTGAAATTATTTTATTACCGGATGTACCTGAAAATCGTAATAGAAAATCTTATTTTTGCATTTTCGTTCGTCTCTCCAGTTACTGCTTTATACTGCTTTCGTTCGGACGTCTTACGTGTTTCTGAGTTTTTTTTTGGTTTTTGTTAGTTTGTGAGTTTGTTGTTCTTATCTACTTTCCCCGAAAATGAATCGAGACGAGAGTGACGATGAATTGTTTGCTGACAATTTCTCAAATTGTTCTTACCAAAGTGACGTAGAAAATTTATCCGACTACGATTCTAGTGAAGATGAAACTATTCCTATTCCTTCAACGTTTATTCGAAGAAGAATTTCAAGTTCATCATCTAGTTCTGATAGTTCTGATGCCAAAGAATGGTCATCGAGAGACAATCCAGCAGTTTTGGAGCAGTTTCTAGGGCAGCCAGAAATAAATACCCAAAACGTTCCTGACAATGTCGTTGATGCCGTGAATTTATTTATTGATGATAATTTATTTGCGTTCCTTGTGAAGGAGTCGAATAGATGTTATCACCAAAACACGGACAAGTTCAAAACCTCTAAGAAATCCCTTAAGTGGAAAGACATCACCATTAAAGAAAAGAAGAAGTTTTTGGAACTTATATTTATGGGACAGGTACGCAAGGATCGACGAGATGAGTATTGGAGTACTGAATCGTATACAGAAACACCGTTTTTTGTGAAAATGATGAGCAGAGACAGACTCCGTCAAATCTGGAGGGCCTGGCATGTCAATAATAATGCGAATGTGCAAGAAAATTCTGATAGACTGTGCAAAGTCGGTCCGCTATTGGATATCTTTCTTGCAAAATTCAAAGAAACTTACAAGCCTGTTCAACAATTATCTCTAGATGAAGGCATAGTGCCATGGAGAGGAAGACTATTCTTTAATGTTTACAATGCCGGAAAAATTATAAAACATGAGATAGTGCGAATGGTCTGCGAAAGTACCACTGGCTACATATGCAATTTTGAAGTTTATTGCGTTCAAGGAAACCGATTGATAGAAACCAAGCAGACATTGCTATCTCCGTATGCAGATTTGTGGCATCATGTGTATATGGATGATTATTACAATAGCGTTGAAAACAGTGAGATACTATTAAAGAAAACAATACGAATTTGCGGCACCAGACGAAAAAATAAAGGACTTCCGGACTGTCTGAAAACGGTTTCTTTGAAAAATGATGAAACAAAATTTCAGAAGGAAAAAAGATATATTGCTGCAAGTTTGGCAATCAATGAAACTGTAAATCTGATATCTACAATTCACTCTGCAGAGATGAAGGAGAGTCAAAACACGGACAGAAAGACGAGACAAAAAAAAAGCCGAATGCTCTGATCGATTACAATCAATTCATGAAAGGCGTAGACCGGGCAGATAAGTACTTGGCATATTATTCAATCTTACGAAAAACTGTAAAATGGACTAAAAGAATGGCAATGTATCTGATCAATTGTGCCTTATTCAATTCGTTGGTACTGTATAATTCAGTTCATTCGACAAAAAATAATATCACAATTTTTTAAAGGAAATAGCGATTCACTGGGTAACAGATGAAATTTCGATAGATGAACTAGCCGAACCAGTACCATCGATATCCAGGAGCAAGGTTTGCAAATCGGATCCAGCAGGGAGACCATTATTAGGTTATAGTTTCTTTTCAATATAATGTGTTAAAATTTTCTAAATACTCTTTAATTTTGTATGAATAAAATTATTTTGATTGTGAATAGTATTTTTTCTATGATTTGCAACAAAGTACAATGTTTTTATACATTAAAAATTATAACAAACATACTTTGCTAAGTAAATAAATGGAGAAGTCCTTTTAAAGTAAAACACTGAAAGTTTCATTGAAAAATGTCAAATAGATCGTAAGATATGAATATTTTAAGGAAAGTCTAATTTGCGTGCAAAAATTTAAAAAAATACCCGCTCTGGACCGCGAATTGGTGAGAAAATGACCTGACTACATAGTGTTAATATTAGAAAAGAAATTTTTTAGAATAATGGCGACACTTTCGAATCGAATATTGAAATTCTGATGAAATCAGTCTTTGAATCATATACTTTACTTAGAAAACTATAATTAAAAATGTGAAAAACGATAATATTTACCATTTCCGATTCTATTTAAATATGCTGAGGACATTCTGAACGGAATTAATTACTTAAACATATTTGCTTAGTTAAGGGTGATTACTCCGAAGCCGATCATCTGTCAAAAGATTTTCGAATGGGAAATGATGCTCGTATGAAATTAACATTCTCGTTAAGAGGATGTCTCTTAAGTCTCCTGTGCCCATGGATAGTAGAAAATTGTTGATCATAGAGCATTTTACGCAATGATATTATTTCGTAATTAAATAAATTTAAAGACGAAATGATGCTTTTAAGTATTTGAACCTCTATTCTAATCAAAACAAAACAGTTGGTTTAATCATAGCAACCAAACATCATAATAATTGATACCATAGTTCAGATAACGAAATTTTTGCATATTCATTTATATCAGACTATACTCTTCATTTACACACACAGCGCCACAGCGCCGTTTGAAACCTCGAAGAATTGTATAACCAAGGATGAAGATTATTTTGTTCTTTTTTCCAGAAAAAAGAATAAGTTTATGATAATCGTACCAGCATCTATTAGAAAAAGCAATTAATAGCTGTCCAACATGAGTTAGGGATACGTTGAGAAGAATTTGTATATAAAGGTTCAACACAACTTCTACAACACAACTAAATTGAAGGTCGATTTATTTTTTCATTTAAACCACGTTCCGGTCGTCCTTGTGTTATAAGTGCGAAAAATAGTGAGACAAGTGAGGATCCAGTGCAGTACAAATAGCGCAAGATGTATCTAAAGACGCGATAACACAGTATGTGTATCAACAGTTCGTAGAGCGTTAAATGCCATTGGATTGCACAGAAGAGTACCCAGGAAGAAACCATGCATCTCTGCTGCTAACTGTCTTGAACGATTGAATTTAGTGAACAGTCATTTTAAAATTCCCCAAAGGTTCTGGAGAGTATCATTTTCATCGGAGAAAGTAAAGTTTAGATATTTGGATCAAAAATGAGACGTAAGGCCTACAAATCATCAAACAGCAAGCTCCTCCCCTAAAGCTCATTTCTACCGTAAAACCTGGAAGAGGTTTATTGATGGTTTGGGGATGCATGACGGCTGTTAGTCTTCAGATTCCGAAAATAATTTAAAGTGTAGTACGCAAAAATGTGAACCTGAAACTCCTTGGGTCTTCCAACAGGATAATGATCCAAAGCACGCCGCGAAGATTGTGCAAGATTGGCTGTTGCATATTAAACGTAAGCAGCTACACTCTCCTCTTCAATCTCCAGACCTTAACCCATATAACATCTATGGGAAGTTGTGGCCAAAACACCAGGAAACGTACCATAACATCTAGACAAGGTCTCCGGGTTGAATAGATGGAAGAATGGGGAAGTATCTCTTCTGATGTTACTCAAAACATAATCAACACCATGCCTAGAAGATTGGATTCCATCTTAAAAGCTCGGGAAGGTCCCACGAAATACTGATGCTCTCTTTGAACAAGCTAGAAACTAGAAAACTAGAAACAACAAATGTTTTTTTTCTGTTTGTGTACTAACTTTTCGCTGTGTCTTGCAGGTGAGTTCATCGTTTGCTGAAAAAAGTTCATGAATTACATTTTCTAAAAATTAAATAATAATGGATAATAAAACAGTTAAGTATAAGCTTTGCTTGTGTTTCAAAATATTTCACTTATCATTTGTTATTTAGAGAACTATCACCTCTGTAGTGGTATTAGGTATCTACATACTTTTGACTCGCACTTAAAGAAATCTTTTGATTTGGGAAATGTAATGAAATAAATATTTTGAATTTTCAAAAGCGTTTGTAATTTTTTGGTCAGGGCCCCTAAAGCTGTCTCGTTCATGGTCTCACTTTAGAAGCCCGATACTTCCTGCGGGCAATTAGGTTGGCCAGGTTTTAATAATGACACGCACTTCACAATCTGAAGAAAAAGGATGAAGTACATCCGCTTAAGAAACAGCAGATAAAAATTATACTAAAGTGTTAACAGAAATTGTAAACAAAAATTATTTCAAATTGTGGATATTGCCCGAATTAAATACTTATTACTTACTTATTACTTAAATACTTAATGAACGCTAAAGGACAAAAAAAAACTGTGCTTGCAGTCTGTTTCATGGCCGATAAAAGCGTGGGTCAAAAATCAATAGTTACGTTTCTGAAGTTAAGCAATGTATAACTAATATGGAGCTGACTTTTTATGTTTTGCTAATTGTTGATAATGCACCCGGTCATCCGCCCAGTATTTTTCAATCATCAGATCGAAGCATAATTGCAGCTTTTAAGAAACACTCAAGGAAGCTGAACCATAGATACATTATAGAAAAACATGGAAATTATACAATAACCTTGACTGAAATTTGCAAAAAGTTGTCGATAATAAGTCGAAAGGAGAAAATAAGTAATGGTGCTGCAGGGTTTACTGAAATAAAAGAAATCGTATGAAATGCATGCTGGAAGGTAGCCTGGCCAGAATTGCTCATTTATAGAATTGAAACCGACAGCATATAACAGCATAACAACAGGATTCATTACGACAGCGTTTGGTATCGGTGGATATGGGTTTATTGCATTCAATGAAATTATCTTATTGAATTGATTAAGGACAAAACCGTGAAGGATAATGAAATTATTTATTGTACATTTGTCATTACAGACATTGTTTATTACGTAGCGAGTATTACTGATGGGCAAGAAGAACACAATTTCATGACAACCGCCAAAATCTATCTAGGACTTCTTTACTTGCAATCGATTCCAATTTTGAAAGAAACTCGAAAATCCAAAAGATGCTTCGATTTCGTTTATCTACCGATACATGCACAGGTATATAGTGAAACAACAGTCGTCAGTCGAGGTGAAACAAACAGATTACGGGCAACTGAAAAATGGCAAACCTAAGCCACTGCAAGACAATCGAGTTAGGTAGGACGAGAAAGTAGATTTCAACCAGTTCACCAATAGAGCTACAAGAGATACCTTATATAAGATATATTTTATAGAAGATATCTCATATTCATAGAGGTATAAGATATATCCATATAAGGCATATCTAAAATAAGTATACAGGCAAGTAAAATATTTCAAAATTACGGCATGTATATTCTTAAAATCAAATTCCAAACATTTTGGCCAGGTTCCAAGTAGCTGTCAAGTTTTGTGTCTTGATTTTGGTTGACAAAGCAATTTTCAAACTTTCAAATTAAAACATTTATCATTTCAGCTAAATCATAATACAATTTTAAATTTAAATGGATACATTAGAGCATTAGCAACAAATTAGTAAATTAATGAAAACTTGATTGTGATCTTTTTACGTCGGAAGAATTAACTAGTTGCATAATGTGAGATTTCTCGAAAAAGCAAAAAGAAATTTTCTAGGATCTAGGATCTAGGTTTTTTCTAGATCCAGAAATTTGAATTTGCTATGTTGCCTAGTACATAACAAATTCAATTGAAACTCAACTCTTGAGTGATTATTTCAACTCTAGGTTGGTTCTATGCGTCATTTACTTACCCTACTACTGATTCAAACATACATTGGTAATTTCCTGACAAAAGCATTCTGACTTTTGCTGTGATTTGTTTCAAAATTCAGTCTGTTTGGTCTCTCTTTTGAGGTCAAAGCGTCTGGAATCTCCCAGGAAATTCATCCTTTTGAATATTTATTATGGTAAAATATCTGTAGCAAAACACCAAAAAAGCATTGGGTTGAGGTAATTTTATTCTGGAAATTACCTTGATCATCACATTATTTAGCCTCTTAACGATTATTTATGTGCCGATGACCACCGAAAGCAATTGAACTCATTATTTCATTTGTTTGCATTGCTTTGATCATAATTAACTTGTATATTTTTCTAGGAAAACTTTGCGAAATGCACTATTGAAATATTATTAATCTGCAAACTCTAACTATATATAAACTTATTCTAACTATATATATAACTATATATAACAAGTTATAAAATTTAATACTTGAGTTATATTGAATTCAATTTTTTCAATTGATAATTAGTATAGTAAATTCGTGGTCCGCAATTTTGAAAATAATCAAACAAAGTTATGCGTGATAATATAAAACTACGAGTTTCATTAAGTTTTTATAATTTAAAATAACAAATATCATTTTATTTACACAAACGTGCGCTTTATCCTACTAATATAAAGATGATAACGATAATATGAATAATAAAAATGATAATCCAATGGCCATGGCGGCTGATCTATGGTGAGCTGCGTGGTTTTTTTTGATCCAGTCTTGATAATATAAAACGTTGGAGTAAATACCAGGCCAACCTGGTGATCCGCATCTATTTCCCCATGATACCACCCCGGCAAGGAAATTTTCACAAACAAGGGGTCCACCGGAATCACCTTGGCAGGCATCATAAGATCCTCTCCAATCACCAGCACACATCATTCCTGCCTGCAAAGCATCACCATAACTATTTTTGCATTCTCTTGTGCTAAACAGGGTTAAATTTGCTGTCAATAAAATGTTGGACGCAGCTCCTTGCTGGAATATGAGCCAAGTTAATTTTTCACCAAGCCTTTGATGTTAAAATAATTAATGGTTTCACCAAATTAGTTGATAGATGCAGTTCGAAATTTTATTTAATCAGCGCGTAAATTGGTAAGGGTTGTTATATAGTCCCATAGTTCGTTTAAATTGTTAATAAGCAGTATTGCCAAATCTGTATATTAACTTCAAATTACATGCCAACGCCCTTCGAACAACAGTCTTCGGACAAGTTTCTGTTAGTAGAACATTAAGAATTCTATTGGAAAGTAACTACTCAGCAAGAATTCTATTGTTAATCATTTGCAATAACATTTGTTAAAACAGGACGTTACAAATTATATATATTTAAGGAATTATATGTATTTAAGTACATTATAAGAAAACTGTTAAAGTTCCTAGGCAAAAATAGTACCAAGTTTCTGGTGTAATTTTCGGTTCTGGAGAGCTTTCATCTATTTCCAATTATGAAAGAAAGTAAAGGCAATTCGGTATGAAGCGCATGGCATATTGTATGACAATATGATCAAAACTTAAGAATTAAGACAGGTTTCAGCACATATAAATATAATGAACTAAAAATACATGCTGAATAATACCATGCAGTTCTAGTCACTGGACACACAATATATTCTGACGAATATGTCAAATTTATGTGCCAGTTATAAACATTTTCCATAGAACTCATTTTTATAAGAAAAGTCTAACATATTAAAACATCCCAAAACAAGCGATTGATATGGTAGTCATTCACAGGATGGCAACCGTTGATAATATCTAGGAAATTAGCCGAAGTACATGAGTTCTCTGATGTTCCTGCATCTTATATAAATTACAGAAATCAAATCTTTAATTAAGCAAGTAAATTCAGACTTTACACAATTTAAATTTCTTTATTCATTCTAACATTCTATTAATTTCAGCTGTACTATGAATGTAAAGAAAGCCTTATGCCCTAACGATATTGTATATTGTATGCATTTCATCATACGATATTGTATATGTTTAATAGTCCAGATAGCATAGTCCAGAATTCATTCAAAACGCGTGAAGCCAAATCAATATCTTATTGGAATATATTCTCGAGCAGATGACGAAGATTCATTAAGATCAGCCAGAATCAATGCCAAGAATCCAGAATTAAATGTATGCCGGAGTTACGGATTTTTACATAGATTTGAAAGTTGAGACTGCTGACAACTACATACTCTACAAAGTCCTAAATCTTCTTTACACAAAAGGCTGTCCTGATAATAGTACTTTGGAAATTCTAAGGCTAAGGCATGGAAAAAGGATTCGAATAAAAGCGCGCAATCGAATCAACTTCAACTTCGTGTAACATAACAAGAAAAGAAGAAGTAAAAGAAGTACTTGAAACTAATTCATCGAACATTCACAAAAAGTCCGAATAAGTGAAAATAGCCAAATTAACCATACATAAAGTTTCCCGTATTTGAAAGGAGACTAGGATAATATTGTTTTTAGACGAAAATTGTGTATTGATATGAATTTTGAACCTATAAACTTCATGTGAATCAACATTTAAGCCAAAATTCATCGTTATTTTTACATTGCATTATTTATGCCTTTGGCAAAAGAATGGAACAGTAACAGGTAACAAAGAAAATTTATTAAAAAATCGTTTATAAATGTAATAATTCCGCTATTTATTCATGAGACTACTGAAATCCAAATTTATCCAAATAACTTCAAATATTTTCGCTAAAATCATGATCGTACATTAATTGTTCTCAACAAACAGCAGTTCGTAACACAAACCAACAAGTGTATATTTTGCACATATGAGAATATAATAAGCAAGGGCACTGTTGTAGCCTGATCTCTCACCTACCCGCTAATCCAGAAGGATTAGTGACAAAGTCGAACAGATAAAATGAAGTAATTCTGTTCTAAAGACGTATTAGCCTTTTCAGCATAGGATATTTTGAATTGACATCTATTTTCAAGATATTTTGAAATGATTTTTATCGATTTATAAAAATAGACATATATACGGTGTTTAACAAATAAATTTATGTCAAATTTAAACAGAACAACGCATTGGCATTTTCGAATGCTAGCTTGTTAGCCAACAAGGCTATGGTATGCAGTTCCTGAGACATATCCGAGTTTAAATCAAAAACGCTTGTGGCGAAGATGGACGGTCAGTTTTCTTTATTGGAGATATAATTTTAAATGCAACAGTCCTAAAGAACCGATGCATCAAGTCACGACCGGAAGTAATAACCTGAACGTCAAGGAAAACGGAGCAGGGATATCAAGTGTTCTATAAAAGCAGGTGTTAAGGCTAATGCCAACAATGATAGAGCGATAGGAAGCCCGAAGTGCAAGTGATTCGTTTACCGGACTACTAGCCTCAATATATCTCTTCAATAATGGATTAGTCCGAAACATGGAGAAATTAATTACAAACTTTATTAATTTTTAATGGGACATATTTTCTTAAAAACATCTATGAAATAGCAAAGCTTACAACAAAAGAGCACAAGGTCGTTAATCTTAAATTCAGTGGATCATGGTTGAAACAGATTTTTGATCGTTGAAACATTATACTTAGACGGAAACAAGAGGTGTTTTTCGGGCCGGTTAGCAGTGAAAACCGGCGAGTAGATGCAAATAGTTATTGAAGCATCTGAGATGCTTTGAAAAGGACTCCACTTCACGTTTATAGTAAGCACAACCTCACATGTTTAGGAAAGGAGTTGAAGGGTTTCTTAAATCCCTTACATCAAAAGCAGTAGCAGAGTATACTATGAGTTAAGAACTTTAACTGAAGCTAACGCTCCTTTGTCGGTTTGTGTTATCATCAGTAGGCTAGACTATTTCAATTCAGGTATCTTTCAAAGGAGCGACCAAGATTCAGACAGAGAAATACAACTCTGTGATTGGAGGGACTCCAAATAACAATTTTACTTCAAATAATCATTAATCCTGTTTGCGGACAGAAAGCTCTCTCGATTCCCAACTGGCACTTATTTGGACTTATTAAGACTTCAATATGTCTCTCAAAATCTAATATGGTCCTCTTCCAAAGTCATGAATCAGGTTATCGCCTGGATCACCAATGACAGTTATAAAAAGTAAAAGATTGTATAGTAAACCCCATGCATCCTTGACTTATGCAATTACGAAATTGGATGTATTTTTTATTATGTAATATTTTTTTAGAAAATAAAATACATTAATAATTTCCAATGCCTCGAAAAACTACTTTCGCGGTTTTTTCAACCAAATTTATGAGATGTGAGATCAAAAACAATTTGAACAGGATATGAATATTTATAAAATTTTAAAATCAAATACCCACTTCCGTACACTTCCTATTATAATTCAGCGTAAATTGCTAAGATTAGGGAGTGGGAATTCTTTAAAATTGATTAAGCTGACACTACAGGGATAGCTCTACATTTTTTACAGGATAGGTTTTCATCAAGTTATATTTAAAATGAACAAAATAAAATACAGTTTCATTAGAATATTTGCTAAATTTATAATCGAAAGAAAATCAGAAAAGCTCGTAGTTGGTTTATATTGTATTTCCGTAGAATAAAGTGAAGTTTCAGCTGTTTGAAATGTCCTTATTTGAAGTAAACATTCGGAAAACGGTAATATTGCAGGAGCCTACGATTTTGAATGTCTGGTGAAAAGTTATGCAATACAAAACCGGAAAATTTAAACAATGGAGTCACATTGACCAAAAATAGATATTGAAAAAATAATTGTGATAGGTGGAGTGCGGCACAACACAGAGCTCTTTATTAAGTCAATGTATTTAAAAGCGATACCTTAGAGCAATTACTGACCAGCAAAAACACTTATAATTAATCAAGCTATTGAAATTCAACTGATTTATTCTCAATATTCATTAGATTTTGCTAAGACCAAGCTGCGGCGAGATGTCCTGCAACACTCTCTGAAAATGTACATCCATGAATAATAATTTAATTGTACTATTATACTAAGAAGTGTCTGTTCGCAAAACATATGACCAGGGATCGCGTTCTTTTAACATATCGTTGACGGTTAATTTTCACTCTCTCAGGCATAGATGGGTTGACTTTATTACTTACATGAGGTATTCGAATCTTTTTTTTGTAACGTCCACCAAAAGAGTTTTACTCGTTAGAGCAAGGTATTGAGTTCAATTTTACTTTTCCTAATAATCACTCGTGGACACAGACTTTTTTAACTTTTGACAAAGTTTTTCGGATTCATTCTTAATATTATATTAGCACGACTTTAAGTGAAGTGTAGGCTCGATATAAATCGTGCTAAATTTATAATGGCCGGCTTATATTTATAGGATTTAACCACTAGCTAAGACCTGCGATCGCACTGGTCGTGACTTGAAGAGGCAGCTTTTGGAGAGGAATTGTACCGCATAAAATATAATGTTTATAATATGGTTTATTTATGACAAATAATATGAGCAATTGAGGAAAGCCGAACAGATTTCCTAGATATTTTTTGTGTGCATCCAAGCTGTCTGTTATACATATCCTGCATGATTAAATAATTTTATCAATGATGTCTATCAATATACTTAGAACAGTATGCAGTTTATTTTCAAATAATAATATAATATTCTTTCGAACTTATATTATTTTCTTTATCATAGATTTAGAGTTCTTTTCACGTGTTCTCGTCTAATTTGGATTAGTAAGTTCGAATTTTTGTATCCGGGCTTGTTCCACCATTACCTTATATTCTACGAAAAGAGATCTGGTGTGCTTAGACGTCCAATCAACTTTGATATTAGATTTATATAACCTTTTTTCTGAGATAATCCACTGCTCAATGGTAGTAACAAACATGAGAAAAATAGCCCGGTTCCCAGTCGAATTAATATTTGCGAATAAAGCAGTCACAGATAAAGTCACATTAAAGGACTTTTATTGAAAAATGCATAAAATTTCCCAGATAGAACACGCTTATAGACAACCTTTCAAAGTGATGAAATCAAAAAACAAATTAAATGATTTTTGTTTTGATTGGGGCTTACGAATTCCGAAGGCAAGAATGACAAGAAGACAAAATCTGCCTAAGAATATTCGTAAGCAACAACTCCTTTTCTAGAATTCTGTCAACTACTAACAGCAATTCTAAAGGAATTAAGGGAAAAAAACTTGCCCTTCTTCTTCCCATTTTCTCGAACAATAATTTTGGAGGAACTACCCCTCAGTTTTATTTTTTTTTTTAGAATTTTGTTAAAAACTAATTTGAAGCCTTTTAACCTCAAACAGTTGTCCGTCTATTAGAAAACAAATATCTGTTTTTTTTAACAAAATCAACGATTCTATGCATCTATCAACTGAAATTATGTCGTAAATTTATAAACAATAAGCGAAAAAATCTTACAAAAGATGTTGTTCCCCATCCGTTTATACGACAAATACTTCCGGCTGGCACCTGATACGTAGCCAAGGGGATGGGCTGTACTGTTGGGTAATTTGTTGGAACTTCGCCATTTAAAAAAAATATCGCTATGTCATTTCTCATGTCCTTTGGGCTGAAATCTTCATGATAGACATAATGCGAAATCGAATATGATAATGTTGTTGATGTTCGAATGAAACGGTTCATGGTTCCCATCACCAATGTAAATTCGCGAGCCGATCTTAGTATGCCTTCTTCATCGCCATCGCTATAAAGTGGAAGCTGCTAGTTATTCCGATCAATATTTATTTAAACTGTTGAAGTTACTTGAAGTAAAATAGGCAATGTGCTGCAGTTAGCACAGTTGAATGTGTTATCAGGGTTCCACCACATATATGTCCATTACCGAAAACTTGTTCCGCAATTCGTAGCCGTATGGATACTTGGTATTTTGTGTTGAATTCATGGGCGGTCACGCCCCCAACGATTTTGGGGACAATAGGGTTGCCTCTGTTTGCTTTATGTATAATATGACCTGTTCAATTGCAAACCACTGATTTTGTATTAATTTCACCAATATTAAAATCTGTATTGCATGCAAAAAAGAAAACATTCCAACAAGCATATATCAAACTACCAGCAAGAAAAAAGGAAAGTTTAGTACAGTTGACTCTAATAAGCAACAGAGGTGAAACACTTACAGACAGCTAAAAGTATGTATAAGTATTTCAATATGAGAGAAATAACGATTTTATAAAAAAATAATGCGTTTGCAATTATGAGACCAATATATTTATCTTTTTTATTGTACGACGCGTTTCACTGAACTAGTCAGCATTATCAAGTGCATGCATTCACTTATAATTCTAATTGATTTCATAATTGCAAACTAATTATTTGTTTATTAAAAATTTTTGTCTAGGAATAGATCAAAAAGTAAATCAACGTTACATCGAACTCATGAGAGAAATACTTTTAACGTAAAAATTATGTTACGTTAACTACTAACCACGTTGGGTTGAGATGGGAAGATGAGAATATTACTAACATTCCCGAATCGATGAGATTGAGCTTTATTTAAAAGTATCTACATATTTTGATCTTTCTGCTTTACTTGGGACAAGGCACTCATTGCATCGAAACTATTTTACGACATAAAATCTAATATACTTTATTGTATTAAAGTTCGTAGCTACAGGAAGAGTCTTTATATATTTCATATGTACAAGAGAAGTGTGAGAGTTAATGGAATCGAGAGGTTCGTGAAGACAGGCATTTTTGTCCATGTATTATATCATAAATAATATCATATCACGAAATTTGCAGTAAATCCAATCATTAGAATTTGAGTTAGTGTACAAGCAAACAAGTTGGTGATTGATCTTGCTCCCGTTTTAGGAGAGGCAAAATACAAACAAAGCAGTAAAATCAACAGAAACACCTTTTATCTTCTGTGATAATAAATTTTAAATACAATGAATTATCGCAGTAGTTTTTCAAATTTGAAATTCGATCATTAAATCTTACAATTACTAAGTTTTTCTGATGAAACCGCTCCCTTCGCTGCCAAAAATTCTTTACTTCTATTGTCCTCCTTTCATACAATCCTTACGTCAATCTTCACATTTTTGAGAATTTTCAAAAGTGGTATTTCCATCTATAAAATCCATAAATTGATTGACAACGGAAAATGAAGTAAGAGAACACTTTCTTTACTATAAATTTTATTACTGGAGGAAGTTGGCACTGCATCATATTTTCAAATATCAATCGATTGTTTATTCAGTGTGAACTTTATATTCAGGGTAATTACTTTTTAATAAAGATTCAACCGGGCCCATTCATCCGCACTGACTAAGCTACACCTGACTACACCTACTACACCTACTACACCTACTACTGACAACGTAAAACTTGCATTTATACAAAGATCTACACCATGAAAAAGACCTCAGAACGAGCTAAAGATGGCTACATACAACCGAAACGCGTCGTCGACAACAACAGGATAGCAACGTCCAGCGGACGCAATCAACTATCAAGAAAATTTGGCCTGTGCCGACAAAAAAACAACTTCATGAATATAATCCTTTCAGTTAAAGAAAAGTATTTCATTTACACATACTTGTCCTTGAAATAAATTTTAACGAAAATTGAAACTTATACAGAATAGCAGCAAATGCAATGAAAATGCAACGAAAATGCAGAAAACTTTTGGCGAAAATAAAATTGATTTGGAACGGCAGGAAATGGTTCTTAACTATATATAGTGTTTCACTTTCGTCAAGTAAATAATAATGAAGTGTCTTGGGAACTTCGGAAGTTGTATGCATTCCATTTGAGACCATATTCAATTTTTAATATTTTCCCCAAATTATTTTCAATAGAAAGGTTGTCATATTGATTTTAATTTCTATTATTAGCGCCTACGGTGATAGTTAAAAGTAAACACATACAAACAAATTTTAGTGCATAAATCTACTTGCAGTTCTTGTTAGTTCCCAATATAATAAAATCATGCATAAGATAAGCAGAAAGTTAAGCCGAAAGTACTTTAAAAGCAACAAGCATAGATATAAGTTTTTATATAAACAAAATAAAACATACCATCTAAGTTGAATAGTTGAGGTTTGGGTATAATTGCATCCGGTCCAACTGCATCTGTAATATGAAACTAATTGTAGCAAGCTTTTTACTGTCTAAACGTTAATAAAAAATAAATAAAACTATTGTAATTAAAATCAAAAAATAAATATAACAAATCTCCTATAAATTTATTAAAATTTGTAATTATACTAGCGTCCTTTTGACAAATTAAAATGCGAAATTCATCGCCTTTATTGCCTGTTCAAATTACAATCTGACCACTAAATGCCAAATGAGTGCGTTAAAATTAAAAACAGCATCGTCGAAAAATCCATTCAAAACAGAGTGAAATCAAACCCTTTTTCTTAAATATTTTTATTGTACAAAAAAAAGTATGCTTGTAGTGAACATCCATTAAAAAATGGGCACCGGAAATTTCTGAACTTTATTCGTTTCGAATATTTCTTTATTCGTTTTCGAATCTAGATATTTAATTGATGAACTTAATCTCTTAACCCCCAAAAATAAAGTAAGGTATATTTAGACACTTGAATTCAGGAGCTTCAATATATTCCAAATTAATTTTTCTAGAGTTACTTTCATTTATTTCTGGTTTGAATGAGAACCAATCAAATCATCAAGATGACATTTATTTTCATCACAAAGGTTAAGACATCCTTGTGTTAATTGAATGCACTGGCACAATACAGCAGGAACGTAAAGAAAACAGTCGCTCCCTGAGGATATTGATAAATATAAGTAAAGATAAAGATATTGAGGAACGAGAAAGCATCTTTGAGTTTCAGTTAGTATCTTTGGTTAGTTATTTTAAGAGAAACATCTGAAATCATTCATGAAAGTGATATGTTTTCAACCCCTCCGAAGACCGACTCTAAAATATGTGTGTTCCATAACTAGATTGCTTCCTCAAAAGCGTGGGCATAGCATAAGTACATACAGCGCTAACACCTTGAATAAACTCCCGATCTAACGGTACTTGACCAAAATAAAAGGATTTTTATTTGTACATGAAAAAATGAAAATTTGGCCGTCAACACCAAATATACCCACATCAAATTATAGAGATAGGGAGGAGTCGAAGAATGGTACATAAGAAAATGAATTAAAAATCTTGCTTAGCACTTCATAATTACTCGTTTATTATTAAATCAGAAATTAAGTTGCACATATTAAACGAATGACCAATGCATCCACTCCATAATAGGAAAACAAGAATTTGCACTGATTACCGTAGGCAATAAAAGGAAGATAACACTTGAAACGAAAAGATAGTAGCTTATTAAAAATATTTGTAGTTCCATCTCTTAACCATGACTGAATACAGTTTACATGAATAGTGACCAGTTTTTCTTCCAGTTCAATAATTGCATTCTATACTACAGAAAACGAAAATGGTAGCAATTAAAATTATTCAATGATGAAAAATTCAAAACATGAACTTGATGAGTCCGTGAAGAATCTCCATTGAAATATCATTTTCTTCATTGCCCACAATCAGAAATTACGTAGTCGAATTTTGTATCAAATAAGACTTATTTCAGACATAAAATTTAAAGTTTTTTAAGACAATTAGGGTGGGGTGGATTCCATTTCTTTCTATAAGTTCTGTAATGTTGTCACAGCGTAGCAACCATAGCATAACCAATAAAAAGCGCTTAGAGCCCGGAAGGGTATCACATAGGAATACGAAAATCCCATGTAGCAAAGAAAGCGAGCTTTGCGAAATGGAGAGCTTGTAAATTAAACCACGTAAATGAGTGGAGAGGCCGCGATGGCTAGGCTAAGAGAATGTTCATGCGTATCTCTCCGCACCTTCGTTTTTATGTCATATCTTCAAGAAGTTCTGCTTACAAATACCATTGCCTCTCGAAATTACAAATCAATACCGATAAATTGGAAGTTTTTTCGAAGTGGTAGCGCTTTTTATTAGAAACTTTGAGTTCCGTATTCTTATTTATAGAGGGAATTCTATGATGCAACAGATATACCTACGATGGATTCATTATACGACAAGTAAAGTAACATTGTCTGCAATCAAGTGTAATTGATGAGTACTTGTCCATCAGTCATGCATATTATTTTAATCAGCTGTAGTTTGAGCGATGTCGACTGACTCGCTTCATACAATAAAAAGTATTTCTTTACTTAGATGAAAAGAGTGATATCATTGACGAGCTCGCAATACATGTTATCTATCATATATAAAGATGACATACGGACAAACGCCTTGCATACACGGAGAGTTTCTATGTGTTATATAATATTGGTTAGCGATATTCGATGCGTTTGTCTCCATAAGCAAACTCCAGCAGTACTGCTAGTGTGAGAGATATATTCTGAATTATATCAACAGCGTAGCATAAACAGTGAGAACACTCCCTGGTGACTTCTCGCAGAAAGAGATACAAAAAGGATAAGTTGATTAATATGTTGTATTTTAATAAGTTTACTTTAAAAAAAAGTTCCACTTATTTTGTTCGAATACCGTTAGATCGATAGTTTATTCAAAGTTTTATCCCTGTTTCCTGTTGTTGCTGTACTTATAACAATATAAATCACAAATTCAAATGTCGGACTTGAAAAATTTTAGCTTCTATTCTAGAAAGTATATTTAGGACTCAGGTTGCATTGGCGATGTCACTATAATGAGTAAAGTATAAGGATCTTACATTCTTTTTAGTTCATCCATAGAATTATTAAAATGGAAACCAGCTGAAAGCGACAATGAGAAAAGAAAAATTTCCTAAAGTGAACTTAGGCATAACATTAAGCGTAAATGTTAGACGACATAAATTAGAGGAAGCTACACAAAACCTGGCTTTATGAAGTTAAATCATTTGCAAGCCAGTCCTTTTGCAGTCTTCTTTACAAATGCAATGAATTTGTAAGGACATAAGTTGAATATTATTACAATAGAAATTGGATCTGAGTGTTGATACGCTGATAGTTAATAATTTCGATTGACTTTGATGTCGTTCAATAGATGAGGTTTGGAAGGACTTACAATATTTGAATAGTAAGTCTAGTGAATATATAGTATGTTAGTGACTTACTATACATTTGCCCCAATGAGCTAAGCTAATCTTTGTTTTAATCAGACTTTTATAAAATATTATGTAATCGAAAAACATCTTTGATAAAATGATACGTGAGATCCGATTCGGTTGTGTTTGATCGAATTTTGATAGAAGTTCAGTATAAATTTGTACACATTTCATTAGAATCGGTACTACGCTTATACTAAGAATTAGGACTCTGAGTTCACACATTCTACTTCAATTCAATTTGCTCAAAACAGAAAATTTGAAAGTCAATTAGCAATTGTCTGTTATGAGGAAAAAATGAATCATTTCTTTTTTCTTAAGTATGAAAGAAATAAATTACGAAGTTGCTATCTCAGAGATACTTGGTATTGGATATGTTTGATAATTTTGATAAGATATGCCTGGCATTTCCAACGATTAAAATTCAATTAGACAATTTATTCGATATTTACTAATTTTGAAATACTCTCAATTTACATTGTCGTACAAATTTTACGCGTGTATAAATGTTTTTGTTATCAATTAAATACTTTGTTGCCGTGCATAAAATTCAATTTAAAGTGGCTGAGCCGGGGGAATCACATTTTACAATAGTTTCTCTAATGTATTATATTTTTGATATGATGATACAATTGAAAATGGAGATTAGAAATTATGTTCGCGTAGAATTATATAAAAAATTATACCTTTTTTGTTAAGCTTAATCGTTGCAGTTCCGTGTAATACTAGCTTCGATTAAATTATAGAATTTATCCAATATTTAAATTAGATGCATAGATGCAATGCAAACACTACCCCTATGCGCGCAGTAACGCTATATTCTACTGCTTTATAAAAGAAAAAAAAAACTGCTCTTTGCAGAATAGAAAATTTCGGTAAAACTTTTTCGGTTCCTTAAAAATTATATAATGTTGAATGAAATGAACGTTACATTATGAATGAACAAATGAACATTATTATGTGTTCAAGCCCAATAAACTTCTAAGAACTTAAAAGTATGGTACAGAACTTTATTGTGCATACAAACGTGACCAAAAGGTTTTGCTGCCTTCATATACACCACTTGAAAGTACTTTATACAAAATGTGTACTAGTGATTATTCTGTAGCTTTATTCTGTCAAGTATCAGGTGCAGATTGAAATTGCATTTACTAAGCAGAAATAAAATCGTAGCCGATTTCATCTTGAGGAATCTCACTCAAAATGAAGCAGAGGAATAAATAATATTCTAGTTGTGCAGAGCTTCAAATTGGAAGTTCAATCGTTTTTCACCTTTATTCGTGCCCATCAAATCGATTCTTGTTGACACGTTTTTATATGATTTATAGTTCGTAGATTTTATAAAACCCTTGATTTTTAATAGTAACTCCTTCCATCTTGGAGTATGGTTTACTTGTAGTTTGTGCGGTAACTGCACATATTAACTTCAATCCTGTCTGTCAGCACTTTTGTGACATCAAATCTCAATAACGAATCTTTGATATAATTTTCTTGCAATTTATTTATTTAAATGACTCTCTATTTTAGATATATTTTGTGCAACCATTCTACCGGCATTTGAGAGCTGTCAAGGTAGCACTCGGACGAGTATAAATCCTGTCCGGCTGTTGCAGTGCTTTATCGCTAAAAGAATCAATAAATAAATGTTTTTTTATCTATAAATTCTTTTCACGAAGAAAATGTTTCTAAGAAGCTAAAACTCTCAAAAACTTAGATTTTTGAGTATTGTTCAAAATGAGGAGCTGAGTGCATCCAACCAATTAACGCAATATTTACTCAACAAAGGAGTTATGAGTTTTCGGAAAGCCGAATTCTAAATGTAGATATCATTTGGATTCTACAAAAGCCATTCCTCCCTTTTTGATCATTCTTCGGAGCCCACCGAACAGGGCTTCTTATATCTTTAGAAAGATGGAAATTTGGTTGAAATTGTAAAGAAAACACTGGATGCGAAGCAAATTAAACTTATAAAGAATAAATATATTTTTTAAATCTTTGGTAAACTACGTTAGACTTCGTTGTTAATCTCAGAATTTTTGTTATCACTAAGGAAATCGTTAATCAATAATTTCTACTCAAAGTAAAGACTCATCAAAGGCAATAATCGCTCGGTCATATTGTAAATGCAACATATGACGAATTATATTTCTATTTGATTGAAATGGGGAAATCTCAATTTTAACGAACGTCCTCAGTTGTCGGGTGTCACCATCAAAAGACTATTTAAAAGATAATCGATGAATATCTTTCATTGTTTCTTACCTTTTACCAAGTGATAAGAAAATTTGGGTATTTCCAAAGAATATAACACAGTTTGGACGAACTACTTTCAAGGTTTTCATTAATTGACTAATTAATAAATGTAGTGAATGCTTGTTCTAAATCCACTTTATCATGTTCTCACTGCAACGTCACTGGCAGCATAATAAAAAATAAATATCTTTGTTTAAATCTTTGCTAAACTATATTAGAAAACTACATATAAAAGGGAACACATTTATGAATACCCGACATATACTCAAATATGTTATTAGTTTTGTATCGAAATTTTAAAACTCGGTAATTTTAACTGGCTGAATTTTTCATCCTTTGGAAAGCACTCAGCAAATTCTTGGTCCAATATTCAGCACGAAATAGAAGCGGTCGAAAGAATTGAAGGCGATGATAATAGTTATTGTTTTTCATTATTATATCTTCTGTTCTATATTATATTTTCGTTCGAATCTTGCAAAAAACAAATATTTAAAGAAAATGATTCACACTTGCTTTAACAAAACGTTTACAAGAAATTTGTGAGAAAATTTGCATATTTACAATCATGCAAGAAATTTGTGAGAATATTTGTCAATTTACAGTCATGCATTTAAAAGAACACATTTAAAAATAGTTAGATATTAGTAAATGAAAAAACAAGAGAGATGACATAGTGACAAAAGCGCGTTGATTTCGAACATATGGTTAGTACTAAAAACATTTCGAAATCATGCTCCTCATTGGGAGCCCTATTCCCAACGAATGATTGATGTCCAGTTGATCAACAATTACTCTCGTATAGAGGTTAAATGCGCTTTGCTCTTTACATCTTATTGAGACCTTTCATAAGGCATCTGACACGCACATGATAAATTAAAACATTTTATATATAGATATATCTAGACAAAGTATAATTAATGAAGCCAAACGAATGTTGTTTTTTTTTATTATTACAGAATTTATTCGAACGATCAGGGCAGAACAACGTATGCAACAGTTTTTCAATTTACTTTTATTTCCGTATATTATATTTACTTCACTTTTCATTCACATTGAGTAAGAATATTGTTGTCGAAAAATTAGGTATGGACTTTGGAAATTGTCAACAAGAAACATTGAATTATTCCCTCGAGTTTCTTATTATGAATTGTGATATGCAAGTGAAATTGACTTTGAAGATAACATTAGACTGTGTTCGTTAGTAGCTGGAAGCAATGAATGTCTCGTATATCTTTCTTAAGAGGTATCTATAATAAGAAGTAAACAAGTCATGATTTGAGACTACAATAAAACTAATGCAGGTATTGATAATATCGACAAAGTGTTGTGCGAATATATTCGAAAACGGGATACAAAGCATTTGCGGTCAGCATTTTTATTCAACATGTTAGATATAGCCCCTCATGCTGCATTTATCAAGAAAATAACTAATTGCACATACTCGTAAAGAGAATACATCAGAAACGTATTATTTTCACAAGGCAGACAGCTTTACCTGTCAACTGTTTCAGAATCGGAGAAAAACGCTGAAATTATAAGTTTGCGATCAGGACCGAAATTAAACTCATCTTAGAATCGCATTTTAGCGCCTTCTCCATGGGAACGCATCTTCAAAAACCAAATAGACATGAAACAAATCGTCATAAAGCCTATTGCTACTTGTGCGAGAAACATCAAACCAGCTGAATAGCTTATACAGAGACAAATTATGCTCTTTTTTATTAATTGAATTTCTACGTTAATCGTGATGCAACTTTTAAATATATTCGGTTATAGCGGTGTCTACCGAGGGCCTAACGAAGATTAACTCACACGGCCTAATTTTTTTATAATAATTATATTTCCGTCAGATTCATGAATAACCTCGATACCTTTATATATATTAATTTTTTAATTAAGACAAAGTATCATTGTTCACATCTTTGAATGTCTTGTGGGAGAAAATATTGCATAAATTACTATTAATATGCGAAACTAGCTATTGAAATATTAGAACAAATAAAGAACTAAATTAGAATAAGAATGAGAAAACAAATGCATGAATGCATGTGAAATTACATCACAAAACTTCTATTTGTTAAAAACAAAAGTCAGATATGTATTGTTTTTCTTTAACAATCTTAATCCCTCCTTGATTGCTTACAAGATAACTAGCGAATCAACCGGAAATACGGAATTTTAAATTGGAACGTAGCCATTTCCGTGAGTAGTGACTAAGCGCTTTACAGAATAATTTAACTAAGCTGAGGTTATTGAAGTTCATTTCTATTATGCAACTTTACAGTGCACAAGGGCTATTGCATTGGCTCGTATATCTTCATCATGGATTTGGCACATCCAGTAAATATGAGTAAAAGGAGTTTAATAAAATCCGAGATACAGTTTTTATCAAGTCAGTATTTAAGTAGTTTCAAATCTCAGCCACACCGTATATTTTTTTCAGATTAATGCCAATATTTAAAAAAATTAAAATATAAACTGAAATATCATTCATCTGGGAATAAACACTATCGTCTACTATACTTGGCACTTACTTTGACGGTTCTGTGTCGCAATCATTAAAAGTTAGAAGAATATGTGCTAGGGATAAGTTAAAATATTTGATACATAATATCAAAAGGACATTCACGGAAAGAATTTAAAGACATTCAAACAACTAAGAGAAAGAAGTGCGAGTCTTTCTTAAACCAGCTAAGGAAAGAAATAAAGAAAGTCCATATTTAAAAAAAATTATTCCCAGGCGAAGCAATGCACTGATAAGCACCTGTTTTAATTATTTCAATAACCCCCGTGCATCGAGGTTTTGTCTAGCGAACAGTTTATTTAACTGAAAAGAAAAAAGACTGCGAACAATGCTTAGTAGACATCCTACAAGTCATGATGTCTATTTGGAAGATGTTTTGAAAGTTAAAATTCAAAATACTTGAACAACGCTTGTGAAAAGGAGATTAAAGAAAGATAACCAACTCGGAAATAATTTCTCTAGCTTGAACGAGAAACGTTTAACATAAGTCTTTTAAAGGGGGATAAATGAAAAACAAGCCGAAAGCAAGCTTATTTCATCAAAATCCCGAATATATGATTTAATTTGTAACACTACAATAATAGAATCTAAAACATCTTCATTTTACCATACTATTAGTCAGAAAAGTTTACAGAATATCATGGCTAGATAACATCTTTTCGCTTTTATTGGAAACTCAATTTTGATTTCAAGAAGAATATTTTATGAAAGTTTAAGTAATAAATACCAACTGATGCTCACGCGGAAAACAGCCTGATCGCCAAAATCGAGGCATTAAGAAAATATGCATCAGCAAACACGAACTTTTTAACCCAATTTGTTCGATTGAAGTTATATAAGAAAGGAACATACTGACCTGAAAATGTTTTTAGACTTAATCTTATTTGAAACGTTTTAGAAAAAGATTAATTGCAGAAGTCATATATTTAAGTGCATAGTAATTTGAGTAGTTGATTCTAAGAAGCCGCATTTATTATTTAATTCCTTCCTATCTCACTATTAACATTACTTCAACTTTTGAGTCAATTTAGTTGCCTTTATTCTTTGAAATATTTAATAATAGACAACTAAATATCAGTACTGAAATACTATTACATTGGCAGCATTGGACTTTTTAAAACGGTCATAATACAAAACATCACATATAACACAAAGAACTGTCTTTTAAAATATGTGAACATTCATTTAGATAAATCATACGATTATGAAATTACGTGAGTTTGTGTTCAATTGGTGACCTCCTCCATATAGCAAAGATACGACTATCTACCTAATGCCTTATCTGCAGGTATTTCCAGAGTCGTATGATTCATTAAAAACTTTTTCTATAACAATTATTCTGCATGGGGCAATATTTTCATTCCTATATGCGCTACATAATGTGCTCTATGTATGAGGTACCGTGAAATGTATTCAACGATAACTCAGATTCAGTATTGCTAAGAAAAACTTCATATTCTTACTAAGTTAACATCAATCATTACACTTTGTACGCTACAAAGTGAAATGATTGATGTTAACCCACTAGTCTTAACCATCATTTCGATGCTGTAGTAAACATCAAAAATAAATATACGAAAAAAACCTTAGTAGCACGGAAAGATCAGTGCCGGTAAAATCGTCATCTTTCAAAGTCGAATAAAACGCTTTGGTTAATGTTTCTATTGCACATGTCTTTAATTCTTAATTTAATTTCTACCATATTTACCATTAAAAATTTTGTAAACATTTTCTCGTTATGTTTATTTTCTTTCATTTCTGCACTAGCCAATGTTATAGATAAAAAATTCATTGAATTAAACAAAAATAAAGAAGTTTCAACTCTACTGACATACTGATGATTTCGCAATGTTACCTAAATAAAATTATATATTAATTTAATATTTAATATATTCTATACTGAGTTAACAGACATGCTAGCGATTATTTTGAATATGAAACGCGGAACATAACTAAAGTTTTGCTAATATATGAATAAACTAATATAAACTAACTAATATATGAATAAACAATATTCAATTAACAGCGAAGTGTTTCTGAATTGCAAAGTTTTAACGACATCTTTTGTGACAATGGATTAAAAAATTAAAGACCGCAAATGCGTCTTATTTGAAATAAGTCTGAACGGTTAGCGCAAATCGATCAAACATATTGAGATTCAAATTATTTTTGTGAGACTTCCAACTCGGAAGTGAATCTAGCACAATGTTTCAACGTGATAGTTCACCTTATATCAAACCAATATTCTCACTTTTTAAACCCGGCCGATCACCAAACTGACCTTAAAGCATTAAATTGCAGTATTAGTGATAATGTCAATCTCACTATGAGCACGTGATCAGCATAAGGACGACTAATACAGGCAGTTGATGTGGGGATCAGAAAACTAATTCGTGATTATAATTATACATGATTACATAATATATATTATATACAACGCTCACTTCACTAATGCAACTATATTTTTTGCCAAAAATTCACTGCTTAAGGACAAACATGTTGAAAAGACTCAATGTCATTTAACGATACCTTATAATTAATTAGGAGCGTATATAGAAGTGTAAAAGGATGACATGAAAAAATATATTTGATCAGAGATTATTTTTGATTGATTTTGTATTTTAAAATGCAATAAAATTTTCAGTGATTTCTATATGGCCGACAAAACGTCTTCTTTATTAGAGCTGGATAAGCGTCTGACATTGAAATATGAATCATCGTTTCTAATGTTTAAAACTCGAATAAAATACCTAACATAACAAAAACCGAATATTCCATGTGGTCCAGCTCGGTAAAGAAGCCAAAAACAATGCATTCAAACGTAATTTAATTGGATTTTTATTACTTTAGCTCGATCAGAAATATTTTAGCAAAATTGTTCAACATAAACGCAACTACATGAATGCAATGCGTCATGCGCGACGACATATTTTTTCACGTCTTATCATTTTATAGATTCTTTGATATTTGCTTCTTTCACTAGATTAATCATCACTTGTTTGAAACAGTGTTTTCTACGTAACTAAAACAGAATGAAGAAAATGTGAAGATTCCAATCAAAACCATAATTTTATCAAAACTAGAATCTTTCACTTCCCGGCAAAACAGCAAAAATTATCAAATTTATTACAATACCCATTAGAAGTTTTCGTAGTTAGCAGTATACAACACTATTACACTTAAAAACTTTAACCTAAGTTTTTTTCACTTACTTGTGTTGGTTTGTATAAGAATAAATAATATAAAAGGTATTTGAGTGGTCGTCCACATTGTACAATAATTCAATTAATATTTTTATTCTAGCAATATATATAAAACTTTTAAATATTATCTATTTCACTACTGAAAATCTTAGAGTTGGTTTTTCCTAGTTTACTAGTCGTCCACTACAAATTCTATCGCCAACTAACTTCTGCGTGCAGAGCACTCAATTGAATATCGATATTCAAACTGATAATTGAGCTTTATCTAATCTTCAAAAAATGCGATCTACGCGTTATCAGTTTACTATCAGTAGAATCTGAGTGACAATTTATCATACAATTATTTGGACAACATTAATTAGATACAAAGAAATTTTTATACTTAAATAAAATTTTTATAAATCTAGACTTTTTCTGCATAATTTAAGCTTTTTTGTATCCTTTGAATAGGACGTTGTTGTGATTTTTAGCGTATCATGTCCCATTTTTTGTCGTTCATCTTCCATTTCATTTTCGCTCAGTGTTGGTGTTGTCGAATCACTATCATCAAAATTAAACTTCTGTATGGGCATATCTAATTTTTGGTGAATTTTTTGGATATGGGTGCGGTAACCAGAATTTCTGAAACAATTCAGTACTACATTAGATAAATAAGATAACCCCAGGTTGTAATCTGATCTTATTTGAAGAAGTTCAAAGTGTTAGCAGATATGGTTTGGGGTTTTTACCCTCTCTTATTTCAACCCCAAAATCTTAGTAAAATATTTCTTAGGTAATTTAGCTATACTTTAGATGTCGTATAAGGAATATAATACTTCAACGCAGCGGGCACATAAGACAGCGACGCAGTAGAGTTAAATAGATTTGAAACGCCTAAGATAGCTTCTTCATATTGACCAAAGTAATATTCAATCACCAATAATCAAAAAGTAGAAATACTCTCTTAATAACGACGCGACCTCTACACGGTTTTGACTACATATCACAAATGATTGTCAGTTGACCAAACCGATAATTCTTCAGCTAATACAGAAATCCTACATCGATATGTTTGCTTCTCATAGTTTAGAACTGATGCTTTTATTTAAAAAATTCATTAACAATTTCAAATATTTGAATTGAATAAAATGTTTAACGAATTCCATTAGATACACATACAGCGATAAGATTATATTAAATCTATGCGGAATAAGTCATCTTGCTTTAACGAATACCTTTTGAATTTGAACGTAGCTTTCTGTTTTATCGGTTATTTAAATTCGTAAATTTATTTATCAGTTGATATGTAGTAAGTGCCGCAGCATTTGCATTATTTGAATATTAGTGATAAATGTTTCACTATATATATGTAACATATAATGCAACCAATCATTTTATTCATAAAGAAACAATCAAAACTAAACTATTGGCATTAAAAGCTAATGTTTATTGGTAAACATTCATATAACTATCAATTTTTTATCGTATTCCTTTTCCGCTTGAATCTTTTTTAAGTTTTTAATAAATTCAATACACGCCCGGGGTCTTGTCTGTTTTTTCGTTGTGTCTCTACTTTAGGTTAGGGTTCTTTTCATGATATTTTTTTCTCCGATTGTAGGTTGTTCACCAGCATGCATAAAAACCAGTGCGAAAATTTAATTGTACTTCTGAAAGGGTTTTTTTTTCGGTTGGCCGCATTAAAAATGGCTCCATGCAAATTAAAGTAACTTAAAAAATAAAAACAATCGCTTCCTTTATTGTTCGTTGATTTTTTATTACTGCAAACACCACGGCTTTCGGAATATACACGTATTCCATCCTCTGTGTTTGCAGTAATAAAAAATCAACGAACAATAAAGGAAGCGATTGTTTTTCTTTTTTAATCTAATATGTTCGTTGAAATTGGTGGCTAGGGTTATCCATAAAGTAACTTGATCTTGTTTTTCATTACCTTTTATGAAGAGTTTAAATGTATTTTGTTATTTTTGCAAGGAGTTCTTGCAAAGAGTTCTGACGTTTTTTCGGCTATCGATATCACCGAAAATAGGTTAATCATAAAAGCTGACCCTCTTGAGAATGCTTGTGTTAAGAAATTCTTGAAGCTATGAAGAAAAAAAAATATTTTAAGGAGTCTTCTCCGCCAGATTACTTTATCTGCTATAATTTACCACGCGATGGAAAAGATATCAAAACAAAGTAATTATTTACTATCTAATGCTACTTATATTCTACTTCATTCAAAATTCTCTTCCTTAATGTTAACTATACGTTTTTCGATCTTTTCCCACTTTCCAGAGGTGCAAGAGGATTTCAGGAATAAGCCGACAAACCTTTTTCTGAAAACTTACCGGAAGAAAATCCCAATTAAGAGGGGCCCATACTCATTATGCAATTATTACAATATTATCATTTTAAAAAACTATAAACTTGAATCTTAAACCATACTTACTTTTTATTTCTTGGACTGAATCTGTTGCTATTTGACATACAAGCTTTCTTTTGTGGTGTAGTCGGCAAACAAGGCTTGCCGGTGCTACTATCACCACATATTTTTAACAAATTATCAAATTGATCATTAGCATATGCTAAGAATTCCGGTACAGGTTTGTAACCAATATTTTTCTCATATTCATCAGGGTCGAATTTGTCTGTTATCAATTTATCTGAAATTTTCAAGTGACGAGGTAACATTTATTCATTCAATTAGGTTATAACTTACATCTTTTTAGAGTTGCGCCTTCTAGTTTATATTGTTCAATTTCCAAGTCTTTCTTCTTTATTATATCTTTCAGTTCAGCATTTTGTTTCGCTAATGTGCTCATAGAAAGCAATAATGGATGTAACATTATTTTCACGTACTGTAAAATTTAATATGATTGTTAAGAAGTTTACAGGTAAATAAGGGGAAACTGTAAAGCATGGAGAAACTATAAAACATAAGAATTGCTGTTTCTATGTCTTAGAAATTATAACACGTCTTTATTTTTGCAGTTACAAGAGAGTTTAGCAGTTATTAAGAGACAAATAAAGGTTCATGTTGTCTGTTTCATGATTATAAGGATTCAAAAGAGAAATTTCCTGTTTCCCAAAAATCCCAAAAAAAAAAAACACCGGGATTGAAGGAAACCAAACTAGTCAAATAATTTAAGCAATTTTATTAACCAGTTTATTAGTTTAAACAGATTTTGGATTATGTATGTTCAAATGACGAAAGTATATTAGCAACTGGGCGAGAAGTTCATAATCCGCGGTTTAGTTTTAACTTAGCTGATGATGCATCGGCGTCTTATTATTTTTCAGAAGTGTTTGCACTGTGTCCCAGACAGTGTCATTTTTTGGTTCTAAGGTTAAAGAATTTACTGAAAATGTCTTTACAATTAATGTGTGCTGACGCAAATATAACCAACTTAAAATTTCTTCGACATGTTTATACTTTTATTACTTTTAACCAATTATTATATTCAAAGTATTTAGATTCAAATCCAGCTTATTGTCTGTCGGTAGTCGTAAACATGACTAGAAGCGCAACTTGCGGCAAAAACCAATTACCCTTGCTTGAAAGTTTCAAATTACCCCTGATATAGGATGTAACAAGTCGTTTGCACTCTCAGTTAAAACTAGTCACGTTATGCTTTCATTTAGATATTTGAATGATTCCAATACGATGCTGAACACTCCAAACATTGAAGAATAATGACTAGGACTATGAACATTTTTAACACAATTTAAAACTATTCCCACATTCATAGCCGATCACAAATTCCATGCAAAAAAATAAATTAAAACCTGCACAAAAATCGAAATATACCAAATACAATAAACTGCAACAAACCTTTTGCTGACTACATTTTTCCAGCTTCCATTTGAAATTAAATGGTCTTTTTGAAACATAATATTTATAATCCAAATCAGCTTTATTTTCCAATGGTTGTAGTGATGCATGCGATGGTAAACTTACTAAAGTTGATAAAATCGTTTCGTTATCATATTCAATCCGTTTATTTTGATCCTGAAAAGAATCATTCACAAATTGATCTTATATCCGAGTAATATTCTGATGGAACGAGTGAAAACGAAACCCATTATTAGTATTTTGAAAACTGTTGCAATCAACAGCGCGCGATTTGTGACTCACCCTTGCTCTTTTGAGGATTTCTTCGACAGTACACTCTTCCTTCCATAAATATTCGAAATCACTCAAGATAAACGTTACTAATGAATTTTCAATTGTACACTTTGATAATAACGTCTTGCCATCGATACTTAATTGTTCCCAGCTCATATTGTACCGATTAGTTCGATGATTTTTTGGCAGAAGATAATTATACTATATCGTAACTATTGTTTACACCTATGTCTAAGCCTTCTTCATTCATATCAATAAGTAAGTAAACTTTATTGAGACTTGAAACAAATTGACAGTGAGAACTTAATGACAATTTAACATTTGACATTGTTTAACTGTCAAATACACTTGGACATTTTGGATATATTTTACATATAGAGATAGAAGTTTTGGCTATTTAGGAGATGCCATTCGCTCTTATGGCTTATTTAGTGACATTCATATCCATACCTCTCTGTTAATATCAATCCATTTGACAGACAGATAGATAGATAGATATATTTATTGAGGCTATATGTGTACATGTCATTCTTAACCAACTATGGCAAATATTTAATATTATATGGCAATAGGGTTGGTAAATCTGAAGGGGTTGTGGAGCACAGGCTCTTCAGCTGACTTGGGCTCTTTATATTCTCCGGTGACATGTGCCTCCCGAATCGTTGAGGTTGGCGCAATGCGTGCCGTCTAATCACCCGCGGTCTCCTGGTCCAGCCTGGACATAGAATGGTAGAAGCGATATTTGAAGACGCATCGAAGGAGGTCATTGTTGGCAGATTAGAGCAAAGGAGTTTGATTGGGGCTAGGTAGGCTGAGGAGGCGACATGTTCCGATAAAACAAGTCACGTACGATAGCTCGGGGTGAGTTGACCATCTACTCAGTCTCTTGGCACTTGATTAAATCATATAATTCAGCATTGGTTTGATTTTTAGTTCCTCGTAAAGTATACTACTGCGGTAGTACATTTTATTGGGCTTTCGAAACTTAGACAGGCACTTCCTAAGAATCTTTCTTTCGAAAATCTGTAGCTTTTCAGCGATAGTGGGGGAGATCCTTAGCCAAACCGGGAAGCAGTATGATATTTTTGGACATGAACTTTGTGCTGCTGCTGATGGATCTGCTGGAGAGTAGTGGTACCAGCGCTGCAGAGGCTATGGTCGCGTGGGCGTGCGGGTTAAATTTGAGGCGATGGTGGAATAGGACGCCTAAATATTTTATATTGCTTTTTAGCTCCATAGGGGAATTGTCGATATGCAGAGTGAGCTCTCTACTCTCTGACGGTGCCAATCGGTGGCTTTTCACGGAGGCATTACGAAAGCAAATTAGTTCACATTTTCCGGCGACAATGGATAGCACCCATTTTTTGAAGTACTCTTGAAAGGGTTGTATTGGCGGTGTAATGGTCTTCAAGGCTTTCTGGGGGAAATAGTGGGTAGCTAGTACGATGATATCATCTGCGTAGAGGTTGGTGGGCGGGGGATTATGGGGGCGCGTTCTGAGTGAGGTGATTTGAAATACTTGCTGGCTGGGCCATGGGGATATCGTGGAGGAAAAAGTTGAAAAGATGCGGCCCGAGAATAGATCCCTGTGGAACTCCCGAGTTGACACTAATGGAGTTGGAATATGTGTCCGCTATATTTACTGAACTGTATCTTTCATGGAGAAAGTCATCTGTGATGCGTACAACTGAGATGAGACATTCGTTGTTGAGGAGTTTATAAATAAGTCCATTCGACCACACTGAATCGAATGCTTTTTCGAGATCAGTGGAGCATGCCACGGTTGTTTGTTTCATTCTTAGCCCGGTCGAAATGCGGTCGTGTAGCAGTAGCGCTGCTTGCTCCGTTGATAACTTATCTTGAAATCCGAATTGCTGGGCAGGCATGATGGAAACAATTCTTCAGTGATTTTGATTCAGTGCTTTGCTTTGATTTTGAATCAAAAGCACTGAAGAAGAGAGTAAGTAGCTCCCGAAATGCGCATATGCATAAATAAATCACAATTGTAGTAAGGAAAAATTGTTTCTTTTATATAAAAAATTTTTAAAAGCAACTACAAACAACGGAAATATTCAACATAAGATATACGGCATGATGGGTTTGGCAAATGGTTTGAAAGAAAGAATTATAATCTTATTTAATATCTTCCCTAACTTCGAGAACATGGATATTGCTTTGAACTTACCTATGTCTCCGTTTGATTTTTTTTGGATAAGGGGATAAGAACTGCAGTTTTTCAAGCTCGAGAAAAGTACCCATTGTTTATGCAGTGGTTTATGATGCAGCTCAGGGGTCTAAATATGGTGGAGAAACATTTCCTTAGCTAGTAGTTGGAGATTTCGTCTGGCCCAGCTGATTTTTCATGGTTTAATGAGCTTAGTGTGTAAAGGATTTGTTCGGGCGTTGCATAGAAGCATTTGAAGGTTTCGAAGGATATGGCTCGGTTGTTGGGGGAGAGGATTATCAGAAAGGAGCCCTGATATCCTTGCAGGAACTCGTTGACCTTCCGCTCAACAATAGCGTTGATGTTGCGAACGATCGATGACTTCTTTGCGTACAGGTGGTGGAAGTAATTGGAGCACGCGGATAGTTTTTGCTCCGTTGTCGTTAATGTTTCCCCATTCAGTTGCATTTTTGTCGAATTCAGTTGGATTTATGGTCCACCGGCCGGCGAGAGCATTGATTTCCTTGATAAGATTTGCGGATGCTTTCAAGGCGGACAGGCGATCTTTGAACATTTTTTTCATTTCTGCACGCGTGGTCGCCCTTATAAGGGTGTCAAGACAGTTTATTTGGGATTTCATTGAAATATATTCAGTGTTAATGTGGTTAAGATTCTTCTGGAAGATTCTCTTAAGGCGTTGTTGCCACCTAGCTTTGGTTCAGATGAGGTGAGTAATATGAAGAGAATTTTCCATTTTTGAAAAACGAAGGTGGGGTGGCGGGTGCGTATTTGTTTAAGGTATTTAGTATGCTGGTGGAGATATCCTGGATGGCGTTGTCTATTTCTGGATTGTTGAGTATCCTATGGTTCGGATATTTTTCCCTCGAGTTGATCTGAAAGCTCGTCGTTGAATGCTGGCCAGCATTTGACAGACACGATATAGTCGAAGAACATTAACAGATGTCCATCTAAATCTGTGTTACCATGTTACCATCAGTACAATTGTACATATTTACAGAAATCCAAACAAAACTCTCCTATACTCAGTAATCATACTTTTGTCGAGGCCACACGTTATAATCTTTACAATTATTATTAATTAAGGATCCCATTCGAACAAGAAAAAAGAGATAAGAACACCCAATGTAGCACGTAAAGTAAACTCATTCATGATAGAAACCGACTTTTTATCCAATCTCCAATAATTTTTATTTGCAAATAATAATATATCTAGAATTTCCAATACCGAATACCGATTGATAGTCTGTTCTAAATGTTTGTGAGTACTTTAAGAACTATACTGGATAAGAGATTTCTGGGATAACAAGGTACTAGAAGATAAATCTTGAATCGTTAAATGGTCGTTGTATGTTGACCATTTAATGATCCTAACCGTAACTTCCGTAATTCTTCAGAGTAAGGATAACCCACGGTTTTTTGTACAATGATCTGCTTCTCACCATCTCAAACATCTCAAAGATCTTAGTACCGTCTGCCACTGCCGACAAAATTTTCAGCTGGAATTGAGACGTGATTATGTCTCGGATGAAGGATTTGTATATTAAAAGTATGTGTGTACCCTCAGTGTGAGTAGACGGATCTGGAGGATAGAAGTGATGAAGCTATACACCAATATCATTTAAGAAAGTTACTGCTCAGGGTCTTTTCCATGGTGATTTATGATGCCAGGTGAATGGAAGTTTTATCGTGAATGTTACTTGCTATTTTATCATGGATAGGGTGATGCCTTCCAAAAAAGAGTTCTGTCCGAGAAACTCATTGCGTAAAACCTCAATAAAAAAACTGTTAACAAAATTGTCCATCAGATCAATTAATCTGATTAATTAAGGTTTATTTTCGGACAACATTTACTCTCGCCGATAACATGCATCCATTCAAAAGTCGTCATTGCGTATTGAAGAAACCATACCATTAAAAAAGATGGTTCAATTGAGCTAACGGCTGAATAATATAAGTAGGTTTTTCTACAATATAATAATTGTGCACGTTCAAATTTGTTTGGAAAAGTAGAGTTAATCTAAAATTAAATACCGAGGAACAGAATAACATAGGATATGCAATTAGATTCAAAATGCGGCTTATGTAATTGAAATTTGAGATAGCAAATTAGAAAAGTCGTTTTAAGATTCACTAAGGTGCTGGATTGACAAACACTCTACCGAAAACATTACCCGCTTTATAGGTAAGAACTTTAACATTGGAGTAGGGCAAGCTATGCACAAAATCAATCCCATTTTCCCCAGCACATTTTTGCGATTACCGTAACCATTTTAATTCATCTAATGATTAATCAAGACAAATCTAATTCAAAGTAGTATCGGAAATTCTGAGACACTCTACAACTCATTCAAGGCATAAAAAACAAAATTACAGCTTTTAAAGTTATAAATATCCTCGAAAATAACGCACATAATGGCAGATACTCTGAGTTAGAGCTTTCCGAAAAACAGCCAAGGAAATAATAATGAAAACCAGTGGCTGAACACTTCATTAACAAGCATTGACTATGTATTGTTTTGCTACATCATAAAAAAAACAATAATTTCTAAACTGTATGTTTTCTATAGGGATGGAGGGCATTTTTTGCTTACAAAAGATGGAGTAAACAGCGCAGTAAACTCTTCAACGAAATTGGAAACTATAGTTAGAGAAGTGCTTAGAATAGTTGACATATGAAATATTGTAGCATATTATGCTTTCTCCATCTTAGCAATTTAAAAGGTATCCTAGAGCGCGACGACGCGTAAGGCAGGAAGGTATCTTTTTCTAGCATTCAATTCTTTGTCGCTATAGAAGGAATTCCCGTTACCTTCAGGTGATGCCCGATGTAATATGTCAAGGGGACTAAATGCCAGTCAGCTCAGGTATTTAGTCCAAGAGCATTGTGCGTCTGGGAACTGCACACTCATGGCGTTAATTGCCTTCCCCTCGCTAACTCAAAAAACTTTGTGGTCACAAGAAATGAAGTTCGTCTTTGGCGACTTGATAAATTCCTTGGTAAAGCCTGATTAACGTTTATCCGTATCTCAAGAAACAATCAAATAATATTGTTATTATAAATATGTTGTTATACAAAGATAGATATGTAGATATATTTATTGAGACTTTATACGTACATGTTATTTTTTTTTGTCCTTATCTATTACGATATTGTAATGTTTGACAGCGACAAGTTTGTCAAACAGTTTATTTTTATTGATCTGGTCGCAACCGATACTTAGTTTAAAATTAATGTATAATTCATTTATTTTTTCATAAGGCTTATAAGGCTTTTAATTCTTGGCTTTTAATTCTTGGAACATGGTAAACCTTAAACCTAACTTAATTCTACGTACTTATTTTTATTTACAATATAGACGTGCTTGATGTGTAGGCGGTAATCGGATAGAGATGGGAAATCGGAGTCCTGTCAGAAGAAAGGGACGAGAAGTGTGGAGGGTCTCTGGAGCTTACTTAGGTGGCCCCATTGGTCTTGGCGATCAATATGAAATTTCGCCTGTCGCTTGCGCAATTGGGTTAGCCGCGGTCACCTTCCTCTGTCTGTGTATAGAACGGTAGCTTGTGGTTCGGTGAGGTGGTGGGGTTTGTTATGGTAGTAAAGTTGGATGTGAGCAGTTTAATGGGCGAGAAGTATGGAGAAACTATGTCACCAGCGATATTTCGGGAGAATAGTTCCCTTATTATAGATTCAGGGTGAGTTGCATATTTCTTTAGGCGTTTCGAACTAGTCTCGACCATATATTCTAAGATGGGCTTAATTTTTGTATCTCTATATAGGATGGTGCCCCGATAGTGTTTTTTGTTAGGCCTACTATATTTGGACAGACACTTCCTCAATATTTTCCTTTCGAAGATTTGCAATTCGTCCGCTATGGTGGGGGAGATAGTGAACCAGACAGGGAAGCAGTACCAGATAATGGGTCTGATAATAATGGTATTTGAACCCATTCGCCCACATGGAGTCGAACGCTTTTTCTAAGTCTATTGAGCAGGCCACAGTTGCTTCTTTTTTCCTTACGCCGGATGAGATGTAGTCATGTAAGAGGAGGACCGCTTGTTCCGTTGATACCTTTTCTTTAAACCCGAATTGTTGCGCTGGTACAAGGGGTTTAGCAAAGATTTTGAAAGAGAGCAGGACGATCTTCTCCAAAATTTTCCCTAGGTTTGAAAGCAGAGATATTGCTCTGAACTTTTTTAAATCGCCTTTGGCTTCTTTTTTGGGTGTGGGGAGTAGTAAGGTTGTTTTCCACGCTCTTGGAAAGTATCCATTATCAATGCAGTGATTAATAATGATAGTGAGAGGCCTGTGAATGGCGTTGGCGCATTTCCTAAGTAAGTAGTTCGGGATACCGTCGGGGCCGCTTGACTTTTTTGAATTCATTGAGCGGAGGGCAAATAGAACCTGGTCAGGACTTGCAAAAGAATTTTTAAACGGCTCGCTTGACGGGCTAGAGGCTCCATTGGTTCTTAAGAAGATCATGAGATAGGAACCTTGGTATCCGTTTAGGAATTCTGTGACCGTTTTTTCCATGATAATGTTAGTGCCTTGGTCTGAGGATGATCTCTCCTTGTACAGGTGGGCGTAATGTAGCGAGCAAGCAGATAACTTTTATTCCGTCGTAGTGTATACTTGTCCGTTTAGTTGAATGGGGTCTCTATTTATTGAGAACTTTGCCAAGTGACGGCCTGTAAGGGAATTTATCTCCTTGAATACGAAGGGGGATGGTTTCATGGCAGTTAGCCTGTCTTTGAACGCTTTGTTCATTTCAGCGTGCACATTTTGCCGTATAAGAGTCTCCAGGCAGTTTATTTGAGACTTTAGTGTAACGTATTCTGAATTTATTGTATTTAAATTTCTATGGAAGATTCTTTTTAGGCGTTGCTGCCATCTAGCCCTTGTTCGAATTAAGTGTTCTGTATGAAGGGATATGCTCACATATTTGGAGAATGATCGAGGTTTTGCTGGTGCGTGGGTGTTCATCAGGTCTTGAATACAGTTTGAAAGGGTTTGAATCGAATTGTCTATTTCGTGGTTGGTGTATTTCCGATGGTCGGGGAATTTCCCTTCAAGCTGATCATTAAAAACTTGCCAGTCAACGCCAAGGTATGATCGTGTGAGTTCTTGTGGTGGTGATACCCTTACCCCTGAAGGGGCGACATCGAGAAGTAATGCGTGATGATCAAATGGTGCCGGAATGCTTATGCAATCTATATCTGAGCCGTTCAAGCCTACTAATGAAGCGGATAGGATGAAGTTGTCGAGGAATGAACTGCCTCTTGGGAATGTTGGCACACCTGCGTTGATAACGCTTAGAGACGTTTGATATCCATCCGATAACCAGCTGTATATGGCTAAGCCATTACTATTAGTCGTGTGGTCACCCCACGATGGATGTCTGGTGTTGAGGATAACCGCCGATAATCATTTCATCATAACCCTGTCCAATGGTCATTATTTGATCCAGCTTAGATGGCAAGGCTTATCCGTTGGCACATGGAATGTAGGAATGTAGGAGAGTGGCATACGAGCAAGAAAGTGGCATGACATGTCAGTCAACTTGGTAGATCGTTTGGTTGGTGCATGCCAGAATGGCAGTATCTCTACCCTCGTCATTTCGAAAAATATTGTAGTCAGGAAAATGTAATATTTTATAAAGAAATGTGGAAAGAGCTCAAGCTGGTTTCGAAGCTTTTTGAGCTCTTTCCACATTTCTTTATAAAATATTAAATTCACTATCGAGGTACTCGAAATATTTGATCAGAACTTCCGCACCCATGAGTCTTCGCTGAGTTAGCTTAGCAAGGGTATAAATCACTTATAAATTCTAAGTGAAAATGGAAAAATTGATCTACCAAAACTTCTGAAATTAGGAAAATGTAGTTTGTGTTTTTCTCGAAGACATGTTTCGTTCGAGAACACCAGTTCAGGCCAGTATTTCTGTAGCAATTGCTCCAATGCTATACGCTTTGCATGCCTCTGGAGAGAGTTTATGTTGATTGCTATGATTCTGAGCCTACTGCTCACCGACCACATTTATATAAAAGTTTAGCAACGCTTCTGTTTTCTCTTCGTTTGGAATTTGCCTATACGTCATCCAAAGTTCACGGGCTTTTCTGATTAGCACCCCGAAGGAAACGCCTAAATGTTTTACGGTTTCCTGTGAGATCAGATTTAGGACGTTCTCGCTTTGGAGATGCTTTTGTAGGACTGGCTTAGAGTATTGGGCTGCAGGTCTCCTTAAGACTGCGGAGTACTGCTGCCTTGGAGGAAATCTGGTCGAATGATCGACTTATCCGCCAGGTGCGGATCGGCTCAACTGCTGGAAGCTTTTTGGATCCCAGATGAAGTGAGTTTGGCTTCTCAGTGTCCGCTTCTCAGCTATTTTATGCCCTAAACTTGACACGCTCGGGGCAGTTAGAAAAGTTGGCCAAGTGGCCCGTGTTCGAGCATAGGACACAGAAAACTGGGGGGATGGCGGGGTCTGTTGAGAAATCCTCTCGAGGATTTTCTAGACTTTTCCTTGGGCACTGTTGACCTTCGTGCTCTTTTCCACAAGCGACGCACCTTTTGGAGTAGCCACAATTTGCGGCAACATGTCCGAAGCGCTGGCAAATAAAGCACCCTTTCTGGGCTTTTCCCATGTCACTTTGCAAATCAGGATAAATTTATTTTCACAATTTTTCGGAGATCTTCTTCTGAGATGAGCGCAACTCTAAAGAGGTTGAGCGAAATTTTATTTTGCCGTGACCAGCCAGTAGTCATCTGGGTGACTGAAGGGGATTGGAGTTCCGGTATTTGATGTAAGATATCTTCTAATATCTCATTCTCTGAGAATAAGGAGCTTAGGCCTTTCAGTATCGCCACCGGTTTCCTGCGTGCCGCAGGGGTGAAGGAATGAAGGCCCCCTAATTTATTTTCCCGCATCAGATTCATGATACCATCGTATGCGGTGTTATTATCGACTATAATCTTTTGATAAGAAAGTGATTTGATGCGATTTGATGCGGTACTTGGCATCTGGAAAGCTGCGCATCATCACGCGAAGAATAGGCGGTGACACATTGTTCACGAAAATCGGTGGCAACCACGATGGCTTTGGATTTGTGCTATTAGTAGGTAGCGTTGGTGTATTATGTGGAGGGGATAGGTTACAAAATTTATTGCTATTTTTAGGTTCGTGATTTGATTTGCTAGATACTATATTTTTATTTTTAATCACTAGCCTACCAGTTGCTAATTTGAATCTTTCTGCATCATTCTTCAACGCCGCTTGTAAATTCCGGGTTGTCGTTGCTTTTGGTACTTTTGCCTTTGGCGTCATGATTTCATTGTCGGGTAGCTGTTGGTCTCCGTTTCTTAGTAGGGTTTGAAGTTCCCTGCTTATCAAATCCTTTATTTGTGGTGAAAGGAGGGCATTTTTCACCAGAAACTTGTTCGATGCTCCACTTTTTTTTTGCTGCCTGCTCGTTTGGCACTGTTTTTTGGCGGCCCGTGTGGCTGAGGTGCAATTTTGGATTTTTTGTCTATCTTTGCTTTGTATTGTTTTAAAAAAGTCGCGTTCCTTCTACGGTAACTTACACTTGTATTTGGGCATAACGTTTGAGTTAACTCCACTTCATTACTTCCCGATCTAAAATGGCGCTCGAAAGCGTCTCTTTGTAGTTCAGACAGGAATTGCAGTTTGAGGGGAGGGAACGTTACACTGCTTTTTGTTTTTTTTTTATGTTTTTTATCAGAATAGAAACTTTCACTTTCACATACGCTTTAGTGTTACAAGAAAAAACAGTTTAATTACGATGTATTTAAATTTTAAATTTGGATTGAAATGCAACCAATGTTAACATCATGTGTTGTCACGATCTGTTATTATACAAATAAAATTAAAAAATGAGCCACTTACAAATCAAATCTGAGACAAAACGTCCAAGTGCTACCAAGAAAATTCAAGTTTAAGTTTAACTTTGATTCATCGGTAACTTAAGTAACATTTTCACCTTATTAAAAGGGCGAATGTTGCTTTTGTTCTTTACGCATCCTAACTGTAAATCGAAAATATTAGATTTAATCTTTCAAAATCTTTTAATCTATGAAAATAATCATGAAAATAACAAAATGAATCCCTATAGTCTTTTATGTGTTTTTAGGAAAAAACTTCAGATTCCACAGGCTCCAGATTAATGCAAGCAGTTTTTTTCGTTTTTCGTAATACTTACGTGTTCCGTTACAATACCTACGTTATAATAACTCAAGGGAAGTGGACCAGGCCTATAAGGCGGTTACTATAAATGAAGTGATAAATTTCAGTTTTGTACAAAATATTATTCCTTTCAATAGTGCAGGGTGATTATTGGTTGTTCCAGTTTTTAAATCCAGCTATGCAAAAAAAAATAACTGAATATTTTGATCTGTGAATGGTTCTTTAAATGATAAATATACAAAATACAAAACCTCTACAGCTCCGGAGATCATGATTCATAAAGAATTCCTTTTGTTTATTCGTAATGCACCTAGAAATGACAATGATTGACATCACGTGAACGTTGAAAATTATCAATAACTTTTAAAACTTGCTTTGCAATTTGCTTTTCCCAGATTACTTTTCACCATAAAAGCGGTCTCAGCACTAACAGAAATATCAGCGATAAGTGGACTAATGAGCAAAGACTTTCCTGCCCAATAACATTTATTGCCTAATTCAAATTTCTTTTTGCTTGGAACGCGGTCACCGTCCCTATCAATAACAGAATTCCAGACGCATCATTATTTGAACAGATTAATTAAATAAAACGATCACTATTTGTAAAATGAACATTTATTCTCGGAATGTTTTATTGGTGCTTCAACAGTATTCAAGTGAGTCATAAGATAACTAATATGCTCAATCAGAGCATTTGGAATTGAAAAAATTACAAACTAAAACGGCACTTCATTTTAAATAAATTCCACCTATTTGTTCATGGACAGGATTTGCTTTTCAGCCTCTTTATTTAAGTGAGCATTTCCTTAAAACGCTCTCTTCGACCTTAAGGATATAAATCATGCTTTAACGCGGAATCAATGTTTAAAACTAAATATTAACTAGAATGAATGATTGAATTTAAATATTAAATAATTTAGAATAATTTTCCAAGTTGTATAGTTCTTTCTATTTTTGGTCTCAAAAAGGCTCATATTTTTTGATCTTACAAATTATTTTTCTTCTTAATTATACAATGTTGCTCTATGCACATTAATTTTTGTCATAAATACTGTTCACATATTTCAGTTTGTGTATAACATTTGCACATTAAATATATAAATATAATATATGTGTTTATAATTATTTAGATATCACGAGACGTTCTAATATTAAAAATAATGTGTCTTTAATTTATCATTTCGGCCATCATAGCTTGCCCGAATCGGAATCTGGATGGAAGTTTGAACCTGAAAACAAACATAGGGATAATTGAAAAGTATTTTCTTCAAAATATAGTTCTAAAAAAAAAACATTAATGCTTGTTTTTCTTATACAAAGTTGAATACGATAGATGCAAGTAATGAAGTAATGGGATTATGAATTGTCAAAATCAACTAAATTTTAAATGCAGAAAAGATCTTAAAACGTTTCATTGAAACAGTAAGTGGTACAAATAAAAGTTTCCACCATTTGTCCTATTGTGATCATTGCCATTTCTTGGGAATCAACATTCTATTCTGCGTCTATTATATGATCCAAGAGGTATTTGAGGGAAATCGAAATGTTTCATTTAATGTCATTTGAGTTTGATGAGTAAGTGAGCAAGTACGCAAACTAGTATACAGTCCCACGTATGTAACACCTCTAATAGTAAATATATCATTTTACCCACCGTTGATCCAATCTGAGGTAACATTAGAGATTCCAAAGCAATTATAGTCTTCCCGGAGATTAATAGTTAGCTAGCTCATCGCCCAACATCTATTCGGTGCCGTAGTTTTTGTACTAAAAAATGACGTACCATACTAGGACGTTATCTCCAGTTGAAATTTAGATTCAATTATGGAGCTGGATATTCCCATGTTTAGCGCTTTTAGCGCAATTGTATTCTTGTTTTTGTTTTTTTCTTTTGATGACGAAATTTAGATTTTCGAAACATATATATAGATGTGGCAAATGCGACTGTATCGAAACATCAAAATAATATTGTCCTTTGAATCTAATATTTATTTTCAACTCTGATCAGACTTAGAATATATCTTCCCTCATTGCGAGCATAAACGAGTTTAAATTGCATTGGTAATCGACAATTATATCTTTTACCATGTTTTCCGTATCACTTTTCCATGTTGGAATTTGCTCTTTCTCAAGAAAATAGATTTTAAAAAAAGCAAAAAGTATGAAAATAAATTTAAATCAAAAAACAACGATAGACAACACTTGATTTTTCTTTTTTAAACACGTTCAATAGCAGATATAAAACAGCGTTAGACTTGCTTTTCATTCTCGTCAAAGAAAACAGTAAAAGATCTCACTTCGATACGCTAGCCAGTGTCTAAACAAATAGCTAGGTGAGGTACACAATTCGTCCTGAGTCACGCTAGTGTTTTTTTACACTAACCGATGAGTTACTTGAATTTGCTTAGTCCGTTTTGTTTGGTGAAAGATAAGAAGTACATATGTGAGTTCTAACAATTCCTCAATCTCACACAAGCTGTAGATCGTTAATTTGAAAAATTTCTGCGGGGATTCTGGCTGTGAATGTGTAAATAGGAAGTCTAGTGGCAGTCCATTGAGGAAAGCGTAGTGTTAAACGAATTAAATATGAATGCTTAATAATACTCATAGTTGGAGAACGCAATATATACTATTTCCATGCTGCGTAGATAATTTAATCTTTGACTATCCTTCACCGAATGGAATAGGAATTGAATGGATTATTGAATTATGATGATATGCCATTATCGTGTAAATATTTTTGCTCCAACATACCTATCATTCGAGCTTTTGCTCGTTCTGACCAAACCCCACGATAACTTGTCAATGTTGGTGTTCTAAAATAAAAAGCTAAGGAGTCTCTACAAACGAAAACAATTTGAATAAGCTTTACGTCTAGTTACCTGTAGGGATGCTTTAGACACCCATATGTTTCACGGTATCTTCCATACAAAGTGCCATATGATACGCCCAATAATTGTGCTGCTTTTTTCATTTCCAGTTCTTTTGTTTTTATCGCTTCCATAACCTGTAGGTTGTTTAAAAGTATCTTAACTGATCAATCAATGCGACATAATAGAATGGGAAAATACCCTTTTTGTGAATGGTTCCTCCCAAAATTGTGGTCTACGTCCTTTTACCAGATAAGTGTCCATTTTCACTACATCCTTCCATTCTTCTTGTTCTTGTGGCGTCAATAGAAAATTTGAATTAGATCCTTGTTCATCCGGACTTTCATCTTCTTCTTTAATGTCATTAGCGTCCGAATCCATTTCAGTATCAACTTCGTCTTTTATCCAATCTTCAGGTCTGTCATTTTCAACATGTAACGGATTATTTGATTCATCTTTAGAAGATTCATCCATTGATTGAGTTTGTATAGGATCGAGGTAATTGGAATTATTGGTAATTTGAGTCGCCGGTGCGGTTGTACTTTCTACAATATGTGGCATTTGCGGTCTGAAGTAAAATGAATTCATGTGGTAAATCAATATAAATGAGAAAAATTGAACATTAAAATTTAAAATCAAGCATCTGCAATGGTCACAAGATAATTCCGATCGCAAATTTGACAACTGGAAATCGTTTAAATTAAAAGCGAAGGGTAAAGTATTTATGTTATAAGCGACTTCACCGGTTTCCATAGATATTTAGTAGATATACAGTGGCTCACAGCTTATTTCAACCAACACGTTTTCAAGTTTTTGAGAAGCTATAACTTTTAAACAAAAACACATATAAACAAAAGTTAAACGTTGATTCGTAGATCTGTATTTTAAGTATAAAAAAAGGACATAATTTGTTTTCATACATAATTTTTTAGCAACTTGCATGCAAAAACCTCAAAATTGTTACGAAAATAATGTCACAGCTTATTTCAACCAGCTAACAATAAGAATACTTTCTTGTATATTTTTAACATTATATTTAAATTCTAATACTTGGTATGGCCTCCCTTCTTATCATACGCCGCCTTAATTCTTTTTGGAATCGATTCTACTAGCTTCAGACACGTTTGGGGGGTGATCCTCGCCCATTCCTCTAACAAAGCTTTTTTTAAATCAGTTTTGTTGGAAATTTTATGTTTGCGGATGTTTAGCTCCAAAGTTGACAACAAATTTTCAATCGCATTAAGATCCTGTGATTGGGCTGGAGGTTGCATTAGATGGGAGCATTTCAAAATGAACCATGTCTGAACAATACCTGACTTGTGTTCGGGGTCGTTATCTTGGTGAAAGTAAAAATCTGCCTCTGTGCCAAGCTCGGCCACTTTGTAGTAAATTTTCTTTTAATATATCGACGTACATTGTTTTGTCCATGTTATCCTCTATGAACACCAAATTACCAACCCCGGCAGCCGACATACAACCCCAAACCATGACGCTTCCACCACCATGTTTCACGGTTGCCTTTAAATTCTTGTTTTCCAACTCTTTATTTGGTTTACGCCAGACAAAGATTTGTCCATCGGAGCCAAAAATATTAAATTTTGACTCATCCGAAAATAAAACCTTGCCCCAGAAGCTCATATCTTTAGAAAGATGCTGTTTCGCGAAAGCCAAACGACACTGCTGATTTTTTTTGGTAATGAAAGGTTTTTCGCAAGCAACTCGGCCGTTGAAGTCGTGCTTTCGTAAAACTCGGCGAATGGTTTCAGCACTACATGACTTACCCAACTCATGGTTAACCTCGATGGCCAATTTTGGTGCTGATAATTTTGGGTTTTCTTTAATTTTACGCACGATATAGCGCTCATCAGTTGGGTTGAAAATTTTGTTTGGTGCTTTTCTGCCTTTATCATGTACTCGATTCTCGTGTATGAACGCGATATTATGCTCTGCACTGTCCCGTCGCTTAAATTTATCATTTCTGCTATTTTCCGCCGAGAATTGCCATTTTCGAAATGGTGGAGGACCAATTTACGCTGCTCAATAGTGGTACGTCGTCCCATTATCAAAAAGATTTTTTCTCTTAAAAACGATTGATGAAATTAAACTCAAACCATTTTAACAAATAACCGAAAATATAGAGAAAAACGATAGTAGGAAAAAACAACGCAATTTTATTCAATAAGCGATTTCTAATGCTCGATAAACACACTGTGGTTGAAATAAGCTGTGAGCAAAATTATTGATGACAAATTCTTTTTCATTTCCTTACTATATTTTCCGAATTTGTCTTTCACTCCTTCAATTTATGTTTCTTTGTTTATAGTTCTACTTTTCAAGTCCCTTGATACCTGCCTTTGTTTACAAGTTAAACCTTCTCAAAATCTGAAAACAGTGATGGTTGAAATAAGCTGTGAGCCACTGTATATTTAATGGAATGCAGTGACATGTTAAGTTATATTTACTAAGTGAAATTGATTCATGAACACCTAAGCACTGTGGAGTGTGCACATGTTATTACTGCCAGCATAATGCACTCCCAGCTAACACAATCAAATTCCTTACGAACAAGATTTTTTTTGTTGACGTTTTTGAAGTTATCATTTTCCTGTCTCAATGCGCTATTTCCTGTGCCCAATTTAATATTTAATGCAAAAGTTATACAGTACACTATGTCATAGGAGTATTTAGTATTTAGTCAAAAGTATTTAGTCAAGGGACCTAACTATTTTCATGTTATTCATTAACTTGAGCAGCGTACCGTAATTCGCAATAATCTTATAAGTACAACTTTAAAGGTTTTTAGTAAAAATAACTGGCCTTGTCCCTCTTATTAAACACGTCTTTCGGAGGATTATAGCAAAAATAAGAAATAAAGGAGAATAGGTTATCTTTTTATAATTTGTTCGTAGGTGATATTCGATTCAATCGAGTACGCCCCGTGGATTCCAGCAAGTAGTGGACAAAATTAACGAATTAATATAAATTGATTAATTTAAAAGTAAATTGTTATGTATGATTAAATTAAAATAAACAATGTCTGAAATTATACGTGAACATTTCAACACGTGAACATATTGCAAATATTGATTATTGAGTCAACAATTTCCCATGAAAATTACTTTATTTTGAGTAATGTAATTCCGAGGACTTTTTTTTCGATTTTTTGCAGACACTTTTATCACACTACCTAGGTTAAGAAATGATATACGTACGTGCTATAAACGTCATATTCCTCATCTAAAGGAGGACGACCACGTTTTCGTTTCGGATTCGGTCCAACCGTATGTGGCTCGTGATGATTTGGTGACGGTATTGGTGTTAAAACTGGCATTTTAGGCATTACAATTTCTTCGGTTATTGTCGGAGTTTGCTCCATCCTTTCTGGAATGTGATGCTCTGTGTCTGGAATGGGTTGCTCTGCTACATCATCTTCACGCCATGATACCTCAGCAAGTCCTTTGATTTTAAGTTCCTCCGCTGTTTTAAGGAGAGACGCCAAATTTTCCTGTAATGCAAATTATATTGTAGCAATGCTGACAAGTAAATAATATTGAATCATACATACATGCTCAACGTTGATTTCTCCTTTATACATGAACTCAATTAGATATTTCACATCCGCAAATTTGGCATCTTTCATTATGATTATTGTATCCTTATCGATAGAATAATTTGTCAAAATTGAATCGAAATATGTACTGCATGCACACAATACAACTCGATGTGCTCGAATTATTTGTCCTTCGCACGCTAAAGTAACATCACAAAAACATCCTCGGTCAAGCAATTGTGAGAACATTGTTTGTAAGTTACTGTGATGGTATTTCCATCGTAAACAGTATTGTTGCGGCAACATTTTGTGTTTTTATGCCTGAAATAATGAGTCATACGTAAATAATGCAATAATAAATTAGATTTTTAGTATGTTGGTAGGCGAGGAATTTTGAGAGCATTACGCAAGCTATTCTGGTTTTGAAGTAAAGTTTGCCTGATCTAATCGTTGTACAACTACAAAATTTCATTCATGAAAATAAAATATTTACGCATGATGAATGATTTTATTTAAGTAACACGTACTCATTGAAATATTAAGCACTGATTGGAATGGAAAGACTCTATTCAGAACTTAAAAAGCATTGCACGTGCCTTAGAGGATCAAAACCTCTTAAAAGCGCCGTTCATACACCAACGTCGTGGATACACAATACATGACCGATTACAAATGTGGTCTAGAATCTGCTGAACAAAAGTTTTTAACGATTCGTTTTGCTGAAACATGGAGGCGAGGAAAGTTTATTGTAAGAAGCCCTCTTACATGCCACAAAATATATGTAGCTCGCGCTCTAGAAAATTTGACATTTCTTGATTATTATTTGATTATTGTTTTGGAATGATAAGAGTTCATACATTAGTGCACTATCTTAAAACTGATCTAAACATTGTAAGGATACTGCTATGAAAACTTATCTAAGTATCTAATATAACGACTTAGAATAAAGTTTTTAAACGTTCTCTGAAGTATTTTTTTGTTGGACAATCAAAAGCATCAAAGTAAGAAAGACCTCAATCGATGCGAATTTAAAACATAATTTAAGAAACTTCTTAAGACCCTAGCGATGCGTCACATGTAGTTATATTTTATTTTAATATAAATGTTTGTATGTAAATATTTAAAAGTCGTTCATATTTTTAATGATATTCATCTGTCATGCAATTTGACTTTTGAAGCATGGTCTCAATTTCAATGGTTGATATCTTTAAACCGTGGACTACGCTTAAGTTTCATACTTGATAACATTGATATCATGACAGTAATTGAAAGAGAAAATTATGTGCCGACTATAGCAATGCTATTTGGAGTCCTTTCAGCGACTTCTAAAGGGGTATTTTGTGAGTTAAAGAAGGAAAACTTTTGTTCATTTCTTGTATGGACTAGAGGACAAATACTCGTAAATCGTTTGGGTTTTTTTCAACCCTTTTCATTTTTCTTTGTATCATGGTGACTGCTACAATGTTATTAATTTTAAATTTTTAAGTCGCTGTCCGCCTGTCCAACAGCAAATACAGCACAACCGATGTCCGCCGGAAAAGTATCACGTTCAGTACTTTACCATAAGGGCACACGGGGCCTGTGCTCAGGGCCCCCAATCTCAGGGGGGCCCCGAAGGACCGAACATTTCTCTCACACATTTATTCTCAGAACATTTTTGTCGGGCACATTACACTTTTTTCACAAATCAGTAATCTTATCAGAAGGTATTTACAAGGCATATACTACGCCATTATTCCTGCGCCTATTCCTACTGTTCTAATTAATAATATTTCCGAACGTGTCCTACCTAATTTACTAAGTACACCATCTGGCGATCACTCACACAATCCCTCCGATTCCTAAGTCAAGCTGCACCGTCTAAACAAGGCCTAACATAAATGTCGACATTGTCTATGGTTGGGGGAATCCCCGAGTGATGTATTAAACTATCAGCCGATAAGAGTGAGTGGCGTTATTTTGTTTCGTTTGATATCTAAAATTGAGTAAGATAAACAGAAGTTTCGATTTGTTCGTTTAAACATTATTTCATTATGTCGATAAGAACATATTTAAGTGGTTCACAAAAAAGAAAATAAGTTATAGCTCAAAATGAAATAACGGAAAAACTTCCAAAGCTCGCTTCGTGTTTTACGGTTGAAGAAACAAATAAAAGTACCTCTGAATGTCACCAGGAAAAAGAGGTTACGTGTGACGAAAATGACAAACACACTTTAGATGCTGAACCATCGACTTCAAGCTACTGTGAATTAATAACTGCAAGCTTAGAGAATGTATCAGTGTCTCCCGACCCTGGTACTTACTGTGACGACATTTTACCGGAAGAAGTCCGTGATATTTGGATTCGAAAAGGGCCAGAGTTTTTCCAAAATAAAAAAAGTGACTTCTCTGAAACTTCAACAAGTTTTCCAGATGCAAATGGTAAAACGAAAACTAGATACTTGACTAAAAATATTTTTATTCGTAAATTGACGAACGGTGAGTTTTTAGAAAGAAAATGGCTCCTTTATTCACCAGCAAAGAAATCTGTATACTGTTATTGCTGCCGTCTATTTAATACCACTACTGGTACTGGACATAACTTAAGTTCTCCTGATGGATATAAAGATTGGAAGCATATAAGTAACTTATTGATAGAGCATAAGAACAGTTTACAGCACAGGGAATTTATGATGAATTAAGTTGCAAGAATGAAAACTACTGGACGAATTGATACTGAGTTGCTGTCCCAATATAATACAGAAATTAACTATTGGAAGAATGTGCTCAGGAGAATTGTTGCAGTCGTGAAATTTTTGGCTTCAAGAGGTCTTGCTTTTCGTGGTGATAATGAGACATTAGGATCGCAAAATAATGGGAATTATTTGGGATGCTTAGAACTGATTAGTGAATTTGATCGTTTTCTTGCTGATCACAGACAAAACTACGGAAATCGTGGAAAAGGAAGTACATCATATTTATCGGCAAATATTTGTAATGAATTTATTAATTTAATGGGACAGCAAGTTTTGAAAACCATTGTCAAAGAACTTAAATCAGCAAAGTACTACTCTATTAGCGTCGATTCGACGCACGATCTGTCCCACGTTGACCAACTGACTTTCATAGTTAGATACGTAAAAGACGGACAGCCTATTGAGAGATTTGGATGGACATGGACATGAACATTTTGCGCAACATATAGCAGATACCATTTTAAACTTTTTTGAAAGCCTTGATATTCCTTTAAAAGATTGTCGCGGACAGAGCTACGACAATGCATCAAATATGTCTGGAAAGAACTCTGGTGTTCAGTCAAGAATAGAAGAAGTTTTCGAATTTGCGCTTTACGTTCCATGTGCAGCACATTCGCTAAATTTAGTGGGTGTTCAGGTTGTTAAGTGTGTTACTGAAGCAGTAACATTTTTTCAACTTGTACAAAAATTGTTCAATTTTTTTGTCGGCTTGGACAAAATGATGGAAAATTTTGACATATCATTTAGGTGCAAATAGAGTCCTGAAGTCTCTTTCGGAAACTAGGTGGTCAGCACGCGCTCATGCTATTAATGCTTTGCAAAATTGTAATTTAAATATTTCTGAAGCATTGTCTTCTATCGCGAGTGACATCAATCAACCAGGAGACACTAGAAAGGAAGCCCAAAGCCTAGCAAAAAAATGGGAAAATTCGAGACTGCTCTTCTAACGGAAATATGGAATAATCTTTTGGGAGTTATGAATAAAACAAGTCTAAGTTTACAGAATAGCACTATGACCATGGACGTTGTAACGAAACTCTACGAATCTCTAATCAGTTATGTCAATACCGCACGCAATAATTTTGATCAGTACGAAACGGCTGCTAAAGAAAAAAATTCATATGCTGACTACAAAGATACATTTGAAAGAAAAAAATTTCGCAGCACACGCATCACTTTTTTTGAAGGATCATCAGAGACTGCACAGTTGAGAGGCAAGGAAAAGTTTCGTGTAGATACTTTCATTCCCATAATTGACACATTAAATACGCATTTAAAAAAACGTTCGGAAGCATACCAAGAAATTGATAGTCGATTTAGTTTTCTTTGTCAGTTAACAACAATCGAATGTGATGATTTGACCAAAAAATGCAAAGAATTTGCAGAATTTTATCATTAAGACATTAATGCAGATGAGCTCAAAACAGAATGGTTTCATTTAAGCCAATATTTAAAAAACAAAGCAAAGCAATCAGTGCATTTAAATATCTCAACCTTACATAACCTAATAAAATCAGATAAATTGGAAGAAACTTTCCCAAACGTAGAAATTGCTACAAGAATATTCCTTTGCCTAATGGTTACCAATTGTAGTGGAGAGCGGTCATTTTCGCAGCTTAAGAGAATAAAAAATGATTTGCGAACAACAATGTTGCAAGAACGACTGAGTAATTTGTCAATTATGTGTATAGAAAGTGATATCCTTCAAAAAATTGACTTTAAGGATATAATAGATTTTGCTCAACAGAAATCCCGAAAGAAACCGTTATCGTAATCGTCACCAAAAAACCAGCAGCATTCCAATATCATTAATGACATATTATATCATACTATATTTGATTACCTATAATAAATGGTCATATTCATAATTATTAGTAAAAAAATGTTATTATAATTCGCTTTTTTACTTTCCAAAAGGGCCCCAAATTCTTGTGTGGCCCAGGGCCCCAGCCTAGTTTAAGACGGCCCTGATCGCGTTTCAGATGAAATGTAGTTGAATAAATGGAAAAATGAATACATGGGAGGGGGGGGGGGGTATTCTCTTTATACCACAAAGTCAGGCAATAATGAACAAAGCGAGAATTATTTTCGATTTTATCTCAGGATAATAGGGGCTACGCTGATCAATATTTTGCAGCTATTCGAAGATCCATTCTTTGATTCAGCAAACAAAAATCTTCAGAACAGCTGAGTGATTTGTTTTGTTTGACTGCTTATAACCCCGGGATCAATGTAGGGAATATCGAAATCAAGTATTACCATTAAATGACAAAATTTTACCGGTAATTAATTTGTAAGTCTAATAAAAAATCTTAGATCATTATGAATATTTTCCAAAAGTGGATACTTACTATGACGAAAGCATGCTTCTAACTGATAACGCTCCCCCCAACCAATCGATTCGCCTGACTTAGCAATGTGTGTTCTATTGCGAGTGGGTTTGCTGCCGCCCAATACAACATCGTTAATGCAACATCAATGGATCACTGTGTAATTGCAAACGAATGCGACGAATATTCCCAAGAAAGATTGAATTCAACTAATAAGAATTTTTTGGAAAATTATAATGCCATATTCGCTATAGACAACATTGATTCTCCTTAGAATGAAATAATCTAACAAGCAATCTGTCCGGAAGCAGTTTGCAGAATGCCTAGAAATAAGCAGGCAGGACGATGCAATACAATTCACTATTGAAACTAATGAAGTTTAAAGCGTTAGCATATGGTTTAGTATTGATTAGCCGAATAATGAAGCATTATTTTACGCCACAATCAGTGAAATCTTTGCAGTAATTGTGTCAAAGGATAAACAGGCCAACACATATATGGAGATATGGAACAATATGGATGGAACAACATGAATTTTCAACAAGTTTGAAAAATGTTAAGCCACTGTATCGATTTCGGATCTACTGTGGAAAACGACTCTAATTATGATAGAAGTTCAAGTAAGAAGGCAAGATGTGGTCTCGTTGATGCAATCTTCTGCTAAATCCGACTTCGCATTGAATGAATAATAAGAAAAATTCGTTAAACTTTCACATAGCAGAAAAAGATGCCAAATGTGGATGAACCTTCGTCATCTCAAATATAATTTCATTGAACATTCGAAACTCGAATATCTTTGATTAATTTTCTCCTCGAAAATATTTGGTTTTTAGGCATGAGAATGAATTTCCAAAATAAACATTAGGTTAACTAATGTACTACGCAACACATACATAATAAGATGATAAAAAATCTATTCTTCTCCTCCTCATTTTTTACAATTTTTCTACGTGACTACATTTTCATTTGAAATTACTACGTTTCGGATTAACTGTAATGTAACTCAAGAGTCAAGTGAAGATTGACTGCACTTAAATATTTACTTGACCACATATGTCGCCTTTACATAACAAATCGATTTATAAGTTAGCTAATTTTTACTTTAACGCTTGTTCAATTTTTCAAATACATAGGTTTAGTTTGGAACTAAATGGATTCAGTATTCAGAATAGGTTTCCATAATATTAGAGGACATATACAGACATCGTTTTAGCTTATATTAAATTTGATGATAAATTTATACATAATTTGTATAAATTGATGTTCATTTTGTATAAGTTGATTCTCTCTACTTCATCATTTGAGAACTCTCGTCAAAAGACGGAAGATTTTCTTAATGGAAAATATGGCTGCTAATAAGCGCGGAACAGATAAAAGAATCGATTTAAAACTTTATACTGACAAGATGCAAATAAAATAAACTTTAATTATTTTTAATTTTACTGAATATAATAAGGTGGTTGTACTTCGGATAGTGTAGTACAGTCCCTGTTCAAAATATTAGGAACATTCACCATTTTTACAACTTTTTCAAAATTTTCCTTCATGGTGTCACAACATTTTCGTGAATTCTGTGATTTCGGGATTTCTTGAATGTTTCCATTTTATAATTATGCCTATCAGTTTTCTGAAGGGTTTTATGTGCTATGCAGAAGCCCGTGTTTTACCTCTTTTCAAAAGAGACATTATTTTCTTTGTATTTCAAAAGAAAAAGTGTTCAATTAATGAAAAGTAATGGTTAGTGGCAAAAGTGCTTGACTTTATTTTTATTATAAATTAATTGAAAATCTCTTTGTTTTCGTGAAATTGCATAAAAGAAGAAGGTGGTTTTTCAAACGGGGATGCGAATCAATAAGATTGCAATTCAAAGATCTTTACAAAGTCAACGACAAGAATGGACCGAAAATCCATCTAGAAAGAAAACTTTTTTTGTCTGTACGAGATCTACATCCCGATGTAGTCGCCGAAGAAATGTATATATTGCGGATCCCACTCGGGAGGCGATTGAGAGAAGCGAACTTACAGGCGACCAACGAAAGTTCCGAAATTAACATACGAAATGCGCAACGCTAGGTCAACATTATTCTCGTTGAAATTTTTTAAAGTTCATTATCAAATTTTAATAATTTTCTGTTGTTTCATCTCCTGAAAGCATACTTTTCAATTTTTTGTTTTTTTTTTTCTTATTTATTATTGTATTCAGCAACGAATGCAGATTCCTTCGGCCACATGACCATACGACCAAGATTGTATTGTGATGACTGTTAAGCATTCACCAGCTGTTGTGTTATTGTCTTGCATTTCAGCGGATGGATGGGGATCAATCTATTTTGTCAACTCTCAATTACTCTGGAGTCATAGAAGACATATTATTTCCATATTTCAATTTTTTAAGATGCAGTGGATTACAAAATAAGTAAATTTCCCACTACGTGCAAAACATATCTGAAAGCGCCAGATTCCTGTTCTTCCATTCAAAAAATATTGAGCAACTTGTAATGCGAAGCTTAATAATGTTTGTAATATATTGGAAAATAGTGAGATAATAAACGAAATGCTTGATAAGTGGATCGACTGTCTGCCCACAACAATGAAATATTAGTATTTAGAAATATCACGATATTGTTTCTAAATTTTTTCGTTGTTTAAAAAAAAGGAGTTTTAAGGGAAACAGCGTTAATTTTTGCAAAAATCTCAATGTTCTTCATACCACGGACTGTAGTTAAAGTACTCGTCTTTTGTGGAACAAGTGTCTACTGATGACAGTGATATTCGAATGCGCGTTTCCGATATCCGTGTATCAGCACATCTAGCGGTGACCAATACCTCCGGGGAAATTATTAAGATCTAGCGTGATTCGGACCAGATTGACTTCTCATGTCCCGATGGTCTTGAAATGAGGTGGCTCTTATACGCCTCGTGGCCAAAGTTCTGTAGTGTACTGTTGTGTCAAAATAAAATAATAAGCTGGTTGTAATATTTCTTCCCTTTTTCATCAAAAAGCACATGGCTCGAAAGGAAATTTTAAAAAAGGCGAAAAATACATGCAAAAAATACAAATAAAAAATAAAAATAACATTGCCCAATGGTATTTTCATCATTTGCTCTAGGTCGTTTTGAGTTTCTGATTATGCTCATTCAAACAACCCAGAGCTAGGTAGAACGCTCGGACACGTTAACATAAGTGCAGATCGCGTGATTTTCGACGTATTTAATTACGAAAAACAGACGAAAATTTAATAGCTTTCGACAAATGCCTATATTTTTACTATATTATCATTTAGTCATAGCAAAGGTTTCAACTCTCATATCAGAATAGCCAAACTAAATGACTAAAATTGTAATAATTTCTTGAGCGAAATTTCTTCGAATAATTACTGAAATCTTGGTTTGTGGGTTGTGAATCTTTCCAATACATTTGCGTTCGGGTTTCTTTCCTCCTTTTTACGTCCCTCAAAATTTCAAATTATTCTCAATTTGAAATAAATATTAGCCAGCAAGTTTTTTTGTATCAAAATTATTTTATTTCGTTATAATATTTGAAAGAATATTTAGAACCGCAAATATCATGATGATAGGCTTTTCAATTGTGAGCGGAGCTCATATTTTTATGAAACCAATTGAAATATACACGCAGCCGTTAACTTTAGCATTTTATTTACGATTTAATTCGAAAGTACGTATTAATATATCAATTTCTAACATAATTGCATTACCATTCATTGCTTCTCTGCAATCATGTTGATTTCAGTACTCTACTGGAATTAAAATCATAATATTTTTGTAGCTTCCTATAACGATCGAACAGTATAATTTTGAAACAATGTTATTCTTTACTTCCATAGTAAATAGAATTCCTGGTATCCATAAACGCGAGACTGCTCGTACTATGTACTATGCTTTTCCACCCCTTGTGTTATTCCAATGCGATACTCTGCTGCTTACAGTAAAAAATTTAATAACCATTTTGTCAGTTACGAAACATAGCAATGAAGATTTTTAACATAAATTCCAAAACTCAAGAAGGGAAATCTTAAAATAAACAATAATGCTGCCCATTTCTCTCCTTCCATTTTGACCGAGCATTAAATTTTTTACGTCTTTCCATTCAATAGGGCGCAATCAAAAGGTGTCGGTATAACATACAACAATTTTCTACTTTTTCTCGCAACATCGGGTCCTTATGTCCTTTTTTCCCACTAATACTACAACCTACACCGAAAAATCGATAACGGTAAAAAAAGAACAGAAAAAATATTTGCGCCATATAAAAATGGAAAAAAGTACAAAAAACAGACCCAACTACCAAAGGGAATGGGGGTAGCTTTTCGTACCAGGGAAATAAATACGAGGACATAGAACCCGCTTCGTAACCAGGAGTAGATTTTTTTCTTTCAGCCAAAACACCCCAACAACGTGAGTAGATGAAAAAAAACTAGAATGGCTGAGGACAAGGCCCGGGCTCAGCGGAGTCAGGGTGGCTAGATGAAAACGAAAATTTTCTTCTTGAGAAAAATTTCAGACAGTTTTTCTTCTATTTCGGATTTTCATTTTATATCACCCCGCTCTCGTGTCAAGAACCAACCACTCGCATATACATAAAGTTGCCTGGCGAATGGTGGGATGGGAGAGTGATGACTTTTTCTGGATTTTTTTTTACATACCCTACATATTTTCCTTAATAAAAATCGATAAAAAGGAAAAAAAACGAAATAAACTGCATTTTCGTTTTCTGTTCTCATTTCCAAATGAAAAACGCTGGATGTGGTGTTTCGACTTTTATGCGGAGTTAGATGCGGTGTTGTCCACCTAATTTACTTATTTATAGCTTTGTTGTTTTTATACAAGGGGAAAGCAATTTTCAAAATCAATATATTCACGTAAGACCAACACACCTTTCATTGAACAGAAAATGTTACACGCCTGTTCCAATTTGAGGAGTCATTTCAATGGTCTAATATTATCTAATAGTAAAATATATCCTAAATTGGTTATGAAATTAACAAGAGTTCCGTCAGTATTATCTGGAATTATTTTGTTATGTGTATGCATTTGAACAAAGTTAATTAACCTACCCCATACGTTTATGGTAGAATGGTAACACAACATCCAATTCGATGAAATTGTTACCAACAATTTCCTAGTTGTGGAAAAGTTGTTTTTTTCTTGTTAGTTTTTATGTGGAAATTTTATATTGCATGCAGGTAATTCGAAGTAGTGAATGTGCCTAATATTAAATTCTACTGAAAGTTTATAATCGGAAAATGTATCCCTTCTAGGAAATTCGTACATATCTAGATAGCAAAGATGTAAATTTCATGCTACAATTTCTTTCCTAAATAGGATGTGTTCTGTAAATCTTACATAGAAATTGTATCTGTTTCGTTCGTATTTCTGCGTTCCAGACCAGGGAATGGGTCAAGTATACCCTTTAGTAAAGATCTACAACTGAATGATTTCAACTGACTTGGCATGGGCGTAGATAATTATAGTGCAGCTGATTTCAAGGCTAAAGTTAGGGGGGTGGGGGGTAGATATGGATGTAATGTGTGTAAGTGTAGTATATACATATTTATTAGATTTTATTCGTTTTTTAAAAGTTGGATAGAAGAATTGTGCAATTTTTTTAAAACGATTGAGAATGACTGTCAATTGAAATGATTTTCAATATATTTTGCAGTTTGAACGAATAATTTCAAAATATTATATTAATATTCTTTTATCTTACTCACTTCAAATCTAAAAGGGTAAAAATTATTTTACTTGAAATGCCGTTTAAAAAAGATTTTCGAATCATTTGGGTCCCGTATCAATCAAATACTTTTGAAGTTTGTATATTTTTTAAATAAATTTAAATCAAAATTTAAGAAAAAAAATATAATGATAATAATAATAATAATAATCAAAAACAAAGGGATTTGATAGGTATTTGATGCAAAATGGGCTAAAGCTACAAGTGCCTCATTTATAAAATTTATTGAAAATTATACAGTAGAGAGTTCATTAAGGGTGACATTTTAGAGTGGGGATGTCTTTTTAAATCACACATGCGCAGAAGCACACTGAAAATAACTTTTATTGGCATTTTATTGTAATTCCTCGTAGCTTTTAGAAACCATTCATCTGTATTTAGATAATATGTATTCAACCAACTTATGGTCCACATAGTCGAACGTACAATCCTTTATATCATCAGAAAATACCCAGGCGAAACGCAGCCCGAAGAAATCCTGGACCGATGATTTTTTGCTTTTTTTTGATTACACAGTAAATTTGATTTTTTTCTTTTTTTGGTTTAATGATTTTTTTAGATTAGGTACACAGTAAAATTATTAATAATCTATTATCGCATCTTTTATTTTTTTAAAAAGATTCTCAATTGTTGCATCTTGTAATTGTAATTTTGAAACCTCTTCTCTATTCCTCTCAATGAAGTGATCCAAAGACAGTTGCGGTGATTTATATATTCAAATGTGGTAAATAAAGTACAAATACAACATTTCAAACGTATCGAAAATAATAAAAACGTTTTTTATCAATATGAAACTGCCATTTTAATCTTTTGATGGCAAGGATAAGGTGTATATAAACAATGATTTCCTCTTTCTTTCTGCAAATATAAAATGAAATAAAAATGGTGATTGATCAGACCTCAATCTTTAATTCAATTCCAGGCGTAGTTTCACCCACTTGTATAAGTTATCGCAAATTGAACTCAAAATGAGACAAGCTTTTCAAAATATTAAAAGGAATTGTAACACTGAGGATAAGCTTTCTAAACTAGAACCAATCACTATTGGAAGTTGGTGAGCGAATGGTTAAAATGTATACACACGTAAACTTACGATTGAATTAAATAATCAAAATACTTCTCGTTTTATTTTCAAATTATATTTTAGTTTTGTTTTGTGATTGGAATTTTTAGTTATTGGAATTTTCGTTATTTTGAAAAAAAAAATTTATTTAATTTAATAAGCGAATAAAAACTTAGCAAATTGTCGTTTACTAACAATTCTGATAATAAAATTGTTGAAAATATTCTCACATGCAGTACACAGTCGAGTATATTTGTGTGACCATTTGGTGTAAACACTGTGGTGTGAGTTGGGCTGTGAGAACCTAATGAAATTGTTGTGATTTGAGTGAGAATTAAGACTCCTCAATTTTTCACCTTTTTCTAATATTCATGTTCAGTTCGTGTAAAGCTTCGAAACCGAGTAGAAGCGATAGCCATACATTGAGTTCAAACAGAGACAATCAATCAAACTTATCATTTAGATTATTTTTTTATATCTTTTATATCATTTCTTAATCAATAAGCTTATCTTATCTAATTTATTAACTTAAACAAAAATGAAATCTAATCCTAGAAACATTCTTTCCACACAAATTTGATAAAATCCTTTATAACCCTTAATGGGTTATGGGATTCTCTTCAACTCTTACCGGTTTTGAAAAATCGAACCTTTTTTGCATTATTCAAAGTACTTTCATTTTTTATTTTCTGTTTTAATTTGCCTGATCTAAATGGCTTTTTCACAAAAAAGGTTAAGGATGGGTAAGGGATGATTTGATTTTCTTGTTAATTATTATACAGAACAACTTTCTACCACTGTGTACTTCATATCAGGCGCCTATGAGTTTGATTTTTCTACTATTCACTACATGCTTCAATTCGCATCTTTTTGGTTGTTGAATTTTGAAGCTCTTCGAAACACCTTTATTATTGCTACTGAGCATAACTGCTCTTATTTATTAACAAAATTATCAAATTACGTTCACAACTTTCAGAATAAACTATAACAAAGTCAATGCTTCGCAATATATTAATTTTAAAACCCTTGCTCAAATATGTGTTCGCTTTATATCATTATTGAGATAATTTTTGAGATAGTACATGTACATGGACGTTTTAAATTCATTCAAATTCAGCTTTCTCCAATAGATACCTGGAAATTTTTCAGATCATCTATTATTTTCTTTCTTCACTATTTTTAGTATATTAAATGGGCTTCATTGGACTTCTTTATATTGCCAGGATTAAATTTTATTAGATATTATTTATAAAATTACTTCAAATATTAATTTTTCCTAAGATATGTTCAATATTTCAAGAAATTCAATTATATTCAAAAATAATATTATACTCAAACAATTTAGCAATAATACTCAATCTTCGAAGAAAGTAAGCAGGACACTAACATTTGCCAGTGTAACTTTGGCCTTTGTGATATGAAGTTATTGAATATTTGCTGTTGTCAAATTTTAATAATAATAAAAAATCATTCTTTCTTTTCAAAATCACATTCAAGCGGTAACAGGAATACTTTTTTGCGTCTAAGGTAAGTTCAGGCTAATAAGCCAATGATGATAATGAAGCAATTGAAATGTAACAATTGGTGCATGTATTTAAATCCACTTCCAATTTATTTTCCAGGATGTAATACATACGCACAAACAGATGTCTTGTACAAACAGTGTTAATTGCATTCGAACCACATCCATTGTGTCCTGAACAAAATTCGGTTACACAAATTAATCGTTTAAAAAGTGAAAAAAAAACATAATATTTCGTCGACACATAAAGTATTTTTCCATAGCATTTTGTATTGATCGCCTCGTAATATAATATTTCATATTTCAATGGATTTTTTCTTTCTTTATTACGTCGTTAAAAAATGATGTTCATGCTATCACTCAATTCGTTTTCTTCTTTTTTGCCAAGAAAATGAATTTTATGGAAATTTATAAAGCACGAAAAGCAGTAAAATGAAAATGGTAAAAAAGTATGTAAAACCCAACGAGTGAGCATATACGTTGGAAGTATAAAATTTTTTTGCAGCTCTCCCGGAAAAATATTCATTTTATCCGGAGTCATATTTTTTCCGAAAAAAAGCTCATCTCGTTATAAAGTTTCGTTATAAGTCCTTTTTGGAGAATTTTTGAGATAGTAGACTTCATTGGGAAGGTTTCCTTACACCGACCTTTTTGCCTTTACTACAAACACAACTATCCTCCTGTATTTTCCCTCCTTCGAGGGAACATCATTTTTCATTTCTTTCGGTTAACGTATAAAATTTTTCCGACCGAGAGTTTTTTAGGAGCTCTCAAATGACGCTCTCATATATTTTTCGATTTCACTTTGTGTTTGTTTTTCCTTTTTTGCATTTTTACTCCAAACTGAGTTGTTAGTTTTTTTCAGCTTGTCATAAAATACTTCTTTGTAGGGCGTATGGTGTATCTGAGGGGTGACAATTTTAAGAAATGTGGACATTATTAGGGTGGTAGGGAGCGGTTTATACAAGAGGTCATGAAACCGTGAAGTACTGTACATATGTATTTATTTATGTATTTCGAAATAAGTTTTTAAAATAGTGTGTAGATGTAACGTCTAGATATATCGATTTTTGTCTTCATTTATTTGTAAAAATAAATAAATAAAATAAATGGAAACTGAATTATTTGTTGTCCCAAAGTGCACATTTAAATTTAATGCAAAGACTGTAATAACTACTCAAAGTTTCGCTCTGCGATACACATTGATTTACGTGTGTGTAACATGCGTACACAATGTGAATATCAAATATGTACTTAGAAATGTTTCAATACAAAATGTTTAATTATTAATTATATTTTAATTTCACCTTGATCTTAAGTCTTGGTTTTGTGTAAAGTTTTGCTTTTCTTCGATTTTCTTTCAAGTAGTTCATGTAAGATATAAAGTCTCGTTTTAGATGATAGTGAACAAAACACAAGATAAATGTTTTTTCTGCACTCTTAAAAATAATGAAAAATTCGAAAACTAGTAAAAGAATAGTAGAGAAGAATAGAGTAATCGAGTAGAATATAAATGAGCAAAATGTTGACACTGACTTATTAGAAAATTTTCCAACGATCCATTATTCAATTGTTCATGTTGACTGCTAGAGCATTCGAAAAGCGCCTAACTAGAGGTTATTATGGATCAAGTGTTAAACTATAACCAGATTATGTATGAATGCTTGACTGGTCAAGCATACCAAAAACATTTTAAAAGGTTTTCATTGCAAAAGGGCTTAGTAGCTATCATTTTCCATGACGGTCTAAAGGAAAACACCTGTGCTAGGAAAAGATATGTCAAGTTTTAATTGCTCTAATCACAGTGGTCTCTCATTTTTTACGTTTGTAAAGTTTTTCGCAATTTTGATTCTTGATTGCACTTTACTCGTCCTACACTTCATTCCCCTCATAGATAATAATCTAATAGTGAAAAGATTTGAGATCGTTGAGCTTATAAAAATGGAAAGTTTAAGTACCTTTCAAAAAATGTACTTATCTGTCAAACAAATTACTTTGTGGGCAAATCGTCCTTTTGAAGTTTTTTAGCATGGCTTTTCAAGTACAAAGAATTGGTTGGGGTGATTTCAGACATTTTAGGTGCAAAATCTCATTCAGAGAATTACACGTAAAAACACCGGTAATACTTTTGTTTTAATTATAAGAATAGTTTATTGTAAATTATACGTTAGGGAAATTCAATTTTTCGTCCATCCTAAACCCTTTTGGTTTCGTTGCTATAAGACAGCTTTCTGTAATAGAAACATATCCGGACGAATATCTATTTAAAGCATTTGAGACTGATTTATGATTTTAGGGAAAATCTGCAAAGAACGAAATTCGTAACACAGTATTTATCGCCAGAGGATCAAAGTATGGAGAACAGAAAACAAAGATGAAAAATTTATCCAAAAAGTGCAAAAATTTAAATGCAGAAAAATGTTATATCGTGGAAACATTGTAGCTGGAAACGTTATTTCGAACTAAAGTTTTCTCGCAAGCCTTTATAAAGAATGAAGAAGAAAAGATCGAGTGAAATCGTTTGAAAATTTTTGGTATTTGTGTGCCTAAATGGTAAAATGACAGAATAGAAAAGGTTGGACAAGAAATTAAAGTTTTTGAAATTTTTTGATATCTATAATTGGACGGAATCCTGCGTTTTTGGATACTCTTCAAGTACGTGAAGAACAGGCAAAAATTTCATGATGGTGCATGATTGGATCATTGATAAAAAGAGTTACTGAAATAAAATCAAAAAATGGTATTTTGTAGTCCCGACCATTATTTCACTTGTAAACTGTTTCACTTCACTCATTTTGCAAAGCGTATAACATTTTCTATAGTTGAATATTTCGAAAGCAAATTATTATCAAGATTATTTACATTATTTTAGTCTAAATGAAATTAAATAAAAGGATTATTTATGAAGTAAAACTTTAGAGGTAACAATATGAAAAAGGGAACAGAATTCTCATGAAACAAAAAATGGAAGAGAAATAAATTGGATGAGATTTTTTTCATATTAACCATTGACAGTTTTCCATGAGATATCATAATGCATGAGAGTGCAAAGTATAAGATCTTGGACTGATCCTTGCAAACCCAGAATTACATAGATTATATATTTGAATGGATTTTAAAATATGCAACTATGCAAATACAAGTTCTATTTGAAGCATTATGAATTATTTTGAATTGGGTCTTCGATTGTTAACTTTGAGACTCGAGACAATTCTTGATAAGAAAAATATCATTCGCTGAGAAAATGCTTTTCTTTTCGTATTTCGTAAATTTAAAGTTTTGAGACATATTCAGGCATTATCCTGTGCGTATATTTAAAATTTTAATGGAGCAAATATTCTAAAACTTCTCAATTTGAACACTCAATACAGAGGGCTCAGCTTGAGCCCTCGATATATAACTCAATGTAAAGGGTTCAGTTTAAACACTCAATATAGAGTGCTCAAACATTTTTTATTTGATGTACACACTGGTTAATAATCCGATCACGAATTCCATAAGTTACTTCGAATATGTATGTATTTACAAAAATGTATGTACAAAAATTATTTACAGATAAACAAGTGTTATGTTTTTAACGAAATTTAGACGGAGTACATTGTGGATAAAATCGATTTTTATATAATTTAAAGGCTACTGTTTAAAACTCGTTGTTGTACAATAACTATATTTATTTCCTTCGTACCAGAAGCAAATAAAATCATGGTTTCTCATATTTCTCATATTTCTCATGTTTATTTTGTAAATGAGAAATGCAAATTTCCAAATTAACTATCTCAATGAGACGACATTGCAAACAATAAAAACGATATTTTATTCTAACAAAAAATGCTGCTCAACGAAACGGTGGGGTAATAAATTTTAGAGAATCTTTGACCTTGGGAAATTCTAATAATTCCCGAGATTTTTGTGTAATCAACAAAAAATATTCCAGCGACAAATGACAAAAAAGGTTCAAACAAAAAAGCGAAACTTCATTCGCTCTAATGTGCCTCCTCTGACGTGATTGGTGTTAATTTAGATAAAAAATATTCCGTCAAGATATTCAGCACGTGTCGTTTTTTGATCTTCTCAATTGTTTGCAAAAAACGGAATTCGAAATTCAATTTGGAAACATAGAGTTTGTTTTAATAGGTCTGAGGCTAAGGCTTGGTTTGTGAGTTCATATGTGAGCATATTATGCGCCGTAAGAATATCTCCTCCAACTAACTCGCCTTGCTAATTTTCATTTTAACGTAGTGCACGAGTATGCCTTTTATTCGATCAATGATACAGCAATGTACTATTTGTTGTTCACCTTTATTATTTTATCATGTGTGCCCCAAGTACGAGTACTAGTTCGCGTTTGTACTCGAAATGAAAAATATACTATGGTGAAATTGTATATAAAACTTGCATAACGTCCAACTGAAATATACTTGGAAATGTGAGTACGGCGATGAAGCAAAAATGGCAATTGCTCGACGGAAAATAAAAACTAGCAATATGACTTTAAAATCCCATAAAGCAAAAGCAACAAAATCGCCCAAGAAAAATAAAAGCCGTAAAAGATGAAAAAAAAGTCATTTTTTTCAACTGAAATTATGGAAAAACGAAATGTTTGTGTGAAGGTTGTTGCTAGTTGTTGCCACTAGCAGAATGAAAAAACGTGGAAATGCCAGAGAGGGAGCAGCGGAAACGCCATGGAGGGGCCACACGCGGGAGTTCTCTTATTATATTTGTTATTTTCTATACGGATACGAAGCCACAACAAAGTGGTTTTAACGTTTTTTTTTTCAGAAAATTTTTTTTTTTTGTCGTTTAACTACTCTTTATATGTGCTATGTTAAGTTGACATGGTTTCTCAGCATATCGCAGTTCTGTGCCTTGCCCGTTTTAAGACGAAATTTTGCTGCGGAAAAAAGCTTTTTCGAAATTATTTTACGCTCGACTGCTTGATTTAGGCGTTGCTGTTGTTGCTGGTCTAGTCGCGGGTAAACAAAAAATTTTCCCCCCGCCTTAACACACCTCTTCCGCGTACAACGCCAAGCGTCCGACTGTCGAGTGTCATGTGAAACGCAAATTTGCAATTAATGATTAAATTCAATTGGAGGCTTTTTTATTCATGGAATTACGAAAAATTCTATGAAATATTTTTTTCTGCCGTTCGAACATTGGGCTTGGCGCAAATTACGTGTATGCATCGTTTCGTTTGATTTTTTCTTTGAGATGAAAAACAAAAAAAAACTTTAAAATGAGAAGGCAACTAACGACGATAAATGATTCAGATATTACATTTATTTTGTGATTCATTCCGTTGTTGGCAATAGAGAGAATAAATTGATTTGTACTTTGTAACATACTAACTGTTAGCTGTGTATATTTAGTGTCCTTGGTTTTTTCACTAAGTGGATTAAGACAAAAAGCTAAATCTTTTTAAACAAATTCAAGTGCGTTTTTAGTTTAGACAAGTGTATTATCGCCGATAAATAGAAATTGAAAAACTCTACTTTTAGAAAAGGGGAAAAATATTGGAAAAGTCAAAAAATAGGATCAAAAATCAAAATCTGAAATCGACAATGCCAAATCTTCAAACGCTGTTGCCCCTAAAAAGGGTTAAATTGGTCCTAAACCTGAAATGCGTTCTATCGAAAATATGAAGAAAAAAATTCTTGTTGGTGATTACTACTTGGTAATAAGAGCCATTTCTTGTCAAAATACGCAAAATTGGAGCCAACATTTCAATAACTGAAAATGTGTAAATTACTCCAAAGATAATTTAATGACAAAGAGTCGTTGAAATAACATCTTGGTTAGCAGTATTGCTTTTTATGAAGCATCTAAGACTTACCATATTATAGTAAACCTAAAGGCTATGAAAATGCAATTAAACTATACCAGGTTATTGGCGAAAATTAACAAGACTCGTATCTCCCAAGTTTACTGAAGGACTTTAGGGGTCAATCGAGATCGAATTCATGTTAACTGTCCCCACAGAATAGATACTTCGTGCAAATCCTTGACTTATTCGAAAATGTTTTGATGCATCAGTATAACTTTCTTTGAGTAAAGACAATAAAGGCATTAGTTAGAGATTACTAGCCGACGCGGCTTTCGAGCGCGTATAAACATCAGTTTTACCTGTACATAATGGGAAAGTCAAGGTGTTCTGAATGTCTCCTTTCTCACATTGATCGGTTTGAAAGGTTGATCGTTGAAAGGTTGATCGTTTACATCATGGGGAGTAAATAAGCGAGGTTTCCTCAGATATAAAGATGATTATACCACAGGACAAGAAGGACTGCGTGCCGTACTACGCTCGAGCGATTCTCCTTAAAAATAAGGGAGAGGGAAGAGAGATGACTTAGTAATTAAAGCATTCCTGGTGAAAGAGGGATTATCTATAACATAGACGCGAAGGCGAAAATTTAAGGTGCTATTCCAAGTTAAGGGACTAGCAGTGCAAGGCTAGGTACTCGGTGTGACAGCGAAGCTGTTTGGCCGATAGTACAATTGCTGTGTGCCAATGGGAGTCCAACACGGAGGACGTAAGTAGCTTTCACCTCCTAGGCACAAAAAAATAATATTAATCAAATAAAATAATATAAGTTTTATTAAAATGATTATATTTTTTTACAGAATAGAGGACAAGTTGAGATGATACTTTACTTTGAAAATTCTGTTCGACGAGGAACTAATTTAAGGCTATTCTTTCTAAGAACTGTCATCGAGAAGTGATTACGAAAGTTAAAGACACGATGTAAATGAGGATTCATATAATGAGTTAGTTAGTTGCAAATGCAGGTCGGATGTTAAAGGGAAACATCTTGCATATAGCACTTAATAGTACACACACATTTTTCTATAATTTAAAAATATGATGGTGACCCTCAAATACTATTGTCAATAACTTGAAATAACATCCATTGTGAAGTTCGTTTTGGTGTTGCCGCAGGCCAAAATTAACTCTGGGTAGCTTGGGTCCGCCGGGCCTTGCTTCGTGGGTCTCGAGGACGTTCTCAGAGAACGAGCTGAAGATGGCTGTATGCAGCCGAAACGCGTCCTCGAGACCCACGAAACAAGGCCCGGCGGACCCAAGCTACCCAGAACATCCATTGTACTCATATCCTAAATCATTTCTGTTTCTGATACGGAACTCATAGCACGCCTGTTGAGATGGATAGGAATAATAATCGGTACCAGATGACTTTGAAACTCATTAAGAACCGAGTTTTAAAAGTGCCAACCATGCGTCATTGTTTATACCAAATAAAAAATTCAGATATTAAATTTCAATATCAAAATTCAATACGAATTCGGTGTGTCTAAAATTGATCGATATATTGGCGAATATCATGTTTGCCATTGTTTGCTCTTGCGATTTGAAAGAAATTTATCATATAATTTCTGACGAACTTAACCAAGTTCAACTTTTTTCCGGTGATTATAAAACAGTCTGTCAAAATTTTAAACTTATCATATTTTCAGCTTTCTAGCTTTGATTCAGATAGACCGGAAAGAGTTCAAGAAAGAAACAAGACTATACTTATGTGTTATAGTGAATATTTTACCCAAATGTGATATGAAAGCAACATGATTGAATTCAAACTACTACGTTTAAGGATTTGTATCACTTAATTTTATTTCCTTAGATTATGTCCGTATACTAAAATGATAATTTGATTCTGATAGAATTTGAATTCAGGAAGTGTTATCACAAGAAAAAAAGGGAGAGAAAAATGAAATAGATGAAGAGTGTTAAGAATTTACAAAGAAAGTTATCATTGGAATGAGACGACAAAATATTTCGGCATTTGATCTGGAAAAAATGTTTTTTAAAAGCCACGCATCAAAACACCCCGCTTACTGATTGGGCATTATTTCAATTCTTAGTTTTAACTTAGGTGGACATTGCCCTTTAGTAATGTCGATTTCTGTCAGGCTTAAAAGAAAACTTATACAAAACAGAGCAAAACAGCTCTTACACCAACGATATAATTGACATTCGAAAAAAGCCCAATGTATTTGGTTGTTCTTCACAATGCCGAAATTTAAATAAACTTAAGTAACCTTAAAAAAATTTAAATACTATTTATAAAATATCAGCGCCTCACATGTTACGAGTTCAGAGAGCATTTACTCAATCCTGTAGTGTGCGCAGAGGCTCATTCTTTTGTTTCTTCATTGATTGTTGAAGGTAAAAAACTACTTATGAACAAAGTCTAAATTATTGTTGATAGTAAATCTATGAAAGTAATGTTAGTAATTCTAAGTACTGAATTCTATTGAATGAACATGAAAAACATTCGAAATATACAAGAAAATATACAAAAAAATAACAAATATAATTCTAACAAAACAGGCATGTTTTTGAAGTTAGAACTGATGGAAGCGATAAGGTAATAGTTGACTTGCCTATGTAATCATCAAAATGCATGATTAGTGCGGAATCGTAGAGATTAAGTAACCGGTCGTTTATAAATTAACGTGCGCAAAAAAAACTACAATTTTAGGTGTAAGAATAAAGTGAACGATTTCCAAATTCAAATTCCAGAAGCAACTTAGCGGTAAGGGATAGAATTTTAATTGACAAAAAAGCAACTCAACGAAGGCTCCAACGCTATTTTACGAGTTTATACCAAATGTTTACACTTATACATAAAATGTGAGTATAATTCAAGGCCAGAAATTTCTCTCTGGTTACGTTCAATTTTGGAAATTTCTTAAGATAATTTTTCAAATAAAAGATAACTTATCATTCGTTTTATATCAGTCTGCTCAAATCAACAGATTAAAAAATTATTTTTTTCTGGACAACTCAATACTTTGAGATCCTATCAGATGTGAAATAGAAACGTATCAACTTCATATGCATATCATTATCGATTAATATTCACTTCCTTTGGTGTAGAAGTTATTTTCTAAATACACAGAAGATTCGTTTGAGGAAACGTATCGACTTTGATTCACTTTCACACCGAATCAAAAATGATAAGAAAACTGTCCAAAAAATATCCTCTCATATGCTTTTTTCATATGCCTCTCATATGCTGCCAATTTCACGTTTTATTTTTCATATCTCTATGCATATATAAATGTTTACGAGTAGCAAAATATTTATATCTGCTTGTAAAGCGTTTTTTCTTAGTGACTAACATGGTAAAACCGTATCGTCAATATCGTGCATGAACGTCCGTGCAAAAACCGCCAAGAAAAAGAAAATCAACAAAAAAGTAAACTCAAAATCGATTTTTTTCTCATTTTCTGAATTTAATAATAATAATAATAAAAAAAGTTAAGACCGAAAGAAAATTCGAGATAAATTGGTAGTTGGAGCGATATAAAATACGGACACTCACACCGCCAAGTAATTTAATCTTTTCAAAGAATCCGCTAACCGTTTGCTAAGCAAGTATGTTATGTACGTACGTACGTACGTTAGAAGCTACTTTTTGTGATTTTCTGTTCTTTCGCCAGTCAACGCTGCTTCTTTGTGTTTGCACATATTCAAAAAAATTTTATCTCTTCTCTGAATTGATTTTTTTCTACCATGGCACGGCACGTTTTTCTTCGTCAAGCTATTTCCATATTTGCGTTCACCAGAGAAATCCGGGGAATTTTTGAAATCGAAAAAATAAATGTTGGGAGGAAGAAAAAAACAGTCTTGTTTAGTATGTTGGAAATATTGCGAGCTCAACTGCATGAAGTTCCCAAATTATGTTTGGGTAGTGTAAATACACGTGAGTCAAACAACAAACGAATATGTGTGTGTGTGTGTAAAATTAAAACTTACACATAACCAGAACGCTTGAAATATCTTTATTGTTGCTTTTCACGCATAGATTAGGCAAAAATAGTGCAAATAAGACTTTATGCTCATCAATGCGAATATCTGATCCAATATACTTAACAATAGACTGCGTCAATTTGCTCAATAGAACAAGATCTTAAAAATTCAAACTTATAAAGAAACATCTTTGTTTTGCTCCGTAACAAGTAGCTCTCGTTCCCGTCTCCATCCTGTAATAGAAATCCTATTTCTCTTAATTTAAATACCAATTAATTGACAAACTTTATCCTTGCAACTATATTCGATGAAAACCAGACATACTAACTGGGAAATTAGAGATATAAATACAAATAGAACCAGCCAAAAATGAAGAAATACGAGCATTCTTTTATCAAAATATTAAACAAACCACTAACTGGTGTCAAATGCATGCTGGCTTGTTACTACTAATGTTTTTGGCAATGTGGTCAGCGTGAATACATGTCGTGTAAACCAAATAAAATACAAGAAACGATAACAGAGCGGCAGTTTTAAAAGTTCCTAAAAATTTTTCAGTGGTAACTAATTATTATTCCAAGTGAGATCTAAGCTGAAAGAAGATGTTTTTAAATCAACTAAACCAGCCAATATGTAGAACGTGCAATTGTAGGGAATGAACGAATAATTATCCATTGAAACTAACCAAAAATGTGCAGCTCTACTTTCATACTTCTTCGAATATCAAAATCAGAACTTGAAATGTTAGTTGTTTTTTTCATTGCGTCATTGAATGGAACGATATAAGCCGTTTCCTCTTTTCCCTTAGGCTTAGAATATTATCGGGTGATCCCTACATATACCGAATCATAACTGATATGTCATAGTTTTTCAAAGAAAAGATTTTCCTCACAAATGTTTTTGATAAAATGCCATTTATCTCACTAATATTTTTGATATTTGACATGTACATAAAGCTATCGAGCGGTAAATATAAGGCACACAAATAAATTGATTCGAGGGTGATTTTGTTAAATTGTATATTTCGACAGTTCACAAAATATTTGCATCTTAGATTGATCGGGTTTTTTATTTTTATTTATGTATTTAGCGGACACTCTTAAAATATATATTTTACTTAAATCTTGTAACTGTACTTTAAAACCTTCGAAAGGGAATTCTTTTTCATAGTTATCCTATTGGTAGTTCGCCCCTTGGTTTGATATTTTATTCACTCTGGGGACGCAGAGGACAATTTTTCGAACATAAAATCACTATTGTGTAGATACAAGCATGGTTCTGACGAAAGTATCTTCCTGCATATTGGTGGTATTGAAATGGGGTCAACCTGAACTGCCATAATGTGTAGGTTTCTATTATGAAGGACTCATCAACATATGCTTGCAACTTCTGCGGAAGTCAAGAAAATATTGGCTGAAAAAAATATTAATAGTTTTTGGAAGCGTTTGATTATCTCTATCACAGTTTCCTTTACAAGTCAACCTGAGTCCGCCTTTCTGTACAAAAATTAAAGGGGGATGCTCCCCAAGCAGTTACGAATATCAAACTCTGTCTATCCATAGCTTTTTTTTGTTTGGGAGGTAAAGGCTATATCCATAACTCTGGGTAGCTATATCCATAGCTTAAAGTACTCTATTCCCGTATCATTTTTCCATTCAATTATAAGCATCACTACATGCAAAGTTTTTATCCTATTGGGGTGTGCCTTGAAGGACTACGATACTTGTCGGCGACCCGGCGAACAGTGATCGAAAGTACCTAACCTTCCCAGCATTCGAATTTCTTTTTCCTACGAGTCTTCGGTTAGCCGAAGATTATTTGATACGACTTGGCTCTAAACCTTCTAATTTTCACTATGTTCGTTTATTTTGCATTCAGAGTTTACTGATAATGAACCCTTTGCGCTCGACGATTTTTTCAGTCGGGCGGAGCAGCAACTCGAAGCGATTCTTCGCATATATTACGAGTGTCTTACAGGACGCAAAAAATGAATTTGTACACAGACTAACAAACGAAAATGTTTATATTATAATATAAAGTTTTTATTTACATTTTGAACAATATAATTCTCTAAGCCAGAGTTCTATAAATGCTTTTTGTGTGATACTTCGTTCATTCTCCTAGGTGCATCCTTGGTTTATCCGGACAAGTGTTACAATAGTACGTTGTTTTATGCCTTACACCTTGTTTATTTCGATGTGAACAAACTTTACAATCTTTCTTTGTTCCTGTGAGAATCACATGGAGCTTTTCATTTAGTCGAATTGCATCGTAATTAGAGGTCGACGTTGAAGCTTGAACTCGCGGTTGTGGAAAGTCTCCCATCAATTAGTCTACTAAGGTTTTTACAAATTGTAAATGTGTCAGTGGTTTTTCTTTCTTCTGCTTGTTTTACTTGTCTATAGAGAATATAACTTGCGCCACCACTTTAGTGATTTCCGTATGAAACAGTATGTCGCGGAATACTGATTGGCCCTATCAATAACCGGCCCGAATAACAGTTTGAACACCCTGGCGAAGAGGTCTTTGTACGGTACTCATCTTTTCATTGTGCCAATTTGTTGCAACTGCAACAATTCTCTTATCTCTCCACGCTAGAACAAAATTATTATTTCTGCGATACGATTTCATTGATTTTCCTTTTGGAAATTTTTTTATCGCATCTGGTTACTCTTTCCTAGTTGTTAATATTGTTCCGGCTAAATGACATTTTAATTTCCGCAGTTCTTCAACTAAAATACAGCTAGTATTATATCTATCTGTAAACATATGATGTCCTTGCGCACCGAGAATTATATTCAACAGCATTGTGTACAGATGTAACGGAATTCTAGTTGATACTGGAAGATCAGGTCTTACTAATCTTTCTGTTGTGAGATTACCAAAATAAGGCAGAATTTGACCGATCTCCCGAACAGCTCGTCAGTAAAAAATTACTTAAAAAAATCTAAAGGTTATTTTATGTTGGAAGATACCTTTGGCCCTGCTGATTTTTCGCCGGGTTTGAATTTTATTCTCCGTGGTATATCGGAAGATTCATTAGAAGGTAACCAATTTGAATTACCATTGTCTTGTGGGTTATCACTGATACTTCGGGATTCACTGTCTTTTCTTCTAATTTTCTTATTTCTTACACAAGATACTATGTCACTGTCTTCGTCACTGTTCTCACTTCTTGTACCTCCAATTCCATGATGAACAGATAAGTTTGTGAACAAAATGAAACTTATCTTCACTTGAGCTAATCTCATTGCTATTTTCCATTTTTATAGAGCCTCAAAATTTTAAAATGACTAGTTAAAATGCGTGAAAAACTATGTGATGTACTCCCTACGATCGTCGGGACTAATGGAAAAGACAGCCAAGGAACCTATTAACAAACCAATAATGGGCTTCTATCAACTGGAGATAACGAAATCTAGCCTATACATACATTGTCGCCTCTCACTCGCCATTCGAGTTGCAGCGCGTAACATCGTGGCGAGTGAGAGTCGCCGCATGAGCGCAAAGGGCTAATTATTACTTTTGTTGTGTTTTTTTTGTTTTTCTTTTAAATTTGAAAAGTAACTCGATTTGTATGATTTTTAATGGGAATTATTCTGAAAAAAAGGATTACATTAATTCGTGAATATCTTAATCCTTTTTCAGAAGTTTTTGGTAGATCAATTTTTCCATTTTCACTTACAACTTATAAGTGATTTATACCCTTGCTAAGCTAAATCAGCGAAGACTCATGGGTGCGGAAGTTCTGATCAAATGTTTCGAGTACCTCGATAGTGAATTTAATATTTATAAAGAATTGTGAAAAGAGCTCAAGCTGGTTTCGAATCTACCAAAAACTTCTGAAATTGATAAAGCCAGACCAAAGGCAATTTGGAATATAGGAAAAAGTTCAAAGCTGTAGAGCAATATTCATAACTCGTAAATAACCAGTCGACATCCACCTAAGCTGGTAGTGCCAATCGACGCGTCCCAGCCTGTGAGTTGGCACCTGATGAGAAGCGGCAGGGACGCGTGTTCGAAACCAGCTTGAGCTCTTTCCACAATTCTTTATAAATCTTAATCCTGTTATTTTAATTTTCATTCAGGTGTGTTTGGTACTACTCTGAATTTTAGGTAGTATAGACTTTTGTCAGATCGCCATTCACATTGCGGTTTGCACATGAGGCTATTTCGATCACAACAGAAATATTATAATTTGACAATTGCCCAAAAAAATGTGTTTTTGCATGTATATTTCATAAAATGCGTAAACGTTGATTGTGTATGCTTTGTTGAGCGTTCAACATAAAACCGCAGGAATATGTAAAGTAAAGAAAGACGTCTACAGTGGAAACGCTTCGAATAAATAAAAGTCTATTTTCTGATATGACTGAAACCCGGTAAGGTTTCTGAAGTTTGCGTGGTTGCAAACGCAACTGACTCGAATTTCTCACATTTTTATATATTTCATGAATAATTTGACTAATATTTTTGGGTTTTTCGCAGTGAGGTTTTAGCAATCAACTAGCCCAATAAGTTAGAAAAAATCAATGTAAATGAATTCGAGATCGTTGAACGATCTTTAGAAGATTTCCGTGCTATGCAATTCGAGGCTAGTTGAATGATGGATTAGAAAACGGTATTGTTCAGTGTTCAGCAAAAATTATTAATCGATCAAAATCAAGAACAAAAAATTAAAGAGCCAAAATCCGACAATTCACCACGATGGCACGAGCCCAATATCGAAGGATGATCCGCCATATAGGCCATTTTGGCAACCATTGCATTCGTGCGCCTGAAATGGGATGTCTTCGAGATAAGTCGATCAGAGTACGTGACTTGCAAATTAGTTCCAACCAAAAAAAAGGGTACTTGCTTTCGAACAATATTAACAATAGTCTTGTAGAAAATGTTTGTCCTGTTTTCCTTGTATGTAACTATTAACGAAAAACAACAAACAACCCTCAAATGCGCGTAAATGAGGGCAAGAGGCCACTGTACGCGAATAAATTTACTTTTTATGGGTAAGTCTACACTTGCTGGATCTGCTCAAATTTAAATTGAGTTCACCACTGGTTGATATCAAAATATTGTAGCAGTCTTAAGTGAATCATTAAATTTTGAAAACGCTGCTCCATGCGTCTGAATGAATCACTTCATGTTGACTGCTCGTGCGAATTCCAAAGCTGAATGAAATAGGGGAAGGGCTTTAAGAACGGCATCTTGATTAATCTTAGTACTATAATTGAATCCGAGGAATTTAACATGCCGGTGGCAATCACTACCGAATTAACAACTTAGACTCACCTCTGTTCTAGAGTGGCTAATCCAAATAGTTTGAAATTGTGTTGTTGATTGAATAAACGAAGTCCCCGCTCGTTTTTCAGCGCCAGCAATCGGTTGTAACAAAGCACGACACACACAATTTTTCAATTACGCTTCACTGCAACTTACACGCAAACCACGAGTCTTGTCAAAAGAGCGCGCATCGAAACATACTCGGTGTGTATTCGCCAATAAAAATTTAATTCGACAAGAACACTGTCACTAACGATTCCAATTAGTCATCAATTCCTTCTTGAATTCAAATCGCCTCAAGTCAAAATTTCCACGAACGCTTTTCCAAACTGTACTCTCCAGTAGAAAGTAAACAGTGGTCAGGAGTAAGACGGCAGGAGAGTCACTCAAAGTGTTACGAACTCACGATCAAAACAAAAACTCGTCCCTCATCACCGTCGGCCCGTTTCGGAATTTAATGCCGAGTGCAAGGTGGTTGTTGGCTCGCCGGAAGTAAATTGTCAACGAGCATTAGCGGGCACTAAGGTACTTCCGCGAAGTGGTTGAATGTTGCTGAACGATGTTGCGGACAGGCTACCGGCCGTTGGGGATTAATGTTTGTGTCCAGCTGTTGTGCCGCCACAGCAGATTTGACTAAATGAGATTGCGAGGGAAAACGAAAGCCTCTGAATAAAAGTACAATATCAAGTTTCTACAGAAACTGAACACTCAAGGCGAATTAATTGGAATTTTCAGAGTGCCAGTACATACATCACAATACAGTCACACTTTGAGGCTTTGTAAGTGAAACCGAAACCGCAATTGAACGACGACGACCTCTCCTCAACGTCTCAAACTCGACTCAGTTGCGACTTCGGTTGAATCGACTTTGGCGTTTTTCGCTTTTTCGAAAAAACGTTTTTTGCCGCGAGCGGCGCATGCTCGGCTCTTCAGCTTTCAGTTTTTCAAAGCAACGACAGCTGTTTAGCGGGCAGAAACGAGGGACGCCTGTCCGGTTGTTTTTGTTCGCATTTTGTATCTTGTGTGCTTTTTCGCCGTTTTCAGCTTTTTTCAAATTATCGTAAATGAAAAGCAGCAATGTCAAGCACTCAGTTCGACATTAACCGATGTTGGAGTTCTTCTTTGTTCTTAGTTTTCCACTCCTTAGCGAAGTTCTGGGTATCGCTTTTTGGAAAAATTAAGGCTAGGCATAAAAACGAGAAAAACGCCTGAAGGGAGTGTAAGATCGCGTACATGTTGCTTCGTTTCATATCGAAAACGTGATCATGAGTTTCCCACGTTTTCGACATAAACGCAAACTTTTCCACCCAGCACCCACCGGCACAACTGTCGTTCACCTTTTAACCGGACCGGGTGGCAGGCACAATGGCAAGTATTTCCATTTGCTAGAGCACTCAATGCTGACCAGTTTCCGCATTTTCACATTCGTACCTTGCAACGTTTCGGCCTCAGCTAGTACGGAGCAATGCAGCAACAACTCGTTTTTGTGCATAATTGCACAAACACACGCCAGTCGAGCACAATCACCGAGTTTTTTGGTTTTCCACACACGGACACCGAATCAACGAGCAGAAAATTTTCGAGTTTTTCTTATTGGATTTTTCAAAATGAAAAAGACAACCAGCTGATAAGAGCGACTGCAGTTGTGTGCTCGCTCTGTCTCGTTCAGGCACGCTATTGTTTTTTGTGCAATTCCACAGACGTGTAATGTTTTTCTCAGGGAACACATTGGTGCTAGAGTGCTTTTGGAAGCGGTGGGGAATACAGTTGTAGTCATATAAAGTGGACTTCGTTTTCTCACATACGAATTTGCCACGCGATATTCGTGTTGCTTACGATACCATTTCCATGCAAAATCCTTGCATTCAGTAATTTCTAAATAAAAATACGTTTCGGCAATAGATCGTATAATAATCATTAGAAACAATAGAATAAAACGCAAAAATCATCAATCAATCGTTAGCAAAAATCAATATTTGATATCAGGTTTTGTAGTTTATTTTACTTCAATTGGCAATTCTGCTATTATTATAATTATTAATTCTGCTGTTTTCTTTTCTTAGGTAATCATTTAACTGAGAGTTCTGCTATTTCATTTAAAGTAAAATACGACAAAACGAATTTAAAAAATCTTATCGACATACTATTACACTCTGAATAAGCGTGGCTTCCATGCAACGGAAAGGGTGAAAATATAAAAGTTGTAACCTTATCTATTTCTGTATATACATTAATAGTTTTTACCCATATTACAGACACAGCATGTGGTTTGTGGTAAATAATGCAAAAAATATATTTGGCTGTTCATAATTGAGACAGAATTTCCGCGAGGATAGCTCCACGAATAGTTATCATTTTCTCTGCTTTGTATGTGAAGAAATCCTTTGCTCAGCAAATAAGAAAAAAATTCTTCTTTTTCAGTAAAATTTTGATTAAAGTCTATAGTAAAGTGTATTGATCGTTTAAGCAAGATTCCTGGCCAATTCGATTTCTATAATGGCGTTGGCTTATTCATTTTAGAATAAAACGGTTGAATTGAATAAAATAAAATGGTGAATTAGTTTTGTGCTGCTCTAATCTGAAAGCCTTTGTTGGTATTAACATCGGTCGTATGATATATTATGAAGTGCAATGATTTCTATTTTGTGACGGTTAAGGAGCCATTTTGTTGTCTGACAGATGTAAGTAGCAGTGGGAATTCAGCCTGCTAGAATATCTGGGTTTGGATGAAAAGTTTAAACTGTTTTCTGTATGTAGTCAATTCAAATTATAGTTGACTGTGTTGCGTGAATGCAAAATATGTTACTAGAGTCTGGGTCAGCAAGTACTTTTGAGAGCTTTTACCATTTGTGCCTTGTTATAAGATTGGTCAGTTATGCTAGCTAATTTTATCTTCCACCGATGAAAACAGTTTAATAACCGTTTAATGATTTGCTAAAAAATTTTAGATATTGAAACCTGCTCATCACGAATTATTAAAATAAACAAACAATAACCATAAAAAGCCAAGTTCTCAATTTTCTGTAGCGGAGGTCACTTTGCTGCATCTAAAATCTAGAGTGACTGATATATGGATGATGTTGAACGGTTCCAGCTTAAAATCTTGTTAGAACACAGCTTTCGGTTTCACCAGAAAGATTAAGCTAGGAAGAAATAGTGAGTGTTTATATTTCGAAAGTTAATTCACATCAGATGGACTTCTAAAATGACTGTAAAACTTCTACTTTACCCACATCAAATTCTGGGGATAGGTAGTATAGTTAAGTGACATATCATCCTAAATTGTTAGGCGAATAAACGTTCAAGCTTCTTTCTATTATACGATCCGCGATTGACCCATTTATCGTGTATTCACCTCAAACTAAATTGTCAACATGTTGTATTATATTGCCTGGCTGATTTTGCTCATAACATCGTACTTTTTTTTCTATATGTAATTCTCTGTATAGGGCGGCGCATTCGTTCACTAGTGCGTAATGCAAGACTGGCCAATATATTTTTATATTTAATTGCAAATGTTTAACGAATTTCTGTTTCCACAAGTCAACGAGATGAGCACCGAAAACATTTGGTTCCAACTAAACAGCCCAATATGCCACACAACCATCGAAACAGTCGACTTATTGGTAGCGAAATTTGAAGATAATATCATTACAAGAAACGTTCGAGCCAAATAATTCCCAATATCCTATGATTTGACTAATATCGGATATTTTCAAAGAGTATGCCACGTCATTAGTTTCTGCTAACAAACCAATAACACGGAAAGTATTTTAACAGAATTTTTGACGTACTCATTGATGAACGAAGTTCAACTTCATTCGAAAAATTGTGGGAATTGAACGAGCTTTGTAATTGTTGGTCGGTGTGGCCATTTACATCAAATCATTTTTGAATGCTAAATATAATTGAATTTATTTTCGGAAACAAATAAATAACCTTTGGAATCTTTTTCTCCAATTTAATGTTCTCAAGCTATTAAAGAAATTTTTTTTTATTCTTATTTATTTATTGAAAAATGTTATTTTCTCATTTTAAAATCCAGAGCATAACTTTGTTATTCTGGATATTTATCGTTTCTTTGCATAACTTAATTGAGTTGAGAATCCAATTTGTATCAATTTTTGCACTTTTTTGATGTGATTTTGGATGAAATAAATGGAAAACTCAATTGGTTCCGAATATAAGTCTTTGCTCATTGTTGGCATACAGATTAGACGTAAATCCGTATTTTAACGTAGAGATTATTGATAGTTTGCCTAATCATTTCAACCAAATAAGTATAGATGTCAGTAATAATATCCATGTATTATTACTGTATACTGTAGATCAGTATAATATCCATGCGCAAATTGGACTTCGTTTACTTAAACCATTCATGCTAAATTTAGATGATTTAAATTGTTAACTTGCAAGATCATCCAATAGAAACTCTTCTCTAAAATTAATGCATAAAGCAGAATGCATAAATCAGAGGTTTAAATTAGCATTCACTTTTCGCAATATGTGTACCAGTTTTTCGATTGAGCGTTCAATTTAAAATTTATACATTTATACTATTTATATTTATTAAAACATAAATAGGAATTAGCTTTATATTTTCTTTTGACTATTATATTAAACACTTTTTTCTGACCAATCCTCTGAAATATTTTGGAACAGAATTAACAAAGGTCACCGCTTCATTTCTTCATATTATTTTTAAAAATTATTATTATTATTATTATAAATATTTATATTTATTTAGCGCTGACTTGATTTGAATGTTTCTATGCTGAGAAATACATGCCTCCAGTTATTATTTATTAAAACGTTAAATCGCGAAAATTTTAATAAATGTCCTCTTTAATTGAACTTATTAGGATTGGGCGCATTAACATGCAACCTGCGTCTTAATGTCAAAGTGACACGAGCAACAAGTATGACGATTTGTCAATTTTCACGCGGATGACATTTGCGATACCATTCGACAATTTTTTGGTCGTGGGAAGTGAAAACATATTTTCAGTGTCCCTAATAGTAGAATCGATTTTAATGAGTGAGAATCAACCAATAGCTTAATTTAGATGCGAATACGATCTAATAAACCGGCGAATTTTCCCTTCCTATCTCTGAACATCAAGTGAGCTCTTGTGTTTTGTGCAGTCTGGCGTAAGCATTAAGTGGTCGCGAATAATTAAGCGAGCGTCGGATCTGGTCGGCGAACTAATCAATTTCGTAAAGTAAATTGAGCGAAATGGTAAAATTGTACGCATTGTGCATATTTTTCAAGGGGCCCACCGAAGGCCGTCTGCTGAAGGCCGCCTACGATCTTCACTCTTTCTCATATTTCCAACGGGGCGCTGTCCAAGAGTTCATGGGGTTAGTTCATTTTGGCGTTATCGAAAAATATATTCGAGCTTGGCTTATCGGTTTAAATGTTTGCTTGATTTTTTCAGATTCGCCTCGAAAACTATCGTCGAGCGAACTCAAGCGGCCAGTCGTCAATCGGTGAAACAGGATGCATACATGTGCCATGTCTACGCCAGAGCAGACAATTTAGCTGGGGTCCTTATCGGGGATCATGAGTACCCACAACGTGTCGCACACACTCTTCTCACCAAAGTAATGGACGACTTCACAGCGAAAATTCCCGCGGACCAATGGCCCACTGGCACTGAGTCGACCATCCCATTTACGCAATTGCCTACCTACCTTTCCAAATATCAGGATCCGCGCGAGGCAGACGCCTTGACAAAAATGCAATATGATTTGGACGAAACGAAAATTATTCTCAGAAATACAATAGAAGCCGTGCTTGAGCGGGGTGAGAAGTTGGATGATATGGTTATAAAGTCAGAGAATCTCTCGCTACAGAGTAAAGCTTTCTATAAGACAGCCAAAAAAACGAATTCGTGTTGCAGCTTTAGTTAAGGGAATTGTCTTCGTGTTCGTATCCCGGCTTTTCGATCCTCTTGTTAATTGCTAAGGTTCTATTTAATTTGATAATTTTTCTTTGTAATATACGCGCGATACTGTATTTTATATAAGTTGATAATTTTAATTGAAACAAAGACAAAGAAATAATGAACGAATTATCATTGAGATTACTTACACATGCGCTGTGTTTTAGTTGGACTAGGATGGGAACATTTGGACTGTTTTCATGCAATGCGGGACCCAACATTTCGAGTGCATCTTCTCATACAGAAAAATTGTGGGATTTGGAAAATTACGATGGAATTACATTTCCTGTTGGATTTAGGGAAACATTTATCTGATGAATCGTTCGCACAATTATGAGGAATACTAACGGTGCCATTATATTACACAAACTATGAACTTATCCTACTGAATAATTTCATTTGATTTCCAAAAATGTAACAGATAACTTCTACAATGGAGCGTTACAATCAATTTAAACAATAACCGTTCACATTAGTAATTGCATTCATGAGCATTTCTATTCTGATCGAGATGGATAATGCCTTAAACAATGAACAAAGTGCGAAGACGAAGAGCCAATTCGATTGACCTATAGCTAAAGTTTCAGCTACGAAGAAAAAACAGGGTGACGTTGTTTACGGTATTAAAATAACCAACCATTTACTCTGTCGTTGTAAAGAAATTATTCTTCATCAATGTGTTTTACGATATCAACAAGTGTGTTCTAGATGTGATGTCGAAGCGATTGGGGGCTGATTCTGTTTCTCGATGTTAGGTGTAGTGTTCTTTGTCATGTTGAACGGACCTAAACGTTGGTTTATAATTTTTAACAGCTTTCCGAAGCAGAGCGCAATTTCCGAGCGGATGATTGATTAGTGTGCGCGAATTAAAGCGTTCAACATTTATATATTATCTAGTACTATTCAGCTCTGTTAGGTGCATTTTAGAATTTTCTTGTATGCATTCCGGCTAGGTTTTATTGCATTCAAGGTACTGAATAATTATACAATACATATTTAAAATGTTAATAATAATATACAATGTTTTATGTATTGTTATTAAAATATGTGAAAATATATACCATGGGGTGACATTTAAATTTTAACATTTTTATTTATAGTTTTATTCCACTTAAGTTTGCTGACCCTCAGCCATTTTTGGTTGAAAGTTGTCATCGTGCATTGTTAACACTGGCTAATAACATGGGATAGAAGCAGATATAAACCATGGAATACAAGCTCCTTAAAACAGTAAATTGACTTTTATATTAGAAAGCGATCAAAATACTTGCAGTTGATTGTCGGTACAGAATGGTAAAATTAGATAGGCTGACTGCGATTTCTGTCGTAACCAATTTTTCTCCCTCTATTTTTCCCTTAACGGAAAGAGTTGTGTAACTCAGGAGTGGATAACGCTAGGAAAACACAATGTTTGTAGTTTTCTTTTAAGATAAAACTAACGAGATGTTTATAATTTAGACCAATTAAACGCGAATTTCAAACTTTGCATCATTCTACAATAAAATAAATAATATTCGTTTACGGATGATGTTAAAATGAAGGTGTTACGAGTATTGAATTGAACTGTGCAAATACATTAGCAGACGAGCATTTACTTATTCTCTATGTATATCTTTGTGGGTTTAGTAAACAGAAAATTATCAGTAATAAGTAATCCTATTTCTAAATTTTATATTCAATGCTGGAAATGAAAGGCGAAGTGAAATATTTTTAATTCTTCGCTTCGAAGTGCTGATCATGCTCCGAAGGGTGACTAACGGTTTGAATAAATGAAACAATCGATATTTTTTTATAAAATAAACATTCGTCTCAAAAATCAAGCGCTTTACGTACACACATAAGTGTTTGATCAAATGTTTTTGATAAGACCATATTTGTTGAAAGCATTCACAAAATTTTTAATAATGGTGACGAAATCAATATGAGCACGAACACATTAATATTGTCGTTATTTTTCGTACTATCACTACTGAACTTACTTTTAAGCAAAAGGGAACATCACAGAAAGTATTATATGAATGTATGATAATTCGGTGATCTTCCGTTTAGTGAGTGCAATTTTTCACTTACTTTATGAGAAATACACTGAATGTCCAGTTTAAATTTTGTACCAGGTTACTCCTAGAGCATTTGGAACTTTTGCAAAGAATCATTAATAACATTAAGTTTCCCGTCTTCAGTACTTAGCTTAGGTAGCTAAGTACTGAACACGGGAGTAAGTCGCTCCCGTAATACGCGTATATACGAAAAATAAACATTATTGTAGGAGAGGCTGCTTGTTTTCTTTCATATATCTACAAGAATCGGGAACAGTTATTTTTTTTAACATTAAGTTTCATCATATTATTCTTTGCTGTACATTGATGAGTATCTTAATTATATTGTAAATAATATGTTTAACAATAGAGAAGAGTAGTGAAAACAAATTTACTTTAACTATTATACTTACAAATTTTCTGTCTGGCGAAATCAGTTGTCCGATTCCGAAGGAATTTCAACAAGGTTGAATTTGCTTTGGAAGCTTAAAAAGTATAATATTACTGTCGTCCACGTCAGCAACAAAATTGATTATAAATAAAACAAATCATTTAAAAAGAGATTGCGTATCACACACGGGTTGTGTAACCATGTCTTCCAGAAAATCGACAAATACGTATGATGACGACCGGATGCATCCCTAGCCTGGGGTCAAAACAGAAGAAATAAAGTCAGATCCGCACTGAGGTTATCCCTAAAGCTTGTAGTGAAGAACCATGATAATGAAAAATATATATGAAATGCAAATTTATGTCAGTAAAAATATGAAAGGATGTAAGAATGTATATGACGTAAGACTTTACATGACGGAAGTCTCAATAACATTAAATTTTATCAGATCTAGGGATCAATTTCAATCAAGCAAATCATATTATTCGAAAAATGGTTAACTCTTTTCGTTTGGACAAAATTTAAGGTAAAACTTCACGGAAAATTAGTATTTCAAAATAAACGTGAAGGAGTACTTTATGGAATACAGGAATAGGAACGTGAAAAACTGTACTTGTTTCCTTCATCTTCTTTTTTACCTACAAACTTTCTGGTGATGCTTCTTCAGTCAACCCGACCTGATTCGCTGCCTGTTTCTTTCTGAGAAAATGTCTAGTTTTTTTCCAAGTTATCTGGAAGTGGATTACTTGCGGGTCACTTACTGGATGGTTTTTTTTTTGTTGTGTCTGGCATGTCTCGGGAATCTTTAACATCGTTGGCAAAATTGGATTTAGTCCGTTTCCCATCACTGCGGTGAAATTTATTTATTTTGGTTGTTATGTTGGTTGTTATGTATGGTGTGTTTTAGAATTGTGCGAGATTATATCGACCTCGTCGCCTCTGTTGTGATCTTTTAAAACCTCGGGATGACGATATGATACCCTGTTGAATATTGTGGCGTAAGACGTGATATATGACTAAATTGTTTGAGGGTCCTGGTAAGCCGGACAATGTATGTGTCATTTCGGGGATTCACCATAAAATGTTTCGTAACGGGGAGTAGATTGCAAGATTCAAATCAAGATCATCAAAATTAATATACCAGGTTTAAACGGTCCTACACATGACTGTATCAATGAGCTCTGGTTCATTTTCTTTACATGAATTGGTGGTCAATTATGGATAAGACATTGCATTACAATGCAATACAGGTTTTACACAATATTATGGTATTATATTGGTTTTGATGTTGAAACTAGGGGTTTTTGTAACGTAGAAGAAAACATCAGCAGTTTTAATTGCTGGTCTTTGCCGCAACATTGGGGCGCCGAATTTTAAGTTTCCTTTTTCTCCGATAGCCCAATTCCGTGAACCAATTTTCATCGAGATTTGTTGCAAAGACTTCAAAGTATTGACATAGCCTTGCTTCACGGCTTCATTGGTTGGTCTCTTCTTCTTGACTGGTGAATTCACAACAAAGATTATATATTATAAAAGAACTCAAATAGCAAAGGTTATTTGGACTTGAGTTGCACCAGCTTGAGGATATTTCGAAGCAAATTTTATCGTTTAAATAAGTACTTAATGCGATAACGGCTAACGAAATAACCTTCATTTATTATATGTTGCAGAAAATATTTTTGTATTGTAACTTTCTGAGGATGTATCAAAAAAGCTTAATGGTGTCATTAAAATGTAAGATATATTTTCCCACTAACTCTCAAGGATTTCACTAACTCACCAAATCACAGTGAGCTGTTTTGGATTAATAGAAAAAAAAATGCTGCAAAGTAGTGTTATCAATAGGATAGGCTGCATAATGTAGTTGTAACCTTTATCTGATTATCTAAACCATCTTGGATAGCAGATATAAGAAGCAGAAGAATTAAAGATAGCACTTTACTTGCATTTCTGGATCAGCTCTAATAGATTATTTACACAAAATTTACACAAGTCGGCCAATCGTTCATCGTCATAACTGCAACTCAACAATTCAAGCAAACTCCATGGTGCGCTATCTGGCAATATTACACTGATATAACTATTGACATTAACATTATCGGTATACCTGAGTTAAGCGGAAGCTCATCTCCATTCTTTGCCTTTGTTGTCGTCCAAATCAAACGAGTTGAAGATAGCTGTAGACAGTCAAAATGCGTCCTCGACAACAACAAGAAAACAAGGCCCGATTGACTCAAGCAAAAACATAGAAAACTTAAGTACTTCCACGGGGGACTTCTTCTCCTTAAGGGTAGCAAGGATAATGTATGGCGCCTGCAGACTGAATTTTATGAACTAATAGAGAAACGGTCTCGGGCATCAAGAGACAATTCTTTCTAATAAGAAGTTCAAAAATTTATGTTGCGTATTTCTAGGTACTTATTTATTGGCTTCAATCTCAAAAATTAAATCTCTCATCTAAGCGCCTAAATTGTGTATCTTATCCCACTCTTGCCGCTTTTACGTGCGCATTTACGCATTTGTCGAACCGCCATTAGCCCTGATAACTGAGACGATCCTGTTTGACATTGAGTCAACCAAATTTTTGCCTGTTTCAGCTTTTATTCTTAGTCTTTGTAATATTAATTTGAATTTTCATGATCATTCACAAGTTTTCTTCAGGAATCTTAATCAGGACAAATATCGGGACAAGTAAATCGGAATTATTGCCTGGCCATGCCAGCGCAGAAAACTCATTACCTATCCATAACCACAGTGTTTTAGGCATTAAAAGATAATATGTTTTAAAGATAATACATTTGGTATGCAGCAGAATCATCTTAAAAAATAAAGACTCCGCAGTATAAGATGGGAATTCTCTTCCAATTTTTTTAAATATATTTCTACATTCACTATCCTATCTATGAAGTGTATTTGACCAATTCCAAAGTAGGAAAAGATCCCTGGACCATCATACTTGCCGGATGTTTCACTGTTTTATAGTACAGGATTCGCCAAGTCTTTCATTTGGCCGACGTTTTATATATGGAGCACCATCAGAGCTGAAAATGTTGCATTTACTCTCATCTGAAAACATCACTTTCCTCCAGTCATCAGATGTCCAATTTTTAAAATTCTTTCCAAGCTTAGGCGAGATTATTTTAATTTTTTTTTAAATTTCAAAGGTTATCTTGCCTTTAAACCTTTTTATCTCATCATAGGTGATGCAATTTCTATGACCACGACTGTAGATTTGATACCGCTATAATTCTTAGATGCTACTCTTATATAAGAATTAAATTAACTTAACACATTCGTAACAAGTAAGAAAACAACAAGTAAACTCGTCATATCCCTTTTTCATACTAAAACGCGGGGAACGAGTTTACTCATTTTAGATAGGAGATTCAGAAGATGTTGGTTCATTAGGTAACGGATGAAATTCCTATTGATGAACCAGCCGAACCTGTACCATCGACATCCACCAGGGAGACTGTCAGGGGATATGAGGAGACATAGAATATAGCCTTTTTTGGAACCGGCAAAAAAATTGATTATCGTTGTTCTCTTGTGTGTTCCACTCATAAAGTATGCAGTGGTGCATGTGCGAGTTTTGTAATAAGCCCCTATACAAAAGAAAATGTTTGAACCAGAACCATCTAACCAGACCAACTATTAGATTCTAGTTTTTTATATAATATTGATAATTCTTAAATATTCAAAATATTCATTCTTTTTATAAAATATTCAAATATTTTATAAACTATTCAAATAATAATAATAATAAGAATATTGTAACTTAGTATGAATAAAATTATTTTAATTGTGAAATAGTTTTTTTTTCTATGACTACATATAAGAAATATAATAACACACTTTGCTATGCAAAATTAAGACAATTTTTTAAGACAAAATACTGAAATTTCCTTTGAAAAATGTCAAATAAATGGAAAGATATGAATATTTGACGAAAATGCTTTAATATTATTATTTAGCGAGAAAAGGCTACCCCGCGATTAGTCGGGACTACATGTTAAAAGGACGTATCAAATAAATAATAAAAAAAAATTAATGTGGTAGTAGAAAATTATTTGTGATAGTTTTCATTGCTTCATTGCATTCAATGCTGAAACAGATCAATCAGAATGCTTCCTTTTAAATTTGTGATTTTTTAATTTACGAAGTCGATTTGCGACCAAAATTGTTCGGCCTTCTTAAGCGACTTCATTTATTTTCTATGCAATTTATGCTGCAGCATTAACAGGTGTAAAGATACTTAATCTGTAACAGCTCAATGTAATATGTAACATACTCAATGTAATAATAATATCAACCAGTCAATGTAATAATATGTAACGGCTAATTTAATAAAACATAATTTTCATCACTTAAGCTATAAAAAATAATTAGAAAGTATTCGATTCAACAATATTTCAAATGGATATTGACTTATTAGTTGGAATAACCATGACTTACACTTTCCTCCACCCTGGGTCATCAGCTTATCTTTTTCCTGGCTGATTGCGAGGCTTTCGCACGCAAAAATCTGAGATAAACGACAGATTTTTCTTCCTTTTAAATCCTTTTTTGTATATGCTCTTGGACTCTTGTGTTCGTGAATTTTCTAGTTTTCTGATGTCAAATTCCTGGGAATTGGATCAACCAATTTTGTAAATTCTAAAGTCTTCATTGGAGCTTGTCCTTTGTACAAAGCTCATTTGAATAGTTTGGTGACACTTTCGTGGTAATTTTTTTCCAAAAAATATTTTCAATGAGTCTGGTTTGGCTTTGTTTCCTTCGTCCTTATTTCGAGCAACTTGATCATCAGGCAACGTTTTAAATTCTTTTGTTGGATCGGATTCCTTAGTAAAGCGGTCGGTGATAGACTAATTCAACAAACGATTCTTTGCTTAGTCACTCAGCATGTCCTCGATTTGTGTATATTTGTCGTTTCGATGCATTGTGAACTTTTCAATGACATGTAAATGAAAGTTTACATCAATTTTGCTAGTTATTGAAAAATATGCAATTTTCCAATTTTCAAAAAAGGAAAATTGCATATTTTTCAATAACTATCGAAATCAACCATAGCATAGCAGTCCAAACAACTTAATATCAATTTTGCATCAATTTTTTGTATTTCTCTAAGTGTGTTCCATTAAAAATAAAAAATTACTGCTAGGGATATTATATCAATTCAAAGTAGGAGTTGAAACAGTCCTGCAGAACGTTGAAAGGAATATCATTCCACGTGCTGCTGTTTGAAGACATAGAAACACATTGACCTTGACATTAACTTCGGCGACCTTTCCATTCCAGTCAAGCAAATCAGCCGCTTAAAATATTCATTCCATGCATATTCGTAATTGAAATCCGTCAATACGAAGAAAAAAGATTTACGGTGAATAAAAAACTAAAAAGCCCCAATTAAAACACATAACATTTAAAAGATATCCTCTTATGGTGGCAAAGCGAGTCACTGGCATTCTCGTGACTTGGAAATGCGAAATGGTAAAAAAGATGAGCACTTTCACTAACAATGCTTAGTCGCACACGAGCTTTGACTAGCTATGTGTGTGTATCCAAGCCGCAAGGATGTTTTCAAGGATAGATGAATGAAAGTGGCTGTTGACTGCATCACGAAAGTGCAATTACAGTTGGAGCATGTGCACCATTCACTCTATTCGGCCAATGTAATAACGTCATTTATCCAAGTTTCGCTCATGACATGTTACGTTAACATATGGGGGATGTTGCCAGTGATGCTGCATTTCGACAAAGCAGATACATCGCAATGATGCTGTGGAGGCTGCTGGTGTCGCACCGCGGGAAGCTGGACGCGCCAGACGATACGTACGCTGACGCAGCTATTTGTCGTTTGTTGATTTTTGCTCCACGTGCTAGCGAAATTCACACGGCATGCCTCCCCATCTGCTTAGCCGGTTCTCAATTCGACGGATCCGATAGACGATGGAGCTTCGCAGTTCGTCGTTTCTGATCGCCTTTTATATCGCCGGCAGCATGTTTCGGCAGCAGTCTAAAATTAAACATTTGAGGCGAGCAGGTCGACTGGCGAGGCAGAAATTTTCAGCGAGTCGCTGGGAAAACTCTTATTTTCCGCGGGGAAAATATGTCGTCTAAGTGCGCCGCGAAATCGAAGTGAAAGTGAATATTTTGGTTAATTTTGCTCGGGAATAGATAGTTGGCCTCCAGTTTGTTATCAAAGTTAGTATCCGAGTGTTCCTTTTATAGTTATAAACATCCTTTGGTACTTGTGAAATGTTGCTTGCACGGGTTCGTGCCCCGGCTGCTGTGAATTTTCTTTTCACCCCTAAGGCCCGCTTGTGTTAAGCGAATCTGATTCTTCTTCTTGCAATCCCTAAAATCAAATCTGATAAGAATTATTATAAGTCCGCTGTGATGATAACGTGACCGTGAATTGTAATTCTATTATGCTTAATTGTAGAATTTGTTTTTTGCCGTTGCACAAATTTTCGCAGTGGAAAGCTAATAGTGATAGGAAAATTGGCTTGTCTGGCTCACGGTGACTGCGGTCTCTTGGTAGGGAGTTTATTTTTGGAGCTGCCTCTTGTCTGCTTTGCGCGCGGTAGCGCGAGCTGGCCCCGCGAATCGCAAGTGTCTTGATCCTGCATTTGGTTCAAAGGTAAAGTTTCGAGTATTCAATAATTATCGTGTACGTTTGCGGTATGTCGTTTAGTCAAAGCCCCACTGACTAATTTCATCTTATTCACTGAATGTTACATACGGAACGTATGAACATACGTGTCTGTACGGACTAGCTGTTGATCTTGCATAATAATTCATACTGATATGTATGACGATACGTGTATTGTTCTTATTTGATTGGATTTGAGTGGGTATTGATAGTAAATAGAAATGAGTATAAGAAATAATCTTAGATAAAAGATATTAAATTGGATATTAAATTGCAATAACGGGGGAAGTTTCGCGCGACCAACTTGGGAATCAGATTAGATAAACGCAAACTAATGCGGTTCTGTCACATAATTAATTATTATATATAATTAAGGTAATTGATAATAGTAAACAGTTAGAAATTTTGCAACAGTGAACTGGAACATTACAATTTGCTGATTGGTGCCATTTGCGGGATCCAAGTAGTTAATAAGAGTCTAGATAGATCCATGCTTTTATATGAAACTGAGTCTAAACGTTTTTTCAGGTGAGTAAAACCTTCCAATAAAGATTTGCTAGAAATCCTATGAACATGAGGCACGCACATAGCAAACACTAGCAAACACTCCTGACCCTTTTCTTATTACTTTTCCTTTTTCTATATCGTTCTCTCCCACAATTTTATCAACAAAGCAGAATTGTTGGTAAAAAAACTATACATATATATATATATATATCTATATATATATATAAACTGTCTGCCTGGCTTCAGTCATCTTTGACACCTTATAGAGTGAAAATCCAATTAAGTGAGTTAGCGAGTTTCTCATAATATTTTTCATCAACTCAAATCGTTCAGTCAGTGACTTAACTCAGACCTGAATCTGGCAGTCCGAATTATTCGGCTTACTGGACGTCGCCGTTTTTTCGACAGTTTTTAGTTTATTTCAACATTAAAGAATACAGTCAGGTCATTCAAAGAATGGACCATTTGAATTTTTGAACTTCTCCCATATTTCTGGTAGTAGATGGATTCTTCGGCAGAGTGATCCCATCCTTCGATTCGATCCAGTCATCCAGCCATTTTTCGATGCCTTCATAAGAAGTAAATCATTCTTCAGAGAGGGCCAGTTATATGGAGCGGAATAAATGTAAATCTGAAGAAACAATGTCTGGGGAATACAACGGGCGGGCCAAATTTTCCCAATTCATATCTTCCAAATTTTTTGAACGCCTTGCACGTATGGCCTTGCATTGTCATGCATCAATAGCAGCTGGTCATGTCTGGCATTCCATTCATTTAGACGGATGAGTTGCCGTCGGTACACATCCCCGATTGTTTCGAATGGTTTGAGGAGTTCGTAATAGATGACGCCACTGTGATCCCACCAGATGCACAACATAACCTTGGAAGCGTGAATATTCCGTTTTTGCGTCGATGGACCTGGTTCACCTGGCATTCCCCAATATTTTGGTCGCTTATGGTTGTTTTAGTACATCCATCTCTAATCCCCTGTCATAATTCGAATTATGAAACCCTTTCTTTTTTGTCGTTGAAGAAACATTTCGCACGTCACCAAACGCCGTTCGATGTCGATAAGATGATGCAGCACCAAATTCCCAGCTTTTTGTGTTATTCTCATGACGTGGAAGCGCTTACCGACGGTAGATCTGTCAACATTTATCTCCTGCGACAATTTTTCCAGGTTTCGACTTGTTTTCATCCAACGATTCCCGTGGTTGTGAATTTTCAAACTTTATGGGTACCCCTTCACGATCTTTATGAGTTACGTCAAAATCACAATTTTTAAAACAACGAAACGACTCTCTGCATTTCGTTCCAGATGGAGCAAGATCACCTTAAACATCGTGCATTATACGATAAGTTTCCGCAGCACATTTCTTGAGAATGAAATAATGAGCTAAGACTTGCCGTAAATGCAGCTTTTTCAGTACACAAGTCAATATTTTCAACACGAGAAAAAAACGGTGTTCACTCTTTGAAGAAATGTCGACTACTGCGCAGTAACATTCAATTCCAAGAACACTACCACAGTAGACACTAAAAAAGTATCTGTAAGGACATTTGTTTACCAACGGCGGAAACTTATTCTCATATCCAATACTTTAAAAAGGGAAAGAGTTCAACTTGAAATATAGGTAGTTTAAATTTAATCAGAGTTTAATGAGTTCCCTATTGTGTAATTTTCTAACATCATCAAAGGATTCTTTCTGTGATGGTTTATCAAAATCGACTGTTCTGTAACTGTTCTGGGGTTGATAATGTTTGCCGTTTCGATTTGAGTTTAGTAAGGTTTGCCACTTTGATTAAGGGTTTCCTGATGGGATTCGTCATCAATTAGATATTGATCAAGGTTGTTCGAAAATTTGTTCAGTGATAAAGCTCATATTCGGTAAATTTATTGAAGAACAATCCAAAGCCATGCCTTTAAGCGCCATTAAATGAATTAATGTTAATTCTTTGTCATACTGTACACTCTGCCGGCAACATCATTTTATATTTCTTTTGAAACACCGAAGGAGCCGCCGCTACGGAAAATGGTAGACATTATTGGACTAAGCTCAATGGATCAATATCTCCAAAAGTTCATCGAAAATACTTGGTTTCAACAGGATGGCATTATATAGGTATATTTCAGCTATCGAAATAATCGACTTCTTAGAAACGAAATTTGCCGATATTTCACGGAATGGGTTAGTCAATTAGCCACCTAGATCATGCGATTTGACGCCTCTTGATTATTTGCTTTGGGCTTTGTAAAGTCCTTGCTTTAAGAAAATTTTCAAGATGCCGTTGGTGAAATAACATCAGATGAATTTGAAAAGTGGCCGAAAATTTGGTTGCTGGCAGTATGATGAATTCATTCGCGCTCGTCGTAATTTGGAACCAGTACTTCCTAGTTAGTCAACTCTTTTGTTTTTCCCAATATCTTTTTAAATTAAGTGTGTGCATTACTGAAAACAATCGCTTTCAGTGCATACATGCTGTTCAAGAGGGTTTGTTATTTGCCGGTATAGTTGATGGTTGGGATTTTTTATCCACCTTATTTGCAAATATTTCCGATTACTAGACTTTGTTGTTATCTTCCAGGTCCCTATAACTGGCTTCGATTTGATTAATCCGTCCTACGGGTGTTATAGATTGATAGTATCCGTTTCCTTTTAACATTATTAACGCTCCTTCTATGTCAACGAAGGCTACCGAGAGTGTTCCTGGTGCCTAGGTCTCTCTCTATTCTACTCTAAATCATGTTTTGCCGTTTTGGCTAAGAGTCTTGGAAGTTGTATATGCTGGTTGCGACGCAGCTTCCTATACTCATTATGCTTGTTTTATACCTCTCCACGAGCCGCCCCAAGAAATTCAGCAACACAAGAAACAGAAAAAACACATAAGTCGTTAGGCTGATATGTTCATATGTTCTGGAGATGTTTGAAGTTTGGTTGCGATCCACTTTTTTCACTTTTTGAAAGTTTTTTGGATAATTTAACTTAAAGTTTTGGTAAATGTTTGTAGCACTTTTGATTTTTGCATTCTACTGGGTTTTGATTAATAAAAACCTTGGATTTAACTTATTTTTATTAATAAAAAACAACGGTGCATTTGCAACGATTAAATGAACGATTAAAATTACGATTAAATGATCTTCAGGCACCTCTTTCTGGGTACAAGCTATAAAATGAAACTGTCACCAGTTCAGCGAACTGGAGACTTAGGAAAATGCACCCGTTTAATTGGTTAGTTTTTAATCGTTGCAAGGATTTTAAATGTTTTCATTTTTGAATTTTGTGATGATTGGATATTTATTCTTTACAAATAACTTCATTCAATTTGTCCGTTCTTTTGTAAACGCTCTTTAAATGTTGAAAGATCTTTATACATTATATCCAATTAAATATTCGATTTCACTTGGGCTAAGATGGTTGGGGTTTGGAAGGTTTTTGAGTAGTGTTTCACGTACATCGAGTTTGGGAAATTATAAGAATTTATATTCATCTGGTATCCCACAAGGGAATTGTTGTATAGCGGTGCAGGTGGGGCCCTTTTCCATGTTCAAGATTAGGGAGGCAAATGCTGAGCAGTAATTTAGTTATTAATTAAAAAAGAATCAGAAATTAGTTATTTAAACAAGCGTTTTACTTGTTCGTTTCTTTCCAAATTAATCTATTGGATTAGTCAAATTTGACTTTTGAAAGGCTCTGTCCATAATCTGTCCATGGAGCCTTTTATTGGATTGTTCATTTGATATTTTAATCTTACATGAGTTTAAAAAAGTATGAATCGATTATTAGCAAGTCGAAAACGAGATACCCTGTGATAAGCTTTTACTTCTAAATTGCACATACTTGATTGATTGAACGCCGTGTTTTTATCAAGACATTAAAAATTCGATGTTATCAAAACTGATCGAAATTATAAGAATTTGTCTATAATACCTAAAAGTATAAATTCTAATAGTAAGTCATCGTATGATAAACATTGTTTGCTAATTTCCGCGATATCTCTGGTTACGTAAGTTATTTTTGAATTTCACCTTTAATCACATAGAGCTAAAGGAATACAAGCTTATCAGTGAAGTTACGTATGTAACAAATTAAACACTCTTTCTTTGTTCTGGGTAATAAACCTAAGTGACCAAACAAGGAGATGGAATTTGCAACATAGTGAAACCAAGACACTGCTAATTTGTATAAATCTATGGCTCTCGTATCGGTTAATTGCACATCAAAGAAAACCATGAAAAAAAAATAATAAAATGAAACGGAGTTGAAAATGTTAAATCTAAAAGAATTGAAACCATAATGGGAAACAGTGATTGCAGGCAATCTAATATAAGAAAACAATCTTGCAAGATCATCGGTTTAAGCTTCACAATACCGGCCTATAGAGAGCAGCATATAAATCACACGGGCAGAATATTTTCGGAACCATACAAAAATCAGTGTTCAATATCTAATAATTTTGGGAATAGTGATATACGCAAATAACGCGAGGAAATGGCGTTATTTAGCAAGACGAATTATGCTTGCTATTAAGACAAAAGAAAATCATAATGTAAGTGAAAATTGAACTGAATTACATATTTGAAGCGGAAAGTAACTTATTCAATGAAAGCTGCAGTCGAGCTCTCACTCTGCTCGGCTTTTTGAACTTTTAAAAATTAATAAAAGGGGTAACAACATAATAAATGTAACAAATATCCAATCTGACCATCAAAGTTTATAATATATATTGAAAATTATTTGTCTACACACAATGGACGCGTAATGAAGGTGAAACATGAGCTGGCATGACATGAGCTGGAAAACATGAGAAACATTTATCCTAACTATAAAATCAACATTTTGATATGAAAGATTGAAACCAATGCAAATTGTTATCTTCGTCGATAATATACCATACCACTTAATCAATACTTTACATCTATAAAATAAATCCTGCAAAATGTATATAAGGGAGCGAAGCGGGTGAAGTCAACTCAACTTTTCCGAAATGAAAGTAATGCGAAAAATAAGGAGTTCTCATTAATAGACAGCATAACATTTAAAAGACAAAATGTTATTCCGATTTTGAAAGACACAGAAAAGCTCAGGTGCACAAATCTCAGATAAGTGTTGTGCTTTGCTACTCTTTGCTCTCTGAAGCCTAAATCCTCCAGCAAATTTTATGGGCAATACGAGAAAATAATCGATGAAGAATTAGGAACAATTAAAAGTTGTGCAGACTGTTCGACTAGAAAGAAGTATTTAAGTATCTATCGTTATAAACCTGCCAAATCGACTGACTATTTATATCAGACACGAGGGACAAACGCAGAAAGATGTATTGATATTTACGATAAACACATTATATTTTCAACAAAAGTTTGTTAGGAACGCTGGTTGAATTGTAAAAATTGGTCGGCAATGGTAATGTAGACCTCAAAGCACTGTGGTCTAAAAGAAATCTAAATCATGAAAAAAAAGTTCACTCTAATACGCATTTTACCTTCGGCTCCCAGAAATTACTCATAAATAAATGAAGGCTAGTTTTCCACGGCCAAAATCGAAAACATAATTAGACTCGACGTCTTCGTTGGGGATACCCGTGCTATTTAATTCTTTAAGCTGCAAAATAAAAAAAAAAACATAGCATTGAACTTGTGAACCCGCCGTGAACATCGGAATATTTTCTGGGATTTCGAATCATTGAACAGTGCTGGGGTTGCTTTTAAATTCTGATCAGCTTACCAGCTATTGGGATGGGATGGTTTAGGGATAACATGAGATGCTACACTTTATACAAAAATGGGAAGATTTCAGGCAATCGTGACTTTAGAGTGGAAATCATAGTGGATACAAATACAAAATGCATACGTCTAAGGATAAGAAAGCCGACATCAAAGAATTTTTTGGACGAATGTATTGAAAGACTATTTGATTGTTCACTTGAAAGACGTCCAGTCCTTCCCTGGCTATTTCAATGCCAATGTTGTGGTCGAGGAGACTCACAGCAGAGCAACAGAAATTTCCATGAAACGTTAAATGGCAACAACCAACAGAAATCTTAGAATATAAATCCACATATAGCCCACGTCTTTTTCTGTATAAAGCTTCCTCCGACAACAATGCATTCAAGCAAATCCTTCGATTGAGTTCAAGTTGGTAGCCTATATATACATATATATAGAGCCAGATTAGAGGAACAACAAAGGCTGCTACTGTTGTGAGTTAATGAATCTTGCTAATGAATGCTGAGTTAGATGAATGCTGATATAATGATTGTCCAAAACCAAGGAGGTTTCAGATATGGACGCTTAACTATTGAGCTGGCGGTAAAAATGTGGAGAGTTCAGTATTGACGTTCATCAAATATCTGCGACTTCATCTATGCATACGACAGTATAAAGCAAATTGGTTTATTTCAAATAATATTTGCAAAACTTGTGTGTATGACGTGGAACTCTGCAACACGCGTCAGAATCAACAATAATCTGACAGAAGCGTTTGAAACAAAAGTTGTAATAAAACGGTCGGGGTGGTTAGTCTTCTGTTTAGTTTAGATTTGAAATACGAATTCAGAAATTTCGAATTTCAATTACTAGGCTTACTGCTCCAAAATTCAAGTAACAATCGATACCGACGGCATCATCATAGAAAAGAGAAACTTTAGTCGAATTCAAATAAATGGATAACTTTGTTTATTTCATCACACAACAATTTTGGGGCCAAGATGCGTCCTATATAGATCCGTTTGAAATTATAAGAAAGATAGCGATTAATTAGATAGATAGCGATTTTTTTCCATTAATTTGAATTTATTTCATATTGCCGTTCAAGCTTGCTACAATTATCACAGAAAAAGTTAATTTTTTAAGTAAACTTATAAACCAAAACTTTTCCTGATTTCCTACAAATTTGTTCGAATTCATACATACTAATTATGGAAAAATGGTCCTAAGTTGCCAAGTTAATAGTACGCCCTTTTATCGAAAACCTGGAATTACTTGCTGGGTTCTATAAGTTTTTTCTATAAAAACAACATGAAATTGGACATAATAAAATGTGATAATGTCCACCCTGCCCTAAGCCTTTTTCGTTTTTTATCTAGTGATTCTTTATAAAAGAACCAATAATTCCTTCTCTCATTCAATTATAGCAAACGCACAATAACACATAGTAAGCAGTGGTAGCACAATAAGTTGTCATCTTAACCGTCAAAAGTACAATCAGTCGAAATGGATCCTGAAGCATTTCTGGATATGGCCAATCAGGTCATAAAATTGAAGATGTTTCCATATTTCGACATCGCACATAGTCTACTGTGTGCGTTAAGCGTTCGTGAAGATTTGGGACCTGGTGCAATTGCGTTTTCCAGAAAACATCCGTTAGCCTGTTGGCTGTCGACCATGCTTGTAATATTTGCTGGTGGTATGGTTGCTAATGGCTTATTAGGAGAACCAATTCTAGCACCTCTAAAAAATACTCCACAATTATTTGTTGCAACAGTTGTATGGTAATTTTTTTTTATTTTTACCATTTTAATGAATTTGGAATAATTAATAAAAATCTATTGAAGGTACATTGTATTTTATACACCATTTGACATAGGATATAAAATTGGAAAATTCTTGCCAATAAAAATTGTAGCAAGTGCTATGAAAGAAATCTATAGAGCAAAGAAAGTTTATGATGGTGTTACACATGCAGCTAAGTTATATCCTAATGCTTACATAATCATGATTGTCATTGGTACGTTAAAAGGTAATGGTGCTGGATTCACCAAACTATTTGAACGACTCATTCGCGGCGCTTGGACACCAACAGCGATGGAGTTTATGCAGCCAAGTTTGTAAGTATTTTTCTGATAAGTTGTATGTCAGTGCTACACTTTTTGTTCCATTTTTTCTACTTAAAAGCACTTCTAGCTATAGTTTGAAATTTATATTTAAATTGATCTGCACAAATTTAATCATTCTTGCCTTGAGGAAGTTTTCAATTAAATACCTTACAAATTAACGTTTGAAAGTAGCTCGGGTGATGTAGTCTTTGCAAAAGTTCCCTGTTTCAAATACTACTGGTGATACCTAAATTAAGGTTTCTGATGTAGGGTAACCAATTCATATAAAATAAAGTAAAAATAGAATTAAGGTCTAAAAGGTGAACCTTCTACCTTCTAGTGTTCATTTGTTATTGGAAAGATTTCTAACATGTCCGACAAATAGACTGCTGTATCATTAAATCGTCGTCGCAGTAGTGCTGCAGCCCTGGTCTTGGACTTCTTTATGTGTTGCCTCTAAGATGATGTCATATTTTCAGAATTATCCTGGTTTCCATCTATACATTTCTAGCACATACTCTTCATGAAATATTCTATAAAACACATAATTTTTTCCTATAAATTTTCATTTTTTCTGCTCACAACGAAAGCTTCATTTTCTTTTGAATGAAGATCCCTTTCAGTGTAAATTTGTTTATATATTGAAGCCTATCACCTTGTTCCATATTGCTTTCCTATTTTGGTTTGATTTAATGATATCTTGAGCCATTTCCTTTTTCTGGAGGCAAGTTAAAACAGTTAGTGGGTATCAAAGGGTAGCTTAGAGATTGCATGTCGGTTTAGAAGGATGATTGGAGTCTTTGATACAGAAAGGCGTATTGTAAACTTTGTGTATCAGTCTTTTCTGGTACTTATGATTTTCCGCTTGTCAAGTCTTGGTTATATTTAAGTGTGCATGTGAACAAGAGGAATATGACGATAGTTCCAAACAATATTCTGTATTTTCGCCTGTGTATATTATGCTGAAATTCTTGGAAGCTGACTTTAGTATGTAGTTCAGGCCAGTATCTTATACTTTGTTTCCTTACCCATGCATATGAACCTAGTCCTTTTATGGTTATGATACGGTGTTTTAGTATGTTTGCGTTTCCGTTGATGATTGTTTTGATTAATTTTCTAGAGATTTCTAGTTCTATACTATTCGTCATGTGTATATGTGGATATAGACTGTAATTTGAATCATCTGAGCTTCCATTCGTTTATTGTAAATGTAGGGTCCAATAATTTGGTATTATGTACATAGTGCGCATTGTCTGATATCATTCCCATTGTGTTCATTTGTTGATTAATTCTGTTTTCTCTTCAGGATGCCATATTTCCTTCTCATTGTTCTTCCTACAAAACGAAAAACAATTAGTCTGGTGTAATAAAACAACTAAACATGACGAATTTTTTAGGCCAGTATAAGTAGTGGATTCTTTCATTTCTTTATGACTTTCTTCAAAAATATATTCTTTAACGTATAAATTCATTGGATATATTTTGTATCGCTTTCAATTTATGTGAATTTCTGAACACTTCTCCATAGCGATAAATTAAATTCACAGTGACACTTTTGACTCTAGAGTCTGATCACTATCGCTTTAGAGCCTATTAACAAGAGTTTCCTCGTATGAAATAGTTTTTCCTTTTTGATTTATAGACTCAAAAAAGTTTTAAAGAAGATGCATTTATATCTTAGAATCAAGAACAAAAAAAGGTAAAATAAATTGCCAAAAGATAATTCCTGTTTGGTAAGATTTTCTACTCTATGACCACATCAATTTCTTAAAAATAATCAGTATTTTCGAAATGAGTTCACGACTGATCAAATTATTTCAAATTTTGTCAAATCAACTCAATTTTGTCAAGTGATGAACGGTGAAAATATTATGTCTTACTCTCTCCTCTACCTATCGATGATATGACTTTTAGTCTCCTCTGATCCCTTAAATTATTCATAATAATCGCCGGGCCTCCGTAATAATTATGTTATGTTAATGTCTAATGTATGTTTTCCCCATGCTAGCGATTAGTCATTTCAATGCACAATAACATCGATTATGCGTCCCTCATCGCTCCAGTATACAACTGGATGCTCTAGTAAAACACTCAACTTAAACTTCTAGCCATCAATAAATAAACACAACCTTTCATCCAGAGTAGAAATTTGATTATATGTGCATACGACAGCAATCCATTGCTGACTTCCCAAATTGATAATTTGAATTAAAACCTTTATCAGGAAATGTGCAGTGAAGAAAACTCGCTGATTTTTCTCAGAGTGAAAGATATAAGTTTCTCGTCCTTGCTACTTGAGGTTGGTGCAGCGAGCAAATACCACAAAAGGTAATAAGGTCATGTCAATTCATTACACTGCCAATCTCCTTCGTAATTTGGTAAGGACTGCGCGAGGTGAGCCCTAACAAGAAAATGTTGTAAGCCGCAATCAAGAATACCAAAACAATATCTCAGTGGCAACAGTTGACGCGTCATTTTGTGTTGTTATAACCGGCATTATTAACATATGTGAATTCGGGCGACCATTTGTGTTTGGATTCAAAAATCGACAGATTCAAACTAGACGTAAAAAATTGGTATCGTTGCTTTAATACATCTTCTCAATGAACATTATCATTATCTTAAAATACGGGTTCACATTCATAAAAATGAGAAATGAACGAATATTATCAGACTTTTTTGAAATCAAGCGGCATATTTTAAAACATTGTCATATCAATTGAAATATCTTTCTCTTCATCCATTTATTTCATTAAAAAGCCTACCGTGCGTTTCATAAGTACGAAATGTATACAGCAAGGCGGCAATTATGTGTTAAGCTAATTTAAATTTGTGGGTTTGAATGCAGACGAGATAATTCAGTAGATTATTTACACTGATGCATAATACAGTAAACTTGATACTCCTTCATTGTAAAGTTTTTAATATAATATGTATAAGAAAAACAATATAAATTTTAATTTATGCAATGATAATTAATTTAGAATAATTGTCCTTTCAATTCGTAAAAGAATGTGCACGATATTAACATTTAATGTGATAATTTTCAATGCTATCCATAGGTTTTATTCATTCACAATTATTCTTTGCAAATCATGATTGCATTACTAATAGGATTGTTTCAAATTTCTAAAAGGACTTTGTGAGACAAATACTGCCACAATCATTTTCTTAACTTCTTACTAATTAAAAATTTCTCGTGACTCCACTTCGATGTTCGCAATTTTTTCAATCATACTTTTCAATCGTGATTATTTTTTTTCTACTTTCAGCTACACCAAAGCATCACTTGTTGCCTCAATCATTTTCGTTCTCGATAAAAAGACTGACTGGATCTCAGCACCGCATGCACTGGTCTATTTCGGCATCGTTATTTTCTTAGTTTACTTCAAACTATCATCAATACTATTGGGCATCCATGATCCCTTTATACCGTTCGAGAATCTTTTCTGTGCACTATTCTTGGGTGGTATTTGGGATAGTTTGGCTAAATTTTTAGGACGTGGACAAATAAAAGAAGGCGAAAATAAGGACGTTAAAAAGACCAACTAAAACATCGAAAAATTACTTTGACTAGCTATTTAGTATTATTTGATTTGTTTTGATTTAGAAGTGAAAATTGTACTTTTTTTTGAAGAGAATAACGACAATGATCTGCAACCCGAGCTGTAAAAATTCTCCATACGGAGATGCCTAAAATATTTAATTGTTATTTTGAGCATTTTAATGCAATATGGACATTTTTCTTGGCATTTGATTTTATTTGCTAATAATTTTATAATTATTTCTATAATTTTGTGACAATTCTAGTCATTCTTCTCTGTAGGGAGCATTTTTAATGTGGGTAATGCTCTCTACTAACGAGAATAATTATGTATTTATTTTTAGTGCAGTTTTATCTGAAGTGTATTTTGCAAATGACCGTATCATTTTATATTTTAAATAATTCATCCTTATTAATTGTGTATAATTTAAATGCTCCTATTTTAAGATTCACTTCGATCAGAGTGAGATGCCTCGAGAACAAAAATAAAAAAAATAAATATGATAAAAATGTGAGTTATCAAATTAGATTTTCTCAGTCTACGAGATTTTATCTAAAACCATAAAAATATACAGAAATAAAACTTTGAGATACATATTTGAAAATTTTTAATACGGTTTGTGGGCTGTGGTCAATAGGTGAACAATGTAGGTTGTTTTATTTTGAAAATAATTATAAAGAAAGGACTTTTGTTGCTAGTTCTGGGTTTTCCCAACTGTCAAATCTGTTAGAGTTCTATGCCTCAGTCCAAGATCATACTGCTATCTTTTCCCGACAAATGATATAATACTAGTGACATTATTTCACAATGTTATGATTTTTTGTGAGACTAGAGCTCACTCGGATTGGGTTGGTTTATGCAACACAAACATTATCTCATGACCTTTGTTCAAAGGTTGGTAGGAAAGTGCTTGATATACGTTCGTTGGTCTGAATTGGATTAGAATATTACTGACACTTTGCAATATGAATATAAAATTTTATTTGAAACGAATACAAACACAAAAACAATAGTAAACTTAGCATCAATGATACATATTACTGAGTATTGATTTTTAATTGCCGATTTCCCGCATTTTCGTCATGAACGCTTTGCCCGCACTTTTTATGTGTTCGACTGTTTGGTTAGCTCCATCGCGTACTTGATGTCCAAATGACTCCTGTTGAAAGAAATGTAATGCAAATCTCTATAAGCAATTTTGCGATATATTTCTTGCCAATTTTGTTTGAACATCTTCCAAAAATTCTGCTTGTGACTCACTCATGAAGACACACAAAATTAAAGCTATTAAAGTAATTATCACTACCGACTTCATAGTGTAAATTGAATTTGAGTTAATCAAAGCAAATATCCAGTGAACTTCTTACGCTGATAACTGACGGTGGACGAATGAAACTTTTTTCTGGTGTTTCTGAAATGAAAACATTCTGTTACTTCCTTAATTAACATTTTGTTGATGTAGGGATTTCTCGAGAATTCGTGCAAGAATATCATAATACTACTTGTGATTGATAATACTAGCATGATGTGTCTATATGGCTGAAAATGAACACTTCGAGATCGTTATTTACTTGATGAGACTAACAGTTTGCATAAATTGTTGAAACTCACCTGATATTATACATGATATATATTATATAAATAAAACGTATTATTAAAACACATTTTACAAAGTTTAAAATGGTCTCTGTCAACTTATGGAGATTCATGGAACTTTGTTTTCCAATTTCCAAATCTTTTTTTATCATCACGCGGTAAATCTTTAGTCATCAATGTTAATTTAATAATTTTTGCATATAGTAACTGCATCAATTAACCTAAAATATTTATGAAATGTGCCTTTTCATTTTTTGTATCCATTAAAATGCAAATTCTATACTTTCTTAAATTTCCTGTTCATCCTGTTCAGTCCTGTTCACATCCTGTTCAGTCAAATGAAGAACGTATTTTTTCACGACATTCACTGCGCCGGCTACCATAAGTATTTTAACGTAATTGCCTTATCCTGCGGGTAAGGTATTGGCGGCATTTCAATATTCAACTCATCCGAAAAATATGTTTGCACGGCAGGCTCGAACGAGCATTTTCATCATCCAATCTATAGTTTACAACATTTCATTCGACCTCAAAGGCTCTTATTTGAATTTAACTGTGTGATATGTTGTCTATAGGGTTGAATGTTTTATTAAAAGGATGCTCTCTGCACTTCCTAGCGGCATCCAGGGAGCAGGCAAGCCATTTTGTCATTGTTCGCACTCGGGGTAATGCACCAGTTTTTGACAGCTATCTCATAATCTGTTAATGTTCTACGGATGACTCTCGGACTATTGTCGAATTTTGGGGTGCATGCGTTGAATTTTAAAACGTTTTCTGATTAATCTATTTAACTTTTATCACAAAAAAAGCGAATCTAAACATTTTGAAAGATAGTTTTTCTTCACTTAATTCATTCGCGCTGAGTTTTTATTTAGAGAACTTGAAGCTCTTGAAATTGAACAATAGCCATATTGGACTCTCTTTAAACCAGCAAACTCTATGCTGGGCGTTAAAAACGGGATATAACATATTTATACGAAAAAATCTACTCCTGCCATTGATAAATAAATAAGAGACTAATTTCAGAGAAAAAGAACAAATCTCTTCCATTGACACATTAGAAATCTTAAATAAATAGGAACTGCCTTCATGCTATGTCTTCGTTATTTTTACCATTGATACGAATGAAAGTTTAGACTTGGTCTTTGATACTGGGAAAGCAATGCTTTTGACAATTTGATTTATAAAGGGATGGGTTATTTTTTCAAAGATACAGAGAAACTGAAAAGTTCCAGGCTAAAGTAACGGAGAAAATAAAAACAAATACAGGGTAGGGCAAATCAAACAGTGCAGTTTTGAAAGGTTGGTACTTCCTGTTTGGTGGGGATGTTGTGATTATGATGGTTTCATTTCGACGGAAGGGCCATGGCGTTATCAGTCATTATCATGGTTTGGTCTGGTGAGCAACGGGGCTTCGCTGTCCGTATGTTTTTTGAAAATGGTCGATCTTTCATTGCAACTCAGCGATCTTTCGGCTGCAGTTTAACGTTGCGCGTCATGATACCGTCCGTCACCGTTATGTAATCGCGAATTGAAAGAAACTGGTTCTAACCTAAACCCTAGGAGTTCAGGAAGACCCAAAACGGCAAGAACACCCGAAAATTTGACGAGAGTGAGCGAAGCTATTGTTCAGTCGCCTATGTGTTCTGCCCGGAAGCATTCAATTGCATTGGGCCTTTCTAACCGCTCAGTAAGGAGGATTTTGCATCAAGACTTATTCTTTCACCCCTACAAGATTATGATTGTCCAAAAGTTGAGTCCACTCGACTAGAAAAATATCATGAATTGCTCACAAGAAATTTTGAGCAGGATCCATGTGAGGTCAACATTTTTCAGCAGTGACAAGGCTCACTTTCACCTCAGTGGAGCAGTGAATAAACAAAATTTTCCCTATTGGGCAGAAAACAATCCACGGCAAATTCACGAGAGACCTCTTCACTCCCCAAAAGTGACCATGTGGTTTACGTTACATTACATTACATTACGTTTCCATGTTAGACAATTTTTTTGAATCTCAATTGGAAGAGCTAATGGAAGAAACAGATATAGGAGACATCTGGTTCCAACAGGACGGGGCTACGGCACATACTGCACGAGTTTCAATGACAAAGCTGCGACAGATGCTCCCTACGTACCTCGTCTATCATAGGGATGATGTGAGGTGGCCCGCGCGCTCATTGAACTTGAGCATTTGTGATTTTTTCTTGTGGGGCTGACCTGAAGGAAAAGGTTTTTAAACATCGGCCTCATACCTTGGAAGAACTCAAAGAAATTGGTGCTAGAAGAAATTGGTGCTATACCAGTCCAAACGTGTAAAAATGCGGCAGAAAACTTCGGAAATGGCAGCCGTTATCTTTTTGATGTCATTTTTAGAACTTGATACATAAAACGGTATGGTGGACTGAATAAAATTAAATAAATATACTCTCTCTAAGTTGCGTAGTTTTTTTAATAGCCTTTCAGAACTGCACTATCTGTTTTGCCCCACCCTGTACTTCGAAGAATCCCTCGCGGTTACGCTCGATAATGAAGTTCCGAGTATTGCTCCTTTAGCTTCTCAACCTATAACTTAGCGATAGAACTTCAGAAAGGAAATCTCAAAAATAGATTATGCAGAGTGAAACCTGCATAATCTTTGTCATTGTCTCGTATCACAATATTATAGTTGATACCATAAAGTCATACAGCTTTCCATCAAAAAATTAATAGTAAAAGGCTTTGGTTCCAGCCTCCTTCTTTCAACTGTCGAGAAAATTATTCAAAATAAACTCCTGCTGAAACCCTTTGATAGTGACTATTTTTCGACGCGTTCTTCCATATTCTGCCAACTTATTTCAGGTAACTCTGTACTCCAATAAGGAACTGATTGAATGAATTTGACTTTGGTACATTCTGAAGTATCAAGATATCATTGGTTAGCCGAAAAGACGGCATTACGATAGAAAAAGTGCAAGGGTTCGAGCATGTCATAAGATATTTTCCCGAAATGATATGTCAATTAAACTTGCTACGTTAATTAAACTTATGGCTTTTGGAGATCTGGAAATAATTTCGCAAACTTCAGATCAGAATTGGAAGCCAGATTTAAAAATAAAGGAGCAAATTAAAACATCACTGCCAGCAGCGCAATTTAAATCTGGTATCTGTTGAAGGTGAGTGCTCCAACTACTACACTATCCGGAATACTCAAAAACTGACCAGAACAAATTTCGAAACTGAAATATGTTTCAAATGTTTGAAAATGCTGTTCCGTTTGATATCAAATGGAAATCCAAGCTGAAATCTGCACGCTTCCCACCGAAAAGTTGCGGAAGGTTGCTTCTTTCATTAAGTATCGGAGATATTGATTGATTCCTCCCCGCCAATTAAATTTGCATCAAGCAAACAACCGCAATTCTCAAAATAATGTACTTAGTTTACACTGCTCTCATAATTGAATCGATTAACCCTAGTGACGCCTTTAATTTCACCTGGATAAAATTACGCTTGTTCATGTGAATAATCCGATCGTCCTGGGCATTATATCAGTGGCCTTTTACTGAGAGAAAACTGGTAGAGGTTATATAAAAAATATAATCATAGAATGATAAAGGTAATGATAAAATCATATCATTGATAACATCTCGGTAAAATCATTCGGAAATAAAACGACAAAAGCAACCATTGTAGTGTATATTGACCTCGATAAAGAATTCGGTTCAGTAAGGTCCAGTCCTTTAGTATATACACACTTCTATGTAAGGAATGTTCCAATTTAAAGGGCTTATCTTAAATTATTTGCTGCACGGGAGGTAGGAAGTGAACATCTCACTGCAAAAATCTAATAACAACGGGCCGACCCTCTTGCGTTTGTGTAAAACAAGAGTTAAGCTGGAAATCGCCACAAACAACTCACACATTACTGGCTGTATGTGTATAGAGACTCAATAAATTTATCCATTTCCATCCCTTTTCAGCAGTCAACTGGAAATCGAAAGTGATTCTGAACTACGGCCGTACATCTCAAATTCAATTCAGCAATTCTCTTTACAACTCAAAATCCATTTCCACTCACATTATTAAGTTAGAAATGTGTTGGAAGTAAAATTTTTTTAACCAAAAAATTACGATTTTATATTTGTTTATGGAAAAAAGAACTCGAAAACAGATATAGTGAATCTAAAAGATTCCGCAACCTTCTAAAAATCACAGAAATATGTTTTTTGGTGTTTCCTTAATGTATATCATATTGCTTATTAACAAAGGGAACAAATTAATCTTAAAAATCAATTCACGCAGTCACTGAAGAAAAGTTTGGCCCGAATCAAATTTTAAGCCCAAGAAGTCATCGCACTTCCCTTTCAACACGAGGATTTCCCGACTTTTCAATGTTTTTTTAGTGCCGATTTGGCAACCCTCTGTTAAGCGTGTTCATTGTAATTTAAAGTAAAGAGAAAGTAAAAATGATATTTAAAGTGAAGAACACCCAAGTGTAGTGAGGAGGGTGATGATGAGCTTTAGCACATTTGCTATTTCTTATGAAAAATTCATAAAGTTTGTCGGAAACTCGAAATCGCCAGTTCGGGACAGCATAAATCATTACAGTAGACAATTGTTAATAGTCAAAGAAACCAAAACTTACCCAAAGAAAACAAAATTGAAATAGAAATGGATTCGGTAAAATATTAAATGTGATCCTTTCCTGATTAATTTGTTCCGTTGAGCAGAAACAAAAAGAGGTTGAGAAGACAGTTTCAACTTAAACAATATGCAACACGGATATTGTATGAATTCGATACCACGGAGTTGCTGATCATTTGCAATAGGTCCCTTTTTTTATTTGATTTTCAGTTTTTATTAGAAATAAAACAAATTTCTTTGTTTCAGAAACATAGAAGTTACGGAGACGTATATCATTCACTAATATACTAGTAAGGAATTTTTGTTATTAAAAACACGTCAGTGATAGTGAGTTAAGTAAAGCTTGCACACGATCATTATGTACAAAACATGTTGGTGGGTCATTTATTAACAGGTAAAAATTCAATTGTGTTGGTCATAGTCGACATATTAGGGGTAATTTTATTATAATCGCACTTTCAATGAATTCGAATGAAACCGAATTCGTTCGATAAAACTTAAACCTCGGTTACTCCCCGTTCTTCGAATTTTTAATCGAATATGTTTCACACCATATCGACTCGAGCGCCTCTATAACTTCAACGAGAATTTAATCAAGTTGTTGATTGTTTTTGTCATCTGTCAAGTGAAATTGGCCGGTCGGTTAATAGAATACGAAGGTGAAGACAGAAACATTAAAATGGAAGAAGAATACGAGGATGATGGTTGGATGGGCAGGCATAAAGGAGATGATGAGGTATATTACCTCAGCAAAATTTTCATAAACAACTTAATTCTATTGATTTCAGGAAAATGCCGAAGAACCCTTGGAGAATCCGCAGGAGGTGCTACGTGAATGTCTGGAAAAATTCTCTACCCCCGACTATATTATGGAACCGGGAATATTCACGCAACTAAAAAAGTATTTCCAAGCCGGAGGCACACCGGAACAAGTTATCAATTTGTTGTCTGAAAATTACAAAGCTGTTGCTCAAATGGCAAACTTGCTAGCTGAATGGTTGATCCTGGCTGGTGTTAAAGTTACAGATGTTCAAGCGATGGTGGAAAATCACTTAAAAGATATGATCCTGCGCACGTTTGATCCTAAGAAGGCTGATACTATATTCACGGAGGAGGGTGAAACTCCAGATTGGTTAACTGAAATGATAGACCATCATACGTGGCGTTCGCTGATTTATCGCCTTGCTGAAGAATATCCTGATTGCTTGATGTTGAATTTTACTATAAAAGTATGTTATATTACAATTCGGTTTTTGTGAATTAAATTTCGAAAATTTCTTACTACTCGCAGCTAATTTCTGACGCCGGGTTTCAAAGCGAAATTACATCTATATCGACTGCGGCTCAACAAATTGAAGTATTTTCCAGAGTATTAAAAACTTCAATTATCAAATTCTTGAACAATCCAGAGGATATTCAAAGTGCTATTCAGGAATGTGCCCGAATGGTTTGCCATGGCCAGCATACTTATGTGTACAGTCAAGTCTTGATTCAAGTTTTGTCTCAAGAACCCAAGGGAGGATTTAATATGAAGAGGCTGGCGCAAGAAATCACAAAATATGCACTAAACAAGTAAGTTTTCTTAGATTTATCGATAATGTTGGTTTATAATTTTTCTTTGCACTATCTTATTAATATTCTTGTTGATGAAAAGGTCGTATTTGCAAGTAAAAAAACAAAAGTTAGATATATTGCTATCCCATGTCCGTCCGTCTTTGCCTTAAGGTTAACCCCAAACATCAAAAACAGCTGCGGGTCGAGAAATCAAAATGAATTTGTTGATTACTGTATTATGAAATATATTCATATTTAAATGTTTTATAAGGGCGACGAAATTGCTGCCAAAACAGGATCAAAAACTAAATGTGCTGTTTTGTCTACTTTCGATAGGTTGATTCGTGTCTTAAGATATTGATACAGCTAAAATTATTCAAGACTAGCCGTAAGTCATATGTTCTTCATAACTTGGGGCCTCTTGGGGAAGTTACATAAACATGTAGTATAACTTATTGCGCAAAGATTTTCGCTATTCCTTATAACTATTTCTAGTTTCCAATAAACAAATACCAATAAATCAAAAATTAAGAAATCAAAATTAGGAACACTGCTCACAAAAGCTTGTCTTTTAATCTAATAGTATATTTTGTCCAGTTATTGTCGCTATATGTATAAGTCCAGTTATACTATTTGTCACATTATTCGAAAACATGTTTTCTTTAGTACATGTTATGTAAATACGCTCCCCCTACCAATTTTTTTATCCGTTTTTAGGAATATAAATGCCTCAAATCCATGTTTTAGAAGTACAAAAATTTCGATAGACGAGAAAAGAAAATACAAATACAGAAAATACAAAACTCGCGAATAGATGATAGCTTTCCCCACCTAATTCATCTGAAAATTGAAATTTTGTCCAATATCAGCATTTAATAGTTGAACTGAAATTTGAAATGCTGATTCATTTAGCCATTTGTGTGTCTGGTCTCTGCCACTGTACTGGTCCCAGAAAAACACTGGTTGTGCTTCTCTGCTAGAAACTTTTTCTTCATCTTCGCTAAGGTTGGTTCATATGCCTTCTTTCGAAATAGATCCGCACTGCTGCCATCGTGTTGCCGTCCTGTTTCAATGGGTGATGTTAGTGTTTCCTTATAGTAAATACCTTTCGATTTTCTCTTGGTGTTCGGGAATAAGTGGTAAGATAAGAGCCAGTTGTGTGCCCACTTCATCTTTGGATCGAAGTAACCATTTTTATTGCTCTGCAACTGTCTTGATTTTATCGTGACCCGAAGCTATGTGCAGTGCAACAATTGAACTTAGAATTTTCTATAACGTCCATCTGTCCCAGCGAAAAGCTAAGCTCAGCGGAGTTTCATTGCATTAAAAGCGAGTTCACTACGATGCAACAATCGCTTGCAATCTCGCACCATATGTTGTGGTGGTGCCAACTCTATGTTGTCAAGCTGTAAGTTGCCGTTTCGAGGGATTACCGCAAGGCGATCCCTCATTTTGACCATTCGCTACTCAAACGTTTAGTCAAATTGTTGCTTCCTGCAATGTGATCTCCGTGACGAATGCTGGCATAGTGTTCTAATTTTCAACCAACTTTTCATGTTGATAACCAAGTTATAGATTCGTCGTCATTGATCGCGTCTCTGGGGGAAGGCTTTATCCTTACATTTTTATCACTTTGTACCCTAATTTTATCAAGCAAACGAATATCGAGAATATTATTCCGGGAACGTAAAATCGTACGAACATGTAATTTGTGGTAAAGTACATACTAAAATTCTAAGTACACAATGTTTTCAATACTCAAACAGAACAAAAATTAATAATTAGTCGTTGAAGATACACTGCTGACGGCTTAATGTCACACTACCAATATAAATTAACTTTGTAGCGTGGCATCCTCAAAAAAATTCAACCCTTCGAGGTGCTGTAAAATGAAAATTAAATTAACGTAAATGTGGCTTGAGTTGACATTTATTTTGCAATTTTTTGTAGTTGTATTTTTACACAAAAGCATTCAGTTTTAAAGCACTTTTCAACCTTCTTGTAAATTCGTTTATGATTACACAAAATAAAAATAAAAATGTTCATATACAAAAAGATATTATAACATGACTTTCAGCAATCAAAACGTTACTCCCATCACAATGGCCTTAAATGGATCAGCTGGCTATCCGCAGGCCTGCCAAGCATTGACGTCAATGTTATCCCGCAACGCTTTAAATCCTGCCGATATCACTGTTTTGTATCGAAACTATTCTGCTGTGGATCCGCCACCAATTGATTTAATACGAAATCCTCAGTTTTTGGAGTTGCTGGTCGATTCATTGTTCAAAGCTGGGGTTAAAATCAATCCTGAACATAAATCAAAATATATTTACCTTTTAGCGTATGCAGCTAGTGTTTGTGACACACCGGGCAAAAAGGGCGCACAATCCAAACGGTCGATAAATAAAGAGGAATTAAAACCAACGATTCAAGCGATTGAGAAAGCTCATGCGATATGTAATGTGAATAAAGGATCACAAGAACTCATAGCTGAACTGCAAACTCTTTACAATTGCCTACGATTTCCTGTTGTTGGTGTCGGAGTTATTCGATGGATCGAAAATACAGTGACTGAACCATCCTATTTTAAATTATCCACAGACAGTTGTCCACCACATTTAGCAGTACTGGATGAAGTTGCGTCACTGCATACATCGTTGCATGGATCTATTTTAACTTTGCTCATACGTTTATTCGAATCCAAACAAGATGAGTTGGAAATATTAGTGCAGGTATACTTTTATTCTTTTTTTATTTGTAACATTATATTCCAATATATTTTTTCCGCAGCTTGAAATGAAGAAGATGTTGCTTGATCGTATGGTGAATTTATTAACGCGCGGTTGTGTTGTTCCAGTTGTGAAATATATCAAACAATGCTGTTTAAAAGGTGATACTGATGTTTCGCTGATAAGGTATTTTGTAACAGAGGTAAGTTGAAATTAGAGTTACATGTGGAAAATGGCTTGTTTAGGATATAGCTTTGAAAGCATTCCATTGTTTGCAAGGCATAATTGGCGAAGTTTTGTTTATTTTCGAAAAAAATATACTTAAAAAGTAAGAGAGTTAGCAAAATATCAATGAAAGATACCGGATATATTGCGTAGCAAATTTAAAGCGAAGAGCTTATAACTTATCCAACTTAATGGTCAAGTTGGTAATATCTTCGTTCGCACGAAGACAAGAAAATGTTTTTAATTACAAAACGATACTATGAAGTGATGATACATTTGAATTTAATCAGGATCACTATTGATTGCTGCCGTCTTCATGCTTGGATTCGTCATATTGAATCCCGTCCGTATAAAATATTATAATTTTCACTGTCGAATCATGTAGTCATCGTCAATGAATTCATGCTCCCATGATGATCTTTTTCGGTGGGAGATGAAGGTTGTTTACGCCCTGAGTGAGTACCCTCCAAACACCTCTCATCCTGAGTATAGTCTGGAACTGTTTATTCCATTACATCGGGCATGTTCTCTATATCCGAGCCAGTTGGTGCTTAGGCTCCGGTTAAATTAGTCCCTTTTACAGCCACAGGGAGCAGAGGGGATAATGGTTAATATAAAACCGGCATCGTTTACCGGCAGTCTAAGAACTCTCTCTTTGATTTTATTTTCGACGGGCATTTTGATATTTATTTAATTTTTTTATTTTTTGATACCTGTATAAAGATTCATATGGTATTGGATGTGACAAGGTGCTCAGTTCTGCAGCATCTTGACATAAAATGACATGCTTAAATCGAATGCGAATCAAATGAAATGGGTGAAGTCGCTACTAACCGATGACATCTTTTTCTATCTCTTGCTAACTCATTCGAAAGGAGTTGCGATTTTACAAGTTTAAAGTTTAAGTTTTAAGTTCTAAATGAATGAATAAGCGTCAATCTTCTATTTTTCATGAATGGGTAAAGTCATTGTCTTAACCAATCATTACAAAACTTTTTTGTGTAAGGAAATGCCATGTGATGATTACCAAAGTCTCATGTCAGTCGCTTAGGAGTGAGATTCTTGACGATTGCAATGATGTCTTTCATGTGTTTTAGAATAAACGCATATGATGATCACAACAGGTTCGTTTTTGCGCTCCTGTGACCTTAGCGAAACTGTTTTTAATGTTTTCAAAAAAACTTCATGTGACGACCATAGGATTGCAATCTAATGTGAATTGAGTTGATCATTTACCACCGTTCGCTGTTTACCACTAGTCACTATAATTTGCGATCTATTTCCTCTTTTGTCTTGAGCAAGCTGCCCTGATGCTAACACTTCACGGATATTTAAATTAAAACGGAAAATGTTTCGAATTGAGCAAAATGGGCGATATCGCCTATGATTACAAACAAACAAGTTTTTTTTTTTTCCTCGTCCTACACTATGGTAGGTGGTATTGGCTATGGTGCCGTGCACATTAGCCAGCGTTTTCGATCTTAGTGCCTTGTGGCAGATTATTGACTGTGCCCCTTTTGGGGTCGTTCTGGTTTACGTTGTTGTAGCTTGTTAGACTTGGTTAGTTTGTTAGTAATAGACTTGGTTAGTTTGTTAGTAATAACAAACAAGTAAGATGAGTCTCAACATCTGTCAAAACGACTTAAGCTATAATAAAGAGAATGAGAAAAGTCAAGCGATTCATAAACCACAATGGAACGTTTAGGGTTCACATACTGCGCAAACTCGACTTGTGAAACTTCAAACGTTTAAGGGAAACAATGATGATTAGTATGTGTGGATTAACCCGAATGACCGTGCTGTCTTTTGCTGTTATTTCATAGGAATAAATTTATTGTCTGAGTCACTGATCCCTAAGTGAGCAATAACTGTGGATATATGATATATTTTGCGACCTTTCCATAACTTAGTAACTTTGTTGCTTGCTTGGCAGAAATAAAAACCTCGAATCATGGAAACTTTATTTAACAGCATCTGAATGAAATAGGCTGAGAAAAGTAAGAAACATTTGGTTTGAGAGGCAGACGAGCACTAATGATGAATGTACTATTTGATTTTATATCCAGGATCGATGGATATTCAACAATAGAAAGATAAAAACCTGACGATGATATGATGACGCGACCAGAAAAAGTTAAGTTAACATGAGTGCTAGTAAATTTCACTAAAATATCACAACTAAACAAAGTTTATGAAGGGCTTACTAAATTAAGTAAAGAAGGAAATAAAGTAACAAACCTTAAAGTGGCAAATCTTCAAAAGGTGAATAAGAAAGAAAATGAATAAATTAAAAAAAATCATATAACTAGCTGATATTTATCGATTTATGATGAAAGTGATGAACTGTGCCATGATTTGGCACAGAGAACAATTATTCATTCGTCTTCTGAGCCATATCCAGCGAAATATGTTCCATAGTCAACGAAATATGTCACAAATGCAATCGATGTGCGTTTATGAAAACGCTTTGGCATCCTTCATCGTCAGACTCAAGGCAACCATCAAATTATTTCCGATCCGACTGATAAACACGGTCCCATCAGAGTTTTCATGTCAAAGTGGGTTTTCGTGCACTCTTTGCATTCAGTCCAATCGTGTCTGTTGTTTATGTACTATGTACAATTCATAAAAGGATTAATTTGCGGTATATCTTTCATAGTTAAACAATAAGAAGCTTATGTTTAGTGCTAACGCTTCGTTTTGGTCCTTATAACATGTGCAAAGTAGGGTCATAGACCAGTAGTAGAATTTCCCATCGCAGCAAATGCATCATCAGGCTTTCTTTCCCTTTAACAAAGCTATAGGCCGAAAATACGCATAAAACTACTTTAGACATGGTTGCAAGCCCATGCGATAAATTATAGGAAATCCGTAGGTACTCTTCTCAATTTTACAATGAGTTTTATTAAAATTACAGTTGTAACTCAGATTTCAGCTATCCTTCGTATTCCATAGAAGTGTCTTCCATGAAGATATGAATTGAGATGAGTTCGAAATTATTTACAAATATTGAACGACGCAATCTATAACAATTATTAACACGACATGCATAATAATAATTTGTTAAAAATGTTTTTTCACTTTCTCTACAGGTATTAGAAACTATTACCCATCCTTATTCTCAAGAATTTGTGCAGCTTTTCCTGCCGATGGTGGAAAACGAAGAGATTACAGGTTCGATGCGTGGCGAAGGCGACAACGATCCTGTGTCGGAGTTTATAGGTAATACATGCTAGCCGACTTTATTCATTGTTGGTCTTGAATTTAATTCTCAGGTTGGAGGACATAGACTTTATATGGCTGATTCAAGTTTATTGAAATTCTAACAAACGTTTTTCTGTTTATCTTTCAGTGCACTGTAAAGCCCATTATACAGCAGTGTAATTAGTTTCGAACATAGCGAAGATGTCTCGAACCTCGATATTATTGAAAATAGAAGAACACTCTTCAAATTTTTTTAAAGTCGATAGATATTTTATAATGTTTTTTGATGTTTAAACGGTAATAAATGTTTTAGGATTAATTGTGATCTTTTCTTAAAATTTATGAAAATGTATATTCATTACCATTATAGGTAACAAAAAGTGCCTGCTTTTCGCTAATAAAGGCGAGCAAGGTTAATTGTGCTGTTATTCTTTTTCAAATGAAATTCAATATCACTGGTCTATAATTTTTGAATTCAGAAAAAGTATTCTTTGCGGCCAAAATTTTTTCATTTGTTTATTTTAACTTTATTTTCACAAGTGATCAAGAGCAGCAATAAATGCTCTGGTGGGGAGTTCATTAACTACTTCAAGGTGTACATCCTTGACCGCGAGGCAGATGGACGTGGCGAAGTATGTCTTGACTGTTCTGGTTTCAACTTAAAGTAAAACGGGCCACAATAGTCTGCTTCTTTGCTGGTGAACGGTGTTGATTTTGTGACTCGCGCTGCTGGTAAGTTCCCCATGATCTACTCCACACGTGGTGGCCTTTGTATGTAAGCTTCGATACACGATCTAGGGATTCGAAGCACTGTGCTCTGGATTCCTAGAGGCCAGCGCTTTCGCAAGGCACAGAGCGCAACTGGGTTTTTTGCATGGAATTGCTGTTGATGCTCGCTTTTGAGGATGAGTGTGGTCACATGGGCATACTTGGTAGGATGTGGTTGGAAGTTTGGAATCATCGCTTTTTGAAACTGTCTTTCAAATTGAACAATTTGTAACTTGCCGAGGAACGGGCTTTTTAGGCGAATCCAGCAACTTGACTACTGCACTCGTGTTTATCTTTTCTTTTCCTTTATGTGGTGATCAATTCTGTTAAACTACTTCATGTTTCAATTGGATGATGCACTCAAAACCCGCGTCAAGTTTGTCAAACGTTTTGTAGAATTTAAGGCGCGGTGCCGTGTAGATTATTTGACTAGCGTCGCAAAATAGATAGATTTCCATTTCGGAAGTGTTATCCAACGTTATCTCTTGTGTGAAAATGAGGTTATTTAGCATATATTCGTAGAAATCCATCGATTCTGTGCAAAGTTCCTGTGGTAAAGACTCATTTCAGTGCAGTTTGAGACGAATGATGACGAGACGAATAGAGAGCTTGAAAATTAAACGGCGTAGATGAGGGGAGGGCTCGCCTTGGCTAGCTTTCGAATTTTAAATCTAAAATTGCTTTTTCGGCGACGTTTGACTTACGAATACCAATACATCTGGAAATTCCTTTAGATTAGAGTCGAATACCGTCAGGTTGGTTTGGAAGTGTTAGCGCTTTTTAGTGACCACGCTGTGGTCTAAACAATAAAGTTGCGTGGAAAGGAAACTGCTATGTAATCCTCTTAGATGTTGGCTATTCAAATTTAATTAGCGAAATTTCATGGCTAATTTAACTTTTTGTGAGGTGAAGTCAGCTTAGATTTGGTTTTCCAGAAATAGAAATTCATTATAGACTGCATGGTAGGGTGGAGTGATAATGTATGAAAAAAATTTTTTTTTTAATTTTTTTTTAATGGAAAAGCAATACAATGTTGCCTTTTAATGAGTAAATTCAGCATACAAAAGATTGTTTATAAGCATACAAAGTAAATTCCGCGTATACTTTTATTGCGATCTGCATCGTGTAACGCTGATCTGACTTTCGTTCTTTCTCGGCGCAACTTTGAACGATCAATGACAGCACTTGGATCCTTTGATGTAATAATACCAACATCTTTCAACACAGAAGAAGCTATAATAACAGCTGCTCTGTCAGAGACTCCAGTACGATCGCAGGCGAGAGCTAATGATGGTAAATTTAATCTCTTTTTCTTTTGTGGCGGAGCAGCTAATTGTTTTGGCGATTGATAAGGACTAGAAGCTACGCTATTATTGCTTGAACTGGTGCTTTCGGTTGTTAAGTCATCAGGCAAAGAACGAGAACAAGACGGTTGGTTAGGATCCATGATCTCTTTGTTACGCATAACAAATAATTCTTTGTAATTCTGTAATTCTTTTTCTTGTCTTTTTAATTTTTTCATATTTTTTACAGTCGCAACCAAATCTACACCGCCTATCATCATTTTTCTTGTAGTTCTTTGATCAAGTAAAAAATATACTTCTTCCTTGGGAACACGGCTGTCTTTTGAGTAATTACACTCTGAGATTACTTTGCATTTGCAACTGCAAACATCAAATAACCGTTGGGACTCAGTAACAAATTAATTTCTTTTCTCTTGATATTTCTTTTTTGTTTGACGGCCTTGATAAGGTTTTAGTAAGCTTTTATATTTGTCATGGTAAGTTCGAATAAGTTGAAGTACTCTCTTAAAGCTGAAAGTAGGAAGCGACGCTTTTCGCCAGATATCTAAAATTTCCGTAGCCAATCTTTGGGATATATGATGAACTGTTGGCTCTTTTGTTGGTTTGTCAAGCTTTAATTCATATTTGATAAATAAGTAATTTTTCATAACGGCATTATAAGTTGGTAATTGAGACACTGGTAACTTTTCCGGTAAACCAAACACAGGTTTGGTTTACCGTGTTTATGTGTTCATGTCTCTTTTCGTGTTTTGACTTGCGCCATTTGACTGTAATAAAGAGAAATAATAGGTATAAATTATATCGAAAATAGTGTGTCATCGACAATCTGTGAGCAGGAAATTAAAAATATTACTTGCATGAGTCTTATTTTCTTGACGGCAGTGGTTAAAATCAATGTTTCTCACAAGTAGAATAACAATAATACGCGCGCACTTAATGGCGTTCGAACAACGTTTGACAACGATTTATAAGTGCAGTGAAATCACCTCTCCCGCCTCAACCCCCCCCCCCCCCACCTATCCACGCACTATTCAAAGTTAAACAGTTGCCAACGGAACGGAACACACAGAATATGATTTAGTGTTCATTTGACAATATTAGATGTCGGTGTTTTTTTACAAAATTTTGCGAATTTCTCTAAAGTTCATGATGTTGGGGGCAAGGTAAGGTAGAGTGCGTCACATTACCAGGTTAAAAGGAAAAAAGGAAAGGTTAAAAGGAAAGGAAAAAATCCATTCGGAATACTGAAATGCAATCAACTTAGTTTCTAGGGACAGCTCTGTTTTTATTTCACAGTGTTTTTTGGTGGGTGGCAAACAGCATTGATTCGATTGATTTAGGGACAAGATATGGCGGTAACCACATAAAGTTAAGAGATATCTTTTTATTTATATTTTGGGATCCGCCGATGCAAGAGTGTTAATTTTGTAATATTTTTCATACATTTGATATCGAATAGTCAAAGAAACGTTTAACATTTGTGCAGAAATTGCATTTTGAAATACAGTAATAAACAAAAAAAAAGCTTAGAGGTAGTAAAAAATATTTCGTTGCATTTTACATGTATAATTGTTTTTATTAATAATTTTTCAGTAAATTAACAATTCACAAAACTGAGCGTACCCTTCGCAGAAATAAGGAAATACATAAAAACAAGAACGCTTATAAAATTAATATTTCGTATGCCCTCCGTTTGGTTCCTTACTTCGATGCAACTATTTGAGGTTGGGAGAGGGCAGTTTTTCCAAACTTTCCGTATCTTTTCTTTCAAGTTAACTCACGTAGGACTCGTAGTTCTTATGTGGTTCTTTATTTCATGCCATTGGAATTTGGTAATTGTGAAGAAGCATTTAGTTGTTTTCGAACACTGTACAAAAGCCATTCTCGGACAATGTGTGAAGTATGATTGAGATCATTATTCTGTTGAAAACACGATTCCGAAGAAAAATTCATCAGATTTTATGCTAATTTATGCATAGTAGCATATCCATGGTTGATCCAATAAAACTTAACTTCTCAATTCCATTTGCAACCATAGAGCCTCCAGCGTAGCAATATCCTTTTTATGCTTCTGAGAAAATCGGAGCATAAAAGTGAGTTCGTTGTTAGGTTATCTGCAGACCATTTGACCACCATCAAAACCAAATAAATAAAATGACGTTGTCCCAAAAGCTGTGAGGCAAATCAAAATGAATGGTTTTTCAGCTCAGGAGAGTAGCTATATCGTTAACATTTTTGGGATAAGCAACACCAGAAACCTTTTTGTCAAAATAAGTTATTTAAGCGTTGTGGGGAATTCTGCGGTCATTTTCGGAACACTGGTTTTAGGATTTTCATTAATCTTTTGGACAATGAGCTGTTCGTCATGTGTGCAAGAATTTTCTTTGTTTCTCTACGAGGATTGTTTCTTAAGGTTACTTCATATATTTGATCTATAATTTTTTAAATTGTGTCATGGACCCATCTCACAATTCTTCTATCTCACGTAATGACCTTGTCTTGAAGCAAAGATTAACGAAAAGTTCTCGAAGTGATATATGGGGTTACTTTCGCTTACATACCATTTTCCCAACTCTAAACATTTATTATTTACTTCACTTTGAAATCACAATGCACAATGCATAAACTTGCATGCTACAGTTTGAACGCAGTTGGCATATTTTAGAGTGATACTAATTCGAGAAACTGGGTAGGGGAGTCCTTGGTTTTTGTGAGTGTACGCTCAACTTTCAGGATTTCCTAGTGGTTCTTTTAACAAATAGAAATTACATAAGATTATCTCTTTTGGTTTATTTTAATAAGCTCATTGAAGGGCAAACTTTCGGAATCTGAACATGACTTCTAAGGTGGTGTAGATTTAATATGGGATGAGCTCAATTTTATGGGAAACAGCATATTTTATATCTTTATTTATGCTTGTTTTGGGTTGATGTTTCCTGTACTTTTGCAGCTGGCGGCGAGTTCGCCTCAACAGTTGCAGAAGATCAGCTGTGGTAATATACAGAACCGCAGCAGAATGGAGGAAAGTGTGTAGGGTTTTGGTTGTTTCTTCGTTTATTTTAAACCTGGATAGCGCCTTGAAAATACGTACGAGAATATCCCAGGAGAAAACCCCTGGGATGTGTATTGAAGGGATAGTAAAAAGTAAGTAACCGAAGGTTTGTCAGCGTTGGAACACATAGCGTTATACCATGAAATCTTAGGTCAAGATAATTTCAACCGCGCTTTTGGAGAAACCTAGTCTATTTAAGTCAGTATAATTTTTCTTTATGAAAGTGAACATCCCAAAAGATCTTTTAGGGTATTTAAGCCGGGTGATCCCAGAGGTCAGCTTCTTTTATAAAAATGTTGGATGTAGTAACAGTTGCTAGGGTATAAAAAATCATAAAAATAATTATGTGAATATTTGTGACATCAGTGTATGCATATGGTTCCAGTTCACAGTTCGAATAAGTTTTTTTTTCATAGTTCTTTCAGTTTTGGTAGTGAGAAATATTTGATGGACATTGTCTCGCATAATATATTTAAGGTAACAAAAATAGAAGTAATCTTGAGAGCGCTGATTGATATTAGTTAATTGATAACATATTATTTCAACAACATTAAGGTGTTGATATATGGCGAATGGCTATAATGTGAGGTAGTTGTTGTTGATCAGTCATTTGTTTTCGGGTTGTGAATGAAGTCAGCCAGTTCTTATCTGTTTTGCCCTTTGCCAAGAGTTTACTGTCGATCGAATTTTTTCCTAAATAATTACTAAAAAGCAAAATCAGTGGTTTAATATTGCCGTAGAAAATCGTTTGAATCGTTTTACTTCATGTGCTTCGACTCCAAATATATAGCCAGTTTAAGTTTTTAGTGAAGTTATAAAAATAAAATAAATTATTAAAAGAATTGTGATGCAATAGTTTCAGTTCTAATATTAATGCAACGTCGATCAATTTAAAAATGGTAAGCTTTTCGTGGTGATTTTGCATATATCATACGAGTGAATTTCATTTTGACTTAGTGTGCATCACTTATTTGGATTTCTGCGAAATATGATATGCTTGAATTTAAAGACCGGGTATAGTTCCTGTTAATAAAATATAATGTCAATTAATTGTAAGGGTTCGGGTATAAATGAGTTCAATTTGTTTTTCAATATTTGGGTGGCTGGATCTGAGGCTATTGCTTTCAGCCACCTAGTGAGTTAATTATATGAAGAAATTCAATTGACAAAGTAGTTAAAATAGTCAGTATAAAACTATGATTTGCTCCACATTTTTTTTTGTTTTTCCACATTGCCCGGAGGAGCAGTCTGTTCACCTTACTTTTTCTTCATCCAGAATTGTAGCCACTACCTTTGAAAGTGAATATTTAGCAGCAAGAGTAACCGTCATGAAATCTTCTAACTCAGTAGTTGTTGGTTATTCTGATGAATGAATTCCGGATTCATCAGGATTAAATCAAAGGAAGTAGAATTTGATTTATAGTGGTAAACCCATGGATAGTGTTCCCGCTGTTTTGTGCTAACGCTATGGCTTAGAATCAATTGGAACTTCCTTAAAGCAGATTGTCTTCATTCAAGAGTTTACTTTTTTTGGCTACGACGATCGCTTCAATTTTTTCTAGTCGCCTGAATGTTTGAAAATGTAACCTATTGCTCTCAGAATGCATAAGTGTTGCACTTTTTTCGCCTTATTCATTACATTTTAAACACGAATATACGACAAATCATAATTAAGTGTGAACTATACATACCATTAAATATAAATCTAATTCATGTCCTCTTCTCTAACTCATATTTGGATACCAGTTCGCTTGAAATAAATACATGCGTACAATAATTAGTTAACAAATAAATAAATAATTTAGTTGATAAGAAAATAAATTAATAAATAATATAGTTGATAAGAAAATAAATAAGCAGAATAATTAAAAAAATAAGTAAATAAACTAGCTAAAATTTGAATACATCGCAAAATAAATGCATATTTAAAATGAAAAAATTAATTAACAAACCAATAATACATCGATAATATAATATAAATTAATGAAGAAATGCTGAAAAAATTACGAATGAAATTTATTCAAACCAATGAATGCATAAGCCAATGAATGATAAATGAGTGAATTCATAAATAAATAATCAAATAAATTAATAAATAAAGAAATAAGGAAATAAAGAAATAATTAAATAAATAAATAAGTAAGCATATAAATCAAAATATAAATAAAAAAATAATAAATAAATAATTTTATGCTAAATTAATAAATAATTGACTGTTGAATTTAATTTAAATCATATTTCGGCGACAGTTGATTGGAAGAGAATGAAACAACTCTACAATTTAACATTAAGGCATCGTGCGGCCCTAAAAATTTTAAAATTACTCAAGAATAAGTGCATTTGTCGTACACATTTATATTTAATCTTCATTTTTTTCTTCACCTTGAATCTTCATTTTGAATCTTGATTTTTTGTAAAAATTATTTAGGTTTGTACGTTAGGAAACTGATTTGATGCATAACACATTCATTTGTGTTGCAAAGATAAAACTGAAACTAGAAATTCAAACTGGAACTAGTATGCAAGTCCTGTTTTCGCTTAGCTCGTCTCCGTCATTAAAAATTCTCTTAGAGTTATGCTCTGTAAGATTTAAACAGAGATTGCAATTTACCTTGAAACTTCTTGCATATTCTTTCAGAGTAGAGTCAATTATGGAACCTTAAGGTTACTTGAACAATCTGCATTCAGGATACAGAGGAGGATACAAAAGCTTCTAAGAGAACGCATATTCAAAGGTTTCTATTGAAACCTCTATCTTTCTTCCCGCTGAATTAGTTTACCTTGGAAAACTATTCGACAGGATGTGGGAGAAGACTTATTGTTAAAAACGCATTATACACTTAAAGTAATAGCAGCCTCTATTTGGTTTTTATTATTATCATTGGTAATATTACCGCCTTGGAGAAGGGCTTTTTCAAAAAGTGACGAAGGGACAAGGCCACAGCAGGGCTATCAGCACTCAATCGCCCAGTGGCCATCGGGGAACCCAAGGCAAGCCCAAATCCAATCCTAATGAAGTCGGAAGTTTCATTGAGAGTACTTGCCTTGATTTTGGGTAATCAGGGTCCGTTCAGATAAGATTTGGAATTCGTGAACTACCATCCCCATTACATCGTAATCGGGTACTAGTTTACCTAGAGGATTTCCAACTTTAATAATTGAAGATACGGAATCCAGCTTTTCCTGACGCTGTTATTGACAATCTTATGCGACTCTTATGCGCCACTTGCCTCGAGTATACTCCCTTATGGCCCGTAACCTAATAAGCTAGCAGCAAACCGTAACCTAATAAGCTCACAACCTAAACCCAGCAATAAGTTCCTTTCAACCAGGTCTTCGGCATAAACAAACAAAGAGCATTTGCTGATTCTATTAGCAATTAGCTATTATTCTAGTAGTAGATACATATATAGTTGTATAGAGTTTTATCAGGTTTGTGTGGTACAATACGTTAGTTGCCAGACTGTCTCGAGATTGTTATATATGTTATATATGTAATTACGAGATCAATGTAGGTAGTGCTTTTTGTTGAAAAATAACACTTCACGAAAGAGAAGAGAGGAACTCTCAATCCGAGGCAGAAAAATTGAGTAAATGGATGGTGAGGCACGTACACCGCTCGTCTAATCAGCTCTCTTCATAAAGAAGGATGATTTTAGATTGGAGGATTTAAGATTTAGGATTTGGATTTAGATCTACACCCTGAAGTTGAGGTCTGTTGGGAAAAAGATAGCTTAAAGGAGAAATGTATAGTGGTTAGTCTGCAAGCCTTGATAATTTATTAAAAATCTGAATCATCGATCATCGATTTACCCGAAAAATTCAATTCATAACACATTTTTCGACCGTCTTATCAGGCAAGTTTTTATGATACATGTATATTCATATCTTGAATGTCAGTTAATAAATTATCATTTAAAAGTTTTCGACAGTCTAGTCATAGTATTCGTCTGATGAGATTCTGGAAACAAGTCAGTATTCTACTCAAGTTAATCTTTATAGACTAGCACTATGAACAATAATTGCTATGTTAATCTCACAAACTCATTTCTATATATTAGTACTTAATCTTTTTTATCTTTAGGAAGTAAGATATTAGCAGTTTTTAACGCTGATTTATAGTTTTTCTAGTAAAATGTATTCTTTTGAGACAATCTGATAAGAATCTAATATAAAATAGATAGATTTGCAAAAAATATATTTAGAATCCTTTTGATTCTTGAATACTCTCATGATAATTTAAAAAACAACGATTAGTTTAATATAAATGATCTTGTCGTTAAGGCATTACTTTAAAGGAAACGTTCAGCGACTTAAAATGATTGAATTTTCATAGTTCATAGTTCAATTTTCATAATCTTCGGGCTTGTTGTACGCACATTGCATGGTTTTAATTTACGAGAGTAATTTATTGGATGTTTATACCAAATTTGATTATTGCGTGTGGTTTTTGCGTTTGTGAAATATCTGAATAATACCAGTTTCATTAATGCATAAAGTTGCCAAACACCTGAATCTTGATTGTTGTTTTTTTCTGATTAAGCCAATGCCCAGATAAAAATCATGAAATGATGAAAATTTTATATGGGTATAGTATCGTAGATTTGTTAGCTTTTATGAAAGTAAATAAAATTATTCGATAGGATGTGCTAACGTGTCTGAACTGAGGTGAAAAAATGTTGTTCTCTTCGATTGGAAAAATCTTTATATCCTTGTGAACTAATCAGTCCTATCTTGCTCATTATTTTGAATCTCAAATCATCTTACTTAATAAGAACAGCTGTATTAAATTTAGCTTTCTTTATTTTAACACCGATTACTATTGTTGTACCTTAGGGCTACGCGACAACTGAGAGAGAGATTATTCCTCATAGCAAATTTATAGTTTCGTAATTGCTGACACCTGCGTCAGGCTTCTTAGCATTTCCCAGAAACGATTCTGCAGGTGCATGGAAATGTTTTTTATATGTAACTCGTAATTGCTGACACCTGCGTCTGGCTTCTTAGCATTTCCTAGAAACGATTCTGCAGGTGCATGGAAATGTTTTTTATATGTAACTAACTCTTCGAAAAAACTTTCAATCTAACGGTACTCGGCGCCAAATTTTTAGAGACGTGGGTTTTGTAATCCAAATTTGTTGGGCATAGGAAACAGAGACAAAAGTGTGGACAAATGCACATTCAAATTATATTAAAATTTGTATTCATAAACAATGACTCACCTATGCCGATATTCGGAATACCGAAATATTTGCACCAAAATGATTATTCTCACATACATTTAAGCGTCACATACATTTAAGCGTAAGTCCATCGTGAACTCTCCACTCAGCTTTGTCTAGTAATTTTCAAGGGGCTATCATGCAAAGCTCACTTGCTACATGAATTATGCATCTCTCTCTGTTTGTAATGATCCTCTGGACTTGCATTTTAGAGGTCACACTCTAATCTTAAATGTGAAGTGACGGACCGAGGCCCCTATGTTAGCCGCTTTGGTTGATGATAATAGTAGTCTACTTGTTTTGCACGGGAGACAAAATGGCAGCACCCATAAAATGTTCATCGGACAAATATCATTGCCGTAACTGGGATTTTCTTACCCAAACACTAACCTCACTCCCTTTTTTTTCTTTAGACCCGCTTAGAACTGGTTTTGGCGTTTTGCTTTGAAGTTCGAGCAGATCTTTAATAAATCGCAAACTTTTTGCTTTTTACTTGTTTACTTTACTCCGTTTTTACACCACATCCTTCGCGCCAATGTCCTTTGCTTGCAATTGGCACAGTGTCCCCAAGAATCTTCGGATAACGAGACGATATCATAGATTTCCTGGAACACTTGTCCCGCTCCATTTTCACGGTAAGCTGGCATACTTGTGTGCATGGGTATAAGTGGAGACTTATTATTAGGTTGCATACGGCCCTGTGGTTTATTTACCGTACACTGATGAAACATCCATTTGATTTCTGAGGTTAAAAGGGTCTTGTCAAGTGTCCCAAGGATGCATTTTGCTTGTTTTATAAGTAATTGCAATGTAAATATTACTAGTTTGGTTTTAAAAAAGCGCTTTAAACTTATTTAAAAAATATTTTCATTAGTAAAAATCAACATATGTATGTAAATGAAATTATGCTATATGTAAATTTGTAAACATCAATTTAACTAATTAAAAAAATTCTTGTTAGATTCCATTTTTAGGTTGATATTTTTATTTTGCAACAGACAGCTGTTTCGAGGCCAATATGGTCCCTTCTTCAGTGTTATGTCTTATGCCAGACATAACACTGAAGAAGGGACCATATCGACCTCGAAACAGCTGTCTGTTGCAAAATAAAAATATCAACCTAAAAATGGAATCTAACAAGAATTTTTTTAATTTTTTAGAAGGTTGCAAACATCCGAACCAACAATTGGAAATCAATTTAACAATGAATGAAAAAAATTAAAACTAATGAGTAAGGCAAATGACTAACAAACGAGCCAAGAAGTTTGACTTGAATGATTTCTATTTCGAAACCTGAAAGCTTTGCGAATCTTTAAGCTCTACAAATAAAAGTTTAAAGGGTTTCAAACTAGACTACATTTTCGTCTTTCTATCCTATCGTAAACTTGTCTTACATCCCCTAAACATCGAATCAGGACCAAATTTTTTGATATTTTTAAACTTCTACAACAAAAAAAAAACATCAAATTGAAATGCAAAAATTAATTGTCATAAAGTGTTAACTAATAGTTGATATCTTGTTCTTTTGCTGCAAGGAAGACGCGAACTCTTTCAGACATTCACTAAAAACACAATGGTTGATGCCATCATAAAAGAACATCTTAACTGATGCCCTCGTCCTTTTGCCAAACCTACAGTAGTTCAAATTTCAGATCAGCCACGGTTTTATTTGCAGATGGGTCAACAATTGGTTTGATCATGCTTCACACATTTGTTAAGGCTCGAGAAATTGCCAGGCGACGGTATAAGTTTTGAGACTTGCTGAATATAAGAAGTTCTGCACGCTTTTTGCCTGGTGGCACGGTCCTCAATCTTGTAGCAGCCATTTAAAACACAAAAAGAAAACAGTTTTCAGGACACCCTTGTACAATTTTGTCTCCATAGTCTCACTGTCGAAATATACGAGACTCGATCCTTCGCTCGAAATGCATGAATAAATCATTATAGATGCTAGATGTTTCACAGTTTTTTGTCGCGATCTTCGCAGAATCGTTCGTGTACGCTTCATTTGACAAACTGGACTTTTTTACAATTGTTTCAAACCAAAACTCACTAAAGTATCCGAAAGAGTTACTCAGTCTGGTCCAAAATAAAAACCTCAATCTAAAAATGGAAAATAATAAGAAATTTTTAACTAAAATAATATCTTTTAAATCAAGTGCAAAACAGGAGCCCAATGCGTATAATCAAGAATAATGAATTTTGTTTGACATTTAGATCCAGATTGGCATTTCAGTCTTGAAACGCATTCTCGAAATAGTGTATACTAGGTTTCAATCGCAAACCGCGCGTTCTTTTAGGAGAATTCTTGAAGATAGGACCACCATAAAATGACGGGTGTTTTATAGATGATTCAAGCGGAGAGTTGATGAGTATAGAGATATTGAGTTACAACTTCCCAATAGATCAACCCAGCCCAGACACCAACAATGCTTCATAGATTAAAAAATTATAAAAGTTGCCGCTATCGTTCATCATAATCCATGATGACAAAAAGATAGCTCGATGTCATTCTGACAATTGCTCATTACAAAAATTGATGGAAAACGCTGAAAATGTACTTAAATTTTTTTATCAGATTATCATTGAGATATGTATTTGATCATTGATCAATGTGTGATCAAGTACATATAAATTGTTACTTTTGTTACCTGTTAATAGACAAAGGCTGCAAACATCTTTACATGTTTCAAAACTGAGACAAAATAATAATTTTTTATTTGCAAGGTATATGATAAAAAAACTAAAGTAGAACTGCTGAATCAATTCAATTTTGCCAAAGGTGACAGATGAAAAATAGCAGTGACATAAACATAAACATAAAAGCAGGGTCCACGAAGTGCTCAGCAACATCAAAGTGATTCTGACTAGTTTGTCTTACTTCAGTGATGTAGTATATCATAACTTCGCACCCAGAATTAAATAATCAACAAGGAGTGCTATAGGTACTCGTAAGGCCTTTGTCGCCTAAGTGATGCTGTCTGCACAAGACGAAGAAGGTGTGGTCAACCAGAAATTGGCGTCTTTATAACGACAATGCTGTACCATTTTTAACTCGTGTTCTTTCATTGTTATCCATAATTTCTCGTATTTTATTCAGTCATTTTAAAACTTAGACAGTTTCAGCAAAGGAGTCAGGTACTTTTTGAGATAAAAACATGAAAATTTACTGCAGGAAATTTCCATGCAGATTTCGATGTGTAAAAATTACGAGCTGGTAGTTGCATCGTTTAGTTTTCATCGATAAGAGGCTTTTTATAGCGATAAATTGAATTGTATTTTGCACGGAAAGTAGAATGTTTCTATAGGAATAGTTCGCTTATCTCAAACGTGGTTGCGCATAAAATCAGTAGACTTAAGACCCTCATATTTTATATCAAGATAAATAAATGTGACAATTATATTGTACTAATCATCACTTTAAAAACTCACATAATTTATCGTGACAGATAAGTTCAGTGTCTAGAAACCGTTGCTTTTCAATTAGAATGTGCTAGTTGGAGTCCTTGCAAGCAGAAGCCTATGAGCTCGCTTACAGTTCATGATTAGCTCACTCGTAAATTCAGTAGAAAAATGGTTATAAAAATTAAAACGAAAGTTAAATTGGTATTGAATATAGTTATTAAAAAATACGCAATTTTCCTTTAAACCATAGAATTTATTTAATAAGTTTTTTTTTAACAAATACCGATATTTCGGAAGACAGTTGCTTCCTTCCTCAGTGCTAACTGATTCTTAACTTGGAAAATCAACCCTATATATACATGCCTATTCTAATTAAACTTAATTATGCCCTAATTAACAAAATTATCGAGATCCCTCAATCGGCGAAGACATCAAACCCATGCCTTCCACGAATTAGGTGCATGCCGAAACTACATAAACCCAGAAACGAGATGAGGGAAATAATCGCAGCTGTAAATTCATCGAATCACAAACTAGCGAAATGGCTACTGAACCGCATCAACAGTATCATCGATAACAACATATGTCCAAGAACTGTCAAAAATAACATAGAAGTTGTCGCTCGACTGCAGGATAGCGGAGGGATTAAAAGCAATGAGATTCTAACGTCTTTCGACGTGAAAGCACTATTTCCGAGCGTTCCGGTGAGAGAGGCACTAACAATACTAGAATTACGACTATTAAACGGCAAGCAACAAGATTGGACTTGGAGAAGAGAAGTGCGAGCGTTAATTAAATTGACGGAGTTATGCATGCAGGAAAATTATTTTACGTTTTGAGGAAGATATTTCAAAGGCACAGGTGGGGTCGCAATGGGGAATCCCCTCTCCCCACTTAACAGCGAGGTGTTTATGTGCAATTTGGAAATGACGCTGGAAGACTTAGGTATGTTACCTCGGTTTTGGATCCGTTACGTGGATGATGTGTTGGCAATAGTGGAAAAAGACAACCTCGGAGAGACGCTTCGGAATTTAAACTCTATACACAAAAACATAGTCTTTACGATGGAAACGGAGGAACGTAATCAATTAGCTTTCCTGGATTTATGTATTCAGACAAACAACGGGGTATTTAACTTTGGAATACACAGGAAAGCAACACAAACACAAAGGACGATTCCGGCCACGTCTTACCATTCATTTACTCAAAGAATGGCCCCATACCACGCTATGATCCATCGAATGCTCAGCATACCGCTTGCAACAAACGAGAAACGAAAAGAGGAAGAATATATTATGCAGACAGCAAAAATCAATGGCTACAATAGTAATACCATCAAAAGGATAATAAGGAAAAAGGAGAGACAGATGGAGCTCCACAGTTTGTCGACACTCTTCGGGAAAAATATACAAGCCGAAAATACAAGAAGAGCTGCGATCAGACACACTCCAGCAACAGGAGCACTCAAAAAACTAATGAGTACAACAGGTATAGAGTTAATACCCACGAGTAGAAAACTCCAAATAAAAAGCAGAGTCAGGTCAGTCAAGGATCCACTTCGCCTAGAAGAACAAAGTGGGGTGTACAAAATCTCCTGCCCCGTTTGCAGCAAATGTTACGTAGGACAAACTAGACGTCTAGCCATCATACGCTGCAAGGAGTACCTTAGCGAAGCAGAGAACGGGTTGAAAAAGAAACGAAGCACACAGGAAATAAAATCAACGGTGGCAAAACATATTGTGGAAACGGGACACAAGATCAGGACGGAGGATCTAAAAGTGATCAAACAGGTAAGACAGTACCAAAAATTAGACGTCATCGAAAGCCTGGAGATATTCAAAATACCGAAAACCAACAGGATGAATCAAGATCAAGGTAACGCCTATTCATCTCTTTTCAAATTCACCCAAAATAATAACCTTATGAGGGATTAAGCCTTACTGTAAATAAGTTAGATAAAGGTATACTGCCAATAAAAATAATTTACAATGGTTGGTTTGTTAATGGTTCCTTTTGTTAAATAGGGTATAATTAAGTTTAATTAGGATAGGCATGTATATATAGGGTTGATTTTCCAAGTTAAGAATCAGTTAGCACTGAGGAAGGAAGCAACTGTCTTCCGAAATATCGGTATTTGTTAAAAAAAAACTTATTAAATAAATTCTATGGTTTAAAGGAAAATTGCGTATTTTCAATAACTATCGAAACCAACCATAGCAAAGCAGTCCAAACAACTTAATATTGGTATTGAATAATTTAGATCGAGTTGTCAATATTTGCATTGATTGATGAAATTTGATTGCTGTCTAGATAATTTTTGCATTGGTTTTGAATACCGCCTTGCAGCTTAATATAGATGAAATTCAACAAATGAATTTTTAAACCGTCGGGAATATGCTATTGTTTAATACGTTTCAAAATTTACCCTATTTTATAAATAGGAGGAGAGTTAATTTTTTAAATAGCGTTCTTAACCTTACCGAAAGTTCTATAAGAAAAAAAAAATTGTTGCTTTTGCAAACATTTTTGTGTTACAAAATAGAACACAACTAAGTAACTTATGAACCTAAAGTTACTTAGTTGTGTTAAAACTATTATGTGTTACAAGAGAAATTTCTCATCATTAGATTTAATTTTTATCTATAATCTTTCACAGGGAAATCAAGAAAAAGCAATGGACGGTCCATTAAAAATTAAAATTGGTGGTGATCCAGCTGATAGAAAAAGAAAAAAATATAATGAAGACAATCGTGTTAAATCAACAAAGTACAACCTCGTCACATTTTTACCGCAAAATCTTTTGGAACAATTTCGTCGGGTCATAAATTTCTATTTTTTGGTAATGGTCACCTTAACAATCGTACTGGGTGAGTCTTTAGTTTATTCAAATTAAATAGCACCCTGCAATTTTTTTAGTTTAATACAAAGCGGTTCCTTAACATTATTTTGATTTGCTAATGTCAGAATCTTAGTCAATGATCACTTTTACCAAACTGTGGGAATCACTGTCTTTCGTTAAAATTTCCTACTGCGATTCTGTGACTTTGATCGTAAACTGAAGAGCACTTTCGATTTATGAGAATCATCCTATCGAATAGGCTGCACATTCTATAGTAGAATATCTATATTCTATTCGTATTACTTCAATCATTATTTCCCATATGCTATTCAAGGAAAGGAAAATTGAAGGGGAGAAAAAATCAATTTCCTGCTCTGAACTACAGCACAGCCACTAACAGCACTAACACTCTCGGACGACTTCTTTTAGATAGAGATAGAAAAATTACAAGCAAAATTATAAGCAAAAGCTTTAAACATAAAAAAGACAGTAAATTTACTAATCCAAATATAATTCATCTAGGGTTCGTGTGAAGTTTTAGCGCGATATTTACTTATGCTATGCTTCTAACGAATCTCACCTCACAACGAATTTCTCCAGTTGCTGGAGGACGAGAAATAACAAATTGCGATCCACACCGGTTAGCTCTCTTCTTATCATTCCCTTGATGCAGCTGCAGTTGAGGAATATTGAAGAGCAACTGCAAACAACGGACGATTAGAATGAGTAGCGGTGGAAGAGGAGTGTAAACCCTTGATCATGTTCAATGAAATGTACTCCTTGTTCGGAAAAAGAAATCAAAGGGTTGGAAAATTTGTTACTCGAATCACCTCGGTTGAATCCGATTAGATCGATAGTTTGCTCCGAGTATTATCACTGTTTTCTGAGAATAGTGAGAAAAAGAGAATAATGATACAGTGTAGAGGACACTTTTACAAATGGGACATATGGAGACATGTAGCGAGTAGTGCTCAAGCTATAATTATAAGAGTGTTTATTTGTAGAAATTGATCTATTTATGATTATGGTAAAAGAAAACATGAACAATAATTAATTTTGACCATCTTTCAAAAACGCAAAACGATCACCTCTCACAGAAAGTTTGATATCACCATTGGCATCGGTTATTCCCTTCTTATTTGTAATATCACTCACAGCAACTAAGCAAGGATATGAAGATTATCTCAGACACAAAGCGGATAACATAGTAAACTTTGCTTTAGGTGAGTAGATTTTATCGCGTAAAATCCCATGATCTGCAAACTAATTGATTTTTTCCAATCACAGTGAAAGTCCTACGTGAAGGCAAGGAAGAAGATGTTTATTGTCAAGATATTGTTGAAGGGGATTTAGTTTTAGTAGCGCGAAACGGCGATGTCCCATGTGATATAGTTTTATTGAAAAGTTCAGATCCAAACGGACGATGTTTCGTCACAACGGCCAACTTGGATGGGGAAACGAGTTTGAAAACGCATTCAGTACCAAAGGCTCTGCCAAATGTAGAAGTAGATAAACTCCACACTCTAGGAGTTATTGAGTGTGAGCAGTCCAACACCAATTTGTATTGTTTCAATGGTAAAATAGAATTGGCTAGCAGTCATCGAGTACAGAGCCCAAATAGGATGGGCATAAACGAAGTTGGTTCGCGTACAATTCCTCTAATTAATGAAAATATTCTGCTCCGAGGATCTCGTGTGAAGAATACAGAGCAGGTTATCGGTTGTGCTGTCTACACTGGTCAGAATACAAAAGTGGCGTTAAATAGTAAACTTACTCAGAATAAAAGAGCGTCTAGCGAAAATTATATCAATAAGTTTATAATATTTGTGTTCAGCTTACTTATTGGCCTTGCCACCATCGCATGTTTGATGAAAAGGTAAGTTTAATTGAATCTAATTTCTAATCTAATGGCGGCAGTTATCGAAGTTTTTTGCAGATATTACGATATACATGTGATCAAAGATCACACATATTTAGGCCCATCAGCAGATACTCAATCAGTTGGGGCGTTCTTTCAAGACTTCTCATCGTTCATTATGTTACTTAAGTATCTCATCCCAATATCCTTGTACATCACTGTTGAGATGAATAAGTTTTTGGGTTCATTTTTTATGGAGTGGGATATACAATTGTATGATGATAAAACCGACCAACCCTGCATCGTGAATACATCAGATCTTAACGAAGATCTTGGGCAGGTGAGAAAAAGAATAATATTGTAATGAAATTGAGGAAATTTGCTAAAATTCATAGATCAACGTACTTTTCTCGGACAAAACAGGCACATTAACTAAAAATGAAATGTCCCTGCAACAATGTTCTATCAAAGGCCGTAAATACAAGTTCAATGGTGAAACTATTGAAGAGGAAAAGGCTCATATTCCTTTCAAGCTGAGTGCTTTCGATGTAAGTAGATTGTGAAATCAAATTGAGTGCAATATTCATAGTGAAATTATTCAGTCTGATCAGAAGGAGTTTTTTCAAGCACTAGCACTTTGTCACACTGTTCAAGTTGGTGGGTGGCTGGAGAAAACGGAAAGCGAAAATCAGAGTATTTACATGCATACAAACAATATGGAGAAAAGTGTTGGTAGCACTCGACTATATTCCGAATACTACGAACCAAATTTAGTACAATTACGAAATATACAAAGAAATTTGCGAAATGGTGTTGATGCGATGATAGATGAAGAATGTTTGCAAAACCCTTTGGGTAAGCGTGTTGATGCTGAAATCCACAACCATCTGAAGGATCGGTTGACAAAAATATCAATTGGAACCGATGGATTAAAGTCTCAGCGAAACGGTGCCCTAAACAATTACACTGACAGCAACTTTTATACGGGAAGATCTACATCTATGACAAAAAAATCAAGTATTCCCGGTGGCAGGACGATGATTTTTCGAAGCATATCATCTATTGGAGATCTGATGGAGAGCCGGCACCATTATCGAACACGTCCTCGAGCACAGTCGTGTGGAGCACCAAGTGCATTTCCGCAGCAGACATGTGAGTTTATTGGAGCTTCCAATGCTTCCTCAGCCAATATTATAAGTTTACTTATGTTATTTGCAAATTTATGCTGGAGGAAAACCGAAAAGGCAACATGAAACGCACCGTGAAAATTTAAATAGGAGTAGTTGCCAATTAAAGTTTTTTTTTGATAAATTTTAACAACAGTTGATTCTCTACAATTCTTAAGGGTTCCTGTGTATTGCTTGGAAATTCGAGAAAGAAATTCAGAGGTATTGGTTCATCATTATCTTTTCCCACTAGGAAGTACAAATTGTCTGAAAGTTTCTTTATGCCTTGTACGCTAAATGGAAGTGACAGTTTCAAAAAATTTCAATTTATTGCGAGTTTCACTTCAGAGGACATAGCACATTCAAATTGAAAGAATTTTTTTTCCAAAGAGTAATTTTTAATTGATCAAAAAGGCTTGTCGTTAAAACTTAGTAGAAATACTTTCGCTGTCTCATACTATTAAATTTTTTTTGTAAATTGATCGGGACTCACGTTCATCTGCTATAAAATTTTGCTAAACAGCAAAAACCCTCGTCGAGCACGATAATTGCCCTTAGAAAATTCTAAAAAAAAACGAGATTTTAAACAGCATAAACGCGGATTTGGTATAAGCCCACAGAAAAAAAATTTTTTATAAATACGAAAAACGTGGAGTTTTATTCGAAAATCCAGGTTCTTTCCTCCCAAAATCGGTTATAACTCAAATTTAATGCCGATTTTTTCATTCGTTGTTCATTAATATGTTAAACTTTCAGAACGATTGACCAAATGCCTTTTTAACTCATGCACACCAATTTGAAAAACGTTATTCCTTGAAAATTGCGTTTGGGGCTTAAATTCAAAATTTTTTGCAATAAATCTTACCGAAGTTCAATCTGTGTTGCCTTTCCCTCATGCTTCTGTTCTTCCAATTTTTTTGCTTTCTACAAGCAGTCTTGGTCCCTTTCGATGCTTCGGTGGCATATTTTATCGTGTTTGTTTTTGTCGTCAGTTGAACTTATTTCGGAGCCTTTTCTGGACCTTTTTTGGAGTTTGTGTACTTTTTTTAGTACTTTTTTTTACAAAGTTGTTTTATCAGCACCCTCAGACAAGTAACTAAACCTAGCTAGGTATGAGTGCAGGCAAATCATTGAAAAGGAAATCAATTCCAAACTAAACTAAATAAGGATGCTTATTGACCAGATGAAATGCAAGAAAATTAGGAAATAATTATAACTAATAATAGTTATATAGTTATAAAATAGTTATAAAAATAGTTATAACTAATTTAGGTTATAGAATTGTTTCAACATGTTGCATTGTATTTGTATTTATTGTCATGTACGCAGGGGACGTCCATACTCCCCTCCCGTCTGTACCTAACCAGTAGGTTCCTGGAAGGATGGACGTCCCGTGCCCGCCACTTGGAGTTGAGTTAGATGGCAAATTAGAAAAGGAAGGCGTTAGCTTAACACTATGTCCCTTGATTAATCTTAGATTTTTTTTTGAACTTGAAGATTTTATATTATCTACATTAGTGATTTCAGCCGCGGTATGTATTAGGTTGGGATGAAATGTATAACTGTGGTTTATTAGGGGCGTTTGGATTGAAGGAACCTGGGTGGTATGTGTCGAGGACATTGAGGGGACTAAGGTAATACGAATGATTTACAGTAGGGAGTTCTAAGAGTGCGCGGATACTCCGGAGTGTGTGATCTCTCCACTTTTTTATGCGGATCTTATTCATTGTTAGCATATAGTGGAGTATCGGTACAACCCCTGTTTCTTTGTACAGCACTTTATACTTGAAGTATTTTTTGTTGGGTCGTCGTCGTCTTTGTCTAATTCTAAGGTCGTCGTCTTTGAGATACATTTCCTTAGAATTTTTCTTTCAAAGACTTGGAGTTCTTCGGCTGCCGTTGGTGACATTGTTAACCAGGCTGGGAATGTGTAGGTGATGATTGGTCTGACCAGTGTTTTGTACATCAGTACTTTCACGTTCGAGCCTACTGCTTTCGAGGAGAGGAGAGAGGAGATGAGAGCAGCCGCTGCTTTCGCTTTGTTTAGCGTTTTCCTTGCATGATTGTTTGATTTTAGCGTGTTATTGAAATGCACTCCTAGATATTTGATATTGTCTTTGAGAGGAATTAGGTCGTCTTCTATCTGAATTTGAAGATGTCTACTTTGGGACACTGCTAACCTGTGTCCTATACCACTAGCATTTCGGAAGCAGATTAACTCCAATTTGTTTGCATTGATTTCTAGTCCCGTACTGTAGTCCAACATAAACCCAGCGCACTGCAGCTGGGTTTGAGTTAGAGTTGGGAGGGTATTGGTGGCGGTGAGTAGGATGTCGTCAGCGTACATGATTAAATCTAAGTCAGAGCTGTTTGGTCTAGGGATATCATGGAGGAAGAAATTGAATAGGGAGGGACCAAGGATAGAACACTGCGGGACCCCAGGGTGAATTGGGATGGGATTTGAAGTGATATTGTCTACTTTTATTTGCGAGTTTCTGTTTAATAGGAAACTATAAAGGATTCTAAGGACCGGGACTGGACATGACAACATTTTCAGTTTGAACTTGAGCCCGTTGATCCACACTGAGTCAAATGCTTTTTTAAGGTCAAGAGCGTATGCCACTGGGCACGCTTTCCACTGTAGATTACTGGTGACTTTGTTGTGTAGCAGCATTATTGCTTGCTCTGTGAACCGTTCGCGCTCGAATCCAAACTGGAAATTTGGAGTCAGGGGAAAGTAAAAGTTATTAAAACTTCGAAGGATTATCTTTTCTAAGATTTTGCTAAGATTTGGTAATAAAGAAATTGGTCGGAAGTTGGAAATTGTGCCCTCGCAATTAGGCTTTGGTATAGGAATCAGTCTGCTATATTTCCGTGGTTGGGGGAAGTAACTGTTGTTGATGCAGTTGTTATATATGATAGTCAGGAAAGAGGAGATAATTTTCCTACACTTTTTGAGGACTATGTTTGGGATTCCGTCGGGACCATGGGATAGCTTGTTATTTATTGGACGGAAGATTTCTTCAACTTCCTTGTTCGAGGTAAAAAAGTCGCCAAAAATTGGATACTGTGGAGAAGTATCTTTAGCTGAACTGGAGAATGTGGTAAGGTAAGAACCTTCATATCCTTCAGATGTAAGCTGAACTTCGGTATTGATTTTATTGTTTAGAGCTACGTAAGGAGACTTACAGCTTTGGTATAGGTGCCTGAAGTATCCCTCCCAAAAACCACATTGCCTTGCCGTATGGAATCTTTATCAGGGTAGTATTTAGAACTCTTGCGACCCGTGATTTGTTCAATGGTTTTAAATACGTCTGATGATGGTCTCAGAGATCTTAATCGGTGCTTATAATAATTACTTACATCTTCCCTGATGAATTTGTGTATTTCTCGGGACATTGCGGAGATCTGGGTTTTTAATTCGAAATACTCTTCGTTTGTTCTATTGTACCTTCTATGAAAAATTCGTTTCAATTGTTGGAGCATATGCTTTCGAACTTTTAACAAAGGGGTAGTTTGCTGACTCAGACACCGATATAGCGAGCTGCGGGGTCTCTGGAAGGGGGCATGTAAATCTAAACACTCAATTAATGCGGCTGTTAGTGCTTATACATGCCTGTCTATTTCAGCGTTTGAGAAGATCCCATTTTCCGGTGGTAAGTTTGGAAGCAGGCCATAGAGATCGTTACGGAAGTGTGACCAATCTATTGATTTGAATGGTCTGTAGTGAGGAGGACAAGTGGGAACTGAAATATGGGTTTTGAGAGTTATGTTCAAGTGCTACCCGTGGTGGTCAGAAAGAGAAGCAAATGTGGAACATGTATATGAGTTTATGGGATCAGAGAGTAGATCGTGTGAAATAATAAAATTGTCCAAGAATGAGCGACCTCTCGGGAAGGTTGGGACGCCTGCGTTTACAACAGTGGCTGCGAGGAATGAATCCGTGTGGAGCCATTCGAAAAGGGCTTTTCCGTTTGTGTTGTTGGTGAAATCACCCCAATGCTCGTATCTGGCATTCATGTCACCTTCAATCAGGAATGAGTCGTGAGATGCCGCTGCTGTAAGTATCTTATCGAGGGTAGTGGGGATTAGGGAACCTGTGTTACACGGGAAATATACGGAGCCAATCAAGATTTTCGCTGGAGTTCCGTTGGGTCGTTTAGTGCGGAGTGTCGTTAAGGTACACGAGGAGCTGCCTTGTTCGAAGGAGATTTGGTAGACATCTAAATCATCTCTACAAATTATGGCTGTGCCTTTGCCAGTATCGTTACGAAGGACGTTGTAATGGTCCACACGCACTTTGTGGTGAGATTTTAGGAGAGTTTCGTTCAAAAGCAGGATGTCAGGATGGAAGGATTTGATCAGGTCCGCTAGGAATAGTCTCTTGTTATGGGAGATTAAGGAATTAATATTAAGGGAGAGAATGATCAGCCTACTTCCCACCATAAAGATTAAAGTAGAAGTTTAAGAGAGCCATTGGCTTATCTTGATCAGGCGTGGACTCATAGGCTGGACGAAAGGAACGGATTTTCGAGAAGAGTTCACTAGGAGACATCCCGAGCCAGTCGATGGTTATTTTTTGTATGTAATCCATGGGATTAACTGTCGGTGATGTGTGTAGAGATGTAGGGATTGCTTGTCTGGCTATTTGAAAATAAGTAGCCATGGAAGTGATGAAGGGAATATGTTCTGGGGTATTGGAGAATGGGACGCTACGCTGATGAGAAGGATGCGGTATGTACGCAGGATTGAAATTTGTTCTTTTTGTTTTAATCTCCTTAGCTCTTTCCACCAGTCGCTTTCGTTCCGGACACCCGGGAAAGTTTGCGGGGTGACCGTGTGTTTTGCACATGGTACAAAGTGGAGCCAATTCAGGTTTCTCCATTGTTTTACGAGGACATTCCTGTGATATGTGCTCATCACCGCACATTACACAACGCGGGTTGAAGCCGCAGTTGGAAGAGACGTGTCCGAATCGCTGCCGTTGGTGCAACACATAGCGCAATTTGATTAGCGCGTTTTGGTCACCTTCCGAGGAGACCGTGATTCGGAAGAGGTCAAGGTCAAGCTTATTTGCTCTCGACCACGATCTTGTAAGCGGCTACACAGCTTCGATTTTCAGTTCTGGAAGTTGGTTTTGGATATCTTCACGTAGAGAATCTGATCCAAAGTCAGAACTTACACCTCTTAACACAACCACGCACTTTTTTTTTCTTTTGGCGTAAACGAGTACCCTACAACTGAGGTACATTTAATTAGATTTCGGACATACTCGTGTGCTTCCAATTTGTCCACCGATATTTTAAAACAAGCGGTTGACAATCTCGTTATTCGGTAACTCAATCGATTACCGTCTGCTGGGGTGAACTTGTCTAAAATATCTTTAAGTACAGTCGCCTTGACGTGCTCTACAAAGATTGGGGGGGTACCACACTTTTTTCATAGGTGCGTTATCGTTAGTATTATCTCCGCTTGATCTATTGTTTGCCAAGGCGCTAAAAGGATTAACGTTAGGAGCAGAGTGATCATTGGAGGATACCGGGGCTTTCTTTCACTCAACAATATTCTGACAGATATTAAGCTTTGGGCTGCGGGCTTGAAAATATTGGGAATAGGGGAAAGATTACGAACTGGAAATCATTCTTGAACGTTCTTAGCGTACTCAAGGTTAGGAAAGTTGGCCTATCGAGTTAATCAATGATCAATTCATCAAAAAGAAAAGGATGATAACGGGTTTAAAAAATTTGAAAATCGTTCGAAATGTTTTCCGTACTTACATGCATCATTTTAAAAAAAATAAGCGCTTCGAGAGAAATGCTTTTCGTGTTTACCAATATCATTTTGATTTTTAGTCATGTTCATCTATGTTCATGCTCATCTATTTGCGTATTGAAGTCCTTTCGAGTTTCATGGATTGTTTTTTATCTCATTTACTGAATGATTGTGTCTACTTCCAGATTTTAACAGTCTCAAAAAATGAACGATTAGCAGTGCGTCATTGGACTAAATATCTTTTTTTTTCGAATATGCTTCCACGAAACGTATTTTTGCGATACCCACAGTTTTACTTATTGTTGATACTATTGTGAAACTTTCTCTTTAATTTTAAGTGTGGCCTTTTATGCCACACTTTTTGCAGTTGCTTGTCCAACGAATTCATGGTCTATGGCCAATACCTGAACACCATTTTTTAGGATTGATTAGCTTTATAATAATTTTTGCTAAACAACCCTTTGTTTGTTTTGATTTGTTTTGATAGCATGTTTTGATTCATTAAAGCTTTTATACTTAACATATTTTCGAATAATAGGATGAAGAAGAGACTTTTGGACGTGTATTGTGAATTTCTGTCTGTGATGTCAAAAACTCGCTTAAATTTGACCCGCAATATTCACATAACAATAAAGCGCTGCAAAATTTTTGTTTCGTGTCTACCCGGGATCAATTTGAAAATCTATGAATATATTTCAAAACCCGTTCGCGGGTTTCCAAATCCAAGACTATTAAATATTGCTTGGATTGTTCAAAAATGTTTGATGGGAGAGTATCTGAAAGATACGATAGGTAAATTTGGTGAGGATTATGTTGGACTATGATAATCAATCCGATGTTTATCTGATACAGAGCATGTAAGAAATTACAGAGAAGAATTTAAAGATCGTTTTCAAAAGCTTACACTCTTGAGAAAACGGAAGCTTACATCCCTGCTTCATTTGGTTTAACAAATGATTTAAATTTTTAAATAAGAATGGTTATGGTCCTTATGGTTGAAATCATCGTATGAAGAAGATAAGGGTTTGTCTGAACTTTTGTCAGGCTCATGTTATCCATTTTATTATAAAAACAATTCAGTCAATATCTGGTGTTAACTGATCAACCTTATTTATGCATATATTTCTCACAGCTCTTATACGAAACTTCCACTGGTTACTCAGAAGTCCCTCGACACGATCTAGAGAATCATACGCAGCTCCGTCATTCACAGGCAGCCCTTTTTACACCCCAATCCTTTCGGATCGCAAAAGAAATGAAACCCAAATTATATTGGAGTAAGTAACCAATTCGCAAGATACTACTGCAAGAATACTGAATTTAATAATTAGTAAATTAGATTATCAAGCATCTAGTCCGGATGAGAATGCACTTGTTGAAGCGTGTGCTCAGTTGGGGATATTTTTCGCGGGTGAAAACAACGATATACTTACATTGAATGAGGAAAATCACCACGAAGGAACATTTATAGCTCCTTTTGGGCATGTTACTCAGTCGTTCTTCAGAAGACTGCATGTGCTGGAGTTCTCTTCAGATCGAAAACGAATGAGTGTCATGGTTCAAGATCAAAAGGGTGAGATTTGGGTGTATACAAAAGGTGCAGAAAGCGCTGTGTTCCCGTTGTGTAACAGACAATCGGAGCACTTGATAGCTGAAACTACCAATCATTCGACCGATTTTTCGAGACAGGGTCTGCGAACTTTGGCCATTGCTCGAAGGAAGATGTCATTAGAGGAGTATGAGAATGTTTTCAATGGTAAGAATGTGGACACAAGATTTCAGATTGATCTTTCCTGATCATTGGCATTCTTGCCTAATTAAATTTAATATTATTGTGTTAAATGTCCAACTTTTAAAATAAATTTTAAAATAAATGTTTTTTGCACTTTCTAGCAATCGCAAAAGCGAACAGCTCACTAACCGACAGACAAAAGCAATTAGAGGTTGTTTATGCAACGATTGAGAAGGGTGAGTGCTTTTGAAAATCTTGCTGATATCGCTCTAATTCTTGTTCGATTCGAAATTTCAGACCTTGATTTGTTAGGCTGCACGGCTGTTGAAGATGCTTTACAAGATCACGTCAAAGAAACTTTTGTAGCTCTTCAAGGTGCGGGAATAAAAGTTTGGGTGTTGACAGGGGACAAAGTTGAAACCGCCCATAATGTTGCGATATCCTGTGGGCACATACCGCATGATAGTGAGACATACTACATAACAGAATGCCGGGACGCAGAAACAGTTCTGGGTCATCTTTGTGCATTAGAGACAGAACAAAAGCGACGACCAAACGATTCATTTGCTCTTCTGATTGATGGAAAGAGCTTTGCCATCGCATTGTCAGAGCATCCTGGAAAAATGCGAGAAGTTGGATTGAAGTGCAAAGCCGTCTTATGTTGTCGTTTGAGTCCTTTGCAAAAATCACAAGTTGTGAAGCTAGTGAAAAGCGGTAAAGAAGGATATATAACGGCAGCTATAGGAGATGGGGCGAATGATGTTTCTATGATTCAAAAAGCGCATATTGGGATCGGTATAGTCGGCAAAGAGGGTCGACAGGCTGCTCGTTGTGCGGACATTGCATTTGGAAATTTTAACATGTTACAACGTTTACTATTGGTACATGGACACTGTTACAGTCGTCGTTTCTCACTCCTGTTGCTGTATTTTTTCTATAAAAATTGTGTTTCCATGTGCATGGAGTTCTTCTTCCAGTTCAATTGTTTGTTTTCATCTACGCCAATTTATGATTCGCTTTTCTTGACATTATTTAATATCACGCATTCAACACTTCCGATTATAGTACTATCGTTGACAGAGAAACCATATCATGAGGCTCTACTAAAGAGGTAAATTTATATCATCATATAGTTTTTGTTTTAAGTTTTTAAGATAATTCAATGCCGATGTTTGCTATGAAACATGAGTTCATTTATTTTGCGAGGAAGGTCAGTAAAAGCATGGAAAAAGTTAAATAAAACAACCAGCCAATTCTGTTATAAATCGAATTATATTCGATAATTATTTTAGAATTATATCCGATTAAATCAAATTATATCCGATAATTTGAAGTAATTTTTGAAATTCGGAAGCATATTTATTGCTGAGAGGGTAACGTCGAAATCCGCTGTGAAAAAAAGCTTACGAACTTTAATCAGCTTTATGCCCAGACCATACCATAGACGAAAAGTGCATTATTTTCGTAAATCATAATTTTGATAACACAAGTTATTTCGAATATTTCCTGTACTAATTGATTCTCGAAATTACATTGCCAACTGAAAAACCCAAAAAAAAAAATTTCAAACAGAGCAAAATGATCAATTATATTAGAATAATTGGGAAAAAGGAAGAAAACGGGAAACTATGCAGTCCTATTTAAAATTAAACATCATTGAACAGAATACAAAATAAGGGCATTTAAAGCTTATATCTAATTTGTCAAATCTATTACATCCATTTTGACACATTATCTACAAGGTAATCTACTACTATAACAGTATCCTTCTTTTAAATGCTACACTTTTTTGTAATATGTGGGATATAACAAATTTTTCTTTCCACAATAACTATTGAAAGCATATTCTAAACTACAAAATATTTCAACGTAGCACTAATGTGCAGACGAAAGAAAAACTCGAACATATTAAGAATTTACCTATTGCTGTTACTAGGATCTCTGCTTCACAGCTTGACCATCGCAAATGTTAAATCCCTGAAATGATTTTCAAAGGATATTCAATTGTCTTATCGGTAACCCGTCGGTCTACTTGGTATACATTCGGAATACCAGCAGAATCGATTACTCAACGATTCATATCCAACTAAATGAATGCATACTGAAGTATGATACAGCCGTTAATGTACTCGGGATTTTCAGATAATGTCTTTTAAATCCAAGGATTTTGGGGACAGAGTAGTAAAGTGCTAGATTTGATTTGAAATATTTTCTATGTGCTAAGTGACATTGGAACGTTTGCTGTTTGATAAAGTGTCCGGTTAACAGAAATACATATGGCGCTTTCCCTCGTTTTCAGGAATTCAATGCAAATGAGTACAAGCACTAAAACACAATTCTTATGAAAATTGTTAATATTTTATTGTACTAGCACTTCTGCGTTGCCAGATCTAACATCCATATTTGAAGGCGAACTTAACTAGAGTCTTGCAGCAAATAATTTTGTTCCTGAAAAGAAAGAGTCACTAAAAGGAAATGAACTTTTTTGAACAAAGTAATTTGAATAAAGCTTATGATGGGCATTTCTTCTGGTAGTCGAGATGAACAGTGTATCATACTTTGAAATTTCGAATCTTTAGCATTTAGATGCAACAATTTCCGTGCGGGCTTCTAACCAGAATCAGGAAGAATCCTTTCTTATATGATTTCACAATGGAGTAGTTCCAATTTCTGTTGAAATATTTAAAGTTTGAAAACGATATTCTAGAGTCAAGGGAAATACTTAAATAATCAAGCAGGTCATTAGATTCGAGTTTTTAAAACAAGGAGCCGTGGTCTTTCTTAATGACGAGGAGGCTATTTCGAAATTGCAGCGTAATTTCGGTAACTAACACTACAAAAGATTGAAATTTTTTGAATCCGGCTTTATAGTGTATAACGAAATGAATTCCTGACCACTCTTCCGGGGCAACTCGCCTGATCGCAATGTATCATCATCGTTTCTAGCGAATTTTTTGAAACGTGATGGTTTAAGCCGGGTATCGGTGTGAAGGATTGAGATAATGTGCGCTGTACTGCGATACACATGAGTTAAAGTTGATTAGAACGCGAAAAGTTCATTGTTATGAAATGTTGCAAACTTAGACAACATGTCATTTCAAGGAAACTAAGAATATGACGTTAAGTTGAAAGTCAAGTGTTTTGAACGTATGATTGGCCTTTTTTCATTATTCATATGCTAAGTGCAAGTACATACGACCTCCAACAGCATGCACGATTATCCTGATTAGTTATTCATCTTATTGTTCCAAATTTGAGGGAATTGAGACGCAACCAAACAATGTTAATTATAACCTTTGTATTTCTTAGCCCTTCATGAAATTGGCTGGTAATTGGGAGTACGAAATGCCAACTGAAAATAAATTCACCGAATAATATATGTTTGATCAAAAATAATAATTTAAATATTAAAATATTGAGCATGCAATCATTTGGCTATTTATTTGATTTCAGTCAGCCTGCACTGTACAAGAAAAATATATTCAATCGTCGTTTACATTGGAAATTCTTCATTGGATGGATGTTATTGGGAATTTACCACGCGTTGATTGTGTACACATTTGGCTACGGGATTTGGAATGGAAACGATGCAATTTTTACTACACCATATACTGCCAGTTTGAGTTGCTTTGCGACATTCCTGATGCATAATGTCGTCATTGTTGTTAACTTGAAGCTTTGGATGGAAGCAATTTACCAAAGTTACATATTTATCGCGTCCATCTGGCTTTCAATTTTGTGTTTCATCATCATTTCTTTGATTCAAACTTTAATCTTTTTGTAAGTATCCTTAACTTATATTATGCGAGTTTTTATTCCAGAATTTATCCTGACCCTCTTTGAATATTTAAAGAATAATCCATAGACTATCATTGTTTATACGTCTTAAAATTGCGCAGTTTCTTAACATTAAGTAATATGTGTTCGCGCAGGCATTAGCCCCCGACCATAGCGTAATCCTTAAACAGCGCAAACACTCTAGGGAGGCAACTCGAAGAAAGAGATTGATAGTTGAGTAAGAAAGTAATTGTGTATTTACTCAAGCGTTTTGAGAGTGTATTCTTGATAAAGCGTATTGACAAAATATTCACTAATTCAAAGAAAAATGAATTACTATCGGTCGTAATTCGTTAGATTGGGAATTTCAATCCATCTCAGTAAGTCCCTCCACATACTTGACCGTAGATACGAACAGTTGGGTTAAGTGTTGTTCACAAAGAATACGAGGTATTAGTTACGTGATGGTGGAAAATTACGGTTTTGGTTAATAGTTTGCCTGATGTATACATATTTGTTCTTTCACTTTTTGTCATACATGGACTTTTACCTCACAAAATACTGGAATTTAGACTTCAAAAAGTATTTATCTCCTATTTCTTCCCGTAAATATACACAACATACATATCTGGCATCTTTAAGTTTACCTGATCTTCCATTGCAACTAGTTTTTATTCAAATAACGTTAATCAAAATAACGTATTCTATCGTTATTTTGCTCTCCGAAACTAACTGAACCGTCTATTTCCTTGTATCGTTCACAAACGCGCTATGACAGTATGCCATATTCGGTGTGTGGCTTCGTCGTGAGTTGCTCGGTGTTAGCCAGTTAACTGTGGGGGCTCGTTTAAGAGTGCGCATCATTTTGCGTCGCTTGAATTCAATCGCCAACGGTTAATGCCCAGAAACAATTCTGCGTGACGGCGATGCGAGAGCGCGATGCGTTTCTCGCTCGTCATCGCCCAACGCATTCAATTTACAATGCACGCGATGCGACGAAGACTAATATACATATGACAAATGTCATATTGGTGACGATTTAAATGAAATTTGCTTGCAATTGTTTTTAATTTTTTAAATGTTTTGAATTTGGAATCTCGCAGTATTGTATTCCGGCCTTTATTGTTTCAAACACATGACGAGTATACTCGTCAACCACAGTTAACTGTTTAAGTGTCCTTAGAGTGGGTTGGGTCTTTTATTAACGCAACTGTGAAAATGTTCCTGATTTTTCTATTATGAAGGAAATAGAAAATTTACTACTAAATCTACTTTGCCTGCTGTCATTGTTCGGTGTAGCTTATGATTTTCGTAAAATTTTAGCGGCTCCAAGGTATGTCCGAATGATAGCTTGTCTATTCGTATAAAATCCGTAGTAATGTGCTTGCAAAATCTTGTTTAATCTTGTTTTGCGTTACGTCTTAATTGACCGGTGCAGGTATATTGGCATGCGAAATTTGATTTATATAAGTCCTGTTTTCAAAGCAGGTCCTCATTGTTTGTTTTCGTACGTAGTATTCTTTCCAAATTGCTGCTTGATTTGAAGGCTACTTCCATGTGGAATTTTTTAATAATTTTGCAATTTGCTTTCCAGGAGAATGTCATTGTTGTGTATGCTTTCGGATTGCTTTCCATCGCAGCTTTTTCTTTCACCAGGTCTTTTTGTAGCCATTGTTTTCTGTTTCTTAGTTTTTTATTCTTATAACATTTACGAAACGCTTTTATCATAAAAATGTAGTTTCTGTTAAGTCGCATGACGTTTCTTGCATGACGACAGGAGACAAATGAAAATTGGTTAAGAAAGATTTCTTGATTTTTTCAGTGAAGTCTTTGAACTTATTTTTCTATTTTGATAGTGAAATAAATGATAATGTTACTTATTTTCATGTTTCATTTCAGCCCGGAGGGGAACGAAATGTACTATGTTTATAATGGACTGATGTCATCTACAACATTTTGGCTTTTATCGATAATCACAGTTATTGCAGCTTTATTGCCCGACTACGTGCTTATTATATTCAGTCGAGTCTTCAGGTTTCACAAGGAAATCCGGGCTTTCTTCCATTAAACAACTAATATAACGTAAACCTTTCATGATAATTCGTGATGCATGCGTTACTGCCGAAAAAGAAAATAATCGTATTAAATCGGTGAACCTAACGTATAGTGATTTGAAGATCATCGTCCTGAAGATAAATTTGAGACAATTAGATTTACTTGTAATTGCAGTTTGATTAATTTTATTTATGTTTACGTATCTTACAATGAAAGGACATTTGTGCGAGTTTGTGTTAGCTATGCTGTTGACTCATGGATTTTGTTTTGTTTAATTTTGTGTAATATTTTCAAATTCCATATTTTAAATATGGTGAATATTCAGAAAATTATTTTGAGCATATATATAGGTACCAAGTGAAATAAACTTCTATTATATTTTGAGCTCTTCTTCCTCTAGGTACACTAGCATTAAATAATCAACAGGATCATGTTGGCAGTTTGATTAAGTGTTCAGTTGTATTGATGGTATTTCCACTGTGTATCGGACACGCTGTATAAAGACGAACACATACGAAAAACAATCCTTACGAAAATCCGAAAATTTTCCATTGCACTAGCACCGTGTTCACTAGTAATAAAGCTGAAGTACGTAAATTCTCTCCACGACAGAATGATGGACGCACTTAAACTTAGTTTTTACGATATTTGTTGTTAGAGTTGATAGTTTAGTAACTATAGAGGAATCGTTTACAAAAACTCGGTATAATGCTACCAAAAAATAAGTATGAAGTAATAACTCTAGAGGTAAATTTCAGAAAATGTTTTGAAGATTAGAACTTTCGTGCGACATTTTGGTAGACGCAAGAGAAAAAGCATGATTTAATTTATATTACAAAACTTTATTAATAATGGGTATATTTTTCAACTAAGTCTTACTAATTCATCAATTCTGTCCGGCAACTTATTATATGGATCGAGAGAACGAGAACCGAGGTCGAGAGATCGTGCAGGCCACTTGAGCGTAGCTATTTTCTTTAAAGAAAACCATACTTTTACCATTTCAGCCGTGTGGATCGGAGATTTGTCTTGTTGAAAAATCAAGTGCTTTTCATCAATGTCGTTAAAGGATAAAATTTCTGATTTCACTAAGTCAACATAAACATTTGCATCAATTCTGGAAGGTATAAAACACATATGGCTTCTTCCGTTGTATGACATCGTTCCCCAACTTAGAACGGATCCACCGTCCATTTGTCGTCTGGACAGAATTTTCTCCTTCTTTTGAAGATCATGGTAATTGTTTCGGAATCTGTCGGGACTATCCAAACTAAATTTGTCAGAAAACACAACGTTTTCCCATTCATTGATCCATGACGTATGTTCTTGCAATGTCTAATCTGGCCGTTACATGCTTGGTTGTAACTACAGGAAGCAGAAAAATGAAACGCAGGAAGATGAAACGTGAACATCTTCCTGCGTTGACCTTCTAGAGCCATGACTTTTGGTATCCCGTAAAAATTCCTTATCACGCGTTCACTGCGACCAACTCTCTATCCTATATTTCTGTTGCTGCAACTTTCTTGATGGAAAGCACTCATGTTTTCCTTTTCCTCATCACTGAGCCACTTTTCCCATCTTAATGCGTTTAATCTAAATCCACATAAAATGACCAAAATGTAACAAATAACACTTAAAATCGATGTTCTCACTATCAAAGCAAACAAAAAAATGATCGTATGTATTCAAGCCCAACTTCAATTCAACTGTGTCTATCATAGTGACACTGTATACTGTTACTGCTCCGATTTTTTTCTGGAAAATTCCATGACATCAAAAAAATTGCTTTAATGTGCTTGCATATGTGTATTGCATATTATAAGGTGAATTCATAGTATGACATTAATCCCACTGCGCCAACTTCAAATGAAGTGACAAAGAAAGTAGCATGTGTGTCCATCCTTCTGTCGCGGAGTGTTATCAGGTCACACATGTAACTTTTTCATGCATTCAAGTCAAGTTCAATTCACATTTTCATATAATAATCCTTGATTATCTGTTTATCTATCTTTATACTTTCTTTTGATTATCCAATCTATAATACTGGCAATAGTATGAGTTCTAAGGCATGTTTGAAAGAGAATCAGACTGTCATCCATTTTCACATTGACGCTTCAAAACACAGTCGACTAGGACTGTATGGTTGTCAGCTGATTTAAAAATGTCAAAGTCGAGATAGTATTTTATAGTTTAGTTTGATAGCTTGCCTAGCTAGTCTTATATTAGCCAAACCTAGCTTGTCTAGGCAAACGTTCCGGAATCTGAAAATGGAAAACGGAAAATGGAATATTCATAATAAATATTTCGAATTTTCCGAAAAAACAGTAAATGATATAAAAAGTGACTCGTTCTACAACACAGTTCATAAAAATCGTGGAGACATACAGTGGGTCACAGCTTATTTTATGCAGTAGCTAATTTTCATTTTCATACGGCATATTTTTCAAACGAAAAAGTTTTGTAATGAAAAACCAAAGTGGAATGGTTATCACAGTTTCATAGAATATGGAACGAACACCGACCAAAAAAAAAAATGCGTCACTCGCTGTTAAAATTCGAAGAAAAACAAATAAGCATCGAAATTACATGTCACAGCTTATTTTATGCAGTCGCTAAGAGCTACCGATTTTTCACTCTGCCATTCAGTTCTGAAAGCAGTTTTCGTGTGTCCTCCTTGATAATAGTCTTTTAATTGCCTTGTTGTTGTCTGAAGTGTGATTTTGTTATTGAAAAGGTTATCACGAATAGAATACAAAATGGGTCCTCGTACGACAATACAACAGAGGGAGTTGGTCATAAACCATTTTAAAAACGGCGAATCACAGCGGAAAATTGCTTCTATTGTAAATATGAACTCATGTACTGTCCAAAAAATTATTTATAGTTATATTATATAGTTATATTATATTATATTATATATATAGTTTATATTATAGTTTTTACATAATTTATGCTATGGTCTTAACATAAATCATTATGGCGCTAGAGTTTTGACGTTTATAAAGGTACCATTTATGAAATATTGAGTCTAATATTTGCCAAGCCTAAGAACCGCTCTTTTATAGGATGCCTGAAATATTCTAATACGACAGGTGATTTCCTTGGAAACTAAGATAAATATCTTAGACTGCCTTAAGAGAGAGATACATCTGTTTGAAAATCATTCTGTTTAATTGAAGCCATTCGAAGAACAATTTGAAAAGAAGAGTATGCCATTTAAAGTCACGATTGTTCGGATCAAATATCAGTGCCAAAACAACATAATACAATCATAAATGCTTGTTAGAACACAGAAATTTTGATGAGGATTTACAGCAAAAACAAAAAAAAATATTCCTCTGGATGGCAAGCTCATCAAATAAAGAGCGCTTAGGATATATGAACGTCAACAGGCAATGGAGACACCAACATACCTTGATTTGATCGGAATGTTGGCATTCAATGCAAGTGAAGGATGGTTTAATTGATTCATAAAAAGCCTTACACTCCATGATGCCGAGGTCGGCAACACTATTACTCACATAGAAGTATAAGATATAGAGAGTCCCTATCCTACATAAGCGTACGTGAGCGTCCGAAGGCTTAAATTTGTCTTTTCCCTCATCACCTATTCAAATGTTCGGCTCCATTCGTTCCTGCCGTTTGTCTCATATGCAACATGATGTCCGAAATTCTTCATTTCCAAGTTCTTCGTTCAGTTAGAAGCGTATATACTTAACTTTCACAATGTACTTTCCGATCATAGGCAAAAATAGGAAAACTACATTCATAAAACACTAATAACAACTGCAAATTGCACTACTTCTACATGTTTTGTGTCATATATAATTGGAAAAAATCCATTAATATCACCACGGATACTTTCACATAAAAAGTAACTAACCTTTTAGAGCATATAATTTACAAATCGAAATCATTTTTCCATGAAATGTAAAAATAATAAATTATTTACATTTTCCAAAATCCTTGAGTACCTTCGGTTTACAGTTAGAAAAGCAATTTCTATAAAGCATTCCTTTCACACATATTACTTGTTATTTCACACATGACACTTGAATGTTGAAAATATTATTAAATCGGTCGCTGAATCATGCACTTTAATCAGTCAATGTTAACTGTAATTGTGAAAACGCTTATATAGAGCAATCTAATTTTCATGAAGACTAAGGATATGCTCATTAATGACATTGACAACGGAGTTATGGAACATTTTTGATTAGCTTAGTGTAGCCTTAAGATCAGCTTCACATTGCAATTTCCCCATTTAATTCTGCTCGAACAAATTAAATTCGAAGTCGAGCAGCTGTGGAAATTACATGGAATGGGTGGGGCTTAATTCTTCGCGAAATGATGTTCGTGTGGAGTTAACATTCCCGTTGAGTCGATTCTCCTGTGTCTATGGCGAGCACAAATTTGTTAATTATGGGACACTTAATGTGATGATATTTTTCGTAGTTTTATTAATTTAAGGACAACATAATGATTATGAATGATTACAAAACATTTGCTTAAATTATAGCAAGCAAATATTGTATTGCTTGTGAAGATTGTTCAGATCGTGATATTTTCGTCCTCTCAATCATAGAACCTATGAGTATTTTAAGTAAGTGACGATGAATTTGTGTGAATATGAGTCAATGTTGGTGATACTGGACAAATATTTTGGCGTAAGGCTTCTATATATCTTATTCCTATATGATTGATCTACACGATTATCATGATTATGTCATAGCGTAATAACATACAGCGATAACACTCCGACCATCGACCGATCTAACGAATTTTGCAGAATTGTATTGGTGTTAGTAAAAGTTTTTAGTTTTTGCTCGTATTTTGATCGTTTTGTTTACAAGCTAAATGAAAATACATAGAGAAAATAGAGAAAAATAAACATTTTTACCAACACCAATGCAATTCTGCAGAATTCGTTGAATACCGTTAGATTGGTCGTTTGTTCGGAGTGTCATCGCTGTATGTTGTTACGCTACGATTATGTTGTCAACTTTAGATTCATTCTAGTTTCGAGTGTTGTGTAGCTTGGAGTAACTTGCTTTGTGGAATAAGCTACTAAAATACGCGTATGGATGATTGTTGATCCCTAAGTGGCAGTTTAAATTAGAAATTTGCCTTAAAACCGGTCAGCATTTTAATCAGTTTTCAGTATCGTTCTGTAATTGTTCTTCATATTAGTTATTCGATTTAGTCATGGATTGGTATGAGAGAGAGAGTTAAATTGTTTTAAACGGGTTTTCGATGATTTGAAACAAGAAGATGTCTCACAGGACAGATCCAACATTTCAAAAGCAAGTACTAGAACAACTAGATGGACAAATACGAGGTTTGTTCAAAAAGTACCCGGAATTTTTAAATTTCGCGGGTTTGGAGAGTCCGATTGTCAAAATTTTTTATTGTGTTGGTATACATGCCCCTAAAGTATGATAAAATTGTCAGCCATATTCACTGTTTACTTTGTCTGTGGTAGTCGCTAAGGTTCGACGTGTTTTTATGAACTCGGCGATTTTTGCTTGTTTAAACAATGGAAGAATTGAAGAGTCAAGGAATTTGTATTAAATTTTGCGTAAAAAATGAAATAAAGTGTAACAAAGTGTATGAAATGTTACAAAAAGCCTATCGTGAGTCTACTATGAAAAAACAAGTATTTACGAGTGGTATAAGCGTTCCCAAGATGGCCGCGAAGACGTTGAAGATGACGAAGGCTCCGGTCGACCCAGCACGACAATAATCGATGAAAATGTGGAAAAAGTGGAAAAAATGGTTATAAATGATCGCCGAATAACAATTAGAGAAGTTGCTGATGAAGTTGGCATATCAATTGGCTCATGTCATAACATTTTTTCAAAAGTTTTGGGCATGGAACGAGTGGCAGCAAAATTCATTCCAAAACTGCTGAATTTTGACCAAAAAAACAATCGCATGAACATCGCTCAGGAGCTGTTAAATGACGTCAACGACGATCCAAGTTTGCTTGAAAGGGTCATGACTGGTGATGAAACATGGGTGTACGGTTATGATGTTGAAACCAAAGCACAATCGTCCACCTGGAAGCATTCAACGTCACCAAGAGCGAAAAAAGCACGTCAAGTTCGATCAAATGTCTAGGTTTTACTTACTGTTTTCTTCGATTATAATGGCATAGTGCACCAAGAGTTCTTACCACAAGGTCGTACGGTTAATAAGGAGTATTACCTTGAAGTTATGCGACGTTTGCGTGAAGCAATCCGAAAAAAACGCCCCGATTTATGGAAAAAGAATTCATGGCTTTTGCACCACGATAACGCACCTGCTCACTCGTCGTTGCTTATTCGTAATTTTTTGGCCAAAAACAATACCGTAGTTATGCCCCATACTCCATATTCACCAGATATGGCTCCGTGTGACTTTTTCCTGTTCCCAAAGTTGAAGAGACCCATGAAAGGACGGCGTTTTTCCTCGATTGAAGAAATAAAGGCCGAATCGCTGAGAGTGCTCAAGGACATACCAAAAAGTGAATATTGTGACGTGTTCAGGTCACGCGAACTGTAGTCGGCGTAAATAAAAAGTCGTAAACATGTTTACGACTATCTGCTACCAACACATCGATTGTTCTCGTGTGCGCAAGCATAAACACGTCACGCGCATCAAGCACAACAGATCCCGGTGCAAGCGACTCGACGCGTACACGCGAGAACAATCTGTATGGAAGGTTCTGGGATGGTTGGTAGTGGTATATAAGCGACTACGGCGAGCGACGAGACAAGCAGTTGTGAATGAAAAACGCGAGAGTACGCGACAGTGCGCGCCAGAAAAATTCTAAATAAGAAAAGTGAGAAAAGTGTTAAATAGTGAATTAGTGTTTAATTATATTGAATAAGTGTTAATTAAATAATTTAATTCATTAAAGTGATTTTAGTAAATTAATCATAAAGTGTAGAAGAAACTTAATTAAATCTTAAGAATTAGTTTTAAAATAGTTCGCGAGTGTTTTATTTCACTATTAGCAATATTTGCGAATAGCAAACAGGTCGCGCACCTGCTCAACGCGCAACACTGGTGTCAGAAGTGGGATTATTCGTGCAATAGTGAAGTGAAAAATAACTCAAACTCTTAAAAAAAAAAAAAAAATCGTGAACTATAGTGAACACTTTTGAACTTTTGAAGTAAACTTGTAAGAAAAATGCCGCGCAAAATCAACGCTCTCACTTTGCCGGAACTGAAGGAGGAATTAGAAAAGCGGAAAATTTCAACCGAAGGAAGCAAAGCTAGACTGATCACGCGGTTGAACGAAGCACTGGCAGCGGAAGGGATAGATCCAGAGTCGTTTGAGTTTCCCGACGCTGAAAGTTGCACTGGAGGTGAGGAGGAGGAACAAATCCTGACTGCGAAAGGGCTGATGCGGATGCTGATGGTAATGCAAAAGCAATCAACCGAGTTAAACGAGAAGCTCGACCGACAGTCAACAGCGTTCAGTCAGCAATCAGCAGACTTGAATCAGAAACTGGACCAGCAATCAGCAGACTTGAATCAGAAACTGGACCAGCAATCAGCAGACTTTAACCATAAACTGGACAAGCAATCAGAAGACTTTAACAAGAAATTCGACAAGCAATCTGCTGAAATAAGAGAAGATTTAAGTGAACTAAACCGAAAGCTTAACCATCAAATTGAAGGTTTCCAAGAAAGGATGGACAAAGTGGAAGAAAGGATGAGCAAAGTGGAGACGGTTCGGGAAGAGATTGAGAAGATAAAAGAAGACTTAAAACAAGCGAAAGTAATGATAGCGAGTAGCCCGGCCCCGATAGTGAGTAACCCGATCCCGATATCGAGTAACCCGAGCCCAATAATGACTAGCGCAAGCCCAATAGCGAGTAACCCGAGCCAGATAACGAATACAGCCAGTATCACAACAAGGAGTGTGAAAGCGCCAACTTTCGATGGACAAATGGCTTGGAGCGTTTACAAAACCCAGTTTGAAGCTGCCGCTCAAGCAAATCACTGGAATGACCAGGAGCGAGCGACAGCCTTAATCCTTGCTCTGAGAGGCCCAGCTGCGGAAATACTCCAAACTTTCCCTGCCGAGTTGCAGTCAAGCTCCGTCGCTATCATGAACGCACTGGACATGAGGTATGGAGATAATCACCTGAAGCAGATCTATAGGTCACAGCTGCGCAACCGGATCCAGAAACCAGGTGAAACTCTACAGCAGTTGGCTCAGGATACTGAAAGACTTGCACTTTTGGCTTACCCCGCATACAACCAATATATTCGGGATGATGTGGCAGTAGAAGCATTTATTAGTGCGTTGCAGGACAGGGAAATGCAACAAGCTGTACGCCTAGCCGAAAAATGCTCAATAAAGGACGCACTGGCATATTGTTTAAACTTCGAAGCTTGCAAAACAGCCACTCGTAACACAGTCAGCATCCGGCAGGTTACAACAGAAGGATGCAGATGTGACCGTGTGGGCATGAGCAATAGATCGAAGGTGTATGTTTCACCTAGATGTTGGATTTGTGGTGAACAAGGGCACCTGCAGTGGGGCTGCAAACAGCGAAAAACATCAAGCCATTGCCCAAGCTGTGCCACTAGATGGAGACGCCGACCAGAGCCAGAGCTTGAAAATAAGGCTCCTTTAACTGAAGGGTCAGGGAAACGAACTAAAGCCAACTTCGTGGAACAAGGGTTGGTTAAAAGGATGGAAACAACACAGAAATATAACCACGAAACCGTCCATCGAAAAGGAGTAGTGCATGGGAATGCCGACGCTTTATCCCGTCGCCCATGTCCAGCAGCTTGTAAACACTGCCGACGGTCTGAGGAAAAAGAACAAGGCGTGGATCTGCGTGTAGTCACAACAGAAGTCGACGAGGGTTGGACGCAGCACGCACTGCGGGACGCTCAGCTAGCAGATGATGATGTTGGACCATTGTTGGTATGGAAGGAGACAACTGGACGTCCTGAGTGGAAGGACATATCAGCACGCGGCACGGTGTTGAAAAGTTATTGGGCTCAATGGAACTCCCTTGAGGTCGAAGATGGAGTTTTGAAACGGAAATGGGAAACGGCAGATGGCACTTCACATATGATGCAAATTGTTCTTCCCAAGAGTCGGGTCAAAGGAGTAATGAAGGAGATGCATGAAGGCACATCGGGAGGTCACCTTGGGGTAAACAAAACCCTGGCAAAGGTGCGAGAAAGGTTCTATTGGCTCCACGTTCGAGAGGATGTTCTTGACTGGTGTCGAAAATGCACAATATGTGCTTCCGTCAAAGGCCCAAGTCGAAGAACGCGAGGACGAATGCAGACCTATAACGTGGGGGTACCATTTGAAAGAATAGCTGTGGACATCGCAGGACCCTTTCCCGAGTCCGAATGGGGAAATCGGTATTTACTAGTTGTAGCTGATTACTTCAGCAAGTGGCCAGAAGTCTACCCAATTCCTAACCAGGAAGCAACTACTGTAGCGGAACAAATCGTTTCTCAGTGGGTTAGTAGATATGGCGTACCCCATGAACTACATTCAGACCAAGGCAGAAACTTCGAGTCACAAGTTTTTGCTGAAATGTGTGAACTGCTGGGTATACGGAAAACACGGACAACGCCACTTCACCCTCAGTCCGATGGAATGGTCGAACGGTTCAATGACACGCTTAATAAACATTTGGCCAAGATGGTGGATGAAAACCAGAGAGATTGGGATCGACGCATTCCATTATTTTTGATGGCATACCGAACTGCGGAACATGCATCGACTGGAGAAGCACCCGCAAAAGTCATCTTTGGAAAAATGATTCGTCTACCAGCTGATGTGAAGTTTGGGACACCCCCTGAGAAGCCCCAACCTATTTCGGAGTATACAAGCGATTTAAGGCAACGGCTCAGTCAGATACACCAATTAGTGCGGAAACAAATAGAGTCAGCCACTGATCGCATGAAAACCAGATATGACTTAATGGCAAACTCATCTGGTTTCCAGACGGACGACTTGGTTTGGCTATATAACCCCCGGCGTCGTAAAGGCAGATCTCCGAAGCTACAGCCGAATTGGGAAGGACCCTATAGAATCGTCAAACGGATCAACGATGTGGTATACCGGATACAAGAACACCAGAAACCTAGGGCAAAAATGAAAATTGTGCATCTGGACCGCCTTGCCCCATATTATCAGCAGGAAGACGCGGAGATGGTTAATGTCACACTTTTTCGGGGCGAAAAAGATTTAAGGCGGGGATAGTGTGACGTGTTCAGGTCACGCGAACTGTAGTCGGCGTAAATAAAAAGTCGTAAACATGTTTACGACTATCTGCTACCAACACATCGATTGTTCTCGTGTGCGCAAGCATAAACACGTCACGCGCATCAAGCACAACAGATCCCGGTGCAAGCGACTCGACGCGTACACGCGAGAACAATCTGTATGGAAGGTTCTGGGATGGTTGGTAGTGGTATATAAGCGACTACGGCGAGCGACGAGACAAGCAGTTGTGAATGAAAAACGCGAGAGTACGCGACAGTGCGCGCCAGAAAAATTCTAAATAAGAAAAGTGAGAAAAGTGTTAAATAGTGAATTAGTGTTTAATTATATTGAATAAGTGTTAATTAAATAATTTAATTCATTAAAGTGATTTTAGTAAATTAATCATAAAGTGTAGAAGAAACTTAATTAAATCTTAAGAATTAGTTTTAAAATAGTTCGCGAGTGTTTTATTTCACTATTAGCAATATTTGCGAATAGCAAACAGGTCGCGCACCTGCTCAACGCGCAACAATATCAAAAGTGCTTCGAAGATCGGAAAAAACGCTGGCATAAGTGTATTATACTACTTGGGGACCACATTGATGTAGACGAATAAATAAATATTTTTTTGAAAAAACGAAAATTCCGGGTACTTTTTGAACAGACCTCGTACATGTACATGTAGTCAAAATATTGTTGTTCCCTTACTCGTGTACAAAAAATGCTAGCCAGTTTTGGAGTGTTGGAATTTGTTTATAAATGAACATAAATACGAATAAAAGTAAATTTCAATAACAAAAGACTACTGCAGCAAACAGGTAGAGAGCATCCTTATGGCACATGCACATGCTTTACACTGTTGGTTCTATTCTTTCTAGACATTAGAACATGGCAGATTTTAAGTTCTAAATATTTAGATAAATATTTAGCTAAATATTTAGCTTTCATCAATATTTTATGCTAATTAAAACAGAAAAATTAAAAACGAATCCGAAAAATCTTATACTAACATAAGGGAGGAAGTTCGGAATTCGAAGTTCGGAATTCAGTTTAACCGAGAGCATTGCCGAGACACTATTGTAAGCTTATTCCCAGTGCATTGAGGAAACGATTACAAAATTTCTATTTATTTGGGCGCATAAGACACTATTGTCTTGACAATCAATGTCCTCAATGCACTGGGAATAAGCTTGAATTGACGAGACTTGAAAAGATATAAAAACTCGCAATCATGATTACCTTTAATAACGTAACTATGAATGTAGTAGATAAAGCAGAAAACTTCTAACATAATTTATTTACCTTATTTTTTGTATTATATATATGTCGACATATTTATATGCATATATGGAGTGGCGGTTAAAAATGTCGATTTATATAACAGATGGCGCAACTTTTAAATATGTTTTGAGTCTATTATAACTTTAATGGTATTTTGGAGGGTAAACAGTTGTCATTAGTTCTGATATAGGAATAATGCAAAATTAATTCTAAATATATCTAGTACATAAATAATCATTAATTGAACGAAATAGCGTAAACAAAAAGAATGTTTTTTTGCTTTGAAAATGTCAAATTTTGTGCCTGAAAAAGTTGTTTTGCGAGGAAGTTTATTAACCTTCTTTCCGTTGAGGAAAAACGCTGCTGAAAGTTATCAATTGTTGGTAGAAGCATACGGTGAACATGCTCCAACACAAGAAAACTTGTGATCGTTGGTTTTCACGCTTCCAATCTTCATCAATCTTCACTTAATGTTTAGGTGGTCGTATTCGTCCATTAATTATTGATCATAATTATTGGGCATAAGTGTGCGCGAATAGTTAAAAAGGATGGCCCCTACGACTTCCACGGGTTTTTTTGCTGTGTGCAATGTAGTATTAGTTTGAGTCCTGTTTCTGGGTATAGCACCTAATGAATCTCTTAATCATTCGTCTATAGTTAGAAATGTATTTTCTCAGCATTTTTCCCTTCGAAGATTTGGATATCTTGGAGTTATTGTCGTGAAAATGTTCCATTTTGGGATGTCATAAAGCAAGAAACTGAATAGGAAGGGACCAATTAGCCCTTAAGTACTTCGTTTGGTATTATATAACAGATAACAGTATAGATAACAGACTCTAAGTTCGAGTCCCACTTGTGGTAGTTATATGTGAATTTGATTTCCTCGAGTAGGAGTATCCACCCACATAAATATGAGAACCAAAAGGGCAGCGTGTGCTTAGAGCCTTTATCAAATATCGATTTTTGGTGACTGTAAGCTCTGTTTCATGGTATCTAGTGCTTCGGTTCCATCTGAAGAGCTCGAAGATGATTACTGGCTAAATGCTCGTATTCAGGATAAGAATTTTGCTTGCAATCCATTTTTGGTCAAATAATGGGGACAGAGACACAACAGACATGAAGTAGTTATGTGCTCGATGTGGTCCTAGGAGGTTTCTGGGTCTGTTAGGCATGCCGTGGTTTCCTTCACATCACTTTTAATTTTTCACTTGTAAAAATGCTGAGAGGGTGCTATAAATTGTTAGGAAGACTGGAAAATGGCAACGGGCCAACAACATGTTCCGGAGGACGCTACCCCAGATGCTCCTCAAATCCCGCTGAATATCGCGCGTGAATTGTGGTCTGGCGGTGCTCCCCGCCGATTCTATTCGCGACGTTAAACTATCGCCATTCCGGGAATCACAAGTGAAGCTTTCGGTTTCACAAATCGAATCAATATTTGAGCGATATTCCAACGATTTCGATTATCTAGTATCAGAATAAAACCTTCAAAATGCGGATTCGGACAGTTGGAAGTGCAATATTTAGGATTGAAAGTGAACAAGGATAGAATCAAGCTTTTAACTGTGGAAGTAGATATATTCCTCTAATATGAAAAGCCAAGTACGATTGACAACCTAAAAAAATTATAGGAATGTTAAAGTTCTACCGGAAATTTAAAAAAAAAATGATGCAGTGATCCTGGCGCTTTTAAACAAATTCCTACACGAGTTTCGTGAAAACGATAATAGAACAGTAGAGTGGACTCCTACGCCTGTGTATGCATTCGAAAAAAGCAAGCAGTGGTAACCGATGCAACAATTCTAATACATTCGGAAAGAATGCACCTTTGGCTATCCCAACGGACGCTTCAAATTTTGCTATGGCTGCAGTGTTGGAGTATTTTGTAAACCATCAATGGCAGCTACTCTGTTTCTTCAGCAAGAAGTTTAATAAAGTGCAAGTGAATTATAGCGAAAATGACAAGGAGTTGCTAGCCATCTGCTCTGTAAGCAAATATTTCCGTGACCGAATAAAAGGACAGGAATTCGTGATCAGAATAGATACTAAGCAATTATGCTACGCGCTTAACGAAATATTATCAGAACCGTCACCTCGGCTGGAATGACCGTCATGCGTTAGTTAGAATTTATATCGTAATTTGCCACCGACATAATACAAAGGAGTCAAAGGAGACTCGAACACAATTGCTGATGCACTGCCGCAACTTATAAAAATGAAACGCAGCTCAACCGTTTCAGCGATTCATCGATATCGTACTATCCGGCTTGGACTGCTGCTTCGGCTATTTAGATGACATCATTGTCGCATCGAAGTCGGAAGAAGAATGTAAAGACAAAATACGGACGAAAACATATCATCCAGCCTCGAAGGGCATGATAGAGCGATTTCATAGATCCTTGAAAGATATGGAAAACCTTCGACCGAATTCTGTCAACCATCATCGTGAAGGACGCGTTTTTATTTGCAACGATCTGAAGACATGCACTCAGATGTATTCGTTCGCGTATGTACAAAACAAACATGACAACAGCCATACGTTGGACCTTCTGGTGTCGTAGAACGGTCTGATAAGGTTTGAAAGTAATAATGGACGGAAAAGAAACGATAATCTTAATTGATCGACTTAAATCGGCGTTTATGATAGATCCAGAAATCGAAGAAACGACGCCGTCACCATTCACCAAGATTATCAGTGCCTAAAACTTATGATGGGCCCCGAAAATCAAGGAGCAACCAATTAATGTTTCAATTACCTAATTGACAATTCTAAGGGGGAACGTGTGTAGCGATTCTCGAACGAACGAAGTGACATCTGGATGTCGATATAAGTTTTACATTTGTAACACTTCTGTGAACTCACTCCTTGTTAGAACGCCATTGTGTGAATGCCTTTAATAAAAAATACTTAAAAACAATACGGTGTTGAATTGCGAACTACAAGATGTTTTAATTTGTAAAATATTTGCTTAAATTTGCTAAAATATTAAAATATGTGAGACTGAGACTGTTTGTTCAAGGTGATAAGTTGCCATTGTGGTGAGAGTTGCCAAATTGTGGTGAGAAAATACAGTAGATATATATGATAAACGGTATCAAAGGCTTTTTCAATATCCATAGGTAACATAACTTCCGAATGTTTTGTATTCAGCGCCACACTTTTGTAAGAGCTGGTGCTCTGTTGATTATATGTATATCATATGATTTGATTTGATTTTATGATTATATTTATAGAAAAAAATGGAATTGTCTTCCAAGAAATCAGTTCAACCTTTTCAAGACTATGTTTTAAATTAATTTTCCGAGAGACGGCGTTAAGCTTGTTGGCATATAATTGCTATTAGGCTGGTACGTTTCCAGGAATTTTTACAGTGCATCATTTCCAAACAGTCGTTGAATATGAGGCAAATTAATAGAATTTCTTGCCACGGCGGAATTTTTTTTACAGCTATTTAGTATCGCGATGAGTCCAGGAGTTTTATTTTTCTTAAGGTCCTTGATTTCCTCAATTATTTGTTTTAGTTTTATGAAGATCCAGAGGTAGCAACAAGTAATGATACCCGCATTTGTTTAAGATATAGTTTCTGTTATCAAGGATTGGTAACATTATTGTTAGAACTAATTGGAATTGGAAGCTACCAATAGGCTTGATTAGTGGACGCTTCAGTCAGAAATGCTCATCTCCTTCATATTTTATTTAGACAAAGATCAATGGATGACAAATCAAATTTCCTGACCAACGAACAATAGCTTTAGAGTTTTTTCATTATAAGTCAGCGAGTTTACTGATGCTATTTCAAGGATGTTGCTTAAAGTTTTGTTTTACACTTGGAAAATAGGTTGGAATGATGGAAAATGTGAGTAGACAAAACGTGAGTAAAAGGCGGTGGTAATAAATTAATCAAAAGCCACATGTATCGCAATGTTGTTATTGTTTCTTTTTCAGTTAGAATGATGTTACGCACCTTATTAGAAAATTGATAAACAAAACTAACTATTCGTCCGCAAGGATGTGAGGCAAATGTTTTTGAATTCCCTTTCGACAGCTGAGTTTTTTTCTGAATTCCATTTCGAAAGCTGAGTAGACACAATACAGATAAAAGTGGATCCCTGTTTAAGTCTCGTATAAACTAGTAATTTGTATCAAAAATACTAATCTTGGTTGTATTGATTGATAACGTCTAATTGATAAAATATAATATCAAAAAATATTAATGTCAGTAACTTTTTGTTTGCCATTATGTGTAAAAGTTGGTGTTGATCGGTCATTCGTTTTCGGGTTGTTGATGAAGTCGGCCAGTTCTTTCCTGTAATGCGTCCTTTACAAAGTCCTTCACAAACCATCTGATGTCGATAGAATTTTTTCACGAATAGTTTACAAAAAACAAGATCCGTAATTAAATAATCTATCAAAAAGTTTCAAAAGTTATGCAAATTCTTGTATTCAGTGTGGAAAGAAGTTTGGATTCCAAGTTCTAGTGATTAATTTTAGTGGGATATATTGATTCAAAAATGGTAAGACGCTTTGATATTAACTTTCTACGTACCAGCCTGCTGAACTAAGTCAATGTGATAGATTTAGTTCATTGGCCCCATATATACTTGTTGTTGCCAAATTAATTATCGACGACCGCGTATATCTATGTTCCACTTTTTTTTATGATTCAATTTAAAATCAACCCTACATTAGCATGTGGGTATTCATGGAACATTTTTCAGTTGCTAATTACATATATGGTAAGGAAAACATTTTCTATTTATCAGCGAATTATATACAATTATGATTCATTCGATTCATTTTCATATTGAATACAAAATCGAATAACACAGGATTTAGAAACGGCCAATTTATGGATTATAAAAATCGATTGGTTCAGTCATACTTGAAGTTAGCATAGATCATCTCTTTCCTCTGTCACATTAAAAATTGGTTAAAGAACGAAAGTCAATCGAATGCGCAGTAAACTGTTTTTTGGCTCAACTGAATGCTCTACGTAGCTACATATAGCGTGAAAATCCCGAGCGACTGCTCTCAGATAGAGAAAGAAAAAGCACACGTTACTGTAAATAGGACTTTCGGGCAGCTTCTGACAAAAGGAGAAAGAAAACGCTCAACTAGATTTAAAAGTGTGTGTCAATTTTACGCAAAGGATTTGGGAGGGGTTTGCTTGCTTTACACAAAAAAAGTAAATAAATCGCCCATCCAAACAAAGTTCCATTTATTTTGGTCGAATACCGTCAGATCGGAAGTTTGTTCTAAGTTTTTTTAGCTGCGCCGCAAGCATGGGATTATTGATTTTACCGCCTCTAGATCTAAATTGTAGCCTGTGCGGATCATATTAACAATTTATCGTATCAGTCCTTCATGAATGCGGAAATATTACTCTGAAAATGCATCAATTAGCAAAGCAGGTTGGGTGTCAAATTAACGACCATAATAAAGTGCATGGTGTAAACAAGAAAAATGACAGCAAACCAGTCTAATATTATATTGAGGCACGGAGTCGAAACCGTAATATAATTGTATAATATGGTGTAAAACATGTGATTAATTGTATAATGAATATTGTGATGGTGAATGAATTTTAATGAAAGCGTGGCTGCAATGATTTTAGAAAAACGTTGGACGGTAACTTCAGAATCGTACATGACATTTTTTTTGTTTAGAGCCTTCGCAAATAATCTTTAATATCCGAAAAACAAGGTTAAATCGTTGATAATCAAGGCAATGCTGGATCTTACACATTTATACACATGCGGCAGAAGTTAATGCATTGTGACCTGGAACCACATCGCAAAAATATGGGCCATCTACCAACCATATCTAATTTGGCATCGCATGACTTGCTGAAATCCTATAATGCTGATTTCCAAAACAATCCTCAGAGTGGGACATCTGATGATCAAGGTGTAGATTACTGAACCTTTTGATAAATTAGGTAGATAATAGCATATGTGTATAAACCTACTTAGATTATATGATTAATGATTCAATTTTACTTATAATTGAATGGTAGTAGTAAACTGACAGTTCGATGGAGGTCCTGTCTCCATTTTTGGCTATTGTTTTATTTAATTGACAGTATATTATAAATTATTATTAAATACTATCTGTTGAATTAATAACTGGCTTTTGAACTTTCAAGTTTAGTTGTTCGTAATCTTTGACATCACTGCAATTAATTTTCTCGATAATGAAATCGCTCCTATGCGAAAAGTGCGCTTTATCTTAAATGTCTTTTACGCATAAAATCAGTTAATTTTAGACCATCGTATTTTGAATCAAAAGAGTAATTTGATCATGATTGTTTAGTGATAATCCCTTGTCGCAAAATTGGGAAAAAAAATGTTTGTAATTGAACGCTAATCAAAATGCCCAAAATGTTTTACTACAGAAGATTTCGGTATCTGGTGTGAAATTATCTACTTCACTACAAAAGTATGAATTAAGTTGGCTTAAATATCAGTGGCAATATCTAACTTATAATGATTTAAGTACAGATTTGCAATTCATCAAAACAAAAAGGTTTCACGATTACCACGAATTTCGGTGAAATCTCATTATAATCTAGAATGAAGAAATTTGTCTAAATTTTCATTACTAATAAAATTCTCCAAATGATATTTAGGGATTTTTTCATCTCAAATTGAATGTAAATCCTTAGAAATTATGTTTCTTAGTACGTATGTTAAGTACTGACAAGCCATCTTTCACTGTTATTATTGTTTCAATTAAGTTTTTTTGTAATTTTTAACAGGTAAACGGAGTAAGCACAATAGACGGTCGATTAAAAATCCAAATTGGTGGTAATCCAGCTAAACGAAACAAGAAGAAATATAGACCAGGCAATCGTGTTAAATCCTCCAAATACAACCTCCTCACATTCTTACCCCAAAATCTGTTAGAACAATTTCGGCGAATTTTGAACTTTTACTACTTGGCAATGGTTTTTATGGCGTTCATAGTAGGTGAGTTTTTATTGGTTTGAAATTACGAGGGTGAATCAAATATAATCCGGACTTTTTTTTATACACATTTATTAACAGTAATAGTATTCAAATTAGACTTTAATCATTTTTCTACATAGTCTCCTGCACGCTCTACACATTTTTCCCAACGTTTTGGCAGCTTAAAAATTCCTTGCTCATAGAAAGTTTGAGGTCGAGTTTCCATCAGTTGCGCATGCGCTCCTCAACTTCTTCATTCGCTTCAAATTTTCCGGCTCCCAAAGCTTCCTTCATAAGATCAAACGAAACTAGTCAGATGGGGATAAGTCTGGGCTATAGGGAGGGTGCTCCAGGGTCTCCTAATGCAGCTCAATTAATTTATCCTTTGTCAATGCAGCTGTGTGAGGTCGCGTTCTTTCGTTTCTGTAGGTGGCTTTTGCTGACCCACTTCTGAAGTGATTTCATCAATAGTGAATCGGCGTTCACCCTCGATTAGATTTCGAACCGCTCGAATATTGTTAACAGTTACACTTGGTAACTTGGTGTAACAACAGTTACACATCTTGGGCGTCGATTGTGAGTTTCATTTTCTACACTTTCTCGTCCTTTTTAAATTTTCTAGCTCAATCAAACATTTGTGTCTGTGAACGCGTGTTGTCACCAAACTGCAACTTCAACCTAGCCAAAATATTCGATGGTGAAACGTCATCATTCGTTAAAAATTTAATAATAATAATACGTTGCTCAATGGATAAAGGCACCACTTGCTCACTCATGATTGCTACTAATCAACTGGAAGAATGAGCAGCCCGAGAGCGGCTGTCTCCACTTTAAACAAACTAATCTAAGACCCCCACCCAACCAGACCGCTCGGCAGAGTCTGAGACGCATAAAGACAAAAGTCCGGTTTATATTTGACTCACCTTCGTATATTGATGAATTAATATGGTGTTTGCATGACCAAAGGATGCTTTTCTAAAACCAACATATTTTCTGCTTTCACCAACCAAGTTGGTGAAAGCAGACACTTTTTGGTGTTTTTTCGTATATAATCTGGGACGGTCTATGTAACTTCGAAACCAATTTTTCGCAACTATCCATTGTGTCTACACTTCGGGTAGATTTTGTCGAATAAACTTCATTGCACATAATAACTATCCAATATTCATTTTTGAATTGAAACAATACACCATTGTAGGAATTGGTAGTCGATTTGTGGAAATTCCTCAAAAGCTCCGCACCCTACGCAAAAGATATCAACTAAAAAACCCGATATTCTCCGATATTCGAAGCCTTGATTGTTCTTCAATTGATCTCTGATGATTCGTCCGCATTCAAAAAAAACGTTTGCTTTGATATCAGTGTTCCGCCTAAGTAAAGTCTAAGTAAAGTCGGAATCCCACGGAATCCTTTGTGCATGGATTTGGTGTTTGTGATAACGCCACAGCGTAGATTCATACAGCGCTATTACTCTTGGGCTACCTCTCTTAGACAGAGATCGAAAAAGCACAAGTAGATTTATATTTTTATGTTTTTTGCAAGTTTTTAGATGGGTCATCTTGCTCTTCGCGATAATAACCGAAAATATTCCAATCAAAATAAAATTTCGTGAAACAAAATAAAATATATGAATGAAACTTTCCCAACAGTGAAAAATGATTTATAACTTTTATCTCATAGATAGCCCGGTATCACCATATGCAACGCTTGCTCCTCTGTTGATATTAATATCACTCACAACAGTTAAGCAGGGATATGAGGATTACCTCAGGCACAAAGCGGATAGCATTGTGAACTACTCGTTAGGTAAGTAGGATATAGCGCAGCGAAGCTCATGTTTTCCAAACGAATAGAATTTTTTCCATCACAGTGAAAGTCATCCGTGAAGGCAAGGAGGAAGATATTTACTGTCAAGAGATTATTCAAGGAGATCTGGTTTTAATACCGCGTGATGGCGAGGTACCGTGTGATGTAGTTTTATTGAAGAGTTCGGATCCAAACGGACGATGTTTCGTCACAACCATGAACTTGGATGGCGAAACGAACTTGAAAACGCATTCGGTACCAAGGACTCTGCCAAATGTACAAGTAGACAAACTCCACTCTCTAGGCGTTATAGAGTGTGAGCAGTCCAACACCAATTTGTATTGTTTCAATGGTAAAATAGAAGTGGCTAGTAGTTTCCGCCTTCAGAGTCCTTACGTGATGGGTGCAAGTGTAGCTCAACTTGGTATAATTCCTCTAATGAATGAAAATGTTTTACTTCGTGGATCTCGCGTGAAAAATACAGAGCAGGTGATCGGATGTGCAGTGTACATTGGCCAAAGGACAAAAGTAGCGTTGAACAGTAAACTCAATAGGAATAAAAGAGTGTCCAGCGAAAATTATATCAATAAGTTTTTAATATGTGTCTCGATTTTGCTTCTCGCAATTGTCACCGTCTCATATTTTCTCAAAAGGTAGTTTATGATGAAGCTTATGCGACTTCATTTATTTAATGTTTGGTTTTGGGGTGCATTTGCAGATATTATGATATGAACGTACTCGAGGTTCACACATATTTAGGACCACCACCAGAAATAATGAACTCAGTTGGAGCGTTCTTTCACGACTACTTCTCATTTGTTATGTTATTTAAGTTTCTCATTCCTTTGTCGTTGTATGTGAGTATTGAAATGAATAAATTTTTGGGTAAATTCTTCATGGAATGGGACATTCAATTGTATGATGACAAAACCGACCAACCCTGCATCGTAAATACATCAGATCTTAACGAAGATCTTGGGCAGGTGAGAAAAATTATAATATTGGAATAAAATAAATGTTATTTGCTAAAATTCACAGATCAACGTACTTTTCTCGGACAAAACAGGCACATTAACTAAAAATGAAATGTCCCTGCAACAATGTTCTATCAAAGGCCGTAGATACAAGTTCAATGGTGAAACTATTGAAGAGGAAAAGGCTCATATTCCTTTCAAGCTGAGTGCTTTCGATGTAAGTAGAATGTGGAACTAAATTGAGTGCAATATTCATAATGATATTATTTAGTCAGATCAGAAGGAGTTTTTCCAAGCACTAGCACTTTGTCACACTGTTCAAGTTGGTGGGCGGTTGGCAGAAATGGAAAGCAAAAATCAGAATATCTACATGCATACAAGCAATATGGAAAAAAGGGTTGGTAGCCCTCGACTATATTCCGAATACGACGAACCCGATTTTGAACAAGTACGAAATTGTCAAAGGATAACTGGAAATGATATTGCTACGCTTATAGATGAAGAATCTGTGCAAAATTCTTTGGGTCAGCGTGTTGATACTGAAAGCCACAATCAACAGAAGGATCGGTTGAGGAAAATATCCATTGGAATCGATGGATTAAAGTATCAGCAAAATGGGACCCTAAAGAATTGCTCTGGCAGAAACTTAAATATGGGAAGATCTACAACTAGGCAAGAAAAGTCAAGTTTTTCCGTTTGCAGGACGATACATCTCCGAACCAATTCGTCTTCTGAAAATCTGATGGGAAGTCAGCACCATTGTCAGACACATTGTCAGACGCAATCATATGAAGGACCAAGTATAATGCATCAACAAATTTGTGAGTTTTTTTTTGATTTAAAAATAATTCACGCTTCTTCTATTAGTATAACAATTTTAAAGGAAATAGGAATTTTAAATTTTGTGTTAATATAAGATAGTGAAATGTAGATGGTGTTCCTTGAGGAACAACAGCTTTACTGTGCATGCGTTCCCGTACACAAAATACATTTTCGCATTGCATTTCTAGCAAGTTAATTACCTTCAAAGATTCAACGATTGGCTTTAACTTCAGATTTCGAAGACCTTTTTGATATAAGTGTAGATTTCCAGTTTATATACTGCGCAATAGGTCGATGCCATTTTGATTCCAAAATAAGCTATTAGGTATGTTGTAAAATCCTACAAAATTCCAGGATCTCCTCTAACTGCTCGCTTTAGACCCCATTGTCATGTTGAGTCCCCTGAAAATTCAGTGTCTCGTGAAGGTCCCGAAAAGAGCAGCTCTCGTACACTAAAATACTGTCTTGAACACTTTTCTCGTTAAAGATATTCAGCACAGTTCTGTTACGTTAAATTCTCGAAATCTTTTTCCAGAGCTGCAGCCAGAGTCTGCATTTTCTATCTAATTTTTTTTCGTGTATCTTTGGAAAAAACTCGTTTTAGTCACGTTAAAAGGCCCACATAAAATGAATGCCGACGAAACTCCACATGAACTGTTGGAGACACTGTTGGTGAAGATGCTGTTCAGTGCCTTCAACCGATTCAATCATTAACCCTTTTAGTGCCATACATATTTTACCACTATATGCGAAAAATACCAGTAAAAAAGTGCATTTTTATAGATAATTTCTATGAACAAGAGAAATATTAACCATTTCCGTTACATACTCCAATATTCATAATTTGTTCAACGTTCTCTTTAGAATATTTTATACTATCATAATAAAAACACAGAAATTGAATACTACCTATTTATTGACAAGAAAGTTACAGAAAGTATATGAAGAATGAAGAAAATTTATTGACAAACGTGTTTTGCTACACAAACACCATGCAGTCCTTTTTTACACATGGAGCAAATTAAGTTTGATCTTTTCACTGCACTTCTGTCCTTACTGCTGCATACCACACATCGTCGTAAATTTCGTCCTGGCAATTTTTCCAAGCCAAAAGTATGTTTTGACGAAGTATGTGTTTCTGCTTTATTTTTTCCATCCATCCATTTTTTCTCTAGTGCACTTATGATACTAGAAGTAAATTCCAGCCTGGTCATTTTCTTATTATTGGAATTATGCTGATAAAATATGTACTAGGTGTATGCAAATGAAAGTGCCTTTTTTTCTTCAAAAATACATGTTTATTTCAAAAAAATGGTTATAAATTCAATCTTCGAAGTAATTGCCATCGCTAGCTACACATCTTTCCCATCTCTCAGGCAATTTATGGATGCCTCGCCAAAAATATGGTTGGTTTTTAGAAGAAATCCAGTCATCAAGCCATTTTTGGACTTCTTCTTCCAAAAACATAAAAAATGACAGTCGATACGGTTTGAAAGTTCAAACATGTGTAGATTTAGATATTGGAACACAGAGGGCACTTTCATTTGCATACACCTAGTATGAGTTTAGAGTCATTCGTCCAAAAATATTGAACACTACTTTTTTCCAATACTTCAGTGTCCTTCTTTCATTTAAGTATGAGTATAGCATTTTATCAGATTCGTCCACACCACCCATGAATTGATTGTAGGCATGTATCATAACTGGCTTGATTTTTTCTGTTTCACAATTTCCACGTCTCTTTTTTACTGTAACGTTTCCAATATTGCTATCAGTGGAAACGAGGATAACTGGATTTTTTTGGACTGTTTATCACGATGAGAACACATTAGAATTTCTCCGTTACTAAAATATTTAGGCTCACCAACTTTTGTTATTTTTGCTTCTTTGGGTATAAGCTTTCTGTTGCGCCTTATAGTGCCAATTATATATGTCCCTTTCTCCAAAAGTGATTTGGCTAACTAGTCAGTAAATAGATCATCAGTAAATAGATGGTCAGTAAATAGATGGTATCCTTTATCGAAATAGTTTCTCAAACTTAGGAGTTTTTCCACCACTACAGAACCAAGACCTATCTTTTTTATTTCATCCTTATCTTCATTAGATTGTGCCCCACGATAACAATAAAAACCTAAACAATATTTAGTACTAGAATCACAAAGCATCCACAATTTCATGCCCCATTTATGATGTTTTTTGTTTGGTAAATATTGTTTGATGGTAGTTTGGCATTTTGTTCCAACCAAAGATTCATCTATGCTTAGCTGTTTATTGGGCACATAATGCTGATGAAAAACTGTGTTGGCATGTTCTATCATGAAGTCAAATCTGACACATGGGTTGTATTCGGGATGTCCTGGTGGTGCTAGAGTCTCATTGTCAACTAAATGGAAAAATTTCAAAAGTAATTGAAATCTGTTTCTGGAAAACATGTTAGAAATCCACGGTATATGACGTGAGTTTTTATTCCAGTAAGAAGAAATAGTAGTCCTGGTATTGTGCAAGGCTTCCAACATTTTGCGCGTGAATTAGGTTTCAAATTTGGATGTGATTCACAAAATTGCAAAGCATACCGACTAGTTTCGATAACCATCTTGTTATAAAAAAACTCTGTGAAAAATAAATTGAAATACTCAAATGGGGCTGCGTCACCTTGAGGAGCATGCTTATGTCCACATACTTCAAGAAATGCATGCTCAGTTTGTTTTGTAAACGTGGCATTTGATGGTTGTTCCACAAATTGCGCGTTTGATTGGGTCTTATTTTCAAGGTCATCCTCACTATCACTCCTGTCACTAATAACACGCAACCTCCGATTGACAGGAACAACAATATCACTTCCGCTATCGCTCTCATAATCACCAACGCAGTTTTCAAATTGTCCTATCATTTCAACGTCTGTATCGTAAAATTCACTTGTGTCCGACATTTTGAAATCAAAATAAGAAATATTAAAAAATAATAATCACGATGTTTATGTAAAAAATATGCGATCGAAAATAGTTAGAATGCGATATAATGAATAAAAATACGAATGCGGTAACACGACTTTTACCTGTGCGCGCCAAAAGTGAATTGTCAAAAGGAGCGCTGTCGCGACGCTGGCATTTTTCGGAACTAATGATAGCAGCGTGACGGCTTTTCGTGGCATTAAAAGGGTTAATCATTAATCTTTATTCATCAGTCATCAAACATCAGTCATTGAATGTCGAATTTCGGTGAATGGTTGGAAGGCAATGAGCTTTGAAGCGCAAGGGAGTGGTGGGGAGTGATTACAGGTATGGAGCGACGATCGGCGATGCATGCAAGCATTGTGCTTTGGCGATTTTAAAGTTATAATGTTTATTGTGTCGTGCATATGTCTCAAAATGTCGTCCAAAAAGTATTAGAATGACGTTGACTCTTTTTGCTACATTTGTGACGAACTTCTTAAAGTAAAAGCAAAAAATCAGCTTAGCATAATAATAATAAACTGTGTGAAGTCTATGAGGCTGACTGTAAAACTCCCATTCGAAATGAAGATAAAACATGGACATTGCATGTTTTATGTTGAGAGTAGGGGAATAAATTTATTAAAAAATTTATTTGAAAAAATTAATCAAAAACATTGCATAAAAAAATAAGAAAACCCCAATGCACAGGTCTTCTTGCAACATCCGCTGCATTACCTCACAGTGAACATATTGCTGTATCTTCTCCCTAATCATTGAATGCACCGCCACCGTTATGGCAAATTTCGTTTAATAGCAAAGGCAGCGAGTCATATAGTTCAATATCTCATTAATGCATAAGAGTTAAACAACTTAGTACGGGATTTAAAAATTAAAAGATAAAATGGCAAACCAAACTAATCATGAAACAAAAGAAAGTTGTCATACTCACATACAACGCATTGAAATGTTTGCCAACTTAAAGTTCTACACTTCTGAAAAGAGAAGAAGAGACAAGAAAGAAATAGACACCCTTTAAAAAATTTGAAGGGACCAACGAAGAAAATCTGCTGTTACATAATATGAGCGTGCCATCTAGTCCGTATCATCGACTTTAAACTTTGTTTTATTTGAAAAAGTAACAGTAGGTGGAAAATGTTCACAATTGTTCACAAATTTGAATTTTTCTATGCTGGGTGCTTTCGAGCGTGCATCGAAATGAATAAAAAAGAGCTAAGGGTCCTGCCTGGGATCTTTACGGGGCACTGCACAATCGGAGGGCATCTCAAAAGGATGGGCTTGACAGCGAATGATAAGTACAGATTTTGAAATCTTGCGAAGAAGATACCTGTGCATTTGCTGGCACACTGCGACGTACTGTCCCGCATGCAAAGCGACAGTTTAGAAAGATGCTCCCTTGTCGAAGAGGAATTGGGACGCCTGAGACCGAAGCAGATCATTGACTTTCTCAGGAAGATCGAACTGCTTGAGGCGCTTTAGGAGAACCGGAAGCGGGGCTACAATAAACCTTTGAAGGTTGACGTGCACCATCCCCGACAATAAGTTAATCAATAAAATCAATCAATGTTGGGTGCTTAGAAAAAGGGCTTGTACTTTAGGGTTACTTTTATAAACATTGACCGTCTAATTAACATCATCTTATCCATTGTTTCTTTCGCTAGTTTTGGCAGATCCCAGATTTTGATCGAGTGGATCGTCCTAACCAGATAGGCGGATGATTGTAATGAAGAAGTCTGCCACTATATATCTACCTCATTGATTCTACCATATGATTCGGAAAAATTGTTAATATTAAAAACGGAGCCAACGAATTTGTGCGATGAGTTTTATCTTTGTCCATATAAGAGGAAACATTCGAAATATCAATTTCAGAAGTTTATGATAGAACAATTTTTGCATTTTCACTTACAACATCGTAAATGATTTATACCCTTGCTAAACTAACTCAGCGAAGACTTGGCGGAAGACTTGCGGAAGTTCTGATCAAATTTATCGAATAACTCGAAAGTGAATTTTATACTTGGAAACAAAGGTGGGAAGAGCTCAAGCTGGTTTCGAACACTAGTCCGTGCCATCTTCTCATAATCATAACAAGTAAAAATAACCAGACGACATCCACCTAGCTGGCATTACCAATCGACGCGTCCCGGCTTGTGAGTTGGCACCTGATGAGAAGCGGCATCAGGCTTATCTGCCTGTTTCATCCCAACAGTTTCAGTGTTATCAGAATATTCATTGTAATCTTCACTTTGACCAGATTCATATTGATCTTCTCTGCAGGAACCCTCAGAGCAATCTTCCTTCATGTAGGTCATTTTGGTCAATTTTTACTAAATCATCTATTTTTAACAGATATCTAGAAAAGGGTGACCGGTGAAATCAAATCACTACTGTGGAAAAATTCAATCATCTTATTGTAAGTGATTAAAACATGCGATTACTGTCCAGAACAATTGCAATTTTTCCGCGCTGTCGTTGTAAAATGTTCTTACTCCTGTCACTGCAGCAACTGTACTGAAGATCGTCTCGTGTTTTAGAAGTTTCTCTGGAGATTTAATCGATACAGGCTGATCATCATTTCATATGAAACTCAAAGTATGTCTCAGCCTAACATTGGCTATCGTTGGCTGTGAGTGAATCGAATATAACATGAATCGAGTAGCTTTACGATGCAACATTTAGTATGTCCCATGTTTTGATATTTGCATGGCGCGAGGATCACTTCGATAATTGATTTCGTTGAATGAAAAACAAAATAACACCCAGGGCATACATTCGTTTTCAATCATATTATCGAGGGGATATTTGGATAAGGAATTGAGTTTGAGGCATCCTTCTAAAGGCTTTTCTTTCTCACCTGTATTTACTTACTACTGAAAGAATGATTTAATAAAGGAAGCAAATGTCGTTGAAAAAGGTTTCGTAGAGATAAGTATACTATGAAAAATATCCAAGATTCAGAAAGCTTTGAATGCAATGAAATAATTTCAATATTTATAAAAATGACTACTCTTCTAAACTACGTGTGTCACTTCTCATGAAAAATAGCCGGATTTAACTTTTCCTTTAAGTGTAACAATAGGTATTGGGACTCACGCGAATATTCAGAAGGACAGATGTGTTACTACTTCTCCTCATCATAGCATCTTTTGCAGGAGGACTTAGGGGTATGGCACAACTTGGAGTGAAATCGTCAGTATTCAGACGTTCAGCGTTCGTCTATCACTGACAATCAATGAGAGTCAGTCGAAGCTATTTTCACATGGTGAAGGGCGAGGTCTACGCTAGATGAGTAGTTTCCGTGTTCATTACCGAGCTTGCTGAGATAGCGGTTTCATGCCCCATTTTCTCGTCCGTAGGACCTTCCGGGCTTATTTCATGGTTTGCTTGAGTTTCCCATCCTGAAATAAGTGCATTGTTAAATTTTACCATGTAGACCGAAGACTCAGTGGCTGTAACATGGTACGAAGAAATCGCTATGGGTAAATACTCTTCCCCAGTAAAATGCGCGAAGGGTAAGGTAGATATTCGATGCTTACGTGGGTCAGAATGCAACAAAGCCCGAATGAAAACAAAAACCATGAAAAGCATGGTAAAAGCCAAAGCGATTTGTTACGAATAATATTGCTTGATAAAGATCGAGCGGAGATTTGTTGAAAATTTAGATACTTGGAGTGGTTTGGACGATTAAAGTTGTGGATATTCGAGAAGCATGCCTTTATAACTCAAAAAGGGTGCAACCTGCCCTGTGTTTAATTCTACCAAATAATCAGTGGATACTGCTGAAGGTGAATGTCGATTGCAAGTGACCAGGTTTCAGGAGTATTCACTCCGATATTAGTTAGAAAAGGACCAGGTTTCACGATAAAGGAGTACGAGGCACATGCTGCCTGGCGTAGACATGAATACTGTAGCAGTCAACACGGTAGACTATAGCTTGTTCCCTTTTCTTGTAAGATGAGTTAATTTCATTTTCTCAGACCCTTTGCTTAATGGAATCGGCTCCAGGGTTTATCTGCTCAATTATCTTTGCAAAACATAGGAATTTATTCCATGTCTTCTTTTTCTGCTCACCTTTTCACATAGATTAATAATCATCATGACATTACGTGGAACCGGTCACCTGGAGCTTGAATTTCAAGAGAAAAAGGGCCACAAAAACCTAATGTAACCGGCAGCTTATGCCTGACTACAATAATCACTCGAAACATTCAAAGACGGTTCAGCGGTGATTTGATTTCAGAATCAAAAATGTAAAGATGCTTACCGTAGAAGGAGCCTTATCTCGCGGCTTATTGCATGGAAACGGACTCCCTAGACCCTACTAACTTCGCCGTGGGAATATGAAATTCAAAACAGGATAACGTGATGTCAAGAAATGCTTTTTATATACGAAAATAAATACCTTTATTGGAACCTTTCCCCGATGAGCTCAGTATTTTCTTGCGCTGTTGATCAATTCAAATTAGCAATTTTTTTTAATGAAAACTGCTGTTCTTGTTTTCTAAAATTGTTTATTCCAATATTTTGTAGCTCTTATGCGACATAACAGCTCATTGGAAAGGAATCCATACAAGCGATTAAGAGAATCAAATGCAGACCCGTCATTCACGTGCAGTCCTACTTACACCCCAATCCTTTCTGATTGCCAGAGAAGCAAAATCAAAGTTATATTGAAGTAAGTTACTGATTGGCAAGCTATATTTGTAAGAATACTGATTTTAATAATTAGAAAATTAGATTATCAAGCATCTAGTCCGGATGAAAAAGCCCTTGTGGATGCGTGTGCTCAACTGGGGATATTTTTCGCTGGCGGACATAACGATATACTTACATTGAATGAGGTCAACCAAGAAGAAGGAACATTTTTAGCTCCTTTTGGGCATGTTACTCAGTCGTTCTTCAAAGGATTGCATGTACTGGAGTTCTCTTCAGATCGAAAGCGTATGAGTGTTATAGTTCAAGATCAAAAGGGTGATATTTGGGTGTATACAAAAGGTGCGGAAAGCGCTGTATTCCCGTTGTGTAACAGCCAATCGGAGCCCTTGATAGCTGAAACAACCAAACATTTAACCGATTTTTCCAGACAAGGTCTACGAATCCTGGCCATTGCTCGAAGGAAAATGTCATTAGAGGAGTATGAGAATGTTTTCAATGGTAAGATGACTTTAATGGTTTCTTCATCATAGACATTTCTTTTTATTTTATTTCGTTTCATATTTGAATTTTCCAATTTACCAGCAATCGTGAGAGCGAATAGTATAATATCCGATAGACAAAAGCAATTAGATGTTGTTTATGCAGCGATTGAAAAGGGTCAGTGCATTCTAAAATTTAGTAAATATCCTTAAAAATCTTGATTGATTCGGAATTTCAGAGCTTGATTTGTTAGGCTGCACGGCTGTCGAAGATGTATTACAAGATCACGTTGAAGAAACTTTGGTAGCTCTTCAGGATGCGGGAATAAAAGTATGGGTGTTAACAGGCGACAAAGTTGAAACAGCCCATAATATTGCGATATCCTGTGGTCACATACCTCACGATAGCGAAACGTACTTCATAACAGAATGTCGGGATTCAGCAGCAGTCCTTGAACATCTTCGTGTAGTAGAGGCAGAACAAAAGCGACGACCAAATGATACCTTTGCCCTTCTGATTGATGGAAAGAGCTTTGGCATCGCCTTGTCAAATCATCCTGGAAAAATGCGAGAAGTTGGATTGAAGTGCAAAGCCGTCTTATGTTGCCGTTTGAGTCCTTTGCAAAAATCACAAGTTGTGAAGCTAGTGAAAAGCGGTAAAGAAGGATATATAACGGCAGCAATAGGAGATGGGGCGAATGACATTTCTATGATGAAGGAGGCGCATATTGGGATCGGTATAGTCGGCAAAGAAGGTCGGCAGGCTGCTCGTTATGCGGATATTGCATTTGCAACTTTCAGCATGTTACGACGTTTATTATTGGTACATGGACAATGTTATAGTCGTCGTTTCTCGCTCTTGTTGCTCTATTCTTTTTATAAGAGTTTCGTTTACATGGGATTGGAGTTCTTCTGTCAATTCAATAGTTTGTTTTCATCTTCATCAATATATGATTCGCTATTCTTGACATTATTTAATGTCACCCATTCAACACTTCCGATAATAGTACTATCGTTGACAGAGAAACCATACAAAGAGACTACATTAACAAGGTATGTTTATAGATGTAGATTAGATAACGTAGTAAAGATAGAGCAAGAAAACCTGAAAATAATTCAAAGATAAACTATTCCTGCGGCTTGGAGAGTTTTTAGAATTTTCGGAATTTTTAATTTTTACTATTTTTCATAGCATTCAAAATAAGCGTTTTTTTGTTATAGGGTATGGCCAATTGTGTTTTCACAAAAGTTTTTAATACAAAACAAAGCCTAAATATTGAAACGTTAAATCTTTTTGATCTAGACTGGTTTATTTGATAACTACTTTTACGTTTCGCATGTGTGAAGTTCAGAGTTATATCAATGCAGTTCGGTCAAACACTCCTGTGATAAATCGTGTATTCAAACATCACTTCCAAATTTGTTGGTATTGTTTTGATTTGTAACCAAAATATTTGTAATTATTTGGAGAAAACCCCAAAAATAAATAAAGAAGGTCCTACCAGTCCCGCTGCGAAAGAGGAACGAAGAAACCGGACGATTTTCACCATCGGCGGTAAAACCCGGCAAACAAAGCGTACTAACGTAAGAGAAGATTCTAATACGAATATTAGTTAGGGATGTTTAGTTGTATAGAACAAGCGAATAGCAATGAAGAGGTTCTGAGGCAGCATCTATAATGACACAGCAGTATATATTGAGACAGTAGTCTGCTGAGATAGCAACATCCGAGACAACAGTATATACTTACAAAATATGCAGCTATCCTTACAATAATAACTTTGATTGATGTTTTTTTACTTTTTTTCGTGTTTTTATAAGATGACGTTATGACGATCTTAACTAAAATATCTTGAAATTTACCAGAATGTATTCCAAAAAACAATTACAAACATTCAAAATTTCCTACAACCACACTACCTTGCCTTGCATATTTAGGAGTCCAAAATATGTAGAATTGTATTTGTATTGGTAAACTACTTCACCCATATTTGAAACGCAAGAATAACTCTCTCAAAGCTTTTTGTTAAAAAAAAAATTAGAACCATATATCTACTATTGCTGTCTCTTTCTACAAGGAATCGCTCGAAGGTGTTCTTGCTGTATGTTTTTTGGCTATTGTGAAACCGTACCATAAGTAATTTTTGCAGTACGTATTTTAAATGATTTCGTGAAAATTGGCAAAAAATACTCCAAATTCTCAAAAAAAAAAAACAAAAAACAATCGCAATATTGAACATAGAGATAATTAAATATTTTTTTTTGACTTCAGTAATCCTGCATTGTACAAGGAGAATGTGTTCAATCGTCGATTAGAATGGAAGTTTTTCATCGGGTGGATGCTATTGGGAACTTACCACGCAGTAATTGCATATGCGGTTGGGTATGCTATTTGGATTGAAAACGATGCAATTTTCACTACACCATACACTGCCAGTTTGACTTGCTTCCGGATTTTTCTCATGCATAATGTAGTCATGCTAGTCAACATGAAACTTTGGCTGGAAGCAATTTACCAAAGTTACATATTTATCGCGTCGATTTGGCTATCAATTTTGTTTTATATCGTATTTACTCTGGTTTATAATGTCATTGATTTGTAAGTATCTTTAACGTATTCTATATGGATTTTTATTTAATAATTCATCTTGATGCACTTCACATATTCAACTAAAAAAGGAAGACTGTTAATTGTTATACGTCTTGAAAACGTCACGTTTGTTAACTTTAAGAGTTTTTGTGTTTGTGATGGTTTTGGTTACTTGAAGTCTAAGAATAACCACATGGTTTTTCATGGAAGCTGATTTTCATTGAAGGTGATGGTAGAAAATTAAGTTTTGATAGATTGTTGGCGTAATGTATGTGTGTTTGCTCACTTAATTTTTGCCGTTCTTGGATTTGAAACATAAAAAAGTCTGCAGAATATAGACAAAATAACCATAAAAATTTTACGTTTTGTTGGGTTGTGGGGACATTTGTGTCCATTTTAAGAGTTATTATGATGGCTTAGTGGAGTAGCAAGTCTTCAGAACATTAAATGGGAAAAATAAACTGTGGAAAGGATATGCTCAATTATTCTATTTTAGCGTTTGATTTTTTGATGCCTTTTCGAACAATAATTTTTTGTTCCCAAAAGGATTTCTTAGTTTTGTCTTAATTTCTGTATGATGTACGTATCTTGAAATTTTTGGAGGCTTATTAATTGATTAATTTTTTTTTATGGATCAGAGTTGAAAACTTAATAATGCTTAAGTCTAAATTTTAGGTCCGGCAATAACGAAATGTACAACGTTTATAATGCTTTGATGTCATCTGTAATATTTTGGCTTTCGTCAATAATCACAATTATTAGTGCCTTACTACCCGACTTCCTGATTACGGTATGCAATCGAGCCTTCAGGTTTTCCTAGAAAATATTCGCGTGAGGTATTAACGTTCGATTGTAGGAAAAAGTATCTTCCATATGATAATTCGTGGTATACACGCTAGCGCTCAAAATGGAAAATATTCATGTTTAGTTTAATGACCATATACATAGTGTTGTGAATGAAATGTGACCAATATATTTGAATTTAATTTAAGAACTTCTGATTGTGCGATAATAAAGGAAATTATGTGTTCAGACGAGTCAATAATGCAATTGATTTATGTACTTCAAACAGTAGGTTTGCAAGATTTTCTATACAATGTGTAGAAACCTTCGGGTTGCATAGCATATATATATAGAGTGCTTTTTTGGAAGTATGGAACTTTAAGGGGACGTTCGCCTTTGAAATTTTCAAAAAATCGATTTTAAGATTTTTTTACATATTTCCATTCTATATATCTACGTTCAAAAGTTGCCTCCTAACATTTCATCTAGAAATTCGTAATAGAAAAAAAGTTACAGCTATATTTGTAACAGCGTATGCCCATGAGTAAAAACCGGTTTCTATTCATACGTGTAGCGCGGCCCGCCAGCTGCTTGTTCTCCTGGTGTTAACATCTTTGGTAAACATATATGTGATATCATACTGCTCGGCAGTTGCTCTATGTTATTCTTTGAGCAAGCACGTGTTTTATTTTTTCTTGAAATTCGTTAAAAATTGGCTAAAAAGTTGTAAAAAATGTCTAAACCTGGTGGTCATTTCAAAGTTAATCGAAAGTTACTCCTCGTTTTAGATTTAAAAACACAAAAATAACATTTACTGGCAATCGGTTTACTGCAGAAAAAAATCCTGATTTACCATGCAAACGTGACAGCAAAACTTACACGAATGTGATAGATAGCAAATCTTATGGAGATGATATCCCCATAAATAAATTAGAGTGTGTTCTAAACGTAGGCTAACGTATGTATCGTCGCTTAGTAGAAGTAAAAAAATTGACAATTTTAGAGAAAGACTGAAAGAAGAGAGAAGAAGAAAGAAAAATCCAAAAAAGCCATTAAAACGAGGTAGAAAATCAAAAACTGAGATCGAAAATTCCGCACCTGTACAAGCCGTCCCTAAACCTAAAACGGCTAAGTTGACTTTAAAATTGATTTGAGAATTGTCTGTGTTTTATAGTCTTGCAATTCAGAGATATTTCGATTTCATCGAGAACATGAAAAAAGAAATTCTTGCCGGCTATTATCACAAAATTTCAACAGATTCAAAACGTCGTCACGAGTATTACAATCAGGATTGGTGAAAATTTTTGTAAAGCGAGGAAAAATGAGCCTTTTACTCATAAGCCACCACTAGATCCAAGAATTTGTGGCTACATTACGTTTACGAGTCACTTAGTAGTGATGAGTTGCTGCAAAAATGTCTTGGCAAAAATACTCAAAATAGTAACGAAAGTTACAATTTGATTTGGAACATTTCTCCGAAAAGCATGTTTTCTGGCAAAAATGTGACTGAAGTTGCAGCGTATAGCACAGCATCCATTTTTAATGAAGGCTCGAGAACTTACCTAGTTATTATGGATCTCATCGGCATCAAAATTGGCGAAACTGCAACGGCTTTTGGGCAAAAAGTTGACGAGGACCGTATCTCTTGAGCCAATAGGAGGAGCAGTTAGCAGTCAAAAGAAGTTCGAATTAAGAACAAAAAAGCGTTGGCCAGCCACTTAAAGCAAATACTAGATAACGAGGGTCCTCAGTATTCATCAAGAATGGCCGATTAAAAGTAAAAACAAGTTTTTTTTTTCAATTAAATTACCCGACTTACCCGAAAAAATTCAGTTTTTTCGCATTTTTCAGAAATATACATACAAAAACTTAAAAATATGAAAGAGTATGAGTGTTAGAGGCTTGTATAGTATAGTTTTGAGTCTCAAGAATAGAATCCATTTTGAATTTTTCAAAAATCTGTTACAGGAGGTCCACAATATGTCCTACCGTTTGAAAAGTAACTTTTGGATGACTCCCTCTACAGGAGCCCAGGGAAACTAAAAATGGAACGTAATTTTTTTTATATTCCTTAGAGACTGTTCAACAATGTCCAAATGAAATTTTGTCAATAAATATAAAAGTTTTTACATAATAAAATTTTTAAAAAGTGTTTATTTTTCAATTTCAAAGGCGAATGTCCTCTTAAGTTGGCAACATACTTTAATGCTACGTATGGCGTGACAGCTACCATTCTTATGGTTTATGGTTAGTTCGGTTTGCTATTTTATCATGAAAAGGTTGAAGAATAAGAAACGTCTGTAAATTGTTTAGATTTTTTCCAAAAAAAAAAAACAGTTATGGTCGACAAAATCGTCCATCGGAAGGAATAATTCGATTACACATAGATTGTTTCCGCATCACGTTTACTCTCACTAACGCCGAACAGTGCATAATGATCATGACTAACGACCATTCAGACGTCGCACTGTGCGTGATTAAGAAACCATAGCACCTGTAGAGCCAAGTATCGATGAAAGCCCAAATGAGTCCATTCAGCATCGTGCTCAACAATTTAACCTGTGTGCACATTATGGAAGTACCGGAAGGATCTTGGTTTATGGGCTTAAAAAATTCAACTCGAACAGGAATTGAAGCCGAACGACCACCAGGAACCACGTGGATTTAGTATATGGGCCCAAGGTCTCGAATACAAGAATAGAAGAATTTGCTTAGCGATGGGGCTTATTTCTTGTTACAGGGCTACCATTTGAGCAATAAACAAAGCTGCCGCATGTGGAGTGATGAGGAACCACATGTGCTTGTCCGAATATCGTTACATCCGGAGAAAGTCACTGTTCGGTGTCCTTATTGTGCAAGTGGACTCATTGGTCCATATATTTTCAAAAATGGTACTGAGAATAACAGTACAGACAAAAGTGACCGCTATAGAGTCATGATGAATGACTTTCTCTTTCCTGCATTGACTCGACGTAATACAGTGGACCTCTGCAGGGTTTTGACAGGATGGTGCGATATGTCATACTGCTCGCCAAACCATCGACTTATTGAAAGAAGTGTTTGATGATTGAATAATTTCTCATTTTGGACCTGTAAACTGGCCTATTAACTAGACTGTGGTTGACAATCAGAGCTCTCGATTGGAATTCTTCTGCGCTCACAGGACCAAAATCATATTCACATAGAAATGGCAAAGAATTATCTTTCCAAAGAAACGGATTTCTTGACAATCAAAACAATTCATCCGTATTTTTTTATCATTTGAAAGTTTAATACGTTAAAAAGAACCCTTTATATGTATTATAATTGTGAATATATTGGACGTGGTTGCAGAAATGCAGATTATTAAACTACAACTTTTTGGGAATGTCCTTTCTTTTCGATACGTTGACATTAGAGGAAGGTGTAAACATCTGATTAAAGCATTGATTCATCCGAATTATTTTTTTTCTGATCAGGATTCTATTTGATTCGAGCATTCTATCGCTGTACTTCATTACCTATTTCGTTGTACATTTATTATGAAGTGCCATGGGCCATGTTTTATAAAGGCAACAGTATAAGCTCTAGAAGAACGTAACTAATTGCATACTTATTCAAGGTAGATACGTATTGCTTTCCGTTTTTGTAATTCTTAAGTGGTTTTTGATTCTAAAGTCTATTAATGCCTGCCAATGTCATGGAGATATGTTGTCAATGATATGGGATATTTGTCCTGTTCCTTATTTTACAGAAGTATGGCAGCAGAAATATCCCTACTTCTTTAAAGTTAAGGTTTCAGTAATATATTATTAAGGGCAAAAAATATCCAGATAAACCATAGTTCAGTAGATGTATAGTATTTTAAAATTAGTGAACGAGCCACCTACGAACGGCCTCGAATTAACTGGGAAAAGCTGATTTGTTCTTTCATGCCATAAGTCAGGACCTCCCATCTTCAGCTCAGTGATCTAATAAATTTGTACTGCATGAAATGCATTCTTGCACCAAAAAAGGTCATGGGTTATAACCAGGTGTATACAAATCACTTAATCAGTAACTTTGGCTTCAAAATTGACATTGATTTTTGACACAACGTACAATAAATTCACATTTCCGTCAAACTTTTTGACTTGAATGAAAACAAGAGCCTTAAAAAATAAAGCAAAACATTTATCGACGAATGACAGAAACGAAAAATCTTCATCTAACAAATGCTTATTCAATACTCCAGGAAACGTCACCAGATCTGTTGAGATTTATCAATTGTTTTTGACTGACGATATTGTGATCAATGAGATAAACAAGTTTTGCCCAGAAACAGGGAAGGAAATGCTCATAAAAAGAAGAATGTAATGTATTTTTTGCGGATAAAGAAAGGAATTTATGTCGTGGTCAGAAGATTCTCTGTGCTAAAGTTGATTAAATTTCTAATATCAAAAACGTGAAAAAGCTGCTCTACTTAACTTGTTTTTTAATTTAGTATAAAATATAAATCAACTAATGTGGCATTGAAGACAAATTAATTAATATAAGACCATTATTAAAATCAATAATAACTGTCTTTCGAAAATCAACAACCACTTGAAAATCGTTAAGGTATTGCGAGAATATGGGGAATATGTACATTATTTTATTTTTTAGTTTTTCATCAATATGTATTTTGTCCCTTTAAAAGTAATCCCCATAAGATATTATATCTTCGTCCCAATATTTTCCCAATCCACGAAGCACTTCAAAAAACATTTTTTATGATTTTGTTCAGCTCCTCTTTCGACGTTATCTTTATTTCCTCAATCCTGGGGTACTATAAGCCTTTGATCTTTTTTCAGATCTCTTTTCAGATTTGGGCACAAGAAATAGTCACGGGTGATGAGGTCTTGGGCCTACAGTGGCTGGAACATCATTAGTATGTTTTTTTCGCCAACATTTTTGTTCTTCCATAAGTCCTGGTGTTTCTGGTGGATTTATTTGCACAAATTGCGCGTTACTGGCAGGCATTATTTCTTATTCACCGTTCTATCGTGTTATGAGAGCTCATGATGCACAACGGTACTACAATCGACTCAAACTGTAAGCGAAAATTGGAGTGTTTTTTTCGATTGTGGGTCGTGCTGCAGCTACCTTTGGGATGATTGAGCTTTGCTTTCAACGTCATAACTGGAAACCAGTAATTGGTCAACTTTTATGACCCTTGGAGCAAATCAGAATTTTGTTTTGATCCGTTTGCAGAATAGACAAAAATCGAAGAAAAGCCATAACACGTCCGAGCAAAATAGCTGGCAAAAATAAACTGAGAATTAAAAATGGCCGAATTTTTCTGCATAAGTGAGGGACTCATGTCCCTCAGTATATATATAGGTTGCATATCCACCTGCCATTCAAAAAAATTCAAAAAAAAAAAATTGAATAAATGTAGTCCGCGGAAATTCATTATAAATGTTTCAAATCAGGATTTTACAGCGATTTCATATGAAAATATTTTCATTGTATTCAACTTGCAATATTTTGTATTATTTTAACTATTCCACTGATAACAATTCACTTCTGTTTTATTCATCAAGTAAAAATGTTTTCAAGGTCGAATTTTTTGCAAGCGAATGTGATAAATATTTCAAATATTTAGTAAAACATGATTAAATTATGAAATTCATGGGTTGCAATGGTAACTTACCATACAAAAAAAGTTTTTACTTTTCCATTCCAGTGTAGGTTCGTTGCGAAATAGTGTTGACGATCCTCATAGCTGTGTCCTTTTTCGGTAGCATTTATCTCCCGCTACTTAGCGACCTCTTCAGATGCAGTATTGTATTGGGTTGGAAACTAAGTAATTGCTGATCTGTTTAATGTTATTTAAGATTTTTTTTTACTTATATGAAGTTGAATCTTTCATGTATTTTCCATTTGGTTCGATGACCTTTTGCCATCTCTCTGACAACTTGAACCATCCACGCTCGTAGAAAAACTGATCCTTTACGGCCAAAAACTGAGTTAAGTGAAATTCTACAGCGTCATCATCATTGAATGTTTTACCAGAAAGGGAGTTGTCTAGGGATTGAAATAAGTGGTAACCTAGTGAGCTATGCATTGGGTATAACTTCAATTACCAGCCAATATCCACCAATTTTTGCCGAGTGGTCAAGGACGTGTGCGGCCTAACATTGTCCAGGTGAAAAATGACGTCTTCACGATTCTGGTCGCTATTCCTTGACCATTGAATTCAATTTGTCCAGTTGCCGATCGTAGACGCCCGAATTAATGGTTTTCTTCCTTGGAAGCAGCTGAAAGCACACCGGACCTTTCCACCCTCGCCAAAATGACAACCAAATCTCCTTTTATTGGATATGTGTCTTTCAAGTGGTTTGCGATGACTCGTTATGCGAGCACCAAGATCGTTTTCAATTTGATTTAAAAACGGATCGGATTCATTGCGATTAAGCAATAATTGGCAAGGGTTGATGAGTTTTGTAAGGTGGATTTCTTTCAAATCGTGAGGAACTCAAATATCCAGCTTCTTAGTGGACCTGACCCATTTCAAATGCTTCTTAACAACTGTATATGAAACATTTAGCTACTTTGCAATCTCCCGTGTAGTTACGTGGTGATCCGCGTCGATGACAGTGTAATTTCATCTTCATTAAGTTCAACTGGTCGACCTGAACATTGGTCATCTTTAAGAGCAAAATGTACAGAACGAAATTTTGCAAACCAATTTCGGAATTGGGCTTCTTTAAAGGCTTTATTACCATAGATGTCAAGCAACTATTTGGCGGCTTGCACTGCGTTCTTTTCTAGACGGATATAATAAAGCAAAATATTGCAAAAATGTTCGGTTTTGCAATTCAAATTGATAGTGAGGTTAAAATTTTTTAAAATTAAATACTTACGCAATCAACTTGTCAAACTAGGTAAAATGACAGCTAACGAATGTAAAAACAAGAAGAGCATAATATTTACGGATATTATAAAAATGGGAATGAGAGACATCTATAACTGAAATCGACAATGACTTAGTTGCCAACCCAATTTGATGAATGGCTTGGTTACCACTATCCACGATGTTTTGATCCATTTATCGTGCCGGTTAGGGTTAATCACTTGATTTTATGCTTTGAAAATTTTTATCTCGTAGTTGGGCTTTAATATCTTGGTTCAATTACTAATTTTACTATGAATTTACTCTAAATGATTCGAAAACAATACTTTTAACCCTGCCACACCTTGGGCGCCAATTAAAAAATTCGCTGGTGTTTGTGTTAAAAAAAATTTATTATTATTTATCGTTACCCTGATCAACTTGACAAAGAGACCTTACAAAGTTCATTATTGTATTTATTGGCGTGCAATGCCGACGATTCCGCACTTACACTTTTCAGGTAAGTTGCTCGTGTGATTTTTTTGATATTGATGAGATCAAAGTATTCGCTGTTGGACTCTTGTATGTATTATTTTGCTATTGGATTGGCATTTGATTTGTTGTTGTTAGAATTTGATATGAATTATGAATATGGAACAAGTGCTACCAATATGCTTTCTTAGTTCTTTTAGGTTGGCACGTCCGTACTGTGCACATCTTGCTCTATTCATTTTTTTTCGTCTAAATGTTCTCATATATAAATCAGTCTCTATTGAGCAGCCATTGTATTCACTTGTATACAGTTTATAATAAACAAGTTCTTTTCTTAATTATGGGTTGCGTTTATATTAAACCATTAGAAATCTGTCAGGTTATGGGCCCAGGTGCGCAAGTGAACAAGTAAAGTAATAAATTTGTTATTAAGAGTCCTAAAAGGAAAAACGCGATTTTTGTCGGCACACGCGAACAATAAACGATATCAAAATGGCTGCCCCGGTCGGTTTCGCGTCTATTGAAAAATTGACGGACGAAAATTATGAACTGTTTAAAGTGCAAATGAAAAGTGTTCTCGTATTCAACGATTTATGGGGTTATGTGGATGGTACGAAAGTGAAACCTGAAGAAGGCGCAGAACAATGGATAACGAAAGACTCGGAAGCTCTGGCCTTGATCAATTTAAGCATTTCGCATAAACAATTACACAACGTGAAGAAAGCCAGTACATCAAAAGGAGCGTGGGATGGCCTCAAAGCAGTTTTTGAATCCCGAGGACCTGTCAGAAAAGCGGCATTGTACAAACAAATTTTGAGGATGGAGAAGAAGCCGGAAGTCGCCATCACGCAGTATGTTTCCGATTTCACACACAAGGCGGAGCAACTCGAAGAAGCACGAATCAAAATACCAGATGAATTACTGTCGATAATGTTGCTAGGTTCTTAACCATCAGAGTTTGAAAATATTTGCGTTGCCGTAGAATCACATGACAATTTGCCGACGCTTGATAACCTAAAAATAAAACTTATTGAAGAAGAAGCGAGACAAAACCATCGCGCAATGAAAACTGATTCGAGTGAAATTAAAAATGACGCATTGATGGTTAAAGGGCGCGGCGAATCATCAAAGCAATTTAATTCAAATCAAAGTAACTCTAGATTTTTCGGAATGGCGCAAATTTGGACATAAAAGTCAATTTTGTAAACTTCACAAACACGAATCAAATCAAGTGTCCGATGCAATGACAACGATTGCGTGTAATGCAGAACATGTCGAAAAATCTCAAGTTTGGTATCTTGACAGCGGTGCAAGGCGGCACATGTGCAACGTAGGTGAAAAATTTACAAACTTGAAATCAAACGAGAAACTTCGGGTTTATACTGCTGCTGAAAATTTTATCGAGTCAAAAAGTTCAGGCGACATAAATTTAAATGTTCAATTGAAAAATGATGTTTCGAATCAAGTTAAATTAAAAAATGCATTATATGTACCTGACCTCCGAAACAATTTATTGTCTGTCTCAAGCGTGACCGATAATGATTATTCAGTCACCTTCTACAACAATCATGCGACAATAAATCGGCGAGATGGTTCTGTCGCTTTGACGGCGGTAAAACAGGGACAGCTTTACATTGTAAATGAAAAGGAAGAAAAAGTTTTCAATGTTGTCGAAAAAGAAAATCTTGACTTGATAAAATGGCATCAAAGATATGGACATCTTCATTTTAATGATTTAAAAAAAATAGCGAATGAAGAAATGGTTAGTGGGTTTAACTTGAGATTGAAAAATTGTGAATTGAATTGCGAAGTGTGCGCTAAATGCAAAATTCACGTTTTGCCTTTTCAAAATTCCGAAAATCGAGAGAAAGAAGTTCTCGCATTAGTTCATTCTGATATTTGTGGGCCAATGAGTATAGAGTCCCTTGGTGGAGCTAGATATTTTGTTACTTTTATCGATGATGCTTCTAGGTATGCAGAAATTGTAATGCTTCGAAAACGTTCCGATGTAATTCAAGCGTTTAAAAATTATAAACAAAAAGTCGAAAACCAAACTGGACGACGCATCAAGAAAATACGCACAGACAACGGGAAGGAGTATTTATCGAAGGAATTCCAAAGTCTTCTCGAAGAAGAAGGAATTTCGCGCCAATTGACCGTGGAGTATACTCGTCAGCAAAATGGAATTGCCGAACGAGCAAATCGTACCATTGTTGAAATGGCCAGATGTCTTTTGCTCGAAGCGAATTTGCCGATTTCCCTGTGGGCTGAGATGGTAAATACTGCCGTGTTTCTCCGAAATAGAAGCCCAACCAAAACTCTCGATAAAAGGACTCCGTTTGAAATTTGGACGCAAAGAAAACCATATGTTGGATTTTTCCGAATTATTGGCAGCAAGACTATTGCATTGATAAAACGTCCAGGGCTAACTAAGTTCCAGCCAAAGGGTGAAGAATATTTACTTGTGGGGTACTCCGAAGAGTCGAAGGCATACAGACTTTGGAAGCAGGGAACAAAAACCATTATCAAGTCACGGGATGTGAAATTTTTTGAGAAAATCAACTCATCTCAAAACACGTCGACAGAAGTATTCTCCATGCCTGATACTGATCCACTGAACGAGACAATATTTGAAGGGAAAGAAGACAAAGAAGATTCTATCTACGAAGATACAGAAGACGTCATTGAAGAAAATGAAGATTTCATGCGTGGCCGAGGTCGACCAATTTTTGAAAAAAACTGGAAACCGTGGTAGACCCAAAAAGATTTATTAAACACAAAAGAAGCAGATTGAGGATCCAAGTTCAGTAGCAGAAGTACACGAAAGAAGCGATAAAAAAGATTGACTAACCGCCATGGAAAAAGAAATGAACACCCTTCAAGAAAATGGAACTTGGATACTCGTCCCTCGACCAGAAGAAAAGAAAGTTTTAAGGAATCGCTGGGTTTTTAAGACGAAAATGAATCAAGATGGCACAATTGATAAATACAAGGCTCGTTTGGTTGCCAGAGGACACCTACAAAAAGTTGGCGTTGATTTTGATGAAGTATTCGCTCCAGTAGCGAGATACAAAACGATTCGAACTTTTTTAGCAGCAGCTGTAAATGAAGGAATGCACGTATATCAAATGGATGTCATTTCAGCTTATGTTCAAGGCGAATTGCACGATAAAGTTTACATGGAACAACCAGAACTGTTCGTAGATCCCAACAATACACATAAAGTTTGTAAACTACTTCGCCCGTTGTATGGATTGAAACAATCACGACGAGAATGGTACAGGAAATTAGATGAATTTATACTGAAGATCGGTGGAAAAAGGACGCCAGCAGATCCATGTGTATACGTCATTGGTGAAGGTACAAGCCGTGTCATATTGATTATCTATGTTGATGACTTGATCTTCGCATCTCAAGATATTGAAAAGCTCAACTCAGCCAAGTCACACATGAGTTCAACGTTCAAAATGGTGGATCTCGGGCCGATCAGCAATATTCTCGGGATCAACGTAGAATGACGGAGACGTAGACGTAGACGGAGCAACAGGGAAGATGAGATTATCCCAGAAGAAATATATTCAAGATTTGCTCGAGGAATTCAACATGAAGGAAGCGAAAACTGCGTCGACTCCGATAGAATCAAACGTAAAAATTACGAAAGATATGTGCCCTGTTTCAGTTGATGACGAAAATGAAATGAAAAATTGTCCTTATAGAGAATTAATCGGTGGTTTAACATATTTAGCGAATGCGACGCGTCCGGATATTTCGTTTGCCGCTAGCACGTTAAGTAGATTTTGTTCAAACCCAGGAAAAGAACATTGGCTTTTAGCCAAAAGAGTTTTGAGGTACTTGAAAGGAACCGCGAGTTACGGAATTTCCTATGTTAAGAGCGTTGAAAAATTAAAAGCATATTCTGATTCAGATTGGGCAGGAGATATTGATGATCGGAAATCATGTTCGGGAAACGTTCTAATGTTAGCCGAGGAAATAATAATGATTTAATTTTTAGTGCAAATATTTAAATATTTAGTGCAAATATTCAGCAGTTTTGATGTTAGCTATCTCAATTTTAGGCAGAATGTTAAGATACGTGTTTTTTTGCACTGCATATCTGTGCTAAAATGATAGGATTATTTTAAGGAAGATTTGAATTTGGCTCTTATTGTATTGCAGCCTCTTGAGGAAATCTTTTTAAAGGAAAATTATCCAAAAAGAGTAATTTCAATAGTCGTAGTCAATTTTCGTAGTATTTATTTCCCTCAGAATGACGAGCTCAACAGCCTCAAAGGAAATTAAGCATTAACTTGCTGTTCATAAATTCATTTACATTTTGTTGGCAGCATATATGTTACGAGTGAATCTTCAAATCAAAGCTTTTTGTTTTTTTGTTGTTTTTGATGAAATGTGAGACATATACATAAAATTATATTAGTAACCATAATTTAATGCTAACTCATTCGGTCGTTTAATGCTTCCGCTCAATTCAAATACGAACAGATAAAATACAGATCAATTTAATACGACTCAAGGAGCTGCAGTTGTTTCACCAATACATAGACTCTGCATTCCGATCAGATGAAGATCTTGAGCAGTCACTTATCGAAAACCGGCTCAAGTGCAAGGTCAAAATATTTATTTAGAAAAACTTACATTCATCGTAGCCTCAACAAACATCAGCAACAAAAAAAAATGTTATTAGATTAAGACTTTTTACCAAATTTTCGCCTTTTCTGTGATCTTCGGTTACCATACAAAAACATTTGATTGTATTGTTTCTTACTTCCCACCCGTTTTGAGTGTAAACAACACTCGGCTTATTGTTAATGTTAACACCTACAGCTGGATCCCACTGTCATTCAAAAAATAGCGACATTGTCCGGTAGGAGTATCTTTTCCCATCGCGACAAATGCTTCAGTGGTGCTCTTTTCCAAAAACTAGAGATTGCTGACTGAAAAAAATGCGTGTAAATTGCTACTTTAGGTACGGATGGAAGTCTTCCATGTTCGTTTCTAGGTGAACTGGTAAGTGATTGAGATGGGAAATCTTTAGGTGCTTGATATTCATTTGTTTTGAATGAGCTTTATCAAACAATACATACAACCGCAATATACAACCGCAAACCAGATTTCAGCTCTGGTTTGGCTGGAAAATGCCTTCTGGAAAATGGCAATTGGGATTAACGTGTATTTATTTAGCAATTATTGGTACGGCATGCGTAGTGATTGTTTGCTCAATTGTCTTTTTCTTTTCCATGTGGTTATTAGAAACAATTCCCAAGAGTTTGCGCAGCTTTTCTCGCCGATGGTGGAAAATGATGAGATAACAAGTTAAATACGCGGTGAAGGCGACAACGACGCAGTGTCGAAGTTTATAGGTAATATATGCTAGCTAATTACATTTGTCCGAGTAAAACTATTATATTGGAAATAAGTAGTTTCCAACATTTCGGGAAATCACTTAAGGTAAAAGATACATGTTGTTTTTTCACGCGGTTAAATTTGAATATTTCCAAGTACAACAGCTAAATGTGGTTAAGAATGCTGAAAACATTTTTGAAAAGAACAAGTGAGCCACAGCAAATGTTGTCTTTGAAGCTTACTTGTAAGTGGGAAGCCACTGATCTAAGCTAGACGCGTTAACTCGAGCTTGTTGTAATACTTAATAATATTATGTTTTGTGTTTATCTTTCAGTGCATTGTAAAGCGCATCATACAGCAGTGTAGTCCGTTTTGAACCCAGTAAAGATGTTTCGAACCGCGGTATTGTCTACTGGAACTGAAAAACCCCTGTCAGCTCTTTTGAAAAAAATCTATAAATAAGTTGTAATGTTCTATGTAAAAAACGGCAATAAATGTTTTAAGTTTGATCGTGACCTGTTTTTTATACGTAAAATATGTGGAAACATGTTTTTACTACCATTATGTGTGGCAGTTTGCTTCATTGCCAAGGAAGGTCACTCTTTATGAATTTAACATAATTTCGATTTAGACGAACGTTACGTTTTGAATTTCAAACAAGTGTTTTCCGAGTGTTGGAAAAGTTCCCTTCGCTCATAGTGTCATTCATAGTGTACGAAGTATTTTTGAAATTTTGAATAATTTATTTGTTAAAATTATGTGATTTTTTATTAAATTCAAAATTTCCACGTATGTGTTTATTGATATTTGTGGTTTTTGGTACGTTTTTGTTTTTGGCTATCTAATGTGAACGTGGATAAATAGTGGAGAACGTAATGTGTAACATATGGGATAATTTTCAAACTAGAAGCGGTAATGGTAAGTACTGTGTGAATACACATTTCGAAATAGGTATTAATTCAAGGAAGATTGTTTAAAAACTGCTGTCCGCATACGGTTCGTAAAATATTTATGTACTTCATAACAATTAAAACCAACATTTTCTCCAAAGTATTTATACGAAACAGGGGTAGGGTAATACAGGGTAATACATCCCTAGAGCATCCTAGAAAAATTTAACCGGAACATTTGACGTGACTAGGCAAACAACTTTCTGGTGCCACAACCGATTGAGTTGTTTTTAGCCGATTAAGTTGTTTTCATTTCTCCAAACTAACTATCGTGTCTCAATGATCAGCTCTTAGAAGCTTTTCCTGAAAATATCCTGACATTTACGACTGTTCCTTTAAATTTCAGAATGCATGTTTACATGATTCCTTGGGGTTTGAATTTTCATGAACACAGCTTTATTATCCTTTAAATACTTGAATGTATGTGAATATATCCTGTGAATAATCCTTTAAATAGTAATTTCTACCAAATCATTTGTAGTTTTAATCTCGAATAATTGATTGCATAGTAAATGTTAAAAAAATTAACTTAAAATTTCTTATCTAAAGGAAATGATTTAGAAAATATGAAGCATATTCATCGCCCGAATTAATTGAAAAATTATTGCAACGTAGATTTAACGACATTTATTGATGGATATTCAATTCTGACGGCTAATTAATTCATTATAGAACCAGTTGAGCGTATGTATTAAGCATCGACAGAGACATTTTATTTATAAATACATACCTGGACAAGACAAATTATGAGACATAAATATTTGAATAAAAAATATATGCATATTTGAATAACCAAATTTTTCTAAATCAAATAGTGGAAATATTTGTATAAATGATTGAGGTGATGAAATACTACAAAAGTGATTGGAAATTGAAATAATTTATCAATAAGAATAAACGAGTGCCCAAGCTGGTTTTAGTAATTGAAGTGGATTTATGTTATTTAAGTGATAAACCTCACGGATCTGGCTTCTTCCCCATTTAATTGTTTTGTCATCTATTCAACTTTCATTAATTATTGCTGTAAATTAAAATCCTTGTCTATCCTGCCCGATTTTATAGGGGGTTATCGTAGAAAGTGCAGAATGACAAACATTTCAGCAGTTTCTTGTTCTGATTGTTCACGATCAGGTCAACGCTACAGCTCTTCTCAGCCTTTGGCGTCCTCAATGTGATGCCTTCACCTGTTTTCATCAATCGAACGCGTCCTCCAACATAAAACCAAGTACTCACTTTTTTCATCAATTGAGTTCGCACCAGCCTTTCCTGAATTTCCCATAGTCGTTGGCTCTCTATGAGTTACATAAGACCATCTGCCTCACACCTGTTTATGTAAGCATGCAATAAAATATAGGCAAAATGTAAGAGTCCCTAAGACTTATTAGCATGCAATTAAATACATGCAAAATCTAAGAGTCCCTAAGACTCATTAGCATATATTAAAACAAAGACGAAATGTAAGAAGAATCTTTATGAGAATCTTTGTGACTCATTTACGATGAAGTCTTAACGACCCTTTAGTTGGTAAGATAAGATTTTCTGTATATATTGAGCCCCGACTCATAGTTTTATTTAGTCTTGTAAGTAAAGAATAATAAAAAGAAAGTGTTTGTGGCCTCTTAAATTAAACTACGTAACTTGTGTTAGTTATAAAATACTCAATGGGTATCTGCTCTTCATTCATCTGCTGCACGTGACCAGCTCATTGTTAATTTTTTTAAAAATTGTTCAATGTATAACATACGATACATGACGCACATACGATGTATGAACGCTGCTGCGTTCATTTTAGAAGTGTACTTTAAATTTCTATAAATCTGCTTACATATGATACATAGACCTGGCATGGTTTGTACCAAAATTGCGTCATGAATCATATGCGATACATTGGATAGGAAACCTGTAAATAATCTTGAGCCTTCAGTTTTTCTCGTTTAAAAATTCGTAAAGCTCGTGAGTGTGGTTTATTTGCCAGACATCTTCACGTTATGTTCTTGGTGTGGTCTGTAGTAGTCGGTTTTCTGTAAATTTTGTGTTCCAAATGGGCTTCTCTGCGTATGATGGTTAGGTCCATGTAGTTGAGTTCTCTGTTTGACTCTTTCTCCATTGTGAACTTTATGTTGGGGTGGATGTTGTTCATGTATGTGAGGAGTTCGTCTTCCGCGCTCGAGTCGATGATGATAAAGCAGTCGTCCATATACCGTTTGTAGTATACGATCTTGTATTTTTCTACTGTTTTTGGTATGTGTACTTCATCTATGCTTTGAAGGAAAACTTCGGACATTATAGATGATATTGGGTGTCCCATGCCCAGTCCGTCTTCTGCAATGTAGATGCTGTTGTCGAACTCAAAGTAGTTCTGCTGGAGTCTGATCCTGACGAGGTTCACCAGTTCTTCAGTGAACCGTCGGCTGTCGTTCAGTTGTATTCTTCCTCTTGCGAGATCCAGCGTTTCATCGAAGGGTATGGAGGTGTAGAGGTTGGTGATGTCCAACGAAAGAAGCCGATAATTGTTGTTCAGTGTTAAAGATTTGGTCGAGGTGGCTAGTTCCTGACTGTTCTTGACGGTGTATACGTCTTCAAGATTGAGGGCGTCTACCAGTACAGATGCTAGATGTTTTGACAGTTTGTAGGCGGGGGCTGGACGGTAGTTGACGATGGGTCTGATGGGGATGTTGGGCTTGTGAAGCTTAGGTTGTGCTTTGAGGAGTGGTGTTGAAGGGTTAGGGTCTATGTACCAATATTTAGCGTTCGGGGGTATCATCAGTGGTGCTCGTAAAAGTGCATTCCGTATGGCCGTTTGGTATTTGTTCGTGGGGTCTCTGGTTGCCCTGGTGTATCCGTTTGTGTTGATGAATTCCTTTGTTTTTTCAATGTAGTCAGCTGTCTTCATTATCACTGTTGTGTGTCCCTTGTCGGCCTTTGTTACGGTCAATTGGTTGCTGATTAGCTTCTCCTTTATGTCCCTAAGAGTGTTTTGGTCTTTTTTCTGGTACGTCCTGTTTGTGTTTGTCCTTATCTTTTGTAGGATGTCCAATGCTCTGTGTCTCGCGTGTGCCTGTTGTTCTTGGGGTAGCTTGTTGATGGCTGTTTTCGTGGCTACAATTAATTGTTCGATATCCATGTTTCGCTTTGTATTGTGCAAGTTGTGTTTGAGTCCTTTGTCCAGCAGCATCATTTCTTCTGTAGTGAATAGTGTGTCCGTGAGATTGACTATGCGTTGATAAAAGCTGTTAGTTGATTGGGTGGTTTTTGCGTTCGATTTTTGGGTTATGGGCAATATGGGCATATGGGCAATATTTAAAAACTTCTCTATGTACTTCAGCTACATATATGCTGCAAACAGTCAGGGAACCTGAAAGAACCATTAGATCTGTTTTCGTCTTTATTTAATTTGTGAAGATTAAATAAAATTTGTGAAGAAATTTTGAAGTGGACTTATACTGAAAAAGTTAAGAATATGTAAACGAACAATGAAACTACAACTGCAAAAAATAGGATATCTGTAAGAAAGAACCCGACACATTTTGATCCGTGTTTTTTTTTGGTTGCCTCGATGAACGATTGTTAATAAAGTCCGTGTATAAGTCAAAAAGGGTTGAAATACTTGTAAGATGTCGTAAGTTTGATAATAAGGTGACAAGGCCACTAACAGTAAGATCTTATATTTTCCCATGAATTCGAAAGATATTGAAATTGTTCGTGGAATTCACATTCCCGCGAGTAGACCTACCACCGATAAGCTATTGTTGGCATTTCGTGGTTGGCGCAAGTTTAAGTTGTATATTTCTAACAAACCTAGCGAATATGACATAAAGATTTAGACGATGCATGACAGTGGAACTAGAAATATCAAAGACACAATGTCTTATTTTAGAAAAGGTACAAGCACTGATGAAGTTCCTCTGGCGTACATATTCAGCAAGAGGAATAGACGCGCAGTATTCATGGCACAATTGAGAAGTATATTTATCGACAACTGGTTTATATCAATCCTTCTAGTGAAAGAATTGCAACAGCAGAAACCTTACAATCAGACAATAGTCGGAACTTTGAGAGCGAACAAAAAAATCCATGAGAAATGAAAAATACTCGGAGCAGAGTGATTGGAACCTCCATATTTTGTGATAATAAATTTGTCATTCATGCAAGATGGTGTATTCATTGTCCTTATATGACGAATGAATACACCATCGAAGATGTGAATCCAACATAAAAAAACAAGCCATGCTCGAATTCTGCAATTCGATAAATGAAAGAGTAGATAAATTTGATCAGATGTGTTCAAATAAGTCCTGTCATAACCAACCGGTGCCAATGCCATATAATACGCTGAACAAAGCAGAAATCAACTCCTACATCATATTATTGCTACAATTTGTTGACATCTGAAGCCAAACCATGACGACGGAGAAGCTTTGCGGAGGAACAGCACAAGCAGGTTGTTGAACCGTGGTTTAAAAATCGAGTTGAAGTGACCACAATGTCTCAAAATATTAAGGAAAAAATTTGAGGTGGTTTGGCTTTTAGCAACGAAATGCAACTTAAAGGACAAGTCTCATGCTGTCTAGCTTTCACCTTTCAAAATCTCTCGACAAAGTTTAGAAAAGACTTCAGCATATGTTCATACCAAGAATGACAAAGAAACACAGTAACAATAGTTTACTTTCCATTTGTGTCGAACATACAATTGATTTTTGCCTAACTTGTGTTGCCAAAATTTGAGCAATTTTGATTTTTGTCTAATATTGAAGTTTTTTTTATTGAAGCTAATACTGAAGGACAATTTTTTCGGTCCCGTGGGTGTCCACTTAAGAGAGATTTCAAAGGAATTTTTAGTAGCAGTTAACTCCTCGAAAAAAAAAACGGTTCATGAACGGTTCAAAAACATGTAAAGGCAAAGTCAATATTAGCAACCATGGACTTGTATGTACATATGCATAAATTATTTTGGAGAAAAAACTCATTTAATGTGGATTGCCGAACCATTTTACGAATTCCAGCATCTTGATAGTGAGATTTTAAATTTGACAAAAGATTGTATGCATAAAAGTCCCCTTGATTTCTCGCAAAATTTTGCATTTTTTGTTAAATTTTGCTCGCTTCGCTATATGTCCCAACATCTGGAATTAGTGGTTCTTCGTCTGACTCATCTGAAACTTGTAATTCCTCGATGGCGTCTGCATGTTCCTCTAAATCTTCACAAGACAATTCATTGTTAATTCCGAAACAGGTTTCGATGCTGGAATTGTTTAAAATATCTGGTGTAAGTGCGTTACCAATTTGAGCCAGTGCAGCTAATGGTATATCGTCTTCTGCAGAAAACTGTTCAGAACAAGAATTGTCAGTATTGTCTTGAAAGAAGCTTCCTTTGCGGAAACAGTTACGAATTGTGTCCTTTCTAACACTTTCCCAAGCATTTTTTATGAAATACATCGCATCTAGCAAGTTTATGCTTTTTTCAAGATAATGTGCTGAACTAGCGGTGTCTAGATTCAGCAAAATTTGCTTCACTATTTGCAAATTGGAAACCCTTGGAAAGTTGGAAAGTTGGATAACACCTTGGACTAATGGTTGGCAAACTAATGTGCAGTTCGGGGGTAAAAAAATTAGCTTCATATTTATAAATTGTAAATGAGTCGGATGTGATGCGGCATTGTGCAAAAACAATAATATGTTTTTATTTTCTAGTCCCACTTTTCGATCTAAAATCTTAAGCCAATTTGTCATTATTTCACCAGTCATCTATGCTTTGCTGTTGGACAAATAGGGTACTGGCAAATCATTAATGTTAATGTTTTTGAATGGTCTTGGCCTGGCCCATTTACCGATTACAAGAATCTTTTGCTTTTCGCCAGCCGTATCTGCGCAAAGGTAGTATCGTTATTCTTTTCTTCGATAGCTTTCCCCCAAAACAGCGCTCGTTTTTAAGCGTTAAGGTTTTGTTGGGCAATGCGCGGAAGAAAAATCCTATTTCATCGGCATTGTATATGTCTTGGGCTGAATAGCCCTGAATAATCGATGGAAGCGTTTGTAAAAATGATTCGACATCGACAGGATTAACGCTAGATGCTTCTCCAGAAGTTGCCTTAAAGCTTATATTGTGTCGAGTACGGAACCGTTCTAGCCACCCTGCAAATGTAGAAAAGGTTTCCAAGCCAAGGTTCGTAGCAATTTGTTTTGCTTTATCGCGAACTATTGGTCCTATAAAGCAAAATCAGAGAAATCGCTGTAAGCTATGAAATTCATTAAACCTGACAAAGGAATTCCTTTGTTTCTAGTTTTGAGGAACCATTCATAGCATCTCTTGTCGATTTGTAACCCGATTTGATTTGATTTGATTGACCTGGTGAGGCCGGCCCATCGAATCCAAGGCCAAATCGTTTTGGCCGTGAGACAATGCTCCGTGTTTAGTGGGACCAGTGCGGTGTGGTGTACTTCGGATTATAAAAACCTGGTGAGACGCTGAATGCGGATCTACTGACAATAAATTATCAATTTGAATCATGCGTTGATCGAAAAACGGCCGGAATGGGCCCGAAGACATGGCAAAGTTACCCTCCAAGATAACAACGCACCGTCTCATACCGCTAAAGTGGCGAAGAACACTCTATAAACATTGAATTGGGAAATATTATCTCACCCGCCGTACTCTCCAGACCTCGCCCCGTCCGACTATCACCTTTTTGCATCGATGGGACATTCACTGGCAGAGGAGCGTTTCGCCAATTTTAATCCATGCTTTGCCTGAAAGATGGGCAAAATGTGTAGAATCCAATGTCCAAAACTTTAAATAAAATTTTTTTGAGATTCCCTTGAGAATTAAGTGTTTTCTTTATCGGAAAAACCAGCAAATTTCAACTAACACCCATGGTATATCCGATTCGCTCCTATATATTTGATGGTTAACCTCACTTCCATTCAGATTCGTTGCTGGTATTTTCCCTTCGTTCGTCTATGATTGGAGTCAAATTAATTTTTAAAGTGTGTTCGAATTTGTTGGCAAGTTGTTGTTTTCCGAAATTGAGCTTTTGTAAGGACATGCCTCTAGCAGAGGAGATCGCAAAATTGATCCGAGTGACAGTGGCAGTTCGCTTTTCGAAATGTACAGAAGTTAAGTATGCCTGAGGTCCATCTTTGCTGGGAGAGCATTTGATTGAATCTCCTAACATCAGATGATGCCGTGGCATTCTTACATATTCCAATGAAATCACCTAGAATCAATTGTAGATCATTTCATGGCGATGAGTTAAAGAGACTTTTTCGGCCATTCAGGTGTCTTTCTGCATACTGTTTTCCGGCGGGAATAATATATTCCCGATAAAAGCCACTCCTAAATTGTCAGCACATGTAGCTTGTATTGACTGATCTGTTGTATTACTACCGGGTTCGTTCAGTGATTTGATATTGAGTTGTTAGACTATTATCTGTGGACATTTCTTTCTCAGTAACAAGTGTTTTACTCAAGAAAGCTGGTTACCTTGTTCGGCGTTGAGGTCATTCGCTACTTTTTGGCCAACCATCCTTACTTGACACTCGGCGAATCAGGATTTTCAAGTCACTCATGTTTTCCTCTGTAATACGAGGTTAAGTCAGACAGTAAGTTTAAGGGTGGCAGTGCTCCGCGTGGTGAATAGATAAAGTAACGAAATTATAGGAGGTTGTTCTCTCATCTATTCTAACCAATTTGACGCATCGCTGAGCCCTATAAGTCTATTTTTGTGTTAAAATGGAGACGCGGATAAAAGTAGCATCCAAATGTGAACTGTGTATCCGCCAGCGAAATTTATCGAGAATCATCGTTTGTATACTGTGAGCAGTGTATGAACCTGCAAATGGATAAGCGTTGGTGAACAGCGTAACAGTTTTCTTTGCATGCAAGGTGTTAGCGATAGTGTTTTGGGATAATCGATGTATTCTTTTGTATGATTACCTCAACAAGGCAAGACTATCAACGCAGAGTACTACTGTGGTGTTATGGATCGTTTACGAAAAGCAATCAAAAAGGGCCAAGTTTGTTGAGTCGTAAAGTGCTTTTGATTCACGATAATGTTCGTCCGCATTCTGATCCCATTTTTCCCAACCCAAGAAAAATTAGCCTCATTTAAATGGGACGTTTTCATTTCATCCTTCTTAGCATCCTTCTTATTCCCCTGACTTGGCTCCAATTGATTTCCACCTTTTTCCGGCGAAGAAAACATCATTTGGTGGTATACGATTCGACTCGACAGATGACATCACTAATGCAGCCAACTTTAAAAGTTTGGACGCAAAATATTTCAACGTCGGAATTACGGAATTAGTTTGTGGACGTGTTACGAGATTAGTTTGTAAAATGTATTGAGAAAGATGGCTACTTTGTAGAAATATAAAAAAAATGTCTGTATTTTCCAAAAATGACCTTGTTTTTTGTTTTGACCACTCCTCCTCCCCTAATCGGACCCTTAAACTTACTTTCTGACTGACCCTCGTATCAGCTTTGAAGTCTCGAATGCCTAACTCACTTTTATCTCTTAATTTCGAGAATTTTTTATGGTATGCTTTATTTTACATAATTTTTGAGTGAATACATAGAATAACTTTTCATGCTATTTTATGTATCATTTATTTATTTCTTTCATTGTTACGTGTTTAGGCCTGATTTCCGTTGCCATATGTGGGGTGCCAGGCATTTATTTGAATAGCATGAGTTTTAATTTTTGTTTTTGACTCGTTTAATTTTGATTATATTGCTTTGATGGTGTTTTATCTTAAGCATTGGCTTTTACTTCTCGGTAAATAGGATTCCGTGCATATTATTTTGTTTGACAAGCATAGTACTTTTGAAGAAAAAAAAGTAAAAATGCAATAAAAGTATGAATCTTCTTATTCTAGCAATATCTCTCTCATATCATAGCTCATTGCTATATGCTTACGCTTTTCCTGTACTAATTACAGAAATGGTGCAAGACAAGTTTATACCACCGGACAACTACTGAAGAGCAGAGGATATACGCCAGTGGCAGTATTGCCATTGTAATCTGATGATTACGTGTGATTACGGATCGTTATTTGAATTTGTTATCCTTTCACTCCAACGAGAAGTACTTTAGGGGCTTAACCATTGCATATCCTTACATCTTATCTATGACAGCTAGGTGAGCGATCCACTATCACTATAATCAGAGTGATTTATACCTTGTATTTGTTACACCGAGGATGTATACGCTAACAACTCCAACATTCAGTATTCTAGTTTGAATTTCTGCTAACAGATGAAACGAGTTTAAATCTTAGGATAAATTCTTATGAAGCAGCTACTAAATCCCCGAATTTCTGAGATGAAGGGTTTTCTTATAAAAGTGAGAGGTTTTATATGACACTCGTAGCAGCGCGTAATCTAAGGTTTTTGGGATAGTTAAGTATTTCGCTTTTAAACAAGGAAACCTCAACTACTGTAAATTCGTGACATATTGCTAACCTTTACAACATGTCGCGCTATAAACTTAAGTCCTATGTTTTTTAAATCCCATAGTCGAAAATTTCAAGTTGAAATGTCAATGCATGCTTGAAATGTCAGTGCAACACGACATCGAGTGTTTGTACTACGACGATATTCCATTCATTACATCATCACCCAGTTCATATGACAATGGTTCGAATATTTTCATTTGAGATAAGTCCTGTGGAAAAAATTAAGAGAGACAAGTGGGCTTACAAAACCCATGTTTTCTTGCTTGTTAGGAGTCACCTTTTACTGTCCAACCTTTTACTGTCTTTTACTGTCTTTTACAACTTTACTGTCCACCTTTTACTGTCCTTAGTATCCTTGATTCTCCAGGTATATTTTCAATCTATTTTTTTTTAAATTCAGCTCAATTATTCATACTGATTTTTTAAAGCAAACTTCTATTTTACTAAGATTCTAAACTATTTTTGTGTGAAGAAATTTTGGTTATATATACGCTCTGAATGGTAAAAGAATTTTCAAAGATCAGTTGGTAGGGCGGTTCACTTAATCTCTCTCTTCTTAAAGTTACAAAAATTTTAATTTATTGAGAAAAATATAAATGTGAAACAAGACACATAAGTTATCGTAAAGATCCTCTGTTGATTATAACAAACCATTGCAATTTAGAGTTTAAGACGTAAAATATTTATTTTTAAAATATAACTTTTTAGAATATTCAGATAAGACAGTCAAAAACTTGTACCTGTGCGAAATGAGGCTGGATTCAAAGAAATTATGTCCAAGCAACCAACTATTCAAGTGAATATATGACTATGATATCTTTTCCTGAAAAGTTAAATCAACCACCAGGGGTATATAAGAGGTTTCCTTTATATCATGAGTGTGTTGTGGACAGACAACTCTTCTGAGTGGTACAGGTAGGTTCTATATATGATTAGTAGTTAGTCTATATATGATTAGTCTATATATGAATAGTAATAGTTTCACGGTGTTGACACAATAGAGTAGCAATATTTAATCCTGACTCGCAAGGTTGCGCTGCCTCGCAATGTTGCATTACCTACCCTGTCACATTGAGAATTTATCCTGGAACTGTTTGTTACATAACTTTGGGCTAAGTCTCTTTGGTCTATCCTAGTGACACCCTCGTCTTAAAAAATCTCTCTTTCAGTGGAGATGTGTGAAGAGGAGAGAGATTACTGTCTGAAAGGCCCACTTCCTGTTGCACGTTCCAGCAATCCATGAAGCTTCTCTATAAAAGATAACCATCGGCACGCAAAAGTTCAGAGCATAGTTCAATGCATAGTTCCATAGTCTTTATATGTCAAAATGTCCCAACTTATTCTTTCTAGAGAAATTTTCACGCTTATTTTCTTATTTTCACGCAATCGGAGCCTGGCCTATCTTCCGCATGTGAAGAATGTTTGACAGGCATCATCTGTTATTCCCGGGCAACACAAGAAAACAGAGGACGGTAACTTTCCAATCTTATACAGGTAACACTGAAAACCGTGCCCACTGAACATTTGCGTCAGGTAAAAATAAGTCTCGCCATGTTTTTACGATCTCTGGTCATTGGTGAGGCGTGCGGTTTACGTGCTTCGTGCTTCATATGACCATCGTTTTAGCTACAAAGCTAGGGTTGTTCTTTCTTCCCATCGGGTAACAATTCTCTCTCTGAAACACTCCTACGTAAGTTCACTCGACCCTTGTGAAAATCAGCTCCAACGGGTCAATGACAGCACGGTTTGCAGCTTCTATTCACAAAGTTCCTTGCCTCTGTATCCAAGCGTGATCCTTTCGGCACGTCTTCTTACTAAGGCCATCAGTCTAGATTACGAAGCCGTACAACAGCGCTCATTAGGAGGCGTGTATTACTCGAGGATGTGCCCCCGTCTGTAATAAAAAAGTCCAATTGAAATAAAAAAATTGAGAACATTGTACACTTCTGACACCTCGCAGAGATTGGCAATGTCATATTTTAGTTAATCTGAATCTTTTGCTAACAAAAATGTCTGCATAAAAGTATTGAGTGTTTAGATTTACATATGTGGTTAACAGTATTAAAAATTTTACAGTTTTACAAATTTTTAAATAACAGTTGTAAAAATTGTGCAAATGTCGGCAACATCTATGATGATTTTCAAATGTAGTGAAAGATAAAGTTCTATCTACGGAAGCAGCGAGACTCTCGATCAACCTCGTCTCGTGCTGTAGTAAGCAAGAGAGAGTAAGAGTAAGAATTTAGAGTGTCTTTGTACGAGTTTCTTTATGCGGTAATTTGTCCTATCTAAAATTGTGTCAATATGTCAGATTTCATGAAGTGTTTTCATGTTATGAAAAATAAATTGGCTGTTAACACATTCTAGTCGAGACACGTAAAATTAAGTTTTTCGCAAACTGTGCATAGAGAGTGGATCACGGAGTAATACGTTTTTTACGGATTGGTGGTAGAACGTCGGAAACATAGTTAATACGAGTTACTACATGTGTTTATGTTTCTTATTTCGTTTATTTATACTTAGGTATAAGTAGGTATAAACATTCCCACAAATAATTAGGTATGGGACGGTAAAGTTATAAATGAAAGCGATAAATGCGCCCATCATGTGTTCATTATACCTGCAAATTTACGATTTCGTATTATTTCTAGCGAAATCGGGTAGTTAGTGGTGTTTGGACGTCTCCTTAGAAAGAATTGTATTTTCCACATTGCAAACTTATATGAGTTTCAAAAATTGAGTCTTTTTTCGTGATATTTCATATTTTTTTATAAATATCTTGAAACGAATTTGTTATCGAACTCTTTGAATAATTATTTTTTTTATGGAAGTGGTATAGTTATTTTTTTTATGTAAATACTCTCAATACTGATAAAAGAGATACCATGACAATGAAAGTGACCAGGAAATTCCTGCGGACAATTTATCAGATTATATGTGTGATGGTGATATCGATAGGCAGAGTGAGGAGGTGCGTGATGATGAAGATATTTTCCCACCACCTCGAAGATTTATCCGTGGAACTATTGATACCGAGTCTGAATCAAGTTCTTAGTTGAAAAAGATTGGTCATTAACTAATAGCTGTCTGATTTTAGAGAAGTTTACAGGTCGTCATGGGATAAATGTTGATACTGTTCCCGAATCCAAAATTTTTGGGACTAATAATTATCATGGGGCGAGTTTAAAAAGATAGAAGACCACAGAACCTTGCACAGAAACACCATTCCTTGCAAAAACAATGTCTATAGATAGATTCCGGCAATTATGGAAGGCTTGGTATTTCAACAATAAAGCGAATATCAACGATGAATAAGACCGATTGACCAAAGTCAGGCCCATAATTTATGATTTTCTCCTGAATTTATATGTATAGTATAGTATATACAAACCTAAACAGCTAGTACCTAGGATAAAGGTAGGATAATGCCCGAAAACTCATAAAATAATACAGCATACTATGGAGAATCTTATGTGAGAGTGATACATAATACATCTTTAATTTCGCAATTTATTCTGGTCAGCGGTTACGGCTGATAGAGATAATACAGACGAGTTGTATCTCCATATACAGATGTCTGGCACCATCTGTATATGAATAATTATTATAATAGTTTGATAACACTCAAGCCCTTTTGCGAAAAAATAGGGTATGTCGTGCCATCAAAATAAGTAGAGATTTATCGGAGTGCCTAAAAAAGACACAATAGGACATACAATCTTTCGCCCTGGAGGGTTTAGTTTATTTAGTTAGTTTAGTTAGTTATTTATTGGTTGAAAAAAATTAGTAATAAATAATATTAACGAAAATTGTTCGTCATTTGCGACGATTTTTCAGAAAATCGCGCAATTCCGCCATGACGCACCGACGAGGAGTGCCCGACAAAAATGGGTTAAGATCCTACGATTGAGCCTGATCGTACCAGTATTGAACATTATGACAAGGTGCAATACGGTGGAGCAAATTTCAGAAGTCCTTGTTTTCTATTAAGATCGTGTTTCTTCTAGGCGTCTACATCTCAGTTTATGTGCATGTCTGAATCATGTATTAAAAACAAATAGAGTCAAGAATTTGGCAGTAAAGAGTTCATGATGCCACGTGGTTTAACGTGGACACCTGCCGTAAAGGCCTAATTCCACGGTATCCATAGACGGGGTTGAAACAATGTGTCAACCACCACCGCTAAGATCTGAAACAAGTTTCGGTCCTGGGTCCCAATTTATTCAAAGCTACCTGGATTGCCGAACACAACTGGTGAATGCTCACCACCACTCTCTAGCCATCGAAACCACAACCACCACGTTTCAGCCAGGGTAGGCTCTTCACCGTGTAGGGGACTGACAGTAACCTGTCATGGGCGTCCTCTTAACCCGTGGTAGTAAGGAGTTCATTTGCACTTTGTAAATGAAATATTTCGCATAACGTTTAACAAAAGTCGTATAGCATATCATTTATTAGCTCAATATCTAACATTTCGGTTCTTGAGATTCAGGGCTTATACTCAGCATGAATGGAAACATTCAGATGATTTATAATTTTAGTTCCTTCAGTCCTAGAGTACTGGTCTATAGGTCCTCTAGTCCTATGGTCCTCGATATTCCTACCTTAAGTCTTATTTACAAAATATTCAATGAATATTCACATGGGTCATATTTCTTTAGCTTGGTCTCATTTGTAGACTCTATGAATTGAGTTTTGTTCGAGAAAACCGAGTTCTGTTTATCTAGGAGTACTTCCAGCTTTGGCCTTTGGTAGGATTTTAACCATCGTCAATGTTCCAAGTCTGTCACCGTTATAAAGCTTAACATTTTTTAACTATTTAATAAAGTTAAAAATAAGTATTTAATAAAATTTTATTTAATATTACTTTTGAATATTTCTGTCGGTTGGAGCGCTCTACTTCAGGGACAAGGATTTCTAGTTGTTTCCACTTGTACGAATTTAAGTCTACTTCCATTCACCTGTGCTACGTTTTACAGGGAAATTTAAGTTTCTGGTGCTTTGTCCTTTTGAGTTTTTCTAGTGTTTTCAAATTCACAATAAGAGAATTGATCCTTGAAACTCTCTTCGAAAATCAGGAAAGCTAAGATGGTATTGGTATCGATATAATTCACTTCTTCCGATTATGGTATTGTTGTTTGTCAGTTCCCCAGTCTCTAATTAAAGTGGGTGTAAGTAAATGTCTAAGAAAAAGTGGGTGTAAGTAAATTGCGTCAGTCAGGTTTTTATCTTAAGCCATAAAATGCAGTCAGTAGAATAAAAGTAAAATATATGTTAAGAATAATTAAAATGTTTAAAGCTTAAAAGTGCAATTTGTCAATCAACCTTTCCCAGTTTTTGCTAATAGCAATAATTTGTACATGTGTACATTGAAGATGTAAAAACAACTAATTGGAATTTCAGACCATAATATGTTCAATATATACATACAAGCTATATATGAATCGAACATTAAACGCCACGACTTTTCTATATACTTGCATACATATTGTGTGTATTATCACCAACGTATGTTAATATCGCATCTTAAGAGTTAAGTTATTAATGATCATTATTCCATGAATTTTGTAATGTGGAAAAGCTTCATTTGCGCTGTAAATGGAAAAGATGCATTAGTTAACAATTATTATTTCCTTTATGGCATGCATTTGAAAAATGACGGAAAGGGAATGGGTAGTACATCTGGTTATTTATGTAATATGTAACTTACATTAACGTATTTGTTGATTATTTTTGAGTAACTATGAGTAAATTCTCCAGTTGATTGGAAAGCCAGAGAATACAAGTGCAAGGTGACTTGCTACGTAGCGGAAGGCTATTGTTTAGCAATGGTGATTAACATGTTTTTGTGTACAATGCATTGAAACGTAAAGAAAATGATCAATGTACTTTTATTTAAACCTATTGATAAGATTATTACACTTTTATATTCTCCAATTTGCAAACTGTTTCGCATTATTCTAACACCATTCCAAAATAACTATTATTTTATCCCAAAAAAGAGACATATTATTGAACTATTCAATATACACTTATTTAAGCGATTCATCCGTCAAGTCCTTTCTTATCACTCGCATGCACAGTTTTCCTCAAATTAATTGTTGCCTATCTATTCTGCACAACGCCAACACTAATCTCCTCAAAAATTGTTTTTTGCAAAAATTCAAAAATTAAAAAGATAAGAAAATTAAAGTATAATTTTAAATTAATTATTTTGAATCGATTAATCGTTGATTTTCAGTTACCAATTGAACACTGAATCCTGAAAATGCTTGTCAGTAAACAAAATCTGCAGCCCAGCTACTGAATCTTAACTACCGGCGGAGCCTTTGTACGGCTCGCGCTGATGTAGCAAACTGAAACTTCTGATCTAATGGTATTCGGCGAAGACAACTGGAACAAAATTTTGATTGGTAAATTTCCTCTCATTTTATTACTTATTACTACTCATTACTTTTAATAAATCTATTTATGCCTTTTCTGTCTCTGTCCGAGAGAAGTCGCTCGGAATTGTTAGCGCTGTATGTGCTCTTCAAGATTTAGCGTAAGTTTTCCGGGATTTTGGTAGAAACAATGTGAAATTTTGTAAGGAACAAAATTTTTGTTTTATTCAAAATACTGGCCATTAGCTATTACTCATTTCGCTCATTGTTCATGTAATTTATGAACACCATACCAGAAAAACTGCTTGCCTATTGCGGTAAGCCATTGGTCGAGCCACTTTCCATTTTCTTCGAAATCGCTGAAGTGCTGCTCTGCAAGCGCGTGCCCCATTAATGCGAAGAGATAGAAGTTAGATGGTGCCAAATCTGGGGAGTACGGTGGTGCAGAAGAATATCCCATCCAAGCGATTTCGTTACGTCTTTCACAGATTGTGCTATGTGTGGTGGCGCGTTGTAATGTTACAGGCCAGTCTTCTGCACTATTCTGGCCGTTTTTCGAAACATGCGTGGTTTAAATTTGTCATTTGATAAGTTGCCGTCTTCTTGCTGAAGTGATTTAGCCTTGGCGTTGAACGACCGGCTTCGGCAGGTGAAAGCCACGATTTTTCCGCTTCGGGTTTGAAAATTAATCCATTTTTCGTCACCTGTCACAATTCCGAATTGGCGACGAAGAAGCATTTCTCAAGAGACTGCGATTTTCCATTTGACGTTCATTCAAATGTTGTTGGACCCATTTACCGAGTTCATTGATCTTACCCATTGCTCGGAATCGTCTGTTGATCGTTTCCTGTGACACATTTCTAGAGTCATAAGTACAAAGAGTATAAGTCATTTTTCATGATTTCTCAATCCCAATCGTAGGTCCCAACAGTACAACTTGACTTGTACTCTTTATACAAATCCAGATGTATTCGACTTGATTTATCCTGTTAGGTTCAAACTCGTATATAAAAAAAATAGAAGCAAACTATGACTTGTACTGTTAGTACACATTGGAGGGTTGTTGATTTGAGTCAGATAAAAAAAAATACTGAAATCGAGAAATTGTGACTTATACTCTTTGTACTTATCATGCTAGATTTAATATTTCTGGTGATTTTCGTTGAGTTTGAGTTGGTTCACCATCCAATAACTCCAGCGATTCCTCCTCTTCGCATTTTTGTGGGCTTCAAGAGCGCTCATGTCTTTCACATTGAAATTACCACTTTTGAATTGTCGGGGCCATGTTGCACATGTCCGAATTGATGGAGCGTGTCCACCATATGTTTTTATCAGCTTTTTTATTTTGGCTCAAAAAGTCAATGCGTGTCACAAATGCTTTTCTTCAGGCAGAAAATTTGACATGATTGATCAACACGATAAAACAAACACGTTAGTTTTGGTAGACTCAACTAGTGTGTGTTTGTAGCTGAATTTCAGACGATCGAAATGGCGTATGTGTTAAATTAAGTGCCTCTTAGTAAAACCTGAAAAAACTTATGCATTCACCTGGTATGTTCAAGTGACTGCTACTGGGGCTGTCACGAGCTGTCAATGGAGCTGTTTCATAGCGAGTCTCACATATGGAAAACACAATGGGCCTATTCCTTTAGCGTAGAGGTTGGAGTGTTGAGCTTGCAGGTAAGTCTTTTCACAAAAAAATGTTTTTTGAACTGGAAAAAATGATGAAAAGCGTCAGTCTAAACTGATAATACAGAAATAATTATGGAAACAAACAACGAGATTATATATTGGTTTTCTTCACTCAAATGGACTGATGCTGTTACAAGTCTTTTCCATTTAACAAGTAGTTTCAAAATGGAAGAGCTGGTAGTCCAAAGACGGGATAGAATGGTTGCGGCTTCACAGATAATAGATCGCATTCATTTTTCAAAAACTGGAAGTCTTCAGGTCATCGTGAATTTGGGTCAATGTTCATCTGGGCTTGGGAGCTGAAGCCGAATTCATGGTGTCCGGCTATAGGTCTAAAATATATATATCCGTAGAGTTAGGCAAAAAAACAAAAGCGGAACACGAGACGTTTTTTGTGTGCGTATTTTTTAGTGAACATATCATTTAGCACAAGGGGTCGGAGAGCCCGGCACGTTTGTCATCGAATGGGAAACACAATTGGCCTTTTCCTTCAGAGAGGGGGTTGGAGTGATGAGCTTGCAGGTAATTCTTTTCACAAAAAATTTATTTTTTGAACCAGAACAAAATGATGAAAAGAACAAAGTGTCGGAGAGCCGGGCGCGTTTGTAATCAAGGTGCACACCTTGAGTGATTTTTTATCTGTCGGAAAAATGCTGTCAATTTAATTTTATTACGGCTGGCACCCATACTTCATAAGCCAGTCTTATTAAGTCCCGTTTAGCAATTTTCAGAGTTTAAGAATCATCGTTAAAACGACACAAAGCTAGATCAATATCAACAGTAGCTTCGAAAAAATTTCAAAACAATGACCATTTTAAAAATTTTATGGTTTCTATGGCAATAAATGTTCTTTTATGACTTCATGTGTAAGGTTCGTTCTAAAAGTGTCGAGCGTACCTTCATGTCTCCGCATTGATGTTAATTTTTATCATCAAATAATCATATCCTTCAAAGTAGGCGCCGTTTGATTGAGAACCAAGCATCAAACGATATTTTCACTTCCTTAAGCAGTCCTTGAAGTCAGTTTTTGAAAATTCCTTCAGTGCAATCATCGCATTAGTTTCAATCATCTCTTTTTCATCGAACCGGTGTCTCTTGTATGACATTTTTCATGTTGGGAAAAACCAAAAGTCACAAGGAGCGATGTCGGGGCGTTATTAATGCTGGCAAAGCTGTACGACTTGCTGCTTTGTCAAATATAAAAAATTCAATGAATGCTCATACGCATTGGTGAAGCAGCAAATCACCGCTGGACCAAAAACGTGGCGGTTTTATTAGTGTATATTGCATATCAATCTTTTCAATTTTTCAAAGTAGTGATTCGTTTTGTCCTTGACTATTTTGACATTGACAAATTTCGATTTCTTTATCTATGAGAAAGATCTGTGCGTTTTTCAATTGAAAGAAAATAACACAATTTTCATAATAAAGTATAATATAGTATACTTTCCATCGTTTCTTGTAACTTCTTGTCAGCGTCGTGGCAACATATAAATGCCATTTTTAAAACATGATTTATTTTAAGAGGCGAAGAACAGAACTAGCGCTTGTTTGACATCGGATTCAGTTTTGATTTTTTTTAATGGGAAAAGTTCTGCAAAGAGAGAAACAAGTGATAATCGAAGGATGCGAGGACTGTGTAGTATGGTGGATGGGTCAAAATTTCCAAGCCTAGCTCTGCGATTTTCTCACCAGTCGCCATAGAAGCATATGGTCTGGCGTTATCATAATGTAGTATGTTCTGCTTTCTAATGAACCTCGCCGACCTCTCTTTCCTTATTGATTTATTTAAATCATCCATTTGCCTACAGTTTCTCTCCGAATTTAACTTTTCATTATGTCTCACCTCAGCATGTGAATATGGATTGAATTTTAAAGTGACATTATTGACGGCAGATCTAGTACTTTTTCTGTCAGTCTTAGCAATACACAAATCTGATACAAACGAAAAAATCAATGGAAATAAGTACAAGCTGTGAGTGAACTTGATGCCTTGAGAACAACCGCGAGATTCAAGAATTTCGTGAGAGGTTGTAGTGCAGATTGAGATCCGGTAGAGGCTGCTTGAGAGTTGTGAATTTAATTTTATAATGGAATGTTAATGAGTTAGTTGAGATTTTATATAGTGTAATAAGGAAATGTGACATTATCTTTATAGGAGAATATGTTATGAGTACTACTTTATCAGAGAATATGTTCTCTGTTTATGATATAAGAGAATACATAACAAACTTGCCTTTCTTGGGATATCAATTACAAAGGTGCGATTGATAACTTTGACACAAAGGTGGAATTGCAGCAGGATGAAGTTCTTGCTTCACTGCAGCTTAGCCTTGTACAAGACTAGGTACTACAGAAACTCCTCATTCATACAAGAGTCAAGCTGCTCCAAGAATGTAATCACATTGTAGCCAACGCAAATGGTAATAGATTCATATTTCAGTACTCTACACCTGCCGAAAAAGTCCTGCAAAATTGGGTAGGGTTCAAATCAATGCGGCTAAAACAGCTGCTTTTGCTTTCCACCATTCCAGTGGTAACGATTCCGAATCCACAAGACCGTGATAAGGAGTCTGGTAGGCTAAGGTTGTGAGATGTTGACCCTGATACAAATATCCGCAAATAAGTGCATTTACGGCGAGCCCTAAGACAAAAAAGGAGCAAAACGATAAGGAGACAACTGCCGAATGAGAATCAATTTCCAGATCTTCAAGATCATGTCTTCAAGATCATAAATCTGTGGATGCCAGAAGGGGTTGGCTTCAAGTAGTGGATGAATGAACATTAGATTTCAATGAAGGTATTGGCAATATATCTGCAAGTTCAGTTGACGGACGATGATCGGAAGGAAATCCCAGAAAGAGCTGGCCGGACTCGATTGATGGTGGAGGCAACCTCCTACTCAGTGTTAAGAGTAAGATGACGCACACGATGGATGGAGAAACATACATATAAGGGACACCAGGTCGGAGATGCCGATGGTGACGATGGAAATCATCGTGTTTTAACGTTTGACAAGTTACTCCTACTGATCCCATCTTTGTATTTGTGTTAACACATATAGATGTGTGTGTTGGGTTCTCTAATAGTTTAGGATGCTTTTCTTTTTTGAAATTTTCCAGGTTCTTGCTTTATTCTTTATTATTCATGGTTGGATTGTCAACAATGTTTAATGGTTATTTTACGCACCTGTATGGAGTGCAATGTGTGCCTCCGCACGTTTCACTTCAGGACTTTTGATTGTAAATTTTTGACGTTTGAATTGAATTTCCACTAGACGAATCTAGCGCGGAATTGGTCTGTTGGTTTCATAATTGAACCGAAAACGATTTATCGATCCTTCTGATTGGATATTCATTATACTTTTATTTCGTTTGTGTTGTAGTCACGTGCCAGAATGATAAGTGTAGAGCAATTAAAATTTCGAATTTGATAATAACTAATTTCCATGAAGGTTATATTTTGCATAGCGAAGTAACATTAATAAAATTTCGATCTTATCTTACGTCGAAATGGGACTAGTATTGAGCACGCTCGAATTATTCTTTTAAATGCTTGATAGCATTTTGAAGTTTGAAGAGTCTATTAACTGATTCAACAAAGATAAGCGCTATGAGTTTTTATGATGCCTGAACAAAACTATTGTTAACAAAACATGGACAGTTTTCCACTTCGACGTTATAGAATGATGTTCGCCGCGGTTTTATCTATGTGCAAACTAGCCATTGTGAGCGCCGGTGGAGTAAAATTGATAAGCTATAGTATACTAATCCGATCGGAAGTACTTTTGCAATATGCAGAAATAGTGCATTAAAGGCACTGGGGGATGGAAGTTCCATCGCTTTATCAAGTTTGTAAGTTTGAGTAGGGTGGTCGAGATATAGATTGCAATTGACAATGGAGAACCCCTTTTAACTTTTGGTATTGCAAAATGTTCGGTGGAGGCTGTCTCGTCATAGTACAGTCAAATATATCTGAAATATGTGTTATCTTGCTCGTATTGATTGATAACGGTTAGTTGATAACATATTATTATATCAAAAAACATCAATGTATTGATATTTGGCGAAAAGTCATGATGTGTGAAGGTTGGACTTGATCACTTATTGGTTTTCCGGTTGTTGATGGAGTCAGCCAGTCCTTTTCCGTCTTGTGTACAATTAATCGCGAATAGCTATCCATAGAATATCTTCGTAAATAACTCGTAGAAAGCTTAACCAGTGATTTCAGTGATTTGATACTTATGTGAAATAGTTTAGGAAATTCGGTGGAAAATCTTAAATGTGCTCTAAGTTTCATCATAATGCTGAAATAAGTTCTTGTTGAAATTATTAAAAAGATATCAGAAAAGTTAGCCCAAATTTAGAGTTCAAGTGATTAATGTGAAGGAAAAAGCTTTGAATAAAAATGGTAAGATACTTTCATGGTCGCTTAGTATACGTTATACACCTGCATTATCAGCCAATATGTTATAATTCAGTTCGAGGACTTCTATATAATTTTCTTAGTATTTTATGGGAGTTTGTGAATGCCCAATATGGTCAGTTAATGATCGAAATTGTCAGCTGCCCAATCTCCAAGTTGTACCAATAAATAAATGCTTTATCGTTCAAGATAAGCTGCTCCAACACAAAAATAAAGATAAAATATTCGGATGATTTTCAAAAATTCAAAAATGTTTGTTGGTCTTAAAAATAATGTAGTAGTTGATGATCTGGATCAGATGAACTGCTACAATCTTATAAGATCTCGCTTGTCCCAAGATTTTTTTGGGCTTGATGAAACCTTTGAATAAGTTACTTTTCTATTTCGATATCTTCTTGTGAAATTATCATAAATGGTCCAATATAAATAAGTATAGATTGTGTTCAATTGTTGAATATAAACCGTTAATATCAACCAAGAATTATTTGTTCAATCGCTTTCTTTTGATGTTTATTTTAAGGGCGCTAACTATAAATCTTTCTGAAGATAACATTCTAAAATCAATCTTTCAAAAATTTACTTTTGAAATTTCAAATCAATCAACAAAATTTTAAGCAAAAAATAATTTCCGATTTTTGGATAGAGTTTTGATATACATATCACTTTTATAGAACTTAAATAGTTTTAAGTTCGTGGACAAAGCTAATTTAATTTTCGATCCGAGAAATTAAACCTGGCAATCTTTTTAATACTCTCGTCTGCTCTTCTCCTGTATGATTTTAACTCTTATTTTAAGATTTAGAAGTGAAAATAATTCGTTTGATTGTTTATGATCTTATTTTGTGGTTAAGAGGTGGAGACTGCTTGCGCCCTAAATAAAAGAATCTTAGTAGCAGAAGGCTACTAAACTACGATTCAAAGACCTTCCTGGACATCATGATAACAAAGCCTGTATGTCTCATAACATCTTGCTATGCCTCCTTCTTTTGGTCGGCTGGCGTTTACGGTCAGATAAGTTTATTTTTTTGTTCGTGGACTGCTAAAGTTACTAATCTTTCTCTATGTCAGCCTGTCGTCCCAGGGTTCTTATCAATGCAGAAGAAACACCTGAAAATAAGATGCCACACAATTCCATTTGTTAATAGATGATATCTTCACCTACACCAGACATTTTGTAGATGGTGAACCGATTCTCTCTCAAAGATAGAGTCTGCATCCCTGCAATCTGCACTCAAAGGAGATGTAGTTGGCATCGTCCACGAATCACTGGCGGACTGGGAATTTTCAATCTTGTGCTGGTAAGTTAGGAAACATTCATGCCTACTGAGTAGCTGAGCCTGGTAGTAATTCTGTAATTCTTTCATCCTGACTTCGATTATACAATGGTTGTAATTTGGTAATGAGTTGCGTAATTTATCCTGTGTCTCTCGTTCTGCATTGCGTTGACCTGGCTTGAAAATCCGCTGCCTCTACTCACATGCGATAGACTGCCTTTCGAGTTGCACCTATGGTAGACTCAATTTTTGGAGGATTATGTTCATGTACGTAAACAGCAGATCCATATTTAATTTAGTGTTCACGACATTATGAGTGAGCAGTCGTCGCCATATCGTCTTTCCTATATTTTGAATTGAATTTTCCTACCATTCATGGCATGCAAACTTCCTCTATGCTTTGCAGGAACCCCTTTTGACATTGGACGGTATTGGGTAACCCATACTTACTACATTTTCAGTGATCTACAAATCGATGTCAAACTTGAAGTAGTTTTATTTTGTTGCTATCTATATAATCCAACAGGTCTTCTGTGAATCTTCGGTAGTTTTTTAACGCTAAATTGTCCTTTAATATATCCAATGCTGACTCCATGGGTATGAGTATGTGAAGGTTTGTGACGTTTAGTGACAATCAAAGGTTATTGTTCAGCTTTTTGTATTAAAAAGAAATAGCCAGTTTGTCGCTATTCTTTGTCGTATACTGATGTACGACATTTCCCAGTATACCAGGTGTATGCGTGTGTTTTTTTTCGATTTTCGGGTACAAAAATACGTAATTATCTAGGATTTTCAAAAAACTGGCTATCGGTTTTCACACATTTCGCCCATCTTCCAGATAGTTTATGAATATCATGTCTGAAAAACTGCTTGTCCTTTGCGGCAAACCATTGGTCGAGCCACTTTTCAACTTCCTCGTAATCGCTGAAATGCTGCTCTGCTAAGATGTGGCAGTCATATGGCTCCTAGGCTAGAGTATATGGCGGGTGCAGAAGAATTTCGCATCCAAACGATTTCTCGGTGTCTTTCACTAGTTTTGATGTGTGCGACGGCTCATTGTTGAGTAACGAAATCAATTTGCCATGCCCATTTCGGCTGTTTTTCGATTAATACGTGGTTTACATTAATACAAATTATATGTATAATAAATTATATAATAAATTAATACGTGGTCCCACCAGACACAGAGCGATTTGGCCTTAGTGTTGAAGGCGTTTTCAAAATAAATTCATTTTCCGTCACCCGTCACAATTCGATGCAAAAACGATTTCCATTTATGGGACCAAAGTAGCATTTCCTTGGGTGGCCTTGGGATTTTCTATTTGACGTTCAGTTAAATTGTGTGGGACTAACAGAGCTTATTGTTCATAACCATTGCTTTTAAACGTCAGTTTTGTCCAGTTTTCTGTAACACATTTAATACTTCTGCTAATTGTTGTTGAGTTTGAGTCGGGTCACCATCCAATAACTTCTCCAATTCCTCCTATTCGCAATTTTGTGGCCTAATAGAGCATTCACAGTCTTCTACATTAAAGTTACCACTTTTGAATTGTCGAAACCATTTCTCACATGTTCTGATTGATGGAATCGTATAATGGAGCGTGCCCAACATATGTTTCTACCAGCAAACAATGACTTATAACAGCCTATTTCTTTTGGCTGAACAATAAAAGGAACGCGTACCCCAAATGTTCTTTTTCAGGAAGAAAATTCGACACGATCGATCCACACGATAAAAAACACACTAGGTTTGGGGTACTCAACTTATGTCTGTATGTAGCTAAATGTCAAACGATCGAAATGGCGTATGTGTCAAATTAGAACGCTACGTACTTTTCTCTGGTGCCATTTCTTAGTAAAACTGGAAAAAAAAAATGCATATACCTTGTATCGGCTGGGTGTCTAACGAGGTTGTGGGTAGGTGCAGATTGATAATTCACGACGGTTTTGATAGGAAGGTAAGGTTTGTGGATGTTGACTAGTGATATGAGTAGTGCGGTTGTAGGGGTAGCATCAATGTGTCGAAACTGTGTATAAGGGAATGAGAGGCGGTACTCAGATGATTGCATCTTGAACGGTAGTTTAGTAATGTTTTGTGGGATCCCTATTAGTTTCAGTGTATGCTTTGTGACAATGAATTTTGCGGGCTTTACGTTGTAGACGGCGATTTTATTTTTTTATTTTGTATGTTCCTTGTTCGCTTTGGTTACTTTGAATTGGTTTACGAGTATCTCCTTTAAATGATCCTCAGAGCGTGTTGTTCCGTTTTGTTTGTGCTTTTGTGCTTGGTCTGTTGTTCCTTTGGTAACATGTTGACGGCAGCTTCTGCGTCTATAGCCATCCGTCGATGTCATCATTACATTTCGTAATGTCTGAGTTGTGTTTAAGTTCTTTGTCCAGCAGCATTTTTTCTTCCAGTGTGAAAGTAGTCTTCGTGATGCGTAATGAACTAGAGAATGTGTTGTAGCAGCTATGCATTGACCTTGTCCTTCCACATGTGCAGTTTCTTTAGCTCGTCGTCTAACCTTATTATTTCTTGTACTATGTCCGTCGTGCAGATGGCTGGACAACCGATGAAGTTCTTGTAATTGATTTTAAAATAGCAACCTTAGGTTGAGGTTGAAATGATTTGGATTTCACTCTAAACAAATTAACGAGGAAAACCAGTTTAGGAATAGGATTAAGGTATAAGTTGAAAATTCAAATCAATACAGGAATTTGATTTCACCATGAAACGCAGCTTGCAATGACGAGAAGAGAAGAGAATTTGAGATCGCTCAGGACAACTTGGAAATTGTTCCAAATGACGAAGAGATTTCCAGGAAGATTACTTTTAGAAATTGTTCCAAATGACCAAGATGTACACATGAAGATTATTATTGATTATAAAATCTGTTCATTTGTCAAATCGACTGTTCATAGTGAAAGCATTCTGTATCGCCAAGACAAGACAAGTGCGTGAAACGTTAAGACAATGTTGATTGTTTTCTTTGATTATGAAGGTATTGTTCACAACAGATACTTTATGTTCCGCGGGATCAATCGATGATTAAAAAATATTAAATTCAAGTAATATTGCGAGATGCTCTAAGAAGAAAATTTTCATTTTTCAATTAAGTTGTGGTTGACTGCTTGATCTCGACGATGCCCCACCGCATTCGTCAAAACTTGAGCAGCAATATTTGACAAAGAATTAAGCTGTCAAACTTTGGTAGCTTTCTTATAGCCCCGACTTAACGCGCCAACCTTGCGACTTTGGGTTGTTTTCAGCATTAAAAATTGCGTTCAAAAGGCCAGTCGGTTCAATGACATACTAACGCGAAGATTTGCACAGATGGCAATTTCAAAAATTGACTTCCAGGACTGCTTCATGGAATGGAAGCGCAGCTTAAGCTACTTTGAAAGATGACACATATCGAACCGGAAAAAATAACACCAATAAGGGGATATAAATTTGCGCTCTATACTTTTGGGGCAAATTTCGTTAAAAAAATCGAATATAAATATACAAATCAAATGAAATAACTGAAGAAAAAAGAACAAGTAAGGTTTACTTGGCTTATGTAAATGTTCTAAAGTTCCTTTTCAAACCGGAAATGATAATGTCATTAGTCACCTTATATTTAGTCGCGCGGCTGTAAAAACGAAAATAATTTACCATGGCTTAACGCAAATTTATCTGCTATTTCTTATCTGTAGATAACAAGTGTGTGCAGTGACCAAATAAGGTGGTAGAACATATCGCAAATTATTCCATAGGAAAATGGATGAACAATAACGAAATACCCAGTCATTGGCTATAACTCAAAGTTGCAATTAGCTGAGGTCGATGAAGATATGTTTCAAAAGCAAGGGGCGTTTTCCTTAGAATGAATTTAGCTTAGATTTAAATTTTTCGAATAATTCGAAGGACACAAAATTAATAGTAAAATAAAACCAGGCAGAAGAGTTATTAAAAATTCGAAGTTAAGTTGCCGATCCAAGAAAAAAAGGAAGCTACGATTGGAGGACTTCTAGAAAAATTAAATATTCAAAAGGATTTCATTTCAATAAAGGGACGGTTGAAAAGAATGATATAAATTAACTACTCACAATGTGTTAATTTTCTCTTAATTTCTCTGCCTTGTTTCCCTTGTTTTCAGTTTTTTCACACAGGGACCGCATGTGTGTTCGCCACATATCGAATTGTGTTCGATATGTTATCTGTACAAGCAGTTGTAGCTATCATTAATTCAAAGCAAACATAAATTAGATGTCAATTTATTGCCGAAACGGATTCTCATGTAATGAAGCATTGTGTTCGCTAGTATTTGTGCTCCTTGGGCTACTGAAATTGTTCAGCTTTATTAGCGAAAAAGGTTCATTGATCAATGTAATTAGAGAATTTAATTGAATAAATTAATTTATAAGCTATTTATTATCGAACCCATTAATTTGATTTCACTATAATGTGTATATGATGGTGTCGATTAGTTAATTTCTATATAGTTTTCCGAGAGTGCCATATATTAGTTTTTGCGTTTATATAAATTGATTCAATATTAAATTGAAATTAAGGTCTATATAAAACAGTTGTATGACGAATTTCGATTAATGAAAATGAAAATTTTTTGTTGCTTATCCCACCCCACCTACGAATTATGAGTGAGAATTTGAATATTTGTGTTGTTACATGTATTTATTATCGATTTGAAATCACTTATCTTTCACATGCCCATCCCAGGAGTTCAGGCATGAAAATGTGGAATATTCATACCATTACCTATTTCATTTTTGTGGCTAATAATAAATCCGAAAAAATATCTTGTATCTTAGGTCGCTTGCACGTTGGATGAATACAAACGAAGTGATTTCGTCAGAAAAAAATGAAGCTTAAAAGTTTATATCTTTAGAATGGTACCGCATGAATGTTCTTAGATTTGTATTATGACTTAAGCGAACTGTTTCTCGTTTTTTAATTTGTTTAATTCTCACGCACTCTTTTACGCGCAGCTTTGTTTGAACATTTGTTTCCGTTCTGTTCTAAGCTTTAGACTTTTAATGCTACGTGTTTATCCTTAGTTTACTTAGTTTTATAAAATGAAGCTCCTCCAAAATAATCTCTAATTGGATGTAATAAATTTGTGCCGTCTTCAAGATTTACCTATAGGCGTCAGAAGTCAGGTCCTATAGCTGCCAATGTCTGTTTAGCATTGTATTGTCTGAAAGACGCAGATAAATATGGTTTATTGCATAGCGTAACCACTAAAGAAAACATGGTCCGGAGGGAAAACACAAACAAAGATATACGAATACCAAAAGTGTTGGAGACAAATTGAGGAGTAATAGAGTGGGATATTAATAGTGAATATTTTTGCTCATCTCGCCACACCTTGATTTCTGTCTTATTTTTCCAAGAAGTTGTGCCTAGAGATGCCCATGTATCTGGAAAATTGGAGTCGAATAACCATAGATTCGGTGTTCAAAAATTCTTGTAAAATAAAGTTCTTGTATGTCGAGTATGTCGAGCCAGAATTTCGAATTTCGAAAAATTTATCAATTTATGGCAGTTTAAAACAAAGTATGCGTTTTACGTCATAGATTTTACACTTTAATTATTTTTATAAAATATTCGAATAAAAATATAAAAAATCCGGCTCGACAGACTATAGAGAAATTTTTAAATATTATTTTAAATTTTTAAAAAAATCGCATCAAAAATATTGAAGATATAACGCCAACCGTGGCGGAAAAAATAGTTTCGAGAAAAGCGCTTTTGAAGTTTCATGTGTGTTTTGCAAGTCGCGCGCAGCTGAAACAAGAACTTTATTTATTTAAACTTCATTTATTTATTGAAACTGAAATTTAATCCTCCATTCCGGCTGTGTTTTTGTTTATTTTTTTTTCCAGTCGACGAGCTATTCTGGCCTCTTTTGGTTAGAAGCATTGATCCGTGCGTGTTCAGTCGGTTTGCACTTTCTCCGAGACAATATTTGTGCCTCACATGTTCAATTGCTATCCCTAGCGATCTTTCTATTCTGAAGTTACTCTCTGTCCCGGCATTAAAGGTACATACTGCAACATTAGTAGCAATTGAAACCATTCTCCGACTACCTGGAGTGAAGTTGGTTGCGATCTTCCAAATTTTCGAATTGAGATATTCAATAATATTTTGTGTGAGTCCACCTAAGCACTTCTCAAGTAATTGTTTGTCACACAATGATATGTAGATGGGTTTTATTACCTCCAGTACAATTTCTGGTAAAGCGGCTTCGTGCTTGTTTTCATCTAATGTACCTTCGGCTTTTGCTCTCTGCCTATCACGCAAATTTTCTTCTCCAGGCGAACGATAAAAATGTTGGGGGTCCGTCGTTGGTTCATGGTAGAATGTCACCCATATGACATTTTTGATATTTTCCGATGAGTCAATATTGTTTCTTATTGCCAAACCGTAATAAATAGTTAGCTCGTCTATTTGTTTGGCAGTTAATTTTACTTTTCTTCCCAAACTTACTCGTTTCTTTTGATTTAATGTTCTTGGCTCCTCTTTCATGATTGACGTCAATTTTTTTTAATCCTTTAACGAGTTGGCTAAGACGCTTACCCGTGAATTTTGTGAATTTCACATTCCTTGCAATAACTGCTCTTTGCCATGAAGTCGACAACTTTTCCCGTGAAATAACCAATCAATATTGCAACTCCGAACAGCGAAGAAAAGCCTTTCTTCATCCAAGTGCCATCTCCGGATACAATAATTCCATCTTTACATAATTGTAGTTTATCTTGATTGGCAGATTGTTCGAGTTCTTCTTCAGAAGCAACTTTCAAAGAAGCTTTAGCAACGGCTGTTGAAGCTTCTTCAATATTTTTTTACTAATTTAATCAAAGCTTGTTTGTGCGATACAGGATACTAAATCCATGACATCACAAAAAGCTGCATTGTCTTCAATCCTTTTCCTAACAGTCGAAAGGCGAATGTGAAGCGTAAATTTGTCTCGTATGCAGAGTTTATCAAAGTGGATGAAAAAACGTCACACGTTGTACAAAAAAACATTCAACTTGAAACCAACGGCTATTATCTTTGGAAAATTTCACATTTCCACCACATGTACGGCAGAGGTTTCTACTTTTAGCCCGTGAATATTGTTGACTCTTACAGCCTTTACGATCTATACTGCGACGTTTCAACATTTTTAAAATCTCAAATAAGACACAACTGTACACTTCGAAAGATCAAAGACAACTAACGTTCGACATTAGAAATCCTAGAAATTGACCTAAAAATATTTTCTAATAATGCTTTACAAACGTCCTCAAATTTGTTTTGCCATTTCAGCAAGTGGAAGCGCTCCAAAAGTGACGGTTAGCCGTCTCAAACAAATTAGAGCTACCTGCGCGCACCAAATTTTTGTCAGGCAGTCACATTTTTTACCATAACTTTTGATATACGGGGAATTTTTACAATAGACTTTTACAGAAAGAAGCCTGAAACTATAAAGAACAACAATCTGTTAAAAAAGTCGATTTTTTTTAATTATGGACGTATGTAAGGCCTTAAGCTATCATTAAAGAGTCTATTATAATGGTTGGGTGAACGTTTTGGAATTGGTGTCCCGAGCTGCTTAATTTTCGTGAAGTTCAAATTTTTCTATGGAATTTTCATCCCTTAGGTATGGGAATGCAACGAAATTAAATAGCTTTTCGGAAAAACTTAACCAGAGTAAGTGTAGAAGTTCTATGGAAGTCTATTCATTTAGGTAATGTATTGGTTTGTTCGTTAATTGACGTCGTTGTTTCAGGGTTTTCAAAGTAAATTTATTAATACTAATAACAAACATTTATCAATGACATATTGACCATTCCATTGTATGACCTTTTGCTATCTTTTGGCAAATTGAAAAATTCCACGGTTGAAGAACCCTTAATAGATGAAGCCTGTCCACCATATGTTTTTACAGCAAACGGCGACTTTCGACAGCCTTGTTCGTATTGTTAGAAAAAATCAGTAATGTGTGGCGCAAATGCTCTTATTCCTGCACAGAGTTCGGCATGATTGATTAACAAATAAACTCGCTAGGTTTAGCGGACAGATTTTGTGTGTGTTTGAACCTAAATGTCAGACGATCGAAAATGGCGAATCTGTCCAATAAGCTGCGTACTTTTCGCTGGCGCTATCTGTCAGTAAAACCGGAAAAAAATTTTTGCATACACCTGGTATATGCAAAACTTAGTTACCATCGCTAGGTTTGTTTAAGCAAATGTAGAAGGAACGATACCGTTGTGTATTTTTGTTAGATTCCCTAGCAACTCAGTAAACGTTAATAAATGCCAAAAAATCGTCGCGCTAAGCGATATCTCTATTGGTTTATCTCTGTATAGAACAACGAGTTTCCACGATTATCAGATCCAAATCATGATCTGTTTTGGTAGACTTTCCACTTAATCAACAAAATGCACAGTCTCCTCATTCGTTTTAGCTTAACCAAACCTGCTTCACCAACCACTAGCTGGCAAGCTGTTACATAGTCAGACCCTGTTACTAATAACCTCTCGTAAATTCTCATCAAGGATGACACGACAATTTGAAGGATATTAAAGAGAGAAGTTGAATGTGAAATACTACATCTAAGTGTCCCCAAATTATGAAAAATTGGCGGAGTTATTGAAATATAGGTTAATATTTTTCAAACCATAACATAAATAGGATATTTCAAGTCAGGAAACCTATAAGTCATAGGTTTGCACTGATAACCGCTGAGTAAATCAATTTAAATTCAAGATTTTGTGGCTCTATCGGACTGGAATTCACACAATTTCTTATTATTGGTGTCAAAAAGACGGTCTTTCGGGTTAGACATCCCATTTTATTGCTTTTGGTGACGTTTTGGTGATTGATGCTGTAAACCAATCATCAAAATCAAAGGTGGAACGTGTAAGTAGTTTGACTCAGGATCTATCAACGTTAGTATCTTACCTACATTAACTACTTGTAGTAGTTGTAGTACATTGATTGTGTTGTAGAGTTTGAAGCTAATCCTAATTGCTATTCGATAAAACAAGTCGCTGGTTTCCATAATTTAAGTTGAATCTTATGGCAGCAGGTATATGCGACGCCAGAGAGCAGTAGTATATCAGTTAAACGTTTTGACTAGCTTATTCAAAACTGACTGGGTTTTGGGCCAGAATACTCTTTTGATGCGTGAAATATGGCTGTTGGTTAATCGTTTTTTCGTTGTAAGTTTATTTAAATATAATCTGAAATTTTAAAAGATTTATTCTCATACAAGAATGACGAATAGGAAGATCACATTCATGCTCTTAAATTTTGATCTGAACAACCTCCTCTTCACATGGAAAGGAAAATGAAAAATTCTAATGTTGAAAAAAAATTTGGTTTGACGTCTGAATGTGTAAAATATGAAGCTTGAATGAATTTTAAGGTTTACAAATTTTTATTGGTTTTTGCTCTAAAACAAGAATTTGCGCAGGAAGAATGATTTTCAAGTAAAAACTCCGGTTATATGATTCTCGAAATTCGTAATCAAGGCGTCATTTAACAAGTTTGATGCACATGAGATTATTTGATTGCCTTATCAAACAAATTTTTATGATTCTTGTATTATTTTATCTTGAAACATTTCTACAACTGATGACTCAATAATTATCAAGATATTGCATAGAAATCCCCCGATAAACACCTTGAAACAAATGGACATCGTATTCAAGTTAATACTTATATAATATCTTAAATTAGAACTGATATCTATTGCCACACATACTCTATGTATGAAGGCTTAGTAAAGTTTTAAATTTAAAATCCAAGGTATCAGCAGTTTTTAGCAGTGATTCATAAAGTTTCTTATCAAATACGACATAATTACCGTATTTCTATTCAAAATCGGAATAATTTAGGAATTAGAAATATTCAATATTTTCACTTTGATGCTGATATCAATGCAGGCAAGCTGAAATTAATGTAAACAATATATTATATACCAATATAATTATAAAGACATTCTTCAAGGTATTTCATCCAGGAAAATTTTTTCGCCAGTAACCCAAAAAATTTTGTAAGAATTGTTTATAACTCTCACTCATACGTGGTTCATTTGCGCGAATAGTTTATACCCTGTTTAATTGAATAAATATAATTTTTGAATGACATGTTTTTTAATTTTAGCGCAATCTAAACTAATTGAAATTAATGATTTAGTCACTTTTTACTATGAAGTTAGTGTATAGTATAAAAATCATCGCGCGGGTTTGGAGGGTTTTACTATATCATGAAAGCCATGATCCTTCCATACTACACACACACGAACACAGAAAAAGCTTACTACTCATTTTATAATTTATAAACATTTCAATAAAAACTAATTTATATTTATATTAATTCAAATATTATCATGCAATGGGGTTTAAGAAGCTATACAAATATATAATAAAATAGTCAATTTACATGAATTAGTCCTGCTGCGTTGATTCAGACCTGCCGCCTCCAACATAAGGCTTTACCTCAGCTTGATTTCAGGACTTTATCTGAGCGTCTTCTGTCCAAATATCCTTTATTTTGTCTGAAATTCGAAGGTATTGGGATATCTTCTTTCGAATAAAACTAACAGGCGTCCGCCACAAAGAATCTCGATCCTTAGATGTGCAAATTACTTCGCGGAAAATAATATGTCTTCAAGATACTTCGGTAATCAGTCAACACCAACAAACACCATTCACATTCCGAAAAGTTTTTTTCTTCGTATTCAATTTTCCGTCGTCCACTGACTAGTGTGATAAAAATTATTACAGTTGTACTCACAGCTTGTTTTGGGGAAATGTGATGCATAGACACGAGCTCGTCCTTATTTGATTGATTTCCAACAGCACAAACAGTTTTTCTTGTCTTAACTTTTTCTTAAATTGTATATTTGAATATTTTTCCTAAACTTTTTTTTTATATTTGCTTTTCCTTTAATTTTTGTTTTCTTAACCTTTGATCTTCTTTTCTATATGTACTTTTTTCTCTACTCACATTTTCTTCTTATCCCGATATTTCCTTTTTCTCCTTCTTAAAGTAAGTTGTTCACAACAAACATGTGAATTATATTAATTGGAAATTTGTTTCGAAAAGCGTTCTGAAAATTTAATGGAATGTTTCTACAGAGACTTTATTTACGGAGACATTTTTTTTAAAATATTATTGATCTAAATATTACTAAAAACCTAAATCTAATTACAAATGTTTTTATTTTAATTCTAGTCTTAGTTCTATTGTATTTCGTATGCTTTTCTTATGACTTCAAATATTATGATTGCAAATTAAAATTTTTAGCGAAACAATTTTCAAAAAATCATTTTAATTATAAAAAATAATCGTGCTCGCTCTCTTTTATTTATTTATTTCTTTTTGATTTTGTTTTAATCTCGGCATGACGCCTGCACAACGGAAAAATAACAATAAAAAAAATAAAAATAACAAAGTTTTATAGAAACAAAATATTTTCGTTAAGGGAGTAGTAAGGTATTTTTTTTCCATTTTTTTATTTTTTTATATTATTCTATAAGATCTTAAGATTATTATGTGAAAGTTTGAAGTTCATTAGAGTAACATTGACAGAGATACAGAGGATTTAGTATCTACCTCTCCAATCGGATTTGACGCTGCCGGAAATAGCTACCTGACAGCGCAAACAAAAGCGACTTTTCTTAGAATTTCCTTGCAGGTGCTCCGTTCTTTTTGTCAAATCATCATTCCCCTTCTCCTGTCAATAGACCTACCTGTACAAAGTCACGTAACTGTGTTCGAATGCTATTTTAAAAAGAACATTTACTTGAAAATTGTCCGTTCTACCGAGCAGTTATACACGTGCAGTGAATTTTTGTTTCAATTTTTACTGTAATTTAACATCTATTTTTTGAAAAATGCCGAAAAAAAATCGGGAAAACTCCCAGTCAAAATTGTGTAGACCTAGAAAACGAGTACCTCCCCATAAACGTAAGAACGACAATATAACAGCAAACAGCGCATCAGCGAAAAAAATTAATTCCTCGATTTATTCCGTCTTCAGAAAGGATTCAATCATGTGCTTATGAAATAAACTATCGGTTTTGTTTTGTGATGTGACTGCTAGGTTTGGGATTAGCTGGGTGTGAAAAGTTTTGTGGCCTTATTGATTTAGCAAGCTCATTTTTATCGAAACCAACGTACAGCACATATGTAAAAAACATGTGCTCCGTCATAGCAGATGTGAGTAGTAAATTTTTTGTTTCTGCTGTACAAGAAGAGAAGAAAGCAACGTCTGAAGCAAATAATATCGAGGATACAGATAAGTTAACTGTATCAGGTGATGGAACCTGGACAAAACGAGGGTTCTCTTCATTATATGGCGTGGCTTCCTTGATCGGGCATTATACCGGAAAAGTCCTGGACATTTTCGTTGAAAGTTCTTACTGTCAGAATTGTACAACTTGGGAAAATAAATTAGATTCTGCACAGTTTGAAGAATGGTATGAATCTCATGTAAATGAAGGAAAATGCCATGCTAACCATACTGGACCCGCTGGAAATATGGAAGTTGATGCAATAAAAACAATGTTTAAACGTTCAATGAATAATGGAGTCAAATATCGTAATTACATCGGTGATGGTGACTCAAAAACCTATACTGGTGTCCTAAATTTAAAGCCTTATGGTGATGGTTTTATAATCAATAAAAAAGAATGTATAGGACACGTTCAAAAACGAATGGGCAAACGTTTGCGAGATTTGGTGAAAAATAATGTCGAAGAAAAAAAAAACCACAACGGGCAAAATTATAAAAAGAAAAAGTTTCGGTGGTAAACGTAACCTTACCGGCAAAATGACAAATTGACTGTCTATTATGGTCTGGGAATTCGACGAAACCATGATTCTGTGAAGAAAATGAGAGATGCTATATGGGCAACTTATTACCACTACAGCTCGACAGATGAAAATCCACAGCATCAAAAATGTCCGAGCAGCGTAGACTCATGGTGTGAATGGCAAAAAACTGCAACTGAAAAAATCTCGATTCATTCAAACATAGTTACGAGGCACTTGCAGATAATGTATTAAAAGCCATGAAGCCTATTTATGAGGACTTGAGTAAGGACGCACTTCTGGAACGATGTGTTGGAGGCTTTACTCAAAACAACAATGAGAGTCTCAACCAACTCATTTGGAAAATTACTCCGAAAATTGTCAATGGCTCTTCAAATATTGTTGAAATTGCTGCAAATGTATCAGCCTGTACTTTTAATGAAGGTTCTTTTGCTTTGCTGTCATTTTTGCAAGGGATGGAGATCAAAACCGGGACAAGTTCTCATGAATGGGCGCGGAGAGTTGACAGCGATCGACTAAATCGAGCGGAGCTAGAAGCTCAAAAAGTAGTCAGTAGACAAGAGTAGTAGACAAGAGCAAAAGGATGCCTTAGACATCCTGAGTAAAAGCCCTTTGCTTTATGGAGCTGGCATCGATGATTCAATGCCAGTAAAAAACAAAAAATATTCGTTTTAGAGTGTAAAAATCTTTACAAATCTTGAAACGCGTTTTTCTCACACTTGCCATTTTTACGGTCGGTGTCCCCTGTAGCTTAAAATCTACTGCACCGATTCACTTCAAATTTTGTACAATGTTTCTTTACTTTATTTACGAGGTAACAACGCTGAGTTTTTTTTTTAATTTTATCATATTTTAAAATAACAAAGTTTTCGAGTTTTTTTGATGAAAAATCGGTGTTTTGACTTCGAAGCGCTTTAAAAAATTTAAAAATTTAAAAAAAACTCGACGTTGTTACCTGCGAAAATTTATTAGCTAATGAAGTATATTTGGTTTTTTGATTTTAGTTGATCCAGTGATGAGTTCTGAGGGACACCGCAATCGAACTTTTTTATGAGATGTCCGCGGAGATTCGCTGCCACCAGCTCATTTCTTCATAAAAATCAATGAAAATTTTACACAATATTCTTTAAATATGACTTTATAATAAAGTAAATTTAAAATTTTCAATAAATTAACTGTGTCGCCTCAAAAAATTCCCAAAAATATGCTTGTCTTACACCGAATTAACCTTACCTACCCCCTTAAAGCTTTGGCGTGCATGTGAAATAGGGGATCAAGATGTTAGGCTACAAGTTACTCTTCGGTTACTAGGCGTAACTCGGCCATTCCGGCCACTGAATCGCTAAAGATGGCAGAGATAGCACTGAAAATTAAACATGCGCTTATTTCTCGCGATAAATCGTTTGAAGTGCGAATGCACAGATTCTAGTTTCAACTTTTTTCATTCTAACGCCCAAAAGAAATATTGAAATTTTGAAACTTGAAGAGGTTTTCTAAGGAATTCATGGAACTCGAGTGCGTATTAATCATTCTGGCAGATTGAGATACGACTTAAGAACGGCAACGTGGAGATAAGTATTTCAAGGCTCGGGGGTATTATTAGATAGAGCCACTTAGAGGTACTACTCTCAAATAAAAATGTGTCACAGGATTCTGTTTGCTTTTTTTTGTAAACGTTATTCTGAATAGAGTCCTTTTACTGAAAATGTGATCAGGCTGCTTGGTCTATTGTTTCCACGGAAGAAATGTGTGGCACTCCTTTCCCTATCCGCAAAAATGATATTGAGGGTCTATGAACTACCAATCTCTTGCTGGGAAGAGCGGAGACATCCATGCCCAATCAAGAGGTGGGTGAAGTAGAAATCAGTCTCACTATGCACTCAGCTGCACATCAGGAGTCGGACGTGCAGTCCACCTCCCCTTTGTTTCGCGCACCCAAGATTGTTGGCAGTCGCTTATAGAGTATTTTCTTCCCTCACTGGTGACCCCTTTCTTAATATTTTTGACTTCTGCACCCGTATATGTTTTGTTCCTTTCTGAGTGAGCAGTACGATTGTTGTCACCCTTGCAATCACCAATCACCTGGAGATCACATTGCGCTGTCCTCGAAATCGTTCGATGGACGACTACACGTCCTTCGAACCTTCCTTTTATGTGGAATTCCCTAGATTGTAGGTTATAGAGTGTTGTCTCTTTTCTCTAGAGTTCATGATTAATTTTTCTTCTGCGCCTGTATATGTTGATTCGCTTGCCAGAAAGGAAGGTGAGGGATAGCACCCTTACGATCATCAATATCGCCAACCCGGAGATCGTTCGATATGGGCATGCAATTTGTATCGCTTATTCGATCTCCCTATATTGATATTCCTCATTTTGAGAATTTATTTCTTCGTGAAGATGACTACTTCGGTTTTTCCAGAGCCGGCCTGAAGTCATGAAAAGCAATTTGGTTCATATATTGTTATGTTACCATTTTTACGTTGTGTTTACGGTTTTTTAACTGATGTGTATTTTCGTCGACATACATGTGTTGTGAAGAATATAATATTCATATAAATAAAATGGAAGGCACTGAACATTATAATGGGGCTTAATTGAACGAACCTAAGAAGAATCGAGAAAACTTCGCAATATTGAATTATACTATACAGAAAGGTTTTGTTTGTTTCCTGAACAATTTTCGATGATTAGATGTATGTAATACAAAAACAGCTGAAAGTTACTCAACGTTATTGAATATTTATGTTTTTATTCAGTTAATTAATGCATCGGTTCGATTATACTTACTAAAAATAAGATTACAAAACTGGCATTTCACTTTTCAAATATATAATTTGCCAGTCAAAATTCAGTCGAAGTTATTCAAAAAACAAAAAAAAATTTAAGGATGTACGAAAGTGTTTCACCACCAAATGAACGTAGAAAACAAGTTACATGTATTTAATATTGGGTACGGGAATAAGTTTCCGCTGTTCTTTCGACAAAGTTTTAAGTTTATTTCAACATTAAAGAATATAGTTAAGTCATTCAAAATATACGTATATAAGTATATCATTTGAGGCTATTAACTACTCCGATCTTTCTGGTACTAGATGGATTCCTCGGCGGAAAAAATCCCCCTCCTTTGATTTGATCCAGTCATCGAGCCATTTGTTGATGCCTTCATAAGAAGTAAATCGTTCTCCATTGAGGGCCGATTGCATGGAGCGAAACAAATGGAAGTTCGAAGGAGCAATATTTGGGGAATAAGGCGGGTGGGAGAACACTTTCTAAATATTTTTCGACCGGTTTGGCTACGTGTGGCCATGTATTGTCATGCAGCAAATTCAGTTTTCCATGTCTGTCATTCCATTCTGGCCGTTTTTTCTTCAGAGCGCAATCCAGACGGATGAGTTGCCGTCGGTACACATCCCCATTGATTGTTTCAGAGGGTTTCAGGAGTTCGTAATAGATGACTCAACTGTGGTCCTATTAGATGCATAACATGACCTTGAAAGCATGAAAATTCCGTCTTTGCGTCGATGGACCTGGTTCATCTGGCATTACCCAACATTTTGGTCGCTTAGGGTTGTCGTAGTACATCCATTTCTCATCCTCTGTCACAATTTGATGCAAGAAACCCTTTCTTTTTTGTCGTTGAAGAAGCATCTCTGTCACATCTCATCTAACATCTGTCTCCAAACGCAGTTCGGTATCCCTCTCTCTCAGTTGATGCAGCACTCAAGTCCCAGCTTTTTGGATCATTCCCGTGGCGTTCAAGCACGCACTGACGGTAAAATGTCAACATTTAACTCTTGCGACAATTCTTCTAGACGTCCCCTTGAATCTTCATCCAACTATTCCCTTAGTTGTGAATATTCAAACTTTTTCAGTACCCCTTCGCGATCTTTAGCAGTCACGTCAAATTCACAACTTTTAAAACACCGAAATGACTCTCTGCAAGTCGTCCCAGATGGAGCATGATCACCGTGAACATCGAGCATTATATGATAAGTTTCCGCAGCACTTTTCTTGAGAATGAAATAATAAACTAAGACTTCCCGTAAATGCAGCTTTTTCGGTATGAAATTCGACATTTTCAACACGAGATTTTTTTCACGCTATGAAGGAGTGTCGAATACTGCATTTGTGAGTCTACGCATACAACTTCCAATCCCCAGAACACTACCACAGCAGACACTAAAATAGTATCTGTAAGAACATTGTTTACCAACGGCGGAAACTTATTCCCATACCCAGTACATAATTGGAAAATATCCACATAAATTGAATTTCTAAAAGATTTTATTTGAAAATCTGAAACGTTTTTCATTTTATTTTATACAAGAAGACTGGACTGAAAATTCAATCATATCATATGCTGAAAGATTCAAGTAGCTTAAAAAATGGAGTTTGCTTGATAAAATCTGTAGTTTGGTTAGCATCAGAAAGCAATGTTGCATCTATGGCTTTTTCCAAATTTTTCGCAAAACAGTAATGCTTGCTCGACCTGTCTCTCATCCTCATCAGTAACCTCTTGACGGTCTTGGAAAACGGATGAAGTAATGTCTGCGTCGCTGAATTCACTGCCACGATCTCAAAAACAACTTATAGGAAGGGAAGACCTTCAACATTAAGTTGTTTGTGAAAACTTTCCCAGTTTTCAGGTTTTTTGAGCGCATAGGAACAACTTGAATACCTTAAGACGTCTAGGATATTTTGATTTTTCAACCATTCAACGGTTGATTTTCACTGTTCCAGTTTGATTTACTACTGGGCTGAACAGCAAGGAATGAGACTTCTTACGTGGTTCTTCATTTTTGTTTTTCCACCCATTCATGGGTATATTTTAAAGCTTAACGTTTTATACCTGATTAATACCAGATAAAAAGTCAGTCTTATCCCATTTCTCGAGGATTGTACGCCTTGCTAAGGTCCTATTGCTGTTCAATCAATTTTTCCTTTGAATCTCACACCTAGTAGTCTCCGATTGCCATATGATGACTGTCATGAGTGTGGCTTTCCAAGTTGACCTGAAACATTCAGAAACTTTTTTTGAGGAGATCGTCTGGTTTTTGGCAAGTTTCTATCACTATCAGCACTGGAGTGCAACAAAGCAAAGGTTAAAGCACTTAACTTTTCTTGATAAAGTCGCTTTGTTTTCAAACTTTCCGTAGTTTTTAATAATTCTAGATAGGGCGTACCATTTTTTCGCTATAATCTTACCATCAAGTTTTATTTCCTCGAAGGCGCACAGTACGAGGATTCAAAACTAAGAGATTTTACAATCAGAATTTTGATAAAGTGAATTGAAAATCCCAGTAAAAATCCGATGAAAATTCAGTGTATTAATGTGTTTAAATCCACTTCTTCTCCTTATTTTGGTTTAAATATTATTAGAGTCGATGAAAATCATAAAGGTAATAGTAAAACATCAAGTGTAGATCGATCAAGGAGTTAGATACATCTGAACTCCACTTTATAGATAGAATTTTTCGTCGTGTTACTTCATGCTTGGTACGTACTTGACAGGATTCAGCTTTCAAATCGACACCTGTCAACAACACTCAAATCGACATCTGTCAATATGAGTTCGGAACGTCTATTTTGGATAATCTTTCCCATGGAACGCTACATATAGAAAGATTGTACTGAAGTTGTGGGATTTCGTTGGCAAAAGAACTCTTCAGCTAATGTAACGCAACGAACGTATAGAAGATGATATGAAATTTTGGAGACAAAGCCCCTGCAACTTAAAAGATTACAGTTACCGATAAGTTACAAAGATTACAAAGATTACAGTCCATCCATGTCGAAATGGAGATGTTATTGAAGCCGTGAGCGCCGATGTTGATCATAACCTGAGCGCAGCATATCGTCGGTAGGCTCAGCAGTTTGACGTCTTCCTTGTCACTTTGCATTTTTTTCCATTAAATATGCAATTGGTATAAACATTAAGGGTCAAAGATAAGCTAAGTCGTATTCAATGCGATAAAAACATATAAAATAATGCTAATAGTAAACATGATTTCTGACTCTTTCTGGAAGTTTCAATATGAAAAATGTTCGTGATTAGGCATTACAAATCCAGAAATGAAAATGAAAAAAAAGCGAAAATGAAGACTATGCGACTTTATGTAAATGGAGTGCGATGTTTCGCGACATTTTTGGCCAACAAACTTCCTGAAAATGGTATGGAGAATATTTAGTTGCTGCAAGACGATGCTACATGCTAAACTGCTGGAAATAATAATGGATTTTTTTAGTCCAATGGACTCCGGAAAATTGATTTCCAACGTAGCCCGCTCGATACCCAGATTAACTGTAACAGACTTTCTCTTGTGGGTTATTTTACATTCAAACAGTTCTCTGAAAGCTAAGGTTTATGCTGACAAACTTAATATGACCCGTACAATTTGAAGCAAATATACGCCAAGAAATTGCTCAAATCATACTCAAAATACTTCAAAAGTGATGAAAAAGAACGAGAAAAAATGATGAAAAGTGGTTACTGGAAGAGGATACTTTTCAAATATTATTCTCATGAAAATATAGAATACTATATTCTATAATCCTGTACTAGTGCCATTCTTCGTCATCCGCCTGACATCTGAAATGTCATGTCAATTTCTGAAGAAACACTTATGAGTTTTTCCATGTCTTGATACGATACTAGAAATAAATTTTTCAAAATTCCTTCCATTCGTTTGATGCAATCCCTCCACTCACTGTTAGTCATGATTGCATTGATGTATTAAGAAAAAAAACCTTTTGTTTTGTAAAAAGAAAGTGCTTCAAGCGCCTCCAAAATTTTTGCACGACCTGATCATATAGTATTTATTTAATTCGAATCACACGTTGTGATAGTTATCTTATGTAGCAACCGAAATCGAAAGATGGAGTGAAATAGACAATTCACGTACAAACTTCCATTAATTCAAAATCGTAATAAACTACCAATTGTCTTGTCAAATTTGAAGTCTTCTCCAAAAAGTAAAATTTATATTTGCTTCTTCCCAAATAGGAAAAGGTAGCAGGGGTTTCCGAAAATTCACGTATGGATTGATTTTAATATTGGGAGTACAAATTAATTCGGTCCGTTTTTTTGTGGTCAAAAATCCATTTATTATAAAATAAAAAGAATTAAAAGATTAATCAAAGTATCGTCCATCGCTAGTTACTACTTTTTCCCACCTCTCACGCACTTTTTGAATTCCCTCTCGAAAAAATGTCTCGTCTTTTGAGATGATCCATGTTAGAAGCCAATTTTCGATTTCTGCGAAAGAAGTGAACCGATGACCTGCCAAATCGTGCTGCATCCGTCGGAACAACCAGTAATCAGAAGGTGCAATGTCCGGAGAATATGGCGGGTGCGGCAAAATATCCCACTTGAGCGTTTCCAAATATTTTTTCGCGACTTTTGCGACATGAGGCCGAGCGTTGTCATGCAGGAGAATAACTTTGTCATGTCTTTGCTTGTATTTCGGCCGCTTTTCTCGTAATGCACGGCTCAAACGCATCAATTGCAGCCTATACTGATCGCCCGTTATGGTCTCGCCAGGTTGTAGCAGCTCATAGAACACAATACCCTTTTGGTCCCACCAGATACACAACAAGACCTTCGAACCATGAATATTCGGCTTTGGTGTTGATGTTGAGGTCGATGGCAACGATTGACCGGGCATAGCGTAGTATTTTTTCTTCTTGGGGTTATCATAGAATACCCATTTTTCGTCCCCAGTAGTAATTCGATGTAAAAAACCTTTTCTTTGTTGCCTTTGAATCAGCTGCTCGCAAGTGAAAAGTCGCCTTTCAATATCTCTCAGTTTCAGTTCATAAGGAACCCAATCGCCTTGCTTTTGAATCATTCCCATGGATTTTAACCGTACAGAAACTGCTTCTTGTGCCACTTCTAAAGATTCTGCAAGCTCTTCTTGCGTTTGACTGGGATCTTCATCGAGCAATGCCTCCAACTGTTTGTTTAAAATTATGTTTAAAATTAAATTTATTTTTTGAAAAAGAATGTCATCTGGTGAATAGACCCCACAGCTTTACTGTCACATATGCAATCTTTAATTGAAATTTTCTAGAGAATTTTGCATTGGTGTGCCTGAAATTAATTAGTACAGTGCTCAATTTTCTTCTTCAAAGCTTGGGTGGTCGTTGGCTTGATTGGTATAAATCCTAGACTTTAAAAAAGCTGTAAGAAACAGCAGTCCAACGGCGTTGAATCTTAAGATTTGACCGGCCAACTCACTTAGCCAAAACGAGAAATTACACGACACAGGAAAGATTAATACAATAGTTGCATTATTTCTTTTTATGGCATGTCGCACGATCTTGCTGAAATCATATGTTGCAAGCATTCATATCTTGCAATTTAGGAAGAAGGAATCGCGTAAACATATCGTAATAGCGAGAAGCATTAACATTTATTGTCTGATCTGTCACATTTTCGAAAACAAAATGCTTCCGATTTTGCTTCCGCACCAAACAGTGACACGTTATCGATGCATATTTTTCACCCGTGAATTTATCAAAATTCGACAATTTTTCCGATCAAGAAAACCATCAAGGGAAAAAGGGCTTGATCGCTGAAGATAATTTTGCTTGAGATATCAACATCCAATTGTTACTGTTCGATCATCCATTCAACTAACATTCTACGCTTTGTGTGGTCAGTACGCGCGAAGATGCATATTTTTCGCTGATGTGAGCTTCTTGGGAACACCAACTGTTAACTACAATGACTAATTGACTTCCTGTTCGCTCTGTAGCCAATGAACTATCAATGTTTTGCAAAAGTTCTGGGTTCGTGATGTGTTAAATTGCAACTGTTCCTAAACTGTCAACAATCTAACGGTTTACATTTTTTCTGGCAACCCTTTAACCGTATAAATGGCGAGAAATTCAAATTTCGCCTGACTAATACGACACCCTTTACAATTAGTCACCAGTTTATTGCTTTTTATATACATACAAATGTCATTTAGAAATGCAGAATATATATTTACCTGTTACTTATGATCTAACGATAATTCTGCGTTGAGTGACCAAATGTTATAATGGTATTTATCTTTAATCATATAACAGAGCCATTTCGGAACCACTTAAAACTTAAATAGAATGTTTGATAAGTTTAATAAGTTTTTTGTGATTTATTTTTGCGGTGGTTGTTTTCATGTTATTGCCATTATTATTTTCTCATAATGACTACTGCTTTGTACTACTGCTGTACTTTGTTAATTTTCATAATTTTTTGAGTTGAAAAGTGTTTATTATAGATCGATAAATAAAAAATGTTGTGTTTTATCCCTTTTCCTCTTCCAGATTAAAAATTTCTGACTACAATTTCATGTTGACCAACCTCTCCTCCACCTGCTTCCATTCTTTCTCCATAATAATACATCTAGTATATACATATACAACTAACACATGTACACACGCAAATTCTACGAAATTCGTCAATAGTGTACATACTTTTATTCGATTATCAGCTCGATAATACTTGAAAGCACATTTATATTTGGAATAATTTATGTGTTATCATAAAATTGCTATAAAATTATAATTAATTCGTACACTGTTACCTGGGAATTTTTTCCGCAAAGTGCGCGTACTCACTTGTTATCGGACGATAAGATAATGGTACTAGAAACTTAGGGGGAAAAAACTCCGTTGCGATTCATTGGGTAAACAGGAAAAGATCGTGGAGATTCCGTATTCATGCTGGAAAATTACGATCGCTTGTAAATAAGGAATGTCGGGCGGAAATTCAATAAGTGCTTGGAGATGCATAAACTATGCGTAAACTTAAATTGCAACAAAAAACATTTAATCTTAACTATTTTAATTAGAATAATTCTATCGAATTGAATTTAATTTAAATGGGTATTTCGCATGAAATTACCGTTCAACAAATTTTATAAAAATTTTTCCCAATTTTAATTTTGTAACGAAAAATACGCAATACATACGGCAGCGCATCGGCAAAGCGTAATCACTCATGAGTGAAGATCTCGAAGAAAGAGATAGAGCACGTAATACTCGGTGCATATTTGTATAAGTTCGTTGCTGTTTGTTACAGAAGCGTTTATTCTAGACACAACGAAATGATGAATATGAGAAAATTTTTGCTGATACAAATAAAATTGTAGTACCTTCAACGTAACCCCATTAAGCTGGAAATAAATTCGAGATTTTAGCTCGAATTAGTGCTTCTGATGTGGAAAATTCATTCGAATTCGATATGATCGAAGCGCAAACTTCTGAAATTCCACATATAACGAACTTTTGAGGCTGCATAATAACCACGTGATTGCTCCTGTTACCTGGCATATCGTTGAGCAAGCGAATTCGAAATAGGTTCAAGGACTGAATGAACTGGAACAGGACTGTAAAAACGTCCATTCTAGGTGACACTCACTTGGGCCGTCCTTCGACGTTTGTTACGCAAGTTGAAAAGTTTGTATTGGATGATCGTCGCCTGACCGTACGTTTTATTTCTGCAGAGTTAAGGATCTCAATAGATATCATACTATACTCAAAATATTTTAAATGATTATTTGGGAATGAATATTGTATCCTCGTGTTGAGTTCCTAGAATGCTCTTAGACGCAGGAAATAAAATGCTACTCAAAATTTCGACGACTTCATTGGAATTGTTTCCTGATCGCTTTTTAGCTCGTATCATAACAGTACATGAAACATAGTTTCACCATTTTGATCCTGAAACGAAACAACAATTGATGACACGGCAAAGATCGCCAACTCCAACTCAAATTTAGACAAAATTGTCTGCCGGTAAGATCATCGAAACTGTTTTCCGATAGTCTAGGAGCTGCAATGATTGAGTATCGTCAACTGTCAGAGAATTTTTAAAAAGCGAAAAGGAAAATTCACGAAAATTCCCGTTAAGACAACGCAGCCGAACGCAAGTCCGATTATTTCCCATATTCACCAGACCTAGCTTCAAAATCATTTTTATTTATTTACACCACTGTATGAAAATTTGAGTTAAACGCTCACATTGAGAAATATAAGTTGGTGCCAAATTGTCAATTTGGTGTCCGTTCCAGCCATTTGACCATACATGCATACCTCAGACATCTGTTGGAAGCTAAATGATAGAGAATGTGTTGGAGCGTGTCTCATTGATATGGAGAAAGCCTTTGATACCGTGTTGTTAGATGGACTAATTTTTAAACTTCTTGAGGACAGGTTCCCCAGACACCTTGTTGTCATGATGTGTAATATGTTGTACGGAAAAGCATTTGTTGTAACTGATGGAAATCTGACGGCACTGGGCTACTTCAAAGTCTTGAATGGTCTACAACAGGGTACAGTTACTGCTATTCTTAATATTAATTCTCAAACTATTGAATTGCTTTGATTTTAATATCTCTCCAACACGATCATTGGTAGCGTTTGCTGATGATCTGATCATCTATACAGCAGACCGAAAAGCTACATTAGTCCAGAGTAACCTCCAAAAAATGTTTAAAGATATACAGCTCTACACCGATCGTTGGCGAATGAAAATTAATGCGCAGAAGTGTGAATCAATTTTGTTTCGGACCACGCTGCAAGGGGCGAATCAAGACTTGAAACGTAATTGGCAGGATTTCCACATTATGGCTGGCGAGGGTAGTTCAAAGAGGGTTCCACATAAATCCTGTGTTCGATAACTCGGTGTACCAATACCTGTATTATATACATCATGTCAAAATGATACTGAGTAAAGCACAAAAAGTAGTCATGGCCCTTCGTCGACTCTTTCATTCTGAATACATTCTTCAATAGGTCAAAGTTATCTGTTACACGACCCTGATTAGACCAATTTTGACATATGGATGTTAGATCTGGTACAATCAGCGTGCTTGTATGATGGAAAGATTAAAAGTTTTCATAAGGAAATGTCTTCGTGCATGTACTGGTTTATATAGGAAGCCTGAGACGGATTGGAAACACCATATATCTAATAGGAAGATTTATCAAACTGCTAAAGTGACGAGAGTCGATATCTTCATATTGAGACTTCTTCGCAATCATATCGCAAGATCTGTAACTGTGAGTGAAAATCCTTGGATTTCACAGCCATTCGATCCCACGGATGAGTTTATTGCGACTTGCCTCGCTACTGACTTTGATCCTCCAGAAGCATTCATATATTTAGACATTTATCGATATATCTTTGATTCCGACGGGGTCCCAATCACATATATATCACATATATAGATGGGCCACCGATAAAAAGATAAAATATCCATAGTACACGAGACCAGCAATTCCAATGGAGATAGTCATTTGCTAAATTCGTTGAGACTGGTCGAGCTGACATGGGGCAGCCGAGATATTGGTGGCTGAATGACAATGCCTAAATTATTCGAGTTTTATTTTCAATTTTTGTACTTTTCATTACTTGGTTTTTGAGTTTCAGCTCATAGTATTGTTGTTGTGTTAAAAATGGCATAGATTTCAATATTTAGTATAGGTATATAGTATTATATTAGGCATTGGAAATTATGTTTAACGTTTAGGCTAGGAATATTGCTAGCATTACAATAGTATAAAATAAATTGTTTTGATTAGAATAACGTTAGAATATATGAGTAGTAGGATAAAAGTTCACTGTTGTGTTAAAATTATAATTGATTTTTGAATAGGGTTGCTTGGTTTTTTTCTCCTTTTTCGAATTGAACCATAAAATATGTAATGATTTAATTAAATTGCATTTGATATTGTCTTGTTTTCCTTTTCATTAGTAAATGATAATATTTAAATTTAGAAAGCCATTTGGGCCATAACGTTTTTCGTATTTTTATTGTCAGCTTTATATTCTTGAAAAATTTATAACGATGAATATTAAATAAAGCGTTTTTGACATTGACTTGAACATTTAACATGATTTAACATGAACATTTAAGAGGCAAAAAATTTGAAAATGATAAAAAATGCCAACTGTAAGTGATTTTGAAAGTGTTTGATATGTTTTGAAAAAAAAATATAATTAACAATTAATATTAATGATATATTGGGGCAACCGATAAGTCACACCTGCAGCGAAAGAAAGGAACATTGTTACACAGACAATGTTATTTGAAAATACAAAGGCCGCATAATGGCGGCAGAAGGAAGTTATTTTTAACCGACCAGTTCTGAGCGCGGGCGTGGGGTCTTAGGACATTATTTAAGCTCTGATACTTCCATGTCACATACACACACAGAAAGAGCTTACTCTTTCATATTAGACAACATGAATGAATAAATTGAAATGACGAAATGAAAGCAAGTAAATATAAAATATTTAGTTTACATTAATTGTGCAGCGCTGATTCTGCTCACCTCTGCTCTATTTCGGGACTTCAATTGAGCGTATGAATTCTGCCGCGCTGCGTCCAACACGAATCTCCACCTCAGCTTGGTTTCGGGACTTGGATGAATTCCGCTGCGCTACCTCTGACCACCTTTGCTTGATTGCGGGACTTCTTGCCCTCTATCGTAATCAAAATGTTCTCCTAGGCTTTGTAATTCAAAGATATTGCGCTCGAGGACTTCTGGGGCTAAACACTTCAAACAGCTGCTAATACTTCTTGATTCTCTTTATTATCCTCAATACTTAAATTCACAATTTCTATTTCCCAAACTTTATACTGAATTTCTATATATATATATATCAACATTTTTCTATCCTATTTATAGCGATATGTTCACAACAAACAAGTGAATCATATCAATGGAAAATTTCTTCCCAATAACGTAACAAGAAATTTTTTTTGTTTTTTTCTTCTACTGAGAATTGTTTTTCGAGACTTTTTTTCTGACATTTTTTTTACTAATGTTAGTTAACTAAATATTACTTAATATCTAAATCTAATTATAAATGTTTTTATTTTAATTTTATTCTAAGTTCTATTTTATTTATTTATTTATTTGTTTAACTATATATATTTTTTGGTTTGTTTTTATGTCACCTACTCATCGGAATACGTAACAAGTGCCGAAAGAGGCGAGTTTTTCTAAAAAGGAATCTGAGGTCTGGAAAAAAGATATTTAAAATTTATTAACCTAAAGTGTGATTGTTTGGAAAAATTAGATATTACGCCTAACTTCTCTGTACCATTGTCATTCTCATTCCTTTGCGAACACCCGTCTTACACATCCAGGTTGAGAGTTCGTGGAAATCAAGAACCATATGAGCACTGTGATTAATATGGCTTGGTAATGAGTCTTTTCAACTCAATTTGAGCAACGCGCGATAAGGCTGCAGCTGAGGTAACAGTCGACGCGAATATCTTTGGTCTTGTTTTCCCATGATTGAAACGGCATCGCGTCCTTACTGCTTATTGTGCCCCGGTATCACGGATGAAGTTTCCCACACTTTCTTCTTATTGCAGAAAGTGTTCTTCTTATTTTCTTGAAAGTAATGAAGTCTTTGCTTGCACCTCGCTGAAAGCAAAAGCTCGTTGGTAAAGTCTAGAAAAAACACTAAAAGACCTATAGAACAGGTGGTTATTCTGATAAAGGAGGGCTTCGTTGATCGCATGTTGTTCAGAGAGAAAACAGGTGACTTTTACTATAATTTTAATCAGTTGAAAAATGCACCTTCATAAGTCGATGGATCAAATTGGCGGAAAAAGTTAGGCTTGACTGACTAAAGAGACAAACCACTTTTAGCCTAGGTTTTTTCTTCGATGTGTAAATGAGTAAAATCATTGCGTGTTAATAGTATAGACTTTGGATATAGACAATAGACTTTCCTTCCTAAAGCCCTCACTAAGTTAACGGAGGCTTGAAGGTGGATACATATCTCTATAATTGTCTACCCTGTCTGTATTTGAAGGATTGAAACTTTTTTTCCAGATGTGGCTGGCCTCTAAAAAGTCTTCTGACGTCGTCTTTCGCTGTCATCGTTTCAACTCCACATCCTTGAGGAGTAATTGCTTCTGTATTTGGAAAAAGAGAAATATACGAAATTGGAAGTAGGAAATTGATTGTCTTTGATCTGTCTTTGATTGATCACCAAAAACCTCACTCCTAAGCAATTCATAGGAATTCTCGGTTATAATCACATGATGTTCATTTACACATAGAAATTTTTGTGATGGTTGACAATTAATTTAATTATTAGCGAGTATCGTTTTAGTTTTATGGGTTAAGCCAAGAAGTGAACGCGATCAAAACCAAAACTCCTTCTTTTAATAATGTACAGGGCTCACATAATCAATATTATCAAACAGCTAGAGAATCAAACCTCCAAGTCTGGGAAAGGTGTTTGAGTAGTCTCAAATTGTCAAAGGTGTTTCATCTTGAATTTAGGTGAACGATGACATGAGTCGTCAAAAAATTACAGTTCCACCAGCCAAATATTATTCGTCCTTAGAATGCTTAAGCGCACCTGAACTTGCAAAAGATTCTTGAAAGAATAGTGTGATCTCAGTATATTAATGAGGTTGTGGACCGTGTTGAGCAACGTTTAGGTTAAAAACAAACTAAAGCTCATTTTCTAGACAAAGAGGAAGCTGTCAATAACATCGCCGTAGCAAAGGTACAGACAGCGCTAACACTCTCTGGTATATTCTTTCTGACAGAGAAAGGAAAAGCAGAAAAAGATTGACATGTGCATTGGGGTTTTATACGATATCATGGCATAAGTACATACAGCGCTAACACGTCAAATAAACTACCTAACTCTAACTACCTTACGTTGTTACGTTCTCGCAGAGTGCATCAGGGTGCCATACTATATCATACCTTCGGGTGAGAAGTACTCCCCCGATTAGTTTTTTCATCTTTCGTCTTTTTCGAATATACGAAATATATATCGAAGTCAAAATGGCACGGTATTAGAGTGAAGAAGATACTGCTAAAATTTTGCACGAGGACTTTTCAGACGACGACAGAGAAATCACTCAGCTTTCCGCAAACGAATAGGAACTATGTAATATTTTATCAGAAACTATTGATGACAACACAAAAAAAGAAATTCGAAGTGGCAAAGATGATGGGAGTGAAAAGCAAGGAGAACAAGATAAATCAAGAGCGTCGGGTTTTTATTGAAAAAATCGTTTCAAATGGTTAAAAGTTCTGGAACAAGATTTCAAAGCATTGAAATGCATTTACCCGGCATTCGAGGATCCGCTGCGGAACAACAGAATTAGACACCTTTCAAATCATGGTCCCTGCTTATCATGAATGATATGATTTCGTAAATCACTACACAAACTAATGAGAATATAAGGGAAATTTTAAAGAAGAGAAATACTAATAATAAAAAAACTGTCTGCCTTTATTTGTCATTATGAGTATCATCTCTAAAGTGTGATGACGTACAAAATCGTTAAAAAAGAAGAGTTAGTCACTCCCTGGTTCTCATTTCTTTTACATTTGACATGTTTATGGAGAACTACGAAACAATTTATATTTATACGAAGTATTTGACGGTGGATGGAATGCCTGTACTAGTGTCTTTCCGGGAGATGCAAATTTTTCGTGTATGTTAAATAAAAGCCGGCACGATATGGCATAAAAATTATTTGCGATGCCAGAACTCATTGCTTTTTCTTTGATTTTATATACCAACCAAAAGAGCAGGAAGGGCGAAGTGATTAATCAATACCTACGATAGCTGTTTTGAGGCAAGCAGAACCTTTATTTGACATTAATAGAAATATAACTAGAGACAATTTCATCGATCGCGATAGTTGATCCTATAAAACGTGGTGGTCTAACCTGTGTTGAAACCATGCCCAAGAATAAAAGAGGGATTCTCAAATAGTTTCTACCACAGAGATTAAGACCGGTTGAGCCATGATTGTTTGGATTTGTTGGCGATGAACGATTGGTTTCATATGTGCTAAAGAGAAAAAAATCCTTTGTCTTAGTATTCCCGTTAGATCCTTCGTTCGATATTGATGCAACCCCTCGAAACCAGAAATCATTTTTTTTGGCATCAATCAAGGGTGACGATGACAATATTGATATGAATGTACGACAAATTATGTTGGTAAAGAGCTCGACGTTGTCCAGCTACTGTTTTTGGAGCGATTTAAGTATAGCAATAGCCAACAGCTTTGTTATTTGGAAAGCATCGAACATAAGTCGTAAGTTGCTTCAACGTGATTTCCTTATAGACATAGGGATGTCCCTGGTAATATCTCTAGTTGAAGAGCGTAGTCAAAACAAGAGGGGTTTTCGAAAGGACTTAAAAAATGGAGTTGCCCTGGAACTTTGAGCAAAGCATGAGGCTGAAGCTGGATCGACTCAGCCAAAGTGATCAAAAATTGTTCGATACTACACCTACCACTTCTACACTACACTACCAAAAAGTATTCAAAATGTGACAATTTGGTTTGTAGATTACACACATAATGTGATCAATTAATCGTGTCAATATATGGTTATTTTTCTTTTAATAAAGTGGTAACCCAGCATAGAAATTTCCTTACATTGCTTACCTTTAACCTCACCTTTTTCAGATCAGTGAGGAAAGAACTCCGAAGACTCATCAATGAGAGTAAAGCAAGCTGCTGGCAAGAACTTGTGGACGATTTGAACAAGGATCCATGGGGGCTCGGCTACAAGGTAGTGTGGCGCAAGCTCGGCTCCTCACCGAAGCTGTGTTTACTTCAAACAGACAAGATGGGCGGCATAGTGCAGGCGCTTTTTCCAACTCATCCTGTCTGTGTTGATGCTGCCCACGAGGTCGACTCAGGCGAATGTCCATCGTTCACTAAAAATGAGCTGGGGGATGCGGTGCTTTCTATGAAACCTCGAAAGGCACCAGGACCAGACGGCATTCCAACCGAGGTGCTACAAATGGTTTTTCACGTTTGCCCTGACTTGCTACTCAATGTATTTAACGCTTGCCTTAGAGAAGGTGTATTCCCATCTCGCTGGAAGGTGACGAGGCTCACATTGATCAGCAAGGGAAAAGGGGACCCCGGGCTGCCATCTACATACCGCCCGCTTTGTATGCTGGGCATAGCCGGGAAAGTGTTCGAAAAGCTCATCAAGCGTATCAAGCTCATCAGTATCGGATTTTGAGGGATTACTTAAAGGACCGCAGTCTGCTCTATGACACGCAAGATGGGCGGCGCGGTATGGAGATAACGTATGGTGTAGCGCAAGGCTCCATACTGGAACCAGACTTGTGGAACGCCTCATACGATGGACTATTGAGGCTTGAGCTGCCAGATGAGTCGCGCTTAGTCGGCTATGCAGATGATATAGCAGCACTGGTCGCCGGACGTACAGTCGAACATGCGCAACGCAGACTGGGAGTGCTAATGCGTCAAGTGAGGGAATGGATGACCACCCGCGGGTTCAGTTTGGCACTAGAGAAAACCGAGGTGGTCATTCTCAGGAAGAAAAGAATTCCCACGGTAATTCCTTTGCAGATCGGAGATGCGACTGTTGAGTGTAAACTTGCAATAAAATATTTCGGACTATTGATCGATTCCAAAATGAGCTTTTCGGAACAGATCAGGGCAACGGTGAAAAAGGCCGCGATAGGCGTCTCAGCTCTAAGTCGACTAATGTGCAACATCGGTTGCCCCACACCGAGCAAACGCCGACTTCTCATGAGTGCTGTACAGTCAGTGCTACTGTACGGCTCTGAAGTTTGGGCCGGAGCTCTCAGTAAGGAGCTGTACCGAAAGCGCTTGGCCCAGGTACAGAGACGAGGAGCTTTGCGGGTTGCGTCTGCATACCGCACTGTCTCTGAGTCGGCAGTGCTGGTGATCGCAGGAGTGATACCCATCGCCCTCCTTGCTAGGGAGAGACGGAGAATTTATGACCGAAAAGTGGAGGGCTCAAGATATGCTGTCAACCGAGAGGAGAGGCAGCGCACAATACTCGAGTGGCAACAGTCCTGGGAAGGCGACTCTAATGGCCACTGGACTGCCCGTCTTATAGAGAACGTGGGATCGTGGCTAAATTGAAGGCCCGGTGAGACTGATTATTACCTTACCCAGCTCCTTAGCGGGCATGGGTATTTTCAGTCTTACTTGCACAAGATTGGTAAGTCACGGTCCCCAGACTGCATTTTCTGCCCCGGGGAAAGGGACGACGCATGTCACACCTTCTTCAACTGTGGAAATGGAACAGGATGCAGCAGGAATTGTGGGAGGTGATGGGAGAGCTTTCTGCAGACAATATGGTCGAAGAAATGCTGAAAAGTTTCGACAAATGGAGCTGTGTGGCACATTACTCTCGGGCAATACTTACAGCAAAAAAGTGAACATGGATAACCTTGGGTGCGGGGTCTAGGGGGGTCTCCTTTCCAGCAGTTCTCCTCCATCTTGCCCCTCCCGCTGGGGGGAGATTTCTCTAGGCTGACGGCGCCCTAGGGCGAAGTAAAAAGAGGCCTAGCCCGAAGTAATGTGTCAAACGGTTCCAGGCTAGAGTCCCTTGAAAGGGAGGGTGGTTAGTGGGTAGTCTGGTAGCATGCGCTGCTAGGAGTCCCACACTCCGGGCGTAACCCCACAACCCATAAAAAACCTCACCTTTTTCATTAAATCACAGAAAGGCCTCACGTTAATATTTTGATGTAATGTCGAATAAAAAAATTGTTGTTCATTTTATTTCAGCTTTTCCTAAAATTTAAAATAGGAAATAAACATTTGAAAGAATTAGTTATAAGAATTTTTTACACATAAGGAAAAATTGTTTACTGAAAAACTATGATTGGTTCAAAGAAACGCCATTTTCTTTGCAATAATACTGTATTTTGAAATAATAAATAATTTAATTGAAAATAAAAGATATTTCTATTTCACCCGAAAATTCTTTGAGTATACGATTTCTCGCAAAATATACAAAAATACTTATTGGGGTAGAAATCTACCCTACGAATGAAGTTTAGTTGAGTAAAATACAGAATGTAGTTGAAGGTTAATGGAAGCGTAATACCTTCTCTACCTTGTATCCTTCTTATGAATATTTTGCCATCCGAAAAAGTACTGATAAAGGTGCGAATTCGCAAGGGAGTGGATAAAGAGGATAGTATATGCAATGATCTGAGGTACATCTGAGCTATAGTGGCTGCTTGGCACAGGTGCAGACACAGGGGGCGCTGCAAATTGAATGCGCGTATCGAGCAGTCTTAGGGACGAAAGTACAGGTAATCGCTAGAGTGAATCCTATCGCCCTCCGCATATATATTAATCTTCAAAAAAGTGAATCTCAGCAGAGAAGTGGTCACCAGGGAAGAGATGCAACGTTCTTTCAGTGATAAGGAGTGATTAGAACAGTTCAGGGAGCGAGTCACAAGATAGGACTGATCCCTGATCTGAGGCCGTGATTCAATCGAGTACATGCTGAGACTGATTTCTGCGTGGACCAGCTCTTAAGCGGCCATGGATGTTTTCGGTCTAACCTACACAAGACTTACATGTCACGCTTTCCTCTATGTTTTGTGCAGGAGAGTTTGATTACGCCGATCATACATTCTTCTCTTACAAAATATTGAATAAGCAACTGATTTCTGACCGGGGACTTCTTCAACGAAATTGGTGAGCTCTACCCGAACGCAAATGGGATCGCGTGGCACAATATGCTTTGACAGTGCTGACACTGTAAACGCTATACTCGAGTGTTGGAAGGCATCGGCGGTAGAGGGAACTCTTTTTTAGCACTTCCTTCCTCTCCCTTCCGTCCCGCTGGAGAAAAGATTCCCTTAATCTGAAAGTGCATCTACGCGTAAAAACCGAAGCCTAACCCGAAGTTTTCTTTCAAACGCTTCCAGGCTAGGTTCTTAGGTTGACAGGGGAGCTGTTTAGTAGGTAGTCCAGAAGCATTGTGCGTCAAGGACTCCTACACTCCTACATGGTTGCTAGTACTTTGTGCTCAACTCTGATTGTTTCTCTTTACCTACTTCTCAATCTAATCGCACTTAATCTAACACTTAAGAAACGCGTACTGAAATGAGCTAAGCCTTAGTGAGTCTGAGAATGATGGTCGCAATCAATAATGGTCAAAGACTTTTCTAGACTCCTTACAAAAGGAAAATCAGCGAATTATTATGTGGTCCATAAAATGAACCTTAGAAAGTACTTTTTCGTACACTTTCCATCTAGAATAGTCTTGAGATATTACAAAGTTATCGGGGCTAAGAACTTAAAACTTAACAAATCAGAATGCTTTTAGCGCAGGTGGTTTTTAATGTTTCGAGCGATTCCTCAAAACATCTCCCTTACTGCCCCAGATTCGTTCAGACGAAAGAACTGTCTGGTAAGTTTTAAGAAACTTGGAATCCCTAAAGAGAAAAAGTCCTTTTAGTTGCTCGGATAGCCATGTATATATCAAGGCTCTGGTCTCCTTTAAACTTTTAAGAAGTGTCAGCAGAACCTGGATTCTGTGGGCTACCGATTCGCTGTTGCTTTTTATGTAGAGGAACATGCACAGGCACTTTTTGCAGAAGCAGTTAGTGGACAGTTAGGATGTCGTGAAGTAACTAATATATTTCGACTATTTTTCGTAATAAATTTCGCTCAAGGTATTTTCACCCCCATGCTGTATCGGTGATGTACTGGCCAACTTACTGCAACCACCAGAACATTGAGCCTTTTACTATATCTCTCAGTGTCATTCTTATCTGCAGAAAGTCGCTGGCAGATAAACATTATTTTTTTCCTTCTTTTGTAGTTGAATTCGCTATCATATTCATAATAAATTTAATATTTATAATATACACAGCTGGACAAAATAATAGTTGTAAACATTCATATTTACAAGCAAGTTGCATTTTCATATATATCTTTTTTATTCCTCAAAAAATTAGTTAGCATGAAATATAAGCATAGTTCAGCGTCGTAATAAAGAATAAAAAATAAATCACAAACCAAAAAAAAACTTAATATTACGTTAATTCATGGAATAAACCAATTTTTGAATGGTCAGAATAGTAGGTGTGCCCAATAAAGTTATTAATTAACAATAAAATTTCGTTAGTTGCCGTTCCATTTAATGCTGAATTAATTAGAATGCATTTAATACCCTGAATATCCGCCATTATTTTTGATGACTTTTTCAATTCTTTTGGGCATAGACGATATCAGTTTCTGACAAGTTTCTACGGGAATACTATACCAAACTCGTTGAATATTTTCCCATACCTGATTTTTATTCTGGCAAACCGTTTTTGAAACATCTCTTTTAAGTTGACCCCAGAAGTTCTCAATGTAATTGAGGTCTGGGGATTGAATTGGACACTCAAGGACGTCTACGTCATGCTCTTGGAACCATGTTTTCACCAATCGTGATGAATGTTTAGCATCATTATCGTGTTGGAATGTCCATAAAAGCGGCATATTTTCTTCGGCCTATGGTAGCATTATAGTCTGCAACAAATCCTTTTACACGAATCTATCCATTGTTCCATCGATTCGATGTATGGGACCTACTCCTTGCCAAGAAAAGCAGCCCCATACCATCAAGCTGCCACCTCCGTGTTTTACTGTTTTTTTTTGTAAACCTACCATGAAATTCCTTGCCTTTTAGTCGGCGAACATTTCTTTCCGCATCGTTACCAAACAAATTTATCTTTGTTTCATCACTCCAGAGGATATTACGCCACTTTTATTCACCCTGTTGTCCACACCAGGTCTTATGAACCAGTGCGAATTTTTTCCTCTTCTTCAAATTTTTAGTTCTAAGCAGAGGAATTTTTCGGGCAATCCTTCCTGGTAGTTTTGCAATTACTAACCGTCGCCGAACGGTTCGTGATGATACAACATTCCCAATTTCGCTTGCAATTGTCCTGGATGATGTGAATAGGTCACGTTTAGCTAGTGTAATGATATGATTGTCGGTCACTGGTGAGGTTTTTTTAGGAGCCCCACGCGTTTCAATGGACTTTTCCGGTTTAGATCATTTGTTACGAAATTTTCGGACCATCCCATTAATGTGGCAATGAATTTGTAGGTCCTTCCTTCATTTCAGAGCTGACGAAGAAGTCTTTTCTCTTCTGCACTGCAATGACGTCCACGACCCATCTAATATCATTATAATTGTGTAAATAAACATCCATTTCGATCAACTTTCTCAACATCTTACCTTCTGCAACTAAATAACACTTTAAATTTATTTATTTTAATTTTCTTTCAATGCACACCTATTTTATTGTCCAACTCAATTTAAAGGGTGAACAAATTAACAAGCTGCAATATTGAACAGTTAGTAGTTTTATTGCGAAGATTACCCTATTACATTGCTAATCAGTGCTACCACATTTGCAAACTGATTCTTTGATCGTACAAACTGTTATGCAATATATTTTCTACATTTTACAAATTTTGGGACTCACACCTATTATTTTGTTCAGCTGTGTATATCAACTGTAACATTATAGTATTTACTATAAAACGTATGTAAAGTCATGAATTCCACGAATTCAATTCATTTGCTGTTTCATTCAGCCGTTTAACTACACAGGATGACTGGCATTACTGCGTTGTTTCCAATGTAATTTTGATCAGGACCTCAGTCTCAGATCCCCCTCGTCGAATTCTTCAAAAAAAAACCCTCCTATGCAAGTGCGTGCAAGTCGTAACAATCCCCTTTGTCTCCGTTTTTACAAAAAACTTTTCAAAACAAGTAGGAATCACAAACATCGGTTTAAAAAAAAACTTCATTTTTCTTCGCTTTATAGTTTAAGGGCTTAAAACAAATTGGTGCTGTTTGTCAAACAAAAGCAACCTCTCAAGGGGTTGTTGTTAATTTATTTTATATTGAATTTTAATGGTGATTATTGATGTTATGTTAATTTGTAAAGAGCAATCGTTTTCTAAGGTCAGGTTCACATTTGTCTATTGGATAATAAATGCGTCAATTGTAAATAAGAAAAGATAAAAAGTCATGCCTGAGAATTATAGATCACACATTACATGCAAACCACACAGATGCAATGAGAGTCTCCATGTAACATGTGTGAATTGTTATCTATTTGTTAAAGAGGGGCGTGGGGGGGATACTTATAGATGTAAGAAGTGATAAAAGTGTAGCTAACGCGTTGTCGTTGTCCGCGAATGTAAACTTTTTATATCATCTCTACAAATAAATTTCATTAACAATGCATGATATTTGGTTGAAGCAATACATGCGAGATTGTTGCTACCCTCGAGGAAAACCAATGACCGTACCAGCTAAGTGTTTAAATATGGGAAATTTTATGAATGTCCATGAAAGATTTTATTGTTCTATATAAGGAAATTAGTTACACGTTTCTGATGTAAGGATCCAGTTTGAAAATGGATTTTTTTTTACTCGCTGTGATTCGTAAACGAGACCATGTTTCAATTGTACGCTTAATTTTTATCGAGTTGAAATGATTTGCGATTTTATCTTGGCATCTGCACCGTCGTCTTCCCAACTGGTCGTGGAAGCTTTGAAAATTTATCTAAGCTTTTCAAGATATTAAGATCAAATGATCTGATTTCCATACTTTACTTGAAGCAAGCAGTAGTGATCTCGATTTCGTTACTAGTTGAATTTAATGTCTAACAAGGATTGTACGGAGTTTCGCGAAAAGCTCTAGTGGCCGGTGGGCGCTCAAATTATCTTGTATTTGCTCTGCGTTTGTTAAACATTGAACTTAGTGCATATTTGGTCAAATCACATTTAAAGTGAATTATTGTCAATGAAACTATAATTGATGTCTCGCGTCGGCCGTTTAAAAAACACTTTCGATGTGGGAAGGACATGGAGAGGAACCCGGCCCGGAATCGGTGCCACTGAAATAGTGCGGATTCTATAGAATTTCATGCATGGAAATGCAATCGCAGTTGATAGAGAGATAGTTGATGACGTGATTTGACACGAGAATGTTTACGAAATATTTTTATGAGTACAAAATTCATATAAAAATTAATTTATTAATCTTCAAAAAACAAACGCCGTTACGTGCAACAAGCTGTTTTGAGTTGACTATCATTGCGAGCTGTAAAAAGTGTTAATTAACAGTCATTTGTGGATAATTTAACAAGCATTTAGATAAATCAATATTTTTGCTTGAAATTCGAAGGCAAATAGCAAATTTCGGGGTTAAAAAAAGTTACGAATGAGATGGCAAACAATATTTTAAAGTGTTCTTGTCGATATTTCGAGGAACCGCTTACGTTTTAGTTGGAGCGTCAAGTTTAAATCGTAGCTTTTGTTCGAAATAATCTATTATGGATTTGGTTATTTCTCGTGTGAACGCGTAAACAAATGTTAAGTGCTTCGCGTAGTAACAAAGTGAAATTTTTCTCTGAGATAAAGATAATCGTTGATAACGAAAATGCAATTCGGTAGTCAACATCGACATTGGATATATCAACGAGAACGTTACGGCTTAATATCGAATTGGACAAATCGGAAGCCGATTGTTTCTAAGGCTAAACGATTTCGTGATTATTCACGGGTTAAGGTAATGCGATTCGAGTTTCTAAGGAATTAGGTTGCATTAAATTTTGTTGTAGTTCAAATATGTCTTTCTCACCTTCAAATTTGATGATTCTAGCGTGCACAGGTTTTGAAATATTCCCAGACAGCCAAAAGAACCTCTTTTAATTGGTCTGCAATGAAAAAAGCTACTGAATGTTTACCTGGTGCATATAGATCTTGGCATTTTGCATATCTTTGTACTTTCGAATTTTAATTATTTGCACATTACTGTCAAGTAGTTTGAAAGCATTTTTTTAAAACTTTTGATCAATGCTTCATGAATGATTTGAATAATCCCATGGTCCTCTGCCGTTTTAAATGGTAGCATTTAATAGCGTTTGGCAAGTGCTGGCAGTTTTTTTACAATTTTTTGCCTTTTCGAGCATTTTTCGAACGTGGTTCATTTGGCTTCTTCTTTTGAAGCCGTTGGTGTCAAAAATTCTTTCGCTTCATTACTCACGCCAATGGTTTTCCAAGAAGCAAAAAAAATGTTCGACTAATACGGCCTTTTCTTTTATTATTTTGGTAAAATATGGTTCAAATACTTTTTGGTTTTTTGCACATAAAGCACGATTCTGTGAAATGTCCATATACTCCTCATTTTTCATGACACCATTGATTTTTGAAACATCTCAAAAATTCGTTTCTGTAAAGCAGTTGTAGCACAATACTTAGTCGTCAGTGATTTTCTTTGTCGGTCAACGATAGCTTGCTACTTGCAATAGGTTGCGTAGTTTTCAAGGAAAAGTAACACCCAGGAAAACTCTTCTGCATATAAATGTTCAAACTTTACATGACCATCGCTGACACTCTCATGATCTGATATTTAAAACGGAAAAAGATGAAACGCCATGATCACAAATTTGAATCTCAACAATGTGTGTTGAAACCTTATCCTTCAGTTTGCGACTGGAATTGTACAGCTTGCAACGCATCCTCCAGTAAAGATTCTGAAAGAACACCAATATATATAAACACCAGGCAATAAAATACCTGGGTCTGTGTGAACAAAACAGAAACAACCGCGCAAATGAACTTTTGACTACAATCTTGGATCCACTATTGTCGAAAGATTTATCAGGACTAGGTCATGTGTTTTTGTAGGCTGGCGACTTAAGCTAATAGTTCCAGCAACATAAGAAAAATATTAATAGGGTGCACAATCATAGAAATATGATCGCATAAAGTCCTTACAAGTCTATCTTCATCCAATCACAGCTTTCATGGTACAATAGATGAGGTTGTCAAACCTAAAATGATCGACTAGAAACCGACCTGCGAACTGGTGTTTGCGAATCGAAACAGGCCAAAATTTGTTTGCCGACTGCAAACAAGGACGAGCAAGGTAATTTCAATTTATGCTAGTTTTGAAAAGCCTTTCATGCTTGAATGATGCATAAGTACAGAACTACAGCTTGAGGGGGCAAATCACATTAGGATTCCTATTTTTACGCTTTTTTTCATGTTTTCTTTTTGAAGGGGGATAATTATAACTAATTGAAATCGTTAGTCTATTTGATTTATATTTTGAACTGTATTTCGTAGTTTTCTAAATTGATTATCATCAAAACTCGCAAAGTAAGAAGTTGTTCTTCATGGCGGTCTATCGTCCAAGTCTATCATTACCGTGCATGGTGTAGTCTACAATTTTCACCTGGAAGCAGTTTAAGTAAATTTTTCATAATATCCTTATGTATGACTCCGCGATGAACTGAGATTTTGAGAGAAAAGTTTGAAAATAGAAAATGTATGACGCGTTTGGAAACAAAAATTAAAATGTTCGTGCTTTTGTCATAAAAAAATACTATAAATATGTAGGATCAGCGTCAGGGGGAGCTCATAACAGGACATTCAATTTAACGAAATGAAAGAATAATATATTTGAATTAAAATCGAAACGATACAAGAACATCAAATGAGCTATGGTCGCTCTGCATCTTCACTCTTTGATCATCCGATTAGAACTGACTTTCTTTTCAAACTCTCAAGCAAACATACGCTCATTCTCTCACAAGATATTTAATGCTTTGCAGGGTGGTCACATAATGCGTCACACCAACCACCCGCACTCTTCCTACGAACTCTTCAAATTCGAGCAGGCCCAAACACGACAGTCATAAACCTGCCTCACAGCATAAGCACTTTTCATTTCACACCTCGAATGACCATTCTCTCGACAAACATTTCTTTTGAATCTCATAGCCTAAAACTTAACGTCTCTAGAATTTAGTCTATGGAAAACTCTTATTTTTCTACACTGGCAACGTAGCGCCTTCTGACTCCTTATTCCACTTTTCTCTTTAAAAATCCATACACACTAATTCACTAATCCCACAAATACTATAAATTATAACAAATTTAAAAAGGATTCAGAAAATTTTTGGTTTTTGAAGATCAGTGCAAAAATTCGCTAAGATACAATGCACAAAAGTTGAAAAAAAACGCTTAACGACCAGTGACAATCTGTCTACAACGACCAGCAGTTGTCTGCAATCGCTCCATTTAATAGGCATGCATGTGATAGGCCATGCGGTATACTCGATGGCGCCTGGCTTCTTGCCCCGAAAATATAAAAAGGACTTTGAATATGGGTCTAAAACTGAACATACTCTTGAGTTGGTTAACTTTCGATTTCTGCAATACCAAAGACAATTTTTTTCGAATGTGATCAACTATTAAAAGCGCTCACACTTAGGAGGAATATCATAAAAAGGGGATAGACAAAAAGGGGCACACACTTACCAAATAAAGCAAGCTTCTAATGGTAGAGATCTTGTAAATGAAACGACAAAGGTTAGGGGAGAGATTGTGACGGCTAGCTTTCTGAGCTTAAATGTATTTGAAAATAATTTCTCCGCGAAAGTCGGGAACGAGAAAAGTCGCAGAAGAACCGCAAGAAGTCGCAGTCCATACAGTCTAGATATTATATTCAAACACAAAAACTCTCACCATTTGTTTGGCATGTTGGAGGTATCTTGTAGCAAGGTGAGCATGCCTCCCACATTAGCACATTTTCAATATAATTTTTGACATGGTTAAAATGGACAAAATAAAGATAGTATCAAGGTTCAAATTGCAATAGTGATCTTCATCTGTTTAGTTTTAGCGCCGGTTGTCAAGAAGGTACGATTTTCATACTTACATAGATGCGATTACTGATTTCCATAATTTTGAATATTCTCGCAAACCAAAAATAGCGTAAATAATATTTGTAATTGTTATAATTAAGTTATGTGATAGTGATTTTAGTGCTGTATTTGTTATTTCGTCAAAACCGAACTCTTTTCGTTTGTTCGATCCTTGTATGATGTCTCGTATTTCCTGTACTTCTACCGACCGTATTTTACATTTTTGCCAAGTCTGAGAGTGTACGAACCATTCTAGCATTTGTCAACATCACATCCTACTCGTAAAGGCTCTTCTATAGAAAAATGCTTTCCTGAAAGCCCAATGCTAGTGAATGTCCAAGAACTTCCGCTATGCCTGCACTATCAAATTTCACTCCCTCAGCCCCGTAAATATCTGGTACCCCAATTCTGTTACTGGTACAGAAGTATTTAGATAGGCCCAGGCAGCATTTTCGCCTGGGCGTAGACTTCTTAGGGAATTTTCCAGTTGCTCATCTTTGAACTCGGTTATTTGATCACGTATCATGCAAGTTAGCCGGTTAGCTTTCAGTTTTAGTTAAGAATCAACCATGTTTCTAGTGCTCTTCTATGTTGGATTCTCCCTCTTTATCAAGATTTCAATTTTTTACATAAAGAGGGTATTTATTGATAAATATCAATAAACAAATAATGAAACGATTTATTCTTCTCTTTATTTCCAGGGTTTATTTTCTCTTATCGACATTGATACTGTTTTTGTTTGTTGAATCGTCTATAATTTTTTTGACGTCACTAACTCTGCTAATATTTTGGGTGAATGTTCCGTTTGGTACCGCGTCGTGGAAAGCCTGCTAGTTTGTGGTTTCCTTTATTCTCTATCAGTAAGTGGACAAGCCATTGATTTAGGGATGTTTCGTTTAAAACTTTTATTCAGACTTTGTTGAGAAATCTCTATCATATACAGGCGAAAATGCTTCTGTTCTTCGAGGGGTGAATCGTTTTTAATTAAAGTCCTAACTTGATTGTTTCTCCCACCACTCCAACGTTGGCAGTATGCGTTGAAGTCTACCTCCTATAAGTGGCACTTCAATACTAAATTGAATTCAGCAATTGATTCTCATTCGTGAGCATTCAGTATATTAATTCATTTCTTCTTCGGGGTGTCAGTTCTTTGAGAGTATAGTTACGCTGCGCTACTATCAAACAATGAAAATATGTAATTCATAAGGAAAAGGTTTACATGGTATTCCAACCAAATCAGTCGGTCTCACCAAAATGACAATGACATCGATAATCGCCCAAGTCCGTATCAATAACCAGCTGACCGATGTCTTTGACACAAATACCGGGCTGAAACAGGGAGATCGGCTGGCTCCTTTGCTAGTCAATTTGACTCTGGTTTATATTACAAGAAAGCTACTCGTCGATACAAGCAGCACACTATTATTCAGGTCAAGCCAAGTGGTAGCCTGTGCGAATGAGAGCAATATTTTGTAACGGCCGCTAATAACCACCAAAGGACTGTCAATGAACCTCAACGGCAAAGCTAAACTAGTAGGGCTACTAATCAATGAGAAGAAAACAAAGCTCAAGACGCAGTCGAGAAAAAATACTCCAAATGTCCTAAAAAATCACCGTTGGCGAAAAGAGTATTGAAAATGTGGGCACATTTTTGTATCTATGCGCCAATTTGACAAGAACGGTGAGTGAAAGAGACGAAACACGCCCAAGAGTACAGCTCGCATATAAAGCGTTTTATTGAGTCCTGACGATAATAAACACTAGCTGCATACACAGGGAAGCAAAGCTCTAAGTATACAAATCTTTTATTAGACCTATATTATGCTATGGGTGGGGAACATGGACGCTAACCCAAGCATCTGCAAATATATTGAACGCCTTTGAGCGACGTGTCCTGAGGCGGATCATTGGAGCGAAGCTAGACGAAGACTGATGGCGAACTCGATACAACCATGATCAGTAAGAATTTTTTTGACGAACCGGACGTCCCAACGATTGTCAGAATGCAGAAGGTGCAATGGGCTACGCTTATGAATCGTATGCACGACCAACGGATACCCAAAAACGTAATTGTTGGGAGAACTGAAGGGCGAATTTCTCGAATTTTAAAATTGGAGCACGCGGTTAATGGACTGAGACAGTTACAGGAAGCGAAGGCCTAAGAGGGGCTGTAGTGCTAAGAGGAAGAAGGTTTGCATGCTCCTATTTTTTGAAGTACAGCAGCTGGTTTGCTCCTTTTAGTCGGCTTAAGTTTTAGATATGGTTATTTTGAAACTATGTCCTTGATGATGCGGAATTGTTGTTTAAAAGTTTACTTTACATGTTAATTTTGGCCACATGTGTGCAGTTTGACCTTATATGTCGGTTGATTGGTGATCCTGTGTTTTTGTGGGGTTGTATACTGATGCTATTATATTAGCGTAGGCCGTATATTTTATATACAGTAGGGAGCAGTAATGGGTACATGTTTACACTTCTTGTATTTCATAGCATATAAGAATAGAAATGACAAAGTAAACTAGAAGTTTTTTTTCTTTCATTGCTTGCTCAATTCCTAACATAACGGTATATGATACAAAATAAAAAGCAAAAGATCCAGAGAGAAATTTAAAAATTCATAAATGAACGAGAAGTGTTAGTTAGTTGTGTGTGTGTTAGTTTATGATCGTGTTTGATTAACTGTGAAACCTCGAAAAGTGGTGCGTTTTGTAAAGTTCATAAAAAAATCAAAGTTATTTAATGAAGAAATTATCACGAAATATTGAAAAAAGCATCGCATTTATTACAGAGAATGGCTTCCCGACACGGAAAATTGCTGAGCAACTTAAAATAAGTCTGTCAGTGGTCATAAGATTTCAGAAAAGGCGAAAAATTACTCCTAAAGAACAAGTGAGAGGTCGCAAAAAACTTTTGACAAATGCGGACGCGCGTCTTATGATAACAGAGATGAGAAAAAACAAGTGTTTAACACCTAAGGATGCTGCTCTGGCAATAAATAAGTCCGTTAGCTGATGGACAGCAAGAAGAGCGCTCCACTGTATTGGATACACTGCAGCTATTAAAAAAATAAACCTGCATTGTCAGAGAAAAATGTGAAAGCACGGTTAAAGTTTGCCCGAGAACATAAAAATTGGACTGCAGGCGACTGAAAACGGGTAATCTGGTCAGATGAATCAAAATTAAATCGTTTTCAGTCCGATGGTAAGCAGTATTGTTGGCGCCGACCTGGAGAGAGCATGCAAAGACACCATGTTAAACAAACAGTCAATCACGGTGGAGGAAACGTCATGGTATGGAGTTGTTTCACATGGTGGCATGTTGGACCACTGCAAAAAATTTATGGAATAATGAGAAAAGAAAACTATTTAAATATTTTACGAACTCATATTCCTGATTTTGTGGAGATGAGCGCCTATCCTGAAGAAGAAGTTATATTTCAACAGGATAACGACCCAAAACACACGTCTAAAATCGTGAAAGATTGGTTGTCTAGGCAAAATTTTAAATTTATGCAGTGGCCAGCACAAAGTTCCGACCTCAATCCAATTGAAAATTTGTGGTCAATCGTTAAAAGGAGGTTGGGACAGTACAAAACAGCCCCATCTAACCTTGACCTGCTGTGGCAACGTGTGCAGCAAGAATGGCAAAGTAATCCAGATGAAATTATACAAAAATTAGTTGAGAGCATGCCAAAACGGATGAAAAATGTTTTAGAGAACAAAGCCCTATGAACCAAATATTAAAATACATCACCTCTTTTGTTAGTTGTTATTTGGTGTAAAATCGAGTACATTTGAAATTTTTGGTTTTTCTTTTTTTTCTCTCTGGATCTTTTGCTTTTTGCTTTGTATTATAGACTGTTATGATAAGAATTGAACAAGAAATTAACAAAAAAAATTTTTTTAAATATGCTTTGTTATTACCATCATTATTAACTAAGAAGTGTAACAAGTTAAACATGTACTCATTACTGCTCCCTACTGTATATTATATTCGATATTTTATATATATTATATTTTTATATTCGTATATTATATTCGATTTTCAGCCGTAATAGTTCGGATTTCCTCAGTGAATCGCTATACTGAACGAAATCAACGAATCGCTGTGAAAGTCCGAACGATAACGGTCGAAAATTGAAAGGAAGGTCTTTCTTTTATTTTACGGAAATATTTAGCGAAAATGATATCGAACAAACATCCTTTTATATGATTTTATCTGGAAATATCTTCGACATGCCCTATCAGTTGTCGTTAGCAACTGCTTAATAATCAAAATAAGTATTGCAATAGGCATGAAAGTACTGAGATTTAGTTAGTGAAGTTGAGATCAGGTGTTGCTTGCTTACTCATTTGCTTGCTTATATTTAGTGCCATAGCGTCGTTTACCGAATCATAACACGCGTTCTGCGTACGTGAGTACGTTCGAAACAACGATCCTTCGACTCTAGTGAAACGAAAATATTGCGCTTATTATAACATATGACAGACTCTTTCTTGGCCTCTCTACTCGAAAGCGGTCTAGTTTCTTAAATTTGTCCAGAACATCTTTACGTCGCATTCTTCACAAACCCGTCCACATCAATTTACATCCGTATCAAAATTCAAATTGTGCAAGAATTAAGGCCTCGAGATGATGCTAACATGTATCAATTTAATGAAATGTTAAAGAAGTTCCCCAGCTGCACCAACATTATTTTCTCAGACAAGTTGGACTACTACCTAAATGAGGATGTGAACAGGCAAAATTGCAGGTATTAGAGTGACACTAATCCGCAGTTAAAGCATCAAAAACCCCTGTATTCACTCAATGTTACTGTATTGACAGCTTAGTCAGAAGCAGGAATTATTGGTCCATACTTTTATGAAGACCAAAGAGTAAATCCTGTTGCAAGGAATACAGAGCGGTATCTTGCAATGCTACACAACTTTTTTTGCTCCAGCACTAAAGCATTTCAATGGTTTTAATCAACTAACATGGTTTCAACAAGATGGCGCAAAATTTCACACTTCAAGGACTCATTGAATACAGCTCGCGAAATTTTTGTGGAAAAAGTTATGTCCAGAAGGGGTGTCATTCACTAGCCAGCTCCAAGTCCAGACTTATCCGCAATTTACTATTTGCTTTGAGGATATCTGGAAAGTAAACTTTATAACAAAAACCCACGGTCGCAGGAAGACTGAACTCAAATATCCGAGAGTAAATTCCAAAAAATTTACAAAACACTTGTACCGCACGCATTGAAAATTTCCGCTTCAGGTTGCGGTAGCATCAAAATAATCAAGGATCATATCTGGATGATATTTTGAAGAAGCGAATCCCCATTTTGAGTACTTTTTTTGAGTTTTTATCTCATGCGACCATGTATTCCATGATTGATCCATGATTTTTATGATTTCCATACATGATTATTTATATATACATGAATAAGAGAACTGAAATTGTAAAAAGGTTTATTTTTCTTTAAATTGCATTGCAATTAATATAATGATACCATAAACATCGATTATAAATATTTGTGGCGAAACTTTAAAAGCAATTAAAACTGAAAGGCAGGCTTATTCATGGTACTTGGGTAAACGTTTATTATTCTAATTATTATTAGTATTTAACATTATACTGTATTCATGTCGTATGAAATTAGGTGTTAATATTTTCTTTGATTTTAAACCGACTTTAACATTTTAGTACTATCTTAATATCTTTTATCGTGAACGGGTTTCGATTATCTAGAGAGAATCTTCAGTATTCTGCGAAAGTTATCACCTTTATTGAAAGATAAAGGCACCTGCTAAAAGTTGAAATTATTGTTTGATTAGAGGTAGATAGAGATAGTCTTCGTAGTTAATACATGGTGTTTATAAAACAACTATCGCGATCGTTTAAAATTTTAAAAATCGGTAATTCAAGTGTGGAATGTAGTTCCCTGCTCCCAGTAACAGAATTCCAACCAATTTACACGCAAATTACATTGTTTGTAAACTAATAAGCGGATTTATCTGAAACATAGGTTACGCATCTATTAATTAGTATAGACACAAGAAATTCGCATTATTCATCATGATAACAACATCAATAATCATTGGCACTCAAGCTGGAAATGGAGTCAATAATTTAATTATAATTTTGAATATGATCCATCGATGATCTCCATGATAGAATTCTTCATAATTTATGATTTACTGAAGATAAAGATACATTCAGATGTCGAAGAATGTAGCGTTTTAGTTAGATAATGCTAGTTTAATTGAAGAGGCTGAGAGGTGGACATTGAGAGGACATTGATATCGATAGATTACTACACACTGTAACATTCGTGTTGAAAAAAGCCTGATTTCATTAGCGTGCTCGTTAAATCTTCAATTTATTTAACTGCGTAGATAACGAATATAGAAATAATAATTTCTGGGTTCTATTGAAATATAAAGTAGATTGCATGTTCATACCATCAATTACAAGGTTTGTGCTGGTAATCGCTGTGATTAATGTTAAGAAAAATGTTGAAAATATTTAGTAGGAGATTTATTAGACAATAATGTTGTAGCAATTGTACATCAGTGCTAGATCACAAACGAAAGGTTTCATGATAGAAACGAATGCTAGTGAACATAATTATGATTTCGCATTATTTCATATAATTTGGGAATAACGCAGAGTAGCAATTCGTTCTCCATCAAATTCGTTTAAAGATTCCATTAAGCCCCTGAGAAAATGCTTCCAATATGTTCTTCGAATTTTACCGAATTTGCTGCTAGAATTTATCTTTTCTCTTAACTATTGTTTAAATATAAAAAATGTCGCTACAGAAATAATAAATAAGCGTAAGATTTAAGCGATGCTTCATGTCATTATGATTCCATTTTTCTCTAATCTTTCACAGGGAAATCGTGTAAGCGCAGAAGACGGCCCATTAACAATTAAAATTGGCGGTGATCCAGGCAATCGAAATAAGAAGGAATACAGACACGGCAATCGTATTAAATCTACAAAATACAACCTCATCACATTCTTACCGCAAAATCTTTTGGAACAATTTCGACGCATTGCAAACTTTTATTTTTTGGTACTGGTCATTATATCGCTTATATTAGGTGAGTTTTAGTCTAGTTTAAGGTTTAAAAATTGAATTTTATTTAATTTTTAATTTTAATCGAATTTGAAATAATTTCCTTAAGACAGTTTATTATAAACTAAACAGACGAAATTTTTTTGTATTTTTGGGTCATCTGTATACAATGAAACAATTTAAAAATAGGGAAAATTCTTTTATGTTAATTAATGATTTTTTATTAGGTATGATATGGCTTAAAAATATCAAGTTTGCCTAGAACTGATGGTTTCTTAATACAAAAGAGGATTTCTATTTAATGTAGTATATTAAGATTGATATCACTCCGTGTAAATTTTTTGTCAATTTAATGGAAATTCCTTAGTGGTTATCCATTTCCCTGCAATAGGCACACATTCATTTGCAAGAGTATTTTATTCTCCGTCGCGTAGGAGTAGAAATAAATTAAGACCAAATGAGAGACTTGATTGGATATTATGAAATACCCATTTACTACACTCCTCTATGGTCAGCAAATTAACCGAATTGCATCCACGAAACGTGAGCCGTAGTGTCGTCATTTCTCCATTAATTTCACATACACATTTCACAGTACATACGTTTGGAAATATATCATAAATGCATACATTTATGTGTGAATTTTTGCGTCTTATTAGTTTTATAGATGTGTTAAATAGAAATTGAATGTCAAAAATCGGGTTCAATGTTGAAATGGTCATGAAGAACGGCGAAAGAGAACCCAAGTCGTTCAATTTAGTATCCATTGATTGAATCTGATCACTGCTCTATCGATTGGAAGCTGTGTTATGCGTGGTGTATAGTATGGAGGAGAGCTTATATGGTCTCCGTTGGACTATACATGGTTCATACACATTTGCTAAATGTTTGCCTATGGGTTGTTATAGGCAAAGCGAAAGCAAATCTTAAAAACCATGTACAAACATTTTATTTCTGATTTATTAAAACTTCACTTGTGGTCACATGTGAATTTTTAATTAAATGCGTGCCACATTCCGAAAACATGTTCACATTAACAACTGAGTTATTTCATCATCCAGTATATCCCTTGAATCCCTTGAAAGAGATATGAATTCTTTCATATATATATTACGGTGGCAACTTGAGTTTTTAAATGTGAAAATTAAAATTCGTGCGATTGTGGCTGCATGCGATAAAACCTTTCTAATGCAAGTCCTGATCGGCTTGTTCAATGCTACGTGAGAACAATTTTCAGCTTGCTGGTAAAGGACAGCATGCTCGTTGAAATTTAAGTTCAGCGTATAGAAATTATTCGTGTGAGAGAAGCAGTCGCGTGTGTAACATACGCATTGTTCAACCAAACTGTGTTTGCGTATTTCCACGTGAGAATTTGAAAGTGTGGCGCAAGCCGACAGTAAATGGTGAAAACAAAAGAGAGGGCCTACCGTCGTGGTATTCGTAAATCCCGTGTGTTCCCAACGACTTGCCAAAAAATACAAGTGCTAAGTGAGAAGTGAAAGCGTGAAAAAGGAATAGCAGGAACTGGCAGGAGAAACAACCACGCGAAAAGCCGAAACCATAAGAAGACTCTAGGTGAGTGCGCCATTCTCGATTTCATTGCCCGTCTATTCAATTGGTCGATTTGATTGCGAGTTTTATTTATATATTAGGTTGCTGCAGATGAAATGCCCGATTTAGCAATAACATCAAATTGCCTGATTTTAGTATATTATGTTGGCACAAGGCGGCGCAAATGATATGACATATTGAAGTACAGATACTGTTACCTTAGTTTATGGAGTCATTTCTGTTCTGCACTTCATAGTGATTTTAAAAACAAAAAGAGAAAGTAAACATGGTAGTGAATCAAAAACGGCTACTTTTACTATAGGAATTTAAATTAGAGCACAACGCAAAGGAACCAACGAGGAATATCATTAGCGCATTTGGACCTGATACAATAAGCGAACGAACCACTCCGCGGTGGTTCGAATAATTCCGATCCAAAGATATGGTCCTTGGAAGTGAGCCACGTGGACACCCAGGACAATCGATCGATAACGGCGAGCTGACCCCGAGTGGAGTCTGACCCCGCCCAAAAATAAGAGATCTTGCCGAGAAATCAGGCAACAACTTGGAAAAGTGAAAAAGCTTGACAAATGGGTTCCGCATGATCTTACCGAGCAAAACATGACGTATCGAATGGAGATTTCAAGTTCTCTTTTCTCGCGCAACAAAAAGGAACCGTTCTTGCATCGAATTGTGACCTGCGATGAAAAGTGGATTTTATAGGATAATTGGCGGCGATCGTTCCAATCCAAAGATGTCGATGAAGTGCCAAGACATATGCCAAAACCAAGCCTTCCTCCTAAGAAAATAATGGTAACTGTTTGACGTTCTGTAGCTGGATTTATCCACTATTCATTCCTGCAACCTGGCGAAACTATCAATGCTGAGAAATACTGTGTCCAACTGGATGAAATGAATCAGAAATTGAAAGTCCAATAGCCTAGGTTTGTCAACAGGGATGGAGTGATAATGCTTCATTATAACGCACGACCTCATCGAGAGCAACGGTCCAAAAATTAAACGAGTTGTGCTATGAGACTCTTCTTCACCCTCCATATTCACCAGACCTCTCACCAACAAATTATCATTTCTTTAAACCTTTGGATAACTTTTTGAAGGGAAAAAGGTTTAATAATGAAGCTGCTGTCAAAAATGCCTTCGAGGAGTTTCTTCGAACCAAAAACTCGGACTTCTACAAAACGGAAATAAATGTGCTTGTATCTCGTTAGGAAAAGTGTGTGGCATCTATTGGTACCAATTTTGATTAAATAAATTGTTTTATAAATAGATACAACTGTTTAAAAATTTATTACTAAATCGGCCGTTTCATCTGCAGCAACCTAATAGCTATTGGGCCAATAAAATATCTGGTTCGCTTCCTTCTAAAGGAAAGGATGGCGGCAAAAAAGCTGCACCGAACCTAGCAAAAGACGAGCAGATAGCTCGTCTTTCAGAATTGCTCAGTTCCTGCGAAGGAATTCAACCCAAAAACGGAAAATTATTTTGCCTCCTCCAAAAAGACAGATACAAAGGAAAGCAATATTTCCAGTATGGAATCAGCTAACTCGCCAGAGGAGAAAGAACTGCGCAACAAAAAAGCACCCAAATACCGAAGTGAATCCTCCCTCCCCAACAAAATCAGTAACTCATACAAGAACCCAAGATATGGGATAAAGGTTTGCTAAAATACAAACTCAATGCCAAAGCATGATTCAGGAAATTATGGTAAAAATTATCAAAACCATGTTCACCACCACAAAAAAACGCTGCAAACAAAAAATATTGATGACAACAATGTCTCGCATCTCCATACTCACATGAAATGGAAATTCCCTGCTTCCGAACTCTAGTGAATTGAAACAGTTCGTATTCGAATATAAATTCGATATTATACTCATCCAAGAGGGATTCTTGTAGGTGAGAAATCGATTTCGTATCCCTTACTACATTTTATACAGAATTAATAGACTGACGGGTAGAGGAGGCACCACCGCCATTCTTGTGAGGTGAAATGTGACCCCAAATGTTATCAAGGCTCCGCACCTCCAACATATTGAAGCCACGGTTATCAAAGAGCGAACTGATTTCCTGGAATTCTTCGTGATGTCCACATATAACCCCAACAGAAATGGAACCTACTTCCATGCCAATGATTTTGAGGCACTGTTATCCTTCGATGGTCCACTATTCATAGCCGGAGACCTTAATGCCAAACATCGCCTACTGGGGCTGGGTTAAACAAGTGCATCACGGCAAATCAATTAAGCCTGCATATCCCCAACGAACCAACCCTTTACGGGAAAATATTGTCATGCAATCACCAAAGACATCGCCAAATCACGTAACTTCGTAAAGGAAGTTCGCCTAGAAGTCCACGACGAACTATCATCAGACCATAAGCCGGAACTTTTTCGAATAGGAAACAGGAAACAGCTACTTAGAAGCCATACGGGAGAAAAACAAGCAGATCGTATAGCTTTCCAAGTCGCATTGTCCAAAGAAACAAACCATCAAACACCTGAAACGGCCGACGACAAAGAGAAAACCATCGAATCTCTAATAAACGAGATCACGCAGGCAAAAGAGGGCAACACAACTCCGAGAAGAAGGAAACGAGTCCCTGCGAACTCCGACAAAACAATAAACATCTAAAAAGGAGGAGGAGGAATAAAGTTCGGTGAAGAGGTAGGTTTACAGGTGATCGCAGATTAAAAGTGAAAGCCATCCGGCTAACAAAGGACATAAATGGCAAGATAAAAAAGTTCAGAAATGACGAATGGGAGAGCTTTCTACAAAATTTTGACCCAGGTTCCGGTGCCTTTCAGAGAGTGTCGAAATACTTCCGGCTGCAAGACAAAATGCAAACACCAACCCATGGCCCAAACGGGATGTAATACGACAATAAAGATAAAGTTGAAGCATTTGCTGACTCTCTCGAAATGCAATTTAGGGAAAACCCATCTGATTATGAACTATGATTTTGCGGGAAGCGTACTGAACACAGGAGGCACGATCCTAAGAAAACACATAAGAATATTTTTTCGTTTCATTCTTTGTCTAACTTTGGCAGCTCTCTTTTGTTTCCACGGATTGCTCCAACAATTGAAGTTTTATTTGCATGAAATTTTTTGACTAATGGTAAACTCGTGAAAAAACGATCTGTTCTTATTAGGTATATAAATGTGAAATGCGGATTTTACTAACAGATGGCATAACCTGTACATATGGTTTTTGTCGGGGATAACTAATATGGCATTTTGGAGGGTAAACATCTGTCAACAAATTCTAGTATGTCATAGGTTTTGATTGTACAAACAACATAGTTTTTTTTTGCTTCAAAAATGTCGAATTAAATGCCAGAAAAAGAGGTTTTCCCGTGAAGTCTAATCACATTCTTTCATTTGAAGAAAACGGCAGCAGAAACTTATCGATTGTTAGTGGAAGCATATGGTGAACATGCCGTGGCATATGGTGAACATGAAAAGTGGCGATTTCGATGTCAGCAACAAAGACGGTGGAAAACCTCCAAAAAAATTCGAAGGAACAGATTTGCAAGCATTATTGGATGAAGACAACACACAAACTGAAAAACAGTTGGCAAAAGCGTTGGAAGTTACTCAGGCAGCCATTTCACAATGTTTAAAAGCCATGGGAAAGCTGGAAAATGGGTGCCGTATCAATTGAAAGGAAGAGACATCGAAAGGCGAAAAACCATTTGTGAAATTTTGCTTGCCAGACAGGAAAGAAAAGGTTTTTTGCATCGGATTTTTACTGGCGATGAAAAGTGGATTTATTTCGACAATCCCAAGCGGAAAAAATTATAGGTAGACCCAGGCCAGCCATCAACATCATAACCAGTCCGAAGTATTCATGGAAAAAAGACTTTGCTGTGTATTTGGTGGGATAGTAAGGGACCTTTGTATTACGAACTGCTGAAACCTGGTGAGACTATTACTGGCAAACGTTGCCGGCAACATCAGATCAAATTGAACCACGCACTTAGGGAGAAACGACCAGAATTTCACCAAAGACATGATAAAATAATTTTTCAACATGACAATGCTCGGCCGCATGTTGCAATACTTGTCCAGAACTACTTGGGAAACATTAATTGGGAAGTTCTGCCCCACCCGCCGTTTTCACCAGACTTGGCTCCTTCTGACTACTACTTGTTTCGATCAATGCAGCATGGACTTTCGGAACAGCACTTCCATTCTTACGAAGAAGTTAAAAATTGGCTTGATGAGTAGTTAGCATCAAAAAATGAGAAGTGGTACTGGGACTGACAGAAAGATAGGAAAAAATCGTAACTCTAACGATGGCCAATACTTTGATTATTGAATTCATTCGTTCTGTTATTCAAATAAATGCATATTTTAAGCAGAAAAATCCGCATTTCATATTTGTACACCTATTACGTTTCTTCCGCATCCTGTGGAAGGATCCATCAGCTATTGAACTATAGACTCCCCAAGTTGAATTGGACAATCTCTACTTTCATCCTTTACCAAAATAGGGAAACCCATTTATTATATACTTACTATTGACGTCACGAGCTAACCATATAATTGGTTTTTATATGGTTTGTTTGGCATATACTGTCTAAATCGACACTTAGCCTTCGACGAAAAAAACTTCTACAGTAATATATGCATCAGGTTTATTACAATTTTATGAATTCTCAATAAATCGATCCCATATTTTAAGTGTCATAGCAAAATTTTTGGTTTGTAAACGCTAGTTTCTTTTGCTATGCTAAAGTCAAGTCTTTCCGGCTTATTGTTTTCGAAAAAAGGCGGGTCCCCAATTTTTATTCCAAAAATATGAGGTATCAAAATTTTTCGCCTAAGCCTAAATTTTCTAAACTCTCCAGTTCGTTGAAGCACGAAATTTGCATTTGACGTGAGAATAGAAATGTGATCACGCTAATTCACTTGCTTTACATAAGTTTGGTGGCTTGTGCTGCGAACATGCCTTGGACTATTTTCACCATCGTTCTTGCATCAAAATTTGAAACTTCGATTATATTCTGATGAAAAGTAACTCCATATCTGATGGTGTGAATGTTTATGTGTGGTTTTATGTTTGCTTGTGTTGATTTACTTGAGGTGTGGTGATGTTGTTTGTTGAGAGCTGTCTTGTTGCTTGTGCTTTTGCGGAATTTGTGTTTTGGGTAGCGATCTGTGCAAAGGACTTTCTGATGTTCTTGGGGTATTTCGAAAAGGTTTTTCTCCGTGGCTTGCGGAATCTTCTCCACTGCAGTTTGCATTTCCAATACATTTTGGCTTCTCCTCGTTGTTTCCTGTATTGTGATGTGAAGTTATCCTGTAAAGTGGTGCAAGGCGACGCATTTCACGCAGCGCGCCTGGTCATGACGATTGCCCGAGGAATGTCCAAACTTCTGACAGTTGTGACATGTAGGCTGTCCGTTGCGCGGTTTCATGGCTTCCATCTTACAAATAAGATGGCATACTGCTGTAATATTGAAAATAGATGTTTCATGTTTTCGGAGGAGGACCTTTATTAATTTTGAGGGTCCTGTCTGGATTTTTATTGCTAATAATTCTTTTGAGTGGAAACTTAAGTGGAAATTTAAATTTGATTAAATTCAATTAAATTTGAGTGGAAATTTAAGGTCCATTTCAATGTCCTTAAGTGCAAGTCCATATAAAGCATTTAAATTTCTCTCTTCGGAAAAAAGTCTTTTTTACCATTAGAATTTTGCTAACCTGTGGGTGTTCGTTTGCTGTCTATGGGACGATCTGGATTTCTTAATGAATCGGTTTGGCGGATGCTGTCTTGATTGTATTTCGATTGATTAGTCTGCTTAGTGTTATCCATTTGTCTGTGTCTCGTAGTATTATTGCTAATGCTTTTGTTATTTTCGTATGCTGTTTTGGTCGTACCTTGTTTGGCACCTTAAGAGTCGATGGAGCAGGTTGTGTGGGCGCTTTTATTGTTATTCTCAACTCATGGAGCGTCTTTGACAGTTTTGTAGCTGGGACGGGTGGGGACTCTTTGTCTTCTTGTAATTATTCCACAATTTCTTTTTATAATAATCCTTCAGTGTCTTGTTCTTCATCTACCTCTCCTTCAGAGGAAGAGGCAGTTTATTCGCAGGCCGATGAGGAGTTCGTAATCCTTCGTTTACCGTTTTTATTACGTTTGTTTGTGCCCCTTATTTTTTATTTTGTAACTCTTTTGTAATCTTTTGTTTCAGTTTTTTTTGTTTCAAGTTTTAGTTCTTTTGAGACTTGGCTCCAGAATACATTTGTTTTCTAAGCCACATTGGGCTCATCGATCAATGACGCGTTTGTCCTAGTTTTTCCTCGTTCTGTGTCCCCAATCCTCTTTTTATCAGCACGGTTTTGGTCCGGTGGAAAAATAAAATAAATTTTTTATTTAATTGTCTGTAAGGTAGTTAATTGATAAATAAGGACAGTTACACCCCTTACCCAAAAATATTTTCTCCACTTCCGCCGCCCTTCTCGCTTTTCATAAACTCTGGTACCAATAACCTCCCGCCGCACTTTTCGCTTGTCAATAGCGCAATATTCTGTCTACTGATAGTTGGTTGACTGCTCTTCCCGGTACTCATTAGTCAGACATCTAGTTCTGTTCCACTTTCACTCCACTTTAATGTCACTTCACTGATGAGCAATGTGATACTGTGATTTGATCGATTGGCTGCTAGGAGAACAATCCTGTCGATTTATTCGATGTTGATGATAGTAGACGGTCTGAGAAATTGCTTTTATTTCAAGTTAAATGAATGGATGCTGAAATTATTAACAAGCAAGAGCAGTTTGGACAAACAATCGAGTTTACGGTATCCCACTCCGATTTTCCAGATGCATTTGTATTTGTAAGAGAAACTTGTCGGAGATAGGACAAAGGCAATGGTGTAAAGAGATACGCATCAGTATACACCTGAATTTTGTATGTATACACAATATGTCACCCATACTATTATCTTGAAACAATTACTTCCTCGACATCGTTCAATTTCCAAGCTCTTTATCTTACAAAGCTCGATTTAATTGTTATGTATATCTCTTCAAAATGCTTCATTGCTCTGTAAGTGCTTTTTAATGGCTACTCAATTTAAAATGGTACGAGCAAAATAATGTCGTGAGTTATTCAACAGTTTCAAATATTTTCATTGTTTATTTTTAGTGTATTTATTTATTAAAAAATAAAAAAAAAATAATATATATATATATATAAATAATAAAAAAAAAAAACCGAATCAGATTAAATATTTTATTTTATGTTTTTACTTTCAGCCTTGGGAACTCGCGAAAAGCGACATAAGCTCTTTTTGACATTAAATTTGCAAACTAAGCAAAATTCTCTGGTACTGACAGTGTATCTATGTACGCTATCTATCTTTGACTCAAATCTTCCAAAGTTTTTGCGTATGTATGCCGTCTTGACAAGCGGAAAGTCTAATTGATTTCGGTTGATGTCACCAAGTTAGATGAAATGGGAAAGTATTTAATTTCTGACCATAACAAAGTTGTTAACAAAATGTTACTACCACCCTTTGTATGGCACAATAGCTCCTTTGACGTTCTGCTTACTTTGAATTTGTTGGTTTGGTATTTGCTCAAGTGTTATATCATCATAAGATTGTTTATATTGTTTAAACAATCAGAAGATTTTGATATGAATATTTTGATACGAATTCGCTTATTTCATCACATTCCGCGTGGAAACTGTGGGAATTATAGTCAAGAGGTAATTGGTTGATCTACGTTGTTTACTATCAAATGATAATAAATGAACTTTGTGGACGAAGCTAGTCCACAAAGAAGGCGAGAAGGCACTTGGTTTATTTTTATTGTATATATTGTAGTATCGTGGGTTATATCCGCAGTTTAAGGCATTATTTATTCTATTTTGAAAAGATATTTATGATGATCTGATCTGGCCGTCAATATTTTATTGCAACTCAATTCCGAACAAACCATTCGAGAGATAAGAATTGAAGTTCATCTCAATCTTTAAATTAATTTTGAAGCGAAGATAATTATTTCAATCTGCAGATTCATCGTCAACTTACAACACTTATTACTCAAAGTAAGATTGGTAACTAGCCCTTCGAAAAGAAGAAAATTATCTAGTCTACCTTTATTTGCTGTACAACAATTTTACAAACTAAAATTTACTTGAAAAAAAAAAACAGACACGTGTATTGCCTTATGAATTCATCCGCAATTCATTTTTATCTGAAAATTGTTCATAAAAATCAGTTCAAGAATTATTTATTTCTCAGCGCATATGTCCATAAAGTTGGCGGTCATAAATCATGATATTTATATGACTACTATTAATTCATAGTTCACAGGTTCACAATAAATTTCATGAATAGAATGAATGGAAGTGAGAAATTAAATCTTTAGAGCGTTCATGTTAATTGAATTTTATTTTGAATGTCATTGACGGATACAGACACTTCAGTTGGGGGAAATTCAAAATAAAATATTCCGTGACGTATGGAAGGTATAATAGAATGCATAAGTAGGCTGTAGTTACTTCTCTTGTTGTGAATTCCACGAAAAAAAAGATCTTCAATGTTGGTAGATAATTCACAGTGTAAATTTGCCATTTTTTTCATTAATTTCTGAGTTACAAGGGAAGTAAAACACGGGAAATGCATTAAAAAAAATTGAATCGAATTCAGACTACGCCTGAAAAATATGCGTTTATTGCTAGATGGCAAAAGCAGTACTTATTCGCATTTGGTCACACTGTTTACATTGAATGCATTAGGCATTTGATCGGAGTTTATAAAATATACTTTTTTAACGTTGAAAATATTTCAATACGTTTCAACCAGACATGAGAAAATTGGCGCTGACATCTGTATCGTTGCTGTTTTTGAATGGGTTCAGTCGAGGAAAAACTGTCTTGGTGGTGTTTGGTTCGGTTTAAAAATGGTAGTTTGGAATATTTATGATTGAAAAAACCCCTGGACTGTGGATAACGTTCGAAGATCAAGAATTCGAGCAAAAGTCAATGAGAACTCTTGTCAAACGCATGAAAAACTTGCATTATCATTGAGCGTGATACAAAGAGGTAGTGTCAGGCACCTCAATTCATTAGAACTCATTTTGACATTGAGTAATTAGATATAGAGAGGTCCTACCCATGTACATGAGGGTGCGTTAGTGTCCGAAGTTTTAAACATATCTTTTTTTCCCCTCAGAAGCTGTTCAAATGTTCAGCTCCATTTGTTCCCGCGGTTTGTGTCACATGCAACATGATATCCGAAATCCTATCGAAATTTCAATGTTTCTGATGTTTCTTATGTCATTAATATTCACAATGTACTAGTCAACCATAGGCAAGAGTATGGAAACGACATTCATAAATCTCACAAAACGGCTGAAAAAATGCTTTCAAATTCGAAATTATCTATCAATATCATTACTGACAATATCTCTTAAAAATTCCCTAGCTAATCAAATCATATAATTTGAATGACGGAAACACATTCATTCATGTAATGTCAAAATAATATCATTATTTATATTTTTCATAATCTGCGGCTACCTCCGGTTTTAGATTTGGCAGTGAGTTAACATTACAGTTAGAGAAGTAATTACTGTAAAGAACATATTTATTATATTGAAAGTTTAAGTTTAGTTCATGTTTAGTTGTTTAAATTAACATTTATTCCAATTCTCATTAATATAGAAATATTCTCATTAAAAACATTTACAACGAAATTATTGTTTTGAACATCTTTGATTAGTTTGTTGGACACTTGATATCGGCTTAAGATTGCATTTTCCTCATGTTCACGCGGCTCGAGCAAATTAATCGGAAGTGGGACATCTGTCAAATCAACATCTGGTTACTTCTTCGGGAGGTTCGTGCGGAGTTAATATTGCCGTTAAGTTGATTTTCCTGTATCCATGACAGAAATCCGCTGACAAATGAAATTATTTTTTCGTAATTTTATCGATTTACTGACGAAAGATTATTTATGAGTGTAAGAACTCTAATACTAATGCCAATCAAAGAATTGAGGAAAAAGATGTGCTTGAATTGTAGCATGGAAATATCGAAATATTTGTTACCATAGTTAAGATCACGAAATTTTCGCCCGTTCATTTATACTACCTATGAGTATTTTTAAGTAAGTTTTCGTGAATTTGTGATAGTATGTGTAAATTTTTGGTGTTTGCGGGCCAAAATTTGGGCTCTATATTTTACACTACTACGTATTCAAACTTTGAGAATTATGAAAATTAGCTTATGTATAAGTGGTTTACATCTTACTGGCCATGGTTTATATCTTACCGGCCATGCTTTATATCTTACTGGCCATGAAAAGTGATCATGAGAAATGACATGTGAAAGGCAGGCAACCAGTGAAATCCACGGCGAAGCTTAGTATCAATGGCGCTATGTAATGGTCTGTACTTGGTAGAATAAGAGTATTCCAAAAAGTCATTATTGGCATAAGTCGAGTCGGCTTATCACGAGCTTCAAAGACATCCATTTTTTCATCTGAGGGAAGCGTTCACTGAAAAACATTGAAACAGGCAAGGATTTTCAATCACGGCAACACTTGATCATATGTGGCTACACTGATCTAACTCTTTTTTTGGGACTATTGGAAGTTTTATATGAATATGGGATCAAATATGGGATGTTCAAACCTACTGGTTTTATAGAAGGAACGAAGATGCTTCACTTCCGAACGGAGTATCAAAAATTGACTCGATTTATTCTTGTCTTCAAAAAAGAACGACGTTTATACGAGATGGAGTACGAGCCACAGACATTGAGTGATGTTAAGGTGCTGATGGCAAACACTCTAAATAATATATTTACTCATTTTGTTACATAAACAAGTGCTTCTTTTGTTCATAAAAACAAACATTTTTAAGTCATTATCCTGATGATAATGTGGAAAAAGTAAAAATTATTCACTTCTGTAATCACTTCACTTCATAAAATAAGGTTGTTTGATTTCGTAATGAATTTTTTCAAATTAATAATTAATTAACTTAAAAAAATTCTTGTTAGATTCCATTTTTAGGTTGATATTTTTATTTTGCAACAGACAGCTGTTTCGAGGCCGATGTGGTCCCTTCTTCAGTGTTATGTCTATTAGGCTGTGTCTATCTGTCTATGTGTCTATGTCTATCTATCTATTATAATAGACATAACACTGAAGAAGGGACCATATCGGCCTCGAAACAGCTGTCTGTTGCAAAATAAAAATATCAACCTAAAAATGGAATCTAACAAGAATTTTTTTTAAAAAAAGTTGTTTGAGGCTTGATCTGGCGAGTAAGGCGGATTCAAACGAGATTTAAGCGAGTAATGAAGTTTGAACGGGAATCCATGGATTTTGACCATGACACCATGGTTGTCTTGGTAAAACAGGATTCTCTTTTTTCTGCAAATGTCGTTTTTCCGAAATTTCTGCCTTCAGCTTGGCGAGTGATGTTTTTATTTTTTTTGGGGCCGGTTCCCCCTATGCAGTCCTTAAATTCGACTGTATTTTTGTGTCGGGGGTATGATGGTGTATTCAAATTTCATCTACAGTAATTAATCGGTGCAAAAGCTCGGAGTTGTTGCGCCTAAACTGCGCCAAAAACTTCGAACGAAAGTTACTTCGAACACGTTTTTGGTCTAAAGCGCGGACAGCTGTCACATACCTTTATTTTGATTAAATATGTAACAAGCACGTTTTTTGGAAATTTTCACAACCTTTGCCATCTCTCTCACTTCAATTCGGCGACCACTCGGTGAACTTTAGCAATGTTATTGTCAGTAGTCGCAATTTTCGGACGTCCTGAACCGTCCTCATTTCCCAAGCTCATACGACCACGTTTGAATTCAGCTGCCCAAAATTTCACTGTGGTAAATGATGGTTCAGAGCTCCATGCACAGAAACCAACACATCTTCGTAAGTGTATTGTAACAAAAATTTACTAACAGCTATATACTCAATTTTTTAAATTTTTACAAAAATACTCACATCGAATCATTCAAACGACTATCAACTAAAAACCGCACATCCAAATTATCTGAAACTTTGGCTGAAACAATTGGAAATTAATTAACAATTAATAAGAAACATTCTTTCACTATTAGGTTTATTAGGTGGCCTAATTTTTTTGTCCGTCGGTTAAGTTGGATCAAAATTAAATTTTTGAAGGCGGTTCGAATTTTTTGATGTTTAGTGTTTGGTATTCATCAATGCATTTACAATAAAAGTTATATATTTCTGTTGTACATTGACTTCGGGTATATATTTTGTAGAAATTTTATGATACAATAAGTGCTCTGGCAACTGGGAATGTGTTTTGCAAAGCCAATGAATTATTGTAAAATCGATTCCAAACAAAACAAGAAAGCTGTCAATGCGTGAAGTGTTCATTTGATTGTATGTTCCATTTTCTTAGAATAAGTTTAGTTTTATATAAAAAAAACTGTTACCATAAAAAGTGTTAATAAAATGCATCGCTAACTGAACCCATCATCAATTTACAATAAAATTAAATAAGCTTCTCTCTAAGTGATTCTTATGAATCGATATGAGGCTTTACAAAATTGACGGAAAATACACTGGATCGAAAAAATTGGGTGTCTGCTATAGCTCGTTCTCTGGTGTCTTAAGCATTTCTCTGTGAATACCAATACACTGTGACTAGTGCTGATTGACATTGTTGCGGTTTTATTAGAGCATCAGCGTTGTGACTGAAATCGTAGCCTGCGTCCAGTAATTTTCATGCAACTTCAGATAATTGTCATTAAAAAAAACTTAATTCCTAATATTCGAACAATTTGGCGTCTTGAACGGTGTAGCTTTCACTATTTTGTAATGTCACCTAACTTTAGTGTTTACGAGGGTGGTCTGAGGAGTTTCCAACCAGTATGTAAAGATAGCAGCATTCGCCAATAAAAGGGACTGAATGTAGTTGTACATCTTTTGACAGTCAAAGTTTCAGATAATTTGGATGTGCGGTTTTTAGTTGATAGTCGTTTGAATGATTCGATGTGAGTATTTTTGTAAAAATTTAAAAAATTGAGTATATAGCTGTTAGTAAATTTTTGTTACAATACACTTACGAAGATGTGTTGGTTTCTGTGCATGGAGCTCTGAACCATCATTTACCACAGTGAAATTTTGGGCAGCTGAATTCAAACGTGGTCGTATGAGCTTGGGAAATGAGGACGGTTCAGGACGTCCGAAAATTGCGACTACTGACAATAACATTGCTAAAGTTCACCGAGTGGTCGCCGAATTGAAGTGAGAGAGATGGCAAAGGTTGTGAAAATTTCCAAAAAACGTGCTTGTTACATATTTAATCAAAATAAAGGTATGTGACAGCTGTCCGCGCTTTAGACCAAAAACGTGTTCGAAGTAACTTTCGTTCGAAGTTTTTGGCGCAGTTTAGGCGCAACAACTCCGAGCTTTTGCACCGATTAATTACTGTAGATGAAATTTGAATACACCATCATACCCCCGACACAAAAATACAGTCGAATTTAAGGACTGCATAGGGGGAACCGGCCCCAAAAAAAATAAAAACATCACTCGCCAAGCTGAAGGCAGAAATTTCGGAAAAACGACATTTGCAGAAAAAAGAGAATCCTGTTTTACCAAGACAACCATGGTGTCATGGTCAAAATCCATGAATTCCCGTTCAAACTTCATTACTCGCTTAAATCTCGTTTGAATCCGCCTTACTCGCCAGATCAAGCCTCAAACAACTTTTTTTTGTTCATCCCTCCGACCCTCATCTAAAAGCTGCGTTCGGAGTACAGCAATTTTCGTCAAATAAGAATCATCTTCGTGAAAAATTATTTTGCAAAGAAAACGACGAGTACTTTTTGGACGGTTAAAAATATGGGAGGATCTCCGGGAGGAGGGAAATTGAAAAAAATTTTGAGAAAAAATGTCTTGTATTTATTGTTAGGTCGGAAACGTCGTCGGTCGGTGACTAGGAGACCGTAAATGATTCAGGAGTAAAACATCCAATTAAGGTAGTAGAGCATGTAGGAAGTCTCCTTGCAAAGCGAAAGCAAAAATCCAAAATTGATGAAAACTCAACATCGAAGTAAATCTTTCAGTCAACAGAGTAAAGAGAAATATTTTTAATCTTAAAACATAGACCATAATTTGAGATAAATGCGAATGAATTTGCCAATAGGATTCAGTATGAAATAAAGGAATTACTGACGTTCTTCTCACGTTAACCCTGATTGGATCAAAAAAATGTTAACCCTTATTACTTTTCTATTGCAGATAGTCCTGTATCACCATATACTTCACTTCTACCCTTGGTGTTTGTAATAGTCGTGACAGCGACAAAACAGGGATATGAAGACTACCTCCGACATAAAGCAGATAACATGGTAAATTATTCCTTGGGTAAGTAGATTATACCTCCTCGAATTGCATGTTTTCCAAACTAACTAAATCTTTTTCCACCAATATAGTGACAATTCTTCGCGAGGGCAAAGAACAAGATGTTAGCTGTCAGGATATAGTTAAAGGAGATCTAGTTTTAGTAGCACGTGATTGTGACGTACCATGTGATTTAGTTATATTGAAAAGTTCGGATCCAAACGGACGCTGTTTTGTTACAACGGCCAATTTGGACGGTGAAACGAACTTAAAAACGCATTCAGTACCAAAGACCCTGCCAAATGTAGAAGTAGAAAAACTTCACACTCTAGGAGTTATAGAGTGTGAACAGTCCAAAACCGATTTGTATTCTTTCAATGGTAAAATAGAATTGGCTAGTAGTTACCGAGTCCAAAGCCCATATATGATGGGTGCGAGCGCAGCTAGTCTTAGTGTAATTCCTCTAATGAATGAAAATATTCTACTGCGAGGATCTCGTGTGAAAAATACAGAGCAAGTGATCGGATGTGCTGTGTACACTGGTCAGAAGACAAAGTTGGCGCTTAACAGTCAGCTCACTAGGAATAAGATAGCGTCTAGCGAAAATTTTATCAATAAGTTTTTAGTATTTGTATTGATTTTACTTCTTGGCATTGTGACCATCGCCTATTTTATCAAAAGGTATATCACACAGCTTTTGTTAAGCGAATATAACTAATGCTTTTGCTTCGTATCTCATTTGTAGGTATTATGATATGTATGTGATCGAATCGTATACATATTTAGGTCCGCCACCAGATACGTACTCTGTAGGAACGTTCTTCCAGGACTATTTCTCCTTCCTTATACTTTTCAATTACCTGATTCCTATATCCCTCTACGTGACTATTGAGTTGAGCAAGTTCTTGGGTGCGTTCTTCATGGAATGGGACCTTCAATTATACGATGATAAAACCGATCAACCCTGTATCGTGAATACATCAGATCTTAACGAAGATCTTGGGCAGGTGAGAAAAAACCAGAGGTTGTAATGAAGTTAAGGTAATTTTTTAACATTTACAGATCAACGTACTTTTCTCAGACAAAACGGGCACATTAACTAAGAATGAAATGTCCTTGCAACAATGTTCTATTAAAGGTCGCAAATACAAGTTCAATGGTAAGACTATTCAAGAGGAAAAGGCTCATTTTCCTTTCAAGCTGAGTGCTTTCAATGTAAGTAGAATGGCGAACCGAATCGGGTGCAATATTTATGAAATTTTTTTTTTAGTCTGACCAAAAGGAATTTTTCCAAGCGCTTGCACTATGTCACACTGTACAAGTTGGTGGATCGCTAGAAGACACCGAAAGTGAAGAAACAGTTCAGAATGTCTACACATTTACAGACATTAAGGAAGAAAGTAATGGCAGCACTCGACCAGACTCGGAATATGACGAACCAGATTTTGTACAAATGCGAAATAGACAAAGGATCTTAGAGAACGATATCAATCCGCTTCTGGGAAAAGAAGCTACACAAAACCCATTGCGTAAGCGTGCTGATTATGAAAGACGAAGTCCACAGAGCAGTCGGCTGAGACCAATGTCGAATGAAACTGATATATCTCTCGGTCAGGCAAATGAGGTCCCAAAGAGTAACACTAACAGCAATTTTACCACTGAAAGACCTACTACAGTGGCAGGAACACCCAGTAGGCCTGCCAACAGGGTAATGTTTTTTCGATCCACTTCTTCCATTGAAGATTTAACGGGAAGTCAGCACCATTATCAAACACACCGTCGAACACAATCGTATGGAGCTCCAAGTGCTTATCAGCGACAAACAAGTGAGTTCGAATTAACAATAAAATTTATAACTACAAATGTTTTAACACAATGTCTAGGATCTTCATTCTTGATCGATACATGCTAGAAGCGATTGAAATTTGGTTGCATTGAAATGGTTTGGTTGATTGAAATTTGGTTGGTTAATTTTTTTTAAATAAGGAATTAAATTTCAAAAGTTGATTTAATTATTAAAATTGAGCCAGTCCTTTTCCCGTAATTTTCTATTTCTACATAATGGTCTTGTTTCAAAGGGGCACGTTATTCTGATAATGTAGGAATATGCGACTTGACCCTTTTTTTCGTATGCTCCAAAATTCAAAACCTAGACACAAACTTCAAAGATATATTTGTGTTAATAACACCTTAGTTATCATTAGTATTTCGTTGCCTTTTATAACGATACTATTATACTATTTTATGGTAATATATATTAAAAGGAAAACTATGATGATAAAATAAGCGAAAATTTTAGATTGCAATTTCATTCTCCTAAAAGTGGGTGTTTGACGAAAATAAATGAATTTCCTAAAAAGTGTAGCCGAAAAGGAGATAGGATGAAAATTGTGGGATTGGTTACCCGGAACTGTCGATCACCAAAAATTACAAAAAAAAAAAAACATGCAAACAAAGTGCAAAAAGTGTGGCATTTGTGGTAATATTCGAATCCGAATTTTGACACGTCAAAAGTTCGCTTTGAAACTTTTGCTTGAAGAAGCTCCAATTGCTTTTCACGTGTGGCTTGCATCCTTTTGTAAGGATAGTAATCTTCAGTAAGGTTTTGCTTGTTTTGGTCCAGTATTGTAAGGCGTGTTTTAGAACATGGGTATGTCTCTAGGGAACAAATTCGTTTAACATTTTTTTCAATCCAAGAACATGATTTTTGATTGTGTACTTGAACATAAGATAAGGCTTGAATCCGGTTGTCCTAGTTGACTTTTGGCTGACATATATGAGAATACTCATATATTTCGTCGATATCGCAACGTGGATAGCAAACTAATGAGGTATTTTGTGCAGACTAGGGACGACAGAGGTGTCATCAAAAGAGAGGAATATATTAGACAATCAAAATAAATAACGAAATTTGGATACACATGTTTTCTTCCCTTCCGAAAATTTTGAGTTTGAGCAGAAATTTTTCGAATTTCTGATTAGTAAATTCGTGCACTTGCCATCCTCTTAAAAATAAAAACGAAAAGTCAATTAGTTTTCATTTGGAGATTGATGTTATTTATTTAAGGACATTCCTCTGTTTCATGGAAGATTTATGGTCCCGCCTTCAGTGTTATGTCAATTGAAGTATACGTTGGCAAATGTTCTATTTAAAAGCCTTATGCCTTTACAGTCCGTCCATTCTCTTTATTCTTTTTAACGTGGAATATATAAGCTATAAGAACTTTCATCATAATAAATGGTTGGTTTTGGTTTTTATTGTATTTTATTTGAATTAACCATTTGACTTTTTGATTTTTTTTTGTATTTTTTTTATGCGACTTTTTTATCAATACAACATTTTTTGGCATTGTTATTGGCAATTTTTTGGCAAGCTTATCCATTCTCACTTACAAGTTGTAATCTAGTTGTAGTTGATCCACCATATAAATTTCTAGAATTTTTTTAAAAAAATAAAGTAATTTCCTCTAATTTCCGCTTAGCAATCGGTATTCAATCTGAGCTATTTATTGAAAAATGAATATCATAAGACTACAATTTCTGTTGACAATAAATTTACTCGAGAGGAAAGCCAAAAACTCTTATTTTTACTGATAGGAAAACTTAATCTAACAGGTATAGAAGTATGAAACCGGAATTTCTTTATAGATGGAGCTCGCTAACAGTTTAAGCACCGGAAGATTGGTTCTGTAGCGCCATCTTCTTCCTCTAATAAACGGAAAAAATTTCAATACGCAATAACCTAAGTTTCATACACCGGTATATTGTTCTTTAATCTCAAAGATGTCAAGTTTTGTGACAACAAACTATGATTTACGGACAGCATTGCTTTTCTGCTGTCATTCGAAGCAAACTGGTGTCGAATCGCACGGTATGCTTGTCAAATTATACGGTGATCGTGCGCTTGGTAAAAGACAGTACATCGAGTGGCATAAAATATTTCAAAAATACTCAGACTCAACAAGACCTCGAGGAATTCTTAAATGTGACGCAGAGAGAAGTATCTCTTCGTCTGTAAGCAATGGGAAAGGTTCAGAGATCGGGAAACCGGGTCTTACATGAACTAAATGAAAGACATCATGAAAAGTGGTAAAACCAGATGTCAAATGTTGCTAGCCAGATACAAAACAAAATTTTTTTTTGCACCGGATAGTGACTGTTGATGAAAAATAGATTTATTTCAGAACTCTTATCATCGTGATTCATGGGTGAATCCATGCGAACCTTCAACGTTCGCTATTTTTGTTCTATCGACCGTCAAACTTTCTGTGCGTAGTGGGGAACCATTTCTTCTCTCCTTGATTGATCTCCTTTTTCTGTCTCGAAGGGATTGTTAAAATGTTATAAGCTATTTGTGTATCGGGTTTTTATCCTATTATTTCTTTGTTGTGCCAAGGTATAGTACTTTCTTTGTTGAAGTTATCTACGCCATGTCAAAGGATGAGTAACTTTTGTATTTATGCCTTTGTATAGTATTGCAGAGTATTGCCATTGTATTCAGCCGAGATGGAACATGCTTTGTTGTTCATTGTGTTTGTGTCAACTCCGTATATGTTCCACTTTTCAATTTTATTCTCTTCTTTTTCCAATACAATTTTTGGGTAAATTTTGTTTACATTATTAAATATATGATCTATATGAAATTGTTTGATTTCCGTTCAGGAAATGTACCTATGGTATCGGTATCTACCTATGATACCGAAATTTTGAATACAAAAGGCTGTAAGCAGTTCCTACTATTGTAAGATCCTTGCCTAAAGCGTCCATTTGCTTCTAAGGTTCAGTACGGAGGGAAAATAAAAAAGTGATCATTGTAAATTGTCATGCAAATGTTACCCAAAACCGTGTAAGGAGCCCCTATTTTGTAAGATCTCTGCCTCAAGAAATTTATTAAGGCGTCCTTAAAGAGCTCGCTACAGAGGGGAGTTAAAAAGTTTCCGTTATTGAGAACTTTTTTATCATTTTGTTATGTTCTAAATATGTTGTGGTTTATTTTATCCTAAGCTGCATCTGAGTGAAAAGGAAGATATCGAAAATCCCTTTTATACGAGAAAAATTTTCGCAGTTCAAGTCAAAAAGGTCGTTGTCAAAGTTGACCGGTTATTTCACTGTTTGCATCTGTGTTAGTTTGTAATATATCCAAAAAATAAAAATCAAGAACTTGATTGAAGATTTAATGGCAGAATAAACTGAAAACAACAAATTGTGAAGATATTATAGCTTGGAGTCACTAGATTTTAGTTTTTTCGTTTGTCACACTGAAGGAAGAAGCGTTTTTCTTATGAAACTCGAATTGCTCTAGACGAGTGCGTCGATTTCCGCATTTTCTCGTGATTCTTTTAACTGATATAGGCTTGTCTCTAACAACAACAACTGACAACTAATTTTTGTATATGGGGTGAGAAAAATTCAAAGGGAATATCTTCAAGCTCCGTCACACTCCGTGAGTAATTTAACTTAAATTCACTGTGTCCTTTTGTGTACAGGCTAATTGTATCATTGGTCCGCATTTCTTCCGAAACGCAGTAGGATTGGCGGGTACAATAAATGGTGGGCGGTGTTGTACTATACTAAATGAATTTTTGTTGAGCAAATGAGCATGGGAGACATAAGATTGCCAGTGGATGTTACTATTTACAAATCAGCCACAAACACAATCGACTTACTGAAAACGAAATTAGGAGACAACATTATTTAATAGAATCATCCAGCGGATTCATAGGTAATACTGTGACTGCGTTTAGTAGCCCTTACCATTAATGGTTGCAGTGGACTACTTATGCTACATGAGAGACAAAATGGTAGCACAAATGAAATCCTTATCACTTAAATTTAATCACAAAACAATGAAATTTTCTGCACATTTAACTTGCATGGCACATTTAACACATATAACTAGCAACTTCTCTCTTGCTTGTTACCGGACTTGGGACTGGATAAGGCGAAATTCTGGTGCTATTGACGGCAGGAGGTGCAAATATTTACTGGCCTTGACATTTCGCTCATTAGTTCGAACGAAACGTAAAGAAACCATAAAATTTTTACGTTCATTACTTTCCACAGGCACACTTTTGCGTTAATCACTTCATTTTTTTGACGATGAATTTTGCGCTATTGTCTTCCACGCGTGATCGACTGCGTTTGTGGGAAAAGTTAGTAATAAAGGCCGAAATACAATACTGCGTGACGGCGGTACTTGAGCGCGATGCGATTCTCCCTCGTCGTCACGCAACGCGTTCAATTTACAATGCGATGCGAGGAACATTAATGTTCATATGACAAATGTCAAATTGGTGACGTTTTAAATGAACTTTGCTGGAAATTGTTTTCGATTTTCTAAAAGTTTTGAATTTGGAATGTTCCTTCGTTTAGCAAATAAAAGCCTTATCTAGGATGCACGAAATTTCCATTCAAAAATCATTCATAATAACCAATGTACTTAATAAGTAATTAAGGCGTTTGAATTTCAAATTTCATTTAAGCGCCATATTGCATTTGACAAACGTCACGCACATCGTTGCGAGGAATTTTCGTTTTTCCGAATATTTCCCGCCTCGCATCGACGCATCGCAATCCTTGTACGATGTCGCATACAAATGCATGTTACGAAAACTGCTTGACATTTGCTGCGAGACTCTCGTCGCGCTCTCGTAACGCAGTCTTGGAAAATTTGGAGGAAAAAAGTCGACTTATCTTTGATACAAAACAAGTTGTTGAAAACAACTTGTTTTGATAATTACAAAGTTTTTGAAAATTGGATTGAAGGAACCGGCTTTGTTCTATTGATAAAAGGGGAAATGAATGATCAAAATTGTCAAAGGTTTACCTTCAAATTTTATTGTAAAGTTCTCAATTTCAAAATAGACAATATTACATTTATATATGATGAAAGTGCCATTGATAATTATTGTCCGAGCATTGATTTATTTTGCATTAATTTACTTTCACCATTAAGTGTTGGATACTCAATTATAAATTATAATTTTTTTTTCTTCAAATTACCGAAAATAATGATCATGAATCTAATGTCCACTTGTAATATGTGTCTCAATTCATATTCGAACCTTTTCTGTTAGAGAACAAAAACCTCCGACATCGTTGGGTGGGGGAAATCATGTAGTCAGAAATAGGCTTAACCTCTATTACAAGCTTAGAGGTAAATGACAAAAATAAACGTCCGTTTATTTCAATATACGAACTCCGTATCTGATCCTACTAATTTCTATGTTAGAGACTTCTATTTAATCGTTATCCCTAAATCAAAATCACCGAAGAAAGCTGAAAGAATTGAATGTTCTCGATGAATAAGATTGTTGCAAACAGTGTTAGCTCCGTCAGCTTAGAACCTGGTTACGACATTACTTAGTTCACATAATTTCTTGTCAACAATCAATCCAATGTATTAACTTTTCGGTTCAGTCTATATAATTTCTTTATATGATTTTCACAGCTCTAATAAGGCGATCCACCTCGTTACGAAGAAACGCATCCACACGATCCAGGGAATCTTATGCGGCTCCGTCATTCATAGGTGGATCAATTTACACTCCAATCCTTTCGGATCGTCAAAGGAATGAAATTAAAGTTATACTGGAGTAAGTAGCCGATTTCTAAGATACTTCCGCAAGAATACTGAATTTAATAATTAGAAAATTAGATTATCACGCATCAAGTCCCGATGAAAAAGCACTTGTGGAGGCATGTGCACAATTAGGGATATTTTTTGTTGGTGAAGAAAACGATATAATTACGTTGAATGAGGCAAACCGTAATGGAGGAACATTAGTTGCTCCCTTTGGACACGTGACTCAGTCGTTCTATAAAAGACTGCAAGTATTGGAGTTCTCTTCAGATCGAAAGCGAATGAGTGTTATAGTGCAAGATCAAAAGGGTGAGATTTGGGTGTATACAAAAGGTGCAGAGAGCTATGTATTCCCATTGTGTAACAGACAATCCGAGCCGTTGATAGTTGAAACGAATAAACATTTGACAGATTTTTCTAGACAGGGTCTTCGAACTTTGGCCATTGCTCGAAGGAAGATGTCGTTGCAGGAGTATGAGGACGTTTTCAATGGTAAGAATAAGACATATTAAAGTTGAAACGTTTTCTTTTTTTGTTTGTTCATTGGTATTCAATATACAAACAGTTTCAATTGCATTTTTTAAATGTTCAACCTACTATTTTTCGTATTCTTTACTTACCAAAAGTAAAATTTAATTGCAGCTATTGTGAAAGCGAATAGTGCACTAACTGACAGACAAAAGCAATTAGATGCCGTTTATGGTACCATTGAAAAGGGTCAGTGGATTTCAATATATTTTAAATGTCCCCATTATGATGTTTCAATCTTGTGTTTCAGATCTTGATTTGTTAGGCTGCACGGCTGTTGAAGATGCTTTACAAGATCACGTGAAAGAAACTCTGGTAGCTCTTCAGGATGCGGGAATAAAAGTATGGGTGTTAACAGGCGACAAAATTGAAACAGCCCATAATATTGCCATATCCTGTGGTCACATACCTCACGATAGCGAAACGTACTTCATCACAGAATGTCGGGATTCAGCAGCAGTCCTTGAACATCTTCGTGTAGTAGAGGCAGAACAAAAGCGACGACCAAATGATACTTTTGCTCTTCTGATTGATGGAAAAAGCCTTGGCATTGCCCTGTCAGAGCATCCAGAAAAAATGCGACAGGTTGCTGTGAAATGTAAAGCAGTCCTATGTTGCCGTTTGAGTCCTTTGCAAAAAGCGCAAGTAGTGCAGCTGGTGAAGAGTGGCGAAGAAGGATATATAACGGCAGCAATAGGAGATGGGGCGAATGATGTTTCTATGATTCAAGAGGCACATGTTGGGTTCGGTATAGTCGGCAAAGAAGGTCGGCAGGCTGCTCGCTGCGCGGACTACGCCTTTGCTACTTTTAGTATGCTACAACGAATACTTCTTATCCATGGACACTGTTACAGTCGCCGTTTGACGCTTATGGTTCTTTATTTCTTCTATAAGAACTCTGTTTTCATGTGCATCCAGTTCTTCTTCCAATTCAATAATTTATTTTCGTCTTCATCAATTTATGATTCGCTTTTCTTGACATTCTATAATGTTACATATACCGCAGTACCTATTTTTGTGCTATCGTTGACGGAGAAACCATACAAAGAAACTGCATTAACTAGGTAAATTTACGTTTTTTTGCATTGATTTTGTAAACAATTAGAAAAATAATTTCAAAATTAAACATCAGCAAACTGATTTTCGAAGTAGCGATGTTCAAATTAAGGTGATGGATGAAAGCGTGCACGCTTGAAAGATCAGAGGTTTGATGGTGATTCCAATCTAAAAAACAATATTGCATCATTGTTAATTCCTTAAGCCTTCTCCCTTACTACTTATTCTTAAAGCCATTCTAGCAGTTTCATTTAAAATAATGTTCAGATTGAGATCATATTCGAATGAAATGAAATTGTAAATGTGAATTAGTTTTGGTCCTCTTTGTAAAATATCTCTGTAAAATATCTTTGTAAAATCCTTCCTTCCGACTTTTAGGGTAAAACTTGTCTTATTTTTATATTTTTCTATGAGCAGAATGGTTTCTGGCTCGATAACTGTGCTTGCGAGGTTTTCATCTTAGTCTGGAATTAAGGCAATTCAGGTTCCCTTTATTCAAAATTTTTAACTTGTAAATTTTGTTTAATATGAGAAATAAGGAAAGTGTTGATATATTTAGTTAGTATAAAAAAAGTAAAATTATGACTCCAGAAATGCTTGAATGTTGTTTATTCGATTTCAGTAATCCTGCACTGTACAAGAAAAATATATTCAATCGCCGTTTACATTGGAAGTTCTTTATTGGATGGATGTTCTTGGGAATTTACCACGGAGTCATAGTGTACACATTTGGCTACTGTATTTGGAAACGAAATAATGCAATTTTGACTACACCACATACTGTCAGTTTAACGTGCTTCGGTACATTCCTCATGCACAATGTGGTCATCCTGGTGAACATGAAACTTTGGATGGAAGCTATTTACCAAAGTTACATATTTATTGCAACGATTTGTCTTTCAATTTTGGGTTTCATCGTATCTACTGTGGTTTATAATGTGATTACTTTGTAAGTATCGTGAACTTAGTTTGTATCATCTTCTACTTCATCGCTATCCTTGATGCCCATAGCATACTTAAGCACAAAATAGAAGACTATCAATGCTCCTACGCCTTGAAATCGTACAGTTTGTTAACGTTAAGTGTTGTTGTGGTTGTGATGGCATTAGCCGCGGATATCCTTTACACTTCGTACAAGGAGTTGCGTTACATGAGGTCCCAGAAGATCCAGAGAGATTTACGTTGAATTGGTTGGTGAAGGTAGAAAATTAAAATGTGGTTAGTTGTTTGTTTGTGTGTATACGTTTGTTAGTTTACTTATTGTCAAAATTTGAGCTTTGCATCGACAAAATGCGCGGTATCAGATTTCAGCAGCTTTTATTAAAATTGTCTCCTAAAAACTACTTTAGTTTTTATGCTTGATATATTCTTAGAATTCGGAAAAGCCTCTTCCGAGTGCTACTAAATAGCTGAATTTGCTCGAATTTCCATTGCTTATATTTTTCGTTGAATCGTGGATAATTTGTTTTTTGCGTCTTTATCAAATGGTCAAAATTTTTCGCTCCAAGGAGAAAGAAGTTCTACCTCCGTAGGGAGCAAGTCATGAAAACATTATAGAATGGCCATAAGGACAGCAAGAAGGACCGTCGATAAGAATGTTCCAACTGTTTTTCATGAAAATTGTAGTTTTGTTGTTTGCTAACAGCCCTTGTGTTTATTCCTTTAACATTATGTTTGAATGTAGTTGTAATTTGATTTTCATGTGTTTATTGTAACATTGTAGAATGTACTGAACTGCTCACTTTTCATTGCTTGAAATATAGAAAAAGTGAAATCAATTTACTATCATCTTTAATTGCAGGCCGGGTGGCAACGAAATGTATAACGCTTATAATGTTCTGATGTCATCGATTACATTTTGGCTTTTATCAATAGTTATAATCGTTGCTGCTTTATTGCCCGACTTCCTGATTATTGTCTGCAGTCGTTTCTTCAAATTTCAAGTGAAAATCTTCTCTGGTCCGCCAACGACAAATGACTATAAATCACCTATGATAAATCATCAAACACATGTAGTAGAGGCCGAAAATGAAAACCATTGTGTACAATCAACAAGTTTATAGTTTAATTTCAACGTCGCCAGTATTGTAGATAAAATTTAGATAATAAGTGTTAATTTAATTGCAGGTTAAGGTCATGTGTATGTGCATAAAATAATTAGGTAACGTTTGCGCGTGTTTGTGTTCATGTGGTTCGATTATTGAATCGATGTATGTATTTTGTACAATTCTAAAGTGAAGGAAAAATTGTAAATAAATAAGTCATTCAAAAACACTTTTCTGCTAAATTCTTAGACTTATTGGAAAAAAGAATCGTTTTTTTCTATATTCAGCTGAAATTTGAGTGGATATCAATGTGCTGCATCGCATACAATTTTCAGGAAACAAAGTCTTAGCATGGATGGCATTTAGTTTGTCTTCTGCATTGCAAAAGATATACTTAGATCGTCCTTTTTGAATAGATCGGCATTCATCCTCGCTTATAGAAGAATGTAAAGAACTGGTCATCACTATACATAGAGAATGATTCTGATTTTGAGTCCATCACCATTTCGTTTTCTTTTGGCATTGAAATGAGGAGGTTCGAACACGCCTCACTGCCCTGAGGCGTGATCTGTTGCACTCTAACAATAACAACATGAATACAAACATACACAGCAGATTGTTTTCAGGGAAGAGCTTATTGAGTCTCGAAAAATCTTTATTTTTAAGGGGGAATACCACTGTAGGGGCAAAAGACAGTTAGTTTTTGGAAAGTTTTTCTCAAAATCCAAATAATTTATCGAAATTTGGTACAAAGATCTTTATTTTACATGAGTTTGACATCGCCTTTGAACAATAGAAATATGCACTTAAAAAATCGTATGTTCTTCTTAGCAGACACTCGTTTTGAACATGCTGTAAAAATTTCGAGTAAATCGAACAAAAATTGTTTGAGAAGGGAGTCCCGCCAAGTCGAAAAATCTTGTTCCGAGATAAACGCGTTTAAACTTTACGTTATTGAAACATTATGGATAAATTTGTTAAACCGCTAGTCTGCAATGCATGTTCCATATAATTGGCCTTCCAGATTCTCCTCCTCCTCTTGCCAATCCTCGCTTTGCCTCATCGGAGAAGAATTTCTTTGCCCTAGCAATGCGTGTAGCGTCGATTTCATGGCACATATTGTACAAATTTTGGCCAATTTTTCAGTCCAACGTACATAATACATGCATTAATGATGCAAAGCCATCATTTGAAATACATATAGCGATATTGGTGACTATATCTGATATATTTTTCTTATATACTTCATCATTAAGTCGTGGTTTGTGAGTATAGCTATATAAACTATTTCTAGCTTTCGCATTTTACCATGTACACCACGAATATTTTCCTGCCGGGCACCGATCATGTTTTGGCTTAGCATCCGTTAAAATTTTGTGTTCAGGCGTAGCCCATGTTTTATATCTCATCTTCTCAATGGAATTAGAATTTTCAGAAAGTTCGTCAATCAGTTTACCAGTCAACTCGACCTTTTCACCAAGAAAGTTTTTTTTCAATCAACGTAGACGAGCACACTTTCGCTTTTAAAAATGATCGATACATTCCTTTTTTATAAAAAATTCATAGGGCTGAGCTTCTGTTAGACCTTTGTATGTTTTTGAGTCACCATTACTAACACAGTTTGCATATCTTATGCCGTGTAACGCTTCAGAACGGTAAAACACTTCAATGACCCCGTCATCCTCCATATTTCGGCCTGACCCTTTGTGGTTTGCTGAACACTCACTCGCATGAGTTTCGATTCAATCAGCAACTCTTGGATACCCTTCATTATCCATGAGTGCACAACGGATACTTTTTAGTATCCGTTTTATTATTCAATAGATCACAAGCCTTCCACTTTTTAGTTTTCACCACATAATCGACAATTTTCCCGATTTGGTATCCAATTAAAGTAATTACACTGAATAAAGATGAAAACCCACGTCATCGGCACGACCGATCACTCGACACTGTAATATCGTCCGTTTCACCTTTTTCGGTTGTTTTAGCTTTTTCTTCTTATTATCGATGAGTTTATCGAAGGCTGATACGCCGTTTGATTTCATTGCCTCGATCAATGAACGGGGAACTTGGAAGTTATTCTTTTATCACAATTTTAACAGGATACCACTAACTTGAATCCCCTAGGCTACTAGTGACGGAGAAGGAAAACAATAACACAAAAGAGAAACGGAAATCAGACAAAACAAGCGAAGTGCTACGCGGAGAACCAAGCGCAGCTACAATTTCCAACACCCCACCAGCCAACATGGTCAATGCGGATGAGGAAGATGAGCTACAAGCAGCCCTTCAGGCAGATGAAACTAGATTCAAACTAGCGACATGTAGACTCATCAGTAAACTTAAAAAACTAACATAAGTACTAACATACTAACAATCCCTCGGAAGGTGAAACAATAAATACACAAGCCATATCGAAAAACTCATGGCTCCCACCAATTTTCATGGACCAGTTAACTGCCCCTTCGATTGCTTTTCTAGTGAAGAGATTCCCGACGTCCAGGTATCGAGTGAAAACGTTTACCAAGTCGTACCGCAAAATCATAGTCGACATTCTTGAAGCGTACGACTTCATTTTGAATACAATGAAGGAGAGAACACTTTGGCGGGCACTCATTCATTTCGTCAGAGCCTCGGAAACCGGTAGCCTTTCCCTTCCCTTTTTCCTCTAACGAGCATCAAAGAGGATATTCCAAATCAGCTAGCTGGCCTCAGCTTCGCAATTTCGAACCTATCAATAGCCTCGTCGTGGCGCAACAACATAACTTTAAACCTCTTTAAAGTGACGCTGAACTCCGACGGAGACTTCACTAAAATTTTACAATAAAGTTAAGATATATTCTTAACCATAAAATCCACTGGGAAAAACCAGAAAGAGGGGACTTAACCCAATGTTTCAGGTGCCAACGCTCTGGGCACTTGGATGCAAATTGCGTCCATGGGGCAAGGTGCGTGGCTTGCGGAAAGGACCACGAAGGGCAATTTGCCCTCGCAAGGTTCTTACAAACCCCCCGAAGATGTTGGACCTGCAGATCAATCCGTTTCCCCGGTATTTTGCACACTCTGCAGCTCCGGCAGCCACCCGGCAAATTTTACAGGATGCCCTGAATGAAAAAAGCTAAGCTGATGGAGAAGAAAGCGATAAGAGCAAGTGGCTTGCAATTTGGCGGTCCACAAACCTTCGTGCCCTCAGATTTTCCATAATTACCTCACCGCTTATCACACCAAGTTTCGAATGAACAAACTAGCACGCAACGTTTGCATCAGTCTTGAGATCCCCCAACAACTACAGTCGTAACACTGTAGAGGATAACCCCTTTGGTTTTATTGCAAGAGAAACTCAGGAACACTTGGGTTTCTACAGCCACACTCCTGCAAAAGTCAAAAGAATTCGTGGCCACATACCGCCTTCTTCCTCCCGACGATAAAGCCATAGCCCTTGTAAGCTTCTTCCTTAACTTTTTCATCGATGCCCCGAACCACAACAAAGCTATCGTTCCTCACAATTACCATCAACTCTCTGTATCGCTACGACAAGGAAATAGCACTGCAGCACATGTTGGAGACCTACTCTCCAGACTTCGTCCTGATCAGCGAAACCTGCCTTCGAGCAGGACATCGGCCTTGTTTCCCGAGTTACACCATGTTCCGTAACAACCAAGGACGAGGGACCACGATTCTCACCAAATTTTCTCACACTGTCTTTTGGAATTGTTAACGCAGGTGTCCCCACTTACCTCAGAGGAAGCTCCTTCATTGAAAACTTTATAACTTCAGCCTCACTCCTAAGTCCTACAGGAAAGAAAGCCTCTTCCATATACGGATATATTTCTGAAAGCACTTTAGGTCTCATTCGAACCAAGGCTTGGTGGTTGCAAAGACTGAAAAGAATCTTCCACATAAACTTAAACCACATCACACCCGAGTATACATCATTGCGAGCCCAATTTAACTTTTTGGATACCATCATTCGCGAAAAAAACACTTTTAGAACTCAACAGCCATGTTAAGCAACGTCTGTCGGCTATGAAACCCTCTCACAATATATTTTAAGATATCATTAAACTTTCCAGTTGCCTAAACACCCCCTACAGCCGGAACTCGGATCCTATTAGATTCGGGAACCAAAACCTGTACACCACAGAACAGAAGCTCTCAGATATTCCATTGATTAGGTCACCATCGATCTATTTTTAAAAAAAGCTGAACAATTCGTAAACGGATACAGAGGTTCCTACTTGACTATCTTCTCCACATCCAATCGATCTTCGGTCAAGTTACTATAGGCCACAATAATTTCTTCACCACACCGGATGAAGTTGAATTTCTTCTACACTCCCTGAACCGAAAGAAATCCTACGGGCCAGACGGAATCCCCAACTACGTGCTGCGAAAATGCAGTAACGCCTCAAACAAACCACTTTGCACTATAATTAACAACTGCATTAACAACGGATACTCCCGAATTTATGGAAACATACAATTCATATTCCCATTCCCACAAACGGATCAAATCGGGAAATTTCTATACTTAGAACTATATCACTTCTTCCGAATCTAGGCAAAATTCTCGAAAAAGTCCTTCTTCGGTCGCTAAAGGACTTCACTATCAACCTTATACTGCCGAACAGTTGGGGTTTAACTCCTCCATGACACTATTTCAGCAGCTCTCAGAAGGAAGGAAAACACAGTCACCTGCTCAATCGACCTAAATAAAGCCTTCGACTCCGTGTGGACAAGAGGGCTTCTACTCAAACTAATACACCATCGTTGCCCAATTACACTAAGCCTGCATATTAGCAAGTTTCCTTGGAGAAAGATCATTTGTGACTAAAATAGGCAACAAAACCTCGAACAGTATTCAAGTACTCTCCGGAGTTCCGCGAGGATCCATTCTAGGCCCGACCCTGTTCAATTTCTTCATCCATGACATCCCGCTGATTTAAAGGCTCCACTCCGAATCAGAATCATTCTTTCAGACATTGAATCAACCAATTGTGTAATTTCTGGGGTAATTTGACTCATTATGTGATCATTATGTATTCCTCAAGTGATGCAGATTTGAGGAAATTTTTACTCAAAATTTTCCGTTTTTGGATATTTGTGTCTAAAGTGACTTTCAAATTTTTCACTGATGTCCAAGTCGGCTAACTTGACAGTCACGCGAATCAGCCGTATTTGTACAATACCCAATTTACGTTTCGGGTCATTTCATAGCGTATGCCCAAGTTTTGTGCACTTTCAAGCAAGTTTCATTAAAAATTTGAATACATTCGTGCTTAAGAATTTCATCATCATCTAGTAGTAGAGAGATAGAATCAGTGCGTCATAGTTTGGTTCTGCCCTGCATATCGAATATTAAGCACGTATTTCTTGTCATGATGTATGAGTTTTTAACAAATGTCTGATGAGGAAAAAAAGTGACGTTTGCTGAAGCGGGACTTTCTCTGCTTCGGTTAGGAAGGAAAACGAGGTGCAACCAATCCCCTGCGGTAAGAATAATAAACAAAAATTGTTCCCAGGAATCTACAGAGCGAAAGAAAGGAAGGAAGAAAAAGTAATGGAAGAAAAAGTAATCAAGATGAGCGTTTAAATCGTATGATGATGAGATTATCCTTAGAAAATCGCTTCGAAACTGCGAAAGACATGCTTGACAGAAGATTGAGAGAAAAAGGTTTATCGACAAGGGAAAAAGCCAAAAGATCATTTCATAAGTGTCATACGCATTATTCTTGAGACAACGGTGAAAGTGAATGGTGATAACGAATCTTTGCATTTTCGTAGAAGTTTGAGTTGTCTAATTTGGTATTATTTAAGGGTACTATTTTAAAGATTAGATTATTATACAAAATTTCTTCTTTAATGAGTTCTATTTCCATCCCTAGAATAATCTTGAATAATGTAATAAGGAACCGTTTTAGCAGCCTTTCCTTCGATCGCACATATATCGCTTTTTACTTTTAAAGTGACAGTTCTAGCCTCGATAAAGCATAAAAAAGCTCAAAACTCTCTCGAATATTCTGTGAAAGTGAAAACGGCAATTTTCAAATCCCATTAAATTTGGTGAAAAGATACCTATGCGTTTTCATATTCTTTAATTGCGTTTATCTAAAACACCGTGAACTGAACGCTTATTCGTTTGAATTGGTTTTGATGTAGAGATGGTGAACATGAACTCCAAGTGAAAATTGACAATTTTTCAGCGTTTTACCTTGTTAATCATCGATATATTTTCGATATATATTCTCGATAAAATCATCGATTAATTTTAATTAATCACCATTAGCACAACTAAGACTGTGTTTATATTTAAGGAAAATACAAATGCTTTTTTTTCTTACCACTGACGAACAATTAATTCAAATGTAAGTCCGTGGATGAAAATTTAAATTACGTAAATTCAACGTTAATGACTAGACCATGATTTCTATAACGAGACTAGACAAAAATAATTTCCCAGATATCTAAAATATTTCTCTATTTCAACACTTTATTACAACACTCCAAAAAGGCACGTTTGCGAATTAATTTAACATTGTGAGTCCATCCTTCACAGTTAAACCCAAAAATTTTGCATACTAATCATTTTTAATGATCCCCGACTAGAATATTAGACCATAGCCAATTCAAGCGTGTCCTTCATTAATAAAGGATCCACTTGAAATATCTATACATCCTGTTGCTTTTATGACTTGGCCGGGTGTCCTGCCAAGTTGAGAGAATCAACAGTTTCCTCACCGAAATCTCAAACTCATAAGATTTGAATGTATCAAGTTTACCAGTTGGTGAGCTTAACTAGGGGAAAAAATTTCCAACATAAATTTTTGGAAACGTGCTCTATCTGTTCGTTGCTCTGTCCTTAACTTAAGCTCTGCTTCAAGGAATGCAGACCTGGAATGCCATGTGTTTTCATCGCTGTTTACAAATTAGCCACCCAAAAATAAAACGTACGGGTGTAACGCCGCAGGAAGTTGGAAGGATAACATGAGCGTTAGTCTGTTGAGTGCAGAAATTTATTTCCAGCAACAAGTTTCCTCGAAAGCTTTTTCTGCCGTAGTGTAGACGGTGCTGCCAATCAATAACGGCTAACCCTTAAAATGCTTTATGCACAACATGGTTAAATGGGCATCTAAATTGATTTATAAAAGATGATATCTTCGATATTGTTGGAATGGACGTTCAAAACTATTTGCCAATATAACAGAAAATCATGGTATTTATCTCATCTCTGCTATAATCTGCTATTTACTTGATATAGATGATGAATAGATGACTAGAGACGAATAGAAGTTCGTTGTGCCTTTGTTTATGACTTTAATAGAAGGGAACTGATAACCAAGGTTGGTATACGAGGATGAGCTGAGAAGTCCTAGACCAAACAACGAAAACAAGGGCTTAAACTTTATTCCTTGCTGAATGCCATTCTTTTTTCATTTTTTCTTCGTTAAAACAACCCAAAAAATGTGCATAGTGCTTACCATTAATAGTTTTCGCCTATTCTAGGCTATCACTCATATTAGTTTCGCGCGCAATTCAAAAAACACTTGGCAAAACCTGGTAAGCTGACGAAATTGCATTCGCCTACTTCAGCGCTGGTTTATCGGTTCCTGTCTTCTGTTTTGACAGATTATGTTTTTTCTATTTTCAGGCAGGAAACAATGGATCCATTACTCATATATAGTAATGAGTTGACGAGGAAACGCGAATACATCAATTAAAGCATTTTCATTTTTAAACATTTTCTCTGTGCCACACTTATCTCGCGCAAAGTTTCCCTATGCAAAAAATTATTGAAAAAACACGAATTTGGTTTATTAAATCGCCTAAGATTTTGTTTTTTTTTATTTTCAAATTTGCAGCATTCCTAGCGATTTCAAATGCAGCCTTTTAGCACCATTTTATGTATATTTTTCATGATCATTTTAGATGTCGTTGCCTCAGGATGTCTGAGTGCAGTTCATTGTTGGTGCTCATTTAATCTTTTGATACTTTTTACTCAATATTTCAACTATTCAAATTCATTGCGAACAATCCATTATTGAGTTGTTTATTTTCTCTTTATTATAAGAAGTGTCACAACCCTTTAAATGAAATGACTTTAAACTAAAAGGTTTTTGCTTAAAGTTAACATTTTTATGAAATTGTTTACATAATTTCCATAAAATGGTGGCGAATGAATGCGTAAAAACGTGGCGTAAAAACGGCGCCAAATTCAAAGTTAATGTGCTATTTTGTAGAGCGCCAACATTAATTTAGATCCGTCACCATTTTCTGACATTTAGCTTCCTCATTTCTAGGTTATACCTTTCGAAGTGATGTTATCTCTGAAATTATGGAAACAACGGAAAATGGGGTTTTGCGTTTTGATGAAAGATTATTGTGGAAAATATGGTTCAAACAAATGAATAGGTTGATAAATGTTATAATACATTACACTCAACCATAGAATGTAGGTGTACTGAATTTCGTCGTGACCGTACGAGCACTAGTAACGGCCCGCGATCGGGGAAGCCAAACGAAGAAGTAACTCAGGATAACATGAAAAATAGTCGTGGATCTTGCGTTGAGTGGTCACCAAATTCAATTGATTTGGATAGAATATATCATAGACATCTCATAGGAACGCATTGGATACATCAAGGCCGAAATACAATACTGCGTGACGGCGATACGTGAACGCGATGCGATTCTCACTCTTTGTCACGCAACGCGTTCAATTCACAATGCACGCGATGCGGGGAACATTAATGTTCATATGACAAATGTCAAATTGGTGATATTTTAAAAGAAATTTGCGGGAAATTGTTTTTGATTTTTTCAAAGTTTTGAATTTGGAATGTTCCTTGGTTTAGCAAATAAAAGCCTTAACTAGGATGCACGAAATTTCCATTCAAAATTCATTCATAATAACCAATGTACTTAAAAAGTAATTAAGGCGTTTGAATTTCAAATTTCATTCAAGCGCCATATTGCATCTGACAAACGTCACGCACCTCGTTATGAGAAATTTTCGTTTATCCGAATATTTCCCGCCTCGCATCGACGCATCGCAATCATTGTACGATGTCGCATACAAATGCATGTACGAAAACTGATTGACATTTCCTGCGAGACTCTCGTCGCGCTCGCGCAAAGTCGTCTTGCAGTATTGTATTTCGGCCTTCATTCATGAATATTCAGTTATGCGAAAGTTGTTCGCGCGATTGGTGCCGCGTTCCTAACAGTTGACCAGAAAGCTTAAAGTCCTTGCCTTTCAAAGCGTAATTTGCAGCTATTTTGCCACTATTTGTGACGATGGACGAAACATGGAAGCAGCGCTACACGCCTGAGTCCAATCGCCAGTCAGCGGAATGGTAATCGTTTGCCAGTAGCCGTAGGAAGGGAAGCGTCGGAAGATTTTTTGGGATGCTCATGGTGTATTATTCGGCGACTATTTCCTGCTTCCCTGCTTGAAAATGGACTCACCGGTTAAATGTCGAAATGGACGAAATGTTGGATATTTTTGCATGAAGTGCATTAATCTAGATGTAGATTAAGTCGAAAGATAAAACTGTTTTTGCACTCAACATTTGGGTTTTTCATTGCCATTGTCAAAAGACTTTTTAGCTCATGTAGCATACAGGGATTATATCTTACCATTATGAGATCGGAGTTTCAGCCCACCTTTCGGTGATAGGAACCTTCTGGGATATTATCATATTCGAGCGTGATTCTGACCACATGATCTTTCCGGGCATCATTGGTCTTGAAACCAAACGGCTCTAACTCATCCCCAGGCTCAAGATCTATCAACACGAACAAGAATCATCTCTGTGCCATGTTCGGGACTCATTAAACCCGTCCACAATCTAGATGTTCAAGCCTGATTAGCATTTTCATGAGATGTTTCTCCATCTTAAGATTTGGTAGCATCCTTTAAATAAATCTTAAAATGCAATATAATCTGATTTCTGGTGAGTGGTGGTAAAATATACGTTAGCATGCTCTCATTCTCTTATATTGTGCTTCATTCACGTTTCGATTTACAAATCATGGTATCTTTTCAATCAGATGTTTTATTCATTAGGCTTAAAGGAATTACTCTCGTATAAAGGTTTTTTATTCACATAAAATTTATTCAGTACATGGAATTCCCAAAACCAATACTCTACTTTTCTTCGGTCTTTACTCCTTGATATTGAATAAGTCTTTGACATTTGAAATTTTGTTTTTATTTATGGATAGAAAACAACGACTGTGTGTCGAAACAACGATAGTTGATCGAAAAATACCAAAATAAAGGGATATGCTAGCAACAGATGGACTTGTATCGCAACTAAAAGAATTAATTGCTACTGACACGTCACAGTTAGCTTCCTTTGCACTGGAAAATTTTAAAGACGAATGTGTTAATATATTTTCGGAAAAATTTCATTTAATGTGAAAGCTACCATATATCAAAATTTCATCTGAACCTGTCTGCGTTCTCTAATCTTCATATCTCGTTATGTTATTCGTAAGGGACGTCAAGAGAAATCTAATCAAACTAGATATTAATAGAGAGAATTTAAGAGACAATAGTTACCATTATACATAATTGTATTAAAAATAAAATATCTTTTAATAAATAGTAAAGATCAATTCAAATTTTTTGGAGAGTGATACCTTGAAGCACCATTAGAAGCAAAAAATAGATTCAAAACTTCATCCTTCTAATGTATACTGAATAATTTCACGTTGAATTGAAGTGTTGGCTTATATGGACATTCTTTTTCATATGTTTTAGACCATGCATAACATCTGAAAAGCCAAATGGGGCAGAGTAAGTATTGGTTACATTTATTTTTGTGTAACTTATTCACAGCAACGAATTAATTATCATATCTAAAACAAATCATCAAATGTATTGATAAAAGTATTGCACTAAATTAAAAGGGAGGATATTTTTCTTCATTTTCAACGAAAATAATTATTGCTGATGAAGAAAATGAAAACTATGGAAAGCCGTTGAAGATGCAGACATTACAAAGGGTATTACTGAAGAAGGAATACAATTACAAATGAAACATCACATAGTTTTTTAAACTATGAATATGAGTTGAGATACCAGTATGACATAGAATCACGACCAGAAACTGCTGAGTAGCTTGAGATAAGGCTTTTAGCCCAAAAAAGTAACTTGTTAACGCTTGAGATATTCGCCTATCTAATGGTATTCGTTCTCCTTTCTGGGTGTGGATAGGACATGAACATGAAGGCATAGTAAGATGTTCCGAAAAAATCCATTTTCTTGTCAGAAGAAGTAGAGGCTATTTCCCTCGAATGTAGGATTGAAAGGCGCACAAATTCATGGAAAATCTCTCTGGAGGCATCCATAAACAGTTGGTGAACCTTATAATAAGCCTTCGACACCGAAAGGTTGGTAATAAGTTTATTTAGAGTTAGTAATAATTCTATTTTATCTCAACAATTCGCCCCATAAATTTTGATTCGACAAATCTCATACTGATCCAGAATGTTTTGGATATATTGTATAGCCCCAATTAAAATTATAGGATGAAAGCCAAAAATACCAAGAGACGATGATGGTGTGAATTTCTCAGTTGTTTAAAATCGAAAACTGTGTAAATTGCACGAGAATCGCTCTTTAATCTTTGGACTTATTATTTGTTCGGTTCTCTAACTCTGTTAGAAGTTTTTGCTACACATGAATGGCAACTTTCTATAAATTGCAATCTGTTGTTGAAATTCAAAAACCCTCACATACAGCAGTAACATACCACCCAACCAAATAGTCACCTTTTAGTCCAGCATCATTCCCTTTGATAATGTCAGATCAGCCAGGCTGAGGACTTGAATAAAGTCCTTTAAGTTTGAAGTTGTTAAATTTGATGTTTTAAGCTTTTAAAAAATTTCCGTGTTCTTCAGTGGTCTTCACTGATACCACTGTCCCCTGATACCACTGCGAATCAGAGACAGAAGGTGGGTCGCACACAAGAACTGAAAATTAACACAGAAAAGCGCTGTTATAACCTACCCCATTCCGTGAATATTCCAGTGTACCGGCAACCAGGCAGTCGATAAAGTGGAGAACATACTAAAGAAACTAACATTAAGAAGTGAATGTCTTGGTATGCATGTAAAACTGGATGAAATCCTTGTTGTTAACTAAAAGGGCGTACAACAATCTGCTCTTCTGTCAGATTAAGAATGCTATCTCCCACAAACACATGTTCTGTCACATTTGGGACACCATGGATCACCATATATTTCAATACTTTACTACTATTCGTTTTTATATTTCCGTACTATAATATTCTACGTTGCACTATAAATAACGATAGAAGGGATAACTACGGGTTTCTTCCATAAAAACAGTGATGAGAGAAAGTAATTTAGGGGCTTAAAATATGTGAGCGGCTTACTTCTTATAAACATCTGCAAAGTCTTAGATTTTTATGCCTTTCTTTACATAACGAAGATTTTCATTAAGATTTTTCACCAAACTCAACACCTACCATGTCTCCCTCAAAACTTTATAAATTGAACATGACATATACTGACAGTGCCAGAAGAACGAACATTATGACTAGAACCACACAAGATCTTTTAGCGCTGGCCGTTGCCACCACGACAGAGCTAATTTCCCTGATCTGAGGGCCAACATATGAATTTTTAATCATCACGGGTTTGGGATAGAAGTCTTCCTAAATCTTGGAAATTGCAGAACTGCCATGGCAAAGATAGTATCAAGATCATTGGAGGCTACTGGGGAAAATCTACCCGAGCATCTGTCACGTTTCTGGACAAGCCTCCAATAAAGGCGTTGAAGAAACAGGGGAACATCCTATATATACACCTTCCACTCTGTCGAGGTAGAATGGCGTCGGAACACCAAGTTCGGTACCCTGATTTGGGACTCTAGATGTGGTATGAAGTGAATCCTGAACTTCGCCACAACCAATGGATCTTTCGTGTGAATCATTTACAGGAAAAAATATGCAGATCCTTTTGCACTCGTTAGATGATTATACGATATCGCCACCGTTGCCACCAGTTGCCATGAATACCCTGACATAACATAATATTCTAAGGAGTTCCTTTGCATATTCATATTTTTGTACGCATTTTAATCCTATTTAGGTGTTTTTTGGGTTCATCCCAATTCAATCGTAGTCCTCAGTCTCGAAAAGAAACGATCGTTCAAAAGCTCCTCCTTCCATTAAATATTTGTGTATACACATAAAACCAAAATCTACCGAACCTCCAAAATAAATTAATAAATATTATTATGAAAAATAATATATCATGACAATGAATTGGCACAATCTGAAGCTGATTTTAACAGTGTCGATTTGGTGAAGTATATCCTGCGTCGAAACCGTTGAAGAACTTCTTAAACATACAACAAGCATTAAAAAACATACAATGACAAATTTGTTGTGATCTCTAAAAGACCACTGCAACAACAACAGCGCATATTATTGTTGTCATATGTGCCCTTATTCAATGCATGATAACGAAGCTTTGATTTACCATACTCACAACGGCAACCAATGTTCAGAATGTGCAGTTTTCTATTATGCATTCAACAACAAAATGCAATTTATCAATAATTAAAATATTGATAAAAATATAAATAAAACGCGAAATAATTTATAATTAATTTACTTTTGATGCATGGCAACTTTAAATTTGGCTAAACAACCAGTATTGCAATAGAAGAAGACATTCCTTGCAATATTCCTTGTTCTGAGTTTGTTGTTTTCTTACTCATTGTAGTCGTGAATGTCTGTCATACCTTTTCACAAATGCAAATACATTATCTGCATCAAATATGGTGTTCCTCAAGATTCTTAGTTAGAACCTTTGTTTTTAATTGAAGACCAACTATGATAAATTTTAAGAACCTAATTACTTTTGCTAGCTGGATCTAAGTTATAAAATCATATTTAAACGTATATTATGTACGATGATATCATATTTACATCATATGCAAATCATATGGCTGCTTATATGTGAAGACATGGAATAAAGCGACGATACACTACCGTGCAAAACCTTGGAAAAGTCCTATTTTCATTAGATTAAAAAATTCCGCAAATGAATCTTTAAACAAAGACGTTTTTATGAAAGTTCGTTTATTGCTACAACCGTGCTTATGAGAAAAATGAGGAAAAGTACTGATTTCGTATCAGATATTCCAGAATTTGAAAAAAAGGCCGGCAAACGTGTTTTATGACCACAAAATTAACAGGACCGCCAATTGTCGATTTATTGCAATTGGTCACTAAACTCATCGTAAAAAAACATGAAGGTAATAACATGACATGGTCGTTTCATAGAACACGGCATGATAGTAACAACAGTTGATAGACGCATAAAATAGTGAACAAGAAACAGATTTATCTTGAAGAATGGAGTGCTAGTTGAACTTTGAGGAAAAGAGGATATTCTATACGAGAAATTTCAAAAAAGGTTGGAGTTGCGTGTAAGTTTCTCTAATTTTTAAAGAGTAATTTTATTCTCCTACAACAAAGCGAGCAACTAAAATCAAGACAGGAAGAGATCTGGACTTTCAAAATCTACAACAAAGCAGGACATCAACTCATCGAAGTGCTGTCAAAACGAATTCGACGCGTCGATGAAAGCCTTTTGGACGGAGGAGTCTTTAGTTTCAGATTTTGGATCTACTATAATTGTTTTTGTGAGCTGATTAAAAGACGAACGGGCTTTAGAAGCATGTATTGTGCAGACTGTTAAGAATAGTGGTGGAAGTGTACAGATTTGGGGATGCTTTGGTAACAAAAAGCTCAGCCAGCCCAGAAAACTGAATCAAGACGGCAATTTGAAAATATTGAACGAGTATGTGATTTTTTCTGGAATTAATCTCATAGGTTTCAGTTTTGTTTTTCAGCAGCCCAACGACCCATAACATTCATCAAAAATAATATCCATAATATCAAAAATAAAATATCAAAATAAAAACATATTGTTAACTTATGAATCGGCATGGTCTATGTGTCTTATTGTTGTTTTTGTTAAAATTTCCAAACTTCCAACGTTTTCAAATTTTTCAACGATAGTGTACATGAAGGAGCTATATTATTCGACGTTATACATATAATTTTATTATATTAGTATCTAAAAGGTATTGTTTTAGAGGTTTAGAACTTTAAATTCTATATCTGTATGATATGACAGCTGTTATGCGTTTTGTAGTTAGTTTTGTTTGCCATTTGATCATGAATAGGTTGACGTCTGAGTAAAGTCTGATTATTGTGCACATTAATTTCAAATAAACGGTTATGCTCATAATAACATAATCGTTCATCAGAACAATTAATTCGATTAACCGTGGATCATTTCCGCACCACGTTTACTCATACTGATAATAAGCATCCATCCATACTTCGTTTGGGGCATAATGAAGAAAACGCATCAGCTGTAGAGCATAGTATCAATGAAGACCCAAGTGAGTCCATTCGACATCATGCTCAACAATTAAACCCATGACCGTCCACATACTGGAAGATTTTACAGAAGGATCTTGGTTTACGAGCTTACAAAATCCAACTCCTGCACGAATTTAAGCCGTATAACCATCGCACGCGTCGGAGATTAGGCATATGGGCCCAGAAAAAATTGCTGCAGATCCCGATTTCATAAGAAAATTTTGATTAGCGATGAGACCCATTTGTGGTTGAATGGCTACGTCAATTAACAAAACTATTGCGTTTCAAGTAATGAATAAACACAGTTGGTGATCTGAATACCGCTACATCTGGAGAAAGTCATTGTTTGGTGAATTTTAAGGACTGGTGGAATCATTGGTCCGTATGTCTTCAAAAGTGCTGTTGGAAATAAGATATCAGTCAATGGTGACCGCTTGAAAGCTGTGACTAATTTCTTTCTCTTTCGGGAATAGGCTAGCCGTATGGCAGAGGACCCTGATTACAATAAGATGACGCAACATGCCATGCGGCTCGTGCAACCATCGACTAATTGAAAGAAGCATTTGATGATCACAAATCTTTCTTGTTTTAGACCTGGTAACTGGCCTGCAAGATCTTGTAATTTATCACGGCTGGACTTTTTCTTATGGGGCTATGTCTACCCATTCGTCTACACCAAGCCTGAGACGCTTGAGTATTTGGAAAATAATATTGGCCGCGTTTTTGGCGAAATATGGCTCCAATCGTTGGTTAATTTAGTCAGAAATTGGACCTCTCATTTGCGCATCCTGTGCGCCAGCCATGGCTATCACAGGCCCAAAACCAGATTAAAAAAAAATGGAAAGGAATTATCTTTCCAATAACGTCGATTTCATGGCAATAACAATTAATTAAAACAAAAAAAAAATTTATCTGTATTTTATTTCAATTTAAAGTTCTATATCTCTAAAAAAACTCTTTATATGTGTTATATCCTATTATGAACGTTCTACAAGCATAAATAGCCATTAGATACAAAGCAGGAGAACATTGGGTTGAAAGGGATAAAATTTTAAACAGTTAAAGGAAGAGTATTTGTAAGGAAGTAGTACGCAGAATTGGAAGACCTAAATGCATCAAATAATACGCATAATATTAGTTAATGCAGTTATTAGTGTTAATGCAAATTTCGGATAAAATCAGTTTTCCCCATAATAATATTCGTATAAAAAGGATCAAGACGGCATTCCCAAATTGCAGAAACTCTCCAAACGATGTGAGAGATTCAGGGATATATTGCGAGTGAATTGAAAAGAAGAAGCCGCGATAAAAATGATTGAAAGTGAAATATTTTAAAAGTTTAAAATCTTATTATATAATAAAAACACCAAAGCAGGGACTATTAAATGCAGGAATTACTCAGAAGAAATTCTGAGTTCGTTCACGACACATGACGATTCGTTGAGCAAATCTGATATAACCTGTGAATTTAGAAACTTGGAGCTATGAGGTCTTGCGAATTAAGTATGTTGCAGTTACCTTGATTCCACTGTTACCTTTGTTATTATATGACAAAAACCTTATTTTATTACTTTTGTGAATGTTCTCTTCCAGAATTTTCTGGTTCAAAGATCAAATAATATATGGGTCGTATAGTTCCAATCAGATAATGTATTCTGCTGTCTTTGTACAGATTGTTTCAACTAAGGCAAGGTTGCTTCAAACATACATCCCATATTACCATATCAGCTATGAACGCATCCCCCTAATAGTACGAAAGTTAAGGAAACATTGCTTTCGAGGAGGTCTCTATTATGATACATTCCCGATGACTTACTGATTTCCAATGTTTACCTTGATTCGCGCAATAAAATCTAAATTGAGAACAAAAGCTTCACATGCAACAATGTCAACAAATCATATCCATCACCCAGAATAACCTTTGCGTGCGGCAACACAAAGTTCAAATCAGAGTGTCCTCGTGCGAAGCTTTTCCTTTCCAGTACACCTTGGAAAAACACAAAACCTTTCCTCCTTTCTTGCATGAAATTTTACGTTAGTTTCGAGAAAACTTTCCTTTAGTTCGGACGTTGAAATTGGGTCAATCGCTATCCTTGGGAAATTTCTTGATGAATAATTTAGAACTCTGCACATCAGAGAAAAGGAGAGTTATCCGTAGATTTATCTTAGTTTGTATAGAAGAATTTTACACGGACTAAAGTGGAAAGCTAATAAATTCGTATCCGCTTCATAGAAGACGCGAAACGTTTCAATGCGATCACATTGGATCAGAAAGTTCACACATTCGGATGATTTCCTTTAACGGATCGTTGGTGAAAGAGTTGTTGTGTCGCTTTTGTGTTTGCCCATAAGGAGCGTGTCATGTCGTTCTTGTTCGCGGATTTTTCTCCAACAAGGTGGCTTCTGGCGGATTATTTGCTTAACGTAAAAGGGGCGGGTGTTTAATCTGTTGTTTCATTTAGAAGTTTTCACTTTTTAATACGTTTCGCGGTCTTTACGGTCCGAGTCGAGTGGTGAGTGTCCTGCTGTTTTCATCTAAAGCTAATTATAACGTGTACAACGGCTTTGCTGTTTGTTTCCCCAAGGAAGGTCGAGGGTTTTTCTTTATTTTTTGAGTTTCATATCTAAGAATTCTTGAGATTCTGGGCCTTTTTAAGGTCGAGTGAACTTTTATGAGTGGGTGTTGTTTTGCATTTAAGTGTAACAAGGCTAGGAAATCTTAATTAAGCTTATTTCGAATTTAAATAAAAAATATAAAGGTAAAAAACGCGAGAATCCGTTCAAGGTTTTTGCAGCGAAGATGAGTGCAAAGTGAGAAAAAATAAATTGCGGGAAAATATCACATGCTAAAATGTGTTTTGTAACAGCTTGAATCTAGTGATAATTAACACTTGAAAAGGGGTCAAATAAAATCTAGTGCATCATTGCGCAAATGAGGTTCCGCTCAATTTAAATGAAAGGAGGAATAATTTGAGAACCAAGAGGTATGTATTTCATTTGAAATAAGCTTAGGAAAAAAGGCCTACAGGTTTTTTAAGGGATCGCAAATTTAGCGAAAAAGTGCTTAGAATTTGGGGTCAGATTTTAATCACAGATCGCTTCCAACGCATTTTGTTTTAAGCAAAAGAGAGTAACCGAATATCTGCTCAAAAAGACGATCGACTTTACTTATCATGTAAAAATATGAGAGTAAGGTTTTGGGATAAAGCTTTCTTTTTTACTCATAATTATTTAATGTTTTACTATGAAAATATAACAAGTAACATTAAGTATTGGTTTTCAAATATGGATGGTAATGAAACGGTGTTTAAAGACTTACAAAGTAGTTTAGAAGTAGTATGAAATTAATACAATGACAAAATGGAGAAAACATTATATGGGTTAAAAATATTTAAGTGATTATTGTTTCCTAGTTCCGTTTGTTTCCTTGTTTCGTTTGTTTCAAAGGCATGTTACAAATCCAGCACAATGAACCATATTTAGCTTTAAAAGCGTTAGGATAAGCTCAGGTCGATCTACAAAGCAGAAGTTTAAGAAGTTATTTCTTCAAATAACTATTGATTAGAAAAATATATTTATTCGGAGTAAATGAACTTAATCTGTGATTAAATTGTGCATTTATGCAGGTAAATCAAATCGACAATTGAAGTATTTTTACCTAAATGACTTTCAATCATTCCCCTCAGGATTTAGTCTTTCATTGCAATTAATTGAAATAAATTTTTCATTTCAATGAATTCATGCTCTACTCCGAATTTTCATATTATTTTGTGTACAAAACTTTCCATACGGGATATGTTGGTGAAATAATCAGTGCCGGATGATCATACTACATGTTTCTATCTGTATTCGTATCGGAAAATGGTCAACATTGACGTCAGTATTAGTTTTCATCGTAAAATTGAGAGAATTTACGTTTGTTGCAAATTATTCCAATGATTTTTATATCAGTTTTCAATCTGAAAATTTAATGAAAAATTTTTTGCTTATGAAATAATTTGTTTATTTATCTCAATGAAAATTATTCAAATGTTTCTTTTAAATAAAAATTTTTAAATCACGTTTTTATAAGTACTACTGAGTACTTATAAACTCTTGTAGTGACTTAAAGGATCATCCATGCAAGGAAATATGATATCACTTCTAGCATTCGTAGTGTTCAAACGTGTTTTAATTCACTCCTGTAAATTTTGATTATTTAATTATTAATGAAAAATTAGCGCTTCTGTTGGTGTGCCGAAAAAGAACAAAGTTCCACCAATAAATGTCTTCGGTCAACGCGGGAATGATATGGTCAATCAAAACGGGGTCACTGGATGATTTTAAATCAGCAAAGCAAGCTCTAGCGGACGGCAAACTGTCCCACTTCACCTATATATCTAAGGCCGAGAAGAACCAGACCTTCTTGTTGGAGGACCTCGACTGCGGGGACCTCCTTGAGATGTTAAAGGAAGCAGCACCTGCTCTTAAATTCATTTCAGTAAAAAAAATTGCGTAAAATTTCAGTAAAAAAAAAAGGAGTTCGGCAATGGATGGAAAAATGGTACCCTATTATATTGTACAAATTTCCCATGATAGCAGTCCAAGTGCCCTTCAACAGGTAAGATACTTGAATATCGAGTTGTAAGATGGGAGCGCCTCGAAAAGAGTGAAGTCACCCAGTGCTTTCGTTGCACTGAGTAATGCAACAACGCTGCGTTAAGTGCAACGAGCACCACGCGAGTGGCGAGTGCAAATTGGCCAAGACGTAGCCAAAGAATAAATTATATGGTATAAACGGCGGTGTGTTTGGCCATCCAGCATCATATCGTGGATGCCCCCGATATCAGGATGCAAAACTTAGAAATCAAGCCCGGGGTATCATTTGCATTCACCGCACGAGGGTCAACAGAAAGCATCCAAAATAACGTAAATAATGTAAGTAGCGATAATGAGCTACTACTTACTATTATTCAGAGATTAGATACAATCACAATCAAAATTGTTCAGCAGAATTCCAGAATTACTTTTATTTACAACAACATTGGTTTAGAGGGACATCGCTCTCGATGGAAGCACTTGATCGGCGTGTGAATCTCCTCGAATTTCTTGTCAGACAAAAGCCTGATATCCTTCTACGCAATGAAACACACCTCAATCCATGGCACTCAATGGTGATTTCGAATTCATTAGAAACGATAGGGTTAAATGTGATGGTGGAGGTGGCACTGGGATATTGATCAGGCGGTCCTTTCGTTTCCAAAATATTAATAAAATTGAATTCAAAAAATTTGCAAAATTTGCAACCGTTGCAAGGTGGAAATGCAACTGGAATACAAGTTCTCAAATTCAAGAAGGAGCTCGATTCCTTCTTTGAAATACTCGAATTGAATAGGCTGCGTAACTACTCTATTCTAGCCGGCGATAAAAGCCACCAATAATCCAAGATGTGTATCCCTGAAATCGTGGATAACAGAGAACCATGATGAATTCAAATGCATATTATATGGGTCCGAGTTCCCAACTTTGCCGAGGACAAATTCATACTTGAATATCTGCATTGCTGACACAAGACTAGAACTTCATTTTCGCGATCCTCAACGGGGAAAAGAAGTATTACATTATGACCTCAGTGATCATGAGGGGATATTTATTGAAATGAATCATCCAGGAATGATGTTTTCCTGATTCCGGTTCGACAGGAAAATCACAGGTTAAATTTCAAAAAACGGATTGGGCAAAGTTTGAAAGGAAGTTTAATCTTGATTACCAGAAAGAATGTCCACCTTTTGATAATGGCAACAATTGCTCAATGGTTCCCAATTATAAGAACCTAGCTAACGATGAAATAGATGTCTATTTGTCGAAGTTGGAGAAACTGATATTGGAAACGATTGATAAAGTGGTTCCAAAGGTTAAACATCGAAACAACATGGAAGAATATGAAACTCCAGCCATTAAATGGTTAAGAATATTGAAAAGCCTTCTTCTCACACGCGATTTCAGGACTACAACCATCCCACAATGACTTTGCTGAAATTACACCTTAAGAATGTTCGGAGCTTAATCCGTTCATTCTACAGGAGCGAGACCAGTAACCAATAGGTGGAGAAGCTGAGGGGTATTAGCCCACAGGATCCAGATGGCGTTTTGGCAAAAGTGAAAAACTTCTTTCGGAAAAAGTCTCCAGTGCATGTCTCGAATCTCAAAGTCACTAGCAGTGAGATAAACATTCTTGATAAGGCAGGTATCAATATAAATATCCGGATAATGTCGGACTCCGGATAATGTTGGAAGTAGCGATGATATAGATAAACTTGCTCTGATCGGAACGTATTTTGAGTTTGTCCATCTACCAAACCCTGAGAGAGGGACCCAAATACTTGCTGAGCTCGTTGAAACGAAAACTTCCGACTTCAAATGTAGTCTGAACGACGAATCCATTCTTTAGTTCACTGAAACATTGACGTTCGACCATATAGCTGGATATCATCTTATTGGTTAGTTCATTAACTATGAGGACTTGTGTCTCATATTTGGCAAAATAAAGAATAAGAGTTCCAGCGGTATTGACGGTATTCCAAACACAGTACTTCGATATTTGCCTGAGGTGGCTATTAGAAAGTATTTCATGTTGTTCAACAATATGTTAAAAAATACTTATTTCATAAAACAGTGGAAAAAGGCCAAAGGGATCCCGATTTTAAAGAAAGGGAAGGAAGTTTCATGCCTCAAGTTTGCTGCGTTACATCAGCAAGGTGTTCGAAGTGATACTCAATCATGCACTAAACGCCCACATTGAGAAATATGAATTGATGCCGAATTACCAGTTTGGATTTCGAGCCAGGTATTCGACTACAAATGCGATAACGAAAGTAACCTCCGACATTTGTTGGCAATTAAACAACAAGGAATGCGTTGGAGCGTGTCTCATTGATATGGAGAAAGCCTTCCATACGATTTGGTTAGATGGTCTAATTTTTAAGCTACTTCAGGAAAAGTTTCCGAGACACCTCGTCGCCATGATGTGTAATATGTTGTACGGGAAAACGTTTCTCATTACTGATGGGTATCTGGTAGCGATGCACGATTTCAGGGTCCTGAATGGTCTACAGCAAGGAACAGTAAATGCGCCAAAGCTCTTTTGTTTATTCATTCTTAATCTCTTGAGCAGCTTTGATTTCAACGTGACGCCAATACGATCATTAGTAGCGTTTTCTGATGACCTAATTATCTAGACGGCTGATCGATAAGCCTTCAAAAAATGTTTAACGACGTACAGTTCTAAACGTACGATTCGCGAATGAAAGTGAATACGCAAAAATGCGAAACGATTTTGTTTCAAACATTGCTGCCGTCGGCCAGTCGAGACCTAAAACGTTATTGGAGAGATTGCCACATTATGGCGGGCGAGCAAAGTTCTGAACGGGTTCCGCATAAATCCTGCGTAAGATATGCACATAGAAATCATGCACAGTAAAGCGCTCAAGGTGTACATGTCCTTTCGACGACTCTTTCATTCCAGATACATTGATCTAAAGGTCAATGTTATCTACTATTAGGCTTTGGATCGACCAGTCTTGACATACGGATGTCAGATCTGGTACAAACAGAGTGCTAGTATGATGGAAAGTTACGAGTTTTCGATAGAAAACCTGAGACAGATTGGAAAGATTACATATCAAATCGAACACTTTATCAAAGTGACGAGGGTCGATATTTTCATTTTGAAGCTGATTCGAAATGACATCGCGAATTCTGTTACTGTGAGCGAAAATCTCTATATTTCGCAGCTATGCCACCCTATAGACAGGTACATTAAGACTTGTCTCACTACTGGCATCATTCCTCCGGAAGCATTCGTGTATTTGGATATGAAGCATTATGTTTTTGATTCTCACGGTGTTCCGTCTAAAAAATAATATTTAATTTTCAAGATAAGTTCTTTTGCATAATTTTTTCCAATAATAATATGTTTTAATTGAGAGTGCCTTTTGTGCCAATAAGTTTTATTAAATTGTGAATTTTGATTTTTCTTTGTATTCGTTGTATCGTATGGGTATCGCAATAAAGCGCATTTTGACCTTGACCTTTGACCATGCAAGGAAATGAAAGGAGCAAATGCTCGACAGATTGATTTAAATGCTGTCATGTTCAGAAAACTACTTTCAACATTGCCTAGCTAGCTTGAGAAATACACGACCATTTACGATAGAGAATTTTTTTTTTGTAATCGGAACCTCTACTGCAAGATGAAATGCGTCAGGGACATCCATGTTCCAATGAATAAATTTCAACACTTCAAACACTGCATAAAGTTGGGCCAGTTTCGGAGTCCTGGTCGTAAATGTTGCGAAGTTCCCTTGAGTTACTTTTGAGCCTTATATTCGAGTGCTTACTTTTTCCTCGAACTTTTTCAGCTGCTTAGCTGGTTCTCCTATCTGGATATAGTCTTAGCATTAATGGAATGCAACTAATCCCTATTACGAAATTTCTACTCTGTTTCGTGTTAAACTGGACTGGAGATCCTACTTAGAGGTTTGCATTCAATCATGTCAAGGATTCTGCAGAATTGTTTGTCCTGGCCTTATTTCTGTACAACAGTATATGTTCAATAGTTCAAGGTTTTCATTTGTTTGCGCAATCGTAATGTAAAGAATGTGAATATCTGAGATAGAAGTCAACTAGTTAAAGGAAGTTAACAGATTGATACCTTTGATTTTTATTTTTTGAGGCATTTTATACCATAGTGGTCCAAAAATACTGTTCAGCCATTTTAAAGTGGATGTAGTAATAAAATTTTATAGTACTATCGCTAGACATGGTGGGCCATCCAACATTTGGAATTGGAACTATAGGCTATTTTGAGGTTTCCGATGTGACAAGAATATAGTTTCATGTTGCGCATTTATGAAATGGGTCGCTTTTCGCTTAAACGAAGTTGGGAAATATTTAAAATTTATTTCCAAAATGGTGGTGAGTGTTATACTAAAACTCAAACGATATTTGATTTCAACAGTACGATGATATGTGCCACACAGCCAAAGAAACGATCGATCTTTTACTCACTGTTTTCGGAAATCGCATAATTGGCCGAAATGTTGGAGTCAATCGGCCACCTCGATAGCCACCTTGCCACCCATTAAGGTGTTACGCTAAATATCCTGTAACGGCTGACGACTTGAAACATGAAATCCATGAAAGTTGCCATTGACGATATAAAGGCACGGAAAGTCGAAAATGCATTGAAATTTTAAAGCTATTTCAAACCTAGCCGTGACTGTCACTTGAATGATGTGGTATTCGATTTCCAAATGAAAAAGTTCACTTTTTCATAACTTTTCATAACTTTGAACGATTATTCGTTCGTTTTTTATAGCCGGCTCGAATTTTGAATCTTAAATGGCTCATCCTGTAGTTACTGCAAATCTAAGTTACAGCTCTTCAATGAGCTACGGAACACATTTGGCATTTAATACAAGGTTTGTTCAAAAAGTATCGCGAATTTTGAATTTTCGCGGGCTACGTATGTTCGATTTTTGATCTTTTGGTGGCGTTATGTTTGGTACTCATTACGCTTACTTATTCCGGCTATTTTGAATGTCCAGTCAGTTTTTGATAGTTATTGTGCGTGGACGTGTTTTAGCTTGTCTTCGATTTTCGTCTATCCCAAAAAATGGATCCAAGAATTTGTATTAAATTTTGTGTGAAGAACAGCTTAAAGTGCGCGGATGCATTTAGAATGTTGCACTTTGGACAAAAGCAACGTTTATCGGTAAAACAAAATGTTCTCAGAGGGACCAAAAAAAGCACGCCAAGTTCGGTCAAATGTGAAGGTTTCGCTGACAGTTTTCTTCGATTGCACGGGTGTGGTGCAATATGAGTTCTTGCCGCGGGGTAGAACCGTCAATAAGGAATACTACCTTCAAGTAATGCGCAATTTGCGAGAAGCAATCCGCCAGAAACGCACGGATTTGTGGAAGAACAAAAATTAGCTTTTGCACAATGATAACGCCCCTGCTCACACATCGTTACTTGTGCGCGAATTTTTGGCCAAAAACAACACTCTAATAATGCCGCAGCCACCGTATTCCCCAAACCTGGCTCCCTGTGACTTTTTCTTGTTCCCGAAACTGAAAACGCCCATGAAAGAACGACGCTACGCCACGATTGCGGAGATAAAGACGACATCGAAGGAGGAGCTGAACAAGATCACCAAGATCAAAATGCTTCGAGGATTGGAAAAAACGTTATCACAAGTGTACAATATTGACGGGGATTGCTTTGAAGGGGACAAAATAGATATTCATAAATAAATAAATAATTCTTGAAAAACATGAAATTTTCGATACTTTTTGAACAAACCTCGTACGTGCTAGGCTGTTGTTCCAGCACTTCGAGCAAATAAAAACTCAGAGATATGCCAGAAGCAATCCAGGACACATATCACCACCACTGCAGCACGCTGTCCTGCAGGATTCCTAGATCGACTAAGCTAGTATGATTCAAGCACCAACCTCAACTTTCTGATGAAGCTGGAGAGATTTCGGAACCCATAAACAAGGACTTGATAAAGGATTATTCGTTGGAAAATTGCCTTTTCGGCCATATGCAAAATAACAACGACAGCTCAATAATTACGTCTGGTCAATGTACCGAAACATTTTTTTTAGGAGTAGTAATCATCGAAATTGCAGTGAAAATAGATGCAAGTATCTTTAACAAAGGTTTTAAGAATTATGGAGCATTTACGCAAGCAAACGAGCCTGACGATCAGCGCTTAACAATGGCGAAGCGGCACAGCTGTGAAGTGGTTCAGAGAGGCCGTGCAAGTTTGAGGGATTCCAGAATGGAACGTAATTCATTGGTTTAACAATCTTATGGTATTATTTATAGAGCAGGTATTGCTGATTAGCAGTGATAATAATTTCTATCTCTTGCTATCTCTTACTTACTATCTCTTTTAAGTAGATGAGTCAACTGCAATAAAAACAAAGAGAACATATCCAAGCTCAAATATGCGAAAAACACATTCAAAAAGTGAAAAAATTGGTGCCCGTTTCGTTTGTAACGATGAACATTTCAAATTCAAGAATGTGATTATTGAATACAACAAGGATAATAGCCTTACAATCGTTTCGAATAGAATTCGTATGATATATTTATTAAAAAAAGCTCTTTTCGAGCTGGCAAAGTTGGTAGAAACTTGAACCGCATCTATTCCTTCCCGCAAGATCTTGTTCCTGTCATCGCATTTCCATTATCAAATATTCTCATGTATCCAATGGAGCTTACTATGTTAACTTGTCTTTTTTCTGAAGGTCGTAGAGTTCTGAGATTTTAGTTTTAGTAACCTTTAAGCTGATCCACGAAGCTCTAAGTAAAACTTGAAGAAACCTAAATAGTGCTTCCTTAATACATAGGCTTGATGTATACATGGTCAGAAAAGGGTACAAATTGTACTGCCTGCAAACAAGCATACTCCAAAATGAGCCCAGAATAATGTTAACTAGAGTTGATGTAAGCTCATTACCTTGTTCAAAGCCTGATTCCGGTTGCAAACTTTTTTGCTGGTCTCTCTTAACTAAGGCTAGAGACATTTAGTTCCAAGTCATAATCCAGATCTTGCGGAGATGCGAATTCAAAAGATTGTTATGGAGAGATTCGTAGAACTGCGAGGATCGAGTTCACAATCTATGATCAAATAATTAAATGAAACCATCCAAGGACGAATTTCGACGGTATCTTGAAGATACAAGATTCTAAGGTGTCTGAAGTCTTTATCGTTGCACATGTAACGGTTTTGTTTTTTTCCACGTTTGAAATTTTTCGGGCGATTTAAATTAAGTGTTCCTGGTCTAACCTTTAACTCTTTTTTAGGCATGAGATCAAGGAGAAAATTGAATTGAAAGAATGTTTTTGTTTGGATCAACAGGAATAGTTTTTCTTCCGCGTTTTCTTTGCATATGGAAACAGCACGCCAATGACTCTAGTGGAGAGATTCTATGATGCTCAGGATGTGATGATTCATGTGGAGCTACTGGTTGGAGTAATTGCAGTTCTGATACATTGTTGTTGATTTCGAAACATACATCCTGCTCTCTGAAAACGAATTCAGAATGTGAGCGGCCTTAATGCATTTATGCAGTGGTCCCAATTGACATTCTGAGATTTAAATTCGTTTCAACTTATTATTAAATCGAAACTTATGTGTATCTTATTATATATCAACCACTTCTATTATGTTTCAACAAAAGTTCTGTACTTCTGAAATGTTTTTTTTAGAGTTACAAAAATTTGAAATGAAATAAAATACGGATAAATTGTATTGACTGTGAAGTCATGGAATACGTTTTATTGGAAAGATAATTCTCTGCCATTTTATTTGGATATGATTTCGGTCATATGAGAAACACGACGAGTCCGGAGCAAGTCTAAATGAGAGGTTCAATTTTCAACTACTCGAAACAAAAATTTGGGCGGTTCTTACCAATAACGTGGCGAATGTTGTATGTCGAAGACAACATCTTTGTTTCAGGCTTGACGGTGTAGATGGATGATTCCCACATGAAATAGTCTAGCGGTGATGAATCGCACGATGTTCTTCATCTAATAAGAAGAAACTTCTTCTAACTTCTTTTGATAAGTCGGTGGTTAAAAAAGCTGTATGACATGCCGCACCATCCTGTTGAAACCGGCGGTCCCCCACTTTAGGGTGTGTCCATTTCGGAACGAGAAAGTCATTGATCATGGCTCAATAGAGGTCATCAATGACTGTAATGTTGTTCATAGCAGCATTTTTGAAGACGTATGGCCCAATAATTCCACTGGTCCATTAAGCAGAATTTTCAGAGATACAGAGAGAACCAAACTGAGATTTTCTTCACTTGCAACGGTAACGGCATGTGGTTGCTTATTACTCCAAATGCTGTTTATTGGCGTAACTATCGAACCAGAAATGAGCCTCATCGGTGAACAAAATTTTGTTATGCAATTCGGATTCTGCATCAATTTATTCTTGGGTCTATACACCGAATCTTCGCCATATCTGGCGATGGCTCAGCTTGAATTAAGGCCGAATACAATACTGCGTGACGGCGATACGTGAGCGCGATGCGATTCTCTCTCGTCGTCACGCAACGCGTGCAATTCACAATGCACGCGATGCGGGGAACATTAATGTTCATATGACAAATGTCAAATTGGTGACATTTTAAATGAAATTTGCTGGAAATTGTTTTCGATTTTTTAAAAGTTTTGAATTTGGAATGTTCCTTCATTTAGCAAATAGAAGTCTTAACTAGGATGCACGAAATTTTCACTCAAAATTAATTCATAATAACCAATGTACTTGAAAAGTAATTAAGGCGTTTAAATTTCAAATTTCATTTAAGCGCCATGTTGGATTTGACAAACGTCACGCACCCCACTGCGAGGGATTTTCGTTATTCCGAATATATCCCGCCTCGCATCGACGCATCGCAATCATTTTACGATGTCGCATACAAATGCATGTTACGAAAACTGCTTGACATTTGTTGCGAGACTCTCGTCGCGCTCTGGTATCGCAGTCTTGCACTATTGTATTTCGGCCTTTACTGCATAAGTTGGATTTTGTAAGCCCGCAAACAAAGATACTTCCGTAATGTGGGTGTAAACAGATGGATCTACATCGATACTACGCTCTACAGCTGGTGTAGTTTCTTCATTATGTTCGGACGACGTCCAGATGGATGCTTACTATCAGTGAAAGTAAACATGGTGCGGAAACGATCTATGATTAATCGGATTAATTTTTCGGACAAACGAAATTGACGTTGGGCGCGATTAGTTTGCCGAGCAGAATCTTTTTTTTGCAATATTCTTTTACACAATTTTCAGATATTTTTAAGACGTCATTTTAAGATGATTCTGTATAAAATGGCAAACTAAATCATGAAACGCATGACAGCTGTCACACCGTTCGTGGCATTAAAAATTATGCCCAACTTAAATTTCTGTAGCTGGAAAAATCACAATAAACAAAATTTGTTTCAATAAATGAAAATGCCATTTACTAAAAAAATAGTCGTATAAATAATATATATAAATATTTTAAACTGTTCGATTGCTGATATAGGAATATGTTGTTTATAATATATTACTCAGAAAACACATTGGTGAGAACAAAGAGTTGAAGAAAGAAAGAAAGAGAAAGAAGAAAAACTCGGCAGATGCTGTGAATTTTATTACATGTCAGTCTTATTTGAATTTTTCCACAATTTTTACTGAAACAGTACCCTTTAGTAGTTGTCTGGTTTGATGTGAGCCGTATTATCAAATTCTTAACATGTGAAAATGAAGGACGTCCAAAATAAAAAAAAATCAACTGAAAATAAAATTTAAAGCTCTCAATTAGTATTGTGTACACCAAGTTTTACATTGCTTGCAAACTCAAGTATATTCCTCAAATATGAAGGCTTACAAAGAAATGATAAAGAGGCTAACATCCCTAAACTTCTAAATCAAAGATTGGTACACGATGGCAAAATAATAACCACTATCTCTATGCCCATTCCTGTCACATATGAAACTAACTTCGTCTATCTATTTCCGCTTGAATGATATTTTTTTCAACAATCATGCTTGTAAAAAGGAATAATTTTTTTTCTGTAAACTCCCTGCATAGAGCTATATAAATATTTTGTTGTCTCTCGTATGTGACAAGCACTGACTTACGACTGTATAACTTTTAACATCACCCTGAAGAACCGAAAGCATCATATTCCAAGGAAAAGTTTGTTGTGCTTTGAGTAGGATGAGCTAAGTTTACATTTCGCAACTTAACAAAGAATATTGGCAGGTAGCAACACCTCAATACACTTAGTCAATAGAAAGGATATGGCTGGAACATTGTGTACACATTTAACAACATTAAAGTCTGGCGAAAATCCAAATGTTTCAGTGACACGTGCGATTTATTAAGGATAATGTGCCAAGAAGTGTCAACACGATCGATAATCCTACCAGTCAATGGAATTGATGATGTATTTCCGTATCAGGATAGGATATGAATGTGCCATTGAACGAAGGATATAAGTTTATTGAAAGTATGGTAAGGGTTACATGTAGAACTATAATTCACATCATTATGTTTATATTGTTGTCTAAAAAGCAAAATATTTCAACAAGTGGGAAATCGACTGCAACTTAAGCTGAATGAGATTTAAGTAAATCAAAAAAGGCTTTTTTTAACAGTCGTAAATTGGCGGCTGGAATGCAATTTGAGTTTTTGAATGGTGTTGGGTCGTTTATAAAACTTAATCAATGATATGTTGAGGTTCTGATATAAGTTTTATGAAACCCTATCTTATATTTTACTTTTTTTGGGAGATTTGGTATCCGATACAATTTTTTTGTCAATATTTGGATTATTATGTAGAAGCTGTCAAAACTGACATAAGTCTATCACTTAAAGTTATTTTTGTTCAAATTGAAGGCTCTGTACATATAATCTTTACGAACAGATCCTGGCAAGAACTTGTTTGTCTAGGATACCCAAGCTTGAGGCTCCGTTCACGTCTTTTTCAGGAGAACATCTAGACAAGTAATTTGGAGCTTGGGAAATCAATGAAATGGTTGTTTCAAACTATTGCATTGTTTGAACTCATGGTTATTTATATTGAGTCTTTTAAAAGATGTTTGAAAACAATGCTATGACAATTTGAAAGGCAATAAATTTGTTAATCAAATGTAAAGTAAATCAATATCTTTTGAAGAAATGCGTTCGTAGAAACGCAAAAATGCGTTCGTGTGAAGCAAATTGAGGAAACAAAGTACATTAGTTGCAATTTTCAAATACGATCGCTCCTTATGATTCTAAAGCGATACATCAGTGTCCATTCAAACCTAAAAAATAAGTTCGCTGATTTTCACTTTCATGTTCAAGATAAAAGTTTAAGATGACATGAGCAAGGTCAAAAACAATAGAAAATCTTTCAACGAATCTACGAAAAACGAAATGAAAAAATTTTGATATCCAACCAAATGAAATCAGAACAAAGTCACTCACCTAAGTCGAAGGCATCAAGGGCTTATTCGGTTTCCTCGGTAGATACAATTTAAAAAAGGATTTAATGATGACATATTCGTTGAAAGTTTCGAGTACTAATGGTTCAGTTTCCACTGGGTATCAAATTGCTTACCGAGCCGAATCCTTTTATCACTAACATTAAAAGGGCCAGCTTGTAGTGCCGGCAGATTCTGCAATAAAACTCAAAACAATCAAATTTTGACATATTCGATGTTCTCTTGGAAATCGCATTTTTAAGGTTAGTTGAAACCTAGTGATTTTGTAACTACGATTTCCATTTGCTAGAATTACGCATCACTTCAAGCTTTGTCATTTACAAACTCATACATCCCAGCGCTACATTGAGTTAGTCATATATTTTCGAAAACAATATAGGTGGTATGATTACCCCATGTGGAGGTTGGTTTAGTAAAATTTTTCTGGAAGGTTGATTGTTTTACGATTTCTAATTGTTCACAAGCCTTTAGCGTAAGAGAAGAAACCAGGACTTAGCTTCGCGTGACTAATAGATCAACCCAATCATTACCATATGTGCTCGAAAATTCGCCAAAGCATCGCTACATAAAACTTACCCTTATAATCGACCTTTTGATACTGCCCCGCAAGGTTAGGGGCGGTATATAGTAAGTACATATAGCGTGGGCACTCTTGGGCGCCTTGTCTCAGACAGAGATAGACAAATCACAAGTGGATTCAAAGTTGTGTTGTTCTCTTTTTTTCTTTGTTTTACGCAATAATGAGAGAAAAAAAATCAACTCAAGTTTGAATAACAACACTCTGAACCGTTTCATTAAAAATGAAATATAATTATATATTGTACTTTCGAACAGAAGGACTTTTCTTACTGTGTTAACTTTTTGCTTTGTCTGAGCTATCTAAGTTTTTTTTTTTGCGACAGAGCTAATTGCAATTCTTACCCTGTATATGAATATTATATCTGGCGTGTAAAGTTTACGAAAAAAAAAGAATGAAGTGTCCCTGCTTTTCAATGTTGAACCACGAGTAAAGAAATGGATGTAACACCTTTGCCTTCATTGGCTTTGTGCTGAGTCAAAGAAGACCGAAAAAAATGTGTAGTCTTTAATGAACTTTGTTGAGCCTCGGACCTTTGATTCTTTGTTAGTGGGTTTGTTTGAAGTTTGCTCTTAAAACCCTCCTACCCTGAGTGGAAATTGCAGGATAAATGCTTTCCGTGTCTCAGCTCAGAGTCAATGAAGCTAGTCGTTCTGGTGATATCTTCTGTTGGTCAGATACGAACCAGCTAATCAGCATTGGTATTCCTTTAATCTGAGTGTAATTTGCACTGCAATGTTTTTAACGCAATTTCAATGGTTTGGAAATTGAAATGCAGGTTTCGAGGCTCCGGAGAAATTGAATTCAAGAAATCCGAAGCCAAAAAACTCCAATTTTTTGCACTTTACCAATGTTCAGCAAAATGAAGCTGTTGTTTGCCGCAGGCCACTGAACTTGTGATTCATGAGTGAGGATCACCGTACATATTCAGCATACTTCTTGAAATCAATTTTTGGCTCTTAGTACCAATTCCTGCAAAAAGTTTCACTTTGAGGCACTAGTACACTTTAGGAGGAGAAAAAAACGGGTATTTTTAATATTTTTTTCTCAGTCCCATTGATAAATATCAAGTTAGAACTTTTTTATTTTATTTTTACATATTTAAAGTATACAAAAAACTTTTGTTTTTTTTAAATTGTCATTTTTTGACCTATATCCAGAGAGCGCCAACGTCGAGCCTCAAAAAAGAAAAGTTGGTCAATGGCGGACAGTTAATCTCCGTATCAGCAAGCCTGGAAACAAAAAAAAAAAAAACAAATAGTTTCTTAAAAAAGAAGCTTTCTAACAGGGTAATTCACCACATTTATCAAAAATCTTCAAAAAATTGGCGCGTTCTTGAAAAAAAAAACCGAAAAATTGCTTATTTTTCGATGTTTTTTCGATTTACGAAATAATTTTTTTTTTATTTTTCCGAAAATTGTGGTGAATTCCGTTACAGAATGTTTTATTAAACAAAACGCATTAAGGATTTTAATATCGGTTCGGTAGTTCCGGAGATGAATTTTCCGCCATTTGAAAAAAAGGCATTTAGAGAAAAACGCGTTTAAAGTTTTTTCTTGTATTATTTATTAAATATTTAAAAAAAAATCAAGTTTAAATACTTACAATAAATTAATCCGCTATTCTTGAACCATACAGCAAAAGATCACTGTCTTGGAAAGCCTCCTCCTCTGTTTGGTAAGCCTCCTTTTGCGGCACACGACCTTCTTTGGACGACGCTTTGGCAGCTTTCTCGGACAAAAAAATTAGCCGCACATATTTGTAAGCGGATACTCCAATAGTGCACCCCGTCGCTGCCATCATCTTCAGAAGGCTCATACGTCCTTCATTAGAGATGGCCAATGATGTTTGGGCTCTCACTTCGACGCCCTTACTTTCCCTGCAAATGTGTGTTTTGGGACAATCGCCCAAAGTGTTTTGTTATAACACGCATTATTTTCTTTAGTATTTCTCCCCAAACACCGTTTCAGTATTCAATTTAACGAAGGCTGATTTGACGTATTCCTGGACTTCCGCACTCAGAGCAGGTTTATGTTTAAAAGGCTCATTTTTAGCTTTCGCTTGTAGGTATTTACACCAGTCAGGATTGCAGCAATCGTGGTGCCATGTGTCATAAGTGGAAATCACGTGGTAAAAACCAGCCCATATTTCTTATTTTCATGTCGATAAGACAATCTGGATGACGTTGTATGGCCAAAGAATAATTCTCAATCAAATTCGTGCCAGCGACACTTTTCATTGCAATTTGGTAGTTTTCTAAAAGCTTGTAGTATGTTGTTTTACTAAAATTCGATGTCATGTCCATCAACGAACAAAAGAGTTCTAATCCATTACGACCTACGCCCAACAATCGTATAATAAATACAATGCGAGGATTAATTTCAAAAGCAGTATTTATAAGAGGTGAAGAATTTATTTGTCGATCACCACAATCGCACGCTACATTAATTTTACATTCCAGTGCCCGCATACTAGTTTTAGAAAATTTAACATCTTTGTCAAAAGTTATACATTTTAACATACTCGCCAACGCCGTAGAAACGAGTGGAAACGTCAGTATACAATAACTGAAAGGATCGTCACGTCAAATCAGAATTCGTTGACAATTTCCTTGCTGATGCACTGGTGAATTCGGTATTATGTTCAAAAGTGTGTTGATTACCATGGAATCCATGACTAAGCCTCAAAAGTTTCTTATTTTTGCTTTTGAGTTTTTACTACCTTTCTTATAAGAACTCATTTTGTGGGCACACAACACTTCAAAAAAGAACTCAACAAACACTGAGAAGGCGTGAAATAACCGAATTGATCCAACAAAAATCCGACGCTTGGTGAGAAAATAAACAATGAACGTCACGTCACTGGCAGCTGCATAAGTAAGTGCGTACAGCTGAGCGCACGCATACATGTTCATTAATTTTATGCTGTTAGAGCTCGAATCTCTTTAAAACATTTTATGAGGGGATTTTTAAAGGCCTAAGGAAATGAAAAATGCAAAAAATGAAACTTTTTTTGAAACTGTAAAGTGTACTAGTACCTCAAACGCAGAAGACAACGCTTGGGTTCTTGCACTACATTTCGTTTTCAAACTTTATTTGAGCTTTGATTCTGGAATAAATTCCAGATATTTAGCTCAAGAGAATAACTTATTGACCTTTAGTCAAAGATATAGGACAATATATTGTAAATCAAGAATAAGTTATGTAATTTATCTTCTAACTTGGTCAATATTCACCATCCTGATGTTGTTGAAGTGTGTTTTCTCATTAAGGGAGGCGTACAATTTATTCTACAGGCTCATGAAATAGTAAGTAATATCAAGTAGGTCCTAATACAATATGATTAATGATGCTTAATGTCTTCCTGGAGAATGGATGAAAAACCGGGGAAAGGAGGAGAGGAAACTAAGTATAATAATGAGTTCGTTGCTACATCGTTTCAGCGTGAAAATGCTGTTCGAAAGTATGTATTAAGAGAACCTAATTTCTCTGAAAAGATCTTTAAAATTTCAATTGTAAGAAACGGAGAAAAGAAAAGAATAAAGTTTAGTGGACTAAAATTTGCTGGTAAAAAAACCCAGGTCAAGCTTTGCGAGACTAAGTTATTCAGAAAATGAAAAATGAAGCGCATCATAGCTTCAAGATTATTTAATAATATTGCGTCTTTCCCAAAATTCGGTGTTATTTATTTTAAGGCAAATCTTATAGAAGTCACACCGTGTAGGGTTTCAACTTATTAAGGGTAATATAAGTTCAATATGATGAACCTAGAGCCGCTAGCTATGTCCAGAATCCGTTTGCCTCTAGTTTCACTCTAGTGTTAAACTCTTTTTTGAGGTGCGCATAGCTAACTTTTCTCCAAACAGCGTCTTCCAAATGCCTTTAGCCCAGGTTTAAAATATGATGACGATTCGTTCGGTGTTAGGTATACACTAAACAGTGAAGGTCCCGAACAACCCTATCAAATTATCATCTTGCCCATTGCTTTTTACTTTGGATTGAGCACTTTTTTAGTCTCAGATGGCAACTTTACATAATTCGTCAAGGGATAAGGTTGCCGAATTTCTCACAAACTTGTGGAGCAGATCTTAGGCGATAATACTTGGATGCAGATTAATTCATAGGGTATTGATCATTGCAGTGGTGGTTTGGACTTGATTAGGGCTTCTTGAAAAACAGGACACTCACCTGTAACCGGGTTATGATTCAAGTCACCTGGTCTGTCATTAGACTTCTGAGATAGGAGAGATCGTGTATTTGCTTCGCAATCTTTCTTTTCATGCTTGCCTCCCCGCCATTGACATTTGTTTTGGAGTACCTAGTATCCTGGGTTAAAGAGTGCAGATTTCCACCCGTGGAAATCAATGATTATGCTTCTCAAAGGATGCTCAAAATCTTATTCTCAAGTAGACATTGAAATTTGGCTCGGGAGTAGAGAATATATGTAGTGTGAAGTAAACAAGTGTAGCTAACTAAACTATGAGAATTTTTACTTTTGCCTGCAAATTTTTCATGCCCCTAAGAAGACATTGGTATGGGATACCACGGGTTTACTGGTGGCTACTTAAATTGTTGCAAAAGCAAAGGTACTATCACAAACTCGGATAATGTCATCAGTAATCATGGATATAGGAAGAAGTACATGCCAGATCAGCAGCTTATATCAGCTAGGAAAGCTTTCCAGACTCATCAACAGCTGTAACGCCAGTCAGTGGCAAGAGCTTGTGTACGATTTGATTCTAGGCTAGAAAAAAGTGATCGCCAAACTCATACGATTTAGATACAATTTAGATAGAAGAATTTAGAAACAAGAACGAAATCGTCCTTGCCCTTTTCCCAATCCATCATGTCCTCGATGTCATTCACCTTACAGCTTCAAACACAGCTGCACATGTTATCGATCAACTCCTCAGGGTACTTGCTGATGTGGCACATTCTATTAAGGATTTGAGGTAGGTCCTTGATAGAATGGTAGATAGAAAGATATATCGATAGATAGATCAATGGCAGTTTTGTTTCAAGGCAGACGGTTTCTATGCCACGAAACAAGGTAGCTGAAGGTTGATTGTTGCATTCAGTGTCGGACAGGAGTCCGGCCTTGGCACAGATCTGTGTAAAATCTTCTGTGAGGGACAAATGAAGCCTAACCAGCCAGATGAGTTACGCTTGAAGGACTATGCGGATGAGTTTGATGATGATCGTGAGACGCACAGACGAGCAAGTGTTACTCAAAATAGATATATTGATTTGGAGAAGCACAGAAGAGATGATTACTTGCGGATCGAGGGTAGTATTGGAATGAACAGAACCAAGAACAGAGTAAAGGCTATCTTTGTTGGCAAAGTACTCGTCAAAAAGTGTTTAGCAGTAAAATATGGACGTTTTGATGGATTTCAAGATCATATTCTCCGAGTAAATCGGAACAGCAGCTGGGAAGGCTGTAGCGCATACCACCACACTCACTGGGTTAATGGTCAACATAGCAGGCCCACTGCATCAAGGATGCGGTTGCCAATGAGGGGTTTGCATTCAGGGGGGTCGACGGGGCAGAAATGTGGAGTAAGGCTTTGAGCAATGAGTTTCACCGAAAGTGGTTGGCACACGTGCTGATATAAGGAGCGTTGCGTATTGCATTTGCATTTCAAAGGATACCTGGTGCAGCGGTGTCGGTGATCGCAAGCTTTCTAAAGCACAGAACAAAGACAGCTAAGGAGATTTGATCAGGAAAGGGATAATACACTATCCGCCATTGGCATTAGACCTGAGAGTGCGAAACAAAGGGAAATTCAACTGCACGTCTTATTCCTGAGGTCGGGGTCGAGGTCAATTGAGTGTCGATAAGAATGATTTCTACTTGGCCCAGCTCTGGAGTGGACCTGGGAGTTTTCGATCTCACCCGCACAAGATTGAGTGGTCACGGTCTCCCCATCTGCATCTTTTATAGAGACTAGGTGGACTTACTCGTCAGGAAGACCCACGCTACTGGCCTAGTTAGTTTTCAGCTGCTTTCTCTCATAATAAAATCATCTATAAAATTGAAAATTGCATCCAGGTTTTAATATGGAGTGGAATATGGAGCTCACAAACTCAGCGAACCCCTTGGGTACTGCGTAGTGTATTGGGGTAAGGGAATTCACGAATGCAAAAATAATTATTCAATGCATCAAACTGCTTGCATGATGCATCGAATTAATGCACTTTTGCATTCGTTTAGCAATATCGGTTGACCAGATTTGCTCAGCTTTATGATATCCTTTCCTTTGATGCAATTGAAACTAAGTTGGCATTTTGCAATTTCATCAACAAGTAAATTATCGGTCAACCAAATAACTTAATGCTAATTCTCTCCTCACCATTCGCAAAATACCATTAAATACCATTCGTGGTCAGTTTCCAACATGACGTCAATTATGTCAATATCGTTTTTCATTTTCAAATACTTTATCATGACAAAGTGCTTTGTTTGTTGCAGAACGGACATAAGTGTTGCGTTAATATTCGATTTAAATTGTCCATATCCTTGCATGTTTATCAAAAAATTTGCAATATTGGCAACAATTTATATCCCTTTGGAAAGAAGTAATTAGTGGGAAAACATTTACATGCTCTGTTTTGTTTGCAAAGTTATATTGGTTAAGTAAATATGAGACTTCACTAAATATATATGAGCCTAATAATTTTCGACGTGCTTATAAATTCGGAAATTCAATAAACGTGGAAGGATGTATGGTGAAATATGGTGAATGTTGAATGAACCTTGAAATGGTGGAGCTATGTATAAATTATTATTAAATTTTTCGGTATCATATTAGGGGTGCACTACAATTCCGAAAATTAATAATTTTGATATCCTGAAAGGCGAACGAATGTCTGCAATAGTTCGTTTCTCTACGATTATACTCTGAAATGGGTTGAATGATGTAACAATTACACCTTAACCACATCCTGTAGAACGAAAAATATTGTTCAGGATACAATACCTTTTAGAATAATAATCCTTTAATTCTCAAAATGTTTGCACTACAGCGGAAACATGGTTCGGCCTCATAAATATAAATTATTGTTATATGCGTTACGACTTTGTGTTGTATTTTGCATGGTACATGTATGATACGTATGGGATAAAGCAACTACAAACAAAAGAACCTGATACAAAGTGGTTGGATGATGTTTGAGGCTTATTCACGATATGTTAACTATTCATCCTTTGTGACTCTCAAAACGTTTTGATTTTGATCCTTAACCCTGTTAACAAATAGCATTTGTATTCCCTCAGACATCTCTTTAATTGCAGTTTCTGATTGAAGTTGCAATTATTTAATGAAATTTTCCGAAGGTTTGTGATTGTGCATGCGATTTGAGCATCACTCAGTTTGTTGGTAACTTTCAAATTAGTGAACAGGATCTCGAACTCAAACTTCAACCAATTTAATTGAATTTTAGATTGTTTGTTTCGGATGTTCGAAAAGTCTTATCTATGTGGTTGAATTGTTTAGAGATAGATTAACTTGTTGTTTGGTTGCATTTTTCATTTGAATAGAATTAAAATTTCGATAGAAAGCTAGGATTCAATATAAATTGAATTGAGTTTGGCAATAAACTGCTCTGTATTGGTTGAAACTTTGACATTTCAGAGGCAATTTTTAAAAAATAAAAAAAAAACATTGTTGTCTTTCTAAATTGCAAAGATTGAAAATGGATTTCGACATATGCTGATACGGAGCTTTACTGTGCTTTAACTGAACTTAAATAAAGAATTGGTACGGAAGAAAATATGTTGATGAATCAATCTACTCTCTTCCACGTTGGTTTATCTTGAGAGATATTATCTTCTGATTTCGAAATATTCTGCTGACAAGATAAATTAATGTTCCTGAAAATTGTACCTTCAGAGAGGAGTAGAGTACTTTCAAGTTAAAAGAGATTTACTATATGCCGGGTGAATGTCGAAAGTGCAAGCACATAAAACAAAAAAATGGGGCTGCAGAAAGCACCTCTTCTAGCACCACTTCTACCAAAATACATCTGGTGCTCCCCAAGGTTACAAGCTGCCCCGCTTTTGTTCCACATTGACGTCTCTGTTATTCCTAGTATAGCAAATAGCAGTGTTTGCTGACAAAACATGCGTATACAACTGTAACATCAATTCTAACTTCAATTTGGATAACATTAGAAAAACTATATCAGTTCTACCGTGGGTGGGAAATTAAAATAAATGTTAGCAAAATAATATGCAACTAGTTTGGCAGAAAATGAAAATCTAAACTACTACCGAACAGACCATAAACTTTCATTCTACTTGGCCTATGGTGAGACATATTGGAGACGATATTGGACGCATCATGACGATGCTACTCCGTAGGTCCCCTGTATTCCGCTGGGTCAATTTCGCAACGAGAGAGTCATTGATCATGGCTCTATAGTGGTCACCATTGACTGTAAGATAACTCCCAGAAATATTTTTGAAGGTATGAAAATCAGTAATTCAATAGGTTCATAAAGCACACCAAACAGTGACTTTCTCCATATGTGACGGTGTTTGGATAACCACCTTTGATTAATAATTTCTACAAATCCGACAGTTTTCTTTGTTGACATAGTCATTCAACTACAAATGAAAACGAGCCAATTTAACCATGTAAAGCATGAACAGTGTCACACAATATGTAACATTAATAAGTGTTGCCAGCTTAAAATTCTATGCCTCCAATAAAACGCCCGACAGTTGTCCGGTCTCGTCCGGACTGTTTAATTCAACTAATTTTTCCCTTTATCAGCTGTTCAGATGTCTGGCTCTTTTCGTGACTAAATTTAATAAAAAAAGAATATAAAGCCAGAATATTGATCAAAATGTCGATGATTTTGAAAAAAACATAGAGTGACTTGCCTATAAAATACATCGAATACATAGTTTAAGGTTCAAACTTAATTTCAATTGCTGCTGGTATTTCATTTTAATCCTTTCCACTCGAGAGGTGAATCTCGGTCACCACGCGATTTCATGCCACAACTCGAGAGGTGACTGTCGCTCACCACATGGTTCGCTGAGGTAAATCGATGCACGGCGGTAACTGTTTACGTTTTGACTTTTCGGCACAGGTTCCTACGCTCTTCTTGCATTATCTTATGAAGTGTGAAAGATATCCTTTCAAATGGACGTAAGACTCTCTTATCTGAAATTAGTACGCAACCACGAACCGAACTCTACTTTCGGTCTCAGTTCGAACTTGACAGCCATGGCAATAGAACTAGAAAAGTTGAAGTTTTTGATCCCCATTACCGTGGAATGCAATAATAAAATAAGCTCTAGTGAAGATGAGTTTGTTTTAGAGTTGCTAAAGAACGAAGTTACAGCCAAACACAGAGAGCTTGGCGATAGAGAGAACGCGAACAGTGATGATGATAATGATGAAGTAAGAGGTGTGAGAAGGCGAAAAATTAGAACAATAGAAAGTGAAGGTGACAGTGATGCTGGAGAAGATCCACAATCCGACAGTTCGGAATAGATAAGCTGTGCAGAATCCGAAGAAATACCCCAGAGAATACAGTTTATAGCTGTCAACAATCCTGCAGGACCGTACATATTCGTAGACACGAAAGAACCGTTAGATTTTTTAATTTTTTTTCCTGATGAACTCGTAAATGAAGTAGTTATAGAAACAAATAATTGCGCAAGAAGAAAGTTAGAAAATACAACACTATCACTGTACTCGATATCGCGAACTTGGAACAACGTGACTACCGAAGAAATGTGGGCATTTATTGGCGTTCTAATAAATATCGGGACAATGCCGCTTGCGAATTTGCAAGAGTACTGGTCACGGAATAATGTCAGTTACATACCTTTTTATTGTAACAAATTTACCAGAGATAGATTCAGCCAGTTTTTTGGATGCTTCACCTTAAAACAATCCCAACAACAGATTTAAGTCCAATAACCCGTTTGCAGTTAGTAAGCTGCTTTCTTGAATACATCAATTCCAAGCTTTTGAAGTATTTTACACCGGGAGTCCACTATCAAATTCGAAGGTCGGGTCTCCTTTATCACGTATAACCCGAAAAAAAAACCAAACGGGGTATTAGAGTCTACACAATGACCGACTCAAATACTGGTTATATCTGTGGTATTCCGCCTTATCATGGAAGTCTTACCACGGAGCAATTTATAAGGCCTGACCTTCCGATATCTGCAAGAATACCGCTGCACGTTTATACAATGCTCCTGGAGAAAGTGCCTGGTAGTGAAGGACACCACATATTCACCTATCGGTACTAAATTAGCTTTATCCTGGCTGAAGAGTTATTGAATTTGAAATGCCACTTGTCAGGAACAATAATAACAAATATGAATAATTTGCCTAACCAAATCAAAAAACCAAAATTTGACAGGAAATCGATAGTAGCAATAAGAATATTTGAAGTAATACCCAGGATATCGTTTATCATCACTTTAGGATGACGACTGAATGAATTTGTCTCGTAATTTCAATACAAAATCTCGTCAGGATAAAGTCGTTTTGTTATTTCTTATCTTGTTAGTTGTCTTGTTGTTGTTGTATCTTGCGTTCATTAGAGATAATTCAGCATATTATAACTATATAGCATATATTTACTATTAACTATTATAGCATATTATCTGTCGATTTCTTCTCATAGAACCGAAGACATTTTATTTAAAACTTAACCTTTTAGAGCTCAAGTACGCCTTGAAAATTGTACCCGATAGCTTTCTTTCAAAAAGGGCACGATTTGGTTCACGGTTGCTGAATTGAATAGCAGCTCAAGGAGCCCTTTTATCTACACCTATCCCTTCCATTTATCATCGCGTTTTTAGCCATTTTGCCCACAATTTTCTGCACAGATGAGATCCGTACACTCATGCATTTGCCTGGTCTCATTTGAAGGCTTGATAGGAAATGTAGTGGATTTAGTCTCTAAGCTCGTGTAAACACTGATCTTGGCATAGATAACCATTTGTGACTAATTCTCCCAAACAAAAACGAAAGATATTTCTTCTCCTGAAAAGTCATCTGAATATAAAACTTGATATCTTCGTCTGTTCGTTAGTCGTATTGTATTATCATCAGATTTGAGGACACATTTGGCGACAAAGAATCGGTTTCCCTGTGTTGTTCTTTTTCAACATTATCTTCATTATCTGCTGACATATAATCAGACAGAAAATCATACTCACCATTTATTTCTGATTTTAGATGAATGTGTTCCTCCTCTTCTTGTAATCTAATTAATTTAAATTAGAATGACGATATGATAAAATTTGCCTCAAAGCACGCAATTTTTCTGACGTGAATTGCTGTTATGACAAAAAATTAATATGGCCCTTTAACTGAACGTTTTTAATAGGTAAAGAATTTAACACCATCGTATTTATTCTCAAAATAGCAGCAGCGTCCACTTTTATTACGAGTGAGTAGTATGTGTATGTATATGTAGTATGTGACTATTACTATTACTTAACTTTCATCGATCGGACTACCAAATGTCTCCCGTACCTTAACTGTGCACTGTCTGAATACTACTGCGTTACTAATTGCAATGTTTTAAATGATGAGGAGGTAGGAAGAGAGCCAAGAACAAAGAGAACGGGCAAGTGCATCTCAATAATCTTAGCTTTGCGGAAAGTTCATTATCGTGCGGGTGAACATTTAGCCATTTAATGTTAAATTACATTTGTTTTATATTAATATTTATCTTATGATATAATAGTATGAATTTGTGTTTATCAGACTGGTTCACATCCGCTTATGATTCGCAAACATAAGATTTGATTGTACTCACTTGGCAAATGTTCAAAAAATGTCCAGAATGAATAGCTACTAGAAGGGTGAGTAAAGATAATTAGATCAATTGCATCTAATTTAAAAATTAGATCATAAAAGTCAAATGACCGAAGAACATTTTCTTTGCATCACAATTTCTCTTCTCTTTTTTCTCACAAAAATACAATGAAAATGTAATTTATTCTCTGCACGTTTCAGTGCCGCAAATCATCAGGACTTCCTCTGTCAGAAAAAGAAGTGTTGAGTTCATTGCAACAAAAGTACTTCTTGAATTTTCGAGTAGAAGTTCGTTTAGAAATTAATGACGTAGTGTTTATTAAACAGCTGTAAGTAACGAATATCCGAAAATAGTAAATTTAATGAAAAACAAATATAAATCTACAGAACATATAATATCTACTTGCGATATAGAAAGTTATTATCAAGCATATAGCGACATTGATAAATATTTCTAACTCATCCAATAAACCCTTTCGGAGGCATGCAGTACAAACTATCGATACTTTGAGGACAATCTCCTGTTGAAATCTTCCAGATGAGTGAAAATAATCTCATGTAATTGTTCATTACATTCAGGATAATGTCATTATGTTGACGGTCATATTGAAAACGATTATGACCGGACAAGTAGGTAAGAGTAATGTGACCTATTAAGGTTTCATTATTGATTGTGAAAGCGAGCACACAAGACCTTAAAGGACTGCACGTTAAGTGTAATACAGGGGCCTGCTGTAGGAAGGGATAAAAGAGACGATAAATCTTGATTTTCGGTAACATTAGCTTCCTTCTTGAGGTACAATCAACGTCAAGCTCAATACCGATATAGAGTATATCAGGCAAAATTTATTGACAGTAAAATTAATTGCGTTTTTATCGTCGGCGAAGTTGATAGTTTGGTGTGAAATAGGGAGTTGAATTGGGCAGTATGAATTTTTGAATTTTGCTTGGCCTTGCAACGGCGAATAATTTTAAATCGAAAAGATTATTATTGATATTTAGAGCTCCAATCACATATTCAAATGTGTTTTTTGTAAGCATGTTGGAATTGTTTCCTTTCATTCTTTATGAAACTATTCTCTGAAGGCAATCTCTCCGTGTGATACCCGCATTTTCACATTTTTCGAATTTAATTTTTAACGAAAAATGAAGAAATATAAAAATGCTTAATACTTATTTCTTGATATTCCTACAATAATTCAAAAAATTTTAGAACTAAAATTTTCATCACGATATGAGATACAGGAGTGCAAAAGGACTCACGTCCATAAAAAGCTTGGAAAAGATTCCAGCAGATTGGCTTATCAGAATTTAAAAAAAAAAACAACAAATGACATCTCAATTTGTAAAATGATGTCCGTCAAATGAACTAGAATGATTTCAAAATCTTGAAAACTGAATAATTGACATACTTTTGAATATAAGTATTCAAATTTCATAATTTTCTTTTGGTAATTGGCTCATGAAAATTCATGAAAAATTGGCCCGATGGGTATTTTTCCATTATTCTACTTTAGTTGATGGTGTATTGCCGTTTCAGAAAATATCTTACAGAAAGCATATTACAGAAATGGAATCGTAATGTTTAGAAATTGCTTTACCAACTAAATTGTCCTCGAAGGCAACTATGTTGAGGAGTAAATATAACTATGTAGTAGTATGCGACATGCTGTTCGCTATTGTCCTCCTACGTCATGATGCCTTAATCCTGGAAAAAGATGTACTCCTACAGCAACCTTTCAAATTTTTGAAAACCGCTGTATGCATTGAGTAACGATAATAATTAAAAATCGGGCTACTGTTAACGCTTTACCCAGGCTTTTCTACATTACTAAGTTTGCTTCGATGCCATCATGGAAGTGGTGAATGCAGTCCGTCGAGCCGAAGCGCACAAAACTGAAAAACGAGTTGTCTTGCTAGTGACACTTGACGTCGGAAATGCCTTCAACTCCGCCAGATGGTCGGATATTCTTGGCACATTGGAAAATTTTTTCCGATTGCCAGGGTATCTGATGCGGATTTTGAGGGATTATTTAAAGGACCGCAGACTGCTCTATGACACACAACATGGGCGACGCAGTATGGAGATAACGTCTGGTGTAGCGCAAGGCTCCATACTGGGACCAGACTTGTGGAACGCCACATATGACGGACTATTCAGGCTTGAGCTGCCAGATGAGTCGCGCTTAGTCGGCTATGCAGATGATATAGCAGCGCTGGTCGCCGGACGTACAGTCGAACATGCGCAGCGCAGACTGGGAGTGCTAATGCGTCAAGTGAGGGAATGGATGACCACCCGTGGGTTCAGTTTGGCACTAGAGAAAACCGAGGTGGTCATTCTCACGAAGAAAAGAATTCCCACTGTAATTCCTTTGCAGATCGGAGATGCGACTGTTGAGTCTAAAGTCGCAATAAAATATTTGGGACTATTGATCGATTCCAAAATGAGCTTTTCGGAACAGATCAGGGCAACGGCGAAAAAGGCCGCGATGGGCGTCTCAGCTTTGAGTCGACTAATGTGCAACATCGGTGGGCCCACACCGAGCAAACACCGACTTCTCATGAGTGCTGTACAGTCAGTGCTACTGTACGGCTCTGAGGTTTGGGCCGGAGCTCTCAGTAAGGAGCTGTACCGAAAGTGCTTGGCCCAGGTACAGAGACGAGGAGCTTTGCGGGTTGCGTCTGCATACCGCACTGTCTCTGAGTCGGCGGTGTTGGTGATCGCAGGAGTGATACCCATCGCCCTCCTTGCTAGAGAACGACGGAGAATTTATGACCGTAAAGTGGAGGGCTCAAGATATGCTGTCAACCGAGAAGAGAGGCAGCGCACAATACTCGAGTGGCAACAGTCATGGGGAGGCGACTCCAATGGCCGCTGGACTGCCCGCCTTACAGGGGACGTGGGATCGTGGCTAAATCGAAGGCACGGTGAGACTGATTATTACCTTACCCAGCTTCTTAGCGGGCATGGGTATTTTCAGTCTTACTTGCACAAGATTGGTAAATCACGGTCCCCAGACTGCATTTTCTGCCCAGGGGAAAGGGACGATGCATGTCACACCTTCTTCAACTGTAGAAGGTGGAACAGGATGCGGCAGGACTTGTGGTAGGTGATGGGAGAGCTTTCTCCAGACAATCTGGTCGGAGAAATGCTGAAAAGTTTCGACAAATGGACCTGCGTGGCACATTACTCTCGGGCAATACTTATTGCCAAAAAATATTCGATAGATAACCTTGGGCGCGGGGTCTAGGGAGGTCTCCTTTCCAGCAGTCCTCCTCCATCCTGCCCCCTCCTGCTGGAGGGAGATTTCTCTAGACTGACGGCGCCCTAGCGCGAAGTAAAAAAGAGGCCTAGCCCGAAGTAATGTGTCAAACGGTTCCAGACTAGGATCTCTTGACAGGGGGGGTGTTTAGTGGGTAGTCTGGTAGCATGCGCTGCTAGGAGTCCCACACTCCGGGCGTAAATTGCCTTCACCCCCCAACCCAAAAAAAAAAAAAAAAAAAAAACTAAGTTTTGGACAGTGCTTATGAATATGTTCATTTTTTTCTTGATCAATCGTCAAAATGGTAATGTTGTGACAAAAGATAAATACATATACAGTACCTATACATGAACCAAATCAGTTTCAACACTACTCAAATGAAATTTTCTATAAAAAGTGGAACTTCATACTAAATTTCGTCCTTGTGACAAACTGAAGATCTCCTGATTTTAGTGTCAATTTTAATTTTTTTACGGCATCATTGTTATTTTTTTAATGGTTTTTATTTAATGCTTTTCATGTTTTTTCCGAAAAATTGAAAAGAAAAAAATCAAATCGAATGTACTCTTGGAAGCGATTCCAAGAGTCAGAAAATTTGATGCAGATAATTCGGAATTACCTGATGGATCAAAATCTCATCTATGGTACGGCGTAACGTCAACGAAGGATGCCCGTCACATAACGTATGTCTCCAGCCTCTTTTTTGCCCCGGACATGTGAAACAACTCCTATCATGGACTACGAAAGTTTGAACTGCCAGAGTTGTCCCGACTGCGCGTGACTGTAATATTGATCGAGGGGCGCAAAATCATAAGAGCGCTGTTAATCCTAAACGCGCTAATATACCGGGTAGTGATCTGAATTACCACTCATGGATTTAGCCAAGTGTTAGGGAAAACTGAAATAGTCCTCGAAGAGAACCCAAAAGAAGAGAACCCCTATAGTAAAAACGATCAGTGTTAGGGATACATTAAAATAGTTAAAACTATCATCTTAGTAAGTGGGCCCTGGTAGACTCCAGCTGAGTTGCTCGGAGCAGATCATAACAGCGTCAACATAAGTTGACAATTTCAGAAACTTTGATAGATCAATTTTTAAATTTTCACTTACAAGATTGTTAGTGATTTATACCCTTGCTAAGCTAACTCAGCGAAGACTCATGGGTGCGGAAGTTCTGATCAAATGTTTCGAGTACCTCGATAGTGAATTTAATATTAAGAAAAGTGGAAAGAGCTCAAGCTGGTTTCGTGTTCGAAACGAAACATTTGACGGCTGATCAAGGTTTTGAGATCGTTACTCTGTCAGAAGCTTGGTAAAGCTTACTTTAAGCTGTCACAGGTGTTGAGTGGAGACGGTTGCGTTCAGTACTACATAAAAAAGATTGAAAAGTCATAGTCTCCAGATTGCATATTTTGCATTGGATAGAAATATGACGCTTGTCGTGTATGACATATCGCAGGTCATTTCATTTTATCCAAGAGATGGCAAGAACGCGTGGCGACCTTGCGGACAAAGTGGGAAAACCCGTCTGAATTTAATCGAATAGATGCTGAAATCGCTCTATAAACAGATCTTCTGGGTACAGTAAGCCCGGGCAATCTTGACAAAAAAAGGCATACTTGATCGGCTCAACGGATTAAATGCAGAGGGATCTCTTTCCTCGGAATGCTTTTCTTTCTACTCCACCAACTGTTCAAGGAATTCCTGTAATGGCGCATAATAGTGAGGCCCTAGGCTGAAATAATATATGGAACTGTTCCAGGCCAGGTAATCCGTTTGACAGGGGAGATGTTTAGTCGGCAGGCTTCTAAGTATGTGGCACTGGAAGTCAGACACTCGGGTCGTGAATAGCTTTTACTGACCTAACCCTCTCTCTACACAAATAAAGTTGCCAACTACTTCATTGCCATTGTTAACAGGGCACAACAAAGAACATCGGTAGAAAGTCGCTTTCAGAACGACAATTTGCGAAAATTCTCTTGAATTAAAAATATTCGAGTGGCCCTTTTTGTTTTTGGAGAGTTTCCCTGTGGTTTTTCCATCTCTCTCAGAAAAGTCGTCTGAGAGTATTTACAGGATGTGCTTACGCTATGGCCAGATTTCCTTTTTTTAAGACTAGACGAACTGAGTTTCTCAAAGTGTGCATTACGTGCATGTCTTTATAATAGTATTAAGGGTTTCACCCTATAAAAAAATGAGTGGTGCCTATTCCTTGCCAGCTCGAAACAGGGCTTAAAGTATTGTCACTCTCTAAACTGAAATTTATATAGTTTAGTCCTGATAGTAAACTCAAATTATGTGAATGAAGTCAATATGATATCGATTTATTGATTTGATGTAATATTACGTGAACCAATAGGTCATTTGTATTCGCCTTAAAATGTTCTAGATTATTCCTAATTGTGCAAATGAGACAGCGGAGAAGTGAAAAGCATTAATTGTTATTAAATAGGCTGCCAAATCTGACCTGGAAGCAGAATAACCAGCGAAGGAAAGCAGCAAATACTAAAAAACTTCCATAATTGTGAATTTCTTTGATATCTTGGATGCGTTCTTGACTTTTTCTTCAAGTATGAAACTTGAACTTGGAACTCTGCTGATTTGTCGGCTCTTTTATCGATCGATTATCGAAATCGATCGATTTTGATAATCGTACTCTATTTTCCTATAATGATGTAAATTCCGACTGAGTTTCCCATGAAATTTAATTGTCAAGGATCTCAAGTTATTCAATGTCTTGAAAACAATCTGAAAAGTTTGTTATCTTTCACTTAATTCGGATAAATTCGGATTTCAAGCTCTCCTTACTTATTAAGTACAAAGTATTCAACTTTATTAGGGCGATTAAATGCTTGTCATATTTCCGACGAAAACAAAATATGGCTAAATAATTAGATACAAATTGCATCGGGCTGTGTTTCGTCAGAATAGTAGCTTTTTCTTTGACATGGCCAGCTGGTAATAAATTTTGTGTCACAATGTAACCAAAAGATAATTTATCGTATCGACGAAAACGGATGAGTTTTCATGATGTTGTCTTCTGAAAGTGGGAATTGAAGGAATAGAGTTAGTTGTTTGTTGGAAGTTTACGACCAGTGATTACACAAGTTTCCTTTTGTGTTGGCATTTGGAAGTTGAACAAAGTTTGCGATTAGCAGACATTCCAGCAGGATAGAAGCCAATTATATCTACAGATTCATATGCTTAGATTGAATGCGATCCCAACAAGTTAGAGCAAGTTCATTATCCTGGGTGTATCATTTGTTATCCTTCAAAGGTACACAACAGATTCTTAATTGGTCATTTAAGCTTTATTTTAACGCATTATGATGGTCATTACTTACACGAAAAAAGGAGTCACTGGTTGCGGTCGTTGTCAAAATTAAAATGAAAATTTGAAGTGCTTGCAGCTGAATTTCCTAACTTTTATTATAATTTATTTAGCATATGAGGATCTGCAAGATTTTTATGCAAAATAGTTCAGTGTAAATCTTATCCTTTGCATGCCTGCTATCATATAATTTCACTTGAATGGTATAAAAATATACTTATTTTAACCAATAAGTGCTCAAAAATCAATTATCAAAGACTTACCTTAAAGTATGGCTACTTGGACATATTTTTTGCACATTTCTCGAGATACAAAGTGAAATGATAAAATTAGGACAGTAAGAAAATGTCGACCATACCGACATTAGTGTCTGAATTACATATCTGTCAACTTTAAAAATATGTAAAATACATACGCCAAAAAATGTCAAAAGGTGGTGTTCAAATAGCCCCAAAAACGCATCAATTTGGACACTAAACAATTTTCAAAGAAACTTACCTATTTTGCCTGTTGTATGAATAAACAGCCCCGTAAAGTTATTAAAATGAGATTAATGAATGAGTTTTATATAAAAAATTTATGTTTCACTAAATTAAACATGACTATTGCAAAGTGCATTTTGTCAAAACTTTATTTTATTTTCGTTACTAACGAATCTAAAGTGAAAAACGAGTGAACTTTTAAGTTTAGGTAATTCAAGAAAATAAAAATAAAATTTAAAAAATTTAAAAATTTTCAACAAATAATATTTTTAAAACATTGAAGGTATAAAAAATTAATTAAATCGCATTTTTCCTTAGTTCTTAGTTTTCGACTTCATCGCTGTCACCGCAATTTTCTACTTCTTCGAAATTTCGCAATGGCAGCAGAAGTAATTCCTCTGTGCTTCCATTGCTACAGGCACGACAGATCCAGTACTTGCATTGTGGACATTGTGTCCAGACAATCACTGACGTCTTTCCAATTCATGCCGCAAATATGACAAATAGACGTGACAATATTTTTTCTTTAATATATCTTGGAAACACGATTTTTTTCCGAAGATTCTTGGTCTGAATACCTGACAAAGAAGGTTGAACTTGAATGAAATCAGGTTCTATATCACCGAGCATCGCGGACGTTCTAGCATTAACAGCAACCCACTGGTGGTATCTTTTTGCCTCGTTTACTTTTTTGTTTCTCGCCACGTTCTTGGTGCTCCTACGATAGCTCCAGGAAACTTGCATCCAAGGCTCTTTAACACCCGTCTCTTTTTCACTGTTATCAAGACCATCTGGAATCCTTTTTAACAATTCATTTGGTTTCCAATTGTTGGTTCGGATGTTTGCAACCTTCTAAAAAATTAAAAAAATTCTTGTTAGATTCCATTTTTAGGTTGATATTTTTATTTTGCAACAGACAGCTGTTTCGAGGCCGATATGGTCCCTTCTTCAGTGTTATGTCTATTGCTAGTCTAATAGACATAACACTGAAGAAGGGACCATATCGGCCTCGAAACAGCTGTCTGTTGCAAAATAAAAATATCAACCTAAAAATGGAATCTAACAAGAATTTTTTTAATTCATTTGGATTAGGAAAATGCAAACCAGTTGTTTTAAACCCTGACTTCAGGTTTTCACCTACCGTCTCGCTAATTTCTTTCAAAAGTCTACTTAACAGATTCTAACATACAGAGAACAGTTCTTTTGGAATGCAACCAGGGCATCTGCTTTCTTTTACTTATTCATCCAATCTTTGTCTCCACTCCTTCTTCATAGGCACAAAAACAGCCACACTTAAGGGTTGCATTAGTTTCCTTGAAAAAGAGTCACAAAAATTTTACTCTCCTCACAAACTTCAATCACTTTAGGCGTGAAGTGACTAGCCAGATTGTCTCCCAAAAATACAAAAGTGTCTTTTGGATCAAGAGTGGCGTTAACATGCGGTGGTATGATATGGTGACATGTTCGAATAATGTCACGCGCCACTGCAGTCGTCTTAAGAAAAAATTCTTAAACTAGTATCAAAAACCAATACGTCGATCATTCTCGAAGAGAAAATAGGCAAAACGTAAACACATTGCGTGCATTGAGTACGACAATTCTTGTGCATATGACTCAGCGCGTAAACTCGAGAATGATCCACGTGGAAGATTCGGGATCGGATGGTATATGCATAAAAGCGACTACAGCGAGCGGCTAAGAGAGTCTCGTGGATTTAGTGAGGAAGTGTGTTGCAAAAGCGAAAAGCAACATCAAATAGTGTTCAAGTAAAATAAAATCGTACGCATCGTACGTTTCATCTCTGAAGACCTCGATCTGGTTGCCTTGCTTATCCAGACATTTTTAACCACATCCTTCACGTCAGAAGAATCAAAGGAATGTCGAAGGGAATATCCATTTTGCAACAATAGCGAGCGCTTCCGAAATTAGCTACTCCTCTGATTTACTTTACACAGTGACGCGACCAACGAGGTTCAAGTTTCTTCCAAGCATCTTTCGCATTAACGTTAGCCGTGAGACGTTGAATTCTTTTGTGGCCTGCTTCTTAGACTTCCATTTTCGAACTGCAGCCATCACTTTTTCCATATTTTCCATTTTGTTTTTGCAGTAGGGTATGGACCCTGGAGTCTGGACTAAATTGTCTATAGTAACAAAATCAACACATAAATGACCACTAGCACTATTTCAGCGCACTTTTGTTTGACAGATAAGGACATGTGTGCGTTGTGTTCAAGTTACAGCGGGATGGTCAAGTAGCCCCACTTTACGGTACTCAATCAATTTTAACCATAACCCTCTACCGCGATGAAATCCAATATCCGCCACTGAAGCATGGATTGCATGGGTTGTTCTATGGCATATTCTAACCTGAACATAATATTTCAAAACTTGATTGATAAAAATGAAATTCGCAATTATGATTGTTCTAAGATTTTGTGAGTGAATGCGAGTTGTGAGAGATGTGGACACTATTATTTCGGAAAACGTCAGATAACCCGATGATATTACAAATTTTCTCGGACACTGTCCGTATGAGGCCGTGAAAATCGCGTAACTCGCATACAAATTTTTGTGAAGAGTCCGTCAACTGAGAGGCATGTGTGGGTGAGAATGGATACTTCCAGGCCTCTTATCTTTGACGCGTCTGTCGCGGCTGCACCTTGAGATTTGAGAATGTGAAGGCCTTCAAAGAGCAGTGTATCATACGTGTTGTTTATTATTTACCATTCATAAAACCGAAGATGTCTGGAATTTGAACTCGATATAGTAGACAACCTACAAACGATTCGGAGATTGCACGCAGGTTTCTTTCATTAATTACTATTGAATGCCCCAGCGAATAATTTTATCATGATATTGAAGTTCGGAACGTTTTGGATTCTGTACGTGTTCGGAAAACAGTATATGTGAAAAGGTTCCGATTGGATTTAAGAAGCTTCAATTCAATGGTAACCATGCTGACATTCAAACAACAATCTTCAATTTAGTATTGAGTGGTAATCGTATTCGATGTTCAGTAATCATTCATAAAACTCCATCGTTTTGGTTCTTTCTTGGATTCGGTTGATAAATCATTCAAATATGGTTCGATCTGTAATATTCACCTTAAAAAACGTTCATCAGTCCTAAATAATGAAAGCTTTAGTACTGTGGAGGCCATTCGAGCATCCTGTTTCGGGATATTTTTTCTTCAACAGACATAAACTTTTACGTTCACTTCGTTGGGCGGGTATAAGTTTTGAGTACTAGTGCTTCCAGCATCCAGTTTGCACTTGAAACTCACATCATAAAACACTTCTTTTAGAGCAAGGATATGTTGTTTTGAATTATATAAGTGAATTTGTAATAAAAAATAAAACGCAGATTGTTCTTCACTTAAAGAAAGTTGTATATATTTTTGTTTATACGTTTTGGGAAGAAGTTTAAAACGAGTATTATTTGAAACGAATGAAATCTTTTAAGAGGGTTTTAGATTCTTTCACGTTGATGTGCTCAAGTACTGACTAATTCTTTCTACTCAATTGAATTTCCACCACTTATTGATTGTTATAGAGACGAATGCACGTCTCAGGCTATCACGAGATTTTTTGCGATTAATGGCAGTGTTAATTGTTCTACCCTTCATTCGCCCAATATGAATAAATGAGGAATAAAAACCAAGTATCAAAATTCACGTGCCAAATTCTTAAGCAGATTGAAGACATTCCTTCAACTTTTAACTTGAAATGTTGCTCAATTAAAAGTTTGCAAAATGTTCTTATCTTGGCAAAAATCCCGCTTTTATCTTCCATACAAAGTAAACAATACAACGAGCCTGAGATCAATTGAAGCATCTATTCACTTTGAGTATTTACAATTCTGGGTTGGATATCCCGTGTTCATTATTCAACGGAAAGATGTAATCTTTCCGCCTGCAAATCCTTGAATTCATCCTTGTTCAATCAAAAGGTGAATACATTTCGAAGTCATGTTAAATGAATGGAGGCGAGGTGGTAGATTTCTTGGAAGATAAATACTAAGAAATATAACAGGCCCAAATACTGCGATGTTTTTCTCATGATACCCGTGACTTAAACTGAGATATTGGATGGAATTTTACTTTGAAATCAGTCAGCTGTGTATGAATGAAATTTCCAATTAGCGTTTGACTTTTCCGGCGTAATGCCTCGAGTAGAATATCAACATAGAGGATAATTTACCCTGTGTGGAAAGAGCCTGATAAGGCCTTTACTTGCCAAAGCTAATTCGACCTGTTTCCCTTTATTAAAAGATAAAAAAAAATTGAAATCCTGTAACGCTTATGATAGTGGGTATGAGACACATGTGCTCATGATATTTACATTTCGATAAGTGAAATTCCCCCTATCTTGCCTCTTAGTTAAGACAAATATGTATCTCATCGGAAGCCCTGAAGTGTAGTTGAAAAATATTGACTGGCCAGTTTCATTGCAGCATAATAAAGAAAAACATCTGAAGGATTCTCTTGAAAACAAATAGTTAAATAGTTGATTTGGAGAAAAACTAGGGAAACGGGCACGGTGTGCGACCATGTCTTACTTTATGGAAAGTTCTGGATGGGAACTCCAGTAAATGATGAATTTAAGTTTTTAAGTCGATCTCCGAACATTTTGAAGATTTGTTACGAAATTGGTTTGATTTATTTGTTGATTTTTATTTTGTTGAAAATCACTTGAACATGAAATAATCTGAAATTTTCCATGATTTTAAGTGATTCATGGTTTAGAGATTCTTTTTAACATAATACTTAATCAAGTCCCACATCCTGTTTCGATAAACAGGATTGAATTCTATGATGAAAATTTCATCTAAAAATATTTGGGATATGAAAGTAAATCAAATTTTTTCACGAATTTTTATTCCATGCAAAGACGTTTTAGGGCTTTCATTGTGTTCTTATTATAATTTAAGTAAAATCTCATCGTTAGTAAATATTTTTTTGCGAATCTTGTACAAAATCGAAATTATGATAATCGTAAGGATTTGTTCTAACGAAAATCTCTATTTATGTGAATATATCCTTACCTCATAGACGGTCGATACGCTACATTGAATAATTTTTTGACATCTTTAAAATTAGTAGAAAAGCTGAGAAGAGAAGAGCTATACAAGTATTTCAGGAATAATCAAAGGAGCTTACCGAAATGTATCCTCGATTTGTGTGGCTTTGTGTCTTATTAACAAAGCCATTAAACGATTATCTCGATATCGGAAATAAATCCAACTCAATCAGTTTTTACTAATAAATTTTGATAAGAAACTCATCAGGTGATGGCAGAAAGGGATGGTATAATGTATTCTGATCAATATTGGATCAGATGGCCGTATAAACCGGTTCATACTCTGAGATCCCTGAACTAGTTCCCAGTCGGGATGCTCTGGAATATTACTGCGATTGTGAGATTATTAAAATATTCAAGTCCACCTAATTGAAATTGAAATTGTAATACAAAATAATATTGAAAATAACAAACGTAAGAATCCTTTTTGAGCAACCGCGTCTTAAAGTTAGCTATTGTCGAATTCAAGTGAATACTTTATTTTTATACTGGTTTGAGGTTACTGAATACGAAAACCCGAATACTTTTTTAATTAGCTCTAACTTTTGAAATATACCTTATACACAAAGTTTGATTTTTAGTAACATGTTAAAGCCGAAAACAATTTATTCAAAAAAAACTATGTTTATTTATTAGTATCGTTTCAGTTTTTATACGAATTGGAAATTTCTTAAATATTAAGAAAATATTTAAATCTATTAAATAATGTTCTGCGCTACTTTTTCGTTTGTCTTTTGTAATCGCTTCTAGGGATATTTCTTCTTAAATTCCAGCTGCAGTTCGTAAAATTGTCGCATTCCATTGGTTTCTTTTTTCCACTATCGAGATATCTTGGTAGAATCGTTCACCATGGTTGTCACTTACATCACCGCACTAAGAAGGTGAAGAAAAGAAGAAGAAAATCAAGATGAGAATGAAGAAAATGAATTCTTAGGGACATATTGCAACCCAACCTTTTGATACTTTTGGAAGAGATTTTTCATAAATCCAACATAATATTCATTTCTCTTATTGCTCAAAAAACCATGAAGGTGCTTGACGGTGGAGGAAGAGGAAGAGTAAGGTGCTTGACGTTCTTTTCTCCAGGATTCAAGCTTAGTTTTGGATTCCATTTTTGTTACGTAATGTAAAGATTAAGCCCGACTATCCCATTCACACAAAAAACAAAAGTTCTTCGTATAGCCAATTTGTAGACCCAACACCATTGCTAGGACTTTTATTTAATAAGTTCTTTATTGTTTCTAAAAAATTTTACAGGACTAAGCTAATAGTTAAAGTGCGAGTTCTGAATTTGATATTCATTGCATCTACATATTTTTTTCTGTTTCTACCACAAATGTTACTTATTGATATAACATATTTATAATAGTAGAGGAAAATATAACAAAAACCTCTTTTAAACTTAACTCTAACTTAAACTACTACTACCTATGTTAAAACCTATTTACATACTATTTTGAATCTTAGTAATAACTATGAAAACTCGGTTGATCTCGGTTGAACGCATGATCTCTAATGTTAATCTATTAATGTAAATCCTGAGTGCTTGAATGTATGGATTCAAAGCGTGTTCTACCTTAGCTAGTAGATTATCTCTGCGTGAGAGCGCGAGTTTATTGATAGGGCTAATATTAGCAAGCTCATGTAATTTGCGTGATGAGAAATAAAAAGGCTTATTTAGCGCCATTTTTAAGTACCTGTTTTGAGTGACTTGAAGCTTTGATATCAAATATTTTGCGCATTGACTAGGCGCTCCGTATAATATGATAGGCTGAATTACCATTTTTATAACTATTATTTTATTCTTTATGTTCAGTTGCGACCTTCTGTTGAGTAGTGGATACAGTTGAAGTACAGAATTAAAAGATTTAATGCTCATTCGTTCAATGTGGTCTCCGAACATGAGTTTCTTGGTCCAACGTTAGCCCAAATACTGTAGATTTTCGGACCATGGTATGGCTTGTCCTAAAAAGTTAATCAGTCGATTAGGCAGCAAGGAACGTTTACGTTTTTTACTGAAAAATATTGCCTTAGTTTTGTCAATATTGATGCTTATTTTCCACCAGTAGAAGAACTGATAAACTTTTTCCAGCATTATCTCTAAGTTAGCTGTTATTGTACTTGGGTGAATTTTTAAAGTACAGTGGTGCCTCGCATAACGAACGCCTCGCACAGCGAACGCTGCACACAACGAACTTCCTTTTCGTTCATTTCACGATTCATACAACGAACTTCGCTTCACACAACGAAGTCGCCCACTTCACACGATCACTGCCGATTTATTGCATCCTTCCGCGCAGGCAGTTGTTAGTCACTGAGCAGTACGCTTAACTTACGCACGTGTCGCAGCAATCGTTCATCATTACAACGAAGTCGCCCGATCTTCTACGATCACTGCCGATTAATTGCATCCTCCCGCGCAGGCAGTCGTTAGACTCGTTAGTCACTGCGTAGTACGCTTAACTTACGCACGTATCACAGCAATCGTTCTTCATTACGAATTAAATCGCACACGTATCACGGCAGTCGTCCTTTTAAGATAAACTCAACATTTTTTTTATATGATGGGTTCTAAAAAAAGCAGGAAGGTGATTTCTCTTGAAATGAAACAGGAAATAATTAGAAGGAGTGAATGTGAGGTAAAACAGTGTGACCTCGTCAAAGAGTTTGGCCTCAACAAGACCACCATTTTCACCACTTTGACAAACAAGGATGCAATAAAATCAGCCAAAGTAGCCAAAGGAGTATCAAAACTATTTAATGAAAAACATAGATCTTCAATCCACGAGGAAATGGAGAGGCTATTAGCGATTTGGATTAAGGACAGGCAGGTGAAAGGTGACGTAACAACCCAAGATATTATCTGTCACAAGGCCAAGATAATTTATGAAGATCTAAAGAAAAACATCCCTGGAAGTAGCAGCAATCAAGATAATAAAGAAGATTTCAAAGCCAGCAGGGGGTGGTTTTTTAGATTTAAGAAAAGGTATGGAATCCACAGCGTTAATATGCATGGTGAGGCTGGCAGTGCTGATAAAAAAGAAGCAGAAAAGTTCTCTATTAATTTTCAAAAATTTATTATGGATGAAGGATACTGCCCACAACAAGTGTTCAATGCAGATGAAACGGGCCTTTTCTGGAAAAGAATGCCGAGCAGAACTTTCATTACAAAAGAAGAGAAGAAATTGCCTGGACACAAAGCCATGAAGGACAGACTTACCCTTATGATTTCGTCTAATGCCAGCGGAGACCTCAAGATCAAACCTCTATTGGTTTATCACTCTGAAAATCCAAGAATTTTTAAGAAAAATAACGTTATTAAGTCCAAATTGCCCGTCCATTGGAAGTCCAATCAAAAAGCCTGGGTGACCCAAGTTATCTTCAACGAATGGATTCTGGAAACCTTTGCTCCTGCCGTGAAGAAATTCTTGTTGGGAAAAGAACTGCCGCTCAAAGCCCTTCTGATACTTGACAATGCCCCTTCTCACCCAAAAGACCTAGAAGAAATATTGCAGGAAAATTATCCTTTTATCAAGGTGCAGTATTTGCCACCAAACACCACATCCATTCTCCAGCCAATGGATCAGCAAGTTATTGCGAACTTTAAAAAACTCTACACTAGAGCCCTCTTTAATAAGGTGTTTGAAGAATGCGAGTTTGGTGGAGACAATATGACTATCCGAATGTTTTGGAAGGAGAAATTTGATATCCTTTTGGCAATACGACTTATACAGAAGGCCTGGGAAGAAGTGTCACGAAGGACCCTCATTTCTGCTTGGAAGATGCTTGTGCCTTCGTGGATTCAGGAAGAAGCAGTAGTTGATGACACAGAAGTGGTGAAGGACATCATCACAGTGGCCCAAAGGTTGGAATTAGAGGTAGAGAAAGAGGATGTAGAGGAGCTTATTGAGGAACACAAAGAAGAGCTGACAACTGAAGAGCTCCAAACTCTTCTGGCCCAACAACAGGACAATGCTCAAAGGGAAGCGTCATCTGATAACGAGGAGCAACAATCAACCAATCAACCAATTCCAACTGCTGACATCAAGAACATCCTGGTCAAATGGAAAGCAGTTCAGGATTTTTCCAATGCCCACTATCCGGATTCCGCTGAAGCAAACAGGATCAACGACCTGTACTCCGATACTCTTGTCCGTTATTTCCGGCAGATGTTGAAGAAAAGGGAGAAACAAACGACTTTGGACAGGTTTTTCACTGCACCATCGGCCAAAAAGCGGAAAATGGATGAAGATGTGCAAGATTCGATTATTTCTTAAAATTAAAAAATGTGTGTTTTTTTCATTATGTTTTTAGATGTATCTAAATAAAAATAATAACAAAAAATTTATCTTTTTTTTATGTCATCTTACCATATTTTATGCTACAGAACGAATTATTTTTTTTAACATGTATTGTTATGGGAAAACGCGTTTCACATAACGAACTTTTCGCATAACGAACTTGCTCCTGGAACGAATTAAGTTCGTTGTGTGAGGCACCACTGTATAAAAACAGGTATCGTCCGCAAAGGCAGCTATTTGGCAGTGCTCGCTTGTAGGGAGATCGGAGGTGTAGATATTGAAAAGGGTAGGGCTCAGACATGAGCCTTGGGGAACACCAGCAGATATGCTTCTTACAGTAGAGGTGCTATCTCGGACCTTTACCTTAAATAATCTGTCTTTGAAGTAGGAAGCTATCAAATTACATATGTATGCTGGAGTTTTGTACTCTTGGAGTTTATAAAGTAAACCTTCGTGCCAGACTCTATCGAAAGCTTTCTCAATATCGATGGTGACCATTCCAACTGATTGCTTCCCTATTAGGGCTAGGTTAATGTCCTTTGAGACGCGATACAGCTGGTGCTCCGTTGAATAGCCGTGTCTGAAACCGAACTGAAAGTTAGGAAGTATGTTGGCATTTTCCACGAAGTCTGTGAGTCTTTTGAGAATTAGCTTTTCGAATAGTTTACCAAAGGCTGGTAAAAGGCTTATTGGCCTGTAGCTTTCTGGCTCATGTGAATCCTTCCCAGGCTTTAGCAAAGGTATTACAACAGCTTGTTTCCAGGCGAGTGGAAAATAAGGTAGTTTGAGGTAAGCATTAAATAAGAGGCAAGTGAGCACAATCCCTTTCTTTGGCAGATTTTTCATCACAAAATTAGGAATTCCATCGATCCCAGGAGCTGTTCGATTCTTAAGTTTTTTAAGTTGCCTAACTATTTCTCTGGTCTTGATGTAGGCGCCGGGGGCAAGTTAGATGTGTTAGTTATACTTTGCGCGGAGTTATGTATCATCGTTTCTATGATATCATTACGCCTATTGTTTGATATTTTATGGTAATTATGAAAATTATCAGAAAATTATCATTTCTGCTTTATGTTCACAGGAGTAAGTCTGCTGGCCACTTGCGTCTTTAAGCGGGTAGGGGAGGTTGTGAGATTTGCTTTTGAAGATTTTATTTAAGCGCCATAGTCCCTTTGAGTTAAAATCTAAGCTCTGGAGCATTTGATTCCAGTACTGATTCCGAAGGTTTGAGATTTTGTTCCGGATTGCTGTAGTGAGTAAGTTCACGCCTAACTTCAAGGTCGGATCCCTAGATCTTTGCCACTGTCTTCTAAGGTTGTTTCGGGTACGAATAAGCTTCAGGGCTTCCTGATCTAATTCGAAGCTTGTATATTTGGCATTTGATTTGGGTACACTGCATTCTATACCCTTTCAAATAGTGTGCTTAAATTCGGAGATTTTTTCATCGACCGCTTGTGCTGTGTTCAAAGAATTAATCGTATTTTGCGAAATCGATATGTTGTCGTTAACGTGTCTTCGAAATTTTCTCCAGTCAGTTTTTTTGAAGAGCAAGGCTTGATGTGGTTTATTGCGATAGAGATCCTTTGAATCTAGAGTGAAAAGCACTGGTAAATGAGGCGATGATAGCGCTTGTAATACTCTAATATCTGAGGGGGCAATACTATCATCGCCTAATATAATATCTAGGGTAGATCCGGCACCTCGAGACGAATAGAATGTGGAATGTGGGGAAGTGAATAAATATATTCCCTTCACTCAACATTTCATACAGAGATTGACCTATTTTATTAGCTCGAACACAGTTCCAAAGCCTATGACGCGCCTTAAGATCACCACAGAGCAAGTACTTTTGGTTTTGACGTGTAAACCTTTTTAAGTCGTTTTTGAATTCAGTTAATTTATTCTTCGTGAGTTTTGTCTCAGGAAAGTAAACTGCGTATAATTTGATTTCAGATTCTTCTAACATTAGCCCTATTCTAGGACTTTTAGATCTCCACAAATCTGTCATTTGAACTCTGAGTATTATATAGCATCAAAAATTATTTGCATTTGTTTCTTTAGTATGCACAGGGTGAGATAACGAAATCACTGGTTTTTTGTTACCATTATGGAGAAGAATGGTTGTTAAACTCGATTTTAATGAATTTATGGAAAAGTCGCCATTCCTGTGGATGGTATTCATTATTCAAAGCGTTCGTCAAGCCATTTATTTTATTACAGAATACAAGCTGGTTTTTGGATTTGAAATAGGGTGTCAAGGTAACGATATCTGTATAGACTGATTTTGACATCCGGTTGAAGCAAATTTCATGGCTTAAGTCTTGATCCCAGTAATTCCGCTTTATCTTTTGGCAAATATAAATCCCGTATAAAGTCGCTGGATTCATCTTGCGAAATTCTATGAGGTTCGTCAAAAACAATATTGTCCCCCGTGAACTGTGACGATTGTGAGGTTGGGGGGTCATTGTAGTCAACTTCAATTGAATTAATCTCTTCTTTAGAATCTTGCCGGTACTCTTCGGAATGTTGAGGAACAGGTAAATCGATTCAGTGTGGTACAGGTCGCGTTACAGAGGCTATATCAGGGTTTACCACGTTGCGTTCCGTTTTTCTTGGTAAACCGAGCTGGATGGGTGGAGTCAAGCTAAAGTAACAGTCATTCGCATGGTCGTAAGAATCCCTCAACATCATTGGAACACAAAAAGGCATTGAACGTTTTAATTGTTCACCCACTTAATCAAATTTGGGGAGAAAAATTTACAACTAAAACAATTTATCTTGCTTTTTGATTCTTATTCCAAAATGATGGAAGTAAACAGTTAATATAGGTTAACTTAACACCTATGTACCAAAAATTGTCTCCACTACTAACGCATTTACGAGACGTTATGAAAACAGTAGGTTTCTTACCAAAAATGTCAAAAGAAAAAAAAAGTAACAATTTCAAACAAATAAGAAATAGTAAAATTTTTAAAAAATTTAAATTTATTAAAAAATTATTTATAATATTATATGTTGCACAAATGTACTATAAAAGCTAATTTTGAAATTTAACTTGTATATTTATCTTCAGCGAGTGAAATACTATCCATATAGTACATTTTTGTGTAAAAGGAAAATTTGATGTAGACCAGTGTTATTATTGCATTATATCCGGATTTGTCTGAGATTTAATTGAAATTATGGAATTAAAAATTATTATCTAAGCTTAATTGAAAAAAATTCTTATCATTCAATATTTCCAAAAAATGTTTAACGAATTTTCAAATTTTTTTATATTTCATATAAACGTTTGTATTTTATTTAATTTGATATATCGTCGGCATCAGTGCAGGACCTTTTAACTACATGTTTTGGTGAAAACATTTTTTTCATCAAAATAATTAAATTAAGTATCCCGCCATCTAGTGATGAAACAATAAACTAGGTTGTAAGCACACTTGGCCGGTAAAGCAGTACAATCTAGTACCTTCTAAATGACAATTCAAAAATATTAGTGCAGCACCTTGTAACTGCAGTTTAAAACAATTCGTAAGTTAGAAGAGTGTGAAGTTTTGTTTTTATTATAGTTCTAGCATAAAAAAGGACATGTAAGTAATTACACATGTAAGTAAAAACACAAATTAACCAAAACTGTCACCAACAGAGAGAGGTGTTATTAAAAGAAAATCACTTGTAAAACTAATAAGCAGAATACTTTGTCTCCTGTTGAAGAATTTTTGTTCGACATTCAGCCTTTTGATGAATTGTTGCCTGTGATAAATAATGATAATAGCAATGTTAACTTAACTGAAGTACACGTTAATGAAGGACCTTTTGTGTTACTAGAATTGATTGGCGATAGTTTTGATACATTAGAAGAGATATCAACTCATAATTTAACAGAATTAGTGCCTGTTCCAGAAGGAAGTAAACAAACCGCAATAGAGAATCCTTTTGTTGAATCACCAACATTTGAACAAACAATTATTTTAGAATGTTATGTATCTACATTGAACAATGTCAATGACAATGTAAGATTAACAAACCATACAACTACAAGTCAGGAAATACTAAATAATAATACAAAAGTAACCGAAGAACCTACAATTTTACTAGATAATATAAACGATAGCTTTGAAAAAATAGAACTAAGGGAAAAAAATGCTTCAGAAGAGAAACAAGGACCCATCAATATCGAAATACCCCCTTCTGTGGAACCAACGCAAGAAGCAAATGAAAATTGTGTTGCTACAAATGACACTGACAATGAACCTAGTATAAGTGGGACAATGCTGACCGAGAACCCCACAAAAAGAAAGCGCTCTAAAGAAAATCAAAGAGTCCTTAATAAGAAGAAAAGAATGGAAGGCCAGAAATATGCGGGGTTTCGTAAACCAAGAGGGCAAAAAAATACATTTAATGATACAGAAAGAAGCGAAAGAAAATTATTACCCAGATGTAATTGCAGCAAAAAAGACACTAAAGTCACAAAATCGACGAAGAAATGTTATGAGATAACCGAAGCAGATCGACAGGAAATATTTACAAATCTATGGTCTAAAATGAACTGGGATCAAAGAAAAGTTTTCGTGGCTAACACCGTCTTCAACCGTGAAGCTAAACGTAAGACTACTGAAGGAAATAGCAGACGTAGTCATTCTTTAGCTTACCATTTGCAAATAAGGAATAATTTATTAGTTGTTTGTAAAACCATGTACTTAAACACAACTGGACTGGGTCAGTGGTCAGTTGCAGATTGGTCGGCAAAAAGCCAGCATGGTGTTATAGAACAACATTCAACAGCTGTGGCCTCCAGAACCCTTAGAGAAAATAAGAACACTGATAAGCTTGAGTTTCTAAAAAAATTCGTTAATCTTCTCAATAAATTACCCAGCCATTACTGTCGAAAATCAACAAAAAAATTGTACTTGGAACAGACGTTTACTACTTATCAATCGCTTTACAATGTTTATGAGTCTAGTTGTGAAAAAGAAGGCATAGATGTCCTAACCATTAACAAAATGAAAGATGTACTTTCAGAAATGAATGTTTCTTTGTTCAAGCCTCGTAAAGAGGTCTGTGTCTGGCCTATACTAACGGACATTTACCAGAAAATGAGTACGAGGTTCATCAAGCTGAAAAGAAGAAAGCAAGAGACGAAAAAAGTAAAGATAAAATCAGGGCTTTGGAGGGTGAATGCCATGTCTTAACCATGGATGTCCAAGCTGTTAAATTGCCTCCGATGACGAAAGCCAATGCTCTTTACTATCGGACTAAGCTATGTAACCACAATTTTACAATCTTGCCACAAGTGATGCAACATGTAACTGGTTCGATGAAACTGTTAGTGACGGCTCAGCATCAACTTTTGCTACTTTTTTGGTTCATTACTTGGAATCCAATTTTCTGGGAAAGGGTGATAATCGCCCTATTATAATATACTCTGATGGTTGTACAGCCCAGAACCGAAATGTAATAATGTCCAATGCACTATTAAGTCTTGCCGAAAAATATGATGTTGAAATAATTCAAAAGTACCTTACCAAAGGACACACTCAAATGGAGTGCGACTCCGTCCATAGTACTATTGAAAGTGCGTTAAAAAATCATGACATCTATTTGCCCAGTGATTATCACCGCATTTCTCAGGAAGCAAGAAAACGAAATCCGTATGAGGTTTTCGTGCCAACTTTTGATTTCTTTCGTGATTATGGATACAAATCCCTGTTAAAGCATACATCGATACGCCCTGGTCGAAGTGTTGGAAATCCTGTGGTTGTTCAACTCAAAGCTGTAAAATACACCAGTAAGGGCATATCTTACAAACTGCAATTCGATGAAGAATACCGTCTGTTACCACAAAGACCAAAAAATATAGACCTTGCTCACGCTGAATTTCCAAAATTACATTCTGCTCCTTTGTCAGTTACTGCGAGGAAGTTTAAAGATTTACAAGAGATTAAAAATGTGATCCCCAGGGATTGTTGGCCATATTACGAGTCTCTACCCCATCGTAATTAAAAAAGTTACTTAAATTAGATTGAATTTAATTGTGTTCATATTCTTTCATTAATAATAAAATTACTTAAAAAAATATTGTTTTATTTCTATGAGTAACACATTACCTTGTATCTACATAAATTCTATCAATTTAGTTACTGCATTTCCATGTAAGTGAATTATTGAATTCTTTAATTTGCTTTTGTAACTCAAATCCTTATTTATAACATGGCTATAAAATAAATAAACGAATAATGTGAAAAAAGTTGTATTAAATTGTCCGCATCGCTTTTAAGAAAGTTTTTATCGTCTACTGTACAAAATACTTTTTTGCATTTAGAAGGTCCTGCACTGACGCCGACGATATATTTGTTAAATACAGTATCATAAGCATAGCAAGATTTTTAAGTAGTTTTATTATGTGCGATTCAATGTTGTTATTTTATACCCTTGGTGAGAGTTTATAATGTTGCAGGGAATGTTGATCCTATTATGTTGGATTTTGGTTTTTAGTCAGACAAGGGAAATAAATGGCTTGGATTAGTTTTTATTTCAATTATTTTTTAAATTCGATTCCCTTTTTTTGATAGTTGTCATCCAGGGTTCGTTGCCTGAGTTGTGAAGATGTAATTATACTAGAGAAATCGATGAAAATTTTTTCATTTCTGATTGGAGGCGGTGATGGTGGATGATCGATGGTGAATGATTGATAATTGAAGATCGATGATTCATCATTGACGGTTGATAATTGATGATTAATAATCGATGATTGACGCTCGACGATTGATGATTGATAATTAGTAATTGAGGTTTGATATATGATGATTGGTAAATGGATGCGAAATGTGTAGAGAATTTTATTCTAATCTTGCAGAAATTCAACAATTCAAGTAACAACAAACTGAATAAAACGAAGAAAATGAATCATTTAGTGGACCGAAATTCCAATGTTTTGTATTGATATCCTTTCCTACCCCTTGGATGATTTTCAAGATAATTTTGTGTATTGTGTTCAAAAATACACTCCACTTGAAGTATGTGGATTGAAAAGTTCGACTCTATTTGTAAATTTAAATCAGAAAATACCTGTTTAGATGAAACCGTGATTTCAGCCCCATGTAAATGTAGAGAACAACGCGTGGCAGGCAAATTCATTATGGAGGCACTAAAAGTCCTAGACAGACTTTGATGTCGTCAGCGCCATTTTGCCAATTTCCCCAAGTGGCAGTTTCCCATTACCCCAGCTCATACTTCACAGACGTCAAACACTCATCTTTGACTTTTAATTGAACTTTAGAATTATAGAAATAGAATTCAATACACTTCATTTTAATGTAACTTTTATCAACAACAGTAAAGTTGTTAACTTCACAGTAAAGTGATTTGGAACAAAATAACAACATCAACCAAACTTAGCAAAAGAATACAGTTAAAATTCTTTTATATTCACGCTTCCATGAAAGTTGAACACTGTTTTGCGTCCATCTCCTTCAATATTTCGACTTGGTAGGAGCTTCGACCAGCTACACGTTACTTGGGTCGTTCGAATGGTAATTGGTCGTCCCTCACAATTTCAAATTTAGATTTGCTTATACTTACGCCTATCGCTTATACTTACGCCGGTTACTCCAATTTCATTGGAATGGGATACTTAACAACCCAACACACATAATTGAACCGAGGATCTTGTTGAGCAGCTCCAATAAGTTCAACTTAATGATCCACTTCAGGTGTGGTGTTAGCGTCAGCGTCTTCAAACTGTTAGCTTTCAAGATCTTCAAGATAAGCATCAAGGTCTTCATCATCGTCCGTTGTCAGGTTTCTTGGATCTAGCTGTGCATCTAAGCTAGCACTATCATCTCCCATTTTCTGTTCTTTGTATTCCCATATTTCCAGCTCTTTTTTTACATTATTTTTTCTCTATACTCCTACTTGTTTTCGCATTTTTCCATTGTCTTTGCCTTCTTGTCTTCTTATTCTTCTCAGCTTCCTTTAACCTCTCAATAATTTCACTACCAGTAAGCAATAAGCCATGTGTGTGGCGTTTCAAGGTCGTTCTCGCTTTCTCGACACGGCATGCACAAGCAACTGAGTTCTTTGATATACTTTATGAGAAAATCTCTACCAAATTCGTGCCTTTGCTGGAGGTTCCTTCTGACTCCATCGTTTTGGTAAGACTCAAATCTACTGACTACGTTGACATCATCAATATCAGAAGGAAAAATTTGACCGACACTGGTAAATAGATTGTCCACAATTGCTGCATTAAAAGTTGGAATGCGATTTTCATAATCAGAGTTGATAGATCTTATAGTGTGCTGAACATTTTTTCGCGTTCGGTAATGAGCCAAATGTTAAGGTTCAAAAATATCTTCTGTGACTTAGATCTCTTCTAACGGGTACAAGACTGTAGAACGAAAACCATTCACAACGTTCTTACACTTTATCCAGGGTCAAACCATATCCAATAACTCAGCACACTCGCGCTCGGTTAGCGAGACGTGAGGGGTCCTTATCTATTTTGGTTTTTCCATGGTTGACTAAAACTCTCTTCCAAGTTGTCTTGACGGATTCAAAATCGCATTGATCTAGGGGTTTAAAGTGATCAGTCAGATGGCTAGGAAATTTTATAAGTTGTAGATAGTTGCTAATAACCAGGTCTATAATTCATATGCTTATATGGCTTGCATGTCCTTATAGCTTGCTTAACGTTTTTGATTCGATTTCCGTTGACGCAATGTATGAACATCTTTTTTAAACAGTTAAAAAATGCATCTTCTTCTACTAGTCGTTCCTTGATGAAGCAAACGTGGTCTTAGGATAACTATACAACCAGAAGAACCAGAAATACAACCGGGCTAAACTGCTGCACTTTTGTAAACTTTTAGAAGAGGTAGGGTCGCACCATTCGCTGACACACATGCTAGCATCGTGGTTGATTCACGAGCTGCGCCATTAGAGATACGTTGAAGTGTTTTTCTCTTTTCTCCTACGGCTCTGAATCGTGAAGGACCACGTGTGAAAGCCGTCTCATCCACATTGAATACTAAATTTCCTTGGTCTTTTTTATTTATTATACGTACGATAGACCTTCTTGACAGTATCAAGCACACCATACACCATAGATGGAACCTGAGCATATTTTCTTGAATTTTGCAAGTGTTCAGGCTATTGTAAAGAAATCGAAGGATTCCAGCACAATATTCACCAGGGCGACCATCTCTAAACCTTGTTTGAGCGTCGTTTCTCTTCATGAACTTTCGAACAAAATATTTCAGTGCTTCCTTGTGGCGAGGGAACCCCATCTGTGAATGGGCAATCAGGAATTTAACAAGACGTTCTTCGACTTCCTTCGATAGGTCAGTTCAAATGCTTGCTCTGATTCTATTTATGTCAGTCTTTTGACCTTAAATTCGATTATATATAACAGTGAGAGGATCGTTATAGTCGGCTGTAACTTCTATATCTTGTTCTCGTTCATAACATGGAAGCGGTTTTTGGAGGTGGTTTCCTTTGAGATGCCCTGGGCATCCTGTAAAGGTTGTGCAAATTAACTGTCGTCCAAATGTTATCTAAGAATATTACCTAAGATAAATCTCACGCAGCCATGCCATATTTTAACAAAGTGAGTAGATGTGTTTACTATCATGCAAAGAGTAGTTGTGTATTTGTCTCCAAGCTTCTAAGAATCATTAGAAAAACTACATTCTTTCAATAAGATCCCACATAACAAATCGAAATAGTTACAATCGCTTACTTCGCTTACGCTTACTTTGCTGCAGAGGAAATTTCGAGATCACCAAACTTCGATAACTAACTTTTTTCCCATTGTTATCTTTAAACAATAATGACACTTCCATCAGCAGACTGAAAACCGCGGGAACTCTTTTAAATTCTTTCGAGTGTTTCCAAGTCGACAATCGCCAACAATTATGTTTCTCGTCATCACCACAAGGGCAGTTATGTCGTTTGTTTCCATTTACTCCACCTGAGCCTATGCATTCGGGTGTCTTCTGTTAGTTTTATGGAAAACTAGGCGATCACTGAGTTCGAGAGTAAAAAGCGTATTTTCCTGCAAATTTTTCCACACTAACCTTATCGATTGAAATATTTATGAAAGATAGTAACCTCTTCTGTAACCTCTCAAGAGCCTCGTTAAAATGCCACTAACTCATTGTCGATTCAGCTTATGACATTTTTAGTTATTTAGTTTTGATTTTTTGATTTGTATTTTCCAAAAATAAAAGTAGGCAAGTGATAGCAATTTCTCGAGTGGCCTTTGAGCTTATCAAAAGGAACCCAATTCCATAATGATATGTAAATCAATTGCATAAATTGTATTGTATCAGATATGAAACAATTAATGATATTAATATATAGATATATATTTTGTTTTTTTGGTTGCGGGGTGATGGCAATTTATGCCCGCAGTGTGGGACTCCTAGCAGCGCATGCTACCAGACTACTCACTAAACGCCCCCCCTGTCAAGAGACCCTAGCATAGCGTCACAACAAACAGCGCTAACACTCCGAACAAACGACCGATCTAACGGTATTTGAAAAATTCTAGAGAATTGCATTGGTGTTCGTAAAAATGTTTATTTTTCTCTATTTTGTATATCTGTTTACATTGTGCTTGTAAACAAAACGAGCAAAAAATAAATATTTTTACTAACACTCATACAATTCGGCAACATCCGTTAGATTGGTCGATGGTCGGAGTGTTATAGCTGTTTGTTGTTACGCTATGACCCTAGCCTGAAACCGTTTGACACATTACTTCGGGCTAGGCCTCTTTTTACTTCGCCCTACGGCACCATCAGCCTAGAGAAATCTCCCCCCAGTGGGAGGAGGCAGGATGGAGTAGGACTGCTGGAAAGGAGACCCCCCTAGACCCCGCGCCCAAGGTTTTCCATGGTACATTTTTTGGCAGTAAGTGTTGCCCGAGAGTAATGTGCCACACAGCTCGATTTGTCGAAATTTTTCAGCATTTCTCCGACCAGATTGTCTGGAGAAAGCTCTCCCATCACCTCCCACAAGTCCTGCCGCATCCTGTTCCACCTTCTACAGTTGAAGAAGGTGTGACATGCGTCGTCCCTTTCCCCAGGGCAGAAAATGCAGTCTGGGGACCGTGATTTTCCAATCTTGTGCAAGTAAGACTGAAAATACCCATGCCCGCTAAGAAGCTGGGTAAGGTAATAATCAGTCTCACCGTGCCTTCGACTTAGCCACGATCCCACGTCCCCTATAACGCGGGCAGTCCAGCGGCCATTAGAGTCGCCTTCCCAGGACTGTTGCCACTCGAGTATTGTGCGCTGCCTCTCCTCTCGGTTGACAGCATATCTTGAGCCCTCCACTTTACGGTCATAAATTCTCCGTCTCTCCCTAGCAAGGAGGGCGATGGGTATCACTCCCGCGATCACCAGTACCGCTGACTCAGAGACAGTGCGGTATGCAGACGCAACCCGCAAAGCTCCTCGTCTCTGTACCTGGGCCAAGCGCTTTCGGTACAGCTCCTTACTGAGAGCTCCGGCCCAAACCTCAGAGCCGTACAGTAGCACTGACTGTACAGCACTGATTTGAAGTCGACGTTTGCTCGGTGTGGGCCCACCGATGTTGCACATTAGCCGACTTAGAGCTGAGACGCCTATCGCGGCCTTTTTCGCCGTTGCCCTAATCTGTTCCGAAAAGCTCATTTTGGAATAGATCAATAGTCCCAAATATTTTATTGCAAGTTCAGACTCAACAGTCGCATCTCCGATCTGCCAAGGAATTACCGTGGGAATTCTTTTCTTCGTCAGAATGACCACCTCGGTTTTCTCTAGTGCCAAACTGAACCCGCGGGTGGTCATCCATTCCCTCACTTGACGCATTAGCGTTCCTAGTCTGCGCTGCGCATGTTCGACTGTGCGTCGGGCAACCAGTGCTGCTATATCATCTGCATAGCCGACCAAGCGCGACTCATCTGGCAGCTCAAGCCTCAATAGCCCATCGTATGAGGCGTTCCAAAAGTCTGATCCCAGTATGGAGCTTTGCGCTACACCAGATGTTATCTCCATACTGCGCCGCCCATCTTGCGTGTCATAGAACAGACTGTGGTCCTTTAAGTAATCCCTCAAAATTCGCATCAGGTACCCTGGCAATCGGAAAAAATTTTCCAATGTGCCAAGAATATCCGACCACCTGGCGGAGTTGAAGGCATTTCTGACGTCAAGCGTCACTAGCAAGACAACTCGTTTTTCAGTTTTGTGCGCTTCGGCTCGACGGATTGCATTCACCACTTCCATGATGGCATCGGAAGTGGATCGCCCTGCTCTAAAGCCATACTGCTGAGGAGATAGGTCCCCTGTAGCACGAATTGCGTCTGTGAGTCTTCTCTTGATGAGCTTTTTGAACACTTTCCAGGCTGTGTCCAGCATACAAAGCGGCCGGTATGTAGATGGCAGCCCGGGGTCCCCTTTTCCCTTGCTGATCAATGTGAGCCTCGCCACCTTCCAGCGAGATGGGAACACACATTCTCTCAGGCAAGCGTTGAACACATTGAGTAGCAAGTCAGGACAAAAACCATTTGTAGCACCTCGGATGGAATGGCATCTGGTCCTGGTGCCTTTCGAGCTTTCATAGAAAGCACCGAATCCCCCAGCTCATTTTTAGTGAACGGTGGCCATTCGCCTGAGTCGACCTCGTGGGCAGCATCAGCACGGACAGGATGAGTTGGAAAAAGCGTCTATCATGTCTGCTTGAAGTAAACACGGCTTCCGTGAGGTGCCGAGCTTACGCCACACTACCTTGTAGCCAAGCCCCCATGGATCCCTGTTCACGTCGTCCACAAGTTCTCGCCAACAGCGTGCCTTACTCTCATTGATGAGTCTTCGGAGTTCTTTTCTCGCTGATCTGTATGCTGCTGTCCTATTGGATGCTTCCTCTACGTTTCTCGAGCGCTGAGCTGCACGTCGAAGCCTGTGACACTCGCCTCGTTTGTCTGCGATATCTTTTGACCACCAATGTACAGCAGGCCTGTCGTGTCGAGGCCTCCGTCGAGGCATAGATGAGCTACAGGCAGAAGTGATGAGGTTCATCGTTGACTCCACCATTGCCTCGACTCCAGCCCTTCCGCTCCTCGAAGGGCACCACGATGTCGTTCCGCCTTCCTAAATCACGTTGGCGAAAGTCTTCACGGTCATTTTTGCGATATTCCACCCGGGAGTGAAAGATCGTTGAGACGAGCGAAGAGTGGTATCGCCCATCTCAAACGCGATGTATTGGTGGTCACTCGCTGAATAATCCTCGAGTACTCTCCAGTTCAGCGTCGTCGGAGCGAGGGACTCCGAGGCGAATGTCACATCTGGGATTGTTCCTTCGTAGCCCCAGCGCCGGAAGGTAGGTACATTACTGGTATTTAAAACCACCAACCCGGTCCTCGCCGATATTTCCAGAATGCGTTGCCCTCTGGAATCGGTTTGAGACATGCCCCACTCAACGGCTCTGGCGTTGAAGTCTCCTGCTACGAGTACTTTGCCATCTGTGTTCAGGACAGCATTCTCTAGCGCGTCCAGTCTACTTTGAAAAGATGGCATTGATTCATTCGGCGTCAGGTAAAAACGTTATACCCGGGCACCGAATCCACACGAAACCGTCTTCTCGGTCGTGACCTTGAATCTGGAGTCGCATGCTGCCACGAAACCAAACGGCAGCAGTATGGGAGTCATCGGAGAACTAGGCTGGTGAGGTCTTATTTTGATGTTGTTCGCTCAGCAGCAGCAGATCAGCTCTCTTTTCTCTGGCGAACTGCTCTAACAAATCTTGTGCATTGATGCTACGGTGCAAGTTAATTTGAAGGGCCCTGATCATCACCTCAGAGCTGCTTTTGCATTGCTAGTGCCTCTCAAAAGATTGGGCCCGCACCTGTTCCTGCAACGTGAAGGTGCTCTGTCGGTTGAGAGTTAAGATGATTTCATGACAAACAGCGCGGAGTCTCAACGCACTCTTTTTTCTTATGCCCAGACGCTCTACACTTAAAGCAAAGCATACTACGGTCGGGGCCCTTGCAGTTCCAAGTGGTGTGCCCGTATCTAGGGCACCTGTAGCATCGTACTGGGATGGCTCGGCGGCGAATTCTGCACACCACCCAGCCGATTTTTGTTATGATATTATGATGTTATGAATGATATTAATATATAACATAATATAAACATTTTTTTCTTTATAATGTGAATAAATAGCAAAACATCTACGGATATCACGGAAACTTAAAGAAAAAATTCAGTATGTCAGTCAAAACCATTATTTCTATCACGACTTTGATATAAAATCCATATGACAAAATTTCTTTCAAAAATTTCCGGTTTAATTTTAAGCTGAAGATTTTTTATTTCAAAACATCAAATAATATCGTTCACAATATCAATGAGGATAAAAGCCGTCCATTGTATTTAACAACAGCTAAAGGATTCCGATAAGAAGAATCAAAAACCATGCCGTGGACTTTTGTGCATGAAACAGAAAATTTCAAAGGAATCAAATTATGGTGATGGGTTCTAAAGGAAACATTTCCAGAGGCAAGATGTGATTCGAAGATATTTAGAAATTCAAAAGCTTGCCTTGTCCGCAAAAAGTAAAAATGAAAATTCGTTATGTTTCAATTTGTTTTCGAGTGACAAATTGCAAAACATAATTAGGACGAAAGAAACTTTATTTACGTTTGAGCTTTTCAGACGTTGAAAAGAATGAATGAGTTACTTAATACCGAAGAAGTTTCCTCAGGATTTGCACGCGACACCGGTCTAAAAGAAAATCTGCACAAAAATATTTTACTATATAGTTTACACAGAAGAATATTACACAGGAGCAAAGATATTAAGATACTTTCAAGAAATCAGTTATGTTAAAAGATATTCAATGAACTTAAAATTTAATCAAAAACTACTTCGCAATTCATAATCTAACAGTGTTTGAACTAGAGGAAACAAGCAGAATATTATGTTTGTCAGGATAACGATGACCCTGCTAGCATTGCAGTCAATAAGGTGATGTGATTTCAGAGTGAGTGTATAACTTCTTTTCACGATGTAGGGGTTGTTTATGAATAAATTACAAATTGAAAATTCTTAAGGTCATCTTCGCGACATTCACCAGTACATGAGCGTCTGTATATAGATAAAACATGTAGAAAACTCTCTCATTTTGACTAAACGAATTTTGTGAAGGTACTTATGTAATCCATGACTACGTATCATCCTGTATAATCCTGCAGTAATGAATGATATTTCATTCATTACGTGGACTTATTTTTGAGTTAGGACGCGTGTCATCTTCTTACACGAACGCCTCAACAGGACCCTAAATTTAAGTTTGCACATAAAAACATAAAATTTTGATGGGGGCACTAAATGCTTGTGGGCGTAAAAAATTTAGGCTCTGGCTTAAATTTTCGTTGGAACTCTAAAATTTGTTTTGGACGCAAAATTTACAGTGTGCACAAAATTTATTTGAGCCTTCAATTGAGACCTTTCAATTGAGCCTGGGTTGAGACGTAAAATTCTTGTCGAGATTACAAACTTTGGTTGCTTTAAAATTATTCAATCGGATATGATATTTTATTGGGACATAAAATTTTGATTGTAACATGAAGTTTGAGTTCGGTCTTCAAATTCTTGTTTGGACATAAAATTTTATCGAGACATAAAAAAATGTAATTGGGACTTAAAATTTAGGTTGGCACATAAAACTTTAGATGGAATGAACAATTTTTATCTGGGACACCGAATATTGGCTGAGACAAAATATATTCTGTGGGTCATAATATTTTGGTTGGAACACGATATTTTGATTACGATAGAAAATTTTGCTTGGGACATAAAATTTTTTGTTTCGACTTGAAACGTTCATTGGATCTTCAAAGCCTGTTGCGGAAATAACAATTGGATGGGGATATCAAAGTATTCTTGAGGACATAACTTTTTTGTTGCCACGTGAAATTCTGGTTCGCACTTAAGTTCATGGTACGGATTTAAAGTTTTTGTTGGGATATAAAATACAGTTTGGAACATAAAATTTGAATTTGAACTTCAAATTTTGGTTGAAAAGAATCTTTTAGAAAGTGGCAACTTTCCCCAATTTACGTTGGCGAAAATGTTAACTTGAAAGTTTTGGTTTGGGAATAATGTGTTGGCGAGTACTTCAAGTTTCATCGTGACATGACAACGTGACATGGTTTGGTGACATTGTTTGACATAATATAAAATTTTGGTTGGGACTTAAACTATTGTCAGTGGTATAGATTTTTGTTAGGAAAATAAAATGTTAAAACAGTTTTATAAGAAATATTACGTTATAATTAGGGCTAAAAATATTAGTTGCGATGAAAAATTTTGGTTGGCATGCATAATTATTTTTTGAACTAAACATATTGGCTGGGTCGTGAAATATTAGTTCGACACAAAATTTGGACTCGGACTTGAAATCAAAGCTTGGAAATTAGAAATTGGTTGATGTAGTACCAAAAGAAATTGTCGAAGGAGTCGTGGAGCCTAAAACTAGATTCGGTACTAAAAATTCTTGCTGGAACGTAAAATAATTGGCGAGACATGAAATTTCGTTAGGATATAAAATGTTTGTTACATAAATATTTGGTAGTAACGTGCAATTTTTGTTATTTGTTGCTTGGGATATAAAGTTGACTAGAGTTTAACATATTCGTTAGTATACAAGAATATTTATTATTTTTAGGAAAGCTTTATAGTCCGAAGTAATATTTATAAAAACAAAACTAGGTTCCTTTTTGACTATAAATTTTATTGTTATCGAGGAGATACGTATTTTGGTGGACAAAGTCTTTGCCTATTTATACAGAGAAATTCTACCTACTTTCAAAAATCAAATCTATTAATTTACTACAATTATTTCCTTCATCATCATTAAGTACTTTCCTAATTTCTATACTTTCCAATGTATCTAATTTGTAGAGTTTATTGACCTCTAAATTATCGAAGTTTATGGGGTGACCTTCTTTAATTATGTGTTCTGCGGCTGCCAATTTTATCACTTTTTTGTTATTTCTTCGATGTGACTCCGCGTCCTTCATGTGTTCCTTGAATCAGTACTGATACCAACCGTTTCGTCAGTCCAGTCAGTCAGTTTTTTTACATATTGGGCAGGTAATCCGACATATCCCGCTTTTTTCCTCGTTCCGCTTTTTGTCCTTTTCAGAACATAGAATGGTTCCAATTTTGTTTCTACTAATAGTGCCTACCGCTTTGATGCCATGCATAGTGGTAGCTAGACTGCCGAACATGTGTGAATGTGGTGTGGATATTCTATTGAATTGTTGGATATTGGTTGAATTGTTAGCTGTGAAGGGATTTGAGAGTTCTTGACGTGCTAGTTTTTCCCTCTTCATCTTGATAAAGTTTTCTATAATTTGTCCGTGGTATCCATTTATTTCTGCTGTTGCAACTATATGCTCCTTTTCGATGTTAAACCTTGCATAGCTAAGCGGGACTTTTAGAAGGCGGTGTACCATACTATTGTATGTGGCTAGTTTTTTTTGGAACTGTATGGTACGAAGTTGATCGAATTGTCCTTAAGGGGTTACATGGGTTTACTCAGACGAAAAGGGTCTATTTTCAACAATTTTTTTTATACATAAAAATAAAATATTTTATTCAAACTTTTTACTGTCTGAAAGATATATATATAAACTCATGACCGGATCATCTAAAGTGTAAAATAAAAGTTAGTTAGTATAGTTAGTTACTTGTTTTAGTTAAAAGCATAAACTAGAACTTGGACGAAGGAAAAAAAAAGAAGTGAAAATTGCATTTTAGGCAGACATTTACACCAAAATTGCAAATTTTGGTCAAATTTTCTCTAAATTTTTTGTTTTTTAAATAGTTGTAATTGAAAGAAAAAATAATTCTTCGTCCAAGTTCTTGAGAATTGTATCTTAAAGACCAGTTTAAAATTTCATCAAGATCGGTTGAGTAGTTTTCGAGAACTTTTGACAACCGATTTTGAAAACACAGTTTCGAGAAAAACGTGTTTATAGTTTTGAGTAACAATAAATCTGGGGAAAAAAAAATTTTTTTAACCTACATTGAATCGTCGATTCCTGGGCCATAAAGTAAACAACATGCAGCAGCTGCAATGTCCAGGGCATCCTTTTGCTCCTGTCTATGACGAATCCTGGCTTCGCGAGTCTCACTTGCAAATTTTTTTCGGCTGCGCACACACGGTTTTCATCAGCATTTCGGGCATATTCGTGGGAATTCCGGCCAAGTTTCAAATCCATTCCATGCATAAATAATAATAAAGCTGATGTGCCTTCATTAAAAGTGCAAGCAGCGACTAATGCAGCAATATTTACGATTTTTGAACCAGCAGGAAGTATTTTTGGAGTAATCTTCCCGATTAACTGGTTCAAGCTTTCATTATTGTTTTGTGTGAAACCACCAACACATCGTCCAAGAAGCTCATCCTTACTGAGATCTTCATAGACAGGTGATCTCAGTAGATCGAGGCTCGTTAACTGCTTTTCTTCTTGAGCAGCAGAGGAGAACAGTGTTTGAGCAATTGTCCCGATACACGCATGTTTTTTATGAATATAAAAATCGTATGTTGATTGATTTAAAAATAAATTGCTGAGATTCATCAAACCGCAAAATTTCATGCATCCGGCAAGCCCCAAGCCCAATATTCGCTTAACAAAAATGAACCAGCGATTGATTTCAGAAATTTTTCCGATTTTTCTACATGATAAAATGTATTTCGGATCACATCGTTCACATGCTACCACAATTTTGTATCCCAGACCGAATTTCGAGCATTGTTTAAAATCCAATTTTCCACTACACAATTTTTCTTCATCTTTGTTTTTAATAATGTTAGAACATCGCATAAAAGATGAGAGTGTTGAAAAAACTAAGGCAAAGTCTATAATTGAATATTGCAGCGTGTCTTCCTTTGGCTATTTGGGTATAAGTATTGGTTGGGACGGGAAATAAGGGTTGGCCCAGGTTGTTCACACGTTAAATCTTGGTTCCCGCATGTAGATTGGGACTTAAAATATTGGTTTTGTGAGCTTACCGCACGATTCTTATAGTCCCACTTCATTATACTATAATTGTTGTTGCTTACAATAACTTTTACAATAACTTTCCATTGGTTCCTGCTACAGAACTCACTGAAACTTCGCTTTTTGAGCCGTTTTCAATGTCCTGTTTGTCCTCTTTTACACTTTGTATGAAATTTCTTGCCGCAATAAACATTCAACTGCTTTGGAAACATAAAAGTTTGGCACATAAATTCCTGTTTGGGACATAAATTCCTGTTTGGGACATAAATTTTTGGTCGGAACTTATAATTTTAGTTGGGAGAAAATGGTTGGAACAAAAATTGTTTGAATTTAAAATTCGAGTTACAAGTTAATTTTTTTTAAAACAAACATATTTGTTAATACATAAAATTTTGGTTGGTCGTAGAATTTCCGATGGGGATAAGATTCCCATGGGCAGAAAAGAATCGTTGGGACATAACTTTTTGGTGAGATATGAATTGTTATGTTCCAATAAAATTTTAGTAGGGGCATAATCTTTTGCGTTAGGCATAAAACATTGGGTAAAACATCAAATATTGATTTGGACAGAAAATTTTGGACAAAATCTTTGGAAAAAACTTGGACAAAAAACGATGCGAATTAAAATTTTTGTTGGGGTTGAAATATTCGTTGGGACACAAAATTTCGGATCTGATATAAAATTTCGGTTCGGTCTTTAAAGTTTGATTTGGACTCGAGACACGTGTTGCATCACAGTTTGGCCTTGGGTTCAAAAATATGTTGGAACATAATATTTGGGGTCGGAATATAAAATTTGAGTTCGCACATCAAAGTTTCGTTGGGGTCCGAATTTCTAAATGGACACAATCTTCTGTTTTGGATGTAAAATGTAACATATATTTACATCTTATATAACACAAACTCTCGTGTGAATAGGGAAATTTTGGATGCGACTTGAAATTTTAGTTAGGACATAACATTTAGATTAGGACATTAAATATTAGTTGGAAGGTGAAATATGAAACATCAAATTTTGATTGGGACTTAACATTTTTGCTGTGACATCGAATTACGTTTGGAAATTAAAATTTACAATTTGAAATAAATATTAGTCTGGCAATAAAAAACTAGCTTGGACATGAAATGTTAGTCGGAAGTAGCATGGAAATGAAGACAATATTAAACACTAGGATCAATTGCTGCTTTTGCATAGCACCGAGTATGAAGATCAAAGAGTTCATATCAGTTGTTTACAACGAAAACAAAAAAAAGAATAACCCACCGGTTGCTATGAGAAAAGTTTTCTCTAGCATTCGAATCCTGATAAAATAAAAATAACAGGCGTTAAGCGATCATAACTCAAAGCAGGAGAGGGCTATAATGGAAAAAGGCTTTTGGAAAGTGTTCTGAAACAAACATGTTTTGACTGAAATCTGATAAAATGAATCATGAAAAGGAGAGGAGCGGTTTGCAGAGAAAGAGAAACGCCAAAGTGCAGGACGAGTGTTGTTAAAAAAATAAAAAGATAAAATATGAAATTCCTATTCAAATTATTAACCACATGAGTGTGGGATGAAAAAAATAACTTGTTATCAAGCATACTTCACAATATCATGAATGTTTTATTATAATCCTTTGTGATTATAAAGAGTTTAAAATTCAAAAGACATACAATGGTTTTTGTGTTCGTTTTTTCAAAAGCAGACTAAATTTGTATTTGTAACAATAGTATAACTATTGTAATAAACTTACGACCACCCAAAGAATCAAATGCTTCTTGTGGATGATGGAATACGAGAAATATCCTTTTTCGTATGAACACAAAAACATTCATCATCACATGTTTCATCTACGTGATACGAGGCTTAATAAGCAGTAGAACTCCCGGTGCCTTTAGTTTTCTATGGGAGCAATATCAGGGTTCATTACTAGTGTTACATTCGAAGACAACCATATTAGGATATGTCGCAAGATACTGTTAAATTCTCATGCCAAATGAATTGTACTAATGCAATAGGAACAAGCATCCCTTTCGTACTTATTATTTGACCTGAATGAGGTAAATCAGAGGAAACCTTTTAAAGTTTATTGTCTAAAACAATAGCTTGTTGCTGGTTAAGACAAACAATGGTTCTCGTTTGGACTTCAAAGATGAATTCAAGTTAGAAGATTAAGATCAATTCAAACTCAACAGTTCCATGGCAAGATTCTACTTAAGGTCTTGGCATAGGTCTACACTAATTAATTTTTCCATTTGCTTCATTTTTGATTATTGCAATGTTGAAGGTTACGTTTTGAGTATTATTGAAAATGTTAAAGGTTGAAAATATAATTTTAGGTTCCTGGATTCTGTAATGTTAATTGAGTTTGTTCAGTCCTTTCGATTTATTCTATATTTTGTACTTGTTATTTTGTACTTGTTTTGTACTTGTGTTATTGGATTGTTTTTCTTGGAGATATTATGACCATCCTTTAGTTAGGCCAATCCGACAGCGATATTGCGATTTTTATCGCCTCAATGAAATATTTATGGATATTAAAATAACGGAAGAAAATCGTCCTGGGCCACACTCAAATTGAAAAAATATGTTTGTACGAAAACGTATGCATATTAAATAAAAATAAGTTGGTAGGTAAATTGCTATTCATTTCTGATTTTGGGGATTTGATGTATTCCCACTCATTTTGAGTATTTTTGGATGGACTCCTGTAGGTTTTACCAGGAAAGCTCGAAATATTTTTTCATTCTTGTGATATATGCTTGCATAGATTGAAGGTTCAGAGAACATAATTTTCTGCAATGATGTTCTTTAAATGCAAAAGATCTGCCATGGTTTCCATGTAGTGTATGCAATGTGGAATGTAGAATTATCATAAGCTGCCCAAAAATTTGGTATTGCAGACCATGCAATATACTTTGGCTTGTTCCCAGATGGCCAGAACCCAACATACAGTCTGTTTGACAAGAGCGTGTACGGCAAAGCTCGGGAATGAATTGGGATAAAAAGTAGAAAAAAAATACACTCATTATACATAATATAGACAATGATGCTTTATTATTAATAACTTGTGCAGTCGCCTCCATTATCAATAATTGACTGGAGTTTTCGAGGCATACTTTCTACTAATTTTATTGCATAATCCAGGGACAAAGACCTCCAAATAAGTTTAATTTCACGAACTAATCGTTTTAAAGTCCAGATCTGCTTTTCTCGAAGCTTCAACTTCATGAATCCCCAAACATTTTCTATTGGATTTGCATCCGGCGACTGTGATGGCCAATCTAGTACTTCAACGTCATTTTCTCGTTTCCACACTGTACAAAGATGACTCCGATGTTTCGGGTCATTGTCTTCTTGCAGTAGCCAATATATGTTTTTCCTTCTAAACCACTTTTGAGCAGACGGTAATAAAGCCCTTTGATATATTTTGACCATTTTAGCTGCATTTAAATTACCTGTAAATATGTGCAAGGTATCAAATCCCTGATTTGAAAAACAACCCCAAACGTGCACCTTAACCGGATGTTTGACGGTCCGCTGGATGAATTTATTGGCGTGGGTACACCAGGTATGAGTGACAGAAGAACGTGCTCAAAAAGAAGCTTCGTCCGAAAAAATTACATTGTCCCAATCCCGGTCCAAATTTCCCTGCGCCCAATTGAGTCTCTTTTTAACATGATTTTCCGACAGTAGCGGTTTCTTTATTATGCTACGAAATTTTACATCATGAGCCAGTAAACGTCTTCTTATAGTATCACATGACACATTAAGGCCCTTTTTAAGCAAAACCGCTTGGCCACCACGTAACGATAGGCGAGAATTCTTCTCGAATACCCGTAAAATCATTTTGTCCTCCTTTTTCGTTGTTTTTTGCGTAGAGCCACGATTAGGCAGATCGTCGACATTTTTTACTTCAGAATAGCGTTTCACCCACTTACTAACAAATGTCTTTGACTTTTTCATGTATTTTGCAGCGGCTGCGTATGACATTTTGGGTCCTTTTGGATGCAAACACAAGAACACTGCTTCATAACGTGATGCGTACGTAACGCTCATGACGAAATACGTCGTTCTCTGACAAAGATCGAACGACAACTGAGACTCTATACACAAAGCATCTGAGGGGAAGGGGCTAGCAACATGCCCAATTCTCAACCAAGCTTCTAGCGGTACCTAAAAAAAAGTTTTGCCGTACACGCTCTTGTCAAACAGACTGTATGTGGTATTGTTTATTGGTAATTTATGCGATGTGTGATTTTTTCGTAAGACTCGTCGCTCTGTTCTTTCGTACGTTTCAGTTGTTTGCCATATTTTCTATATGGAGGTAGCAAATGGGAGGAAAATATTAATGTGAAGTATGAAATTTAATATTTAATAACAAACTCGAGTGTACGTCATGTTCTTATGGAAGAATTTCCTTATTCGCTTTTCCTATTTCGCAAAAGTTGTAATTTTTATCATATGAAATTTTAAATGAAGAAATTTTAAATGAAATGAAGTTCGTGTTTTCACATTTATTTTCCGAAGGCATAAATTTAAATGATTTTACTTAAAATATTATTTAAATTGATTCCTTTCTGGTATGTCTAAACTAGTTAGGTGCTCGTTCAATTTCCCGGTACTTATTTTCTATTCAATTTAAAATGTTTAATGCCACGGCTAAGCAGGGATATAACTTTCAATGTTGGGCGAAGAAAATGTGACTGCAGTTTATATTTCACTGCAGTTTATAAGGTACACTTTATCATACTTTGAAACCGATGTTAAAGTTTCGCTAAAATTCAGCTCTTCAAATTTCAATTGAAACAGCAATTCAGGTTTTTGTCGATCCGAAAGCTTCTTATTACCTTACCATTGAAACAAAACATATTTACATTTTGTCTCTGTTTCGAGTAAGCCTAAACTCTTTGAAAAATTTTCTTACATAAATACAATTTTGCAAGAATAATATCTTTATTGTTCGAAAAAATAATCAATAAAAAATTCATTCATTATTCCACTGGAATTCACTCCACCTGGAGTGCAAATAAAAATGCTTGTTGTTTTACCCTTGTCCTTTTTGCTGCTCTCTTGTCTGTTTATAAATCTCTAATATGAAATTTGAAATTTTACGATGAGCACCTGAATGGGTATTCATCCTTTTCTTTCGTGCTTGATTTCATTACATCTAAAGCCTGGGTCCTTAAATAAGATTCAGGCAAATTCATTGTGTGGATACTACAAGATAAAAATAAAGCGCAAAACTCTTTTGTAAGGGCAACATCGTTTTGTTCAAAGTACTCAAGTCTGATTGGAAAAAAGTGGAATTACTTCAATATGGAAGGAACGTAAATTTCAGTAATAATGATGAACGTTTCGTTAGATGAGGTAGCTAAAGAACTTGTGAAAGTGCATTAGAAGACAATGTGTTTGGCGAACAAAGTAAATTTTTGAATAAAGAAGGCACAAATTAAAATAAATGGTTATTGACTTTGCTTTGAGTTTCTAATGAAAATTTGATCCTAAGGCTTTCTCGTCCGTGTTAATTTTGTATATTATCTCGTATTTGAACAATTCATCACTTTTCAAATTGATTATTTTCTTTTTCTTCTCAGGTCTTTGCAAAAGGCAATGTTCATGTCCTTTGGTAAGTTATATAGATTGATAGTGTATTAAGTTGCTTGTTGCTATTTTACGCTAAGTGCTGTGAAACTAAACTTAGTTTTAAGACTCATTTTTTCCATTCGAAAGTGGGGAGTACTTTCTTATCCAAACGTGAGCAACCAAGCTTGAATACACTCCTCTGATTTGGATAAGAATTACAGAAATTGATATGAACGTCCTGCGGCAGAGTATTTTATATCAAAAATAATTTCTAAGTATAGTCCTAGAATAGATTTTCAGTGTCATCATGGGTAAAGTCATACAGGAGGAAGATATGACTCGATACTATTTTCCACATACTTTTGGATTGATCGCAAATAAATAATAATTTTATCTGGAATAATTTATATCATAACCAGTTTATTTAAAGGGTTTATTCAATATACACAAAAATTGAGATCTGTAAAAACTTGTCTCGCAGTGGGTAGTCGTTCACATAATAATTGATTAGAATAAAACAAAACACTGACACATATGTGGTTTGTAAAATGTAATGTTCTAGGCATGATCATAAAATTAAGTAAAATAAAATTGAAGTTTTGAAAAAAAACGAAAAATTTTGATGGTTGATTGTGCCTGTTGAAATAATGAAAGTTTTTCCAGCAAACCTTGGCATCTTATTGTTCAGGACCCGATTAGAATTTCTTGGTTCGGTCCGTATCAGGCGAAAATAAATAGGGCCGTATGATGAATGCCTATCGTTGATTATACAAGGCATGTCCTTAAAAAGCCTCCTGATATTTTTAGTAAAAATAAGTGTGTAAATTTATTTAGAATAAAGATAAAAAACAAATATCGATTATTTATATTATCGCCACTTATTTATTTACCCAAAACCCATACAGAAATTCAAAGAAATTTTCTTAAAATGTTACAAAGTAGTATGAAAGACAATAGTAAGAAATTTAATAATGACAATAAGGAATTAATTGAAATAATAAAGAACACATAATTTATGAATAAGTTTGATTGAACCAATATTTAAAAAATAATAGAATATTCCAATAGAGCGATAAAATAATAAGATTACATTAGTAGATTTTTAGGATGAATATTAAGATGAAGTATTTTCTGATGATGGTACATTTTCCTTTGTATTGCTTGACGATTTTGAACGTTCTGTACGACCACCATCCCAGTCCTTGCTATTATGTAGACTAGTATACATAGCAGCTTCAATTTCATCTGCTTCGAGTTCTCTATCTTTTGATTTTAATCAAAAGATAGAGAACTCGATTGAATATTGATAGCTTTGCTATCAATATTTCTGGAAATTATCCTATTTATTCAACTTATTTGAAATAAAAATGTAAAATGATATTACCTGTGATAACTTTAAAAAGGGATGTTTTGCTAAAAATCAAGTCTTTAGTTTTAGTCACTTTCTTTGGATTCATCTGTCCAGCAACATCTTTTGATAAAAAGAATTGTAGAATCTCACCAATATTATTAGCAAGTTTATGTTTTTATTGATAATTTGAGACACCTGCTTTGCCAATATAATCGAAAATTTTCAATGAATATTTACTTCAGCTAATTTTCCTTATGAAAATATTTTTAATAAACAAAATATTTACTATCTTCTGTCGAAATTGTATGTTAGTTTTTATTTTCGTGTCCAATAACTTAAACTCTTCTGTACTTTGGCAAGGAAAATTTCTACTTTCATCTTCATCAAATATATCCATATCGATATCATTATTAATCGTTTAACTCTCCCTTATTTTGATTTGGTTCTCTTTTGATTTTCAACCATTTAACCATTGAGCTGACCAACTTGCTTTGATAACAATTGTTTTTTGTCAACAATGATTGGTTTTGTTGTATTAGTAACTGATTTTGATCGAATAATGATTGGTATTGTTTTAATAGTATGGTAAAAGGATAATCTGTTGAGAAATTAAAATTAATGAGCATTTCGAGTTACAAATAAATCATCAGGTCTTAAAATAAAAAGTCAATTTCTTATTATTAATAATGATAACAATTTGCTTTACCTTTTCACAACCATACTTTGATGAATTAATTTAACTGAAATCTTCAGTTTTATTCTGTAGTTTATCAGCTTATGGTGATGCTTCTTGATTTTCAAAGAATAATGGATGCTTAAAAATATTTTCAAGTATAATTTGTGGTTGATATGGTCCTTCTAGTTTCTCTTGTTGATTCTCACCTTCAGCACTTTCTGAATTTTCAACAATTTTTAGGTATCGTTTTTTTCGGTTCAACTTCTTCATCATCAGATTCGATCACATCACTTCCAGAGCTAATTTTATTCGAAGTTAGAATGGCCTTCCGAGTCATTTTTCCCCTCTTTTTTTGATTGTCGTGGTTGGGCGGTTAAAATTCAGACATTTTTTGCATACCAGTAACACTAATATAATAATTACATAAAAATTTATTTCGAAAAACTCCCAAAACTTACTATTATTATAATTCCTTCCACATTTCCTTTTTTTTGAAGAGATAGCATCAGAGTAATTCTTCTTTTCTAAAAAAACTAATATACTTGTTTACTTTGTCAATTGTAGAAACATATTATACATTCAATTAAAAGTTGATAGAAAACTACATCTGTTTTTATCTCTTGAGTATTCCAAACTTGTTATTTCAACTAGGTGCGGAATTTAACTATCATTCTTATGATATAAGAAATTACAAAATATTTGTATAAAATAGTTCACTGTAATTTGAAAATTATTTTCTTCTGCGTGAGATAACCACTTACGTTATTTATATCTTTGCTGGTGTTCTAGTGTAAGGGCTCATTGATCAGCTTCTTCATAAGTTCCTGAGCAATTAAAAAATTAAACAATTCTTAGAATACCAAACAATGATTCAATGAATGAATGAATGAATGAATGAATGAATTCACTTAAATTAACAAATAATAATTTATTTCTGCATATAATGGTAAAAGTTTTATAACTTACTAGCTCTTCCTCTAAGTTCTATTGAGTAAGTAAGCCAATCATCAAAAGGGGGATGACAATTTACCACCATATTATTCAAAAGTGTTGATATATCCTGTTATGTATTTTCAAAAAAAAAAAATAAATAAATATATAATGAATAATGAATAAATAATAATCGGGCAACCGATCGGTCGCACCTGCAGCGAGAGAAAGGAACACGTTTAAAGAGACAAGGTTATTTGAAAATACAAAGGCCGCATAATGCTGACCGAAGAAAGTTACTTTTAACCGACTAGCTCACCGCGTGGGCGTGGGAGTAAGGACATTATTTAACCCCTGATCCTTCCATACATACACACACACAGAGAAAAAGCTTACTCCTTCATATTAGATTAATAAGTAAAAGGATCAAAAATCAAAAGATCAAACCACCTGTGAATTGTGCTGCGCGGATTCTGACCACCTGTGAATTGTGCGTCGCTGACTCTGAACACCTCTGAATTGTGCTGCGCTGATTCTGACCACCTGTCAATGGTGCTGCGCTGAATCTGAACACCTCTGCTTCCTCTAGCACGAATCTCCCCCTCAGCTGGTTTCAGAATTTACTTTTTCTGCTGCCCTACCTCGGATCGAGCTCCGTCTATTGATTGATAGTCCTATTTAGTCCTATAGATTTATTCTCCAATTGGTTTATACTGCTATTGAAACTCCGATTGATACTTCTTGATACTTCTATTGATACTTCCTTTATTGATTGTGTGACCTCTATTGGTTGTGTGTCTCCCATACATCACAATTTCTATTTATACCGATAAGTACACAACAAACTAGTAAATCATATCAATAGAAAAATTTATCGCAAATTAGTCCCAAGAAATTTTTTCGGTTTACTTTTTTGCAACTGGGAATTTTTTTTTGAGACTTTTTTTCTGACATTTAATTTTACTGAGACTTTTTTAATTTATTTCTGTTTTTGTTTGTTATCAATATTATTTAAGTTCATACCTAAATCTAACTATAAATGTATCTATTTTAATTTTAATAAATTATTTTAAATTTTCTTTTAACATATATAGGTACATATAACAAAACCAAAACAATTAATTGTTATATTCAAAATTAATTGTTATTTTATTTATTTCTTCATTTATTTAGGTATATATATATTTTTTTTGTTTGTTTACTGTCGCCTACATCTTAGAATACGTAACAATCCTTATCATACGGTTCTGCCATAAATTTTCATTACACTTCATTTGCTTCTGGGTCGAGGAAAATCCACTCATTATATTCTTTCTAATCACTTATTTTTTCATTTGTTTTAAACACTAATAGCCTGTATTTATACGCCATACTAAAAAGTAGCATTTATTCACTACGCTTGATGTTTCGTCAAATTGTTTTTGTTTTTTAAGAGTAATATTTATTATAATATCAAATTTTCATCAACGTTTTAAACTTTGACAACCGTTTGTCTCGACATCTTGATGAACTTTGGCGTCTCAAATTTTTGTGATCTCTCTATCTTCAGGAAGAAAGATTTGGAGAGGGTGTTTTATGGACCAATGGCATCAAGTATGAAAATATTTTCAACACATGTTGAACAGCATCCATATTGAATCTGCAAATTAAAAAAAGTTTATAAAAGTTATTATAAATACAATGATAAATTATAAAATACTATATGTTAAAATATTATAATATATTATTATTAACATGTATGTTTTGATAATATGTGTTTATACTTTGGCAAACTTTTTTAATAAATGTAAGGGCCTCATGAGGAATCACTTAAAAGTACCTACCGGGTAAACACCTTCTTTTCCAAATAACGCCCTCCTAAGGTTTCTCTAATAAAATCTTTATATCAAGGGGTGTGTGGAGTACCTCATGTGTTTTGTGTAAAGCCCTCGTAAGGTATTCATGAAACAAATTTAATTTTGGTACGCCTTAAATTGCCCTATAAGGGTCACATGAGGTGTGCATGAGGCAAGCCTAATCTGATATACCGAACGTTTACCTCACGAGGCCCGTACATAACTTTAGGCATGCCCCCCATCTAAATTCTGACTGACTACCTCTTCGCCATTTCAAGGATTTTGTTCTATGAATCACATCTGTTACTTGGGTCCTATCTCGGTTCCACGAGAGTCTCTTGCGATCCCTTCGTCCAGTATGTATCTTTCCATGAGTCTTTGAGCAACCTGGAGTTTCCTTGTTATTCCAGTTGTTAGCAGCCATGTTTCACTACCGTATAGCAGGACTGATAGGACACATACGTCGAAAGTTTTCTTTTTCAAGTACGTCTTTATTTTAGACTTGAATATAATTGGGTTCTTCCCGAAAGCACTCCATGCCATCTTGATTCGTCGATTGATTTCTGGTAGTAGTGAACCGGATTTGTGTATTAGTTGACCAAGGTATACATATTCTTCGACTATTTCTAGTGTGGTGTTGTTCACTTTTCTATGTCCTGGAGTGCTTATACAATCGTTGAACATGATCTTGGTTTTGTTAAGGTTCATTTTCAAGCCTACTTTTTTACTAGCCACGGTGAGTTTATTCAGCTGTTCTTCTAATTCCTCTTGGCTGTTGGCTGTCAGGACTATATCATCTGCAAATCTCATGTAGTTAAGGTGCTCACCATTGATGTTCAATCCTTTATCCTCCCAACGAAGCGTTCGGAAGATGCCCTCTAATGTGGCGTTGAAGAGCATTCGCGATATGGTGTCTTCCTGTCTTACCCTTTTTTGTGAGAGAAACTCTGGAGTCTCTTCTAGTACTTTGACCTTTGCTCTGGCATTGGGGAAGATGTTATTTAGTAAATCGATGTACGGTTTGTCTATGCCTTGCGTTATCAATGCATTGTTTATTGCATCAGGGAATGCTGAGTGAAAGGCTTTCTCAAAGTCTATGAAGGCCAACGCAAAGGACTGCAAATAATCTTTATATTTATTCAAGATTACATCTCTCCATTTCAAAAACCATTCTGCTCCCGTGGTCATTCGGTATCTAGGGCTTTTTGTATTCAGTTGCTAATGAGCTTCGTGAATACTTTGTAGATGACCGATAGTAGACTTATTGGTCTGTAGTTCTTGATGCCTTCTTTGCTGTCTTTCTTGTGGATCAATATTATACAAGCACTATTCCATTGATCAGGTATGCACCTGGCGTTAATGCAAGGAGTGCAAATTTCTGCCAGCAGCTTCTAGTTTTTTCTGCCTACGTATTTGAGCAATTCAGTAGTGATGCTGTCATTACCTGCCGCTTAATCACTTTTCATTGAGTTGATAGTCGTCTCGACCTCTTCCACTAGGATATTCGAGGCATTATCGCTGGTTGCAGGGAAAGCAGTTTTTATTAAGTTTGAAGTTGAGTTATATGGAGCCATAAACAGGTCTCGGTAGAAGTTGGTGATTGCCTCAATTATTTCTTGCCTATTAGTGAGTCGAGTGTGGTCATCATTTAGGGCTATCACTTGTTTCTTGCTAATGAGGAGTGCTCTTTTTGCCTTCCTGAGGTTACGTTGTTTGCAATGGCATCTTCCACCAGTCTTTCGTCATGCTTCTTGATGTCTTCGCATATCATGTTCCCTATTGTTTTGCAGGTTTCTGTGTACGCAATCCTTTCGATGTTTGAGGATGCCTTCATTTCCCTTTGCATTCTGAGTAGAGTCTTGGTCTCATTTGATAGTTTACGGTGTCTATCGACTACTCGTGGTCCGCCTACTTTTTGGGAACATTTCAGAATGGTTTCAGTTAGGTGGTTCGAGTCCCGATTTTGTTCATTTATTTCTTCGTTTATTAGGGATTGGTAACTCTCTACATAGCACTTGATGTTTTCAGTGTTAAAGCCGGATTTTATAGGCTTCCTGACCAGTCTTTCTGCTTTCAAGTCGAAGATGATTCTTGCTCTGACCAGGCGATGATCACTTCCCGTCTTAAATCTGTTGATTGCAGGAACGTCTTTGAACGTTCTTTGGTGTTTGTTGAGTATCAAATCAATTTCATTTCTTTTTACGGCATTGGGTGCTTACCGCGTCCATTTCCTGTTTTTGTTCTTCTTGAAGAAGGTATATGTGATGAAAAGACCGTGGTGTTGGGTGTACTGTGCTAGTCGTTCTCTTCCTTCATTTCTTTGACTAGTCCAAATTATCCTAACAGCACTTCTTTGTCTTTCATTTTCTCTATTATATATATACATATATATATAACACATTAACTGTTTTATATATATATATATATATATATATATATATATATATATATATATATATATAACACAATGTTTGTATTTATGTGAAATTCCTTTGTGATAAAAACTACGAAAATCGAGAAGAGCAACATTTACTTATTATAAATCCAATTGAGAGTACAACAAAGAATAATCTACAAATCATTCAAGTTTATTTACATTTAATCAAGAGGATCAATTCAATTCAATCAATTATTTTATTTAATACATTTTGCTTATGGCTCAATCTTTACTAGAAATAGTACAGTTTTGATTTTTAACGTCTGTTGTCTTTCAAAAATCAATAAGATAAATTTAGTTGCTTTAAGGAGACATTTTTGGATGTTTGGTATCGTTTTTATGTTGCTCAACATTCTTTATGAAATATCTGATTATATATCACAACTGGAATAATAACAATCTCCATGGTGATTTCAAAATTATTTTACTGACAGGACTATTTGTGTACGAGTTTCTTATGATGGACATTTGCGGATGAATTCTTGTATCGGTTTCGGTTTTACTATGAAAAGTTAATGAAGGAAAAACTTTCTCAAGCTTTTTTGCTAGTTACAAATATTCAAAAGCCTCACATTCCTAATCTTGGATGCGCTGGAAACAAGATATATCGTAAAAACGAAAACTTATCCTATAATAGTTTCTCTTAAATACGAGCTTCAAATTGTGCGTACGTGTATGTTAAGAATTCACGATTAAAAGACAACAAAACTTTACAATGAAACTTTGAAAACATTGAAAACTTTTGTTTATTATCTCCTTATCATGTTAACATACTCTCTATAGGTAGAAGCAGAAATACAAAACAAAGAAAACTGACAGTAATATATTTAAAAAAAGCAATAACGTAAGCATTCCATTATAAATTGTGTCAGACCCTACTCAACAAATAAAATACCATATAGAATACGTTTGTAAATGGCTACTATGTCCTTTTCAACTATCTGTCAAATTTCATAAATAAGAAACCCAAAATTTCTTCGAAGAAAAAGTGTCTTCGTGCTTAATCCTATGATACGAATATAAAGTTATTTGCTTCCGAAATAACTCAGAGTTGGATATGATCTTAAGTAGTATGATATATTTTTTATTTATTATTTGTTCTAATTGTAATTTTCCAATTTATCTGCACCTGGCTGTACGTCTTTTAATGTTATATCAGCTAGGATTAGATAGAAATTGCTACCGCCGTGTAATGTTGGCATATTTTGAAAATATTTTTAATATTTTTAAAAAATTTAGCATTCAGTAGAGTCTATTTGGGGACTTGCAATTTTCATTAGAGCTGCGCTATCGAATTAAACGCGAGTTCCAAATTGTAAAATGCTAAAGAAGAAGAGTGTCTTTTCAAAAGGTCCTGATTGAATTTCAGAAGTTTTTGGTAGATTAATTTTTCCATTTTCACTTACAACTTATAAGTGATTTATACCCTTGCTAAGCTAACTCAGCGAAGACTCATGGGTGCGGAAGTTCTGATCAAATGTTTCGAGTACCTCGATAGTTAATTTAATATTTATAAAGAATTGTGGAAAGAGCTCAAGCTGGTTTCGAACACGCGTCCCTGCCGCTTCTCATCAGGTGCCAACTCACAGGCTGGGACGCGTCGTTGGCACTACCAGCTTAGGTGGATGTCGGCTGGTTATTTACTAGTTATGAATATTGCCAGCTTACAGAAACCAGCTTGAGCTCTTTCCACAATTCTTTATAAATATTAGGTCCTGATTGTTTGATTGTTTTTTAGTTTTTGGGTCAATTTGTGAAGCGGATTTATGAAACTCGATCGTTGTTGGATAAATCAACTCGTGTACGTATTCGTCCCATGCAGTCAACCGAATAAAAATCACTGATGGTGCTAAAAGTGGGCGTGAACAACCATCAAGTCATTGTATTTCTCAAGAATTGAACATTTCACGCACGTCTTTAAGAAGAATGCTTTGTAAAACGTCTCCCCTCATAGTCGCATAACCATCTGATAAGTTTTCGGATCAATTGGCCGAAAACTGCTAGATTTTTGCTGAAAAATCGTCTTTTCGGATGAAATTCATTTCATATTCGGAGCATACGTCAATAAGAAAAATCGTCGAGTCTCGGGATGAGAAAATCCGCTCGTCATAGTGAAGAATCCAACATATCCATAACATGTGACTGCCTGGTGTGGCCTTTAGCTCAGCGGCATTACTGTGCCACTTTTCTTTGAAAATGAGCAATGAAATGACATAACAGTAAATAGCGATCGTTACCGCAACATAGTAAAGTGTAACGATCGGTCTTATACGCATGTTTTTTCAAAAATCGCATAATCAGTCAAAATGTGGATGTCGATGACTTCACTGGAATCTTTTCGAAGGGCGACGTTAAGGATAAGTGTTATTCTGACCATCTAGAGATGATTGACAAATTGGAATATGAAACCGAAGGTTCTATCAACGAAAAAGAGGTCCTGAAAATTCAAAATGCACTGAAAAATGCACTGACGCAATGGGATATTGTAAGGCTAGCCATGACAGTCATTTCAATGGTACTGCCTTCGATTGTTTAATGATAAGGTACAATATTTCCAACAATCATAACTATGAGAAAATATTCATTAGTTTAATTTCATAGCCGATTCAAATTCCAAATTATAAATTTAAAGTAATACTTCGCAAGTATATTGACCATCGACAGATGATCCATTCGTCCTCCAGAGCCAAATTTTCGATAACATTTGTGTTTCGAGATTGTGGGGGCTTTTCCGTCACGTCAGGAGGATTATACAACAACCACATGTGAGCTTTGTGAGCTTTGTGTTTTGGGTCATAGTCCTGATAGAACGCAAATGTCTCAGAAATGCCTAATTTATCTTCACTTTCTTAAAGACTTTCTTTTAAAATGGATATGTACTTGTGCTGGTCCATTATGCCATCAAAAAAAAAAGAAGCCTTCCTGGTCCAGGGGCAGTCATACAGCCTCAAACCATCAATAATCCAGGTCGATGTTTTACAGTCGGTTGAAATTAAACCGGTTTGAAAAAGCCACGCGATTTATGTTTTTTAAGGGAACTTGAGTCACTTTAGCTGATTTTTCTTATTTACAAAAGGATTTATGCTTAGAACTCTGTCGTTAAAATCGTCATTCCGTAGAACTTTTCTCACAGATTCTGTACTTACAGTAATGTGGAGGTAGTTCAACACTTCAATACGCTTTCAGCTTGGCATTTTTCTTTACTTGTTGCACGATCCACCGTCCATCTGCCTTTAAACATTTTCATGTTTTTATTTCAGTAGTTTATTTTTTCGTTTACCCTTTGACTACTGTTAATCAAACTTAACATGTTATTATTCATTGAATTCGCATCGCAAATGCCAAAAGAAAACCAGTGTTGCCAGGTTTCCGAATATTTTATTGGGATTTAACAATCGAACATTTTCAATTTTGGCTATTTTGTTCTTAGATTATAAACTAGTGTTAACAAATAAATGTACATGCATTCCATTTTCTCCTAAATGGGATTTACAAATAGTTACTGACATAAGTCTTCGTCTCGTAGGTCTGCCCGATTACTTAATTGAGCCATTGTAAATAAAGTTGTGATTTGGCAAACATTTAGTTAAAATCAGCAGATCAAATAGATGAAGGCAGCAGGAAAATCAGATCACCTTATGGAGCTCGTGCATGCACTTCGTAAGTAAAATCCGAGCATTTTTTTGGTGCTCGGGGAGGTGAAGGGCTATTTGCGAGGTGAAGGCTATTTACGCCTTGAGTATTGGACTCTCATTGGCACACAGCAACTGAACTACCGACTAAACACCTCCCCTGTCACACCGAGAACCTAGCCTGGAACTGTTTGTCACATTACTTCGGACTAGGCCTCTTAAGTGTCGCCTAGCGGTGTCTTCGGATTAGAGACCTCCCTCCCTCAGCATGGGTGGACAGAAAGGAGAGGGATTACTGAGAGAGTGAGCCCTCTTCTCTTAGCGCTGACAAGCGATCGACGATGCCCTTCTTCATAGTGAGAACCGCCCGAGCGTAGTGCGACACACAGTTCCATTTTTCCTTAGATACCAGCATCTTTTTCACCAGGTTATCTGGAGAAATCTCCCATATTCTCTGCCTGAGATGTAAGCTATGTATCACCCACCGTTCGCATGTGAAGAAGATGTGACAAGCATCATCCGCTATCCCCGGGAAAAACAGGCACTCTGGAGACCGTGACTTTCCCATTTTGTGCTGGTAAGACTGCAAACACCCGTGTCCGCTGAGAAGCTGTGACAGCTAGTAATTAGTCTCGCCATACTTTCAATTGAGCCACGGTGCTAGGTCCCTGATTAGGCGTGCAGTCCACCTGTCCCGTGTTTCATTTACCCACCCTTCCTGTCACAGAGCAACAGTCCTTCTTCTCTCCTCGTGAAAAACATCCTCCTTACCTTTTCCCCCTACACAGGTAGAGCCCTCCTTAGCAAGGAGCACAATAGGTGTCGTGCCCACGATGACCAGCTTTGCCGGCTTAGAGACAATGCGGTGTGCAGATGAAACCGGTAAAGCGCCTCGTGTTTGCACATGCATCAGTCGCTTCCGGCACGACTCCTTACTGAGACCTTCAGCCCAAACCTCGGAGCCGTATAGCAGCACCGACTCCACTTCGCTCATAAAAAAAGTCACAAAAAGTGACGGTAAGTATTTCTGAGAAAATTAATAAAACATTAATAAAACTACATTGACTGGAAATCTATCCAGAGAGAAATTTGATGGCGATCGCAAATCTCACAAATATTTAATTACCAAAAAGGAAAGACTTAGAAACTTCAAGACATCTTGTATTTTATTCACGGGATCAAACATTTCCCAAAATTTGATCTAGCGAAATTGTATCAGTTGTATATCGTTACTTACTTACAATGAACATAGGGCCTTTGCTGAGATTAATGTTGAGGCTAAAAAGGTATAACCATGTCCTTAATGTCTCCTTAATGTCTCCCATGTCTCCAAAACAAGTGAGATTGATACATCTCTTTTTCCCTGTGCATGGCTACAGTTTCTTGCTCACAGGCCGTGTGTTTGGTCGACTGGGAAAAGTTATTAAAGTAATTCTATTAAAGTAAGTGTTAAAGCAGGGACAAAAACGATTTTAGGTAAACAAAAACTGAACATGAAATTTAGATTTTGCAGAAGGACTGGCAACTATTGGATCATATAAAATTGACAGAACACTTCAAAATTTTATAGGCTTACACAAAATATAAAGAATACAGTTTAAAAATAGACAAAACGAACAGAGATTAAGGACAGCATAAAGGGCTGACAAGGCGACACAGATGACTAGAAGGGAAGGTCGTTTGGAGCGCAAAAAAGTCTAACAAAAAGAAGAGCAAGCAAACATTTATGAGGGAATACTGTTATATAGTCCAGAAATAGCAGAATCATTTATTGTAAGCAAAAAGAAGCATTTGTTTGTAAAAAATAACTTAAAATTAAAAATATGGTGGGCAGTTAACCTCAGGGTTGGCTCGACGGGTTTGCATGAAATTTCGAGCTTTTCTAATAAGGCTGTCTTACATAGTAATCCACCACGATTTTGTTAAACATGACAAAACATTGAAATACCGATAACAACAACAAAAAAGGAAATTTTGAGATTTTTAACTCAATTTTTGAGGTTCAGTGATGTATTTCCTGCCTCTTACCTGGCTCTTTCAAACCTCATTGGAATTGTTGCTTTCTAATTTGCCAACTCAGAAATGATTTGTTCGCCATGAAAAAGGAGACTCAACATTGGCGCCATCCATTAAATTGCAAATAAATGACAAATTAACAAAAGTGATTATTTGTTTGTACTAATAATGATTAAAATAATATTTAACAAAAAGTTTCATAATAATATGTAATAATGGTGACGAGGGAAAAATTCCCATGCCGCATTGCCTTTTTGGATTCGTTATCCTTATCTTGTTCATATAAAACATGAACAACTTATTAATCAGCTGCTTGCAAAAACAACAATAATGAATGTTTTGTTCTGGCAAAAGGACTGCGAATATTTGTGTAACATTCGTATAATGAGAACGAATATCCGAAGGAACCAATTTAAAAACTTGAAAATATGTTTACATACTCGTCTGAACAGATTTCCTGGTATGACAGAATCTGAAATACCCTGATGAAAATGTGCTGCATTGTATGCTCCTTTATCTTATGCACACGTTTTATTTTAACGAATCAGCTAAGGTAATTGAATAACGAAAAATATGCTGTATTTTTCCATACATTTACCAAAATGTCTGCCAAAGCTTGTACTGAACATCTACAGGCACGATTTCAGCATAAAATCCAATTTACATGCCTCAATAAAAAATAAAACTTGAATTTCACTGGCTACAGACCTAAATATATTTTGGCAATGATATTCATATTTCGGAATGGCTTGCAAGTTTATGAGTTTTTCTTTAAATAGCTGTTGGTGGGGGTGAGACATACTCGCATACAAATTTAAAATTTTCCTTTTGGAAACGGGATGAAAAATCAGCTAAGAATTTTTCTTATTGTTCGTTTGCTGGGGAGTATACTCAAGGCCGTCTTCCGGCCAACCTTGGCTTGCATTCAAAAAAAAAAAAATATGTATGGTAACGAGTTTTTATCTCTTGGGGCTAGAATTCAAAAATGGGCTTATCGAACGTTGCTCCCTATAAATATTTTCATAGCTGATATTAAAGTTGCGTTTGTAGACATTTTAATAAATATTTGTAAACAGCATTTTAGTTAAAAAAAAGGGTGTAGTTGCCTTGTGGCGGTGATTCTTTTATGTAGTTTATCTCTCAAAGAAATGACTAGGTAAAGAAAGGATCCTACTTATACCCTTTGAATAAATTTATTTATGATATTTTATGGATTTTTCCGGTATAATTTAAATGTATTTTTCATAAAAAGACCTCATACACTAGCATCCAAATTAGAATCCTTTTGTTAGTGTTAATATCTATATTACAGATATCTAAGACTAGCTCTTAGTAAAGAGACCCACCGAAGGCGTCTGGGACAGGTGCAGATGCAAGGAGCTTTGCGGATAGCGGCGGCATATCGCACTGTCTCTGACCCTGCAGTACAGTGCGGTTGCAGACGAACGGAAACGTGTATACTTACGTAGGGGGGAGTCGGCGAGAGAAACCGTCAGCCGATAGGAACGGAGAAGGACCCTAACCTTGTGGTTAGGGAAGACTCCGTTCCCATCTCTCGGAGAAAATAGGCGTGCTCTCCCCAGAAAATGTAATGGGAAAATGATGCAATCCAAAGACAATTGGAACTATGTGTCGCATTACGCAAGGACAGTTCTTCTCATAAAGAAGGGCATGATGGATCGCTTGGTGAGGGAGGGAACATCTCTGTAACAGCAATTAGCATGAATCCATCCATGCAGAAAGAGGGATTTCCCTTAACCTGAAGGCACCGCTCTGCGATGATTAATGAGACCTAATCCGAAATAATGTGACAAACAGTTCCAGGCTAGGTTCTCGGCCTGATAGGGGAGGTGTTTAGTCATTAGTCCGGTAGCGGGAGTCCGACACTCAGGGCGTAAACAGCCTTCACCTCCCAAACAAAAAAAGCTAGCCTCGCATTATCTACTTTAAATGTTTACATTATTTACTCTAAGGTAAATTGTTTTCCCTTGCAGATAAAGTTTTCAGACTTGACTAAAAGACTTTCAGACTAAAATTCTGACATCGTAACAAACGGATCCTTAATCTTGAGTCGATTCGAAGATAATGTTTTAATGTATAGTATTTTGCATCATTCATTTAATAAATATTATAGCTTCAGAATTTCAAATTTTTCAATATAGTATTAAATTGAGTGATCTGATCGGCATCTTATCCTTGATCTATATTTCGAATAAAATTGCAATGTTCTAACCTTCGAAGGATTATGTTCGTTTATACAAAAAAATTTTAACTTTCATATGAAATAGGTTCCGATGTTCAAAGCAATATTTGCGATATCTATCTATGTCTTGTACGTACAACCCGGAAAAGCCTAGAAATTGATGATCAGTTCTGAAGTTGAAACTAAATTTATAAATAAAATTTATAAACTTATAAATAAATTGGACTTATAAATAAATTTATAAATGAAATTAGAGAGGTGGGGAGTGGCAAAGTTAGGAAGTTGTATTTTGAGCATATTCTTATGATTTTATTCAGAGAAACTGTTGGATTTTTTTTATGAAAATTACAAATATCAAGTATTTTTTAAAGAAAATACTGTAAAAATTGTGGATTAAAATATTCAAAAATAAGTCTGGTAACAGACAATTGTAGACTCCGAAAAATGGATTCTTTAGTCGACATCATAACCACACATTGAATCATATGAATATGAATTGAATATGAGCTTTTTTAAGTAACCCAGTTGAGTGTTTTTTCCAAATTTTTTGCTTCAATTGTTAGCAATGCTTAGAAATCAAAAAAGGAAACTTTTGAACTTTTTTTAATTCACATTCAGTAGGTACATTTCTTACTATAAAAGTGAATGTGTAAAAAAGCATGCAAAAGATTTCACAAGGATCGATTAAGCGGTTTTCGAGATACAGTTTTAATAACCACCGATTTCAATATATATATACTCTACTCTATTAAATAAAAGTAGGAAAACATGTAGCTTGCCGATGCTGTAAAAGGATTTCAATGAGTCCTTTGTTGTTGAAAAACATAATAATGTTATTAATCTATTTAAATTTTCAAATGAGATTTCCATGACAAATAATATTGCTCTTCTTGTTTGGATTTAATGACGAGTTTAAACAAGATCCTTCAGCCACATGCAATACTCATAAAATTCTTCCTTCCTCCTTGGAATATGTGGGGTATGGAGTTGGTGCAATTTAACACCTTGACTCCCTCGTATCTGTGAGCACCTCTAGCACCTATCTTATCGGGCCAATTATGGATTTTCTAATATTTTAATAAAGTTATCTAAAACGAGGTTTTAAAGTTTTAAAGTTAGGGTTCTACCATGTTATTTGCCATATGATGGGATACCAAAGGTAATCTCTGTTTTGTAAAGTTCACAGGAACGCCAATGTAGTATAAGTGTGGTTGTCGATTGTGTCGTAGAGTTTCAGAGCTTTATCACGTACGTATTTTTCTACAGTCTCTATTTGTAGGTCCTTAAGTATGTCAGTGTTCCCTTTATACCATGGTGCTCCTGTGACACTTCTGATCATTCTGTTTTGGAACGAATGGAGTGATTTTATGTTCGTCTTTGTTGACTAGTAGAAAGCGGAACTACCGTAGAGAAGCATTGGTGATAATTTGTGAGTATATGAGCACTCTGTTCTTGAGGCCCAGTCTTCTGGACTTGAGGATTTGGTATAAGGAAAAGAGGAGTCTAATACAGTGTCCTCGTTTATTTTAGATGTGCTGTTTTCATGAGAGTCAGGTATCAAGCGTGAGTCCAAAATATTTTGCTGTTGAGGTCCAGGTTATAGTGTTGTTGTTTAATGTAGGAGTCTGCAGAATTTGGGTTTTTCCTTTGTAATAAAAGGGGCCTGAGTTTTGGTGGTATATAAATACTTAATTTTCCATTTGTGAAAGTATTCCGATAGTTCATCTACTGATCTTTGTAACTTAGAAGTTATGATTCCTTCCTTGCCGTGATGTAATGAATAAACAAGTCGCGTCAGCATATACAGATAGTTTAACTCTTGGGGGCAGAGAGGGGAGTCTACAATACATGTGTTATAAAGGACCATTGAGAGAGGCGATCCCTGGGGTACTCCAGGTTCAATGGGTCTCAGGCTTGAGAGAGGTGTGTTAATTCTGACGCGAAAGGTTCTGCTTTCTAAGAAGGAGCCGATGATTTGTTTAAGCTAAAGTGACATATTGAATTGCTCCTTTTTGAAAATAAATCCTACATACTAGACTTTGCCGAAGGCCTTGGCTATTTCAAACATAACTAGGCCAGTCAAATTTTTACGGTTTACGCCTGATCATACGTGTTAGACTATTCTTACTAGATGAAGTTCAGTAGAGTTCTTAGCTCTGAGACCAAATTGTACTTGTGGAATTATATCATTTCCGGATATTACCTCATTGAGTCGATATAAGATCGCTCTTTCCGCTATTTTTGATAGAGAGGACAGGAGGCTTATAAGTCTCCAATTTTGAGGAAATGTGAGGTGCTTGTGAGGTTTCGGGAAAACAATTATTACTGCTGATGTCTATGCTTTGGGGTACTTTCTTTCGTGTTTGTGATTGTGTTATGTCAGTGTGATTTAAGTTTGTTCAATGTTCGTTTGATGTTCCGTATTTCTTCTAACTCCGTTGGTTGTATATTGTCTTGAGTTTAAGAATCGTCCCTCAAAAACCTGCCGGCCGGGAAGTCAATTTGGTGCCCAGTTCCATAATCTTCCTCATCTGATAGGCTTTCTCGCAAGTTCATTTCTAGTGAATTGGCAAACGCCTCGGTCTTCCCTACACCGTAGTATTGCATTCCGTTTTGGCCATGTATTGGTGTTATCTCAATTTCGTTGTTGATTCTGATGTATTTCAAGACTCCCCAAAAAATGCCACACCCAGGAAGCTCCTTGCAGGAAGATCTCCCATTACTCCCTTCGAAATGTTTTATTTTGGTACGGATTTCGTTGGTCACGCGAGTAGCGGTTGTGTGTAGCGTAGGGTCACCTGTATACCTAGCTTTCTTCCAAAATTGATTCTTTCTCCTATTCAGTTGTTTAGTATGCTGAGGGAGTACTCATAAAATGAGTTTCGTTTATAAAAACGAAATATTCCAATATTCACATGTCCAAGCCATCTTTCTATCTCTATCTGGGGACTATGGTGCTTTCTTTGGTTGCTCCTGCAACTTTTTGATCTGCTCTGATGATTTGGAAGTTGTCAGCTACGTGTACCCTTGGATAAGAGCTCGGTCCTGTTTTTATTCTCAATTCTAGTAAAATGGCCAATTTTATCAAAATTTTATCAAAAAGCCGATGAAGAAGGTGCAACCTGATGAAGAAGGTGCAACCTTCCCCAGTTATTTCGACAATGTTTGCAGTTCCACTCTGTATTTTTGGTATGATTTGCCAAACGACTTAGTTCAAAATGTCACTCCGAATTTGAGTTAGTGGTTTCAAAATAAGTACTTCTATTTTGAAACCACCGACCCTACGGCTTAGAAGTTTGACACAAGTTCTCGTTGAAAGGTTTGAGTGAAATTGAAAAATCACTTGGAAAAGCAAGGAAAAAGTGTTATGTGAGGAGACAGGGAACATTTTCTAACTAACGAACTAAACTTCTTTGAGATGTGGGGAGGATTGTTGATTGGCAAGGATTCCAGGATGATTGCATAGCTTATATAATAATTTTAGAAACTTTGAACTTTCACTGATCCTTCTTTACGCCTTAGTACGCCTTATTCTTTCATATATATATATTGCTCGGAGTCCGATAAGTTGGGACTGGACAACAAACAATTGTTAATTTTCTTCCATTTATGTGGCATAGAGATTCCGTTTTTCACTAGATTGATGTTACTGCATTGATTTTTTTTCGAAATAAGAAACAAAGAGGTCATTTTTTAGTAAATTGATGCTACCCCCTTGTTTTATTTTTGAAATAACAAACATTTATGCTTAGAAATTCAAGAAGAAAACTGTGCTGGACATTTTAATCACACATGTAACTCCACAGATGTTGTTGACCAACACTCGTAATACGCAAATATAGAGTATGATTTCTGTTTATTTCTTAAGAAAGTATTTAATCGAGACAGGAAACAACAATATGAATCAATGTCTGTATTGTGCTGAATACATTATTCGTTAACGTTAACGTTGGAAAATACAACCTAAATAAAAAAAGGATAAAATCCACGAGTTCCCCTGAACCAGTCATGAAAAAATAATCTAATTGTGTCACACTTAATAAACCTCAATGCCCTGCTGTGCGTGCAAGACCATGTACAGTCTAGGTTGGATAGAGTGTTTGCCGAATGAACTAAAAGATAGAACAATATCGAAAAAACAACAACAAAAAGATAGTAACGCAGAACTTAACGAGTTCCAAAACAGCCTCAACATAGGCAAGCAGAAAAGAACCAATTCGGTTAAAAATAAAGTTAATATAATTATAAAGTTAATAAAGTTGCAATGTTGGCTAAGATTTGCTTAATAACGCTACTAAAGAGAATCGATTAGCTAAGGAAGCTATCGTACCTTTGTAATAAGGAGAGAAATCATCACTAGAATGGTATTTGTGCAACTTTGCTTAAAAAGTAATAAAAGCTATTATTATCTACGATTCTTTCGTCTGGATAAAAACAAAATTATCTGCTTGTCTTTATCTTGCTATCTGTAAAATTTACCTTTACCCAATTATCTGCTATCATAATGGTCAGGACAAAACGACAGAGAAGCCGCATTACTAAGAGATGGCGCCCGCGAGAAGTACGCAGCGTGTTAATTTGACACATACGCCATTTCCATCGTCTGACAAGTTGAGTCCGCCAAAACTAGCGTGTTTAATTTATCGTGTTGATCAATCATGCCGAATTTCGTTCCCCACAAAGAGCAAATGCGGCATAGATTGCTTGTCTTTTTTAACCAAAATAAAAAGGCTGTTGAAAGTCATCGTTTCGTTGTTAAAAACTTATCATGGACATGCTCTATCAATAAGGTCATGTGAGACACGGTTTTGAGTATTTAAAAATGGTAATTTCAATGTGAAAGACAGTGAGTGCTTTGGTAGACCACAAAAATGGGCAGAAGAGGAATTGACGAAGTTATTGGATACTCAAACCCAACGATAGTTAGCAGAAGCATTTGACGTAAGACAGAAAACGATCAGCAGACGTTCACAAGCAATGGATAAGATCAATAAACTTAGTAAATGGGTCCCAAATGATTTGAATAGACGTCAAATGGAAAATCGCAAAGTCACTTGAGAAATGCTGCTTGGGCAACAATAAAATAAATCATTTTTGCATTGAATTGAGACAAGTGACGAAAAACGGATTTGTTTTGAAAACCCGAAGAGGAAAAATAACGTGGCTTTCACCTGCCGAAGCATGTCCTTCAACACTAAAGCCAAATCGCTTCGGCAGACCATGCTTTGCGTCTAGTGGGACCAGAGTGGTACACAATTTATGAACTCTTGAAGCCCGGCGAAAGTGTTAATACATAACGTTATCGTCAATATATGATAAATTGTAATACATACAATACATATAATATAAGTATCGCATGAATCGAAAAACGACCGCAATGGGCCAGAAGACACGGCCAAGGGGTTATGTTACACCCAGTAACAGTACAGTACAGTACAGAAAGTGGCTCGATGAATGGTTTGGCCAAAATGAAAAGCAGTTTTTTGCATGGTGTTCATAAATTTCCTGAAAGATGGGTGAAATGTCTAGAAGCCGATGTCCACTATTTTGAATAAAAAAATTTTTTCCTCTACAAAATTCCCGATTTATTTAACCAATAAAAACGAAAAATTATGCATACACTTGGTAGTAAATAGACGGTCATTGTGAAAGCTTTTTCGGACAATGAAGGTGAAGATATTTTTGCATGGCAAATTTGCGCAATATATGTACATCGATTCAACGCATAAAAAGGTTAGAAGGTAATGTTGAAAAATGTATACAATTTCAAATTGATGAATATTGTGTGTTTTATTGATTATCATCACTTTTGGATTACCCCTCGCATGCATAGTGTTTATCTCCGTAGCCGCAGTCTTTATAATACCCATTTTTTTATCTGCCTGGTTACAGGAGACAAGTAACCAGAAGAAGATAACCGAAGGAAGAAGGTAACCGAAATTTCATCTCAGAAGGCCTCCAGTTTCCATGCTTTTGAATTCTCTCATAGATTTCAATTAGGTAGCAACTGCTTATTTTCCCTTAGTGCCACATTTCCCTGCAGGATTTTTTTGGGTTTGGCAGCTATGCTTTAATTTTATTTCAGTTTAGGGCGCTTTTTCTTTTCAGTGCTACATTCATCATTAAAAAAAGCCAAAAACCATTCCTTAAAAAATTACCAGCAGAGTCACAGTCGTTTGATACGCGTCAGTTGCAAATTTCACTAAGTAAAGCAGAGAACTAAAACCTTTCGCAAAGCATACTCAGCACTGTGGAAACAAAAATTTTTATGCTATTCATGACATCTGCATGTTGTTGTCATATGTCAAACTTACTTGAAACCACTGAAATAAGTTGTCACTATAGACCAGCAACAACAGGCAGAGTCCTCTCTTGGCGCGAATTAATCTTCCCGAAAATAAGAATTATGATACTAATAATTACAATAGTAATAATGCAGTAGTCACTTCAGCAGTACTTATTCAAGTGTTTTTTTTGTAAATTCTTGCTTTTGTAAATTCATAGCCTGCCAGAAGCACAGCAAAATTGACCCCACACAAAGGAATTCAATAGTTGATGATTTCAATCCAAGATCGTGCTATGATTACTGATATAATGAACCCCTAAATTACGTTTCGCGAAGAAATACAACGTTCCTGGAGCTTGGAGCTTGTCATGTCAGTTGAGGAAATTCCAAGCAAATTTTATGTTATCAGCCTTATAATGCACTCATGAAAAAAATGTTGTTTATAGATCATAAATTTCTATGAAATTTGGTATAAACATCCACTAGGGAAATTTATCCTTCTACATGTCAAACAATGTTCATGGAAATGGAGGTTATATGTTTCACGATTGACTGAAAATGTGATTCGAATTATTTTCAGCAGAAGCTATAAAATATTAATACAATAAAAGAATAAATAAAAGCACTGGATGCGACTTTGCCAGAGTCATTCAAATTCCAAGCTGAGAACGTACATTCCATTCGGGAAAAAATTCACGTCGAATGGATCAACGTTTGCTGAATTGTTGAGAGGGAATACATAATATTTGCATGACTCCCTCGGGGTTTCGCAGCCAAACACGCTGCTGTAAAGTTCATGCGTGTTACACAGACATTAGTTAGATGGGGTGTAATTTTTTCGAATGTTTGTGCGCCTGCTTTACTCCTTCTCGTTATACGTTATTGCAAGTGTGTGTAAGTTACAGGAGGTAATTACTAAATGTTTACACGTTTTAGGTTTTTATTACACGTTGAAGCTCGATGCAACAGCATTTTCAAAGGTACGTTAGTACCTAAGGATGGAAGAGTGAATTGTTTGGACATTCAACTGCTTAATTATTAGTGGCTTCCACTCGGTGATGTCATTTAATTAAATTTTTTTTGTGTTAATTAGTCGAAATTAGGTCAATTAGTTCGAATTAATAATAATTGATGTTTTAATTGTTTCATTGTGACTATTTGTCATTCTGACCACTTCGCTAGAATGAAGTACTAATCCTTTAAAACATAGCCGTGTAGTGGTTGGCCTTTCAAATAATAAGTTTGTGTCCGATGTAAAGAGGATACAATAGTTCTCTTATAAATGATTTCAACCAGCTAGAACTTGGGCATCAATCAAAACTTTAACCATGGCCTTACATGCCGTTGAATACCCACGTTTTAAAATCTTAAAAGGAACTTTGCAAGTTTTCGGGTCATATTTCATTCCTGGACCAGGACGAAATATACTACGAATATAATAATGATAGGATTCATACGAGCGATGCAGAAGTGAATCATTCAAAACCATAATTTCAGAAAGAGACATTACTTGAAAACTTCTAACTTCTTAAACCCAAAGTCGTATAATTCATAAGAAGTTAATTATTTAGTTGTAAAAGGGTAATCAGCTCTACCTCTCCTTGCAAAGCCAATTTTTCATATCCTTAAAAATTTAGGCCATCATCAAAGGAAATAAGCGATAAAATAAACTATAAAATAAATAAAAAATAAAACAAAATTTAATAAAACGATCAAATAAAACCAAATTTAAAAACTTTACAGAAATAAAGACGAATATTACCAAATTCTTTAAATTTACCTTAGAGAGAGAACAAATGAATGCTCGTCTTTTTAAAGGCGCAATGTTGGAAGTATATCTATTTATTAGTAGATCTGAAATTTCGACAGATCTACTACACTTCTACGACAGATCTAGTCTTGGACAGATCTTCAGACAGATTTTTGAAATGAAATTCACAACAGTTAAGACTTGTGATGTGAATTTCAATTTAAGTTAAATTTCAATATTCTGAATTAAATTTGTGAATTAATTTCTATGAATGAATCTATGAATCAGCTCAATTACTTTGGGGTTAGGCATAAAAAATCCCCGAAGTGTGAACTTACACAATACCATAGATGCCAGCATTTTGAACATGTTTCCGTCTACTGCCGAATTCTACTGCAGAAAAAAGATATGTTACCTGCGGAAAAGACTATTTGGGAACATCTCCCAAAAAAAAGACAACTCGTGTGGCTTCATCGCAACAGATCCCACGTTTCATCTATGTATCTTCCATGTATGTAGCTAAAGTAATTTTTTTAACTTCCCCGATCACCTTAAGCTTACGGGTCGAATCCTTCAAAAGCAACTAATGAAAAGCGACAACCAACTGTTCTACGATCCACAAAACTTTCAGTCTGTAAGTTTAGTGATGAGTGACCACAAAAGCATCGCAAAAGATCTGAAAATAGATAGTCGTGTGTCACTATGAACCGAAATCGCTCACCTAACAGCAGTTTGAAAGTAGGACTGGAGCTCATACACAGGAAACATGTTAGCGATCTCCGTTCCATCTCAACTCATAAAAGTCATCAAATTTCAGGATTTCGAATTTAAATTCCAAAAAAGAACAGAAACCCCAATGTGTTCAATTTCTGTCTCTATGTAGCTGTAGGGCAGTAAACTAAGATTTCTATCGCTAAACACAATTTACCTATTGCAGGATGTCATGCCTCTTGTGCTGAAACACATGTCAGAAGGATGATAACAAAATACGCTCCCATCAGTGAAACTCAATTATCCATCATACTCGTACATACACTGCAATTCCCACACTAATATTTGGACACAGACACCTTAATCATGGAATCCCTACCGAATCTAGACACGTTAAATAACAGGCATTGTACAAACATACGGCAAAATGATAAAAGGATGAGATCTTAATGCTTGGGACCTATTATGTGCGATATAATAACTAACACAAATGACTCAAAAGTTTTGAACAAGCTCTACTATATGAACCAAAAATCTCTTTGTATAGTTAGTGTAGGCAGTTAACCAATGTTTTTGTTCGACTAGATTGGTCAGCATACTCCGATAGCCTATCAAACTACTTTGAATGGGACTACCCAGGTGAAAGAATACTCAGAAATCTTAAAATAGATAGCTCCATCTAGGATGAATCTGGCAGCATATAAATCATCTTAAAGAAATATGCACCCAACAAACCACTTACATATTTCGCCCAATCAAAGTTGGATGGCAGCAATGTTTACGGAGGATCTTTTATAATTATCTGAGTTACTTTCAGGCAGGATCGGTCAAAACACTGTCTTGACACCCTTCTAAAAGGGTCCCATGTGTGCCGAAACAAATTACATGACCGTTTTGATACCCTATGCAAATCCTCCAAAGAAATCAATCCATCTATCCATCTCTATCTTATCTGTAAACTTCGACCCAAACAAAAACCGGATGCAAATTAATGGGGAAGTATCAAACACTACGGATTATCTCGATTTACTTCCACCGTTTTCTATCTCGAACATTCCTCGAGCCTGGAAAACTGCATTTCTAATGTCCTTACACAAAAAATTATACAAACGCCAATATGAATAAGTCCAGGGCAATTTCCATGCTTGGAATTGAAGGGAGATATTAGAGAACACCATAGTTTTCTACCATGTGCTAAGCCCCAACTGCCCGCTTAGTGATTCGAGTTCTAAAATAAGTTATGAACGAGGCAAGCAGCGTTGCTATTGCAGAACCAAATTACCGCCTGGCTAAGAATGACTGAAACAACCGCTGCATGCTCTATTTATCTCGAAGAAGCATTTGCCTCATTTTGGTCGAATGCGCTTATATACAATCTCCCAAAAAACGAATTCCCTAGTCCAGTAGGACGCACATTAGCTGACTTCCTTCACATAGGGTTTATTTGAGAAAACAAAAGCGCACACTATTTCTTACCTCAGCAGCATGAATTCAAGAGTTCCTCAAAGATCTATTCTTGGGCCGCATCTGTTCAACTTCTTCCTCTATGATATTTCCATATTCACCACACGTAGAATTCATAACCCACTAACCCAATTCCACTTTTCTCTATGGAGATTTCTTCATCTTGGTGTCCATCTACTCCTTTCCTTGGAAAGCTCTGGGGACCAATATAACATCATTATCATATAATCCCTCCAAGACTACTTTACTAAATGGACGCTGCCCATTCACGATGTTTTTGTAGTTTCTCCGGGAAAGGCCATCCATTGGCACCGTGGGAAGCCTTCGTATTGGATATGTAGTATCGGAGCAAGTCCCTAAACACCTTGGCTTCCATTAAAACTCTCTGTACTTATCTGCCAACAATGACATTCTTCAATGCGTTATCAAATTACTGCCCACCATTCTATGCTCAGGTCAGACCAGGTGACCGTGGGCATTTATGTGGCATGCACTCAAAGCATCAACCATAAAGATTATGGTCATCATATGTCATCGCGAAACATATAGCCCTTAAGTCAGCTGAATTCAGCTCAAAAATATACCTATCGAACTCAAATTTCTATCGAATACATTTCGATCTTTCTCCACTCTCTGGTCTGTATTTATTTCAATTAAAAGTTAATGTGTATGAGATTGTTAATAATATTCCATAAAAAAAATGATTATAGTCAAAACGCCGAGAAAATTGGATACAGATACGCAAGTGACCACCGAAGGGTGCGCACATTTAAAATAGAATACCGTCTAATTCCTTCAAATTACTAATTCCAATAATTATTTCTTCTTCATAATAAATCATTGTGTTCTCAATTAAACGTTGATATTGTTATTTATTTAACATCAGAACACAACATTTTATATATCCGCAACAAAGCGAATGGTGAAAAACTTTGAAAAGTTTTAACAAAAACCCAGAAAACTTAAAAAGAAACTAAGTCAACGATATACAGTGAAGACATAAAATGATATAAGATAGATGTAGAAGTGGTAACTGAACTGAAAGCAGAAGATGTAAGACCAGTGGAAGAGAATGGTCCTACTAGCGTTAGTGTAATGTTGATCAGAACCTGTGATCAATATACAAAAAAAAAAACATAAAAACATTTCTCCATTAGAAAATGTCTCCAGCTAGAAAATGTCTCCGCAGGCTCATCAACAGCAGCAGGCCAGCCATTGGTAACACCTGGTGGATGGCATAGACAGGGATTCATGGGCCTACGATACAAAATATTGATGCGGAAGCTCGATGGCCAGAGGTCACCTCACTTATATGAGGCAAAAAAGGTGGACGAAATTGTGCAGTCCCTTTTTCCAATCGGCCACAATGAAATACCAATGGAAATCCCACTTATCACGAAGAAAGAATTGAAGAAAGCGGTCTCGTCTATTAAAGAAAGAAAGGCTCTAGGACGAGATACAGATAGTTTTTCACTTTTGCCCTGACTTGCTCCTCAGCTCGTTCAACGCATTCTTGTTGTGTTCCCAGAGTGCTGAAAGGTGACGAGACTTGCGCTGGTTAGTAAGGGAAAAGGGAATCCCGAGTGGCCAGTTATACATTGTCCAATGTGTATGTCAGACATGACCGGAAAAGTTTTCAAAAAACTTATCAGGAGAAGATTCGCTGATGTGATTCATGCTGCCGGAGACCTATCTTCACGCAGAAGTGAAAAAAGCAACTTAAGCGGGAGAATATTCTCCGTCTACCAGCACAAGATTGACAGGTCACGGTCACATTACTGCGTGTTATGTGCAGGTGAGTGGATGACGCCTGTCCCACATTCTTCTCTGCCAAGCGATGGAGTAAGCAGTGCCTGACCTCTTCAGCGAAATTAGAGAGCTTTGTCCGGAAACTATAGTCACAGAAATGATGAAGTCGGTTGACAAATGTAATCGCGTGGCACAAATTGCTCGGGCAGTGCTGACCCTAAAAAAGCTATACTGGAGCGTTACAACGTGTCGGGGATGGAGGGATCTCTTTTGTAGCACTTCCTTTTCATCCTATCATTCCCACTGGAGAAGAAATTCTCATATTCGGAGGCGCCTCTAGGTGTAGGAATATGAGGTCTACCCCCAAGTAATTTGGCAAACTGTTCCAGGCTACGTTCTAAGGTTGACAAGGGAAGTGTTTAGTGGGTAGCCTGGGATTCGCACACTCAGGGCAGAAACAGCCTTCACTTCCCTACGGCAAACAAAATTATTTTCCATCAGGACAATGCAAGGCTGCACACGTCTATGGCCACTCGGCAACAATTGATGAATATTGGTTGGGAATAGAAAATTGACACCCACCATGTAGCCGTCATCTCGCGCCATCAGACTACCACTTATTTCGATCTTTAGACTACCTGAACGACCTCTTCGTGGTAAAGCGTGATGACCTCGCCTCACTTAACTTAGTTTTTCGCCGAAAAGGATCAGACTTTCTACTTTCTTTCAAGACTTTCTCTCAGAGGGTTTGCAAAAGGTCATCGAGCAAAATGGAAAATACATGTAGATTAAACATTGAAAACATGGGCAATTACTTAGTTCCGAACCCAGTAAAATTATAATAAAAAAGGTAACTGACTTTAACTGAAGTCTTTATCAAACACACATAATTGCCATAAGAGTTCCAGACAAAAGAAATCTCAGCTTTATCGGCCTCTGTCTCCAGACACAACATTGTCATTTGAAGCCTGTGATCGATCCAAGATGTAAAATTGCGCACAAAAGGCTCACAGACGTTTTATTTAAAGGAATGCTATAGAAATGTTGAAAGCCATTGGCATCACATGCTTCCAGAATTTCTTTAGGGCGTAGTATTCCCAATGGGACATTTGAATGCGAATTACTAGGAAGGATGCTTAGTGAAGATACAAAAAAATTTGCTCTTATTGGTTTATTAGTTACACCTCCCATTCGTCTTTATTCACTTACATCTTTTACCATCTTCATACTATCGACTACATTACGCGCTGGTTTAGTCTTTACTAGATTACCCTTACTCACTAGTTCATTAGGATATTATTCGAATGTAAAAAGGATTCAGAGGAGTTTGCGATGGATTTTATGATGAGAAAAGAAGATCTAAGATTGTTTACCACGCTAAGTAATTTATTACAGGACTGAGGAATGAGAGGGTTTTCCCTGTGTAGTATTTTATTAAAATATTCTAATAATTAATAAAATCACTTTTTTTCGATTGAATCTCTCCCACTTGTAACTATATACCACAAAAGATAAGAACTCGTACCATTACGGAAATGTATGTGAATTTCGTAACTACTTTGAGTTGGAAACTGAAGAATAATGCAACGGAAAGGCTCTGAACGCAAGCTGGATGCTTCGTAGACCTACGCACATATAGAATTGTTTCTTTCGAATTTTTTTCAAAACGAGTGAACAAGTATGAAGTGGGATAATCTTCTTTGCTTAAATCATTTAAAACTCGTACCGATTGTTCCTGATTTATTAGGTTGCTGCAGATGAAATGGCCGATCTAGTAATAAATTTTTAAACAGCTGTAACTTTTTATAAAGACAATTTATTTAATCAAAATAAGGTAACAATAGATGCAACACACTTTGTAGAAGTCCGAGTTTCTGGTTCGAAGAAACTTCTTGAAGGCATTTTTGACAGCAGCTTCCTTATAAAATCTTTGTCGTGTCAAAAAGTGATCCAAATGTTTAAAGGAATGGCAATCTGTTGGTGAGAGGTCTAGTAAATACGGAAGGTGTGGAAGCTTCTCATAGCAAAACTCGTTTAATTTTTGGACCGTTGTTCTCGATAAATGAGGTCGTGCGTTATCATGAAGCAGTACCACTCCATCCCTTTTGGCAAGGCTAGGTCTTTGGACTTTCAATTTCTGATGCATTTCATCTAGTTGAGGACAGTATTTCTCAGCATTGATGATTTGATGGATAACTCCAGCTACAGACCACCAAACAGTTACCATTATTTTCTTAGGAGGAAGGCTTGGTTTCGGTATGTCTTTGCGCTTCATCGACATCTAGCTATTGGGTCGATCGGTGACAATTACCGTATAAAATCCACTTTTAATTGCAGGTCACAATTCGGTGAAGAATGGTTCCTTTTTGTTGCGGGAGAGAAGAGAACTTGAAATCTCCATTCGACACGTCATGTGTTGCACTGTAAGATCATGCGGATCCCATTTGTCAAGCTTTTTCAATTTTCCAATTTAGCTGTCTTGCAAACTGTCGAATTGTGAACGACTGATTTCTCAAGATGATCTCTTACGGATTGGCAGCTCATCCTTGGCAATCAGATGTCCTGGGTGTCCACGTGGATCACTTCCAAGGTCCACATTTCCGGATCGAAATTTTTCGAACCACCGCCGAGTAGTTCGTTCGCTAACTGTATCAGGCCCACATGCGCTGTTGATATTCCTTGTTGCTTCCGTTGCGTCGTGCTCTAATAGTCTAGTAGTCGTTTCTGATTCACTTCCATGTTCACTTTCTCTTTTTGTTTTTGCGATCACATGAAGTGAAAAACAGAAATAACTCCATAAACTAAGGTAGCAGTATTTATACTGATCAATTACGCCGCCTTGTGCCAATATAATACACTAAAATTGCAGCCAACTTTAAGTCATTGCTAAATCGGCCATTTCATCTGCAGCAACCTAACACTATTGCCAATGTTATTAATTTACGTTGGTCTGGAAAAGGAATGATGTTCATACCTCTGTCTTCCTTTTATATTCTATACTTAAAGCATCGTCTACTTGCACCATTTTACTTTTAGAAATGAAATTCCGAGTATATTTTCCATATTTTAAATTCAAATTTACTTGAATCACTGAAATTATAGATTCAGAATTTCCAAGTGCTTTACTCTGACGTTAAATGTATTAGAACCTTACTTAGCATCGCATTCTTAAGTATTCTATATTTGTCAACTGGTGGCGAAGATTCAAATGGTATTCGAAAATTGTATAGCTTGTTCATGAATTGCTAATCAGAGTAGACATTTAAACTGTCGCTCTCGTGTGTTTCATCACTTGGCTATGATGGTACTTTCTCTTGAATACAAATTGTAGAATTCGAATGAGAAATAAAAATCCTGAAAGGATACTTGTATTTGACGATGTTGAAGTCTTAACTTTTGTGTCTGAAATCAACATAATATTGTGGGTTTGTGCTACTGTTTAGAAATGTTTTCGGAACAAACAAATGGACTTTATCGAAAGTACATAAAAATCCAATGTTCACGTTTTTTGCAATGATGATTTTTTAATGGATTTGAAGAGATGAAATACTGTCTAAGCAAAATCTATTTTCATTAACTCTTTTATTTTTTGGTTTTGGAGTGCTATGAAAATAATGTGTTTTTGATTTGGAGCTTTAATTTTGCATTCTGATTTTTTCCTTTCTAGTTTACAGTTACTACGTTATAGATAATTTGTCACAATACGGCTTTAATTGACGAAAAATGTATAAGTTAGTTCAGAAATAAAAATTTTTTGTTTGGTTTTAATATAGAGTATCTATAATTCAGTTATATAAACAGGCTATGGGAATGTCAATGATGATAAATTGATCTTAAAAAAATAAAAATAGGAAGTTTTCATTTTAATTTTGCGTTTTTATTTGAATTTTCGAAGTCAAACTTTGACCGTAATCGACTCAAATCAAAAATAAATTGATATTTTATCATATGTAACATGGTTGAAATGAATTCAACAGGTGGAATAAATTTCAGGTACTAAGTTAACGGCTTGGCGATAAACATATATGCCCATAATAAACTGAATGTTTCAATGCTAATATGGTCCCTTTGTCAGTGTTTTGCCTTTTGTTTGTTCATTTTGATGCTTACATTGAATCTACATCTTCGATTATTATTACTCCATGGTCTACATTTTTATCTTTTTTTGTCCACAGAATAATCCGTCGTTCTCAGACACTTCCTTTATTTCGTCCTCAGACGCATTTCGGCAGTGCGCAATCCTCGATGTGATATTCCGTTAATTTTTATTCTTTAGATTATCAAAAAAGAACCAAGTACTTCAATAACGAAGATGATATTCTTATTAGTATTATAGTAATTCAGGGAGAACACATTTTTAGTATTACAGGAAAAATCATAGTTGGATCATGTATTCTCGTACTCGAGTTAAAAAAACTCGAAAATTTCGAAACTCCGGAACTAGGAAATTCCGGAAATTACATTATGCATCATAAAAAATATGGTATCATAATTAAATTGTAAAAACCACGATGTCTGTCAGTGTCCTTATAACGATGTTTTTGATTTAGTTGATGTCTTTGTTCAATTGTTAACGAATGGTCTTAGTCATACACTACGACTTACGGGTGATGAGTTGAGAGTCATTAGTCAGAAACTGCTAGAACCTGAATCAAAACCCTGCCCGAAACTTTTCTATCTTTCGTTTTGGAACGCATTCACCGCTTAACGGGCTTGCTTTGTCAAACAGGAAACTGGTTTTCGATCCAGGATCATCGTCTGTATTCTGAGACCTTCTCCATATTTCATGTCTCATTCTCACCGGCAGCGTAACTTTCAGAGGCTTTCGTAATGACATTTTTGACTTATTTTTATAGTGCACTTTGTATTCGTATGTGGTTTGATTTTATGATTGGTTCGATCATACCAGGGTTCTAATTACCTTTTCTTTGGCGAATATAATCGGGAATCCCGAGATCCGTTCTTGCTTCGTATCCAAAAAATGCCCGCAAACGCTCTGAACAATTCAAAGAAATTCATGCCGCGAAGATCTATCTTCAAAGAAGGAAGAGTTTGAAAACAGTTTTTAGTACCAGAATATCCAGTATGGATATTCGGGAATATTTGTAGAATCGCTGTCTACTTTGCGACCCAAAGGAAGGTAATAGAATGTGAAAAGTTACATCAGGCGTTGCTTACAGCTGCATCCTCGTTCAGGGTTTATGGAACATCTGCTATGGGCAGCATCGTGCGCTATTATGCTTGATTGGCTTTTCGGAGGACGTTCTTAGTTTTTGAATGATATTGTGGAAAGACGGATTCAATCATCTGGATAAGGAAGAAAACTTCTAGCGTACATCTTGTCGGTTTTGAGGCAGCACTAGTTAAATCAAACCGAGCAGTGCATATTGACAGACTCTTAGTTGAGTATTCCTGAGCCGATAGGGGTGATCAACAAGAAACCTGCAGTGCGGCCATCTTCTCTTGATTAACGGCCAACACAAACAAACCCATCACATCAAAGAAAAGGCGATGTGATAATAATAATCCACTTTCTTTTCTACTCTACGGCGCAGACACTTTATTAAATTTGAAATGAGTTACATCGAAAGTTGTTGCAGATGCAGAGATAAGGATTGTTGGAAATTGGACGCACTTATCTTCGAAATGACGGTGTCGGTGTAGAAACAGTCCTGGAGCGTCCTGATTGCGTGTTTTGTATGAGCGGTGGAAGGTGCTTATTTTTACTTAAAACTGATATGATAAGCTACGTAGTGAGTTCTTGGGGAAAATTGGACACCTGGGAGGCATATGGGACAGAGGAGTTTCTTGTCTAGCACTCCATTTTCTTCGTAGCATTTCAAAAATCTATGCAACCGAGTATTTGATTTTAGTGGTTTCTACAGAACATTTAACAGGATATACTCATAATTTTCACCTCAGAGACATCTAGCAACAATGTTCTGCCAGGTACTATGTTGAACTATTTTCAGTTTAGAAACCTGATCTGGTATAGTCATAAATTAACCTAGGACATAACAATGAAGAATTTGCCATAAGCAAAAATTGTTGCAGATAGGACATAAACACAAACGGCGGAGAGATGCACATTACCATTCTCCTAAATTTTATATTCATACACATTGCCTCAAATACATGATTATACTGAAAAAATTATTTGAACATACATTAAAGCTTAGAAAGCAAGCCTATAGTGATTGAATTACAAAGCTCTCTCACTTGCAAAGCTCGCATTATTTTGAGAAAACCCACGAAAGAGTATGAAACCAGGATCAAGGAAGCAATTCGGAAAGCAGTGAAAATCAGAGACCCAAAGTTCGGGAACATACTCACAACAATGAGCTTTCCGGCTTCAAAACTTCCCAAACCAAACACTCCGATAAGACCGATAAGTCCGATAAGTCGATTACATATAGACGCTAGGGCATAAACTAGCGAAATACTTAGTGAGAGTACTTAGAAACAACCTCCAACTCCGAAACCCATTCTGAATATCTAGCACCGAAGAGGTGATCGACAAACAGCATCAAGTCAACACAAAAACACTTAACTGGTATTTTTCGTTATAAGAGATTTCCGCCCATAAGTCCCAGTAATGGAAACAATTAATATACTGCAAAAAATCCTACTTAATAAAATGAAGGATAAGTATATTTCTACGCAGCTGACAAACACCCTTAAAAAACATTACATAGGTAAAATAACGGTGGAGAGACAGGAGCGGAGCGGAGGAGACAACAAGACTGGAGCGGATAACTCTAGCTGATGGGATCTATGAAAAAGAGTTAAACACAGTATAAAAGATAGCAGTTTTCTGCTATGCAATGAATAAAAAAGACATGTTAAACCGAATAAGAAGAAACGTCAAAATAACCATAAAGCATCGAAAACACAAATAGAAGCATAGAAAACAAGATGAAGAAAAATTAAAAAACCATAGACAACATTGACATACATGGAGAGCAAACTAAAAATTAGCGAAACTATTCCAAAAATACAACTTCAGTGAAGCTTTAGAAACAAGGAACAGTTTGGAAAAAATACTTCGCACAAACACAAGCAAAGGAGACCCGTTGGAAAACTGAGCGTGCTTGAATAAAGTGACTTGTGTATCGGTCAATTAGGACGTAAAGTAAGAACAAGATTTCGCGAGCACAAGTGTTTACAACAAAAGATGCGAAAGCTGGTAAGACAACTTTACCAAAAAGGTCACACCTCACAATGACAGCAGACAAGGAGCAGGCTCTTTATTTTATCGTTATCTCTTTATTTGTGATTTTTTTTCAAAATGTGATCCATTTTCGAATGACAGGCGTCTTCTTCTAACACAATAGGAATTTCTTCCTGCCTCCGCTAATTTCGAAAAATCGTTGGCCTTACCTGTGATGCTTACTATTTAGAACGATCTGATAGCTCCTAGAGGGTTTCCCTTTCGGCTTTCATCTTTTTTTTCATATCTGTGTCCCTAATTAGGGTGCTTCGATTGGGTTTAATTTTTCCGTTTTTTATATTTTGCCCTCTAGTTTTGGGTTTTTTGACTAAGTTAAGTTTTCTCTGAAGGGAAGTACGAAACAGCTCTTAGCTGCCCGAAAAAAAATTTGGGGAACACCGAAAGCAGTCTCGCATGAGCATCTTTCATACAATGATAGATAATCAATACTTGTCTTGTATCTATCTCTCTTTCTATCGATCACAGTTAAAGTCCGGAAAGATAGGATTTTTTAAGATTTATGTAGAAATTAATTTTTAATTTAATATTTATAAAGAATTGTGGAAAGAGCTCAGCTGGTTTCGAACACGTTCCAATTCGACAATTCTTTATAAATATTAAATTCACTATCGAGGTACTCGAAACATTTGATCAGAACTTCCGCACCCATGAGTCTTCGCTGAGTTAGCTTAGCAAGGGTATAAATCACTTATAAGTTGTAAGTGAAAATGGAAAAATTGATCTACCAAAAACTTCTGAAATTATTTTTTAATGTTGGCGAGATATGTCCATTAAAAATGGTTTTTTTTTTATTAGTGACATAATAAAATGTCACTGTTCATGTTCACATAATTGAACAGTTAAATTTTAAGAAACGTAGGATTATAAGATATGAAACACCATTGAAGTTTCATGCTCAGTTTAAAACATTACTTTATGTTACTTCCAAAAAAAAGATTTTAAATTAAATAACTAAATTTGCTATACCAACATCAATGTACAGTCATTTTCAAATTTTCAAAATGGCGGTGTTAGTGGCTCTTATACTTGAAGTCCTATCACACAATTCGTTTCCACAGGACTTGCCACTCTCATCAATTTATTCCGTGCAAAGTAATTTCACCATTAACATCCAACGATGCATGAAAATGCTCCGTAATTTCAGGTAGCATGTCTTATTCTGCGAGAGCGTTGCCAATTCATGAATAATTCTCGTTTCTCGGAATCCGTTGTCTTACAACCGAGTACAAGGGCAGAAATTATGTACCATACAGGTTTATCTAAATTGCTAATTTTTGTGTTCTAATCCCTAATCCTGTGATGAGTACTATCTGAATGTTCGGATAGTCGCAAATGTAGAACAAAGATATAAGAAATTTGAGGGGTAAAATGAATATAACGGTTACACATAAGCGCAAAGGATGTCGAGAATGCAAGCTAGGAGTTCTCAAATCGATGATTTTGGTGAGGCATGTTAGCAATTTTAAATATACGAGTCTATGCTTCGAACTTTGTACGTCTTGTACTTTAAGGACACAATAGTTGGCATTAGAGTTTCAGGTACTGCATATTTCCATTCAATATGCTATCGTGCTTGAAGAGAATGAACTGGAAGCTTATTCTGTTTCTGGATTATCCGGAAAATATTCTTGAACGAAATGAAGTTAATGGCGCCTTTTCACTGGTGTAATGTGATTAAGCCTGCACATGAAATGGATTATGTTTTTACGACTTGATTGCATGACATGCATATAAAGTAGGATTCTTAATGTGTGACTGGAATTTCAGTAATGCTTCTGGATATTTTTTAAGTTTTTGGTGGGCTCTCAATGAAAGTAAATTAGCAAGCAGTTATTATATAATACATCGTTCCGTGCCACTCTAATGCGCAAATGAATTGAATAACTCGTTAAGGCTCTCATTCATAGAGAAAGGATGCTTATTACAAGCAATTATACAAGCAAATATACATTTACATAATTTGAATAGATTAGGTTCTGTATAGGAATGTATAGCATTGATTGGAATGATTAGAAATGATTCCGCTGTATAGGATTGATTAAAAATGATGAAAGTATAATGTCTATTTAAAAGAAGTTAAGTGACATCTTGGCTGCAACACCTGTTTACCAAGAATTTGTTTGCTGGTCCTTAATTTTCGCAAATTGTAGTTTTCCCGATACGATGAATTCCTCACCGTGGTTTTTGATAGTGAAAAATCCGTTCATTAAAACTTCGAGTGAAAGAATCGAAATTATGCATTTCTGGATCAAAGCCTTAATGAAGGAGTTCTCGAAAAACAATTTGGAGATTGCAATGTGCTGAACAATTTGGTATATTGTTCTTCGAGTACTTTTCTTTCAAACACAGGGGTAAGTCCATGAAAAAACGACCAACAGTCTTCGATCGCTCCCGCCAGATTTCAATGAAATTCTGACTGTGAATATAAGTAGTTCAATAATTTGCACCAATAAATTGTTCTTGAAAAATATAGTATATTTGCGGAAATGTGGCCTTTTGTAGTTATTGGGAAAGGTCAATTGTTGTTGTAGTCAAAAAATGTGTATAAAATATTTTACTAAGCCGGTAGCCTTCAAATAAGGCTTGTTGAATAGGGTAATGTGTATGAAATCTAATAAAATAGTGCAAGAAGCACACTAGTCAAAAAGGATGAACAAAATAATTATAATATCGTTTATCCTTTAATTTGTTGGAATTTACACCGTGGACTTTCTTCAATTTTTCATGTATTATAAACAGTTACGTATGCTACAAGTGCACAAAAATTCCTAGTGGACGTCAAAAAAGTACATTGGTAAGAAATTTTCAAAGATATGGAATACTTTAACCGCTAAAGAAAATTGACAAGACAGTCGACACGCCTACTGACAATCGATATTGAAAAAGCCTTCGATACCGTCTGGCATGACGGTCTTATTCATAAGCTCAAAGTGTGCAGTACCCAACCATAAGTTCACAAACTAATTTTAAACTAATCCTTCCTGAGAGAAACATATCAGATTTAAGTTCGACGATCAACAGATCAGATCATCTCCAAACTAGAGGAAATGAAGTCTCGTGGATTAAAGTGGACACCTGCCTTTATCGCTTATACCCATGGTCTCCATAGACGGGTTTGAAACAATGTATCAATCACCACACCAAGGATCTGAAACAAGTTTCAGTCTTAGGTCCCAATTTATTTAGGCTACCTGGATTCCCGAACACAACTGGTGAGTGCTCTCCGCCACTCTCTAGCCTTCAAAACCACAACCACCACGTTTCAGCCAGGATAGGCTTTTTAACGTGTAGGGGGCTGACATGGGCGTCCCCCTAACCCGTGGTTCAGATAACCTCTGGTCAGGTTGCGCTTCTCTACAGTCCGAGAAAAACTCTCAGTTTTTGCTCCAGGCGTAAGGGACTGATTACCCTTCCTCCCACCGCGGGTACGTGGGATCAGTACTCCCCGAGGACTGAATGGAACAAGCCGAAGCCTATACCATCAGCCCCCTGCGTCTACCGGAGTCTTATAGCACAAGTCTATAAGGTCCGGGTTAACACAGTAACAACATATAGTCAACATTTACTGCACATATTACACAAAATTTTCGATTTCACTTTTAGCAAGGCACTAGTCTCGCATCCACTCCATCAACATAGTTGATGTTGCAATGCGAGCTTTTCGACCAGCTATCAACATATAAACTCACTTCGTCTACATGACATTCAGTCCGTTACATTCAGTTTCTCAAAGTGGTCAGTCAGTACAGCAAACACACATTAAATATCGACAATTACATCATGTCCGACAATTAAACTGTTCCATCAGTTTCTTCAATTCCATCTCTTCCGGCAATTCCATCTACACACTCTTCCAACATTCAACTATTTCACCAATCCAACTATTGCATCTTCATATACTTCCACTACATCTCTTCATCAATTACATCATTACCATCTTCTGACAAATCCAACAATTTCCTTCAGAACATCACACACTAACACTCCTTACTTTCATCTAGAGTCAGGTCTATTCGTCAATCATCATAGTCATCAATTCAACTCAGCAGCTAACATCCATCGGTTCAGCTCATCAACATCTCTTCAGCGATGTAGACACCCTCAAATCCTCGTTTTTCGTCAGTTACATTAAGTCCTCGTTACATCAGTTCAACGGTTTCAACAACAGGGGCTAGTTTGCTACACTTTCCCACGGTACACTACGGGCCGGGTCAAATCTCGTAAGCGACGTCTTCGGTACTAGCTATAGTAAAATTCCTTCGACTGCCTTCATCCACTCATACAGCATTTCATCCCCTTATACAGCATTTCCAACATTTTATCTTCCAAATTTTACAAACATAGATCGTTCTTCCGTACGTCTGTCGTCACTTCTTATTTACAACGATTTCACTCGGCAAAAGACCAACGCCATTGACACCTCCACTCCCCATTTACATGGGCTTGGGACCGTCATGAGGTAGAACCGGGCTGGGTTCTAGAGGAAATGATGGGAAAAATCTAGCAACACTTCCACAGGTGGCAAATTAAAATCATGGTTTAGAACACCACGGCAATCTCATCAGCAGAAAAGCTAAGGTTCAAGTTACCAACTATCGAATCGATACTTATAAATGGCTCTAAAGAAACCCTACTACTTTCCTTCCGGATACCTGCACCAAAATTACTGATACCTGACAGATACCTGCCAAGCTTGCACAGAGCTCATCTGCTCAAAAAAGCCAAAAACTGCCTGAGTCCTTTCATCAAATCACTTGGTCGTATGTAGAGTCCACAAAAATCAAGACCTCGCCCATGGATCTGCTTAGATTCATTAGCTTATGAGTTAATATACGAAAAATAGTATTAATTTAGATTTAAGTCTAGTAGTAAGAAGTAAGTTAAATTTTTCTTTCGATCTAGTTAATAGTGCCTTGTTTAAGATAACTAATCGAGAGCTAAGTATAATTTTATCGAAACACAGATGTTATGAAATTTAGAGACTCTAGACGCATTCTACTGTCAGGAACTTCAAAAATTACAAAGCCAATAAGGAATTGTAAATGTTGTTGTTTAAATATTCAGTTATAAGAAACATCTATTAAAATTTGCCAATCTCTGTTAATGTTGTCTACTACTTCCGATTCTCATCAAATTTCCAATCAGTGTTACGTTTCAAAGAGCTTTATTATTTTTTAACTGTCAATATCCTATTAAAACATTTTCGTATTTTAGGAAAATTAACTCTTTACTATCGATTTAATCCAGCACATCAGTGACATAAATAAGTATAATTATTCACAATAATGGGACGAGTTCTCAGTATAAAAAAATAAAATGGAATAGATTTGTGCAAAAAGGAATGATCATTGCGATACTAGATAGAACATTAAGCGAAATTCAGTCGTACGGAAACCTACAAAAAGAAAGCAAAGTCCATCAAACTGAATTCAAATTGTAAATCTAAATCTCTGGGTCCTCTATCGGACCCAGAAGAAATGATAAGGATCTTAAATAAACCGCACAATTTATCTAAATATGGAGTATAAGGAATAATCCCAAAATACATACTGAGACGGATGATAAAGCTAGCTTACAATTTTGAATTTTTTGAATGATCCTTTGAAAAAAGGCATAGCAAAGGTAAATTTCCTTGAATGAGGTTGGATTGGACTACAACCAAAAAAAAAACCAAAACAGAGTATGTCCAAGAGTAAAACATTTAAACAAACTAAAAATGGAATTCGGGAAACAAAAGAAGATGATTTATTTGTTTGGGACTGAAGATTTTTTTGGTTAGGAAGGTGAATGCATTTACGCACGGATCGTGGGGCTCCAACAGTCACAAGTATCTGGAATACCCTCTGAACACCTCCCCCTATGAACGTGAGAACCCATCCTGGAACCGTTCTACACTTGACTTCGGGACAGGTCTCGTTTTGCCACGTTGTCAGTCACCTACATACAGGGTTATCACTCCGCGGGAAGGGAGGACGGAAGAGATATTACCAGAGAAGTAATCCTCAAACCTCGACGCCTTCAGCTACTGTAAGTTCATTTTATTTTTCAGTATTGCGTCACACAATGTGTTACATGGTCCATTCTTCAACTGATCCAAGAATCTCAGTGAGAAAATTATCCAGGGTGAGCTCTGGATAGGTCCCGCCGCAGGCCGTTCCATCTTTCGCATGCAACAAATGCCTGGCAAACATTATCTTCCTCTTCTGGACTTAATCCACAGCTGGATGTTGGTGATTTACAGATATTGTACAGGTAAGGCTAAAAACATCCATGTCAGCTCAATTGCAAGATCAGGTAGAAGTCAATCTCACCATGCCCTCGATTAAGCAACGGCCTCAGGTCTGGGATGAGCCTCGCAGAACACCTTCCATTCGTGCAATCTAATAAAGATTCCACTGAGTCAACTATCCACTGAATGAGCATTGTCTCTCCTCGCTGGTAATTTTCTCCCTCAAATCTTCCTTCTTACGCTGGTAAATGGCATAGCGCTTCCTAGCAAGGAATGTGATACCCATAGCACCAACAATGACTCTCACTGCCAAATCAAAGACTGTCGAACATGACGGTACAATCTTCATTTCTCCTCTTCTCTGCACCAGCGCCAGCCGTCTTCGGTACAACTTCTTACTGAGAGTGTCGCCCCACATTTCTGCTTCATACAGAAGCACTGACTCTATGGTACTCACCAAGAGGCGTCTTCTTGATAGATTGGGCCCCCTACACTGACCATAAGTTGACTCAAAGCCGATACGTTTCAGGCAGCATTCTCTATCGTTGTTCTGATTTCCTCAGAGAAAATAATTTTTGAGTCGATCAGTAGCCCCAGATACTGCATCGCTGACTTCGATTCAACGTGAATGACGCCAACACTAACTCTAACTGTTTACTCTAGGGGTTCTTTTCTTTGTCAAGATGACCACTTCAATTTTCTCCAGCGCTAAACTGAACCTGCGAATGGTCATCCTGTCTGTCTGTCTTCACGTGGGGCATAAGCCTAACTAGTCAAAGTTATGCATATGGCCTACCAAGCGCGAGTTATATGGCATCTTCAATCTGAAAAGCCCATCATAAGACGCGTGCCACAGGTTCTGATCAAGGATAGATTCCTGGGCAAGCCTTCCTTTGATGAGTTTCTCTAGCACTTTCCCAGCCGTGTCTAGCATGCATAACGGAGGTTAGGTGGACGGGACGAGATTTCTCTTCCCCTTGCTAATCAGCACAAGCTTTGCCACTTTCCATCGTTCTCGGAAAACTCCATCCCGTAGGTAGTCGTTGTATACGCTGAGCAGCAAGTCAGGACAATGTTCACACACGAGCTGCAATATCTCAGCTGGAATACGTCTGGGTCAGTTACCTTTCGCGTTTTCAATGAAAGGATTGCCTCTTACAATTCTGACTCTGTAAAAAATCGATCGGTGTTTCACCATGGACTTTGTCAACACGGACGGGGAAAAGCAGGAGCGGCCCACCGTTAACATGGTCGGGCAGCGGGGATGGGGTGAAGTGGAAAAGATGGGCACTATTCCGTCCATCTTTTCCCTTCATATTTATAAGGCTTCGGTAGGGCACCAAGCTGCTGCATAACTAGCTTGTTGCCATGGATCCACAAATCCTTGTTCATATTGTCCACTAGATCTTGCCAGCTGCGAGCCTTGCTGCTGTTGATCAGTTTGCGAAGGCATTTCCTGGCCAACTTATGTGCTTGTACACGGTTTTGGGCCCGTTGAGCTTCACGACAATGCCTAAAGGGAGTAAAGGTTAAGGAGGCCACGAGGGGATTAAAGATTTAAAAAAAAAAACAAATTTGCTGGAATATTTCCAGAAATTCGATTTCAATATTATATATTTCATTCATTTTACCGAAATATTCAGTGAAACTTATATATATCACTTGATAAATCACCAGCATCCACTTCAAAACCAGGCCTGCATCTATGGAAGGTCTTATGGTCAGTTTGGTGGGATTATAAAAGGGAACATATGGGGAGCTCCTGGATCGAAATCAAACATTAAATGTGCACTCGTACTGCCAGCAATTAAAGCAACGTTAAATAACAATGATGGTAAAAGTTTTTTGATTGCCAAAAGTCGCAGAGTCGTTTTTTACCACGACCTTTTATTCGGTCTATCTATAACGGTTTATCACTTATTTCGGTCCCAGTTCAACTTTCTGCAAGGAAGGGAATGAAACATTGAAAAGAATCTTTGTACAAAGCTTTTTTGAAATTGTGGGCTCATTAAATGCTTCTTGAAATAAGTCGATGGTTGCACGAAATGTATGGCAAGTCGCGCCATTTTGTTGAAATCAGCGGTTTTCTGCATTATGTCAAGTGGACTGCGGAACGAGAAAGTCATTGATCATGGCTTTATAGCGGTCCCCATTGACTGTAATGTTATCTCCAGCAGCATTTTTGAAGACATGTGGACCAATTATTCCACCGGCCCATATAGCACGCCAAACTGACGTTTCGTGGTTTTAACGATGTTTGGACAACCGCCGATGGTTGTATGTCGTTCTATATGCGTTAAGTTTGTTTATTGACGTAGCCATTCAGCCAGAAATGAGCCTCATCACCAAACAAATTTTCTTATGAAATTCGGGATCCGAGAGATTTGTGCTTGGGCCCATACATCCAGTATATGCCGTGCCCGATAATCGTTTGGCTTGTATTTCTGTCCATATTAGAATCTGTGTTCTACAGCTGCTTTGGTTTCTTCATCCGTTTCATCAGTCTGAGTAAACGTGGTGCAGAAACGATCCATCGTTAGTCGAAGTAAATCTTTTCATGAAGAATTATGTCGAAAATGGTAAACTAAATTGAACATTAAAATCTTGACAGTTGTCATTGACAACTTTTATGAGTTCCATTTACCCATATAACAGTTATTTCTCAATTGCGTTGAAACTATCCATTAAGGAAAATGCTGTATTCATCTGGGGATTTCGAATAAAACACCATAATGGAACACATTAGAAGAAATTTTATAAACTTATAACTTATCCCCTACGCTCTATTTAAATCAAAAACTATTATGAAAAAAAATTAATTTATTTTCAATTGTATTAGCTTCTAAGAACATTAATTCTGGAATTATTCTTAACAATTAATAATAAGAGCTACAATGATCGTAACATTAGTGAACTCTTGCTGATGATTTCCAGAAAAATTTTCATCGTTTCATTAATTACAAGAGAATTTGCATTTTCGTTGTTTTCTTTGAACTGAGTTCCAAAAGTGCTTATAAACTTTTGTTCAAAATTACATTAAGACAATCTGCAGGCCCGACACGAGCCATGGATATGGAATGTTCATAAATTCAACTTTAAGTGCTGTTGTAGTCTTTAAAAGTAATGAAAGAAGTTTTGTAAAATAAATTAATGAAGTACCTTCGATGAGATTCACATTTCTGGCAATCGTATTCCTGACTTATTTGATAAATGTTATGACTTTCCCTGTACCAATTGATTTTGATACAATGGAGGTGGTGTAGTTATAAGGCGGGTTTGATTTTTGGCCAGAAACATTATTCTAGATGGAGGTATCAAAGAGTTTTGTACACCGTTAGAAAGATGAAGGTAATATGCAACTTTAATATCCAAGAAAAGTTATTGATTTAAGTAAAATTTAATGGTCAATTTTCCGAGGACATGTATCCTGTTACGCTAAAAAACTGATTGGATATTGAAACTGCCAAACAATCAACGAAAAGTGAGAAAATATAAAGTATAACCGCTTAACTTTCAGTGAAAATAGAATTTTTATGTATTTTGAAGACCTTCAGTTTGCCACGAGGTTAAAAAGTAAGGCGAAATTTTGAAATAGCAAAATGACATAACAACAACAATTAAGTAACAAGGAAACATTCAATAACCATCTTCTTCTTCGTCATCCAAGGCGCTATCACAGTGACTGCTTCGAAAAACAAACGATTGCCCATATCAATGAATGTATGCTAGCATGTGTTGTATTTGATGGGCAACACATGTCAGCGGTAAACTTCAGTGCCAAAAATCTTAAGGGGGTCTTCTACCTTTTTAGTTCAAAAAATTAGATTTTTTTAAATTTTCCAACCCAGAAGGTGTTAGGAATATACCCTTAAAAGGATATAACTGAAATCTTATTATTTCGAGTTTTTCCGAGACGTCGCAGACAGTTACGCGTGCTCTTATCGCATCGCTCTTCGCGATCACCTAAAAGCTGGCCCATCAAGTTTTTCTAAAGTTATCTAACGTTCTATTGAATACCTGATGTATCTGTATCTATGTTATCTCTGATATGCATGTTAAATGGACCGAAAACATTCAGTTCGAAAGAAAATTCAACGTCGGAAACATCTCGCTTGTTACAAAACTGTATTCGTCGAAAATTCAGTTCGTGTTTATTATTTGTATAAATTGTTTTTCCGTGATGGACCGAAAATCTGCTAAAGGAAAAAACACTCGCCCCGATCGAAAAAAAAAACCTTTAGGTCCTTCTTCTTATCGTTGGAAACGCGATGCATCGTTCGCAAGCACATCAGCGCAGAAACTGAAGAAAAAAACGGTGCGCGGAAGTTCCGATAAATCCGAATTACGTGTATTGCATTCTGGAATTTGTTTCAGTTTTTACAGCGATTTCGTACATTGTGATTTGCAAAGACTGTCGTGAAACAATTCGGTTTTCTCAAAGTTGTAAAACCGGTGCGGGATTTACAATTGTTATGAGATGCAAGTGCAGTGAGAAGTCTATTGATTCATGTCCGAAGATCAATAATAAGGCTTATGAAGTGAATCGCCGATTAATTTTTGTGCTACGGTTACTTGGTGTCGGTCTCGAAGGATTCAATAAATTTTGCGGGTTGATGGACATTAGCTGTGGAATCGCGAACAAAACGTACTATGCATGTGTCGAAAGTTCAAGCAACGCCGCTAACGCCATTTTCGAAAGTGTTCTGAAAAAAGATGTAGAGGATGAAAAAGATTTGAATGTGCAGCATAACAACGTGGGAAATCATTTAACAGTTTCGGGGGACGGAACATGGAAAAAAAGAGGATTCTCTTCTTTGTTCGGGATTTCGTCTTGATCGGAAATTACAGCCACAAAGTTTTAGGTGCGATCGTTAAACCCAGTTTGTGCCAAGCATGTTAAAATCAAGAAAACATTGAAAGAAACAAATATTGATGAATTTAATTTGTGGTCCGAGAATCATTAAGAAGACTGCACTGCAAATCACTCAGGAAGTGCAGGGAAAATGGAGATAGACGGAATTACCGAAATGTTCATGGGATCATTAGAAAAATACGGCGTAAAATATGTTCGATACGTGGGTGATGGAGATAGTAAAACTTTCAAAGGAATTCTCTCTGTAAATCCCTATGGTGATGAGAATATCGTGGAAAAAAAAGAATGTGTTGGCCACGTTGAAAAACGAATAGGATCAAGGCTCAGGAATGTTAAAAAAGATAACAAAGGTAATGGAGGAAAACTCACAGATAAAGTTATCGGGGAGTTGACGGAGTTCCGTGAAAAAAATGAAGGACGCGATTTGGGCGTCATTTTATCATTGCAGCTCGTCCGATGATAAACCAAATCACACATTATGCCCCCCCGGAGAAAGTAGCTGGTGCAAGTGGCGTCAAGCTGAAGCAACTGGGACTCTGGAGACTTTCAAGCATGACAGGGTTCCCCTCAACCCTGCAGTTCAGAAAATCATTAGGCCAATTTATGAAATCTTATCATCTGACAACTTGCTACAACGGTGCCTAGGCGCACACACACAAAACAGCAACGAGTCCATCAACAGTTGTTTTTGGTTATTGGCGCCGAAACATTTACAATCCGGGAAAAATGTCATCGATATCGCTACCTATCTGGCAATGATGATTTTCAATGAAGGATACGAGACAATACTGGAGACTATCGGCACGATGGGAATCACTTTGGGGCCGACAGCAGAGATGTGCGTCGCCCGTCTCGACGAGAACCGCATCAACCGCTCGGAGCAAAGGGTCAGCGATGCGGCAAAAAAGGCTCGGATCGAATAACGCGAACAACAAATTGCTGAACGGGAATCTTTTTTCGAACAAGAAGATGAACTTTATGGCCCCGGCATCACAGATTGATTGTATGTAACTTTTCGTCCAAGATTAATACATGAATATCTTTAAATGCGATGTCCCAAAAGTTGCGTTTTTGTAACTGGTTGACATGATATCTATAACTAATTGTTTGATTAATTGAAGTTATATGTATATCAAAATTTGTGAAAAACATGTGGCTATCGTCTGACAGATGCTTTTTAGATTTTTTTTATTTAAACAATTTGTACAGATGTTTTTAACCTTGAAAACATGAAAAAAAAATTATTTTTTTTTAAAGTTGACTGTTCTGCGAAATTTTCAAATTTTGAAAATCCCATCTGTCAAACGATAGCCAAGGTGATAAAAGAACTAAATCATTTTGATTTTTTTGTTTGAGACGATTTTCATGAGCTGAATCGTGTCAACCATTTGTGTATGCATTTTTTGCAAGGGACACTTCAAGGTCAAGTCACGGTCAAATCGAAGACGGCAAATTTTCAGTAAAATTAGTGTCAAATGTATTTATATAAACAAGTTGAATGCAACAAACCGCATCTCGATTGCGTTTTTAGTTTTTCTTTAAATAATATTCAAAACAAAACATATGCAAAACAGTGTCTAAAATGAAGCCACAAGGTAGAAGTCCCCCTTAAGCAAATAATACCAAAATGCACACCTGCAAGCGCTCGGCTAGTCGTGTTGCTTTCTTCGGTGTAAAACTTAAGACTTCTATTTTCCTGGTTGCTGTTGCAGTCTTCAGAATGTCACGAGTTTGTGCAGAAGTAAGTTCGGAAAATCTGCTTCGCTTTTCAGCCATTTTTTGATTTTTGGTTTGCTGTAGGATAGTAATAGCCCAATCCCGTCCAAAAAAAGTACACGTTCAAGCTGCCAGGTAAGGCCAAAGCAAACGTATAAGGGTATGGTTAAACCATAGCGAACCACTAAAGCGTGCTAACTGCTCAACTTAACGGTATTCAACGCTAATTTTCTTGAAACCTTCGTGCTGGTGAGCAATATATAAATATAAAGAATATAAAGAAGAAAATGCGGGAGGATGCGCATACAGGATTCATGCACAATGATCATATATACGCCAGAAAAATTCCACTCACATACTCAAGCTCAAGAAGCAAGCCGTCGCGATCCCTCTTCTCACTTACTTCGTTTAATTTGCAAGCTCTCTATCTTGCAAAGTTCGCTTTATTAGCAATATGAAGCATTTGTAACTTTTTCTTTGTGATGCTCTTCTGGACAGCTGTTTGGTGATTGCGCTTTTGTAGAAACACAGTCTTCACGGATAGTGTTCAAAAAGTTGTCGTTTCTCGTCTTCGTCGAGTCCGGCTACGACTTAAACTTCTTTTGCTTTATACTTAGCTATTTGAACGAAATTTTCGTGGGCGAAAATATCAAGATCGAATAAATGCATTCCTGTGTCAGCAAATCAGCAAGTCAGCAATTTAATTGGAAGAACCATATTGATTAATATTTCGACTCAACTCAAAATCCTGCGACTTGCAAACAAGTATATTTCTAATTTCTAAAAAAAGATATCAGACTTAGAAAAAAGTAAAGGGAGAATAAAACAAGAATATAATTTTTTTTACATTGTCACTTTTAAGTTGAATCGAAAAATAAAAGGATTAAATGTAGACATTAAGTTCTTGAAAAAGTGTAAAAAAATATAAAATTGTACCAAAAAGACATATAGTGATATCACGATTGGGCTTACCCAGAGAAACGCATAGAGGTATTGCAACAAAACTTAATCACAAATTAAGTATAAACCGACTTGACTTAAGTTTAGTTATGGTCCTTGTTCGGGGACTGACTGACATGCCAGAGCGCACCCAGGAAACAACGGAAATTGAATCGATCCTTTTATACATTGGCGACTTTTTTTGTGTCTTAAACCTACTTCACCTTCAGGAAAAGGCTCTTCGAACAAACATTTAGCGCAACTATGAAGAATTCACTGTATTTCCTTTAATGTGAAATATGATAAAAATATGTAAAAATGTGATAGAATGAAAGGTACTCTAAAGAAGTTAATCAATCTGCACAGGAATATCATCTTCACAATGGAAGTGGAGAGGGAAAATGAAACACAGTTTTTGATCCAACAATAATTGGAAAAAACGATATATTAGAATCCAATTTTACAGAAAACCCACAAACAAATGGAGGACGATACCAGCCCCAACATGCACCGAACAAAGATGGCAATATTCAACAGCTGCATTTGCAGGATGCTGACCACTCCGCTGATGAGTCAACGCTGTGAGCAGGAAAAGACCTTTATCTTGCAGACAGTGCAAATGAACTAAACGGCTACAGCGAAGACGAGATAAACTCAGCATCAAAAATGATGGAGAGAAGATTCAAAGAGGAATCCTTAACCATTTGCCACGAGCAGAACAAGCGCATTGAGTAGAATTGAATAGCCGTGGTAACATATTAGATCTTTAAGAAGATTGCGATGATTACGAAGAAAGCCAACATAACCTAAGGTGTACCCACAGGCCAGAAATTTGAAATGGTGTGAAGACTAAGCTCACCCAAAGATAAGAAGCACAAGGCATGGAAACCTGGCAAATACACAAAAAAAAAATAAACATTGGTCAAATGAAACCAAGCGCGAAATCTGGAGACAACGAGCATTCAGTGATACCGCCAAGCCAACCGTCGTTAAATATTTGATAGAAAACAATTGAGAGGAGCTGGAGATACAACAAGAAGTACAAGACGTATACAAAAGAGTTTTGATCATTTAACAACCGGAAAATTCAAAGCTCGACAAAGGTTTGAGTGTCTCATTATCTCGAATATACGAGAGTTAGTTCAGAGACTATTAGAGAAAATTAGACCAAAATAATAACTGGACAATAATAGGTAGAAATCTGAGAATGTTTAAAATAGGAAAAATTTAAGGGATAACTAAGGGATTTGACAGCTTGGAAAAATCGTCTTTTTATTTTTTTTTCAAAGGTATTAATGTTTTGAATTATTGTGTCAAAGCTACATGAAGATCGGAGTAGTATGACTGTATTTCTCCATGGGCTTGGTACATACCGCTCGAGTGCCCAAAATTACTCCTGCCGCATACTAACCCATATATCTACATACGGCTACCACATGACGCCTAGTATTTTTCAGTAGCAGTACAATTTTGAATTTCGGAACAGCATCTCAATTTACTTTGAGTTTTTACCATGAACATTAAAACCAACGTCAGGCATAGGTAAGTTTATATCACGATTTTTCATCTAAAATCACTTTAAACGTTTTTTTTTCTCAAAACAACGTTTTTCAAACTCCGGTTAATAGAATCTCGAAAAGTGTTGAAAATATATATAAATTATAGAACTGTAAGTATTTGAAACCATGTGTAGCTCTCGCGCGGATTTTTGGATTTAATTTATTTTTGTAGTGAAACAAAATCGGAAAAAAGTGATTTTCTGTATCATTTTCGTAAACCAATCGCCAATTCATCATTTTTGCGTTTATATTCAGAGCCTTGGTTTGTGCGTTAGGCATTATCATAGTTTATCTTATACTTGTTGGGTTTTTTCATTTCAAATCAGACATCTCGGGTATTTTTTCAACAGTGCAGAAGTATCAATTTTTGGGGGAGGTACGAACGTATGCCAATATTTTTTTTCTAATAATGTATTTGTTCATGTTCTTCATGAGTGTTAAGCTATTAGGCTTAAGTTTAAGCCTATTAAGTCTGTATGTATCATAACCTAACCTCAGGTCAAGTATAAATAGTTTCCGCCGGAAAAAATCACATATATATCATAGCGTTTAAAGTAGTTAGGCCTCTTAAGAATGATAAGGGATGTTAAGGGGAATGAAAAAGGCAATTTAAGGAAAAACGATTTGATGAGATAAGGTAAAATGATGAAGGGTTTAAATAGAATAATCATTGCCAACCAAACCATGCCTAAAAACACTGAAGAAGGGACACTAAAAACACTCTCGAAAAATATTTGTGTTTATTTAAACAAAACAGATTTGCATTTGTTTTCTGGAAAATTATTAAAGGGGAAACGAAATTAGTGTTCTGTCCATTGAGACTTTGCTTCAGTCTGAAATGTCAGTGTCAGTTCAGTCTGAAGGGGAAGGGTGGAATGCCAAACTGTTGATACCATTTGCAGCCACTGAGATCAAGGCATTCACTGATAAATAATGGGTATGATGTCATTTAACTTCATTACAAACGGGTCAATCGATTGTTTCATGAACTTAGTTATGTGTCGACCTGCCCGGGACCCGTTCATAAATTACCTAGATCACATAGTCGAAGAAAAATGACTCTATATTATCGCGTGGAAACAGAATTAAGGTGGGATGGAATCACCAGCATCCATGACTACTACACTATTATGACCATAGTACCTTTTTTCAGAGCTTCCAATTTTTCCACATGCCGAATTACCATCAGGGCGAATAATTTAGCAATTCTAAATAGGGACAGCTGAAACCCCGCTTCCATCCATATTGTAAATGTACATGCATCATTTCGATGTTCATTCATCAACCGGCTCAAATTTAAAAAATCTACATTTCGTTTACAGAATCTTTTGACTCGGTTCATGGATGTTTGTTCATGTCTGCAAAGGTGAGCTCTTTGCGACCTGCCATAGAACTTCGACTGCGAACTGGAAGGCCAATTCCTTCATGTTTTTCATGCTGAGGTCGTCATAATCACAAATACACTAAAGAATAAATTTCAAAATACTTATCTTTGAAATGTGGAAAATAAAATTCAGTATCGAGAAAACCTGAAAACAGAAAAAAAAACTAAAAATAAAACTAAAACAATAAAAAAATACCATGTTCGGTGTTTTATGCAAAAATCGAGCAAAAAACTTCGAAAGGGCTGGCGAATATCGATATTTTACTGTGATTATTTTCCAATATATATTCCCTTGATTTCCACACACATCTTTGCAGTTAAAATGGTCGTAGACCGCCCGTCTAATTTCATCGTCGCTGTTAAATCTTCTACCCTTTAACTCGGCTTTCAGCTTTGGATGGGTCGGATGGGGCTAGATCAAGGCTATATGGTACATTTTCAAACTGTGTGAAGCAACCCCACACGTTGAGGGATTTTTCTACGCCACTTTTCGATAATTTTTTAATGCAATTGCCTTAGTAAGTTAGAGCAGGTAATATGCCGCATTTAGGGTTGTATTTGATTCTTTAAAGTCAATAAAAATGATTGCCTCACAGTCTAAAAAGATTGTGGTCATCATTTTTTGGCGCTTTGAGTGACTTTTGCTTTTTTTGGAACGGCTTTTCGTTTCCGATGCCACTCCATGGCATTTCTTTTGGATGTCAGATCATAGTATGCATCATGGTTTCACCCGTTACAATCGATTGGATTACTCCTTCTTGGTCTTCGTGGCAAAGCATTAAAAATTGCTTACAACATTCTACTCGACGCTGTTTTTGCACTGAGAAATCAAGGCAACCACCTTGCACTATTTTTTGTTGTATTTAAATTCTCATTTAGGATCCTTAGAACACTTGTTTTAAAAATGCTAGTCTGTGCTGCAATTTCTTTTGTATTTAGGCGTCGGTCACTTAGAACTATTTCTTCCACTAATTTAAAGCATTCTGGAGTAGTTACTATTACAGGACCTCCTGCACGTGGGTCATCTTTTAATGATTCTCATCCCAAGCGAAACAACTTAGACCATTTTTTATTGTTGAAAATGATGGACGCAAGTAACCGTAAACGGCCTTCATTCTTTCTTTGATTTGTGTTGGAGTTAATCTTTCTTTCGTCAAAAACTTTATAAAAGCTGGAAACTCAATTTGAGACATTTTATAAAACAACTTGCCTTAATGATAGTTTCAGCCCTACTATTGTGCAATTAAACGGATTGAGACAGCAAGTTGAAATTTTGTGTAAAGCTTCATTAAACTTGTGACTGACAATTGCATACAGAATTTGCGAACGCATTCTATTAACTATATGAGGCGAATGGACCCTACTGGGCATATATAAATATATCTAGATATAAGACAATTAAGACGCAGGTTTATTCAGCGAACAAAATTTGTTTCTGTAAATAATGTTTTATGATATAATGTAGGTTCGGTTGAGTCGTACTCCCGATTAACGCTGATCTGGCTCTGAGCACCTGACTCCATAAGGGCTGGTGCCAACCCTCGCATGGCCTCCCTGCTTGCATAGATAACCATGGGATCATTAAGGCGACTACACATCCGAGCGGAGATAGCGGCTCTGAGGCGGGACCCTTAAGAACAAAATGAAGAACAACAACAACAACAATAAACAGAATAAAGCAGAGGAGACGAACAAACGAGCCGATGAACATAATTCTGACAACCATAACGATTATCTTGGCGTGTTTTCCCGTAGTGGAAAAACCTTGCGTTCACCACCACGGTCTCATTCAGCCCCAAGCGGAAAGAGCAGTGATGGGCCGGTAGTAAATGCGGCTCCGGAGGTTTACGACCATCTCACTCTTAAGGTTGCTACTGCTGAATCGACCTCAGTAGAAGGAACGCAGACCATAGAACGTAACCCCCGGAGGAGAAAGTCGGCGAAAAAGACCTGATTGTTAAGGAAGTTATCGCGGAGAACCGTTCCGAGGAAGAACGGTTGACTAAAAAATGTTATGCGATCCTCAAACGTATGCAAGGAGCGTGCATAAACCAAAAAACAATCAGTAAAGATGTAAAAAATGGAGTGTTTGAGCTCGAAGACCTCTTGGATCGAGTTTGCCACTACAGGAGACTCTGGAAAAAGTTGGAAGAAGAACATCCAGATCAAACGGTGCCCGTTAAAGTCACCCAACCTTTCCTTCCCAGTATCAAGAGGACTGCTGCTAGCCCTCTCGAGAGCGAACAGGAGAAAAGGCGTAAAGAGAACGTTGAGCCAGAAAAAGAAACGCCACAAAGAAAAGACGCCTTCCAACTCGTGTTATCTAAGGCGGCAAAAAAATCTGCAAAACGCGAGCATAGGCTTAGCCTATTCAACGACAAAGACCGTGGACAAACCAGCAAGAAAAAAGCGAAGAGTCCTCGGGGACGCCATTCTTGTGAAGCCCACCGACGGAAGGAGCTATTTTGACGTTCTATGCGATATCCGCAAGAACGTCAAGCCGGAGGAAACAGGTACGATTATTAAAACTCTACGATCGACGAGGTCCGGAGGGTTACTCGTCGAGTTTGGAGTGGACTCCTCCGATAAATCGCTATTCCGCGTCAAAATAAAGGACGTCCTTGGGGCAAAAGCCACCGTCTCTACCTTGGAGCCAAGAGCATCATTGGAAGTAAGGGACCTGGAATGCATCTCCGATCCGGCTGAGGCCGAAGAAGCCATTCAAAAAGAGTTCCCTGGAATAACTGTATTAAAAGTAAAGCTTTCTCCAGAGAATCGCCGAGGGCAAAGGCTGGCCATACTCGAAGTAACGGAGAAAGATGCTACACAACTCCTGGCCAAAGGAAAAATAAACCTGGCTGGGTGGTGTGCAGAATTCGCCGCCGCGCCATCCCAGTACGATGCTACAGGTGCCTTGGATACGGGCACACCACTTCGAACTGCAAGGGCCCTGACTGTAGTCTGCTTTGCTTTAAGTGTGGAGCGCCTGGGCATAAGAAAAAAGAGTGCGTCGAGACTCCGCGCTGTTTGCTATGTAATCATCTTAACTGTCAACCGACAGAGCACCTTCACGTTGCAGGAACAGGTGCGTGCCCAATCTTTAGAGAGGCACTAGCAAAAGTAAAAGCAGCTCTGAGGTGATGATCAGGGCCCTTCAAATTAACTTGCACCGTAACATCAATGCACAAAATTTGTTAGAGCAGTTCCAGTCCAGAGAAAAGGGAGTTGATCTGCTGCTGCTGAGCGAACAACATCGAAATAAGGCATCACCAGCCTGGTTCTCCGATGACTCCCATACTGCTGCCGTTTGGGTTCGTGGCAGCATGCGACTCCAGATCCAAGGTCACGGCCGAGGAGACGGTTTCGTGTGGATTCAGCGATCAGCGATCATCGAGGAAAGAACTCCGAAGACTCATCAATGAGAGTAAGGCACGCTGCTGGCGAGAACTTGTGGACGACATGAACAGGAATCCATGGGGGCTTGGCTACAAGGTAGTGTGGCGCAAGCTCGGTACCTCACGGAAGCCGTATTTACTTCAAGCAGATAAGATGGACGGCATAGTGCAGGCGCTTTTTCCGACTCACCCTGTCCGTGTTGATGCTGCCCACGAGGTCGACTCAGGCGAATGTCCATCGTTCACTAAAAATGAGCTGGGTGATGCGGTGCTTTCTATGAAACCTCGAAAGGCACCAGGATCAGATGGCATTCCATCCGAGGTGCTACAAAAGGTCTTCCACGTTTGTCCTGATTTGCTACTCAATGTGTTCAACGCTTGCCTTCGAGAATGTGTGTTCCCATCTCGCTGGAAGGTGGCGAGGCTCACATTGATCAGCAAGGGAAAAGGGGACCCCGGGCTGCCATCTACATACCGCCAGCTTTGTATGCTGGACACAGCCGGGAAAGTGTTCGAAAAGCTCATCAAGAGAAGACTCACAGACGCAATTCGTGCTGCAGGGGACCTATCTCCTCGGCAGTATGGCTTTAGAGCAGGGCGATCTACTTCCGATGCCATTATGGAAGTGGTGAATGCAGTCCATCGAGCCGAAGCGCACAAAACTTAAAAACGAGTTGTCTTGCTAGTGACGCTTGACGTCAGAAATGCCTTCAACTCCGCCAGATGGTCGGATATTCTTGGCACATTGGAAATTTTTTTCCGATTGCCAGGGTACCTGTTGCGAATTTTGAGGGATTATTTAAAGGACCGCAGACTGCTCTATGACACACAAGATGGGCGACGCAGTATGGAGATAACGTCTGGTGTAGTGCAAGGCTCCATACTGGGACCAGACTTGTGGAACGCCACATATGACGGACTATTGAGGCTTGAGCTGCCAGATGAATCGCGCTTGGTCGGCTATGCAGATGATATAGCAGCACTGGTCGCCGGACGCACAGTCGAACATGCGCAGCGCAGACTGGGAGTGCTAATGCGTCAAGTGAGGGAATCGATGACCACCCGCGGGTTCAGTTTGGCACTAGAGAAAACCGAGGTGGTCATTCTCACGAAGAAAAGAATTCCCACGGTAATTCCTTTGCAGATCGGAGATGCAACTGTTGAATCTAAAGTCGCAATAAAATATTTGGGACTATTGATCGATTCCAAAATGAGATTTTCGGAACAGATCAGGGCAATGGCGAAAAAGGCCGCGATAGGCGTCTCAGCTCTAAGTCGGCTAATGTGCAACATCGGTGGGCCCACACCGACCAAACGCCGACTTCTCATGAGTGCTGTACAGTCAGTGCTACTGTACGGCTCTGAGGTTTGGGCCGGAGCTCTCAGTAAGGTGCTGTACCGAAAGCGCTTGGCGCAGGTACGGAAACGAGGAGCTTTGTGGGTTGCGTCTGCATACCGCACTGTCTCTGAATCGGCGGTGTTGGTGATCGCAGGAGTGATACCCATCGCCCTCCTTGCTAGAGAACGACGGAGAATTTATGACCGTAAAGTGGAGGGCTCAAGATATGCTGTCAACCGAGAAGAGAGGCAGCGCACAATACTCGAGTGGCAACAGTCATGGGAAGGCGACTCCAATGGCCGCTGGACTGCCCGCCTTATAGGGGACGTGGGATCGTGGCTAAATTGAAGGCACGGTGAGACTGATTATTACCTTACCCAGCTTCTTAGCGGGCATGGGTATTTTCAGTCTTACTTGCACAAAATTGGTAAATCACGGTCCCCAGACTGCATTTTCTGCCCAGGGGAAAAGGACGACGCATGTCACACCTTCTTTAACTGTAGAAGATGGAACAGGATGTGGCAGGACTTGTGAGAGGTGATGGGAGAGCTTTCTCCAGACAATCTGGTTGGAGAAATGCTGAAAAGTTTCGAAAAATGGACCTGTGTGGCACATTAATCTCGGGCAATACTTATTGCCAAAAAATATACGATAGATAACCATGGGCGCGGGGTCTAGGGAGGTCTCCTTTCCAGCAGTCCTCCTCCATCTTGCCCCCTCCCGCTGGAGGGAGATTTCTCTAGACTGACGGCGCCCGAGCGCGAAGTAAAAAGAGGCCTAGCCCGAAGTAATGTGTCAAACGGTTCCAGGCTAGGATCTCTTGACAAGGGGGGGTGTTTAGTGGGTAGTCTGGTATCATGCGCTGCTAGGAGTCCCACACTCCGGGCGTAAATTGCCTTCACCCCCCAACCCAAAGAAAAAAATAATATTTACAATAGTTACAATAGTTATTTACAACCTTACCTATAAATAATGAAACGACAATTAATGTTCGATGTTATCAGTGCGCTGTTTTATATTTTATTTTATATTTTTAATATTTCTTTAATATTCGATATTAATTCTTTTCTGTATTCACGAATTTAATATTTCTCTACTTTAAATTGGCTATTACGATTTTGACGTTTCTACAATTATCTTATATTTTTATTAATCTTAGATTAGGTTAGAATGACAGGTGAGCGGAGCATGCAAAGCGCGGCAGATTCAAATTTAAAGAAAGATACTTTTTTTACATCTCCCCTCCCCCCTAGGTGAAGATTATTCAACTCCTTCTTCTGATACTGGAAGTAATTTTGTTACATGAAATAGTCCAGTTTCTTGTTATAGTTTTCCTGTTTTTATTTTGCAGAATGAATCTGAAATTTTTTGTATTTTTTAAAAGGACCAATTCTAAGTTCATCCAGTTTCTTTCTGTTTAGCTTGTTTCCATTTTCAATATACACTAGCTCTCCTGTGTTAAACGAATATTTCTTTCGTTTTTCGTCGAATATCATTTTATTATATTCGTGTGATTTTTTAGTTCTTTCCAGAGCCAAGTCTTGATCTCTTATCCAATTTTCTTTAGTATTTCTGGTTTTTTATTCTTGAGGTAAAATGCTGCTATCTAAGCCATCTAATAAATACTTAGGCGTAAATCCAGTTACTGTATGTTCTGTTGTATTGTACTTTTCGATACATTCTCTGGCAATCGTTGTCCAAGCTCTTTTTTCTTGGTTTTCATTTATCTTGCACCTTATTTTGTTGACTAGAGTTTGATTCAAGCGTTCGTTCAGACCATTAGAGAAAGGTGCATTAACAGCCGTAAAAATTAGTCTAACGCCATTTTTTTCAGGGCTTCTTTAAAATCTTTTGAATTTATTCCTGGATATTGATCTGTAAGTATTGTTCTAATTTTATCCGTTTCTAGCACTTTATTCACTAACTTGATGAAGTCCCTTGCGATCTGCGTTTTTGATGTTAAAACGAAAGCATATCTTGTAAAATTGTCCACAAGCAGGTGTAGATATCTTTTTGTTGATCTTTGTCCTCCGAAGCCTCCAATTGTATCAATTGACATTATTTCGAATGGTTTTGTTGCTGGTCCCAATTGTGACATCAGGCCATATTTTATTTGTCCTCTGGATTTGTTCTTGATACATTTTACGCAGTTTCTACACACTTTAATTATACTTGCAGTTATATTTCTAGCTGTATAATAAGGGCATATCCTATTCATCATTTGTTTAATCCCTATATGGCACCATTCGAAGTGTACTTCCTTAATTAATTCAAAGCTTAACTTTTCAGATAATATAATTTTTTCTTTATTTTTCATTTTTTTATAGAATACTCCATCCTTTTCTTTTAATTTCGTTTTAATTTTATGCAATGTTCTATTTTCTTTTTGGTCGGTTTTTATTTCTTTTATTGCTATTAGGTTAACTATTTTTAGCATTTCTTCGGTGCTTGCGAGGGGCTCTAGTACTGGATTTCTACTTGAGCTTTCCGCTTCGGTGTTATCTTTTCCCGGAATGTATTTAATTTCGAAATCATATTGTGACAAATAGTAAGTTAAATCACCAAGATCTTCATCGGTTCTTGCTTTTATATTCATATGCTCTAATGGTTTATGGTCTGAAAATACAGTGAACCTTCTTCCAATAAGCCAGTGTTGCCAATTCTTTATCGCATCCTTGATTGCCAGGCATTCTAAATAAATCGCTGTTATTCGTTTTTGCAAATCATTCAATTTTTTTGAAAAATATGCTACTGGTTTTTCGTTACCATTCTTTTGCACTTGTTTAAATACCGCACCAATACCTTCTAGACACGCATCCGTGTAAATTCTTATTGGTAAATCCTTTTCAAATATTTCCAACATCGGTTGAGAACATAATAACTTTTTAATATCTTTAAATGATTTTTCATACTGTTCAGACCATATAAACTTCTCAATGTTGAGGTTTTCGGTATATACTCGTGATAGAAGTTGATTTTTCCAAGAAACTGTCGAATATTCTTTCGAGTTTTTGGAGTAGGAAAATTTTGTATTGAGATTAAGTTATCTTTCAGTGGTCTTACCATATTGTGTTGTATTATATGTCAAAGGTATTTTACTGATTCTGCTGCAAACGTACATTTTTTAAATTTTAATCTGAAACCTTCATTTACTATTGCTTTTGTCACTTTATCTAGTCATTACTTTATCTACCTTGAACGATTCCGAAAAGATTAAAATGTCGTCGATATAATTTTCTGAAAAGTCTTTTAAAGTATGCTTTCTTAAGATATTGGATAAAATTCTTTGGAAAATGGCTGGTGATGTTTTTAATCCAAATGGTAAGCACGTCCATTGGTAGTGCCCCTCTTGTGTGACGAATCCTATTTTTGTCTAACTTCAATGCGTAGTGGTATTGACCAAAAAGCGGAATTTATATCTAATGTGCAATTTCTTCTTATAATAATCTAATTGCAGTTTCTTGTTCTTATTATTAAATCGTTAATTAATGGGAATGGTTGAGCTTGTGGTATGATTATTTTGTTTGAATCTCGATAGGCTATGCATAATCTTGACCGTTTGTTTTCATCTTTTTTGAACGCTAAAGTCACTGGTGCTGCAAAAGGGCTATAAGATTCTTCAATTAATTTACCTTTTAGTCATTCTGCCACTTCTTATCTTCTATAGTGCATTTGCATGGCCTTTTGCTACAATATTTATCAACCAGTAAGTCTATTCGAGTTTCGTAATTCGTAACGCTGCCTACATCATATTTATTTTTTGCAAAAATCGCATTATACTTTTCTATTAGTTTGTTAATTTTAATTTTTTTTTACCGTCTAAGTGATCTAGATTCATCCTGAATTCGTCTTCATTCACATATTCATTAAAATTCACTTTAACATTTTCCATTTTTCCCTATTTCATCTAATGACCTCATGTTCCTCAGTATTTCTTGTTTTTTTATCTGTATTTCTTTCTTTCGAGATATTTCTAAATTTTCATCCTGAATTAAATTGAATTTCTTTATTGTATCCAAGCCAATAAGAAAATCTTCAAAATCATCTCTTTCTATAATGAATGCATCAATGTATTGCTCCTGCTCAAAAATTTTTGCTTTTATGGTTACTAATCCTTTAGTTTGTGTCATACCATTGACTGTTTTTAATGATATTTTATTCAAATCTTCTGTTTTCTTCTTTATCTTAACTAATCTTGAATTTATTAGAGATACTTGTGAATCTGGATCGTATGTTCCATTAACTTCTAACTTTTCTTCCAATAATATTTTTACTTTAATCAATGGTATGATTATTCGTTTTTTTGTTCTGTATTTAACTCTACTTCTATCACTGAGTTACTTCCAATTATTCTTGTTTCGTTTTTGTTTTTCTTTTTAAACCAGCATGAATTCTCTGGGTGGTACTGAATACCTTTGTTCAATTTTTCACAATTTTTTTATGGCTTCTTCTCATCGAATTTCTTTTTATCGTCTTGTCTTTCTATTTTTTTTTTTGTAAAATTATTTTTTCCCACTAGATTTTCACATTTCTTTATTTCATGCAGTAGTTTGGTTGAATTTTCACACGTCTCTTTATCTATTCTATTTCTGACGAATTCGGGCAATCCTGCTGCTATAAGCATCACAAGGGTTTTTATACTCATACCATTGTCCATATCAAGCAATAGCTGTTCTTTCCTGAAAGCATATTCCATTAGTGAACCTTCTCTATATTTGTAGGATATAGCATAAATTCCTGTACTCCATCCTTTATCAGCAAATAACTCCAAAAAATTCTTTTTCCATTCGAACCATCCAGCTTCCATTGTCAAAGTTATTAGTGTTGCTGAGTGCCAATCTAAACATGACTTGTCCAAAAATAGTCAGAATATCTCGATTTTTGTGTAATCTTCACTGATTTCAAATCGTCTACATTCCTTCTCACATGTCTCTAGCCATTGTTTTGCATTTTAGTGTTTACATGAAAATCTTTCAATCATGAATTTCTCTGCTATGTGTTTCAAATTTAGTTGATTTTCCTTCTTCCGCGTGGACTCTGCAAAATCTGCTTGTGTTATATCCTCTAGATAGAGATCATTAAATATTAAATTGCCATCTTGATCGAAGTAAATCTCTTCCATTTCTTTAGTACATGTGATCCATATTACTCTTTCTTGGCCTCTTTGACTTAGACTTTTTTTCACTCTTTTAAAATTATCTGTTTCAGTCAATTCAGTATGGTTACTTACAAGTATTTTAGCTTCTGGCAACTTATACTTTATATATATATATATATATCTTTTTATATATATATATAATATAAATATTTTATAATATAAACATAAGCTTTATAATATAAACATAAACATTTTATATTTTTATATGTATATATATATAGATAGTACGTAATTTTCTAGGCACAAAAAAATGTCTGTATTATTCAACATACTGGCTTATTACTTCTATATATTTGGCCCATCTTTCATGTTTATCGAGAATACCATGTTGGCTGTTGAAGGATCGGCTTAGCCAGGTGAAACCCACGACATTTTTCTTTTCGTGTTTTCAAAATTAATCACATTTTTCGTCACCCGTCATAATCCGATGAAATAATGATTTCACAACATTTCAAAAGTGACTTTGCAATTTTCGTTTGATTTGTGATGTTTGTGGTATATCAGAACGTTCACTGTCTTCCATATTAAAATCAACACTTTTGAATTGTCGAAACCATGTCCACCATATGTGTGCATGTCCACCATATGTGCCTACTAGCAAATTATGGCTATCAACATCCTTTTTCTTTTGGTTAAACAATAAAAGCAACTCGTGCCGTAAATGCTCTTCTTAAGGCGACATTATTCAAAAATTCGGCATGATTGATCAAAACCATAAAACAAGCTAGCTAGTTTTTGCGAACTCAACTTGTGTGTGTTTGCAGCTAAATCTCAGACGTTCGAAATGGCGAATATACGCTGCGTAATTTGCGCTGGCTCCATCTCTTAGTAAAACCAAAAAAAACTTATGCATAAACCTCGTATTTAGTCAAACTTCGATACCTCAAATTTTTGTTAAGTCGAATGAAATCGGTTGGCAATAATTTCAAAGGTATGTGCGTTACGTAGTCTAGATTACTCAGACTTGGATTACTCGAATATCCTGATAACTCGAACGAAATATTTTGCTCGAATTTCGATGAGTTCAATTTTATGGTGAAATTCCCTTATTACGTTTCAAGTCGGTCTTTCTTACGAATTTATGCAAGTAGTTCAAGCTCTTGTTGGTAGAGTTGAAGCTCTCGTTGTTGGAACTTACCAAGCTCAGTGCTTGGTAAGTTCACTTGCTTTACATGCTAGTAGGTCACTACTCAGATAAAAAACTTCTCCGCCTATTACATTGAACGCACTTTTGCGTGAGCTAATATTTCGTCAGACTTGAAATTTTGTCTGGTGATCAGAAATTTAGGAAAAACATAATGGATCAAGTGGAAGTGGAAAGTGACTTAAGCAATAAAGATGTTGCAAAAATTGTTCACTACTATAAAAAAAAGCACAAAAACAAAGCAAGGAAGAGTGTGAAGAGACGAAAAAACCCAGTTTTTGAGTGGTGCGAATCAGTAAGAAGGCAGAAGTTACCTTTATCTTGGAGGCAGTGAAAATGAACGACAACAGCGAAGACGAGATGGAAAAAAAAAAATGGAGAGAAGATTCAAAGAAGAATCCTTAACTATTCTCCAAGAGCAGAACAAGAGCGATAAGCAGAATTGAACAGCGGTGGTGACATATTAGAAGGTCAGGAACAAAATTCTGAAGAAACCCGAAATTAAAGTTGTACCACCGAGCCAGAAGTTGAAAATGGTATTTGTTACGTATTCCGAGGTGTAGACGACATTCAACCAACAACAAAAAATATATATGTATAAATAAATGAATAAATAGATAAAATAACAATTAATTGGTTAAGTTTTTTGTATGTGCCCATATGTTTAAGTGAAAAGAAAATAATACGGGATTAAATAGAAGTAAGAATAAAATTATAATAGAAACATTTATAGTTAGGTTTAAGGTAGGGACTAAATTAAATAATATTGATAGCAAACAAAATAAAAATAAATAAAAAAAGTCTCTGTAAAATTAAATGTCAAAGAAAAAAAAGTCTCAAAAAAAATCACAGTCACAAAAAAAAAATTCTTTAAAGAAATGTGCGATAAATTTTCTATGGATTTGATTCACTAGGTTGTTGTGTACGTGTCAGTGTAAATAGTATAGAAATTGTAAGGTACAAATAACCAATAGCGGAGCCAATTCAAGTCTCAATTCAAGTAATAGAAGTATCGAGGAAGACAACCAATACAGGAATCAATTATAGTATCGAGTATAGTATAGAGAGAAATAACCAATAAATGAATCAATCATAGTATCGAGACAGATAACGAATAGCAGAACCAATTCAATATCGAGTAAAGTATAGAGACATACAACCAATGGAGGACACACAATCAATAGAGGAAGTATTAATAAAGTAACAATTGAAATATAAATCGGAGTTTAATTACAAATACCGGCCAATTGAAGAATCAACCAATAGGACTAACAATAGAGGGAACTCGATTCAAGGTAGCTCAGCGGAACCGGGGAATCGTGAAACCAGCTGAGGTACAGAGTCGTGCTAAAGGAAGTACGATCCGAGGAAGCGCTGCAGAACAGGTGAATCCTGAAACCAGTTACGGCGCAGATTGTGCTACAGGAAGCACGATCCGAGGAAACCAGTTAAGGTGCAGATTTGTCCTACAGGAAGCATGATTAGAGGCAGCGCAGCAGAACAACTAAAGTCCCAAATCCAGCTGAAATGGAGGTTCGTGCTACAGGAAGCACGATTAGAATCAGCTCAGCACAATTCAGTGGTCAGAATCATCGGAGCACAATTCAGAGGTGTTCAGAACCAGCACAGCACAACTCATAAGTATCCATAGTCAGCGCAACACAATTCAGTGAAACCGCCAAACCAGCCGTCGCTAAATATATAATAGAAAACGACGTAACCGATTGAGAGGAGCTGGAGATAATGCAAGAAAACTTGACGTATACTAAAAAGAGGATTTGATCATTCAGCAACTTGAATACTCAAGACTCAAGGCTCAACAAAAGTTTCAGTGTCTAACTATCTCCAATATACGAGAGTAAGTATATTGGAGAAAATTAGACATAAATTGCACCGGGAAAATAATAGCTTGACTTGCTAGTACGTCACTACTCAGATAAACAACTACTCTGCCTATTACATTGAAGACAATTTTGCGTGAGTTAATATGTCGTCAAAACTTGAAATTTTGTCTTGTGATCAAAAATTTAGGAAAAACATAAAGGATCAATTAAAGGAAGTGGAAAGTGACTTAAGCAATAAAGATGTTGCTGTGAAGTACGGTAAGCAGGCCCCTACATTGTCCACTTCTACAAAAAAAAGCACAAAAACGTGCAGGAAGGGGGGGGGGGAAAGAGACGAAAAAACCCAGTTTTTACTTTTAATAGGCAAAAGTAGTCAACCTCGGAGCTTTCAAGGTGTTAAGTCGTTTCCTCTTGACTAGAAATCAAATTCAAAGACTTGGATGACAGGCAAACTTTTCAAAGAATGGTCATGAATATTAGGTCAACAATTTAAAAACCAGGGAAGTGGAAGGGAAGGGAACATTATTAGTTTTGTTGACCATGGTCCGGCCCTTACTAAAGAAAAAGAAATCATGGAAATGGTGAATGCAGTCCGTCGAGCCGAAGCGCACAAAACTGAAAAACGAGTTGTCTTGCTAGTGACGCTTGACGTCAGAAATGCCTTCAACTCCGCCAGATGGTCGGATATTCTTGGCACATTGGAAATTTCTTTCCGATTGCCAGGGTATCTGATGCGGATTTTGAGGGATTATTTAAAGGACCGCAGACTGCTCTATGACACACAAGATGGGCGACGCAGTATGGAGATAACGTCTGGTGTAGCGCAAGGCTCCATACTGGGACCAGACTTGTGGAACGCCACATATGACGGACTAGTGAGGCTTGAGCTGCCAGATGAGTCGCGCTTAGTCGGCTATGCAAATGATATAGCAGCACTGGTCGCCGGACGTACAGTCAAACATGCGCAGCGCGGACTGGGAGTGCTAATGCGTCAAGTGAGGGAATGGATGACCACCCGTGGGTTCAGTTTGGCAAAAGAGAAAACCGAGGTGGTCATTCTCACGAAGAAAAGAATTCCCACTGTAATTCCTTTGCAGATCGGAGATGCGACTGTTGAGTCTAAAGTCGCAATAAAATATTTGGGACTATTGATCGATTCCAAAATGAGCTTTTCGGAACAGATCAGGGCAACGGCGAAAAACGCCGCGATGGGCGTCTCAGCTTTGAGTCGACTAATGTGCAACATCGGTGGGCCCACACCGAGCAAACGCCGACTTCTCATGAGTGCTGTACAGTCAGTGCTACTGTACGGCTCTGAGGTTTGGGCCGGAGCTCTCAGTAAGGAGCTGTACCGAAAGCGCTTGGCCCAGGTACAGAGACGAGGAGCTTTGCGGGTTGTGTTTGCATACCGCACTGTCTCTGAGTCGGCAGTGCTGGTGATCGCAGGAGTGATACCCATCGCCCTCCTTGCTAGAGAACGACGGAGAATTTATGACCGTAAAGTTGAGGGCTCAAGATATACTGTCAACCGAGAAGAGAGGCAGCGCACAATACTCGAGTGGCAACAGTCATGGGAAGGCGACTCTAATGGCCGCTGGACTGCCCGCGTTATAGGGGACGTGGGATCGTGGCTAAATCGAAGGCACGGTGAGACTGATTATAACCTTACCCAGCTTCTTAGCGGGCATGGGTATTTTCAGTCTTACTTGCACAAGATTGGTAAATCATGGTCCCCAGACTGCTTTTTCTGCCCAGGGGAAAGGGACGACGCATGTCACACCTTCCTCAACTGTAGAAGGTGGAACAGGATGTGGCAGGACTTGTGGGAGGTGATGGGAGAGCTTTCTCCAGACAATCTGGTCGGAGAAATGCTGAAAAGTTTCGACAAATGGACCTGCGTGGCACATTACTCTCGGGCAATACTTATTGCCAAAAAATATTCGATAGATAACCTTGGGCGCGGGGTCTAGGGAGGTCTCCTTTCCAGCAGTCCTCCTCCATCCTGCCCCCTCCCGCTGGAGGGAGTTCTCTAGACTGACAGCGCATTAGCGCGAAGTAAAAAAGAGGCCTAGCCCGAAGTAATGTGTCAAACGGTTCCAGGCTAGGATCTCTTGACAGGGGGGGGCGTTTAGTGGGTAGTCTGGTAGCATGCGCTGCTAGGAGTCCCACACTCCGGGCGTAAATTGCCTTCACCCCCCAACCCAAAAAAAAAAACTAAAGAAAAATTAAAGTGCATTAGACTTGTTTTTTCACCACATGACCATTATCTCATTAGCGACAAAAAAATTTGGAACAGACTTTCCAAACTTTTGAAGAAAACAAAACGGATCACAGAACTATATTGATGAATTTGAATTGATGCTATACATTGACGATGTAGCTAACGCATAGAATATTATTACGTCAGATCTGAAACAATTTCCCACTGATCTAAAAAGCCGGATTCCGAATAGGAAGGATGAAAAATGGGGATGAAACTCCCTTGATTTTCAAAAGTGAACGCCTGAAAGAAAAGAGTGAAGACAAAATCCTTGGACGAATATTAAAAGTATAGATGAAGCTAAAACCATTATACACATGGATGACGATATTGTTACTTCGAAGTTTCCTACCGATGGAGATATTTTCGAGTCCTGCAAACCCATACCGATACAGATCAACAACGATGATAACGGCTAAAGCGACACGACGGAGGAGAAATAAGTAGATAATTTCCAAGCCGCTTTGAAACGATTTGGTGGAATTTTTTTTTGAGGTTGTTGCGTTTTCTAGTGAATATACAACCGATTCCCTTTATAGTAGATTAAATCAAATTGAAACGTTTTTTTTAAATGTTTTTTTTTTCAAATGCAAAATTCAGTCATCAATCACGTACGTCAATAACATACTTTTACTGAAATAAATTCATAAATGTTCATTCACAAGAAGGACTCGCATATGTACAGTTATTCAATTATTATTGATAACTCGAAGTTTTAATGATTCGAAATTTTTCTGCGTCACATCCCAATTGCGTAATCAAAGTTGAACTCTATTTGTATATATTTGTTATATGCCGTAAATTTCATAATTAAGATCCTTTACATTGATACCTGAAGCTTTCTTCAAATGATTCTTGTTAAACACGTGTAAAGTCTGGGCTAAATATTCTTCAGCTGGAAAATATTTGGAAATTATTTCGAATAAGAAATGTTGAATTTAAACAGAATATCCACAATAATAAATAAATCAAATAACCATAATAAAGCCAGACTTAAATAGATTTATGTAACATGACTTTAGTTAATATGAAGGATTGAAATTTAGATTGAAAATATGAAGCTAAGCGCTTGTCTCAACACTTTATAAGTGTAATGGATATTAATGTCAGTTCCTTGGACTTCCAGTTTTCCACGTAACGATTGCAACAGGTTAGGACGACGTCGGTTGCAAGGGCTCGTCGTCAATCCTTGTGTTTAGACGCTAACCCGTTGGACTCTATACCAGGATAAAAAAATTGTGTATTTTCACCATTTCTGTTTGTGTTGTCGGCTGAATGGAAAGTGTCGTGAAATTAATGTCAAGTTTATTGTGTTCATACCCACCAGGTTCATAATGTATTAATATTGAATGAAACTTACATGCAGTTCATCTTTCGGGGAGCATTATGAATATTTTATCAACAAACAACTGCGCCATGTTCAATATAATAAATGAATAAACAACTTATCATACTTTCTGCGATTCATAGTCCACTTAGTTTACCATTGAAAGAGTACTTATTCAGTGAGCAATCACTTTGTCTTAATTACTTACTATTAAAGATCAATTGATATGCATTAAGCTTCCCATCTTTATGGATAAAAATAATTGAATCATCATTATATGCGATGAAATCTATACAAATTGAAGTGCTCGTAATATGGAACAATTAAGAGCTCATTTGGTGGTGAACAGTCAACAATCATTTTACCATGAAATCCGATAAATGCATGACACCATAAAAAAGGAAATTTTCTCTCTTTCAGCAAGAGATTTTCGCTTGTTGAGTTACGATAGCTTTGCTAGGACATCTATATTGGTATGCATGACTACATATCGTTTACGCTGCTTGGTTGCATCCTTTTCATTAACACACATTAACAGATACAGCAGATCGTGCATCTCACATCTGTTGGAAAGTAGCAAAATGGTAATGAACAAAATGAAGAGGACCTGTTTATTAGATAATAAAGTTAATTGGAAGTTGTCTCATCAAATATAAACATAGTTTGCCGGTTGCCAGGTTGCCAGGTTGCGGCATTTCTATTTCTGGTCTTTAAATGATTTGACAATAATTTATCAATGAAAATCGTTTTAGTATTTTTCAAAGTATTGACCATGGCGATCGATATACTGCATTTAAGCCAATTGCTAACCTGGGGAAGATGATGATATTTCGAGGAGAAATTTCAAGTGAAAGTAATAAATAATTAAAGAAGAAATATTGAAATATTCAATGTATTTCAGTACTAGTTAGAACCTCTTCATCCCTTGAAATCGCGAAATCTTTGCATTCACATTCAATGAGCTAGTGCACATCTTTGAGACGGAAGCGAGGGAATAAAGGACCACTTTTGGCACTCTTTAAAGCATTTGTTCACGCATAATTAGTGATCATGAAATCGAGTAAACTGAATTTGAAAATCAAATGAAAATCGCGTCAATACTTTCGTGAAAGGCATCGTATTTTCAGACAAAATGGGCGTAAAAATTTAACGCGCAATTATTCGTTCGGGAAAATGTTCTCCTTTCTTAGTTGTTTCAATTGGTTACAGGCAGTTAATTTTTAACGCCGAATTCCTCGTAAAAATCCTTGTAGTTTGGTGGGGATCAAGCTCCAGTAATGCACATTGTCCTTCGCAAAAAGTTGTTTGGGCTTCCGCTCTTCGGAGTTCACTTGAAGGGTTCATTTTTTTGAACCACCGCGGAGTGTTTCGTTTGTTAACCATATAAGGTTCAAATGCCTCGCTGTCCTTCCTCGTCATTATGCGTCCTACCATTGCGTCATGCTCTAAATGTAATTCGTAAAGAATAAGTAGCCATGTTCGGCTTGTTTATACATATATTTTATTTGTCCGATTACCATGCGGAGTAAATTATTCCTCGAGTCGATTCCTAGTGTTTAATAAGTGCTTGAGTTTGTACATATCATAGAGTAAACTTGGTAAAATGAGAAAGAATGACATGTGTTGACGCAACTACCGGAGGGCATGCGATGAAAGGCTACACAGGTCTGCGACCAAAAAACTGCATAGGATTTTTTTACATTTTCTTACAGATTTTGACCTCCCAAAAACAGAAAAAATATTCAAATTATTATATCACATAAGTTTTTATGTATATTGCAGTATCTTTGTTCATTGGTAACAAACCTATATGATTTTTATTTGATAATGGAGAAAAACAACCTCAGCTGTTGGTGAGACTTGGAATGTTTTAACATGTTGAGACAAGTCAAACCACATACATCGCTTGAAACAAAGAAAAGCTCTCAGTAGGCATACTGATATTCAAGTGAATAGTGCTGTAGTCTGTTAATCATGGCTACAAGGGGTTGTGTTATTTCTCCAAACAGTTTTTGTTATATCTTTGGTGAATTCACTATTAAAAGTCAACAGAGAAATGTAAGTGATTTTGTAAAGAAAGTTTATTTTGCCTACTTTAAATTAAAACTTGGTGATCAAGATATACCATGGGCCCCGCATAAGGTGTGTAGAAGATGCGAAGAAGATCTTCGTTTGTGGTTTAAGGGAAAGAAAAATGCATTTTGCATTTGTGAGCAGAAAAATCACACCACTGACTGCTACTTCTGCTCAGTTGACGTAAAGCGATTCAATTCAAAAAACAAAAGAAACATAAGTTATCCTAATCTTGACTCAGCTATACGTCCAGTGCCCCATAGCTCCGAGATATCTATCCCGCAGCCACCTTCCAGTTTGGATGAATACCCTAGTGAGTTGGAGGACGAAGCTACATTACCTCCTCCGGGTGAATCAAGCTCAGATTTATCTTTTGACGAAGATGGAAGGCCTTAACTATTTTCTCAAGGTGAGCTCAATGATTTAGTAAGAGATTTAGGTCTTTAAAAAGATGCAGCCGAACTGTTAGGTTCTAGATTAAAAAATAAAAACGTTTTATCACCTGGCACTTCTTTCTACTGGTACAGACACCGCGAAAAAGAATTTACCCAGTTTTTCTCAAAAGAAGGAAATTTAGTTTTCTGCAATAATGTGGAAGAACTCATACATCATTTTGATATAAAGTATGACTCATCTGAATGGCGCCTATTAATTGACTCATCGAAGACTAGCCTTAAAGCAGTATTATTGCACAATGGAAATAAATTTGCCTCGATTCCCATTGGACATTCTGTGCATATGAAAGAAGATTATAACGATTTGGCTATTATCCTGGAAAAAATCAAGTATCAAGACCATAAATGGATAATTTGTGGGGACTTCAAAATACTGACAATGCTTTTGGGTCAGCAGGCAGGCTATACCAAATGCCCATGCTTCTTATGCTTGTGGGATAGTAGAGCCGGAGAACAGCACTGGAAAAAAAATGATTGGCCATCCCGAGAAACTTTAAAACCTGGAGAGAAAAATTTTATAAACACTACCTTGGTACCCCCAGAAAAGGTTTTGTTGCCCCCTCTCCATATCAAATTGGGTTTGATGAAACAATTTGTAAAATCGCTGCAAAAGGATGGAGACTGTTTCAAATATTTATGTACAAAAAAGTTTTCACCGGCCCCGACATAAGAAAACTTTTAACGGACCCTACATTTGTGGAAACTATGAATGAGAAGGAAAAAGAAGCTTGGGTATCGTTCAAGGACGTAGTGCGAAAGTTTTTGGGAAATACTAAGGATCCTAACTATAAAACCATTGTGCAACGGATGCTAGCAGCATACGAAGCTCAAGGCTGCAAGATGAGCTTGAAGGTCCATTTTTTACACTCTCACATAGACTATTTTCCTGAAAACCTGGGAGCTTACAGTGAAGAGCAGGGGGAGCGATTTCACCAGGATGTCCGTGATATCGAGAGAAGGTACCAAGGGCGATGGGATGTCACTATGCTTGCTGACTACTGTTGGCTGCTTAAGCGAGAAACTGAAGATGGAAATTGGAAAAGGACTCGTCAAAGTATCAAGGAAAAGAAGAAGACGTTTCATAAAGAACATGAATAAGCCTATGTATCAAAATAATGTTTCGTTTGCTTTAAAAATAAATACTTATTGTTTGAAAATTTTGAATAAAGGAGTGCTTTAACCAATTTTTTGTGTTTGAATTTGCAAAAAATCCTTATGTGATAGGAAAAAATGGCCATCACTTTTGAAATCAGCGCACTTTAAAACATATAATTCAGTAAAAATATCTCATGCAGCAGACGCAGACCTGTGTGATGAATTGTACACCAGCTACCATTAACTTTAAGCTCACGATTTCCCTAGACTGGATGAAATCGTGTATTATACCACATCCACATCCTGATGAAGCGCCAATCAACCGTTGAATACCCAAAGGAGCATGTAAAATATCCAAGGTGTGACTGTGGTTCCTCAGGGTCTACATGTAAGTCATATTGAAATATGAACCATCACTTTGCGAAAATTGATTCCGCTGTTTATGATGATTCGACAGGATACAAATGTGAAGGCGATGTGAATGGGTGTAAATTTTTGAGTTAGAAATTAGCAGTTAGTAACTTAAATCAAGCCCTTCAATTAAATTATATATACAAACTACAATAAAATAACCAGAACTCTATTGATTCAATTATTGTTTTATTTCATACTTGTTTATTACTAGATTTATATTTAGCCGTCGGTAAACTGTTTCTAATCTTCTTTTTTATATGTTTTAACAGGTCCTGAAACCGCGTGCATCTTAATGGCTAGCAACTGTTGATGGTCGACATAAAATCAAGCCTGAAGGACTATATCGTAAATAAAGATCATATCCACGAATTCAGCAGAGAACAAAAAGCAATTCACTAAGAAAACATGAAGCATAAATTGTTTGCCAACTGTGGCGGATAGTAACGACAGGTCGCGCTCATAGGACTTTATAGTCTTCGTGTTGCTTTGAGAAAAATGCAGACTGAAACAAAATACGTTTCAAGGCGAAGCTGATTCCAGCATAACGCACATAGCAACAGCTACATCCTTGGATATATACGCAATCTGTATTCGAAACGAAAACACTCAAAATGTCGTTAACTATTAAATTGATTCAATTCAGGCTGCCGAAGAACAAATCGAATCTTATTGGGCGTGTCGAGTTTAGAGGTGAGTTCTGAATGGAATAAATTATTAAAGGTAGAATTCAGTGAGAATGTTGGTATCAAGATGGATGTATTAATGGTAAAAAAGTCGCATTGGGTGTTGCCCATTGGTAGCAGGAGTGATGTCTTTCATTGAAAAGAATCCAATTTCCCGTGTTCCATATGGAACAGCCTCACACTGCGGCTTAAAGGCAATAATGCTACTGGATCTGGATGCCTATCGGGACATATGTTTATAAACGAAAAGGATTTTTGTTTCGATTACATCTGAAGGGACAATTATATTGGCTACTACTTATCGGCCAATGTAGCGTTGCCAGGCAATCATAATTTATTCTGTGTAAAATTATATTCGGATTCGCTGTACTGGTTCACAACTTCAAGAAAATGCGTGATTCTATTTTCCTTAGCGATTCTAGCTCCTTCGTTTTTAAGCAGATGTATTGTATTTTGTATTTGTTATATTTATCAACTATTTACTTATATATATGAATATTTCCTATACTTGCTTTACTTCGGAAGGAAAAATAAGGCCGGGTGAGGACATTATGTAACAACGTTTTGGACATGACTTTTAATTTTGAAAAGGAGTTTCCACTTGACTTGACAGAACAAGAAAGTTTAAAAAATAAGAATAAACATTTGTATCTCTTAATAATTCAGTGCACATATTTCATTTTTCTAACCTTAGCACTTCCTCCGTAAAAAACATTTGAGGTAGTCTCCTCCTTTTCGTAGTGTTATGGACTCGCTTGGACCTTCGCTTACTGCAACAACCGCTACAACTACAATGGACCGAGACGGTCCATTGACCACGTCTTTCAATTTCGAAATTCGAGTAGCGATGAACAGTCTTCGTAAGCATAGTAAGACCAGTATTTCCTCCGCCTTTCAGTTTTCCCAATGAATACCTTTTTGGGTATCTATTATTCGTCCATATGATTCATATGGCTAGCCCATTGCAGCTTCCGCAGTCTTAGAATCGGAGAGACCTCCGGTTCATCGAAAAATACACAGGATTCTTGTTTTATCGAAATCACTATTGGTTCGCATCTAGATTCGCTCAAATTATCCGCCTCAGGACTCGTCGCTCAAAGGTGTTCAATAAAGTTGTGGATGCTTGGGTTAAGGTTCATGTTTCATACCCATAGGGTAACATAAGTCTTATCACATATTTATATTGTTGGTGCTTTGTTGTTCTGAGTATGCAGCTGTCAGAACTGGATAAAAGGTTTCATTTGCGAGGTGTACTCTTCAGCGTATTTCCACTCCTCCATAAGTGGTTTTGTGGATAAGTGGAAAGCAATGGCATTTCAGCGTTTTAATAATTTATCATTCAGACAAGATTGGCGACATTAGAGGTGAATTTGTATATCATCAATATTGAAACGAAACATTTTGAATCATTCACCAGACTTGGAGAGACAGTGTCAACGAAATTGGGACTTCCTTTTACATATGCACCATGAACCAATATTGCTGTTTAGAAAATGCAAAATAATATTCAATGGATGAAGCCCGAAATAAAATCCATGTTTTTTTTCAGTATACCAATAATTGATATTATCAGAACATTTAAAATTTTCTAATATTGCTGAAAAATCGCTTTGATACAGTAATAATTTGTTTAATGTTCCCTGTAGTGGGAAGATGACAAGTAAATTAGTTCTTACTACAAGCAATGGAGTCTTTTTTGGCATGAGAATGCAATGCATAAGTTCATTTCAGACCCACATGAACATGTGTTAATGTAGTTAAATCTAGTTACATCTGCTAAAGAATAAATAAATAAATAAATAAATAGATAAATACATGAATAAATAAATATATGAATTAAATAAATTGATTTAACGATGCGTTTAACTCCAAATCAATTAAATTACGATCTTTAACCTTTTATAAGAATTCAATCAGAACAATGACTTTCAAATCTGTTATGAAAATTGCGGAACAGAATGCATTTGATAATCTTAACAGGCTATCTTTCATAAGAATCTATTTTTGAGTATGATATTCGTTTACGCGGGGTGTGAGAAAAGTAATGAGACTGATTTTACATTTACTGTGGTTTTCATTTAAATAATAAATGTTATCTTCCTCAAAACTATACCATTGGGCAGCTCTATATCAGCAAAGTCGTTGTTTCCACGCTCGGGACCAATGCTGGAACTCTCCAACTTGTAAGATTTCTTACTTGTGGGTCACAGTCTTTAGGGAAAAGTCACGTGGACCCTTGTTGAGGAACAACAGAAATGTGTTTTGAAGTTAAAAGCTCACCAGTCCCCGTGTAACATGGGACATTATCATGGTTAAGCATTCACTAATCTGCAACACCAAGCAAATATGCTTGGTTTTATCCTTTACTTGCTCCTTCGGAATTTTTTTGCCGAGGATATGACGAGGTGTACTTCGCTTCGCTGCTTTGTTTCGGGATCATACACTAATATTTAGGATCCATCACCAGTGATCAACAATTTGAAAAATTCATGGTTATTGCCAATCCTATCAAGGGGATCAACGCACACGTTTCTTCGATTGTCCTTCTGTTGAGTTGTAAAGTGTTTCGGCATCAGTTGGTACACATTTTTCCAATATCCTAAACGTCTGTTAAAAGCTGATTAATCGTTATTGTTTTTTTTTTAATACAACAGTTCACACATTATCCTTATAACTAAAAGATGATCTAAACTCCTAAAAGTCCTATCTAAACCTAACTCTTATCTAAAATCCAACGTTATCGTCACTTTCTGCAATTCAAGATCTCCCTGAGTGCGGCTGATTTGAAAAATGATCCGAAAATAATTGGAAACTTGGTTACTACAAATATCGGAGAGCATAATAAAATCATATTTTTGTTTTCATTTTAAAATGGTACCAAATATGTCATAAGTTAATATGTCGTATCATCTAAAAGAGGGATTCTAGTGGCTTACCATGACCCAATTACTAAGCCTTGTTAGTTCTATTAAGTGTGCGGGTGTGAATGATTGCATTAAGCTTACCCAACAAAATAAGTCCAGCGGGTTTCCTCAAAAATTTTCTGAGCATATTCATAGATTGCTTGTTTGTGACTTGAAAATATTGTGAACTACTCAAAAGTGAAACGTTGCGTGCCACTGGGTTGAGCAAAACCAGTTCAATGTAAAATCAACTTTACCGGTACTATTGTCTTAATTATCAATAGATAATAGAAGTAAGCAATGGTGACATATATTAGCACTGTGTTAATGCAAAAACAAATTGATTTGACCAATTTTCATCACTAACAGAAAAGTATTAAACAATCAATTCTTCAATGGAAACGAATGGAATTGAAATTTGGGTAGCAACAAGGTTTATGTGTCGCAACAACTTCATGCAGACAACGATTGCGGTGTGTTGAACATGTCGATTTCAAAGATTAACGATGAAACTGCAGTGGCATAATATGTTCGAGCAATCCTAACACTTGAATAGGGCATTACGGTGCTTTGGGAGGCATCAGAGCTTCAGTTATCTCTTTTCTAGCACTTCTTTCTCGTTGGAGAAGGATTCCCGTAATCTTAAGACGCCTCTAGGCGTAGGAACACGAGGAACAGCTCGAAGCAATGCGTCAAACGGTTCCAGGCTTAGTTCTGTGGTTCAAAGGGAAGGTGTTTAATGGTTAGTCTAGAAACATTGCACGTCTGCGAGTCTCCACTCAGGGCGTAAACAAAAAAAAAAAAAAAAACAAAACAAAAAAGTTGTATAAAGATTGCGGGTAAGATATTTGACAGATATTTGGGCTCATAAGACTATTGGGAACTGGAAAGGAAAAGCAATCATGTTTTCGTGTGTGCCATCGGAATAGTTATCTATAAATAGAACTACAATTAATATTTCCCTGGCTTTTTACACTGCAAAACTATGCAAATCGTTAGTGTAATAGATTTGTTTGACAAACGTGAAATTCTCAGAGCATTTAACAATCAGGACTTTATATCTCTATCTTATTCCTTATTATAAAATCATTTTAATTGAACAAACGAAAATAAGAATCTAGAAGAAAAACTATCAGTGGGCTTTGTATTTTGCCTCATCTGATATAAATTTTCCAAAATTAAGAAAACAAAAACACACATGAATAATAATGTTCGTAACTGAAGTTGTCCTAGCCAAATCGCCAGCCATCCCATTCCATATTATTTCACACACGCATACTATTTATTCCAACAAAGAGGCACAGGTAATTGAATACGTATAGAAACAAAGGTACGTGCAGGTATACCTACATTTGTTTTTGTAATATCTGCGAAAGCTTTGAGTGAAATATACATTTATGGTATTCTCAATATAGAACACGCACGTTTCAAACATGAAACCAAATTTACGTGACTTGATTAAAGTATAAATCTTGAATTTAATTCATAGCATACCTAAATATTTGCAGCATATTGTTTTCGCATACCAAGATTGCTCACATTTGCAGCTTTCAATATCCTTACATACGGAAGAATAAAAAATATAATATAAATGCTGTTTCTTTAGAATTTTCGATGAAAAATTAGATATGAGTTCGACTTCCTTCCCAGGAAATATAAGGGATTCGTAATTTGATTTGCTTTTTTTATCAAAGGGAAGTTTTTATTACAGATTTGTGCGATATCTGTAAGTTGTTGTTGTTTTGTTTTATACGTTGTTGTACCAGCTGAATATTGATAAGTCTATGACTATATTTTGCAGCCATCATTTCAAAGAAAATATCTGAGATGAATTGGAACAATTGAGTCCTTATAACAACTAATTTGATTGTCAGCCATCAGAGATGTACGGGTTGAAATTTAAATAACTTCATAATTATTATTGAATTTAAATTTATATATGCATAGATCTATGATATACTATCCATCAACGCAGGGGAATTAGGTAACCTTTAGCCCTGCCGGCTTTTTATCCTAAGAAGGATAAAACAATCTAAAGGAAAGAAATTAAATAAAACTCACACCTTTCATTCATGTAACGTTTACAAATATCGTGATTCATATATCGAGATCGTGATTTCGTTCTTTAAAAATTGTAGAATTCCATGTCACTGACTGATGAAAGAGTTTACTAATTTTTATTGAATATATTTTAATGGTGTAAGAAGTTTACATGATACCTTTCTCAGTTCATTAATATTCGATATTTGATAGTAATTTTCAACAATTGTTGCAAAAATAAAAAAAATTCAAAACATATTTTATTGGCATGTAATAAGGGAATATTCAATAAAAAACTAATTTAAAAAGTATGTTAGTATTTTCATCATTTTAATTTTATTGACAAAGGACTTAGATTTAATAAATTAAATTATAATTAGCAAATTAGTTATAATTTTGCAAAAATTCTTTTAAAAAATCAATTAAGTCATTTTGACAATGTTGCATTGACGCTGAGCTAGTGCAAAGTGTAAATACTCTACAGCTGAGCGCGTTCTATTCAATAAATAAGGACATAAGATCAGTATTACTGGAAAATCCTTCTCTCCTTTTACATAAGGTATGCTGAACTCATGTTAACTAAGAACGAAAGAAAGTGTGCAACCAATCTGGGGAAAACGCTCATATTACATCACTAATAGCTCTGCCATCGGCAGGTATAAAAAAGGAGTGGAAATACCGAGAAAAGACAGATGGTAAATGTTTTCCACAGTTGGAGAAACTTTTAATGCAGAGTTCTTGACGTTGAGTCTGAACATCGTTTGGGTTTTGGCTTCGATTTGAGGGTTTCAACCTGACGGTTGAAACACCGAAATCAAACCAGGCATAGCTTGTTTGAATTCAACCTATCTACGGTCATCTCAAAGATATCCATAAAAAATCGTCCGAAAATTGTCTTTATACAAATTTACGAGAAGACATTCTGAAGCTTCATCGCAAACGTAGCACCCTCAGGAAATCAATTACATGGATATACCATCGCAACTTGAATATGGTTGACGGAGTATAAGCGAGTTGACCTTCTTATAATTTCCATTTATTAAATGGTTTCTACAAGAACATCTGACTTTGCCAATGAAATATTCGAACAGAGCCTAGCAAACATTAGGCCAGGTGCTTGTATGTTCCCTGAAATCAATAAAATAACTAGTCGTAAGCGTCTGCCGGGAGTTCTCACCTCTAACGGTTCCATGCTCATGGATGAAAAGGCCGTAGCTGGGTCCATTGCAAATTGTTTTCCGACTGTTCTTCTAAGGAGATAAGCACGTGAGGACTCAGTTTTCAACACATTAATAAAAAGAAGAATATCAACGTTCGACAAGGACCACAAGAACCTGTGCTTGACTAGATTTTCAAATTCGAATCCCTACGGCACACCTATTGGCACTGCCCTGTTTCTGAATAAAATCCCAACAATCGGCTGGAATTGATGGAATTTCAAATTTTTCTTAAAAAAAACTTCTCCAAACGTATTTTGTACTCCGTGCAATCCTTCGAAATAACTGCATAAATATTTGCTACTTCTCTTAGCAATAGAAATGCCCCAAAATATTTGTTATATCGAAGCAATCCTTTAGCACAGACGTAGTCAACACTCGCCCAATATTTCTCTTATATAATGTGTGAAAGTTACTTGAGTGAGTAATCCTGTGAGTGAGAAGAAGCAGGAACTGCGTCGTAAAGACAATTTGGTTTCAAAAGAAGTCATTCGACGATCGACGAATTGGCTGTTTTCCAAGCCAATATATAACGAAAATGATAAGCCAAAAAGGTCGTCGTAGTGTGCCTCATCTACGTGGGAAAGGCTTTTGATTTCGTTTGGATCGAAGGCCATATCTACAAACTGATCCAATTTGGCTTTCTTATTAATGTGTGGTAAATTGTGGGTAAAATGTGCTCCGATTAATGTGTGGTAAACAGTTTCATGAGGGGACTAGCTCTGCACCCTTTACCATTTGTTCGAGGGTCCCGCAGGGGTCCATTCGGGGTGCTTTTTTTCAATATATTTACGTCCGACATCCCAGGGATCAGAGATGAATTTCAACCTGGAATCGAGGTGAATCTTTTTGCTGACGAGTATTGGTGTGGTCTTCCGAATACAATCTCTGCTTTGCAAGAACGAGACTCCAAGGGCACCTGGACTCGTTTGCTTTATGTTATCAAAAGTGGAGGATGAGGCTTAACGCTAAAAATCGCGAGCTGATTTTTTTCAAGGATCCACATAAAAAATCTGGTCATCGCACGAGGAGCACTGTGATACCAGAATAAAGCCGAACTGGGAGGTGGTGCTATGCTTGAAGCGAACAAAGTATCTGGGGGTGAAGCAGTTCTGATGTGGCATGCAACAGCGAAGTACAAGTGGAGCAAGATATGGTTATTGGAGCGGAAAATCCTTCGGGCTTGCACTGGCTTGTACAAAAGGGATGACGAACGAAACTCGTAGGTTAAATTTCAGGTTAAGAAAATAGTTATAAGTAATTTTACATAGTAACAAAATAAATTACTAAAAAACTTAAGGAAAAACAGAACAGCTCTTCACACGGAACTACGCACAAGTGTCCATTTATATCCGCGTGTGTATTATTTTACATTTTAGCTAAATAAAGTTATTTTGTTATAATTTTAACCCATTGCTTAATATAGAAAGCCCACAGAACAAACTTCTACGAAACAGTCTGTTGATCCAATCTTCTGGACCTAACTATGTGTATGTTAGCGATTGTTATACATAGAGATAAAAAGACTACGTTTGTCGTTTCGGCTTTAAGTATTTAATAAATGACCTTTTCATTGTTATATATATACCGAACTAATCACATTTCGAGGCATTGTACTGTACTTACCCATGTGGGCCAACTGCTTGAGTCTGCTCCTTTCCGTCAATAATCTTTTATCTGAGATCTTCTGCCTTCCGGAATGAGTTTAAAGATTTTGAATAAGTGAAACCGATAATTTTTGAAGCCGATTTATGCTTGTGCAGTCTCCACTCCCGCCATCATCTTAGCCTGTTTTTGGAGATAAAATTACAAACTTAGATTTTCACACTTGGGGAAAGTGATGAATTTTATAACTTGGTAGTAATATTTAATTTTAATTAAGCTGCCTGTATTAAGTTGTATGGAAGGCAGAACAGCATGGTGTTTTTCATTTGTTGTTTTATTCTAATATTACTGCTAACCTATCTTCAGTTTCAGTTTCAATATGTCTTTCTCTTGCGAACAAGTCTCGTGTTCTTGTTTCAAGAGCCTGAGTCTTTATTGCTTGTTTCCAGGAATTAAAAGTCTGACGAGTCTAAAATTACTTTTACTTTTCTCTTTACATTGGATACGAGAATTCAGCAAAATTAAAGGGATTTTAGGTTAAAAAGTTAAAGTTAATCGATTTTTTCTGATTTTGGTTCTAAATACAAGCAAAAATACGATGCAAAAAGTTTTCGAGCGACATAAAAAATTTGAACTAGTTGTTAGGCGCGTAAGGCGAAATGCTGCAAGAGTGCATTTTTAAACTCTCCAGCGAATTTCATCGTTTCCAGTCTTTTTGGGCTCCCCACGCGTATTGAAACGTTTGCTTGGATTTATAGTTTTTATATTGATTTATATTTACTACAATTGTCGTAGTTCATGCTTTGCCTAATTAAACGAAAATTAATTTGCTTTTTATTTTTTATTCAGACATTCAAAACTCGATAAATCAGATGTGCCAAAATTTTTCGGAAATTTTTCGAATAATTCGTGAAATCCAAAAATCAGATTCAAAAATTCTGCAATAAATTTTTATAGATTTAAAATTTTAAAATGTTAAATATCGGTGGAAAACATAAAAACAATATCTTTTCTCCTTATATGAAGAAAATTTCATTTCATTTTGTCACTCCCCGTCTTTTTTGCTACATCTATAGATGCGTTTTCGAACCTTAAATAAACATTCCAACTCTGGTAAGGATAAACTGGTAAGCTTTCGAAACTTACTAGGAATAGCGTCTATGATAGATATCTTACGATCAAAAAAGCAAAAAAGCTTATCCAATCAGTATATTTTAAATTTTTTCAACGTTGGTGATACTTTTATTGGTGTTCTGCGAAATTTTGATGCATATCGCACGATTAGTATTCAATTTACGAAGAAGTCGAAAAATTGTTGTTTAGCGATTTTCATAATGGATGAACAATTAGAACAACACACATGCTAAAATGTTGTGCTAAACATGAAATTTTGGGTGCCAATTTGTTTAAAATGTTACTTAAGGTGTATGGTGAAGCGTATATGTCGAAAACATGAGCATACGACTGATTTAAAAAGTTCAAAGGCGCCCGAGAGAGCCTAATGCAAGATGAGATCTCTGAACGGCCATCAACATCTGTTACCGAACAAAAATTGAATCGGCGTAGCAAATCGTGTTGGAAAAATCGTTGTGTATTGATAAGATAGATTGTTGAGCTGTTGAGAATCGTATCTGGATCAGCCGAACACATATTAGCTGATACCTTGCGCACGCAAAGCGTCGTTTCTCCGCTGGTGTCAAGAAAGCTGAAGTTCACTCAAAAACAGCGTCGTATTGATGTGGCAAAAGAGGTGATTTCCAACGTAAACAGCGACCCAAAATCCATCAAACTTCGGTCATTACTGATGCTAAATCATGGATTTATTAATTTGATATGCCGATCGATCAAAATTCATCCGGTGCTTCGAAAATGAGCCGAAACCGAAAAGAGAACGAAAAATTTGCTGACAGTTTTCTTCGATGTTCGTGGTGTGGTGCACTACCAATTCCTTCTGGAGCGCCAAATAGTCCATAAAGAATACTATTTATGCATTACGCTTCGTTTGCGTGAAGCCGTTCGCCAAAAAAGACCCGATTTGTGGAAGAACAATTCATGGATTTTAAACCACGAGAATGCGCCATTTCATACGGCCTTGATTATTTCGGATTTTTGACCAAAAATTTGACCAATGTTATCAAGCCAAGCGCCGTACAGTCCAGATATGGCCCTGTGAGACTTTTTCCCAACACTCCCAAAAATCAACTTTCCCAAGCTCAAACTGCCAGTGCGGAGAACGCGTTTTGAGACCATAGAGGTGGTAAAAGAGAATTCGCAACGTGAGGTGAAGGCCATACATTTGGTGGTCTATAAAAAATATATGGAAAATTAGATCAAACGTTGGTTTCCATGTATTGCCGCAGGAGGAGAATATTTTGAAGGTGATTTTAAAGAAATTTATTAGAAATTGAAATTTTTTGATTATAAAGTATAACTACAGTGGAAAATTGTTCATATGGACTTTGTAATCATATTCGTCTTTGCTGTGAAATTTATTTTTTGTTTTTGTTTTTTATTCACTTATTTATTCATAATTATTAAACTACAATTTGAATCCATCAATCCTTTCAAATGTCGAGATGATGATTGCATGAAAGCAAGATTATGTCTGTCACTCAGATAAATTGTCTATAAATTAAGTGACAGCGGTTACCATTTCGAGAATTTTTTGAACATGGTTATTAAGCATATTCGTACTTAAATATAATAATTAAACATGAGAACAAAGAGCATTTCGACATTTTATCATTCTCCATACATTTTAACAACCTTTTTAGAAATACACACATAAAATACACATATAATAAAGACAGTTACTTAAGCATATAACTATTCACAGATTAATATTGTTCATGGGTTTGAATTGTCCAAAGAAATTTATTGCAAACGTAAAATAAATGGCGCGTGCATTTCTACGAAATCTTCGTTTAACTGGAATCCTCAACCGTGCTAATGGGTTTCAGAAAATTTCCTACAAGTATTTATAAGTTCTTCAAATTCCTTATTCCACAACGTTTACCATCAAGATATCAGCTCAAGATTTATCCGCAAATAAATTCTATATGTGCCATCAAAACATTATTTCTGTATTCAATCCGCGATAAAATTTACAACTCATGACATCATTACTAAATGACTATTATAGTGTAGGCTCCAACATCAATTATTGAAACTCAAAATCATATAAAACTGTGTATGGAGTACTTATTAAAGTTATTTTTATGTCATCAATACTTTCTATGGAGGTCAATGGAGGGCTATAATAAAAAACAATTTCCATTTTTGAAAAAAAAAACGTTTATTCGAAACTGATACGTAGCCTAAGTCAGACCATGTCCACCATTTTTGATTCAGACCATGTTTCCACAATTTTTTCTTGCATATATTTATTGGCACATTGAAATCTCCAAAAAGTACTGAAAAACTATAATAACACAGAGTTCGGAGTGGATATTACTATGCCAAACTCCCCATTCCATTAAATCAAAAAAATTAATCCATTCCCGTCAGATTAAAACAATTCAGCAATAAAGAAGATTGTCTAGAAGATTGCAAGCAAGAGCTGCCCGAAAGAAATGGCTGACCTCAGGGAAAGTCAACTTTGACACAATGAGGAAAATTTAGTTACTATTCCCTCACGACCAGGAGAGCTCTCAAATTTAGCGAGGAAACTTCTGAGGTCGCTAGAGCTCTTATCTTGCAGGCGACGATTCTTAACCGGATGGTGAAGTAGATTAAGAGCAAAAACGTGTCTACCATAGCAGTGCCATCAACATATTCATCGAATTGATCGAAGATCGGGAGGATAACAATTTTCTATCTACAAACGTCATTAGGGAAATCGAGGAAGGCGCTGCTGCAGATGCAACTGTTCCAGAAAAAAAGTCCCAATACTGCGAAATTAATCTACGGTATTTAGAAAATTTGCATTTGTATTTGCATTGCATTTTATCAAGTTAAGAATTCAATGTAGGTCACGATACATAATTTTTTGGATTTTTGGAACGTGTATGGATTATATTAAGAAACAGGCCATTTACATGGAAGAAGTCATGATTTCTGCGTGATCAGTCACCTGTATGAGAGAACGTGAAATACAGTTAAACAAAGAAGTCACGGTACGAAGCTGTTTTTTTTTTCTTCTTAATTTACAAGAATACCTTTGATATATGCCATAATTTTCCATATTTTGATTATTGATATGCTTTTGACGGCTCTTTGAGAACACATATCAGAAAAAAATGTAAAGATTCTTCCACTCTTTATTATTTAGTGGAGCATTTGAGTAAATTATTTGAAATTTTGCATCAAAAAAGTCTCCGTATGGTAACATCGCTATATACAAACTTATGTACTACTAGACGTGCTTTGATTTGAGAAAAGATTCAGCATTTTTCTTAGGACTTAGAAAGTCCAAAGTCAAGTGTGCAGTACATAATTGAACAATGTAGTGAAACCGCTTCATTGAAAAGTAAGCCCCGTCCAGGACGTCCAAGAATTTTAAGTGCGTCCATTAATTTTAAGTTTTTTCAATAGTTGGAAAAATTAAAGAAAATCCAAGATTCAGCGCACTAGAAATAGCGAACAAGGTAAGAAGAGAATTCGATATATACAAAACGATTAGAAACGTTTTACGAGAGAACAACTTCCATGGTCGGGAACCCCAGCCATTTATTTCAAAAGTCAATCAATTTACAGCCACCCGACTTAAATCCCATTTAGCTTTTATGGGATTAAGGGGGTCACCTCATGTAAATCGAAAAAAAAGGTGGTTTTTCGGGAATTTTTTTTAATGACAAGGAATTATTATACATTGTTTGTTCGATAAGTATATCTGAGACAACTTTAAAGCAATTAAAAAAAAAAAAAAATCTTGAAAAAGTTCAAAACTGGCGGAGTAATCAGAAGTCTAGTAGAGCCTGTCGCTGATGAATTAGTCCCATTGTGTACACGATAGGGCCCGTAATTTTCAACTGAAACAGAAACCATTTGTACCTCGTTAATTGTTAAAGTTTTTTACTCTATATGAACCTCAAAAACCTAATGAAAACCGGAAATAAATAATTTTTATCTTGTTTTGAAGTTAGAGATGCAATTTTCACTCAAAATTTTTGTTTATTTCTTATTTTTACACTATGATAAACAATTAAAGTTGTATGAAACTGTGGTTCATATAGAACAGTTCTTAAAACTCTACAAAACGCAATTTGAATTAGGTCGATAGGTCAAATAGTTTTCCCGCAATCGTGTACACAAGTTGCAAAAATGTGATTTTGAGAAAAAACGTTTTAAAGTTTTGGTACATCGCAGCTCTGAAAATATTTAACTTACAGCAATCCAGTTCTAATCAGCTACTCCAGCTCCATAAAGCTACCCCTCAGCTTCCTCATAGAACTCGTCCTTTTGTATTCTCTCAGCTCTACGAGCAGTGCGGGCCTCTTTTGTGCTGCTGCTAGATCGTACTTCGGCGCGCGCGATCCGCGTCTCATCTGCGTTCTCGGCAAAAATCTTGCATTGCTCGCCGACAGTCAAATCGAGCAAATCCATCATGTTTATAATTGCGGAGTAGCCCTCGTTAAACATGCCTGCTGCTAAATACGTAGCAATTTGAATAATTTTTTGACCAGAATTCAAATGTTTTGGGGCGATTCGCCAAACTGCGGCGTTGAAGGACTCGTTAGCGTTGTGTGTATGACCGCCTAGGCACCTGAGTAGTAGATCGTCGTTTGAAAGTTCTTTGTATATTGGACGAATATGCTTTTCTACATCGGGTCGTATAACACACGGATCAGGATGATGGTAATTTTTCAGTTTCTTAGCAGCTTTCGCTTTCTGCCATTCACACCAACTGTCGGAACCCACAGGACAAAGTTTATGATTCGAAGATTTGTCGGTTGAACAATAATGTTCCAAAGTTGCCATTATTGCTTTTCGCATTTCGTCACTAGAGTCCACGTGTCTTCTAATCGCCAATCCATAAAAAGTCGTCAGTTTTTTGATGAGCGCGTCAGTCAGCCGTCCCTTCCCTCCAAGTTTTTCTTTTTTCTTCACGTTTCGCAGGCGCGTGCCCATTCGCTTTTGCACGTGACCAACGCACTCACTTTTTTTCACTGGAAAATTTTCACCATAAGGGTTATTCTTGACAATGCTGCTAAAAGTCTTAGAATCACCGTCTCCGATGTAGTTTAAATATTTGACGCCGAATTTTTCTTCTGATCTGCCAAACATCTCGTTAATAGAGTCGACCTCCATTTTCCCCGCGGAACCATCGTGATTTTTTGAGCATTTTTCTGAATGTGCGCCAAACCAAATTTCATGTTCTTCAGTCCCTTTTTTTGAGTTCCAATGCAGGCATGCTTGACAGAATGAACTTTTTACCAGGAGGTCAATTACTTTTCCGGTGTGATAACCAATAAGCGTTGTAACGCCGTACAATGATGTAAATCCGCGCTTTTTCCATGAGCCGTCTCCGGACACTTTGAAATCGTTTTCTGGTCTCCCATGTTCGCGATTTTTCTGCTTCTCTTCTTCAACAGCTTTTTTTGATATTTTTTCGAATAGAGTAGTCGCCGCAGAGTAGATATGCGTTATTATTAAATCGTATGCTTTTCTTGATAAACCAGAACCCATATCCATGAGGCCACAAAAAATGTTTATGGCGTCTAGTCCCACGCCGAGTAAACGCATAACAAATACAATTTTGCGGTTAATTTCGTACGCATTTCTGATCGTAGGACCCGAAAAAATGCTCCTGTGACCGCAACTACACGTGTAAACGATGTGAAAACCGAGGCCGCGATGATTACTTTGATCGAATGTAACTTTTTTTTTGCAGGTACCACACACCACGAACTCAGAAATCGCACTAAACACTGAAAAAAATTCGATGATCTGGTAACAGTAAGCAAGACTCGCTCCAACATCGTTTGCGCTTGAGCTGCTCAATTTTCTTCCCGTTGTGCTAACTTCTGGAGGCTTATTTTTGTCAGTGGTATCCTGATTACCGCTAAATCTTCGTTTCCGCGGCCGCGAAGATCGCTCAAAACTCCCACTCGTTCTTTTCAGATACATATTTTGACGCGACAAGATCGAAGCAGCACTAAACTTCAAATCACAAATTCTATTTCTGTACAGTAAAACTAACACATTTACAAAACGCATACACAAAAATTCATTACAAAAGACCTACAGATAAACGAGAAAACTGGAAATAGTAGAAAAAGTCCCACAAAGCCTTCTTATCGCTAAAGGAATGCAATTTATCATCCCAATCTGCAGGGCGCGCGGTCGATCTCACCGAAGTTCGACACGTGAACACGTTACAGGCAACAACTCCTAAAATACGTTGAATTCAGGTCTATAATTTTAAGAGAATGTTAACAGATAGATGTTAACTAAAAAAAAAAATCGATTTTTTTTTCGATTTACATGAGGTGACCCCCTTAACTGGATGGCAGAGAGCGTAAACATGCAATAAAATCCAAACAAAAGCTTAAGACTAAACTCCAGGAGCTAGGATTTAGTCGGAGCGTCTAAGCTTGTGAACTAAATGCCCAGACATTTTGCAGTAGTTATGAAAGCCATAGGAAATACCACCAAATATTAAATCAAATCAATAACATATTTTTTACTTTAAACTTTATTTATTAAGTATGGGAATACGTTTCCGCCGTTTTTTTGACAAAGTTTTAAGTTTATTTCAACATTAAAAACACAGTCACATTATTCAAATGCACCATTTGAAGCTATGACCTTCTCGCATCTTTTTGGCAGTACGTGGATTCCTCGGTGGAAAAAATCCCCATCCTTCGATTCGGTCCAGTGATCGACCCATTTTTTCATGTTTTAGTAAAGGTAAATTGTTTTCCAGTGAGGGCCGATTACATGGAGCGGAACAAATGGAAATCCGAATGAACAATGCCAGAGGAATACGGCGGGTGGGGCAAGATTTCTCAGTTCACACCTTCTAAACATTTTTTGACCGGCTTGGCTACATATGGCCGTGTATTTCCATGCAGCAAATCAGCTTGTCATCTCTGTCATTCCATTCTGGCCGTTTTTCCTTCAGAGCTCGTTTCAGAAGGATGAAATGCCGTCGGTACACATACCCACTGATTGTTTTGGAGGGTTTCAGGAGTTCGTAATAGATGATTCCACTGTGATCCCAGCAGATGCACAACATGACCTTAGAAGCGTGGATAATCTGTTTTGACGTTGATGGACCTGGTTCACCTGGCATAACCCAATGTTTTGGTCGCTTAGGGTTGTCATAGTACATCCATTTCTCATGCTCTGTCACAATTCGCTGCATGAAACGCTTTCGTTTTCATCGTTGAAGAAACATCACGCATGTCATCAAACGCCCCTCGATGTACTTCTCACTCAGTCCATGCGGCCCCCAGTCCCAGCTTTTTGGATCACTCCCATGGCGTGCAACTCATGTCGCAGGAGTTAAATGTTAAATTTCAACGTTCAACTCCTGGGACAATTCTTCTAGCCTTCGACTTGAATCTTTATCCAACGATTCCCGTAGTTTTGAATCTTCAAACTTTTTTCAGTGCCCCTTCACGCTCTTTATCAGTCACGTCAAAATCACCATTTTAAAAATTCCGAAACCACTCTCTGCAAGTTGTCTTAGATTGAGCATGATTACCGTAAACATCGAGCATGACAAGATAAGTTTCCGCAGCCCTTTTCTTGAGAAGGAAATAGTGAACTAAGACTAGCCGCAAGTGCAAATTTTTCGGCATGAAAGTCGACATTTTCAACACAAGAAAAAAACCGTGTTCACTCTTTAAAAGGAATGAAGACTACTGCATTCATGAAGCCCACGCAAAAAACATCCGATTCCAAGAATACTACCACAGCAGATACTAAAAAAAGTATCTGTAAGGACATCTTTCTACCAACGGCGAAAACTTATTCCCATACCCAATATTTTGAGTTTGCACGGAGACTTTTTTGATTTAATTTTGCATTATTTACTTGATTGAATTACTTTCTTATTTCAATTTAATTTAATGAATATTTCTTTCTATTTATTTAAACCAATGGGTTGCAGAGAGCATATATGTTATCAGAAAAAAAAATGTCAAAATAAATCAAGATTTTGAAAGGACAGCTCAAACTGCTGAAACAAATAGCAAGCGATGGGAAATACACTTTTAAGACAACTGATGAAAAAGAAATAAATCATAACTTTGCATACATTCTTATTTTACTCGTAGCCGCAAAAAAGAATAATGAAGTCCTTGTCTTTTTGACGATTTTATTCATTTTAGTATTATTTCTCAGTTTTATATTTTTCCTCCTTTTTCTGTGTATAGAATTCGCACTCCAAAAGCATGGTTACGGTATTCATTGAGAAATAGTTTTGAAATATATTGGCTACATTTAAATCCCGAAAATCATGTATTCTAAGTTTTATTCTGTCACTTATTTGAAGTTTTATTCTGTAAAATGTTAAAATTCACATTAATATAAATTAAAAACTCACTCGAAATTTTCAGCCAGAATTTTTCATTTTAATCTCCGTAGACCAGGTCATAATTGTCGAAAATATTTATCCCACAACACATGTATGAGTACTTTGGACAGACTTCAATGCTACACATTATCCTGGAAACACATTTTCCAAGCAATTACGAAATATGAGTGCGGAAAGCAATTATTCATAATGGACAAATACGCAATTAATTTTGTATGTATGCATACATGTAGCCAAGGTGTGTTTGTTGTAGCGGAATAATTCAAATTAGAAATTCCTGAACGTGACATCCGATTACTTCCCAAGTGGAACAATTCCTCATAACACATGCTTGCGCTTGCGATATATACCTAGCGATATATGTATCTTCACTTCTGATTTATATTATGACATTAATATTAATATGTACTAATAATTTCTAGTGGTTCTTGTTGTACCATGTGTTGTGATGCTACATTGTATTTCACGCGAGGAGAAAGTAATAACAAGTTTATGCCATCTGGAAAATTCTAATAAGGACATAGATTAAAGGGAATTGTGAAATCATCATTGCATGTACAGATTTCATTTTTTTCTCACTTCCTTGCCCGGCAGTCACGAAATCTAAAATGGGAAGGTCTGGTTAGATTTCTTTTCACGTTAATGAAAGTCAAATGCCAAAGGGAATCATAATTAAAAATTAACTTTACGTGTAGAAAATTTAACTCATTTACGTGTGTTAATCAAAGCTTGTTTCGGATTATTACGAACTGAAATTATTTTCAGCTTTAATAAATATAATACTTGTTAAGATGGCTCAAACTTTTCAAGTTACCTAAAACAAATTGGTGTTTGCAGTTGGCCTCTCGCAATTCTCATCTGAATTTCTGTTAAAATTAAATTAAAAATTTCTGCCACCTTTAATTCCTGTTCTTTTTCGTTTTTTGTTGTTATATTAATTATTAATTATTTACTGCTCTGTTAACACAAATTTCACTATTGCCGGAATTCTCAGCCAAATAATAATTAAATCAATGCTGCAACTAAAGGACTGAAGGATGCACGAGATGTTGATTGAAGTTCTACTCTTCGATTAAGGGGGGAAATCACAGTAAAATTTTCTATTTTTCGAAAAAAAAAAAAATTTTCGCCTAAAAGGTGCTTTAGGGTCTTCAAAATAATATACCAAATTATGGAACACGGCAAAAGTGTCCGAGTGCCCAAATTTTTCATTCTGCAGTAACGCCACTCAGGTATGCTCCGAGCGCCTTTTGTGATCCCGGCGCGCGCTATAACTTATGACTATGGGTGCAGGTATAGCGGTAGTCCATAGAGAACAAAGTGCCCTCCGCATAGTCTAGAATTTTAAGAATTCCTATAGGGGTCACTACATGTAATAGCGTCAGTGATGAGAAATTTCTTACGTTGAATACAACGTTTTTTCACGACGCTTCACTTTCGTGCATACATAATTACGTCACATGTGTTACACGTGAGGGTGATTCCTTCCAGACGCTCAGATCTACCATAAACCCTAAGAAAAAGATTAAGTAGATCTGGGTTATTTTAAAGTAATAAAAGATGCAAATATCATTTGCATAGAATTCTTTTGGGATTAAATCTAGACGCTCATGCGTGTCATAAATATCCTAATAAAAGGATTTAAGCCAGACGTAGGATAATAAAATATGTTAATTATATAGACGTAACTAGATATGTAAAAATATGTATAAATAGATAGATTTAAGTCATTATATTGTCAGTCTTAGCAGTGAAACGCTGGAGTAAAATCGTTTTTAAATAATAATCCGGACGTTTTCTTATTTCCTCTTTCTCTCGGTGCACGAAAAGTCCTTGCACATAACTACATATATAACATAAATAGTGATAAAAAACAGTGATATTTGCAAATCATTGTCATTATGAGTGACCCATCGTCGAGTCGTGTTAGAAAAGGGACGAAAAAGGATACTGCGTACCAAAATCGACCGAAACGTAAGCGACCGTTAAATCGCCACGAAATCGAAAAGCCAGAAGATTTAAATGTCAGTGCATCGGCAAGGAAGTTGAAAGTGAAAGATAGTAATGACATTGAAGTGGATCCTACGTTTGGATATCATCTCGTGAATTTCGTTACTATTTTTGCCGCCATTTCTAACGTGCAAAGAATGTCAATCTAATGTGCGTTTTACAGAAAGTAGGGAACGAGGCTTAGGTTTTAAAATCGTTATATCCTGCGATAACTGTGATAAAAAAGAAATACCGAACAGCCCATTTATTAAGAATGCTTACGAAATTAATCGCAGAATTATTCTCGCCATGAGATTGCTGGGAATCGGGCTGCAAGGCATCAGAAAATTTTGTGCGTTCATGGAATTGCCTCGCCCGGTCTTCCAATCGGTTTACGACACAATCATTGAAAATATTTTGGCTGCATCAGTGGTTGTTTCCAAAAATAGCATGTCAAATGCAGCGAATGAAGAAAAAAGAATCAGTAACGAGAAAGGAGAAAAAAACGGTATCATGGTATCGGGTGACGGATCGTGGCGAAAAAGGGGTTTCTCATCTCTATACGGTTTAGTTTCCCTGATTGGCTGGTACACTGGTAAACTTGTCGATGTTTTAGTTAAATGTAAATATTGCAAAGCGTGCGAGTATTGGCAGAAGAAATATGACACCGACGAATACAAAGAGTGGGCAGAAAATCACGCCGCCGAATGCCAAGCAAACCATGACGGGTCAGCGGGAAAAATGGAGGTCGATGCAGCAATTGAAATGTTTCAGCGCTCTGAAGATCTACATGATGTCAAGTATGTGAGTTACATCGGCGATGGCGACTCCAAAACCTTCAACGGTATCACGGATGCTCAACCGTATGAAAACATCACGATAACAAAAAAAGAATGCATCGACCATGTTCAGAAACGTATAGGGACCCATCTTCGCAATTTGAAGAAAAACACCAAAGGGTTAGGAAGTAAAGGCAAATTGACAGGTAAGCTGATCGACGAACTGTCAATTTACTTTGGATTAGCCATTCGTCGAAATTGTCATTCGATTGAAAAAATGAAGAGTGCGATATGGGGCACACTGTTCCATAAAATGTCAACAGACGAAAATCCGCAACACGACCATTGCCCAACTGGAGAAAATTCATGGTGTTCGTGGCAAAGGGCAAAATGCGAAAACATTCTGGCTGGCTATATGCATAAACCACCAATGCGTGAAGAAGTTTTCGAAGCGATAAAACCTGTCAACGAAAAACTGGTCACGGATGATCTTCTTACTCGCTGCATCGGGGGATATACGCAAAACAACAATAAAAGTTTCAACGCTACTGTTTGGGCTATGGTACCAAAAGGCTTGAATTCTGGAAAAAAAATAATGGAAATCGGTACGAACATCGCAACATCCGTTTTCAATGACGGATTGATATCAGTTTTACACATCATCGAAGTCATGGGGATGAAAATCGGCCCGAACAGCTACAACCTATGCGTGGAGGTCGACGAAAAGCGTATCAAGAAGGCGGAAAAATCTATTAGTGATGGCGCAAAATAGGCCCGACTCGACTTGAAAAGTATGCGGAAAGAAAAAGAAGAGTTGGAGGTAGATTTAGAAGGTCAACTGTACGGTGCAGGCATTGCAGATTAAAGGTATATAAAATTTTCATATGGTTTCTCAGTACATAAAACTTTAAACGCGTTTTTCTCGAAACCACTTTTTTTGAGCTCGCCGAAGACATAACTCGAGCAAATCTTTACCAATCAACTTGTAATTTTGACAGTAGCTTCGAAATATCTTTCTCCATGGAGCTACGTAGGATTTTTATTTTATTTGGCTTAGTTTTTTTTTATCGAAGATTTGATGGCGTTTTTTTTTGTTAAAAATTTAACTTTATTTTCAAACATGCACCATTTTGTGAAAAATCAATATATCGAAAAAATCCTACGTAGCTCGCCAGCTGTTGTTATATGAAAACTAAAAAAATTTGTTTTTTCTTCCAGGTTAAAAATTAAGGAGTCTACGTCTTCGGCCATCGACACGCTTTGAAAAATAGGCACCTTGGGGCATATGCTGCGCAGGCGCCATTTTTAAATATTTTTTATTGAAAAAAATTACATTTTGTACTTTTGTAGTATTGCTATAAAACCTACTTTACAGATTTTCGATTGATACTTTTATTCAGCTAAAATTAATTCCCGAAAATGTGCCTATTTTTTTGTGTGCTACTGTGATTTCCCCCCTTAAATAGAAGTTCTGCTATAGACATCAGTCAACGCATGTAATTTCTGGATAAAGAAATAAAACGGTTTGTTGAGAGCCATTTTGAGACATCTGTTTTGCAATATCTGTAGCTATCTTTTGAAATGAGTACAGGTACAAGACCCCCATGCTAGGGCTCCGTATGAGAGTTTAACAAAATCAACAGAGGAGCAAATCAGGTGCAAATCAGAGGAGTTCAAAAGAGGATATAACCCTCGAATGATTTTCGAAATTTTCACCCAGATGGAAACAATATGGTCGCTGAATGTTAACTTTTTATCTAGGATAAGTACTAAATATCTGATATTATGGCACCATGGAATTCCCTTGCCTAAAAAGTTAACGCATCGGTCAGGAACTTTATTGATGCTTCTCTTTGTAGTGAAATACATCGCTTTGGTTTCATCAATTTTAATTTTGATTCTCCATGGATATAAATCATCCAGGGATCAATATTTTCATCCACAACTTTCATTCCCAAAATTGAAAAACTTTCTCGAGCATTCTTCCGAAATGTTGCATATAAGCAGTTATCGTCAGCAAAAGCAAATACACTAGGGAACTTGACAAACTCCAGCTGGTACCCTATAACGACTAGATTCGGACTGTCGTTTTTTTTTGACGTCATCGTTAACAAAGGATTTAATGAGATTTATCAAATATGGTGGAAACTCAAGCTTAATAAGTTTATATAGAAGCCTTAAGTACCAAAATGTAACAAAGGCTTTTGTAATGTATCAAAGGCTTTTTGAAGAACTCATGTTACCATACCAACAGAGAGTTTATGTCTAAGACCTGATTTTATTTTGCACGATAAACGGCCAAGCTGAAGGTCTGATAAATAATTAATTCCAAAGGCAAATTGAAAGTATGGGAAGATTTGGGAAGATAATTTTTCATAAAAACCCGCTTATCTCCTCAGGCGCTGCTTTTCAAGAAGTGAATGCAAAGTCGGTAGCAAGTGTATCGGACTATAATTAGTATAATCAGGATCTTTGCCTATCTTGCGAAGTAGAAATAATACTGTATGCTTTCGTCCTACTGGAAAATAGTAAAAATTGGAGCAAGCATTGAATAGATGCAACTCTCATGGGTAATTTTTTCAATAGTTTTTGCAATACATGCCTGGCCGTTTATTAACTTTTTCTTGGATCAAAGTGAATAGATTTATTTTTTTGCAGCGAAAAATTAAATCTATCTTTTACATAAGGATAGTTTATTCCCTAAAAACTTTTGCACCTCAACATCTGCTTGATGTCCGCTTAAATGTCTGCTTAATGTCTGCTGATGTCTGCTTAAATCCTTTTTTCTGAGATCGATCTTGTATCTTCTTCAAAACATTTTCATGGACCCAAATGAACAGATATTTTAATATCCTGGTAGTTAACTCTCATGTAAGTCCGGTTTCCAATTTTGGAAATAACTCCGGTTCCTAATCTTTGTACTTGTTTCATCTTGGGAAATCAAAATTTGTGAATTTAATTGGCGTAATTGCAAAATCAATGATTTATAATACCCAGTAATAACATCACGCTACCGTGCATATTAATTGTTTTTCGTTTAATTTTCTCACATTTATTATTTTATCACTTAAACCTGTACATTTGATTGACACAAAAAGAATATTCAAAAAAGCACAAAATATCGGAAGTTGAAGACCGTTGTAATCTATATTATACCTATTTGGAAAAATAATTTCACTTGAATTCTATACAAATTAATTAAGTGTATGCTTCCTTGAATAAAACTTTAATTAATAATCTAAACAAAAACAAGATAATCGTAAAGAGACTTGAAAAAAGTTAAATTGGTCATATGTTCGAACCTGTTTTAAAAAATAAATAAAAATATTGTGGATATTTACATCCTTGACAATTCATTGAAATTCTTAACTTCTCCCGCGCATCTAATTAGGCCACTACTACTGATTTCATTCACACTCGATAGGAGATTTTTCTCTTTTAATTTGTTTTTTATTGTCGATCCCACCGGCTGCGCATCTCAGTTTTTGCATCGTTTGATTACAATAATCACTTCCGCAGGGTTTTTCGACAATGAATGAATTATTCAGCGGAATTGGATGTATCTTTAAGGTCATTAATATAAGGAGGACCTATTACTGCTAGATTGTATTCTAAAAGGACATTTTTAATAGATATATGTCCTCTAGAATAGAGGGCATTGCCTTAATACATTTTTGGGTACAACGGCAACCAAGATCGTAGGAATTTATTTGACAGTGATCTTTGGGGCTTACTGTGGACTGCTCCAATCAGTTTGTCAAGATTTTGCTGGGAAAACCACTACCCCTAGTGTCCAACATTATTCTATTGCTCACTTAATCGCACGGAAAGGAAGAGGAAAAAGAGGAGGAATAAATAGAGAAATAAAAGAGCTTTTGTCAGAAGTACTTATAAGAAGAATAAGAAACTTTTTAATTCATTACAACCTTTAGAAAATATAAACAATCTTCTGAAGGAGAACTTTAGAACGAAAAAACTATATCCAAAAATACAGCTACCAAGAGTTACCAAAACAGAACCATCGTATAACCCGATCAGATCCTGCTTATATGCATTTTTATTTCACCATTGATCGTCTAAGACTAATCTAAGTTTTTTTTCAATAATTTTATTCATTTGTCGACAATTCAATAAACTAGTTCTTACAGTACACTAATGTTAATTTCATTTTATGTTTTTTATCATTCGGCACTTGCTAGGTCTTTCTCATCAAATCTTCAATGTCGCTTTAATTACAACGTTTTTTTTTTTTTGTCAACTGTCCACCTAATTAAAAGTGGACCTGAAGAAACGCCTTAAACCACACTTTCAGCAGTTTTTTAAATTCTTTCAATAATTCTGGCAACATTCAATTTACAGCAAATTTTTTTTGTTAAAATAAACTTTTCACTTTGCATTTATCATAATTCAACTTATGACAATGTGAAATAATTAGCCCGAACGGTCTTCAGTGGCTAGGAAAATTTCTGTGAATTCACGCATACTTCAAATTTTACTTTTCGAAATGTCCATGGTTTACATTAAATCGTTTCTTCTTCTTTGTTAAAACCGCAATCTGTTTGCTAACTTGGCGTTCGTTGGATTCCGCGATTCACCACTCAACCCGACACCTCTGTATATCCGTCTCCTTGCTGGCAACAGTTCTCTCCGGCTCAAGGATTTTGATCTTTCCCCTTAATTGCTTTTCGGTAGATTAGATATTCATCTGTAAGAATACGTACTTGAGTGTGTTGCAATCTAACGCGTGTACACTTACACGTAATTTATTTATACCCAGCAAACATTTTGTCGGAAATTCGCTTAGGCAAACTAAATTCGGATCGCCTTTTCTTCGTCAGAACAACCAAAAGTCGGAAAATAGCATATACGGCGCATAAAACTATGGAAAAATCGTCTTTTCCTCACAAGAGCGAACAAAAGTCAGAAAATAGCATATGCGGCGCGTTAAACTATGGAAAGACCGAATAAGAAAACTTTTCTTTTTCGTGTTTTCTGGATCCAATTGAAACTTTATTTGTTGATCAGATTGCTCTTGCCAGTGACTAATTGGGTTATCCGTTTTCGGACTCGGTCGCTCTGATTTCTAATTATTAATTCGCATCGCGAAATTCCCGATTATTTCTTGATCACGCATTATCCTTGTGCGGCTTTTCAAAAAAAATGGTTTTTTACGCGATCAAGAGTTATCATTTGTCCGTTATTCTTGATTTGTTTTCCGACAACAAAATGGCGGCCGTTTAAAGTGACGTTACGTTGGCTATGCTTTCTATAGGTGAACTACATATCATAGTTTGAGTATAAAGTCCTTCTGACGGAAACGTTGGGCTGTGTACTCTACTGATTTACATGTTACTCAGAGAAAGTCATCTCTTTTGGCTCGTTTACAATATTTCATGATTGGAGCATCCGCAGTAACTGAGAAAACATGAGAAACAGACAGGAAGGTTTTATGAACTCCTGAAAACACTGTGCTTGAGTTTTCTGTGAATTTCAGCGAGTTTCGCGTTCATGCATATTGCAATTATCCGAGTTTTACTGTCTCCCGATTTTATTGATAAACGATAGATAGGGTGTGGTTATCCCTGTATGAATTTTGTTCGAACATAACGTTCTCACGGATTTTTTCCCAGTAGTTCGCGGAAAAAGACCGGGGATTTCAATAGTTTAATATTTATTCAGATTTTTACCGGGAAATGATGTTCAGTGGTAAAGCTAATGTTTGGTTGACAAGATGTCTAGACAAGCAAAATTGCTAAATATGAAGTAAGAACAATCCAAGGCAATGCTTTCAAAATGCATTACATCTACCTCGGTAGTATTGCCTCGGTAGTAGTAGTAGTAGTAGTAGTAGTAGTAGTAGTAGTAGTAGTAGTAGTAGTAGTATGGTAGATCGATGCCTCCATTTGATTCTCATTCTGAACACGTCCTGTTCTGGGCTTATGCTAACTAAATTACAGGAAACCTTGGCGCGATCAACATCAAAAAAACAGAATGAACATCAATCTGTAAGATGCGGTCAAGAAAAGTTGAACCTAAACGGAGCTGGCCCTGTTTTGTTTGGCAACAAATTGGAAGGGACACCAATGACTCATTACCTTACTAGATGAGCCAATAAATTGCCATTATAGATGGCGTTAAGATGATGATGCGATCCTTTTCATACGGAATAGAAATTTCCCTTAATCTCGTTTCCGCAGCAAAAGAATTTTTACCAAAAAGGAAGAAAAATTATTTAAACCAAAAGTCCTTCCAAATAAAAATTAACAACTCATACTCCAGTAGTATCATCGTTCATTTGATTTTCTTTTAATGATTAAAACTAGTCCCCATCTCTGCTAAGAATAATCTTTCTACACGAAATCTCAACTCGATTGAAATTGACAAAGAGTTTCCAGTATTTCGCTCAAACCTATATCACCAATCCTCTTTTCCACACATTCCTATTCGTGGGTGACACACAAGTTCTCGCTACTCACACGTCACCTCTCAAGGCACTGCAAGCCATCACACAAGATATAGAACCCTTACGAAAGTAACTCTAAAAAACGGGCGCTTTCAATAAATGTTGAAGAATGCAAACTCATATGGTTTCGAAACGCCTTTGAAAAAAGCCGCCAATCCGCACCACCTGGAAGCACTGAACTTTCATTACCCAAAGATGAAATCTTTATACCCCTAAGAAACTTTGTAAAATACTTGGATGTACTGCTCCGCCAACGTCTTAAATTTAATACTTACGTCCGCAGAGCCATCCAAAAAGGCAGTTAGGTTCCTGCAACCCTAGCGCCTTTGGTCTCTTATAAATTAGTTGAAAAAAGCACTTAAGTTTTCGTTATAAGTTATCGTATCCTTGTCTGATTCATGATTTCAATCTACCGTGATAGACGAGAAGAAAATTTTCGAAACAAAGATGTTGAGGAAATTTCTCTTTAAATAAAAATGTTCCTGAGAAGGACAAACAAAAATACTATCGACTAAGCATCCTGTACAGTGAAACGAAAATGAAAAACATTAACTATCATACAACATAGGACCGAGACTAGTTCAAGGTGCTTAAAAAGCGTATGTGTAAGCGTAAGTGTAAGTTGTAAGCGAATTTCAATGTTGATAACTAAAACCAGGCTATCAACGCAAGCTCCAACCCCCAAGACTTCTCAAGGTTTATTTCAACCAGGTCTTTGGGTCTCCATCTCCACTAGTTTGACAACTCCACATCAAACACCCCTATAATGTAAATAAGAATAGGACTTGGAATTAAGTTAAATTAAATTAGTTTTTAAGGTTTACCCCGTTCCAGGCGAAAGACCTCAAGAGCTAACGATGAATTAAAACAATAACACTAACTTAGTTGAGAATCGTTTACGATCAGGTCCATAGAAAAAACTGCTAGACAAATCGGTTACCGATGAACATAAAATATTGTCTTAGATAAGGAAAACAACTATGTATGGAAGTCTCCATAAGTATGTCGATCTATCTCTCTTAAAAACGGAAGAAAAAATATGGCTTAGTCGAACAAACTGACGTTTCTCAATGAAGTTGAAGTTAATTGGTTCAAGTGGACATTTTTACCTGGCTATAGCGTTACCGAGACGTAACCTCTAAAACGAGCTAACAGTACAGGGAAGCATTACAAGAAAAGAGATAAGAATATCCCATGGCATAGGGTAGTATTAATACAGCAAACACAATCTGGAAAAAAAAACTCCTAGTCTAACGGAATTCAACCTAACGTAGCAGAAGTTTTTTTGATTTAGTACGGATTTGCTCAATTCATCGCAATATTTCATCCTGTCTAGACTACACTCTTTACACTCTACAGATAAAAAACATTGTAGCTACAATGAGTGCTAACACTTGTCAACATAACGTAACCATTTAAAAGCGCTAACAATTCTGAAGCGACCTTTTTTCACGTCAAAGAAAGAGATATAAATAGCCCGTGAGGTAAATGAAGAGAGCTTTGCAAGATAGAGAGCTTAGAAATTAGATGACTTGGGGGAGTTGATAGAGAATGATGGTTGGATTTCTTAGCTTAAATGTTTGTAAGATTAATTTCTCCCATGTGACAGTATCTACAGGCATTGCGTATAAATACAAGATTTGACAAGTGTTTTGATAAGATTTGTGCATCTTCACCTCTTCGTCTTTATGGCATGTCTCCACCAAGATTTGCGTAAATACCAAATACCAATGCGTCCGAAATATTGTCATCGAATACCACTTGACAATGAGTTTGTTTAAATTTTTAACCAGCTCCCTTTACTGGTAACAATCTGCTGTGACTACTGACAAGAACACACAAATTGCAATACAAACATAAATGCCCTATTTCCTTTTCAATTTCTTTCCTCGCAATTGAATGTTGTAATGTATTGGGTCATTCAAGGATATAAGTTGTTAAAGAAGGTTATTATATCTTTCACCCCACATTAATTACTAACAGATTACTAATCACCATGTAATTTTTACTAGTCTTATCCACCAAGGACTGCATACCTCACATTCTAAAAGATTGGGGATGTGTTTATGGGATGTGTGCTTGTTAGTTATTTTGCTTTTGTAATTATTATTTTGTTTGTTTGTTCTACCAATTCCATTTGTTACAAATAAACGTTAAATTTAAAGTCATTTCACAAAATGTATCTCATATTGCAACAAGGCTGATTCATGACTCTGGGTCTGACATTTCACCTGAACTTCGGGTTAAAACAATATTTGATATGTATTCCTTTCTGTGTCACTCTATAAACCAACAATGAGTGGTTATACAATTTTCAACGTTTCTCGCTTTAAAGTATTGCAAGGATCCTAAACGTGGTGGCTAGAAAAGCTTCATTTCAATTGTCAGTCGGAGGTGTTCTCTGGAACAAACTCAAGTCGGATGCACTTTGCTTGTCATGTCTTTCGAGTCCTTGCACAAATTGTGACATAAATATTTGTAAATGAACTATGTCAGCCGTAAGCTTTAAATCCCACATCTTGAACTTCCAATTAGTACGAGCAGTACTTAAAAGCGTTTGAATGTGTTCCCATCTGAAGGAGTGCAACCTGTTGAAAATTGTGAGGAACCCGTATATTGTGCACATGGGGAAATTTCATGGACTTGCAGGTGGATAGAAATAGAAGACTAGGAACTTTTTAAGTTCAATAAGTCAGTGGATTTTAAGGATGAAATTTCTAAATGGTCGAACTTTGAAGAAGAAAGGATAATTTTCTACTTTTTTGTACGGAGAACACTCCAGTTGGCATTATGCTGATGGACTTTAATTTACAAAGGAAGCAATAGCGGCCAGAATTAATCAACTCAATATGAGTAATGCCTCAAAATTTATGTCACTTAGCGAACCAATGTACATTCGCTTGCTTTAAGGATACTTTATGTACTGGAGCTTGTTTGGCATCCACGTTCTATTTTCTGACGGGATAAACGGAGATAAGTAGCAGGAAATAAGAATAAGCAACACAGAAGCGCCCAGGTGACTCCCTTCATGCCAAAGAATATCCTGCAGGGTAGTTGACATTGTATTTTACCTAGTCATCCGGTGGAACAACTTACTCGGAGCTACTTTAATGGGCTTTGCGAGCTACAGTCTTCAGAAAATTCACATTTCAAACGTTGCCGACTTGTTCAGAAATTCATACGCTCTAGAGGATTAATATTGACTTTTTGATTAAAATTTCCCGCAAACTGTGACCAAACCTTAATACCTTTTTAATTAAAACTTTGACTTTATGTTACGCAAATCTCATTTGTATTTTTCGACTAAAGAACATTACGAGTATGGTAAGAGTGTGTGATTAATATCTATATACGATGATAACAAAGCATAAGAACAATGCAGTTACCTTGTTAATAATAACGAAGAGCTTGATCCGTCAATTGGGGATACTTGTGCAATAAATTAGCTAATAAAACAATTGGTAACCACAGCCTTAAAAACCAACCTGTTGAAAAAAATTTACTCTATTCCTAAATAAGCTTCGTATTGACTGTTTGTCGGAAGAAATCAAGAAAAGATTTCTACGTAAGAATCATGTTCAAGGAACTAATCGGTTGAATTTATTACTGCCGTGGAAGAAAGAGAGAAAACGGACTGGACCTAGTTAGACCCGTATCTGAAAATAGGCCAGAGCAGACGGAAGAACGTGTCTTGCAATCCGCTAGAGCCAGATCAGTGGAAAGGGTTTTAATGACCCAAATCAAAGAGAAGAAGGCAGCTGATCACTTATCACTAACCGCTTATCAAAAACGCGATAAAATGCAGTGAAATTGGTTCATTTTCAAACTCAAAAAATAGACGCAAGCACATCTACCAATAATAGCAGATAAAGACAGCGTGAATAAGTTAAATTTATAAAGCAAACAGTTCGCAAGGAATTTGGAGAGATCCTTCTATAAATCAGGAAAAACATGAAGCCCGAAAAAACGAAAGCCCGAAAAGTAAGTGGTTGCCTTGTAAAATTTCAATGAAATGAATAATTTTTTTCAAATGGTTGCTAAAGATCTGAGAGGATCGAAATCTGTAATGTAAGATGAAAGTAAGAAAATCTTTATACTTTCTACAATCATAAATCTTTGATCAATTTTGGCAGCAGTATTTTTTTGGTAATCTCATCACCGTGACTATAGAAAGGAATAACTGCATTGCTCACGTTACGAGTTTGATCTTTGCTACCGTACGTGGAAATCTTATCTGAATGAAATCAGAGTTTATTGAGAAAACTTGGTTTTAAAAAGAATGAGCCTTTATGCAGTGGTTTCAGCACTTTTGTAATGGAGATCGAGAGTTCGGAGATAAGTGACCCAAGGTAGTGACAGACGATGATCTATTAGAATTTGCACAATAAGGCACTCCACTGAATTATCGAATGGGGTTCCAGGTCAGCAGAATCAACATAAAAAAGGATACAGGTGCAAGGAAATGTGGCACAGTTGGATGCTTTGGTACCCCACGAAGTTTTGCAAAGACTGAGATGATGAGAGGTCTAATGACCTAATCCTATCTGGTTCGTGGAACTATTGAAGGATTCCTCTCAGATGAAAGGTGGTCATGTAATACAATATGAAACGGCGCACCAGTATCCACTTCAAGGCCACTTTCGGTGCTCGCATCTATGGTACGTCGTATTGTCTGTCTATAAGCGTCCTGTAATCGTTAATCGTCGTGGAGTCATCTTTCTTGTGATGAAAGACAATGCGAGAGCACAGAAAGCTGCAGTTACCCAGCGAAAATAAAGGAAGTTTGGCTGGGAACTTTTGCCCCACCCACCGAATGCTCCCAATCTTCCTCCAACAGGTTCTCACTTTTTCCGTTCCTGGATAACTGTCTCTAGGAAAGGGACGAATTTTCATGTAGTGACGACCAGGTTCAACAACCCAGCACTAACGATCAAACCAAGGTTCCCCCCATAAATTTCACCGATCTTCCCCGGAATAGTGTCGATGCCTTGATAAAAGAATTGAAAATAGAAAATTATTCCATAAAAATTATGTCGTTCAGTTTAAAGCTATTCCTAACCAATCTTGAAGATTACAATAAAATTGAAAATCACGTGAAGGCCAAAAAGGTAAACTTTTTCACCCACGAACCGCCAGATCGTCGTCCAGTAAAAGTGGTTCTATCAGGGTTGCATGACTTGTCGTGCGAAGAACTCAAAAAGCTCCTCAAAGCAGAGCATAACTTATGTCCATTGGACATCAAAAAGTTCACCTCAAAGTTAGGAGAACAAGACAACTCTTACTTTCTCCTGTACATGCAAAAAGGAACAAAACTGGTTGACCTCAAAAAGATCAAAGCCATCATGCACACAATCGTGAGATGGAACTACTACTCTAGCAAGCGCAAAGGCCCCACCCAATGCCGAAATTGTCAAATGTATGGGCGCGAATCCAGCCATTGCCACCTGCCCACAAAATGCAAAATATGTAGTGGTGGACACCACTACTCCAAGTGTACCCTCACGGACAAGGAGAGAAGTAAAATAATATGCTGCAATTGCAAAGGTGATCACTTTGCCAATGACCCTGAATGTCGGAGCAGGAAAGAATATATCCGAATCAAGACCAAGCTGAACAACAGGGGAAAAAATCAGAAACCGACACGTAAATTTTCCGAATCAACCACTTGAGATTTCAACCTTGCAGGTTTAAATTTTCCTGCACTATCAAACCCACAGACCTATTGAAATACAATGCACACACCTAAATCAAAAGCAAATACAGCAACCACCTTCAGAGGAAACGTATCTCCTCGGCTTAGTGACAGCATGGCAATAAGAAGCAGCCCATCTGTTCCCAATTTAACAAATGAAAACTTGTTTTCACCAAGCGAGCTTCTTCAAATCGCTCAGTAGATTATCAAAAACTTGGCAAGCTGCAAAAACCGGCAGGATCAGCTTAATGCCATAATAAATATTTCAATTGTTTCTGTATGGCTAAGCGGCTTAAAGTGCTAACATGGAATCCACAAAGCCTTAAAAATAAGTTTTTGGAAGCATTCGATTTTGCCATCAGAAGCGACATGGACGTCTTCATAATTACGGAAACATGGTTGAGACCACATGACAAAGTCAAGCACGCCCATTATGAAATTTACAAACGTGACCGCCAAGACAACATTGGCGGGGGCGTGGCAATAGCCGTTAAGAAATCCATCCCACATTCCCCTCTCCCATCCTTCAATTCCTGCTCGATCGAAAATATTGGGATAATGTTAGCTGAATCCAACGTTGAGCTTTATGGTGTATACTTTCCTGGAACGAAACTCTCCAAGAAAAAAATCACTAATCTGGGAAGTGATCTAGTGCGATTCTGTAGGGCGCATAGTAAATTCCTTCTTTGTGGTGACTTGAACGCACGGCATACGCATTGGAATTGCACACGCAACAACCAAGCAGGTAAAGTAGTCTACGATATGCTACGTGATAACAAATTGTTTATTCACCATCCTCCAGAACCGACGTTCTATTCCCCTCAAGGTATTGGATCTACTTTTGATTTTGCCTTGGGAGATGTTAACGTCTGCCCCTCGGAACCCACTGTTTTACAAGCGCTTTCTTCTCCCCACCTTCCCGTGATTTTCTCATTAGAAGCAGCAACAAATTCGTCTCATATGTTGAAACGGTTCTACTGCTTCAAAAAAGCTATAAATACTCAGTTAAGCTATAAATACTCAGTTTACCGTTTTGGCCTTCACTTGATTTTCAATTTTATTGTAATCTTCAAGATTGGTTAGGAATACCTTTAAACCGATCGACATAATTTTTATGGAATAATTTTCTATTTTCAATTATTTTATCAAGGCATCGACACTATTTCGGGGAAGATCGGTGAAATTTATGGGGGGACTCTCACCTTGCTTTGATCATTAGTGCTGGGTTGTTGAACTTGGTCGTCACTACATGAAAGTTCAGTTAGCTATACTCATAAATGACCAAACTTCTTTAGCTTTAGACACGCTGAGTTCCCTAAATTCAGCGGGAAAAATTGAACAGCGAATAGAGGAACTCAAAAATACCATTTGGAGAGCAATAGATTGTAGTGTCCCACAATATCGCAGAAAAGTCCACGCTATTGAACTTGATGAGGAAACCTACAAGCTGATTCGAGTACGTAATTCTCTATGACGCCAGTGGCAGAGAAATCGTGACGCCTCCTTGAAAAATGGTGTTAACACTTTAACGCGAGCTATCAATGCCAAAATAAAGCTCCTCCGAAACAACCGCTGGAATAATCTACTCACCAACCTTGACTTCAATGCACGGAAAGTCTGGAAGTTGACTAAAATTTTAAAACGTAAACATCATGATCTTCAATATGCTCTGAATGACGAAAATGGTAGCCAGATGGCAGAAGTGATAGTAGCTAAGTTACTACTATCCATTGAAAACACCGCCATTTTACCTCCCAGTGCTCTCATAAAACCGAAACATTTAATCGAGCAAGTAAAGAGGCTAAAGAACGGTAAGGCCCCTGGAATTGAAGGAATACCCATTACGGCCATCAAGAACCTCCCCAAGAAAGCGATAGTGCTAATTTGCCATATTTTGAACGCCTGCCTGAAAATGTCATACTTTCCAAGCTGCTGGAAACACGCTAGCATAATACCAGTCCTGATGCCCGGTAAAGACCCGCATGACCCTAACAACTACCGGCCAATAAGCTTACTGCCGGCGCTTGGCAATTTTCGAGAAACTAATTTTGAAAAGGTTGACGGATTACATCGAAAACAATGACATCCTCCCTCACTTCAAGTTTGGCTTCAGACATGGATATTCCACAGAGCACCAACTGCTACGTGTCTCCATAGACATAAAAGCAGCACTAACTCGAAAACAGTCGGTTGGTCTACTGACCATTGACATTGAAAAGGCGTTTGATACCGTGTGGCATAATGGCCTAACTCACAAACTGAAAGAGTGTAGTACTCCTCCTTACCTGGTGAAACTAATCGCGTCCTTCTTGAGTGACAGAACATACAAGGTGAAAGTCCGAGGAGCAACATCCGCTCCCAAAACTGCCCCTGCTGGTGTTCCACAAGGCTCATGCCTGAGTCCGACACTATACAACATATACACGTCTGACATTCCTGTGAGCCAAAATTGCCAATTAGCGGCTTTTGCGGACGACATTTGTCTGTACACCACTGGAAATAATCCCAACCAGATAATCTCCAATCTAGAAGAAATGCTAGAAAAAATTTATCAATTCTTCTACAGGTGGAAGATCAAAATAAATGTCAACAAGACCGCAGCAATATATTTCAGTAGAAAACAGACCCATCAACTTTTAAGGCCAAATGATTCCGTGGTCTGAAGAACTGACGTATTTGGGTCTAAAACTAGATAGGAAACTCACATTTAAAAACCACATCGAGCACATCAGTTCTAAGGCATTCAAGTCGGTTCTGTCCCTATATCCGCTGCTCAATCGAAAATCGCACATGAGTTTGCGCAATAAAATCCTCATCCTCAAAATGAGCATGCAACCCATAATTACCTACGGAGCTCCCACTTGGTACGAATGGGCTAAATATCTTAAAACTAAGCTTCAAGTCACCCAAAATCGTTACTTGAAGATGGTACTAAATAAACCATACTATTACTCCTCCAGATTACTACACCAAAAAGCCAATATTACCCCTATCAGCAAACTCGCGGAAGCACGTAGAGTTAATCTACTCAAAAAAGCCGTATACTCCCCGAATCACCTCATCCAATCTCTTAGAGATATATAAAAGCCAAGAATACGTGTCCTCAACCATGGATCTGCCTAGAATAATCAGTTTATAGTTTAGGTCATAATTATTATAAGATAATGTTAGATATAAGTTAGATGTAAGCCTAGTAGGGGCTTTTGTCAATTTTCCTCTCGAACTAGATACTAGTACTTTTAAAGATAAATCATCATAAACTTGTATAAAATGAATCTTAGAATAGTTGTAATGAAGTCTCATTCAAATCTCTAGACATAAGAAATCAACAGTTAAAACTCTGTAAATAAGGCATATCAATAAAGAATTATTACATAAAAAAAAAAAATATTGTGCAGTGCGAAGATTGGTTATGTAATGCCAAGTGCACTGCACTCTCGTGGTTGGTTGTTGAAATGAGACAACCAGCCCACAATTAAAGCATTGTTCATGGAGCTAATCTCTAATATCATTCCTTAAGGGAGGACAAAGGTCTGAGATACTAAAAAAAAGCATATTTTGTTATTTTTTTAACTGAATATCTTATTTATTAATATTTTTAAAATTTTTTTACATTATTAAGCATACTTCTAACAATATTCTGCTACATTTTCATAAATAAATATTGAAAATTCAGCTGGTGGTAGGGGTAAAAACAGTTTTGAGTAAAACGAGATTAAAGTTTGATACATGAATAAAATAGAGAAAAAGTTTTTTTCGACTTCGAATCGGCGATTCCAGCTCCATAAAGCAGCTGCTGCATGAGCCAAAGCATCTTTTAGCAGTCTGGGTTTTGCGGTCTGCTTTCGATATGCGGTTCTAGTATACCCTCCGTGTAGACTCATGGGCTATTTGGCCAGGTTTGACATCTAAGCTGCTCAAAAATAACAAAAAAGGCCTAATTCTCTTCGTTAAAAATGCAAGCAGCAACATTCGCTGCTATTTCGACTGCTTTAGCACCAGCATGAAGGGTTTTTGTGGCTATTTTCCAAACGAATTGCTTATAACTTACGTTATTGTTTTGCGTAAATCCGCTAGCACAACGCTCTAAAAGGAAATCGTTACGCAAATCTTCGTACATAGGACGCATGGCTTCCAAAACGTCATCTGGCAGTGGACTATAAGCAAGTTCGTCAGAAGCCGCAGTTCATTGCCAAGCACACTACGAGTTTCCACCACTTGGACACTTTTCATGTTTGGGATTATTGTTCGTTGAGCGGCAATGCAGAAAAGTGGCCGAAATTGCGTCTTTCATTTTTCTACGGAATTTTAATTTCTCCGAATGGCTAGTCCGTAATAAATGGTTGCAATGAGTTTTGCAGATAGCCGTCCTTTATCGGAAAGAATGTTTTTTTTTTTATTATTTCGCCTTTTATCTTCTTGTCTTCAACAGTTTTGTTTACTAATTCACGCAAACATGTCCCCATTCTTTTTTGGATATGATCAACACACTCCTGTCTATTTATTTGATACTTTTGACCACATGGTTGCGCCTAAATAATTTTTTTATAAACTTTAGCGTCACCGTCTCCGATATAATTATAATATTTTACTCCAAATTTATCATGCGAGCGTGCAAACAACTTGAGTATTGCTTGCACTTCCATATTGCCAGATGGTCCTTCATGATTTGCGGTGCATTCATTACTCTCAACATGTGCGTTATACCACTATTCAAATTCTGCTGTGGTACATTCTTGTTTCCGAGACTCACATTGCTTACAGTAAAAACTTTTGCAAAAAATTTGCAAGACTTTGCCAGAGTAGTATCCTATGACAGAAGTTATACCGAACAAGGAAGTTAATCCATGTTTTTTCCCCGTAACGTCACCTGAGACAGTCATATCTGATGAATCAATACCGCCTTCAGCACACATATCATTTTTTCAGTGTTGACAGCAAAAGAAAAAAGTTTATCTGTAACTGCACGCACACAATCAAGAATTTTGCTGATGTAAGAATCGTAGACTATTTTGTCAGGAAACTGCACGGTGAGTCCATTACACCAGAAAATTTATTGTACCCTGTGAGACCTAAGCCGAATAAACGCATTACAAAAAAAAATCGTCGATGTATTTCATACGATTTTCGTTTTTTCATGTTGGACCACACTTTTCACAGTTCAGTTCAATTTTAAAACCAAGTCATTGTTTTTGGTATGCACTAAAATTCACTTTACCATTACAAATCTCCTTATCAGTAATTTTAGAACACGTCACCAAATTAGAAATCGCAGCATACACTAACATGAAGTCTATTATTTTATACTGTACAGAACTCCCTGGTACATTGATTTCGTCATCCATTTTCAGTTTTTTTGCTGAAGAACTAGTGAAACTCTTTTCTAAATATTCGGGTTGCTTAGGTTTAAATAGCTGCTCTCGTTTTTTTGGTCTATCTTTCCAAAAGCTTTTTTTGGTCATCTCTTGTAACTTTACTCATTATGTAAATAATAAAATAAACTTATACTTCAAATGAACAGCAAGCAAATGTACAGCAAGACGAACGATGCCAAACTAACTCGGCTTAGTCTTTCAAAATGACACATTTAGAATCAGATATATTTCTATACATAGAACAACAAACGAATCTATTCATTCCTTTAGAAATTTGAAAGGAGGAAACAGATGAGATCAACTGCTACAAAACGGTTGCCATACAAAAAGTTGCCTTAATGGCCTAATGACGGTCAGAGGGACTGAGCGCCCGGACACTAAATTGCTGATAACTCGGAAAGTTTCGCTTCTAAAGGCCGAAATAAAATATTGCGAGACTGCGATACGAGAGCGCGACGAGAGTCTCGCAGCAAATGTCATGATTGTGATGCATCGATGCGAGGCGGGTAATATTCGGAATAACGAAAATTCGTCGCAGCGAGGTGCATGACGTTTGTTGAATGCAATATGGCGCTTAAATGAAATTTGAAATTCAAACGCCTTAATTACTTTTTAAGTTCATGGGTTATTATGAATGAATTTTAAACAAAAATTTCGTGCATCCTAGTTAAGGCTTTAATTTACTAAACGAAGGAACATTCAAAAATCAAAAACAATTTTATTTAAAACGTAACCTATTTGACATTTGTCATATGAACATTCATGTTCCCCGCATTGCGTGCATTGTAAATTGAATGCGTTGCGCGACAACGAGGGAGTATCGCATCGCGCCCACGTATCTCCGTCACGCAGTATTGTATTTCGGCCTTAATGATTTCAAATTTACCGAGAATATTTCTTATAAGTTGTAGTATCAGATAACATGACAAAAAATCAAATATCATATCTTTTTCCCCCCTTAAGATGACGGCGTTCGGCGTTCATACGCTTGCGAGGAAATATAAACGCTGGTGGAATAAAGTTCCTAGATGCATTGACCACATTTACAAGTTTATTACGATCTAGCACTGACAGTCTTGTTGACGCAGTGCTTCTCTATTATTGAAATGGACATTGGTGGTTTATTTTGTCCCGTGAATATCTAAGTCTCGTTCATGTTCAAATTGCGTGAGGAGGGAGTTTGTTCATATACAACAACTTTTGGATATGAACTCCAGCAGCCAAAGGGAAGCTTATTTAAGCCAATTGCTCGAGTCGCATTTGTGAGGATTTTATCCGTAGCGACAGCACTTGATACTTTTTCATAAATACCAAAGCAACTTCGTGCCAGCCAAATTTTTCTCTTTATTGAAGCGCGATGTTGTAGCTCAGTCAACTATAAACCATCTCACGCTTTTATGGAGGTCAAATCACACAACATACTATCCAATTTTTTATCTAGCCTTTTCTTTCTCTAAAATAATTTTCTTTCCAATCCTTCTTAAAATGTTGCTTCATGCATTCCGAAAGGATTTGCTAACACTCTTATGCTTAAAAACAGCCTCGGTTCGCTTAATTTTGTACTATGACTCCAAAATACAAATACGTTTTTCTGTTGGCCTTGCATTGGTTCGTTTGTGTTTTGAAGTAATTTCGGCACAACTAAATTAAACTGCGCATAAGGGTACGCGCGTCCACTTGTAACACACTCAAATGCGTGCCCTTACGCAGAAGTTAGAATACTAAATCAGCGGAGAATAGCGTGGTGTATCGGCATTCATCACTGAAATCACTTTCGGTATGACGTTTTGTCAGTGATTTTGCAGACCAAATCATACAATTTCTCCTGTTGAAAAGATTATAAAGAAATACTAAAATACTTTCAAAGTGCTAAAAATATTTAAGACAATCCAAGGAAATATTTAAACTTAATAGTTGCAGTGGTTTTGTTTTATGTATTTTTGAATTTCGCACAGGACTTTGCACTAGCAGGCACTTGAAGGTAACACTGAAGCCTGGTGCATGTCGTAAATAACATGATGCCTTTTAAAAACGCATAGTTACCTTTAGACTAGATGATCTTACCGTTTGTTTTGATACCGTGAACGAGGAAAAACCCAACCGCTCAGGAGGTGTTCAGCCATAAGGGCAATGAAAAGTCGAGGGACGACAATAGAAGAGGGCAATTCAACAGAAATGCTGCAGTTTTTCCATTATTTATGCCTTGCTTTTACATTCAACGCCTATTCACAGGAGGATATTGTAGCAAATTCCTTGAAAACAGTAAAGCTTGCGCTGATCAGTATGAAGAAAGGGGTATTGGAGCTACCTTCTGCATACTGGCCTTAATGTATGCTAATCGCAACTGGGAATGTGATCGAGAATTCCGAGAATCAGATCGCAATTCAGTTAAACTGTTCGAGCCACTCATCTATTTGTCATCTGTCAACTCAGCAATACGGCTTTACGGCTGGGAACTTAACAATTATCAAAATTACACAAGTAGTGAACACAGTTCCGTGTGCAGATCGGGTGTTTAATGTGAGGAATGCCTTCAATTTCGCTCGATAGATAGATATTCTCTTTCAGTGCACAAGGATCTTTCAAGATCCGAATACCAATACCAACATGAAGTCGAAGTGCTTAACGTGAGTACCTGCCACCATTAGGCCTTACCTCAAGGTCTCAAAGACTGGGTTGATTTAATGCGTCAACCAGCGCCCCTCATTAAAATAATGAGGTCCCAGTACACAAAATCTAGGAAACCCAAGCTAAACTGTTTGGTACTTAAAAACTACTTTCCAGCCACATCGCAAGCCACAAACCACCACGTTTCAGCCAGGATAGGCTCCTCACCGTGTAGGGGAGTGACAGTAACCTGTCATGGGCCTTCCCCTAACCCGTGGTACAGATCAAACCTCTGCTCAGGTTTTCGTAGAACATAGACATGTTCCACTACCAATTCACGTTGCTATATCGAAGGGTTGGTGACCCCGTAATCCCAGAATAATAATACAATGACGACACTAGGACTGGACTAAACATAGAACAGGAATAACATTGGGGTTGGGGCGCATAACGATGTCAACATTTAGGGACTACTAGACAGCAACAGAGCCTGCATTTCCCTGCGTAGCAGAGTGCTACAGTCGTAATTGGAAGGCTTCACGCGCGAACCCGTTGATCCTTTGAAATGCCTCTTCGTCCAGCAATGCATCCCCAACATTTTCTGGGGTCCTCAAAGAATTAATACCCCGCGCAATACGTAGGCCAGCATATGCCTGACAGTCAAACAAAACATGCTGCCAAGTCTAGCTCTCAGCACCACATAACAAACATCCACATTGAATACCAATACCACGACTACACAACCACTCATTCAAGCTACCATGCCCAGTTAGTAAATACCCTAACTCCAAACAGAAATCACAACTCATCATCTTCATCGCAGTCATAACATCCGGTAGCATCTGATACGTGGTACGCCCCTCCGCAGATTCGCTCCACCTCGATTGTCATTCAGCAATCAAGCCCTCTTCCATAATTCCGCGAATGGCGGCCCGACTTAGTCCATTAGGATCCGTACCGCGTAGCCATTGATGTTCGCTCACAGGGAAGCCCTTCCGCAATCTGTAAATCAATCCTCGGCGGATTATTTCCAGATCCAGTGGTGGGACTCTCATGAGGAACTGCAAAGCACTAGTGGAGACTGTGCGACATTCCAGAAAAATAGCTTTTGCAGAGGCCCAACTCTTTGCACCCCACCGACACCAGTTTCGCCAAAATGGCAGGCCAGCTAAGGTTATCAAACGCGCCTTTAAAGTCAAGAAATAAGCCCAGCACATATTTATGTTGACTTGCTCGTACCTTGGAGAGGACATCAAGCCATGCGTAGCTAGTGCAACGCTTCTCGCGGAAGCCGGAAGCACAATCATACTGCCTATCCGACAAGGAGTCGGAAACAAGCCTCTCGAGTCGCTGGACTATTACCCGCTCCATCACTTTACCAAGTGATGGAAGCAGAGAAATGTCCCGATACGACCCAGGAAGGGTTGGATTCCGGCGATATAAGCAGTATAATTACTTGGGCACGCTTATAGTCCATCGAGAAGGAGCCTAGTTGGAAACACCTACTCAGTAGACACTGGGTAAAGTCTGGGATGGTTCGTCAAATGCTTTTACACATCTCGCCAGTCAACCGATCCCATCCAGATGATTTCCAAACACCGTAGTCTACCCACACACTCATCTATTTCCCAGCGCTGAAGAGGGGGAGATGCCGCCTGCCCTTCAGCACTGTCAACATGAGGTGTCTCAGTTTCCGCTGCCGGAAATAAACTCCTCAGCAGATGCTCAACACAGTTCATCCATGTGGGCACCGGGTTGCCATCGATTCGTACTCCATGGAATTGCCGCTTGTCACTACTTCCACAACAGAACCTATACGCCTTCCCCCATGGGTCATCATTTTCACTAACAAAGCATTGCCAGTGCCTCTCTTTGGTTAGAGCATGCATTTTGTGGTATTCTTCAACCGAACTCTTGTAACCCAACCTTAGTTGATTCACCAATTCCGACTTATGATATCTGGCCTTCTGGGATTGTCTTCGAGCCCGCATTACTTCTGCGCGTTTGTTAGAAAGTTCCACCGATCACCAAGCCACTCGTGCTTTTTCTGGTTTGCTCTTTTTGCGAAGCAGGTTGTTGTTTGCTCTCACATAGCACCCATGTAGATGTGCTATCATTTCACTGGTGCTGAAAGTACTGAAGTCAGTGATGAACACTGCTTCAGTGTATTCCTGCACCAGAGCTTCATAACGAACCCTATTGGGCTCGGACCCATGGCTCCAGGACAACATAGCTGGTTGGCGAGTAGCCACCCTCTCATTAGAGGTCATACTGATCTCAATGAGGTTATGATCACTCGTCCCCCAACCAGGCACCAGTCTTCAGTCAAACTGCAAAGCACTCATGGCTGCACTATTAGTGCATGTAACATCTATGTCACTACACCCCATTGGCCCGTCAAACGTAGACAGTTCACATGGTACGTTCAAAACACATCAGTCACACACAAGTATTAAATCGGCTAGCTTTCCCCCACGGCGTATAGCAACTAAGCGAGTCTTTCGCGTGGAAGACTTGCTATGCCACACCGGGGAATCAGCATTAGCATCCATTCCAAGGATACAGAGTTTGCCACCAATAATTCCAGGTATTCTAAGTAGGGCTCAATAGGACTACCATACTCACAATAAACACTCACAATGAACAATTCACCGAAACTACCCTTCAGCCAAACACAAACGCCATACTTGTCTATAAGATCATGCATCAGCATGCTGGCGACATTATTATCAGACACAACAACGCCGACTTGGGACCAACTAATTTATATATATGCATGCCTGACGGCAAGCCCTTCACGGATCCAAAAAGAACCCACGGTTCCTGCAATACGCCAGCGACTTTATGGTTCTGCACGATATAGGCTCCCAACTCATACATAACTGCAGCAGTCCTCGCGCAGTTCAATTGCACAATTCTGTGTACTGTCATACTTGTGTCTAGCATTCGACCTCGCGACTAAACCCGCATAAACAGGGTACACCTCTGACCTAATAGAGTGCGGAGCAGGAAGTCCACGGAAGGCGCAATTTCTGCAATGCGGCAAATTGTTACAACGCCCGGAGCTGTGTCCCGACTGCGAGCAACGTCTACAGACAATGTATTTAGCTCGACAAACAGCGATAACATGATCGAACCCTAGACACCTGAAACACGCATTAACAAGATCCCTGTACCTTACACGATATGACATACAACGCACAAATAGTCTCTCAGCACTGAGGAGTGCATTTTCTACCTCCTTAGTGAATTCGAGAATAACATTGGATTTCCCGTTGGGGCCTTCGCTGATTGGACGCGACACAATTCTTAGCCCTTTGTTGTATTTTTCATTCGAGAGTACTGCCGCCAGGTTCTGCTCATATATTTCAGCCAGTAGTTCTTCATTGCTTAAGAAGCAGTCCACGTCATAGACCATCACATGGGCTCCAAGCTTTTCATTATTTGCAGCAGCTTGCCTCTCCTTAACCGACGGCATCCTGATTGTTACTTCCCCATTTTTCAAGGAGTTTACCCCATATACACGAACTCCGAGGTTCGGCAGTACCTCTTTCTTCACTACTTCAGCCACCTCCTGAGGAGTTACGTCCGGCTTTTTACTCCGGGCTACCACCGACCAGGTCTCCATCGGCTTTGGCTTAGGCGGGCGTTCCACCAGCACCGGCAGCATATTCGTTTCAGCAGTAGACGCCGCAGCAGCATTAGCATATGTTACATGTCCTGTCATAGCAGCTGGGGATGGGTTATATGTAGTCTGCGTCCTCCAACACCGGTTCTCCTCAATGATACCTTGACAACGAGCATTCTCCGCCATCAGCTTACTAATCATAGCATTCATCTCCCCCAAACACCGGTTAACTCCATCCATCGAATCCACTGGACATTCCGTCTTCACCAGTATCGAGCCAATCTCTGTCCAGATCTCCTTGGCCTTCTCAATGTAGTTTTCCGCCTTTGCTTGATCTTGTCCCTTTCTACGCCTTCTTTTCGCTTGCTCGGGGTCCGTCGTCTCACTGGCACTGCCATCATCAGCTTTCGTATTCTGCTCTGTTGTATTCGTAGCCATCTTCTTCCTTGATAACCGGGGACTCGATTCAGCCACACGATCGCTCACTATATCCTTCCTCGTCTTGCGCTCCCGTGCTTCCTTGAAGATCCGAATCTCCACGTCAGTCGTATCTCCCAAATCAGACGTCACCAGGTCCCTAACAGCCTTCTTCCGAGGTGGGGAACTGATTTCCCCTTTCCCACTTTTCACCATATTTATTTATTAGAGGCCACCCAGTGGCCAGCAAAATGTACTTCCAGAGTTCACTTACCTTGAACTTTCCAGCGAGTGTACACGCTTAATATATCAAGGACTTAAATTTCAGTTTTTAATGTAATTAGCTAATTACTTTGTTTTTTCTCAAACTTGGTTGTGTACTGTTGCACCAATACCAACATGAAGTCGAAGTGCTTAACGTGAGTTCCTGCCACCATTAGGCCTTACCTCACGGTCTCAAAGACAGGGTGGATATAATGCGTCAACCAACGCCCCTCATTAAAAGAATGAGGTCCCAGTAATCAAAATTTAGGAATCCCAAGCTACACTGGTTGGTACTCAAAACTACTTTCCAGCCACATCGCAAACCACAAACCACCACGTTTCAGCCAGGATAGGCTCCTCACCGTGTAGGGGGCTGACAGTAACCTGTCATGGGCGTCCCCCTAACCCGTGGTTCAGATCAAACCTCTGATCGGGTTTTCGCAGAACATAGACTTGCTCCGCTACCAATTTTCGTTCCTATATCGAAGGGTTGGCGACCCCATAATCCCCAGACACTAATACATTAACAACAGTAGGACTAGACAAAGCATAGAACAGGATGACATTGAGCTTGGGTCACATATCAAGACAACATTGAGGGACTAGCAGTAACAGAGCCTGCATTTACTTGCGTAGCAGAGTGCTGCAGTCGCATTTGGAAGGCTTCTTGCGCGAACCCGTTGATCCTTAAAAAGGAATCCTCATCCTGCAAAGCATCCCCAACATCTTCTGGGGTCATTAAAGAATTGATACCTCGCGCAAAACGTAGGCTTTCATACGCCTAACACTCGAACAAAACATGCTGCCAAGTCTCGCTCACAGCACCACATAACGAACATCCACTTTCATTTCCAATACCACGACTAAACAACCACCCATTCAGACTACCATGCCCAGTTAGTAAGTAACCTAGCTCCAAACTAAAATCACACTTCCGCATATACATAGCATTCACTACATTCGGTAGGAACTGATACGTGGTACGACCCTCCGCACATTCGCTCCACCTAGATTGCCATTCAGCAATCAATCCCTCATTCATAATTTGCCGAATGGCGGCCCGACTTAATCCATTAGGATCTGTACCACGTAGCCATTGATGTTTTCTCATAGGGAAACCCTTCCGCAACCTGTAAATCAGCCCTCGACGGATGATTTCCAGATCCAGTGGTGGGACCCCCATGAGGACCTGCATAGCACTGGTGGAGACTGTTCGACATACCCGCAGGGATGCAATAAGCACCGCTCGTTGTCCTCGTACAATAAGCGTTCTGCCAGTAGTACTCATAGCACTCTCAAGAAGTATAGGAGAACCATACGTCGCTATCGCAACAAATAGTCCATGATATACTTTCTTGAGAGCTTCCCGGCGCAAACCCCAGTCCTTCCTACAAATCCTCCGCATCATTGAGGCTAGCTGCTTGAGGTGTTCCCTCAGCCACCTAAAATGGTGCCAGAAAGTCAGCCTCTCGCCCACACGTATTCCCAAGTATGTGACAGAGGTCACGTACTTGAGAGCACGTCCCTCATACCTTACCCATGGAGGGCGACTCGGGTTGAGTACTCCTTTCAAAAGCATCATTGACGATTTGTCAACTGAGACAGTCAGTCCTACCTACATTGTTGCACCAATACCAACAGTGAACTTCCAATCTAACGAAATCCGAATCTAATTTTCCAGATGAATTGGTATTTGTGAGTAAAATTATTAGGCTATCTCCAATAGCCGATGCAGGTGAAGATGGACAATGACTTACATATACTATAACACCGGTTTGATCCTTTCAGATATTGAAGCTCAGAAAGCCAGTATAATACGCTTTATACTCACCTACGTTGCTCAGTTATAAGCTCTCTATCTTGCAAAGCTCACTTTATTTGCGACTATGGGTATTTGTATCTCATTCTTTGTTAGATTAGTTGGCGCTTTATAATAGCTGCTTTTGTGCGAATAGAAGAAGTGATCATTTAATGCAAACAATCGACCACATGCCTTAGTATGATGATTGACTCAATGATGAGCTTCTTCAACGAAATGAGGCTGCCAATGCTCCGTGAGCACGGGTATTTTCAGTCGACCCTCCATAAGAGAGCTCATGATCACCTAAGAAGCTCTAATCATCGAGTGAATCTTTCTGGAAATGATTTCTTTCAATTAAATGGAAAAGAGGTTGACGTGTGAAGACTGATCGAATTGCTCATCAAATTAAGTGTGGACGATTCTTTTCTTAAGAGATTGTTTTCTTTGACTGCTTGTTGACGCAGAGTGATCTCCTTAATTAAAAGGCGTCGGAGAGCGAGAATAAAGGAGCCTCACCCAAAATAATCTGAAAACAGTTCATGGCTAGGGATGAGAGGCAGACTGCTTAGTTCTAGGGGCCTTTGAATTTTCATCATACTTACTATTAATATTACTATCGCTATTACGTCCTTATTGTCTTACTTTAATATATGTAAACTAAACTGAAATGCGAATTTTCAATGAATTATTTTGAAGCAATTGATTTAAAATCCTCAATTTGAAATCAACTCAAAATTGTATGATGCAATAACTGCAATAAGCTTTTCAAAGAAAGATAGATTTTTGCGTGGTTATTAATGTTTCATTATCACTCGTGTAATTTAAAGTAGAAAGAATGAAATAAAACTGTCGCGTCCTAATACAACATTTGAAATATGTGCTTCTCCGTTGACCACATTTATTATACAAACTAAAATTGTCCATTGCCGAATCCACGGCTGCATGCTAGTTTCTAATATATTATTTTGCTATGTAAATAAAGCGCCTGGAGCTTTTATTGTGAAACTTAAATTTCAAAAATTTCAAGGAAAACTTCGAGGAAATTTGACTTTTGTTTCCTCTACTAAATTTTGTTCTTTTATTATGATAAAGTATGATTTGTTTACCCAATTTCGTGACTCAACTCATTCAATCAAATATATTTATTGCTTAAAGAAGGTTGGAAAGAAGTTGTGGCTTTAAGGCAAATAAATGTTATATATTAAAATGAACTCAGCCAAACTATTTCCACCTTTTCACCTTTAAAACCTATGGAATATTTCTTCAGCATTCACAGAAATAATTCCCTAGAGTCTCTGAAAACTCACATGATGGAAATAATTTACGAACTTTTTTCTTTCTCTTTTTCCAGGTGTAGCACACACCACCCCCGAGCTGAATTCCACATCCGACATTATTGACGTGAATCAGGTAAGGTCATCAATTAAACGTAATAAATGTCGCCTTTGGCACCTTTTTTTTTTGTTTGTTGTATGTGCCTGTAACGACCCATGGAATGTGCAAATAAACAAGGGACCATTGTTCTTCGCACTATTTATGAGCTCAGAAAAGGTTTTCCGTGTAATAATGAAACATAACTATAGTAAATGAGGCAATGCTGTTCCACGTACTCCATTTTTAGTACTCGGTTGCATACTTCCTTTGGTTGGGTATCATATCTCTTCGTTTCACTGGTGGGAATAGCAACAGAAAGAATATTTGCATGACTAAACGGGGAGTTTCCAAGTGGAGTTTTTGCGGTTATTTAATATTCTTAAGTCTGAGTATTAACCATACAAAATTGCCACTATGCAGTTGTAGAATATTTTTTTTTATCCCAAGAAAGCAAAGGATTCTACAACCCAATATATGAAAAGATTGTCTGAACGTTAGGACCTTCGTTGCTGAAAGAAACCTTTGGTAAGGCTTCGTGTGCCTCTATCAATACTTCTTTCACATGAAAGATTCACTATATGCATTTATGTAACGATGGCTTAGTACATTTGAACATTGGACAAAATTTTAGTGGAAGATTGCATATATGGTCGATTTCTATGATGAAACCCACACTGAAAACTGCCAATTTATCAAAAAAAAGGAAGAAAAACGAATTATCAGGAATAGTATCCATATGTGATTACAATGTTGAATAATAACGAGCCAAATTAACTAACTAACGCAATTACTAAAGTTTTTCGTCACAATATTTCATTCTGTAAACATTTTTTGGCCTCGTTTATAGTAAATTTTAATGAAAAATTGTATACCTCAATCTCACCTAAATTCAATTTAACTCAGAAATTGAAAAAATTGAATTTAACGGTTTGGGTTATGGACTAAGGTATGGGTTATACACCCAGACGTGTGAGGTAGACAAGAGAGCGGAACTGTCAACCCCAAGTATCATTCCCCAGGAATCGGCAGGAAAGCAGGGAAATGGTGCTCAGCTGATTCGAGACCAAACCCCACACACTGTGCACAAACAATATCATCTGAAGACGAAGAAAGCCGACAACCAAAGTAAAGAAAAGCGGTTTACACGAAGCATAGATGCGGTTTTCAAAATAATGAAAAACACAACGAGCAATCCAAAAGAATGTCCATAAGGATATCCAAATTAGGATCGGTGAACCTTAGGTCCTTTTGGATAGGATTCAGCGCTACCGCCACTGGTGAGTCAGGGCAGGAAATGAACCAAAATAATTCAGCAAAGTCGCTCAAACTTTAACTCTCTGCATTGAAATTACATCCTTCGTAACGTGTAAGGCGTCTGGATTCAGCCCAATAAAGCAGAACCGAAGGAAAAGGGTAAGGCGGCCTTATTCGGCAGACCCAAATCAAAGTGAGGACATTGACTGACATTGACTTTGATGCAGCCTGCGAAGATGATGTCGTGTGTGAGGGAGGAGGCTGAAGAAGAGACTAAATTAACTTCCAAAAAGCAATTGTGTGAAAACTTTACGCGATGCATAAAAAAACGGCAGATAGGACTTACGCCGATTACCTCAAAGAAATAAACCCAAAACAACAGGAAAACATACGTATGGAACCAGTGACTAAACTACAAGGTCAACAGGCAAAGGTATGTTCGAGTATGCCTTCAAGATCCTTCTAAGCTCAAGAGCTGTAACCTTGACACTACAACCAATGGCCTCTTTAGAAATAAGACATATTGAAAATGTCGCGGAATCTAAAGAAGTAGAAGAGTCAAATTAGAGAAACTTTTCCTACGAAACACAGCTTTAGGGTAAGGTTGATGCCTGCCAAACCTAGAGGACAACACGTTACAAAAGTGGACGTTTCAGAGAAAAACGTTGTGAAATTCCTGGCCGAGGAGGGAATCAAAAATTTTGGAAGAATCGTATGCATAGTTCACCGCAAGGTGGTCCGAAATCGAAATCTACCTCAGCTTTGGACACATTTCTTCGAAATATAAGGGGTCAGATCGAAGCAACCTCTGCTACTTATATACTTTACTTGTAGCACAGCTGCAAGATGAAAGCGTTCCCAAAAGTATAGTAATCTTTGGCCGTGCCAAGAGTTCAAAGAGCATCTAAGAAAGAGAGAAGGCTAACTGTGATTCGAGTCCACCACATCAACAACCGCAGCACAACCGCTAAAAAATTCGGTTGACTAGGTAGCAATAAAGAACGAAGCTGACTTGAAGTTTATTTCTTAACAGCATTGCAACAGTAAGGAGGCTGAAGATAGTGTGTCAATCTCACTTATTAATATTATTTCAACTTATCGGTATCTGTCTCACGCCAAATGAGTCGATGCCATCGGCGATGAACTGGAAAAAAATGCTTTGAGAGATTCTACAACGAAACTAATACCAATGGCGGGTACTAATTTCGCCATATACCAATCGCGGGTATATGACGCCACTGGCGGTAGAACTGACTGTCATTAACGTTTGTAACATACTAACCTTTCGCAGCAGAGGGTCCTGAATCACAGCCCTGACGTGTGTTTCGTTTCTGACAAAGGAAAGATTGTATATTAGGAGGAGAACTACTGCAAGTGATCACCAGTACATTGTATTCGAAATTGGCAAGCGCGATTTTGGACATATAGCAACCCAATCTTCAGTTGTAGGTTGGAACCAGAATAAGGAAGAGTGACAAACCCAATTTTTAGCAAGTTAACTCTTCCGCAGGTTAGCACCTATTAATGCCATTGAAAAAGTCCTCCAGTACTGTGGTTGAAAGCTTGTCGTGCAGAAGCTTGGAGTATCAAGGATCTTTTGTTATTATCTATCGGAGAACATTGACGAGCTTGTTCGAACACTTTTCTTTGTGCATCCAGCTTCTTTCGATGTTTCATGTAATATAAGATCTAATGGTTACATCCTTTTCAGTGCGAGAAAATTGAATAAAATTTTGAATTGTTGGACAACATAAAACGAGAGTATCCCAGCAAAAGTGCTACAATTTGCCCCTGTGGATGGGGGAGGCTAGAATACATCCACAGTAACCCAACTTGTCGTAAGAGGCGACTAATGGGAGCACAGCACCGAACCCGGACTATGATTTGACTCTCGACTTTATTTGTCGCATGTGGGCTGGCGGCCATGATATTCTGGACCTAGTCGCTTTCTGCGCGGTACCGCCGGGGTGAAACCCGTGCGCGAACGGCTCCAGGCTAATATCACGCCGTCTCCGTCCCGATAAAACCTTGGCAGGCCTCAGAGAACGTTCAAGCCTCGCACCATTGAGTTGGTGGTGTAGGTTCGGTTGAGTCGTACTCCCGATTAACGCTGATCTGGCTCTGAGCACCTGACTCCATAAGGGCTGGTGCCAACCCTCGCATGGCCTCCCTGCTTGCATAGATAACCATGGGATCATTAAGGCGACTACACATCCGAGCGGAGATAGCGGCTCTGAGGGGGGACCCTTAAGAACAAAATGAAGAAAAACAACAACAACAACAATAAACAGAATAACGCAGAGGAGACGAACAAACGAGCCGATGAACATAATTCTGACAACCATAACGATTATCTTGGCGTGTTTTCCCGTAGTGGAAAAACCTTGCGTTCACCACCACGGTCTCATTCAGCCCCAAGCGGAAGGAGCACTGATATGCCGGTAGTAAATGCGGCTCCGGAAGTTTATGACCACCTCACTCTTAAGATTGCTACTGCTGAATCGACCTCAGTAGGAGGAACGCAGACCATAGAACGTAAGCCCCCGGAGCAGAAAGTCAGCGAAAAAGACCTGATTGTTAAGGAGGTTATCACGGAGAACCGTTCCGAGGAAGAACGGATGACTTAAAAATGTTATGCGATACTCAAACGTATGCACGAGCGTGCATAAACCAAAAAACAATCAGTAAAGATGTAAAAAATGGAGTGTTTGAGCTCGAAGACCTCTTGGATCGAGTTTGCCACTACAGGAGACTCTGGAAAAAGTTGGAAGAAGAACATCCAGATCAAACGGTGCCCGTTAAAGTCACCCAACCTTTCCTTCCCAGTATCAAGAGGACTGCTGCTAGCCCTCTCGAGAGCGAACAGGAGAAAAGGCGTAAAGAGAACGTTGAGCCAGAAAAAGAAAGGCCACAAAGAAAAGACGCTTTCCAACTCGTGATATCTAAGGCGGCAAAAAAATCTGCAAAACGCGAACATAGGCTTAGCCAAAAAACAGTGCCTGTTCAAACAACGACAAAGACCGTGGATAAACCAGCAAGAAAAAAGCGAAGAGCCCTCGGGGACGCCATTCTTGTGAAGCCCACCGACGGAAGGAGCTATTCCGACGTTCTACGCGATATCCGCAAGAACGTCAAGCCGGAGGAAACAGGGACGATTATTAAAACTCTACGATCGACGAGGTCCGGAGGGCTACTCGTCGAGTTTGGAGCGGACTCCTCCGATAAATCGATATTCCGCAACAAAATAAAGGACGTCCTTGGGGCAAAAGCCACCGTCTCTACCTTGGAGCCAAGAGCTTCATTGGAAGTAAGGGACCTGGACTGCATCGCCGATCCGGCTGAGGTCGAAGAAGCCATTCAAAAAGAGTTCCCTGGAATAACTGTATTAAAAGTAAAGCTTTCTCCAGAGAATCGCCGAGGGCAAAGGCTGGCCATACTCGAAGTAACGGAGAAAGATGCTACACAACTCCTGGCCAAAGGAAAAATAAAAATCGGCTGGGTGGTGTGCAGGATTCGCCACCGCGCCATCCCAGTACGATGCTACAGGTGCCTTGGATACGGGCACACCACTTCGAACTGCAACGGCCCTGACCGTAGTATGCTTTGCTTTAAGTGTGGAGCGTCTCAAGAAAAAAGAGTGCGTTGAGACTCCGCGCTGTTTGCTATGTAATCATCTTAACTCTCAACCGACAGAGCACCTTCACGTTGCAGGAACAGGCGCGTGCCCAATCTTTAGAGAGGCACTAGCAAAAGCAAAAGCAGCTCTGAGGTGATAATCAGGGCCCTTCAAATTAACTTGCACCGTAGCGTCAATGCACAAGATCTGTTAGAGCAGTTCGCCAGAGAAAAGGGAGCTGATCTGCTGCTGCTGAGCGAACAACATCGAAATAAGGCCTCACCAGCCTGGTTCTCCGATGACTCCCATACTGCTGCCGTTTGGGTTCGTGGCAGCATGCGACTCCAGATCCAAGGTCACGGCCGAGGAGACGGTTTCGTGTGGATTCGGTGCTCGGGTATAACGATTTTCAGCGTATACCTGACGCCGAATGAGTCAATGCCATCTTTTCAAAATAGACTGGACGCGCTAGAGAATGCTGTTCTGAACACAGATGGCAAAGTACTCGTAGCAGGAGACTTCAACGCCAGAGCCGTTGAGTGGGGCATGTCTCAAACCGATCCCAGAGGGCAACGCATTCTGGACATGTCGTCGAGGACTGGGTTGGTAGTTTTAAATACCAGTAATGTACCGACCTTCCGGCGCTGGGGCCGCGAAGGAACAATCCCAGATGTGACATTCGCCTCGGAGTCCCTCGCTTCGAGGACGTTGAACTGGAGAGTACTCGAGGATTACTCAGCGAGTGACCACCAATACATCGCGTTTGAGATCGGCGATACCACTCCTCGCTCGTCTCAACGATCTTTCACTCCCGGGTGGAATATCGGAAAAATGGACGTGGAGACTTTCGCCAATGTGATTCGAAAAGGCGGAACGACATCGGGATGCCCTTCGGGGAACGGAAGGGCTGGAGTCGACGGAATGGCGGAGTCAACGATGAACCTTATCACTTCTGCCTGTAGCTCATCTATGCCTCGACGGAGGCCTTGACACGACAGGCCTGCTGTACATTGGTGGTCAAAAGATATCGCAGACAAACGAGGCGAGTGTCACAGACTTCGACGTGCAGCTCAGCGCTCGAGAAACGTAGAGGAAGCATCCGATAGGACAGCAGCATACAGATCAGCAAGGAAAGAACTCCGAAGACTCATCAACGAGAGTAAGGCACGCTGCTGGCGAGAACTTGTGGACGATGTGAACAGGGATCCATGGGGGCTCGGCTACAAGGTAGTGTGGCGCAAGCTCGGTACCTCACGGAAGCCATATTTACTTCAAGCTGATAAGATGGACGGCATAGTGCAGGCGCTTTTTCCAACTCACCCTGTCCGTGTTGATGCTGCCCACGAGGTCGACTCAGGCGAATGTCCATCGTTCACTAAAATGAGCTGGGAGAAGCGGTGCTTTCTATGAAAGCTCGAAAGGCACCAGGACCAGATGACATTCCATCCGAGGTGCTACAAATGGTCTTCCACGTTTGTCCTGACTTGCTGCTCAATGTGTTCAACGCTTGCCTGAGAGAATGTGTATTCCCATCTTGCTGGAAGGTGGCGAGGCTCACATTGATCAGCAAGGGAAAAGGGGACCCCGGGCTGCTATCTACATACCGGCCGCTTTGTATGCTGGACACAGCCGGGAAAGTGTTCGAAAAGCTTATCAAAAGAAGACTCACAGACGCAATTCGTGCTGCAGGGGTTCCTATCTCCTCGGCAGTATGGCTTTAGAGCAGGGCGATCTACTTCCGATGCCATCATGGAAGTGGTGAATGCAGTCCGTCGAGCCGAAGCGCACAAAACTGAAAAACGAGTTGTTTTGCTAGTGACGCTTGACGTCAGAAATGCCTTCAACTCCGCCAGATGGTCGTATATTCTTGGCACATTGGAAAATTTTTTCCGATTGCCAGGGTATTAGATGCGGATTTTGAGGGATTATTTAAAGGACCGCAGACTGCTCTATGACACACAAGATGGACGACGCAGTATGGAGATAACGTCTGGTGTAGCGCAAGGCTCCATACTGGGACCAGACTTGTGGAACGCCACATATGACGGACTATTGAGGCTTGAGCTGCCAGATGAGTCGCGCTTAGTCGGCTATGCAGATGATATAGCAGCACTGGTCGCCGGACGTACAGTCGAACATGCGCAGCGAAGACTGGGAGTGCTAATGCGTCAAGTGAGGGAATGGATGACCACCCGTGGGTTCAGTTTGGCACTAGAGAAAACCGAGGTGGTCATTCTCACGAAGAAAAGAATTCCCACGGTAATTCCTTTGCAGATCGGAGATGCGACTGTTGAGTCTGAACTTGCAATAAAATATTTGGGACTATTGATCGATTCCAAAATGAGCTTTTCGGAATAGATCAGGGCAACGGTGAAAAAGGCCGCGATGGGCGTCTCAGCTTTGAGTCGACTAATGTGCAACATCGGTGGGCCCACACCGAGCAAACGCCGACTTCTCATGAGTGCTGTACAGTCAGTGCTACTGTACGGCTCTGAGGTTTGGGCCGGAGCTCTCAGTAAGGAGCTGTACCGAAAGCGCTTGGCCCAGGTACAGAGACGAGGAGCTTTGCGGGTCGCGTCTGCATACCGCACTGTCTCTGAGTCGGCGGTGTTGGTGATCGCAGGAGTGATACCCATCGCCCTCCTTGCTAGAGAACGACGGAGAATTTATGACCGTAAAGTGGAGGGCTCAAGATATACTTTCAACCGAGAAGAGAGGCAGCGCACAATACTCGAGTGGCAACAGTCCTGGGAAGGCGACTCTAATGGCCGCTGGACTGCCCGCCTTATAGGGGACGTGGGATCGTGGCTAAGTCGATGGCACGGTGAAACTGATTATTACCTTACCCAGCTTCTTAGCGGGCATGGGTATTTTCAGTCTTACTTGCACAAGATTGGTAAATCACGGTCCCCAGACTGCATTTTCTGCCCAGGGGAAAGGGATGACGCATGTCACACCTTCTTCAACTGTAGAAGGTGGAACAGGATGCGGCAGGACTTGTGGGAGGTGATGGGAGAGCTTTCTCCAGACAATCTGGTCGGAGAAATGCTGAAAAGTTTTGACAAATGGACCTGCGTGGCACATTACTCTCGGGCAATACTTATTGCCAAAAAATATTCGATAGATAACCTTGGGCGCGGGGTCTAGGGAGGTCTCCTTTCCAGCAGTCCTCCTCCATCCTGCTCCCTCCCGCTGGAGGGAGATTTCTCTAGACTGACGGCGCCCTAGCGTGAAGTAAAAAAGAGGCCTAGCCCGAAGTAATGTGTCAAACGGTTCCAGGCTAGGATCTCTTGACAGGGGGGGTGTTTAGTGGGTAGTCTGGTAGCATGCGCTGCTGGGAGTCCCACACTCCGGGCGTAAATTGCCTTCACCCCCAACCCAAAAAAAAAAAAAAACAAAGATATAATTTGCTTACCAGTTTTGCCCTCGCATGCTGCTTAGCTGATTCAAGGTCTGTCTGCAGGAGAGTCTTTTCCTAAAATACTCGAAAAATGCGAGGGATCTGCTGATCAGCATTGAAGCTAATCAGGAAAGGGGAAGCCATTATCTGAATATTGCCCTCTATGAATGCTGAGCGCCACTGGAAAGGAGCTCGGAAAGTCAGTGAGATGACGCTGAGGATCTATATTCTCAGCAATATGCCTTCTGTAATTGTAACTCCAGCGGTATACTTTTACTAGTGACACTTTTAGTAGAGCATGATTCCGCCAGGTTCATCCGTTTCGACGGTTTACTGGAATCTTCCACGGGGTGCAATTATTCGTTGATTTTGCAGACCTTTAGTTTCTCTAGCAAAGAGTTTTTGCGGCTAAAGTCATCGGATCAGTTGCATTTGATCGGCTATTTTCATAGTCGCGTTTGATCGGGTATTCATTCATTCGGGTATTCGAAATAGTATTCATCTCTCAAACACGGAAAAAATACTAGTGTAAAGTGTACAGTTCTTTGGGCACTTTTCCAACACAACACGTTTGTTTCGGCTAGACATAGGCATACCCCGACCGGTCGCCCCCTCTTCAGTACAAAGCAGCTGGACGAAACTATGAATCCAAAGAGTGAAGAACAAGGAACAGACGGATCCTCTCTTGCTTCTGCCCTGCAATTCTGCCATTTCACATTCAAGGATTGATTAAAAAACGCATGAATGGTACCTGTCGAAGTAGTAAGAGAACATTAACAAGCAGCTACCCTCCGCATTAATTCGAGAGGAATTCTTGGGTTTATTCAATTGGCTTCAAAGATCCTTGTCATATTTTTTCTAATTTTCAGCTTGAAATTCAAAGTCCACTTTTAATTTCAGCATGAATTTGCCAGTTATTTCTTAAAGGTCCTGAAACCCGATTTTAATTTTTTAAATGAAAAAATTCACTTTCAAATTTATTAAACAAAAAAAAAGAGAATAAATCTCAGGTGAATAATATTTTTTGCAATATTATTCAAGGATTTTTCTATTCAAGATTATCTTTGCTACGTGCATTTTTTCAACTCTCAGTTAAATTCCCATTAATCTTGTTTTAATATGACCAAAGTACATTTCCCACACGACTTTAGAAAAACTTTCACCGCGTATATGGTATAACGCTAGCGAAAGATACATAGTGAAATGAGAGAAAATACTTTTGTAGAATATGTACCTTGCAGTTGGATTTTTTCCATTTATTTAGAGTAAATTTATGATCAAGTTTATATTATCTATAAAACCTGGGATTTTAACTCGTTTATATGAAACTTATTATCACACTGAAGGACTTTTTACGGTCAGAGAGGTTTAAGGTGATATCATGCTGTGTGTTTTTGTGTGGAAACGTAGACCTGATTGTGAGATGGAATGGGTAATATTAGGACTAAGGTATACAATACGACACAAATAAAATGTGACTGGCAATGAAAGGAGAGGATGCATGAAAGCGGTTTAAGATGAGATGATTCGTTTGTAGGGCTTTACTCTAAAGAGGGTTGAATATGCTAATATAAAACGACAGATAGTTTTCCCATAGTTTTCATTGATGAATGGAGTGGGTTTTGTGATGAAAATGATGAAAAATTACGAATTCCTTAACACATCCCTAGATGAGTTGTTTTATAGCTAATCGCGATTATGAAATTTCATTTTAAGGGAAGCTCCGTCCTCAGACGGGCAAAATGGTTAATGGTCATGGGTAATATTGGGATTGATGGAGATATATATTTGCTTGCATTTAGGCAGATAATGAATCTCTGAGCATATGACAAACGGTGTTCCGATTACTAGTTCGCCATGACCAGAGCCTGATTTCAAAGAGCCTTAGCCGTCGATTATATGGATGTGTCCAGTAGATACTCATAGAAGTATAACATAAATGTATAAGATCTTACATAATATCTTGCGTATCAGTTGTATATGCGTACACTGATCAGTAGCAATAATTAGAAAGAGAAACAAAGTCCGTTCGTGGCGAAAAGGATGAAATCAGGTTCGACACAGAGTTGGAAAATTTCACAGCGCAGGCTGTTCATTTGGATTTTAATGTATTACACGTTACAATCCGGCTTTGTTAATTGTACCAGGTTGCCTGGCTTGAGTTGCTTATAGCAAACCCTGCTTGGTGCTGCTTGATCTTTAGGCATCAGCCAAAGGCAGCGCTATGTTCCATTGACGGATATGTCTAGTTCTTAAAAGTGTAGTGTAATTTTTATGTGTCGGATCCCAGAACGGATGAGTTTAAGGAACAAATAGTTGCTGTTTTTTGTGGCAAATCTGGGACTATGGCTTGCTAACCATCCTCATCACTCTTCACGGTGCAGTTAGTATAAAACAGCGTTTGAGTATTGATCGACTTTGCAATTGAAGACGTTCTCATTGACGTCAACTGAGGACACATTTATAGAAATAATTGACACCTAGATACGGAGTAATTGCCGTCTCATCATCAAGCAGCATGTTACATAGTATAAGATATCGGTTGCACCATTTTATAAATCCTCCACATGCTCTTGAAAAGAGGAAAATTTGAGACGGTTCCAAAGAATAAGGGAAATGCCAAGAAGGAGTTGATGATGAAGACGCATACCAGAACATCTTGAATACAGTACAAATGTTAGGATCAGTGTATGCGTTATATAAGAGAGAAATGTACAATTTTTTGTTAGATGACCCAACCCCATGGATTTTTAATAGACTTCGTATACAAAAGTCATTATCTTTGATACGTTTTTGAAACAAGCATGATTGAGCATTATTGAGCATTTTACTGTATCTTAGTATTGTTATGATGTTTCCTCCTTCCATGTTTGGGTTAAAAAATACGATCAAATTGTATAGGCCATACTTTGGAAATGGAGCTTATGATTCTACTGTAGTGTTCAGATAATGAGCTAGAGCTAATGGGTAAAAAAATCCAGAACGCTCTTAGCTGGTAAAGATGCGTATACGCCTTGCGCAGAAAGGCGTGCCTAACTTTCGGACCAGAATTATTGCGAAAAGAGCCCGATTGTTGGAACTTTAAAAAGGAAACCCTTTGACTAAGCAACAGACAGCACTAGCGGTTACTGGCCGCAATTTCGATCTAGTGAATTTTAAATGAGTTTGAATGAAAAATTTTTCAAGAATACTTTATATATAACAAACTATTGCAACAAATTCCCTAATAGTAATATTATTAATTAATAGCAAAATACAAATAAGTTGCAGCGAATGTATTGCAATGATGTTTTATAAGAAAACAGTGTTCAGATTGTTCATAGTCACCAGCCTGTAAAGGGAAAAATACAATACCAATACAACAAATAAAATATCAAAAATTTTTTTTATTGAAAAATGTCAAAACCATACATTTCGAACATTCCAAGTCGTTTTGCAAATTTTTTTGTAGTTTCATTTTATTTTTCGGATTCTATTTGAGTGTTGCTCCTTAGGCGATCCAACAATATGTTTCGCGAACATACCGCTATAAATGTAATACTGCATTATCTGCATACTTCATTATTTTTGTATAGTCAGATAGCTCAAAACTGTCTCAACTGCATAAATATATTCTCTTATATCTAAAAATCTATCTTGTTACTCTCTTGATTCTTTTGTTTTTGATAATGTACGTAGTGAACAGAGCCATGTCAAACAAGTGAAAACATAGAGTTTTAAGACCTTTGAGGTATCATTATGTATGATATTTCCTTATGTATGTTGGAAATTCAAAACTCGTTCGTTTAGATGGGTCAAATGCCTCATTATTGAGGGGCTATTAAGAAGCCTTGATATCGCTGTAATAATTCATCAATGCTTATGTTTTTCTGCTGTAAATTTGTCTGGTCTAGTCAAATTTATTGTTCCAGAAACTAATGATTGGTCTTACCTCATGAGCATGGTCGTTCTGGCAATGGTATGATAATACTTTCTTAAATGGTATTACTTTCTTAATTAAAGTTGACTCTACCACTTCCCTTTTCGACCAATATATCTCTTTATTCGGTCTTCGATTTTCGTCCTTAACATACAGAGCGTTTAGTAAGTCATTATTTCATTCTGCATGACTGGAAACCAACCACCATCAAATTTGTTTCTTCATTCATCCTTTATTATTTGTGGTGCGTTACGATTTGTTTAGGTAACTATTAAGCCCAACAAGATTTCCTCAAATACAACAAAAACAAATGTTATTCGTGATTTGTTCCTAGCTAATTTAAAACATAGTCTTTTACAGCAGGAGACTCAGAATACATCCTAATTATTAGTCTGTTATCAGTATTCTTCTAATTCGGTTTAACATTTATTAGGCTGCTGCTGCCGATTTAGCAATGACATAAAGTTGGCTGCAATTTTATTGTATTAAGTCGGCGCAAGGCGGCACAAGTGATATGACGTATTGAAGTCTAAATACTGCTACCTTGGTGTATGGGTTCATTCCTGGTTTTCACTTCATAGTGATCTTAAAAACAAAAAGAGAAAGTGAACACGGAAGTGAATCAAAAACGGCTACTTTTACTATACGAATTTAAATTAGAGCAGAACGCTACGGAAGCAACAAGGAATATCAACACAGCATTTGAGCCTGATACAGTAGTGAACCTACCATCCGAACTAACCACTCGACGGTGGCTCGAAAAATTTCCATCCAAAGATATGGACCTTGGAAGTGAGCCACGTGGACACCCAGGAAAATCGATCGACAACGATAAGCTGTGGCATTAGTGGACTCTGACCCCAACCAAACCATAAGGGATCTTGCTGAGACGTTATTACCATCAATGCTGAGAAATACTGTGTTCAACTGAATGAAATGTATCAGAAATCGATAGGCCAACGACGTAGGCTTGTCAATAGGGATAGAGTGATACTGCTTCATGATAAAGCATGGTACCTCGATATATAATCATTTATCGAGAACAACGGTCTAAAAATTAAACGAGTTGTGCTATGAGACTCTTCCTCTTCCTTCTTCAGCTAACCATTTCTTTAAACATTTGGATCACTTTTGTCTGGAAAAAGATGTAATAATGAAGCTGCTGTCAAAAATGTCTTCGAGGAGGTTCTCCGAACCAGAAACTCGGACTTCTTCAAAAGAGGACTAAATGTACTTGTACCTCCTTGGCGAAAGTGTGTTGCATCTATTGGTACCTATTTTGATGAAATAAATTTCCTTTATAAAAAGTCACTGCTGTATAATAATTTATTACTAAATCGGCCACTTCATCTGCAGCAACCTAACACATCATCTCTGATATTCTCTTCTTTAAAACTATCATGTATAATTAAAATTCATTCAGCGATTCATCACTTGTATAATGACACACTTGTACGAGGGTGAGTCAAATAAACCGGAATTTTTTTATTCGCATTAATTTACAGTAATAATCAATTTTCTACAAAGTCTCCTGCAACATTTTTCCCAATGTTTTCGCAGCTTGAAAATTCCTTGTTTATAGGAAATTTGAGGTCGACTCCCAAAGCTACCTTCAAAAAATAGTCGCATGGGGACAAGTCTGCGCTATAGGGAGGGTGCTCCAGGGTCTCCCAATGCAGCTCAATTAATTTATCCTTTGTCAATGCAGCTGTGTGAGGCCGGGCATTGTCATGGCGGAGAACGATCACTCTGATGGGATTTTTTCTCCTTTTGTTTCTGTAGGCGGCTTTTGCTGACCCACTTCTGAAGTGATTTCATCAATAGTGAATTGGCGTTTACCCTGGATATATTTCGAACCGCTGAAATATTGTGAACAGTTACATTTGATCTTGGGCGTCGATCGTAAGTTTCATTTTCTACACTTTGTCGTCCATTTTTAATTTTCTAGCCCAATCAAACACTTGTGTCCATGTGAGCGTATTGTCGCCAAGCTGCATGTTCAATATAGCCAAAATATTCAATTGTGAAACGTCTTAATTTGTTAGAAATTAATTATAAGACGTTGCTCAATGGATAAAGGAACCACTTGCTCACTCATGATTGCTTGATTGATTGATCAACTGGAAGAATGAGCAGCCCGGGATGGGTTGTCCCCACTCTTAACAAACCAACCTAAGACACCCCAGCCAACCAGCCCGCTTGGCAGATTCTGAGATTCATAATGACAAAAGTCCGGTTTATATTTGACTCACCCTCGTCGAATTTAATCTCTGTCACTGCTTATAACTCTCTCAATATCAATCAATTGTCTGTTTGGAACATTAGAAGCCTTTCCACTATTCTTACTTCCCAGCAAACTATTTGCTGTTCTCATAATTTTGCTCCTTTTTAATCCATGACCGGCGTTGACAAAATTCAAAATGATAAACAATAGTCCTTACCGTGAAAAAGACCGTACGAAACGCGTGGATCGTAAAATCTAAAGAGTGATTAAGGCTTTCTTGGTTTTGCAAACTGCAGATGTTTACTTAGTTTTCAAATGTTATCTGGACTACAATGATGCATCCTAGCAAACCCGCAAACCATGTCAGGACACAAGATATCAAATCATCATTCATTTAAAGTAGAGAAAATAGAGAAAGTTCGAAATACATAGACGAATACGGCTCGTGATATTCATGTTTGGCCTGAAATGTTGGTTACACGTTAGACCCGTGATATTCACGTTTGATGTGAAATTAACCAACGAAGCTAACCCGAAATATTCAAGTGTGATCTAAACTTTTCATCACGGACTCGTGAAAAATGTACAAGTGATTAAATGAATGAAATCCTTCAATCCATCCCACAATCCTTCCTGCAAATGAAATCCTTCGGGTATTGATTGAATAACAACACGACTTTACGATGTTTTTTTTTAAACAAGGTGTAAATACTTTCTGTCAAAAAAGTACTGGGAATTTGTAAATAAAACACACATTTTTCATTTAATCATCAAAATTTATTTTGTCGCCTTCAAAGTATTCCCCATTAGAGGCTATATACATGTGCCATCGTTTTTCCATTCTCCAAAACATTTTTCATAAGTATATCTGGGATGGCTTTCAATTCACGCGCCGAATCCTGTTTGATGGCATCCACGGAGGGGCAATTTTAGTTTCGGAAAAAGAAAAAAGTCAGTGGTTGATCGATGGTGTTTATCGAGTTTTTTTAACTTGTTCGTTCTCAATAGTAGCTCGGTGTGACGGTGCATTATAGTCGTGGAAAATCCACGAGCTGTTTTCCCATAATTCCGGCCGTTTCTTCCGAATTCGTTCACGTCAACGCCTCAATACGCTCAAATAAAACTCCTTATTTACTCTCTGACCCTGTGGAACGAACTCATGGTGAACCAGACTATGAATATCGAAGAAAACAATGAGCATCACCTTGATTTTTGACCAATTTTGACGTGTTTTTTTTCGGTTTCGATTCATTGTTAGTGTGCCATTCGGAAGCTTTTTGACTGGTGCGAATGTTAAATTCATACGCCCATGCTTCATTGCTAGTTATGATCCGCTCCATGAATGTTGGGTTGGAATTCAAGCGTTAAAGCATGAACAAAAAGACTTGTTCACGGTACTGTTTTTGAAGCAAATTGAGCTCCTTTGGAACAAGTTGTCTTGGGTGACTGTAAAACAAAACGGTACGAACAGACTCGTGAGAGATGTTGTAGATGGTGGCTATCTCTCTTAAGCTAGCATGATGATTTTCGACCACAGTTTCCTTCGCTACATCGACTTTCATTTCGGGTAGAGAGGTCGAAACTCATCCAGAACGAAGCAGATCTTCAACGATTTCACGGCCCTCTTTAAACGCTTTGTACAACTCATATGCACGAGTTTTGGATAAAATTGAATCCCCATAAACCTTTTCCAACATTTTCAATGCGTCAGCACAAGAAATTTCGTTTGGAACACAAAATTTAAGGCAAAGTCTTTGTTCAATAGTTTCGTTTTAGTTAAAAATCGGCACTCATCAACGAGGTTGGCTAACTTAACCAGCTGCTGTACTCAAACTGGTTGACAAAACGCGCTCAAACTTGGCATAATAATGAATGATAGTCTTACCAACCTAAGAAAAAACATTTCTAAATCCATTCAGCGCGGGCGTCTTAAATAACAAATGCGTGGTACTTTTTGGCAGAAGGTATATTGTTTCATATCCGCAAATCACGCACCGTCAACTGTAGTGAAATTGTTCCGCTGTAACATTGTGGCATCGGATATTTTTTCACGTATTTCAACTTAGCGTATCTAACTGGCCAGCCATTGAAAACATCCCATTTTCCCTTAACAGCGTTCATAGCAATGCAAAAACGGACTAAGACACAAATTAGTTGAGCGAAAGCTATTGATCACAATACTCGTGTTAGCAATAGTTGTGTATTCTCGGGCAGTGTCATTGTCTATAAAATAAGAATTTTTGACGAAAATCAATTGAAACCCGGGATTTGCAGGTATGTTATTTCAATGGCTAATAAAGTCGATCCTTGAAAAAGAACGCTTTCTAAACTCTCAATAAACCATCTAAAGTCAATTTTTTATCTCCAAGTAAATTTTGTGGGACTCCGTCCTACAAGCTTAGCTGTAGTACGGAGTCTACACGGTGATTGAGTCGCATTTAATTGATCTGCAATAAATGTATCGCTTTTTTGTGGTATCAATTTTATTAGTTACAGTATCCCACGTCAGTATGATCGAAAAACTGGTATAAGGTCGCACGAAAATGACAAGCGAGAAACTCTACAGTGGATTACGGAAACATTCAAAATAGGAAAATCTCCACCCAGGCAGCTGGCAGTAAGTAGGGAATACACAGAAACACATTTACAAATTACGTAAAAAAACTACACCCTAAATTCACTGAAGGCTCAACTTTTTCAAAAGAATCCGAGGAGTGAGCTTTCTTTTCCCCATGTCATAGTTCTATCTACATTCGGATTCCCTCTTAGAGTACTTGAAGTCAGAATTATTCATCGTTACCTTGGTGTTTTTGCGCCATTATAAAAAATTTCCCAAATCAAAATATTTTCCGAAAAACGCAAATAAGAGTAAGAGTTCTCCCTTCTTAAGTGTGTGTTATTGATATTTCAAAACTAAACTGATTTGCGCTTTTCGGAAAATATTATTGACTTGAGAAAATTTCAGAATTATTGTTAAATCTTACTTAGATGGGAAAAGTTGGAAATTATAAAAATTCAAGCATAAGCTGCCATGAAGTAAATGGGCAGCCTCTATTCTCAAAAGGCATGAGGCGAAAATTTGAATGAAAAAAATTATAAATGCATTTTTTTTATTGGATATCTTGAGTAAGAGATCGTCGATTTTCTCTCAGAGAATATCTAGAACATTGATGTATGGTGTCTCCTGGATGATCCTGGTACAAGCAAAGGTCTTGTTAGAATCAAAAATTCATACAAATCTAGCAAGCTAGCTGGGGGTAAAATAGCATCAGTTTACGTCGTTTATAAAACCGAAAGAAAATAGAATATAGGGTAAAACATGGCATATAAAATGACTCTGAAAAAGCTTGCTATAATCGAACAAAATCTGTTTGGTTTGACTTAGAATGTTTCAAAGACTGGTTCACAAATCGACTGCTCTCAGCTCTGATAAAAGAAGGAGGGGAAAAATGATAAAGGTGGCAACATCAGTTGTCACATTGGCATTGAAGTGATACAGGTTTGTCAGGAAAATGATGTCTATTTCAGAGCTCTGCCCCCAAACGCAGCCCACCTCCTGCAACCCTTAAGCGTTGCGTATTTTCGACGAATGACTGACTGAATAGCATACCGAAAGGTACTTTGTGCTTGGAAGGAGAAGGTGTGCAAGAGTCAATGCTTATCAGTACCGATGGACGAATTTCCAGGTCTACCGAAAGAACAGATGAACAATCTACAAGGAAGGCCGTCAGAGAACTTAAAAGCCTCATTTCGTACATGTGAGATTTGTAGATCAAATTGACATGAAGTGTTGAAAAATTCAGGGAATAATATCTACAAGAACAATTAGAAGAAGGAGAAGAAAAGCCAATGCCCATACAGGAAAAATCATCGCATTTGATGAAATCAACCCTCCTCCCAAACAATTATTCTGTGTAGCTTTCAACTTCCACAAGGGTATTACACTAAGACGGATCGACACCTCCTCCAGCTCACTTTGTGAGATTTTCTGCTATATCTGACAGCGATAGTGTTAGCGAAGGACACTTTTCTTATGCAGAGAACGATGAAAGTCCTTACTCGCTTCCACGGCTCGATGAAAGATTGGTGATATCTGACTCAACAGAAACCAAAACCCTACAGACCCACATCACATAATTCTAGTCAATTTTGGTGAATTTTTGGTGGTGGCTGTTCGTTATGACAACCAACTTTACCCAGTTGCAGTGAAGGCCATAGAAGATGATAAAGCTATGGGCTTATGATTAGATTTTGGGCTTTTTGGAAGTGGCCTGTTCAAACGGACTTAATTTAATATTTCAACCACAACATAATAAAAAATCATTGATAAACCAATTCAAAGAATCCGTATTACGAAAAAGAGTTCCTACTCGACTAAGATCGTTTGTTATTGTGATTCGAAGGATGTATATAATTTGAATTATTTTGAACGAAAAAAAAAGGTTTTTGCTTATGTTTTGGTTAAATCAATGGTTTACGAAAGGACCTCGATATTGTTTTTCATTTGTAACGACAGGATCCCAGACTAACTATAATAGGTTTTGATACTTAGGTCAGGCGGTATCTACGAAGAAGTAAAATGGCAGAAACTTAACCCGTGACTTGGGGTGAAATGACCACCCATAAAAGCTTCTTCATGGCTACTATTGGAGGGCGAAAATATTGAAAGAGATCTTTAGTAAAGTCATAGAACGTTGCTGTCTATTCCAATCACTTTTTGTTATATCACATTCTATTCTGTTCTAAATTAAAACTATATCAATACTACATCCACCCAAGCTGGTAGTGCCAATCGATGCGTCCCGGCCTGTGAGTTGGCACCTAACGAGAAGCGGCAGGGATGCATGTTCGAAACCAGCTTTAGCTCTTTCCATCTTTCTAAAATATATCAACACTGCCCGAATGATGCTGCGAACTTTAATCTGGAAATCAGCTCTAGTATGATAAGATATTTTATTATTTCATAAAATGTATTTATATCTTTTTCACAAAATATGAGCTGCAAAAGAGTAGATTCACAAAATATCAACTTAACTTGTAGGAACTCTATTAGCTGACTAACCTCAGCAGTGTTCATAGTGCACGAAGCAGTCGGTCAAAACTGAATTTGAAAAAAATGCACAAGGCTTTGAACCGTTTTTAACTATTATTTGTTGTTCCATTGAACTTCCTCTGAACGTTTTTCAAGACAAATGGAAAACATTTCAAAATTTCTCGTCAAACGTCCACTACTCAACAAAAACACATAATTAACTTGAAATTCCAATGTTTGGAAGAAATGATGTGATAGATGGACTAGTGCAAAGAGACAGGAAGATGTTAATTTTAGTAACGACATGCAAAACTGAATGCTAAACCCGAAGAATAGTATCGGGTAACATATAAAGTGTTAAAAACTTACTAGAACTAAAAATGATGGCAAACGTCTGATCACGAGAGTATTCGATTACCGGCGCCTGTGTTGCTTTACTACTGCGAACTGCGACATACGAACCATGCATGTTTAACCTTAACTTATGCATGTACTCATGTCCGTGCATTGTTTCAGGCCAATGTATAATTAAACTGGCTTATTTTTCAAAAAAGGGAATAAAGTCAATTTAACTTTGCTGTTTTGATTTCGCGGAAAATATTTATGTATTCAAGCAATAAAAAAAATTCTTCAAGGCTAAATTACCTCATGGCGATTTTCAGAATACTTAGTAGCACAGATCCCTTTTGCAACTTTCCTGTCGAGTTCCACTTGAATAAATAACTTGTGCTGTAATCCTACATTGACAAAGGAAGATTTCACTTCTCAATGTACACCTGCGAAAGCTTAACGAAATTTGGAATGATGAAAACAACTTGAATAAACTTGTTGGCAGTGATAATACCTTTTCACCTGAAATCCTACCGAAATCCGGCCATCACTCCGTATCGAGCATTTTACTTTCACATATTTTCCATTTTCATTCTTTTCCCTTTCTCTTTTCAGTCGTTCATATGGCCCCTGGCTAGGGCAGCATCACCCGATGAAAATGTAATTGTGGAGCTACGATCACAAACGACTAAAATTTTACTTAAGACTGGGCTAGCAACGTCTTCCACCTCGAGGGGTGGGGGTGGGTCAAGAGGCACTATCAGTAGCAGTAGCAAATGTATCGGACAATATGTGATACTGATGCAAGGTAAGTTGAGAGCTTTTTTATTTATTCATGAAGAGGATTTTCCTTCGAGATATTGAAAGACGTATCTATGCGTTCAAGTTTTCTGGTATTTTTTTTCATTGGGAAATAAATTTCTTGCCCTCATTCTGCTGCCCCAAGAACATTCATCAAACTGATAGTCGATAACAAATGACCAGGATTTAGACTTTTGATCAATAGCAAGCGTGAATTGAGAGGGTATGACAATGCAGAGGTTATCAGGCGTGTAGTGTAAATCCTTAGAGATCCTAAAATTTTAAATTCATCGAATTTCAGGTGGAATCTTCCATTTCCCAAATATTATAGCAGCAAGTATGAGTTAGAATTCTTTGTTTTTCATTATTATTTTGGTGGCAATTCGCAACTCCATTGTTACACTTCTCAAGTTTGTCATGGTGTCGTTTTCATTATCTTAAGGGACGCTCTTGTTAACACAGCCCAGAAGAAGTGTTCGAGGCCAAACATCGTGAATCCTTTGACAAAGACACCATCTCCATTTGAACCGCGTAGTAGAAGTACATTGGACGTTAAAAAGTATCATTATCCTTAAAGCAACTATAGCGGCTGAAAGAAGTTTAATTCAATTTCAATTTTAATTTAACAACCCGATATATTTAATGTCGCACTGTAAACATCGTAGAGGAAGAAGAAGGCACTAGGACAATCGGTTCTAGTCAGCACCTTTACGATTTGCGTTTGTGGATTGTGACATAGGCATATTCTTGTTTCGAAAACAGAGAGAAACTTTCAAATCCAATCAAAAAAGCTGTAAATATATTTAAAATTAATAAATTGAGTTGACGATTTTCGTTCTTGTGTCCATAAGAGTATTAATAAACTTACATATTGTCATATGCTTAAAAGCGGTTCATGTAAAATGGCGATATTGTACTTGAGGAACAAATTAGTTGATTGCTAATGCATTTTCTTTTGATGAATTAACTTGGAACCTGATAAATTTACAAAAAATTATATACCACAAGAATTTCAAATAAATAAGGAGCCAAAATTTGTTAGCATTTATAAATAAATATATGAGTCCCATATATAAATATAAGTACCCGCGTTAGAACGAAGACAACATTTTTTCAAAAAACTGTTCCTTATTGTTCAACATAGCCCCTTTTTGGAAACATACACTTCTACCAACGTTCCCGCCAGTTTTTTAATCTCTCCGAAAAAAAGGATTTGTCGAATTCTCCGAACGCCTCCGTATTGGCGATGACTTCCTAGGGTGAGGTGATTTTTTTTCCACGAGCCATTTCTTCATTTCAAGGAACAAAAAAAATCACTGGGAGCCATATTGGGTGAATGCGGGCATGCGGCAGCATTTTGTAAAGCAATTCATGCAGTTTGGCGGCAACAACTCCGGATGAATGTGATGGTGCGTTATCATGGTGAAACAGCACCTTTCTTTCCGCCAAATACGGCCGTGTCTCCTCTCATTTTTTGTCGAAGCGGTCATTGTCCAGTGATGGTTCTTCCTTTTATTTCTTTCTTATTTTTTTCTTTCTTCTTTATTTCTTTCTTTTATGAATTACGCCGTTTGCATCCCAAAAAATCGTTGGCATGACCTTTCCGACCGATGATACCTTCATCGCCTTCTTTGGAACAGATTTACCGTGAAAAACCCATTGTTTTGATTGTTACTTGATTTCTGGTGTGTAATGATGAACCAAAGTTGCATCAATCGTGACAACTCGACGCAAAAAGTCCTTTGGATCTCGCTTAAATTGCTCCTCATACTGCTACGAAGTTAACAGCCGCATCCGCTTGTTGTACACCGTGAGCAATCACGACACCCATCGGGTCGACAATTTTTTCATCGCCAACTTATCATGTAAAACATTAATTGCCATTACGATCGACACACCTATGACCTCAATTACTTTGCGCACCATCGTCCGTTGATCAACAATAACTATATCGTCGATTTTTTAAATGACTTCCTCTGTAACCACGTCTGCAGGGCGTCCAGGTCGGTCCTCATCAAAAACGAATGTTCGCCAACCTTTAAATTCGTTGAAAAAATAGTTAACTGTTTTCATAGATTGCCAAGTGCCTCTATAAACAGCATACAACTTTGCTTTTATCAATTTGTTTTTTTTTTTCCAAAAACAAAAAGCGAAGTACCGAACGATACCGCTCTTTCTCCACGTTAGCGAAAATTACGAAACACGTCTTACTCGAATGGCTGCCAAATCCAAACTAACCTCTCAATCAATCTGAAATGTGTTTCATCGTCGTTCAATAGATAGCAGCACACGATTTTAATACCGACTTCCAAGGCAGTAAATGAATGGTTGTCTGCGAACCTATAATAGTGAAATTCTTCAAAATTTGGCTGATAAACATACACGCCGACGAAGAAGCGAAGGAAACGTTCAAAAATTACCTGAAAAGACAAGTTGACTCATTGCCTACAATCAACACAAAATTTATCCTGAGTTATTTCAACGCTAAAGTTGGCGATGAGGTTTCTCATCCGAGAACGACGGGAGGATTTAGCATGCACGATGAAAAAAAAACGACAAAGGCCTGTGCCTATTTGACTTTGCATATACTAGAAATTTGGTCATGCGTTCAATTTGCTTCCCATTCCGGACGCATAAATAACATGATCTGGGTATCATCGGATGGCAACATACAAAATCATATTGACCATCCAACAACGCTGGGCCTTGAGGATACATGACGTTTGCCCATACCGAGGAGTCAATTGGTACGCTAATCATTACTTGATTAAACTAATTTATTGATTTCGCATGTCAAAGGCGTATCCCTACAAAAATTCAGCATCGAAAAGCTCCAAACAGCGTCTGTGGCCAAAAATTTTACGAAAATCCTTGACAACCAGCTAGCTCCTATCCTATCAGATACCTTGATGAAAACAAGCAACGAGCTATGGATAGTAGTTAAAGCAGCAATAAAGATTGTGGCAGAACAGACAGTTTGACATCATCCTGCCGCAATATAAATGGAAACCAGGAAAACCAGGGCGGAGAGTATGAGAATATCAAAAGAATCATTAGAATTAAGTAGACCATACTTTGATGTCCAATTGAGAAGCATCCATGTAACCAAACGAGCAACAACACAACACTTTTTCTCCATATCTCCGCCCTCCTCATTCAGATTCAACAATTATGTAAAAGTTTATGGTATTTTGTTTGATAATACAGAGGCCCATCTTCATTCCAGCAATCCGACGGACTATTTTAGGACCCTCCAAAATGTCCATCTACTTCAAATACTATATCAAACCTTGCAGACTTTTAATCGGTCCAGTGGTTTTTATTTACGAAGGGGTTCTCAAAAGAAACTAAACATTTTTTTTAAATTCCTGTATTTAATATTTAAAGAAAATAACCTTCAATCCCTCCAAAGTACTCTTCTCTGGCGTTCTAACATTTCTTAAATCTTTTATTCCATATTTCAAAACATTTTTAAATTCGCTTTCTGTGAAGCCATACAGTTTTTCCGTCGTTTCGTCTCTCCTCCTGCGTTAATGCCGTCAAATCGCTTTCTTTACATTCGAAGAAGAAATCAAAAAGTCGCAAGGGCAGAGCGAACAAGTAAGGTGGTAAGGCGAATGGGTTCTGCTATTTTTTGGTCAAAAATTGACGTACATACAGGGATATGTGAGAAATGGCGTTATTTGGCAGCAAAATTTGTTAACCCAACTACCACAAATCAGGCCTCGTTCGCCGCAAACTGTTGTCCAATCTTTCCAAAAATTCTTGGTAGAATCTACCCCTATGGAAGAAACACTGAATGTACAATTTCTAGCACACCTTAAAAATATCACTTTACGTTTTTGGGGGGAGGTGAACTGAAAGTCTGGCTTGATTGTTGCCTTTTTTCAGGATTTTCAACACTTTAGCATTATAATTCGGCACCTATGACAAACGCGGAAAGTAAACTAGGAAGCTGCCATGTGAATCATATGGAAGTACAACGGATACCCAAAAATTTATTCGTTGAGAGAACTGAACTAGTATCTTAAGTTTGTTCAGAACATCTTTAAGTAGCATTCTTCACAAAGACTTAAATATACATCCTTCCCAAATCCAAATTGCGCAGGAATTAAAGCCTCAAGATCATGCTCACAGGTTGCAGTTTGCGAAGGAAATTTTCAAAAGCTTCACCAACATTATTTCCACAGAGGAAGTGCACCTCCACCTAAAAGGATACGTAATCAGGCAAAATTACAGGTACTGGAGTGACACTTATTGAAGCATCTTGTGATGATGAAAACCCTTGCCTTCACTCAAAGTTACGGTGTGGGCAGCTTTGGCAGCGAGAGGAATTATTGGTCCATTGGTCTTTTGAGAAGACCAAAGAGAAAATTCGCTACAGTGAATATTGCAATGCTACTGAGCTTTTGTGTTCCATGGCTACAGGCTTTCAATGGTTTTGATCAACGTACGTGGTTTCAACAAGTTGAAGCAACATTTGTTGAACAAAACTTTCAGCGAAATTTTTGGAAAAAGTTATATTTGTGACATTAACTAGCCAGCTCAAAGCCGAGACTTATCCCCAGTGGACTGTTTTGTTTAGGCATACCTTAAAAGTAAAGTTTATGACAACAACCTGCTGGCACATGAAGACTTAAAACCAAATATCCTATAGAGCAAATTTAAAATATTATACAAAACACTAGTAAGGCGATTATTGAAAATTTCCGCTCCAGGTTGCAGCAGCGTCAAAATAATTAAGGATCACATCTGGATGATGTTATTTTTGTGAAATAAATTGGTGCACCCTGTACATTAAAAACCAGCTGTAATTATTGCTAAAGTACATTTACCTGTAGCCAAACACTAATTATGAAAATGTATCGATTTTTTCGAAAATATACTAACTCATTTTAGGACTATTTTTTTACAATTAAATAAAAATTCTTACAATAAAGGTAGTTCCATGAGTTATATTCTTCTATATTCGAAGTGTGACATTATATAGACATTATAAATGACAAAACATAAAAATTATTAATGATAAAAACCATTCGATTACGTTCTTGTCAAAGATTTAAAAAGATGTGTCTAAGCTTTAGGGACCTTTGTCTTGAATATTCGCACATATGTGGCATTTGGCTTGAAGGCTCTAATTTTATCCAAACTGATGATATCAATTCAATTCATGGTTCAAAACCATCAAACAATTTTGTCAAAACCATCAAATCAAAAGGATTTAAAACGTTTACTTAATTGGAACTACACGACTTGCTTAGAAATATCTTCAGAATACTTCCTCAAAACATGAAATTTGTCTGTTCATCTGTAAAGCATTCTTCTCTTATGAAACTTCCTAAGAATTTGAGTGTGTTCCTAGTTGAACTTGAACCTCATTTGATATGAACTTCAACTTCTGTTAGAACGCTAAATTTAGAACTTTTCCTTGGGCAAGTCTCTAGGATTAGTCATTTGATAGTTTTCTGCGGAGGCTCATTGTACCATTTGAGTAAGAATAACCGTAATTACGTTTAAAGATCAAATGACTTCTAGGCTTTAAGCAGGGCATAAAACTATATGAAAATCATATAGCAGATCTGCAATTTTGTAAAACCTTACAACGAAACATATACCGTACCTGAGAATCGGTTTAATATGAAACCAATTACAATTTACACAGTCCTGAAGGATACGCATATCCACTCAGGTCCGCAACTTGTTCATGTGTGGTGTTAATTGAAGTTCTCTGGAGAATGAGGCTACTAGGTCAGCAACGTGAGTATTGGCAACATGAAAGTCAGGATATGCTTGTTGGTCATGTGCATCATCGGAACTTATTATGCATTCAGTTCAGTGTTTCTATTTGAACAGAGAGAGTAATAAAGTCTTCTCGTAAGCACAGGACATAAATCAGAATGCAGCTGAACATTGAAAGTCCTTGATGGTCTACCGAAGAGGAATTAATGAATGATTTAAGGGCATCCAAGTAACTCGAAAAGTTACATGCCTGCAATTTTCCAGTTTTCATGTTGAAAGAACGTGCGAATTTTTATAAAAAGGAGCCAGCATGCGGTGAATTGCAATTTATATTCTATTTTCAGGTTTAAATAAATGATTCCATTGGATTAAATTGTGCGAACTATTTTATGCGTGAAGAGATGAGGAGAGGTTTTTTTCATGAAAAATGTGTTAAAGAATATCGTAGCCACTAATATTGGTAGTAGAAATCATGGCAAGAACTATTTTCGATCTTTAATTACGTTATACATACAATCGGGGATGAATCGTGAATATTTTAATCTTCCTTGCGTTCCTTTGACTTTCCAAAAACGGTTTTTCTTACATTTTACCCGAGTTTGAAACAAGCCGTTCTTGCAGCCTAATCCAAAAGTTGGTTAATTGTTAATTTATGCTTCCATTTGCTGTATTTTCTGATATGTGTCCTTCATAATTCTTAGATGTTATGTAAATCATGGCAATAGTGAACTCTATTTGCATCCGCTTCCGTATTGGATGATTTACTTTTACCCTTCGATACATGGAAGTTGCTTTCTTTGGATATTTGCATAGGAATCATCACAGCAATGATAGATTAGATTTGCACTTGCATTGTAAAACTTTCCTGGGCATAAATATTGAAAAGATAAAGCCGTTTGTAATGTTTCACCCAGGTGCGATCGATACGTCCGGAACGGCCTACGATGACAAATTGCAAATTTATATGTGTAAAAAAAGTCTTCCAAATGCTCTCTCTCTTTCCAGGGACAGTGTTTTGAAAACTCGTTCCAGAAATTCTTCTGTTGAATATATTCTACATTCTTAGTATGAAACCAAATCAAAATTTGCCACTTGGCTTATAAAAGGAGCCTTATACGAGTCTTAGACGTCTTAGAGTCTTAGACGTGATAATTTGCACGACTCCATTGAGGTTTAATTAGTTATTCTGCATCAGACTCGTATATTTTCAGCATTTACCCTCATTTTCCTGAAAATTTTCACGAATTTCGGATCTTGGTTGATTTTAGTACAATTGTCAGTTGTTAACTAAACTATCTTTAGTTTTTTTTTCGGAATAAAGTCAAAAAAGTAGGTTGAGCTTTGGTTTAATAAGGATGAAACAGAGTAATACTTTACTTTTAAAATTACTTTTTTCTTTTCAAATGCAATAATTCCATGGCAGGTGCCCACATAAGTTTTTACAATTTTAATGCGTTGTGAAGCGTCAAAAACCACCGCAGAACTTAGTATTGCAATCATAGATGTAATATACCCAATTAACATAGGAAAAGTGATTTTTCCTAAATCCAAAACGAGCAAGAACAATGACAAAACCAAACGACGCTAACATACATGTCACAAAACGAAATTCTAAAATCTTACAAAAAAGAACGAAAGGACTTAACAATAGCAAACCATATGCAACAATATTTCAATCACGTAAAAACATCTACAATATAAAGAGAACCTAAATCGAGACTAACGAAGATTGGCCACAATTGTGGAAAATATGACAGTATGTAAGGTAAAGCCATACGAACTTTAAAGAATATATACTTAATATAAACTGTACAAAACTACCCGTAAATTAATAAAACTAAACAAAGCAAAATCGATTGATATTGGATGAAACACATACGATATCAATCGAAACTGAACGACACTTAGCCCAATAAAACAAAACAAATCTAAGCCAATATTTGACCAACTTGACATTGTTGAAGCTTAAAAGAACTCCACGAAACTCACCTAAACTTGACCGTCCTCAACGCAAGTCACACGATAACAAACAAACTAAATGAAGTTAGGCGAATGGTATTTTCGCGAAACTTAATCTAACTCGATGAGTCCGAATGCAAATTTATGAAAAACACCTAAAATGTAACATTCAATCAAACTTGGAAGACATAATGAAACTTAACGAAACTTAACTCGATATAATAAGGCTCAACAAAGTTGGATAAAATTAATCTGAACAGAATAAGCAAAACCAAATTTAATTATATAAAATCAACTAAACCAAAAAGCGACTCAACGAAACAAAAGAGCTTTGGTATTACCGCATATTATAGAAAATGAACGAAGCTTACAGAGCAGTAACAAAACTTAACAACATATAACGACACTAAAGAAAAAAGCTTTAATGGAAACCAACAACATATGACCCTATTTAGCGGTATTTGCAGTGCATCTAACTAATCCTTCTAATACTTCACATTTACGAAACTAAGGAAAGTGAATGAAACCTTATAAAATTTACTAAGTCTAGACGATTGAGTATAATCATGAATTCCCTCATCCAGGATGCCATGGATGTGAGGACGCTGGGTTTCACATTCCTGGAGTTCGTCACTTTAGAATTTGCAGCTAAGTCTACCAGCCCAAATCCTCTTTCGGGTATTCTACGTTAGATATCCCAACCAAAATTGCCTCCGTCCTGAATTTATTAATTCTAGGCCTATCAACTTTAAAATACCATTTCTTCGACTGATCTATTCTATTATGGGACGGTCAGTCCATGTTTTCAACGCCATATATTTTCAAATACAGGAGTTCCTCAATCTGGAATTTTGATCCTTGCTTATTTTTGCCTGAAAAACCAAACCCTGATTTCAACACTAAATATTTTTACTCTTTGAATTTCGCTTGTCAAAATATTCTCACCAATAACTTCTCAGCTTTGTACATACTCGAATTGACGCAAAGTTTCTTTGACAGAAATCTTCGCGTTCTTAATTCGTTTCTCTGAATCCTTTCGCTGTTTCGCGGGATACATAATGAATTGATTGCACTTGCACCTCCACGCACTAAGTTTCTCTCTCTAAATCTTCAACTTGTCTCCCCATTCTAAACCTCCCCATCCAGTCTTTCTCCACCTTAGATACTCTCACCATAGGTTTCCACGCCCTGAACATTCTGCCAATGCATTTTCACTCCATTGATTAGCCTCTTTCAACTTAACGAAACCTCATGATATTCAACCAACTTATGGAGACATAAATGTGATTTCAAAAAAAAATTGTATCAAAATGTTGAAATTATTGAAACTTAACTAGCTTAATAAAACTATTGTTTGCTTAAAACAAACAAAAGTAACGAAAGTTGATCAATTCAATAAACCATACCAACACTTAACGAACCCATCGAACTCATAAAAAAATTGTGAAAACAAATGGAACGTGTCTGAAGCTAATGATAATAAGTTAGATTAAAGCTTAACCATATATTATCATACTTACTGAAATCTATCAAACTTACCGTTCCTCAATAAAAGATGTAATTTAATGAAACGTAATGTGAGTGAAAAAAACTAAACAAAAAAAAAACAACTTAACTAAATTAATGAAACATAGAAAATTTTAAGAATTTTATAAAACAACGCAGCGTAAGATACTCCCGAAACTTAAGCAAATTTAACGATACTTAATTAAATTCAAAAGAGTTTAAGGAAACGACAAATAAATATCCACTGCAACTAAATTTAACGAAGCCTGAAGAATTTCAATGGAGGTTAAGTGACTTAACGAAACTGAAGAAAAAGTTGCGATCTTTACCGATATGATCGTAATTATAACAATGCCAAATAATTCAGATTCTATAATTACAAGCTCAGCCTCGGTGTAATATCAAATTCGGGTTGGAATACCGCTCGTATCAAAAATATTTGATTTTATACTTCTGGCGTTCGGAGTTGTAGGCTACCCAGCGGTGGGTAGGAGCGTCGGGTAAGTTAGCAAGGTGTACCTTGATTCCAACTTGGTTACCGAGTACACCTTTGGTTTTGAAATAAGCCAGCTATAACACACCTTAAGACCCTAGCTCTGTACCGAACTGTTATTACCACAACTACAAAGCTAATCGAAATTCGACCAGTTCATTGAAATACAACGAAAAGTGTTAACATTCAATGTAGACATATGAAAATTAATCATCACAAAGGGTTTAGCCAGATAAGTATGACGAGTTGGCACCCAAAAAGGAATCTATATCGAAACCTATGTATTAATATCTACTTGATGTACAAACGTGATTTGTGTACGTTTCGCGTCCGGCTTCGGCTCTGACCTTAAGATATAGGAAAAAATAACCGTACGCATAACAATTTTTGAAAAATATATATCTCAAAAACAAATTAAGCTAGAGACATGGAACCAGCGCGAGGCTTTAGGGTAGTTTACAGTGAATATTATATATATTTTTTATAGATTTTTAAGAATAATTTTTCATAAAAATAAAGTAAAAAATGCGTACGGTTATTTTTTCCTATATCTTAAGGTCAAAGCTGAAGCCAGACGCAAAACGTACATAAGTCACGTTTGTACATCAAGTAGATATTAAAACTTAGGTTTTTTGGGGGCCAACTCGTCATACTTATCCGGCTAAACCCTTTCCCCACAGTAAATTACCTTACAATTTATGCCTTCGCCACATTCAAAATTTTCTGATCCGGGATTTCCACACTACGATGTTTTAAGAAGTTGACGTATTCGGTGGAACTAGTTATTAACTTTATGCAGACGTTAACGATCAAAAAATGACAGTAGTTCTAAGTGACGTAGAAATCATGACGGCAAGAACTAGGGACGTCAAGTTTTAAGGCAGTCAACCTGTATATTATGTCGAATCCTTTTTTTGGCTCCTAAAACGATTTTCCAATTTCCAACGACATTGGAAAGTTTCATCCGAATAATGTTGAGTGAATTGTTCATACTTTAAACCATATTTGAATTTTTTAACACGTCTTATTTAAAACGATGTTTTTCTGACTGGTCTCCACGATATTCGCTTACAAGCTTTGAAGTTTCATTGGTTAAAAAAGCACATATAACGCCATCGATTAAACTAGAATAATACAAAAATTCCATCCGGTGTCCCTTCACATCCTAATAACCATAAAACAAATCATGAAATTCGAATGTCTAATTGGTTGCCTGATTTTGAATTTTAAATCCCAAATCAAATTTCAAATCAAATATTCACTCTGAGAAATATTTAAGTTTGAATCCTTTAAGAAATAATTTCAGAATAAATATTTCTCTGTAAAGAAATATTTACTCTGTAGTGGAAAAAATGTTGTGAGACACTGAGGTGGGCGAGCAGCCAAGCAAGAAGTCTACCTGTCCGTTGAAAGCTAAACACTACAAGGAATGAAAAACGAATTAGTTCATCCATAATTAACAAATCCGTAAATGGCTGCTGATTGCAATGAACTTATGATGTAGATTTGAGAAAAATGATGATCGAGGTTTGATTTTGAACTCATAGGCGAAGTAGCGAAACATAAATTCTGTTAATTGCTGCATTGCGATATTTCCTGGTCAGGACAGGAATGGATACCGCAATTTTAGAAAGCACCAAGGTATTTTTAAGTATCTCTGTTCAGACTAGGTAGAAGAAATACAGGATCAAATTTGTTCTCCCATAAGTATGTGTGGGAAAAATGTGAATATATTGTTGATAATTTTATACAAACAAGAGAACATTCAGTCCACCATTGTTCAACTCGAAATCCCAAAAATAGCTAAACCAAATAAAATAACTCATAGGAGATATGAATATTTGGAAAGAACATAATGTTCAAGTTTTGCAGTAGTGGAATTTTTTGAAAATATCTTCAGTTTTGACAACAAATTTCTGACGCTTCTTATCAAAAGATTGTAACCACAATACAAGCATCATCACTTTCATTATGCAACTAACAATTTAACGGAGCTCTCACTTTCTTATTGTAAAATATCATTACCTTCATTACCGTCATCATCATCAACATACAAGAAAAAATAATTAAATTTGTGTCCGTGCAAATTTCAGGTCTTATAACCGAAGGATGTCTTAGAGTCGAAAGTCGTCTCGTTGATATTAGCAACAACCGACCCATTGAGGTAAGTACGTACAGATGTATTGAGTTTGTCATGAATAAAATTTAAGTTTGCCTTTCCTGCATTATTCTTATTCTTCCTCTCCTGCTCTCGGAATACATTTTCACAAGTGATTGTTCTCAATTGTCTGGAATTTTGGAATGATTACGTTTTGGAATGACAAAGTTATTCTAAAACAATTATGATTCATTCAGAGAATGTAAATGGCATGCTGGCTTTTATTAAATATCCCATTCAAACGAAAAGTGGGACATTTTTCGTTTAGGAAATAAAATATGGGAAATGCTAATTGAAAAATAAGATGAGAGAATATGTTGGCTATAGCATCAGCTGTTGCAAATGAAACTTTAGGACGCAAATCATTGCTTGGAAAATTCAAAGCTAGTGGATTACGTTTTGTTTGTGTAGTAATTTCATGGAGTATAGTTTATTGGTTGTGTATACTATGAGAATATTTAAACAATGTTGACATGTTGAGGCAGATGTTGAGGCAGGTCACAAATATAATTACAGATTAATATAATTACAAGTTTGACTCATTACTAAGGACTCTACCAGCAAGCGTTGGTGCGATAAGCTTCTCAAGTCAAGAAACATTTATTTTTAAATATATTTCATTATTTTAAAATGAGATAAAATACAGATAAACTGCTTTAATTGTCGTGAAATTATTGGAAAGACAACTTTTTTTGCCATTTTGATTTTAACATTATGTCGTCCATATGAGACCCATGATTCACACGGGCACGTCCAAACGAGAGATTCGATTTCCTACTACTCTAACCATTCAGTTGGGACGCATCTCCCCAATAAGGGAGCAAATAGTGTCTTCCAAATGGTCAAGTATCTCGGTCCTGTCAGCGTAGACGAGTCATTTGACAGAAAACCCACATGAATTGGTCTCAAATCATAAGATCTTGCAGACCAATTCAGAAGTTGAAAACGAGAAACCATGCGCTCATCAAATGCTTCTTTCAATAAGTCGACGTTTCTCCAAAAAAAAAAAACGATGTACATGTGGCGCCATCCATATACGATTTATCCGCCAAGATACGATTTGTGCGATGAGTTTCTCGAACAGAAACGTTTTTTTTTCGAAGTAAATCTGCACAGGCTGCAATCGTTGCTCATGGATTAGCCTATTTGAGACAAAATGACAAACAAAACTAACCGGCAATCACATGACAGCTGTCACGCCATACGTAGCATTAAAAAGTGCTGCCAACTTAAAGTTATATACCTCTAAAAAAACACCCTTAGCAGGTATTCCAAAAAGTGTTTCTACCTGGTTTTGTGGACGAGCTGTCAGAAAAGTATTTATATCGAAAGCACAAGGCTATTCATACTTTATTGTCACATAAATTAATTGACAACGCAAGTGAGCATTGTTGGCAAGCATTGGAAACTAGTCAATGTCAATGGTTCGGTAATTTTTCCTCTACCGATGAACAATTTTCTTTAGGAAATAAAAACTAACTGCAACATGTTATCGTAACTAAGTCCTTTTTAGTTATGAAACGCTTTCTATGGGTTTTTCATCAGGAAACCTGGACAATACTGAAGTGAGTTGCAATAAATAGTCTTCGAGTGTGTAAGTAGACGATGCAAATAAGTTAAATTGAAACGAGGAAGTCAGTGCCTAACAGATACCATTGACTGACTAATGCATCATGAAAACTAAGCAAAATTCCATTAAACATAAAAGTAACTTTCAATGATCAAAAGTTATTGCAATAATGTAATTTTATTAAACTTTTTACAACTTTTAAGAACTTAGCGTTTGACTAACGAGCATGGAAACTAAATGCCTGAAACCTTCAATGCGTGGAAACCCATGCCTTGCGAGTGACCTCCAGGTAAACTCAGCAAGACTGTATTCACAACTCACCTATACTAAATAGCAAATACAAACTGTGTTAACACTCACTGGTTCGTTCTCCGAAAGCACAATTATATCTGAATTCAGTTTTCACACGAAAATTTGATTTCACTTATTTTGGTAGAATTTTGGCTTGAAGTGTCAGTGCTGTACGGACTCTAGCTATAAAAATACTCACAACTTGACTTGGCCGAAAGACACAAATAACACAAATAACAAAACCGACTACTACAGACCACACCATACACGCTTCATCTAACCATCCCATCCAACACAAACTAGCAGCATACAGATCAATGGTGCAGAGACTACACTCGATCCCTATGAATTCCAGCGACTACACCGACGAATTGAACAACATATATAAGATAGCCGACAATAACGGATACAGGAAACGTGATATAAACAAACTGATTGCACAGCAAAAGACGAAAAAACGCCAACCATCAGACGAACCGAAGTAAGCACACAAATGGACCACATTGACGTACGTAGGCAAGGAGACATACCAGCTAGCAAGCTTCTTTAAAAAATACAAAATACATACAGCGTTCAAAACCAACAGCAACATCGGAAACAAACTAACACCGAAGCCCAACAGCACACCAACATACAACAACAGCGGCATATACAAACTAACATGCAGGGACTGCAACATGGTATACATAGGAAAAACGACACGGAAACTAACAACCAGATATAAGGAGCACATACGTTCGTTTACACATAACAAAGCAGACTCCAACTACGCAACACACCTACAGAATCACACACACGAACCCGATACCATGGCAAACTCAATGACGCTACTACACAAACAAAAGAAGTGACTTAGACTTGACGTACTAGAGAAATTAGAGATCTCCAAGCACAAAAAAACCCACGGAAATATAATCAACGAACAAATAATGACCAACTCCGCCACAATATTTTCAGTCCTCGACCCAATCCTTGTCAAAAAAAGAAAACGCGACGAATCCGACAACGATAATCCCACGATCCTGAAAAGACCCAAACTTAATGACACTCGTTAACACCTAATTAACCAGACCTACCCCTCCGAAAAAAGTTTCACATATAAAAAGATGGACACCGCGACAAAGAAATCAGAACGAAACGAACAAAACGAACTTCAAATCAGAACGAGCTGAAGATGGCTGTATGCAGCCGAAACGCGTCCTCGAGACCCACAAAGCAAGGCCCGGCGGACCCAAGCTACCCAGAGACAAATAACTTCGTTCCCAAGATCACCACAAATATCACCCAAGCGTTCTGGTCAGAACGTATTTCGAGCAAAATGTCTCAAAGACTGTTCTAGCCGTTTGACACGACCGCTTAGTTTTTGGTAGTACTATGATGATACGAAAAGATAGTCAAGTGTTCCATTTCAAACTGATATTTGCAGAGGACAGAAATGAACGATTCATCTTTCGTTTTTCAATGAGTGCAATTCAAATCAGATTGAAGGAATTAGACGCTCATGTTCAGCAAACATGTATCGTTGTAACGTCGTTTACCTTCTGGTTAGTTTGTTTGACTGTCATGCCTGGCATCTTTTTCTCGTGCAGTAACCTCGCTCTTCTTCGATTTTGCCACAAAATTTGCTAGTTCATCTGTGACCATTTCATTCCTTTTCACAACATACATGGAAATAACATATCGATACCGTATCGGAAGGATGAAAAACTCACTCTAATACTAGTTTATCTTATACATATTCCATGGTTTGCCATTATTTCGGCTGTCTTTCAACATGATTTCGGGAGGCAAGGAGTCTTCTACAATGATTACTACGTTCAGCGATTTTCAAAATCCTTTTTCAGTAGCTTTGTAAGGCTCGGAGTCTTCTTACCACATCATAAAAATAGTTAACGTGTAAAATCCTTCTGAGATTTAAGTAATTAACGACTCCCTAAAAGTTTCCAAAGAAAAGTTTGAAAAATTAACATTTTAAAAAGTGTTCATAAAGATTACTTAATTTTTTATAAATAAAAACGTATCGTGGTGGGATGATAAACTTTGTTTTATTTAATATATGCTCCATCGGTAATAACAATATTATCCTGTGCATGAAGATACTTTCTTTCTTTCATGAAGATACTACATTTAAAGAATGTTTTTAATGCTTTTTACAGTGGGTCCAAAAAGAATGCGTTCACATGTAAATTTTTTTGAAATTTACTTTTACTTTATCTGAATTATTAGCTCTAAAACATATTTCACTCAAGCCATTTATAGACGTTAATGTACTCTAACGAATTATAGAAACAAAAATGTATTTGACCGTTGTTCACAAACAATTACGAAAAACTAAATGTTAAATTTTTTGATTTTCCATACCAAAATGTAATTTTTTTGAAATTTTGACAGATATATATTTCGGGAGTAAGTTACTCCTTTCTTCTGTGTAAGTTATTTTTATTTCATATATATTTTAAAAGAAAATAATTGAATAACTGAAGAAAGGAGCAACTTACTCCCGAAATATATGTCTGTCAAAATTAATAACAATGCATATATGAATGGAAAATTAAAAATTAACACCTAATTTAGCAGTGCTTAACACGGAAATAAATGTCCTAGTTCACATTCATGCGTCCGAAAAATGTTCGCTCACATAAAGGCTTGCCTCAGTAAACTGAAGCTAACGGTACTTTTTAGACGAGTAATGAATAAGAAACGTACAGAATTTATTCATTTGTCTTGTTGGCTACCATTTGAATGTCAACTTCCGTGATCGAGAGTTATTTTACCTCAACCTAAAGCCAAAATGGGATGCAATCAAAATGAAATAACGGTATAATAAAGGAAAATTATTGTGAACCATCGTACCATGGAATATCGATTCGGGAAATTGAAAAGTTTGCTGAATGACATTTGACAGTGAAAACCCTTATTGAGCGATATCAGCAAGTGTTGCTAAAATGTACCTAGATCGAGCCGATCGCAAAAGTTTACGACGAAAAAAAACTCTATATTCTGCGGAAAATCAACAAGGACCCTTAAAAATACTTCGTGAAAATAATAAGCGAAATTGAAATTAATTACAGCATATTGTTTATATCAATACAAAACAAGAAAGGAATGTACTCTATAATGCTGGATATGATGGTAGTATAGCCAGAAGAATCCTTTATTGGTAACATTAACAAATGGAAAGCCTTTTGTCTGGAAAACATTTAAGAAATTACTACAAAGCGTGTTGAAAGAGAAGTATACTTCCTGATGAAAGTAAAAATACTGTGGCAAAGGAATATGGAGCCGACAGAGAGTCTGAGTAAAGGTTTTGTTCGGTTTGAGGAACTCATGCATCACAACATATGGTATTATCAAGCTTATTTAAAAAACGTATGTAGACCTCGAAATATGAGTACATGATTCTCTAAATTTAATTTTTCTATTAAAACAACAATAATTCCAATTTTCATGAAGATTTTTCATCAAACATAAAGCCAATTTTTTTAATGCCTGCAAGTAGATTTCAACATAAGAACTTTAAATCTCCCAACAATTTTTCTATATCGTTTTCTAAACATAATCCAAAATTTTCAAAAATGTTATGGTTGTGGATTTGCTAGGTCATGATATTTAGATTTCCAGTTTAACTAAAAATTTCCAGTTTAACTTTCTGGTGAGGGCATTATTTGCCAAAGAATAAAAATTTATTTGTACTGCTTGGAGCTCTTTCAGCAAGAACTTAAGCCTTTTCTTTAAAAAGTTGTTCGCCGGTAGCATTTCGATAAATAAAAAGAAAATTAAGATAATGTTAAAAGTATTATCCTTTGGTATAATTGACCCCTCTTGAAAAGCCCCCGTCATTGATGCGAAAATTCTGGTTCTTCAGCTCTTTTTACCATGATTGTTAACCCTCAACCTATCAAGGGGGGTCGTTTACGTCCGAGCGAAAATTAAATGTTGTTGTAACTCCTGAATACGCGTAGAGAGGCCGCTACTAGGCTTATGTAAAAAAAGTTTAGCCTCTCTAGGACGTATCTGCGTACAAAAGGACGTACAAAAAAAAATTCAAAATTTTTTTTTTGAAATTTTTTTTTCTCTAGTTTTTGAGAAAATGGCGCAACGATCCGCCGAGGATGTTGCACGGGTACTACGTCCCAGCAAAAATGTCGTGTATTTCGGTGACGACGACAGTGAAGAAGAAATCGACGCCGTAGAAGACGAAGAGAGTGTGGACTCTGAAAAGAGCCTTTCCGACATCGAATCCGACGACAACAAAGAGAGCGATGAAGAAGAAGAGAGCGAGCAACCGACGACGACAACAACAACAAACAGGCGCCGTAGTTTTATATACGGAAAAGATAAACACAAATGGTGCCTTGAATGTCCAGAAACTCGAGGTCGCAGGTCGAACGTAGTGGTAATTTTGCCTCGAGTTATTGGAGCAGCTGCGTTGTCGGTAGCCACCACTAGATTTCACCAACACCACTAGATTTCTGGAACATATTATTTACAAGTGATATCATGGAAATAATATTGAAATATGCGAACGCCGAAATTGATAGATACGTGGTCAGATTTCCTGACATTGATATGAGTGCGCCTTATCGACATGTTACAATGAACGAATTAAAAGCATTTATCGGAACTCTATACTACCTAGGCGTGAATAAAATGGTCACGTTCATGTTTCGGTATTGTGGGACCCAAGATACGGGGTAACAATGTGTAGAGTAGCGATGTCGCAAAGACGATTTGAATTTATCAGCTGCCGAATAAGATACGATGATAAAAATACACGAGCTGAAAGGCGCGCTACAGATGTACTGGCGCCAATTCGAGAAATTTGGGACTCGTTTATAACGAATTGCCAAACTAATTATACGCCGAGTGAATTTTTGCCAATTGATGAACAGTTGTTAGGTTTTCGCGGTCGGTTTTCTGCGCGCGTATACATTAAATCAAAACCGGCACGTTACGGTCTAAAAATTGTCTCTATGAATGATGCGAAAACGTTTTATATGTATAATGCTATACCATATTGCGGACGAGTACTACCAGAGCCTGGTGAAAGCGTACCGTCATATTATGTGCGTAAATTGGGTGAGCCAATTTGTAATACTGCTCGAAATATAATATAATAGTTATTATAATATAATAACTTGCGATAATTGGTTCACTTCGATCGAAATTTGCAACAAGATGAAAAAAGAGTACGGCTTAACATTGGTAGGTACACTTAGGAGAAACAAACGCCAGATTCCGGAATCTTTCAAAAGAAATGCTTCGATCGGTACAACAAGATACGGTTACGACGGGAATAATACCCTACTTTCATATTTTCCAAAAAAAAATAAGGTTGTTTTGGTGCTATCGTCTAAGCATAATGTCGGGAAAAACTGCAAAGACATCGATAAACCAGAGATGATCGATTTTTATGATAAGACAAAATGTGGGACAGATGTTGTGCCCGTAAAAGTAACCGATGGACGATGCGTTTTTTTGGGTATCCTCGACCAGGCCCGGGTCAACTCTTGCATACTGTACAATTTCTTGCCGAACAATACCGAACTATCTCAAAGAGAATTTATGAAAGACCTCGCGTTTGCTCTTATCAAGCCCCATCTTGAAGAGCGCGCACAGCGACCCGGTATACAGAAAAACTTGTTAGTGCATATGCAGGAAGTGCTGTCAATCAATATAACTAGTGCTCCTATCAATCTGTCTACGGTAAAAATGGCCAAAAGAAAGCGATGGACCATGTTCCCTAAGGAAAAAGATCGCAAAACAAATTATTCCTGCGTAAAATGCAGTAAACCGATTTGCGAGGACCATAGAATCCTAATCTGTCCGGGATGCTTTGCGTGACGCGTTACCGAAAAACTGCCGAATATAACCATTGTATTTCTTTCCTATAATAAAACATATTTTGACATTTAACTACTGACTTCTTATTGATTTTATTACTAATCTTTCAATTATGATATATTTATTGCCGTTTTTAATACGAAATAGGGGACTAATTTTTTGTAAATTTTGAGGTTGCAAACTTAAGGTTAATTTAACAAAAATTGTATGCGGTTTATTTTTTTCATGAAAGCTACACTCTTCCCCTTCAATATTCTTTTTTTTCCGTTTCTATATCTCTATTTGTCTTAAAGTTATTAATTTTTGAGTAAACAAATGCATTTACCCTGTTTTTCTTCATTTTTTTAATAAAAAATATATAAAAAAATTAAATTCTTTACACTTTTATGACAGATTCTTGAAGTTGAAGGTTTAAAGCAACTCCATGAATTTTTTTAGATTTTTCGCGTGACTTAAACAGGTTGAAAAAACACGTTGACAGGTTGACGGTTAAAGTGATTGGTGATCTGCTCAGAAGTTCTAAAATCTCGTCCCATTGTTCCTTCCTGCTATCCAATATATATGATTTTTACACATGTTTTCCTCGTGATGTATCCTTCCACCTTGCCACTGTTGGCATTTTCTTCCATTCTTTCCACATGATTGGCCTACTGTATATTACATCGTTTGACATTTATGTGTAAATCATTCCGTTTCCATCTAGCACTCAAGAGTATCCTGAACATTCTGAAAATTGTGTTTTATGATCCTAGCTTTGATACTGCAGAAAAGATTCTGGATGATTCACATATACGAGCTTATTTTTACTATACACATCACCGAACAAAACCGATAGAAAAAATTGGTACGCTATCGTGTTTTCACTACCAAAATATAATCTCAAATACGTAAAACTATCAACCAATTTATGATTTTTAATCCCTTTTGAAAACTATAATAGGACTCAAATATTTCAGAATTTGAATCATCGTTTTTGTTTATGTTGTATTGCTAATAAGGACGTTTGGTCGTTTCGTGAGACTCTTTTTTTATAATAGAGGAATTTACTTTGACAGCAAGAATTCCGTGAAATTACTAAATTGCTTCACACTTACATATGTTAAGATTAATATTTGTGTGACGCCTGTGCTTAATAACTAGCAATTATTTATGAATCATTTTAAACTCCAACTACGCTTCCGAATGATATAATAAAGATCTTGGCTTGTATTCTGACAGATTTAAACTTATACAGGAGATAAAGCTTCTTGCCAATCGTTTGCGTCATACGTTCGCAGATTGTGGTCATACTTAAAATTTACACAGCCGATTTTTTACCGAAAGAAAATTCCGTTAATTGGTGGTCGAATGAATTTTTCGTCAAAAGTCAAAGCCAATGAAATGAGCATCGAATGCATTTAGTTCTAAGCTGTGTGTCACGTGTCGTACAGGAACTAAAACAACCGAGTTATTGAAAACGAAATTTGCAGACAGTTTATAACATCGACTGGTTCTATCGATTGTTTTGCAAGACAATTAGATTTAACTTCTGCAGATTTAGGAGGTTAATAAATCCTCGATTTATGCTATCAATTAAACAACATTCAACCTACACCAATAGCAAGTCGTGGTAGCTGTCAAATCATTTTTAAGCTTCGTACAATATTGAATTTCTTAAATTTAAAAGAAAATAGTCAAAATAGTTCTGAATATAAATCTTTTAATCTGAATTAGAAAAAAAACATACTTTGCACTCTTCGAACTTAGAATTCTTTCTACCTTGTCTTGACATGGATAGTCTTCCTATGAAAACTATAATTAAGGCGTCCACAGACCAGAACCCGAAATTGTGTTTTCATCTCAATAACCATGATCAGCAGGCCAAATTTTGTTGATGCATCAAACGTTGAGAATATCCGTCTATAATATCTGCCTATTGAAAATTTTTATGATAACTTGATTCCTTTGAGACATGGATGTAACTCACCCACTTCAACAATGGTCCCAAATGCCAGCACTGTGAGGGTACTGACTGCAAAGTTTTCAATAATAATTCAATTTTTGAACACTGAAAAATATTGTGAAGTACTTTTGTATTGAGAAAACATGGTGCAGGCGACAAGGAAAAACGGGTGGTATAGCATTTGAATTTATTTGAATACTGAATGGAGAATATCGAAAGTGATTCCATTGTATAAATGTGACTGAATTATAATACCGGGGATTGTTGGTGATTTACTGTCATGAATTTTAGACTTGGAGATATTTTATATCATCCAAACTTATGGAGCCAGTAGTGATATTTGCCAGGGACTCACAATCATCGATGAATGTCTATGATGTGGCAGAGTTTCCCGTCTAGTTTCTACCAAAATTATACGTATGCTACAGCAGAATCATAAATCACCACAACACTTCGAAACGCGGCTAAGCTGCGGAACAGCGCTAAGACTTCAAAGAATCTCTCGATTTTGTTTGGTTATATACAATTATTCACAATTATCTTAACCTGTTACTTTACCTACGGGTTTGTCTAATGGCTGTACCCAGAGATCAATACTAACTAGAATTTATGTTTTATTGATTCTTTTAGTTCGTTGTTATAGTAAAATTCCTTCTTAATTATTACACTTACACCCTAAGTGTGACCTTTAATATCCATCTTTTTGCTTACATAATATTATTTTTCTTATATTTCCTTATACTCTTAAAAAAATATTTGACTACAATGTTTCTTATTTACTACTTATTGCTAAACGTTGGCTGCCTCCATCGCTCCACTGTCTGCCGCTTTGCTGATCATGGTGGTCTCATGCTCCGCCATAAGTTTCGTCGCTCGCTCGATCAACCTCTTGGCATAGAGGTTGATTGGTTCCACGGCTGCATCCCAGTACAGTGGTCGGTTGGGGGTAGGGCCTTCTGTCCTCCCGTTTAAACATCCCAGTGCAAGCTCGAAGGATTCTGCGCTCCAGTAATCCTATCTCCATTTGTAGGTCTCTGTTGCCTGCCCGATCAGGACCGTATACATTAGTATGGGCCTCAAAAGCGACTTGTAAGCAAGTAACTTCACCCGCTTGTTGGTTGATGACTGTTTCCTGAAAAGAGGTAAAAGGAGATGGTATGCGTATCTAGTTATCTTCAATACAGCGTCCAAGTGAGCACTAAAGTTGTTTCTATCAAAAATTACCCCCAACTACTTAGTTTGCTTCGAGCAGTGCACGACCTGCCCGTTCAGCTTTATTCTGGTGTCACAGATACTCCTCGTGCGACGTCCTACATTCATTCGTGCGAGAAGAACTCTACTCTACATTCAAAATTCTTCCAGCTGTGAGAGATATTCACCAGATTAGCAGACACAATGAAGAAATCGATCGTTGACGAGCTTCTTTGGAAGGTGGGCTCCTTCGGCGCAATTAATATGAGATCTATATTTGCTTGCACCCAGTTGAACAGAGCCGTTCCATATGCATTAGATACGGTATTACCCCAGAAAGGATGTCTTGCGTTCAAAGCACCCCCTTTTCTCAAAGAAATCGAACTTTTCACAAAAAGTAAGGACTGCTACCAAGTCTTCAATGAGATCCCCTCCCGAATATCCGTGTTTCACGTATATTCCAACAAATGCAAATGTATACCCCTCCAGGAACGAGCTCAATATCATGACGTTTGCGCATTTTAGACTTGGAAGACAGTGTCTTTTGAGTTTTGAGATGTTCCTTGAAAGCCATAGCTACTCCAAAGATTCCGTCTGGGTCGTCATCCCTTATGACTTTACATTTCCCCAAGTGAACTTTGTGTTTACTTTTGAGTCTTGTTTCTGAAATGAACAAGAAATCTAGCCTATGCATGGCCAAGTATTCTTGGACAGAGTTCGATTTAAAATGTGCAGCTAGCGAGCAAATGTTGACGATGGAGAGCTTAATGGAGCTCAACGCAACAGCAGATTTTGAAGGCGAAGTCGAAGTACCCCACCTTTTTCTTACTCAGATTAGTGAGTTTTTTGTATTGTGGAATGAATGAATCCACTTTGCGAATGAGAGTGAAGAAGTCACACCCGAAGAATTGCTTGCAGTCATTTGACATGACAGTATTTCTGTCTTTTTGCTGCTGTAAATCAGTAGTTACTTTGGGTTGCCGTACGGGCAGAGCTGCAGCTAGCTTGGCTGCACTCTTTGCTATACTAGCGAATAAGACACCATTTTGAATGGTGTTTTTTTAAGGAAGAAGTGACGTAGTCCCTCCTTTCTTCCTCCTTCTTTTGGAGATTCCGTCTCCTCTCATCAGCCTCCTTGGCTTTGGGACATCCCCTGAAACTCGCGGGGTGACCCTTACTATTGCCTTCCACACAGAAAATTTCATCTTTGCCCTCTTGCTTTTACATGGGGCAGTCTTTTGGTTGGTGGTGTTTGTCGCACTTGAAGCACCGAGTTTCCATTCCACAGTTCGAAGCAACATGTCCAAATCTTTGGCAGTTAAAACACTGCTATGTGTTTGATTTCGTCAAACGCTTCCAATGCACCTTTTGGTGTAGGAGCGTTTTAAAATTCATAGCCTTTTTGATGTCGAAACCAGGCCTAAATTGAGTAAGGAAGGACAAAAGAGTTTTCTTTCACTTCCTTGACGTCACCTTTTGGCTCCCAAAGCATTCTCCCCTAGGATGGCTTGGAGTTCTTCCTTGACATCATTGCCTTCGTAGGAAGTGTGCACACCTTTTAGCAACAGGGTCAGCTTTTTCTCAGTTGGGAGTGTATACGTGTAGCATGCCACCTTGTCCCATTTTAAGAAGTCAAAGAGACTTTTATGGTCATCTATGGTTTTAGGATGTAACGATGTTCGAGTAGAACTGTTGACGGTTACATCGAACTTTGGGGCATCAAGCTGATTCTTCTCACATGCTCGATGAATTCTCCCCCTGAATGGCCCACTATTGGTGGAAGCCGCCGTTTCCTAGTGGCAGCAATGTTGGTTGGGTTTCCCTTAGCTCCGATAGCTATTCTACGCACTAAGGGTGCGACTTCAGATTTGGTGATACTTGCTGAAGCTTTCGAGACCGCAGCCTGCAGCTACGGAAAACTCCTTTCACTCACATTTACTGAGCGTTTTGAGGTTGGCTCCGGGGTTGGGGACACAATTGACCTTTTCCGACCACCCTTATCCCGGACCACTTCTATCGACCCTTCCTGATCGGACTCACTGTCACAATCCGTCAGAGCGTCTCCTTCTGTAGTGTTAAGCCCATCTACAGGTAGTTCTTCTGCAGGGACTTGCTCCTCTTTGGTATTTCCCCCAAATTTCTGGCAAAGCCTCTTCAAGTTTTTCTTACCTTTCCACGTGAAAGCAGCCTTTGCCGCGGAGAGCTCTCCCTCCACTTCGGCGTCACCCATTGCCGCTATTTCCAAGACAGAGTTTGCATACGGGGTTAAACTAAAGGGACCCTTTCCAGACAATTTGATTAATAGTTTCTTATATTCTAATTATATATATGTAAATATGTTTAAATAAGTTTGAATAAGTTTAAGTTCAGCAGCTTGCCGGCGTCAGCAAGAAAGTAAGGGCTTAGGCCTCAGTTTGACCACTGATAATAATTTCCCTAAGCAAATTTTTCCTACCACTTTCGTAGCTAACACAATCTATCTGTTGGACGGTTCTGACCTCTTCTTGATCTATCGATTTAATGGAGAAGTAAGTCACATTTTATTTGTATTGGTGAATACTCTCTGAAAATTGCGTTGAATGATATTGCTCCTCTCAATTTTTTTTTAAGTAAAAGCGCAATACACATATACTTCGCCTTATGCTTTTTTTTGTATCGCTTTCGGGCGACTTTCGCAAGTGTTCTCGCTGTTTGTGAATACGCTTTGTTCAGGTTCTTCCGCTGTAAGCAAAGGTCTTGTTTACTAATTTCACAAAAAAAAAATAAATAAATAAAATATCACCAACTTATGATGACATCAAATGCGAAAAATTGTTGAAAAATCTAAAACGTCGAACGGCTAATATATTCTTAGAATTATCAAATTTTTAACGTATTTGATTAACACATCAACAACAATAATAAAACAAAAGATGGAATCAAATAATATCTTAATGTATCCCGTTGAATAAGTCAGGAAAGAGTGTATCGGCTCAAAAATTTATTTTCCACTTTTTCACTTTTTCGTTCAGCTTAATATCATTTCCAGTCAATAAACACAAATTGAAACTAATATATTGATTCAGTAACCATGCCTATCATTGAGCACATGTGCTTGGATGACTTTATTATTCAATTATGATTGGCTGTAACTGATCTTTATTCAAAACAATAACAACACACAATATTTACATTTTGAAATCCTCTTACTTGTTGCCTTGTTGTTGTTATTTGCTGAAGTGATAAACACATTTATACACTCCCACACGAATGTGTAACGAGACATCCGAGTCCAAAGGATACGATTGGGAGCAATGTCGTGTAAGAAGTTTTTGGCTCCTTATGTTGGCATTGGAACTTGCGTTGATGGAATTTTTAACAATACAAACTCTTATTTGCTAACTTATATTAGGTATGCACGTAATGGTGTTCACATGTTCAGTATAAAATCAATTGGTTCATGTATGTTGTATGTTCATACAGCAACTCAATCGAAGTTCCTTGAAGTTCATGTTGCCAAAAATAACAATTTAAAACTAATAAATAAAATAAAAGGAACAATTGGCGATAAATGATCTTCGAAAAGGACCTGCAGATTCATAATAAACATGACCCCCTTTCTTATACAGATTAAAACGTCTCTATCCCTTACTATTGGCGTCTGTATTTCATATCTGAGCTTCGCAGAGTTAGTTTTTCTTTTCTTTCCGATCAAATCAATTATTAAAATATTTGTTAAACCTTTAAAAACTTTTTCAAAGATTCATTTCTTTCTTTCTCTCTTTCGCTTTTTACTTTACTAAATAACGAAAAATTAATCACCCTCGCGTAAATTTCTGTTTTAATCCATCGGTGCACATTGAATTAAAAAATTCCTTAAAAAACTTTGCCGTGGAATAATTCAAATAAGAAGACATTGGAAAAACCTCAAACGACTTTTTCTTGCTTTGAAAAAAAAAAAACTACCCTTAGCATATTTTTATGGCTTAGCCATTAAATGTAATCAAAAAAACTCAAGAGCGTTCTTAAAATGATAGCTATCGTAACTGAGTTGATACATTCCAGGACATAGGAATACAGTTACAAGTCAAAGGCATTTGTCTTATGAATTCTTAAGTAACTTCAACACTACGATACACGCGCGTCTAAATCGTTCATGAGTGCTCGTGTGGGCTTCACTTGTAGCCCATTTTAAATTGAAATATACCGAAAGAAAATCGTTTAATGTTTGAATAAAACACATTTATTATTACAAATGACTTTTATTAAGTAACCCGAAGTAAAAAAAAAATATATTCTCTTTCTTAAATTTAAAATATTAACAATATCTTTAGACTTCTCAAAAAATCACATAATTTTCACGTATTTGAGATCAATGAACTTTTGGTTCAATTCTTACATTTTTGTAACTTTTTTTTTAATTGTCAATACACGAAGGACAAATTAAAATTTGGTGATCATTACATATACGCCTGTAGCATTTTGAGTAAGTTTTCCTTGTACTGCGATGGTGCATTCTCCTACAAAACATACAGCGTGCAACCCCTCCATGAATTAGTATATTTCCTTGTTGAGGAGTTTCTGACACATTCAACAATAATTTTGCTTTTGGTTTTATGCTTCTTGAAATATTATCCTGATCAATACGTTATAAAATTAATGGTTTCACGAGCTCAATCCCCAAATTCTGTAGAAAAATGCGTCACCCACACTTTGTTTGATTATATGTCATGATTTCGGGCTTTTTCGCATCGCGGGTAGTAGCATCGATTGCTGCATCATCGTGCATTGTTGACAATAATAAGACTGGTTTGTTCCTTTTTGGCACATAACTGACTAGTGTACAGTCTTTCTGAAACCTAAACAAAGAGCTATTTGTTTCTCGGCTCCGACTAGTCTTAAAATTTGAGTGTATTTCTGGCTTATTACCCTTGAGAGCGCCGAAAACAGTAATTATTTTTCCAAAAACTGAAATGCCACTGGATAACTGGTGAACCAGTTACCCATCGTTACATTACGTCCCATATGTATAAGTGGCTCTAGTAGTCTATTAGTGACGTCTGCCACTTTGCTGGATACATGAAATGGGCCTTCTGGTTGTTCACCACAGTATACTTCAAAGTTGTGCTATACGGACATTTTGTGTCCACTAACATAAATATATTTATGCCAAATTTTGCCGGTTTGTTGGGTAAATACATAATAAAACGACATCGTCCTCTAAATGCTACCAGTTGCTCATCAAATGTCATGTTTTCACCTGGCGTGTAATATTCTAAGCAATAGTGTCCCATAGCCTTAATAAAGTCCCGTGTGGCAGCAGGCTTATAAATTTGTCTCTGAGGGTGGGCGCGGATATCATCAAATCTTGCAGATCGTATTAGGAATCGATTTATAGACATTGTGAGATAAACCAGCACGAAGCCCGTTCCAATAGAGTTGTCCCAAAAAAATATTTTGACGTTCTGATCTTTTGACACCGATGACTATGAGTAGCCCAACTAACGCTCTTATTTCAGTTGGAGGCGTAGGCTTCGCATCGCGTTCTCTATGGTATTTATAGTATCAAGTATATAGTATTATAGTATCAATATATATATTTGTGCAATTTACCGGGGATTCAAAGACATCAGGGTCAATACATTGACCAATACATAGATGGTCATTGTATAATTTAATTGTAAAGAAATAACTCGAAACATTAAAGGGGCTACTGGCATTAGAAGCTGTACCTTTTGGTCTTAAAGGTCTTTGTATAATATAATGACAACGTATCCTTGTTGTAGGAAATGGTCGTTTCCTCCATTACATTTCATTTCGTGGCTTATAAGTGGCTTATTCTGCGAGTGGCATACTGTCGCCCGAATCACTGTTGTTTTGTTCAGCATGCTCACCATTTTCATCAGACAGAACTTCTTGCTCGGTATCAGTGTTCTGCGGAGAATGGACTACATTTTCTTCTTCTCTCAAATCCTCTTCCTGTTCGCTTCCAATCAAACCATCCTGATCTAACTCTTCTTCTAGCCATCACAACACGTTTTCTTCCATTCTGAGATTCATATTAGCAACATGTTAATAAAATATTAACAAACATTAAGTTTACAGTTCATAAATATAATATATAATATAATATAATACAAAAATTAATAAGAAAAGATGAATACTTACATCAATTTAAAAAAATATTCCGCTCCTAAGACGTTCAATTGTCAGATCCACATGTATCAGCACACTATGAAAACATCAATTCAGTACAACTTTTGCCATGGAATACTACACATCGAAATAATGTGTTAAGATTGTGAAATTTTATTTTCAGAATAGCTCCCAGTTATACTTACGCAACCTACGTACAGGTGACAATTCAATTCCTAGGTAGGTATTCCTAGGTTCAATTCTTTGGTAACACCGAAATTAAAAATTGAAGTCCATCCACGTCAATGTGGAATTGATCATGATTCCGAAAGAGGCAATGTTAAAACCCGAGCATATCATATCGTCGACGTGCTCGGCAGATTGACGTTCTCCAGCCATTTTGTGGAAAATTTAAAAATACCTTTAGATTTGCTTTCATACAAAATGCAATTTGAACAAAAACTGTAGCCCGAAGAAAAGACATGTCCTATTCGGTATTTCAAATGGTGAACCTGATTTCTAAAGCCGTTTCATTATGACAATAGAAGCACATTTTACGCTTTCAGGAAGTGTTAACATACCAAATGTTCGTCATTGGGGCCTTACAAATTCTTTAATGATTGTTGAGATCTACGATCTACGCTCAAAAAGAACCATTCTCTCATGCTTTTTCGAAAATCAAAATGGTTCGATCGAGTCAGTAAATGGAGTGCGACATCGGTTGATACTACTCTATTGTTGAGCAAATGAATTGACTTAAAATGATGTGGAGAACTTCTGGTTTTAGCAAAACAGTGCAACACTACAATGAATTTATTATACTCAATGTCAATCGGAAGATTGACTTTAAAAAGTGATGATTATGATTGAACACCACGATCATGTAATTTAGCTGCAACACACCTTTTCTTATTTGGTCCTTTCTAACAATTTCCAGCAAATATATGCCAAGAAATTGCAAGAATTTCACATGTAAAGCTTGAAAGAGTGAATAAAATGCAAAACAATAGCCAATATGTTGCTGATGAAACACATTTGCCAGATATTATTTTGAAAATATGATTAAATAAATTGTGAATGTTAAAATTCACCGAAAATAAACAAAACACAAACGATTTATTGGATTTGATTCATATTTTTGATTCATATTGTTATTCTTTATAATTTTATTTTCATAGTCTTATACTTAAAATAGTTATATTTATAGTCAAAAAAAATACCCTGTACTATGAACTTTAAGTTAAAACTAAACGTTCACTTAACAACTGCTTCAAAACCAAGTTATCCTGATGACCAACATACTCCATAACTGAAATACTCTTCAAGAAGGCTCTTATCCTTTTAGAAATACTAATACAGGGGTATATTTGCTTGGAAGTTGCAAGCCTGATATTTTCCTGAGTAGTAAAGCGCGTTCGGACCACTTTCACCAACTGACCCAGCTGGTGGAGCTATCGGCTAACCAGCCCAAGTATCGGTACTTGCCGAAGGAAAGGTCTTGAGAAGACATCGCGAGTATAGTGAGTCCGTGTCTTACAATGCCGATAAGAAACGGGAAAATCCATCACGTTTTAAGGGTTGCGGCCTTATATCGTCGAATAGGCATGGCCCGAAGTGGCATACTTCTGTATCTTCAAAGCCAATAAAGCCTGCTTGAGTGAGTCACTTTTGAAAATTAGGGTCGGTTTTTTTTGAGGTAAGAGGGAGGATTTATAAAGAGTTTGAGCTCAAGAGTTGTAAGAAGCTTGGAAAATTACTCACCAAAATTGGAAACCTCGCTGTCTGAGATGTATGAATTCTCATGGTTCCTATTTAAAAGAGTGTTAGTCCAAAGCTCAAAAATGTACAATAAAATTTTCTGTTTTTAAACCCGTTTGGATACTTAATTCACACAATCTGGATGCTTATGAGACTTTTTAATAAGATTTCTGGCGTTTTGGCGGAATTACTTCTGCTAACTGTGTAGTATGAAAAATGTAATCGTCGCAGGCTCAAAATCATCCATGGCATGTCCGCCCAAAATGGTACTTGACCATCAGGATTCACCACATTCAATCGTCACTGTTTCCTTTCTCCTGTATCCTTTCTGAACTTTTTTATCTGGGCCGAAGATTTTTCAGAGCACTTTGCGTTCCATTTTCTCCCGCTGCCTTTCGGTTTCTCTCGTCAGTCTCCATGCTTCACTTTCGTATGGCAACGTATATGGGAGACTAATAATTTTTTGATACAATGCTTGTTTTTTGTTTTGTACAAAAAATTCAGCATTAGAATGGGAAGTACAAACTAATAGGCTTTATATGATCATGAGGTGACCAATATTGTCCTCTTTGGAAACTTTTTCATTCATACTCGCTTTAACATACGCAAAGTTATCCCCATTTGCGAATTCGAAGCCCCATACGGTTGGTTTTGTCGGGCTAGAGTATCCTTTCTTGTTTGGATCATGAGTTTACCTTTTGCTTCATTAGCTCGTACACAAATCCGGCTTGCTTCAGATTTTAGACTCAAAAATACTTCTTTTGCATGTTAAATAGACAGTTCCATAATATTAACATGATATGGATATTACATGTCAGTATTGACATGATTGCAATGATATGATTGCATTGACATGATAACAACTATCAGAATACATAGCAGTGGTATGGTCTCAAAAATTATTGCGCCACATTTGGAATATGTCCATTAGTTTCTCCGTTTAGCTTGACCTGGGACTCTGCGTTGAGGATTGTAACTTTCACTACGTGGACAACTAGTCCGCGTTGGGATACCAAAGTGAAGCATTATTATGCGCAGAACATTTTTGTCGACACTGTCGTAACCATGTTTGAAGGAAGCAAAGTGTTAATATACGTCGATGTTATATTACCAGAACTTTTTGGCTGTCCACTTCGCCTCCTAAAAACCTCCTATAATACTTTCGATCAGTCGAATACTATTTCAGAGAGTAGTTTATATGACGTACAAAGCAGCCACAACGGCAAGCATCCACAATTTTTACACATTGACTTGTCTCCTTTTGTGCGCAGGACAAACAATATTTTTGCGCCAGTTCTCTGGTAATTGCGCCGCTGACCATTTTTTGGAAAGAACTTTTATGGGATGAGGCCCGCTCCCAGGAGCAGTTGTGCTGTGATCGCACCAATTGCAGGAAGCTTATTTTTTTTGAGGTCACGTTCTGCTGCATGTTCTTTGTCTTTAGTCAGAGGTCAGACTATAACATCTTGTTTTCTTGTTCAATTCTTGCTGAAAGCACTGTGAGCAACACTAGAAATATTGCAGTCTTTTTTTTTGATTTCATGGGGATTACCTACGATTGATCCTTGTGCACTTCTTGTGACTCGCTTCTTCTTTTCACTTTCTTAGCTTATCGTCTGAAGGTATTAATAAGTTTTTTTTATTCCGAAATGGTCACGGAAAGTACTCTTTGTAGGCATGATCCCTTGGATCCACAGCTTCTTAGTATTCCACGTTTTACCAGCCATTCCAAATTTTCTTGGGTAATGCCCCAAGACCACACCAAACGCGTCATTTACCACATATCTCATTATCCACCATATGATTTTGATTTAACTTGGACTGGGGAAAGCTTCAAAGGTTATTCAATGAAGATTGAAATAATGGAATAAATCTCTATTTGTCCTTTACCTGTACCTTTTTTCGTTCCTATGTTTTCTGGAATATTCCTATGTTATTACTTAAGCTTGGCAGCCTGCACATTTGACCACATGTGGACGACATCGTCTTTACTGAACAAGCAGTTTCATAAATTTGATTAAATGTTTGTCAATTCAATTTTCAGTAAGTAAATATTGGTCGTTTGTATCTTCTTCGCATGTTCTTTTATCTAATGGATTTGGAAAAAAAACAACTAATTAATAAGTTTTGTCCAATCAATTTGACATGCGTAGGCAACGGTCCCGAAAAAATCACGAGTATGTCACCCAGTAGCCCAAGAGTAATTTCACTGCCTCTGGATCTACTGGACGCGAATTCAGTTCTCGGTAATAGCCTCTAGGTATAACCTGCTAGGCTGTGGTTTGAACATATAAAAATCATCTGTAACACATTCTGTTTTGAGTCTTTCTAAGTCAAAATGAATCACAGAAAAGGCCAGAACGAGGAAGGAATTCTTTGTAACCTTGACAGACTTTCATCTATTTACGTTGATTAGGATGGCGCAGGTAATGTGTAGGAACCAATCGGGGTAGAAATTCGTGCCCCAAATCAGTTGGAATGAGCAGAATTGAGGAGATAATTGAAGACATTGCCATGCGACCAAATAGTTTGAAAATGAGGCCGCTGAAGGAGAATTTGAAGTGCCGGCTTCCGATTTGGTTTGAAGTCCGGCTGAGCTTAGTCATGATACCTATTTATCCTTCCATTGTTATAAATATAACTTCTGATCCACTTTGCAGACGATGATAAATTCACACCATGCGGTACTACGGAGTTGGTAAGTTTCTTTGCTCTGGACGCGTTAAGTGTAGGCAAATTTCAGCGGGTAAAACTGTTTTTGGACTTTCAAAAATATGAATTTGGACTTCCTATTTTCAACAAAACCATGACAGTCAATCCTTTTCAATTTCCTTCGAAAGGGGTTCGTTGTAAAGCGATACGCAAAAGAGCAACCTTCCCGCTGAGAAATAAAACTGATTTCCTCTACAAAAAGAGAAGACTGCCATATAATTTTCTTGTCTTCCAAGGTTCAGAGACACCAATGAACAAAATCTTGGTCTGAAAACAAGGTTGTCAAATTAATTCGAATTGGCAACAAACTCAAAGCACAATGATGGGAGAAACAGACGAATGAATACATCGAAGTCAATCTTCCTGAGTTGGTTCGTTTGTATAACGAAAGTATGGGGGTGGGGTCGATTTATTCGACCAAATGATCCAGAAGTATCAGTACTACAGATTCAGAATCAACATACGAACAATTAAATCGACTGTGATTATGCATTTCCTCGATCTGGTTATCGTTGCCGCTGGAATGGAGTAAGGAAGTGACTGCATGAAGGCCTTTTTAACCAGCAAGGACATTTCGGATTCGATGATATTCTAAATGCAGCAAATAATCAACGCACGCAGCTGAGGTGAACCACAGAAGTACCATCATGGTCGTCCAATATTCTCAGCGAATTCCCCAATGAACAGAATCTTCGAATCTTGAGAATCTTCGATTTTTTCCAAAATATCGTCAGAAAATTAAACTTTAGGTTGATCAGAGAAAATTGAAATTATGCAGAGTGAGGGCAAATAATCTATGGCGTGCTATTGTGTTCCATCCAGGCGAAGAAAATTTTTTCGGAAGTTCCATTGTGACTTTTTTCAACGTTTTGACTTTTGATAAAATAAACGTGAATTTATTCAAAAATTTCCTCCACTTTCTCTCCTTTGTGATTTTGACCGCTAATGAAATATTACAAATTTGGCCACACAATTATCGAAGACTGAAATGCCAGATTTGAAATGCACGTTTGTGCATTAAAACTAAACTAACAAAACCTTGCTAGCATTGTATCTTCAAACTCGCTTATGGTTACACACACTATTCTCAGGGTCCTTCCAATATTCTAATAATGTTTATATTATATATTCTCATTGAAATTTCCTATCAAATCATGAAATTGAACTTTAAATGCGTTTGTATCATGCTTTTCAGGCATGTCACTTAGTGGTAATATGAAAATTACGTATGCATTTCACATGCGTGTTCCCTTCTCCGTAAAAAATAATTTGAAATTACAATCACTTGTTAGTGCACGTTACATTTTTTTTTTGCAAGAAAACAGTTTCCGCTAGCTTTTCAAATCGTATTCCTAATTTTAATTTGTTCAAACTTTTAAAGCTAGACAAAAACTAGCTTGCGTTTCATTTTTTTACCATTGTAGAATCAATGAATGTCAATCCTGCTGCATCCGGCAATTTTTTTTTTCTGTGTGTATCCAGAAATGTCGATGAATGGTTGAATAAATGAAAATCGCAAAGCATGGATAAAACATTGAATTAAAAAAAAATACACTCATGAAATTTTCAGGATGAATACATCAGCTTGTGTATTGAATATATTCAACTGATTGAAGCAAATTTTGAGTTTAATTAAATAAATTGATTAAACTTTTTTGATGAATACATTTGATTATTTATTTTTTTATTTTTACGTTAGCAACGTAATTTTTTTCAAAAATTTCTCATATTCAATATGTGGAGGATATAACTCTCGCTTCATGGCGAGGATTTCGAGTATTAGTCGCGTATTAAATCAGTGAAATTCTATAAGATTCAAGTGCTGCAGTCATAATGAATGCAATCATGATCCTCATAAATTCATGGGAGCAGACAGAATGAATTTAACACAAACTGTTACTAAGTTTTTGAATTTTTGGCCACCCCTTTAGTATCAGAATTGTTTCCTATATTTTGTATTACAAAAACAATCAATCGAAATTCAACTAATTTATTGACTTATATCGGAAATTAAAAACTAATTATAGTATATCAATATTTATTTCATCATAGGCAATCGTTGTGTTTGAAGCGAAATACAATTCACCGGACGATGCTGCAGGAAATTTCGAGCCAACTAATCTGGTCAGACCAATTCAGGAAGTGCACAATGCTAACAGTTTGGACGATGACCAACAAATGCTGCTCGACATCGAGCAAAACATTGCCAACTTGGAAAAAAGTTTGCAACGAGGTAATGTCCTGAGGGAATGCAGAAAGTGAAAAACTTATTTCAATCTGTAGCTATTGGCGAAACGTGTGCCAAAACTGAATATGCAAAGGATTTTTGAATGTTTGGCGGAAGTGTCACAAGCTGATTTGCCTTTTGAGCTAGGAGCTTATTCGTTCAATGATTTGGAAATGCTTTTATTATTTCATAGATAGTTTCCAGTTGTATACTTGCCGTGAATATATTTCAGAATAAGCTTTAACAGGTTCACGCATAGTCAAAATTTCAGTGAGCTACAAAAAAAGGAGACAATTTTTTTTAAGAATAAGTTGTACTATCTGAAATCTCATCGGACATATATTGCAATAGTAGTCAGAATTTCATATTTAAATCATTACATAAAGGGAATGATAAAGTGTCTACGATGATATAGATAAAAAGTTTCAATTAGGATAACGTGAATGGTATAGCATTCGTTCTTAGAATACATGAGAAAAAGGGGTTTATTATAGTTTCATTACATTATTTATACGTTGATCCTTATTTATCTACATATAAAAAAATAAATAATTTAAATCCGTAGCATCCATTACAATTCATAACATGTATTTATGAAAAAAACAACTAAATATATCAATCCGTCATGATTGAATGGTTATAGGACTCCGAATCCGACCTGCGGTTATCGTGATCTTCAGCAGGTAAAACCCATTGTCGTAAGCCTTGCCAACCAGAAGAGGTTTATTTACACTGTTTTGACATCGGTAGGATCTGAATTTTATAATTATTTGCACTTTAGGAAATATGTTCTACATTTGTAGTCTTAGGGTGCCGGAATTTTTCGTGTGTGATAGTGTGCTCCTTGAAAATTTGTTGTCGGGATGTATCTAGTATGCCTTCGTGAGTTGCTTTGATCCAGCATATAGTAACGATCGTTTGAACTCTGTGGTATTTTTAAAGCGTATTTATTAGTGCTTTGCCAAAATCAAGGAAGTCAATATTTGAATCATTTATCTTCTTATTAATATAAAAAGAATTCGATACGGAAATATCTATTAGATGGAATAGAACCTCTTTGTACCAAGAGATAGATTTTTAAGGTAAGAGCTAATATGATATCATTTAATCTTATCTGTCTATGCCAGAAATATTTTTCTTCGAGATATTATATTCAAAGTTGCGAGCACTAAAATAATAGTGCACATTTGCAATATGAATACTGCTCTTTTTTTCAACCTTAGACGGTTTTTGTATCGATTTATTTTCTAAATTATCATCTCTAGTTCATCAACTACAATACATCTGTGAAAATTGTAAATAGTTTAACCATTATAGTTTTTTTTAAAGCAGTAGGCTTTGCTGCATGCGGCATTTTGAGCGAGCAGTTAAATAGTAGCTCAGAGCAAATAGGGAGGCAAAATATTTTTTACGTTAAAATTGATTATATTTTTTTAATAAAAAGTAAGTTTATTGTGTATTTATGGTAGCAAACTAAATAAAAAATTATAATTTTTTAACTTTAGTGGGACGAGGTTTGCATTGCACTCAAGAAAAACGAGGAATGATTCAAAACCTTATAAAAGGAGGTTAAAGTTATAAGGAAGTGGAAGAGATTATTGGTTGTTCTTCGACTATGATACGTAATGCAATAATATATAAAAATAAAGTTGAAAAAAGGGGTGGTAAGAAGGCACTTTCAGCAACCACCGTCCGACAAATCGTAAAATATTCCAAATCTCGGCCAACAATGTCAGCTGTTGAAATTCTGGACCAGCTTAAATTACCTTGTGGTGTACAATCATGTAGTACGCAGACTTCATTTCGCCAAGCAACATATGGAGTAGCCTATTCCAAAGTGGAGGAACATTTTGTGGACGGATGAGTCCAAAATTGTTTTATATGGTGGTAAAGGTTACGGTACACCACAACACGGTACATCACAAAAACCTTGAAACATGGAGGATCAAGCATCATGGTATGGGGCTGTTTCTCGTTTAATGGTGTGGGACCATTATATTGGATAAAAACTATTATGGACCAACATGCATATGTGAAAATAATGCAGGAAGTGATGTTACAGTTCGCTGCGGATGAAATGCCTCTAAAGTGGGTACTGCAACAAGACAATGACCCAAAGCATACAAGTAAGCTGGCAAAATTGTGGTTTCGGGACAATGGAATTGAGGTCATGGATTGGCCAGCTCAATCCCCTGACCTCAATCCAATAGAAAACCTCTGGGCTTACCTCAAGAAAGCTGTGTGGGATGCCAAGCCCAAAAACAATAACGAACTGTGGGCTGTGGCCCAGCGTGCATGGGAGTCAATACCACGAGAAATGTGCGAGCGCCTCGTAGACTCGATGAGGAACAGTTGTGCAGCAGTAATTAAAAATAACGGTCATGCTACCCTAAGCATTTCTTTTAAATACTTAAAATTTTTTTTTTTTTCAAAATACCGTTTATGTTTCCAAAATTATGTTTTTTTATCCACTACTATTTTATTACTCGCTGAAATTTTAATAAGAGTTCATTTAAAGTGAATTATATTATTTAATATTCATGTAAAATAAACTTGTTCATCCATACATTTAGCCTATGATTTGTACATTGATCTTAAAATTAAAATTTATTTAGAATTTATTTTGATATCTTCGTTATTTTACGAAATGTAAAATGTAGGCCCCCACTACTATTTCATTGCTCGCAGCTGTATGTATTCTGCACGCCAAATACTTTGTTATAGTTTTTCCTTTGCAATACAAAGCACGTCCAGCTTGTCGTTCCCCTTACTAACAAAGACTTTGTACGGTCTTTTATAAACGAGGGCGGTCCGATAAGTACTTAGCCTACGAATGAAAAACAAAAATTAAAAAAAAATACATTTATTTAATATTCAATATAATCTCCTTTTAATTCGATGCACTTGACCCAGTAATGCGCTAACTTCTTGAACTCGTCTGAAAAAAAAGTTCTCTTGAGTTCTGCAAAGAAGGCCTCTGTTGCGGTGATTACTTCCTCATTTGAGTTGAATTTCTGCCAGGCGAGTGACTTTTTCAGGTTGGGAAACAAAAAAAGTCGCACGCCGAACGTGGTGAAAACGGTTAATGGGGCAACAGATTGTAGCCCAATTTGATCAATTTAGCCCTAGCAAGTGCGGAAGTGTCAGCCGGTAAATTGTCGTTGTGGAGGAGCACTTTTTTCTTGGCCAAATGGGGCTGATTTTTAATTCAGCGTTGAATCCGCCCAATAATTCAACATAGAACTGCCTTTCTCCTGGTTGTCAATATATATCATACCTCGCGAATCCCAAAAAACCGTGACTATCACCATTCCGGCCGATGGACGAAGACAGTAGTCTTCGCCTTCTTCGGAGCAGGTTCACCGGGTAAAGATCTCATTTGTTCCTTGGTCTCTGGTGTGTACCATGATCCATGTTTCGTCAACATGGTCACAAAACGACACAATAACTCCTTCGGATTGCGCTTAAACAGCGCCAAACACTGCTCTGAAGTGGTTACACGGCTGTTATCCGGAGTGAGCAAATCCAGCACCCATCTTGCTGACAGCTTTCTCATACCCAAAATTTTGTGTAGGATATACGCCACGTGGTTTCCTGAGATGCCTACTATCTCAGATATCTCACGCATTTTAAATCGGTGGTCTGCCAAAACGAGATCGTGGATTTTCGCCATGTTATCCTCCAGGGTTGCTGTTTTCGGGGCATCTGGGCGTGGCTCATCAAAAGCCGACATGTGACCGCGCTGAAATTCGTTGAACCAACTTTTGACAGTCGCCATGGAAACAGAAGCTTCTTCCATACACTGCATCAAAGCGCTTTTTGATTGCGCAATTTCCCTTCCAAAAACAAGAATCAAAACACCGACCGATATTACTCCTTTTCAATTTTTTAAAATCGATAGACACGCTTGCTTTCACACGCTCTCAAAACAGAACGACGAGTCCGATCCGGTTAAAATTTCGTCAGTAGCCGTCTACAGGAAGGTACCACGCTAGAATGTATTTTTCTTGTGATAGTGGCATCATCGGGCAGTGAGGCTAAGTACTTATCGGACCGCCCTCGTATATGTTCTATTCTTTTCAATTTTAGAACTTTTGGATTCATTTTTCGATTGGAACGTAAGGCTCCAGTGAGGTTTCAAGCTCAATAATCCATTGCTCAGTCTAATACTCTTATGGTGGTTGTCCAAAAATAACGAAGGCTCCTTGGTAAAGATGGTTCCATTTGTGTAACGATCTACACTTGCCAGAAAAAGTATCCGTACATGAAAGATAACAAAGTTATCGTTGTATTGAAAAGTATATGACCACTTAATTTGATGCTTTCTTTTATAATATCATAAAATCTTGACTTTTTATGACTCCCAGTATGTTTCATAATACTTGCTTTTTAAAAAGACTGGAAACTCAAACAAAATCAATTTATGGCAGCACAAAATACCAGAAAAAGTATCCGTACAGATCAAACCAGGGGATTCCCCGTATTACGCGATGACATATGCGGATGCATATTAATGTTTTTAAGTCTAATAATAGTCCTACCTTAAGTTATGAAAGGTTTAAAAGTGAGTGCATTTTTTTAAATTTTGTGTACACTAGAATACATGATGACGCCAAAAGTTAGCGAAATGACTGCTGAGGAGAGGAAAATTGTGCTGAAGCTTAAGAGTGAAGGGAAAACTTACCGCGAAACAGGACAAACAGTAGGCAAAACTCACACTTCTGTCCAGTTTGTGGTGAAAACATTTAATGCAACTAGTTTGACTATGTCAAAGCTACGTTATTTCTTGAGTTTTCTGCTCGAGTAGCTGTAACTGCACTGAGTATCTTCTCCACGAAGATACCATACGAAAAAATACTCAATAGAGCTGCATATCTCTCACGCATAGCACGTAAGAAGCCATATATTTCGGAAGTCCACAGGAAGAAACGTGTGGGGTTCGCCAAGAAAATATATAAAAAAGTCACCAGAGTTTTGGGAACAGGCCCTATTCTCTGAAGACTTATGCATTTTTTACCATAAAGGAAAAAAAATAGTGTGGCGAGAGAGCGTTATTGCCCTCGAAAAAGAAAATCTCGTACCAACTGTGAAGCATGGTGGAGGTGCTGTGATGGTCTGGAGATGTATTGCGGCAGAAGTAGTTGGTCGAATTGTTTTTGTAATATTTTGAAGGCGAATTCGAAGCAAAGCGTTCAGCAGTTGAGGTTTGGTGACGATTTCTGGTTCTAGCGAAATAATGATCCCAAGCACACATAATGTGAAGCTTTGGTTGCTCTTAAACACAAAACATCAACTGTGTAAGCTGCGCCAAACTCCATTCCTTTGTCCCATTGAGCATTTGTGGGATTTGTTGCAGCGCAGGATCCGTCAGTTTAGCATAGCCTCGAAGTAAATGCTGAAGAGCGTCATCATCGATGAATGGAGTAAAATTAACGGACAGGAGACTGTCAAAATTGGTTCACTCCATGCTAAATCGACTTCAGGAAGTCCTTAAGAGAATAGGTTATCTGACAAGTTATTAAGCCCTACTATGTAATAAAATATTTGAGAGTTTCAAATTAATATTTTCATGTACGGATACTTATTCTGGTTCGTTTAGGTGAGGCTTTTTTGTTTTTATTTTTAAAATCTAGTTTTTAGAGGAATACCACAGGAAAAATTTATAGAAAAGATAGTTTCATTAATGAAATCATTTTGTTGCTTAAATATTTAAATGTAGCAGCTTCTTGAGCATGAAATTCCTAATATGCTGCTTTCTCTTGATGTTGTACGGATATCTTCCTAGCAAGTGTAGTTTTTCCAGGTTTATATGCGATTTGAAATAAACTATTTACAAGCTTTGGAAGCTTGGAAATCTTAGGTAGAATCTGTCGTTATTTGGCAAGGACTTACAATTCAAGCAACATAGTAGCTAGTCTTACCTGCGCCCTGCAAAAGATACGGCGAAAATTGGATGATAATATAAAGGATTGAAGAATTAGCAAATTTTAGATGTCTCCAGATGACTTGTTTAAATCCAACACTTGTGTGCCATTATCTGTGTAAGTAATGTGGCATTTTCCCAATTTTTCCTCGCAGAGATACATCATAACTGCAGACAATTTGTATCCTGATATACTTGACTTGTTTTCCGGTATATATTTGAATGGAATAAGTGTAACCTGTTCAACCACATAATTTAAATATTTTCTTCCGTATTTTTGGTAGCAAACACAAAATAAAAACTTTGCGGTTCTCTATACCTGAAAACTTCAGGATCAAAGACACTGCATAAGAACCCGAAAAAATGATATCTGCTTAGATCCTGTTTTTTGTTGCTTTTCCATTTTAAAAAATGCTATGTTTTTTAATTTTTGACAAATATATATTTCGGGAGTGAGTTACTCCCTTCTTCAGTGTCAGTTATTTTCTGATTTTAAATGGGCTTTATCGGGATATTTATACTAAGTTGACACAAAGTCCTAATTGCATAAGGTCTAATTACTTAAGGTCTAATTACTTAAGGTCTAATTACCATTACCCACTCCCGAAATATATATTTGTCAAAAATTAAAAAACATAGCATTTTTTAAAATGGAAAAGCAACAAAAAACAGGATCTTATCTAGAAGTGTTAAACACGGGACAACACACACAGGATATCTGCTTGCTTGCCTTCGGGAGTGCACCAATTATGTTCCTGGTCTTGGCTTTCGTCGCTTTCAGGCTCATCTTCACTATCTAATTCTATTCGATTTCTACATGGTAAAAATCTTTTTATCTGGTCACTGCTTGAACAACTTGCTTCCTTATCTGATAATATCCGGTGTCGTTTAGAGCAAGTTGGTGGAAATAAATCGTCAGAAGAATTATTTGAGGCATGATATTTACTTTTCGTCATATTAACTTAAGGGTTCAAGACAGAATTACAAATTCAATAATCATTATATAAGTAAGGTTTTTAGCTTATTCTTTTTTCTTCGAAACTTATTAATACCCTATGAAGAAAAATACTAATGCTATGCCAATTTTCATATAGAATTATGGTTGCAAACCATTAAATTCATATCTCCAAACTAAAGTGTCAAGTTTAAAATACAAAGAAATACAGTCAAGTATTACAAGTATTACATCAAGTACGTAATTCATCAGTTGGTCATTACTTCGACATGAATATTAATTCAAAACCTTAGGTCGAGTAAATTTAAGTGAATAAAAATTTGCTTCAAAATTTAGAGACTATGGCACTTATGTCATTTTGCATTCACGTCCGTGAACGTATTAATTTAAAACGTGAACGTATATTAGAAAAAAGACTCTAAAAAAACTTGCCAATATACACTACTCACAAACTCACATGACTTGTTATTATATTGTTACTTGTTACTATACCCATTGTTACAACACATATTAATCGTAAGGACAAATTCATAATGAAACCTTGAAACTTTTCATGTACAGTGAAACCTCATCTAACGGACACCTCTCTTAAGCGGACACCCCCCGTAAACGTACATTTTTTGAGTCTCCCAAAAAATCCGTATGACTTCAGTATCTTGAACGGACGCGAACAATGCCCGTGCAGCAATTTCTATAAGCTAAAACCTCTCTTGAACGGACACCAAGAAGATGCTGCAATCAATATACGCAGCAAAGTCAATGCAAAAGTCAGCAAAAATTGCTCTGTGTGCATTTGTTGAAGTTTGCAGTTACTAACAACAACGAACCAAGCACGAAGCACATTGCTTTTCATATCACTACATAGTAGTATTTTTGACAGTTTGCTTAGTAAATTGCTCACGGTGTTGTGTCAACTAGTATACAGTGAAGTATTCGCGTTTTGTTAGTATAAAATGACGACGAATCGGAATCGGTCGAAACTAAAAGAAAAAGTTGAAACAATAAACGTTTAAAAAAAAGAAAAACTTAGTTTCTGCCAACTTTCAACAATAATTAATATCGGAAAAACTCAGACTGCAGATATTTTGAAGAATCGTGTTAGTTTAGAAAAGAAATTTCACTCAAATTGTAACATCCATGAAAAGAGGAGTTTTGTATGAGATGACGGGTTACAAATCGACTAGAGATGCTATGAATGGATCCTCAAAGCTAGAAACAAAGCAATTCCTTTGTCAGGTATAATGAATTTCATAGCTTATAGCGATTTCTCTGATTTTGCTTTTTAGGACCAATAGTTTGCGATAAAGCAAAACAAATTGCCACGAACATTGGCTTGGAAACTTTTCTGCATCTGCATGGTGGCTAGAACGGTTCCGTACACGCCACAATATTAGCTTTAAGGCAATTTCAGGAGAAACATCTAGCGTTAATCCTGTCGATGTCGAATCATTTTTACAAAGGCTTCCATCGATTATTCAGGGCTATTCAGCCCAAGACATATACAATGCCGATGAAACGGGATTGTTCTTCCGCGCCTTGCCTAACAAAACATCCGACGCATTTACAATTTAAAAATATTGAGCTAATTTTTCTACCCCCGAACTGCACATTAGTTTGCCAGCCATTAGACCAAGGTGTTATCCAACTTTGCAAGGGTTTCCAACTTGCAAATAGTGAAGCAAATTTTGCTGAATCTAGACACCGCTAGTTCAGCACATTATCTTGCAAAAAGCATAAACATGCTAGATGCGATGTATTTCATAAAAAATGCTTGGGTAAGTGTTAGAAAGGACACAATTTGTAAATGTTTCCGCAAAGCAAGCTTCTTTCAAGACAATACTGAGAATTCTTGTTCTGAACAGTTTTCTGCAGAAGACGATATACCATTAGCTGTACTGGCTGAAATGGGTAACGCACTTACACCAGATATTTTAAACAATTCAAGCATTGAAACCTGTTTCGGAACTAACAATGAATTGTCTTGTGAAGATTTAGAGGAACACGCAGACGCCATCGAGGAATTACGAGTTTCAGATGAGTCAGACGAAGAACCACTAATTCCAGATGTTGGGACATATAGCAAAGCGAGCAAAATTTAACAAAAAATGCAAAATTTTGCGAGAAATCAAGGGGACTTTTATGCATACAATCTTTTGTCAAATTTAAAATCTTACTATCAAGATACTGGAATTCGTAATATGGTTCGTCAATCCACATTAAATGAGATTTTTCTCCAAAATAATTTATGCATATGTACATACAACTCCATGGTTGCTAATGTTGAATAGTATTTACATGTTTTTGTTGATTTTGAACTGATTTTTTTTTGGAAAGAAATAAATTTTTGTTACTTAGTTCTATTAAATAAACACATTTTTAAACAAAAGTAAACCGTTTTTTTTCGAGGAGTTACCTGCTACTAAAAATTCCTATTGAGCGGACACCCCTCTTCAACGGACAATTTTTTCGGTCCCGTGGTTGTAACAAACTGATATGAAAATTTATCGAGAAACAGAAATTTCATAATGTTTAGCAATGAGAGGTGTGCGCAATAGGTTAAAGCTTAAAATTTTGAGTCGAAGGATTCCTCGAACTTTGTTCAGGTCTTGCTTAAACCTCTAGGCATTTTACTTTCCTTTCATGCCACTTTCCCGACGTACGTATAAAAGAATAATTTCTTCGAACTATGCAAGAGATTCAAGCCTGCTGAAAAGGTGGGTAACATTTCGACCTTTTCAGACCAAGCATTCCACAAATATACCCGAGTCCTAAGTATTCGCTGCTAAATAATTTCAACTTTTCTCCACACTTCAATCCAGCGACTTCAATGAAGCTTTTATGGGTATTCATAAGGTAAGGAGCCTTCACAAGACACTTCTGTAATAATTCGTGCAAAAGGTAAAGCATTACAAAAATTCATATAAAGACATTATTTTCATGTTCAAAATTTTAAATATTGCGAATACTTTTACTTTATTCTTACTTTATTCATAAGAATTTCGTCCTGTAAGATTTTTTTTTATTCGTATGCAGTAATTCTTAGGAATTATTTCACTGGATACTTGTACACGGACCAAATGTTCTTAAATTCCTTAAAATAGAAAAATTCAGTATTGCTTTTACTATTTGATTCCATCAAAAATAAAACGAATTATTTGCTGTCTTGCAGAAAATCAACCCGAGACTCCAAATAAAAAACGTCACATCCTTAAGCGTGTGATATCATCTCAGGGGCACAGCTACGATAAAAGTGATGTGAAATTCGATAAATTAGGAAAGTCTCCGTCACGTGAAAAGAAGATGACATTGCGAACTGTTCGAAACTTAATGAAACTCGGAAAACAACGACCACGGTCACAATCTCGTGATAGTAGTACCGAGGATGAAGGACGGTAAGTTGTTGCTGTAGAATTCGTTTCTGCTGTGCATATCAAATTTCTTAAGCTGCTTCTTAGGTCGCCGCTTATCATCGATACAGACCAAACGGGAATGACTTCAGCAACGGATGGCGAGGATGACACAAAATCTCAATTGGACGAGACAGGACAATCGAACGCATCAAGTGATGCAGAGGAGCCTAATATCTATGATAAAGGAAAGATGTAAGGAAATTTGCATGATAAATTTAATCATACGATGGGAGCTTGCATATTGGCTACAGTTTCGAAAAATTATTAATTTAGTTAGTGGAACTTTATTAATATTGAATCCAGCTCTGTCGTTTCAGATACTTTCAAATACAGACTTTAAGCAAAATTAAGGTCCAAGACTTTCAAGGAGTATTTCCTGTACTAACGTTTTGAGTAGTTTTAATTTTTTACTTGCCGAATGATTGATTGTTGGTGATAGATGATGAGTTTTCAGTGACTGATTATTTATTGAATCTTTCATCAATTACTAATCATTGAATCTTTAAAGTGAACGATAGAACTTTTTTCAACGAAACGGAGACTTACAAGCTAAAGCAAATTACCGCGCCGTTTTGTGTTTATTAGTTTAAGGCAAGCAATAAAATAGAAAATTGATGACGAAACACATGATTCGAAACCATCAAATTATGCTCCTACAATATTAAGCCCCAGTTCCAACTTCCTCCAGTCACGGCATTTGCTTTTAGTATTAATTTGTCAGCTTGCAATTCAATTTAGGTAGCAAATTGCAATTTTCCACTTAGTACCAATGATTTTTTTTTTGGTTATCCGCTTATTATGAAGGACTTTCAGACGTTGTTCCTACATCTGTTAAATCTGAGTACTTGGCAGTTTTCCTCTGGCCTAAATATTCGCTTCCATGTTTCCTTATAACGAACTCCATGCTACCACCAAAAATATATGCAAGTAATAAATACTACCGTGGATTGTATGCAGGCCAGGAATCAAGAATAGCACTTAAGCTCAGCAGTGCGTTATTAGAACTAAATTATGCTTGTTTCCTGCTGCGGGTTTTTATATAACGTATCCTGCCTTTTAAACATCCTCAATTATAACCACCATTAATTTTATCGCACACAGGGTTAAAGCATTAACGCGAGCTAATGATCATCTCAAGTCGCAAGATTTCCAGGTCTGTGTTACGATAATTGAAGCCCGACAGCTGCCAGGACTCAACATGGATCCCGTCGTATGCATTCAGATTGGTGACCAGAAGAAATACACCAGCGTCAAGGAGAGTACAAACTGCCCGTACTTTAATGAGGTAATTTCCATTTGGCCGCAATTACCATCTTAGTCCCATTTCACATTAGCTTTGCTGACCAGTCTAATTAAGGATGTTTCTATTTTCAGTATTTTGTTTTTGATTTCCATATGCCTCCTGTTATGCTCTTTGATAAGATTATTACACTTTCGGTAAGTACACTCTCAAGAGTTTAATTTGTATTTAATATGAAAATGGCTTTTGTTCGGATGAAGTTCCGTAGTGAAATCCTTAATAATCATGTGCAGCCAATGCGATATGTATATATTTAGTGTACGCTCGCAATTAAAATCGTAAATTAAAGCTTTTATGATAATGAATGAAAGCAGAATTATTGAAAATTAACCAATTCACATTGGGAATTGGATTCATTGCTAAATTTCTTCGCATGCGATGAAAGGATCATTTCCACGCTGAACTTTATTTTAAAATTTAACAAAAAATTTCAGTTCCAATGTGATCATGTGACAGTCAAATTTATTCATTTACTTATATACTGTCTTACAGATTAATTATCCATTTATAAAACAGGACTAAACAAATAGTACTCGAAATTAAAATTAAGTAGGTTTAATCGAAATAAAAAGAAGTTAGTTTCTTAACCGCGACTTGAAAGCTTAGTACGAGGCGGGGGAAGGGTTATTGCCTGATTTAGGAGTATAAATAATCGAGAACACGATTGTATGAAGACGAGCTAATGGAACCACAGGGCGCAGGGGTTTTCAAAAACATAAATAACCCAGACTCTACAATCAACTGGGCGGTGGTGAAGTTGAACAAAGCACAGGTACATGAAAACAAGACCAGACACCAATGAAGGGAAATGAAAAAAAGTCAAACAAAGTTAGACCACATCCCACAAATAAAAATCAATATACAGTCAAAGACGCAGTGATAAAACGACCTGTAAGGGGTTTTTTGACAACTCAATAAAACCTACTTTTGAATGAATTGTCATAAGAATTTTATAGAAGCTAGGGTTATATCGCTTATTGCAATCGAGGATGCACTCTTCCAAGCATTTTAAAAATTCATAAAGGCGGCATTAGTAAGAGCACTTAAAAATAAAAATAAACGGTTGTCTCGTTGATCCTGCAGGAAAGGAGCTAATAATTAACCCAGCGTGTGTATACTCAATTTTTAAGGGCACGGTGTGTACACTGGTCCTTTGAGGGAACAGTCGGGTTTAAAAGGTTTTTTCGACTTTATCAAATCTGCAAAAATTCTAAGATACTTATTGGAGTGTCTACTATGTGGCCCAGTAGTTGCTAAGGTCAGGAATTTAAAACTGTTATTTTTAAAAATGCAGAATGTTGAAAATGTTGAAAAAATGGGATTTTGTTAAAAAAAATCGTAATTCTGCAATAAATAAATTTAAAAAAAACGGTTTCAGGGTTTTGTAGTTGAAAGTACGAGCATTCAAATGCATGTGGTCTCATTCGCGTGGATTGCAAAAAGTTGAATTATTTGAAAACCTGAAAGTGAGGAATATTTTAAGGATTTATGCATGTTGTAATGAACGAAGAGGCAATTCTTTGACATAGACAGATTTTCATTTCTAAAATAAAAATAAAATAATACGTTAATTTTATTTAATAAAAAATAAAGTTAATTATTGTGCACAATTTTGGCAAACATTTTTACGATGGTCCTCGCAAATTGGCGTCTCACACGAGACACAACAGTATAGAATTTTTTTATACTCTTTCCAGCTGCAAAAAGAACATCGTTTTCGTCTTCCTTTTAGTTTCCCACTCATGAAGGGACGTTGTTCATTTATTCCTAGAATCTCGCAAATCATTTGCAAATTTGTAAGGTTGTTATTTCTAAATGAGTCTCTAAATGCGGTTTCAACAAGCTATGAACTAATTCTTTGGTAAAAGCGCGGCGATTCATGATAAGATTGGCTTGCCTGATCTAATTGTAAGATTCCAAAAATAAGCGCATAGGCCATCGTTTGGTGATACGGCTTGTGGAATAATTTTTGCATAACTCATCAGATGTGTCCGTTCCTCCTTTCGTTTCAATGTAAAATGCTACGATCCTTGGCTTGCCAGTTCTTTCATTCATTCGGCCGGCTTTGTGCAAGCTAGATAATAGTAAAACTATCTTGTTTTTTTGGACAATAGGACAGTAATGTCATACCATTGACGTAAGCGTACCCCACCGTACCGGTAGCAGCTGGGTGTGTGAACATCCTTGGTATATCGGGCTTGTTCGATCGCAATGTGCCAACCATTGTTGGCATTCATTTCTTCTTTCTTGTCATTTCTTGTCTTTGCCTATAGCTGCAGAGTGGCCGAGCTTACCACATCTTTGGTCTGTCGGAACTTCAAATAGTCCACTTTATTAATGACGTAAGCTGTCTTTATCGAGTCAGATAAAGTGTTCCCCGTAAACTTGATTTTCAAAGTGTTTGTCATTATGAACTTCGTGGGGTCATTCCTATCCCGTGTCATTAGTCTTTAGACATCAAAAATTTTTATATCCTCAAGTGTGTCTCCGTTCTTATTGCACGGAGTTGATATTTTGATGAAATCCTGTACATCCATCTCTAGTGGGATGTCTCTTACAACGCCAAATCTGAACAGGAAGTTCCCCGGAATGAAGGCCTTAAGTTTCATCTTTTCCATCAATTAAAATCAAATTTAGCGAAGCAATATGAAATACTAAAGTCACACGAATGTTGAATTTGACATATGTCGAACACATTTTACTCCTTTTCAAAGATTTCATGCAATTGAAAAAGTAACCAATTGTAGAAAAAATAGTACTAGATGAACTAGGCGGTAGTACACTTTCCTTTGGATGCCAAAGTTAAAAGATATGTTGACGGTGCCCATCTGTAAGGAATTCATTGCCGAGCTACTATGCAGGATAAACATTTACCCATTCTTCCAGTCCGAATGTTCTACATAAGCAGATCACTTCCAAATCACATAAGGGTTTTTTTATGTGTCGTTTGAACAGACATCTGTAATATAATTTCCGGTTCCCGGTTTTGTTTTTATTTACACTATTGAATATTTTTTCACCCATTTCAAATTAAAAATTGTGTCCACCGATCCTATTTCTAATTCCTATGCTTTTATCAATCCGCTTTTTTTTCTGTCATTGTACGAAGGATATTATTAAGCGGTTAAAGAATAGAGGGACGTTCTGTGAAACTGATATTCCAAGCTGATCAGAACTCTGTCGTGATATGAATTAAGACTTCCTTGGAAACATTTAAAATGCTATGTTTGCACCTTCGCTAGTGTACTTTTCGCTTTTTATTATATGCAAAAAAATTGAACAGTAGATACAAGATACTTGTATCCAAGAAATATGCAGGATATATGCATAAATCAACATCTATTTATGTTATAAATATAACATACCAAACTTTGCATGGATTTTATTAAATTTGATATTTAAATAAAAATTTGAATGAAATAAACTTGATTGGAGTATGGATTCCTAGAAACTGCTACGATGGAGTGCCTCAGCAGCAATCTTGTCCCTCACGGTCGTCGTCTTTACTATATCCTTTCTGGATGGATTGTGTTTATTTTAAAGTTCGCTACTTGAATTACCTTTCACAGGGAGAAGAAATAGATGAATATTAACAGCAAATGATTGCAAAAATCGTTACATGTTTTGCAGAACCCATTAGATATATTTTCTTTCAAAATTATCCCGGAGTTCATATCCGAAAATTCTAAATTTCAATTATTCAAATACTGAAATTTTCAGTGAAACCACCGCAAGCCCAAGTGTAGCAAAATGGCATGGAAGAGTCAAAATTCTTTCATAATAGGTATTTGAATCATTTAAATGCAATATGAGAAGAATCTGCGTGGAACAGAACCATGAGCAGAATGTTAACGTTTCGACGAGTAAGTAAAACATTCACGCCGTTGTAGTCACGTATAAAATATTTAAAGTGGCTATCAACGCATTGCCCCAAAACTCTCTTTGTTGCTTAAATTTCATGTTATGCTTGCCATTATATCCTTACAGGCAGTGTTGAAAGCCAACAAATTTTCATGAAACTGAAACTGAAAACGCTCCGCATCAAAAATAAAAAGTCAAAAGTTTTATCAAAATGTTTTGGTAGAGTTATAGTCGTTCATGGATCAACTGAAAGACAGTGGTTAATCTACTTTGTACATTTCTAGTGAAATGTAGAAAACATTATGTTGAAAAAGTGACTCTAAGCTACTTAGAATCAGAATTGATTTAAACTGGAACAAACCGAAAATCCTTCCGATGAACTAATATTTACCAACATATCGTACTTAAAAACATTTCGTAAAGTGTCCCCTCGACATCGTGCCAGCAAACGTGTACGAATTACAAAAAGGTTGCCACTATCCTTTTACGTCATCATTCCTGTTTCAAAGCCAGCAATCTGTAAGCATCAGGTTCAGTATTACATTCAAAGAGAAGTAAATCCTTTGAAGCGTAAGACGATTATCCGACATTCCATTTGTAGTAAAACATTCTGGAAATACCACATGGACCGTTCTGTGATATTTAGATACGTGCAAATTTGGAAGGCTGGAAAATGCTGACACGGATTTCAGTAAGCTGTGAAACACCACGATCTGATTTAGTGGTGCCAAATATTGCGAAAAGTTAAGAAGACATTGTGATAAAAGCTTAAGGATAACACACGACAGAGCATTTGAAATTAAATGCCATCAACACAGCTGCACATGATATAGGGAAATTATCACATGAATGTATTATTGCTGATAACACATATTTGGCTTTGAGTCGATGTGTAACTCAATCTCGGTTCTGAAGAGATTGGTTTTGCTAACTTAATTGAGGACATTGTGTTTTAGCTGGAAAATTACGATATGGAGGTATCTCCAAAACAAACCAAGCTTTACAAAAGATCCTCCGTAAGTATGAAAGAAAATACTTCATAACGCGCAACAGGGGGTTACCTCTTAGGATAAACTTTACAACATGTACCTTTTTGGATACCATATTGGAGGTATGGCAACGTATTCAATCGTACAATGACCTTAGTTTTAGGGAAAATCACTTAATTTTTCATTTACATTAGTTAAGACAAAAAAACACATTCCCTAAAAATGCATGGAAGGCTTTATGAAAACATTTGTGTTTCCAAACGACTTCAATATATTTCGCAGCAAATAAAAAAGGATACACTTGAAAAGTTTGCTGTAGCAAAGCTGTCTACTTGTATAAAAGTTTCACAGCAGAATTGTGGGTTTAGGGTAATCTGATGTGGCTTTTCGTTTTAACTTGCTGAAAAGTTAGCAGGAGTGTTACACTGTAGTTCATACTTCTTTGCCCACATACCATGTTATATATTATTATTATTTACAAAAATTATTATAGGAATTATAGAATAAAAAGAGATTATATGATAATTAAAGGATATAATTTTTCAATAACTTCTGAAATGGAAAAAGAGAATGGCTAAGCAACCATCGCGTTAATTCATCAAAAAGAATAAAACTTTTATATTTATTACAGAAGTTTAATTAGTTCGATATTTTCTATATGGAATTTGTTCGATATATCAACCATGCTTTCTGGTTTGATTACGGAAGGATATGCCTTATTATTGTTTCATTTCCACAAGTATACTGTCAAGTCATTTGATAACTACACAGTATAAACATAAAAAGTAGTTTATTTTATTCAAAAAAATTTGCCTTACCTGTCCAGAGCTTCAAAATTAGCTCAAATGATTTCAAGATAACTTTAAGACATATATAGAATAACTTAAACTTTTCATCCTATCCAGCTGATCGGTACATAATTTGCCATTTTTTGCATGGTTCGAAAACAATCAATCATCAGGGATATCAATCGAATATGTTTAAGCTATTCCTATACAAGTCCTATACAAGGTTTAGATTATAATAATATTTTGAAAAATGGTCTTGTTGGAAATATATCAGTACGAAATCGAGCTGCTGTTATTGGAAATTTAATTAGAATATTAAATTAGAATATTAAAAGTTACGATTCATGGCCCCAGTGAACGCAAAGAACTACACTACAGGGTGGCGCAAAAAATTTTGTTCCGAGTATTTATTGGATAAAATTTGTAGCCAAACAGATTTAAATATATTATAAACTTCACACATTAGAAAATATAATAAATAATTAGCATGGAGAATGTCTTCTTCCGTTTTCGATACACTCTAAAAGTCATTTTCGGAGATTTTCACATAAATTAGTTTTGGGATTTTGCTGGAATTGCATCCAATATAATTTACCTACGTAGAATGAGTCGCTGCCGACTTTTTTTCTGGAATTTAATTGAATTTAAATCAAGTGAGTTATCATGCCAATCAATCAAAACATTGGTAAAATGCTCATGAACCGCTTCATAAGTTTTCAGAGCAGTATATCGTTTGGCGCCACCTTGCGTCAAAATCACTTCCATTTCGTTCCTTAGTTTTTGGCGATTACTGAAGCATTGTACAAAACAGGGAGCACGAAACATTATCCTCGTAATATTCTCCATTAACAGACACACCTTGCTAGACAAAGTGAAATTGGCTTTTTTCGCGACTGCTCACTCCAACAGCTTCCATGTATTTGAAGTTGAATACTTACGCGATCGCTGTTTATTTCTATTATATTCTATTTTTTCGGTATTCGATACAGTTAAATCCATGAATCTTCGGCAAAATGAATGTTTGTACCTAGCCTTTCACCACGGCCACTGTCATCAGCAAATCTGAGGTTTTTGAGATATTGGCAGAAAATCAGTGGGTCTCGAATATAATTCACGAAAGAAGAGATTTCCTGTGTTGTCTATAGGAGGCTTGCCGGCCCTTGTTGTTAGAGCGAATGTATCGCAGAGCGGAACGGCTCCGACACGTTTTGAGAGGGCCGGTGGTGAGGTTTTAAGTGTGAATTGTTTTTTTTACTGTTTTCGCTCCATTCCTGGTCTATTTTAAGGCAATGTTCGAATTTTCCTTTTTGCTTTTGCGAAAGTACCAACCGTCAACCCATTCTTTACACCCCTTACACGTTTCCTTGTTCAGCGTTGCACCGTTATCGCACCCTTAGTACTCTGTATATGCCGTTGCAGCTGTACCCCAACCGTTTCATAAAATTTCAATTCAATCCGTGGATAAGGTACAAAGTGTTTAGGGTTTGTATAAATCATTGTTAAAATTATGGTCTTTCTATAAATTTGATACTGTCACATGAAGTAACTCAATCTGAATGAATAAATTTATATTTTCGATCGTCTTTTTACTGTACAGAAATTCACATTTAATGCTAATAAAAAATACACCAACAATTATGAGTCTGCATATTTTACTTTTACAAATTCTCTTCGAATTTTCATACCTTTTTCGTCTGAATCTTGAAAAAAAGTCGTCGTTTTCGTATTCAAAATTATAAATTTTTATTTTCACTGTAACTTTATTCAAAGCTATGAAAGTATTCAAAGTTTAAAAATTCAAAGTGTGTGTCAAAATTTTGGAAGACAGTTTTTTGCCGATAATTTTCGGGGTTTATTTTCATGTTGAAGATCAGGATGATGGCAGAAAATATGATAGCAGTTGTAGAGAGATGTATTAGGAGAATATTCACACAGTTATTTTCAATAGGATAAAAACGCTTTGCATGGAGGTGAAATCTCTATAATACGACCATTGCATCCAACCATGGTATCCAGCGTCCATCTCAGTGTGTTCTAACTTTGATAATCTTTCAGTTACGGAATTCACAAGAATTTATATTTCACTCATACGAACTTTTTTTCTAGCTTACCGTCTTACAACGAAAACTTTTAATTTAACTTAGAAAGAAATTTAGAAAACTTTTTTGTTTATTTATTGTGGAAACATGTCCAGTTTCTTAGTTCGAGCTTTCAACTAGCCAGAAAAATTTCATAGCTCTATTCAACAGTTCTAAGCTGAGAACGATTTGGCTGTTCCACAGAAAAAATATGGTTAAGCTGTGTAGTACAACACCTTACAGCTCACCTTTGAAAACCAAACTTTTTTCATAGGTTATATCGATCAACTAATGCAAAATTAGATAATCAATCATATTATTCTCATTAGTTCTTCTTGAATTTATTTGTGTCTTTCATTATGAAGACCATTCATTATAGAACATAATCATATAATCGTAGAACAGAACTTGCAGAAATACCTTGGTTATATCGGGTCCTGAAACTTTTCGGGCTCTACAGTTCAAGGAAGAATGCCGAATGTGAATGTCTAGAATCAAGTGCCTTTTTTCTCCTGTGTCTTCCAAGTCGTGGCCTTTTCTTGGTATGCTATTCATTTAGCATACTCTTATTTTTTATCACTTTTACTGCATTTTGCACTACTTTTCTTCCGTCTTTCTAGACAATCCAATTGAGCTTCATTCATGTTAACTTCAAAGAATTAATAGCGGGATAGCCCGCGAGATTCTGATACTAGTGGCTTTGAGAATCTCGAGTTTTGGTTCGTTATCTAGGGGGCTTTCCAGTATTACTTAACGCAATTTGGGGGGAGGGGGGGTCTTGTTAAACGTTACAATGCGTTACAGGGGGTATACTTATATTATACTTTGGTACAGAAAAACGTTATGGTGCGTTACACAGGGGGATGGGGGTGAGAAATCTTCAAAAATTGCATTACGTAGTGCTTGAACGGTCACCTATGCACTATGACAACCTTTCAGACCCTTAACTGGAGTATGTATCAAAGTACCTTTATTGGCTTTTGATCCGTCATTATTTCTCTCATAAAACTGAATATAAAATGCTACATTTATCGAAAGGACACCCACTTCTGACGCCGGTTTTAAACTACGATCGTCTTTAAGAATACACCGAGATCCGTTTGGAGTTCTTCAGATTCCAGATGGACTTGCGACGCAGTATCTGTGAAGCATAATGTAAGCCTGCTTTGTTGTTTCTTTCCGATTGGTTTTTCCAGAATAGAATGTTAAATGCAGGGTGCATTCCTGAAGTAGGCAGACTGATTTTTCTTGAAGTTAGGTTTTCATTTCATTGATACTCTTCGAAATAGCACTTTTGGGCTGTTAGTCACAATAAGGTAGCTGCTATTCGCCGTATGCCTGCTGTAGGCCAGTTTCTGGGATGATGTTGAGATTCTTCCTTGATGCTGTTTTGAAGTTCCAAGTTGGGTTAAGCTAATGTTCTCTCAGCTGATTTTTTATCCGTGGAAAGAAAGAAGAAGTCAAGGAGAACCACCTCGGAACTAAAGGCAAGGTGCTGCAAAGTTGAATCGTAGCAATTGTTGCTTCGCGATGAGCATTAAATGATTTGGTGTATTATGGTTACGCAGCTTCCGGGTTGTATGGCCGGTTATATCCAAGTATCTCGTTCGTGCACCTTCCAGCAGGATCTGAAGTTCGAGAGCACAGACAAGATTTCTTCCTCTCAATTATGTCGGTCACAAATACTGATTTTATATCGTTCAGGATACCTGAAGCAGTGATGTAAAATTAGTGTTTGATATCCTGAACCAGTCCTATAAGACACTGGTTATATGCATATCACTGGCTCAGGAATTGTCTTATAAGTGCGGTATTACGGCAAAGAATTATTGTATACGACAGTTTGCACAGCCCAACCTAGCTTAGACTTAGTCAATAAATATCCGGTCAACATTCTTCGGCAGTTATCCGGTGGTGCGACAATTATTTTGCTCAGTTATGAAGCTTCAAACCTATCTCCTGTCAATCTACCTTATATTCTGAACGCATAGAATTTTTACGTCTGGAATTTGATGTAAAAGTTTGTTTTGGAAATACTGTGTGTTGCACGCAATAACTCAATTTTTATTCGTTTTTTATCTTAAGGCCTTACATACGTCTAGAAGAAAAAAATGTTTTAATACGTACAACAAAAAAAATCAATAGAAATAAATGGTATATGTTGTTGATTGATGTTTAAACTTTACAAAAAAATTAATTTTACTTTATTTTTACAAAAATTACTATATAAAAAATCACGTGATCCCCAACACTAAGAAAAAAGTTGCTCCACGGTGTGCATCATATCTCCAGCAAATGTTGGTCGCTCTGCGAAATTGAAAAAAATTCTTGTAAAATAAATATTTTTATTATAGCATGTCCAGCCGGAGTTTCGAATTTTGAAAAATTTTGCAATATATGGCAGTTTCATTTTGTTTATTGTCATAAGTTTTACACTTTTATTATTCTTATAAAATTATCGAATAAAAATATAAAAAATCTGACTCGACAGACTATAGAGAGAACAATTTCGAATGTTTAAAAAAATCACATCAAAAATATTGAAAACTGTATGAGTTTTTATGCCAACCGTGGCAGAATAATAGTTTCGAGAATAACGCGTTTGAAGTTTCAAGTGTGTTTTGCTCGCAGCCGCGCGCAGCTGAAGCAGGAACTCTGAATGAATTTTTTATTTTTGCTGTAAACTAACGTTTAATTCTCAATTCCGGCTTCGTATTGTATGCCTTCCATGACCATAATTCATTGTTGTTTTTCATTTGTTTCCAGTCAACGAGCTCTTCTGGCCTCTTTTGTTGCTTTAGTAGCATTGAAGGTCGAAATACGATACTGCGAGACGACGATGCGAGAGCGCGCTAAGAGTCTCGCAGTAAATGTCAACCAGTTTTCGTAACATGCGTTTGTATATGACATCATAAAATGATTGCGATGCATTGATGTGAGACGAGAAATATTCGGAATAACGAAAATTACTCGGAACGAGGTGCGTGACGTTTGGCAGATGCTCGATGGCGCTTAAATTAAATTTGAAATTCAAACGCTTTTTATTACATTTTAAGTAGGAGGGTTATTCCGAATGAATTTTAAATGAAAACTTCGTGCATGCTTGTTTAGGCTATTATTTACCAAACGAAGGAAAATTACAAATTCATAAATTTTGAAAAATCAAAAATAATTTTAATCAAAGTTCATTCAAAACGTCACCAATTTGACAATTTGACACCAACGTTCTTCTTCAGGCGGAGAATAAAAATGCTGGGGTTTTTCGTCTCTTGATGATTTATGGTAGAATGTCGACCATATGGCATTTTTCATGTTTTCCAATGAGTCAATATTGTTTCTTATTGCCAAACCGTAATAAATAGTACCTCGTCTATTAGTTTGGCAGTTAATTTTCCTTTTCTTCCCAAACTTACTTGTTTCTTTTGATTTGATGTACTTGGTTCCTTTTTCAAAATTGACGTCGATTTTTTTGATTCATTGACGCGTTGGCGAAGACACTCACCCATACGTTTTTGGACATGACCCACTAATTCTTTCTTCTTTACTCCAAGGTCTGGATATGGCTGAGAGTTCGTAATATGAGAAAAAGTTTTTGTATCACCGTCAGCTATGTAATATTCATATTTAACCTTAAAGTTTTCTTTTGATCTCCTAAACATTCCTAGAACACTATTTGCCTATATTTTTCCTGCACTTCCGTTATGATTTGCTGAGCAATGCTCTTGATATTCCTTTAACCACGATTCATACTCAGCCGTACCTTTTTCTTTTCGTAAATTTTAACATTCCTTGCAACTGCTCTTTACCTCTTTACCAAGTCGACAAGATTTCCCGTGAAATAACCGATCAATGTTGTAACTCCGAAGAGCCTAGAAAAGCCTCTCTTCATGCAAGTGCCATCTCCGGACAAAATTATTTCATCTTTAGATAATGGTAGTTTATCTTGATTGACAGATTGTTCGAGTTCTTTTTCAGCAGCAACTCTCATAGAAACCTTAGCAACGGCTGTTGAAGCTTCTTCAATATTTTTTACAATTGAGTTAAAGCTTGTTTGTGCGATACATGATAATAAATCCATGACACCGCAAAAAGGCTGTATTGAATTCAACCTTATTCCTTACAGTCAAAAGGCGAATGTGAAGCGTCGATATATCTCGTCTGAAGAGTTTAATAAAGGAGATGAAAAAACACTCCGGATATTGCCGTCACACGTTGTACAAAATACATTCAACTTGAAACCAAGTCCGCAGCTATTAGCTTTCAAAATTTCACATTTCCATCACATTTGCGACAGCCCACACATTCCGAATTAGCTGTGAAAACAGCAGCAAACTGTAAATTACAATATGAGAACGTTAGATCAAATGAAACTTCATCTAATTGTCCCGCTAATTTTTTTGCAGCCAAACTAGTATATTAAGCTTCACTTTCCATTTTGTCTTGCCTTTGCGGAGGCTTCTTCTTTTTAGGGCGTGAAGATTGTTGACTCTTACAGCCTTTACGATCTGTACTGCGATGTTTCAACATTATGAAAATCTCAAATGAACCACAACTGCACGCACAACTTCGAAAGATCAAAGACAACTAACGTTCGACATTAGAAATCCTAGTAATTGGCCCTAAATATATGAGAACATGTAAATAGCTTTACAAACATCCTCAGAGTTAAGGCCGAAATACAATAGTGTGAGACTGCGATACGAGAGCGTGACGAGAGTCTCGCAGCAAATGTCAAGTAGTTTTCGTAACATGCATTTGTATGTGAAATCGTACAATAATTGCGATGCGTCGATGCGAGGCGGGAAATATTTGGAAAAACAAAAATTCCTCGCAACGATGTGCGTGACGTTTGTCAAATCCAATATGGCGCTTAAATGAAATTTGAAATTCAAACGCCTTAATTACTTTTTAAGGAGGAGGGTTATTATGAATGAATTCAGAATGAAAATTTCGTGCATCCTAGTTAAGGCTTTTATTTGCTAAGCGAAGGAACATTCCGAATTTAAAACTTTTAAAAAATCAAAAACAATTTCCAGCAAATTTCATTTAAAATGTCACCAATTTGACATTTGTCATATGAACATTAATGTTCCCCGCATCGCGTGCATTGTAAATTGAATGCGTTCCGCAACAACGAGGGAGAATCGCTTCGTGCTCACGTATCGCCGTCACGCAGTATTGTATTTCGGCCTTTATTTTACCATCGCAAAGCAGGTGGAGGCGCTCGAATGTGACGGTCAGCCGTCTCAAACAAAGGAGAGCTACCTGAGCGCATCAAACTCTCGCCGGGCAGTCACATTTTATACGATAACTTTGGATCTACAGGGAATTTTCACAACTGACTCCTACAGAAAGAAGCCTAAAACTATAAAAAACAACAATCTGTTAACAAAAATCGATTTTTTGGGAATTCTGGACGTATGTAAGGCCTTAAAGAGCCTTGTAAGTTGGGTCGGATGACAGGATGGCTTAGTTACATGCAATTGCTAATTCCGCAGTATGTATTAAGACGTGCGGTTATTATTATTAAAATATTTCAAACAAAGATTACCCTATCAATGCTTGTGACCAGTTCTATTCTGAGAGTCCCAACCTCATTACAAATGTTTCCTCATGGGCATGGGAACTTTTAACAGAGATAAATTTATTAAGGCTTTTCATTTGGAATGAAGATTCCTAGATTGGGTTCATAGTCACTTGGTAATTACTCTAAATTTTGATCCGCAAAGTTTCACTCACTGGCGAAGCTTTTTGTTGCTTACCTGAATACGTCAACACGAAAATCTGCTGTATATGTAATGTTTCAAATCCTAGAAAATTATTTCGAAGCTCCAGCTTTCCATGTTTCTTTCGAAATTGCAGGGGAGCTATAGTTACGATAAGTTGTATGCATTATAGGCATATGTTCAATGAAATTTTTGATTACAAAAATAAATGAGATGAACATCGAAAACGTTTGCCTCCAAAAGGATGCTTTGCATGCCACATAGTCAATGAAACAATCGAGTTGTTCAAAATATATTGAAAATCGGCTTAATGAATTGTCCAGTCAATATTCTTCCATGATTGTGTGAATAAAAGTTTCTAGAATATTTTTATTTTGTGTAAATTAATTCCTTGGATGATGTTAGCTAATAAGAACATAAGAAGCGTAGAAAAAAAAATTCTGAATGCAACTGACAAAATGAGACTTGTACTATATTTTCTGATACTTCTAATTTCTGATAATGATACTGATATTTACTGATACTAAGACTTCTACTGTGTTGAAAAAATATTTCGGAAAGCAGGTTGAGCTATAAGCTTTGTAACAGCTAGTCGTGGAACCAATTTTCTGGAAATAATTATGAAATTTTGAATAGTTTTAAATTTATGATTTTATCATAAAGTTTCATTTGTTCTATTTCAATTCTGAATTAAATAGCAAGCTCATGATAAACTCAATAGAATAAGGGAGATGCTAAGGAAGGTTAGCCTGAGTCAAGGTTCACGAAATATGTGTAACTAGTAGGATCAAATTAAGAAATTGTATGAAATGTCAAACAAGTGGTTAAAAATAATTGATACCAAGTAAAAGTAGAAAGAGAATCCATTTTGAATTGTGGTCGGTGAATAACGATAGCCAGGCTCATAGTCTAGCATAAGATTGAGATGATGTCACAGTGCAAGTCATGTCAAACTTTGACACATTTGACCAAGAGATATAAAACCTGGCGTAATCATTGGGAAGATCATCACGAAAACCCTCACAAAGGGTGTATACGTCCGTAGGACCTATCAAGCCTCTGTAATGGTTTGTGAGTCTGTGGCGGATTGCTTTGCGCTATCTAAAGCAGTAAAGCTCCTTGATTGCAATACAGGAGTCGTCACATATGTCGGAAGGATAGAGCAATTAGGTTATGACATCCGCCATTAGTGTAACTCTTAAATGCGAATAAAAGGATTTCGACCTTTTTACACACGATTATAATTTCCAACCAAGTTTACACTTCATATTATCGGGGGTGAGTCAGTGGTTGAATCGTGATTAAAATCTGGTATTTACATACTAGACTGAGCCAAAGTGGTAGCCTCTGTTGTAAGCCATCTTTCGACTTAACGTTGAAAGAAACGTTTAAAAACTATAACACATATGTGACTGATTTACGATATTTAGTAGAAACACTTAGTGGAAAAATCAAGAGAAAAAAGAAATCACGGAGGACAGGATGAGAAAACAAAATTTGCTGAGAAAGGGTTCCATGTTGTGGATTAGAATGGAAACATGTTTCAGCTAGACTTTTAGCATTTAATGACTCTGATATCATGCCACATAATCGCGATGATAATCGCAAGATTAACTTCTTTATGAAGTCAAGGACTTTTACTGACTAAAGATTTGTTAATTTTCTTTGTAATTAAGCGGAACTTCCTCTGTTCTTATCGTCAAATAAAGACCACATGAAAGGATCCGAAAAACTGTTTAAGTATTGCAAATAAACGTAAGAAGGTCGCCAAGTTGTAAAAGTACAATTAATGTGAAGACTGAAAAGTTTGTTCCTTTAATATTGAAAGTTTAACTCATAATAACAAAGAAGCAACATAAAAACAAATTGGATGTCAATCATGCACATTCAACGAGATTCAGTGGTATGCTAATATCAATAATACTAAGAAGAAGGAAATATCACGAGGATAAGAGGAAGTGAGGAAATTGAAGGAATTCTTAGATGGACAGTTGATAATTAGTAAATTCATGGGAGCTCCACAGGAAAACAACAAAGTTACTAAGTTCGAATAAAAGCGGGACTTTGAGTCCTGAAAAGATTTAGGGTGATAATAAGAGGTGTTATGCCTACAAAAAGAGTGTGCACATAAATCTAATTTTGTAGTGAAAAACTCATTGCAAAAAGACTTACAAATGAGAAATAATGAAGACTCGCAAATTTATTTAAAAATAAAAAAGGAACAAGTATTTTTTCTGATTAGTCAACACTCATAAGGACAAAACAAGCATCTTCAGAATAAAATCGAGCCATTATATGCAGAACAACATTGAAGATAAAGGAATATGTCTTGAGTGTCACTTTCTGATAATTAAATAAATTTTATTGCATTTCAAATAATTCGTATCAGGACGTTCATAATAATAGTTTCTATAATGCAAAATAAGACGAAAATTTATAATTGAACTTCAAATTTAGTTTGGTTTTAAATATTCTTTTGAAAAGAATAACCCGCAAAAACGCAAAGTCATTATTCGAAAGAGCAACAGCAAACATTATTTTAACGCTGGTAGATTATTTTTTCTAAATTCCAATTATTCACTGACTAAATGAAAAGCAATCAGTTGTTACTACCGTCTCTGACTACAAAAATAAAGCGTGATATGAGGTTTGGTTTTTACTCTCAAGTAAAAGGCATAAAGTTGAATTCCATAGTAAAAGTTTTATTTTGAGTCAAAAGAACAATGTATGACATTTAATTTTTGAAGATTGTCACGTTTAAATGTTGACCACGGCTTCCATTGTGTGCGTAACGCTCCATTTTTGGAGGTTTCGTGTTCCAAATCAGCGGCCGGTATCTCGGGAAGGATACAAGTAAAGTTGAAGCTTACTTATCCCTGCAGACCAGAGACTTCGTGTAACCCCAAAGAAAATAATCTGAAGGTATCACACGAACTAGCTCATCAATTTCTAGGTGAAATCAGGTACTCACTAAAACGATCTCTCAATAAATATAGCGCTGTCTTGTTGGAAAATAGTTCAATGATACCACGGGCTTCAATTTTAGGAAGCGAAAAATCCATTTCGTACCGACCGGATTCATTTTCAAAGAAGTATGGACCGATGATTGCACCGGCCCTTAAACTACATCAAACTATGCATTTCTGTAGCTGTATTGGTAGTTGTTGAAGCTCTCTTTGTTGTTAATTAGTGCCAATACGGCAATTCTTTGATAAACGTATCTAAGAAAGACTTAAGTCTTTTGTTAACGTATCCATGTGTAACTGTAATATAATATATCGTGTAACTGAACGAATAACGCGATAAAACAGCGAGAGATAACTTTGAGCCCATTCACTGAAAACACTACGCAAACCTAAGCCGTCCAGCATCAATTCTTGCACGAATTGAACTTTGTATGCTTTAAAACCATGATCTTTACGTAAATTATGCCAATTTGTTGCATACAACGAGCCCAGCTGTTGACAACAAAGCCGAATCGATTTTTCACGGTCTTCAGCTACAGTCTCAGGTACATCCGTTATATTCTCTTCACTACGTGCTGAATGTGGTCTAACCAGTCGAGTATCGTCCAATAATTTATGCTGGGTTTCAAAGTTACAGATATTATTGGCTATAGTAGTTACGGTAGGTCAACGAAGCACACCATAAGTTGGTCTAATGGCACGAAAAAGATTTTTCGCTGAGCGCTGATTTTTGTAACACAGCTGAACAATTCGGATACGTTGTTGCGGTGAAAGTATTTCCACAATGATTTGTCAGAACATTCTGAAAAAAATTGGTTACAGCTGACAGGAGTCACGCGTTATCTGTCAAAAACAGCTTATTGAAAATCAAATCTGATAATGAATCACTGGTTATAATGACATATCGTGTATACGAATAAATTATTTAAGTAAAACTGATCGTTTATCTTAAGTAAACTACATATGGGACCGGCAATCGATGATATTAAGTTTTAATTAAGCACACAATAATGACATAATTAAGAATATGCAGTTCGTAGGGTGATAGCTGCAAATTTTGTGACACTGATCTTATCAATATGATCATGCACGCCTTATTTTCCATTATTTCCATTTTTATAATAATTTCGTAAATTTTTAAGCCAGAATGCGTTCCCTACATTTTGGACTGATTCACACATGAAACACAATCTCGTTTTACCATAAATATAATTCTGCTTTCATTCACAAAAAAAATTTAAATAAGTTTTCGCTAAGACGATATAAAATAAATGTTTAAATTTCCAAAAAAAATTAATAAAATTATCCAAAACAAATTTGTTTAGGTGATACATTCAAGGAAATTTTTGCGTTCCGGGACTCTTGTAGGCTCATTTAAAATCGATCTTAAAACGGTCTACGATGCTCCTGGTATAAAAATAATTTCAAGACTTTATTTCAAATTATTTCGTTTCTCAGACATAAGTGTTTGTGTAAATTGTCGTCGCCGTCGTAAAAATTGCTATTTATCTTTAAATTCAACATAGTTAGCTTTGGCTTCGTGCTCTATTATTTGTTTGTTAAATGTTAGCTAAATGTTTTCGAGCTTTTACGGAACTTCTATGAAACTATAATTTATTTCACAATGCTCCTCTAATTTTCTGAATAAATAACAGATTAAGACGTATGATAAAATGCAATTATTCAGAGTAAATCAATTTTGCTTCGCAAAATGCTTTCGTTTCCAAATTATATTGAATTACAGGCATTTATGATGTAAGCATTTGAAAATCTTCTGTAAAAATTTTCAAGGAGAGTTATGAATATATTAGACCGTGCAACAAGCGTTGCTCACCACTAGCCAATATTTAGTTTGTATGCCAAACCCAAAAGGACCAAGTAATAGGAAACCAGATGATGCATTTCGATGATGTGCCTAACTAAGCACACTCGTGCGGATTGAACATATAACAACACAACAGCAACAAACATCACATATTTATAATAAAATTTCAAAAGAATTTCCACCAAATGTAAACCAAACAGCATCCTGCATCAAATTCGGATAGAAAAATAAAGACGAGAAGCGCTTTTACGTCAATATTTGCGTTCGATTTCGGTTACGACCGAAATGGAGAATGAAAACACTGCACAATGCATAGAGAAGAAGAACTTTATTTTTTGAGCTGCTGGTGAAAGTTTTTTGCTTGCTATTACATGCAAGTCAATCAGATGAGAATAATAAACAAAAAAGCTACTTTTCGAAGGAATAAAAAGGACTCTTGTTTTAAGAACTGATGCAAGCAAAGAAATTGAACAAACACACATGTCGCTCTCAAACTCATCGATCTATTCCAACCATTCGTTTTTCACAGGAATTGGCTTTCAAAGTTAGAAAGCTTAATGCAATAGCTCTGGCAACCATACAAGAGCACATCCTTCACAAATTTTCTCTATTTAAAGAACTTTATTGCGCCATGTTCATTGTTAAGGTATTTGGAACAATTATTTTCTTATCAATCAATGCAAGCAGAACAACAACATATCGTAATTTCCCACAATTTCAAGGATAGAAAGCAATCAAAGGTTTGATACTTAAAATGATTGTTATAAGTCCACACATCACTGGTCTATTTAGCAAAAAACAAAATTAGACCAAAAAATTTATATTAACTAAAAAATTTTTAAAAAACTTCTAAGAAGGATTACTCATCGATGACTTGTTGAAATTGCTCCAAGTGCTGGTAGTACGACTCCACATTAAACGTATGATTTCGATCCAGGAGGTCCAGAAAAATGAATTTCCGAGAATCCAACCAAACATATAATAAGACCTTCCATGGATAGAAGCCTGTTTTTGAATTGAATAAGAGTGATTCATCTCTTTTTTAAAATTCTCCGGCATCGTCCGACATTATTGTGCAGGACCCACTCTTCATTTCCAGTAGGTCTTATGAGTTTCTTTTTGACAGTTCGTGAGGTACCCGAGCATCAAACTTTTGCACATATCCTAGCGCATGAATTCCTATCTTTACATACTAGTTCTGCGAATATGGAACATCCCTGATAATTCTGTAATGGTCACCTTATCACCTTCGTGTATGACATCCAATCGATCACCATTGGTCACTTCCTTGAGCCATCCTAGCCGTCACTGATCTCTCTAATACAAACTGTCATTTATATTACGAAAGCGCAAAAACCATTGATAAAATTAATTACTAAACAAATAAACCATTGATTGTTTTCCTGATGAATTCTGCTTATACTTTGATGAGGCTCTGCTGTGTTGGGTTAATCAATTCAAAAATAGTTAAAACAAATTGTTAATATGTTCTCTGTCTGCCTCCATGTTTGTATGGAGTTGATGAAATTATTTATAATAAAGCGCAATACGTTTCAAAGTTTAACTTCTTCAAAGCCAACTATGAAGCCATTAGCCTTGAACTGTATTCTGTCAACTGGTTAGATTCCTATTGAGGCCGAAATTGTGAGGCAGCTTAGATAAATTTTACGCATTGACTTATCACCTTAGTCCCTGCTTCACACCTTTTCAGATGCCTGGTAAATTAAATTAAAGACCTTGGCTCACTAGGCGAGTACTTAGTGCCCTTCGAGCTAAAGACAAGGTGCATCGTGTCTTTAAATCACTTGGCACTTTCGAAGCTAGGGCTAATTTTGGCAGGTTGCGTGGTTTTGCCAAGAAAGAAATCAAAAATCGAACCGCCACGAAATCTCGTGGCAAATAACCCAAAGCCTTTTTGGTCACACCTCAGGTCACTGAAAGATGCTTCTTGTTCCGGCCCTAGAAAGGTCCGTTGGAGTCATTTGCCCAATTTTTTTCTTCAACTTTTTTTCCTCCTGTTCAAGATTTGAATCGTGTTGACTTATCGAATCGTTTTCCTTTCACAACTTCTGTTGTTTTTATAGATGAATCTGAAATCAATTGCTTAATCAATTTTCTTGATCCTAATATCGGCCCAGCACCAGATGGTCTACCAAATATTTTTGAGACGTCGTTAGCCCATTCACTAATTTTTGTGTTTGTCCAATTTTGAAAAGCGGTGATCTAACGTCAGCTACCAATTATCGTTCTATTTCTCTGAGTAACTTTTGAAAGCAAAGTTACTTAAACGATTGCTTCACAACCGACTCTCAAACTTATCAGCATCTATTATTGCACCTGAGCAACATGACTTTCTTAAGGGACACTCCACTACCTCCAACTTAATGGAGTTCACGAATAGAATTACCAGAGCTTTGGTTAACCAACTGTAAGTTAATGTGATATTCACAGATTTCTCCAAGGCCATTGACACAGTGAATCATCGTCTTCCTCGTCTTAAACTTGAAGCTCTCATCCTTTCAGGTGCACATTTATCTTGGATGTGATCTTATCTTGCAAATTGTCCTTGCCGTATAAGTCTCTCTGGTACTTTGTCCATACTTTTTTATCCTTCATCTAGTGTTCCACAAGGTTCAATCCTTGGTCCATTTCTCTTTTTATCGTTCATAAATGATCTCCACTTTGTAATTAACTACATATTAACTACTCCCGTGTAGCATTGTATCTGAGCTTTGTTTCAGACAAATATCTCGCACTTCTCGGCTGAGTTCCGTTTTTGTGTTTCTTTATGCTAGAACCAATTTATATTTCCAGTCTCCGATTTTAAGAATGCTATTGAATTGTAACAATCTCGAGATTGGGCCTTTCACCTGCTACTTACAAAGCTTTCAAAAATACTAAGAGAACTACTTCAAATTTAATTTGCTTTAATAATCATCACAAACAATTCCAGATTTGGGTTAATACATTTATTAGTAGGTTAAAGGACTATCTTCAAGCATAATTTCTAATGACTCGTTTTCCAGAATTCCAGAATTTCAAACGTTTTCAAATGACTGATAATTGCAGTCCTGAATATGCAGTTCCAATGAATACCTCGATTCTTCATGACCTGAAGGCATGGAATTGATGAGCTTCGCTTCTTCTTCTAATGATGTTTTCTCCCACTCTTCTCTGCGAATATTTTTAAGCGTTTCATTTCTCGTTATCATATGTTGTCAAAATCTTCTTTCGAGCGAGTCTCATAAATCTTCAATGGTATTAAGGTCTAAAGATTGCGGTGGTGTATGTAGCAATTTTGGAGCATTATAAAGTAGAGCCTCACAATTTCAGCTGTATTTTTCTAGTGCTGTTCTTCATTCTCTCCACACTATTTTTCGTCCTATTATACCGAAACTGCAGAATTTGCTCGCGTCCGAAGAAACCATATTTTTTCCGAAATTCGTTGGTTTAAGTCCTCCTTCGCAAAAGCAACGCGCTTTTTTCGATGAATTGGGGAAATGAATGGTTTTCATCGTGCGACTCGTTCTCAGCGTTTTTTAGAATTTTCCTGAAGGTATCAGGAAAAAATTGTTTCCAGAGCTCTTGACTAATTTTTACTACTATTTCCCTTGCAGTCAGTTGCGGGTTTTTGCAAACAAGGTACAAACTTTACCATATCTTATCAGAAACTTGGCTAAATAAAACTCGATAAATTACTGACGCAAGGCAACATTAGGAAAGTGCACTTGAAAAGTTGTTCTTCTGGGAATCCCCTAATTTGATGAGTGAACCTGGAACCTTTTTTGCCCCGGTTTTATATGTTTCCCACGAAAAGTACAGTTATTTTTGATGAAAGATGAATTTCATTGAATGAAATTCGTCTTTCATTACAAAAATTTTGTGAAATTTATGAAAGCATGGGTGCCCAGTAATAAATTGTTCATCGATAGGTGAAGCAAAATCTAGAAAATGTTGGATGCGTTACGTTTTGTGAATGTTGAAAACTAAATGGCATCAGGTGAACGCAGACTTTTTCTGCGTAGTGTAAATTTTCTTTATGATTTTCTTATTGACTTTCTGATTTTCTTTACAGTTGCGATAATGTGGTTTTTGTTTTGTGGTAGAGAAGTGAAGGCTGTTTACGCCTTGAGTGTGGGACTCCAGACGCAAAATGCTTTTGGACTACCCACTAAACACCTCCCCTGTCAACCTGAGAACCTAGCTTGGAACCGTTTGACACATAACATCGGGCTAGGCCTCGTGTTCCTACGCATAGAGGCGCCTTCAGAATATGGGCATCTCTTCTCTAACGGGAAATAAGGTGGAGAAAGGAAGTGCTAGGAAAGAGATCCATCCATCCCCGATGCCTCCCAGCGCTCCAATAAAGCTTTTTTCAGTATCAGCACTGCCCGAGCATATTGTGCCACGCGATTCCAATTGTCAACTGTTTGTAGCATTACTCCGACTATAGTTTCCGGACAGAGCTCTCCAATTTCGCTGAGGAGGTTCCCTCGCTGCTAGCTCCACCTTTTACGGTAGAAGAATGTGTGACAGGCGTCATCCGATTCTCCTGCACAAAACACACAGTTAGGAGACCGTGTTCTGTCAATTTTGTACAGGTAGGACCGAAAATAACCGTGCCCGCTTAAGAGCTGGGTCAATTATAAATCTGTCTCACCATGCACTCGACTGAACCACGGCCTCAGGTCAGGGATCAGACGTGCAGTCCACCTTCCCCTTGCTTCTTGCTCCCAGGACTGTTGCCAATCGCTGAGAGAGCGAAATCGCGATAATGAAATTTCTAAACTGCTACCGGCACGGATGAAGGATTTATAATCTACAGTCAAAAAATTCCATATGGAAAGACCGAAACACTTTTTTCCTTCGCTACATTCGAATACATGGATCCGCATGGATACACTATAGGTAAGAACCAATCCTACAATTTTGTGCGAACATCCCATAAGTAAGATGGTACACCTCTGCAGACGCTGTAGTAAATTTTTTTTATGAAGCAAATTCCACTCTTGGCTGAAAAAAAAATTTCGATATATTTGAGTTACATACCATTGAAAGGAACGGATAATATTTTGTCATGCAGGACGATATGATGAGATAAAGACAAATAGGAGACGTCCAAACCTTTACTGGCACGGAGCTGTTCTGTTTGTCAATGAAATATAGTACTAAACCGTGCCAAAAATGAGCGTCTCTGTCCCAACAAGAGAAGATGAGCAAGAGCTTATCATGTAAACAAGTTGATAGGAAGATAAAAAATCAAGATAAGAACAACACTCATTATCTTCTAGCGTATCTACAATTTGACTCCTACCTCGAAATTTGAAACTTCGACTTACTAATTGCCAAAAAAATAAAATACAATATTGGTTGACAGGGGGAACTGAACAAGTTTTTTTTGAAGTTCGTTTTGGTGTTGCCGCAGGCCAAAATTAACTCTGGGTAGCTTGGGTCGTGGGTCTCGAGACCCACGAAGCAAGGCCCGGCGGACCCAAGCTACCCAGAATTTTTTTTTATTCTACCTGAACAGAATTTCTCGTGTTTAATATAATGCACCAAATCATCGTGCCTAGGGGATCCAATTAATCAGGATTCATAAACTCAGCTATAAGCTCATCAATTGGCCAAGAACACTCTATGTATAATTAACAAGAATATGTGTTGGCCATTGTCACTTTGGCGCGCATTTTTGCAGGCAAAAATTGACTTCACTATAACTTGTAAGCAAAAAGGAGAAATAAAAGCAGTTGATCACCTTCCATTTGGGGTATTACCCAACACAATTAGGAAGATGAAACGTGAAGCGAAACACTTCTGTGGCCCAAAAGAAAATTCTAAGTTAACGCTAGGGCAAATCCTAGAGTTTGCAATGGCAGAACAAGCAGGAAACACTCAAGTTCTTTCACATTAGTAAGAAGATAAAGAAGGACCATATAACCCGAGGCCAACAAGAACAAAAATCTAATCTAACTGACGCACTCCAAACGTCAAGCGCGTATATTCAAAAAGTTTGCACTAGGTCTTTATAAGTCACTATTTCTTGAAGTCCAGTTCCGTGAAGTAACGAAGTGAATTAACTTACTATGTGAAAATTCAGATTTATAGTTACTTTCGAATCAGAACAGATTTTCAATTCGGTTTTTTAACTTTCAGTATGACGCCACTGTACAATTAGCAGCTGATCAATCACATTGTGAGGTCTTTTCTTTTGCGTGAAAGATCGTGGGTCATATTTACATTGGCAAGTGTAAGTGTTGAGTGTTGAGTTCGAGATTTTTGGCTTTTTGAATACATCATGATTAGCCTGGAATATGGTATGCGCGGAATCTAATGGTTTAAGGATGCCAGCAAAATTTTACCTGATTTGGCGGCATCAAGGAGCTTTTTCAGTGCAACTAACACACTTTTTGATCATCTCGTTTTTAGGGCATGTACCTGATGGCATTGACAATCATCGACTCGAAATTTGTGCAGCTATACAAACAATTCTAACCACACCACGTTTCATACAAATGTCGAAATTTAATCCATGCGTTCATAATTACTTCGTCTGTGTTCTTTGACACATGGAGGAAAAGACTTCGTAATGGTACTTACTTAATGGTACAACTTATAACTGATGATTTATGTGATTATTTCTTGAATTTTGATAAAGCAAAAGTACTGCGTCCTTTGAAAAGCATACCTTCCACTCGCGTTGACTTGTATTCAATCGTCAAGTTCTCAACGCCTTCCAGAATGAATTGAAAATTATGGTGTAATTGAATCGACCGACTGAACCGACTGACTTGATTGACTGCAAAATGTGAAAATATCCTTACATCATCTACATACGTCATTACATCAACATATGGCGTTCGCCGTCTCTAATTTTTCTATGAGGTACTCTCGCATGAAGGAAAGTGCAGTCTCTGGCATGCCATTTATGAAAAATTTGAATTCGGAAACATGTTGTACTCCCGAAATTTGCGATTAGATGCGTCTAAGCAGAGGTGGATCGAAAAAGTTTCGTTACCTTTCCATAGAGATCTCTTAAATTAATAAATTGACATCAACCGTTCCCATTACCTTCTCCAACAAGTTGTTGCTGTGGTTTGCACATTGTTCCTGAGTGTCGATAACGTTGACCATAACACATTAAGCACTATCCTCGATGGGCTTCAATAAATATTCAATAACGATTTAAACATTAATTAAGTGTAAATAATTATTGTGGTAATACGACGAAGAGTACAGCTCGCAAATAAAACCTCTTATTCAGTTCTGAAAGTTGTGAAGACCAACTATATACACAGGAAAGAAAACCTTCAAGTATACAAATCTGTGATAAGACCTGTACTATGTAATGGGTGTGGAACATAGACCCTGTCCCAAGCATCCGCAAATGTATTGAACGCCTTTGGGCGACGGGTCTTAAGGTGGATCCTTGAAACGCAACTAGACAGGAACCAATGGCGAATTCGATACAACCATGAACTGTATGAAATTTTGACAAAGAAGAAGCTAGAATGGGCTGGCCATGTGAGCCATCTGGACTAAAAACGGAAACGCAAAAGGTATTTTGAAGGGCGGAAGAGGAAGTAAAACCGAGGAAACGCTGGTCTGACTCTGCGTACGAAGACAGTTCATCGCTGCTTGGATTTCAAAATTGGAAGATGCGTTAACTAGGCCGAGACAGTTGGAGGCACTTGTTGCAGAAAGCGAAGGCCGGAGAGAGGCCGGAGATGCTACGAAGAAGAATTATTGTGTTTTCAAATTTCTAATAGTGTGTATCAGCCTGCAAAGGACTTGCAGGTCCATTCATTTAGTTTTTGGTAATTCAGTGTAATACACTTCAAAACATTTCAACGACAGAATGGCATTTAGAGATGTTGTAAATACAATGATACCAATGTCTTATTTCAAAGAAATATTGGCTAACCATAAGCTTGTATACCCATATCATTTTACGTACATTGCAAAGATTTTTTTTTGGTTTTGAAAGCTCTCATACGAATTTAAAAAAAACCTTTCAAAAATTTTTACTTCGAATATCCCATGTAAAGCCACATTCAAGATAGTTTGGAAACGATTGCATGAACTAGGATACAAAATGTAAAAATGAATGTGCTTTCGCTCTGTGTTGTCTATTAAACGCAATTTTCTAAAGAATTTTTCTTTCATATTTTTTTCTCTTTCATTGCTTCTTCATCGCAACGAATGTCAAATTTTGAAAAATAAATCATTACATGAATTCCTGTCTATCATAATTTCCAACAAAATTATTTTCGTTCTTCCTCCACACAACCTACGTATTACCACCATCATCATCACATAAAAAAAAAGGTTTTGCAAAGTAGAAGTGTCCTTCGTCCTAATAAATTGATTGGTACTTTCAAATTGGATGTTGCAACAGTATGGAATCAGAAAGGTAAATGTTTGCACATTCTATTGACTAGAAATTATTTTATTATTTGTAGAAAACATTCGGAAACAGGAAGATGGCACCGTGTACATTTCATTAAGTATTTGATTAGCATTGTTTGCATTGTGTTTGTGCTTGGTGCATTTAATTGAAGTTTATAGAATTGACTATAATAGATTGGTAGAGATAAGGGTTGGTTTTTGTGACAGTGTTTTGCTAGATATTTGTTGCATTTGCGCTAGTCATTCCTCTAACAATCGGAGCCATTAGGTAGGCTTTGCAACATAAGTGTATTTTATTGGAAAATGTTGTAGGATTTAACCATGGAAAATCGAACAACAGTTTTGGATCATTACTGCGGGGTTTCAACAAAATTTTGACTGTGAATATAAATATTTAGTTAAGGAATGTGCTCCAACAAGTTTGTTTTGAAAAATGTAGTTGATGTGGTTGGTGGAACGTGGCCTTCAAATATGGTTTGTTGAAAGAGTAACGTTTAGAAAATCTTTAAAAAAGGAGTACAAGATACATGAGGGCCAAACTGCATAAAAAGTATCATTACGATGTCCTTTAGTAGTGAATATTTCAAAACACACACACATTCGACTATCCTGACTTTTTTACATATCGAATCATTTATGTAACGAACAAGTGTGTTCAATCTTAACTCTTAACAACATTATTTATTTTGATCATAGAAACTTCATTCGTGGTTAAGATTTGTAACCCAATAACTATTTTGTAAGTTTTGCAAAATATTGTACACTTAAAGAAATTTTTGCGTGAGGTACAACCCATTTCGTATTTTTAATCAAATTATTTTTTATTGCTCCAAAATACGGTATTATTACAAAGAAAATGGCGTTTTCGCACACCAGTCACAGTTTCTCAACAAAAATGCAGTATTATTCCTTATATTAAAAACATGAGGTCTTTCCATGACTTAATTTTAAGGCGAAATGTTAAGAAATTTCTATCCTGGCTCAGCATTTTATTAAAAAAGTAATGTAAAGTCATGATAGTCCTATCATGAAAAAAGTTATGAGAAAATGTGCAAAATTTGGTTTGGTTCACTGAACATATGTATCAACGAGTGATTTTTGAACGCTTTGGCAAACTCGGTCTCGCTTCAGCCTAACGCTCTATTCCAAGAAGCGGTAATGATCTTATCTAAGTCCATTGGAAAATTCCACGAATCTTTGCTGCGCCCTTGGACTTAAGGCATTACTAGGGGGGTCCTTATGTCTGATAAAATCACATCTTACCATCTCTGTTAGATGCTTTCGAAATAACGAGACTGTTGATTGTTGCTTTATCAAAAATTACTCTAAAACCAGGAGTTGGCCAAAGTCAAGTTCTTCTATCAACAGAATATGTCGCACATTTATGGTCAAGAGAGTCCTCGCCACCCGTTTTTTTTTTGTTTGGGAGGTGAGGCTATTTCGGTTACCGACTAAACACCTCCTCTGTCACACCGAAAACCTAGCCTGGACTTGTTTGTCACATTACTTCGTACTAAGCCTCATTAATCTTCGCTTCAGGTTAAAGGAAATCCATCTTTATTTACGGATGGATTGCTGTTACAAAGATCCGCCCTCTCTCACTAAGTGATCCATCATGCCCTTCTTTATGAGAAGAACTGTCCGTACGTAATGCGACACACAATTTCAATTATTTTTTGATTGCATCATTTTTCCCATTACATGATCTGTGGAAATTCTTCCACTTGTCTCAGAGAGTTCCGAACGGAGTCATGTAAATCTGGTACACACAAAGAACGTATGGCAGGCGTCATCCGTCATCCCCGGGCAGAACACGCAAGTTGGGGATGGTGTCTTTCCCATCTTATACAGGTAAGACTGAAAACACCCGTGTCCATGCAATCTGTAGAGCCACGGCCCTAAGTCACTAATCAGCCGTGCGGTCCACCTGCCTCGCGTTTCTTTTTCCCATGTTTGCTGCCCCAAGGTTAGGGTCCTTCTCCGTTCCTCTAGGCTGACGATTTCTCTCGGCAACTCCCCACTACGTAAGTATACACGTTTCCGTTTGTCTGCAAGTTACTTAATAGGAACCAACCCCGAGACCAGCACTGCAGGTTCAGAGACAGTGCGATCTGCAGCCACTATCCGCAAATCTCCTTGCCTCTGCACCTGTGCCAGATGCCTTCGGTGCGTCTATTTACTAAGAGCGTCACCACAAACCTCGGAGCCAGATAAGAACACTGACTCCATTGCACTCATCAGTAGACGTCTTTTGCTCGAGGTTGCCGGTTTGCACTGAGAGCCGATACTCTCACAGAAACGGTCGAACTTGCTCGAAAAAACTCATCTTCGTGCCAACACGATCCGCTTCTTGGTCAGGACGACGACCTCGATCTTTTCCAGCGCTAGGCAAATCCCAGGGTCTGTCGTCCATTCGCTCATTCGACGTATTACCACACCCAGTTTGAGTTGCACTTGTCCGACAGTACGTCCGGTGACTAATACTGCTACGTCATTTGCGTAGCCAACCCGGCGTGACTCCCCCGGTAACTGCAACCTCGAAAGCTCAAAAGCAACATTCCAGAGGTCCGGGCACAGAACGGAACCTTGCGCCACCCCTGATGTCATATCAATTCTTCACCGGCCTGCTAATGTGGCATAAATCAGCTTCCGGTTTTTGAAATAGTCTTTCAATATCCGCGTCAGATACCTCGGCACCCTGAAATATTCCAGAGCACGAAGAATATATGTCCATCTAACAGAATTGAAGTCATTTCTCACATCGAGTGTTATGAGCAGTACTATTCGTCTCGAGTAGTGATTGTGGGCTTCTGCCTACTGAACAGCACTCACAACTTCTGCTATTGCACCGATCGTAGATCCGTACTGCTGAGGAGTCAAATCCCCGACAGTTCGGATGGCCTCTCCAAGTCTTTCTCTAATGAGCCTCTCGAGCATCTTCCGGGCGACGCTCAGCCTACATAGGGGCCGGTATGAAGATGGTTGCTCGGGGTTCCCCTTCCCCTTGTGGATCAGCACGAGCATCGCTTCTTTCCAACAATCTGGAAACGTGCCCTGATGCAGACAGGCATTGAAAGTGGTGAGCAGCTTGTCAGAGCAAAGTTGATGTGCAAGCTGTATCACTTCCGCTGGTATACCGTCTGGCCCTGGGGCCTTTTTCGATTTTAAAGATTTCACGGCATCATCCAATTCGATGGCGCTAAAAAGTGGTCATTCTCCAGGACATTCAACATCTGAATCATCGGGACGAACAGGATGCATAGGGAATAGCACCCAAACAATTTCATCCAGTTTTTCCACTTCAAGGACACAGGGCCTCCTTGCAGCTCCTAATTTCCGCATGGCAAGGTTGTAACCCAGCCCCCACGGGTCTCCATCGATGTCCTCAACGAGATTGTGCCAGCAGCGAGCCTTGCTTTCGTTTATCAACCTACGGAGGAGTTTTCTGGCCGATCTGTATGCCAGGGTTCGGGAATGTAACTCGTCTCGATTTCTTGAACGCTGGGCTTCGCGGCGGAGACATTCTCTCCGCTTTTCAGCGATTTCTGCCGACCACCAGTACACAGCAGGCTTATTGTGTCGAGGCCGTCGCCTGGGCATAGAGCAGTAGCATGCATTCTTGATGTGCCTCATGGCGGAGTTCACCATGTTTTCAGCTGAGGCTCCCCCTATTGCCGTCATAGTTTCACCACTCATACGAACTTCGGCGAACGCGTCGACATCTATTTTAGAAATATTCCAACCTACAGTTGAGGGTTAGCCACACTCGCCAATTTCGAAAGCAATGTACTGGTGATCGCTCGCCGAGTAGTCCTCCAGTACCCTCCATCTGTGTATCCTAGGTACTAAGGCCTCCGAAGCAAATGTCACATCCGAAATAGTCCCCAACCAGCCTCCCCGTCGTAAAGTTTGTGTGTTCCCAACGTTCATGATGCCAAGTTGCCTCCTAGCCACCATTTCTAGGATCCTTTGGCTCTCGGATCCGGAAGAGGCATTCCCCATTCTACCGCCTTGACATTAAAGTCACCGCCAACAAGGATTCGGCCTTCCGTGCTCGAGACAGCTTCCTCCAGTTCATTGAGCCTGCTCTGAAAACATGAAATTGACTCATTCGACGCGAAATAGACGCTTAAAATAGACCCCGCCACCCTTGATGTAATCATAAAATGTAATAATTTAAGATTTCGAGGATCTAGCATCAAAGTTCTACGAATGCTTGGGAATACTAGCACAGAGGATTCGTTTCTCGTTCGCAAACATGAAACCTGTGTTTCATCGCCAATTAATCCAGATTGGAAAGACTGAATTCGTCTCTATCTCTGTGGAAGAAACTGTTTGGAAACTGTTTTATTCTGACGCATGGTTCCAACGGACGTTAGGCAAAGACTTTTTAAAGCATGTAACCTAGATCGATGAAAAACAATTGTCTTCAGTTACATTTCTAAAAGTGTCACAAAAAGGTTCTGTGAATCACAAAATACAGCTTTAAGGTAATTATTCGCATATCCGCATATATATCCGCATTGTCTGCTCTTTTCCTTTGTTATAAAAGCGGACTGTAAGTAATGAATTTTCGGATCTCAAATACACATAATTTTTCTACGCGGAATTCGCATCGTCTCAGGAAAGATACTTATTTCAAATACACTGAACATATATTTTTGACTTTCCTTATAATCTGAAAACCCTTAAGTCCTTAAAATCAGAAATTAGTATCAGGCGGTCAGGAACTCCTCTGTTTCAAGCATATATTTTTCGAGTTTGAACGTCATCAAACCACATAGGTGGTAGCATCAATAAGAACCTGTTCAAAGTCAATACTTTTCTGGCCTGCAGCGTACACAGGTCTTTATGGTTGAACTTGAATATACCACTCAGTTTCAAAAGACTAATAAGGTTTCTGAATTCAAATTCTTACGAATGACAAACGAAAGCAGGCAAATCCAGATCTGTTCTCTAAATTTTCACTGATCTTCTCATTAGTTTGTGTAGTAATGTACGAAATAACATCATTCGCGATATGCAAGGATAATGATTCAAGAGGTGTCAAATTCTGTTTTTTTTTAAAGCGAATCCTTGAATGCCGGTTATGTATGTTCGAGAAGGTGCAGGTGGAGCTTTTGACCGTTTGAAACGATTTTTCCTGAACGAATAACCCGAGCCCCTTGTTACATTTCGTTCTCCTTGCACTTCACTCTCATAATATTCGTCACTTCCAATTTCCCTTTTTATGTCGACATCATTAATTTACGATGCAGCCTTTCTCAGTTTCCAATCGTTTACACAAAGGTGAACAATTTTGACGTTATCGTCTGAAATTTTTGCTGTTTCTTCTTCAATCAAATATCGCACCATTTTCTCTAAGAAAATTCAAGTTAAAAGAAAGGCGAAAAATGACAATGCTAACGTAACGACAATCCTGAGCGACTTTTCTACCTCAACATATACCTACCGAAGCTTTTTTCTTATGTAACACGATACACTCCAAAAGAACGCAACAACAACTGAGTTTAAACGAAGTTTTCACGAACATGGCTTAATATTATCTTACTTATGAGCAAAAAAGTAAAAAAGGGGTAGAAAACTACCCCACAATGTAGTTGAAGATTAAAGCGTCGTTCGTGAAAGAAAAAAAAAAAAAGAAAGAAAAAGAAAAAGAAAAAGAAAAAAGGAAATAGGAAAAAGGAAAAGAAATAGAAAAAGAAAAGAAATTGTTCAACTTAAAAGAGTTATTCAGTCAAATTAAATTTAATAATAATGGTATTAAAGTTTGCTTTTAAAGGTTGTGGCAGTATGGCTCAAAAATTGCATTTAGCGGGAGGATGTGAAACGTCCTTTCAGTGTTTACATTATACTATTGTATTTTCTTAGATATTTTCTTTGAGGTATAGAACTTCGAGTTGGCAACACTTTGTAATGCTACGTATGGTGTGACAGCTGGCTTGCGTTCTATGTTCAGTTCAATTTGTCATTTGAGCATGAATAGGTTGACGCGTGAGCAACGTCTGCGAATCAGGCGGATTTGTTTATGGAAAAACGGCTCGGTTCGAAAAATTCACCACGCGCTCTGTAAATTTTTTGCGCCATGCATTTTGTTAGATATGAGTCTACTGCATATCTTTGAATGGCTGCTACTATGCTCTCAGTTTTAATATTATTGAAGGCTCCCTCGATATCAATGAAGGTCGCAAAAGTGTAATCTTTGAAAGGTTCCTCTCGCAAGTCGTGAGCAAAACACTGCTTACGACTTACATAATACTGCTTACGATTTCATGTAGTGCTGTTTCTCTTGAGAGCCCTGGAAGATATGCATGTTGGTTGGGACAAAGCTCCGTTATGTTCACGGTACATTTTATGTACCCATCCACCAGGCGTTCCAGGGTTTTCAGCATGAAAGACGTTAAGCTAATAGGTCGGTAATCCGTTTGGTTTGTATTGGCTGGCTTTTGCCGGCTACGGTATAAAAACTATTTTAGCTCCTCTCCAGTCCAAAGGAATATTGCTTTTGTATATGGAGGCTCTATTTATTTACACCAAAATCCATATTATTGCGATATCCGCTTTCATAAGCATGATCGAGCATGCTTCCTGGCTCCTGGTGATTTGTAAGGTTTTTTTTTTGTTTGATGGCACTGGTTGAACACATTTAACTGAAACTATCGACCAGTATACTTGTGACGTATCTCACTGCATTGCCGATATCTTTTGGACTTCTCAATGGATTCACTTTGTGCGAGCCTATATACCTTTTAGTAGCGTTTGTCTAGCCGTCCCAATCCGCTTTTTTAGGTTTGAGATAGACTAATGGAGTCCTCTCGCCTCTTCTCACTTGAAAGGTGATCCATTAGTGTTCCGACAGGCTAGGGGAGTCAGATACTCTCCAGCCGTCCATGTCCTCCAATGCTTCTGTTGTGAATAGAGTGACGTCAATCACTTCCGCTCTTATTTCTGTTATAAAAGTCGGTGTGTTACCCTTATTTGCTAAGTTGAGGTTAGTAGTTAGTAATTGACTAAAATCTCACCTCACCCAGAGTTCATGTGACGCGTTCGAATCGCATCCGATGATGGCCCGTTTCACCCGTATATGTACCGATAGGGCGTGGAATTCGGTGGTCGGCATCGGAGCGTCAAACGGTAGGTGTGCTGAGGCCAGTGTTACCTGCTCGTCCCTTCCTTCAAACACCGCTGAAGTTAAGACCACGCTTGTAGCAAAGATTTTAAGTTGTTTTGCACTGATTCCAAGTATATTTCCATTAAGATGGTATTTCCCTTGTGTCAGTGCTATGTCGGTGCTTCCATCTGCTAGATGCTTAAGCAGGTTGGCTGATTCCACCCTGCTGTGGTGCAGATTTGCTTGGGTCACCCGCTTTTGTTTTCCGTTTTTGCTCTAAGGGTTCGGTCGTCTTAGCTCTAGCAATCACCTGGGTGAAACCAAAACTCATTCGTCCGTTTTTGTCTCTTAGAACGCTGACGTCTTCCTTTCGACTGCCCAGTACCAGGACCATTCCTTTGTTGGTGGTGACTTCTTTCTCCGAAGCGTCGTCTTTCTCTCTTTTTGGCATCTCGAAGGCTTCCTGGGGTGTCTTCTCCGTATCAGGTATGGATACGCTGACGGTGGTTGCTATGGTCTGATCCCATCCACTTAGGTCTGGTTTTACCCTTCTCCTTTGCGGTTGGTGGTACAGCTTCCTTGGCACACTTTCATCTAGGAGTATCGTAACGGAGTTTTTTCTTGAGAATCTGAAAACAGGCAAAAAATGTGTTAATGCTCATTGATAAAAAGATATCCTTTCATATAGTGTAACCACCAATGACCAGAAATTTTCGAGAAGCATCATGATCAAATGAAATCATATACAAATGACACTTAAGCTTTTTTCGAGTGACAACAAGTTCGGAATGACCACTTCTAGCTCAAAACACGGCGTTATAGCGTAACTAGAATACAGTGAGAGCACTTCGAATAAAAATTCGATGAATCAGGATTCAAAAAAACTAATCAAAATCTTATTTCTAATGGTACATGGTTTACCTTTGCCATTACAAGTTTTGTTGGTTTTTTTTTCTCGAAGGCTTCTCAAATTTGCCACATGACTACTGTACTGAGAAAATGGCAGGATTGGGAACTATATCTCATTGCATGGGAGGATTCCATACCCAGCTTGGTGAACAAGCATCTCCCTAACTCCAAACAAAGACACGCCCTTTTTAATCCGTACAATTATCGAAATCAGGCGTTGTGACCTTGCTTGCATTCATTTTGTGCATGGGAGATGTAAAACTTTTTCACGTTAAGATTCAAAAGCGTGGAAATACTTTATGCAAATGTATTTTGCTTTTCTAAAACATCCTTGCAGTTACCTGATTGTAACCTAAGCGATGGTTATGGCAGTATCACATCTTCATGGATTTCATCCCAACAAGGTTTTTCCTTTTATTTGCTTCGAGAAATGCAACTTATTGTTGTTGTAAATTGTATTAATGCGCAACACATTTGGTATTATTTTACAATCGCTAAAAGGATATTAAACTCAAAAAAAATGGTTAATTTTTAAAATTCAAAAAATATGCAAATATTAAATGAGAAGCGACATGTTGTCTATATCTTGTCTTGCTAAATTTAATTCACTGACAATTTTTTCTCAAATGCAATCAAAATATTTCTGTATATCGAAATATATGGGAAGCAATGTTGTTGCTCCATTAACCTCATCATTGTATAAAACGGGGTAAAAATTAAAGATGATTCTTCGATGATTTCCTTCTTCTTTCTTCCTAAGAACATTGTGACAGATTTTCTGCTAGCAGTACAGCAGATTTCCGCTAACAGCCACAAACTAGAGAATGTTTTGAACAATTGGAAGTATCTTTTTTTGAAGTGGAAGCTTACACTGTTCAGAAGTGGAAGTTTAGAGCTCCCTGCCGTCTTTGGTGACTCTAAAAGGCTCTCACATATATGAGAGCCATTCAAATAAAAACGAACCATTTTCAAAAAACATCGATTTATAAGGAGAAAATACACTTCATACTTATTTTTCTACATAGTTCTTTTCGTTATTAATGCATTTTTCCTGTTTTCGAAGGATAACGTCGAGTGGATATTCAAAAAATTGAGCACCAACTGTTCAACCTGTTATTTGCAAAACGATCTCTTTGAAGTGCTCCCTTGAGAGGCCTCAACATATGGGAATCACATAGTGAAAGGTCGGGGCTGCAGGGAGGATTTTTAAGCACAGCCCATTGCATTTCAGCCGATTTTTGGGTAGTTAGGGCTGTAGTGTGAGTTCTTGCATTTTCATGCAGAAGCATGAAGTCTAAGATGGGCTGACGGCGTTTTTTGACCCGCATGCGGCTCGAATCTGGTCAAGAAGGACACAATGTTAAGCAACATTCACTAAGCTACGATCGTGAAGGAAATCAATACGTAAAATTTCTTTAGAATCGCATAAAAGCGTTATCATAACCTCACCAGCTCGCAAGCGTGTTTCGGTTTTTGATGGTCTGACTCCCCATTCGTCTCCCCTATAATCCTAGTCCTTTTCAATTCGGGAATGTACAGATGAAACCCCGTTTTGTCGCACATTACATTCATTACAAGAAAGCCTGCACTTCATCTTGAATAAGCCTTTGTCAAACTTGAATCCAGGCATTTCGTGTTATTAGGCAAGCAGACGTGTGGATTCCACATCGAGATTTATTGAAATTGAAGATGGTCTCATAGGATAGTTTGTACACTTCTTACACTGACTTCCGTTTTTTTATTAATTTTTGCTACAGTGGCGGTACGAATTCTTTCAAAAACTTCGCGGGCAGCGGCAACGTTATCAGGCGTAATGCTGGAGCTAGGGCGTTTTCACGCCCTTCCTTAAATGTGACACATCAAGCTTTACCTTGTGGCCATGGAAGTGCGTTTTCCTTAAATTGTAACGCTATCAATCCCGAATTTCAGCTAGCTTAACGCCTTCCTCTATTAAAAACTTTATTATGACACGCTGCGTAACTGAAGGATAAATTCTCTTTCGCTCCTTTTGAGGACAACTGAATGGAACTAAAAGAAACCCCTGAACTAAAACTACAAGAAAAATTAACTGATTAAACCAGATGAGCCATCAGCTTGGTATCAATTCATTGAGAAGGGATCCACCCATCTTTTCCGACCCTTCGCCTACTTCACCACGCTTTTTGATCCTGCAAAAGCAGAATGCTCGTCTATATTCGAATCCCACTCGTACTATCAACAAGTGTATTGCCTCCGTAGAACTAGAAAATAAACAACTGTATAGTTCATGAATTTGCATCGTTCAGCCTCTAAGTTTCAAAGATTCAAAGTAGGCCCTACGTTCTCTTATGTAACACCTCGCTATATTTTCTTAGATTGAAGGGTAATTGGGTCCCTTCAAATGTACGGATAAAGCAACTTCCTGATACGCAATGTTGTACGCTGTATTGAGCTGATGACTGCTCGGTTTTAAAAATTAACCATTACAAACTGCAGTAAAGTGAATTACTTTTGAAGATCATATCCATGATTGTGATTATCCCAAAAATTTGATATAGCGCTACGGATGCTCCCCAATATCTCTGATTAATCTTTTATCATCTTCGATTCTGAATCTGGAATACCAAAACAGGTCTCATTTCTATTCAGAAAACTTACTTTTGTATGTTACGAAACAGAGTTTGTTCGTTTGACCATTTCCAACTAAATAGGAACATTGAGCACATTCATGTGTCAAAAATTGGATTGAGCAATTATTCGGGATGTAAGCATTTCCTCGTGCGATCGTCTACGAGTGCAACGTGTTTTGTGTTATTTTTGTTATAAATGTTATCTTGGAGATTGATGTGAAAGCCAATACCCTATATCTCCATTACAAAGGAGTTTCAATACTGTGCTTCAAAGATTCTCCGCTGGACAAGCCACATGTATCAAGTCTTGCCTATCGGTAAAAAATTGCTATTTGGTTGTCCTTATTCAATGAACGAAACTTTTGTCTACTTGAGTTCAACGAGTATCGATTCTAGTTCTTACTCTCACTACCGCTTTACTCATTCCCTTTGCAATAGATTTTCCACTTGTTTGCTTGGTGGCAAAACCATTAACGCCTCCAGCTCTGAAAGCCACGTATGGGGCAGTAATCAAGTATGGCTCTAATTGAAACGCCATGTCTTCAAAATGAGATGTCAAGGATTCCCACGACAGCTCCGGCCCACGACAGCTCCGGATTGAAAATTAAAGTTCTCTCAGATTTCAGTTTTGCCTTATATCAAGCGCGTCTGGTTATATTCAAGCAATATTTATATATTAATTATTCTTCCAATGTTGATCCTTTCTTTGCTTTCCTTTTTCTCTTTTCTGTTCTTCTCTGTCGCTTCATATTTTTCCCCCTTTTTGATATTTGTTCGAACCATAATCTGACTGCTCTGATAATCGACTCTAACAGGAGTAGATAAGCGCTCCCTTTTTGCTTTCCTCTTCCCTTCGTCTTTATCATCAGCTTTACACTTCACACTTCTTTTCTTCCAATGTTTTCAATATCTTTCTGTTCACCTGATTCTCTTCGTAAAATTCTTGTTTTATTTCAATCTGTAAGTTAATTCTGCTGTCAAATTTGCTCCTTTATAATATTTCCTCATTCCATTTCTACACTTGGCCAAAACACCATGTCCTTTGGAGTATCCTCATTTTTCTACAATTACAACCCTCCGACTACCGTCTTGGTTTCCTTAAAAATAACTTAAGCACAGATGAGCTATCCTTGCAAACATGTTCCTCTGAATGCGATTTCCACTAGCTAAAATCCTTGTAAATTTTCAATAATGCTGCGACGCTAGTAGAAAGCACTTTTTCGAATTATCCCTAATCTCACCATTTCTGTCAGACTTTGTTCTATAGCTTGGAATGGTATTCGTTGCTTAGTATTTAGTAGATCCTTCGTAGTTTGCAAGCATGCTCTTATTTTTGAATCAACTAAAAGAATTTCTGATAAAATTCAGAAACAAATTTTTTCCACGATAATAAAAATTTGTTTCACAACAATTCTAGACCATCAATTCTATCATAAATGGGCTCTACTATCGGATCCGGAGGATTTCATTAGTGGACCCAAGGGCTATTTAAAATGTGATATTGGAATTATTGGAAAAGGTGATACAGTAAAGGTGCCTCAAAAATCTGAAAAAGATCCCGACGATATCGAAGCGTAAGTGAAAATGAGTTCCTTTTAAGTTCTTAGACTTGTTCACAATTAAACTTTTATATTTTCCTACGTCACTCGGAAAAACTTTTATTCAATAGCTTTATTGTGTTTACAAACAGTTCCAAACATAAAATATCGTAGCATAATAATTTTCCTTGTTGTCCCATCCTACCCAGGAACTTGTTATTGCCCGACGGTGTTCCCATCGAACGTCAACGAGCCAAGTTTATAGTGAAAATATATCGCGCCGATGGTTTACCAAGAATGAATTCATCTTTAATGGCGAACGTTAAAAAAGCTTTTACGGGGGAATCTAAGGATCTAGTAAGCCCGTACGTGCAAGTTTCCTTTGCAGGGTTATCGGTAAGTTGAATCGTCGCAGAGCACGAGTGCATAAACATCAGTTTTATACTTTCAGGGAAAAACAACAGTGAAGAAAAATGCTTATGCTCCGGTATGGAATGAGCAACTGGTTTTCACTGAAATGTTTCCGCCACTCTGTCAACGAATTAAGGTGAATAGTGTTAAAAATAATCTGTAGTTTTGTGGTATCGCTATTTGATTTTATTACCAATAGCAATTCAGTTTAGCGAAAATGCTGGAAACATTTTGTTCTTCAAACTGCTTATCGGAGAAGGACATGCCAGATTGGCGGGTAAAAAGGAAATTAAGGTTGTCAACTCGGGTGTCAACTTGGACATTATGTTATCCTGAACGTATTTAATGAGTTTCATGCTAATATTTGGCTCCAGATCATTGGAACGTTCAAAATGGTTTTCATTCGTGTCAGACGAATATGCAACATTGCTCATAAAGATAAAATATCTGCCTTTGTATGACTCCTTTCCTATTTTTTTTTCTTTTTTCTTGCAGAGTGATTTCCCGATTTTTCTTCTTTATCTCAATTTATAATTGTGGAAACCCATACCGGGAACTTTTCACTTTTTGTTTCCATATCTTTGGTTTGAGCCAGGGAAGAGAATTTTTTTTTCAATATAAGACTTCGTTTTTTATGTAACAAAACAAAGCCAGACCACATGCTGCTTTCGCGACTAGTCAGAATATCGCAGAGCTATCCTCGGAAATTCTGTCACATTCACAATACTTCCCAGACCTCGTACTCTCCGGTTATTACTTGTTTCTCTTTTTACAGAACTTTTTACGGAAAAAAAATCAAAATTGAAGCCACGGTCAACCAAGCACTAGTACTGAGTTCCTCACCTCTAGAAATAAATGATTTGATAAATGTCTGAAAATTGTGTTCTTTTCTTTCCATTAGACCTTACAGATCTTTCCGGTTCGCCTTATAATAAATATATATACATTTATTAAGTAAACAAATAAAAGGTATTGTAAAATAAGTTAATAAATAGCTTGTTAACTCTTCTAAATACCATGAAGATAAGAGTTAAAAACGTAGATCGTAGAGAAAGGATATGGATATCTATGAACTTCAACTCCTTCAGTCACCTAACAAGTAAGGTGTTGTTCAGTCCTCGAAGAACAGGACATGTAATTACACAGGTATTGATTTTTAAAACGGAAACTATCGATTTGATTGTAAGACTTATAAGTTCTGTGACCCACCCATCCTGAGAAACGGTCTCGAATTGAGTTGGATAAAAATAAATTGAGAAAAACGCAAGAAAATTGTATCCCGTAATGTATTTTATGAAAGTTTCTGTGAGTATAGGAATTCGAGATTCAAGACAGATACCAAGAGGCCTTTGCAAGCTTTGTTTTCTAGAGATCCTGGTGCAGATCAAAAACTACGATAAGTTGTATGCACTCGATGGATTCTTCAATTTCCTCAAATACAACTTGTACAGGACTCGTCGTTGTAGAAAAATGCAGAGGCAAGCCATGAACAATAGTGTTTCGACCGAAGTTTCGTGTATAATGTTTCACTTGACGACATGAAGGTGCAACATGTCAAATACAAGGAACCACTTATGTGTCATTTGGAATGCACACGGTTTTCAAAACAAGAGCCTACTGAATGAAATTAAATTATAGTTTTCAATAAAATGAACCATTTAACCCTATAGGATAACACTGGGTGAAATTTATCAAGAAAAAACTTTGAGCCCCTATGAGAGTACCTGAACGTATGAGACTGGCTTAAGCGTGCCATCTGGTTTTAGTTGGGAACCTACACTTGGCATTTTCGGAGTCGGCAGGGCTTGAAGCCTATTAGTCTTCACGTAGCGTCCAACACAATCAGAACTTCTAGAATCGTTAGGTGGAATTCACCCAGTGTGACTAGAGTGCACTTTGGGGATGCAACTTTTTTTTAGTCCTCAATTCTACTGGGTAAAATTAAGTTTTAAAGTCGTGAATGTAAACTGTGAAATGTCAGGATTTTTCGGTATCAATTTCATCTATATTTACTGTCAAGTGTACAAATGGCGCACAGTCTCCGTTCACGGCGTGTACATGATTTGCTTTTGGGGGAACCAGATCCTGAGGGTACAGATGGAGAATTATCCAATGACAAATTCGAACATATTTCTGAAAAAGAAGAAGAATGTTCCGAGTATTGAGAATCCGATGGAGGTACGGAATCAGCCATAGAAATAGAGGTTGACTTACAACGAAATTGAGAGGAAAAAATGGCTACATGTGGCATTCGAAGGTTCCAGAAAGTAGATCAGGTCGTTTGAGCGGTGAAAGGATACTCGAAAATGTAGGTCCCAAAGGCGCAGCATCATATCTACAAAGTATCACCGAGTTTTGGCCTGTATTATTTACTGATGAGATTATCAACATTATACTCGAACACACAAAAAGTCACACAAATAGACAAGATTTATCGAGTTACCTTCATCACACTAGTGCAACTGAACTGAAATTATTAATTGGATTATTATACTGCAGTTTCCGGCCCGAATCCGGCACAAAAAAAATTGTTTCTTTCTGGCTCTGTTATCACTCTCTTGTCACACATGCCTGAAAAGAACAAGATTGTGTAAGTGGCTGCTACTTATTCACCCTCTACAAATATTGAAACTGGGAAGCCTGAAATAATCCACCATTATCAGTTGACTAAAAGTGGAACTGACTGCTTCGACATGCTCTGCCACGCCTTCACTGGTTCCCGAAGAACAAACCGTTGGCCGGTGCGGATATTTTTGGCATACCAGATCAAGCGGCTGTGAATGCACGAATTTTAGCCGAATGCCAACGACAAAGAGCTGGTATGAATAAGAGAATAACTGCTCAGGATTGTTTACGTGAGTTTTCGTTAGCACTAGTAAGACCGGAGCTGGAAGAACGACTCCTTTTTCCCACTCTCTGAAATGACTTGACGCTTGGGTACCTGGGACTATTGAAAAAAAGATCCACTATCTGGGCCATAACAACAAGAGCCATGTAAAGTCTGCAAAAAAGGTACAGACGGTCAGCACAGAGGGTCATTTGCGTAGATTGTACCGAGGAAACAAAGCCAATTGACTTATTGTGATAGATTTTCTAATCTTTATTGTTGATAAAAAGCATTTTAATTCCGAAATTTGGCCATTTCCAGACTCGACATTTCGCACATGTACACTGCATGGAATAAATAAATTTTTAAAACGAATTGTTTGGTATTAAATTTGAAAAAATACAGTATTTAAGGAATAGATCCTACTATCTAATTTTTTCTGTCCCATATCAATCCGCAAAAAAATACGAATTTTTATTGCAGAACACGACTTTTTTCGTGTTAACTCGACAAGCTGTTTGAAAATAGAAAAAACAACTTTTGGAGTCCTTTCTGGCACATAAAAAATATTATAAATTATATAAATATAAAATATAAAAATATGAAAATAATACAAAATATCATATAAAAATATTTGTAATCCAACAGGATCCATTCTCGAACTCAGACACTAATTTTTCGGCGTTGGTTGAAATTCACCCAGTGTGACCCTCATACGATCAAAGTGAAGTGTGACCCCAGACCCTATCTAAATGGCGGCATTAACAGTTCAAAATATTGAAATCGGTATTAAAACTGACAGAGGATAGTCTTAATCGAATGACATGCCCAACATCGAAATTAGGCGATAAAACACATGGTCTCAAATATTTAGCAGACAAAATATTAAATTCTCCTTCGCTGTAATGTGTAATAAATAAAAACTAACGTGATATGATTCAAATCTCTCTAGCTATTTTTCGTTAATTTTTAAACTTCAAAAAAAATTTTTTTTTTAATTAATAAATTAATTTTATCTTTTAGTTTTTATAGAATTTTAAATTCTCTAAAATTTAAAAATTTTATTCTGTTTTTATTTGATGTACTGCAGTTGTTAGCTAATTTATGAATAATTTGTGACCCAACCTACACATTGGCAACAAAATTCAGCAAAAATCGAAGCTTGCAGAACCTGTTACTGCATTTTAAAGGATCTTTCCCCAAAGTCGAACTAAAAATTATGATTTCAAAAGCAAAATAAACGTACATATATGGTAATGCAATACTAATCAAATTTCAATTATCTAAAATTCATTCGTCGTTTCCTCCTCGCATTGCGGATGTAATGCATTTGCGTATTTATTCCTTTTTGCTCTCCTGAATGTACCACTAACAAACATTCAGCTATGTAAAATTGATGTTTTCTGAGAGAAAGAGAGCCTTTTGTGGTAATTAGTCCGATGTCAAGGCATCGTCCTATCAATTAGTTAATGAACATGTTCAGCCTAATTATTATCCTTGCGTCAACGTGCTAGATAAATCACGTCAAAAGCTGGAAAAATTACATTACCGAGTAGGGATCTGATTTGTGTTGATAACTACGAAAGCATTTTCTGGCGCTCGATATTTATTTCATATATTTTATCGTAATACAATGCATAAGTTTATGTAACACATTTGTAATGTAGACACGTGTGCAGGGATACAACATTCAGTACAATATTATGGAAATATTGTAAAATATTTCATCTTCAAAAATTGAAAAGTTCAAGCTCAAAGAAGTATTTTTACTTCCAAAGTATAACCAACAATTCAATTCATTGTTAATTAAAGTTTACACCAGTGCATTGTAATAGAACCATGCAATAGACGTAACGATCCAATTTATTTGTGATTAGCAAGTATCCATTCGCAGTTCGTTATTTCCGTACCAATTCCGAAAGCAATCAACAATTTTATTACCTCATTGCCAATTACTGACATTCTTCTCCATTGCAGGTTCAATTACGTGATGCAGATCCTGTGAAACCATCGATAATTGGAACTCATTATATCGATTTAAAACAAATATCAAATGATGGTGAAAAAGGATTCTTACCAACGTTTGGTCCATCATTCATCCACCTCTACGGTTCAACACGCGACTATTCACTCCTGGATCAACATTCCAATCTTAACACCGGGCTTGGCGAGGGAGTCAGTTATCGAGCCCGTCTCCTTCTAGCCATCCGAACGGAAATAGCCGACAACGTTGAAACAAGTAATGAAAAGAATGTTGAACTTGAGCCGGCTTATCCGATTTCAGAGTCATCCTATTCGAAAAATGAGGAATTCTTCCTGTTTGCAACAATTATGGAGGCATCGATGCTCGATAAGAAAGTTAGCGATAAGACAGTGTACTTTGAATTGAGTATGGGAAATGCTGGCAATTCCCTTGATGGACATAACGAGAGTTGTATGTCGGCCGAGGACGAGGACGGCGAACTTGAAGCAGTGGACACAGCGTCCTATAACAGCACAACTGGATCATGCAAACCAATTAGTCATGATAAGGCTCATTATTATTTGCCCTACTGGGACTACAAGCCCTGCATGGATGTTCGCTGTTGCCTGCCGGACTTGCGAAGGAGAATGTACAACAGCAACATGATATCTAAATTGGCCGATAAACTGGTAATGTATGCCATGCATTGCGAAATTTGAACGATTTATTGTCACGAAGGATTTTAAGAATTTTTTATTACTCACGTGCAAATTTCTTATTTTTTAAGTTCGTTACTTATTAATACAAGGTCTGACAATGATATATTCGAGTCATGGCGCCTATTAGTTGGAAGAGCACGGGGCGCTCTTGCTTTTGTGGAAAAGCGTTTTGTCCATTTTTCTGAATCTATCAGTTCCTCCTGGGGGTTTCCGTCACGCTTGATATCATTCCAGGGAGCTTATTTCTCCATTTTACATCAACTGGAGCTGTGCGGACATATTCCTCTACTATGCCTAAGTTAACATCTATTGAAACCAATACTAAAAAGAAATGAAACACGATTTGACAAAGTAAACCAAGTAACAAACCGTGGCGTAAACCGTGTTCAACGATAATATGAAAAAGATTTGAAAATTGATTCGAGATAAAACATTAAATATTCAAATACCAGCGCACTTCGTTATGTTTTTATATTGCTCCTACCATCAGAGATCTACAGCTTGTTAAGGTGGTTGCATAAATAATTGTCGAAGCTCATAGTGAAATTTGTTAACACAATGCCCCGCATTATAATTATTCAGCGATAACAAAGCCTGCTCCACCGCATCCATATTAACGCACATTATCCAGTGTATAATTGGTCGGCATTCATGTAGTTTGTGAATATTTAGCGTATAATTGGTGAGCATAACTTCAGGATATTTACTTGCAAATAACATTGACGTTAGTATAATGCAACGACAATGTCATGGTGAATGTGTGTAGCATTTTATCCAGCATTCTGTCTGAATGTTTCAGAGATTTTTTTAAAAGGTTTCAACAAGAATATTCCAAATTATACTCTTGACTGTGTTTAGCTTCAAGGATCTTTTTTACTTGTAGATTCAAAGGGACATAACATGGCATCGAAAATTAGGCAAAAACGGGTAAAAAAAGCCTTATCGCGTCCTCGTTCGAAAAATAGTGTGGTCCGAAAAATAGTGTCGTGTGGACGAGGTGTGATAGAAAATAATTTTAATAAAAACAAAATGCAGTGATCAGAAAAAAAAATATAAAAAAAGTTTCTCTACACAGTCGCATAGTAACTGAATGCACCCAGACCATTGTGCACCCAGCTTGGAAATAAGCTCTGGACTCGCTTGGGGAATAATATTTGTTTTGAAACAAGCAAAACGTCTTAAATAAGGCTATTTGGCTTTGCTATAACCTTCGAGTTACGCAGTCATATTTCAACGTTCTTGCTTCTGTTCAAATAAGATGTTCCTTGAGCCGTGAAAGTAGGATAAAAATCGCTGACAGTATGATTTAGCAAACAATAAAAGGATCCGAATTTTGAATAGCGACCGGCTATATGAAACAGTACCTTGCCATGGTGAACAGAGTTCAAACTCGCAATGGAAGGATTGAAATAAATCCTTTCATTCGATCTGTACCTTTCTTCCAAGATTCCATCGTAATTGTTTCTTCAATGTCCTTAGAATCTGCCACCGGACTTTATACTTAGTATTATTTTGGTAATGTTGAGTAGGCTGCCTTGAGATCTGTTGGTTTTTGTTCCATGATAAAAATGATGATACCCGTTTTGACCATTGTCATCAAATGACATATTATGTATTTTAATTTTTGGGATTTTTCAGTACTCGGTTGTCGAAAGCAAGTTTTATCAACCTACAATCATTCTGACAGGGGCAACTTTCATAGCAGAAGAAATAATAATGCTCGACAAGGGACTGAAACTATATAGAAATATAAGAAACAAACGAACTATAGAAAAACAACCTAGAAAACAAACTATAAGAAAGAAAAGTATCCAGATACACTGAGGGATATAAGAAAGAAGATAACGCATTAACAATAATTAAATCCAACAAGGGACATTAAGCAATAATAATGAAGACTGCAGACTTAGCCAAAAGACCACGGTATGCAAAGTATAGAGAAAATTCGCATACTACAAATATCAGAAGAATCCAAGGTTGTGAACTACATATGATATGCGGATATGAAATTTCTGTACATGGATTTTTTGATTGACAAGCACAGCTTTATCAGCTGCTTTAAGTTGTGAAAACAATAAATGAATGTAAATGATTCTTTGGTTTGTTGGTTGCGTCAAGTCCTTAACTTAACCCACAGAAAAGTTGCGATACTCGCTAAGGATTGTAGTAATCGGCAATTATCATGAAACTTTCTCTGTTTAAGACGTTAAGAGTATGTGATGACTACCGAATTCTTCTGGCAATCGCTTAGGAGTGAGGTTCTCTGTGACCGTCACGAAAGTTTCCATATGTTTTCAAAGAAAACATCATGTGACCACCACGGGAGGTGTTGTGCAACATCGAGATGAAATGTCCGTCGTAACCGTCACGAAAAATTCTCGGTGTTTATCGCACGATAAACAATCTGTGACGATTGAAGAAATTCGCTCAATGTGCTCCGGTGACCGTAACGAAACTTTCTATTTGTTTTCAAAAAAAACGTCATGTGACGACCACAGGAGCCTATTGGTTGGAATCGAAATGTTATGTCCGTTATGACCGTCACGAAACTTTGTTGGTGTTTATTTCACGATAAACACTATGTGACGGTTACTGGGCCTATAAACTGTTTCGAACAGATCGTTCATTAGTTCATCGCTGTAATTCGCGATCCGCAACGAGAGTCCTGAGCAGATTCCCCTGGTCTAAGACACTTCATGGGTTTTTAAACAAAAACCGAAGAGAGCAAAAGAAGCGACTTGGAGCAACTGCGATTGTTAATAACAAAGTAAGAGGATAAGTTCAACATCTGGCAAAAGGCAAACGCTTCAGTAACAACCGATGAAATGTTTATAATTCACACATTAATGCAAACGAGCGGCTTGTGAACCTTCAAAGGTTTACGGAAAACAATGTTGATTGTTGTTGTGCGCAAAAACTCGAACGCACGTGCTATTTGGGTTATCTCAAAGGATAAAGTTTAGTGTATTGATCCTCAACCCATTAGCGAGCAATCAATTGTGAACGTGTGGTACATTTTCTCAACATTTATTGCTTCACGTAATGAAGAAAGAAAAAACTGAAGCAGTTGTTTATTTGACTGTTCGCCTATTCAGCACAGATACTTTATATAAACCAGCCACATACGTACATGAACAACATTCGCGGAAAATTTGAATTCATTATGAAACCCGAGATAAACGGAAAACTCAACTCCATAGACCTAACTATCATACAGATGGAAAGCAACTTGAAGTACAAAATCTACAAGAACCAACTAGAACGGACTACACTAGACTTTCGAAAACGAAACCTCATGCCGCCCAAATCTGCAGCGTAGGGGTCAATGGTACTTAGATCTTACTCTAATCCCATGAATTCCAGCAACTACATAAACAGACTCAATAACTATACAATAACTAACTAAATTGTTACGAAAACAGAAACTGATCGTAGGGTATAGAATTACGAAACAACACAACACATACTCATGAACGCTCAAACATGATCCACATTTACTCGCAAAGGCAAGGATACAAACAATCTGTCAGATTTCTTCAAGAATAGAATTGCAAACCACATTAAAAACCAACAAAAATAATAGGAACAAACTAAGGCCAAAAATGGAAACCGAGAACACATAGAAAATCAGCACTATGTAGACTGTGACATGATATACGCTAGAAACTAATACGACAACTAACAATCAGGTCTCATTCTAATCTAATTTCATTGACATACAATAAAACTGACTCCAACTACACCGGAAAATCCAAGCACATGAACCTAACACGATGGGCAAATCGATAAAATTACTACATAAACAATAGACAGAACCAAGACTAAACACTTTGGAAGGACTAAAAATCTACAAACACAGAAAAACACATGTGAATATACTAAAAAAAACCTGGTTATATTAGAAAAATTTCCGCGAACTCAATAGGTCCCAAACATAGCAACTCTATCACTTAGTTAACCCAATCCACTCCTCCATAACGACTTAGTAGAATCGTATTCTTGTCCTTGTATCTCTCTAATAAAAGCCCAGTCTTCAAATAGTCGAAGTGCATCCTCACCAACATCACAGCATTCGACTCGCAAATAAAACGTAATTCGAAAAATAGCTTTTCCACAATTGCTTTTTTGCTTTAGTGGTTCTTCCCACTTCTTTATCACTATATACAGAACATTGTACTTTTTTGTGGTCCTCAGCATGGAATTAGGATTGACTTATTCCATCATAATGTTGGTTATACCATTTTTTAAGGTCCTCGCGCTTACTGTCTAATGCGTTTCTAAGACGTTTCAGAGAAAGACGGCAGAGAAAACAAACTAAAAGCTTACATTGTAAAGTCTATTTAAGAGTAGTGCAAAAAATCTACATTAGCTAATGGTAGTCTAGCAAGCAATTATTGACCTAGTGGATGAACATAATCGTCTTCATAATGTTTTACACCTCCATGTTTCGAAAATTTTGCGAAAGATAGAAATATATACGAATACCCCATGTAGCAAATAAAGTGAGCTTTGCAAGATAGAGAGCTTTAAAATTCAATCACAACTATAAGAAGAGAGTTCACCATGGCTAGCTATCTTAGCATAAATCTAAGTGGGAATAAATTTTCCAGTGCAAACGTTAATGTGAGTAATGGTATATGAATACGAAATTTGACAGAATGCTATTGCGCATTTCTCGGAACCTTCCTCTCTATCTCCTATCTACAACAAGTTTTGCTAACAAATACTAAAGCATTTGGAAAATTCGTGTCAAAAATAATTAGCTTTGTGTTCTATTTTTTACGAAGTGAGTGCAAACACTTCGTAAAAGATAGAATAGATTTAGTAATTGCGATCGATCTATGTCTTCGTCTTTGGAGCGTCAGATTTGTTATTTAAGTCATAATTATCGTTTCACCTTTACCAACTTCTAGAAAAACTTTGTTGTCGTTGTCAACACTTCTAGACCAACTGTCCATTCAAGGCAATGACTTCCTCTAGCAAACAGCGGTTTGGCCAGCTGTGCGAGGTGGAGGAGATATTTATCACCAGGAAAGCATCAGTTACAATCGCTTTTGGACTTTAGTTGCATACATTAGTTATTGTGAAGCGTGTTTTGTTTTCATTGTCAATGAACAAAATGACCCAAAATCTGGGCAGTGATATTCGATAAAGTTTTGTGTCAAATTCACATCGGCAAGCGAGTGGCTAACATATGGCTAAGCAGACCTACGAAAATATCGCGATAAGTCACCCCAGGTTTATTGAAAGACGTTAACTGTTTAAAGCTGTTTAAAACTGTCGGCGCGACCCGACAACACTAAGGCAAAGTGGAAGATGTTTTTGTCTTCTGGGGTTATATTTTAATGAGGGTACTAATAATTCGACTTCGAAAATATATGAAAACATTATCCAAATAAAATCTTTCTACCAATGCCAAAGATCAACAATTTCAGGCAGACATATATTTTTTACTTTTAGCTACAAGCACACATGAGTTGAGTCCGCGAAAATTAGCGTGTTAGTCGATCGTATGTTATCTTATCAATCATGTAATAATTCGTGGCAGAAAATGAGCGTTTGCGGTTTTGACAGTCATCGTTTGCTGGTAAAAACATATAGTGGACATGTGAGACAGAGTTTTGAAAATTCAAAAATGGTAATTTCAATGTGAAAGACAGTGAGCCCTCTGGTAGACACCAAAAACGAGTAGAGAAGGATTTGCAGGAGCTAATGGATCCAACTCAAACTCAATAGCAATCAGCAAAGGCATTAAACGTGTCACAGGACACGATTAACAGACGTTTACGAGGTTGTAAAATCGATTTGTAAGATCAATACACTCAGTAAATGGGTCCCACCCGATTTGAATGAACGTCAAACGGAAAATCGCAAAGTCACTGTGAAATACTGCTTCGCCACCACAAAAGGAAATAATTTTTACATCGCAAAGTAATTTTGTTACATAACAACGCACCTTCTCACACGGCAAAACCAGTGAAAGACACAATGAAATCGAAAGACATAATGAAAGACACCTTCTAAACCCTCCATACTCCCCAGACTTGGCGCCATCTGAGTATCATCCCTTCGCATCAACGGGGCAGGCGCTCGCAGAATAGCACTCCAGCGAATTCGAGGTCGACATTTTCAAAGTTGAAAGTGGCTCGACGAGAGGTTTACCGCATAAAAAGCAGTTTTTTTTGCATGAGATTCATAAATTATCTGAACGATAGACGGAATATGAAGACACCGATGGCCAATATTTTGAATTAAAAAAAGCTTCCCTAGAATATTACGTGTTTTTTTACCAAAAAAAAATGGAGAAAACTTAACCATACATTCTTTATTCGTATCTCTTTCTTCGTGTTGTCCCTCCAGAGTGTGAGCATTTTGTATTGCCACTGTGTAATCCCATTAGATGAGGAATTTGTTTGTAGTGATCGTGACAGCTATATCAAAAGACTAAAACATTTATTTATGTCCTTTATCTGGTATACCTATGCCAAAGATCCCCACTTTTGTAATAACCCTTCAAATTCTGTAGTGTAACACAACAAAAGCAGAACAGGTCTAAATAAGTACTTAGTAGTCCATAAGATATATTTATTGATAACAAAATATTTAAAAAAAATATTCAAGTAGAAATCAAAAAATTTGAAGAAAAATATACCAAATGGCTATTTTATGGCTATAATCTGATATGTGATAAGTTGGTAGAATCCATATACAGTCTTCACTTGCTGAAAATCATTCACTAATTCTCATGGTTCAAAATTAAAATATCTTTCCAATCGAAAACCTATTCGATCTAGTATTTGACAAGATTCATCCTTTCTTTACTTTAATCCACAAGGCACGTACAGCAAATTTGACAGCCTCTGAAAAACATAAATGAATCCCCTTATATATCCTTTAAAGTTTTCCCAGTGACAAGGATTAGTCACCATCGAAAAAAGCAATAACCCAATCAAGAAAAAAACATACTACCATATAACTACCTACCAATAACAGGCTGGAGGCCCTATTCAATGAAGGTGTATCTATCCATGTGTCAATGACAAATTTTTCTCTGCAGAAGGATATTCGTTAACCGATTTTCTTTCAATTAAATATCCTTGATGATGCCAGTGCATCAGCTATCATACTATCGAATTTTTTGTTCAACGGTTTAATAAAGTCTTTTGGGTTCTTCTTTTCCAAAAGAGGGCTTCTAAATTCTTACCGCATAAGACAACGAATTAACTAAATTTTTTTTTAAATCGTTTTATTTAATGCTTTTATAGCATTTCTAAGATTAATAATGCGAAGCTTTCTACAGGAAGATGGATTGACTGATACACGAAACTTACTGGATGAGGAGGACCCAAAATCAGAGGTTAAGCTGCGTGCATGCTTAGAGGAGTTTGCGACTGGCTGCTCAAAATATTTGACAATAACTAAAAATAATATAACGGGACCAGGAAGTGGTAAAACCAAATTAGACAAGGAACGCATGAAGCTTTGTCAACGTGAGCTTGTGAGTTATTGTTGCTGGAAATTTCAAGGAAAGCCAAATAATAATTGCAAAACATTTTTAGGAAGCATTAGGAAATATGGCACGAAACCTTCGTGCCCTAGTAACTAAGCATTCTATGAGGGAAAGATTCAAGACTGCCCAAAACTATCTGCAAAAATTAAAGTTCTTAATCGATGATGTAAGTGTTCCACTTTATGCAAATGAATTTCAGTAATTGTTTGACTATTTAAAGCCGCAAGATTCGTTGCCTGACATTTTCATCTGGATGATAGCAAACGGAAAACGACATGCATATAATCGAATGTCAGCCAGAGATCTAATTTTTTCACTTTTCGAAGAGGAGCGAGGAGTTTACTGTTCAAAAGTCCAAACTATTTTCCTAAAAGTATTCTGATAAATCTAAATAGGATAAACTTATGAATTTTTCATTACGTAGTTACCGGGGAAGACAAGCAACGAGACAGCTGGATGGTTTGTCCAAGCTAAACTAACATTATATTTGTGGCTGGGAGCGGTATCACATAAGCAACATTTCTTCGAAGGACTTCCGCAAGGATACGACTTATCACAGGAATTGAGGAATGCAGACAGAAGCGGTGCTTTAGCTCCCAGCAATATCCACTACCTAGAAAAGCATGTAAGTACTCAAAACACAGAATCAAATTCAAATAAACGGTTGATGTGATCAACAGGTGTTTCAACTTCGCGCACACATCTATCAAGCTCGGTCATTGATTGGATCTGATGCATCTGGACTGAGCGATCCTTACGCTGTGGTGTACATAACCGAGTACGGTAGGACAACTCAGGTTATTGAGGAAACATTGAGTCCAACATGGGACGAACTTCTTGTTTTCGACGAAATTCTCGTGTATGGGGCCAAAGATGAGATCAAAAAAGATCCTCCGACAATTGTTATTGAAATTTATGATCAAGATAAAGTTGGCAAATCGGAATTCATAGGAAGAGCTTTAGCAAAACCTCGGGTTAAACTGAAAGAAAATGGATATGTGACTCCTGCTCTCGAATGGTTCGAAATATTTCGAGGGACAGACAATGCAGGCGAGCTGCTGGCAGCTTTTGAAATGCTAGAAATGGGCTCAACCGATCTTCCGCGACTAACCGAACCGAAATTTATGCCAGTTGAAACAAACAAGGAAAAGTCTTATCCCCCACCCCAAACTATCCTTCCCGTCCCAAGAGACGTAAGACCACATCTGGCAAGATTTAAACTAGAAGTTTTATTTTGGGGACTGCGAGATTTGAAACGAATTCATTTTATGTCAGTTGATAAACCACGAATTGACGTGGAATGTTCAGGAAGAATTCTAGGATCAAGTATTATTCAGAATGCTAAGAAAAATCCAAATTTCCCCAATATGTTGAAGTCAATAGAGCTAGAACTACCCGTCGAAGAAACTTATGCTCCACCGATAACTATAAGGTGTGTGGATTGTCGATCCTTTGGCCGATACACACTCGTAGGCACACATCAAATAACATCTATTCATAGATACATGTACAGACCGCCTCCTAAGGAGGATATCAAAAACTATACCACAATGGGTGGACAAATCATCCTCCCCGCTCCTTCGAGAGACACGAGCGAAGAACCAATATCGAACCAAGTTGGACATAAAGATGCAAATGTCGCCAGGAATTCTTCCTGTGAAAACTTGACAGTCTACGGGGCAGCTTGTGTGACCAAAATTGTTAAGAGGCAAGCACCGAAAAAGAAGCAAAATACTCCTGAACCAAAGTATGAAGATGAAACCGATGATCAAAATAGCAAAGATTGGTGGACAAAGTACTTTTGGTCTTATGAAAAACTGATTGAAGATACGAAAACCACCGTGAGCCATACAAAACTTCTGCCTAATCATTTTACCAAAGAAGATAAACCATCGCTTGGCGTTAAAAGTTCAAAGCTTGTATCCAAACTCAGTCCCAAACACCACAAAAAAGAAGTTAAGAGCTCAACTGCATTATGTCAAATTTATCCTAGCGACCTGGAGTCTCAGTACGAGTTCAACAATTTCAAGGAATGGCTTCATACATTTCCTTTATACCGTGGCAAGAAAACAGGAGACTCCACAGAAGATGAAAGCCGAACCGTTGGTTTTTTCAAAGGAGCCGTTAAGGTGTACAAACTTCCTCTGCCCAAGGGAAATGAGCTTCCTCTTACACCCTGCCTGCCTGCTAACGATCCTATACATGTGCTCGTACGAATTTATGTCGTTAAGGCAACTGATCTCCATCCCATGGATTTAAATGGAAAAGCAGATCCCTATGTTGTTTTACATTTGGGAAATAAGAGAATTTCGGATAAAGAAAATTACGTCAGCAAACAACTTAACCCGATCTTTGGAAAGTGTTTCGAAGTTGAAGCCACATTTCCGCAGGACTCTATGCTCACCGTACAAATTTTGGATTGGGATCTTGTTGGTGCAGATGATTTGATCGGTGAAACGAAAATCGATTTGGAAAATCGATTTTATAGCAAACATCGTGCAACTTGTGGCCTTGCATTTCGATATGAAGAGTAAGTGCATATGGAAAAAGTTGAAACTGATATGTTAGCGGTTAGAATGTAATTATCATTGAAGTTTAATAATTTTCGCAATTTTGGGTGTTATACTTAGCTTTAACGCAAACATTTATTTTGAACATCGCTGAATCTACGAATCAGAAAAAGTGTCATTTCATTATATAAGCTGTTCAATATATTAGAGAGTTGGAAGTATTGCATTTTTCTTTCTCCTTTGCATATAGTTCCGGCTATAATCGTTGGCGAGATCCAATGAAACCAACACAAATCCTCTCCAGACTGTGTAAGGAAAATAAGCTGGAAACACCACATTACTTTCAAGACCACGTTGTTATTGGAAAGTACTGCATGACATTCTCGGAGGAAGAAGTTATTGCTTGGAATGGACCAACAACGCACAAAAATCGGGATGAGCATTTGGCGTTGGCAGTTCTGCATAGGTGGCAAGAGATACCAAAAGTTGGATGCAAAGTGAGTCGATTTCCCATTTTTAAGGATGCTTAGTAATGTGCTTAGTAATGTGAAAGATGTAGGACTGCGCTGCCGCAGTTTTTTTTTTCGGCAAGTTTGCGGCCTTATCGGAATGGAATGATTACTTATTAATGTTTCAAAAAATGGTCCATCGCTGGCCACTACATTTTTTCCACCTTCTGGGAAGCATACGAGTCCTCTGTCAAAAAAACCATCTTTCGAAAAAATCTAGGAGTCGAGCCAATTTTATACTTTTATAGAAGAATGAAATTGCTGACCTTTGATTATAATGAATGGTAGTCTGAGGAGCGAAATGTGAAAAATATGGCGGTGGACGCCGAGCTTTCCATGCTTGTGTTTCAAGATGCGTTTTGGCCACTTTGCGACGTGAAGTCGGGCATTGTCATGCTGGAAATTTACTTTATCTCTCTGGTTGTATTGAGGACGTTTTTCTTTCAATGTTCAGCTCAAATGGATCCAAGGCATTCCAAGAATAATATCTGTTGTTGTTTTTGACGGTCTTAGCAGCTCTTAATATACAACTTCAAGCTAATTGCACAAAGTACAGAACATGAACAAGGAGCCATACATATTCTGTCGAAGCATCGCTATGGAAGCACGGGCGGGGACCCTCAGGATTTTCTCCGCTTAGAAAAACGATTCTGTTTTGGTCTCAAGACACAATACGGTTCAGAAAGACCCATTTTGCGTTTGCAAACAAGCTTCATTCAACATATCTTGGCTTTCATTTGTGTAGTATCTAATATCCTTCCTTCAACACTCTTCCCATGCCTCTAAGGTGTTTTGAAACTGCTTGCTGGGTTACTTCTAACGATACTGACAATTGTCAGTATCTGACTTAAAACCGGTCCTCACTAACTAATACCTTCAATTCAGCTTCTTCAAGAACTTCTTCCTTGTATCACTTTATCGGTCTTCGACAACGAAGTCATCGATCTTGAAGTGCTGGAACCACTCGAGAAACAGCTTTCTCAATTTAAGTTGCGTCACCAAATGTACTTGTGAGAATTCGAAAACCCACAGCCGCAATTTTTTCAAACAAGAATAAAACGAGATATTTTTCTGACATTTTCTATTGAAAATAAATCCGTAACCTAGATAAAAATCAAGTATCTATAATTTTTTCATTCAACCAATACTTACAATTAATGCAACTTCTAAAAAAACGGCAAACTTGTACACCTAAAAAATTTGAGCTCGAAACAAAAACCAAAACCAAGATAACCAAAACCGCCTCCTAAATATCCTTCATTTTTTCTTCCTGTTGCAGCTCGTACCCGAACATATTGAGTCTAGACCATTGTACAATCCAGATAAGCCCGGAATCGAACAAGGTAAATTGGAGATATGGGTTGACATGTTTCCTATGGATATGCCTTTGCCCGGACCGGCAGTTGACATATCACCTCGCAAGCCCAAATCATACGAACTGAGAGTTGTCATTTGGAATACGGACGATGTGGTATTGGAAGATGATGCCTTCTTTACAGGGGAGAAAATGTCTGATATTTATGTAAAAGGGTAAGTTTAAGTATATACAGAGTTACTATTTCAAGTTGTGTTTATACGAATATACATTTCAGATGGTTGAAGGGACCACAAGATATTCAAGCAACCGATATTCATTATAGATCATTAACGGGTGAAGGTAACTTCAACTGGAGATTCATTTTCCCATTTGATTATTTAGCCGCTGAGGAACGAATAGTGTTATCACGAAGGGAATCACTGTTTAGCTGGGACGAAACTGAAGTGAAAATTCCTGCCAGACTAGAGCTGCAAGTTTGGGATGCCGATCATTTTTCAGCTGATGATTTCTTAGGTAATTTCTTTCCTCAGGTCCTTCCTTATAAAATTTTGGTTATTGTTACAATCACAGTTATAAACACTTGCATCGGAACTGCAGACTTCTTTAACTGGAGAACTGAAGTAAAAATTTATAATAGCATAAGATCGCGCTCCCAATCTTCACTTCATTTTCACTTCAGAAATTTCGTGGTTTGCTTTATGTATTATAATTTTGCTTAAATTACTTTTTCGATTATTTTGTAACATCCGGCATAAGTGGCATTGGGTCTTACCGACCACGAGACCCTGACGGGACTCTAGTATTAGTTTTAGTGAATCCTGCTATGGTAACATCATTTTACTTATTTTCACACAAGAACCTTAAAGGAGGTTCGTTCCGGTCTCACGTTAGGAAGGATAATTTTCTGTCATTGTACTTGAATATAATTTCGGTTATATGAGCATCACAATTAACGCGAAGAATGTCAAAAAAAGGCTCAACTTTCCACTATTCTACACAATAATTAAGACTGTATCTGTTGCGAATATCTTGTCTTCCAAATGGTCAAGCGTCTCGGGTTTGTTTGGATAGGGGAGTGATCTGACGTACCCTTTCAAGAAATAGTCCAGTGGTGTCAATTTACAAGATCTTGCAGGCCAGTACACAGTACAGAATGTTCAAAGGCTTCTTTCAATAAGTCGATGGTTGCACGAGCTGCATAGCATGTCCCGCTATATTGAAGACGGAAACTGAATCAACACTTAGAAATTTACCGGGAGCAACCACTGGAGCTCAATGAGGTGTACGGACTGTTCAATAGAGGCTCAATGAATTGAAAATTCAGGTCAAACACCCTTTCATACAGAAAGAATGACAACGCAGCGCTTAGTATGGGCACTGGAACATAAGAATTGGATTGAAAACATGAATTGAATTTTCGATATAAAATGTTAAACACTTTTCCCTTTAGGAAATAAGGAAATAACTTACATGCTCCTCTGCCTGGCAAAAAATATTGTACGATGATTTTTCGGAAATGTTGTCAAAATTTCGGGAAAGCCGGCAGCATAATCAAAAAAATTACTCCAAGAGTAATTTCTTGTAGCTCCCGATGAGATAAGAGGGTTTTCTGCTCTTAGTGTTATTATTTTTTCAAGTGAAAAAGCCTAAGGTACAATGAAACTGGTAAAAAGTAGCTATGATACACACTTCAATATTTTCCAAAACTTTGCCTTCCAGACGATTTTTAGGTATTTCCTATTTTTTGCACTTTAGCAAAATAAAGAAAGTGAGAGTTATGACTGAATAACAGAATAATAGTACTAACTTATTCGAATAATAGATTCCGACAACTGTATACGCAAAAATCTGATCCCTCATGAAATATAAAGGACCTTTGAAGTTCATGCAGTTTAATCCATCTAAAAGAGTTCGGTTTGGGTTAAAATTTTACAAAATTTTTGAACTAGAATCGCGATACTGTTTTGGTTTTAAGACTTATTTTGGACAAATGCTGCGAAAGGGAAAAATCTGCTTTTGAATGTATGGTTATGGACTTGCTGGAACCAACCATGGCAAAAGGATAAACTTTTTATATTTTTTTATTTTACATAAAATGAAAAATTTATATTTAAATGTAAAGAAAAGCAAAACAAGCGTTGTGGAGACTGTAAGGAAATTTAAAGGAAACATGCCAAAGGAACTTGCTGTACTAAAGCTTACAAAAGGAGAATTGCAAGTCGTTCATCTCGTGGTTTAATGTGTTTGAGATGGTGCGATAAAAAAGAAACATGTTGGTGCGACATGTTGTAAAGTCTGAATGTGTTAATTGATACATTAAAGGAATGGTAGGCGTGGATAAACGAAACCAAAATGTTTCTCATCATGCAAAAGTTTGCGAAAGGATATAAAAATATTTTTTTCTACATGAAAGATGCCGCGCTTTATAATACTTAGGTATATTTAGCATTCACGAATAAAAAACAAAATCTTTCAGGAGTCATGGGGGCAAACACAAAATACGTAGTGAGACCACTTGGCAGTGTAAGCCATACAAAGTGCCCTTACATTTACCGAATTGCTTCAAAAATATCACACACTCCAAGAATATTGATTACCAACAATTATTATAAATAAAATAAGTCAACTTTAAAAGCTTAATACATACGGTTTGTTAATTTTATTCCTAATACTTTCTATTTTGTCCAGGAATTTTATTTTCATTGTTACTTGGACCAACCTCTCCGTCTATTTGGTTAGATGAGTGGGTTGTACATTTTGCCTCGATAGAACATTTTAGTGTATCGGCTTTTGCCAAACACTTTTGACATTGATTCCTATCAAAGACGCCGTCAAAACTTTAAAACATTAACCTTATTAAAGGTTTTTTGCAATACAATCTTAGAAAGAGGATATGAGTCCTAAATAACCCGTGTTAAAGTTCTATTTTTTTTTAAATTTAAATTTTGAGAAAGAAATATAACACAGGGCGCGCAACTTGCATACATGCATTCATAATTTCATACTTAAAATAGGATCTTCACCCTTACAAGTGGATTCTTTCATTATAGGTTATATGTGAAAAAACCGCTTCATAAGATTTTATGCTATTGTTTCGTTTAGTTTTGTAGTTGAAATTAGTCCTCACTTATTTAACTGCGCAATTTACTTGGACCCAGTTTAATTGTCAGTACGATAGTGTGAAGGAAACTATATTTTGAAGTTGAAATTTAGATAAATGTCAGTGTAATGAATAGGTTTCATTGATTTTTCGAGACATTGCTCTGCTTTAATTTCAGTAATTTTTTTGTTTTTTTGTTTTTTAAGTAGAATGGATAAAGGGATATATCTGACGGCTGGAGAAAAGCACAAATCACAACCTGCAAGGCAATAGGTTTGACAATTACGAAAATCGGCCTACAAATATCAGAATCTGAGAAGGCTGCCTGGACCTTTTAAAGGGCCTATCATATACAGTGTAAACTCCACGTAAAGTCACTCGATTTAACGACAAACTCTCTAAAGCGTCGAAATCAATCGACTTTGGTTGGTTTAGCTTTCCTACCATACAATGATAGCACTCTACATAGCATCACTCCCACTCTCAATAACGACAACAATTGAGTAATAAAAAGTATCTTTTAAGTTGCTAAAAGTAGTAAAAACTGCGCAGCTGCGTACGTTTTTTGTTGCTTTGTTATCCTAGCCCGCAATAAACTATACTGTCGGCATCATGCTTACCGAACTTTCTAAGAAATTCATTCTTTTGTTTACAAATTCGGATTGCTTGCACGTGTAGACTCTTTTTGACCATGACTAATAAGTGGGAGTCATGAATCATCTATACCTTATCTATGTATCATTATTCTCAGTTGCTTACAAACTTTCAAGTTGTAAACATGGCTAGTAAAAGAAAATCACTGTGTATTGACGAAAAAGATTTTCTGATACGCAATATAGAAACGGGAGAGAAGATAAGTGATGTTGGCAAACACTTTGGATTTAGTCGCTCTACCGTGTCTACAAAATGGAAAAACAAAGAAAAAATTCTCCAAGCTGAGGGCGAGGGGAAATCTTCCAAAAAATTAAAGAGACCTAAATACGAAGATTTGGATCAAGCTATACTATCATGGTTTCACCGGCAGGGCCAGAATAATATGCCTATCTTGGGGCCGCTCGTGAAAGCTAAGGCGGAGAATTTTCCTGAAGAACTTGGTTTAACTTCTTTCAAAGCATCAGAAGGATGGCTCGGGAAATTCAAGCAACGGCATCATATCAACTATGGTAAAATAAGTGGGAAAGCACGAAGTGTTGATACGAATATGACTCACGATTGGATTAATAGAGTGTGGTCAAAATTCACAGAAAAATACGCCCAAGTGACATTTTCAATGCTGATGAAGCAGGAATTTTCTATAAGTTGACGCCAGATAAAACTCTGAAATTTAAAAGGGAAAAGTGTGTGGGAGGAAAGCTTTCCAAGGAGCGTATTACGGTGCTTGTGGCTGCTAATATGGGTGGCATAGAAAAAAAAGCTAATGGTAATAGGCAAATCGAAAAATCCGCGCTGTTTTGAGAACATTAAAAAATTGCCAGTGACGTATAAAGCTAATAAATCAGCTTGGATGGCCAATAAATTTTTTGAAGAAGATGTGCGTAAGTGGAATGCAGAATTAAAGGGACGAAAAGTTTTACTTCTTGTTGACAACTGCCCTGCCCACCCGTTTATATCAAACCTTCTAAATATAGAGTTGGCATTCCTTCCTCCAAATACGACTAGTGTCTTACAGCAGAGTGATCACCAGAGTGTGGTCAAAAGCCTCAAGGGTCACTACAGAAGGAAATTATTGATGGACCTAGTTGAGTCTGAGGGTAAGACTTGTGTTAATATGCTGCATGCAGTAAATTTTTTATCAAAAGCCTGTGAAGAAGTGACACCCACAACTATACAGCACTCTTTTCGAAATGCTGGACTTTATACCAATTCTACGAGTGATGAGGTGGAAACAGAATCTGAGTTTGATAGTGACGACGAACTTCCATCAACTGAGTGGATTCAACAATTGAACACGGCAGGAAATACGGTAAATCTTCAAACCTACATCGAAGTAGACGACTGCCTGCTTACCACGGCTTCACTCACAGACAAAGAAATTTTAGATTCAGTGAGAAAAACTGAGGATCAAGAGCAAGGAGATGAAGATGAAACAGATGAGCCTGAGCCTCCGCCGAGCATTAAAGAAGCTCTAAAAGCAGCTAAATTATTGGAAAATTATTTCCTTTATCACCAGGATGCCTCAATATCGCAAAATATGAATAAAATAAGTAAAAAAATACAACAAAATTACTGGTCCAGCAAAAGACGTCAGACAAAAATAACAGGCTATACGCAATGGCATAAGATTCTTTTTTATGTACGTAACTACTAACACTACTCTGAAATAAACTTTTTATTTTTCTAATTCTGATTTTTCTTCTCTCCATTTAACGACAACTCTCTATAACGCCATAAAATGCACAGTCCCTTCAGTGTCGTCATATAGAGTTTACACTGTAGTTGCAGCAAGAAATCTTAACGAAATTTACAATAATTCTTAGGCAAGTAAAGCAAATAAGAGAAAAATCCACACAAAATTAGCAGAACCCGCCCCAAATTGTTTCTAAATTGGACTTACCTGTTCAAAAAGGCGAGTTCTACAGAATTTACTTTCATCCTTAGATATTGCTTATAAGAAACCAGGAAAAAAAAACATTTCGATTGAATGCCTTGAATTCGCAAAGTAACATATGAATTAGCCAAACAAATGAGAAAATGTAATATTTTCGGATGAAAAGAAATTCAATTTACATGGACCGTATGGTGTGAGCTATTACTGACAGTTGCAAACAACCAATGATCCATCAAGGATGCGCAGAAACTTTGGCGCTGGAAGTCACATGATTTGGGCATTCTTATGTGGGGAAGAGTTCAAATATGTCTAAATATGTGTTGTCCCTTCAAAAATTAAATCAGAAAAGTATACGCTTTTCTGAGTTCAATACACTTTTCTGTCTAATACTTGTCTTAATCATAATTTTGATGATTTTCTTGACAAAAGAAATAGCTTTTTTATCTTGATGAAAAGAAGGATTTTGCCGTATTTTTTGGATGGAAGCCGAAACATATTTAATTTATTAAAAAAAATGTATTATTAAATTTAATTAACATTTAAATTAAATTTGAATTTATACTAACTTATCTTGGTCTGTATGTAACTTATCATTCGTCGACATCATTAATCAATTATTCTCGTGTTGAGCTCTCATAGATTTTTAAACACATTTCCTTTTCATGACGCTTATTTCCTGTCTAGTTCTCCTCCATTCTACCCCCTCCCGCTAGAGGGAGATTTCTCTACGCTGACGACGCCCTAGGGTGAAGTAAATAGAGGCCTAGCCCGAAGTAATGTGTCAAACAGTTCCAGCCTAGGGTCGCTTGACAGGGGGGGTGTTTAGTGGGTAGTCTGGTAGTATGCGCTTCTAGGATTCTCCCATACTCCGGGCGTAAATTGCCTTCACCCCCAACCCAAAAAAAACTAATTGCTACGAGAACGAAGATATTAATTTGAAGGATGTTATTGTTTTTTATGTTCTTACTCCTCTCAAGGCTTGCACAAAATAAAAAAATTGTATTCCAAGGTCCAAGGTAAATTATTTATTTCACCCTTTATCAGAGTATTACATCAGGATCGATAAGATATTCAATAGTTATCTCTGAATCATAACGAAAAACTTTGAAATGAACACATCAAGTTGAACTTATGAGCTTTGCTTTGAGGCATCGGTTAGGCTATAAATATACTGGAATGATCCCAATAATTCGATTTTTTTCTTTTTATCATAATCATGGAAACCAACTTTGAACCGTAATCTTTTGGTATTCTTTTGCGACTGAGCGAAGAAGAAAATTTTCGCCTTTGGTGTTTGTTACTAGCCTACATTTTCGTTAAAGCCATATATCCTGCGATTTGCTTAAATGAGCATTTTCGCAAATTTTCTAATTTTTTGTTTTTGAAAATGTAGCCATTGCGTAAGAAATCCCTTCGGGCAGAAATACAAGGAGTGTAAAAAAACGAATGACAACGACAATGTTAGAAAAAATTTAGACATATTATTATCTTGCTTTGTCACATAATCGTCTTTAAAATTAATAAATTTTTCCAGGGCTGTTATTCACACTTTTTTAAAACATGTCCTCTAAATCGTCAATATTTGCCCCTTAAATATTCTTTAACCCAAATAAATGAATAGAACCCTATTAATTTCTCCGAGTAGGCAGAAATATGTTTAATTATTAGATTCCTCCTATTTTGATCGAATACTGATAAATCAGCCATTCGTTGGAAGTGCTAGCTCTGAATCCATTTACCCTAGGACGTAATTTAGTACAGGTGATCCCTATCACCTTTCTTACGTCCGTAATAACTACGAGTCTAGAGTTATTATCAACGATTATTCATCAATTTAAAAAAAAATATGATGATATTTAAAATATGATATTCAAAAAAATTTCCAAAAAAATCGCAGCCATGATTGAAAAATCCAGCAACTAGATCAAATTTACTCGAAAAATGGGAGAGGATTAACCAAATTTATTCAAAATAAAATGCAATTAAAAAAATTGCTTCTATTACTCGTGCACACCGCTCAACAGCCGAAAAGCCGAACAGCTTCCAATCTGTCGACTCTTTGATTATATCCTCGGATTTCGGGATCCGTCAAACAGTCGATTGATTTGACTCAGCACTTTGGAGGTTTTGCTACTGGTGTTCGTTTTTCGATCTTAACGTTAAAAATGATGACCGTTATGCATAAACCGTGACCAACTCTCTTGAATTTCCACCTCCTTATTAGTTTGGTGTCCTCTAGCTCATTGAATACAATATAACTCATTATTATATTTAACCTTTAACTACTGACGTGGGTGTCTCATAGACGGTGAGTTCACAAATATAAGCCGTATTTTAAAGCCTTTAAAGATACACTCGCGCCCTTTCCTGTAGCTTCGGGATTAAGCCCGTTCATCGTTCCGTCGAGCGCTCGCTGGCGGCGCGATAACACGTTTGGCTGCGGAGCTGCACGATGTCTCTCAGACGTAAGGTCAGTATTAATGTTGCCAGTCTGTTAGACGTCAGATCATTGTTAGTGTGTATCTTTTTAAGTGTCTACAAGACGTACCCTCATTATTTATCGTAATATTTTAGATGTACCAACCGAGTACTTCGGAAAATAGCCGTAAAAGAAAGAGAGTGTTTGCTTCTACTAGTCAAAACTTGGAAAAAACTCTACAATGTTGGTTAGAAACGGAAATTGAGGACGACTTTAGCGATGTTGACAATGATCAGGCAGACCCAGATTTCTTCTTATAATCTGATCATGATACGGAATCTGAACAGTCAGGAGACGAACAAAATAAGGAAAATGAGAATCAGTTACAAATCAGACCGACCACCGTGTCTCCTCATGAAGCCAAAAAAGTTCCAGGACCTTCAACTGTAAGTCCTATTCCAGTTTCTTCTAGTAATCAGTATTATTATGGGAAAAATGGTTTCAAGTGGTCATTTGAAGAACCTATTATCAGATCGAGTCGTACAGCAAGTCATAATATTGTTGATATTCCTCGACAGCAGCCCAAAACATTTATTGATTCGGAATCTTTATGGTTTGAGTTATTCGACACTACTATGATTGATACGATTGTTACCTATACTAATCAAAAATTATCAGAAATTCGCACAAAGTATAAAAACCCAAATAAAATTGAACTAAGACCTACCGATCGTGAGGAAATGAAAGCTTTCCTGGGATTATTATTTTATACCTCAGTCTTCAAATCGAATCACGAAAACACCAAATACATTTTTGCTACTGATGGTTCTGGACGTGAAATTTTTCGTTGCGTGATGTCTCAGTTCAGATTTCTCACCCTCTTGAACTACATTCGTTTTGATGACAGTAACACTAGATCGCAACGCCTTGAAACGGACCCATTGGCTGCAATTTCAGAAATCTTTCAACTGTTGATTGCCAATTGCAAGAAGGTATACACTCCCGGAGCTTATTTATGTGTAGATGAAATTTTAGTTCCATTTAGAGGCAGATGCTAATTTATTATTTATATGCCGAAGAAGCCGGCCAAGTATGGTCTGAAGATTTTAGTAGTATGTGATGCAGAATTTTTTTATGTGTATAATGCAAACATTTACCATGGAAGAGACTCCGATGGGCTGGGACTAACCGAAACTGAGAGAAAGCTCGCCATACCAACTCAGTCTGTATTACGATTGTGTAAGGATTTTGAAAAAACCAATCGCAATATTACAGCCGACAATTGGTTTAGCTCCATAGAATTGATGGAGCAGTTGAAAGATAGAGGTCTGACGTATCTTGGAACATTGAAAAAAAAATAAAAGGCACATCCCACCTGAATTTCATGCATCTAAAACTCGCCAGCCTGAATCATCTTTACACGGTTTTAGCAAAGACTTCACTATTATTTCATATGTCCCTAAAAAGGCAAAAGCAGTAATATTGATTTCTTCAATGCACCATACAAAGCAATTGGATCCACTATCAAAAAAGCCGGAAATCATAATAGACTATAATAAAGCAAAAGGGGGTGTTGATGAAATCGATAAAAAGTGTTCCAATTATTCGTCAAATCGTAGAACCAGACGTTGGCCTCACGCGATTTTTTTCAGAGTCTTGGATATGAGTGGAGTCAACGCCTATGCTCTGTACAAGACCTGCACTGCTGTTCCTGATATTCCTAGAGCACAATTTCTTCAGAATCTTGCTTATAGTTTAGTTTTGCCGCACCTGAAATGCCGCGTATATCAATATCAATATCAAAATCAATAATAGATTGCCGAGAGAATTGCGACTGACAATTGCACGCGTACTAGGTCCAAATAAGCCTCCGGAAACTGAAACAATACCCCCTGAAAGTACAGTAGCAACGAGAAAAACGTGTCAAATATACCCATCAAGACTTAAAAGGCGTACTGAGTACAATTGCATCGAATGCCGCAAGCCTATTTGTCTTGGATGTTCAAAAACGATATGCGTGGACTGTGCAGACAACAAGTAATTTGTCCAAAAATATTAATGTGATTTGAGAAGTAATTGTTACCTTAGCAAAACTTTAATTTAGACTGATATTATAAATATAAGAAATTTGCCAAATAACGTCCAAATAATTATATTGTAGCTAAGATTATAACATATATTTTTTTAGCCAAGCGAAATATAGGTTAAATGTTTTGAACCAAATAAATACTGATTTGATTAGAAAATGTTGTTTTTTTTGTCACTTCCTTAATAGAATAATAATGACAGATCATAATACAAGTAAATATTGTGCAAATCAGTAAATAAAAATTATTCATTTCGATTATTTACTAGCCGTCTGACATACGTCACGTCATCATTTATGATATGACTAAACCACGTCAGAACTTAAAGGTTAATTCGTCATTGGTCCACCTCATTTCGCTCCAAATATTGTTCTCAGGATTTTCAAGAAGATATTTTTGAATTCTTTGGTCATTTTGTCATTATTTTATAAATATGTTTTATATTCATTAAAATTAAAATATTGTAGTTTTATGATTTGAAAACTTCAGCATAGAGTTGAAGTAAAGTTAAATAAGTCTCCCAACGCATTTTCTTATGAAATTAATTCGTAAGGCAAGAGGTTGAATGCAATTAATCGCATTTTCAATTAACAAATAATTGACCAACATTTTTAAGAAAGCCTTAGCATGTAAAATAGAAATAAAAATAAAAATCTTCATATCTGAAAAAGATGGATTGAGCCTTGATAATTGGATTCGTTCATCAAACGTGTCAACATAGTGCAGAATAACCAATGGAAAAAGGATGAAATACAAAACAAAACCAATACTTGTCAGCAGCTCTACAGATGCGTCTTAATTATAAGATTTTTTATCGAAATGACTCACAATATAAAAAATAAATTTATTCAACAGAAAACAATAAACAATTTTTTTTTATTGGAACATGGTTGCAGGTGCGATTTCCTTAAATCTAAATCGTTTTCCTCGCGGAGCTAAATCATCTAAACTATGCACACTGGATATGTTGAAAACCGATAATGTTCCGACCATAAATATTTTCAAACAAAAGCGCGTCCGTGGCTGGTGGCCATTTTTTATTAAAAAACAAAATGATGAAATGGAGTTGACGGGAAAAGTAGAAGCTGAGTTGCATTTGCTGACAAAGGAGGAGGCAGAACAAAATCCAGCTGGCTATGGACGCAATGAACCGGATGCGTTGGAAAAACCAAAGTATGAAAAATTTTACTCTCTTCAAATTTGCAATAATAAAAATGAATATTTCCTTTTCCCTTCCATAGTCGACCGGATGCATCGTTCATGTGGTTCCTGAATCCCATTAAATCAATACGTTATATCGTTTGGCACAATTACAAATGGGTCATTTTGAAAGGGTTCATATTTATTTGCATCACAATCATGATCCTTCTTTTCTTTTATGCTTTTCCCGGGTACACAGTCAAGAAATTGCTCGGCGCATAAAATGTTTGGATAAATTTGGAATGCTTATAAACATATCCAGACAAATATTTCAGGAAATAACGAAAGCAATTGAAGATTTTGATGTTTTACGTGTGATTCATCATATGTTTATTTTTTGCCTAGCAATGTACAAAACTTATTAAAAATTAGATTCTTAAATTCTTATTCTTGATTCTTTCTCTCAATTGACATTATCTCGTTGTTGTTATAGAATGTTGTTGTTAAGTAGTTTCTGTTTTAAATATTGTTCTCAAAACTGTTTTTGAAATTTTAATTGCTTATAAAGTAAGCAAATGAACCTCGCATTCGATTTTCAATTTTTCTCTGCATGCATTGAAGTAAATATTTCGAATATATTACTCATAATTATCAGTTTAAATGCCTTACTACACTATTATTCTATGCATTATTGTTTTTAAAAAATTGTTATTCTAATTGTTATGCTGATAGATAATAGTTTAAATATGACTTTAATAAAACAATTGGTCTCATATGCTAAGCTTTATTAATTATTTGATTCTGTAGCTGGTCTACGATTAAATCGAATCCTTCATTATAAATAAATCGTACAATAATAATTTCAAAAATGAAAATTTCAAGAAAACAAACACTTTAATATTGATAACGTGGATTTTGTTCATTGGAGCATAAAAATGAGATTTTCTAAAATGTTTTCGAATCAAAAAATCTCACAAAAGCATGCATGATTTATAACGCTAAACAATCAATATGAAAGTAAATCTTTGATAAAGTACAGGCATGTGCTGTAAATAAAGTGTTTAAATTTCAAAACTTGTCCATTGCTTCACAATTGCCGTCTCTCAAATGCACAAAACGATGAACTATGTGTAATATTAAATAAGAACTAGCTCAAAACTCAAAGCAATTATTTTATATAACACTTTACTCTTATAATAGATCTTAATAATTTTCTGTTATAGCTCGAAAAAAACAAAAGATTTAATTGTTCAACTTTCATACTAACTGACTAGAAATGAATTAAAAATTTTTCGCAATTCGCCTGTCTTAATACAAAAAAATTTAATGAATATTTAAGTAAACCGAAAATGCATTTTGGTAATGACATCATCTTTCAATTAATGAGTGAAAATTGTCTGAAAATTATGTAGTCTGGACATGACCATGTTAAAAAAGATAATAAAACTTTTGTTTAGCAAAGCGATATCAGCTTTTTATTTCTATTGGAGGATGATTAACAACAGTTCGCAGGATGCTACCTTAGTGTTAAGACTATCGATAAAAGAGTCTTAAAGTGGAGCAATATTTACAGAGGGTAAGCCAAAACTGATCGGACGGTACCAAAAGCAAGAAAAAACCCTATTACGAACAGAAGCTTAGAAATATAATTGAAGATTTTTCCACACATTAAAGACTTATCTATTTCCATTCTGAAAAGGCAGATATCACATGAAATTCTCAAGGAAACAAATAAATCATTCTTATTTACGACACATTTTGTGGCCAAAGAAATCAGAAATTTTTAAAAAAATACACATAGCCATGTTCATTATAGACTCATTCTTTTGTTTGTGATTTTATGCTTAAAAGGGAGTTCACCTCTGTATATCTGAAGAAATGTTTTACTTTTGCGAAAAGTAAACACAATAAACCAGTTGGTTGAACTTCAGTCGAAGCAAATAAGGAGCATCAATTAAAATCCCAATTGGATAAGTATTATACTCGTTGTTTGCTTAAGTTTTTTCCAGTTTGTTTGGTTAAAAAATACGTAAATTTATAGAATTAAATCTTATTTTTATTCAAAATTTTTGGCTTTTAATCGCATTATTTGATCGTCCATCTTCCATGTAATTTATGAATACCATACCATAAAAAATACGTGTCTTTTGCGGAAGTCATTCGTCGTATCACTTTCCATCTTCCTCGAAATCGCTGAAGTGTTGCCCTTTGAGCGCGTGCCCTATGTTTGGGAAGAGATGATAGTCTGATGGCGCCAAGTCTGAGAAGTACGGCGGGTGCCGAAGGATATCCCGTTCAAACTATTTCACAGTGTCTTTCATTGGTTCTTCTGTGTGTGTGTTGTCGTGGAACGAAATCACTTTGCCATGTCTTCTGGCCCAATTGTGTCGTTTTTCAATTAATACGTAGTTTAAAGTTACTATTTCTTGGTGATAACGTTGTGTATTAATAGTTTCAGTGGACTTGAGCAGTTCATAATACACAATAACACTCTGGTTCCACTAGATACAGAGCATGATCTCATGCTCAATTAACCATGGCTATAGATTTGGCCTTTGTGTTGAAGGACCGGCTTCACCAGGGGAAAGTATCGATTTTTTCGGCTTCGGGTTTTCAAAAAAAAATCCATTTTTCGTCGCCCGTCACCATTCGATGCAAAAATGATTTCCTTTTCTGGCGCCGAAGCAAAATTTCACAAGTTGCTTCCGCTAAATGCTGTTAAGTTTAAGTTGGGCTACCATCCTACCAAGTCCTGTAGTCCCTCTTCTTCCAATTTTTACAGACTACTAGAATCCTTATTGTCTTTAACATTGAAATTACCACTTTTGAACTGCCGAAACAATTTCTTATATTCACTGCCCAAGAAACGATTACTTTCAACAGCCTTTTTCTTTCGATAAAACAAGAGATGCGATGCAATGCGTGCCGCAAATGCTCTTTTTCAGTCACAAAATTCGACTTGATTGATCAACAGGTTATAACAAACATGGTAGTTTTGGTAGACTCAATGTATTTCAAAATCATAGAAATGGTAGATGTGTCAAATTAATATGTTGCGTTTTAGGGATTCACTCAACCTAAGTAAAAATAAAAACACGTTGGATACAATGCAATAAAATATATTTATTAGCTAGAAAAAATCGCGTCTATAAAATATGGCGGTTCACTTGCGAGAGAGATTATAGGATTAACTGCCAAAAATTAATATCCTGCCGATCCTCACTTCGTTTCATATTCGATGGTTTGAGTGGCAGTGTCGCCACAGCGTACTTTTCGCTGGCGCTATCTCTTAGTAAAACCGGAAAAAACTTATACATACACTTGGTATACATTACTCCTCATATGAAACGCACTTTCCTACCTTCCATCATTGTGAAGATTAAGTGATAATCGTCTACTGTATTAGTTCGTATTTTGTATGTTAGCACTATCGTATGTAAGATTGGAACTGACCATGAACTTCAAACACGAAGATTACTTTAGTGGCCATAGAAGTTTAGTAGACGATGTAGAAGTATAAGAAGAAGTTGTACCTGATCCAGGCTAGAGGTCACACTTCATTTTATCTTCTCAATTCGTTTCAAGTCCTACAAAAACAAAAATCGTCAAAGTAACTACAAGAAGTTCACTATAATCTGACGATGGTTATGAATGAGAATGCTAGTTATATCTAACAATTAGTACAAAAATTGTTTATCAAAGGTACCTAGTGGGTTAGCATACGTATAATAGATGAAATAAAAATTGATATCCAGTATAGGACTTAATTATCTCTCTAAAGTATCAAGTATCACCAAGGTTGTAATCAGTAATAAAAAACCAATTGTCATGTATCATGTATTGTGTACATGATGTTATAAATCTAATATAAATCTGCCGAAATGCATTACTATGTAGCCTGCGCTCCAGGGACACAATGAAGAAAAATTTAAAGGCATGTAGAAGGAACCGGGCGTAGTATAATTACTAATATGTATAACACTACATTTGCCACAAAAGTAGGCAAAGTTGTTGTTTACTACTCTCGGTAGCAGCGCTTGAAGTCTTCAACCGGTTTGACTTTCCACTGGTCGGTCACTGTCTTTTGAATGTTATCCAGAGTTTGGCAATGACGTCCTTTCAAGACATGCTCCCATTTTGAGAAACGAAAAGCCACAAAGACTCAAATCAGGTGAATTTAATTACATTATTTTCATAGTATTCACAAAAACAAAAAGTTGGAAAAATAACAGCTTAATCCAAAATCCCATTCTTGAATGGATAAAGTCATTGGTACGTGCTAAATTTAAGCCCTACATTTGTTTTTTAATATATCTCGTTGGGACTATTTAGTAATCTCGTTTCATCCATGTTGCATCGATTGATTATGTCGAGTAATTTGTTACTCGTGATTTAATTTCATTTGATAGTTCGACTTCCTCATGTTAGTTGAATTTGAAATATGAAATGCTTTCTCAGCTTTAAATTTGGGATCAGGTTCATGCTGAAAATTAAGACTGTTTTCTATACCAAAGTCTGTGGCACTTTTTTAGAAAATTGGTTATCTAAAAAATTGTGTCTTGTCTATTGTTTCAATTATGGAAGCTAGATCGCATACTCCTCCTACACACTTTTTCTCTCATCTCAGAGCCCTTCCCTCACCGTGCTGTATTTGAAATTGAGATTTGAAAATTTGTCCCTTTAATTCTTTTTTTGATAATATTCTGCCGTTGATAGTTTCAAAACGTTTATAAAAGTTTTATAAATAATATAACAATAATTATAATGATGACTGTCAGGTCCATTCGATGGAAAGGCGTATTTCTTTTTCTGGGACTGGCACTGACAACTTAATCATATGGTCATCACTAAAATGTGCTCAGACTTGGAGAATTCTAAATGTAACAGTATTTGAAGCCAATTACTCAGATGCATTCGTATTTGCAAGCAAAACTCGTAGAAGACAGGAGAAAAAGACGAAGCTGAGGAGAGATGCGCATTAACACTCGCTTTAATTTTGAATGCCTATATAATGGCTTCCTTATATTATTACACCAGAAAAATTTATTTCACACACATCAGACAAAAGTCAAGCCATTACGAAGTTTGACTCACCTATATTGTAAAATTAAAAGTTCTCTATTTTGCAAAGCTCATTCTGTTTGTTACATGCAATGGTCGTATTGGTTTTTTCTTCACGGTTAGTGCATAATAGTTGAGATTCCTCACCACAGTGGAAGCTATAGTTGGGACGATATCGCATTCGCTCAAAATGCGCACATCGAGGTGAGTCGGAAAAATTGTAACTTACAACTGTTTTTTTAGTTTAGTTTTTATTTTGGACAAAGGTCCAATAAGATATCCTTTCTATGATGCTGAAGTATAATTTTAACTAAAGACAGAGTTGTTTGCAAATTCGTAGTTATTTATTGCTAGTACAAAACAGTGTTGGTATAGGTAAAAGGGAAAACATAGAAAATCTTTTGAAAAGAATTTGAACGCCCAAAAATATTTTTGGCACTTTCGCTCAATTTGGTTCGGTAAAATTTGGTAAGAAAACGTGTGCTTAAGAAAATAGTTTGGTATTTAAGTTTGACATGAATCCAGGTGGATATTTGCTGACGAGTGATCCTCGGAGCTTACTTTTGTAAATAAACAATAATATTGTATTTTGTAAATACAATACTAAATTATAATTAGCTTAAAACAGAAATTTTATGTTTCTTAGCTAGATACCAAATAATTCTTATACAGTTTAGCTTGTTATTTTACCTATATACATACGTGTGAATATAAACATTTATCTGTTTTAAATAATTTTTGATTAGACTAAGATGTGTATGCAGAATCTCTTGTGAGCTTTCAAATGCAATTGAAATTAGTTAAAAATTAATTGAGAGCCTTAATGGAAGTTCTGCATATTCTGCATTGCATGAAAGTCATAAAATAAATGTACACAACAAATAATTTATTTCAATTTTATTTTATATTTTAACTTTATTTTATTTATTTTAATTTTGTTAGAAACTGTTTATTTCTTTGGTAAATGTGTATGTCTATCATAAGAGAATAATGACCATGCCTTGCCCAAAATACTTCATTTATTTTAAAGAACATCCACGGTATGAAGTCAGAATTTTAGTGTCTAACTCCCACTTCGCACTTTATGGACTCTTACTTCCAAAATTATAGCATTATTCCTTAAATAGTGTCGGCTTGATATAACCTTGTGTGGTATATGAATATACTGGTTCATATCGTACTCCTCATTTTTCTTTTTCACAATTAAATTGCGCAGATAGTCCTGAGCTTGTTTCAAATCAGGTGGCTGATCTTTCAAAAGGATGTCAGCTTCAAGTTTACACGGCCATGGCAATAACGTGTCATATTCGCCCGGTACAACATTCAGGCATGCTATCAAATTTCGTCCCTTCCAATTTCCAATTCCATTTAAATGAACATCCAGCTGAAACATTCAAAACCGATTATTGAAAGCAAAATTAATGGCGTCACATTACTCGTAATGTATATCCATATTGTCGGTTGCAGAAAATTGGGCTTTGCAAATATGTTTCATGCTCTTTAGCATCCGCCAGTTTTGCTGCATAGTCTTCTATTTTCCATATTAAATGACCTGAAATTGTATCAACAATGTCCTGTACCATCAGTACAAGCAATAAATAATATTTTCCTACCCCTTGTGTTATGGATTCCCATTAGTTTGTTTTGATACAGTAAATGCACCTCCAAGTCAGCGAGTCCTTGTTTCGTACTGTGAATTACATGATCTGTATCGACTACTATTTTTCCTAATTTATCACATTTATCTTCTGTGTTGCAAACGATGTTTTTCATGCTTTTCACCTCATAATCGAGTTTTATTTGTTTTGTACTTAGTTCTGAGTTCGATACGAATTTCGATTCTAAATCATTTTGTATTGTTTCAATCGCTGTTTCAATACTCTCCTGCATTGTTCTGAAACGGAAGGTTCTTGTGGTAATTTATTATCCATTCATAGTCCCAGCAAGTCCTGAATAGCTATGGCGATTTATTTAATGATTAAATTAGGTAAAAGAGGGATGAGTTATGGTCGCACTGAATTCTCAACAATTTTCCACAATAGTCAGGGGGATTACAAGTCTAGTCTAAGTGGTACATTCTAATGCACAAAGTAAGGAATTAAACGTAAACGGATGTGAAAATAATTTTTGTTTTTTCAACAGGAAACGTTCATATAAAATATGTAGGTTGGTATTTATTTTTGTGCCTTGAAAACGAAAATCACTTTATTGTTTTTCAATGCAATATTTATATCCATGATTATTGATGTCCTTTTGCTTGCGGTTAAATCAATTGTCAAAACCTTTTCACCACTGAGTTGGGGGAACTTGGTTGGAGTTGGGGGGAAAAAGGAAACTTCCTCTATCTGATTCTACACCCGCAGGGCTGAGGATCTGGTTGGAAGAAACCTTCTCCCTATTTCTGGGTTCCAGTGAAACCAACGGACTTTAGTAATCCCGCGGTCCTGAGCTTATTAAAAACAAAAGAACTAGGTTTCTAATTCATTTTGGCCGAGCTCGCTGGTACGGGATATAAGCGACTAGGTTACGAACTTCAACCCTTGAGGTTTATTCAGAAACCACGGGAATGTGATAAGCCCCCATCTATGGATGGATCAGCTTATTGGTGTCGGCCCTTCGGGAAGTATCATGGTGGCAGTGACGCGAATGGGTGTCTTTGTCCCTGAACAACATCAGGAATAGCTAGGTTCCTCATCTAACAGGATGAACATGAAGTCGAGAGATTTAACGTATACAACTGCCTTGACGGCTTAATTCCACGGTCTCCATAGACGGGGTTGAAATAATCCGTCAACCAACGCCCCCCAAAAGATGGGGTACCAGTTCCTACCCCAATACAGGATACCCGAGACGCAACTGGTGAGCACTCAATTCTACTCTCTAGCCACATTAAACCACATACCACCACGTTTCAGCCAGGATAGGCTCTTCACCATGTAGGGGGCTGACAGTAACCTGTTATGGGCGTACCCCTAGCCTGTGGTTCAGATCAAACCTCTGATCGGGTTTCGCAGCCCTCTTGTTTGAGGACTGCTGCCATTTCGGACCCTGCCTCCGGGTATGGTGACCCCACTTATGAGTGAGTTACGGTGAGTTCACAAATATAAGCCGTATTTTAAAGCCTTTAAAGATACACTCGCGCCCTTTCCTGTAGCTTCGGGATTAAGCCCGTTCATCGTTCCGTCGAGCGCTCGCTGGCGGCGCGATAACACGTTTGGCTGCGGAGCTGCACGATGTCTCTCAGACGTAAGGTCAGTATTAATGTTGCCAGTCTGTTAGACGTCAGATCATTGTTAGTGTGTATCTTTTTAAGTGTCTACAAAACGTACCCTCATTATTTATCGTAATATTTTAGATGTACCAACCGAGTACTTCGGAAAATAGCCGTAAAAGAAAGAGAGTGTTTGCTTCTACTAGTCAAAACTTGGAAAAAACTCTACAATGTTGGTTAGAAACGGAAATTGAGGACGACTTTAGCGATGTTGACAATGATCAGGCAGACCCAGATTTCTTCTTATAATCTGATCATGATACGGAATCTGAACAGTCAGGAGACGAACAAAATAAGGAAAATGAGAATCAGTTACAAATCAGACCGACCACCGTGTCTCCTCATGAAGCCAAAAAAGTTCCAGGACCTTCAACTGTAAGTCCTATTCCAGTTTCTTCTAGTAATCAGTATTATTATGGGAAAAATGGTTTCAAGTGGTCATTTGAAGAACCTATTATCAGATCGAGTCGTACAGCAAGTCATAATATTGTTGATATTCCTCGACAGCAGCCCAAAACATTTATTGATTCGGAATCTTTATGGTTTGAGTTATTCGACACTACTATGATTGATACGATTGTTACCTATACTAATCAAAAATTATCAGAAATTCGCACAAAGTATAAAAACCCAAATAAAATTGAACTAAGACCTACCGATCGTGAGGAAATGAAAGCTTTCCTGGGATTATTATTTTATACCTCAGTCTTCAAATCGAATCACGAAAACACCAAATACATTTTTGCTACTGATGGTTCTGGACGTGAAATTTTTCGTTGCGTGATGTCTCAGTTCAGATTTCTCACCCTCTTGAACTACATTCGTTTTGATGACAGTAACACTAGATCGCAACGCCTTGAAACGGACCCATTGGCTGCAATTTCAGAAATCTTTCAACTGTTGATTGCCAATTGCAAGAAGGTATACACTCCCGGAGCTTATTTATGTGTAGATGAAATTTTAGTTCCATTTAGAGGCAGATGCTAATTTATTATTTATATGCCGAAGAAGCCGGCCAAGTATGGTCTGAAGATTTTAGTAGTATGTGATGCAGAATTTTTTTATGTGTATAATGCAAACATTTACCATGGAAGAGACTCCGATGGGCTGGGACTAACCGAAACTGAGAGAAAGCTCGCCATACCAACTCAGTCTGTATTACGATTGTGTAAGGATTTTGAAAAAACCAATCGCAATATTACAGCCGACAATTGGTTTAGCTCCATAGAATTGATGGAGCAGTTGAAAGATAGAGGTCTGACGTATCTTGGAACATTGAAAAAAAAATAAAAGGCACATCCCACCTGAATTTCATGCATCTAAAACTCGCCAGCCTGAATCATCTTTACACGGTTTTAGCAAAGACTTCACTATTATTTCATATGTCCCTAAAAAGGCAAAAGCAGTAATATTGATTTCTTCAATGCACCATACAAAGCAATTGGATCCACTATCAAAAAAGCCGGAAATCATAATAGACTATAATAAAGCAAAAGGGGGTGTTGATGAAATCGATAAAAAGTGTTCCAATTATTCGTCAAATCGTAGAACCAGACGTTGGCCTCACGCGATTTTTTTCAGAGTCTTGGATATGAGTGGAGTCAACGCCTATGCTCTGTACAAGACCTGCACTGCTGTTCCTGATATTCCTAGAGCACAATTTCTTCAGAATCTTGCTTATAGTTTAGTTTTGCCGCACCTGAAATGCCGCGTATATCAATATCAATATCAAAATCAATAATAGATTGCCGAGAGAATTGCGACTGACAATTGCACGCGTACTAGGTCCAAATAAGCCTCCGGAAACTGAAACAATACCCCCTGAAAGTACAGTAGCAACGAGAAAAACGTGTCAAATATACCCATCAAGACTTAAAAGGCGTACTGAGTACAATTGCATCGAATGCCGCAAGCCTATTTGTCTTGGATGTTCAAAAACGATATGCGTGGACTGTGCAGACAACAAGTAATTTGTCCAAAAATATTAATGTGATTTGAGAAGTAATTGTTACCTTAGCAAAACTTTAATTTAGACTGATATTATAAATATAAGAAATTTGCCAAATAACGTCCAAATAATTATATTGTAGCTAAGATTATAACATATATTTTTTTAGCCAAGCGAAATATAGGTTAAATGTTTTGAACCAAATAAATACTGATTTGATTAGAAAATGTTGTTTTTTTTGTCACTTCCTTAATAGAATAATAATGACAGATCATAATACAAGTAAATATTGTGCAAATCAGTAAATAAAAATTATTCATTTCGATTATTTACTAGCCGTCTGACATACGTCACGTCATCATTTATGATATGACTAAACCACGTCAGAACTTAAAGGTTAATTCGTCATTGGTCCACCTCATTTCGCTCCAAATATTGTTCTCAGGATTTTCAAGAAGATATTTTTGAATTCTTTGGTCATTTTGTCATTATTTTATAAATATGTTTTATATTCATTAAAATTAAAATATTGTAGTTTTATGATTTGAAAACTTCAGCATAGAGTTGAAGTAAAGTTAAATAAGTCTCCCAACGCATTTTCTTATGAAATTAATTCGTAAGGCAAGAGGTTGAATGCAATTAATCGCATTTTCAATTAACAAATAATTGACCAACATTTTTAAGAAAGCCTTAGCATGTAAAATAGAAATAAAAATAAAAATCTTCATATCTGAAAAAGATGGATTGAGCCTTGATAATTGGATTCGTTCATCAAACGTGTCAACATAGTGCAGAATAACCAATGGAAAAAGGATGAAATACAAAACAAAACCAATACTTGTCAGCAGCTCTACAGATGCGTCTTAATTATAAGATTTTTTATCGAAATGACTCACAATATAAAAAATAAATTTATTCAACAGAAAACAATAAACAATTTTTTTTTATTGGAACATGGTTGCAGGTGCGATTTCCTTAAATCTAAATCGTTTTCCTCGCGGAGCTAAATCATCTAAACTATGCACACTGGATATGTTGAAAACCGATAATGTTCCGACCATAAATATTTTCAAACAAAAGCGCGTCCGTGGCTGGTGGCCATTTTTTATTAAAAAACAAAATGATGAAATGGAGTTGACGGGAAAAGTAGAAGCTGAGTTGCATTTGCTGACAAAGGAGGAGGCAGAACAAAATCCAGCTGGCTATGGACGCAATGAACCGGATGCGTTGGAAAAACCAAAGTATGAAAAATTTTACTCTCTTCAAATTTGCAATAATAAAAATGAATATTTCCTTTTCCCTTCCATAGTCGACCGGATGCATCGTTCATGTGGTTCCTGAATCCCATTAAATCAATACGTTATATCGTTTGGCACAATTACAAATGGGTCATTTTGAAAGGGTTCATATTTATTTGCATCACAATCATGATCCTTCTTTTCTTTTATGCTTTTCCCGGGTACACAGTCAAGAAATTGCTCGGCGCATAAAATGTTTGGATAAATTTGGAATGCTTATAAACATATCCAGACAAATATTTCAGGAAATAACGAAAGCAATTGAAGATTTTGATGTTTTACGTGTGATTCATCATATGTTTATTTTTTGCCTAGCAATGTACAAAACTTATTAAAAATTAGATTCTTAAATTCTTATTCTTGATTCTTTCTCTCAATTGACATTATCTCGTTGTTGTTATAGAATGTTGTTGTTAAGTAGTTTCTGTTTTAAATATTGTTCTCAAAACTGTTTTTGAAATTTTAATTGCTTATAAAGTAAGCAAATGAACCTCGCATTCGATTTTCAATTTTTCTCTGCATGCATTGAAGTAAATATTTCGAATATATTACTCATAATTATCAGTTTAAATGCCTTACTACACTATTATTCTATGCATTATTGTTTTTAAAAAATTGTTATTCTAATTGTTATGCTGATAGATAATAGTTTAAATATGACTTTAATAAAACAATTGGTCTCATATGCTAAGCTTTATTAATTATTTGATTCTGTAGCTGGTCTACGATTAAATCGAATCCTTCATTATAAATAAATCGTACAATAATAATTTCAAAAATGAAAATTTCAAGAAAACAAACACTTTAATATTGATAACGTGGATTTTGTTCATTGGAGCATAAAAATGAGATTTTCTAAAATGTTTTCGAATCAAAAAATCTCACAAAAGCATGCATGATTTATAACGCTAAACAATCAATATGAAAGTAAATCTTTGATAAAGTACAGGCATGTGCTGTAAATAAAGTGTTTAAATTTCAAAACTTGTCCATTGCTTCACAATTGCCGTCTCTCAAATGCACAAAACGATGAACTATGTGTAATATTAAATAAGAACTAGCTCAAAACTCAAAGCAATTATTTTATATAACACTTTACTCTTATAATAGATCTTAATAATTTTCTGTTATAGCTCGAAAAAAACAAAAGATTTAATTGTTCAACTTTCATACTAACTGACTAGAAATGAATTAAAAATTTTTCGCAATTCGCCTGTCTTAATACAAAAAAATTTAATGAATATTTAAGTAAACCGAAAATGCATTTTGGTAATGACATCATCTTTCAATTAATGAGTGAAAATTGTCTGAAAATTATGTAGTCTGGACATGACCATGTTAAAAAAGATAATAAAACTTTTGTTTAGCAAAGCGATATCAGCTTTTTATTTCTATTGGAGGATGATTAACAACAGTTCGCAGGATGCTACCTTAGTGTTAAGACTATCGATAAAAGAGTCTTAAAGTGGAGCAATATTTACAGAGGGTAAGCCAAAACTGATCGGACGGTACCAAAAGCAAGAAAAAACCCTATTACGAACAGAAGCTTAGAAATATAATTGAAGATTTTTCCACACATTAAAGACTTATCTATTTCCATTCTGAAAAGGCAGATATCACATGAAATTCTCAAGGAAACAAATAAATCATTCTTATTTACGACACATTTTGTGGCCAAAGAAATCAGAAATTTTTAAAAAAATACACATAGCCATGTTCATTATAGACTCATTCTTTTGTTTGTGATTTTATGCTTAAAAGGGAGTTCACCTCTGTATATCTGAAGAAATGTTTTACTTTTGCGAAAAGTAAACACAATAAACCAGTTGGTTGAACTTCAGTCGAAGCAAATAAGGAGCATCAATTAAAATCCCAATTGGATAAGTATTATACTCGTTGTTTGCTTAAGTTTTTTCCAGTTTGTTTGGTTAAAAAATACGTAAATTTATAGAATTAAATCTTATTTTTATTCAAAATTTTTGGCTTTTAATCGCATTATTTGATCGTCCATCTTCCATGTAATTTATGAATACCATACCATAAAAAATACGTGTCTTTTGCGGAAGTCATTCGTCGTATCACTTTCCATCTTCCTCGAAATCGCTGAAGTGTTGCCCTTTGAGCGCGTGCCCTATGTTTGGGAAGAGATGATAGTCTGATGGCGCCAAGTCTGAGAAGTACGGCGGGTGCCGAAGGATATCCCGTTCAAACTATTTCACAGTGTCTTTCATTGGTTCTTCTGTGTGTGTGTTGTCGTGGAACGAAATCACTTTGCCATGTCTTCTGGCCCAATTGTGTCGTTTTTCAATTAATACGTAGTTTAAAGTTACTATTTCTTGGTGATAACGTTGTGTATTAATAGTTTCAGTGGACTTGAGCAGTTCATAATACACAATAACACTCTGGTTCCACTAGATACAGAGCATGATCTCATGCTCAATTAACCATGGCTATAGATTTGGCCTTTGTGTTGAAGGACCGGCTTCACCAGGGGAAAGTATCGATTTTTTCGGCTTCGGGTTTTCAAAAAAAAATCCATTTTTCGTCGCCCGTCACCATTCGATGCAAAAATGATTTCCTTTTCTGGCGCCGAAGCAAAATTTCACAAGTTGCTTCCGCTAAATGCTGTTAAGTTTAAGTTGGGCTACCATCCTACCAAGTCCTGTAGTCCCTCTTCTTCCAATTTTTACAGACTACTAGAATCCTTATTGTCTTTAACATTGAAATTACCACTTTTGAACTGCCGAAACAATTTCTTATATTCACTGCCCAAGAAACGATTACTTTCAACAGCCTTTTTCTTTCGATAAAACAAGAGATGCGATGCAATGCGTGCCGCAAATGCTCTTTTTCAGTCACAAAATTCGACTTGATTGATCAACAGGTTATAACAAACATGGTAGTTTTGGTAGACTCAATGTATTTCAAAATCATAGAAATGGTAGATGTGTCAAATTAATATGTTGCGTTTTAGGGATTCACTCAACCTAAGTAAAAATAAAAACACGTTGGATACAATGCAATAAAATATATTTATTAGCTAGAAAAAATCGCGTCTATAAAATATGGCGGTTCACTTGCGAGAGAGATTATAGGATTAACTGCCAAAAATTAATATCCTGCCGATCCTCACTTCGTTTCATATTCGATGGTTTGAGTGGCAGTGTCGCCACAGCGTACTTTTCGCTGGCGCTATCTCTTAGTAAAACCGGAAAAAACTTATACATACACTTGGTATACATTACTCCTCATATGAAACGCACTTTCCTACCTTCCATCATTGTGAAGATTAAGTGATAATCGTCTACTGTATTAGTTCGTATTTTGTATGTTAGCACTATCGTATGTAAGATTGGAACTGACCATGAACTTCAAACACGAAGATTACTTTAGTGGCCATAGAAGTTTAGTAGACGATGTAGAAGTATAAGAAGAAGTTGTACCTGATCCAGGCTAGAGGTCACACTTCATTTTATCTTCTCAATTCGTTTCAAGTCCTACAAAAACAAAAATCGTCAAAGTAACTACAAGAAGTTCACTATAATCTGACGATGGTTATGAATGAGAATGCTAGTTATATCTAACAATTAGTACAAAAATTGTTTATCAAAGGTACCTAGTGGGTTAGCATACGTATAATAGATGAAATAAAAATTGATATCCAGTATAGGACTTAATTATCTCTCTAAAGTATCAAGTATCACCAAGGTTGTAATCAGTAATAAAAAACCAATTGTCATGTATCATGTATTGTGTACATGATGTTATAAATCTAATATAAATCTGCCGAAATGCATTACTATGTAGCCTGCGCTCCAGGGACACAATGAAGAAAAATTTAAAGGCATGTAGAAGGAACCGGGCGTAGTATAATTACTAATATGTATAACACTACATTTGCCACAAAAGTAGGCAAAGTTGTTGTTTACTACTCTCGGTAGCAGCGCTTGAAGTCTTCAACCGGTTTGACTTTCCACTGGTCGGTCACTGTCTTTTGAATGTTATCCAGAGTTTGGCAATGACGTCCTTTCAAGACATGCTCCCATTTTGAGAAACGAAAAGCCACAAAGACTCAAATCAGGTGAATTTAATTACATTATTTTCATAGTATTCACAAAAACAAAAAGTTGGAAAAATAACAGCTTAATCCAAAATCCCATTCTTGAATGGATAAAGTCATTGGTACGTGCTAAATTTAAGCCCTACATTTGTTTTTTAATATATCTCGTTGGGACTATTTAGTAATCTCGTTTCATCCATGTTGCATCGATTGATTATGTCGAGTAATTTGTTACTCGTGATTTAATTTCATTTGATAGTTCGACTTCCTCATGTTAGTTGAATTTGAAATATGAAATGCTTTCTCAGCTTTAAATTTGGGATCAGGTTCATGCTGAAAATTAAGACTGTTTTCTATACCAAAGTCTGTGGCACTTTTTTAGAAAATTGGTTATCTAAAAAATTGTGTCTTGTCTATTGTTTCAATTATGGAAGCTAGATCGCATACTCCTCCTACACACTTTTTCTCTCATCTCAGAGCCCTTCCCTCACCGTGCTGTATTTGAAATTGAGATTTGAAAATTTGTCCCTTTAATTCTTTTTTTGATAATATTCTGCCGTTGATAGTTTCAAAACGTTTATAAAAGTTTTATAAATAATATAACAATAATTATAATGATGACTGTCAGGTCCATTCGATGGAAAGGCGTATTTCTTTTTCTGGGACTGGCACTGACAACTTAATCATATGGTCATCACTAAAATGTGCTCAGACTTGGAGAATTCTAAATGTAACAGTATTTGAAGCCAATTACTCAGATGCATTCGTATTTGCAAGCAAAACTCGTAGAAGACAGGAGAAAAAGACGAAGCTGAGGAGAGATGCGCATTAACACTCGCTTTAATTTTGAATGCCTATATAATGGCTTCCTTATATTATTACACCAGAAAAATTTATTTCACACACATCAGACAAAAGTCAAGCCATTACGAAGTTTGACTCACCTATATTGTAAAATTAAAAGTTCTCTATTTTGCAAAGCTCATTCTGTTTGTTACATGCAATGGTCGTATTGGTTTTTTCTTCACGGTTAGTGCATAATAGTTGAGATTCCTCACCACAGTGGAAGCTATAGTTGGGACGATATCGCATTCGCTCAAAATGCGCACATCGAGGTGAGTCGGAAAAATTGTAACTTACAACTGTTTTTTTAGTTTAGTTTTTATTTTGGACAAAGGTCCAATAAGATATCCTTTCTATGATGCTGAAGTATAATTTTAACTAAAGACAGAGTTGTTTGCAAATTCGTAGTTATTTATTGCTAGTACAAAACAGTGTTGGTATAGGTAAAAGGGAAAACATAGAAAATCTTTTGAAAAGAATTTGAACGCCCAAAAATATTTTTGGCACTTTCGCTCAATTTGGTTCGGTAAAATTTGGTAAGAAAACGTGTGCTTAAGAAAATAGTTTGGTATTTAAGTTTGACATGAATCCAGGTGGATATTTGCTGACGAGTGATCCTCGGAGCTTACTTTTGTAAATAAACAATAATATTGTATTTTGTAAATACAATACTAAATTATAATTAGCTTAAAACAGAAATTTTATGTTTCTTAGCTAGATACCAAATAATTCTTATACAGTTTAGCTTGTTATTTTACCTATATACATACGTGTGAATATAAACATTTATCTGTTTTAAATAATTTTTGATTAGACTAAGATGTGTATGCAGAATCTCTTGTGAGCTTTCAAATGCAATTGAAATTAGTTAAAAATTAATTGAGAGCCTTAATGGAAGTTCTGCATATTCTGCATTGCATGAAAGTCATAAAATAAATGTACACAACAAATAATTTATTTCAATTTTATTTTATATTTTAACTTTATTTTATTTATTTTAATTTTGTTAGAAACTGTTTATTTCTTTGGTAAATGTGTATGTCTATCATAAGAGAATAATGACCATGCCTTGCCCAAAATACTTCATTTATTTTAAAGAACATCCACGGTATGAAGTCAGAATTTTAGTGTCTAACTCCCACTTCGCACTTTATGGACTCTTACTTCCAAAATTATAGCATTATTCCTTAAATAGTGTCGGCTTGATATAACCTTGTGTGGTATATGAATATACTGGTTCATATCGTACTCCTCATTTTTCTTTTTCACAATTAAATTGCGCAGATAGTCCTGAGCTTGTTTCAAATCAGGTGGCTGATCTTTCAAAAGGATGTCAGCTTCAAGTTTACACGGCCATGGCAATAACGTGTCATATTCGCCCGGTACAACATTCAGGCATGCTATCAAATTTCGTCCCTTCCAATTTCCAATTCCATTTAAATGAACATCCAGCTGAAACATTCAAAACCGATTATTGAAAGCAAAATTAATGGCGTCACATTACTCGTAATGTATATCCATATTGTCGGTTGCAGAAAATTGGGCTTTGCAAATATGTTTCATGCTCTTTAGCATCCGCCAGTTTTGCTGCATAGTCTTCTATTTTCCATATTAAATGACCTGAAATTGTATCAACAATGTCCTGTACCATCAGTACAAGCAATAAATAATATTTTCCTACCCCTTGTGTTATGGATTCCCATTAGTTTGTTTTGATACAGTAAATGCACCTCCAAGTCAGCGAGTCCTTGTTTCGTACTGTGAATTACATGATCTGTATCGACTACTATTTTTCCTAATTTATCACATTTATCTTCTGTGTTGCAAACGATGTTTTTCATGCTTTTCACCTCATAATCGAGTTTTATTTGTTTTGTACTTAGTTCTGAGTTCGATACGAATTTCGATTCTAAATCATTTTGTATTGTTTCAATCGCTGTTTCAATACTCTCCTGCATTGTTCTGAAACGGAAGGTTCTTGTGGTAATTTATTATCCATTCATAGTCCCAGCAAGTCCTGAATAGCTATGGCGATTTATTTAATGATTAAATTAGGTAAAAGAGGGATGAGTTATGGTCGCACTGAATTCTCAACAATTTTCCACAATAGTCAGGGGGATTACAAGTCTAGTCTAAGTGGTACATTCTAATGCACAAAGTAAGGAATTAAACGTAAACGGATGTGAAAATAATTTTTGTTTTTTCAACAGGAAACGTTCATATAAAATATGTAGGTTGGTATTTATTTTTGTGCCTTGAAAACGAAAATCACTTTATTGTTTTTCAATGCAATATTTATATCCATGATTATTGATGTCCTTTTGCTTGCGGTTAAATCAATTGTCAAAACCTTTTCACCACTGAGTTGGGGGAACTTGGTTGGAGTTGGGGGGAAAAAGGAAACTTCCTCTATCTGATTCTACACCCGCAGGGCTGAGGATCTGGTTGGAAGAAACCTTCTCCCTATTTCTGGGTTCCAGTGAAACCAACGGACTTTAGTAATCCCGCGGTCCTGAGCTTATTAAAAACAAAAGAACTAGGTTTCTAATTCATTTTGGCCGAGCTCGCTGGTACGGGATATAAGCGACTAGGTTACGAACTTCAACCCTTGAGGTTTATTCAGAAACCACGGGAATGTGATAAGCCCCCATCTATGGATGGATCAGCTTATTGGTGTCGGCCCTTCGGGAAGTATCATGGTGGCAGTGACGCGAATGGGTGTCTTTGTCCCTGAACAACATCAGGAATAGCTAGGTTCCTCATCTAACAGGATGAACATGAAGTCGAGAGATTTAACGTATACAACTGCCTTGACGGCTTAATTCCACGGTCTCCATAGACGGGGTTGAAATAATCCGTCAACCAACGCCCCCCAAAAGATGGGGTACCAGTTCCTACCCCAATACAGGATACCCGAGACGCAACTGGTGAGCACTCAATTCTACTCTCTAGCCACATTAAACCACATACCACCACGTTTCAGCCAGGATAGGCTCTTCACCATGTAGGGGGCTGACAGTAACCTGTTATGGGCGTACCCCTAGCCTGTGGTTCAGATCAAACCTCTGATCGGGTTTCGCAGCCCTCTTGTTTGAGGACTGCTGCCATTTCGGACCCTGCCTCCGGGTATGGTGACCCCACTTCATGTTCGTGGGAGCGGCAGTCCCAAGGTCATAATAAGCGCAGGTACTCTGCTCTAATTCTGACCCCCTGCGAGGTATACCAGGATGAACAATTGAAGAACCCCATTTCTTACTGGCACTGCGAGATCTCGACAATAACTAGGAAAGGATATTAAATAATTATTTGGACATTCGGCCGATATGATTTTAAAAGATTGAACACATAAAAGGGCAAAAGAAGTTTGCATAGAAGTTGGAGGACCTGAGCGTATTTGGTTTTCTTATAGGGAATAGCCTTCATAAATGCAACATTTCAACCCATTAGCATTATCATAATCAAGATTTAAAATCCATTGAACTTAACACAAACCAACTAAATCGAACTGCAAAAAGGCTCGTACAGATCCCTGTAGTCAACATGTGTTCTTTCGGAAGTGCTACGCGTTCAAGAAAAGAAAAGTTTAAGGATCGGGCATGCTCCTGAACAACCAGCTCTCAAAATATGCAGATGCAATTGAAAGCAAATATTAACTCTTGGATTAAATTTGGACAGCGCAGGAAGATAATCGCCTCGTTTATACGAATTCATATGAACATCATTCGCATGCCTCATCTTGATTCGAATGAAAAATGAGCCCGCGCTTATTCAGTTCAGGGTGGAAATTGGAGGAAATCTAACTTAAAGTATATAATTTTATTCTTTGGGTCGTCTTATTCTTGTCGTTGAGAATATAATTTTGGTATGAAATTTGGACAGGACTTATACAAAAGATATAGAATATTTCAATCCATCGAGATATTTCGAACAGGAACAAAATATCTAACAAGTAAGTTCACAACTAGAGCTCACAACAGGGTCGTTTTTTTGTTTTCCGGAACGAAACTCAATCGAACCCTGTCTGTTTCATTGGATACTTTTTTTTCGTTGGAAAGGTCGCGGGATTTTTCAACACATGGCACCACTAGAAAATGATCATGACTCAATTAGAGAGGCTCATTTGTCATTAGTTTTTGGATGAAGTTTCATGACATTTCGTTTCTCCCTTCACAAGCAACATTCGATTGAGGGACGCTAGTTTCGCTTTCTTCAACAAAATATAAAATCATGAATATCAAGTCTTGTTTCAATCATGGTTTTTTTTGGAAAAACTTCTTAAAAATAATAGCAATTGCTGCAAAAATTTTATTTCACATCTGGTCATTCGTAAAAAACAGTTTATCGGTGGTTTAGTGAATTCAAAATGGGTCTTAAAAGACTAAAGGCGTCGCTCTGAAACGCCAAAAGAGGCTTCGGATGTGAGAATCGTAAAACAACTGCATCAAAACGTCTTTAATGGTCGTAAAGTGAAGTTCGGCGAGTTATGTGAGACCGTGGGCATCTTAAAGGAATAGGCAGGCTGGTCGTCGAACAAAAACAGCAGCGCTTTAATGATTCAACAGACGGTTTGCGTTGTTGAATTGAGCGGACTTTTTTCGACGTTATGTGACGGTGGATGAAACACGGGTTCATTACTATAAGTCTGCGTCTGATAGAATATCGGCAGAATTGCAGGAAAGCCTAGAAATCCAATCAAAGCGGCCAAAGATCCAACGCTCTGCTGGGAAGATTATGGCCTCCTTTTCTTGGGATGCAAATGACATAATCTGTCAAGTTTACCTGCCAGAGGGACGGACAGTCACAGAAAAGTACTTTGCAGCGTTATCAGACAAACTGAACGACGAAATACAGAAAAATCGGCCCCATATGGCGAAGAAAAAAGTCCTTTACCATCACGATAACGAACCGTCATACACATCTTTGAAAGCTATGGCCAAATTGGACCAATTACGATTCGAATTGGTTGCTCATCCACCGTATTCTCCAGACTTGACCCCCAAGTGACTGTTATCTGTTCCCAAACCTCAAGCGACGGCTCGAGTGAAAGAGATTAATATCGAATGAAGAAGTCATCGCGGAAACCGAAACGTATTTCGAGGGCTTGGAAATTGCATGGAAATGTCAGAGAATCGCTTTACCAAGTTTATCGCCCACGAAGTCAACTTTGTCGAGGATTAAATATAACTTTGCCCAAAAACCCGGGAGCACTAAAGGTTAGATTGAAATAAACAAAAAGGATATTAGCCAGGGAAAATGAGTCTAAGCCTATTGGAAAGGTGTAGAAGAAAAGAATTACTAACAATATTTTTTTAAGTAAAAAATTCATATTTGGAAAGAATTCAAAAGAAAATATTAAAAATTTCTCGTTTCCTATTTTGCCCACCTAGAATGGAATCTTCACATGATACTTGGACAGAAAAATTGAGAATTGTTCGAAGGACTTCTATTGGGTGAAGAATTTTCATATATTATAGCAGAAAGTCAACAACATGACTTTTTTGTAGCAATTTCGAAGGGTAAATACTTTCACACAATCAAGGACAAACTTCAGAGTAGAATGGACAAGGTTATCAAGGACTGACCTCGAGTGAAAACGAATGACAAGGCTTTTTTTGAAATACTTTTGACATAATGGTAAGAGTAGATAGAAGAGAAGATTGAAAGAGTAAACCAGTCCTTACATAATTGTTCATAGGTAGAAACATTTGCATGTCTTATCAGATGTGTTAAATGAAAGTTCACCGATTTTTCTTTCTTCTCAAATTAGATGTAAATTTCTCACAGCAATTAAATCATTCATGTTACCTTTCCTGCTCCTCTCGCTCCCTTAAAAGTTCTTCCAGCCGCAAAATTTCTACAGAAATCTGATCAGCCGATTGCGACGCCTTGAAGGACATCTTAGACAACTGCTGTTGTAGTTTTTCCATATCAACACCTAGGAAAGAATTGAAACATCTTTATTAATACTTCAATGGACTACGAAACGAGATACGTTACTTAAGTCATGAACTGCATTTTCTGAAAATTTAGATTTATTTTCAATTGTACTGATGATTTGCTCCCGTATATTCTCCTCTTCGATTAATTTGTTGTGGATTTGATCGATTCGTCCTGCTGTTACTGCTTGCCAATTATGCATTTGCTAAAAAATTTCATTGATTTTATTGTGTAATGCATTTTAAGCTTCAATATACAAATACGTACTTGCAGCTGGAAATAAATATTCTGTACATCTCCTTCAAATTTTTTGAGCTCTGAACATCTGGAAGTTCTTTCTTCGTTTATACATTTTTTGAGGGCTGTTAAAACGTCTCCAACTTTTTGAGTCCATTCATCTGAAATCTGTGAAAAGAGTCTTAAGGAAAATTTAAAACAAATACGCTTAAATCAAAGCTGGAATGAATGCAAATCGACTTAGAATCTTAAAGCGAAAAAGAGGACAAAAGATATTGTGGCGTTTAAAATTCTCATTTATTACACTATAAAGTTAATGATTTTATCTTTAAAATAAATTATCAATGAAGTAACGATTGTCTCCATCTGGCGGTTCGCAGTCCTAGATGGAAAGTAAAAGTTTGTCAAATGTTTTCCAAACTACCCACTTGGAAACAAAGCATTCAAAACAACTTTTTAGTAGTGACCAGATTTGACCTTCTTTCTTTGCGTTTTTTGTACACCTTTGAACAAAGGACCCATCATCTTTGACCCTTTTTATCCGTTGCAGAAATGGCAAAAGTTTTTCATTTGTTTGAAATTAATGTTTCTACAATTGCTAATCCGTTCCTAAGTAAGTATATAATTTATCTGTATCTGGTAATTATCTGGTGGTAAACTGCAACGACGAGCAGTCACTAGAAAGCCTGTAGACGGTAGTCGGCAAAGTGAATGCTCTCGAACGGGGAGCAGTCCAAAGTCGTCCCCATAAAGGATATACCGTGGCTTTATATCTCCAAGATATTCATGCTAGGAATGCAGCAGACACCGCAGGGAGGTTTCGAGATTTTGATGAGTTACGAACACACAGATGAAACTGTTACCAACAAAGCCATGGTACCCTAAACCATACAAATAAAAAAGCACATTGCCATTTATTGACAAAAATAGGGTGAAAGTAAGAAGTCATTGTAATCACAACAGTAGAGGACTTGCACAGATGCAGAGTATGTGACTCAACTGGCCTGTTGGGCAACTATTGGATCAAGTTGAAATGACAAAAAAGCAGTCGTATCCGTTCTCTAAAGCATTTAAAAAAAGTGGATTGGAACTCCACGCAACCGCTTTTAAGTGATAAATTGGTTCATATCAATGCGAACTCATTATGAAGAAAGAAAGTCATTGACAAAGAATTGAAGCATAAGTTTACTTGTAAATAGGTTAAGAGATATAAAACAAAAGCTTATGAAACAGAGAATTAGAAGAGATCAGGACAAGCCCTGAAAGAATATTCAGAAAAGTCCACCACACAAATCGAGACATGGATTGGGAGGACCACAAGCGAAATTTGAAAATCTACAAATAGGCCGAAAGAATGGAGAAAAAGAAATCCTTGAATTTCTTCTGCACCAACATTGAGAGAGAGTGTTGGAAGGTGGCGAGACTTATGCTCATTACTAAGGGTAAAGGGGATCCCGAGTCGCCAGCTGCATACCGCCCACTATGTATGCTTGACACGGCCAGAAAATATTTTGAAAAACTTATCAGGGGAAGACTCGCTGACGTGATTCGTACTGCCGGGGACCTATCTCCACGGCAGTATAGGGTCAGAGCAGGCCGCTCCACCATCGATGCAATTGGAGACAGTGAGCGCGGTCCAACGTGCGGAGTCTCACAGTATTTCCACACGACAGGACGTCCTGCTGGTTTCTCTGAATGTCCGAAATGCATTTAATAGCGCTGGATGGGTGGATATTCTGGAAGCGCTAGTAAAGCGTTTTCAAGTACCAGTGTACCTGATGCGGATTCTCAGGGACTATTTGAAGCACAGTAGCCTACTCTACGACTCGAAGGAGGGTAGGCGAAGTACAATTCTTACTTCAGGTGTCACTCAGGGCTCTATCCTTGGCCCTGTAACACGTTACCAACTTATCAGCTTAACGATTTAATCGCTGAAAACTCAGAAACTCTTAGTGGGTAAGTACATAAAATCATCGTGAACATGGACCTGGTTTTGTCCCAATAAATACGCATTGCTTCCAAAATGTTCATGAATTAGTACGCAAAATTGACTTGAAATTATACATGAGAGGCCTTCATTGATACTGAAGAAGCTTTCAATAATGTAGAAATTGCAACCGAATTAGCAACCATTCAAAAATAGAGGAAGATTCGAATGGAATATTGGAATAATTCGAATTCGGTAGACGAATCTGACGGCGAAACCACCAACTAAACGGAGGATCACAATCGAATGAAACGACGTCACCTTGGAAGAAAGGGTTTCAGAACTAAAGCAACCTGATGATATCGTTATAATGATCAGAGTAGGATTCCCCGAAACCATGTCAGGCCTGATGGACACCGCGTCTCGCATCATTTCGATTTGGACAATTTCAAAGGATTGCTTATAAATGCGAGCAAAACGGAATTTCTGATCTACACGAAGTATTAGAAATCAGGAACATATTCGCTGTTGATTGAATGTACATATGCTACATAAACAAAAGTACGTGCTTAGGAGTAGTAATTGGTAATATGCTAGCTTGGACCCCACATATAGGAGAAGTTAGACGAAGAGATTAGTGCGGCTTACTTGGCGGTCAAGAATCAAAGTCGCCCACTGGATACATACAGCAGGAGAAAAACCAATAATCACCCACGCAACACTTGTATGATAGCAAGCAGTAGAAAACAGAACCACTAGAAAAGATCTAGGCAACCGTCTGCCAATACACTACAGGTTCCATAAGGATCACACCAACTGCTATAACTGAAATAATGCTGAACCTCATGCAAACTCACAAGCTCATCTTTCAAGAGACCTTATCGGCAAGGATCAGATTAAAATTCACAAACACGATATGCAAACTTCTTTAAACGGGACACATATTAAAACAACCGAAGTGAATGGTCCAGTCAAGTAAAAGGAAGCTGGATAGAAATGACGGGTAGTAGACAAAATGATCTCATACAGGGTTAACATGCCGATCAAATAAGAGTGGGAAACGGCGGTGGATTCATTTGTGGTGTCTGGGCTGAAATGGTTGGTGCTTCTCTTGATTTACTTATCATAGCTATATTAGGCTACCCTGGGTCATAAACTGGTACTGACCAAACCTATGATGTCTTCGTAGCTCCATATGTCTTTGTTATAATTTGGATTGTGTTCTACGATCTATGAAGAATCCAAAAAGAAAAAGGGAAACGGTGCCAGGATCTTACAAAAATCAACAGTTTTATCTACGAACTTCAGAGCATTAGGATGAATACCATCGCTATGACTCGCTATGTTAAACTCGCTATTACTGGCTATACGAAGGAGATTAACATCGCATTAGAGAATTGTAATGGTACCTTAAAGGAAACTGAAAAAAATCCATTTTTCTATTCATGGAAAATCATTTGATGAACAGCAATTGAACGCATAGCGGGGTTGGACGAAATGATCCAAGAAGATCAAGCAAATAGGAATCAAAAGAGGCTGCGAGTACTGGAAAACAAATAAGTTGGGCTTTGGTCTCATTCCAGTATATCTGAGCAGGGAAATAATTTCAACATAGCATTAAGGAAAAGTGACGGTTGTTTTGCGGAAACTGAAAAGGAGCCCATCCGATTGGTCATAAAAATCCAATTTCCTGGCAGCGTTGTAATAATCGAAGGGGTGAACGAGATGATCCAAGAGAGACGACCAAACTGTTCAGAACTGAAAAAGGCTGCAGGCACCTGTACTGTGAAATGGAAAATGTGGGGTATAAATTCATTCCAGCTCTTTAAGTTATCAGTAATAAATAACGTGTATTTAGTCCGTATCTAGAAGGGTCAGAATCTGATCACATCACATAGAATATCATTTAGAGTTTCCTGGCAATAGAAAGTCTATTGAAGAATTTGAGGCCAGGAAAACATATTAGCTTTGCCCGAAATGGGCAGAGATTATTATTTCTTTCTTTCTTTTTAATCGTTGCAAGGGATACAAATTATATCTCTTTCAAATTATCAATCACTTTCATTCTTTCTCATCCTATCTCCCTACTCAATAAGTGCAGTTGTGGAGGCAGGCTATCACAGCGACAACAACCCTAAGTTTCTGGACACAACGCTAAATAGGGAAATTAAAGAGCAGGCGATACAGCAAGAGTAGAATCAGCAAACTAAAATTGGACTGTTTAGACAGGATTAAAGTGCCACTAGCCAGACTGGAAACGATAGAAAAGATTGCAGAAGAAGTCGAACAGAAAGGAGAGAAACAGAAATTGTCGAGAAGTCGAGGAGAAAACAGAAATTGCCTTAGAATAGTGGTGGCATTTCTCGTAAGCCCTATAAACAAAAGGGGTGGAAGAATTCCTTCTGTATTAACCTTCGTTCTCTCTTCCATCCCACTGGAAAACGAACTCCTATAACCCGAAAACATAAGGTGTTGAATAGGAAAACCTAACCCGAAGAATGTGTCAAACGCTTGCATGCTAGATACTCCAGTTGCCAGAGGAGAGGTTTATTCCGTAGTCCAGTGGATTTGTGGCACTGGGAGTCCGACATAAAACGCCTTCACCTCTCTACTAATAAAATAGTAACCGGCCACAAAAACTCCTCACTTGGCTGAATATATCTATATATATAAATACATAATTCTTTATTATTATTGTCATTTGTACTGAGTCCTAACTGTTGTTTGCTTATATCTATAAATCTGAAATAAACTTCATAACATCTATGATAACATTAAATTTATATTAAGTTCCTAATACGTCATCTCAAGAAGGGTACTAGTAACTAGATCGAGAGGAAAATTTAACAGAATCCTGTACTAGGCTAACATCTGACGTATACCTAATTTTTCTTATAATAATTATGATCTAAAATATAATCTAATTACTCTAAACAGATCCATCTGGAGAAGAAATAGTAAGGTTTGTTTAAGGCCATTTTAAAATGACGATTTTTTGTGACTTAGATACTTAGCGCACTGGTTCCAAGTGGGAGCTCCATAGATTGTTAGATGTTGGATGCGCATTTTGAGGATAAGGATTTTATTGCGTGGACTCATATGCGACTTTCGATTGAGCAATAGATATAAAGACAGAACCGACTTGAATGCTTTAGAACTGATGTGTTGGATGTGATTTTTAAATATTAGTTTCCGATCAAGTTTTAGACCCAAAAAATGTCAGTTTTTCGGACCAAGCAATAATTTGGCCTAAACACTTTATGGGCCTCTTTGGCAGCATGGCAGGCTTGCTCTGCTGAAGAATATTGCCACGGTGTTCAGGACATTGATTTTGATTTACCACCAGTAGAAGAATTGGTAGATTTTTTCCAACATTTCTTCTAAGTTGGTGATGATCTGGTAAGGATTAATACCTGACGTGTAGAAACAAAAATCTTCCGCAGAAGCAGCTAATTAGCAGTTTTGACTCATGGGAATGTCAGACGTATATGCATTGAAAAGTGTCGGACTCAAACAAGACCCTTGTGGAAAAGCATTAGGAGTGGTTTTTGTAGTGGATTTTTATACACGATCTTTCACGTGGTATGTTCTATCACTCAACAAGGATGAAATTAGTTTCAGCAAGTAAGGAGGAGAAAAACATTCTTTAAGAGTGGTAATTCAATGGTCAATAGGCCAACCGACTCTTTTCTCGTTAGTGCTGAATAAAGACATAAAACTTTGGAGCACGTAGTAGTTGGTGATCTGTTGAGTATCCATGTCTGGAAGTGATGGAGGATGTGCTTTTTATTTGACGTAGTCCGTCAGCCTTTTCAAGATTAGCTTCTCGAAAAGTTTTTCAAACGTCTGCAGCCTGTTTATTGGCCGGTTTTTGCTAGGATCATGCGGATCTTTGCCGGGCTTCAGGACTGCTCAGTGTAAAATTAATTAGTTGAATAATTTTTCAATGTTTTTAACACCCCACTGCAACAAAATGAAGTTTGAAAAAGATCACATTTGAAGTTTAGAGCTTAAAAAATTAAATAAATTATTATATGAGGGTTAGTCGATACCTCCTAGCACTCCGATTTTTAATCAAGAGTTTAACTACTTCAGTTACTGGATATACGAAGACAAAGAATACGAATTTGAGACAATTGATACTAAATGATGCTTATTTCTTTGCGCTAAAAAATCTATTGAAGCAAAACCTCAATCAATTATCCTTGTTATGTTGGTAAGCGCATTAATGCAAATCTTCAAAATTATAGAAAAATTATAAGGTTCTGGATAACGATATATTACTCTAGGACGATAAGAAACAAGGACGGTGGCTAAGACGAAAGTTAAGCTTCTTATTTTAGTGCGTAAAGTATGCATTAATGACTACATAAGATTAATAAGGCTTGATTTAATTATGTTTAGGTGCCAAAAAAGTGGATAAAGAAGTGCAGTCCTGCAAAACTTCACCAATAATTTTAAAAAAAGAGTACAAGGAGACCAACAGGTAGAAAAGACTAAAAGATTGTTGACGGCTAAGGTTTGCATAGCTTTATATGCATAAACTTTCGATCTTCATGTCGTTAATATATATTAACTATAGACGTTTTATATTTCGATTATAACGAGCTGTTACAACCTCAAAATCGTCTACTTCCATTGAGTATGTGTTAATCATTTTATTCTAAATAATTGGCATTCGTCACCTATTCAAGTTATTAACTCTTTCAAGTGAACTGGAGGCGTTTTCCCATTCACCAGCTTACCTAATGACTAATATTCACAGAAATTAGCCAGATGCCAGTTCAGCTGTAGCCAGAATAAATACTACGAAAGCTGCAAGCTAGTTCCTGATAAGCGATATCAACATAATTAAGGCTTACTGATAAGAATGTACCTGTGCTGATTATTTACACTAATGCACGTTTTATCAAAAGTCCATACCTGGTTGTGTTTTCTTATGCTGCCGACGTCTGTTATCAGATGCAATCTTTGCTTGATTTCTTCATTAAGAACCGATCTCAACGCCGAGATATCTTGCTCTAGAATAAGAATTCGATTCTCAAACTCGGTTGGATCGATTTTGTTCAATCCATTTTCTTCCATTTTCCGCACTTTGGGGCAGTTCTTCAAATGCAGATTCATCCGTTTTCGTGGAACGAATGTATTACAGGAATGAGGACATTTCTCCAGAACTTGACCGCAATGAATGATGTGCTCCTATGAACAGAGAATACTCCGTGAAACCTAGAACATTGCAGCAATCACATCATAACAACAAACTACTCACCTTGAAGCTCTGCGTGTCTAACCATTCGTTACAAAAGTAGCACGACGTCTTTTCATATTTAATCTGAGTCAACTTAGGAACACTTTCATCCATGTTTTCCATATCGAAATTCACTGCAGATACTTTTAATGTGTAGTTTTGATTAGCTTCCAAATTAAATTATTAACAACACTATTTACGTAAAGCACTGATACGCCCGTTTTTACTCACTATAAAAACAAAGCACGTATATCTAGGGAGTAATCTGTGATCGCTCCATTACTGTTACTCCCTTTGATTACCATTTATGGCGAAATTATATCTTTATTTAGTATAAAAATCTAGCGGAGCACAACTTGTAACTCTATCGAGTGGAGCTTATTTGTCTTTTATTACTATTTCTTTAGAATAGATGCAAGCGAAGATGCAAATAGTGGAACACATTTTCATTGCAAAGCACACGCGTAAACTTATTTAGTAAAACCAACCACAATTCAAATAAATTGCTGCAGTCCCCGAATTTTACGCGTTATCTTATCAATTCGCATATTGTTTGAGAACTCTGAAACGCAACTCTTATCATAGCGACGTCATAGCCAATATCAACTGATATCATATTCGATTGAACGTAGGGTTGGCTAAACGAAAAAATGTTGTTGGTAAAGAGTAAAACTAGCTAAATGAAGGAAAAACAGAGCCGTTGTCTCCATCACCCTCAAAAAAACACTGGATTCGGTATCTACCAAAAAGCAGGACCTTCTATCTTCAAATAATGCACTTAGATACTTTTTAATTAGATTTATTTGGATTACTTTTCTTAGTGCACTACACATGGCCTAGTCCTTTGCCGAGGACAAGAACTTTGAACTTTTCTTTATTCAAATATATTGAGGGAGGTTTTAGTTAGACCTGTCACCTAATTATGCATGACAGTTTCAAAGTCCGTCTGAGAATTATGTCTATTTTCCACTTTTCAATGTGACGATGTGACGATGTGACGATGTGACGATGAGTCCGATCATGAAGGGCCAATGGAAATAGTGCTAGAAGAGGCAAGTCAGAAAAGACCAGTTATGGTCCAATCCCTGAGCCGATTTCTGTTTGTTCAGCAAACTTAATTGAAACGATCTCCCCGCAACTTCCCGCGTGTTCTCCAAGGCTCAGGTAAGAATAAACAAAGCCAGGCTACACCCACCCTAGTACAATAAAAAGCACCAAGTATAGTATACACGACGCTCAAAGTCAACGAGATAAAATCATTACAGGACCTATGGTTTTGAGGGAGCATTTATAAATTCAAAGTCATGGTTATCCAAGTCTTAAGTGTGCCAAAGTCATTATGTAAAGCTCAATTTTGAAAGCGTAGACTTTTATATTTGTAGGATTATACGTTAAACACAGATATTCGAGGGGGACCGCATTGAAAACTTGAAAATACTTGCTTTGTGCGAAAAATTTGACTCTTTTGCAATAGAGGTGACTTTAATTCGAGATATCCTTAATGAAGAATTACACACCCAATGGATACTGAACGGCTCAGTTCAGTTGGCTGCAATCAAAAGTGGATTTGGATTGACCCGAACGATCCAACGTTCCGAAGCCAACCAACCTTATCAACTTTTGAAGTGTCAGCCAGGGAAAGCCTGTCAGCAAATTATCTACAAGGTCCTTTATGTGTCATGTTGCCTTGTCTGATTGCAGCAGTGCTTTCAACGGCAATTCATTCGTATCAAGGTAATCCTTGATGCTCTGGGTACCAACTTTTAACAGCCATCCTTCGAAAATAGCCTTCACGACCTGTGGCCTCTGATGCAACCTCCACATTTCTAACAGTCTGCTCTTCATAATTGAATCCTCTATGGTTTTCAGAGTGATAAACGAGAAGTACGTACAATTTGACATGCGATTGCAAAACAAAACATTTTCATGACAATTAAATGTTAGATGTGGGCGATACACTTTTGTTTAAAGGAATTCTTGATTGAACTAATTGATTGTTTCTTCATTGAAAGAGGACATAAATTGACAGTACTGCTCAACTGCTTGTTTATCCATAACAGTATACATTAATACATATTTAATTTCAGACCTTTTTTTAAACCTTGCAAACCAGCTAGTAGTAGTCTTGAATTTTTACTTCTCGTATGGTGAGCCTGGAGTTAGTTCTTTCAATTCTTTAAAAATTTCTCTGTCCTTTTCTTGAATGATACACATACAAGTTACATCTCTTTTGACTTCACGTTTCTTTATGCAAACTGGAAGAAACTTCTTCATTTTTTCATGGATGGCACTTCTTTGCTTCGAAGATGTGATTACTCCATTGGCTGCTTGAGCTTTCTTGATAATACTTCATTTAAACTAAGAATGTGTATACAGTAGACCTGTACACGCTGCACTATCTAACAACATCAGCCACCTTCTGTCCTCTCTGTACATTCGCAATAATATTTTGCTTAGTTTTTATTGTGAGCACAGTTTCGAAGTTTTTCTATGAAGAGTTCTCAATTCACATACGAAAATTTAGAGGAACAGAAACCAACTAGCATACACAACTGACAGAGTTTCGGCGCACACTAGCTAAGCTGCGGCATAGCGTAACAACAAACAGCGCTAGCACTCCGAACAAGCGACCGATCTAACGGTATTCAAAAAATTCGGGAGAATTGCATTAGTGTTAGTAAAAATGTTTATTTTTCTCTATTCTGTCTATCTGTTTACATTGTGCTTGTAAACAAAACGAGCAAGAAATAAATATTTTTACTAACACTAATACAATTCTGTAAAATCCGTTCTGGATTTTTCTGGATCGGTCGTTTGTTCGGAGTGTTATCGCTGTTTGTTGTTACGCTATGGCTGCGGTATGAGACAATGCGAAAAACTGACTCAAACCTACATCGTATGGTTCACGTTTGCATCGCATAGGAGCCGAGAGCCGAGAAGTGTTCGTTAGAATTACTTTAATTCGTTATACGTATACAAAAGTCTTTTATGAAAATGTTCATTATTCGATCTGTTCCCCCTCTGAACTGTTCGTTAACCGAAACTTAAGATGCCAAGCATTGGACTACCTTGGCATTTGGCTACTCCCGCACTCAATTAAGATGAGGTATGATTGTGACATTACCCCATAGTGAATCACAGATGTGTGTGGCTTTGGTTTCGAAATAACCTGATCGTAAGTCATTTTAAAGTTTCAAAAAAGAGTCCGAGCACCATTGATTACTATAACTAGATAGAAGATTTGAATTCATATTCAAATATTGTAGTCATTCAGACATTTATTTGAGGAAAGGACCGTGTTACCGAAGGACCCACTATACATTCGAACTTCACGAAGTCATAGAAGACTATCTCTCTTTTTGATTGCTCAACCATAAGGAATAGATGTCAAACCTGCGATATAAATATTTATCAATGATATGAACATAAGATATTCATAAAATATATTAATGATATACATTATATTATTCGTCTATCGTTTCGTAGTATAAAATTAGTACAGTATTTTGAGGAATAATATCTGAAAGATAATTATCCTTTTTACTCTCACCATTAATCAATCTGTTCTACTGCAGCGGTGTGGATTATATTAATATACCATGTAGGATAATAATATTTTAGTATCATCCGTAGTTTTTTTTTTATCAATTGTAGAAATCTTTTTTTGTTAATCGTACACCCTTCTTGAGCATGAAAGGAGCACATATGTTTCTGTAGGGCTTGGCCCTGGTATTCCCAAGCTCGAATAAATAAAAATCAATATTCCGGGAATAATTTTTGCAGCTTCAAGCAACTGATTCTAATTTTCCGAGTAACTATTGACTTTAATTGACTTAATTTATTGACTTTGCATTCTTTCCTATCCAGGAAGCTTTGAGTAAACACATATCCACGTGTTCACTCAAAGCAAATAATTTCCATCTGTATTGTGCAGATAGGTTTCTAGTACATTTACTCATTATATTATAAGTGGATTGCGATGGATATTATGTATTAAATACTTATTAAATATTAAATTAAATATTAAATACTATTAAATATTAAATACATAAAGTACCAAATAGACCATTGTTGTTAAGTTGTGATGATTTAGAAATATATTTCACGATAAAATGTACCAACTTATGATCATTAATAACCAACATAGTCATAACAAATTTATCATCATATTTATCATGTTTATGCCATTTCATTGTTATTTGATTAAATTTTGGACAGTTGTTCAGTTTTTAAGCATGTTCGTTTATTCTCACTACATTACGAGGCGTCTGCATTTTCGATTAGCAATTTGTGAATGTTCCAAGGGGAAAAAAACTAAAAAATGTTTGAATTTAATTGTTTTTAAATTTAAATTATAATCAATTTTTAATTTCATTTGAATTTCGAGCATGAAATTTTATTACTTTTGGCGGAAAATTTTTGTTGATATTTTCAGTTCAACAAACATACGAGGGCGGTTCAAATATGATCGAAACAGTTTGATTATGTGATAGCTGAGTCCGTTACAAATAGTGTGGTAAAGTTTTTGTCGGGATCGCATGTTTCACGTGCGTGCTACGAGCATGAGTGAATGTCAAGTGCCGACCGCCGTTGCGCATCGTATTGTCATTCGTTTTTTTAGTGTGGGAAAGTGTTAGAAACACGGAAATTTTTCTGCGTTTGCGAAATCAGTTCGGAAGTTAGTGCCTGAGTAGGGCTGTTGTATTTAAATTGGCCAAAGCATTCAAAGATGGCCGCGGAACCGTTGAAAATGAGCCCCATGATCGTCGACCGCGAACCAGCATCACAACAGGAAACATTCGCTGCCTAGAACAACTCATTTTGGAGGACCGTAGTATTGATGTTTCGGCTGAACTTGGCATCAGTATTGGCAGTGTAGAGTCTGTCATCCACGAACACATTAGATATCGAAAAAAAATGGCACGATGGGTTCCAAAACTGTTGAATTTCGAGCGAAAATTCACTCGGTTTGAAGTTTGTCGCCGCTAGCTGACGCGATACGAGGCGGAGGGGGACGATTTTTTGACGCGAATCTTCACTACAGACGAGACATGGGTACACTATTACACTCCCGAAAGCAAGGTGTCTTCTAAAGAGTGGAGAAAGAAGGAGGAAGAAGGAGGAAGGGGCGCCAGTCAAAGCGAAGATAACTAGGTCCGCGGGTAAGGTTATGTGTACTGTGTCCTCGGGCCGGCGGTGCGTGCTGTACGTCGATTTCCTGCGCACCCAACGATCCATAAATGCAACATACTGCTCTAACTTTCTGAAAACACACGTGAAATCCGCTTATCTCTCGAAACGGAGGAACATTCCAAAACGAAGTGTGCCCTCATACCGCGCGTCTCACGCTCGATACAATATCGTAATTGGGGTGGGAGGTACTTGAACACCCCCCCCCCTACAGTCCAGATTTATCACCCTTCGCCTACCAGATGTTTGGATCAATGAAAGAAGCCCTCGGAGGTCAAAAATTCAACACCGACGATGAGGTAGAGGAGTTCGTGCGCATATAGCTGTCCGAGTTGCCCAAGGAATTCTTCAAAACCGGCATCAAAAAGCTTCCGAAAAGGTGGACAAAATGCGTAACTAGTGAGGGATAGTACCTAGAAAAACCATAAATTTTATAAATTTTTTCGATAGTAAATAAACGTGTCACAGCATTTATCTCGATCATATTTGAACCACCCTCGTACAATATCTGTTAAAAGTATATGTACAAACAATGATTTCCAATGAAAAGCGAAAAGTTCACCATTTTCTAATTAAGTTTTTCCAGCATGTGATTATCTTGGGCCTAACATATACCGCCTGCTTCAAAAAAAAACACCAACAAAGCGTTAATGAATCCAATGAATCCTAAATCCATCCTGCAAAACGCATAGAAGAGTCGTAGAGTTGCACTCGTCTGTTTAGAACGAAACTTGTGAAAATTTGCGCCTTTAAATTTGCCTTAAAGATTCTGGAAACTAGCGACCTTCTCAGATGAAAGCAAGCTTAATGTTTTTCATGGTGTGGTGAAAATAAAAAAAAGCGCTTTATGAGAAAAATTTGCACCCAACTGAAAACATGGAAAAGAATCTGCTGGGTGGGGCTGAATGAGTACCCTTAGCGTTGGAAATTTAGTGTTTACAGAGCACACAATGGACAGAAAATATATCAATATCCGCAATACTTGACTGTAGCTCTTGCACGATATACTCCGAGTATTACAACATTGTTTAAGTCCTCTCAATTTTATTCCTCTAAAACATCTTTGGGATGTTCTAGATAAACAAATTAAAAAATTAAGTCTGACGAGCAGGGCGGCTTCAAAACCACCCCTGCAGGTAGGGTAGAATCTTATAACAATTACAATTGCCAGTGAGCTTATGAAATTATTGTCAACGAGACTAATGGCACCAATCAAAACGAAACGATGCCCATCCGAATAAAAAATATGAGTTAAAAAGATTTATTCTAATATTTTAATACAATCTGGGGATGCTTACAAGTTCATAGGACCGATCAAACGAAGACTGTTGTATATTTTTCAAGACGAATTTGGGATTCAATAAAAATTTCGCCGAAATTCGAACTTTTCAATGGACATTTTTGACCTATAAACTGTTTGGGCTAAAGAAGATGATAATAAATTAATGAAATAATTGTATCGCTTTGGTCCTTACATTTGATTAGCGATTTGAGATTCTAAATTTTTGGATTCTCTGTAAATATTTCCATTACGAGATTTATGTAAGTCTGAATAAAAGAACTATTCCAACCCCTCTCGGTTTCGGGATGGGATTTTGAATCGCAGAGCTGTAAACGCCCTTGAACAATAGTTTAAAGTGTTTCTGGGTTATTTTAATATTTTAACAATGTACGGCATTGCTTGAAAAACTCCCTACTTTTGTGTGAAAATTTCCAAATACATTAAAGTTATTCATGGATAGCAGCAAATTAACATAATTTATTATATTTCCAGTTTGAAACAATGAAATTTGGCTAATTCTTCATTTGACTTATTCAATTTGCGTTTTCCTCTTACAACAGTCTCAAGAAACGAATTTTAAATTGTCAAAATACACCAAATTTATGGTATCATTGCATTCAAAGACATTAAAACAATTTGGCGTATGGTTATGCAACTACCTTGTCGCTTTATTTCCTTGTATAACATCGCAATAAAACATTTACAACATGCACCATTGAAAAAATATTCACTTTAAACATTAACAGTGATTCAAGTTTTGTTTTGAGTTTATCTCCTAACAATTACATTTTCGCCGGCTTGGCAGTGCATTATTGTCAGACACTTCTAATTGTCTAATTGTCCCTCCATCTTGAGATCGCCTCGGTGGTAACAGACGCCGTCCTGGTACAACAGAGCTAACAACAGTCATTTCCATTCGTGTCATTACCATATCTAGGAGTGTATCGATAGCGTGTCGTACATTTAATCCTGTACAAGCACTTGTTTCGATGTACGGAAGTTGATATCTGTCTGCCAGTTCACGGGCCTGCTGTTCACTTACCACGCGCATATTTTCCAAATCACATTTATTCCCGCAAAGGACAATGTCTGGATTCTCGCAATAAGCATGCATACGAAGCTGTTCCATCCAATTTGTCACTTCCAGGAAGCTTTTCTCACTAGTTAGGTCAAATATTAGGAGAAATCCCATCGCATCACGATAGAAAGCTGTTGTAAGGCTGCGAAAGCGTTCTTGTCCTGCTGTGTCCCAAAGCTGCAAGTGAATTCGATGGCTTCGCCCTCGCGCAGAGTATATCTGGAATGAATTTCATTCTTGAACCATGTGCAAAGGATGTAACAGCAAGGATACCAACCACACGCTTTTCACGAAAGTCGATTCCCACAGTGGAAATAAATTGTGATTGGAAAACTCCATCGGTATATTGATACAGAAAACTGGTCTTCCCAACTCCCGAGTCACCCAACGCCAAAAACTTTATCAAATAGTCATAGTCGATTGATGCTTTGGACGATGCCATTTAGTTGCGTCCTAAAATGAAATAACATCCGTTAAAAATCAACGCCAATATACTGAAAGGATATTTTACGCCTCATAATAAATACGATGTCTTATATAGGTCTAGGACAAACGAATAAAAAGTTAGTAGAATGCTAAATCATAGTACGTTCTATTCGGCAAGAATTTCTTGCCAGAACTGTTTCGTCAAAACTTTTTTGAATGTATTCGCAACACGATAACTGCGATAATTAGGACCAGCATCACATATTTCCACAATCTGCACTCTGAAATATTCATTAGAATTTCAAAAATTTTAAGCAAATAATTTTGGAAAGAAATATTCAAATGTATATTCAAAAAACCACAGAAATGTGTCTTTCCTAAATGTACATTATAATATCCTGATACGTTGATAACTTCTCTTTGGGCACTCTGAATTACGAATGCATTGCCAGTATAACTACTTTCGAGATATGCCCGAAAATAAGCAGCGTATCGCTGAAATTCCACGCAACAAGATTTCGAGCGCCCTCTTCCAGATATAAACATAAAGTACTACTATTCTCGAGCTTATTCAATGTCGCAGTCATTCTCGAGACACCTTAGTTAGCACACAGCTTGTGTTTTTTTAGATAAGCTTTTCCGTGTTTGCGGAACGTGTTTATTGCTAAAAATGACAGAAAAAGAAGATCAGCGAGTTCACATCAGGTTTTTTCAAGTATTTTTTTAAGGTTAGCTCAGAAACAAACAGTAAATAAGATATGTGGAGAGGAGTGTATGAGGAAATCAGGCACAAAACACTGATACATGCGAATCAAAGATGGCCGCATGGCAGTTCGCAGGAATTCTCGCTCTAGCCGACTTTCGTGCGTAAATACGTCAGAAATCAACGAGAGTGTGTGATTTGCAATAGAAGGAGATCGCCGTTTGACTATATACAAACGAAAAAATTATCTTGAGAAACCAAAAAGTACTGAATGGAGAATTTTAACCGACAATCAAGTGACAACTCCATGCGTGCGAAACTCATCCCGAAATTAATAATGGCAAAAAAGAAGAATTTTCAGTTAAATCGCTCAATTTTTCGAAATACTTTACGATTCTAAATCGCCAAGGCCACAAAAATCACGACTTAGTTGGAGCAAAGTTCAGAGGATATTGACTATTTTCTTTGAAAACGTTTTGGACCACAAATTTGCTCCTAGAGGTCCATTGATCACTGAGAAAAACTAAGTCGAAACATAGTATGGATTGTGTGTTGCAGAAAGACATTTTTGGTCAAGTGGTGCAGCTTTGCAGCCCTCGGTATATTAATATGATTATTTGAACTATTTTTTCAGATACTTTTTATAAATTTAGAAGTACGAAAAAACTGAAAGAAACACAAGCGCTATTTCACTATATCCAGGAGGCCAGAGTATCCATTTCCAAGGTCATCATTGAGCCTAGATTCAATTGGCTGCCTCATAATCCTCAATGATTTGTAGACGTCCAGTTTTCGCACATTTCTTACTTCCATTACTACCGTGAGATCGTTCCATTCAATTTGATGTCCTCTGAAATGTGTTTCGCTACTGAAGATTTGATGTTTGTCACGTTTCCTCGTCTTATCGCTCAGTGTGCCTCATTTGTGTACTCCTCGAACCGTATTTTTACGTTTCGTGTTGTTTGTCCAATATGTGCTTTATCAAAATGATTGCATTCAATTTTGTAGATATCGCTCTTCTCTGCTTTCTTCCTGCTGTCCTTTGTATTTGTAAACTTCATCTTTAGTTGAAACTGGACACTGCTTGAGATGGATATTAACGTCTTTTAATAATCTGCTTAAGGCTCCAGTCGGATCTTAGTTTACGATCACTGCCTTTTGTTGTTCTATTAGTTCATGGCTTCTTCTTTGAGTGTAGAAAAGCTATCGTGTTCTTCCTGCTTCAATTTTCTTCATCATTTCTGAAATCGTCCTTGCTTCATATTCGTTTTTTTTTTCTCGCTGTATCCAGGATGTAATTTTTTTCCTCAATACGGTTTCCGCGCTCAAGGGTACTGACATCGTCCTATGTATCCATGTTCGGAAAGATGTCATTTTTTGTGAGTATGCATGTTTTGATATCTTCAGTACGGTCCTTTGAGTGTTTGTATTTTTTCGGAAGATGTCCAATTCTTATTTCCCGTTAGCCCTCATGATTTGAAATCAAGGAAAGGAAGTTGGTTGTTGTTTTCTGCCTCGATTTGAAAAAATTTAAAACCATAGCATTTTGGAATGGAAAATCATAAAATAAAATCTTATTTATTTTGTAAAAAACGACGCTCCGTAAAATTACAATAGAAAAATTCTTGCTGATAATACAGAAACATGAATGCGATAAGCGTTCTACTTTAGAGAAGTTTTAAGCCCCTCCACATACGACAAAACTACATAAGCCAATCAAATCGATCGATTTCGATCCCAAATTTTGTTATTCCAGACAATATAACCAAAGAGGAACGTGTGTAAAGTATGTTTCGCAATAGTATTCTCCAGCACAAGGTTGAGGAAGACCGGAATAAGGCTATTTAGGTTTCTTGACGAATCAAGCTCGCCAAGAGGGAAGGATATTCTATTAAGATGATCTTGACAACCAAGTACAAATGCAGGAAAACAAGATTCTCTGTGTACAAACCCATAATACATGTGCTATAAACGCGTTTTATGAACCCTTACGTTAACCATGCATTTAAATATTAAGCTCTGTCAAAAAAAGGGAGATCAATCACTGGAGCGAAATGAAATGGAGCGTAACTTTCGAATCAGATTAAACAATAAATTGTATGAGATATTCAGGGAGCAAAAATCTACAAAAGAATAATCCTTTCTGCTGATCCAAGAACTCGAATAAATTAGCCCCTTGCGATTGGATGCAAGACATCTTAAATGCACGATATGGAATGTAGAGCCATGACGTCGGCTACTTTTCCGGTCAAAAATGTAAATGATGGATTCAAAAATCTTTGCAATGATTCGAAGTCCTGACTTGTTACGCGTTGACCTGTCTTGTGATCTGACTCATCTGTTTAGTTTTTGTGAAAATCCATTTAGTCAACACATTTACATATTGTTTCGTTGCTTCATCTGTAGTCCTTAGTTAAAAGCCATGTAGATAACATCTTAATAACATCATTTTTTCTCGCACCATGCAGACGCGCCAAAATTCGCTCCCGCGCAATATGCACTTATGGAACATGCGATTTTTTTACGAACCGGTGCCATGCGATAATACAATATGATATATTTTGGTGGAAGGACTCATTCGATAGAGCACTTCTAAGGACATAAGAAATTCGTTCTTTGTGTGACATGTAGGGAAGCTTTAGAGCATATTGTCTATGCAATTCCTGGCACTGACAGCTAACATAAGATCAAATACAAGGGTACTTCATGGCACCAATATTATGATGGTAGGGTGAAAATTGTGGAATTGGTGACCCGGGAAAAATTTTCGAATACAATTTTCCCTCCTTAGGAGGAGGAATTCAGCGAAAATAAATATTTTTTTCGAAAAGAAAGTGTCCTCTATCAACTACTTCTCTGCTACTATTTCCAAAAATCACACTCAAGCCAAACCATTCTTAATCATTTCTATCCAAAAAATTCTCCTACAGTGAAAGCAAAACTTAAAGCAAAATATGCTAATTTTGGAACCTGTCAATGTCTAGCAATGCGAAAGTCAAATTTCACTGTTTTCTTTTTAAATTAAACGATTTATATTTTGGTGTATGGTGCACGAAAGTTTTTGATACTTTAGGGAATAGTTTAATTCTATTAAATATAATTTTATCTTAAAATAATGAATATAATTGAAAATTGTTTTATTTATCCTATCAAGATAACCCTTTAATCAGGCAATTCATTTTTTTTTTTCTTTATTCACGAAAAAATCACGAAAAAATCACGAAAAAAATCAAATGAAATCATAATATTAACATAATTGTAATTATCAAAATTTAAAAATACATTTGCAATGTAGCACCCTCACTATGAAGAGAGAATGTTGTTAATATTAACAATTGTACACTCATTTGCATTGATAAAAATCACATAATTGAATTCTACCCGACAAATAGTGAACAGATTCATTAAAAATTTATATGCATTATGTATAATTCATGTAACACGCAGTGAAACTACTTTTTTACACTACCCATTGTTTCGTCCATTACTAAGTAAAACATCTGATACGTCCCTTAACGTCAAAGCCATTGGCAATAAACTACTTCCCAGGTTATCACCGCAGAACATTAACGTTTAGAGCAAGACGTCACATTTGCATTCAAGATTAGGATACGATCCTAGAGCCTAGTCAGCACTAGCTTTCGTATTATTACTTGTTCTTACCCCGCAGAGAGTTTTATCACCGCAATCTAACAAGCCCGTCAATCGTCGTCTTCCGCAACAAAACAACGAGTAGAGTCCTTAATGCACTAAAAGCTCCAGGAATAGGTCACTTCTTACTACTTGCGGGAAGCATATCCAAAAACCAAATATTCGCTGAGGAGAGAATGTTCTGCTGATATATTTATTATGCTAAAATAGTTTCGGGGTTTTGAGCATCAGCGGTTTGCTTTAATGTATAATGGACTTGAGGAAATTGCATTAATAATGATCTGGAATTTTCCTTTTTATGTGTTTTTCAGGATTTTATGGGACACCACCTACAAGAGTGTGCTCTGCTTTAAATTCTCTTACTCGATTTCAAACTTCCGAACTTGCTTAAAAAATAAATGCGATAGACAATTAGGGATTTTATATCGAGTGTTTTCTTTAGACAAGGAAGGACTTTTGACACACAGAAACAAGTGAGATATTATTGGTTTTATTTTTCTTTTTGAAATATGATTTGTTTGTATATGGGATGAAGGTTTCCTTTAGAATATTTGATGAAAATTGTATGGAACCAGCAGGACTATTTCTATTGTTTCTATTTCTACTGTTTCTACTTCTACTGTTTGTACTTCTACGTCCACTTTTGAATTAAATTAAAGAAAAGAGTAAGTACTTAGAGTATTTAAACTGCATCTCCCTCTTACATTAATATATCCGAACGCTCATAAATAATAATGATGCTCTGCTGCCCTTGGCCATTTTTTTTTCATTTGGACTTCACTTTTTAAAAATTTTGAATATGAGCTTTTGTTTAGCACCAAACCATACTTTATTATTAGATAGAATATAGAATATATTATTTGATACAACATTATTTGCATAGTGTATCTACTTAAAAAATGCTTAAAAACTTTGAAAGAGCATCACAAAGAAAGAGCTATGAATGCCACGTGCATGAAATAAAGCAAACTTCGCCAGGTAGAGAGCTTTTAAATGCTTTTAAAGCGTGAGTAGAGGAATTATTATGGCTACTTTAAATGTATGTGGTGAAAATCATTGCTATGTGAATACAAAATTTAATAAAATCTTAATTCGTATCGCTCTCCATTTTCGTCCGTATGTAGTTTCTCTTCTATGTTTGGAAGTATTTTTGTACTGTGAGAGCTTTTGAGTAGTTACGCGGTAGTTAATACGAACTAGTTATTAAAAAAACTTTTTTCCTTTACAATTAATAACAGTTACAAAGAAAAAAACTGAAATCAATAACAAGAAAAAAAAACCTTGATGAGTGACCTAATTGCGATGGCTAACTTTCTGAGTATAAATATGTCTGAGGATTTTTTTTTCCGCTATTATACTAAAGCATGTTGTCAGGAACATGGGAATTAAACATTATTAAAATATGATAGCGGCCTTGCGAGCACCACAATTTGAGCGGAGTTATTCCAAACGAGAGGTCCAATTTTTTACTTATATAACCAATCACCAAATGTGGCATTTTTTTTCATTGACATAGCCAATTAACCAGAAATAAGCCTCATCGCTAACAAAACTTTCTTATGAAATTTGGGATCTACAGAAATTTGTCTCGGGCCGCAGATCTATTACGTTGGTAAGCCTCAGTAAAGTGGGTTGGCCAAACACTCTAAATCTAGAAAGAAAAGTTGAACAGAAATGAATTGAAAATGAAAACTATTTTTGAGGTTATTTCGCATATATTCTTTGGTATGTGTGTATTTTATATGTATATTGTCTACATATATTCAAACAAATCAGTTTTCGAATATTTTTTGATGTGCAACGATTTCTAAAATGCATGCACTTGAAAAATTCCACTTTGATTTGGTAACACAAAAAGGAGTCACCGTCAAAATGAAACATAATACGGAACACAAACTGAGGAACAGACTGTTACTGGCATTACCATGGAATTGAGAAGTAAGAATTACATCTTTTTTGACGGTTTCTCAATTTATTTGACACGATTTATTGCCAATTTTGAAAACAAAACAATAGAAAAGATTTAGTAAAGAGAGTCCGAATTTTTCATGTGGATCAATTACCATACAATAACATATTGATATACATATTTATGTAATTATATCTTAATCTTATGAAAGCCTCCAATGCTTTCATATATTGAACTCTTCCAAAAAGTAATTTTATCAGTATTTTTTGTATGTATTCAGTATCAAAGAAATACAATTCTCTTTTATTTCCACTTTTAATTTTGCATAGCGCACAGAATGAACCAAGCTTTAAAAGTTAATGGCTTGTTTTCATTACATGCCATCATTGCCTAACTTTTTAATTTTCATATTTTTCGTATCTTATTGCTGGTTTCAGTGTTTGTTAAATAATATTATGTCGAATCAGTAATTTTATTTCATAAATTAATATTCTATTTTATAGAAAAAAATTTAATGCAATCAAAATATTATATTTTTGTTGTGTTCCTAAGCTCTACTTTTGATGGCAATTTGAGCGATGATGGATTATCGGTTTCAACTACCAAAAATCAGTGGACCACGAGGTGAAAACGGTGCATCTAGACTCAAGGATTCGAACATTAGTGAAGAATATTGAGAACACTCCAGGCGCTGCGACTCGTGTCCCGTGCTGGGACCTAGTTACAAAAACTATAAGAAAAAAATCTATAGGTTGTGTGCATAGTAAATTTGCACAATTGCACTACTTACTGGCTATTCTTCCTATTTTATACTATCTTTCTACTAAACATATGCTAGCCACCTTTCTTAACTATAGAAATATTGGCGGCGTTTTCCTTTAAAGTAATTTTGTATCTTAAATCTATATTTATATAAAACAACAGACATGTTATTATATTACTACAATTTTGTATCTTTTTTTTGTGTTTTCTTGTTTGGGAGGTGAAGACTGTTTACGACCTGAGTGTCGGACACCCGCTACCGGACTACCGACTAAACACCTCCCCTGTCACGCCGAGACCCTAGCCTGGAACTTCTTGTGACATTACTTCGGACTTGGCCTCATTAATCATCGCTTAGCGGTGCCTTCAGGTTAAGGGAAATCCTTCTATCTGTACGGATGGATTGCTGTTACAGAGATCCCCTCTCCCTCGCCAAGCGATCTCTCATGCTCTTCTTTCTGTAAAGAACTGTCCGTACGTAATGCGACACACAGTTCCAATTGTCTTTTGATTTCATCATTTTTCCCGTTACATTTTCTGGGGAGAGCTTGTAAATCTGGTACACGTAAAGAACGTGTGGCAGGCGGCATCCGTCATCCCCGGACAGAACACGTAAGTTGGGGATGGTTTCTTTCCCTTCTTATACAGGTAAGGCTGAAAATACGCGTGACCACTGAGTAGTTGCGTTAGGTAATAATCAGTCTCACCATGCATTGTGTAAAACCACGGCCCCAAGTCACTAATCAGCCGTGCGGTCCACCTGTCTAATGTTTCGTTTTCCCATATTTGCTGCCACAAGGTTAGGGTCCTTCTCCGTTTCTCTCGGCTGATGGTTTCTCTCGCTGACTCCCCCCTACGTAAGTATATACGTTTCCGTAAGTATATACGTTTGCAAGTAGCTTAATAGGAATCACCCTCGAGATTACCAGCACTGCAGGTTCAGAGACAGTTCGACATGCAGCCGCTATCCGCAAAGCTACTTACCTTTGCACCTGTGCCAGACGCCTTCGGTGCGTCTCTTTAATAAGAGCGTCATTCCAAACCTCGGAGCCAGATAAGGACACTGACTCCATTTCACTCATCACTAGACGTCTTTTGCTCAAGGTTGGTCCCCGCACGGAGACATTATCCGTTGACGCTCGAACCTGCTCGAAAAAAACTCATTTTCGAGTCAATCATCAAGCCAAGGTATCTGATTGATTCTTTCGACTCGATGATCATTTCGACCCCCCCCCCCCCAACGGGAATAACACGAGGGATCTACTTCTTGGTCACGAGGGTCAGCACCCAGTTTGAGTTTCGCCTGTCCGACAGTACGTCTGGTAATAAGTACTGCAACGTCATCTGTGTAGCCAACCAGGCGCCACTCCCCCGGTAACTGCAGCCTCAAAAGCTCATCGTACGAGACATTCCAGAGGTCCGGGCCCAGAACGGAACCTTGCGCCACCCCTGATGTCAAATCAATTCTACGCCGGCCTCCCAATGTGTCATAAATGAGTTTCCGGTTTTTTGAGGTAGTCGTTTAATGTCCGTATCAGATACCTCGGCACGGAGGAGAGAGATCCCCGGCAGTTCGAATGGTTTCTCCAAGGCTTTCTCTAATGAGCCTCTCGAACACATTCCCAGCAGCGTTCAGCATACATAGGGGCCGGTATGAAGATGGTTGCTCGGGGTTCCCCTTCCCCTTGTGGATCAGGACGAGCCTCGCCTCTTTCCAACAATCTGGAAACGTGCCCTGATGCAGACAGGCATTGAAAGTGGTGAGCAGCTTGTCAGGGCAAAGTTGATGTGCAAGCTGTATCACTTCCGCTGGTGTACCGTCTGGCCCTGGGGCCTTTTTCGATTTTAAAGATTTCACGGCATCATCCAGCTCGATGGCGCTAAAAAGTGGGCATTCTCCAGGACATTCAACATCTGAATCATCGGTACGTACAGGATGCACAGGGAAAAGTGCTCGAACAATCTCGTCCATTTTTTTCCATTTCAAGGACACAGGGCCTGCTTGCAGCTCCTAATTTCCGCATGGCAAGGTTGCAACCCAGCCCCCACGAGTCTCTATCGATGTCTTCAACTATGTTGTGCCAGGAGCGAACCTTGCTTTCGTTAATCAATGTACAGAGAAGTTTTCTAGCCGACATGTATGCCAGCGTTCGGGAATGTGACTCGTCTCGATTTCTTAAACGTGGAGATTCACGGCGGAGTTTGTGACATTCTCTCCGCTTTTCAGCAATTTCTGCCGACCACCAGTACACAGCAGGCTTATTGTGTCGAGGCCGTCGCCTGGGCATAGAGCAGTAGCACGCATTCTTGATGAGCCTCATGGCGGAATTCACCATGTTTTCAGCTGAGGCTTCCCCCATTGCCATCATAGTTTCACTGCTCATAAGAACTGCGGCGAACGCGTTTACATCTATTTTAGAAATATTCCAACCTACAGTTTAGGGTTGGGTTGCTACGCGTCGAGTAGCACAGTCGCCAATTGTGAAAGCAATGTACTGGTGATCGCTCGCCGAGTAGTCCTCCAGTACCCTCCATCTGTGTATCCTAGGCACTAAGCACTCCGAAGCAAATGTCACATGCGGAATAGTTCCCAAGCAGCCTCCCCGTCGAAAAGTTAGTGTGTTCGTGGTGTTTGGCGGTGGAATCCGCCATTTCTAGGATTATTTTTCTTTCGGGTCTGAAAGAGGCATTCCCCATTCTATCGCCTTGACATTAAAGTCACCGCCAACAAGGATTCGGCCTTCCGTGCTCGATACTGCTTCCTCCAGTTCATCGAGCCTGCTCTGAAAACAGAAAATTGACTCATTCGGCGTGAAATAGACGCTCATGAATGTCAAATCGGCGCACCCAATGAGCACAAAGCCATTTCCGCTGGAGCAAGTCCGAGCTGTGGGTAGAGACCTATAACGTACCCAGATGGCGTCGGTGCCGGATCGATCACAATACCATCCAGCTTCCTCTTTGTTGTGGTGTTGCTCAGATATCAGCTACATGTCGATTTTTTTCTCTCTTGCAACCTGGTCTGGTAAATCTTGTGCGGTTGAGCTACGGTGTAGGTTGATTTGCAGGACTTGGATCATGTCTTTGCTCTTTTCTTACTTAGTGCCTCTTCGAACTCCTGGCACCTACCACTTCCTGGAATACGAGCCAGATCTTCAGACTTCCGCCCTTTATCTTTGCACAAGATGCAACTGGGTTCGTTTGGGCAGTCTTTCGCCTTACGGCCAGAAGTGCCGTACTTGTAGCATAGTTTGCTTCGATCTGGCCCCTTGCAGTTCAAGGAGATGGGTCCGAAGCTAAGGCACTTGTAGCATCGAGTTTGGGCTACCCTCCGACATATCCTGCACACAACCCAGCCGACTTTAATTTTCTCCTTGGCCAGGAGTTGCACAGCGTCTTTCTCTGGGATGTCTATTATTGCCGCCCTTTGCCCTCTAGGATTGGTAGGCGTTACCTTACCCTAGGGTAGGGTAGGGTAAGGTAGGGTAGCCTTACCCTAAAGCTCTCTGTCATAGGAAGAATTTGCCTGATGGAATATTCTACTTCTTTGGCATCCGCAATGCAGCCAAGGTCTCTTATTTCCAAAGAGGCCATTGGCTGCAATGTCGAGATAACAGCTTTAGAGCCAAAAAGGTCCTTGACAGCGCTCTCGAACGGGCCCTTGTCGGTGGATTCCTCTCCGAGTTCTTCGAGAAGTCTGCCTGCTCTGGTCGCTCTTAACGTACGTAGACAGAGACCGTTTTTTTTCGGGTTCCGCATTTTGCCTGATTTCCTTGAGGACCTCGGCGTAAGTTCTCCTATCTGCGTCCCTGCGCTGCTTGCTCCTAGTCTTTTTAGGCATAGCGCTGTGTTTCGTGCCTTCTTGCTTTTCAGGCGTCTCCTTCAAATCTTTTGCTGTCACGCGGTATATCTTCTTCGCAGCCTTTTGTTGCGACTTAGAGCGCACCAATTGAAACTCAACATCTCTTTCCTCCCCTTGACTGATGTCTCCTGTCTCAACTGGTGTCGGCCCCTTTGCCCTTTTCCTTTGGTCAGGTTTAAGTGGGCTGCATGCCGCCCTTTTGCCTTTTACGATATGGCTGACATAGAATTTAAAGAAAAAGCGCGGAAAATCGCTTAATAATTATTGAGCCACGGTGAATATTAAAATCATAGTTAAGTATTATACATAAATTATGGCAAAAACTCTTTTTTTATTTATAACTTTTATATAGTTTTACATATGGTTTGAGCGAATGCATTTGATATATGCACAATATATAAAAATACTAATACTCATATACATACATAGATACCCATCTCGCTGTAATTAATTCTATTATTACATATTTTGTTTTTATATTTTTTAAATTTTCATATCTTTTACTGTTCATCTTAGTTGTGTGACAATGCCACCTCATTCCATTGTGGTATCACGCTTATATCCTCGATCACTTCAGTGGCTTGCAACTTTTTGGGAATACGTATGAAAATCAATTTTCATTCTTAAAACTGTTTGTGACAAGTTTTTAAGGTATGAATAAAACAAATAATTTTATTCAAAGCTTAAAAATACTATCAAGAGCTATTTCTAGGGAAAAAAGACAAGGGACAGGCGTAAATTTAAAAATTATCAAGCATCTTTTTTAAAAAGTGAAATGAATGCCAAAACGATAGTTAAACCTAGAACGTTTAATAACACACACGTGACGCACTAACCAAAAGTTTTTATTGAAAAAATTGTTGCAATAAAAAGTTTTCAAAGACGATGACCTCTCAAAAGTGAGTGAAAGTGATCTGACTGAAAGATCAGAGCAGCTGAATTGCTGCGGACAATTCATACATGAGGCGAGGTCCTAGTTATAGGCTGGATTCCTAGGATGTCAGAGGGGGAACTTGAACGGAGGTCGAGTAGTCATTTGCTGCTGAGAATCGCTCTCTCTCTGGGTGTAAACAACCTTCACTCCGCAACAAAAAAAAGTGTGAACCAGAGGAACCGCTTTAAGACATACCAGCTCAAATTGGATGCCTCAGCGCTACAACAGCGAAAGGAATCAATGAAGCTGCGAAGACAATTGATGTCAAGCATATACTATTACAAAAACTGTTTGAATGTTGACAAAAGATTGATTCATACCATTCATTTTTTAAGGTTACGAGTGTGAAACTGCTGAAAGTAAAGTATAATTCATCATTGTTATTTTATGACCAACGACTTAACGCATTTGCACCGTTCATTTGTTGTTCAACGATGTCAAATTTGATCCTGATTTCCTCGAAAAATCCCAATATAAGCGATGAAAATGTCTTGAAGCGCCAATGGGAAACAGGAAATCGGAAATGAAAAATGGGATGGCAATTTGGGCAAAAGTGATGATGTTCCTAATTTACCCTTCAATTCATATGGCTTTTTGCTTCGTTAAGTTTTCTAAAAAGGTTCAATAATTTGGAATAAATATTTTCGTGAAAATAACACTGTTTACGCAAAAACTTTTCGACACGTGAAAAAATCGCTGCCACAAACGTATTACCTCTAAGACAAATTACTTTTAACGAAAAAAACCTATAAATTGAAGAATAAGTGAATATTTATCCAGAAATAGATCGCTTTTTAGACTTTTAGATGCCCAAAAAGATTGGGTCTACATTCCTCTCTGATCGTCAGAGTAATTCAGTAGTATACCGTATAAAAATTTAAAAACCTTTCAATTAATTGATAATTGAATTTCAAAAAAGGTGTCTTTTGTCGTATAACGCTTATAATGATTAGTCGTGAATTGAAAATTTTGTTGCTTGTGAGACATTTTCCGTCAAAATCAACAAGGTCTTGAAGTTCATATTCATAACTATCAAAAGAAAATATTCTTTTGAAAACAAAAAACAGATTTTTTTTATTGTATTGTAGTACTCTACAGAATATCAAATTAATTGGAGAGCAAAGTTTGCAATTCGACTTATAACCCGTCATTTCTATTGTGTCTGTATCTAAACTCAACAGTTTTATCCACATAATGTATAGTATATTGTCGTAATATTAATTCGATGAATAATTATAATACATGTAAGGTGATGTTTGTCTTCAAATACTGGACAAGCTTCCATGTCTGCCTTAAATTTCAAACAAATAATATAATTTCCAATTGTTGGTTCGGATGTTTGCAACCTTCTAAAAAATTAAAAAAATTCTTGTTAGATTCCATTTTTAGGTTGATATTTTTATTTTGCAACAGACAGCTGTTTCGAGGCCGATATGGTCCCTTCTTCAGTGTTATGTCTATTAAAGTACAAGTGGGCGAATTATCTTTTTTAAACCTACAACATTTATCATACAATGGATAATGAAGGGAAACTTATTGTATGATAAATGTTGTAGGTTTAAAAAAGATAATTCGCCCACTTGTACTTTAATAGACATAACACTGAAGAAGGGACCATATCGGCCTCGAAACAGCTGTCTGTTGCAAAATAAAAATATCAACCTAAAAATGGAATCTAACAAGAATTTTTTTAATTAAATAATATAAGTGCATAATAACCCAAATTTAACGAAAATTATGAATAGAATATCTATTAATCGTATTTTTCTCCATTACTTTCCATTACTTTGAAAGGTTGTAAATTGTTATATTGATTTTACTTATAATTCGGCGAAAACAAGCCTTAAACTTCCCAACAACTTGACTTGAAATGATTCGTTTTATTAAAATTTATTTCAGTACCACAAAAATTTGCTGGAAGACTTATCGAAACCATATTAAGAAGCATTCTCACATCGACAGCCAGTTCGCCTTAAAGATTACATACAAATCATTGGAAATTAACGAAGTTTAAGGCCCCCACAACTAAGGCTGAACGATTTTCATCAAAACATCATGAGTATGTGGGTTTGCTTGCCCACTCATCGACTGATAAGCCGTTGAAGGAAATAATTCTCATTGACAGGAATAGAATTCCAACGAACTTCATCAAAAGTTAATTGATTTACATTAGATACGTACTTCAATCAGTTAATGGGACATTAGCTTCAGCACGTCTTATTTATTCCTCCGTTAAGAAAAAAAATTCGTACAAGCCTCCATTTTCAACGTCAATGGCAGCCAAATAAAAATTTACAACACATACTATACAATCTGCACCCGAGGATAGATTTAAATCCATCGACCCAGCCATTAATAGATGTTGTCACGTGTCCTTGCCCCACTGAACGCTCCAGTTCAACGATTTCGATAACAACACATCGAGTATCCTGAATGCGCTTAAAGTCCCATAAATAGTTTCCCAGTGAGTACCTTGACGCAAGGTATTCATAGGTTTGTGTTGATGTAAGAGGATATATGCAGCCAATATACAAGGCAATTCACAAACACTCAACCATCAGTGTGATACGATGCTTTGAAATCATTTTCTGATTTGAGTTGATGTGAAAACTGTAGCATTCTAATATAATACTTTAAATTTCAAAATTAAGTTAAAAATCGTTTTTACACTTTTAACGGTCAAAATCGAAATTACCGAGGCAGTTCTCATTCAGTTTCCCCTTTATTTTACATAATGATAATAAGAAAAGTGAAGTAAAAGCCATTTTAGATCTGTGCTAACACTAACACCAATGCATCTGCATAACAAATATGAAACATATCCATGAAAACGTTAATGTATTGCCTCTTTGCAATCGCCTTGAAAAATAATTTTAGGAAATAGAAGTCGTCGAAAAGAATCATATTGAACATAATATTAGAAATAGAAAAAAAATAACGATTATGTCTTGAACAGACGACATTGCTCAATCTAGTTCATATAGTCATAATAGTTGTGATATTCTAAAAATATACGGAGATATACAGTTTATGAAACGATTCTAATTTATCCGGAAATTGAAAATTGAGCTTAAAATCAAATACTTTTCAATACTATTTGTGAGTGAGTGAATTATACTCGCATGTTGTGCTATTTAAATGTCTCTTATATAATTTGAATACCGAAATTTTTAAAAAATTGTTGGAAAATTTTCCTTTAATATGTTTAATTCAAACTGGAAAAGCAGATTACTCCTGAGGATGGACTCTTGAAGTGAAAAAAATCAAAATATTTGCCATCTGTTCCGGGTATTAAGTAATGGATACATTTCCATCACGTTGGGAAATTGTACTCAATAACAATCAAAAGAGTTATTAAGGACGAAGAAGATCTGTCTCCTTGGCAGTATGATTTTCGAGAAGTACATTCCAATGCTGATGCTATTTTCGAAGCCAATTTAGGAGTAGCTCCAAGCTGGACCAATCATTGAGTGGAACTTCACATGTGATTTAATGTGAAATCATTGAGATGGGTTGAAGTATAGAATGCGATTCGTGGAGAATTCAACATTCGAAAAACCATCCCATACACTACATGATGGAAAAACATTCAACTCAATCTTAACAAAGTTATGGGAACGAATATAACATGGATGGATAACACTGGAAAACAGCATGTCTGATGCATGAGATTTTTCACATGAATCTGAATAATTTTTCCACGCTGATTTCAAAAATATATGCCGTTTTTATGTAGCAACTCTAGTTTTGGAGTTACGAAGTGACAGAGTTTTTCATTGAAAATGCACATCGCTTAAGTTTAAAAAAATTTTTAAATATATTTATTCTGAATAAAATTTCCTTTTTTTGGATTTTCTAGAGTGAGATGTATTATGAGTACTATTTTGAATGCTCCAACAATAATCAGCCATCATGTGTTCATTCCAGTACCCCTGATACCTCTCCTCAATAGTGCGAATATCCTGGTGAAAGCGCTCTCCTTATTCCTCGCTCAGGTCGCCAAGCTGAATGTAGCCGTCAGACTTCCTACAGTGTGTCCCAAATTTATAGGGGCACCCAGTTTTTTAGTCAAATTTTTAATGTTTTTAAACCAAACAAATCTTAATTTGCACAAGCTATTTCTACTTATAATTCACGATTTCTGTCTTTTTTTGGTGAGCCTACGACAATTTGTTCGTTTATTATGCCATTTTAAAAAAAAAATAGTGTCCCAAGTTTATAGGGGCAGTGAAAGAAAACACGATTTTCTATCGAAAATTATTTTTGCTGGTGAAATTCTATCGTGAACTACAAATGATTGTGTCTATACTGTAGTTCCTATTGAAATTGAAGACTTTACCAACAAATTTTAGACAAGTATAAAGGAAATCCTCCTTTGCACCGTGAAATTTTGATGCACTGTAAAAACTCGGTTTCTTTTCGGTCGTCCGGTTGCTGTATACCTGCATTTTCTTTTTTTTTCGTTTGGTGTTCACGGTTTGAGCCCTAATCATAGATAAACTCGTGATTTGCGGCAACTGATGTTGGTAGAAGTTTTGAATTGGCTGGTTTAGGATAATAGAAAATTCCACACTGTTCTAGACGACCAGCATAATCTGGAATTTTCTGAAACAATCGGCTCAGGTATAAATACAGGCACGCTTGTTCAGAAAACTCAGTTGCGTGCTAATCGCCAGCAAAGATTTATACGTGGAGTGTTGTGTGAAAATGAGTAGAGGAAAACAGCTATCGAGAGAAGAAAAGGCATCTATTGATGCATTCAAGACATGCGGCAAGTGTAATAGAGAAATAGCTAGGCTAATCAACCGTTCGAGTAATGCCGTTGATAGTTATTTAAAAAAGAAAATCAAGGAAACTTAAAAGAAAAAACGTGGTCCACCGTCAAAACTTTCGGAACGAGATAAACGTAGAATCATTGCTGCTGCCTCTCAATCAACCAAATGTTGTAGGCGTATCAGAAATGAATACACGCCTCCCGTCTCAAAAAGCACAGTTTATAGAGCTTTGAAAGAATCTCCAAATTTGGTGCGCGAGAAAATGCAGAAAGTCCCGAAATTAAAAGCTCATTACATGGTGATTCGCTACAAATTTGCCGAAGAGAGGTTTAAAAAAGTTTAACTTAGATGGCCCAGATGGCGTTCGAGACTATTGGCGAGATCTGCGCAAAGAGCCACGTTTTTTCTCCAGGCGGAACCTTGGCGGTGGGTCCGTTATGGTGTGGGCGGCCTACAGTGGATTCGGAAAAGTTGGCATAGAAATCATTTCGCATCGAATGAACAGCGAAGACTATCAGGCAGTGCTAGAAAAGCATCTGAAGCCCTATTTCCGCCGTTACCGCTCTGCAAAACTGATCTTTCAACAGGATAACGCGTCAATTCACTCCAGTAAATCTACCAAGGAATGGTTGTCAAAAGTGAAAATTCCTGTACTTCAGTGGCCTGCCATTTCTCCGGATCTAAATCCAATAGAAAATGTTTGGGGCATGATGGTCCGCGACGTTTATGACAACGCTCGTCAATATTCATCAGTCACAGAGCTGGAGGAGGGCGTCAAAAAACCTTGGGAAAACATCAGTATGAGCAGCTTGACAAATCTCAACGATTCGATGCAAAAACGGATGAAAATGTTATTTAGAAACGATAGTAACGTTATTAATTACTGATTTTTCGTTGCGAATCAATAGATTTTACCAATAATAAAAAATTTTCTATGGAAAATCGTGTTTTTTTTCAATGCCCCTATAAACTTGGGACACTATTTTTTTTAAAAATGGCATAATAAACGAACAAATTGTCGTAGGCTCACCAAAAAAAGACAGAAATCGTGAATTATGAGTAGAAATAGCTTGTGCAAATTAAGATTTGTTTGGTTTTAAAACATTAAAAATTTGACTAAAAAACTGGGTGCACCTATAAATTTGGGACACACTGTATTGCCCAAAAAATTTCTCACTACCCAAACAAACTGTTCCCATGCACATTTCTCGACAGCTGTCATATGGTTGATGAAATTTTTCTTCTATCAACTTCCTGATTTGCGGGCCATCGAAAATACCACCTTTGATTTCCTCACTACTCAATTTTGGAAACACTTTTTCAATGTATTTGAAACATTCGCTATCTATGTTAAGAGCTTTTACGAACTGTTTTATCAACCCCAGTTTTATATGCAAAGGAAGCAACATAATTCGGTCTCTGGATACTATTGGAGCATTAATTACATTTTGCTTACCGAGAATCCAAGCCTCCCTGGAAGGCCAGTCTCTTTTTGCCCACTGTTCAGCTTTAGCTCGGCTGTCCCATAAGCATAGGAAAGAGAGATATTATGTGTAACCACTTTGTTGGCCCAGGAGAAAATTTACCATTTTCAAATCAACACATACAACCCAGTTATATTCCTTGTACTTGATTTTGTCGAGAACTAAAGATATTGTAGGATATTCTTCTTAAACCTTTGTAGAATGAGCAATAGGTTAGGAACCAAGTTTGTTACCATTATGTTAAAGTACACATTTCAAACTTCGTTTTGACGAATCAATGAACAACCGCCACTGACTTCGATTATACTCTTTTAATCCCATTGCAGTCATTAGGCCCGGAATATCAGTACAAAACACAAAATTATCTTTTTTTAGTAAAGAAAGGAAGTAAATCCTTTTCCCTGTTACGGTAGTACGATATCTTCGTTTCTCTGGTGAACAAATTTCTTTCTTTCAATCGGGAAGCTAAAATTTCTGATGCCGTTTTAGACAGTCCAAGGTCTCTGATCAAGTCATTTAGATCATCTTGATTTAGTGATCGGGGACTAATGTAGCAATCAAAATCACCGTCGCTACCACTGCCGTCGTTTTCGGTTTGTCCGCTGCACTGGTCTGGATTTTCCGAAAATGTACATGGCTGCTGTGATGTTGATGTGTCACTAATACTCAAGACTGGTCTAATGGCAGATTTTAAGTTTGGATACATCCACATAGAGCAATTTTTGTGGTTTATTCCTATGATTTTCGTTACGCAGAAATAACAGTCGTCATGATGATTGGATGGTTCACGCCAAATCGTAGGTATGTACTTAAAAGTGGGTCTTTTTTTGTTTGCCCACAGTCGCAAAGATTCAACACAACTTTTGCATACCAAACTTGGCATCCAAGGTTTAGCGTTTGACGGCAACGGAAACCCAAAGTAGTCGAAGTATGCCTTTTGCACAATGTCCGACACATTTAAACGAAATTTTTGTAACATATATTCTCCACAAATAACACAAAAACAATCAGGATTATTTAAACACGTCCTTCTTGAGGAAGACATAATGAAATTTATAAAGGAACTAGTTAAGTTACTCCACTATTGATAGAAACTACCGACTACTTATGTAAATTCAAGACGGTACCTGTATCTCACTAAATAGAGCTGCTACAAAAAATCTGAGGGTAGATTTGAAATCAGCGCACCCAAATTAGTAAGCAACAGTAGAAAAACTTCATGCAACAAAATAAAAGTTTGACTTTGTTTTTCTGTGTAATGAAAGTTATGAGAACGAATAAAATATGGAAGACCATTAACTTCTAATTGTGACTACTAAATTAAAAAATTTTCTCTAACTCGAAGACACTTAATCAAGGCCTATTTGATAAGGGCAAGGAGCTGAAACAAACTAAGGATCATTCCGGTATCTTCGTTAAGTATGCGTATTAAACTGTCTGAGAATTGAAATCACTCTGCAGACTTATTCTGAATATCAAAAGCCCTCTGGTAAGAAGATGAAGATTTTTCATGATCAAAGTTAACTCGTTACTATGGTTTAGAACTATATACTATTTTCTATCTGTCTCGGCTGATGCTACCACAATTATGATGTCAGGATCAGATGTGCATAATCAGCTAAGTGGCCTCATTTAACTTGGATTATAGTTACCGGGAAGAACTTTCGAATTTAACTGGTGAGGTTGGCCACCTTTCTTTCAACTCAAATTTGTAGCAGGAAAAATCTTCCAGTACAGTCCTAAAAATTGAGTTAGGGGATCGGCACCAATCTTTTTTATGTTGATGCATCCGAAAATATTCACACTGGCGCAGTAACAGGATCAGATAGAAATTAGTTCACCCATGCCCTCGATTTCATTTGTATCGTTCTTCAAGATTGTTACTAACCTATGAAGAGCATTGTCTCATCGCAATATTAATTGTCTGCATGCTATTGTGCTTTTTGTATTGGCATTTCTGCTCTCGTTTTCGGAAATGCGTGCAATATATCTCTTGCAATTGGTTATACTGCCAACTTGGAGACTATTGAATATATGCATTCATTTTTAATTTTTAACCTTTTCCATAGTACTAATAGTCCTGGTTCATATAGTAGTACATCTTTAATGACTCTATTAAGTAGCTCTGGACGATGGTAGGCTATGTTAGGCTTTTGCCAAATAGGTGACGATACACGCGATGCCTTCTAATAAGTTGTTTATCGATTGGCTCAGAAAAACTCATCCCCAAACCTGTTCGTACACCCAACGCTATTTTGGAGTCGACTTTTAAATCCCATATAATGATAGTCCTAACTTGCTACCTTTACGCCAAATGAACTTACTTCGCCTATCAACTGATATTTATCTAGTCTTTTGATTGGCCTTCTGGACCATTTTGGCTTCGTTAACCCTTAAGGTGCTTAATAAAGGTTCAATAAAGATTATTCAAAGGCACTCAAGGCATTCAATTTCCTAGTCGAGCTCAACCAAAGTTCAAGCTTAGGTCATTCAAAGCCAACATTATGGTCATTCAAAGTCAATCAAGGCCAATCAAATCCATTCATAGACTTTTAAGGCCAAGCAGAGGCCAACTAAAAGCCATCAAGGTCAAATCAAAATTAATTACAATCAAACAACGTAACGGCAAGCACACCCAAGGTAAAATCAAGATCAATCAAGGTAATATATGGATAAATTACGAGCCTTCAAAGTCTTTCAAGACATGGGGATGTTTTTTAAGGAATATCAGCCTTATTCGTAGTCATTCGTGACCAATCCCAATTTGAACATGGTCTAATGGCTACCAGTTCAAGGTCATTCAAGATCCAATGAAAGTAAAATAAGAAAATAAAGAAAATTCAAGGTAGATTAATGCCAATGCCAGTTCATTCGAGGTTGAATCAAGATTATTCACTGTTCAAACATTGTCGTGCAAGGTAATAGCAGGCCATTCATGGTTCTTCGACATCATTCATGGTAGAATAAAGAGCATTGAAGGTCAGAATACATCAAATAAACTTCAGTCAATGTTTAAAAGGACGGTAAAGATCCTTTAAATCCAGCCTTGACTGACCTTGTTTGAAATTGAATTGATTTTGAATGACAAGGGCAAGCGTTGACTGGCCTCGAATAATCTTGAGCTATCTGAATGAGCTGAATTAGTGTGAATTGTTCTAGGTTAATCATAATTAACCGTCACTGAAATTACTTCAAGGGATCTTAGATATCCTTAGAACACTTTTATTTAACCTAGAATTCTTTGATTAACAATTAAATTAGGCTAAATGACCTCAAGTTTGATTTAACTGCTTCTTTATGACATCGATTTTGCCTTGAATGAGCTTGAAGGATGTCGATGCAGTGGATTTACTCCAGCTCATTAGGTATGTTAGTACTTTAGCTGTGATACCTGCTCAGTAGTTCGACAGTACTTTGTGCCTTCTGATGCGGACAAGCTCAACTTCATCTGTGCAGTACTCCTTTCCTAAATTTGTGCTCTATAAGCAAGCGTTTTGGACAGAAATTTAATTGCTTCGCCGTTTTTATGTTTTTTTATGTTTCAAAAAACATCATGCGTTTGATGATTCCTGGCAGCTCACCATAAAGCAGAATATGAGTAACCGGGATTTTTGGTCTGCTCTCTATTTTTCTCTTCAGACTCTTTCTTGAATATACGACAGTCTTTAGTGTGCTCTTCCATTTACGTGAGGTTAACTAAGCTGTGAAACGAATTTTCGCATTAGGATCGACATATGTTTCTCCCCACAGAGCCACTCAGAATCTTGATGTTGTACTGAATTCAAACATATAATACATCTGGATTAGAAATGTGAAACCTGCAAATTCCATAAAATATACAATCAATGGAAATTGGCCGTCAGCTACCATTTATTTTTTGGCCCTCTCAATTTTCATTGACTCTTTTCACTATTGATAATATCTACTAGTAAGCTTTCAATCTAGAACAGGCTTTAGCAATACTTAGGGTTCGATTCAGTTTAAAAATTCTCACTGGTAAAATCAGCTGGTTTTATTTTCGGGTTCTCACTTGCCTTAAGGAAAGATATTCAGCCCGACGTTGATCAATGTTTGAAATACCCCAAACGAATCCTCTCAAAATTCTAACCGAAAAGATCTGAGTATTTAAAGAATTTCTTAAATCACGTCGGGGTCACCAAAAGGTTTATATCGTGCACTTCGTTTTTTCACTGCATTAATCCTTTTGCACAAACCGATCAGATACAAAATCTGCATGTTTATGATACGTGGAGTCTGGGAAAATTATCGGTACTCCGATCTATGGTCAAGACCAATTAAATTTCTTCAATGTTACTATTTTGTTTCTGAGTAGCAAGATATTTTTCTGATCATTTCGAGACACATTTCTATCTTGTTTCTATTTCTATCTTAAATTTTCTGATTCTTGCGCAATATCTGTAAGCTGCTATGGTCTAGTACTGCGCATGGGAACAATCGCGTCGTGGATTCCTCGAATGAAATTCTTTTGAAATCCAAGAAAAGTTATATTGGTACCATTCGCAAGCTTAATAACTCACGATGTGCTTGTAGTTGAGATCGTTTTAATGACATATGAATATCATGTGCAGTATTCCTTATTTAGATATTTCTTCGTATTAATATTATTTATTAGGTATTAGATATTTCTTTACATTTATATAAGATATTCCTATAATATTTATTGCATTGTATATTTTTATTATTCCATTTCTTTGAATGAATTTTAGAGCGATGATTTGTATCTGAAGAAAGGAATTGCCCAAAAATAGAACATGCGTTTCATTTATTGTTATTTTACGAATCCATTCTTTTCCAGAAACATTCACTTTTTTCGAAGATAGGGTTGAAATGTCTCAATCAGGATGGTTATGCTCAGAACAGAGAAAACATCAAAGGTGACGATTATTTATTTGAAGCTTTATCTCAGGCTGAAGTGCGGTGAGAGGTGTCTGTCGGACTCACAGGAAAAAAAAATTGAAAGCGTTACCCTGAACACTATTTGCGTTTACCATCATGCACGTAAAACTCAATACTGAAGTATGTCGTATCAAATCATTCCCAGGATCAATCACTGTCACAGGCATTGGTAACCACTGGAAATACAAGAAAAAAAAGCTACTTTCCTCAACATACTAGAGCTAATGTTTGAAAGGCAAAGATGAATTGAATCAAAAACGATAAATGAGTTAAAATGCGTCTTAAATCGTATCAAAAAAAGGTCATAGATGTGCAGGAAACTAGAATTACGTGTCCTTCTGTATCAGGACCAACATTTTAGGCAAAATCGTTTATATAAATTCATACCCAAAGTACTTTGCTGACGTTTTTTGTTATACTATTACTGCAATCACGGTCTGCTGTAAAGTAAGTCTAGAAAATAAGAACCAATATTCGCAAACGAAACAAAAACTTTACATTCAACCGAGCTTGCCTACTGTTTTACTCATGATACCATAGAAAGGCGCTATTATCTATCCTCACTTTACCACAATCTCTGACAGAACCTAGTTTCGAGCAAGAAAGCACACACCTTGTCTGAAGCTATCGGAGTTAAAGAAATAAGACCAAACACTCATCACCTAGTAAAGTAGTTATACGTAGTTATAATTTGTTATAGGTATGTTATATGACGTATAAAATTGCAAGCTTAAGTTCATTAAGTGCAAACTCAAAACTTTTCCTTATTTTAAAGTTTTATGAAACTTTTTTTTTTTATTCAAGAAAGAGTTTCGTACTTTGATTTCCAGTGGAAAAAGTAGCATTGGATGCTGTGCAAATCATTCTAAAATCACATTTTCATTTCGAAAAATTTAAACCACAACTAATTCTTTAAGCTATTTCCAACTTCATGGTCCAAGGAAACGTTGAAAGTACTTTGTTTCACATTGCTTGCATGTACAAATCCATTAGGCAGCAAGAGCTTGAATTTTCTATGTTCTTCGTCACGAACTTCACTAATGTTGAGCTTTGTTTACCAATTACCCAAATTAGTGATCCAACATTCGATTCACTAAAACCTTGAAATTTCCACCCTGAAATGCTTTAATAGGAAAGTTACTCAACAGTAAATAAGACCTAACAAAATCAAAGCTCAACACTCTCTAGTCTTAAGTAGGAAACAACATCATTCGACGATGGAATAAAGTCTGCAAATAACAGTCTTTCGTAATGTGTACACAATTTCAAGTCTCTTCCTTGCTATTACTTTCACTTGATGCAACAATCTTCTACAACATAATAGGATCAAACTTTCACCTTGTAGCCGCAACGAATGGAATAATCTTGTCAGCTTTGCTCGATAGACCAAGTGGATTTAGCTCAATCCATCGGACTTGTAAGAGTTGTTTGCTTCGCAAGGATACTTTCTTTCATTTACTCGTTCGCTCTGAAAACACATTCAATATATTAGCAGAAAAAAGTATCTCTTCACAAATATTTCAATTACTTCATTGCACAGAGGATTTATCTGCTCTTCGGTCTTCATGGACCGAAGGGATATTTATTTTTTTCCATCGTACATCAGCCTACCAATCATTTTCTTACTAAGCGAAATCGTAAGTCAAATTCAAGAAATTTCGCCAGAAAAACGAGCAGGAAGAAGATGGTGGGTTCATTAATGAATGGCACTATTCGAAATAAAGTTGCGCAGGGGCCATCGTAAGAAGGAAGTAAAGCAGAAAGGAAAAACGAGCATTTCATTTTCTCATTCAAAATACTTAATTTGCTAAAGAATTTTTCCATTGAATACCTCCCTCAGTGCTTGATATTCTAAGCAGATTAAAGTGAGTAGAAAGAGAGAAAGCATTTCAACTGACTGTCCTTTTGCTTACTGCAATGAATGATGACAGGGAAACTCAGTTATGCAAAGAAGAATATAAACTCAATTTGACAACAAATTTTTTGTGCCAAGCCATCATTGATTTCTAATTGTTTTCGCATTTGACGTTGAGGATGCTTTAAAGACAATTTGAATTAAGTATTTGTATGCAGATCAATTCTATTGCTTGTAATGTAGAGCCAGAGAGTATCAATGGATTGTGGTAATATGTTAAAGCTCAAAAGACATAAATATTAGGCAAAAGTTTAATAATCAAATCAAATTTGAAGGGTTATCAATAGTTGAATAAATTCAACATTCCTTTTTACTTTGTGTTTATAAAAATGGTTGAATTAGTCTTCTTAGTTTAAAATACGTATTTAAAGTAATGTAATATCAGCATAGCATTCCTATCATTGTGGGATGGAACAGGCTTAAGGTTTTCTTACTGTAAAACCTACTCAATCGATTGAATTTAATTCGTGCTTGCCAATAAATATGAATCTCTGGTGACCATTGTTTTATCGGAAATCGATTTATTGTTAGTTTTTTCTATACCCTCTTCAAGACTTTAGAACCACTCGAGGACTGGTTACCATCATCGTTCCTTTTCAAACAGTATCATGAGAATCAAATGTATCAGATTAGTTATCAATAAGTGCGCGTTCTGTCCTTTAAATCCATGTATCCCTACTGTAAAGATCTGCTACATTAAATTACAATTTGATTCTTAGCCGCTTTCTTTGTCCACATTCCGTCTTTTTGCGAATGTAACTTGTATGGTTTTAAGAACAAAAATGCTTTTTCCTAGCACAGGTTTTTCACGTTTTATAATACACTGTACCTCGTCATGCAATCCCCTAGTTGAAATTTCTATATCACCTGCATAAGCGCGACATACTGCACTACTTCTGACAGTTTGTTATCTGCCAAAAGAGTAAAGGTAAAAGAGCACTGCCTTGTGAACATCCACGACGTACATACGTGTATTGATAGTACTTGATTCCACTTTAACATTCCATATTTGACGGTTGGCCATTTTGAACATATTCCCTAATCGGATTTAATGGAGCGAACCAGCTAAATTTATTATTTATATCAAAGATTCTTTGGTTTTTAACGGCATCCATACAAATTTGTATCTGTCACTGCATGTATGTGTATGAAGTTGTCCTATTTTAATTGTTCAACCTCTTTCTATATTATTTAATTTAATATCTATATTTATTATTATTTATTATTTAAGATTACTTTAGTTGTTTCCACCGACTGTGAGCATAAAAAATTGTTCCAACTGCCCCCATACCTTTGGAAAACTTCCTAATATCCTTGTTGTTATCAAGATACTTCAAAAGTGGCGTATCAGATGGTCACAGCTTGTGATTTTCATGTTGGTCTTCTTTCTTAGATCATCTCCCATCTCCTCTTAGGTCATCTTGCATCCCTAAACACGTTATTATATTTCCTTGGAAATACGTAGGAAATAGGTTTAATTGAGCAAAATGGTTCGTCAATTTCCCTTGTGATCGTTCTATCCCTGCTCAGCCATGGCTAAATCTAGTCTTGCTGCCACTGCTGTTTTCACTCAACGATTTTTTTCCATAGTGTATTTAAACTTCTTCTATGTGTGTCCTAATTGTCAACTCAGGCTGACTTATTGCAGAGTTTCAAACCTCCACTTTAAGTGACGCTAGTTACTTATTCTTCAACATCGGTTTTTTGTTTATTTATGATGATTTTAGGACAACTTTCAATCTTCAAGGACAATCTTCAGAGCATTGAAGAGAAACCAAAGCCAATGGGTGAAGAAATCATTCTCGATCTTTTATTTGGAAATATTGGCAATTTTCGCAGCCACAGGAATGGTATTGAGCAACCTCAAAGGTAATCTACACGTCACTCTGGATAACAAGTTAGCACTAAGGAAGTTTGTACCTTTTCAAATAACGTCGCAGCCTGTATATGATTTTAGGCAGAACCAAGGCTACAGTTAACCGAATGGATGGAGGCTAATGTATGCTTACGACTCTGCACAAGTGAATACAACACATGCCCCATATACAACAATAAAGAGGAACTTAAGGTGGAAGTAGAAAGACTCATCTGCAAAAGGGTAGAGAGGACTATGTAAGTGTTCTTCTTTCTGCGCAACGAATACAAGGCTCGAAACCTGCTGGTGACAGTAATTTTGAATTCGTGATTTTGACTTTTGATGATTTGTTGTTCGGGTTTGTGTTTCTTCCCGGAATTTATAGAGGGCATTTGCAATTCTGACTGGATCACCTGCTTGTAGCAAATGGCTGCAGCACACAATAACATAACAACCACTTTTTTAATCAGATTTGTCCCCGCGGAAAGGGATGCTTTAAGGTCTTTTCTGTGAATTTAGTGTATAAACTTCGTTGTGGATTCTTTTCTGTTTAGGTTTTCCGCTGCATTAAATTCCTGTCCTGGTTTTGATTTACTGCACTATTACTTATCTCTTTTGCACTATCAACACGAGCAACACCTTCCAGCACTCTAGGAAAGTCGTTTTCTAGAGTGCTCTGGATTTGAAGACAGATACAAGACTTTTTCCTTCAGTTCTCTCTTTGGGAAAAACGAAGTATCCTGTTGACGAGGGTAAAGGGTCCGCACAATTTAATCTCACTTTTCTGACTCCTATGAGCATAGTGTCTCGGGTGCCGAGATTCGCCTTCAGGCGGACGAAATTATACTCATAGTTGAACTCACCATATCCTATGCTGTGGATTCTTCGTTCCCTAACGTATCGTCCTTTTTGCCATTAGAAATCCAATGTGCTACTGGAATGTAGAAGACTAAACTTGTGTGCTTCAGGAACCATCCAGAACCGTCATCGATTTCCAGTGCTTTATAATGACGACTACCTGTCCAAACATAATGATGATTAAACATCATACAGAGAAAGAATGGTAGTGCATCAAAACCAAAATGATTTTGCACAGGCTTTAAGGTTAACTCACCGATCTAATAAGGATCTAATTAGGTGTCAGCGCATGTAGATAACCCCTAAAAAGCATGAAACACTCTTTTCTAGATAGTCCCCGAACGAAACAAGAGACTTTCCATGGATTCTTCTGGGCAAATGGATGGATTACGTGGAAAAATTCATGTTGATGAAGTATAATAAATAACTTAAATTAAATATAATTTACAGGTTGTTTTTCAAGGACTTTTGTTTCGGTACAGTATTTATCATCGTATCACCAACCTGATAGCCTAAGGAAATCGCCTTGTAGCTAGTATCGGAATAGTTGTTTTGATTGAGGAAAATACACTAATAAGTCAAGATATTATGGGCTCACAAGCTAAATCCTTGAATAATATATTGGAGCAAGAAGGAAACTATAGTAATTCTAGTCTAGTATCAGTCTAAGCTAATATTTTTGTAAAACAAAACTAAAACTATTCAAAGTACTATACTGAACTACGATACTAAAAGTTAGTTCTGTCAGTTAAAGGACAGGTATAAACTTCGTGATGAGTGAAATAACTGGTGAATCTACTGGATCTATCTTCAGTATCTTTAGTACCTACTAGAGTTGGAGTCCGAGACATGTCTGAAAAAATCAACGAGCGAGTTTCATAAAAACTAGAAAGAAAGTGGTTGCCAAAAGTCAATTTCCACTTCTGCTAGCTTCAAATAGCACTGGTCAGCAAACGAAGACATTTGTTAATGTATCAATCGGAAGCAGTCTTGTATTGGAAGGAATTGATAATAATAGCCTATTTGTTAACTACTGACAAAGCTCATAAAGCGAGAACGTTTCCGGGTTGCTTTTGAAAAAACTGGGATACAAAAAAAACCACAAGTAGATTTTAACTTGTAGAACGTGTTTTTTCAAAAGCTTTCAGGAAGGAATTCTTAAATGCAATAATGAGGGAAAAATACACACGTCCCAATAAAATTCTTACTATTTTGGTTGGATTCCTTCAGATTACACACCTCTGTATCCAAATCATCATTATGAGAAGACCCTTCCTTTAGGGAAGAAGTGAGGCGTTCACATTCTGGCCGACTTTTAACGTGAACATTGTTATGATTTTTAGTGCATTACTTTAAGGGAAACATTACTCAATAAAATTTTGTTTGAATCAGTGTTTAGTTCAAATTAAATGAATGAATGACGTTTTACAAACACTTTAAAGATACAAGTAAGACCAGAATATTTTTCACATGCACCGATTCTCTCACACATATGCTTGCTCGATGCTTCTCTCGTTGTAGAGGCATGAAATTCACCTTATAAACGCTATTTTACAATACATTTTACAATCGGTTACCACAAGTAAATTTGTTTCTGTTCTATTTTCATTCCATAAGTAATTAATAAAATGAATAAAAGTCCGCAGTCAAGTCCGCAAATTCAGTTCCTTTAGTGAAAGAGCCTATGAATGCCAGACATACGTCATAGTATAAAAGCTGTAAATAATTTCTGCGAAATTGTTGTACACCAAGTAGCAAGGTTTGGATATTATTCACTGTTGGTATCCAAACTCGCTTAAACGCATTTTGTCGTAATGGTCAACCGGCGTTTCCAGCACTCAAAGTGTCTGGCTCTTTACAGCGTGGCTTCTACAATAGATCAAAAAATCAGCTTTTATACTTTCATGCAAATAATGGTCGAATCTTTACACCTTTGTTATCTGTCATCGTTCACAGCCACCACAAACCAAGGATAACAGTATCCAAACTTTGCTACTTTTAATACAACAATGACGCAGAAAAATTTACCAACACGCATACTTCATAGTAGAAAAACTATATGATATCTATCTAACTATATCTATATGATTGTGCGAGTGAATCAAATTCTCGTTATACGAGGGCCGACTGAAAAGTTATGAGCCTGACATATTAAAACACGAGTTAAAAATTCAAAAAAAATTATTTTTCAATGTAGTCCCCGTCGAGTTCAATACATTTTTCACAGAGTTTATATAAAGCCTGTAACCCATCCAAGAAATATTTTTCGTTTTTGTCCTCAGAATGCTTGTCAACTGCCGCCTTTGATTCGTCTTGTAATCATGTAATCACGCTCCAAATCTTCGCCCCCGCAAGTCCTTCTTTAAATTACTTAAAAGAAAGAAGTCGCTGGGAGCCAGGTCTGGGCTGTATGGTGGGTGATTAATTTCTTCGAAGCCAGTCTCTCGCAGTGCCTGCCTGAAAAGTCGTGCGGTGTGCGTTGGTGCGTTGTCCTGAAGGAACAAAATGCGTTTTGCAAGTTTGCCTCTTCTCTTTTTGAAATTAACTGGCGTACTTTTAATAGAGCAGCATAGTACTCGGCATTCATCGTAGTATTTTTGGGAAGATAATCGATGAGCAAAATTCCTTCGCAGTCCCACAAAATGGTGGCCATCAACTTGGTGGCTGACTTTTGCACTTTAAACTTTTTTGGCGGCTTTTCTCCTTTCTCGATCCACTGAATCGACTCGTGTTTTGATTCCGGATCATACAGTCGAATCCAAGTTTCGTCCACTGTCATAATGTGCCTGCAAACTTCTTCCAAGTTGTCCTTACAGAGGTCCAAAAACTCCTGTAATGTTTGAATTCGCCGCTGCTTTTCAAGGGGCATGAGCATTTTTGGAACCCAACGCGCACTCACTTTTCTCATGTTCAAATGAGTGTGCAAAATATCACCAATTCTTTCCTTACTAATGGTCAACTCCTCAGCTATCTTCCACATTTTGATTCTTTGATCGTCCAATACCAATTTCTTTATGATAACGGCGATGTTATCATCCGTGACTGCTGTGTTTGGGCGGCCTGAGCGCGGGTCGTCTTCTAATGATTCTCGTCCCTGTTGGAATATTCGAGCCCAACGTTTGATTGTTGTAGATGATGGTGCAGATTCTCCGTAAACCTCAGACATTTCTTCAAAAATTTCCTTCGCCGTTTTTCTTTTCTTTACAAGGAACTTTATGACGGCGCGGTACTCCAATTTCCTTAAGTGCAACGATGACTTAAACATGGTGATGTTCACCATTTAATAACTCAGAGAGTAATGATGCTATTTACCTAAAAGTTCGCTTATACACTCATGAGATGTTACGCAACTAGTAACTTATCAATCAAGTAATTAGCGGTAGTGGGGGTACCCTAGGCTCATAACTTCTCAGCCGGCCCTCGTATCTATTGGTTATGTGATTTATAAGGAAATAAAATCACAGCTCAAAGGATTCGTATGGAAAAGCATAAGTGGAATAAATATTTTACATTTCATCATACTTTCAACTTTGCCCTTTTAAAACCGCACAAAATGTTAACTCGTCCCAAGTAAATAACGTGTGAATAACGTAAATTCAAAACACAATTCTTCGAAAATACAGAATGGTATAAACAGGCATTGAACGAATTAACATTCCTTAAATATCTCATTCAAAATATACAAAAATAATTTACCATACTTCGAAACATAATTCATGTTGTTTTCATCGTAAATATCACACATATTCCGTGAAAATCTTTTAAGTATACTTAAAAGAAAACGAGTGGTTAGTAAAATGGAACGAATTAATTTGAAGGTGTTGCATTATTTTTTCCACAACATGGTGTCAAAACAACGAAAAAAGTATTCGCAAAAGATGATGACAATGAAAAGAAGATGATTATTTGATATTACTTAAAAGATTGCAAATACCATAACCATCTGATTTTGATTATTCTGTATTGTGAAAATTTTTTATCGCTAGCCTATGGTAAAGGCACAAAGAAACTACCAAAGACGGTTTGTCAACTTTAAACCACAAGTGTGAAGAATTAATAAAATTGTTTGTTGTTTTTAGGAAACTCCTTCCATCGCCATTCGAATTAATAAAATTTCCTAATGCTCTGTTTTTTCTTTTGAATTTTTCCTTTTCAATTTTTTTTCCAATTTTGTTGCTGTTCAGGAATATTATTATAAATTTTCATGCAAAAATATTGGAAATTAAAAAAAGATTTTTTGTTAAATGTTTGTAAAATAAAAAAACTAGTTGTTTACTAAGCTAACTAGCTAACTTAAGTAACTAGCTTTTTACTAGCTAAAGTACACGTTTTATTCGCAAAATTTGATTTCAAACTTGAAAAATGTTGAGCCGATTGGTTGATATGGAGCAAAATGACTAAAGACAAAAGTTGATGCAGGATCAAATTGACCCAAACGACCTCTTGATCGAAAAAATAAGTCAAGTTGGTTGTCAAAATTTTTGGAAATCGATTCCGACCGATTCGGACCGATTTTGCCTAAACTTTGCATGCTTCATCTACTTACTAAGTACTAAGTACTCGTTTCTGAGTGAATGGTTTTTTTTTATCTTTCAATTGTAAGTTATTTTTAATTAAATCAAAAAACAGAGCTATATAATGGCAAAAATCAGAAAGTTTTGGTTATACCTGCACCGCAAATTCAAAAATGAATATTTTGTCAATTCCCTCAGTCAAATTTCCGACAAATTTATGTACTGTAGAAATCACTTGGTTTTTTTCATTTCGGATGAAGCAAGCATGAGTTATCTTCACTACCACATGGAAATGATTTTAAGGTCACTAGGTTCTCACCACTGTTACAGGCTGGATTTTAAATATTTTTTACGAAAATGCAACAGGACATCCTCATTATAGTGGTTAAGAATGTACAAAACTATTCGAAATGTAAATAAATTTAGTACGTTCTCAAAAAAATCATAAAAATATGCTTAAATACGGGTTGAGATCAGATCATTGATTCTCGTTAAAATTACACCCTCTGCTTAACAACAACAAGCGCAACAAAGAAGCTTAATTACCAACCAGTTTAAAATTAACAAAAGGTAAAAACGAATGCAACTTAAATGCTGATTATTTCTTGTCCTTGATTTTCAGTGCAATTTATTTGGTATACTAAGAAACTGCAATCTAAGCTCGTTTCGTAGCTGATGAAAAAAATTCTCTTTTGTCAAATGTTTTATGGTATACAGAAAACGACGCTCATCCAATCCGTACTTGACAGTGATAATGTATACTACATATTAAAATTTGACTCGCTTCGACAAATCTTCCTACATGTTCCAATCAAATACTCATATAAGTTCTCCTTGTCAAACAATTTTCACGGTATTCAATTGTCTGCTGAGTTCAGATCAGTCTAAGGATAAACGTTTTATGTCACGTGTAGCAGCAAATTCTTAAGAATATTTCAAGTAGTTTGACTTAAGAATGGAATTTCAAGAACAGGCAATATTCACTGCTTCATATCAGAGTAACAATCGATAATACTTCAATTGCATGCGCCCGCAATTTCCACCCCCACTCTATTCACGAAACCAATTTCAACTAGAAAATGAAACCGTTTGCAGGCATGACTATTGCACGAATTACTTTCCTGCGGACATCCATCATTTTTCTAACTCCCCTAAGAAACTCTCTTTTGTGAAAAGGTTCAACCATTTGAAGAATGTTTTGTAAAGCTATGTGGGACTCAAGTGGTATGTTATCATAGAGCTTAATATTGAAAAAGTAAAAAATATCCCATTCTAAACGGATGTCAGTAAATGCCAAGCTTATAGGAAACATTTTTTTCGGGCGGATATCCTTCCTATCTTGTAAGAATCAGCGTATCCTATCCTTCCTTCTATCCTAATAATTTATGCAATGTGATATTAAAGTCTAAAATATAAATTCCGGGAGATAATTTTTTTTTTTGAATACGGATCAATTTTTGCTTAAAAAAATGGAGTACATGTTTATGTATCCACACATTTTCCGGAGAAAGTTCATTTCGCTGCTACAGGAATCGCAACATAAAAAAGAAATGAGTGGAAATTTTTAGAAAGAGATGTTGGTTGATTCACTCAACTCGCTGAGTTTTCTTCGAATTAATTGTTTATTGTTTTATCTAGGACATATTCGGTCACAAATACTATTGTCTTTTGTTGTCTCTTTTGATTTTTGTTATTTTTCCAATGAGCAGATACTACATTATTCCTTCAATAAAGAGCAACCCAAGATGTTTCCAAGTCCTATACCTTTAGAATTTATTTTGAAGCAGATTTGTTCTCTTATTTTTCATTGGAAACTCCTTTAAGGCAACTTGACTTTTACCCCAATTAAAATTCTTTACCTTGAACGATGCTTCCAAAAATGTTGCAAATCGAAATTTCAGTTTAAAAATCCTGTTTTCAACACGCTGATTTATTCCCTGTCTTTAAGGTTTTATAGGTACTGTTATCCTTTAAAGAAATACCTTCCGTATTTCTTCTTAATGTATATTTACATATTGTTGTGGACGTGTGATTAAGAAATAATTTCTACTGAGAACCAGGCCGGATTTCCTTTTTCGGTCATGAAATGATGTCGATATCAAAAAAACTCTTTAATATAATATTATAACAGAGCTTTAGCAACACACTGGAATAAAACCAATCGATTCTTTTATTTTTCTTTCTTCTTCCTTCTTTTATTCGAATCTCCTTGTTTCCAAGATCATATGGCCAAGAGCTACTTAACCGAAATATGAGTCCTGACATACATTTCGGTTCAATTGGCACTAACTAGATATGTTGCTTCCACAATTACCCAACATCAAATAGACGCACCCAACCAATTTGCAGCATCCGATACGCCACAATCGGCGTTCCTTGAATCATCCTGAAGACAAGTTGGAATCCGCTTTAACTTGAAAAAGTGATAAAGCATTGCATGGCTCATCGGTAGATTCCAGGAAAGTTCTACAACAACAAGAAGTTAACTTGTTTTCTCAAATTGAATCGTTCAGAACTTTATGTTTTATTCCAGATACACTTTCTTTGAATTATTGGAACATCCTTTGCGTCAATATTATTTGTTGATTTATGATTATTTCGATCTGATTCAATGTAGCGCCGTTCCGATTCGAACCATTAACGTTCTGCTAGTTTTTTTTCGAATTTCTTCGTTTTGTCTCTTGATTCCTGAGTACTTTAGTAGCAATTATGTTTTTATGTATATTTTGTTTCAGGTTGAATTTACACAGAGATCGATTCTAAAATCAGTGAAATTGTTGTGTTTTTACTAATAGTAATTTCAAAAATGTTTGCAATCAAAGTGTATGTGGTTTTCAATGGGCTCTAAATTCTTGCTAAGAAACTCCTTAAAGCTTAAACAACTTTTCCTTTGAAAAACATTAAATATTTCAAAGCCTTTAAAGCAGCACCAACTTGTACGCCTTAAAGGTATGTCGTTTGGAAAGTTAAAGGATATGAACATGCTTTTACGTACAGCATTTACAATGGTAGAATTGTCTGAATCTTCTCCGACTCCAACAGGATAAAACATATCGAAGGGGGCTAGTCTTCTTTTTTTATACGTTACAAAGACTTTTCCTAAACTGAAACAATTGCTGGAGATTAGTAAACAAAACCCAAGAAATATTCCTTTTTCAGTTCCTCGACACAAAAAAATAACTTTAAATTTTCTTTCGATATTTATATTACATAATTTCTATTTTTTGTTAATTCTACTATTTTTAAAAACTAAATTAATAACATCGCAAAGGTGACAAAAACTTGCATCTGAACATACAAGTCATTTCAGTTTGATAGCAAACGACATTTTTGGAGCAGTTTACTGGAATTCTTGTTAAAAATGTTTGTTCTTTTTACAATTTAATCAATGTAATAGAAGTGATAGTAGAATAACTCTTCAGCGGAGTTCTTCTACTTCTACAGAGGCAGTATAAAGGTGGAGGGGCTACGTCACATTCCTAACGACGTTTCACTTTGTATCACCTATGATGGTATCAGGACTACAGCCTTGGATCGGATTGGAAAAACGACAACAACTCTCGCGACGAATTAAGGACTTTTCTTTTGAAAAATCTGGAAATTTCTCCGATATGACAAACATTAGTCAGCGCTATGGGCGCTAAACGTTACCTGTTTGTCCAGAAAAAGTCTTAAATATTATATTTCTAGGCGTTTCTCTTTTTGTTGAAGAACATCGATTTAGTTTTATCGGTAATCATTCGAAATCTCCATCGATTAAGTATCATTGATTAGGTATCGTCAGCAAAAGTCGAAATTGAGCAGTTGGTTAGTACTGGCAGTACTGGTAGTACTGAATTGAAAATGTCATATAATGTTGGTCTGAGACAAGGAGACAAGAGCCTTGAGGAACCCCAGGTGGTACTGTGTAATGACTAAATTGAGATTTTCGTTTTTTTAACGTGGAACCTTCTGTCTTTACGAAAATACATGATCACATTGAACAAATATGATGGAAAATACATAGTTATAAGTTTATGTAGAATACATTGATGCCAAATTGTATCGAAGGCTTTTTCAATATCTAATGTAACCATACCAACAGAGTCTTATTCTAAGAGTCTGTGTCTTAGATTTGAAAATCGAAGGGAGTGTCACAGGCTTGGTCTGAAGTTCAAAGGGCCCGGAACCGTGACGGATATATGACCGAGTTGAAGCATATAAGTCACATAATAGATGACCTCGCAAACTGATCAACAACAGCAAGGCTCGTTGCTGGCAAGATTTAATGGACAATGTGAACAAGGATCCATGGGGCCTTGGATACAAACTAGTTATGCGGAAGCTTGGCACCCTACAGAAGCCTTGCATATCTGAACCGGAAAAGATGAACGACAAAGCACTTTTCGTCTCGTCCATGTCGACGTATGCACGGTGAAACAGCAAACGACTGCCCACTCCTCAGAGAGTCGGAATTGGAAGAGGCAGTCCTTTAAATGAAAACGCGAATAGCGGCTGGCCCAGATCTGATATTGCATTTAAGATATTGCTCCTCTTGTATCACCATTGTCCTGACTTCTAGTTCAGCACATTCAACCCTTGCTTACAGGAAGGGGTTTTTCGAGAACAATTGAAAATTTCTAAGCTGAAGCTGATTAGCAAGTGTAAGGGAGATCTCTAATCGCCGTCGGCATACCGTCCGTTATGTATGCTAGACACGGCTGGAAAAGTGCTAGAGAAACTCATCAATGGAAGACTCACTGACACGACTCGTGCTGCTGGGGGCGTATCTCTTCTGCAGTACGGTTTTGTGGTGACGATTTGAACTCGGCTAGATGGATGAATATTCTGGATACGGTGATAAACTCTAGTCCCTGAAGATTTTATGCTACTTCTGAGGGATTACCCCGAGGAGCATAGCTTGCTTTATGATACGACTCAGGGCAAGCTCAGGATAGAGCTTACATCGGGTGTTGCTTGATCCGGACCTGTGGAACGTGTTGTACGACCGACTGCTGAAATCGGAGATGCCGGATGATTAGTTCGTTTAGGCTCAAGCTCATATATAATCATCAATATTAACTATGATTGGTCTCTAACATTCTGAAAAGTGCAGTATTCCTCAGTCCTTGCAGTACTTATGTCAACTTTTCTTTGTGATTTCAAGTTATTGCACAGGACTCATTTTGCATCCATAGTAACAATTCAAGAAATCCTTCATTAGTGTGACGAGCAAGATGGGAAACAACGCTCTATTAAAATGTTTTCTCCATAAATTCTGCTTATACTCAGATGCGCGTCCACTGTTTGGTGTGCAAGACCAAACTCATTGCATTTTTCCTTGGTGAATTGCGATGATAGGGTACGCGGATGGTGTTGTAGCTTTAGTTGCTGGACATGATGCCCAAAGCGAGCACAAGGAGGAACTGGCTGACAAATCGCGGGTTAAGTTTAGCGCTGGAGAAAATTCGAATGGTCATCTTGACAAAGAAAAGAATCCCTAGAGTAAGGATGGTTTGTGTGATCGCGATACTAGTTGAATCGAAGTCAGTGGTGAAGTACCAGGGGCTATTGATCGACTCGTAGACTAGTTTCACAAATTTGGAGCGAGGTCCTCAGGAAGATGACGTACCGAAAGGATTATATTGCACGAAAGGATGATGGACTACGCGGCTCGTCTGGGATCAGAGGCCGTGGCTAAATCGAGGGCATAGTGAGATTATCTTCTACCTGACCCAGCTATTGAGCGAGCATGGGTCTTTTCAGTCGTATCTGCAGAAGATTCTTCCGACGTTAGATTGTGCCCAGGAACATTTTTTGCAGGCTTGTCTCACATTTTTTACAGGCTGTGACAGGACCTAGACAGGGAAACAGGAGAGCTCCCCCGGATAATCTTATCACCGGGATTCGCGGATCGGTTGGTGAATAGAACCATGTGGCACATTATGTTCGGGCAGTCCTTGAAAATAAAATGGACTCGAAGCAGCCGAGGGTGTCGGGGTTGAAGGATCACTTCTTTGGTAATCCCACTTCTCCCTCCCATCTCGCTAGAGGCGTGATCTCCCTGTTTGAAAGTGCATGACGCCGTGGCAATGCGCGATCAGGCCTGAAGTAGTGTTTCAAACGATTCCAGGTCAGATTGTCAAGTTGGCAGAGGAGGTGTTTAGTGGGTAGTCCAATCATGTGTGACTATGAGCGTTCCACACTCTGTGCGTAAATGAATTCATCTCCCAACACAAAAAATACCTGATTTTATTTTGCACGACACACGGTAAGGTTAAAAATCTAATGAATAATTATTTCAAAAGCCAAATTGAAAACTTGGGAAATTAATGTGATTTTCTACAAAATCTGCTAATCGTCTTACGATCAACTTTTCAAAAAGTTTACCCAAAGTCGGTAGTAAGTTTATTGGCCTATAATAAGCACACAAATCAAGCCCATTGCCTATTTTCCGAATTGAAAATCCTGCTGCATGCTTCCGTCCTACTTAAAAATAATACAAGTTGAAGCAAGCATTGAATAAATGACCTAGATTACTATTGATTTTCTGGGTGTTTTTCAATAGTTTTTGGGGATACGATCGAGACTTGGAGCTTTACCGAGCCTAAGGTTTCGAAGCATCTTTACTATTTCTCTGAGAATTTCGTGTCTTACCTGCATGAGCTGGGAAAGACGCAGTCCACCGACAGTATATTCTGCCCAGGGAGTATGGCAGACGCCTACCACAACTTCTTTCAATTGAAGACGGTGGATAAACGAGCACTATATCCTTTGTGATAGAATTCGTAAACTCTTTTCGGAAAGTCAGCGATCGTGTAGAAAGTGTATGCGATGGTCATCAATTGACAAATGGAAGTATGTGGCGTTTTAGGCACTGGAGGCTCGCGTTAAGAAGAGAGCAATGTTGAATCTCTGATTAATATATTTGCAAGAGGAGTAGCCTTCACAACAACCTTTACTCTCTCTCCGACATCCGGGTGAAAAAACCCCTCTAACTGAAGATGCCAACAAACAAGGAAACAGAGGTCTTGTCTGAAGTAAATTGGCAAACACTTCCGGACTGGCTTGTCAGGATAACAGAGGAGATATTTGAATGATGTCTAGTAACCATTCAATACTGGTAGTCCGTGACTCTGAGCACCAGCAGCCCCCACCTCTCTACCACAAAACACATTAGAAAAACTTTTACAATATTTTCAAAAATGTGCATAAAATGCATTCCGAATTTTCAACAATCCGATACAAATTAAACAAACAAAAAAATTTAATAATTCACTTAATTTGCATTAAAAATCAACTTAGGCACTATGTTGTATCTATTTAATTGTTAGAGTATAAAAAAGTCACAGTATGATTCGCAAAAGTATTTATCGGTTCAATAAAAATTATAACTTTAGACAATAGCTAAGCGAACTACCAAAACTGCTTCTTAATAAGGTTAAACACCCGGTGAAGACATACATTTCCAAGGACTTAATATGGCAGGGGAATTATGAAAAAGTTGTTCAATCAATCAGACAGGCTCGAGCTTCGTCTGGGCGAAGATTCGTTACATTTTTGTTATGTTTGAAAGGAAATTCTAGCCTTGAGTCCGAGTAACAAACCTTAATCTGAATCTCACGTTAAATTTCTAAAGAAAAGTTTACCTGTAACAGGAAAAATTCACGTTAAAGATACATACGTTATTTTTCCAGGTTATGTGATGTCGTCTCAATGAAACTAATTCAAACTTACGCTTCAACGAAAATTCGGGATGAATTAAAGCCATAAAAGGAATATAATTATCACTACCAGATAAGTATCTGAAGTAGTGAAGTAGTTTTCAAAGTAAATGAAACTAACGTCTTCACGGGAAAAGTGAATTTACTTTTCGTTAAAATTGCATGAGCTCTTCGTTCACGTGAAACAGCTTAAGGATGTTTATATCCTCATGATAAGAATGAGCACAGATTCTGCATCAAAATAAAGTGATTAGATTAAGGGAGAATTTTATACTTTGAGTATCTTTGAGTAAAGTAACTGGATCGAATTAACATCAGGGATGTTTTTACAATATTTTTGTTAGCTACCCCAAATTATTGTCATGTATTACTTAAAAATCTTTGATAAATAAAAAAACTTTAATTTACGCTCACATTTTATTTCCACTTCAAATTCAATGCAACATTTCCATGCTATTTCAATAACTTCCATTCAGGTTAGATCCTGTTTTTCCCTTTTTTACCCATTATTCGCCTATTCACTCCACGATCTTCAGCAGCCTAGCAAGAGTAACAAAAGAAGTTGTCCTAAGTTTAAACAGGGATAGAAAGTAATCTTTTACAATCTTCTATTGAGGTTGTTGCTAAAAGGGCTCACGGCTTTTAACCATTTATCTTGTTGTTGTAGTAGGCAAAAGGTTGAAATTTATTCGCATATTAAATGCTGAGCTTTTGTGAAATCAATAGAACTGATGATAAGATTACGATTCGAGAAATTTTATTTTGCGCTTGCTTTTCAGGAACATTGTTTGATTTGTCCACTTCAGAGATTGTCCTGGTTTTCAGCATTAAATGATATGGTTTGTCCGATTCGTTTTGAATTGAGCACAAGTAGTTTTTGATGACATCGCAGGATATATTTTCAGGGACTGAAAACAATTGTTCTTCTTGAAAAATAACATTTCGATCATTGATGTTTCAACATAAAGATGATGTTGATTTTAGAGATAGTGCTTCCCCTTTTTAATGGGCATCGCATAACGTTTAATATTTTTAACGTGTATAACAAATATTGATTGCGAGCACCCTTGTAAAGATAATTTATTGAAAGTTAAACAAAAAAAAATAATTTCATATTGTGGCAATAATAAATCAACATCAACAGCATCTCTAACAATGAATTTATATCAGAATAAGGTAGTCATCTTTGAATTTAGTTCGTTATAAGAGTAGTGATCTACTTATTAAGATCGTCAATTATGCACGTTTGGTGCATCAGACTTGTTTGAAATCATAGTTTCAGACTATCAGTTTCCGAAGATATATATTGGGTTGCCAATTAAGTAAATGCCGATCTCAGTTAAATATGTCTCTAACCCCCATTTTCCATAGCGACATTTCAGCCTTCAAACAAAACTCTACAAAGATCGACAGCGACTCCAATATAAAATGTCTGTTTTCAATCTGTCAAGAACTTCTTCTTGCACTTTAAGCCGCCATTCAATACGCGTCGGTTGTTTTGTTGACGTTAATAAATATTTTTCATTGTTGTTTTTGTGTTCTGATTTTTACAAGCAACCCGATCAAATCCCACACTTAATGACATTCGTAAGTCTTATGATCTTCTGGTTCTTATATTGTTAGCTGTCATCCTTATCAAGCTTCAAAAATTCATGGCATAGAAGTTTTCTTAAAATTTTTTCATGCCTCAATATTAATATATATTAATACGGAAATACAAACATTTCCGCCATATTTTGCTTTATTATTCCCCTAAAGGAAAGATCGCAGCGGAAGCCGATTTTGGCATAATTTGAAAGAAATTTCCGAAACGAATCGGGGTAAAACTTTCAATGATGCCGATGCTTTAAAATCTCATTAAACTCAGTTTTAGGCCGGAAAAGATCAAATTTCTACGAGCGTAGAGTTTTCAAGTTGTCAGATATATAGCAAAAGGTCATTAAACAAAATGCAAAATACATTCTGGATTATTATATTGGATTATTGGATATTGGATATCTGGATTATTAAATATTATATTATATAATTAAAAAAAATTTTATTTCATTCAACAAATCGGCAATTTCTTAGTTGCCAACCCAATATATCCGCAATTCACGATAGAATATCCGGTCATTGGATAATTTTACTTGAGAACAATATTCTGATTAGATGGGATTGAAATTTTTTTAAGGAAGTGAGGAGTCTGGTTTGGAGAAGTGTCCGTAAATTGAGCGTTTATAAGAACCTTTTGAAATAAATAAGGACTACTGGCTTCTTTTTCAGGCTCATGTATAAAGATAATTCCACGAGACTCTTATTTCAATCAATTCGCTAAACATTTTTGGATGTCTCGATAGTTTCAAATTCTCATTGCATGCCTCGAAGTTCTGTGGAAGAATTTTGATAGGTCTACTCAAATTCATTCAATTCCAAGCATTTTCTTCGAAGAAAATATAACAACGATTAAGTGATACGGCCTTTGAATTATTATCTTGATATTAGATTGAAATCAACTGTTCGGGATAGTCTGTTGACCAACCATTTGCCCCATATAATTGTTTTAAAACAAAAATGGGAATGCATTTGCATATAAAGGGTTATTATTAACATCAAAGCTTCGTACCAAGATGGTTGCATACAGGGTATAACAATAGTTTCAAAATGATTTTATTCTAAAGTATATGCAATTTATATGGATGGTTGGGGAGATTGACTGTAAAGGAAGATAAAAGCTAGTGAGATTGTATCGCCGTACCTTTCAAAAGGCTCTTATTAATTCTAGGTTAGATTGCAAACAATATAACCAGCTATAATCACATTATCGCTACTAACGACTCCCCTATCAAGAAGGACATTTATTCTCTTGCAATGTCTTGTCGTCGCACTCTGTATTTGGAACGGTCAGTTCCTACTCCCAAGGATACACCCTCTTGCGTAGAAGGATACATAGCTTTTACATATTTAACTTCTTCGATTCTTTCTCTATTTAAATATTCTCATATTTAAACTTTTACTTTTATGAATGTTTTACTAATATGAACGTTTTGAATATTGAAATGATGTTGGAACTAATATACTTCAAAGTATTTAATCTATCCGAATAGTTACTCCCTCTTAAAGACAATGTAAACTAACTAGTAGCAAGTGATTTAAGTAGGTATTTTATTCTGTAGCAAAGTTCTTACTATGGAATAATAAATTTAACCCAGACACTTGACCTCGGTCTCTTTTTGAAGCTATAATATAAGCTATAAGCTTTTATGTCCGCAAATAATAGATTATCGTCATTAAATCTTCCCATTAGCACTAAGTTGAGATATAGTTTAAAAGCAATTTGCGTTATAAGAGGAGAAAACCAATTTGCATATATTGTCCTCAGATATTATGGTTTACCACCAAACGTACATAGAACATATCCTTAATATCTCTTCCAATCAAAATGACACTACCAATTCGGAAGTTTATTGTTTGATCGGAGCTTACAAAAACTCTAGTCTTGATAAACATGCAGAGAATGTCATTGTAGGGATATCTAAAGAATATGGAAATCCTTGATAACTTGTAATTTGCTTAAATTTATTGCATCTGGAAATTTTTGACCGGAAGAATAATTCAATAGAAATATTAAAGCCATGTGCTCAAATTCGAATAATTGGTACGAAAGAGAAAAGTATCTTTTATTTTCCTCTATTTTTTATGGGATTATTTAACTTATATTAACATTAACGAGAAAAATTGTTTTAGTCATAGACTTTTTCCGACATAGCCGAAGGAAGTTTAGTTTCATGAGACTAAGAATGGGTGAATCAAATTTGGGAATCACAGATTTCAATGATTTATATTGGGTGGTTGCATTGAAATTGTCGATTTTGCACATATTTCCGATTTCCCGATTGGTGAATTGTCGTCCTCGCCTGAAGTTATCAATCGCTCGGAAAAGGAGAAAATCTGATTGCGAAATTTCGGGAGATATGGTTGATGTGATAAAGTTTACCAGCCAATTTCCTTTATGGTGGCCCTGGTGAATGCCGCTGCATGTGGTCGTGCGTTATCCTGGAGGAACAAGACTCCCCTCCTATTCACGAGCACTGCATGCGTACGTCGCTATTCTTGATTAACTTCTCTTAATTGCTGAGTGTTCACTTCAGCTGTAATGCTTCGGCCAGGTTCCAACAGTTAATACCCCACGATGCCTGTGTGATGCCACTATACACACAACAAGGTCTTCCACGAAGGTCATTTGGCGATAATCACTGATTCAAAACGCCTCCCATTCGTTGCGCAACAACAGCGAAGTACAGATACCTTTTACGCTGACTTTTGTTGTTGTCGGTAAGTTGATGAAGAACTTCTTTCCCAGACTTCGAAGATGGCGACTAATTGTGTTTTTGTCAACGTCGAACTTTACTTTTAATTCGTACATAGTTTTGCGGTGATTTTCCTCTATTTTGGCAAGAAGCTCTGTGTCATTAATCCTTGAAATTTTTTTTTTTTTTTTTGAATTTATACTGGAGAAAACATTTTTTTATCCAAAATATTGGCTATCGGTTATTACTCATTTCACCCACCTTTCAGGTAATTCATGAATACTATTCTTGCAAAAATCCATGTCATTTGCGGCAAAATATTGGTCGAGGCACATTCCAACTTCCTCCAAATCGATGAAGTCTTACTCAGACAGTGTGTGCCCCATTGATGCGAAGAGGTGATAGTTAAATCGCGCTAATTTCGGACACGTGTTCCGATAGGACAGAAGCATGTCCCATCCAAGCGATTTCACAGCGAACTGCACTGGTTTTGCTGTGTGCGACAGCGTGTTGTTGAGTAAGCAAATCACTTTGCCATGCTTCTGACCCATTCTGGTCGTTTATTCGATTAGTGTGCGTTTTAAATTTATCATTTGTTGACGATAGCGTTATATGAACAGGTTCGCTGCGCTTCAATTGTTCATAAGACACAATACCACTCTGGTTCCAACACACACTAAGCATGATTGCGTGTGTGCGTTCGAACGAAAACGTTGTTGGAACGTCAATTTCTATTCAAACCTGTGAACCCATTTCTCGAGTTTATTGATCTTTCCCAACCGTGATTCTCGCCAAATGTTCTCACATAACCAAATGTTTACCAAATAAATCACTCAGCGGCCGATATTTCCTGCACCTTAGTATCGCTGCACCTCCGAGGCCCACGCGGATACATTCGAAAATTTCTTATTGGGTCTCTCTACATTCCTTGTGGCTTAGGCTCCACACTGGCCACCAATCTTGACCACTTATTAAACATCGCTGATAGCCACGACGAGGCCATCTGGGGCGGCGACCTCAACACTCGTCACCACTCTTGCGGGGATCGCACCATCAATTGCAACGATAACACCGTCTTTCAATGGTTGTCTTTAGGCCATCAAATGTCTTTTGGAATTTTTAACTTGTCAATTGTTAAGTTGTCAATGAAGCTCCTTCATTGACAACTTTATAATTTCAGCCTCACTCCTAAGTTCCACAGGACTTGACTGCTTCACGGTGCCAGCACCATCTGACCACCATGCTCTACTGCTGCACCTACCCCTAAACAATCTCAAACCTGTGGCCCAAATAACTCGTCATTACTGCTCCTATTCGCAAGTCGATTAGAGCCAATTTGAAGACGACCTACGACACAACCTTCAAGGAGTAGGCCCTGACGATCGTACCCTCTCTAACGAAGAAATCAAAAACAAAATTAAGGAAACTACCTTTAGAATCATTTTCTGCATGGATACACACGCCCCGTTAAGAAAGAAAACCTCTTCCATACACGGATATGTTTCTGAAAGCACTTTAGGTCTCATTCGAACCAAGACTCGGTGGTTGCAAAGACTGAAAAGAATCTTCCACAGAAACTTAAACCGCATTACAGCCAAATATACGTCATTGCGAGCCCAAATTAACTTTTTAGATACCATCATCCGCGAAAAAACATGTATAGAACTCAACAGTCATTTCAAGCAACTTTTGTCGCCTATCAACCCCTCTCCCAATGTATTTAAAGAAATTAACAAACTTTCCGGTCGCCTAAACACCCCCTATAGCCTGAGCTCGGATCCTATTAGGTGCTGGAACCAAAACCTGTACACCACAGAACAGAAACTTTCGGCTTGCATAGCATTCTACAGATCCCTTTATAGCAGCAGATTTTCCATGGATCAGGCCACCAACGATCTAGTTAACGAAAAAAACTGAACAATTCGTAAACGGATACAGAGGGTCCTACTTAACTATCTTCTCGACATCCAATCGATCTTCGTGCCCAGTCACTGTAGAGCACAATAATTTCTTCACCACACCACACGAAGTGGAATTTCTTTTACACTCCCTGAACCGAAAGAAATCCTACGGGCCAGACGGAATCCCCAACTACGTGCTCTGCACTATAATTAACAACTGCATTAACAACGGATACTTCCCGAAAATATGGAAACCGGCAATTCTAATCCCCATTCCCAAAAAAGGATCAAATCGGGAAATTTCAAAACTAAGACCCATATCACTACTTCCGAATCTAGGTAAACTTCTCGAAAAAGTTCTTCTCCGGTCACTGAAGGACTTCACTCTCAACCTTATACCGGCAGAACAGTTTGGGTTTAAACAAAAATGTCAACAGAGCACGCCGCACTACTCCTCCATGACGCTATTTCAGCAGCTCTCAGAAGGAAAGAAACCACAGTCGCATACTCAATCGACTTGAATAAAGCCTTCGACTCCGTCTGGACAAGAGGGCTTCAAACTAATTCAGTTCAAACTAAACAATTGTACTAAGCCACATATTAGCAAGTTTCCTTAGCGAGAGATCATTTGTGGTTGTGTACTCTCCAGAGTGCCTCAAGGATCTATTCTAGGCCCGACCCTTTTCAACTTTTTCATCCATGACATGCCGCTGACACAAAGGCTCCACTCGGAATCACACCTCGCTTCGAAAGCACTGTCCTACGCCGACGACATCATACTGTTCGCAAGCCATGCTCGGCCAAAAACAGCCTTATCCGTAATGAAGAAGCATGTGGACAGTCTGCATGAATACCTTGAGAAGTGGGCACTAAGCATAAACGCGAGCAAATGCAAACTCATTTGCTTCCGCAACGCCAGTGGAAAAGGACGCGCCATCTGAAAGCAAAGAGCTCGCGTTATCCATCATCCAGCAAATAGTTCCCTTGATAGAAACTATAAAATACCTTGGCATTCTTTTTCACCATCGCCTAAAATTCAACCCACATGCCCGTATGATTCTGCAGCAGGCAAAAGTTGTCACAGCGTCACTAGCTCCCTTACTTTCTAAGAAATGCTTAGACCCGGGAACCAAAATTCTCATGTATAAAACCCTCATACGTCCAATTCTGACTTACTTTTCCGGTTTGGATGACTATTTCCCCCGCCGTAGCCGAGGAACTACAAATCTTTGACCGAAAGATCCTTAGAAAGTGCCTCTCAAAATGTAGAAGGCCTAATAAGAAACATTTCCGGAACGAAGTCCTCTACAGCGGAGCGAAAATAGCCCCTATCATCCAGTACCTAATTGAAAGCAGTAGAAAACGCATAGACAATTGGACTATCCACCCAGAACTTACTATAAACAATCTCTACCATCGCAATATATCACAAAACGATTCCTGCTACCTATCGCCGATTAAACTGATCTGCGCAAACAACTCTCGCCTCCGCATACCTGCATCACATCACTATCAAAAGCATCCCTTCTATATACTGGCAGATGAGGGTACCGACCGGGGCTAGATCATGAACGAATAGAAAAAAAACAAAAAACCATGATTTTTAATGTGATAGCAATTTTTATTAACTTTTTTCAATTTAATTTTATCTAATAGAAACTCTTGCTCTTGATTGAAAATAAATTTTCAACATATTCAATATGTATTAAATTTTATATTAAATAGCTTCACAATTTAATTTTTTTTTTATTAAAACCACAAATAATTTAATGAAATTAAATATATAAATTTGGAATGAAATCAGTCGAATGGACTTGAAGTTTGTATTCATTATTCTCGAAACTGAATGCGAAGTGCATCTTACTATTTCACCTAGTTATTCAGAGGAGACTACCCGACAACATTTATAACATAATTGGAATCCGTGATTCCTAAGTTTGATTAGAGTGCTATTTCAATTTAATTTAAGGGAAATTAAAGAAAATATAATAGATATAATTGGCTATGTCCACAGTTGGGTGCATACACTGTACAAAGTACAGTTTGCTGTTGAATTTTCCTTTCTCATATAAGATTTTAAGGATTCAATCATCAAGTAATCGAAACATATTTTTTTTTTATACTTTATACTTTCTTTACTTTAAAGATTCGATCAAAAAGTCATCTAAGGTAATATTTTCTTTATACATTCTAATGATATTTCTGTTTTTCATGCTAACTTATACGTTTAAATTGTGACGTTGCAAGGCTTTAAACGCGTTTTTCTCGAAATGGCATTTCTGAAGTCGGTGACCAAGATTTCGCGAACACTAATCAACCGATCTTCTTCAAATTTCGCTGGCTTATTTGATACATCAAAATGTAGTCTTTAATCGTTCGATTTTTCGTTTCGAAGAGAAATGGCCGTTTTATAGCCAAAAAAAGGCTGTTTTTTTTTCGTTAAAATCGAACCATTAACTTTGACTGTCCGCTATTTTGTGCAAAATGAATGTTTTTTTAAATCCTTCGATCAAAGACTAGCTTATACTTATGTTTGACTAAATCTATCCACATTTGTTGTTTCAGATGATCCACTTCGCCGCAATGTTGGTCACCGCAAACCGTACAAATAAAAACACTATTTCATTGGCGGCCATTTGTCACTGAACAATGTAATATTTTCCAATAAAAACATTACTGAAAGTTCTTCAAGATGTATTCTTTAAGATGATATAATAATCGTATAAAAAAGTTTTGTAGTTTTCCTTAAAAAAATTCATGAAAAAGTCCTTTTTGTTGAGCTACAAGTGGGGATAACCCCATAAACGCGTTTTTCTCGAAATGGAATTTCTGAAGTCGGTGACCAAGATTTCGCGAACACTAATCAACCGATCTTCTTGAAATTTTGCAGGCTTATTTGATACATCAAAATGTAGTCTTTAATCGTTCAATATTTCGTTTCGAAAAAATGGCCGTTTTATAGCCAAAAAACGGCTGTTTTTTTTCGTTAAAATCGAACCATTAACTTTGACTGTTCGCCATTTTGTGAAAAATGAATATTTTTTTAAATCCTTCGATTAAAGACTAGTTTATACTTATATTTAACTAAATCTATCCACATTTTTTGTTTCAGATCATCCACTTCGCCGCAATGTTGGTCACCGCAAACCGTACAAATAAAAACACTATTTCATTGGCGGCCATTTGCCACTTAACAATGTAATATTTTGCAATAAAAACATTACTGAAAGTTCTTCAAGATGTATTCATTTAAATGATATAATAATCGTTTAAAAAAAATTTGTAGTTTTCCTTAAAAAAATTCATGAAAAAGGCGTTTTTGTTGAGCTACAAGTGGGGGTAACACCTTAAGAGTAAAAGATGCCACCCCACAATTCAAGAGAACAAAGCCAATCTACGTTCGAATCCAGAAAAATTCCGCGAAAACATCGAGTACATACTTGTGAGTGACATGAATTTTTCGTCCTAAAGCCATTTCACCAGCTTTATGATGGCTTTATAAAACAAATTTAATTAGACACAAAGCTGTCGCCAGACAACGAACGTAGGTACCGTAAAGATTTCCCATATGATAAATTCCGTTTTCTTCCCTAGAAGGAAAATTAAAATTTTCTACGGCAATAAAAAGAGAGCAGAACACACATGCACATAACACAGTGCAAGTACTATCAGGTTTGCATAGTCATTATCAATTTCAATCCTTATCAGCATTATATTAACATTTCATTCATTTTATTCGCGTTGCTTACTAATAACCCACGCACATTTGCGAATCGCAGCATGTGAACAGATAAGGACAACGCTTTTCAATTCGTTCATGTCCTCCTTATTAGCTTATGCGTACAATATCGTTTTATATGACACGGCCATTGATTACATTTGACTTATCAGCTTTTACATGAATGTCATCGAAGTAAATACTTTTTACAAATTAATAAGGCTCTTCCTGGTCTGATGTTAGGATGATCCTAACATTAAGGGGTATGGCGAATGGACTTCGTAGAACTGATCATGTGGATAATTACCCTTTGAAGCGGGCTTTTGTGTCTGTTGACTAGTTCATATCATGTCGTTATATTAATAAATTTCACTTATTAATTTCGCCCTTATTTCTTTAACGTTACTTATGATATAACAAAGGCATATGCTGATGAAATCGAAATATCAAATTTTACGCTTGTTTTTAAGTCAAATTATATTTTTTTCAAATTTATGCAGAGTTTTGACAAAGTTGTCCAGACCATTTTTGCTTATTTCGCTAAAAATAAGCTGGATGAAAATTAGTAATTGAAAAATTTGGGAAGACGTCTAGGTCCAATTTGAGTAGAAAATGAGAGAAGTTATTGTGGAAGTAAAAAACAATAGTTTTCTTTTGGTTTCTTAACCACTCATTAAACAGGTCATAGTCTAGATATTCCCGAGGGCACCCCTGAATGAAAGAGAGGCTTTGGACGACCAAACAACACTGCGCCTTTGTGAGATTGCTTTTTTTATTCGAAAACCGTCCAAATCGACGTAATATTTCATCAAACTAAGGATCGAGCTTTCTTAAGCAACAGGAAACCACATTTCATCAAGTTTATTAAGACATATGGTTGAGGGGTTCTTTAGTCGAAACAGGTTCATAAACCAAATCTTTCGGTAAGAGTCGGGCAGAAACCTTAACAGTTGGCTCAGGAGCATGGCAATTTGGCTCAAGATATCTGAAATACTAGCATTCAAAGTTTCGTCAAAATATAAGTGGAAATCTAAATACAGTTTTTCAAACTTTCAATCAAACATGACAAAGCGTTCTTTACTGATTATTTAGAATGCATGGTTTGTCTAAACCCTAAAAAACTTTCGAAATGTTAAATCTATGCTAAACTCTACACTCAATGAAAGCCCATATTTTATGGCTTTTATACGAATGGGTTAATACGTTCAGAATAGAATAAGGATTACAAAAAGTGAAGTCATTCCAATTTAAGTTAACGCCTTTCTCGGGATAAACTCAGCGATAAATTCCTTCGATGACATCCTGAAAAATCAGAAGCTGCTAAGGCTTCGGGATGTTCTTGTCGTCATGACCGAGGTCAAATTCATTAATTCAAAAGTCACAGTGTCATTATACCTGCATGTCCTAGAAAACCAGTTTGAACCTTCTGTGCTAAAGCTTATTGGTCTTACCGAAAAATTTGTGTTTGAACAGGATAATTTAATAATTAAAATAATTTTAACATCATTCCTCACTGCGAAAGATGTAAGATTGAAGTTTTTGCAAGTCTGATCTTAAATAAAAGCAAATTAAATAAATTATTAAATTTAATTCAATTTAATTTAAGATAAACTTTTTTTTAAATGCATATTTTTACATTAATCTTCAATTTTTATTTTTTTAATATTTTTTCGTTTAAGTCAAGAGGTGCTTTGTCTATGAAAAATCATAGTTTTACGTTCGTCCCGGTCTAGCCCCGTCATAAATCAATATGGAATATGTGATCGAGGATAAGAAATGAAGTTACTAAAAAACGCTCGGGCTCAATTCAAACCTTGAAAAATTTTTAAACAAAAGACATCTGTCAATCAATATTGACATCATCACAAAAATTATCGCAGTCCATGAAACGACGATGTGTGGGCGTAACTATAGCCAGTGGTGCCCTACCAATATATTAATTGTATTATATGGCGTCCTAGGAACTAATATAAGAGTAGAGTAGAGAGAAGAGTAAGTATCTTCACTTCATTGTCCCCCGAAATCAATTTATTACAGAAAATAATATATTTCCTTCTCTTATTGTGTCTTATTGGGTCCATTGAAATTTCATTCAGGAAATTATACACAAAAACTCCTTGATGTTCTTTCAACACAGGCGGTTAATCAATTAACAAAAAATGATTGCCAAATTTAATCATTCATAGGTTTTTAGGGCTGAAAAAGGACATAGTAACTTTTTCTCTACCACGATGTGTTTTCGGTAAATTACAAGTGTTCAGATCTTTTTCGAATTATGTCCTAGAAAATTCACGCATCTTACTGATAATATTATTCGGAGCCCATGTATCTTATCAAAATTTAATCTTCAAACTTTTTCTCAGAAAAAATAAGAGGTAGCTTGACCAATTATTGATAAATGAGGATTATGTTCTACTGTCGAGTGTTAGGATGTCCTTAATGTTGCTTCATTTTTCTCGGTGCGCAATGAAAACACTATATATGTCTTTTAACGTTGATTTATTAAGTTATGTAAAAACGGCTCTGCTCTATAACCTCAGTTTCAAGAAGTCTCCTTTCGCCCACTTTCGGAAATTTACGAAGCTTATTTAAATATTATTCAGCTAGTTACGTGCCTTTTCCGCATATGATTTTGCGAAAACTTATCACGGAGAGAATTTCGGAAGATTACGAAAAATTAAGAGGCAGGTAGTGCTTGAGAGAACGGAGGATGATGTAGAACTCAAATAATATTAATTTTATCCTTACGGCCAACGCAACATGCGTTTTCGTAATAGAAAACTACGCCTCGTTGGTTCACTAAATCTGCCCTTTTTTGCTCTAGTGGCCTTCATTTGAACGAGTTAATTGAAAGACATTACAGTGTTGATTGTGTTACTTTGAGGAAGGTGCTACTATATATCTTCCCCACAAAATCTTTTCAGTTGCACCAAGTGCACAAAAGAACCTTCATCTGGTGAAGTTCAAGCTCGACAGTAGTTCAACGCACATTTTTCTTAGACCAAGTGTGTTTTCAATTAACATTTTAATATCGAGTCCAAATCACATCCTTACTGACAAGACTCTTAAAGAAAGGACTTATTTCGTATCGCTGAAGAAGCAAATTTCAAGTACAGACCAATTCATAAGTCCGGTCTCCATCAAAAGGTGTGGAACTTAAACTTCATCTCATGGGAAATGCAAATAATTAAATGCTTGTGTATCATTGTCTTGAGAATTTAAGTGGCATCCACTAACTGACACTCACTATATCGTGGATTATCATCAAGCATAGTAATGCTATGGTTTGTATCCATAGTTGCTGGGCAACCGCTGCGGTCTTCATCGTTCAACTCGAAATTACCAGCTCTAAATTTCTTAGACCAATTCCATACAGTTGTAGATCTACAACCGTTAACGTTGCAAATCTAGTGTGCAGTGTCCTTTGCACAATTCGTTTTGTAACGGTAATGAATCATAACATACTGCAAATGCTATTTGGGCTCACAATTTCGAAGGGTGCAAAATAATTTTTAAAAAGTCTGTAACCAATGAAACGTACTTTCAAAGAGATCTGGGACAACTGAAACTGATGCCACAAATGGCTTTTAAAAAAATTTCGCGATTTTCTCTGTGAAAACGTTTCATAACCAAATCGATAAGTGGATTTGATTGATCGGCTTTTGGAACGATATGTTATCGTTATCTGCAGCTAGTGTTTGGTTTACGCACGCGTTTCGCATCCCAACTTTGGGGTGTGATTTATTCTGAGTTAAGCATAACCCCCTGAAAGCACTTACACTCTAGAGAGACATCAAAAAGAAGAGAGAGCGATATGCAGAAGAAAGAGACACAAGCATCACGCGAGCCTTCGCATGATAGAGAAGCAGTGGAGTGATCGCGACGGCTGACTTACTGAGTGAAGATGTATGCAATATTTAATTTTGCAGTGGATTTGTATATGTGAGTCATTGCGTTTTGTGAATAACGATATTTGCAGTTAGCAATGCATTCAGGAGAAGATCGGTTAAATGGTGCTATTGTTTGAAATTATTTTTCAAAATGGTCCGAAAAAGGAGTTTAGCTTTATCACACAAAAACTAAGGCCTAGTTCGATGTCCGAATTCAGTGATGACTTTGAATGAATGAATGCGATGGATTAGCATGCATTTTAATTGAAGAAACACTTTAAATTAATTCAAAGCTTGAGCTTAATCTATACACGAATCAGGATTTGGAATAAGTTCATTCGGAACGAATTTCAGCGTGTTATTGATTTTTTTATCGTCAGCTCAGAAAAAAAAGATTTAGGTGGTAATTGATGAATATCTTTAAACTTGTGGTTTTAGAACCTGCCGCATTTTCTGCATAGGAGCAAGCTATCGACTTAGTTACGGCATTCGGCCACTGTAGAGGCCGAATAAATAATCTTTTTCAGAATTTTTTTTCTAGAAATCCTACAGAATAAATCGAGATTTCAATCAAAGATACTTTTTACGTGCATTAACAACTGTATACAAAAAATTTGTCTGCAGCGATTCATTGCAAAACGGCGGCTGTGCAGCATTTTTCCGATAACGTCTTCGTTTTTTCAAGGCCCACGGCCGGACAAAGAGCTCCTTAAATTTTTTAATTTCAATTAGCGAATTTGTTTTTTTTTTATTTCATACATTAATTGTACATGCTGTGTATACTATGTAATACTAAAGAAGTACGTAGGTTTTTTTTTTTGACATTTTAATTTTTGATCAAATGGCTTACTTCCGAGTTGAAAAGTGAGAAATTTACTGGAAACATAATCAGATAATTGCTAATAACAAATGAACTATGCAATTCAAAAATAAACCCTAAGTTTTTCCACAAACAATATATTTTTCGAGATATTTGCAAAATTTCAAGTAAATCGGTTGAAAATTGTCTGAGTTATGTTTCCGGCAAACTCAAAATATACTGTTTTACTCGTCAGACAGTGATCTCTCTGCATGCTTTATACGCTCTTTGTCCATTTCCAGGCACTTTTCGTAGATTCTTGGTTCGATTTTCAAGTCTATTGCTTCCATTACGTGCAAAATTGAAGAAAACCTGTCATTGTACACACAAACTGCAAGATTCGCAGCCACATCCAAGACTGTTTTACCACTTGCAATAGATTTCGGGGCCAATGCCCAAACAGTTGAGTTGAAGCTTTTGTTACTACTTTGTGTGTAACCGCCGTTACCGTTAGACAAGCTTAAACTTGTTTAAACTAGACAAGTTTAAACTTGTCTAGCATAGTCTGTACACAAAAAGTTTCAATAACTTCTCCCGTATAACTGTTCCGATTCCGTAACGTCCCTTTTCTCGAGCGGTCACAAAGGAAGACCAGGGGGCCTTGTACTAAAATTCCAAAACCACGTACTCAGAAATTTTTTCCGACTATAATCTTTTGGCACATCATTTTTGAGATCTTAAGGGACAATTTAACACAAAAAAATAATCGATTTAAAGAAAATTCTAGAGTGGCCTAACGCCTTAAGGGAACCTATCGATGAAAAATATGAGCCTACAAATTAAAATGAGGGGGCTGAGAAATGTTTTACATGATGACAACTATTAAGTTGGACAGTAGTCAAAATAATTTATATATAATTATAAATAATTTGATAACACCTCCAATCTCCCGATTAAATTGAATAGTCAAAAAATTTTACAGTCGGCACATAAGAAAATGATTAGTATTTAGGTAGACAAGTTTACTTTTTCCTGTAGTTTTCTTTCTCCAATCGTTTATTTTTAAGTTTAGTAGACAAAGAAAACACAGTTCAAATATGATGTACGACTGAGAAGCTTAGTTTGTCGATGCCACATGATTTTTCAGCTTAAAAAAGAAATTGGTATTTGCGTAATTGCGAATGAATTGGTATCTGCCTAATTTGGTGATTGCGTTCTCAAAAAGCACCTCCCGGTTTCAGATAAAATGTCACGCAAAATTCACAAATTACGTCAAATATTTTTCATTTCTTTCAATAAAAAGGAAAACATTCGATCTTACTTAACGATAAAGTCATAAAATTTTCATTAGAAAAAGAACTCTTTTCGAGCACCTGTTCAATAAATCAAAAAAAATATGTCACATTACATAACCCACCTAAGCATCATTCTTATATAATAAAATTCTGGGATTAATTTTTTTTGTGAAGGGTCATTTTTGCAAGCTATACAAAAATCATGTCTTATTCATCCTCGTAGAACTACAAAACTTAGGATTCATTCATAAGAAAATTATGCTTCCTTGTGTCATGTATTTTCTCGTCGGAACGCATTCACATCATTTTTTTGGAACTTTTGAATTTTTCGCAGACAATAGCTTGGAAAGATACGACAAAATTTTATTGAAAGAAGAAAAGCGAAAGCTTTAATAAGAGTAAATTTTTTTTCGGTTTAACCTTTAATATGAATAAATAATCACAAAACTTTATTTAGGCCTACTTCAGAGTTTTTATGATAAAGTTGCTAAACTCAATGCAAAAACAATCAGTCAATGATGAACTGAAATCGAAAAAGTTACGAACGTCTTCAATTGAGTTAAGATGACTCTGTACAGAAAAATTTTAACAGAGTTGAAACATTTTGAGGAAGACTGTAGAGAACATAAAAATAAAGTATCAGAAGCACATCTTATTGAGGCATTTAGGCACTTTTGTTGAGGCGAATTTAACAACAAGCAAAAGCAGCAGCCAATACACTTAATTACAAAACGGTGTACTCAAAATTAAGAGAGCAAAACTTCACTAAAGCTAAAGAGAGCTAAACTTAAACTTCAGGCACAACGGAAAAACATCCTTTTCAATTTTCTCTCGCAGAATCAAGTTCTTATAAGCCAATCGAGAAACGTATTACGTAGTTTTACGATCAGTGATAAAAACACTTAGTGCAACACTTTATCCCGGGTATTAATTCCTTATAATATGAGCCATTTCTCGAAATTGTAACATCCGATCATTCAGCATAAACTTCGTGAGAGGGGATGTAATAAAAAATCTAATTCGATGATATCAAGGACAATCAACAATATTGCATCAATTCCACCTAATCAAGCAATCATTTAATTGAAAGATTGATTCGAAATTAATGCTCCCGTTTTATCATGATCCATAAATGAAAATACGATTGAATAGTATTGCATTGAAAACAGGATTTCGAATCTCCATCCAAGATCTGATCCTACCATTGTTTTGTATTTTCATTAATGTGAAAAGAGAGTTCCAATTATAAAAGTTTGTTATCAGACCTTTGTTTAAAGCTGGAACAAAACACCTTTTCGCTCGTAGAAAAAAGTAAACCAGCACAGCCATCAGATATCGTAAATATTACACATATAAAAACCACTAAACTCCACCATTCGTTTCACTCCATTACCGACAAACGAAACTTGATAACGATTACTAGCAAAGCAACCTATGTAACTTTTTGACGCCAGTCAACAATTACGTTAGCGTTCACAATTGAATAAGTGTATCGGAAGTCATGTGGTTCCGAATTTCAAGTTGGGCATTCGCGCGTTACATTCAAGGCGAATTCTCGTTTTAACACTAACACACAACAACTATTCACAGCCCTCCACAAACGCGACCTTCCGTTCTCTCTCAGCAAACAGCCAATGTCTTATCATTCATGCTGAAAAACAAACAGACTTCCTCGAGAGGGCGAAATACAACAGACTTGTTGCCAAGCTTTTCATCGACTGAAATATGGAAACCTCCCAGCTGGAGCTATACCCAATTTGCTGCTGCCACTTCTTATCACCAGACTCCATGTCCTACCAGAGTCCATATGCCATATACTGTAGTTATTCTTGGATGCATTGTTCGTTCCCTCCAGCATGTACCATACACATAGTCTGAATGCTGGTCTGGAATCCTTGTGGATTGCTACCCCTTACTGCAACTAATTTCAGATATACTATTTGTGCAAGTGTATCATATCCAAGCAACAGGCTACATTGGTCCTCAGGACGATTTACACTCATCCAGACAGCAAGTGCATGCTTCGAAAAAGTGTTGTCGAAAGCTCAAACAGATTATTGATTCTTGGTTTGATTGTTGAAATTATTCAACAATTTCTGTAAATTAGAAACGATTTAAGGACATTCCAACGCATTAACAAACGCAAAATTTTCCTCTTAAAGACTTATGCTAAATGTACTAGAAACCTAACAAATCTCACCTTCCCTTTGGAATCGTTGGTCCCTTTTGCCACTTTATTCACAATGAGAAAGCTACTTAAAAAGGACGACATTCATATGACTGCATTCGACTAAATATATGCTAGACAAATTTAGACGAGAGATATTGATATAATTAGCTTATTACTAGGAGACTTCATCGAATAACAAGGAAAATTGATCATTTTCTTTCTTGAAGCATTTATATTTAATATATTTAATATATTTAATATAAAATATATTTATTTTTATTTAAAAATTTGCAAAAATACTATATAAAGTCAAAGACTATGATTCAAATCTATTTAGTACCAATGCTTTCACCTAAAATTAATTTTAAATATTAAAGCATTTTCTGAAAGCGGAGGTAAATAAACTGTTTTTTTTTCTCTGTTTTTTTTTATCAAATTACATTTCACTTGTGAGCAATCGGAGCACATCCTGCTTAATTCAAAAAAATAATAGAGTGGGACAAAGATGTATTTTGGCTCTCAACAGAATGATTTCGTCATCTTAAAAGTCTGAGCTCGTTTCTACGTGATTTATTCAAAGCCAACTTCCAGCCTTCAAAAGCACAACCATCTAGTTGTACCCAGGACAAACGCGTCACCATAGCGTTGGAAACAAAAGTAATTTTTGAAAAATTATCAATGAAACTTGTCCTGTGATGTAGTTGAATCTGGTTGAATATTTGATACTTGCGTCGTGAAGTTCCGTCTGGCCTTGCATGGATTGTTTCCATAATAGCTTAGTCACTAAAGAGGGCTAATACTTCGATCACTACACTCATGGTTAACACTCAACGTTAATTTTCCAGATCAATTAGTATTTTTAAGCAGATAGGAAACAGAGACATAGGGGCAGAGACATGCGCTTTAGCATTCCCTTAAAATATATTTGCATACACAATGACTGAACTTATTATTAACTTATAAATTATTCTCGCGTAAGTTTTAGCTCAGAAAGCTGGATATGCTCGTTTCTCTCCTCACCTTAGCTTTCCCAAGCTTTCTAAGCTCTCTCTCTTGGAAAGCTCACTTCATATGCTACATCGGGTATTTGTTTGGATTGCTTTGTAATGCACCTCGGAACTGTTAGTGCTTTTTAGTAATTGCTATCAACGGAATGTGCAGCGAACTCTGATACTTATCTGAGACATGCACACAAATCGTGTTTCAGAAACCCTTCTGGTCAAGTATTCTCAATTATCTGGAAAAAACGTTGTGGCCAAAACACGAAGAACTGATTCTCCCTGATCCCGCCTCAAGTACATGGAACTCGGTCCCTTGAAGCATTATTAAGAGCATGCTGGCGCCTAAAATGGTCGACCTTCCTGTGTAAACATCAAGGAGGAGTCAAGCAGGAGTCAAGTAGCACTCAACTCTAGGGAAGTAGCCAACGAGCGTCAAAACATGCAGTTTATCATCTCAGACAGGTAAATATTACAAGTAGTATCATCTAAAATGTTCTTTGTGTCCAAATGAACAAGATTATGATGCAATATGAGCCCCTACACCAGCCAAACTTGACTAGAAATTTCTTAAGCAATATACGGGTGGTATAATATGTACCGGATGGGCAATTCAAGATTAGGAATATGAATCGGCTATGAAAAAGACCAACGACATTTATGTCAAAAATATGAGTTTATCAGAAATATTCAAACCTTACATTTAGGAAAAATAAACACCATCAATTCAAATGGCTGCCAAGGCTAGATTCGATTTTTTCGTTGGCTGTGTAGCACTTTGCGCCTTTTCGTTAAAAACCGAATGTCGTTTATATTATCCACTTTAATTTTGCAGAAAGCTAAAATAGCAAAGCATGGCGCAGAAGCTATCACCATTCACTGAAATGGCGTTTCCTTGCCACTTTCGAAGAAACTTGGTCCAATATTTTCGTCAGATCAAAATCCGCACGAGACAAGTCCCAGATCTGACAATTGACGAAATGAGCAACAACTGAAAAGATGATTTTTTGGAAAAACTGCTCATCTTCCCAAACTTCAAGCGGTGACTCCAGGGAAAAAGGTTCAGATCGAATGAGGAAGTCATAGCGGAAACATAGTTAGTCTTGTATTTGGATTTCGATGGCTTTGGGGAAGGCAAAATTATGATATATCGTAGTATGGCTCATTGTGGGGTCGGGTAAATGATTGAAGAATACAGAATATTGCTTAGCACCACGAACGCAACCGTTGGATACATTTCCCAATGTCTATTTTTCCCAGCATAAGGGTGACGCTACCCTGGCAAAAGATGATCCAACAGGAGCTATTTATAAGTGCTCAGATAATGAAGCTCAACGAATTTCAATGAGCCTTTTGTTTATGGGCCACGCACTTTACCCAGCATGCCAAACCTTCTGCTGAAGACTCGATTAGGATAATCATTTGAACCCCATTATCTTATTTTACTAATATGCAGCCTCTATCACCCTACCCTTCATACCTCATGCAGCCATTGAATGTGTCCTTTTAGGATCATGAAGCTTGGTATACAAGAGAAAGCGACTTTTCATGAGGAGCTATCTTTTAGAAGAAAAATAAAACACATTGTGTCCTTCCAAAAGAAAGTCCTGTCCAAAAGAAAGTGCAGTGTTACGTCCATGGCCTAAGGCGAAGCACAATTGAGACGCATGAGCATATTTCCCATAAATCCTAATGTCATAACAGTTGAAAAGCTATAAGTAGTCTTCAATTATTGAAGTCCTACAATAAGAGTCCGTTGTGGAACAAAATCTTGCCGACTCTATTTCAGAATCGATTGCTGCTGGAGATCCTGACTCTATTTCCGTACTAAAAGCTACTATTGAACTAGAGAAAGTTATTTCTTTTCCAAGGACTTTGACCAATGACAAAATAAACGTGTCAAATCGAGCATGCAATTCCATCAAGATCTATGAGCCTGCCTAGTAACAAAGTTTTCATTCGGATGCCTGAGAAAGCTCCTAATCTTACGAAAAAAATTGGAAGGAAAAAATACGAAAAAACATTGACCTCACCATCGTCAAAGATGCTCTAGTTAAACGAGAAAAGAAAAGGAAGGCTACAGCGGAGAAAAATAAGTGAAAAAAGTGGTGAATAAAAGCAACCTCCATGTAAGGAAGGTTTAGAAGAAAAGTCTACAGGAAAAATACTTTGACATCAGATGTGACCGTGGATGAGTCATGCAAGAATAATAAGATCAGCGATGCAAAGGGCTGACATGCATAGAAGTATAGTACAGTCTAGCTTAATCTGACATGTGTTAACTCCTTTTGTCCATACTGATCACGAATGTCAACACCGGTTGGCAAGGCATTTTTTTGTAAATCTCTGCTGTTCCAAATTGCACTAGCCAAAGTGATTAAAGTTGATCTCGATTTTGAACTTAATAACAAAAATCTATGAAAAGAGCATACCCATAAATAGCTGGTTAATATATTTTTTTTTTATTTTAATTCTTACTCAAGTGATCCGAATTTCTTACATCTCATCCATGCGGCAATCTCATAACGTCCAGCCTATGAAGTCCATATTTGTATTTCTTAAGTTGCACTATTCAACGATTTCTTGGCGTTCGTAAATTTGAAACAAAACTCTGTCTGGATAGTTCTTAAAACATTGCGGTCCGAACTATCTCAAATTTTATTTCCAGCAAATTTGAGTAAAGAAAGACTGAATCTTTCCATTAAGTCAAGTATCTGGAAAGCGGCAACACAATCCTGTAAATAAAATCTATGAATGGACATTTCTCCGTTTATCCTTAACACAAAATGTGAGCCAACACAAGTAGGTGGTTATCACCACAAACTAGCAACGATATTTACTTGCGAAATAAACTTATATATGTATCTTTATTTATAATATGACGAAAGAATGTCAGCTGATGATAAGCTTTATCATATGAAATGCAATCCTTGCTCAAACATCATCTCGAAAGTAGGGTTGTGATCTCGCCAACCAAACCCCAAATTCAGATGGTTGCCCATCGTATAAGCTTGTAACATGCATCGAACGCTGAATGTTAGTATATGTGTATAAAGTAGAGGAAGAATTTCACCAGGAAACGAATGATGTAAAAAGATTGACATTTAATGATGTGGGTACCATTTTAAAAGGACGTTTCTCAGCTTTTTTGTGTACGTATTGTTAAAGGATACTTCAATAGAAGAGTTCGTAAAAAATATTTCATCGTCAAACAGGCATGCGGCGAAAATCTTAGCTTGAGCTTGAATGTTTGAACAGTGAAAAATTGGATATATTTATAGCATAATGTAAGTATTTTATGATGTTTATGGAAATTTGTCATGAAGGTTTTCCTTGCAGCTTTTCGGGGGATTTTGAGAGCGTTACGTGTTATGAATGGATAATTTCAAAGTGTTTGTATCCCGATATAAATTGTATACTAAAAGTACTGTAGAATATTTACATGAGTTTTGAATTTGATTTTATGATCAGGTAAATGTAATTCTGATATCCAGCATTTTATTTTCATACAAAGAGTTTTTATTAAGAAAAATCGAAAATCGATCAATCAACTGATTTTCCGCTACTTTAAAACCTTTATATACAGCAATTTACACCCTTATTACCATTTTCAGGACTACCCATGAACCATACTATCACCAAAATGTAGTAGTGCTGTGCATTAGATTAACAAACAGGAAAGCGCCTCCACTGCTTCAGGCGTAATGCATAAAAGCTAAGGGTTCCTTGGAACTATATTTCTGTAACCAGTGGTCCACAAATTAGACTTAAAAGAGCAATGAAAAAAAAGAATAATGATAAGTGTAAAAAATTGGGAACGACGCCTCTGAATTGACATATAGAAATATAATTAAATACATATGCGAAAAATTTTATTTTCTACATGATGGAAATATTTTTCAAATTAAGTTGAATAAATAATATATTTAAAAACGGAATTTATTTCGAAGAGAATCGTCTCAAAAGCTTTGAGAGAGGATTGGCATCATCCTTATTAGATTGGTACCAGGGATTGACTTCATCCTTATATCCTCCAACAAAGGTTCGGAACCGAAATTGTATCCTCAAGATCGGATCAAAGAGCTTAAATTATAATCCACTCAGGGAAAAATGAGAAATTTACATACGGCATATGAACGGGAAGACCTGCCAGAAAAGCAGCAAGATACAGGGGAACAGAGAAGAAAAGCGAGGAAAAGCGTATACTATATATAAAAAACCGCGAAAAAAACAATAAATAGAGGAACTCAAATTTACCACTTGGAGATTAGTCAACGATGGTCCACCTAAATAAGGAAGCAATGCCCACACCATGGACCTTGGACCAAAACGTACAAAAGTCTGCAAGCTGAAAAAAAACATTAAAACAAAAACAGAATCTTCTGTATGATCAAGAAGTGCCGTCAAGATCCATATCTTCCATATGCTCTGAAAGACAGAAGAATCAGCGGTATCCAGACTCATTTTTATGAAGGAAAAGCAGAGTGCAGAATTACTTAAAAGTTCCACGAACATTACAATACCTCCCATGGAATGGGCAACTATATGACAGAAATAACAGTATTTCATTGGAATCATTGAAAACTGACGCAAACACGAAACATATTGAGCAAGTTAAGAAACTAAACGAGGGTGCAGCCCCTGGATTTGACTGAATACCCAATAATGACTTCAAAAATTTTCCGAAAAAAACCATAGATTTAATCTGCCTCACAATCAATGCCTGTCTGGAAATTTTGAACTTTTCAAAATGCTAGAAATACGCCAGCATAATAAATATCTGAAGCCTTGTAAAAATGTACAAGGCAACAACTACAGGCCAATAAGCTTACCTTCAAGGGTTTACTGATTTCGTTGAAAATATTCACATTTTAATAATTTTCAGGTTTGCTCTAGGCTTAGCTTCAACAGAACACCAAATACTTCGTCTTTGTAAAGACATAAAAACAGCGCAAAATACAAAATTGTCTGTAGGCCTAACAAACTGAGTTCATCCTTTCTAAGATTCAGAACATACCGTGTTAAAGTTTGAAGATCAAAATCCACGATAGAAACCGCTCCTGCTGGTATTCCACAAGGTTCATATACGAGTCCAACACTTTTCAATGCTTACACATATGACATAGTCATAAGCGAAAACTGCAAACTAGCATGCTTTGCGGACAACACTTGGTTTTACATTTCTGGCAAGAATTCCAACCAGATCATCTCCATCCTAGAGAAAATGTTGGAAAAGATCTTACAATATCTCCGCAGGTGCAAAATTCAAATCAATATATTCTTTAGCAGAAAACGAAAGTCCACCATGCTGCCCAACAGATCCATCAACTTCTTAGATCAAATGACGGCATTACTGAATTGAAAGTCATCCATGGATCTCATAACTAAGATGACTAAAACTAATATCCTCATCATTGAGATGACTATCTAACCAATCTAACAAGCCCCGCAAACTAAAAACTCTTGATCTCTCTTTTCAAATCATTTACTGAGTCTATAAAAATCCATGATCGTGTGTCCTCAAACACAGATGTGCTAAGGCTCATTAATTAATATAAGAAAATAGTTTTACTCGATCGAGTTATAAATATCCTGTCCAAAAATATTAATCCCGAATTAAGTATAATTTTACGTAACCATAAATGTAATGAAGGAACTTTCAAAAACTGTACAAATGACAATGCCCATAAAGGAATTTATTTATTTATGGCATACATAAATACAGAAAAAAGAAAATCAGCATGGCCTGCATAATTGCAGATAAAACTGCAGTCTATTTTAGGTGTAGGAAAAACTTTTCTTTCTTTTTGTTTCATGTTGGACGATTATAAAGAAACAATTATATTTTAATCACTAATGCATAGTCACCATTATTATCTATTATCATTATACTTTTCTTCAAAGTTCCAATTTTGCTAGTCCTGTACCAAGTATCTCTTCAGCCATATATTCCATACTCTACTGGACATTGGCGAGGGACCAATACAAGTGATAGCCCGTTGGAGCAAGGTTGGGAGAATATGGTGAGAGGGGTCAAGTCCACAGCCAACCTTCGTTAATTTTTGCCTGGTAAGTGCAGCTGCGCACGGTCTCGCTTTGTCGTCGAGGAAGAGGATTCCATGACAATTGACTAATACAGGATGCTTATTGTGCCATGCTTGTTGAAGCCACTCCAATAGCTGACTGTATAAGTCCGCATTTGACGTTTTTGTCGTTCCAAAAGCTTTCGATAATTACCTCCTCCTCCTCTAAACAGATAAAATGAACTTCCGTGGGTTCGAGACTTGTTTTGAAGTGGATGCTGGAGATTACCCTTTTTCGCAGAACGTCCGGTGTCGTTTTACGATATTTTACAGGACCCACTTTACATCTCCAGTATCTATCCGCCGAAAGAATCTTTCAGAAGTTGAATAGAATAGGAAACACATGAAGCTATTCTGTCTTCCTTGTTTCTCTGCGAAAGTTCGTTGGGTTCCCGAGCATCCAACTTAACCACATTTGTTATCCCATGAATTCTTCTCTCTGTAATGATTTTGTGAGCCTGGAGCAACTGTGATAAATTTGCGCTAGCCAGCTTACCACTTCCTTGTATAAGATCTAATAGATCACCTTCTGTCACTTCCTTGAGCCGTCCTGATCCTAATTGCTCTTCAAACTATCGTCCTCCATTACAAAAGCACTGTCACCACTGTTGAGATGCTCATTCTGTCAGCACTTACTCTCCGTAAATTCTGCTTATTTCCCATGAGTCTCCGCTATATGATATGATACCTGCTACTGAAATGAGATAAAAGATTTATGATTTAAAGTTTTAGGAAAGGGCAATGTATGTTGCTGATTTTGTTTATAAGCTATTCCCCAAAAGAACAGCTTTGCAAATACACAAGCTGTTAAGTGCTGTTTAAAAGAGATATATGATTCGATTTCTGGAAATATGGAAATATGAACAGAATAAGGAATGCTTGTCATTTTTTATTGATGTTCACTTCTCAGTGTGGCTCAGAACAAGGCTTAGGATGATTTGTTTATTCTGTAATTGCATGGATTACATCCGTAATCATCCAATACTTTGAGCAGTTTTTTTTTCTTGTTGTTTAATTTTATAAGTAAAAACTATCGAATTCGCTGGTAGAGTCCTCACCCGTCTAAGGTGAGCTCGCGTGTCTGGAAGCCTCAGTCGGAACGAAATAATGTTCAATCAATACTTCCTCTAAGGAAATATTTAATAGGACAGCAGCATCCACTGCAAATTCTATTCTGCAAATACTAAAGCATTCATTAGTAAAATTCGTTTTTAACGAATATTTGTTCAGGTACCATAACAACAGCAAGCACAAAGGATCAAATGCGGGTCATGAAACTTGTAGAGACAAAGAGGCAACTTACTATTACTTATTATTTAGTTAAATTTTCGCAATGACATGAATTGTTCAATACATGCCGTCTGCTGGGTTTCATTCTGAGTATCAAACTACCACAAAATATATGGAACATCTTGAAGTAAAAGCGAGCATATGGAAATATAAGTATTGCAACCTTTTTTTAACCAACAATTTATACCATACGTATGGGACCCTCTGGACTTCTGCAATACCCAACACTTCCCTTTTCAATCTGAGAAATTGTCCTTGAAACGTTTGACGTTAGACTAAAGCTCGCATCAATATGCATCTTCAGATTATGAGAATCCTTTATATCATGGGAAGGAAATGAATCAAAGCGAGCGTTAGAAAACAGATCCGACGATTATTGACCCTAATGCTCCCTTTTTCAATTTTCAGAAATGTGCAAGAATAATGTGCATCATAGTTGGATTTTTCAATCGTTTTTAGCATTTCTTTCATGAGAATTGTCAGGAAAAGTTCTCTAGGATAGAAAAGGAAATCTCGCCAAATAGAACAACGTTCTGTTTACTTCATCTTTTCTACCAAAACAGGCGATAAGCGTCATTCGATGTCCCAATGCAGAACAAAACACAAAGTGGAAATCGATTGAGATACGTTCTCGATACTCAGTCAACAGAGCGTTGTGGGTCTTCCCTGTTGACACATTCTCTATTGATTTCGCTTCTACGATATTAAATGTTTCTACTCCTTCTGGAAAGGAGGGTGATGGGCATTGCATCTGCGGTCTACGACAGTTCCCGGAGATTGCTCTATATGTGCATGTGATTCGCAACCCTCTTCGTTTGATACCTGTGCCAGCCGATTCGGGTGTACCTTCTTGCTCACAAAGTTTGGACTTATAGAGTAGAATAGGCCGCTCAACTTTCAACATACGATGTCTCCTTAATAAGTTGAGCCGGATCATGTCGGCCATAAACTGATTTAGTGACATTACGCACCTTGGTAAGCTTTTGCTCTGATTTACGCGGGAAAGTCGAATCTGCCAAAAATCTTTCATTCTATAGATACGTCCATTATATCCACCAACGCTTTCATAATACTGAAAGATCTTAAACAGGCGATTCGCCTTTTACCAGGTTGATGGTGTTCCCTGAACCCATGGGGTGGGTTCGGTTTTGTTAGAAATATGTACTCTACTCTATTACTTTGAATGCACCTACTACTACAACATTAATCTGTAACCAACTTCATCTAAATGCCTAAATAATATATAACTAACTTTTATTTGTAAACTCTAGGTTAGGCACTTGTTGTTCTATACCCGGAATACAAAGACGGTTTTTTTATACCTTCATAAACTCAGTCCTTTCATTATCGGCCACTGTTTCATACAATCTCAACAGGTTTCCCTACCGTAGCATTAAAATGTCTAGTTTTGCGGCAGCTTAATCCACAAAGTCAGTTAAGCATGATTCCTTCAGCAGCTCAAGATCTTAATGGGAGATACTCCATAGCCAAGGGAACTTGGACAAGAGACTTTGGACTACTTCATTTTACCGAATACACAATCGTAAATAATGTACTCACTCTCAAGCTGATATGCTACGAAGTCCAATTCCCTGTGAGTGAATCCTTGGGCTTATTATAACAACAACTACCTAGAGATTGGGTCCTCATACTATAGTATTTAAGAATAAAAATCGTATACACCTCTAATTAGAATGTAAGGATAATCGATACGACTCAAAATTAACGTCTTTCCTACAAATATTTTACTATGTTTTATAGGTGTTACACATATTTCTTATAATGTGCATGTTTAAGTATGATAACTGATTTATAGTAAGATCCTTAGATTTCATCCTTAGATTCATTATTAGATTATAAGGTTCAGAACGGTAATCTATGGTCCTCATCCCGAATTTTACTTTACACATAGTGCAACTGAACAAAGCTCTTCAGTTGAACTGAACTATTCCTAAAACTTAGCTAAAAATTTAAGTAAAATGCAATGAATTTCTACCAGCTCCTTTTGACAATAATTTGCAGTATAGATGGTAGTAGGATATTGATATGTAATCAACGGAGATATGAATATCCTTAAGGCTTTAGCTAATGGAAACCATCGAGATAAGCCTCCACATTTCTCACTCATGGGAACAGGCACTGAAATTGTGACTGTATCGTACATTCTTTGGGTGAAAATATACTGAACCAGAGGATTATCACCGAATAACTCAGTTTCTGAATATTCCCTAATTATCTATTACAACAAGATTGAAATACACAACTGACTTTCCTTCGAAATTTCGATATAGTTAAACTAAACATGTAAACTATTTTAGGTAATAAATCATTAATTTTTCATCGAATATCGATGGAAAACTTTTCCTTTGCATAAGTTTACTTGTTTCGCTATCGATTTCAACTACTAATGAAAGGTTTCTGTGATAGGTTTCTGTTTCACGCTTATATTTGAAATAATTTCAGCAGGATTAATTGAAATTTTTTAATTTTTTAAAATTAATATTCCCAAAAGTCAGAAGTTAACATAAAAGGTGAAATTAAAACGAGGCTTTCTCTATTAAACAGAAGTATTTTCACATCGCACTTTAGCCAAGGACGTCATTCAAATATCCTTCGAGGGTGATTATTTGTCATCAAATGATACCACGATAGAAAATGCTGTCAAAACACTTAATTATGAGTAAAACCTGATTTTTTTATCAAGTGAAATTATAAGCTGTATCAAACTCTGAAAAAGTCCTTTTACCATTCTATAGAAATTTTAAAAGATTATTAATATCCACAAACATTTACTTCTGCTTCGTGGTAAATATTCTTTAAACTTCTTGGGAGGGGGAAAAAGTTATCCATTAAAAACGTCCACATCGCGTAAAACAAATTTTGTTCAATACAAAACAACTTCTAAGGAATTTCAACTCAGTTTTTGGTTTGGTTGGTTTAAGAAATTTTGTTTCTTAAAACAACAAACTGAATAGTGAACTAATTTAGGTAATTTATGTTGAATTCTTGATAGTACAAACAAGGATAGGTATACAACCCCTGGTATATATCATTTGTGTTAAAAGTAATGCAACTCACAACACTACGGATCTGGCAACGTTGTACCTACCGAGCCCTGCTAGACCGGTTTGTTTATCCCTCACACTTTCTAAATCCCAGTTTCAACCTTGTAGAGCTAACAGATTATTTTCGACAGCACCATCAGTGAACGTGTGTTATTGTTGTGTGTTGTAGAGGATTTTGAAGCATCAGAATATAGAGAAACATAGCGCAATCAAATTTTATGTTAAACTTGTCTACGATAGTGAATTTTAAAAGGTAAAGACAGACCCATTGGGAATATTGATTGTCAAAAACGCGAATATTCTGCTGGCGACAATAATTTTGGGAAGACAGACAACACGTTCAAAATGAAACTAGTTCTAGGAGACCTTCAACTTCAAGAATTGGCTGAGAATTGACTGGCAAGAATTGAACGTTCAATTTTTTATTCCGAGCAAAATCTCACAAGAGCTCCGAAAAATTGAGATTAAATCGTCATTTACCAATTGAGATTAGACCGTCCTTTACCAATAAGCATGATGAGTGAACTGTTCAAAAATAGATATCAAATCTTAGCCAAAGATTTGTGCATGGGAATGATTTGCACATAAAAACCTCACAACTGAACAGAAGGTCGATCTTCATAGGAGGATTTGCAGTAACCAAGAGTTTTTCAGTTTTATGAACAAAGGAGATAACTCCTCAATAGTTGAGTATGATGCTAAAACAAATCGGCAAGGCGAACAGCGGAACAACCCAACATCTCTTCTACAGAGAATATTTCTTATATGCAAATGAAAGAACCCTGCTGATTTGTTTTTTTTTGGGAGTAATGGTATCGTGTACAAGTATTTGTTACAGCAGAAAAACTGCCTAAGAAGTGTTTCCTTAAAATTGGCTTGAAAGGCTCAGAAAAATGGTAATTCTTGTGAGAGCAGACTTTGCAGACAATTGAATGCTCCATGATGAAAATGTCTCACGTTACATGACTTTTTCCACCAGTTACATTTTGAACACATATTATTTGTATCTCGACGCCCTCTTCACTTGATTTGGGTCCTTGTGACTTTTGTCTTTCCCTAATATTGAAACAGGAGAAAATTCCAAGTTCTGCGTTTGACCAATTAAAGGACATAGTAGTTGAAGACTTCCAGTGGTACTACCAAGGGTGGGAACAACGACTTTGCTGGCTGACCTTTGGAATACATATGCTGCCAGAAAACCTTGTGAAAAAAGTTCTTGATGAATCAATGCAGGGATCTGCTCTCATAAAAACTTTGAGAACTTATCGCAAATCCAATTTTTGAAAAAACAAGAAAAGAAAAAAAATATAAATAAAATAAATTTAAAAGCTCATTTAAAAGTTGAAGTTAGTCAGCACCTAATGGACTTCATTGATTGAACATCATTTTCGTGGGCCATGGGAGCCCCACACACTAGGGTCATTCAACAAGTACTTAGCCTCACCGCCCGATTGCGCTGCTATTACAAAAGAGTTACGTGCAGTATATTCGTTTAGTAGGCTACTGTCAAAGTTTCAGTCAATTCCCTTCATTACTTTTGTTTTGATTGCCTTTCGAAGCGATCGTTCCGGTCGGTTGTACAAAAATGGAAAAAGAACAATATTGTTCGGTGATTAGTGTCTTGTTTTTGGAAGGGAAAACGCGCAGCGAAATCAAAGATCGCTTGGATACTGTGTACGGTGACTCTTCTCCTTCGATGGCGACCGTAAAGAAGGTCAACGAGTTTGTTCGTAGCCGTATATCGGTTGTCGGCAAACGGTCGATTGAAGGTTCGCGACATAGGTGAGACTGTAGGCATCGCAAAAGGAACGGTGCATCATATTCTTCACGAAGAACTGGGCATGAGACAGCTGTCGACGTGATGGGTGTCGTGTTTGCTCACACCGGAAAACATGCGCAACCGTGAGACCATATCGGCGACGTATTTGGCGCTGGTTCAGCGTAATCCAACGGCGTTCTTGCGTCATTTCGTGACCGTCGACGAAACACGGATTCACTGCTACACACCAGAGACCAAGTAACAGTCGAAACAGTGGACTTCACGCGGCGAACGTGCTCCGGAATAGGCGAAGACTGTTCGATCGGCCGGAAAGGTGATGGCCACCGTTTTCTGGGATTCACAAGGTGTGATCCACATTGATTACCTCGAGAAAGGTAGAACAATCCCGGGCGCTACTATGCTGAATTATTGGACCGATTCGACGTTGAATTAAAGAAAAAGTGGCCCCGTTTGGAGAAGAAAAAAGTGCTGTTCCACCACGACAACGCGCCGACTCACACCTCCACCGTAGTCATGGCCAAATTGGTCGAATCACGGTACGAATTGCTGCCCCATCCACCGTACTCTCCAGATTTGGCCCCCAGTGACTACTTTTTGTTTTCAAACCTTAAAAAGTCACTCGCCGGGAATAGATTTGGGTCGAATGAGGAGGTCATCGCCGCCACGGAGGGCTATTTTGCAGCCCTCGAGAAAACATATTTTTTGGACGGGTTGAAAAAGTTGAAGCATCGCTGGGCTAAGTGTATCGAGCTTAAAGAAGGTTATGGGGAAAAATAAAGTGTCCATTTTCCAAAATTTTCGTTTTTCTATTGTAGGCTAAGTACTTGTTGAATGCGCCTCGTAATTCCTCTGATGTCTTTCAATTTCTGTGTATTGGTTGTTTCTCATTTGGTTATCCTGATCTATGGTACAAAGTCGAATTTTCGGAAAAGTTCTGTTGAGTATGTTGATCATTATTTATTTATTTTTACGTCGGCCACTAGTTACACGTTGATTAGGTAGTTTGTTCATCTGAACTGGTGTATTACGAGTCTTTCTAAAATATTATGTTTTTATTTGAATATGTGAATATTATGTCGCGACATGAAGTTGGACTCGTATGGATTATTCTACATGTGAATTTCGTAGTTTGAATCTGCACGCAAGTAGGTGTTCTTTGGATTTTCATACGCCCGTGCTTTGATACATTGTTTTTACTCGAACCTTTATCCTTTGAACCTTTAAGTTTGAGAAACTAACTCTGTAGTAGAAAAGAATCAGAGAAAACCCGTAGATTTCTTGGATTTCACTGACAGTCCTGCCGCTGGACAGTAAATGATTGTGTGAAAACATAAAAATTTTTTTTTTTAATACTTATTTTAGTGTTCTCTCATTCTTAAGATCTCTATCATAATCCTGATTGCCGCATCAATATATGTCAGAACGTATAAAGACTCAAAGTTAATTTAATTATAACTGAATGAAAGATTTATTGAATGGTGATCAGATAGGTAAATGAGAAACTTGAAAGCATTATAACAAGCCGAAAAATCAATGATTTCCTAAGCACGTAGAAACCTAATCTACTGATTTAATTTATTTAAGATATTCAAGCGAGGCCATCTGCAAAACTGTTTCCTAGCGACTTCATTCAAACAAAACCGAGGAAACGAGTCGAGATGACACCTTTGTCCACATTGCCATGTCAATGGAGAAATCAGATTATATTCAGTTGCCTACACAGGAAACTAAAGCAAAGAAGCGATACAATACCATTTTCACCAGTATCCTCATAAAAGGTTTATCTTGCCGACTTATTCGCTCATCTTCGATTTCTCGGCAAAAAGAAAAGACTTTTCCTGGAACATTTGATGTAATTTCCTTTCTACTCCATTGCCCAACGTAAATGTAAGCACTTGTTCCACATGATTGTTGCTATCACTGAGTCACGTCCAAAGAATTCAATGTTATCTTGGTGTCATGTCCGATGGTTTCATCAGATGTTTTGCTGTTTCGGTTTCATTTCTGGTACTTTACCACCATCGTCCTTTCCATCGTCCCCACGCTCAATAAATGTTTGCCATGGCATTGTCGCAACAAGCCAACGAAAACAACCGCAGCAAGTGGAAAGTGTTACAAAGTTTATATTTAGATTAACCTGATTGACAAGGATACAACGTAAATGTTGGATCGCATCATGTTTCCCTTCACACTTTTTCGGAGGACTATCCTTTTAAGTATTGATTTTATTGAAATTAGAGTTTTCAGAATGCATGAATGGGTTTTCTTGGATAAATATTGTATTTTTGCGTGGGGTTCGGTGTTCCAATGAAGCTTATGAAAAATGATTGTTAGACTGTTGTGAGGGACCAAATTATTATGTATTTATTTAAATTTAATGGAAGCATTAGCTTAGTTTGCTTAAAGCTTTGGAAAATTTTCTTATGCTTTGCGAATAAAGTGATAGCGATAATAGAACCATGGATTGGACATCGCTACAATAACGAAGAGACGACGCCACATATAAAAGTCATTACAATCTTTGTCTATTTTCCGTTCAGAATGTTTTTCTACTAGATTACATAAACATATATGAATATTTATGCAGCTCACCGCATTCTAAATGGCAGACCCTGTACACCATCATCAATTCGACAAGGCAAGCTTTATTCACACTTTTCGTCCTTAGCCAATTATCCCTATTGTGCGTATGCCAGTATTCACTTCAGGCTTCTTTCTCCTGACATAAGAGGGAGATCTAAATACATTATCAGAAAAATTTGGATTGCCCAAATTTAAAAAATTAAAGCTTAAAGCCAAGCTTTGCACTTTTTGCTACTTTTTCATCCAACAAAATTTCTTAACATTTTGTTACTGGGACGATTTAAGTATAGCTTACGCAATAAGTATATTTAGCTAAAAGCAAACAAAGGCTTCCAGTCAAAAAAAATACATATTCCATATAATTTGAAAGAGGTGTATAATCTTATGACTCAATATGACACATGCCTCAGTGCCTCCAAGCTACATTCATGTCGGAATCCTAAATTGTTTCCAGTGAATTCAATTGTTACGTTCTCCGAAATTCGGCGAAATTTTTTAGGTGGTATGAGAGCGTTGTATGTACGGGAAAATTCTTTGGATTGAAGCTGATCGATGTTGCCGAAATTATTTCACGTTAAGACTTTAAAGCAATTAAATACTATGGATACATAACATTAAACACTATAATGAACAAAATTTTGAAATCTTTAGCTCTAGCTTCTAATTTCTCTACAAAGTTTCCAATGTGAAACTATGTGTTTTTATCCTGAATCGCAAAATCCAATCACGGAATCAACAGATAACGTCATACAGGTGTGGCCAGATCGGGGCCGTATAAAATAATAAGCGTGGTAACTACTGGTACCTGAGACAATAGCAGTCGCCGGCAGAAAGAACAGCAGTGCCTTTGTTATCTATTTTTCACAAATTTGATTAGCGAAAGCGCGATTTTCTTACCATTTCGTTAACTTAAACCACTAAACATCTTACCCGTACACCACCACTTATCCTTGCAATCGGACTTGGGACCGTCTTAGGCGAAATCTCAGGGCTATTTACGACAGAAGTCGTAGATATTTCGCGGCTTTGACATTTCGCTCAGCAGTACGATTAAAAAGAGAAGAAAACCCTTGCCATGCGCTCGGTTTTTCAATCAATACTAACCTTTCCCATTAGATACTTTGAGCAAGTATTTATCCAGCGCGACTTTAACCCATTTGTGCGAAAACCAGACGATATCCCGATTATATCGTGTAAAAATAAAATGTAAAAATAAATGTACCTAAACTGTACATAGTTAACCCAGTCGAAATCAGATTGCTTCAATGTTCCAAGGAGTTGTTCATATCGCCTTTAAAAAAAATTGAAGCTGCAAATGTTCCAGAAGCGGAACAAGAATTCATACTCTCGCCACTATCCAGCAACGTAACACAAGCAACACTACTTGAACGTGCTGTTGCTTGAGTCAGAATAAAATAAGACTACTAAAAAATGGAATACCCATCTCAACCGCGTTATTTGTAAAACATCAGAACAGAAGACCAGTTGCCAGAATACTGGCAAAAACTATTACGGCCCAGATGCAATACTGCGAGACTGCGATACGAGATCGAGTTTCCGTAACATGCGTTTGTACACGACATACAATGATTGCGAGGCGAGAAATATTAGGAAAATCGAAAATTCCTCGCAACGAGGTGCTTTGACGTTTGTCAGATGCTTTATGGCGCTTATATGAAATTTGAAATTCAAATGCTTTGATTACTTTTCAAGTACTAGGGTTATATTGAATGAATGTTTAGGGAAAATTTCGTGCATCTTTGTTGAGGCTATTATTTGCCAAACGAAGCAAATTTTTAAACTCAAAACTTTAAAAAATTAATAAATGATTTCAAGCAAATTTCATTTCTAAACGTCACTAATTTGACATTTGTCATTTGAACATTATTCTTCCTCGCATCGTGTGTTCGTGTGTATTGTAAATTGAATGCGTTGCGCGACGACAAGCGAGAAACGCATCGCCGTCACGCAGTATTGTATCTGGCCCTTTACTTGTCCTGCAAACAAAAAGGGAGGTTTAAGCGTGGAGATTATATAGGTATCGCGTTACCGTGTCTGTCATACAAAGTCTCCTCCAAAATCATAGAAAGAAAATTTAAGCCATGCTATGCATGGACAGGGTAGCCAAAAACTAATTGAGGAGTTTGGAGGGGCAATTGTACGGGCGGTAGTGAGGGTAGGTAACTGCCCTAGGTCTCTTTTTGTTCGATTGACACCCCCATTTTAGTGGCCAACATGGCTTGCACCGAAGCACATCATGTCTTTGCCGTGCGTGCGTTTTATGAAAACAACCGATCTGTCATTACCACGCTAAAAGGTCTCCAGCGAAGGTTGAATCTTCCACGCAATAACGCTGCTGCTAATGCGAACCAAAAATCGATGTTAGAATCGTTATGCTAGGAGAATGCTGGTAGCACACATTAAAAATAGATGTACAAGGCTGAAGAAGATTCATCAGAACAGTAGAAAATGTGGAGCTAGTGAGAACTGCAGTCGAGAAATCGCCAAGACATTCTTCTTCAAGGTACAAGGTACAAGGTACAATTGGGCTGAGAGTTGTAGACCGCAGTTTAAAGAGGATTCTGCCCATAATTTATAATTTTCACCCCTTAAAATAATGCTGGTTCAAGAATACAAGAGTTTAAGACACAGCAGACTACGCTAACCGTCAAACTCTATGTGAGGGAATCCTTGCAGCGATCCCTTTCGAGGCAGCAGTCTTCAGTAAATAAGAGGCATATGTTCATGAATGAGCTGTTTACCTTTTTGTCTGAAAACAACCTCGAAATCGTTCCTCCAAAAGCGATACATTCTATTAGGCTTGATAAGCTTGTTCTTCTCATCACTTCATCACTGTGAATTCCTGGCATTATGTTTCAACGTTGCAAAATGTTATGCCAAAAAAATGTTTCGATGTTCTTTTTTAGAAAAACAGAGATTAGAGGACTTTTGGTTGTAACAGGATTGGAAACCGCCCACAAATCCCAAATGTGTCCTGGAAGTTTTTTAAAAGGTGACGCGGGGAGGGCAAAGCGGTCACACAATTCACGAAAATGTGACTTCTTTTTTGGATATGTCAGAAGAAAAGACAAGAAAAAAGTATTCTACCAAGGAACTGCTGGAGCTAAAGGAAGCCCCAAGAGCTTGCTAAAGGTAACGGAGCTAATTGTTGAAAAAGAAAACGCGATACCCAGTGAAAAGTTTCAACAAGCTGTAAAAAAGTTTAGAAATCGGCGCCAGCTATGTATTGCAGTATGTATAAAATGTATTATAAAAGGTTATGTATTAAAAACATTATTAAAAAAAATTAACATAAAAAGTGAATTGTACCGGCTAAAAATAAAAACATTTATTTTTAGTCGGTAAAAAGAAAAAGAAAACCTAGGAAACCGCATTTTAATACGAATTAAAAAAGTGCAGCAAATAAAGCGTAACACTCCTTAATTCCCCTCTCGAAGGCCAAATTTGTGCATAAACAAAGAAAGAATCGAGGTAACAAATCATTAGTCAAGCCTGTACTGTATGGAAGTAAAGTATGAAGTCTGAAGACTGAACCCGAAAAGGTATTAGTCACACTCTAACGCAAAATGCTCCGGAAATGGAGAGAAATGCTCCAGAGGGGAGATAACGTTACAACGATGAGTTGAATAAATTATTTGATGAAGCACCTTATCTATAACCCTTAAAAATAGCGAAAATTCCCCATCTGCAAAATGCAGGCTATGTAGAAAAATGGAAAGAAAACTGGCAACCTGAATGGAAAACGAAGAGTAAAGCCCAATCAAATGCAGAGAGACCCAGAATTCGATGGAAAGATTCTATAAACACTGTCAGTGTAAAATTAACACTGTCCGACCATATGAGCTGACATAACACATCGAAAACAAATTACAAGAATATATACAAAGGATCTAGCTACAAGAAGCAGAAGGGATCAACTTGCTAATATAAGTGGCTTCAGAGCTACAGATGACGTGGGAGATAGGGTATTCACTATCAGTGGAACAACAATCCAAGGTTGGAATCACGCTGGTGACAGCGATATTAGAATTTGTGTTTTTGGAGTCGAAATTAAACAGCTGTCATATGAAGAACGTCATACCTACTCGATTGTACTCGGTTGTAACAAATGTACTCGGTTACATTTGGTGAGAAATGAGGCGGCTCTAACTCTCCTCAATGCGTGAGATCAGTAGTTAACTGTCACAATACGCTAAGTTGAGTAGTAAAAAGTAGTAATGGTTATATCCGTTATATTCGTAAACTCCTCCACATCGTTGGTTATCACGAGAAAGTATATAGGGAAATAAATTGCTAAATTTAAAAGAAGAAAAGCTTAATCTTCACGAAAGATTGCTTGCTGAACTTCTGGAGTGATCTTATATTCTCTGATGCAAGTAATTTTAATTTTTAATCCTCTGGCAACTGTTTATGTGTGTCGAGAATAAAATATGTGAAGCTTCATTCGAAAAACGTCCACAAAGCAAAAGGTGAATTAATGGACTCATTTTCATTGGTATACAAATCCTCTTTTATTTGTTATTGTTATTCAACTGAAAAATGCTGGCTTATTCGTCATTATATCTCTGATATGAACAGCATGCAAATCTCAACAATGGATTTTTCTTTTGTTCAAAGTATTGATGCCTGTTTTATGAGCTTCATTTTCAACAATATCCTTCAGTCAATTTTATTAGGTATATAAATATGAAATGCGGATTTTACTAACAGATGGCATAACCATTACATATGGTTTGTGTCGGGGATAACTAATATGGCATTTTGGAGGGTAAACATCTGTCAACAAATTCCAGTATGTCAGAGGTTTTGATTGTAAAAACAACATCGTTTTTTTTTTCGCTTCAAAAATGTCGAATTACGTGCCCGAAAAAGATGTTTTGCGGGGAAGTCTATTAACCTTCTTTCATTTGAAGTAAACGGCAGCAGAAACTTATCGATTGTTAGTGGAAGCATATGATGAACATGCCCCAAGCCAAGACACTTGTGAACGATGGCTTAAAAGAGTTAAAACTTGCGATTTCGATGTCAGCAAAAAGGACCGTGGAAAACCACCGAAAAAATTCGAAGATACAGATTTGCAAGCATTATTGGATGAAAACAACACACAAACTGAAAAACAGTTGGCAGAAGCGTTAGAAGTTACTCAGGCAGCCGTTTCACAACGTTTAAAAGCCATCGGAAAGATCCAAAAAGCTGGAAAATGGGTGCCGTATCAATTGAAAGAAAGAGATATCGAAAGGCGAAAAACCATTTGTGAAATTTTGCTTGCCAAACAGAAAAACAGTTGGCAGAAGCGTTGGAAGTTACTCAGGCAGCCGTTTCACAACGTTTGAAAACCATCGGAAAGATCCAAAAAGCTGTAAAATGGGTGCCGTATCAATTGAAAGAAAGAGATATCGAAAGGCGAAAAACCATTAGTGAAATTTTGCTTGCCAAACAGAAAAGAAAAGGTTTTTTGCATCGGATTGCTACTGAAGATAAAAAGTGGATTTATTTCGACAATCCCAAGCAGAAAAAATCATGAGTAGACCCAGGCCAGCCATCAACATCACAACCAGTCCGAAATATGCATGGAAAGAACACTTTTCTGTGTATTTGGTGGGATAGTAAGGTACCTTTGTATTACGAACTGCTGAAACCTGGTGAGACTATTACTGGCGAACGTAACCGACAACAACTGATCAAATTGAACCGCGCACTTAAGGAAAAACGACCAGAATTTCACCAAAGACATGATAAAGTCATTTTTCAACATGACAAAGCTCGGCCAAATGTTGCAATACCTGTCCAGAACTACTTGGGAAACATTAATTGGGAAGTTCGGCCCTACCCCCCGTATTCACCAGACATGGCTCCTTCTGACTACTACTTGTTTCGATCGATGCAGCACGGACTTTCGAAACAGCACTTCCATTCTTACGAAGATGTTAAAAATTGGCTTGATAAGTGGTTAGCCTTAAGAATGACAAGTGGTACTGGGACGGAATACATCAATTGACAGGAAGATGGGAAAAAGTCTTAGCTAAGGATGACCAATACTTTGATTATTGAATTGATCCGTTCTGTTATTCAAACAAATGCATATTTTAAGCAGAAAAAATCCCCATTTCATATTTATACACCTATAAATAACTAAAAAATTTTCGAAATCCTTGGTTAGGTCTTTGTTAAACCAATATATATACTCAAGACAAAGGGAATTATGACAAGTTGCATGATCATGCATGGAAATCTTTCGTACCGTTACCAAAAATAATAGTATTTGGCATTTCTTTCACGCTTCACACTTATATTTCCTCAGTTGTTTTCATTGGCATGCAAATGTCGTCTGATTAGAGCCTTTCTGAAACTTCGATCTTCTTCTTTGACGTACCTCTTTACTTATGAAAATTAAAACAAACAGCAGCAATAAATCTTTTCTATGAAATTTTTTGGATAATATAAAAGTTTACCTTTAACTTAATTGATCTTTTTATGCATTGCATTGGACATTGTTCTTTTCAGAATCAACATGTATACATCGTCAAACTGCTGAAAACGGAGGGCGTCATTTCAATCGCAAGGATTTCCTTAGATACAGGGATTTGCATCTTCTGTTTCATTTGCATGCACTTCATCTTTAGCCTCTTCTATCACTGAGAAAATATCCTTACCTTTTATACCTTTCTATTTCGGTGGATTCGTAGCAAACGCATTCTTAAAGCTCTCGTAGTACAAGAACTCGTTCATCACATTTGTGTGTAGTTTGAATTTATCCAATTCATCTGATTCATTCGAGAATATCACTTTGTATAACGTCTCTTGTGTTGTCATATGACTCATGTTGAGAAGTCTGACTTACAAACTAGCTGAAGGACACGCATGCTGACACCCATGAACCTTTTGATCCACATATGCCCTTCCCTTATTTCCTTCTCTGTGATTCTGGGTGAGAATTTCTAATGCATTTATGAATTAGAATATTATCTAATGCAGATTATGAATAAAATTTGGTTATTCGTGAGCAACGTTATAACGATTTACGCGATTGCATTTTCAGCTAGTAAAGTCGATGCAAGGCCCCCTTTTTTAAGTTCCTCAACCATTTCCGTATTATTCCATGATGCAAAGTGAACTGCTCACACTCTTTCCTTAAGGCAGTCATCCCCTGTGATAGTCCGTATGTTTCGATTTTTTCGGATTTTGTTTTCAACGAAAAGCGGAAAATTGCAATTTGGAATTTTTAACATATCTTTATTGATATTCCAGCAATAATTCAAATTTTTTCTGACTAAAATTTTCATCACGCTCACAAGAAGTGCAAAAGGAACCATGTCCGTAAAAAGCTCGAAAACGGTCTCCTCGATTCCAGCAAGTTGGTTTAACAAAATCCAAAAAACCAAATGGCATGTCATTTTACTCACTATTGTAACTGTAACTTTCTAACGACTTCGCTTATTGCGAAATCATGCTTGGATATTTCCTACACAAGTTTGGGTGACAGGGTGACTACCTTAATGCAACATAAATTCCACGCACTTTTAAACGTCGTATTACTTTGCACCGTTATTACTCTTCGCACTGTTCTCGTTGTCTCGTTTTCTCACAGTCAAAAAATACCAATTAGTTTTTAAAACTACAACCGTCACATTGACGTATTGATCAGCTGTTTGTTGTGTAAGCAACTCTTGCTGAATTTCATTGTGCATTAGTGCATCAAAGTTTCCACTCGCATCTGTGTACACATAGGCATAAGTAGACAGACTCGCCACGAAGATCTGAAAAGAAGTTCACGATTTTAAATGGCCACGCACAACTTCCGAGAAAATTGATGATTTCTTTGAGTTATCACAAGTTTTTCCAGAAAAACGTCATAGCGTAGGACAATTGAACAAAACGCAACGTGTGGATACAGATGTGATTCTCGCAAGAGGGAGTGCGTAATAAATCGTAAAAAAAATGCTTTGTTTACCGTACTCAGCTAAACGAAGTGTCCAGAATATATGTTGAGCTCTTGGCATAAATAGCACCTTAGTTTCGCCGTAGCCGGTCCCAACCCCGGTAAGGAAGAACGAGGGAAGTGCTCTGGTGTTTTTTATTCATTGAAACCAAAAAGCGAAAAAACGTTTTCACTCATCGGTAATGACTTTGGTCACCAATAGTGAGGCGCTACCACCATCAAAGAAAAGGTCCACTAGGGCTATTATTACATACTGTTCCGATAACTTATTAATTGTTATTATGAAATGTGGAAAGTAAGAGCTTATTCAAAATTCAACATGAGAATTGTTATTGTTGCGTTGCGAATTGAATGATATCCAAGAAAATTAATTTAGTATGAAAGCCTAAAGACATTTGTTAAAATTAAGGTAACGTTATTCTGTAATCCTTTGTCAAATTTATTTAAAGAAAATCCTTTCATTTCTCATAGTAGTAAACATCGACGTAAAAGAAAACTTTTGAATTGCATGCATGCACCCCCCACAATTTTACATAAATCCCCTGAACATGATTCCCTTTAATTAATTTATTCATTATTTTCTAATTATTCATTCAAAAGCCATACTTTGTAAAACGAATAATTTTACGTTCGTGAAAGTAGCTCAGAAATACATTTCTTCCCTTTCGACCTGATGTGTCTGGATACAAGATTGCTTTGCAACGTATTTTCTCGGAAAAATTTTCTCACCAAATTAGTTGAAGAACATGCAAAAAGATATGCTTTAGGTTCAACTCAATTATGGTTGTTATTGTACCACGTTTTACAGCATTCGTTCAAGATGTCGAACGATGTTCACAATATTTCTTACCTCCTGGATTGTATACAAGCCGTAAATTTAATGTAAAAGCTTTCCAAAGACTTTCCAGCAGATGTACACAATAAAGTGAATTTCTACTGCTTATAACTACTATAAAAAGCGAAAAACTTTGTTTATATTGAAAAATGTAGATTGACTTGTTATTACAGGAATGTGTTAACAAAATTCAATGTTAACATGTAGATGCATTTTAATTAAACACATGCCTGCTGAAGTCAATAATATTGATTCGGGGTAAGTGTCAAAGACTTTGCCGGAATTATTTTCTTTCCACACCAGAGGAGCACAGAGCAGTCTAAAGTATGACCGTAAAAGTCGTTACCTGAGATAATGGCAAAGTTATTATTATTATACTTAAAGTAAAGTATTATTATACTTATACTTAAAGTTATTATTTTCAAATTCTGCGATACGATGCGTACATTTTATGTATGAAAAATTGTTTTAAGGGAAACGATAAAATTGTTGATAAGTTTTTATTTATTATTATTATTATTTGTACTGGGATCCACTTGCTGGAAATAGCATAGGCCAGAATCCCCTTAGCTCCCCACATATAGTAATATTGTTTACAGGTGGTTCATCCTGTCGTCCTACAGAAACCAAGGAGTTCCCCCAGCTCTATGGTCGCCAAGTGTTCCAACTCAGTTAAGCCAGTACACCTCAGCCAAATAAGGCGTTTGTTGGCCAGACTCAGGCAATCTAGGAGCAAGTGTTCTGTACGTTCTTCTCACTGTGTTCTTCTGTGTTGCTTTAGTGTTCTTCTGTACCGTTTGGATTCCTATTCGTTTGGCGTGTTGACCTAGAAGATTATGGCCCACCAATGTTCTAACGCCATTTCTGTTTTTGCCCACTAGTTGTTTGCCAGGAGGCAAGCGCCTGCAGTGCCGACTTACTGTCTGAGAGTATTTGTATTCTTCCATTAAAATTGTTTGTTGCCGCTTCTATAGCCGCTTTTATTGCAAACACTTCCGACTGAAAAACTGTGGTATGGCTCTCCAGTTTATAACTTCGGTTGTGTTGTGGGTGATCTGGGAAAAAGATTCTGGCGCCGCTTCCCTCATCCGTTTTGGAACCATCGGTGTAGATTATAATCTCACCTCCAGATGTGGAATCCTGCACCGTTTTCCCCGCTTCTCTGGTCGGTATGCTGACCTTGAATGGAATTGTTGTGTCCACTATCGGTTGAATTCTATCCTACGGGGCCATTCTCTCCTTTTTTCCAAAATGCATACGTGCCCCGTTTGTGGGTGGTTAGATAATCCATATGTGGATTTTAATCTGATGCTCGCAAGTGATATCTCTCCGAAGATGAATTTGAAAGTTACTCATGAGTATTTTACCTTGTTTACCTTGTTTGTCGGGGGTAAAAACGTTTCCGGTTGACGGCGCTTTGTGTAATCTTTGCCGCCAAAGTTTAATCTTTGATGGCAACGTTCCTCTCCATTCTGCTTACGACTTTGTGTAGTGCCGTTTCTGTTGAGCGCCCTGGAAGGTATGCATATTGGTTGGGACAAACCGGCTTCGATATAAAAACTCCCTAGCTTCTTTCCAGTCCAAAGGATTATAGCCTTTGGATATGAAGGCACTATATATTTTCACCAAAATCCTTATTATTGTGATACCCGCTTTCATAAGCATGATCGGATACACTTTCACACACTCGGTTCCTGGTGATTTGTAAGGTTCGAAGGTATTAATGGCCCATAGGACCGTTTCTTCGCTTAACATTTTTTTGTGGGGGAGGGCACTCAAGTGAGTCGATAGAGCATTGGAAACGTTTTATAAGTGATAACGCTGATGACCCGTGGGGGCAGGCTTATAAGGTGTGTCGGGGTAGGAATCGCAGGGCTTCGCATTGGTGAGAATGCGACTCCGACGTGGTCGGACTGTGCTGAAGCTTTACTTGGGGAAAAACTCTTTCCTAGTGCAGAAAAACAAATGCCGCATTTGGAGGATGCCGTGGGGCAAAGTTCATCTTTGCCCTTACAGCGTTCGGAGATAAATGCGAGCGTTAAGAGGTTGCGCATTCGTGGATGGGATGGTACCTGGATGGGATGGTATAACTAGCGAGATGCTTAAGGGTATCTGAAATGTTGTATGTAGAATCTTTCTTGAGGAAGTCTTTTCAGCTTGGTTCCTTTCACGAAGCTTTTAAGCGTGCGAAGGTAGTTGTGTTGTTAAAGTCGCCTGATAGGGACAGAGGATCCTTGCGGTCTTACAGGGGTATCTCACTTCTCCCGACGCTTGGTAAAGTGTTGGAGAGAGTGATAATACAAAGACTTGAGCAGGAACTTCCTGAACCGTTATGTGATCGGCAGTACGGTTTCCGAGCGGGACGTTGCACTTATGATGCGTTGCTGTACGTCTCAGATCCTGTTGATAGAAATAGTAGTAAATATGTTCTTGTCATCTTTGTAGATTTTAAAGGTGCATTTGATTACTTGAATTGGTCCGCGATAATAGAGAAATTAGCAGAGGTTGGTTGTAGAGATCTTGGGCTTTGGAGGAGCTACTTCTCCGGTAGAAATGCTTTTGAGCAGGGTTTGTGGGATTATGTGGAAGTAAGTGTTAGTAGGGGTTGTCCGCAGGGCTCCATAGCAGGTCCATATATATGGAACCTTGTTATGGATGAACTGTTGATTCAGTTGTCTAGGTTGTGTCAAGTGTGTGCATACGCTGTTTTGATCTGTTGCTGCTTGTTGAGGTTCCAAGTCGTTCCGAGTTAGAGGTGAAGGGGACTCAGCGTATGCAGGTTGTGTCTGCATGGTGTAGTAGGGTAGGTGTCACAGTTTTCACAGAGAAGACCGCGATGATGTTGCTAAAAGGCAGCCTTAGTGGTAATTGGCCCCCTAAGATCGTGTTGAATGAAAGAATCCTTGGGTATAGGACCTCTGTGAGATACTTGGGCATATGGGTTGGTTAGAGACTTTCTTTCTGGAAGCACTTTAAAGTGTTGAAGGAAAGATTGTCTCAGCTTGCATGTATGATTCGTCGTGTGTCTAGGTGTGAGTTGGGGTTTGGCAAACGTGCGCTTAGAGCAATCTATGATGACCTATTTGTTGCTTGTGCAACATATGGGGCGTCTATGTTGTTCAAGTGCATGGGTCAAGTCACCGGTCGGCGTCTTGTTGAGTCGTGTCAAAGAGTGGTTCTTTTGTGTTGTATTCCTGTATGTCGTACGGTTTCAACTGGTGCCATGCAGGCTCTTATGGTGGTCCCACCGCTGGACCTTGAAATAATACGTAGAGGATTATTCTTTAGTTTGCGAAGAGGTATTCCCGTGGGAGAACATGAGTGGCTTAGGGGATCTTGTCCTTCTAGATTGACTAAGAAAGAATTAGATGATATCTTGGTGGAGGGGATGGTTTCTACCTGGCAATATAGGTGGAATGAGAGTTCCAAGGGAAGGGTAACATATGTCTTTGTGCCTGATGTTATGTTTGCTAAGCTGAATCCGTGTCTTGATTTTTGTTTGGAGTTAGGTTTTCTTTTAACTGGTCATGGTAGCCTTAACGCTTGGCTGTTTCAACGTGGACTGTCGTCAGTTACGAGTTGTGTATTGTGTGGGGCAAATTTTGAGTCTTGGTGACATGTTTTATTTGCGTGTTCTGCGTTAAATACTTTACGGTGTCAACATAGTGTTAATTCGTTAAAATGTCCTGCTGATGTGCGTGACGTATTAGGTTGTGAAGAGTCTGTGAGGAAGTTGAATGAGTTTGCGCGTGCTGCGTTCAGAGTGAGACTACGGCCGCTCGAGGTAGTATAGGTTGCGCTTTCTGCGAGTTCTGTTGTAAGGTTCTATATTGTCCTTAGGTGATGGGTAGGGTAGGGTAGTACAGTTAATGTAAAGTATTTATTAATAGTAACTTATTACAAATAGGTTTAATGTATAATTTATAATAACTTATTAAGAATTTTTTTTTAAACAATACTACTTTAGGTATAGTTAGGTAAGTAGGTAAGAGTTCCTCCTTCCAATACTAGGTAAGAGTTCCTCCTTCCGAAATATATATATGTTTTATAAAAAAATTAAATTTATTTGCGTTTTTGTTGGGAAAAGTAGTATTGTTTTAAAAATTTTTAAATGTCGCAAAAACACCGAGATAACGATAAATTTATTAAGTACCTTTGTTTCGAAATGTTGTTGATTTTGTGTTGGACTGAAGGTGGTAGAGGCCGATCAACGCCTAGCTTGCAGGGACTGAAGTTGGAGTTGCTCTCGGGCTGAAGAGTGACGAAAACCCGACCAGAGGTTTGATCTGTACCACGGGGTGGGGGAGCCCATGACAGGTTACTGTTATCCCCCACAAAGGTGAGGAGCCTAATTTTGGCTGTAACGTGGTGGTTGTGGTTTTTGAGTGTACTAGGAAGTGGTTTAACATGTACCAGGTATGTGTTGTCTGAGCCTGTATAATTAGCTTCGACTTGGGACCTCCTCCATGTGAGGAGGGGCGTTGGTTGACGCTTAATTTAACTCCGTCAATGGTGACCCTGAGGTTGGGCCCTGGAGGCAGGTACTCACGTAAAACTCTTCGACTTTATGTGCAGAAATGTAAGGCATCGTAAGTTCAGAAAAAAAAACAAAACATATTGCCCGCCCATAAACGACAACTCTTCAGTGCGTGTCCTATGAGAGAGGGAACTTTGAAATTTTTGGCTTGCCCGATTGGAACCCGTGTGAAGTCCAAAGGATAAGAAGTAATCATATTATCAATTCGTTTAAAATAATACCATTTTACAGATTTTTAAATTTTTTCTCATTAGTTCTCTTCTTGAGTATTTGATTACACTCTTTATTTACAAAAGCAGCGATATTCCATTAATTATTGTTCTATGCCACAACTAATTACCACGATGACAATCCCAAATAACCTTAACAAAAGTGTCTTATCATGATAGATAATAAAACACTTTTGCCTACACACCCATAATCTGAACAATACTCTGTTAACGCTGCTTGCATCGACGAGATATCGCATATAAGTGGAACCTTCCGTACTAACTTCCCGTTCAAGTCTATCTCAAATCGAGTTTCCAGTCAGAAGTTCACTGTCGACTAAGACAATCCATTAATTTGAGTGCGTGAGATATTCCCTTCAATTCTTGAGTGTACGCCGAGTAAAATGTCTTCAAACGAGCTTGAAGACTATCAAATTGATAAAATAACAGCTGAGTTTACTCGTCTCAAAGGTATTTTCAGTGATAGTTCCGTGCTGAAGTGAAATTTTGGTGAACTTTTTTCAATTGTATCTCACAGATAAATGCTATCTGGATCATGCCGGCACTACTCTGTACTCAGAACGACAGATAGAAAGTGTGTATCACAACATGAATGAAAACACGTACACTAGCCCGCATACGAGTAAAACCACCGAAGATTTAATCGATCAAGTGCGCTACAGGTGACTTTTCATACATTTCTGCATGGTTGAATCGACTAATGACGGTTTGTTTTCAGGATTCTGAAGCATTTCAATACCGATAACAACCACTATGACGTAGTGTTTACATCTGGCGCAACAGCGAGCTTGAAAACAGTAGCAGAATGTTTCGATTTCGGCGAAGCTGGTGTTTATTCGTATGTGCAAGAGAATCACACATCAGTTCTTGGAATGCGCGAAGTAGTGAAATCAGACGGAATTTACGTACTGACCAGAAACCAGCTTTTAGAAAATTCTCAACAGCTGGATGAAACAAAGGAGATTGTACTTGCTTCAACGCTGAACAATAGCTTAGTAACTTTTCCAGCCCAGTGCAACTTTAGTGGGTATAAGTATCCGCTCAAGTTGATTGCAAATATCCATCGAAACGGGCTCAAAGACCCTGGCGCGCCACTGAAGAACTGCAATAAAAATTTACCAAAACCGACTGAGACGAGCTGGTTTGTTTGTTTGGACGCTGCTGCTTTTGCGTCCACCAATGATTTGGATCTCAAGAAATACACTCCCGACTTCGTTTGTATCTCATTTTACAAGATATTTGGGTATGTTTTTATGACGATAGTCAATTATCTGCACTATCAATATCAAATTTTGGAAGAAAAAAATTTAGGAAATATTTTTATCAGCCATCTCAACTCAACTTATGCCATTTCGACGTCCGTTCAAAAAATTTTCATTTAATTTCATTGCGACTTTGACATCAGAAAAGATTTTTCAAAGCATCCCGTCTTTAATATTGATTTCGTAAATTCTAATCCTTTTTGATTTCTGCTCTCTTCTATATTTTAAATTGTCATTTAAATTTTAATTCATTAAATTCAAATTCTACCAAAAAATATTTGAGAGAAAATGTATCCTTTGAATTTATTAGAACATCACGCCTTAACTTTTGGCAATTACAGGAAGAACTTGAAGAACTAATTCTTTGAAATGAGGAAAAAAGTATCCTGAAAAGAATTCCCGTTGGAATCAAGTTTTGGAACAAAAGATTATTTGCCCATCTCAGCCTTTCATTCTTGTAAATTTAATTTATCAGTACAATCATTATTGAGCGCAGGAAAGTTTTGGTGATGCGAAATCCCTTTCGAAATTCATTAACGTTATAAGTTGTTTAACTTTAAAAAATATCAGAAATTCGAAACTATATTTCGTAATACCATTTCGTAATTCAGGTAAATTGTTAATTCAGATTACTCGGAGATTACTACTCAGATTATTTTTTTTTTAATAAGTTCTATATTGTTTCTAAAAAAATTTACAGGACTAAGCTAATACTTGAAGTGAGAGTTCTGAATTTGGTATTCATTGCATCTACAGTATTTTTCTGTTTGTACCACAAATATTTCTTATTCATATGATATATTTATAATAGTAGAGGAAAATACAACAAAATCCTCTTTAAAACTTAACTCTACCTTAAACTACTACTACCTAAGTTAAAACCTGTTTACATAATATTTTGAATCTTAGTAATAACTATCAATACTCGGTTGAGGACGCATGATCTCTAAGGTTAATCTATTAATTTAAATCCTGAGAGCTTGAACGTATGGATTCGAAGCGTGTTCTACCTTAGCTAGTAGATTATCTCTGCTTGAGAACGCGAGTTTATTGATAGGGCTAATATTAGCAAGCTCATGTAATTTGCGTGATGAGAAATAAAAAGGCTTATTTAGCGCCATTTTTAAGTACCTGTTTTGAGTGACTTGAAGCTTTGATTTCAAATATTTTGTGCATAGACTCCAAGTAGGCGCTCCGTATAATATTATAGGCTGAATTACCATTTTTAAAATTATCATCTTATTCTGTATGTTCAGTTGGGAACTTCTGTTGAGTAGTGGATACAGTTGAAGTACAGAATAAAATGCTTTAATGCTTATTCGTTCTATGTGGTCTCCGAACATGAGTTTCTTGTCCAACGTTAACCCAAGATACTGCAGATTTTCGGACCATGGTATGGCTTGTCCTAAAAACTTAATCAGTCGATTAGGCAGCGAGGAACGTTTACGTTTTTTAGTGAAAAATATTGCCTTAGTTTTGTCAATATTGATGCTTATTTTCCACCAGTAGAAGAACTGATAAACTTTTTCCAGCATTGTCTCTAAGTTAGCTGTTATTGTACTTGGGTGAATTCTTAAAGTATAAAAACAGGTATCGTCCGCAAAGGCAGCTATTTGACAGTGCTCGCTTGTAGGGAGATCGGAGGTGTAGATATTGAAAAGGGTAGGACTCAGACATGAGCCTTGGGGAATACTAGCAGGGATGCTTCTTACAGTAGAGGTGCTATCTCGCACCTTTACCTTAAATGATCTGTCTTTGAGGTAGGAAGCTATCAAATTACGTATGTATGCTGGAGTTTATAAAGTAAACCTTCGTGCCAGACTCTATCGAAAGCTTTCTCAATATCGATGGTGACCATCCCAACTGATTGCTTCCCTATCAGGGCTAGCTTAATGTCCTTTGAGACGCGATACAGCTGGTGCTCCGTTGAATAGCCGTGTCTGAAACCGAACTGAAAGTTAGGAAGTATGTTGGCATTTTCCACGAAGTTTGTGAGTCTTTTGAGAATTAGCTTTTCGAATAGTTTACCAAAGGCTGGTAAAAGGCTTATTGGCCTGTAGCTTTCTGGCTCATGTGAATCCTTCCCAGGCTTTAGCAGAGGTATTACAACAGCTTGTTTCCAGGCGAGTGGAAAATAAGGTAGTTTGAGGCAAGCATTAAATAAGAGGCAAGAGAGCACAATCCCTTTCTTTGGCAGATTTTTCATCACAAAATTAGGAATTCCGTCGATCTCAGGAGCTATTCGATTCTTAAGTTTTTTAAGTTGCCTAACTATTTCCCTGGTCTTGATGTAAGCGCCGGGGGGCAATTTAGATGTGTTAGTTATACTTTGCACAGAGTTATTTATCATCGTTTCTATGATATCAGTGCGCCATTTGTTTGACATTTTGTGGTAATTATGAAATTTATCAGCCAGAATTTCTGCTTTTTCTTCACAAGAGTAAGTCGGCCACTTGCGCCTTTAAGTGGGTAGCGCAGGTTGTGGGATTTGCTTTTGAAAAAAAAGCGCCAAAGTCCCCTTGAGTTAAAATCTAAGCTCTGGAGCATTTGATTCCAGTACTGATTACGTAGGTTTGAGATTTTTTTTTCAGATTGCTGTAGTGAGTGAGGTCACGCCTAACTTCAAGGTCGGATCCCTAGATCTTTGCCACAGTCTTCTAAGGTTGTTTCGGGTACGAATTAGCTTCAGAGCTTCCTGATCTAATTCGAAGCTTTTATATTTGGTATTAGATTTGGGTACACTGCATTCTATACCCCTCCAAATAGTGTGCTTAAATTCGGAGATTTTTTCATCGAACGCTTGCGCTGTGTTCAAAGAATTAAACGTATTTTGCGAAATCGATATGTTGTCGTTAACATGTCTTCGAAATTTTCTGCAGTCAGCTTTTTTGAAGAGGAAGGCTTGATGTGGTTTATAGCGATGAACTCCCTTAAATCTAGAACTACTCAGATTATATGAATCATATTTACACCCAACATATGACTCAATCTGATGAGTTTTCTCGGTTTTATCCTATGCTAAAACAAAAACTCGCATAATAAATAAGTAAGTTTGATAGAAAACGCACGTTTTCAACAAATTAAATGGTTATTTATGATGTCGAACGTCTTCATAAACAGCAAAAAACATTTTTGTTAGTATCCTTTACATTCACGCGAAAGAATTTTCTTCACATTTTATCAATAAATTATAGCCAACGTCATTTTTTAAATTTTCATCTGATTTAATACTACGAAGAGCATAAATTTATGACTTTAAAGATCTTCACAATTGAAGAGTTATACCATTAAAGTCATAACAAGACATAACCAAGTCATGTGCTTTAATATCTAATGTTGATATCTACTGTGTCCCACCGTTGTTTGAAGTTTCTCTCGAATTTTTTATAAGAAAAATTTTTTATTATTATTGCATTTGCGCATTTCGGGAGTTACTTACTCATTTCTTTAGTGCTCTTTTCTTCTGAAAATGTTATGGTTTACAATTGAACTTATATACTAACATAACTTCTATACAATAATTACACTTTAACTACTTTCTAACCCTTTATTACTTCTCAATTTATATTATTACCTGCTAGACTTACTTATAAGTTTTATTATATTTGATGATATTATATTTGATGGACAGTTAACTGCATCTTCGTTTTGGTGTTCATTATCGGGGACCTTCATGATCTCCAAACTTTCCCGTAGCTTCAAGATTTTTCTCACCTGGCTCACATTGTCTCATTCGATATTATATCCTTTCTCGACAATATAAGCCGCAATTGACGACCTCACTTTGGAACTCCCCTATTTGTTGCATTTTACACTTCTCTGATGTTCGCTCTCGCTTCTTGAATCGTACCTTTATTAGTCCTTTGGTTTGTCCTACATATTTCATTTTACATTCTGGGCACACTACCCTATAAATGCCAATTTTTTCCTCCTTTTTGGTGGGTGTTTTTAACTGCAAGGTAGGAGCTGCAGCGAATCCTAGCAATGTTCGACGTCGAACTTCTTCAAACAGTTCTTTCAGCCTAGTGAACTTAGTTGACAAAGGGTGGCTCAATCTTATTTTATTCTCTTTAGTCTCACTTCTGTCGCTGATTAATGTGCAGGACGCCCTTTTTTTAAATATGCTTCTTTACGTTGTGCAATCCGCATAACTTCTAATTCATTGTAGTTATTTCTTTTCGCGGTATCCAATATGAATCTTTTTCCCGTTCAAAACCTTCTGGCGTTAGTGGATATGGTCAGTCAATAAATCCAGCTGTTTTTCGCTGTCATATTTTACGGTTATGTATGATTAGATTAACTTGAGAACGTTCTTTGCGTTGCTATCTTTTCTCTGTAAACGTCAAAAGTGAATCGTTATTGTGCTCTAATAATTCGTATATCCAGAAAGGGTAGCGCTCCATTTTCTTCCATTTCCATCGTGAATTCGAGTATTTTGTGGATTTTATGTATAGCTCTTTTGACGTCTTTGTGCTTGTCCATTTCAACAATGACTGATACGTCATCAACTTATACGAATGACGTTCTTGGCAGTATTTCTTTGCCTTCGAAGCTAGATGCATGGGAAAGTTTGAATACAATGAAAGTCCCCGATAATCAACGTCTGAATGAAGATGTAGGGAACTGCTCGTTTAGCTGTGAAATGCGAAATGCGCATATGCATTAATAATATTAAAAATGGTAATAAGAAAAAATTGTTTCTTTGCAAAACACACACAATTCTTTAATGGCTGCAAAGTAGTAAATCGTCATCACTAAGAGGGAAAATATTATAACTGCCTGATTTTCGGTGCATAGCATAAGCACACACGGCATGGTAACAATTGGATAAGCTTCTGGTGGAAAGAGAAAAGAAGAAGAGGATTTACATTTGTTGAAAAAGTTATCCTGTTTCGCGATATAATAAGAAAAAATTTACTTATGCAAAGAAAAATCCACTTATTTTTGTTAAAGTATTTTTGCTCCTTTGTATCTTGGAGAGATGTGGGTAATGTGGATCACATAAGGTCCTTGTACGATCTAGAAGGTTTTTGAGAAAAAAAAATGATGATTATTAACAGCTGGGTGTGACAAGTTTTGATAAATTAACCTCTGCGTAGAAACAATCACGGTTTAAAATAAGGACAGGGTTTTGTGAACACATGTGGGACTGCAACATATGGATGCTTCAAGAATACGGAAGCTGGACGCAACAATGAAGTCTAACTTCACAAACCATATGATTGCCAACAAATGTATACCAACTCACGTTAAGGAAACAGTGAAGGTACTACATGTACCAATTAAACACGACAGTTGAACGTACTAAAAAAACTTGAAAATATACAAACAAAAAACATTTGACGGATGAATCATAAATGAACAAACAAGCATTTATTCGGATATAACCTTTGAGCCACAAAATCTGCTTCAAAAACATCAAAATAAATACTATACTATTGTAAAAATGATCGGCCAAAACGAGCGGGACCAAATTCTAAAACCTCCTCAAAGGAAAATGATAGCTGCCTATTTACGTAAAGGACGGACTTATGAATAAGGACAGTTTTGACCGAAATGTCGAATTGTCTGAGATTGATCTTGGAATTGGCGCCATTGAAACAACAAATTCCTACAAGGTATTAAAAAGGAAATAGTCTTACGTATCAATTTACCACTATTGGTCAAAAGTCACAAAAAATGCCGGATGTTTAAAAAAATCAATCATTTGTGCTCTTTTCGCACACAATTTTGGCACAGTAGAGATTTAGAAAAAGAAATATTGATCAAAATGATCAACAATGGATCATCAATCGGAAAATGATGGTCAGCACACTTTGCACAGGTAATGGCAAGCAGAGTCCCACCTAACACAGTCGGCATGAGCCCAAACCCACAAGATGTGCACCTACTTTACATTTCGTTGTCTCATCTCAATTTGCCCCATGCAAAACTAATGGTTCCTGAGCTTCTGCATCTTCATCGTTCTAACACATCTCACTCGCGTTCACATCCGACGCCCAAGGATTATTCGATTCCTGTAGAATTTTTTTTCTCGCCCTTCTTAACACTGTTCTTCTGCAGATTGCTTTTCTTTGCCTTTCTCAGCTGTGGCTTTTTCCTTTTTTTCTCAACCACTGCACCTTTGGTCGATGTTTAAGTCAAAATTGTTGCATTCTTTTTTCCTGATTGCCTTTTCTTGTAATCAGGTGCCCCCTCAGGTATCTCGATGAAATTTTTAGTACTTGGCAGGTTCAAGATTGACAAATCGATGGCATTTTCATAACATGTCTGAATCGATACGATGATGTAGCCTCTCATTCAGAGAATGTGGGACACTATAGATGCAGTTGGAATAGGAAAATCCTGTTCTAGCTCAACTGTAGCGGTTGGTACCGAAATAAAGTCAACACGTCCAGCTAACGTCGTTTCTGAAGAGTTAACAAGAGCTTGTACCACAATGGAATTTCATTGAAGGACTTCGGCTGCTAAAATGTCTTCATCTAATAAGAAACAATGATTAATGGGACATATGTCCGTTTTTCAAAATCCCGCTTCGCCCTACTCCGTGGAAACTGAGAAAATGCAAACTTGGGAAAGCTTTTTTGACAATGGATGCTTCATCATAAGGTGTATTCTTCCTGAAAGATTTATCTTCATGGAGTAGTCGCATCCTCTTCTATATGAGGCTTTTGATGATGCAAAAGGGACGCAAAAAGGATGTTTCAAAGCATGGAGTAATATAGAAAGCATATAAATAAAACATTGTTTGGAATGCTCATGAAAGACCTGGGAAATGTTGCTGGCATGATTGTCTTATATTAATGAAACAGAAACAGCAGGAGAAGGTTTTTTTTTTGTTTGGGAGGTGAAGGCTGTTTACGCCCTGAGTGTCGGACTCCCCCGCTACCGGACTACCGACTAAACACCTCCCTGTCCCACCGAGAACCTAGCCTGGAACTGTTTGTCACATTACTTCGGACTAGGCCTCATTAATCATCGCTTAGCGATGTCTTTAGACTAAGGGAAATCTCTCTTTCTCCACGGATGGATAGGAAGGAATTGCGAGTAGTAACTATAATATTGCGTTACAGAGATGTTCCCTCCAGGGAACATATACTCCAGGGAATGTACAGGAGAAGGCTTGGCATGCCGAGTAAAGTGCATGAACCATTCACGATAAGTTCCTTATGGACCAATCGATTGTCTGAGAACTGTACCAGCTGTATGTATAATTTTTTTCGATATTTTTTTTCAAAATACGTAATATTCTAGGGAAATTTGTTTGTTTTCAAAATAATGGCCATCTCCTTCTATACACTTCGCCCATATTTCCGGTAATTCATAAAAACGATGCTAGAAAAACTGCTTGTCTTGTGCGGCAAACCATTCGTCGAGCCTCTTTCCAAATTCCTCAAAAACGCGGAAGTGCTGCTCTGCGAGCGCGTACCCCTTTGATGCGAAGGGGTGAAAGTCAGATGATACCAAGTCTGGAAAGTACGGTGGGTGTAGAAGGTTGTCCCATCCAAGCAATGTCACTGTGCTTTTCACTGGTTATGCTCGTGGGACGGCTCGTGGTCGCGTAACAAAATTACTTTGTATTGTCTTCTGGCTCATTCAGGTCGTTTTTCGATTAATGCGTGGTTTCACGTTTTCACTATAGCGTTTCGCTGCCCTTCACGAATTACACAATACCACTCTGGTCCCACCAGACACAGAGCATGGTCTTCTTACTGAAGCGATTTGAACTTGGTGTTGCTTGCGAAGCCAGTAGGCCACGCCTTGGGGTTTCAAAAAAAAAAACAATTTTTCGTCACCTGTCATAATTCGATGCAGAAATTATTTCCTTTCATTGCGCCGCAGCAGCATTTCACAAGTAACTTTGCGATCTCCATTTGACGTTCGTTCAAATCACGTAGGATCCATTGCGAGTTTATTGATCTTACCCATTATCCAGATATACCCAGATGTAAACGTCTGCAGATCGTTTTCTGTGACAAATTCAATGCATTTGATTATTGCCGTTGACTTCGAGTGGGGTCACCATCCAATCTGTCCAATTCAAAAATGGGAAGAGGAGGACGCAGGAATTTTTAAAATGATAACATTTATGAAATTACAACTTTTGAAGTGTCGAAACCATGTCTCACATTTCCACATTCATAGGGCATGTCTGACATATGTTCTTAACCGAAAACGATAATTTTCAAGATCTTTTTTGTTTTGGTTGAACAAAAAAAGCAATGCGTGCCGCAAAAGCTCTTTGTTAAAATCAAAATTCGACATGATTGATCAACCCGATAAAACAAACACGCGAGATATGGTGGAACTCAACTTATGTGTGTTTATAGCTGAATGTCAGACGATTGAAATGGCGTATGTGTCAAATTAATACACTGCGTAGTATTCATTGGCGCCATCTCTTAGTAAAACCAAAAAAAGCATATGCATACGCAAAATTTTCCGTTCCAGAATTGCCTTCAACTTTAACTCATTTGAAACTCCCGTAAACGTTTTAAAACGAAATAATAGATATCGAAGATTTATTCACAAATTCTTCAACGAGTTTTTGAGGCGTTCTAAAGATTTACTAAGATCATCTCTCAATTTTTAATACTAAGTTCGGAAGATGTTAATCATTTACGCCAGTAGCTTTAATAATTTGACATAAAAATTGCCTACATTGAGTCCTTTTTGAAAATCCACACTTTGACATTTTTACAGATATCCAACTGGCTTAGGAGCACTGCTAGTAAGCAAACGTGGTCAAAATGTTCTGAAAAAATCTTACTTTGGCGGTGGAACCGTTCAAATATCAATGAGCAAAATAAACTTTCACGTTAAACGTGAACGTTTCCATGAGCGCTTCGAGGACGGAACTCAATCCTTTCTATCAATTATAGCACTATTAGCTGGATTCAGTACCATCGAAAGATTAATTGGCCCACAATACACAATGGCTCGAATAAGCCAACATGCTTTCCATTTAACGAAATATTGCTACAATGAACTAAGTCTGCTAACGTATGCAAATAAAAGGCAATTAGTGAAAATATATGCTCACACGGAGTACGAATCAGTTGAGGATCAGGGAGCTGTGATTACATTCAATCTTCTCCATGAGGATGGCAGCTATATTGGATACGCTGAAGTATGGAATGCAAATTGATAGTGCAAATAGAGCACCTAAAAGCATTTTCACGAATCTATTGCAGGTTGCTTGCATGGCAAGCATCTATAACATTGTGCTGCGAACCGGATGCTTTTGTAATCCTGGCGCTTGTCAAGTCCTGCTGGAGCTAAGTGACAGCGACCTTCAGTCGCATTTCCAAGTAAATTAGTTATGATTGATTTTTATTAGCCGCCAATTCGACCTTTGTTTCAGAGTTTAATCAAATTCAAAACCGAAATTCCATCAAAATTAATTGATTGAAGTATAAATTCTGCATAAAATCATTAATTTCACCACCAGGCCATTTTTAATGTGAACTTAATTATTATTGGTTGCTTTTATTAAAGGCTGGACATATTTGTGGTGACTACAACGATTTAGTGGATGGACGACCAACTGGAGCTGTACGAGTTTCCTTTGGATATATGTCTCGAAAGGAAGATGTTAATCGATTGATACATATGCTCAAGGATGTCTATTTGAAAGGAAAATCAAAGCGCTCTAGGATTTTAGCGAATACTAATTTACCTGAAAATTTGCGTCACATCAGAGAACGACTGAAGGATACTGACCAGAAAATACGACTAAAGCAAATTTGTATATATCCAATAAAGTCGTGTGGAGCTTTTAAAATAAGTAGTCGATGGCAGTTGACGCCAAAAGGCTTCAAATATGATAGATGTTGGATGATAGTAAACGCAAATGGTGTAGCAGTGACGCAAAAAACCTCTACAAAATTATGTTTGATAGGGCCGGAAATACATTTGAAGAGAAACATGATGGCGTTACATTTCCCAGGTATTTTACTTTATCTTAACATGATTGTTTGTTATTTTATCCCATACCTGCTAACAGAGTTTGACTTATCACGCAATATCACTCATGTATGTACAGTGAATTTCCGTCCATTCATTTTTGATAATACATATGCTTCCTTCTTTTTATAAATTTCCAACAATGACTCGCTTATTGCAGAACAGATTTCAAATATAACTTCTTATCTAATATTTCACTTCCATTTTCCGACCCGTCAGCCTTTTAAAGAAAATTGCATAATATGTTGCGGAATATTTTTTTCGTTCCCCGTCATTATTTATTGCTTTCCGACATATATGTTTTGCAAATCGGGCATCTTTTTAGACGTTTTTAAAGAAAATACAGGTGCTCCGCAATATGTTACAAGGAAGAGTTGGAATTTCGAGAGTATAAATAAATAGCATGAAAAAATACATGGAGTCTTATTCAATTGATTATTTCTCCTACTCTCCGTTGAATCATACTTCCCAGCAAACATTATGCCGAATTGTCGCTTAGTCGAACTAAAGTCGGATGGTCTTTTCTTCGCCAGAACGAACAAATGTCGTTAAATAGCATATTTGCACTCAAGGCACATTCAAACTCACCTATGAGATTCGAATCTTTTAATTAGCTGGTGATTTTGACATTTAATGTTGCATTAATCTAAATATGCAGACTTCAGAATTACGTCGCAGGATTAAACGTCATATAACTTTGGGTTATTAGTTGTCATCATCATCTACTCGTTTGCTCCCATTTATTACGCATACTGCATTAGTAATTAGTACAAATCTTAAATCCGAAACCGAAATGTACCAGAATATTTAATTTTAGTTTTTTCCTCTCTTCCTACAGTCTAGTAGGTTGTATTGGCTTTGATGCTGTGCACATTAGCCAGCGTTCTCGATCTCAGTGTACTCAGGCTGGTTTTCTCTTCGCGCCGCTTTGGGGTCACTCTTATGTGTTTTAATATGGTCCTGGTGAGCTAGTTAGTTTGTCTGTATAGAAATTGTTTTATTGGTTAGTGGGATTACCCGTTTGGGAATGTTGTTTAGGTTGGGGTGATCTGTTGGTGGGAATGAAGTTGTCAACTCTCACCGCTCTCCCTTGGCTTCCTCTAGGAATTTACCTAGTTGCCAGATATTTTTTTTGTAGGAGGTGAACATTTTGTCTATCGAGGACACTTCTTTAAACAGTGAAAATTTATTTCTTAAATTAACAAAATAAGGGCATTTGAAGATTTGACGTTCTAGTTCATCACGACTACTGTACCATGTACAATAGTCGGATGAAGTTATGTAAGCTTTCTTCAGTCTTGTTTTGTTGAATGCTCTGTTTGTCAGTGTTTGTTCAGTGGCGTTGCTGTCTAAGTGGGTGCTATGGCTTGGTTACATTTTGTTTTTTATCGAACAAAAGGTTGCTTTTTAGTCAAGAGCAATATTTTAAATTCTTCGTGCTTTACTTGTACTCCGTTATCAATTCTTCATTTACTTTTTCCTGGATAAGGTTTAACGTGTCTTCCCATTCTGTGTAGTTAGGGCTAAGTTTCCCTCATGAATAGCTTTTTTGGCCGCAGTATCGGTACGACAAAAAGTTGTCTATTCACAATTTCCTTGAATCCAGTAGAAGACGAATTTCCTGTTATTGTTTTCCTTGAAGTATTTCCTTTATTTTGGAAGTGATGTACTTAATTTTCTTTCTATTGTAGGCTATTTCTTGGATACAGTGTTCTGGGTCTATGAAAATGATGATATCTTTAACATTCTTTGTGGTGTGTTCTGTAATGGCAAAATATGTTGCCATGATTTCTGAATTGTTTACTGAGGAGATGTTGTTGAGTTTGTCGAGGCTAGTTGTTTCTGTGTTGACGTGGTTAAATGGCGCACCCTGTGCCAAGGGGTTTTCAACTGCATCCTTGCAAAAGATTTCATGGGTGTCAATTATGAGTCTATTATTGCGGGTATGGAAGTTGTAAGATCGTTGTAATCGATTAGGGTCGTGTGTGAAGTTACTATTGGAGTCGTTGAGTTTAAAAATGAAGTTCTTTGGAGATGTGTTAATTTTTCCCCAACAGGTTTTGTTGAATAGTTCTAGGAATTTCATGCGTGTTAGAGTATAGTTGGACCTAATACTTTCAGTGAGTAGTTTTCTGAAGTCCCTGTCATGGAGGTATTTCAGTATTTCTTTGGCTGTAAGTATGCAAGCTCTTAATTTGCATGTGGGTCCTTCGACCATGACTAGCGTGATTATATTAGAAGCTGTTAGAGGGATTACAATACATCTTTCAGGACACTATAAAAAAGTTAGAGTCAATCTTCTTGAAAAGGTACTGCAGTGCATCTGCCATATTCGCTAGATTGGACTCAAACTGTTGTCTTATTATTGCTCTTAAGGGTTTAATTGCCTTAGGAGAGGTTATGCCGTGTTTGGGGTTGACAGTTTCTTGTTGATTTAATTGAAAATCTTGGCTTTAGTATGAGTATTCGCAAGTCAGTTTCTAAAATTTTGTTTTATATTGATGGGTCTGTCTAGGAAGGTGAAGTTGTTCACCCATTTAAAATTAATACCATTGAGGCGGAAGTGTTGTTGAGGTTGATTATTTGAGGCGAATTGGATGGCCGAAGTTTTATTGAGGTTTAGTGGTACGTCAAGGAGAAAGATAAGTCGGTAGTTTTCAATAAGGCATAAGTGAGGTTTGTGTTTTTTGGTACGGGAACAATTCTTATCTTTCTAAGGGAGGGCAGTATTTGATTGATTTTGAAATTTCGGTTGATTGATACTGAAAAAGCTTCCTTATTTTCCTTGTATTACCCCTTTGGTAATCTGTTCCAATGCCCGACAAGAGGGCTTAAGGAATCCACCTCCGAGGTGGGGTTATTTAGGTCCCGGAAGCTCCGTCGGAGACGGGCGTGGGCGCCACTCCTCTACCCTAATAAGAGCCCCCAGCCCTTAGAGGAGATGGGCTGTCCTCGGAAGCCGGACACTTACAATCTCTGGTGGATGTTTTGCCACCAACTTGCTACAAACGTTTTATATGTTTCTTTCGCGAGGATTATGCCGCGAGCCCAATGTCGCGAGCTGTTCTCACCTAGACCAATGAATTTCGTTAAAAATTTTACCAATCGTAGGATTGCTGTAAACTTCAATTTATTGTCTAATAACTTAACTAATTCATATTATTAATTTTATTAATGTACTAATGTATTAATGTATCGGACTTAAACTATTATTATCCTACTTACACTAATTATTACTCCTACTTACACTAATTATTACTCCTACTTACACTAATTATTACTCCTACTTACACTAATTACGGCGGGGGCCCCCAGACGACTTGTGTTCGGCTGCGATGGCTGCGAAAATTCTAGCCTGGACGACTGGCCTTCCGTTGTCGCTTCCCACTTTTGCTGCACTTACTTGCCTTAGGCGAAAATCCTAGCCTGGACGACTTGCCTTCTGTTGTCGCTTCCCACTTTTGCTGCACTTACTTGCCTTAGGTGAAAATCCTAGCCTGGACGACTGGCCTTCTGTTGTCGCTTCCCACTTTTGCTGCACTTACTTGCCTTAGGCGAAAATCTGAGCCTGAGTGACTGGCCTTCCGTTGTCCCTCCACGCGCTACTTCGGCTTTGCACTACGATATTCGACCCTTGGCGTTCGGCTGTCGTTGACAACTTCTGCTACCCAGAACTTCGCAAAGTTGAATCCTCCACTCCAACTTTTCCACCTCCGGGCAATTTGCTTTTCGCGGTGCTATATCAATAACTCGCACACAATCTAACCTCACGGCATCCAGCAGAAGAAAAAGGGGCTCAGCTCCGGCTCGTCGGGCTTTTATCCCTTTTGCCCAACGGTCGCCCGCTAAGATCAATGCCCGCTAAGGTGATTGCCCGGTGAGGTGATCGCCCGCAAGGAGGAAATTCCCGGGTTTCGAACCCCGCAATTAGTATAGCCGCAAACCCCTTTCCCGAGCTTTTGCGGCGACTTGGTTGCTGCGGCGGAGTAAAATTTTCCCCCAGTGCACGATTGGGCGGCGAATAATCGCTGCTCGTTTCCTGACTCCGCCTCGTCTTCCAATCCAGTAAATCAAAATGTGGTGATGTGTTTAATGATATTTTCTAGCAGAATTCATTTCGTCGTCAGTGATTTTGAGCACTTCACAAACAGATATCTCCTTTTCGCCGATGTCTTCAAATCAATTAGCTTATTAAAACTATACTATCATTATCACTCGGTATCATAGTCATTTTATATCTACTATATAATTATATATTTATACTATTTATTCAATTAGCTCATTAAAACTATACTTTACTATACTTTACATTTTATATATACTATACTTTATACTTTACTTTTTATTTTTTTTTTCGTGGAGAACAGCTCGCGGGACGAGCAATAACCAATCGTTAAATTTATTCTTTCGCCAAAAACACAAGAAATAATATGGTCGCGGCGTGTCGGCTAGCGAGTTGACTGAGGAGAGGAGTCGACCCGTCACACTTGCTCCGACCTTTGATGGTGCTATACTCAATTTCATCTGGGCCTGGTAATATTTTAGTAGTGTGTTAAGAATTTTCTCAAGTTCCTGCATCGTGAAGACTTTTGGAGAATTAGTAGCTGGTTCCAAAATGGGGCGGGCTGGATTTGTTGTTGCGTTGTACCATTTCCAATAATTTGGAGTTGTTATTGTCCTTGCTGTGAAAATTGTTTTTAATTTGATGTCATTGATGAGTTTCCAAAAATATTTATTGTTCAGGTTTTGGTTAAGCGGTGCTACCTTTCGTATACCTTTGGGTTTGACAACAGATGAGTCTAGCTTTTGAGGTTTGTGACGCAACAGTTTTTTACTAACCTTCTCAATTAAGTCTGCAATGGCCAAGAGGTGTCCCCTTTCTTTTCTTTCTTTGCAAGCTAAATATGGAGACCGAAATTCAGTTCTCTCTTTGTAGTGAAATTAGTTAACTACAATCTATACGCATTGGTAAGCATATGAAATAAGTGTTTGCTAATTAATCGTTTGCGAATTACGCCACGATTGTGGCGTGCTATATTTCCAACAGTGTTGTTTCTTCTTTCCTACGAATAACTTTATCCTGGTTTTATTAGATCAAAGAGTTCAGTTTATCGTGTAGTTGTTCCTGATATTCTAAGCCGTATGAAGTGATTTCAAAAGGTTTCTTCAAGATCCCTTTCCATTTTTTTTTTGGCTTTTAGGATCTGCTCAGAGTTCCGCATTCTTTGTTAAATTGCAGCAATCACCAGCAGCGCGTATTGGCTATCCGAGAGAATTTCTATTCCTCAGATAAAATTGTTTGTTGCTGCTTCTGTTGCCTTTGATTGCAGCAACTTCTCATTGGAAAACTTTGGTATGGCATTCAAGTCTGTTACTTTGGTTTAGTTTTAGATGGCCTCGAAAGATGATTCCGGCGCCGCTTCCCTTATCCGTTTCGAAAAGATCGTAGTAGGAAACGAATTCATTTCCTGTTGACTTGAGTCCACTGTTTCTATATACTATATATATGTTTATATATGTTTCTACACAAGTATATACATATTTCACTATAACAAAGGATTTACTGCGTCACATTAAATTTTATTTGAATCGTTCTCTGTAATGGTATCATTCTGTGAGGGTATCATCAAACAACAAACGTTTTCATTCTTTTTTTCCAACTTCTTCACAAGATATTGAGAGAAAAAACTATGCTATTATCTTTATTTATTTAACTTTGCTCTTAAAAATATTGAAAGGAATAATGTTCACTTCATTTACTCGGTGATAAAGTTTACATAACATACTCCTATGTTCTGTCAGTTCGTTCAGATCGAGAGAAATTGAAGCGAAACGAAAATGCCTAGCTGTACCCATCTTCGGGCAAATAGCAGTTCTTTCGAGCCGTCACGATGATGTTCTGAAGACGACAAAAAAAGAAAATCGATTATCGCATTACACACGTGTGGCTCGCATCATTGGGAAAAACCAATGACGTACAAGTGGTTTCTTGTCCACTATGAAATACAAGTTTGAGTGATTTGAAAGCTAGTATGATGTATGCTGCGTGAGCAATACAGCTCTGTACTGTCCGCGATCTGAACGACGCCTGGCTCCTCAGGCATCAAGCTTGCATATTGGAGGGAGGTGGCCATTTTTAACAATTGTTTTTCCATTAAATACGTATGTACCTCGTCTCTGATGTATAAAGTTCAATGGATCTCATTCACTGGCTCATGCGCAATAAATATTTGTGTGACTGACAGAACTTATGGCAATACTATGTTAGTGATGCCCTTTATTTTGAGGCCGAAGGTAAAATGGCGGTAGAATTTATCAGAACAAAGAATTTCGTTTTTACACCTACACATTTTGGCGAGCTTATTTCCGGTAGGCTATAAGTAGATATGTGAGATATGAACTCTTCATTAGTCCTAAGGTGCAGGTTCACTAAGCGAATGCCGATTTGATTCTTAATTATATATTTTTAATTTTATTTTTGTTTCTTTTTTATTTAATTCATTTGAATTTTCCCAAAACTAATTGCCACTTTATATATATTTTTTTTTTAATTTTGTAGGTATGACTTCTATAGAAATACCACTTAATCCTACCAGCGAAGAAATAATAACGTCAAGCTTATGCCAAAGCAAGGTTTGCGGAGATTTTATAGAAGGTATTGATTGTGGTGATGATGTAGCAAATTGGATAAGTGATTGTTTAGCAACGGAAGGTCTAAGATTAATCCAACAATATGATGCAACCCAAAGGCTGAACCGCAAAGGAAACGTCAAGGATATTAACTTGTCAAATCAGGCTCAATTCCTTTTAATCAATTTTACATCAGTGGCCTGGTTAGCATCGAAAGTTGAAGAGTGGCATGACGTAGATGGCAATGACATCGATGGAATAGTTGATCGATTTCGAGGAAATCTAATCATAGAAACATCTGAGCCATTGCAAGAGAATAGTTTTGAAATGTTCAGCATAGGTCCAATTAAGTTCCGGATAGATGGAAAATGTGCACGTTGCCAAATGATATGCATCGATCCAAAAACGGGTGATAAAACCGCCGAACCTCTTCGTACCATCGCAAAATTATTTGACGGAAAAATGCGTTTTGGTATTTATTTGTCACAAGTGGAGTTTAGTTCGGAAAAGGATTATTTCATTTCTTGTACTGATGAAATCGCAGCCAGTTAGCGAACTGGAATGTTCAATCCAACTTTATTTATTTGTAAAAAGAAATGGATTTGTAAAACTAAGCTAAAATACACGAATTTCTTAAATAGACCGGCTTGGTTTTGCCTTTTCTAATTTCGTTTTTTACGGTTTCAATAATTTCTTTTGAAGTAGGAAAATCTTTAGATTGAAATCTGGAATAGACAAGTATATTTTCCACTGAGACTTGAAAAGATCCCTTTCGTCCTCGGCGGCATATAACTTCGGCTGTAGGGATAGCCCGCTTAACAGCGTTTGCAAGTTTCTGGCATTCTGTTTTGAAGTCACTCAAAACAATGAAGAAATAAAAAGGAATTTGACTTAAAATTTTTGCAAAAACCAATATTCAATATTCCGAACCAATATTCTATGTCCACTTTCACGGTTTCGAACCTGAGTATTCAAAATCTTATTATAACGTATCGGGGGGGTGGGCTGAATTCAAATCAGAACCCCGTTTTGAAAATTGGTTCTAGTTTTCGAAATATTCAATAAATTCATTATTTTGCCAAATACCTAAGTAACATGAGTTATAGGCGATAAAGTAAAAACAAGATCAAGTCGAAGATCGCATTATGCTGTCAGTTTTGTATGTAACATAATTTCGATTGATCGTTGCACTTTATATTTGGCCACAACGTTCAAGTTGGTATTGTAATCCTGTTTAAAATTTACACTTACTAACGTCTTCCGGACCTGATCAAGATGGAACAATTCAAAATTATGGTCTGAGACACTTTGCAAGGTTTGCACATGAAAGTTTCTGAACAAATAACAGAGAAATTATAAAAATTAAAATCCTCAAATGAATTTCAACAAGTATTTATTGATTTTCAAAGCTCGTAATCATCAGGATGATACATTTCACTTAACAATCTATACACATACGATGGCGCATGTCCACCCCTGAAAGTAAATAGAACAATAAAATTATATTTACGATTTGGTGTTTCCAATACAATATCTACTCACATATTCGAAATGAATAAGGTCACTAGTTCAGGTGGCACATAATCGAAAAGTGGACTATACACTTTTGAAAATTTTGCGCCAAGCGAATCAAATGGAAGGACACCTTCGGCGCATCCTAAAGTATTGAAAGCATCTTGTTCGTTGTGACACATGTGTACAGGAGATAATTTATACATAGGAGCAAGCACAATGACTGGAACGGAATAGTGTTTAGCTGCCAAAGCTACAGTATAGGCACCACATGCTGCACGTAAACCACCATTTGCCAGTACACTATGTGTACCGATAATGACTTTGTTTACTCTGGACATCATAGCGAAAATTGTCGAGTCAGGAATAACTACAATTTCAGCACTACCCGTTGCCAATGTTGCAGCCAAATTCTGACCCTGATGACAATCAAATATATCAATTTCTAGTTCAAAATTTTGAATTTTTACGTTTATAATTATTTTTTAACAAAATAAGTATACATAAAATTTAGCAATTAACTTACCCTACAGGCTGGTGCGCATTCTGAAACAATGATTGTCAAATTTTCTCGGTTTTTTATTGCTTTCTTCAAGAAGTTTTCCACGCTCCTCGAATGTCCTATGGTTAGAATAACTTCCGATGTATGAATATGTTCTTCAGCTTGAGCTGTTACATTATCAGAACATGTTTCTAGCTCAGTTTCGAGCTCTTGAAGATGATCCAATAGAGCTTCCTTTAGACCTTCCTCAGGTTTCGAATAGTCTTTGTTGATATCAATTTCACTTGTTTGCGTAACTAATTTGTGCAATGAGGCTTGCGTATCATCACTGACTTGTGAAAACTGGAAATTTTTTGATCAGATTTATATGATATTCTGTTTTTTTGTAATTATTACAAAAAACAATGCTTACAATTTTTCATTATCGAATGTAAACAGTTTGACAGCCGTAAATAAGTCAACTAGAAAGATAATATTCAAAAACTTCTATTGGTTCACTTATACTGAGGAGACTCTCACGACACAAATTCTTGCGTTCCTGAATCAATCAAAGTTTTTGCAACATCCCGGCAGGTTCGGTAAGTGTGTCGGTGACGGGTGTGCGTGCCACTTCCTTAACCTTAATCTCAGTCCGACATCAAGTGACAATGGGAGATCCCCCCCTCGCTAGGGGATAATTAAACCCAACTTCGTAGATTTGATTGAAAGGCGGGCGTTTTTGTCTCTGTAAACTACGCGGCCTATCATACTATCTAATCAACGCTTTGTTGATCGCCAGTTACAAAGAACAAGAGAGCACGAGAAAGAAGATAAAATAGCACTACACTGTATTTCAATAACTACAAGAAAACCTTATTTTCTAAACCTTTGGATAGATATATAAAACAAGTAAAGAAAACAAATTTCGGTTCGGATTAGGCTACTTGCTGATGATGGGATCTCCTTCGCTGCACTTCTCGTCCTTCCAACCACTTCCAAACTCCACTTTACAAGTTTACTAGTTTCCAGTTTACTGTACACTAGTCGCTCGCGATGAAAGACGATGCACTCTCGACGAATGGCAACAATCATGGGAACGTGAGCTAAAAGGAAGATGGACTGCGCGGCTCATCAACGACTTCAGATCATGGCTCAGTCGAACGCATGGTGAGACTGACTTCTACCTGACCCAGCTACTGAGCGGACACGGTAGTTTTCAGTCTTACCTGCACAAGATTGGTAAATCACAGTCTCCAGATTGCATATTCTGCATTGGAGTGAAGGATGACGCCTGTCATACTTTCTTTTCATGCAGAAGATGGGACAAACAGCGCAGTGATCTTGCCGAAAAATTTGGAGAGCTCCATTCAGATAGCCTAATCGAAGATATACTGAAATCATTTGACAAATGGAATCAAGCGGCACATTACGATCGGGCAATTCTAGTCATGAAAAAGGGCATACTTGATCGGCTGGAGGCGTCGACGGTGGAGGGTTTCTTTCTCTAGCAATCCTCCTTCTCGTTACCTCCCGCAGGAGAAGGAATCCCTGTAACCCAAAGGCGCCAGAAGACGTAAAATTGAGAGGCCTAACCCGAAGTAATGTGTAAAACGGTTCCAGGCTAGGCGCTCCGGTTGACAGGGGAGGTGTTTAGTCGGTTGTCCATTAGCTCCGTTGTGCCACTGTGGGAGTTCGACACTCAGAGCGTAAATAGCTTTCACCTCCCTACCCAAAAAAATAATACTTCATATTCCTGGATGTCGAAAATTATTACTTTTGGGCACCAACCTCGTAATACACAATTTGACAATGTGACACCCAGTTTCACTGCAACTTTGGCTTTCTTCGTTTTCACCGAATCGGTGATCAAAAGGTGTGTAGGGACCATTTAACATCGACTGTAACTTCTCGCCAGAGGAAAAAGGAATACAAAAAGGAAAGAATCGATTCCTACAGTTAAATTTATCTCTATTTATTAATCTTGAGAAGAAATTATCACGGAGTTGCTGGGCGGCTGCAGACCGTCACTCAGTGTACCAGTCAAGGATAAACAATAGGAATACGATGAGGCTATGATGGAGACCGTCGAAAAACGCGAAGGAGAGAAATAGATTGAAAGCAGCTGCGAAGATGAGACTGACTGCGCAGTGGAAGCGTGCTGGGCCCATAACGTATTAATACACGCTCTTTCGGTTAACGACTGACACTTTATTTTGTCACAACAAAACATTACATGAATAAAATAAAGATGGCACTACTAGTCTTACAGAAACATTTTGGTATATAATTATAACAGAGGTAAGTAACATTCTGTTGTGTTCAAATTCAAATGTAAGTTCGCAAAAAGTGAATAATGTCATCGTCAGTTGTGTTCTAAGTGGGAACGTTAGGTTTGTTGACGATAAGGGTGAGCTGATACCGTTAACATTACGTGTTGCCTCAGACAGTAGAAAGATGTCTATGTCTATATCACTTTCAGTGCAAAGAAAGATTAAATTCTAAGATGAAAAACAGGGAATTCACAGAGCTACAAGAAGCTGTCAGGAAATCTAGCAGTACTGTACGCCGCCAATACCTAGAGATCCACGCGTTACCTTTTCAAACTAAGACCAATATTGTATCTTTACCACAGCTAAGCGGACTAGGGTTCTTACTATTGTCTGCTATAATTTCAAGAGCTTCAAGGAAACACTAAACGATGTTTATTGAGAACAACCTTCCAATGTATCTGAGTTTGACGTTCACAAACTTTAAAAGGAGTTTAATTTTTTCCAATAACCTCGAGGGTCATAACCTTTTTGAGCATCTCAAGGCTGTAGAAGTGCTTTGCTTACACACCCCTGGTAACAAGTGAAATGCAGTTTTATTGAAGACGTCTAGCACAGGATGCTAATAGAACTACTTCTAATAAGTGTAAATGGTAGGAGCTTTTGTCAAACACTTCACTACGTCGAAGAAAAGAAAAAAGAAGAGCCAATGCTGAGTATGTTTCTTGTGCAGTTAGCGCCTGGAGTGGAAACAAATGTGGTTCTAGACATTTCCTGAACCACAAAATCTCTTGGGATTGGTTACAGAAACGTCAAATAACACAGTGCTGTAATTTCCAAAGGTTTCGTTATATAGCATGTAACTGTGCACTTCGCTTATGCTGTATCAAATGGGGAAAAAAATACAAGCCTGAATTTTGAGACTGTTTGGCAACCGGCTATCCAGCTAGTTATCGGGGTCGCCCTATAGCCAAAAAGAAAGAATGTTGGAACGAACTTAGTTTCGCAGCATTTAATAGTACAGTGCAAACTGATGTGTCATACGGTAGTCACTTTAACGTTCCAAAGGGTATTGCAACTAAAACAATCTCCTCAGCCTCCCAGGCCTCAAAACAAACCGACAAGAACGTCTTTATGCCGTTTGATTTCATGCTTTATGACGAAGGACAAATGCTGTTCGGTTTGTTTCAATTTACAAACGAAATTTAGTTAAAGAATTCCTTAAAATTAAAAACCCAGACTTTCTGTTTTTGTCTGAAACAAAACTGAAGCCTCATCTAGTTGTGGACCGATACAAAACCATTCGAGCTAATACATCTAACGATGGAAGACTGAAAGCTGCTGTTATGGCGAAAAAATGAATAAGAACCGAACGCCATTATATTCGTAGCTTGAGTGCCATTGAAGCAATATGCATAAGTGCATACATTAAACGCGAAACCATTGCATTTGTTCGTGTTTATATTCACCATAACAACGTCGTCTCAGGCATCTTTAATGATTTGTATGGAATTCGTAACGTAGCTTCCAATTTCGGGCACTTGATAATTGGAAGTCACTTCAATGCCCGAAACCCAGCTTGTAGTGGCTTTCAAACAAACTGCTAAAGCTATTTCTCTTAAAGTTTATACCGCCTAAGGCTCTAACTTTTTCCCCAACATGGTCCTTTCTCGTGTAATGTATACGATTCAGAATCAGACCGCCCAGCTGTGCTTACAAAAATTCAATTCATGCAGTCTGACACGGAATGCTATATCCCATACAGGAGGATGAATTGGGATCAATTCGAAGCAAACATAGACGAATAGTTGAAAGGTTTCCCTTCGGAGAATCACCGAATCTCAAGCGAAGCGAAATAGATCAGAGTATTAAGTCATTAAGGGCTTTAAATAGTATTAAGTCATGGTCCATAGAGGAGATTGCTATCCAAAAACATGGCGGTTGCCTTTAGAGATCTCCCTCAAGAAATAATTTATCTCCATCTAGAACGCAAAGCGCTTAGGAAACATCTTACACGATTGTATCACCGTCTCAATACAAATAGCTAAATAGCTATGAAATAGCTAAATATATCCATTATGGTGAAGACAAAAGCACACCTGAACGGTAAGTTTCGGGAACGTCTGGCGAAAAGGCTGAAGCTCGCAGAACAAGACATGTTCAAGGAAATTTATAGAATCACGGGATGGAAACGTTCACCCGGAAACTATATGCTAAACTGGACACGCTTCACGAACAATGCAACGTCTGCTAATGCAGCAGCGCATGTTTTATTCGAATTATTTCGAACCAAAAACATAGCGACGATAATCAGTTCACAGCTATGGTGAGTGTTCCGTCTCTGCTAATCTTTCAGAATATTTACACGTACACTCTGAAAATGAATTATTTTAAATGAAAGTATCACTGGTCGCCGAAAAATTTCCTAATTCCTGGGAATTTCCCAGTCTAGTCTGCAACATGCTCTTTGCTATTATAACAAAAACGCACAAAAAACCCATAGCCTTCACTGTTTAAGTATTTTGTATTTAATTTAGCGTATTTTCCCGCAATAAATGTGTATGTCCTCCTATAATAAATCAGTCCTCGACGCCGTATCCTTTTTACCTAGCTCCTCACTACGGCACGACGCCCTACTCCTAGAAAAATAAAAATATGTACCTTTGCAACACCCCTTCCTATTTTTTGTTAACCAATTATAATCCTCAAGCCTTCCCACCACAAAATTTTGTAATCGCTAATAAGTTTCCTCTTTGTAAAATTTTTTAAAAACAGAAAGAATTTGCCAGCTCAAGCAGCAACCTTAAATTTCAACTTGTCAATTGTAATCACCAGTTGTAACAGTTTATAAATAAACTATATTTATAAAGAGCATTTCAACATTTTACTCGTTGAATCGAATCGAAAATCATCGCATAAATTTCGCATAGGAATATTGAATTGCCAATATTCCTAAATCTCGCGGTAAACTAATCGCGAGGCAGAACAGTGAGTTAAACGGTGTTCCATCTTGAGAACAACATCATGGAAAGCAGCCTAACAAACTTTAACAGTGCTAACCTTGCTTGAGAAAGCCTTGATTATGATATCGTCATGAATTGACGCTGACACTGTGAAAATACTCGCAACAACTACGACATACAAATTCTCAGCTGGACAAGACAAAATCTCAAATTTCATCCTTCATAGAATACCTGTATCCTTTTCCGATATCATAACTATGATTAAAAATAACTGTTATAGCATTCCCCTCCAGCGTGAAAGACAGCAAAAATGCCGCCCACTCCCAAATCTTATGGCAAATGTGAAATTATTAATATTAGACCAATCTCACTCATCTTAAACATTGGGAAGCTACTTAAAAACAAAGAAAAAAAAACAAAAAACAATCAAGCTCAACTCTCGTTGATAATAGAGGAAAAGGGTTTCATCCCACGTCAACAGTTTGTCTTTATGGCCAACCACTCAACTATGGATGCGCTAGTCCGGTGTCTGGTCTGTCTAGTCTGGTGCACAAGGACACATAAAGCCTGGATACTAACCAGGTACTAGATGTGTGTGTATTTTATGTTCAGTAGGCCATCGACTAAGTATGGATCGACGATCATGTATACAAGTTAATCAATTGCGGGATACCTACTCACCTGATAAAAATCATAACGACCTTCCTGAGAGATAGAACTGCATACGTAGGTATGAACGGTGCAATATCACATGCATTTCCAATCAACTCTGGGGCCGCACAATGTTCAAAAGTTAAATTTTAGGTCCAACCCTGTTCAATCTCGTTACCTCTGATATTCCCGAAATTGAAAACATAATAGATATCCCTCGGGTTTGCTTGTATGCTGATGATCTCATCTCATCTTTTTTTTTTTTCCTCTTCCTACAGACTAGTAGGTGGTACTGGCTATGGTGCTGTGCACATTAGCCAGCGTTTTCGATCTCAGTGCGCTTAGACAGCTTTCCTGTGTACCCTGTTATGTAACTGATATGCAACTTGATTTGATCTTGGTGGCCTCGTTAGTTTGTTCGTAAAATATTGTTTGGTTGGTTAATGGTTTTACCCGTGTGGGCATGTTATCATGGTTATCGTGAAATTTGTGGGAATTCAGTATTGGACGCTCACAGCTCTGCCTTGGCTTCCTCCAGGAATTTGCCCAGTTGCCAGATATAATGTTTTTTATTAAGATTAAAAATCTTATTTATTGAGGATTTCTTAAATTATCAAAGTACGAACATTTGAAGATTTGATGTTCTATTTCATCACGACTACTGTACCAAGTGCAATGGTCGGATCTAGTTATGTTCACTTTCTTCAGTCTTGTTTTGTTGACCGTTCTGTTTGTCAATATCCTATTAAGTGTATTTTTAACAGATAGCATAACCATTACATATGGTTTGTGTCGGGGATAACTAATATGGCATTTTGGAGGGTAAACATCTGTCAACAAATCCCAGTAGGTCATAGGTTTCAAAAATGTCCAATTACGTGCCAGAAAAAGATGTTTTGCGGGGAAGTCTAATAACCTTCTTTCATTTGAAGTAAACGGCACCAGAAACTTTTCGATTGTTAGTGGAAGCATATGATGAACATGCCCCAAGCCAAGACACTTGTGAACGATGGATTAAAAAATTTAAAAGTGGCGATTTCGATGTCAGCAACAAAGACCGTGGAAAACCACCAAAAAAATTCGAAGATACAGATTTGCAAGCATTATTGGATGAAGACAACACACAAACTGAAAAACAGTTGGCAGAAGCGTTGGAAGTTACTCAGTCAGCCGTTTTACTACGTTTAAAAGCCATCGGAAAGATCCAAAAAGCTGGAAATTGGGTGCCGTATGAATTGCAAGAAAGAGACATCGAAAGGCGAAAAACCATTTGTGAAATTTTGCTTGCCAGACAGAAAAGAAAAGGTTTTTTGCATCGGATTGTTATTGGCGATGAAAAGTGGATTTATTTCGACAATCAAAAAATCATCAAAATCATGCGTAGAAAAAAAAAATCAAAATCATGGGTAGACCCAGGCCAGCCATCAGCATCACAACCAGTCCTAAATATTCATGGAAAGAAGACTTTGCTGTGTATTTGGTGGGAAAGTAAGGGACCTTTGTATTACGAACTGCTGAAACCTGGTGAGACTATTACTGGCGATCGTAACCGACAACAACTGATCAAATTGAACCGCGCACTTAACGAAAATCGACCAGAATTTCACCAAAGACATGATAAAGTCATTTTTCAACATGACAATGCTAGGCCGCATGTTGCAATACCTGTCCAGAACTACTTGGGAAACATTAATTGGGATGTTCTGCCCCACCCGCCGTATTCACAAGACTTGGCTCCTTTTGACTACCACTTGTTTCGATCGATGCAGCACGGACTTTCGGAACAGCACTTCCATTCTTACGAAGATGTTAAAAATTGGCTTGATAAGTGGTTAGCCTCAAAAAATGAGAAGTGGTACTGGGACGGAATCCATCAATTGACAGAAAGATGGGCAAAAGTCGTAGCTAACGATGGCCAATACTTTGATTATTGAATTCATTCGTTTTGTTATTCAAATAAATGCATATTTCAAGCAGAAAAAATCCGCATTTCATATTTATACACCTATTATTTATTTGTTTAGTGGCATTGCTGTCTAAGTGGATGTAATAGCTTGTTTCCATTTTGTTTCTTATCGAACCAAAGATGGCTTCTTAGTCAAGGGCAATATTTTAAATTCTTCGTTCTTTCCTTGTATTCCGTTGTCAATTCTTCATTTACTTTTTCTTGTCGTCCCACTGTAGTTGGGCGCATAGTTGCCCTCAATAATGGCTTTTTTGGCCGCAGTATCAGTTCGACTGAAGGTAGTACATTCACCGTTTTCTGGAATCCAGTAGAAGACGAATTTCCTGTTGCTGTTATCCTGAAGTGTTTTCTCATTTTGGAAGGTACGTACTTAACGTTTTCATTGTAGGCTATTTCTTGGATGCAGTGTTGTGAGTCAGTGAAAATGATGATATCTTTAGCATTCTTTGTGGTGTGTTCTGTAATTTAAGTATGTTGCCATAATTTCTGCATTATTAACTGAAGATATGTTGTTAAGTTTGTAGAGGCTAGTTGTTTCAGTGTTGACGTGATGAATAGCACACCCTGTGCCAAAGGGATTTTTAGCTGCATCCGTGCAAAAGATTTCATGGATGTCCATTAATGAGTCCACCATTGCGGGTAATGTGAGATCATTGTAATTGATAAGGGGCATGTTGTGAGTGAATTTCTTATCGAAGTTGTTGAGTTGAAAAGAAAATTTTTGGAGATGTATTAATTTCTCCCCAACAGGTGTTGTTTATGAGATCTTGGAATTTCCTGTGTGTTAGAGTATAGTTGGAACTGACGTTTTCTGAATTCGCTGTCGTGGAGGTTTTTCAGTATTTCTTTGGCTGTAAGAAGGCAAGCTCTCAATTCGGATATGGGTTCTTTGGATACGACTAGCGTGATTGTGTTGGAAGCTGTTAGGGGGACTTCCATACATCTTTTCAGTGTGGGGGCTTTGTTGGAGTCGATCTTCTTAAAAAGGTATTGCGGAGCATCTGCGATGTTCGCTAAATTGGCCTCGAGCTGTGGTCTTATTATTGCTCTGAATGTGTTAATTGCCTTAGGAGGGTTTAAGCCATGTTTGGGGCTTGACAGTTTCTTGATACTCTGATTGTAGATCTTCGCTTTAGTTTGACTTTTCGCTAGCTGGTCTCTTATATTACCTTCGTTGTTGATTGCAAGCCCTGAAATTCGTTGATTATTCGCATAGAAATGAATGGCTGAAGTCTATTTACATTCAGTTCCAGGTGTAATTTTTTTTACAATGTTCTGGAAGTACAAAAAGCTTTTTTGTAAGTTGAGGAAGGTTTCTCAAATATTTCGCCCTTTGCTGATTAAGATGAAGTCGTCCGCGTACTAGAGCACCGTTGTTTTGTCGTTGGTGATGTTGTAGAGTTCATGCGTGTAAATGTTGAACAGGATTGGGCTTAAGACGTCCCATTGTGGTAGTCCGTTTTTTAATTCGATTGCACTGCCGTCTAACATGAGGATTCTCGATTTCAAGAAGTAATGTATCCAATTAATGTAGTGGGTGTCAATGTTGAAATTATTAAGAGCTTGGACTAAGGAATTGATGTCTACTTTTTCATATGCATTTGCAATGTCACATGTTATGGCCATGAATTTGTTTTGTCTGCTTCTTGAAGTTTTATGAAATAGTTTATTTATGCATAGATTGACTGACTTACCAAGCCTGTAGGCAAAACTGTTGTCACTTAGTAGTTTCCTTTCTTCAATGAAAGTGTTGATTCTGATTTTAATAAGATTATTGATGATTTTTGATGGTACACTGAGGAGAGAAATTGGGCGATAGCTGTCCATAAGGTATGGAGGCTTGCCTTTTTTTGCTACAGGGACGATTCTAATTCTTCTGAGGGAAGACGGTATTTGATTGTTTTTGAAATTATGGTTGATTGATGCTAGATCTTCTTTATTTTCCTTGTTCAGACATTGGATAGTGCTATACTCTATTTTATCTGGACCTGTTGATGTTTTTGTGGATTGAGTTTTTAGGATTTTTTTGTGTGCCTGTATCGTGAAAATCTTAGGAGAAACAGTGGCTGAGTTCGAACAGGGGCTCGTTGGAGTCGTAGTTGTGGTGTGTTTATTTTTGATAATTTCCAGAAATTTGGGATCCTATTGTGACTTCACTGTGAAAATTGTATTTGATTTGATGTTGTTGATGAGTTTCTAAAAATTTTTGTTATTTGGATTTTGGTTAAGCTCATTGAGTTTGTTTTCCCACATTTTCTTTTTTTTTCTAATTTTACAGCTTCTTTCCATTTCACGTTAGTTTCCCATAGCCTTTCATAGTTCTTGGACTTCTTCAGTTTGACAAAGTTTTCCCAGCATTTTTGTTTCGCCTTCCACAATTTTCTCAGTTTTTTGTTCCACCATGGTTTAGGAGAGTATTTAAAACACAAATTGTTGATTGTGTTGTTTATGATAACCCGGTTGATGGGGTGAAGGGTTTCATCAAGGTCTTCGGATAAGACAGTGTTATCTAGTTGTTCTTTTACTTTTTTCCTGTTGGTGGTGTAGAAGTTATTTGAGATTAGGTGGCTTATGTTGATTTCGAAGATGAGGGAACTATGCTCGCTTTTTGAGATTTTCATTTTAGCGCCTCTCCAATTGCTGTTCTCATTCTTAAAATTGGTAAGAGTGATGTCAACACTCGATTTGTGTGTCTTCCCGTTTGAGTGTATCCTGTGGAAAGTTGAGACTCCAGAGTTGAGAATATGTAATCTGTGGTTGTAGATGATTACAAGGACAACAGAAGGAGTCTCCCCACATGCTGTTTCTAGCATTCATATCCGCTCCTATGATCAGTGGTTTGTTCTTGTTATTGAGTCAAAAGCTGCTCAACTTTTTGTTTAAGCTCTAATTTGCTAGCATCCGGAGGTATGTATGCTGAGAATATTACGAGGCTGGGGATGATGTTGGTAGTTTCAATCGCTGTAATTTCTGCTCCTTTGTCTGTGGGTATTTTCTTGTATTTCATGCTGTTCTTTATAACTATCCATTCAACAACTCCATTCTTGTTGTTCCTATGTTTATATTCGATGTAATAGTTGTCTAGGCTACGGATATACACAGTCGTGCCATAAGTTCTGTCCCTCTTATAAGTTCGTCATGAAAAAATATTTTAAGTAGTGCTGTTTAGTTTGTTTAGATGATAAAGCTTTAGAAATTCGTTGAGTATTACAAACAAGTCATTTCAATACAATACGTCTAACAGTAAACATGGAGTGGGGTATTAAAGAGAATCGTATTGCAGTCATCGCGCTACACAAGTGTAAGAAAACACCTAAGGAGATTTTCGACATCTTAAAACCTTTAAAAATAACTTCAAAATTTGTTTATCGCTCTATAAAGCGATACAATTAGACGTCCTCTTCCGATGACAGACCAAGAAGTGGTCGCCCACGTGTCACAAGAACGAAAGCAGCCATTAAAGCTGTAGCTGAGAGAATTCGCAGAAATCCTCTCCGCAAGCAAAAAATCATGGCACGGGAGATGAAAATCCCGCGACGGACCATGTCTCGCATCATAAAGGAAGACCTTGGGCTTGGTGCTTATCGAAGAACTACCGGTCAGCGTTTGACAGCGGCTTTACGTCACATCAGGGCAACAAGATCAAAAAAGTTATTCGAACGACACGCAAGTGGTAGTTACCGGCAAATTCTGTTTACGGATGAAAAAATTTTCACTGTGGAAGAGAAATTTAATCGCCAAAATGGCAGAGTTTACGCTCACAGCTCTCGAGAAGCTGCTGAGAAAATTTCAAAAGTAGAAAGAGGACATCACCCAACATCTGTGATGGTTTGGTGGGGAGTGGCGTACGATGGCGTTACTCGCTTGCTTTTCTGTGAACAGGGGGTCAAAACTCGGGCAGCTAATTACCAAAATGACATTTTAGAACAGGTAGTTAAGCCTTTAAGTGATACCATGTTCGCGAGAAAGCACTGGATATTTCAGCAAGATTCAGCACCCGCACACAAGGCTAAGACAACACAGGGCTGGCTGGCAGCTAATTTACCGGAGTTTATTGCTGCTGAAGATTGGCCTTCGGGAAGCCCAGACCTATCCCCGTGGATTACCGTTTATGGAACATTTTAGAGGAGAGGATTAAAAACTGATTTGGTGAAAACAGCAGCCTCGATACCTTTAGAAGTGGTGCGTGCAGCGATAGACGAGTGGCCGGACCGTTTAAAAAAGTGTGAAAGCAAAAGGTGGACATTTTGAATAATTTTTATATTTTTACAATTGTTTAGTAAGTGTTAAATAAAATGAGCAGACATCCTTGTATTTTATTCATTTTGCCTTTAAATTAGACGCATTTACATTAGGGACAGAATTTATGGCACGACTGTGTATTTGTCCTTTGAGGTCCAAGTACCTTGGATGAACGCTATATAAACGTTTAAGAGGTTTAGAGCTAATTCTATGTTATGTTTATTTTTGATGATGCTTTGGATATTTAGTTCTAAAAATTTTAATTTTTTTATAGTGCTGGTGTTCATGTGTTAATTGATGAGTTAAATTATTTCAATTTGATTTTCTACTGGTCTTTTGTTCGTTGTGGTTAGGGTTGTCAGAAGTTGGATAAGCTCGGTTATAGACGTAGATTGTTCCTCGAATGAGTAGTTTCCTGTAAGTGCGTTTTTGATAGTATTTAATAGCTGTGTTATCAGCCTTTCTAGATCACAGGTTTTATGGCAGATGGCAGAATCTTTGTTGAAGCTGGATGTCTGTTCTTTTTTGGGGAATGACTGCGGTTTGTCTACGTGCGAGGTTTTGTTTCTGACTCTAGTTTCTTCTATGTTGGACGCTGCCATGTTTGCGTAAAAGTTCCTGAGAATTGTTTTGATTATTTCCTCATTATTGTTCCTGATATTGGCACTTAGTTTGCTTTTGAGCAATGGGAAGGCGTCATCCATTGATTTATTGTCTTTGAGAAAGTGAAACTGGTTGTTGTACAGGACAGTTTTGGCTTTTTTAAGAGAAATATTCTTAATTGAGCTAATTTTTAATTCGCTTTCATATCTAATCCATTTAGGGCAAGTCATATTGACCGCCGTATGACCATTAGATCCATCTAAAAAGGATAGAAGCTCTGTGCAAGTGTTTTTACATTCTGCTTTTGCACACTTATTGCATCTTGGCAAGTTCTCTCTCCAGTAAGTTTGCGTGTGGCCTAGTCTTAGACATTTGCTACACTGCCTTGGTCTGTAAGAAAAAGTATTCGACCTGAATTGCTGTGCAGGCGAACCAGATTGCGTCGGGTGAAACGTCTCCAGAGAAGGTGATTTTGATAGATTTGGTAGGAACGAGCTTATCTTCTATATCCCTTCGTTTTAATCTGTAAGTTTCTAATATTTTAATTTTGTCGATTTGGTTACAATTTCGTTTGGTATTTGGTAATTTTATTACACGCAAATGTTTCCGTTTTAATTTCTTCATCAGTTATTTCATGTGGAATGTTACGTATGACATTCCGTACCTTACTAGAAAGTTATTGGAGATGAAAAGATTTATCTGATATTTAGTTTTAGTTTAATTTTGTTGTAACCTAGATTACTGATGTTCGTTATGTTTTTGATTCCTAATTGTTTGTTAATTGGATAGAAGATCAGGGCATTAATTCTTTTCCTTTCTTTGTTTGCGTCCAATCTTTCGCAAATGACAAAAATAATTTTCCTGAGGTCGTCAAGCTTGATTGCTCCCCATTGCTGGGGAATGCTCATGTTTTGTCCCGTCGTGTTGATACTGAGGTTGATTTTATGGCCACTCTGTTTGTTTTTGTAAACCTTATTGATATCCACATTGCTTGATATGAATTTTTCCATGTCCTCAAATGAGACTGTTTTGCTATCTGTGGTATCTGTTTGCCTGCTTGTGCACGTTCTTGCTTCAGTTTTTTGGGAGTTGACTGCTCTCTTAGTTGTTTCGTTCCAGAGCTGGATTTTGTGTTATGTTATCTGTTAGATTGTCTGAGTCCTGTCTGGTTTTCAGTGCTGGTTCCCGGGACTTGTCAGTTAATTGTCTTCTCCGTTTTGTTCTGGTAAACTCTGCGAATTCGTCCTCGTCTATGTCTCCGGGGTCAGGAGGAATATTTATGTTTTGTAATTCGTCCATATTAACATCAAATCTACAAATTACCTTGGCTAGATTAGCTGTAATCTAGCTATCGGCGTCGTCTCTTTGTTGTTTTTCACTAACAGTTATACTACACTACTCACTAATTATTGTTTATATTACTTGGAAAACACGGAATGAGTGGCAAATAACCGTCCGTCACCTTGGTGTAGGACCGATACACTTCCACATTCTACCGAGGTTGGACACTGAATGCATCGTATATCATTTCGAACACAACTCGCGTTTTGTGACAATAAAATTTCAACGCTACGTTACATCATATCATATCATATGCAGAAATCCGAGCGTATGTTTATTCGAGGAGCGTATCGGCAATATCGCAGATGAGCGGCCATGAAGAGCGAAAGTCTATCGAAAAACGGACACGTAGTACGACCCTCAAATACAGCACAATATTTGGGAGAAGTATTTGATAGATTCCTACGATTCAATAAAAACGTTGGACATGGACTGCGGAAAGCATCAAACGCTTATCATCAGTTAAGCTGTTTATTCAGCAAATTTTCCACAGCCAGCTGAAAAGGCACAGTCCTTGCGTACAAATAACTGATCCGGCCAATATTACTATACGGTCTGTCGATTTGCAAATCCATTGCTCGTACGCAATGGAAAAAATCAGTTTTCATTAGTTTAGCAGATTTAACGTTGCTGCACAGGACTTCATTGCAGGACAGGAGAACGTCCTTATGCAGATAACGAACTTTACGCAACGCCAAAAACCAAGCCGATAGGAAAAGTCGCATCGGAACTGATCGATAAGGCGAAGACAAGTCTATCCAAATTAAATAGTGTGAGTAGCATATACAACGAGGTAAAACGACGACTGAACTAACTTCAAAGGATCGATGTAGTGTGTGTTTACTTCTTGATACATTCTAGAACAAAAATTTTTTTTAAAAAGAAAGAAAAAATAATGACTTAGCATTCAAAGTATCAATTTTATTAATAGAATTGCACGACGCGTTTCGCTGAACTGGTCAGCATTATCAAGTGCAGTGACAGTGTGGAGCTTAAGCATACCTTATATACTATCAATGGACAAAATTTTTTTCCTTAATTAATTATGTTAATGCCTCAAATAAGGTCGACTTGAAAATATTTGTTTGGTCATTAAGGACAATAAAATTGTTATTCTTAAGGTGTTTATGGATCTCTAATGATTCTAAAATATTAAGTTTATGAGACTTAGGTAGATTGTGGAGTATTTTTAAGTTGTCAACAGATGGGAATTTATGGTTGGTTTCTAAGAAGTGATTTGCTACGTTTGAATTGGTTTTTTGATGAATGTAGCATTTAAAATGTTCATTAAACCTAACCTTAAAGGATCTACCTGTTTGGCCTATATACCCGCTATTACATTCCTCACATGTAATTTTATAGACTCCTGATTTATCAAATTGTTTGGCGTTGTAAAAAATTGTGGATAGTTTTTGGCTCGGCTTGAAGGCAATTTGTATACTATCACTAGCCAAAATTCGAGATATATTATTGGATATGGCACCAAAATATGAAAGGGTTACATATTTTCTATGAATGGTTTCGTCCGTTTTCGGGTAAATTTTATGAATTGTATCTTCCTTATCTTTTTTATTGATAAGCTGATCAATTATTTGTGTCGAAAAACCATTATTCCTTGCTATTTTTTTGATGGTAAATATTTCGGCATTCCAATGTTCCATAGAAAGCGGTATAGAAAAAGCACGATTAACCATTGATCTATAAGCCGATATTTTATGGGACCAAGGGTGGCATGAGTCGGCCGGAATTGTTGCATCCGAGAAGGTAGGCTTTCTAAAAATGTTGAACTCAAGGTTGTTAGAATGGTTTCTGGTGATGGTCAAGTCGAGAATAATAATTTTTCTATAATTTTCTTGCTCTACTGTAAAGGAAATTGATGGGTGTATTTTGTTGCAGAAGCCAACAAAACCAATAAGGATATCATCAACGTATCTATACCAGAAACTGACATGTCTTGCAAATTTATTCAATATTGTCCATAAAAAGGTCTGCCATAAGTGGACTTAGAGGGGAACCCATAGCTAATCCTTTTTCTTGTTTATAGAAGGTGTTTTCAAATTAGAAACAGTTTTCTTTCAGGCAAAATTCTAGCAAAGTGCTAGTTTCCTTTTCTACCACAGGGTCTATGTTACTGGAGGCCAAAAGATTCTTGGCTATATTCAAAGAATCTTTATAGGGAATATTCGAAAACATGTTCGTGACATTAAATGAGATAAGGGAGCAGTTATTTGGAATATTATGTTTGACTAACTTGTTGACCAGGTCTACAGATGAGCAAATAAATAAAAGCTTCCTTTTAATTTTGTGTTTTATTTTCTTTCTCGAAACCGGTTTTCGACCGTAATCGTTCGGTCTTCTTCAGCTGAAGTCGCTGAAGAAGACCGAACGATTACGGTCGAAAACCGGTTTCGAGAAAGAAAATAAAACACAAAATTAAAAGGAAGCTTTTATTTATTTGCTCACGTGGAGTATTTTGTGAAGAAAAAGGAGAAAAAATGAATTCGATTACAAATACAGGTCTACAGAGTTTTTTACGCTATTAGACGCATTGAAGTTAGTGGCGTCTTTGAAGAGGGAGATTTTTCTCAAAGGGCTGTTTACAAATGAGACAACTGGCCTAATGGGGTTGTTTTCCTTGTGTATTTTCACCAGGCCGTAGAGTTTTGGGGCTATCGGGTTCATATTTACCAGTCGAAATTTGTCATTTTCTGAAAAAATGTGTTTGGTGGTTCTTAAAATATCTTTAAGTGAAGTTTGGATTTTACTTGTAGGGTCCTTTTTCAGAATGCGAAGATTTTCTTTCCCTTTAAAATCCCGGATTTTTTGATGATAGTCGGCTTTTTCAATGATGACAGTGGAGTTGCCTTTATCCGCTTTCGTAACTATCAAATCTTTGGTTTTAATTTTCTGCGAAATTGATTTAATGGTAGAGGATAGGATCGTACCGGGGTTTGGGGGAACATTTTTTATTAAATTCTTTATTTTCTGTTTTTTTAAAATGGAGTCTGGTTGGTTATACAATGCTACCTAGGCCTCTGCAATAAGGGTTTCTTTTACATTTTTTAGGTTGTTATTAGGATTATATTTTGGGCCTTTACTCAGGAGATTTATCTCTGTTTTTGAGAAATTAGTCTGTGATAAGTTAATGACACGATTAAAAAAATTTTCGGTTCGTACAGGGGGCGAGGGAGGTTGTTGAAAATTTATTAACTTTGTAAGTTTTTCTTTCTGGCTTATAAATTTTTTGTAAATAATTACGCTAATTTTATGTCTAACGTGGTCATTAAAGACGTCAAATTCTGTTGGATGGAGTTTGAAGGTGAGCTCTGCGTGTAACACCTTAATGTAGTGTAGAATTGTGTCCCTCCTTATGAACCAAGTTCGTGCTTCTTCCTTGATCCAAATTCTTTCCGCTGCCCTAATAGCTTTTCTTGCCGCCATGCTGCTGGATGCTGTCTTCATCTTTATGTATTTCGGAACAATATTCGCCTTGAGGCATTGCTGATTGAACCGCGATACGCTGCTTGAGCCTAAGCTTGTAATACAGGTTACACTGTTTAGCCATGCTTGCTGATTTCAGAAAATCGATGTAGTGTGTGTTTACTTCTTGATACATTCTAGAACAAAAATTTTTTGTTCTAGAAAAAAAAAAAACAAAATCAAAAAAAAAAAAATTTTTGTCCATTGATAGTATATAAGGTATGTCACTGTCACTGCACTTGATAATGCTGACCAGTTCAGCGAAACGCGTCGTGCAATTCTATTAATAAAATTGATACTTTGAATGCTAAGTCATTATTTTTTCTTTCTTTTTTAAAAAAATTTTTGTAACTTCAAAGGCTAACCGACTAAATCCACATCAACACTCGGAACAAACGAGGACCAAGAATTGAAGCATTAACATAAGGAATATTTGTTTTATAACGTAAGTTTTAGGAAGAAAATTTTAGTTATGAGCTATAAGTTCCAAATTTTGGAATTTAGGGCATTTTGTCTTTAAAGGCATGGCTTGGTTTTCTACAATGTACATATCTATATTCGAATTAATGCCGGAAGCAAACCATTTTCGAATTGAAGTTGTTTCGTAGATTTTTAAGCCTGTTATTATGGAGTTTTTTGGGTATTAATTTTGTGGTTAGTCTTAAAAGTTCGCTACTCGGAATGGTGTTTTATTTTTTAAGTTTAAGTTTATAGTTTAAGTTTTTGCGTATTTTGTCGGAGCATTCATCTTTTCGTCCAAGGCCGTAATTTGTGCAATCGAGTTCTAGAATCAAATGTTTTGCGTTTCTTATAAGCTGGTTTGTGACATTGTTTCTATTAGTTCTTGTAAGACTTGGGAAATTAGCTTATGATGGGCCTTTGTAATGAGTAATGATACTTCCTGTCTCCCTGTTGGTGATATTTAAGATAGAACTAACATCTACCTCCTGTCTGTCACTGACCTATTCATAGCATCTTTGGTACGTCGCCGCAGATTCTTCGCTCTTACATACCAGGCAAAGAATTTTTGCATTTTCTATAAAAGTTCTCAGTTCCACATTTCAAACAAACCTTCAATAATTTTTCTGTAAAGTGGAAGCCAAACTAGAACATTTTCATGCATTGCTCCCTATCTTGGCGCTCAACATAAAACCACATAAAGTACTCACTTTAGCTTGCAGCAAATCAAACTCCTCTCGGATCAATTTCAATATCCGCCTGGTCATATTCGCCATAACAACTTCCTGCGGAATGGCATCGGCGAGAATCTTACCCTGAGTTCGTATAATTTTCATCAGTTCCCTAAAAATGTACGGCCAAAGTCAACGTTACACTCGAGTCGAATTACTCACTCTGCACTTTTCCATTCGCATAGAGAAATGATCTTTTTCATAATATCCAAACATTTTACAGTCATATTGTAAGATCCTTCCAGTTTCCTGTTCAATTAGGAAAAATGTTCAGTAATTGTTTACAAATAAAACCAACTGAGATTGTGATGACTCGATTGCACTCACCCTAATCTAACATCATGAATTAATCCTGCGATCGCTTTTAGTGGAGGATCTTGAACTTCTGAAGTCATTTTTGGTTACTTTTTATTCGGCAAACAGCACTATTATGCAGGAAAGGAATGTGTGGCGAAATGTCAACTTTCATGTCATTCTCGACATGTGACGTTTTGGAGTCAGGTTTGTTCGGTGTTTGTTGGCAGCGGCACTGAAGAGAATTGTGCTAGTGTACCACTCTAGATTTATACAGAATAATTTTCAACAGAATGCAATGGAAATTAGGAAATTTGGGTGGAAACAAGATGAATTTAACATAGTTTACTTTTTGAGATTCTGAACAGCTCACAAATGACCCAGTTTAAATATTATGATGAGGATATTTAAACGACCTTGTGCCACTGTAATCAAATTCATGTTGGAAAATTGCCGTACTGCAATCGTCTGCCAAGGCGAAGATTTTCGCAGTCGTTTGCGGACATGTAAAGTGCTCGGTTAGGTAGATTGAAGGATATAACGGTGCGTTTGTAGAGCCGTAGGCCGATTTACAATTTCAAAGTGCTGATAACGCGACTTCCGGTTGCAATTTTATGTGAAAGACTCGCGTGACAACCGGACGCTATGGACTAATCGCGAATCAGCGCCGCGGAAAGTGTTTCCCAAGTGCCGACGTGCAATTGCGAGTGCGACCCAAACAGTGGGTCTGAATGTGAAGGTAAACGCTCTAGAGCTTGGCTTAGAATTTGTAGAAATTGCTGAACCGATTGTGTGCTTGTGAGACTTGTGAACCCCGCAGACAGCGAGGAGCCGGCGTCCCGATTGGGGCGATTTGCACAGGTCATTCCTGGCCCGACGTCAGGACCGTTTATTGATTTTCCGCCCCGGCGGTGTTTGGACTGTTTTGGTGGCGGCGTTCGGATTCCGTCAACTCTGCGGCCAAATCGATTGAATCGCAATCAATTTCGAGCTCCCAGCGCACTAACCGCCGTGACTACTGGCGTGATCGTCATCTGTCAAACCTTTCGCGTTTGTTTTGTTTTGCTCACAGTTCATTAACTTGCAAATTACGCGAAACGTCGTGCCCCAGTCGTTCACCTGAAAATCAGAGGCGCTTGCAAATAGAGACTGGAGCGCGACGGTTTTGCCTGGGATTCGCGGCGGGAACGTCGGAAGTTATGTTCAATGAGAACAGACACAGTTTTCCCCGGCATGTAAGTAGAGCCAAATCAGTTTCTTATTTGATTATTGGTGTCCACAATTAAATGCGTTCAGTCGGCGCGCGGTTTGCATTCTTGCTTTGTCGCATATTTCCCCGTTCACCCATTGCTTCTCCCTTCAAATCCTTTTGGTTGTCGCTATGTGTCCTCGTTCCACTCATGTGCCGTCGCATCGAATGAAAAACTGCCTCTTCCGCCGTATCCTTGTTACTTCCGGCTTCCAGCGGTTACTGGATCGCGAAAGTGTACTATTCTCGCCTTGCACGTTTGACAACCAATGCCCAGAGGTGTTGCTATGAGTGTAGCCGGGGAAAGTGGGGTCGTAGTAAGTATTGTCGAATCTCGACTTGCTTCCCAGATTTCAACGAAGTGTAAAGGATGCGCGTAAGATGCATTAATTTTTTGCAGAAAGTATCGGAGCATATCCTTTACACTTTCCACTCGGCATGGCTTTACCACTTGACACCCACTCCCGCTTGCACCTTCTCGTCCTTCTGGCGCTGCTGCTGCTTCTGCACTTCGCATAGACAAATCTCACAGACTCGAGGGCTCTGCGAGTGCTTTTGTACTGCAGTTCCACCGAATCGTCCCCTGAATACTGCAGTGCTCCTCGCAAAATTTGCAGTCAATGCGTTACGAAGCCAGAAAGCGTGCGGTTTGCTTGTCACAACCCTTCGGCTCGCCTGCCCTCCCATTCACGCTACGGCGGACATGAAAGCGAGATAAAAATTTAATTTTGGGGGCTGATGAAAACATTTCGCGACTACATACACTCATTTTTTGTGCTGTCGAGGGTGGTCGCATCCCAAAAGCTTGTTTTCAGCCAAACTCGCATTTTGGCCAACTTTCACGGGGTGCTGTTGTCCTCCCACTACTTTGCATTTGGACGAGAGCCCTTGTCCTAGTGAGCAATGTCACCATTTGTTCCGAAGAAGTCCTAGTCGTACAAGTTCCTTTCGTCGTCCGCCTTCCCGCTCGCTCGAAAAACTTAGACAGGCTAATTGCTAATCGAAGTATCGGCGTGAAAAATACATCAAGTTCCCTTGAGTGGCAATTAGCTGCTATTAATTTCGAATTTGCCTCAAGCTGTTATAGTGGATAAACTTTAGAGCAAGTGAATGTTCTTTTGTCCCGCGAGGAATGAAGAGACCCCACGGCTAGAAAGGTCACTTGACATGATATTGATGCTCATCTCCCTGGTGTCATCGTTAATTCTGTTGCCACGAGTGCTTTTTAGAGACAAACATTTTAATGCTGTTCTACTGTATTAAATTTAGGGAGAAATTTTGCAGGAAAACGATTTAAAAATTTAGGCTAGACTCTACGACTCTTTTTGCGTTCAAGGTCCTGTGTTAAGGTTGTCCCTGGCGATGGAGCTACTTGCTTTAAAAATGCTTCCTGAAATTAATGAAACGAGAAGATGTTAAGCCGAGAAACTGTGTAAGCCACGCCGATTATCATGCGCACAATACTCTATTATGTGGAGCTATTTGAACTTCCAGATGTCTGGAAGTTTTGTCGCATACGCAACGCTGTCAAATTTTTACGCTATTTGTTGTTAGTAGATGACAAAACTGAAATGAAAACCGAGTAGAATGTTCAAAATTGAAAAAATCGTACAAAATTTACCAAAACTTTAAGTCAAATTATGTAAAAACATTGAAAAAGTAAATGATGTTAAACCAGGATACAATTCACGTGCCCAAAGTGGTCTTGACCGTTGAAAACCACTGTTTTGACACAAAATCCTATTTCTAAGTTAAAAAATCTCACCAACTAGACAGAAAAACAAAAAACCCGAAATAAATTAATTTAGGGCAGCAAACAAGCAGTTTATCACGACAACGTACATGTTCAATTCGCAAAAACCATACTTTTGTCAGCCACATATCAAATCTGATTTTTCGAAAGCATTCGTATCTTAGTGAGAATATTTCGTAACTGATTACAAGCGAATTTGGACATAGGGCAACTGTATTATGCGCCGTAGAGGGACACTGAGCTATGCTTTATGGTGCCTTTTATAGGCGTCTGAAGTTTGCATCGTTGAAAACGCAACGGTCTGAAATTTTTTGACTTTTCGGATGTATTTTTGATAATTTGACTTGATATTTAGGTAACCTTTATGCACATTTTTGAATATTTTACGCTCTACTAGGATATAATTTCAGTTTAATCATCTACAAAAAACAAAAAAGATACAAAATTTGACAGCGTTGCGATTTCAACGATGCAAACTTCAAACAACTCCTTTTATGGAAGTTTTTGGGTCCAATCGGCGAGGGTCATATTTCTGTAAACCAACCCAGATGTAGTTGCCTAAGTTTTACATCGTTTCATGCGCAATCATCTCCTTTTTTTTAATGTGACTTTTTTGGATGGTTGGCTTGAAATTCGTTGTCAATTATTTTTCGCAATTTTGCCTTTTTTTTTATCTTTATTCAATGCTCATTCTAATATCGACAAAAATCAAATAGTGCTAATAATTGGCTTTGCAACGATGCATGCTCCAGACGCCTTACATGATTCGCACTAATTACATGAGGTTTACCCCGAAACGGTCGAGTTTAGCTTCATATTTCCGTACGGGTTTTATTCTGTACCATTCGATGAGTGACAACCTTCAAAGTAGTCCCCATTTGATTGAACTACTCGCGCCCAGCAGTGTTTACACTTCTTGAAGCGATCCTGGGAGTCAGTATTCGGAACTGCGTTCAGTGCATTCGCTATATTAATGTAAGCCGTCTCTTTGTTACCGCTTCACTCGCAACGATTTTTTCATCGGAAAAAACTTCATTAAGCGACCTTTTTAATGTGGAAAAGAACCAAAAGTCGCAAGGAGTTGGGAACATTATTATTTTCATTTTCACACGATCTGCAGCACAAAAACGCCCACAGTACTATCTCTGCACAAAAACAACTTAACAAAATATAATTAAACATCATTTAATGCAACGTGGTCAGGTGACAGCCATTATAAAAGCGCAATACTGTCAATATGCGCAAATTCAAAAACTGGTACCAATCTTGTTACACGGATTGAAGATGTTCAGGCCATAAAATTAAGGTCAGAAATCCCTTCAGAATTTTCAATAAATCGATTTTTTCTTTTTACATATTTCGAAAGTATAATACCCAAAGAATATACTAACCAAGAGAAATAATCAATATTTTCGAAGTTATCGCATATAGTGTCGAGCGGAGGGACGGCTTGTGAAGCAACCTTTGCTTTCTGAATTAGCTTTTTTTTTTGACTTTTTTGGTGATTATGTCGAAACTACGTTTTCAATAACTGCTCGTGTTGTAGCTCAAAAAGTTTTCGACCGATTTCGATGAAATTTTGGGAGATTACTCTCAGTAATATCCGAAGGATATACCTGAAGAACTAATTTATAAGGGTCAAATATGTCGAAAAAATAGTCGAAATTTAGAACTTTGGAGTAAAAAGGCTCCCAATTATTCGATTCTGCACTTTTTCATAATTTTTTATGTAAATCCTTTCCCTTAATATGTCAGTCAATGAATGACCCTTTTTAAACCTTTTTTTAATCAACAGCAAAAGAGAGACAACTGCAGCACTTTTCGATGTCCGAAAACCTTTTCGATCCGAAACCCCTTAATAACGCAGCCATTTTTTGGTAGTTTCAAAAAAATCAATGTGTCACAAACTTGAATGCCATAGTAAAATCATGTCAAAATTTGAAAATGATTAGATTATTTTATTCCCTCTAAAAAAATTCTCGAAAAATACCTACTTTTCGCGCCGCTAAAGGGATTTCGGGTCGTAAGTTGAGAATCAGTCTCATCTGTTCGGGTCGAAAAGTTGACCCGAGTTTTGAATAAATGCGTAGTTGAGCGAACGAAATTACTTTTACGCGCGAACAAAATTAAATTTCGACAATTAATCAAGCTTCCGAAAAATAGTAAATGATAGAAGTAGCGACTCGTTTGATAAACAGTTGATTTAACGAAGTTCACGAGTTGTGCAAAAGTTAAAGTAATTTGAATACGTTATAGAAAAATTTAGAAAATTTGTGAATTTTCAAATAACGAGAAGTGTTCGATAAAATAAATCAGGAATTAAATAAATTTCATCACCTAGCAAAACTAGTTTATTCGCGTAATCCAGTCTCTTAAGTTGAAAGAAAAAAGGGGAACTGTAAACCTTAATGCACGGATAAGACTATTATTGAATGAAAACATCTGGTAGACCTTTAAAGAAGTTGCAAAATTTGCGGTATTTCCAATATTTTTCGATCAAGCCGCGTTTGAAATACGATGGAGGATAGTTCAAAAAACACAATTTCGAGATAAACGCGTCAAAGGTTTCGAGCCCGGTTAAAACTATGAAAATCTCAACATCTCAACATCTGCGATGCCTGCTCCATAGAGTATTCCTTCTTTTTCCTCTCGAACTCTTTCAAAGCAAATTGTTCAGCTCTTGTGTCAATTCTGGCTTTTTTTCATCACTTATGCGCCGCTCAGAATGCGAGATTTGCTTTTCATCACGTTTCTCAAAACGAGAAGTACACCTTTAGAACCTTCATTAAAAGCAATGACTGGTCAGTACTAGCAATTTCAACGAATTTAGGGCCAGAATGAAGATGCTTAGGGGCAAAAGTCCAAATCAACGAATTCAAACATCTGTTATTGTTTTGTGTGTCTGCTCCTAACAACGAATTTTTGATTCGTCTTTTGATGAATCTTCGAAAAAAGGTTTGATAATTCCCTGTTCTTTTGGCATTAGAGGTGGTGGTGGTGATGAAATAGATCCAACTCACCCTTAGCGTCTGCTTCATTTGAAGAACATTTGTGATAATACGTTGCCCAATACTACCTTTTTCAAAACATCAAACAAATCTGGATGACGTGGAATAGCTAACCCCAAGAATTTCGTTGTTTCTTGAATAACTTCATCAGTAAGTTTATCGGTCCCTTTTCCAATGATTCCTTTATTTGTTTTATCCTTTCTAACACCCTGGAGTCGTGTTCCCATTCTCTTTTATACGTGGCCCACACATTATTTTTCTGTTACTAAAGTATCTCCATACAGCTTAGCATCTAGAATCCCCTTGAAAATTTTTTCATCACCATCGCCGATGTACGTAAGATATTTTAAGTCAAATTTTTCCATAGACCTCGAAATCTGATGGCACTTATTTCCATTTTACCAGGACTTCGTGAATGGTTTATGGTGCATTCATCTACATGACTGTCACATCACATTTCGTACTCTAAAGGATCCGTTTTTTTTACTTTTCTACTTATTACATGCGCCACAGATAGCACTCGTAACCATAGCGTCTAAAACGTTCCCGGTGTATTTTCCAATAATTGTAAAAGCTCCAAATAGACATAAAAACCCTCTTTTCTTCCAATAACCGTCACATGACACAGTCAATTTATCCTGCGGTTATCCTGCTTCTTCGTTCATTGTTTTTTCTTGCGCAACAGCCAATGATAATAAAGTTTCAAAGACTGAGGATGCTGCTTTATGAATGTTAAAGGTTGAATTTCCAATACCCCAACATATCTCCATGAGGCTGCAGTAAAGATTTACTCCTTCGTGACCAACTCTTAAAGATCGTATCACAAATTAAAACCGGCGATTAACTTAAAATGCATTCCGGATCGATGGGGCCGAGTTTATAACTGTCTATTTTTCACACTTACACATATTTCATTGTGGCACTTCACTTAACTATTTTATATTATTTTATATAGTTGCCAAATTAGCAAAGTAAACAATAACGACCAAAAAACAACAAATACGTGGATCATTTCCGAAGAGAAAAACGCTATTATGTAAATGCATTGAGGTTAGGAATATCAACAATGAAATGCAAATGTAGGTGAATCAGCGCGTGAACTCGAGAATGACGCACAAAGAAGGTATGAGAAGGTTCCAGATAAGCTACGAAGAGAAGAGACTAGGAATATTGATCAAGAAGTGTAGAAACAATAGCGCGTGTCTGCGAAAGGGCATAAGTAAATAGTGTTGCAGTGAAATAAAATTGTACGCGAGCAGAAGTGATCGATTTAAGTCAAATTTAGAATTGAATAACTGTGTAAAGAAAATAAAGTGATAGATTGACAATTTTTTGAAGTATTAGTTGAATTTAGTGAAGTTTGATCAAATAAATTTAAAAAAAAAGATAGATTGGTAGTGCCAATCGATGCGTCCCGGCCTGTGAGTTGGCACCTGACGAGAAGCGGCAGGGACGCGTGTTCGAAACCAGCTTGAGCTCTTTCCATCTTTCTCAATATTAAAAAAGAATTTTAATTAACTTTGAAATTGCGTTTTCACTTGCAAGAAATTCAGAATTTGCTAAGTTATAGGCCGCGCACCTAGATCAGCGCAACAATATGTATGGAAGGGTCCAGGTATCAAGCTAACAATAATCATTAGGCCAGGACCCAGACTGCCAAGTCAGCGCTCCGCATCTTCTAACTGCTGGATCTTTGAAACGACTTCGATTTTCGAACGAACGATTTTCAAAAATTGCGTTGCTACCGTATTCTAGGCAATTTTCTTAACACATCACATGAGATGGCCTGATTAACGGCTAGGCTGGGGAAATATGCACCACATAGGTTAAAGATAAACTACTAGAATATTTCTACGTATGCTTAATAACACTTGCTTGAAATGTGAAACCAGTTGCAGTATTTCTATATCGCAGTCTGATGGACGAAATATGAATAAGTTTCGATATTATTATAATATCTTGAGCTCACTTGTTCACGAGCATGGGCCTTAGCCCCGTGCTGCTGTTTGAAGATGGCCCATCCTCTCTTCCTACAGAAACAAATCAAGTTCTGTTACGTTCATTCGTCTTTGCCGTGCGAGGCGCTTGTTGACCAGGCTAGGACAATCGCGAACATAGTGTCCATTTCTTTTGTCTTCCTGGCCGCAAACTCAGTGGGTGTCATCCATTTAGGTTTCTGCTCGTTTGAAGTGATGACCTAAGAGTTTGTGTCCTGTAGTATTGCGAACGATGTTCTTAAGCCATTTGTCTTCATTTACACGATTTGGTTTGTTCCCATTTTGTTTGGGTGAGAATTATCCTGTAGTAGCTCTTATCTTTCCAAGCCATATTTATTTACGTATATAGGGTTTAGTCTAAGTCACTTTTTACTGTTTATAATTCCATTGTGATCGCGTCCATTCTAGTTAAATTTGGTCGACTGATGTAACTCGTATGTTCTGTTCAGCTGCTGGATGATCAGAAGCTGAATTATTAGTTGTACGGGCTTGAATATTATCTTGATTTTCAGAAGTTGATGTATTCCTAATGGAAGCTGTGACTCCTTCCTAGACAGGCTATACGCTGGACCATAGAGCTTTTGCAATGTTTGTTTTGTTATGCTGGAAACCAGAATTGTGACCGATTGTGCTTGTATGTATTACGACTCTTGCATACATCCAGAAGCCGATTTTGCGTTTTCGTTTACCCTACTAGTCGTTTCATTGTGTAGAGCGCGGCTGCAGCTCTCCATCTGATTTCTCTTATAAGTGGAGTCCACTAAGCTTACTATCCAAGGATACTTCTAAGTATTTTACCTTTGTTTTCCATCAACAGTTTGGTGTTTAATCTAGCTATCTATTAAACACCCCTGAGACATCTGGAGAGCCTTAAAAATGTTAAGCTGATAGGTGGGTGATTCGTTGTTTTGTAGTGGCTGACACTTGTATGAAAACTTCTTTTAGCCTCTCTTCAGTCTCTTGGCATATATCCTTTCGATAGAGATGCTCTGTATATTTTCGTCAAAGATCTGTTTTTTTTCGGTGTGTTTCAGTAAAGCGCGGAACTCCGCAGTATGCATCGGGAAGTCAGAGGTGAGGTAAAAGGTGTTTGAAGTTTGGATCGTTGTTAACGCAACGGTCTCTAATTTTACCACTTTTTCAATGTTTTTTGGAGAATTCGACTGAAAAGTTTGGTCAATTTTAGTCGCATACTTGCTTCTGAAGCACACTTCTATGTGTTCATTTCTTTTTAATCGTCTACTAAAAAGAAATAGTGAAGAAATTTGACAGCGTTGCATTTGCAACGATGCAAACTTCAGATACCTGAGGCAAGCCGGGTTAGAGTTAAATGCTTGTAGTCCTTTCTTACGAACACAGCTGAAGCTTAAACCATAGTGATGACATACGGCAGAAGAATCAAATTGAGTTCTTTCCCATGTATGACACAGCTGCGGATTTTACTTACCCTGCTTGTGATAAAGATTTTTGTGATTTTTTGATTTTTGAAATTATTTTTGACAGACTCCATGTACCTTGCCATTAAGTTGGTAAGGTTAAGTGCCCCATCTACTGAATGTTTTATTAGATTAGCTTTTGCCGCTCTGCAGTAGTGTATTGGTTGTGGATTCTCATATCAAGTTTTCGTTTTAGTTCTAAGAATTCGCTTACCTTCGTTTGAACAGTCTCCTCGGTGTTGCCTAAATTAATCCCTTCTTTGTGTCTCGTTCCTGAATTTTGCAGGTTATCAGGGTTTGAAACGATAACTTCAAACTCAAACTTTTATCGGAATTTCCCAGGATAAATTCCACGTTGACGGGTGAACTGAGTATTCGTTGTTTCTTTCAATTTTCGTTTGGATGTTTCAAATGTCCAACAAAAGAATGAAAAAACCAGTGGTAAACTTGTCTTCCATCGTATTTATTTGTGGCAAATGTGTACAGATCTCTTGATTATATCTGAGCGCAAGTAAACTTAAATTTGTTTATCTAAATACATTTAACACTAATTTTACTGAAAATTTGCCGTCTTCGATTTGATCGTGACTTGACCTTGAAGTGTCCTTTGCAAAAAATGCACACACAAATTTTATGACACGATTCAGGTCATAAAAAACGTCTAAAACAAAAAAATCAAAATGATTTAGTTTTTTTTATCACCTTGGCTATCGTTTGACAGATGGGATTTTCAAAATTTGAAAATTTCGCAAAACAGTCAACTTTGAAAAAAATTTATTTATTCATGTTTTCGAGGTTAAAAACATCTGTAAAAATTATTTAAATAAACAAAATCTAAAAAGCATCTGTCAGACGATAGCCACATGTTTTTCACAAATTTTCATATACAGAGGTGGCCAAAAGTGATCGGACAATACAAGAAACAAGCAATAAAATACTTTTACGAGCATAAGCTTTGAAATGAAATAAAAATTTTTCCCTTATATAAAAGTCACTTGTATTCTCAATTAATTGCACAAAAAAATAAAACAGAAATAAAAAGATTTCCACAAGAAAATTAACAACTAATTCAAATTCACATTGCATCAAGTGGACAAAAGTAATCGGACGTTCAATTGTAATACTTTTCTTTCTGATGATTCCATTAGAACATAGGCTTTTAATATCTAGTTGCGTATCCTTTTTGTTTTATAACTTCTGTTAACCTATTGGGCATAGACTGTACCAACTTACGGGTAACGTCAGGAGTAATGTTGTCCCATTCTTCTAATAACATCATCTTCAGTTGACTTTTATTAGTAATGTGATGGTTCCTTATTTTTTTATCCAGATGATCCCAAAGATGTTCGATGGGATTTAGGTCTGGGGATTGCGGTGGTGTTTTTAATTGACCAGGAGTGTTGAAAAGGAGCCACATACGAACATCATGAGCTGTATGCTTTGGGTCATTATCTTGCTGGAACAAATAATGACCATCAAGACCCAATTTTTGTGCACTTTTTTTCAAATTTTCTTTCAAAATCGACAAGTAACCTAGTTTGTCCATAGGTTTGTCAATGAAAACAAGTTCTCCTACACCGTTGGCAGCCATGCAACCCCAGACCATTACACAGCCACCTCCGTGTTTTACTGTATGTTGAACGTTTTTGGGATGAAGCTCACTATTTCGAGTTCTCCACACCAACAACCTGCCGTCGGAGTGGTAGATATTAAACTTACTCTCATCAGAGAATATTATACGAGTCCAAAAGTCGAGCGGCTTGCTTTTAAATTCTTTTGCAAAGCATAATCTTTTCTTCTTATTAACTTTGCTAATTAGTGGTTTCTTTCGAGGTACTCTCGCTTGATAACCAGCACGGCTGAGAGCTCTACGAATAGTCCGGGCACTAACGTTGGTACCATTTACATCTGCTAATTGATCCCTAATACTTCTGGACGTTGTAGTCGGATTCTTTTTAACAATTCTTAAAATTTTTCGTGCGTCTCTCTCTGTTAGTTTACATGGTCGACCACTTCTAATTTCGTTTTCCACCTGATTATTTTTTCTGAACCGTTTCACGATATCGAAAACTGTCGAACGACTTCTTCCAATTATTTTTGATATTTCAGAAAAGGATTTATTCTCTTTATACAACTTTATTATAACTTTTCTTTCATTTATACAGGTTTCTTGGCGATTCTTAGCCATGTTTAACTTTCTTCACTTAAAACTGACAAGTAAATGACTGATATCAGAAAAACACATATCAACATATAATTAGGGGAATTCCCTTTGAAACTCGGAAATGAAAAGAAAAGAATTGCTCCAAACTTCAATGACTAATTTCACACTTTTCAAAATGTCCGATTACTTTTGTCTACTTGATGCAATGTGAATTTGAATTAGTTGTTAATTTTCTTGTGGAAATCTTTTTATTTCTGTTTTATTTTTTTGTGTAATTAATTGAGAATACAAGTGACTTTTATATAAGGGAAAATTTTTTATTTCATTTCAAAGCTTATGCTCGTAAAAGTATTTTATTGCTTGTTTCTTGTATTGTCCGATCACTTTTGGCCACCTCTGTATAACTTCAATTAATCAATCAATTAGTTTTCGAGATATCATGTCAACCAGTTGCAAAAACGCAACTTTTGGGAAATCGCATTTAAAGATATTCATGTATTGATCTTGGACGAAAAGTTACATACAATCAATCTGCGATGCCGGGGCCATAAACTTCATCTTCTTGTTCGAAAAAGATTCCCGTTCAGCAATTTGTTGTTCGCGTTGTTCGATCCGAGCCTTTTTTGCCGCATCGCTGACCCTTTGCTCCGAGCGGTTGATGCGGTTCTCGTCGAGCCGGGCGGCGCTGCGATAAGAGCACGCGTAACTGTCTGCGACGGCTCGGAAAAACTCGAAATAATAAGATTTCAGTTATATCCTTTTAAGGGTATATTCATAACACCTTCTGGGTTGGAAAATTAAAAAAAAAAACCTAATTTTTTGAACCAACAAGGTAGAAGACCCCCTTAACTACCGTTTTTTATTTCAACATGCGTTATATATATTTTTTTGAATCAAAAACAATCGTAAATGGTCAGAATTTAAAACGACTACATTATAAAGATATAAGAAGTCAGGCATGGATTATTATGAGTATATTTTTTTGATCGGATTTTCTCTGTCTGACGAACACTCGAATAGTCTAAATCAGATACTTTTTCAAATAAATGAAGCTTGTTATTAGCTAATCTAAGAAGAGTTTACTATGGAAAAGGTTCAGACAAGCGTAAATGTCTCTTTCCCAATTCATTCCAGCTACCGATGACAATAATATGTTGACTTTCGTAACAAACCATTCATTGCCTTCCCAGAAAAATCCATAGAAATTCTTTGCACCCATTCAAACACATCATTCGCTCCAATATATGCAGACAAAAGCTGTTGAGCAAAAGCATGCTTGAAATGGAAAAAAGGAATTTTCCCAAAAATAGCTTTTCACGTGGTTGAGTCCCTCACGTTTGTTAAGTTCTTTAGGACTCACTTTTCAATATTTTGAATTAACACTGGCTTACTGCCTATCGTCATGACTGGATGACTATCGTCATCACGTATGGAAAAGTTTTAAATGACATTTTCTAGATCCAAGAATGAGAATGATAAAGGATAATTAAATAAAAGATACTTGCTTGGCTTTTTTAATTATCATTTTCTGTTTTGTTGTCCCGAACTTCTTCAAAGGGTAGCTCACTTATTTATAATTGGAGGGAAAGTCATTAAAAATTTGCGAACTGAAAAAATTAAAATTATATTTAATAAGAAATATAAAGGAATGGATTATTCTGGTGGGAATTATCAAACTTTATTGAAGAGTTTAATTGTTAATGAAATGAATCGTAAAAGTTATCATAATTAAATGATAACATTGAAAGCGACGAACGTAGTCTCATTTCAAGTGGGAGCTTATCGTAATTTACTTGTAAGATAGTATGATAGCGGGCGGTATCTCCTTATGCAATTTATGTGTACATCAATAAATTAAGGCAAGTGATTATTTTACGAATTTGACATTAATGGAACGCATTTAAATTTAATTATAAGATAAATTATTATGTTGTCAAAAAGTATTCATACGGTAGTGTGATATATTTTTCACAGAACTCAATCCACGCTAGAAATATTGCACCGTTTTGATACAAGAAAGAAGTTATCACTCAAACTAGAAAACTGATGTCCGCGAGAAGTATAGACAAATTAGTTCATATGGACAATTTGGTATATCTCGGCACATAATTTGACGAGGTATGTCTGGAAGCACTTTATGGCCACTGACATCAACACGGTCTGTCTAGATCCACATAGGACTTTCAATTTTAAGCTTTTATTTAGCAGATATAAGAATACGTGGAGTTTGGTTAATTCCAAAGGGCTCTAAGGAACATCAGAGCACTATTTTCGTGGTTGTCTTTGTGTAAAAGTGCACTCGAGCCTTGTGTCGTACGCACTGTTCTACGGTCTCTATTTTGATGTATTTTATATATCCACGTTTTTGATGTACCATGGAGTTCTTAAGACTTTTCTTACCACTCGGCTTAGAAAGGACTTAGATGCTTTTATGCTTGTCTCTGACATCTGGTTAAAAGTGAAACTACCGCAAAGTAGAGTCAGTCGTATTATATGTTTATAAATCAGCACCCTTGCTTTCAGGCTTATTGGTCGATTATAGAAATGAGTAAAGTGTTGGTAAGGGGTGAATACAACGTCTTCATTGGTTTTGTTTGTGCTGTTTTCCCAGCAAATCTATCGGCAAAGGTGTGTTTCGTTTAATTTGTTATTATTTTCCAATCAAACTGCTCATTGTAGATTTTGACTATCTTTTGATTATCGCCTTGGCTGGGCTTATCGTTATCTTCAATCAGCGAAAGTATGCCAGGAGAATGTTCGTTAAGGGTTACAGCTATGACGTTATCACTCTTGCTAGTCAACCTGTAGTGTCATCAACGTACGGAGAAAAATTTTGCTGCTGAGGGCAGGCAAGCTTAGCGGTGTATTCATTGTAAAAGGCAGGTGAGATGGGCCATCCTTGAGGGACTCCAGTTTCAATGGGACACATGGCTGATCAGTAGTCGTCAATTTTGAAGCAGAAAAATCTGTTCTCCTGGGAAAATCCAATAGTTTTTTAAGACTTCTTTGGGAAACCTTTTGCGGGTAGAGAGTGAAGGCTGTTTATGTCTTGGGTGTGGAACTCTAAGACGCGCAATGCTACTGAAATACCCACTAAACACCTCCTCTGTCAATATGAGGAACTAACCTGGAACTGTTTGACGTTTTACTTCGAGCTAGGCCTAGTCTTCCTTCCACTTGTGGCGCCTTCAAATTGCGGAAATCCCTTCACCGGCGGAAAGGAAGTGCTAGAAAGGAAGTCCCTCTATCCCCGATGCCTCCCAACGCTCCAGGATGTTCTTTTAAGTGTCAGCACTGCCCGAGCATATTGTGCCACGCGGTTCCGCTTGTCAACCGTTTAATGCATTTCTTTGGCCATTGTTTCCTGGTATAGCTCTCCAATTTCGCTAACGATTTCATCGCGCTGTTTACTCCATCTTTTCAAAAGGCCATGATGTTTAAGTACTGGCTTAAGTAAAAAAAAAAAAGATCTGGTGAGAAAAACACGCACCATTGAGCGGAGACCTCAGGTCAGGGATCAGGCGTGTAGTCCACCTTCTTTTTGTGTCTTCCTTCCAGGACTGTTGCCAATCACTGAGAGAGCATTGTCTCCTTTTCCTGGAAACTACTTGTCTGTTGTTTTCGCTTCTACCAAGGTAAATATTTCTGCGCTCTCTCGCAAGAAGGGAGATGGGTATCACCTCTGCGACTACTAACACTGCTGTCCCGGAGACTTTGATCTGCACATAAATTTTGCAGCGCTTCGCAGTTACTGGGCCTGTGCCAACCGCTTTCCATGTAACTCCGTGCTCAGAGCGTCAATCCATTGTTATTACCTATAGAGTAGACTTGACTGCACAGTGCTCATTAGCAGTCTCTGAGTCTCTCACTTTGTTAGCCATTAATCGAGTGAGTGCTGTTATGCGCGTTGGGGGAAAAACTGATCTTTGAGTTTGATCGGCCAGGGATATCACTGCCAATTTTTAATTCAATCAACGCTTCTATGACTCTGATCAGCCTTACTTTGGGAATTCTCTTCTTTGACAGGAAAATCTTTAATGCTGGAAAATTACATTTATCACGCCCGTTACATTCGCGTGTCAGCATTGCATTGCCTTTATTCAGTGCTTGTGGTAGGACTTTACTTTCGTGTATATCTACCGGCAGCAATGTGTGGTTCTTGTTTTCTAGTGCTCTCAGAAGTCTGTCAGCTGAGTCGGATATATCATACCCAAAGTCATATTCCTTCTTTTCCGATGAGTTTTCTTTGACTCATTAAATGTCGGAGCCAGTGTCAAATTTTGCAAAAAGTTCTACCACTGGTCATTTCTAAATTGGTTTATTTGATCACTTACTTCATTTGCTAGCTGGGTGACTTTCACTCTCAGTCTAAGATTACCGGTGAACCTTCCTCTTCTCCGAACTTCATTCCTTCTTCTTATGAGTAAATTGATATTTTTTTGAGAATTCGTAGAGTTTCGTTTGCTTTCTTAGCGTTATGATCGTGTTGTTCTCTTTTGCCTGTATGAGCTTATCAGTTAGAATGTCTATGGTTTCCTCTACGTCGTCGTTGATTTGGCATGTTTGGCAGTTTGTTTCTACTTTTTCACGGTCCCTTATTTTTCTTTATATTAAAGGAACACCTAAAAAGATATTTTCCACTCAAAATAAAACCGGATCGTGATCTGATGAAAGTTCGTCGAGAAATTCTAGGCTAACAACTTTTAAAAAAATCCGTGATGTGGTATTGTCCAGTGTGCGACCGTGTGTTATCCCGTTGGGGTTGGTTCTTTGGGCATATGTAGGCTTAATTGATTTCCTGTGATGAACTTCTGTAGCCGGACCACAACTTTGTTGCTTCTCGTTGATCCACAGAGAAGTTGTGTTGAGTTGAAGTCTCCGGCGATGAAGATTATACCATCAGAGAATATCAATGTCTTGAGATCGTTGGCATGAAATTCGAGTCTATTTCTCAGGGATTATAACTGTAAATTCCAAACAATTCCAGAAAATCAGTTCGTGCCGCCTCCTCTACCCATTAATCTATTATTTCCATTTTAAATCTAGTCAGGGATACCGAATCGGATACCCGGCATCAGGGAAGTCTCTAGGGTGAGTTTGAAGTCGCATTTATTTTGAAATATGAATCCTTTCTGATCATCAGAGTTTCGAAGAAGGGAACCCGCGTTCCCCTTGGCTCATTGATATCATTACTGTTTTTGTAGTTATACTGTGAGGTTTGTAGTGTCTTGTGCGGCGGTGAACATGGTTTGCCACAATTTTTGGCATCATGCATAGGGCTTTATCTCAGCAAACAGCCCCATATCTGGGATATTTATGTTTTGGACTGGTTTTTTACGGAGAAAGGTTTTAGTATTGAATTGCCTCCTGGCCCTCCACAATCGCACTGATCGCATTTCACGAATCTCAACTGTGCTTGACACACTGATATAGAATGTCTAAACTGCTAACCGTTCTGGCACATGGCTTTGCCGTTGCTCGAACGTTGCGTCTCGATAGCTAAGATATGCTGGCAAACGGGTGTAATGTTATGTATATCGAGGAATTTGGATTTTCTAATTTTTTGAATAAAAATCGCGTTAATTTTGTTTTTTATTCTCCGTGTAGTCATGTGTCTCCATGTATTATTCTCCATGTAGATCAATAAACCAATTGTCAAAAAACTTTCCCAACCCATTCGAGACACCTCCAAAACATTATTTTGATCACTTCAGGAGCTTCTTGTGGTGTCAAAAATCGTTGCGTTTTGATGTTCGGGGGCGAAAAGAAGTCTTTGGATGCCGAATTAGAAATACACGGCGGATGACCTAATAATTCGATGTTTTGCCTGATGAAAAAATCAGTTGTTTGACGAGGTGCGTGAGAACTCACATTATCATGGTGCAGAATGAGTCGTTTTTTTTTTTACTTTTTTCTCGCCAAACGCTTCAGAGAAACTACTGGTTTTGTACTATTTGGAGTTGACGGTTCTACGTTGCTCTAGTAGAATTTTTGTCAAAAAAACACGCAGAGCTTCTTGCACGAACAACGTTTGTCGAATTTGAATCATCTTAAAAGTAAAAGTCTCTCACTGTCAGCTGCTGTATTGTTTCAGGTTCACTCGTGATCTGTGATCCGATTGATTTTTTTTGAACGTTTATTTACACCAATCTGAACAATTTTTTTCTCACAGCCAAATGTTCATGTAATATCTTATGTACGCTAGTCTAAGTCATGCCCAAGAATGCCACAATCTCACGCAATTTCGCCCAGTTATCTTCCATTATCAATTCTCTGACTGCATCGTTTTCTGCGATAATCAATGATTTTGGACGATCTGCACGAAACTTATCGGTGACAGACTATGACAACAATCGTGCTCGTTTCATCAATCCTTACCAGTGCTTAAAGATGGAACTTCATCGTCCAAAACCGCTTTAAATTATGTGATGCACGCTTGTCTTGGTTAGAAATAAGAAGTCATAGCATGAAAATTTCCATTATTTAATTCCACTTTTGACCGAAATTAACTATTCAAGTTAGTTAAAAACCAAACAAATAGCGCTCGTACGTCTAAACGTTCTGAGAAGAATGTCAAAAAATGTCGAACCTTACAAATATGGCAATGATTTGCTTTGGTTAACGATAGTATTTCCATTAAACACAAATATAAATAGCAACCCTCGTATAGCCGGCCAGCTGGTCAGTCAAGTTGCATGTGGGCTATTATTGTATTATTTTGCAAAAATTAATATTTTTGTTTTGTTGACAGAATTGTATCCTAGTGGTCTGCATGGTAAAATTTTTTTATCACAATAAAATCGGAATAATGCATTAAACAGCATTATTCTTTTTTTTTCGAACGAAAAATCAAAATATAAATATTCATAAAATATTTTTTATCCTTGCTTAAAATATCATTCCCCTACAGTGCAAGCTTAACTAAGCTCACCTTATAAAAGATACATGAAGTTCTAACGTCAATCAGGACAACATTCTGGTTCCCACATAAATGAAGTCGAGATGAATGAACAATAATAAAAACATCCCCAGATGTTGTCCGCCCAGAGAAATAAATAGATCGTAAAGCGTATGAAAGTAAATTCCTTAAGGCACCGGCAAATTCCATTTGTACCCTTACCTGCTATAAATATATACTATAAATCTTATTTTCAGTTATGTATGGTTGATGTTATTGTAAAGAAAGCATAAGCAACGTGCTTACCAAATTGTACGTCTTATTGGAAGATGCAATCACATCCTTTTCTTTATGCAATCAACACATCAATTTATTGGTCATCAATTGAAGCCACTTCACCCAGAAAGCGTTCGGATGCTGTTATGCAGAGCAAAATGGAAATAAGGATTTGGGAAAATTCGGAACAAAAATACGAAGCTGATTAGGCCAATATTCTGTACATGTGAAGGTGACTGGAATTATGGTTGTTTTTCACCTGTTAACTGAATGACGCAAGAAAATCCTTGCAAATAATGAGCGGACACACCCATCCAGGAAGTGAAATTATTTCAGATTCCAGTGAAATATTTTATCATGTGTTCTACATCTTAAAAATATTTCTGCAATCTTTTACTGTGCCATGATTTAGGGTTTAAGTCGTCCAAAATGGCACGTGCGAAGAGTAATCTTCGTCTGAAAGGCTGATGCCTGACGAGATTATTTAGTCACCCGAGCGCGTAAATTATTAAAAGTAATTGCCTCTTTTGCAAGATGGTTTCGTTGAAAATGACGGAACGGTTTTCCCCAAAGAAATTGCACACGTACAGGAAGATATATTAAAAATAACAAGCCGTAAACTTAGTGCAGATTCCAAGGATAATAACACACATTCCAAACGCGCTTTTCGCTATCTAAATTCAGAGCATGAGCGGCTACGTAAAATTGAAAATTCTCAACCTGATAAAAAATGCATGTCCTTGTAAGATTTTTCAAATTTACCTAGTCCTCAATCACGAGTAACATTGCCATTGAATCCTTTGCATTGAACAAATAAGTAGGCCCTGAGAAAGAGTAATTGGAATCGCCTTAGTTCATTTTCTTTGCCCATCATCACTCACCTTGTAATCGCAGGAATTTACATTTGACATTAGTTTCCTTACAACGCTCGCTCTACCCACCCATTAACCCATTCAAACTTGTTAAGACAAAGACTGAACGGTGGAGGAAGCTAACGTCACAAAGAGGACAATATGACTGGCGAAATGACACACTACGCAATACTTCGGGTGTAAGCATGTGTCGTGGTATCCAACTCCGGTTCTGAGGAGCGCAAAAGCTGCCATAATTGGTCTTGTTAGTATAGTGATTTCAGCTCGATTTATGTGTACATATAGTAGAAATATGTGAGCAAGGACTTCTTATTTGCTTTCAGAAAGTCACTGAGCGAATGAGTGAAGGATGAAGGGTTAGGATTAGTTATTTGCTTGGAAGGCAGTTTTATGGGTTTGTTTTGCGCATCGCTCTTGACGACAATTTGTGCTTATGCACACTGAAAGAGGACGCTGACTAGGAGAGAGAATTGGGAGTAGCTGGTTAATGGAAGTTTGAAACTTGTCATACTATGAACGATGTGTAATTTGAGACACGAAGTAAAATAGTTCTTCAATAGAATGGAAAGTATGTGAGGCATGGAGAACGTTTCACCATGATTTACACTAGTAATGAAATTTTTACGAAAGATTTGTGCGGGATATTGGAACAGTCATTTTTGCTGCTCAAAGGAATTCCTCTGGATTGTTGTTTTGCTTGCAAATATTCTATGAATGATGGTTAGTAGACAACAAATTCAGGGTTAGATTAACACAACAATCTCTCTAATGGGAATTGTAGGAATCGGAACAGTGCCCTAAAGGATATATCTGGTTTGTGCAAACTTTAGTGTCGCATTTTTGTGGCTCGCAATTTCGTTCTTATCGTCGAACGACGGTGATTAGGGAAGAGATCAATCCACTGTTGGCTAGTAAAACGTTAAAATAGAAAATGTCAAAAGCCAAACTGGCTGGGCAAACCGTTACTTGTTAAATCTCGCTTAATTTTAGCAATGCTATAAACGATGACTACCACACAGTTTAAATAAAAAATTTATTCATTAATATTTAACCTGCTGTAAAACTAAAAAGAAAATGTAAGAAAAAATAAACTCTGCACACGTTGAGTCTTTCCACTCAATAGACGAAAGATGAAAACTGGATTTTCAGATGCGAAAGGACATGCTGCTTGGAATTCCTACAACATAAATATTGAAAAGAGGGCCTCACCCAAATAAGGTATTTTTAAGCGTGTGGGAAAACGTTATTGGAACCATAGAGTTATTAGATATAGAGAGGACGATAAGCCACTTTTGCGTCGTAACCGCCCCCTTTTAACAAACATTTGCAAAAATTTAATTTGTCTTTAAAAATCACTGTTACTATTGTCTTTGCACTTTTCCACAATCACAAATAAAGTAGCACTCACGATTTGTAATTTTTATCGTTGGAAAATTCGTCTGACACAAGTAACTTACAAAATTCGCCCGTAAATCACTCCGAAAATGAATCAAAACACAGATTATTAGTCTTGTTTTGACAATTCATTCAGTTCGGTTGCAATCGAAAAAACCCGAGCATTGAACCAACTGAAATAGGAGAAATGACTTCGACGAATTAAGGGTGCATGTACATTATTCTACCAACATTAAATCAAAAAAGTATTCACAAAGAAATTTCTATCAAACAAAGTTCTTGTAGATATTCAATGCATAAGCATTTTGAGGAGTAAAATTTCTCGTAATTTAGAGTATACTCAGCCGCCGGTAATTCAATTTCATAAAAATATAAGAAAAAAAACTTGGCAATACACTTTTTGAGTGTGGGCATACCTTCAAGTAGAATTATAACTGTATATTCAGCTCAGTGTCAAATTGAAATTACGAATGTATCCGACAATTCGCATCGTATTAAAATTTGTAAACATTGATTTCAAATTAAGTTTTATTAATAAAAATATATGTTTTGCATGGCGAGAATGTTTCATTCTCCCACAAAATATGAATAAGATTCTATTGCCACCAATTTATGTGGGGAAAACCTCGACAAAGTTTAGATATTTATCTTTAAATTTCACGAGAAAAAGTATCATCCTTAACAACTTAGTTTTAGGGTTTATAAATAATTAAATCGTAGATTTCCCATTTGAGGGTTAAAGAAACTTGTAGCTAATATGTTTAACTTTGGGTAGCTTGGGTCCGCCGGGCCTTGTTTCGTTGGTCTCGAAGACGCGTTTCGGCTGCATACAGCCATCTTCAGCTCGTTCTCTGTAGATGAAGATGGCTGTATGCAGCCGAAACGCGTCCTCGAGACCAACGAAGCAAGGCCCGGCGGACCCAAGCTACCCAAAGTTAATTTTGGCCTGCGGCAACACCAAAACGAACTTTAATATGTTTACGTTGTTGCGCAAAGAGATAATTGGGCGGGCTTTTAGAAAATAGAAAATTTCTCACCATTTAAGCTGTAATATATTTTGCATTTGAAATATGGAAGTTCCGAAAATTGCCGAAGGTGAAGCAGTTACGAAAGGGGAAAATTAGCTATATCCAATTCTTTGGGCGCTCACGGACAGTCATATACACGGGGATAGCCTCTCTATTATCTTATACCTCTATGATTGGAACAAACGCTTACTGCTACCATATCATGCCAACAACTGGACGAAATCCAACAGAGTCTTAGGTCTAACTCACCATTCCTGGTGAATCTCAAAGACATAGTATTTCACTACAATAACGTGTGTTTGTTGTCTCCAAAGCAATTTCACTGGAAATAAGTTCATCGGGCAATAGGTTGTAGAAAACGTCATCACATACCCAGGAGTTTTTCTTTGCTCGACAAATTTTATCGAAATCATTGTCGTCCATAAGCAATCACACCTGCTAGTAGCGCCTAAAACGTTTAGTTTAACGCTTGGTTCAAGATCGTACCTTTTTACCTTTTTCTAACTTTTTTTTCAATTTCCATTCAAATTTAAGTAACTTTTTCATGTCGAGGTGAAAAGGTAAAAGGTTTAGGGTAATTGAAGCATTGCCGGAATATACAAGATAGATGCTCCTATCACGAAGTGGTTATGATGGTTGTTGACATTAGTTCATCTAAGAAAGCTGTCAAATTTGACAGATGCGGCGTATGACCCTTGTTTACCAAGGAATTTTGTGAAGCAAGCCTGGGCGGGCACTTATGTACGAATAAATACGCGAATAAAATGTCAGCTTGATTGATACTGTATTTGCTGACTGTTGACAGCAAGCAAAATCATGTGATCGCTTCATGTTAGTTTTTGGCTTCGTTGAAGCGTGATCCAACGAAAGTTTTTTATGATTCGTGTCTGGGGACGAAACATGGATTCACCACCGCACGGTATTACTGATAGGACAAGCCATGACTTCCGTTTTTTTTTGGGATTTCTAAGCTGGGATCCAAATTGACTTTGTGTCGACAGGAGGAACGATCGTGGAGCAATGCTCAACTGAATTATTGAGTCGTTTTGACGCCGTTATAAAGTTGAAACGAACGGCTCAGAATTGTTGCCGTATTTTCCGCGCTCTCGGACCAGAAATTTTTTGTTCACATAACTAGATTCTAGGAAAAGCGCTTCGCGTCAACTAAAGAGGTTGGCCGTAGCGGCTAACGTCTATTTGACACTGCTTCCGAAATCGTACTATTCCAAGGCGTCCATAATATCTATATCCATAAGGGAGGCCTCTCAATGTAACCTCGAATATGCTATAAATCATTTCAATTATCTAAAAATGCCTATCATCAATCTAAAATTTTAAAAATGTGAAGCAAAGTCCATAGATTCAGTTTAAAAAGAAGGATATTTTGCTGTTATTAATTTAAAGGAGTTGGGTTGATGCTTCTTGTAGAGAAGTAGCTCAACCCAACTCCTGAGAGGAGTTTATTTTAATATTAGCAAAATATCCTACTTTTCAAACTGAATATAAGGACTCATCGGAATTTTTAAACTTTAAGGAGGATTAAAGTGGTATGTTTGCTTTTTTTTCTGGTTAATTTGGATTCTACTGACACCCTACTTATTCAACTAATGTTCAGTCGAATCATCGACAAAAATTAAAGAATCTTTAAATCAAATCATTGCGCTTGCAACGATGCTTCCCACACGTTGAAAGTTGACGGTTCGTACGGTCCAGACGGTTCTTTGCGTGTCGCTTCAAAATCGAGGTAATTGCAATATTTACCAGAATTAAAGCCTTGTGTCTCCAGTAGGATCCATCGTAAAATAAACGTTCGCGGTTCCAAAAAATGCCCAAATGAGCTTTCTACTAATTAATTGTGAGCTACGCTTATATTGAAGGTATACACAGTATTATAAATAATTTTTAAACTTAGTCCTTAAAACCTTACAACACAACTGATGACACAACAAGATGACTGAATAGTTTTTGATTTTATTGTTCGAAATAGTCTCTTCTCGGTTGAATACGCTCGTTTCAGCGATTTAACAATGATTCAAATTGTGTCATCTAGTTCATTTTGTGAAATTGCCTCCAATGCTCGCGTGGATAAATGGAATGATTTTAATGTCATTAAAAACATCTTTTAACTTTAACCTGAATTTCCAAAAGTGCCAAATAATGTGAATACGGTGGCTGATGTGTCACAAAGACTTATTTTCGAGTCAGGAAATGATGAACAATGACTGATGTGTGATTCAGTTCGTTATTGAGTAACAAACATTAACTGTCTGGATCGCGATATTCGGGTTGAAAACGAAAGATACTGACCATCAAACGCTTGTATACTGCAAAAAAATACGCAGTAGTTGTTTTTTGAGCTGTCAAAAGGAATCCTTTTGTTTATAATTCCTTTGCTATCGAAGATGGTAACGAGCATTGTCTTGATGATATTTTCAGGAAAATGGAACGTTTTCGTAAACTATTCGACTTCCATCCAGCACTTTGACACTTTGTTTGTAGATGATATTTAGAGCACTATACTGCATTAACTATACCAACCGTTTTCGAAGAATTTGGGTCATTTTGCGGTAGTAATGTGACGTTTCTGGAAGGTCGATCTCGCATTGATTTTTGATCACCGCTTAATATATGTGAAACAAATTCAGTATACACCTTTGTCTTGCCAAAATAATTATCAAATCTGATTCGCATCTTATGTCTGCCGGCGTGTATCTCCCATTATTTTCAGTGAGTCATTATGGTCATTTGCAATCAAATTCCGTACCTTTCGATCATTTTTTTGATCAGCCCACCAGTATCTGTCATCCTAGCGTTTGTCTATTTTGCGAGAAATTCCAAGTAGAAGATACAACAAGAAAGAGTTTGAGCAAGTGAAACAATCACCACCATACACTTGTCATATCAATGGGCATGTTTCAGATGCACTTTTGATTGTTTTTGTGTGACTTCAAGGAGCGCGTTGTCAAAATTTTAACATTGAATCAAAAGATGTATGCGAAGAACTGTCATATTCTTGTAAACCAAATGACATGAATTTTAACACGTGATTAAGCTTTCAAATACAACATATAGATGGCGCCACTGAATTTTGAATTAAGGCACCAGTCTTGAAAATCATTAGTCTCACTATGCACTTCACACATTATTATTTATCCTAAGTCCACTCCATTCGTCCATTCTTATTTTGTCCTAAAAATATTTGTGCCTATGTCGTTCACAGTGTCTATTATGTTTTTCTTTTACTTCATGTAATATATTTATATAAAAAAAACTAAAGAATTAAAAAAATAAAAGATATAAAAAAGATATAAAAGAATTCCACCAATGGCAGTAATGGTTTCTGGTTTCAATATTTCTGCGTTCTAAATTACCCTCTTGCTAGTGGATATAATCATTCCAACCTGTCAATTAATGTCAAATCGACCTTGTCTTCCTTAAAGTGTAGTATTTATGTCTGTGCGATATTTACGTATTGAAAATATAAACAACCAACAGATTCTTTCAATTTGGCTTTTGTTTCGCGTAACCTCCAGGTTTCTCTCCTCAATCTCTGAAATCGAAAGGCTGAATCAATGAAGTTAGGGTTCATTCATGAGTGATGTCCTTGATGTGTCATAGGGATCTACTAATCTGTAATACAAGTCCGAGTTTACGATCTTTTGCGTGTTAAAACCCACTCTCAGGAAAATATTTTGTCCTTCATTGTTTCATAAAAATAGTGGAAATAATTTGAGGTCTGAATCCAAAACGTCACTGCATTGCTGCTGCTTCCCGCAATATTTGAACCCTTTTTTGCAGACATTCAGGTTGGGAAGCCGGTTTCGCCACAAAACCTTTTTCCTCTGAGCGCGTCCCTAGACTTTTGTTTTCTGATAAACGGGTATGTCTAATATACAATGCACGCACATTGTCAAAACTTTACGCGTAAATAATTTATCAAAAACCTAAAATTTAACGAAAATGCTTCTGCTTACATTTACCACATCATTTATGTTACTAATGCATGACTTCTTGAATTTAACATTTGGTATCGGCGAAAACATGATTTATAGCAGCTATAAACACAAGTGCTTTTCCTCAGATAAAAAATGGATGCAGTTGATGAAACCATTTATCTGCTGCGAAAAATATTACCGACGTGCGACTCATCCCACAAATAAATGATTTATACCCGAAACTTTCAGAAAATTTCCTTTTATATTTAGGCGATTGATTATCATGATGATGATGTATGATCCTTAGACACTGCCTATTTAAACTACAATATCATCTCCTGTTTGCGACCATTGTTTTCGGAAGCATTTTTATCCAGTTGGAAGATTTTCATGCATAATCATATGTACAACACTGAAAGTATGTTCCTGAACAGGAATTTGTATATGAAAAAATAACTTTTACCCTCTTCGTGGGGTTGAAAGTTCAACGTTAAACGCTTAAACTGATAATCTATGCCCCTAAAATCAATAACTTGCGGTCCACTAGCTTCAAAGATCAATCAAATCCCTAGAATTAGAGAAGCGCTATAGAGCCTTTGCGCAGACAGCCTTGTGTCCCCCTTGATGAATTTCGGCTCATTTCCCTTTTATGAAAAAATGTTAAGGTATAGCCCGCCCACCTTAAATGTAAAATGAACTGTATTCTACATTTTCAAATTTCAGGATAATTTCACGCATGAATTGTTAAAGCAAGAACATTATTAATGGAATGAAAATTTAAATGAAAATCTCCTTAATGAAGTTTTGGTCTATTTCAAGTGTATCCTTTAACGATGTCGATATTAGAGAGTAGCATGACAAAGATAGCTTAAGGAAAATCAGCATAACATAGAAATATTGACAGTCCTTATTGAGTCCTTTCAGATCCAATTAAGACCGCCATTTATGTTTTGAGTGTCGCCATAAAACAAAGGTATCCAGTCAATATAAGTTAGTAAGTCACCAAGTATTGCAATTTCCTCCATCCGAATCGAAATGTTGCAGTACGACGACATTCAACTTGACAAACAGAATATTTCAGCGCGAATTGTAATAATTTCCTATAAAGTTGAAAGCTTTCATTATTGGTAACCGCCACTTTGTCTGTGTATACTAAGAAAATATTCCACTCCTTGTCCCTTATTTACTTCTTAAGTATGCTTGACGATTTTGTTTCACCTTTCGTTGTACTGGTTGGCAGTTCGAATTGCCGAATCAAACGAAATATCTTTATGGCCCATTAATTCAAGAAAAGGACTTTTATCCATTTTGCGTCTCTTTCGATCAGATTCTTATTCGAATTGAAAAGTAAAATTAGGTTAGTAATATTTCAAATCTCGGCGGAAAAGAAGCGAATCTGACATATTGAGAGTGAAATGATGTATCTAGGTAAGAGGGAAAAAAAATAATGCTGGTCACGTTTCTGTAGGATGAATTCTTCCAGTCGAAGCGATGTTAACTCTGGCAACACCAATGTAAGGATAAAATTTGCTGTTGGCAGAATGAGAGGAAGAGCCAGGCGAAAAAAACTTTATGATTAATGAATCGTATCCCAAAAATGACATCAGCATAAACGTGGCTCTAAAAGCCGGTTACAGGGACACATTGCGTTACATTTATCGCGATAACTTGGAACTTCGAAAAGAACCTGCTGCGAAATGTTTTATGCATTGATAAGAAGTGGAAAATAGGATTTAGGATTGCAATTCTAATAAAACATGAGGACAAGTAATTAAGTTTTAGTTTTTTAAGTGCAGAACTTGTTATTCCGCGCACTTTTGTGATTATGAAATTATTATTCTTTCGTTTTGTGTTTTATGGACTTCCGCAAAACTAAACTAATTTCCATGGTTCACAAATAGCATTTTATAGTTGTTAGAATAAACTCAGCAAAATTTTATTCATTGAATATTCGTTTTGAACATAGAATGCCCTTCAGCACTCTACCACGAAAAGCTTCTATTCAATGCAAAGCTACGATACGTGCTGCACATGTATGTTGTACTCATGTTTGTATGTCGCCTTCCGTTAATCCTGGATGCGACTGAAGTGGCGTATATACAGATGCTCATAGTAACTAAGATAAAAAACAGAGCAAGGATGAAAATTTTCGCTGATGAAACTTGAAAGTTCGTTAAGAAATCTCATGGAATATTCAAGAAAAAAATATATTGGTAAAACATTGAGGACCTCTCTCAACTTTTTGTGCCAGTTTTCTACTCTAATTTAGACTTGATAATGATTTTAAAGTATCAAAGCTTCGTTTATTTGAGAGCAGTTTGCATGGTGGTAAGTCGAGCTAGATGATCTTTTGTTGCATTCGAATAAGAAAATTTAGCTTGTTTTGAAAACACCAACCTATGGATGATTGGACTTATAATGCGCTAAAATCAAAAAAATTCTCTTCAAAATAATTAATGTTCAGTCTTCAAGGGTATATGCACTTGAACTGGAATCTTAGACAAATTTTGTTCACATATAATTACAGATGAGATAAATAGACATTGATCGCTTCTGGAACAATTACGCCTTTACGAAATAAAAATCGACGTCGTAACTGATTACTTTTAGAACTTGAACCTTAGGGCAAACCACTTCATTTTGAAATGATTTGCCCCAAGGCTCACAATTGGGTCAAGTGTCAATCCAGAGATCAAGGCGAAAGTGCATTGAAGTGTCAAGAATACAAATTATAGTTTAATTATTTTCTAGGGTAATTGAAGCAGGGACTTCTTGCGTACAAAGTGAGCACCCTGACCACTATAAAACCCAGTAGGTTGGCCTAGTTAAATAACAATTGCAATATGTACGAGATCTGTTCAAAAAGTATATTCATTGATTCATTAATATATAATGTGTCTCCATCAAGGTAATCCCCATCAGACATTTGGGCCAAGGTTTTTTACAACTCTCGAGCAATTCAAAATATCATTTTTTTTGTGATCTTGGTCAGCTCCTCCTTCGGTGCCGTCTGTCTCTCCTCAATTGTGGCATAGCGTCGCCCGTTCGTGGCCTCTACAGTTTCGAAAACAAGAAAAAATCAGCAAGGAAGCTAGGTCTGAGCAATACAGTGTGTGCGGCATCATAAGTGTGTTGTTTTTTGGCCAATTGTGTTTTGGTTTTTTGAATTTTAAAATTCGCGTAAAGGCAACGATTTCTAAATAAGGGCGTTATTTCGTTTACTATTTTTGTTCTTCGACAAATCTGGACATTTCCAGTGAATTTCGCATTTCTCGCAGGTAATATTCCTTATTAACCGTTCTACTCTGTCGAAAGAACTCATAATGCACCGTGCTCCTGCAATCGACGAAAACTGTAAGCAAAAATACCACATTCGACAGAACTTGGCGCGCCTTTTTTCTGATAAAGATTCTTTGATCTAATTTTTTGAAATAGATAAAAATCGATGAAAAGCCAAAAAAAAACGTTCAAGAGAACAGCTGTCAAAAAATAACCGAAGATTCAAAATGGCCGAACTTGTCAAAACTGGTGAAAGACATGATTACCAACGTAATGTCGTAAAATATTCGTAAATATCGAAAATCAAATGTATGTACCGCGAGAAAATTCAAAATTGCTATAATTTTTGAACAAAACTCGTATGTTGATGTCTTAAATGAGTCCAGACAGAAAGTCGCAACTAAGCTATATTGCTTGCTGAAAGCTGTCGCTCTTCTTTCGTGAGTTTGGACTCGTATTAATAAAAGATAATGATAACTGATGCACAATAAAATCGATCAACTGATTCAAACCGACCAATTGTATACGAGCTGCATTCCAGCAAAAAAATTGTAATACATGATTGATAAATATTGAAGTCCTGACTGAAGGTGAGTAGGGGCCAAAAGAGTATGCTTAACAATTTTAACTCCAAATACGGAAACTAAGATAATCAACTGCTGGATTCATAGGGGTCCGTCCGAGTTAACAGCAAACATTAAACGACAACAGTCAGTACTTCATGATGAATGGGCCTGGTTCTATTCTTTTAATAATTCGGTATACATTTTATGCAGATATCGCATCCGCCAAACGTCATAGGTCGCCTTCGGCGGCAATCCGCTCAACCAGCTCGACGACGTTCAATCTTGGTGAAACTAACTATTTTGCAGCATCGGTGATGCAAGGTCTTACTGAGAAACAAAATTTGGTTCCGACAATTACCTGTTGAAGTATAGTTCTTTTCGAATGTCAAGAATACCAGAATACTCAACTCAAAACTTTGACTTTCACCCAATATTCACTTCCACAGAATATCTCGAATCAACCTACTGACAAATCCTGATACGAATTATCATTAAATGTGTGACCCGCGAAAACAAAACAACTCGTTCAGTATGGAGCGGCAACAAGCTCTCATCAGCAAAAATAAGGCATAAAAATAGGACCAGAAGACCAGAATGAGGACCAGAAGACCAATTTGACAACGGAAAAATGGCTCTGTTGAACCCAAAAGTGGAAGTCAAAATCAAAAACAAACTGACATTAAAATTTGAAGCAGAAGTCGGAGTGGAGCAGGTCGACTGGCTGGATCAACTCTTCTATTTAATTTCACGCTAAAGCTCGTCATCTGTAGGCTTCCAGTATGATCTTTCAGTAGACCAAGATTGAATTGAAAGCCAAGTCAAATAGTAGCAAATACATACGATTTCCCATTATCTCGTACTGCCTTGCATCAGGAACGAAATTTATCCTTTCACCTACAAAAAAAAGAAAGACGTAATCACAAGATCAGGAAGATTGCAAGCCAGATATATTGAAGTCGAAATCCAGAGATGAGCGGTGGAGCCTTGATGAAGACAAGAACGAATCTTTACTATGAATACAATCCAGGCGGTGAACAAGAGATCAGATGCAAAAAAATGGGATAAAGCAGAGTGCTATCCAATAAACTATACATAATTTGAATGAAGCCAATAAACTTGTACAGGCATATTTGCGAAGCTAACAGTTCAAACTTCAGGACTGCGTTTTCCTGAATTTCCAGTGAAGGAAGGCTATCCAATTATTAACCCCTTTGCTTTTTATTAAACGGAATGTCACTTTTTTAGGCTAAAACTGTCTAAAAATGGTTTCAGGTTCCGGTTTCTTTCAGTCATCTTTGTTGTCAATTTTATCCTTTGTTGTCCATAAAAGATTAATGAATCTTTTACGATTATGCTGTTTTATTTTAGTTTTGAGCTTCTGCGTAAATATAAACTTTACATTTACTCTTAGTTCGTTAATTTTGAAAACGTGTCTAGGTTTTGTTTTGCCTTTAAGTTGGCAACATTTTCTTATGCTAAGTATGGTATGACAACTGTCATGCATTTTATCGTCAGTTTGGTCTAGTTTAGTTGGGTCTGGTTTTTGTCATTAAGAGGTTGATGTCTGAGAAACGTCTAAAAAATGTGAGATTTACTTTAAAAAAAAACGGTTCTGTTCGAGAAACTGTAATGGTTTTCACGTCCCAGTCGTCACGACGACGACTAAGGACTGAACTCGGCCTCACACCGACACTTGGACGTGCAGTCCTCGAGACGCGGCAACGAGCTGTACGGGTCAACAACTCGGCCACTCGGAAATTCACTCGCGTTGGTGGCTGTTGGCGGACTAGCCCAGTGCGGCGAGGATTGCGGACGTGGGTCGGACCCAAGTGAACTTCCGCTCTAGGTTTCGTTTTTTGAACCAGCCACCGGAAAGCCCGATTTTCTCGTGCGAGGTTTCGAAATATTCTACTTTATTATGTTATTTTTTTTTTCTACCATTTGAAATTCAAATCTACCCGACGACAAACGCGCATTCGCGAACCGATATACCGCGGTGCCCAAAAACAAACTACTTTATTTTTTTTTTGAGACCGTCAAAGAAATGAAAAACCGAACAAGTTGTCCGCGACACGACTACAACTTATTCCCGATTCAAACCTACAGCACCGCGAAACCCGAGCGACATAACACATTTTTTCCCTACATCATCAGGCACTTACCTTCGCGCCATTTCCTCCTGAAAGAAAAGGTTGCTGGAAGGAAAGAACGTGATTTTTTTTTCCGCACTTCATTTTTATATATTTTTTCTTTCTTTTATGGACCAAACAAACTATCGTGACTACAATCTTTACGAACTGTTCAGTGGCTTAAAGTATCGTCTTACATCACATGTAATTCTAGGTAATTCTAAATTAGAATTTTTCTTTTTATTATGAATAAGTTAGATTGTTGATTATTGGAATAGGTAATTCGTTTTATTACTTTTTTTTGAATTTGGTATTAAAGTACTATAACGAAATGCTAACATTTGAGTTACGAGACCAGATTAGTTTTCGGTTGATTAGATTGTGAAAACGACGCTTTCGAACTAGAGATTTATATTAATTATAAGTTTACTGGAACACGGTTTGTCTGGATAAATTGCATTTCCAAAGAAAAAGGTTAATTTAAACAAATCAATCCGCCAACTGAATGTGAACTCAGAACTCTAGACTACATTCAGTAACCAAACTGTGAATAAATATTTCAATAAGTCTCAAATTTTTAAGAATTATTCTTAGAAGATATTATTGATAGCTGATCATAGATGTTGGCTCCACAAATTGATACAAAAAAAAATTTGACGAATGGAGCCTAAAATTAGCTCCAAATTATTGCCGAACAATAAGGGCATACTTGGTTCTACACGAAAAAAATTTACAGCTGATATAATATTTCGCTAACTTTCAGCTTAAAATTAAACTTAACATTTGAGGATCTGCTTATGTTTAGAATTGAAATTGACGACATTCACTGAAAAATTTTACGTTGTAATTCAACCCGAAACTTTACAATCCTTATACTAACTCTCTCGTACCTAACAAAACTATCAAGCTTCGAATAAATGCAAAACGGTGTAACTTAAAATCTCGAATCATGAACAAGCTTAGCTTATAGATTTATACTAAAGGAACATAATATCTAGGCTAAATCCTGCTGACATTACTAACAGAGTCGGTTAGAATCAGGCTTTGTCTTGACTGCGTAAATTTACGGCGTTTAAAGTTCGATCTTCGATTTTCCCGATAAGTAAATCAAAAAAACTTCAAATGATCGCAGTCTTCCTTCCGCATACGCAAGTGATAGTTAAGTAAACTGGCGGATACAATCGGCAAACATCTTTACATATTATATGTAAGAACGATCAAATCTAGCTTTGCGTAATATATGCAACTATTATCTAGCCACTCTCTCAAAATTTTGATTCCATATTCGAAAATAATTTGAAAATTGTTGCTACGGTACGAAACACATAACCACACTTACTATTGCGGTTCCCAGTACAGTTTGAGGGCCAACGGGACTCCAACAAAATGCCGTCCTGTCAATTTCCGCACTTTCGAACCTTGTGTAGCGCCTCTTCTCTGTGTGTTACCAGAGCACGATCGCGGGCACATTTCCTTGTTCTATGGTGTGAGAAGGCACGGCCACCCTTTTCCGTTAAGAAAGTTAGTCACACTTTTATATAATGCCAAGCCTTTAATAAGTTGCCACCAACTTTCTGCACATTACTGGCAATGTCCCTAAGCTCTAATGAGAAGGTCCTCCCTTCGGTTTTCGTTGGATCCAACCAAAGGTGCAGAGGGCTGCAAATATAAAAAGGATTACGGTAAATCGCATTCCATCGCAATCGCAAGGAAAACTCACAAATTTTCGGAGAAGCACTGGTTAGCAACTGCCAGTACCACCGAAGTAGAATGATCAAAAACTTCCTTCCTTACCAGAATCGCAGATTGAATTAAGGATGATCCAAGATTTAAGCACTTGTCACAATAGGTTCCCTTATCCCGATTTTTTTTTATTTGCCTTTGATCGAGGCGACCAGTACAAGCATTACAGGCGCGCTTTTGCATGGATATTCACTGGCGGGAGGCCGTCGCGTGGCGCAAAATCGAGTACCAAAACGCTAACACGTTGTTTCTTGGGCGTTTGGCGGAACGCGACCAATTTCGACTTTTTCAAGCGCGTGCTTGTAATTCCACGGCCCTCGACGAACTCTGCTCGTCTCCCAGCATTGCGATGAACTGCCGTTCCGGAAATGTCCACTCTGTCAGTGTGACCTTCCGTTTGTGTTGCCATATTTGCGATACGAATGGGATAATTCCCATCTCAAGTATGACATCCGATCAGGATTGCCAAACCGACAGAGTGAATTACAACAAAACTAATCCGTCCCGAAGAAAATTCGAATACGAAGAAAGGTGCTAGTTGGTGTGCTTAATAGGCCGGTAAAATTATTGATCCATGTGTCTTCAAAAATACTGCTGGGAATAACATTGCAGTCAATGGTGACCGCTACAGAGCCATGATCCATTGATCTTGGCGTTCCGTAATTGACTCGCCGTAATGAAAGGGACCTCTGGTTTAAACAGGATGGGTCCATTCATACAAATCGTGCAACCATCGACTTATACAAAGAAGCATTTGGTGAACGCATAACGCAAGTCATGTATATGCCGACTCCAATTGCTCATACAAATAACTTTTCCCACGTTGAACAATTACTGCAATCGTTGCATCTACCTATATGCAACGAATCAGCCACGGCCATGAACCAAGTCTAGAAAACAAGGCAGCATTTTTACTTGGTGTCACATGGCCAGTAACAAGTAGAATGTAATTTGAGTTTTTAGAAAACACTTCTGATTGGTAAGCAAAACAAGTAGAATGTAATTTGAGTTTTTAGAAAACACTTCTGATTGGTAAGCAAAACAAGTAGAATGTAATTTGAGTTTTGGGAAAACGCTTCTGATTGGTAAGCAATATTTTTGAATAAATAGAGGCATATACATGAACCCTCAGGTAGTTAGCGAATAGAATCGTAAGTGGTTACGCTGTCCGGCACTAAAAGTAGTGTTTTAAATAAATTGATTTGTTATACAAAAGAGTCCGTGTTTTGATTAGGTGCGCGGAGCACTTTGATTTTTTTGGAAGTTCGATCACGACAAGACAAAACTCGCATCTCGTTTTGAAAATAAGAGCTAGCTTTTAAGATATTTTGATTTAACACGGTTGGACTTTTTCTTGCGGGGTTACGTCAAATCACTTGTCTTCCACGCCAAGCTCGAGTCGCTTGACCATTTGACAGACAACATTGCCTGCGTTATTGACGAGATACGCCCAAATTATTGGTTAGAGTAGTCGAAAATTGGACCTCCCGTTTAGGATTCCTCCGCACCAGTCGTGGCGCCAAAATTGCCTCAACCATATTCATAAAATGGCACAAAACTACCTTTCTAGTAAAACCAGTTTCATAAAAATCAAAAGAATTTATTTCTATTTTATTTCATTTCAAATTTCTTTGACCAAAACTAAAACACAATTTAATAATAATGGGTCCTTGTTCAACATGCAATGAAATCGATGTACTTTGCATTGATTTGTAGTTACCTTATCAATAGCTCAAAAGCCTGTCAGTAGAAATTTAACGAATAGGTAAATGAAACTGAGATTCCTTTTACAAAAAAAAAAAAAACAATACATCAGTAATAATAACCCGTTCTGGGAAAGGATCTGTCAAACTCTTTGCTGAATAAGCATTTATCGCTCCACTAGCGTGGTACTATATTGTACATTATTTACAACTACTTAATGTTTCGCAAAGCTCCTTTTTCCTTTTGTCATTAACCGAGAAAAAGGTCAACAATTGAACTCGGTAGTATTTCATTTGCTTCAGTTAAGTACTAATAGCGAGTTTAATGCATGCCATCTTATTAACTTAGCTAAACATATGGTGAGAGTATGTATACCAAAATAATTGCAGTTATCTGCATAAATGAAATTACCGAAACAAAATTAAAACAGTTGGAATTTGATATGTAACTCCTCTCAGGACAATTTCATCCTGAAATGATTTCAGAATATTTTGCCTTGAAAACGCAGTTCATTTCATTGTTTCATGTTCCTATTATTACGCAATTATGCCACATTATTCATAGGTTCGGTCAATCTCAAAAGCTACATACTTTCGAATTAGCATTAATAGCGCTTGGGTATTGCCTAAAATATTCAAGCTTATTCAACGTCTTGTTTATTATCCTTCTCTACCGTTATTTCAGTTATTTTTTCTTTATTTTCGGAGCACCCACATCCATCTCGAATGATTACATGGCCACAAACAGAAATTTTGCGTATTGTTATGCATAATATAAATCTAAATCCTTTTTCATTTCGTAATGACGGTCGGTTAGCATCCGTTTGATAAAGCCTCCAACGTGCTAAACAAACACAAATGACTATTTTCCATCCGTGGTGTTGTGTAAAATAGTAAATAAATGCATGTCGCGTGTTTTATGTCCGCAAGTAGCATGCAAAATGGTGGGATTTTGTTTTGGGTACGCTCTATAAGTTCATGACAAACTTGATGAATTCTAATATTGCACTCAGTCCCAATATTTTGATTTACATATTATTTAAACTATTTACATAACATAATTAATATATTATATAACGAGAAATTCCCATCATGTTTATTTCATTTCACTTAAATTCAAAGGAAGAAATTTGCGAATATTTTTCCTTTAGTAGCAACGCAGCGAGGTTTTTTTTCGACTGCATACAAACACTTTCGCAAGAAATTGACGTTGTTAGACGTAGGTTGCGGTTAATACGCTGGTACTGACCGCAAAAATTAGCTTTGATTATAATTTATGTTTGGCAGATTAAAATTAGATTCGAAATTCAACGCAATAACATTTCAGTTTGAAGTGAATGTAAACAAACTAACACTTTGTTGGAAGTTTACTATAGATAAGCAAGTACACCCCAGGTAGCAAACAATTGAAAAAAGAAAGAGAAAAACAATGAGATACGTTTAAAATAATGCATTGAAAAACACAAACTCGATAAATAGAAATATGTCGAATACTCACACAAGTTACAAAAATATTTTGTGAAATTCTGGGGTGTTATTTGAGTATAAACTGAAACAAATAATGTACAAGTATCCATTCTTAGAACGATTTAACATTTTTATCAATGTGTGCCAAATATTCATGCTGTTAAGATATGGGCTCTGAAATATAGCTACATCATTAGCTTTATTGTAGTGGTGCACACTTAAAGTATCGTTGTGCGAAGGTTTAATGTCGAAACTAACTTGTTCGACGCGGGTTTATTTAGGAAAACCTTGCAGGATATGCTTTGGAAAAATTCAAAAAATGCAACGATCTGGAAAGGTGTCATAGATGCGCAAGTAATTTTGGTTGCTTCTTTTGAAGTTTTAAGTAGAAGTTTTGATTCCTTTCATCAACTATTTACGATACATTCATTGGTTTGTTTTGAATGGGTTTTTTGTAGTCCTCCAGTTTGAGGGTAAGCGCTTCTCCTCAAAAAGCAGAATAGTGTACATACCATAAGGCAAAAGCTAATTACACTCATTCACACATAAACTCTAGGTGCAGATTTTCTGGAGCTCGTCAAACTCGAAAGGAGCTCGAAAAAAAAGTATTTGAAAAATTAACCAACGAAAAAGTTAGTTTCTCGTTGTTTGGGAAGGAGTGCGCAAGATAGCAATGAATTTTATAACAAAACTCTGTGGGCTGTCGTCCCAAAACATACGTTCGTAAGCAAAGAAGTGGTTGATATTCAAATAATGTTGTCAATTTTCAATAAAGGACGGTAGACACTCCTCAAAACCATGGAACTCATCGGTGGCACCATAGGAAACTGCTCTTTCAATTACGCATCGTAAGAGCAGTTTCCAATGGGTTACGATTACGAGAAAAGACAAAAAAAGAATTTCGCTGGCTGAAAAAGCTAGCAAGGCTGCAACGGAAGGGTGTTTGGATAGAAAAAGAGCCCAATTTCAAAAACAACAGGCATTTGAGGATCAAGGTTAACTTTTGTATGGTCCAGATGTTGCTGATTAACTGATACTAAGCTATAAAAATCGATTTTTTAAAAAGATATGTACTAAATTAACTTAAAACGCTTTTTTCTCGAATTAACATTGTTTCAACTGGCGGGCAGTTAATCTCCGAATCTACTCGCTCGGTTTATTGCCTGTACGAAAAAAGTTTTACAGAATTTTTTTTCAAGTTTGACGCTTTATTGTGTTAAAATTTATTACAAATTCATTTTTAAAAATATTTTCTATCACTAACTACTACTTTTTCATAACTTTCTGGTAACATCCGGATTCCTCGTCCAAAGAACGACTCATCTTTTGAGTCTATCCACGAATCGATCCAATTTTTGAGTTCTTCAAAAGAGCGAAATTGCTGTTCCTCAAAGGCATGCGTCATCGACGAAAACAAATAGTATTCGGAAGGGGCAGTGTCTAAGCTAAAGGGCGAGTGGGGTAGGACTTCTCATTTAAGCGTTTCAAAGTATGTTTTGACTGGCCTTGTAAGATGTGGTCGAGCATTGTCATGCTGATGAATAACTTTATCGTGTCTCGTTTTGCGGCCGTTTTTGTTTCAATGCTCGGATCAAACGCATCAATTGTAGTCGGCAGAGTTTCCCTGTGATGGTTTCACGTGGTTTAACTCGTGGTTTTAGTTCATAGTACGCCACGCGCAATTGGTCCCACTAAATACAGAGCATGACATTGCCAGCGAGAATATTTGGCTTTGGGGTCGACTTTGGCCTATGGCCCTGCAGCTCGCGTGGTGTTTTGCGCTTCAGGTAACCGTATTGAACGCATTTTTCATCACTAGTTACAATAAGATTCAAAAATCCCCTTTTGCCGTTGGAGCAGCTGTTCAAAAGTGAAAATATAAGTAGAATTTGATGGAGCATTATGCTCCCTGCAGTACATGAAGACTTTCAGCTGCAGATTTCTCCAAATGAAAGCAAAGTAATCCTTCCCGAAAATTGTGTTTTGTTGGCACAAAAGTTGACATATTCGGGGCAATGGAAAACTATGTTGTTTACACTTCAGGAAAATAAAATATACTGAAAAAGAAAGCCTAATGATGAGGTTTTAAAATGAAGTTGGTTGCAATATTGTCCGATTCGATTTAATTCCAGTGACGCTAGCTCTTGAAAATCTTTCGAAACGTTTTTGTACAGGTAATAAATAATTCTTGAAGCATTTAATGTTTAAGCTTCTTATACAAAAATCGGCCACAATTTGAATTTTTTTTTTTCTTTTAATTGTTCAAATTTCCTGGTCGATGCTTGTGTAGGACGGCTTCATTTCAGACTCGCCGTACCAGAGATTAACTGCCAGCCACGTAGCAGGTTTTTCAGGGGTGGATTTTGCGCAAGTTGCGCATAGTTTTGAAAGTAATAAAATGTTTTATATTCTACAAAGGTTGTTAACCACTATGAAAAATGTTTGATTGCCTTATCTGATTAATAAAGTGTAAAAAAATGTTGAAAATGCGTCCTTTTTTGAGCGCCTAATAGGTCATTAAACCTTAAAGGACCGTCAAATGATATTCGGTTTTGTGTGGAAGAATGACGACAAGAATTTGTAAAACACAAGACGAACGTAGAAAACATTTATATTTAGGTAACATTTGTAGAAAACGGACGGTAAAAAACCATCTAAAATTCGGTCCCCATAAAGACATGAATGTCAATGGTTTACTGTGCATCAGGACATTGTTGATAGGTAGGATACGAAGTTCTAAAAGCATCGAAAAAACGTCGAAGAAAATGTTATTCTGTGATTGTCTATAATAGCGGCTAACATCACAAACGCTTCAATCATTGCTGCATCCTTCAACGGCAGTGCCAGTATCACGAAATCACCAGAAAGTCCCGAGTAGAGCAAGAAGACAGGAATTTTGAAAAGTTCTAGTGCAGATATTGTCGCAACAAATTGAAAACATTAAAAAATTGAACGAACATTGGCTGTGGTTATAAAAATGAAGATAAAAATATTCTTGATACACCCTCTGTATTGTCGAAATATGGATACGTGCCTTCGATCATGAAATGTTGGCAAAAAGCAACGTTTTGGGATGGTGATCCTGATTCGCCGCGATAAATTCAACGTTATTAGTTATGATCACTGAACGCCACTGAACGACCAACGGGCACTCTTGCGAACTACAAACTTTGGCTTTCATCTTTAAAAAACCTAAAACATGTTGTCAAAAAATGGTTGATTCTAAACAAGAATACGCGTGAACACACACCAACGTATCTATGATCGATATTTGTGAAAAACATGGCTGAAATTGATTCTCTGGTTTAACCCGGCGTCATTGTGATACGAAATCATTACACGTTACAGTGTAAGATATTTTCAAATTGTTTAATAAATTCGTAATCTCTGATCTGAGAAATAGAAGAAGAAAATTATGAATTATAGAAAAATCATTCAGAGTATTTGATCTTTGATATACATTACCAAAAAGTTAACAAAATTCTGATTCCTTGAGATTTCATCACCTTACCATACTAAAATGCAGTCTCCTTAGTTACTTAAATTAAACCTAACTAACATATTTTTGGAAAAAAAATCAACGGACTATTTTGAATTCCCTTTTTTCACACAGACTCTGCAGAAAGGTATGATATACACAGGACAAATATATTTGTCGCAACATCGTCCTGTCCTTATCGTGTAACGTTGTATTTGCGCAGGGCAAACTTGGCATCTTTTGAGATATTTTGGCAGGAGACTCTTCAGGTGATGCATCAGTAAACTCTGTAATTCTCCAACGCATTTTTCGTGGCGAGCGATTTAAATTTTGGCAAGCCATTTCAAAAATGATGACTGCCGAGCGCGAGACTTAAGATTTTAGAAAAATTCATCGTTTTTCATTAGCTTAGTGGTTATCCCAGAAACGTTCAAAATAACCGTAAAATGGTAAGGAGCCATCTCTTCGAATTACGGCCATGTCATATGTAACGTGAAGGTTATCACATTTGGTTGGATTTGAGTAGGATTTAATGTTCGTTTTTCATTTTTTCGCGTTGAATCGTCAATCTGATCATCATATAGCAAATTTGACATCGTCAAAACCACCTTGACTTCCTTAAAGGATAAGAGAAACAAGAGTATTATCTTATTTAAAGCCAAATCGGGATGAAGACACTTGAATAGGGTTTTTGTCTGCTTTTACGCAAGCCTGCAACTGACGTTATTCTGTATTCTTCGAGCAGATGCTGAACTAGTTCTAAAGATGTTTTACTTGCAGCAAATAGAAAAGGGGTAATAAATGGAAATTAGTAATATTCAGTATCCACCAAAGTTGTTATATTTATAATGTACTTTGAATCAGATTTTGACGGCATATTTGGCGGAATCGTCTCCGGTTCGAAAACTATTAGTATTTCATCGGGGTTATGCAGCATCAACAAATTTTTCGATTAGTTCTCTGATCAGTGCCAATTTGTCTATTTTCTTGTTTTATTCGCGAGATGTCTACACATCAAAGCACAGGCAGCTCCTAATAAAATGGAAACGTTGTTCAGATATCACAAACTTGAATATTTCGACTCCTGTCCCACATATGTCACGCCTATAGGTTACTCAAATTCTGTCTTCCTAAACGAATTAAGCCGGCACTATATACCAGCCCAATAAAAGCTTTCAGTTCTGCCATGCTACATACCTTTATATACATATCCTATGAAAAACATCGGCACCAAGCCATTTTGCGTTAAATGCGTGCATTTATATACATCAAAACTATTTGCAACGTGGAAAAAATAATTCTAGAATTCCAATTCGAAAGTGGCAGAAATAGCCTTTGACTACACCTTGCAATTTAGGTGATTATGTTTCCTGCTCCACTTCTTACATTCCGTCGAAAAGGTGTTTTACTATAAACCAAGCTTTGCCAATATAACGTGGAAGTGCGCCATGTCTTTAAAAAGATTCTGGAGAAATAGAGCCGTCTTGCTTTGGCAGCGTCAAACGATTTACGCTGGAATGCGACTGCGTAATTTCATGTAGCGCGATATAATTGTAAACGCTGTCTGAGCGTTCCTGTTCCGTATCGCATGGCTGGCCACAAACATTCCCGTGATCCTCTTCATCAAAGTCATCGCTATTAGGCACGGTGCTTTTGAATCACATTCCTCAAGAATTGATAAAATTCGTCGGGTCTCTCTATTCATGTTTTTAATTTCCGTGAAGCAAGAAAAAATAGAAAAAACAGGACTAAGAATAAAAATAAATAAAAAACATAAGCAAAAACTTAAATAATCATCAAAAAGCTAAATTCAGTGTCAAATTTTGAATTTAATATTTCGCGGAAAATTCAAAATGGGTCAAAATTCAAAAATTTACTTTTTCGACAAATGTGGGCGTTTAGGCTCCTAGGGTGGTAATCGTTCGATTGATTTCGTTTCAATAACCAGCCGTTGGCCCTAGCGACTGACAGGAATGGCAACGTCGCTGTGGAGATATCCTAAAGCCCGCTGTCATTATTACTCCAATATTTGATAAAACTGCCTTCATCAAAGTTACCGAAATACAAACTACGATACGAATACTATATCTAGACAAAATATATTGTAAATTCTAAGCTAAATTCTAAGTAAATTCAGCTAATCCTTGCGTAAAAACATCGAAACGCTTACAAAGCTCACAAATTTATCCATTCATAATTAAAAAATAATACCATAAAAACGTATCAAAAACTGTCTGAAGTACAGAAATTCTGTGCTTGCATATAAACAAAGAATTATTAATGCACTTGGTCCTGTCTAGTATATATTTCACTGTCACATTAACATGGTAGCCGTTGTTAGTATTTCGTTGTATTTATTCATGGGGATGTCGGCAGTAAGTAAAGGACAACACAAAACACCGACAGGAAGGATATCAATCATCAAAGGCTCCCACTAGTGACATTTTTCTTCCTTTTACCAGGTTCACGTAATCAGTCTCAACGCAGAGCATATTCATTATATCCACGTTTCCGATTTGTTAACCGAGGACTAAAGAATTTTCCTCCATAACGTATGTATGACCTTTTACCATTCTACTAACATTCTCGTAACATATATTACATTGGTAAATAAATGAATGAATAGCAAAACATTTGAAACACAGGTAGATATTCGGTTATCTATCCATATAGATATGCTTCATTTGTCCTTCCAAACAAATGTTGATTGTGTTTGGAGTTGTAATTCATACGCCTGGAGCCTGTAGCTGTATGACCAATATAGTATGCCACTTAGGAATAATTTGGGTCGAACATCCCATCAGAAATTAGTAGTATTGCTTTGTAATTGGATTTTCGGGAACAGTCAAAATATATCAAACTCATAACAAATCAAGTGTTTGTGTTTATTCGATTATTAGTAACTTGAATCCTTTCAAAAATATACAGCTAATTTGGGAAATATATCACAATTCAATCGCGATTCATTCAATTTCAAAGAAGCTCTTTTAAAACTATAGTATCACACTAGCAGACTTGACATCCTATGGCTACCTTCATTCCATTCCACCACATATTTTAGCTATAGTATTGTTAACATAAACTGTGAACAATATCAAAGCTGGTAGTAACTAAAACAGAGTATCTTAAAAAAAAAAATGGAATAGCAAGAAGCAAAAAGGTGACTAATTTCCATATGTCATGCTATCTTAAACAATTCCAACTTCTCAAATCAAGCAGGATCCGCAGAATCATTTCGCAAAAGGTGTCTGCATGCCGCAGCATCTTTGGAGTGCGGTAAATCTAGGCCCTTCTGAGAATCTACACAAGGCGGCTCCAATGAGAAGTGGTGACCCTGTAAAGCCTCGTTCAAGCCTTGAATATTGACAGTTTTACCCCCAGAACAGGTTTGAAACCAAGTAAAATAAGCTAAATCAATAAACTATCGTGAGAAACGTCACCTTCAAATCATACAATAAACTCAGAAGCCCAGAACGCTTGATAAAGCAGAGATCTAAATTATGTTAATTAGATTGAGATGTAGAGAGTATGACGAGTACTAGGTGGCTGCTAATAAAGGAAATCAATTTTTTTAAGTTTTTTTTTTTGCTTTTTGAGTACGAACACTTGTCAAAACGCTTGTTAATTCCTAGCTTTTGAGTTATTGCAAGTACTAGAAAAAGTGCGAAACAAAACTACAAACATTTTGATGCTAATCAAAACCAAAGAGTGAAAAATCTAGAAACTTAATAGAAACTCTGGAACTAGGATGTTAGTTCGCGGCTTAGCAGCTGAGCTTGCTACATGCTGTCGTTTGTGATACGCTCCCGACTCGTTTCGCCAACCACGCTATTTTTCGAATGTTGGGTAGCTGGGGAGCCTCCATTCTGATGGATGAGTCAGCTTAATGGTATACGACTCTTTCAAAATTCACGATTTCGGTGACTAGTCTTGCAATAGGTCGTGCTGTCCCTATTAGAACGACCAAAAGCTGGGTTCCATACATAACTGTGGAAAAGTTAGGGATCCTCCATGTGAGCTGATACCTCAGTGCGATGTAATGTAGGACCAGTTCACCAGTTTCAACTACAAAGCCTCTCTGTCTAAAGATAATGTGAGGTTAGACGTAACCAAGGCAACTATTCACAAACAAACTTACGTCTTCGTTTCAATATGAAACTGAATTGTAAGTATGAATTCCTATAACACTGAATAAAGATTTAAGGCGCATGAATTCGATTTCAGCAGATTTTAATGATTCGTTTTTAAGATTAAAGAACAAAAGCAATACCTCCCGCTAATGCTGTCACGCTGAATATATTGGTACTTTGACAGTTCTTTGACACTTCCATCAAAATATTACGGCTGTGATTATGGATGTCAATAAGTAATACTTGTGTCATTTATAGTGCCGTTAAAAATGATAAGACACCCCATGTTTAATTTATTATTGCATCGCGTTACATTTATCTGTGTTTCCCGCTTAACATATCGAGTAGTTAATGAATGTTTAATTCTTGGCAGGTTAAAAAGATAAGACTGCCAGGAAAACCCATTATCTTTTTGTTTGGATTTGAACAGCTGCCTCAGAAAAAAGACAAAAGGTTTTTGAAGGATTGTTATTAAATATTTGAATTGATTCTTTAGTAGTTTTGTGAAGTGAACTGTTGACAATGGGTAGAGCAAAGTAATTGACTGCCGAGGAAAGGAATATTACTAAAAAAAACATGGCGAGGAAAAGTCTTTAACAACGGATAGTGATACCATGCAAATTATGGCAAGAATAAGTCAAAAGGACGACCAAGAACTGAAAGTCTTCGGTTTTTATTTAACCCTTTAACACCGCTGAACGAGACACCGTGCCGCACGTTCGTACATACAGATCGTCGTGCTGGTGTCGTCTATAGATAACGCTCGTAGCGAAAGGATCAAAATTATTCGGTTAGGGTCTGATTCTAAACTAACAACACGGCAAAGGCGGGCATTGAAGATCATAAATGTTCGAAATATTATAGCACATTATAGAAAACGCAAAAACCGCCTATCCAAGAAGGGCATAAAACAGTCAGACTGACCTTTGCTGAAAACCACTTGCGTTGGAAGAAAAAATGGCGTCATGTTATTTTTACGGATGAAAAAATGTTGGAGGGGCCCGACGGCTTTAGCTTTTATTTCTACGATCTTAGGAAAGAAACGCAAGTTTTGAGCAAGAGACTGCATGGTGGCGGAAGTGTAATGTTTTTGGCTCCGATTGGATACATCCGCCGGTCGCAAATTCAGTTGCTAACTAGGAAAATGAACATATTGCCATATGAAGAAATGCTGCGTGAGGAATTTGATAATGATTACATATCGCCTCGATTCACACTGCAAACGGGGTTAAACAGTATTTTCAACAGCAACATACCGATGTTCTCGATTTCTCAACAAGGTCTCCAAACAGACTGCTTCTTGAAATCTTTTTATCATATTACGAATTCTTCAAAAACAGTGGGTGTCTTATAATTGTTACCGTCACTGTAGCATCAAACGTAAATTTTTAAGTCATAGTTCCAATACACCCATAATACTAAATCATATTCGGATTACCTATAATCAAAATAAAATAATTAAAAAATCAAAAATGTAATTAAAATTAAAATACTTCCATCTCAGATAGTATTATTCTTGCCACTTCAGAACTTTACAACTTACAACTAAATATTTTTTGGTTTAGTTACAAATTCTGTGTTTAAATCTCGCCTTCTGATCATTTGGTCCCGGGTTCGAGTGGAAGTGAAACATGAATATGAGTTTTCGAAGCCGAACAATCTATGCCCACGGAGTAATAATCTACGAAATATGTGTTTCTAATCAAACTATCTTCAATTTAATATTCGTCCCTGAATAGGCTCTAGCACCCTCTCCACTTAAGCTCAGCAAGTGGGTTATTACGTAATCGATTATTTTATAGCATTACTGTACCCCGAATACGAAATATTACAAGGAAAAGCCTGTCTTTTATCCGCAATCCTTCGAATATATCTTACTCATGATTTTCATTTGTGAAAACAAAAATTTCGTAGCATATTTTTACTAAGTTTTGACATATTCTGAAAAATAAAATTACAGATGAACAAATCTCGTTTGTTTCATGTGTATCTTTTGTTCTGCATTTACATATGTATGCACATGTCACAATTTCGTATAAGTGACTTATGAGTCGTCAACGTGAACAGCTTTTCCGATGAACAAGTTCCTGGAAGATCTACGATTATACTCTTACGTATTGTAGCAGTATATGTGTCATACGAGAATTTCTTTTTGATATATTTGAAAAAAGAAAAGCATATTTTATTTTTTCGTTACTGTCTTCATCATCGTAGCGAGACTTTCTCGAGAACGGATGTAATCCTTGTTGTAATATAATACGCGCACGTGGGAGAATACGTAACAGGCGCACTTGTGTTGCATGTGACGTCAATCAATTTAAAGAAGAATAATTGGAATATATTACACATGCTTCTTGATGCACAGTGTGTACTGGTATATTATCAACGGTTCGATAGGTTTGAATGAATCCTTGTCAGGCGTCCGTAACGCCTCCACGTATACTAGCATCGTAATTGGTTATTGCCAAGTTAGTATTTAAGCACAAAAGATGAGTTTTACCTTTGCACAAACATGCTGAGTATTCATGCTCCGCTTTGGCTCGGAATACTCGTTGTCCCCACTACACTCAAACGAATGCTTGTCCAATCGGTGTGTTTAAGCTCAAAATCTGTTTGATTTTAGCTAGCTGCACAATTTGGTCTCCTAATACACCTTTTTGGTGTCAGGAAACAAAACCGTTTTCGGGAAACATCCTGAACAGGTACCGCGGAAAATTTATTCTTAACGTCTATTACAAATCAAACTAATGTTAACCAAAAACTCCAAACAACCTTTTTATCTTTTCTTAATTGCATTTATTTTATTCTAAGCTTCATTCATATTTTACTTTACTTTTTTTTTCATATTCTAACTTCCATTTTTTTTTCTTTTTAGAGCTAAAGCTCTTTAAATGTAGAACCTAAATGACCGCAGCCATTCCTGATTATTTGTAGCTGCCAAGAGTCCAACAGGAGAATATGCTAGGCTGCATGCTGTTTCTATAAGGTTTTATTTGAAATAATCTCCGTTGAAAGCCGCCGTCAATTGCCGTCAATTTAAATAGTAAGTTGAATTAGTTTAAAATCGATTGTGTTTTTCGAATTTACCTTTCGAATTTCGAATTTCTACTCGAAAATTATTCAATTGTTTCGGAACTGTGTCTGTAAGTTTGAGTGAAAATTTAGCATAGATTTAAGGATGACATTAGAACACACTAAATATTTCAACGACAGGAACACATCCAGTCCATTTTCAAAGTTGCATTTAAAACAATATTTTGTCAAAAGTTTTTTTTATCATTCTTAGACTGATATGAACCCAGTCGATATTCGTTGCTAATTCATTTATATAGTATAGCAATAAGGCAGCAATAAAATATGTCTAACTTTAATCAGGCTTTTGGGCAGAAGATTGTTACCAAACAGGTCCAAGTTTAATAGTCCTTCTGTATAACCGAATGGATGACCTAAATGTCACAACTTCTGTTAGAATTTATATCCGAACGTATTGAGTTTCCGTTTTCTTGTAACATCCTACGCTACAGATTGATTTTTTTTAGATTGAGTAACCAGCGCTCCTTTTCATTCAATGCACCTTTCCGGACACCACTCTTTGTCTGATTTCATTGAACCACTATTTGTCTCTTTAATTGATCCACTTTTGTGGAATCGAGTTGATATTCGACCACTTACTGGATCGTTGTATACACCACACCTTTGCAAACATGGTCTCGACCTTGTTGCCACGAGGGTTTTTTTTTAAATTCGCGGAATTGAGGGTAAGAAGTGAGATTCAAAATACAGAATTCTTCCAATCAGCTTGTGCATACCTTTATAAAAAATGTTTTGTCTTTGTCTGAAAAATAAGCTGGAATTGCATCCTGCGCTTGTTAATCGCTTAAAAACTTCTTCCCACGAAGTCCTTTTTTAAGCTTTGGGATTAGATGATAATCACTGGGAACCATGTCCAGACAATACGGTGGGTGACCAAAAATATCGAAGCCAGCCTCGTTAAAGGCAGCCAATGCTTTTTATCGTGCATAATGAGGTCAATGTCGACAAAAATTTTCCCATTCTTTTTTCTTTGATACATTGTTTCAACCTCTCTATGATTGTAGCGTAGTAGACACCTTTATCGTTGTTCTCTGTCGCAATGATTTAAGGAGCCAGCTGTGACACTTTAAAACTTTTAAACTTTTTGGGTGTTGATGTGTCTTTTTTGTTCCACTGCATAGAGCCCTGTTGAAACTCAGCTTCGTAATGATGAACCCAAGTTTCGTCCTGCATTGTCCTCACGATAGAGGCCGAAAAACGCGCTGGAACACTCTACAAGGTATATGGCCGTAGGACATCTTGAAGTGAATCTCTGCTTTGGTCAAAAAAACTATCCCACCTGTAAACCAAAGTTTTAATCGGACAAGATTCCCCATAACCGGATCCCATATGTTCCAGTACGGTTTCCTTGCTTAGTAAGGAACTTAATGACCGTGCGGTACTCGATATTTTCCACGATTTGGATTTCTCAACTAGATGGGTCGAACGGGTTCGCTTTCTCAGAACACTACAAGATCACCTTAAAAAAACTCGAAATATGAGAAAAATCAGAATAATGGATTTTAAATAAAAAGTTCGCCCGTTCTACAGTTGCTCCTTTCATTTGTCCCTAAGATTTTCCACTATTCTAATAAATGCGCCCGGTTTCTCCTTTCCCTACTAGATTGATGTCACTTGACAAAATATCGACGCATTCTCCATATCTCAATCTGTTGAATGTGTAGTACGCTAAAGAATCCTCAATTCAAATATTGCTACCAACGTAGAAATTACTACAAGGAAGACTGGTTGTATATCTTAACCACCATGTCATCAGACTACTTATATGTATACTTTGATGAAACTAACTTAATGAAAGGCAACTTATTCCATAGCATAAATAAACAAATCTGTTGAAAATTTCCTGCAAATTTATATGGTAATAAATAATAAAGACTGACTCATTCAATGTAAAGTACCATAAATCATTTTTATATATCGGGCTTTTCATTGTATTTCCATAGTTCGACGAAAAAAGTTATTACGACAAAACATTGTAGCAAATACTGAGTTATATTAAGAACACTTGAAAAATACTATCTACGCTAAACTGTTCACAATTGTAACGAATAGAAAACTCAGTCATCAGATTAGGTAATTCGATCATTGATTTTAAATAAAGGTTTACTTAATTACTATATTGAGACGTTGTATCACATCGCGGGTAGTCCTCAGTACGAATCTTTAATCGAAATATCCTTCACGAGATGGTGTAGTTCAAGGTGCTTTTTCTTGTACTCGTTTGAAACTTTTCAAAAGGAAAAATTGTGTGTGACATATGTCAAAATGACATTTCATAATCTTTGTTTTAAGCAAGGTTTTCTTTCAATCATTTAAATTGAAATTAACATTTAAAAAATCATTTAAAATTATAATAATCCTTCGAAATTTCAGAAACTTATCTTCAAAACCAAAATTCTATTCGTCAAACTTCTTTCGTCAGATATCTGCGCCCATTTTATGCATAGTATGATCGTCCACCTGAACAAGTTCCTTCATTACATGATGTCAAGCCTCCAAGGAGACTATAAAGTATGCCTACGAATAGAAAAGATCGTTTTTGTCTTTTGTAGTGTTGCCGAAGATTTTCAAGTCAGAAATTTTAATTCTCTAGTTCGCCAAGAACTAGTTCAAACGGCGTCGTCTGTCCCAACCATAACACAGTTCTATTTGTACAAGAATTAAATTCTCATGACCATCGTTTGTGTTCTGCGTTCGAAGATTGGTATAATAATCTACGGAAAATTTATGCAAATTTTTACTGTACGTACATACATTATTATTTGTACCGGAAGGAAGTCCCATTATCGAACTTTATTAATTATCCTTTCAAGTATTAGCATGGCTTACCCAAAGTTAATAAAATTTCATGAAACAAAGCTTTTACAATTAGCGAAATTATACTTGTTATGAAACATGTCCTGTGGTCTAAATATTCGGCGATTGCTGAAAACAGCCGGTCTATATTCAAATACAAGATGCAGTACCCAATTTTTCCTTTGTGCGTTTCTTTGACTCATAGTTTATGTAAAATTTACAGTGAAATGTAACTTTCTTCACTTTCCTCCCCATCATAAAACATCAGCTGGCAATGTCTTCAGCAATCATATATAATCTTATGTATTGAGATTTAAATGAAAATTCTTATCGTTCGTATACTGTTCGTATACGTATACTTTTCTCATTTGAAACTCTAGCAATTAAATTGTGGTAAATTATATTTAAATACTTAAAAAATTAAATAGTGTGATCCCAAATAGTATCTACTGATGATCTCACATACTCCACGGCGAGGTTTGTGGCGGGACATAATGAAAACTCTCCGTTTCAGTTATTCAAATTACTCATCTCCTTTCTCGCCACAAGTCCTTAATGAAAACAACTAGTAATAGCTAACTGCTGTAAAGATCAACATTTGAGGATCACAAAAATGGTTTTTCCTTTAAATACCTTTCCTTTAACTCTATACATATTGAACAAAATCGTAGGTAGTAAATTTCTCAAAGAAAAATAAATGGAAACGTATCAAAGGAAAGATTGAAGTAGTTACCAAAAAAAGAATTCACTCCTGAACATGATAAAACATTTCACCCTTTACTTCTTAATTAGCATAAAATGAAACGACCCCCGGTATAACTTGGTGTAAAATTATCCACCAAATTAATATAAATTCTCTTAATGATATATTTAGTTAAGGATGTGGCATGATTATGTTTCTCATTAAAATTTGCCTTTTGATTCCAAAGCTTATCTTTGCTAGTTACTATAGAGGCGTAAGGTTGATATTTAAATTGAAGTTATGTGTTGGCGTTAAATAAATAACGAACCACAAATGAAAATGAAGGTTACATTTGTTGACTACGAAATTATATTGAAAAATGAAATAAGTTCCAACGTGATATCATTAAATTGCGATTTAGAAAAGTGATAAATTGCAGATAATAAGAAGGCAGAAGTACTGCGATTGCTCTGCATACAATCAAACTTTCTAGTCAGTCTTATAAATCAAAATATGTTTCTTCTCTAATTATCGATAATGAGGTGAAGATGACTCAGAGCCCTAGATCCTTTCAATCAATAAATACAGCCAAGGTAGGGCAGAACCATTAGACTTCGATATTTAAGCAAATATTTCACATAAAATCTAAATACTTAACCAAACTAGTGCTCATCTTCAAGATGACGAGATCCTGAGAGCACTCGCCTTCTGCGCAGCACATTGTCAGTTGCTGTACCCTTGGAGCGAATGCTATTTCGGTTTGTTGTCTGATTCTAGCATGCACTGCTTACAAACTTAGTTGCAGTAGATATACTGATTTGCAATAGATACACTTCGTTGCAATAGATACGGATTGTGCAGCATCTAGCGTTTCAAGATATTTACTTTAAAAACTTCGATTGTAAATACCGCGTTTTGAGAAGATAAGAAGTTTGCTATCGTAAACGTTAAAGTTTTCATCATAAACATATCAAAATATCTTACCAGCATATGGGCATATGATTTTAATAAATTTTTAAAATCCAGATAATTATAATTTTTAATATTGCTACGTTCTCTGATGTATATGTGAACGTGGGTCCGATTTTTATAAATAAAGATTAACGTTCTGAACCTTTCGAACAATACAAACACCTTTAAGTTTTGTTGATAGTAGATAGAAAAATGTCTATTTATCCAACGCATGACTTGCATCCAAGCGCGATAAAATCCTATGAATGTTTCGAATAAAGACAGGTCCTATAAAAACTTTCCAATTCCAGTCGGTCTAATTCCGATTTCTGAATCAGAAAGTTGTCATTAGTTGTTCAGCGAATCCGAATTTGTTTAAAATGTCCTGAACACATCTTGGAACTAAAATTGATGGCTTGGATTTCACATTTTGAGCAGAGCGAATAAAGTCGTATTATTGAGTCGTATTATTCACGTATTATTGATGGATTCTTGTAGTCGATGGGTCTTGGGATGTTTTGACAATAAAATCGGATTGACATGATTACGCTAAGTTGTACGTTAAGTGGTAATACGCTAAAAATTTTGACGCGCTGGTGAAAAAGTTTTGGTTTTTTTTTGGCAAAAGACTATTGAGTTTTTACTTCTATGCCCAAAAAGAACGAAAACGGCATTTAGTTAGCGCTAACGACTAGTGACCCAAACATCTAGAGTTTATTCACCTAGATCTAGAGTTTATTATGGGCTATGATTTTTCCTCATCCTCTCTAGAGATATTAAATAGACATTATTACGTACATACTGATAAATTTACAACTTCCAAGAAAGACCTCAAATGAAAAACAATACAATAGAAAACATGACAAACATTTTGGGACTTAGTCTTCTTATGGGAGAAGTGCGTACAGATCGAAGAGAGGATTATTGGAGCACGAATCCGTGTATGTAAACGCCCATTTCTCCAAAAATGAGAGACATGGAACATATTTCCTATGAAATGAAAAGACTGGCACTTCAAAAATAATGAAAATTTGACTGATGAATCAGACAGACTTTCGAAAGCTAGTAATCCATTTCTTTGCAAAACACTACTCACTAACCACTCTTGAATAAAGGAAAAATATCTTGGAGGAGAAGGCTATTCTTAACAGTCAGTAATCCAATAAAGGTGGCGGAATACGGAATTTTATTTCGTATACTGTGCGAAAACACTACAGGTTACATGTGTCATTTTGAAATATATCGTACTTTAGAGAAGCGACTGATAGACACAATTGGATTCACTGCATCTCCTTTTTCATACTTATGGCCCCATATTTACAAGAATACATATGACCATTGCGTGGAAAATACGGACAAACTTTTTCAATAGAGAATTTCAGCCAATATTCGAAAATATAGAAAAATTCCGGATAGTCGTTCGAAGCATTTTCACTGAATAGCAAAGTAATTGCCTTCAGAACAAAGTGAGATATTTTAGTATGTATGGTAATCAAAGCAAACAGTGTCTCGCATATCGACAATCAATTCGGCTGAAATGGAAGAAAGCCATAGCATTGGTCCAAACACGAGGGAAATAGTAGTAAAACCTCATGCCCTGATCGATTATTATCGTTTGGTGAAAGACGTTGATCAGGCTGACTAATATCCGTCATATTATCCAATTCAAGACTCCATGTACCCTATAAATTGTACATGATTCAATTTATTTATTGTCTATCACGACACTTGCCGACATTTCATCAAACAAATGACAATTTCAAAGAAACAAATGTATCTTAGAGATTTTACCCGAATTTTTACAAAATAGTTTTTTTGGTGTTAAAATAAAATTCCGCTTCCGGCTTTACTATTTAGAAGTTTTTATTTACCTTTATGCATTTTCTGCACAATTTTTAAGAACCACAATTTTTACATTTTATACAAATTTTGCTAGTCTGATTGACCTTAGAAGATCTTAATTGACTTAGTTTCCGTAGAGAAGAATCTGTAGCTGTGTTTACTATTGATTTTGATGCAAATTCTTTGCTTTGCAATCTCTTCTTCTAATATTCGATCCCTTCTGTCAATTCAAACAAATATTCTTGCCTCGATGTTTTAACCCGTCGTTTCTTTATGTAAAAATCAAGCATTATCCCGCCCAAATCTAAGATATTGAAAAACACCTGTAAAGGCCGCCTGTGGCATTTAGATTTGACACTTTATTTTCCAGCACTTGGACTGCATACATATACACCAATTTTTTCAAATCTCTTACGGTGACTGGTAAACCGGTGTAACTTTTTTGAATTTCCTTGGATGAAAGCATTGAACTGACTATCGATAATTAGATTTAGCAGTATAAATTGTTGGAATAAATTTTTTGGGCGTGTTTTCAGTAAATCTACAACATCCTTTTGTTGGAAACAATTGCCACTATAACAACATATGTTCCTGGTTGATAACAGTTTTGACTGTTTTCAAAAAAAAATAACCAAACTTTTGAGATCAAAAATAATCGATTTGTATTTTGTCAAACCGAATAAAACAGGAAAAACATTATAACCAGAAAAAAATTGGTAGTCATACAAAAAATATTGTTGGCTCTGTTGACTTTGTCTTTGTTGACACTCGAGCGGCCGACCTGACCGATTTCAAGTGTGAACTTGAAGCGCTGCTGCAGCGCCCGAGTGATTTGAAGTGTTAAGTCGAGCGACGCTGCTACGGCACTATGATCTTTTATGATGTGCGACAAGATATTTTTTTCTGAAGTACTTTCGTGGACTAGGTTCCTGTAGTACCTGTAAAATGTTGACCTAATTTGGCCGAAATCGTCTCGAGTTGCTGGTTCGCGCAAGCGAAAAAGGCCTCAAGTGCAAAGAGTTAACAATTTTGACATGCTATAATTTTTTTTCGGAAGTATCAACACAGTGAAATAGTAACGATGTATACGAGAATTTCTAAACCAAACTTCAAAAAGGGTAATTTTTCCGCGCAGGTTTAGTCTCATAAAGGGTTTTCCAATAAGAACATAACAATTTTATTTATTAATAAAACACAGGAGTACTTGAGACATTGAGTTCAAATTTATTGTGGGTAAAGTGCAAGCATTACATTTTATCGGTCATATGACCACCACAAGCGTTTACAGCTGGCGATTCTTTGGACACAATTTCCCACCACCCTGGGAACACACTACGATTGGAACGTTAACAATTTTGCATTGGATGTCGTCTTTGAGCTCATTTGAAGCTGCTGGCTTGTAGCAGCTGGCTTGTTGATGCAACGTTATCTCAAGAAGCACGTGTGAATTTGTTCCTCATCAATAACACATATTTTATTTGTTAAAGCCAATGGGCCAGAAATGAGCTTCATCGCTTAAGATGATTTTTCTACAAACTTCTTCATTTCCGCCAAGCTTTGTCGGAGCCCCATTGAAGAAGATTCGGAGTTTCGAATGATCAAGGGGCTTTAGTTCTGGAGTTAAATTGATTTTGTAAACATTTCGGCTAAGATCTTTTCGCAAAATACGCCAGAGTGCCGTTTGAGCGATGGTCAATGCTTGCGAACGACGTGGAATCGACTAATTTGGCCTATTTGGAATCGATGCACTCACGGCTGCGATGTTTACTTCACTTCGAGCGGTACGAAGGTTTTTTGGAACCGAAACGTCCAATAGTGAAAATTTGGACTGAAACTTATCCACTGTAGCATGCACAGTGTGTCGGTGGGACGATTATTACGGCCGAAATTTGGAGTAAGCGCCCTTAAAGGTGCGACCACCGCCTCAGAATTGCGGTCATGATTTTTAATAATTTCCAAACGTCGGTTCGTTACCTTTGTCATGATAAAAATTTTGACTTTAACTAACATTTTGACATTGACGATACATTAAAAAAGTTTAAGGATGCGTTCATATAAAGGTACAAAATCGCCATATCCCTAATGGGAAACCCGATAATTCCGCAAAGGAAAAACGTTATTTTAACGTATCCTCGCACAAATGAAAGTGGTTTGAACGACTTCACACTAAAACATTTTAAATTTAAAAAATTCTTTAGTTTTTCATTTCCGACACGTTATTTTAATTTTTTGAATTAATTTTTAAAAAATTTCTATAGAAACATTTTTAAAGAAAAATTAAAGCAAACAATTTTACCGACAAAACCTAATATTCAAAGACTACTGCGATTTTATGCAGATGCAATTTTGCCTCTCTGAACTGTTAACCCTTTACGGAAATGACATTTATCCCGGGTGGTAGTTCCATTGATTCGTCACAAGGTCTCCATTCCGATTGATCAGAAGGTTGTTGGGCATCACTGTCACTTTCAAAATCGCTGTATATTATTCTGATCCTTCGGTTTCTTACACCAAATACCAAAGAAGTCTACATACCGTTACTCGGTTAAAGATTTAATTAAAGTACCTTGCCGCTACTGTACTTTCGGTGACAAGTGATAACTAGAATGACAAAAGATACTTTGGTGTGAAAGCTATTCATTTTTATACAATTCATTGTCAAATCAACTCAGTATGACGCCCATGAAAATTAAGGCGTACAATGTAAATATGAACTTCAGTATATTATAACAATTCAGTGCTTATAGCTCATAACCTACACTGTATCAAGAAGAAGCTCTTTTGTCGATATTTTTCCACGTACCATTTACTTTGAAGATTTTCACATAAAATTCATAACACAATCTCTTTGATTCACTAACTTTATCCGTCAGCCTTTGCTTTAAGTTTAGAGTCCTTTTATTCGACAGCAGTTATTTCACATCCTTTGAAATCGGCTTATCATTGTTGCTTACAAAAAAGCTCCCTAGCATTGAATTAACAACCTTGGGAGCATCTGACAGTTTCACAATTCGTTCTCATCATATCCTTACTTTGCCAGCGTGGAGCTAACTTTTCAATGATAATAATTCAAAGAGAAGACAAAGGTCAGTCAATTTTAGATACTGTCTGATTCTTCACTTATTTTTATTGTGCAATATGTCCTACCAATTTTCTAAATTGATCAAAGCATACTACCTTTAGCTAGTAATTAAATTCAGCACGAAACTAACTGAGTATAAGTATTTCGTACAGTTGTAAACAAGCATATAAATACAAGATAACCTCTCAAAAATCGATTTATAAACTTCCTCCATTATTCTCGGTCGTAGCACATCAAAGGACCAAACATAATTCTTTATTGTAGCTACCAGAACATTTGTACGTACCCGTATAGCGAAGGCTCGAACGTATCCGTTCCGTATCGCACCTACAAGAAATGGGGCCATGGGGATGTGAGAAAAAAAAAGAGAAATTTTTGGAACAATTGCGTTCGGAGAATTATTTCCGCATTTATCTTTTGCCCTTCACGTTCCGTGATAAGGATAATGTTGTGATATACTGAATAAATCAAATGGACAATGTTTGAAAAGCAATACGAAATCTGCTGGTTTTCTTTCCATGTCATTGCTTTTGAATTACATTCACCTGCGCTCAAGCGTTAAATCGATTAAATGGATAGGATGAAGTGAAGAAAGTTGATTTGAATGGTTAAAACGATGCTGGACAACATTATTAATTTTACAATATGTAATAATGCCGTGGCTTTCACCTACAAACTATATATTCCTTGATTCGAAGAAAACAATTCCCCGATGAACCACATCGTTTATGATCTAGTTTCAAATAACTTATAAACTTAGATGTAATGAACAGTCATCTTAAAACTGTCAAAAACATTATCAGGATAATGCTTCTAACTTTAATTTCTCTCTCTCTCTCTCTCTCTCTCTCTCTCTCTCTCTAATTAACATAGGAACCATCTTTTTTCTTGCTCAACTCTCCCCTAGCAGTTACATGGCGCTAGGTTCAATGTCGTAGCATTATATTTTCTCCATTCTCCAGGATACCTTATTTATGTTACATTTCGTTGTCGAAAGTAAACTTTATAGGTTTTCCACTTTGCTCAAGTTTTATTCCATTAATAAAGCAAAACGAGGCGCTTGCTGTTACACCCGATAATACTCAAAAGTAAAACGATGTGGTGCAAAATCGATTATTCGCGTGGAAAGCTAGCAAAAAATTGTGTTTGTTTGATATAAACATTGTAGCTGGGGTGCCGATTTGAAAGTAGATTCCCTGCGAATTTTCTGACTTATGGTATGTTGTTAAAGGACTTAGAAATAATTGTAAGATGAAAATAAAGCAGTGAAATTTCGGATCCAAAGTAAAGAATTCACCATGCTGGATGGTAGAACTTTAAATTGGAATCAAACGATAGCGACCTGTGATATTCATTTGATTTTTTCAAACTTCAAAGACAATCGATGACATTAAACTCTGCAAATACTCTATCTGTCTTCATTAATATCGTTGAATAAAGGCAGCCTTGGTACCCTATTCTCCACTAATTTTTTGCACATACATCGCACTGAATTTTCTATGATCGGTTAGCCTTGAACCTTTCTTAGGCTTACCCTGCAAGATCAAAGATAACGAAAACATCGATAGGAGAACTTTGAAGAATCTGAGATAACACGATTCTGGTGGTCTTTCTTGAAACAACTCGTACAGATACTTTCATAATGCCTTCTTCTAATGTTTTGTTTTTAAGGAATGTCAACGTGTTGTGCGATTATCTACCATGTAACCATCTGTCTGTACTGATTTTGAAAATTAGCGTTTAACTTTTCAAACACCTTAAGCCACTCTGACGTATCAAATGGTGAATGAATTTCATATTTATATAAAATGAGAAATTATTATTTTGAAACAAAATGTGTCGTATCAACATGCATGTTTTGTCTTACATTTAGAACATTATGAAAAAGGTTTTTGTCTAAAGCGTGAATCAAGAAAGGAGTTGACGTTTCAAAAGAACACTTCCAATTGAAAGATGACAATATGAAGAAATTTTCCAATAATCAAATGATATTTGCCGTGGTAGGTAAGCAAAGGCTATTTTGTTGTCAATCGTTAAGAAAACTTTCCTATTGTCTTTACTTTTGCGTGGATTGATATTTCTTCACTCTCTTGGACAGAGGACGTAAGATATCATACCAACAATGGTCAACACCGCCGATTCGCAATTTTTCGTCGCAAAGCTCCTTTTCTCAGTGATTGTGTCAACAGCGTCCAGTGCAGAGTATCATGACTGATCACATAGCGTAGGGCTATTTAAAAAAGGCTATTGCTTCGCGGGAGCATCACGAGGAAGGAGATGCGAATACCCGACTTAACAAATAAGGCGAGCTTTGTAAGATAGAGAGCTTGAAGACATTTCGACGGCTGGCTTTCTGAGCTAAAATGAATTTCAGAGTAATTTTTTTTTCTTATAGTGCATGTGTTCCATTTTGTATGAACGAAAAATTTAAGAGAATGGGCTTCTCTCGGCTTAGTGTTTATGTTATATAACATACAAAAAAGCACGATTTCCAGTTTACTTACAAACACCATTGCATTGGAAAAATTGAAGTCGAATACCGTTAGACTACGTTTGGTTTAAGTGTTAATTTGACATTAGTTACGCAATAACTGATAGCGTCGTCCCTTAGTTCGTCCAGTTTCGATCCCGTCAAAAGCCACCCAGTCCCTCACTCGTTGCAATAACATACCCAGTCTGAGTTGAGCATCCTCAACTGTGTTCGAGCAACTAGCTCATCAGATCATCAACTAACATGGTGGCACAGGTTGTTGATACCTCATCAAAGCACTGATCTGAAACCGTTGAAAAGAACAAAAAGACCTAGGATAAATCATTGTGTTGTTTGTTAGGAGACATAGAACAACAAAACATAATATGTGAAGTCCCGACAAGATTAATCTCTTGAATACAATCCCTTTGCCACCTGTCACGGAGCTTCGAAACTATTAATCAACTTTGAGAAGTCTTCGAGTACATAAATGAAGCCAAATAAACACAACTAAAAGTGAGAATCAAGTCTCCAACTGGCCAGTTATAAGTTAGGTATAATGAAACGCAAACTTATCAGGATTCATGTTTAACAACTTGGTTTGGATGAATAATCCACAACTTTGAAATGATATACTTCTGCAGAAAGAAATTGAAAAGATCAGCCTTTGATCAACTAAGTACATGATGCCGTTTATCGCAAAAAAGTGAATAATGTCATGAAGAATCTTACTCAGAATTAATGTGGAAAACTGTAGAGTTCAAGCAAACAACTATGCCATAGGTTTCAAAAGCAAGAAACTATGCCATAGGTATTTATGCCATCTTGGTTAGTAATACTTTGTAGAGTGACGTCTGTCAAAAATATAAGCTGTAGGTATTGGGGAGAAAGTAAGTTAACTAAAGAATTTTGTATTTGAGTTGCTTGCAGGATGGACTATCTTTTATTTGAATTTAAAGATATTAACTTAGATTTACCTCTATATAGAAACATTAGCTTTTATTTTGCTACAGTATTATTCGCAATAAAATACTGATAATCTGCAATGAAGGAAGAAAGTTCCTAAATAGAAAAAGAACCATTAAGGAGAATAGTTTAACATTTTCTTCAGAATCACATATGAAATATTTCTATTCATTTTCTAAGTTTATGAAGTTTTAGCGACATGGTGCTCAAGGTATAAATTCAGACATTTCAAACATTTCTGAAATTTTTCAAACTTTCAAAACTGGCCTTAAAATATTTCAGTAGAAGTCAAAAAATTGTGTACTCTGTCACTGGGAACTGGGGGGTTGGGACTGCGCCACTTCGGTGCAGTTTTTCCAGTGCTCTCACAGTTCCCGGCCGAGTATCGTCTCTGGTGTATCCCCTCTCTGTATAATACCGGTTTTCTTCTATTATAATACTTTCAACTCTATTATATGTTCTTATTGCCTCTTTGAACGTCAATAAGTATACTTGTGTGTCGACTAAATGTCTCGCTAGGTAAAAGATAGGTAAAATTTCGTAACCAAAAAAAAAGGACGAGAAGATCTCAGGAATGTGTCGGCTATCAGCATACTCTTGAAGAGTCTACTTCATTTACGAGTTAATTTGCGAAAAAGTTATGAACGAATACCGATTTTGATGTCAAAAATGGACATTATTTCAGTTATTGCATCCTCGTATTCTCAACTGTCTTAAACGCGCTGTCGAACGTGCCAAAGTTTCAAGGTGTGAAAAGTGTACACTTGTGATGAAGATAATGACTAATATAAAAAATATTTGTGGACTAGGTTTCAAAATCAATATTACATGTGAGTGTGGTTAAAGACAGATCAAGTCGCACGGTTTTATATACTCTGGATATGACAGAAATTGTCTTATTTGTTTCGTTATGCGGCTGCTCAGTGTTGTGATGGATTGAATTGTTTTGGACTCTAATAAATTCAGCATCAAATTTTAGCAGACATATTACTTCATTTTAGAAAACTTGAAAATTGTATCAAAAGCTGTTGTCAATATATTTATAAAAAAATTTTTTTTTTTTTGGAAAAAAAAAGGATTTTCCGAAAATCGACTTACTATTTCAGGAGAATTAATCGAAATGTGACTTCAGTTCTTTAGTTAGCGTTTCAACTGTCATTGGTAAATGTACTGGCATTTTTTTAATCGATTTGTATCATTGAAAATGTTTACAACATGCGAAGTCATGAAAAAACTGAATCAGGTCATTGAAGATTGTTTGAAGGTCAGTGAAGAATGTTTAGCAATTTTTAAAAGATAGCTTTTGTAATACGGAGGTACCAGGTATTATCAATATGCTTAAAAACTTAAATTTTCGGATTCGGATATCAACTATTTGTTCTTTATTCTATATGCAGCTTTAAAAACTTTCACCGACCTTTCTGATTCCAATCCTTATGTAGACAATTCCAGCGTCCAAAAGCTGAAGTGCGTGTTCCGCGTAGGTAAACGCATGCTTGTTGAGAGAGAAAAACAGAGAAAGAGAAGGAAAGAAATTAGAAAAGGAACAGAAGGCAAAAGCAGAGAAGCATGAAGCACCATGGAACGTAATAAAAACCTCACTGAAAAGAAAAATGGATGAAACAGTGCCGAAACCAGAGCAAACTATCAATTTGACGGGAAAAGTCATAGAGAAAAAGTCAGTCAATGATAGTTTGGCAATATAACAATATCTTGATAACTTAGCTGAAATGAAAAAGTGATATTGGCCGGCTTTTACCATCTCATTTAGACAGACAAAGCTTCACAACATCAGTTTTGCAATCCAGACTGATGCAAGTACCTGAAGGCTTAATCTTAAAACAAAAAGTTCAAACACAATGCAGCTCTACTTACAGAAATACATTGGCATATAAGATCAGTATTTGAAACCCAACCCAACCAGCTGACTCGATGCCTGAAAAAAAACACGGAAAACAGCAATGCTAAAACATACGTTTTTTGGCAAGGATGTTGCTTGCTCTACTAATTTCTTTATCCATTTTTAACGAAAAGCGTGTGCCCCTTTGGAAAGTTATGAAGAACAAGGGGTACAAAATAAGCATGGCAATCTTTGTGCTGCTTACGGACGAGGTAAGGATTATATTGCTGGAAAAGCGATCCAGCTGGCTACAAAGGATAGTCTTACGGAGAGTAAAAAAGGCATATAATAATGAAATAGCATGCATATAGTGTTGAGGGCAGAGTTTTATGTGGCACAGGAATAGCAGACTAATCAATTGTGAGCAAAATAAAAACTAAATTTTCACGAAGGATTTTATAAAAATTCCGAGAAAACTTTATGTGGACTTTGCTGAAAGTGTCAGTTTTTCATATGGCGGACACTTAATCTCAGGATTGGCTCCATCGATTTTCATGAAGTTTTGGGGTTTGGGCTTTTTTTTAAGGAACCTTCCTCTTTGAAATTGGAATTATTTGTTTCACGTTTCAAATCCGAAGATTATCTGTTCGTTTTCGGAAAAAGTTTCATATTAATATATAATTATGTAATAAAGCGAGACGAGGAAAGTAATTTTCGACCTGCCATTTGCTTCCATTACTTTTTTAGAGTTATGATTCGAACAAGTATCTCAAATCAAAGTTAATCAAATCTCGCATTCTAAAACTCTCCCAAATACCACTTGCAAAAGAAATTGTGAAGAATAAACCTCCCATTTTCCTTGATTACTTAATAAATGCGAAGCCGGATTTATTTCTGTCGTCGTGTATGGATGTTAGAAAAAAGGTTAAGTTCTGAAAATTTCGAAGTATGAAAAGCGTGTAAATAAATCACGTATGGCATGTATTAGGTGTATAAATATGAAATGCGGATTTTGCCAACAGATGGCATAACCATTGCATATGGTTTGTGTCGGGGATAACCAATATGGCATTTTGGAGTGTAAACATCTGTCAACAAATTCCAGTATGTTATAGGTTTTTATTGTACAAACAACATAGTTTTTTTCGTTGCAAAAATGTGGAATTACGTGCCAGAAAAAGAGGTTTTGCAGGAAGTCGAATAACCTTCTGTCATTTGAAGAAAACGGCAGCAAAAACTTACCGATTGTTAGTGGAAGCATATGGTGAACATGCCCCAAGCCAAGACACTTGTGAACGATAGCTTAAAAGAGTTAAAAGTTGCGATTTCGATGTCAGCAACAAGAACCGTGGAAAACCACCGAAAAAATTCGAAGATACAGATTTGTAAGCATTATTGGATGAAGACAACACACAAACTGAAAAACAGTTGGCAGAAGCGTTGGAAGTTACTCAGGCAGCCATTTCACAACTTTTAAAAGCCATGGGAAAGATCCAAAAAGCTGGAAAATGGGTGCCGTATCAATTGAAAGAAAGAGATATCGAAAGGCGAAAAACCATTTGTGAAATTTTGCTTGCCAGGCAGAAAAGAAAAGGTTTTTTGCATCGGATTGTTACTGGCGATGAAAAGTGGATTTATTTCGACAATCCGAAGCGGAAAAAATGATGAGTAGACCCAGGCCAGCCATCAACATCACAACCAGTCCGAAATATGCATGGATAGAACACTTTTCTGTGTATTTGGTGGGATAGTAAGGTACCTTTGTATTACGAACTGCTGAAACCTGGTGAGACTATTACTGGCAAACGTAACCGACAACAACTGATCAAATTGAACCGCGCACTTAAGGAAAAACGACCAGAATTTCACCAAAGACATGATAAAGTCATTTTTCAACATGACAATGCTTGGCCGCATGTTGCAATACCTGTCCAGAACAACTTGGGAAACATTAATTGGGATGTTCTGCCCCACCCGACGTATTCACAAGACTTGGCTCCTTCTGACTACTACGTGTTTCGATCGATGCAGCACGGACTTTCGGAACAGCACTTCAATTCTTACGAAGAAGTTAAAAATTGGCTTGATAAGTGGTTAGCCTAAAAAAATGAGAAGTGGTACTGGAACAGAATCCATCAATTGACAGAAAGATGCGAAAAGGTTGTAGCTAACGATGGCCAATACTTTGATTATTGAATTCATTCGTTCTGTTATTCAAATAAATGCATATTTCAAGCAGAAAAAATCCGCATTTCATATTTATACACCTATTATGTAAATAACCACATTCACATATTCATCTTTGAGATATACCTAAAGAAAAAAACACTTAATTTAAAACCTGAAGTTAAAAAAATCAAAATGTATATTTATAAGTAGAAATGAATTTTTCAGCCATTCTAGGGGTGTTTTCTTTCTCTTATTATTCTCTTGTTTTTTCTCAATTCAATGATACATGCTTGCATCGCAGCACAAAGCACGTCTACAGATAAAATAATTCCGGCTGACAGATAACTTAATCAGAATAGAAAATTATACGCAATTTGCCTCGAGCTATCAAAAATTCCATGTAAATATACCTTTTCGTTCTAAGTTTTCGAAAATCAATTTAATATCAAAACTATTTTCTCTAGTGTGTCCACATGAGGCAAAATAATGCCTCAATATTTCAAAGGATATTGTTCGAGCCTTCGACTACATTTAAAGCTTACTTCGACCTTTTTTTATGGTGAAGAGTTGCGATTTACGTCCGATACTTCTATTAAGGATTCTATAAAAACATACACTTCTTCCGTGAACCTTAAAAAGAGTTTCTACGTTTGCCTTGTAGCCCCGGAGCATTTAAGACGATTTTACAATTTGCGATATTAAATGTGTAGGCGTAAACCTTCGGGAGACAACCGCTTTTATAAATTGCTTAAGTAATTTTTAATGTTGATACACATATTCTTTTTAAACTTGTGAAAAAAGCTGTTACATTGTATGAGAGGCAAATTATAAAGTTTGGTTTCTTTTTTTCATCATCTCAATGGTTTCGAAAAAATCTGTAACTTGTCGCGAACATTGCTGCTCATAGTATTTCAAAACTTTATTTTCTTCTATTCCTTCGGAAATTAAAATAAGAACACTAATTGCCCGTCTGAATTTCGTGATGGTCAATTGAGAAATATTATTTTGAGTAAAGAGATTCTGATATTCATTTACGAAACAGCATAATTATCTCAAAACGATTCTGTCAAATTGTCAAAAAGTTCTGGCAAATTTCCGATGAATGTGTTCATTTAATTCCAATTTCTTTTCGGATTCAAATGGTTTTGAAATGGCAAAAATTATACTAGCATAGTGCAATTGCTAGATATCCTTGGTACCATAACTGCTTTAAACATTCCTTCAAAATAGAATGTTCCCAGAAATCATACGCTGACATAATAAAGTTCTTATTTTATGATATTATCGTCATCATAAATCCAGATTCTATTTCGTTCTAAGTAAAGAGCAATTTTTTAAATGCCGTCGTCGTCATGTCGAATTACAAACAAAATTATGTCTGTAAATATAATGTTAGCATTTTACTAAGTACTACCAAAAATAAGCTGAACAACACTGACATTTACATTCTCGAGCGAGCTCGGTACTATATATCTCTAAAATCATTTTAAATGGAAAGTTTTTATCAATTTCCTTGGAAAAATCCCTTAAAAAGTGTTTGCTGTATCTTCCATGCGTCATCAGTATCTTTTTTATTTGCATGAACGCAGAAATTCGAAGAAATATAATTCAGTGCAGTTACTATCTTTGGATTGGAAATTCCTCCGAATTTAAATACATTTAATAAATAACGACGAATTCGATTTGTTTTAGTTTCAAAATGATTGCGCATCGATTGAGAAAACAAATTTGGTTTCATTGTGACAAGACCGGAATTTTATAAGACAAAGATTGAAAGATGTGTCTCAGTTTGTGTGGATGAGAGGGTTCGAATTTTATAAAATTTTATTTATTATTTCATTTTTGTATTCAATGAACCTATTATATGTTAAAAAGTTATACTTTTGAATACTGCAGTTTCCGGTATAATTATGGAAGTGAAAGTCATAACAAATGTTAAAATTAGGAAACTAACGAGTGTAAATTAATTCACAAGGTTTCATATTTCTCTAAAAAACAATTCGTATAAACAAAGTTCAAACTAAAGATTGTAAAATAAAAAACTAAAATTGTTTTCAACTTTAATTGCAGTTCAAAGTAATCTATTTTATCGCAAAATTTATTGTCCCCACACTTATCAGACTTTTTCTCTTGAAAGTAGGTCGAAAGACGAAAATAAATAAATAAATAAAATAAAAATAAATTCAATAAATGTTCTTGCTTGAAAAGAATGCAAAGCAAAAGATCACATTATATCGTCTGACAAAAAACCTAGGAACAGTCAACACTAATGGCTGTCTAGATGAGTAATTGAAAAATTTTTTTTAACAATATCTGACAGGCAATAGATAACACGTACTCTCATTTGTAATCGTACCTACAATTGTAGGTACAATCTACTAATAAAACAAGAAGTTACGTAGACTATGACCCTAGGATACTGTGATAAAGTAAGAGAGAACACCTTTTTCCATACTATAATATATTCTATAGACTTGCCAACAATTCCCATAGTCTTTGGAACCTAAACGGAATACTTAAAACAAAAATTTAAAAGGTTAAGAAGATAAAAAACGAAAAAACATCTCTTATAGATGCACTACTTACCGTAGTTCTAAGGAACTTGCCCAGAAAAGGTGTCGTTTTTAAAATCCTCCTATTGAATACAAACACCAAAAAACTTGTCTGCTTTTGGAGACATGCAGGTTCTATATAAGTTTCTAGAAAAGACTTGCTAGCTGTGTGGAAGGTAATCATATTCTCCAGAATATCCAGCATGGTGTTAGAAACGGTCCTCACTGGTAAACACTGTATTTGTCACACAAACTTTATCATTAATGTGTATCCTCATCAAGTCTAAAACAGTACGCTAGACATTAGAACCCATTAGAACCAGCCCCATCTTGCATATTGCCGAACTGGCTGTGTTATAGCTTCCAAGTTGATTACCAGGTGTATACATAAGATTCTTCAGCTTTTTAGTAAAAAATACGTAATTTTCTAGAGAAATTTGTTTTTTATTCAATATACTGTCCATTAGCTTCTTTGCATTTCTCCCATCTTTCGATAATTTATGATTACCATGCCAGAAAAACTGCTTGTCTTTTGTGGCGAATCATTCGTCAAGCCACTTTCGTACTTCATCGAAATTGCTGAAGTGCTGCTCTGTGAGAAAGCGCCTCATTGATGCGAATGGTGATTGTCATATGGCACCAAGTCTGGGGAGTACGATGGGTATAGAAGGATGTACCGTACCAGCGATTTAACTGTGTCTTTCACTGGATCTGCTGTATGCACCTGCGCGTTATCGTGTAACAAAATCACTTTGTCATATCTTCCGGTCGTCTTTCGAATAATTTGCGGTTGAAATTGATCATCTGTTAACGATAGCTTTGTGATTAACGGTTTCGCCGGGCTCCAAGAATTCATAATACACAATACCATTCTGCTCCCTCTAAACACAGCATAGTCTTGTTGCGGAACCGATTTTGCCTTGGATTAAAAAACCAGCTTCGCCATGTGAAAATCACGATTTTTTCCCGGTTCGTGTTTTCAAAATAAATCCATTTGGCGTCACTCGTCATAATTTGATGCAAAAATTATTTCCTTTCGTGACGCCAAAGCAACATTTCACAAGTGACTTTGCGACTTGCCATTTGACGTTCCTGTGGCACATTTAATGCTTCTCCTTATTGTCTTTGAGTTGGGTTCCAATAACTTCTGCCATTCCTCCTCTTCCCGTTTTTGGGGTCTACCAGAGCGCTCACTGTCTTTCGCATTAAAATTGCCTCTTTTGAATTGTCGAAATCATACATCACATGTCCTAATTGTGTCCAACATGTGTTTTAACTAGCAAACGATGATTTTCATCGTTAAACGAGAAAAATTATGGGTGCCGCAAATGCTACTTTTCAGGCACAAAATTGATCAAAACGATAGACCAAACACGGGAGTTTTTGCGGACTCAACTTGTGTGTGTTTGTAGCTGAATGTCAGACGGTCAAAATGTCGTATGTAGAAATTAATGCGCTGTGCACATTTCGCTTAGTAAAACCGGATAAAACTTCGAAGTCAGGTTTCTAATCCGGAATTTGTTCAAAGTCATGACGATAAGGTATCCCATTTTATTGACTGAACTTATGAGCAGGCAACTTGAAAATAACCAGACTTACTGACACAAGGTGATTTGAACGATTTAGTACGTTATTTTCATCTGTCTGGAAAACAGGCTCAGCTTCTGGTATCTAGATCAAACTACTGGACTTTACTTTCTCTTGATACGAAAACTCTGTATTAACGACATCATGACGACAATATAAAACCTTATTTTTCAAAAGCACATAATTTAGTCTATTTTTAAAACGTTCCAACATTGGTGACTTTAATTTATCAAATTTTGAATTTAATCCAACGAACTCAAATCAAATTTTGAATATAATCCAAGGAACTAGCGACTGTTCACTGAATCTTCAAAAACTAGTTTGACACCTGGTAACAAACTGGTCCCTCATTTGCTAGTTGCTTGTGGTTCTGATATGAAAAAGACACGAAAATAGATAATTTCTTTTTGAAAAAATTGCATATAGTAACCACGCCTGGAAAATTTGTGGCAAATTAAAGCCATTAAAGCCATTGCATTTTTGCTTGGTTTACAAGTCGATTGTACCAAATCTTGCTGTTTTCTTTGCGAAAGTAGAGACAGAAAAATTTATTATATAAAGATAGTGTAGCCTTTGCGTGAATCACTTACCCCGCGCCATGAAAATGCTGAAAATAACTCTTTAGTGAAAATCCTAATGATATACTTTTTCCGCCGTTGAATCAAGCTCGGCCTGGTAAAAACTTTTATAAAACTTATACCTGTGTATGTTAGTGAAAATTTTTTTATAGAGAAATTCTCGAAACTAAGCGATGCAAAAGTAAAAGAAGGGAATATCAGTAGGTCAACGAATACGGCAACTGATGAAAGATACATGCTCTGAAATTTTTGGGAATGTTGTCCAAAATCTTCTGATTAACAATAAAACGAAATTAAAGACTTAATAAATGATCTTATAATGTCATATCAGGCTTTTATATTACTTTTCTTCTTCTTTTTTCGAGATATTTTTTGATTTCAACATATTTTTTGTTTATTTATTTGAATTCTTTTTATTGATGATTATGTAATAAATCGTTTTGGTCAGTTTTTTGTGCTTTTTTTTCTCTATTCATCAAAAAATATTTGTAAGATAATTTTTAAACCAAACCTAAAATTTCGGCGAAACGATTCAATAATTTCTTTATGGACGGTTGACAACGCTGGTCAAGCCCCATTTTGACTAAAACAGCGAGAAGTCAGTTAAGTTGGTCCTACTGTCGAACTCATCGCTGATCAAAACATGACAGTTAATTAGACAGAATAAAGTCCTCGTTGTCAAAGTGGTGATCTAATCAAACATTTTGTGTGGCCCCAGTTGAAGTTAATATTCCAAATACTTGAAAAATAAGCTTCAACACAAAATCGGAACCTGAAAATGGCTCTTGATACACGAACACGAACTATGCAAAATGTCCGGAGTATAACAAATTAATGAACTAGCTCATTTGCGTAAAGCAAATCTCTTTCTAGAGCTTGTAATGTAGCAACTTATAGCAATTTTATGAATTTATGATTATATTTCTTAAATATTTTAATGCTGTCATTGATAAGCTAGTTACTTTTAAGGGGCGAGTATGGTTGATTTTACATTTTAAGCATATTTTAAATTTTATTTTGGTTTTTAACAATACTGTAAATATAAATTTACTTCTGCAGAAAGTACATAATGAAATAATTACTCTAATACATTTTCTAAAAGTTTTGTCCAAAAATATCGATTATTGAGCCACTGACGGCCAATTTTAGTAGACACTTCAAAAAAAGTAGTTTAGTGGTGCCCGATCATCAGATTTAAAAAAAAAAACAACAAAACGATTTTAATTTCCCGTGATAACCATGTCGAGACATATTTTGTGAACGATTTTTCAATTTTTAATATCGATTCTAAGTAAAAAAACGAATACTTCAAATGTTTTATTTAAAAAAAAAAAACGACAAATTTGTTGTTAAACAAATTATGATCATTAAAAATTAAAATATCTGGACATCGTTACCTCATGATTCACGAATTTAGTGTGCTATTTAGAATAAGTGTGCAAAATTTGAAAAGGACCGGATGAATAGAATTTGAGTTAGAGCGTTTACCGACTTTGAAAAAGCTACGTGTTGGAATAACACATTTAAACTTAACATCGATTTTTACCCATTCTACTTATACAGAATCATCAATTCCAGGTACGTAAAGCGAAGAGATGCTGGCCAAAATGTCCAGGGCAACCTGTATTTCTTGCCTTCTTCGAATTCTGCTTTCCCTAGGTGAATATTCAGCTTTTCCCCGTTTCTGCTAGGCAAGCGTCGAGAAACAGCCGATTTTATAGCGGGTCGAAGAACAGAGTTTTCAAATCCTGTAGCCTTGTCAGTTCAGCTCCAATCGTCCTAAAATTTTAACTGGACACTCGAGTTCTATTATCAAATACAATAAAGGCAAAATGACAATAAAAAACCATACTCACCTCAAACTCTAGCTTATAGGTAGATTTACGCAATAACTCAGTTAAATTTTAGTATGTGGAAGAGGTTTCCTCTTGCATCAAAGTCACCATTAGGCTAAGGCTAATCTGTATAAGACCACTTAAAAATTAACCATAGATGAAATTATTAAAGATTGGAGAAACTATATAACCATTCAATATAAATAATGGAAAACATATTTAATAAAATGCAACAAACGAATTAAATGACAATATAGAATGTGATTCTAGACTGATGAACTCTCCTTTAGTTTGAAATTCCATTTGATGACCTACTTGAATCCTATCGTTAAGATTTCTCTTCAATAAAAACTTGGAAACTTCAGTTAATAACACGTCCTTGAAAGGATTTAAAACACTTAAGTTTTTATCTTTAAAAAACGATCTCCGAATTCCAATAAAAGATAATATTGCAAGCTTGCGTAATTTCCTTTTGTTTTTTGTTTATTATTCGATAAAGATTAAGGTGTTTTCTTTAAAATTTATAAGTACTGTATTAAGAAATGCTCTAAGGGTTACCTTTACTTTACGAATACGGCAACACAAAAGAGAGTTTCATTCCACCAAAGCATACAAATGTTTATCAATGCAAGTGAAACGAAAACCCTTTTCTTCTAGAAACAAACTCGAACTCTTACTCATTCTACAGCGCAAGAATATTATCGGTTGCGCAACTTTCAAGTTACTCAATGGCACGGTTTAAGGACTATATCAACTCGAACGAAGTGGTGGCAATAAAATATTATAACAAACAAACGTTCCTACAGAATTACTTAACATGATACGTTCCTCAAATGAATAACATAACGAATAATAGCACTTTGATTGTTTAAGTTTTAAAACCCAAACAAAGAACCAATCTCACATATGAGTTCGTTATTTTCCGTTTGGATAATATGAATGAGCCTAAGCAAACGCTACTAAAGAAAAAACTACACGTTCATAGTTTGCACCCTTCATTGGAGAAATCCAATCACGAAAATGTTTCTAAAAGAAATTGCATATTATATTAGTTGTTGTTAGTCATCTGTTGAAAGCGGTCAATATTCAGCCGAGTAGTAGATATTTGGAAATAATCTTGGCAAGTTAAAAACATAAATTAGAAAATGGCAAAGAAAAATAGAGAAAAATATCAGAGAAATCACAAATTGCCAAATTTTTCAAAAAACAGTGCAGAAATAGATATGTCGAGTGATATCAAATTGTTGTTAACACTGAAAGATGTGATCATACCAGATATACTAGAAATTATTCAGTTTGAAATGGTGAGTCTAACTTGAATATACTAACGTGATTCGTAATAATTTGTAGGCTGACATATGTCAAACTAAAGATGTTTACTAGTTTCGTTTCCACAAATTGCATGTAAATCAGCGGGTTACATGCTTTTTCATACCATCCAACCATCGATTGTAATCTACTTTTGTCTCACCGTCCACTTTCGCCGGGACATGCATTTATTTCCGTCAGGACGCGTTTCGGTTCTTCCACAAAATGATCTGTTATTGTGCTCCTTTTACATGTGTGTCCAATTTCTTCATTTATAGTGATATAACGATTGATCCTTAACGCTCGCTAGTTTATTTTGGGTTGTTTGGTAGTGCCTTAAACTTCAATCAGGCTTCTAATTTTTGGCCTGATAAAAGTAAATCACAAGATAAAAGTAGATACAAAATAACATTCAAAGTTTACAGTGAAAGTTAGGAAATTCAATACGACGATATTTGCATAAGTTTCAACTGAGCCATCTCATCATTTCAAATTGAAGTGAAAATATATGTGCAGCGAGATCTGAAATTTTCGAGGTCACCCTAGGGATGCCTTCATCAATTTTTATCTTAGTCTTACCAAAGCTTAACTACTAATGAGCGCTAACACTTTCGAAACATATCTCGAAGAAAGAGATACAAATACTCTATTGCGACGGCTGGCTTTGTGAACTTTTAATTGTATTGTGTGTGAGGGAAACACTTCACATTTTTGGAGGAATAAGGGAGTCATTGAAAATGGAAAAAAATTAAAGAGAATGTTAATGTGTATCTTCTTTTCATGTTCTACCCACATTTGGTTTTCTTTACAAATATCAATACATATAGAAGTATATTAGTTGAATCCAGTTAGATTGGAACTTTGTTCGAAGTGTAAGTGCTGATGAGACGCTAAGCTGTTGTATAATTCTAACTTCTAAATTTCGAATGTAACTTTAAATGCATTTCTGTCCAACAAAAATAAAAACTACTTTAACATGACATCGTAGGCCATCATTAAAATCTAAACAAACAATACAAAATGCAAAAGCCCGAAAACTGTTACAATTTCTCACTTTGTTGTTTCGAAGAATGTTACATGCATTCGTTCGTCCTCTGGTCTAGATAAACGAATTTTCGCACTATTGTATTTAACTGTTAATTCTAGAATTTCCCTAGATTCAAATGCGTTAAAATATTCGAAAGCAACTTTTCTATACATCAATTCGTTGTCAAACTTCTAATTGGTTTCTAATATTTTCACTTCTTATTCGAACATTAGTTCGAAGTGTCTCCTTTCGTTTTTTTGATTTACCATCTTGACCATCATCATCGGTTATCATCATGACCATCATTTCGATTATGATTTATTTTGGTTCAAGGAGATATGTTACAGCTATTTGTTGAAAATTATATCGCGTAAATGGCCACCTTTGGCCTTGAGTACAAAATGTGCCAATTTTCGGCATTTTCCATCGTTTTGGCTAATGTATTTCTCGATATGGCGGCGATTTCACGTCGTATGTTGTCTTTAAGTTGAGCTATGGTCCTTGGCTTATCAGCGTTTACCTTGGATTTCAAATAGCCCCACAAAAAAACAGTCTGGTGGCGTCAAACCGGATGATCTCGGGGGCCAGTCAAAGTCACCGTTTTTTCGATATAACTCGTCCGGGGAACAATGGTCGTAACAAATCGATTGTTAGTCGACCTGTATAGCATGTTGCACCGTCCTATGGAAACCAGAAGCCAATAAAACCATTTTCATGAACAATGGGCATCACAAAATCATTTATCATGGCTCGATAACGTTCGCCATTAACAGTTTTCGTTGCTCTATCATCATCTTCGAAAAAACAGGGACCAATGACCATATCCGCACAAACACCACACCAAACTGTAACTTTTTGGTCGTATAGAGGCTGTTCCTCAATTAATTGAGGGTTTTCTGTGGCATAGAATCGACAATTTTGCTTATTAAAGCTTCCATCTAACGTGAAATGTGCCTCGTCTGACATAATGATTTTGCGCCAAAAGTTGGCCTCGTTCTCGGCCATTTCGTTGATCCATTTGGCATAATCGACGCGACGCAGATAATCATCTGGGTTCAGTTTATGTGCCATTTGAATTTTGTACGGAAACATCTTCAAATCGACACGAATTATGCGTCGGAGAGTGGTCCGAGCGATGCCCAACTCCTAAGAACGACGACGAGACGATGTTGTCTGCTCCTCCTCAACACTGGCTCGTACGGCTTCAATATTTTCAGCGGAAAGTCTTGTTCGTTGTCTGGATGCATGACTGGCATTACTAACATTACCACAATTCACAAATTTTGCGTATAAACGTCTTATAGTGTTATCACCGGGAGCACCTTTAACTTTATTTTTCGAACGAAACGCACGTTTGGTTTTCACAATTGAAAAGTTATTTTGAATGTAAAGCTGAACGATTTCAGCGCGTTCTTTTGGTGTGTAGTGTTCCATGATAAAATTGTCTTGGAATGACGCTTCCAACGCGGCATGTCATTAGTCGATCTGACAATTCTGTCAAAAGTTATTGGGTTGCCCGATGCTTTCACTTTAAATGGCCCACCCTGTACTAGATAATGTTACTTAGGATGCTGATATGATTCTTTCAACCTATTGATAATAGGTTCAACTATTAGAAAACTGCAAAGTTTCAAATTGCATCACAATTTCACAAAGCTACAGAAAGGTATATTGTGTGTATTTTTTCTAGCTTAGCACTTCCAAACGCAACATATTTCTCTATTTTATTTTAAAACCTTCCTTCATTTTTTGATTTTCCATTTCAAAATTTTATGTTTTTTTCAATTTTGACAGATATATATTTCGGGAGTAAGTTGCTCCCTTTTTCAGTGTCAATTATTTTCTTCTCGAATAATTATAATTGACATTTACAACAAGAAAAATGCTAATGCTATGAAGAATTCTACAATTTTGGGGTCTGTTAATTGCCAAATGGTTTGCAAGGAGAGAGAGTATGTTATGAGCCATGAAAAATGGTTAAGTTAAAAAAATAAATAACATTCATAAAATGATAGATAGAATTTTTAGTGTTAACGAGGAATATATGCAAAAAATTGATTTTTGCATACTCTTATGATTTTATTTCGAAAAAAATCTACAAAAACATTAAAAATATATTTATTTATATATTCTATGTATTGTATTAGGTGCGCAACGAATTTTCCGCTGTTTTTCAAGAGATGGCTCCAGTAGTAAGTGCTGGTCGATTGTGACATAACCAAATCGTCATGGACCAAGCTTAGACATATGGTAAACAAACTGCTTCGACAGTTTTTTGAGTCATTTTGTTGTTGTGTCATATACTTTTGGTTGTGTAAAAACGTCTTATTTTGTGCCAAATAATCGTCATTTGCGGGAAGTGGTGTTTTTTTTTCTTTTATTCAATAAAAACGTCGGCTACAGCTCATCGAGATCTGCAAAAAGTTTATGGAAGTACTGCTGTATGTGAGACAACGTGCTGTGATTGGTTTCGTCGCTTCAAAGACGGTGATTTTGGTGTTGAAGACCGTTCACGTGAAGGAAGACCAAAAACCTTCGAAGACGCTGAATTGGAGGAATTGCTCGATGAAGATCCGTGCCAAACGCAACAAGAGCTTGCTTCAGTATTAGGAGTTACCCGCCAAGCAATTTTCGAGCGCTTCCATGGGTTGGGAATGATTCAGAAAAACAAGGAACTTGGGTTTTTTATGAATTGAAGCCAAGAGATGTTGAGCGTCGTTTTTTCGCCTGTGAACAACTGCGCCAGCGGCAAAAAAGGAAGGGTTTTCTTCATCGCTTCGTTACGGGTGATGAAAAATGCATTCGTTATAGCAACCCAAAGACAAAAAAATCATGGGGATTGCCCAGTCATGCTTCTACGCCGTCGGCTCGGCCGAATATTCACGCTGCGTAGATTTTGCTGTGTATTTGGTGGGACCAGGACGGTGTTATTTATTATGAACTATTGAAACCGAACGAAACCATCACTGGGGAACGGTATCGAACTCAATTGATGCGGTTGAGTCGAGCACTGCGCGGAAAGCGGCCACAATACCAACAGAGGCACGAAAAAGTCATTCTAAGACATGACAACGCTCGGTCTCATGTTGCCAAATCCGTTAAAACCTACTTAGAAACGCTCAAATGTGAAGTCCTACCCCACCCGCCATATTTCCCGGATATTGCTCCGTCCGATTTTCACTTATTCCGTTCGATAGCACTTGGTCTGGCTAATCAGCAGTTCTACTCATATGAAGACATCTCAAAATGGCTTGATTCGTAGATAGCCTTAAAAGACGAACACTTCTACCGTGACGGTATTCGATATCTGCCAGAAAGATGGGGAAAAAGTTGTCGCTAGCGATGGGCAATATTTTGAATAATTCGTTTTTAACCATTTTTTCACAATAAAGTGACAATTTCATAAAAAAAACAGCGAGAACTTAGTTGCGCACCTAATATATTTTAACCCTGATAACTGAGGCATGTAATCACCTCATTTCATACCTTTTTCGATCACCTGTTTTAGCTCATCTTTATTGTCAGGCTTTGTAATACTCCTTTGTTTTTTTCATGATTGTCCTCAGGTTTTCTATAGGGTTTAATTCAGTAATTTCGTTTTCAGTTAAACACGATTAAAAAATTTTCGGATAGTTCAAATTAAATTTTGGAATTTTTTCAGTGCTAGTTTTTCACTTGAATCAAATAGTCTCGCCTGAAAAAATGAAAAAGGTCTCGCAAAATTCGAGACCATTGCATTTGCAAACTTCAGACACTTCGATTTGTGGCACTTTTTCGCACGGTGGAGTCGGTCGAAAAAGTAATGAACTAGAGAGTGTTTGCGGAAATACTGCAAAATATCATGTTGCCAAATACTGAATGGACTATGCCATTGAAATTAGTGTCATGAAGTCGTGGTCTGGATTGCTCAGTCACCTGTCCTCAACCTCATTGACACTGTATAGGCTTAGTAAAATAGATATACTAATCCTTTGCACTCGATTTATTTTCAAAGTTGTTGCGTGTCAAAATTGTTGCGTATCATTTTTAACTAAATGAATTAAAATAATTCACAGTTGTAGAATTCAACGTATATTTATTTCATATATTATGTTTTATCTCGCACAGTTATATTAGTAAATTCAAATTGACTGTCATTTTCCTGACTGCCTGCGCTAATCTACCAAAATCCATTTTGAGGGGGTATTCATATAACTGAATTATATAAAGAGAACAAATACCGTGTACGACTTACACTCCATTAATTAAGCTTGACAAAATATTACTGTGTAAGATCTCGAATGCCGCAATATATTTTACAGTTAGTGAGTGATATATCGACATACATCAGTATTGCCACCTCCGCCTGTCCGCCACCAGTGTGACATACAAGTTGTAGAGTAAGTTGGTATTGTCACCTACAGTACCACCTCCACACCTCCAGTGTGACATTCGATAGCAAAGGACTAAAAGATATTGCATTCAGTGTCGGTGCTGTTTAATCACCCTATGCCATGGATTTATGATTGTTCAAAGACTATGGCAGGAAATACCACAGAAGTAGTGCCAGGATCTGATCCAATGCATGCCGTGTAGATGTTTCACAAAGATAAAAAATCCAGGATATCCGACAAAATATAAAATTTATATAAATATAATCACTCATATTTTTTTTAATATGATATATGGAAGCTGAAGAAGTATGCCTATTAGTTTAAACCTTATTTTTAAGTTATTTTGTTTAAAATGTTTTTACATTTTTTTACGTCTTTGTTAATGGAATCTAAGAATGTCAAAATATTGCGAATAGTGTTAAAAAAGTGTTGTTAAAATAATATTATTTTCTAACTTTGATTATTATATTTTTTGTAGGCAACTCTATTAATTAATATTATGTAAGCATGAGTATGCATTATAACGGTTTTTCCGAATATTTTGATTTCTCTTACATATGTTTGTACGATGAGAATGTACACATATACCCATGTGAATGTTCACAACTGAGAAACTAATCTACAATGCTTGAAACTACTCAACAAAACTTCCCTGCGTCTTTTCAACTGAAACTAAGTTTACTTCGAGCTGAAACCACGCTTACAGGATATAAGCATGTAATTCACTCTACTACAGTCACAACTTTTTCAATGGTAATACAAGTTAATTTGCTCGTAATTTAAGTCAAACTTCGAGAGAGTGTGAGTGCAAATTTTAAGTGCTGGTGGAATCCTACATCGATTTTACTATACATGCGTCGGTTTATATGAATTTGCTTGCAAATATATAAATCAATTAATACATGCATGCATCGCGGCTAAATTCAACACACACACATAAACTACTTTATTAAATTTCTCTGTCACACGTAAATCGCAAGTATTGATTTTCTGATTGTTTACATTTAGTAAAACGATTGTAAATACTAAAACGTATGCTTTTTGGTGTATGCTTTACAGATTTATTCATTCAAGAAGATCTGAAAGACCAAACATTATCAAAAGAGTAAACTTAATATTGTTTACATTAAGTAGTTCTAAACCAAAACGGACAATACAAAATTTATTTATTTTTTCTGATTGTTTGCTCAGGATACTACATTAGTTTGAAGTTCATCTTCCGTTTGTGCAAATACTTCCACTTTCCCAGATAGCTTTGAAATACGAGCAATAGCTATATTGAGTCATTGATGCCTTGTATTTTTATTCAATTTTGTTGAAACGTTCAAGGATCTATAAATAAAGAGCGAAAACTAATTATTACTAAATTCTAATACAATGTTTTGTGCCTGCGTGCCGTATAGGTCACGTAAAATTCGGAAATTAACAAATGTTTGACAGGTAATTACTACCAAAGCGAAAGTCATAACGCAGAATGAAATGTAATTATGAATACATTCAATAATTGAGTCGAGGAGGATAGGAAAGTGTCAGGTCATCTCTTTGATTTGAAACAAAAGCTGAAATTGGTAAAGTGCCAAAATTAGCAAATTTGACTTCTCGTAATTAGGTCTCTTCATTTTTACCCTTCTCGCTCGGCTAGAACCACGCTTGTGTCCTAAGAGGATGCATTTGATTTTGTATTACTCATATTTGTCATTTCATAATCGTAACATGCAGGATGGCACAAAAGTTTCTAACCATAGTATGTCTTGCATAAACCTTGAAAGAAAAGAAATTGTTTCCTTATTATTCAAGAGTTAGTATGAAGTATGTCCTCCTTCATTTTCTATATTCTAAAAGTCGTTTTCTGAAACTTTCACATCGATTTTCAGGTATTCAGCAAGAATTTCGTCGCGCAAAAATTTTATCAGTCGTATTGTTGTTCTGGAAGCTAAAAATACTAATACTACTATACTAAAAATATTAAATAAATATAATATTGCTGAATATCGTCCATCTGAATATAGTCGACTTCCATGTCCCATTCTGTCGTTTGAGTATTGGATGCAGTTGAATCTACGACTCGTCCGTTAAAAGGATGTTTCCACAAAGCTATTCAGCATGGCCATTGTCATCAGCAAATCTGAGGTGATGAGGTGATTTTGGCTGAATTTCAGCGTCTCGAATGACCTTAGAAAAAAGAGGTTTCTACCGTTGTCTATAAACTTATCAACCCCACTTAGAGGATCAAATGCATCACTGAACGGTTCGCTTCGACATGTTTTCAGTGTCCTTAACAGCTGTTTCCTTGCTGTTCGCGTCCCCGCTCGTAGTCTATTCGTTCTATTTGGAGTGCCTATGGTCGATCACTTTTTTGCATATCCTCTACGTTTTCTCTCTCCGAATTGCCCCTTTTTTATACGGTGTACTTGCAGCCCATAAATATTCTGCATATGTTATATGTTGACGTGTTGAATGGAATGGCTTGTTCAATTTCAAATCTTCAAATCCACTTCAAATTTCCCTACCTATCTTTGCTGGTTCTTAACGTTCATAAGGTCCTTGGGTCAATTTCGACCCATTTTGAGATAAAAATTTTATTTTTTCATCAAATAAATGGTTTAGGACTTCGATATGCAGAGACTTTTAATCAACCACTCTAATACACATATTTATGATATAAGTTTGTTGAAAATATTCTTATTCCACTTATGTCTTTTTTTACTCTAAAGTCCCTCGGGTCAGAATTGATCTCGAGTAATACCAACATGAGTCCCTGTAATCGTTCCAATTGTTTATGTTTCGCAGAACTTTTGAAACAAGACGTTCTTTTGTTCTACCCACATTATTCTCATTCTTATAAATAACAAACCTCAGTTGAACAACGCGTACCCTAGCTTACAATTGTGAAACAAAAAGGCTTGTAAAAAATGATAGAAAGTGAAATAGAAGCTGTGTTGGACGATCTGTCCGATAGTTGTGAATCCTGCTCTGAAACAGAAGATTTCATCCAAGAAGTTATATTGTCTGATAGTGGCGACAGTGACAATCAAAGTAAAGTGCCTGTTCACACAATGACGTCGAAGAATGGGCAAATAAAGTACTCCAAAGATCCTGTCACACAAGCCTGTGGGAGAGATTCGAGGAAAAATATTATCAACTTGATGCCAGGTTTGACCTGATATTCTTGCTCAAGAATTACTTCTGAAGAAAAATCAAGTTTTAATTTATTTTTTCGTCCTTCTTCGACACACAATATTTTGAAATATAGTAATTTAGAGGGTAAACGTACATTTGCTGATGATTGGAATGACATTGATGAAACTGATTTGTTTGTATACATTGGACTACTGTTACTAGCTGGTGTGTTTCGGTCAAATAATCAAAGCACTAAAAGCTTGTGGAATAGTGAGAAAGGAAGACCTATTTTTGGAGCAGTAATGCCACTCAAGAATTTCAAAAAAAAAAATATTTCAAGAATGATAAGGTTTGATAATACGAGGTGTGGTTATAAAATAACGGGACTGACGTTGTAAAATTTTTTATTTTCATTGTATACATAATCACTTATTATCACCTTCAATATACACCCCTTCTCTATCCCTGCAACGCTCCATGCGAATTTTCCACTGTTTGAAACAGTGCTGGAAGTCATCTTCTGTCAACTCCTTCAGGAGTCTTGCCGCTTTCTCTTTTACAGCTTCTACGGATTCAAATCTCGTGCCTTTCAATGCAGATTTCACCTTAGGGAAAAGATAGAAGTCACATGGTGCTAGGTCTGGTGAGTAAGGTGGATGTTCTAACACTGGGATGCTGTACTTGGCCAGGAACCGCTTAACAGATAACGCGGAATGAGCTGGCACATTGTCTTGGTGCAAAACCCATGATTTGTCCTTCCACATTTCGGGTCGTTTTTTCTTACTCTTTCACGTAGTTTACCAAGTACCTCAAGGTAGTAATATTGATTAATTGTTTGACCTTCAGGAACCGAGTGAAGGTACACAATCCCATGAATATCGAAAAAAACAATCATCATTGCTTTAAATTTTGACTTGCTCATTCTTGCTTTTTTGACTCTCGGTGAAGTTGGGGTCTTCCAATGCATAGATTGGCGCTTCGTTTCCGGATCATAAGTAAAAAACCACGATTCATCACATGTTATTATCCTTTCCAATAAATTTGGGTCATTTTCAATGGCATTTCAGTGTCAGTACAAACATTTTTGCGAGCTGCTTGTTGTTCAATCGTGAGAATTTTTGGTACCATTTTTGCACACACTTTTCGCATGTTCAAATTGTCACGTAAAATTTGCCGTACACATTCTTTATCAATGCCTACAATTTCAGCAACTGCACGAATACTTAATCGACGGTCAGACCGAATCAAATTAGCAACTTTTTCGACATTGTCATCCGTTTTTGATGTTGAAGGACGACCTGGCCGCGAATCATCTTCAACGTCTTGTCGACCATCTTGAAAACGCTTAAACCATTCAAAAACACGAGTCCGCGATAAACATTCACTGCCATACACTTCTTTAAGTAAATTATAAGTTTCGGTAGCGGTTTTTCCAAGTTTGAAGTGAAATTTAACAACAATTCGTTGCTCTATTATTACGCTAACCATTTTTCCGGCAAAACCAAATAACAACACTAACGTAAATGAAGGTTACGTCTCAACGATGTTGTTTACAGATACGAGACTAACTGCATTCTGTAGAAGAAGACTCAAACTAAACAACTGTTGTTCAATGCCGGTTGGCGCATGCGCACTCGTTCCACTGCAGCGACAGTCCCGTTATTTAATAGCCACACCTCGTAGACAAACTCGATCTGAATGACGAATGTTGGATAAGTTTACTCCTATTCGAGATCTGTGGAATTAGTGGGTTGACCTTTTCCCTAAATTTTAAAATCCTTCTGAAAACGTAACCGTAGATGAACAACTTGTAGCATTTAGAGGAAGATGCCCATTTCGACAGAACATGCCATCGAAACCAGCTAAATAAGGCATAAAACTTTGGGTTCTATGTGATTCTGCTACAAGCTATGTTTTGAATATTCAACCGTACACGGGTAAAGAAATAGGTAGTGTGCCTGAAAAAAACCAAGGCATGCGTGTAGTCCTTGATGTGACAAGCGTCCTGAAAGGCCATAATCTTACTGAGGATATTTTTTTTACTTCATATCAACTTGCACAAAAGCTATTAGAAAAACAAATCACGGAAGTGGGAACTATGCGTAAAAATAAAGCCAAATTACCACCAGAATTTTTAGAAGGAAAGGGAAGACCATTGTATTCATCATGGTTTGCCTTTACAAAAGACATTACACTTGTATCATACATCCCAAAAAAATAGGTGTGTATATTTTCTTAGCACATTGCATCACAGTTCAGAAGTAAGTGATCGCGCAGATAAAAAATCCCTGATAATTTTAGACTATAACAAACGCAAAGGTGGCGTGGATACACTTGATAAAGCTGTTTCTTGTTATACCTGCAAAAGGAAGACAAAACGATGGCCCCAAGTGGTATTTAGTAACATGCTGGATATATCAGCGTGCAATGCTTTTGTATTATTTACGACTGCCGGCAGTAGCTGGAAGGAAGGTTCCCTTGCAAAAAGACGTTATTATTTGGAGAACTTAGGTATGCAGTTGGTTACACCGTTTAAAAAAACAGGAAAACATTACCAAGGGCACCTTTTTCAATAGAAATCGCAAAAAAGATTCGAGAATCTAGTGATAATGTACAGACTCCATCAACTTGGACTCAACCAAAGGCAAATAACTCTGGTTCGGCTAAAAAAGCTACCAAAAGAAGTTGTTGCAAACTTTGTGCTAAAACAGATAATAAAACACCCTTGATCTGTGTGAATTGGAAAAAATTCGTATGTAAAAGACATTCTAATACAATTATAGGGATATCCGTTTTACAGTTGGGAAAGTAAAGCTAAAGAAAACACATAAAATATTCAGATGGAAACGAAATATTTTATTCAAATAAAGATTGAACCTTGCCATTATACGTGAAACACGACATCATTCAAATGTCCTCCACGGGACCTCTTACAGGCCTCAATCCTTTTGATCATTATACGTGAAACACGACATCATTCAAATGTCCTCCACGGGACCTCTTACAGGCGTCAATCCTTTTGAGGTAATTTTCAATGACTTTTCAGCACATTTCCGGCAATATCTCGGCCATATCTTTACGAATATTGGTTTTCAATTGCTCAAGATTTTGAGGATTTTTCGCGTAAACACGATCTTTTGCATAGCCCCATAAAAAGAAATCCAAAGGTATTAGGTCGCAGGATCTTGCGGGCCAGTTGACATCACTCAATCTCGAAATTACGCGTCCTGGTAATTTCTCTTGCAAAAGTGCTCGATTAGCCTGTGTGGCTTGTGGCTCCGTCCTGTTGGAACTACATGTTCTTCAGATCATAATCTTCAATTTCTCTCCAAAAATAATCGGTTAACATCCGTCCATAGCGGTCAGAATTGACTGTAATGGCTCTTCCTTGATCGTTTTCAAAAAAATACGGGCCAATAACACCACCAGACCATAATGCACACCAAACGATCACTTTTTCCGGATGAAAGGCCTTTCTGCGATCACCTGAGGATTTTGAGAGCCCCATATGCGGCAATTATGTTTATTTACGTAACCACAGAGCGAAAAATGAGCCTCATCACAAAAAGAAAATTTTGTTCGAAAAATCGTTATCAATGGCTTGTTGTTCAATCAACCAATTCGCATACATTCTGCGTTGGGTATGGTATTGAGGCTTAAGTTCTTGAGTGAAGTGGATTGTGTACGGATGGAGATGCAAATCCAAATGCAAAATCCGCTACAATGAGCCGTAAGACAAGCCCAAATGTCGAGCACGTCGAGGAATCGACAAATTCGGGTCTTCCTCCACACTTTTTGCAACGACAGCGATATTTTCAGCAGAACGAATGTTGCGATGATGTACAGGCCTTGCAATAACAATAACCGATCCAGTCTTTTCAAATTTTCTCACTGTGTTCGAAATTGTTTGCTGTGTAGGTCGATTATGTCGACCGTAATCGGCTCGTAAAGCCCTAAATGTTGATACAGCAGAATCACCATTTTTATAATAAAATTTAATAATTTTCAAGCGTTCTTCGACTGTTAAACGATTCATATTTCTAAATGGCAAACCTTCATCTAAAAAAAAAACACGTTTTGGATGACATTTAACTTTGACAAATGTCAAATGACAGGGTTATACTTTTCCTATACGAAATGGATAACCCTGTATTTTATGTAACCAATGCAATACGGATTAATTTTAGTATTTTGTTTTTTTTTCTGAAAATTTTTATAACAATGTTGTAAAGTCTTTCTAAATTTATAATATATAATTAAAATATAAAAATTAAGAATTAAATTAAAGAAATAAATTGAAGAAAATAAATTAAAACATGAAACAATTATAATATATAATAAAAATACAGTTTTTTTTTAAAAGTTTTTATTTATTATTGACTCATTTTTCAGTATCATTCTAATGTCAGGTCAAATCTGACCCGAAGCACGGTAACGTCAGTTATATAAAAGACCTTATGAAGGTTAAATAAAAGTTTTTTTTTTGGTTACATCGTTCAAAATTTTGCTTTCAGTCCTTATTGATATTACATAAAGATATGCAGCTATCAGAAAATTTAAAACGGGTGTCAAAATTTTCGAAAATACTTTTGTCGATAAATTTATTCGACATTATTTATTTTACAGAATTTTTTGAAATTCTATATAAATTTTATGTTAAAAGTCTGAAACGTTCCCGGCAGTTGATTCGTTGAGAGTTGAGAAATTGTTACATTCCATTAGCGATATAACTGCTTCAAATACTTTGTAGACAATCAAGTAAAGAATTACATGGACATAAAAGTCCGGGATTTTCAATGAAAACAACCGTTTTTGGGCAGTTATATTTATTCCTCAAAATAGTTGCCTTCGATGGCAATACACTTAGTATAGCGATTTTCCAACATTTCGATTCCCTTTCTCTTGAAAAAAACCCCTCGGTTTCCGCGATGACTTCCTCATTCGATCTGAATCTCTTTCCTTGGGACCCGCTTGAGCTGTGGTAACAGAAAAAAGTCGCTGCGTGCCAAGTCTGGAGAATACGGTGGATCAGTAACCAATTCGAATCTTAATTGGTCCAATTTGGCCATCACTTTCAATGACGTGTGGGACTGTGCATAATCGTGATGACACACAACTTTTTTCGCCATTATGGGGCCGTTTTTTCTTTGTTTTGTCGTTCAGTTTGACCAATATCGCTCCATAGTACTCTCCTGTGACTGTCCTTCCCTTCCTCAAGTAATCAATGAAGATTATGTGATTGGTATCCCAAAAACGGAGGCCAAAATCTTCCCGACCGAGCGTTTGCTTTTTGGTCGCTTTGGTCGTCTTTCATGGCTTTCCAGCCACTCGGCAGACTGCCTTTGGGACTCAGACGTATGGTTATGGGCCCATGTTTCATCCATCGTCACAAAACGACAAAAAGTTCGCCCGATTATACTGCAACAAAGCCTAAACAACTGTTGAATCAACAACTGCTGGCTTTAGTCGATGGTCACTAAACATAGCACTTATCACGGCGATATCTTTTATATCTCCAAAATTTCTTAAAAAATGTATACTGTTTTGAGATGCCTGCGGCCTCACATAAATCACGCAACTTCACTTTGCGATTACCTTACGATTGTCGCATTCGTAGCCTTATTTGGCTGCCAGATAAAGGTGCGTCGTCGGTGCTTTTACGACTCATTTTAAATTCCCTAAACCACCGATAAACTGTTGTACACGAAGGAGCAGATGTGGGATAACATTTCTACAACCATTGCAATGATTGTCAAAAGCTTTTCCTATCAACACACAATGTTTGATAAAGACGAGATTTTCCTGTTTTTCCATTAACTTTACGACGGCGAAAGTCGCGTCACCCAAATTGACTGTAGCTTGTAAAAAATAAACGAGATATGAAACTTATATATGAACTTCAATCATAAACAATTCACAGCTGAGCTTCTCAAAATGATTGTTCATTTTGTAAAATCCCGAGAACCGAAAAATGTTCACTTATTGGTAAATCCCGAGACTTTTCAGCCCATTTAGCATTAAAATTTACAATAAGTAGTCATTGTAATTTTCCTTTAAACCATAGATTTTATTTATTTTTATATACATATGTATTTCATATAAACGTATGTATGCATATGAAGTCTGTTGTCAAAATATCGCAATTTTGAATTTACGCAGGCTATGTGTATTCGATTTTCGATATTTTTGTAGCGCTTTATTGGCGCTCATGTCCCTCATTTACGCTGACAAGCTCGGCCATTTTGAATCTTCAGGTAATTTTTTGACAGCTATTTTGCTTGGACGTTTTTTTTTGGCTTGTCTTCGAGTTTTGTTTATTCAAAAAAATGGATCATAGAATCTGTATCAAATTATGCATGAAAACAAACTTTAAGCGCGTGGACGTAGCCCAGATGGTGGCTGTGGTATATGGTGAAGCTACCTCTGAGTAAGGCAACGTTGATTGGTGACACAAAATGTTCCCGGAGGGCCGAGAAAATGTGAACGACGAATAGCGTGTCGGCAAATCTTCTAATTACCGTTTGAGAATTTGTTGAGAACCTAATAATATTAATTGGTTTCTGCCATTCGAAGTTTCTCAGAAAGTTGGGATTGAGACGGGTCTCCACGAAATTTGTACGGAAATTACTTAGTTACGACAAATAAAACATCATTGCATTGACATTGCTATGGAGCTGTCGGACTCTTCCCATGACGACCCATATTTGCTCCAGGAAGTCATAACTGGTGACTAAACATGTGTTTATGGTTATGATTTGAGAACCACACCATAGCCATACCTACCGCAGAAGCTATGGCTCAAGCTTCGGTCGAATGTGAAGGTTTTGCTTTCAGTTGTCAATTGTAGGGGCGTGTTAGATCATAAGTTCGTGCAACAGGATAGAACGGTCAATAAGGAACCTGGAAGTAATACGCAATTTGAGCGAAGTAATCCGCCAGAAACTCTCGGATCTGTAGAAGAACATAAATTGTCTTTTGCACCATGATGACGCCCAGCTCACATATCGTTGTCTGTCCGCGAAGTTTTGTCCAAAAACAATACAATAATGATGTGCCATACACAGTCGCAATATTCCTTTGATTTGACCCCTTGTCACTTTTCTTTGCTCCTGGAAATGAACAGGCTCTTGAAAGGATGACACTACGCCACGATTGAGAAGATAAAGACGGTATCGAGGGAGGAGCTAAATAACAACACAAAACATGATTTTTTTGAAGTGCTTCGAGGAAAAAACGTTGGCACAAGTGTTTAAAGTCTAATGTGAATTACTTGGACGAGGAAAAACTAGAAATTAGCGAATGAATAAATAGGTAATTTTTGAAAAAAGGAACATAAAATTGGCTATAGTTTTAAAACAGATCTCGTACGAGTATTCCCTCCTTCTTTGTGGGGGAAAAACGGTTTTTCTTTGAATATTTTGTTCGTGCTGTAGACTTTTCACGGATTGAATTAAAGTTTATTTCCGTGTATTTCCAATTCTGCTTATGAAGAATGAAATGAATAAACTTTTATATCTATTTCAAAGCTTCTCGACTGATGATGATTCAGCTGAATGTATTTGAAATTATTATAAACATACCACGAAACAAGAAAAACTCGGCATAAAATATGGGCTTTTTTCCCCACTTTTCTCAAAAACTTTTCATCACGAATTGAGGGTTTTTTTTTTTCATTTTATAGTCGTTTGGTTCTGGCGAAGCAGTGGATTGCTTTATATTCATTGATTTTTGATCCAATTAGCTCTCCCTCTGACACAAATTAAAGAAAGTATTTTGCAGCAACCAATACAAGACCGTGGCTGTACTTCAATATCGACCGAAAACTTTAATGCTTGCGTGGGTTTTTGATACATGTCAGAAATAAACGATAATAGCATGCATGTTTTTATGTGAATATATTCATTTAATACTTGTTAAATTCCCTTGTGAATACTTACGGTAATGTGTACTGCCAAACTGTTATCACTTTGACGAACTTTGAAAAAGAGAGCCGAAGAGGAAAGAAACCGTATGAGCAGTTGCCATATGTAATTTTGCCCTAACGTATAATACTCTAATTATTTTGAAATGAAAAAGAAACATATCGAATCGACCAGGTAGTCGTCGCGGAAATATTCTAAGAACAGGCTTTTACCTTGCAATGCATGTCGATAACCGTCATTCTTTTTGACCGATGAATTTAATTAGATTCATGTACGTGGTACTTAGATACTGAGGCGCTACTACGTATTTGACATTGACGTTTGCGAAAGTAACCATTATAATCTTACTGGGAACATTATCCGACGGTTTGGTAATTACTCAAAATTTCTACAATGTGCAATATGCAAAAATACTATTCCTTATGTGCAATAGTATTTTGAATCGATCCGATAGATTGAAATAGAATACATTGACTTTTTTGTCATATTCATCATCATCCATGGCACAACAGCCCAAGACGAATGTGGCCTGCAAGATTAACCTCTTCCAATCTTCACGATTTTGCGACTCCTAACAAACAATGGCTGTCAGTGCTTATCTTGACGTGCTTTCAAATTTTCGGTCTTCCGGCACGAAACTTCTTTTATCTGTTCACCAGTCCAGTCCGTTTAGCATCTTTTTTGTATTAAGTTTAACTCCAAGTTACACAAAGTTATCCACATTTAAAAGCTGTAATCTCGTACATTCTGGGTTTATCGGTTTAGGGTATTCCTACCTTTTTGATTCACGAGTTTAGTTTCCATTTCATTGACCCGTAGGCCATTTCGCCGACTCTGACAAATCAGGCAGAGAAAAAGGTTCTTGAATCTCCTTTCTGGAGCAGTTCAGCTGAGGTATCATTTATTTTTGCAGCCTTTTTTTGAAGTCATGTAGTGATCCATGTACTTCGTCTTTGATTAATGATGAGACTATGACCTCTTGCATGGCTTGTAGAACGTTCACAATTTCAACTGTTTTTGGAGGCACTGATTCTCGAAATATTGCAGCCATCTGTTTCTGATTATGTCTGTCTTACCTATGATTGATCCCTATGCACATTTGCAAAGATGCTTTCGCAGATTGAAGCCATCTTTCGGTTGTTTCAGAAAGATATACGCCGAACTGAGTTCATGCAGCTTCATATTTTCAATTAATATTTGGATCTTGGCGTTGATGGTCACCCGCTCTTTTTCCCTTTTGTGATCCTGGTTCCATTTAATCACCGTTTCTTTATATTATGCGTTCCGAATTTCCGTTGCCTGATGCCGCAAGGCCTCGTGGGTCGCTTCTGTTACCATATCTCTCACTGTCACCCATATTTCTGATGTCATGCGTACCATTCTCCGCATGCGGGGGTGAGCTGATCCGGGTCTTTATTACTCACATGTCTGTGGGTATTACTAAGCTTTTTTCAATCCATCGGAGCTGGTGTCTTAGTGGTCTTAATCGCGGACTGCGCTGCAGAACAAACATATGTCGAGAATACTGGTGGTCGCTCGCTTTTGTCTGAAAACATGATCGATTTGATTGAATGTGCGACCATCTCGGTATTTCGACATTCTTTGGTAGATATTTCGGTGCAGGGAATAGGCTGAGAAGTCTTCTTCTTCGGGACTTCTGCTGGTACCGGAGTCGTCGTCAATTGTCACTGGTCTAAGCCTGAAGACTGTGTCCTCCAGTTGTCTTTTTATGCACCGTTTGCCGGTCGATTTATTTATCTTATATTATACTTTCTTTTTCTTTTTTTTTGAGGTCACCCAAAACTTTTTTGTGTTTACTTCCCAAACAGGGTTCAGAACACCCCACGCTTTTTTTCTTCTTAATTTTGAGTACCTAAACGCGAATAAAATCGCTTTATGTCGATATTTTTCGACAATTCGAGTGTACCAGTACCTATTAAGGGTGTTAGCATTGCGCTGCACTAATTTACATTTCTGCGTTAACGCGAAGAAAGTTGCGTGGAGTTCAAACACCCTAGTTTGGTAAGTATGGTCGAAATTCCAAATTCTCGTGTGGAATTTATTTCGAGTATATTTTGATTCCAAAGTGAAGAATTTAGTTCTTACATTATATTGTTCAACAACTCTTTTTTTTCTTGAAGTTCGTTTGGTTGTTGCCGTAGGCCAAAATTAATACTGTGTTGTTTGGGTCCGCCGGGCCTTGCTTTGTTGGTTTCGAGGACGCGTTTCGGCTGTATACAGCCATCTTCAGCTCGTTCGTTCGAACGAGCTGAAGATGGGTCCTAAAGACGCGTCCTCGAAACCAACAAAGCAAATCCCGGCGGACCCAAGCAACACAGTATTATTTTTTTCTTATTTAAAACGTTTCAACAACTACAATATACCACCTTCGATTTTGAACCTTTCATATTTCAGATGCGCGCCTATGTTACATTCGTCTTTCTTTCGTCTTTCTTTTAAATGAATAAAAATATTCTGTGTAAAAGATCCTTCGTTTACTCCTGACTTGCACGGCATTGAGTTACAGTTCACTATCTTATACACATATGACATTCATACCATTAGTAAAGCCATTGTAAAGAGTTAGATGTAACAAAACCATAAAATATGATGTCCTTTAAGATGCTATTGTAAGAGATGTGAAATTGTTTTAAGAAAATTAAATTTGTTGCATTTTTTGACCACATAACAATAAGCAGAGTGTAAGCAGAGTCTCGTATGGAACAAAATATTTAGTATTTACTACTTCTTTGTACCAGTGTCTGGTCAAGCCGTATCTGCAGCAAAGATAGAACACGAAAACTTCGGCGCAAAAGGTTGGCTTCAGGTTGAATTTTGAAAAACAGTGATCAACCCAGAAGTGTTAAGAATCTGAACTTCAGAGAGTTGTATTTGAAAGTCAACATCGATGTGAAATCTGCACAAGAAAAGAAGACAGAAAAAGTAAATAAGGTTGTCTATCCCAGCATCTTGCAGTTTGTCTATTGCACAGCGTGCATACGTGCATCGAATGATATTTAAATTATTACTTTCGGTTGATTGCTTTTCTTTAGCATAATGCTTTTCACCCTTTTAAGTAAAAATGATGTCAAATTTTTTTTTCAAATGTTTTGAAGAAAAAGCAGATCTCTTTTTTCGTTTAATTACGTCATTCATTTACCAGAACAAATACCATTTTTGTTATCTCCGATTAACTAGTATTTTTTTTCTTAGAGTGACACATCAGTAGAAGTCCCAGACAAAATATAAGCCCGTAATTTTAAAATGAAATATGTTTCATATGATCTGTAAAATTAAGCTTTAAAAAAGATCCAAACCAATCTACAAAGTTAAATATCAAATTGTTAATTTATTATTGAATTTTTGATGGCTGGGATGGCGAACACCTGAATGAGCAATAGTGCTACCCCGCGGAAATCGGCAAGCAAGGGTTAATGTCGTTTGACGCCAAGAAATCAACTATTCTAGGATACCGTAAAAATCGGCCTTGATCATCTCCTCCTTGTCTTTAGTTGACGCGCCAGAGTTGCCCAGCGAGATTGGGACCCAGAACTGAAACTTCCTTTAGATCTTGGAGGTAGTGGTGGAGACCATGAGGTTAGGCCCATTCATGGCGCGTACTCACGTTGAACATTGCGACTTTATCACCAGCCAGCAATTCAAGAATTTTGTTGTATTACGAATTGCGCCGATCCTTTCGTTGAAGGGCTTGAAATATTTCAAAATTTGTTTGAAAATGATGTTCACGATGAAAGCTGCTCCACACTCATGGCATCCTTGGATTTTCTGCGTTATGAAGCGGTGTGCGTGTCCATGTCGAACGTATCATTACACTAACACTTCGAGGATGATGATTTTATTTGATCTTACTTCACAAAGAATTTGTCGCAGTGCACCTGGCCTGTTAAATGACCAGAAGCTCCAAGTTCTGAAAAAATAGTCTTCAATTCTTAGCGAGAATCGTTGACGATTTTCTTATCCAATCCGAGGCCGCTGTCCTGGCTCCGTGACCATTGATAATAAGTGAAGCGCTGTCAGTTCTATAACAGACTCCTTCTTTAAATTGGCTTTGGACAGTCACCACAGACGTACCGAGGCACATCTGCATATCAGAGTGATACTTCATATGCAGTTCATGAATTTTTCGAAGCAATTACGTAAATTATGCCTTCATTGAACCTACTCCCGAGACATTCTTCATTGGTCATATCAAGAAGTACCTTTTGAGGATAATATTTTTCTGCAAATTTTTTTCTTTCTTAGTTTTTTCAAATACGTTACATATTAATAAATTGTAGTATGGAATCAGTTTTTCGCTCGCTGCATTAATACCATTTGAATTCAGCATCACCAATAAAGATTTTCCCAAAGCACTTTAACTGTGATATACTAAATTTAATCCTTGATACGCTGAAGCGATGCCACAATTTTTGTGTTATTTTTTGCAATTCAAACTGAACGATTGCCAATTGTACGGTCATCTTATTCGAAATTAATGTAAATGAAATGATTCACGTTAGCAATTATGCGAAAATAATTAGCGCTGTGACCTAGAATAGAAAAATATTATTGTATTTGTTCTTGCTTTGCACCAGACTCATGCTATGTACATTTTTTCAGCAATAAGAATTCGAATGCTTCAAGGACATTTAAAGTTGATTCTAAGTTTACATAAGAAAATTGAAAATTAATACAAAATCAAATATACATTACAACCAGATAATTTGCCTTCCAGCGAAAACAATTCCTACGTCACAGTTGAAGTATTGAAAGTTTAATTGAATGCAGCGAATTTTTTGAAATTCAATCTTCATCATTTTTTTTTTTTAAATATAACAAATAATGGTTTCAATATTCAGGACGTCCACGTGTAATGTGATTGCGTTTGTTGTATTTGAATTGGAATTTTTAGAGGCTAAATAAAATCCATCAAACCCTTGTCAGATTCTGCAAATAGCAATTAAATGAAGACATTTTCCACTTACAAAAATTAAGATGATTCGCTATGAACATAAGAATCAAATTCTTCTTAATAAAGTACGGTAAATACATGTATATTGTTTTCTATACGAATAAATTCTAATTCAATTACACATAAATAGCACAGCTAAGTAATTACGTACGCTTTTTAGGTTCCGTACGTAATTATAAGACATTTTCATGGAATTTTCTTCTTGTGTAACGATGCCTATATAATAAGATCCTGCAGCTATCTTTTGGTATTTTCAGCTTGTCTGGAACATTTATGTTTTTTCTCCTGAAAAGAGTGAAAAGAGTGTGAAGAGTTTCCCTGTTATAGAAGAATTTTCTTTTTTTTTTGTTGTCATGGTTTTCTTCTACTTAACGGTTAAATTTACAAAAATAATTTAACAAAACAACCTGCAAATTAAGCAAGTCAAATCACCGAACGGATAAAAAAGGTCTCAATGAAGCTTGATGACAGGAAAACAAGGAGACGCGATAAATCAATATAGCAAGCATGTAGCACGTCCTTAATATTGTAGATAAAATTGCATGCGCTCCAAGGATAAGCCTGGCGGCTGCTGTTTTGACTAAGCAAAAGTTGTCTAAAGTTTGCATTTTTTTTGACTACTGAGTAAGACTCTACTAGCTTTTCACTTCAGTAAAATCTTCGAAAATTTGAGACCGTTGCCTTTGCAGCAATGCAAACTTCAGACACGTTTAGCGACAGGACTTTTGCAATCCAAAGTTATACTAAGCATTGCCTGTCCTCCTAGATTGCCCGAGTCTGACCAACAAACGCCTTACTTGGCTGAGGTGTACTGGCGTAACAGAATTGGAACATTTGGCGACCACAGAACTGAGGAACTCCTTGGCTTCTGTAGGACGACAGGATGGACCATCTGTAAACAATAGTACTACACATGGGGAGCTAAGGACCGATTCTGATCTATGCTATCTATAGCTATGCTATTTTTTATATGAAAAAAAAAATAAATTATTAAGACAATCGATTCCTTTCTATTAGATACATCGATGTTTATAAATTGATTTATTGCTATAATTATTAAAACCGAGATTTTTCAGTGCTGATTCTTGGCTCGTTATTTAAACTTAACTGACTGTATAAGAATTCTGACATTTATATGTGATCACATTTGTGTGTGACCAGCGAATGCCAGAATGGTTATGGTGATTCGTGGCTTGATTTTGATGCCTAAAATTAGTTCTTTTTATAAAATAAAAAATCTAAAGTCAGATAAAACAAAAGCCAACAAAACAAACAATTTTCCAATGCAACGATCTTCGACTCCAAATTACTAAGAAAATTGATATTGATTTTTAAGCGAAACTTGTTGGAGAAAGGACACGAAAATGAAATGCGGAGAGATCCGCATTCATATTCTATCAACTTCATATGTAATGACTCACATATACTAGGACCCCGGAAAAAATATTCTACATTTAAGCTCATGAAGCTGGCCAGTGCGATTTCTCCACCCAGCTTTGACTTCTAGTTCTTAAGCTCTCTATCTTGCAAAGCTCACTTATTTGCAACGTAGGATGTTCGTATTTATTTCCTTGTGATGGCCATCTCGATTGTTAGCTCGTTTTAAGTGAATTCGGCTATAATTGTAGACATGCTGAAAAAGTTGGTTGGAGATCAGACTTAATGAGAAAGGTGCAGTTAGAGAGGCATTAGCATTCTCTTAAAGTATTATATGTTTCCACGCAAAACGACTGACATATTCAATTACGCAGTAAAATGGTTGGCATATACATTTAAGTCCAGAAAGCTGACCTGATCTTTCCGCTCAAATACGTCGTTCAATTTTTAAGCTCTCGATTAGCAATACGCTGTGAATCCGTCTTCGAATAGTTACGTCATAGCATCAGCCCCAACAGCGTGAACAGTCCAAGGCGGCTTCTGCCATACAGAGACAGAACAGATTTATATTTGTTTCTACTCAAAAGCTTCTATTTTGTACCCAAATAATGAGAGGAAATTTATCAATCTTAATATTTATTCTGGTTGAATGAAAGGTTGTTCGAAGTTGTATCACTGTTTTGTGCTTACGTGATGCACTCATTGAATGGCAAATAGTTTGATTGAACTGGCCTTTCATCAAATTGACGATGAGATATACATAATCCTCCGAGTTATTGTTAGACTTCTTACTATATGACGGCGCTCTTAAATGGACATGGGCGTTCCTTACTTGAACAGAATTGGTAAGTCATGATTGTGAAGGGGATTGAAAAATCAAGACCGTGGTTTCCTTGAAGAAATGAAAGAGTTTTGCCAATTAGAGAGATGTTCATCCATGTACCCCTTCCTCTGGAAGCTAATACAAAAAAGCAAAGAAATGAAACGGCAGGGGAAAAAATCATTATTTGACATAGCCAAGACATAGATTACATTCTCAAACTTCGAAATTATTTTCCTAGTTCCAGTCTTATATCTGACCTTCACCTACTAGATCAGGGTGTATTCATGGTATTAGGACTATTCAGCAAGCCCAAAAAAGGAACTAGACAAAACCCTCTGGAATAAAATAGAGACGTGTTAGAGTAACAGGAACGATCGCAGAATAAACCGACCCCTAACCTCGTACCAAACTTGGTAAAAACAACATCTATGGAACCACAGAAAGGATGAAAGATGATGGCAATATAACTGGTATACAATCTTCTTTGTCAACACGTCAAAGAAGTAGTAAAACAAAGGTTGTTTGAATATGGCCGAAAAACCGACCGAAATAACTAAGGAGAACTGGGAGATCTAAGACACATGGTGACCACAGACGTCTTTGGTTGCTGTGGGACTACAGGATGCACTATACGTAAAAAATTCTACCATTGGATTTGGACCAGTAGAGCTATGTGTCGATGCTCTGCCTTGCTTTTCCCAACAGTGGGTTCAAGTGTAGGTAACAATAAAAAGACTGGCACGAGATTTTATCGGAAATATCTCCTAATGTTTCAAAATTCGATGGTCGAAACTGATTTCGGATCGGTGGAGGAAATTTAAAAAAAAAATTGATGTTCTGGACGTAATACGGCGGTTTTATTCTGTTGAAAATTTTGATCGACACAAAACAAAAATGCGACTTTGCTGTATGTGTCCAATTTTATTTTATGATTCGTCCTTATTCTTATCTTCTGAAATACGTTTTGAATATATCATACAACTTTTAACGGGAAGGTTTTTTGGACGTTAACGAATTTCAAGCAAAAGACGCTGAGGTTGTCCGTCATTAAGGTATACGTGAAACTACAGAAGAAAATTTCACTGAAGTTCTTCATGAGCCTGTCCAAGAAGCAGCGATAGTAGAGGATTTCCCAGAACATTATAAAAACAATTGTTCTTTCTCCGGTCCAAACATTGTTGCAACAGTGAAAAAAGGATACCGGATGATCTTGAAGTGTCGAAAATGTGAGTTTTGTTGTTTTGCTTTCCTATATGTCTATCCTTTATATTTACTTTGGGAAGGTTTAGAATTACGTTACCAGAATTACCTCGAAAAAATGTGTAACATTGATCTGGGCTAATTTCTCAGCTTGAAAAACTCACTTTGATTGATTCTTTTCGAAGCGCCCCTCAAAAAATAAGTTAAGCATCCATAAGTCTTCAGTGTCCTTAATGATCGTACAACTTTAGATATTTAGGTTATTTCGATTAATTTATTTAGACCGGTAGATAACACATGGAACATGATCATATCGCGCATCTCCAGCAAGATATTTTCGAGGCCTTTCCGTAAGGGAAGTAGTGCTAGTGAATAAATTTCTAAGATTTAAATGAAATAGAAAATAACAATTAGATAAAAATAACCCCACTCTTATGTTATTCACATACTTCTGAAACTGGATCTCTAGCTTTGACTTGATTTAATTAACTTCACTTCACTTGATTTACTTAACGTACTTCAAAGATTGCCATGTGCATTATAAAAACTGTGAGAGAAAGGTTATTTCATTATACACTTACTGGTTATATTGTCCTTTTCGCTGAAACATAAAGCAACATTAAGGGCACTCAGAGTTCGAAAAATAATTTTTATTAATAAAAATATTCTAAAGAATGCTTCTTAATATCAATAATTAACTTTCTGTTTCAAATACCGCGAAATGCGTAATATTCCTCTATGTATCTACACGCTCATAACATTGGTTAATGCAACATTCAAGCAAAACTAATTCCTTCTGTCATGAATTTTTTCACTAAATAAATAATCGTATTTTATGTAATCCGGGAATTTTAAGTTTCGACAAATCAAGCAAGAATAGTTAAATGAACTTTTGGTCATATTTGATAGGATGGTACCGGAAAATAATGAATAATGTAATTTAGAAGCTACTTCACAAGGAACTCAATCTGTTTAGGGATCCTAATGGTGAATATGTAATGTCCAATATGCATAACACTAAATTCTAGTTGGTAGCCAATGTGCTGTAGAGATTTTTAAGCACATTTTATCCGACTGTGTTGGAAACTGAGATCGGAGCAAAATTAACCTAGGCCAAAAAAATAAAACCTTAAAGCACACTGATCTAGAATTGACTATTTAGGCGGAGATTTTGCTAAAAGCAAATCCAAGTCAAAATGAATATTTTAAATGCCAAAATGTCACATGGACACGATTTTTTGTGCTAGATGTTGCCAAAAATTTACCAATGAATTGTAAATTCCGATTACAAATTTCACGTGTGGACCCAAAGCCTATACCAAGCATAACTTCGGACGGAAAGGATACAATTTAGTCCAAACAGACAAAAGGCAACAAGATTCAGTTTATTCTAAGGCTTCCGATCACTTAGGACTGTTTAACTTTACATGAAGGGTGAAATTTCTCCTGCATATTTTGAAAATAGACTTAAACTTTCCTATTGCACATGAAAGCTAATTGGTACTATTTTTTACTATTTTTATTTATTTGACAACGTTTCATTATCATCAAATGTACGCTTTTCATAATTCACCAAACATAAAACTTTCATAGTTGAAATCTTCGAGCCTACTCCAAAGCAAAACGCCAAATGCCACTTATCTTTGGATTGCTGGTTTATGGCATCATAAGAAATCAAAAAAAAAAAACTGTTCCCGGCCACAAAACTTGAAGGGAATTTTATTGTATCTTTGGTTCGTAAAGGCTTTAGAAACTCTATTAAAAATTGAAAGAAATAAATCATCTCCTATCCATTTAAGAATATACGGAATTTCTTTGAATTAATTAATAAAATGAAAACTGTTTTCTTCACTCGTGAAAGAAAAATTCCACAATATCAATTTTATAGCGCCTCAAGACCACATGAAATGGTGTCATTGATTGCCCAGCCAGTACGTTTGAAATGAAGTATGTTTTCGGCCGGCCATCCTCCCACTGTGTTCTTCGATTTGGCTTATATTTAATTAATTTTCCGTTGGCACAAGGGGAGCACACTTTAAAATCTCTGTGTTAACATGACGCATGTACACGTTCATCTTTAATATGGCCATTACTCTTAATTGCTATCGATATCAAACTGAAGATAATTTCTCCTCTCAGCCAAGCTATAAAGGAAAAGCCTCAAACTTAATACCCTAATCGACCATCCTGTAAAATCCTCAAGTGCGGGGAGTTAACGAGGTCTCGTTAATCATCCTTGTGGGGTAATGAACCATTATTTACCAGATCCACTGCAAGCCCGCAAGTAGGGAAGGTGATACCAATTCGATTGGCACTAGATTAAAGTCGGCACACGTTCAAGTTAGGGCTCTGTTTTTGAAATAAGAACGTATCGAGATTGAATATGGATTTCCTGAATGATATGGATTCTAATGAATTTGGCAAGTAAGTATGTGGCACTTGGCGAAGACTACTTCGAAGTGACCCAAGAGATCCCAATTTGGCACAAGTTTCCCCGATCAAATTATGAAACATTTCGCTAATTCCTGCTGGCGTGTCCTGACTGAAAAGGGTTGATATGTTGTAGGTTTATCGTTTGCTCTATACTTTCGAGACTTTGCATGTAAATACTTGGTGGATGGTTGTATCCCGTCTTGTGTGCTATGAATAATTTATTTAAATTTATCAGCTCGAGCTGAAGACTAATCTGAATTTTCGTTTTATAATTAGCAGATAATACATACGATGGCGGCTGCAATGAATGGGCATAGTAAGCAGATTTTATCGAAGCGACGATACGATGGACACAATTTCAGCCGTAAGTTATAATATCTATGATTATTTGCCGACAGCGATTAATATGTATGCGTGTATCATGTCAACTTAAAACATTCAGTAACATCTAGAACTTGGATATATGCAACCTAAAGTTCTCAACCTGACTGTCTTGATGTTGATGTTTAACTTTAGCACAAAACAAACTTGAATAGATGTCACGTGATACTGTGTAAACATTCCATTTTATAGCGTAAACACCATCTGACTAATTTTATTCTTAGTCCCTAAAACCCTTGGAATGACTACACCAAAGGCAAGAAGCCTGACGGTTTGAATGAAAAGCGAAATAAATATATTCGACTGAAATTTTCGTGATCATGTCACATCCTTCGTACCAAGAAACATTAACATTAACAACTAGGCTTAAGAGTCAATATAACAAACGTCACTGAGGAAAGCGTGGAGAACGTACTGCTCTTGTATTTGCAGGAACAAAATATAGAATGAATACCATTGGAAGGTCTCCATTTAAAATAAAGAATGCTACAAAGATTCTATCGATTGAATACCCAAATTTATCGTAAGGAGGTACCATTAGCGGAATTTCCGAGTTCTTGGTGGTCGACAGTTGCCCATTGTATATGATCCTTTATTATCTGTGAAAGTAATGTAGCCTCTGCACAAATTTGATAATCTATTATAACTTATCATCAAAACTTACTTATCGCTGCAAATCGTTGCAAGGAAATGTTTCTCAAATCAGCATTACATAAAAAGTAGAGTAATAGAAATAGTGTCTTGCAATTTGAATATTGGACTCCTTTACTAGACCTCTTCCAATAAAGTCTTCAGAAAAATGATAATTATTAAAGGTTTTGAAATTCAAACCGTAGTGGAAAAACGAATGCTTGATTTGAACGATTTCAGGTACCTTGCACACGAAAGACAACATAATTTAGCAACTTGATGGTTTCATACAGGAAGGACCCGTTAAGGATAAAATAGTTTTCGCACCAGACAACTTCTCCTGCCCCAAAAAAATGATTATTTTCTCTTTCGCTATAGTATTTTCATTCATTGAATAGCTGGGAAATTTTCCTGACGTTATTCTGCACCAAAATCGATTTCTCCTCGACATCAAATATTTAAGTTATCTTCACCCTTCACAATTGTCTCGAATATCCTCAACTGATAGACATCTTAAATCGTGGACACACTGTTGACTGATAGGTTTTGCTATAAAGCAAAACCTTTAAAGGTACAGCTTCTGTCGTCCCTAGTCCCGAGTATGTTGTCATGTTTGTCAATTTTGTCAAATAATTTCCATGCTTGGTCACGTATGTCTTCGTCAATTGTACCTGTTTCAACGTCATTTTTGCATGTATATTTTTCTCACGTATCATGGAATTTGGAAAAATTTCCTTATTGCCTAGCTCTGGAACGTTTAGAGTACTTTTTGTTAGTCTGGGTGGCTCAGTGCAGTACTTTCGAATAGTCGTGTCAGGCTTCCCACTTGGCAGATCAGAAGTTTGTTCTAATTGTTTAACTAATAATTATCAGAAGGAGCTCCAGGGATTTGATAATACTCACGCATTGCCCTCTTTTGTACGTCTATGTTGCGTCCAATTAAGTTCTTGTATCATGTCTTTGGTTTCGGTCACGCCTAGTGGCTGTATCACATAGCTTGCTTACGATTTTGTGCTTATTATCCTCCCTACTAAGTTTTCCACCTCTGGGCTGAGATACTCTTCTTCTTCAGTAATTTCTCGAAATAGCATCTTCAAGTATCTGCAAGGGCTTTAACTTTGGCGTTGAGTCAAATAGCAGTCCATTGGGATCATGTAAAGGTGGCATAACTACTTTGTTTTTTTATTTTGAAATATTTGGCCAGTTTCCAGAATGGCACATCTGCTGGCTGTAGATTTTGCAACGAGCAGAGTCATGAGACATTCAGTCTTATACTTGGTTAGTTAGCTAGTTTGCTTTTGTTTGCAATCTAAGATTTTCCGTACTCTTAGGTGTTTTTCGGACTTGGTTTTACCTCCTTATCAGAAGTTTAATTTGGGGATTTGAAGAGAAGTGTTCATCGGGAATATATAACTTTGCCATGGCTGTTACTTTCGTGTCCTCTTTCGCTTGTTATTTACTCGATCATCGAGTTCTGTCTTTGAATGTATTTAAATTTTGGGTGAAACTTGCGTTGGTCAGAACATATTCGAAAGCTTGCCAGTTTATATTCTACCTCACTTTTAAAGGATCGTCTATTTTTTCTAATCGGCATCACAAAATAACCCTTCCAAATTCTATTTCAATAGTTTCGTCCTGGCTCTGAGTGCAATTTTATCCGAATTCCAAGTTCAGATAGCGATTCCTTTATGAAAAAAATGCGCTATTAGCATAATTGTGTGTCTACATAATGTGCTATTAGCGACATATGTAGGTTACATTGGTGCGCCAACATCGATTGTAATTGGTCCGAAAAAGTCCAAAATAGATTAGATGAATTTCAGGCTCCTGTACATATATAAAGTACTTTCGCTGCTTTTGCTGGCCCATCATTAAATTTTGGATGCATACTGCTTCGTTAAAATTTTCAATTAGATTTATTGTCATAGCTGCATTGCTTGGCAAAATATATTTTGCTTAGTGCATCGAAAGAATTCGTAGCTGCAATTTCTCTTTGCTACGATTCCAACTAAAATTTTGGGGTTGATTTTCCCTTACTAATATTCTCGTCGCACAATGTAAAAACAGAACCAATTTAAAAACAAATTAACTTTTTTATAATGATGTTACTGAAGCACTTTTAACCACACCAATTTCCTAATAAATCCAAAAGCCAAGATTTCGGAATGTTTACCATGGTCTTCAAAACATCTCGCCCTCAAATTTCTCAATCTTTTGATTCCGTTCACAAATTTCAAAATCCCAGCAGCTTTGCACTCTCTTCGTTGGTTTAATCCGACCAGTCCTCTCGAATGTCTTCGATTAAGGAACTTTTGGCCTTCGTCCTTCAGTTTTCCCGTCGCTTACCTTTTTTCGGCAACCAGCATCCACTGGTCAGTCTCTATGATTTTTGTAACTTCTGGCAGCAGAGAGGGCACCAGACCTGCGCCATTTGCCCTTGATCGAAAATGTTGCTCTGCAGTTCACTGAAACTAGACACTAATCACTTCAACCACATCCGCTAAAACTCTCCCATCCTTTTCCAGAGAATTATTTTTGTCTAGAAACATAGGACCGCATGCTAACTTTTTGTGTTCACATTTTACTTCGTACGAGGCGTTTTAATTGGCGGTCATGATTCCGTTTCTCAGTCTCTACTAGATTTTTCTGCATAGATCTATTAGAGATATGCCACAGTAACAGCCCTTTTTTGTATCCCAAGTAGTGCTGAATGGACAATTCTGCTGAGAGTAAAATGTGGTGGATCCCATTAGTTCTGATACTATCTTTGACAGCACCTGGTCTTTTGTGTATGCACTTATTTTGGAAGCCGGTAAAATCAATGATTACCTCTAAACGAAATGCCAATGAGGTCTCGGTCGCTTTCGTTACATGTTTCGTGCTGGATATACCATTAATTTGTTATTCAGCAAGTTCCCTTGCTTCCTATTTGGGATTAGAATCATCAAAAATGATTTTGAATTTTTTTTTTGAGTTAATTAATAGAATTTCTTTACCAAACAATCGTAAAAAAATTATTTCGTCTTCTTTTTTTTAACAACAAAACATTAGACGGCAGTCAGGTAAACATTTTCCTCGAACCCAGTTCTCCGTTTAAGTTTTTATTGGTTGCTTCAGCTCTCCGCCCACTATTCCCCACTACTCACGATTGAGCGCGGTGTTCAGTCCATCCAGTCCAGCCCGACAACGATAATCCCACGATCCTGAAAAGACCCAAACTTAATGACCCTCGTTAACACCTAATTAACCAGACCTACCCCTCCGAAAAAAGTTCAACTATAAAAAGATGGACACCGCGACAAAGACATCAGAACGAGCTGAAGATGGCTGCATGCAGCCGAAACGCGTCCTCGAGACCCACGAAGCAAGGCCCGGCGGACCCAAGCTACCCAGAGTTAATTTTGGCCTGCGGCAACATCAAAACGAAATCCTTTATTCATTTTGTTTGTTGAACTGCCAATACTTTTTATATGATACTGCTGGTAACATATGCACCTGTTGTTTGTTCAGTTGTTTTATAAAGTTAGTCCAATATAGTTCATCCGGTATATGAGTATTTTGGTTGCTTTTTTTCTTTTTACTGAAACTGGATAGTAAGTAAATTGCTCCACCACACAGTTTGCAGGACCATTTGAATTAATTTTAAAATTTTGGCCATGGAAGGCCGTCCTTGTCCATTCTTTTTAAGAATTTGGTTGTGAAGCCCTTAACATTATTTGCATGTAAACATTTCTGGAGTATGATTTCTTCCTCCTTGGTTTATTGCTTCAATAGCAACCAGAAACCATGGTGCTCCGTGGCATCAAATAGTTCACTTGTCTAGAGAGTGTGGTTTCATTGACATAAAAAATTGTCGAGATTGCATAAACAGCCCCATATTCGACCGAGCGATTACATTTATTCTCCTTGGGGATGATAATGATGAAGATAAACCTGGTGATGAAACCAAACAAGCGAATAAAGTGGAGAAAAGGTTGAGACAAGGATATCAGGCCAGCCAGCTCGACATTATTATGCAAGGGTGAAAACAGCGGCACCTTGTTGAAACGACAAGATCAGACAGAAAGCAGCTAGGAATTTTAAACCAAAAAATACGTTAGGCACCGTCAAAGAATAAATAAACTTGGCACCAAAAGCTAGGAAAAACCGCCGGCCAATAATGGAATGCTAGTAAAACGTATATAATATGGTGGCAGCAGTGCTCCAAATTCCATCAAAAACTTCATTCATCTGGGATCACAAACAAATATCGCTGAAACTTCTTATCCACCAAATGAAAAACAAAAGTGTGAAAATTAATGAGGCGTATCAGTAATCATTAGAAAAGTCAAGGTACCAAATTGCCGTATCGCTGGATATGAACAGATATATGAAACCTGAAGGACGAAGGTTTTACAACTGGAAGATCGACAACATATAGAATTTTGACGGTCTGGCAAGTAATCTTGAGAGTTTAACACCAATTCTCAACGAATTTTTTGCCTGCGTCAGTATCGACTAAAACATTCTATAACAAATCATTCAAGATTTTGGGATCCCAGCAAAACACGCCCGCCTGAAGAAAAATATGTTTAAATTAACAAAATAAAAAGTCACAGTTGACTGATGCCTTTGACGTAAAGGTTTTATTGAAGCAGGAAGGTGAACTAGCTCCACTGCTTTATTTTATGCAAGAGGTATGTTGTACTATAAATAAAACCAAATCGAAGCCTAGGCATAACTTATTAACATCTTATCACGGCCCTTTGTATCTACTCCGGAAATTCTGTTGGCCATACAACGAGAAGTAAACCAGGTAGAGCTACAAATTAACGAGTCCAAACCGAAGTGCATGGTCCAAACAAGGAACACGAGGTCGGCTTTACATAATTTTGATTAGAGAAGGATCAAAAATCATCAAGGAAATTTGTATACCTAGCCGTAAAAGTATTTAAAATGGGCTATGAATCAGCTGAATAAGCCAATGGAAAAATATATCTCTCATATGAGGCGTTTTGGGTTTGCCAATTGTTAAGACCAACTGCGTACACAGAAACACAAAGTTCCGCAGGTACGACTGAGCGATGAAGTCAACCAGGAAAGGCCAGGCTAGGCTGGTTGGAATCGAACAAAAAAAATAATAAATCGCTGATTGAATCTACCAATTGGAGGACCCGGTCGATAAATCACAACTTTTTGAGGCTGGAAAGAATTTTAGTGCCACGAAAGGGACAACGCAAATTCCGAATAGTGTTCACTTTAAATGGATTTATTCCCTCAATCAAGTATTTTAAAAACAATAAAGATACCGAAGCAATATTCGGCACATACAGAATGAGCTTGTGCGATATAAGTTATAAAAAAAAATAATATGTGATGCATATAACTGACATATTTCTCTTTTTTTATTGAAAAATTGTGTATACTTAAAGCAAACTATTTTGGACGGTAAAAACATAGCTTCTTGGCTATAAAAGGACGAAATTCTGAGCATCTTAGTAAGTAATTCATAAATATCCAACCGAGCATAGATAGGATTGACTTGGTGAGGAGTAAAATGTAGACCAATTTAGGAAAATAAATTTCAGATTGTAGAGGTTTTCTCTCAGGATGCAGTCGTCAACACCTTTGAACTAAAATTTCTTAAAATTAATCTGAACAAATAATATCAAAGAACTTCCCGGTTGTATATTGGATAGTCTAAAAAGTATTGAGCCTTTTTTGTCACTAGATGGTGTTCGTTGTCATATATCGGGCAATACTAATCAGAGTTAGTCAAACAGATAAACGTTTGAAAGGTGAGATTCCAGTCTACAATTTTCATATGGACAGTTTTGTATTTCGGCATTCATGTCAAAAGTTGTATTAATTTAAAAATTAATGAAATTTCTGTAAAAAGTAGTTATATTTTGCAATATCACTACAATCAAGGTGAGAATGCATCGCAGGCTCGTGAAAATGTTTGTGGTGTCAACGGTCAAGATATTTTATCAAAAACTACAGCCAAGAGATGGCTCGCTCGGTTTCGTTCGTTAAATTTTGATGTCAAATATGCACTTTGCTCAGGTCGACCAATCACTGAAAAAGTCGATGAAATCTTACAAAAAATTAAAGACCGACACATCAGCAGACCGACACATTGCTAAGGAACTGAATATCCATCACCAAACAGTTTTAAACCATTTGCGTAAGGCAAGATACACAAAGAAGCTCGACGTTTGGATGCCCCATGAATTAACACAACAAAAATTTGGTCGACCGAATTTCCATTTGCGAAATGCTAATAAAACGCAACGAAATCGAGCCATTTTTGAAGCAAATCATTACGGGCGATGAAAAATGGGTAAGGTATGAGAATGTCGTTCAAAGAAGATCGTGGTCAAAAAAAGGTGAATCATCACAAACGACTGCAAAGCCAGGATTGACACCAAATAAGGTTATGCTGTGCGTATGGTGGGATTGGAAGGGAATTGCTTATCACGAAGTGCTAGAACCTGGCTAAATACTCAATTCGGCTCTGTACTGCTAGCAATTAACCAGATTGCAACAAGCAATTCAAAAAATGGCCAGAACTGATCAATAAGAAAGGGCGTTGTCTTCCATCATGACAATGCCAGACCACGCAGAGCTTGGCTCGGAAGTTTTGATGCATCCATCGTATAGTGCAGACCTTGCACCATCTGACTACCATTTGTTTCGGTCTCTGCGAAACTTCCTTAATAAAAAAAAAATCACTTCGAAAAAAGGTACTGTGAAAATCACTTTGCCAAGTATTTCGCCGATAAACTAGAGTTCTACACAGATGGAATAATGGCTCTACCCAAAAAATTGCTAAAGGTCATAGACAATATTGGACAATATGTACTTAAATGAAATCCATTTTAAATAAAAGAAATATTCAATCGAAAAATGAGAAAAAAAGGCTCAATAGTTTTTAGACTTACCAATATAATTTATTGTTACAGAAATCGACACGCACTAATAAGCATATATCTTGCTGCTAATAGGATGAGATACAAACATTTTTCAAACATAATACGAGAATATAATATTTTCTATGACTTGCAAATAAAATGAAAAATTACCTTTCAAACATAAAAAAGATACGAAACAAGTGCTTCGTATTCAATTCTGCATATTCAATCTCATAGTTGAAATTTTGCATGTTCACGGAAAATTGCCAGATGTTTTTCTCCTCCCTTTTTGCGCTGAAAACAATTTGGTAGGACTTTTCCGGAAATCTTGAATAGTTGAACAACTAAAATTGGAAGTATGCCATCATTCATCTTGGCTAGAAAACAAAATGTACACTACATGACCATTACCTACATATCATATGACATGTTATACCACACAAGCGAGTGTTATCTAACATTCCACATCCTCCTTTCTCTTTCTCTTTTGCAGTTGCATCAAAAAAGAAACAAAGGCTCAGTAAGGAGCGAGTGCCCCAACCTAAAAATACAGTTGCTATGCTGAATGAACTGCGGCCTGGTCTCATCTATAAATTGGAATCTCAAACAGGTCCTGTACACGCTCCGGTTTTCACGATTTCGGTGGAGGTAAGTGCACAGCATGACTAACAAATTTCAGTTCTCCATTTAATTCTTCCACTTGGCACTGTATCAGGTGATTTGAATCCTGAATTGCAGGTTTCATTTTTTCATAGTCGAAAGCCAAATTTTGTTGAAGGTTAAATAGCCAACAAGGAACTTGCTTATGTTATTTTTTCTTCCTTTTTTTTGTTATCATGCCCGGCATTATCACGGCTTTTGTTCAACTTGACTGAATATCGATTGTCATTATTTATCGTTATTTGCCATACAAAAGTCGAACATCCATGCATATAAGGGCAATAGCTCCATATCATACTTACATTCTCGTTTGCTTTCAATACACGACCGCAGGATTAGTTTCTATTTTTAACCCAATTCTCATCCACATGGAATAATATCATGTTCGGTGGATGAAGAGGTTATAAGCTCTCTATCGATTAGACTAATGCAAATTTGCTCGTTGCCTTGCTGGCCTTCATGTGTTAGCACGATTGCACGAATTATACATGCATAATAACGCTGAAATTCGCTAAATATTTCAACCAAAAAAGCCTATTAATATTTACTACAAATTATATTGAAATTGTACTCCAATGTACTGAACGTTATCATCGCCAGATAAATGAGGCTATAACCTTTATTGGATTGTCGAAAAACATTGTCAACGCTGTTTTTAGAGCTCTTTAGCTCCACATTTGATGAGATAGATTAGTTATTCTAAATAATAATTATTAGATATCCCCCTCTCGACAGAGTTCTACATAATCGCCTTTCCTATTTAACGGAAATTTTGTTGCATCTCCTTTTCACCAAAAGATACTACTTTGAGGGATGAATGGCAATATTAATATTGGTAATATGTTATTATTATTTTTTTTTTAATTTTTTTTTTGAGCTTTCTAGCTAATGTTATTATAATTAATAGAAACACGTTGAATATTTTTTTCTATTAGCTAGTATTTTTTATTTTACTACAAATATATATTTCGGCTACTACTTGCAGCCTTCCTCAGTGCGTATCCAACTATCCAACTCATACGCACTGAGGAAAGCTGCAAGTAGTAGCCGAAATATATATTTGTAGTAAAATAAAAAATACTAGCTAATAGAAAAAAAAATATTCAACGTGTTTCTATTAATTGGTAATATATTAAATACAAAGAAAAAAAATCATTTATACAATCATTTAAAATCCTGATTCTTCCAATTCATGGCGAACCTTATGCACGAATGAACGGGCGCAATTAAGAAAATTAGAGATCCCTAAATCTGTATGGTTCGCACATATAGCGACGATGACAGCATGTCTCTTCATTTCTTGAGTGATGTTGTAGTCCGCCATTTCTTATTTGAAAAGGAAAAAAAAAATTTAAAAAAAATTCGCAAAGCTATAGTCACATCTATGCATGTCCTCAAATACCGTACGCACTCTGTATTTAATATTAATTTTAGATTGTAACTTATTTATCATAAATATTTATAAACCAGTATCATACTGACCACAAAAAATTTTGAAAAATCCTTGAAAATTTTCTAACCTTCATTGTAAAGGTTCGCAAAGTCTAGAATTTACAAGAAAGATGCAAATTTTTTGTTGATCATTTGATTTGATCATTTATTCAAGATCATGAAATCATGCATTCATTCTTTTCCAAAATACTCTTTGAATCGAATATGCATAGGATAGGATGGATGGAATAGGACTGATGCATATAAATAATTTGATCATGAATAGGAAATATTTGTTTTGTTTGAAATATGAACCTCGGCAGTTTCTTAGTCCTCTACACCCGAAAAATAACCAGAAGTCGTGAGAGCTACTTATTTGAGAAATTCAGCATAATTCGAAACCGAGCTAAACATGTGTATATATAAATACATATAACTTGTACATATTAACTTCCTAGAACAATCTATACATGCAAGGTATTTTAATTTAAAAACCCATCTTTAGTTTTCCTTGAACAACATTTACCTAAGTTATCGATTATCAATTAAAAATAAACAATGTTTACAGTACACACCAGGACTTCGACCATATATGTTTCCATTCACATTGACAAACCAAAATACACGTTATAAATATGTATAATATCGGTGATGCGTTTTGGTTTGACTGGTTCTTTTTTTCAGCTAGAGAGGGCGGAAGAGATAGATGTTACAGTGAAAATTGACGGTGTCCTTCCTTTTTCTGCGCCTATCAGTGATCCAAAAATCTATTCTTCGTCAAGAGAAACCCCCAAGCGTCTATTAAGCGAGACATGTCCATTTTTCATTCACATTCAGACATTCACCTTCACCAAATTTTCCGAAAAAAATTCGCTGTTTCCCTCACACATGAGAAAGCGCTAGTTTTCCCAACTTCTGAACTTGAAGAGGGTGTGGTAAGCGTCGACGACACTCCCTAAGCAGAACAATTAGTCGGCGGATAGCATTTTTATATATTGTTCAGATAAAACTGGAAATGCTCATGAGCAGCCATGGCCTCACAACGCTAGTAAGTCGCAACTTCAATCTACTCTGTGTCTTATGTAATCAATAGTTTTGCCTGCAAACAAGAGTCAGTTTCCGATCCCCGCAGGCGAATGCTAACCTCTACTGTATATCTCTCCCCAGATAGAAACTCCTACGCTATCCTGCAAGTAGGGCTATAGGCGCCAGAAAACTCAATTCGTGGAATCTGAATCATTTCCTTGTCAAGAAAGTTTGTCCAGGCTTTTTAGCCGCTTAAAAGTGTGGACCACATGGTGTTATTTAACAGGCGTATTTGGCTAATGGATGGTACGCTTATGTTGGCTAATGGATGAAACTCTCGCTGCAGCTTTATCAATCGCCGCTGTTTTGGGCCAAGAAAGCTCTCCTTAGAATCTATTAGTAGGACCCAGTATTTGAATGTGTCCTAAACTCAACAATACTCTTCGCTACGTGCTAGATCCCCCATGAATCTATTTTTTCGTCAGAATGCCTACATCGTTTTCAATCGAGTGCCATACTGCACCCATGGCTTGACATCCTCCTTGCACTTGTCGCATCACCGCGCCCTGTGGAAGTTGCATCTGTTCGACCGAAACGCCTGAGATCCATGTCGCCACCATGTTTGCGTAGCCAATCAGTCAAGCCCCTTCAGATTATTGCAGTCTTAATACCTCATCGTATGAGACGTTACTCTTCAACCTTTCTGCTTGTCCTACAGCACTCTTGGTTCCCTCAGCTTCATGATCCTCATCAGGTATTCCGCCACTCTGCAGGTATGTCGAGAGCACCAATGAAAAATCGTCTTTCTTATACATAAATACATAGGGAAATAATAATAAAATGAGAAAATATAAATAATATTGCACTAATAGATAAATTAAACTCCAATAATTTTAATATCGAGCAATCAGATCAAACTGCAGCAAGGCTCATACGGATCCGTACAGACACGTGTGGGCTCTCGGAATTCTGGGCATTCATAAAAGTTCGTGGATGCTCCTAAACAACCCCTTCCAAATAAAGCAGATTCGATTGAAAGTGAATAATGACTCTTGGAGCATCTTCCATGCGCATTGATATGAAATTCATTCATTGGTATCATCTTGGTTCAAATGAAAAATGGTCCTGATTTGATTCTGAGCCTTGGACGCGAGGCTCAGGAACTCGACGCCTGAGGTAGATTTCTCAAGACTGCCCGATGTTATTCTCGACGACCGAGGTTGATGGGTGACCTTCGTGACATTTCTCCGTTTCTGCCCAAATTAAACTATTTTGTCTAGGATCCAACTTTAGAATGAAGAAAAAATTCAGTGGAGTTGTCTAGTTCTCGTTCTGGATGTCTAGATTTCCAGTAGATATTTTCCAAATTGAGCTAATAATAACAGTTCGCACTTCGTTTTTCTTCAATCATTTTCTTTTTTAATAATTTCCATTGCTGTCATGAATAAAATTATCAAATTGAATGACTCAGTTACATGAGTTTTCCACTTGGCTCAATTTTTCTTATTTAAATCACCGTCACTTTTGAAAGAAAATGTAATGGGTGGATACCTAAATGAAAATCAATATCATACTCAATACAAACTTGGAGAAAAATTACGATTACTAGATTCGAGGTTTTCATAACAAGTTAGAAAAATGAGATAAAGTTTAAAACAGAGGTGCGCTATTATGTTTATCCAATTTCAACCAAAGTTTAAGTAAATTATATAACGTTGATCAGGTTGAAGTTATTTTATTCTTTTAAATATTCAACTAAAAAACCTCAAATCGTTTAGGAAAAACTAATTCCGAAAAGCGAAATATGGCGTGACCACCTCCAAGCAGAACAATATTTCTAATTCAAATTTAATATTCCGAATCCGAGCTTGATTGCATTTCCTGTACAAAATTTTAAGGACCTATTTACCAGGTTTATGCATAAGGTTTCTGGTATTTTATTTTGTAAAAATACGTAATTTTCTGGGAGAAATGTTCTTTTATTCAAAATACTGGCCATCGGTTTCTACACATTTTGCTCTACCTCACAAGAAAAGCATTTTTCCGCGTCGTCCGTAAAACCATTCATCTAGCAACTTTTCAACCTCGAAATGGCTGACATGCTGTCCTGCATTTCACAAAAGACTTTGCGTCTTTCCATTTGGCGTTCATTCAAATCGTTTGGTATCAATTTAACGAGTTTATTGATCTTACCCATTGCTCGCAAACGTCTGCTGATGGTTTCCTGTGTCATATTAAATGCTGCTGCTAATTACCGATGAGTTTAAGTTGGGTCACCATCCAAAAACCTATTCCTCCTCTTCGCATTTTTGTAGTCGATCAGAGCACTGACTGTCTTTCACATTAAAATTATCTCATTTGAAATGTCTCCTATGTCCTAATTGACAGAGCGTTTCCACCATATGTTTTTACCAGGAAACGAAGACTTTCAAGGGTCATTTTCTTTTGGTTAAACAAGAAAAGCAATTCGTGTCGCAAGTGCTCTTTACCTGACATGAAATTCGATATGATTGATCAACACGATAAAACAACCACACTAGATTTGGCGGACTTAACTTGTGTGTGCTTGTAACTAAATGTCAGACAACCGAAATGACGTATATGTCAAATTAATACGCTGCGTACTATTCGCTGATGCAAACTATTCGTAAAACCTGAAAAAACTTATGCATACACCTGGTATAGCGCTGGTAAAGTTGCTGGCAAAAACACGTTATTACGATAATAAGGAAACCTAATTATTTATATGTATTTAAATAATATATTTAAATGTGAAAAAGTGAACTCTTTTGAAATTCGTGGTAGCACAACCAATTGTTCCTCGTAGTTCCTTCAGTAAAAAGAAACCATCAAAACATGACTACGCGCACTTTTAATTCAATACATTTTCGATAACCCATGCAAAGTTTCTTATTTACCCTCAACACCAGTGAAGATACTGAAGTCATATAATTATTAATAACCATATTTTAGCTTATAAATTTATGTAGATAAAAACATATTGAAACAGTGGATCGATTCCACTCAACAACCTAAAACAAAAGACTCCCTCTTCAAAGGTACTCGAAAATAAAAAAGGATTGTATTAGAGGCCACTCGAATCCTCTTGGCATAGAAATTTGAGGAGTCAAACAAGTAGATACTTCCCATGTGCCTCATCCATCACTCAATTCTTCCGAAAAAAAATCCAATTTTTCAGTATGCAATGTTGTACGAATCTGTGCATCAATGACATCAAAAGACTTGGCCAGCATCATCCAGTAAATATTTACGGATGAAAATTTCAAAGTATCGAAAATAGAGTCAAACAGAGGAAATTCGAGTCTAACAAAACGAATTAGATTCAGTGTAGAATTGAATTCTCTTCTCATAAACTCATATGTTTGCCGAACGGATTTGTCGAAAAGTAAATCAAATAGGGGCGGTTGGATAACTAATACTACCACACAAGCGGGTGTATTTAAGGATGGAAGCGTGATCGAGTTTCAGCCGTCATATCTGAAAATTCCAATATTGGCACTCTTAAACTGTGTGGTAAGGGAAATGGTCTAATAACACTTATATTCGCCAAATCAATCGATATTTTCAATAACGTTTTGTGAAACATGTGAAGTAGCGTTCGGTTAACTTAAACTGGCAGATGCAATTTTCTCGAATCAGTTTTAAAGCTCTCTTTTGTACTCAAATGTTATCCTTCGCTTTTAGGTTGACTTTGTATCCTAAAATGTGAACAGGCTGGCAACGATTCCAGCACGGGGAAGCACGCACAATGAAACAATACCCTTGCAGTAACCAATAATTAAGCTTGAATAATAACGCACAATTCACATGCGTGTCACGCGATTTTAATCTACCCTGTACGACTAAAGATTTGTTTTTATTTAAATATAATTGGACTGAGGTATACTTTGCTCTCCAAGCTGGCAGAAATGAGGCGTTCATTGATTATCCTTGCCAAATTTAATCAGTGACGTGGCAAATCGCTTCAGCATTTATTATGTTTTCATTCGCCAATAATTTTTACGAGGTCGTAATGTTAACTTGCAGCTTATTCGCCACCTTGAGAACGCATGACTTAATCAGTACCAAAAATATTACCCAACACAAATAAACTTTGCGGGGGGTGAGTTTGTCAGATAGGTATAGGGTCACGATTTCCAAGCATATTCAATAGATTAATGAATTTAATGCTCCTTTCATTGACAGTCGATGCACTTCATTTCCAATTTAGTTAAAATCATCAAACACAGAAGGATAATACGAATTTTATATGGCTTTCCAATGGTTCAATTGATGATCGAAATGTTTAGTAGCGTCTTCATCTGCCATTGATGCTGGCATTTCGTGTGATTATTTCACGCTAATCCATTCGATGTGCTTTGAAATTGAAACTCGAAAATCGATTATGTCTGATTATAGGAAATCGAAAACAAAGTCATTTTAAGGAGACTCCGAATAATATATTGGTCCATTTAAAGTGCTCAAATAGAAGCTTGTTGTGTTTGATGTCTTGATGAACTGGCCGCATTCAGTCTAACGATGGATTGATTGATTGATGACATCAGATGAATTTTATCATCAACCCAGAAATAAACACTAGGAATGAAGGTTAAATGTGAAAAAAAAACATTCGGTTAAGAAAAATTCATTTAACGTTCTATCAAATACTTAAAAGATCAAATTTAAAACTAAAGCTATTATAATTATTTAAAGAATTCACATAAAACTCAACGAATAATTTCTGAAAATTTTCTTCTTTGAAAAAATTTTCCACACGAACTACGAATCCATACTGATGCCAATTTCGAAGCGCTTTCATCACTAAGTACAAGACGCCCAAAGATTTGTTTTTCTTCTTTAAATGAAAATTGTAGTAATTGATCCAAACCTTTATACACATTTTTTAATAATGACACAGTATAAGCTATGAAATATGAAATGAATCAATAAGATGTAAGACCTCAAATGTTTTTTTGTAAATTCAAAAATTTATTTATTGAAATTTTTGAAAATACGTATTTGATGAGTTCCATAACGCCATTACACACTACTAATTATGTTCATGCTGAGTCAATTGCTGCCAGTTTGCGGGTCGGAGATGCTTAACTGCAGTGTCCTTAAGGCCAGAAATCCCTGTAGAATCTTCAAAAAAATCGATTTTTTTCTTTTTACATATTTCGACAGTATAATACCCAAAGAATATACTGACCAAGGGAAAACGATATAATCAATATTGGCGGAGTTATCGCATAAAGTGTCGAGAAAAGGGACAGCTTGCAATCAGATAAATAGCAAGTCGGGCACTAGGACCGTTAGAGACAGGGCAACCCTTGCTTTACTCCCGTTGCTGTACTCTTCTAGCAACCTTTGCACTCTAATTTACCTTTTTTTTTGGACCAGGTAAATGTTTCGGGATATTTCATACGGGGGACATTAATACTACAATTCATAGTTTTCACATGTTGAAACTTTAAACGCGATTATCTCGAAACTAGGATTTCAAAAACTGCTCATGTTACAGGACAAAAAGTAATCGACCGATTTCGATGAAATTTAGGGAGATTTGAAAGGTAGCGTGTTATTTACACGCTACCTTTTTTATAATAAAAATAATTTTTTTGAGTCGAATATGTCGAAAAAATGGTCGAAAATTCGAACCTTGGAGTAAAAAGGCTCCCAAGTTTTCGGATTTTCACTTTTCCATAATTTTGTAAGTATATCCTTCCCCTTAATATGTTAGTAAACAAAAGACACTTGTTAAATCTTTTTCAGATCAACACCAAAAGAGTGACACCTGCAGCACTTTACGATGTCACGGGAAACAGGCGTCCGAAAACCCTTAATAACGCAGCCATCTCAAAAAAAAAAAAACAATATGTCACGAACTTGAATACCATAGTAAATTCATGTCAAAATTTGAAACTGTTTTTCACGCTTCTAAAGGAATTTCTGGCCTTCAGACTGTCCCTTATGTTATTAAAACCGCTTTCGCGTTGGCTCCAGCCTTCATTAAAACCATTCTTTCTTTGCTCGGAAGTCTTTCTAGATTCTGCACACTGCGTACACAGGATGAATACTACCTCTGTCAATTATATATCCTATGATGACTACAGCCGTTATTACCCGCAAAGTCACCGTTTTGAAGACGTTCGTTGATAAAATCTTGACCAAACTTCGATGCTTTTCGATGTTAGTATTGGCTTAATTCGTTGTCCATATGCTCTGCGGCACCAGTAAGGATACATATTGTAAAGATACATATCACTGCACACTTGTTCTTGACAATCTTTTCTGCGTTCAAGCATATCCGGGGATATATTTAGCAGCTTCGTTACACATAGATTGCCTTTACGTGTTTTTCGGCTATCCTTCGGATCTTGATTTTTGTTTCATAGGCAATCAATTCTGTTAATTTTTTCCCCGAAGTCTGCGCAACATCTCACCTCCACAATTAACCACTTCTGATCGTCACGGTGCTTAGAACTGCTTCTCCAGTTGATCACTCCTTACAAACATCGGCTGTCAGGGTTTACCCTTGGTCTTAGTGCGGGACGTCCTTCGCTGTTCACTCCAATTTCTTTCTGGGCAACCACTTTTCTATATATGGCCATCGCTTTTCGCGATGACCATTTGTTTTCGCTCGTCAGAGGCAAAACAAATTTCGTAATTTGTTTTGCCTCTGTACAAATTTGAACCTTAGAATGCGAATTAGAGAGCGATTGCGACGCTTATGTGACGTCCAATATCGTCCTTTTTCGGCGCATTATTGACTCAGATTGGCACCAAATTACACAAAATTGTCCATTTCTTCAAAGTTATAGTCTACTAGGGTCAGGTTTTGTCGAACTAGAGTATTCTTCCTCGGTGGAGTCATGAGTTTAGCTTTTCGCTTCATTTACGCGTAGGCCATTTCAGTTTGCTTCAACTTGTAGACTCAAAATGCTTTTTTGACGTCTGAAATTAATCTACCATGACCTTGACCTCAACAGCATATGCTACCAATTGTTTGAAATTGAAAATTATTGCCCCAGAGGATATTGTCCATACCGTCATATGTTTAATTGAAGTCTCCAAAGAGTTGGTGTACATCGATGTTGCATTTCCATCATTTTCTGAGCACCTGCGAAATAGAGAATATTTTATCTATTGTAATAGTCCATTTTTAAAGCCCCTCTTGATACTCTCCTCTATAACTTACAAAGTACGCCTATAATTTTCTATGGTTTTGGGGAGCAATTATTCACAGGTTACTTTGTCACCTTTTGTGTACACTTGAAAAAGAATACTCTTTCGCCGGTCCTCTGATAACTGCTCCTTTGAACATGAAGTTATTACAGTATACAGCAGATACACAGTTTCCAATATTCCGAATTTATTCGCCGCTTCCTGGAGTTCGATTTATTTAAAAAAATGTTTGCTGTTTGGGTTCATCGATGATGTTTAGGTTACGCAACCCGTACATTTTACTTTTGTGACTTTTCCTAGGCAGCCTAGATTCCGTCATCTGCCAGGCATGGACGTATCCTTGCTAAATTTTCATTTTGTCAAAGGTGAATGTTTGTGACTCGTGCAAAATGAAAATTTTTCTTTAATGAATCTATATCGGACCGGAAACTTCCAGATTCTCCGCACGCTGTTCTCCAAATTTATAGACTGCTATCTTTTGTTTATTGCTCTGAAGAATTTTCCACTGTTGGGTTGATCGTGTTTTCCATGGCTACCTTCCTGACCGACACAATACAATTTTCCCTGCATACTTTAGAATAAGGCTCAACGCAATTTGAATATGGAGCTTAATGTTATTTTTGTTGAATCGGATACCAAACTGTGACTATGGGTTCACCAAATATGTCTTAAACTCTACAAAAAAATAGAATCTTCATTATCAGTTGCGCAGATCACTCCATCAATGTTTTATTTGCTTCAATGGGCAAACCATTCGACACTGTCTGCTCCTGCCTTGAGATGAAGCTGTTCGTTTCACTCGTTTTAAGGCTTCCTTAAAAGTAAAGCAAGCTGGCCTGAGTTTCTTTGGAATTTTTACTCTAAGCTGAGTTCCAGGAATAATCACCTATCAGATTAACAGATTTATGTGGAATTTTCAGGCCAATTCATGCCAAAAAGAAACCTACAAAAGAGTAAGTATATCAACGACAACTTCTCTGTTTTTCACAAATTTCCAATTTCATAGTTTTTTCCAAATTTTCTAATACTGCCTAGCTTTCAAACCACATTGATAAGATTTCTTCTACGTAAACTTCTAATTGACGTTCGATAATTTTGGTCAAAATTTTTCGTGGAAAAAAACTTCCTTCTATGGCTTTTGGCAACCGAGTTGATGTCATTTTTTGCAATTGACGTTCGATAATTTTGGTCAAAATTTTTCATGGAAAAAACTTCCTTCTATGGCTTTTGGCAACCGAGTTGATGTCATTTTTTGCAAACAAAGAATGTTATGGTTTTCCCGCTTGCTCCAACGCCTCTGTCCTTCGACCAAGATTTTGCGAATAAAAGCATTTATATACAATCTAAAAGCCATTGAACCTGCTTTTAATAAATTAAATTTTAATTTACATTATATTTAACTTTTCCAATAACATCGGCATCCTTGTATTTGTTAAAAGTTGTTTTGCTCTACTTAAAAGTTCTCTTATAGTAAGTTTTATATTTAAATTTGTACCTATCCGTTGTTCTTCCTGACATTTGAGCCAACGTTTATAGTATGCCACTGACTCAGATTAATCTATGTATAAAAAACTTTATAAAATCGTATCCTATTTTAGCTTCTAATGTTTTCATACTTTTTCAATGGATCCTTGTATGAAGTTGTTCATGTCTTACACAACTTCTTCTATTCTTGAGTCCTTGAAAGGTCAACTCCTTGTTGATATCTACCGGACTGTCTTTTTTTTTTTACTTTTCTAGGTTGAGCTTCCTCAATGTTTACTCGATTGAATTAGATAAGCACATCGGCATTTGTATTCAATCCTTGAAATTAAGTCAAAAACAGACAAAAATCAAGTCAGAAAGCAAATTCAGCTTTTGAAAAGCTGTTCGAAAATTTCTTCAAAAATGTCGTCTAGAGTGTGTTGGAGATTATGTTCGCTTTGAACCATATCCAATGAAATATTAAATTTAAATAATTATTCTGTTTTAATATTTTGACTGTTCGTTAATTCTTTAAAGTATCGTTTTTCTTCTCAATTGAAAAGTGCTAGTCAAAAATACTAGTTGATGCACGTAATTTCTATTCAAATAGGACAAAATATTTTGTTCATTGGTTTAAATTAAATAACTGGTTCCTTATTTTGGTGATAGAACTCCTTAACTCACAGCAGCCGATGGTTTTTCTGCTGTAGCAGGATGTGAGAGATGTGAAATCAATTTTATCTTTGTCAAGTTTTTCCGTTTTCTTTAGTTCGAGGGTTTCGATTCTATGTCTGGAGGATTGTTGGAGATGCCATCATAGAATATCATCCCCCTACAAGGAACTGTTGAAGGAATGCTATTTTAGAGGTTGATCCTATTCTCTGGACAACTGAAACTGAGGCATCGTGGTAAGCGCTTCGTCTAGCTGTAATACAACCTTTAAGCAGAAATGTAGTCGAAAAATTGTTAAGTGTCTTGCTTTGGTCATGATTTCAAGCTATGCCTGTTCACTTTCATGGTAAATTTTGAATTTCAATGGAATCTTTTATTTTTAAGCAATAATTTCTCTGGAAAACTTTTAAAATCTACTAACAAATTTAGGGTCAACTCACATCACTTTCTTTATGAAATGCAATGTTATATCATACGCTGTAAACTTAAAATGGAAACCTGAAACTTTGTCAGATATTTAGATAAACAATACTGGTACAAAAACGAGAAAGAACAATTATTTGCTTTCAACTTTTATTATGCGAGGGGTCGCTGAAAAGTAATGCACATTTGCTGATATCTCGAGAATGAAATGAGATATTCACAAAATTATAAAAAACAAAGAATTAAAGAAGAACTATTAAGGTTTAAAATGACATATTTATTTTTCCACATAGTCGCCATCTCCTTCCACACAGCGCTCCTAGCGCTGAACCAATTTTTCAAAGCCGTTCCTAAAGAATTCTTCTGGATGTTTTCGTATCCAACTGCTTACAGCGGCTTTCACTTCATCTATATTGGCGTATTTTTTTTTCTCTTAATGTCCCTTTTTAATATACAAAATAAACAAAAATCTCGCGGAGGCAAAGCATCAGGAACATCAAATTGCAGGCGCTCAAACGCTTCTTGAGTAGGGTGTGAAGTGTGCGGTCTGGCATTGTGTGGTGTAGCAAAATTTTATCACTGGTGCATCGTACTCGTCAAAAACGCTTTCGAAATGTCTGTAACGACTGAATGTAGTATTCTGAATTTACAGCACACACTTTTCCGAGGTACTTCATCTTCACAGTTGCTCAAGCGTCCCAGAAAGCATAACCTTGTTCGCTGAATTCCTCGGAATTTATGCTTTTTATGGCCTACCTATTCACAGTACATTTGTCAACCGTCTCAGCTCCATAAACAGCCTGCAAAAACTTATAAATTTCCGTAGGCATAATGTTTTCCGCCGTCAAAAATACTATCACTGCACGTTATCTCAAGCGCGTGCACATATCACGTGTTTGGCTTGCCATTATGACATGTACCAGGGGTGTTAGTTGAAATTAGCCGGTTTTTCTCATAGATGTCGCTAGAGATATGTGTACATTTGTATGATTTAGCATCTATGTCATATTTTTCTATTGACATTAACCTTAAAAAATACACAAGTTACAATCTGCCAAAATAATAGCGTCAGTGTTGTTTACCTCAATGAATATGTCGAGTTTCGTTCCAAGTAAATCGCATTTGCGGCATTTGTTGATTTTCTTATTTCATCAAAAGAAAAAGGAAGTTGAAGCTCATCGGTTGCTGGTAGAAACTTATGGTGAACATGCTCCAGTTATTAGAACATGTGAGACATGGTTTCGTCACTTTAAAAGTGGAGATTTCGAATTAACAGACAATGAACTTCCTGATGCAACGAAAAAGTTCGAAGACGAGGAATTGCAGGCGTTATTGGATGAAGACCCAACCCAATCGCAACAACAATTGACACAAACACTACATGTGACCCGAGAAGCAATTTTCCAACGTTTAAAAGCCATGGGAAAGATCCAAAAGTATGGGAAAAGGCTACTACACCAACTGAACGATAGACAAATGGAAAATCGAAAAGCCATTTGTGAAATGCTGCTTCAAAGGTTCGAAAGGAAATCTTTTCTGCATCGAATTGTCACGGAGGACGAAAAATGGATTTATTTTGAGAATCTGAAGCGGAAAAAATCATGGCTTTCACCTGGTGAGGCCGGTCCATCGACTCCAAGGCCAAATTGCTTTGGCCGTAAGACAATGCTCTGTGTTTGGTGGGACCAGTGTGGTGTGGTGTACTTCGAGTTATTAAAACCTGGTGAGACAGCGAATTCGGATCGCTACCGACAACAAAGTATCAATTTGAATCATGCGTTGTTTGAAAAACAGCCGGAATGGGCCCAAAGACATGGCCAAGTTATCCTACAACATGACAACGCAGAAGAAGAACACTCTAAAAGCATTGAATTGGGAAATATTATCGCACCCGCCGTACTCTCCAGACCTCGCCCCGTCCGACTATCACCTTTTCGCATTGATGGGACACTCCCTCGCAGAGCAGCGCTTCGCCAATTTTGAAAATGTCGAAAAATGGCTCGTCGAATGGTTTGCCTCGCCAGAGGAAAAGTGTTTTTTGGAATCGTATCCATGATTTGCCTGAAAGATTGGCAAAATGTATAGAATCCAATGGTCAATACTTTGAATAGAAATTTTTTAGAGATTCCCTTGAGAATTAAGTGTTTTGTTTGTTGAAAAAACCGGAAAATCTCAACGAACACCCCTGGTATGAACGCACAACCGTTCAACCGATTGTTATGAAACTTGGAACGTATGGAGGGAAAGGTTGTGCCTATGGAATGACATATTTTGTTTGCCCGTTACGAGCATGTGTACAGCCACAACCATTACTTTTCAGCCACTCCTCGTATATTATATTCTTAATTTGTTTACTAACAGAAAACTGTCCGAATGCTTGATTTTAATAAGTCTGTTAAAAACAGCAAAACAATTTCATAAAATAAAATTTGGTGATCAGTTTGCATTCCAAGAAAGATTTAAACGATCGACCTATCAATTTCTAAAGAAAAAATCCGTTTTTGTAGCTCTAAAGCTAATGAAATTGTCATTCCACCCTCAATATTATTGGAAACAGGTATACACGCCAAAAAGTAATAAGTTTTAATCAAGAAAATAAAATCTTTTAACATTTTTCAAATTTTTCCAGAGCTTCACTTAAGTTTTTCCATTGAATTGAATTTTTCTACGAGTCTACTCTTCTTTTTTGGGTCTATTATTGATTTTTCCAAAAAAATACCCTATTTTTATTTGTTTTAGTCATATTTACTTGTATATAACGGAAGAAAGTTAATTAAAATTAAGAGATGGATATTGTGAGATATTCAAACTTAATACGAAGAGTTCAACAAGCTAATTTCGACGCTAGATTGAACTTTTTCGGGCATCCTAGTTTGTCAAAAAAAAAAAAAAACATAATAATATGAAAAATAATAGGACTACTGCTCTCGCAGCTTTATAGGTATTCATAAGTAACAAAACAATTATAATCGATAATTTCAAATGCACCTCGAGTGAACACGTGATTTCAATGTGTAAACGTTTGAATGCAGAATCTGTCGTCATATCATCAGCCTTGGACTACTGCTGTATGGCCAGCGTATGTCGGTTAAAGTTCCATTTTCTGTTATTTATAACAATTCTATTATTTCTTACTTACACGTAACGTTTGCTTTATTTGCAAAATCCAACCATTGAAAGTTCGCATCAACAAAAACAACTCTGTGGCTCTTTATCGATTCTTGAATCTTTTTGAATGTTTTGCTTGCATTATGTGGAATTAGGTTAAGTCCTGCTCTATACCTTCATAACCACGATTTCCAAATAACGTAATTCAAGTCATGACATTGAAGTTCATAACACTTATATGCGATCTTTATATGAAAATCTTGGTATGATAACAAAAACCAATCATGCATGAGTAGTTCTACTAAAACAGTGAACAATTCTCAAGTAACCGAAAGAAAAGTTTCGAGTTTGTAACGAAAACACGAAATAATAAATCCATTGAAACTTTTCATCAAAAAAGTTTTGTGCAAAACAACACTTTCGGTCTTAGCTAATATCATTGGGTGAAAAAACTCCTACAGGGAACAGTGCAACTTTCCGAAGAAGGTGTCATAGTTTATGCAATATTGCGGCTACAATCGTACATAGGTGTGCAGAGTATAAGAAAATTGTCAACAAGACTAGAATAAAAATAGACGTGAAAGCCACTGAACGATTTCAATTTCATATTCAGGAATGTGCATTTGAAATAAACAACGAGAGTTTAGCGATTGCCGCAGCAAGTGCTCCTTAACAAGTGAAAACCGATCAAACGAAAAGAAATCAAATCAAAAACGCATTGAAAATGACCCAAAATAGAGTCAGGTGATATGTTGCAGATAAGATTCAAGATATAAATCCAATTCAAGTGATCTCTCGTCGCAAAATGTTATGGCAAGCTGAGAAGTCGATAGATTCGATCCGATATGCGGGAAAATCAATTGATTTATACGGAACTTTTAATAATATTAGAAGATATATAACGCACGTTCGAAGCGGCTCCTATAATTGGACTGCCTTGGCTTGCATAATGGAACGCACTCGACCAATTTAGGATTCAGAGGAAAAACGTAAAAGCTAAACAAGTCTGCAGTTGATATCAAGTTTCCTGGTGCATATGAAATAAAGTGTCGATTAAATCTGCTGCATAGGAAAGATGTTATCACCTGAAATGCATAAATTGAATATTTCGCCCACATCCCTTTCACGGACCATAAATCAATGAGATTTCCGGATTAGGTCCGGTTCCTTGTAAGAAATAGAGCACAGAGAAAGCCTCCGGTAAGGCAAAGAGCCGGCCAATTTATTTTCAACAAGTTAAGATTTAGAAATTTCTAATCAATAGCTGTCTTCACTATTGGATAAATGGTAATACATCTTACATTAAGAGGGTGATAAATGAAAATACTCGTAATTGAATGCAAGAATCTGTGCTGAAACAGTTAATCAACGTCAAAACTTGTCAAAAACAAGCTCATAGTAATCTACTTTGGATCAGCATATTAAAAGGATCTTAAAGTAAGTGATATTCACATCGTAACCAAGCATGCATGTGCTACACACGATTTCGTTATCATGAAATGCTCTTATACTACCATTACTATTAGTTCTATATCTGCACACAATTATTCAATTTGAATAGTTAGAATTCATAAGGATGTTTCTAATGGTAAAATTCAGTATAATATTTAATGAACTATCAGTTTATCATTTTCATTTATTAACTCTCGTCTCAATCTACTTCTTATTGTAAAATTTCCAAAAAAATTATGTAGCTTCAGTAATGTTTTATTAAAAAAATTTGAACAAAAACTGCATCTTATATCTGAAATATTATAACTTTTAAATCTTTTAGTTTATCACTCAATAGTTTAGTGAACATTCTTATAATTAATCACATTTTATCATGAACTACTATTCAGCTATAAAACACATCAGAACATCACACAGATTGTTAGGTTTTAATAACCGCTGTCAATCGTTTTCTATTTCCACTATATTTATATTGAATTAAAAAAAAACTGAATTTCTACTCCGATCAACAGGAAAAAAAAATTATATGTTCCTTCTTAAAGTGCTTTAGTAAGTGTTCCACGGTATTTGTTACATATTCTTAGAACAAAACATTATGTTTGTGAGCCGAAATTTCATCGTCCAAATTTGCACTTTAAGAAAACTCAAAATTTTCAAGTAATTTCCTTTTATTTTAAATGTTTCGTAAGACTCATCGAAGACTCATAAATACATACACAGTCGTGCCATAAGTTCTGTCCCTCTTATAAGTGCGTCATGAAAAAATATTTTAAGTAGTGCTGTTTAGTTTGTTTAGATGATAAAGCTTTAGAAATTCGTTGAGTATTACAAACAAGTCATTTTAACACAATACGTCTAACAGTAAACATGGAGTGGGGTATTAAAGAGAATCGTATTGCAGTGATCGCGTTACACAAGTGTAAGAAAACACCTAAGGAGATTTTTGACATCTTAAAACCTTTAAAAATAACTTCCAAATTTGTTTATCGCTCTATAAAGCGATACAATGAGACGTCCTCTTCCGATGACAGACCAAGAAGTGGTCGCCCACGTGTCACAAGAACGAAAGCGGCCATTAAAGCTGTAGCTGAGAGAATTCGCAGAAATCCTCTCCGCAAGCAAAAAATCATGGCACGGGAGATGAAAATCCCGCGACGAACCATGTCTCGCATCATAAAGGAAGACCTTGGGCTTGGTGCTTATCGAAGAACTACCGGTCAGCGTTTGACAGCGGCTTTACGTCACATCAGGGCAACAAAATCAAAAAAATTATTCGAACGACACGCAAGTGGTAGTTACCGCCAAATTCTGTTTATGGGTGAAAAAATTTTCACTGTGGAAGAGAAATTTAATCGCCAAAATGACAGAGTTTACGCTCACAGCTCTCGAGAAGCTGCTGAGAAAATTTCAACAGTAGAAAGAGGACATCACCCAGCATCTGTGATGGTTTGGTGGGGAGTGGCGTACGATGGCGTTACTCGCTTGCATTTCTGTGAACAGGGGGTCAAAACTCGGGCAGCTAATTACCAAAATGACATTTTAGAACAGGTAGTTAAGCCTTTAAGTGATACCATGTTCGCGAGAAAGCACTGGATATTTCAGCAAGATTCAGCACTGGCTGGCAGCTAATTTACCGGAGTTTATTGCTGCTGAAGATTGGCCTTCGGGAAGCCCAGACCTAAACCCTTTAGATTACCGTTTATGGAACATTTTAGAGGAGAGAGCCTGCGCTAAACCTCATCGAAATATTGAGGCATTAAAAACTGATTTGGTGAAAACAGCAGCCTCGATACCTTTAGAAGTGGTGCGTGCAGCGATAGACGAGTGGCCGGACCGTTTAAAAAAGTGTGTGAAAGCAAAAGGTGGACATTTTGAATAATTTTTATATTTTTACAAGGGTTTAGTAAGTGTTAAATAAAATGAGCACACATCCTTGTATTTTATTCATTTTGCCTTTAAATTAGACGCATTTACATTAGGGACAGAATTTATGGCACGACTGTGTAAAATTTATCTTCTAAATAATCATTGTGATACCAAACTGTTACACGGATGTTTTAATGGATCAGTATAACCCGTGAATGTAAATTCTCCTTGTGCATAATGGACATATTTTGAGGGCATTAAGAATTTTAGAAGACTCTTCAGGTGAAGACTCTTCAGGTCAAACTCTGTGATTTTCTTAATCATTTTGCATGCCAAGCGGTCTAATTTTTCGCGCTTTATCAAAGATCGCTGACGAGCTCAAGGCCTAGACTTTTCAAAAAACGACGTCGTTTTTCCGTTGCCTTATGATTGCTTAACCGGTGTATTACAAGACCATTAATGGCAGAAATGTTTAAGGCTTGTCTACGAATTACGGCTGACTTCATATGTAGCGTTAACTATCGATAAGGGTATATGTAAGATAGAGGCAAACAAACCGGAACCAAGACGAAAAGCAAAACAATTTTTTCAATCCTGTCGGATAAAAACAAAAAAATATAACGAAATTACTCCGTGTTCTTTCAGCAGATGTTGGACTAGTTTGCAACTGCTGAATGTTTATTGCCTTCGCTTCCTGCAATAAACCCTTCAATTGTCTTGGTTCAGTGACCGCGCCCTCTAATTTTGAAATCCAATCCGAAACGCGATGGAATAATACCTCGGTTTCTCCATTGGTCTCCGCCTTTCAGTTATCCCAACGAATACATTTTTGGATATCCATTGTTCATCCATACAATTTGGTTTATTACTTGTAGCAAATGGACCAGGGGGTTGTTATCGGCAGGGATTTCAAGGTTCAAAATATGGTAGTTTTCTTGTTATTATCTTGATGCCATACATTCCAGGTTTTAATGGCGTATGTATTGTCACCAGCCTCGAAAAATGATAAGTAAGTAGTAATAGTTGGGGAATGACAGAGGACATATACAGTTTTGCAATTTCCAAATTTTTCGAATAGTTTTCTGATCGGTGCCAAGTTGTCAATTTTCTTCCTTTCTTCGCAAGAGGTTTACTCATCAAAGCATAGGCAGCTTTGTATGAAATGGAAACGTTTTCCAGACATTAGAAGCCCAAATATTGATTCCTAATCGATTCCTGTGCCATCAGACACCTATATGTCGCCCAAGTCTTACAACACGAATTAAGCTTGCCACTGCAAGCTTTGGGATCTGCCATACTACATGCCTTCATAAACGCGTGCCTCCACTAAAAAGGACACGAAGCCAAACTGCGTATGTTACATCTTTTCGTACCACATCATTACTGAAAAAAAAAATCCAGCATTATAGCTCTGAGCTAACTGAGTTTGCCTGGCAATTGGGTAATTATATTTTCTGCTGTAGTTCTTAAACCAAACTGTTGCATCTTTGCCAATGTAGCATGGACGTACCTCATGCCGTTAATATGACTCTGGGGAAACAGGAGATTCCTGCTTTGCAGCGTGGAATGACGTACGCGGAATCGCAACGGCGTTCTTTTTACGTGTAGCGGAAAACTAACCTTTTAAAACTAACAACCACTCATATGTCCTTTTCATTCACATCATTGTTATCAGATAAACGTGCTTTTGAATCAGATTCTTCAAGAATTGACAAAATTCGTTGATTCTTTCTAACCATGTTTCTAAGTACCGCGAAGTAAGGAAAAAATAAAGACAACATTACCATAAAACCATAAAAAAAAACTGAAAAAATGCAAACCAAATATCCGTAATAAGAAATAATACTAACATAAGGTGCAGTTTTTTCACGATAATTGACAGAATGGGTTATAATTTGACAAATGCGCGTCAAGTTTCCAGCGCTGATCCTTCTTCAACAACGCTTTGAATACAGCGGTGGCTCCAGTTACTGAGACAAATTGCGACGTCGCGCGCGTACGTAAAAATATATTTGCATTTTGAAACACACACCAAACCTCAATGACGTCAGGTTACTTTCCCACTATATTTGCTTTAATGGCTTTGGAGTATTTGCTGCCTTTTCCAAAAAAAATAAAATTGGTGCAAAATAATAAGAAATGATAATAATTCGATTTTTTTCTATAAAACCCCACTTAGTAAGTTTAGGTGCAATTTCTTAATTATTTTTCGAATTATTCGTAAAATTTTAAGAATCACTCTGGAAAGATGCTGAAAACTGTAAAAAGTCCTTTCTGCAAGATTGCTCTACATAATTGTTCAAATTCTTTCAACGAGGTTGGCATAAGGCGAGTGTCAACACGTTGTAATAATATTATTTTCCACCTCTTTTTATCGTGACCAAGGCGGCTCTTAGTCTTCGGGTCGTTATCCTGCTGTAAGAACCAATGTTTCTTGTCACGTCTAAACATCTTTACCTATTTCAATTGGTAACGCGTGCCAAATGCTTAGTAAAGAGCTCTAAGAACCGAACCGCATTGTGAAAAGTATTCCCAGACACTGTATTTTATTGGCTATTTAATGATGCGGTCAATGCAATCAGTTCTAGTCCTTCTCGACCAGCGCTTTGTCGGAATCCATGCCTACATGCGAGTATCATCAAAAAAACAAAAAAAAAAACAAACCATTTGCAATCCCGGTCGCCAGTCAAGCTAACGAGCTATCCATTTGAGATATACTTCAGGAGTAGGTTTTTAGCTCGCAGATCGATATGATAACTACGCGTCTGATGGTGCTCAGAACATGAACTCCCTTCTTTGAAATGTGTTTGAAATAATAGTTATAACAATATGTGCTGAATTCTGAAAAACGAAAAAAATTAATGTTCGTAATTGAATTCATCTACGCAAAATATTTCTGAAAAATAAATGAAAAACTCAAAAAAGAAGACCGAACGATAACGGTCGAAAATCGATTACGATAAATAAAAAATTTAAAACGCAAAATTAAAAGGAAGTTTTTTCATTTTTTTTTTTCGAAAAAATTTACTCGAAACCATTTTTCAAACATACTTCCTTGCTCTTTTTCACTTTTTCTCTTTTTTTCGGTCTCTTGAATACTGGACATAGGTGTTTGAACTATACACTTAAAAACAAATCAGGCAAAGGCATTTTTTATCCTCTCAGGCAGCAACTTTTTGCTCCCCTGAAAGTATGCACCCTATCCTCGAGTTTGTCCAGCTGTTCCAAGCGCTATCCTACCCTCACCTATACCTATACCCAACGATTCTACAACTTTAAAAGGCTAATTCAAAACTAAAAGACACAAATGCTCGAAAACTTCAGAAGAGCACTCAAGACTCCTTAAATTAAGCGGCATCAATAGAAGGAACAATAGATGAACTGTAAAATATCTTTTGGAACGCGGCAGGCAATAGTGCGCCAAAAACAGCAGCAGCCACATAGCCATGATATATGATGAACGTAGTTATGATCTGGTTCGAGCACAAGTTCATGGGCAATGAAATCGTGAAGCGACTCTGGAGATTGGTCTAAATTCTCTACCGAGAGCTAACGAAATCAGAACCACAAAGAACCGAAACCATTATTAGGATAATTGACAGCGTTTACCTACACCGTTTTAACTTCCAAACGATCTAGAGGCTCAACACAGATCTTCCATATTCTATGAAAAACAATAATGTTATATCTATTCCTTACTGTGTAGGAATAGCAAAATAACTTCATGATAAGTTGCTTGCCTAACACAATATCCCACATATGAACAACAATATCACAGAATATATGGTAGCTAACTCCCTGCAAACTGACCTAAACCTTCCTTTGTCTACCGATGCTCTATTAAAACATATAATTAAGCAAATCAATAAACTTAAAAATGGTCAAATCCTTGAACTTAATCGATTACCAAATAAAGTTATCAATAATCTGCGGAAAACAGGAATTACGGTAATTTTCCTCATATTCTTCGACTACCTGTAAATGTCGCACTTTCCAAACTGCCGGTAACATGCTAGCATGATCCCAATCTTGAAACAAGATATATCAACGCAAGATTATAAAAACGGCACGGGAAACTTTTTGAGAAGTCAGTCTTGCAAAGTATGACTAATTACGTGGAAAACAATAACATCTTCCCTAGCGTTCAGTTTGGTTGCTGGACTTTTCATTAGGAGACTAATGAAAATTAGCTGGTTTCATCAGGAGACAACTATCAGTTAAATTTCGATAATCAGCTTTAAGAAACGTGATCCTGCTGGCGTTATACAAAGTTCGGCTGTCAGTCCCACACTTTTTAATAAATAGTTACTCGACTTATCCCCAAGCCGATAGTATCAACTTGCAGAGTTTGCGAATGACGCCTGCTTCTATACATCTGACATCAATCTTAACATGGCCATCAGCGAACTATAGAAAACACTGAAAAAGAATTTAAAATTAATAAAAAAAGATCAAAATTAACCCTGGCAAAACCATGGCAATATTCTTCATCAGAAAACAAAAGTCCACTATCTTCCCTAACAGAGCGATAATCTGCTGAAAAATCTGGGTCTAAGACCCGATAAAAAGCTTATCTTTAAGAACACATCGAGGAAATAAGAACAAGAGTATTTAAATCCTTTTTCTGTAGAGGAAAATTTCAGGTAATTCGAAGAATTAGGAAATTCGAAGAAAATGAGGGTTTTCTGAAATGTTCCCGTGAGATGGCAGCGCTGTAACGTCAGGTCCAACTACCTGTCAAAACACATACACGATTTATATTTTTCGATCATTATTTTGGTTTATTTATTCTTAAAAACGTTACAAACGGAATATTGTTTTCCAAAATGCCACAGTGTTGTGCAGTGCAGTTAGACGTAAAAAAAAAAACAATCAAATTGTGGAAACAAATAGAAGTAGATTATGTTTACCTTTCAGTGAGCTTTTCTTTAGCACCAGTAACTTTTGCGCCTCTCTTTTTGAGCTCAATCTTCAGTTCGGCAACCTTTCTTTGACCGTAATCCATAATAAAATCAATAACACTTCCAAATACATAAAATTTTACTAAAATAATAAAATGTTCGGTAAGAATCTGTGCTATCTGACAGCTGTTTGGACCTCACGCATACGAAGCGCCGCCTGGCGGCAGAAAAAGTATCGAAAACCCTCATTTCTTAAGTATTGGGTCTATAACTTAATTCGTGCTGTTTGCTAAAAGATGGCGTAACTTGTATAATATTAAATCGTTCCAATATTCCGAACCTGCGTTGGAAAGCTACTGTCATTGTACGTCTTTTCAGTGTATGTCATTCATTTGGAGCGTTAACAACAATAATTTTTTTTCACTCAAATATGTCGAACTTTGTTCCTGAAAAAGTGTTTTTGCGGGGAGTTCTTCTTCATTACTTTAATATGAAGAAAACTGCTGCCGAAAGTCATCGTATTTTGGTGGAAGTTTATGATGAACATGCTCTAGCTGAGCGAACCCGCAAAAGTGGTTTGCACGATTTCAAAGTGGTGATTTTAGCTTGGAAGACGATGAACGTCCTGGGCAGCCAAAAAGTTTGAAGATGAAAAACTGGAAGCATTACTCGATAAAGATTGTTGCCAAACACAAAAAGAGCTCGCAGAATCTTTGGGTGTCACTCAAGTAGCTATTTCAAAACGTTTAAAAGCAGCTGAATATATTCAAAAGCAAGGAAATTGGGTTCCACATGAATTCAAGCCGAGAGACGTCGAAAGGTGGTTTTGCATGTCCGAAATGCTGCTGAAACGCAACAAAAGGAAGTCATTTTTGCATCGGATAGTTACTGGTGATGAAAAAGGGATCCATTACGACAACCCCAAGCCCAAAAAATCAAATAAATCCGGCCATACAGCCAAATCAACGGTAAAACCGAATATCCATGGCGCGAAGGTAATGCTCTGTATTTGGTGGAATCAGAAGGGTGTGCTGTATTATGAGCTGCTAAAACCGAGTGAAACCAACAATGGAGCACGCTACCGAACACAATTAATCCGTTTGAAGAGAGCAGTAGCCGAAAAACGCCCGGAATATGCGACCAGACACGAGGCAATAATTTTCCATAATGACAACGCTCGGCCCAACGTTGATTTTCCGGCTAAGAACTATTTGGAAAACAGTGAATGGGAAGTTTTACCTCACCCGCCTTATAGCCGAGACCTTGCCCCTTCTGACTACCATTTGTTCCGATCTATGCAGAACGCTCACACTGGAATACGGTTCACATCAGAGCAGGATATCAAAAATTGGCTTGATTCATTCTTGGCTGCCAAGCCGGCGCAGTTCTTTTGGGATGGGATCCACAAATTGCCAGAAAGATGGGAAAATGTCATAGCTTCAGATGGGCAATACTTTGAATAACACTTTTGTACATGTTTTTCTTAAATAAACGTTCAAATTTTGAAAAAAAACCGCACGAATTAAGTTATAGACCCAATAATATTGCGCCTTCTCCGGAAAAAAAACTTCAAAAATTTCGAAAAACGATCTGCTACATACCATCAAAAAAATACATATTTCACTAGTCGCGGGAAAAATTCACAAGAATATAATTGACACTGACGAAAGGAGGAATTTACATATATATAAAGATAATATATTCAGTTTATTCTATTATAAGTATATATAATATACTTATAATAGAATAATATTATAATAATATTATGAATAATATTATGTTATTTATTTTAAATAACTTTCAATAAAACAACCAATAAAAAGATTAATCGTCATCTAATGAAAAAAATTTCTAGTAAGTCTGATTTTAAATGTGTAGGATCAGGGTCAGGGGGAGCTCATAACAGGACATTCAATTTAACGAAATGAAAGAATAATATATTTGAATTAAAATCGAAACGATACAAGAACATCAAATGAGCTATGGTCGCTCTGTATCTTCACTCTTCGATCATCCGATTAGAACTGATTTTCTTTTCAAACTCTCAAGCAAATATACGCTCATTCTCTCACAAGATATTTGATGCTTTGCAGGGTGGTCACATAATGCGTCACACCAACCACCCGCACTCTTCCTACGAACTCTTCAAATTCGAGCAGGCCCAAACACGACAGTCATAAACCTGCCTCACAGCATAAACACTTTTCATTTCACACCTCGAATGACCATTCTCTCGACAAACATTTCTTTTGAATCTCATAGCCTAAAACTTAACGTCTCTAGAATTTAGTCTATGGAAAACTCTTATTTTTCTACACTGGCGACGTAGCGCCTTCTGACTCCTTCATTCCACTTTTCTCTTTAAAAATCCATACACACTAATTCACTAATCCCACAAATGTCTGACCAGGAGAGCTCATTAAGAAAAGTCGAAATATCCTACACTTCAAATAACGTGTTAAGAAAGAGATTGATCTTTGATCGAAAACCTTGAAATACTTGAAACACAATTCTCTCGTGAGTATATACAATAAAATTCAGAGATGTTAAAAAATTAAATAATAAAATTGATTTATATTTTTAACGATATTTTAATTTATAAGCAAAAATATAATACAAAATAAAGAGTAGATCTAAATTTCAGATATATATTTCAAAAGTAAGTTGCTCCCTTCTTCAGTGTCAATGGATAACTGTTCAAAAAGTAATTGACAATATATAAATTAGATGCGCAACTAAGTTCTCGCTTCTTTTATGAAATTGTCACTTTATTGTGAAAAAATGGTTAAAAACGAATTATTCAAAATATTGCCCATCGCTAGCGACAACTTTTTCCCATCATTCTGGCAGGGCTCGAATACCGTCACGGTAGAAGTGTTCGTCTTTTGAAGCTATCCACGAATCAAGCCATTTTGAGATGTCTTCATATGAGTAGAACTGTTGATAAGCCAGACCATGTGCTATCGAACGGGATAAGTGATAATCGGACGGCGCAATATCTGGGAAATATGGCGGGTGGGGTAGGAATTCACATTTGAGCGTTTCTAAGTAGATTTTAACGGATTTGGCAACATGAGGCCGAGCGTTGTAATGCCTTAGAATGACTTTTTCGTGCCTCTGCTGGTATTGTGGCCGCTTTCCGCGCAGTGCTCGACTCAACCGCATCAATTGAGTTCGATCCCATTGACCGTTCCCCAGTGATGGTTTCGTTCGGTTTCAATAGTTCATAATAAATAACACCGCCCTGGTCCCACCAAATACACAGCAAAATCTACGCAGCATGAATATTCGGCCGAGCCGACGACGTAGAAGCATGACTGGGCAATCCCCACGATTTTCTTGTCTTTGGGTTGCTATAACGAATGCATTTTTCATCACCCGTAACGATGCGATGAAGAAACCCCTTCCTTTTTTGCCGCTGGAGCAGTTGTTCACAGGCGAAAAAACGACGCTCAACATTTCTTGGCTTCAATTCATAAGGAACCCAAGTTCCTTGTTTTTCTGAATCATTCCCAACCTATGCAAGCGCTCGAAAATTGCTTGGCGGGTAACTCCTAATACTGAAGCAAGCTCTTGTAGCGTTTGGCACGGATCTTCATCGAGCAATTCTTCCAATTCAGCGTCTTCGAAGGTTTTTGGTCTTCCTTCACGCGAACGGTCTTCAACATCAAAATCACCGTCTTTGAAGCGACGAAACCAATCACAGCACGTTGTCTCACTTACAGCAGTACTTCCATAAACTTTTTGCAGATCTCGATGAGCTTCAGCTGCCGTTTTTATTGAATAAAAAAAAAAAGCATTACTTCCCGCAAATGACGATTATTTGGCACAAAATTAGACGTTTTCACACAACCAAAAGTATATGACACAAAAACAAAATCACTCAAAAAACTGTCGAAGCAGTTTGTTTACCATATGTCTAAGCTTGGTCCATGACGATTTGGTTATGTCACAATCGACCAGCACTTACTACTGGAGCCATCTCTTGAATAACAGCGGGAACTTAGTTGCGCACCTAATATCTGAATATATATCTGTCAGATTCAAAACAAAACATATCATTTTAGAATGGAAAATCAAAAAATTAAAGGATCGTTTGGAGGTGCTGAACACGGGAAAATTACAGGATTAGGAACATTACAGAGTAGAAGTTTTGTAATACCTAAATATACGAATTCCAGGCGAAGATGGCTTGAATTTCACACTGTCCACAAATTTAAAAATTTAGAAAGCCAACCGAAGCATTCTTTGCAAGGTGTGTCTGAAAAGTTCCCGGACTGGTCAAGAATAAAGAAAACTACGAATGATTTCGGCTAAACGGATTTACTTTATTCAAAGTAGTTCCCTTCGGCCTTTCTACATCGCTTTGCACGGTCTGTAAGCGTGTCAAAACATTTATTTAAGTCATTCTTTGATATCATGTTTAGAATGGCGGTTGTCGAAGTTTGGATGTCTTCAATGTTCGCAAGATGCTTTCTTTTCATGTCGAAATGTAATTTTCCGAACAGAAAAAGTCACATGGTGTCAAATGAGGCGAATACGGCGAGTGATTGATGGAAACAATGCCAATTTTATCAAAAAATCGATCACAAGCGTCGACAATGAGCTGACGCATTATCATGTAACAAACGACAACTTCCACATTCACGATATTTTGGGCGAACGAATTACGACGTATTCGCGAAAACAAACGGTTTATAACACCAAGATAAAACACAGCATTAACCCTTTGGCCTTGTGGAATGAACTGTTTATGGAAAATCTCCTTGGAATCGTAAAAACAAATCAACATTGATTTGACTTTTAATTTCTCCAAACGCGATTTTGGATCGGCCTTCTTTAAAACGTTCAAACCACTCGAAGATAGTGGTAAGGGATAAACAATCATTACCATAAGCGTTTTGTATCATTTGATGCGTCCGAGCCGTTTTAACGAGTTTAAAAAAGAATTTAATATTCACTCTTTGTTCAAAATTCATTTTACGATCGATGGTATAAAATTACTGTCATTTCGAGCGCAATAACTTGGGTTCTATTTATCCAAATGTCATGGAATTTAGACACAACGTCTATGATGAATGTAAGATGAAATGCCGAAAAGATCTAAAAGATGCCACTACCAGTTTTCTTTATTCTTGACCAGTCAGGGAACTTTTGAGAAGACCTTGTATGTTGTTCTGTTTGCTTTCGTTGTGTAGAAGTAAAACTATGAAAAAACTATTCCGATTTATTGAAAAGCAAATGACACTGCCAATCAACTACAAATTAAGTGCAACACATTTCTTTGCAATTTAAAGCAAACTGTGAACAATTAGCACAACCATGTATCCGGCTCTTTTTTTTAAATACAAAATTTTTTCACTTATCTGGATCGAAAGCGTCTGAACCATTCAAAGTTCTTAATAGCATAAGACTTAATACGTTTCCAGTCTTATTTCATTTTTTCTCTATCCTCGTCGTACGACAATACCACGGAAAGCTCGTATGTGAATATTCCGCATACTGTTTTTTTTTTCTTCCCTTTCAGGATTTTCCTCTTGATGTCACTATGCATAATTTATCATCGACTTCCGCAAATCTTTGAGTTGCTATGCTTGAAAAACTTCATATTTTCCATTCGCACTCATATGTGGTACAAGTAGAAGTACATAGTATGTGTACATTGTGTAGCATTGTGCTATGTCTGGTTCTACTTTGGCTTCTACTTGTCATTTTCTGTGGCCTCTTTGACTGTTCCTAGTCATTTAAAATGAAATCTCGTCTGTATACATCGAAGAGAAATGAGGAGTCGCCCTAACTCCGAACAGATGTCAGTTATTAAAAATTCCTTTCAGCTCTGTAAGATATCCATGGCGTAAATTTAGGATTTTCGTAACGATCGTTTCAGGGTAGTTTGAAAACTAGCAATTCCGGTCATTTGTAGAATTGGATACTCCTTTCATTTCCTAAAAGGAGATTGCTCGTTGAGAGCCATAGGTGCAAATAGTTGATTGTCGTTTTATTAGTTCAATCGTTACAAATTTTGTTTGGAACTTACGAAAACTTCCTTTACAAGTTTCAAATATGATGATAGTTACAGACTGAATGAAGAGAAAATCACAAAAAGAATGCTGAAACTCCTTAGAGATAACTTTTTGCGAGTAATCATGTTATTGTCCTTTTACTCAGAAGGCTCTCAAAGCATAAATTGCGAAAAAAATATATAAATCCAATCACCAGTACGCATTACATACATCCTTGACACTTTTCTTGCACTGAGAGCTTGCCTATCCAGAAATTTCTGTGGGAAACACTCGTGTATGTCTTTATGATAATGCTCTATATGTGAAGAGAGAACACACCGTTTGAATAGACTACTGTAGTGTCTGATCCTGTGCATGAAATGTATGTGGAAGACATGTCGCAGATAATGAAGTAACCTTTATAGACACTAGAATTGTTGATGTCTTCTATAAGACAAGTGGGCGTTTAAGAATTCTGATAATAAACGCCGAATTTCGTGTATGTTGGTAATATGTAGAGTAAAAGGCCTTCATGCGTTCGTTTGGTGTCATATTAAGTAAAAATTTCGCACCCTCTATGCTTTAAACAGGGAGATCATGACTTTATGCGGGTTATAAATTTCCTCGAAAATATTTATATATAGAAGTAAAGAGCACTTTAACAGGTAGCTTTAAATGTTACATTTAAATATTCTAAACTGTTTTAATATTGAATTCTTCATACACGCATCACGTTTGTATCTATAATATGTATGTATGTATGTATGGATGAATGTATGTATGTTATCGTTCATATCTAGTACTCATAAAAGGTTTGAGTTCTGAAATTGTCTTTTAAATAGCAGTTTGAGCTCTGTTTGCAACTAAGGTGTAGTCGAGTATTGGTAGAGACTGCATAACAATGAGATTTATTCTGCTTCTTCTTACATAAATTCAATTTTGAAGGCTTTCAACGGAACCCAAGACAAACAAATGTGTACAGAATAGAACTTTAGACAATTTGTAGGCTACTGACCAAACACCTCCCTGGTCGCCTAGAGTTCCTAGCCGGCAAGTGCTCGAAAAATGACTTTCGGCAAACTCATTTTTCTTACGATGTATGATATCTTAAGACCATGGTGACCCCTAGTTAAATTTGGAAGCACGGGAGGGATACGAGTACTGTAAAACGGGTCTATTTTTCCTATGCGCCACAAACGATTAATGATGCATTTCTGTAAAACGAAAATTGTACGAGCGTAACTAAACCTCTTCAGCAACGTCCAAACGTCCAACTTTTTATCCACCTTGTGAACAAATGTGTATAAGGCATGCAAACGAGATGTCGGGAATGTTGAATTTCCAATTTTGTCCAAGTGGCACTAAAAATACTTCTGTTTATCAACCAGCTGATCCAGTTTACAATTCGTTAATTAACCGAACATACCACTTACTTCAACTCCTGTTACCCATACTCACTGCTGCAATACAAAAATCTGCTACTTTCTTGAAGTACGTAGAATTTTCTCCGTTTCCCACGCAGGCAGATCATCCTTCATTCTTCAAGAAGGAGCAAGATATGATAACAAGAAAGGCTACGCACAATACTGCCTCGATGCGCAATGCTACTCGGCATTAAATCTGTGGTTGAATTTTCCGGTGCTACTCCACACTAAGGACACTAGGCCAGGAATTGAAGTGGTGACTTCATTGCACATTCCGGGCAAATTGATTGTTTGACATATCTAACTCCTCTTCGGTGCCGTTCCATCGCCGCTCTAACTTGATCGAAATTTGATTTAATTGAATCACCTTCGAGTCAGTTATCAAGCCTTCTATATTTCATGGTGCTTTGGAATTTACTGACCGCATGTCAAAGCCACCAAATTATGAATGAGTCTGGGAATCCACTTTGTAACTAATATTATCTAGTATTATGCTGGCTGCATGGTCAGTCATCACTCAATCACCCGATTATGTCTACCAATTTGGCAGAAATGAAGACTTATCTTACAACAATCGTCATGAGCAACACAATACGTCTTTTTTAATTAGTTATATGTTACTACTCGTCGAACCGTGTCAACTACTTCCATGATATAACCAAAAATTAGAATTATCAGAATTAGGTAGGACCAGAATTACATGGTTATTATACGAGGGGCGGTCCGATACATTTGATTCGCGATTTATTTGTCAACAGTCTCCTCTTAGTTCGATGAACATGATCCAGCAGTGTTCAAACTTCTTCAGCCCATCTGAAAAATACGCTTTGTCCGGTTCTGCAAATTTCGCCTCTGTCGCGGATACGACTTCCTTGGCGAGTGACTTTTTCAAAATTGGAAACGAAAAAAAGATTTACCGCACACAGCATCCAAGTGCTGCCTATTTTCGCTGCGCAATTTCCCTTTTCGAAAGACATTGGTCTTTCTCCAATGTTCTAAAATCCTCGGACACGGCCACTTCCACACGCAATCAAAACATAACTTCTTGGTCGACCCGGCTGAAATTTTGACAGTAGCCTTCTACGGACATGCACTACATGAAATTGAATTATCTAGCGATAGCGGCGCCATCGGGCAGTGAGGCTAAGTACTTAGTGTACTGTCCCCTTAAAGAAGTTGAAAATGTGAGGAAATTTATCGAGAAACATCGTCATCTCACATCAGAAATATTACCTCCAGACTTAGTACTCATGGCTTAGTTGTTATTTGCAATTATTATCCTATTTTGACATTGTGTACTTACTTTTCCAAAATGTTAGCAGTTTATTGTTTTATAGATTTTTGTAGTTTTTTGAACAAATTTTTGAAAATTTGCAATGAATTGAATCTATATAATAAAGTATGTGTTGATATTATTAAAAAAACAATTGTTGCTTAAGCGATGTAATAAAATTGTTAACTTAAGGTTGGTTCAATAAAAATTAGGTGGATCTGAAGTATTCAGGTCATAAATTTTCAAAATAAATTTAAGGCGCCTGTTATTTAAACTTACATCGAATATCAAAACGTCTTAAATGGAGATTGTAATAAACAATTAAACAAAAATTTTCTCCCCATTTAAATATCAGACGCAAGGCATATAGATATCAGTGAGTCATCTTATGGATCCATATGTGCAATTAGAAGAAATACAGGAAGATTAAGAAGATTCTCAACATCATCAAACACGCCAAGTCATTGAACTACCTCACAGGAAGAAGGCCTGGCGTCTGATGTAGAGGTCAAAATCATGATGCGAAAAGGTAAAAAAAGAGAAAACAGTACTGCATCTGAAATTTATGGTTGAAGAGATGAACTGCGATGATCCTGTTTCATTATGCATCACCGATGAAATAATCGAGATGGTTGTCGAAAAAACAAATAGAGATGCAGCAATCAGCAATAAAGTGCATATCCAAAGTGCCATCTAGCAGCAGAATGCATCAAGAAAGCCGAAAGCCATTTACGAAATGTCAAATTTTACTACTGAAATTCAATTGTAATGGTCTTACTGGAAGATGAATGCAAATGCACTCATAAAAAAGCAATAAAACGCTATCGGTTTCAATGTTGAAATATACTCACAGCCAAAATTAATAGCCCACCCTGTAGTCCTTTAAGCTTGTCGGAACTATCCATTTCACGAAAATTTGACGAATGGTATGTTGAAGGGAATATTTGAAAATTGAAAACATGTGAAAATACTGCCAAAAAATGATTTATTATATCACAACCCGAATTTTTTCAATATTTTTGTCGATTGATTGTTTCTGTTTAATTTTAAAAAATTTTTTCTTCGATAAATTTTTCATCCTTTTTTGTGACCGAGTTCAAGTTTAATAATAAGTGTTATCACCTCGAGCTCTAATGACAATTTTAAGTCCGCTTGGAACACTTTCCGCGACACCCTAAATGTCTGGCTGAAGGACACAGTGCAACTCCTCTACCAAAGCAATGTTGAGCTCCCCATGGTAGTAGGCACTGGGACTTTACCCGCAAACGCCTTTTAAGGTTATACCAGATATGTTTGATGGGATTAATGTCAGGACTAGTCGCTGGCCATGTAAAACTTTGAACACCAATGTCTCTAAATTATTTTGTGACTGTTGAAGCAAAATGGCAATGTGCAGTATCATGTATTAGCCAATTATCAATAAATGGAGCATGGAGAATTTCTTCCACGTGCATCTGAACGTTAGCACTGCTCCTACCAAACGCGGTATCCCTAAGGAGTGTTGGTCTTATAAGAAATACCTCCCCAAATCTTTATTGATTCGCCCTGATAACCCACTGTTTAAGATATAGTGCCAGCTATATAACCCTCTCATTTTACCTATGTAGACACGAAGACACTTAAAGGACACTTAAACACGTTGTATTTCTCATCTGAAATACACCGTCATTCCATTGCATCATAATTCAATTACAATATTCTCGCGGAGAACCAAGTCTAGATCGATGGTGTTGTGGGAGAAGTTCAGTAGCGCGAGTTACACAAAAACCTTTTAAATCACTTTCTGTCAGTCTTCTTCTAATCGTACGTTAACTTACTTTATATTTTCTAACCTCAAAGAGTCGTATATGAACCTTAGTAGCAGTGCAAAAGTGATTTCTCAATACGTCGCTGAAAATAAAGCAGTCGTTTCGACTGGAAGTCCTCTTTGCCTCCGGGTGTATAGTTCTGTCTCCTAAACCGTTTAATGGCATCCTGTACCGTTCTTCGAGGATGACCGAGCATTAGAGCGATGTGAAATTGAATGTGCGAATTTATGACGTAGAGAATAAAGCGTAATTTTTTTTTGAAGATTTAGTAAATTGATAGGAAATTTATTGTTCGAGGTATAACATTCTTATACAAGTGTTACCTTGGCCCAGGAAATTCTCTGGAAATATAAATAAAAATAAAAATGTTCTACGTCCGTAGACAAGAAAAAACAAGAACAGGACGACAATCTATTGTTTGAATATGGGACCAGTCAAAAACCAACTAAATGTCAGCTGGCCACTGGCCATAATGATAAATTGAACGAGACACTTTTTTTTCGTATAATGGTGGTAAAAAGAGAGTTGATCTACTAACCAAATAACTTCATATTATAATTGTGTACGAAAAACTGTGATGTGGTACAAGTAAATTGTTATACAGCGAATATCCGGAACTTCTCTCGTCAACTGCGCTACGTGATACGAATCAAAATTTTGAAATTTATCAAAAAAAATTGTCGATCAGCCGTCAATGGATGTTGTACATCCCCTAATGTAGTAATAACAAAAACAACTAAAAAAAAATTTATTTAACTTGTGCAAAGGATCCGCGAAATCGGGCGAGAAAGCGACGCAGATAATGACATAAATACTTAGGAAACCTAAAATGTACTCATTATGAGTACATTACCACGAGTAGAGCAAAGAAATCACAAACATATCGAGATCATTGTGAAGTGAAGGTTGCTCTTTTTTAGCCTTCTTTAAAAAATTAAGTGGATATTATATAAAAAAAATAATTGTGATGATTATATTGTTAAGTCTAAAAACTATTGAGCTTTTTTTGTCATGTTTCGATCGAATATTTCTTTTATTTAAAATGGATTTTATTTAAGTGCATATTTTCCATTATTATCCATGACTTTTTGCCATTTTTTGGGTAGAGCCATTACTCCATCTGTCTAGAACTTCTGTGGTCTATCAGCGAAAAACTTGACCAAGTGATTTTCACAGTCTCTTTTCTTTTCATTTAGGAAGTTTTGCAGAGACCGAAACAAATGAAAGTCTGATGGTGCAAGGTCTGGACTATACGGTGGATGTATCAAAACTTCCCAGCAAAGCTCTATCAATAATTTCCGGGTCATCAAAGATGTGCGTAGTCTGTCATGATGGAAGACAACAAAAGAAAGATCAATTCTGGACGGTTTTTTTAAATGGCTTGTTGCAATCTGGTTCATTGCTGACAGTACAGAGCCGAATCGAGTGTTTGGCAAGATTCTAGCACCCGATGATAAACAATTCCCTTCCAATCCCACCAATACAGACAGCATAACCTTATTTGGTGTCAATCCTGGCTTTGCAGTCGTTTGTAATTATTCACCTTTTTTTGACCACGATCTTTTCCGAACTACATTATCGTATCTTACCCATTTTTCATCGCCTGTAATGGAATGGAAATTCGGTCGATCAATTTTTTGTGCGTGAATTCTTGTGGCACCCAAACGTCGAGCTTCTTTGTGTGTCTAGCCTTTCGCAAATGGTTTAAAACTGTTTGGTGATGGATATTCAGTTCCTTAGCAATGTCATGGCTGCTGATGTGTCGGTCTTCAATTTTTTGTAAGATTTCATCGACTTTTTCAGTGATTGGTTGACCTAAGCGAGTTGCATCTTTGACATCAAAATTTCCCAAACGGAAGCGAGCGAACCATCTCTTGGCTGTGGTTTTTGATAAAGTATCTTGACCGTTGACACCACAAACTTTTTCACGAGCCTGCGATGCATTCTCACCTTGATTGTAGTGATATTTTGAAATATAACGATTTTTTCAGAAATTTCACTCATTTTTAAATGAATACAATTTTGGACACGAATTACAAAATACAAAACTGTCCGTATGAAGATTGTAGACTGGAATGTTACCTATCAAACGCATGTCAGTTTGACTCAATCTGATTACTTTTGCCCGCAATATATGTCAACGAACACCATCTAGTGACAAAAAAAGGATCAATACTTTTCAAACTATCTAATATTAAATGTGGGGTTTTGTATTGACAGTTTTTTTATAATCTTGGAATGCTTTATGTGTAAACTGTTGAATAAAATAAAAATTTTATTTTATATTGTACTGCGTATTTGTTGATAATGAAACCTGTCCCATCGGTGGGTCATTCCCGAAAAAAAGCAAAAAAGATGACATCAGAGAAGTCAAACTGAATATATAGAAAGCATAATGTTTCAATCCGAATGACGTAAAAGCCAACTTGAGAGGGCTCCCTATCGTAATAAGACATTTATGAATTGATTGGATATTGTTTTTCTATTTGCATTGCATGTTCACTCAATAAAATAAATCAAAGTTTTTCATTATCTTCTATAACTGCTATTGCTTTTTCCATAACAAAATGCACAATGTTTTCCTACATATGCATATGTTAATAATCCTTAAGAAATGTTCTCATGTCGAGAAATCTTACACAATCAGTGTTTTGACATATGCGTGTCAGGCAATCATTAAATCAGATCCATAACGGAAACGTACTCTTCATATATGTAAAACGGATTTCATTGTTAATATGCATCCCGATACAATCGCTCACACATTACACGAAGCATAAATTGTTCCTTCATATCAACTACTACGTTATTTGAGTTATTGCTTTTAAAAATGTACGTTTTCCGTTTGGTTGTATTTCAGGTGGACGGACAAAAGTATACCGGACAAGGACGAAGTAAAAAGATAGCCCGAGTCGAAGCAGCTGCAGCCGCACTACGAAGTTTCATACAATTTAAGGATGGAGCGGTTTTGACACCATTGAAACCAACACTGAATGTTGATTTTACAAGTGATGAGCATTTGGAAAATGGTATTTCAAAAATTGGCACAGATCAATTAGTTGCAGCTTTAGAACAATATTTAAAGCATGCAAAATGTAATATCGGCGCTCGTGTTGAAAGCAAGTGTTTGTTCTACTTATTGTTTTTTTATATTTTATGTTATACTTTTCAAATTGTATTTGATTTTTCTGCATTTCAATATTCCTATTTTTTAGTGCCGCCTGGAAAACGTTTTACATTTGACATTTTATAGGCTGTATGTTGATTTAAGATGCCAATTCATCGGCTTTCGGTTGAATTCAATTTTGGTTTTATTGCTTGTAGGACTTTTTATAGGGCAAATACTGTAAGAATTCGAATCTGATGAATAAGTTTTACTCATTACTTGTTCATTCCCTGTGTCGTTTGTGCTTTTTGTATGGGTGCATAAAATCAAAGGATTCAAATAGCAATGAAGCTCAAACTTAATGTGAGTTCCTCTATATTGGTTTCGTTCGTAAAACACAAAAAAAATAAAGGATTCGGAAAACTACTGAGTATTTCTTAAACGCCGAGCATTGTTATTCGTCAAATTATGCTCCTCTTTTTCCTTTATTTGGCTGATCATTAACATTCTTTCATTCGTTTTTATTTTGATTATATTACAAGAATTGATAATTTGTAACTAGGTATTTAGACTCATCAACAAATTCACCATGCTTTGAACAGGAAGCACATAGTCCAATTCTATCAAAACTTGGATTTTCGCCATCTACTCATAAAACTGTTTAGATGTATTAGAATTTTTTTTTCAACATTGAAGTATATATTAACGAATTCCGGGTGGAATAAGCAAATCATCGAACAGCATTATCGTCAAAATTAAATTTTGACCTAGACTTGTCGAGCTGTTTTTGCGCCTTTACACTGGCTGGATATTTTGTTCATTTTTCGAAAATTTATGTTTCATCTACAACTCAAATCCCCTCTTTGGTAGTATTCTAATCATTGACAATGTCTTCCTTGGACAGTCGCACTATATATATGTATTTTCAAAATAATTCTCTGGTGAAAATACATCGTATCTATTAAACATATATTTTAATTTAAATTTAGATTTTGTTATCATTCAAGTATTATTAAATGGTTTAAAACATGTATTATTTTTATCAAATGAGCTGCCAAATTAAATACCTAAGCAGAAAACAGAAAACTATTTCTGAAAACCTGTGTTAATAACTATCCACGCTCGCAGTGTTAAATTAATTTTTTTTATAGTACATTAATTATGTGTAATATTAACACCATTTTAATTTTTTTGAGTTTCTTTAGATTTCCTATTAGTGTTTACAATTACCGACAAACACAATTAATCTCCTGTGAATCTTGTGGGGTTTGTTACCAGCGCGGTGTCCTGCTGGGTATGACTCGAAAACGGGCGCGCTTATTGTTCGTGTCAGCGCTCATTAAATATAAGGGATTTTTGTAAAGATATCGAACTTGAAAATGAATTAAAATACAGATAAATTATTTTAAATGCAATTATTAAGATAATTGTCTGCCATTTTTATTTGAATATGTTTTCAGGCATTTGGCGACTTCTCTAACCAATAATTTGCACCGTATCCCGCCGATAACGCGGCGCATGCTGTCTTCTTCTCGTAGGATAACTACTCTAAGATGAGTCATGTGAGGTATCCCCACAAGAAAAACTCCAGCGGTGTTAAATCATAAGATTTTATAAGCCAGGTTACCGAGTCAAAACGAGAAATTCTGCCTTCATCAAATGCTTCATTCAATAAGTCGATGCTTGCACGGAATTTTTGAAATGTCACGCCATCCTGTTGAAACCAGAGGTCCTCTCCATTACGGCGAATTAATGACGTAACGATAAAGTCGTTTTTCATAGACCTATAGCGGTCACCATTGAATCTAATGTTATTCTCCGCAGCAGTTCTTGAGACATAGGGCCAATGATTCCATCGGCCCACAAAGCACATCAAACAATGACTTCTTCCGGATGTAACGTTGCTTGGACAACCACCTATGGTCCTTCACCCCTCCGAATGCAAAAATTTTGTTTAATAACGTAATAACTCAACCAGGAACGAGCCTCATCGCCAAACAAATGCTTTTCTTATGCAATTTAGGATCTCCAGCGATTTGTTCTTGAGCACACACCGTATCTACGCGGTGCTACCATTCATTACGGATCCTTCCATAATGTAGATGGGTATAGGTTATATTTGTTGACCACGATATCAAATGGACTCACTTGGGTATTTGTCAATATTACGCTCTACTGATTTCTTCCTTACTCACTGTACGACGGCTGGATGGATGCGTTTTATCAGAGAGAGAGAGTAAACGTGGTGCGGAGACGATCCATGGTTAATCGAATTATTTGTTCCGATGGACGGTTATGACCGCCTTAAAATTGCGCCTTAAATTAAAACTTTTTTCCGGCCAAAAAAATGTAATATCAAATATTTTCTTGTTGCTCTAAAAAAAGTTTTTATTTAGTAATTTTGTTTTGTGATATTTAATAGTTAACGGTTGAACATGGGTGTTAATTTAGGCTGTATTCCAAAATACTCTTAAACGATTTTTAGCCAACTCACTACATCTCTTTCAAATTCAATGGATCGAATTCATTTTACGTTGTCCTGTTTGTAAATCTTTTTTTAAAATTTTCGAAATTTGCAAATAAAAGATTTGCTTTTAATTCTCATCCTTTGATCCTTTGAATGTGTTTTAACTAAATCTAGGGAACGAAATATTTCATGCCTCAGAATTTTTTTCACAAAAGCAAATGTGTCCCTTGAGATAAATCCAAGTGAGCATTAAAGTCCAAATCTCAAACTTATTGTTGTAAAAATTAGAAATTAAAATAAAATTAATATGTATAGATTCCACTCAGTGCATTGCGATAAATCGTTTATTTGAGGGAATTTAGTTTATCCTAAAGTGAAACTGGTGGTGATAAACAGAAATGTTCTTAGGACCCATGATAGCTGGCCGCTTTCAAAAGTAATTCCACGGTGATATTTAATCATTTGCTTTGTGATGTAACCAAAGCATCCTTTTGCGGTTAAACAATAATCGGGATCCTTTTTCCTTTTAGTACCCAAATAAAATTTGGATAGGCTTTATTTGGGAAAAAGAAACACAACAGCCTCGTTGTTTTCACATTTAAAAGGAAAAATTCAAAAACTTTTTGAGTTTTTAGAAACATTGATAGAAAATCTGCAGTTTTTATTCGTAATTTGTGCTTTGCTGATACTGTACGAGTTTTTCACTTGAGTCGAATCGTTGGCGAATATAAAAAAGTGAAAAATTCGAGACCGTTGCGTTTGCAACGATGCACACTTCAGACACCTAAATATCCCAATAATTTTCTTGGTTGACTAAATAGCCATACGATTTTATTGGCGCTAGAAGTCATAGGAAAAACAGCATCCACGTTTTCGAAATTTCTTTCACAACTCATTTTTTGTGCAAAACTCCAAACATCCTGTGATATGCCTTTGCCCAGAACTTATTCAGGTACTGTCATATGTTAGTCATCTTAGATTTGGATAACCCGAACAGTGTTTTCCGTCTTTGTCCAGATTTAAGCTTAGCTAAATAGTTTTTAAACTATTGCAAATTGACGTAACAAACGCATATGAACCGGGTTTTTAAGGGTTTAACGTTTTGTTTGTTATATTTCGTAACAGCTCCAAAAATGTTATTTCCTGTTGAACGAAACAGGAAGAAGTAATCGCTATAAAAGATCGTAAAAATGAAACCATGTTACATATATAAATGAAATACAACAAGAACAAACTAGCAAAAATTTATCCTAATTTTAAACGCTTCTCATTTCTTGGACTTTTCAAGCCTTAAATGGGACCCAAAAACATGTCTTACTCAGCGTTTCCTATGAATATCAAAACACTCTTCTCACCGTCGAAGCACGAGCTAAAGAAGCTAATTAGTTGCCTAAAAGGTTATAATTGATTCATTCATTTGTTTGTTAACATTTTATTAAAGTAATTAAGCCAGTCCTTAAAAATACTGTAACAAAAAATTTAAAAACAAAATTTAATTGAAATTCTCTGAAGCGGGCGAGAATATTTACAAGTAATAATTCGTATTTTAGTTTCAAAATATTTCCAGATTCTTTTGACATACTGCTTGCAATTTGTAAATGTTGGCATGCAACGACACGAAGTTATTTAAAAACATTCAACTTTTGCATAAACGGATATTGCAATTTGTTTCTACAGCACCAAGATTTATTTTGAAATTAAGGTGTTCACTTCGGTATTCACCATCGTCCAAGACTGCTTATCGAAACAAATCACTATAATTCGCGACATGCAACATGTTACACTATGATCTGTGAGAATTTAACACTGCGAAGGCAACATGCCAACTTGGAAAAGAAGAGAAATGAAAAATTTTGCAAGGATTATATTTTGGAGTGAAAAGTCAACACATAAATTGTATGCATGCATAAATGTTCGTACAAAAATACGATACATTCATGAATATGTGAGAAAGTTTAGAACGACAAAAGCACTGAAATGGAAATAATTTGGCATGGAAACTTATACCAACTGCATAGACCGTAAAGCTAAGTAAAATGTTCTTACATTATTTAAGGTCAGTGTCTCTGTAATCTGGGAAAATTATTTTAATTAATTACTAGAGGTTATTCGCAATATGAAGCGTTATAAATCATAGTTTAGCACAAACATCTACATAAACATGCCGAAGTACTAAGTTGCCGATAAAACTTCCGATTTGAATAAAACTAAACGGAAACTAAACATCGTTAAAAAATTTCGAAACAGCCCAATCGCTGTTTTTCAGAATTTTAAAATCATAGAATTGTACCAATAAAAACGAAGTTCATGTCAGCTTTCAACCGCAATCTTGCGTATTTAACAGGAATCAAGGAATCTCTCAATTTCACGTAGGAAACCTGATGAGTTTCTATTATCTGTCCACACATCGTTCCAACGTTTATTGACAGACCAACTTATTTTGGGCCACATTCCCGGAATTGTTCAAAAAACGAAGTTTGACAAAGTTTCTTCATGCCACTAAAGTACGTTCTGTAACAAAGAAGTTTTTGCAAAATAATCACTCGAAAATTGTGAGAAAATGGAATAATTTCAATCGAAAATGGAATACGATTTACAACATTACAGGACCAGATATAAATCAAAACTCAGGAAAATTTTAACATTTTTTTATCTGAACATCGTAAAAAGTCTTCATTTGTTATTTGAATGGTTTGAAATTTTCAAATAAATTCAATAAAACTCCGCGATATTCCATTATGTGTTGAGTTTTATTCTGGAATCTACGGCTGTTTCCTGGCCGATATCACCCCTCTTCAGTGATATGTCTATTGATCATTCTATGATAAACTCGTTATGACTATGAGCAAAAGTTAAATCACTTAAAAAATATCTCACGTCCATCAATGTTCATTCACTCTATTGACATTACACTGCAGAAAGGACCATATTCGCTCCAAAACAGCTGTTTCTTTCAAATTAATACTCAACCTGCAAATAGAATCCCCCAAGAGTTATTTTAATAAATACCAGGTATGCGCCTATGAAACCGGTAACGACATCTAGCGGTAAATAGCCGAATATTTATAAACTTCGGAACCGTACCAAATGTCATGTTTACTTCTTCTGTCATTTGTCAACAATATTCAGTTCAGAATTTGTCAAGTTTCATCCAACAACGCATTGTTTGACACTCCGGAAAATGTCGGATTACGTGCCTACAAATTACGATTTTCGGACACAGTTAATTTTGTGTTACCATTTGAAGAAAAACGCTTCTGAATCGCATCGAATGTTTGTGGAAGCTTACGGCGAGCATGCTCTTGGTCGCACACAGTGTAATGAGTGGTTCAATAAATTTAAAAGTGGTGATTTTGATGTGAGAAATAAGGAGCGTGGCCGGCCACCAAAAAAGTTTGAAGACGCCGAATTGCAAGCATTGCTCGATGAAGATGATGGCCAAACGCAAGAACAGCTCGCAGAACAATTGGGTGTTGACCGTCGGACCGTCGGAAAACGTTTAAAAGCAATGGGAAATTTTCCCATTTTCAGAAAATGGGAAAGGTCGGTAGATGGGTGCCACATGAACTGACTGAAAGGCAGCAAGAAAATCGAAAAACCACTTGTGAAATGCTGCTCGCCCGGTACAAAAGAAAGTCGTTTTTGCATAGAATCGTAACTGGTGATGAAAAGTGGGTCTATTTCAAGAATCCCAAACGAAAAAGACAACGCGATGACAACGCACCACCACACCGCACTAGAGCCACCAAAGAATTAGTTGCATCGTACAACTGGGAAGCTCTTGCTCATGCGGCTTACTCACCAGACTTGGCGCCTTCGGATTATCACATGTTCGCATCGATGGGCCACGCATTAACGGAACGGCGCTTCAATTCTCACGCAGAAGCCAAAAAATGGATTGATGATTGGTTTCAGGCAAAAGACGAAACATTTTTTTGGCGAGGCATCCATAAATTGCCTGAGATATGGGAAAAATGTGTAGCTAGCGATGGCCATTACTTTGAAGAATAAAATTGTAATCATTTCCTCACAATAAATGTGTTTTTTTTTTTAAATAATTACCGGTTTCATAGGCGCATACCTGGTAAGTCATTTAGAGCTGGCGTGTTATTTACTCAATTCTTCCTTTTGAATGATCCAAACATGCTTGTGCGTGGCACTGTCAACCATGCGCTGAACCAAAGAACTTGAAAAAATTAAAACGTGAGTTCCTGAAGACCAAATAATTTAGGCCGAAAATTTCGATTTCGTCTAACAATTAAAATTGTACCAAGGGATTTTGATGGATGGAGGCTTTCCAGATCAGACATCACTTATCAATACTTCTATCACTCTTTATATGATATCATCTTATAAATACACCAATTTCACAGAATGTCGTACTTAGTACGTGAATATTCTTCGGAAAATTAATTCTGGAAGCAAAGAAAAAACTTCCAGTCGACGCAAATTTTTGAATCGAATCGAGTAGATTCCCAAAAAACCTTTTTGATAATTTCGGTCATTTTTTGCAAACAGCTCCACCGCGTAAGTTTCTCGCCGATATTTTAAAACTTTCGTTCGATTCCTGCCAGTGATTATACCCCGCATATTTTGTTTTAGTTGCCCCATGAAATAAATTATTTGTATTTGTAATTGCTTCCATCTTCATAAATTTTTTTTTGTGCTAGAAATAAAGAAACCTTCCTTTTAATTTTATGTTTTTTTATTTACCTTGCGGAATCGATTTTCGACCGTGATCGTTCGGTCTTCATCGCTGATGAAATGAATGATAAAATTAAAAGGAAGGTTTCTTTATTTCTAAATTATTTGTGTTGCTATTGTTGTTTTACCGAGTGCCCGACGAACAAATTTGGGGATTTAACCTATCATAATTCAAACAGGAATACAATTGGCACTGAGGTAGGGAGCAACTTACTCTCTAAACAATGCATTTTCTTTGAAAAAATAAAATTTAATCCTCCACGCGAATAACACGAGAGAGTATTCGGAATACGTTATTTAAAGATTATACTTGCCAATTAAATATCGCAGCTAGATTCTTACATTCGGATTCGCTATAGAATCTGATGCGAGGACAAGTTTTTATGCGTTTTGAAGAGGCACGAGAATTTCCCTTGTTATGCTTAAAATATCCTTAAAAATAAAAGTATATAATATCTCCGTTTTTGAATTTAAAAAAAAATAATAAAATTTTCATATATTTAATAATATTTAGAGTATACTTTCGTTTCTTATGACATCTTGCCAGCGTCTTGGCAACGTGTAAATGCCATTTTTTTAGAATGATTTATTTGCAGAGGCGAAGAACTCGACTATTACTCGGTTGACATCCGCTTCAGTTTGTAAAAAGTTCCTGTAAAAATTTATGCAACGAGAAAAACAAGTAATAGTCGGAGGGTGTAAGGGTTCTCAGCCTAACTCTGCGATTTTCTCACAAGTTGCCAAAGCAGCATGTAGTCTAGTATTAGCTTAGTGCAATCTGACGTGCTTGCTTTTGAACTTGGCCGGCCTCTTTTCTCTAATTGCTTTCTTTAAATCATTCAACTGCTTACAGTATCTCTGAAAAGGTTTCAAAAGCTCGTAATATATTGGTCTTTGGATGTCCCACCATATACACATCCACCATATACACACATACACCCATCATATACACTCCCTCACGTTCAAGCTCGGCTTAGAAGTGGAGGTGGCAGGCTATCCGGACTCGCAACATGCTCTTTTCCTCTCAATATTTTCGTATGTAATCCATTTTACATCACCAGTTCTCATCCGGTCCATGAAAGGATCATTTTTGTACCCAACAAGCAGAGATATTCATATGACGAGTCGATCATTCAAATTTTTTTCACTTAACTCATGAGGCACTCGCCTAATGTATATATAGACCAATCATAGCTTTCAGATATGGTCGAAAAGGGTTAGTTGAGCTGGACTCGGCATTTCTGCAATCTACGATGTCGTCGAAGAGGGATCTTGCTCTATCATAAGATAGAGCTTTATAATGTCATCATCGATCAAAGATGTCCGTCAGTAACATGGCTTGTCATTAAGGTGGAAATCATTTGCTTTAAATTTTTCAAACTTCGAGCATTTTCTGTAGCATTTATTCCTGGTTGGAATTTGTACAAAATACAGTGGCGTAAATGAACTATCAGTACCCATATCAGTACCCATATTTTCACGATCGCATCTCACTTAATAATGACATTAGACATCTTCGTTTCATTTTAGGTGTTTACGTGTGTTAAAATACAGTGATAAAGAGAGATAGTCGTATATGTCACAAGCCAACATGTGCATATGTATTGAAACTTGAAGTGACACTTTTCTTTCTGGTAGACCTTTCTAGTAGACCTAATATTATAATGAGCCTATATAATCTACAATGTCATCAAATATATCTGAAGGACGTATTTGAGGTCTACCGGCCACGAAGACAGAAAGTCATGTTATCGTTGAGATGGCCGCGATATCGATAGATAAGGTTATTTCAGTATCCTTTATGTGGTGGCGATACTTCGGGTGTCATCATGTGTTTTTGGTTCCTAGTACCAATGTTACAATGTAGGAAACTACAAATTAGTAAACTTTTTCATCGTTATATAGTCTATGGCCGTTGTTGGTAGGTTTCTTTTTCGAAAAGAAGACAAGAATATTCGCTATGTTATGTTCGATGTTTCAAACATATCATAGAAAATTTACGATGTAATGTTTGTGATATGGTAGTGTAAATTCGGGTATCAAGACTGCATGCAGTCCAGAAACATCGAAGTCCACATTTGAAGGACATTATTTTTTGAACTAAATGCCATCGGTTATTCGTTGAAATATTTGAAACATGTCATGAATATCAATTTTAGAAAAATTTGAAATTGAAAGCTCTAACATCCCATCAGGTAAACCTTAGTTTCCCTTTGATAATGGTAAATAAAAGGAACGACATAAATAATTTGACGACTCTGTCAAAATAAAAGACATTTTTTCATCGGAAAAACTAAGTGATGCAGATTTCACAGACGGATCAGTAGGATCCATAAATGTTGAGATTACCCACCAATGAGTAAGTGATAAGGGGAAATCGGGCGTTGGCCATAGTAACAATACCCTAAAAAAACTGAAGTTACTTTTGGCTTTAACATACTTCCTGAAGAATTAAAGAGTAATTCTAGGCTAACTTATTCCCTGGAGAATTAAAGAATCGGTAACCTCTCACAAGCAGGAGTTACAATTAGTTCAAACTACAAGAAAACAGAGGAAACCAGATCAAGTGTGCTGATTTACCTATCCGCACAACCTGTTGCATTAACTTATTATTTTGACTTCTTTCAACCAATATAAAGATTGATAGTATTCTGTCATAGAAAATTGACAGCTAGGTAGGATAAAACAAGCATTATAGTAAGTTGAAGCGGTATCAAATATCAAAAACCAGAACATAGACATTCAATAACGTCTATTTAAAATTATTTTTAAATTATAATTATTCGATTCAATGCTTATTTTTTAATAAATTTTCATTTAATTTGATTTATTTTAATTAAAATTTTTAAAATAAAAGAAAACACTGAATGCTAAATTTAGACAAATGCTATTCTTGTCTGTACATCACCAATATTATTTTTCTCTTGTCCTTGTTCTCTTTCTCTTCTCTTGTCCGATAGTATTTATACATCAGCTAGGATCAAACACAAAAAAATTATTTTTTTATCTAAAATCCAAATGATTTCTATACAATATTTGTTTCAGAGGAAGCGAAACTAGAAATGCATCATCTCAAGTTTTTCCAATTTTTATCGTAGATTACACTGCGATAGCTCTAAATAAAAAATGTATATGTGTTTATTTTGATGTTATTTGTAAAAAAAAATTAATTACGATTTCCTCTTAAGCACTCGATTGGACGTGCCGATATGCATACACGAATTGGGCTCAATTAGCTTAACATATCGTACCGAAAAATTTCCAATAGTTTAATCTTTAGACCTATTAATTCCAAATTGTGCTGCTTAATGTAAAATGCTGTTTTTGAAGGCTGAAACTCTTTTTTAATTGATCGGGCCCCATCCAGTGTTTGTTAAATGTCTTCATCGCTTTGGCGTTGAGTTGTAAAGTTCTTTTTTTGGAGTTTTTTATTAATTCGATCCTCGTTTGTTTTAAAAAGTTTATAACTTTTTCCACTGAAGCGTTTCTTTTGGAACTAGTCGATCAAGCTTTCTATGGTATTGACAAGTTTAATAATTTTCCGCCTCATGTGAAAACACATATAGGCTCAGTTTTACACGGCGTGTTACTAAAATTCTCGTACAAAGACGCGGTTGCCCTCCGTAAGAAGGTTGAACAGGCTAAAATATGTATTTTACGGCAAAACATTGGCTTAGGGTGCGGATAGTAAAACAAAACCATGCTATGGATGTAGTGTTAACAACAAATTGCCCACTCAACATATGTCTAGCCAACAAATCTTCCAAACAGCCTGATTTAAATAGAATTTGGAAACATTAGATCGTTTAGCACTTGTGTACATTGTTAATAGAATTATGTTCTAAATAATTCTATTGGAATTGTAAAATTTAAACTGTTTCTTGTATCTTTTCTATCAATTTCACATGAAGCATAGGCACGATATCTATCCATAATAACTAAATGCAATTCAAATATTTATCAAAGTTTTCTGCTTATATTTCCAAACGTATTTCAAATTGATACCCTTCATAAGAATAATCCAGAACCTGTTCATGTCACTTGTCCTTGGTGTACTTCCTTACTCTTTTTTTCGATCGAATGTGCTAGTGTCAACTGAAAAATCACTCTGTCGCCAAGCTTTTCCTAATGTACATAAAAACGCATCATTTCAATCTTCTCTATCCTTCAAGGACCTGTACTTTATGCGTTTGTCATTGAACACGTGGATGCCTCCCCTGACAACGCATGAAAAATTATCTCATTCACAGACTCACTTTTGTCAGAACGCAAAGATAAATGGATATACTAACAAGAACTTAAACGCACACATGATTAGAAAGGAGCTCTTTTCAACGGGAAGCATAAATTCAAATAAAAGGAAGAGGCATCATCGTAGACAAGAATATAGATGTGTGATACAATATCCAAAGAGAAAATCAGATCACCAGACAGATTTCATACTTGAGTGAAAGATTTTTAGTCAAAAAAGGGTTTCTTTGTTTCCATTCTCTTTCCAGTGTCTAGTCCTACCTTCTTTTTCCAAGATCTAGTCAATCTAGGAAAATCCATGTGTTTTATTTCTTTTGTTTTTATATATTTTCAACACTAGAAATGTCTTTTCATACTTTGATGTCCGAATCAATAAGTTATCATTTGCAAGTGTTTTTAATCAAAATTTTGGACAATTGTCGTTTACTCTTATTTATTGAACCATCTGCAATATTGACACATGAATTCTCACTGTTAGAAAGTTAGCATATTTATTGCCGTAGAATATAATTATGAAATCATTTACCTAGTTCTTTTCTTTTGTTGAGGTCTCCATGTTTTTTAATTTTTAACGAGGATAAACTTCAAAAAGATTATCATTGCTGAATGACAGTTTTCGTAAACAACATGCCATCATAAAAATAAATTATTTTTGTTTTTAAGCTCCAAACGTGTTAGCCTTATTTGCCCCGTGAATTCTGAATTCTTTTTGGAGACGCTGCGATCTATAAATTTGGTAGTCATTTCAATTTTTTCAAACCCTGGACGCAATTTTTCCATTTCTATTGCTGAACTGATGCAATGAATATGCATGAAACACTTTATTTTTTGATACTTTGTATCAGTTATACGATGTCCTTTCTCTATTTGGTCCGTATACCAGGTGTATGCATAAGTTTATTCCAGTTTTTTTGGTTAGTAAGTAAAAGTACGTAATTTTCTTGTTTTTTTTTATTCAAAATACTGACTATCAGCTTCTTCATATTCCGCCTATCTTTCAGCAAATTTATGAATACTATGCCAGAAAAATTATTTTTCTTTTGCGGAAAACCATCTTCCAGCCACTTTCCAACTACTTACCCTGTGAGCTCGTGTCCCATCAATGCGAAGAGGTTATAGTGAGATGGCGCGAAGTATGGAGAGTATGGCAAGTGCAAAAAGATGTTCCATGCAAGCGATTTCACTGGTTTTGCTGTGTGGAACAGCGCGTTGTCGTGTAACAAAATCACTATGCCATGTCTTTTGCCCTATTCTGATCATTTTTCGATTAATGCGCGTTTCAAATTTATTATTCCTTCACGTACGCGTTGTGTGTCAACGGTTGTGCCGGGTTTCAAGAGTTCATAATACACAATACCACTCGGGTTCCACTAAACACAGAGCACGGTCTTCTTGTCGAAGCGATTTGACCTGGTGGTGGAAGACCGGCTTCGCCAGGTGAAAGCCCCGGTTTTTTCCGGTTCGGGTTTTCAAAATAATTCATTTTTGGTCATCTGTCACAATTCGATGCAAAATGATTTCCTTTCGTGGCGCCGAAGCAGCATTTCACTAGATACTTTGTGGTTTTCCATTTGACGTCCATTTAGATCGTCTGGAACCCATTTAACAAGTGTAATGATCTTACACATTGCTCGTAAACGCCTGCTGATCATTTTTCTGGGACACATTTAATGCTTCTGATGATTGCCGTTGAGTTTGAGTTAGATCGACACCCAATAACTCTTGCAATTCCTTCTCTTCGAATTTTTGGGATCTACCAGAGCGGCCACTGTCTTTCACATTGATTTTTCCATTTGTGAATTGTCGAAACCATATATCACATCCCCGAATTGATAGAGCGTGTCCACCATATGTTTTTACCAGCAAATGATGAATTTCAACAGCCATTTTCTTTTGGTTTTACAAAACAAGGCAATGCGTGCCGCAAATGCTTCTTTTTCAGGCACAAAATTCGGCATGACTGACCAACGCGATAAAACAAACACGCTAGATTTGGCGAACTCCACTTGTGTGTGTTTGCAGCTAAATGTCAGACGATCGGAATTATGGTGTATGTGTCAAATTTATACACTGCGTACTTTCTGCTGGCGCCATCTCTTAGTAAAACCGGAAAGAAACTTATCATACACCCGGTAGAATATTTCTCCAGCAATCAATGACAGCTTCCACCTTGCAACTGGTTTCAATAGTTACCATTTTTGGGCTCTCCTCGTTTTGAAATCTAACTGGCACAGATTATGTCTTTGTGACTGAAGCTTAAAACTTAATACGTAAACTAGGAAATCATCCTCATGCACTGAAGACGGCGAATTGCCATTACAGATCTATCACACATCACCAAATAGTGACAGTGAATGGCGAGGAATCTTTCTGAAGTATATCACAATAAAAAACTTTCGGAAGTATTTTTCCAGAATCAGTTTCAATACTTTCGTCGATTCGGTCTTTATTTTCTCGATCAAATATTATGACATTAAATGTGGTTGAATGAGGTGAATACAGGAGTTACAGGATGATATGAATGAAAGACCAATGCTGCTACAGCCAAGATTGTTACACGCAAAGAACACATAAACTTTGACGAATATTCCTTCTTAATATATAGTAATGGGCGGTTGAAGAAAATACACTACATTCCATTATCAAAGAGAATCTTCAACATGATCTTTGAAGGTTTCTGTCGCAGGTTTTTGATCTTGATCCAGCTCATGATGGTGGTAAGAAATCGTTTTCTGATAGAACTAAACAAAATTTGATGTTTTCATAGCACAAACATATTTTATAAAGGCATTCGCCAATCATTTTGAAATGCCAACGCAGTATCAGCAGCTTGGTTCAGGATTTTCAAGCACAAAGACGTTGTTCATCAGTTGACTACGATGATGAAACATCCTTTTCTATACCTGCAAAGCCACGATCAGGGCCAATTTTCAAATTTATTGAAAAAACCTCTGCCCAGATGTCATAACATCAGTAAATTTTAAACCTGTGATTTAACCCAATTTGTTGTAACTGGGATCTTGAACCTTTTTCTCACTGAATGTGCAAAAGAGTCAAGCCCTAGGGTTAGTTTTTTTTGGCTGATTTTGTTGCATTCAATTTTTGAACATCGATTCTGGTTGAAAATCGTTAGAGATTCTCATGGAACTCTCATTCGATCTCTGGGTTTCATTCATTTTTTCGTTCTTTATAATATTTTATTTTATTTACTAAGTTTTAAGGATTTGCAGTGTTTGATACCCACTTAAAATGTGATACTTCTAACCTTAATGATGATATTCAATCGAGATTGTATTTGAAATTCATACTCGTTCATGAAATCCAATTTCATTAATTTGTACCCATCTTTACTTTGTGTTTTAGATCAATTCGTTCCACGAACATATTTTGTTTTCATTTTGTTATTTTGTTGAAACTGAATAACCAACATATGCCTGATTCCTTTTATTAACCGCTTCTAGAAAGTGTAGACTTTGGAACACCACACTTAAAAACTTCACTATTTATTTCTACAATTACACAAAATTAAATATTTTTCGACTGAAGAATACTAAGTTCCATATTAATTTCAAGAATTAACACGAAATGTGATGACAGCGGAAGGCCAAAAACGTGTACCGGATAAAGGACCAGTAATGCTACTCTATGAACTCTTCAATGATGTTCGTTTCGATTGCTCAGGAGTTGATGGCATCCAGAATTGTCGTTTCAAAATGACTGTTCATGTCAACAATTCAACATTTGAGGGAACGGGTAAGTGACACAAGGAGTTGCAAAAACCCTCTTTGTTACCTTTAGCTCCACATTAATTTGACCTTAGTCCTTACAAATTATACAATCCGCTTTGCCTACCATCCAATAATTAATTGCATAGTCCCTCGGATTGCTACAAGTCCAACATTAAGAACAATCTCATTTTCACAGTCGTGCTCAATTTAAGTAGATATTTCATTTGAAAAATATACAATACTCTTTTAATCGTATTATTCGTCTTAGAACGCAAAAGCCATTAAAATAATCGCAACCTTTTCTTTGTTTCTGTTCACTTTCAAGGACCTTCTAAGAAATTAGCTAAAAACGCCGCTGCCAAAGCAGCGTTGGCCACACTCTGCAATATTTCGTACAGTCCAATGATAAGCTCGCAGAAGAATGTTCCAGTGCCCGTCGACGATAAAATCTCGTCAATAGAATTACCACAAATTCATGCCGACACAATAGGACGCCTTGTTACGGAGAAGTTCATGCAAATTATAAAGGGACAAGAGTCTTATTCGAGGCGGAAAGTCTTGGCTGGGATAGTGATGACGGAGAATCTGAATTTCAATGAAGCAAAGGTTCTAGTTAAATTTTATTTATGGATCATTTTCACGCTCGCGAGCTGATTGTAACTTCATTTGTTTTCATTTAAATCAGGTCATATCGGTATCCACGGGAACCAAGTGTGTCAATGGCGAACATATGAGTGTGCATGGCGCCGTTCTAAATGACTCACATGCTGAAATCGTATCGCGAAGATGTCTAATGAAATATTTGTATTCACAACTAGAGCTCCAAGCAAATCCAGGTAAATTGAGAAAGTCTTCATACTACGATTGCTGATTTATTTTCCTGTATCCTTTCTTCCACGTGCTCAGCAACAACAACTCAGTCGATTTTCGTTCGAAATAACGGCAACACTAAGTATCCATATAAGTTGAGAAATGGGGTCCATTTCCATTTGTACATTAACACAGCTCCCTGTGGGGATGCTAGGATTTTCAGTCCACATGAAAACGATACAGGCGTTGATAAACATCCCAACAGGTAAGTAAACCCATGTATAATTCAGCTTTATGGTTTTGGATAACGATTTCATATATTTGAATTGGGAGCTTACCAATTTGCATTTACGTTAGAAGTACACTCAACGTTTTTTTATTATTCAGGAAAGCTAGGGGGCAACTGCGAACAAAAATCGAGTCGGGCGAAGGAACGATCCCTGTGAAAAGTAGTGATGGCATCCAGACATGGGATGGAGTTATGCAGGTAAATGTCTTTCTGTTTTTTATTTCAAAGGTTGATGTTTGTATCCTTTGCAACTTATGTCTGCTCCTTTTGAGGATTATCTTTCGTCTTCTGCCACAAGAAAGTCCATTGCTGGATACCCAATTAATGTGAAATCAGAAAAGCTACATATTATGCATATTAATTTCTTTGTTAAATATAATAAAGACTCTCCTGACAATCAAAAGACTTTGTTGTTGCTCTAAAAACAACAAACCTTTAGTCACGGGAAGAAAAATTTAATAAAACTATAATTAATTGTTTTGTTTCCTTCAGCAAACGGTATTGTTATGCGAAATGATTTATGGTCCTTTAACAATCATTTGATTTCAATGAAAAAAAAGCTCTTTGTCAGATGAAAGCTGATTACCCTTCCCAAAATCCATTTGTCTACGTCAATTATTCGAAAACAGCTTCCATGATAAAATATTAAAAAAAATCAATGCACTTACCCATGGATCCATTAGCATTCAGATGGATAAATTTTATGAGATTTGCTCAGGAAAATCTCATTGATTTTTAGACACATAACGTTCTATACAGTTTTTGGTCCCACTGGACTTGAAGGTTGTACTCGGTTTGATATACTCGTTGATTTATCCTTAAATAGATTAACAAACTACTCTCGTGAATGCTACATCGTATCGAGCTGCGAATTGCATCCAGATTTTGCTAAATCAGAAATCACGACAAGCTGTATCTAACCCAAAATAACTTCATAAAACTGAAAACTTGGCGGAAATGCACTGATTGGATATATATATTTTTTTTATCACAAATTGGTTTTGGATCACCCAACGCAACTTGAGCGGCAGATGAACACTATTTGTCTGATAGTTTGAGTACAGGAACAATAAAAGAACACAGTTTCTACGATGCAAGTATATAACACGCATTCAGCTTATATTTCAGTGAAAATGTACTTAGCGAGGCATATAGAGGCAAATGTTTTCAATCCAAAGCTCAAATCATTCTTTACCCTCTTGTTAAGATACATTTATAACTGACATTTCGAATACATTATCCAATTTTTCATGTCCTGAAAAGTGTAAATAAAAGCAATTTACTGGGCATCTTATGAGAGTTGGCTGCCAAATAAATCATCCATTCACGTACTAAGGGCTCAAGAGCTTTGAGCTTAGACACAATATGTTAGAAATCGTAGTATCAAGAATGCTTAATCTTTATCCTTTGATTCCAAATTTGCTCTGGTTATCAGGTCGGTTCAAAATTTCGAGCGCTATTTGCATTAGATTAATACATTCTAAATGTTACCTGCAGTTCATTTAGTAATAATAAATCAATTTTTTAAAGAATGCGAAGTGAGTCTTAGGCTCTAAAGTTCATGACTTTTGGGCGCGAACTAACCTTTCTAACGATCGTTTCAATGCACGACACTGTAATTAATAGTATTGTTTGACAACGAATCAGAGTTACATCCAAAATGAATCGTTTGCTTGGGTAATTTCCTCGCATTTCGTTATTACTTTTTTGAATTGCAAAGTTAGGTTTTCTCGTTCAGGTGCTAAAAAATGTTCTGCTAAAAACAAAGTGAATGTTGAGTCACTGATTTTATTCACATTGCTCAGAGGTCCTCTGAGTTGATCGTCGAAACAAGGCTGCGAACGGTACGATGCATAGAATGCAAATATGTATATAGTCGAAAAACACTATGATTGTTTTTTGTTCTTTTATGTTTTCATATTTTCCTTTAGTTTAAAACAAGGGCCCCTTTGTATCCTCTGGGCTCTGGGCAGGGGTTCATATAGCACTTAACTAGATTCGCCTCTGCAAGTATCTATCGATTATATCAGGAACATCACAAGAAGTGCAATGGAAAAATATAATCCATTTGTAAAATCTTCGTTACTTGTTAGATCCATTGATTGGGGATTTTTGACATGCAGTCTTAAACCTCCTTCGACTTTTGCAACAGTAGAAAGGATTGTGTCGTATAGTCTAAGCGGAAAGCAAAACATGGAATGAAACATGCTACTTGTCCGACCTTGCACCTAGGTGATTGCTTCGAACTATACCACCAATAGTAAGAATATAAATGTCTCATATGTAAACAAGACTGAAATTGATTGTTTAAGATGTTGGACTTTATGAAAAAGTTAGTTAAAAAGCTTTAGTTTGTGTATAGCAAACGTGCATTTGCATTTCTACGCGCTCTTAAACCTGTCATTCACCGCGACACTCGCGCATCGGACAGCCCCATTTGCAAAGAGTGAAGGACCAGATTTTCACTGTTTCTTCGCTAGACGAAAAATTCATATGACAACGAGGCATATTCCTAGGGGGAGACAAGACAAACTAAAACTCAGTCTCCACCATTATCATTCTCTAACCAAAAGAACATTCCTAACCGGGAAGTCCTACTAACCGGCGAAACATCTACAGTACAAAAAAAGGAACTAACGCAGTGTCAGCCTTGATCGCTGACACTGGAGAACGTTATTTTTTGAGTTAGTAGGCACTTCCTTTTCCTACAAGCCAGTAAAAAGATGGAGAAAAAATGTTTAAAAAGTAAAGTCGTTGGCTCCCGCGAAATTTTAAACGTAAACAATTTCTCGGAAATTGTTAGCTAGCTAGTTACATATAAAAAACATTTCCATGCACCTGCAGAATCGTTTCCAGGAAATGCTAAGGATCCAGACGCAGGTGTCAGCAATTACGAAACTATAAATTTGCTATGAGGAGTAACCTCTCTCTCAGTTGTCGCGTAGCCCTAAGGTACAATACTTGTAAGCGGTGTTAAAATAAAGAAAGAATAAATTTAAAACAGTTGTTTTATTTCCGATGGACATTTTTATTTGTTCGTCCGCTCGACCCGCGACCACGTAATTAGCTAAACTAGTAATGCCTCTTAAGGCAATCAAATTTTGAAAATCGTTTTCTTTTTGCCGCCTGCGGAAGTAATATTGTGTCTTTTGTCCGCCGGGTTATGTTGCGTTTTTCGCGAGGACACGTTTCGGAATTTTCAGGTTTCGGCAAATTGTTTTGAATCAGCTCGTTCTGGTTCATTATCATTAAAATTTAGCAGGAATCGCTACAAGGACTACAAACACAATTGCTTTTCTATATTTGAAATTATTTTCATATTTGAAACCTGCCCAAGAAATTATAATGAAAAAGATTATTTTTAATCGCCTCAAACCAAAAATAAATTCACATAAATGGCGTGTACATTTTTTTTTTAAATCTCTGAAATAATTTTTCTCACTTTTAGGGCCAACGGCTACTAACAATGTCCTGTTCTGATAAAATTGCCCGATGGAATATTCTGGGTGTACAAGGCGCACTACTATCGTCAATCGTCGAACCAATTTATTTGCATTCTATTGTCTTGGGTAGTTTATTACATCCTGAACATATGTATCGTGCTGTGTGCGGTCGAATCGAGAAATCTATACAAGGTCTTCCACCTCCATATCATCTAAATAAACCACGTCTTGCGCTAGTCACGTCCGCTGAGCCAAGGAATCAAACAAAAGCACCAAATTTCGGCATAAATTGGACTATTGGTGATACCGATGTTGAGGTTGTGAACTCATTAACGGGCAAAACAATCAACAACCAATCGTCGCGTATAACAAAGGCAGCGTTTTTCCGAAAATATGCAAATCTCTTAAAACTGTTGCCAGGTCTTCAGAATCGAAAAGTCGTGCATGATTATGGAGAGACGAAAACGAAGATCGAGGATTATCAGGTACGTTAAACTGTGTTTGTAAATTGGTGAATTTGTTCATTCAAACTATTGCATAGAACTGATCTCTTCCTGAAACTAATATCATTTCCACAGATTGCAAAACGCGAATTATTCGATGCTTTCCGACGCGAGGATTTGGGCAACTGGCTCAAAAAGCCGATCGAACAAGATGAATTCTGTCTTCCTGAATGACTAGCTATCGCAGTGCTGTTCGTATTTATCCATGTTTCACTGAAGTATTATTTAAAATTAATTTTAGACGATTCCGAGAGAATAATTAATTACAAACTTTACTATTACAATTATAACTCTGCGATGAGTAGGTGCCGTTTTGAAGATTCACTTCTGGGACATAGCAATCTTAATGAAAATTACATTCATACCAAATTCTTATTGGTAGATGATATGCTGCAACTCTCCAAAGATTTTAAAGCGCTATTAAGTAGTGTTGATAAACTTATTAATAGTAGTGATGTTAAATTATCGAAAAATACTATATGTACACTTGAGGCAGAGAACTTTCGCTCTGGGATATTTGTAGAATAGAATGCAGCTCAATTGCTGGGACTAAGTAAGAAAGTATTATGGCATTACTATTATATTGCAACATCTTTTCGATATTTTTTCAGTTATTTTGGATTGCTTCTTTTTCGTTTTGAACAATATTCTTTCCAGTTGCCTTTGATTAACTAAATCTGATTGATAGATAGACTAAGTAGAATAATTGTGTGAATTTACAAGTGAAAAGCGTGATGACGTCGTGTCATTTCCAGAATGAAAATGTTTCTTTTATGACCAGTATTTTTCCAACGGATTACAATTGAATCAAAGACATTTTTAAGTGTGAATTGTTGCGTTAGTATATTTTTTGTTTGTTTGCTTGGAATGAATGATATAAATTTCACGAGACTTCTGTTCTCTGTGTTAAATGAGTAGGCACCAACTAGATAATTAAGAAATGGTGGAATAAATGTGTCTCCATTAATTTTATGTAGTGTTGTGGAGATATTATTTCCGTATTTATTGTTAAATGAGGACCAAATTTAAGTTAGTAACATATCCAGCGCTTTGCTTCCATGGCACATCCTTTTCCTTTTTTAAATTGTGAACATCAGTAGTAGTAACAATTGGGAACAAATTTTGTTGATAGTAACTACATATTAAGTGAATCGTATAGGTTAAAATACGAAAAGAAATTTTTGGAGCGCAATAGTTAGACCAGAGGGCAATAGAGCAGATATTTCTGCCGGCAACCAAAATGAGCCAACAGAGCAACTAACCTTAATGAAAATTACTACATTTTCTGAGAATCGGAACTTTTTTCTGGTTACTACCCGTCTCAGCTTCCCACTGTTGTCTTCCGCTAACCAGAATATTATTTTTTACTTATTTTGTAACCGCGGCGATACTGATGCTACTTGCACGAGCAATACCATGCTAATTATCTTTCAATCACTTCGGGATTTTCACAAAAATCCAAAAACCACAAACATGGAGTTATTATATTATAACAAGATGTTTGTTAGCCATTATATGTTTATGGATCAAAGATTGGGTTCTTTAGCGAGCAGCAAAAGGAAACGCTGCTAAAATTTTCCATTTTCTAGTCGAAATGCAAACTTTTCCAGCAGTGCAGTTCTTTTAATTTAATCAAAAGTTGTTTGATTTACATTCTTCCTGTAAAGTTGCATATGTTTAATATACTTCTGTTAACTAGCTAACATCGAGAATTCCCGCATGAACGCAAGTCAAGCACACCATCAATCAAACACGGCATAAACAAATCTATAGACTGAAAAAAAATATAATAAACTTATCAAGTTTAATATTAAGTGTGATGCATTCAAATGTTCCAACAAAATAATCGAATTTCACGTTAGACAATTTAACATGATTGATGATAGGACAGCCGTTCTACTAAAAATATTTGATAACAATTATTTTATGTTGAAGTCGTATTGCCTGGCGATTATTTTAATTTACTTAGGGAAACTACTTTTTTCACGCTATTTTCCTTTATTATGTGCCCTATTTACTGATTGTTATGCAGGATTTCTTCTGTCTCTGTGGATAAAAAAGAAAGGTAAAAGTAATAATAAAAAGTTGTGTTTTAAAAGTAAAAATATCATCTTTTCAAATTCATGCAGCCTAAATTACATGTATTGCTATTTATTATAGGAATACTCCAACATAATCTTTGTGACGGTTCTATTATAGATTTTCTTCCAGAAAAAAAACCTTTTTTTAAGTTTGCACTTCCGGGTTTATTGTGAAATTTATTTGTTATTTTTTGGTTGATCGCAATTTCAGCTTTATGAACTCTTTCAGCACTGTCACTGATATTTGGATTGTTTATCTCTCTCATAGTGTACAAACCCCAATTTTATTTCCATCCAAGATGAACTTTTCTGAGGGATATTTTGACTAAAACTTACATTGAACTGGTGAACTGGGTTTGTCCCTTAACGCAATGCCTTTTTCGTCTCAAAATCTCCTGATTGCAAATCCTCATTTAGAAAAAACATCAATCAATCACTGAGCTGAGCTATCTGAAAAACCGTATTTTGCATATTGTTGCTTCATATTATAAGCGTTGTTTTGCCATTATACTATATGATTAAAATTATGGGTGACTATGGCGTGAGAAATGTCATTTATTTTGTTGAATTTTGCTAAAATATTTGTCAATGATTTTGTTTCAAACGTGAGTTCAGTTAAATGAGCCTTCGATAAATCTATACCACAAACAAATTTGGAATCAACGCATTCAATGTAAATGCATTTTGTTTTTATTGCTTAACACTCCGTATAAGAAAAAAAATCAAAATCAATGTTTAAATTGAGCCACGCTATATCCTATTCCTCTTTTAGTGCTTATTTGAATTCTTATTCATTTTCATACCTGAATTGCTCGCTTTCAGTAACGAAATTTTTCGGGGAAATACCTCGAAGAAATTCTAAAAGGGAAACTTAAGAGAAAATCTTGTGGTAGATTTTCAAATTAGAGAGGAAATTTATTTCGAAGAAGAAATCGGTTAGGTTAATTTTGAAGTGGTAACTTTCAGGAAGGATTTCATTAGATAACTTTTGAAAGGCCAATTTTTGTGGAGAAATTCTTTAGAGAAATTGAAGGAAAATTCCTTCATGAATTTACTTCAGATTGTGTGTACGTTTTAGTGGTCGCACTATCCTTTGACTATTTGTTTATGTTATGTGCAAAAGAATGTGAACAATTACCATAACCAAGCATCGTTTTCATCAGACCATTGCGTAACCACTTAAAACACGCTTAAAACACTTAAAACAATACGAATACATTATGTCGTAAATAAAGCGAGCGTTGCAACATAAAGAACTTAGAAATAAAATTCCGAATGCTGAATTCAGCCCGCTACTTGCCAGCCTTCTCAGTGATTGATCTTCTTGATTGTGCAAATGTTGAGCTCGATTGAGCTGTTGATTCAAAACCGATTTTCCGTCTTTTGGAAATTTAAGGAAATTGGTCAGTTGCGGGTAGTTAAATTTCCAGTTGTTCCGAAACTGTTGTCCAATGGTTCCTTATGAACCTTAAAATAGAACAAAAGCCGCTGCCTTGATTTTTATTAAGCTGAGAGTCCTTCGAAGATTTGTAAATCTCTCAGCTTTCGATCACATTTTATTTCCTTGTCTCACCGATGGAGTTGACTACTATCGCATTTCCTCTGGAAATATCATGTTTTTCGATAGTTACATGCTCTGCTACTATTGTCCTTAAATCTTTTGTGTTTCTACGTTTCGCAATTTCCGCTTCTCCAGGCAATTTCCGCTTTAAGGCGTATCTCCATACTCATTTTTATTTGTGCAATATATACCTTGTTAAATTGAGGGCAATTTGGTTATCTCTGCACCTATATACCACTTCCAACCCATGCCTTTTAATTTTTTCCAGCGAGAGGGAAATCAGATTAAAGATGATGATGCAAAGCTAATCCTACTTGCAACAGTAGAAATATCATTGTACTATGTCATTCCTTTTTCCCCCCAAGCTTCAATTTAACGCTCATTCATTCTTTATGATGATGTGTGGAGGAACCTGTGTCGACTATTCCATTATTATCGTTTGGTATGATTATGGTTTATAGATGTCGTAGCTGAGTTTTCCAATGTTTTCGTGTGTAAAGGTGATGTTTTTGATTACAGATTAGGCGTGTACCTCCCTTGCATGCACTAGTTGGGCTATATCAAAAACTAATACTTAATTAATTTTTTTATAAGTAAATGCATTTTTCAGTCATTTGTATCTTAAACTTTTGCCTAAAATTAACAATTAACAATTAACGTAGTCTAATGATATTCTTTGTCTAGACAACAAAAATAACAAAAAACAATCCTCCGTTCAGCAGTGATTTTAAACAAATTGTACACAATTCAGTTTTATGTAACAAATTAAGGACATTAATAGTTAGTATGATATTATTTTTGTTAGCCTTTTTGAGGCAGTGGCATTGATAAAACAAAGTTACGAGCTTCATCAGCAATAATTTTATGCCTCTCTTCGACAATTTCAGTCTTGAGATCCACTTTTGTTAGTAACACTGTAAAAACGTCGGAAAGACGTCGTTTCAAGAGTCAGAAAGACGTCGTTTCAAGAGGTCCTAGAAATGCTCAATGGGATTGACATGTGGTGACTCGTGAGGATGTGGCCATATTGACTTGATGTTATACCATCATCATTCTTTTACTAGTTGAGAGGAGTACTTAGGATCATTCAGTTTTATCAATGCAATATGTAACGTTATTATAATTTTGTTTAGCCCCTGACATTAAATAAAGTTTTAGAATGTGCAAAAAATTTTTCGTTGTGTCGATCAATGCTACATCTCCAACCCCAACGGCGCCCATTGCTTCGCTGGTTACTTCTTTTCGCCATACAAATCCTCGCTCATAAGACTCAAAAATAATGAATTTCTCTTCATCAACAAAAACAACCGTCCAAAATTCTTCGGTCTTAATGGTAAATTATTTTGCGTATATCAGTCGTTTTTTAATATTGTTTTCAGATATTCGAAGCTCTTTAGCCGATGCGCAACCCTTATTGATTGTCTCGTGAAGAAAGTTTCGAACTGTTACCGCGTTACAGATTAACTGTCCGGCTAGTTATATAGCATTTAATTTAGGGTCAACTTTTACTATTCCTATAATTGCGCGTTGTTTTGTTGGGGAAAACTTTTTTGCATCCTTACCAGATGCAATTTTTGACCAAAAGAACATTTTTAAAATTTGTTATTGCTATTTGGGTTGTTGATCGAGGCCTTTCCAAATATTATAAATATTTGGTAATATCTTTTCCCTTCTCTTACTTTTTAAAATTAACCTTTTGATATCGATCGGTACTTATCTGTGAATATTTTGTCTTTTTAAATTTAAAATTTTATTTGTTGATTTTTTCAAGTGTTAAAGAAATATAAATTAAGCTAAATAATAAACTAACTTTAAGCTGCAAATTGCATTTCCATATCCAAAAATTTGTTGAACGCGTTATTTTTTGATATGGCTTATAAGTCTGGCGTGGAGGCAATTCAAGCAATGAATATTTCGAGTTAACGTCTGACGATCCTGATTAATCGCCATTGTGACATTTAACATTGAACATTGATATGGCGTGATTTCCTTTACAAACGGTGCATGACACGCGTTGATTAAATAAAGGTCTTACTTTTTTTTATGTAATTAGACCTATTATCGGACGTTTGATTGCCACATTGCTTATTACGGTTTAGTTCCAGAAGACGTAATGTTCCTCCAGGAATTCCAAAAATTGCGTATAAAGGGTTATTTTATTGTCTTTCCAAGTTGTTTTCTATGTAAGTGTCCCAGTGTTCGATCGGTCGCCCGAAGACTTAAAATGCTCGAAAATGTTGTTTGAACGTTATCCTAAGCCATCAATGGCCGATGGTGCATCTTTTCTTAACCGCAGAAGTCGATTCAAAATTGTTCCATGCCTCAGTATACCTTTGCGTGAATTTTAGAATTTTCTTATTGAAAATATCCTAAGACTCCTTGTACCTGGATTCGTTACTCTCCCTATTTTCAACATATTCCGTGGCTTTCCCAGTTGATTAACCCTGATATTGCAATTCATCTACATCTTAAGTTAAGTTTTCCCGCTTATCCGATACATTTTTTTGTCCATAAATGAAGGCCACTGTTCTGGGATTTCTTCAAAAGCAGATAACGAAAAAACGAGTTTACGGCCAGGATATTATGTTTTATCTCTGTCCTTTGATGATTTTCTAAAATTTAGTCATACGTGAATTTTCTCCCGGCTAGAAAGTTTGAACGACCAGCTCCTATGTTGAGTATCCTCTTGTCCTTCAATTTTTAACAAAACGGAAGACTTCACTACTTACACTGGGATCTGTTATATGTAACCACAGTTTAGATCTCAAAATCGTGCAAAACGCCTGCAAAACTACAACGAGCAAACATATTACGCCACGCTTGTGGTGTTTGCTCTTAGTGTACTGCGTCATTGCTTTGTGACTCTTGCGGAATATGAAAACTTCATCCGCATAATTGTGTTTTGTGAGAGGGATTTTTGAAGTTTTGAACTTTAGTAAGACTCCGATTGATATAATTATACCAGCTGAAGATGTATGAAATCGGAAATTTTTTGTAAAAACTATACGTCTGTTATTTAAAAATTATTTAAAATACTTTATTCAAAATTGTCTCCATTGGAATTTTTACATTTTTCGCGCCTCTGCAGCAGATTATAAATGCCACGTCAAAAAAAAAACAATTCTTCCTTTATAGCAAACAAATTGTCGAGTCATTCTCGTACATTTTCATACGAATCGAAGTGTTGTTTGGATCGATTCAAGTCTGGAGAATAAGCTGCGTGGGCTACTATTTCCCAATTGAATGCTTCGATTCTATCCGTGATCCGTGTTGCTGTGTGTGAGGGAGATTATCGTGAAGCAAAATGAATTTGTGAAGTCTTCTTGCATGTTCCGATCGTTTTTCATGTATTGCTTGATTCAAAGCGATCGTTTGTTACTGGTAGCGATCAGTGTACATGGTTTCACCAGGTTTTATTAGCTCATAATAAATTACACCCGTTTAATCTCACCAAACGCAGAGCACTGCCTTCTCGTCGAAGCTATCTGGTCTTGCAGTGGACGATGATGGTTCGCCTAGGTACACCCATGATTAACGACGCTTAGGATTCAGAAAATATTTCCACTCTTCACCAGCCCGTCACTATTCAGTGAAGGAATGAGATTTTGAAATGAAATGATTTTCTTGCTGTCTTTCATTCAGTTCATGTGGAATCCCTTTTCCCAGTTTCTAAATCTTGCCCATAGCATTCAAACGAAGCGATACTGCTTGTTGTGTCACACTCAATTGTTTCACGAGTTCTTGTAGGGTCTGAGTATAATCTTCATCCAATCAGGCTTGCAAATCCCGGTCTTCACTTTTTCGGTGGTTTCCTACGACCTTCGTTTCTTACGTCAAAATTGCCATTTTTAAATTTTTGTTAAACCACTCAAAGCGCAGACTTTGTCAATAGCTTGCTCACCATATGCTTTGACAAGCATACGGTGCGATGCTGCACCATTTTCCTGAATGGTAAATCATAAGCTCGTAGGCACAAAACTCGACATGCTTGAAATTGCAGAAAAATACACCGAAGTATAGAATTAATGCGTGTTATTGGGTGTTGACACAACTTTGACGGCTATTAGAGGAAGAATATGGCGCAGCTGTACCGGGCTCCCAGTCCTTACCCGGATATCTACCACCACCAATATGGAAATTCCCGTTTCATACATCTACGCTTAGTACAGATTCATTTTTGTGGTTTCACTTTCCTGAAAGCAATGATTTCCAAATCAGGATCGCACTTCTAGAAGTTTGGAAATGAATTCTTACTTTAATTTCTAAATTTAGAGCACTGTAACTTATGGAAATATTCAAAATCAATTGCCAGTTCGTTAGGTCAGTAACTGTGTGTTATTTCTGTGTGTTTGTTTGAAAAAATTTTTGAAACATAAAATTCCTGACTATATTGTATAGTCAAAAATAGAATGTCTACATATAAATAGTGTTGGTTTTAATTATACGCTAATTTAGCCTATTTTGTCGTATTATTTCTAGTTCCTTACATTTTATCTTTTTTTTTATTAACGGTTCCAAAGTTTTATTTAATTTATTAAGTTTGTGTTGCATATATACTTCATTCTGAATCGATTTAAATTATCAACAAATTATAGCGAATATTACAAACTACAAATTAAAAGATAAAACAATACTTATACGCATTAAAAAAATAATACTGTGATACTAATTTTTACTAGTATGTCCAGCATAGCTGCGTTTCTCCCATTCTACGAATATTCTAAATGAATTTCTCAAGCTAAATATAAAAATAAAGAAAAAAAAACAAACAAAAAACAAAATTTTAATAAACCAAAAACCTTTCAAGAATAAAAATTAACTTTAACTCGTGAATCAAGGCAATATAATAAATAGTGAATTTTATCGAAACATTAAATACTTATCGATGATTCTCCACTTAAATGAAACGAAATGAAAACCAAATAAAAGAGTGAAGTTCTTTGACTAAACTTAACAAAACAACCATGTTATGTCAAGAAACATACAAAAGTTTATATCAAAAGTAATATTAATAGTAATAAATTCGTAGATTATGAAAGCAGTATCAAATAACTAGTTTTATTTCATCATTAATTGTTATGATTTGGTAAGTTGAAGAAAGATATTGAATAAAGGAAATTCTGAAATTTTCTGAAATTAAAAACAAAAAATTTGAGTTTCAATGAGAAAAAGAAAACGCACAATTTGTTTAATAAAGTCAATTATTCCGTCGAAAAGAATCCTGTGGATAGTATATCGATAGATTTGCATGTAGCATCTAAGCCAAAGCCATTGACGTATAGACAGGGGGCGCTAAGCTTTCATTTCCCGTAAAAACCGATGAAGCCACTTAATACCTCCAATTATTTCGTATAAGGTAACCATCATTTTCGAAAACTTTTGAGAAAGGGAAACCATATAAGGACGTATAACAACATTTTTATGTATAAATTCTTAGCTAAACCACCTACGAATATCCTGTCAAAATTTCAAACCAAAATTCATGCTTGTTTAGATTGCATGTGTATAAAACTGAACGCTCATTGAGTAGATACTGCCATATTGATTGCAGAGTCGGTAGGATGGAGCATTATATGAGACAATTCCTTTATTGAATTGCGTGGCCTTACAGTGGACCGGTCTTTCTTTACAAATAACGGTTTAGAATGTACCGTAGAAACATCGACACAAGAGAGACTGACACTAAGTAAGATATAGCGACGCTCGCTCTATCTGTCAGTTTTGATTGAGCCGTTCACAAATGCGTTCAAAATCGAGAGCGAGAAATGTCTTTACATCCGAAAAATGATCATGGGAATTCCAGATGACGCAAAAGCCGCGTAAAAGGAAGCTCCGTTAGTACCACCACAAAAAAGAAATTGACTGTAATGAAGTTCAAAGGGCTAGACAGTTCTCGACTCTATGTTTGAAAATGTGACCGTGAATCAATTCCTTTTTTATCGAATCATCGAATTTACTACGTTGTTTATTGCATTTGAAGAAACTGATGTCCGAAGTCTTGGTTCAAAATTTGTTGTGAAGTGTATTTTTGCGTTTAAAAGGTTTAAAAACACAGTACAGAAAACTTCAAGTACTCCAAATACTTCAGAATACTGAAAACGACGGAGATACAAAAAGTCTTAGCAGTCTAAATGCAGTTCTAATGTTATTGGAATCTTGGGAAAGCACCATAGCGAATTGCATTCGCCATGCAGGTTTTAAAGATCTCTCTCAATAAGAGGACGATAATGGTATTCCGCGAGCGAGAATGATACAATCTCCTACAGATGAAGATGACAACGTACCACTAGCTCAATTGGCTGCTGAGTTATACTACTACAGAACCATTGATTGAAATAGAGGAATTGATTGGAATAGATGACAATGTTTCCCTGTGTGCTGTAGTTACTGAGGAATAGATTCTTGCAGATGCTGAAAGTAATCATCGCCACACTGACTTTTTTCGTATCACTGTCAGTGAAGAACATCAAGAGCAGATTCAACCAACAACACTGTGCAAAGCTATGAATGCTATAACGGTTTCACAAAAATTTGTTGCTTTTAACGAAAAGTTTACGGCTGACGATAATCAAGCAATCTTGACGAGATTGAAAAGTAAAATGCAAAACACATTTGAGACTAATCTTTAAAAACAAAACAAACGAAAACGACCGATTCCTTGATAAACTGATTGTAAGCTATAAGCTGAACTGTTGTTATTGCAAGTTTCTTAGAATAAACATTTGTATTGAAAATTCTCAACACACATATGACTACTTGTGTATATTGCTTATAACAACTATTGGATATGAAGTCCGAAGTTATGTGGTGCCTTAAACGTCGTTATATCTGGATTTGACTGGATTTATATATATATATATATATTATATCTACTTTGTTACACGTGTGCATTTGATGGCAGTTACGCCTTATTGAGTCGGTGTTTTTACCAATATCATTCAAATGTATCAATAAAATGTACACTTACGAGTTCTCTTTTACAGTAGGATATTATCGTACATACTTTCTTTTTAAAAAAATATAATATATAAGACATACGAATCAATATATTTATATGTTGATTGGAATGATAAAAAAGATTTTTGTTGGTGATCACGTGATCAACGATTGCGACCACTACCCCATCCACGGGCGCATCAGCGCCCTCTTTCTTTTGTATTTTTTTGTTCAGTTAGTTCTGTCAGTTGTACTTCAACGATTCACGGCTTTTGTCTTTGCTTTTGTATTTCGAGGTTAATAAAACGGTTGTCGAGCGTTTCGTTTTTCATTTGTCGCCAATCCTCTAGCAATTTTAAACGTACGTTATATTTGAAATAAACATACACTCTGCAAAATTTTTTATACATAACAACAATACGAGTCTAATTATATAGTTATGTATAAAAAATATTGCAGAATGTTCTATTTCTCTCAAATATAGCGAACCATTTAAAACGATATTGATCATATGAAAAAAAATAAACTTACATTTGGTGCTAGTTTGGCATTTGAAAATAGCAGAACCGCATCTGTGTTCTCCACACCAAATTCTGCGTCTTCCTAGAAAAGGTAATAATATCGTTTGTGACAAAAATGTTTCCGAAAGGCTTTTAAAATTCATATCAATGCGTTTCACAAACAGTATCTACATTGTTTGATGCATGGAAACCGTTTGATGCAGACTGTCCCTGGAATTTTAATATCTTACTTTATTTTCTTCAAATAAAAAAATAAGGAAGCAATGATAGTGCAAAATTTAAAGTAGATTATAATCTTCTTTACACTAACGCTTTCCTAGAAATTGAAACAAAATTCTCCAATTTCGATGCCTATGGAATTCGGTGTTCTCAGTTCATTGCCCTTTTAGATAAATAATTAGCCAGGTTTAAATTTTTAAACAGTCAAAACAAAAACTAAACTTACTTGCTGCGAAATTTCCGTTAACCGCTCCGTTTCATAACTTGTATCAGTTTTAACAACATTTTCTCCATGAAAATAACCAAACATTTGCTGCCTGTAATTAAATAAATGTTTTCAGTTCTTACAATATTGATAGAAGGAACGGATTCTGGCATTAAATGATTGCGGGTTCCGATTTGTAGCACTTTTGTAGGTAAAAAGTGATCCGCGTAAACTACTGAGTAATTGCTGGGAAAAAAACCGGATCTTCCTATAGCACGGATCCACTTCCCACGCAACTCCTCGTCTTACGGAAACTTACTAAAAAATACATCAAAGAAAAAGAAGTAGATATACTTGAATAACAAATTTATCAAATTTCTTATCAACGCAATAAGTAAATTTGTATAAGTATATTTATTCCTACCCCTATACTTTCTTCAATCACCGCCGATACTGACCGAAAGCCACTCTGTTCATAGCAGCTGACTGTACTTTTGACAGATAGTAGAGTAACGTAAACAAATATTACTGCAATCGATTTCATTTTATTATATTAACGAGTTTGATCGCAAAATTAAACACATGCGCCCGAAAACATGAATTTCCGCGGGCATAACTAATACACTTTTTACCTGAAAAATGATTTCCCACGAAGAAGAGACGAGTTGTTCGGCAACCTGCGACACAACACTTCATTTTACACGGTAAATATTCTACAATACGTGTTTGTCACACACCACTTTGATACTTTTACACTTTTCTATACTTCACAATGTTTTTTTTATTTAGTCCAAATATATAATTTGGAAAACACTTGAATTGAGCGCGACGAACACTTTATTTCGAACGCATAATGATTGACAAATGTCATTAGTTGACAGTAAGCGCCGCTTGCATCTCTTTTGTTCTCTTTAACGCTGTCTTGTTCTTACATGTTTCCCTTCGTTCGATTTTACTACGCTCACGTACAGTGTACGTCTGCCATATAGCTCTTCCTTTAGTTTTAGTTCCACTTTTTTCCACTATTGTGACACAAAAAAAAAACGAGAAGAAGATAAAACACCGAAGGTGGCATACCGCCGAAATAGATCTGTTGACGAAACTAAGCAAGTGAGGGGGAACGATGAACGTTCCGAGGGCAGAAAACAAATTGAGCGAAACAAAAACTACCTCTTCATTTAAAAAAATGGCAAGTAAGAATAACAAAAAGCCTGCTGTTGAGTGTTCATCTATCGTAAACGAGAAGATACGTACACTATACGTAAACTGTCGCAGTAGGATAAGTATCACAGTTGCCATGCTTTGTCCTTATTTATCGCACGAAACGAAAGAGTCATCATTCGGATCATTTTCTCTTGCGATCACATTTGTCAGTAGCGGAAACCTTCAGCGAAACCATGGTTACCTCTGCTTGCAACAGGCAACCGTGGATCATCGTAAATAGTAAATATAAAACTTGGATTTTGTATTAAAGTTTTTTAAAAGGTGGTGACTGCAAATTATTAACAATAATATACCTGTTCACACCTGGCAACTTTAAAGTTGCGGTTGATTGAAAGCTGTCAAACATACTTTATCAATTCTTGAAATCATTACCTTTAAAATGACGTAAAAGTGGGTAAAAAGACATATAGCTGAAATTTCAACTAGCAAATTAATTATAGGTTGTTGCGGTTAATTTTTGTAGGCAAGCTATTGCTAATACATTGCATACTCCCTTAACATTCATTTAAATTTAGTTTCATCAAAAAAAGACATAGCTGCAGTAACGAGCAGTTGGATCCTGCACTATTAAACGAATACACAATATATGAACCAATTTTTGAGATGATATCGTGATTTTAAGGGGAATTTTTCGTATTGTAAATGAAAAAAATGTTAAAAACTGAAGAACATTTTTCCACATCCTGCAAAACAAAAACAATTTTTATTATTTTCACCTACATTGAGTTATTCTGAAAAATAAGTTGAATGTACTATGGTTATTATTCTGGTTTAGGATGAAAATTGGAAAAGTTGCACAGAAGGCTGCACCTTCAACGGGCATTGACACAAATTTTGGTATTTTTTGTTCAAATTATTTAAAAAAATGTTAAAAAAACATAGTTATACCGAAGTTTATTGTATTTTCTTTTATTTTCCTAACTTAAAAAAAATTCCGAAAAGTCAGAGAACATGAGTCTTCTAATGTGGGTTCTCCCCCTAAAGCAAATTAGCTAGTCTCTTCCAAAGGAATTAAACATCAAAAATAAACCAGTAAGCCTCAAAGCTTACTCGAACTGGTCTGGCGTGGTAATTCACTTGAAATATAAGAGGTATGGGGGGATATTAAAAAATACAAAGGGATGTTTGGTTCATATAGTGTAACCAGTTGAATGCTGTTGAATCTGTTTTGAATCGCCCCATGATGGGTACCTGGCGTTGAAATCGCCTTCTATAATTATTTTTCGTAGCTCTGTTCAATGGCTATTATTTGGCTAGATTAAACAGGGATTTCGGTGTGACATAGTTTGTAAAGTGCTCCCAACAAAACTTTATGTGGATAGCATTGGATCTCACGGAAGTGAATAGTGGCTGAAGTTCACATAGGGGAGTGACAGCGCATTCAACCTGGTATGCGGTATGGGTCGTCCGAACCATGATTATTTATGCCTTCGTCATTCCTTTGGAATATAACAAAGTGTGGGAAGTGCAGTTTAGCTGGTGAAAACATTAAAGCATGAGTTGCAGCGCTAGGTCCTTGCCATGTCTCTGGAGGCAATTTATGTTTAGCGCTAGGAATTTCATTTACTGCGAAACACAGACAGAAGTTCAACAATGCCTCCGTTTTCTGTTCTTGGGGGATGTGTTGATAGGTTGCCTAGAATTCACGTGCTTTTATGAGTACTGCTCGGAGGGAGATCCAAAATATATTAACAGAGTCCTAGTCAATGAGCCCAGGGGATTTTCCCCTTGGTACGACAGAGGCGAGGAATTCTTCGTTACCGAAGTCTTTTTTTTCTGCTCTGTTCGTGGATGATGTGATATTATTGAGGACACACAGCGGTTTATTTAAAGGATGAAAGTTCCGAGGGTCGAAGATCAGGTGGTGGGCGTTTTTCATTGCTCGCGTTTGGAGTATTCAGTCTCCAACACCTTTTCATACGCCTTTCGCCGGAGTCATAGTTAATGGCAATATGCCCGAAACGAAAATAGACACCCGAAAAGCGTCAATAGAATTGTGTAATTTCTACCTTCCGGAGGTTTTTCCCACTTTAACCTGCAGTTTAGAATGAACTTAATTCTCCTCTGAACTGACAGATGCCTTGAAATGTTTAAACGCCATACTATTCTGCTGTGATCAGGCAGTGATCATGAGGCTAATTCGTGACTTGATGTTAAATATTCACTAGGATATCTTTCTCTGAAAAAAAGAGAGCTGAAACCCTTAAGCACAATAGGATGAAGGTATGACCGTCCACATTTTGTTCTCACGTTATTTTATTAACGCGAGCATACGCCGCAACGTTATCTACCACTAGCTTTTGGTAATTTTCTGAAATCGAATTAATACGATATCCTCCCGCTCCAGGGAAACTGCGGATCATAGGTTGCAAAGTCGGGGCAGACACATTGTTTATGAAGATTGGCGGTAGTCACGGTGGTGTTGAACTGCTACTAGCCGCGGGGGTGATATGTGAGTGGAAGGAAAAAATATTTGCAGACCTGATAGAACTAACTTTGTTGGTGTTAATATTATTTGAAATTTTGTTAACCTCACATTCTTTTCTAACCATTGCCAGCTTGAAACGTGCCATAACATTGTTGATCGTTGCTCAAATTTTATCTTCGGTCGTCGCGGTTCCCGTGAGATAACTCGATGCCGGTTCTGGTGGTGCTGGTCGTTGCTGTGTCCATTATTGTGGTTTGTCCTTGTTGATCGGCAGACTTGATGATGAGTTCAAGTCCGTTTTAGGTCACCTCTTCATCTTGAGGTGTTCAAAGCGTATTCTTCGGAATGTCCTTTTGATTTCCACAGGTTTTGATGCATGCTTCTTAGACATTTTGCGGATTCTAGAGGGTTTAGGGTTGAATATTGTTTGGCTATACAAACTGTCGCACTAGGATTAGGAGGAATAGATCGATGTCCCGCATATAACGTCGCAAAAAGAGAAAAAATACCCATTTCAGTGACTGTACTTGCAGTCACTTTTTTTATCTGAAATTATTTGGAATTGGTTTGGCTACTTCGACGCAACGGATTTTCCACCAGGCGATCTTACATTGCGTCCGACTTCCTTCGCTGTGAAGTAAACACAATTTTTTACCATATAAGCAATAATTGGTCTTTAGTAGTTTTTCTGCCTCGCTGTGTTTAAAAGAGTTATTACTTGCGGCTCAGAATGGATTTAGATGTTTGAACCTTTATTTTCCTTTAACTTCTTTCTTGATCGTGAGTGATATCAAAACTGAGCAGAAGGGATCGTAAGCGGAATTCTTCGCTAAAGTTTAGCAACTTTTTTGTCAATCATTGCCGATTTTACACAGCGGATTTAGTTTTTTAATAACTTTTATTATTGAACTATTGTTTTATTTACAATACATTATTATATACAAATTGTAAAGTGCTGATAGCACTATTTGAAAGGAACATTGGCTTCTGAAAACATCAACTTTGTTACTGAGACATGGAAGAAAGTATAAAACACGATAATTTTAACACTGACTTACTCGTAATAATCACGTTACAACAAAAGGCATAGTAAATTGCTATATAGTATGGATACGTTTTGATATTACCATGATAATAACTACAAATTTTTCATAATGATTTTGTTTGATGGCACCACAAGCTGTAAAATACATCATAAAATATCGTTACAGGCATCCTTCCACTTGCAACTGAAATGAATTTCTTAATAAAATACTTTTGTTAATGGCCATCACGTGGATCTTGTTCACAGTGCTACAAATTTTTCATATGCATTTGTTGAATATTTAAGTGGCCAATTAACGACGAAATGCTATTACTTTCCAAAAGCATTCTCCTTTCGTTTTAATTTATAGTCTCGCGTTCACAAGACATATCCATAAAAGAATGCTATTCCCTTGATGTTGTAATCAACCCTATCACTTGCGAGGAGCAGCAGCTGCTTTCATGAATAATCCTCGAGCCCCATTTGCTCCAAATCACATTCTTCATTCCGGCGCAACAATTTTTTTCCACGCATTTCTCCTCATAAACACCGAAGATGCTATCATATCAATTATTTACGACGATAATTGACTCATCATCTTTAATGTTGATAGCCAGTCATCCAAATATCCTGGCAATTAATTAGTCGTGCGCGCAATTAAATCATCGAGGTAAAGCGGCGACAGTGCAGACATGTTGCATTTTGAAAATATTGAAGGGATTGAAAAAAAAACGGACGAATGGACGACAAATAATTAAAAGTGCGCTCTTAAGCCGCCTGCACTTTATAGTTTGTGTCGTGCTGTTTGTTATCCGTTCGTAGCAGTGCTGCCGTCTTTTAAATGCATTTATTGAAATGAAACAATTATTCATAACAATAATGGCAGTTCTTAATTGTTTCTAAACATTTACAGAACTTACAATATATCTTATATTTGACTATTTGACTTTCTTTGTTTATTCATTCATTATCATTTGAATTGTTTCTTACTTCTTCTGTTCAAAAAGTATCTGGAATTTGTAAATAAAACAAAAAATATAGAATTCATATCTATTGTAGCACAGTCAAGTCATTTGATAAAAGAAGGTACATATATGTAAATGTCTTTTCCAATCTCTAAAACAATTTTGTGCATATTTTTGGCGTAACCTTCGGCGAATTCTATTTTATGTCCTGAATTGAGTGAAAACGGTCTCAACGGAGTGGCAATTTCAGTGTGAGGAACGGAAAGAAATCTGGCGGGGCAAAATCTGCTGAGTACGCTGCTCAATCGATGGTATTTATTGCATTTACTGCTTTTGCTTCAGTTACAAAGTGGGCTCCATGCAAATAGATATTGTCATCATGCAAAATCTGCGAATTGCCTTTCCACTTTTCTGATAGATTCACACGCCAAAAAATAAAATTCGGTTTGAATTGCAAGCCAGGAAAAGCATAGCAAGGGTGACTTAACTCGATGCTTTCATTGTCAGCGACTAACAATACCCAAGAAGAAGTCTACGAAATCCAAGAGAGGATGTCTCAACAAATCCCTTTCCAGTTTTTTGAGTCCTCACTCGGACGCAGGCCATCTGGCGAACCATTGTATTTAGAGCCATAATAGCTAAAAAAAACAGACACTAAGAAATCAATCTCAGTTCACTTTAGACCCTTATAGCTTCCTACCTGTACCTGGTTTCTATGTTGATCCACCCACCAGATATCTTTCAAGAGTAGCAGAGTACCTTTCAAGAGTACCAAGCATAACTCCCCTGTAGACCTGCAGGAGACCCCCTGGAGACCTGCAGCTAATTGTCCTGAGCCGTGATTAGCCCCGGAGCGAGAACATTATGAACATTATTAATATGATTTCATAGGAAACGTCAAGAATTTAGGCGTTTACTCGTAAAGCTAATTGGAAAGGTTCGTGAATTCTTGGTGACTTCGAAACAAGGAGAAATCAGAAGCGATACTCAACTGTTACAGGAATGTAGTGGACAAACTGTAGACTTAGAACCCTCGCAATCAGCATAAACTACTCCAGGATCGCAGCGCAAAGCAGTGGCTCATATGTTAGACAAATGAAGGCCTGACCTAGTGTTATTGAAAGAAACATCTCTTCGAGAAAAATATAACCTGAAGTTTCCCTACTAGAATATTTTTCGCCATGACGAGGGAAGAAACACCGGTATTTTGGCACACACAAATCAAAAGATCTACCAAGTTGATTGTCATACCATGCCACTATCCTGCACGCTAGCCACGCTTCATCTTCGGGGAAAACACGCCCATGTCCGTAGCGTCTTATTCGGGTTACTCTACATCCCACATTGGTTACCCCTTAGCAGCTAAGCTAGAACAGGAACCTACCACAGGGCTATTATGTGATGAAATGATTATTGGGGGTGAACTGAATACCAGACACCCATCGCGAGGCAACCACACGATAAATAACAATGGTTTAGCTGGCTGAGTACCAAACGTCTTTAAGTGTCATCAACGAGGGAACGCCAATATTTCCATCGGAAAATTAATTTTCCGATAACTTCATCCTATCCGCTTCATAAATAGGCTTGAGCGGCTCAGCTCTAATTGCACTAATAGCATAGCATCGAATCCTAACGATTTACTTCTTAATGTCGCTCTTTTCAGCGCAAGCATTCCAAAGCAATCCCAAGCACTCACCAGGATCATACCAGGTCCTTGGCTGGCCAACCATTGACGAGCAGCTTTTCGACCACCTAGAAGGAAAATTTCCCAACCATCGAATGTATAAAACCCTGATATGATGATTCAATTTAATTGCTGATGAATGATGTGTTGTCAAGATCTTATGTATATTCACGCATCACCTAAACTTCACTCTTTCATAAAATATGGGAACATATCCATTCACACAGAAAACTTATTCCATACTAGGGCCAGACCTAGAAACTTAAATCGAATCAATTCAGACTACGACACAGAGGTCCCAAATATATCGACTGGAAACTTTAACAAAGTAAATGTGCTCGTTGAACTGTTCAAAGACAGGCTGACCGGTATAAAATCTTCCTTCTACACAAGGAGAGCAGTGCCTTTATTGGCCGTCGACGACAAAGTTAAGTTATACCTATTGAACTAAATAGACATGTGTTTGCCACATTGGAACAGAAGCTTATTTATGAGGGCACTTTTTGCCAAAGTGCCCTCTTAGTGAAAAATTGCCAGTGATCACTCCAATACTATCAACATTTGCACTGGTGCTCGCAAAGCATCAATACTCGACCTAATCATTCCAAACACTCTGCTCGAAACTACATGACAAACTTCCTTCTCCTCACAATCTTATACACGGATAACATTCTGGTTCTCGCTACTCGCCCGTCTCCACTCAAAGTCCTGCAAGACGTCGCACCGCACATAGATTCCCTGTAAAAGTAGCTCTCAAAATGGCCCTTTATCAATCAATGCTGAAAAATTCCAACTCATGCTTTCGGAACACCACTGGCAAAGACTACTAATCCGTGCCAGCTGAAAGCAAAGAACTCTCACCATACACCGATAATGTCTCTGTACCCCAAGAAACTCTATAAAATCCTTGGGCATAGTGTTCCAACACCACCGTAAATTTAATTCTCACGCCCGTAGAACCATCGAAAAACCGATTCAGGCTTCTAGAGCTCTAGCTCTCTGCTCTCGAACAAGTCACTCTAGGTAAGCACGAATTTTCATATGCACAAAACCCTCATCAGACCCATTTTCAGGTACTACTTCCCTGTGTGGCTCACTATTTTTCCCAGCGTAGTGGACGAGTTGCAAACTTTTGAAAGGCAAAGATGTATTGAGAAAATGTCTGCCCAAATATAGAAAGCCAAACGCAAAATACTAATATAGCATCATGCTGTTTAGAGAAACAAAAATTAAGCCCATTATCCAATATAAGATCGAGAACAACTAGAAACGCTTAAAGAAATTGGCAATACTCCCTAAATCTATATTAAGCGTATTCCAGGTTTCCAGGAACATCGCTAAGAACACCACCAACTCCACTATCATAACAAACCCTTCCACTATACTTAACCATAAGCTTCCTTTCTATGTACAGTCAGAGCATAGTGACCGCGGTTAACCAATAAAAGCCAGCAATAGGAGAACTTCCACATTGATCACTAATGCCAATCGCACCGCCAATACAAGCTCCATAGATCCCCTGACTTCAGATCAAGTTATCCTTCAGCGAGGATTCCCACTCCCAAACTCCATCCGACTACCGTCTCTACATTAAGCACCTCTGAATTTTAAATAAAAAAACAAAAAAAAACACGTAGAATTGAGCTAGAATAAGTTAGTTATAAGGTTTATCCGTTTCCAGCTAACAGCTTTATGAGCTAAGGATGAATTTAAAAAAAAAAGTTGCACTGAGTTTAAGTTAAGTGTCTCTCATGACCAGATCAATGGTCAAAGTTGTCGGCAAATCAGGCGGTGTCAAACATTAGAATGTCATATCAGACAAGTAAAACATGTACGTACACTTAGTCACAAAAGTCTACGTACCCCCAAAGAATATGTAGAATTCGAATGAAAACAACAGAAAACTGTATCGGTGTTTTTGAAATATATATCTTTAATTGATAAAAATTAACAAAGTTCCCATAAAACATAAATATCTTCACTTAATTGACATTTAAACACGATAAACCAAAAAAACTCAAAAAGTAATTACAACGAAAGTCTACGTACGACTGCTTTATTGTGAAATTGTATGCACCTCAGTACCTTGTTGGCCCGCCCTTGGAGTCTATAACTGCTTGCAACCTTGATGGCATTGAACTGACTAATTTCTCTGTGAATTCTGGTCGGATTTTTGCGCATTCTTCTGCTAGTGCTTTTTTGAGGTCATTCTTGGTGCGTACTCCCAGTTTATGGATACGTCGTTTCAGTTCATCCCATAGATGTTCTATGGGATTAAGATCTGGGGACTGAGGAGGAGAGTGGAGTTGTTTCCTGACGTTGTACAGAAGCCATTCCTTGATATTTCCAGAAGTATGCTTCGGGTCACAATCCTGTTGAAATATATAACCCGAACCCAATCCTAGTTCATCAGCACTGGGCAAGAAGCTACTTTTTAGGATATCCAAGTAGACATACCGATCCATGGTACACTCGATGAAATGTATTCTACCAACTCCACTCGCCGCCATGCAGCCCCAGATCATTACAGAGCCAGCTCCATGTTTGAAAGTAGGAAGCACGTTTTTCACTTTCCATTCTTCTTTGCGTCTGCGCCATATTTTGATCCTGCCATCCTTCCCAAAAACGTTAAATTTACACTCGTCTGTAAAGATAACTTTACTACAAAAGTCTGGGTCGCTCTCATGTATCTTATAATACTTTTTGGCGAACTCAAGGCGCTTGGCCCTATTGGCTTTACTTATGAAAGGCTTTTTACGGGGACTTCTGCTGTTCAATCCAGCTTTTCTAAGACAGCGTCGTACAGTTTCTGGATGAACTTTAATTCCCAGTGAGTTTTCAAGATCGTTCGTAACCTTCCGGGCACTTAATGTCGTTTCCGCTATTACTTTTTTATCGATGTCCCGTTGCTTGCGCTCATTGAGAACAGGAGGTCGACCAAATCTTGGCTTGGTTTCATAACTTCCTTTATCGTAGAAGTTTTTAATTATTGTTTGAACTGTTGTCTTTGCCAATCCTAGCGTTTCCGCGATATTTTTTTAAGATTTACTTTCACTTTTTAACTTTATTATTATTTTTCGAAGAGCTACTGGAACTTCTCTCCTTTTTGAATTCATTTCGGCGAAATTTACTCTTCACTACTCGCAATATTCACGTCCCGTCTTTCACTAAGCCCAACAACACCGTCCCTTTGCAGTTTAACTGTGATCATTCTAACGGCACTCTTTTCACTTGCCGAATGAAGCAGTCGTACGTAGACTTTTGTTGTCATTACTTTTTGAGTTTTTTTCGTTTATCGTATTTAAATGTCAATTAAGTGAAAATATTTATATTTTATAAGAACTTTGTTAATTTTTATCAATTAAAGATATATATTTCAAAAACACGGATACAGTTTTCTATTGTTTTCATTCGAATTCTACATATTCTTTGGGGGTACGTAGACTTTTGTGACTAAGTGTATAAAAGACCTAATAAATATTTCTGTAGATCTTTATGTCTCTTAAACTGAAATAGAAATAGTAGAGTACAATATTCTCTACTTTGTCGATGTTTTTTCAATGATTGCAGATTCTGAAGGTCATCCTGAGCGATGAAAACCTTCTTTGAATACATTTAATAGGCATGTGTTTCTGATATAACTGTACCAGCATACAGCTTTCTTGACATTGTGAATCATCACCAAATTCCATTTGGACCACAAATTTAATGTAAAACTTCAAGTAAGACCGACACCTAGTTCTGTATTTAAGAATATCCGGTTAGGACTCAAATGCAGCTTGAGTGGTAGCCACTGGTAACGTTTTGAAATCGTTACGGTACGATTGTAGCTCTAATGGAACAGCTCGAAAAAGGAGATAGATAGCAGGCACTTGGCATGAGTATCGCTATCAGAGAAAGAAACGTGAAACTTTTTCAAATCATAGAGGACGAAATAGTCAAGAGCATTACGATTCAGGCAGATTCAAATAATGAACACTCTCCAGAGGTACATCAGAAGAATGTAATGTTGCCGACGATTTCACAGCCAGAAGATGGGAACTAGTAAAGATATTTACATAAAATGGCAACCAAATATATCAGGTGTAGGCACAAGTTTTTTTCCGGTTTTACTAAGAGATCGCGCTCGCAAAAAGTACGCAGTATATCAATTTGACAGATACGCCATTTTGACCGTCTGACATTCAGCTACAGACACACACAAGTACAGTCCGCCAAAAACTAGCGTATTTGTTTTATAGTGTTTATTAATCATGTTGAATTTTGTGTCTGAAAAAGAGCATTTGCGACGTGCATGACTTCTCTTGTTAAACAAATGAAATAGGCCGTTGAATGTAATCATTTGCTGGTAAAAACATATGGTGACCACGCTACATTGATTAAGACATGGTTGAGATATGGTTTCGACAATTCAAAAATTGTAATTTTATGGTGAACGACACTGAGCGCTTTGTGGGACCAAAAAAATGTGAAGAGGTGAAATCGCAGGGGCTATTGGATAGTGACCCAACTCAAGCTCAACGGTTATTAGCAGAAGCATTAAATGTGTCCCAGGAAAATGATTAGTAGGAGTTTAACAGAAATGGGGTAGATCAATACACTTGGCAAATGGGTCACACACGATTTCAATGGACGTCAAATGGAAAATCGCAGTCTCTTGGGAAATACTGCTTGGGCGCCACGAAATGAAATCTATTTTGCATCGAATTGAAACATGTGACGAAAAATGTATTTATTTTGTAAACTCAGGCGGAAAAAATCGGGGCTTCCCCCCGACGAAGCCGATGCTTCAACACCAAGACAAAGTCGGTTCGGCGGGAAGACCATGGCAGGACCAGAGTGTTAATGTAGATTATGAATTCTTGAAGCTTGGCAGTATTGTTAATACACAACGCTATCGTGAACAAATCATAAATTTGAACGGCGCATTAATCGAAAAACTGTCCGGAATGGGCCAGAAGACATACGAGCCGTCGCCCATAGCTAAACCCGCGAAAGACACAGTGAAATCTCTTGCATTGGACATCCTTCTGCATTCGCCGTACTTCCCAGACTTGGTGCTGTCTGACTATCACCTTTTCGCATCAATTGGGCGCTCAATCGCAGAGCAGCACTTCAGAGATTTTGAGGAATTTAGAAAGTGGCTCGACGAATGGTTTGCAAAAGACAAGCAGTTTCTCTCGCATGGTATTCATAAATTACCTGAAATTACTTACCCAAAAAAATTTTTGTTCCTTACAAAATTACACATTTTCCCACCAAAAAAACTGGTAGAAACTTATGCATACACTTGGTAATCCATTATTAGAAGTTAAAATGTCTTTAAACCGTACAAGAGCTCTATTCTAATCGGAGGTAGTTTTGAAGTGAGTTAAATGATTTTAAGCTTTTGGTGAAGAATTGCGATGGTACTCAAGTTATTGGAATGCTACCTATATCAGAAGAAAATAGTTTTAGGGAAAGAAAAATCATTATAAAGAAAAATTTTTTGAGTGAAATTGGGAAAATCATAGGAAGAGCTCACTATGGGATCTATACGTTGGACAGTTATTTGAAAAACTAGCTCCATTGCGGCCAAAAATATTCACCAAATACGAGAAAGACCAAATATGAAACGCAGTGAAATAGAATCTGATAGTTAATGCTTCAAAAGTTTGTAAAAACTTGAAAATGCTTTGGGCAAGGATCTCCACGACGAAAGGGTTTGCAAAACATTGAAATGAAATGAGTATCCTACATAGATATCACACAGGAAACCATTCGTACATTTCCGGGAGTTGTTGGAGCGCAGAATACGTCAGTGCATCACTTTAAAAGAAATACTGAAAAGTGTCATAACCGATGAATGGAGCAAAATTTCTACGCAACATACATCCAAATCGCTCAGATTTGGAAGTATCCTGGCGGGTCCAATCCAACTTCACAATTGGCCTGATCGATTTATTGAGATTCTCCAGCAAAAACGCTTCCAATCACATTATTAGACATTTATTTTATTCTCAAAAAATGTAATATTTAAAGTTTGCGCTGATAGGTATGGAGACTTTTTCTGATTGATTGAAGAAATTTTTTATTTTTGTTTTACGAAATTGATTATTTTTAAATATAATCAAAAAATTATGTATATAAAACTTTGCTAACGTATTGAATGAAAATTGTTGAAACCATTTCAACCTGACATGTTCCTCTTCCATGAAATTTTCATGTGTGAAAATTTATGAGTGAAGGTGCAAAGTCAAAAAGTATCAAACGGTGAAGTATCTTTTCACACTGAAGCTGAAGGTACCGATAGTAGTCCATAAGCGAACTGAATCATATATAATATGAATATGTATACATACTGATGATACTCCAAAAAAAATGTGAAAATTTGAAAGAACAGATGTATTTCATCCCTCAATTTTTTTTTCTAAATTAGAATTTTAGCTACACATTAAAATCGAATTTCCAAAAGTTAATTTTAACAAAATGTGTCAAGAAAATTTCGATTTTGAAATTTTAAAGCGCTGGGTCCCGTTGAGTTTAAATTAAATTTTAATATGAATCCAAAAAAAATTGTAAGTATGATTTCATGAATAACAATATTCTTTGATTAGTAATATTGTTTACTAATCATTTGTTATATACAAAATAAAGAAAACAATAAACAATAGAATAAAATAAACAAAATGATACGCAATGCACTAACTTTCAAAGTATCAAAGTTGTTTGAAAACCGGTTGATCCACCAGAACAAGAAGGAGCCTTTTAATTCAGCAACTGATCTGTTAAGGATCTCAATACAGCTGCGACGGTGCAAACAGTTCGTAGTCGTTTAAGACATCACAATTTAAAAGCCCGTAGCCCAAGAAATGTTCCACTCCTTAGTGCGAAACCTGTAGCCAAATGTATTAAGTTTGCAAAAGAACACCTTAAATGAAAAATTGGGGAGCATTTTACGGTCAGACGAGAGGTGTATATTTATGCTGTATGGTGGAAAAGGCTCTCGTTCATACGTCAGACGCCATCCGAATGCAAAATACAATTCTCAATACACATGTAAAAGCATTAAACATGGAGAGTCAAGTGGGATGGTGTGGGCTTGCATTTCGCACTTTGGCATAGGCCCTATACATTGGATAAAAGCAATTATGGACCAACGCCTTATGCAGAGTACAAGATGACTTTGCTGTGGATCTTTCAACAAGACAATGACCCAAAACACACGAGCAAGAAAGCGAAGAAATAGTTCAGAGAGCATTGAATAAACGTCATTAAAACTAATGAGATATTATCCTTTTTAGACAATGTTCAAAAATCAAATAGTTTTGTAATTATTTTTTAATAGTTGTACTATTGAACCTTTTTGATCAGTTTGAGCATTTTGTGAAATGAACACTATTACAAATCAAATGGAGTGGCCGGCGCACTCATCAGATCTCACTCTTATTAAGAATTTGTGTGCTGATGTAAAAAGGCAGTTGCTGCTGCCACTTTTGAATGTGATTAAGGAGTTCTGGAGCGGAATTTCACTCCAGGACTCCTAATTCGATACAAGAGCTTGGTTGATGCAATGCCAAATCGTCACGTCAAAAGGACACGCAACTAAATAGTAAAGCTGAAGGACATCATAAGCTGGAACAGATGACTTTCGCAAACTAATATAACTAATTCATTTTTTTTTACCTTGAGTCCACTTTAAATTGTGGTGCAATTTTTTCCGGTTTGAGATATGGTAACAATAAGGCGTCTTTATACACAAGCCAGTATTGTCCAGCAAGAGTTTACCAGCCCCCGATCCTCACTTCTTAGCTGCTGGTGTAGGAGAAAGTGAGCGATTTGTCCCCTCCCTGGCTTGTCCCAAACCTTCTTTTTCAGGTTCAAAACACCAATCCAGATTTTTGGTTTCACGCCTAAAGACTCCAGCCGGGACATACAGATAGAAACTTTTCACTCCTACACTTTTTCGCAACTTTGAAGAAAAATTTGAGCTCTTGAATTCCCCACCCATAACATCACGATTTAAAAGTTTTCGGCTCATCCTTTGTGCGAATACGTTCCAGTTGTTGATTGTTTTAAAAACTCCTCGCTGACGCGTTCGATTTAAATTCTCCAGTTTCCGTGGCACTCGATTGTTGAATATCTGTGAGGCCGCATATTTTGTGTTGTCCCTACCGTGGTCCTTAAAAATTTTGCGATAAACAATGATTTCAGGTATCGAACCAAAGAAAACTGAAAATAATAGTCAAACCAATCCTCCGATTAAGTGGAAAAAATTTCGGGGTCCATAAAAAGCTAGTGAGGCCTAATTAAAGCTAATTTGTCCCCTCCGTGGTCAATTGATTTTATTCACATTATATATATATATATTACACATTATATAATGGCGGCCCGAGAGGTGCAAATTTCGAAAATAAAAAAAGGCGAAGAGAATAACAATCAAACGGAAAAAAGTGAGAATGTAGAAGCGAAAACAAACGTGCGATGTAAGCGGGACAAGCGCAGACAGCAGTGATACAGCAGTACCCGGAACGTCTCACCAAGCAGTTACTGTCAGAAAAAGATCAAGAAATAAACAAAGGAAAAGCTACAGAGATCTGCAAAAATCAAATGAGTCGAACAAAAACTTGAAAACGGCTCTAAACACCTTGATCAAGAAAATGAAGCGACTTGGTATGGTTAAAAAAGAAGAAGCCCTACAATTTGAAGAACAAGTCGACGACTTGTTTTCAAAACCGTCCAAAAACAAGGGTGAATTTAGAAAGAGAATCGTAAGAAAACGACATTCCCGACACTATTTTGAAAGGTTCGCGGTTTGTTTGCTTATGTTTGATAATTTGCCCCATTTTTCAGATAACAGGAGAACTCCTAGCTGCCAACCTTTAAACTGGGTCCAAGAACTCCCAAAATCTTGCCATGAAACGTTCACTTGCAGCGATACTGGCTGGAAAAGTAGTCGGAAAATACAAAAACCTTGACCAAAATTCGAAAAATCACATCGTTGATACAGAATAAAGAGTACAGATCGTTCAACCTTGCTAAATTTCCAGCTAAGAGGAAAAGGCCAGAACAGCAAGTTTGAGAAATGAGATACGGAACTTCTACGAGAGAAATTCCACACTTGATCTTGCAAAAAGAAAATGTATCAGATTGACGGTCAACAAGTCCCATGCTTGTGATTGAACTGGACAATCATTGACTTGTATTCTAAATTCTGCTTCTAAATAAATTAAATTCTTCAAATCACAAGGTCACAGAGAGGGATATATGCGCCTCTTATATTCACAAACATTTTCGATTCTTTGTCGAGCCCTGTTTCCCCACAGGCTCATAAAACAAAATCCAACACACGTGGTGAGAGCTGATTGCTTGGCCAGAAATTGTCCTCACTGAAAATCCAAGGAAGTCATCATTTCAAAAGAAAATCAACCTCCAGATATGTTGATAACCTAACACAAATGGATCAACCTTAGAGAGATGTGATGTTACGTTAGTGTCATGTTCAATCACAGTAGAAAATTTTATTACCCTATCAAAAACGAACTTCCAGACTTTCAGACCCATCAATATCAGCGAATTCATAGTCTGAAAAAACCATGACTGAGTCAAAATGCTAATGCTGATGGAGTTCAGCGAGAATTGGAGTAGCAAGTATTCAAGAGAAGTGCAAGGAGTCCACTATGGTGCGAGTAGACAACAAGCCATTCTACATACGGGGTATATTTACTGTGCCGCCATAAACAAGGGATTTTGTACCATATTCCCCTCTCTCCAATACGATCCTCCAGGAATAGTGGCCCATTCGAAGCAGGCTTTCAAAATTTTCATTCCGTCATTAGCTTCAGGTACAACAGTGCACTTTTTATCTGACGGCCCGACAACCCAATACCAAAACAGTGCGTTTTATTTGGTTTCTCATCACCTAGCAGATTAGCTGCCACAAAATCAGCGGGTGACTTATAATTTTAGCGAGAGAGGGTATGAAAATAGCCCATGTGATGGAATAAGAGCTATAGTTAAGAGATTCGCCGATGATAAGGTCAATTACGGACAGGACGTCGAAGACTTTGACCAATTCTACAGAATTTTGAAGGAGGCAGAACATAACATTTTCGATGCGTCATTGTCACAGGCTGAAATTCTGGATATGGAAACTGTACTCACGCAAACAACACTGGAAGGATTTATCGTTCGTACCATCGCAACTCTCTTAGTTGCTTTGATTGTATGCCAGGTACGGTATGCAATTATTTTAGTTAAGGGGTTATACCTATGTGAATTTTTCGATTTTTTTTATTGGCTAAAAGTATGCTAACACATCCCTAGAATTGAAATCAAAAAGAGGCAAATACTAATATACTTCAGAAAATTTTTGAGAATCAATTTTCTGAAGCAACTCCAATGCTCGAAAAACGTAAAATTTGCTCGCTTTATACTATATAGTAATTAATATACACCGTATAGGCCACGTTCCTTTGTAAACGACGCTAGGAGAGCTTCTGTTTACTCGATCGACTACACGCTGCATTTGAGGTTAAAGTACTAGAGTAAATCGTTCAATGCAGTCGTGTGGTCCATCGCGCCGAAACATGTGTCGAGCGGCAAGGCGGTGCTCGATATCGCGACGGATATCGCAGTTATCTTATTTTATGATGGAGTCGGGCTTTCTCCCCATCTAGGACTCATTAAGATTGACTGCAGGACCTAATTTTTACAATTTCTGCTTCGCAACACGCCGAGCGAATAAAGGCTGCTGAGCGCTCAATTTCCGACGTTGTAAAAGAGGCGAGACGCGGCCTTTTAGCATCAAGAAAGGACGAGGAGGAGAAATCCACGGTCTTGGAAGGCCAACTGTATGGTGCTGGGATAGCAGAGTAATGTTAAAAAATTTTGTATACAGTAAAATTTTGAAAATTCACAAATTTATAAGGTTTTGTAACTTTAAACGCGTTTATCTCGAAAGTGTATTTTTGAAATTTGCCGGAAACGAAACAGTTTTCATCCGATTGACTTGCCGTTATAACTGTAGCTTCTTGATATGATTATCTAAGTACATTATAAGTACACACGATTTTAGCGATTGGTTTTGTTTAAAAAAATTTACAAGCAATTGAAGTAATTTTTTTTGGGTCGAAAATGCAATTTTTTTGTTAAATGGTCGCCATTTTGCGAAAAATCAATATTAAACTATTATCTTGCGTACCTCACTAGTAAAACTCATGGAGCTTGTCCGGCCGCGGAACGTCTTTTGTAAATACTAGTGACTTTGACGTGCACGACAGCCGCCATTTTGTATTGAATTTAAAATAAACAAATTTTTTTGCACTCCCGAAAAGTTGCCCTTTATATTGATATATTATTTATAAAAGCTTTTTTTCAAAATCCTTGAAAAAAAATCCTGAAAAAGGCTTGTTTTTTAGCCTTCACATAGGTATAACCCCTCAAGGCAACTTTCTTATCCTCCGAAATCAATTGATGGGCCTGAAAATTGTAAGCGTATCCCCGAAAAACGCCTAAAGAGTGGTTTTAGGTAAATATTTACTTGCGCTTATAGTCCTTGTACAAAAATAATTCCTGTTTTCTCGGTGTCCTCGAAAACTGCGGAAAATATCTAATGAAAATAAACAGGAAATTCAATCATACCTTGTATTTGTTTTATTACCATGGTGTTCATACTTTCCACTTCTGGGAAGAGATATTATGTATTTTGATTACATCAATTTAATTGATAAAAGGTTAATCCGTTATATCAAAATTCATTGTGTTTGGAAAAAGAAAAAATACGTTCACAAATTCAGAAAAAGTTTTCCCTCTGTGGTATGGACAAATCACAAAAATCGTCCCATAGAAAACAAGAATAGCGCTCTTGTAATCCCAGACCGAAAAAGCCAATTTTTTGGGTCCACCAATCGATGGGTACAAGAACATCCGACATCAGGCATCATTTTTTTTTCTTTGAATTTTGACGTCAAAATATCTTGTTTTTCGCGATTTTACCCATATATTCAGTTCAGTCAAAGCGCATAAACAATTTTCAAAGCTTGTCCGTTCATACAACAAGATTCGCTTCTAAATAATTTTTCAATTTCTGGTGATAAGTTTATTAATCACTATAATTAGAAAAAAATCAAAGAAATCTAAGAACCACGCAGTCGGTAACACTAAAATGCACGTTCCCAAAATAAACGCTTTCACTCACTATCCTTAAAGTCATGCGTTCAATTTTCATATTTCCACGTGTTTTTGATAATCACCGGCTAATTAAGATTGAGTAGGGTTGTGTGTCTTTCCTGCGACGGCTTTGCACCACTTTCAAACGAACCAAAACTTGAAATAATTAAAATGCTCCTACACTTCATAGACTCAGTGCTTGCAGTTTCCGCGAGGATGCATTTATCGAGGGGAAAATGCATTTGATTTAACGCACATTTAATTCGGTGGGAAGGATTCGATATATTTTCTGAATATCTCCGGACGTTCGGTGACAATAATTTTAAAGTGAGTTCAGAGTTTTTCGAGATCTTTAATTTACGACTCTCAAAACTTAAAACTAGCTGGAGATAGATGGGTAGGTATAATTAGAATGGGCTTCTATTTTAGGAACGCGAACGAAAAAATTTGTTCAGATATTTGTTGCAGCTGAAATTGATATTTATTTAATGAAGACTATCATGGAATGTTTTGTAAAACATGAGTTTTACTCGGGTATCGAAATAAACATGCCAACATAAAAAAATTAATAGGATACCACCCTCGCGCTTTGAGTTGGATTTTATGCTTCTGCAGTCTCGAAGTAGAGATTTTATTTTGAATTATTTTCTGCAACAACGAATTTGATATAATATTATTCGGTCGTACTGTGTACATCTACATTGTATGACTGTTTGTAGTTCATTCGATTTTATCTCCATTGATTTAATGTTAATAAATTCATTAAATATTGTCATGGGAAGACGTTATTGAAAGCCTTTCGTGTCATTTTTCCATTTGTTTATCTCCGAGGAGCGATCTACATGCGACCCGAAATTTCCTTCGCAAGCCTAATTTAACTCTTTTTCGTCATTAATATCTTCTTCGATATCAATCTACGGCCATAAATTTAAGCTTTGTTCCCGAATGAAATTCCGCGAAATCGACACTAGTGCTGTTGTAAAAGCAACATCAATAACCCGCCAAAAGATATGAAAATTCTTAAAGCTGGAGAAAAGATCACATGATCGTGAACTCTATCGTGGTAGCATCTTGTCCGTGATCGTAACCAACGCTGTTCATTGAGAACAGCCGAATTCCACCAAAATCCAAGAATAAAAGCTTGAGACAACACGAACCAAGGAAAACAAATTCCTGTTGACAACCATTCACCCATCAACAATAAATTACATCACCAGCCCAACATGTTGAACGGTGGAGGAACATTCTACCTTACCTTCCTTCATTCAAGTTGATGTTGGAATAGAGGTCACGCTGAAGAATAGAAGTAGCTGAAGTTGGAGTGGGCCAGAGTTTAGGTAGGTTTGTAATCGCCGTTGGTACATCGTGGTACGTAGTTCAGGATGTATGGTAGTCCTCAATGTGGGGTTGATACGGTCAAATAAACTCCGATTGTATCAGGGATACTTACCATTGATGAATGTATTCGATAAAAAGATCGGAAGATCAAACTGTTGTATGGTGATCCTCCGTAGAAGAAATCAAAAGCAGTTCTTACGATGTGGTAGAAAATCAGATAAAAAATGTTAAAATCAAAATGGAATCGTAAAATTTGCTTATTTTTGGGCAAGATCTTCATGCATAAATTTTCATGAATAAATTTTTAAACAATATTAAAGAGAGTAATGTTTGTTATGTGAGCACATAATTTTGAAAGTTGTCTACGTCAAGATTTGAATTATTTCACAGCATATTATTTTGAACTGAATTTATTCAATTTAAGTTTTCGGATATTATCAAAAACCGAACCTTCAAATAGTGATTGTATTTTCAACGTTATACGGAATTCAGATAGTATTATACTGTGTGCATTTTTCTCTGTTTATCCTTTTCAAAGTATCCTTTATTTTTTGATTTTCCATTTCAGAAGCCTATAATTTTCTCAATTTATTTTCAAAAAAATTGAAACTGAAACAGGGAGCAACTTTCTCGCGAGATTATCTGCCAAAATTAAAATGAAAAATAAGATTTTGGAAAGAAAAATCAAAACATGAAGAATATAGTATTAATTTTAAAAGACGTCTAAGTTAAAACTTAAGAAAAATTATATTAACATAACTTGAGAAAGGCGCGTGGCGCTCTTTGACGGGTTTCTGAGCTACATAATAAGCTGATCAATAAATAATAATCAAATAATAAGAAAAAAAAACAATTCACTCCTGTTTATCTAGCAATATAATTCCGTTGGGCTAATGATTGGCGGGAAATAATTGATATATTTTTCCACTATGTCAATAGATTTCTTTTCAGGTAACTTAATGACAACGTTCCTCTTGTGTGAATATGTAAATTATTATGCGGATATCATGTGATCTGTTGATATGACACGAGTCTTGTCATACGACCACGTGATACTTCCAAGAAATGGAAGAAAATAAGACAATTCTCATCTTGAGACAAATCATAGTCAGACCTCACTGTAAATAAAGAAATCCCAGAAATCGTGCAAGGTGAAGATAGAAAAGATAAAATAAAGATAGCAGATAGAAAAAGATAAAAAAAGAAAACGGAAAAGAAATCCAGATTAAGAAGAAGTAACGCACTAGCTATTAGTAAAATTAAGAGAACTTATTGCGAAGAATACACGTCAAAAAATGAAAACTTATAAATGCGAAAATTTTTGAAAATAAGGATTGCTTTTATTCGAAAAATGTTAAGAAAATGATTAATCCTTTGTCAAAAGGGGAGGGGCGTACAGGTTGAAATTTTCAAATTTTTCATCTTTTTCTTCAAATAAGCCTAGATGTCTACTATCTTCAAGAGCATCTTATGAAAGTTTCAAGTGGATCGGAGGAAAACTGCCAGAGAAACTGCCAGAAATAAAAATAAAAACAGGACGAAGCTCTCATCCATGGGCGCGCGAAACAGGCTGCCTCCGAATCAGTAGAGCTGATCAAACAGCTGCAAAAGCAACAAAAGAAGGCAGTGTTGCTCGCAGGGAGCAACAGAAAGATGCCATAGATATTAGAGAAGACAGCACTTCACATCACTGCTCCGGAATTGATGATTTTGTTCGAGTATTTCGAAGAAAAGGATAAAAATATCTAAATGCGTTTTTCTCAAAACTATTATTTTTAATGCCTATTCATTTTTAAAACAAGACTACTGTTTTTTTTAAATAAGAACTCAACGTCATTCCCTAGAGGAATTCTTAAATTGAAAAAATATTTTTAGTTTTTTGGTTATAGATGATGCAGCAATGGAAAATGCATTTTGTTTGTAGAGTCTACGCATGTTGGTTACTTAGGGCTCATTTCTTAATATTTTGCTCTGAAACTTTTATAGTATATCCTTGAAACATTACTCAATGTAATTATTTTAACTGGAAATAAATATATCAAATCATTTCTTTCGAAAAAATTCACAAAAATCGGCTTAAAATATAGCTTTCAACCTGTACCCCCACTCCCCTAAAGGAAAAATTTAAAGAATCGAATCTTTGAGACCGACAATTTAGTTAGTAGGTGTTCGAAAAGGTGTTTCAGGCACTTATCTCTTGCCCGTACATAACGCTCGGGTTTTCAGGATGTGAAAACACTCAATTTGCAGACTTTTAAACATGTGTGTAAATTTTCAGTAACGTAAGATGGTTATTCATGAATTGCAATGAAACAACAATAATGCTGGCAAGCTTTCATTATTTTCACAAACTTTCATTTTTCAGGAGTGGTTTAATTCACTTTTAGGCTTTTGAAAACAAGCAAGAAATCCTTGAACGATATCCCGCAATGAAACTATCTGTTTTGTATGGCATTAACAGCGATACTGTTATTGGTCCGTGTTTTTCCATGAACATTGTCGGACTATCACATTCAACACAGTTCGTTCCCTACATGTGTTGCGACTTTATTTTTGCCAAAACTACGTAGAGAACGTGTCGAAATGAAGACGGCACCTTGGTATCAACAAAAAGTCGTAAATTGTCATACATCAAGAACAATAATTCCTTAAAAAAATTGGGGAATACATTCCTTGGACATCTGATTTAATTGCTAGGGGATGTGGAATGGCCCTCTTGATCCTTCTCTTCCTCATAATTACATGATTCGATTTTTTCCTTCAGTAAATCACAAAAAGTATGGAAATTCAATTTTAATTCATTGACCCGCTTCATAATTGCCTCAAACTTTGGAAATCGTTCGTGATGGCAACGTTAATATGAGAGCGGAATCGTCTTTGTATATAGATTACGACTGCCTGGCGATTATAACTGCCATTCTCGTCAGTAGATACTACCTTTTCCCAAAACCTATTCTATAAACATTTTTCCAAGCATGGAGGGCAAACCTCCGATTTTCATCCTGGTCTTTGGACAACATTTACAGGTTATTTATTACCGTGAGGCCAAATATCTTTTTGAGTCTAACGAATATTATGTCGAACATCCCTCATTCAGGAAGGACACTAGGTTAAACAATTGGAAAACGATTAATAATTGGAAACCCAACATTACATTGATAATTTTCATTCCACTTGATTCTCTTTTCAAAAAATTCGCCTGGACGAAGGTTTTCGGTAGTATGGAAATCAAAACCCTTGTTCAATATCCTCCACTTTTGCATAGTTTAGGATCTACTCAACTAAGATTTCTAGTGGCGTAGAAGTTATATCTAAGGTTTCGCAAATGAAACCAAATTGAAGCAAACTTCAATATATAATACAGGATTTTAATCCTTTTGTTCACTTTGAAGAACGAACTTCAAACATTGTTTTCATGCTTCTAATACATCCCTTTAGTTCCGTTGATAAAATATCGAATTTTAAGCAGACTATAGACAGTACAGTACGTACTGTAAATACGAAAAAATACAAAAATTCACTAGTCCTTAAACCCCTTAAACTCCTTTTGTCCCAAGCGGTACTTTAAATATACCTTGAAACAATCACTGGAAAAATCTTCTCACAAACCTTGACTATAACGCACAAAAAGTCTGGAATCTGGCTGAAATTCTGAAACAAAAACATCACGAGCTTCCAGATACTCTGAACGACGATAATGGTACCCAGATCCATTTTAGTGAATGAACAATATCCCCCATAGAACACATACATCTCCTGCCATATAACCTCGTGGATTTCTAATACAAACAAAACACATAATTGAGCAAATAAAGAAGCTAAAGAATTGTAAAGTCTGGATTCGATGGAATACACAATATAGCGATAGAAAATCTACGAAAGAAAACAATATTACTAATCAAACCCTTTGGGAAGCTTATCTGAAAAGGCTGACTGCTTACGTTGAAAACAATACCACTCTCCTTAACTTTTAGTTTGGCTTTAGACATGGATATTCAGTAGAGCACAAAGTAATACTTGTCTCCAAAGATTTTTATCGTTATCCCGTCTGGGATAACGGACTAATTTTATAAGCTTAAAGAGTACTCCACCAAACCTGCTCAAAGTAATTTCATCCTTCCTGACAGATAGAAAATTAGGTGAAAGTATGAGGATCCACACAGCAAACCACTCGTGCTCGTGTTCCACAAGGTTCATGCCTGAGTCCAAGCCAAAACTGCCAACTAGCTGCTTTCGCGGATGCCATTTCTTTCTACAGCTCTGGTAACAATGTTGGAAATGCTGGAAAAAATTTTACAATAACAACAAATTCAAGACCAAGTGTTCTTAGTCGTGGATGGAAGAAACACTTTCAGAAAAAAGGAGAGGGAAACCAAAAGTACAAAAAATAGTAATAAAATGGGAAGAACCACAAAAATGGCAATCTATAGCACCATACTTTGGAATTCGCGGTGTCAAACAGCATAAGCACAGAAACCAATTAGTTTTTGTTACTAGGTTGGATCAGCAGCTACTCATAAAATGGCTAATTGTGAAGGATACGTTTGGCTGGAACACAGTTCGACTTTGAACTGTTCAAGACAAGATTTATGTTGTTTATCACAAGATTTCAGGCTATCCAACATTTACTTCCATGATGTTTTGCTGGTTCATTATTATCTGGTTCATTATTATTTTTCACCGGAGATGAAAAAATAAACTTCACATTAATTTAAGGCAAATATAAATCAATTGACATGCTTTTGCCTTTGGGTATAAAAAAGGGGATTCGTGCACGAAACACAAGTGTACTTGGACTTACAATGTTTTTTTCCGAAACATATGTAACAACGCCTTTTCTGGCAGCAACACGTCTTTTGGCTGGTGCCTCTGAAGGTTCACCTTTTTGAGAACTAATTCTCTTACGGACGGTAGTTGGAATAAGAAAATGTTTCGTCGTTCAGCCGTCGTCTTTCCTATTGTGTAACAAAAACCCAGAAATCGATTCAAGAAACAAGGGATTTACTCTAGATTCGAGGGCGTGATCTTCGTCTAAACAATGTGGGTATATGATGGCGACTTGCCTAAACGTTTGATTAGACCACGTTATGCAAGAGCTTGATGTATTGGATATCATAAAAGTGAGGTCTATGGAGTTAGCGATCAGTCTATGTGGGCAGCGTAATATCTTCATGTTAATAATAATTCTAAAAATCGTGCCCGTAAATTAAAACAATACTAATTTATAACGACTTTCTGGTGACCAATGGCTTGTTAATGAAAATAATACTTATTTATAACAAGAGATGAAGGCCTTTTATACCCTAAAAATTCTTCTTTTGGAGGCTCTATTCTTCTGGATTAATCACTAAGTCCCGCCACCGCCGACCTGAGAAGCTAGCCAGGAATACTTTGGCACATAAGTTCGGGTTTGGGTCCCGTGTTTTTTTTTGCGCACAGATGCTTTCAAACTACGGGAATCTACTACAAGAAGAACGCGATTACACGTGTCAATCTTTGTAAGCATTTCTCTAGCTGCGGTATCCGTGAAGAGCCCTGCATTTCCCGTTCACTTGCTCCATATTTTGCACACAAATAAATGTTTGACACGCATAATCCATTTATCCTATGTAAAACTAGAAATTGGTGCACCATGACCAATTAGTCATGTGCTGAATAGACCGAAAACATTCTTCCTGTCTGAAGATCTGCGTCAAGTAGAAATCAGTCTAGTCGTGCACTCGATTTAGTCCTGGCTTCAGGTCTGGGATCACATATGTATTCCAGATTCCTTGTGTTTCGCGCTTCCAGGACTGTTGTCAATTACTGAAGGAACGTTGTTCACCTCCACTGGCAAAGTCTTCCCTGTTGTTATCTCTTTTGCGCTGGTAAATGTTTTCACGCTCTCTAGTAGGGAGGGCAATGGTTTTCACCTCTACATTGACCAAAACCAACCAGCAAGAGACCGTTCGATATGTACATGAAAGGGGCCCCGGAACAGCCCTTAGTATCCCTGAATAATATTTATGCGCATCTGTTTTGAACTGCAGTCACTTTTATGAAACATAAAGAGAAAAATATACGTGTCGAAAAAATATTTTATGAATTTGTTAGTGGTTGGATTTATGTCATGATCCAAGTTACTTGAGGTATCACAATAAGAAACATCTTCAAAAAACAGGCAAAAAATATGATCAGAGTCAGGAGATGCTGCAAAAAGCAACCAAATCTATTCAAAATATTAGATCTCATGATTGTCCCTATATCGAATATAAACGCGTGGTAGACCGATTCAATGGTAACGTAGACTGGTAGCTCTTAGGGACAAACAAATTTGAGGTTCCCCTGTTTTTCGATATGGATGCAGCTTGCCAAAATTCTTTACACTAGTTTTAATTTGTACCCTACCCAATGTCACCTGTAGATGACTCCCATTGATGAAAGTAGATTTTGTTATTAATTGCACTATTTTAATGTATCTAAGCTATTTTGTCGAAAGAGAAAAATAGAAAATTTTCCCATGGAAATGGTTGAGTTAAGCTCAGCATTAGACTGAGATGATTTTACCAAATCGTTCCGTGTTGATAGCAGTTTACAACAAAGAGAAGTGGTTTTCGTGATTTTATTGTATTATCTTATGTTTTGAATGAAAAAGTGCATGAGAAATAAGTGCACCTGCATTCAAGAAGGATAATGCACTTTCAATAGTTACCACCACTGGCCTAGCATGAGTTGTTAAACAGAGCGTCCAGATCGTCCAGATTAGATGATTAGGTAGTATTCGATTCGTATAGCCCTGACATAGCGAGATTTTAGGCCATTAGACAGACAATTCTTATGGAAGGTCCTTAGATTCGTCTTCCAACAAATACAGTGCGGTGAAGATCATTTGGAAAACAGTCTTTCAGAACTACTGCATACTACAGACTAATGCGAAGCACCGGTGAAGGGATGTTCTTTAATAAATGGAACGAGTTTTATATGCTATCACTATTGAGTATATAAAATCACCCGCATCATATCATATCAATTACCTAACACCCGTACATAGTGCTAATTGGAATTTTTATTATTTAATCAATTTATTAATCATTCATCAATGTTATTATTTATATTAAATATTCTTTCAAAAAATGATGAATTTTCGGTCTCAGCTTGTCCTAAATTTATTTGTCAAACTCTCTTACAGTTTATGAATTTTTTTGTGCTCTTTACAATTTATTTTGAAAAAATTAAATGATTTTCAAAAAATTTACGTCACTCATCCGCCGCAACTGGGTACAGAAAAAAAGTTTTTTCAAAACTCTACGGGCCTCCGCACTCTTTATTTATAGTTTGATCAGTTATTCAGGACATATGCATGCTAAGCATTGAAAGAAATAAAAAGAACTAACACCTCAAGCAACCTCCTCAGGGAAAGTTGTTATAGAGGAAGGTGGAGATAGGAGAAGTTGCTTGTACATTTGGTATGACTGTAAAATTCCAATCAAGTATTTTATAAACTCTCATTTCTTATTTTCCGAATGCACTTTAATTCCGAGTCCCGGCAGTGTAATAGTTAGAGAACTCATAGTCTGAGCTATTGGCTGCAGGATCCACTATCACTAGTGGTGAATACTTTCGGATTTGTGTTTCCGGTGCCAGAATTCCAGGTCAAAGACTAACTATGAGGTATGTATGATTTAATAAGTCACCCACTTTATGAGCATCTGTGTCCTTGAACAAACTGAGCTAGGCTCATCGAAAGGCTCCCATACCATAAGGGATTTTATTGTTATTGAATAGTAATGGTAGTGAATTATTTTTTAAAGTTATACAGAAAAATTATCATTAGTGTAATTGAATTAAATAAAACGAATTTAAATGAATTTTCAATTTCATTCTACTTCACATACTTACTCAATTGGTGTGCTTAAATTTGTTCCCTGCAATTTCCTGCAAAGTTGAGTAGATCAACGAGTGTTTTTCTTATCAAATTATAAATAAGCCTTAAGTTTACAGAAACAGATTTTAAGACTATAAATATGATACATTATATTATATGATATGATACATTATGATACATACATAATTTTTTTCTTACAAATTTTATGCAAACTTGTTATATCTATCAATTTTATGATGAAAATTACGATGAAAATCCATTGCAGTACTCATTGGTTGAAATCTTTCCATAAATTTCACGCGCTAACTTCATTATGAAATTCGGAAACAGAAAGGTGAATAATCCTCAATAAAAATTCAAGCGATTCTAGGCCGCTAAAAAAAATCAATTTATAGAATTTCACTCGATTTCGCTCTAAATAAACTAAAATAGATCTCCTTGGAAGTGCCTTTAAATACAAGAACTCAGTGAAGTCGGAAGCATTCCATATATAAATTCATATTCGCTTACCTGGTTTTATTTCAGAGAGACGAAGATCGATACTTATTTCCCACAATACCCTACTTATCGTCAACCAAATTTACCTTTCTCGTGATAAATCCAAAAAGATTCCAGACGACAAAGATCTTCAATCGAGATATCACTTTTTATCAAGGTGAGGTCTTTGTTTTGGGCTCAAAACCTACTCGTTATGGAGCGTATAAAGATAACCATCAGTAAACGACCCGGGTAGTGTTTCAAAGATATTATAGATGTTAACTTCCAGATAAATTATTAATTTAATACGGAGCTGACAGCTGGACATTCTTCGAGTGCAAGTCAAGCCCGGAAAAAATAGCCTGAAATGCATATAAAATTATTATTCTTTCATTTTGTTTTTTTTTTTGTTTTCCAAGCATGCATATTTAAAACAACAGTTTTATGTAGTTTTCTATCTCTAAAGATTTAATGATGTGTTTTGTGTGTTAGACCTCTGTTGAATTTCCTCAAAAACAAAATGTTTGGACACATATTGTTTACGACTTCGAGGAAAAGTTGAGTTGTAGACAATCCAAGAATGTTCAATGCAGCAGCGAATGCTAGCGTCCATGATAAAACTATATGTAGCTCATTAGTTAAGAAATTTATGGGAAGAAGCCATAAATTATACGCCCGAATTTTGTGGCTGTTTTGCCACTTCGTAAGTGGTAGTTAAGCACGTGAATGATCATCAAATTTACAAGTATGGAGCACTCTGACTGAATATTTATTCTCAACGTTTCTTGTTTCGATTAAATGTGCTGGAATTATTGCACGTTTGAAGATTGTTGCTATCCACCACCATCAACCATTCGTCGAAATGTTTAAACTAAGTATTTTAAACATTTTCTTTTGGTCTACATTCAACTGCTATTTTTAACCCTTTTCGGACGTATTTAATTTGGACATGGGTATCGTAATGGTCGGAATTAATTTCCGCTGAAAGCGCAGTGATACATAACATTCAGGATTATGAAGAATAAATAAGATTTATTAATTCTTATGATAACTTTATTTATATGTTTATAGAATAATATGTTTTAATATTTTTTTTGTAAAAATTATATTTTATAGTTCTGCAATGTGTGGAATTTTTCAAAACAGTCTCCAATGTGCAGTCCTGGTTTTCGACTGCAAGTACTGCAAAAATAATTTGTTTGACGTCTTCCGCCCTTAATTTTTCTATTAGAACATACAGCACAATCTTTACTTCTTACGTCTTCGCAATGGCGCATTATGTGCAGTTTTCCGTTCAGCTTTTCGTCGTTATCTGAGGTCGATGGTCTTCCTTGGTGTAATGATGCTCTATCACGAAAATCTCCCACAAGCTGGTCCACCAATTTTCGGACAAACATGAAATGTGTCATGGGCTTCCTATGATCTCTTTTAGCTATCATTTTATATAAAATGTAACTATTGATTGCAAAAATTTCTAGTCCCCAGAAAAAATCTTTCTTCACAATTTGCAAGATTTTCTCATGAAAAAATATGTACTTGCTAATTGGTCCGCCATGTCAACACCACTCATATTCATGTTGTAATTTATAATAACATTGGGTTTCTTTATATTGACTGTACCACCTTGTTTCAACCTTCTTTGTATAGTTGTCATGCCCGAGGTATAGAAGCTGCTTAACATGGTGACTATTCCCTTATCTTTCCACGCCAATAATAGAATATCACCTGATCGACAGGCAACAACAGTATTACTTTTTGTTACAGCTGGTTTTTTATCGTTCTGGTATATACACAGTATGTCGGAAAAGTTCCCGAACTTTTGAAATCAAAAATCGAAAATTACATCTAAAGAAATGTATTCCAGTTAACTTTCAACATAGTCCCCTTCCCTAGATATACACTCATTTGAGCGCTCCATGAGTGATTCGAAGGCTCTCTGGTACTCCTCTGAAGTTATCGCTGTGAGACGCTCGGTACAAGCCGCTTGAATGCTCGGTTCATCTTCAAAAAATCGTCCTTTCAAGGCCATTTTTAGCTTGACAAGTAGGAAAAAGTCGGCTGGAGCTAGATCTGGCGAATATGGGGCGTGATTGATGCGTGGGATCTGATTTTTGGCGAGATAACGCTTCACAATGTTCAAAAAATAAGCAGGCGCATTGCCATCCAGCAAACTCCACGATCCCGGTTCATTGCACTCGAGCCTGATGCAACTAATCCGGCCCTTCAGACGTTTTAACACCTCTACGTAATAGGCAGCATTCACGGTGGTGTTTTGGGCCCAAATTCTTTGTGGATCAGGCCTTTGGAGACGAAGTAAGCGATGAGCATCGTCTTTACCCGTGATTTTTGTTGACGCACTTTTTGAGGCCTCGCACGGCCCGGACTGAGCCAAGCGGATGACTGGCAATTCGTGGAAGGATTGTATTGAAAGAACCAAGTCTCGTTTCCAGTCACAAATGAGATTAGAAAGCCCGGAGTGGTGTCGCAAATCTCGATATAATCTTGACAACATTACATGCGAGTTTGTTTCTGCTCTGATGTGAGAAAGTGCGGAACAAATCGAGAGCAGACCTTCCTGCGGTTCATTTTTCCTTTCAAAATCAACGCGACGCTATCCTTGCTCATGTTCAGTTTGTCTGCCAATATTCTGAGAGACATGTGACAATCCTGTTTCAGTAGCGCGCGCACGCGAGCCTCGTTTTCGTCGGTAACAGCTGTTGACGGCCGCCCGCTTCTCTCGTCATCTTCTAACGACTCTCTACCCATCTTGAACAGACTGAACCACGTGTAAGTTGTACGCGACACTACAACTTCATCGTAAGCCGAATCGATAATTTTTTTGGTTTCCGCGAAAGTCTTTTTAAGTTTGTAGCAGAATTTAATTGCGGCACGATGTTCAAATTTCTCATCCATCGTAGAGTTTGTACCGGGGTACTAAACACACGTTCACTCAGTTGGCACGTTTATCTTAGCAACTGATGAACGGACACTGGTGAAAAAATTCTCAGACACTCCAGAGGTATGTAGTTACATAGTAACGGTGTCATCCAAGAGGTAGCTTCACTCGCACAAGCGCTACAAAATAAGTTCGGGAAGTTTTCCGACATACTGTGTATTTTCTGTTGGTGTTAAGTGTACCAGTTAAATAGCAGCCTAATTTTAAAAGCTCCTGCTCTAATGGGATCCCTGTAAAGTATTTGTCTGTGAAAATATGGTATCCCTGTACCTGAGAATTTGCGGTTAAGAGCTTGTGATATAACTGTAAAACAATCCTGGAACTGATAGGGAGGTCCGGACGGATTAAACATTCTGTACTATCGCTTCCGTAGTAGGGAAGCATAGCATACATGTATCCTGTATGTGCGTCTGACAAAACATAAATACGGACTCCCCATTTGATGGGCTTTTTAGAATTATATGTTATAAAACTTACTCTTCCTTTAACTCTTCCTTTAAGTTCACTTTTTCGATTCTCGTTGTTACATTTGCATTTTTAGAAACTTATCCATTCAAATGTAACATCCAAAATATTTGAAGAAATCTTTCCCTTCGAAATATGTTTCTAAAAAATGGTACGTATCCAAATAATCCTTTGTCCAATAATGTTTCATATCAGGAACCGGTATAGTACCCATGTTAAGGATTACACCCAAAAAAGCTGTTAATTCTTCTTTCGTTACGTCGATCCAATTGTTCCATGTTGATCGATCAGATAAGCTCTTTTGCTCTATTTTATTTTTGGCATACTTATTTGTCTCTAGTACAATTTTTTCAAGCAGTGCATCCGTGAAAAAGAGTCTGAAAAAATCGATACGTTCTGTGCAATGAAGAGGTACATTAGGTCCAACAAACTTAGATCCCGTTGAAAAGTTGTCTTTGATTGCGACTGATCTCTGTGTGTAACGTCTCTCCGGTTAGTAAATTCATTTATATTACTGTCCCTATTTTCTTCATTTTCTTCAACTTCACTGTCGCTGCATATTACCAATTGTCTCACTCGTCGCTTCCTTGAAACTATGTCACTAGCAGAATCAGTATAAACATTATCACTTTCTGTATCACTGTCAATATTCACGGTGTCAAAATAAAAGTCTTCCTCACTATTTTCAGATTCACAATTAACTTCTGTCGGTAATTTTCTTTTGGCAATTTTGGAAAATAATTTTCAAATATTTTTAAAAAACGGGAATGCCTAATTACAGTTAAATATAATTTTATAAATAATATTTGGAATTTTACAAAGTGTTTCGAACCGTGTCGATTTCTTTACGCACAAGAGGTGACTGGCTTACCTCAGCGTATTGCATGTTGAGCGAGAAATAATAGCTTTTGTTCGCACTGGATTTCGTTATCTCCAAATGATAAGAATTCTTGAATAGGTCGCATGAGTTCGTGAATAGATCCATTAGATATTCATATTTGTGCAGATAAATTGTAAACTGATACATGGATGAATACAGTATATGATTAGTACGGTTTAATGTTTTGGTGTCTAAGAGCAGACATACGACCGGAACGGTAAAAAGGCTATGGTGTTTAAGAGCAGACATGCGTCCGAAAAGGGTTAAGGGATTATAAATTTTACATGCATTCACTGCCCGTTATCTTGACGATAGCTTCCTAATACTTGGGTATCAGGATTTTATTTTTTCGTTTATGGTTTGATATTAATAACTCTTTTAATTTGTGCTAATAGAAGAAATATCTTATAACACCAAATAATTAGATCCTGTATATGAAATTCACGGGCTCCATACCCTGTTTTTGTTTTGAGGAAAAGAAATAAAGTCTAAAATTTAAATTTGATTTAAATTTAAAAAACCATTTGAATTTCATTAGGGGAACTTTTATTCGAGCTTATGTTATGCATTATGACATCACTTTTCTGAAGCTCGTCAGCAACTTTTTGGCAATGTAACACAAAATAAGGCTAAAAACTTGTTGTAATCCACTTCTCAAGTTTGGCAACACCAGGAAGTTTGCATATTTGAGAGATCAAGCACACCACACAGCCGAACACCCTGTCGATCTCACCTACGAACGTCGAATACACCTTACGAACGGAAGTTGTTTTTCGGAGGCCCAAAAGCGGAGAGAAAGTTGATGGAAGCTCCTTTTGCCTTTGCGGGACCGGTGGATTGGTACACGAGATGGATTGTCTTCGTTGAATAGTTTTTTTTTACTGTCGTGTACAAATGCGATGGATCTCAGGTATCTATGTTCAATTTTGGAACGTGCGAACGGTGAAAATATAACATTCAGTGCAACGGGACCTCATGAATAACGCTTGTGGCAATGGGGTTTCTTTCTCCACACGTGGGTTGGGCAAAAAATCAGAGTTAAGAATTTAGATGTGATTCAAATGAAGACAAAAGAACAACTTAAACGGGGACATATTTTGCACATTCTTTTGACTGAGGAACTCTGAGGAACTCTGAGGAACTCTGAGGAACTCTGAGGAGCTCTGAGGAACTCTCAGGAACTCATAACACATTAGGTCGAAATACTTTCTTCAGAGTCTCATTGGTGAGAATTAAACGTAATGTCAGTGCAAGCAAAGCGAATGCAGTTCTATTCGAAAGTGAATAAATGTTTATATAGTTGTAGATTTTTAACAATCAATCCACAATTTCCATATCCCAATCTTAACGGTTAATATTATAAAATTCAAATCAGAGGGAGATTGAGGAAGATGTACATATATTTATATATATATTTTCACCGAATTTTATGTAAAGCTATTTAATCAGTATTTCTCTTGATCTCTAATGCTATGAGAAGAAAAGAAGCATAACCATGGAATTATTGGGATTGCAGCTATCATTTCCTTTGTTTTTTCTCGCCTTGTATGTTTTCGAATCTTTATAATAAAAATTGAGACAATGTGAAAGAGATAGAAGAAAATTAATACCGAAAAATAATAACTTATAAAACTTAGAATCAGAAGTACAAAACACACATGACATGTAAATCTTAATTCAGTTATCACTTAATCTTAAGTAAAAATATGAGAATAAATATAGATTTACTCAAATAAATATCTAACCAAAAGGAAGTATAAACATAGTACGACTTTTTATACGAATATACATTGTTCAAAATATATATATATACCTCAAACGATAAACATCGTTTAAGTTATTAATCTGCGAATAAGGATGAAATACGGAACCAAAGTTAAAAGGCTTAAACAAAAGGAAGTTAGTTAGTTTTGTGATGTTTTCTTTGTTGAGTCCAGTTTTGAATTGCTTTTTGAAAACGGAATTACCGGGAACGCGTCAATCAATCACTGCAAAGCGGAACACTTTTCGCCATATTTAGAAGTAAATTAAATTGAAGTAAGAGAAACCTGGATAGAGTTCAAACGACAGTTGAACCAATGATCCTTTCGAGTTTCAATACGATGAAAGACCAAAACAGGGTTGGAAATGGTGCTGAACTCGTCTTCTCGTAGTAATATCCAAATCTACAACGACGACTGTGAAATCGACGGGCCAAGGGGTGCGGATTTAAAACTTTAAACCGAAGCTAAAATAATCAGAACGACATCATAGTATTCCAGTAGAAAGTATTTATAAAATAAAAGGCCACAAAAATAGTAATGAGCAGCCCTAACCAATTAATACACATACTGGCGGGTATTTCAAATTCAAAACATACAATAAAAAAGTGTTAAATTTTCTTGATTTCTTATCGAAATTTAAGATTTCTTGATATTACCTCAAATAATATTATTATTAAGTTAGAAGAGAACAAAAAGTCAATTAGATATAGTGACTTTCAACTTTAGTCACACAAGAAAATATAAATGTTCAGGTAAAAATTAAAATATTCGTGCCTGCTACCAGACTGCGTTAGACAGTAATCAGTCTCTCCGTGCATTGAATTGAACAACTGTCTTAGGTTCTTGATTAGGGAATAGTTTATTTGCCCGTATATTTCGTTTGACCACCCTTCCTGTCACAGACAGACAGTACTTCCTCTTTCCTTTCGAAAATGACAAAATTTTCTACATAGGTATATCCACCTTCGTTCCTTAGCAAAGAGTACTACAGGCAGCGTACTCTCGATAATTGGCACCTGTAATGACCGCAGGCCTGATTTAGGCAAGTCTCCTACAGGCCTGCAGATATGGTGGGTCTCTCGAGACACGTTTGGGCGACTGAACGAAAGGTCAGCTGACCACATGATCGACGATCAATCGGAAATTGGCGGGCAGTGAGTTTCGGAAGTTGCAAGGGACGGGTCGGTCGACTCACAAGAAACAGGTTCTTGTTTCGCGTTCACCGTGAGCGGAGTGCAGTTATACGCGATTTGGGTTCTAGTGGAGGAACGGCAAGTGGTCAAGGTGACCGTGGCGGCGTGTTCAATTCGCGAGTGGCGTGTTTGATGCTGGTACCTTGTACAGTTGTTGCTATGTCCCTCCTTCCGAGCTCGTCTTGGACAGAGTTCTATTCTAATATTCTGTACATCCTATTGAGTACTCTGTATTCCCATTGCCGCCGTCGTTGTATACATTTTTCTTGCGAACACATTTCGCCATAAAAAGCTGTAACGGGACTTGCCTATTCACTGCTTAATTCTGGCTTTCGTCAGTGAGAAGTGTTTCTTCGAGTTCAATAAATTCGTGGAAAATCTGCGCGAACGGACAATATTGCAGTAATTCATTCCGTGAAGGACTCGGTTTTGTTATTTTCTGCCACGGAAATTTTGTGGTTGCGGCAGTTGTAAACAGAGAAAGTTGCGAATCCACTGCTCCGCAACCCTTGACAATAGCTAAGACCTACATTCATTACAGAAAGGATTCGTGGCGCGGAGGACTCGGCGAAATATTGATAAATGGGAAAGTTTGCGGTTTGGTGTTGTGCCGTCGTTTCATAACGATACAACGTGGTCGAGGAACACACGCCTTGGCCCTTTCTGCACAAGAATACTCGAGCGCACGGTGCTCCGCCACCGTTGGTCCGTCGACAGTTACGCCGGGCTTGAAGAATTTTCCTTGCAAATCACCAATTAGATAATGAAACAGTGAGATAAAACGCTTCTAAAACAGTAGAACCATCAACCCTTTGTGTTGTGTTACCATAAACCCGCTGATTCCACGCTTGGTGACGCATTCACGCCGATCTTTCTCAGCCTGGCCGCGCGAAGTGCCCCCTTAATAAAGGGGGGCGAGTGCATTTTGATGGCCGCAACAGTATCATGTCACAATTTCGATGGGGTCCCATTGTCATCGCACCTTGAGTTCGATCGCTAGATACGTGGTAGTCGTGTAATGTTAGCATTACATAAGAAATGTCGCTGGTGGTTGCGGCTGCGAACCGTCCGATGACAAATCCGAAGCTCCAAACGTTGGACTGGTCGAAGGCATGAAATCTTGATCAGAAGTGAAATGTTCGAGAGTCGACAACGTGAAAACAAGTAAATATAGTTTTGTTTACATTTGTCTGTGAGGAAATCGAATAACTTGGAAAAAAATTAATAAAACAGATCAACAATTGACTTTACTTTATTCTTTTACAAATTTTCGTGGTTACTAAGAAAATGCAACTGCTAAGTTAGCTTGTCATAAGTACATCGGGACAGTGATAAAAGCGTGAAATGCCTTAAGATTGTCATCGCCCCTTTGAAATATTAACTTTTAGGTGTAAGCGTCAAAAAGTGCTGCCTATATAATATGAAGATGCGAAATATGCAAACTCCGATTGAAATACAAAAGTAGTTGTTATGAGAGATTTGCTTAGGAGCATAAAAAAAGAAAAAAAAAATATTAATTTATTTTTCTCTGTAAAATATACGGCATCATTTTTTTTTGTATAGGATCCCAAAAATATAGAATATCATGAAAATTCAGTTTATGGTTTATGGTTTAAGTAAGAAATGAACAATTCTGATGAAGAATAAAATTATACAAAACGTTTATTGTAAAAAAGAAAATAGTGTAAGCAGTATTTGATTTAATATCTTAAATTAATACATAGAATGAATAACATGAGTTGCTCAAGATAAATTTTCGCGTTTCCTTCCACATGTCAGAATTCTCTTTTCAGGAGGAACCTTATCGGCGATCAGGTGAGTAGCCGCAACGTGTAAGTGGCAGTTGTTCCGACGATTCGGTTCCGCGGTGCCGTAGATTTTTTTTTTTTAATTTTCTCGGTAGATTGACATTAGCTTTAGTACGCGGTTAAAGTAGTTTGTGTTTGGGCACCGCGATGATTCCGGTTAGCGAATGCGCGTTAGTTTTAGGTCGGGTTGCGATTTTGTTTTGGTTTTGACTCGGGTTGAAAAGGTAACATGAAGTAGGTTACCGTTTGTTGTTTTTAAAATGGCGCGTCGGAAAATCGGGTTTTTCGGTGGCTGGTTCTAATAATGGAACCGGAGCGGAGGTCCACTAGGGTCCGACCCACGTCCGCACACCTCGCCGAACGGAGCTAGTCCGCCAGCAGCCACCAAATTAGTGGACCTTCGTGTGGCCGAAAGGTTGAACCGCAGGGGTACATTTCGTTGCCGCATCTCCATGGACTTCACGTCCTTTGAGTCGATGCAAGGCCGATTCGTCGCGATGCGAAACGACCCTTGTTGGGTCGTTTATTCCATTATACACCACTGGCTCAGAAACAATGATATATGCAGGTGAATTGTTTTTTCAATAGAATTTTTTTATGGTTGGGAGCTGAAGGATATTTACGCCCTGAGTGTCACCCCACTCGCAACCAGACTACCGGTATGCTTCAGAGAGATCCCACTCTCTTCTTCTTCTCCTCGTCAAGCGATCCATGATGCTCCTCCTTTATAATAAGAACCGTCCGTACGTAATGCTACACGCAGTTCCAATTGTCTTTTGATTTCAACATCTTACCTGTTATGTTTTCTGGAGTGCACGCATATTTTCTGCGAGGGATTCGCACGGAGTTTTGTCCATGTTCCACATGCTAAGGACGTGTGGCAGGCGTCATAGGTCATCCCCAGGTTGAAAAAGCAAGCTTGGGACTTTCCCATCTTATACAGATAAGACTGAAAATACCTGATCCACGGTCCCAAATCACAGATGAGCCGTGCGGTCCACCTGTCTCGCGCTTTGTTTACCTATGATTTCTGCTACAAAGTTTGGGTACTTCTCCTTTGCTCCTTGCCTCTGTATCTGTGCGAGACCCCACGGTGTGACTCCTTATTAAGAGCAATGGCTCCAATAAATAGAATAATAACAATAAAAATTTGATAAGAATAAAAAAGACGCTAATAGTAATAAGACGAAGAATAAGGACAAGAGAACTGCAAAAAGGTGCAGCACTCCATGCAATTTTTTGTATTTAATCGAAAAAATTTTAAATTAAAAAAGGGGTTAGAAAACGAAACTCATTAACTCATTTACGTTCTAAAAATCATAATCATATAAAAGAGTCATTGTGGGTAAATGACCACCACAAGATTTCAATCGACCAAACTGTCCTGCAATAATTATTGAAGCTTTTATTTTTCAATATTTACTGCATTGTTCCCGTTGCAGGAAATCGAATGTCCTTTGTTTCTATTCCATGTGTGATAAAATTGCCTGACCAAAATAAAAGCTAACATTTAATAAGAAGTGTTTGTTAAAACAGACATCTTAAATGTTCATTATATGATTTATAGAATTGCAAAAAATCTGCTTTGAAGTAGAAAAAAAGGCTTAAAGGGGGTAGGTTTACTTCTAGGACAATATCTACATAAAACAAAAAACTATTAACAAGTTTAAAACATTAAATTTGTAAATTTTTTGCTATTATGATTTGTCGTATTATATTTGAAATGTTGATACGAATTTTAAGCTGAAATTCTGTTAATTTTTTCAAACTTTACTTAACTGCATTGAATTAATTAATAATTTAATCAATACTCAGCCAGAACAAAATTAATCGGATAAAGCATCGGAGACTAATTGAATTGCTTACACAAAAATAAGGGGAGAATCTTTTCTCAAACGGAAATACTTTCATCCTTTGAATAACCACTCTTTGTTATTTGCTTATTCGTCTTAATTACCATTGACAGTCTACTTTATCTGACATCTGATAGGTGTTTTAGTTCTTAGACGACAATTTTTCCACATTTGGGATCGGATGTAGCGGAACCATATAAAGCGCATTAACATAAAACCAGCGTAGCACTCAGGTCAGGCGCTGTGTGTCGTCTTAACCTGAAGGTGGGATTATAAAAATCGATGTCAACGTTAATCCGCAGTAGTAGGATCGCGTTTTTGAAAATTTTTTGTTTCAATTTATTACAATGGGACCAGTCGTATGTCGACAGCGCAATAAAAGTGCTTAAAAGCAACCAAATGTGATTGTGCCACACGTCGTCGAATTGAGGGTTTCTTTCTTGAGTTACCACCACTACCACATTACCATGTGTCGAACGTTGCCTTTCGGCAATCATCTTAACGCATGCAACCGTGTGTTTTATCCGGGCCTAATTTTAGAGTAGAAGTGGAACACAACAATGAGTTTACGGAAAGATAGATAAGTCCTTAGAAATTTTTACAATCTCGGTTTGGCAAGGGATTGATTGGTATTTTTGTCTGTTTTTTTCTGGGTAAACGAATAGTTGGTAAACCAACTATTCGTAAAACGGTAAACCAACTATTCGTGATATACAAATATGAATATTTATTTATTTTAAAGCGGTCAAGTGTTAAAGGAGTATCTAAATACTTTTACGTGCTGTGTGCATGTTTAGCATTCAGAAAAGTTTGATTTGCCGATAGGCACATTGCCCTGATAAGTATTATTTCCTTATGGTTCCCTATTTCTTCTGGTTATAAATGCAAACGAAACGTGTCCTATCACGATTGTACAACAACACTCGCGAAGGATTAATCCGTCAGCAGGATTGCTGGCAACGATTCACAATATCAACCCGCTATAAATATCTTCCCAGCTGATATAAATTGCAATGTGGTGCGGTACCACAAAATGCGGCCTTCATTGCAACTTGTCCATGAAGCCTGGAAAATTCTTTTTTAGGCGGCTAAAGGTGAAATATGATCCGCTGATGTTTTCTCTTTTGCGTTTCGTGCCTAAAGATAATTTGTTATCGGCGGCAGATAAAGATTCATCTTGACGCTACACTGTGCTCACATAATGCAAGGAACTTAATACGTTGTTGATCCATTGTCCATTGTACCCTTTGTGTTGCAAGTCGATAATAGAAATCTCCGTCGAGTGAAGTAAATTGCATGGCGAAGAGTATTTATTCGACGTTGGTGATGTTTTGGCATTTGCTTATGTTTCTACCTTGGCATAGTCAGTTACTTCGGTAATGGCACCCCATGATATAAGACTGAGTCCTGGGAAGCTATCAGTTGGCTCTAAGTGCATTTCGAAAATGGATCTCATTAATTATTATTCCATTGGGGTGTATATTCGATTAAAAAATTTCGTGAACAAAAGCCCATGAGTTCAAAATTTTTATTTACTATAAATAAATAAATTAAATTTGAAAGATGTCAAACTTTTCTCAAAGATTTCAGATCAAAGGTATCTGATCATCACTTGATTATGACAAAATGTACGTTTACGTTCAAAAAGCAATTGTCTTCATCCTTACAATAATTAACGCCACGAAACATTTTTTAATTGGTATAACCTAATTATTGTATACCAAATAGTACAACATTGCTTCCGCCGCTTTGATGCTTTCGCAATAGATGGCTGTAGCGGTAAGTGGTAGGCGAAATATGTAAATAGATCGTAGATGTCATACAATAAGCTTAGGTATTTGTAAACATAACTCCATCGAAATATTAGTCGATTTGTGTCTGCATCATAAAGTTATTTTCGATTAAACATGTCAGGTTACGAGCCAAATTCTCGTCATTTGCGGACGGTTTAAATTTTCTGCTTTAATATGAAGAAATATGCAGCTGAGGCTCATCGAATGCTCTCAAATACCTATGGTGAGGCCGCTATTAGTGAAAGAACGTGCCGAGAGTGGTTTCAACGCTTCAAGAACGGTGATTTTGACGTAAAGGCCAGCATGGCGCTGGAAGAGGGAAGGTTTCCGAAGATACAGAATTGGAGGCATTACTTGATCAAGACTCGTGTCAAACGCAACAAGAATTGGCAGGATCATTGGGTGTGACGCAACAAGCCATTTTAAAACGCCAGAAAGTCATGGGAGTGATTCAGAAACAACAAAATTGGGTGCCGTACGAGTTGAAGCCGATAGATGTTGAACAACGTTTGTTTGCTTGTGAACAGCTGCTTGCAAGGTAAAGACGGAAGGGATTTCTGCATCGCATTGTGACTGGGGACGAAAAATGGGTTCATTACGATAATCCCAAGCGCGATAATCCCATTGTTAAATAAATCCAAACCGAATCACAGGTGATCGTTATCGAACGCAATTAATACGTTTGAGCGGAGCATTGAAAGACAAACGGCCGCAATACAACCAGAGACATGATAAAGTGATTTTACAGCATGACAATGCTCAATCCCATGTTGCGAAAGTGGTCAAGACATACTTGGAAACGTTGAAATGGGAAGTCCTACCTCACCCGCCATATTCTCCAGACCTTGCTCCCTTGCTCCTCCACACTATCACTTGTTTAGCACACGGCACACGGCCTGGCTGACCAGCACTCCCGGTCTTATGAAGAAGTAAAAAATTGGATCGATTCGTGGATCGCTTCAAAAGATGATAAATTTTTTCAACGCGGGATTCGTACGCTGCCCGAAAGATGGGAGAAAGTAGTGGCCAGCGATGGACAATACTTTGAATCATAAATGTATAACCAACTTTTTACAATAAAGCATCGAATTTCGGATAAAAACGGCGGAAGCAAAGTTGTACACCTAATAAATTAATATTGAATTTCAGTAAGAAATGCATCCTCATGATGTGTCATGACGGAGCGACACTAAAATATTAAGAATAATATTTAGGTTACGATTGCCAACAAAAAAACTTTTTCAACGTTTTTTTCTTCAAAGAGAGAAAAAAATTTATCTTTTTGAAATTTTGCAGAGATAAGATTTACTAACATTTTGGGTAGACAAAAAATTTTTTTGGAATTTTTGAAAAAAATGCCCAAAATTGATGGTGCGCGTGATTTCTCGAGTTTTGAACAGCTGAGTTAAAAACCATATTGGGAATTAAATATACCTTTGTTTAAGCGGCTTTTGCGTGAACTAACATAATTTTTTCTGCCGAAACATAATAAAATGGCGGCCATTTTGAAAAAAAAATCAGTATTCGAAGTTAGAAAATCGGATCCTTATTCACGTAATAGCCATATATATCACCAAAAAACATAATAAAAACTCAGAGTGATCGGCTCAATAGCTTTTTCTTATTCGTGTCGGCCAACGCAAAAAACGCGATTTCGAACAATGAACGTTTAAAGTTCGGTTCTTATGTTTTGCCCCACTTTTTTCTAAATAAAAAATTTGTAAAATATATAATTTGTAGCACATAATCCAATTATAAGTTGTAGCAGATACTTCAAAATACGCTCGAGAGTTGAAAAATCTGCCCTCGTCGACTTCCGCCTTAGCTGACTAGTTTAAAATTGTTATATCGTCCTCAAACCCTCTGCCTCGTGTTTTTGCTTGCACTCAGAACCAAAATCATTAAAAAAATCGATTTTTTCACTATAGGATTCTTCATATGTATTGATAAATAAACAAAAAACTGAATTTCCAGAGGAGATAAACGAGTTACGTTAGAATGATAATTCTACGAATCCTTTTATTAGAACTGCAAACATAAATTTTCAGTTTTTCACACTAGGGTCGAATATGAAGCGTCCCAGATTCGTCAAATTTTGTAAGGGTGATTACCGAAATTCTTTGAATTTTTACTTAATTTTTTTCTGACTTTTATATTCTCACTGACATTTACCTGTTGAAGTTGGTCAATTTATATTGAAGTTTATCTTTTTCAAAAGCTTTGAAATCTTAAAATCCTCGATAGAATTTACGTATCGCTGCGGATTGCGATGAATTTGACGTAATGTGATCGTAATCTAGACAAATTTAATAAAAATATATTTATACCAAAAAGATCGATTTAAGTAAATCGATTCTACTAAGTCGATCCTTTATCTCCCTTATCGTCATAATATTGCTATCTCAAACGAAATAAGCATCAGTAGAAAAAATGAAACGAAGTGTTTCGATTGATTTCGGAGTGCGAAGAGTTTCTGAAGGTTATAGTTGTTTAGTTTGAATATCGAAAAATGAACCACTAGAATATTTTTCGATGAGTAATATTATTATGGAACTCAATTTTACTCTAATTTTGCCAAAAAGCTCTGCGAAATCATCTACATAAAAGAGGAAATCATCTAGAAGAGGACTGACGATTTTGCAAAAAAAAGTAAGTATTTGAGAGGACTGTTCTGTCTCTGAAAAGGATTAAACCCAAGTATTTCAAAATTAGGAAGAAATTGAGACTTTCGATGTATTCTAGCAAGGTAATCATTAGACTATGGAAAATGAAAATCAAAGCAAGTAAAGTCTTCGCAGAAAAAGGATGGGTACCTTATCTGGTGTTGAATATGGCGAGATAAGAATGACGCGACCGTCCAGCAATTTGGATGTATTCTGTGGTACAGATTAGCGTTCGAAGGAACAACTTGCACGAAATTGGAAGTGGATGGATAAAGTTGTTGACATACTATCCACAAAATCTTAAAAAACATCTCTGGACCTACTGGCTACGCAAAAAACTGATGAAAGGTAACGCAAATAGTGCTTTACATTTGATTATAACCTTAAAAGAGTATAGAACATATAACTAGTTGTACTGTGAAAGAAGAATGCCATCTTTTGAGAGGAAATTAAAAATTTTATTCACGATTTCATGACTCCTTGCATTTATTGGGATTATGTGTGCTAGGAAAAGAATGAAGCAAATTAACTGAATTATTTTTATATGTGGTACGAAGAATGGGGACCGGCTTTTTTCTAATACAATGCTTGCGAGATAAATTCACCAAAAATTCTTCGATTCGTTTGACTTTAATAATAGAACGATCTGAACGTTTACGCACCGAAAAATTTGTAATTATATCCGCGATATGGAAGGAATTTTTACACGGTAGCCAATACTATTATGAGCCTCAAGAGAATATTTCAATAGACAGCATACTAAGGTCCCTACAAAGGATACTTGCAAATTCACCATGCACTTGGGTCGCTGCTTAGGTACTATAAGTGTAAAACGCGAACTTCAAAATCTTTGAGCGAATTTTTTTTTATAAAAATAGCTGGAAAAGTAGGGTTCCAGACGGCCAATCCTCCAAGCAGTTGGAACGATGACGAACCGCAACCGGGATGTTCCAGTTGGAAATAATTTACTTCCAATGTAGCAGATTTGTTAGTAATGTATTACTATAAATAATCCATATTATTCCATCGATAAATGTGTATTTTCTAATCACAAATCAATTCTAGCGGACCATTTTAACTTACACTTTTTTTGTATCACTTCATGTTCCTTTTTAATTCTTCAAAAGTTTTTCATAAAAATTGCTATCGCTCGGTATTCATTACAATAAATTAAAAATTACACCGTGGTTGAAATCGGTACTCCATCTATAATTTCTATTTTACAAACAAAAATGTATGTATATAGTTGTATAAAAATATTATAATTATTAATATATATCAATTTTTCAATAAATTACATTTATTTGCAAATTTAACATTCACGTTCATCCTTTTCCCCATTTTTACATTTATTTAATAAGTTCTTTATTGTTTCTAAAAATTTTCAGGACTACGCTAATACTTAAAGTGAGAGTTCTGAATTTGGTATTTATTGCATCCAAGTTGTCCACCTAATAACTTAATATTGAATTTCAGTGAGAAATGCATTCTCGTGATGTGGTATTCATTGCATCTACAGTATTTTTTCTGTTTGTACCACAAATGTTTCTTAATTATATGATATATTTATAATAGTAGAGAAAAATACAACAAAAAAACCTCTTTTAAACTTAACTCTAACTTAAACTACTACTACCTATGTTAAAACCTATTTACATACTATTTTGGATCTTAGTAATAACTATCAATACTCGGTTGAGGACGCATGATCTCTCAGGTTGATCAATTAATCTAACTCCTGAGTGCTTGAATGTATGGATTCGAAGCGTGTTCTACCTTAGCTAGTAGATTATCCCTGCGTGAGAGCGCGAGTTTATTGATAGGGCTAATATTAGTCATGTAATTTGCGTGATGAGAAATGAAAAGGCTTATTTAGTGCCATTTTCAAGTATCTCTTTTGAGTGACTTTGCTTTGATTTCAAGTATTTAGCGCATTGGCTCCAAGTCGGCGCTCCGTATAATATTATAGCCTGAATTACCATCTTTGAAATTATCATTTTATTCTTTATGTTCAATTGGGACCTTCTGTTGAGTAGTGGATACAGTTGAAGTACAGAATTAAATACTTTAGTGCTTATTCGTTCAATGTGGTCTTTGAACATGAGTTTCTTGTCCAACGTTAGCCCAAGGTACTGCAGATTTTCGGACCATGGTATGGCTTTTCCTAAAAAGTTAATCGGTCGATTAGGCAGCAAGGAACGTTTAAGTTTTTTAGTGAAAAATATTGCCTTAGTTTTGTCAATATTGATGCTTATTTTCCACTTGTAGAAGAACTGATATACTTTTTCAAGCACTTTCTCTAAGTAAGCTGTTATTGTACTTGGGTGAGTTCCTGAAGTATAAAAACAGGTATCGTCCGCAAAGGCAGCTATTTGACAGTGCTCGCTTGTAGGGAGATCGGAAGTGTAGATATTGAAAAGGGTAGGGCTCAGACATGAGCCTTGGGGAACACCAGCAGGGATGCTTCTTACAGTAGAGGTACTATCTCGGACCTTTACCTTAAATGATCTGTCTTTGAGGTAGGAAGCTATCAAATTACGTATGTATTGTGACGTGTTCAGGTCACGCGTACTCTAGTCGGCGTAAACAAAAAGTCGTAAACATGTTTACAACTACCAACCCATCGATTGTTCTCCAATGCGTAAGCACGTCGCGCGCATCAAGTACAACAGATCCCGGTGCAAGCGACTCGACGCGTACACGCGAGAACAATTCGCATGGAAGGTTCTGGGATGGTTGGTAGTTGTATATAAGCGACTACGGCGAGCGACGAGACAAGCAGTTGTGAATGGAAACGCGACAGTGAGCGACAGTGCGCGCAAGAAAGGTGCGGTGAAACGATTAGATTTGAAAAGTGTCGGATAAGTAAATAAGTGTTTGATTACGTTTGATAAAGTGCGAAATTAATTAATTTAGAGTCGGATTAATTAAAGTTATAAGTGATTTTAATAAAAAAATAATTGTAAATCGTAGAGAAAACTGTAAATAAAACTTTCATAATTAATTTTAAATAATACGCAAGTGTTTAATCTTCACTATTGGCAATATTTGCGAATAGCAAACAGGTCGCGCACCTGCCAAAGCGCAACACTGCTGGAGTTGTGTACTCTTGTACTACTCTGTACCATTCCAACTGATTGCTTCCCTATTAGGGCTGTCTTAATGTCCTTTGAGACGCGATACAGCTGGTGCTCCGTTTAATAGCCGTGTCTGAAACTGAACTGAAAGTTAGGAAGTATGTTGGCATTTTCCACGAAGTCTGTGAGTTTTTTCAGAATTAAGTTTTCGAATAGTTTACCAAACGCTGGCAATAGGCTTATTGGCCTGTAGCTTTCTGGCTCATGTGGATCCTTCCCAGGCTTTAGCAGTGGTACTACAACAACTTTTTTCCAGGCGAGTGGAAAATAAGATAATAAATAAAAGTTTGAGGCAAGCATTAAATAAGAGGCAAGTGAGCACAATCGCTTTTTTTGGCAGATTTTTCATCACAGAATTAGTTATTCCATCAGTCCCGGGAGCTGTGCGATTCTTAAGTTTTTTTAGTTGCCTAACTATATCTCTGGTCTTGATGTAAGCGCCAGGGGGCAAGTTAGATGTGTTAGATGTACTTTGCACAGAGTTTTCTATCATCGTTTCTATGATATCATTGCGCCATTTGTTTGAGATTTTGTGGGAATTGTGGAATTTATCAGCCAGAATTACATTTACAATATTACATTTGCGTTAGAAATATTGCACACTGACTACATTTAGTCAGGGTCCAATATTTCTAACGCAAAAAAAGGCGCTCCCCCGCCCCAGATTTTCTAATCATGTCGAAATATGGAAATAAATAAATATGTCGAAACATGATTCAATTGCAAAAAAATATTTTTTTTGCAAAATTCGTCTGGAGCCCCACTTCTGAACAATTAACAAAAGCTTCCTTAATATTCGTAAGTAAAACTGTTATACTTTATCGGTATAACAAATTCAATGAAATAAGAACGCAAGCAGTTTATAAAAAAATTCAACTTTATTTATAATTTTTCATATATTGTAGAACGAAAACTAACAAATAAAAAACAGTTTTATAACCTTTCGGGACACAGCTTAATCTATTGCAAGATTCTTTTTATCGAGTATATCACGTTCACACCAGTGCAGGAATTGCTACATACAAATACATAAAATAGTCTTTTTGCTAAGTGGGATTGGGTTAACGTTATGTAACATTAACTAAATATATTAACTAAAGTTTCTCGAATGCACGTTCATTGGTCAGCATTTCGCGCGTTATTCGCCACACCTGTTTCGCGGCTGCATCCAACGAGCTGGGCGTTTTACCCTTGAACAGGTCCACGCTCGGCAAGAAATAATGAGGACAACGACGATATTGTAAGCATGAGATCAGTTGCAAGAAAATTCCATTGATACGATCCGCGATACAACTTTCGCTCCATTCAAAATCGCGCGGGTGTTTTTCACACTCGTACAATAGTAACGTTTTCAGATGATATGACGTAATCGGATTGCCTGGCAGGTCCAAATGTCGATCGCGTAATGTCTTCAGAATGCTCAAGCACCGTTTGCGGCATCCTCCTATCAAAGACAAGTTATTAGATATTCGGTGTATAATTTCTAATTTTGTAGCTCCCACGCGCTACATGATTTAATCAGCTACCAACAGATTCTAATTTGCTTTATTGCGTCCATTAATAGATATGGGAGCATTTGTTACCGATATTTTACAATGGATATATGCAGATGACCAACAAATTAGAATTTGACGATTTGAACTTACCGATCAGTAAACGATTTTCGGCCTCGAAAAAGTTAACGACCCACGCGTCTCCTTCCATTGCCGAATTCTTTCCTTGCAGCGATACGCACTCTTTCGAGAGCAAATCGAATCCTTCGTGTTTTACTTCAGCTACTGTACTGGGATGAGGCCAAGGGATGCCTATTAACGGCCAATGAGCAGCTGAACGAGGCCAAATTCCAGGACATTTGAATGCAGGCGTTATTTGAACGACGAATCTTTCTCTTATCCGCAGTTTAACTTCCGTTGTGTCGGCGATCATTTTGACGATATCACGATAAATACTTTTGTCGCAGGCTTGTGCTACCAATGTTTGAAAACGCGAACGCATTTTCCTAGCTGAAAGATATCCCGAGGCGGTTATAAATTCGACCCATAGCGACATGGAACGTTTACGACCGTCACTCAGTTTGAGAACAGCACATCCAGGAAGTGTCCCGTCATCGACAAAATTAAAAACGCCCATTTGATTCAGGTACAATACGATTTCGAATTCATGGGGTGATATCACTTCGAGTCCTTCGAATCTGAAAAGAAAATTTCATTGTTAGACTTTGACAGGTGACCATTTTCCTACAGTTAACACTCTAGAGTGCTTTTGAATCGATTAATTTTAGCGAATAAAATAATTTATTAATTGTTAACAGTTTTTAACATTTCTTTTACGAGATTAAGGGAACTGAATGCTCTACGTTATATATTCGACCATTGAGACTATTTGCTAAATTGAAATAAAACGTATGTTTTAATTATATAGTATATCAATATCGAAGGACAACTAATCAAAATTTCTTGGATTTTAATAACATATCAAGTTATAAACAAAGTTATAAAAAAAAAATAAATAAAATATAAATGAACCTCGAACGTTTTTAGCATGGTGCGGATATGTGGTTGTCTTTGTAACTGGTACGCAATCTTATTAAAGTTTGGTAGAAAAGTTTGCTTGGAGCTTGAAATTGTAGCGAGTGACACAAGGGGCAACGCCTGAAAGATTTATTTTTCGCGTAGAAAGATTGCATGGTTTGTTTGAGGCAATTTTCGAACAACGATTTAGGAGGACTTCCAGCTAAGCCTCGACGCGGGACATCCGTATACAATTATTGGTTGAAGTACCATTTTCATGATTGAGCTTTATTTCTTTCAGTTTCTCTTAATTTTCGATTGATCAAAAGATAGAGAGTAAAATGTCTTTTCGAAACTTTGAGGCCAAGTAACTCAATATGATTTTTGAACGTTATTTTCTTACCGAGTGCAAGCTCCGAACACTGTAGCTGATCTACATATATATATGAGAAAGCAGTTTTTCTGTGCTTTAGGATGAAAATGTTTGTGGTTTACTGTTTGTTTATTTTGTTCTTCCACTTGCGGAAATACTGATATAGTTAACAAAGGATTTGCTCTAAAATTTCAGGAATGATATTTGAATGGACTCTCGAGTATCCGTCCCCATGCGAGGATGTTACACGGTCTTGTTGAAAGAAACAATAAGCATGTGAACATCTTAAAACTTAGCCCTTAAATGATCACTAATGATAGTTCACCAAGCGTTCACTCTATAATTTTAAATTCCAACTTCATTTAACGAAAATGAGGGCCGAAGACGCCTTCAGTGCACAGACAACACCAAACACTGATTTTCTGACTTCAAGAGATTCAAGAGACTTGTTAAACGCTTGAGGATTTTCTTAGTCAACTTTTCTACCGTTTTCCTTATTCATGAATCAATTTAGCAGGTTAAGTGATCTATTCTAAAAGACATTTTCGGAAGAAGTTTGAATCTATTATCAACTGCTCCAAAGAATAATTCACAAAAGTTCAACGCAACTTATAAGCGACCGGTTTGTGTTCTGGAGTCAGTTGTCACAAATTCTCAGTGTTATAATCTCAGAGAAAGTCCGAGTTCCTGTGAATGACGGAGACGAAAGAGAGATTAGACTTTTCCTTCACACTTCCGATTTCCCTCTCATAAACTAATCACATGCAGTCTGTACAACTTCTAACTATTTTTGGTGTAATCTCGCGTGAGCTGTGCACATTTTTCACAACGACGACGCCATAATGACCATTCCATGATTTCATGACCATTGTGAACACTTCTTCTAGTTGTCTGCTTTGACCATTAAAAAATTGCTAATACAATCGCGAGATGCCTTGTGAATGTCCGACCATGAAAGTTTGTATCCTTGTCAAAGCAAAACGTCGATAGTACCCAGTTCAGGTGAATAGGGACAGTGAGAGATCACTTAGGTAGGACATTATACAAAAGAAGAAAACGCATTACTACACGCTATTCTTGCACTGACAACATTATAATTTGAAGCATCATATACAGTCCTGACTCTTTTTGCTGAAACTAATGTTCTATGTGACATACAGTGCATTTTTATAAGAAGTTTGCGTGAATTTTAAATTTAATCGCATGCTTCTTTCAGGAGTGAGTCCTGAGTAAAAAACTTGGTGGTTTTATGATGTCAATGGACCTCGTATATTTCAAGACATTATTAGTTTGAAACGCAGGCTACTCTCCCAAAACGTTTCATTGCTTCGTTGCGCATGTACTTGATGACAGCTTCTATGTTCAAGTCCTTGAAAATATCGGTTGTCTTAACATAAAAGGTTTGTTTTTTCAGAGATATAAAACCATGAAGTTGGCAGCACCTTTTAATACAACGAAGGGTGTGACAGCTGTCATGCGCTATATGGTAAGTTTGGTTTGATATTTTATCACGAATAGGTTGACGCCTGAATAGCGTCTGCAAATTGTTCATATTTATTAAGAAACAAATGGTTCTGTTGAAGAACTCATCGCAAACACTGTCAATCTTAAGGCCGACATATAAGCCCATCAGAACAATTAATTCTATGAACAATAGATCGTTTATGTACCATGTTTACTTTCACTGATAATATGCATCCATTCAGACGTCGTACAGTGCGTAATGAAGAAACCATATTGGTTGTAGGGCGTAGTATCGATAAAGACTCAAGGGAGACCCAACCCACCATTGTGCTTAACAATCAAAGCTGTGCCAACCACATTATGGGAGATTTTACGGAAGGATCTTTTTTTGTTGGCTCCAAATTTAGGAGGAATTAAAGCCGCTTGACCACCGGATACGGCCCAACAACAAATTGCTGTAGATACCGAATTTTATAAGAAAATGTAGTTTAGCGATGAAGCTCATCTTTAGTTGAATAGTTATGTCATTGAACAAACCCACCTCATTTGGAGTGATGAGCAATCACTGGCAGTTGCTCAAATACCATTACATTCGGAGAAAGTCACTGTTTGGTGTGCTTTACGGGGATGTCGAATTATAGATCCACATATCTTCAAAAATACTGCTGGTAATAGCATGACAGACAACGGTTACCACTAGGTTGCCTTGATTAATAACTTCCGTTCCGAAATAGACTCGCCGTAAATCAGGACCTCTGTTTTAGGGTGGCACAACATACAGCTTATGCCACCATCGACTTATTGAAAGAAGCGTTTGATGAGCGCATAATTTCTCGTTTTTGACCAATGAATTAACCTGCAAATCTTTTGATTTAACACCGCTGTACTGTTTCTTATGGGGATACATCAAATCACTCTCTCGAAACGCTTGAGCATTTGCAAGATAACATTCGCCGCATTATTGGCGAAATGTGGCCCCAATTATTGATTAGAGAAGTCGAAAATTATTCTTTGGACATCCACCCCGTCAGACGTGGCATTCACTTGCCCAAAGTCATATCAAAAAATTGGTGAGGGATTATCTTTCCAATAAAATCAATTTTATGGTGATCAAAACAACTTTTCTGTGTTCTGTTTAATTTCAATGTTGAATCGCTCTAAAAAAACATCCTTTAAAAACACCCTCTAAAAAACCAACGCCGAGCTCAGGAATCGACTCAAAAAGCGAGAATTCCACGTAAGCAGAAGAACAAAAATTCTTTCCAAAATTCGATAGCAGTAGAATCCTTTCTTACTACTTAAAAAAAATTTGGTAGTTTTAAGAGTAATTTTACTTCAAACGCGTTTTTTTTTTGTTTCGTGTTTTTTACCTCGGTAGGCGTGATTTCTGATACGTGATTTCTGATTCTAATACAAATATTATTTATTTATAATTTATATTTAAATATTATTTACTTGCATTTGAACGAAGGATTTTTCAATTGGGCCACTACAACTCGCTTCAATTGTAGTAAATCTACATATTGTTTATTGAAATTTACAGGAAAATTATTTATTTGTTAAAACACGTTGCCGGAACTTCTTCAATCCTTTGTCCAAGTTCAAAACATATATATCTTCTAATAGAAAAAAATTGGTTTTTGATTCCAGATGCGCCAATTTCAAGATACCAACCCCTACGGTAGAAAATCATCAATTTTTGTCAACCACATTACATTAATCTACTACCCCTTAACATTAATCTCTTCGCCTAACAGAAGAAATTCCTTTTGGATATTACCAAGGAAGTAACTGATGTTGATCTATTAGAACTCATACAAAGAGGTGGCAAGATAACTAGTGCAAACTTATCACAGATGCTTCAGTCCCACAGAACCACTATAAAGAAAAAAATCCTGGTGCTAGGAAATGTGGTTAAGTTGGATGCTTGGTTGCCCCACGAACTTTCACAAAGAAACAAGGAAGACAGAATGGTATGCTGTGTTTTCTATGCCTTCCAAATAAATGGAAGATTCCTCCGACGGAAGGTTACTGGAGATGAAAAGTGGGTCCTGTACAGTATCGTAAAACAGCGCTGGACAGTTTTGCGAAAAAGGTGAATCTCCAGCATCCATTTCAAAACAAGCCTCGCATCCATGGAAAGTCTTAGTATCAATCATTTATTGGTTGTTTCTGGAACTAAAAAAAGTTTAATTTGTACTTGTTCTGACAGCAATGCGAGTGGTTTCGACAAGCAATGTCTGATAAGTGTCCTATATGAGTCAATCGTCGCGGCGTCATCATTCAACACGATAAAGCGAGATCGCACACAGCTGCACATACCCAGGACAAATAATCGGAGATTGGCAGGAAACCCTCATATCATCCACCATATTCCTTCGTGTAAAGTTTTTCGAGGATAAGTGGAAAGATTTCTGTAGAAAACGGATACAGCAACTTATAACAGCTATTGGTACTAATATAATCATGAAGTACTTCTTTTCTTTCGTTTTAGCGACTTGCGTGGAAAGTTAGAGCCAGATAGTTACCACAGTTCATTCCCTGATTCATTCCCCGGATCAATTTCCTTATACAAATTGTGATAAAGTTAATAAATTTATTAGCAAGTTTTAGAAATCATTGCAGTAAAGATCCTGAATTTTGTTTTTATTTTTTTTATTTAGATAGGTAAGAGCCAGGTACTTACCACAGTTGGATACATTCTCCGGTTTGTAATACGTTCAGAACGTTAGGGGTGGGTACAATCGGAAGGAGATCTCCTGTACGCTTCAGTGTTATATAAACCACCAGGGTATGTATATGCATTTTCTACTCATGAGTTAAAATTTTCCGTGCTGGAGTTTGGACGGGTGACAATCTTTGCAAACGTTTAAGTTTAAATGACAATGCGTGTTCAGTTTTCTTTTGAAATTAATTATTGCTGGTAGCAAATAAAAATGGCACCGATCCGCGATCGCTTAACTTATTTTTACGGATAGTCGCTCTAAGGGAACTATCCCCAACTACAAATTCTTAAGTAAGCAAAAACCATTGTGCCACTAAATATTCATTGAAATCAATATTTCACTGTTTCATGCGGTCAATCTGGGTCAGCAAAATGCCTTGGGAGCATAAACGTAAACCAGTCATGGTTCTGCGCCAGATTATTTGGATGATAGAATATCATTTAGCACTTGTATTGGAAGAACTGAATAATAAGGAAAAAGGGATTAACAAAATGCCTCGAATTTTCTTTAAATATTGTCGAATGCTAAGATGACGTTTTGAAACGAATTACCGGAAACTGCTAACTGAAGGGTTAAAGGCAACCTAAAGTTGTACTTCCCAAATTTATTTAAGATTTTTTGGAACTTCTAGGAAAATATTCTGTCCTATGCCTTTACAATTTAAAAAGATTGACTGCGCAACTTTTACATCAACATGTTCAGAAGCTCGGCGATGCAGGATTTCCCCCTGGAATAAGTTCCTTTCGCTTAATAGCTTATCGCTTCGCTTAATAGCTAACCAATTTGCCTAAAGGATAGAATCGAAGCACAATTTTAACTTTTGCTTTTTGAATTTGCTTTTTGCTGATACTCCATCAGAAAACAGTTCATTCACGAAGTTATAACTATCGACGAATCCATGATAAAATTTAAGGATAGATCATATTTTCGAAAAGCCAAATTTAATGAGGATAAAACGGGTTGGGGTCGATAAATTTCAGATATATCTGATACCAGATATGGTATCTAAAATGGCTTGGCAAAAGAAAAGCATTATTAGCAAGTAATGTTGAAAACGCTAATATTAGAGAAGGTGTTGAACGAAATAATAAAGAGGCGGAAAGGGAAATTATCCATGTCCTTTATCGTTAAAATAGTATAACCAATGCTTGAGGTATGTTGATAAAGGTGATATACCTACAAAACTGACAGAAAAAGTATGATTTGGTTGCCCAGAATTTTTCAGCAGTCAGCCTAATTATTGTTCTATTTCTACAAATAGAAATAGATGGAAACCTGATTTGGAACTTTTCAGAAGAAAAAGGAGCAAATCGTATTGTTTTCGAATTGTGCCACGATTTTTTGCATATTTTGCATTATTATATACTTGTATTATTTTGACCTGTATATAAACGGAAATCACTTATGGATCAGGCATACTTGCAGGTATACACAGCATATACAAATTGACAGCAAATTGACTCCTTTTAGATAGACAGTATTGATTTCAAGACAGCCTTCCTATTCATAACAAAAGAGATTCATCTCCAGTTATGTCCACATCTGATATGTATGAAATCTTGAATGCTTTTACGAAATAGTTGGTTTAAATGCATTCTTATCAGAAAAGTGTAAAAATTTCATTAAAATTAGGAATCTTTTCTCTGATATAGTGTAGTGAAAAAATGGAGATGTCAGACTTTCTCTCTTCGTCAAATACAGCTCATATGAGGGTATTATTCCTATTATTCCTTGCAAAATTGGTAACAAATAATCCTCCTATTTCTTGGTTGTCGATGTCAACCCACCAAAGACATCATGAACGTGGTTTCAGTTTACTTATATCTTATGTCTTATCAGGTAGAACTAGCGGAGAAGGAGTCTTAATAAACAATAAGAACAAAATAGTTAGTGTAACAAGCGTCTCGAGTAACCAGCCTGACACTCAGACTCTCACAGAGATACACTATTTAAACTATTCCAGTCTACGCCCCGACAACAAGCTACACTGAAAAAGAAATTGAGGAATTCTATACCGACGTCAATCAAGCTTGGAACAATAACACCAGCCCCTTCAAGTACCTAATGGGTGACTTCAATGCCGTAAAAGGGGGAAGGAAAGGCCAACAAGCGCTGGTAGGAAAATTTGGACTAGGACAAAAAAAGGAAGAGGAGAAATACTAGCATAGTTCACCTACCGCCCCAGTCTTATCATAACAAATATCATAACAAATAGCTTCTTCAAGAGGAACAAATCAGAAAATGGACGTGGCTAGCACCCAATGGGATAACAAGTAACGAAATTGATTTGTTACTTACCAAACACAAAAGAACGGTAAACGAGGATTCTGTAATCAACAAATTTAAGACGGGAAGTGATCATCACCTGGCCAGAGCAAGAATCACTCTCGACTTGAATGCAGAATGTCACGAACTGGTCAGGAAGCCTATGAAACCCGGCTTTAACACTCAAAACATCAAATGTAATATGGAGAGTTACCAAAATTAACAAAAAAATAATATTAACAAAACCGCGACACAAACCACCTAACCGAAACCATTCTGAAATGTGCTGAAATAGTAGGCGGACCATGAGTTGTCGATAGACACCGCATACTATCAAATGAGACCAAGACGCCACTCAGAAAGCGAAGGGAAATGAAAGCATCCGATAACATCGAAAGGATTCAATACACAGAAACTTGCTAAACAGTAAGGAAGATGATATCTGAAGATATCCAGAAGTATGACGAGAGACTGGTGGAAGATGCCATTACAATCAACTGAAGCCACAAAAAGGCAAAAAGAGCACTCCTCATTCGCAAAAAACAAGTGATGAAGCCCTAAATCATGACAACAGCCGACTCACTGATAGATAGGAAACAATTGAGGCAATAACTAACTTCTACTGAGACCTCCGCCTACCGAGATATATGGCTCCAGATAACTCGACGTCCAACTTAATAACAACCGCTTTCTCTGCAAACAACGATAAGGCCTCGAATATCCTATGGAAGAGGTTGAGACGGCTAGCAACTCCATGAAAAATGATAAAGCGGCAGGTAATGACGGTATCACTGCTGAATTACTCAAATACGCAAGCAGAAAAAGCTAGAAACTACTGACTGATTTGCACTGATCGCATTAACGCCAGGTGCATACCTGATCAATGGAATAGTGCTTATATAATATTGATCCAAAAGAAAGGCAGCAAAGAAGACATCAGGAACGACAGATTAATAAGTCTACTATCGGTCTTCTTCAAAACATTCGCAAACTCATTAGCAACCGAACACAAACAGCCCTAGATGCCGATTAGCCACGGGAGCAGGCTCGTTTCAGAGATAGATACAGCGCTATAGAGCATATCCACATATTTCGGGAAGTCTTGAGTAGATATAAAGAGTATGAGCAACCCCTAGCACTGGCCTTCATAGACTTTGAGAAAGCCTTTGACTCAGTATTTTCTGAAGCAATAATCCATGCATTAATAACGCAAGACATAGAATGGAGTGGAAGTACTAGCTAACATCAAGCGCAATGGAAGAGCATATGTAAAAGTACTAGAAGACACTCCAGAGTTCCCCACATACAAAAAGCAAGACAGGGAAACTCCATATCTCCAATGCTCTTCAACGCCACATTAGAGGACATCTTCCGAACTCTACAATCAAGGATTGAACATCGATGGTGAGCACCTCAACCACCCTTGAGATTCGCAGATGACATAGTCCCGATAGCCAACAGCCAAGAGGAATTCCAAGAATAGCTGAATCAAATACCTTGGTCAGCTAACACACAAATCCGGTTCACTACTACCAATAATCAATCGACGAATCAAGATGATAAGGATCAATCTTCGAATCAAGATGGCATGGAGTGCTTTCGGGAAGAACTTGACTATATTCAAGTGTAAAATGAAGATGAACTTGAAAAAGAAAACCTTCTACCAATGTATCGTACCAGTTCTGCTATACGGTAATGAAACATGGACGCTAACAACAAGTATATCGAGGAAACGCAAGGTTGCCCAAAGAGACATGGAAAGATGCATACTGGGCATTACACGAAGGGATCGCAAGAGACTATCATGGATACGAGAAAGGACCCAAGTAACGGTCGTTATGTATAGAGCAAAATCCTTGAAATGGCGATGGGCCAGTCACTTGGTGAGAATGACGAACGGTGGATGGAGCTCAAGAAAACCAAGAGAACGCCCAAAGATGCGAAGGGACTATGATATGAAGAAACTAGCCTGCACATCTTGGATGAGAATAGCTGAAAACAGGCCGACTTGGGAAGCAATGAGAAGTCAATATGTAAGAAAGGCTGCATCATAACTTAGAAATATGACCGAAGTGGCTGAATGTGATGATGATGATATAATATAATAAGTCTACGAAATGTATTAAAAAGTAAAAAAAATGTTTTTTTGGTGGTACTGTACAATTTAAAGGTAAATAGGGTAAGTCTACCACGGGTATAGATGGACCACCGGTATAGACGGACCATTCGAATATTTCGCTCGTCTGTCACAGCAGCGCCGCATTCGTTGGCTAGTATTTTTCTACTCGTGCAGACGTTAACACATTTAGTTTTGCTCGTGAGTGTCACATGTTTTTTAGGAAAAAAACTTTGTTTATTTTTTTTGGTGAGAGATATTTTTCACTGGATTTTATTGTTATGTGGTTAAGTTAGTTTAATTGATTTTGAGGTAAGATCAATGCTATAGCTCGATTGTATAGTTGAGTAAGGTCTTAACCTAAAATGGTGCTCCAGTAGCGTTGTTTGTCTGAATGAGTAGCTGGTCCATCTATCCCTGACAATTGGGATAGTTGGCCTACTTGAAAAGAACCTGGAATAGTAGGACCATATTTCCTATTAGGACTTTACTTCTAATATAAATTAAATGATACTTATCAAAATTATTTTAAAGACAAAGGTGTGTCCTGATACCTTGGTTTTTTTTATGTTATAGGAAAATGCCTACGTTCTATACCAGAAAACGCATGTCTAGGAGGGGAGAATGGTCTGAACGTAGCTTGGAAAATGCAGCCAGAGCTGTTCAAAGTAAGGAAATGGGAGTTAATGCTGCAGCGAAGGTGTTTGGAATACCGAAAACAACTTTGAAAAGACGCATCAAGCTACAAAGTTTTAGTAAAGGTTTCATGGGAAAAAACTCATTGCTAGGAGTTGAAAATGTAAAAAAAATTTTAGTACACATAAAAAAATTACAATCGAGGGGGTTTACTCCAACCAGAGGCTCAGTACGTTCTATGGCTTACTATTTAGCTGAAAACCTGCAATTGAAACAAAGCAAGCAGGCTACGACTGGCTTTCTTCTTTTCTTGTTCGCAATCCTGAACTGTCCATTCGGCAATCTGAAGGTGTGTCTATTGCGAGAGCAAAAGGTCTAAATAAAATAGATGTCAAAGCGTATTTTGACCTCTTAAAGAATGTTTTGGAAGAAAATGGTCTTATAGATAAGCCTGGCAACATTTTCAACATGGACGAAACAGGTTTACAGCTAAATAACAAACCAGGGAAGGTAGTTGCTTTGAAAAGTTCCAAGAATGTAACTTTTGTTACTTCAGGAGAGAAGGGTGAAACCATATCAGTATTGGCAAGTGTGAATGGAGAGGGTACATTCTTACCACCTTTTTGCATAATGAAAGGAAAGAACCTAAAGCAGGAGTTTTGTGACGGTTTACCACCTGGCGCTGAAGTAAAAATGTCGCCAAAGTCTGGCTATGGAAATAGCGATTTGTTTTTTGATTGGCTGAAAAACCATTTCACTCCAAGAAAACCAGCAGCAAAGGTGCTTCTTCTTTTAGATGGACATACATCACAGACTAGCTGCGTTGAAATGCTAGAGTTCGCAGAAAATAATCAAATAATTTTGATGAGTATTTCCCCCCACACCAGTCATTGGCTTCAACCATTAGACCGCGCTTTCTTCAAGTCTTTAAAAATGAACTATTATTCTGCGTGCTCAAAGTACGTGACCAATAACGCTTCAAGGAAGATAACTCGACTGCAGTTTGGTGCGCTTCTTAGCATAGCTTGGGGTAAGTCAGCAAACGCAGAAAATGGAATAAGTGGATTTAGAACGTGTGGAATCATTCCATTTGAACCTGATGCGATACCAGACTACGCTTTTTTGTCAGAATCAATGGACTCCAGGCCTCCAGATACGTCTCTTGTTTTCGAAAACGTTATGACTGGTGTTGATGTTGCTGGCTCCGGTAGTTCAAAAAATGATGCCACTGTTGCTGGTCCTAATAGCCCAAGTGATGATGTTGCTGTGGCACATTCTAATTCCTCAAGAAGCGGTTGTAGTGCTGGTACTTCAAGAAGCTTTGAAAATGTTCCTTTACCTGGACATTCTGAAAAGCACCAGAATAAATCTGAAATTGTGACCCTTTCAAAGTTATTGGACAAACTACATCCAGTGCCTTGTGTCAGCAAAGTTCAGACTGTGAAAATAAAAGTTCAAACTATATCAACAGTGTTAAGCTTTCCAGAAAACATAACTGCTCTGAAAAAGATAAAAATGAGAAAGAGTCAAAAATTAAAATGAAAGAAGAAAAGAAGAAAGACAGGGAGGAAAAAAAGAAAGACCGAGATGAAAAGAAAAGAGAAAAGGAGAAAAAGAAGCTAGAGAAAAGAAATGAGAACAGTATGCAAACAACGATCAATAAAAGTAAGAGAACGCGAAGAAAAAAAGAACTAACGTCATCCTCAGATATTGATATCGACACAATTTGCAACGACAATCTTTATGAAAGTGACTGGGATGAAGATTTCTGTGTATGATGTAAAGAGAACTGCAACGAAACAAAACGAGATGAAGATTGGATTAAGTGTGTGTCATGCTCCCGCTGGACACATGAACGCTGTACAAGATTCGAGGATAAATGCGATTACTGCGGAAAGCAAGATTCTCCAAATATGATGACTGCTGAATTATACAAATTTCTAGAAACTGAGTTATACTAGCTCTATTTTTTAATTATTTTGATTGTCAAATCTATTAATCATATCAAATAGTTTATAACTCTATACCCTAACTTTATAGCTTGGAATAAATAGTCTTTATACCTTTGATAACATGTGTTTCTTGTGTTATATCCTGATTCAGTCACGTTAAATAGAGGTCCATCAATCCCTATTAGGTGGTCCATCTAACCCGAGTATGCTTGGGATAGACGGACCATCGAGCAAAACCAAAAAAAACATCATAACTCCCGGTGTGACAAGCTTAACAACTGCAAACTTCCTTACAATTGTTTAAAGACATATATACTTATTAAAAAAATATAAAACTTATCCTAGACATTGCAAAATTTCGGAAAAAATTGCTTTAGAAAAATATGGTCCAACTATCCCGGACTTACTATACATCTTTTAGTGCAGAAATAGCCTACGTTCCAAATGAGCTATTTGAGAGCCTTGAAAATAATTCATTTATTTCAGAAAAAACTCAAGAGCCGTCGCTTATGTTCTTTCTGCGGTAAATTTCACTCGTGACGGTTGGCGGCCTTGTTGATATGGTTCATAATACAGTAACAGTTTATTCATAGGTTAGCTAACACTCAGCGGTAAGTTTTCGTGAGTTTTCGGTGAAAATCCGGTGTTATTTTATTGTTTACTATTACATTATATAGTTCTTAAGCCATGTCGGATAGTTCAGATGATGATCCGAATCCCAAGCGTAGGCGTGGAGTTGTTCACAAAAAAAATACAAACGGAACTTTATTCGGAATGCTAGGCTAAAAGGACAGAAGTACGTCTCGTACAAAGGAAAAGAAGTTCCCAGCAAAGCCCCGCTGTTATGATGTAAACTGTAAGTGCAATTTGGAATGTTATTTGAAACTTACGGATGAAATAAAACGAGAACTATGGGAAACATATTACGCTTTGGAAAATAAAAGCACCCAGGACACGTACCTCAAAGTTTTAGTGGAGGTTAGGCCTGTGAAACGTAGACGCAAAGACCGCAGGCCGCATGTAAATAATTAGCAAGTTTAAGAAAACTCTGATGACTTGCCAAACAAAAAATTCCATTCATACAAGTAAAACTTGAAAGTAAATTGTGTTCTTACTCAAGTTTGTAGAGGTGTTTTCTTGAAAGTGTTTAGAATTTTTGACAATAGAATCAAAAGAATAAATAAATGTTCTGTGTTTCCCAAAAGCCCTGTAGAGGTAACGTTTGTGTGAGAATACAGCAGCACATTGAGAAAGTTGATGTCAAGGAAACCCATTATGGGGGAAACCCCAAAAAATATCTTGACGCTAGGCTTGATGTCGCCATAATGCATGCAATGTTTATTTTAGACAACCCTGAACTAAAAAATAAAGGGAAGTGTAGTTTCTACAACAAATACTTTAAAGAGAACTTTCTTTACTGTTTTGGAAGACCACACGTTGATGTGTGTTCAACTTGCGAAAGACTGTCGGCCAAACTGAAATACAAGGGTTTGAGTGACAATGCTAAAAGACATGTAGCTGCTGGGAAAATGATAAACTCAAGGCGAGCAAAAAAGTTTTGCAACGCTATGGATGAGGCAAGCAAAAACAAAGATGGCAACACGGTCGCACTAGTCTTCGACTATATGCAAAACCTACCCTTGCCGCACATACCTGTACAGGAGGTTTTCTATAGAGGTTTTCGCTCTGGGTAAATGTGTTTTCGTGACATGATTTGAAAACTTATTCTTCCAAACCGTATTTCTATCATGAGGGCGAAGCGAACAAAGTCCCAGACGAAGTATGTTCAATGCTACTGAACTATTTCAATGACATTCCAGTTAATGTGAAGTATCTCATACGTTTTGTGATGAGCCATCAGGCCAAAATCAGGCGTTTTTTTACTAAACCTCTATGATTCAGGTCGGTTTGGCCACCCTGTACGTGGCCACTCTTTTTTCCCATGTGACAGAGATTTTGGAAACATAAAGCGTCTTTGAGAAAGACGGACAGGATTTATACACCTGATGAATATGCAGAGCTCATGCTAAAAGCTAGTAAGTCTGACTGTATATCGTCTTACATCAGATCGTCTTACATCTTACGTGGTGGCCCAAATCATATAAGAAAATGCCAAATTTGGACGAAACATCGGGCAGGAAAGTACCCAAAGTAAATAAGCAGCCATTCAAAATGTCCAAGTACAAGCCGTTTCTCTACAACAAGGATACTCCGGGAAAAGTGGTCGTAAGCGAATTCATTAAAGGAATAACAACATCTACTTTCACATTTTAAAAACTGCCAACAGAGAAAGCTTATACGTTGGAGCAGCTATGCTTACTTTTATTTTACCAAGGTTATTTTAAATGTTTATATTTTACTTTTAAGCTAAACATTTTTGTAGGCTATAACAAGATTTAAAATTTATCGGGTTTTGCACAGTGAGAGTTTTTGATTCCAACTAACAAAAAAAAAAAGATAGACGATATAAAAAAGTTGATGGAATACACTGTTGAAAATTAAGTCTTCCATGTAACTATCATCCGATGGCCAAAAACTGACAAGGAGCTACCAGAAGACTTGCCAGATGCTGAATAAGTAAATAAGGCCATATTTTTGTATATAGACATACTTCAGCGTGAAGTTTTCTTGCATTTTTCGTTTTAGGCATAGCAAAATCATTTATATTTATCTCACAGATGTTTATATTATACTTTGTATGTTTATATTTTGCTTATAAACAAATAAAACAATTTAAAAAACACTCTTTTTTAAACTTAAGTGTGTCTCTTACTTACCTTTGAAACCAAAACTGGTTAAGAATTAATGGTTTGACTTAATTTCAATGAAAATTTTGAAAAAATCACTTTGGTTTATCTATACATTACTCATTTATTGCAGAAACCACATAAGTGCAATTTTTTCAAAAGTTTATAATTCAAAAACTTGAAAGAAACAAAATATTTTAAAAATAAATTACCCCAATAGCATATTTTTTTGATTTGGTAAAACAATTTTGAAGGAGACTAGACCTATACTTAAGCTGCAAAATAGTTTTTTTTAGTTTTCCGAAAGTTGGAAAAAGCACACTTAGGTGATTTCTGAAATGAGCGTTCTAAAATGAACGATTCAAGCTTCCACTACACTGATATTCGGCTTAGAGGAGACACTCAAGTTACCAGATCTCAAGTAAACTATTTATTAATTGTTTTCGTATTACTTTTAACGATACTTCGACCTGATAGATACATTCTGGATATCAACCAAAGGGGAGCGTTCTTCTGTTCAAGCTAATAAGCGTTATGCAACTTTCCATCTACCTCATTATTATCATTATGATTATATTTATGAAATTAATTTCCATTATATTTCTTTCGTCTGCTGTGTTGTCATTTTGACCTCTCATAAAACTCTTATTTAAACTATGCATATTGCAATAAATGTTTCAAAATATAAAACATATTAATGTTATTTTGTCCTCGAAAAATTGTGGATCAATAGCTCTATTAAATATTTATTCTGATTCCATTCAATAAATTTAATCTAATTGATTTCGTCCGTGATTGATTTCTAAAAAAATTTATTTTTCTTTCCTAAGCAGATTTCATTTTGGTTGAAAAGCCTTGGCATAAGATTAAGACAATGTAACAAGAGGCCCCTACGAAAGGTTCAAAAATTATTCGATAGCTTGAGTTTGATCGAAAACAAGCGAGAAAAGGATCCAAACCCCTCACCTTTTTACAACACATCAATGCACACTAAGTGGAGGATGCAAATGAAAAAAGAAGAACGAGAACGTGAAATATGTTCAAAAAATAATCTCAACAAAAAACAACGAAAGAATTAAATACTCTCATAGTAATCATTTCTTTTCTTGTTATCAATTGTTTAAGTATTATATAGAGGCTTCACACAATCAAAAATCTGATTGTCACATCTACACTTACCGTCCATTGTATTCCGCTAGACTGGATATAAATCGTGGTTCCTGTATCTCAACCTCCTTAAGTATATCCTGCACAATTTTAACGACTTCCCGAATAGCACTGGAAATTTTCAGCATTCGCGCTTGCACGCGTTCCGCGTAGAATTTATTCATTTGATAAATAAGCTTCGATTGCGCTGATACCATGTCCGGTGGCACCAACATTTCAATGCTGTTCGCGATACGCTTTTCACCGCCGATTTTATCGATAGATAACAATACTGAGCACTGAAACACTGAATTGAATGTATCACAAAGCTCCACTTCTACATGCTAATACGGAAAATTTCCGTCGCACCGATAAACAGGTCGTAATGGACCCAAACGCGAACGCAGTCTCATGTAGTGCGAATTTCCAGCAGCGGCTTCCAACTTTTCCCATATGAACAGATCCACTGTCAAAAACTGGTCCAGCCGATTGGGGCAAACGGACGGAGAGAGACCTTCCCAGGAATTCCTACACGAACATAATAGCAAAGATACTACCATACACGTATCTCCCCTACATCATGCTATCGCCATTCTGCACGTCCCTTCTTCTTCTACGCTTTGAGTAAATTCATATAGAATGCATACACTCCCACAACACTCTGTAGACACCGTGCGAACGGATTCCTTTTCGTTTGCAGAAGCCACAGCTTCACCACCAAACTGAGTTTCTTAGATACTAAACGGGCAACAGTGACGGAATCCAAGATATACAATATCGGATGGCAATGCAGTGCTCGGCTGCACGGCACTCGCACTGTTAACTGTAGGCGGTATGGACGGACAGCATACAGCCACACCTACTTTTCATAATGGAGTTGTTCGTGGGCGCGGCTTAAAGTTGGTGAAATCAATACTTTTCAAAGGGAACGTCACGTTAAGGCTATAAATGGGGCAAAATTTGTTTATCTTTGACAAGGGATGTTTAACTTCTTCTTAAATTTTACGATTTTCTCCCGAGTATGCTTCAACGTTATTTAAGTCTTTTAATTTCTACAGGGTTGGAGAAAAAATCGAGCAAATATATTAGTACATAATACGACTCCATAATGGTTAAACGAACCATCACATTTACAAGTTAAAGGTGGCTTTATTCGTAGTTATTTAGTGTTATTTCAGCATTTCATATCTTATCGGAAGATATGATGCAGGAATTAAGCAACGTATTAAACATTTTTCGAATTCACATCCATTGAACCAGCCACGAAATGTGTTTTCAGGCAGAATTATACTGAGACGAATTTTCCAATTTAAAATCCTACAAGAGGAATTCAGTATTAAACTTTGAATCAGGTGTTTGACGTTTGGATATTAAATTGTTTTGATGTTAGACTTTGAACTATGCGGAAAATACTTTTTTCGTGTGACACACTGCCATGATTTGATCAAAAATATAGATCAAGTGGTGTATTGAGAATTCCTTTTGGGAAATCTTTGAATTTATTTTCAAGATAAAAGAATTATTCAACAAGAAGACTTTGGATTCTATAGTTTATCTTTTACCACAAGTTCAAATTTGCATTGAAATTTAATTTCATTGCGATTGATGAACAAATGGACATAATTTGTGTATCTACGTCTAAGACAGATAAACTCTACTGGAATCTCTTACGCTCTGGACAAAGTTTAAAATCTAATGTAGAATCAATGGAGGAAATCTTTCGCAGTTGGTAAGTGTAAGAAGTGAGTTCTGTGGAAGGTTTGTTGTCTTCAAATGATCGAACCGTTACTCATTTTGTTTGTATCTAACATTTAAACATGCTTATTGCATAAGTTGGTTTTTGTGTGGCGTTGTAAACATTTTCGGAACATTTCTCGAGTAAATTGAAACATTATTTATAAAGAAAATAATAACGAAATTAAATTACCTCGAAAGGACTTTTTGAAAAATCGATCAATAAAGCTAATAAAACCAGCTATACTGAAACGAAATTATACAGAGACAATTTCTTATGAAATAAAACGATGTAGAAAATTGTTCCTTAAAAATAAAAGAAGAAACTCAACCTACCGAGCCAAAAACAGCAAAATTGGGAAGATGTCATATTTTCGGTCGATCCAGAAATAAAAGCTTTCAAAAACTTGCCATAAATGTAAATAATTGATTTTTCCAGACCACCAAAAGTCTGTATGTGATAATTGTATTGAATAAAGTTAATTTTAGACTGTTTAACGTATTTAAAGAAAAAAATTTAAAAATATATGTGCCTATTTGCCTCATTTTATTAAGAATTACAATAGTAATCAAAGCGACCCTTCACGTTCGTCTGGGATGCGCCACTACCGCAGTGTTAATTATTTTTAATGAGCTTTTAATGATTATTTTCCGAACACTATACATAAAATCAATGAAAGATTCTTTTACTCGTGGGGAGGAACTTCTCGCACTGTTTTCGCATATTTCTGATCACTAACAGATCGTTCCGCATTAATTGAAAAAGGGATTTTTAAATAAAATCTATTTAAACAATTCAATTCGTTGTTTCTATCACTTCTACCGATGTGAGTAAAATTTATTTAAGTTCGTCCGGCCCGCTCATACATAATTATTCCGCCTGACAATCAACTCGTCCATAACATCAACACTCGGATGTCTTCAAATCAATGTTTGAACATAGAATAACAACTAATAAGCGCTAAGACAACGAACAAACTTGCAATCCAACGGTATTCACAATTTTCAGAATTTTCTGATTTCTAAAAATCAATTTCCTAGATGCTTTGGTATTTGCAACCAAAATGAAAATCGTTGGAGGTGGGAAACAGATACGCAGGTTTGAAAAGATGTGGATAAATATTCTCTAAACAGTTTGAGGCATGCCCAGTGAGTCATACATACTATTACACCAGAACAATTATTCTCAACTACATTCAAGTGCAGAAAGCTAGCCATCGCGATCTCTCCTCTGACCTGCGTCGTTTAATTTACAAGCTCTCTATATTGCAAAGTTCGCTATAAAAACGACATGAGCAATTCGTCCCTCTTTCTTTGTGATGCCTTTCTGGACTGTTAGCGCTATTAAGCTGTTACGCTATGGTCTAATGAGAACGATGCTTGGGAAATATATCATTTGGATATATATTGGGTTGAAGAAAAAATAATTTCGCTTCTTCCTAATAGATTGTGTAAGAGTTGTATGTCTTTAGGGATTCACTCAACCTAAGTCCATATAAAAACACGTTTGATACAATGTGAAAAATATATTTATTATCTAGGAAAAACCACGTCAATAATATATGGCGGTTCATTTGCGAGAGAGTGATTACAGGAACCTGCCAAAAAATTATATCCTGCCGATCCTTACTTCGTTTCATATTCGATGGTTTGAGTGGCAGTGTCGCCACATGTCTGTAGTAATGATTATTCAGTGAAGTCATACTATAACATGTTTAGAAGTTTCGAGTCTGTATAACATTTGAGAGTGCGAAGTATCGTCATCATTCCAGAAGGGGACTTTCGTCACATTTTGGTTTTGTACTTCCAGAAAGGAATAACTGCAGCCCAGGCTTATCGAAAATTGTGTTATGTCTATGGTGATGACAGCTTAAGTAAACACCAGATTGAAACTAAACATCGACCATAAAACAGTTTTGAACCATTTAGATAAGCTTGGATACCGAAAGAAGCTCGATACTTGGTTTCCACATGAATTAACATTGAAAAATTTAACGGTCCGAGATTCCATTAGTGAATCCCAACTGAAACGAAACGAAATCAAGCCCATTATTTAACAAATGATTACGGGTGATGAAAAGTGGATCACGTACGACAATAATGTGCAAAAAAGATCATGGTTGAATCCCGGAGAAACTTCACAAACAGTAGCGAAGCCCGTATTGACGCCACGAAAGGTGATGCTGAGTGTTTCGTGGAATTGGAAGGGTATTGTGGATAATCAGCTGCTCGAACCAGGCCAAACGATTAACTCAACTGTCTACTGTCAACAATGAATGCAATTGAAAAATATCGGCCAGAATTGATCAATAGGAAAGGCGTTATCTTCAATCACGATAATGCTAGACCGCACATATATTTAGTGACTCGTCAAAAGCTGAGAGAATTGATGCATCCACCGTATAGTCCTGACCTTGCCCCGTCGGACTGTCATTTGTTTCAGTCTCTGAAAAACTCTCTTAATGGTGTAAATCTAGTTTCAAAAGAGGCTTCTGAAAATCACTTAGTTCAGTTTTTCGCCCAAAAACCTTTGAAATTCTACAGTGACGGAATTATAGTTTTACCAGAAAAGTGGCCGAAGGTCATCGATCAAAATAGCACACATAACATTAATTTATGTATAAAATTTATATTGATAAATTTACTTTGAAAAACATACAAAAAAACGAATTTATTTTTTCCCCAACCCTTTTATGACTTAGATCTCCCACTACAACCATTTAACCCTCATCGTTCTAACTTTTCTTGTCGCCGAAAGTCAAAAGATTTTTGGAGGGAAGAAAGTTGCAATTATTCTCGAGATTGAGTTACATAAATGTAACAAACAAAGATGCTGAATAGCATTGCAAATAAGCGTGTCAGGACTATTTCCACTATCAGCGTTGTGGTAAAGAGTGTGACACACTGTGTGGGTAAATGTGTGCATTGAGATAATACCAAAAGTGAACTTCGACATGCAACATAGGTACTGAATCTGATCTGGTTTGAAGTGACTTCGCGGTATTTTTTGAGTAGGTTACGTATTAGTAACCTATATAACCTTTTGAATAGGTTAAATATACATCCAAACATATGCACTCTTGCAGTTTTTGTTAGAGGAAAATACGTTGTATTCGTGCAGGAGTGCAAAGGGTCTTGCTATTTTATTTCATTATTTCAAAAGGTCCAAAGCGCAAAAATAAATACAACATACTTCCAACCCAATCACAAGCAGAAAAAACAAACTTCTTATAAGATTCCATTATTTTTCTTCAAGTCTTCTGTCTTATGCTGCACTACTGTTGTTCATTAAGTTGATGAGACTAATAGTCGGCCCCTTTGCTCCATGTATACGTACTTCATATTTATAACCGCTGCACATATTCCAACATTCGCTACTCTCGGTTGCAGACATTTTAATGCTATTTAAACTGAAAGCTTTATGATGGGGATAAACACACATATCGTGTGGACATGTGCAATAAATTTCAAAGAGTTGAAAAAAGGAAAAAAATAAAATTCATCTAGTACAGTTACATGAAGCTTAACGTTAGTTTTCAAAAAGGAAATCGCGAATAAAAAGTCTTCGCTGTTTCACACTGTTATGCACACGTTTTTAAGTATTTTAATAGAATTACGGATGAAATCATCAGTTTTTGTTTTTTTATGCCCTTTAACAAATTCGCTCATTCAATTAAAGCGAAATTAATGACTATACTATGCTCAAATTGTGAATAATTACTTTAATTCGTGGTTTTTTTTAATGTTTTGTCTAACAACGCAAGACGTGAAAGGTATAACAACGAGCAACTATGATAAATATCCGATTCTATTAGATTAACTGTTTGTGCAAGAATGAATTATCAAAATGCTGGTTTACTTGAAACCTTTCAATTTTCTTTTGATTTGAAACTATTCGAAGGAAAATGAACAAAACGATCAGTGATCTTTTGGTTGGGATCGTTGATAATAGGACTCGCGTATGAGTTAACTTTTGGTAAATAGCAGAAAAAAATGAAGTAGTGCGGAGTATATTCCTTGAAATAGACTCAGTCTGAACAGTGACTTCTGTGTCATTTTCCAATTAAATAGTTTGAAATTTGTAACACGCACCCCAGCTTCAAGGATGCGTAACGACTCTTTTTATAAACTTCAAATGTCCCTGCAGGGGGAATGCTGGTCAACAGGAGTACTCCTAGAAGCCAGTATTCTTTAGGGAGTGTCGCCCCCACGTATCCGAGGACCTGGAGGTCACTGCAAGCCCTCTCCAGCGGAAAAACGAACCTGGCGGACACGATATTTTGGACTAAGTACCACCGAGGTGAAACTCGCGCGCGAACGGCTCCAATATAAGTATCGTACCGTCTCCTTCCGGTAAAACCTTGGCTGGCCTCGGAGTACGTTCGAAGCTCGCACCATTAAGTTGGTGGTGTAGGTTCGGTTGAGACGTACTCCCAATTAGCGCTGGTCTGGCTCTGGGCACCTGTCCCGATATGGGCTGGTGCCAACCTTTGCATGGCCTCCCTGCTTTGCACAGACACCCATTGGACCATTTAGACGACTACACATACGAGTGGATATAACGGCTCCGAGGGGGGACCCTTTTAGCATGATGCCTTACAAATTAATACCAACTGAAACAAAATCAAAAACATCGAGCAAACTACCAAACCCAGACGACAAACGGACGAACGAACACAAAAAGGCAGAGAGAAATACTGGCGGCATTCGGACGCAGCAAAAAAACAATGCGCACGCCGGAACGTTCCGTAAGACAAGAGGAAAAGTATGAACAACTAATGCCTGGGAAACACACGGAGGGAGAAACCACCGATGATATTCAGATCATGATTCGATGCGATGCTGCCACTGACACTGCTTCTGATGCCATCAGAGCTCCAGATCCTAACGGAAACACAAAAAGCCCGCCTCAAAACCAGGCGCAGGACAATCTCATTGTATTGAATCGGCACGAAGGAGAGCGTCTCATGCGTAAGGCAGGAAACATAGTTAAGAAGACCAAAGCTTCCTGCAATACCCAGAAAAACATAAACAAGGACATTAGGGACGGTATTTTAGAGCTTGAAGAGCTCTTACACCATTTCGGGCACCACAGACGCAAATGGTTTAAAGCGGAGGAAGAGCAAAAGACCAGTACCTCGGTCGGAACGCAAGTTATTCCCGCGCATAGTGATTCCAAAAGAGTTGCCTGTAGCCCAACCCAAGGGAGACAAAAGGAGGAAGGACGAAGCAGCGAACAGGCAGCTTACTTCGAATGATGGATTCCAGGTGGTGTCAACCAAGGCCACCAAAATAGCGTCCAGAAGGCTCCTCCTTGAAAAAGTCACCAATGATAAGCTCCTTCCTGGGGACAAAGGAAAATATACCCCAAATGAGAAACAAGAACCACGAAGCAAGCCACGCCGCAAAACCCTAAGGCATGCACTGCTGGTCAAACCGACGGATGGGAGAACTTACGCAGACGTTTTGCGGGAAATCAAGGGAGCTGTAAGACCCGATGACACTCAAACTGCCATCAGAACCGTCCGGCCAACCAAATCTGGTGGTCTGTGTAGAATTTGGACCTGAGACAACAAATAACGACTCATTCCGGGAGGCAGTCAAAAAGGCTTGAGGAGAAAAGGCAACAGTAGCTTCACTTGAACCAATGGCCACCCTCGAAATCAGGGACATTGACTGCGTTACGGACAGGACGGTGGTGGAAGAGTGCCTCAAAAGGGTTTCACCCGAATTAACTGGGATCAAATTACGACTAACCCCTGAAAATAATAGAGGGCAGCGCATGGCCATAGTCGAACTAACCGAGAAACATGCCGAAAAAGTCCTCTGCATGGGCAAAATAAAAATAGGTTGGATGGTCTGTAGAATACGGCGAAGAGCAGTTCCTCTCCACTGTTTCGAATGCCTAAGCTACGGTCACACAACACAAGGCTGCAAAAGGCCTGATAGGAGCTTCTTGTGCTATAAATGCGGCAACGCAGGACATAAAAGAACAGAATGCACGGGAGAGGCGCACTGTATCCTCTGCGAAAACGCTGATCCCGGACCTGATGACCTGAGGCATATTCCAGGGACAGAGAAGTGCCGGGTATTCAAACAAGTTTTAACCAAAGCCAAAGCAGCTCTGCAATGACCCGTGTCCAACAGATAAACTTACATCGGAGCTCAAACGCACAAGACCTGCTTGACCAGTTCGCGAGGGATATGAAAGCCGATCTATTGCTGCTTAGCGAAAAACACCGAGATAAAAATTCATCAGCATGGTACTCTGATGAATCTGGTACTTGTGCCATATGGGTTCGAAACAGCACCAAACCGAGAGTTCGGGGCCATGGGCGAAAAGATGGTTTCGTGTGGGTCCGTTGCCCAGGAATAACATTCTTTAGTGTGTACTTGACACCGAACGAACCAACGACATCTTTCCAGGCGAAGCTCAACACTTTGGAGGACACTGTATTGAGCACAAAAGGTCATGTTCTTATCGGGGCATACTTTACCGCCAAGGCTATTGAATGGGGCATGCCTAAGTCAGATCCCAGGGGGAATCGAATCCTGGAGATGGCCGCCAGAGTAGGGCTATCCGTGGTGAACACTGGTAACACTCCCACTTTCCGCCGCTTGGGCTGCGTGGGCACCATCCCGGACGTGACATTCGCCTCGGAGTCCCTCCCCTCTATGACACACAATTGGAGACTTCTACAGGACTGTTCGGCCAGTAATCATTAGCACATAGCAATCGAGATCCGCGACAACGTTCCTAAGCTCCCAGACACTCAGCGCTCCGCCTTCGTGTACTGAGAGGATGGACGTGGAGAAGTTTGTCAACACGCTCATGACATGCTTACCACCGTTTAACTCATCGCCGGGAACCAGAGAACTGACTGCTGAAGACATGGTGAACTCCACAATGAGTACCATCATCTCCGCTTGTAAGTCATCTATGCCCCGCCGGAGACCTAGACACGGAAAACCTCCAGTGTACTGTTGGTCCACTGAAATAGCTGAGCAATGAAGGGAGTGTCACAAAATCCGGCGAGAAGCTCAACGAGCGCGAAGCCAGGACGAGGCATGCACCAGAATAACAGTATATCGGTCGGCCAGAAAATGCCTTCGTAAACTGATCAACAGGAGTAAGGCCCGTTGTTGGCAGAACCTCGTCGAAGACCTGAACAGGGACCCGTGGGGCTTGGGCTATAAACTAGTTATGCGGAAGCTCGGCGCTCTACGGGCCCCCTGCGTACTTGAAGCGGACATGATGGACGAGATAGTACGAACAATTTTTCCCCAACATCCCGTCCGCGTTGATGCCGCCAGCAGGGAAACAACATCAGACTGTCCACTCTTCACGTGAAACGAACTGGAACTAGCAGTTCTCCCCATGAAGGCAAAGAAGGCTACGGGCCCTGACGGTATTCCAGCCGTGGTACTGCAACTGGCCTATCTACCTACTCTTGCCCTGACATGCTGCTCAGTACGTTCAATGCCTGCTCCCCGGAAGGCGTTTGCCCTGAGCGTTGGAAGACAGCAAGACTCGTGCTGATCAGCAAGGGAAAGGGAAATCCCGAGTCGCCGTCAGCATACGGACCGTTATGCATGCTAGACACGGCCGGGAAAGTGCTCGAGAAACTGATAAAGAGAAGGCTCGCTAACGTTATCCACGCCACTGGGGACCTTTCTTCAAGGCAGTATGGTTTCAGAACGGGACCTTCCACTATAGATGCAATCGCGGAAGTTGTAAGTGCGCTCCAACAGGCGGAGGCACCCAGTCGATCGAACCGTCGGGTAGTCGTTCTAGTGACGCTGGGCATAAAGAATGCTTTCAACTCCACTAGATGGACGGATATTCTGGAAGCCCTGGAAAAATCTTTCCAAGTTCCAGAATATCTGATGCGGATAGTCCGAAATTACCTGAAGGATCGCAGCCTGATCTACAACACGATGCAAGGTTGTCGGAGTATGCTTGCCACATCAGGTTTGGCTCAGGGCTCCATCCTCGGTCCGAACTTGTGGAACGTCTCCTACGACGGACTGCTCAGACTGATCGCGACTGATCGGCTATGCAGATGACGTTGCGGCACTAGTGGCTAGGCGCACGATCGATCAAGCGCAATTAAGGCTGAATGTAATAATGCGCCGGATGAGGAGCTGGATGACCACTCACGGGTTTAACCTAGCGTTAGAGAAAACCGAAGTGGTCATCCTGACCAAGAAGAGGATCCCCAGAGTAAGAATGGTCCGAGGACGCATTAGTAGAGTCGAAACTATCAGTCAAGTATCTGGGCTTGCTGATAGACTCTAAACTGAGTTTCTCGGAGCAAATTAAGGCAACGAGAAACAAGGCTGCAGCAGGGGTCTCGGCAATTAGTCGACTAAAGGCCAACCATGGGGGACCAAGTCCAACAAAAAGGCGTCTGCTAATGAGTGTAGTGCAATCTACGCTTCTTTATGGAGCATAGATATGGAGTGAAGCTCGCAACAAGGAACTGCACCGAAAACGGCTGGCACAGGTGCAGAGACGAGGAGCACTGCGGATTGCATCAACATACCGTACAGTCTCTGAGCAAGCGGTGTTGGTAATTGCAGGGGTGATACCAATCGCTCTCGTTGCTAGAGAGCGCAATAGAGTCTACGTCCGAAGGCACGAGGGTAATAAAGAAAAAGTTGCTCGCGATGAAAGACGATGCACTCTCGACGAATGGCAACAATCATGGAAACGTGAGCTAAAAGGAAGATGGACCGTGCGGCTTATCAATGACTTGAGATCGTGGTTCAGTCGAACGCATGGTGAGACTGACTTCTACCTGACCCAGCTACTGAGCGGACACCATTGTTTTCAGTCTTACCTGCACAAGATAGGTAAGTCACGGTCTTCAGATTGCATATTCTGCATTGGTGTGAAGGATGACGCCTTTCAAACTTTCTTTTAATGCAGAAGATGGGACAAAGAGTGCTGTGATCTTGCCGAAAAACTGGGAGAACTCCATCCAGATAGCCTAATCGAAGAGATGCTGAATTCATTTGACAATTGGAATCAAGTGGCACATAACGCTTCGGCAATCTTAGTAATGAAAAAAGGCATACTTGATCGGCTGAAGGCGACGAGTGTGGAGGGTTTCCTTTTCTAGCAGTCCTCCTCCTCTTTCCCATCCAACCGGAGAAGGAATCCCTGTAACCCGAAGACGCCAAAAGGCGTAAAATTGGGAGGCCTAGCCTGAAGAAATGTGTCAAACGGTTCCAGGCTAGGCGCTCCGGTTCACAGGAGAGGTGTTTAGTCGGTAGTCCAGCAGGTCCACTGCGAGTCCGATACTAAATAGCCTTCACCACCCTACCCACAAAAAAAAATTCAAATGTGCAACGCAAAATGTCTACATGTGCGTTTAGTGCTTGACAAAATAGTAATGTAATGGTGAAAAAAATTTATCATTTTACTATCATGAGTTTTTCCGGCGTAAACAAAATAACTTTTTTAAGTCTTTCAATGTATTTCGTTTTTTTTTCATATTTAGTTATATTTTTTGTGTGGCTTCCAACAAATTTGTGTTTTACATTAAAATGTACTATTTTGATAGTACAGTGAAACCTGGTTAAGTGGGACCTGGATAAGTGGGAAATTTTTATTATTGAGAGTTGCTATGAGGTCCCGGTACTTTTTAATTAAATTACCTCTGTTAATAGGACTTTTCGCACCAGGTTAAATGAGATTTGAATTCTAAGACTTTTACGATGCTTACCTTTATCATTGGGACTCTGTAGCTCAATTTTCTGTATGAACGAGACAAATTAATCAGATTGGGACAGGTTTTGACACGTTTGTTTACAAACATTTGAATGTCTTTCGCACTTTGTTTGTCAGTACTTTCTCAGGTTTTGACCTAGAAAAAAGGGAATAAAAGTGTTCAAAATGTCTAAACGTAAATATAAAACGTTATCAGCATCTGAAAAATTACAACTTCTATCAGATTATGATTGTGGAAAGTTGCATGCTGAACTGTGTAGGGAGAATAATATAACCATAGTCAACCCTGTGTAGAATTATTGAAAACAACGAGAAAATTCGGTCTCAGTGTATTGATGGAAAAGGGAAAATCCAAAGGAATACGATCAGCAGTGTGTCCAGAAGTTGGAAAGTATCTTTCTACTTGGATTAAGCAGGTACGGAATAATAACAATCCAATAAACGGACCAACAATTAAAGAGCAAGCTTAAGAATTTTCAAGTACGCCCCATATTGAAAATTTTTCTGGCAGTAATGAGTGGTTGTAGGGCTTTAAGAAAAGAATGATGAAAAAGTCTGAATGATTGCTGATTTATTTGCAGATTGGTTAAAAACAAGTGAACGCCGATATGAGAGTCCAAAAATGAAAAATCATTATGTTTGGTAACAACTGCACAGTTCACAGCAATATGCCCAAATTAGACTTTGTTAAATTATTATACTGACCCGCCAATAACACACGTAAATTGCAGCCAATAGATCAGGGTATTATCAACAACTTTAAGGTTTCATATCTACATCAAATTCATAACCACAAAAATACGCACTTTTATTAACATTTCCACCTCTAAAAATGGAATAACGGTAGATTTCGACCTCTCTGTAAATGAGACAACTATAATTTTAAACCTGCTTAATTGGAAAACTGGGTAAATGGAAACCCTCAATAATTGGTCCCAGTTAACTAGACATCACTGTTTTTAGTCACTGATGGTAATTATACGAAGTTAAAATTCTTAAAATCTTCGTTTCCTCGGTGTTTTTGCTCAATTTTTATTTTTCCAAAAAACGCGAATTTCTTTTGTTAAATAAACATATATTTATTTCGGGAGTAAAAGTGCTCCCTTCTTCAGTGTTTTTTATACCCTTTACTTTTCTATCTCTTTTTCCCCTTTTCCTTTAAGGGGTTACCCCCACTTGCGACTTTGAAAAAATCGATTTTTTGTTAATTGCATTTTTTTGAATTATAAGTATCTGAGAATATGACCTGGAAAGTTCAAGTCGATCCGAACAAAATTGACTGAGATATTAGCGTTGAAAGAGAAGAATCCGTTGTGTAAAAAACCGGCTAGTCTGACACCTGGCACGCTCGACCCTCTCGACGGTTTCAGTCGATTGTTCGATGACAATGGTCGTATACCTGGCATTCACAACGTTTATATAATAGACTGGAATTTGTAGAAACGAATTTTCGTTGCCTTTTATCGGTTAAATTCGTCAGTGTAGCTTGAAAGTTCAACTATATGAGACGTATTTATTTCCGTCGTTCACAATATTCTAAGCGCAGTTTTTATCTATTTTACATTTAAAAATGGATCGAAATAAAGGTTCGCGAGAAACAAGAAGCAGTGAAAATTTACGGAAATCTCGACCAAAAAAAAGGAAAGGTATTTTTAACCCGAACCTGGCCGAATCGGAAACTGAAACTTTCAGCACGTCTGCGAAGAAACTGAAAGATAATATTGATATGACTGTGAATCAAAGCCCGAATATTGAATATCGCATTTTAAACTTTTGTGTTGTGTTTGGTGCAATTTCAAGTTTAGTCAAGTGCGAAACGTGTAATGGAAATATTAAATTTGAAACTGCAAATGCAAGAGGACTAGGCTTCACAGTCGTTGTGAAATGTGACTCATGTGCAGATAATTTGATACCATCTTCTCCTTTTGTGGCACATTCGTATGAAATAAATCGTCGAATTAAATTCACTATGAGAGTTCTCGGTATAGGATTGGCTGGAGCACAAAAATTTTGCGGAGAATACATATTCAATAATTTTAAAAAGTATTTATGAGTCTGTGAAAACATGTGCAGATGTAATATTTAAAAAAGCCGTACGAGAAGAAATTGAAAATACACCTAATGCAGCAGAAGATGCAACTTCTAAATTAACAGTTACCGGAGATGGATCCTGGAGGAAACGAGGATATACGTCGTTGCTCGGAGTTACATCAGTCATAGGCTACTACAGTAGAAAAGTACTTGATCTCGTGGTTAAAAGTGCGTGTTGTAAAATGTGTGAATCGTGGAAACATAAACTAAATGATGCGCAATATGAACAATGGTACGAAACACACGAAGATAACTGCAGTGCAAATCACGAAGGCTCCTCGGGAAAAATGGAGATGGACTCTATTATCGAAGTCTTCAAGCGCTCAATAGCAAAATATAATGTTCTGTACCGTTACTATATTGGAGACGGAGATTCGACGACGTACACTGGGCTACTAAAGTCTCATCCTTATGATGACGCAGAAGTTATAAAAAAACAATGCATCGGACACGTCCAAAAGCGTATGGGATCCCGTCTTCGTAATTTAGTAAAAAAAAAACAAAAAGCTTCGTGGTAAAGGACAGCTGACAGGAAAATTTATTGACAAGCTCACTGTGTACTATGGACTTGTTATTCGACGCCATTCTGCTTCTGTTCACGATATGCATGAAGCAATATGGGCGACCTTCGATCATTACAGTTCAACCGATGCAGAACTACACCATGAGAGATGTCCAACCGGTGAAGAATCGTGGTGTTCATATCACCGAGCTCAGGCGAGAAACGAGGCTTTCCAACACAATTACAGACCACTTCCATCAAATGTATTGGATGCCATCAAACCTATATACGACGATCTGAGTAAAGAAACTTTACTCCAAAGATGCGTCGGTGGCATCAATCAAAATAACAACGAAAGCTTCAATCAATTTATTTGGAAAATCAGCCCAAAAATCGTCTCGAATGGAGCAATCGTTGTAAATTTAGCAGCTTATATTGCCGTTGGACTATTCAACGAAGGTTCAAAATCATTATTATTTTATTTGAACTCAATCGGAGTGAGCTGCGGAAATGCAGGCTCTGTTGCTGACTAATAGTCCCTAAATGTTGTCATTGTTATGTGTCCTAAGCCCAATGTTATTCCTGTTCTATGTCTTGACCAGTCCTACTTTCGTTGTTGTATTATTGTCTGGGGATTACGGGGCCTCCAACCCTTCTTTATAGGAACGTAAATTGGTAGTGGAGCAAGTCTATGTTCTGCGAAAACCTGAGCAGAGGTTTGATCTGTACCACGGGTTAGGTGAAGGCCTTTGACAGGTTACTGTCACCCCCCCCCCCTACACGGTGAGGAGCCTATCCTGCCTGAAACGTGGTGGTTTGTGGTTTGCGATGTGACTGGAAAGTAGTTTTGAGTACCAACCAGTGTAGCTTGGGTTTCCTAAACTTTGACTACTGGGACCTCATTATAATGAGGGGCGCTGGTTGACGCATTAAATTAACCCAGTCTTTGAGACCGTGAGGTAAGGCCTAATGGTGGCAGGTACTCACGTTAAACACTTCGACTTCATAGCTTGGACCCATTTTATTTGCAACTCCTCATTTAGCGGAAAATTTTGTATACAAAGTTATTACAAAAACGAAAGTTAAATAGTTTTGTATTTTACTGCCCCTTTGTTTCCAACCAACCAACACCACGAACAGGATTAGCAACAGCTGATTTATAATAAAATTAAAACGAACGAAAAATAAGTAGAATATCCTTTCGATGTTTGGCAGTTTTCTTAGCTGAAAAAAGACTAGGTCCAAAGAAGCAAAGAGTTGTTACTACATCTAGCGACACAACACTAGATTCTTTTTAAATTTGCACTTGAAAAAATCTGAACTCGAACCACTTTTCTTAACAAGTGTTTTCCATTCCTTTACCTTTTTAATGTTCCCTCCACATAAAAGTTCTTCGGGAACTAGTTTATAGGACTCAAAAATTGCACGGCGATGAACCATCAACCTCATAAGTGTCGTTCAAGCTACTTGAACTGCCTTTAATTGACAGCAGGAGCCATTTGTGCTTTTTGTGTTCTCATATACTTTTTCACGTTGTAAGTACGACGTTGTTTTTCACGACCAAGTATCAAGCGAATCTCACAAACGACCAGTATCGAATGCGTTTGATATTTCTAGGAATGCGTGATAGCAGTACATATGTACGTCCAATGGAACGTATTTCAAAGGATCTTTCCTTCAGTTTGTTAGCATTTTTCGTCAATGATTCTGTTGTCGTTGAGCCTTGAAAATTTCCATTTCCATTAGTGTCAACTTTAGTCATTGTTATTTCGTAGCTAGTTAGCCCTGTTGAATGGGTCCTATTTTTGCCTTACCTTGATTTCCATTTTAAGCCAGTACATATTTTTGTACCATGCCTACTGCGGTGTATTCATCAGTTGCCTTCGACGTGAACAGTGTAACGCCTTTTGATATATTTTAAGAACGAAACTAGGGACTTTTAAGTCGTATACATAATGTAACGATTAAAAATATTAGTTTTCACCCACAATTCTTCCGCCTGTATTATTCAGTAATTATTCAGTGATTAGATCAATGCAAGGGAGCCCAAAATAATTGAGCCTTAAAAATATTTACATCCACATTTAAAAGCCGTTAAAACAAAGAAAATAGGAACAACAACAATGCAAACCTTTGTATACTGCCTGAATCCATTAGTCCTGCCTGTGCTGTTGCTTTATGTAAATTTTAGTATCTTTCCTAAATCTCCAGTGCCTCCTTTCATTCATCCATTGAAGCCATCATTAATATCATTCAGCCACTGTCCATTGTTAACCTGTCATTATAATTTCTCAACAGTTTCAACTATTCATAAATATGGTATGCTAGGTCCCTTTCCGAAAAACGTATGTATCTAGATACGTATGGAGTCGCCAACGACTACGACCCTTTGTTATCAAATTTATTTAGTATTTGGTACAATAATCAGAAGCCATTTTTGTTTTCCACTTGACATTTCCTCCTCTTCAGAGTGTGGATATGTGCGCATTGGAAAAAAAACACAACGTTTTAGATAGTTTTTCGTTGGCCCTTTTCCGTCTGTTGTGCGAACACAATTCAGAATTTATGGGTTTCTTTTGTTTTTCGGACGGATTTATGGCAACGCGACAAGATCACCTTTGAGATTGTATTTTTGCCGTCTAAAATATGCAATTTTCGGTTATTGTTTTTGCGTAGACGACACATACAAAGAGAAGGTGGAGTATGATTGGGACACAGAATGTAAAGCGAATTAACCCTTATCCTTAAAGGTAGCTAGACTTAACATCGCTTTAACGAGACTGAATGAAACTACAATAATGATTCAACTTTTTATTGTCCTTGTTTTGTTTAAATTTGTTGTTTTTATTATAAAATGAATGAAAAATTGATTACCTAATCCTAAAACATCTTATTTCGTGATATTCGGAGAGTGAAAAGTAGTCAGTGTCTAATAAATCCCAGAAATTATAAAGTAAAAAAATATTACTGTTACATAAAAAGGATGCTTCACCTAGATGACGGTGGTCCTGGCTTTGACTGAAGAATAGACTGCATGAGATAAAATATAATTATATCCTCAGCAAATTTTTCTTGCGGCGCTCAGTGTACTGCATTACGACGTTTGACAGTTGATTTGGTTTTCGTGGTTATGTTCTTAGTTCAATATATATGAAATAATGTTGAAAATGTTAAAAAAAAAATTAATGTATAATTGATGTAACGAAAGTCTTTGGTTGGATCAGTTTTTACCTATAGTTTGTTACGTTTTTCGTTGTGTAGGCGACATAAAAACAAACAAAAAAAGTCTTAGAAAAAAAAATTGCAGAAAAAAATCAAACAGAGCTGGTCAGAATCACCACAGCAAAATTCATACGCTCAAGTGAAGTCTCGAAATCAAGCAGAGATGGAGATTCGTGTTGGAGGCGGCAAAGGTGGTCTGAATCAGCACGACAGAATTCATTTAAATTGAATATTTTATTTTTACTTGCTTTTATTTAATTACTTCTATTCATTTACTATATTTCCATTAATTTTTTTTTAAAATGAATCAATCAGAATTTTCCATGTATGTGTGTGTGACGCGGAAGGATCAGTGCTTTCATAATATCCTACGACCCACACGCCCGCGCGGTGAGCTAGTCGGTTAAAGTTTGTTAACCGACTAGCTCATCTAGTCTTTTCTTTTGTTCGTTTTTTCGCATCAGCTTCGACCTATCGGTTGCGGCAATTAATTTTATATTATTATTAATTTTTTTAAAAAATACATCACAAGTTAGAATGTTATTCAAAGCGCTGAGATGTTAAAAATTTGTTTAGACCTTTTTTATGCATTAAATGAAAGAATAACTTAAATGGACTGAAATTTTGGTTTTGAGCAGTTTTCTGAGGGGAGCTAAGGGTGCTAAAGACTATGTATTTATAACTCCTCGATAGTAACAGTCCAGGGCTAGTGGAAGCAAATTCAGCATTTTGAAGAATAGAACCACAATGTAATGACCGAAACAGTAGCTTTGATCTCATTTCAGATCTCCTTGTTGAGTTTTGGTGTTCTTAGACAGGGGCGACTGCCAAATGTTGCTGGAAAACTTTCCAATGCAAGAATGTTCCAAGACCTACAGATGGCTGGCGAACGATAAAAATGTCATCAATATCTTCTTGACATTAACAAAGAGAATGAATAGGAGTACCCAGATCCAATGTTGGAACCTTAACAAAACTTTCCCGCTTAACGACCTGCAAATTATAGGAAAATATTCAAAACAGTTCGACAATTAACTAACAATAGCATATTAAATTCCAAAAATTATTCACGCTTACGCAAAATGTGCAGCCAAATCATAATTCAGATAAATTCATACTCTGCATTTTGCATAAATATAAGATTTTATCATATAAACATTCACTTGGGTTTTCAGCAGTTTTTGGGAAATAAAAAAGGAATACGTACGCGGTTGGTACAAAACGATCTCCGCCCGATATTTTGTCAAAATTAAAAAGTTGGCAGTGTGTTCCGTAAAACTTTTGGTTTAATTACAAATAATTTTTAATTCGTCTCTCGCATCCTCTAATTAACTTAGAAGTTTGTTCGGGAAAACCTGAGCTTCAATAACAGTTATAAGTTTTCGCATGCTGCCAATCAGTGCGACATAATTGCTAACAATCACCCGTTACGTTTATCTTTAGTTCCAGAAAAAGTACTTGCCTTTAGGTTCCAAACCGACTGAAAGTAGAATATCCTGATTCTATGTACTTCAGCATTCCTTTCAATGAATATCTGAAGCTTCTAAAAGAGTTGACATTCGCTTCGGAGAAAATCATTGAAGCCATTAAAATACCGCATTCAGATAAAGTGTTCTCGTCAAACATAGATGAATTTTCTGAAGCATGCTCAAGTAGAGCCCTTTGAGTTGACAAGGCAAGCGGGAGATGTTTTGCTCAAAGAGCTCAATGAGAACGTTGTGACAGAACCTCGAAGGGAACTATTATATAAAGGATGGAAGTTGATCTCCCTTTTGGGAAATTTATAATTTATTCAAAAGTTGTTAGCGAAAACACTCCTGAAATACCGATTCCAATAAAACGAGGTTCTAGTTACACACTTGAAGCTATATACAGAAACGAGGACAAATGAGAAAAACGAGGAAACGAACGACAGCGATGCATGTTCTACGTTTTTTTTAGTATTCGGACGGTGATGTAATCGTCTTAAGAGCTGATCGACTCCTTCCAAACACCAAAATAGAGAAAGGGGAGGAATGCTTTGATTAAAGCGACTATTTTGCAAAAAAATTAAGAAGAGAGCTTTATCCTGGGTTGAAACAAACAAAAGATTGAATGTGTTAGTACGGTGGTAAGAAGTGAAGAAAGCTGAAAACGACATTGGAAATCAGACGTTTTTTTTTTTTAAACAACAGAACAAATTTTATTCCGCCTTGCACATCAAAACTATCAGTTTAAAAAAAAAACATTTTTTTAAAGAATAGTTTCACCAATTGATCAATAGTGATGTGACATTTGAATTCAATTAGCAGGGATGTAAGCAAAATGGACTGTTGATATGACTTTTTGTGAATTGTTTGAGCCCAATGTTTTAGTTTTTATTCATTCACCTTTGGTCGCTTATTCATTTATAACAGCTCAAAAAGTCATAAGCAAATAAAGCATAGAATAACAATAAAGCAATCGGAAAACTGCTTATCAAGAAGATCCCCGGGTGTGCTTCGAACTACTATTCGAGTTCAATCATTTAAGAATTTCCTAATCAATTGATTTTATGGGATAAGACAGGATAATAAAAACATCGAATTAAAAAAAACACAAACAGGCTTGTCGCGTCACTAAGAAGGATATTGTTGCAGCGTAATACTAATGATAACCTCAGCCAGAACACAAATATAAATGGTGACATTGTGGCGTTGCCTCTGGTGAATGGGAAAATGCCACACAACCAGATGTTTGGCAGCAGATTAGCCCCAAATGATTATTAATATTATTTAGCCTATTGACATATTCTAGTACTACTTTATAGATGAATAAGTTGATAATATAATGAAAGAAACTAATAATTATATTAGGTTGCTGCAGATAAAATGGCCGATTTAGCAATGACATAAAGTTGGCTGCAATTTTAGTGTATTATGTTGCCACAAGGCGGCGAAAATGATATGACATATTGAGGTATAAATACTGCTACCTTGGTTTATGGAGTTTATCGAGAGTTTATGGAGATTTGTTTTGTACTTCCGAGTGATTGTTAAAGCAAAAAGAGAAAGTGAACATGGAAGTGAATCAAAAACGGCTACTTTTAATATACGAATTTAAATTTGAACACAACGCAACGGAAGCAACAAGGAATATCAACAGCGCATTTGGGCCTGATACAGTTAGCGAACGAACCACTTGACGGTGGCTTGAAATTTTCGATCTGGAGAATCGTACCTTAGAAGTGAGCCACGTGGACACCCAGGACAATCGATCAATAACGACGCGCAGCGTGCATTAGTAGAGTCTGACCCCTGCCAAACCATAAGGGATCTTGCCGAGAAATTAGGCATTCACAATTCGACAGTTCGCCGCCGCTTACAGGAACTTTAAAAAGTAAAAAAAGCTTGATAAATGGGTTCTGCATGATCTAACCGTGCAAAACATGACGTGTCGAATGGAAATTTCAAGATCTCTTCTCTCCTGCAATAAAAAAGAACGGTTCTTGCGCCGAATTGTGACCTGCGATGAAAAGTGGATTTTATATGATAATCGTCGCCGATCGGCTAAACGGCCAGACGCCGATGAAGCGCCAAGACACAATCCGAAACCAAGCCTTCATCCAAAAAAAAATTATTTTAACTGTTAGGTGGCCTCTCCTAGCTGGAGTTATCCACTTTTCGTTTTTGCGGCCTGGCAAAACCAACAATGCTGAGAAATACTGTGCTCAACTGGATGAAATCAAAGAATATAAATGTTCCATATTCTTTGATGAAATGCATCAGAGATTTATTGTCCAACGACCTAGGCTTGTCAACAGGGATGTAGTAATACTGCGTCATTATAACGCACGACGTCATGTATCGAGAACAACGGTCCAAAGATTAAACGAGTTACGCTATGAGACTCTTCCCCACCCTCCATATTTACTAGACCTCTAACCAACAGATTACCATTCCTTTAAACATTTGGATAACTTTTTGACACGAAAAAGATTTAATAAAGAAGCTGCTGTCAAAAATGCCTTCGAGGAGTTTCTTCGAACCAGAAACTCGGACTTCCACAAAACTAGTGTAAATGTGCTTGTATCTTGTTGGGAAAAGTGTGTTGCATCTATTGGCACCTATTTTAATTAAAATTGTCTTTATGAAAAGTTACAGGTGTTTAAAAATTTATTACTAAATCGGCCATTTCATCTGCAGCAACCTAATACAAACGGCAAAATTAATGATAGAAATTGGCTAAGCGATCAGATTGGAGTAGCTGGAAGAATGAAGAATAGCTTGAATTTTGGCTTTTCTTACTATAATTTTCATCATTTGACAACGAAAATAGGATTAAAAAGCCCGTGTTAGCTTCGTTCTGAAGTCCTCAATCTGAGATTAGCTGTTGTGTTGTGAGAATATGAAATAAATGTGATACTTGAATCATCCCTCGTACATAAACGAGAAATCAACAGGTGTTATATTCCTTTATTTGGTGCATCATAGAAAGTTATGTTCACAATGAATTAACTAAAGTTCAGATTATTAAGAGTATGCTGTTAAAATCGGCTATTGGCACATTTTTTGTGTATTGTGGTAAATATTATAAGTATGGTCTTCAGTTAATATGCTCAACAAATCTTAAATTATCTAAAAACAGGTGCCTATCCAAAAATTTTCTTCTGCAGTGTTTATTTATTGCTGAAAAGAAGATAAAAACCAACCACTTTATAAAGAAGTACCCTTGTTTGCACCAAGTAGCCTTAAACTAATGAGGGAATCTTCAATCGCCGCTTCGAGTTGAAGAACGATTGTTTTAAATGCAGGATAGGGACCGAGTTGTCTGACCAAGGAATTCATAAAGGGAAACCAACTAGAATTGTCGGTTGGGACTCTTTAAAGTTTCATTTCGATATTGGCTACGTTGCAGTAAATATTCCTCAGTCAAAAAAAATATCTGAAATATCTGAGGTACTGAAAGACAATCTACAAATAGTCTGGATATTGACATCCTAATTAATATACTACACACAGGCTTTGAGCTATAGTTCAGGAGTATATAGTTAAAACATATCGTTTGGATAAAAGCATAACACAAGATTTTTTAAGGCAAAGAAACAAAGCTTCTGTTTGCGACGAATTAGATTTGATCCTGAAACGAAATTCTTATCTTACTGAAAGTTTAGAAACATTTGTGGCTTGATTTGAATTATACCAAGAAGCAACCTCAAATTGTATCCCAAATTTTGCGGTCCTAAAATAGTCAACATCCATTCACTTAGCTCTACTAGAATTCAATTTGGGTTCATATTATATATGACCTATGATTTGTTGATGCTTGCAGGTTTCATATGTTGAAGCTGAGTTTGCTCTGTAAATTCCGCATTTTTCTGTAATGGGCCAGTGTAAATGCCTTTTGTGCTTTGCACGAGATTCTTACTCAAAAGTAAATGGCGCTTCGTACGTTTTATTAAGAAACCAGAAGAGATACTAACTTAGAACATAACAGGCTTACTGTTAGTTGCCTTTGAGTAATTCATCAAAAGGACCAAAGGTAAAAGGTGAGAAGTCTGCTCATCGCAATGTAATATGCACGAATTTGAACACTTTCTTGATAAATCTGTGTGTTGCTTTCACTAAATAACTTGATTTGTACTTAATTTTGACCCGTTTCTAAAGGATGGTTTCTGTCTTTGCCAATGGATTTTGGCGAGCACTCCTTAAGTGCTTCTCTCCTGATGATTATTAGAAATTGTTGTCACCCGGCACGATCGCGGGCATCAAAGATTTTGTAAACAGGCTGTAGCAATGTGATATTTTAATGGGTATCAATAAAATGTATTAATAACATTCTAATTAAGTTATTATCAATATTTGTTTGATTCATTTTTCTGAAATTTTTTTGTTTTAATGGCTTTTTAAGATATTTCTGATAGGACCCATGTTGGGCGTTCGTGGTATGGCCACAATTCTCGACAAAAGTAGTTCCCATGAAGCTTTTTAGCTTCTCTTTGAACGTCCTTAAACCTTATCTTACTTTGTATGTTTCTCCTAGCTAAATGCGGCATCTACTATATACGAAGGATGTTCAAAAACTGATGAAAATTGTATATTTATTGAGGTAAATTTGAGAAAAAAATTAATGCTTATTATGGCTCAGATCTTTGTAAAATGTTCTAAAATATTGAATTTTTTTCGTAGTGACAAGTAAAGTGACACCAATTACTTTGAGACTTGTCGTTGAGTGTTGATAAAAATCGATTAAACTGAATATTCCGGTAGTGATGAAATATTGTTGTTTGAAGATTTTTTGCCACCATACAAATTTTCCAAAAATAACGAATAACATTCAGAGAGGGTGCTCCGCCATATTCTACAGTGGCATGGGGATGTGCAGAGTTTAAATGGGGAAGAACATCGATTGAAGATCGTTCGGGTCGTCTTTCGATGTCTGTTACCCAAGAAATTATCGAAAAACTTTAAACAATTGTTCGGATGGCCGTTGCGTGGTAGTACCTTTAATTTTTGAAGAGTTGAAAATAAATCACCCTAAACACCAATCGATGGTATGGAAAAGACAATCATCTTGAACTCGAAACTAATTCAAGACGACATTGTCTGTCGGTAAGATTAAGGGCACTTTTTTGGGAAAATCAAGAAGTTATAATGATTGAGCTACTATAACAAGAAGTGTGTATGCAGAATTAAGATGAAAACGAAGTCAGGAACTTTGTAAAAACGCAGAGGAAAACTCGCAAAACGTTATTTTTCATCAAGACAATGCATCAGCACACAATTCTGCTGTTGCAATGGAAGCAATGCAACATGTTGGCTTCGAAATCCTCAAACGTCTCCCTTATTGATCTGATTTAGCTCCTAGTCGGAATTATTTAGTTCCTGCAGGCGAGAGGATATTTGAATGTCAAAAAATTTGAGGATGAAGAAGCGATAGCAGCTGTACAGGACTTTGTAAATGCCCAAGAAGAAGATTTTTTGAAAGGCGAATTTAAGCGCCGGATAGACGAAATTTAAAATGTATTAACGTTAGGGGCGTATATGTGGAAAAATAAAATTGTTTTATAGTCAACTTGAGCCTAACACAGCCATTCTCATTGTTTTTTGAACAACTCGGGTATATATAATATGATTCCAGTCAAAGGATGATATGATTCGTAACTGTCTGGTCTTATGCAAATGTACCATGGGTTTCTGGGCTCTTATTAGCAAATATGTGTTCGTGCTCTTATTATCAAATCTTATGTTTAACATCTTCATACTTTATAATTCCTTGTTCTAAATCGTAACATTTCAGTGATCCCATTATGGGGGTACTTACAATTCTAAATTTCGCAATTCGAAATGGCTTATTACGTACACGGGTTAAAACACTTTGAACTCCCCACACTATTCAACAAAAGTGTCCTTCAAGAATGGCCGCCATGCGACCTGTCTGCTAAAGTGCGCATGACGGCAATACATTGCAAAGTGCAAAACTGATGCGCCGGGAGCAAATTAAAAACAAAAAATCAACAAGTTTTCAATATCGTGATGAAATTTGATATGTTCATCAGTTTTATCATAATTTCCATTCATTTATGACATTCCGAATGCGTTCTGATTGCAAAATTTATCGCACATTGAACATGTGTACCGCGTATTCTCACAAGGAATACTAAACAGTTGGTTATTGCGGATGGAGCGCCACACAAGGCTATGAAATCCGGCAAAACATCACATCACATCGGAAAGTTTGCTCATGCATAATTTTAAATATTTTTGCTATAAAAGACATCTGACTGCAAATGCCATTCAAGTGAAATAATGTGCGTATGACGAGAATAAAGTGACCATTGATTTTTGCGTTTGGCATAGTATGGTATGGACGAGGAATCTTCAGGTGGAAATTTAGTGATTTCTTGCACTATCACATTATATGTGAAAATGCAAAATTATCGTAAACAGAAGGACAAGGTTTCATTTTCTTGAAATCAGAGTGAAAATAACACAAAATCTTCAGGACGCATTTAACAGAAGTTTACTTCTTCGTAGCAATAATCAGAAATTGGTAGTAAGTGTGTCAGTTCTCTATTGAACAGACTAGCTCTAGAATTGATTCCAACCCTCAATTGGTAGAGAAAACACAGCAGCACATATCATTTTACAAAATGTATACATTTTTGGGTACTCATGACGTAAACAGTAACATGTGTGTGAAATCTAGTCTCAGTGCTCATAAAATACTACGTTTCCAACAAATTTTGATTATTAAAAGGCGATTATTTCAGTGATTTCATTCCTTGGTTTAATATCCTTTGAAGCTATTAAATTTTTCCTCAAATTACTCGATAAAATGAGGGAACATTTGATAGCAGAAACTTCAAAAAACTTTGTTGACATTAAAAATCCTATGAACCTTGTAGAACAAGATACCAAAGGTTTTATGTCTGCTAGAAATCGTTTTCATTGAAATTTCGAGCTCTTTATCGACCGTTCGCCACAGCCCCGAAAGGACTACCAGAGGTACATATGAAACGTTCTCTTGGAGTAATTGGTTCCTTGGAGCCAGTGCGATTTAGCACTCTTGCTCCAATCTTGTCTATGAGCGATTTTGCACTCACTGTGACCTAAGTTGTTTTACTAGTTTGTGTCAGTAATTGATCTGATTGTGGGATACGGTATTTTTCGTCGTTTGTCAGGGATCTTTAGGAATTCCATGGTTTTATTAGGGTGTTTGTCTATTTGGTCGAAAAGTTTTAATGCTCTGTCGCGTATGTATTTTTCAATTGAGTCAAGTCTGAAGTCCTTGTGTATGTCCACGTTTCTAATATACCATGGAATTGTTCCGATCCACCTCAGCGCCTTGTTTTGTATTGTCTGGAGTGCTTTTTTGTTAGTTTTCGAAGTCTGGTTTTTTTGTCATGTTCAGACGGCCGGATTTGAGGATTGGTTGTAAGGATGCGAGGATTTGTGTACAGTGTAGTCGTTTTTGTCGTATGTGGTCATTCCATGTAAGGCGATCGTCAATTGTGAGTCCTAAGTATTTTGCTGTCTTATTCCATGCTATCTGTTCGTTGTCAACTTTTAGTAGTCGAGGGCGTTGTAGTTTCTTTCTGGTGACGAACAGTGCTTGGGTTTTGTCCCTATTAAGTTTTATTTTCCATTTGGGGAAGTAGTCCAGGAGGATATCGATGGAGCTTTGCAGTTTGGACGTGATGACTTCTGCTTGTCGATCTGTGTAGAATACACAAGTATCATCCGCGTAAAGGGATAAACGTACGTTTTTTTTGGCAGACTAGGCAAATCTGCAGTGTATAGACTGTAGAGAATTGGTGAGATGGGTGATCCTTGCGGAACTCCAGCTTCGAGCGAATTTTCAGTGGAATGTTCGGCACGGAAACCAAATTGTTCGTTGGGGATGATATTTTTGTCTTTGACGGTTTCTTGTAGTCTATACAGAATAGCCCTTTCGGCTATTTTGGAAATGGAAGAGAGGACGCTAATCGGTCTCCAATTTTGCGGAAATCTGTGGTCTTTCCCTGGTTTGGGGATGACTATTACGGTGTCTTGTTTCCATGCTTGTGGGAATTTTCGCAGTTGGAAAACTTTATTTATAATGTTTGCTATTGTCGTTAGTACGTTGTCGGGAAGCCATTTAAGCATTGTGTTGTTTACCATGTCCAGTCCTGGCGTTTTTCGTTTGTTGAGTCCCAGTATAATATTTTTTGTCTCGTAGAGGTGCATTGGTCGTATTTCGTACTCCTCATGGTGTCGTGAAGATATTATTTTCCGAGCTTTTGAAAGAATTGCTTCCTCCTCTTCAAGATCCTCCTCCGGAAAGGAGTTCTCGCGAAACTGTAGTTCTAAGGTATCCGCGAATGCCTCCGCCTTCCCTAAAGTGTCGTATTGGAGTCCGTTTTGTCCGTGGATGGGTGGCATAGCTGTCTTGTTTTTCATTCGAAACTATTTGGATATCCTCCAAAAGGCGTTCTCGCTAGGCTCCAGGCTTTGTAGGAATCCTTCCCATTGGTCATTTCGAAACTCGAGTATTTCTTTTCGGACTTTGTTGGTCAACCGGCAAGCTTTCGTTTTAAGTCTAGGATCACCCGTGCTCCTAGCTCTTCTCCGGGCTTGATTCTTCCTCCTTATCAGATTTCTTAAGTCCTGAGGGAGTTCGTAGGGACTATGTTCCTTGGCCGGAGTTGTGGCTGTATGGCTCTCCTTTACCTGTTTGATTTTCTCTGTAACTTCCAGAATTCGGTTGTCGAGATCTCTAGCTGTTATTAAAGCTAGAGATCTCGACAAGCTCTTGGGTAGGTACTAGCTCTTGGGTGAAACTTTCATGTGCTAGCGTGTCTTGGAAAGCCTTCCAATCAGTTGTTTTCTTTTCTTTTAGCGGTACGTCTATGAAGATGTCCTCTAAAAGAAAATGGACCGGTTGATGATGAGAGGAGAGCTCATTTAGGACTCTGATTCTTAAGTTGTGGTGAAATTCTCTGGAGATGCCGAAATCTATGGTGGTCGCTGAGTTTCGTACGTGGTGTGTTGGTTCGTCTGGAATGTGTAACCTGCCTTGTATGCTTGTGATAAACCTGTTAAGCTCAGCCCGGGCTCAGTTACTTCTCACTGCTCCGCAGTCGCGATGGTATGCGTTAAAGTCGCCTATGATTAGTAGTGGACCTTCTAGGGTGAAGAGAGCTTCTAAGTCTTGTGCAAATTTCTTGTTGTTTGGGGGGTTGTAAAGAGAAACCACGGAAAATTCAAAGAAGTTCGATTGCACTTTGATAGCTGTGACTTCTGTTTTTTCTAACTGGGGTGTAAAGATCTGGTGATGGCGTACATTTCGCCTCAGGAGAATGGCTGCTCCACCTCCTCTACCTGACAGTCTGTCATTTCTGTACAGAGTGTAGTTAGGGAAATGGAGACGGATTCCTGGTTTCAGAAAGGTTTCCTGGATGAGAATAATATCAAATTTATAGTCTAGTATAAATTGTTTAAATTCTCCAGTCTTTTGATACAAGGAATTGGCATTCCACGTGAGTATAGAAATGCTATTCACCAGATCCATTAGTGTTTGTGTGTGTGCGAATTAGTGTTTGTGGCTGTGAACATTCCCTGTAACATCTTCGTCATCATATCTTGCATCATCAGTTGAAATTGATTCTGCATAGATGCAAAGAATTGCCCCATATCTGGTGTTGTGAGTGTAGGGGAGGATTTTGGTTGTGGTTTGTTCGCGGGTTTAGTATTGGGTGGTGTCTTTGTGTTATTTTGGGCAGCTATTTATGCAAACGTCTTTTTAACGTTCTTCGGGTTCTTAGGACACCCCCCATAGTTACCTGTATGCTGACCTTTGCAATTTACAATGAAACGTTCTCATCGGGTACAGCATTATGTCTTACCATTCGAGTTCTTACTTCTCTAATACACTAAAAGGTTTCGTTAGAAACGTTTTCATACATGGTGTCCAGAAAGTGCGTTAGTACAGCGTCCTTTGATGTTGAGAGAAGACGTAAAGTTTGCATGGAAGTAATTCGAAATTACAATTTTCTTTTGCAGTGCTAATTTTTCATACGTTTTTTGTAGCTATGACAGTTATCTGAGCTATAATAACCATCTACTGCCCGCATTGTCCAAAAGTTGTAATCCCGAGTTCTTCCTTCATACGAAGCGGATCGAAATTATAGCGAAATAACGAAAGAGATTCTGGTATGAAAAATGCAGCAAAAGATGAGAACAGAAAATTTTAAAAATAGGATTGCATTAATTTTTTTTATCCTTCTGATTAGATGGTTCACAGGGATAATGATTAGCATTAAGATGAAACCAAAGTGCTATTTAGTTTGTGAGCGCTCGAAAAATAAATTCGATACTGCTGAGTGTAAAGAATGTTTCAAACCTCAAGCCGACCAATGTCAGTCGAACCATGTCGGCTCATCGAAAAATGGAACATGAAAATTAGATTACAACTTCTAGTTAGAGGAGGACAGTTCCTAATGCACCTCGTGGAACGCATTTTTAACGGACGCAGCAAAAAAAGCGCCCAGAAAAGAAACCGAGGATGAGTTTAGAAACCTGAAAGGTCAGCTTGAGGCTTAAGCGGACACTAGAATAGCAGTGTTGGAATAATAAATATTATTCAAAATCAAAGTATCAAGTTTTTCATTTTATTATGTTTGAAACAAAAGTCAAAACTTAAAATAAGTTTTTCTCGAGGAAGGTTTGTTTTCAAATTGGTACGCAGCGAAACGCAACAACTTTTTACTTTTTTTTAACTTGTAATTAATTTCATTGCTTAAAAACAATATTCCGCATAGCAATACCATGCCGATTTACGACATGTTAATACTTCGATATTTTAAATACAAATAAGTGCTCATGTTTTTGATAGTAAAATTAAGCTTTTTTCAAACGCTCCCGAATTTAACAAAAAAAGAAGATGCACTTCTACCGTGTGTCGCTTAGCACCTCTAAAACAACCCGTCCAGTAGTAACGACTGTTAAGTAGCGATTTTGTAATATTTTTTAATGAACAATATATGTTTGCGCTTCAAATCATTTTTAACACTATCCTCAAAAAGAATTACCCTTTAAGTTTTCCATCCACTTAAAAAACGCAAAAAATCATTAAAATTCCGTTCTCTACTGTGGTATGACACCTAAAAAATATTGATTTGACATGTGACAATCGAGGTTCACATTACATGTTATGCCCTACCGCAAAATTCATGATTTTATTCAACAGGTTGGCATCACGAATTTCGCCATTAACTCGTCCCGCCAATGTTTTCTCTGAGTTTGTAACCAATCACGTTATTTAATCTAAAAAAATACAACACGTAGTTACTTCTTTATCTTTAAATATTATAATATTTGTACTTAAATATTATTAATCGGGGAACTTTCTTTTAAATTACGCAGCATCTGACGGGCGCGAACTCTGTAACTAAGACGTTTCAATATCACATGTCCGGAGGTCGCAATTTCATACTATATTTTTTCTTCTTTTTATGCTCAAAATAAATGAAAACGCCATGAAATATATGATTTTTCGTAGAGTCCTTTATAAAACACAAATATTAAACACAAATAGTTCCAACGAAAAATTGAAAACTTCGAATTAAAAAAATTTAAAAATTTTACAATCAATTACATACTTAACAAAAATTATAATTTTATTTTAATAGTTGTTTACCAGTAATCAATTGACTATTTGGGAACAGAAATTTGATTTGCTCAGCCTTAAGGTAGTAGCCCGGTGTGACGGCCGAAATTTCGACGTTTTTTCGTGAATTTTTTTCAGCAGGAAAATAATAGGCGATCATTTTGTATTTTTTTGCATGTTTTTATTACTACTTTCAAGCATACAAAAAAATTTTTTTTACTCAATTTTACATTGATTTATTCATAATTTTTTGTGTTGAAGTGGAGTCCTTGAAACGTTGAGCGATTTCGGGGAAGCACACAGCCTCTCTTAGTCATCAGAAATAAAAAAATCGAAGAGATTATTATTGTTTGTAGTTCACTCTAGTGAACTAACCAATAACATGCTTACAAAAAAAAAAAAATAAAATAAATAGTGGACTTGTGAAAAAAAGGTAGTGAAAATCGAATTTTTTTTGCTAAAAAATTGTTAAAAAAATTAATAAATTATCAAAAAAATAAATATTTCAAAGGTTTAGTATTTAGCTATATGTATCTAGAATAACGAGTTAAATTTTCAGCCAAATTGGTTAAATACTTTCTAGTCAATGTTTCCCTGAAATTTTAAAAACATAGTTTTGAGAAAAACACGTTCAAAGTTTTGACAACAAATAATACTTACATAAATCAATCAGCTATGCCTGGTGCATAGAGTAATCCTTCTGTTATCTCAAAATTATCATTTTCAGTGGCTTTCAGAGCCCTGTGTAAAGTTCTGGCCTCTTTACTGTTGGCTTCTGGAGTTTTCTCCGCCCATAAAACTTGTGCATTGTCTACAGTGTCAGCGTAGTCCCTGGCTATTTGACCAATTGTGACTCCCATTACCTCCATAATTTTGGGTACAGGTAGAAAACCCTCATTAAAGATACAGATAATTGGTAGCAATTTCCAGAACGTTTTCCCCAGTTAAAATGTGCACTCGTCGAGCGAAAAATGGTAACTAATGAACTACTTCAAAATCTTTCTGTTATACTGTACAAAATTCTTATATTTCGTCTTTGTCAGTCGGAAATGCTTGATTTATTAAGTATACCTGCGTGTTTTTGAAAAATAAAGGTCGGAAAGACAATATAAGAGGAACCGGACAGATCAGCTACCGCTGGCGTAGCCACTACTTTCATACACACTACGGCGCTCTCTCCTTTTGTGGGTATAACTTCGAAAAGATTGAAAATTTCGGTCTAGAAATTTTACAGTATATTTTTGAAAGGTTTTTCTATTAAAAAATGTAAAAGAAAAAGAATGATTTTTTGAACCCATCACACCGGACTACTACCTTAATAAGAAATCTTTCCTTAGGACAGGGATATATCAAGGATGTGTTTGTAAGAAGCGATGCGATTCTGATAAGTGCAAATATAAAATATATGGCAAACTTTGTAATTGTTAATGTCATAACAGTCTAATATATTTAAAGAAAATATTTAGTGTATTCTAGAAATAGCATTCAACGTTGGAAAAAAATGTGTTTTTTTATTCTAGAATTTGGGCCGAGGTTGTTTTTTTATAATTTCTGTAGTTTTTTTAGGTGCGACTTATCAGCCACTTATTCATTCAGGCCAAATAAATGTATGTGACTTAAAATCACTATTTATTGTCCTTTGAATTGAATGTTTTAGTTTTGAAAGGGCTCACGTCTATTTACTGTCAATATTTATATTGGTACCATCTTTTTACATCACAGGAAAGCCGTTTACAGTTTAAACGGCACATCTTCAGTTTGTTCTTTTGTCATAATACAAGTGTTTTTATTAATTGTTTAGTATTGATTCGATTTAGTGATGAAATGTCCAGGAAATGTGTCGTTTTTTCACTAAAAGTATACCTTTCAGTATTTCAAAGAAAAAAGATCCCAAAGATAAAGACCCTGAAAAATGTTTATTGTAAATGCGAAGAACTTTCAACAAATATCAATATAAAATTTTCAGCAGCTGCCACAATAAAGTAGGAGGTGCTGAAAAAATGGTCCATTTGCGTCATTCGCAAAAGTTATATTCAGCTTCGGCAGTAAAATGCGGAAATGAGAATCAAATATATTATGTTGGAGTATATTATATTCAAATCCTGCCACTACCTCATATCCCTGTTCGGGAAATTTTTTACTACAGATAGCTATGGTTCAACTGTTTTTGCATTCATGATGTCAAAACCCCAAAAAATAATGACATATTGTCATCACGAAGGATACCTAAAAAGGTTACAAATGAAGTAAGCTTATTTCTCAATTATTATATTGACAAACATATATCCCATCTGCAGTCCACAACAAGTCCCCAACTTCAATGCTAGAACTAACAATGTTAATCTTTAACTACTGACGTGGGTGTCTCATAGACGGTGAGTTCACAAATATAAGCCGTATTTCAAAGCCTTTAAAGATACACTCGCGCTCTTTCCTGTAGATTCGGGATTAAGCCCGTCGATCATTCAGTCGAGCGGTCGCTGGCGGCGCGATAACACGTTTGGCTATAGTGCTGCACGATGTCTCTCAGACGTAAGGTCAGTATTAATGTTGCGAGTCTGTTGATCTGAGACGTCAGATCATTATTAGTGTGTATCTATGTCTACAAGACGTCACCTTATTATTTATCGTATTATTTTAGATGGACCAACCGAGTACTTCGAAAATAGCCGTAAAAGAAAGAGAGTGGTTGCTTCTACTAGTCAAGACTTCGAAAAAACTCTACAATGTTGGTTAGAAACGGAAATTGAGGGCGGCTTTAGCGATGTTGACGACGATCAGGCAGACCCAGATTCCTTCTTAGAATCTGATCATGATACGGAATCTGAACAGTCAGGAGACGAACAAAATAAGGAAAATGAGAATCAGTTACAAATCAGACCGACCACCGGGTCTCCTCATGAAGCCAACCAAGTTCCAGGACCTTCAACTGTAAGTCCTATTCCAGTTTCTTCTAGTAATCAGTATTATTATGGGAAAAATGGTTTCAAGTGGTCATTTGTTGAACCTGTTATCAGATCGAGTCGTACAGCAAGTCATCATATTGTTGATATTCCTCAACAGCAGCCCAAAACATTTATTGATTCGGAATCTTTATGGCTTGAGTTATTCGACACTACTATGATTGATACGATTGTTACCTATACTAATCAAAAATTATCAGAAATCCGCACGAAGTATAAAAACCCAAATAAAATTGAACTAAGACCTACCGATCGTGAGGAAATGAAAGCTTTCCTGGGATTATTATTTTATACCTCAGTCTTCAAATCGAATTACGAAAACATCAAATACATTTTTGCTACTGATGGTTCTGGACGTGAAATTTTTCGTTGCGCGATGTCTCAGTTCAGATTTCTCACCCTCTTGAACTACATTCGTTTTGATGACAGTAACACTAGATCGCAACGCCTTGAAACGGACCCATTGGCTGCAATTTCAGAAATCTTTCAACTGTTCATTGCCAATTGCAAGAAGGTATATACTCCCGGAGCTTATTTATGTGTAGATGAAATGTTAGTTCCATTTAGAGGCAGATGCAAATTTATTATTTATATGCCGAAGAAGCCGGCCAAGTATGGTCTGAAGATTTTAGTAGTATGTGATGCAGAATCTTTTTATGTGTATAGTGCATACATTTACCATGGAAAAGACTCCGATGGGCTGGGACTAACCGAAACTGAGAGAAAGCTCGCCATACCAACTCAGTCCGTATTACGATTGTGTAAGGATTTTGAAAAAACCAATCGCAATATTACAGCCGACAATTGGTTTAGCTCCATAGAATTGATGGAGCAGTTGAAAGATAGAGGTCTGATGTATCTTGGAACCTTGAACAAAATAAAAGGTACATCCCACCTGAATTTCAAGCATCTAAAACTCGCCAGCCTGAATCATCTTTACACGGTTTTACCAAAGACTTCACAATTGTTTCATATGTCCCTAAAAAGGCAAAAGCAGTAATATTGATTTCTTCAATGCACCACACAAAGCAATTGGATCCACTATCAAAAAAGCCGGAAATCATAATAGATTATAATAAAACAAAAGGGGGTGTTGATGAAATCGATAAAAAGTGTTCCAATTATTCGTCAAATCGTAGAACCAGACGTTGGCCTCTCGCGATTTTTTTCAGAGTCTTGGATATGAGTGGAGTCAACGCCTATGCTCTGTACAAGACCTGCACTGCTGTTCCTGATATTCCTAGAGCACAATTTCTTCAGAATCTTGCTTATAGTTTAGTTTTGCCGCACCTGAAATGCCGCGTATACAATAATAGATTGCCGAGAGAATTGCGACTGACAATTGCACGCGTACTAGGTCCAAATAAGCCTCCGGAACCTGAAACAATACCCCCTGAAAGTACAGAAGTAACGAGAAAAACGTGTCAAATATGCCCATCAAGACTTAAAAGGCGTACTAAGTACAATTGCATCGAATGCCGCAAGCCTATTTGTCTTGGATGTTCAAAAACGATATGCGCGGACTGTGCAGACAACAAGTAATTTGTCCCAAAATATTAATGTGATTTGAGAAGTAATTGTTACCTAAGCAAAACTTTAATTTAGACTGATATTATAAATACAAGAAATTTGCCAAATAACGTCCAAATAATTATATTGTAGCTAAGATTATAACACATATTTTTTTTAGCCAAGCGAAATATAGGTTATATGATTTGAACCAAATAAATACTGATTTGATTAGAAAATGTTTTTTTCACTTCCTTAATAGAATAATAATGACAGATCATAATACAAGTAGATATTGTGCAAATCAGTAAATAAAAATTATCCATTTCGATTATTTATTAAGCCGTCTGACATACGTCACGTCATCATTTATGATATGACTAAACCACGTCAGAACTTAAAGGTTAAAGCAATGTAATTGGATGATAATGCTATCATCTTGGACTTGAATAGCTGGTGCCCGAAACTTTACAAAAAAAACTATCCCTGTTGAAAAATCAACGTTGCGAAGATGAAATAATACGGAAAAAACAAGTTACAGCATCTCAGATCACTACTTCCTTGAGATGAAGAATGTGGTGCTGAAGTGGTCAAAAATTTGGTGAATAGACCACAATAAAAAAAACTGGTGCTGAGCATCTTCAAAGTCTAAAAGAAACTGAACATTGGAGTTTCCTTGATAGAAAAAAGCTTTAGCGGGGATGGATGACTTTAATTCCTTGAAAAATAGGAGACATTAGGGGAGTTCTTGAAACTTTCCTGAAGAAGGAAAAGGTCTACAAAATATCTTCATGTGATTCCCAACAAGAAGTAGTGGAAAAACAGATAATGATAATGTAAATTATATTGTACGGGTATAGGGAAATAATACTCGCCTAACATTGTTAGGATATTATTACACTAGCGACTTACTTTACCAAGACGTTCACTATGAATTTTTCAATAAAAATAATTGAAAAAACGAAATGAGCAATGAATTTTATATTTATTGAAAAGCAAATACAAAAGGAAGTGAACTCGTCGCTGGTTAGTGGCAGAGTTAACATTTTGTTTTTCTTAGTCACCTACGTCACGTCACATACGTCACCTTGAATGTGGTGGTGGTAGTACCTGACGGGCCTTCGTGTCACTCAAAGTTCTCGGAATGGTTTTATTGCTTTATTTTATATAAACAATTTTAACAAAGAAAGTCTAGTTACATGCATAAGTGGTTTTTCTTTGTTGTCCATAATAAACATTGAATGTTAACTAATGAGCTAGATCTCTTTTAAATCATGTGTCATAAAAGGAACAAATAAAGGGAATTCTAAACTAAAATAGGCTAAAACTATTTGAGAAATTTCAGAAATATTGTAAAAATATAAATACGAAGGTATGGGAAAATACATGTTATAAACCTACGGAAAATACATCTTATGAAGGTACATCTTTCTGGTTAAAAACACGTGTCTAAAATGATGTTTATAACGTCATTCATAGATCCTTCTCGCTTACGTGTACTGATTCTTAACAGATAAATAAGTATAAGTTTGCGAGAAAGATCGAAATCGAGTTAAAATTCACCTAGTTTAAAACTGCTTACTTTATTTTATCATCCCGTATTTATTCTGTATTTTTATGGTCAAATATAACGTTTTCCATATTAATTATTTAATCTTTTTGAAAATCGTAGAGATGAGTGTTGAAACAACTCATATCCACCATAGATATTGCTGCTGCCAATTAGCACTAACTGCTTCAAAATCAATAAAACTCATCATACTTGCTTGTCAACACTTTGTTTTTTAAAGAGTTTTCCATTTACGACATAACAATCTTTTCATCTTTTAACAAAACACGGAAATATTTAAGATATTGAGTTTAAATATATGATGGAGACAGTGCAAGCATTAAATTTTATAAATTTAATTCGATTTTGCTCATATAACCACCACGAGCCCGTTTACAGCGGTCGATTCTTCGGACCCAATTTTCTAACACCGTTTCGGCACACGTTTCGACCGGGACGTTGACAATTTGACATTGGATGTTGACTTTGAGGTCTTTTTAAGTTGCTGGCTTGTTTGCATAGACCAGTCACTTCATATAGTCTCATCAAAAGAAATCCAATGGCGTTTGATCGCATAAACGAAGTGGCTCATTTTACTGGACAATTTCTCGAAATAACACGTTCAGCAAATTTCCCTTTCAATTTCAATCGATTGTGAGGTGTGCTGTGTGGCGAGTCCCATCGTCTTGTTGAAACCACATATCGTTGACAACTAAGTTCATCCAATCCTAATCACAAATAATCTTCCAACATAACACGATAGCACTCTCCATTGACGGTAACATATCGCTCGTTTTCCTCGATGCAAAAATACGGCCTGATCACACATCTCGCATGAACACCGCACCAAACCGTCATTTCTTGCGGATGGAACGTTGCCTCAAGAAACACATGTGGATTTGCCCCTCACCAATAACGCATTTTTTGCTTGTGAACAAAGCCATTGAGTCAGAATCGCACTTCATCGCTGATGATGATTTCGGTGAAATTCTTTGGCCCAATTGAGGAGCGTTTTCACAAAGCGATACAAAAAAAAAATGACTTTCGCGGCATTTATATTTCACAATGTCTTCTTTTATTAGCTCAGTCATAGCTGCAATAGCTGCCATAGCTGCCAGTTGTTTTACATTCTTACCTCCTCGCCGCTCCTTTGGTTGTGATCCAGTTACCAAAAAAGCATTGTCCACGCGTAGAAGGTGCATACGTTGAGTACCGGTGATTGAAGTAAACGTTTTAGAACAAACCTGTACTTCCTCACCATTCTCCTTGAGCACAAAGTATGTGATTGACATCTTACGAAAGTTTGCCGATTGCGTCACTTTTGTTCGCCTTTTGGGGGTAGCCAACCGCATAAAGTTCAACAAAAACATGTCCTGCTCGATTTTCGTAGCATTTAAGTACATTTTTCGTCTGAATTCTGTAACAAAAAAAGTGCTGTGTACTTGTGGTTTGTCGTAGCTAGCCCAAACAGATCGCTTGGATGTACAAAATCACATCAAAACGCAGCGGAGCAAATTGCGATTTGAAATGAGACGGTCGCCATCTTGCACCCTGTTACCTCTCATCGCGTTTGTTGTGTAAAGCACAATAAAAAAACAAATATTCACTCGGAAAATATTGCGCTCTGAATTAATCAGTTAAATAGGAAGTAGTTACCTTTCATATTATCTAACGTTAGTTTTGACGACTGACAGAAAGACCTTTTGTTGATACCGGTTATTGATACATCTAAATGATGATCGCAGTTAAAATCAGGGTCTCCTTTGCCTTCAGATGTGTATTTGGAGGTATTACAACGTTGGTGATGTTGCCTATGCTTTCGTCCTCGGTTGATTGTAATAACAGGAGAATTATACTCTTCGTTATTCATGTTAATTAGTTCACAAAAACAATGACCGTGCTTCCTCAATAACGAAATAATCAACACTAACATCTATCAAAATATGAATGCAAACATCACGTGTCATTTTGACACGTGAAACAAAAACCCGAAAATTAAAATTTGTTGGTTGTATCGCTTTGAAAAAACGCTCCTCATATTGGTGAGGTTTCGGCGTTTCTAATGATCAAGTGGCTTCCGTTCTTGATTCAATTTGATCTTGTAAGCAGGTAGGGCAAGATCTTTTCGCAAAGTACGCCAGAGTGTCGTTTGAGCGATGCCCAACTTTTGAGAACGACGTAGAATCGACAGATTTGATACATTTTGAATCGATACACTTATGGCTGCGATATTTACGACGGTTCGAGCGGTACCACGTCTTTTTGACACTGGAATGACCAATAGTAATAATTCAACACTCGAAATTATCCACTATAGTACGCAAAGCCTGTCGGGTGGGAGGATTATTACGGCAAAAAATTGGAGTAAGCACTCTTAAAGTTGCGACTACAAACTCTGACTTCGGTAGTTACTTTCAATAATATCCAAACATTGATGGCTCGTTAACTTTACATGATGAAAATGTTGACTTTATCGAACATTTTGACATTGACTGTTCATTAAAAAAAATTTAAGGGTGCGTTCATATAAAGCTATGAATTATTATGTCCCTAATGGAAAACACTTCAATTAATTAAAAGAGTCAAAGAAAAAAATAAATGCATGTAAAGTGAAACAGTTTTTGTACTCTGACGTAAAATTTTGTAAATTTAGACATGTGTCATTTCAAAAGTAAACATTTCGTTTGTGAAATGTAAAATATTTTAATTCTTAGTATCTTGCGCCATAGTGTCCAACGAAATAGTGTCTTTCAGGGTAGCAACTACACAAAAAATGATGTAGATTTTCTTTTTTCGATACATTAAACGTGGAAAGTTGTAAAGGCGCAAAAACAACGGGCAAACGAAAATTGTTTACAGATAAATAGGGTAGGGAAAATCTACTTACCATTGAATTTCTTCACTATCGTTCATATTACGATGGAATTTGCATCAATCAAAAATGCAAAGTGTCTTTGATAGCAATACGCATAATAAAACAAAAGTATGATATAAATAGGTAATGGAATTTATTTACATACCTAAAACATAATATCAGATGTTGATCATTGATTTTTATGCTTCCTTTACATATGATATCGATACTCTTACAAATAGTGTGAGGATATTTTTATTGAACACTGGAAAATTATCTTTAATCTATAACTATTCATTGATATCAGCTTATTGCGAAGACTTATAACTTCTTTGTAATGGATATTTTTTGAATTTCTACCAGCAATACTACATCAATGATAAATATTGAATAGCAACATGACCGACGTTGTTATACATAAACATAGTACATAAATGATTTAAGCTAAATGACGTAGCTATGTAATAAATAAAAAGACTTTTTAAAAAAAATTAATTTTAATTAGGCTAAATGAGTTATAAACAAATTTTCAATTGATGTTTTAACTGCTTCCTTGCTCCAGCATATTAACGATATTATAGTTTAAGTTAGAAAAGAGATTTTGATTTGATTTAAAATTAACTAATCACAGTGTGGGAATAAACACAACAAGTTAAGCCTAACTATAAATAAAAAAGTAAAAAAATTGTATATTTATGAGAATTATGTATGCAGGTCTATGTACAAAATATAATCATTTAACTTAAGAGTTGGCAATTCTGAAATAATTCAGAAGGTGTGTGCATTTTCTTTTTTCATTTTTCAGCGAGAAATCATTTCATTTCATCCGATTTGTATGCTTTTATTTATAAACCTATTCGTCGACTTTGTGAATTGGTTTTGTTTTTTGATGAAGATGGCTTGAGTGAAATATTTCATTTCTAGCGAAATTTTGCATATACATCCGAAATTCGTTGCTTGGATAATTTATGTCTATCGAAACATGCGTGATCGTTTGACGCGTGCAAATGTTTGTATGTATATAAGCGTTTTATTTGAGGTTTGACTACAAATCTGATCATCTGAGAAAATGAAAGCGATTCAAGCGGATTTCATTAATTTAAAATATTTGAAAATTTGAAAGAATTACACGGAAGCAGATAAAACTAGTGATGAATAATATGGTGGCATTAACACGTGAAAGGTGGTATCGCATCATCACAATGCAGTGTATACCAACGCGCTGTGGTTTCAATGCTAATATATTTCGAAGTATTAAATTTCGACAAAAAAACTTCCTTTTCATGTGTGAACTGTGGCATTTACGTTCAATTTCATTTCAATTTCAGACAGAGAATTCTCACAAAGTGTTCTTTGGCGTGTATTTTGAATTATTCCAGCCAAACCAAGTCTATAGTGCCGAGTTACATATTGCAACCAGGTTTGCATCCAAGCAGGTTTTCATTCAATCTGGGAAAACAATCAAAGAAATAATAAAAAAAATTTAATATTTATAGTTTTATCCTATAAATGTCGATTTGTATTTTCTCAAGAGTAAATTCCATTATGAATGCAAATGTTAATTAAAGTATTCAAAATGATATGCAAATTGTTTCCCCCAGGACTTTGATATTAACCCTGTCTTGCATCGTACAGTGGTGGCTACCCTGCGGAGGTTGGAGAAAAAAAAAATGTCGTCTATTGGCTTTTTGGCTAATACATGCTGCCAATCAAGTTGAAAAATTTTCGAACTACATTTATAAACTGATATTGTTCTCATGACATCATTTTGCCAGCACCCCACGGAGAAGGTTGTTTTGGTCTTTTGCTTTAATACTTTTACTTTTACTCTTACGATCGGACGAATAGGATCCGACAACGAATTGTTTCACAAATTCATTCGATCAGGGTTAAACATCTCCGTATTCCACCGAACCGTGTTGCAATGACATGAATTTGCTATAAAATAAATTATTTTATTGCAATTCGCCCACAAAACATGACAGACAATGGTTGATCGAGTACCACTCAAGTTTCAACGGACGAAGGCTTTTATTGCGTGAAATTTACATATTCCCATTTTTTCTTGTACTGCGACGGATCTGATAAACCAAAGGCAAAATAAGTGCATATTTTTCATATTGATAGAGATAAGTGTATGCCTATTATACATTCTTCGCAGGTTGAATGAAATTTTTCGGCTATCTTTCAGGACGCTTCGCGAAATTAGCTTAGCCAAATTGCCCAAAAACCATGTACGAATTTATCAAAAACACTCATCAACCGAATCAAAATAATTTATGGCTCCTTATTATTTGATACAAAAACAAACAACAATAAAAGCATGCTGAGCGAGCTAAATGGCTTGATGTGATGTGACCGCGGTTACGTCCGCGATTGCGGCAATAATAATAAAACATAAATATTCAAACCATGTCATCGGACAAACCAAATCTGATTGATATTTCGATCAGGTGGAGCATTATAAAGGTAAAATAGCCATATATGTCCATAGCGTTGGAATGATGCGTTCAAGGTGTTGCCGATCGAATGGAAACACGAGCGGAATATTTCGAAATAGTATTTCTTAGTATTTTCGACTTTCAGTATGTACAGTATGTTTAATGCGTCGGAAATTTAAACCATTTCCCAAAGGATATTTTCGAAAGCAGACAAAATTTTTATGCGGAAGGTAAGCACACTATCGGCAAAAGCTTTGAAATAAAGTCGACTGATTGCAATGCTCAACAATAAACTAATACCTGAATTGGCTTTATCGTTTAATATCCTTTCATATTGAATTTGGCTAATAATAAATATTTTCAGGCATTATATTTTGATCCCACGTCTTCACGGAGAAATGAGAAAATGATATGAGACTATTATATATGATTTTTTTAAATTTCTAATAGGAATATTTGACCAATAAAACCTGCGGTGAAAGTAAGTTTTATTGGTAAACCTTAAAATCTCATGCGCATAATCCTAATTTGTTTGACAACTAAAATCAGAAAAAAATGTCTTTTTGTCCTGATCAAAAGTATGTTACTAAGCTTACTTCGACCGTCATGAGAGAAAGCTAGATGAAGAGGGGGGGTTCCATTAAATATGCTGACTAACGTAATATATGACATAAACGGTTGAAACAATGGAAGAATAAAAAATGCCATTAGCTGCAATTTGCCACATGCAAGATGGTACGGCCTGGTAACAAACATGGTAATAAACAAAATGACAAAGATCAAAAGAATTATGCCGTGTATTGCTTTTTCTCTTTAACGGGGTAAAGGGGTTTTTCGAAAAATCCGAAAAGGTATTGGGTATGCCGATGAGTCATAAGTAAAAAAACCTCACCCACTTTCTGACTATACTCGAAGTCCTGGTTTACCTGGCTATCTAGACCCAAAGCAGAAACCTCCCAAAACTAGTTTGACAACCAGTGAAAAAAATGACTCACAGTATTAAACGACTGGAGATGAAGGTACATCGGATCAAAAAAGGCTCAAAAGTCTCGCAATAGACTTGAATTTACCCATTGATAAACCAGAATTACTGACTACAACATTACAAGAATGAAATCTGTGTGAATATGACGCAAAGCTAGGTTCCTTTCAAAAAGACATAGTTACTAATTTCGCATTATTCAGAAGAGTATGGTTCAATTTTCTGCAATGAAATTAACGATTTACTATCGCAACTTGGACATAATAAATATTTGGCCACAGAATTGAGATTGTTTATTGATTCTCTTAGGACTATTTTGAAAGCAGTTTTGGAGCATAATGGGAATAAGTTATCATCTTCCTGATTGAAGATTCGCTCTTCAAATATCCGCTTAACCATTCTGATAAACATGCTTGGAGCGCTTTTGGTGATGTGAAAAATAGTTTTCTTGGAAAAAACAAATCCGCTGACTTTAATTAAAAAAGAAAACTAATTTTGGACTGCTATCATAAAATGGTATACAAAATGTCCTTAACACCACATTTTCGTCATTCACATGTGCATTTCAATCGTTCCAAGCAATAAGGGCGCTGTAATCTGCTATCAGATTATCCATTGAGTCTTGTTAGAGACATCATAGGATCTGCCTAAAAGAGTAAAGCCAGCTGCACCAAGCAAACTTCACCTTTTCAATCAAAATATCAAAAAAGTGACAGCTCGTTTCAACAGTCAATAGATCTTTGTTTAACCTCTCCTATGATCAAAATTGACCGTATCGTGTTCGAATCGATCCGATTTTTTTACATACGAGTATACGAGAACTAGGTATAGAGTATACTAGAACTAAATAAATCAATATTTAGTATCAGCCGATGAACCCAAAAATACATGACGTGCACCGTATATGGATGCTTAAAATCTGGGAGTAATTAAAGAACATCCGCAACGAATAAACTCCGTGAAAAATGTGAGAAACTTTTGATTGCCAAGCAATTTCAAAAATTGGCAAAAGTTGGCAACGTTGTTCGTTTAAAACTTGTCAAACACTTACGCTAATAAAACGTAACTTGTTGACATTCAGTTATTAAGAATTCTTCTATGATGATGAACCAATTATTCTGGCTGAAGATTAAAGTCCTTCATATGTTTGAATCCAAACTGTTGTTTAGAGGGTTAGTGACAGCGGTCCGACTGGCTGGTAGTCCTCCAGCCATGGACCGCTGGACACTGGGTATGCGTTCCATTCTGCTAGATGGACGAATATTCTTTATACACTAAGTAAAGGCGAGTTTTGATGAGTGTTTAAAAATGTAGCAAAACTTTCAGAAGGACTACAGAAAGAGAGAAGAACTACATATTCCATCAACATGACTGACATTCTCTGACCGCAGAGTGTCGGTATTTGCATGGGGGGTTTCCATCAGCTTCCTTCCCAAAGAGCGTAAAAGAATCTACTGGAAGGACATGAGAGTTATGAAGAATCAGCCGCAAGCGATAAAAGACAACGTACTATCGACCAGAAAAAACAATCTTGGGAGCATCAGTCTAAAAGAAGATGGAAAGAATTTCAAAAGAATGATGGATCCGCTGCATCTACTGTGAAGAATTCTCTTCTCATGCAATGCAGTTGTTCCTTGTCCTCCCACTGGACAAAGTATTCCTGTAACACGAAGGCGCCATAAGGCTCAGCATAGGAGGATCTAGCCCGAAGTAATGTGTCAAGCAGTTCCAGGTTAAATACTCTGATTGACAGGGGCGGTGCTTAGTCGATACTCCTGTAGAGTTCGTGCCAGCGTGTGCAATATCATGGGTGTAAAATTTATTCACTTCCATTCCCAAAAAAAAATTTGCGGAAAACATGAATAGTTTATAGCCGGAAATGACTAAGTAAGTCAAGTTGCCTTACTTGACTAAAAGATGTTAGCCTGTTATGCACAATCAGTATTGAATCGATCAAATATTTGTTCGTCTTTATGTGGATTCGAAAGACGAGGAAAATTCAAAAAATAAAAAACATTATGAAAAAGTAGTAGAGTGATGCAAATCTGTCCGAACCGAAACATCAGTGCGTACCAAACCAATAGATGTAATTCCCATTCACACGCTTTGCATTCCTACCACAATTTTCTCAGTAGATGACGTTCTGGCTTTCTAGAATTCTAATTCCTCTTATAATGTGCGATATATCAGTCCCATTTAGAACATAGTCCAAAGTAGGGCTCAAACTGTTGACGATTTGAAAGTCATTTCTATTCAGAATTGATTATTCTGACTTTAAAAGTGTTTTCAATGAATTTTCCCACCTTTAATTGCAGTCAATAATCTAAGTGGGCTTATGTTTTATTTATATAATTCAATGTTTTCCTTGAAATGCAGGCGATTCAGCAAATATGGCCTATGCAAAACAGACTAGCTGTACTGATACGAAACGTAAATTTTCCCGCATTTCTATACACTCACCGAATAAACTATTATTTTACGAAAAAAACCTTTTTACTACCTTCAATCAGGACATTTACAAGCACCTATTCAAAATATGCAATATGTGTATTATGAAATATACGATCATATTGCTTTTTTAATGATCGTTTATCTTTATTTCTCGGATAGAGACGCTAAAAGGAGGACAGAAGAACGACCTTAATTTGTTCTCTGAGAAAGAAGTGGACGAGACATGAAGGTGATGAACAATAAATTTCATTAGTGATATCAGGATGGGTGCGAGTTGAGGGCATGGTGAGACTGATTATTACCGAACGTAACTGACCATCAGGAAAGGATATTTTTCCCACAAATAACGCTTGCCATATCTTCTTTCCATGGTCAAGACTTTGTTTTATTGCGTTGACAGATGGTTAAAACATAGTATAGATCCGTACAGCACTTATACTTCGAAGAAACTACCGACCTGCCGGTATTCGATCAGAATAGTGTGGAGCCGTGTTCCGATTCATAAATTTCTTCTCATTTTTGACAAAAAATTTTATCTCTCTTCGCTTCTGCTTGAAATCGCCATGCAAGTTTCAATAAATTTCTATCTCTGTCTGAAAGAAGTCGTCCAAGGATGTTAGCGCTGTATGTAATGAAACTGCGATTTAGGCGCCGGATCGACGTTTTTGAGAAAAGGCGAACTCTTGTCAGATAATTAAGTGGGCTAGATGTAGAAGAAAATTCAAATAGAATTACGTGTCACGTGCGTGTGATTTCTTTAATAATGAAAGAAATCTCAAAACGCTTACCGGTGCAAAGGGAAATGGGGTCACTCTCTATGGAATCCATGTTTCCTAGGTCCTTCTTGATATATGATAAATCTTCTTATCCGAAAGCTGTCGTTCCACGTAAAAGACGCAAAGGCCAACGTTCTCGCGGTGATAGGAAAAGTCTTAAGTCGGCAATCCAGTTGCTTTATTACACTGGCAGTCCGAAGCAAAGGACGGAAAAATCGTTGACCCTCTAATCACAAACAATGGATTAATTTTGAGAGAAATGGGCTATTCAGGAGATTTTTGAAGTGTAGTCAGTTATTGTAAAAAATTAACGAAAATATGGGAACAGCGTATTAAAAATTTCTGTGCACAGTCGCGGAACAGAGCTTATTAGAGAAAAGTAACAAGCAACAAGGGATCTCCGACGAAAGCTAGAGGGATAACTAAGCTATTTGTGGTGAAAATAATATTCGATTCGATCAAATATTTTTTAGCATAAAATATTTATTTGGACGCTTTTTTATGATATGATATATCATGACGTTTTCTATGTTGTACGGCTCTTCGAATTAATTTTTTTCTATTTTGTTTTAGTTGTTGTTATGAATGTGTAAGATTTCTTTTTAAAGTATTGTCTTATGGTACTTTTCATTAGTAAATTTCGGCACTGTATCGATAGGAGTTATGAAACAATCAATTCAAACAAAATGCAGAACAACGAGGAAGACAGTGAGTACTGGAAATTTTGAGGAAATTTGTCATGCTGCCAGAGCGAACACTTTTAAGTTGAAAACTTCGCGATTAGAGATATGGAAAAATTATCATAACACCTGGTAGAGAACAAAAAATTCCTAGTTCTATTCATTGGGAGGGATCAGTGAGTTCCTTGGAAGAGATCAGAATGGGTGGCTGATGATCTCGTCTTGAAGTTCTGTTAGCACTTCATTTGATACCTTTGATACGTTAAAACAATTATCCTATTCTCAATTCGATTAGCGACATGCAGCAAAGATACAGTATCTCAATCTTAACAATCCGAAATTTCAAGTTAACACGCAAGACAAGACTGGCCGTCGCGAAGAAAGACACAACACTTAATTGGTACCCGTCAGCATGCCACTCTAACTAGTGTCGCTCTAAGTGTTTCCATATTCCAAAATTTAGTGATTAATCGATTCTAGTTCACGTTTTACGACTGAAATGTTGTCCATTCGAAACGAAAGGAAAAACTTGCACCACGAACACATCTTCTGAATATGTTAATCGCCTATTTGATTATGTTTTATTTTATTCCATCTGAAATTTATGTGAGAGTCTCCGGAATGGAGTTTAAAATTGATATTTTTATCGACTTTTTATATCCAGCATTTTGTAGGTGGAACATTCAATCCTTTATAATGTCATTCGGTCCTAAAACGTCTGGAGATGTTTTAAACGCTCAAATTGTGTTCCTTTTGTCATGTTGATAATGTGTGCTTTTAACGACTTATTTGGATAGGTTTCGTATCAAAATCAGATATATTTTAATTTGGATATTGTTCTAGACGATTATGGAATTCGTGGAAATGTCATTTTGTTATTCAAATTGGCCTATTCATGCTTATCTGTTGTCTATTTTTAAAAGCCATTTAGTGACACATTTGATTAACGGCGGTACCGCCTTTGGATGATGCACGTAAGGGAAAAACGGAGCACTCATGTCTTGACTAGTTGAACACGATCAATTTTTTATGCAAGCTTATTGCATAGCAGCCGCGATTTGTTGTTATTGCGCTAAACACTTGCTGACAGACGTCGCGGTAAATTGCTGAGGTTGTGCGTAAGAAACTCAGGTGAACTCAACAAGAAGTCCAATTAATAATAATCGCAGTTGGATCTTGTGATGCATCGAGACAAAAAGCGAATGTGTCATACATACAGCTCGTTGCATGTCAATAGTTTTTGCAGGCACTCGTGATTGTTGGCGCTATTCCAACATGCTTTTCAATTAGTTAACAATGGACTGTGAAACAAATGAATAAAAACAAATCAGCAAAGTATGCAATAGCGTACAAACTTTCATCGGAATTTCCTTTTGTTTTTTGTGAGCAACTTCGAACGACATAAATTATGAGCAACAGAAAGCATGTCCTACAAGAAATAGGGACAGGAAGCTGTTTAGCGCTGCTTTACAACTCCGCCGCTGAGGCACCTTCAATTTATGCCACTTCCTATACCATATTATCGCCTTGGAACGGGATGCATGTTAACATCAGACCGTCCGTTATACTCAAGCCACCTTAAAAATAATTGATTGCAGCAACAAGGAAATTCAATTATCACTTCTTGTTATGCGTTTACGCACTCTTATCAAAATCTAAACGAACACCGTTCCGCAAACATACATACTTTAGCTAGAGCGTTTACCCAAGCGCAGCTAAATTAGAGCTCCTCAAGACATCTGGCATTGGTTAGCATAATCCTCGTGAGCCTCCACACTTGCTTGGCCGCATTCTCGAGAGCACCGGGCGATTTACCCTTGAACAGGTCCATGTTCGGTAGAAAATAATGAGGACATCGCCGACACTGCAAGCACGATATTAACTGCAAGAAGATACCATTGATGCGATCGGCGATACAATTGTCCTCCCATTCCATTTCCCTTGGATGCTTCTCGCACTCGTACAGGAGCAACGTCTTCAGGTGATACGATGTCACCGGGTTCCCGGGCAGATCTAAGTGCCGGTCACGCAATGTTTTCAATATGCTCAGACAACGTCGACGACTTGCACCTGTAATTAAATAAGGAAAGTGTTTAGGTATATGTGCAAGATTGTTAAATTTAAGATTGCAAGATTCGTGTGAGTTTTGCACTTAGAGCTCCCTTATACTCTTCGCGGGCTCATGCAAATTTGATTTTCGCATATGCAAAGATTTTCTTTGCTTAAACTGCCTTTAACTCGATAGAAATATGGAAAACGAATAGAACGTCAAATATTTATAATCAACGTTAATGGGAAATAAGTGTTTCGATTTCTGTCTCCACACTCGATTTCAAGGAAACCTGCAGCTTTTATATTAGTTCGTGCTGGTTATTGGTAACTGGTGCCTGGTTTCTTAAGACCCTCAACATAACTCTAAACCACTTTGGAGTATTTTAATAAATTTTAGAACCCACTTTTAATATTTCGTGTGTTATATCCCTTGAGGAATTCAGGTAGTTAGCAATTCAACATACCTAAAGCTGGTTTGGTTAGTGGGGAAAGATGGGACTCAAAATTATTATGCTAGGCGAATTCCAAGCGTCTACGTTTCCATATCAGCAGCAATAATAGGAAATCGCCATGCTGAATGTCTCTGTGGAATCAAAATTGAATATAGAGATTAAAAACAAATAGAGTGAGTCCTAATAATGGTCAAATATTAATGGAAAAGTGAACTGTTCGGTTTAATTCGTATCCTGACCTGACTTTCTTTTGTCTTGTCTTTTGTGTCGCTTGCTTACCCTTTTGGAAGATTTAATATACAATCAGGATAAATTACAGAATAATCAAAACAATTTTCGCAAATAGTGTGTCCGTACTACAATTAGATTTTCACCTTCAATAAAAAATTGAGTACAATTTAATTTTTGTAGCGAAATATCTTTTCGCCCATAATTTAAACTCAGCAAATAGAAAATGGTTTTCTATTTATTGAACGAATATTTATATAAGTTTTTATTGAACGTTTGTAAAATTGTGAATCGGAGTTTCAGGACCAAGCAGTCGTCAAAGTCGAAATATTTTATTATAATCTTTTAAATTTTTGATGACAATGTAAAGGTTGCATATTTATGTGTGCACTTATGAGCTCATGGTATTCAGCAGACTTATAATTTACTGTTTGTGCTACGAATACATATGAAAAAAGTCAGTAATTGAATTTTCAAACCAAATTCTAATCATCTTCGCCTTGTTGCCGTTTGCAAGGATTTGTACAAGTTTGCTAGAATTCTAGATGAGCTCTAGAGTGATGAAAATCGCTAAAATCCTAGATTGATTCTGATCTCCGACCTTGGTCACCAGTTTTTTGCAAATGGCAGAGGTCGGCTAAATGGTTCCGCAGAGTCTTTATGCCATTTCTTTGATTTCGCGTAAGCATGTTTCCCTTGTGTTTTCCCTTTCTCTTGTCCTTAGTGATCATTTCAATAGCAGGTGGTTTTTCATTGCACGATCATATCAAGCTCAAATTCCATAAGTTTTACATATATTGACATAGGTGTGCTGGGTTTTATATAAAAAAACTCATGGTTTCAAAACAAGCTCATTTGGACTGAATCGCTTGGGTTGAAGTTTTTCCGAATTTAGTTTGAACTAACCAGAGCCTATTCAGTATCCGCTTCCGCATATCATCACGAAACTAAAGTTGCATGTTTCAGCTTTTTCAAAACCAATGTTTCATGTTTAATTCTTGGACCCAACTATTGGTCTTTCAACGAACTTATTTTATTCTAGATCTTGTCGTTTTCTTTGCTTTAAGTTCTAAATATGCATAAATATCTACAATTTCAAAAATTTACTCCACTGAGGTTAAGGTTTCTAGCTGCTGCTTGTTTAAGGAGGAGTTTGGTTTTCAAAACATGAATCTTTGGACTGATTTCCTTAGGTTTAGGTGAAGGTTCTGTGAAGCTAATTTTGATTCCACTTTCTCATGCTGTAATGTTGATATTTTGGATATGAACTTCATAATGTGTAGACTTCAATTCTTTTCTAATCCCTGATGTTACACTGTTGCAGTCATACAAGTTTATCCTCTTATTTTGGGCCGGATTTTGCTTCGAGCTACCAGCTGATTGCCAATTATTCTGACCTGAGACATCATTGTACAATTAATCCTGTTTAAAACAGAAAAAAATAATAAATCCTGGCGGCCTTTATCCTCACTGAAGCAATTTACAACCGTGAAAAAAAGTGTTGCAGTATTTATCGAAAAAAATAACAAAACTGGTGCACATTAAACTTAAAGATTGGTGAAATTACCAATTAAAAGAAATGGTAAGGCAAGTGGCGCCACCTTTAAAAAATACATTTTGTGATGTTAAATGATGATGTGATGATGAAAAAGTTAAAAAGATTATATAGATAAGAAGGTCAAATAATTTTTTTTCAGTCATTTTAAATAATAGCAATAAAACGTTAATGTTTGTTTTGAATTTTTGGTTTAAGAATAAATCAATTTAAGCAGACTGAACCGAGCGACCTAGAATAATCATACGCCGGCGATCTCATGTAAATGATTTGTGATGAGTTCCTGAAGTAAATCCTAGGTGCGATGCAGGGCATGTTCCCAACATCGTAAAAATGAACGAAGACGTTTAAACAGAACAACAATGCCCACAAAAAGGACCTTACGCTAGGAACGAAGCGACAAGAACCAGAACGTTAACACGCGCATACACCTCTATAAGAAGTAAAATACGCGGTTTTGGTAAACAAGGTGAAAGATTCAGGGGTAATCCTGGTCAGCAACTTTTCCTATTGGAAAAGTCAGAAAAGGAGTCGCAGTGATATATTTAACTATGAAAAGACTGGTGGATGGCGTCGAGAACCCAAGCTCGTAAAACTGATCCATACTACAGAATAGAGTGGAAAGCAGAAAATTATCAGCAAAAATTTATCCTGCGTGGACATCACAGGTTCCGTGTGCTCCACGACAAGTGCAGTGATGAAAATGTTATTTATTGAAAAATACCTCAACTCTCAATCTGTTATTTATCGAAAATTACATTCCGAGACAGGCATGTCTAGCGAGCAATAGATGGGTTAAAAGGATGTAAACAGCGTTCTTCAGATTCTGAAATCCACAGATAATGTTCTCTTGCCTATGGACAGTTTTGGGAACAAAGGTCTCTCAAAAGATAAATACCCAGACTAACGGAAAACTTTTCCCGCTCTCAGTGCAGAATCTCACCTTTGAAGAGAACTGAATTCTGAAATTATTAGCTACATGGTAAAAATTATTATTTTCCATTTTTAAATTCCTGCAATTTAATCGGGCCCAATAATGTATCATTTCATACCATTTCAATGACAAATTTCACTTCCTTTTGGGTAGAAATTGAGCACTTTAAGCACTTGTCTTTAACCCCCTAGCTTCAAATATCGTGAAGGACTTTATTTGGCCAGTCAAAGCTAAATGGAAGCGATTGTGCTAAAGTGGATCGCTGGACACAGAAGCACAAAATAAGAATATAGGAAAGGACGGCTCGCACAAGCAAGTCCATTCGCTCGAATAGGTAGAAGCTCCAAAAAAGCAGCGTCATTCAAATTGCCAACCGCAGGAGGGACAAGAAAGCTAGATGAAACAGTGGGCAACGTGATTCCTGGAATGAAATGAAAGGAATAACTACAATGTACGGCAATCAGCGATACTCTTCATGCAACAAAAATTTTTCAAAAACTACAACTCGAAGAAAATTTGCGTTGTAACCTTAAAAGCGGTTTTTTTGATTATCTTACGCACAGCATCATAACGCTTATGTGTACGATATAAGGAAATAGATGGGGAATGACGTAACTTTGTTCGTAGGAAAAAAAACGACTTTTCCATCCTTGTGGGCCGAAAACGTGAATATAGCGAAATAAGCTTAAAAACATTGCTGACAGGACAACCTTTTGGCTGAATAACCCAAACTGCTTGGAATTCGCACCGAGAACACAATCAAGATGTCAGAAGAAAAGATGAAAGGCTTTCTTCTCGACTCTCCGAGCATAATTCACAAACGAATTAACGTTGGAATGAAGGGGTTGAACTAGAAAACATGCTGGCCGCCTTAAAGCTAGAGGCGCTCTCCTGTTTCTGTAGGGTGATGGGACGAATCATTTAAAAAAAAATGAACAATATGCAGGAAGCTGCTCTTAACCGAACAATTTCAACAAACATGCTAATAATTTTTGCAGAGCTGACGGCTTTTTACGCTCTAAGTTTCAGAGAGTTACTGTGACACACAAAAAATGGACTACCGGCTAAAAACCGCTCCTGTTACACTGGCTGCGACTTTGTCATATCATTTCGGGCTAGGCAAGAAGACTGGAAAATACTTGGGAAAGAAGACCTCTTTTTCAACAGAAACTGGGTCTGACTAAGAAAGAAATCCCTGTTCACTCTGCACCCACAAGCGATTGGCGAGTGCATCCTTAGTCTTGCAGATCTCCTGCGGTGAAACCCCACGTTCAAGGGCTGATTGTCAGTCACATTGCCGAATGATGGCAAACAGGATGGATGGAAACTCCTTCGCAAGCTGATCAGTGAAAACGAAGTTCGCTGCTGACAGAATCTCATTGAGAACATCATCAGAACCATGAAGCTTGGGTTAGTAACTTTTCATGCGGACAGCTCGGAGCCTCACAGATTCTCTGTGTACTTGAGGTGTAGAAAACTGACGAAGTTGCCCGGGAATTTTTTCTAGTACATTCCGTTCCTTTCAAAGCACCATGCGAAGGAATTCCAGTTGATTGCACGGTTTTCAGTGTGAACGAAAAGATCATAAAAAACTTATTCCAACTACTACTACTATTATTACTACTGCTACTACTACGACTACTACTACCACTACTACCACTATTGCTACTACTCGTACTACAATTACTGCTACTACTACTACTACTACTACTACTACTACTACTACTACTACTACTACTACTACTACTACTACTTCTACTTGACGTGCCTTCTTGCCACTAGGTGGATTGATATTCTCGGGGCTCTGGAATCTTTCGGAGTGTCGACGTATCTAGAGCTAATATTGAGGGATTGTCTCATGTACCGGAATCGCGTCTAGGATTCAATGATTAGTCGGCGAAGAATAGAAGTGACAGCAGGGATGGTACAAGGTTCGTTTTTGATCCTACCGATCGAACGTTGCCCACGACAAGCTGTTGAACCTCATTTTTCACCGGACAAATTGTCAAGTGAGAACAACTCTAGTGAACGGCATACCTTGGATTCAGCCGAAATCTGGGAAAACTGATGTCGGCATTATGATGAAGAAACTGAGCCGCGGAGGCACGCTTATCCGGGTTTGCCATGAAACCATCAAGTCCAAGAAGACGATAAAATATTATTTAATATTATAACACATATAGAATATATATTTTGGCTTGGCGATTGACTTGCAGATGAGCTTCGGCAATCAAATCGAACATCGGTGGATAGGACCCTAGTTGGTGTATCAGAAATCAACCGTCTAATCGCCAACATTGGAGCACGCTTTGCAACCAGGAGACACCTACTTACGAGCACAGTCGGTGCTGCTATACGGCCCTGAGGTTTGGGCTGAAGCTCTTAGTAAGAAATTGTATTTGAAGTGGCTGATGCACGTGCGAATACGAAGTTTTCTGCGGGTTTCATCTGCATATGATATTACATCTTGGAGCCGGGAAGGCTGGTGATCACGGGCAAGATATCTGCAGTGATCCTTGATGAAGACTGAATAAGAATCTCTCTGTTCAGGAGGAGGAAGGTACAGCGGCTACTCCATGATAGTAGAGAGGCAGGGCTTTCGTTCTGGGGCTGAAAAGGTATAGAAACGAAACAGAAAGAAGATGGATTTCGCGCCATATTAGGGATCGAAGTAGGAAATTGAGAAACTGATTTCTACCTGACACAGATTCCGAACGGCTAAGAGTATTTCAGTTTGATCAGCACAAAATGGGAAACTTACGAAATCTTGACTGTATGTTTTGACCGGTACCTGTGGATGATGCCTGCCATACTTTCTCTACATGTGAAAGCCGATTTTACAAACTATAAAAAGGAATCTAAGGACCCTTGAAGGTGCAGATGAAAGGAAGATCATTATTGCAGTGCTCCTTTTCCCTTCCAACCATCCCTGTTGAAAAACGTGTCTCCATAACCCGAAGAAGCCGCTCGGTGAGTATAAACAGGCCTTGCCAGTCCAAAGTAATATAATATAGTCCCAGTTTAGATTCCCGGTTTGATTGGAGAGATATTTGGTAGGCAGATCTGCGGCTGTGTTCCATTAGAAGTTCAACACCCAGGAAGTAAATAGCCCTCTTCTCGCAAACGTAAAAGTAACTATCGATTATTAATTTCATTGATATTATTGATAGGCAAATTCAGTTTGTCAAAGTAGAAACAAAAATCGGGGAGACGGAATAATTCACAAAATTTCACTTTCAACTCAATTCTTCTGAGTTTATAATTTTATTTGAATTTTGAATAATTCTTTTTTTCACATTTGTATAAATTTAACTCTTTTAATTGAGCCACACAAATTGTAAAAATAACAATGTCTCCCCTCATTGCCAATTTAATATATCCTACATAAAACAATTCTCATACGATGTACAAACGCAAGCATTTCGTATTTTTCCATTCCGGGAAAAGTCGTTACGTTAATTGAGGATATCAATCCCGACAATTTGTTTCAGAGAATAAAAAACAGCTACGCACTCATAATTAAATGAAATTTATTTTATTTTTAATACAATACGAAACAATCCAACAATTAACCTTTTCAGCAATTCAAACTTATAACTGACAACCTACATTATCTTAATTTTCCATTTTCTGCTTTATTCTCAAAATCGCATACAAAATACACCATAATGTCGGAAGCTTTTACATTTTAAATTGCTTTAATTGCATTTACAGCGTATAAAAATTTATCTGCGGACAAAATAGCACAATATTTATACGAATACATCAGAATCAGAATGCGCTGCTCACTGAACCTCATCCTTTCGTTTAGCGGAGGTGAATTTCATTTTTGCGCCCATAATGAATGTGTTCTTCCATTTCAGTTAATTATCCTGTCAGAATCGTATATTTATGGATCCTCTGCTCTCAATAAACAAAATACATAGAAATGTCATGTGTGGCTAATTCTTCCGCTTAGGATCTACGCGTATATTGAATAAACAGTGAAAATAAAAGTGCGGTTCGATGTCGCGACATAAAAGAATGTCCACTGCAAGTTGAGAACATGAAAGCTATCATTTCCCTACCACCGAACTAATTGTCCGTGTCAAAAATTTATATTTTTAGCTGGTAGTAGAAACGCCCACGGCAGTCCACATAAATTTGGTTTATTATAAACTTTTAAAATTTATTTGATAGGACCGACGGTTTGGTTTCTTCAGAACAATCATTTTTATTTTGTTTGTTTAGATACTCCACAAATTGTGTTTGGTAACAAATCTTCTATTGTCTGTTTAATGAAGTTTTTTTTAAGTAAAAGAATGCTTTGATGTACCGAAGTCTGAATAAGCTAAGATCAGAATATTGCAAGCGGTGAAAGGCTTTATTTTTGGAATCATTTCTGAAAGAAATAATATCAATATATTTAAATATGTTGCCATAATATCAATAGACCTAGCTATGATACTTATCCTTAAAAATTACTCGGCCGAATAACTTTGAATTCGATATAAGGGTGCTAAGATCAGGGCAATTTGTGCTTTGAAGATTCTATTGGACAGTAAAGTAAGGTCAACATCAGGAGAACCACAGAAGGCCATTACTTGGTAAATATTCTGGATACCAAACTTGAGCTTCCTCCGAGAAAAATTCAAAAGATATTTCCAGAGCGAAATTACACATTGGATATTGCATGGTGCTGAAACGCGTTGTTAGATGTTATAAGAAAACATACAGGTAGCAACGTAATTTCGTTCGGAAGATAAGCAAACAGGATATTTTCATTGAATGATGCGTTCGTAATGCAGAGGTAAGTAAGGAAGTTCGGAAGTACAAAAAAATTACCTTTCGAAACGCCGTATAAAGTATTAAGGTGGCAACGTAAATCATACCGAAGTTATGGCTTTCTCCAATGACTGGCTTATGAGGTCCTTATTTAAAACATGAGACATTTCCTCGAAAATAGTGACTTGAATAGTCCGTGTCTCATTCTCACTACATTCGCAGGTGCCACCGTTTTGCGGATTGTGATTTTTATATTTTAAACTAATTTTTTAATTTTAATATTATTATATAATTTTTTTATTTATATTTATTATAATAGTAATCGGCAATGAAATGAATCCTAGCCTCCAATTTGAATGAAAATAAAAAAGAGAAGCTATAAAAGAATGGCACCATTTAAAAAAAAATTTGGTTGGTCATAAATATTTATAAAACGAAAATGGGATCAGATGATTCAAAACATTTCATTAAAGATAATACAAAAGCAATCAGCTTGACAGTATAAGCTATGCTCCTCGCCGAAAATGAATTTAGTAAAGCACCGAATCTACTAAACGTCAAAACGTAATTCTAACATTTCATGATAGCCTCGAGTAAAAATTAATTTGATAGTTTTCGTTGTTTTAATTTTGCATCTATTTAATTGGTTGCATAATTGTTTACAATCATTTGGATTTTAATTTTCCAAATAATCTGAAAACTGAAAGCTGGCAGCGTTTGTGTTTGATCAAATACGAGGCTGTTCAAAGAGTATTGTTAATTTTTAATTTATGAATATTCGATTTTTGAAATTTTCATGGCGTTATGTTGGTAATCATGTCCCTTACTTATGCTGATAAGTTCGGCCATTTTGAAACTTCAGTTAATTTTTGACAGCTATTTTGTTTGGACGTCCTTTGCTTTATGGTTGATTTATATCTTTTCCACAAATTGGATCAAAGAATCTGTATGAAATTTCGTGTGAGTAGCAACTTTTACTGAGCGGATACATTCCTTGGACCAAAGCAACATTTAATCGTGATACAAAATGTTCTCAGAGGCCCCAGAAGATGAAAACGATAAATAGCGTGCCGGAAGCCCGGGACGTCAACAACAGCCGAAAACATTGATAAAGTTAAGAAAATAGTATTAACCAAACGTCGAATCAACGTAAGAGAAGTTGCTGAGAACCTTAAAAATATCAATTGGCTCGTGCGATTCGATTTTCACTAATAATTTGGGCTTGACACCAAAATTGCTTAATTCCGACCGAAAATAGCATCGCATTAACATTGCCAAGGAGCTGTTGAACTCTGTCGGTGACAATCCAAGTTTGTCCCAGAGGGTTATAATTGGTGGTAGATGATGATAGAATTATGGTCATGACGTGGAAATCAAAGCTCTATCATCCCAGCAGCAGCTGCCGTACGAGACAAGACCGTCAAAAACCGCGCCCAGTTCATCAAGTGTGAAGATTTGGCTTAAAGTTTTTGTGTCGATTACAGGGGCGAGGTGTATCATGAGTTCTTGCCACAGGGCAGAACAATCAATAAGGAATATTACCTGCAAGTAAGGCACTATTTGCCAATTTTCCAGAAACGCCCGAATTTGTGAAGGAACGAAAATTGCCTTTTGCACCATGATATCGACCCTCCTTACAACTCGTTCCTTGTGCACGAATTTTCGGCCAAAAACAACCCAATAATAATGCCGAAGCCATGATATTTCTGAGACATGGCTCACTGTGACTTTCTCCTGTTTCCAAAACTGAAGAAACTCATGAAAGGACGACACTACGCCTCGATAGACGAGATAAAGACGGCATCGCAGGAGGTTCAGAATAAGATCACAATACGTGATTAATCGAGAATTAGAAAAATTGCTTTGACGAGGACAAAGTAAATATTTTTGCAAAAAAAACTTAAATTCAGGATTTTAATTTGTACAGACCTAGGCAGCGCAGACTATTAGCTTATGTTTAACATGAAGAAACATTAGCTCAGGCAAACATTTTTAGCATCCTTATTTATAGCACTTACGTTTGAGGCAGGATTTGAGAAATATTCCCAGGATTTTATACGGGAATTGAATTTCTTTTCTAATTTGTTTCCACTTTCTAATGAAAACGTGGTGCCACTGTTTTAAACACTCATGTGAGGTTTGCTCAAAAAATTTTTAGTGTTGAAAATGAGAAAGACGAAAAAGAAGTGAGAAAGTAAAAACAAGTAATAGTAAAGTAGAATAACGTGAGTAGAAAGAAAGACAAGAAGAAAAACGTAAACTTAGAATAGACTCAATACTTGCATTGACAAGGCATTGGAGTCAGACTTGAGAAGGATGAGTTCATTAACATCACGTAATATACTTATATATTAGACTTATTATATAGTTCGAAGAAAATTGCGTCTAACAAGGAATAGCTTATCTACGTCGTTGAGCTCATTTAGTCTTTTTCTTTTTCCAAAGAAAAACAAGAGCTCTTACTCTATCTTGAAGAAAAGGAACAACTGAGCTCAGCAACGGCCTCTTTTTTCACTCATGTCAACTTTAAAATTTCAAAATGTATCTGAATGTGCGACGAATCAAGGTTCGATAATAACTATTTATGTATTTCAAGTAATTTACACTATCAATAAGTATCAATAAGTACCGGGACTGTGTCAAAAAACATTTTTTTATTCTTCTGGTAAATTTATTTTATCCCCTTCAAAATAAGCCCCATCTGAATCAATACACATATGCCAACGCTTAATCCAATCGTCCATGCACTTCTGGTAAGCCGAAGCATGTATGGCCTTCAGCTCTCGCGTCGCATTTTCTTTTATCTCAAATCTCTTTCCACGAAGCGGTAACTTAAGTCGGGAGAACAGGAAAAAATCACACGGTGCCATATCTGGAGAATAGGGAGCCTGATCGATGGTATTCACACTGTTTGTTCAAATAATCGCGAATAATGTGTGCTTTGTGAGACGGCGCATTATCGTGGTGCAAAATCCAGCTGTTATTGGCTCACAAATCTGGTCGTTTTCTACGAATAGCATCTCTCAAACGCCTCAATACTTCAAGGTAATACACTTTATTAACGTTTTGACCGGTCGGAACGTATTCATAATGCACCACACCACGATAATCGAGAAAAACAATGAGCATAACCTTGATTTTCAATCGACTTTGGCGCACTTTTTTTGGTTTTGGCTCGCCTTCATCACGCCATTCGGATGATTGCTAGCTAGTTGTCATGTCGAATTCATAGACCCATGTCTCATCGCCAGTAATTATACGTTTCATGAACGTTGGGTCCTTCTTAGCTTCGGAAATCATGTCTTCAGCCACTTGCTTTCGATGATCTTTTTGGACGAAATTCAAGTCTTGAGGAACAAGCCGTGCGGCGACGCGTTTCATGCGCAAAATATCGACAACAATGTGTTGTGCGCTTCTATAAGAGATGTTAAGATTGTTAGAAATCTTTCTGAGGCTCACATGACGATTTTCGAGCACGATTTTCTTCACAATTTCAACATTTTCGTCGGTATTCACTGTTGAAGGACGTCCAGAACGAGGAAAGTCTTCGACCACTTCGCGACCACTTTTGAACATTTTATACCACTCGAACGCTCTGGTTCTTGATAGAGCAGACTCCCCAAATGCTTTCTGCACCATTTTAAGCGCATCGGCACAAGAAGTTTTGTTCTTAAGACAAAATTTCAAACAAATACGTTGATCAACAAAATTATCCATTGTAAAATGGGACGAAGTACAAAAAGTTGACTGACGCTAACAGCTGCCAAACAAAAACTAATGATGCAATCCCGCTCAAAATTTAACACAGATGTCAGTTAAGGTCCTACCAACCTAAAAAAACCTACCAACCTTTTTACGTGCATCGGGCAACGGCGGAAAATTTGAAATACACAGTCCCGTTACTCATTGATCATAGTGTATGTCATAGTATAAAATCGTGAGAACTTCACAAAGAAAAATAAACTATTCCATAAAAAAATTTGCAGGCTGTATTGAAGTAATAAATCCCGTACAACCTGCAAAAGTATATTTTAAATTAAACCGAACTATTTATGGAAAAGTCGTATGTACATGCCGGATTTGAGCCGCCAGGTTTTTTGTAATTAATTATACACCTTTGTTCAAAATATTTTGGAGGTGTGTCATTCACGTCAAATGAGAAATTCGTCCGTCGAATTTTGAAGACACTTTGAAACATCGAAACAAACGTTTTGGCTGGTTTTGTATGGTGTAGGATACAATGTAGGACGAAAAAGTATGGAAATGAAACAAAAATACACTTAAAATTTTGAATATAAATAGTGAAAGATATTTGGTTTTCCTTTTTTCTCGGAATTAATATTGAACTACCGCCACATGCACGAAACTATATATTAAGGAAAATAATCGATAGGGAACCAGTCAACTTTTTCGGCTTGAATTATCTAACGCAAAAGGGCCATCATGTTTTAATGCAAAGTACAACGCCTGCAACAAATGCACCTTTGTTACACCACATCAGTAAAAAAAATATTCGAAGAAATTCAATCTTTGTTGAACGATGTAAAATGAATTAAATGAATGAACTTAAATGAACGAAAATTTTAAAACTAAGTGTTCCAATGTGATGAGGATACAGATTCGAGATGACAAAAGCTTTTGAAGGTTTCACAACCAGAACCTGCAATTTATAGCTTCACTTAATGCTAACACATAAGAGTTTAAGTCATGGACAAGATTTATTCATCTTAATTTCGTGATTCAGAAGACTGGTTTAGTTTAGTCGAACTTATTGTTCTCAATAAAAACAAAATGTACAAAGGATAACAAGCCACTTGAAATAGGATGAAATAGGATCGTTTGTAATGTATCTTCATTGTGATTGCTTGGCAGAAAATTGTGAAAGAGACTAGAAAGCGATATAGTGATCACTAAATCACAATGATTTAGGACTCAACAGGTCTCTGATCGCGTAGAAGCTGTTCGCTCTGAAGATTAATTTTTATTTTTCCTTATTAGTAATTATAGGAATTTATTTAAAGGATGCATTGCGTTGCTTGTATAAATCATTCACCACATTTCAACTATCAACTTATGTGCTATCAGATCATCGCTACCATAGCAGATATTCACAATCTTAACGTTCAAATGTATGAAATTTCAACAAGTTGATAATAGCAGTTAGTATTATGCGTCGGTTTAACCTCTCACATGTAACTAAGCACCTAATCAGCTAGTTCGAAATCTATCTAAGAACAATTAACAAACATATAATGAATGGGACCTAAGAATAATCAAGGCATCTGGATTTATCTTCTTCACTTCAGAATCTCTTCAACTTTTCGTTTTGGGAATCTTTCCCGTAAAGATTATAACAGAGCCTTGAACTTGGTGTTCATAGTCCATGGTGATTACCCAATTATTTCAGCATAAATAATAGAATCACAATTCCTCCTATACACCATCTAAATGCCGATATGTTGTGGCTTCAATTTAACGCATCCTTTTTGGCGAAATCAAATGAGAGATGGAAACGATTTGCGATGGAGATAACATGGAAAAAAGGATTGTAGAGGCTTAAAACTAAACAACGTTAAATTTTAAAATAAAAAAAGGGTAACATGGAAAATTGCTGATTAAAAAATGAAAGGAAGAATGACTTCCGCATAGCGAAAAATTAAAGCGGAAAATTTTATTAATGGCTTTGATGTTAGTTGTTTTAACCCTCTAACGCATGATTCCGCTTTGAGCGGCGTTCACATAAAACGCTGCTTCTCATACTTATAGACCTATCATTAACACTCCTTCACACTCCGTAGTATATAGAATTTGCCCAGCAGCAGAAGAGAAATTAGTCTTTAGAGACTTAGATTAGATTGGCTAACAGAATTAGAGAAATTAGTTAGCCAATTGATATTATAAAAATTTTTAGGATGGCGTCGCAAAAAAAGGAACTCAAATTACCAACAGTGTCTAATGAAGAAATTCGGAATTTCTTATTGACTTTCCCATCTGATGAGAAAACACTAGTGTGGAGGAAAACATTTGGGAATTTTCTAATGACGAAGAAGATATCGAAGTAAATAGAGCTGCTGATGATTTGAATTATCAGTGAAAATCACCGAACAATTGGTAAAGTTCTGAAATCTTCACGTCCTCTTCTGATCCAGTTGCTGATAGATGATCAAACATTAAGTCATCCATTTTTAGGAGGTTTATTGTAGAACTTCCTTTTTATCAAGTTGAACAGCTAGTTCTGTGAGCGGTAGGTTTTATCCGGACACGACAAGATTTATTATCCATATCACTTATCTCTGAACTGGAGATTGACGATTGATACCACAAGTGTTGAAAACTTCGATTATCCTTTTGGTTGATTAGTATATATTTTATTAGTTTACTAGATTCTAAATTTCATTTCTTTTTGTTTTCCGACATCATATTTTATTATGATTTTTCGTCAATAGGACAAAATCATAATGAAAAAAAAATAAAAGTGATAATTGATTGTTTATTTATGACATATTCCACTCAAAACTCTCCGAGGCTGTCCTTATTCGCGGTTATGTTGTCAGTGAGCGATGCTTGATAATTAACCTCGGTTTGAAGCTTTTGATTCAGGTTTTGATGTTTGTGGATAATCACTTTTCAGAGAGAAGCTTCTGAAAAGATTTGGAGCACCAATTTCGTACAACTTTAAGGATCTGAATTCGTGGTCGAAACACAAAGTTCTTATGGTCGAACTTGTTACTTTTGAATCAACAATATGCAGGATTAATTGCTAGCAACGGGAATGTTGTCAGCACTTTTATGGAGCAGTTTTGGATTTGGAAGTGGTGTTTTGTTTCCAGAGAACGAAAAATTCTATACAAAATAAGTTGGCTAACCATTTATAAGTTCAATAGCAGGTCAAAAAACAAAATTTAAATAGATTTTCAATATATTAATATTATTAATAGTGGAAGTTATAACAGGAAACTCATACTTGTTAAACCAACCTATCTAGTTTCTAGTAAGCGAAATTCGGAAATTTTAATGATAGTTTATTCCACAGTTTTAAGCCAGTGAAAGTGTTCACGTTTATACCCGTTTCCCATTTTTCCCAAACAAGAAATGGAGACACTTAAACAGCTAAACCAAAAACCAGTCTTTTATCTTATAGCCGACAAGGAAAAAAAGCGGTTATAATGGAAGGAGGATGACAACCTCGTACTCGAAAAACTGAACAACGGCGACTTTTTTGTTCTTAGGAAGGATATACTGCCTGAAAGTATTAAATGGGTGCAAAGAGCTCTAGAGGAGTGCAAAGACGTACTTGGCGAAAAGACGAGCTTGAGAGTTAACAACCCCGTGCTTCCAAGAATCAAATGCCAGCCAAAGAATCACAAGCAAGAGATGGAGATGAGGGAAATCATAACATCAGCAAATGCTCCGACATCTAAATTAGCAAAGCGGCTGCTGGAAGAATTCGAACATGTAGGGGTCAACAGCAATAAATACTCCGTGAAGAACCGAAAGGAACTGATCAATAAGCTAATGCAGAACATTTGTTTACGAACTGATGAAAAAATTTTATCTTTTGAAGTCAAGGCTCTGTTCTCAAGCGTACCGGTGAAGCAAGCTCTCGTGGTCTTGGAAGATCGACTGACCCAAAAAGATCCAACAATGGAAGGAAAGAGAAAATCAAGAACAATCAAAAAGTTGGCAACGCTATGCATATCGGAAAACTATTTCACTTTTAGAGGAAAGTACTACAAGCAGAAGTCTGGAGCACCGATGGGTAACCCTCTGTCACCGTTTCTAAGCGAGATTTTCATGACCTGGATCGAAGAAAAGATTGAGCAAGTAGGCATAATGCCCAAATTTTGGGTAAGGACATAAACGAAATTATACACATATTGACATATACGAAAAGGACATAAACAACTTGCTACCGAAATTATACGACATCCATAAAAACATCAAGTTTACAAATTGAGAGGGAAAAACAACGAACTACCCTTCCACGATTTAAAAATCATAAGAGCTATCGGGAAATTAAAGTTCTGAGGACATCAAAACATGCGTACTCACAAAAAATGGCTTCTTTCCGAGCATGGAAACATAGGATGATGTCAGCACTCTAGAGCATGGAAAACCGAATTAAGGAAACAAATAACATTCTGGATGCAACGAAGAAAAACTGATATGAAACAAGGACGATTTCAGGAATGACGAGGAAAATTAAAGCAAGAAGAACACGAGCTGGCTTTGCTACACTCTACTCTCAAATTAGAAGCCAAAAACAAGAGAACAACAAAGGACAGTGGTCATAAACTCAGAGCGAACTGGGGCCCTAAGCAATTTGCTAAAACCAGTCAACATCCAGCTAATCCCAAGCAGTATCCAGCGAGAAGAAAGAAGAGAGGAGCGATATCTACAAAATCAAATGCAATCACTGTGCAAGCAAGACGAAATGTTAAAATACGATTTGAGGAGCACATAAAGGAAGCACAATTAGCGATAAGACGAGGAAACGTGACAAACGTGAAATCTTTAGTAGCGAAACACATTTGCGAAGGACACAAAATAGAATGGAATGTTCTCACAGTAGTAAAGCAAGTAAGAAACATGCGTAAACTGGTCTTGTAAGAATACTTGTGGATTATGAGGCAGCCAACCGAAACTAGGATCGATGATGAACTTGGAAATGGATACTCTAGCCTCCTGAATATAGTGAAATAGAAAAGATAAGAAAAAAAATTTTAATAATTAAAGTACTTAGACATGTTCGTAGGTAATAAAACTCCATTGTAGTTAGATCATAAGTAAGCATAAGTAAATTAATGACAGGTACGAAGACTATAAAATCCAATCATGATTAACCCTTATGTAATTAGGACTTAGGCAGTTAGGACTGTGTGGTAACTTAGTATAAATATCACTATAAAGGCTATTTAGCATCAGAAAATAATTAACACTGAAATCAAATCTAATTTAAAGGTGCTAAACACGGGAAAACACACACAGTTTTCATTTCTCCGATGAAGTGAAATCGAAATTTTGATAAAATGTAATTAAATTGTTTTGAGAATAGAAAAATAAACTTTCATGATTATTGTCCCAGATTTGTTATTAGTTTAGATTAGTTATGAGATAACGACGTAAGGTGTTGATTCTTATAGATAGCCAAGTTGTTTGCAAATGCGTAAATATGGTTTCTAATTGTCAAAAGTGAGCAATGTTTACGCGTTTTTCAGCAAAAGGATGTTTGGGTTATTTTAATAATCATATTACGCACTCCTTAATTAGAAGATGTTCATCTGCTTATTCATTGCTTTTCAACAAGAAAACTTCGAACAAGAAAATCATATCTTATAGAAGTATTCATTCACCTGAAAGTCTGATGAATCGAGGCGATGTAGAATTGAAATGAAAACCTACTAATTTTCATTTAATAAATGACTGAACGTAGTAATGTTGATGACTGTACGAAGCCTAACTTCCTGCACAAGTTGATTAGATGAAAAGTAAATCAATGCAAAGTAACAAAGGAAAAAGACAGAATGCCATTGAGTACAAATTCACCTTCCATCAGATTTCTAATAAACGTACATTTAAACCACTCACTTTACTGTAGTTTATCATCAATTCTACTAAGTCCGCACAGTTTTTATAATCAACCATTCAAGCAAACAGATTAAAATTCTCCTGTAGACCGACATTTATCCTACGAATTGCCAACGACTCCCCGTAATCTTCACGAATGTCACCTTGTCGCAAATCATTATTCTTTAAGTACATTGGAATCTTTTTTATATTTTTTTGTACCCGTTTACATATGCCTCTAAGTAAGGGTTTATTGGGGGAAGCACTCGTTTGAAGATATTTGACCAATAAAGCCACTGCTTGGATTCGAAGAAATATAACGAAATTTACATTACAATGACAACTTCAAAACAGTTGAAAGAGGCTTGAGAAAGTACGTTAATTTACTGGGTATTACGCCCTCAATTTTAAGAATTTACACTGGGTATATAAACTGAGTAATTAGTTTTAAAAATGTATACTGTATATACCAGATCTTGGTACTTCATCAAATATTATTATCAGACTATCTAGCAAAAACCTAGTTCCGTAAATCACATCCTACATTTCGGCAACTTTCATAGGAATTGAGGCTTAGTCATTCATACTCAAAGCTGAGGTATATAATGCATTAGGAACGGGGTAAAGAGTCCAAAACTGCATGCCATCCAGTGGCGGAGACCTGGCTAAAAAATCAGTTTTCCTGTGATTGCAGCAAAGAATGTACAACCAGCATATTCCGAATGGATATGTCATCTGTATTCTGGAATGAAACTAAACCGGTGAAACTGCTTTTCACTCATATCGGAAAAGAGCCATTTCTAGTCAAAAATCCGAACCAGACGGTACTGAAAATTCTGTAATAATCCAAGAAAAGAGAGCACAAAGTTAGAAATTGCCCTAAAATAATAAAAAATTAGAATCGCGATATAGGAGGCATTGATCTTACGGATGAGCTTTGAGAACAATGCAATATACGGAGTCTAGCACGAAGGAGGACAAATCGTGTATTTTGCCATTTGGCAGACGTTGCTATGGTAAATGCCTATCAAATGTATCATAGAATTCATGAAAATGAAGACCGTATAGAACTTACACAGTTTCGCTCAGAAGTTGCAGAATCACTGTGCAGATATGGATCCGAGCCTGAAGAGCGCAGTATTGGAAGCCATCAGAAAGTTAGCGATATGACCTCATAGGCCACGGGTTAAAGAATGTTTTTTGAAAACATTGAAAATGAATTCCGCCATTGACGGAGAGAAAGGAGGAACGATGTTCTTGTCTCCATAACCCACAGCCCCATGGTTCTTCATCCCAAATCCCACGAATAAATGGCAGCATATGGTCTCTGGGTCGCATATTGGGTTTACTGGTTTTCGAATGATGAGACATCAAATGCCGAGGAACGCCAATAAATGTAACTACACCTACAGCTCTGCTACTAAGCCCTTCTTACTTAATTTGTGGGGACGAAGGGTTTCCGAGAATTCCACGCGTGATAGCGGAATCAGAGTAACAACCATGCCGCCGGGGTGGAGATTGGATGACAGGTTAACTCCCGGTCCCAAGCACCCCTTAAATGTTTCGAAACCTGCAGCAGAGTCTCAGAATGGATTGGACTTAGGACAACGACCTCGCAATCGAAAAAAGGAACATGGTATTGGATCCTCTCAGATCACTGTAACCGTTTACAACAGGCCAGCCAATATAAATTAAACATACTGGCAATTCAGGAAACGAGCTGACTGGAGGTAACATTCTAGATATGAGATCGCATACAATACTTAAAGCGGAAGTCCCTCTGGAAAGCGGGAATTCAGAGTGACATTCATTGTAGATAAGGAGTTCAAATCACATGTTATTGACTTTGAGACAGTCAATAAACGGTTGTGTGCAATCCGTATAAACGCTGTATTGAAATGACTGCACACGCCCCGACCAAGGAAAAGGACGAAGATACGATGGATACATCCCACAATCATCTGGAAAGACGAGTCTACTCATTGTCTACAAACGAAACAAAAATAATTTTGGTGGATTTCAACGCTAAAGTTGGCAATTTCATCGGACAACTACCGGAGGATGTAGCCTCCACGATGACACAAACGTCACCGGCCAGCGTCTGCTTGACTTTGCATTTCACAGAAATCTAGTCATACGTTCGACTTGCTTCCCACATCGACGCACACATATATTGACCTGGAGTTTCACGAAGGCCCTCGACAACCAAGTCGTTCCCATCCTATTAGATACTTTGATAAAAATAAGCGGAGACCAATCGTAGAAGTGAAAGCGGCAATTACGGCTATGGCAGAGCAAATGATCGGACATCAAGCCCGGCGCAAAATAAATGATTGGTTAGATGACGAATGCCAGGATGCGTTTATTAACAGATTCAGGTGTACAAAAATATTTAGGTAGCGATACCAGGACGAGGGGAGAAGAGTATATTAAGAAAAGAAAATACAATGGGGACCAATTAAGAAGCATCAACATGTCTAGTGAGAAACATCACAAGACTAGCATATAAAATAGAGAAAAAAGCCTGGATAGAAGCCTAAGACTCCGCTCTGCCATTAAGAAAAGATGGGCTTCATAGTTCAAGAAACTCCTTAATCTTCCGCACAGTTCCAGAACATTGAATCCCATACATATGGATATTCCATTGGCCCCACCAACTCTGGATGAAATCTGATCCGCCATCAAAGCCCAAAAGAAAAATAAAGCGCCGGGCATCGATGAGATTCCAGTGGAGCTCATAAAATCTGGTGATAGCAGTGTTCAGAAAGTCATTTACAAAGTCCTCCAGCATGTCTGGCAAGAAGAACATATGCAGAACGAGTGGAGCCAATCAATTATACTCCCTATTTACAGAAAAATTGACAAGCTTCAGTGCGGAAACTATTGAGATAGAAAGTATGAAAATATTTTCGAAGATTTTAGAACTCAAAATCAGATCATACGGCAACACTATTATTGAGGAGTGTCAATATGGCTTTAGAGTCGGTAGATCGACGATACACCAATTGCTTATTGTCAAGTAGATACTTGAGAAATGCTGGGAGTTGAACCTAGACGTTGATTTTCGTTGACTTAAGCAAGCTTACAATAGTATTGATCGTAACGTGCTATATCTAATCATGCTTCGCTCACAAAAATGACGATGACGTTGAAAACCTCCCCTGTCCGCGTCAACAACCACCTCACCGATGCCGTTCACACAAATACCGTACTCAAAACGATGGATGGCCTGAGCCCTTTACTATTCAATTTACGTCTGGAGTATATGATAAGAAAGCTTGCTGTCGAAACAAGAGGCACGCATTTACGCAAATCAAAGCAATTGGTAGTCTATGCGGAAGGCACCAAGATTTTGTCACGGTCGCTAAAACCACTAAAGAACTTTTAACAGTGAAGTAAAACTAGTAGGGCTAAGAATGAATCAGAGGGAAAAAAGTTCATGACGCAGTCAAGAAAAAATATCCCAAAAAACCAAAATACAATAGTTGGCGAATACAGTACTGAAAATTTAGGCTCCAAAATAACGACAACGGCCAATGTAAAAGGCGAAATATGCCGACGAGTACAGCTCGCAAATAAAACGTTTTATTTAGTCCTGACTATTGTGAAGACCAGTAGCAAACACAGCAAAGCTCGAATCTGTGATAAGACCTGTGTTCTGCTATGGGTGTGAATGGACCCTAACCCAAGGATCCGCCAATATATTGAATATCTTTGAGTGACGTTAGGACCAGTCGCTCAGATAATTCGAGATAATTGGAGCGAAGGTAAGCGGGGACCAACTGCGAATGCGATACCATCATGAGTCGTATGAAGTTTTTGACGAGCCAGAGGTCCCAACGACTGTAAACCTGCGGAAGCTGCAATAGCCAGGCCATGTGAATTGTATGGACCAACAACGGATACCCAAAAAGGTATTTTTTGGGAGAACTGGAGGGCTGAGACCAGTGGGAAAACCCATTAAACGCTGGTCTGACTTTGTTGATGAAGACCATTCAGCGCTGCTGTGATTTCGAAATCGGAGGACGCAGTCAATGAACCGACATAGTTGGAGGCACTTATTGCAGGAAGCGAAGGCTCGTAGGACTTTGATACTACAAAGAAGAAGAAGAAGAAAGTCATTTCTGAATCAAAGGCTTGAAAATGATTCATGCATTCGAGGGTTAAAGACAATTCAATCCATCAATTCCTTCTGCAGGTTGTCGTTGCAATTCTGCCCTGTAGTGGTAAAGCCAAATTTTGTTGCCATTTAAAAATTTTTATTTAATTTTTGAAAACGCTGAAAAAGAATCGATCCAAATATTATTGAAAAAGGGCAAATGAGTCGAATTTATCGATTGATTTAAAGTTTTCCTCTTTTTTAAATTTTTGACTTAACAAAAACATATCCGTCTAAATTGGTCAATGTCAATTCCCACCTTTCAATAAACATATTATGTACGAAATCAAACGTTCATTGAGTAGTGCGAAATAAAAATAAATAAAATAAAAAGCGAAATACCGGTGGCGTATTATATCCACGATAATGATTACATTTGCACACTAAATTACATTTTTGAACGAGAAGCAAAAGGGAAAATTTTGCTAGTACATTCAATAAGACATTAGCGCAATAACCCATCCAAGACGCCGAGATTCGTAATCGGACTGATTTTTTTACTCCATGCTACAGGAGCTTGAAAATATCATTTGATTGACTTACATTTATCAAAAATCAACTTGAATTCTATAGTTTACAAACAAGAAAACAATAAAACGCTGATTTGCATTAGAGCCGAATGCATACTGTCTAGTACTACATACTGTCCAGTCTTTTTAAGGTGAACTTATTGAATTGAACCTAAACATCTTTATTTGATGATAGTATCACTTCAAATTCACCCTCAAGCTACACTGTCTAGTTTTCTTAGTTTTGTCTGTTCTAAGCTGACTGAGTTCCGCGCTTATCAGAGTGTGAAAATCCTAAACTTCTAAATTTCATAAATTGAACAGAAACGACTCAACGACTACACGATTCCTTCTATCCATTGCCAAAAATTTTCCAAAACTGTTCTTCTGCCAACTAATGCGAAAATAAATTAATAGAAATTTGTAGTCAAGGCCACTAAGTTCTTTTTAACTTGAAATGAAGTCGGTAGTCATGCAAAAAATGCAAATATATAAATTCAAAAGCAATTAGCATTCAAATTTTCAACCAATTGAGATATAACTATAAAATCCTATCAACCACAGAATCAACTTTTTGTTGCTCGCAGCAGTTTTTTTTCGTATTCAAATTTTGAAACCAAATAAAGGAAAATGTCTGCTGTGAATTTGTTAAAAAAAATTTTTTATCATGTTTTTCAAAATGAAAGCAAAGACCACTGAAACTGTTGTGAATGTCACCAACATAAGAAATGTTTCAATTATGAGTGGATAAATCGGTCTGAACTAAAACACAACAAAAGGTTTGCAAGACTTCCAGGATTACTTAAATTAAATAAATATTTAACTTTTCTATCGGTCGTACCCAAATTGTAAATGCCGTCGGAGTGTACCGATTCCATACCTTGCAGTAATCGATTTTCTGCATCCGTGAAACTTAGCACCCAAGCATCACCTTCCATTGCTGAGTTCTTTCCCTGCAGAGCTAAACATTCTTTAGACAACATATCAAATCCTTCTGTTTTCACTTCGGCCACTATGTTAGGATGGGGCCAAGGAATACCCGGCAATGGCCAATGCGATGCGGAACGTGGCCACAGCCCGGCACATTTGAACGCGGGCGTAATTTGAACAATAATCCTTTCGCGTATCCTCAGTTTCACTTCGGTCGTGTCAGCGATCATTTTAACAATATCCCGATACGCACATTTGTCGCATGCTTGTGCAACAAGAGTTTGGAATCGTGAACGGATCTTTCGCGCCGACAGATAACCGGAAGCGGTAATGAACTCCACCCACAACGACATGGATCGTTTGCGACCATCACTGAGCTTTAACACGGCACAACCGGGTAAAGTTCCATCGTCCACGAAATTCAAAACTCCCATTTGGTTGAGATAAATGATGATCTCGAACTCGGTGGGCGAAACGACCTCTAATCCTTCGAATCGACCGTTGTAGTCATTCAGCGAAGAGATGAATCGCGGCTCTTGCACTTCAACTTCCTTGAGCACATCCTGAACAATGCGGCAAACCTCCATGATCGTTTTATGGATTTGCGCCTTCCGCACTTGCACGCGATCCGCGCAGTATTTGTTCATTTGATAGATCATTTTGTTCTGCGCCGCAATCATATCTGAAGGAACTAACATTTTGCACGGCTGGCTGCGACCTCGCGAATCAAAAAACCTCAAAATTGTCCTCTTCACCTGCAAGGAGTGTTCACTTCCGAATCGCTACTATTTTGCTTGCGTGCAAGCTGCTACGACCAAATTTGGACCGGAATGCACTCACGCGCCAAATGGCTTTGAAATTGCGACACGAATAACCACTTTAGTTTTCGCGGATTTCACGTCATCGTGGGCCGCACGATCTTTGCAACGGAATTGCAACTGTCGATGCTCATATGCCCGACAATCAGTTGACGCCACTCTGCGACACGATGTAATTAATTCACTAAGGAAGAAACACGGCGACGCGGGCGGCAAACCACTGACTGTTGGAAACTTGAAATTCAAGTCACCGGTCGGCAAGAACGATGTGATTTTCCTTCGCCAAGCTGCGATTTCCACATACGAGACCACTACACGCACGAAGAACTTCCCACACCTGAAAACACTCCTTCCCGTGTCGCCGGTTACTGCGACTGCTGCTGGTGCTGTTTACAGGAAGAAAGTGCAAGACATCGTAGGGTAAGAAATGAGGCGGGCCATGCGCGCAAATGTTTCTTCTGTCGACTGTTGAGTTGAATTGTCTATTGTACTGAATTCTTGTTGGAAATTGTACTGAAGTTCGGAGATTCGTGGAATCAGTGGTGCGTTAGGAGATTTCATAGGTGGCGGTTTGGGGTCTGATTTACTTGCTTATCGCGAAGATTCATATCGACTAAGGCGATCTGGTCAGAGTAAGAATCAACCCAATTTGTGCGCTGACTTCGGATATTTTTTTTGCTAAAAGCTTAATAAATTTTTGTATTCAACTGTTGCTATCACTACTTTTCATGGAAAATAAAAACAAGAAGCTAAAAAAACTTTCAGGAAGTCAACAAAGAAATTTAAAATCAATAATTCACAAAATAATGCAAATGAAATTAAACAGATAAAATTTCGTTTAAGTAGGAATATTGATATGAATTTCCACTAAATTGAACGAATTCGTATTTAGAATTATATATATTTTATTTAATGTCTTAACATATTGAAATCTATAAGAAAATGCGGTCTGAAGATGCTGTGATGAAGAAATATGAAGAATGAAGAAATAAAACATGCTTCTGAATTATTTTATATATGTTTGATTTCTCAAGGAAAATTACAAAGAAAAAATTGTCGACCTGAATTAATGTTTTTCGAGTATTTTTGATTATTGTTTTTTTAAGATCAAAACAGTATAAATTATTCGCATATTGCATAGCATGCAATGGAATAAAATTCTCATTGAAGTGTACTCATTGAAGTTTACACTTAGTAGTCATTGAAAACGTTTGAGAAAAATTAGACTTCCGAAGCTGCTTGTTCTACGATTATTTTTAAATAACAATAATTTTTTTATCGAAATAACATCAAACATTCAAGCATTGCTTGCATCACAATCGAGTAAAAGTCGGATAAATGCGATATTCGTTGAACACTTTTGACAAAAACGGTTCCTTGTTAACTTCCGAGATAACATCTTAACTTTAACTTGACCATAATCTTATGTGTTGAATCAACTTTAAAACAATCATTAAGCTGTGGAAAAAACGTTGTCCATTATCCGAGCTTGAAACTGTAATGATTGAGGCCCTCGGAACAAACTACAATTCTCACGTGAAGATAAGCCTCATACCAGGCAGGGAACGAAATTGAATTCTATCATTAGTCATCGCAATCGCTAGGATTTAACACACGTAATCTGAGGCAGGATTGGCTAGATCGTCGAAGAAACATTTTATCCTCACTAACCAACATTTCAGGGATCAATATAGAGAATTGACACGTAAATTTTAATTAGTACCTGTCTACTTACCTGCTCTACCTGTCGGGCTTCAAAGATTGAGCTTCGTACTCTCTTCTGGAAAGTCGACAAAGTAATAAAAATATAATAGTACAAAAAGGTGATAGCGCCTTTCACGCGCCCTCTACTTCGTGGACAGTTGAACTAAACTCGACTGAGATGGGGCTCCATGATATTCTGTCAACTTTGTTAGAATTTGATATGAATTATGAATATCGAACAAGTGTTACCAATATGCTTTCTTAGTTCTTTTAGGTTGGCACGTCCGTACTGTGCACATCTTGCTCTATTCATTTTTTTGTCTAAATGTTCTCATATATAATCAGTCTATATTGAGCAGCCATTGTATTCACTTGTATATAGTTTATAATAAACAAGTTCTTTTCTTAATTATGGGTTGCGTTTATTTTTAAACCATTGGAAATCTGTCAGGTTATGGGCCCAGGTGCGCAAGTGAACAAGTAAAGTAATAAATTTATTATTAAGAGTCCTAAAAGGAAAAACGCGATTTTTGTCGGCACACGCGAACAATAAACGATATCAAAATGGCTGCCCCGGTCGGTTTCGCGTCTATTGAAAAATTGACGGACAAAAATTATGAACTGTGGAAAGTGCAAATGAAAAGTGTTCTCGTATTCAACGATTTATGGGGTTATTTGGATGGCACGATAGTGAAACATGAAGAAGGCGCAGAACAATGGATAACGAAAGACTCAAAAGCCGTGGCCTTGATCAATTTAAGCATCTCGCATAAACAATTACACAACGTGAAGAAAGCCAGTACATCAAAAGGAGCGTGGGATGGCCTCAAAGCAGTTTTTGAATCCCGAGGACCTGTCAGAAAAGCGGCATTGTACAAACAAATTTTGAGGATGGAGAAGAAGCCGGAAGTCGCCATCACGCAGTATGTTCCCGAGTTCACACACAAGGCGGAGCAACTCGAAGAAGCAGTAATCAAAATACCAGATGAATTACTGTCGATAATGTTGTTATGTTCTTTACCATCAGAGTTTGAAAATTTTTGCGTTGCCGTAGAATCACATGACAATTTGCCGACGCTTGATAACCTAAAAATAAAACTTATTGAAGAAGAAGCGAGACAAAACGATCGCGCAATGAAAACTGATTCGAGTGAAATTAAAAATGACGCATTGATGGTTCAAGGGCGCGGCGAATCGTCAAAGCAATTTAATTCAAATCAAAGTAACTCTAGATTTTTCGGAAACTGTTTTTCATGTGGCAAATTTGGACATAAAAGTCAATTTTGTAAACTTAACAAACACGAATCAAATCAAGTGTCCGATGCAATGACAGCGATTGCGTGTAATGCAGAACATGTCGAAAAATCTCAAGTTTGGTATCTTGACAGCGGTGCAACGCGGCACATGTGCAACGTAGGTGAAAAATTTACAAACCTGAAATCAAACGAGAAACTTCGGGTTTATACTGCTGCTGAAAATTTTATCGAGTCAAAAAGTTCAGGCGACATAAATTTAAATGTTCAATTGAAAAATGATGTTTCTAATCAAGTTAAATTAAAAAACGCATTATATGTACCTGACCTCCGAAACAATTTATTGTCTGTCTCAAGCGTGACCGATAATGATTATTCAGTCACCTTCTACAAAAATCACGCGAGTAAATCGGCGTGATGGTTCTGTCACTTTGACGGCGGTAAAACAGGGACAGCTTTACATTGTAAATGAAAAGGAAGAAAAAGTTTTCAATGTTGTCGAAAAAGAAAATCTTGACTTGATAAAATGGCATCAAAGATATGGACATCTTAATTTTAATGATTTAAAAAAATTAGCGAATGAAGAAATGGTTAGTGGGTTTAACTTGAGATCGAAAAATTGTGAATTGAATTGCGAAGTGTGCGCTAAATGCAAAATTCACGTTTTGCCTTTTCAAAATTCCGAAAATCGAGAGAAAGAAGTTCTTGCATTAGTTCATTCTGATATTTGTGGGCCAATGAGTATAGAGTCCCTTGGTGGAGCTAGATATTTTGTTACTTTTATCGATGATGCTTCTAGGTATGTAGAAATTGTAATGCTTCGAAAACGTTCCGATGTAATTCAAGCGTTTAAAAATTACAAACAAAAAGTCGAAAACCAAACTGGACGACGCATCAAGAAAATACGCACAGACAACGGGAAGGAGTATTTATCGAAGGAATTCCAAAGTTTTCTCGAAGAAGAAGGAATTTCGCGCCAATTGACCGTGGAGTATACCCCTCAACAAAATGGAATTGCCGAACGGGCAAATCGTACCATTGTTGAAATGGCCAGATGTCTTTTGCTCGAAGCGAATTTGCCGATTTCCCTGTGGGCTGAGATGGTAAATACTGCCGTGTTTCTCCGAAATAGAAGCCCAACCAAAACTCTCGATAAAAGGACTCCGTTTGAAATTTGGACGCAAAGAAAACCATATGTTGGATTTTTCCGAATTATTGGTAGCAAGACTATTGCATTGGTAAAACGTCCAGGGCTAACTAATTTCCAGCCAAAGGGTGAAGAATATTTACTTGTGGGGTACTCCGAAGAGTCGAAGGCATACAGACTTTGGAAGCAGGGAACAAAAACCATTATCAAGTCACGGGATGTGAAATTTTTTGAGAAAATCAACTCATCTCCAAACACGTCGACAGAAGTATTCCCCATGCCTGATACTGATCCACTGAACGAGACAATATTTGAAGGGAAAGAAGACAAATAAGATTCTATCTACGAAGATACAGAAGACGTCATTGAAGAAAAAGAAGATTTCAAGCGTGGCCGAGGTCGACCAATTTTTGAAATAAGTGGAAACCGTGGTAGACCCAAAAAGATTTATCAAACACAAAAGAAGCAGATTGAGGATCCAAGTTCAGTAGCAGAAGTACACGAAAGAAGCGATAAAGAAAATTGACTAACCGCCATGGAAAAAGAAATGAACACCCTTCAAGAAAATGGAACTTGGATACTCGTCCCTCGACCAGAAGAAAAGAAAGTTTTAAGCAATCGCTGGGTTTTTAAGACAAAAATGAATCACGATGGCACAATTGATAAATACAAGGCTCGTTTGGTTGCCAGAAGACACCTACAAAAATTTGGCGTTGATTTTGATGAAGTATTCGCTCCAGTAGCGAGATACGAAACGATTCGAACTTTTCTAGCAGCAGCTGTAAAAGAAGAAATGCACGTACATCAAATGGATGTCATTTCAGCTTATGTTCAAGGCGAATTGCACGATGAAGTTTACATGGAACAACCAGAACTGTTCGTAGATCCCAACAATACACATAAAGTTTGTAAACTACTTCGCCCGTTGTATGGATTGAAACAATCAGAACGAGAATTGTACAGGAAATTAGATGAATTCATACTGAAGATCGGTGGAAAAAGGACGCCAGCAGATCCATGTGTATACGTCATTGGTGAAGGTACAAGCCGTGTCATATTGATTATCTATTTTGATGACTTAATCTTCGCATCTCAAGATATTGAAAAGCTCAACTCAGCCAAGTCACACATGAGTTCAACGTTCAAAATGGTGGATCTCGGGCCGATCAGCAATATTCTCGGGATCAAGGTAGAACGAGACGGAGCAACAGGGAAGATAAGATTATCCCAGAAGAAATATATTCAAGATTTGCTCGAGGAATTCAACATGAAGGAAGCGAAAACTGCGTCGACTCCGATAGAATCAAACGTAAAAATTACGAAAGATATGTGCCCTGTTTCAGTTGATGACAAAAATGAAATGAAAAATTGTCTTTATAGAGAATTAATCGGTGGTTTAATATATTTAGCGAATGCGACGCGTCCGGATATTTCGTTTGCCGCTAGCACGTTAAGTAGATTTTGTTCAAACCCAGGCAAAGAACATTGGCTTTTAGCCAAAAGAGTTTTGAGGTACTTGAAAGGAACCGCGAGTTACGGAATTTCCTATGTTAAGAGCGTTGAAAAATTAAAAGCATATTCTGATTCAGATTGGGCAGGAGATATTGATGATCAGAAATCATGTTCGGGAAACCTTCTAGTGTTAGCCTCCGGACCAATCAGCTGGAAATCTAAAAAGCAGAAATCTGTGACTTTATCCACTATGGAAGCTGAATACACAGCTCTTTCAGAAATTTCTCGTGAAATCGTGTACGTAAAAAGACTATTATTTCACATGGGATTCGAAAAATACGCTAAGTCACCGATAGATGTTTTTTGTGATAATCAAAGTGCGATCGAATTATCAAAAAATGCTGTTTTTCACAAGCGCAGCAAACACATAGACATATGTTTCCACTTCACACGGGAATTAGTTGATCAAAAACAAATTGTTATTCATTACCTGAGAACTGATTCCATGCCAGCAGATATTTTGACGAAATCATTGACTAAATATAAACACGAAAAATGTGCTGAAATGTTAAATTTAAAATACTTATAATTTTTTTATTTGTTTGAGCACTTGTCGATAGGAGGAGTGTTAGAATTTGATATGAATTATGAATATCGAACAAGTGCTACCAATATGCTTTCTTAGTTCTTTTAGGTTGGCACGTCCGTACTGTGTATTCATTTTTTTTTGTCTAAATGTTCTCATATATAAATCAGTCTCTATTGAGCAGCCATTGTATTCACTTGTATACAGTTTATAATAAACAAGTTCTTTTCTTAATTATGGGTTGCGTCTATTTTTAAACCATTAGAAATCTGTCAAACTTCCTTCCTGGTCTCTTTATACGAGAGGGTTTAAAGTTCTTACAGGTTTGAGAAGACCAATCGTAGAATCTTAGAGTCATTAAATTCTATCATTAATATATAAATTAAATGCTTAGAATCATTAAATTTATTATAAAATTGTCCACAAGTCGAGACACCCTGAACCCATGACCTGTTCTATCGATGTAAGGATTTGGTATATCTAGAAAAATAATTTACGTACAACTTACATTGGTGTATTTTTGTCTATTTAGAATTTTTTTAACATCAAAAAATCGAAATTTCTTTAATCCGAAATAATACCCGAGGTGGCTAATACCTTTGCTGAACAAAATAGACTGCTTCAAAATGAATCGCGTCAATAAAGAGAAACAAATGGCTGGGAAGGGGTTGCTTCGGCTATTACTGAAAAGGCACCTAAAAGTGTTGTTGCGCACATTTGTTAGTTTGTTGCACAGTTTGGCCAGTGCAATTTGCTGTAATAAGGCTCAAATTTTCAGCTTTTTTGAAAATCTGTCGAAGTACGGATTCGCAAAAGTTCTCTCCTCACTCAAATGAAATATGCACGAGACTGGTATATTAGTCAGGGATATCACAGCAACAAACAAAACACCAACGATTTGTCTCAATGAAAACAAATCGTTACGTAAACAAGATTGCAAGTGCGAACCGCGGTGTGTTAAAATGCTAAAATAGATGCTGTTCGATAGATAACCATAAAATGCTTCAAAAATATGGAAGATACAATCATTACACCCGAATATTTTTGGAAAAGAATATTTTTTAGCGAGTGCACTGACGGAAAGACCTTTGCAGGAATCAGATCATGGTAGATGAAAAGTTTTTTTTGATCTGCCGTGTCTGATACTGTAAGCATTCCCTATAATTGATAGGCCTTACTCTGGGGATTCTCTTCTATGTCAGGATGATCAACTTGGGTTTTTCTAGTGACAGCGTGAAGCCGTGAGCGGTCATCCAGTCCCGTATTCGCTGCATTAACGTCTTTAGTCTGAGTTGTGTATGGTAGACTGTGCGTCCAACAACTAGCGCCGCGACATCGTCCGCATAGCCTATTTAGCGTTACTCATCCGTCAGTCTAGGCCACAGTAGTCCGATATAGGAGATGTTATATAGGTCCAGAACCCTACACCACACCTGAAGTAAGTCTTCAGGTGTCTTCAGTCGTCTTTCGGCTACTTTCCCTCGAGTCATAAGATAGCCAACTGCATATGAAGCAATTGATTCCTGCGGTCATTAAGATAGTTCCTCAGAATCAAGCGCTTCATATGCAGTTGGCGACTCGCCATTCCCTTTTCTCTTATTAATAAGCACAATCCTCGGCACTTTCTATCACTCTGGGAATACCCTTTCGCGCAGGCATACGTTGAACGTGCTGAGAAGTAGTTTAGAGGAAAAGTAAAAGACCATCTGTAACACCTCAGCTGGAATCCCATGTGGTCCAGGAACCTTTGTTGTCTTAATGGACAAGATTGTTTTCCTCAATTCTGTCTTCGCGAAAAGTGGGATTTCCATTGGTATTTCATTATCGACGGCCTCAACGATAGGGAATAGGCAATAGAAATTGCCCAAATTTCTGCTTCTTATGAGTGAGGTGACCTTTGGGCACCAAGCTTTCGCATAGCTATTTTGTCACCGAGGCAACATGGATCGCTGTCTATGTCGTTCACCAGGATACATGCCTTTCCTCAGATCCGTGTTCGCTGGGCCTTTCGTCGTTATCTGCGACACCCCTTTCATTTTTCGGCAATTTCGAGCCTTAGTTGAAAGGATGACAACGATGTGTTCGGAGTTGAATATACACTTAAAAGTTTATTTCTCGAACACTGAACCCACACCAAACCATTGTGGAAATCATATAAGCAAGGGGGTTGAGCGATTTCAGACTACATGGGGGGGGGGGGTTGAGAAGTCTAAGCAGGAGTAGAGCAGTAGAATACCAGTGAGCTCACATCTCATCAAGTAAAAATATAGACTGAATCATTCATCACATTCGTTCATCACATTCATCATAGCCATACTTACTGGTGTTAAAATTAAATGAAGCACCTCATGTGTCCAGTTAGTTCTCGTTAAGGATTTATCCCCAAAACAAATGAATTGGGAAAACAAAATAAATATATGTACTACTCCCTAAATGAAGAAAGATACGTACTAAATTGGTCATAAAACGTTTTCAAGGTCGAAATAAGACTCCTGAAAAAGAAATGCAGAAAGATTGCGTTGGGTGTTACAAATGAGCATGTGGCATGAAGCATGCACCAGCTAAGAAGGTCTAGCAGAATTCATATGTGACCGTCGCAATGGGTGCATCCACTTATTTTCCTATAAATTTTCTTGCGTACTCTTATTCACTAGTTCTTGCAAGAGTTTCCAATTATCAGTATCGTTATTTCATTTTTTGCGGAAGATTTGGTATATAGTGTAATTTGTTACGATGAGTGTTATTTTCTTAAAAATGTGATAATTTACCACGAAATAAAGGTTGAGCTGATTATCTAACGTTAGGTGCGAACTCTGAGACCAGTCTACCCTCTTTATAAGTATCTACAATAAATAAAAAGACTTAGCCATAGTAATTTTATAGCTTGCTGGCATTGACAGAATCGCGTACATTACACGACGGCTGACTGAAGTTTCTTTTTCAAGTGATTAGAAATCTAAATAAAATTAAAAATTTATTTGCATTCGTATCGAATAAGCATCTAGAAACGTGGCCGCATGTCACAATAAAGCGAAAATTTTAATACTTTTTCGGTGCCCGTAGAATATTTTAACCTATGCAATTGTTTTGTTTAGGAATTTGTCTTAGAAATTGTGTTTTCTTATAGATTTTTTCTTTACTTAAGGCCTTACATACGTCCAGAATTTTGTAAAAGATTGTTGTTCGCTATAGTTTCAGGCTTCTTCCTGTAAAAGTCAATTGTAAAATTCCCCGTAGATGCAAAGTTATGGTAGAAAATGTGAATGTCTCTCATTTGTTTGAGACGGCTAACCGTAACTTTCGGAGCGCTTCCACCTGCTTTGTTATGGCAAAATAAATTTGGGGACATTTGTAAAGCATTATGAGAATATATTTTGAGTCAATTGTTACGATTTCTTATGCCGAACGTTAGTTGTCTTTGATCTTTCGAAGCGTACAGTTGTGTCTCATTTGAGATTTTAAAAATGTTGAAACGTCGCAGTAGAGATTGTAAAGGCTGTAAGAGTCAACATTCTTCACGCCCTAAAAAGTAGAAGCCTCCCCAAAGGCTAGACAAGATGGAGAGTGAAATAAATATACTAGTTCGGCTGCAAAAAATTAGAAGGAAAATTACATGAGGTTTCATTCGATCCAACATTCTCATACTGTATTTTACAGTTTGCTGCTACTTTCACAGCTATTTCGGAATGTGTGGTCTGTCGTAAATGTGGTCGAAATGTGAAATTTTTGCAAGCAAGTAGCCGCGGACTTGGTTTTAAGTTGAATTTTTTTTTTGTACAACGTGTGACGATAATATCCAGAGCGTTTTTTCATCTCTATTGATAAATCCTGTATACAAGATAAATCGACGATTCACATTCGCTATTCGACTGTTAGGAAAAGAATTGAAGGCAATGCAGCTTTTTGCGGTGTCAGATTCAGCATCAGGTATCGCACAAACAAGCTTTGATTCAATTGTAAAAATTATTGAAGAAGCTTCAAAAGCCGTTACTAAAGCAACAAAAGAGGCCAGAACAGCGCGTCGACTGGAAAAAAATAAACAAAAACAATTAATTACCGACTAGGAAGGCATACAATACGACGCCGGAATGGAGGATTAAACGTAAGTTCCCAGAATAAATAAAAAATTCATAAAGTTCTTTCTTCAGCTGCGCGCGACTTCGAACAAAACACACATGAAACTTTAAAAGCGCTTTTCTCGAAACTATTTTTTCCAACATGGTTGGCGTTATAACTCATATAATAAATGACTTTTTTTAAAAACACTAAATTTGTCCACAGGTACATCTCATGATTGTACCTATGGACAGCTATACTTGTACCTATGGACGGCAATGTACCTATGGACTGGTCAATTTTCCTTATATAATAATTCTATAAAAATCAACAAAACTAAACAGAAACTCTTTATAAAGTAGCGAAGCCGGGACGGGCCGCTAGTAATTCTATAAAAATCAACAAAACTAAACAGAAACTCTTTATAAAGTAACTAATAACATTAAATAATCAGTTAAATTTATTTTTGGCTTCGCAATACTGTTTATATAATGCGAAGGCAGTGTCATCAGAGGTATCTGAATCATCATCATCATCATCTAAAATATAACACTTCTCACATAAAAAGTCCGACTCATCATCTGATTCAAAAATATCTCTGTGTGATCTTGATACATATTTCTTGTGATATTTTAATTCACATTGAGAACAATCGAGCATTTTGTTAACACTGTCATGTCTTCTACATCCTATACACATGGCATAAGGTAACACCTCGTCATTCAGAATTGTGACTTTTTTTTCTGCAGATGAGATGTTCTTTTCGCTAACGCCGACCTTTGGTAGCCCTTTTGAGGATTTTTTTGTCTTTTTCGGTATATCTTTTTTCTTATTTTTTTTCTTTTCTTCTACTTTTCTTTTTTTTTCTGCTTTATTAATTGCTTCGTTCTTTATTTCATTTATTTCAGGTGTATCAATTAAAATTCTACTCTTTCCAGGTTTCCTTCCTCGTCTAGCTGCTTTTCGAGGGTCTGCTTTTAGGAACGGGCATACAGATTCCGGCGTTATTTTGTGAAGCTCTTTTTTCGGAGTAATTGGTGCATTTTCCATATCTTCACGAGTCTCATCCAGAGAGAACTGACAAACAGCAGTAGACTGAGTTTCTGTATCCTGATTTGTATGCCGAATTTCAGATGGTCCAGCAATATGCATTACCTCTTCTACACTATCATTGGGTTGTTGTATCTCCGAGTAGACATTAAGATTTTCATCATGATTGCAGTTGAAGATGATTTTCGACCTTTCCGTGAGAGATTGACTTTGAGTACAATTATCTGAAACTGTGGTCAATGGCTCGGGTCGATCAGTAACAAATGAGCATAAAAAATCTTCTTCACTGAATATATCTCTATTAAATGGGCAAATGCCTGTTACTTCGAAACTTTTAATAATATTTTTGGGTGTGAAAGCAAGAGGATATGCATCACCGACAATTTCTGAAATGTCGTAAATTGTGATAGGTTTTCCAGGGTGATTTAGCATCCATTTATCGGCTGCTTTGTTGTATTGCGCCTTAAATGGTCCAAAAACGCAACGATCTAAAGGTTGTAAATTATCTGATGTGTGTGGAGGCAACGTGAGCAGAACTATACCATTATCGACGGCTTTTTCAATGATATCAATTGAGATATGTGTTTCATGGTTGTCCATTAACAAGAGGACCGGACATTCTTTCGTAGGTTTTGCAAACTTTATGAAATGATCCAGATATTTCCTGAAGATCAATTCAGTTGACCATCCGGATTGGTTAGCTGCACCAATCGTACCTGGAGGAGCACCTTTTAACATATTGTCTTTAAAGAAAACTCTAGGAAATATTATCAAAGGGGGAACTGAATTTCCAACAGCATTTATACAGGCAATCATGGTGTTATTTACTCCTCTTTCTCCTGATGTTCATTTACCTAGCTGTTTTATTTTCTTTGGAGCCAGCACTTTTCTCGGATTATGAATTGTGGATATCCCAGTCTCATCCAGATTATATATGTTTTCGGGGGTAAATTGGTGTTTTTCAATTACTTTTTGGAGGTTGTCAAAGAACTTAGAAACATTAGGTCTGTTAAAACTACTTGCTCGCGCCAAACTGGTTGCTTCAGGCTTCCGTAGAGACAAATGTGAATGACGTTGACGATAGTATCTTAGCCAGCCTATGCCAGCCATTTTGTGTTGGTGCCAGCTATTTGGGATATTTTGTTTTTGCTTCATCACCGCAAACTGGTATGCCAGTTCTCTGACTTGCTTAACATTTAATCCCATATGTAGGTAAGCTGCTTTTTCTAAATATTCTTCTAGCTGTTTCTCTTCATCCTCATTGAATACTTTCTTTACGTCATTTCTCAAAATATCTACACTGTTACGATCCAGATCCTTGTCCTTATTCATGCGAAGGTATTTAAATATCGTAGATTTTGGTATTTCATATTTTTCTGCAACTTTTCGTAAAGAACATCCATTTCTTGCCTCTTTAACTGCCTCAGACAATGTCTCTGGACACAGCTTACGTCGCGTTTTTCCATCCTTACTACGAGGCACTGAAAAAACAGGACAAAATTACTTCTAATTATGAATTAACTATTAAAGTAATAAATTAAATCCAAAGTTTGTACCTGTGGACAGTCCACAGGTACATACTCTTTGATGTCCATAGGTACAAATCTGACATTATAACCTAAAAACATATTACCGCCATAGTCGGTACTACTTTACACTGTTATACCACTGAAAATAGATGTTTAACAATATACACTACATTCTGACCCAAGATAATGATATATACTCTGCATATATTCACAAAAATATAGAACGAAAATGATATAAATACTTACTTTTTTTGTAGAAAACCTTTAACAGTCCGTTACCAGCTACACAATAACAAACACAAAATGGCTACTAGTCAGTGTTGCCATACATCAAAAATACTTTACGGATGCGTTCAATTCATTCAATTCCTGTATACATTTTTTAAGATATCGGAGGTGTCCACAGGTAAAACCGTCCACAGGTACAACATCTTCCCCTAGTTTTAAAAATTTTTTGATGTGTTTTTTTTTTTGAATATTCGAAATCATTTTCTTTAAAGTCTGTCGAGCCGAAATTTTTATATTTTTATTTGAAAACTTTATAAAAATAATCGAGGTATAAAATTTATGACGTAAAACGCATACTTTGCTTTAAACAGTCATAAATTGATAAATTTTTCGAAATTCGAAACTCCGACTCGACAGATGATAACAGCAACTTTATTTTACAAGAATTTTTTTCAATTTCGCAAATCGATCAACATTTGCTGAAGATATGATGCACACCGTGGAACAATTTTTTTTTCTTAGTGTTGGGGATCACGTGATTTTTTATATAGTAATTTTTGTAAAAATAAAGTAACATAAAATTTTTTGTAAAGTTTAAACATCAATAAACAATGTGTACTATTTATTTTATTAATTTTTTTTTTCTATCCCCACCAAAAAAATTTTCTTCTAGCGCTTTTTTGGCGCTGCTGAATGTATGTAAGGCCTTAATTAAATGATAACGACCATAAGATACACATTAAACTTTTCGGATCGTTGTGCTTGGTGTTTATATGTATGGGAAAGTTACGTAATGAATTTTATTTTATTATGAATATGATCATCGAGATAAGAAACACGCATATCGTCGGGACTTTCCGTTCTAAAGATGCTAATGAAATGATAATTAATTATAAACCCCATCTACACTTACCTTTTGAAGGCTATGCATAGTTTTTTCCTGCATTATTTTCTTTTACAAATACGTATATTATAAACGTTCGAAAAAATGATTTATTGCAACAGATATAACAGCAATTTATTAGCTGATGAATTTCTAGGATTCACATTATCTTCATTATCAGAATATCTATGTAAATTAATTTTTATACTTTTTCAAATACATTTTGATTAATGAAATTTATTATAATTTTAAATCATAAATTGTTTTCTAATTATAATTTGTACTATATAAATTTTATTTTAATAATATATATAATTCATTGAGAGATGAAGAAGTTTCACATATAACACCAGGAGTTACATCTTTGTTACATCTTCAGGTTCTGACAATTTCTTTTATTTCTTAGTGACATTAAAGTTTGATGTAATCATATCATTATGCTTTGGATTAGTCATCTTTTCTACAGAAATATCATCTTACCTAGTTTTGAGAGTTTGGTTTATTTTTTCATTTTAATGTTCAAAACAAAGTTGTCCGAGCTAAATTCATAATTAATAATGTTCTTTATGCAACATATAGAGCTAGAGCTAGTTTTCTTATGCTAGCTGGATGACGGTGATTTAAATGAAAAATCCTACAATATTCCACATGACCCTAAGTTAGGTGGATAAATGCAAAAATACTGAACGTTTAGTTCATTTTTAACAATGAAAACCGTAGTAAGAGCTTCCATTTTTTGCCAATTTTCAATTTACTTTTCTTATTTTGTTCTCATCCTTTGAAAAACGGATACTTTGAGGTACCTAAAAGAAACAACTTGAACTGGAAAAAGAAAATTTTTTCGATCGATAACTTTTATTCTGATAGATAAAACGAATTCCAGCATAAATTAAACCAAGCCGCCTAATTATGTATTTAAATGAAGCAAAAACAACTATTCAGTGCTCACTTTTTGAAAATTCTTAAATTTAAATGTCAAAGTCCTTGGTTTTGTCATTATTTATATTTATAATTATATTCTTGAAACATAAAGATTAACACAATTAAACGCCAATTGTTTGGTCATTGAATTTTTGGCCATTTTGATTAATTCCACACTTTAAAATAAATAGTTTCAACAATGCAAATCCTATGCACCAGCAAGATTTAAACGATAATGCCAAATTTTGCCGAAGGATCAAGAGTAGTTGTGAAGTCAAAGCAATTACTATTAAGAATAAAGCGTAATTTGAGCTATTTGAACTTCTACTGAATACTTCATCTATATAACACGGACTACATAGTTTTTTGGCCTTTTCAATATTACTCCCAGATCGTATTTGGGTTTGAGTTACTCTAAGAAATTCTTTGAATTTGTGAATGGTTTTAAGGAAATAAATATGAAATCGTCTTAATCAAGACGAGTGAGACTTATAGCAATGTGGATGTGGGAAACAGTGATGGTTCTTCAATAAAATTTATCAACAGAAAGTCTGGTTCAAGAAGATGTTTATGGTTTTCTTCCGATTCTTCCAGTTTCAACAGGACAAATATCCCAACAAACACAGTACTTGGGAGAGATTGAAGTCGTAATCCTAATAAATGGCCATAATATTTACGAAAGAAAAAAAGAACACAAGTTTTGGCACACAGTAGTAGAGGAAGAAATTTAATATTGGGTCTATAACTTAATTCTTACGGTTTGCTAAGAGATGGCGTAACTTGTATAATATTACATCGTTCCAATATTCCGAACTTGCGTTGGAAAGCTACTGTCATTGTACGTCTTTTCAGTGTATGTCATTTATTTGAAGCGTTGACAACAATAATTTTTTTTCACTCAAATATGTCGAACTTTGTTCCTGAAAAAGTGTTTTTGCGGGGAGTTCTTCTTCATTACTTTATTATGAAGAAAACTGCTGCCGAAAGTCATCGTATTTTGGTAGAAGTTTATGGTGAACATGTTCTAGCTGAGCGAACCTGCCAAAGGGGTTTGCACGATTTTAAAGTGGTCATTTTAGCTTGGAAGACGATGAACGTCCTGGGCAGCCAAAAAAGTTTGAAGATGAGGAACTGGAAGCATTACTCGATGAAGATTATTGCCAAACACAAGAAAAGCTCGCAGAATCTTTGAGTGTCACTCAAGCAGCCATTTCAAAACGTTTAAAAGCAGCTGAATATATTCAAAAGCAAGGAAATTGGGTCGAAAGGCGGTTTTTCATGTCCAAAATGCTGCTGAAACGCCACAAAAGGAAGTCATTTTTGCATCGGATAGTTACTGGTGATGAAAAAAGGATTCATTACGACAACCCCAAGCCCAAAAAATCATATGTCAAATCTGGCCATACAGCCAAATCAACGGCAAACCCGAATATCCATGGCGCGAAGGTAATGCTCTGTATTTGGTGGAATCAGAAGGGTGTGCTGTATTATGAGCTGCTAAAACCGGGTGAAACCATCAATGGAGCACGCTACCGAACACAATTAATCCGTTTGAAGAGAGCAGTAGCCGAAATATGCGACCAGCCACGAGGCAATAATTTTCCATCATGACAACGCTCGGCCCCACGTTGATTTTCCGGTTAAGAACTATTTGGAAAACAGTGGATGGGAAGTTTTACCCCACCCGCCTTATAGCCCAGACCTTGCCCCTTCTGACTACCATTTGTTCCGATCGATGCAGAACGCCCTCACTGGAATACGGTTCACATCAGAGCAGGATATCAAAAATTGGCTTTATACATTCTTGGCTGTCAAGCCGGCGCAGTTCTTTTGAGATGGGATCCACAAATTGCCAGAAAGATGGGAAAAAGTCATAGCTTCAGACGGGCAATACTTTGAATAATACTATTGTACATGTTTTTCTTAAATAAACGTTCAAATTTTGAAAAAAAACCGCACGAATCAAGTTATAGACCCAATACTTACAAAAAACTTTATCGATATAAAATGCAGATGCCTCCAAAAGTGTCACAAAAAAATTCTTTCGGATGAGAGAGAGACTGCCATGAAAGCATTTTGTAGATTTAAACATTTACACAGTCAACTTGACCAACATATTTTTTAAGGGGTTGTTGAAGAAATAAAAAGAAGGCAACCCACGAATGAAACTAAAGAACGAATATTACTTTTTTACGTATTATTTTCGGAAAGACAGACTTGATATCCCCGTTTGCAAAAAAAATAGTGTAGAGACTCATATCAGGTGAGTGACGGGTGGATATGCAAATATTGTTCTAAAGAGCAAGTTACATATTTGGTTGATCAGCAAAAAGGCCGAGTTGCAAGAATAGGCGACACAAATGTTGAAACAAAACAATTAAAGTCATTTCCACCATACAGTAGTCAGAATACAACAGCACAGAATCCAAGAACACAATATTTAAATCCTGTCTTAAAAATTAGGAAAATGCTTTAGACGTCACATGCGTCAATCAAGATGAAATGGAAAATGAAGTACCAGTGAAAAATATAACTTGAATGTGTTCTCTACAAAAATTAATTTACAATTTAAACCAATCAAAAAATATGTGTCAATCTTGTGGTACTTTGCAAATTTTGCATTTAAATTGGCGGTTTTGGACACTATAAAATATGTAAATTTTTTAAATAAAAGGTAGTATATTTAATCTCGAAAATAGTTACCATTGGCATCTATGACTCGTTGTAAACGTGATGGTAAACAATATATATATATTCCTGTTTGATAAAAGTCTCTGTCTCGCCCATCGAAGAAATTTCGTAATGCTATTTCTAAATCCTCCCGGTTATTGAATTGTCGTCCTCGCATAAAGTTATCCATTGCTCGGAAAAGGTGAAAATCTGATGGCGTAGTGTCGGGAGAATAGTTTTCCAGCCAATTTCCTTTGTGGTGTCCCTGGTGAATGCTTTATGTGGTCGTGCGTTATCCTGGAGGAACAAGACTCCCTTCCTATTCACTCGATTCAAAAACGCCTCCCGTTCGTTGCGCAACAACAGCGAATTACAGATCCCTATACGCTGCCTTTTGTTGTTGTCGGTAAGTTGATGAGGAACCCACTGACAAAGCCGTCGTTTCTTTCCCAGACGCCGAAGATGGCGACTAATGGTGCTTTTTTCGACGTCGAACTTTATGCTTAATTCGTGCAAAGTTTGGCGTCCTCTATGTCGGCAGGAAGCTCCGTGTCATTTATCCGAAACATCGCCCAGGATGATCGTTGTCTTCGAGGCTACCATCACCGGTGCGGAATCGGGCAAACCATCTTTGAGCTGTAGGTTCTGACATATGCGTCACATATTCTGCGGGCAGACGTTGCTGCATTTGTCGGTAATTTGTACTCATAGTAGAGAGCACACCTTACTTTTACAGTTTCACTGACCATCTTTCCACTTCAATATTTTCCAAAAGACTTAATACATTTGAATCACACTCGACCTTTTATAATGGCCGCCGAAATTTCTTTTCAGGTAGGTACAGATTCCGGGAGAGTGACCTGACGTTCTGGAATAAAGAGGTATACGGATGAGTCATCCCTAAACCGACACTTTCAATGCAACCACCCAATAATTTCGGATGATATGAATTCAGTATAAGGCACATAATATGAGCCACATGTTTGTTTGACCAGAAGGATCTCATGGGTCTCAAGAAATTTCATCTGGTCCAATAAAGTACATAAAGACTTGTATTACAAATTTTGAAAAAATAACATATTCAAATTCGTGTTAATCTTAAATGGAGTCAGTCAATTTGTGCACTGAATGGCTCAAATGTTGCAACGGTACGCAAATGATTCCTCCAGCAATGTCATTTGCTTCGATTTGCTTGCGGCTCTTACACGTAAATACTATTATAATAGCATTAGTATAGTAGGAGTGTGATTGATACAGATAATACAATTAATAACAATCAAACCAAACAGTGGAGCTATGAATGACCTCAGTATCCTGTCCACAGAATTCATTAAAATCTGTTTTTATTTCCTTTCCAAAGTCACTTTGTACTGATTCGTCAGAGTTGGAATTTTAAACAAATTATTGCGGAGAGAAATGTTAGTTCAGAAGATCTCAGACTTAAGAGAGTCAAGAATGGACCTCGTCAAGATCTCGTCTGCTAAATTCAACAGTTTCACCACAGCTGGCGGAAAGAACCACCTAAAATCCAACGCATTCCAAAAAATCCACTTCGAACTGCATGCGCCTAATATTTCTATCCTTAGGTCAGAGAATACTGCTTAAAGAAGCAGCGAACCAACAAAAATCCACGTAGTACACTCTAAGCTGAAACAAAACGCTGATATACATTGCCGACTCTTAACAAATCACTGGAAATTAGAAATGTTGTGAAAGTAAGAACAGCCATTAAACCATTTCAAGTGACCAAACCCACTCATCTCCTTGTGAAACTCGGGCCATTATCCACGAAACAGAAATCGTTCCCGAGAGTCCAAGGTCTGCCATGCCCGAAAACAGTAGTTTCAACCTTAAAACCAAATCGATCAAAATTCGATATAACAACCAATGGCTTTACTTGACGTAAGGAACATTGAATCTCAGAGGGGGTCAGCAGCCACGTCAGCGGGGGGTGGATTCGTATTGATCTGGTGTCGGCAATGTACCACAATTTTCTGTGTTTCTGTGTAACACCGAACGAACCAATTTCATCCTTTCAAAAAAACTCTCTGGACAAACGACCACGAACTCTCTCGAACACTTTATCCTTGTGTAAATTCTTGGGTTCCTGGCTTTGTTAGTGGAATATTTGTCATGTCACTAGTCATATAATCCAGATTATGATACAGACGTTTATAAAATGAGTAAATTTGTGCGCATTTGACTTCATATTTGCTTTGTCAAGGAAAGATTATGTACGTGAACATTCTATCAAATATATTATAAGGGTTTTTTATCTCCTCTTCATTTGCTTATCGGAAGCGAGAATATAAAGGGTTTTTTTTTAGAGGTATAGAATTTTAAAAGCAAATAAAATACAAAGAAATTGTTTTGATTTCCTTATTATGGGCTGTATAAGAACGATAATTATTTATTTATTTTTTTATTTAATAAGTTCTTCATTGTCTCTAAAAATTTACAGGACTAAGCTAATACTTAAAGTGAGAGTTCTGAATTTGGTATTCATTGCATCTACAGTATTTACATACTATTTTGGATCTTAGTAATAACTATGAATACTCGGTAAAGGACGCATGATCTCTAATGTTAACCTGTTAATTTAAATCCTGAGTGCTTGAATGTATGGATTCGAACCGTGTTCTACCTTAACTAGTAGATTATCTCTTCGTGAGAGCGCGAGTTTATTGATAGGGCTAATATTAGCAAGCTCATGTAATTGTCGTGATATGAAATGAAAAGGCTTACTTAGCGCCATTTTTAAGTACCTGTTTTGAGTGACTTGAAGCTTTGATTTCAAATATTTAGCGCATTGGCTCCATGTAGGCGCTCCGTATAATATTATAGGCTGAATTACCATTTTTAAAATTATGATCTTATTCTTTATGTTCAGTTGGGACCTTCTGTTGAGTAGTGGATACAGTTGAAGTACAGAATTAAATGCTTTAATGCTTATTCGTTCTATGTGGTCTCCGAACATGAGTTTCTTGTCCAACGTTAACCCAAGATACTGCAGATTTTCGGACCATGGTATGGCTTGTCCTAAAAAGTTAATCGGTCGATTAGGCAGCAAAGAACGTTTACGTTTTTTAGTGAAAAATATTGCCTTAGTTTTGTCAATATTGAATCTTATTTTCCACCTGTAGAAGAACTGATATACTTTTTCAAGCATTTTCTCTAAGTAAGCTGTTATTGTACTTGGGTGAGTTCCTGAAGTATAAAAACAGGTATCGTCCGCAAAGGCAGCTATTTGACAGTGCTCGCTTGTAGGGAGATCGGCGGTATAGATATTGAAAAGGGTAGGGCTCAGACATGAGCCTTGGGGAACACCAGCAGGGATGCTTCTTACAGTAGAGGTGCTATCTCGGACCTTTACCTTAAATGATTTGTCTTTGAGGTAGGAAGCTATCAAATTACATATGTATGCTGGAGTTTTGTACTCTTTGAGGTTATAAAGTAAACCTTCGTGAGAACGATAATTAACTGCAATTTTATTTAAGTATACTATAGGGCGTGTGAGCGCCACGACAAACACAGAGGAAGTCCACATTTCGGCAAATCTAGCCAATAATTGGGGCCTTATTTCGGCAATAACATGGCGAATGTTGCTCGTCCAGCTTCAATTCCTCCAAAAGTTGGATTTTACAAGTCCACAAGCCAAAATCGTTCCGTTGAATCTCTCATAATGTGGACGCGCACAGGTTAAATTGTTAGGTACGATGCCGAATGGATTCCTTTGGGTCTTCATCGATACTACGCCTTTTAGCTGCTATGGTTTCTTTGTTACGCACTGTACGATGTCTGGATGGATGCGCATTATCTGCGACAGTAAACTGTTCCAGAAAAGATCCATGGTTAATCAAATTTATTGTCTTTTCTAGAAGAGAATTGAGTTTTTTCCAAATACATAAGTACACTAGTCTGAACAATTTGCAGACGTTGCTAAGGCATCAACCTATCCATGATAAAATGGGAAACCAAACTAACCATAAAACGCAATACAGCAATCACAGCATTCCGGACATGAACAAATGTTGTTAACTTAAAATTCTAAACACCTCAAACAAAACATCATTTATAAGGCCCATAAGCCATATATTTATTTCAAAGCACAAGCATGAAGTAGTTATCACCTAATATACCTCAGACCTACATTTTTTAAATTGATGCCCATAAGATTTACCATAATCATCTATTCTTAGTAAAACTGCACTTCTTTTAAGTACTATTATGAATAGAGAAGTGGCAAACTCTATCAAAGTATCGCTTGTATCGCTTAAGACGTATTGGACCTAATTGTGTTCGGTCAACAGCGTTTAATTTGTCACAGAAAAGATCTTTCCGAATGAATTTCTGGGAAAAATGATTAGAAGTCGAGTCGAATTGTAAGCACGGGCATATGTTACCACTATGACATAAATGTATGACTTCTTCCCTCTGCTACAAAGGAGGACTAACTAATACTGACCAAATTCACATAAGTGTTCAGAAAAACATCGTCAGTTGATGATTTGCATTAATTGCAATAAAAGAAACTCTAAAAACCTCTGAAAAACATTTTACAAAACGAATATTTTCAAATCAGAGATCATTTTCAGTTAAAACTCGGAAATTCAGTTCAGATAGTATGTAAAAAATTTTTTACTATAGGTAGTTGAATAATCGAATATTTTAATGAGATAGATTTGATGTTTTCATAGTATCTTTATTTGCAAAGGGAAATAACAAAAACAATGGCCATAAAATCATCCGATATCGTCGGCATCAGTGCAGGACCTTTTAACTACATGTTTTGCTGAAAACATTTTTTTCATCAAAATGATTAAATTAAGTATCCCGCCATCTAGTGATGAAACAATAAACTAGGTTGTAAGCACACTTGGCCGGTAAAGCAGTACAATCTAGTACCTTCTAAATGACAATTCAAAAATATTAGTGCAGCACCTTGTAACTGCAGTTTAAAACAATTCGTAAGTTAGAAGAGTGTGAAGTTTTGTTTTTACTATAGTTCTAGCATAAAAAAGGACATGTAAGTAATTACACATGTAAGTAAAAACACAAATTAACCAAAACTGTCACCAACAGAGAGAGGTGTTATTAAAAGAAAATACATGAATGAGAGTAATACGATTGCGTCAATTACTTGTAAAACTAATAAGCAGAATACTTTGTCTCCTGTTGAAGAATTTTTGTTCGACATTCAGCCTTTTGATGAATTGTTGCCTGTGATAAATAATGATAATAACAATGTTAACTTAACTGAAGTACACGTTAATGAAGGACCTTTTGTGTTACTAGAATTGATTGGCGATAGTTTTGATACATTAGAAGAGATATCAACTCACAATTTAACAGAATTAGTGCCTGTTCCAGAAGGAAATAAACAAACCGCAATAGAGAATCCTTTTGTTGAATCACCAACATTTGAACAAACAATTATTTTAGAATGTTATGTATCTACATTGAATAATGTCAATGACAATGTAAGATTAACAAACCATACAACTACAAGTCAGGAAATACCAAATAATAATACAAAAGTAACCGAAGAACCTACAATTTTACTAGATAATATGAACGAAAGCTTTGAAAAAATAGAACTAAGGGAAAAAAATGCTTCAGAAGAGAAGCAAGGACCCATCAATATCGAAATACCCCCTTCTGTGGCACCAACGCAAGAAGCAAATGAAAATTGTGTTGCTACAAATGACACTGACAATGAATCTAGTATAAGTGGGACAATGCTGACCGAGAACCCCACAAAAAGAAAGCGCTCTAAAGAAAATCAAAAAGTCCTTAATAAGAAGAAAAGAATGGAAGGCCAGAAATATGTGGGGTTTCGTAAACCAAGAGGGCAAAAAAATACATTTAATGATACAGAAAGAAGCGAAAGAAAATTATTACCCAGATGTAATTGCAGCAAAAAAGACACTAAAGTCACAAAATCGACGAAGAAATGTTATGAGATAACCGAAGCAGATCGACAGGAAATATTTACAAATCTATGGTCTAAAATGAACTGGGATCAAAGAAAAGTTTTCGTGTCTAACACCGTCTTCAACCGTGAAGCTAAACGTAAGACTACTGAAGGAAATAGCAGACGTAGTCATTCTTTAGCTTACCATTTGCAAATAAGGAATAATTTATTAGTTGTTTGTAAAACCATGTACTTAAACACAACTGGACTGGGTCAGTGGTCAGTTGCAGATTGGTCGGCAAAAAGCCAGCATGGTGTTATAGAACAACATTCAACAGCTGTGGCCTCCGGAACCCTTAGAGAAAATAAGAACACTGATAAGCTTGAGTTTCTAAAAAAATTCGTTAATCTTCTCAATAAATTACCCAGCCATTACTGTCGAAAATCAACAAAAAAATTGTACTTGGAACAGACGTTTACTACTTATCAATCGCTTTACAATGTTTATGAGTCTAGTTGTGAAAAAGAAGGCATAGATGTCCTAACCATTAACAAAATGAAAGATGTACTTTCAGAAATGAATGTTTCTTTGTTCAAGCCTCGTAAAGACCAATGTGACGTGTGTCTGGCCTATACTAACGGACATTTACCAGAAAATGAGTACGAGGTTCATCAAGCTGAAAAGAAGAAAGCAAGAGACGAAAAAAGTAAAGATAAAATCAGGGCTTTGGAGGGTGAATGCCATGTCTTAACCATGGATGTCCAAGCTGTTAAATTGTCTCCGATGACGAAAGCCAATGCTCTTTACTATCGGACTAAGCTATGTAACCACAATTTTACAATCTACAATCTTGCCACAAGTGATGCAACATGTAACTGGTTCGATGAAACTGTTAGTGACGGCTCAGCATCAACTTTTGCTACTTTTTTGGTTCATTACTTGGAATCCAATTTTCTGGGAAAGGGTGATAATCGCCCTATTATAATATACTCTGATGGTTGTACAGCCCAGAACCGAAATGTAATAATGTCCAATGCACTATTAAGTCTTGCCGAAAAATATGATGTTGAAATAATTCAAAAGTACCTTACCAAAGGACACACTCAAATGGAGTGCGACTCCGTCCATAGTACTATTGAAAGTGCGTTAAAAAATCATGACATCTATTTGCCCAGTGATTATCACCGCATTTCTCAGGAAGCAAGAAAACGAAATCCGTATGAGGTTTTCGTGCCAACTTTTGATTTCTTTCGTGATTATGGATACAAATCCCTGTTAAAGCATACATCGATACGCCCTGGTCGAAGTGTTGGAGATCCTGTGGTTGTTCAACTCAAAGCTATAAAATACACCAGTAAGGGCATATCTTACAAACTGCAATTCGATGAAGAATACCGTCTGTTACCACAAAGACCAAAAAATATAGACCTTGCTCACGCTGAATTTCCAAAATTACATTCTGCTCCTTTGTCAGTTACTGCGAGGAAGTTTAAAGATTTACAAGAGATTAAAAATGTGATCCCCAGGGATTGTTGGCCATATTACGAGTCTCTACCCCATCGTAATTAAAAAAGTTACTTAAATTAGATTGAATTTAATTGTGTTCATATTCTTTCATTAATAATAAAATTACAAAAAAAAATATTGTTTTATTTCTATGAGTAACACATTAACTTGTATCTACATAAATTCTATCAATTTAGTTACTGCATTTCCATGTAAGTGAATTATTGAATTCTTTAATTTGCTTTTGTAACTCAAATCCTTATTTATAACATGGCTATAAAATAAATAAACGAATAATGTGAAAAAAGTTGTATTAAATTGTTCGCATCGCTTTTAAGAAAGTTTTTATCGTCTACTGTACAAAATACTTTTTTGCATTTAGAAGGTCCTGCACTGACGCCGACGATATGTCAGTTTTTCTATTGTTTTCCTCCAAGCCAAAACGTTCACCTAAACTTTTTTAAGCTTTGAACTCTGAAAAAAGGTTTGTCTCGGTCCTCCCTGTTCCCTCCCAGTGGCCATCAGCTAAGTAAAATTTTCGGGTGTCTTACTGTCAAACTTTTGTTGCGCTCAAGGATGTAGCATAAGCCAAAAATATGGATCTCTGGATTAATGCTGGTTTTCCAACTAAAATTTGAAAATTCATTGAAAATTCAATAATATTTTCCTAAAAATGCATATAAGCTTAGTTTTGAAAACAATTGTATACATATATTTCGGAGATAAGAGTTCCTCCTTCTTCAGTGTGTGTTATAGATATGGTATATATTAATAACATATCAATATCAATAACACACACTGAAGAAGGAGGAACTATTTCTATCGAAATGTATATCATACTCATATGTAAGGTCTGTATTTTAAGTAATGGGAATATTTTAGTCCTGACGCGATCTTTTGGACCGGCCGGAACGAGCAATGGGGGGTTTAACCTTTAACACGGTACAAAATGGTGGCTTATGTTGAGGGATGATCGCTCGCGACATTGACGTCTTCAAAAATGTGTGTGCAAGCTCAAAAGCAGCGAACTACGGAACTGCGTTACGCAATTAATTTTGTGTTCGCCTTGGAAAATCAGGAGCATCGACGCTGGAAACGATTCGAAAAGCGTACGGCAGTGATAGATTATCAGAAGCTCAAATTTATAGATAGCACAAAATGTTTGAAGTTATGGTGTAAGATATGGTGTACCCTCCCATACATATTGACTCCTCATTGTTTTCCAAGTCAGCCTGTTTTCAGTTATTCTCATCCAAGATGTGCCGGCTATTTTTTATATATCAAAATTCCATCGAATCTTTCGCCGTGCTCTCGGTCGTTTAATTCCTCTTGGGTACCACTGTGTTATTCTTGTGGTCCATCTGCCATCCGTCATTCTCGCCAAGTGACCGGCCCATCGCCATTTCAACGATTCCGCTTCATCTATCGCTTCTGTTACTTGGGTCCTGTCTTGTATTCACGATAGTCTCTTGCGATCCCTTCGTGTAATGCCAGTCTGCAACTTCCCATGGCTCTATGGGCACCCTTGAGTTTCCTCGTTATCCTTGTTTTTAGCACCCATGTTTTACTACCGTATAGCAGGACCGGCAGGATACACTGGTTGACGGTTTTCTTTTTCAAATACATCTTCATTTTAGACTTGAATATAATCAAGTTCTTCCCGAAAGCGCTCCATGCCGTCTTGATTCGTCGATTGATTTCTGGTAGTAGTGAACCGAGGAATACATATTCTTCGACTATTTATAGTGTGGTGTTGTTCACTTTTGTATGTCCTCATACAAGAGGGCAGGTGTTCTTGTAATTCCTCTTAGCTGTTGGCCATCAGGACTATGATCTGCGAATCTCAAGTGGTTGAGGAGCTCAACATCGATGTTAAATCCTTGATTCTCCCAATGTAGAGTTCGGAAGATGCCTTCTAATGTGGCAATACGGTGTCTTCCTGTCTTACCCCTTTTTATGTGGGAAACTCTGAATGCCATCTAGTTCTTTGACCTTTGCTCTGGCATTGCGGTAGATTTTAGCTAGTACTTCGATAATGGTTTATCTGAGCCTTGCGTTATTTATGCATTGATAATTGCATCGGAGAACACCGAGTCAAAGGGTTTCTCTAAGTCTATGAAGGCTAGTGCTGGAGGTTGCTCATGCTCTTTATATCAACTTAAGACTTCCTGGAATGTCAGGATATGACCTATATTGCTGATTCCACTTAGGAAACCAGTCTGCTCCCGTGGTTGTTCGCAATCTAGCGATGTTTGTATTCGGTTGCTAATTATCTTAGTTAATACTTTGTAGACGACCGATAGTAGACTTATTGGCCTGTCGTTCCTGATGTCTACTTTGCTGCCTTTCTTGTCGATCAGTATTATATGAGCACTTTTCCATGAATCAGGCATGCACCTAGCATTCAAGCAATCAGTGTGAATTTCTGCGAGTAGTTTCCAAGTTTTTCTGCTTGCGTATTTGAGCAATTCAGCAGTGATACAGTCATTACCTACCATTTTATCATTTTTCATTGAGTTTTACCATTTCATTTACGGATTTACCGATAAGGCAATTTGATTTTCTCACATGAATTGTGAGAATTTTAAATTTTGGAATAATTTATATTTACTTTTATTTTAAAAGGTAATAAATAAGTCAAAGATATATATAAATTCTACTAAGACATTTGTTTACCTTGGAATTTCAAGCTATAAGATTTTTATTCTTATTTTTGAAATGTCAGTTGTATAGTGCTCAATAAACACAGTGTATTAATTTCATTGCCATTGGAGCAATGTGTTTAGTTATAGCTATTATAGCTAATAGTTATAGTTTTAACTTGGTAACTCTTGGTTATAGCCTGTAACTCTTTAGGGCACTCCGGATCTCATTTTGCAGTAAAGTGGATGGCTGTTATTGTGGCGAAAAAGTCACACTGGATTTGGAAGTCGAATTAAAAAATTATTTTTCATGTTTTTTATTAGCATTATTATGTTTTTTAATTAAATTATTACGAAAATGTTATAAAATGTACCATATGTGTAAAATCTGTATTGCTTGCTAAGAAATAAAAGGATTGAGACAGTAAATATAATCCTTTGAAATAACACAAACAGCACGTTCAGCATATCGAAATTCAGCAAGCAAAGATGCTTTCAAAGATAAACGTACAGAAATTTGGGCCACATACTACTATAAAATATCGATGGTCTATTCGGCGAAGCAAAGACCCTTTCCAGTACGTGTCGATTCCTGGTGCAAAAATCAATAATGGGAATTAGCAATGAACCTCCTCTTTCCTCGCAAGAGATTTTTAAACCCACATACGGTGACTTCACAAAGAATGAGTTGTTGGGAAAATGATTTGGTGGCTAACTGCAAAATAACAACTGGAGCTTCAATAGCTGGGTCTGCTTCATGGCTCCGAAAACAATTCTCAGGACTAGTAATCCTCGAAATTACAGAAAAAGAAACTGCGAGTATCTTAAATAAAAATTTTTTTAAAGGTTTTGAACATTGAATTGGAGGCTGTGAACATTGGGCCTATCCCAAACGATCGCGACGTCCAGCACTTAACAAAAGTCATGCGCCGAAGCTATCATACGTTCACAGTTCGACAATTTCGACATTCTTTCTGAAATTTCGAAAAAATATTTTTAACATATTAAATACATAAATTCCCACTTTTCATTATTATTTCAAACTATAAATCGTGGAAAAAAACAATTTTTGATACTTTTTGCTCAAAAGGTAGCTGTAAAACCTGTACTAATTTTTAAAACGGATGCAAGAGTATAAATAATTACCCTGAAGGGTAGTTAAATTACCCTGAAGGGTAGTTAAACTCTTAAACTATCGGCAAAAGTTGTTTCAGACCGGTGACCCTGCCATTTAGGTTTTATCAAATTAAGTCGTAAAAAGATGCTGACAAGCTAAGGTCAAATATGTACAGGACATAAATTCTAATCCAACAGTATGACGTGTGCCGATTAAACTTCGTTGAAACGACGCGATCGTTGGCTCCTGCACATTTCTGTGCAACTAACGCTAAGTCATTTCTCATCTTGCTCATCTTTTTCATGAAGAAACAAACTTAGCATTCAGTATTGCATTCACTTAACCACCAATTCATTGATGAATGCAGTAAGTCATACATTTTTTGCGTTCCTTCGCGCATTAATCCTTCGATGTTTGAAATTATAGACAACGAAAACCTCATTATCGGCAGCACTTGTAGTTTCTTCGATTCTCAATCAGGTTCATGCAATTGAAATGTTTCGCAAGTTTGCGGCAATCATGTGAACAAATACGATCTATAACGTATGAATTATCACATAGGACACCGCGGTAGATGACATTTTTCTGGCATTGCTTTTCCAAGCCAACTGAGGGAAAACCGAATTGGATACATTCGTTCGTTATTGTTAATCAGTATACAATATCTTATCAACAATGATAATTTAGTATAACAATCTTCAGCAAATTTTTCTTAATTTTCCGTAGCAAAATAACGCTCGTTATTTTATAATAACAACTCGGTTTTTATCCATTTAAATTTGAATTTGTGCTTTTCACGCTTTCACCCTTGAACATCTAACGTACGTTTGCCTCAATCATTGCTTTGAAATTGTACAAAAAATATGTATATTTTCATTACTTTTCATGAGCTCTGACTGGGCCGCAAATTAAAACCATAGATGTCAACTTGGAAATTCTGAATGTCCCCATTCTAACAAAATTTCAGCAAGGCGTCCTTCAAAATACGAAACTAGTTCAAATATTAGATACAAGTTTAGATTGCATTTATGCTTGTTATGTTAGAACCAACCTCGACCACAAGAACAAAAACCATGGGGTCAGCGCAATTTGCCAAACCAATAAAAGACTAAAATGCAAACAAAGACTTGGAAAGAATTAAATATTATAAACAGAAATTGTGCTCTTAAGATAAAACTATGCTGATCTGTTAATTTAAACACATACTAATATTATCGACAGAAATGAATAAGTAATATGTTAAAGTGCTGATCAAATGGAATTGTGCATCGAAATAAAAGTATAAAAGACCTTTAGATATGTTTTGTGAGAGAGTCAACATAGAACCGTGTACGTAACTTCAAACGAAGTGAAATAAAATAAATAGTAATAAAACTTACCCTGTGTTGTCATTTAAAATATTAATCCTGTATTATGAGAGGAGGAGGGAAGGATCCTTGCAAACTTATACAGTGATTTAAATTTTTTTATTTCGGTTTAAAAGTACAAACCTAAGTTGCTTGTTCTCCAAGCGAGCAGTATCACTGTACCAAAGATATTGAAATCCTCCAGCTAAGCAGATGAAATCTATACACTATGCAACCGGTATTGCAGATCATAGTTGGTGGAATTTAATGACTATCTGCAAAGACGACAAGATATTATCTTGACTTTCCAGCGCATACAAATATGTGCGCATCCAGAACCCGACCTGTCATAGATACTTCTGTCTTCTAGAAACCATTCCTTACACGGTAGCTCCGACCACGCCCACTTTTAAAGTTGAATGGTGGCAAACGACCGGCTGGCTTGCACTGCACTATCTTGCGAAATATCAATACTCACAACATGGTTGTATGCTTCGTGGAAGAGTGGGAAACCGAAACAGACAATGGAACGGTAGTCAGTTTGATGTTAATCTGCAGAGCCGAACTGACAACGTATGAACGTGCCATGTGTTAGGACGGGTACCACCCCTTGAATTAGCCCGCGACCATAGTGGGACGTTTGTTTTGCTACCAACTATTGCCGCGACGCACGTTTATGAGCCGTGGTGTCGGGCGGGTTGTGTATTTTGTATGTTTTTACAGTGTACGAAATGATTAATGGACGAGTATCACGAGCGAGTGTCTCAGTTTAGGGGATCGTACGGTCTGCCTTCTCTGCTGCACGTTTTCGTGGGACGAATTGAATTAGTGAAAGTCATGAATGAAAAATAATGTTATTGTCGTCTGCACATGTTGGGGAGCAAATGGGAGAATCTATCGATTTTCCGCTTGTGTTGGGGTTGGTGTTGGAAGTTATTTGTTTGTTTATTGGGGGAGTAGAGAGATTTGTTGGCATGCTTGTGGGAAATTATGTGTGCTGCATGCGTAGGCATGTGCGAATTCCATTAGGGAATTTCACGTGATATACTCGATTTTTTGATACTACATTGGATTGCCAAAATTTTCTGTTTATAATCTTGCTACGTAGGAATGAAATCCGGACACTTGGCATATCTAAGATACTTTCGAACAATATCATAAATATCTTGTATGATGCCTTGCGCCAAGAAAGAATATAATTGAGTAGCTGTGCAGGATATGAACTTTTGCATCGGAAAATACTTTCGACTGTCAACTGAACGTAACTTTATGCATGTATTATGATTTCATTTTTCAAAGAGAGGCGCCCAGTCGATTCGGGAGGGATTAGGCGGATGCGCTAAACACACTACAAACGCTCCTTGACTGCCGATTAAGCTTGCACTGTCGGCACCGGCTTACACAGGCACATATTTTGTACAACGTCGTGTATAAATTGTTAGTAATGAAGTTCTTTACCTCATCATGTCACTTATCGTTGGTATTAACGTTGGGACATGCCTTGCTTGCAAATGAAGTTGTGCTTCCTTTCTATAATGTATTGAAGACAGCTCCATCACAATAACTATACCAAAAGAGGAACTTACTAGTAGTTCAATAATATTTTGAACGAGCTCGTGAAGTAGTTAAGTCAAGCTTTCATTCATGGTTACAGCATTTAGAAATTCAACGAAAAAACGATTACGTTCATTTGCTTTTCGTCAATTACATCTAGGGTGGCCTGGTCTTGGTGCGTACTTAAAATTCTACTTTACTTAACTGACAGAAAATAAAAAGACACAGTTCTACATAGTTAACTCAGCCTTTGATCCCTTTTTTCAGAAAATTATATTAAACATAACAAATAAGCTCCATATCTTTGGCAAAGTAAAAAAATAACGATTGCGAAACTGACAAAAGCTACTGTGAACTCTGAAACGAGCTATTGCCAGAGTGGAGGATGTGGGGGTTCTCATTTCCGATTTTGGAGTAGCGAGATATATGAATGTAACAAAAAGATTTGCAATCCATGATTTTTATAAGCAAATACAGAATTTATTCTCGTTTCAAATTCTATAGTCAAATCATAATATTGGCTCTATTACTATATTGGCTCGGGATAATTTTTCTGAAGCAAGTCAACATGGAAGAACTCAGCACACGACGGGGCTGGTTGGTCCTCAGTTGAGATATGTTGTTCCGTAAGGCACATACAACTGAATATTTATGAAAGTTTCATCTATAAAAGAACGACATCTAAACGTTTTTGACAAATTTTGCACAAACTTAAAGGATTCACTTAAAACTTAACTGCCAACAGAAATAGTAACAAGCACTATTACTAATAATGGAATGCAACTTAATTATGATGCCTAAAACTAATAAACATCATCAATATTAATCAACTTTGACATCCATAGGTTTGTTTTACTTCACTGAAATCAATAATCTCATTAATGATTTAATCAGTTAGAGTTTTTACAAAAGAGACCATGCTATGCCTCTTTTTGGGACTTTGGCGCTTTCCTTCGTGGTATGTACAGTTCTTGGCAAATTAAACAAAGGGTAAACCATCCGACAATTCATTTGTATTGTTATCCTTTCATATAGTTGGCATTGGTCCGATCAGAATCTTCCAACTGAACCTTGTGTTCAACTGCGACGAGACGTTCCAATAACTTTTTTAACGTCCTTCTACATAGCGCATATTTCGGATATGACTTTATTACTGAATTCTCTACCTTTATCTAATTGCAATATTGCTGGTGAGCCGCATGACATCTTATTTTTAGCTTAATACTGATTTGGTTTCACAGCAGTACCTTTGATACTGTTTGCTTAAATTTAAATGCATCATTAAATCTTCATGTGTGATATTTGTGTATTTAACTTGCAACTCTTTGACCATACGTGGTGCTTCTCCGTGGCCTATTCTGGTGTGAGTTTTATATAGTTTACTGACCGATTCTAAATAAACGAGGCTTTTGCTTCCACCAGCTTTAAGAACTTGGTGAAGGTAGGCGAAGCCTCGGAAAGGGTTGGAAGGGATTCCCTCTAGATAACCCGAAATAAAACCGACAAAGGAGATTGAACAGTTTGGGGAGAGTGCTCTTTCATGTCCACGAATAACAGCCCGGTATGACGAGTTCAAAGAAGGACGTGAAAAGGTTTCAGCTGTTCACGAACTTATTGAGAGAAGTTTTCGCGCTACTGTTGCTTACCCCAAATACAAAAATGCGAGAGTTGAAATTTTTCGTAGGTTTCTAGCTCGTTTTCAAGATAAAGGACAGGCTTTCTTGCAACGTATTGTGACGCACAACGAAACGTGGGTTCACCACTAAATTCCTGAATTGAAAAGGGCTAATATGGAGTGTAGAAGAAAGGGAAAGTCAGGACCATGAAAAGCCAAAACACTGTTGTCAGTCGAGAAATTTATGTCAACAGTTTTTTGGGATTTTCAAATAGTTTTTCCCATCGATTTTCTTTACAATCGTCGTTCAATAAACGCTGGTTACTATTGTGGCCTTCGTGACCAGAATTGAGCCGTAAATCGGTTAAAAAAACGCCATCAGCTCGTCCGGGGCGCCTTCCTTCTGCATAACAATGCAAGGGGCCCCACTCTGCAGCCCTCATAGTCCAAAAATTAATGATGCAATGTATTGCGCTAAACTCGGCCTACAGCCCCGACCTTTCACCATGTCATTTCCACATGTTTGAATTTTTCAAGGGGACATTTAGAGGAGAGCGTTTTATTGGTTGGATTCCCGTCTGAAGACATTCTTCGGAAATGGAATTAAAAAACATAGCTGTTCCATGGAAAAAATGCATTACTTAAGAGGAGAACTATGAAGAATAGTAACTATAAAGTATATTTTCTTCATACATGTCAATTAAATTTGCTATTACAAAAAGCTCACTTATATTTGAATGCCCCTCGTGCAATTAACTTCCCTTCACCAGGAATTTTCAAAACCACAAAACGTTTTAATCGTGTATAATCCAAAGTTTTGCACTTAATTTTAGCAGAAAACAAACCAAACTCAGTACCAATTGTCTTTACTGTTGGCCAAAAGGCGACTGAGAGCCAAAATTCCCACAGTAGCCTTATCCGCTGGCGCTCGGACATGATCTAAGCAGCTCATCTTCAAGGCAATCATCAAGCTAATGTATTTTATTGATTCCTTCGACTTGATGATCATTTCTCCAGTCCAAACGGGAATAACGCGAGGGATCCGCTTCTTGATCAGTATTATGACCTACGTCTTTTTGCAGCGCTAGACTAGTGCAGTATCTAGTTTGAGTCAAGTTTATCGACAAAACGTCCGACAACTGGCGCCGTAATATGCCCTCCTTTTGCAGGTGCTTGCTGCAAAATGTCAGTGCAAAGTTAGTATACAAGCTGTACCACTTTCGCTGAGATAACATCTAGTCCCCGGGCCTTTTCAGTTTCAAAGTCTTCATTGCTGTGTCCAGCTCAATGGCACTAAAAAGCAAGCTATATCGTACTAAAAAGTCGGCTCACAGCAGGACATTCATCACAAGACGTATTGGGACGAAGAGAATGCACAAGAAAGATAGTCTGAACAACCTCATCCATTTTATCCGTTTCAAGCTCACAGACCTTCCATGAGGCTGTTGATATTAAACCTGTTGATGTTCTCTAACAGGTTTCAAAGCAAGAGAGCCTTGCTTTCATTGATCAACGTACGGAGGAGTCTTCTAGCTGACCCGTATGCGAGCGTTCGGGAATGTGAGACATCGCGATCCTTTGCACGTTGACCTTTGCGATGAAGTTTGTGACATTCTCTTCGCTTTTCTGTGATTTCTACTGCGCACCAGCACACAGCAGGCTTATGATGTTGTGGCCGTCGCCTGACGTGTTGAGCTCATGGTGGAGGTCATCACGTTTTTGGCTGGAACTACTCTAGTCCCCGTCATGGTTTCACCACTCATGAAAACATCACCAATGCGTCAACATCTAATATAGAAATGTTCCAACCTACGGTTGAAGGTCAGGCCGCTGCACATCGTTCAGTACACATGCCAATTTCGAGTGCAAGCTACTGGTGATCATTCAATGAAGCGTCCTTTAGTTCCCTCCATTTGTGTATTCTGTAGAGGGAAATGAAGTGAACGTCACGTACGGGATGTTTCCCAAGCAACCTCTGTATCAAAATGTTGGTGTGTTTCAAACGTTCATGACAACAAGTTTTTTCCTAACCACTATTTTTAAGGTTCGTTTTCCTCTGGGATCTAGGCATTCCCCATTCAATTGTCTTGACATTGAAGCCACAAGCAACATGGATTCATTCCGTACCGTGCTATAGACAGTTTCTTACAGTTCTTACAGTTTTTCTGCTTTTCCCTTGGTCAGTACCTCTTTGAAATCCAGGTATCTTCTGCTTCCTGGCTCTGATCCAGATCTCCACACTCAAGGTCCTTGGATTCGCACAAGATAAAGTAGCATCATTTGGGTACTCTCTTGCTCTTGCCGGGAATGTCACACTTGTAACACCGGCTGTCCCGATCTGACCTCTTGCAGTTCAGAGATATATACCAGAAGTTTAGGCACTTATAGAAACGAACTAAGGCCACCCTTTGGTACATTCTGCATATCACCCAGTCGATTTCGATTTCCTCGTTGACCAGGAGTTGCACTATGTCTTTTGCTGGGATGTCTAATATTGCGACCCTTTGGGTTGGTAGGTGTCGACCTTACCCTAAAGCAATCTGCCGTAGGAAGAGTTTGTCTAATGGAATTTTCTTTTTTCTTTCTACTTCTTTCACATTCCCAACACAATGTACGTCTCTTATTCCAAAATGGACATAGGCTGTAATGTCAAGATAACAGCTTTAGAGCCAAGGAGGAACTTGACGATACTCTCATTCAAACCCTTGTCAGTGGATTCCGGCCCGAGTTATACGAGGAGGCCGGCTGTTTAGGTTGCTCAATATGTACGTTTGTAGGCACTTTTTTTCGGGTTCCACATTTTTTCTCAGTTCATTCCGGCCTTCCGTCTACCGGCTCGATCATTAACACATTCTCACGCTGCCTACACCAGTTCCTTTTTGGTGTCAAGCTGAGTGTTGTGCCTTGTGGAGTGTTGTCGGGCTTTTCTGGCGCTTCACACGCTGCACCTTCTTCGCAGCCTTATGTTGCGTCAGCTCTTTTGCGTCCCTTTGATTAGAGTCTGAAGTCTCAGATTGCTTTACTCTTCTCCTGAGACTCGGCTTTAGAGGGCTTCATGTCTAATGTAGCCCTCTTATAGTGTCAAATACTCGTACAGTGGAGTTTCATCTTTTATGCAAGGAGTAATATTTTCAGTTCAGGTAGTTATATTTTCGGTGACTTTCTTGAGCTCTTTCAGCTAATTCTGTACTCTTGGATACCGGCAGCGGTATTGGTGAATCGGGAACCCCGAGTTCACCGATCACGTTCTTAATGTTCTTGTTGACATTCTTTTCAAAATGGGCATCTAATCACGTAATTTTTTCCGTTCAATTTCTCATCTATTGCTGGCTATTTTCGTAGCCATCTCGTCCTGAGGTGAAGTTTTCGGGCTACTGTCATTTTTTCCGTTTCCCACAGAGTGCTGTATGTGACTATCATCAGTCCCCAGGGAATGATGATAGTCACAGTTGATAGTTGAATTTGATGATTCGGATTCTCAATGACTCACCGCGCTTTATAGTATTTGCTGTTGCGCCTTTTATGAGAGAAGCCTGTGCAGGAGGAGTGGTTTAGACTCCCATTTTCGTCGTAATACAGAGGCTCAGTGGAAGATTGTTAATCTGTTGTCTTCTGGAAGGCCTGAGTCGGATTGGTAATATTTTGAGTATTCGCAGTAGTTTTGGCCTCTCAGCAAACTTGCTTGCCTCAATGGTTTTTTCCGTGTCTGGATAACTGGCAACTTCGCCAAGCCTCTCTACCACGACAAGATAGTTCTCTTGAAGAGGAATAATAAAAGTTATAATAATGAATGTTATAATAATAGTATAAATCGTAATTTTAATTACAATAGTGATGGTCGAATGATCTGAATTAGCAATAAAAAATGCTAAAATACTTAGGCATTGTCGGAGTACCTTAGAAAACCAAAAACGGTAGCCAAATGGTAACTAAAGGATCGTGTCCTTCGATTCGTGTATGCGCTCTGATATAAATCAGCTGGATGTAGCTATGAATGAAAGCAGAAGTTTATTGAAACTTGATTTCATTCTCGCAGTGGAAACTTCTCGGTGGTACTCAAAACTAACTTTTCTGTTCCACAGGATTATTACCAAACTCCTTCTTCATCTTGCTTCTCATCAACAAGATTGAACAGACATTAACAAGACAGATGAAAGCATGGAAATGTCAGTTATCGTACTATTTTCCTTCTATTTTTTAATTGTTCATGATATTATAATGGCAACGGGTGGTCCTCAGTGTAATGAACTTTCAATGCTTGTGCGGACTTTCATGAACTGGAAAACCATAGTTTAAATTTAGATTTTGGAGAGTACGCATGTCTTCTGTGCATTGAAGTGGTTATTGCACATTATATGTGCATATTTAATTCACATATATATCCTGTGTATCACAACTTTTATGACACGAAGTCCAGCGCATTGTGTCAAAATGAACCTTCACTAATCGTGAAAAAATATGAAAGCTACAATTCAAATAGAAAAACGATGGTATTAGTCTACCCAGCCAAGTCATTTCGTTTAACTTATATAAACTGTGTCCGTTCGTTTATTTATAAATACTCATAGTATTAAAGAAAGCTACGTGTCAAACATATATGACACTCGACAACACCTATTTAAGCCGTGTATCCTTCAAGAAACTTTTTTGGTGTCTTAAGAGGTTACATGGGTTTACTCGGGCGAAAAAAGGGTCTATTTTCAACAATTTTTTTTATACATAAAAAATAAAATTTTTACTGTTACTTTTACTACTAATAAAACTTTTTACTGTCTTAAATATATACATTTGAAGAATAATTTTTTTAATTTTCAAAGAAAAATATTTAAAACTTCGCCATCGGGACGTCATTTCCGATGACGCTTCGGAAAAAAGGTGTGTCCGCGTTGTCAGCAGAACCCATGACAGTGCAAGAAAAATTCTTGTTTTAGTTAAGAGCATAAACTATAACTTGGACGAAGGAAAAAGAAAAGAAGTGAAAATTGGATTTTTGGCAGACATTTTTGCAAAAAAATGCAAATTTTGGTCAAATTTTCATTACATTTTTTGTTTTTTAAATAGTTGAAATTGAAAGAAAAAAAAATCCTTCATCCAAATTCTTGAGAATTGTTTCTCAAATACCATTATAAAATTTCATCAAGATCGGTTGAGTAGTTTTCGAGAACTTTTGACAACCGATTTTGAAAATACAGTTTCGAGAAAAACGTGTTTAAAGTTTTGAGTAACAATAAATCTGGGGAGAAAAAATTTTCTTAACCAACATTGAATCGTCGATTTCTGGGCAATAAAGTAAACAACGTGCAGCAGCTTCAATGTCCTGTGCATCCTTTTGCTCCTATCTATGACGAATCCTAGCTTCGCGAGTCTCGCTTGCAGATTTTTTCTCAGCTGCGCACACACGGTTTTCATCAGCATTTCGGGCATATTCGTGGGAATTTCGGCCAAGTTTCAAATCCATTCCATGCATAATTGATAATAAAGCTAATGTTCCTTCATTAAAAGTGCAAGCAGCGACTAATGCAGCAATATTAACGCTTTTTGAACCAGCAGGAAGTATTTTTGGAGTAATCTTCCAGATTAACTGGTTCAAGCTTTCATTATTATTTTGTGTGAAACCACCAAAACACCGCGCCAGAAGTTCATCCTTACTGAAGTCTTCATAGACAGTTTCATTGCAGTCAAAACATCATCTGCGAATGCAGTATAATCATATTTGAATGATGAAATAGTGTTTGTAGCTGATGCTCGCTGGCAGGAGCACCAGGAGTCAGGACCTTTTGGGCAATTTCCGTGCTGAGGAATTTTATGTGTAGAGCTGTAGTGGTAATAAGTAGCCTATATAGCATCTTTCATTTTTACAACTGACTCACAGTTTCTTCTTATTGCGAAACCATAATAAGTTGTCAATTTATCCAATACTCAAATAACAAATCTGAACCAGCGATTAATTTCAGACATTTTTCCGATTTTTCTACATGCTAAAACATATTTCGGATCACATCTTTCACATGCTACCACATTTTGAATCCCATACGGTCTCATTCAGCCGCAAGCGAAAAGAGCAGTGATGGGCCGGTAGTAAATGCGGCTCCAGAGGTTTACGACCACTTCACTTCTAAGGTTGCTACTGCTGAATCGACCTCAGTAGGAGGAACGCACAACATAGAACGTAAGCTCCCGGAGGAGAAAGTCGGTGAAAAAGACCTAATTGTTAAGGAGGTTATCGCGGAGAACCGTTCCGAGGAAGAACGGTTGACTAAAAAATGTTATGCGATCCTCAAACGTATGCAAGGAGCGTGCATAAACCAAAAAACAATCAGTAAAGATGTAAAAAATGGAATGTTTGAGCTCGAAGACCTCTTGGATCGAGTTTGCCACTACAGGAGACTCTAGAAAAAGCTGGAAGAAGAACATCCAGATCAAACGGTGCACGTTAAAGTCACTCAACCTTTCCTTCCCAGTATCAAGAGGACTGCTGCTAGCCCTCTTGAGAGCGAACAGGAGAAAAGGCGTAAAGAGAACGTTGAGCCAGAAAAAGAAACGCCACAAAGAAAAGACGCCTTCCAACTCGGGATATATAAGGCGGCAAAAAATCCGCAAAACGCGAACATAAGCTTAGCCAACAAACAGTGCCTGTTCAAACAACGACAAATACCGTGGACAAACCAGCAAGAAAAAAGCGAAGAGTCCTTGGAGACGCCATTCTTGTGAAGCCCACTGACGGAAGGAGCTATTCTGACGTTCGACGCGATACCCGCAAGAATCTCAAGCCGGAGGAAACAGAGACGGTTATTAAAACTCTACGATCGACGAGGTCCGGAGGGCTACTCGTCGAGTTTGGAGCGGACTCCTCCGATAAATTGATATTCCGCGACAAAATAAAGGACATCCTTGGGGCAAAAGCCACCGTCTCTACCTTGGAGCCAAGAGCTTCATTGGAAGTAAGGGACCTGTATTGCATCGCCGATCCGGCTGAGGTCGAAGAAGCCATTCTAAAAGAGTTCCCTGGAATAACTCTAGAAAAAGTAAAGCTTTCTCGAGAGAATCGCCGAGGGCAAAGGCTGGCCATACTCGACGTAACGGAGAAAGATGCTACACAACTCCTGGCCAAACGAAAAATAAAAATCGGCTGGGTGGTGTGTAGAATTCGGCGCCGAGCCATCCCAGTACGATGCTACAGGTGCCTTGGATACGGGCACACCACCTCGAACTGCAAGGGCCCTGACCGTAGTATGCTTTGCTTTAAGTGTGGAGCGTCTGGGCATAAGAAAAAGGCGTTGAGACTCCGCGCTGTTTGTTATGTAATCATCTTAACTCTCAACCGACAGAGCACCTTCACGTTGCAGGAACAGGCGCGTGCCCAATCCTTAGAGAGGCACTAGCAAAAGCAGCTCTGAGGTGATGATCAGGGCCCTTCAAATTAACTTGCACCGTAGTATCAATGCACAAGATTTGTTAGAGCAGTTCGCCAGAGAAAAGGGAGCTGATCTGCTGCTGCTGAGCGAACAATATCGAAATAAGGCCTCACCAGCCTGGTTCTCCGATGACTCCCATACTGCTGCTGTTTGGGTTCGTGGCAGCATGCGACTCCAGATCCAAGGTCACGGCCGAGGAGACGGTTTCGTGTGGATTCGGTGCTCAGGTATAACGATTTTCAGCGTATGCCTGACGCCCAATGAGTCCATGCCATCTTTTCAAAATAGACTGGACGCGCTAAAAGATGCTGTTCTGAACACAGATGGCAAAGTACTCGTAGCAGGAGACTTCAACGCCAGAGCCGTTGAGTGGGGCATGCCTCAAACCGATTCCAGAGGGCAACGCATTCTGGACATGTAGGCGAGGACCAGGTTGGTGGTTTTAAATACCAGCAATGTACCTACCTTCCGGCTCTGGGGCTGCGAAGGAACAATCCCAGATGTGACATTCGCCTCGGAGTCCCTCGCACCGACGACGCTGAACTGGAGAGTACTCGAGGATTATTCAGCGAGTGATCACCAATACATCGCGTTTGAGATCGGCGATACCACTCCTCGCTCGTCTCAACGATCTTTCACTCCCGGGTGGAATTTCGGAAAAATGGATGTGGAGACTTTCGCCAATGTGATTCTGGAAGGCGGAACGACATCGGGGTGCCCTTCAGGGAGCGGAAGGGCTGGAGTCGAGGGAATGGTGGAGTCAACGATGAACCTCATCACTTCTGACTGTAGCTCATCTATGCCTCGACGGAGGCCTCGACACGACAGGCCTGCTGTACATTGGTGGTCAAAAGATATCGCAGACACACGAGGCGAGTGCCACAGACTTCGACGTGCAGCTCAGCGCTCGAGAAACGTAGAGGAAGCATCCAATAGGACAGCAGCATACAGATCAGCGAAGAAATAACTCCGAAGACTCATCAATGAGAGTAAGGCAAGCTGCTGGCGAGAACTTGTGGACGATGTGAACAGGGATCCATGGGGGCTCGGCTACAAGGTAGTGTGGCGCAAGCTTTACTTCAAACAGACAAGATGGACGGCATAGTGCAGGCGCTTTTTCCAACTCATCCTGTCCGTGTTGATGCTGCCCACGAGGTAGACTCAGGCGAATGTCCATCGTTCACTAAAAATGAGCTGGGGGATGCGGTGCTTTCTATAAAACCTCGAAAGGCACCTGGACCAGACGGTATTCCAACCGAGGTGCTACGAATGGTTTTCCACGTTTGCCCTGATTTGCTACTCAATGTGTTTAACGCTTGCCTTAGAGAAGGTGTATTCCCATCTCGCTGGTGTTCGCAAAGCTCATCAAGAGAAGACTCACTGACACAATTGGTGCTACAGGGAATGGATGATCACCCGCTGGTTCAGTTTGGCACTAGAGAAAACCGAGGTGGTCATTCTCACGAAGAAAAGAATTCCCACGGTAATTCCTTTGTAGATCGGAGATGCGACTGTTGAGTCTAAACTTGCAATAAAATATTTGGGACTATTGATTGATTCCAAAATGAGTTTTTCGGAACAGATCACTGACTCTGAGTCGGCGGTGCTGGTAATCGCAGGAGTGATACCCATCGCCCTCCTTGCTAGGGAGAGACGGAGAATTTATGACCGAAAAGTGGAGGGCTCAAGATATGCTGTCAACCGAGAGGAGAGGCAGCGCACAATACTCGAGTGGCAACAGTCCTGGGAAGGCGACTCTAATGGCCGCTGGACTGCTCGTCTTATAGGGGACGTGGGATCGAGGCTAAATCGAAGGCACGGTGAGACTGATTATTACCTTGCCCAGCTTCTTAGTGGACATGGGTATTTTCAGTCTTACCTGTACAAGATTGGTAAATCAAGGTCCCCAGACTGCATTCTCTGCCCCGAGGAAAGGGACGACGCATGTCACACCTTCTTCAATTGTAGAAGGTGGAACAGGATGCGGTAGGACTTGTGGGAGGTGATGGGAGAGCTTTCTCCAGACAATCTGGTCGGAGAAATGCTGAAAAGTTTCGACAAATGGACCTGTGTGGCACATTACTCTCGGGCAATACTTACAGCCAAAAAATGTACAATGGATAACCTTGGGCGCGGGGTCTAGAGGGTCTCCTTTCCAGCAGTCCTCCTCCATCCTGCCCCCTCCCGCTGGGGGGAGATTTTTCTAGGCTGACGGCGCCCTAGGGCGAAGTAAAAAGAGGCCTAGCCCGAAGTAATGTGTCAAATGGTTCCAGGCTAGAGTCTCTTGACAGGGGGGGTGTTTAGTGGGTAGTCTGGTAGCATGCGCTGCTAGGAGTCCCACACTCCGGGCGTAAATTGCCTTCACCCTCCAACCCAAAAAAAACCACATCTTGAATCCCAGACCGAATTTCAAGCATTGTTTAAAATCCAATTTTCCATTGCACAATTTTTCTTCATCTATACTTTTAATAATGTTACAACACAGCACAAAAGATGAAAGTGTTGAAAAAACTAAGGCAAAGTCTATAATTGAATATTGGAGCGTGTCTTTCTGTGGCACGTGCTGTTTCTCGTCACTTTTTAATTTTTTTGCCGACGTGCTCGCGAAGAAAGGATCAATTTTCAGATTTTTAAGGATTGAATGACTGTCTCCTTTTCCCTGGTCTATCTTTTCTATGAGCGCTGTCATTTAACTGAGTTTTCGAAAGTTTAGACATTTTTAAATAAATCTCACAACAGACACTTTGGGTAACCTCAAATGAACCCCGTGATTGAAGAAGTAATCACCAACTGAAGTATTTCAAACTAGTTACTTTTAAGAAAGTCAAAACAATATACAATAAAAACAAACAATAGACGAGCAGCTATTGCGCTCGGGGCCTAGCTGATCTCGAACGCGCACCTTCACAAGGCTGTTTCTCCGAAACTAATATTCGGATCGACCTGAAAATTTACGACAATATTCTCGAAAAGATGTGGAAAGAAATAAGATTTTTTTGAAACTGCGAAACCCATGTAACCCCTTAAAGAAAGAAAGAAAACACTGGAACCGAGCTACACAGACACGCAGTTGATCAAATTTCGATTGTAAAGCATAAAAGTATGCCGTCAAAGTTGAAAAGTGGTCGGAACTTAGAAATTGTATCGATTCCTTGAGATAGATTTGAAGAAGTATCTTATAAAGATTTTTGCTATGTATACTAATTCGAAATCGATGTCAATTTCAATCTCTTTTCCGGTAAGCGGATTCTCTGTCATTCCTTTGTTTGAGCAATCAGGAAAACGATACATTAAAATACTTCCACGAATTTCCTCAAAGACTGAAATTAAGATAAGCAACTAATCAAACAGCAAACAATTTAAAAAAATGTTTAACCTAATCAAACTCATGATATCAAATCAAGGATGTGAATCTATAGGATCCGTTAGACATTGCATTTAAATTCAATGCTTACATCAAATAAATTAATAAAAAATTTAAAAATTAATTTTTATTGATCGAAGCTTGAAAGTTATTTCCAAGAAAATATTCTCTTCTCAACATCTTGGAGTGTGGTGGAACTTGTCATATTCAAATATTTAGGGATGCGTTCATGAACGTAAATTATTATGATTATACTATCTCAAAATAACGATTATTATACGCGCACGTTCATAAAATTGCATGAATAACACATTTATAATTTTTAATATTTCTTGTGTGCACCCATTTATATTGAATTTATTAATAGTTTAATCATTCAGTGGCGATCGATTCATTTATCCTCTGAATATTTGATTTGTCCACAAACATCAAACGGCTGTAAAATATGGCCAATTAATTTAAATTTCAAGACTTAACAACAAATTTCGCCTTATTAACCAATAGCCTTCATTCATATTCAAACCTATTCACTATTCATTTCTAACATTATGGCCATCCTATTCTGCAGGCTGCAAAATTCAATATCTAATCTGCCCAATTATCACCGCATTCGTGCATCGCCTTATTTATAATCTCGATTTCAGCTAAATGTTACAGCGATCATAAATAAAAGTTTATCTTTATCTTTTATCACTGAAAGCTGCCATCAATGGATATATAGAACTCGTCCGCTTTGATCGCTGAATGTTGCGAATGCGTATGAGTGTGCACGAGGGTGTATGTCCAGCAAACTGCTGTGATTGCACATAAAGATCGTTATCACCTTACTGAGAAAAATTTTTAACAATTTGTGTGACATTCATAAAATTTGAATTGCTGATTATGCACAAACTCAATATTTAAGAGAATAATGTATGAGAAGAAAAGGAGAAGCCAATTATAATGTTTTTATAATAAAATGCCATGTTCGATTTCCACGAAATTCTACCTACATAACTGAACAGGTTACCAAATTACTTCTTGGAATTGAGAATGAATTGACCACATGCTGATTTTGACTTCTATATACAAACAATCTGTGTTTATTTATGTGTATTTTTGGGAGTAGTCTTGAAACGTTTATCTTTCCTTTATAATTTCATTCCAACAACTTTATCTGAGGACAACCAACTCGGCATGTGTGTTTTTAAGAAATAATTGTCTGGCTGGTGGACGGTAAAGAATTCCGCTTAATTAAGTTTGATAAATTTTCAAAAGTATTTGGTGTTTAATTATTTTTTCTGACGGCTGAAATAATGTACGAGTTATTTATATCGCAAAATTGATAGGGCCGGACGCCAATATCATCGCTCCTTATTTATGCATTTCGAGCGAGGGCGTTTAATAACGGGTATTCTTTTTACAAGGATAGAACTGCAAGTTGGCAACACTTTTTAATGCTACCTATGGATTGTCAACTGTCATGCGTTTAATGGTTAGTTTGGTTGGCCATTTAATCATAAATAATCATAAATGTGTAACATCTGCAAGTTGCAGGTTTTTTTTTCCAAAAAACCGTTATGTTTGAGTACTTATCTCACGCACAGACATTTTTATGGTTGACATAATCGTTCATCAGAACAATTAATTCGATTAACCATGGATCATTCCTGCACGACGTGCACACTCACTGATAATACGCATCCATCTAGACGTCGTACAGTGCGTATAAACAAATCCTACCAGTTTTAGAGCGTGGTAGCCATTAAGGTCCAATTGTGTCCATTCGACATCGTACTCAACAGTTAAGCCTGTCCCCATCCACATTATGGAAGATTTTACGAAAGGATCTTGGCTCGCTGGCTTACAAAACCCAACTGGTGCAGGAATATAAGCCACCTGGCACGGCGTAGATTCGGTGTATGGGCCCAGGAACAAATTTCTTCAGATTCCGAATTTGATAAGAATATTTTGTTTTATTAGATAATGTGTTTTTCGGGCCCGTGGAATCATCGCTCCACACATCTTCAGAAATACAGTTGGGAATAACATTACAGTCAATGGTAACCCCTTTATAGCCATAGTCAATGACTGCCTCGATCCAGAATTGACTCGCCGTAATACAGGGAACCTCTGGTTTCCACAGGATGGTGCAACATGTCATACAGTTCGTGCAACCATCGACTTATTGAAAGAAGCATTTGATGAGCATTTGATTTGAAAATTTCTCGTTTTGGAAGATTGTAAGATTGTGTGAGTTAGCATACTATTTCTTGTGGCGATGCGTCAAAACACTCGTCTACGATGACAAGAACGAATTACTTTGCCATTTGGGAGACAACTTTCACTGCGTTATTGGCGAATTCCAATTGTTGGTAAGAGTAGTCGAAAATTAGACCTGTCGTTTGGATTTCCTTTGTTCCAGTCATGGAACTCACATGGCCTAACTTATCTTCAATTGAAAATGGCAGTAAATAATTTTTGCAATAAAACCAATTCGATGGCAATCGAAACAATTTATCTGTATTTGATTTTATTTCAAAATTAGATACCTCTAAAAAACGTCCTTCACGTTCGAACCATTTTGTCGTCGAGTTATAAAATCTAACAATAGCCGAGTTTTTTTGATCATCGCTTTCTGGGTTCACATTGTCATCACGATGTATGGAAAACATCATATCGATGCACTTTCTTCGCCATGTTAAGAAAGAAACAATGAAATATCTTTTTTGAAATACAGAAAGGAAAGATTTTTCTACATGCTTAGCCTGGAACTGGATGGGAAGCCACGCTTTGTTGGATCTTAGTGTACCAACAGCAGTAAATTTGTGGTTCTTTAGCAAGTTTTCATAAAGTTTACATTAAAAGAATTTTTACGTACCGTGAACGGTCTTTAGTCATGCTGCGAATTTTGAATTCAATGTATAAAGCGTTTCATTATCATCAAGTTCATAAATTTTCAACGCATAATTTGCCCTTTTACAAAGAACATACTAACAAAAAGAGCATTTTTCCGAAAACTAACTAGTTTTTGACAGTGGTCAAAGGTTCAGACGGTGCATAGGCGTCTAGGATTATGCCGAATATCTCAAAAATAAATCGAATTGTTGTCGAGCGATCTTATGCAGCTCTTTCCATAGCTCCAACTTTCCAACTCCAATACCATTCTTACTGCACAAGTCGATAACACATTGCCTGCCAGACCTTAATAATCAAACCAAAGTCCAGAAACTAATTTCGTTTCATCTTTGTCAGTTGCCGTGCACGATTTAGCGCAGGATTTGTTGACCAATCTTAAAGAAATCTTCTGGTTTCTTGTTGGAACTCATACCCACAATTTCTTTTGTCACAAGGTCTCGAAACGTTCTACTTGTGTTGATCTATTTCGAAAAATGCTCTAATATCCAGGTTAAAGTGTAATTACGTTTTCCCTTCTTAATCGTACATTTGTCCTTGGTTTTGAAGGTTTTTATACGATTTTGTTGTCCTCGCATTGCCAAGAATAATGGTGGGGACGTTGATGACGTCCTATCGAAAGATAATTCCGTACATATTTCGTCATCTTTCGTCTCCCTTTCATTACATACGTTCAATGTCTCGCTAATCTCACCTAATTTGATGGCCACCATTTGATTTGAAATATTCCTTCATCAGACAAAGAATCTGTTTCCTCCAACAAAACGCTAGAATTTTTTCATCCCATAAGATCCTGGCGATTTCCAATCTTGTGTACCTTTGATCAAAATAAAAGTTAAACAAATGATGACAATAAATGCAAGTAACGAATGAACAACGAATTCACGCATGCCTTTCAATATGACTGTTTTGAATTGGAACAAATTTGAATTGAGACTTATTACATATAATTTCTTCTTTCAAGCAAAATGCTCACCAAATAATTTCACAAATTTTCCTATTCTCTATTTCCTAAATATTTCCTCAGTAACATTAAACACTACAAAATACTTTATCTTTTATGAATTAATCAGTATGGTTTATAGCTCAGATCCCTACGGAATTTCATAAATATAAATAACCTTAGAATAAAAAATTATATCACATTTCACTATATGTGATAACCGTTTTGAAAAATGCAAACCAATATGAAAAGGATAATACAGGATAATATAGCGTGCTCCTTTTAAGAGGTATACAACTTTGAAATGGAATAAAATACGAATAAATTGTGTGGTTGCCATAAAATTGGTTTTATTAGAAAGATAATTCTTCTCAATCTTGTTAATAGTGGACATGTGAGGGCCACGACTGAAGAGGAACGCGCAGAGGAAGTCCGAACCAGAGGTTCTAATCTACTAATTATTGGGGCCGTAAATCGCCAATAACGCAGTGAATGTTATCTTCCAAATGGTCATGAGTCTTGGGCTTGTCGGCGTAGATGAGTGGTTTTACGTATCCCTACACGAAATTGTCCAGCGGTATTGAAACACAAGACCTTGATCCCCTGCATTACGACAAGTCAACTCCGAATGAGAAAGTCTATAGTCTGACTCTATAGCGGTGACCATTGATCATGGCTCTATGGGGGTCACCATTGACTGTAATGTTATTTCCAGCAGCATTTTCGAAGATATATGGATCAATGATTCCACCGGCCCATAAAGCACACCAAACAGTGACTTACTGCGGATGTAAAAGTGTTTGAAGTTCCGAATCAGCAGCAATCTGTTCTTGAGCCCCCACAAACCGAATTTACCCCGTGCCCGGATTTTGTAAGCCCACGAAAATAAATTATGAAACAGTCGAAATAAATCTGCAGAAATTGCAGACTTTGCTCATCGTTAACTCAAACATGACAAAATGATAAATCAAACTAACCCCTAAAACGTATGTGACATCTGTCACACCATACGTAATGTTAAAAAGTGTCGCCAACTTACAGTTCTATGCCTCTGAAAAAATCTTTAGTTATGCAGCAATTACAAAACTCACGAAAGAAAGTTCTTTTCCATCAAGACAACGAACAGGCATGTAGTAATCCAAGATACTGGACCAACTGACCAAAACAAATGCTGGAAGTCTTCGAACATACCCCTCCACCCTCCACCCTCCGCCCTGTTCGCCACACTTGGAAAATAGTGATTTTTTTTATTTTTTCGGGTAAAGGGATATTCAAGAAGCAAAAAAATTGATGATGATGAGAAAGAAATTGTACGGTATTTCATGAATGCCCAGTAAGAAGATTGCTTTTAAAAAAGGAATACCAGCTCTGGATTTTAAATATCTAAAAAGATATTCAAAATATATTAATCTTATTTATTAATGAAAATTGCGATTATGTGTAAAAACGAAATCATATTGTACAAGGTGTGTGTCAAAAGCTCAACGGACTGGTTGAGAATAAAGAAAACGATGAATGATTTCGGCAAAGCAGATTTTTTTATTCAAAGTAGTTTCCTGTGGCCTCTCTACACCGCTTTGCACGGTCTATGTGCGTTTCAAAAGATTTATGTAAGTCATTCTTTGATATCATGCTTAGAATGGCGGTCGTCGACTTTTGGATGTCTTCAATGTTCGCAAAACGCTTTCCTTTCATGCTCAAATGTAATTTTCCGAACAGAAAAAAGTCACATGATGCCAAATCAGACTATTACGGGATTGATGAAAAGAATGCCATTTTTTATCAAAAAATCGGTCACAAGCGTTGAACGATGAGCCGACGCATTATCGTGTAACAAAAACCAACTTCCACATTCATGATATTCTGGTCAAACACGATGCATTCGCGAAAGCAAATGCATCATATCACCAAGATAAAACACAGCATTAACCATTTGCCTTGTTGAATGAACTCTTTATGGACAATCCCCTTGGAATTAAAAAAAAAACAACATTGATTTGACATTTGACTTCTCCAAACCTGATTTGTTGGGTTAGGTCATACGTATGCTGCCATTCGGCACCTTGTCGCTTGGTTTCTGGATCATATTGATAACATGACGTCTCGTCACCCGCTACAATGAATTTTCGGTAGTTCGGGTCCTTTTTGTCTTCCTTAATCAAGGCTGTACAATGTTTAATGCAAAGCAAGTTTTGATCATTGGTCAACTTTTGATGAACGATTCGTGCACAAATCTTTCTGAGGCCCAAGTTCCCCATCAAAATGCTCATGCTTGAATCGACTCAGGGGGCATATTAGGCACCATTTCTATGTAACGCAATGAGGATTTTGGCTCATTCTTAATAAATTCACGAACAAATTCAACGTACGTTTCGTTCACAATTGATCTTGTACGGTCAGAACGTTCGTCGTCATCCATCATATCCTGGCCTTCTTTGAAACGTTTAAACCACTCGAAGATAGAGGCACGAGATATATACTCACTGCCAGACGCATTCATTCCTTGATGCGTCTGGATCGCCGTTTTACCAAGTTTAAAACAGAATTAAACGTTCACCCTTTGTTCAAAATTTATTCTTCGACTAATGATACAAAAGTACTGTCTCTTAGAGCGCAACAACTTGGGTTCTTTTTGTCCAAATGTCATGAAATTTTGACACAACGTGATGATGGACGTTAGATGAAATGCCAAAAAGATCTGAAAGATGTCACCACTAGCTTTCTTTATTTTGACATGTCCGGGAACTTTTGAGGCAGATCTTGTACATAACTTCTCTCTGATATAGTCATTCTCATTACTTTTTGAACATCATCTGATCCGTTTTAGAAGGGCTAGACCTAAGATCCGGAGTCTATTTCCTTTTAGAGTTAAAAAAGAAAAGGAAGAGAGAAACCAATTGAGAATGAAAAAATGAATGAAGGACAACACGTAGGTAGGTAATAAAACACCAAATAAACTTGAAATTTACAGAAAAATGAAAAAAAAAAACTTGAAATGGACCCAACTAAAACCTTAAATGCTCTGGACGTCCTTGTTCTGGCCAAAGCGAGCATAAGGTTGTGATGGTATATGAAGGAGTGGTTGCTAACTCAATGATTTCAAAGTGACGCCGATGCTAAGATGTTCTTTAACGAAGAAAAATTATGTCCACATCGGATACCGATTTCATTTATAAATTTTTTTCCCAAAGAAAGCTGCTTACTTATGCTTACTTATTAAATTAAAAAAACAAGAAAATGTTTGACAGCTGTTAGTTGACAAGGATTAAAATATGTATATTGATAAAATTCAATATTTATGTAGTACCGTCCATGAGTTCTTGGCCATACGAGGTCTGGCTATTAAATAACGAGACTGCGTGCCTAGAGGGCGCCGTAGAGGGGTGGGGAAAAAACGAGTAGTGCGTTGAGTATCTAGATATCTTGTCTATGCACGTACCAAAATACGTTCTCGTCACTATTATTGTATTTGTGCAGCAGCGGTTTGAAACGATCGTGTTTTTTTCTCGTGCTGAAAACCATGTGTGACGAAAAACAAGAGCAACGTATCAATCTCAAATTTCTCGTTAAATTGAAAAAAACTCCGACTGAGTGCTATAAATTGTTTCAAAAGGCCTATGGGGACAATTCTCTATCGTGTGCGCGTGTTTCTGAGTAGTGTAAGCGGTTTGACAAATTTGACACGAGGAATTGCACATGACAAAAGTCTGTTCGAAGTTGGTGCCAAAAAACCTGACTCCTAACCAAAAGCTCTTGCGTCAACAGGTCTGCTCAGATTTCCTTGAAAGGTGAAAAAAAAAAAAAATTCCGGACTGATGAAAAACATTATTACTTGCGACGAAACGTGGATTTTTCAATACGATGTTAAAACAAAGCGGCAATCGATGCATTGGAAGAATCAAAAAAGCAAGGATGTCCAAATCAAAATTCAAGGCAACGTTGATCGTTTTTTTTTGACATTAACGATATCGTGATGACTGAATGGGTTCCAGAGGGTCAGACTGTCAACCAGACTTACTATTTGTCAGTTTTGGCAACACTGCGAGAACGAGTTAGTAAGAAACGGCCCGAGTTGTGGAAGAACAATTCGTGGATTTTGCACCAGGACAACGCACCTGCCCATAACGCGCTATCTGTGAAGCAGTTTTTGGCCGGTAAGCGCACTCCAGTGCTCGAACACGCACCGTACTCGCCAGATTTGGCACCGCGCGGCTTTTTTTTTGTTTCCGAAGATAAAATCTGCTTTGAAAGGGACCCGATTTGAGTCGATGGAAGCGGTAAAGCAAAAAACGGCAGAGCTCCTAAAGGCCCTCACTAAAGAAGACTTCCAGCACTGCTTCGATCAATGGAAAAAACGTATGGAAAGGTGTGTGGCAAGGAAAGGGGAGTATATTGAAGGGGAGCATTCGAATGTAGAATAATTTTTATAATAAAACCCTTTTTCGTAAGCAGTCTCGTTATTTAATAGCCAGACCTCGTATACAGTAAATAGAGTGAGTTCGCAAAATTCTTTATGCAATCGTCGGTCACAGGTTGCATCAAGCATTACACCAAGTTTCAACTTGCTGCTTCAATCCGATTGGTTATAGTTAAGCTCAAAATATCACTTAGGCAAATTGTTTGAAAAAATGTCTCAAACTGAGTTTCGCACTGTTAAGTTTTTGACTGAAGAAGGATTAAATCCAACACGAATCAAAGACAGAATGAAGGTTGTTTACGGTAGCTCAAGCCCATCATTTTCAACAATAAAAAATTGGTCTAAGTTATTTCGCTGGGGACGAGAGGCATTAGAAGATGTCCGACGTGCAGGAGGTCCTGTGATAATGACTACTACGAAAAACATTAAATTAGTGGAAGAAATTGTTCTTAGTGATCGACGCATTAAAACAAAAGAAATTGCAGCATAGACTGGCGTTTGCGAAACAAGTGTTCTAAGGTACCTACATGAGAGTTTAAATATGACAAAAATTAGTGCAAGGTTGGTGAATTGAATTCATAGCGCAGTGGAATAGAAGCGTCGAGTAGAATCTTGAAAGCAATTTTACGAGGTTTGCCACGAAGACCAAGAAGGATTATCCAAATCATAACGGGTGAAGAAACCATGGTTTAATACTATGATCCGGCATCCAAAAGATGTTCCATGGAGTAGCATCGGAAAGGAGAACCCAAGGCAAGATCACTCAAAGCATCAAAAAAGTGATGGCTACAATCTTTAGGGACTGCGAGGCACTCCTTTTGATTGATTTAAAGAGTCAAATACAACCATGAACGCGGCATATAACTCTGACTTACTAAGGCAGTTGCGTCTAAAAATTATCGAGAAACGGCGCGCGAAAACCACTCGAGGTGTGTGTTTGCTTCAGGACAATGCTCCAGTTCACACTGCTTCGCTTTCCAAGGCTACATTTTGCGATTTGGTTTTACAGAGATTGAACACCCAGCATATAGCCCTAATCTAGCCCTATCCGACTATTTTTTGTTCTCAAGGCTGAAAGCCGAGTTAAGGGGTAGAAGATTTAACAGCGACGATGAAATTAAACACGCGTTCGACGACAATTTCGACTCTAAAAATGCATAATATTTTTATAGTGGGTTAGAAGCTTTAGTCAGACGTTCTGAAAAGTGTGTGAATTTTTTATTTATGACTTTAATTTCTATGTTAGACTAACGACTCATGGACCGTACTACGTACTTACATAGTACAAAGATTTCTTTCTTTTAGTTAAAAAAAGTTCTATAAATGTTAGCGTTAAGCTCTACTATGACTTCTATTCAAATTGTACAGAGTATAGTACCTGCAAAAAAATTCAATTGCTTAATATGAAAAGTGTTGTAAATAAACTTTCTGTCTAATTTTACAACATAAAAGTACGTACAAAACTTCTTTTAGATGATCGGGTGAATTTTTTATAGTGATTTATAAAGGGAAAGACCAGCCAAGACAGAAGACATTCCTTCTAGATTTTTACTGATAAAAATTTCGTAGTAAGAAAAACAAAAATCAAATAATTGGTCATTGTACGTTGAGCGAAGGTTAGTTCGTTATTATTCCCAGCATAAATTTCCATTAACGTCATGTCCGAGTTAAATATATTCAAACTATTAAAATTGTGATGCTTGTTCATATAATAGTAATACTATTGTTCTGTCCACTTAACCATTAAACATTTCGATAAATCATCCCCAGTTGGGCCAATAAATTTGTCAAAAACTACCTGATTGTAAAGATAGAAAAAAAGATATTTTCCTGAATATCATTTTCAGAAATATTTTTACAGGTGTGTGTACATATGTAGAACGCCAAACACTATCTTCTAATGCCCAATGAATTATTCATAATGAAAAAAGTTGATAATTAATTCTGCATAAATGATGAGTTCGTTTTGGATTCGTTTTGATAGGATATATGGCGCCGTTCCTACTGTTTAATATGCCAACTATTGGGTTTAGTTGAGGTGTAAGTGGGCGGCTCCCGCGCGACTAGACCGCAAACCCCAAAAACCAGTGGCCGTGCCATATAATTGATACTTCTAACGATTCGAATGTTGTGGGTGATCATGTTGAGATAATAATTTCATATTTAAAATTCACTCAACAAGAAATGGCAGCAATTGCTCCTCACTTGTGGTATAATTCATGCTGCCTAACGTTCGTTATTGCAATTTTTTAATGTGAATGAAAATTTATTTACGATTCGAAGTTATTATAATGCATTGAACGTATGACCTGGATGAGGATGGAAGGATGAGAAGTATTCTCTTGAATTTTAACACGCCACAAGGTGGAAAATATGACCGATTTAGGTGGACAAAATTCTGAAATGCCTTTAGGCTTCCAGATTATGGAAAAAATAATGAAAAACATCTTATTCTTGACACGATTGGCGAACGCACAGTGGTCAAAAATCAAATTTATTTGCTTAAATCTAAATTTTTCCTACATTTAACGTATGAAGTCCCAGGATACGGGAAGAATAATATAACGAATCTAATTATCGGCTATGCGTGGCGTAAACCTCCTAATAAATGTATTTGCAATCATTTAGGAAACTCTTCAAACTATAGATTGATTGTTCCCGCAGGGGGAATGCTGCTTACCAGGAGTATTCCTTAAAGCTAGTATTCTTTGGGGAGTGCCGTCCCACGTACTCGAGGAAATGGAGGACTTCACGAAATATGACCCTGAATCAATAATGGACTACGATTCGACTGATTAATCGAAATCGACGCCTTGGGCTGGCGGATATTATGTTTTGGATCTACTTGCGTCGCACGGTAGCACCGAGGTGACACTCGAGTGTGAACGGCTCCAATCTAACGATCATAACGTCTCCGTCCCGGTTAAACCTTGGCAGGCCTCGGAGTACGCTCGAAGATCGCACCATTGAGTTAGTCGTGTAGGTTCGGTTGAGACGAACTCCCGATTAGCGCCGGGCTGGCCCTGAGCACCTGTCCCCTTAAAGGCCTGTTCCAAACCTCGCATGGGCTCCCTGCTAAGCAAAGATAACCATGAAACCATTAAGGTGACTACACTCACGAGCGGAGATAGCGGCTCTGAGGGGGGACCCATAAGCAATGGTAACAAACAAATAATTTAGAAAAGAAAAGTTTTCGATGGAACGATTGAAAACGGGCGGACCATAAGTAGAAAATCTAGTACAACCAGAGATTCTAACTGCAGCGAAGCAGGAAAACTATGCACGCACCCGAGCGACCAACAAAAGAAGAACAGAGACTCTTGCAGGTGCAAAGATGAATGTCTTCTACAAGTTTTCCCGGACCTGTGGAAAATCTTCTGGGATGGACTGCTGCGGCTCGAACTGCCGGATGAGTCATGTTTGATCGGCTATGCAGACGATGTCGCGGCGTTGGTCTCTGGATGCACAGTAGACCATGCACATCTCAGATTCAATATGTTAATGCGGAGGGTAATGGACTGGGTGACAGCTCACGGTTTCAAGCTGTCACTGGAAAAAACACGAGTGGTCATCCTGACAAAGAAGGCAAACCCCAGAGTAAGGCCTATCAGTGTTGAGAACAAGCTGGTTGAATCGGAATCAGCAGTAAAGTACCTGGGCGTCCTGATAGACTTGAAGATGAGTTTTTCCTAACAAATAAGGGAAACAGCTGACAAGGCTGCAACGCGTGTAAGGGAACTCACTCGATTAATGGCCAACATAGTAAGCCCACCACATCAAGGAGACGACTCCCAATGAGCGTTATGCAGTCGCTTCTACCACATAGGTGAGAACTGTGGGACGATACTCTTAGCAAGGAGTTAAGCGCATGCTGGAACTGCTTCGGTAGCCCATTTTTCACGCTACTTGAGGAATCCGTTGACACTGGCGAAATCACAATCTCCTTGGGACCGCTTCATAAACTTTGAAATGAATTATATCAGATATGAAAAATTTAAAAAAAACTAAAGCATCCCAAACATCCCTTTTCCGATTCAATGTTATATTATTCATTTTAAAAATCTCATTTTAAATGTATTTCAAAGTATAGCCTTGCAAATTAAACCATTTTCAGCGCGCAATTAACACTTACAGAAAACATCTTATATTTTCACGCCTTTTAAAAACTTCTTACGGTTCCGAACTTTCAAGAGCAACATATTAAATAAGTATGTGTGGACTTGCCTCCGAGTGCCGCCACTTATGTCCCATAATTTATTAGGCTGTTTAGAAAACCATTTCCTTAAGTATTCGCTCCATAAACTGAAGATTGCTAAACATCTTGCATTACGACCGCGGCTTGAGGACACAACGATCGATATTTAAAAAGTGCAGCAGGCACACCCAAGGGACCAATATTGGGCCTACTTTAACATATCAACCAGATAGACATGTGTATATATGTATATATGGTAGCCAACTGATATCCAAATTATTTATACGAGAACAAAATCATCAGCTGCTCTTGTCTTATCATTTTGATGGCCGCTACGACCGAATATAAGAAACGTTTCGGAGATAGTGGTGACATTTGTGAGGGAAGTAAATTACATTGCTGGTAGGAACTGCCAGGTTTATAGAAAAGCTGTTTACATGTAGTTTAATCCTTAAAAATGTTCCTTAATATTTTTATTAATGTGTTATGATTTTAATTGTGCTATAAACTCTTGATTAAAAGCAAGATCTAAATTGAAGCCGAAAACGACTTATACAAGCAACCTTAATCCGTTTTAGCTACGCGGAACTTGTATTTCATATATGAACTTTTGGAGTGGAGTTAATCACTTTCAGGACAACGTTACAGTATCCTTGCCAGCTCCCGAGCTGTAAATCCAAAAATTTACCAAGTTCGTCTGGCAATATTGTTCAAACTATAAAATTTTAATACTAGAGCAAGAGTCGCTCCGCATTGGACTTGTAAGTGAATACAACAAATGAATATCCGATAGTGTAACACGGTCTTATTTTTCACTTTTATTTGATGGGACTACAACATGCATCTTTTAAGTGCTGCGTACTGAAGAAGGCACTTAAGTGATTTCCCAACGGACGAATAAGAAGACATCAACAGCGACACGACCCGTTCTCCCATGGCGCTCGGATATGTTGTTAAGTGAGTTTCTATTTAGCGTAGCATCGGAAGTGGAGGCACACATTGCTATTAGAGGCGTTAAACGGCTCCCAAACAACAACAAACATCTTATTAGTTAATGTCTAACGATTGTCCATAAAACATCAAGCAAAAGACAACACAAAACCCACACTGCGCCTTCCCACGCTTGCTTCGCGTTATTCTTCAGCAACTTTTGCCTTCCCGTTTTGATATATTTCAGCTTACTCTTCTAGTTTTGCAGAATTTATTCGATTATTCCCGGAACGATATCATATTTTATTTCTAATTGACATAAATTGATATAAACGATTGCCGTGGACGTTTGGCCTAGCTGTGAGTGTTTGCTGCGTGAGGGTTCCTTGGAAGGATAATTTCAATTAATGCAGGCGGAAGTTGTCCCCAAGCTGTGCGAACGCTACATTCCTCATTTGGTTAGGAAGGGTATTGTGCTCATTCTTGAATTTTGATTCGAAGTTCATAAATATATAATTATGCATGCGTAAACTCAACTTAGAGTCATTGGAACTTACTCTATGCAATTTTTTTTAAATAAAAATATTTCTGGTTTACAAATGTTAATTTCTATCGTAAGGATTTGATATCTCTATGGGGACTTAAGAGAATCAGAAAATTCGTGAAAATTGGTTTTAGCCTCCCAAACGGTGGTCTCTTTTTATACCTTGAGTTCATTTGAATCTTATGCGTTTCGCACTTGAATTGCAGAAATAATGTTGCGCACAAACATGGTACTGACCACATCGTCTTATGTTCATTCGCGTCGATAAAAAATCAATCACTTGCTGGTTCCATCGACTTTTAATATTATATATACTGTAAATACACATGTAAAATAATGCATAAATATACTAGGTCAACCGAAGAGATCTGTCCTTTTTTGAATTGAAAGAAAATAACACATTTTCATACATTTAAGAATATTTATTGTAGAGTATACAGTCCATCTTATCTTATGACTTCTTGCCAGCGTGAAAGCAACTTGTAAATGTCATTTTTTTTATAATGAGAGAACGCAGCTAGTTTGTGGTTGACATTGGCTTCAGTTTTGAGTTTTTGTCTTGAAGAAAATTCAGCTAAGAGAGAAACAAGTGGTAATGGAAGGATGCGAGGTATGGGGAGTATGGTGGATGCGACGGAATTTCTCAGGCTAGCTCTGCAATTTTCCGACGAGTCGATAAAGCACCATGTGGTTTGGCAGTCGACATGTCACAGAATCATGATGCGTTGTGACTTGCTTTCTATTCAACATCGCCGGTTTGATTTCTCTTATTATTATTCTCTTCCCAATTCAACTTTTCATTAGGTTTCTCATGCTCATGATGTCTCACCATATACCCAAAATTCTCTTCTTCAGGTTAAAGCTCGGCTTAGAAGTATAGGGGACAAGCTATATACTCTTTTCCTCGCGATTTTTTCGTATATAATCCATCCTTCATCACCAGCTATCACCAAGCCCACGAAAGGTTCGTTTTTGTACCGAGTAATCAGAGATATGCATATGATGACTCGATCATTCACATTTTTTCTCACTTAACAGATGAGGCACCCATCTAAAACATTTATAGACCAATCCTCACTTCCGAATGTGGTCGGAAATGTTTTTTTTGAGTTAAACTCAGCTTTTTTGCAATATCCGATGTTTTCAACTAGGATCTTGCTCTATCAGAGTCTTGATAATATCGTCATCGATCAAAGATGGCCTTCCTGAACGTGGCTTGTCACTAAGGTCGCAATTAATTACTTCAAATTTTTCAAACCACGTTCTGCAAGCTCTATCACAAACTGTATCGGCACCAAAAAAATTTCACCAGATTTCGACACGCTTCTGTAACAATTCGTCCTTGTTGGAATTCGTACAAAATACAGTGGAGTCAATGATCATGTCTCTTTTAATGATGACATGATACATCTTTACTTAATTTTTAAGGAGTGTACATGTGTTTACAGGCAAATATATAGAGAGATAGTCATATATGCCCCAAACTAACATGTGCATATGGATTGAAACTTGAAGTGACACTATCGGACAGAAATTTCCGGTATACCTCTTATATATAAAAAATTTAATGAAAAATGCATGAAATGACAAAAGGAAGTGCTGTAGGGTTCAATATAATTCATTTAAACATTATATGATTAGAAGACTATCTTAAAATATAAGTGTAATTAACAAATTTGTTTTAATTCGAAATTTTTCTTGCATTTTTAACAGTTGCTACTTTTCCAACTCTATAACTAAAATTCTGTTGCGACATACTGGATGAAGAAAATCTCCGGGGCTATTCAGGTCTTCAATTAAGCTTCAAATTTCAATTTATTCTTTTATGGTTCAGTAAGAGGAGGATGAGAACTTGATTCGCAACTAAAGAATTTGGTTCCCATGGAGAATTTTCTTAAGAAATAATATTTTTTATTAAAATTTAAGTCCTGAAATAAAGCAACAATGATTTCATAACGAGCCTTATCACTGCAACGAATCAATTCAAAGTGTTAAATTTATCGGGAAATGATTATGGCTTCCATTTTAGGGACACTGATGGAATAATGGCAGGACACATTTGACGTCATCGTTTTTAAACTCCTTGTTGTAAACAGTTCTTTATAAAGAACTCAGTGTTCCCCAAGTATGCCAACAATTTCAGGAAAATAGCTCGTCATGATTACTTTGAAAATCATATAAATCGTTTCAATTAATACTAAAATTTTCGCATGGAAGTATCATGCGGCCTACTTGCGTCCTTCCTCTAGCAAGCCGATGAAAATCTGTATAAACACACAACGCCGAATTATAAATAGTTTCGTCCTCAGAAAATTCATTTAGAATTTAAGTTGCATCCTTGCACCCTTCTAGAGATTGTTTTTGGGAAATAAATCAGGAAAGTCACCGAGCGAAAAAATACTTTTTGAAGCTTTCGATGATGATGTTTTTGACGTACTTGATGAAAATGAGTTCATGATGAAGATGAATGTATATTTTCGCGATAAAGACCATGACTCTAGTGACTTTCAAATTATTAGCTGCCGCTCTAATTTGAATCTGACATAAACAAAACCGATGGTCGTTTTTGGTCTGGCCTTCAGACTGACTTAGTACCATGTTTACATTTATTTGAAGTTCATCATGAGGTCACTACCTTCCATCGCAGTATGATTCTACGCCCTTTTCGCGATTTTTTTAACACATGATTAAGATTCAGCTTTCATTTATCAATACTATCATTAATTAAACACTTCCGCTGCCAATCAAATAAACCTGACTTGGAAACGTTCGATATATTACTTCGGACTAAGGCCTTGGGCTAGCCTTGGCTCTGCTCTGGTCTAGATTCCTGCACCAATGATTGTCTTTTGAGATTACGCCAATCTCCAACAGGAATGAGGGGATGAGAAGAGAATTATAGTGAATATGTCCTTCACGCTCAAGGAGCATTTTTTACTTGCAAGACTGTCCAAGTTAATGTGCATAACATTTGTCAATCATTGTAATGGTTTTTCTAGTCCCGAAAAAATGCTGTCTGGTTTCATTCATGAAGACACCACGCTTCATTTGTAGGACCCAAATATTATGTGACAAACATTATCCACTCATCTGTGTCAAGCTATACAAAGTATGCACTTAGGGGACCGTGTCATACCAATTTTGTGCAGGTATGACCCAAAATCCATTCCACATGTCCACTCAAGAGGTGGATCATGTAGAAATCGGTTCACCTGAGCAAGGGCCTGAGTTCAGGTTGCTGTCATGCAGTCTAACTTCCATTTGTGATGTATTTCAAATTTGTAGCTAATTGCTGAGAGAGTGTTGTCTGACATCCATGACGACCTATTCTCTATTGTATACTCTTCTTCGCCGGCAAATGTATCTCTGAGCGCTCGCAAGAACAGCTGTGTGTTTCGTTCCTGCATTGAAAAATACCACCGAGCCGGAGACCGGAGCCGAATATGCATGTGCAATTCGTTACACTTCTTTATTCTGCATATACTTTCCACATCTGTCTGTTAAATTCTCTGTATTCCGTCTTGGGAGATTTTCCGCAGGTCCGGGGAAAGGTAGAGTCCTCCGTGACATCTGCTGTGACAATCTGCTGTGACAACTTCTTAAGTGCTGAAAAGAATGCTAAGGTCCTTCAAGTAGGTATTGTAGACCGTTTTTGGCCTACAATTTGCAACAGGCATACCATACTTCTTACCATACGACTTTTAAGGGCTTAGGAGTTTGTTTGGACTAAAAAATGAAATTTGCTGCATATTAACAAATTCAAGAATCCTTCCACGACGGTTCATTTCTTTTTTATTTTTGATCCTCGCTATCTTGGAAAACTAGCCTGTCGTCATGTCCCTTTATTATTTTTCTTTTCGATGATTGAATACGATTAAACCTGGCTTACTCGCTTTGTGTTCTTTGAGTATAACATACTTTATCAACCTTGTGATTCCAGCTTAACTTCCTTCATCTCCCTTCTTCCAAGTCTCGACGTACTATCTTAGACCTTGATTTCTGTAACAACTTTACCACTATTAGATTGCCTACAGCTTCCAGGCTGAATTATGCTTTTAGTAACCTCTTCACTGTACGAAAACGAATAATCCGTTTATAGTTCAATTCGCTCGTACTAATTTCCTCTTTAATTCAACCTAGAGTTTGGTCCTTTTCCTGCCTCGCACTTAGCTTTTAAGTCTAGGTTCAGAGACGTACTTCTATTTCATTGAACTGCTCCCATTGAATCTATCTCAAATATATTTGTTTAAAATCTAATTTTTATTCGGATGAGAGAATAAAAATAAATAAATCAAAAATTGAATAAATATAAAAACATAATAGACAAGACTACTAGCCTTAGACACTTCTCTACAAAAAGTGGATTTCCCATTTATTTTGACTTTTGATTCGTCGTGGAGGGTCTTCACAAGTATGAAATCGGTAGAGAATAAGAACCTCACTATTTTCTTCATCTTTATTTCATATATATGAGGGTTCTTTTGGGCACCAAGGTTCCTTATGGTTGTTTTTAAGCCCAAGCCCCATGAATCTCTATTATCTCTATATCTCTATTAGTCGTCCAACTGCTGATGTCATTGACTGGCCTTTTTAATCAATGGTAAAATCACAATGAGATTTAATTATCATCCAGAATTCTTAAGGAGGCTCGACTTATGCCAAAATTCCTCGGTCTAAATCTTCTTATGCGTTAAACAAGGAACAGGTGGACGGGATGACTGTTAGTTCACTTATCTTATGAATTTTACTTCTTTTTTCCCAAAAAACGATGAGCCAACATAGTTTAAATGAAATGTGGGTATTCTGGCATTTGAAAGATATTCCAAAAATGGTCATTCGAGCGGAGAAGCATCCCATCCTGTATTGGAACGGAAAAGCAAATTGCTTCAATGATGGAATGATCCATCGTAGAAGGTCGCCACCCGTTTTAAATGTAATACGGAGCTATGAACTGTTGATGTGGCAGAAACTATTGGTTCCGATCTGGATATAAGATACCAGATTTAACATGATAATTATAATGATACGAATTCAATTGGCTTCTATAAAGTAAAACTTTATGTTGACCTATTAGGAATACCACACGCTTATCACCGAAATTAAGACAGCAACAAAGAAGGAAGCGTTAGATATGACGTATGGTATTTTTCTCTTCGTATCGTAGCACAAGTAGGCTATCAAATGATTTATATCAAACATCCCGGAAGAAAAAAACGCAGATGTCATAGTAAAGACATGTCCATCAAAGGAAAGAATAGCTCTATGAAAGTGTATGACTATGCGTACCAGTTTCTTATCCAATCAAATTCCTAGAGGGTGTTATTTTTGGAAGTATAGAACTTTAAGTTGGCAACACATTGGTACGTAGTAGTAGAAGTAGTAGTAGTAGTAATAGTAGTAGTAGTAGTAGTAGTAGTAGTAGTAGTGGTAGTAGTAGTAAACTTTATTGAGACTTTAAACAAATTGACAGTGAGAGCTTATATTTGACAATCTTTAGCTGTCAAATATACTTGGCGGTTTGGATATATTTTACATATAGAATTTGACGTTTTAGATAGTTTGGAGATGCCATTTGCTCTTATGGCTTATTTAGTGAGCCAGTTTAATATATAAATTACTTTAAAACTTTTGCTAAGTTAAATCTAAATCGAATCATATTCCTAATTATAATGAAATCTAATGCTTAGCCTATTCTTATAACTAATTTAAGTTAAAGAATTGTTATGCCTATTTTAGTTTTAACATTTTGCATTGTATTTGTATTTATTGCCATGTACGCAGGGGACGTCTATACTCCCCTAACCCGTAGGTTCCTGGGAGGATGGACGTCCCGTGCCCACCACTTGGAGTTGGGATAATACGTAAAACTGTGGTTTATTCCGGGCGTTTGAATTGAAGGTAATACGGGTGATTTACAGTAGAGAATTCTAAGAGTGCGCGGATACTCCGGAGTGTGTGATCTCTCCACTTTTCTATGCGGATCTTACTCGTTGCTATCATATAGTGGAGTATCGGTACAACCTCTGTTCTTTTGTACAGCACTTTGTTCTTGAAGTATTTTTTTATTGGGTCGTTGTTACTTCGAGAGACATTTCCTCAGATTTTTTCTCACATAGACTTGGAGTTGTTCGGCTGCCGTTGGTAACATTGTCAACCAGGCTGGGAATGTGTAGGTGATGATCGGTCTGACAAGTATTTTGTACATTAGTACTTTCACGTTCAAGCCTACTGCTTTCGAGGATAGGAGAGAGGAGATGAGAGCAGCCGCTGCTTTCGCTTTGTTTAAGCTTTTGCTTCCATGGTTGTTTGATTTCAGCCTGTTTTTAAAATGCACTAGATATTTGATATTGTCTTTGAGAGGAATTAGTTCGCCATCCATCTGAATTTGAAGATGTCTACTTTGTGCCACTGCTAACCTGTGCCCTTTACCACTGGCATTTCGGAAGCAGATTAACTTCGATTTGTTGGCATTGATCTCTAGTCCCCACTTTTTTTTTAATATAAAACGGTATTGTTCACAGCGCACTGCAGCTGGGTTTGAGCTAGAGTTGGGAGGGAATTGGTGGCGGTGAGTAGGATGTCGTCAGCGTACATGATTACATCTTAGTCAGAGCTGTTTAGTCTATGGATATCATTAAGGAAGAAATTGAATAGGGATGGGCCAAGGATAGAGCCCTGCGGGACCCCAGAGTGAATTGGGATGGGATTTGAAGTGATATTGCCTGCTTTTATTTGGGAGTTTCTGTTTGATAGGAAACTATAAAGGATTCTAAGGACCGGGACTAGACATGACAACATTTTCAGTTTGAACTTGAGCCCGTTGATCTACACTGAGTCAAATGCTTTTTTAAGGTCAAGAGCGCATGCCACTGTGCACTCTTTCCGCTGAAGATTACTCGTGACTTTGTTGTGTAGCAGCATTATTGCTTGCTCTGTGGACCGTTCGCGCTCGAATCCAAACTGGAAATTTGGAGTCAGGGGAAATTAAAAGTTATTAAAAATTCGAACGATGATATTTTCTAAGATTTTGCCAAGATTTAGTAATAAAGAAATTGGTCGGAAGTTGAAAATTCTGCTCTGGCAGTTAGGCTTTGGTATAGGAATCAGTCTGCTATCTTTCCATCGTTGGGGGAAGTAACCGTTTTTGATACATTTGTTATATATTATAGCCAGGAATGAGGAGATAATTTTACTACACTTTTTGAGGACCATGTTTGGGATTCCGTTTGGGCCATGGGATAGCTTGTTATTTATTGTACGGGAGATTTCTTCATCTTCGTTTTTCGAGGTAAAAAAGTCGCCAAAAAATGGACGCTATGGAGAAGTAGCTTTATTTGAACTGGAGAATATGGTAAGATGAGAACCTTCATACCCTTAAGATGTAAGCTGAACTTCGGTGTTGATTTTATTGTTTACAGAAACGTAAGGAGACTCACGCTACCGGTATAGGTGCCTGAAGTATCCCGCCCAAGCGCCGATTTTGTCTGAAGATGCATTGAAAACCTTATTGCCTTGCCGTATGGGATCTTTATCAGGGTTGTATTTTGAACTCTTGCTACCCGTGATTTGTTCAATGGTTTTAAATACGTCTGCTGATCGCCTCAGAGATCTTAATCGGTGCCTGTAATAATTACTTACATCTTCCTTGATGAATTTGTGTACTTCTCGGAAAATTGAGGAGATCTGGGTTTTCAATTCGAAATACTCTTCGTTTGTTCTATTGTGATTCCATGGAAAATTCGTTTAAATCGTTGGAGCATATGCTTTCGAATTTTTAACAATTTGGTTGTTTGCTGACTCAGACACCGATATAGCGAACTGGGGGGTCTGGAAAGGGGCATGTAAATCTAAACACTAAATTAATGCGGCTGTTAGTGCTGACACATGCCTATTAGATGGATCTATTTCAGCGTTTGAGAGGGTCGCATTTTCCGGTGGTAAGTTTGGAAGCAGGCCGCAGAGATCATTACGGAAGTGTGACCAATCTGTTGAATTAAATAGTCTGTAGTAAGGAGGACAAGTAGGAACTGAAATATGGGTTCTGAGATTTATGTTCAAGTTCAGCCCGTGGTGGTCAGACAAAGAAGCAAATGTGGAACATGAATATGAGTTTATGGGCTCAGAGAGGAGATCGGGTGAAATAATAAAATTTTCCAAGAATGAGCGACCTCTCGGGAAGTTTGGGACACCTGCGTTCACAACCGTGGCTGCGAGGAATGAATCCGTGTGGAGCCATTCATAGAGGGCTTTTCCGTTTTTGTTGTTGGTGAAATCACCCCAATTCAGGCATTCATGTCACCTCCAATCAGGAATGAGTCGTGAGATGCCACTGCTGTAAGTATCTTATCGAGGTTAGTAGGTATTAGGTAACCTGTGTTACTCGGGAAATATACGGAGTCAATCAGGATTTTCGCTGGTGATCCGTTTGGTCGTTTAATGCGGAGAGTCGCTAAGATACACGAGGAGCTGCCTTTTTCGAAGGAGATTTGGTAGACATCTAAATCATCTCTACAAATTATGGCTGTGCCTCTGCCAGTATCGTTACGAAGGACGTTGTAATGGTCTACACGCACTTTGTGGTGAGATTTAAGGAGAGATTCGTTCAAAAGCAGGATGTCAGGATGGAAGGATTTAATCAGGTCCGATAGGAATAGTCTCTTGTCATGGGAGATTAAGGAATTAATACTAAGGAAGAGAATGATCAGCCTACTTCCCACCAGAAAGATTAAAGTAGAAGTTTAAGAGAGCCACTGGCTTATCCTGATCAGGCGTGGGCTCAAAGGCTGGACGAAAGGAACGGATTTTCGAGAAGAGTTCACAGGGAGATATCCCGAGCCAGTCAATGGTTATTTTATGTATGTAATCCATGGGATTAACTGTCGGTGATGTCTGTAGAGGTTTGGGATTGCTTGCCTGGCTGTTTCAGAAAAAAAGTGGAAGTGATGGAGGGAATATGTTCTGGGGTATTGGAGAATGGCATGCTACGCTGATGAAAAAGAAGCGGTATGTACTCAAAATTGAAATACATTGGTACGTATGATGTGACTGCCGTCATGTTTGTTGTCCATTTTATCATGAATAAAATGACGCCTTAGCGACTTAATGCGTACTCCGCCAATTTTCATGCCGACATAATCGTCCATCAGAACAATTCATTAATCCAAGGACATTTTTTTCACCACGCTTACTCTCACTGATAATACGCATCCATCCAGACGTTGTAAAGTGCGTAATGAAGAAACTATAAAAGCTGTAGCGCGTAGTTTTGACGAAGACTCAAGTGAATCCACTCAACATCGTGCTCAACATTTGAACTTGTGCTCATCCACATTATGGACAATTTTACAGAAGGATTTTGGTTCACAGGCTAACAAAATCCAACGTTTGCACGAATTGGAGCCAAACGATTACCGGGCATGGCATAGATTCGGTTCCGGAATTTTAATTGAAGAAAATTTCGTTTAACGATGATGCTCGTTTATGGTTAATGGCTGCGTCAACAAACAAAACTTTAGGTGGTGCTTTATGGGTCGATGGGATCATTGGTCCATATGTCTTCAAAAATGATGCTGGGATGAGCAATAGAGTCATTGGTGAAGACTGTTGAACAATGATCAATACCTTTCGAATTACGGAATTCACTCGTCATAGTGGAGAGGACCTCAAGTTTCAACAGGATAGTGCGACATACCATACATCTTTTGCAACCATCGACTTATTGAAAGAAGCATTTGATGAGCTCATAATTTCTCGTTTTGGAGCCATGAACTAGCCTGCAAGATTTTGTGAATCTTGCAGACAAATCCCTCGTTGACGCCGAGAAACCCGAGACGGTTGACTATTTGGAAGACAAGATTCGCCGCGTAACTAGTGAAATACGACCCCGGTAGTCAACTAAAGATCACACGTTTGGACTTTCCTCCGCGACAGTCACAGTGCTCACATGTCCGAAGTCATCTTCAAATAAAAATGGCAAAGGCTCATCTTTCCAATAAACCGTTTCATGGCAAACGAAGCAATTTATCCGTATTCTATTTCATTTCAAATTTTATACCTCCACAAACTTCCTTAACGTTCACTGATAGAAAACTAAATCAAAACCAATGAAAACTCTCTGAAGATCTGTTGAAATCTTTTCATGGGGGAGCTCAGAGAATTTCATGTGTAGATTCAAGGGTCTCTCCATGAGATTTCAGTCAAAACACAAAAGTGTGACTCAAAAAAAATTGTGAGATAATTAGATATCCGTTTCTTCTTTAAGCTGAAAGATAATTCGTAGAGGTCAGTTCCTACTCTTTGGTCGTAATTTCGTGGAATGGCCTCAAGCTGGAAGACTTTCAAGAAGTTGAGATTCTCCGAAATTTACAAATTCTAGCAGACTTTATCCTTCAATGTTAAAATCACTGAAGGAACATGTTTATCCCCACTAACAAATTTATGACCATTCTATGTAAAGAAAATGTTTTAGACTACATCCTACGTTTGAAAAATCTTGGCAGTTTTGCAAATTGCTTTTTCAATCAAATTCAACGGCCAGTCAACAAACATTTTACCTAAGAAATAGATTCTGTAATTCAATTGTTAAAAGATTAAAAAAATTCTTATTAATCAGTTTCAATTTAACCTTATTTTAATTTTTAATTGGATTTAATTGATGATTTTAATATTGGATAAGTTCTTCCAACCTAATGTGCGATCCCATGTGTGACCCATGTGATCCCATGTCTAACAGATTCTTGAATGTTCCTTATGCGTTTCGTTATGTGTTTTTTAAGTTTACGATTGACAAGTCCCGAGTTTAGATTAACTTGCTTTACTCATTAGAAATTGGGTGGAAGCTCGAATGTCTCTCGTCCTGATAGTGCTGTAGCTAGCAAAATCTGCTCGTATGTAGGCTATAAAGCTGGTAAGCAGTTAGCTGGTAGACATGCTGATGACATTGAACCTTTTCATAATGTTGAATGTAAAGCGTGATGAGATGTTTTGTCCTTCGGTAACGAATAATATCACATATTCATATTCTATGTCCATCTAACAACTATATTTAGTATATTGGCAGTATACTTCATTCAATAAATACAGCTATGTATGTTACATATTCAATATTCACTAACTTTGAAGCTTCACATGAAAGATTGTAGGATAACTTTCACTAAATGTACCATCCATTAAAATTCCAGAATATTATATTCAACCCTGAATTCTTAATTGAACTCGTCGAAAAAAGACTTCAATTAATCTTGCTGCAACTGCATTTACGTGTGACCGTCCGTAGATGCTTGGCAATTACAGCCTATGCCGTCAAGGACATAAACTGATAGCCAACAAGTTCACAGTACAAGATCAATTTCTAGCATAGGATTTGGCGTTGTTCGGATTCTCTCTGGAACATTATTAATGATCACTTTATCAAAAACATAGAAATCTTGTTAGAGAGTTGAGTGCCAAAGCAACAGGAAATTGTGATGATACCTTATATCCCAATACCCGTCAGCCATTCATTGTGGCTGATGAGTTTGGATTACGAGTGGTAAAATAAAAGCCATTCTCACATTTTCACAAGTGTCGTGCATTATGTTAATCAGTCCTTCATACGGGCATATTATTCATTTTCAGATTTCCCGACCAAGGGAATGCCAACCTTTTAGTTGAAGTGAGCGCAGGAGTAATACCTAAATTTTATGCTTGAACGGCGTAGGAATCGTACATAAATTAATTTTGCTGGGAAAATGTTGTTTTTGAACGACAATCGATTAATTGAAGGAAATTTTTCAATACAATCGTTCAATGGTGTTCTTTTCTTCAACTATTCAGAACCACTGGCAAAGATCCTTTCCCTTCTCAGTTCATTTTCTAGTTTACAAGAAGATATTTTGAGACGATCGTCGCCAAAGAATCTACCACAGATCAGCAAACGAATGATGCAGTCAATTCTATTGACAGGCTGCGTATATCAGACCAATCTGGAAATTCATCAATGTAAAGTTCTTGTTTATGTCACTGGGAAAACAGTCTGCGATTGACTTAAGAAATGAACAGAAAATCCGAAATTGGCACGGCGACGAGGGAATTTGACTGTGAGCAAAATTTTATTTGCTAGCATTTTAATTTAGCAATTTGTTAATCTGTTCGCAATTATTTAAACAATTTGTGGTGTCAAATACAACTCGAATTAGCAGTCAATGATCGTTTATAAAACCATGCGTGAAATCTCGAAGCGTATTTTCGACGTAAGACATTTGGACCATTTCGCATCAGACAGGAAGTCGCTGACAATGATTGATTAGAGAAATTCAATGGTGAATTAATCAATTCAATGAGCGATTTTGGTGTGATTAAGACGTTAAAACTCGCATGTAAGAAGACTGGTTTGTTATCCTTAAAAATTCGCAATGATTTTTACTGTTTTTATTTCTGCGTAGTCGTTATGTTACGTTTTCCCGGTTGATAGATGTTCAATAAAAAGGAATGGAATGTATTAGTTTGGACCAAGAATGAGTGTATGAGACAATTTGATTTTATGATTTTATTTGACATATCTTACATATTTCAATGTTTCCGACGGATTATGATGGTATTTAATAATATCACCAATAACAAGTTGGTCAATTACATTTCATGAAACAATTCTAGCGCAAACTTATGAAAAGCATTTTAAGCTGTTAAATGTAGAGACTTTGCCAATGTCTTAAATAATATAAGAATTTCAAAAACCGTCGTTCGGAAATCATTGCATCTGGAATACGTCGTAGAAATATGACATTCGAAGCATGCATTTATGCAAGTTATGCAAGTTGCCGAATTGTGCTGCGGAGAGCACCAGGAGTCTGGGCCTTATTGACAACTCTTCTAACGAGGATTTATGTCAGTAGAGCTGTAATGAATACTTCGTAGCTGCCCTAATAGAGTCTTTTATTTTCTCTATAAAATGACAGTTCCTTCTTCTAGCTAAACCTCAATAAATGGTCAATTTGTGTATCATTTTGATACTAATTTCCCAGGAAAAGTTGTTTAGATACTGTTTTATAGTTCAACTTTTCTTTCTTTCTGATCTTATTCATTTGTTGATCAAATTGACATAAATTGGAATTCATTCTCACATTTGCTCATCTCCAATTATACTTTGTTGTTTGTAAGAAAATAATTACCATAGCCCCACTTTCTGACAGAGCGCTGAAACATTTCAATAATGATACTTCCATGTTACTAGCTTCTCCTCTATGATTGTCATTACATTCATTACCTTGACAAGGGGCAAATTCTGTAATTTCCATTTTTTTTTCTTTTCAAGACTCACGTAATTTAAAATATAAGCATTTCATTCAACCAAGGCCAAGGCCACAAATAAAGCGTTCAAAAGGCTCCTACTAACAAAGATGACTTCTTTCTTAGGGACAGAGGCAAAGGAACTGTGAACAAGAAACAAGAACCGCGAAGTAAGCCACGTTACGAAACAGTTATCAGCAGTGCGTTAGTGAGATCGAAGGATGTAGAATGTGCGTGGAGGGATATCAGAGAAGCTTTAAAACCCCATACCACTCAAACTGATTTTAGAACGGTTCGGCTGGCCCGAAGAGCTATCCTATTTGTATATTTTGGACTGGGATAACAAAGAACTACTTAGTCCGTAACGAACTTGGAAAAACTCTTGGGGAAAAAGCACTTGAACAAATGGCCTCCATCAAAATGAAGGGCATTGAATACGTCACGGACATGGATGAGGTGGAAAAGATCCACAAACGGATTTTTCCTTTAAAATGACCCCGAAATAGGACTTAATTCGAAAAATAATAAAAGCAGCTCATGGCTAACAGGGAAGTACCAGGTCTTCTAAGAAGCCGTAGCTGAACCGGAAGGAGTGCTGCAATGACCTGTGACCAGCAGATAAACTTATATCGGTGCTCAAATGCGCAAGTTGAGTATCCTCGTGATTCCTCGTGATCGAACTTTCAAAAAAAAAAAAAAAAAATCACCGTGCTCCGCGCACCCAATCAAAACACGAATGGAATTCTTACAAATTCATAAAGTCCGTGAGGTGTTACGTGCCTGTCTGCCTCTTTGACCAAAATTTGATGATATCCTTTGGCTAAGTCGATTTTTGAAAAATACTGAGCTCTACCTAATTTGTCCAGGATGGAGTCAATATTTGGTAAAGGAAATTTGTCATCCAATGTTATTTTAGTTTTCGATAATCTACCACTCAACGAAATTTCTTTTCTACTGAAATGTCCAATTTTTTTGGTACAATTATAAGAGGACTTGAAAATATAGAATTACTTTTACGAATGATTCCCTGTTTTTCCAGTTCCGCGACTAATTTCCTTACCTCAGCTTCATGCTTAGGAGGATATCTATAAAGTTTTGAATTTATTTGATTTTCATTTGTAGTCTTTATTTCATGTTGAATTGTGGATGTACTAGTGAGTTTGTCACCCTCTTTAAAACATATCCCCTCAAACCGTTTTATTAACCTTGTAATTTCAAAATATTCTTTCTTATTCAGGTGATCTAATTGTAATCTTTTCAGTTAATCACCGTCTACTTCTTCAAGGGAATTTATTTTCTCAAACGGATAGGGATTATTAGTAAATTTAATGGCATGTCCATTCAACATAATTATTTTCCTTTCGAAGTCAATAATTGTATCAAGATTATTCAGTAGATCAGTTCCTATTATAAATTGATATTTTCGATTTTGCAATCTTTTATCTTTCCACCGAACCCAAGCTTGTGACGGTGGAGGATCAATTTCTTCTGGTGATAGAGTATGGGCTTCATACTCGATCTTATCTTTTCCTGTAATTGTTGAAAATATAATAGGTTTAATTTTGATATTTTTAAATATATTAATACGGTCATCAATAACACTGAATGATGCCCCAGTATCGATTAAAGCTACATGTTTAACATTGTTTAAATTTATTTGAATCAAAGGCGATTGTTCCAAGGCTAATTCGGAAAAAAATATTCATTTAGGTTAATTTCTTGCGATGAATCAGAGAAGGTTTTTTGGTTAGATTTATTATTTGATTGATTATGGCTTTTAACGTTGGCTCTGTGAAGATGAGTATTGTCAACTTCCATGGGCTCAACAGCATGTTGAAACTTTGATTTCCATGTTTGCTTTGAGCGACCTGAAAAATTATTAGGTTTGTTCTGACCCGATCTGTTCGAGTTATGATATCTGGAATATTTGTTTTGACCACTTTGATATTGCTTACTATCCACTAGTCTTGTTGTCTGTTCTGTGCGTCGAAACTTTTGTCAGTCTGTCTAGTTTGAGAGGTATTGAGGCTGTAATAATTGAAATTATGTTTGCAAAATTTATGTTTGAAGTGTTTCAGCTTTCGAAACTCTGGTCTTATACATTCCTCTTCATATCTTCGTGATCTCATAATATATATTATTTTATTAATATCTTTTTCATTATATATATTTTCCAATAGAACACCTTGACTCATTTCTTTTACCATGTTCGTTAAGATTGAGTTTACATTACTTAAATCTATAAAAAGATTATCCTGGTAATATAGTATCAATTCATCTGCCTTATATTTAATTTTTTGATCTTCCTCGGCTAATTCGCTTACATTGTGCACCCTTAGGTCGTTGATTTTCTTGTAGATTTCCCACGGTTGTACATCTGGTCTGAATCGTAACTTTAATTGATCCTTGATGAGTTGCCAATTGTCTGTTTCTGGGATGTTGATGATTGCGTTCTTAACTTCTTCCTGAATTTTTTCGTAGTAAATGGTCCGCACTGCTGCTTTCATAATATCTTCATTGGTTATTTTGCTAAGGTAATATTACACACTAGTTAGGAATCCGTTGATTGTGATGTCCCCAACTCCGGTAAAATTACTCATGTGTTTAACTTCCCGTAGTAGTTTTTCGTTTTGGTCGGTTATCGGTCGCCTAATTGAAACCTGTTGAAGAGCCATTTCCAACTGTTGAATCTGCTCCTCTCTCTGGCGAAGTTGTTGTTGAAACTGTTCGACGATCTCCTCCATTTTGTAAGCACCGTTCCGCCGTTGGTTGAAGATATTCCCTCTTCTTGTTTTTCTCCCAGCCGGATCGACTTTTTAAAAAGAATCTTAAGATCTGTTACCTGTTTCCTTTGCCAATGTCCGATTGTTGATTTTCACCTTCACTATTAGTTTTTCGTTTTTTCACACAAAATATTATTATTTTATAGGCGATCAGATCTCAACAGCAGCCTCACTGCGAGTTTTGACCGGGCCTTTATGCTTCGTGTGCCTGCTCTGATCTTATTATATAGGTCAATAATAACCGTATTGACCTTCGCGGTTTTCCGATTATTATTATTGTTAATATTTTGTTTATCGGCACCTTAACGGCACTTAACCGATTTAGCGTTAACTTAAATTTTCACCACACTTTATCTATTTCCTTCGCGGATTTTCGACTTGTGGCATTTACCGACTGCTCCAGTTTTGTATCCTCGTGATCGAACTTCCAAAAAAAATCACCGTGCTCTACGCACCCAATCAAAACACGGACTTTTTCGTGTATATAAAAAATCACTTTATTTAAAACACAACTTTTCGTATTAGTAACGGACAGAGTAACCTCTTACGATTCTATTCGCTAACTCCTCGAGGGTTCATGTATATGCCTCTATTTATGCAAAAATATTGCTTACCAATCAAAAGTGTTTTCCCAAAACTTGAATTACATTCTCCTTGTTACTGGCCGTGTGACACCAAGTAAAAATGATGCCTTGTTGTCTAGACTTGACTCATGGCCGTGGCTGCTTCGTTGCATTTAGGTAAATGCAACGATTGCAGTAATTGGTCAACGTGGGAAAAGTTGTTTTCATGAGAAATTGGAATCGGCATATACATGAATCGCAAGACTTAGCTTTTTAGCGAGCAATATTGATGCATATTATTAGCATAGTACCCTGATGAATCTGGGTTTGGAACAGTACACATCAGAGAGTTCAGAGCTGCCGGCGAAGAAATAGGTTCGTTGTACAGGTATAACATTTTTTTGTGTACCTGACACGGGACGAATTATAACCATCTCACCAGGTGAAGCTCAACTTCTTGCAAGACGAGGTCCCGAGAACAGAGGGTCGTGTTTTTGCCGGTCAGAGTTTAATGCCAAAACTGATGAATAAGGCATATCTCAACCAGATTCTATAAGGAAACGAATCCGTGATATGGCAGCCAGAGTGAGACTAATCACTTCTACTTTCCTTAACTTGGGATGCGAGGGTACCATCTCAGTCGTAACATTTGCTTCGGAATTCATCATGTCAAAAACAAACAATCGGAAAGATTTGGGGACTATTCGGTCAACGACCACCTGTGCAAAGAAGTCAAAATCCGCGATAATGCTCACACAGTTCCACAAACTCGGCACATCGCCTTGGAGAATGCAGAGTGGACGTGAAGAAGTTTATCAACACACTTACGAGGCGCAAACGACAGTTTGGTCTTTTACTTGGGATCTGAGGACTGGGTAACAATGACGTGGCGTATTATATACATTATCCTTACAAAAGACTTAGACAAGGCAAGTCTCCGATGTATTGGTGGTCAACTGAAATCACTGAACAACGATGGAAGTACCACAAACTGTGGCGAAAACGTCAACGAGCGCGAAGCCAACATAAGACATGTGTCAGAATAGTAGTAAAATGATCGACCAGGAAATGTCTTCGTGGACTGAACAACCCAATTAAGGCCTGAACAAAACCTCGTCAAAGACGTAAGCAGGAAACTACGGAGCTTGGAGTGTAAATTTGTTATGCGGGATTTCAGTGCTTTTCAGGCACCCTGCGTACACGAAACTGATAAGATAGACGAGATAATACTGGCTCTCTTTCCTATACATTTTGGTTTTAGCCCACAACGAACGAGGAGTTTAATGTCCACCTTTAATGAGAAAGGGATTGGAACTAGCAATGTTTCCATCCAGTCCATGAAGTCGGAAAAGGCTCCAGGCCCAGATGGCATTCCGGCCAAGTTTTTGATTTGGTCGACAATTTTCCCCCTGACATGTTGCTCAGTATGCTTAATGCCTACTTGTGAGGAGGGGGTTTTTGTTAGAAGTGGAAGATGGCAAGACTCACGCTGGTAAGCAAGACCAAAGCAAATCCCGAGGCACCGTCATCCGCGGTACATGCTTGATACAGTCGGAAAAGTGCTCGAAAAACTCATGAAAGAAAGACTTACTGACGTTATCCCGACCACCTGGATAGATATGGACGGATATTGTAGTTGCCTTGAAAAACTCATTCCAAGTACCAAAACATCTAGAGCTTATAGTTCCGAATCAAGTCAAGGATCGCAGTCTAGTCTACATTGCGGCGCAAGGTCAACGGAGGATGCTAGTCATATCAAGCGTAGTCCAAGGCAAATTATCTCGGACAAGACGAGTGGAACACCTCTTACGTCGGTTAGTTCAGACATGAATTTCTGGAAGAGTCGAGACTGATTGGCTTTCCGGATGAGGTTGCAGCACTGGTCGCTGGATGTACAGTCAGGCAAGGCTGAATGCACTAATGCACCGCGTTATCAAAGAAACTTGATAACGCCTCAAGCAATTAGTCTACTACTAGAGAAAACTGAAGTGGCCATCCTGACAAAGAAGAGGATCTATAAAGTGAGAACGACAAGTGCCGGGGTACATTAGTGGGATCGATACTATCTGTTAAGCAAAAGTTGATAGACTCAAATGTGAGTTTCTCGGAGCAAATCAAAGCAACGCCAATAAGTCCGTAGTAGAAGTTTCGGCAATCAGTCGACACATGGCCAATGTTGGGGTGACCAAGTCCAACAAAATGGTGAATCTTGATGAGTGTCGTACAATCTAGACCTAGCAATTCTCTAAATAAGATGATGCATCGAAAACGGTCGGCGCTGGAACAAATGACCTAAGAGGAGCACTAGGAATCGTATCAGCTTATGCATGGGTGATAATTAACTTTCTCCTTGGCAGAAAGCTTAAGATAATCTATCTCTGAAAGAAAGCCTTTTTTATCCAATATGCGTATAAAAAAATTAGACGCTCGTGATGAAATACGACGCACTCTTTACGAAACGCAACTTTACCCGGTCTGGTAAACCAAAAGAAAGGTCGACCGGGTACCTCATCAACGATTTGCAGAGGCATTGTGAGACTGAGCTGATGCAGTTTTTACTATCTTTTATCCAGATAGTTATCCAGTTATTCTGATACACTAGTTTTCAATCTCTCCTGCATAAGATTCATAATACACATTCTGCATATTGTATATTTTACATTTGAGAGAAAAAATCCGCCTGCCATACTTACTGCCCGGTGATCTTCCCGGAAACGCGGAAGAGCTCCATCTGGGCAGCTTTTTCGAAGATATTCTCAAACCGGCTGACAAATGGAACCAGGTGGTGCATTACGCCCGGTTAATGCCGGAAAAATATTTTCTTTAAAAATCCTTCTCCTTCTTTCCTTGCCACTACAAAAAAGAATACCTGAAACCTTATAGCGTTAATTAAAGATGCTTAGTTCCAAGAATTGGGTCAAAAATGTCCACGCTACATACCCAGGTTGACAAGGAAAAGGATAGTCAGTAGTCCAGTTGGCTTGTGCCACGGGTAGTTCGACACTGGGGTGTAGAAAGCTTTCACCTACCTCCCCAAAAGAAATAAGCTAACTAAAATAGCAGAATTTTCGGAAAATTAAGATATTAAGATATAGAAAAATGAAAAAAGTTTCTAAACAACAAAAATCGTAATATCAGCGTAAAATGCTATTTTTCTCCATATGCCATGGTTTAGCATCTTGGTAGCGACAGCCGGTAATGATGATCCACTTTTCGTGATTCCAGAACATCTTAGAACCGAATTATTCTGTACTTTCTTGTTACTTTCAACCCCTTCCACTCATCATTTGCTTTTATGTTCTCACAAAATATATTAACACTACAAGCAAATATATATAAATATTGCAAATATATTTGCTTCGTTTTTCCTTTATTCTCCTTCTATTCACTTCTACGCAATGTACATTTGCCCATATTGCAAAACATTCTGTAAATTCTCTTCATTTCTTCAGTTTATTAGAAGTTTCTTCAGACGTAAACGATCCATTGCAAAATTTTCACCATTTTGGCTAGATCACAATCAAAAGGAATCTTACTCATGGACACAACACGCATAGGCGAGTGGTAAACAAGAAACAATTTTATTGGTACCCAAACTACTTTGTTGCGTGGTTATCTCGGGAATTAGGACATTACAATATTCCTTATCATTTAAATTAGCAATTAATACGACAGTTACATTCCGAATGTATTTACGATGTTTTTTGAACGTTGTTGGATATTGTTTCCGACCGGATCATAGGAGATTCAACGAGTTTCGTCCACGTAAACGGTCAACAATAAATTAACACGGAAATGGGCAGTCAGGTCGGCTTCAACGCTTATCTGGCAATTACACTAACAAGCTGTAAGGAGACCTGACAATTTTGATTAGGCAGATACCGTTCGGGCCGCGCTATAGCTGGCATACCTTCCGCAGACGTTCTATCTAGAACGTAGCACGGCGTCACTAAGATGCCCATAGTTAAGCAGTTTATGACCAGTCTTTTTATCTCTTTAGAGTATAAACTTTATGACCTGAAATAACTGGTATACATGTCACCAATGTCGTTTCGTCTCTGCTTTTATCGCCAATCAACATTGAAATTCATGTTTTCACGGCGTCCCCATCACCTGTTTGGTGTTGTTTGCTGTCTTTTTGTTTCCTGTTGCTGGGGGTCGTTAAAGGCTCGTAGTAGATTTGTGTAGGTTTAATATCTCGAATGATAAAAGGTAGTGGATTTAGAACAAATTTTTCTGATCAAATTACACCAGGGTGGTATTGCCTGTTCCTCTGGCGTTGCCTGATCGGAAATCAACATATGCGAAATACCAGACAGTAAATTATCGTTGGGGTTTTGAGCCTCTTGATCTTCAGCGCCTATCGAGATCCTCTTTTCTTCAATAAGGAAACGAGAATTGAAATCAAAATACAAATTAATTCAGTACAATTACTTAACTATGTCACGTCTGCTGTCCCTAATTGATTTCAATTGTAACGTCTTCATTGCGGGGCGCAATCAGTTCTCCCGATCGATCACGCAGTGCTTCAGGAAAAACATTGCTTCACCGACAGACTGAATATTTGCAAGTTGGTAGCATTGTAAATTTAATTGCACGATGTCTTTTTGCTGTTGCCGGGCCGATAGAGATCAGTTGCACGGTTTTTCGCTACAAAGAGCGGCCTGTGAACATGGCATTTTGCACGGTAGGTGAGTTTTTTTTTCCAAAAAAGACAAATGTATTCTGGCTTGCAGAAGGAGACATTCGCAAGCCACGTTGCTCCCGATTTTATCACATCAAACACAAAATAAGTCATTGCATAAAGTCTTGGCTGAACGCTACAAAATGGCTTCTTAAGAATCGCGGCACGATCGCTAATACCGTTTCATTACAATACTTTTGTTTCTGTACGCTACCTGACTGAGAATAAATATCGAGGAATAGTATCTGATTTTGAATCATGAATATAAAATATGGTTGAAAATATTATACATACCAATGATCACAGATTTCATGTCCTCACTGGAAATCGAAAGGAGTCTGAAATCGGTTGGATTAGGAGGTTTACATAGAGATTACACAGGAGGTAGGACATAACATCTTTCTCGAAAACAAATTGGAATGCGGAGCTATGATTGTTTTTCGGGATAGTTTAAAAGTAATAATCCAAATTTATTACTTACTAAAAGACAAACACTTACTTATCATCGCTCTGCAGATTAAGATGGCACTTCTTTTTTAGTGGTTACTAGAGTGTCTGTGGTTACTAGAGCGTCCTGAAGGTGATGGAAACGATATCGTGACGTCAGTCATTGGTCTTGTCCATGTGTCTAGCATTTGGATTTTTAAATATTTCAAAATATTTTCAAACTTCGAAATAAAAATTTTCCGCATTTTTGGAATCTTTCTACAAATAGTTTGTTGGTATATCTTAGATAAAGATTGAAGTTTAAAATACCATACAAATGACGCAGAATTTTCAGTTTTCTACTTCATATTTCTGCTTTATACTTTGACATTTGGTCGTATAAGTTGCATTTAGAATACACTTGTGTTCAAAAATATCTCATGCGTTGCCGACAATATAGCACAGTGAAGTTCAGCAGGCCTACAAATATTTTCATAATACTCCGGAAATGTAAAGGCAATGAATGGTGGTTGGAAAACTAGGTGTATGTATAAGTTTTTCCCGATTTGACTAACTGGGTGCCAGCAAAAAGTACGCAGCATATTAATTTGACACGTACGCCATTCCGATCATTAGACATTTTGCTACAAACTTACACAAGGTTGAGTTGGCAAAACTAGCACGTTTGTTTTTCTTGTGTTGGTTAATCATGTCGAATTTTGAGTCTGGAAAACATATGGCTGAAACGCTCCATCAATTAGTTTCAACAATTCTAAAGTAGTAGTTACAATTTGAAAGACAGTGTCTGGTAGACCACAAAAATGCGAATAGGAGAAATCGCAAGGCTTATTGGATTGGAACTTAAACTCCACGGCAATTAGCATGATTATTAAATAGGTCTCAGTTTTCGAGCAATGGATAAGATTAAGAAACTCGATAAATGGGTCCTCTATGATTTGAACGAACGTCGAATGGAAAATCGCAAGTCTTCTGTGAAATGCCGCGTCGGTGCCATAACGAAATCATTTTTGCGTCGATTTGTGACGGGTGACGAAAAACGGATTTGTTTTGAAACTCCGAACCGGAAAAACTGTGGCTTGGCGAAGTCCGTCCTTTAACATTACAAGCCAAATCGCTTCGGCGAGACCATTCTCATTCTGTTTTTGGTGGGACCACAGTAGTGTTGTGTATTAAGAACGCTTGAAACCCAGCGAATCTTTGGTACACGACACTGTCTTCAACAAATGATAAATTTCAACCGCGCATTATCAATTAGATGGGACATCTTTTTGCATCCACCGTACTCCGCTGACCATCTAACTATCACGTATTTTCATCCATGGGACACACGCTCGCAGACCAGGACTTCAGTGATCTCGAGGAACTTGGACAGTGTCTCGGCGTATGGTTTGCTGCAAAAGACAAGCAGTTTTTCTGGCATGATATTCATAAGTTAACTGAAAAATTGGCATAATGTGTAGTAGCCAATGGCTGGTATCTTGAATAAAAGAAATTTTTTCCCAGAAAATTATGTATTTTCTTCAAAAAGAAGGTAAAAAATTTTACATTTTTATTTATTTTTACCAGAAAATCCGTATTTTCACGACTGAGTCTTACCAAAAATTAGCACAGAAAATTATAAAGTTACCGTTGCCACTAAGAAAAACTCACTTTGTAAAAAACCTTGGGTTCTTAACTTCAGATATCCCAAAGTGCCAGCCAAGTATTACTGCCTTTGTTACTCTGCAGAAATCGTACTTTACCAATATGTTACTCTGCAGAAATCGATGCTAACTATTAAGGAATGATATTTTCACTGCAATTCTATACTTAATAAAATCGGGATATCGTATTCAAGGGCTGCTCACTTCACCAGCAATAATTACTTTTCTGGGGTATTTGTTACGAGAATATTTGTAGGATTGCTCGTCCTCACAAGAAAGTGCTGTCAGTAATGCGAACCTCACCGGACATCAGGAGCATCATTATCAGGATTACCACAAGCAAATCTAAGCTTTTTTGCGTCCTAAGCTCGACGTTAGCCGGCTGTTAATATCCTTGCTTTCTTCTTTGGCGTTGTATGACATTGCGAATGCGTCAAGCTTCCATGCGCTTTTTTGAATTCAACTATTTGTCAATAATGTCGAGAAATAACTAATATTTTTTTTTAATTAATTTTTTTTATGAGTTTTAAGCAGTTTATATGGTAAGGTTTTTAGATAAGATTGTTCAAATCAAAGTTCTTAGTAAAATCGTGTTCCTTCCTGCATTAGAACTAATTAAATTTTTAGGACAAATGGATGTTTTCAATCACCTTATCAATTCAATGGCTTATGTTACAACAAATCAACAAAAGTAATTTCGAAGGAAATTTCCTTAGTGAAATTTCGAAGGGCAATTCTTGAGGGGAATCATTGTGGCAAAACAAGGAAGGAGAAATACTGAGGGGAAATTTTTTGCGAGAAACATTTTAAAGATGAAAACGGAATTCTTAAAAAGGGAAATTTGTGAGGAGAATTCCTTCGAGAAAATTTTGAGGGGAAATTTAGAGTGCAATTTACATAGGAACATTTGGAAGGAAAATTTCAGATGTGTAGGATAGGAAATTTTAGTAACGAAATTCCGGATAGAAAATCATTTAAGGATATTTTCAATATTTTCAGGGAGTAGAATTTATTGAGACGAAATTACGGAGGGGAAATTATGAAGAGAAATTTGATTGGGTAAATTTTAGAGGATCCTTATGGAGGGATTCCTTAGAGAAATTTCGGGAGGGGAAATCAGTTTCGAAAATATTCAAGGAAAATTCTTTCATCAACTTTGAATACTTGTCTTAAATCGTTCTTATAGAAAAAATTATGAACCCTTACCATAATCTTGTACTATAAAGTAGCGGTAATGCTTTAAATCATCGAGTAACAAATAAAATAATTGCAATCTTTCTTTCTATCAAAGATCTTTTGAGTTTGAGCTATTAGAAACATGTAACAAGGACAAGATTATATAATTAGAGTGTGAGATTCAACTCTTATCCTACACACATTAGCAAGTTAAGTTATCATCAAACATCACTATTGCGACACCACAATCAAGTCAATAACAGGCTGGAAGTGCATCACAAGAAGCAAGCTCTGAAGCAAGAAAAAGTAAGCTTTGCAAGATAGAGAGCTTAGATATAAAACAATTTAGGTGAATACAAAGATCGCAATGAATAGCTTTCTTAGCTTAAATGTATGTGAGAATAATTTTTCCGGTATAAAATATATGGAAATCATTGTGTCTGATGTGTACAAATTGTGTATGTAGGTACAATTTAAGAGAATGATAATGCACATCTCTCTCCAGGTCTGCCTTGATGGCCTTTCTTCAACACCTTTGAATGTTTAGTCTGAAAGCCTTAGTTTATATTTAAGGATCAGAAAAATCGTCGATAGGTTGAGAATTTGTTCGTAATCTTAGTTCGTAATCTTTGGTAGTTGTTAAGCTATGCTTTGAATATATCAGTTTTACGGCATACATCTGATAATATATAACGTGTCAGTCTACCTTTGACGGTTACATTTGAAATTTATTACAATTTATTCAAATATGGATAGGAAACTACGAAAAATATAATAATTAATATCCCTGTCGTTCGAAAAAAAATCCATTGCAATGCAACCGGCATAATAGTGGATAGTAAGATAAAATATTTAATTAGTTATGTGTGGATGAACAACGGATGTTCAAAAAGGTATTCGTTGGGAGAACTGAAGGGTGCAGACCAGCGGAGAAACCGAGGAAACGCTGGTCTGACTCTGTTGACGAAAGCAATCCATTCCTGCCCAGATTTCAATATTGGAGGATATGGTCAATAGACCAAGACAGTTTGTGCAGTTTGCTGCAGGAAGTGAAGTCCAAGGATGGACGGTAGTGCTACCAACAACATGAAGGATATAATTAGACAAGGATACTACTCTAAAGATATTAAAACCGATTGAGTTGTATAATACATTCCTTGTAACCAAATTTTTGAATTTTTTGAATGAATATATAAATTTTGAATTGTAATTATTTGCAGATACTGTGAACATTTTCAATAGTGGAGAGCGAAGTTTGGGTTTTAACCTACGCGTGGTGTTCCGGTGGGAAGATGTTCATTTTAATTATTTATCTCCGAAATTGATTAGACTTACGAGATTTTTAAATGATAAATGATGAGGTTGTTAGGCGTTGGTATATTTGGTTCAATTAATTTCTGTGATTATTTTGTGCTCTTTTCAAATTATACTTATTGAAAATGTACAAACAATATAAACTTCGCTGTGGATTCCACGTTCAAGATTTTAAGACAAAAAGCTGGAAAAGAAAAAATACAGAAATAAATCTGCCGCAAATGTTGAAAACCTAATTCTTTGCATCAGGTCATCATCGATGTATCATGAGCTGAACGTGGATTTTCATTATTATTCCCATTATTATCAACAGGCAGTTTTTCGTTTATAATTTTTTCGGTTTTTCGTTGGAAATAATACTGGTGAAGTAAATTATTGGAAGCTGTTAAATGGTTATACTGTGCTGCTTGGACTATTACAGAAGATACATCGGAGTATGCGAACTTCTTTAACTGATCATGGAGAGGTTATGTAACCAAAATCGAGGTTAATACTAGAGGGTGACAGCAATGTCTCCACTATCTGAAGACCTATAAGATGCACCCAATCTGAAAGTAGATATTGACCACACTGTAGTGACCTCACAGCTGTATGATAAGAATGTAATCTACCAGTTGAAGACGTTTTTTCAGAACATCAGAACATGTTAAAAAGAAGTTTGATTGAAAGAAAAAAATTAATTGATTTAAAGCTAGAAATTTTACAAAGTTGCAAAAAAACCATTGAAAATGCCCCTCGGAAACAACCACTATATCAACGAATAAAATTATGGAAAAGTAGTCAACTAATTTCTGTTTGACAATGTCTCTTAATACGGAATCCGTAGAAAAAATTCATACCGCAATTTCATTTAACGAACATTACAAAATTTCGTCTGACGAAAAGGTCCTATAGAATGATGGTAGCGGTAGTAGGTGGTGAAAGCTGAGGCAGCTGGGAAAGGGAAATTGAAAAACTTTAATCATTTTCCTTCTCGTGAGAACATGGCTTAAAAATTTTAAAAACTGATATGAAAAGATTCCACTCCGAAAAACTTGTTGGAACGATGTTTGGAGAACAATACCCTTAAGTAGTAATGAAATCTTTGGATAATTGCATAAGGGAATATGTTTCAAACCCATGTTTTGTGGTATTCAAAATCATGAAATTGCTGTTTTTTTGTGTTTCTAAGGAAGGTTTCACAAGTATTTTTAAAAATTATGCAGTTAATGGGTTCGTAGGGACGAAAAATCGAAACTACAGGAGGAGTTAAAAAGAGATGGAGGGAATCAGATATGACTTTGGCATGGCAGATTAAATGTATTTTCCTCGCAGCAATGCTCAGATATGATATCCAGCTATGGTCGTTTGTGTGATAATGTACATAATTGAAAAAAGACCTACTCGACTAATTGCCCTGATTTTTGAATATTTTGTTCAATACACTCATAGTTTTCATTTTAACATTTTAATTTTTTAAGTTTTTTTAAGAATCTAAGAGACTCGTAAATAGTTTCCCGCTTATTTTCTAACTTAAAATCAATTGTTTTCGAAAAATCACCGCCTTTTTGTCTTTCAGCGATATAAAATTTGGCTCTGTTTCCATGGTGTCATATCAAGAAATAATTTCTTTTATGTTTGGTTTTCTTCAGACGCTCCTGCGAGCAACCACAAATTTGTATGATTTTTCGAAAATCTTTAATCGTGTGCTTTCGTTTTATGTGTATTTGAGGTGTAGGGTAAGGTGGGGTAAAAAAACCACTTTTCCTTTTAGGTGCTCTAGATTATGCGTTTTTAGGAATATTCGTAAATCCCAACCCAATATTGAAAGTTTGTTCCCTTAACAAGAATATGTGATGGTATATTGTTATGTAACTTCATTTCTCGGTAAGATAAAATTGTTTAAAGAAAATTTGTTATCTGGCTTTTTTACCCCATGGTGTGGATAAAAGAACCACTTTTTTATAACTAAATACGGTACGCAAAATTGTCAAAAAATGATTGTTGAATATGTTTTATTGTTAAAAAACTACAAATCTTTAAGTAAAAGGTAAAATGGACAATATTTTCTTCAATTGAAGTCGCTTTCCTCGTCACTTTTTTCGACGTACACTTTTTTGGGGCGACCCCATTTGGAGTGGCGGCGTAGGTTCTTTTCTGGCTCTGTCTTTTCTTTTTGGGCTGCAACTTTTTTCAAAATTCTTGTTTCTGCCTTTGCCGCTGATACTTGTTTTTCCTTTTTTCTGCAGCTGTTTGTTGTTGCAGCGTCTCCATTTCATCTTCGTCCGTTAAAATTGCGGATTTACGGCGTTTCCGTCCTCTGTTTGTTGGCTTTCGTGGGGGAGCCTTTGCAAAAGGGCGAATATTTTCCACAGTAACAACAGCCTCAATGGTCTCGTCAGTGGTACAGTTGTTTTCTTCCGGCTCGCAAGAATTTCCAGGGGTCGTGGGTTGAATGTTTTCCTCTTCACGATTCGTGATTTCAGAAGACAAAAAGTCAATTTCAGTGAATATGTTTTCGTTTAACGGGCAAATTCCAGTCGCACGAAAACCTGATTGAATATTCGACATCGATGCGCCTTTTTGGGTCGGTTCGCGAGCGATTTCAGGGATGTCATGCATGGTGATAGTTCTCGCAGCATTCTGTGTCATTCGCATCCAACTATCGCACGCCGCGTTATAAAATTTCTTGATCGGTCCGAACACGCTTCTGTCTAGAGGTTGCAGCTTGTGGCTGGTGTGTGGCGGAAGAGATAGAACAATGATTCCGTTTTCCTTGCAAAATTGTAATTGTTATCCAATATTAAGAGTGTGTTTGAATCTTTTGTTGCACGAGCATATTTCTTGAAATGATTTGGGAATTTCAAAAACTGCTCTCCTGTCATCCATCCGGAGGGGTTGGCTGCTCCACTAGGCCAGAAACCAGCTGCAGTGAGGAAATCATCCCTAAGTTTTTTTTCTGGGAAAGATGTAGAATGGTGGCAGGCACACTCCACCTGCAGACACGGCAAGAGCAAGAGTAACCAAGACGCCTCGTTCAGCCAATGTTGTGGATCCTAGATTTCGTATTCCACGCTGTTCAAGGACTGCAATTGGTTTTTGTACTATTGTGAGAGCAGTCTCATCCATGTTCCATATATTCGCTGGCTCAATGTTGAACTTCTCGATAACTCCCTTCAATTTTGTATAAAAATTGTCAACATTATGCTGATTAAACGCTGTGGCTCGACCTAAACTTGTTGCTTGAGGCTTTCGGAGTGATATCGTTGGGTGACGCGCCATAAAGCCGAACAACCACTCCCTGGAAGCGGAACCACTTTCTCTTGGCTCCTTCCCGTGCCAATTGTCAGGAACTTTCCTTCGCAGTGCCATCGCGTACTCGTAGGGGAGACGCTGCGTTGCAGTCCGCGATAAACCATCAAACATATTCGCGGCTTTAATCAAATACTTTACCAACCCTTGTTCTTGGTCGTGGGAAAAAATCTACAAAAAAATGAACGGATTAATTGACATTTTACCTATTTTGTATTATATTTCATTTAATTTCATTTTTTACTGTTTTATTAGTATTTATAAATGTTTCAAAATTAATTCCACTGTATCATTTATCCTTTTTCCATATAATTTCTTATATTTTTTTCACTTTTATTTTATTATTCATCTATAATAGGTAAAAATCATTTTACTATTATTATTTTCAACAATAATAATTGATTGTTGTGATATTTATATGTTATTATCAATAATGAATTTTACAATACCTGATTGTGATGCCAAATCCTATCCTCCTCTTTTATTCTCATTCGGCACCTCAACAATCCACGAGAGATGTTGCACTTTTCTGCCATCGTATTGACCTTGGCGCCATTTTGTATTTCTTCCAGGGCATTTTTTATGTTGGCCTCATCTGGTTTTTCATTTTTCCTCTTGTACGTACGGGGCATTTCGCTAAAAAAGATTATCGTTAAGTTATCTCCATTTTCACAAGTGGTTCTTTTACCCACAAACTGCTTGGTACTTTTTCCCCACGTCGTTTTTTCTTCAATAAAAGTCTTATAACTTTTTCAAAAAATAAATATATATTGGAAAACACTTCACATATTTTCGTACATCACGAATTCCTGCTTATGGAAAATACTCACCTTAATTTCCCAACGTCAAATTTCACTGTTTTTTACAATTTGGAAGTCTCGTCAATTGTCGCACGCGCTTCTGTCAAAAACTTAATATCGCTGTAAAAAGTTAGGGCACATATGCGACACCAAAACAAACTACAAAAGATGCGTCTTTACCGACGGAAATCTACCTCATCGACAGATGGGCAATATTTTAATTTGTTAAAAAATGAGATCCAAATGGTTCTTTTACCCACTGGCTTTTTTACTCCACCTTACCCTTTTAAATGTGAACTAAGTATTTAAAAGTAAAAATTAAATTTAAAATAATACTGTTTGCACTTTGTAATCATTTTTTGATATATTTTCGAAAATTTGAAACAATATCTCCTTCTTTTCTATCAAAAAAAAAGAAACATAAATCCAATTTAAATGCATAAAATTGGCTCAAGAAATAAAGTTTATTGCACAATTAATATGTAGCTATCAAACTACCACCAAAAGTTGGAATTGATAGCGTTGAAAGTTGAAGATTAGAAAATTGTTACAACAGGTCACCTGCCTGGCATATGACACCACGTAAATCCTTCACCGATTTCACTTCCGTCTCTCTAAACTAAATCACATACCCCAATTCCAACTGAAGGGTAATTTGAAAGATGAACACGTTTTGATTTACGTTACCTCACGCTAGAGTCTGGTAACCACCCAAGGCTTCATAGTGAAATGTTGAAAATCGTAAATCGAAATTTAGACAAGACTGATCGCACGACGAACAGTTTGAAGGAAAGTAAGAAAAAAGCGATCATGACATCAAACGAGTATTTATGGGAATTTTTGTCAAAGATATTTTTACGGAGTTTTAATGACAACCTCAGTAGAAAGACAAGAAGAAGAAGTAGAAGAAGGAGAAGACGAAGGTATTTGATAGTCACCTGTACGATGCATGCAAGTATGTAGGTAACATACGACCGTAGCCAAAGGGAATCTCTCATGCTTCGATCAACATGTGCTGCGTACACCTTCATGAAAGTGGTACCCGTACGAAAGTGGCGCCTGTATCCCGCCGTGCGGCTGGTTCATGAGCATACAAATCAGATAGAACAAACAGTAAAAGTCAATATCCGAGTTTTAAGTATTACTTTTATTGGCCACGGTCTTAGTGAATTCCTTTCTAATAATTTCGATTTTGACTTTATTGGAAGATGCAAGTGCTGGTCATTGACACATATCGACGATTAATTGGTGTTTCATGCTGGGATAATGTTTCATTTTGCTTTGAAACATTGACTAAGGTGGAAGCGGATTATCTTGAAATCTACACTTCCATCAAGCAGCATTGTCTTACAAGAATCTTTCAGCGTGTGATTTGTAATACAACTAGAATTTCAAGTATATGCCAGCTCAGCTATACGCAAATTATTTGCTAATTTTTCATACATTTTTCCTTGAAAATTAATTAAATTCCCTACCTGCTTTAACGATTAATCATTGCTCGAGCCATCAAAAAATCATTTAGTTCAAGCCAACGAAGAATCCATAAATTTGAATTTCAGAAATGTTATTGGTGTAGCGCAACACTCGGCAAAACAAAGTTGCCACTCATCTCTTTGAAGCCTAGAACATGAAATCATTTCTCGTTTTCCCTATACCCAAACGTTCCTGGCTAGGATAGTAATTCCTTAATCCAAATCTATTCCAAGTTACGAATTGATTATGAAAATATTCAGTCAAGTGAAAACTCGAAATCTCCATGACTGACGTACTTTTGAATTCGACATTAGGAAGAAGGGTCTGCTTAATCCATAAAAAAAGATACGCACACTTCGTATTGAATTTCATTCCGAAAAACTCAATACAAAAGGATGTTAAACAGGGTATAAAGTTTCGTTATTTGAATGGTGGTATTTTATTCTAGGTTCGATTTGAGATTCCATAGCTTTATGTATAGATGGCATGTGAGATTTTCACTAGTTATATCCACGAAGAGTTCCAACACACCCTAATAGCAAAAGACATCATGGCTTTAATTGACCCATCATTTGAAACAACCCCATTGTTAGCTTGTGAGTGTGTGATTTACTGGTGTTTATCCATGCATGAAATTACTTTTGGATGCATTGCCCGAAAGATGAATTCTGAAAAACATAGTAAATAGTTTTTATCCATATAATCAGAATCATGCCTCAACGTTTCCAGGGAATAATTTTCATTAAGACACAAATCAATGTAATGATTAGAATGAATTAGAGGATGTAGTGCTTTGAGGAGAATAGGAACTAGAGATTACTTTATATCTTGCATAAATCTTCCTTCATTTATTGAAATTTAAATGAAGTCATGATGCATGCACATACGATTGGGAAGCATTTTACCATTTAACAAGCCAAAAATTTTTAAACTGTTTGACATTAACAGACAAAAGCAATTATTCAATGGAGACTTTTATGAATTTTGATGGTCCTGAAATATCTGACCAAAAGCGAGAACCAATTCCTATCGTCAATTAAAATAATCAAGGATCTCTTTAGACCAATGCTGTTCTTACTATTTGATAATTTTCAAATGTTTTGCAAAGGAAAAGAGTATGTTATGAGCTGATAGACACTCCAAATCAGAAAATAATAATATTCATGAATCTTTTTTTTTAGTTTTAAAGAAGAATTTTGGACAAAAATGGTATTTACTTACTCATATGAATTAATTTGGAAAAATTGTATAAAAAACATTGAAAATATATTTATTGACATATTAATATAAAATAAAATTTTGAGGCACCACTCTGAGGTGATCAAGTTTGGCATCAATCAAATTTTTTATGATTTCGGCACTAATCTCCTCATTTCACACTTTTTCGATTGCTTGTTTCAGCTCATCTTTATTCTGAGGCTTTGTAATATCAATTTGTTTTTTCATGATCATCTACAAGTTTTCTATAAGGTTTTTTTTTGTTTTGTTTTGAAGAACAGTTCGTACGTAATGCGACACACAGTTCCAATTGTCTTTTGATTGCATCATTTTTCCCGTTACATTTTGTGGGGAGAGCACGCCAATTTTCTCCGAGAGATGCGAACGGAGTCTTGTCCGTCTGGTACACGTAAAGAACGTGTAGCAGGCGTCATCCGTCATCCCCAGGCAGAACACGCAAGTTGGGGATGGTGACTTTCCCATCTTATACAGGTAAGACTGAAAATACCCGTGACCACTGAGTAGTTGCGTCAGGTAATAATCAGTCTCACCATGTATGCTGTAGAACCACGGCCCTAAGTCACTAATCAGCCGTGCGGTCGACCTGCCTCGCGTTTCGTTTTCCCATATTTGCTGCCACAAGGTTACGGTCCTTCTCCGTTCCTCTCGGCTGACGGTTTCTCTCGCCGACTCCTCCCTACGTAAGTATACACGTTTCCGTTCGTCTGCAAGTAACTTAATAGGAACCACCCTCGAGATTACCAGCACTGAAGATTCAGAGACAGTGCGATATGCCGACACTATCCGCAAAGCTCCTTGCCTCTGCACCTGTGCCAGACGCCTACGGTGCGTCTCTTTACTAAGAGCGTCAGCCCAAACCTCGGAGCCATACAAGAGCACTGACTCCATTGCACTCATCAGTAGACGTCTTTTGCTCGAGGTTGGTCCTCGCGTGTTGGCCATAAGGCAACTGAGAGCCGATACTCGAACAGAAGCCTTATCCGCTGACGCTCGAACCTGCTCGAAAAAACTCATCTTCGAGTCAATCATCAAGCCAAGGTATCTGATTGATTCTTTCGACTCGATGATCATTTCTCCTACCCGAACGGGAATAACACGAGGGATCCACTTCTTGGTCAGGATAACGACCTCGGTCTTTTCCAGCGCTAGGCTAAGTCCACGGTCTGTCATCCACTCGCTCACTCGACGTATTACCGCACCCAGTTTGAGCTGCGTCTATCCGACAGTACGTCTGGCGACTAGTACTGCTACGTCATCTGCGTAGCCAACTAGGCGCGACTCACCCGGTAACTGCAGCCTCAAAAGCTCATCGTACGAGACATTCCAGAGGTTCGGGCCCAGAACGGAACCTTGCGCCACCCCTGATGTCAAATCAATTCTTCGCCGGCCTCCCAATGTGTCATAGATGAGCTTCCGGTTTTTGAGATAGTGATTCAATATCCGCGTCAGATACCTCGGCACCCTGAAATATTCCAGAGCACGAAGAATATCTGTCCATCTAGCAGAATTGAAGGCATTTCTCACATCGAGTGTTATGAGCAGTACTATTCGTCTCGAGTAGTGATTGTGAGCTTCTGCCTGCTGGACCGCACTCATTACCTCTGATATTGTACCAATCGTGGATCGACCAGCCCTGAAGCCGTACTGCTGAGGAGACAGATCCCCGACAGTTCGGATGGCCTCTCAAAGTCTTTCTCTAATGAGCCTCTCGAGCACTTTCCCAGCGGCGTTCAACATACATAGGGGCAGATATGAAGATGGTTGCTCGGCGTTCCACTTCCCCTTGTGGATCAGCACGAACCTTGCCTCTTTCCAACAAACTGGAAACGTGCCACGCTGCAGACAGGCATTGAAAGTGGTGAGCAGCGTGTCAGGACAAAGTTGATGTGCAAGCTGTATCACTTCTGCTGGCATACCGTCTGGCCCTGGGGCCTTTTTTGATTTGAAAGATTTCACCGCATCATCCAGCTCGATGGGGCTAAAAAGTGGGCATTCTCCAGGACATTCAACATCTGTATCATCGGGATGAACAGGATGCATAGGGAAAATCGCTCGAACAAGCTCATCCATTTTTTCCACTCCAAGGACACAGGGCCTCCTTGCAGCTCCTAGTTTCCGCATGGCAAGCTTGTAACCCAGCCCCCACGGGTCTCTATCGATGTCCTCAACGAGATTGTGTCTATAGGGTTAGAATCAGGACAATTGCCTGGCCATGACATTGTTCTCGACAGTTGATCTCGTTTTCTGTTCGAAACTGCTTAGAAAAGAAAACTACTAAACCTAAACTGCTAAAAGAAAATGTTTCTCACAGCTAATACTTTTGTTTTTTCAAATAAATATAATTAAAATACCGATTTGGCTCTATGGCATGGATCAGAATCATCTTGAACAACGAAGTGACTGCAGTGGGTAAGATGAGAATTCATTGAGGAAATAAAACTCTCTTCCAAATTCTTCATATTTTTCTACATTCACCGCCCCACCTATGAAGGGCATTTAATCAATTTCAAAGAAAAAAAAACATCCGCAGACTCTCACTTTTGCCTGATGTTTGACGGTTTTTATAGTAAAGGATTCGTCAAATCTTTCATTTGGCAGACGTCTTGCGTATGGGGCATCGTCAGAGCTGAAGATGTTGAATTGACTCTTGTCTAAAAGCATCACTTTCCTCCAGTCATCAGATGTCCAATTTTTAAAACATTGTGCCCAATTTAAGCGAAATTGTTTCATTTTTTTTTACTAAGAAATGGTATTTTGGTTGGTTTTCTTGCCAATAAACCTCTTTATCTTTATTATCTTTATCCTCTAAAAAGGATAACCTCATCATCATGCGATCTAAACGCTCATCTGTCTTCCTTCATTCACTTTGTTGATCCCTCGGAGACATTTTTTGGGATTTGGATGCATAGTTTGTTGCACCTCATCCTCCTTGCTATCTCACGCGAAGGAAGTCCCGCGTGACTAAAAATCACTATTTATGAACAGAAACCACTATTTTAATCTTTTCTTATGAGACATTTGTAGGAAACTCAGTCTGTTGGACATAATAATACTTATTACATGCTTAATATTCGATATTCTGGGCAGAACGAAACTATGACCCACTGATTCCATCTCTCTCTAATACCAGTAGGTAAACAAATACAATCCCATGACTCGTTAACACATTTAGGATCAAAAAGATATAAATCATTCGTGATGCAATTTCTATGACCACGACTGTATAACGTAGGTTTACTTTACCAGAATAAAATATTCTTTAATATTGGGTTTGTGTAAAAGTTTTTCGATTTCGAATTGAATATCGAAAACAAGAGTGACTTTGCGATACACTTTGAGTTTTTTTTTCAACTTTTTTTTTGACTGACAAACGTGATTGGAATGGATAGTAAAATCCTTTGGCTTTAATTTTACTGATCTTTTAATACAGGGTGCGTACAGTATTTGAGGACATGCATAAATGTGACTATAACTTCGCGAATTTTTTTTTTATTTTCTTTTTTCCTTTTCAGATAAGAAATGGCGGACTATAACATCACTCAAGAAATGAAGAGACATGCTGTCATCGTCACTATATGTGTGAACCATACAGATTTAGAGACCTCTAATTTACTTAATTGCGCCTGTTCATTCGTGCATAAGGTTCGCCGTGAATTTAAAGCTTCAGGAGGCGATAAAGAATCGGTTGCAAAACGCAAAAAGCACGAACAACGTTCTGACACTGTCCGATCTGCAGAATTTTTAGAGCAAGTGCAAGCAATCATACACGGGGACCCTTCAAAATCGATGAGGGTCCTTGCGAGTGAGCTTCATGTTTCTGAGCGCCTTATTCGTAGAGTTGTCCACGAAGACCTTCGGTATAAGTCTTACGTGATGCCCAGAAGACAGTTCATGTCGGAACGAACACGGGAACAGAGAGTTCTCCGATCAAAACGTCTTTTAAACAAAATCAAACACCCTGAGGCGCCCAAAATGTTATGGTTTTTACCGACGAAAAAAATTTTTGACCAAGATCAAAAGACCAGTCGCAGAAATGACAGATGACTATGTTCAAATCCTACGGAGGTTCCTGTTGTTATGCACACACAATTTCCAGCCACTGTTATGTTATTGTCATGTTGTTGTCAGCAACGAAGGACATGTTATGCCACCACACTTTTTTACTCAAGGACTTCGAGTGAACTTTGCTGCATACATCGAGGTTTTGGAGACGGTAGTGAAATCCTGGATAGACAATATAAGCGGAGGCAGACCATACATTTTTCAACAAGTCTCTGCTCCTTCACATAAAGTGATGGCGACACAAGATTGGATGGCCAAAAATTTTCATGACCACATAACACCGAACTTATGGCCACCTAGCTTCCCAGATCTTAATCCTTTGGATTATTACGTATGTAGTTGGGCGTGAAACCAATAAGCGTCCTCATAATACCACTTCTTCGCTGAAGACTGCTATTAATGCCGTTATGGTCAATATGAACAAGGAACAATTTGATTCGGGCATGTAATCGTTTCCGGACCCGGATTGAAGAGGTTATTGCTGCTAATGGCGATTTTATTGAATAAATTTATAGCCATATATTAATTTAACGTTGTATAAAAAATTCCTGAAATTTCATTAAATTTTGTTAAAAATACAAGCTGATTAATTTTACTCTCAAGTTGTCCTCAAATACCGTACGCACCCTGTATTTTTGCCCTCCAAAAGTGGCCATGAAGAAGTTTTTTCTGTGCCACAATTTAGGCACACTCAAAGGGTGGGTATGTGCCATCATAGTTTCTCATGTATATCGTGTGATCCCTTAGTTACAAAGGAAATATATATAATACCTAAGTCTTTTAGTAAACCTCATTCTTTTCTTATATTGTGGCTGAAATATCAAATTTGGTTCAAAAAGGCCCAATTTTGACCATAGCCGACATTAAAGCTATATTGTCTTCTGCAGCCTTTACTTCATCTGGGTAAAGTTGGTCACATAACTAACAGCCACATAAGCACCAGGATTAAGTTTAATTATGTTATGTGGGTCTGCAAGGTTTGAGTTTCCGTTGGGCCGCATATCACTGTCCGATCCTTAGGAAAGATTACGAAATCTCACAGCTGGAGCTGGAGGAGGTGTCAATTGGCCTTGGTGAAGTACCTCTATCGAAGTTGAAGGTTGCGTAGAATTATCATCAGGGAGGGGGGCTTATATCATCAAATGTGATACTTTTTCCTGCAGGTATATTAACTTTCCTTCTTCTTCTAATTGTTCTTTTAGATGTTATTCCCTATCATTTTGAAGTGAGATTTTGATAAAACTCTTTCCGACCTATTCTCTGGTGGCAGGCAGAGATTTGATGAGTTGTATACAAAATCTGTTCAATACTTATTGTCAATTTAATGAAGAAATTCCACTTTTACAAAATCAAACTTTTCGACTGTCTGATGACCTTACTTGTGGACTGTTCACCTGTTCTTTCAGTAGACCTGAAAATTCGTTATTCGATACTAATAATCATATGCGCACCTTATCGTTCTAAGTACTAGTATCTTTCGCCGTACTACTTTCATTAGTCCGAAATATCCAACGTCTGGAGGTTGCAGGAGCCGGTTTACGTTTTACAGCAGAGCTACAAAAGATACGTCATTTTCTTGGGAAAGCTTCACTTCCCTTCAATCATTTCAATCTTAATGTGAGAGCTGAGATTGTCACCTATCCCACTCAAATTTTTAAAAGTGGAAGCCGTAAATTTTTTAGCCAGTTTTCGAAAAATTGGAAGTCAAACCGACCAGATATGGTTCGATAATTGCGCGCTTTTTCAGGGCCATTTTCTACCCAACATTTCCATTTTTTTCTGCTTTCTAAACAACGTCCACACATCATAGTTGACGTGTTAGATTTTGATAAGTTTTTTATTTATAAAAACAAAACTGGGTTCTTTTTTGACTATAAATTATATTATTATTGAGTAGATACGTATTTCGGTGGTAGCATACCACCTTCTTCAGTACAGCTAACTTATTAGTACAAAGTCTTTGCTTTTTATACACAGAAATTCTACCTATTTTCAAAAAGCATATCTATTAATTTACTACAATTATTTCCTTCATTATCATTAAGTCTATTTTCCATAGGTACTTTCCTAATTTCCATACTTTCCAACGTATCTAATTTACAGATTTTATTGACCTCCTTAATTACCTCTAAATTATCGAAGCTTATAGGATGACCTTCTTCAATTATGTGTTCTGCGACTGCCGATCTTATCACTTTTTTGTTATTTCTTCGATGTGACTCGTACCTGCAAATCCTAGTTTTCAATCGATTTTCGTCACCAATCCTTTTTTGACAGTCAATGAAACTTCATAAGAAAACACAACTATTCCTCTTCAGCCTTCATCTGTCTGACGGGTGAGGTTAAAAAAGCACAGGAGGCGAATCTGTCTTCCTTTTCGGTTGTTTGTATCTCTCTTTCTTTCTTTTTTTCGAACTTCCTCTTCGGAATCAGGTCAGTAGTCGCTGCTTTGGACTATTTGACTTTCTGGCATCAGACCTAATGTCGATTTCAAACAAAAGCACGAAACTCCCGTTCCTATATTTGTAAAAGAGAACAAAAATATACCTTCTGTCAAAAATGCACCGAGACTTTGTAAAACAAAAAACCCATTTTACATTTACTCATCAAAATTTAGGGCAAACTGGTCGTTCAATAATTTCGTTCATTTTAAAAATCGGCACGCACTAACGAGGTGAACTGACATAACCAGCTGCTGTAACCAAACTGGTTGACAGATCGCAATCAAACTTAGCATAATAATGAGTGACAGTCCTACCAACCTAAGAAAAAAAGTTTGAAGTCCATTCAGAACGGAGCTGTGAGTTGGCACCTGACGAGAAGTGGCAGGGACGCGTGTTCGAAACCAGCTTGAGCTCTTTCCACCTTTCTTTCTAAATATAAATTCATTTTCGAGGTATTTGACAAATTTGATCAAAACTTCCGCACCCATGAGTCTTCGCTGAGTTAGCTAAGCAAGAGTATAAATCACGTACAGTGAAGTTGTAAAAGTTGTAAGTGAAAATGGATAAATTGATCTACCCGAAACTCCTAGAATTAAAAAACTTTGCTTACAATTTGTTGCATTTCTTCTCTTTTCGTAGTCGGAAATATCATACACATGCCTGATCCAGCACCTCTGTCACCTCTGTCTTCAGGAAGAAATAAGTTATTTCCCATTGCTGCTACTCCTTTAGTTTCAAAAAAATTTCCCTTGAACGCAAAATAGCTCTCTGCCATACAATGCTTAGAAAACTGGATATATATGGAAATATTATATCAAGAGTATGTTGCACCCATCCTCTTGCATTAAGGACTTCGAAAACCACCAAATTTGTTCCAATTGGCAAAGCATGTCATTTGCGAAGTTGATCTTATCCCGAATCTTCCCTAATTAGTCGGTGGAAGCAAAGTAACAATCAACAAATGTTATAAGTGGAACATTATCATTCGAGAACGTAATTCACAGATAATTAATTACTATCCCTGTCGTTTTTATATCCGAACGAAGTTCAATCGTTCCCTGTCTGCTTCCATGTATCGTTCGGTGTTTGGCTTCGTCATGAATTTTTCCGGTTAGCGTCCATATTTGCTGATCCGGCGTTTACACCAACTTTGAACACCAACCTTGCGAACCACATTATGAAGAACAAATGTATACCATCTACCAGAAAAACAGAGGAAGAACTACATGTAAACCATAAAGAACGGCGGAAGTATTGGTAATTATGGGAATATATAAAGAAAAACATCCAATGGACGGATTACAAACGAACAGACAAGCTCCCATCATAATCTTAATCTTCGAACCGCTAAGACAACTTTACAAAACGCAAAGGCCACTCCGCACCATGACAGCAACAAAGGAGCGCAGGACAAAAACAAGTGACTCCCTCAATATAGAAAAATAAGGGAGCACATTTTCCCGCATAATAAAGGACTCTACCCACATAAATAGACACCTTTTCAATAGTGTAAACGACGGACCTATAAATAAGGACATTTAAGACCGAGAAACTCACGACAAAACCACATCGAAGATGGCACACTGCCAAAACGGGTAGGTAACGATACCAGGAAACAGATGGTGAACGACCGAACATTTCTGGGAGAACAAAACAATGTGCATGTCCTTAATCACAAGACACGTTTGGTTTGTTTTTCCTCATTGGGACGATGACGCCTGTACTCTCAGAAGCAGATCCTCAATATTTTTGCTTCGAATGATGAAAACTGTAGCATTGGCAGCAATTTTGATCTTGATTGTTGTATTTTAATATTACCTAATAGGTCTTTATATTGAGTTTTCTTTAAAGAAACTTTGATTAAGACTGATTGTAGAAGTTCCTTGATAAATTTTTCGTCGCCTAGATTCGCGTCTTTTCTGTACCACTAGGATTCATTCAGTTGATATAGACATATTTTAAGTTTGAAAAGAATTACATGCTGTTGAGAGTCCTTCTATCATCGAAAAGAGTACTCTGATCATCTAGAAATTCTGAGTTTAGTACACGAAATTTGTCAATGTCTTTACCAAACGTTGTCCAAATGCGAATAGCGAAGGCCATCAATAATGACAAAAATGAGTGTGAACCTACAAAAAAATAATGGACCCATAACCAGCGCTCAGTACACATTACAACAGTTACACCCTAAGCTAATAAGGGTATAAATGTTTCGGGAGGTCAAAAACAAATTATATTGCTTATAAAAAACCATTAGATTGCTGTTATTTAGATGAATATATTTTGGTTTATCACACAACGCGTTTCGCTGCACTCGTCAGCATTATCAAGTGCATTAACAATTTTGGACTTAAGTCTACCTTTTATATCCTTTAAAATTATGAATCAAAAAGTAAGAAGGTAATTGTGCTAATGCATCAAAGAGGGAAGATTTAAATGTGTTGGTTTGGTCATTAAGGACAGTAAAATCATTAATTCTAAGGTGTTTATGAATATCTGTTTCTGTGTTTATGAATTTAACGAAAGTTACATCAATCTCTTGAAACCAGCAAGCATTGCTGAACAGTGTTATATGTACTACAAACTCAGGCTCAAGCATCGTATAGCGGTTCAAAATATTTGGTTCAACCAGCAATGTCTCAAGGCGAATGTTGTTCCAAACTACATAAATATAAAGATAGCAGCAAACAGCGTATCCGCAAAAAAAGCAATCATGGCAGCAGAGAAAATCTGGATCAAGGAAAAAGCCCGGACCTGGTGCATAAGGAGGGACACAATACTGCATTACATTAAGGTACTGCACTCGGAGCTCACATTCAAACTTCATCCGACAGATTTTGATGTGTTAGATGACCACGTTACATGTAAAATAAGTTTGATTATTTATAAGAAATTTGTAACACAAAAACAAAAACTGGCAAAATTAATAAACATCCAAAAGACCTCCTCCACCTCTGTACAAACTGCTAAAAAGCATACATTTTTTAGTCGAGTGGTCAACTTTTCACAGACTTATTTCTCCCAGACGAAGATAAATGTCCTTAGTAAAGGCCCCAAATATAACCCCAACTTCAACCTGAAAAATGTAAAAGAAACACTTATATGTGAGGCTGAAGTAGCACTTTTTAACCAACCAGACTCCATCATAAAAAAAGAGAATATCAAAAACATTTTAAAAAATGCTCCTCAAAATCTCAACTCAAACCTATCCTCCGCCATAAAATCGATTTCACTAAAAATTAAAAACAAAGATTCTCCTGGTGCTCTCATAAAACCGAAACATTTAATCGAGCAAATAAAGAGACTAAAGAACGGTAAGGCCACTGGAATTGACGGGATACCCATTACGGCCATCAAGAACCTCCCCAAGAAAGCGATAGTGCTAATTTGCCATATTTTCAACGCCTGCCTGAAAATGTCATACTTTCCAAGCTGCTGGAAACACGCTAGCATAATACCAGTCCTGAAGCCCGGTAAAGACCCGCATGACCCTAACAACTACCGTCCAATAAGCTTACTGCCGGCGCTCTGCAAACTGCTCGAGAAACTAATCTTGAAAAGTTTGACGGATTACATCGAAAACAATGACATCCTCCCACACTTCCAGTTTGGCTTCAGACATGAATGTTCCACAGAGCACCAACTGCTAGGTATCCCCAAAGACATAAAAGCAGTACAAACTCGAAAACAGTCGGTGGGCCTACTGACCATTGACATTGAAAAGGCGTTTGATACCGTCTGGCATAATGGCCTAACTCACAAACTCAAAGAGTGTAGTACTCCTCCTTACCAGGTGAAACTAATCGCGTCTTTCTTGAGTGACAGAGCATACCAGGTGAAAGTCCGAGGAGCAACATCCGCTCCCAAAACTGCCCCTGCTGGTGTTCCACAAGGCTCATGCCTGAGTCCGACACTATACAACATATACACGTCTGACATTCCTGTGAGCCAAAATTGTCAATTAGCGGCTTTTGCGGACGACATTTGTCTGTACACCACTGGAAATAATCCTAACCAGATAATCTCCAATCTAGAAGAAATGCTAGAATAAATTTATCAATTCTTCTACAGGTGGAAGATCAAAATAAATGTCAATAAGACCACAGCAATATATTTCAGTAGAAAACAGGCCCATCAACTTTTTAGGCGAAATGATTCCGTGGTCTGAAGAACTGACGTATTTGGGGCTAAAACTAGATAGGAAACTCACATTTAAAAACCACATCGAGCACATCAGTTCTAAGGCATTCAAGTCGGTTCTGTCCCTATATCCGCTGCTCAATCGAAAATCGCACATGAGTTTGCACAATAAAATCCTCATCCTTAAAATGAGCATAAAACCCATAATTACCTACGGAGCTCCCACTTGGTACCAATGAGCTAAATATCTTAAAACTAAGCTTCAAGTCACCCAAAATCGTTACTTGAAAATGGCACTAAATAAACCATACTATTACTCCTCCAGATTACTACACCAAAAAGCCAATATTACCCCTATCAGCAAACACGCGGAATCACGTAGAGTTAATCTACTCAAAAAAGCCGTATACTCTCCGAATCCCCTCATCCAATCTCTTATATATAGAGATATATAAAAGCCAAGAATAAGTGTCCTCAACCATGGATCTGCCTTGAATAATTAGTTTATAGTTTAGGTCATAATTATTATAAGGTAATGTTAGATATAAGTTAGATGTAAGCCTAGTAGGGGTTTTTGTCAATTTTCCTCTCGAACTAGATACTAGTACTTTTAAAGATAAATCATCATGAACTTGTATAAAATTAATCTTAGAATAGTTGTAATGAAATCTCCTTCAAATCTCTAGACATAAGAAATCAACAGTTAAAACTCTGTAAATAAGGCATATCAATAAAGAATTATTATATATATTATATATATATATATATATAAACAAAGATTTAATGGTTACGAAAGCTGATAACGGCATTTATATCGGCAGCCCAATATAACCAAAAAATCTTTGATTTTATAGAAAAAGAAAATGTTACCATCTTAAACAAGGACCCCACAAATAAAATTCAAACTGCCTTGAGAGGTATTCTCAAATCCACCAAGCACATTTTCCCCGAAAACGAGAAATTTCGACTGACAAATATGAACCCGATAGCCCCAAAACTTTATGGAGTGTAAAAATACATAAAGAGAATTACCCCATTAGACCAGTTGTCTCATTTACAAACAGCCCCTTGAGATAAATAGGAATCGCTATTAATAAAGTCTTTAAAGAAACCACTAACTTCAATGCATCTAACAGCGTAAAAAACTCCACAGACCTGGTCCAAAAGTTGGCCAATCTTAATATTCCAAATAACTGCTCTCTTATCTCATTTGATGTTACCAACATGTTTTCCAATATTCCATATAAAGATTCTCTTGATATAGCCAAGAATCTTTTGGCCTCCAAAAACATCGACCCGGTTTTAGAAACGGAAATTAGAATTTTGCTAGAACAGAGCAGAACAGAAAAAGGGCTAGGTATGGGTTCCCCGCTGAGCCCGCTTATGGCAGACCTTTTTATGGATAATATTGAGGCAGATGTTTTACAATCTGAATTCGCAAACCATGTTATCTTTTGGTATAGATACGTTGATGACATCCTTATTGGCTTTACAGGAAACAATTCCAAACTCTCCCAGCTTCTAAATTTCTGCAACAATATACATCTCTCCATCTCCTTCACAGTTGAACAGGAACAGGAATAGAACAGGAATCATGGGAAAATTAATTTTCTGGACTTGACCATCACCAGGAATCTTTTTAATAGCCTAGAATTGAACATTTTTAGAAAGCCAACCTTTTCGGATGCAACTATTCCAGCCGATTCCTGCCGCCCTTGGTCCCACAAGATATCGGCTTATAGATCGATGGTTGATCGTGTGTTTTGCATACCTCTTTCTAAGGAACTTCTGAATATCGAAATTTCAACCATCAAAAAAATAGCAACCACTATTCGCTACTTGCAAATATGTATTCGAATCAGCTAATTGATCATCTTATCAATAAAAAACATAAGGAAGAAACAATTTATAAAATTTATCCAAAGTTAGAAGAAACAATCCATAGAAAATTTGTACTCCTTTCATATTTTGGTCCAATATTCGATTATATTTCTCGAATTTTAGCTAATGATAATATTCACATAGCCTTCAAGCCTAGCCAAAAAATTTCCACCCTTTTCTACAATGCCAAACAATCTACGAGCAAATTTCATAAATCCCGAGTCTATAAAATTACATGTGGAGAATGTAATTATGGGTATATTTGCCAAGCAGGTAGATCCTTTGAAGCCAGATTTAATGAACTTTTCAAATCCTACATTCACCAAAAATACAATTCTAACGTAGCAAACCACTTCCTGGAAACCAACCAAGAAGTCCCTTCAATTGAAAATTTACAGATCCTCCATAATTTATCTAAGTCCCATAAACTCAATATTTTAGAAGTACTAGAAATTCATAAACACCTTAAAATTAATGATTTTAATGTCCTTAATGACCAAACCAACACATTTAAATCTTCGCTCTTTGATGCATTAGCATAATTACCTTCTTACTTTTTTGATTCATAATTTTAAAGGATATAAAAGGTAGACTTCAGTTCAAAATTGTTAATGCACTTGATAATGCTGACTAGTTCAGCGAAACGCGTAGTGAGATAAAAAGAAAATACATTGATCTAACTAACAGCAAACTAATTGTATTTTATAAAAAATTCTTGTCTAGGAATGGATCAAAAAGTAAACGAAAGTTACATCGATCTCTTGAAATTAAATTGTATCGACAAACGGAGTCGTGGGAATACCAACTCAATAATTGAAACCAAGGTCGAAAGTCTATAATGTGACAAATGATATACAATCATGAGCTGGTTTGCAGGACTCTAAAGCCACTTGTATACAGTCGGTTCTATATAGGTTCGTGGTTGGTGAAAAAAAAACCTGGAGATAAACTGAAACAATCAGGAAAGTGAACAAGATTCTAGAGATGAACGTGAAACATCACTTTTTTTAAATCAAAAATTGGGTATGCAAGTAAGGGACCAAGAAAACTTAATGCATATAGGGATGTCAGGACGAAGATGAATTTTCGTTTTAAGGAAACCCTCGTAATACGGCGGCTAATAATTTTTTTGAAAGTTTTGCGGTAATGATGCTCTCCAGAGACAGTATATCGTAGACTATTTTATCATCCAACTTACTTCAAATTCGTTACCAAAACTTCATAAATGATCGTAAGAGAAGAATGGTTGATGATAATGGTTGCTGTGTTTGATTTCTTCATAAGATTTGTTATTAAAAAGGATTTAAGCTGCCGAAACCAGTGCGTATTAGCACAATGATCCCAAAAAGGAGATTGAATAAGTCCCTTTTTGATGTAAGTATTATGCCCACATTTTGCGATCGGCTCACTCAAATTTGCGTTTCCAACTTGACCATGTTTCCTAAGACAAATATTGAATATGCCCCCAATCCCCCTCGGCATGCTACCAAAATAAAATTAATATCTTGGTTTCATTCCATGCGTCGTCTTTTATTTATGCAATGCACACATACATTGAATAGCAGATCGTGAACCCTTTCTTTTTGATCGTATGGATTAAACGATTAGCGAGCAATAATCCAAGTCTTTAGCTTCAAATGCACCAAAGGGGATGGCACGCATGATTTTCTCCAAATTTCATTTAGAATCTTTCTTGGAATGACAAATGAGACATTCCATGGAGATGGCATAATTAACGACGGCTTGATCCTGCAGCAAAAGCCGTTCAGTGAATAAAAGACGGCCTTAACTAGACACCCGTAAGTTATTATTTCTCCATGCTAATCGCCAATAAATTGTTCCGGTCTCATGTTGATCGCGCACCTCATTCCGTGCATCATGCCAATGTGAATATCTTAAGATGTTTTAACCCGATATAGTTGCGGGTTGCTTCGCATTTATTTTAATATGCTTGGGGCCTAAATGATATTCGTTGGTCTTCTGTGGGGAAATTAATCGAGAGAATTCACTCGAGCTCGGTCATATCTATAAAAAGAACTTCAATCTAATGGCATCATTATTTGCATCCGCGTACGAAATATTTTCTTATGCTTGCGAATCAAAAATTTTAACAAGTTCTAAAGGTAAATTTGGTGGCTTAAATTGCACTTGCACCTCCCTGTTCCTCTTCATGGTGTCCTGGCGTTCGCCCTTGCGATTATCCCAGTTGGACTGAAATCATTTGCTTTTAAGGGAAACTGCTAAACTTCACCGGTTTGAACGATTCGATACTGAAGAACGAGAACTCAATAAAAAATTACGTCCTTGCGAGAGGTTACAATCATTCCAGGTTTCAGTCACGCACAGCTCCCTTGCTTCCTTATGGTATTCATCCGGCCAACTATCTGATATCCAACTTGAATGTGATACCCAGGCGAGATACGCTGATATTCAGGATCTATTTTCAATATCAGCGATATGATCCTTTTTTAGTGTTCCAGCTGGTTGTGTCTTATCAGTAGGCACGATCCAGATCGCGATGGATTTAGGTTTCAGCGTTCAGAACACGATGAATTTGATACCATACTTTTGTGTCGCATGCTCAAATACGTGCATCATCTACAACACACGTATGTGGATATTTACATGGCAACGTACTTGAATTTTTGCATCTATTGCTGCCATTGAGTCACCTGAACTGAATTCGGTCGTTTCGTTCAACGGACGACATTCAATCTTTCGTTATCCCGGGAAGAAATCTTGGGTTGAGGCATTTATGCCCGTGAAATCGAATAAATTTCCACAAAAGACGTTCGTCCGCCCTCGACTGCGTTAAAGGTCTTGATGTCGACGTCTGTTTGTTTTGGGATTCAATAGCTCAGCGGGATGTCTTTGTTGGCATGTTATCGCTCGATTCATATCGGAATGTCTTGTGTACACAAAAATTTACTTTTACCTGGCCGAAAAAGAAGAATGCAAAACAATGCCAGAAGATCTTCTTGGTAGCTCAACAGTGTTGTCGAGCTTTGAATCGAATGATTCATCGAGTAATGATGGTAATTTCGGTTCGCCAGGTTCAATTGTCAAAATTAGCAGCAACTATTGTGTTAACAAAGACAAAAAAATTTTTTTCATGAATTTTATTTGATTTTTTATCGTTTTGCGCATTTAATACACCAGATCCTGTTTTCTAAAACTTTTTATATCGTTGCCCATCCGTTTGCAATGGACTCGAGGAATCGGAGGAACGGAAGCCTGTCTAGATTTCCTCTATCAATTTTGTCTTACCAGGGGTGTTAGTTGAAGTTTGCCGGTTTTTTTAATAAAGAAAACACTTAATTCTTAATTAAACACTTAATAAAACACTTAATAAAGGAATCTCAAAAATTTTATTCAAAGTATTGATCATTGGATTCTACACATTTTGCGCATTTTTCAGGCAAATCATGGATACCATTCCAAAAAAAGTTTTTCTCTTCCGAGGAAAACCATTCAACTGCGAGTGAGGGCCCTATCGGCGCAAAAAGGTGATAGTCGGACGGGGCGAGGTCTGAAGAGTACGGCGGGTGCGATGATATTCCCCAATTCAATGATTTTACAGTGTTCTTCACCACTTTAGCGGTATGAGACGGTGTGTTGTCATGTTGTAGGATAACTTTACCATGTCTTCGGGCCCATTCCGGCCGTTTTTCGATCAACGCATGATTCAAATTGGTAATTTGTTGTCGGTAGCGATCCGTATTCACCGTCTCACCAGATTTTAAAAACTCGAAGTACACCACACCACACTGGTCCCACCAAACACAGAGCATTGTCTCACGGCCAAAGCGATTTGGCCTTGGAGTCGATGAGCCGGCCTCACCAGGTGAAAGCCATGATTTTTTCCGCTTCGGGTTCTCAAATAAATCCATTTATCGTCCTCCTTGACAATTCGATGCAGAAAAGATTTCCTTTCGAACATTTGATGCAGCATTTCACAAATGGTTTTTCAATTTTCCTATTGTCTATCGTTCAGTTGGTGTGGTACCCATTTTCCATACTTTTGGATCTTTCCCCATGGCTTTTAAACGTTGTCAAATTGCTCCTCGTGTCACATGTAGTGTTTGTGCCAATTGTTATTGCGATTATGTTGGGTCTTCGTCCAATAACGCCTGAAATTCCTCGTTTTCGAACTTTTTCGCTGCACCAAGATGCTCAGTGTCTGTTAATTCGAAATCTCCACTTTTAAATTGACGAAACCATGTCTTACATGTTCTAATCACTGGAGCATGTTCACCATAAGTTTCTACCCGCAACCGATGAGCTTCAACTGCCTTTTTCTTTTGATGAGATAAGAAATGCAACGAATGCCGCAAATGTGATTTACCTAGAACGAAACTCGACATATTCACTGAGGTAAACAACTATGACGCAATTATTTTGGTAGATTGTAACTTGTGTATTTTTAAGGTTAAATGTCAATAGAAAAATATGACATAGATGCCAAATCATAGAAATGTACACATCTCTAGCGACATCTATGAGTAAAACCGCCAAATTTCAACTAAAACCCCTGGTGTCTATAGTCAGTTAACCACTCCCGCCTTCAAATTCAGGAAAAATTTTCTTAGCTGCTTTCAGTTTTTACCTGGGTATTTACCTATTTAACTTATTTGAAGTTGTAAATTTACGTCCTAGATTTGATCACGTGCTTCGTTTGTATACGATTAATCGTTGATACTGCTAATAATGTTTTTGCACATTATTAACATTATCAACGAGTATTAGTATATGCAAAGTTTCAAGGATATATCGCTCAGCATGTGAGAAGTAATTTATATTTTTATGTCAAAACAACTGCAAACAGGTCCAGTTATTGTTGAGTCAAATTTCGTCAAAAAATCGTGTATACACTGTTAGTGTGAAAAAAGTATATGTATATTAAAAGACTAATAATATGCGTTCAAAAGGTTCGATTTTGCAAACACTTCGTGTTTAATAAAGCCTTATTGCTATTAGGTGTTTATACACCACAGTAAAATCCGCATTTCATATTTATATATGAAATGTGGATTTTACTAACAGATGGCATAACCATTACATATGGTTTGTGTCGGGGATAAACAATATGGCATTTTGGAGGGTAAACATCTGTCAACAAATTCCAGTATGCCATAGGTTTTGATTGTACAAACAACATAGTTTTTTTCACTTCAAAAATGTCGAATTACGTCCCAGAAAAAGAGGTTTTGCGGGGAAGTCCAATAACCTTCTTTCATTTCAAGAAAACGGCAGCAGAAACTTATCGATTGTTAGTGGAAGCATATGATGAACATGCCCCGAGCCAAGACACTTGTGAACGATGGCTTAAAAGATTTAAAAGTGGCGATTTCGATGTCTGCAACAAACACCGTGGAAAACCACCAAAAAAATTCGAAGATACAGATTTCCAAGCATTATTGGATGAAGACAATACACAAACTGAAAAACAGTTGGCAGGAGCGTTGGAAGTTACTCAGGCAGCCATTTCACGACGTTTAAAAGCCATGTGAAAGATCCAAAAACTGGAAAATGGGTGCCGTATCAATTGAAAGAAAGAGACATCGGAAGGCAAAAAACCATTTGTGAAATTTTGCTTTCCAGACAGAAAAGAAAAGGTTTTTTGCATCGGATTGTTACTGGCGATGAAAAGTGGACTTATTTCGACCATCCCAAGCGGAAAAAATCATGAGTAGACCCAGGCCAGGCATCAACATCACAACCAGTCCGAAATATTCATGGAAAAAGGACTTTGCTGTGTATTTGGTGGGATAATAAGAGACCCTTGTATTACAAACTGCTGAAACCTTGTGAGACTATTACTGACAAATGTTACCGACAACAATTGATCAAATTGAACCGCGCATTTAAGGAAAAACGACCAGAATTTCACCAAAGACATGATAAAGTCATTTTTCAACATGACAATACTCAGCCGCATGTTGCAATACCTGTCCAGAACTACTTGGGAAACATTAATTGGAAAGTTCTGCCCCACCCGCCGTATTCACCAGACTTGGCTCCTTCTGACTACTACTTGTTTCGATCGATGCAGCACGGACTTTCGGAACAGCACTTCCATTCTTACGAAAAAGTTAAAAATTGGTTTGATGAGTGGTTAGCCTGAAAAAATGAGACGTGGTACGGGGACGGAATCCATCAATTGACAGAAAGATGGGAAAAAGTCGTAGCAAACGGTGGCCAATACTTTGATTATTGAATTCATGCGTTCTGTTATTCAAATAAATGCATATTTCAAGGAGAAAAAATCCGCATTTGGTTTTTTAAATCGCTTCGTTAATGGCAACGAAGAAAGTCCTTTCTTGTTACGCATATTTCTATTCTATTTGATTATGTAGGTCGTACACAGACGCAGGATGTTTAGATGAAACGCCCGAGGAAGGATTCTATCCAAGAAGTAGTAGTAGTAGTAGTAGTAGTAGTAGTAGTAGTAGTAGTAGTAGTAGTAGCAGTAGTAGTAGTAGTAAAAGTAGTAGTAGTAGTGGTTGTAGTAGTAGAAGAAGAAGAAGTAGTAGTAGTAGTAGTAGTAGTAGCAGTAATGGTATTAATAATAGCAGGAGTGGCAGTCTTAGTGAACGTAGTATTTGAGTGCATTCTTTTCTTGGTGCTATTGATGTATGCATTGATATTGCAGTTGCTTATTTGTGTTCAGTGAATAACTTGTGCATGTGAATTGAGCAACTTGTATCGTTGTTATATTAATTGGTAATGATACGAACCAATCATGGATATCATATGCAAAGGATTTGAAGCTGGTCACGGTGGTGGAAAAATTTCAACAATTCTCAATTGTTTCAATTTTTCCCACTGATTTGATTTTCAGAATATAGAACTCAAGGGTTACTGGACTTGGACCATAGTTGCATATTTAGCTTAAGGGCATGCTAATAACTCTTCTACGAATTAAAAAAAAACTCAACGATCAACAGAGATTCACGGTTCAATTTATTATTAGCCTGAAACTGGTAACACTTTACTTAAAAGCACACTCAGCACTTCTTTTCTTCCTTTTTTCGCATTTTCAAAAAGTCCACAAATTATTTATTCCGTCCTTTCGTATGGATTATATTTTTTATTTTTCTTCTACGTTCTCCTCCAGAGATTGGAATATACTTGTACCTACTATACATATGATGCTATTTATCAGTAGCGGAACTGAAATGTTTGACATCTTGATACCGAAATCGAAATGGACTTTGTGTCTCATCTGGGACTCGTTCTTGGCTGCTTGCAAAGTTCGTTGGTCCAATACCGAGAAACTCGCAAAAGTCGCCGCAATTATGCAATGTAATTTGAGAAACATGTTTAAAACGTGGTTGCGAAACATTGACGTTCTTTGTTAAATTTTCACACTTGTTTTAAGTTACCAAGGGGTGTTGACCTACTAAGAAAAATGATAGGTTGCCGGTTCAAGTTAAAGTCTGGTTCAAAATTGCCAAATGACTGGAACCATTTATTGTAGATTGAATGATATTCATGCTTTGTTTTACTCAAAATAGTACTTGTGTCTTGCTGATTTTCAAAAATTCCTATTTTTGAGACAAGTAAAACGAAAACGATATGACGGAATAGCAAAAATAACGTCTATGTTGTATTTAAAATAAAAAAATCTAGTTAATGGTTATGCTTCCTAGTAGATACAACCGTTTTTCTGTACTTAGAACTACAGTAGCGGCGAGGAAACTTTCCTGTTTGCCATTTGTACTTGTTATTTATTTATGGGATTTTCTCCAAAAAAGGATGGGACAGGTATTAAATTCACCTAAATAATGGACACTGCATGATTAAGGACTAAAATATTGCAATCATTACCATGGAAAGAGTTTCGCGAAACTTACTGGAGTGTGCGAGGATACGACGAAGATACTAGCAATATTCCTGGGTTGTTTTGAGACAAGAGAACGACTTCTTTTATGAAAATGAAAATCAGTAAAGTTTGAGGCTTGACATTTATCTAATCGCGCTCCTACCTGAATTCAAGAAAGTTGGATGAATGCACAACAACACACTCGCTTCGAAGTTAATTTTTTTTGCTGCAACTCCTCGAATTTTCGCGACATGGGAACAGCAACCTCCTATGATCTCGTTAATAGAACGGGAAATGAGTATACGTGGTCACTTGTTGCTTTCTTAGGAGCTAATATGGTACTATTAGGTACGCAACTAAGTTCCCGCTGTTTTTCGAGAGATGGCGCCAGTAGTATGTGCTGGTCGATTGTGACATAACCAAATCATCATGGACCAAGCTTAGACATATGGTAAACAAACTGCTTCGAAACATAAGTGATTTTGTTTTTGTGTCATTTACTTTTAGTTGTGTAAAAATGTCGAATATGTGCCAAATAATCGTCATTTGCGGGAAGTGATGCTTTTTTTCTTTCATTTTTTTGAAGCTGCAAAAAGTTTATGGAGATACAGCAGTAAGTGAAACAACGTGCCATGATTGGTTCCGTCGCTTCAAAGACAGTTTTTTTTCAAGACCATTCGCGTGAAGGAAGACGAAAAACCTGAAAAATGGATTCATTATAGCAACCCAAAGAGAAGAAAATCATGGGGACAGCCCGGTCATGCTTCCACGTCATTCTACAGCATGACAACGCTCGGCCTCATGTTGTCAAACTCGTTGAAATTTACTTAGAAACGCTCAAATGTGAAGTCTTACCCCACCTGCCATATTACCCAGATATTGCGCCGTTTGATTATCACTTGTTCCATTCGACGACACATTGTCTGGCTAATCAGCAGTTATACTCATATGAAGACATCTCAAAATGGCTTGGTTCGTGGATAGCCTCAAAAGACGAACAATTCTACCGTGACGGTTTTCAAGCTCTGCCAGAAAGATGGGGAAAAGTTGTCGCTAGCTGTGGGCAATATTTTGTTTGATTCATCTTTAACCATTTTTTCACAATAAAGTGGCAATTTTATAAAAAAAATAGCGAGAACTTAGTTGCGCACCTGATAATTAGGTACTTATAAATACTTATTTAGAATGTAATATGATTATTATTATTATTAATTAATGAGTAAAAAGGATAATAAATATTTCTAAGCAAAGTGCAATAATCATATTCCATGTGTATTTCTATATAGTGGAATAGTCTACTTTTAGCTGCATCCAGAAAACCAAACTACTGATTCATGATGACGCCAGACCCTACACCCCTTTTGTAACCCATCAAAAGTTAATGGATCTCAATTGGGAACTGATGCCTCATCTACTCAATAGCCGTGACTTATCACCATCAGACTTTCACTTGTTTCACTCTCTTCAAAAACATTTGAATGGTGAAACTTTCGATTCCAATCAAGCTGTTAAAAATAAGGAGGACAATTTCTTCTCTTTTAAAAATTTTGTCATTTTCTGACCGTGGAATTTTTCAACTTTCATCAATTTTTCAACCAAAAGATGGCAAAGGTAATCTAAGAAAATGATCAATGTACCATCGAATAATGTTTGTTGTTAACATGAATAAATTTGCTTTGAAAAACATGAAAATTAGGGAGTTAATTATCGAACAACCCAATAATATAATCGACTGATTTTAAACTCGAGGTAAGAATATGAGCCTCAATTATATTCAATTTTGAAAATCTCACAGGCGCTATCCTTGTGTTCATTAACCTCAACGGATCAATATAAGTGGTTATCTGCACCTAGGTAAAATCCATTTACAAATTAAGTCCAGATAGTGTAAGGTCCATTTAAAAATTAAGTCCAAATAGTGTAGACTTCATACTAAACTGGAAAGTTAAGGCCGGATAATTACTTGAACTTTTCAGTCTGGTATTGACTTGTAACTCTGCTACAACTGCTCGAAAATAAATATTATTACCATCGCAGTGTTTGGTCACATTAAATGATAATTCATTGTGTATTACCCAAGGACCTGGTTTAGTATTCAAAATTTGTATGGGCGCGGAAACATTCAATTTTCTTGTAAGATACACTCAATTAGACGATAAGAGAACGAGACGATTTTGACCAAACTTGTTGATCAAGCAATTTTTCAAAAATTTTGTCAACCAGAGTTGAACATAAACAGTAGGTTAGATATCGTTTTTGATTGTCGTTCAGGATATGGTTCCCAAAAATAAACCTAACAAATACGGAATAAAACTTGTTATGCGTATTCATATAATCACTTACTCAATAATGAATTGTACTCTATTCAGTCATATGACTCTTTTCATCTCGACAGTTGCTCATATTTGACATTTATCTGACTTATGCCTTGGTGAAATAGGCACGGAAGTCACTTCTAAAATTCGTTTATTCTCTTTGGTCAGACTTTCAAAAAAAGGGCAAACAGAAGTGGATCCCTATCCACCATATAACCCAAACCGAAAACATTTGACGCAGTATTACAGGCTCTTTATTCTTCACCTTTTAATCATTGGCTGAATATTGGTGCTTTATATAGAAGCGAACATTTTATATCGTTTATCTTGTCATCTCAAAGGGAAAACAACTATAGATTAATAGATTTATGAGGCATTCCTCAGAAAAACTTACACTGGTAACTCTTATCAAGCATAGGTACATAACTGATTGTCTTGAGAGTCCTTACTCTTTGGATCCACTTTTTTGTAATGATGATCACCTTCCCTCCAGTGTTTTGCAGAAATCACGATTAGCTGTCCCGTTCCCTACCTGCCAACTTAGACTTATTTGAGTCAACTTGACTCTGATTCCAGTCATCCCCGGCATAGCTGATCAGATATGACTCTTCAAGTCGATATGTGGTCTTATTTCACACTTTTAGGAGTTATAAAAGCAAAATTCATGGAGATTTAAAAAAATGGAACCAAAATAGACGCACCAAAAAACCCATGAACAAAAGAAAAAAAAACGAGAGAGAAATGGGACTAGAGAAATTTTCTGAAAAGAGATAAATAAGACATGAAATGATAGAAACTACTGCAAGACAAGCCAATGTCTTTGACTTTACCTTAAAAAAATGAGAACAAAACAGTTCCTAGGGAAAAACCAAAATAGCGTAAGCGCATTGGTCAAAATCAAAAAGTCAAAATCAAAAGGATTTCAAACAGAAGAAACCTGCTGCGTGTGCCGCGAGGAAAAAGAAAGTGTGGAACACCCTATTCTAAATTTCGAGTTCATTTAGCAAACAAATAACAAATAAAAACTTCTACAAATGCTTCATCTAACAACGCTTCAATGTAACAACGTAATAGAATTAAAACGCTTGGCAAACAAAATGTTGGGTGATCTTGGTTTGTGTAGTACCAGAGGATCGACCATCTGTGATCAATATTATTATACGCCGGAAGCAAAGAGAAGACGCTCACTTTTTTCAACAGTTGGTCCCAGGTTAAAAGTAACAAATGAATCCAGGATTAACGGTAATGATTATAGTTGACAGCGATCAGGATCATTTTCTTTCTTGAACTGTGTTCTGAACATACTAACAAGCTTTTGTTGGGAATTGTTAAGGATGTAGATTTCTTAAAGACGTTGGCTGAAATCGTGACTCCTGTATCGAAGCTATGCCGTACTATGGATGAAAATGAGATATGTCCATCAGATATTGGTCCATGTGTGGCCTTATAATTTGCATATGAGCATTACCTTTACTATAGATGAAATTATTGGCATCTTTGGCAAACGGCATGCTTGTCACATACTTTTACTTATCATGAAGAACTGTCAGAGCATCGGAGTTGAGAAGATGTGTCGCGCGATGAGAGCTGAGATTGATTCATGGCTGTTAGCAGAAAAGTTAAATGAGTTCGTTGAAAATTGAAGTAGTTGTTTCAGAAGTTTTAGTAGATCAATTTTTCTATTTTCGTTTAGAACTTATAAGTGATTTATACCCTTGCTAAGCTAACTCAGCGAAGACTCATGGGTGCGGAACTTCTGATCAAATATTTCGAGTACTTTGATAGTGAATTTAATATGCCAATATTTAAAGTGCAAATCGACGCGTCCCAGCCTGTGAGTTGGCACCTGATGAGAAGCTGCAGGGACGCGTGTTCGAAACCAGCTTGAGCTCTTTCCACCTTTCTTTATAAATATGAAGTAGTTGTGTTTGGGTAAAACAGATTTTGACTGCGGGTTGTGATTAGACTTCCGGTGTGGAATTCTGCAACGGTTTTTGAAATTGCTTTAAAGACAAAGTGTTTGAGTTGAAGACTCGGAACTGCGGCCCATGTGCGTTGTGAATAGATTTCCGGTGTGAAATTTTGCAACGGTTTTGAAATTCTCTCAAGTACAAAGAGTTCAATAACAATTTTCGGAATCGAAGTGATTCAGGAAATATAAAATAGTAATTTGGGATTGGCAACGGAGTCAAACCGAAGGTGAAAAATTAGCCCCAAGCTAGAGTTAGGGGAAATATCACGCAAGCGTGCCATTCTGGCACCAGCCGAAGAAGCAAACAAGAAGACATGGTCGATGGAAGGAGAGGCTACAGCGGCCCGCCTAGGACTAAGGCGGCAAGAAAAGAGTGTTTGGCTGTGATTATGGACGTCGACAAAGGATCAAACCAAGCGGACAATGGCGAACAGGTGAAGCAAAGCCTATTTTTAGAACGCGAAATAAATCAAATCGACAATGTTTCGCAAGGGTTTCAAACCGTTAAAGGTAAACTATGCATTAGAAATAAGACTACTGCTACTCCTCAAACCAGCCAAATATTTAATACAACTCGATTCAATCGTCTGTGTGAAAACACTATTAATAACAGTGCAACTAATAACCTGGAAGATCAGGTTACTTTAAGTAAAAAATCCTGGTGTCCCCCAATTTTTGTTGAGAGTATGTCAGCAATGACTGCAAAATCGCTGATGGATAAAACTCCAACAACAAAATATCGTGTAACCAAGTTAGGCGTTGGCAAATTAGAAATAGTGGTGGATGATATTGAGGTCCATTAACAACTCCTTGATTCTATTCGTACGTCCAAAGAAGAAGGTTACTCCTTCACACCAAAGGAGAGACGTAAATACGCTGTAGTCCTGCGAGGTATTGAGTCAGACTTCGGGACAGACGCTGTGCTCGAGGACCTAAAACAGCAACTTCCAGGACTTGCAATCGACAGCGTTCATTCCATAACGACAGCCTGGTCCAAAGCGAACGGGATTAGTCTTGTATAAGGTAATCCTAAGGGAACATGAAGACCTAAGGAAAATCACTACTGTTCGATATGTATTATATCAGAAAGCAACCTGGGAGAAACCGAAAAGAGGTGATATTTTACAATATTACAAATGTCAGCGATTTGGACATGTTTCCGTGTATTGAGCTTTTCAAAGACGATGTGTCGCATGCGGAGAGGATCATGAGCCAAATACCTGCCCTCGTGGTAATATCGATAAATCTGCCACGCTACCCTTCTGTGCTCAGGATGTCCTGAAAGAAAACGAATTTTAGAGAGAATTGCTGTCTTGAAGAATAAGCGGACATCCCCTGTAACAACTATTCCCTTCCCACCCAGAACTGACCCTCCATTAAATAAACAACCGGGTAACACACAATGGCCTATTTCCTTCGCCAACGTGACCAATTACATTACGCCCAATAATTATGAGCCAATACAAACAAATGCAGTACAATTTCTAAATAGAGAAATAAGAGAGCATCTAGGAATGTCTATTTCAGAGCTCATGACTAAAATCAAAGATTTCCAAGGTGAATACAATTGCATATCAAGGGAGGATAGAAAATTCGCAATAATGGAGTTCGTTTTGAGTCCCTATGATGGCGAGTAATCTCAAAATAATTATCATAAATATTAACTCCCTAGTATCCCACGACAAACGCATTTTTCTCAACAACAAACTTAAATCAGAGAGACCGGACATAGTATTGATAAATGAAACAACATTAAAGGAACGTCACAAGATACGGCTGGATAACTGTCTAATACTAAGAAACGACTCAGGCAGAGGAACAGCTATTCTCTTCAGAGATTGCCTGTCTGTTGAACAAGTCCCATTCAACATCAGTCCCGTTCACACCAAACGGCAGAACGGTAATGCTTGCCAAAATCATGTTGGGAGCTATTTAAACTCCATGTAACATAGGAACCACTTTACAACAGGCGATGGGTAGCATCCTGACTAAAGCATCCTCATATGAATCCGTTATATTGGGCGGCGATTTCAACGCCACACATAAGTATTGGGGAGACTCCACACGGAATCCTAATGGGAGAGCCTTACATCAATGGTTCTTTTCGGGACCATTCCTATCCTACTCAATAATAAACGCAGGAGTCCCAACTTACCCAAGAGGTGGATCCTTCTTATATAACTTTTTAATCTCACATAATCTTCTCTCAGGATTCCCAAGCTCCTTTGTAATTAAAACATGTCCGTCTACCTCTGATCACTATGGTCTCAATCTTAGTATCCCACTCAATAATCAAACCCCGATACTAAGCTGCCCACAAAGTTTTCGTAACTATTCTAAGATTGACTGGGAGGAATTCAGGAATGATCTTCTAGACTTTCTCCCAAACATGCCGCCAGAAAATAGGATGTTATCAAACGCCGAAATAGACAAATACACACAGGCCCTCACAAATTCCATAATAGCCTGTATGGATGTCCACGCTCCGGAACAAAAACCACGTGAGAAGAAATATAACTGTATATCATCGGAAACATGGGATCTCATAAAGAAAAGGAAGAAAATGACACAATTACTAAATTTAAAACGTAACTTAAACGTAAATTTCACAATAATTATAACAGAATTAATTAGGAATATCTTGCAGTTAAATGTCAGGTAAATCAAATTTCTTGTGTGGTTAACCAGAAGATAAAGCTTGAGATGAATGAAAATTACAAAAAGAGACTAGGGGCCATAAAACCACACCCAGACATTTTCAAAGAGATAAACATCCTTACCGGACGTATATCCAAAAATTACGACATAAATCGAGAAACAATAAAGCTAGGTAACCAATCGTTCTCCACCACTGAGGACAAAGTGCAGCTATGCGAAAGGTTCTACGGACAACTGTATAGAGTACGCGAGTCACCGAACGCTTCCCTAAACAACCATGTTAGGAACGAGGTGAGGCACAAGACAATCGGATATCAGGGCTCATACCTAACCTATTTCTCGAACTCTAACCCTTCCTCGGTACCCAACCATCCAGTATTCGGAGAATTTTTCACTGAATAACAAAACATCTCACGGTCCTGACGGTATACCCAACAAAGTAATCAAGAAATATAGCGGGCTAATTTCTAAATTCCTCACCATAATTTTCAATAACTGCATCAACAATGGATATTTTCCTAGGGCCTGGAAAGTCTGCAGACTAATCCTAATCCCAAAACCACATTGTAACGGCGACATACAGAACTTCTGTCCAATTTCCCTTCTACTCAATCTGGGTAAAATATTAGAAAGAGTAGTACTCCATCGCATCCAACCTGTGCACTGGATCTAAAGAAAGCTTTTAATTCAGTCTGGAGTGAGGGACTAAAATTTAAATTAATAAACAAAAACTGCCCTGTCGCCTTGTTTCGTATTCTCTTCCGCTTTCTTTCAAAAAGATATGCGCGAGTTACTATTGCGAACCAAACATCCCTTCCAATAGCCATACTGTCCTGAGTACCGTAAGGCTCTATCTTGGGACTAAATCTATTTAATTTCTTCCTGCACGACATCCCAACAAACTCACCCCCACCCTCTCACCATAGGTATCCACTAACTACCACATCGGACACAGGCCTCATTATGTACGCAGATGACATCCTGGTTACAGCAAAGCATACTCTTCCCTCTTGCGCAAGTGCAAGAGTCCAGGAAGCAGTAAAGGCCATAGCACACTACCCGCGGAACTGGGGATTGAAAATCAACGCTGCAAAATCGGAACTCATATGTTTCAGGAATGCTAGTGGGAAGGGACATAGACTAGCTGTACGAGAAAGCAAAAATATAAGTTTGAACATAGATGGAGAATCGATCCCGTTAAAAGAAAATATTAAATATTTAGGTGTGCACTTTAAGAATAGAATTAAGATGAACCCGCACGCAAGGAAAGTGATACAAAAAGCAAAAGCGGCAACAGTGTTACTAGCTCCGCTCCTCTCATCCAAAGCAGTTAGCACTAATGTGAAAACCCTAATATATAAAACCCTCATCCGCCCGATAATAACATATGCATTCCCAGTCTGGATCACCATATCTTCAACTGTGGCCGAAGAAATACAGATATTCGAACGGAAAATACTACGAAAATGTACATCCAAATACAGGCGTCCGAACAAAAAGTTTTACAAGAAAAAAGTCCTCTATAAAGAAACAGGGATAGTTCCAATATTACAATACATGATAACAACAAGCAGGCAAAGATTAATGCACTGGCGTTCCCACCCCCTGGCATCCATTCGAAACATTTTTTCAGAACAACAGGGTCCCGAAAGACACTACTACCTTTTCCCCATCCAAGTCCTTGAAGAATACAACTCCGACAGTGAAAACCAAGTATTAAACAATAAACCAAATTTCTTCGTGAATGTTACGGAGGGCTCTTATAGAGGATGAGACAGCAGCAGTCAAGTTTAGATAGGTGAATTCACATGTAACACAATATGCAAAAATGTATGTAATCGTTATATAAATTAGATACTGAACAACTATGTGTAAATAATAATATCAAAATTGTAATACAATTCATATGGACACACCAAATTCTATATTTAACCTCATTAGACTAAAGAATGTAGAGATTAATCAAGATGAAATAAAAAGATTTAAATGTCTTGTGACCACAAAACGAATATTCTCCTCTAAATGCAAGTGCACCTACGCATGGGGAGAATAAGCGGACACCCAGGCACAGTTCCGGGAACGGATTAGATTATACGTTATAAAATTAGGTTAAGATAGATTTAGACTTTAGTTTAATTTAGGTTAAGGATTATTTATTACTTATTCATGCTAAAAAAAATCCTATGAGCAAACGATAACCACTCAGATGTAAGATATAATGTCAAGTATAGGCTAAGGTCGTATTAACGTCAACACAAAGACATTTGACATTTAGTGTCGCTGTCAAATGGTAACTCTATATTTAACCAATTGTGAACATGTTAAATAGAAAGGCTCAATAAAGTATTACTACTACTACTACTTTACTTATTTTGTACTTGTCGGTCTCTTGCCATTGCAAACTTTGACCTCATTTGAAACGGATTGCAAAAACATTCGATGTAAAATTGTTTTTCAAATTTCAAAATACATATTTTAAAACTTAAATTTAGTGCTTCATGTTACGTTCTTCTTCCATAGGGGAGGGGGGGGCATGACGGGGACGCGAGACACGACGGGGCCACCCACACTTACAGAGAACTATACGCTCTAGATGTGTTTTGTTTTCGCTAATAGGTAGCCATGTTGTATCTCTCTTTAGTCTGACAGTGACCGTTGACTAGACTGCGCGCGTTTGTTTTTAAAAACAAAAAACGATTCTCAACGTAATTCCATGTAATTTTGAGTGACTACGAATACGCATATAAAAAGGTAAGTGTTTATGTCGCTACTATCATGTATTTATTTTGTTTTTGCAGATATATTATTTATTGATATGTTTGGAACAAAAATACTCCCACCGTCACTAATTTCATTTGGTTTTTCTATTTTAAATAATGTGAAAATTGGGGTATGACGGGGACATGGCTGCGGGGTATGATGGGATACCCCGTTATGCCCCACTACCCTTGACCCCATTATGCCCCTGTTTTGTAAATTAACTGAAGGATCGTTCTTGATTATTTGATAATAGAAAATCTTTTGTTTTAGGTATAAAAATGGTACGGACGTATAAGAAGAGAAGTTCGAGACTTAGTTGGTCCATGGAAAACATGAAACAGGCAATTGATGCAGTCTTAAGCATAACTGCTGGCTATAGAAGAGCAGCTCACCTGTATAGTGTACCACAGACCACATTAGAGCGTCACGTCGCTAAAATGAGGAAAGGTGAGCTGTCTCTTGACTCTACTCCAGGTAACATCAAGCCCGTGTTTTCCAAACAAGAAGAAGAGGAGCTGGTAAGGTACATTATAGAAATGGAGAAACGTTTGTTTGGTTTAACCACTATCGTCCTACGGAAGCTAGCTTATCAGCTAGCGGAAAAAAATGGCAAATCTCACAAATTTAATCATGATAAACAAATAGCTGGCGTAGATTGGTTAAAGGGATTCTTGAAGCGCCACCCAGATTTATCTATTCGAAAACGGGAAGCTACATCGGCAGCTCGAGCAATAGGCTTTAATAAAGTGGCTGTGGGTAAATTTTATTCTCTACTCGGAGAAATCTATGACAAATATAATTTGACGCCAGACAGAATTTTTAATTGTGATGAAACTGGCATATCATGCGTCTCAAAAACGAAGAGCAAAATTATTGCAGAAAAGGGGAAAAAACAGGTAGGATCGCTTTCTTCAGCAGAACAAGGACAGACAGTTACGGTTGAGGTGTGTTTTAATGCTGCAGGAACTTACATGCCTCCTACGCTAATATTTCCTCGACAGAGAATGAAGCAAGAGTTGCTGGATCGAGCTCCTCCAGGGACGACAGCAGAATGCAACACTAAAGGATGGATGACATCTGAAATATTTCTGAGCTGGTTCCAACGATTTGTCAAGTTTTCTGGTGCGTCAATAACTAACCCGGCCTTGCTTCTTTTAGATGGTCATGTAACACATACCCAAAACATATCAGTTATTGCATATGCACGCACAAATGGGGTTGTAATGCTTTGCTTTCCCCCGCACTGCACCCATAGGCTCCAACCCTTAGATGTTGGCTTTATGAAACCTTTAAGTGTATACTATGACCATGCCTGCTCTAATTGGTTAAGGTCACACCCAGGGCGAATAATAACAACATTTCAAACAAGCGAAATATTTGCAAATGCATATATTGAAGCTGCAACAATGTCTACCGCAATCAATGCCTTCCAAAAATGTGGCATAGGGCTTTTTAATCAGAATAACTTTACAGATTCAGATTTTTCAGCTGCATCAACCTCAGACGTACCGCTAGCAAACGATGAGTCTGAAACAGTTCCTTTAAATGTCGGAATCCAGAAACAACCACCGCCACCTATCCTTGAAGAACATCCCCTTGAAGCAGATTTGCCTGCTTTAACAACACCTCAGCTTCAGCCTGGACCATCAACACTTAATAAAAATAGCTTGATCCAATCTCCGATTCGAAAAGTATGTGGTGATTTGACAACTTCGTTTGCAAATGCTTCGCCTCAAGAAATTCTCGCGATCCTGACAGTCAAACAAAGAAACCAAACGAAAAAAAACTATCGCCGAGGGAAAACTGTTGTTCTCACGTCATCCCCCTACAAAATTGAGTTAGAAGAACGAGAATGACTTAAGAGAACGAAGAAGTGTTCTAATTCAAATGACCCCAAGTTTAAGAAGAACTCTATGAAACGGAAGACCCAAAAAGCTCTCTCTGGTGTAGAGAATACCGACGAAGATGCCATGTGCCTCTACTGCCTCGACGTGAACCACACTTATTTAAAGTCTTCGGAAGGTTGGGTGGCTTGCCAACTATGTGAACGGTGGGCTCATACAGCTTGTGCTGGTGTAGACGACGACAACACAGAAGAAATCCACAGCTGCTTATACTGTGACGTAAAATAAATACGTACCCCATACTGCCCCTACCCTGGGGCACGATGGGGTTTTCATTAAAGTTTCAAAAAATTAGAATTACAACTTCTTATGATTATTTACATCACCAAATTCTATGCCAAATGATAGATCAATAAGTAACCAAAGTGTTGTGATTAGTTTTAATTAATAAATACATTGCGTTAATCAATTTAATGTGTATTTTCCTTAACGTCCCCATTATGCCCCCCTCTCCCCTACCTGGTTAAATATTCAATGTATGAAACATTCAAACCTCTTTTATAACGTTAATTCTTTGCACTGCAATACATAATATCAATTTTCTTTAACTTCGTCTACCTCAAAAATATGACATTGAAGCAAAGTCTTGGATCCGAAGGAAAATATAGACATTCAAATTAACTCTAAATATTAGGTTTAAAAAATTTTTAAAATAGGTATTATGTACTGAAAAATAGGTATTTGTAGAGTATGGTATTGGGGAGAAACCAAAGATATACGGAAAACCCAAAATAATTCTTTTTGTTCGCGGAAACGGAATTTGATGTCTTTATTTTTCTTGTAAGACTGCTCATAAATGAATTTTCTCGATAATTACAAGCAATTTATAGTTAAGTGATTGGTCTGTTAGCTAAAGAAAAATTCGAAGTACTACTACTACTACTACTACTACCACTACTACTACTACCACCACCACTACTACTACTACTACTACTACTACTACTACTACTACTACTACCACTACTATACTACTTCTAAAAAACTCTTAAAAATCGCTCAAAACTAAGGAAAATAAATCTTTGATTTGACGACAAAAAGTAGAGTCATAATTAATTTATTTTCATTACATTTGCACTGGCCTTATATCTTTGAGAATTCCTTCCCAGTGAACTTTTAAGGGGTTCGCTTTGAAATTTCGCAGAGGTGAGAAAATCGAGAGATTCCATTTTGACACATTCGGGAATAAAGCACACCGTAAGGCTGCCTTAATGTTATTTCTTCCATACTTTTTTAAAATTGCCCATACCTTTTCCAACAAGCACTATTCGAAAGCTGTAAGTTTGTTTAGAAGAAGATTTCATACAAAATTTTTGAATGTTCTACGAGACAGCTTTTCTCAATCACTTCAAGATGTCAGATTTCCGCAAATTTATCCTTTTTTCCAAAAACAACTCATTGTTGCATGTTACAAAACTACTTCAGGTGTGTAAAGAAGTGTCCGCACCCTTCGTTTGATGCAATCGTATATCCTGTTTTCCAAGTTCTCCATGATTTACGAAATAAAAGTTAATGACAAAAATGGGTATTGAGAGAGGTAACGAGGACAACCATATCACATGTCAAATTTTTAACGTTGAAATAGTATTCTCATTTGACAGTCATTGTTATGTAGCACGGGGATTCCCTGACCCCGACTAACTCCTATCAAAAATAAATATCCAAAAAGGCAAGTAAATCTTATTTGTATATATGAGGACATGCTTTTTTGACCAACAATTGTTGTTGCAAATTAGTAGAAACCGATTAGACATTTATTAGGTTGATTTTTCGTATTGGTTCACCCCAATTAAGTTTAATTATTTGATTAAATAATTTCAATTATGCAGTTCTCCATACTTAATTTAGTCCATGCCATTTAATCCATGCCTAATTTAGTTTCTCCATGCCTTAAACATTACACAACAGACTTTCAAGGACCTTAAAATTCAAGTTGCAGAACAAATGTTGGATGCTCAAAAAAAGGCTCTAAGGGCAAGATCCATGAACATTTCGAATAACGAATACTCAAAATTCCGATCTCGACCTATCTTCACAATGCACGTCCATTGTCTCCAACCGATTTTCGCGGAACACGTCGGTGAAGATGGCAAAAATTCTCAAATATTCCTGCAGAAATTCACTGAGCTGATAAAAATTTTCAAAGCTAAACAATGGTATGCTCAAATCCTTGACGCTTTTTTGCAGTCTGTTGAATTCCGTCGTCTGATTTGGTCTGAAACAATTTAGTTGATAGGTAAAAACTGAAAAAATTCAAATAAAATTAACACATACTCGAACGTGTGTAATTATGCGAAAGAAAGAAGGGCAGATTGATGAGCGCGCATTGTTACGATATTTGTTTTTCTGCTTATGATTGGCTTCCCGTTTTGGTAACTTGAGGCACTCCAAGTATTTGGAATTGATAATGGTGTGTATGAACAAAGGAATGGTGCCTTGAGGAATTTCGCAGGTACATCGCATGTTCAAGGCTGACTGAATTCAAAATGCGAATCGTTTACCACAAATGTTACTTTCACATCAACTCAAAGACGTTCACTGATTATATTGCAAATTAAAAGTATTTTTGATGCAGTTAAAGGTCCTCCAATGGAATCCAGTTTACATATTTTAACGTGTAGCTGAAGAGCATTTTTGGCTGTGAAACAATTAACAGGCAGCTCACCATGAGGAAAAGCATCACAGTACGCTAACCAGAAAGATGACCACAAATTAATGTTGATGAAGACATAATTACAGATTATTTTTAGCCATCACTGACATTTCCCATTGCATAACTTGCAGGTTATTGTACCAGCCATGCTATCTCTCGCAAACTGACTGACGGCATAATATCCAGCTTAAATTCTGACATTTTCTATAATCATGCATCAAACCACCAGAAGCAAAAACACAAAATATAAATCATGAATAAAAGTTTGGTTCATGGCGTGCCTGTCACTACAGCGAAATGATATTAAAGCTGATCGAGAGTGATCACCCTAAAAGATCATGTCGACATGCCAACAAAATAAACTTAGAAATTGACCACCCGTCGCGCCGGTACCGGTCAGCTTGGCTGGGAACCAACGGATTGGCAATGGCCAAGTGTGTATTTGCATATCTCTTAGGAATGTACTCTATACGCAGCACTTCTCATTGCTATCATGGTACTTCCATCAAATAGGATCCCATCTCAAACCACTTCTGCACAAAAAGGGAAAAAATTTCACTTCTCATCACCATCTCCTTGCAACCCCTTCCGCGACTAGAAACGTTGGTGACCCACAAAATTGATTTATTGATCAGAATCGATTGTAGTCCTGCCCTGTTATGATTAATTGATCTCTAAATCATTACGATCTTCGATCATTAATTAATCTGCTCAAATCTATCGGATTCAAATATCTGCTGTCTGTCTGTCTGTCTGAAACCTGTCCAGTATAGAGAATGAAACTTGTCTGCACTGCGTGGTTTGGTAATCATGATTATCCTCAATCGAATACGGGTGGCATGTGTGTGATCAGGGTTTCGTAAACTTTTTGATGATCCTTTGGATAGATAATTGGTTGCTCAAAAGTTAACGCCAAATCAATTTGAAGCAAAAAGTTAATGCCAAAATATGCATTTATGTTTTATGCATACTTTATCCTATTATAGCGAGTTTTATGCATTTTATAACGATATCCTTTTAGTATATTTTTCCGATGCCAATGTGATTTTGTTGCGAGTCTTACACTTGCTTCCAGAATAAGCAAACTACCACCCTATTGATTTTTATGGCTAATAAACCTCACATGCTTTGTTAAAAAGTGTTCCAGCAATTACTCTGTTAATTTGTAAAGTATGAGCTTATGTCTGAGGACTCTCTTCAATATTTTAACTTTCGAATATCATCATCATTTTTGCACAAGGGCTTTACATAATTTATTTTCAGTGCTTATATATCTAGAAATAAGAATAAGAGCAAACCATACTTCTGACTTTGCTTTTATGAGTAAAAAATGGGAAAATAAAAATCAATAAAAATACATAAAAAATACAAAAGAAGTTTTAAGATATCGCTACTATGAGTTAGTATTCAAAATGAAACGTGCCACTTTTCATGTCATGTTCAGTAGAAGTTTCTCTTATTAACCTCCAATTATGGTTTCCCGTCATGCTCTGAGTATACTGGCCTTGGTAACGTCTCTCCAATTCTATTATAACTTAATGGAAGCGGTCCCCTTGTTCTTCCGAATAAGTTCCCATATTATCTTCAAATTTATCCAAATGAGTATGCAACATATGCATCTTCAGAGACATTCTACCTCAGATGAATGTACGGCTGCAGATGGGCTCCGCGACTGATGGCTGCCTTGAGAGAGAAGTTAGTTTGCCAACAAAAATGGATCAGGTGCAGAATTTTCTTCTGTTTTTGGTATTCTAGTTCAAGTAAGGTTTTCTCTTTGAATTTTTACCTCTGAGTTGATTCACAATGTAAAAATAACACTCAGTGTGATGGTCACTGGGTTCCCTCCAAATTCTCGACACTGCAAACTTCATTGCTCTTTTCTCATCTCGGTACCAGCCTACAATAAAATTTAATGTATATAACTTAATTAATCTTATTATAAAATAGTTACTAAAATAAAAAAAAGGAAGAAAATAAACTCACCAATCTGGACAGTGAGTATCTGCAGCAGTTAGATGACACATGTGGAGCCCATTTTTTGTCTTGAGTTTTAAAAATTAGATTGAAGTAAGTTTGATATACCTCGAAAATCTTTAAATTTGTACTTAGAACCTACTTTTTTCTTCACTTTCATGAATTCGCCGCAAATATAGCATCTCGTTTGCAACTACTCGTAGCCTTTTTATACTGCTCGATACAACGATAAAATATATGAATCACATTATTTCTCTGTGATATTCAAACACATACTGGTGTACACAACGAATGATGCAAGAAACACTACTGCAAGCCCTCTTACCTCTCTTTCTATACCAACAGAGACCGACATTCATTGGGCGCGAAAATCAAAAATGGTCAAATCGCTATAAGTTCCTAGAAAGCAAATACCTTCGATTTGCAATCGAAACTTTTTTTATGTACTCGTTTGTGCTTATATAAACAGAATATATTGAGTAAGACCAATACGCAAAAATTTTATATATGTTTATTGACAGCTGTAATTATCATCAATTTATCATGATCATAAATTTGCAGTTGTCAGGTTTGTGACATTTCTGTTGCATTGGGTTAAACATCTAAATAACATTTATGTGGCATGGTAAGAATGAAAGACATTTTTGTTTGTTTGTTGAAACATAATCCTACATACTATACCATTTGTGGCAAATAGTTTTTTTCAGACGCCAGTAAAATCGGAAAACTTGAAATGGAGTTCTTTTTCTACCGAAATGGTCCAGTTGCCAATTTGATCCTGCCTGACTGCAAAACCACAAACCTATTGCGCAGGACCCTTATGCTTTTTGGCTTGGGTTTCACTTCCAATCAATGTTATATTGTGACAATTTTACCCGAGGAAAACCTTTCGAAAAATCACAAAATGGGACGAAAATCATCTGAGGACAATTTTCTGTCGTTCAGATGCTTTGCTTTTCTTACTCCTCACTTATTATTATTATTATTGTACTGGTGTCCACTTGCTGGAAATTAACATAGGCCAGAAACCGGCCCTTAGCTCCCCATGTGTAGTACTTTTGTTTACAGTACTCCATCCTGTCGTCCTACAGAAGCCAAGGAGTTCCCCCAGTTCTGTGGTCGCCAAGTGTTCCAATTCTGTTACGCCAGTACACCTCAGCTAAGTAATGAGTTTGTTGGCCAGACTCGGGCAATCTAGGAGGAAGTGTTCTGTACTTTCTTTCTCCTCGCAGCACACTCGGCAGGTGTCATCCGTTTGGATTCCTATTCGTTTGGCGTGTTGACGTAGACGATTATGGCCCGTTAATATGCCACCAATGTTCTAACGCCATTTCGGTTTTTCCCTAGGGTTTGTTTTGTCCTCATTTGTTTAGAGTGAGGCCAAAGAGATCGGCTTATCCTGCAGCCGTTCCTGTCATTCCAAGCCGTATCTGTCTCCTTCCAGAGGGTTTCGTCTAGTTCTATTTTTACCATTGCTAGTCACACTTTATTTGTGTCTATTCTAGTGGCATTTTGGTCGGCTGATACAGCTCTCACTAGCTCATCCGCTCTTTCGTTTCCTTTTACACCGCTGTGTTCAGGGACCCATGTCAGTTTTACATTTGCTCGGGTTGTTGCGGTTTTGAAAGCCTGCCTACAATCCTGCACCAGTAGTGAAACTACGCGGTTAGAGGCAAGCGCCTGCAGTGCCGACTTACTGTCCAAGAGTATTTGTATTCTTCCATTAACGTTGTTTGTTGCCGCTTCTATAGCCGCTTTTATTGCAAACACTTCCGACGGGAAAACTGTGGTGTGACTCTCTAGTTTATAACTTCGGTTGAGTTGGGGGTGATCTGGAAAAAGATTCCGGCGCCGCTTTCCTCATCCGTTTTGGAACCATCGGTGTAGATTATAATCTCACTTCCAGATGTGTAATCCTGCACGGTTTTTCACGCTTCTCTGGTCGTTATGCTGATCTTGTATGGAATTGTTGTTCCCACTATCGGTTGGATTCTATCCAGCTCCCTTTTATTTGACGGGGCCATTCTCTCCATTTTTCCAAAATTCATACGTGCTCCGTTTGTGGGTGTATAGATAACCCATATGTGGATTTTAATCTGATGCTCGCAAGTGATGCCTCTCTGAAGATGAATTTGTCGAGTTGCATGAGGTTGAGCATTTTCTCCATTGCAGCAGTTGGCCTAGTCCTAATGGCACCTGTGATGCCAAGGCCGGCCGTTCGCTAGATCTTCTCTAGCTCTTTTGCAATGGTTTTCTTTTGTAATGCCTGCCATCAAATCAATTCCCCGTATGTAGTTATTGGCCTCCCTACTGTTGTGCATATCCAGTGGACGTATTGGGTTTTATTCCACAGGTTTTCCTCACTAGTCTTTTCATTGTGGAGAGCGCTGCTGTAGCTTGCCGCATGTGTGGAGTCCAAGTAAGCTTACTATCTAAGGTTACTCCTAAGTATTTCACCTTGTTTACCAAACTGATATGTTTTCCGTCTATAGTCGGGGGTGTAAATGTCTCCAGTTTACGGCGCTTTGTGTAAAGCATAAGCTCCGTTTGTCGGCATTGATGCGCAGTCCGTTTAGCTTCGCCCACTCAAAAAGATGTGAGAGTGCGGTCTGCATCAAATCCGACATGGTTTCCGGGAAATTTCCACTTATCAGTATAACGATATCGTCAGGATACGCTATCGTTTTGAAACCGTTCCCGTTGAGGTCTTCCACTTTTTGATTAACTGTGAGTACCCAGGCAAATGTTCATACTATACCGCCTTGTGGTATACCCCTATTAGTCCATTTATTCAATGTGACGCCGTTTTCTTCGGCTGTAATGTTCCTTTAAGCTAGTAGTTCCGTCATCCATTTAGTTATATATGGGTCTTTTGCATATCTTTGAATGGCTGCTACTATGTTATCAGTTTTTACATTGTTGAAGGCTCCCTCGATATCAATGAAGGCCGCCAAAGTGTAATCTTTGATGGCAAGGTTCCTCTCTATTCTGCTTATGACTTTGTGCAGTGCCATCTCTGTTGAGCGCCCTGGGAGGTATGCATATTGGTTGGGACAAAGCTTTGTTATGTTCACGGTGCTTTTTATGTACCCATCCAGCGTTCCAGGGTTTTCAGCATGAAAGACGTTGAGCTGGCTTTCTCCTCACTTACTATCTACGTTACAACAAACCAGAATTTCCTACCGTCAGGTGTTGCAAATCATAGAACATCCTAAATTGCCATCTTTTGCTTCATAAAATGGTCGTTTTTCCTCCCATTTTACTGTCTTTCAGGCATACACCCTATTTGACTTTTCGACAACATAAAGGCGAACAATGTTGACGTACGTCGTATTTTTCTAATCGCCATGTCTTATAGGGGTCTTGGGTAATTCACCACCAACAGATGAAATGAGCGTTACAACCTTTTTGCCTTTTCACATGACATTTCGACAGATTACCATTTTTTGTGATTCCCTTGGATGATTACTGGCATTTCCGCTGTCGATGAGATGACTGAGAGGGCGCCACTTCGCTATACTCTTCGCCAAGCATCCTTTTTGTTAAACGGCGGCCTATTAACACAAGAGTCCCCGCAAGTTCAACGTTCCCGTCAGTTTTTAAAGTTGAAAGTTGCCCTGAGTAAGATTGAGCTTTAACGTGTATCGGTCTTCTAAAAATTGTTTCGAACTGCATTAGACATTAGGACATTAGACATTAGGGACGATGCGGGTCGAGCAACAGAGGACAAATTTTTGTCAAGATTGATGAGAAATAGGCTCGTAAAAGTCGGGTTATGCGCGTCAAAACATTTACACAAATTAAACGCTTACAATGGGCCAAGGAGCCTGTTAATTGACCGAGAGAAATGTGGGATACTTTTTTTTTTGATATGTCAAAGTTTGAGATGAAATTTTCGAGAAGGGAGAACTGAACTGAACCTGTGACCTAGAGAAAGGCTTAAGAATTAATGTCTTCGCAAAATTCCTTAAAAATCAGTAGGAGTTCCGATGCAGGGTAGTATTTCAGTTAATGAGCGAGATCAAATATGTTTCATTTATTCAAAAGAATATAAAAATTCATGTCTTAAAGGACGAGTTTAGTACATTAGAGAGTACATTTTATTATCATACCCTATGCAGTAGAGTGATTTGCTGATACTGCTAAATGTATGTTGTAACAAGATAGCGCACTGTGTCGAAGTGCGAAAGATGTTACTCGTACTTTTAAGATCCAAGTCTCAACTTTGATATTAATACCATAATCGGCTTGAAGATCCTTTTTCTATAGATCCGTTTTTTTTTATTTTTGACAGTCAAGTGCTAGTTCGGCGAAAATTATATCCATGTTTTGGATTTGTGCTCGCAAAACTCCGATTTGAAACGAATCGAAAATATCTGGTCCATCATAGAGCTTGGAGTGACTAGGAATCGACCAAACTCAATTCAGACGTCGAAAAACATTAAGCTTTTGATAATTCCTTCTTGCTCAATAACCGATAGTTGGCAACCATGTCCGACATCAAATGGAAAAAATTAGTCAAAATCGATGACTGAATAGTGTTCGGCTTACTTTTTAATAAGACATGACCTAGCAAATCATTTTTAGAAACTAATAAAAAAATAAACCAAAAATAAAGCAAGAATTATTTGAAAGTCGCTTCCCGTCCGTGGTTTCACCAAGTGAACAAATAGACTATTCTTACCGTTAGACCTGTACGAACATAAGATTCTTGGAAGCTTCATTCGCTAAATGAGCCGAGATTTTGTCCAGTTGAACGATTCAACTCGAAAATCTGGGATCAGTTTTTGACCGTGCTGGTACAATCTTCACTTTTAATTTAATAAATTAATTAGTTTTTTTTAACTTAGACTCCTTATCTGAATTCTACTCTGTTACGTTTTCCGTTCTATGGGCGACATAAAAACAAACAACAATAAAAAAATAAAAAAGATAATAATCAAAATAATAATAAAAGAGAGCAAGCGCTATTTGATGAGGTTTATTCGTTATGATCAGGTGAAATTTTGGTTATATCTTTAATTTGTACCGGTGACAATAAGAAAATAAAGTCTCAGAAAAAAAAGTCTCAAAACAAAACTCATTAAATTCTTTGAAAATTTTAAGGCAGAAATTTTCCATGAATATAATTCAGGTGTTAGTAGTGATCAACTACCTATAAGAAGGAAAAAATGTAAACATAGAGAGGAGGAACAAAAAGTTAAAGAATCCAGAAAAGTGAATCATGCATATAAAATAAAATCCAGAAAAGTGAATCAAGTATTAAATAGATATAGAATCCAGAAAAGTGAATAAGTACAGACAGAAGCTGAACAGCGACTAGATTGCTCGGAATAAGAAAGTTTTTCAACGAATGTCAGATGTCTTGCAAGCTGTTGACTCAATACATAAAGAGGAATATATTTTTGTAATTCATGACGGAGATCGGTTCTGGTGGATGCCAGATATAGTGAAAGCAGAAGCTCAAGTGAAGTTTCGAAATCAAGCTGATTTGGAGGTTCGTGTTAGTGGCAGCAGAGGTGGTCAGAATTAATTGACTATTTTTAATATGTATTTAAATTTACTTTATATATGAGTATATTTATATTCTTTTTATGAATAATATGTGTCTAATATGAAAGAGAAACTTTTTCTTAGTATGTTTGTGTGAAGGATCAGAGGTTTCATAATATTGTAAGCCCCCAACGCCCACACAGTGAGCTAATCGGTGAAAAGTAACTTCCTTTTGTGTTTTTAAATAGCAGCTGTCTTTCGGATCTTGTTCCTTCTTCGCTGCAGGTGCGATCTGTTGGTTGTCGCAATTAATTATATTATTATTTATTAATATTTTAGAAAAACAAGACTGGGTTCCTTTTTGACTGTAAATTATATTATTATTATTGAGTAGATACGTATTAAGTCTAATGTCATTAAGTCTAATGATGATAAAGGAAATAATTGTAGTAAATATTTAGACATGCTTTTTGAAAATAGGTACAATTTCTGTGTATAAATAGGCAAAGACTTTGTACTAATAAGTTAGTTGTACTGAAGAAGGTGGTATGTTACCACCGAAATACGTGTCTACTCAATAATAATATAATTTATAGCCAAAAAGGAACCCAGTTTTGTTTTTATAAATATTACTTCGGACTATAAAGCTATCCTAAAAAATAATAAATATTCTTGTAATATTTTAGATTTTGAAAACACACAACAACTCCTACATAGCATATCGATTAACTTGTAAGCAAATAAAATTCAAAAGTAGTAGTAGGATTTGGAGGTTAGCCTTAGCAATGTCGGAGTCTTCTGCATGGTTAATCAGAAGTTTCTTTTCCGTGAATGCCACAATTTACCATCAAAAAAATTTAATGCCTCAGAAACGCATAAACAGAACATGCGATGTGGATAATTCGAGATTATCTATAGGATCGAAGTCTAATCTACCAAACGGCCCAAAGGTAATGGAGGATGCTAGTCACATTAGGTGTGTCCTAAGGCTATATCCTCAGAACAGACCAATAGGCCATCTCCTATGACGGAATATTCAGATTCGAACTGTCGGAGGAGTTGCGATTGATTGACTATGCAAATGTCGCACTTGAATTGTTGATAGTGTCGACGGTGGAGAGATCCCTTTTGTAGCTATTCTCGTATTACTCCTACTCCTACCCCTACACCCCTACAGCTAAAGAAGTAATTCCTGTAACCCGAGGACATCACAAGACGTGGAATAGGGAGGCCTAACCCGTTGTTATATGTCAAACGGTTTTAGGCTACAGCAGAAGTATTTTGTGATGTCCAGTAAGTTTGGGCCACTCTCAGGGCGAGAAATCCTGCCACTCAAGAGTAAACAGCCTTCATTTTCCTACCGAAACATAAACATTAGGAGGAGGGTCTTCCTTCTATATTTATACAAAGGTTTTTGCATTCAATGCTGGTGAAGGAAGTAATGTTACATCATGTTTCATCGTTGTTTCCTTTTTTTTTTAATTATCAAACGCGGTCTTGTTTTTAAGACATTTCTTGGAGTTCTTTGTGACAGTTCTCTACATCGTTAGGATGTAAAAGCCCTTCTGGCTCCAGGTGTCTATTTTGAATTTCTTGACTTTCGATTTACTGCTCCTAATCACTTGTTATTTTGAATTTCTTAGTACATTTCCTGCAGATCCTACGAGTGTTTGTCGAGGAGGAATTAAGCTCCTCGATGGAGGCAGATTCTCAGCTTGCTATCTGGGATAACAAAGTGAGTGGCTTGGAGGCAATGTAATAAAATCAAATGGTCCATTTTCCCGTATTTGTGCACTTTTTCCGCTAGGATGTGCTGGTACAGCTGGAGGTATTTTTGTCCCTGTTCTTTACTAAAGGTTATTGCAAACACCGCAGGCAGTTCTGGATGAAACTTGCCATGTAATGTTCATTCTTTGTGCATGTGTGTAATTTTCATGTAGTTTTCTATCATCTTCTTTTCCTTCCGTCATGAATGTTGATTTAATAAAACTCATGTTGATTGCGTCTCACGCAGCTGTTTGATCATTTTGCATTCTTGTCCCCATGTTTATTTTTGTGAATTAGGATGAGTATTTGAAGCCAACCATCCATCCACCCGACCCTTGCAAGGTTTTGGCTGAAACAAAACTGATAATTAGTTTGGAGTTAGTTTCATCTCAGCAATATGAGCACCAAAATAAAGCATCCTTAGCCAAAAACATTAATTTTAATTCATAATTTGGACTCAAAATGCAGGATACTGAATACTCTATTCAGTATTTATCCATCTCGTCGCCCGATCCTACAACGAAGTACTAGTAGTGCGAACCATGTGGGACAGGAAACAATGTTAGTTATAAGTATGGATTACGTGAAACATTTGGAAAAGTTGCGAACTTTTTGAGGGCTGCCAATGTCGAAAGGATAAAGACGTGGGGGCCATTTCCGCAGAATACGATAATTTTGAATGAAAAACTATTTCATAAGATAGGGTCTTCGCAAACACTGGGACATTGGTCTCCGTTTGGACTGGACCTTGCTACTTGCTTGCACTATTTGTCAGATCTTAATTTCGTAATTATTAGAAAATTCGGTTAACATGATCCTTATTTGTAGCTGAAATTAAAGCAGTAACTAACGCTGTGATATGCTTATTAAAGACAAAAAAAGAATTTGCAAGTTTTTCTTATTCATTTAGGTGAAAATTCGCCAGAACGAGCGACAATTGTTTAAAATTAGTCAACTTTCCGAGTTGAGTGCATCTGCCTTTTATTATAAACATCGAATAACTTTCAATTGGACGCAAGCTTTTGGTCTTAGTTCTTTTTCCTTTTACATGTTTGCTTGTTTCTTTTAACTTTTTTATGCGTCTTCGGTTAACGACTATCTGACAAGGGTCTTCTTAAGATTTTTACGGTCAATTCGATTCATAGCCCAAAAGGAGAAGACCTCAAGCTGATTTTCAAACTGTACGTGTGGCTTAGGATAATAACTTTTAACATCAATTTGGTTTTAAATGTACTCGTAAATTATTATTGATATTAAATAATTCGATGACTTTAAGTTGCGGGTTTAGCGTTTTATTATTGTTAAGAAGGCGCCAATGGCATTGAATGTACAACAATTAAAGAGATTTTATGTGGCAAACGATAGTTGTTTGTTGGTTTAGTGTTGATTTATATGCCATTGTTAAGTAGAAATGAATGGTGCTCGCGAAAAGGGGCGTGTTTGGTTAATATTTTGATGACGTGTGCTCGATGCTTCCATGGGAATCAGTAGCAACATAAGAGTATTATACAAAAGTGGATTTTTTGTCGCTGGTAGATTTGACACTGAAAATCATTCAGGTTAGAGCTCATTTGATCGGTAAAGTAAAAAGCCGGCAATTGTTCTTTGATAAAATTTTTAAGTGCTCTACAAAATCCAATTACAACTCATGGAGAGTGTCCTTTATTCATATAAAGGGCACATTCAGCTAGGACTAAGCGATATTGAAGTAAAGTTATTTATTGTGATTTTAGACCAGAATGAAATTCTTAGTTGTTTGTTAGGTTCATAACTTTCAGCACGAAGTTTCATGACTTCCATTGGTAATTCTTTTTTTCCATCCTAAACGCGGTTCGATGGTCTGCAATCTTCACTGCGTTTTTGTTTGCAAGTGTCGCTTTGTTCCTTTGATTCCCTCTGTCAATATTATTGACAATTATTGCTATATTATGCTTTGTGTTAGACCTTCCGATTAAGTTTATTTATCGGTATTCTCCCATGCTGTCTAATTACCCGATTCGAAAATAGAATTCAACAAATAGTCATTATAATAATACAAACAGTAATAACAAAAAGCAAGTCTCATATGTAGACTAAAAGTTATGATGTTAGCATATTTGATACAGAAACTTCAGATCTTGGGACGTAAGACGAGACTAGGAAGTTAAAAATCTTCAAAAAAAATTTTCAGCTTCGTTCTCTTGCTTTCCGAGAAACAAACAAGAAAAGTAAGTAAGTCACTTAGTAGAAGCTAATAATCCTGAAGTCCCCTGATTGACTAGTGAATTTTAAAATCATCGGCATAAAGGAGGAAAAAACAAGACATTACCGAGGGAAGACCATTGATTGAAAGCAAAAAGGGAGGTGGTCCAAGCATAGAACCTTAGGGGACTCTAGATGACGTGAAAATTAGGTTAGCACTTGTGTCGGAGAGACTTACACAACAGAAGCGATGGAATATGTAAGAGACTGCATCCAAAACAATCCTGATCCGGGATCATGATAAGCCAAAATCCTGATATATCACTCAATCAAGACATCCCAGGCAGTATCACATCACTTGGACGGATCCGTGATGATGGAACTGCCTGGAACTGAACTGACGTGGAACTGCCTGTACAAAGTTTTAGCTGTCAATACAGCCAAATAAGTTTTGGTAAAATGACCTTAAGGGTCGTAATGTTCCTCAGGCGAAATAACCGACTACAATTGACAGAAAACCGATGTCGACTAAGACCTTCCGTTAGTTTTAGGAGCAGAAAATCAGACATACAGGACGATTATTGTTTGAATCAGACGGATCCGCACTTTTTAAAATCTTTGTAGTGGTAGCATGTTCTCAATTATTGGGAAACCGCTAGAGTTTTGACTAATTTTGGGAGAAAAGACAAAAACACTAACAAAGATAATGTTAGAGATTTCATGTTTAGAATACCATCAGCGTCAGGACTCATGTAAGGTCCAATCAAGTTTCTTGTCCCCAATTTACTAGCGTTAGTACATTAGGGATAAAGAGAAAAAGGAATCTTGATGGTGACGTTCTGGGTAAAAACGGTTAATAAAGAAGCAGAAAAAGGAAGAGGGGAAAAAAGCAATGAGAATAATTCCAAAGTATGTTTGGGACTAGATACTTAAAGATCGTTTTAGTGAAATGAATCAAGAAGATTATTTGAAGATTTGAGGGACCTGATGCAAGTCAGAATCGTTTCATACTTTTTAACATGATTGCATTGTTTTAAATCTGTAGTGACTTTGGAATATCACCCGGAAGTGACATTCTCTGAAGAAATAACTCTTTAAGGTGGCTCTGGTTTCTTTCATTGTTACGGAGCGCATTCTATAGAAATCAGTCCTGACATCATCGACAAAGCTCGATTCAAGATAACAGCATTATCTTAAAGACACGTCTTTTTCTGGATTTCTGGATATTATAGTGTTTTTTGTACGATGCGCAGGCAAACAAATACAAAGTGTAACGATAATAACGTCAAATTAAACGTGATTAAGCGTATATTGAATAATCTCATGTAAATAAGAATTCACGGTCGCGGAGACGTCTGCTCGCTTTGACATTTGGATCGAGAAAGAACGATTAATATGCTTTATCTCCTGTTTCAGCATTCCTATGGTATGGTTCCTATGCTACTTGAGCTGCTGCGCCATTTATGATAATCTAACGTAATATTCTGGGTAGCTTGGGTCCGCCGGGCCTTGCTTCGTGGGTCTCGAGGACGCGTTTCGGCTTCATGCAGCCATCTTCAGCTCGTTGCGAGCTGCGGACCCAAGCTACCCAGAGTTAATTTTGGCCAGCGGCAACACCAAAACGAACTTTAACGTAATATTATCTAACATAGTGTGACGTGTTCAGGTCACGCGAACTGTAGTCGGCGTAAATAAAAAGTCGTAAACATGTTTACGACTATCTGCTACCAACACATCGATTGCTCTCGTGTGCGCAAGCATAAAGCACGTCACGCGCATCAAGTACAACAGATCCCGGTGCAAGCGACTCGACGCGTACACGCGAGAACAATCTGTATGGAAGGTTCTGGGATGGTTGGTAGTGGTATATAAGCGACTACAGCGAACGACGAGACAAGCAGTTGTGAATGAAAAACGCGAGAGTACGCGACAGTGCACGCCAGAAAAATTCTAAATAAGAAAAGTGAGAAAAGTGTTAAATAATTGAATTAGTGTTTAATTATGTTGAATAAGTGTTAATTAAATAAGTTAATTCATTAAAGTGATTAGTGATTTTAGTAAATTAATCATAAAGTGTAGAAGAAACTTAATTAAATTTTAAGAATTAATTTTAAAATAGTTCGCGAGTGTTTTATTTCACTATCAGCAATATTTGCGAATAGCAAACAGGTCGCGCACCTGCTCAACGCGCAACACTGGTGTCAGAAGTGGGATAATTCGTGCAATAGTGAAGTGAAAAATAACTCAAACACTTAAAAAAAAAAAAAAAAAAAAAAATCGTGAACTATAGTGAACACTTTTGAAGTAAACTTGTAAGAAAAATGCCGCGCAAAATCAACGCTCTCACTTTGCCGGAACTGAAGGAGGAATTAGAAAAGCGGAAAATTTCAACCGAAGGAAGCAAAGCTAGACCGATCACGCGGTTGAACGAAGCGCTGGCAGCGAAAGGGATGGATCCAGAGTCCTTTGAGTTTCCCGATGCTGAAAGTTGCACTGGAGGCGAGGAGGAAGAACAAATTCTGAGTGCGCAAGGGTTGATGCGAATGTTGATGGTAATGCAAAAGCAATCAACCGAGTTGAACGAGAAGCTCGACCGGCAGTCAACTGACTTAAAAGAAAAGCTCGACCGGCAGTCAACTGACTTAAAAGAAAAGTTCGACCGGCAGTCAACTGACTTAAATGAGAAGTTCGACCGGCAGTCAACTGACTTAAATGAGAAGCTCGACCGGCAGTCAACTGACTTAAATGAGAAGCTCGACCGGCAGTCAACTGAGTTAAACGAGAAACTGGACCAGCAATCAGCAGACTTTAACCATAAACTGGACCAGCAATCAGAAGACTTTAACAAGAAATTCGACAAGCAATCTGCTGAAATAAGAGAAGATTTAAGTGAACTAAACCGAAAGCTTAACCATCAAATTGAAGGTTTCCAAGAAAGGATGGACAAAGTGGAAGAAAGGATGAGCAAAGTGGAGACGGTTCGGGAAGAGATTGAGAGAATAAAAGAAGACTTAAAACAAGCGAAAGCAACGATAGCGAGTAGCCCGGCCCCGATAGTGAGTAACCCGATCCCGATATCGAGTAACCTGAGCCCAATAATGACTAGCGCAAGCCCAATAGCGAGTAACCCGAGCCAGATAACGAATACAGCCAGTATCACAACAAGGAGTGTGAAAGCGCCGACTTTCGATGGACAAATGGCTTGGAGCATTTACAAAACCCAGTTTGAAGCAGCCGCTCAAGCGAATCACTGGAATGACCAGGAGCGAGCAACAGCCTTAATTCTTGCCCTGAGAGGTCCGGCTGCGGAAGTACTCCAAACTGTTCCTGTCGAGTTGCAGTCAAGCTCTGTCGCCATCATGAACGCACTCGACATGAGGTATGGAGATAATCACTTGAAGCAGATCTATAGGTCACAGCTGCGCAACCGGATCCAGAAACCAGGTGAAACTCTACAGCAGCTGGCTCAGGATACTGAAAGGCTTGCACTTTTGGCTTACCCTGCATACGACCCAGAGCATCGGGACGATGCAGCAACGGAGGCTTTCATTAGCGCGTTGCAGGACAGGGAGATGCAACAAGCTGTCCGCCTAGCCGAAAAATGTTCAGTAAAGGACGCCCTGGCATACTGTTTAAATTTTGAAGCTGCCAAAACAACAACTCGTAACACAGCCAGGATCCGACAGGTTACAACGGAAGAATGTTTATGTGAGCGTGTTGACATCAGCGAAGAAGCGCAGGTGAATGGTGCGGCCATATGCTGGAATTGTGGTGAACGAGGTCATCTCCAACGAAACTGCAAGCAGCAAAGGAAATTAAGCTACTGCTCGGCATGTGCTGCTAGAAGGAGATCAAGGCCAAAAACAGAGCCTGGCAATAAGGCCCCTCAATCCAAGGGGTCGGGAAACGCGTAAGAGCCAACTTCGTGGGGCAGAGGTTGGCTAGGAGGATCAAAGTCCCCAGAACCACTATCATCGTATCTAGGCTACATCGGGGAGAGGCAGACTTATGTGTTCGTGGACAAGTCGATGGTGAATCTTGCACCCTCACAATTGATACTGGTGCAACAAGGTCAATATTGCGACCAGATCTGGTGAGCGGGCATGTTCTCTCCAAAGGCAAACCACTTTTGCTACGAACAGCAACGGGAGAAGCAGCACCCGTATACGGCGAGATCAAACTCCAAGTACAAGTAGGGGATATACTGTTTCAACATGAGTTTCTTGTTGCTGATATAATGGACGACTGCATCCTGGGAATGGATTTCCTAAGACCACACGGGTTTACGTTGGATTTGGGCAGACGGGTCTTGAGATGGCGGAATGTTGAGATCTTAATGGAGGGTCATTACGACGACATTCCAACACCGAAAGTGGTCGTAAATGCCGACACTGACGTACCGAAATCTTCCGAGAGCATTGTATGGGCCAAATTTGAAGGTGATCCTGGAGACCATAGATCCTACCTAATTGAGCCAACAAAAACACCGGCACTGCGTAATTTAATTTTGGGACGGACACTCGTAACAACAAATAAGAGTGGATGCGTGCCGGTTAGAGTCCTTAATACCTCGGACTCAGTTACCCACATCAAAGCTGGCACCATTATTGGGAGCTGTCAGCTGGTCTCTACTGTAACATCTTTGGAAGTAGGAGATAGCCAATGTCCAGCTAGGAAACGAAATACTGGGGAATCCCGTGAGTTAGTGTCGACTTTATTGGAACCAACCAAGATATCACCAGAGCAGTTCAAGAAAGCCTCGGAATTGGTGAACAAATACCGCGACATTTTCTCAACTGGTGACGACGATCAAGGACGTACAAGTATGGTGACTCACGTTATTGACACACAAAACGCTAAGCCGATTCGACAAGCACCAAGACGACTTCCATTAGCCAAGCAGGGAGAAGTAAGCACAATGATCTCCGACATGGAAAAACAAGGAGTCATCGAACCTTCAATCAGCCCGTGGGCATCGCCTGTAGTCCTGGTAAAGAAAAAGGATGGAAGCACTAGGTTTTGTGTCGACTACAGGCAGCTCAACGATGTCACGAAGAAAGACAGCTACCCACTTCCGCGCATCGACGATATCATGGATACAATGGCGGATTCGAAGTGGTTTTCTACTCTCGACTTAAAGAGTGGATACTGGCAGGTTGAAATCGACAAGAAAGACAGAGAGAAGACTGCATTCTCTGTGGGTACTGGATTGTGGCAATTTGTAGTGATGCCATTTGGTCTTTGCAATGCTCCAGCAACATTCGAACGCCTCATGGAATGTGTACTCCGCGGGTTAAGTTGGAAAACATGCTTGGTATATCTGGATGACATCATTGTCATAGGGAGGACGTTTGACGAACATGTGCGCAACTTGGAAGAGGTGTTCTCTAGGCTACGACGGGCCAACTTGAAGCTGAGCCCACAGAAGTGTACACTTTTCGCATCTGAGGTAAAGTACCTAGGACATGTTGTATCAGCAAAAGGTGTGAAAACGGACCCTGAGAAAATAGAAGCTGTGAGAAGTTGGCCGAAACCTAATAACAAACGACAACTTCGATGTTTCCTTGGACTGGCGACCTATTATCGCCGATTCGTTAAAGACTTTGCAAAAATAGCGAAGTGTCTCCATCAGCTCACGGAAAAGAATCGCTCTTTTATTTGGAATGAACAGTGCGAAAAAGCCTTCGAGACGTTGAAGAATAAGCTCTGTGAATCACCGGTTTTAGCATATCCCAAGCCTGGAAGAATTTTCGTGGTTGATACCGATGCGAGTAACAACGGGATCGGGGCCGTATTGTCACAACAGATCGACGGTGAGGAGCGAGTAATCTCATACTACAGTCGAGTTCTGTCAAAGAGTGAAAGGAACTACTGCGTAACCAGGAAAGAACTACTAGCTATAATTGAAGCAACAAAGCAGTTTCACAAGTACCTTTACGGACAGAAATTCGTTCTTCGCACAGATCATGCTTCCCTGAGATGGCTGCTCCATTTCAAAAACCCAGAAGGGCAAGTTGCTAGATGGATAGAAAGGCTACAGTCCTATGATTACGAAATCGTCCATCGAAAAGGAGGAGTGCATGGGAATGCCGACGCTTTATCCCGTCGCCCATGTCCAGCAGCTTGTAAACACTGCCGACGGTCTGAGGAAAAAGAACAAGGCGTGGATCTGCGTGTAGTCACAACAGAAGTCGACGAGGGTTGGACGCAGCACGCACTGCGGGACGCTCAGCTAGCAGATGATGATGTTGGACCATTGTTGGTATGGAAGGAGACAACTGGACGTCCTGAGTGGAAGGACATATCAGCACGCAGCACGGTGTTGAAAAGTTATTGGGCTCAATGGAACTCCCTTGAGGTCGAAGATGGAGTTTTGAAACGGAAATGGGAAACAGCAGATGGCACTTCACATAGGATGCAAATTGTTCTTCCCAAGAGTCGAGTCAAAGGAGTAATGAAGGAGATGCATGAAGGCACATCGGGAGGTCACCTTGGGGTAAACAAAACCCTGGCAAAGGTGCGAGAAAGGTTCTATTGGCTCCACGCTCGAGAGGATGTTCTTGACTGGTGTCGAAAATGCACAATATGTGCTTCCGTCAAAGGCCCAAGTCGAAGAACGCGAGGACGAATGCAGACCTATAACGTGGGGGTACCATTCGAAAGAATAGCTGTGGACATCGCAGGACCCTTTCCCGAGTCCGAATGGGGAAATCGGTATTTACTAGTTGTAGCTGATTACTTCAGCAAGTGGCCAGAAGTCTACCCAATTCCTAACCAGGAAGCAACTACTGTAGCGGAACAAATCGTTTCTCAGTGGGTTAGTAGATATGGCGTACCCCATGAACTACATTCAGACCAAGGCAGAAACTTCGAGTCACAAGTTTTTGCTGAAATGTGTGAACTGCTGGGTATATGGAAAACACGGACAACGCCACTTCACCCTCAGTCCGATGGAATGGTCGAACGGTTCAATGACACGCTTAATAAACATTTGGCCAAGATGGTGGATGAAAACCAGAGAGATTGGGATCGACGCATTCCATTATTTTTGATGGCATACCGAACTGCGGAACATGCATCGACTGGAGAAGCACCCGCAAAAGTCATCTTTGGAAAAATGATTCGTCTACCAGCTGATGTGAAGTTTGGGACACCCCCTGAGAAGCCCCAACCTATTTCGGAGTATACAAGCGATTTAAGGCAACGGCTGAGTCAGATACACCAATTAGTGCGGAAACAAATAGAGTCAGCCACTGATCGCATGAAAACCAGATATGACTTAATGGCAAACTCATCTGGTTTCCAGACGGACGACTTGGTTTGGCTATATAACCCCCGGCGTCGTAAAGGCAGATCTCCGAAGCTACAGCCGAATTGGGAAGGACCCTATAGAATCGTCAAACGGATCAACGATGCGGTATACCGGATACAAGAACACCAGAAACCTAGGGCAAAAATGAAAATTGTGCATCTGGACCGCCTTGCCCCATATTATAAGCAGGAAGACGCGGAGATGGTTAATGTCACACTTTTTCGGGGCGAAAAAGATTTAAGGCGGGGATAGTGTGACGTGTTCAGGTCACGCGAACTGTAGTCGGCGTAAATAAAAAGTCGTAAACATGTTTACGACTATCTGCTACCAACACATCGATTGCTCTCGTGTGCGCAAGCATAAAGCACGTCACGCGCATCAAGTACAACAGATCCCGGTGCAAGCGACTCGACGCGTACACGCGAGAACAATCTGTATGGAAGGTTCTGGGATGGTTGGTAGTGGTATATAAGCGACTACAGCGAACGACGAGACAAGCAGTTGTGAATGAAAAACGCGAGAGTACGCGACAGTGCACGCCAGAAAAATTCTAAATAAGAAAAGTGAGAAAAGTGTTAAATAATTGAATTAGTGTTTAATTATGTTGAATAAGTGTTAATTAAATAAGTTAATTCATTAAAGTGATTAGTGATTTTAGTAAATTAATCATAAAGTGTAGAAGAAACTTAATTAAATTTTAAGAATTAATTTTAAAATAGTTCGCGAGTGTTTTATTTCACTATCAGCAATATTTGCGAATAGCAAACAGGTCGCGCACCTGCTCAACGCGCAACAATAGCATTTGAATTTTGTAACCGCCTTTTTATTCATTTCGGTTCCATTTTTCTACAATGATGGTTAATTCGTCCTGCGGTTTTGGCTGATAAAAGCCGTAAAATTGCGTCTAAAGTTGTACTCTGAAGAAATTTTCAATTTAATTCTCGAATCCAAGCATATTAAAAACCGTTGTTTGTTCTTGAAAAATGGCATTTCCAAAAAAAAAGTATTACTAGAAAAAAATTAAGCCTTTTTCAAAGAAAAAAATCTCAATCCATTGACGACTTCGTGAATAAAAACCGACAACGTAAAAATTAAACAACATGCAATGTTGCATTCGTATTCGTACATTAAATAGGTTGTTCTTTTCATACATTTGTAGGATGTCATTTCGGCTGACAACCTTTCTTATCCTTCTTGGAAAGGGTTTGATCAGCTGTCCTGTATAAGAAAGTAACGATTTTCTCCATTCTCAGTTGAGATCCTTTCTTAAGTACTCAACGTTTCTAATATCGTGCTTTTTAAGTTTTCTTTTGATTTTCGCCCACAGATTTTCTATCTGGCTAATATCTGGCGACGTTAAGTTGTGCCGCAAAAGATTGTATTTTCCACCAACTTTAATGACACTGTCCTACCTTATTCCGCAGGGTTTCCACTCATCAATACAAATGACCGGCACAAGTAAGTTATAATATTTATTCACATATACTTTTCCGAATTTTTCGTTGAATTTGGTTGACCGTACCATAGTTTCCAGACAGAGCTCTCAAATTTCACTGAAGAAGTCAGCGCACTAATTACTCCATCTTTTGCCAGAGAAAAATGCGTGGCAAGTGTCATCCATCTCTCTTGTACAAAACATTCAATAAGGAGACCGTGCCCTGTCAATCGTGTGCAGGTGTGCAAACATCCATGCTCGGTGAAGAGCTAGGTCAAGTAGAAATCGATCTTACCATGCAATCAACTGAGCCACGGCCTCAGGTCGGGAATCAGACTTTTCTTTTATGTCTTGCTCAGAAAACTTTTGCCAATCGCTTAGAAAGAGCGTTGTCTCTCATCCCTGATGACCTCTTCTCTGGGGTTCTGCACTTCCGCGCAGGTAAATATTTCTGCACTTTCTCACGAGGAGAGCAGAGTATTACCCCTGCGATTACCAGCATTGTAGTCCCGGAGTCTTTTCAATATGTACATGCAATTCACTGCGCTCTTTGTCTCTGCACCTGTGCTAACCGCTTATATTGTAGCTCTTTGCTGGGAGCAGCGCCCCTAGTTCAAAACGATAGAGTAGAATCGACTGTACCGAACTCATAAGCAGTTGTCTCCTTGATGGGGTACCCGCTCTTCCCCCCTTTGTTGACTTTTAATCAATTGAGTGCCGTTTCACGCACTGCAGTCTTGTCTGCTGTTACCCTGATCTATCAGTACGGCATTTCATTGCTGATTTCGATTGAACTACCGTTTTCCCAACATTGATAGCCTTACTCTGAGGGTTTTCTTTTTTGCCAGGACGAGCATTTCGGTTTCGGTTTCGGCTAACTTTAGGTTCATGATATTGGTTCACGATATAGGTGATATTTGTGTTTCTGGTTTCGGCTGTGAGAGGTACGTTCGGTGGAATCACGTAATTCTGGCCAGATCACTTTTTGATAATGAGGTTCACACTAAAACGCCTCACATTCCTGTCTCTATACTGAACTGTTCACCACTACAACAACAATTAGATGTAGAACTTACTTGCATGGTAACTTCCTATCCAGAGTACTAAGCCGAGAGCAACTATGAATATAAAATCCTCTTTGAAACCTCTAGAGTTTAGGCATTGAGGACATTCTGAAAATTACTTAGGAAAGAATTTAGCTTCATTGATAAGAACTATAACATTTTGATGACAATAAAACAAACATTGATATTCAATAAGGATATATCAATCAATAAGGAGTAATTAAAACTTGACTAAGCCCAACCGTAGAACCAGGGAAAAACTAGCATTAAAAATGTCTTTTATGCTTTTGAGTCCAAATTAATTTGACATTAATAAAGTACCTGTCAATCTTTTGTAGACACATGAAAATTGAAAGTTCCAAACTATTTTGTACAACCTCATATTCAGTTCCGATAGTAATCAAAAAAGAGTTTTTTCCCAATATCTAATCACTCATCAAAAAGAATACCATAACATTTGTTTTCGAAGAATGAAACGTCTAAAGTTCGTGAATTCTAATTTGTCAAAACTGATTGACACCCTACCATGATTTAAAAAATTTAATCGGCTCACAAATGTCAACCCTTTTAAACAATGTCTTAATAAAAGTCGTTTTTGCGTCATCAGTTTCCCCGAATTTCGCTAGTCATTTCAATGCACAGTAATTTGATCACTACCAGCCAACCCCAGGAGGTAGGATGCATCCCTCGAAATTGTATGATGATAAGTTCCGTTACGGATGCTGCGTTTTCCACCCTGATGAACAATTTCACCCACATAAATCACACTGGCAATGAACTCTCGAGCCAGATTGTAATTTGTTAAGTGTCCTTTTTGCTTGTTGTTCCCGGCGAGTGTTGCACTTTTACGGATCATAATGCCTACTGGCTGGTGTTGGAGGGTAGGTTGTCGGATGACGAAAAAAGGGTGTTTTTGTAGACAGGAGTGCGTATGCTCTTATAATCGTATAATAACCCTCCGGTTGCAGAGTTTATGAGATGTTCTATGTGGTAATCAAATTTGGATTAAATTGATGTTTTCGGTAGAAAATGGAAAACAATGGGTTAGGGATGCAATATGTAGAGGGTAGAATTGTGGTGTTCAGTGTCTCCAAATCGGTATGATCAAAACATGATTTGTAGAAGATTTGTAGAAGGAGGAAATGTAGTTTTATGGGGAGTGAAGAAAGTCGTTTCGAAATTCTCCAGAATGAATGTCTAATGGATTTTTTCATTTGATTACTGAGCGTAGGAGACGAACAATGCCACCTTTCCCTCTTCTAAATTTAAATGAAACGAACCTGAAATTAAACTACTGTCCGCTCTATGCTGCTAATACACAATGTAGATAATACAATCAAAACACTACACAATCCTTTGTCAATATTTAGCAATGCAATTTTAATATTCTGTCGTCAGAAGACAAGGACCAATGCTTATTAGCTTGTGAATCAGAATTCGTACCATAAGTATCATGGGGGCATATGGAAGGATGCAACTGCTCGACATTAATTATTTCCGGATGTGCACGTTAAAACTAATTAATATCAGAACATTGTTCGCAAAACCACCTTGAAAATACTCATAAATGGTAAATTCCATGCAACGAAAATGCAGTGCGGTTGGCAAGAACAATATTATGAATATTCAATAGGCAAGAAGTCATTGTTTAAAGTCATAAATCAGAGGAACCATGAAAGCAACACTTGCATTCCATAACGACGTCGACCAAGCACTTGTATTCCAGCCCACGCCTTGTAAACTTTTGTCCCGAAATTGAATTTAATTACCCGTCTAATTAAGAAAACATCTCGGAATCCTACACGTCCTTAGTCAAGTTGGAATTTCGCACTCGGCTGACCCGTATTGCGCCCGCGGTACCTGAGACCAATGCAGCAACCTTCATCTCCACTGAGCGGTCCGTTCGATCTTTGTCACAGCACGATAGCAATTCCCTTCTTTTTGTCCTGATTTTTAATTGATAAAGCATTTAAACTAAGAGATGGGCTCATAAATTGTTGGAAAAAATCGATCGCCATGTCTCGTGTTGATTTTAATCAGGGCCACTTTATTTGTTCTGCTTCCCGTTCAACCCCTAAGACGACACAACAACGAAAATGGATGTACGTAAACACACAAGTGCTGGTTCCATTGGGTTTTTTGGTTGCTCCTTTTTTTCGGTGCGGAGTGGCAATCTCACTTTAACTACCTGTAATTTAATTCAACATGGAATATTTGCCATGGAGAATCCTCTGACGCATAATTTAATATCACAGCTAGGCTAAAATACTCTAATGGCCCAAATGATACTTTGAAAAATAACCAAGACGATGCTTTATCAATTTTAAGGAGGATAGCATTGCCAGCACTAAGTAAAGGGCATTCGATTATGAAAATGAGATTAAAAAATGAAATTAAAAACATTGAGCTTCCTGGTATGACAGTATAAATAACAGTATATAAGTTAAAGTCCAAACGATTTGGGGTTTCTCAGATAATCAAGAATGAAATTATCTTCGGTTACCCCAAGAATTCTCAGAGGGAAGAATGTGGAATTTGTAATTTTTCGTTCGGTTTATTTTAGGTACTCGTTTCAAAAACATTTCAAAAAATCTTTTTTTTAACTTCCAGGCACTTTTCAATAAAAAATTAAATAAAAAAAACTTCAATCGTCTTTAATATTTTAGTTAATGACTATTGACTGTATTGACTATGACGCGATTGCGCCACTGCTGTTTTTTCCAGTGTCCTCTCAGCTGCCGGTCGAACATCGACTTCAAGGTATCCCCTCTCTTTCTCTCTCTCTCTGTATAAAACCGGTATTTATTCTATTATAATATTTTCGATTCGACTCACACATGTGTTTTCAGTCTATTTGAACTATTCTGTGTCGACTGAATGCTACGCCACATCAAAGCAGCGAAACCCCAAAATCAAAAAAGAAGGTAAATGTCTAGATAATAGGACCGTCGCTTGGAGGGGGGTGTAGGTGGTGGGGATTGACCTTGAACAACAACATTTAGGGGGTAAAAGTCGGGGGCCGCAAGGTGGAGGCGCAAGCGGAGGAGTTGAAAAATGAAGATTTTTGACATTCTTATAGGGGCATCTAAGCTGGAGGGGGGGGGGGGGGGGTGTTTGAGGGCATCAAATGTGTAAAAAAATTTACCTTTTAAACATTGGCTTCTGGATCAACAGCAGCCATCCGCACGTAATCATCATCAGCGAGCGGGAACATGGCTGACATTGTGTTCAAAAAATTTTCAATTAACTCCAGATATTTGAAGTGTCGTTTAAACAAAAATGTGGCTATATAACTAGGCCAATGTGCTTTTTTTCGCCCGAATCGAGGCACACCACCTCTCAAGTCTCGCCAAAAACGCTCGACATTTTGAGTATGAGCACCAGATATAGGGTCTACAAAATTCATTTTGTGATTAATGGTGAGGTGTTGATAACCTGCCTGTTCGAGACAGTTGTATGCACGCCAACAATCAGAATATATTGTCGTGCCATCAGCAATGTTATCTCTGATAACTGCGAATAATGTTTCACTGTCTCGAGTGTCAACAGGATACACGAACGCCTCCTTCGTTTCACGACAAATCCCGCCAAAAACCCATTGACCAGTTACGAGCCGTCCGCGGTTTTTCTTTCTTTTGCCGAGTTTGCATTCATCAATCTCAACAATCATATCCGGACCTCCAATTTTATGCCGATTCATTGCGACCCATGATTTACAGGTTTCCCGGCAAAAATTGAGCCAGTCAATGACCGTTTGTCGTGACAGCATCAATTCTTGCTCCAACCTGTCGACATATGGTGGTGGTGTCATTACAAAAAGCGCAATGAATCGACAAGCATCCTCTAACTCGTGTCGCGTCCTTTCAAACCATGTCCCCGACTTCGCTGATATTTTGAAGATGCAGCAGATCTTCTTACGCTTATGGTGGCCGACTTTCTTGAAAATCGTCCCAGGACACCGCAAAATCAGTAACTCGCGGTTTACTCGAACTAACTTTTCGCACTTTGGACAAATTACAGTTTCGCGTAACAAACGAAAACCGAAAAAGAATATCGAGTAATTCTTCTCGATTTTGCGTTAAACACAAAAATAAGACGAAATGCATTCTGTCTACAAGTTTATTTGATACTGATTAGCGAGACAAATAATTCATGAAATATAGAAATTCTCAAATTCCATTGAATACAGATCATTCAGAGCATTCAAAGAAAGAGCATTCAGAAATAATTGCGTGTTTACATTTTTTGCATTGCGTCAATAAGTTGTGAACATACAAGAGCAATCGGGCATCAAATTTGATGCTCTTAAACACACCCCCCCCTCACTCTACATGTCTTCATTAAAGTGTCTTAAAATCGCCATTTTTCAACTCCTCCCCTTGCGCCTCCACTCTGCGGCCCCCAACTTTTGACAACGGAAATGAAGTCTCCGGTATGGAGACTCCTTTAACTTTGAAATCTTAACCTTCTGAGTTTTAACAGCCAATTAGGACCCCTAACTTCTTGGGTGGTGATTATCCCTTTTTGTGCCACTGTATAGAGTTCTGTGTGGACTCTGTTCATAATGATGAATACAAGCCTCATCTCCAGTAATAATTCGGTTCAATAGTCTATTCTTGTCTATGACTTCTTTTTGCCTCACTACGCGATGTTGTTTCTCAGGCTGCGTCAGAATTTTCGACATCCGCCTGCCGTTGGGCTTTGCCACGCCAAGATCACTACGAAGAAACTCAAAAATTGTTGTACCTAAAACTCCAACCATTTCTGCTAGCCATGTTTTTTAGTCAAACATCTTGTCTTTTGAATGAATTTGGAAAAAAAACGTTTCGATCGGCCATTGAGCATTTGTGAGTCTTTTTTAAGGAAAAAAAACTTACTGAAAGCTTTAAAAGAGGAATGTGAAAGAATTTCGTAAAAAGTATTTTTCTGGCTGGTGACTACAATACCTGAAAGTGTTGCGGTCGTAATTGAGTCTTACTAATGTAAACGTACCGAATAAAAATTCTAAATAAATTTTAATTTTACCATCGCCTAAACAAGCGTATTCTTGTTTCTTACATACTTTCCGAATGGCTGTAAATTACAATATTTGATGCCAATCAAAATTCACAAAATGTTGTTTTAGTAGCTTTTCGCTTATAAACTGTTTATTTTTTTCATTTCGTGTAGGTTTGATCATAAAATTATTTTTGATCAACCGAAATTTTTTTGCTAGAGTTTAAACGTTTCTCCTCGCATCAACTTTCCTCTTGCCACGAACTTCACATCTAAGTTTTTCTCATTTTCTGACAGTCGCACCTCGTCAACGAAACGTCAGCGTCAACGAAATACTCAGCCGTGTCAAAATCATCAGCCAGCGGTACCATTCGGTCATTTCGTTGTAAAACAACCACAAATAAGTTAAAGATACCACACCAAATCCATTTCTATTCTAATATCCAATTCTAACCCAACCAAAGAGTGCGAGTTTTGCGAGTGATATTTTAAGATCTGTGATTTTGCTGTCGAAGATCGGCATAGTGGTGACACGGAGAAAGCTTTGATAATGAAGAATCGGAGGCATTGCTTAGTAAAGACTCGTGGCAAAGCCAAGATGAATTAGCTGTATTGTTGGGAGTAACCCAGCAATAAGTTTACAACCCCCAAAAGATATGGGAATTATCCAGATATAAGGATATTGGGTAGCATACGAGTTAAAGCTGAAAGATTTTGAATGACGTTTGCTGTGAATAGTTGCTCGAAAGGTAAAATCTGAAGGGGTTTCTGCCCCGTATTGTGACTGGGGATGGTAAAATAGGGTCATTTTGATAACCCTAAGTGCAGAAAATAATAGGGATTGCCCGGTCATGCTTCTACGTCAACACCCCAGCAGAGTATTCAGGGCTCCAAGCTTATGCTCTGTATTATGAGCTGCTAAAACTGTCTGAAACAATCATATGTTCGCTTTATCGAACGCAACTGATGCATCTGCGCCAAGCATTGGAAGTCAATCGTCCGCAATGTAATAAGAGACGGTAAAGTGATTTTGCAGGATAACGTTGCTAACCCATACGTCACAAAAGTTGTCATAACTTCGAAAGATTAAAATGAGAAATTCAACCTCGCTTCCGACCACGGTTTATTCTGATCAACAACACACGGCCTCGGAGAATGTGCTGCGAGCACATTCATTTTTATGAAGAAGTGAAAGACAGGATTGCAACAAAAGGTGACAATTTTATTCGCCACATGATTCATTTGCTAATGGAAAGATAGAAAATAGGAGTAGCTATAGGTAGAAATAATATGAAACATAAACATGTAACCTATCTTTCCGATTGTGACACATACTTAAAAAAATAACTGCAAGAAAAGAGGACTAGAAATTATCCGTGTTTCATATTTCTCCACTTTCAGATGCTTCCTTTTCTATAATCGTTAACATCATTACAACAGTTTATATCAATTTTTCTTACCGGAGTGTTGGAAGTATGGTCCTCTGTGATCTGTTCACTATATTTTTTGAATCGATCATTGTATTCTCTACATAAATGACAGAATCTGACCAAGTGAGACCAAAGAGAAGCGTTGGAATACCTGGGGAACACACAATCGGGTTCTTCCCTTGGTTTGGGGTTTTTTATATTTTGGATTTCATTTTTATGTTTCGTTCGTTTTTTGTTTTGAATATTGTGTAGCCAAGAGTTGAGAGTTTGAGTTGACGTCATTTAAACTAGTTTTTTTCAACCTTGTTTGAAAATATTGGAGGTGACGGTTGTCACTGTTGAGAAACCTGCAGTATATTTTGGACAGCAACGCGATATCAGCTCTCAGGATATCAGCTCTGCCAACTGCCGCATCCTTGAAACTTCAAAGGAGCATAGGACTGAGTTCACGAATGAAAGATGCAGATGACCTTTTTGAGAAGGAAGGAAGGTATATTATATGAAGTAAGAATCGCTGAATAAATGATAGATGTAAGTTTCACAATTTTATGTCCATTTATACATTAAAACTCGTCTTTCCGGAAACAACGTGTTTTAATCCGGATGACATGATTTTGAAAAATCTATATTAACAGTCGGGCTGAACTGAGTGTTTAAGGCATATATTCTATATGCCTTTAGCCTCTAGAAAATTGTTGTATATTTTTAACAATTTTATTAAACAATTTTGTAGCAAAAAACAGGTCGAAAAATTAACAGGTCCGCCATTTTGTTTTGTTTCCATCGGAAATGTTTAATTCTGGTAGGGTCTGTAGGCAATCGACCATTTTTCAAAGTACTGTTTAGGTGTTTTATTTCAGGCATTTCAGTCATAAGATATCGTGTCAGCCTTGTTTTTTAAGTACAAATGAAAAAAAATGTTGATATAATTCAATGATTACTCGTTGATATGCGAAAGTTTCAATACTCAAAAATAGAAACTTCTGATTAGAAAAAATTGTTGAAAAAATTTCATGTAAAAGACCCGGATTGCTGCCTTGAATATTTTATATGATATTCGCGTCGGCTATTGCGTAGTCCCTCCAGCGGAAGTTTATTATGCAAAATAAGTTAAGCAACAAAAGTATAAGTATAAGTGTAACAAACTAAACGTACAAGTAAGTTCATTACGTTTTAGCTATTACGTAACTAGAAATACAGTTTATCTCTCTAAGTTAAATAAGTAAGTTGTCTCTCTTATTTTCATTCCTTTAAGTATAGTTTACTTGTGATTTTAAATATACTATTGTGGGCAAAAACCAGTCAGACTTTTTAATTTAAATTTCGCGCGGAAACTTATTCGTCCAAATATTTTTTTCTAGTCTGGTTTGACTGTCAGTGACATTTGTTATGCCGTAATGTTACATCGAAATAATCATAGCGTTTAGTATAGCGTTTAGTGTACGATTGTCCTTCAGAAGTCCAAAAAGTACATTCGGCGATTTTTACAATTTGTGAAATGATTCAATAAAGAAGTGTGCGGAATCAAAATTTAGAAGGCCTTCGGTGATATTTGCATGTCGCAAGCAAGTGTTTTTGATAGGTACAAATTGTTCAAGGAGGATCAAGAATGCGTTGACGACGAACCACGTCCAGTACGGCCATCAACATCAACTGATGATCAACATGTCAATAAAATCAAGGAACTGGCGCTCGAGAGTCGATGTTTAACAGTTAGATACCTTACTGTCATCGTTGGAATATCGGAAGGATCCAGGAAAAGATCATTTGGGCCTAAGAAAAGTGAAAGCACAATTGGTTCTAAAATCGTTCAATTTTGTTGCCAAACAGTGTCGCGTTGACGTCTGTGAAACGATGCTTTCCGACTTCCAGGATGTCATGAAACTTATTATAAGTGGTGATGCGTCTTGGATCTATGCCTAGGACCCGGAAACAGATGATGAATCGGCCGCATATCGTGCCAGGCGAGCCGAAACCGAAAAAAAACACGTCAAAGCAATTCAAAAATCAAGGTCATGTTGACAGTTTTCTTCAATTTTTGAGGTGTAGTGCACTCCGAAATCCTTCCGACCGACCAAACTGTCAGCAAGGAATACTATTTGAGTGTTATGCGTTGTTCGCGCGAAGCTATTAGTAAAAAGAGGCCGGAATTATGGTTCGACAACTCATGGTTTTTGCATCACGATCATGCACCGTCGCATACTGAATTGATTTCCCTGGAGTTTTTCGCCAAAAATTCAACCAATATCGTGCCACAACCATCGTATTCAGCTGATTTAGTTCCGTGTGACTTCTGGTTGTTCAGTAAACTTAAGCGACCGCTCCGCGGAAAAAATTTTAAATCAATTGAAGTGATTAAATGTGAATCGCTACGCGTATTGAAGGCTACTCTGGAAATTGACTAAGAACTGTTTCGAGGATTGGAAAAATCGTTGGTACAAGTGTATTGGGGCCGGGGGGATTGACTTTAAGGGGACAAAATAGATTCGGATGAATAAATAAAGAATTTTAAAATTATGAACTAAGAATTTGTTGTGTATTTATTGCCCACATTAGTATGCTTTGAAACATCAGGAAATATTTTCTGGGTAAAATACAATGTACGTATCTCCTGCGGAAGTGAAGGTATCAGTTCACAAATGTAGGGTTTCATTCTAGGATTTCTTTCAAATTTAACACGATGAACCCATTTGATGTTTTTTTCGTGAAATTAATCCTAGCTTAACATCACAAGCCCATTTTCCTTTTCTTACGAACACATTTCAACAAATCAAGATGCATCTGGCAATGCTAATTTCATCATATCCATTGTATCTCAGACTTAATTGATAAATATCTGAGCGTCTTGAACCTTTTGAATGTGTCTTGTTATATTGCCGGAATGCAGAAGCAGAGGTGGAAATGCAGCATTTAAACAAACAGCAGGTGGCAGACCAAATTCAAATAAATCATTTCTATTGGACGCGAACGATGTCGGATGGGCGTTCTGTCGCTGAATTGGGTTATTTGTGGATAAATAGTTAATGCGGCTACCAGTCTTTCAGCATATGGATATGATTATCTAATCAATTCAATTTTTCTACCTGTGTGACGGTGAAAATCGTTCTACGTTTGGCGTTCTACGAAATCTTAGAAATTTCATCTTGTGATGGCGAACGTATAAATTATTTCATCGAGACTCGAGGAATCATTTGGCAACTTTATTATGTTCAAAAAATCAACATAATTAAGTGTCAGCTGTTGCAGATCAGCCAATTCCCTCAGCATCTTGCAATTTTCACTTGTGTACTCTTACTGATGGCATATGCTCCGCTCGCAGCTCATCCCCTAAATGGCATCGCTCGACACAAGAGCACTTCAAGTACCAGCGAGTACACGACCCTCTTGTTCAATTATCCCAAATGAACACATGTACCTTTTGTGATGAGTTGTTATCTTATTCCCAAAAGTAAACGTAATTGTTGCTATCATTTGAAAGTAATCGCACTTGAAAGGCGAGAGGACGATGTTCGCCCCTCGGAACTACAACGGACTATGAGAGATGCAAACACAGCGAAGACATGCATTAACAGCCTGCGGATATTCAAAATAGGAATCGTCCTGAAAGCAATTTCAATCCCTTTATGGCACTCCACTTAACCAATACAAGCCCTCAGTGAACTACTCAAACGTACTTAATCTGGTTTTTCATATCGTCCCTTTGTCGGTGCGATAGATGCATCAAAATGCTATTCCCGCTGAACACATGATTGAAAGGTGTTCACATGTAAGCTGAATGCAATGTTTTTGGTTCCTGAGTGCGTACATTATTATCTATCCGATATAATTCCTTCATACCTTATTGTTCTTATCAAAATACGAAGAGCCTGAGCAATTATTCAGTTTTCTCGAAGAAATTCCTTCGTTGGAGCACGTTTGCCTGTCATTTGGTGCATCTATCAAACTCCAGACAAATGTCCTTTAAAGAAATTTTTTAGTTTTAATGGCCATTTATACTTATTTTCTACATCACCTGTTTGAATTTGTGACATAATTCCTGATATCGATGCCAAATTCGAATAAGCAAAACAAATTTAAAATTTAATCGGAACGACAGCTGGGCGTTCCTTGTTGTCTCTATTAATTATAGAACCCATTCGGCTGGTTACGAACACGAGCTTATTGTACAAAGGGAACGGTTTGGTCGCGTGAATGACACCAATAGTAATCAATTCATATGGAATGGATGGAAACAATTTTATTATTTATTGTTTAGTTGCTTTTCCCTCTGTGCAAATAGCATTTTATTAAACTGAATTATTGTACTTCCGCACTTACATGCATGTTGTATACAATAATAGAAATTATTTGATAATCTGAGTCCTTGTCAAGGAGATTTAGTAGTTGGTGTGAGCAACGATCATGCATGACTTTGTCATATTTCCATTGCAATGCGATGAGGGAGGATATAAATTGTTGAATAACCTATATTATCGTTTTGAAGTTTGTCTCAGAAGTATCCAGACTTTCTCTAAATATCCGCGCCACTACGTTCAAACGCCCCCCTCGCATATCAAAGTAATCTTAAACTCTTGGGGGACTATATGATGATTAAGGTCATAGAGGAATAAGACAAAGAGATGCCCTATCCGTGTGCCTGGGCGTACGTGATCGTCCGAAATTTTAAACTTTATCTTTTTTCCCCTCCATCAGCTGTTCAAATGTTCGGCTCCACTCATTCCTTCCATTTGTGTAATGTGCAGCATGATATCCGCAATTGTATCGAAATGTCACTGTTTTTCGCGCAATTAGAATCACACTAACTTCGCATTCACAATGTACTATCCAATCATATCCAAAAATACGAGAACCACATTCATAAATCTCTAATAAAAGCTGAAAAATGCACAACTTATACGTGCTCTGTTGAAGAGCATATAGTTGCCTTGAAATTGAAAATTATTCATCAATATTACCGCCGACGATTTCACATACAAGTGAACTCACCAATTACATCGTATAATTAGCAAATCAAAAACATTTTCATTCCTTAAATGTTGAAATAATACAATATTTACAGTTTCCAATCTTTGCGGCTACCGTCGGTTTTAAATTTGACAGTGAGTTAACATTACAGTTAGAACCGCGATTTCGGTAAAGGAATAGTACCACATACCACTTGAATGTTGAAAATATTCTCAAATCGGCCGATGAATCATACCCTTTCATCAGTGAACGCTAATTGAAAATGTACAAACGCTTATATTGAGCATTTCCGATTCCCATTGAGCATAAGGATAAGCTCATAAATGACATTAACAACGGAATTATAGACTTGAACATATTTGGCTAGCTTAGTGTAGCCTTGAGATCAGCTTTAGATTGCAATTTCCCCATGTTAATTCGGCTCGAGCAAATTCAATCCGAAGTCAAGCATCTGAGAAAATTGTATGGAATAGGCAGGGCTTAATTCCTCGGGTTATGATGGTCGTGTGGAGTTAACATTCCCGTTAAGGCGATTTTCTTGTGTGCATGTGCAGAACAAATTTGATAAAGATGGGGCACGTAATGAGGTGAAATTATTTCGTAATTTTAATGATTTATGGACAAAATATTTTTTATGAGTATTCTGATAATAAAATGCCAATTAAAACAAAACATGGGCTTGAATCATAGCAAGCGAATATTGTAATGTTTTGGACCATAGTTCAGATCGTGAAATTTTCGACCATTTATTTGTACCTTACTCACTACCTTTGATTATTTTTAAGTAAGCGTTGGTGTATTTGTGTGAATATGCGTCACTTTTGGTGATTTCGAACAAAAATGAGAGCGCAGGGCCTCTCTATATCTACTTCCTCTATGATTAAGGCATTCGAAGCAGCGTGTCAAGTTTTTTTAAAGATGGACGTACGCAAAAATGATAAGAAATGACGTTTCAAAAACGTCGAGTGTGTGCGACTTGCGATGGAAGGGTTTCGTTGGATCACTATAAGCGAACTAGAAAGTGATCTTGAAATATCAAAACAGTTGTTTGGAAAATTTTAACCAAGATTTTGAAAATAACTTTTGTATTCGCGAAATTGATGCAAAAATTTCTATCAGCTCAACTGAAAAATCTTCCCTCTGAGAAGTCTCGAATCATGGTTTAACGGATATAATCCCGATTTTATACACGCTTGGCGCTGCTATTCAAGTAAGCTGTCAAAACAAACGCATCGTGTGTTGCTCTGGTCTTGTTTTGTCTATGTTTTCTTTGTGCATACTTCCAACGCCGCCAAATCTCATGTGCTGTAGAAATAGTAGTTTTCGTTTTATCCTCTTTTTATTTAAAAAACTCAAAATGTCATCTGTTAATGGAGCTTCAAAGTGAAAACAGAAGGTTCCCAGAAAGTTCGAGGTATATCGAATTATGTATGCTGGAATAAAACAAAATGAGTTGTGGACTTACAAAAGTGTTCTTTATTAAATCAAATGTATCAAAAAGGAGTACAGAGTTCTATATAATCCTGCGCTACAAATATAGGCGTACAAGTTTCTATTAAACCCAGGGCTCTAGTAAAAAATGGTAATATATTTTTTAGGGTAATCCATGTAAGTAAGGGTAAGGGTAATCCATGCTACATTTTACATAATACTGCTTCAAAATATTGTTCAGACACTTTTTTTTATTTGAGATAAGTTCCAAAAGGAAAGGAGTTTTGAACGTATTCAGTCAGCATTGTGATAATCAATAGAGTAAACTTTTTAAAATACATTAGTATTCTTTGGCTTTTTTGGAAGCTGTGATTAAGAGAATATACAATCAATACTTTAGAATCTTATTTTCTTGAAAGAAATTAACAAGCAACTAGATTTTTTAGTTTCATAATAGCATTTTCTGACATACGGACAGAAATTTATTTGCTTTTTCTCAAAGAAACGCTACCCATTTAATGGGTTAATGGATTTCATTCACTGGCTGTGGAAAACTTATTTAAAAACTCCTATCGATGTTGTAATTATTAACTCCTCTCGAATCGTCGATTTTACTAATACCGCCAGATACAGATTTACGCCAGGCGAGTACTAAAGATGGTGATATCTAGGAAGGATATCGTGATGAGACTGATTGAATATCTCCACAAAATCATAGGAAGAGTGTTTGTTCTTCCACATTCGAATGCCACCGAGAAGCGAACCGACTTTCGAGAGCATTTAAATAATAGTGAAACATTAGTTTCCATCATCCTAGTAAAATAAGCGCCACCCTTAAAAAAGGGACGTTTTGATCCCTCTGAGTAATTACTCAAAAGTGGGAAATCAGTTATTTCCGAATACATTAAATTACACTGTGAAAATACTACCAGCTAAATTTATAGTTTTAATTTGAATTTTTATTATATCTTTAGTTGATTTCATAGTTTAGGTAATCTAATACATAATTCATTTATTCGGTCATTGACATACTCATGTGATGTAATCATTTCTTGCCGCAATATCAATGCTTTTGTAAAAATTTTAAAATGGCTTTCGAAAAATAAATAAAATTTTTAATGTGTCAAAAAATATTTTTCCAATTTGAATTATCCGTAAAAGAACTTCAAATTTCCCGCAATTCGCTCGCATTTGAACATTACCTCATCACACGTGGATTTCCCGCATTTTGATCTATCACTTCCCGTGAGAGGATTTTCGAAAGGCGCCTACGCTGACGATCGACATTTAATTGAAAAAGCCTTTGATGCCGTTTGATATGATGGTATACTACTACCTTAAACTAGAATATTTTGGTATCCCATCATACTAGTACAACTTCTTGATAACTTCCTTCCTGAGAGATCGAACATACCAGGGTAAAATTCGACGGTCCAAATCCACTACGAAAACTGGTCCTTCTGGTGTTACACAACGTTTAATCCTAAGTTACATTTTTTTCAGTGCAAACACATCCGACTTACACAAAAGGCAAAACTGCCAATAATACCCTTCGTAGAAGACACTTCCCTGTACACTTATGGAAATACCATCATCTGACTATATCCAACGTCAACGCTTCATATTACTGAGCGCTTGGATATTTCAACGCCATCTTAGTAAGTTCCGAAGGAATATAAGGAAGTTAAAAAAAGTAACTTCCCTATTTGGTCGCAGTCCTTTAGCAATAAGCTTTCCGGAAATTTTTTTTCAGCTACATTATTTTCCTCGTCAGAACTGCCACCTGCATTTTCTTTGGGAACCTTTTGTTGTACTAATTCCATAAGTTCAAGTGAAGTGTCGTCGCGCAGGATGAGTTTCGTGTGTCAGTTTGCACGGAGTTGAAGGATCGTCTTCATGCAGATCCGGACTTTATGGCCAAGATTGTAACTGGAGATGAAAGTTGGGTCTATGGCTATGACCGTGCGACCAAAATTCAGAGTTCCCAATGGAAAACCAGTGGATCTCCTCGCCCTAAAAAGGCAAGTCAGTCAAAATCCAACATCAAGGTCATGCTCATTGTTTTCTTCGATAGTGAGGGCGTAGTGCGATCAGAGTTCGTTCTAAGGGGCCCAACTGTAAACTGTGAATTTTATAACGGCGTACTGCAACGTTTTCGAAACACACACGACGACAGTGGCCAGAAAAATGGGCCAATGGCTTCCACGACCATGCGCCTTCCTTCGCTTTTCATTCGTGAGTTTTTGGCAGAAAGAAATGTTCCTGTCTGTCCACATCCACAATACTCACCAGATTTAGCACCAAGCGACTGCTGGCTCTTCACAAAAATTGTGAAAAGCACAAAAATTCACAATAAAACTGTGCTTAAAGGAAAACGGTTAGACACCATTGCTGACATTGAGCGGGCCACGACCGAGCAGCTGAAAGCCCTTCCGAAAGATGCCTTCCAGAAATGTTTTCAGTCATGGAGTCAACGTTGGGATAAGTGCATTGCTAGCCCAGGACAATACTTTGAATGAGATTAAATCAGATTCTATGCAATGAAGGATTCTCAACTAATTTTGCCTAAACATCTGTAAAGCTTCTTCCAATTCAGGAGACCTGAAACGTACGAGGCACGTCCAGAAAGTAAGTGTACTGGTACACTCACAGACATGTTGGCAACACTGCCGCGTAGCCTGACCCCAACCCTTCAAAACGAGACCAATCCGAGGTTAGTGTGTTGAAAACTCTTGACGTAGTAGCATCTCTCGCGAAAAATGTCGATCGTATCTCCCGCCAAATGCAAAATTCGCGCCGTCATTCGCTACCTCGTTGCGAATGGAAAAGCTCCGGTTGAAATTTATAATAAGGTGAAAACTGTTTACGGTAATAAAGCTATGAATCGTACGAGTGTGTACAAGTGGTGTTGCGAGTTTAAAAATGGCCGTTCTTCCGTGCATGACGATCAGAGAAGCGGAAGACCTTCAATTGTGACTGACGAACTTTTGGAAAAAATCGAGATTACGGTCCGTGACGATCGCAGATTCACGTTAGATGAACTTTCTGCGATGTTTCCGCAAATCTCCAGATCCCTGATACACGAAACAATCACAGAAACTCTCGGATAGCGGAAATTGTCTGCGAGGTGGGTCCCTGACAGAACAGCACAAGTTGAATCGAGTGCAAGGCTCCAAAGAGTTTTTGGAACGCTACGAACTTGAAGGCGTAGATTTTCTCTACTCTATTGTTACTTAAGACGAAACTTGGGTTGCCCACTACACGCCTGAAACTAAGAGGCAGTCTCAACAATGGCGTCACACCTTGTCACCCTCCGCCAAGAAATTCAAAACCAGAAATTCGATGGGAGGTTTTGAACCACCCCCCGTATTCCCCTGACTTGGCCCCTTCAGATTTCCATCTCTTCATTTCCCTTAAGGTGCACATGGGTGGGAACAAGTTTTCAACTGACGAGGAGGTGAAGGGGGAGGTGGAGAAGTGGGCGAAAGAGCTGGCGGGAGACTTCTTCGAGGCAGGCATCAAAAAATTGATCCCACGGCTCACCACTTGCATCGAGAGGGATGGTGACTACGTCGAAAAATAAATTACATATGTACAAGTGTAACCAAGTATGTTTTTATTACATTAAATTTTATTTGAACCCTACATAAATTGAGTACACTTAATTTCTGGTCGTGCCTCGTAGTAATTATTCCTTCATCTTCACAAGTATTCAATTGTTATGGAACGAGTTCTGTTATGTTATTGTCATGGAACAGTAGGAGAGAATGCATTGCCAGACCGCAAGCCAATGAAAGACCGTCTAACGCTGTTATTTTGTGCCAATGCAAGTGGCGAATTGAAAATTAAATCGCTGTTTGTTTACCATTCAGATACTACACGAGCCTTGAAGAAGTTTAATGTCCAGAAGGAGAAACAAGTTGCAATGTTGGGATCCGCCAAGAAGGCCTGCGTGACACGTGGAATTTTCTTTAATTGGATCAATGAAGTGTTTAGTCCATCCGTAAAAAAATGTTGCTTGAAATAAGTCTTCCTCTCCATTTCTTGCTTGTAATGGATAATGCACGCGCCCATCCTCCTGGCCTACAAGATGATCTTCAGGAAAAATTCAATTTCGTCAATATCCAGTTTGTTGTCTCCTTACACTACTCCGTTTAGGAAAGATCATTTTCACATCGTGTCTTGCCTTACTCTTGAGCCAACCCTTGTGTTAACAAGAGGATCCTCACGTCTGGTAGGAAAAAACTTAGACCTGGAATTGTCGTTCAATGTCATTTTGAAACAATACCTGTGGAGTCGACCGTTCACGAGATTGTGTCATTGGCCAATTTCATGAGACTGCAGATGGACATCAACGATATTGAAGAGGTTGTGAAAGAGCACTGGCAAGAATTGATCAGCGAAAAATTTATGAAGTGACATCGTGTTTCGCAGCAAGAAATTATGGAGGATAGCTCGTTATTGGAGGAGGAGAAAGGAGCACACCAAAATCTTCACTCACAATGAGAAAAATGCTGAAAGGATGGGGATCTGTAGCAACGTACAATGAGAAGTATCATCGTAAGAGGGAGGTGGCTATTAAAGCTAAGAATTTATTTAACGGTTATGCAATGACACATTTTCGTATAATTTTCGTAAAAATTTAAAACAAATATCCTTAGAAAATTTTCTAATTAACCATTTCAGTGCTTAGGATTTTGGTTATATTTAATTGAAATTGCGGTAATAAAATCCGATTAATTTATTACATATTACAATGTTAATTTTTGACTAACGATAAAAAACAAAACTGAACGCACGAACAACCCTTCCCCACCGGGCGCTTAACGCAGACTGACGCAATCGTCGACATAGCGACGAACCGCGCTCTCAAGGTCAAGCGCGCTTGTCGCTATGTCGACGAATCGCACCGAAACGGTTAATAAGGATTGATTATTTGTCATAAGTTCATATTTTTTTGTTTTTTGTTGCAAATCTAAATTACATCCAAAGTTCTAACACTACTTAACAATTCGTAAGTAATTTTATTTCAGCAAATCTCATTATTATAATTATTATTATTTTATTTTATTTTATTTATTTTATTTTTTTTGAATGGCCAAAATAGAAAATGGAAAACCCTTAACCACATTCAATCAACACAAATTGTTCTCTAATGTGATACAAAATTGTCAAGCTAGATATTTTCTTAAGAAAAACATACGATGCAGTCTAGTTACTTCTCCTGGTGCCGACTACCTCTTACATAAAATCATAGATCAGATGAATAATGAGCTGCACACCTCTAAGACCAACCATCTTGTATCCTTCACTGTATGGCCTATATTCCCCAAGCCTAAGTAATCATTTTCACAGCATCACACTGAAGCCATTGAGCAAGATAAAAATCACAATAAATCACTATTCAAGCAAATGATTAACTTCTGAAATTAATCAAACAATCATCCTTGCACCCGGATCCTCCTTTCCATGTTGAGTCTTTCACAACGCAAAATCAATCAAATCTTTAATCGTTTGTAATTTATTTTCAATAATAATGGGCCTAGAAATTTTTTCAACAAGCTTAAGTAAACGAACTACTGTACAACGATTTGCATGCCATTGATTGGCCATGAATAATGTTTAGATAATCAATCAGATCTTTTGTACCAAGTATTTAATAACTTAAGATTTGTTAAATAATTGCTGTTTGCTATTGTCTGCAATGCTTTGCGAGGGAGATTATTCATCTTGTGCGTTTGCTAAACTAAACAGAATTTTAGAGTCCCGAAAGAGCAACAGTGCAGGCTTACCAAATTGCTAATTGAAGGAGCGGTCCTGAACAGTTGAAGTGTAGGTTGAAGATAAAGTGCTTCAATGAACAAGTCGAGGATTCTGCGTCCCATGGTGACCTTGGTCACATTTTAAGCTATCCTTTACATTGTACCTCTCAGTAGGGGGCTTTTTGATCAAGAATACAATTTCTAGCAAATCTGATAGATTTCATATGTGTGACTCACGGCAAACACTTGGAAACTGCATTTCTCCCCGAAGACAAGTTCTCACCGCCATGGTCTTCTACTAATCCATCGGTCAAACTGTCAGCTGAAGCGATACTGCTGCTTTGAGGGTCCAAGAAACGCGATGTTCCTGCAGAGAAGGTAGAATGCCTGCAGGCACATCTAATCAGTCTACTCGAATGTAAATAATCATTAATAACAACAACGATCCCATCAAACTAAATATATCCAATGTCAGTCAAAACCTGTCTTGAAACGCGATCACCTGGTTGTCTCATATTACAGAATCTGACGATGATCTGAGATGATCCTTCGCCGTGCGATCCAGAACAATTTGGAGATTTTTTGCGGTCTAAGTGGCTGACGATAGCTTATGTCTGGTTGAATTAATCATAGGTTTAGTATGTGTACACTTCAATTTGATTTACAACTGATTTTAAAATATCTTCACCTAGTTTTTTGTGTGAATGTCGGTTAAATTGATTTTTTAATTAAAAAATGCATCGCATGTTTTCTGTATTGGAGTCTAAATGTTTCAGTTTTTTAGATGCAAAGGCATTTTATGATTGAAATGCAGACGCGATGTGGCTCGGAAATGAACAAAAATATATAATTAAGTATTTAAATAAAATTTCCATTTTAATTTTGAAACACTTATTTCTCTTCCCTTTTTGAAATACTTTAAATTGTTTCCCGGAGCATAAGAAACTCATATACGAGAAGGTGTTTTTAACTTCGCGGAATGGAGGATGAAGAGTGCGGAAAAAGTACAGTATTACTTTTGATTTCTATATATTCACTTGCCATGCAAATACATTTTTCAGATCTTTCAATTTGCTTATGTATATCTGTTGAAGAAAATGTTTTATATTTGTCCGAAAATATGCTGAAACTGCGTTTTTCATTTCTTCAGCACTTGAAAACTTCTTCCCACAAAGAGTTAAGCTTTTGCAACAGATAATAATTACTAGGAACCATGTCGTATCTGTAGGGTTTTTGATCCAAAATATAAAAGTCCATCTTGTGCAGGGCAGCAAACGCAACACAGCCCTTTTGATAAGCACATTGTCCTGTCAAAGGAGAACACACTTGGTCAATTTTCCCCTTCTTTTTTTCTTTGACAGATTTTTGCACTCTTTCAATGACTGTGGGGATGGGGGGGAGGATTGGATTGATGGGGATGGGGATGCTTTTATCTCTGTAATTTGTCAACAGAATCCCTTCCGAGTCCCACAAGACTGTGGCCATGATTTTTCAAGCATCCTGTGACATCTTAAACTTCTTGGGTGGTGATGTGCCCTTTTTGTGCCACTGCTTAGAATCCTCTTAGAATTCAAGTTCATAACGATAAAGGTTTGGCTCCTGTATATTCGACTCAGTAGTCCATCCTTGTCTCCACTACAGAGGTCCAAAAACGCGCAAGTAGAATTTTCGCGATGTTATTTCTGTGGCGGCGAGAGCATTCTCGGCGCCCATCAAGCTCTGAACTTTATTATTCCAAGATGTGTTACGTATTCCGTTGTGTCTCTCGTTGTGTCCCGTTGTGTCAAAAAGTCTCAGAGAAAAAAGTCTCAATAAAAAATATTCTTGGAATTCTTTTGAGACAAATTTTCAGTCAAAATGATTCAATAGCCAATAAGGAGAGTAAAATGTAGATTAGAATAGAATAATACCGGATTGTGTAGTATCGAAAAATAGAGAATAATCCAGAATGTGAACCATCGATAAATCGAGAATAATCCAGAATTAAGTTTCGATGAATGGAGATTAATTCAGAATTCTGAAGCATCAATTAATAGAGATTCGTGTTGGAAGCAGCAGAGTTGGTCAGAAACACCGCAGCAGAATTCATACACTCAAGTGAAGTCCCGAAATCAAGCAGAGGTGATCAAAAGCAGCGCAACAGAATTCATGTAAATTGGATATTTAATTTTACTTGCTTTTATTGAATTACTTCTATTTATTTACTATATTTCGAGTAAAAAATCATTACGTCCTAAAATCTTTTGTTTTTTCAAGAAATCCTGTCTTTTAATCTTAATCTTATTTTTTGCTGCAGGCGCGATCTATCTGTTGCGACAATTGTATCATTATTTATTATTTATATTATTTTTTTTTTATGGAAATACATCACAGATGATCGTGAAGAATTTTTAAAATTATCGTAACAGATTCTCTCACCATTTCTGCAAGCTGTTTGTTCTTTAGTTTACTTATATTCCAATATTAATTTTTGAACCAATTGCAGAGTTTTCACCTGGATCCGCTGTCCGGACTGTAGGTCTTCTTAAAGTGAGTCCTTGCCTTGTTTAAACAGACTATGTGACTTGTAAGTAATGTTTCTACTCAGACAAGAGTCGCCGTAATAGACGCCATCCATCAGTATGGTTTCAACTGGCTTTTCTTGCTTGGTAAGGAACTTAACGATGACAAAGTACATGATGTTTTCCATAATTCACATTGAAACATTTGATCGATCATAATTCAAGGATAACTGACCCGATGAAGACAAGGATTCAAGGTTTCGATGAATTCAATGATTATTGACCCGATTAAGACAAAACTTGCTATTTATACTGATAATGAGTTACTGAACCCGTTGGCACTCCGTTTATTTTATTTACAATGACCTTAGCTTTTCATTCCGCGTGAATGTGCTATTAATTGTATGATTGAATTCCATTCTGAGTCCTCAGCATTCAAGGGTGCGTAGAATAATGGATTGCAAAAAAATGCTGCGAAAGTTGAATGTCTGCTGTCAACGACCCCTTCAACCATGCTTCCGCAACTGTATAAGCATCCCTAGAATTAAATTCAGAGTGGTTGGTAGGACAATATGTTCAATATTCATATATTTTACTTATTTGCGCACTGCGGCTAAAGAGGCTTAGAAAAACAATTTCAAAAGTTTTGAAACTCATCTAAATCATCAGCAATGTTCTCTCTCATAAAGCGACCAATTTGAAAGCCATTTTGGTTTTATTTCAGTTTCTTTCAATAATTCTCTACTATTACCCATTCGTTCGTTGAAATAATATTCTAACGCTCTCTCCATAAGCCGCTTCCGAGCTGTTTCCTCACTCTTTCGTTTCATATTTTCTTTTCTTTTTGTTGATTCTTTCACAGAAACACTAGTAACTAAACCTGTATCATGTTTATATTTATATAGTCCTATTATCATTATTATTATTATTATTATTATTATTATTATCATTATTATTATTATTATTATTATTGTACTGGGGTCCACTTGCTGGAAATTAGCATAGGTCAGAAACCCGCCCTTAGCTCCCCATGTGTAGTACTATTGTTTACAGATGGTCCATCCTGTCGTCCTACAGAAGCCAAGGAGTTCCCCCAGTTCTGTGGTCGCCAAGTGTTTCAATTCTGCTACGCCAGTACACCTCAGCCAAGTAAGGCGTTTGTTGGCCAGACTCGGGCAATCTAGGAGGAAGTGCTCTGTACTTTCTTCGTCCCCTCCGCAAGCTTGGCAGGTGTCATCCTTTTGGATTCCTATTCGTTTGGCGTGTTGACCTAGAAGATTATGGCCCGTTAATACTGCCACCAATGTTCTAACGCCATTTCGGTTTTTTCCTAGGAGTTGTTTTGTCCTCGTTTGATTAGGGCAAGGCTTAAGAGCTCGGCTTATGCTGCAGTCGTTCCTGTCATTCCAAGCCGTATCTAGTTCCCTTTCTACCCTTGTTAGTGGCACTTTAATTGTGTATATTTTAGTGGCATTTTGGTCAGCTGATCCAGCTCTCGCTAGCTCATCCACTCTTTCGTTTCCCTCTACACCGATGTGTCCAGGGACCCATGTCAGTTTTACATTTACTCGGGTTGTTGTGGCTTTGAGAGCCTGCCTGCAATCCTGCACCAGTTGTGAAACTACGTGGTTAAAGGAAAGCGCCTGCAGTGCCGACTTACTGTCCGAGAGTATTTGTATACTTCCATTGTTTGTTGCCACTTCTATAGCCGCTTTTATTGCAAACACTTCCGACTGGAAAACTTTGGTGTGACTCTCTAGTTTATAACTTCGGTTGAGTTTCGGGTGATCTGGAGAAAGATTCTGGCGCCACTTCCCTCATCTGTTTTGGAACTATCGGTGTAGATCATAATACTTCCAGATTACTTCCAGATGTGAAATCCTGCACCGTTTTTCACATTTCTCTGCTCGTTATGCTAATCTTGTATGGAATCGTTGTGTCCACTATCGGTTGGATTCTATCCAGCTCCCTTTTACTTGATGGGGCATTTCTCTCCATTTTTCCAAAATTCATAAGTGCCCCGTGAAAGGCCAAGGCAGTCCATTCGCTGGATCTTCTCTAGCTCTTTGGCAATGGTTTTCTTTTGTAATGCCTGTCACCAAACCAATGCCTCGTAGGTGGTCATTGGCCTCACTTCTGTTGTGTAGATCCAGTGGGTAATTTTGGGGTTTATTCCCAAGGTTTTCCCAACTAGTCTTTTCGATGTGAGGAGCGCCGTTGTAGCTCTCTATCTGACTGCTCCTATGTGTGAAGTCCAAGTTAGCTTACTACCCAAGGTTACTCCTAAGTATTTCACCTTGTTTACTAAACTTAAATGTTTACCGTCAATGGTCGCGGATGAAAATGTCTCCGGTTTACGGCGCATTGTGAAAAGCATAAGCTCCGTTTTGTCGGCATTGATGCGCAGTCCATATAGCTCCGCCCACTCAAAAAGATGTAAGAGTGCGGTCTGCATCAATTCCTGGAACTTTCTACTTATCAGTATAACGATATCGTCAGCGTACGCTATCGTTTTGAAACCCTTCCCGTTGAGGTCTTTCACTATTTGGTTAACTGTGAGTACCCAGGCAAGTGGTGATACTATGCCGCCTTGTGGTTTATCCCTGTTGGTCCATTTATTCAAGGTTACGCCATTTTTTTCGGCTGTAATCTTCCTTTAAGCTAGTAGTTCCGTCATCCATTTAGTAAGATATGGTTCTATTTTAATCTTTGAATGGCTGCTACTATGTTCTCAGTTTTTATATTGTTGAAGGCTCCCTCGATATCAATGAAGGCCGCCAAAGTGTATTCTGGCAGGTTCCTCTCTAGTGTGCTTACGACTTCGTGCAGTGCCGTCTTTGTTGAGCGCCCTGGAAGGTATGCATGTTGGTTGGGACAAAGCTCTGTAATGCTCACGGTGCTTTTTATGTACCCATCCACCAGGTGTTCCAGGGTTTTCAGCATGAAAGACGTTAAGCTGATAGGTCGGTAATCCGTTGCTTTGTAGTGGCTGGCTTTTGCCGGCTTGGGTATAAAAACTACTTTAGCTTCTCTCCAGTCAAAAGGGATATAGCCGTTGGATATGGAGACTCTATATATTTTCACCAAAATCCGTATTAATTTGATATCTGCTTTCATAAGCATGATCGGATACACTCAGTCGGTTCCTGGTGATTTGTAAGGTTCAAAGGTGTTAATTGCCCAAAGGACCTTTTCTTCGCTTACCATTTCTTTAGGGGGGGGGGGCACGGTAAGGAGTCACGTTGGTTACTTGTTCTGTCTCCTCATCCGTTGAGCCCGGAAAGTGTTGATTCAGTAGGAGCTTGAGACGTTCTACGCTATTTGTTGTCCACGATCCGTCCTCCTTTTGGAGCATCGTGTTCACGTGTGGTTCTGTTTTCAGAGCCCTGCTTAGCATAGATGTCTCGTTTCCTCCCTCAATATTGCTGCAAAAAAGATGCCAGGATTTCCTTTTCTATCTTCTTACAGCTGTTTCAAAAATTTTCAGATTTCGCTTATACATAGTCCTCCCAATCCGTATCTTGGCTTATGAGGCGAGTTATTCTGAATAGTCTTTGAGTGTTTTTCCTGATCTCTTCCAGTTCTTTGTTCCACCAGCTTACCTTTTTTTGTTCGATGGTAGTGGTTGGACTCACTGAAACTATCATCCAGTATACTTGTGATGTATCACACTTCATTGTCGATGTCCTTTCGACTTCTCAATGGATTCCCTTGGTGTGAACCTATATATCTTTTAGTAGCGTTTGTGTAGCCGTCCCAATCTGCTTTTCTAGGACTGCAGTAGACCAATGGGGTCCCCTCGCCTCTTCTGACTTGAAGGGTGATCCAATGATGGTCTGACAGGCTATGTGAGTCACATACTCTCCAAGTCCTCCAATGCCCCTGTTGTGATTTGAGTGACGTCAATCACTTCCACTCTATTTTTCGATACAAAGGACGGTGTGTTACCCTTGTTTGCTAAGTTGAGGTTAGTAGTTATTAAGAAATTGACTAATTGCTCACCTCTTTCGTCGCACATGGTGCTTCCCCAGAGTTCATGTCTCGCGTTCGCATCGCATCCGTTGATGGCCCGTTTCACCCGTATATGTTCAGATAGAGTGCGGAAAAAAAAATTAAATTAACTTCCTTCCGACATATAATACAGCTACGGATTTTATGTACCCCGCTTGTAGCAAAGATTTTAAATTGTTTTGCACTGATTCCAAGTATCTTTCCATTAAGTTGGTAGGGCTCTTGTATCAGTGCTATGTCGGTGTTCCCATCTGCTAGAAGCTTAAGCAGGTTGGCTTTTGCCGCCTCTAGTCCTTAGCGCTCTTCGTAAACGTATTCGTTTATACGTAAGTTCGTATAAACGTATTCGTAAACTTCACGCTTCTTACATATGTTTTACTTTTTCCTAGACACTAATTTAAGTTTGATTACTGGCACTATTCTGTCTTTTTGGGAAATCCCTACTATATTTCCTATCCTGAAGTGTGGATATCCATCGTGTGTATCTGATTTCAGTCTAATACTACTGATTTCCTGGAAACCTACCGTGAATGAACAAAGGGTGTACAATCGATTGGTAGAGTCAGTCAATGCTTTAATTGTTCCTGAGGAGCATGGATTTCGTAAGGATGCTGCTACTCCCACTAATCTGACCGAATTTACAGACCAAGATGTGAATTCTTTAGAAAACAAACTACAAGTCTATTCAATTTTCCTTATTTTGCCGAAGGGTTTGATGCTATGTATCATTTCCATCTCTGCAAGGAAATAAGGCTTGCGGAATTCCTGATGCTCTACACTCTTGCATGTAACTCTATCTACTCCTTATGTAACATCATTCCGAGTCCCTCAGGGATCTATTTTCAGTTCACTTTTTTACTTGCTATTTATTAATGATCTTCTTCTTCGTCTTTTAATTGAGCACATTTTAAAATTATTCGGGCCATAAAGTCTGTTCATGACAGCCACCATTTTCAAGAAGACTTGATTTCACTTAGCCTATGGTGCATACAAAGGTCAAAATGACTTAAAAATGCAAGTAATGCTCATGTACTTTGCGCAGAATCTTAATATCTGGTTATACAAGGCTTTTAGTCAGACACTTGAATCTATTAACGCAAATGTAGTCGTTACGTTATATGTTAGTCTAGTTGGTCCAATCGTAGAGTACTGCTCTGTTGTTGTGCCCCCTCGATACTCGTACCTTAACTCTTCATGGGAAAGTGTGTGACGAAGATTCACAAGGTTCTTGTTTCTTAAGTTTAACCTTATATATCAACCGTGGGTGATGAGATTATTCGTTCTTAGGCTTTTAACAAAGGGGTCTGAAGGGACTTACTTAGATCAAGTTTTTTGTTCCAGTTCTACCATAACCATGCTTCAACTTACAACTTGTAAGTATTTAACTTGTTTTAAACTTGCGTAGATTTGCGTCAGTTGGAGATCGTCATTCCATAAGTAATGATCTCTTTTCAATTTCAGATGCCCCGGACAGAACTGGACTTTCATTCGCCCATTCTACATATTACACGGAAACATTAACTTTCTTGGATTTGGTCTTTTTCAGGTCTCAAAATAAACATTGCTAAGCCGCTGAAAACAGCGAAAATTTCGGCCAAGTACGGACTGCGATGCAGAAATCAGGTTAAAGGAAAGTTACTAGGGCATTTTTCAGGGTGTTGCGTATTCCTTTGTGTAGGCGACATAAAAACAAATAAAATAAAATACCATGTCTCAGTAAAAAAATGTGTCAGAAAAAAAAGTCTCAGAAAAAAATTCTTGGAACGCTATTGAGAAAAATTTTCATTCAATATGATTCACTTGTTTGTTGTGAACATATAGCTTAAAGAAGGATAGTAAAACGTTGAGTGCAGATCGAAATTGTGAATTAAGTATTGAGGATAATAATTATCCTCAAATTAATAATAATTTGAGGATAATGATCCAGTATCAAGTTTTGAAGATAATAATCCAGTATCAAATTTTGAGGATAAGGACCCAGCATTCTAAAGTATTGAGGATAATACAGAAAATCAAGTAGTATAAGCATCTGTGTGAATGTGTCTTCGAGTCGCAAAATCTTTGAATTACAAAGCCCAAGAGAACTTGATTAAGATCAATGCCAAGAAGATTGTAAGCAGAAAGCAGAGGTGATCAGAGGTAGCGCAAGGGAATTCATTGAAGTTCCGAAATCAAGCAGAGGTGGTCAGAATCAGTGCAGCATAATTCATGTAAATTGAATATAATATTATAAATTGCTTATATTTAATTACTTCTTTTTTATTACTATATTTCCATTACTTTTTTTTATTAAAATGAATCAAAGAGAACTTTCTGTGTTTGTGTGTATATGTGCGTGTGTGTGTATATGACATGGAAGGATCAGGGCTTAATGTCCTGAAACCCCCACACCCGCGCGTTGAGCTAGTCGGTTAAAAGTAACTTTATTCGGCCGCCATTACGCAAGAAACCCTGTCTATTTAACCTTGTTCCTTTTTTTCGCTGCAGGTGCGTACTATCGGTTGCGACAATTATACAATTATTAATTATTTTTATTATGTTTTTTTTGAAAATGCATCACAAGTGGTTGAAAAATTGGCCACTGAATAATCATTCATCACAAGTGGCCGACCCGAAAAGCGAGGCATGTTCTGCGCAGACTATAATGGCTTAAAAAAGTAGTGTCATCGAAACAAAGCCAAGAGATAAGAGTGGTTACACTAGCACCTTTCCGGCAATTTAGATTCCAGTGAGACCATGCATTCAAACAATTCTCCTCACTCAAGATATTCCAGCGCAAGGTGATGAAAATAAAGCCCTCGAAAACCATATTCGAGACTTCGGGATCGTTATCATTTACAGTATTTATTATATCCTAGCGACCGCAAACAGCCATGCACGGGAAAGGTGCCTGTGAGGGCGACAACTATCAACATGAAAAGCGCCAGCTACCTGGTTCTGGATCGCAAGTATGAATTATGAGGAACACCGTCAAATTCAAAAAAGGAACCTCAAAAAGGTATCGATGAGTGCGATGATCTGATTGAATGAGCTCAGTACTACTTGTGCAGATTGCTAAGGGCAAAGAATGAGCTTAAAAAACTGCACAAACTCTGATCAAAGACTGAATATTATTCCTCTGTACAAAATGAAGGCACTTAGTGCTCTAGATCTGAATCATGGGAAAAGTATACAGTGGCCCTATTCAATAACTCCCTGTCAAAAGGAGGAATTCGACGCTAACATTCAACGTAGTGCTTGCCAAAGCTAGCATACCATCGGTACAGGTGACCATAAAAACTGGTTTTCTCGAGGAGCTCGAGGAACCATAGCCAAGATCTTGTTAGTCTTGTTGGTGAAATCCTACGCTTGAAAGTTGGTACCTTAGCACTAGACAGCGAATGACTTTTTCAGAAAGAAGGAACATTGAAACTGTCACGAAAACCACAAAAGAAGAAACTCGCATCAGATAATCTCTTTCTAGGAAAGACAGCCTTAGAGTGAGGTTGATTCCATTCAATCCTGCTGGGCAAAAGGTCACAACAATGTACATTTCAGCAAGATTTGCTAAAGTGGCTTCGATTCGTTGTGGCGAACGTCTTAAAATTAGAAACATTCTTCCTAACTTTATGGGCACCTGATGGAACATCAGGTGTGGTCGAATCAATCTCTACTACAAGTGTGGCACTCAAATGCGGCATGAATTTGTCCAAGTGCTATCTGAATATCTGAAGCCTGAATGTTAAGCTCATTTTTCAGAAAGTTACATGTGTCAGGAGTTCAAAAAGCCACAAAGCAATGTATGATTAAAGTCCTCCGGATCAACCTGCACAGTAGTGTAGGTAAATCGCACACAATTAGTGCCATTCTTTTTTGGCAAGCGCATTAAGCTGGGGCAAGCTATTTCGATCACAGAAGGGTGGCTATTTCAAACACAGAAGCAATCTTAGATTGGAGCCCTATTGAAACTGATGTTGAGTTCATTGAAGTACTCATGAAGAGTAAATACATGATGGTGGCCATGAAACGGACCAGTTGGGTCTCAGCATAGCATTTCGTTAACTGCACTGTAAGACTTTTCAAGTCTGCTTATGACCTTTTTCTATGACCCAGAACGCCCGCGATTTTATAGGTTTTCTGAATACTTGCGGTCAACAAAAATCGTTGAAAATTGAAGAGCATATCATGGACTTTTCCGTGAAGGCCAACCTTAAAGGGATCAAGATGAGTTACATTCTCCAACGGTGGTAGTCAGGGCGTCTGAAAAAGTCCTTCGCAATCCGATCAAACGAACCAAGACAAAAGGCATGGAGCTTGTGCTTAAAAGTTGTCTTGCGGAAGAAATAAATGCCACAATTTTCTGTGCGGCTGAAGCAGAGAAAATTAAGTTGGTTGTTCGGACAATTTTTTTCACATCCTGTTCGTTACCATACTTCATGAAAGGAAAATCCTAAAATATGAATCTTGTTTTAAGTACAAGTGAGCAAAACAAGTAATAAAATCAAAGGCCACGGGACCAAACGACGCAGCAGAAGATATTAAAGTGTTTTTTTTTTTAAATTTTCCTGGCAAGCTGGTTACTAAATTTTACCCCTGTCTGCTAGAGGCTGTATTTCCAAAGTCCTGAAAGAAATCGAGGGTTGATCTAAAGTAACCCACAGATGCGGGACCCAGCAGTCTTCTCGCTTCATTGGTATATATTGCTGAGAGAGTTCTAGCAAACAGATTAGACGAAGCAAATATTTTCAGACCGTCTTCAATCGAAACTGCTCTATGGAAATTAAGCTGACAAGGGAAGTCCACCATAAATGTTTAACCGCAGCACGTCCACAGACCTTTTTGCACTACAGTATGCTGGAGTTTCATAGAAGTTTTTGTATATTAAATATCACAGCAGCTTACACAGATTATTCCTTCATTTTCTGAGGCCAGAATTTAGCATCGCAAAATCAAAATTAAAAATCTCAATGACCCGCAGAGTTTAATGTTAAGATTAGACATATCACCACTCTCACATTATCCCCTACCTCCGTTGTAAGTATGCTGAAATTGTGTGCTGAAGTTACCTTTATATTTTGGCCATAGACCAAAATTCATAATAAGGTACGTCCAGATTTCTGCACTCAATCAGTCCTAGGATTTTTGGAAGAATTAAAAATAATGACAACAAACAATCCTTTCACTGACTCAAATCTACATAAAGATAAATACCACAAGAAATCAAACCAGCCTTGAAATTTCCAAAATAGTCTTATATGCGAAGGGGTTTATATTTTGAACTTGTTGAAATCATGAATAAAGAAAATTTAGGAAACAGGTTATTATTTCAGTTGTAAAATTATTACAAGTCCAGATGACACACAGATAGTTTTCACACCAAGGAAGAATCCACAAATGCTACTAAAACTGCAAAAGTTGACATCAAACTAATTACATTCAAAACAAACAATACTTTGACGAAGTTAAAATAAAAACAAGAAGTTTTCCCAAAAGACCATCGTGACCATTTTCATTTTCAGTTTTATCATTTTAAGCCACCTGTAATCCAAGGAACTTAGTTTAGGATTATACAAGCCGAGTTACTATATAGAATTTCTAATTTCAATGGGACGATACTGAATACAGGAAATATGTCCAACCACTTCTACAAAAGAACAGTCAAAAAATGACAGACATTTCTTAGGCTGTTAAGACAACAGATATTTACAAGGACTTGACCAAAGAAAGTGTTGTTAAGTCAAGGGTGTTTTCTTGAGGAATAATATTTTGAAATAAAACAAAATTCGAATAATTTTTTGTTTTTTGTGATGTGAAATTTTTGGAAAACTTTCTACAATATTTATTTCAACAAAATCTTGGGCAAACAAGCGCTATGACTGGCGCTGAGGGAATCCAAACGAAAGGTCCAATTTTCGACTACTCTAATCAATAATTGAAGCTGTATCTCGCTCTGTACCTCTTGTCGGCGTATACAAGTTCTCCCCACAAGAATTGGTCCAGCTATGTTAAATCAGCAGTATAGCATTTCGCACCATACTGTTACAAGAGGTCCTCTCCATTACGCTGAGTCGTAAAGAGAAATTAATTGATCATGGCTCTATAGCAGTCTCCATTGACTGTAGTGTTATTCTCAGCAGGAGAGAAATTTGTGATGTTTGGATTAATGATTCCACCGGCCCAGAGAGCTCTCCAAAAAGTGACTTTCCTCGAATGTAATGGTTTTTGGACAACCACCTGTGCATATCACTGCAGATGCGACAGTTTTGTTTATTGGCGCAGCCATTCAACCAGAAATGAGCATCACCGCCCAACAAAATTTTCCTCGAGTCGATATTCGTCGACATTGTTGATATACCGGATCTACTGTAGTCGTTCGGCTTCAATTCCGATACGAGTTGAACTTTTAAGCCTGCATATCCAGGTCCTTCCATACAATCTTCCATAATGTGGATAGGCACAGATTTAGTTTGTTGTTTAGCACGATGTCAGATAGACTCACTTCACTTCTTCATCGCTACTACGCTCTACAGCTGCTATGGTTTCTTCATAACGTGATGTCCGACGTCTGGATGGACGCGAATTTTCAGTGAGAGTAAATGTGGTGCGGAAAGGATCCATGCTTAATCGTGTTCATTGTTTGAATGAACGATAATGTCGGCCATAAAACTGACGGAGTACGAGATGAATTTCTAGAACAGAACGGTTTTTTGGAAATAAATATACACAATTTTCCGACGTTCATCAGACGTCAACATATCAATGATAATATAGCAAAGCAAACTAACTATAAACCGCATGACAGCTGTCACACCACACGTAGCATTCAAAAGTGATGCCCACTTAAAGTTTTTTGCCTCTGAAAAACAGCCGTTAGGTTTAGGACAACCGGTATTTATAAGGACTCGAACATAAGAATTGTTGTTAAGTGCACGCGCGACACACTGTTTGCGATGCTGGCCTGCCTGCCCATCTGAAGAATATGGTGAAATATATGAGGTGTATTCACGTCACTAAACCACCAATTTTTTATTCGGGACACACGAATGAAAGAATCATGTGGATTATTTCAAAACTCGCGCAAACTCTTTGTTAAGGTATGGGAGAAAAGGCACTTGATGGTACATAGAACTCTAGCATCAGTAAAGAGAGTTAGGATTGTAGAAGATGCGTAATATGGCTTAAAATGTACTCAGTACAAACACAGTATGTAATAATACGTTTTCTTCTTTTGTATAATGTCGTACCGACATAAAATTGGAAGCGATATCTTATGCTCCCTATTAACCTGCGCTGGCTACCAGGGACATTTTACTTTGATGATGATAGAAACTCTTCATGGTCGACCATACACAAGGCGTTCCGCGATTGCATTAGCAACTTTCTAGTGGTCAAAGCAGAAAAAGAAGAAGTACTCACAGTGGAATAATGGCGTTGTAATTGTGAAAAAAAAATGTACAGCTGATAAGAGTATAATGGATTTAAGGCTCCCGAATCGTCAAGGCGATGACTGTAGAACGAGTCGGCCTCGCACCGACATCCTGAAGTTCTAGAGGCGTGGCGACGAACTGTACCCTACAGGTCAACAGTTCGGCCAGTCGGAAGTTCACTACGTTGATGGTTGTTCGTGGCCCGGGTTTTTGGTTGTGGTCTCATTAACCTCGGCCATTGCCGGCATTGTCACACTTGCGAGGTGAAAATCGTTAATTTTAATACTCTGAAGTGTGTCATCCTGTTCGAGTTTCCACACTTGAGAGAAGGATTACAACAGAAGATTACATTAAAAAGATACAGAAGTTTTACAGATGCGTGTGTTCAGTTTGTGGGAGCGGAATCAGAGCATGAATGAAAACTCTAATCTCCGTCTCGTCTCTATTATTCACAGGAACTCGGACTTTGCCAGGTAATAACGTAGAGGATCTTGAAGGAAGATATTTGTTTGAAGATGGTCTTTATCTGAAGGTTTTGCTGCAACTGACTCAAGAACACAAACCTGCGTCATCAGTTGCGTTGAACTTTTATGAATCAGTCTTTGGAGTAGTTGAAAGTCGATTCTGACTTCCCCTAAAAGTATCCTATAATGAAGCCACTTTGGTAGCTTAATTGAATTCTGACTAAGCAAAACAATAGTAATTGACTAAGAACATCCTTAAGCGATTAACGGGTCACCTATTGAAGCTCAGAAAGTTGGTGTTTGGTATTGTTTTTGGTCAGGAGGCGTGTTGCAGCCTCGTTTTCGTTGAATGAAGTTATATGTCAAATGTATTTGGTGAGCACTTCAGACATATGCTTAGAAATTATTTAAGAGCCAAATTGGAAAATGTGTACATGCCAATGGTATCTTTTAACAAGACGATGTAACATCATGCAAAAAAAATTTTTGAATTTTTTGTTAACTGTCGCTAACGAGCTGTTTTCAAGAAATAGTAATTTTTAATGGCCGTTGAAATCATCTAACTTCACACCCTCAGTAAGCAAAGGACTTTCCGCAATTTTAAGCGAAATAACCAATACACCATTACTTATTTTCCATAAGATAAGAAGAAAGCATTTAAAGAAACGAAGACGAGAAGGACGTGTATCCGGTATCTGTCTCAGAACATAAATCGATCCGTTGGCTGTTGGTAAACTCTGTACAACTCAATGATCAACTGATAACTTAAGTAAAGTTAGAGTACCATAAGAAGAAATACATCAATTATTCCGCTAATGAAAAATGTTAAGTACTCAACACTTACTCAGATGGGACGTGTGTAAAGGTACTCAATTATTTCCACTTCCATCAACGTTTCAATTTTAACTTCCACTGCCTGTGAGGCCAAGAAAAAGTGTTGATTTTTCGTCCTTTTCTCTTCCTAGTATCTCCTGATCACCATTTGCCTGAATGTATATGATTACAGTCTTACTATTATTTCTTAGTTTTAATGTGCTAATTTTTTTTGACCGAAAAATAACGAATTTTTAACTGCTTAACACTAATGTATAATTTCATAAGCAAGTGATTCTCATTTACACTCAAAAATTTCAATGTAAGTCCTCACTTTTATAGGGAATTTCTCATTCCGTGATATCAAATGCGATTTCATGGCCTATTTAATCTTTGAAATGGATTTTTCATGTCTTAACGATGCAACTCCTTTGAAGTAAAAGAACAAAATACCGACATATCAAACATGCACTGGTGCGACTTAATGCACTTTAAGCCCTTAAGGGCTTGCGATGAAACGTATTGCCACAATTGATGAACAGCTCGATTGAATTCGCATGGCTTAACATTGGAACGGCGTCGGTAGGATCAAAGCATTGATAGCTCCTATAATGGATTGAGTAAAGGATTTCTATTTGATATTCAATTTTATGCATTTTTGTTTCTGCTTGATTTGATGGTTGATGCACTCGTATCTTGCCGAAAAGGCTTAAAGTTGATTTAACTATTTTGCAGACAACATGCTCATTGATAATTTAATTTGTAGTTTTCCGTTCGAAAACTTACAACAGTCAAAATTACTATGTGTATGCTTGGCAGGACTTCATTGCTCTCTTATGATGCGTCGTCTCTTCAAATAAATCTGTGGTTCGCTATTCAGTAACAACGTGTGATTGCAACATGCAAAAGGATCGATACCCTTGAAGTCGTTGTTACATCCCTTCGGAGTATGTTTATTGACAGGGAAGATAACCACGCAAATCTGCTAATTCAACCGCACACGAAATTCTAGCGGATATCTAAAGGGCTTCAAAACTTTCGCGCATGTCCAATAAATTTATTCAAACGACGCTAAAATAAATAATGGAGTCAGTTGCCCAGACCAGTCATATGTCTTTATGTCGGCGGCATTGATAAGCCTTGAGATATTCTTATGTATAAATAAAAACTTCAATTTTTTGCAAACCGCTTTCCATGAACCTCGCGCATATAAACAAAAGCGATCCAGGGAAAAGTGAGCGTTTAAATGTGTGCGTCAGGCATTCGACAAGGTAGTTCTTGCATATGAAGAGCATCCAGGAACGCCTCAACTCAATTGATTTCACATTGCATAAGCCTGGCCGTAATTATTTGTAGGTTCGTTACACGAAATCATAAATCTCGCAGTTGGGGAGCTAAAATATCGGAAAATTTCACTTGGTTCGAAATCGTTATCGGCACGTATAAACTTAATGGCGGCAAACTTTGAAGAGTTATTGGCCAATAAGTAGTGTAAATTACGTTGTGCAACATGTACACTGGCAATGCAAAATATCGCTAATATGCACGCATTGCTTACGTTCAATCGATCTTCACTGCATTGATTCTAACTTCAGGACTCGCATATAAGGAATGATCATCTAGATTTTCGTTGCTGTACATTCGCGGTAAAACCTTACAACTTTATTTCACTGGAACCGGACCGTTCATAGGTGGAAACTCGTCCGAGAATTCCTCATTGGTTGACCTGTTAGCGCCGCATCCTACATTATGTTATAATAAGTGCGCCAAAATGGTTTATCGAAAATCGAGAGTCGGCTAAGTTCGAAATTGAACTATGAACTCCTCGACGTTGGTACAACTGAGCTAACCCCATCATGTAAGGGAGCGCTGAACGTCCACCATTCTTGTTTAGTGAATTATTGGTTTCGTTTATGTTTAAACTTTAGCAGTTGTTTGTTTTATGTCATTTGTCATGAATTTGATTGAATCAATTTCACGAGAACCCTCGAAAGAGGACCTTCATACTATCGGAACGGATCCGAATGGTTGTCAATTTTATCAGGCAGTTTCAGTGCTTTTTCAAAGTAAGTATTTTTGTACTCTTCCATTCTTAGATCCTTGTATATGGACGCATCTATACCATACCACGTTCCTTGAAAGACTATATTAACCACTCTGTTCTCAAAAGACTGCTCATTTTCCTCTCAAGGCTTCGTTTCGCAGTACCACAGCATAAACAAATGCAGAGTAACAATAACGCCCGCCTTCTTCCAGACAGGCAGAAAAGCACAAGCATCAGTTTTTACGTGAACGTTTTGAAAATGGTCCTCATGTTTTACGCCAAACTAAGAAAAAGTTAACCAAATTTTCAAGTCATTATTTATATCACGTTGTGTAAAATTTATTGTTTTGATTCACTTGTTTTTGTTAATTTAAATAAATTTTTGGTTCAACACCGTTTAATCGGGAATTTCCATACTGAAGCCTGGGGACTGAGTTTCCAAAGTGCTGGAAACTCAGTCCTAAAGTCTGGTGAAAGTCTACCTTAAAGTCGGGTAGTAAACTGTTTGAGAATTTATCTTGAAAAGGTTGACTGTTTCACGTTGAAAACAATAGTATCCTCATTAATTTTCAGTTCGGCTTCAGGCTTAACAGAGTACCAGCCACTTCGTGTCACCGAAGACATAAAAGCAGCACTAAATACAAAGCAGCCCGTGGGCCCACTGACCATCGAGATTGAAAAGTCTTCGGTATATTTGCCAAGGAAACAAATCGAAGTCTTGCATGACGGCTTGACGGCGTGACGGCTTAATTCCCATCCTAAAAGAGTGCATTCATAAACTCAAAGTGTATCCCACCATTTCTGCACTGATTCATTTCATTCTTCCAGAGAAATGAAATATACCAGGTTGAAATTCGAGGATTAGCATCCGCCATTAAAACTGCACCTGTTGGTGTTCCACAAGGTTTATGGCTGAGCCCTACACTTTTAATATATACATGTCACAACCACCAACTAGTTGCTTTTGCGGATGACACTTGCTTCTACACCTATGGAGGTGCTTCCTTAAAAGGCGAACGTAAGGCGGGGCTTTTGACCATATTCGAATGCAGTATTGGTCCAAATGCACGTCAAGCAGCAAAAGGTATATCATATGTGTAAACAATGAATACATAACATAAACTGTCAATTCCCACTCGCAGAAATTAGGATAGAAAGGACTATGAATAGTGACAGCCGACAAAACATGCAGTTTATATGGCGAATCACTTAAAAATTCATTGGGCAGTTAGAAATTGGATACGGCCTTTAGAGATGAACCGAGGAATGCAAAAGAAACTCCCTGAAAACACTCCTCAAGCGCACGTTTTTTTCAACGAAAATGTTCGACGTCTTACAGCAAGGGTAAACCATGAATAAATTCTGAAGTGTGGATTTTCTGTTCAACCTTATCTACTACCTTTTCGTTTCCTTACAAAACTTCTTGGATGGGAAAACCTTTTATTTTGAAGAGCCAGTCGAACAGGCTGCCGGGAATTTCTTCCAGTTACCACACATTACAGAAAAAGAATTGGAATAAACTGATAGGAAGATGGGAGAGAGTATACATATTTGTGTATAAGCAAATAGAAAGGTAGACTTATAAGTACTGCACAGTTTAAAATTGATGCCTTTTTCAACCTCTGCTAGAAAATTTGACATCGTGATTACAATTTATATTTTAAAATAGTTTGGTAGAAGATCTACTGGCACATCGAGCTCATCTGAAGTAGCTTCAACCTTGAAGCTTTTTCTAAACTTTGCTTCATTTTTACTTTTAAGTCTTTTGTTCCTAAAATTCCTTTTTTGATCATGCTCCTCAAAAACTGGATGCTCTACATTGTTTCTAGCTGTATTCAATGAATTCATTCTGTTCAGCAGTAGCCCAAATACGAACTACTGCTGACTGAAATGTGTATCGAATTGAGAAGTCTGATGTATCTTCAGCTAAGGAACACGCAGTGAAAGTGAGGGTAAAAATGTACTATTGCTTAAGTATCTTACAAGCAGTTGAAAAATTCAGAAAATAATATTGAAAAAGCAGAAATTTTCCCAAAATGTGGCGAAGTTGAAGTGGCAATAAATTATTCCTTCAGTATACTCTCCTGTTTAAATATTTCTGAGAAGTAGTCGAACAGAATAAGAAGAATTTCACCCTATGTATCGGGTGTGATATCAGGGACATTTGTATCTTTATATGAACGCCCCCTTAAATTTTTTCAATGAACTTTCAATGTCAAAACGTTCGATAAAGTCAACATTCTCAATATTGTAAAATTAAAGAACCAGCAACGTTTGGAAATCATTAAAAATAAACCACCAAAGCTCTGAGACGGTGGTCGCAACTTAAAGAGCGTTTTCTCCAATTTTCCGCCGAAATAAGCGTCCCACCCGACAAGGTGTGCGAGCTACAGTGGATAAATTCCATTTCCAATTCTCACTATTAGACGTTCCCGTGCCAAAAACGTCGTACCGCTTGAATCGAGGCAATTATCGTTGCCGTGGGTGCATCTATTCAAAATGAGCCAAACCAGCCGAGTCCATGTCCTTCTCAAATGACAATGTGGCCAATTTTCCGAAAACATCTTGGCTTACATACTTACAAGATCAAAGACGCTCATTTCTGGCTCAATGGCTTCGTTAATAAGCAAAATATTCTTTGGGTGAACTGAACGATGAATAGAAATGACATGAACGATATGTGGTTTCAACAAGGTGGTTTCAACAACAAACAGCGCTAACACTCCGAACAAACGACCGATCTAACGGTATTCAAAAAATTCTGCAGAGTTGCTTTGGTGTTCGTAAAAATGTTTATTTTTCTCTATTTTGTCTATCTATTTACACTTGGCTTGTAAACAAAACGAGCAAAAAATAAAAATTTTTACGACCACTAATACAATTCTGCAAAATCCGTTAATTTGGTGGATGGTCGGAGTGATATCGCTGTTTGTTGTTACGCTATGCCTTGATCACAGAACACAGCAGCTATGGAGCTATCACTGGTCACAGCAACAATCCAGCAATCCAGCAACTCTAGAAGAGCTCGAAAACAACTTCCAAAGCGAAGTTTCCAGCGTTCCGGTCGAAATGTGTGCCAGTGTGTTGGAAAATTGGGTGCAACGAATCGATAGCTGTAAGGTGGGCTCGTGGTGGTCATATGACCAAAATCGAATCTAATGAATTTCATCCATTAAATTTAATGCTTGCACTACACCCACGATGAAATTGAACTCAATATTTTTGTGTTTTATTAGTAGATAAAATTGTTATGTCCTTATTGGAACTCTATATATGCAAATCATAGCGTACCCGCTGACAACTTCAATTTGCCAAGCGCATTAGTATCTGTAATCGAATCAAGAAGAAGGTGTGGAGAGATTTGCATTGACATTCTCTTGAATTCTGTATTAATGCACATTAATGCCCACGTACTTTAACACCAGAAAAATTATATATGCATGCATTTAAGCTCAGAAAGTTTGCCATCGTTTGATTTTCAAGCTTTCTGTGTTGCAAAGCTCGCTTTATTATTAGTAATAAACGAAATGTGACGTACTCCACGTACCAAGAGAACTAGGTTCATGGGGAATTTTGTGACATACCACCGGACTTATAGCGCTTTTGATAGTTTCGCGAGAAAACAACTTTTGCCTTAATATGCGACGAGTGAACGTACCAATTGTAAAGGTATCAAGTGAAATGGCGTCCTTTTTGGCTGAAAGAGCTGCTGTTGTTAGTATGAAATTATTTACGAAAATAATTTAGTACACTATATATATTTATATTACAGTTATTACTGTAAGGAACTCGATGAGATCTTGGTCTTGAGATAGCATGTATCATTTGTTATTATGTTTTTTATTGCTAACTTGAATTTCACTTTCATATCATAGGTGTATAAATATGAAATGCGGATTTTTTTCTGCTTGAATTATTATGCTTGAATTATTTGAATAACAGAACGAATGAATTCGATCATCAAAGTATTGACCATCGTTAGCTACGACTTTTTCCCATCTTTCTGTCAATTGATGGATTCCGTCCCAGTACCAATTCTCATTTTTTGAGGCTAACCACTCATCAAGCCAATTTTTAACTTCTTCGTAAGAATGGAAGTTCTGTTCCGAAAGTTCGTGCTGCTTCGATCGAAACAAGTAGTAGTCAAAAGGAGCCAAGTCTGGTGAATACGGCGGGTGGGGCAGAACTTCCCAATTAATGTTTCCCAAGTAGTTCTGGACAGGTATTGTAACATGCGGCCGAGCATTGTCATGTTTAAAAATTACTTTATAATGTCCTTGATGAAATTCTGGTCGTTTTTCCTTAAGTGCGCGGGTCAATTTGATCAATTATTGTCGGTAACGTTTGCCAGTAATAGTCTCACCAGGTTTCAGCAGTTCGTAATACAAAGGTCCCTTACTATTCCACAAAATACACAGCAAAGTCTTCTTTCCATGAATATTTCGGATTGGTTGTGATGTTGATGGCTGGCCTGGGTCTACCCATGATTTTTTCCGCTTGGGATTGTCGAAATAAATCCACTTTTCATCGCCAATAACAATCCGATGCAAAAAACCTTTTCTTTTCTGTCTGGCAAGCAAAATTTCACAAATGGTTTTTCACCTTTCGATGTCTCTTTCTTTCAATTGATACGGCACCCATTTTTCAGCTTTTTGGATTTTTCCATGGCTTTTAAACGTTGTGAAATGGCTACGTGAGTAACTTCCAACGTTTCTGCCAACTGTTTTTCAGTTTGTGTGTTGTCTTCATCCAATAATGCTTGCAAATCTGTATCTTCGAATTTTTTTTGGTGGTTTTCCACAGTCTTTGTTGCAGACATCGAAATCGCCACTTTTAAATCTTTTAAACCATCGTTCACAAGTGTCTTGGCTTGGGGCATGTTCACCATACGCTCCCACTAACAATTGATAAGTTTCTGCTGCCGTTTTCTTGAAATGAAAGAAGGTTATTAGACTTCTCCGCAAAACCCCTTTTTTGGCACGTAATTCGACATTTTTGAAGTGAAAAAAACTATATTCTTTGTACAATCAAAACCAATGACATACTGGAATTTTTTTACAGATGCTTACCCTCCAAAATGCCATATTGGTTATCCCCGACACAAACCATATGTAATGGTTATGCCATCTGTTAGTAAAATCCGCATTTCATATTTATACACCTAATACTTCAAACCTGGTTTTTTCGTAGGCTTATGTGACAAAATATGTCCAAAGAAAATTAGATATTTTGGAAATTTGAAGGCGCTATGTCTCCTTAAAGGATATGTTCGAGAGCAGTGGCCATAAGCTAATTAGCAAATATGAGTCCTAGCTAATGGGTTGTATGTTCCCACTAAATTTTTGTGTTGTTCATGGTAATAAATCGTGATGAATATTGGTTTTGTCTTGCATGAATTGATTGATGAAAACCAACCCTTGACGTAAACACATGAATAACGAATTAACTTCCCAAAAGTGATATGATGAAGTTTCTAGAACTGTTTTAAAACCTTGGAGGCAACGGTGAAACCTTTGCAGTGAAAAGCTTATGTAGTAAATATGTGATCCTTGATTGACAGTTTCGACTCTTCGCAGGCCTCTGTCAATCTGTCGATTCTGATATGGAAAGCTCTATCTCACAGGATGAGCTAATACTTTAAAACAATGCCTGTGACATTTGGTGTTCATGCATTTTGGATAATACTCTTATAACCCAAGTTTTCTCGAAGGCTATTAAAAAAATATGATGTTGGGTGGATAATGTTTGAATCCTATTTCGATTTGTTTGACCACTCTTTCGAGCCGGAATACTATAGCGTTTGAGGACATAAGACTCATAAATCTTCAGTACTGATAACGCATTTTATTTTCTTCCTTTTTGGGCAGAATTCCATGAATTGCGATGTTATCGCAAATCGTAGATTATAATAACAATTATTTTTTATTATGGTATATTTTATTAAAATTATAATAACGGAAGATAATAACAACGGAAATAAGGCTGGAACTCGAAGTCAGCCTTTTGGATTTTGTCTTGATCAACTAAATATTTCAATTTCAGCAATTTCCTAGCTTGTTGTGAAATCCTCATATTTTCTCGTTAGATCTCGTTAGGAAATTTACCAAAAGTTAAAGTTAATATGCCAAAATGTATTGGATCCAGACTAGCATGCCGAAAAGTAACTTCTTCTTCGTTGTCGAAGTTGAGACCAGTCTGTCCTCTTGAACGAACATTATTTTTTTGCCTACTCCTTTGATGTGCCAAAATATCAATGGCCGTTTCATGTATTTCCGTTATATTTCCTTCATTAAGCTTAAGTTAAAGGATCTGCATTTGGTATCTGGATCCAGCTCAAGTTGCAGGATCTGCAACTTTCATTCCTAGTTGTTTGCTTAGCTGTATTCCTTTTTTTTCTTAAATCTTGTTCATCCCGGCAAGATGACAAAAACTCACAGTGATGAAATATATACGTTAATTTAGATCAATTTTAAGGGATCTGTTTGTGACAGGGGCTCAATTGAGGACTAAAGGCAGGCTAACAATTTTAAGGATCGTCATTTTGTTTTTTGTATGAAGCTTAGATTTCCAGTTGAGCAAGGGTATGATATTTCAGAGGTAATTTATTGCCCGGAGTAAGTCTGGAGTTTTGTGTCTTAAGAAATTCACCCCTTGAATAGGTAACAATATGTGCTTCCAGTTGTTTATGGAGAAGATCGCCTGACGAAACGAGAAACGTTGACTTTAAGTTTACATTGAAATAAATTTTGATACAGTTTTTCAAGATGTTTTTCTAGGTTTGGACGGAATAGCGCTAGTATTTAAGGATACAGTATATAAGGAAAGATCATCAGTGAATGTTAAAAATTTGCAATGATCATGCGAAGGTATAACTGCTTTATATAGGCTTAAAATTAGGGGACATAGGCAAGATCCCTGGGGCAAACGGGCCAGTACATTTAGAAAGATAGACTGTACGTCTTGTTTTTCGACAGAGTTAAAATGCAAAACTAGACTTTTTCAATATTGATACTTCAATATTATGTACTTCAAAAATGATAGAAATCAACCGTAAGGAAATTTCTTTCCTGAGTGCGCTTCTTATTTATTTAGTGATATGACAAAGTTGGTGCTCAGTCGAATATTCACGCCTGAAACCAAATTCAGGCGTATTTTATGCATATCTGTTATATTTCCTTCGGCCATTGTAATTGGAAAAATCTTCCTTTTCTTTATTAGTGGAGCAAAATTAAAGTATGTATTGCCTTTTAATAGAGGAACCGATTTATAATCTAATAAAAGTCCATCTAGGCTTCTTTAACGAATAGGGGGTTTGTATAAAGTGTATTATTGTATTTCTACGAAACTGCAAAATTCTTCACGATGCAACTTCTGAGCATCAACAGACCTTTTTGAAAGTTGCGCAGAATCTGAAAGGTTCTTAAGAGTACGCCTGCAAGGTTCTTTGGTAGCAGTAAGCGTTCGTTGTGGTATTCTTCGAAGGTTGATTTCACTTTTAGAAGTAGGAAATGTCTGTTAGACCCAAACGGGACCGTAAGGCGGTTGGGGAATAGTCGCGATGTTTTATTGTGTCAAGTAGTCGGTGAACATTATGAAAAACTGGTCTTGGGCATTGTCCTTATTTTTTTTTCGAATTTCAACCGATGTCTGGCCTCACTCAACTCTCTTCATTCTAATTATCACTTCTTCGTATAGACTATCATTCATTCTCTACTTTTCGAATAAAAATTCAGAAAAGTCTCATTTCGAAGGAAGCGAAGGAAGGCATCGTGCATGACTTTCACTCCAGATTTCCTCATTCAAGTCTTCACGGCCGAGACGAAGCCTTATGAGTCCTTCTGAGTAGCCTTATGAGTCTACGAACCTCTGCTTCAAGTACCTAAGCCTTGCGGCCACCCCTCATTGCAGTAACACTCTGAACTGAATCAGCGTAGGCTAATGAAAATCATACGAATTTCTTCGCTGTGCTGAGAAGAAGCCACAGTGTGTCATTCGTAACTTTGACGTTTTATTTCCGAAACTTTTTCAAAAACCAACTTTCATACGCGCTGCAGTATAAAGGAACGTTTCGCTTTTGGTCATCCGTGGAAAGCCTCAGGACTCGTTTGAAGTGGATCTCCGCAATTGCCAAATTTTTAGTGACATTCGTGTGAACTGTCATGTACACATTGTCGTTGACGACTATCCAGCGCGAGGCTTGCCCGCCACACTCTTTCGACCACCTGTCAAGAGCTTCTGCTACTTAAAAACTCTAGTGAGTGACAGGCTTCCATCCCGCAACACTTGCCAAACAACAACTAATGCTTCCGCAACCGATTTTTCTAGTTAAACACAAAATTTGATGACGTTTTACTGTTCAATTGTCCACTGCATTCACTCGAAAGGAGTGCGCTGAAAAGTCGATCCAGCCTTAACAAACGCTCACATGTGACTAATCTTTGACGCGTTTTTAGGCCAGACCTCTCCTCACTGAGTACGTTCCATGCGACTACGATGTGACAGTCAGGAAGGCACATATGTACCTGTATGTATTTCGAAATATCTTTCTAGACGTTTCTTGAGCCATCAAGAGTTAGTTCATTCCATAAATGGAAGGGAATGTCGAAGAAACCTTGGTATTCTCTTATTGCCTTGTCAGATGGCTTAATACTGATTTTTATTTTCTATATATACATTTTTGATATTTGTACATAGATACAATTTTTCTAGTGGGAAATGTTCATTATTCTTTTGTATTCGTAACGATTTTATTTGCACTCCTCGAAAGTGTCCAGAGAACACGTAAGTATGCATGCAAAATTATCGACTTACAACAAACAAATATTTTCTTCTTCATGACATTGACGACAAAATTTTATGGTCTCATATAATGAGATCACGTTCATTTAACTTCCTTGAATGTTCAACAGCACAAATATTAACCTGCCTCGTTTTGGTGTACTTGTCATACTTTAGATCATTTATAACTTATTTATGTGAGTCTTTTTCTCTGATTATTACATCGTTTATGAGGACATACAAGATCTGAAGCCATTTGCAAAACTGTTTAGGAAGATATTAGCAGTTTTACGACCCATTAAATACCCTTTGGCAAATGAAACAATCAAATTGTGCTATAAAGAGTATCGTAAAAACCAACATTTTTGCTGATCGTAACCTGGAATTGGACAATTTCTATGCAGATGAAAATGTCTCGATGACGGGATCGACGATTTTGTTGTTTTTACCCTTTTTTGGATCTCTGTATAGTATAATATCCGTTCAATTGCATCAACTATATACGTTGGTTGGAAATTTTGAGTGAACAAAATTTTAGTAACACTCAACAATGGTGAGGACAAACAAATGCAGCTTATTTCTATGGATGGCACACTCTGGGTACACAAATGAAGTTCCACAAGAAAGGACCCTTTGCCATAAGGATTTTGTAAGCAATTACGTTTAATTTAGTTTCATATGAGTGAGTACAATGAAGCTTGGGTTAAGGGAGCTTAACTCGACCGTAATTGCACGCATTGTCAGCCATAATTCCTAGTAGTTAGCAAAGGATCTCAAGGAAGCATTCACCAAAAATCCTACTCTAAAACTTTGATTTGATTTCAACATTAAAACCTCTTGAAATTAAGTTCGTCAGCTTGACCTGAACTAAACTTCCAATTGTTATCTTCAATTATTCATAATGAGTTGGTTGTAGCGTTAGTCTTACATAATGAGTTGGTTGTAGCGTTAGTCTTAGCAATAATTCAACGACTTCGTTTATGGAAGAATTTAAATTCCGCCTAATTCAGGTCCATTTTGAGGCCCCTGTTTTGCTCAACTTTGAGCTTGGATTTCCAAAAATGAGCGCAGGGGCTTCATTGAAGGCTATAGGCAGGATTACAATTTTAAGGATAAATATTTTATTCTGACTACCAATCTGAAAATTCCAATTGAGGAAGGGATATAATGAAAAAAAAGTTTTAAAGACATTGCTGCATGTTGCTTTGATGTGATTCCTAAAAGGCAATTTGTTGCCTGAAGTAAATTCGTCATAAGGTATTTCATTGTACTAGGGCAATTTGTATCCTAAGAAATTCACCCCTTGAATAGGTAACAAGCTGTGCTTCCAGTTTTTCTGGAGAAGATCGCCTCACTTTAAAAGAAGTTGACATTACATTGAAATAAGTATTGATGCATATTTTCAAGATGTTTTTCTACGTTTGCAACTATATCGCTAGGATTTAAGGACACAGTATATGGGCATAGATCATCACCGAATGTAAATACTGTGCAATGATCATGCGAAGGTATGGCTGCCGTATATATGCTAAATGGTAGGGAACTTAAGCAAGAAACCTGGGGCATATCGGCCAGTATATTTAGAAAGGTAGATTAGACATCTTGTATTTTGACAAACAAATCATAAAAAGACGATTTCACTATCTATAGAAATCAAAACTAAGCAAATATCTACCTTAAGTGCCCTTGTTATGTGAGGTGACAGGACTTAGATTGTGTTTAATCGAATACACACGCCTGGAATCAAAATCTTAGTTAACCTTTAACTACTGACGTGGGTGTTTCATAGACTGCGAGTTCACAAATATAACCCGTATTTCAAAGGGAGCGAGTGTATCCCTTTCCTGTAGCTTCGAGATTAAACCCGTCGATCATTCAGTCGAGCGCTCGCTGGTGGCGCGATAACACGTTTGGCTGTGGAGCTGCACGATGTCTCTCAGACGTAAGGTGAGTATTAATGTTGCGAGTCTGTTAGACGTCAGATCATTATTAGTGTGTATCTTTCGAAGTGTCTACAAGACGTCACCTCATTATTTATCGTATTATTTTAGATGGACCAACCGAGTACTTCGGAAAATAGCCGTAAAAGAAAGAGAGTGGTTGCTTCTACTAGTCAAGACTTCGAAAAAACTCTACAATGTTGGTTAGAAACTGAAATTGAGAGCGACTTTAGCGATGTTGAAGATGAGATCAGGCAGACACAGATTTCTTCTTACAATCTGATCATGATACGGAATCTGAACAGTCAGGAGACGAACAAAATAAGGAAAATGAGAATCTGTTACAAATCAGACCGACCACCATGTCTCCTCATGAAGCCGACCAAGTTCCAGGACCTTCAACTGTAAGTCCTATTCCAGTTTCTTCTAGTAATCAGTATTATTATGGGGAAAATGGTTTCAAGTGGTCTTTTGAAGAACCTGTTATCAGATCGAGTCGTACAGCAAGTCATAATATTGTTGATATTCCTCGACAGCAGCCCAAAACATTTATTGATTCGGAATCTTTATGGCTTGAGTTATTCGACACTACTATGATTGATACGATTGTTACCTATACTAATAAAAAATTATCAGAAATCCGCACGAAGTATACAAACCCAAATAAAATTGAACTAAGACCTACCGATCGTGAGGAAATGATCACGAAAACACCAAATAGATTTTTGCTACTGATAGTTCTGGACGTGAAATTTTTCGTTGCGCGATGTCTCAGTTCAGATTTCTCACCCTCTTGAACTACATTCGTTTTGATGACAGTAATACTAGATCGCAACGCCTTGGAACGGACCCATTGGCTGCAATTTCAGAAATCTTTCAATTGTTCATTGCCAATTGCAAGAAGGTATATACTCCCGGAGCTTATTTATGTGTAGATAAAATGTTAGTTCCATTTAGAGGCAGATGCAAATTTATTATTTATATGCCGAAGAAGCCGGCCAAGTATGGTCTGAAGATTTTAGTAGTATGTGATGCAGAATCTTTTTATGTGTATAGTGCATACATTTACCATGGAAAACACTCCGATGGGCTGGGACTAATCGAAACTGAGAGAAAGCTCGCCATACCAACTCAGTTTGTATTACGATTGTGTAAGGATTTTGAAAAAACCAATCGCAATATTACAGCCGACAATTGGTTTAGCTCCATAGAATTGATGGAGCAGTTGAAAGATAGAGGTCTGACGTATCTTGGAACATTGAAGAAAAATAAAAGGCACATCCCAACTGAATTTCATGCATCTAAAACTTTCCAGCCTGAATCATCTTTACACGGTTTTACCAAAGACTTCATTATTATTTCATATGTCCCTAAAAAGGCAAAAGCAGTAATATTGATTTCTTCAATGCACCACACAAAGCAATTGGATCCACTATCAAAAAAGCCGGAAATCATAATAGATTATAATAAAACAAAAGGGGGTGTTGATGAAATCGATAAAAAGTGTTCCAATTATTCGTCAAATCGTAGAACCAGACGTTGGCCTCTCGCGATTTTTTTCAGAGTCTTGGATATGAGTGGAATCAACGCCTATGCTTTGTACAAGACCTGCACTGCTGTTCCTGATATTCCTAGAGCACAATTTCTTCAGAATCTTGCTTATACTTTAGTTTTGCCGCACCTGAAATGCCGCGTATACAATAATAGATTGCCGAGAGAATTGCGACTGACAATTGCACGCGTACTAGGTCCAAATAAGCCTCCGCAACCTGAAACAATACCCCCTGAAAGTACAGAAGCAACGAGAAAAACGTGTCAAATATGCCCATCAAGACTTAAAAGGCGTACTAAGTACAATTGCATCGAATGCCGCAAGCCTATTTGTCTTGGATGTTCAAAAACGATATGCGTGGACTGTGCAGACAACAAGAAATTTGTCCCAAAATATTAATGTGATTTGAGAAGTAATTGTTACCTAAGCAAAACTTTAATTTAGACTGATATTATAAATATAAGAAATTTGCCAAATAACGTCCAAATAATTATATTGTAGCTAAGATTATAACATATATTTTTTTAGCCAAGCGAAATATAGGTTATATGATTTGAACCAAATAAATACTGATTTGATTAGAAAATGTTTTTTTTTCACTTCCTTAATAGAATAATAATGACAGATCATAATACAAGTAAATATTGTGCAAATCAGTAAATAAAAATTATCCATTTCGATTATTTACTAAGCCGTCTGACATACGTCACGTCATCATTTATGATATGACTAAACCACGTCAGAACTTAAAGGTTAAACGGATGCTGTGAATTGCCACTAACTGCTTCATCCGCTTCTGTGTTAGTTTCCCAGAAGGACACTTGTTGTTCTTTGGTTGCTGGGGACCTACCCGGTTTGTAGATGAGTAGAGCTTATGCGTGTTACCATGGAGTGGGTTAGTTTTTTTTTTGGGTATTTTTGGAGTTTTGTAATGCAATGTTAGGGTTGTTTTCTTGGTCCTATGCTTCAGGCCAACTTGATTCGCTCTCTCGTCTTCATCCTTCCTTTTATGGGTACGGAAATCTACTAAAGGAATGAGCTTATAGTTGGTTCAACCAAAAAATACTATGTCCTGGCTTTGTAAGTAATTTATCAAATAAGTTTTGTTTTGCTTTACCTGCGATAACCACGGATTTCCCAAACTAACTTCAGGATACGGAAGTACGTTGTCACTGCAAGCATTGTGGAAACAGCATCGTAAAAGTTTGCAAGCATTGTACTCTTGCTCTATTGGATGGAATATATTATTGAGAGTAAACATTATTTCAATTCATCTTCATAAGTCGGCCCTAATAGCATGATCGTTTCATATTATATGAACAATTTTTGATGTTCCACAGAAGCTAGTCCACTTTTTTTGTTATATCAAGAAAACTATTCTGTGTTAAGCTATTTGATCCAAATTCTGGGAATATCCAAAAGGCAAGGAAATTCGATGTCTTATTAAAGGGTTACATTAGTTTTAAATTTTGAAAGAAAATCGTTTCTTTTTATTATTTCCTCATACAGTCAACCTCAATGAAGTAGATTTCCCGGAGTTTAAAGTCGATTTGAGCAATTTTTGAGAAAGGAAAGCGATCCCCACTTGACTCCATTACCTGTCTGAGCCGCATTTTTTGATTACAACAATTTTTCTGCCGCTCTAATTTCCATCGAATAGGTAAAGTCAGTGGTTTTGACAGCAATCAAACCAATTGATGATATTTTGACAGAAATTAAGACAATTGCTTCACTAAGATCATAAAGGTGTGCCGCTAGAATGTTGTTTACTTAGTTTTAGTCAAAAAAATAATGAGAACGTGAACCAATTAATTTGGAAAATCATTCTAAAAATACTACAAGATGGTTCGGCAATAGTCGAAATAGCTGCTTTAGATGATACCTGCATGTTAAACGAGAGTTTTGAAATAATTTTTTTTTTGACAGGGCAGTACATTCTTCTCAAGAAACATTAGAAAAATATTTTACGTGGTTTTGTGACAAAGTTCAGAATACTTCTTATATAAATAATACTGTAAAAAATCATTGTAAACAAAATCAAAAGTATCTTTGCAACATTTATAATATACTTAAATACACAACAAAAAAATATTTCTCACTCATCATAGAATACAATAATACAACTATCAAAATACAAAAAAAAAAAAAAATAGCATCCTTTGAGTAAAATTTTATTTCAGTACGTTAGATTATATTTCCCACGTTTTATTTACGTAAATCAGGCAGAACAATATAACTTATTTTCGTTTTTCTATCTTTTTCCGATTGCATAATGCCAACGTACTTTTCGTTCACTACTTCACAACTTTTTGATGAAACTCCTTCGTGTCAACGTTATCAGTTGTAATGGCCTCGTGATTAATCGAAGCATTTAGTCCAACAATATACACTAGCCCAAAAAATATTCAAAAACGGGCGAACCATTTGAATTTCAAGAAATTTTGCCACCAAATCTGGATTCTCGTGTTATTATTCTACATATTTGGATTTAATTTTTTGAACAGTACGAACATCACGTTTAGGATGTTTTTTTATATTGAACTTGCTAAAAAGTCAGGAAATTTTTTTCTAGGCAATTGTGAAAGTTTTGTTGAAGCAGGGCGACCTAAATGAGACGTCTTTGATGATTTATCAGAATATCGTTCGATAGTTTTTTCGATATATTGCAAGAAGCAGTCAATACATTTTTTATGCAATAAATAAGAGTTTATACTAGTAACATGGAGAAGATGAAGAACAATTTTTGATATTTTTTTAACCTTCTTCTTGTCGTCCAATATGCAACTAGTATGTACTCCACCTATTTTCTTCTTTAATCTTAAACTGCAGACGGTGTTCATTTTATTATGTTTCCTGATCTCTATCATTTTACCATCATGTATTGGGGTTTGCATCAAGATATCTTTTTTTATTTCGTCATTTAATTATCATTGGTTTATTGTTAGACCTCTCAATATGTTCCCCTTTCTTTAAACAAGAAATTTTTTATTTCAGATCGAATTCCAACCTTATTTTTCCTTATTTCCAACCTTATTGTGCCAACTAAATGTGTTTTATGATATCGATATTTTAATATTGTATATAATATAGAAATGTTAATATAAATGTACCAGTTATTCACATGCATCTCATATCCAGTTCTAAGTCAATGGGTCAACTCAATGTGAACTCTGATATTCTGAATAATAAGGATTATATCTAGTATCATTTCCATTATGCAAAAGAAGATTTATGAAAAGAAGAACTCTCGCAGAAGACTTAAAATTTCATCCCAAAGCGACATCTTTTGGAAGGTATATTTCACTTCCAAGATAATCGTCCTTTCCATAGTAGCAAAGATTCAGCCATGTATATATATTGTTCTGGTAATAGGTGTGCAAATATGAAATGCGGATTTTTTCTGCTTGAAATATGCATTTATTTGAATAACAGAACGAATGAATTCGATCATCAAAGTATTGGCCATCGTTAGCTACGATTTTTTCCCATCTTTCTGTCAATTGATGGATTCCGTCCCAGTACCACTTCTCATTTTTTGAGGCTAACCACTCATCAAGCCAATTTTTATCTTCTTCGTAAGAATGGAAGTGCTGTTCCGAAAGTCCGTGCTGCATCGATCGAAACAAGTAGTAGTCAGAAGGAGCCAAATCTGGTGAAAACGGCGGGTGGGGCAGAACACCCCAATTAATTTTTCCCAAGTAGTTCTGGTATTGCAACATGCGGCCGAGCATTGTCATGTTGAAAAATGACTTTATCATGTCCTTGGAGAAATTCTGATCGTTTTTCCTTAAGTGTGTGGTTCAATTTGATCAGTTGTTGTCGGTAACGTTTGCCAGTAATAGTCTCACCAGGTTTCAGCAGTTTGTAATACAAAGGTCCCTTACTATCCCATCAAATACACAGCAAAGTCTTCTTTCCATGAATATTTCGGACTGCCTGTGATGTTGATGGCTGACCTGGGTCTACCCATGATTTTTTCCGCTTGGGATGGTCGAAATAAATCCACTTTTCATCGTCAGTAACAATCCGATGCAAAAAAACCTTTTCTTTTCTGTCTAGCAAGCAAACTTTCACAAATGGTTTTTCACCTTTCGATGTCTCTTTCTTTCAATTGATACGGCACCCATTTTTCAGCTTTTTGGATCTTTCCCATGGCTTTTAAACGTTGTGAAATGGCTGCCTGAGTAACTTCCAACGCTTCTGCCAACTGTTTTTCAGTTTGTGTGTTGTCTTCATCCAATAATGCTTGCAAATCTGTACCTTCGAATTTTTTTGGTAGTTTTCCACGGTGTTTGTTGCAGAAATCGAAATAGCCACTTTTACATCTTTTAAACCATCGTTCACAAGTGTCTTGGCTTGAGGCATGTTCACCATACGCTCCCACTAACAATTGATAAGTTTCTGCTGCCGTTTTCTTGAAATGAAAGAAGGTTATTAGACTTCCCCGCAAAACCCCTTTTCGTGGCACGTAATTCGACATTTTTGAAGCGAAAAAAACTATATTGTTTGAACAATCAAAACCTATGACAAACTGGAATTTGTTGACAGATGTTGTCGGTTTGACCGACACAAACCATATGTAATGGTTATGCCATCTGTTAGTAAAATCCACATTTCATATTTATACACCTAATATATAGAAAGTTGAAACTTTTCTTTCATATTTTCAGGGAAAATAAGTATTTTGGCGAATTTGTTTTTATGCTTTAAACAATTGAAACATTCATTATTTTCATAATGAATAAATTCATTTAATAATATGAATCTCTTGAGTTTCAGTACTTTCATAAAAAAGGCGTTGAAATAATTTCACTTTTTGAAAAAAAATATTTTTAGGGGTTTGTTTCTTGACAATGTCTCGTAAAATCAGTAAAGCGATGAAGCATCAAATTTGTTTAACAGTCATTGCGACCTTTTTTTCTAATCTTCCATATATTTTCATTCGCGGACGACTTTCCAAAAATTTAGCGGCACATAAATTAGTCTCATCAACTGTGATTTTCATTAGGTCATTATCCAAAAATTTGTGCATATTCATTACCGCTTTCCGCATCTTCATCACTGCAACCTGGATCTTCATCTATACTTCCTGGATCTCCATCACCGCTTCCTGAATCAACATCAATGCTTGTTGCATTTTCTGCTTTCATCTAAAGACGACAAAGTTGGCATTGTTTTTTGCATTTTATGCCTTTAAATACATATCTCCATCACTGTCATAATAATTCATCTGGTAGGGATATTGACAAGTAATGATTTTTCAAATTTTATTCCTGAAAGATATTGAACACTTCCTATTACTTTTCCTGTCAATAAAATTCACAAGAATTGTCACTTTACCTCTCTGAACTGTCACGCCATATAGACTCAACTGAAAAATGCTAACAAAATACTCATTTATTTGAAAAAACCGCTTTGCAGTGGTACTTCCCGCAGAGTGTGCTCTTTCAGCTTATTGCAATCAACTGCTAATTGATGAACAGAGTTGCCAAACTTACCGAATGTTCTTAAGTTTATATTTTATTTAAAACTCTTTATTTGCCTTGCATCATTGAATGCAAATGTTTTTATCTTCATGAAGAGTATACTCGGCATTATGCAGAAAATTATCGTTTCATCATGACGAGTATACTTGGGGAGTTCCTGACATACAGGGTGGCTGAGACTAAATGTTACTAACTTCACTCTGCTGTCATTTTTGTAGTTGTCATTTTCACGCGTCAATTTTTTGACAGATTGAAGTTTGGTTAGTTGTTTACATGTGGTCAAAAAAGAATTGTTCTAAATTAATATCTTCATATAAAAATCGTAATGGAATTCAAACGTAATAGTGTAATTGCACTGTATTTGGCTGGAAATTCACAAACAGCAATAGTTCGTCAGCTCCAGCATTTGAATGTGAATAAAATGTTTGTGTATCGAAAAGTGCCAATCAATTAGCAGCACGTCTGCATGTTCCACGATACAGCATTCAAACCATATTGAAAAATGAATTACACTTGTAGCCCTACAAGATACAAAAAGTTCAAGATCTTACGGAGGCCCAAAAAAAAGTTAGGCTTGAAAGAACACGAAAGAACACAGCATTGAAGGCCTTGGCTGAAAGTGATGAGATTCCAAAAATTTCCTTTTCTGATGAGAAAATTTTCACCATTCAACAGTATGTGAATAAACAAAATGATCGTGTTTGGTTAGAGCATAAGTCCAACGATAATTTGGACGCAAGAGTTGCCATGCGCAAGCAATCACCAGCTTCTGTTATGATTTGGGCTGCAGTGACTGCAGATGGACGCACTTCTCTGATTTTCATCGAACAGGGGGTCAAGGTAAACCAAGAGGTGTACCGCCAAAAGATCCTAAACGATGCTTTGCTACCTTGGGCACGTAAACACTTTGGTACGAACCGTTGGACACTCCAACAGGACTCTGTACCGTCACACAAAGCTCGAGCGACACAGAAATTTTTACAAATTTGCGTTCCGTGGCTGATTTAGTCGAAAGAATGGCCACCATATTCACCGGACTTGAATCCCATGGATTTCTCCATATGGTCCATTTTGGAGAGTAAGGTGTCTACTAAAAAATACGAAAGTGTTGATGCATTTAAGTCAGCTCTTGTTCGAGAATCAAATAAAATTCCGCAAGACCACGTTCGGTCAGCATGCAATGCTTTCTATGGAAGACTGTATCAAATAATCAGAGCCAAAGGAGGTCATATCAAACAGTAACATGTTTTTCATAAATTGTAACATTATGTAATTGTATATGTAATTGTAATTTAAAATATGTAATTGTAATTTTTTTAACATGTTCCACGAAATTTCAATAAAAAATAGTCACAATTAAAAAAATTACAGCGTTTTCATTTGGTAACACTTGGTCTCAGCCACCCTGGACCTATGGACCATTTTTTGCTTACCGACATAAATTTAATTTCATGTATAGTGATTGATCACATCATAGACTGCAAATGTCTTCAATTCGTACATAGCTGGTTTGTTGGGAAGATACTTTCCGAATGAACATCACCCACGGAATGCTAAAATTACTTCGTCTATAGTGATATGCTCTGCATGTTTTAATTCTTTGAAATATGACGCAAAGATAGCTCGGACACCTCCCGAATTGGCGCTAATTAACCGTTTCCTTTTCTAGCCGATCTAGTCCTTAGATCATCAAAACGCAAGCAACTGAGTAAAAGTGAAATATACGTTTTAACATAGCTGCTATGCAGATATTACAGCATGTCCCATTGATGCTCTAGAAATCCTTCGTATTCGAGTTTGTTAATCTCAACTTTCCGATAAAGAACAGAAGACCAATCGAAGCCTTTATTTCGGTCACATTAGAAAATTTAGCACACAGTCTCTGTCCCTCTCTAAGTTATCGGAAACTTTTTCAGCAATGTAATTATTTCTTTTTTGCAGTTTTTTGACAACACATCATCGGAGAAGAATAGGCAAAACGATTTTAAAGAGCAAGCTGCGTTCAAGGCTTCTCTGTAGACCCGTGAACTTCAAGTATAATACACCAATTTCGAGTTCTGACATTTCATTGGCGTTTTCTTCTATATTCCATACTGAAGTTTTGTCTTTGCCAGTATAAAATTCGTTTCGTATAATCGACAATCGAACAAAATCCAAACCCTGACGTCGATCAGGAACTGCTTGACGGCTGTAAGTTTATTTCACGTTCAGATTCTATATTGCATGCTGACGAACTTTGAAAGTTGAATACTTCGCTTATTTCACCTTCTTGTTCGGATTCCGATTCATATTCGCTCATGACTATGTTACCTTCAGTTTCAGAGCATTATTCATTTTCTACTTTTCATTTGATAATTGTTCGATCTCACTAGGCGTCAAAATCTTATCGGTCGTCATTTTCTTTGAAATAGAAAACAGAAAAAAACGTTAAAATTGCTAATACTAATGTGGAAAAATCATTCTCCTATTAAGTCGCTATCGAGTCTAAAGAGCCCATATACTCCTTTCACGTCCATAACACTGATGAGCCACGCACTAACTGACAATCAGTTTTCTCGTTTGATGTGCTTTACTCAAGGCCGAAATACAATACTGCGTAAGGGCAATGCGTGAGCGCGATGCGATTTTCGCTCGTCGTCACGCAACGAATTCAATTTACAATGCACGCGATGCGAGAAACAATAATGTTCATATGACAAAGTTCAAATAGGTGACGTTTCAAATGAAATTGTTTTTGATTTTTTAGAAGTTTTTGAAGTTTTGAATTTGGATTTTCCTGAATTTGGAATTGCCCCTACAAGGATGCACGAAATTTTCATTCTAAATTCATTAAGGATAACCCTAGTACTTCAAAACTAATTAACGCGTTTGAATTTCAAATTTTATTTAAGCGCCATTTTGCATCTGACAAACGTCACGCACCTTGTTGTGAGGAATTTTCGTTTTTCCGAATATTTCCCGTCTCACATTGACGTACGCATGTTACGAAAAGTGCTCGACATTTGCTGCGAAACTCTCGTCTCGCTCACGTATCGCAGGCTTGCACGTTTGGTATTTCGGCCTTCATTGTTCTCAGGAGAGGTAATGAGGTTAGCAATTTCACAGTCAACCTTACAAGTTTTTACGCAAGACACGATAGAGTGGGTCTGCTGGACTCATACCCATCGAGGATTCCCTGAATGTCAGCACTCAGCGTATCCCTCAGTGTTAACCATCATAACTTCTTGAAAAATTCGTAAACCGAATTCACTGCTTTGACATAGAGCCAACGATATGCCTTCAAATTTCTAAGTTTGTCCGTAAAATGTTGACAACTAAATGAAATTGGAAATCTTGAAAATAAAACTAAGCATTCAAACTAAATTATAAAAGTGAAAATTATAAGAAAATATCAAACTTTCATTGCAAAATATATCTCTTGGTATATCAAAATATCTTTTTTAAAAAAAGTGAACCGAAACCAGGTCATCATCGCCGGCAGTATCAATAACACGCTTGTGTCAAAAGGACGTCAATCATGATCAATTATACTCCTCAAATTTCAATCCTTGCCAGGTGAGACCCCACATCAACATTCTGGCCCGGGTAACTGGCGTCGTCGCTTTCTGGGTTCGGTTATCGTTAACCAACTCAAAACATTCAAAGATAATTTCGGCCAACTGAAACTTGTCGACAACCGACTTGATTACTTTTTAATGAATATTTGCATATGGCGTCTTGGAGAGGCAACTGAAGATCATATCTTTTCCGTCGTGAAGTTTTACTTCAACAGCGTTCCACTTTGTTGGGATGTGTTTCATTGAAATCAAATTGCCCAAATTTTCATTTTTCCTCAGGCTAGAATGCATATATTAGCTTTTCAGTTATCTTGTTTGCTCGCTGGTTTCCTTAATCTTTCGCGTGTTGTGGCGAAGTAGTCTGAAGCTTTTGATTGACCTCAGGTGAATTATAAAAGATTTATAATAAAAAATTCACATGACAGCGCAATTGTAGGCAATCAGGTGAGAAAAATTCCTGATATAAATCAAGTGTCCTAAATAGTTACTGCCAAGATATCCATATTTCCTTTGTATTGAAAGTTCCAGATTCAAAAATATTTTTTTCTTAATGGGTTCAAACTTGAACAAGAGTAGCATGGATTATTCTTTAAGGTTGTGGGACTTACTTTCTCTCCTCGGGTGTACTCGATTTTCCTTAAAGTTATGATACGGACGCTGCAGAGTGTAGGTCCTGCCACAACATAACTTGCGGTTATTGTGTTAAGACTGAGGTTGCAAGCCAGTGGATGTCCGCCTTTTCTTGTAAGAAGTATAATTATAATATATGGCTATTTGTTTAACGTATGGCTCTGTGGCGGACATTACATTGGGATACATAAAAATGCACATTTGTTAGGGACTGGGTATCAGCCCTCAGACCCGAGACCACCCCTTTAATGAACATCTAATTGCAGTGTTTACGCGGCACCCGATTAGGTGAAGCATAAACTTGCATCGGTCATTCCGTTGGCTTAGCAAGGCAACTCAACTTTGTGGATCACGATCACCCAACGGTTACCCTCGTTTTATCCTTGTTTCGATCTTAAGGAGTACGCGTCGAGCCAGTTGATTTTGCATCCATCGTAGCCTCTGATGATGGGTCATCATAGTTTTTAATCACCTGGTTGAGTGGATGGTGATGATTTACGATGAAACGCGTCGGATATAAGAAGAGTTATTGATTTGAGGATGTAATGAGAGTTGCTTTTGGTGATTTTTTCTTATTTTGATGAAAGAAAATTATAAGAGAACCGAAATCTTCAAGATTTCGTTTATGTGATTGCAATAATTCTGGCGTGAATTTACGTGCTGTACATTTACTATATCAATATTTTAATCAGATAATTAGTTTGCGTCTCTAACTGTTCTTACTTTCCTACTTTCCTACTTTTCCTTACTTTATGCCTACGATTAAGAAAATTCATGTGAGAAGTTCAATTACCTTTCCATATGACTTTACACTGCAGAGCAGTTTCATATGAATGCAGAACGACATTCCTATGTAGAACGTGATAGTGGAAGGACATATTGAGATCAGTGAAGTGAAGGGTTTTTCCCGAGCATCTATTGTTTTTCTCAGAATTCTACGAACGCCATACCTTGGTTCCTGGCGTAATTACGATCTTTGGACTTTGGCTGACATACTGGAATACTTTTACAAAGGAAAAGAACAGTGAGTACCCTTTTACTTTCTTAAGTGAAGTGAACAATTGGTGAACATAATAGCATACATCTAGCACCTTAATATTTCATTCTATGAATTGTGACATGGAAGAAAACTCTGAGGATAGACCCAGGGGACCCAAACACCAAAACTCTCAAAAAAAGAAGATTAGTTGAAAACAACGGAAATACCAAAAGCAAGGGAGAGTTGAAAAGCTTTGTACCAAATAACACATCCTTGTACTCAAACCCCTCTGAAGACATACCACGTACCACACCATCTCAAGCCCCCCTAGTCAACATGAAAGTCAATAAATATCAACCCGATGCGAAAGGTAAATCCTTTGCAATCCTTATCGATAGTGTGGATATAAATGCTGACAGGGTTAGACTAACCCAAATGAAGATGTTCGTCTATAATAAAAGCTTAAACATTCAAGGCATCAAAGATATTAAGCAAGCTGGGTTCAATAGACTCAGGGTAATCTTTGAAACTGCTACAGAAGCAAACAATGCAGTCGACAACACCAAGCTGAAAGACATCCCGCACGAAATTAACACAGAAGAGATCGTCAACTCAGCTAAGCCTTGTAACAGAATGGGAATTCTATTAGAAAACATAAAGATACTACAAGCACAAAGGCTAAATACCAGAGATAGAAACGACCCTAACAAATTCATCCCAACCACAACACTCAAGCTAACCTTCGCAGGAACTGACCTCCCGGACTCTCTAAAATTTGAATATATAATAAGCAAAGTAAGCTATTTTAAATTTAGACCAAGACAATGCACAAACTCCGGCCTCCTAGATCACTCGGCGCAGTTTTGCAGAAACAAGAAGAAAATCTGCCTTAAATGTGGTGCGGAAGACTGCGACAACAAATGCACAAAAATCATGTGTGTATTATGTAAGAGCGAGGAGCACGAGGCAACACATCGAAGATACCCCAAATGGGTAGCATATAAACAAGAGGTAGATGTCAGCTCTTTCCTGAACATCACAAACAGAGAAGCAAGAGTTATTATCAACAGAAACAAATTTGCGGGTTTACTTCGTTAAGGGTGGACCTTAACGAAGCCAACTTCCCCAGTCTAACGAACGCGGAAAGATACAATACCAGAAACCCCCAACAGGACACGCAAAAGGTACAATGTACAATATTCAAAAGCTCCTATGCTCAAATCGCTGGCATAAACAATAAACCCAACACATCAAGAAACATCGTTAAAAATAGTTTCCCCTCTACTGAAACTCTCACCATACCAAGTAAACCCATTACATGTAACCCACACAAAACCACTGAATTGGAAAAACTCCTAGGAAAGATGGTAGATGAAATCAACAGAAATACCGGAGACAACAAGGAAAACAAGGACTTACTCATAACTGGTGTTCAAGCATGGGCAAAAATATTAAAGAAATACCTCGCCAACTCTGAAAATGAGAAAAGTAACACAAGAAAGAGTAACAACAACATTATCATCTAACACATGAACATTTTACAACTAAACATCCAAAGTATCAACAAGCACAAGGACAATCTAGAATACTACTTATACAAGAATAACATAGCCTTCGCACTCCTACAAGAAATACTCAGTAATTTCAATATTAATATGAAGTTTACCAACTACAATATAATCTTCAAAACCAGAGACAACAACATAGGAGGAGGAGTTGCAATATTAATCAGAAAGGACATTAAGTTTAGACAGATCCACACGAACAGTCGTATAGAAAATGTAGTAATCCAGACCCTAAACCTTAAACACAACATAATTTTAGCATCCCTATATGCTCCCCCCGCCATCAATACCCAATTTTTCAAATTAGAATTAGACAAACTTTCCAACATCTTAGACTACACTAAAGACATACTCATTGGAGGAGATCTAAACGCAAGAAACAAGGCATGGGGAGATCATCTTAACAATGCCAAGGGTAAAATTCTGAAAGGTTGGATGACGGAGCAAAACCCCAAAACATTGAACACTGGCATATACACTTATAAAACAACAAACAAAAACGGCAAAATTTTACAGTCAACGCCGGATATAACTCTTAGTAACATGTATAGGAATAGTATCCTCTGGATGGAAGACAAGGAACACATCAGCAACAGTCTGCTTGCCCAGTACACCCATTTCAAACACCAAAAAAATCAATTATAGGAACATCGCTCAAGAAATAAACAAAACCCCTTTTTCACCAAACCTCAATAGTATATACGATAAACTAAGCCACCTAATAGACCTAAACTCAAACACGATAAGATACAAGCACACCCCTAAACACTGGTGGTTCAAGGATTTAGCAAGGCTCTGGAAAATCAAAAATAAGGCACTACTTAATTACAACAGACTCAAATCAAATGCCAACTGGGCAATTCTCCACGAGGCGAAAACAAACTGGAGGCAAAGATCCAAAGAGGCCAACCAGAGAAGCTGGACAGACAAACTAGAACAAATCAGAGGCAGCGGAAACATAAATAACTTCTGGAGATTTATCAACAGTATCAGGAATAATAAAGAACCCCCCTCATGATACAACCTTGATGAGGACCAGACCAAACCTACCTCAACATGATTAAATCCAAGCACCACCCTGATAACACCTTAAACATGATGCCACACAATCCACTGGAACACCCACCAGACTTCGAACAGGAAGAACTCAATAATGTTATAAATGAGAAACGTAACTCCACAACCCCTGGTCTTGATAACATTAATTACAATCTAATCAAAGCCTTACTCACACATCACCCGAATAATCTTTTACAGGCTATTAATGATGCAGTCAATAGGTGTGACATACCCACATCTGGAAGGCATATCAGAATCGTTCCCGTTCTTAAACCAAATAGAAATCTAGAAGAGCTCAACAACTATAGACCCATATCCCTTCTCAGTGTTCCCATTAAAATCATAAATAAACTTATAAAACAAAGAATCGAAACACACCTAATAAACACAAATCCACTACCAACCCTTACTTTTGCTTACACAAAAAACAAATCCTCGACAACATGCTTTAACACCCTTTTACAAAAACTTGAAAACTTGAAAAAATTGCCTGTGTTATAGATTTTTCAAATGCATATGAGAAAGTCAACCTACAGATCCTGAACAAACTTCTTTCAGACCTCAACATCCCAAAAACCTACACCTCATGGATCATACATCTATATAAAGAAAGAATACTCCACCTCAACCAACAACACACGACAATCTCCAATGGTCTGCCACAAGGTGACGTCTTGAGCCCACTTCTTTTCAATATAAACACTTCCAAACTGCATAATATCTCTGACAGCAACACAACTCTTCTACAATATGCTGATGACTTCCTCATTCTAACTGAGGGAACTAATTTAAAGCACACGATTAACCAACTTCAACTTAAACTAAATCTCTTCTCCACAATGAGTGACAACTTCAAGCTACCCTTCAACCCGGACAAAATACAAGCCATTAATTTCCACTATAGTAGGAACACAGATATAATTCTCAAGCACAATAACACCCAAATCAAATGGAGTAATAGCATGAAATACCTAGGCATCAATCTAAATAAAAATCTAACCTTTAGAACACAGGAAGAACACATCCAAACCTTTAACAACATAGGCAACATCATAAAATATCTGAACAGACCCACCAATCCCTTTAGCCCCACCTTGGCTCTAAATCTTTTCAAATCATTAGTCAGGCCCAAAATAGAATACGGACTAACTACAATGGCACATGCACCAGCATACTTATTCAATACCATGGACAGGCTCAAAGCTAAGATTCACAAGCAATGCCTAGGTTTACCTCCTAGCACACCCAACCTCTATGCTTTTAACATGGCATCCGAACATCAATCTATAGATAGAGCAGCTCTACTAACGGCGAAAGAACTAGGTAAACAAATTGTCAACAACACTTTCAGACCAACATGGACTGAACAGGATCCAGTCCACAAAAGCAGCTACAATTACATCCTCCACAAATTTAATCACCACCTGAGAAAGCTCAACCCAACTCACCGGACTAAAAGACCAGCTAACCTATTCACCACACCTTTCTCAACAACGTCCTCTTCAAGAAGTATACAGATAACCTTATAAAACAAAATGCCCTGATACTGGTGACCGATGCAGCCAAAAATCTCTTTGGCACAGGGATAGGATTCCTGAACCTTAACAACAACATCACTTACAATTCTAGCCTCCGCAAGAGCGTAACAACTACAGCAGCGAAACTACACGCCATCCTGTCGGCCCTAAATAAGAACAACATACAGAACCACCATAAGATTTTTGTCTTCACTGATTCCAATAATGCTATCAAAAGTCTTCAGGATAATCAAGAATACAGAATGACCACACAAGATATATGGAAGTTCATTGAAAATTACCCGGAGAAAATCTTCAATTTCATCTGGATCCCGGGACACGCGGGCATCATGGCGTTAGAAACAGCCGAAAAACAAGCCAAAATAGGTGTTTTAAGCCATAGTGTCATGGACACACAATATGAACTGGACGAAATAATAAACTTAATAAAAGAAGAGATAGACGACAAGTGGAAGGGCAGAATTAGAGCTCAAACCACCAACTAAACACCCTGCATATGGAAAGAGGCACACCATCTCAACAACAAAGGGAAACCATGGTTTCACAAAAGCAATATCACCCCCAAACATATCAAAACCATCAACAGAATCCTCACAAACAGAGCCTACAATAAACTTCGTCTCTTTCAAATTAAAAAAAGCACTACGGATCCAAGGCCAATCTTAAACTGCTATCCTTCCAGTGTGAATTTAAAAAAAAAAGAATGCAGAACGAATAAAGAATAACACAAAGAACATTTGTTTCATAAAAAGTTGAAAAGCATGCTTTATACGATAGTTAAATACTTAAATATGTGAGGGATAGTAAACTTTAACGGGCTAAAGTCTAATGTAATGTGATACTAAGTTGAATGGATCAGAATTTTCTCCTGTAAAATTATCACACGACAGAGGACACAAAATGACACAGGAGAGAGGTTTGCTTTTTAATCCCAAATGAAACGCATAAAGTTGAGTTTCATAGTAAAAATTTTAATATTAGTCAAAAGGACTCTTTAAAGATTATCTCAATTAAATGTTTACCGCGACTGCGCCGTAAATACTCCATCCTGAGGGTCCAATATTGGACGACGCGTTCCAGCATAGCGACCGATAACTCGCGAATGATACGAGTAATTGTTGCTTCCAAAGCGTCAATTGAAGCTGGCTCATCCCTGAAGAACAGAGATCAAAAGAAACTGACACTGGTCTACATCAAATTTAATATTGATAGTGATAGTATTTCTCTATTTGATATTATTAAGATTATTAAATAAATAAATATTATTAATATTTTATAGTACTTCACTTGCTGAAGGTAAATGTACAAGTTCATAGTCACCCCTCATTGTGCATTTGTGCTATTTATAATATAATAGCGGGTGGCGCGATAGATTTATCACATTAATGATGATTATTCCAAATATTTAGTGATTACGCGCAGAAATTTTCTAATTTCTTTTTTGTTTTTCACGTCTAACGCTGACTGCACTTTTTTATCGTTTTTTTCCACATTTTTAGCGAAAAATCTACAATTTTCATTATGTCGCGCAAGTGTGTTAACCCTTAACTGATTTCGCTATTTAGGGCGACACTCCATGCATCGTGGATCATTTTTCATGGGTCAATAGAATACCAGTCACCGAAATCATACTTTTCAAAAATGAAGATTTATTTGGATACAAATCATAAGCAGCAAGTTTTTTTTTTCAAAAATACATCGTAATTTAATATAAAAATCTTTAAAATTCAACATGTTTTCCGTTATTTTATATTACTCATCACTTTTTTGACAGTGTAAACTAACCACAAAACAAGTATTGCACCCCCCCATGGGTGCTACCTTGTTGTGGTGGGAGGGCTTGACGAGATTCCCCGTCATCCAGACGCGTGATCAAGTCACTAAAAGCACCCACCAAAAACAAAAATATATGATGAGTGATAACAAAAATAGTAAATTAGGGGTGGGGATATACACCCCGACGTGTGAGGGAGCCTCGACCTCATGCGGGCTTCTCTCCAGCATTCATGCTGGGGATAAGTCGCCAGGGCATTTTTCAGTGGTGGAACACTTGGCCAGTGAAGAATCAAAAATTACAAGTGAAATAATCAACGACGCAAGCATGTTCGCCCGAAGGCCAAAACTACTGCGAACTCCGCCTCAAAGAGTAGCCAAGCCTAATCAAGGCAACGAGAAAACATCGTGCAAGCAAACCTCCATCGAACGCTTTGCAACAGCGAAAAAGGTGCTTGTCCAAAACATTCCGCCTACACAAGGCGATGGAGCGAACGATACCAGAAGCGTAGTGGAGGCTTCGGGCAGTGGAGTCATCGACCCGAAGTGCCATTCTCCAGGGGCCATTAAAAGTCATATACTGAACAACGTGGAAGGCGAAACCAATTATGCTCAACAACAACAAGACCCTCCTGCTGACAGTATATCGAGAACTTCGCCTGAGGACGACCTGATAACGAAAATAGCCGCTGACAGAAGTGAAGAAGAGCGTCTAACAAGGAACATAAGCGCTATAATAAAAGTGATGAGAAATACAACGAATGTCCTAAAAAATGTCAACAAGGGCATCAAAAATGGGATTGACGAATTGGAGGACCTCGTTGATAGGATCCAGCACTATCGCCGCAGGTGGCTACGGGCGGAGAGTGAATATAAAGAGCTTAAGAAAGTTCTAGAAAATAAAACTCCCTTCACCGAAAATGCTACTCCTCTCGTAAAAGGCAAAAGGGCGGCATGTAACCCACTTAAACCTGACCGTAGGAAAAGGGCGAAGGGGCCGACAACAGTCGAGGCAGGAGACAACAGTCAAGGGGAGAAGAAAAATGATGGCTTTCAATTGGCGCGCTCTAAATCGCAACAGAAGGCTGCGAAGAAGGTACACCAAGCGATAACAAAAGATTCCAAACAGGCGCCCGAAAAGCAAGAAGGCACAAAACACAGCGCAATGCCAAAAAAGACCAGGAACAAGCAGCGCAGGGATGCTTTACTGATCAAACCTGTAGACGGGAGAACTTACGCCGAGGTCCTCAAGGAAATCAGGCAAAATGTGGAACCCGAAAAAAACCGTGTCTGTATACGAACAGCAAAAGCGACCAGAACAGGCGGTCTCCTCGTAGAACTCGGAGCGGAATCCACCGACAAGGGACGGTTCGAGAGCGCTGTCAAGGACCTCCTGGGCTCTAAGGCTGTTATCTCGACCAATGGCGTCTTTGGAAATAAGAGACCTTGACTACATTGCCGATGCAAAGACATGATCCAAGTCCTGCAAATCAACCTACACCGTAGCTCAACCGCACAAGATTTACTAGACCAGGTTGCAAGAGAGAAAAAAGTTGACTTGTTGCTGATATCTGAGCAACACCACAAAAAAGAGGAAGCTGGATGGTATTGTGATCGATCCGGCACCGCCGCCATCTGTGTACGTGATAGGGCTCTACCCACAGCTCGGACTTGCAACAGTGGAAATGGCTTCGTGCTCATTGGGTGCACCGATTTGACATTCATAAGCGTCTATTTCACGCCGAATGAGTCAATTTCATGTTTTCAGAGCAGGCTCGATGAACTGGAGGAAACTGTCTCGAGCACAGAAGGCCGAATCTTTGTTGGCGATGACTTTAACGCCAAGGCGATAGAATGGGGAATGCCTCTGCCAGACTCAAGAGGAAAAAGAATCCTAGAAATGGCGACTAGGAGGCAACTTGTCATCATGAACGTTGGGAACACACCAACTTTTCGACGGGCAGGCTGCTTGGGAACTATACCGGATGTGACATTTGCTTCGGAGTCCTTAGTGCCTAGGATACACAGATGGAGGGTACTGGAGGACTACTCGGCGAGCGATCATCAGTACATTGCTTTCAAAATTGGCGAGGGTGCTACTCGACGCGTAGCAACTCAACCCTCAACTGTAGGTTGGAATATTTTTCAAATAGATGTCAACGCGTTCACCGCAGTTCATATTCGCGGTGAAATTATGACGTTAACGGGGGAAGCCTCAGCTGAAACCATGAGCCCACCATGAGGCTCATCAAGAATGCGTGATACTACTCTATGCCCAGGCGACGGCCTCGACACAATAAGCCTGCTGTATACTGGTGGTCGGCAGAAATCACTGAAAAGCGGAGAGAATGTCACAAACTCCGCCGCGAATCTCCACGTTTAAGAAATCGAGACGAGTCACATTCCCGAACGCTGGCAAACAGGTCGGCTAGAAAACTCCTCCGTAAGTTGATAAACGAAAGCAAGGCTCGCTGCTGGCACAATCTCGTTGAGGACATCGATAGATACCCGTGGAGGCTGGGTTACAAGTTTGCCATGTGGAAACTAGGAGCTGCAAGGAGGCCCTGTGTCCTTGCAATGGAAAAACTGGACGAGATTGTTCGAGCACTTTTCCCTATGCATCCTGTTCGTCTCGATGATTCAGATGTTGAATGTCCTGGAGAATGACCACTTTTTAGCGCCATCGACCTGGATGATGCCGTGAAATCTTTAAAATCGAAAAAGGCCCCAGGGCCAGACGGTACACCAGCGGAAGTGATACAGCTTGCACATCAACTTTGCCCTGACATGCTGCTCACCACTTTCAATGCCTGTTTGCGGCAGGGCGTGTTTCCAAATTGCTGGAAAGAGGCGAGGCTCGTGCTGATCCACAAGGGGAAGGGGAACGCGGAGCAACCATCTTCATATCGGCCCCTATGTATGCTGAACGCCGCTGGGAAGGTACTCGAGAGGCTCATTAGAGAAAGACTTGGAGAAGCCATTCGAACTGCCAGGGATCTGTCTCCTCGGCAGTACGGCTTCAGGGCTGGTCGATCCACAATTGATGCAATAGCAGAGGTAGCGAGCGCGGTCCAGCAGGCAGAAGTCCACAATCATTACTCGAGACGAATAGTGCTGCTCATAACTCTAGATGTGAGAAATGCCTTAAACTCTGCTAGATGGACAGATATTCTTGGTGCTCTGGAATATTTCAGGGTGCCGAGGTACCTGATGCGGATATTGAAAGACTACCTCAAAAATCGGAAACTCATCTATGACTCGTTGGGAGGCCGGCGAAGAATTGATTTTACATCAGTGGTCGCGCAAGGTTCCGTTCTGGGCCTGGACCTCTGGAATGTCTCGTACGATGAGCTTTTTAGGCTCATTTACCGGGGGAGTCGCGCCTGGTTGGCCACGCAGATGACGTAGCAGTACTAGTCGCCGGACATACTGTCGGACAGACGCAGCTCAAACTGGATGCGGTAATACGCCGAGTGAGCGAGTGGATGACAGACCGTGGGCTTAGCCTAGCGCTGGAAAAGACCGAGGTTGTCGTCCTCACAAAGAAGCGAATCCCTCGTGTTATGCCGGTTCATGTAGGGGAAATGATCATCGAGTCAAAAGAATCAATCAGATACCTTGGCTTGATGATTGATTCGAAGATGAGTTTTTTCGAGCAGGTTCGAGCGTCAGCAGATAAGGCCTCCGTGCGGGTATCGGCGCTAAACCGCATTATGGCCAACACGCAGGGGCCAACCTCGAGCAAAAGACGTCTACTGATGAGTGCAATGAAGTCAGTGCTCTTGTATGGCTCCGAGATTTGGGCTGACGCTCTTAGTAAAGAGACGTACCGAAGGCGTCTGGCACAGGTGCAGAGGCTTTGCACCTGGAGCTTTGCGGATAGCCGCTGCATACCGCACTGTCTCTGAACCTGCAGTGCTGGTAATCTCGAGGGTGGTTCCAATTAAATTACTTGCTGACGAACGGAAACGTGTATACTCACGTAGGGGGGAGTCGGCGAGAGAAACCGTCAGCCGAGAGGAACGGAGAAGAACCCTTATCTTATGGCAGCAAACATGGGAAAACGAAACGCGAGGCAGATGGACCGCACGGCTGATTAGTGACTTGGGGCCGTGGTTCGACAGAATGCATGGTGAGACTGATTATTATCGGACGCAACTACTCAGTGGTCACGGGTATTTTCAGTCTTACCTGTATAAGATGGGAAAGACACCATACCCAACTTGCGTGTTCTGCCTGGGGATGACGGATGACGCCTGCCACACGTTCTTTACGTGTAATAGATTCACAAGACTCCGTTCGCATCTCTCGGAGAAAATTGGCGTAATTTCCCCAGAAAATGTAACGGAAAAAATGATGCAATCAAAGGACAATTGGAACTGTGTGTGCATTACGTACCGACAGTACTCATTATAAAGAAGGACATAATGGATCGCTTGGCGAGGGAGGGAACATCTCTGTAACGCAATATTATAGTTACTAATCGCAATTCCTTCCTATCCATCTGTGAAGAGAGATTTCCCTTAGCCTGAAGACATCGCTAAGCGATGATTATTGAGGCCTAGTCCGAAGTAATGTGACAAGCAGTTCCAGGCTAGATTCTCGGTATGACAGGGGTGGTATTTAGTCGGTAGTCCGGTAGCGGGGGAGTCCGACACTCAGAGCCTAAATAGCCTTCACCACCCAAACAAAAAAAAAACCACAAAACAAGTATTAATTAAATTTAAACAAACAACTCAAAATATCAATTCTTATTTCTTTCTAATGGCTCCCTCGTTACTATTGTAAAATATGATAGTGTCGGATTTACCGGTCTCTCAATCTACGGCTTCTAGATCGAGAGACATCATAATGACACTTCGGACCTTCTTAGGGACATAAGAGCAAATTGTTTCATCATTTGTGGTACCAAACAAGCTTGAGCCTACTGAGCGTATTTTAGGAGGCAGGAACTCCGTGGGGATTTCTCGTTTATTTTTGCGTAATGTTCCGATGTTTGTCAAACCCATTTCTGTTAGTTTATTGACCAATTGGATAGAGGAAAACCAATTGTCAGCTGAGATGTTTCTGCTGGAGTTTTCCAAAGGTTCAACTAATTTGATAACAATACCTGTAGGTACAGATAAATAAATTCTTCTAGCTGAGTCGGGTTTTCCTGTAGAAATGAAAGCATTATATAAATAATGCGACCACAAAGGCATCGAATTTTAACTCCATATTTCGCTGGTTTTGACTTCATGTACAATCCTTGGCACTTCATTCCCCTCTAGGGTCCTGTGAATGAAATTAATTTCAGTTGAACTAAAGGGTTCAGGACCGATGAATGCTGTCGATGCTCTTTTCCTTGCCAGTTGGTCCGCCTACTAATACCTCCGTGCCCCGGCACTCAGTATAGAGTAACGTTATTGTCCGCACTCAATTCTTTGAGTGTATTGCAACAATCTAGAACCATTCTCGATGTAATCACCAAGGATTCTAGTGCTTTTAAGGCCATTTGGCAATTGGATATTATAGCTATAGTTTTGCTTTTGTATCTTCTGTCTATGCTGAGTTGTGCACTTACAGCGATAGGATATCTCAACCAAAAAGATACTTTTCATACTTCCCATCGTATGATCGTTTTTTGGCCAGGTTCAAATACTCCAATTTCTTATTCCTCAGATGACCTCAGATGACCAGACCACCTGATTGCATCGTGTCTTATGGAGTGCATATTGGATTCAACGCTCTGTCAACAAATGAAGTGGAGATAGGTGTAAGATTTACTGGAGAGTTTCCGTGGGACATAGTTTTATGGCTCCAGTAATACAGACACATGGCAAAGGCTGAACTCGATCGAGTGCAAGCCTCTTCCTACGTTCATGGATTGTGTCTGCCCAGGCGAAATAGGCATGTTCCACGAAACAGGCATAGCATTTCATCAATGGTTATGTATGTAGAGCAACTATAATATATCTGGCAGTTTTTCATAAATTCATTGAATACTTTGAATATAAACATAGTTCTAGCATGAACTTTACTTTTGGATCTTGTTTTGATGTCAGAACGTAAAGTAGACAAATTATAACGTACACTTTCAAGGACATGGTCACTTAAAAATGTCTGCATCTATACCGTACGTATTCCATAAACCCTCATGATCTTCGTGTCCTGACTTGCAAAATTTCAGAATAATGAATATGAAGTAATGAAAGTCCCAAAAAAGCGTTCAGTTCAACCATTCCGACAAAATTTGTATGACCCCGGTACACAAGTTAGCATCTTTGAATTCTCTTATATTTTCGTTTGCATGCAGAATTATAATTTCAATAATTTAATCCGATGCAAGTAACTGCCATGATTCTAATTTTCTCAAATTTATTTTGTTTCGAGCTGGGCAGGCCAAACCAGTAAGATGTGTTGTTATATTATTCCTTTTGCTTGGACTCTTACTAGGAGCTTTTTTCGATCATTTACAATTATTATTACCTGGATAATAATTTAGCGATCGATTCTCTACTTCAACCTCCTTTCTGTCCCTATTCGTCGTCCGTCAGAATCTTGCGTACAGCTAACTGGCTCAGGGTTGTCTCGATCGCTTTTCCTTCATCCTCACACAGTTCACTAACATCTAACTCAATCTCACTGCTCTGGTTCTTTCTCAGTCAAATCCTATACATATCGTAACATTTTACGATATGGTTTCATGATCCAGGAATCGTGGGTCATTTTCGATTCAGCCAATTTCATAACTCAGTTCCTGCGCAAGTTACAACACTGCACATTCGCTTGTCTCAACAGCTCCCACACTACTGAGATTATGTAAGAGTGCGTTTTTTAGGACGAAAATTAGAAGAATACAAGTCAATATTGTTTGGATTTGGGTCCATTTGGACCCACGATACCAGTTAAGGGTTAATAGTGTGGACAATTTTTACTACATATATGGTAAGGTGATCCATATTTACCAAAGATGATCAATGACTCAACGCTTAGAAACTTTTTACTTCAATTATTTTGGTATTAAAATTAAAAACGAAGACAAATTGTGGGTATCACATTTTACGAAGGTGGGGTGGAAAGTTTCCGGCCTGACCAAGAGATGGCGCCACTAGGTCTACTTTTGGAGCAGCGTCCTACAGTACCATTCCTACCGAGCTTGTATGTGCAGTTTCAGTCCAATCGCTACGTTAGTTTGCGGTTTAGAACACATTGCGCGAGACGCTTCCGTTGTTTTCGTGAAAATGGGAAAATTGGAAAAATGTGCTGTCATTAAATACTTCTATTTGAAAGGTTTTACACCTAAACAAATAACAGAAGAGATGGAGTCAACACTAGGAGACTCCTCGCCATCATATTCAACTATTAAGAAGTGGGTTTCTGAGTTCAAAATGGGTCATGTGAGCATCTCTGACGCGCCTCGCTCAGGACGGCCCGTTGAGATCACAACTTCAAAAATGATTGAGAAAATCCATCAAATAGTGTTGGAAGACCGCAGGTTGAAAGTGCATGAGATAGCTGAGACCTGTAGGATGTCAGCTGAACGTGTGCGAAATATTTTGCACAACCATTTGAGCATGGAAAATCTGTGTGCAAGGTGGGTGCCGCGTTTGCTGACGCTCGACCAAAAACTGATTCGAAAAAACATTTCTACCGGCAATTTGGCACTGTATAGGCGTAATCCAAACGATTTTTTGTGTCTTTTCATAACTGTTGATGAGACTTAGGTCCACAACTACACTCCTGAAAATAAAGAGCCGTCAAAACAGTGGGTTGAAAAAGGGCAACCAACTCCAAAGAAGGCAATAACCAGTTTATAAAAATTTTCTTTCATCACGATAACACACCAGCGCATTCGTCGATTGTTGCCATTTCCAAAATCCATGAATTGAAGTTTTAACTGATGCCACTTCCTCCCTACTCTCTAGATTTAGCCCCAAGCGACTATTACTTGTTTCCTAACCTCAAAAAATGGCTTCGCGGTTAAAGATTTAAGAGCAAGAAGAAGTTATCGAAGCTGTAAATCAGTATTGTGAGGAGCCTGACGAATCTACGTTTAAAACTGGTATAACTAAATTAGAACACCGTTATGAGAAATGTATCAGTGTTGATAGAGATTATGTTGAAGAATAAAGCAAAAAAAAGTTTAAAAACATCGTTTTTCTTGGTCAGGCCGGAAACTTTTCACACCACCCTCAAAATTTCAATCATTTTATGCAGATACCGTCCGAAGAACTTGATATGTTATTTCAAATTCGAAAACCAGCTTGCCTTCTGTAATAATATAAATGGCGTGATGAATGCTCTGAGCATTGAATACCATCAATCAGAATGGCGATTGGTTATAGACTGCTAGACTAAAGTCTACTTGAGTCCTAGACTCAGCCTGAATCCTGGAGAAAAAAACTTCAAGCATCTTCTTCTAGTAAATTTCCGACAAATTCTTTTATCATCTTTACATATTAAATTGGGACCAATGAAAAACTTTCTGAGGGCTCTCAATAAGGAAAGACCAGGATTCAAATACGTACGAAGTAAATTTCCCCGTATAAGCGACGCCAAAATAATAGACGGGGAATCATAATCGAATCTGAAATGAGAGAGGTTCTAAAGGACCAAAACTTTGATTCGGTTGTACAGTGCTTTGCCTGTTATATTCAGGGAATATGGATTCCCAACAAGCATATGGGAATCTATGTTGAACTTGTGAACAATCTCCTTAAGAATTATCAACGCTTGTGTGATCGACCACATGTCTACGAGTGGTCGATCATGGAAGGTGTTAAGTTTTCCCTTGTGAAAAGCACGATTGGATGAGGATTATTTGTTATGATCGAATCAAGTTTTGATTAAAATTTTAATTTATACTCATAATATTTTAAGTTCAAAGAAAATCATACGAAATAAAATAGAACTAAAACTAGAATTAAAATGAAATCATTTGTAATTAGATTTAGTTATTTAGTAATAGTTAGTTAAATTATATTAACCGAAAAAAAATTCTCAGAAAATGACCAAGTGTTGATCCATTCGAATTCACAGAACGCTAGGGACAAATTTGCCGTAAATATACTTTGGGTGTTGGTTGTGATTAGTCACATTTAAGAAAAGTAGAAATCAGTACGCAAGAAGGAAGAAAAAGTTAAAGACAAAGTTAAAGTTAAAAACAACGAAAAATTTAAAGACGAAAAAAAAAAGTAAAAGTTGAAGGCAAGTTAAAGTTGAAGGCCAATTTAAAGTTAAAGATGAAAGACAAATTTAAAATTGAAGACAAAGCAAAAGGAAGGTTAAAGTACGGGATGTATAAAGTAAAACAAAGTAAAAATATTCAAATTGTAATCAAACTGCTATAAAAGCAGTATGAAAATATAATAATAATAAAACAATTTTTCAAGGATCAGTCGTTGATATTTTTTAATAAAAAAATCAACTGCTACTATCCGGAAGGATTCGGCAATTGTTCCGTGGTTATTTGATTCGCGTTACGAGGTAATTAAAATTGTGTACTGTTATTTGTGTTTTATATCTTATTTATATTTATATATTTTACCTGTTATTATATCCATCCATCCCCGTGCCTCCCAGCGCTCCAATAAAGCTTTCTGCAGTATCAGCACTGCCCGAGCATATTGCGCCACGCGATTCCAATTGTCAACTGTTTTCAGCATTACTCCGACCATAGTTTCCAGACAAAGCGCTCCAATTTTGCTGAGGAGAACCCCTCGCTGCTGTCTCCACCTTTTACAGTAGAAGAATGTGTGACAGGCGTCATCTGGTTCCCCTGCACAAAACACACAGTTAGGAGACCGTGCTCTGTCAATTTTGTACAGGTAGGACCGAAAACAACAGTGCCAGCTTAAGAGCTGGGTCAAGTAGAAATCGTTCTCACCATGCACTTGACTGAACCACGGCCTCAGGTCAGGGATCAGACATGCAGTCCACCTTCCCCTTGTTTCTGGCTTCTAGGACTGTTGCCAATCGCTGAGAGAGCAACGTCTCTCTTCTCTGGTGATCTCTTCTCTTCGGTCTTCGCCTCTGCGCAGGTGAATAATTCTGCGCTCTCTCGCAAGGAGGGTGATGGGTATCACCCCTGCGAGTACCAGTACTGCCGCCCCGGAGACCGGTCAATATGCGCACGAAATTCACAATGCTCCTTGTCTCTGCACCTGTGCCAATCGCTTCCGCTGTAACTCCTTGCTGAGACCGTCACCCTACAATTCTGATCCGTAGAGTAGAAGCTATTGCACAACGCTCATTAAGAGTCGTCTCCTTGATGTGGTGGGACCCCCTATGTGTGCCCTTAATCGGGTAAGTGCCGTCAAACGCGCTGCAGCCTTGTCAGCTGTTGCCCTGATTTGTTGGGAAAAACTCATCTTCGAGTCTATCAGGATGCCCAGGTACTTTACTGCTGATTCATCCAGCTCGTCCGCAACATTGATAGGCCTTACTCTGGGGATTCTCTTCTTCGTAGGATGACCACTTCAGTTTTTTCCAGTGCCAGCTTGAAACCGTGAGTGGTCATCCAGTCCATTACCCTCCGCATTAATATATTGAGTCTGAGTTGCGCATGGTCTGCTGTGCGTCCAGCGACTAGTGCCGCGACATCGTCCGCATAGCCGATCAAGCGTGACTCATCCGGCAGTTTAAGCTGCAACCAGTGTAGGAGATTTTCGACAGGTTTGGGCCAAGGATAGAGCCCTGAGCGACACCTGAAGAATCGTAGTTCGCCCAACTCCTTCGAGTCGTAGAGTAGGCTGCGGTCCTTCAAATAGTCCCTGAGAATCTGCATCAAAACTGGTGCTTCAAATAGCTTTTCTAGTACTTCCAAAATATCCACCCATCTAGCGTAGTATAATGCATTGTGGGCGGTATGCAGCTGGCGACTCGGGATTCCCTTTGGCTGAGTAATAAGTACAAGTCTCGCCACCTTCCAGCACTCTGGGAAAAGCTTTTCGCGCAGGCATGCGTTGAACATGCGGAGGAGCATGTCTGGGGAAAAATGGAAGACCATTTGTAGCACCTCAGCTGGAATCCCATCTGGTCCTGGAGCCTTTCTGGCCTTCATAGACAAGACTGCTTTCTCCAATTCCATCTTCGTGAAAAATGGGATTTCCATTGGTGTTTCATAGTGAACGGCTTCAACGATGGCGGGATGGATGGGGAAGAGAGCCCGCACGATTTCGTCCATCTTTTCTGCCTCGTATGAGTGAGGTGACCTTTGGACACCGAGTTTCCGGATTACTATTTTGTAGCCCAGGCCCCATGGGTCTTTATTCACGTCGTCCACCAGGTATTGCCAGTGGCTGGCCTTGCTGCTGCTGATAAGTCTGCGGAGGCATTTTCTAGATGACTTGTAAGCTGCTGATCGGGTACATGCCTCTTTCCAGGTCCGAGCTCCCAATGCCTTTCGTCGTAGTTTTAGACATTTCCTTCGTTTTTCGGCAATTTCAGGTGACCACCAGTATACTAGGGGCTGTCTGTGCCGGTGTCTTCGTAGAGACATTGAAGACCTGCAGGCGGATGTAATGATTCTCATAGTTGAGTTAACGACATCTCTTGCCGCAGGTTCTCCGTTCTCCAGCGTTGCTTCCGACAGTGGTGATCGTGCCATAAGCAATTCAACTAACCTCTCAACATCCGCTTTCTCAGTATTCCACCAGGGCGCAGAAGAACAAGCACGTGGTCTTCGGTAAGCATCGTGATGGATCTCCAGAGCTATGTTAGTGATCGCTCGCCGAACAATTCTCTAGCATTCTCAAATTTTTAACTGATTGTGCTAGGCACTCCGAAGCGAAGGTCACATCAGGTATGGGGCCGACGCAACCCCGTCGACGGAAAGTAGGGATTGGAGCTTCCATTACATGCCTGTGCGGTATGACCGTATCCAATACCTCATAACCTCATTCCTCTTACCTTATCATTTTCTAATTTTATTTTATTTTTTGGAAAAGAGCATTAGAGGAGCCGATGACATAACATATGCCAAAGGATGAAGTAAGCCTGGATTGAGTTAAGAGGAGAGAATGCAGCTGTAAAAGACTTCCAAGAGGAAGAAAAAGGAGTACTCTATGGACCAGGCATTTTTGTAGGTTCTAGGGCATTATTTAAGCCCTGATCGTTCCATGTCACATACATACACACACATACAGAAAGAGCTTACTCTTTCATATTAGATAAAATAAATAAATAAAATAAATACAGAAAATATAAAATATTTAATTTACATGAATGGTGCTGCGCTCATTCTGCTCACCTCTGCTCTATTTCGGGACTTTACTTGCTTCTGCTGCGCTGATTTTGACCACCTCTACTTGCTCCAACACGCATCTCTACCTCAGCTTGATATCGGGACTTCAATGAATTCTGCTGCGCTACCTCAGACCACTTCTGCTTGATTGCGGCACTTCTTGGCCTCGAACGCAATCAAAATGTTCTCTTGGGCTTTGTAATTCAAAGATTTTGCGTTCAAGAACTTCTGGGGCTAAACACTTCCACTTCCATTCGCAACAAACAAGTGAATCATTTCAACGGAAAATTTCTTCCCAAAAGCGTTCCAAGAAATTTTTTGGTTTTTTTTGTTGTACTGAGATTTTTTTTTCTTAGACTCTTTTTTCTGACATTTTTTTAACTGAGACTTTTTTTAATGTATTTTTGTTTGTTACTAATATTATTCAACTAAATATTACCTTTATTCTAATTAAATTAGATTATTCTTAGTTCTATTTTATTTATTTGTTCATTTATTTGTGTATATAGGTATATATATATATACATATATATATATATATATATATATATATATATATATGTATATATATATAAATATTTTTTTTTCTTTGTTTTTATGTCGCCTAGATATTGAAATACGTAACAAACCATGAAGGCAATTTTAAAGCTTTTTATGGGCATGGGTGCCTTTGTATTTCTGTAACTCATATCATGGTGAAAATTTTAGTTGGAAAACATTTTCAATTTGTAAGGACTATTTGTAAATTTATATTTGAAATCTTAAATTACATGTTTTAAACTTTCCGTCGAAAACAAAATCCGAAAAAGCGGAACTCCGTTAAAGCCAGGGTAAAAAGAAAGGCTACCTAACTTAATATCAATAGAAATTCTATTTAATTTTTTTTAGAATCTTAATAAAATGTACTTAGGAATCATTTCATGAAAAATCTTAAAAACGAAAAAATATTGAAGACACATCGTTGACTTCATTTGTTAAAAAAACATAGTTGAAGTTGTAGTTGTAAAAATTACTACCAACGACCGACGAAGACTACGTAACCGACGAAGTGTCCTTGACGTTCCGTATTTTATCGAAACTTTGATTTATCTAAGCCTAACATTCAATTTGATACCCTAAAAACGACCAAGAAATTAAAAAGAAAAGTAGCTAATGAACGAGTTTGTTGGTCCTTGATACGTAAAACCTTCTCAGAAAATATCAGCTACTAACTGGTGACACAATCGGAACACAATCTTAACGATGTGGAAAGGGACTATACAAATAAATTTCAACCATATCAGGTAAATTGTTTCGGTGGATAAATTTTCGGATAATCGTTTGCCATAAAAAGTCATCATAACATGGAGACATTTCGACGAAATCTTAACATAATGAAGGCATTATCAGGCAATTTCCATTTTCTTATCTAAATGGCCCTACTTAAAACCGCGCCAAAATGGTCAACCATTTGCTGGACATATTAGCTGATGTGATTTTATAGAATTGCAGGTCGCAATATTTCACACTTTATTTCCACTTAATTTATTGATTTAAGGAAATTTACTTTTAATTTTTGCATCGAAACCCGATCTAAATGGAATCAATTTATGTTTTAAAAACGAATGCATTTGCGTGCAATATTCGTAAATATTTTTATTTTTGTTAAAACATTATAAAACATTGTGGTGTCTTCCTGTGATCCACAGATGGAAACGATAGAGATTACTTTGATTTAGACCATTGTAAGGCTTGTTATGCTCCTTTCGTGATTTTATTGTCTGTCTCCTACCACCTTATGCTAATACCTCCCCGAATGGTAATTATTGTTCTTTTCATTTCGGAAAACCAATTATAAGAGCGCTTCCTTATTGGCATGCAAACGATTTTTATCTGTTTCCATATCAATAAGTCATGAAGAATTATTTCTTCTATACAATGAACACAAACTTCAGTTTGCATGTAAACATCACATAGATAACTTGAAGAAACAATTAAAATTATGATTATTATCATGACAAACACTCATGACACCAAAACAAGGTGTCCGTGGCCACGTTTCTAGTTCCCTGTTCTTCTTATGCAGACAACCTGTACCGTGTTCGCTTGAACAAGGCATATTACATTCTATCTCAGCAGGATATCACCGCCACCAGGCATAGAAATTGACGAAAAGGTGAAGTGTTTACTTTTTCCCCTGGTTAATTATTGAAAACACATTGGAATCGTTGTCAAAATTATGATTGGCAATCATTCATCTTGTCAGGACTACAGAGCTCCTGCAGAGAAAAAAATTATGACTTAATTCCAGTGATAACACCAATCGTGACGGAGGTTCCAGTTTCGATTCCTTTGTTGCTGCATTCTTGAATGTATTTAATTTTTTCAATATTTCGTAGAGCATGAAAAATTATTCATGCTGTTTAAAAGTAGAGGAAGAATTAAATAATTAAATTTTACAATGTAGATTTTTCGCGTTTGCACCTTGCAACAAAAAAGCCTACAACCGTCGGATTCAATGTGTTTCCTTATTCTTTTCAACGCAACGAAAGCCACTAGAGATTGTTTGTATTACGTTTGAATTTAATCGCAACATGACCACATTTTCATATTAATTAAATTCGTAATAAAATACTTCATGTACTTTGCTGTTATGGAATATGGTTCTGGCAAACGAACTGTTAAGAATTTCATTCCTACTTATACTATGTTTGTAGGATATTTATCTGCTTTAGTTTAGTTCCTACGTTGCGCTAAATCAGCATCTTTCTTACATATTGAGTCTAACATCCAAGGCGCAGCAATAGTGGTTGACGCTTGATCTCTATAAGAAATGCATTTTAGTTCTGAGATAGCTATACTGGTTTAGTTCCTGCGTGTTCCCTGCGTATTTAAAAATTTGTCTCATACGACATACTGTGACATCGTCGAGATCAGTCCAGCTCAGTAGTTCAAGTCCCTTAATTCCCAACTGGTGAGATTGGAGCCATTGCATAGCTGATGTCTTACCAGGTACCTTTTTGGCTTCCAAGATTTATATATCAAAAAATATCATTAAGGCAGTGCAAGCCCCTTGAGCGCAAAGATGCATCCCTCCAACATTATTTGTAGTGTTGATCCTGATCTTCCACTGTCACTCAATGTTTTCCACATATAAAATTTCAAAGCTACTTTCTACTGGCACTACCACTAGCAGTACTAGAGCTGTCCCGACTGCTGCTCCATATGATTGAAACTTACTGGAAAACTTCGCAGTCATCGCCCTGTGGGTGTCAATTCTTTGTGATTCATATCTCACTAAAACAAGCAAACCAAAAACATTGCTCACCAATTTTTACACTGAAGGGCAGTAATCAACCACTTTTGGTCTCTATCCCTCTAGCGGTCCAGGATCCATGTCTTTTCATGAGTTTGCGCATCTCCATGCTGGTCGAAATAGAAGCACGGTATCACGTCGAAACAAAAACCCGAAAATGGCATATCCTCGATATTCGTCTTGAGAGGAAATGAAAAGCATAAAAAGAAACAGGAACCAAGGAAACTAAGTTTCTTCAAACCTAGCCACAGAGCCGCAAGAAGGAGTTTTGCCCCCAAATAGGATACGAAAAAATGCATGCAAGAATAATGTGACACCACCCCATTATAGAATGCGATTTCCGTACTATCAAAAGATACAGGCGAATGCGTATCCTTGATGATTTGATTTCTGCTTTGTTCCACTTTTGCTTTTACCACTTTTTTATTCGTCTTAAAAATTTATAAGAATTCAAAGTAATCCCAGAGAAAAAAATAAAAGGAAGTTGATTCCAACAATTCGAGGGTGGTCTAAAAAGTTTCTGATCACCACGTAGAGATGGCGAAACTCGTTTATTTTGACATTTAGGCACCAACGTTTCAGCCATTTTGAATGAGCAGTTTTGAGTTCATAGAAGTGAGTCGATGTGAGTGTTTTTGTGAAAATGGAAAAATGTGCATCGAGCTCTTATAATTATTTCTTTTTGAAATACTAAAATTTAATAACAATATGCCAACACAAATCAAGCAAGCGTTTCAAGCTATTTTCCATCACGCATTAGAAAAAACGATCAATGAAATAAAGGCCGAAATACAATAGTGCGAGACTGCGATACGAGAGCGCGACGAGAGTCTCGCAGCAAATGTCAAGCACTTTTCGTAACATGCATTTGTATGCGACATCGTACAATGATTGCGATGCGTCGATGCGAGGCGCGAAATATTCGGAAAAACGAAAATTCCTCGCAACGATGTGCGTGGCATTTGTCAATTGCAATATGGCGCTTAAATGAAATTTGAATTTCAAACGCCTGAATTACTTTTGAAGTACTTTACATAAGTACATTATTTTTATTACATTTTTATCATATTTTATTACATTTAAGTACATTATGTATGAATTTTGAATGAAAATTTCGTGCATCCTAGTTAAGGCTTTTATTTGCTAAACGAAGGAACATTCCAAATTCAACACTTTTAAAAAATCAAAAACAATTTTAATCAAATTTCATTTAAAATGTCACGAATTTGGCATTTGTCATATGAACATTAATGTTCCCCGCATCGCGTGCATTGTAAATTGAATGCGTTGCGTGACGATGAGGGAGAATCGCATCGCACTCACGTATCGCCGTCACGCAGTATTGTATTTTGGCATATAGACTTGCTTTATGTTCATATGTTTGCATGGTATCGTTGTTTTCGGTTTTTTTTTTCTGTAGTAAGAATTATGAATTGTTTGTTTTCCACTAAATAAAGTCTAACTATTAACAAGTGGATTTCTTTTATAGTATTGATGCTTCGGGTCATATTGACCCGAACAGTCCAAGTTTCAAGCAAATGCGAACGGACCAGGAGGGTCAACAAAAATTATCTTATTATTTTGATACTATCTTTGATACTATCCAACATGCTTTTCATAAAATAAGAAGCATAATATTTTTACAAATGGAAAATGCATTTAATTTATTCATTGCAGTTTGCTTATCATAAGATAGCATGGAAGGAACTTGAAGCTCGTTGACTTAGTCTATTTTAATGAATTTACTATTTAAAATAATTTTAAATAAAAGTTTTTAAATGAAATATTTTTTAAATAAAATAGAGTTTTTAATGTATGATTTTCTTTGGTTTATCTCTTTCATTTCAATAATCAATGATAAAAGCTATTTGTTCAATTGTTGAAGAATTTATTGTTTCAGTGTTTGATCGCATTTCTTTACGAGAAAACTTATTTAAAATTATTTTATATATTACATATAGCATAAATGGAAAAAGAAAATAATATGAAAGAAATTAAATATTTAATCATATTTATATATTACAATTTTGAGTTCCTACAAGTTTAGAGCCTGCTTAAGTCATCATAAACGTGGGATGCCAGATGTTATGCCTTCAACTTGAATAACCGACGAAAAGAAATATTGGTAAGTCTAAAAAGTATTGAACCTTTTTTTGTAATTTTTCGATTGAATTTTTCTTTTATTTGGATTGGAAAATGGATTTTATTTAAGTACATATTGTCGATTATTATCTATGACCTTTTGCCATCTTTAAGGTAGAGCCATTATTCCATCTGTGTAGGACTTCTGTGGTTTATCGGCAAAAAACTTCGCCAAGTGATTTTCACAGTCCCTCTTTGAAGTGGAAGTTTTGCAGAGACCGAAACAAATGGTAGTCTGATGACGCAAGGTCTGGATTATACGGTGGATGCACCAAAACTTCCCAGCCAAGCTCTGTCAATTTTCGCCGAGTCATCAAAGATGTGTGTGGTCTGGCATTGTCATGATGGAAGACAACGCCCTTTCAATGGATCAATTCTGGCCGGTTTTTTTGAATTGCTTGTTGCAATCTAGTTGGTTTGGTTAATTGCTGACAGTACAGAGTCGAATTGAGTGTTTCGCCAGGTTCTAGTACCTGATGATAAACAATTCCCTTCAAATGCCACCAATACAGACAGCTCAACCTTATTTGGTGTCAATCCTGGCTTTGAAGTCGTTTGTGATGATTCGACTTTTTTGACCATGATCTTTTTCGAACGACAACCTCGTATCTTTCTCATTTTTTATTGCCCGTAATGATTTGCTTCAAAAATTGCTCGATTTCGTTGCGTTCAATTAGCATTTCGCAAATGGAAATTCAGTCGATCAAATTTTTTTGGGTTAATTCATGCGGCACCCAAACGTCGAGCTTCTTTGTGCATTCAGTAGGGTGGAGTGATAATGTATGAAAAAAATTTTTTTTAATGGAATAGCAATATAATGTTGCCTTTTAATGATTAAATTCAGCATACAAAAGATTGTTTACTTGTCTTGATGTTATGAGGTGCCCCAACCCAATTGAAAAGTAGAAAAATACTAAATTTTTAAAAACATTGATCTAATTTTGAATGATAGTATTTTTCTAGATTTCCTGTCTCTTATAAAACAAACTACATGGTGATACGTTAAATAAAAGCCTGGTTAGTAGTATTAATGTTTTTAATCAAGAAAAATAGAAAAAATATATATTATCAAGGAATGAAAAAAATCAGAAATAAGTAGATTATTTGGTATTAAATTGTTTTTTTGTTTCAAAATTAGGCATTTGCTGCCGTGATAATAGTCTTGCCCTTATGAAACCGTCTCGTTTTTTTTCTCCACAAACTGCACTTGAAGCTTTGGTCACCAATTTGATACAGCGCTCTACGGCTTGGGTATGGCACGGAAAATCTTTAATATTCTGACATGTAGTCAAACCGCTTTTGACAATCTCTTTCAAGGCTTCATCAGATAAATTGGAAATCAGAGGTGGCTCAGTTATCTTACAGTCTTGCCAAGTAATTAAGTCGGTATAATCTTTAGCATCGAAATTTAAAGCAGGCACTTTAAATGTTCGAAGCCCTAGAGTATTCCCTGCTCTTGCTTTTAAAATTCGTTGATATGATAGTTTACGTATGATTTCTCTGTCGTCTCCAAGCATAGCAATAAGAATATTTTCTGGATGACCAAAATATCCATTTCGTTGGATTACCTTATCAAGGATTTTCTTCAAAGGCGCATTCAAATATCGAGTTAGGGTAATTGTTTGCCACAGGTGCTTAGCTCCGTTTGTACATGAAGAATAACATTTTATTGTGAACCACATTGGACCATAGTAGTAAGCCATCTAGAATGGTTAAGTGGTCCAGGTGTAATATTAGCTAGATTGGGAGCAAAAATGCCAGTGCTGATAGCTGTCATCACATCGTAAAGATATTTTTGGTCGGTGCTCAAGTCATTTCTAGCGACTTCAGGTAATATGCAGGGAATGGTGGTAAATTGAACAAGTGGAATTGATTCAGATTTTTGTAATTCAGATCCAATATGGCCTGAAAAGCATTTAGACCCTGTAGTTTTTCCATCCAAATGCAATAAAAGATGTCGCAATGGTAACTCATTCGAATGTAACTGGCAGATAAACGATTGTAATGGTTTGTTAAGTTCTTCTTCCATAAAACGAATAACACCTCCTTTCAAACCTGTATTCAGGACTGTACCATCGCAACTAATAACAACTGTTTCATCCAATTCCACCGATTTTGTTCTCAAATGATTTTTTATGGTACTTTCAATATCTTTAGCAGTTCCCAACTCACACGTAATATGCCCGAAATAATCACTTCCTGGCTCTGATAAAATCACATAATGGCTTTCTGTTACTCTTTTTCTATACAATTTTCCTTCCTCCTGAATACTAACCAAAGTCTTATCTTTTCTACCATCAAAATAAATTCCGCGTATATTTTTATTGCGATCTGCATCGTAATGCTGATCTGACTTTCGTTCTTTCTCGGCACAACTTTGAACGATCAATGACAGCACTTGGATCCTTTGATGTAATAATACCAACATCTTTCAACACAAAAGAAGCTATAATAGCAGCTGCTCTGTCAGAGACTCCAGTACGATCGCAGGCGAGAGCTAATGATGGTAAATTTAATCTCTTTTTCTTTGCTGGCGGAGCAGCTACTTGTTTTGGCGATTGATAAGGACTAGAAGCTACGCTATTATTGCTTGAACTGATGCTTTCGGTTGTTAAGTCATCAGGCAAAGAACGAGAACAAGACGGTTGGTTAGGATCCATTATCTCTTTGTTACGCAGTAATTCTTTTTCTTGTCTTTTTAATTTTTTCATATTTTTTACAGTCGCAACCAAATCTACACCACCTATCATCATTTTTCTTGTAGTTCTTTGATCTAGTAAAAAATATACTTCTTCCTAGAGAATACGGCTGTCTTTTGAACAATTACACTTTGAGATTACTTTGCATTTGCAACCGCAAACATCGAATAATAACCGTTGGGACTCAGTAACAAATTCATTTATTTTCTCTTGATATTTCTTGTTCGTTTGACGGCCTTGATAAGGTTTTAGTAAGCTTCTATATTTTTCATGGTAAGATCGAATAAGTTGAAGTACTCTCTTAAAGCTGACAGTAGGAAGCGACGCTTTTCGCCAGATATCTAAAATTTCCGTAGCCAATCTTTGGGATATATCATGAAATGTCGGCTCTTATGTTGTTTTGTCAAGCTTTAATTCATATTTAATAAATAAGTAATTTTTCATAACAGCATTATAAGTTGGTAATTGAGACACTGGTAACTTTCCCGGTAAACCAAACACAGGACAACATGTCTCTTTTCGTGTTTTGACTTGCGACATTTGACTGTAATAAAGAGAAATAATAGGTATAAATTATATCGAAAATAGTGTGTCATCGACACTCTGTGAACAGGAAATTAAAAATATTACTTACATGAGTCTTATTTCCTTGATGGCAGTGGTTAAAATCAATGTTTCTCACAAGTAGAATAACAATAATACGCGCGCACTTAATGGCATTCGAACAACGTTTGACAACGATTGCCAAGTGCAGTGAAATCACCTCTCCCGCCTCAATCCCCCCCCACCTATCCACGCACTATTCAAAGTGAAACAGTTGCCAACTGAACGGAACACACAGAATATGATTTAGCGTTCATTTGACATTATTAGATGTCGGTGTTTTTTGACAAAATTTTGCGAATTTTTCTAAAGTTCATGATATTGGGGGCACCTCTTAATTTATCATGTGCCAAATAAAATTTTGTATGCATATTTGTGAACAATAACAGCAACTTTTCACAGGTATTCTGAAACGAATATGAAAAAAAAATTTTTTCACTCCACCCTAGTATTCAGCCTTACGCAAATAGTTCAAAACTGTCTGGTAATGGATATTAATTTTATGAGCAATGTCATGGCTGCGATGTGTCAGTCTTGTTCAATTTTTTGTAAGAGTTGATCGACTTTTTCAGTGATTGGTTAACCTGAGCGAGTTGCATCTTTGACAAATTCAAAATTTCCCGAACGGAAGCGAGCGAACCATCTCTTGGCTCGGGCTTTTGATAAAGTATCTTGACCGTAGACAACACACTTTTTTTCACGAGCCTGCGATGCATTCTTACCTTGATTGTAGTGATATTTAAAATATATCGAATTTTCAGAAATTTCATTCATTTTTAAATGAATACAATTTCATTTTTAAATGAAAATTGTAGATTGTCATGTCACCTTTCAAACGCATGTCTGTTTGACTAAATCTGATTAGTATTGCCCGATATATGACAATGAACACCATCTAGTGACAAAAAAGGCTCAATACTTTTAAAACTATCCAATAAAAAAAAAGATTGAAGAAAAACCATGTTTTCGTCAATTTCATCGCCAATCGCCCAAAAATTTCTTGCAATGCATTTAATCGCATTTTTCCGCTCAAAACCTTATCCAACATGGTTTCTGAACTCAATTTAATCGATGCAATTGACATTCCTTTAAATTTCTTAAATTCTAGTAGTCAGAATAAAAATAAATCGTACTTTTCACGGCAAGAAATCTCTTAACGACATCGTTCTAAAATTGTCGGGTCTATGTAACCTCAGTGAAGGATATTTGTTATACCAGGATAGTATACAACTCTAGGGTGAAATTATATTGCGATTGAATAACTTTGTGATGAACACTGATGATCCCCACTACATTTTCACCTCATAATTTGCAAGTTAATCTGCTCTGCATGCATTCTTTCGACGTTATCCTTATGCAATTTCTTTGTTTCTGAGTTGGAAGGAAAGTAATGTTTTTCATTTCAATTATGCGTTATGTTCTAAATAAATTATTTGAAATTGAGCGGAGAAAATTCACCAAGCTACCAACTTCTTATGTTTTTCATTAAATGTGCTCCTTCGCAACCTATAAATTAATGGCAACTGCATTCAGAAATAAAATTATTCTTGGACGATTTTTCACTAAATACTACGGCTACAAAAATGTTCATTTATAAAAATAAATATTTTTGAATATTTTTTTTATTCAATTAAAAGGCAAATGCTCTCATTCATTGCAAAATTTACATGAAAATAAATTGCTGGTGATGTTTTAAGTTTCCTTCGGAAGGGTCAGCACTCGATATCAATTAGCAAAAAATTCGACGCTGGTGAATAAACGTACAAATGATACTTGAGGCAAAAAGACATTCATACTATGTAATATAACGGCCAATTAACGAATGAAAAGCATCAAGGTAGGTACCAAGGTTATGTTACATATTAATTTCAACGGTTCAGGTGTGTAACACACCTTTGGTTGGTTGTTAATTGGGTGAATCACTTGAAAAACAACCATAACAGAAAAATGGACGAAGGGATGAAAAAACAGAAAGTTTTAAAGGTCCAGTTGTAATGTTATTCTTAATCTTGAACTCATATCATGGTGCCATAAGAGCGCAATTGAAGATACTCAGTTATTCTAATAACTCAACTATTGCAAACTCGGATTAAACACAAATCATTCTAGATTCAATTTGTTGAAACGAATTTGCATTCTCCTAAAAAAAAGAAGAAAATATTCTTATCGATTTTCCTTGTTCCGATGGATTAAGAAAAGGCAGCAAATGACAGTTTATAAATCAATGCAGTGCCTTCCTGAGTGTCCTGTAGATGGACAATGTTTTGCCTATTAGCACACAAGAGGAAAACAAATTATCGCAATTTAAATATTGCATCGGGTAATCAATTTCCAGGGATCCAAGAACCAGAAATTTTAAGGAACGTGATCTAATACTTGCGAAATTGTAATAAAATTTCTTTTTTATTAAAAATTGGTATTTCCATTATTAAATCTGCTTGTAAAACTCCCATTCTCATATGTTCAAATCATTATGATGGAAATACTTATGGCAATATTTTTTATAACTCTCTGCACCAACTCGTACTCAAATGATGAACAACAATTAGAAAATTTTTATGATTTATTCCAAAATTTGAGCCTGAATTGGTTTTGTAGTCCTTTCTACCCATTTTTCAACATGCGTAGGACTTTGGTCATCTGATAAATATTTTTTATCGGCAGTTTCCAATTTCAACTCCTCATTTTTCAAATTTAAATCCAACTTTTTCACACGACTAAGGCGGAATAATCAAAAACACTTGAATCGGCTTTAGTTATCGTTAGGTATTCGGCATCTAATATATGGACCGAGTCTTCTGACAATTTTCAATAGATATCAGCATGAATTGTGGTTTTGAATTTGACAAATTTTTATTCTATCGTGAGAAAAATCTACTTCGACAAGCAGACGATTGTGGCCTGTATGTGTCATTGGAACACTTCCGTGAGAACAGCAGAGCCGTAAAACACTGAATGTCCAATGTGGTCAAATTTGCATATTCGTACCACACATTGCCTAAGCTAGAAATTAAATTTTTATAGACTAGCCATAAACTTCGTTGATTGAATTACTGACTCAGTTGATAGACCTTACATTTGGTTTTATTAGTATTTCCATTGTAATTTTAATTATCACTGGTTTTAAATTTTTTTAATCCTTTTTATTAACTTATTTTCAGCACCCGTTCATTTATTGCATTGATTCGTTCGTAGATTTAGTTCCTTAAACCATTCATTTACTATGCTGTGAATATCTTTGAATATTCATCTGATGAATTCGCTAACTGCTGTCAATATATTTCCCAAATGCTTCCTTTTTTGCATTTTTTGGATGGTGATGTTTCAGGTCTTGCCCTCTTTGCTGCTGCAACACACGTAAGCGTTTTTGAATTTTACGGTTCTACACCCCGCGTCGATAGTTTTGCAACGTTAAAAATTTCAACTTGCCTATTTTCATTTTACTATGCGTTTTACGGTGCTATTAGTCCTGTATCACTACATTATTTAAAATGATAATAGCAAATGTCTTTTTATAAATCCAAAACCAATAGTTGCCTTGGAAATTCAATTTAATGATTAAACGCATTGTGAATGGGTCTGTCGCTATGAAAATCGTTTGCTTATATGCAACAGAGTGTTCCTCAGCACTCACGTTGTTGCCGATTTTTTCTACAAATATTATCACACTTTGCCCATTTTTATAATCTTAAAGAAGAACTATGAAGACTACTTTCCATCCCTTTTAAAGTGTATACAAGATACAGCTCATCCATGTCATGTCCTCCCCCTGAATTCGCCTTACGTAATAAATGAATGGCCCCTAATAAACTAACCCTTAGTGGCCCCTGTTTCCAGAGTTGAAGTTTGCGAAACGAGTCCCAAGGATACGCCATATAGTAGTACCTAGCAAGCTAGGCCTGTATGCTTTCAACTCTGATACTAGATTTAGTGCTTTTATTAAGCATGAGATTGCAAATGGCGAACAAGTTTACTAAAATGGTAACTTATGCCCAGAAATGGTAGGCACAATCATAACATGCCCCACTGCGTTAATCAAACTTAAAAATATTATATATATAATATATACACAAATATTGAAAAGGTGCAAATAGTTATAGTTTTGTATATATGTGCTATAGTTGGTCCTTCCACAAATGACATAATTAAGAATAGGAATACTCAGTTTTGGGAATGTGGGTCTAAGCTGTAATCAATTTCAGCACCAGAAAGCATGAAAGAAGGGAAACTTAGTGATTTGGTATGAACTTTCACCTTTCTTTCGCTTGATGGCACTCCCGGACCATACCGCGTATCTCCAACCAAAGTGTAGGACTTCCACCGATACTCAAAGTTTGAGAAGTTTCAATGGTTTTTGTCTATGGTTTGACAGTTTAGAATGTCAGAACTTTGTTTACATTTCTATTCAGTAAGATTTGGCAATTCATCATGAACCGTATAATGCTAAAACAAAGCTTCCAAATTGTGGAAATTTACGTTGAAAAGAAAATAAATCTGTTTGCGAAGTTCAAAGATCACTTCGTCCATTAAACGGTGAACATATTTGGTCAAGTGAGTAAGCATTTCGTGCAGTTATTGATGTTTTTCGCACTAATTTTACTCTTTTCAATTCAAAACCATCTTAAAAACAAAGAAATGTATGTACTGAAGTAAATTCTGCTGCTGTAGCGTGAAGTATTGAAGAAAACGCCGAAATGTCGATTCATCGCCGTTCTCAACTTGGCGTTTGTCCTTCTACAACGTGGGAAATTTTACGTAAGGATCTTGGCTTACGTGCCTTTAAAATACAACGAGTGCAAGAATCAAAACCAAACGATCATCGTATACGCCGCATTTTTTTCTGATTAGGCTAGTTTGAAACGGGCCGAAGATAAGCATTTTTAGCGAAGAATCGTGCTTAGTAATAAAGCTAATTTCTGGATAAACGGCATCGTCAATAAGCAAAATTGGCGTATATGGAGCGAAAACAATTTTAAAGACCTTAACAAATCACAATTTTATCCATTGAATTGACTGTTTGGTGCGGTTTACACCCTGGCGGCATCAGCTGTCCTTATTTCTTTCAAAATGAGAAAGGAGCTGTCATTAGGGTCTTTGGCGAGCGCTATCGAGCCATGCTGACTGATTTTCTGTTCCCAAAAACTAAACAGCTAAACATCGACGACATTTGGTTTCAAACAGACGGCCCAACTTACCATGCAGCGCGCTTGACCACCAATTTATTGCACAATCAATTTGATGAAAACTGCATTTCCAGAACTGTTCTAGTTAACTGGCCCGTTCGTGAGACTTAACACCTTTCGGTTACTTTTTATGGCGCTATGTTAAGTCATTGACTTATGCCGCCAAACCAGCGACTCTTGAAGCATTGGAAACCAATTATTCAAACCACCATTACATGGCCATAAGGCCAACTTTATTGGAAAAAAAGCAAAAAATTGGACTGATCGAATGGACTATGTGACTCGTAGCCAAGACAGACATATGCCGGAAATCATTTCAAAGAAACAAATGCCATGAAATTATCTATCAGATCATAATATTAAAAAATACACTGCAACAATGTATCTCTCTTGTATTTGTATTGTACAGCCTTTATATAAATATTGTTTAGTCCACCCGACTAGCTTTACTCAGATGTAATACGAGGTCTGTTCAAAAAGTACCCGGAATTTTCGTTTTTCCAAAAAAATATTTATATATTCGTCTACATCAATGTGGTCCCCTTCAAAGTAGTGCCCCCCAGATATAATACACTTATGCCAGCGTTTTTTCCAATCTTCGAAGCACTTTTGATATTCACTTTTTGTTATGTCCTTGAGCACTGTCAGCGATTCGGCCTTTATTTCTTCAATCGAGGAAAAACGCCGTCTTTTCATGGGTCTCTTCAACTTTAGGAACAGAAAAAAGTCACACGGAGCCATATCTGGTGAATATGGAGGTTGGGGCATGACTACGGTATTGTTTTTAGCCAAAAACTTACGAACAAGCAATGACGAGTGAGCAGGTGCGTTATCGTGGTGCAAAAGCCATGAATTCTTTTTCCATAAATCGGGGCGTTTTTTTCGGATTGCTTCACGCAAACGTCGCATAACTTCAAGGTAATACTCCATATTAACCGTACGACCTTGTGGTAAGAACTCTTGAAGCACTATGCCATTATAATCGAAGAAAAAAGTAAGTAAAACCTTGAGATTTGATCGAACTTGACGTGCTTTTTTCGCTCTTGGTGACGTTGAATGCTTCCAGGTGGACTATTGTGCTTTGATTTCGACATCATAACCGTACGTACGTACATAACCGTACGTACCCATGTTTCACCACCAGTTATAACCCTTTCAAGCAAACTTGGATCGTCGTTGACGTCATTTAACAGCTCCTGAGCGATGTTCATGCGATTGCTTTTTTGGTCAAAATTCAGCAGTGTTGGAATGAATTTTGCTGCCGCTCGTTTCATGCCCAAAAGTTTGGAAAAAATGTTATGGCATGAGTCAATTGATATGCCAACTTCATCAGCAGCTTCTCTAATTGTTATTCGGCGATCATTTATAATCATTTTTTCCACGTTTTCATCGATTATTGACGTGCTGGGTCGACCGGAGCGTTCGTCATCTTCAACGTCTTCGCGGCCATCTTGGAAACGCTTATACCACTCTTAAACACTTGTTTTTTTCATAGTAGAGTCACCATAGGCTTTTTATAACATTTCACATACTTTGTTACACTTTATTTCATTTTTTACGCAAAATTTAATACAAATTCTTTGACTCTTCAATTCTTCCATTGTTTAAACAAGCAAAAATCGCCGAGCTCATAAAAACACTTCGAACCTTAGCGACTACCACAGACAAAGTAAACAGTGAATATGGCTGAAAATTTTATCATACTTTAGGGGCATGTATACCAACACAATAAAAACAAATTTTGACAATCGGACTCTCCAGACCCGCGAAATTTAAAAATTCCGTGTACTTTTTGAACAGACCTCGTATGTTGTCGAAGTAAATCTTTATTTGGAAATTGAATGGTTTCGATAAACGTAGTGTTCCGAAGCGAACAAAGGGAGAGCGCACTGCAAAGCCTCGAGTTGGGTAGGAGTTCTTCTGGGGGATGTCAAAATGTTTAATTCGGATATAGTAGTTGTATCAGCCATACACGGTCCAAACAGCATATAATATGTAAAATCCGAAAGCGTGGAAATCTCGCAGACACTCTGGCGCGTCAATGTTGTGAAAATAATTTTCGGGGTGAGGAGATTGACGAGAAGGACAAACAGTACATCATCATAAATAAATTAAGAGAGGCCCCGATAAATTTGGGCATGCAGAGAAAGTTATACGACCACTTGATACAAAGGAAATGAGAGACTTAAAACTAGGACTTAACAAACACAGAGTACATGGATCGACACAGCGACAAACGCAATGTTGAATTGGCTCCAGGACAATGTCTGAAACATCATGATGGACATAAGTACCAGTATTTTTCGTTTTAAAAAAATTACGTACGACATGGAAATTATTTCATACATAAAAAAATAATCGTTTTGTAAAAACCTTTTTTCTCTTCTCTTTTCCTTTTTTTCGTCTATCTTCAAAATCCTTGAAGAAGTTTTACTGAAGAAGTGATAGCCGAAAAAATAGAATTCCAGAGAAACGATATGGATTCAAGGACGTACATTCGACGGAAATCCCACAAGAATAGGTTACTAAACGCATTAGAAATCGTATGGAGCGCAGAAAGTCAGCAGGTTTAGTTATGTTTGGTATAGCGATTGGACTCATTATTAGGCATCAGTATTAGGCATTGGACTCATCTTCAAAATGCATGAATCCTCTATCTCCCTACCACATATCTAACTGATACATATATTTCTTAAAGGTCAATCTTTTAAAGTTAGAGTAGAATATCATCTCCTTAGCCTCTTAACTACTCACGCTAGAGTCCCACAAGGATCATCCATTTCACCAATGTTGTACAATTTGTAGACGACAGAAATTCCAATATTGGCAAACAATGTTTAATTATAACTATATGTGGATGTCGCGTGCATATACTATAATTCAAGGCAAGTAGAAGTGATCACCTTAAAGCTGCATCTCTTAATTAAAATAGTACCAGAATACTCCCTGAAATTGAAATTTAAGGGTAAAAAGAAAAGACCCAAACCATATTTTTCACAGGATACAGAGGGAAACAACCAACGACTCAATACAAAACCATGAAACAAAACTACTGAATACAAAGGACTCATACTCAACAACAGGATAACTTGAAAAAATCATATAAATAAGAAAGGACACTGCCTAGGCATACTTCCTCCCTATACCCTAACCGCAGATCTGTTCGCTAAAACTTGAAAAATAAGGATCTCAACTACCAGCAGACAATCATGCCGACACTACTTCAAGGTAGTACCACTTTCGGGTAGACAGCGAGGACTACAAAAATGGGTTCCAGTCCCTACAAAATAGAGCCTTACAGTGGATTTGCCGGATTCCATGGAATGTTCGGAACACGGACTACGCAAAAACTTGCGTTTTGAGATAGTTGGGAAATACATGAAGTCCAGAGCACTGATACTATTTGACAAGATAGACGAGATTCCGAATAGAATCATGGAACTCGTGAAAATCCTAGATGAAGGTAATCGAAATACATTTCCATGCCTCAGACCAATAATAAACGACTGAGTTAGATGTTGGTGAGTGTTCAACATTCACAGACAGAAATGGAGCAAGAACGCTAAATCGCACTAACTCCTCGTAACCAATGCTCCGATAGCCCATGGTGTCTGAGGACTTGTCAGTGGTTATGCTTTTGTTTTAGGTGATTTGAAATTTAGTTTCAGCTACACTTGGACGAATTTCCTGCTATGAATTCAGTAAATCGATTACTTTCGAGACTAGGGGAAATATATGGAATGTATGAGTATTGCATGAATTTGTTGCATCATTGAAGAATAACAATAACAAAGCCGATTAAATTAAATAAAATTAAATTGCAGCCTATACTAAGTGCTGAACTAAAATCAAACGGTATTTTAACAATGATCCTGTAGACCCATTAGCATTTGCCTACCATAACTTAATGAGGATTGTTCATTAAGGATAAGAAACAGGGAGATGTGTATTAAAACTCTGTCAAAACTTATAGTTCAACCAAAGTGTTTTTTTCCCACACGAACCTCATTCACTTCTTTGATTCTTTGGATGACAGGACGATCTTTAAGACCAGCTCATTCATTCAAACCTCAGAGTTATGATTTTATCCATTCGAATACCGGACCGGCAACCACAACCACGGGTAGGTGGGTTGGAGGATAAGGATTTGACAGAAGATACACCAGTCCAGCGCGTCAATACGGTTCGAACAATATGGAAGTCCCACTGTGCTCCAACAATAGGGCAAAAGAAAAATAGAATATACGGCGGGAGGATTTGAGTTTAAATTTTCAACATGCATTATACGAAGTATACGAGGGCGGTCCGATAAGTACTTAGCTTCACCGCCCGTTGGTTAATTTGTAAATGGTATATGGTACATACGTCTAGTACATTTTCGAAGACGGCTACTGTCATGACTCCAGCCGAGTCGGACTCGTAGTTTTGTTTTAATCGCGTGCGGAAGCGGGAGTGTCGATTTTTGAAAATTACAAATAGAGCAATACCGGACGATGATTCGATTCCTGCTTTTGGAAGGAAAGTCGCGAAATCATAGTGCGCTTTGATTCTGTGTACGGGTACTCTGCTACTGTGATTGACCATAAAAATTGGTTTAACGAGTTTCAACGTGGTCGCAGGTCGGTTTTTGACAAGCCCCGCCCAGGTGCTCTGAAAACAGATACCACAGAGGATAACATGAATAAACTTCACTATTTGCATAGGCATACCGCCGATTGAAAGTGTGCGAGATAGCTGAACACTAGGTATCTCAAAAGAACGCGTGTGTCATAATATGCATGAAATTTTGAGCATGAGAAAGCTGTTGGTGTGATGGGAGCCACGTATACTCACTTTGGACTACAAGGGTGACCTTGAGACTACCTCAGACCACTATTTGTCACAGTTTAAATGTAACCCGAAGGAGTTTGTGCATTTGCAAACATGGTCTTCCGGTGCACACCAGAGAGTAAGAAATAGACACATAACACCGTAGAGTAAGAATAAATGAAACATTGAACGTCATTCGGTGAACGTACTCCGAAGCAGGTCAACACATCGGAAAGGCGATGACCATCGTTTTCACGAATTCAAAAGGTATGATCAGCAAAGCCTACTTGGAAACGGACGAAAACGCCATAAGGCTCTACCATACCGAATTATTCGGCAGATACGATTGCAAAAAAGACCCCATTCTACGAAGAAAAAAGTGCTCTCTGCACCACATCAACGCACTGACTTACACCTCGCCGTCGCCACGGACAAATTAGTATAATTGAGCTACGAGCTGCTACTTCCTTGACCATATTCTTCGGATTTGGCTCTGGGCGACTTCTTGAATAAGTCACCCGCTGGGCAGTAATTTAAGTCGAATATCAAGGTCATCGCCACCACGAAGACCTACTTCGATGACCTCGAGAGTATTTTTCAGCCGGGTTAAAGAAGTTGGAGCATCGCTGGGGCAATTGTGCCTAGCTAAGATGCAGATAAATAAACCACCACTTTTCGGAAATTTACCATTTTCTTTTGTATGGTTTATCTTTATCCGACCGCCCTTGTATAGCGCATATTACTGTACCAGCTCGACGGATATTTAGAAAGTCCTGCATGGCTCATTCCAGTAATCTAAATGCTAATAGATTCTGAATTATCTGAAGCATCGCAGTTAGGTCTACGACACCAAGCAAAGTCGACGGAAATTTCTAATTATATAAAGTGTGGCTCAGGGCTCTATTCTGGGTCCTTTACTGTGAAAGTTTACCAAGATGGGTCACTGGGACTTGAACTCCCGGAAAAGTTTCGAGTGATCGACTATGCAAATAATTTTGCGGCACAAGCTATATGAGGTGTACAGCTGATTAACTAAAACCAAGGCGGAATACCATAAAAGGGTATGTAGAGAGGTGAATTACTACTCCTAGCTTTAAATTAGCGCTACGGTAAGCAGAAGACATCATCGTGTCAAAGGAGAGGATCACCAGAGTAAGACAGATAAGAGTTGGGAAGTAGTAGTCGTGGAAACAATGAGTCAAGTGCGTCTAGACTTTAAGTTTAATTTCCCACAGCAAATGAGAGCAATAGCAGATATGGTCAGGGCAAAGGACTTGGCTGTAAGTCAACTAATAGCCAACGTTTGGGGCCCCAAGTCCGAAAAAGGAGACCATTGATGAGTGTCGTTCCGTGCTTCTATTCGAAACAGAACTTTTGAAGGAAATTTTCAAAAATAAGCTGCAGTTAATCGCATTTCTTTGTATTGCATTATCATACCGAACAGTTTCTGAGTCAGTGGTGCTGATAATCACTGGAGTATACTAAATGCCCTACTGGCCAGAAAAGAAGAACAAAACATAACAAGTGCAGCAAACCAACAGCCAGAAATAAGTAAAGACTACACGTTTTCGACGAATGACAAAAAATGAGGTGGGCGTGTTAATATGGAATCGTAGCTAATCTAAGAGCTACGACTGCGGTTGAGTCAAAACCTCGGTCAGACTGAATTCTACCTGAACTATTAAGCGGATTAAGTGGTCTTCAAGCTCACCTCCACACGATTGTTAAGTCATGGTCTATATATTGCATATTCTGCAATGGGGAGATGGGTGATAATGGAACAGACTCCGCAGTGATATTGTCGAGAATAAATTGGGATATCTCTGTCCAAATAATCTTATCAAAGAGATACTAAAGCCAAGTGTTAAGTTACGCTCTGTCTATTCTAACAATAAAACAACGCATACTCAATAAGCTGGAGGCATCTCGAATCAAGGCGTCCTTCTTTTCCCTTCGTTTCGGCCATCTAAAGCGTAGAATATTGGTTTAGCCTGCGGTCCAGCTGCTTTGGGGAGTCACTAGGAGTCCGAATCTGAGAGTGTAAAGAGTTTAATTCCTCTGTCCCCATAACAAAATGCGCATGACTTTGTAATGAGATTGTATAAGAGGGCCAAATTTTCAAGAAACGTCAATATTCTGACGTGTAGTAGGGGACCGTAAAGTAATCCTCGAGTTGTTGAAGAAATTCGATCCAGGCTCTCCCACGATTTCTCTCCGGGTGCACCGTGCTCCTCCGTGAGACGCGTGCTGTTTCGTCGGTCATCTGCTCTAGGTTGCTACACAATTAAAACCCGCGCAAAGGAAGTTTTGTTGTTGCCAGCATAGTGTTCTTTCGGTGAAACGACCGCAACTAATAACTCCTGATTAGTAGGTTTTGCAGATACGATAAATCGGATTTGTATAAAATCCTCACAAAATTTCCTAAGGCTAATAAAAAAAATTATAAGATAATGAAGAGTGCCATGGGAAACTCAAGATAAAGGTGACTCGATTTTTCTAATGCATTTTTGTAAAATTGGCATCGACATCTTGGAAATAAACCAACGAGATGCAGATATTCAACATAATTTCATAGTGAAACAGGCTTAAAGTAAAAAGAATCGAGTAAGCCAAACGAATTTTATAGAACAAATTTATTACAATGAAACTGCGAACGTTCAATACAATCGTTCTCATATCGACTATCAACTTATGTTCTAAAATTCGAGGAGTATTTAATTAATAGATCACATAAATATTCGCTGCTAGTATGTACATTTGAAATAAATAACACTAACTAATAAATAGCAAACTAACTACATCACATTCTCGATCAATAATATTTACAAAAGGAACCATACATGGTTCCAATTCGATGATTCTGGAGGGTACAATCACCGCGCGTTACAATATTCTTCACGGAGAATACTCGGTGTACCAGATACAATCGGACTTGCGAAAATTGAACAAGTTTTCACTTTATGCAGAGGATTTTCCAATGATTCAACCTCCACATATTCAATGTAGACCCGTGGGGAGGAGAGCAATCGCCAAGTAAAAGGATTCATAAAATTCGTTCGATAGTCCCATGCAACTGTTAGGTGATCTATTTTGCCCACATCAGCTCCTGCTATCATAGCACTGTATTGGAATCCCGGCTCGAAGTATCTACAAATTAAAAATTAAAGCTTTTACTCATACAAAAAGAGTAAATTTTAAATTAACCTAATAAAGCTATAAATTTTAAGTTTATAATTATCAAAAAATGTAACAGTTTAAATGCAAATGAGACTTACTTTGGTTCAAGTGCAAAAGGGATCATCTCAGTTTGTCTCTTATCCGTCGAATGAATTTTTATCGAGAAAACACCAATTTCTCCACCATGCATTGCACTCTCGTCAGCTGCTGATATTTTGATTGTAGCCTTATAGTGTGCTTCTGTGAACACAAAAAACAGGATGTTATTATGGGGACATGGATTTTGAGTTAAAAGACTTACGGCAAAACGGTTTCTTGTCAGCGGTCATTAGATATGCAACTACCGGACTCGTATCACGAACTTCAGCATTCTGCACTAGATATCTATAGCCTTTGTAGCTCTGAAAACCGAATTGAATGCACATATGACCGTCGTGTCCGCATTTAGAACATTTCCCTTCTTGGAAACTCTGCAGAAGATAAAATGAATTTCTTATGAAAATCATGTTTCACGATTACAGAATCAGTTTGTTTTAAAATTTTAAGACATTTTGAAGTGTTAATAAAGGACCAAGAAGTACTCACCTCAAACGAATCACAGGTGATAGCCATAAACGGACAGTCGGGTTTGATGCTTTCTATGAAAAATTGATAGCTTCGAATATGATTGCAACCGACAAACTGTTGAACGCTCCAAAAGAAGGAACTTTGTGGCTTTTTCATGTACTCCTCAAATCTCAATCCACATCCCGGATTATCGTGGCCGCCATTTGGATAGAAATCAACGTGTCCAATTGGTTTGAGCATCCCCAATCCACCATTGATCAGGGAATGCGAGTCCGTATGAATCACATCAACAAAATGAGCATCTGTTTTGTCCAATCGAACAATTGGATCCGTTTCGGAGAACAATGGTTCAGCCGGATCCAGTCCTGTTATCCTTCCTAACTTCAATCCAAAGTCCTTTTGCAGTGTGTAACCAGTGTAGCCTGACAAATGCGATCCCAAAGAGTGACCAATCATATGGACTTTGTCCAAATTTTCGAAATTTAGTTCTTCCTAGAATAGTTGCAAAATTTTCAATATTACACAGTCCAAGCACTCAAAATTTTCATTTGAACTTACGTATAATAGAAACAGAACATGTGCAGTAATGGCGCCAACTAATCGTATATTAGCAACAGCCTGAACGTATGGAGGACTTGAACCGCCACCCCAATCAACAATCATCACACTCGCAGTTCCCTCTTTGTCGGCATCTAGCAACGCCATCGCCATTTCCTTTATCCAAGGCCGATCGCCTCCTTCCAAATATCCATGGGTGACAACATAAAGACTTGCATTTGGATTAATTCCTAAGGACTGCACACCATCCGGATCATTTAAATCGATAAATCTGGGCATTTCCATGTAGCGTCGATTGAACACCGGAAATCTCGCTCGAATTTTCGATGGCTTCTCTGGTGCGTTATTAATTTGTCGTGTTGGTCCTTGCCACGGACCATCGATGGGGAAGCAACCATACACTCCATAGCATTTCGTTTCTGGAACTATAAAATAAAGAAGAATGTTAAGGTATGCAACACGTTTGAAAATATTGAAGTGAAGTCAACAATCTCTGAGATACAATAGCGCTGTGTGTGGATCTAGTGCTCACTCTTATGTGAGCGGCTACGGTAAGTGAAGACACAATGCCAACTGTTATACATTCTGTATGAGTTGTGTCTTTGCTGTTTGATTCCAACGAAAGTATCTGATACTGATGAGATAATATTCGAAAGCGTTTTTGTTTTGATAAGAGCCGATGAAATAACTAACTGATGAAGATTAAGATATTTTGATTAAATTTTCACTAACATGGTTAGTATTAACGGATTGCCAGAATATTGTATCACATATAACACATGACGCAATTTTGTACAAACCATATATCAAGTTCATGTATCGTATATGAGCAAACTTATAAGTGATTTTAAGAGCATTTGTTAAATAGAAACACCAGTAATATCTCAATTTACGGTAGAGGGGCGTAACGGATCCGCTGGCTACTTTACAAGAAATTGAAATATGAGTATTCATGCATGATACCCTCGTGTTTAGAGGGGCATTAATGTTTTTTTTACCATAGCATTCGAATAAAACTAAAATACACACATGTTCCTTTCTTCAGTTCACTAAATAGATATATAATTTTTCTAAAGATACAAGAAACAAACAGTCTGTCTTTCTAGAGCTGAACATCTACGTATCATCAAGAACATCACTGATACATGGCAAGCCTATAGCCTAACAGGAATTTTGTGTTCATATGGATGGCTTTTAAAGGATTTGCTTGCACTTTTTCTGAGCGTAACAACGAACACAACGATATCGCATAAGTTTGCGATCCCCCTGTGGTATTTCGGAAAGCTGATGTCGTCCTGAAGAAGTTACTGGCAGGTTTTATATTCCTACTGGCAACTTTTTCAGAACTACTTTCCCAAGCCAATGACGAATCATAGCCTAAAATATAAAAGGATGATCCAGTAGCCTCATGCAAAGTTTCTCGGGTATTGACAAGTGCTGCTTGGAAAAGCAATTCCACAACAGCCTTTTTATACCATGAGAGATATTTTATTAATGTAATAGCAACTCAATTAATCTGGGCATCAGACTGAATCTGATTGTTATCATCAAGATGTCTCGCTTGTCATGCCACACTAAAACAATCATAGAACCCTGTTTTTTAGTCAAAGTCTAGCTACGACTTCATCACATCCTTATTCTTTGAGAATAGGAACTTCAGGAAGATTCTTGTTGTTTTTTCATAGTGTTTCACATTAATCCTTGTTTCTATTTTTCAGATATTGTGCCAGAGCGATTCCGATGTGGAGAATATCTGCTTCAATCAGTCCTTTATTAGGAAGTCGCAAACACAGTTTCACCATAATAGTTCCTGTTTTGCCAAGTTTTTCCAAAGTAGTTCCCGAAGCTGCGTGTATAGTATTAGGCCCATGTGTAAACATTGTTAGGGCACATTTTTTAAATTTTTATCCCATATAATAAAGTTTTGCTGGATTGTAAATTGTTATTCGTAGCCGACTTTGACGCTTGATTTGCGATTCCTCAATTACAATAATCCACCTAACAATTATATTATCTAGCAAATAAAGATCAAAGAACTTCATGATCAGATACTTTACTAGTGGTTGTATTGCATTATCATTATTATTATTGACATTATAATAATTCTCGATAAAGGATTTCCTATTTATTCTCATACTGAATATTATGGCGAGCAATTTCTTCATTTGGTTTTTGGTTGATGTGAACCCAACGTGATGCTTAAGAGAACCATTTTGTGTGTATCTGCCTCAAAACTTCGGCGTATACATTTTTGCTATCACATTGTCAATAACATCGCCATCAATAATATACTCGACTGTCTTTGGAATGAAACTTTTTCATTTGAAGAACGTATATATTTTGTAGACCGATATTGCCTGCAAAAGTTTTCCTTCCAATCAGAAAAATATTTTCCACCCATGGCTCAGATTCTGCGTGTTGATCATCATACTGACGCTGAAGCTCTCGTCAAGATACACGTTGCAATTGACGTTCTGTATCATATCCTTGATTGACCAGAGAATTTCTATCAAATAAAAATGGTAATTTGTTTATTACCGGGAATTGTCCCCGAAGCCTACGCGATGTTATACTCGGGACTTATCGTTCAACATCCACTAGAACCTGTTCATCCGCTAACCTAGCAAAGGAACTCATTTTCAATTTTTTTAAATACCAGTGACAAATCTCTCCTGGCATCATGAGATACGTCTGCTCTAACCTATTTATACTTATTTCAGGTAATTAAAACCTTTTGTGGTTTTTCGTACAAATATCGGGCGTTTTTGATTGTAATGTTATTCCCAGCAGTATTTTTGAAGACATGGTCCAATGATTCCACTGACAAATAGAACACACAAATCAGTGGCTTGCTCCAAATGGTATTTGTTGCTCATCACTGAAAATTTAGGCATTTTATTTATTGTCGTCGCCATTTAACCAGAAATGAGCCTCATCATTGAATAAATTTCTTATGAAATTCGAGACCAGCAGTAATTTTTTCTTGCTTTTTTTCTCATACGCCGAATCTCCCCCTTGTCCTATGTTCGACTTCAATTCATTCATTCGGTGAATTTTATAACCCCGCTAGCCAAGATCCTTTCCAATTCTGTGGAAGGTGCCCAATTGTTGTGCAGAATGCCAAATAGATTCACTTTGTTCTTCATCTATACTATGTTCTACAACAGCATGGATGGGTGCGTATTATCAGTGAGAGTAAAAAAGGGTGCGGGGAAAAGATCCATGATTAATCGAATTAATTGTTCGATGGACGATTATGTCGGCAATCAAATCGACGAAGAATTTCTGGAACAGAACCGTTTTTTTGTTATGTTGAAAACAACCTCCACAAATCGCACACATTGCTCAATTTGTTTCTGATGAAATGGCGAATCAGACTAACCATAATATGAAAGACACCTGTCATACAATAAGAAGCAAGAAAAAGTGTTGCCAATGTAAAAGTTCTATTCCTATTTTTATAATTAGATTTTGTGTTTTAACATTTTTGAATATCCGAGTTTTTTTTGTTTTTGTCCGGAATGTAGCTTTTCGGAGTCATTGATCCCTAAGCAATTTAAAGTTAATATGATTTGATTTGAACACACGATATGAAGCCAAGGATCCCAAATACAAGCATCACAATATGTGCGTGTTTCTCCCATTTTGCCAGATGTTTTCCTGTCGGGACACAGCCACTTATGGTCCCTAAACGCATTGTATGTAGGTTACGATCTATTCCTTTGTCTACAGAAAATATTGACGGCTGCGCTCCTTGACATACAGTTCCTACCAAGTCGTCAACTCCATGAAACTCAAAAGACTTATCAGATTTTCGTTATTGATTTTTTGCATCGTTTTGTACATTATATATGGGTTGCTCACATTCATCCCTGTATACCTAGAAATCAATTTTACCCACTATTTTTACGATTGTCGCATATTCAACAAATATTGTGTCAATATTTTGGAGAAAGTAGCCCACGTTTCGACTTGGCGTTTTCAAGAATGTATCAGACGGTGAATCGGTCTACAGGTGTAGCATCCAAAATTTGTCTAAACAATTGCAATTTCAAAGAATTTGACTATTGCTCATATTTACCAATTCTCCGTAATTTGTGAAAGTGGTATTCTTCCCATATGTGGAATCACGCCGATTAAGGCCATGAGTTCTTCACGGATAATGTCACCCCACGAATGCCAATTCGAATGTTTCTTCATTAACCATTTTTCGTGGGTATTCATTGGCCTCCTTTATTATTTGGTCCGTCAATATGTCCGTGAAACTTGCCAAACTTGAAGTTACTTGAGGAAGTCCTTTGCTTTTATCAGGTCCCGAGGTATATGTGGTCTGACTGTTCGGGGAAGAGTTTGGAAAATTTAACTTAAAAGCAAATCGTCTTCTCCCCAAACTTCCTGCCATTCTTCACTGTTATTTTTGTTTTCTGATGCTTCAGAAATTTCTTCTTTGTTGTCGTGAACCTTTTCGCTTCCACTAACTGATAATTCTCGGTATACTTCGTTTTTAAGGAATAACAATGCAATCACTGGTGTGAATTTGAATATCTTGTGGAGAGTCATATTCAGGCTTGCTTTATACTCTTCCACTTGTACCCATTACCATTAGCCTCATAACATTGAGACTCATTCCCAAACTGCTCTATTTTTCGAAGGGAGGTAATGGCATGACTTTATAAAGAACGGACCTTGATTACACTTACACTTGGCTCTTCGAGGAATACTCTGGAATGGCAATGTGCTGCGTACGAAGGTTTTTGGAGTTGATTCAAAATTTTGCGACGTGGGAACTGACTGGTTTCCCTGATATACTTCTCTTGGAGCACATTTTGGAATTATTTATTATTTATAAATTTTTGTTATACTTATTTTCTCGATGGTAAAATAGCGTCTCAATAAGTCCCAATGGCTAGCTTTTTGTTAATCATTCACCGCGACGACGTCGGCTTTTACGGCAGCTACCAAATGTGGTAGCTCTGACCAAGTAGGGTACAGTGTAATAAATTTATTTTAATTGAAAGGAATTATGATAGAAACTGAGAGAATTGATAAAAATAACCAGTGCATGGTATAAAGTTAGCCTTGGTGTTCTCTAGAAATATTTTCGATGTCATAAAAGAGTTCAATCCTTTTTACAACTTGTAGGAGTCTGTTTTCAAAATTCGCAGTGTCTTCTAAGGATTATTTTCAGCTTATCGACTGCATAGATCTTTCTCATGTGTGCTGTGAGATTGTGGGACATACCAAAAATTTTCTCATGCCTCCACGTAGCCTGTCTAAAACAATGCTAAACCAAATATTACGAAAAAGAAAATAATTTTTTTTGTGTTCGGAATATTCCGTCGTTCCACGTCTCTTGCTTCGATTCATCCATCACCATTTCAATGAAAGAAGACGTGGACTTCTGGAAGGAAAATAAAGCATAGATTGAAAATTTCTCGGTTTTTGAAGTTTTACAACTATGATTCAAGTTTTAGTAACGTATGAAGTTCTAGTGAGCAATTTTAGAAGGAGTTATTAAAGTCAGATAAAGGATCCTTACGGAAACCTTTTACGAAAATGGTTATCGTTTGAGGAATGTAAGCAAGCTCGACCATAGATACTTTAATTTCATGAGAATTGACTAATAAAAAAGCCCTAAGAGAGTACGAAAGGTGCGGCCTAGGAAGTTGTTTCGATTATTTTAGAATATTTCATTATTTTCCTACCAAATAATAATAACAAACTTGAAGGGACTTCGCTTCTTCTTTCAAACTCTCTGGAGATTGTGCTTGTCAGAACCCAACTAATGTTTACTCTGAATTATTTTAAATAATTTTAAAATAAAATTAAAATTAAAAATTAAATTTAAAAATAAAATTTTAATGATACCTGAGAAAGTAACGATATTTTATAAGTTAGTTGGAAGCAGTGTGTTTTCGTTACGTTTTATATCCGTACAAGCTTCGTCAAAAGATTACAAAATTAATATTAATGCGTCTCAAAAATGTAGACTTGGAAAAGCTGAGACTAAATTTCCATATAAATAATTTCTAAATTCTATTTAAATTCAATTTTTTTTGAAAATTGTAAGAAAGTTGCTGCCTGACTGTTCTACTATATAAAGTTGTAAGACATATACTCAGAGCCTAATCTGAAATTTTGAACAAGGGTTCAAAGTCTTCATACGAACCCTCCACCATACACTGAATGCATATAAACACATCATTTAAATAAAAAGCTCTTTCAAAATAAATTAAAGATTAAATTAAAGTCTCCTTCTCTATCGTTCAAAGAAATCTATAAACAATGTACAGACCCGCGGTTCTACAAATGCAAAATTTGAATATTTTTGTACTTTGCTCCCGGAGACATTTTTCCAATAATTTGTGTTGATTAGGACTTAATTAATTCTCTTTTCATGTGATCTATACATTGACGCAATTTTCAAAGTACAACATTGACACTGTAATGTAAAAAAAAAGTCAGTGGACGAATAAACGTAAGTCCGAATTTATTTTATTTTTTGTTTTTCGTCGGCGAAAGTATAAACAGATACTTTGAATAGTAAACAATTCTCTTATAAATCTTAACATGTTGCTTGAAACTGATAATTAGGTCAATAAGGTAATCAAATCTTACCCACGTAATCCAAATCAGACGTAATAAGGGGTAAAATGATAGTTGATATGTTTGTATTTATTTATAGTGTTGTGATATGGTTCGGAAGTCTTAGAAGAAATGCATCACAGTTTGTAGTAGTTTTGAATTGTTAATAATTACGTCATTTTGCAAAAAAAAAGTTACAAAAGCGTCATATTGTGAAAGTTTCCACACCGTTTTTCGCATATTTTCAAATCTGATAACTTTGGTATGGGAAATCAACTGTTGAAGAGGATTCGAAAGGACTTTTGGTAATAGAATTTCAATTATCAAGCAATAATGGAAAAATAAGTTTAGTCGAAGGTCCCTAAAATGAGACTTTGGAGGAGTGTTTATGATTATACGTCGTAAACACAAACGAAAAGAAAGTCAGCTAAGCAAAATACGTCCCACTTTTTCCGTGTCCTGCCTCTACATTTTACACATAAATTGGTTGAAATCTAACTGGTAGACTTAGATATCGGCTTTCGCACACTTTCGATCGAATTTTCCGTCGATCCTTTCTACACAGACTTCAAGATTACCAAACTCATTGCAAATCTAATAGGTGTATAAATATGAAATGCGGATTTTTTCTGCTTGAAATATGCATTTATTTGAATAACAGAACGAATGAATTCGATCATCAAAGTATTGGCCATCGTTAGCTACGACTTTTTCCCATCTTTCTGTCAATTGATGGATTCCGTCCCAGTACCACTTCTCATTTTTTGAGGCTAACCACTCATCAAGCCAATTTTTAACTTCTTCGTAAGAATGGAAGTGCTGTTCCGAAAGTCCGTGCTGTATCGATCGAAACAAGTAGTAGTCAGAAGGAGCCAAATCTGGTGAAAACGGCGGGTGGGGCAGAACATCCCAATTAATGTTTCCCAAGTAGTTCTGGACAGGTATTGCAACATGCGGCCGAGCATTGTCTTGTTGAAAAATGACTTTATCATGTCCTTGGAGAAATTCTGATCGTTTTTCCTTAAGTACGCGGTTCAATTTGATCAGATGTTGTCGGTAACGTTTGCCAGTAATAGTCTCACCAGGTTTCAGCAGTTCGTAATACAAAGGTCCCTTACTATCCCACCAAATACACAGCAAAGTCTTCTTTCCATGAATATTTCGGACTGGTTGTGATGTTGATGGCTGGCCTGGGTCTACCCATGATTTTTCCGCTTGGGATTGTCGAAATAAATCCACCTTTCATCGCCAGTAACAACCCGATGCAAAAAACCTTTTCTTTTCCGTCTGGCAAAGAAAATTTTACAAATGGTTTTTCGCCTTTCGATTTCTCTTTCTTTAAATTGGTACGGCACCAATTTTCCAGCTTTTAGGATCTTTCCCATGGCTTTTAAACGTTGTGAAATGGCTGCTTGAGTAACTTCCAACGCTTCTGCCAACTGTTTTTCAGTTTGTGTGTTGTCTTCATTCAATAATGCTTGCGAATCTGTACCTTCGAATTTTTTTGGTGGTTTTCCACGGTCTTTGTTGCTGACATCGAAATAGCCACTTTTAAATCTTTTAAACCATCGTTCACAAGTGTCTTGGCTTGGGGCATGTTCACCATATGCTTCCACTAACAATCGATAAGTTTCTTCTGCCGTTTTTTTCAAATGAAAGAAGGTTATTAGACTTCCCAGCAAAACCTCTTTTTCTGGGACGTAATTCAACATTTTCGAAGCGAAAAAAAACTATATTGCTTGTACAATCAAAACCTATGACAGATGTTTACCCTCCAAAATGCCATATTAGTTATCCCAGGCACAAACCACATGTAATGATTATGCCATCTGTTAGTAAAATCCGCATTACATATTTATACACATAATACTTCAAAATCCTTACACTCCTTGAAAAATGCTTCTTTTTGAGATATGCTCAATATTTTTGATGTGGTTACAATCATGTGATAACGCTGGTATCCATTAACCCTTCATCCATTCCACGGTTTTTCAAGATCCAGATCTAGAAATAGTTGCAACTAAAGCTGTCGTAGCAGTTGCAGTAAGCAACCTAAACGACAAAGTACGCATTTTCTCGGAATGCGTATCGAATCGTATAGAATCTCGCGTCCTCAGTAGACCTGTTCGATTCTTCCTGCTTCGCTTCACAGATAGCGCAGGACTGCAACGGGAATCGAATTATAGAATGAGAACACACATAGCCAACACTACGAAGGAATTCATCGATTCGAACTAAATTTAATTATCAAAGTATAACTCTTCTAGGTTTTATAAATTTCCTCTCATTTTTGAACTAAACAAGCATTCCCCGCTCAAGCATTTGCGTAATAACTCAACACACATGTAAACTTACTAGTGCTTTCCCTATCTCTGTCTGACAGAAGTTGCTCAAGAGTGTCATGGCTACATTCTTTGCTGTGCTCAAGCCTTCAGCTAATTAAATAGAAGTAAAAGTAACGTTGAGCGAGAAGATATAGAGGAAAAGGAGAAAACAAATGAGTTAGCAAAATCTAGATTAGCCATTTCAAACACAGCAAATAGGCTTATATGAAGTTACGGTACGATTAGCGACAGTGAATAGAGCCAAATCGTGTGGCTTTAAACGATAAAATGACTGTAATATGAATTGGACTCTTTTGCCTTATCCTGGCTTAAGAAAGAACAAATAATCTTTAGAAAAGAATAGAATTAACTTTGGGAGACCAGTGACATAACACCTTCGGTATTGAAATGGATGACACTAAATTTGGGATTAGAGAGAAGAAATGCTCGAGAATCTTTTATTAGATTGTCCACACCAAATACACAGGCACTTCAAATGGCTGGGGTGAGACCACAAAAGCACAACTTTTGAGGGTTGTGTAAATACGGGCTTCACTTGGCTTCTGTAAGGCAACGTAACGTAAGACTAGGCGCAACAGAAATAGCGAATCGAGATTAGTTGATTAGAGACCGCACCACAATTGACTCATTTTCTTTTCCAACATATTTTATCTATTTCAAATCATGTTATTTTTAGTTAATATTATTATTCTACTTGTAAAAGATATTCAACTACCATTATTATTCATTTGTTAACATATGAATGAGACACCAATAAATTTCTAAACTTATTTCTTCGTCGCAAACATATTTCGCTATGGAAGACAGAGCCTGAAATTTTGGTGCACTTCCTAAGGATTTTGTGGACGTTTGTTGAATTTTTTGGAACGAGCTAGATATGAGTTAAAAAGTAGGCACGCGTTCAAATTGAGGAATAAGCAAGGCTCGCAGATATAGAGAATAAATATTTTGTATTTTGTAATTTTTTTTTTCTGACAATATCCTTATAAAGGTGCTATGGATCTTCAACGTTTCTTATTTATTTAATGATAATATATATTTAGACCACATTCAAATCTAAAATAAGTAATGCCAAATATACTTTGAAGTTTTACTATTTTAATACGCAATTAGTTCTGTGAATTTCATTATTATTTCTTTAAAACATGAATACTATGGTCATGAAGACTCTTAACTGATCCTATAGAAAGGGAACTTATTCTGTTACATTTATTTCTTACATCTGGTGGGACTGGATTTTCGACTGAGGTGTTCTTAGGTTTCTCATTTGCAGCAACAAACGGTTTGAAAAGCCAAAACAGGCAAAAATCAACAAGTCACGATGGATGCAAGAAAAAAATATTGATTGGAATGAGACATCGAATCAACAACTTTATTTTATCCTTCGGTGAAATCCAACCGTAATGTACATCAATATTTTTAACTTTCAATATTTCTATTTTCAGGAAGGATGTGACCTTATTTCAACCCTTACTACGGAATTTTTATCTGAGAGTATCAGAAAGTCCTCCGGATAGGACAATCTCCAATAGATCAAATATCCCTTAGTCGAGTGAATGCTCGAAAAGTTACTTGTTTCTTTACTTGTTTGACTTAAGTGTCCAAACAAAACAAGTCCGCATGGTCAAACTCTCCCAGGACAAAGTAAACACAGAACTCATGGACAGTATCAAAAAGGGCTCAGGTTTGCAATGGGGGAGGGACTTGCCACAATATTTTCAATATTGCGCTGGATTAGTTCATCAGACAGACAACAGCTACAGCCTCTTTTACATTTATGTTTATCGCCGTACAATTAGTAGCGTTTGCTGATAAGGTCATTCTAATAGAACGATCAATCTCTGATGCCAAAGAAGCCTTTTTCAGTCTAGAATGTGGCCCAAACTGAATTATTCTACCAGCCAATGACTAAACTCATGACTCAAACAAGGAAGAATACCACAAATATATTTTCACTTCAGATGAACACTCTGGGCAAAACCTGGCCGTAGGAGACTACAAAATTGAAAACGTTAAAAAATTTGTGCTTCTTCGAGCCAACCTAAATAAAAATAACGCCAACAAGGACGAGAATGGACGCCACAAACATCGCCTATCACTCCCATTCTAAGGTTTTAATTTGTATACAGACAAAACCCAGCCTTGCATCTAGAAATAGCTAGTCAAGATTGTACTGTTGTAAGGAAGTGAAACATGAATCCCGATAAGCGACCCTGAAAAGGCAGTGGACATATCTGAACCCTAAAGTGCACTGGAAAGTCGATAGCGCAATAAAAGAAGGAGCAAACAATGAGCTATTTGAGTTATGCTAGGGCGGTCCGATATGTACTTAGTCACACTGCCCGATGGTGCTACTTTCGCAAGAGAAAAAAACTTTAGTGTAGCACCTTCCTATAAACAGCTGCTGATGAAATTTCAGCTGGATCGGATTTGTAGTTATGTTTTAAAAGCGTGTGAAAGCGAGCATGTCCGTTGATTTCAAAAATATGGAAAAGCAGCAATATCGGTCGAAGATTCGATTCTTGTTTTTGGAAGGGAAATTGCGCAGTGAAATCAAAGAGCGCTTGGATGCAAAGAGTCAGAACTTGCCTCAACGAATTTCAGCGCAGTCGCACGTCGGTTTTTGATGAGCCACGCCCAGGTGCCCCGATAACAGCAACTACGGAGGATAACGTGATGAAAATCCAGGATCTCGTTTGACAGACCGCTGATTGAAGGCGCGCGAAATAGCTGATATAGTAGGCATCTCCAAAGGCTGTGTGGTGCATATCCTTCATTAAATTTTGGGCATGAAAAAGCTGTCGGCAAGATGGGTGCCACGTTTGCTTACTCCGGATAAAAATCGCAGCCGGTGCTCACTGTTGTCACGTGACCGTCAACGAAACATGAATCCGCTGGTAGACACCAGAGACCAAGGAGCAGTGGTAATAGTGGTCTTCACCTGGTGAATCTGCTCCGAAGAAGACAAAAATTGTTCCATTGGCCGAAAATGTGATGGAACCGTTTTCTGGGATTTGGGAGGTGTGATATACATTGACTACCTCGAGAAGGGCACAACGTTCATATGACAGTACTAAGATGAATTATTCCAGTTCGATGCCGAATTAAAAAAACGGCCCCATTTTGAAAAAAGAAAAAAGTCTTCTTCCACCACGACAATGCAACGGCTCACACCCCTGCACTCGCCACGGCTAAATTGATCAAATTGGGCTACGAACTGCTGCCCCATCCAACGATTCCTCCAGTTTTTGTGTTGATTTTTTTAAAGTCTTTTTTCCAAAATTTTTATTTTTTCATTTGTAGGCTAAGTACACATCGTACCACCCTCGTACGACCAATCAGTTTCTTCTTGCTTAAATCAACGCTAACTACAAATGGCGGACTACGTAGAAAGAATTTCAGAAAATCGGCTGCTACAAAGGACATTGAAGGGTATGATACTTGCAAACGTGCAGCAAACTTTCGCTCTAAAGACACGATAAACTCTGACAGTCAATATTTATTGGGAGTGATCTAATAGAGGACGAGGTCGCAGAACAGTGAGCATTGCAGGAGGTTAATTCTGGAGGCCAGACCCTGGCTTTGGATGCCGGGCGCTGGCTTACGCTGGCTAACATTAGAACATCGGACCATCATCATCCTACGATGATGATCTGACCTGGTACACCACAAAAAGGTGTTGTTTTTGCGCATTTTATTATTTTATGATTAAGTTTATATTCGCAAAATAAGTTTAGGCTCGTAAAATGCTACTAAAAGTTTTGCTGCTATTACATTAAGCGAAGGAAGAAAAAAATAATTATTTAGTATTTTTTTTAGTATTTTATTCATGAAAATATGCATTATACACTCGTTTATTTTTCTTTTTTTATTTGTGGCAAACCACATATTAATATAAGTGCGCACTTTTAGACACTTCTAAAGTGAACACAATATTGACCTTTAGAAATTTAATTTGAGTTTTTCTATGCAGCGAAACTTCCTAGCCGTGATAACTTTTGAAGGTTTTCATGATATTTTAAATCATTCTCTCAAACAAATGAACCGAATCGTGAATGCATTGGAATATTCTCAGTATTCTCAGTATGATTGCGTCTCAATTGAAACCATTTATATTCGTGGGAACTATATTTTTACGTTAGAAAAATAACTAAACAACTCATCGGCAGCGTTAATTGATTAATTAGCAAACTTGAACAAATTAATCAATTATTGTTTTATTTGCATTGCACTGTGTACGAATAAGTTCTAGGTGAGACAGACAGCTTCATCTAAATGGAGAATAACGCATCAGTCTATGAATAGTAGATGCATTTTTTTCAAAATTTCAATATAATGTTGCTCAGTGATCATAGAATGTAATTAAAAATATGCTTGTTGCCAATTAAAATAAATTAGAAGTGACAATTTTTTGTTGCATAGCACCAAATGAAAAATTTGCTCAACAATGTCTTTTCGTATCAAATAAAGCGATAATCTTTTGGGCCATTAGGTCATCTGGAAACTCATTATCATGCCATGAACCGAAGAACCCTTTTCTTTATCATCTTCCACAACAGATGGCTTACTGGTCTACACGACAAAAACATCACAAATACACTTACCATCTACGGGTGCAGTCTGAACATTGTCGAGGAGATCCACGGTGTTTTTCGTCGAATTTGATAAGTAGAGCATCGTCTGCAACAGCAGCCCGGCCGTGGCATTTTGTAAAATCATTTTCACACTATCCTTATTCAATAGCTATCACTAGGTTCAAAGCGGACGGTATCAAATTAACACAAAGGATTTTCGAAATTATTCGAATTTTCACTAGGGAACTAACTCGTGCTAAAACCACTTGTGAGGTTGTATATCTGATGGTTTTCACAAAATCACTTTTCTAAGCCTTGAACAACTTCCTTCTTTCAATGAGGTACTGAAGACGACTGAATTGGAAAACGTCTGGATCAACTGTTTTCTACTCTTCCAGCCTCCACTGATAATAAGCTCGCAATAGTGGAAACGGCACTCGAACACAAATTCCCACCGCCAATCTAGATGCGCTATAGAAGCTCGCGTACTATATCTGTAGCAAAGTCAGTACTAGCAGCCGCATTCTAGTAGCGCATAAATATTAATCCCAAAGGTCGCATCCTTATCAGAAACTTCACAGAAATATTTTTTGTTGTTCTCGGCCAACCTATACTTTAGTCGTAGAGTTATAAGTCGGTTGAACGAAGAAACACTAAGGAATTCCGATTCGTGGAAGACAATTGAACGCTTAAGAACAATAGCCCGCGATCCACTTAGAGATGGCCGAAAAATCAGCGGAAAACAGGGAACGGTTATGTTTCGATGTTCGAAATAGCCAGAGTGAATGTTGAAAGCGTGGGTGTGTTATTTACAAAAGTTTCAATCTTGCTCTTGGCATTTTTGACCCTTCTGACGTCAATTGATATTCAGCGTCCAATGAGCATTTGACTGTAGACTGTTTTTGCTACTTATAACAAATATGCAAAATCCGAAGTCCACACTGATTAACCGGGTACACAAGTTTGTGTTGCCCAAAAAGGGTAACATGTTGATGACCGGAGACAAGAGATTGGAAGTGTCGTCTTAAAGAAGTTTACCCAATAGAATTCAAAAAGGATTGGATTTATTAGCATCGAATGGATAAGCTTCCCAGAATCACTTTAATCCTGGAACTGTATAATATTATACCATTGGAACTTTGAAACAGATATTTAGGTTTTGAAATTGAACTGGACAGCAACGAGCATGTATTACAATATACTTCGTTGGTGCTTATCAGTTAACGAGAAGCTTCCTTGTCGTTGTACTTACATGTCTGGCATTAACCAGATCTCAAAAGCACTTGTAAAAGTTCTAGACGTGTATGTGTTCCATGATCGAGGAGATAAAATCTAACCTAATTTTTAAAAAAGCGAACATCTGCGCTTTTTCTCTTGTTCTTGAATTTTCCAACCACTTTCCATGCGGTTCTAAGGTTACCATGTACCACGAATAGATAATGTTGGGCATGTGAATTTCATGAACTCAACTGGAATGCATGTAAAAGATCATCCTTGAACGAAATATCATAATTGATTATAATGTGAAACCTTAGATAAAATTTGTGCCTAGATTCCTGATGTTTCCTTTTATACTCTAACTAAACTTTCTAACCAAACAGGTCAACTTTCAAATGAACCCATTGCTGTTGCGGAACCGAGAGGGCTCCGGCCCAAGAGTAATAAGTAAGTTTTTGAAATCAATTGAATAACTAGTGAGTTTTGTTAAGTTATATCTTTGTATGCCTACTCAAGCATGATGATTTGTATAGATTTTGTAAACAAAAGAAAGTGGTGTCGAAGGGTGCTTTAACAGACGACCAGAGGAATTAAGCACTCGGACAGTGACGGGATATTATTTTTTTGAAGATTATGTGAAGGGGACGTCGAAGAATATGAGGTTGAGCCAAACTTGAGTGTTGATGGTGAGGCGGAAAATGTTTCTGATCGCATTCCAATCATTTCATCTAGCATGCAAGTAAAGTAAAACACTTTCGTTTTACTTAAAGAAAAATATTTATTCGAAAAAATACGCGTTACAACACAGGCGGCTATCGACTTACTGACTAACTTATTCTTAACATGTTCGTTCTTTATATCGTTCTTAAATTGCTGGCTCAGCTGGGAACAATTAAAAGGCACATTAGAAGACCACCGCGAAATTTAATGAGCAATTGCAGATGATAAGGTAAACAATTTCCTATGGTAGTCAAAACAATATCAGATGCATGTATCAGCATCATGGCAAGATGCTAAACATGCCTTTCGTTGCATATGTAACCTGCAAAATCGTATAATAATGCCGGAGCATCAAGTTCGGATGCAAGTATGATCACCGTTGGGCGACACCTGAAACCAGAACAAGAGGTGGAAAATCGCGTTCCAATATTTCATAAGCATCCAGAGGTCCATAAGGGGCGAATAAAAGTCCTTTCGATCCTTTTGACTGCTTCCGCACATTGATAACCGAGAAACTTATAGAGAAGATTTCAAAACGGGCCAATGAGGAAATTCACCAAACAGTTCTAAGATCTGATATCTTCTTCTTAGAAATACAATCCCTTTCGAGCGTTCGCTTCCTGTAAAAAATGCATCCAACTGTCTTGGTCCATTGGCCGCATCTTCCAATGTCGTAATCCGAACGAATGCCTTTTTGGTTATCCATTGTTCGTCCAAACGATTCATATGGCCAGCATATTGCAGCTTCCGCAGTCTTACCTTGAGACCTTCATGGTTGTATCGAATTCGCCATTGGTCCCATTCGTATAACTTCGCTAAATTATCCGCCTAAGGACCCGTCGTTCAAAGGGGTTCAATATCCTTAGATAAGGCTTTTGTAGTCCTACTATTTTGGCTTCGCGGTTGAATTTTATGAGTTATTATAGAGTTATTTGGCGGTAATTAGCGAATAACAAAGGGGTCAGCTAATCTCCCAGTTTTGACCCGAAATTTTGAGGAAAACAAAACATATTCATAAATTCAAAGATATTTAGAATATTTTGAGACAATACTGAAAAAAAACAAACAAATAGAAAAAATATGCAGTTTGAGATGAACTCATGCGTCCGCGTATGCACCGTTTGAAAAAGCTTACCATTTCGCATAATGAATTTATTTATGTGCGATAATATGCGTTTTTGAGATGTTAACCTAAAAGGGGCAAAGGCAAAAGTCAAAGAGTTAATTTATAATAGGATTCCTTTAGGTATAGTCAGTAGACATGCCACGAATATTCCGCTACTATTCGGTATTCGGCCACTTTTTTGGTATTCGGTATTAGGCCGAATAATACATACTATTCGGCCGAATACCGAATATCAAATCATGGACAAAAAAGACACATCATATTACTCAAGATTTGTATTTATTACCAAATTACAATACTTTAATAAGTAAAATTCATCAGTGGTAAGTTGTGATGGATATAAACAAGCTTTTCAGTGTTAACTTTTTTTTAATTTTTTTGAGCTTTCTAGCTAATGTTATTAGAATTAATAGAAACACGTTGAATATTTTTCTATTAGCTAGTATTTTTTATTTTACTACAAATATGTATATCCAACGGATACGCATTGAGGAAGGCTGCAAGTAGTAGCCGAAATATATATTTGTAGTAAAATAAAAAATACTAGCTATTAGAAAAATATTCAACGTGTTTCTATTAATTAAAGCTTTTCAGCTTTGATGGTAGCAAACGATTACGCTTTTCGTCGTAAATGATACCAGCTTCAGAAAACAACCTCTCACTATACACGCTACTCCCGGGAGAAGAAAGATAAACTTTAGCAAATTTTGAGAGGTTTGGGTATCGTTTTTCGTTCGCTGACCACCACTTGTAAGGATCAGCTTTCCGATCTAGGCGAATTGTTTTCAAATAAAAATCCATCTCATTTGCCACAGTATTCTCCTCCACGTTCTCCTCATCATTACTATTTCGCATATTATCTGTAGCGACTTCAACAAAGCAGTTCCAAAAACTGTCGTGTATTTCAAATGTCTTATCATTTTCATTCAAGTTTCTTTTCTTACGAAGTCGAGAAGAATCGTCATCGGTACTACTCGATTCATCATTACAACTTAGTTTCAGTCTTGCTCTTTCTGCTTGAACCAATCCTAGGAAACTTGTTTTGAAGCGTGGATCAAGAAACGTAGCGACCAGATATTTGTTATTTTCATCAAAGTTAAATTGCTTTTCAAGCTTGGCTTGCAGTGAAGATCTCATTGTCACTAAATTTGGGACTCTCTCAGCTGTCTCTGCCTTTCCCAGATGTTTTAATAAAGTAAGTGCATGTGGAATCACTTCAGAAATGGAGGAGATACCTGAGCTGATTATTTTGGTAATCTCTTCGAATGGTTTGAGAAGTTTGATACATTGTCTGGTACATTAGTTCCCATTGAGCATGTGTTAGATTATTTAAAGTTTCATGATCTGTTATGTTCAAGGGTAGCGTGTGCTCACATCTTGTACTAGTTGATGGTTAGGCAAGTTAAGTTCTTGTTGAATGGATTTAAGTTTCTGCTCTGCTAAGCCTGAATGGTTAAAATGGGTAACGAATCGTCTCACAGCAGCTACCATCTGTAGTACTTCTGGTTGAGATTTCAGCAACTCCTCTATAGGTCGTTGCAATGAATGAATAAAGCACCTGCCTGAATCATATCCTGCATCTCGCAAACCTTATATCATATTAGCCCCACTATCATGGACAAGTAAATGGACCTTACTTTTAGATATATTCCATCTTTCTGTAATAGCCTCGAGTTCTTTAGCAATATTGGTACCAGAATGTAAGCCGGGAAACGGTTTCATAGTTAAAACGCCATGTTCCAGTTTGATCTCTGGAGATATCCAGTGCGCAGTTAAGCTCAAAAAGCTTTCGTTATTGTGCTGACAAGTTCATATATCAGATGTCACTGATACTGCTGTTGCCTGCGAAATACTGGTTTCTATTTTAGACCAAATTCTGTTGTATGTATCAGGAACAAATTTTTCGGTCATGCAAGTGCGACCAGATACTCTATAATGGGGCACAACGGTTGCTGTAAGCCTCTGAAAGCCGACCCGTTCAATAAGTGATAATGGTTCGTTGTCTAAAGCAAGTATTTCACCAATCAAGCAATGATATTTTATTGATTTCAGATCATTAATGTCCCATAGCAATTTCGTTTCAGATGTTTCTTTCAGGGTTAGCTGTCGTTCTCTTGATCTGGACGTTCCAGTTACTATTGGAATCGGTGGAAGAAGAAGTACCGCCCTTATTGCTGCACTTGTCAAGGGAACATCAGTTAAAGCAGCGTACTACTCAGCATGTTTGGTTCTAATATTGTGTTTTAAAGAATTGTGCTGTAAATAAAAAAACCTAAAATGAATTACAATTAATTGAGTTATGCACTAACATTTTCTATCCACTACAAAAAACGAAACTTTACTTGAAGATGGCTTAGTTATTTATTTATTCACTTAGCGCATTATTTTTAAATATAAATTACGATTTACCTACTTATTTCATTTGCCTTGTCTGTCTTTAAATTTCTTGTTCTTGTCTTGTAAGTATCTAGGCCAACAAGTACCTACAGGAAAATTGAAGACATACGTATGTATTATAGCTTGTTCACACGGCGACGATGTCTTTTTCACGATTCGTTCTTTATTTGACGGCGGTAATGCTTTTTAAAAATATTAAATGCCGTGTTCACACAATGACGAATCGTGGAAAATGACGGACAGTTCTCAAATCACGTTTCGTCAAAAAACACGTATCATGATTTTTTTTGTGACGAGAAACGACGAAACGAAATTCAGAAAATGTTCACATTTTGATGAATCCTGAAAAATAACGATTCCGTACGCAATGTGAACGGCCAACCCGTATGACGTATCGTGTTTTTTGACGAACCGTCAATGACGTAGATATCCCGTGTGAACAAGCCGTTAAATTAACTTAATTTTTTACTTACTTGCTTTCTTTCCTTTTCCGGCTCTTGAGATCTTGCTGCTACACAACAAACACTTGGCCAGTTTATTATTTCCACTTTCAGTCTCATAATATAATAATAATAATTAATTGGTTAAGTTTTTTGTATGTACCCATATGTTTAAGTGAAAAGAAAATAATACGAGATGAAATAGAAGTAAGAATAAAATTAAAATAGAAACATTTATAGTTAGGTTTAAGGTAGGTACTAAGTTAAATAATATTGATAGCAAACAAAATAAAAATAAATAAAAAAAGTCTCAGTAGAATTAAATGTCAAAGAAACAACTAAGTCTCAAAAAAAAATCGCAGTCGCAAAAAAAAATTTTTGGAAGAAATCTGCGATAAATTTTCTATGGATTTGATTCACTAGGTTGTTGTGTACGTATCAGTACAAATAGTATAGGAATTGTAAGGTACAGATAACCAATTCAAGTAATAGAATTATCGACGAAGACAACCAACACAGGAATCAATTATAGTATCGAATATAGTATCGAGACAGATACGAATGGCAGAATCAATTCAATATCGAGTAAAGTATAGAGACATATAACCAATAGAGGACACACTATCAATAGAGGAAGTATCAATTAAGCAACAGTTGAAATATCAATCGGAGTTTAAATAGAAGTACCGACCAATTGAAGAATCAACCCATAGGACTATCAATATAGAGAACGAGTGAGACAGGTCGAGACGCGACTTGTCGTGTTATTCTTTACGCGCTCGACAAGCATGTACTTTGTGCCGAATATTCGGTATTCGGCAAAATCACTATTCGTGGCAACTCTATTAGTCAGTAATGAGAGGAACACGTGATGCCGACCAGGCGCTGAGTCTATTGATAGCTACTGGCCCGAAGTGATCTGGGTATCGAGTGGTATAAATGACATTTGTTTGATGTTAGAACCGTGTGCTGACATGAGAGTAATGCCCCAATATCGTGTTGCCTAAAAACAGTTGTTTTATTAGGGTAGTAAAGACAAGGACGCCTTCTGGTAAGAGGACAAATTTTGATCAAATTTATTGAATACACTTTTGCGACGTATCCAATTTAAAGAAATAAATCCACACAAACTCAGCAACAAAGGCTTTATATTGACCAATTAGGCGGCAATCATGTTGCGAATTATTTACCCGGAACATCGAAAAAAACAACTCTACCCAAAGGTGTTCAACGTGTCTTCTGCGCGAATATTATCAAAACAACTATTCTTCGACTATAGTGCAACGAAAATATTGCTCTCATTATAACATACGATAAAAACGAAGCCCCATCGATTCAACTAACCAAAAAACAGGTGCAGAAATTCGCGGAGAGGGGTTTAACAATAATTTTACCGCGAGCCACCCGACCACATATGGTCCTATGGACCTTCAGAACATCAAGGGATCCCTACATCGTAGAGCGTGTAAGAGGGTCTGTTTGTGAACAACCTGGACTCTCTGCTCGAAAGCGGTCTAGTGTCTTAAATTTGTCCAGAACTCCTTTAAGTCGCATTCCTCACAAAGACTTACATTAACATTCGTACGAAATTCAAATTGTGCAGGAATTAAAGTCTCAAGATCATGCTAATAGGCTGCAGTTTGCAAATATGCAAATGTCAAAAAACTGCACTAGCTTCACCAACATTATTTTTTCAAACGAGGCACATGTCCACCTAAATGGGTATGTAAACAGGTAAAATTGCAGGTAATGAAGTCACACTAATATGCAGTTGAAGCATAAAAAACCCCTGCATTTTGTCAAGGTTACTGGCCAGCTTTGACAGCAGGAAGAATTGTTGATCCATACATTTATGAAGACCAAAGAGGAAATCCTGTTACCGTGAATACGGAGCAATGCAATAGAACTTTTTTCGTCCAGCGGTACAGCTTTTCAATGGTTGTTATCAACGTACGTGGTTTTAACAAGATGCGGCAATATGTTACACCTCAAGCGGTTCATTGATTGCATCTCTCGAATTTTTGCAAAATAAGGATTATTCCAAAGAAGTGACATTAACTGGCCAGCTTGTAGCCCAGACTTATCCCCAATCGACTATTTCATTTGGCGATACCTTAAAATTAAGGCATATTACAACAAACCAGGGTCTCTTGATGAATTAAAATCAAATATTTAAGAGGAATATCAACATATTTCATAAAAAACCTGTAAGGCAGTAATGGAAATGGTATTATTGGCTGGATGTTATTATTTTTAAGAAATAAATTCTCATTTTGTGTGCTTTTATAAAAAATAAACAGTTTTTATCATAATGGCAATTTATTATCTTCGTTTGAAATATATAAAGACTTTGGTTCCACTCTGTTCATTCCAAACAAGTTCAATAAATACGGGGTAGAAAGGCATAGGATTGTATATCGTATCAATGATCGCGCCACATTTTATATGATTGATGCAATTGCTTATCTGGGGAAACGAAATCAAACTAATGGACAACAACTCAGTTTTATGTAAAAAACTCAGAAAATCTTACCATGGACGCAACAGGAGTGAACACGGCAACTAGTTCACGTCAGTTCCTATAGCAAAAATTTGCTTGAAAACGCCCAACAATTTGACTTGGCATAATAAGGTCAAATAAGTGGAAAATAGAGGAGCAGAGTAGCTGAAACATTTTCAGGCGTGTGGGGACATTGATGTTCTATTACTATGAGCTATTGACTTTGGTTTCATAAACTAAAATGATCATTGTTCTCTCATCATGTGATGAAGAAGGCATGCTGCATCTGTTCGAAAGACGAAAAGATGGTCAATGGTCATATTTTCAGGTATCCTGAATATGTCACTTATATAATTTTATGTTGTATACTGTGGAATCATTTTTTGAAAGCATGAAAAACCTCTACAACACCGCGAATCAATGAAAATGTTTGCGGATAGCTTGAAGACTCTGTTCCTTCTTACAAGACAGCAAACAAGAAAGAAATTACAAAAATTTCACCAAGGAGACCTAAAACATAATCTATATCAAATGGAAATTTACTTGGCCGGAAAAACGACGATTTTGTGCTTTTTTCCATACAAAATTTAAAAGACTAATACTTAGAATTAATGAAATTTAAGCACATCCGAACACTAAACACAGTTATACATACAGACGTAAGTGTCATATGCTTATTTTCTAAATTAGTGAAAAAAGATTCAAAATATATTCAATTGTAATGTAAGTTTTAGTTTAAACATCCTTCTTTAATTATTGAATACTTACTGGCAACTTACGTATGCCTCTAAGGTATTTATACTCATTATATACAGGGTGGGCCATATAAAATTTTAAATTTAAAAAGTCCATAAAAAACGGCTTGATATTTTTCAAAGGTTGAAGATTTATTTGAAGGGTTATTTTATGAAATTTATTTGTGGAAAACAATTTCGGACAAATGACCAGCACGGCTGAGTTTACAGTAGCTCATCCGATCCACCCAATTTTGGAGAACTTTTTCGATGGTTTCAGGCCTTATGGCAGCAACAGCAGCTGGAATCTAGGATCTTAGATCTTAAATTGTTTTTGGATGGTTGGCGTAACATTTATCTTTAACAGCTCCCCAAAGAAAATAGGCCAACGGCGTTTAATCGCAGCTTCTGGAAGGCCAATTCACATCACCTTTTTTGCTGGTTATGCGATTTTCGAAGATAGGGCGCAAACGATTGAGTGTAGCGTTTGCTGTATGGCACGTAGCACCGTCCTGCTGGAACCAAATGTTGTCCAAGTCTTCCTCTTTAATTTGCTTGAAGAAAAATTCAGATAACATTGCGTGATATCGCTCACCATTGATGGTTACTGCGGCTCCTTCTTCATTTTCGAAGAAAAAAGGGCCGATGATTCCACCAGACCAAATTATATGTTTATTATTTGATTTCCATCGAAACCAGACCATTCTTATACCCTAGGATTACATCACATATGTTACAGAAATGATAAAAAAAATTATTTGGCCCTAATCTTCGGACTACTTCATATGCAATCCTGCTCTTACCATTCTTGAGCGATATCTTTATGACCAAACTAGATAAGGAACTAAGAGATCAGCATAAACTTCCAATAGTACGGACAACATATGAAGATGTATTCTTTGCATACGATAAAAAATAGAGTTTCAATAGTCAAACTAAACCTTAAGAGAGCATAAGAAAATCAGCTCCACAATTGAGAAAGTTTCCTGTCTAATTAGTATCAAGAACTGATGGCGGCCTTGTCGTCTGACCAAAGTTTTCGCCATTATTTGACAAAAATTGAAGTCGGAATTCTTTTGTAAACTCAAGCTGAGACATCGAATTTTTTTGTTGCATATCAGCTAAATCACTTTTGGGGCTATTAAGACGGCGATACAGCAATAAACTCTGGCTCGTGCAGCTCTCAAAACAATACAAAGTTCATCCACACTGATAGCTGTCATTTATAGCACACAAGGAAGGACACCTGATCGCAATTCTGGGTTCGTGTGCTTTCGACGATTCATCGATGACGAACTGTATTTGAGTTAACACCAACTGTAATCCGATCTCTGTTTCAAGCCAACACCCGATCTAACACCTTTCACCCTGCAAAATTTTTAAATTCCGTCTTTTTGCATCCTTTTTTAAACCTGTCCGGGTGCCCAGCTCTTTTAATGGACAAATAGAACTAAGCAAAAAAGAGTGTAGTCAGGAACGATTATTTGTTTCTTACTAAAACCATTCATTAATTCAATGCATAGGTGCATTTCTCTAACTACTTTCTCCCTCCTTCAGTGTTTTTATTTCCGAGAACGTTATGGCTTAATATCTGACTTATACGCTAACATAACTTAACTGCAATCCTTTCACTTTAATTACTTTAAACTTACTCTGAAATCTTAATTAATATTTTCTCCACTAGATTTACTAATATGTTTCATTATATTCGATGTGAAATTTCCTGCATTATGGTTTGAGTGTTGGCCCCGGATGTATCTAATTTGGGTGTCAGATTTTTACTGAATTCCCAGGACAAGACAGCGCTTTTCTGATGAGAATGGAGGAGCTGCGGCTGGCTAAAGAGGTCACAATGATAAAATTTTTAAATGGTGACGGAGCGCATTGAAGGAAGGGCACTAAAGAAAAGACGCGGGAAGTCTTGAAGTATAATATTCGACCGCTGCACCAGGAGAAATTCGCATTACGAACGACCTCTTCGATCAAAGAGCCAGTCACCCTGGGACACCAAGTTAGGCTTCTTACGCCTCGATGGATGCTTTCATACCCTCTCCTAGTCATGACCCGCGAAACTCCTGGAGCCGGGTCTATTTTATGAGGAGGGGGTTCAATGTGGAATCAAGAGTGTATATGCTGATCATTTGGTAGCATGGCACACTTGGAACAAAAGTTTCCTCATCCCACACGTTGTTTTGGTTGTAGGCGACAGGGACGACTCGCGCCAAATGTTCTGCCTGCTCCCTAGAAGCGTCATTAGGGCCAAGCCAACCACCAATAATTGTACATACTAAGCCGTTGAGAAACGCGTTGAGTAATAGTAGGCGGCAAATAGGGCACCATTTCTGCGCAAAACATCAGAATCGAAGTTATCGACTACGTCCTGATAAAAATGTCGAAAGACAAACGAGAGATGATGAACATTGAAATATTAGGTAAGAACTTCCAAGGATTGATACAGGATCTTCGAGTATCTTTATAAGCAGACAAACTTCGCGACTTGCTAATGGTGGGCATTGCCAGGTATTAATGAAGATCCGGTTGCCAATATGGGTGAGAAGGCGATTTAACAGGGTGGAAGTCTTAGAGGTGGTGACTATTTCTCTGTCATTTGTTTTAGGTGAAGACTTTCTTCGTCGACTTGGTGTCATGTTTGGTGTTTGGTTTGGTTCATTGGTAGCATCAACATTACGAACGGGAGCTGGGACGTTGAATTTGAAGCAGTTGCACGTAATTCAACCCGCTTACATAGTCGCTCGGTTTTATCAGAGGAAGAACAAAAGCTGTTGAATTACGTATTTGGCAACGAATTCGCCGACACGAGAACCATTTTACAGTAGCAGATCAAAGCAATATTAAACCAGATATCGAAAATGAGACTATTGGAATTATCCTCCAGCTCTCCATCTTCACCGATTTTAACCATTAAAAAGAACATTTCGTATCACGATGCAATAGGCAGTGGACAAACTTGGACCTTGCATTGAGGGAGCCCTGCTTAGACTTATGGTCAAAACTGATCATCATTCCTTAGTTGACCCCAGAAACTTTAAGAGTTCAACAGGTTGGCTGGTCTATTGAGCGGCGCGGCTCCTATAATTTGATTTTGAAGTAGTTGACAGGAAAGGTAGCGGCCACTTAGTCCCGGATGCACTGTCAAGATCAAAACGTGTGATTGAAGAAATAGCCGGAGGGGAGAGATCGGGACACAAACGAATATTTCATATGAGATCAAATGTGGATTCGAAAGCTGACGCGGTCCCAAACTGGCGCATTGTGAAAAAAGAATTGTGTGAGAGAGTAATCGTTACGTTGAACTGAAAGGACACAGTTAGAAGCGTGTTGATGCACAGTCAGAACGAAACGGGATGCTACAATAATGTCATAAGGATCACACGGCTGGGCATATGGGGACGCGGAGCACGTGTGACAGGGTCTGCAACTCGTATCAACAATTCCTTGCCACACATTTTCCCACTGTTTTTACTGTGGAGTTGCAGCCTAATCTTGTGATGAACTGACAGAATATGTTCAATTTTCTAGTGGAATCACTAAGAAATTTGCATAGGAGTAAATAAAAAAAAAGTAAATAGGAGAAATTCTGGAAGACCATATATTAAATACTGACCACGAAATGGCCGAAAAGTAATACAGTGAGCAAATGACTTACGAAGTATAGCAAAATCAAACAGCAACACAAAGTAATTCTCGCGAAAAACCTATCCTAGTGCAACTCCAAAGGACAACTGTTACTGAGAAGTATTACGTGTCAATGTTCATCGTTGTTATTAAACTAGATCACCGGAGATATTATGGAAAAATCCTCATTTGAAAAACAAGTGATCCATGTTCCACTTATATTCTGCACGCGGATGAGCGTGGTAAGTTGAAGTTCGAACTTTACCTTACTAATTGGATTGTTATTATTTTGATTTAATTTTGCCACTCGAAAATTATCTGAGTAAATATTATTTCACGTTAATGCAGAAGGTCAAAAAAGTTCAGGAAGTCAATAAATAAATTATTTTTCTATGTGTTAACATCTGGCAATAAAATTGTACAAGATCACAATTAAGTAGGCGTTTATTTTAATGCTTTATTTCATTGAAGACACTCAACAAACGATCGTAAGGCAAATACCACCAGGAGTTAAATAAAACCACAAACTCTAATTACATGTTTTTGAATGTTTTTAAACTGTGGACCTTTGACGATATGTGCTTTAATCAGTCTTCATTCGACATTACAAGTAAATATTTTCGTATTAAGTAGAATCGCAACGCGTTCCTAATATTAATTCCTATGATCATGATAAACAGCAACAAATAATAAAGGAAAACAAAAATTAAATGACGCCTACCCATGATAATCATTGAGCGATTAATTATAAAATTGACCCTTCAAAATTAATCGAGCAAAGCGCGTCTGTAAAATTCATTCACATGAACTACATGGATTATACAAACAGTAAATATTTACTTATTTAAAGCAATCCATAAATGTTGATTGCATATATTATAACTTTGACTAGGCGAACTTAAAATATCTTGGTTATTTGAATAGTTCCCAACCTTATCTGTGTTAAACATACTTTGTAAAACAATTTATTAAAATTATGCTACCACTATATTCGACCCCAAAGGGCATTCAATTTACTTATTACACAATTCTCTTCTCAAATAAATCAATCTTAGAAAAATATTTGATTGTTAAATATTTTTCTACTTGAGAATGCATTTAGAACCTCAAACCCGAAATGTCTGAAAACTAAATCATGTGATCACAAATCACATGTTTTCAAGCTCAATATCGTGCATTTTGCTGTACAACAGTTCCTTTTATATAGTTATGATTTCCTTCGCGGATTGATGTAAAACATAAGAAACTGTGAAAAATTCTGAACTTGTGACGTGTGCATTGATTAGTCGTGCTACGATTGCCGTGGTAAGCTGTGTTAATTTCATGATATCGAAACCGTGTGATAAACGGAGTGGTGTAACTGTCAACTTATCCCCTAACTGGCCCCACGGGACCCAATTAAACGAAAAATAATAATAATTAAAGAAAAATTGTAACTCCCCCAGAAGTGTGGTGAAGGGCTTGTCCCTTTTGTATTTGTCTGTATCCCCATTGAAAAAAAAACAAAAGAGCAAAATGAGTGAGGAAAATCTCGCGAAACGCAAGAAGGTGACGCCGAACATCGTGACTCGGGATGCGCGCTTGGTGGAAAACGCGCTCGTTAAAGAGCAAAACATCAAACTTAAATCGGAAATTCGTGAACTTAAAGAAATGTTAAAAATAAGTGACGAGCTTTTGAGAAACCCATTGGCGCAAGGCGAAAAGAACTACAGTGAAGTTAAAAACAACAATGACGTGTCGTGTAGAAGTGAAAGCCACGTAAGCCGCTTTAACGAACGGGAGACGATGACGGAAGGATCGAAGAATGTGGATAATAGGCCTGAAACAAAAGAAGTCGAAATGAGCGAGGACGAGACAGGAGACTACACCACGGTCGTCGCCAAAAGAACCCCGGGAGAAGAAGCAGAAGCTACAGCAACCCAAAAAAGCGGAAGTGCAATTAATAACAACAAATGTAAGTCAGCAAAAAGTTAAGAAAAATAAGTTGCCGCCCATTAATGCGTTCCACCAGGACTCTATTGACCTAGTGAAGCTCATTAAAGAGTGCGCGAAAACAAATAATTTTTAAATTAAAAAAATTAATAGTACCAAAACGCAGATCAATGTAGATAGAATAGAAGATTTTAAAAACGTTAAGGAAGTCCTCAAGAAAGCAGAGGCTTCCTTCTATTCATACACTCCTAGAGAGGAGAAAACTCAGACTTTCCTTTTAAAGGGACTCTTTCAATGCTACGATCCGCAAAAGCTTCAAAAAGAACTTGAAGCTAAGGCTGAGACAGTGAAGTTCGTTTCAGTGAAACCTTTCACTACGCGTCGCTCTATAGTAGAGAAGCGAGTCCTCCTCATATATCTCGTGCAAATATCGCACAAAAGCTCTGTAGCCGAACTACTGAAGTTGAGGTTTCTCAACCATCAAGTAGTCCGGCTTGAAAATTTGCAGAAAAAAGACATCATGCAGTGCTTCAGATGTCAACGATTTGGGTACAGTTCGGCGAACTGTAACATGTAGTTCCGCTGGGTCAAATGCAGCGTTGTCCATGAACCTGGCAAGTGCGGGTTGGGGGGAAAAGACGGCAAAAACAAGATCTTTTGCGTTAACTGCAGGACATATGGACATCCTGCTTCCTTCAAGGGCTGTCCAGCATATGAAAAAAACCAAGCCGTCCGGTGATAGCCCCGGCTCCAATTACCCCTGGAGTATCTTTCGCAGCTGTTGCGAGGGGTACAGTTGACCCAGCACCCCAAAAGAGGGATGAAAGCGCTGGATTTGACCGCTATGTTCAAGATCATCTTGGACAGGTTGGATAAAATTGAAAACACCCTGATCGATCACAGCTCCAAAATCAGGGGCCTTATAAGCACGTCTAGCTATTCTCATGACCAATATTAGACACTTCTCTGCAGTGTTGGCTCGAGATGAACTTCATTTAATAGCTGCGAATGTCAACTCGATAGCGAGTGTCTATAGGAGGTCAGATCTACTGGACTTTGCGTCTGAACACAAACCTGACATTATACTGCTGAACGAGACTAAACTCATCGAAAGACACAACGTACAGTTCAAGGACTACAACTTCATACGTACTGACAGACCCAACTCGACTAACGGAGGAGGAACAGCAATAATGCTCACACGATACATCAAGTACGAACATATAAACAGACCAGAATTCAGTGGAATTGAAAGCCTAGAGTTGACATGCATAAAGCTTGAAATGCAAGGCGGCCAAAATCTCTTTGTTATCTCCGCATATGCATCGAGTACAAAAAATCTGAGTACGAAATTTAGGGAAGAGTTCAGCCTCGTGTTTGAACTTCTTCGACTAGATGATCGCAGTAATTATTATGTTCTAGCAGGTGACCTGAACGCAAAACATAGCGACTGGCTGAACGAGTACGCCAATCCACGGGGAGTATTTCTAAAACGATTGATTGATGAGAATCAAATGGAATACCGATGCCAGCTCATCGGGCCGGGGACTCCTACATTGCCGCGATCTGGATCGTATCTGGATCTTTGCATAGTTGATATGCGTTTGAATCTTACTGGCTTGACAGTGGAGCACAAACTGCAAACTTTGCACTATGACACCCACCACAAAGCAATACAAATAAGGATTGCTAAAGGGAACAGCGACTTATTTCTACTTACTGCCGAACAAACACCCAACAAATAAAATTACAGAAAAACAAATTGGACGAAATTCAACCAAACACTAACACAAATACACAACCCACTTGTACAAAACTCAACCACCTACATTCCGAACAATATAAACTTGATTAACGACCAAATTGACGAATACATAAACGAAATAAACAAACCGATACTCACTGCAATGGACCAGACCATACCAAAAATTATACCACGAAACAACATGGACCAATACTTGACCCGACGCATCAAGAAACTTAAAAAGCTTTGAAAAAAGTACTATTCTGACGCATATCAACAGTATATATAGAAGTTCCGCTGCGAGCTGGCATCCGCATTTAAAAAGTCTCAAAGAAATCATGAAAGCTGTGCGTTATTTCATCAAGTTGAGCTTTACTCGAGAAATAAACCAACAGTGGGCTGGGAAAGCGCAGAGCGTTCATCCTCAGGATCCGGATGGAATGTTCAGCCAGATCAACGCTATCTTCAGGTCGAAGAAGCCGGCAACGGTGTCGACCTTGAAAATCCCGTTAGAACATGATGATTATAGGATCATAGAAACAGATGAATCCAACAACAGTCAACATCCCATACCATACAAACTTGTAACAAACGAGACAGAAAAATTAGATATAATTGGTATGAGTATGGAATCAGTCCATTGACAAAACTCTAATCTAGGTAGTTCTCGATTGATAGAAACTGTCAAAAACAAAATTGAAGAATTCCTGACTTCTTGCTGTCGAGAACCCACTCTCCATTTCAGTGAGTCATTAAATTCAAATATGCTACCACAGAACAGCTTGAAAGACTATTTTGTGTCGAAGGAGGATGTACAGCATGCCTTTCGGACACTTAATAACAAAAAAATCAACTGGAATTTATGGCATACCCAACATTGTCTTCAAACACTTACCAGAACTTCAATAATGAACGTTCAATAATGAACGAATATACTTGCAGTTTCAATAATGCACTAAACAATCAATACTTTCCGCAAAATTGGAAGAAGGCCAGGGTCATCCCAATTTTGAAGAAAGGAAAAGATCCTAGCGACCCGAAAAGCTATCGACCGATAAGCTTATTGTCGAATGCAGGCAAAGTCCTTGATTGATTCTTGAACAGAAATATCTCGGCGACAAAGATATCATCAGCAATAGTCAGTTTGGCTTTCGCAGAAGCCATTCTACTATCCATGCTATCACGAAAGTGACGTCAGATATCTGCTGGCATTTAAATGGAGGAAAATGTTTTGGAGCATGCCTCATTGATATGGAGAGAGCCTTCGATACAGTTTGGCTTGATGGACTGATTTTCAGACTCATACAGAATAGGTTCTGTGATGATTTAATAGCCATACTAGTGAGTATGCTGTATGGAAAAAAATTTATTGCTGAAGTCGGGGAAAATACTTCCAGTAGAGTATTTCAGGTTTCTGACGGTCTACAACAAGGCACAGTAACGGCACCAACATTATTCTGAATTGTATTGGATCCTCTTCTGAAGTCGTTTGGTTTCAACGAAAGTCCTAAACGGATGATAGTGGCGTTTGCTGACGACTTGATTATATCCACTGCAGACAGCAAAGTATGTTTCAAGATGTCCAAACGTTCACAAACGCTTGGAAATTGAGAATAAACGATAACAAATGTGAAACTATCTTGTTTCGTGGACCACTGGCAAAGGCCGGCAGAGACTTGAAGCGAAATTGGAAGGATTTCCATAAAAAGTCGAATGGCGAACGCATACCTCACAAGAACACCGTGAGGTACTCGGGCGTGTTCCTCGAGTATCGCTTGCGGTACATCCAACATGCGAAAATGCAGCTCGAGAAAGCAAGAAGGACATTTATGTCTCTTAAGAGACTTTTCTATGCGAAACACCTGGAGACACGCTTGAAGTTAATATGTTAATCAATGTCTCGTAAGACCCATTATTAACATACGCGTGTCCCATATGGTTTAACCTGAGTGCTTCCACCATTGAGAAAATCAGGGTGTTTGAGCGAAAATGCTTAAGAACTTGCACTGGATTGTACAGAACAGCGGAATCCGACTTCAAGTATTATTACTCGGATAGGTAGCTATACGACGCAGCAGGTACTTTAAGGGTAGACTATTGCATCATACATCAAATAAGGCGACATTGTCTGCGTTCGAGTATGACTGATGAGAATATGTGGATCAGTCATCCATATTATCCAAATCAGTTGTACTTTGAGCGATGCAGGGAGACAGGCTTCATACCACCAGAAGCATTTCCTTACTTAGATGGAAAGAGACTTATCGTAGACGGACATGGAATACCTGTTATCTACCACATTTACAGACGAAACACTGACAAGAGACTTATATACGACGGCAGTATAGACACCCACAATACTGAGGTAGACTTACGATATTCAATGCATATGTGGCATAAACAGAGAAACCACCAACAGTATTGGTGGCTGGAGTGAGATTATAGTTGTCAGGTGAACGGTTGACGTGCGTATGACACGCAGAGTTGTTAATCATCTGCCTTGATCTGTGTCTTTTTTACCTTATTATTAGAATATATTACCCTAAAATGTAAATAATTGTATATATTTGACATATGCAATTTTTTAAACCTAGATTAGTTTAGAACGTAATATGATCCTTTGTAAGAATAAAAAGATAATAATAAAGAAAAAAAAACTGAACAAAAGCAAAAAAAAAATAATAATTTATATATAAATAAACATCTTTATACGTTTATCTTTAGTTGTAAACATATATTGATATCCACGAAGAAAATAATTAAAATAAAAAATAAAAACAAAAATACTCAACTAGGCTTACCAAATCAGTGCATAAGGTATTTAACTCATAATCGACCATTAAGCGATAAATCCAAGCTATATATTTAATTTCTCATTTTCTTCTCCTCGGTCTGTCTTCATCTCTTTCTTCCATTGCTATTATTTATTTGTTATCGCTTCTAATTTCTTCGCTTCGTATCCTTCTTTTGTACATATGATAGTGCTAAAATCCAAAAAAAAGAAAAATTAAATAAATGCATAAAAAAAAATAATAAAAAATGCAGAAAAAAAACAATGTTTATAACTAGAATAAGCTCTATTTATAAATAGGATTAAGAAGACTAAAGTTAGCGATAGTATTTTTTTGAAATTTTCTTCAAATTATTAATTCTAATCAAATTAATCTAAGCAAAAAGTGTCAGAGGACATCCCCAGAAAACGTGACTGGCCTAGATCAGAGTGCCCTAAGTGGCCATAGGTTTAAATAGACGTAAGATAGCTTAACCATTTTTTGTTCTCTTTTTTGTGGAAATTTGTAATTTGTATGATATTATATGAAAGTAAAGAGATTTTTTAACTTTAACTTTAACAGTCCCTTTTATATTTATTCGTAACACGAAGTGTGTGCCAAAAGTATCGGATCTACTTTTATAGCTCCACTCTGATGCCATTCTACCTCTAGATGAACGCATCCTTTTAGGTAGTCACTATGTGTTTGCGTAACCTGCATATAAATAATTACTGATATTTTAGTTGAGTACAATCTATAGATATTTAAGGTTATGCTGAAAAACTGATGGTAAAAAGAGGATAGTGAAAATGTAATGGTAAAAGCGGTGATGAAGTCGTAGTATGTTATGTGAGTATCTACCAAGCAGACCCTACCTCATTTTCTCTAAGAAATAAGGTAATAAGGTATATAATCGTTAAATAGCGTCCACAAATAGTTAAATAGCGTCCTACTTTGTACTAATTTACCAATCGAGGATCATGATATTCAACTTTCATTATTTCACAGTGTGAAACAATGCTCTACCCGACGCTGTTGAGCTACACCACCTATCATGCAACACTGACCACCATCATTCTTCACGAAGTAGTCGTACAATGAGGGTATAAGATACCTCTATGAGCCGTTCAAAATAGCTGACTAACCGAAACGTTTCGGGCTAATATGCTACACTTGGTACCTGAGCCTTTTATAAGGGATAATTTTTGTCAAACGAGTTATCAGCTGTAAGCGTAAGTTTTCTCGGCCTTACTAACAGATGGTGCCAGCGAAGAGTACGTGTGGCGACGCTGACTACTCAAATCATCAAATATGGAACGAAGTAAGGATCGGCAGGATATAAATTTTTGACAGGTTCCTGTAATCACTCTCTCACAAGTGAACCGCCATATATTATAGACGTGATTTTTTCTAGATAATAAATATATATTTTTACATTGTATCCAACGTGTTTTTATATGGACTTAGGTTGAGTGACTCCCTAAATACGCAGCGTATTAATTTAACGCGTACGCCATTTCGATCTTCTGAAATTTAGCAACAAACACGCACATAAAATTTAGCTCCAAACACACACAAGTCGATCAATCGTGCTGATCAATCATATTGAATTTTATGCCTGAAAAAAGAGCATTTGCGGAACGCGTTGCTTTTCTTGTTTACCAAAATAGGCTGCTGATGAAAGTCATCGTTTGCTGTTAAAAACAAATGGTGGACACGCTCCTTAAATTTGAAAATATTATACATGGTTACGACAATTCAAAAGCAGTTATTTCAATGTGAAAGATAGTGGCAATTTGGTAGACAACAAAAATGCGAAGAGAAGTAATTGTAGACGTCATTGAATGGTGACCCAATTCGACATCACCGGCAATTACCAGAAGCATTAAATCTGTCACAGGAAACAACAAGCAGACGTTAACAAGCAATGGTTCAGGATGAGTAAGCTCGGTAAATGGGTCCCACACGATTTGAATAAACGTCAAATGGAAAATCGCAGTCACTTGTGAAATACTGCTTCGGTGCCCTGAAAGGAAATTATTCTTGCATCGAATTGTGACGGATTACGAAAAATGGATTTTCTTTGAAAACCCGAAGTCGTAGCTTTCACCAGGCGAAGACAATCCATCAACACCAAGTCTTAATTGCTTCGGCAAGAAAACCATGCTCTGTATCTCGTGAGGTCAGAGTGGCATTGTGCTACTTTACGTTAGAAAAATTACCAGGCACTATCTTCGAACAAGAATTTTTTATAAAAAAAAATAATTAGTTTGCAAATATGAGACTAATATATTTATCTTTTTTATTGCACGACGCATTTCACTGAACTAGTCAGCATTATCAAGTGGATTGACAATTTCGGACTTAACCCTACCTTTTATATACTAGAAAATCATGATTTTTTTCATAAAAAATTTTAGTCTAGGAATGGATCAAAAATTAAATCAACGTTACATCGAACTCTTGGCTATCTTCGAAGTTTGGAAAAAAACAACCAATTCAATTCTCGGAGTTTTTGTAAGATATTTTATACATTTTGACTACAACTTGTAAGTGATTTATACCCTTGCTGAGCAAACTCAGCGAAGACTCATGGGTGCGGAAGTTTTGAGCTATTCAAAATAAACCGTCCACCACGTAGTTTGCAACAAATTAAAGTGGTTTATAATAAAATAAATATATTAACTCAATGATTCCATTAATTTTTTTCATTTAACTCGAACCAAAATGTTCTTTATAATGTTCAAATGAGTACAATGGGACAGTACTCATTTGAGTATACCTTAATTTATTACTTAGTGAAGAGCATAAATTAAGATTCGTTTCATGCATCTATCTACTTCTAATGAATCTCGAAAATAATATAGAAAAGTTTTTATTCAACAATTTTGATGCTTAGGCATAAATGGTTAAAGGGTTACATGGTTAATTGTTAAAGGGTCAAAGGGTTACATTGGTTTCATCGAGGCGAAAATGGTCTTTTTTCAATAATTTATTTTTCATATAAAAAATTAAATAGTCCGTTCAAATATTTTGTAAAAAATTTTATTTCAAAAAGAATTCCTGAAATTTTCGTGAAAAACCATTCAAATCTACGCCATTGTGACGCCATTTCCGGTGACTCCTCGTCAAATAGATGCATCCACGTTGTAACTCCTTACAGGATAATCTGAATTTAAAAAAAAAACAAATCGTGTTTTATTTAAGACTAGAAGATATAAACATAAATTTAAGACCATAAACTAGAAGTTGGATGAAGGGAACTTGGATTTTTAGCAGACCTTTCTACAAAAAATTAAAATTTCCGTTAAAATTTATCTTCGTTTATTTTTGAAATATAGCAATCAAAAAAAAAACAAAAATCCTTCAAACTCCTAGTAAATTGTAGCTCAAATGCCAGTGTAAAGTCTCATCAAGATCGGTTGAGAGAAATTTTGACAACCGATGTGAAAAACACAGTTTGGAGAAAATCGTATTTAAAGTTTTGAGTGACGATAAAACTGTGAAAAGTGTTTTTTCAACTTAAATTGAATCGTTAATTCCTGGGCCATAGAAAAACGGAACTTGCTGCAGCTTCAATGTCCAGGGCGTCCTTTGGCTCTTGTCTATGACAAATCCTGGCTTCGCGAGTCTCGTTTGCCGATTTTTCTCGGCTGCGCATGCAAGGTATTCATCAGTTTTTCGGGTATATTCGTGGGAATTTCAACATAGTTTCAAATCCATACGGTGCATATTTAATAATAAGCTGATTTTTCTTCATTTAAAGTATATATAGCGATCATTGTAGAAATATCAGCCATCTTTGCACCAGCAAGATGTATTTTGGGAGTAATTTTCCTGGTTAACTGGTTGTAACTATGTTATTATTTTGTGTCAAACCACCTACACGCCGAATCAAAAGCTCATTCTTACTCACATCTTAATAAATAGGTTTAATTGTAGTCAAAACATCATCAGTATTAGTCAAAACATCATCAGTATAATCGTGTTGACAATTAAAGAGTGTTCGTTGCCGATACTCGTCGCCAGGCGCTCCACGAGTCTTGATCTTTCGGGCAATTTTCGTGCTGTAGAGATAATAAGTAGCCCATATAAACGTCTTTTGTTTTTTTCCACTGAATCACAGTTTCTTTTTTTTACCAGACCATAGTATACAGCTAACTTGTCAATAATTTACTAGTCAATTTTTAGGTGACTTTGTTTTGTTTTTTTTTTTTTGAGTTTTAAATCACGTCTTGTTAAATCACGTAATTTTGTGCCCGTCCTCTTCTATACATGACCAATGCATTCTTCCTTATTGACAACAAAATCTTTTCCGTAAGGTTTAGTTTGAAAATTCCAGAGCATGTTTTGTATTCCCGATTTCCTATATGGTTTAGGTACCTGAAGCCATATTTTATTATCGAGCGTTTAAATATTTCAATAATGGAAGGCATTTCCATGCTCCCAGAGGCTCTAGTGTGATTGGTGGTACACTGAATTATTGTGGTGTGTCCTTCCTTCCGCGCCTTATACTCTGCCGTATTTAAATTTTTTCCCAAGACTCACATGATTTACAGTAAGAGCATTTAACAAGCGTATCCATGACGTTTCCCGGATAGTCTCCAATTAATGAACTAACACCATTAAGTGATGCGAAGCCTCGCTTCTTCCACCAACTGAAAAACTCACATATGTCGTATCTTTTCAAAACTCCTTAATCGCTCTTCTTTTTTAGTAGCAGAGCAAAATAGTATATCGGCAACAGTCACAATACAATCATGTAATTTATTAATAGAAAAAATCGTACGGTATAAAGGAGCAGTTTGTATCCATCAAATCACAAAGTTTCTTGTATCCGGCAAGACCCTTAGCCAAATATTGGCATAACAAAAATGAACCACCGACTTCGCACATTCTTCCACTTTATTGACATGATAAAACATATTTCGGATAACATTGTTCATATGCTACCACAAGTTTAAATCCGAGGGCGAATTAGGAGTATTGTTTAAAATCCATTACACAGTTTATTTTCACCTTTTACTTTCAATAATGTTTGAACACCGTACAAAACACGAGTGTTGGAAAAACCAGGGCAACGCCTGTGATTGAATATTGGAGCGTGACTTCCACTGACACGTTCTCGTCACCTTTAAATTTTATACCGACGTATTTGTGAAGGAATCGCCGTGCATCTCTCGTTTTTCGGATTAAATGGCGGTCTCTTTGTCCTAGGCGTATCTTTTCGGCGAGTACAGTACGCTATCTGAGTTCTAGAAACTTTCCGCATTTTTAATTGAATAAAATTTACAACGGACACTTAAAACCTTAACCCATATCTTCCCAGTGTTCCATTTTTGGATCGGTTACTTTTGATATTTTTATTTTATTAAACGTGAACGTAGCCTATATTATTTCTTTATTGTGGCAGCACTGAAGTTATTATCTGTCAAATCCAGTTATTACTTTTTACAGCTTCCCGCGAAATTTGTGTTTTGTTTCAAGTTGTTCACTGAGATTTACGGCGAAAAAATGTCCACTCGTAAAATGTAAGTAATTTTTATATATTGTAATGATAATTTCTACTATTGTTCTCAAATACTATCAACTGTAAGGTGATTTATGAGATGGTTACAAAATAACACAAAAGATGAAGGTATTTATATAAAATAAATTATATTTATTGTACCGTTCCACTAGTGGAACAGTAGGATATGCCTATGTGAAATGTTATTATATGTGGAACTACATTTACTCAATTGTTTCCATTCTCTTGTTTTAGATTGTCTGTTAATGATATTATTACGTTACTAGAAGAGGATGATGATGTATTGTCTGCGGATGTATACATAACACCCCCAGAAAATTATGAAAAAAGCGATGAAGACAGTGGTGATGAGGAGTCTGTCAATATAAATAATTTGTCCAAACATCAGCTATTAGCGGAAGCCGAAGTAAGAGCATCGGTTAATACCCAGGTAGGAATAACTGCGATAGAAGATGTCTTCAGGGAATTACTCGTGAGAGAATCTGCTGAACCAATACCTAGCACATCAGCGGTGATACCTCCTCCATCAAAAAAAAGGTGCCTACTCGCAAGACAATGGAGACACAAAGACATCCCTGAAAAGCCGGACAAAGCTTCAGAGCCTCCTCATTTTCTAGAGGATCTTGATAATCCTGTACAGTTCTTTGAACTTTTCTTTGATGAAGATATCTTTGAGCTTATTTGCTTTGAAACTCAAAAAAACGCGAGCCAGAAGGGAAATCACAATTTTCGAGTTACCACCGAAGAAATAAAACGTTTTATTGGTATTCTTTTGTTATCAGGCTACTGTCCTGTTGCAAGATACCGGATGTATTGGGAGCAAAGTGTAGATTGCAATTTTCCAGGTGTAGCTTCAGCCATGTCTAGAAATAGATTTGAAGAGTTGTTGCGGTATTTTCATGTTGCGGACAATAATAATCTGGCTCCACGTGATAAGTTTGCTAAAGTTCGCCCGTTGTGGAATTCATGTAACCAGAAATGGCTAAAATACTATCCAGGTGATAGAAATTTGAGCATAGATGAGTCAATGATTCCATATTTCGGTAAATATGGAGCAAAACAACATATCCATGGTAAACCTATTAGATTTGGGTATAAAAACTGGTCCATATGCACTCGTCTTGGTTATTTGATTTATGGAGAGCTGTATCAAGGAGCTAGCACAGGAAATACCCACCCAGAACTAGGAGTTGGTGCTTCTGTGGTTCTAGACCTTATATCGAAACTGCCCCCTGGAACTTACAGTTTTTATATGGACAACTATTTTACTTCTTTGCCTCTGTTGGACGAAATAAAGAAATTAGGGCACGATGCGACGGGAACAATAAGAGCAAACAGAGTAGAAAAAGCGCCTCTGAAAGATTTGAAAGACATGAAGAAGATGACAAGAGGATCATATAATCAGTGCACAGATATTTTGTCTGATATTACGCTCGTTCGTTACAACGATAATAATATTGTTACAGTTGCCTCTACACAATGCGGTGTAGAGCCTATCGGAAAAGTCAAACGTTATTGCGATAAGCAAAAAAAGGATGTTTGTCAACCGCGATGTATCGTGAATTATAACAGATATATGGGAGGGGTGGATAGACTAGATCAAAATGTGGGATGTTATCGGATTTCTATACGCCTCAAGAGATGGTACTGGCAGTTACTGATGTTCCCTATTAACGTCTGCATCAATAATGCATTTCAATTGTACAAATTATCTCCAGTGGCACAAAATGATTCTTACGACTTTTTATCTTTTACGAGATACATTGTAAAAACTTACCTTATGACAAAAACAATACCTAGCACATCTGCCAATAATCCGATACCTAGATCTTCTCTTGCAGTTATCAAACGAGTTCCTGTTAGTATAAGACTAGATGGTAAGACCCATCATATAATAAAAAATAATAAACAAAGCCGCTGTGGGATGTGCCATAAAAATACTACTATGAAGTGTGAAAAATGTAACGTTGCTTTGCACCAAAAATGTTCACCTGCATTTCATTGTAAGTAAATTTCAATTAAGATTTATATTGTAACTTTCAAATAGCCTATAATGTGAGCTGTTATATATGTAATAATAAATAATACTCAACCGAATGACTTTATTTTATACCATTTCTATATATAAAAGCTATTTTTTTACCAGTGGCATATCTTCCTACTGTTCCATAATTGGAACGGTACTGAAACTGAAAAATTAGAAGGACGAATTTTTTTTTTATATCTTATTAATAATAAAAAGGGTAATATGGTGATGTGCTGTAAGTTTCATCCAAAGTGAAGTAATTTAAGTATGCTTGGGATGATATGGGTTAAAATAAACCTTGTGTTTCAACAAGTGATCACCTACTGAAATATTTACTAACTCTTAAGTTTTACTACTAACTCGAAATTACTACTAACTCGTTGCCCTATGAGAGTGAGAGAAATCGACAGAAATAAGAAAGACGAAAGTAAGAGAAAGACGAAATAAGAATAAACGAGCAGCTGCTCCGCTATACCATAGCGTAACAACATACAGCGATAACACTCGGAACAAACGACCGATCTAACGGTATTCAACGAATTCTGCAGAATCGCATTGGTGTTAGTAAAAATGTTTATTTTTCTCTACTTTCACTACCTTTTTTCATTTAGTTTGTAAACAAAACGATCAAAACATGAGCAAAAATAAAAATTTTTACTATCCCCAATACAATTCTGCATAATTCTTTAGATCGGTCGATGGTCGATGGTTATCGCTGTATGTTATTATGCTAAGGCTATAATAGCTGGCCTCGAGCGCGCAACTTCTCAAGGTTGGATCTCCGAAACTATTATTCAGATTAACTTGAAAATTAGGGACAATATTGAAGAGATGTTGTGAAATTTAATAAGCAGTATGAAATTTGATATTTAAGAAAAAATTGAAACCGTGGCCCATGTAACCCCTCAAAATAAGTCGAAGGCTTCAAAAATTTTATTAAATTCACATAAACAAGTGTTCCATCTAGCACAATCCAACCCAAATAAAAAGCAGAATCGTCGACTGAAGCCTAAAAAAACCATTTCAATACAATTTTTAATTAAATATAAAAATAATCTTCATCAATAAATTTATTAACAATCTTTCATTCATATCAATTAAGTCAAATCTAAATCAGTTCGCCATTTTCGATGCATGGCAGGCCTAATATGTAGCATTCAAATTATGTAAGTTGACAATTTACACAGAATTTTTCAATTGAACAAGAAAAGCGGCACTATCTTACCTCTTCATCGAGGTAAATAAAAAAAACAACGAAAGGCTATTTTTCTGCATTTATTTGTCTGAAATTTCATACAATTGTTCTACTCTTCAATGGTAAATAAATATTATTCATTTCAATATTGCATTCGTCCTTTTTCAATCAACTATTGATCCACTTAAATTGTTGTAAGTATTTCATTACTATGGAATTTCCATGAGGGCTCTTAAGATACTCAAAAAAAATGTTAATGTATACTTAATTCATTTGGTGGCTAGATTTAGAGTAGTTTAAAGTGTTATCGAAAATGCAAACGAATCTTTTAATCTATATAGAAAAAAAAAACTAAACAAACAAACAAACAAACTCACAAATGTAAGCTTATAAAATAAAATAACAATAAAATTCTTTCTTATCAAATTAATATTTTGTTAATTACTTTCATGTTGACTTGATTGCAAGTTTACTTTAATAGTTAGAAGGCCTTTGGATTTTTATGTTAATTTTAATTTTCACATAAAATATGTTAACTTTTTTGGCTTTGGCTCATTCAAGGATTGTACGCTGCAAAATTAAATCCATTTTGTCGCCTGCAGCCGCTATCAGAGGAACTGTTAAACAGCAATCGAAATCTTGTGTTTTCGTTCCATTCACCTGAAATGATAAGAGAAACATGCTTTGGTTTGAAAAAGTTTCGATAACAAACTGAACATTCATAAAGGATTAAATGTATAAAGATATAATTATATTTTCAAATTCATTGAATAATAACAAAATTTCGGTAAATATTGGGTATGAGATTAAGTTTCCACCGTTTTTCGACAAAGTTTTTTTTTTCAATATTAAATATTTTCAATATTAAAGAATACAGTCACGTCATTCAAAGTATGCACCATATAAAACTAAGACCTTTTCCCATCTTTCTGGTAATAGATGGATTCCCAATCGTTCGATTCAATTCAGTCATCGAGCCATTTTTGATGCCTTCATACGAAGTAAATCGTTCTCCAGTGAGGGCCGATTGCAAGGAGCGGAGCAAATGGTAATCCGAAGGAGCAATGTCTGTGGAATACGGCAGGTGGGGCAAGATTTTCCAATTCACAACTTCCAAATATTTTTTGACCGGCTTGACTACGTGTGGCCTTACATTGTCGTGCAGTCAAATCAGCTTGTCTTGTCGGTCATTCCAATCTGGCCTGTTTTCCTTCAGAGCTCGATTCAGACGGATACGTTGCCGTCGGTACACATCCCCAGTGATTGTTTCACATGATTTCAAGATTTGGTAATAGATGACGCCACTGTGGTCCAACCAGATGCACAACATGACCTTCGAAGCGTGAATATTCCGTTTGACGTCAATGGACCTGGTTCGCCACGCATTACCCAATGTTTTGGTCTCTTAGATTTGTCGTAGTACATCCATTTCTCATCCTTTGTCACAATTCGATGCATGAAACCCTTTCTTTTTTGTCCTTGAAGAAGCATATCGCACGTCACCAAACGCCGTTCGATGCCCCTCTCTCTCTCAGTTGATGCGGCACCAAAGTCTTACTATTTTAACAAAGTCGTCAAAAATCACCATTTTTAAAACAACGAAACCACTCCCTGCAAGTCGTCTCAGGTGGATCATGCTCATTGTAAACACCAAGCATTATATAATAACTTTCCGCAGCACTTTTCTTGAGAATGAAATAATGAACTAAGGCTACCCGCAAATGCAGCTTTTTCGGTATGGATATTGAAATTTTCAACACGAGAAAAAAACGGTGTTCACGCCTGGAAGAAATGTCAAATACTGCGTTCGTGAGCCTACGCATATAACTTCCAATTCCAAGAACACAACTACAGCAGACACCAAAACAGTAGGTAAGGACATCTGTCTATTAGCGGCGGAAACTTATTTCCATACCCAACATAATTTCGCATTAGGAATAATTCATTTCCGAGCGAAAAATGAAAATTTTCATGGCAGAACTGTCGAATGAAAGAAGTTTGGCAGAGACCTACATGGGCACAATTTCCTTCACTTTGATCGTTGAAACTCTGAAGGGCTTCCTCGTCTGGCTAAAATAAAAATGTGGTTAAGCCTCGTCTGGTTTAAACAAAAATGTTCCTCGTCTGGTTAAAACAAAAATTTAAATTGAATGAAAATACGTTAGGACTCTATGAAAGATAAGCTAAGCCGAAAGGATAGCCTATAGTTTCAAAACTGAAAATGCTGCAGATTAGCGTTAGCACAAAACAACTACAACATTACCAACAAGCTCGCGATCTGATGTGAATTTTATTTGGATTGGTTAATTTTTTCTCATTTTTCCTTACAACAAAAAAATCCCAACATCTCAATCAAAATATAAATTTAATTATCCTTTTTCTATCTCTTTCTACGAGAAGTCGCGTGGGAGTGCTCTTGCTTGTTGTGCTTTGGTGTACAATGTCTGCAATATGGAGTCTGCCAATTTTGCAGAGAACTTCCAGCCAAGCCGATTAATATGCATTACCCACGTCACTCAATTGGCTACAATTACACAAAGAGGCTTACAGCTGCCCTAATTCTCTCAATTGCCTTTTCTGGACCCACAATCCGATTTATCTTGACCTCTGACGCAAAAGTTTCGCGAGCCAAAAGTAAATAGGAGTAATTGTGCACCGCTTATGAACAAGTAAATTGCCTCTAACCCCTAAAAAAACTGTTGAAAAAAACATATCAACATAAATTTGAGTCTTGGTTTACACTGAGAACGTCTTGCTTTTCTCTTCCATTGCTTAACGATTGGAGAGGTGGAGTTTTTGAATGAAATAGTGTAACAGAAGACCTAAGAATCTTCACAGATGATTCAAAATCTGACTGACCCTTTGACAAACTTTTAAACCTTTGACAAACTTTTAAAACCTCAGATCTTTATTTTCGATTTGAACGCGTAGTACACGTTTATTATATTCTTTATGGAACTATTGTCCGTTTTCGACGGTCTTTAACAGCTTCCACTAATTATTCGAACCTATTCTATATGTTCTGATGCTGCCACACATTGGTGGACTTCAAGAATCGTTCCTCATTTCTAACTTTTCTTGTCTTCATATATTGTCTCTATTTCCTAGCACCAACAACAAATACCAATGCATCTGGAAAACAGGCGCAGAACGTGGTTAGATTCGGAGTTTTTTTAAGGTTATAGGTCTCTTTAGTAGCAAAGTCTTTCTCTTACAATCTCTAACAAGGTCTTCTCTCCGATCCTATCCGAATGTGACATGCTAGCGCGCTACATACTATTGATGTCGAGGAACAGAAGTCCTGTTTATATTTTAATTAGCGAGTTATCTGATAATAACACAGGACTACAATGGTTTTCCAATTTTACTTTTGACTATTGATTTTAATAGACATTAGGACGCTGATTACAGGAAAAAGTTCAAAAAAAACCATCACTTCAGGGTTACTTGGAGTTACTTCCCAACACTACATACACCTTCGAAATCGTTAGTTAATATTCTATATTAATTATTACTTATCCAACAAAAAAAAACTGAAAGGTTGCAGTAGACAACAATGAATAAGTTTTTTTTTTAAATTAACTTAACTAACTTGAATCGTTAGAAAAGGATCAATGAAGGTAGATTATTTTTGTGTCATCGCAATAGCATTGTTAGCGTTACTTTATACAGTGTTAGCTTAGGACAATACTTACTGAATTTGTGTGCAGTCTAGTCTAAAACAACAGCAACAGGACAATCCCGAATCTATGAACAACGTTTACCATATATATTTTGGCTTAATATCCGCCATCACGGTAATAAGCGGGCTTCACATTAAGTTTTTGCGAAATACTTACGTGATCGTTTGAAGTGGTCAAAAAGGAAATCCTATCGCCTTTGTTACGAAGAATATCTTGAAATTTCACTGAAGCCTGTAATTTTTGTTACTATAACACTACAGGCTTTTATTAAAAAGCAAAAAGGAACTTCACATATCCACCATAACAATCAGTTACCCTCGCTTTGCATCCAAAACATTTCACCGCCACCACTGGAATATTGGGATTCATTGTATGCCCAATACAGTGACAACGGTGTCAAGAGGTATCTCAACGTGATACAGAATTTGAAACAAGTACAAATGAAACACAATTATCATGGTCGCAGTTCGCTCATGTTTAATGTTTAATGCAGGCCATCAAAATCAGTGCTTTCACAAAAAAAACCTCGTAGCAATCAGGAGATTTATAATGAAGTATTGATACGTCAAGTGACACACCGTGAGATTGAAGTATCCTCAGGCGTTAGTTCCACAAGTGTACACAACATAATACAAGAATATATGGCTACGAAAACAACATGTTGACGTTAGATCCTACATAATTTGACAATCGCTCAAAAAACTATTCGTGTCAAATTGTGTACAGCAATGTTTAAAAAATTCAACTGCGGTGCTTCATAAGACATTTATAAGTTCATAAAAGGTTGCGAATTACGAATTTATGCATATGAGTCCGAAACAAACCCGCAGTCGACTTTGTGGATCTTTCAGGCAAGCCAAATCCACCAATTTCGTTTGTGCAAGAAACGCTGCAAAGCAAATGTTCGCCGGTTTTGTTTGGACTGACTAGTCATGTGACAGAAGTCCCACTAGAGAATGGTTCATAATCATTTGTTTGCTTGACCAAAAAGAACCAAGAAGGTCGAATCATTCTTCAACATTATCACTATGGAGAACTAGCTCATATAGATCCCGTCTTAAAATTGATTTCTTGATGGGTCAAAACATGGAATTAACGGATAATTCGCCGTACAGTCCAGGTTTCCCACGCAAATATCATTTTCCCCATCAAAAATAAACTGCGTGGTTCGCAACAATTTTCGACGCCCCCAGAAGCTGTTGGAGCGTTCAAAAGCCATGTTTTCGAGGTTTCTCAAACAAATTGAAATATATTTTTTGGCGAATGGTTTAAACACATGCAAAAGCGTATTGATCATCCTAGTGAATATTTTGAAAACAAGAAAGAGAATTTTATTTTGAAATTATTGTCTTTTTTAAGGCAAAAAATGGAAATAGAAGCCTGCGTAGCATAGTTGATACATCATAAAGTTTTCAACAGGGCTAAGAGCAATAATAACTTGTTTTATGGACTATGAAAACTCCTTCACATATGTAAGTAAGTACGGATTTTCATTGTAATTATTTTTACTATAAAAGCATGGCTGGCGTTTCGTTTTAAGCGAATAAAGCATCAAAAATCATTGTTTCATTTTCGTTGGTGTATTTGGTCTTTTAATCCATCTCTTTTTTCTGAGTACTGCAGCCCCTCTCGGGCCTTCGCTTTCTGTAACATACACTTCCAACTGTCTCGCTCCATTGGCTGCATCCTTCAATTTTGAAATCCGAGCAGAGATGAATTGTCTTCGTCAACAGAGTCAGGCCAGCGTTTCCTCGGTTTCCCCACTGGTCTCCGCTCTTCAATGCCTTTTTGGGTATCTGTTGTTCATCCATTCTATCCATATGGCCAGCCCACTGTAGCTCCCGCAGTTTTACAACCGTTGAGACCTCTGGCACGTCAAAATTTTTATACAGCTCATGGTTCTACGAATACGCCATTGATCTCTGTCTAGCTTTGCTCCAATTTTTCGCCTGAGGACCCGTGTTAACAACCTTTCAATATATTTGTGGATACTTGGGTCAGGGTCCATGTTCCAGACCCATAGCAGAACATAGGTCATACCACAGATTTGTATAATAGGAGCTTTGTTTTTCTGTGCATGCAGCTGGTCTCCATAAGCGTCAGCTCTGAATGACAGGTTTAATTTGGGAGCTGTACTTTTTTGCGTATTTCATCTCTTTCATTAGCGTTTCTCAATTTTGCACCTAGATTAACATATTTCCCACATTTTCAATACTGTATTGTCAACTGTTATATTTTGGGGTATACTAATTGGGGTATTTTTCTCAACTGCGTCATGAGCTTTGTTTTTTTCTCATTGATTTACAGCCCTACATGTTTTGCTTCACGGTAGAGCTTCATGAAGAATTCTTTGGCGGTTATTGTTTACCGTGAGAAAAATTCTGATGTCATCCGCATAGGCTTCCATTGGGCGTCAATTGTATAATAATGTGCCTCCTGTATCGACAGGTAGTTTTCTTATGACATATTCCACAGATAAAATGGAATTATTGTCAAAGGCGTCATTTTCTTTTTGGTAAGAGGGACTGATTTGGCTGGGATGAGAAAGCGAAGCTCTATTTCATGCAGTACGTTACGATCAATTCTATCGTATGCGTACTCAAACTCAACGAAAATCTGGCAAACGTCTATGTTTAACTCCCAGCACGTTTCAAGTACTTGCTTGACAATAAACAGTTGGTCTATCGTTGATCTATCAGCTCTAAAGCCATCTTGATGCTCCCAATAGCTTTGGTCTTTTAATTAGCCTTTTTGAATCATTAACCATACTTTCCTTTAAACATCCACTTGTACTTGCTGATTTTTTTTTAGTTTATTTTTGCATGGGGAGGCGCGTCGATCCTGATGATGATCGAGGAAGGCACAAATTTAGCGGCATACAAATGAAAAAAAGCAAAGCCCCAGGGGTCTAATAAAACTAGAAAATATCCCTTACTCTTTTTACAAAAAAGATTTCAAAATTTTTGGAAACAGTGTTCACAAAAACAAAATGCATTAATGCGTTATTGGCAAGCATTATTGTAACACGAGTAAGATTTTTATGGTGAATACCTGCATTATCCTATCGAAAGGTTTCAATACTCCAGCAACATCTGCGGGACCACCGGTCCTAATTCGATTTATGTAGACACCTCTTTCATAAAGTCCATCTGATACTGAGAAACCGAAATCGTCGTATACCTTGTCTTTATATAATGTTACATGAAGCGTTCGATGTTTACTATCTTTACTTGAATTCGACAATACATCGGTAAATGAAGGACTTCTAGGTCGTCTTTGAACTTTGGCGTAAACAGCTTGAGGTTGTGGCAAATTACTTTGTGAATCTCCCGAATGCTGGCTCTCAGCATCTGTAAAATTAAGCAAAGGAGAGAATTTTATAACTCTTAAAGTTTAGAATCAACCCTTTTACCATTTGCGTTCCGAAGTATTTTCAAATCCACTACAGTTTCCAGATTTTGCAATAGTTTTGTAGAATGTGACAACGGAAGTCCTTGCACGGATTCACCATTGATGGCAAGCAGAAAATCACCAACACGAATTTTCCCGGTATTGTATGCCACTCCACCTGAATGAAAGAACAAAATGTTTTCTCATAAATATTGGCATGCATGTCTTTGATAATAAAACATTGGGAGAGGCAAAATTTTGAATGTATTTTTCTCTACGAAACTCATCACAAGGAATCCCACCTTCAATCAACCCACTAATTATTATTGGCTTTTGCATATCCTCACTTCCAGATAGTGTTATTCCCAAGGGGCCACCATTAGGCTCCAATCGTACTGTCGTCACATACTGGTGGCTGCCATATGTTTTATTCTCCATAGGAGGTGGAAGGTCAGGACTATCAATCCTGAAATCAGCAACAAAATGAACATCTAAATACTTCGCTTAATTGTTTTGTGAATACTTACGTCATAAATCTACTTGAAGGATAATCAATTTCGTAAGGACTAAGGTCGTGAAATGAGTCATCAGTAATTTCCGTTGTTAAACTCTGAGTCTGTTCCGCTCCTACAGATCTGCCAATCGTCGGTTTATCCATGAGTTTGGTGGTAGCATACGGTCTTCTTATTTGAACTATGGATTGTTTCATGTCATCCAGTCGGAAATAGTCTGGTTGCGGTGTCACCGCTTTAAAGGTTGAAGTGTCACCATAACGAGGGGTGTAAGATGCATATATATCATGATCGGTGTTACTGCAATTCCCATAAATCGGGTTCATTCTTTGTTGAGCGTCGAACAAGAAATCGGGAAGGGCGTTTCGCTTGATGGTTAAAGTCGGAAACTCGTTCTTGTTATCCTTTAGAAGTGCGTCCACATTGAAATGCTGCAACGGATGCGAATCGACGGCTAAAAGAATGTCACCAGCACGAAGTGATCCTGTTCGATGTGCAGCACTTCCTGGTTTCACCTCGGAGATTATGAATGCGCCATGATTCGACCCATTAACGGTAATTCCCAAACCAGCTTTTCCCATTTTCGCCAATTTCACATTGAATACGCCGCTGGAAGGAATCACTGTTTCGGCCATGTCAAATTCAATTTCTAGTTCAACCCAATGCGGAACTTGATAAACTCGTGGATTATTGTCACAAAGTAGTTGTCGGGCTGCATTCACGTCCAAATTGTACATTTTGTTTATGGAAATAATTCGATCGCCTTTTTGTATGCATCCTGAACGATCTGCAGTGGAATCTGGAATAACTTGAGCGATTGCAATTCCTCGGCCGCATATTGTTTGGGTACCCAGAATTATTCCAGATCCATGACTGCAATCAAGCGTAAGTTGAGCCGTTTCCGACCGACAAATTCCTATGTTAGGATGAAGAGTTCCTGATTCTAACGGCAATGAACTTTTCCGAACCATTTTCTTTTGCCGTATTTTTCGTGAGTCGAGGGTGTTGAAACCGTATTTTGGACTTCCCACTGGTAGGCCTGAAATGATTTTAGATATGAAATATGAAACAAAATCTTCTATAATAAAAAGGTGAATTTCAAACTAAAATATTGCGTGAACCAAAGTGATTTCCCCAAATCCAACGAAACATACTTATCAATTATACACAATTTTTCAAAAAATTATGTAATATTCAAAATTAGGTATTGGTTTTTCAACAAATGAATACAAATTAACTACTAAGGATGTTTTTTTATTCTAAGAAAGTGAAAATACTGACAATTATTATTGTCCTGAAATGAGAGCCATTGAGGTATCAGTCTTAAATGAAAGGATAAAAGTATAGAAAACGTTGAAAAAAAACTTCTCAAAAAAGCAAAATTGATAGATCAGTGCCGATAGCTTGTGAAAACCAATGCTTTGACGGGAAAAGTCAGATATAATTTATAGTTTGGCAATGCAAAGTTATTCTGATAACTTTGCTGAAATGTAAAGAGACATGGGGTGACTTTGATCGGCTCATTTCGACCGACGCGTTTTGTGCAATCTAGACTGGTGTAAGTACCTGAAGGCGCGATCTGAAAGCAAAGGGTTCACACATAATCCAGCTCTTAAACTAGAAAAACAAGAGCATATAAAACCAGTGTATGAAAAAATTACCAACGAGGATTTGCTTGCTTACCAGATGCTTGAGGAAAAACTCACAAAAGAACAATCAGTGCTACCTCAAGACTCTTTGGGCCATCGTACAAAAACATACACTTGTTGGTAAGGATTTTGTGGCACTTTCTATACAAGTGAAAATACTTTCTATTGAAAATATTTTCTTTCGGAAATAATTCACATCTTGAGCTGGAAAAATTGAAATCGTAACCTACAATTCCGAGCTGCGTTTGGAGAAAAAAAAGCGAAACAAATGGAAGCGTAAGCATATATTGACGAATGACACCTTTACCAGGAATAGTGTATTAATTGATTGTAAGTAAAAAAAATCGTTTTTTCGTAAGGAATTGAGCAAAAAAGCGAAAAAAAAACATTAAACGAGTTTTGTTCAAAATGTGATTTTTTCAAATGGCGAACGATTAATCTCATGATTGGATCGACCGATTTACTTCAAACTTTGGACATTTGTTTGTCTGACTGTATTACACAGGAACCCTCCACAATTTTTTGAAGAAAGTTTGCTACATGAAAAGTGAGGGGAAAAAAAAGAAAATTTGATTTTTTCTCAAACAGCCGCCATTGTTTTTATTTGTTTTAATTATTAAATTTTAATTATCATCGGAATCCTTCCGCTTTAAAACTGGAATTCATTGTTTCAAATGTGTCAACCCTGCAAATATATGTCTACATTGCGAAAGATTATCAAATCTATTGACTTGTAAAAAATATTTTCTTTACTGTACTGCTAATGAGTAAAATAATGTTTTAACCCTTTGCGGGCGGCGGCTTTTTTAGCCGAGGGAGGTGCCAGGTCGGAGCGTTTTTCGCGAAGGCGTCGGGCGCCTTACAGGTACAAATAAAATGGTGTTATACATAAATTGTCTTATAAAAACGTTATATTTCAAAAGTTTATATATATTTTCATCTCTAACAATGTAATTTCCAAACTTAGTCTCTGTATTTTTCTTTGGTGTGGTATTTTAGAAAACATTGACCAATATGCATTCTCGGTTTTCCTGGACATGTATCACAGTACGTAGTGGTCTCACGTCTTCCACCTGGTCTGCTTCGGATGGAACATACTTTACAATCTCTTTTTGTACCATGAAAAATTATGTGGAGTTTTCCATTCAGCCGAATCTCATCCACGTTGGACGTCGACGTTGAAGGTCGTCACTGCTGCAGAAAATGCCCTTTCAACTGCCTCACTAAGAGTTTCCGGAATTGTAAGTGGCTCAGTGGCTGCTCATTTCTCTGCTTTTTCACTGATTTGTAGAGAATATAGGAATTGAGTATGCAAATTTCTAATCCCCAAAAAAATAATTTACGCCACCACTTCAATGACTTACGCATAAAGCAGTAGGTTGAAGCGTATTGATCCGCGAGGTCAACGCCGCCCATGAATTTGATGTAATTTATAACAACATCGGGCTTCCTAACAACAGTTCGCATACCACGGCGGAGTGTTCGTTCTATGTTACTCATCGCCGCATTGTAAAAATTAGTGAATAGCGTAACGATTCGCTTATCTTTCCACGCTACAACAAAATTATCGTGTTTGCGGTACGCTACCATCGTTTTTCCTGTTGGAAGTTTTCTACTTCTAATTGCACCTGGCAACCGTTTTCTATTGGACATGATTGTCCCAGTCAGATGACATTTCAATTTTCGTAATTCGGTCGCCAAGGCGTAGCTGGTGTAATACCGGTCAGTGAACATGTGGTGTCCCTGCGCACCAGGAAGCCTATTCAACATCAATGTATAGAAATGCAACGGAATTCTTGTTGATACCGGAAGGTCCGGTCTTATCAATCTTTCTGTTGTAAGGCTGCCATAGTACGGTAGAATTCCGCAAATATATCCCGTACGAGAATCTGCTAGTGTATAGTTTCGGATGCCCCATTTTGTTGGCTTTTTTGGGTTGTATGTTATAAATGAAACCCGTCCCTTGAATTTGACGACAGACTTATCAACACGAATTTCTCTGTCTGGTGTGAAATGGTTCAAAAGTCTGGAATTTATGTAATCCAGGTAGCCAGTTACGAGTTGCAAACGTGTCCTGGTGTTGCTATCTTGCGTTGAAAATATTTTTGCATGTAGCATCCAAAATATTTGGGTAAACCGCTCTCTCGAAAATTTATTGGGGAAAAACGGAATATTGCTTATAGGATTTGTCGCCCAATATTCCTTCAGATTCGCAGCTGTCATTGTCCCCATATTTACTATCAGCCCAATAAACGCCAAAAATTCTTCTTTCGTGACAGGATACCACGTGTGCCAAATTGATCGCGAGGACAACGCTATTTCATCTAACTTCTTTGTAGCATAACAGTTTGTGTCTGCTTTACCTTATCCACTAGCTCGTCGGTAAAAAATAGCTTGAAAAAATCAAGAGGCTCTACAACACTCGCGGGTACCTGTGGCCCTGCAGCTCTTTCGCCGGGAGTGAAGTTTATCCTGGGTGGTATTCCTATAGATTCGTCACAAAGTCTCCAGTCCGATTGATCAATGGTGTTTGAGACATCACTGTCAGTTTCAGATTCGCTGTCTATTACCCTTATTTTTCGTGTCCTTATACCCAGGACCACATCAGAATCTTCATCACTTTCACATTCTTCAGCATTACTCTCTCGCTCAATGTGACCGATTACGTCCCGAAGTATGTCAAAACTAAATTCATCTTCGCTAGAATCGATTTCTCTCCTATTATCCATTTTTGCTGGGGTTCTAACAAAATCACTTTAGAAAAATTTTCCTGATGCTTCCGCCACGATCGTAGAGCCTCAACTGAGTTCGGTGACATTTGAAGCACCAAAGCTGCGCTCCTATCGTTTGACGTTAACGTAATCTAACATAAACACCCGTTGGCGCGTCTTAGTCGCCATCCGACCTGCCGCGCGGAATGCAGTGGCGCCTGAGAGGCGCCTTCCGACCGCAAAGGGTTAAATAAGTTTCATATCAATATGTGACGTGAAATAAAATTCCCAAACTTCATTACATTCTTGGATTCTTCATTCGAATTAGTGCCTTAAATCTAATGGATGTAAAATATTAAAGACTGGAGCACGAGTAAAATATGAGCGGTTTCTGTGAACTTGCGGGTTTCTTTACTATTTCAAATAAAATATAAAATTTATTTCTCTGTAAACTTAAGAAATGTGAAAATTCATATTGTTTTCCGCTTGATTCCGCATAAGTAACATTTTGTGACAGTAACGACTGATTTGATTTTGAGACTGGATGTCATCGTCTTTGTCATTTATAATCTTCACCAGTTTTTCTTCATTAGCAAGTTTTACATTGTCTCAAGAACCTTTAGATTGCACTCATTTTCCGCGAAAGTTTTGACTGTTTTTCTAGTTTCTCCTAAGAAAAGTTTGTCCAATTTCATTTTTTCGTAAGGCAAAAACAAGATTTTGATACTTTCGCAGCTTCAGTTTAAGTCCTCTACAGAACTAACAGCTACTTTTTTTAAACAGCTTGCTTAATGCTTCTACCTATGTCATCAACTGATCCTTTCACATGGGTGGTTGCGAAAAAATTCTAGTGGATATTTTGTAAATTCGTATGAAATAATTTTGGGTTTATAACGTTTAAGGATAAGTTAAACGTACTTTTGAAATATCTATTAGCATCGTTGCAGAAGATATGAACCCCTTCAGCTGGGTTTTGGACAAATTATCTATCAGTAATAATTTATAAAATGAAAACACAGTGAATTTGTCAGGAATGATTTCCTCACTGATTATAGGGATATGAGCAGGTTCCTAGCTTAGTGTAATGGACAGCTGTATATGCTGTTACCCAGTCATTTACTCAATATGCTGCCATTGTATCGTTCTTTTGCTTGAGAGCAAAATTTTCCCCAAAATCTCCCTGAAAGACTGCATTATTTTCTATAATATTCTGTGATGCATTTTTAACTTAAAGGGTTATACCTATGTGAAGGCTAAAAAACAAGCCTTTTTTCAGGATTTTTTTTTTCAAGGATTTTGGAAAAAAGCTTTTATAAATAATATATCAATATGAACTTTTCGGGAGTGCAAAAAAATTTTTTATTTCAAATTCAATACAAAATGGCGGCTGTAGTGCACGTCAAAGTCACTAGTATTCACAAAAGAAGTTCCGCGGCCGGACAAGTTTCTCAGCCCCATCTAGTTTTGCTAGATTTTTGTTTTGCGAGTTTTGCTAGTGAAGTACACAAGATAATAGTTGTAATAAAATGGCGACCATTTAAAAAAAAATTGCATTTTCGACCCAAAAGAATGACTTCAATTGCTTATAACTTTTTTTAAACAAAACCAATCGCTAAAATCGTGTGTACTTCACTAGACAATCATATCAAGAAGCTACAGTTATAACGGCAAGTCAATCGGATGAAAACTGAAAGAGTTTTGTATCCGACAAATTTCAAAAATACACTTTCGAGATAAACGCGTTTAAAGTTTCAAAAATTTATAAAGTTGTGAATTTTCAAAATTTTACTATATAAAAATTTTTGTAACTTTACTCTGCTATCCCAGCATCATACAGTTGGCCTTTCAAGACCGTGGATTTATCCTCCTCGTCCTTTCTTGATGCTAAAAGGCCGCGTCTCGCCTCTTTTACAACGTCGGAAATTGAGCGCTCAGCAGCCTTTATTCGCTCGGCGTCTGTTTCTAAGCAGATATTGTAAAAATTAGGTCCTGCAGTCAATCCTAATGAGTCGTAGATGGGGAGAAGGCCCAACAGTCCATCATTAAATAAGATAACTGCGATATCCGTCGCGATATCGGGCACCGCTTTGCCGCTTGACACATGTTTCGGCGCGATGGACCACACGACTGCATTGAACGATTTACTATAGTACTTTAACCTCAAATGCAGGGTGTAGTCGATCGAGTAAACAGAAGCTCTTCTAGCGTCGTTTACGAAGGAACGTGCCCTATGCAGTGTATATTAATTACTATATAGTATAAAGCGAGCAAATTTTACGTTTTTCGAGCATTGGAGTTGCTTCACAAAATTGATTCTCAAAAATTTTCTGAAGTATATTAGTGTTTGGACCTTTTTGATTTCAATTCTAGGGATGTGTTAGCATACTTTTAGCCAATAAAAAAAAATCAAAAAAAAATTCACATAGGTATAACCCCTTAAGTAAGTGTTGCTTCCCATTTTTATCAGACCATTGATGATAACAAACTGGTTGATCTTTGTCAAAATTGCTTTCGTTTCTGGAACTCATCGCCAATATACATCCGCTTATGTTATTAAAGAGTGAACTTGCCCAAAATAAAACAGGACTTCTTCAATTCACATGATGAGTTTTCTCTAACATCATTGAAAGTTTCTAGTACTTACAGTGGATAAAATTCCCTTGAACAAGCTGATATCATTCCAGCATTTTCGTGGTAATGACAGCAGCAAACGGAATGATCCTTTCATGATACTCAAACTATGTTTTGCATGCAATTTTTCTTCTTTACATTTCGCATGTTCAAGGTCATATTGTAAAATAAAATAAATCGGTTATTGTCATTTTAATTATTTTCCTTTTGGTTTTTATTTACGGACTTCTGTCGTCTTTTTTATAACTATCAAGTCCTTAATTCCTGAATATCAAATCACTTTCATCTTACTTCTTTTCTAATTGCGCTTTTTCATTAGAAAGTCTTTTTTTACCAGAACTGTGAAACCAAATGAAATCGCTTTGAACGCAACCAAATGGACATCCTATATTATTATTGTTTGAAGTTTTATTTAGGTATCAGTTACTTTTGCTCAATTGTCGGATCCTTTCATGCCATACAGACGCGCCATAATTTGCTCCCGCGCAAAATTAACTTCCGGGAGCATACAATTTTTTTACTTATGGTCCTCGTGCGATAACGCAAAATGCATACAATTGTGAAGTGTAAGATACTAGTAAGCACGCGTTGTCAAATCAGAAATTCCGTCTTTTTTACATATGTGAGATAGCTTATGAACATCCTTTTTATGGCAATACGAATTCCTTGTTTTCTTTGCAGCAGTTAGTGCTTCCCATTTTTCTTGCTTTTGCTCAGCGTTATTCTTTTTCCCAGCAGTCTTTCGCTGGCGATACTCTTTCATTCTGTACATTATAAATCTTTATATCATTATAAATTTAACGTGTATGCACTTATCATTAAGGCTTGATGTACTTGTATATACACGCACTAGTAAAACCGAGTTTTTCCTCCGAATATGGGAACATACTCCCGCAAGAAAAGAACAATTCTAATTAGAGCGAGATGGCAGCAACGCTTGAAGATAATTTTTCACAGAAACTTAAATCGAAATAATTCAGAATATAAGAATAATTCAGGACACTCTAAAGTCCCAAATTAACTGCTTGGCGACTCTCGAAAGTGAAAATGTGCACGCTGAAATTAACAAAGCGTTTAATGGCAGGTTGTCTGGTATGAAAGCTTCCCCCATCTATTCAAAGAGATTAAAGCCCTGAAGGGCCACTATTTTGCAAGATTCCCAATAAACGATTACCCCGTTTGACTACACAAAAAACTATTCGGCACAGTGGAGCATAGGCTAACTGCTTGCTCGCTTTATTTGACCCAGCTGTGACGCTGGGTCAGCTGTCGATCCAGGGCGATCCAGGCAGAAATCGTCCTCGTCGTAGCGGTTTAAACAGCAACAAGGCTCCTATCTCATCCTATTCTCATGAAATACTTCAGGCTCTAGCCTTTCAAAAGAGACGTTCAAGGTTTTTTTTTGAAATCATTATCAGGTTCTATTCACCTGCGCTCAATCAATTTGAAAAAGGTCTAGTGGCACCAATCGTTTTCCAAATTACGTGCTAAGAAAATGCTCCGACGCCATTCAGAGGCCGCTAACCATCAGTATTACCCACTGCATTAACACTAGATAGTTTCCCCGAACCTGGAAAATAGCTTTACTACAACTCATACCTAAAAAAAGAGGCCAAAGGCGACAAAAAGTTCAGAACAATATCTTTGCTGTCAAAATATAGGGGGAATTTCTTTTAAGAAAATCGTCGTACTTTCCTTCAAGGTATTCATTAAACTCCTCTGCCAGCATAGCAATTTGAGTTAAAAATAAAATTGTCTACCAAACAGGTAGGCAAAAACCACTTATGCAAAGAGATCACAGAAATTACAAAGAGATCACTTCTAAGGATCACTGCCCGATTCTGGCGACGCATAAAGGGGCATCCTGGCGAAAATTGCGAACGCCTGCTCAAGTAAAATCCAAATATCAATACTCGGCGTAATCTGTACAAAATTCACCTCCACGACACCACAGCTCAATTGCAATCAACAAAAAGTACACAATAATCTGCTCGAAACTTTAACATCTCTTCTCTTCACAATCCTATACACAGATGACATACTGATTCTCGTTAATTAAACGTCCCTTTTCAAAGCCCAGCAAGCCTTTTATACATAGAATCGCTACAAAAGTAGGGGAATGTCGTCAAGGTCGGACCCTAGTCAAGGTCGGACCATCCATGTTTTTTTTCGTATGTATATAGTGACATCTATGAGCTAGCGTGTCAATACTACTTAAGTTAGTACCAAACTTTTGTATGGGTCTGTCCGTCTCAAGCTCATCTGTCAAAAGTGTAGTGCTGACGTGACGTTTTTGAGAGTCCCAAAAGTTATTCTGTGTTCCCTCAAGAAGCTGTATAAATTTCATTCCAAGCATGGAATTCCCAAGGTAAGCATTTGTTTGTGTTATATACATCATAATTAACAATGCTGGTTACGGGTTGCTTATTTGTATACTTTGTTTTGTTGCGGTGCGTCTCAATGTAGAATGATGCATGTTGTCAAGGTTGGGCCAATTTCGTGGTCAAGGTTGGACCACATACTTTTTTTTTTTTAATTCTGGTATAATTATGAAAATAAAATTGTTGAACCGCATAATAACCGTAAATTAGAGCTAAAAAACGAATTTGGATTGATCGATTGATCAATATTCAATTTACAACAGACATTCAAGATACAAGCGGAAAAGCGACCATGGGAAAATTGATTTGGAAAATGTGTTAAGGGCAATCAAGGCCGTGAAAATGGAGAATCAGACACTGAGAGGCGCTGCAACTATGTTCAATATGCAAAGGACAAGTTTGAGGCGATATGTGAAAAAGTATCGTCGAAGTACGAGGATATTTCTTCAGTTGACGATGCAGATATTGGAAAATGTATTCAAGATCTTTGGTCATATGCTCCATGTTCTGTGCATCAAGTAAGCAAACCAAGAAAAGACTAATATTTAAAAAATGAAGGAAAAAAATGAATTAATAAATAAATAAATGAAGAAATAAATGTAATCAATAAATGTTATCAATAGGTGGTACACTCAAGAAAAAAATGTAAAACGAAAAATACAAAATTAATTCGATGGTGAATTTTACGAATAAATTTTCTAATAAATTTAATAAAACAATTTAGGTATAAATTTTATAAATGAATTCCACACAAAATTTTAAAAAAAATTCAAAAATAAGTTTCATAAACGAATGCAATGAATAAACTTAATTAAAACATTTTCTAAATAAATTTAAGAAATGAACTTTAGAAAAGATTATACTTTACGAAAAAATTAGAGGTTCTGTTTAATTACAAAAACCAACAAGTTGGTGTTTTTGCTCATTGGATTTGTATTTCTTTGCAGGTGTTTTCTGCTGCCGAAGAACAAGCGCTGGTTGAATACATTCAAAAATGCAGCAGTCACTATTACGGTCTCAGTGTGAACGAATTGAGATCACTCGCTTACGAATACGCTAAAAAATCGGCGCAAAATATCCAGACAGCTGGGATGGGGAAGGAACGAGCGGCAGGGACTGGTATTACGGCTTTATGCGTCGCCACTCCAAATTAACGTTGCGCACACCGGAGCAAACAAGCTTGAATAGAGTTAAATCTTTCTCAAAAACGAATGTTGATGAGTTTTATCGTCATTTGAATTCCGTTTTGTCCAAGTACCCATTCGAATTAGCCGACATTTGGAACATGGACGAAACGGGGTTTTCAACTGTGCCTACAAAGATTGGAAAAGTTATTTCCCAACGTGGAGAGAGAAGAGTGGGCCAAATTTCGTCACAAGAGCGAGGAGCAATGATAACAATGGCCCTTGCAGTTAGCGCCGAGGGTAATTTTTTCCCACCTTTTTATTATTCCCTCGGAAAAACATGCAGTCCACGTTTATGGAACATTCCTCACCTGGAGCGGTTGGCTTTGCGAATTGATCCGGATGGATGCAACAAGAAGAATTTGTTAAATTCCTTCAACATTTCATCTTCAAAACCAAATGTTCTCAGCAATCGCCAAAATTCTTGCTCCTCGACAACCACTCTTCTCACCTGTCAATCGAAGCATTGGATTTTGCAGTTGATTCTGGCCTTACATTACTCTCGTTTCCACCTCATTGTAGCCACCGCTTGCAACCGCTCGATGTTTCGGACTATGGTCCCGTGAAATCTTATTACAAGTCACAATGTAACGCGTGGCAGAAAAACTACGCTGGAAAAGCTCTGGAAATTCGCCATATCCCCAGCCTCATTCGAAGCAAATTGGACCTGGCCCCGACACCGCGAAACATAAAATCTGGATTTTTGGCTACGGGAATATGGCCGTATAATCCGGACATTTTCACCGACTCAGACTTTGTACAAGCGGAGCTTCGTGGGGAAAATGATCGCGCTGTTGCTGAGGCCGAACCCAACGACGGAGATTTTCAGCGCCGCATTACAGTTTCGGAAATCCATGAAATTACAATGAACCACAGTGTTGCGTCTTCAAATGAGCCTGCAGCATCAACGTCAGGCGTGTCCGACCATTCGTCAATTTTAAATTCGATTGGACCAATGCAAGCTGCCCCGCCGGTGCCAAAGACTAACCGTGGAAGATGTGCAATGAAAAGCACCGTATTCACTTCACCAGAAAACGTCAAAGACCTGCACGACAAGAAAAGAGAGAAAAATCTAAAACGCCCAAGAAATGTAGATCATCGAAGGGTGAATCGACGACTCCAGCGAAAAGAGTACGGCCCCCTTAAAAAAGCTCAAGAAAAAGTCTCTCCAGAAGAAACTGAAGACAGGGACTTTTGTATCATTTGTCTAAAAGTGATGCCGCTGCATTTGAACAGGCACAACTCTATTGCATGCATTGAATGCAATAGAGAAGTGCATTTGAAATGCGCGAACATCACAAGAAGTTTCTTTGTCTGCAAAAACTGTGATTCTGAATAAGATGATGCCAATTTCGAACTTGTATTCATGTGTGGTATTGCTATTTTTGATTTGCCAAAGCAATTAATGCATTTTCCCCATTCAAAACATTTTTTTCCATTACTTTTCGAGGGTGGTCCAACCTTGACTACATGGGCCAACCTTGACATCATTTTTTTTTAATTGCCCATTACTTGTTTTCCTTGATTTGAATAAATTTACTTTTTTGTCAAGAGATTTGTTATCATTTTACCTTCCTTTAGCCGGTCTTGGAGTGTAAAAATTCTTTTTTAAGCAAAAGATATGGACTCAAGTCAAAACTATGTCCGACCTTGACGACTTTCCCCTACTTCTTGAAAAACGGTCTTCTCAATCAATGCAGAAAAACGTGAGCTAATCTTTTTTCGAAACGTCTCTGACAGGCATCGATCCGCGTCAGCTTAAAAGTGTTTTCAAAAAAATGCCAATCTTCACTTTAAGCGTATTTTTTACTGACCGATTAAGCTCCAATGAACAATACAAACTCTCAAGTCATACTGATCCGGTTAGATGCCATCGATTTTCTCAAAACATAGGAACATAGTTCGACTCTCTTTTGCCTCTAGAAAATTCGAAAAGAGATTTTCCGATTTTGCTAGACGGAAGCCGTTGCGTTCATGTAAGACCCGGAGAAACAAAAATTTGAAAAATTCGAAACAAAAATCAAAAGGATTGTTTGATAAACATTTGAAAATATGCAATTTTTCTTCCTTGTATACGAAACATGTACTTTGTCGCTCCAGGACTAACAATGCAAGCAACTCCAATATAATTGCCCACCCGCTCAAGAGTTAAGTCAGATGCAGCCAAAGGAACTATGGGATTTCAACTCTTTAGCTTTAGCAGCTAATCGGACAAGCGAGATAACAACAAAATTGCCCAACCTTATTGAGGCCCCTTGATTGTGGATCTGCGTTCATATCACCGCGGGCTTGATTATTTTGCTCTATAGATGAGCCATCCTGTCGCTCTACAGAAACGAAGGTGATATCCTAGCTCTATGTAAGCCCGATCTTCCAGTGCTTTAAGGTAGATACTCTTCAGGCAGATTCATGAGCCAGGCTAGATTAATCTAAAAGAAAACAATCTGGTCCTTCTTCATACTCACAACGATTTCGAAAAGTGTCAGCCGTTTATTATTCCCTACAAGTTTTTGTCCTCGATTTTTGAGAATGAGGCACAAGGTGGCGGGTAATCCTGCAGTCTTTCTTGTCATTCCAAGCCGTATCTATGTTTGTCGTGAAGTTCTCGTCTAATTCCTTTTATACTGTTACTAGTGGGATTGTAGTTATATTTTAGTCGGCTGATCCAGGTCTTGTTATATCATCGCCTGTTTCATTTCCTTCTTTAAAGGGACCTCTGTTAGAGTCCTTTACTAGTTTTGATATGACATGGTTAAAGGACCTGTGTGCCATGGACCTGTGCCAAGAGTCCTTTACTTGTTTGATATCACATGGGTAAAGGCAAATACTTGTTGTGGCAATTGGTGGACCGAGAGTATTTGCATTTCTGCGTTGAGGATTTTTGCTGGCCCGGCTGTGGCCGCTATAATTACAAATACTTCCAAATGAAAAACAATCGTATAGTTCTCGAATTTTCAGCTTTAGTTGAGTTTCGGATACTCTCGGATAAGATTCTGGTACCTAATGTCGTTTTGGAAACGTCGGTAAATGAGAGAATTTCTCTTCCAGACGTGACGTCCCGGATGATTTTCCATTCTTCTCTGGTCGCTATGTGACTCTCATATAAGATTGTTGTGTCCACCACCAGGTGAATAAAATTTAGTTTCTTTGAAATTTGACGGAGATATACTCATTCTTTGTTTGCAATTGTAGTAATTTAGAGGTGTTTAGATGACATTTTTGTGGATTTTAATAATCGCAAAGGATGTCTCTCGGAAAAAGAATTTGTCCAGTGGTGAGAGGGTAAACATTATCTTATTTGCATCATATTTCAACAGTTGGCGTAGTCCTCATGGCAGCTCTGGAGTTAAGGGAGACAATTTACTTTACTATTCTAGTCCCTTGCAGAGTTTGCGTTTTGTAGAGCCGACTTCCATACGAAGACTCCGTATGTAATTATTTGTCTCGCAAATCTTAAATACACAACTCTTGTATGTTCCAAGTTTAAAAAGTTTCCTGTTGAAAATGTGAAAATAGTCAAATTGATTCCTGTTTTTGATGCATCGGTGAAACATGAGCTCCTTTTGATCAACATTCATACGTAGTAATTTTAACCTCACCCATTAGAAAAGAAGAAAGAGCGGAGTCTGCATTCGGCCGACATTGTTTCTGGGAATCATCAACTGACCAGTAGAACAATTTCGTCAACGTATGCTACCAGCCTGAAACCCTTCCTGTTTAGACCTCTACCAACGTACCAAGGTATGTGATACTATGCCACTCTGTGGCCTAATCCTGTTAGTTCATTTTTAAGCAATCTTTTGTTTTTGAAAGGTTCTCCTTGAAATGAGTGTCAACAAATCAATACTCTATAATATTATCCTTGAAGTTCCAGTCCTGCAATTTCGGTCTTCAGTACCAGTTTCTTCAGCTAACCCAGACAGATTGAGGCCAGACTTTCAAACTGAACATTTTCTATAGATATGTCAATGCCAATGCGTTATGACGATCTTTGTGATTTTTTCACAAAGATCGTGATAGAAAAAGACACATTTATAAGCGAATGTTTACATTCGCTACTAAATGTTTCTTTTGCAATTAAAAATTTACAATTCCTATTTGAAAAAACCCCAAACTTATAACCGGATTCATAACTGCTTGAACAACCTTAAAAATGAGCACACACAAAGTATTATTTACAGTCCTGTCCAGTAGAAAATTACTTAATTAAAAAAGTAATTTTAATGTTCTTGTTATCAGGAAATATGGGACCCATAAGACTTTCAGCAAAATTGAGTAAAACAAACTAAAAAGAATAAATTAACACAAAAAATGGTCCTTAATTCATAAAACAAGAACAAAATTTTTTTATACGGTTAGGTATTGAAGGTTAGTTACGCCCTCAGTGTCGGACTCCAACTGGCAACCGGACTACTGACTTAACACCTCTCCTGTCAATCCGACAACCTTCTGCAACTGTTCTGGAACTGTTCATCACATTACTTCGGACTAAGCCTTACCGAGCGGCGCCTCCTGAATCGGGATATCGCTCTCTTCTGGATCCGCTCTTTTCTGGTCTGGATTCGAAAGCGAGGGGTTGCTGGCGAAGAGACCTCCTTTTGACTTTTATCAAAAGAATCATCTGCACGTACTATGACACGAAGTCTTCACATGTTAACATGTTTCCCGTTATATTTTCTGGTGGGAACACGCCTTTTTTCTCTGAGAGATATAAATGGAATCTAATCCATTTTCCGCATGGGAAGAAGGTGTGGTATGCGTCATCTGTCGTCACCGAGCAAAACAAGCGAACAGGGGACATTGACTTTCCCATCTTATGCAGGTAATACTCAAATACGCCACGCCACTTGCGTCAGATAATAATGAGTTTCACCATAATGAAAGTAAAAAATAAGGATAACATAAAAGTACACATTTATTTTATTTTACAAGAATGACGCAATAGTTCGGCGTAGGATCGTGACTCTATTTGCTTTTTAATAGTCGAATTTGATATATAATAATTAGCAGGAAGATTCTAAACATTTTCCCAATTCTTAAAATAATTACCATAAATGATCATGACATCATAAATTCGCTATTCAATTGGATTCATTCCCGAAAGTATTCAATTTAGTGGGTTTTTCACTACATTCGATTCCATTTAAAACCAAAAATACTGCACAGCCCCTTGATGAACATCGAAGATTTTGATGAATCTCAAGGGTATAAGTGGAGATACAGCTGATATACCTTCGTGTTTATTTTAAGGTTGTGATTCTTGCTCTTGTTATGTGTTGTTGCATTCCGAAATGAAAAAGGGAAAAAATAGCACGATGACACTAAATTGGAAAAATGGGGGTCTCTCTTAATAGCATTGTAAAAATTTTTCGTGTATTTTTACCATCAATAGCTGCAGCGAAGTAAGGAATTCCATTTTGAGAAAACAAAAAAGAGGAACGTGCAAGAAAGACTTTTTTTCCATTAGGTGTAACAGATGATGATTGGAGCGGGTATTTGACACAAATGGAAATTTTTCCTCGTAATGAAAATCTGTTGGGAAATTGAGTTGTTTCTTTGTTCGTCGTGGGGTCTTGAAATGTACAATGAAAATATAATTGAAACTATTACGTCAAGCTGCTTGAAATCTGAATTCGTGAACGAAAAAAAGTTGAAATACAGTCAATCTCCATGGCGTCACAAACGATTAAAAAATTTATTTAATTTAAACAAACAATACAATGCGCATATTTCAAAGAAGAAATGTTTAGAGCAACCATGTCAAACTAAGATTCTAACACGGGCCAAATAAAGTTAGGGAGGTCACAAAAAATAATAAACTAAATGTTTATGGGAAACTAGATTTATTTTGAAAAGTATAACAAAAAGGAAAATTATTTTTTTTCCAGCTACTCGGCATCTTGACTTTGTAATTATCTTTTCTGCTTTGGGGTCAATCTTCTTTCTAGTGATTAATTTTAAAACTGATCCGAAATGACTGTCCGTAATTTGATCTGATTGGAGAATTATTTAATTTCATAAGAGAAAATAATAGCTAGCATAATTAAGTACTTCCAAACATGGACATAAAATCATACGCAAATCTTCGCTTTCAAAACTTGCCGAGAAACATTTTCAAAATTACTCCAAGTTCAATGAATTTTGCCTTCAAATTACAAATCGAAAACACACATTTGCCTATGGTTAGGTAGAGATACTATGTTCCTTGAGAAAATTGTAGAAAACACAGAAAACCTGTTCTTGCAACGGGTTAAAATGAGAAAATTTCGTTTTAAATTCATTTCTTAACCTAAAAAATTTGCCGCGTGTTTTTCATATGATGCACTTTCGCCTAAGCTGGATTCATACATGTTGCATGTGTTTAAAAAAATTAAATTTTCATTTGCAACTGCTTTTCGCAATGAGCTATCTTACAATCGAATGGATTGACTAGCTCACACATTTGGTAATGATTTGATCCTTTCGTTCCTGTTTCAAATTTAAGACACTAGTCTTAACCAACCAGTCAAAATAATCGACTAGTCAAAATAATCGACTGCCCCAATTCATCGCAACATTTTCTTCAAAATTTTCATGAAAATATTATATTTATTTTACTAAGCTTAGACCAGATGATTTGAAACACATCCCAGGTACAGGAACGTGTTGGGTCTTTCAAGAAGCTCTAACAAAGCCCAAAGCGCTTCTGTAATGATTCGAATCCTTCAAATCAATCTGCATCGAAGCATAATCGCTCAAGATTTGCTCGAACAATTTGCGAGAGACAGACGCCCGACTTTCTGCTGCTCAGCGAGCAACATCAAACCAAAAGTTCACCAAAATGGTATCCTGACGAGTTCGGTACACCCGCTTTTGGGATCAGAACAGTGCTCACTTCCAAGTACCAGGGGGGGGGGGGGGGGTAGATGATGGTTTCGTTTGATGTTGGTGTTCGGCAACTAGAATATTTAGGGTATACCTCACGCCGAACCAATCGTTGTTATCCTTTTTACTTAGGCTCAATGCTTTGGAGGTCCCTGCTTCGAGTGTAAAGAGCTGTGTTCTCGTCGAAAGTGACTTCATTGCTGGAGGAATCGAATGGGACATGCCTTAATCAGATACTCGTACTATTCAATGCAGGCAATAACCCAACTTTTCATGGATAGGGTTGCGTTGGAACCATATCTGATTTGACATTCGCTTCCGAGTGCCTTGGAGCGGATGTCAAATAAGGTATGGAAAAATTGGAGAGTACTCGAGGATTACGCAAACACCGACCACCAGTACAATGCATTTGAAATCTATGACGTTGCTTCCCGAAGACCACGCGTTCCGTCTTCTGCGCTCCAATGGAATACTGGGAAAGCGAGTACTGAGAAGTTTGTTAAAGTTCTTACGGCACGATCAGAGCTGCCGGAAGCTACGCTGGGAAAGACCTGCGGCAAAAGATGTGATGAATTCAACTTTGAGAATCATAACGTCCGCTTGAAGATCTTCCACGCCCCCACTTATATCCCGGCACCACGCCAAGCCCCCAGTATACTGATGGTCACCTGAAATTACAGAAAAAGCGAAACTACGAAACTACGACGTCCCTCTTCGTTCCCTGGTCGCCCTACAGACATGTATGGCGTAACTGTAGAGGCATTACCCGATCAGCAGCTTATAAGTTAGCTAGAAAATGTCTCCACAAACTAATCAAGAGCAGAAAGGCCAGCCGTTGGCAAATCCTGGAGGGCGACGTGAACAGGGATCCATAGAGCCTGGGGTTACAAGATAGTGATGCGAAAGCTGGATGCCCAAAGATCACCTCAATCAGGTGAGGCAGAAAATGTGGAAGAAATTGTGCCAGTTCTTTTCCTATTTACCCCTCCCCCTATTTACTTAAACTCCCCTTTTCACGAAAATGGATTCGGAGAATACAGTCTGATCTATGAAGGCAAGAATGGCTGAAGGACCAAATGGGCTCGAACTGAGGTTTTACGGGTGGTTTTTCACTCTTGCTCTAACCTGTTCCTCAGCACATTGTGCTCATGCCTGCGTGAAGATGTTTTCCTACAGTTCTGGTAAATGTCGAGGCTTATGCTGATTAGCAAGGGTAAACGGAATCCTGAGTCGGCAGCTGCATACAGCGACGGCCGCAAATGTTTTCGAAAAGCTTAGGAGGGGAAGACTCGCCGACGTGATTCGTGCTGCTGATTACCTATATCCACAGCAGTATGGCTTCAAAGCAGGTTGCTCCTCCATAGATGCAATCGGAGAAATGGTGATCACGGTCCCATGTGCGGAGGCACTCAGCATTTCCACACGAGAACCCGTCCCGTACGAAATGCATTTAACTGCAATAGCTGGAAGCGCTCGAAAACCGTTTTCAAGTACCATTCATTTTTTCCATTTCAAGGAAGGACCGCAGCCTACTCTACAACTTGAAGGAGGTAGTCGTGTGACGATACTTACTTCAAGTGTCGCTTAGGGCTCCATCCTCGTCCCGGACCTATTTTCCATTAAATTTGCATAGGAAAAATAAGTGAAACTTTCAATATATTCAAAATGGGATGATTGTATCAGCTATATTTAGAAAACGGTTTTTTTTTCGACAGGAGTTGAAAAGTTCCTTTTTCTGCAAAACTAAACGATGCTCCGTCGTTCCTCCCTTGTTGCTTTGTATCGTACATTTCAATAAGAAAATTAGCAGAATATTTTCATTCTTGAATCGATTGAAAAGGAACGAGTTAATTAACACCGACTGTATACACTGTCGAAGCACACGTAGAGCATATTCCTTGCTAGTCTAGTATTTTCCTTCCTAGTATTTTGATTTCAAGGAGGATCGAAAAAATGCCGTTTGTAAAAAAGCATTTTCGTCTGAGTTACAGATGACCACGTTAGACGTTTAGTCACTCTGCTTCAGTAATCGCAAACACCATTTTTTAATCGTTGAAAGTTATACACACCCAAATTCTTGAATTTCCTCGCAAGAAAACACATTATTCATGCGAGGTTATTAAATTTTTGGATACGCGATTGAATTCCAAAAAATGGATAGCCATTTTGAAGCAAAGTATCCAGGCGACAAAAGTCGCTTGTACTTTGAATGTAAATCATAACCAAAACACACTTTCTTCATGGTTTGGAAGACCACTAAGAGACACCTCCATTACCTGTGAAGAGTTGGTGGTTAAAACTGAAATTTCTACTTTAATGCCTAATATGAAAAATGCGATTGAGACAGAACTGACTGCCCACAAAAGACGGCTTAAAAAAATCCAGAACGAAATCGGGATGATGTTGCAGCTTTAAGGCACAGATACAATTACTGCGTGACGGCGATGCGAGAGCGCGATGTGATTCTCGCTCGTTGTTGGGCAACGCATTCAATTTACAATGCACGTGATGCGAGGAACATTAATGTTCATATGACAAATGTCAAATTGGTGACGTTTCAAATGAAATTTGATTGAAATTGTTTTTGATTTTTTTAAAATTTGAATTTGGAATGTTCCTTCGTTTGACAAATAATGGCCTCAACAAGAATGCACGAAATTTTCATTCAAAACACATTCAGAATAACCCTAGTTCTTAAACAGTAATAAAGGCATTTCAAATTTCATTTAAGCGCCATCAAGCATCTGACAAACGTCACGCACCTCGTTGCGAGGAATTTTCATTTTTCTGAATATTTCTCACCTCGCATCGACGCATCACAATCATTGTACGTTGTCGTATACAAATGCATGTTACGAAAACCGCTTGAAGGCGGAAATACAATACTGCGAGACGGCGATACGAGAGCACGACGAGAGTCTCGCAGCAAAAGTCAAGCAGTTTTCGTAACATGCATTTGTATACGTTTCCTTGTGACTCAAGGACCAATTGATATAACCAAAAATTTAGTTTTTGATCAGTGTTCCTCGAACACGCTGGGCGTTTATTTCTCTGATTTCTACGGCGTTTAATATCCTGACGGGAAATTCTGATACAAATGCAGAGGAAACGGAGATATTGAGCAATTTTATTTTCATGCACGACAACAACTCAAAGCATTCCACGATAAATACTCGGTTTTGGCTCGATCATATATGTACATCCCGAATATTACAAACACCATCCCAATCCCTAGATATAAATTTTATAGAGTATCTTTGGCATGTTCTAGATAAGGAAATTTGAAATGCAGTACAGCCTTGAAATAAGCCCTGAAGATAGAATGGAATGTTATATCAATTAAAGTTATCTAGTTATCTTGTGAAATTAATGCCCTAAAGACTAAAGGCTACAATCGAAGTGAAAGAATGCTCTATCAAATATCAACCGCAAATAGTAAAGTTTCATTCAAATTTAAATAATTTGTTAACTAAATAATTTGTTATAATAAATTATAACATAATTAGGTAATTTTTGCGATTCTATGCATCAGATTGCATTGAGACTTTTTATAAACTTCAGAGAGACAATTTGAGATTCAAGAAGCTTTCTCAAAATTTGAATTTTCGAATGCGCATTTCTTTGAAAGCTTATTATTTCGAAGGCTTAAAAAGATTCTTTTTTCCAACAATTTAATTCAATTATTATTACTGTAAAAAATGTTTCGTCCCTAGCAAAACGCATCGAAAAATGTTTAAGAAGGAATTTTTTTGCTATTTTTCGGTCATATTGCTATTTTCAATTCCATCGAAAATTGACCGTCAGTTTTCAGTTAATTTGTGTGATATAATTCTCCAAAATAAAACATGCAAAATTCTATTTTTCTGCCGTATAAGAACTTCATTTGAATTGCTTGGAGCCAACGTTAATTAAACTGTCAAATGAAAATTTAATTCTTTTTGCAGCTAATGTAATCATTTCACGGTGTAAACATCTGAAAATATCTTAACCGCCATAAATTCATTAAAGCAAACGCATAAAATACTTTCAAAATAAACACTAGGGATTTTGTAGCGACTCCTTTCAAAAGGAAACTACATCCATCGGAAGAATCATCTAGAACTTCTTCTGGTGTCGTTAAATTTTCTCCATATTTTTTTTTATGATACATGTTGTCACTGAAAATTGTTCGTGGCCTAAAAAAACATGGTGAACGCATCAAATATTCACGCATCATATTCTCTTGTGATCCCCAAAAGAAATTCCCTTCTACATCCGTTTTTATCTGTAAGGCCGACAACGAAGATGACGAAGTGATGAGATGGTCCATGGGATGCGCTACTTTCATTTTGTAAATCTGGCAGCTGTATCATTGCTGTGATTCTCTAAAATTAGAATCTTCACTGACTATTTTTTTTTTTTCTGATTTTTCATCAGTTTGTTATTTCTTAATCCCTATGAAAAAATATAAGGAAAAGATATCATCGTAATTAGATGCGCATAGTTAAGGGCAGATGCACATCTTATGTATCCTATGCTGGTTTTTCGAAATTTCGATTCAAATTTTCTCGCAAAATTCAGTAAAATTTAAAAAAAAAAAGAAAAAATCCGGTAAAACTTTAAAAAGGTCTACAACAAACCAAAATCTTAAGATGCATTATACAATCCAGTATACTCTCACAGGGTGCTAGATGGACCGACAAGTTAGACAAAGGGAACTTCAACACTTCTTTTTTGGAAATCTAATACCAATTAGAGTTATCTTTAGGAATTCTGCTTGACTTTGTGGAAAAATGGAGCAAAAAGACTGATACCAAAAATAAAAATGTGATGTGCAAGGGAAAAATGCTGGATACGAATGCTGCTCGACTACAAAATTTATTGCAATCTTAACTAGTAAAAATATGAATGCGAACAAAATTGTTTTCTTTTTCATCATTTAAGAAGTTGAAGTTGCCATGTTCAAGGAGTATGTGCAGTGAAGTTGAAAGAGTAGAGCCACAACATAGCTACACAAAGTGCTAACACTCTCACCCTACATCTCTTAGACAGAGATGGAAAAAGCACAACAAAATTTACGTTTGTATTGCGATCCTACGGAAAATTTTTGAAAGATTTAACTTTTTGTTTACGCAAATATGAGAATAAATTTACTAATTCAAATGTAATTCTACAAATTTTCATCGAATAGCGTTAGATTGGGAGTTTGTTTGAAGTATGATCGCATTATGAACTTACACTTTGGTTGCGTCTGTCCCAAGTCTGAGCAAGAAGATACAACAGTCCTTTGCACAACGTGCTATTAGAACTCTTTCAATTGAAGGTGTTAAATAAGGCAAAATCCAGATAAACCACAGCTTGAAAAACTACACTGTTGGAGGCTCATGTGCTTAATTCGACTGAAGAGTTCAAGGATCGGCGGAAAGCTACAGAAAATAAGACAAAGAAATTGGGGAAAACACGACTCAGGACTTATGCGATTGCAAAAAACATCTTAAAGAGTAATTGAAATTTTGGAGAATTTGTATATTACTGACTCCAACCAGCGCCAGAAAATCATTTGCCAAAATTTTTTCAAAAGATTCATGTGCGGGAAAGAAATTCTGATAAGTGATGAAACATGGCCTCATGATTCTACGCCATCGTCTAAATTAATGCTAATGAAATGGCAAAGGATTTTGATTCTTGCCGGTTAAGGACCAAAATATGGCAACCACCGAAAAACTCCTTGTTGCTATCGTTTTCATCTTGAAATTTTTTTTGTCTAATGAAAGCGCTGTAATATAGTCGGTCAACTTTCTTATTTAAGGTCATGTTAATAAACTTTCGTTATTTATACCCATTCTTAGAAAATATGAAAATGGAAAGAAAGACTCATCCCAGATCTTCCGCCCTTTGAAATCCATTTACTTGAGCTTGTCAAGGAAGCAATTGCCAGTTGGCGCAACGCTTTCAAAAATATGAAAATATTCAGGAGTTTGTCCGCAACTAGTTTTAGACACATTTTCAAAAGTTTCACCCTAAAATATGTATGAATATCATTAAAAATTATGTAGAGAAGCAGAAAATTTATTCTGGAATTTCATTATATTCAAAAAATAATAAGAGAAAAGCACGATTTGTATCCCCCTATTATAGTAGTTTCTTAAATACAGCAAAAGCGCTTAAAATTTGGCAGTTCTCTCTGAACATGGCACCCATTTTTGAAATTGAAATTCTATAATCTTTAAATGATGCCATAATAAATTTTTTTTTGTTGTCTCATAAACGTACACTTACTGATGTAACTATATCAGAAAATAAGATATGCCTCCGAAAAACTAGACACAAACGGGCTAAAACACGCCTTTCGACATTGAAATTTCTGCGCTAAGACATGTCTTCAATTCTCATTTATTAGGATCGTAAAAAGGCTATATGGTGTCTTTGGTCCTTATTTCTCAGCAACGTGATGATACAGACATGAGTTTAATGAGCATGGTTTGCCAATTTGTTTAAGACTCTAATATCTAAAATAATAGGTAAACGTGTATCTACGCAAAAGTACCCACTTCTATCACAACAAAATAATTTTTGAAGATGCACGCGGTAAGTTCTTTTCGCGGTAAGTTCGTTCGCGGTAATATTTTGTGAGAAATTCCATGTATTGCTTTGGTGGGTTTTCCAGCTACAGATGAATTCAATAACTCTTTTAACAGTCAATTATAAAATTTCCTTGCAGAAATTTGAACTTTTTAATACCTTTTCACCCTTTTTCACGCTTCTCCCGCCGTTTGTACACTAAGCGGTCTGGATTTGATGTCATGTGATAAGGATAAGCGCAGTGACTATTATATAGATAGATATTATTAGACTGTCTAAGGCCGTTGTCAAATGTTTGACTTCGGAAACTTGCTAAACGGTTGCTTGTTTGATATTTTTGACGCAGTTGCTCTCTACCGGTTGCATCTGTGTGAATTTTTCGACTCGACATTTTGCTAGTTTTTGTGATAGAGCGTTCCATCTGATATGATCTCGCGCATCTTGTTTCAACAAACATTTGATCCTTGGTAGGATTTGGTTCGTTACTCTCACTTTTGAAAGTTCACTGATTAGAGATTCCCAGTTTTTGATCGTCTATCAAATCATTTAACACGCCCCTCCAGAGGGTTTTGACGAAGTTCGTAAAAGTTTCCATCGTTTAATTTTTGGGTACCTACTTCCTCGAATTTTTCTCGACAAAACAAAGAACGTGCAATACTACTGAACCCGTATTCTTCAAAGCCGTACTGAAATTCATTGATTTACTACGAAAGTATCGATAATTATAAAAGGAGGCTGAAATATTACGAGTTATCGAATACGAATATCCATACGAATAATCGAGACAAATAGCAAAAATCAGCTGAAAAAGATCTCCGGATAAACAGCGATCCAATGCCCCGATTGTCACAAAGTTTACATTGGACAAACAAGAAGAGCAATTAACACCCGGGAACATTCAGAGGAGAAATCACAGCGAAGACAAAAGGAAAGAAGTGGAATTTTAGATCAGCAGTAGCGGAATGTTGGTCTTCAAACTCTAATGGACGACATAACATCAATAGGAGGAGCCAGAGATACAATAGAATTGGATGCAATGTAAAGTCTTGACATTTCAAGAGAATAATTCCTGCTAATGAGGAATGACACAGATGATTGCAAATCCGGGTTGTCTAATTTAATTAGTTAAGGAACTAATCAATTACATATCAATTACCCTCTTGAGAAAATAACCCCCAATGTAACTAAGCCCTTTTTATATAAGCTAAGCTTTCAGGCTAATCAAAACAATCGCTGAGGAAGACCAACCGATAACTTTCGTAAGTCGATTACAAATTAATAATGAAAAATTTATCCTAAAAATTAGAATGAAGATTTTTCTTTTATTTTTCAGATTCATTTTGAGAAAATGAAATCAATTCCGAACATTATTGCTATGTAACTGACCTGGTTTGGTCTTGATAATTTGAAGATGAGTTCGTATACTATGAAAATTAAAGATGAGATTTGAAAGTTCTTTGTAATAAATAGAAAACTTTCGAGTTCTTGTGAAAAATGGAGTAGACGTGAACAATTTTAATATGGGAGATCCAAAATTCGCAAGAAGCCATGTCGGACAACACGGAGCTCTGTATTAACCAAATATACCTATCTAGTCCTTGAATTTCTTTCAATCAAAAGTTGCACACACTCGCCGTTTTCTGATGTTGAGCGGCTCAAAAGTCGGTCCGAGCATGAATCATCATTAACTGAAGTGCGGTCATCTTTAAACAGTTTGCACCAATATTTTTTTTGCTCATACACTCCTGTCGAAATGCCTTAATCATCATCACCATGACTTCCATGCAAACCAAGGCGCCCCAGGAAAAAATGCGACATAGAGACTGATCTTTTGTAGTTGATATTGAAACCCAGTTAAGGCGTTTGAACGTTATGGCCGGAGATATGAAGACAGGCTCAAAACTTATGGCACTAACCTCAGATAAAAATATCCATAATTTTTTCATTAGTAAAGCAAGAAAAAAATAGCAATAAAAGGGAAAATTTTCGCTGAGAGTCTTACGATCAGGATGTACACAGCCTTGAGTGATATACTCGCAACAAAACAAGGATTTTCTTTTTTGTTGGATGTTGCTTTATACCTATGAAGATCTAATTTCAGCTCGAGAGAATGGAAGAAAAAAAATTATTAGAAAGATGACATTTCTAGCCGCTTCCCGCAATAGTTATGAAACCTTCTCAATCCCTCGAGCGTGTAGTGACACACAGCTCCCTAACTCTAACTCAAACTCCGCCCACAAAAAGTAACATCAATCAAGAAAGAATAATCGTCAAAAAGTACAAACAAACTGCATTCACAGATTTTGACAGCACCTCCATGAAGTAAGCTTTCGAAGTGGAGAGGAAACATACTAAAAAAATGGAATAAAAATAAAAAAAGACCCCACCAAGTCCATAAAAATAAATGTAAGAGTATTAAATAAAAAAAAAATCAACTCGGAAAATAATTAACTGAAACTGAAAGAATTAATTCCAGGAACTGAAAATTCAATCAAGGAAAAAGTGAAGAAACATCTTTCGAGGGAAATAATTTGTGTGATGAGGATTCCGGAGAGATCTTCCACATGGGAAGGAACTATAACAAGCTTGATTTACGATCCACAGGCGAAATCAGGAGACCGCGTGTTAACAGTCTTGAGCAAATAACCTGTAACGGCAGAGCAGCTTTGACACCCAAAAATCTGCCTTTTTGTCTATTCGGCTAAGCTATTGCCACTAAAGTATAGACAATACACCAGCCTCATTTCCTATGTACACATTTTCCCTGACAAAACTCGAAAACCTTTCCCTGATGTTCTACATGAAACGGCTCCTTCTTTTTCCCTTAAGCAGAAACAACTTCCATCACTTTTGAGCAAGGATCGTGAGAGTAGCTCACGATTGCCATCTAAGCGACTGTGCGGTAAGCAGATGAAAACCATGAAACTTTTCTCCTCCACACCTACATGATTCATTTTCGGTATGATCCCCTGTTTTCAGAAACTAGATATTAAACAACAGCATTTGATTACAAAACTTATGATTCAAATGTTAATTATTTAATAGTTTATTATATTAGAATACAATTTTTTGTCTGCGTACAGTGCTTGCTTGTCTCTCCTTGTAAAGTAATTCATACAATATACCAAAATAAGCTCATGTGTATGTCACCCGCTCGGCATACACGCGCCCTAGACAGCTATTTCCTCTTATTCGTCGCGAAGAAAGTGGCGGCTGTGATGTTTATGCTGTCATCATCATAACAACGTGCAGCTGATCTTAATTTTTTCACTGGGACGACTTTAGGTCGTCTTGGGGGCTAATGATGGCAGCGAGTTGTCGCCAAAACCCCAACTTAATGACATCGCAAATATCTTTTCTGTTACCCTCAACCACACTTAACAGACTCTATGTAAAGTTGTAACCATATGTTGAATTTCTTCAGAAAATTACCTCTTCTTGCAAGCGTGTGTGCTGGCATTATTTGAATTTGAGTATATCCACGACCAGAACTACTATCCAACAGTGCCATAACATCTTCAGGATTGTATGCAGTATTTTCAATCACGGTTTCATCAACAGCAAGGATTTGATCTCCAACCGATAGCGCACCGCACCTGGAAGGGAAGAAATTATATAAGATAATGTTATTTATAAATCATTCGATAAATTGCAATTAAATAGTGGCATTCAATATTCATAAAATCCATTGCAAATAATTAGAATCGAATACACTCAAAATGTGTTTAAAATTTTAAATTTTTTTTTTTTAATAACCGGAGTGGGGACATAATTAAGGTCCTTCAGTAAGGTCGAAGAATGTGGAAAATTGGGAGGCCCTTCTTGCAGAATACAAAGACAGGACAAAAATCATTAACCTGCAAATTGATAACGATAATCAATAACGACAAATTGATAATGATAATTGATAAAAAATTGATAATTGTAACGTAAAAAACCCACATTAAATTCTGCGTCATGAACTAACTAATGAAAAACTAAATAAAAACCATTGCGGAAATCCTGGTCGTGTTAGCCATAAAAAATTAAATTAAAAGATAGTTCTCTTAGTTTGGTCGCCATATTAAGTCTTTTCGGAATCCTGTTGAAACCTAAATATTACTCGGAAGGACCTAGAAGACAGCTCTAGTTCAATTTTCTGACCGATGAATTCCAGGAAGTATGGAAGTCGAAGACATAACTTGCGACATCAATACAAAAAAGTCAAAATTACGTCAAAGTTTCATCAGTCTACGGACAAAAAAAGTCTAAAAAGTCTACGGACACTTGCTGGTCGTAGCAAACATTAAAATCCATCCAAAAAAGTCTACGAAGTCATTGTGGATTCTATGAAAACTAGTTGCGCCAGTCCAATGTCTGCCATACGCTCCCAAACCTCACCGCCACCACCATGCTTGACAGTGGGAATCAAATTTTCTTTATTGAATTCTGTCTAGCGTTTTCTCCATACTAGTTTTTGTCCTTTTATCCCATACATAAAAAACTTACTTGCATCGGATAAAGGAACGCTTTTCCAATTTCCGAAATATGCCAAAATTCTTTTGGCATATTCACATAGGTTTTGCCGAATTCCATTCTCTTTCGACGATTTCGTTCCAATATGAACGGCTTTTTACGTGCAACTCCACCATTGTAACGTTCTTTTCTGAGAAGTATGCGCACTATTTCATCGCTTATTGTTTTATTGGGCTGGGGAAACAATAATTTCGTTTTTTTGTATGTTTTTCAAAGTTAATTTATTAATATAAATTTTAAACGCTAATCAATGATATATGTGCCGTTTTGATCGATGACCTTTTGTCACTTTTCCCGTAAAACCATAATTCCGTTACTGTATAATTTCGGAGGTTTTTGGGCGAAAAACTGAACCAAGTGATTTTCACAAGCCCCTTTCGAAACCAGCTTTACACCATTAAAAGAGTTTTGCAGAGACCGAAACAAATGACAGTTCAACGGGGCAAGGTCAGGACTATACGGTGGATGCATCAAAACTTCCTAGCTAAATTCTCTCAGCTTTTGACGAGTCACTAAATATATGAGCGGTCTAGCATTATCGTGATGGAAGATAACGCCTTTCCTATTGATCAATTCTGGCCAATTTTTTTCAATCGCATTAATTGTTGACAGTTGACAACTGAATTAATAGTTTGGCCAGGTTCGAGCAGCTAATTATCCACAATACCCTTCCAATCCCACCAAACACTCAGAATAACCTTTCGTGGCGTTAATACGGGCTTCGCTACTGTTTGTGAAGTTTCTCCGGGCTGCAACCGCGATCTCTTTCGAACATTATAGTCGTACGTGATCCACTTTTCATCAACCGTAATCATTTGTTTCAAAAATGGCTCGATTTCCTTTCATTTCAGCAGGGATTTACAAATGGAAACTCGGACCATTAAATTGCTCAATGTTAATTCATATGTAACCCAAGTATCGAGCTTCTTTTGGTATCCAAACTTACATAAATGGTTCAAAACTGTTTTATGGTCGATGTTTAGTTTCACAGCAATGTCACGAGATGAAATATGTCGGTCTAATTTATCGGTAATTCGCACTCTAAAATGTTATACAGACTCGAAACTTCTAAATATGCTACAGTATGACTTCACTGAATAATCATTTCTAGAGACATACAACTCTAACACCATCTATTAGGAAGAAGCGAAATTATTTTTTCTCCAACCAAATATTAGTTTTCTTTTTTATGTCCTGCGCAATTTAGAACGCGGTTTATCGGGAATTAATTAATAATACTAATAATAATTAATAATACTACTAAATAATAAGAGTATTATTAATAGCATTAATAATACTCTTACGTTCCCGAGCTGTAAGTTTAGGAGGACGTTCTGATCGGTGCCACCGGTTTCTTTTTTGAATGGGTTCTCCCAACTAATTTTACGATAAAAGCCCAGAAAGTAGCACGAATTAATACCACGATTTCAGCACGAAATTAGCCAACACAATCCAGCAGATAAGAAATATTGGCAGGTACTTGCAACAAATAGAATAAAAAAGGTTTCAACAGAGAAAAAAACGTGTGGAGGAGGTGCAAAATTTATTGAGAATTATTAAGGGATATGTTTGATAAGCTGTGAGAAAAGTTATTAAGAAAGATAAGTATTTAACGTAAGAAAAGTTAAGCGCTCAGGACAATAACAGAGTGCACCAGAAATGCCGTCAAATGTGGGAAAAACTACACAGAAGTAGCGTCCTTGGAAAAGATTTTTGCAACCGCTGTAAAGTGAAAAACTTAAAATGACCATCAGGTCGAATGTTGAATTTATCTGCAGCTGAAGAAGAAATAATAAATAACACAGCAAAAATATACGAATTTAAGACTCTCCTTTAGATCTTCGTTAAATACTGTATCTCCAAATAGCCTGAAGAAAGTGCATTTTTCGAACACATGCGAGAAAAAGAGAGAGAGAGAAAGTGGAAATTAATTTGATTTTGTCAAGTTTGAATGAGTAGTACAAGAAAACAGACGCAAAATTACAATCTAAACACAAAAATCTACACCTAAAGACAACGTCAAATGCGATGGGATTTAAAAGAAGTATCGGAAGAATATAAAACATTGTTTTTCTCCAAAAATTCTTTACGAAACTCCAAATTCTTTACATGAACTATGAAATCAAAATACTGAACCCCGTTTTCGTTATGCACAAATCAAAGGTAACCTGCACGAGGCAGGAGTTAAATTTGTTGGATTTTATCCTTAACTATGCCACAAACCCCGGAAAATGACTAACAAGCAACATCTTCACAACAAGGTGAAGATAAATTTCTCAGACTTGAATTGGAAAACATTGTTGCTAACAAATAACCCGGTAATAAAGGGAGTCAGTATGAAATGAAGACGATGCAGGAGCTAATAGCAACAGAAAATAATGTAGAAGATCATGATTGAATGTACCTAATGCAATGATTGATTATATTTCGGGACTATTGCACGGCAAACTTCAAAGGTTTTCTAGGCCTCGTTTACGCCGCACCTAGGATGCTTTAAGTAGATCGATCTTTTTCGTAAAGGTACTGATCTGCTTGACTTTCCCGTCCTAATTATTCCTTAACAAGCAAGCAGCTTCCAAGGTTAGCTCTTCTTCTGTGGAAAAGTGCTTCCCAATGTGCTGGCAGATGCACCGAGGTGTCCTTCACAAAATCACAGAATCTGCACTCTTCATTTGTTGATGAAACCCTTTTTCTTTAGACGTCCTCGAAGCCACAAGGACTTAGCCTTATCTTAACCATTCCGATGCACTAGGAAGTTCTTATAGTTAGAAATGAGCTTCGTCATTTGAGCCCTGAAAGTCTACTCCGAAACCATTCTATTGCCATGTTGCATTCTCTCTTTCAATTTTCCTTGAGGGTTCTATACATGAAATTCATTTTGTTTACGCGGAAGAGGATTCAGATCTTGTGAGTGTTATCGAAGCCTTTTTTCTCGTTAGCTGATTCACCTTGGCTAGAACGATACTCGGTATACTTCCCATCCGTTGGGAGTATTTGATGCCAGGCCCAAATACGCTCTATTCCCTCTTGTCATCTAGCATCGCATACAATTTTTTGTAAAAGCTGGGTTCTTTAATCCAGTTTTGCAACGTTGCACATTTAATTGAGAACGCCTTGGTTAAATGAAGATGAGACCAAGATTTTTAAGAAAATTTTAGACATTGTAGATGTCACTGCAGTTATATCAATAATTAACGCAGAATAAAGCTTTTTCGAGAGCTATTGTAGGACATGTTCCTAGAGCTCAAACGATTAGACACGTGCCAAATACTTAACTTTGTCGAGCGCAGGTTTCGGCTTGCGTTATTAGATTTTGTCCTTAGTTAAAAAAGCGAAAGCTTCCGCAGGCACGTTACAGATCACTTCAGCTTCCGCCTACCAAACAAGGATTTTTTTCTGCCGCAAGATTCCGTAGTAGGGCTGAGAGAACAGCTCCATGTGGACATCTACAATCCGTCCCTATGTTAATGGTTCTTTATCCTACTTAAAATATGATTTTTAGCCTCATAAGGGACTGAACTAACCACTAAATTATGGTGGAATTCACCTCTCTCTTTGCCAGCGCTCTCCTCACTGTGCTTTGGCCGGTATTGTTAAAGCCTTTTCAATGCACCTGGTACCTCTATTCAAAAGATTAATTATTCGAGTCAACTTATATGTGACGGAGTCTGTTGATATTTCTATCTTGGATGTCGTGGATATTATGTTAAGCTAGTTATCCTTATGTTATTGCCAGCAACTTTCTCCATAATTTTGAAAATAAACAACGTTGGACTCGTCGGAAGGCTTGCGTACATGATTTGTATAACCTTTTATAACCGATTTTTGTATAAGTATTTCTTTTACCTGCCTTCATAGCTTAAGCATACTTGCCAGTGCCAGGCCGCTCGTAAGATACGAGCCATCTTTTACCGAAAAAGTCCAGAGTCATTTTGCTGAGTTATAAGAAATACCTGAAACTCATTGCGTGTTCTAACGAGAGACGTAGAAGAATTCCCTACGTTATGGATATTCGATCTTGCCCTCTGTGATTTGCACCAATGCTTCCTAAAACTCATTGTAGGCATAGTCATCACATCCAACCAAGATTGGTAAGTATAATTTTTCCCTCATAGTGCTCTACTATCCTTTATATTTCCAGTAAACATCCCACGCAACTCTCTATATAGTCACACAATAAAAATTTCCATAGGCTCAGGACAATCCATCTAAGAACATTTCTAAAGATTGCAAAGCGGGGATAGGGGATACCTCGTATTTTAAAATACTGAGCTCGATGTTGCTAGGAATGAACGTTCTTTCAAAGATACTCAAAGAAGGCAATGAACTAAGGATTATTATTCGATGGCTTGTACGAAGATTTGGAATTCATTCTCAAAAAATTGTACCAGAACGGTTGGAAGTAGATTATTAAATAATAATATGTGTACACAGCAAAGCCTGTTTGTCCTTTTATAAGAAAGAATGAATATTGCTTGATATGGTTCGGCTCTTTATCAGAACGAGCACGAACGACGAAGATTTTGCAAATGATTGCATGATGCTTTCAGACCTTTCAAATGAGTATATGTAAAAGCTTTGTTTTTTTACTGCAAGTTTCCGACCACAACGTAAAGATGGCGGCACTTGTCAATGAAAACTAGTGAATGTAGCCGTACATCTTTTGACAGTTACTATCCAAACTTTCAGCCATTTTGGCCGAGCAGTTTTTATTTGATTGTCGTTTAAGTGAGTTGATGTGAGCATTTTTGTCAAAATGAAAAAAATAAGTAAAGACCTGTTATTAAATTTTTGTTTTGATATATACAATATGCAATACGCCTATGCAAATGAAAGATTAGTTGGACTCTGTGCATGGGGATTTTGCACCGTCATTTACCACAGTATAATTTTGGACAGTTGAATTTAAAGTGGCCAAAAGATATTGGGAGATGATGAAGGTTGGGGACGTCCAAAAACTGCATCAATTACCGATAACATTGCTAAAGTTCACCAAATGGTGTTTCGTGACCGGCGAATAAAAGCGAAAGAGATAGCAAGGATTATGAAAATGTCCAAAGAACGTGTTTGCCACATGTTAAATCAAGTTACCATGAGAAAGCTACCCGCGCATTGAGTGCCGCGTTTCATCTCGTTAAACGAAAAACGTGTTTGAATGAGCATTTCCAACGCTCTGTTTGCGCAGTTTAGGCATATTTAATCAGAGTTTTTGAGTTGAATGGAGTTTTTGAAACATTAAACAAAAATGCAGACAAAATAGTGGACTGCTAAAACCATTTTTGTAGCAAGAAGATTTTCCGGGAAGGAATGATTTTCTTCTTCAACGGCGTTCACAACAGCACTATTCACTTTATCTACAGCATACTTGACTTTAGCATGCTTGAGATTTGCTAGAAACCTGGTAGTGTACAATACCCAGTCGGTAGGCTCCACTCTAAAATTCATTAGGGTAGGCTCCACTCGTAGCCCTTTGAAGTCGTTGGTAAAAATTTTATGGTCCGAAATAGATGTCTAATCAGATACGTATCATCTGGCAACTAAGGAGTCCAGAGTCATACTACTGACAGTTATAACCAAAAACTCCTTGCATATTCTTGTTCTGCTCGTATGCTTCCATGTTTTTGATAAAGTTTAAACATCATCCTTCATATTGCACGTTCACTACTATCTTAAAGGTATTTTGTATACATTTTAATAAATTTTAAATTGTATACTTATTAATAAAATTGGTTTCGAAAGGAATTTATTTGGAAGATATTTCCTAAGATCCATTATAGAACAAAAAAAAGAGAAAAGTCGGTCCGACTAAATGCTAAAGATCTATCGTCTACTGAAGCGATACTTGTGGTTGACTAGATAAAATAGGATCATTCCTTAAATAAATTAAATGGTATGCTTTATTTTTTACCAGCTCTTTTCGCTCATTCTTCTGGCTCCAGAACGCATTTTAAAAGCAAAAGAATCAGTAATTCCACATGATCACGATTTATTCAAAAAACGAAATAAGTAAGGGGAGCATAAATGAACTTTTTCAGCCGCGTCACTATTCCAATTGTAACCCTTTACATATAAAAATGCTGTTTTCAGCACTTGACCATTTTTGTCATGTCAACTAAGGACCGAATTCCTGACAATGTTAACGAGAGAAAAAAAAAGCTTTCAGCCTGGTACTAGTATTAAATGTTGTGAGAAGTTGTACATGCTTGGATTTTGAAATTTAGATTTGAAAATCGATAAAATTCTCTAATCAATAATAAAGAATGGTTCTACCAGCTATCTAAGTCAAGCGATCCGCAATCTTGAATGTTTCCAAAAAGCTTTTCGCAACTTATGACTTGCTTAGTAATTGTTCTCTTCAATTTAATGTGTCCTTAAATAAACATTTAACACTCATACTCCGTGAACGATGCCCTCTAAAAATCCACATTGTTTACACTTGGTTAAAGTGCAGACAAACCCGACGATTCAGATAAATATTAAACACCTACTCGTTCAACTCACCTGTCTGCTATACTGGCTGGCAACATGCTTGCTACGTAAACGCCTGCTGGAGATACTTCGTCTATTTTGGTATGATCATTGTGCAGAACAGGCGAATAATTACTCAAAATGAGGCCTAGTTTGTCATTAAGGGGGCGCTCGATTTCAATCAGTAGCGGCCCCATCGAAAATTCCACACTTTGCATCACCGAAACATCGTACTCGATCATCAAATTGGTATAGCCAGAAACATGGCCGCACTTGAGAATTTGTTGCGCTTCCGAAAGTGTTTTGTTGATCAAAGAAATCTGAATAATGAAGAGAGAAGGTAATGGATAATTTTTATTTCTTTTAATTGTTAACATAACCTAGAATCAACCAGAGCTGCCACTTGCTTTTTCATTTTGGTTATTTTGTCGACTTTTTTTCAATTTATAATTTTTCAATTTTTACTATAATTTTTTATAATTTATGCCGGGTCAAAGTATACTATACGCAGGATGTACAATGAAAATAAAACTATAAAATAAAAAAATAAATAATATAAAATATAAATAAAATTAAATATAAATAAAATAATCATAAAATAAAACGTAGGATGTACAAGGAAAAGATTAAATTCATAAACATTTCATTTAAAAAAACTTAAGGTATTTCAATTTCAAAATTTTCAATTTGCGATCATTTCACTTCACATTTGATTGTTCGTATGTGTTCCCGCGTGGGTTTCATGACCTCTTGGTATTCTAGAAACAAAAAAAAGACAAAAGCCTTATTCAAATAAAAAGGAGTTGGGTTCTACCGTGTTAAATTTAATTGTGAGCCAGAAACTAGCCGCTAAACACATGTGAATGTGCATATGCATTAGCAAGATGGAAGCATCATTCATCGCCATCACACAAATTTGATCCAACGCCAAGTCCAGGCTTGGTTAAGAACGCCTTCTAGAAATCACAATTTCGCCAGATAGCGTTTCAATCGGACATTAACGCCATTGTCACAAGCAACGAGTGGAAACTCTGCTAAAAAATTTGAATAATATTCGTAGGAACAAAAGTTTGACACTTGAAAAAGGAGCGAATAAGGAGATCTCATTCTGTCATACTGGTAAGAAAAATCAGGTATAACTTAGTGATGGAGTAACTAATGACTAACACCCAGAACACAGTACTGAGTACACAATATGCTAATAGGAACTTAGATAAGGAACATCGCAATAAACACTGCGAGAGAATGCGGCACCTAAGAATGCGTGGCTAAGGAACTTTTAAAGGGAGAGAAAACCAAACAACTTCAAGGCACTATAAAAACTAATGAGAAGACAAAGAACGGAAAAAACTTCAGAAATGAATGCGTGACGTGAAACTAGGTCCATTCTAAGCAAAAATATAATTAGAACCTATAGGATAAGTCTGTCTTTAGTAGAAAATTCAATTGCATGACATAAACGCTGGATTTCCCGCCAATCCTACCCCAGTGGGTCCCTTACGAGTTTGAATATTGTCAAAAGAAGGACATGAAACAGAACGAGCAGGAATCAGAATAAGCAAGGAGTCTAGGAACGGAAATATGTTGGACATATCAGAAAACTTAAGGATCTCGAAGCAGATATCAGAAATGAGGCTCAATAGAGACCTGGCAAAATATACCCCAGCCAACTAGAAATCATAACATAATAAAGTTTTTCAAGCACATTACGCTAATAGAGTCATGAAACTTACAACTTAAAGCAAAACAAAACAAAATAATAAAAACAAAAATAATAAACTAACTGCCTTAGTAAAAATATAACTAAACAAACCAATTAACGATTCGAATAAGAAACCCAGGTAAATACATAAGAGAATGTAAAAAGAAAAACGTTGACAGGAAAAATCCATACAAGGGGATTCACACTCAATAATATTACGAAAATATTTTAAAAAAATATATTATAAAACAGAAAGAAATTTCAATATTTTTTTAATTTGTTGCACAAACTACCATCAAACTAATCCCTTTCCTTAAGTGGTTTGAGATCTGGTTTCCTTGATTTGAAAATAGGTTGTACATTTCTTTGCGTTTCCAACCAACGACAAATGATCACATCGAATAAAACCCATAAGCACAATATGTTGACTAAAGCTAGAAAAGTATGGAAGTGTTTCGTTGTCAATCAAGTAATAGCCGATTTCAGTTCTAGATGTCTCTCACTCCCATTTTTACGATATCCATAAATGTTATGATCTTCTTCTTCTTATATATGTTAGCTGTCATCCTTGCCTAGATTTACAAGTATACTGCGTTGATTTTTTCTTAAAGTTTTTTTTTACCTCAATATTAATAGGGAATGCAAAAACGAACATTTTCGCCATACTTTGCTTTATTATTTCGGTAGAAGAAATAACACCGTGAACGCTGCCATAAGAAACCATTGACACGTTGAGTGTCGCGTTAGTCACCAGTGACTGACAGTATAAAATATGATAATAAATGTAAAAAGTGAACATTTTTTCAGAAAACTTTAATGGATTTTATTGAAACAAGGTGAACATAAAAATGGTTGTCTCTCACAAGTGTCACAAAATGTTATAACCTGTTTGGTCAAATTTCGTGCTATTTTTCTGCCACTTTGTGCCGCATTTTCTTCATAGCACGATTTGCAATATTTTCGCACTGCTGAAACTCGGCCAGATTTTGTCTGCAGATTGTGTCGTTTTTTACTGGTTGCAATGCTGCTGGTTGGAACGTCGGCTTCCTTATACTATAAACTATACTATACTATATATACTATAAACTATAAACAAAACAGGCGAGGGGCCTAACGTGTTGAATGAATGCTTATATAAGCATTCCCTTTCGAACAGAAATACCTTCCACTATGCTAAAAAGCAATGGTCCTAATACGTTTAAAAGTTTCCATCGAGTAAATTCTAATTCGCCAGTATGGCGCTTCGCATTGCTGTACTACGATACCTGCGCGTGCGGCCTGACGGGAAAGACGCTATAAAACCGCGTGGCACTCAACGTGTTAAAGAAAGGTAATACCGAAATTGATTTGAAGAGTTACGTTCTGGAAATTTTTCTCTAAGAGATGAGTAACGTTCGGGTCGACCAGTTGAGGAAAAAATGGAAACCATCATCGAAGGCGATCGTCACTTGACTATTAGGTTTCTGCAGATGAAATGGCCCATATAGTAATAAATTATTAAGCAGCTGTAACTTTTTATAAAGACAATTTCTTTAATCAAAATAGGTGCCAATAGATGCAACACACTTTTCCCAACAAGATACAAGTACATTTATTCCAGTTTTGTAAAAGTCCCAGTTTCTGGTTCAAAGAAACTCCTCGAAGGCATCTTTGACAGCAGCTTCTTTATTAAACCTTTTTCCTGTCAAAAAGTGGTCCAAATGTTTAAAGAAATGGTAATCTGTTGGTGAGAGGTCTGGTAAATACGGAGGGTGAAGAAGAGTCCCATAGCACAACTTGTTTAATTTTTGGACCGTTGTTCTCGATACATGAGGTCGTGCGTTATCATGATTCAGTATCACTCCAACCCTGTCAACAAGCCTAGGTCGTTGGACTATCAATTTCTAATGCATTTTATCCAGTTAAGCACAGTATTTCTCAGTATTGATGGTTTCGCCAGTTTGCAGGAACGAATAATGGATAACTCCGGCTACAGACCACCAAACAGTTACCATTATTATCTTTGGATAAAGGCTTGGTTTCAGCATGTGTCTTAGTGCTTCATCGGCATCTAGCTATTGGTCAGATTCGCGACAAATATCATATAAAATCCACTTTTCATCGCGAAACCCATTTGTTAAGCTTTTTCACTTTTCCAAGTTGTTGCAAGTGGCGACAAATGGTCGAATTGTGAACACCTAATTTCTCGACCAGATCCCTTACGGTTTGTCGGACTCCACTAATGCACGCAGCCTGTTGTTAACGATCGATTGTCCTGGGTGGCCACGTGGCTCACTTCCAAGGTCCATATCTCCGGATCGAAATTTTTCGAACCACCACCGAGTGGTTCGTTCGCTAACTGTATCAGGCCAAAATGCGCTGTTGATATTCCTCGTTGCTTCGGTTGCGTTTTGCTCTAATTTAAATTCGTATAGTAAAAGTAGTCATTTCTGATTCACTTCCATGCTCACTTTCTCTTTTTGTTTTTACGATCACTATGAAGTGCAAAACAGAAATGACTCCATAAACCAAGGAAGCAGTATTTATACTTCAATATGTCATATCACTTGCGCCGCCTGCGTTAACATTATACACTAAAATTGCAGCCAACTTTAAGACTTTGCTAAATCGGCCATTTCATCTGCAGCATCCTAATGCATGGAAAATCGCAGAGAAGTTATATGTTTCACACACAGCCATTGAGAACGATTTAAAACATATCGGTCTCCTTAAGAATGTTAGATATTTGGGTTCTGCACGATTTGAAAGAAATTTATTTGGCAAAGCGCATCAGGTCTTGCGAATTATTGCTTAAACGAAATGAATTCGATCCGTTTCCAAAACGAGTTATCACTGGAATCGAAAATTGACAGTGCACGGCAATGTCAACCGAAAACGATCGCCATGCACGCCTAATTAGTCATCGCACCCATTGTCAACCACATCAAAGCCACATGTCCAACAAAAGAAGACTTTGCTGTCAATTTGCTTGAATTGAAAAGGTCCCGTGTGTTTTGAGCTACTTTCAAGGGAACAAACCATTAATTCAAAAGTCTACTGTCGGCAAGTGAACAAATTGAATGCAGTGATCAAGGAAGAGCGGCCGGAATTGGTCAATCGTAAAGGAACCATTTTCCACCACGACAATGCTAGACTGCACAGATCACACTGCTTAAAAATGAAGAACATTGAGAGGGAATCGATGTTAAATCCACTATATAGCCCTGCTCTCAAGCCATCGGGTTAGTCCTGGACAAATAAAACTTTGTGGTAAAACTTTGAAGGATAATGACGCTGTAAATCTACCTTAACTCAGATTTTGGCCGAAAAGGATCAGGCTTTCTACGAGCGTGGAATTTTCAAGTTGTCAGAGAGATGGCAAAAGTCTATGGAACACAATGGAAAATACATTCTAAATTAAACTTCATTCGAAGTAAAAAGAATTCTCTATTTCATTGAACAAATCTGCTATTACTTAGTTACCATTGTATGGTAACTAAGGTAAGGTAAGGTAACTAAGGTAACTATGGTAACTAATAGTTACACATTGTATGGTGCATACATTCAAAGTGGAATTAATATTAAGAAAGACATGCCTAGGAATTCACCAAAATATAATAATTTTGAAAAGAAAGTTCAATCGCTATTAAAAGAAAGAGGGCAACAACTACTGAACATCCACTGATTCAATCAAATTAACACAGGTTCTGAGGTTCATTGTTAACATAACTTGCCAAAATGCAGAAACGTATTTGTGATACCATTTGAATTGCGACCCGTTGCTGGATGTTACAAGGAAAGCGGCCCAACAAGTTGATGGTTGCGATCGTTCATTTTTAGGCAAACTTTGATAAATATCATAATATAAGTACTTCTGTGTTTTATAAAGGTTCTATGGAAATATAAAAAATTATTAAGGAATGGTTCAATGCATATAAAATTGAGAAAAATCCATTATTTTTTCAAGGCATGATTCAATTTGTTTGGGATTGTCCGATTAGGGGCAAATTTACAAAGTTTTATCCTATAATTTGTTGTTAATTTAAGAGTAGCTCCATAGTGCCTCTCAGACAGAAATTCGATTTAAAAACGAGTCAAAAATATTCTTCATTATATATTCATATACTTTTACTTCCATGCACGGATGCCTGAAAACTGTCTTTTGAAAAAAAAAACCAAAAAAGGAAACATCATGAAATCGCAAAAAAATCATTCCGCAACTTTCAAAAGTATGTTTAATCAAGACACGAGTTATAGTCTCTACATCGGCTTAGATGATTTAGTTTGGTTATAAGCAATAGGCAAAATAAAAGAATTAACTAAAAACGTTCATGATTCCCAATTAGAAAAAGTTTCAGATAGCATGAAACTTTTCACGAAAACGACAATTTTCCGACATTAACCACTAGCCTGCAGTGAACGTAAGTCTTTCGGTTATGTTGTGACATATGTCTCCAGATCTTTAATCTTTATCGAAATAAGTGGCATAATCTTTCGATTCATTACCTATTCATTCATGCCCTGATATGTTAAATTTCAAGGGTTTATATCCAAGAAAATAAAAGTATTTTCAGGCGTACCACAAGGCAGTCACCTTGGTCCTCTTCTTTTCAGCATCTTCATTTCAGATTTTTCTGGAAAACTGTCTGATATAGCTCATGTATTTTATGCCGATAACCTCAAGTTCTTCAATTTGGTTACTTCCCCAAGAGATATGAAATTCCTTCAAGATAAATTTGTGATTATCAGGTTAAGCATCACAAATCAATCGCCTGGACACTATCGTAGACCTTGGTGTTATTTTAAACAAGAAACTGCTTTTTAATTTGGACTAAGAATAAGTTCTCTGCCAAACTCCTCGGCTTCTCCAGATTATTTAGGTATCTGGAATTTTATATGTATCCTTAGTCCGTCCAATTCTTGAAACGCATGTCTCGAATTGGACTCTGCCTTTCCCGTCTATTTGGATAGGATGCAGACGATACAAAACAAATTTGTTTTATTTTTACTGAGATCAATGTATGACTCGAGAAATTTCCATGATTTACCCGCTTATAAGCAAAGACTACGAATTCTCAATATGTCATCCCTTGCCTCTCGGAGAACTATGATATTCTATTTTTCCGTTTGATGTCTCTAGAGGCTCAATAGCGTTTCATTTTCATTTGAGATGATAAAAGTTCATAAGCCATTACGAATCACTAGACATTCCCGACCATTGTTTCAATATCATCGAGCCCATCAATAGGTGCTGACAAACGTTCAATAAACTATAATCCAAGCATTTCCAGAATTCATTTCAAAACTCTACTTTCAAATTTCCTATCCTCTTAATCCCATCATATTAATTTTCATCGCTCACATTTATCAATTGGATTTTGTTGCTTTTGAATGAATTTTATAATTTAATACAATAAATTTTCAATCCAATTTGTAAGTCGATTTGTAAACTTGTAATATTGCCTTCTTTGGCAGATGAATAAATAAAAAATTTCCTCTCAATTTAAGCGTGAAACCAAATAACTGCTCTCAGAGCTTTTGCATAAAAATAATACAAATGTAAATTTACTTGTGCGATCAGAGCAGTCACTCGAGAGAGTTAGCGCTGTATGTCACTCAATTATAAAGTCTTAGGCACCATCATAAGCATTGATGATTGGAACTCATGTAGATGTGGTATGTTCAGTCTCAACTTTAAACGATTTTGGCAGACCTCTAGATCCAGCTCCCAAAAGAGCGCCGTTGACTATTCGAGTTTGAAGACGAAGAACAGAATGATTCGTTGAGACTTATAAATAATTACAATGCTTTTCCGCCACTAATGGGTTTGTAATGCGCCTTTAGTCAGCACATAAACAACTCGAACAAGTGTCATTCTCTGCAGTCTTATCTTTGTGATCAGCCTGAGCATTTTGTGAAATGAAAACTATTGCAAATAAATATTGAATGCATGTCATGTACATGTCAATATGAGCGTGAAGGAAGTTCTGAATAGTGTTTATGATACTTCAATCACTTCTCTAAGTCATTGTTCTTCGAACGGACATCGCCAATATCATTTTATCAAGTTTTTTGACATTTTCTATCGTGATCGTCTCAACAGGTCGGTCTAGCCCCGAGTCATTTTAATCAAGTCGTTGTTTACTGCGCAAGATTGTGGCACTTAAGAACCCTGGTTTGACGAAGGCGGAAATCTTCATAAGCAACAAAGCTTCTGAAATAATTTTAGCATGGAAGTTAATGCCTGCGGGAAACTCAACGTTCTTTTCTCCATGTGAAAAATTTAAATAATTTACTTATAAGGCATGTATTATTATTCGGGTCGTTTCTCCAACTTCGAAAAGCTTTAAATTAAGCCTTATCAACAATAAAATTACACATCTGATTACTAGAACTTTTTGTATTATTTAATGATTAACAATTTTAATGCTGAACCTAGCATGAATTTGTTTTAAGTCCAAAAATTAAGAGATTGCACTAGCGCTTGAAAATTAAACTTCCTTCTGAAGAATTTGTGTGAAATTTGCATTGCTGCAAACGAAAAGTTCTCGAAGTTTTCTTCACTTTTATCAATTTTTTTTAAATAATTGTACTGAAACTTTCGTGCATTTTTTTGCAAGTTTAACTCCGATACTCCGTTTGTTTTTAATTGAGTCCTCATCATCACCTCATGAGTCATCAATAACAATCAAAAAGTGCAAAGAATTAATAAGCTTAAAAAATGTAAACTTCAGACGCTTTATCTTGGACCTCGTAGGAGTATAGGTGACCCGTATATCATCGATTTTTCTTTGAACAGCTTAAAAAATAATAACCAGTACAACTTTAGCACTTCGAATGCGAAATAGTGTTTTTTAAGATACTTCATTCATTCTTTCAGTAATTTTAAAAATAATATTCAAAATTCAAAAGAAAAACATTTCTCAATGAATAGCATGTACTACATAAGATCGTTAAAAAAATTTGACGACTCTCATTCAGATCTTTGCCAATTTTTTCTTGGCACGGATTATACACCTTGTGAATGAATTTTTTTTAAGTAACTCTTTAATGTATATTTTCCTCGGTCCATTTGAAATAAAATTTAATTCATTAATTAAAATTTAAATTAAATCGCATCAATTAAAAATTTAATTAATTCTTCCAAACAATTTCTATTGAGTTGAGGTGCCATAATATTTTTTGTTATTTTTATTAAATCATTATAATGGGCTAATCAGAATTTTTCATATTTCTATATTTATTTTAATTTATCAGTTTCGATACTTATCGGAAGCTATTCGTTCAAAAATAATGATTTTTGAATTTGATTCTTTGGTTTTTCATTTTGTTTGTTTTAATATTAACTAAAAAATCTAAATAATTGTTGAACACAAAAATAATGATTAAATGCGCAATAAGGACATAAAACATCCTTAATTCCTGCAAATTGGCAGCTCTGTCATTCACACACAACATTAAAAATCTATCATACATTATCGACACGTAAGAGTCGATCACCTGGCTTTATCCGCCCTGTTTTGAAAACTGGCCCATTCGGTCGAACATGCGTCACTATTAATGGGAAATCGCCACCGCCACGTAACGTCAGCCCCAAACATCCATTTTCACGTTCAACCGTAATTTGTGCTAACTTTGATGTGACACATAAACTATTTTGGGATACTGTGAAAATATTTAAAATTCATAAATTCAGATTAAATTCATTCATGAATCAAATTAGGGAACTTTTCAAAACCCGAACGGTTAGCATTGACGATATTTTCGAAAATTTTATTGAACACTTAAGGATACTTACTGTATTCTGGCAGGGAATATTCGATCTCCACAACAGCTGGACCATCGCCATGACACAGAAGGCTCATAATGTGCTGGTTTGTTAGACCTATCGTTGAGATCCCATCGACTTGATGAATTCGATCGCCAGGAGCCAAAAAGTCTGCAGCTGATCCCAACGCATTCAGTGATCCAATCATTGGAGGATAAGATAGATCGGGACGTTCTGCAATAATTTTAAGCAACGAGATACAACAGAGTTAATATCCTCAAGAATTATATCATGACATGTCGCATTTTCAAAACTTTGCTGAAGAAAGGCTACAAAACTGACAAGATATTCGTTTAGGTGCGGGAGCGCGAGAACCTACCCCAATAAAATGCTCTATTTCACTTTAATTCCAACTTCTGGCGATAATTTACGATTCTGCAGATTATTGCAAAAACACTTTGGCCGACGGAAAAATTCATCAGAGAAACGAAAATAGAATAGCGTAAAATCATAATCGAAACTCACCTGCAAAAGCAATTCCCATTGCTTGTGCACTCTCCCGTGGTAGAGAAATTGTGGCATAAGTTGTGCCACGATCTGGCGCTAGGCCACTGTCTTCTGATTGGGCTGGACTCATGGCACGATCACCTGAAAATAAAATTAAAAGTTTTCATAAATAAAATGCATTTGATGTCAAATTTCAAATGTTTATTTTTTTCAATGAAAGGATCTTATTGTTTAGCGTTCCAGCTGAAGAAATCCATTGGAAACAATAGTATGAATACAAAGGAGCCTCTTAGAGAAAAAGTAGCAGAAAAATATGAAAGGCCCAAATCCCTTCATGTAATTTGACATGAGATACGTATTGGAAGCATATGAAGGGTATTTTTAAGAAGTATAGAACCTTGAAATGAAGTAAAGTAATGATAAATCGTATTGATTGCCATGAAATTGGTTTTAAAGGAAAGGTAATTCTTTCCATTTTTCGTTTGATTATAATGTCAGGAATTCGAACGCCACAACTGACGCGGAGGAAGTCCAAGCGAAGAGGTCCGATTTTCGACTACTCTAACCAGTAATTGGGGCCGTATCTCGCCAAGCTAACTAACATTTCTCGGCTCTCGGGGCATAATTTGGTTAGAACACACGTGCGGTGCTAACGTGAACTATATCACGTAGGCACGACTAGATTACCCGCGTTGTCACATATCGCAGCGTAGCTAGTGAGTGCCGAAACGTTGTCATTTGTGTATGGTAGTTGGTTTCCTATTCCTCTAAATGTTCGTACTTGCATTCTGAATCTTTTCTAGAAAAAAAAAATTAAAATCCGGCAAATGAAAGAGTGGACAGAAGATGGCTCATATTGCGGGACATATGGCTTCAACAGGTCTACAGTATGCACAATCTTAGCTAAAAATTATATTTCCAAGAAGCAAGACAGCTAAAGGAGCAACCAAAATCAAATCGACGAAGCAAAGAAGTGCCTTCCAAGAAAAAAAAGAGAGTTTAGTTTTACAGGAAACTAAAACCACTTCTAGTTTACAACTCTGAGAACCCTAGAGCATTCAAAAAAAACTACAATAATGAAGAGGAGACTGGCAGTAATATGGAGATTGAATCAGAGAGCATGGCTCACGCAAGCTAGTTTCAAAGAATGGCTGTTTAAAGTTTGTGGCCCGAGCCCACAAACCAATGATTTGGCATTGTAAGCACTGCTGCTATTGGACAATGCACCAGGATATCTAAAGGATCTGAAAGATAATTCTAGAATCATTATTTGGTAGATCAACTTATCCATTCTCACTTATAAGCTGTAAGTGATTAATAACATTACTATACTGATTTTGATGACTGATGAATCAGAGGTGCGGAAGTTTAGATCATTTCAGTTGAATAGCTCGAAAGTGAAATTTTATTGAATGCGATGCGTTCCGACTTGTGATTTGGCATCTAACCAGAAGTGGCAGGGGCGCGTGTTCGAAACCAGCTTGAGCTCTTTCCACTCAAAGATAAATCATCTGATAGACTTTCTCTGGCTGACAGTTTAGTTTCTACTTCCTTATATGACTTTGCTGATTTAGTCGATGGACCAAGAGATTTCAAGTTTGGTTGTGAGGAGTTTAGTCAAGAGGTTGCAAGTTTCACGAAATTATTCACTCACGCGCTGTTTCCTTGGTATTTTGAAGAATACGGATTCTCCTCAGAAATCACTTTAAACGCGTTCGGAAATAATTGGATATTCTGCAAGCTATTTATATCATTCAAAAGGCGTGATTAGAAGTCACGAAGCGCCAGTTAATTACTGCTTGACGAAAATTGTGTCTATCTTTCGTTCAAGGAAAAGGAGGCGATTAGGGAGATATCACTGAAATTGTGGATGAAATTTCGACAACTGCTAGAGATCTGGAATTGGAGGAGAAGAAAGATGACATAGCGGAGCTCGAGGTGAAACATGAAGATGTTTCTCTCTAAAAAAAACTTTGAATGAAGAAAACAAAGATATACAGTGAAATATGACTCCTTCCGAACAAGAGGAAGGACACAGAGGATCAATATCGGCATCTGCAATTCAAGATCTGTTGAAGAAGTGGGAGGGTGTCAGAGCAATCGTATCAGAATGGTACCCAAGCCTAGCTGATGTCAGTAGGGATGGGGATCTTTACAACGACAATGCTTTTAATTCTTTTCGAAAAATCATGAAACAGAGTGAAAAGAAATCGAAATTTGACATGTTCTCTCACGCCCCATATCCAAAAATTAAAAGAACTGATTTATATGTATGCGTTATTTTTTTAATAGCATTACTTTGAAATTAAACCTTCTTTTTTAAGTTAATTTTAAGGGTCTGCAGAACGAATAAACCGATTTGACATTAAAATCTATCGTAAATCAATGATCGGTTAACGAAAAATTCGAATAGAGAACATGGTTTTGTAACAGAATACGTTTGTTAACCGTATTACCCGTATAAACGTATTATTATACTACGATTTTGGCGTATCCAAGCGTTATGGGAACAATCTGGGTGCTCATGGTTTCCGTTATTTTCAAAATTTTCCCAAATCCTTCGTTAAAAATGCAAGCAATTTCAACGATTTCGTCACCAGAGGTTTTCGTGTAAGGAGGGCATGAGCATGCTTTTATTCCTAACAAAAATTTTTAAGCTTCATTTCGTCGATGCTTGTACCAGGATGTGGCATCTGTAGGGCAGTCGTTATGCTGCGGTTGGCGTATATCGAAATTTTATCATAAAATATTTACCAGAATGCGTCAAGCATATTTTTCACTGGATTTTAATAATGTAAAATAGCTAAGACATGATAAATTCACAACCCTTTCATCAACTCCCTCTTCAAAGCTGCGATTTTTTGAGCAGGAACTTGTTTTGCCCTTTTCTTCTTCGGCTTTTTTTCTAACGCTTTTAAATTCTTGATTCTTGATCCTTTTCGAATTTATGTTACCATACAGCGAATTATATTGCAATATAAATTTGAAAAGAAACTGCGTTTTTGAGCCACATTGACAAAACTAGAGTGTAGAACTGTAGTGTGTAGAGTAGAACTATGAGTGAGCTGCTAGGACCTTCAGAAAGTTTTTTTTCCGAAGGGCGAAGGAGTAAGGAAAAAAATGTAACAACATTAGTACAGTCTGAACACAAAAATTAGAAAGGCTTATTTGCAATGCACGAATGAATGAATGCATGAATGCACATGGAATTGCTAATAGCCGTATATCACAGCCCTTTTTAGTTTTCGTGAATTTGTTTTAATTTGAAATTTTTGAATGGTTTGAATTACCCTCAATGAAAAATGACTTGATAGTCCTTGGGAACGACATGCAGAATAGTTCCAGAAAAAAACCAACTTTATACACATTCATCCACTCAAATAAGCGCCACGATTCTCGTCTTCCAATCATTGCGTATATTACCGCATGCGAATAATCTTTTCTTTTCCAATCGTCAATCCGTCTAGACATTATATAACTAGATGATCCATAAATTAAAACTGTTTTCAACATCATCTTGCCATCGTAATGTGACATCAGACTGGCAAAATGTGAATTTAGCTCATGAAAACTCAGAAAAACTAAACAACAAAAATGATGAATTTTATACGAGCAGATAGCAAATTAATACAAACTGGAGGCGACATTGTTTATTTTTATAAACAAACACTTTCAGAAGCAAAATTCGGAACTCTCAAAAGTCGAATCATAAATCACATTTACGTGGCGTAGAAACGATAAAGATTGAGTTTGGCACTTGTATTTGAGTATGACTGCGGCCTATTAAATTGAATGAGCCGACTTATAAATTGATATTATTACAGGATACTTGTGAAAACCATAAAATTTTCCTTTGGAAATGTAGTCTAGCATTAGTCATGAGACAGTGATCTAAATCTTTAATGAGAAATTTATTATGAATTTCCATATTTTCAAAGTTTCAAAGAGGAAATATTCATCATAATCCGAAGGAAACAGAAAATTTAGTAGTCACATATGAAGCCACATGAGATGGCGGTCACAACTAAATACATTTTTAAAAAATCATTAAATGATGCGAAATTATATAGACATCTTCATAAGAAATCAATTGGATTACTCTACTATATTGTTTTTCACTTATCCTTGCCCATGCAATCTTTTGGGACGGACGATTTCACGTAAATTCAAAACGTGTGCTAAAGTATTTTATGCGATTACCTGCCAAGACTTAGCCTAAGTTAGTCGCCCCTCAGACAGATCAACTCCTTTTTATGCTATTTCTAATTTAGGATTTAACCTGTTCAAAAACGATTCCTTTACAACTACAAAAAGCATGCCACTCCGTATGGGCTAGGATAGGCTCCGGACTGGGCAACAGCTAACAATAGCTTGTTTTGGGATTCCCTGGTTCGTGGCGCCGATCGCACCTTTCAGATCTTTACACCCGTAAAGCTTCCAATTCAGCCCCTGCAGACTGCGATTGAGTTCTTGGAGGATCAAAGATTAAGATAAGATTATAAGATTATTATATAAATATGCGATCGATCAGTCGCTCTACGACATACTACTTATACCCTTACTACCCATTACTGCACCAATGCCACTCCTACACTACCACCATTCGATATTTACGATGTAAATAATAGAAATAATTCAGTCATAGGTAATGCTTATCAGAATGAATAATGAAAACAACAGACGAACAGCTAGTCGAACATGTGGAAAAGGATCTCATACGTTAAAACTTTTGAGACATTTTCAAAACATTTAAATAAGTTCAAACTGCATGCACTAGGAAAGTCAAATACTGGATACTCAAGTCTCTCACTCTACGCTCCAGAGATTTGGCAATATGCATTATCAACTTATCGACAACCACGCAACCGATCTGCAATGGTTTTTCAAAACGAATCCGAAACTAAGGCAAAAGTTAATGCATCTAACACCCATACAAACTGTAAGCGAGGCAACTTTCACTTATTCTTACTACGTTGCCAAGCAGAAAAGACAAGAAAAGATGATTTTGGTAATCATTCCCCCTCAACCAATCACACTGTCCCGAAGGAATCTTTAATTCCACCTGAGTACCAAATTTTTGCGGAGGATAACTTCCTTAAGCGGTTGAAACAGCTTTGTTTAGAACATGGGTAGTTCCAACCCAGACAGTGGATAAACAGGCCGTACGATGTACAAGCGAAACTAAATTATTAGACTTCTACTGTACTCAGTACCCTCTGCAATAATATTTCAAAAATATGCCGTTACGCCGCACGTGCGACAAAGTGTTTATCAATGCTTAAAAATCCTTCGAAGTTGCCACACCGTCCTACAAATTGGGCAAACCATGACATCTGTTTGCGCAGCGCATCTTCTTAAACTCTCATAATATAGCCAAAAATGCATCTTTGAGCCTGTACGAATATCCACATATGTTCAACAATTAAACCTGTACCCATCCACGAAATAGAAGTTCTTATGGAAGAATCTTAGTTTGTCCGAATCGTGTCCAACTTGTCCCAATTGAAGCCAAACGGCCAACAAACACTGCATAAATTCGGTGCATGGGTCCAAGAACAAATCGCTGCAGATTCAGAATTTGATAAGAAAATTTTGTGTTGAATGGTTGAATGACATGTCAATAAACAAAAGTGCCACAGTTCGCAGGTGGTTATCTGAACACCGATACATGCCCGACATGCCATTCAGCTCGTGCATTAGACCTCTAGTTTAGACTTCCTCCGGACCAGTCAGTGTGAAGCTGGTGGCCTTAAAATGCTCCCTCAACTTCATCATTATCAGCCTTTTCCTTTGGCCAATGCAGGTTTTGCAGCAGTGGGGGTACGTTCTTTAATGTATGTCACTGACCATCTTTTTGGTATCCTTGTCTTTCGTTGTTCCCGATATTGTTTTGAGCCTTACATAATAATATAAATATAAAAACTCATAAAAAACTGCCCATAAAAAACTGCAAACTTACGATGCCCATTTGGAACCAAGCAAAGAGGAACGAACACCAGATATCAACATGTTGGGGATAGATCAATCAGAACAAAGAAGAGCTTATAAGTAAATGAAAAGTTGTGATCATTGGGGAAATGAAAAAGCAGGACGATTTGACGTAAACACCTTATTCCCGAACATTTGGGTGAAAGAAGCTCTCTGGATGTTAGAAGAAAAGATCAAAAGAAATAATCACAACCGAGATTGGAAAAAGCAATCACGAATCTAAAGCAGAAAAGCTTATACATAAATTTTGTTATGCATGATTGAAAGCTGTTTTTTATTCAGAGGAAATCCCTTCGAAACCAAGTCTGGCATGACAATGGGAAATACCTGCATATTACCTGTATTATGTTTGGTTCGGTTCACCTAACATTTGAACTAGCATCCATGTTTTCTACTGCAAATCAGTCAGCTATACTCGCTTGAACTGTCCTTCAACTATCCTAGTACACCACGTAGTGTTCGCATCCCAGTTAGAGCGAAGTACGAGTTTCCAATATACTGCAGAGCGCAGAGAGATTTTAAACACATCGATAACGAAGATTCAAACTTCAGAACAGCATAAGGTCAATTCGTAAAACTTGAGTATCATCGGAGGAAATAACTTGACGCCAGAAGTCCATGCCCATACCTACGTATCATTTCCCAGATGGTGAAAACGGTAAGTTTCGGGGAAAAGCATACTCTTCTGTTCGTTTTTGATGTTTTTAGTTATTACTAAGTCAATTTATCATTAGTTTTGATTACAGCTACTAATCAATTTGGGAGGTTATTCATAAGACTTTTTAATATACGGTCAAATATCTCATTCCACGCTACAATCATTCTTCGTTTCAGCTCTACAACATTTTCTATAGAAGTTTTCTCCTGGACGTAGACTTTTCTCGCTAGAATCCCCCCAAGTATTTCTATAGGGTTCAGGTCGGTACTTAATGCATGCAATGGTAGCAATTCGATTCCGTAATCTTAAAACCAATTTTCGGTGCAGGGTGCGATGTAGATGGGGAGGGTGTCGTGTGGATCACCCTGCTGAAAGATAATCTTTTCATCTTCTATAAATATCGCAAAAGATAAAAGATGTTCCTTTACTAACATCTGGTAGTCAGCACCTCTAATTCTTTTTCTTCCAAGAACTTTTTTTGAACGCTGCCCAGATTATAAAAATCCATCCCCATGTACTGTTCTTCAGATGATTTTTCATTCTTTTAGAAATTCAAGCCAGTAACAATTAAAACCAACTGGTACATCAAGGTTCCATTTGTTCAATCGCTGGAGATCGATCACATGATCCCAAATATTAGGTTTCTGGTAAAATTTTCGACGAATTTCACGCCATCCATTTTCTCGCTAAGATAAGAAGTCCAAGTTTAAATGGATAAGTTTCGATTTCCAGCGTCAAAAAATATTTTAACAACACTACACAACCTTTTAATTTAAATTCAGAAGTTTTGGTAGATCAATTTTTCCATTTTCACTTAGAACTTATAAGTGATTTATACCCTTGCTAAGCTAACTCAGCGAAGACTCATAGGTGCGGAAGTTCTGATCAAATATTTCGAGTACTTCGATAGTGAATTTAATATTTATAAAGAAATGTGGAAAGAATGTGTTCGAAACCAGCTTGAGCTCTTTCCACATTTCTTTATAAACTTTTAATTTGATTTGTACAGTTCTTCAAGTTAACAATTCTTTGTTTTTTGAACGTCACTTAACTTTCTTCTTCGCGAAATTGTAGAAATAAACATATATCTTAAAACATCTGCAAAACATCACTTTATTCAAAATACACGACCAGATCTTGACCAGAAGTATTAAAACTCTGTACAAAAACTCAAACAAGACATAGTAAACTCCAAACTGCGACTGAATTTATAATTGTTCACAGATACAAAACTCGTTTTGAGCGAATTTTAACCTTGAACTTGGTGTGGTTGAAAGTACGAGACTGTTTGGTAATTACAGTTTTCTGAGATAACCGTATGTTGTTTGGATTTGAAAATTCATCTCCTAGAACTACTTGGGAAAGATTTTAAATTTGGTTTGAGTCTCTAATTTTCACAGGACTGTAGCTGGAGTCATATATAAATAAATTTTTTGAAACATTGCATATGTTGGAGTTTCTTGTAGCGTCTTACTTTAAGAGTTAATTATATTAAGACGCTACAATAATTGAAAGAAATGACAGAAGAAATGACATCAGCGCGACCATTTTATAGAATTTGGATTTTTTCTTGAGTTTCTTTATAGCAAACCTCGGCTATAATGAACGAAATCTGCGGATTCTAAGATGTTTGTTGTGTGGGAACACTGCTGTATTCATAAGGTGACGTCTGTACAGGGTGACTATCGTATTTCTTGTATAAAACTCGCAACAAAAGAAATTAATTTAATATTTCAAATTTCTTATAAACTACTCATATTAGGTAATACAATGTTTAATTAGTATGAAGTATGGTCTCCTTTTGTTCTATGAAACTTTCACAGAAATTTTTTAGGTAGTCTGCACAAATCAGCTGCCTCCTATTTTTTAGTCTCAGACACTCATTTTCGACGGGGTCTAATCAAGAGAATTGCCAAGTATATTAATCTATACACAGCAAATATGCTGATAAATTGCCTCATAAGTTTTTAAAGCACTATGCCCTGGCGTCATTTTGTTTCAAAATGACTTCCTGTACTTTCGTGAATTGTTGGCGATTAGCAAGGCATTGTAAAAAACAGTGAGAGTATTTTCTCTGTAATATTCTCCACTGCCAGACAACCCTTGATGAACGAAGTGAAGTTGGCTTTCTCCGCGACTGCTCACTCCGACAGTTACCATGATTTTGAAGTCAAATTTCGGTCAAAATGTCACCACAAAAGTTTGAACGCTGCCTTTGACCACGGGCATTGTTATCAGCAATTTCGCATTTTTTTCAGATAAAGGCAAAGATTCAACCAATCTTGTAAGTTCTTCGCCGAAGGTAGAGGTTTCTTGTGTTGGCTATTGGCTTATCTCCCGTCGTGTTGCAGTTCGTGGTCAAAATGTTTCGCCGCGACAAGTTTTAAAGACCTCCGGAGAGGTATTTAACCGTTTCGTCACTACTCGCGTCCCCCTTCCTATCTATTTTCAGGCAATGTTCAAATTATCCTGATTACTACTGCTGAAAGTATCAACGGTCAACCGCATCTTTGCATATCCTCGACATTTCCTTCTTTGGCATTGCGCCATTCATTCACAGGGTCCTTGCTGACCGTTCAAATTCTGCATATGTCGCTGCAGCTGTAACCCAATCGATGCATGCGTTGTGTGGCAACACGTTTTGAATTCGACTACTTACGATTTTCACCACAAAAATTATTACTCAATCCGTTGAAGATTCAGGCAATTTCAACGGTTTGTGGAAAGATCTTTCGATCTTTTGATAAATTTGGTACTTTCTCTTCAAAGGACGAAATCTGATTGAATAAATTTATATTTTCATACGTCATTTTACTGTAGAGGAGTTATATTCTGAGACCAGCAAAACAATAATCTATAAAATAAATAAAATCACGGGTTTGCATATGTTCCTTGTTTAAAGCCACACCAACAAAACCTCTTCAAATTTCTGTATGTTATTAGTCATTATTTGTTCTGTATGTTATTAGTCAATATTATGTTAGTCATTTTTTTCGTTTAAATTTATGTTTTCACTCTGAATGCAATTTCATTAAAGTTATGAAGCTGTAAGGAAATTTAAAATCAATGTCAAAAGTTTCGGAGATAGCTTTTTGCCTATAAAATTTTTTGAGTTTAAGTTTTGTGCCGATGATCAGAAACCCACCCCCAATGTTCATTATTGCCGACTGTTAATCAATTGAGAGTCTTTGGAAAATCTAAAGTAAGGAAAATGATGATTAACGAAAGACTTAAGCACCAAACATGCGAAAATATTGAGATTATTATTTATTCGGTCTATCCAAGTTTGGTTTTCAAATTTTTAGAACGTCTGTTTTCAGAAATTCAAATTTTCATTCGAAAAATTCTTGGCTTCGAGTATAGTTAATTTGGCAAAACTTTAAAAGTCGCATCAACGCGCGTCCAAATTCGCTCCGGATAAACAGGAAGTGAACAATCGATAAATCATGGCAAAATCGCTTCAGACTATGGACTACAGAATCTTTTAATCTGAATATCTAATATTGGAACCATTGCTGCGAATTATACGCTCCCAGCTTAAATACTAACTCAACTTGACTTGTTGGCCCTTAATATGTTCCTCCAAACTTAGAGCCCCATTTAACTCATCCTAGAAAACTCTTTTGATGTGATCCCATGAAAATGCAATGCGTGTCAATTTATTTATCCGATACACATGCGTGTCCCCGTAAATTTATCTGTCTCGGTGACATGTTGATTTGCTATGGATTGTTTCTGTAGGGATCATATAAAGCGTCATAAATTCACCGTAAAAGATGCCTAATAATACTGCAAAAGAAATCATCCTTCTTGTGTTTTTTTTTTAATTTGTTGTCGTCAATGGTTAAGCCGAAAATAGATGCAATAATTTTCGTCTATGATAAGTATGAAAACTTAGAATGATTAAATGTATGATGTGGATGATGAGTAGGCTAAAACGTAGACGAAGCAAATAGATAGTTGCTACATCATTAATTTTGATAACTGCTGAGAGGATGGAACAGTTGACTGATTACTGCATGATCATCCATCATTTCTTGCACAGGAGTTCCCTCTATTAAAATTCATGCAGCCGTGAAGCCAAATTGAATTGCGTTTTGTACGTATTAATGTTAGTATACCTATAAAATACGTTTATCTAGATTTTATTCTGAATTTAAAACTTCAAAGTGATCTCTATGAAAATGAGGAAATTGTCTTCACTGTAAATCATTCAAATTGAAATCTAATCCCAGAAGAAAATAGTTCACTAATACCATGATTACATGGGTATAACATATTAAGTTAGGGAGCCATTAAATTTTCAAAGGCAATGACGAATTTATCATTGATTTTCTTGGATATGGCTCATTAATAGCCAATAGGACCGTACTTCACCGATAGAAAGAGCACACATAGCCATAAAAACTAGTAAAAAACATTTCTGAAAAAAGGGGCTTTGTTATTTAGGCTTTGTACTATGTATAGTCTATTGTTTCTATGTATAACAAACATTTCTCTCTTTAGAACCAATTCGCTGGCAGCTGATCATATTGAATTATGGGCCCTATCCGTTTATTTCTTCTATTGATACTCTTCCTTTACCATGCTCTCAAATCTAAAATTCTAGAAATAATATTATTGAGGTATGTCCCTCAAACATCTGGAATTCCACTTGATTTATCATCCTAAACACCGACCCAAAAAAATCTTTGAATAAAATTAAAATTTTTAAAAATTGAAATAAAAATCTCAAAAATTCTTGCTTTAGATCAATGTTAGCAAAAAAAACAACTTTTTGTTACAAATGACTACTCGGTGAACAAAAAATTTGACATAAAACATTTGTATGATAAGGTTTTTTTATCCACCGGAACTATGACTGTTGGGGTTATTTTATTTTAAACTATTCACTATGACAATCGTGGCATTGGGCACACATTGGTTTGGTGTGAAAAACTTATAAAGAAGGACATTATGCAATGCCTATAATTCGAAACGTTTGGACAAACTTCTGTTAACTGCATTATTCAAATTCTTGCATCAAACGTGATGCCGACATGGTACTGATGATGCTACACTTCGCTCACGCTCACCAATAAGGATGGGGATCGAAAATACACCGGAATGATCGACGCAAGGAGAGTAGCAGCAGGGCGCCACACTTTTCTCCGGTCCTCGACATACCTATTACCTACAGCGCTAAATAGCAATCGACTTTCACCAATCCAAGCGCGGAAACCTAATCAAAAAATAAACTCAAAAAACCGTGGTAACTCACTTCAGGTAGGGCAACGCCCTGATCCACCCATTCGCTCGAGTAGCTTGGTTACTCAGGAGTTTGAAGATTGGTTGGACCGTGATGCTCTGCAGTTAAATGGAGCCCAAAAGTATAACCACAACATACACACTTGAATTGATTTTTCCTTCTGGTTCGATTTGTAGGATAGATTTCGAGGTGTTGCTTTTGTCAGGAACGGACCACCTGAGTTAACATAACATTAATAAAAATAAATGAGCACAGGATTGCAATTGATGAAAGTGGAAGTCAAGCAGTAATGAAGCAATTAGATCTTGATTTGGAAAAGTTTGCGGGTGGTTTTGTATGGACGTTTTCTATTTCACTCGATACGTGATAAATTACCATGTTTGAGTCCTGACATGATGGAAATCATGAAGAATTTACTACGTAAATAAGAAATTTACCTAAAGCCACCCATATTCGGCTTGAAATGAGTCGAAAGATTTTGTCATTACATTGAATTCAGTGTCCGAAAGAAGAATCGCATTGTGGCAATTACAGTGGCCACCTCTCCGAAAGCTATCGTATCCGTTTTTTGTAAAAATCTCGCGATTTTTCACGTAGCCATTCGCGTACAAATGATTCAACTTCATCGTTGCTTTCGAAACGTCGTTCGCCGTTTGCCTCTGTCAATGGAACAAATAAATAATAATCACAGCTTGATAAGTCTTAACTGTATGGAGGGTGTTCCAGTGTTTCTCATCCTAATTCGCTTTGTTTCAATTTTAAGTTGAGCTGTATGTGATCGAAACATGTCTTGCAGTTATATCGCACTACGGAGCGGAATATCGCGTCTTTTCGATCTGTAGGCAGGCTCACGGTGTTTTTCAGAAGACTACACCATAAAACTGCGCCTTCACAGTTCGTTGTTCAGTAAGAAAATCAAGCACGACTACCCCTCTCATGCCCTGAAACACGGTAAACATTACCTTCCCAGCTGAAAACCTAACGGCGCTGCCTCATCTTTTTTCCTTCATAACATAGATGCAGTTTTGGTAAGTTTTGGTAAGCATCTGGTTGAGTATTTGCGGTAACCTAACCGTTCATGAATTATTGACGCAATGCTACCTGCGCTGATACCCAATAACTTAGCCCTATAGTGAACATTACTGAGACATTAGCCAAAAACAAGTTTTTCAACAGCGCTTAAATTTCATCGGTGACACTGGTTCGAGGGCACGGCGAAAATCCCTTGTCGGGATTTTCAGAAAGTGAAAAACCATTTATACACTTGAGTCTTAGAAAGGCACTCATCCCCGAACTGCTCGAGTAGTTTTCGATACATTTCCGCCGATTTTATATTATCTTTTACCAAAACGAATAATAATGCGTTGCCCAACAGGCACTGGTTCATCCATTTCGCTCAAGGCTACTATACTAAAAAGCCAAGTTACATAGTTCCAGGTCTTGGCATTTTATTACAGACCAGTCTGATATCCAGTACAGTCATTTTTCAACACTCACGTTTTCGCACGTCGATTCAAAAATTCAGGGTTATATTTAAACCACACACGCATCAGCTTAGACAAAGCTTTACACCACGTGTTGAGGTGCAGGAACCGTTCGTCATATATTTTACCAAACCACTGGAACCTATAGACATCAGAAGAAACCTTTTCACCGAGAATGTCAAACTTTCAAAAACCTCGGCTTTGCGGATGACAATACCCATGATGAAAAGCTACGTTCAAGCATCCTTTTTACGAACGACTCTTGGATTAAACTGCGGCAAACACTCAATCGACAAAAAACTATAGTGAGAACTAACGACCTCGGCAATATTTATGTAGAACAGATTCCAAAAAATGGCACCAAAGCACATAGAGCTTTAAAAATTTATGATGTGATCTATTATCATTTCTCTCCTATGTGGATTGAAGGGAAATTTTGAAATGAGCGTGTCTTCAGAGATCTAAGAGCGAAAATTTACAGCAGCTGATAAGTTGACGTGTACAAGTTGAGTGGAACGCAATTTCTGTAAACTACCTTAAAAACATTCAAAAAAAAAAGATGTTTCCTGACACTTTCTTTTTGAAATTTAACAGAAAACGACTTTTTGAGTACATAGAAAACGAAGAACGACATATTTTATACTAATTTTTTTTTTTTTTTACATTAGTAGTTACATTGTAGTTTATTGTAAGTTAATATTAATATAGAATAATAATATCAAGTACAACTATACTATAATTAATACAAATTTAACCAAAACACTAAACCAATCTCTTTCTTTCAAATTTTATACGATAAATAATATAATTTAAAATTTACTATATATTTAAGTAGTAAACATAAATTTGCATATATTGACTTTGAAACAATATGAAATATATATGTTAATTTACTGTAGTCAGAAACTTTTGCGTCACTCTGTAGTCCTGATGTCATTGGAGTCGAAGGTCGGTCATCAGCTAAATGACGTGCAGCCATATTCAAACAGCTTGTATCGCTATTTGATTCATCTTTTCCTCTTGGAACGTCTCATTCATCATATGATTTGTGTCCGAGCTAGTCTCTGCTAGGTTACAGTAAAACTTGATGCAAATTCGTTGATCTTCATTTTCTGTCTTTTTCAGCAACAAAAAACTTCGACAATCACGAAAAAGTCTATGTAAAAAATGAACGTTGTGTGCAAACTAAGGCGCGTCAGAAAAACTGTGGCATTGAGGGAGGGAGTTGCTGAAGAGTTGTGCTTTGCGTACTTTATACTGAAACGCACTTTCTAATTTACAGCACTAAAATTTGCAAAAGCTAGGACTACTGGTGACCAATACCGATGAATAGTAACGAAATTAATCAACAACACTCACCCATGATGCTCGAATAGCTTCAATGGATATATCAAAAGAAATAATTGGACGAACACCTGCACTTTCAAAGAATTCCCATTTTCCACCCAAAATAAACGAGTTGATCCTTAGGCTCATAAAATACTCACGCACAGCATAATTACATTTCATTCACTTAAGCTCTTAATTAGACGGCAGTTAAAGTATTTGCGTACACAAAATGACATTAATTATGTTCTTCGAAGTGATTTTCCTGCCATTACTTCGGGACTTGATTGTCGTCTTTAGTGAACGCTATGTGTAAAGATGACCATTGATGATCCCAGACGAATGGCGCAAACTGAGCGGTCACTGCATATATGATGTATCCACGTATATCAGACCCCCAAAAGATACGCTTTTGGCCGAAAATTATTGTTTAGTGCCTACCCCATGAGTGACACAAAATCCGCTTTATCTGATGTTCGAATTAATTAATCGCGTAGTTTCACCATGCCTTTGTGTCATACACACCATCTGCCATGTTTATGTGGCTTGAACGAAAGAAGATGGAGTCAATGTTAGGACTGCGTCCGTCCGCCAACTATCATTACAATATTTATTTCGGCAGCATGTCACCCGTTCAGCAATCGTTGCCTTGTCACACCCAAGACGACGACGCCAGAAGACGCAACGGCCTATAGACACACGCAAGTTTAAGTATTATTAGATAGATGTCCTCTTCAGACCATGCAATAAAATTTCCGTTCGAGCCTCTTCGCAGACATGCCATTTCCATTTGCCACATTCGTGTTAGAACCAATGAAATAAAATTAAATGAAGTCCATGTGAGGGATGATATGTGGTTAATTTTAATCCCCGTGGCAGTGAAGTCATGAATGTAATCTTAGGAAGGGACGTTAATCTGCACTAAGGCAACTTTCTTTATTTTACCAGTCATGGGTATTGAGTCATTAGGAGAGTCATTCTGGAATGAGATGCATTTATTGCATCTTTCTCAAAGCGAAGTACAGATTTAGTGCCCACACTCGGTGAATTCTGAACGTTTGGAGTTTCTTCAGCAACAAAATATCAAAACAAAACTGCATAAAAATTCAAAAATAATTAAAATCAACAAATTGGCTGTAAGTCCTATCATAAATCAGCTAATCCTTCCCAGAAATTACAAAGATTTAATGACGCAATCAGAGGAATTCAAAAGAAAATTGGGCTCCTGCCCGTGACATCCCGAAACCCAATACGCGCGCACGTACATCGGCTGATGCAGTTCATTAATGAAACCCATAAAAACGGCATAAGTGCTAGAACATTAAGCGGCACTGTTAACATTGTATCTAATTAGCCGTGATGCTGTTAATTGTTTTCAAGAGATCCTCAGAGACAATCAGTGACGCTAACTTCAAGGGTTGTTCCAATTGTGCACAGCTTAAAATACTTCGTCGAAGTGAGAACTCCTCGAATTTTAATAGTCGCTTTTTTTATTCAGAACGTTTATAGAACGATTTGACAAAAAATTAATTTTAGACTTCGTTTCTAGGTCGACACTCTTCTGTGAAACAATGCCGAAAAAGGCTGTTAAAATTGCCAAACTACATGTTGAGCACTACAAATTCAGACTGGGTCAATAAAAAAGCAATGAATCAACCACATGTCTTTGCTTTCTGGTCCAGTATAACTTTGAGCAGAAAATTCATGGCACATTTACGAAGCCAATCAAAATTTAGTATTTTTTCGTTGAATGTTGAATGTATTTGACATTGTATGGTTGCATACAAACTGTCACACGAATTTTAGGTTCAGGATCTAACCAAAAAGCATTAAGAGCGACTTGACAAAAATAAAAACAAAATATATAAAGATATGTTTACAATTCTTTAATATTCTTCAAAATAACATCCTTGGACAATTACACACTTAGAATAACGCTCCTGTCATCCGCCGTACGCCTTGTTAAAGACAGTTTCGGGGATCCCGTTGAGGCCCTCGTCGATGCTGCTTGAATGTTCAGAACCGAGTCAAACCCATGTCGCGTCAGCTGTCTTTTCGTCCGTGGAGTAAAAAAAAAGTCGGATAAAGCCTCATCGAAGTGCAGCCGGAGTGCGACAATGTGGCAACGCCGAATCGGGCCAATAGATGCCTCACGACAAGCGTGCCATGGTACCGTGCATTGTCGTGATACAGCTTAAAATTTTTGAAGAAAGTTGGTCCGACGCAATTCAATCTGGCTCTCAGGAACGAACTCTTTATGGTGAAAAATATGCCCTACCATGGTTTGCTTTTGGTTTCTTATTAGAAAACCCAAGTTGCATTCCCTGTTACCGAATTCTCCGAAAAAATTCAGTCTGTATAAAGCACATACACGTTTCTATTTGGTCAGGCTACAGAATTTCCAGTATGCAAACCCTGTGAACAATGCGTTCAACACTTGTGTTAACAGTGCTCATTTCACCACTAGTTGCTTCATTGCTTAAACGTCAGGCATTGTTCAGCAATTCTGTAAGGTTTGTCAAATTGCCGTTGGGCCGACTCGTCGCTGGTCGTTTGCTTCGATGATAACCATTTGAGCCACTCAAAAACACTGGAGCGGCTTATTGCAAGATCGCCGTAAGCCTGCCTAATAATTTGTTGGGGGTCGCTCTTCGATATCCCAAATTTGCCAAAAAACTTCAACGAATTTCACCGCTCGAGGTTTTTTCGCGAGCTTCAAAAAACACGCGCCACTTTCATCAATGTATGCACTCAATGGAAGTTTGTAGGCGACTGTTTTTCTGTTGTTAAGTGTCCTTCTCACTTCGCCCAGCCAGTCGAATCCCTTGACAGCTCCGCTTACGCTACAGGAAATCAATCCTTCTAGAACTTAACTAACTTTTTCGAGTCTTCGAAAACTTGTCAAAAGACCGGCTAATATATCTAAACATTGAATTGAATAACGCAATCAGTGCTGACGAAACACGACTAAGGATGCAATTGAAGGGGATGATGCGGTTCAATGATATAAATATCAAACAATCTGGGAACAGAAATAACTCAAAGAATACATCGACTTGAGGAATGCAAGCCCATTTCTACAGTGTATGAAGTGCTTGTCTGAAGTTAACAAGGACGGAAATATTACACAGGTAATAATTGCAATGACAAGTACCACAAAAAACCGAATGTCAAAATTAATTTACAAATCAAATGAATCAAGAAACTGCCATACAAAATCATTAAGTCAGGAATCAGCAACAGGAATCAACTATTTAGAAAGTTTCGACAGATGTTTGAACTTGAGGTGGGAACATAATGTCATCCTTTTACATGGAATCCCTGTTCGTTAGCTTTTCAACGTAACAAGCCCTATCACCGCACTGAATAAATTTGTGAACTGAAAAAAGAGGAAAGCCTACCTAAAGCGATGACCTCTTTATGATAAGTCAAATCAAATCGAACCTACGCTGGAAGAAAGCGGCATCCTCTCAAAAGCTTGCCTGCCATAGGCGTATAATATTTTTCTTATCAACAAGTCAAACAAAAATCTACTTTTGAAAACGGTCAACTGGATTCGCTCAAGTACAAGGTTTACAATGGAGAAATAAAAAACACTGCAAAATTCTTTTTTTAAGCATCAAAATCACGAAACGTAAAACGGGCTTATAATATACACAGGGAGAAAAATCATAACATAAAGGTAATAGGTAAGAAACTCAAATCATTGCTACACATTCAAAATCGCAGCGTAGAATAGAAAACCCATAAAATTATTATTATATTATTATAAAATTATTATAATAACCCATATTATTATTATATTATAAATTATTATAATTATTTTATTATTATAAATATACGGGGAAAACTAGTAAAAGCTGGGCGTAATAGAAACGTCAAAAATTAATGTAAATAAAACCGAATAAGTGACTAGCCTTCTGGTTGTTAACCAAAAAACTACAACAAAAACTGAAAGAAAGTCAACATCAAAATCTACAGACACCTATTTCTCCGTGAACTTCAGTCGGCTGTGGTAAAGCAAGTTTCCGAAAATGGTAAAAAAACTTGAAAATAAAATTCATTTTGAAAACTTTGAGGGCTGGAAGTTAATACATGCCCATGAATCAAACCGATGCAGCAACTTATTTGAAGTGCTTGACGGAAAACCAGAAAAATGGAACAATTTAATTAAGGATTACTCATTAGTCTCATGCTATTGAGGAAGAAAAAAATGAAATGTCGAGGATTGTACACACATAATGCTAGAGAAATATAGAATCCCTTTTCAAATGGTTATAACTATAAAAACAAAAAATCATAAGTCGGAAGGAAGCAGTCTCCTCTCCAATAAATTAGTATTTTATTTTATTTCTAAATAGACCATATCTGGTAGAAAATCAAGAGAGCTAATATCCACTCAGAAAACTGTCCGTGTCGGCATTCCACAAGGCTCATAACCCAGTCCTATGCTTTTCAAGACATACAAATCTGACTTGTCAATATGTCGAAATTGCTGACCAGCAGCGTTTGCTTCTACACTACATGCTACACTAAATCCTTCTTTGATTATGAGAAACCAAAAGACAATGTTCGAGAATCGACCCATTTTTTAAGGCGGAAAATGAAAACCAACTTAAACAAAACCAAGGCAACATTTTCAAACCGAAAACGTGAGTTCAGTATGCTACATAAGACACCGATAAATTTCCTTGACCAAATGATACCGTATTGAACAGTCACTTAGTTTATTTTTATTATTATTTTTATTATTTTAATTATTTTTATTATTATTATTATTATTTTTGTTATTATTATTATTATTATTTTTGTTATTATTATTATTATTAATTATAAGACAATTGGAACTGTGTGTCGCATTACGTACGGACAGTTCTTCTCATAAAGAAGGGCATAATGGATCGCTTGGTCAGGGAGGGGGGATCTCTGTAACAGCAATTAACAGCAATCCATTCAGGCAGTAAGAGGAATTTCCCTTAACCTGAAGGCACGGCTAGGCGATGATTCATGAGGCCTAGTCCGAAGTAATGTGACAAACAGCTCCAGGCTAGGTTCTCGACGTGACAGGAGAGGTGTTTAGTCGGTAGTCCAGTAGCGGGAGTCCGCCACTCAGGGCGTAAACAGCCTTCACCTCCCAAACAAAAATTATTATTATTATTATTATTATTATTTTTACAATAAACAACATCCAACCAAATATATTAGAACCAAAGTATACCAGTGATCCGTGTCATTTTGTCGATTGCCTTATCAGAAATCTCAGTTGTATTTTCGAAATAAAGAGCTTTTCATAAAAGTGAGTGTCGAGGCAATAATAATATACGGAACACCCGCAAGGAACCAATATGAGCTTGAAGCTTCGAGTTACCCATAATCGCTTTTTTCAAACGGCACTAAGTAATACTTACCACTATCACCAAACTCCAGAATTTTATACAAAAAAGCTAATATTACGTATTTACGCAGAAAATGCAAAGCTGAGAAAAGCTGAAAATTCCTCGAATCATACATATAGCACTTTGAGCTATGTGATGCCTTTTAGAACCATCATTGGTTCTGGATAGATTCATTAAATTTTTAAGAACGTCCTGGTCAAGAGTAAGAATAACTGTTTAGACTAAAAGTGAACCGAATTCTTTCGGATATTCATCTTTGCTTCAAAAGATACCGGGTTCGATTCCCACTGATGACAGCCGTATTTTAATTTATGTTTCTAGACACATCTAGCTGCGATCGGTGGAAGGGGAAGCTATCAAGGATGAGCGGGGTCCTAACCAGATCATCTTCATTTTTACCTTCAAATGAAATGGAAAAAATACGCATGACAGCCCAAGCTCTATAGTGAACTGATGCGTCACAAGACAATTTCCTTGCAAAGATTCTTTCAAAAAAACTTCCTCTCAAAAACTATAAATAACGAATATATCATTACGTTAAATTAAGAATTTCGGTCAACTTTTGGATTCAAATAAATGAAAACTATTCTTCACGTTATATGATGCCCTGAACTCATCTTCATTCCATGTGTCAAGATTTGCATTAGTTCCCCAGTTCGTCCATGTTGGCAGTACTGACCTTTTATGACAGCTGACCACGTTGCATTAAACATCATTTTGAACTTGATTTTGCACTACAATTTCGCTTCTGAATGTGTTAAAGTGCAAAAATTACTTTTCAAAGAGATTCAATCGAACATAAATACCAACACATCTGGAAAATTGGTGTCGAATACAATAAAAGTGGGGAGTTTTTTCGAAGGCTTGGCACTCTTTAGAGGCTAAGCTATGAAGCACGTATTCAAGAAATTGTGCAAAGTTTAATGCAAACTGTTTTGAAACAAACGAAGTTTGTCGATATATTTCTGGCATGTTTTCATTTATTGAATTTGATAGGGGATATGTGGTTTAAAACATCATTAACCATACCATCAGTGTCCCCATCTTGCCAGTGAATACCGAGCGTCATTTGCAAAATCAATTAGAGTCGAGTCCAATGCATTTGACATATTCAAACATGTCTAACTCGTCGTGGATTTTAAATGTATTCTCATAACATTCCTGCTTCATCTCTTGGTTCAAAAATCGCTACCTACTGGAGTAGACTTTCTGCTCTAATGAACCGTAAAGAAACATTCGAATGATCAGAACTGCTTTAAGATTATGCAATGAGTATTCAGAAGTATGTCAATTAATTTTCCATTTCAGAGACAACAGAAAATCATGAAGAGTTTCGTCTCTACCCATAAGTCTTATGATATTTTTCACATATTTACTTCGACAATTATAGATGACATAGATGATGTAGACGTTGCCTCGTAGCATATATCACAAGAAATTCCTAGCTATTACTAAGTTGGAACAAGGGAATCAATAACAACTCCTACTAAACATAAAGGAGCTTCGGAAAATCAAAATTATCAGTCAACTTTAATCGAAAGGAATCAGGCGCGAAGACAATAGTCTAAATCAAATTTAAATCAACAACACGAAATAATTATGAAAAAACCTATTCTTCTCACTTGCGAACCTAGAAGTAAGGATATAGAGCCCCTGCGGCCCAATTTTTGCCAACATTTTCCATAAATTTATGTATATTGACACAAATTCACCACTACCCACACATAAATATTCAGAGGCATTAGAAATAAATTGGCTGAAACTTAAAGAAGAAAACTAAGCACATGCTTTGTTTTGCTTAGCATGAAGTATTCAAATAAACCCTATTTCGTCATTTAATCAATGAATTTTCGGGAAAATATTACGTTGATAGCCACATCAACGACAAGTTTGTTCTGTTCATGGATACAACTATTTCGACTTAACGAGACTGTTAACTCCACGCGAACTCCATTTTGTAGCTGCACTGATTCCATACAAGTTTGACAGATGTTCGACTTCGGATTAATTTATTGGATCCGAACGAACCGAATATATCAAGTCTACATTCAGTTGATATTAGGACTGTACTAAGCTAATTAAACATGTTCAAAACAATAATTTCGTTTTTAATGTCATTAATGAGAATGTCCTTCTACTTAATGACAATAAGCAATGGTGAATACAAGTGTTTTTCACGTTTATAACGATAGTTTACTATGTAAAGTGTATGAATCATAGACTCATAAAATTAATAGTGTGTAGATTCAAAGAATTTCGTTATAATTTAAACATCCAAAAGTGTGACCACCGCTTTAAAGAAATTACTATTCTAACTGCAATGTAAACTCGCTTTCAATTCTAACATCGATAGCGGCCAAAGGTGATGGGAAGTGTAACTATACATACAATTTTTGCATTAAATAAATGATAATGTTTTTCTGTTGCAGATTTTATTTTTTAACTGATTAAGGTATTTTATGTTAAATTTTTAGAAATGGTTGGTAAGTATGCCCTCCAACATAACATTTGAAAGCAATATAGGGCGGGTCATCTAAGGTTTGGAATCGTAACTTTAAGCTATTTTTAGGTTGGAAGGTTTCATAACTTCCCGATGTGACCTAAAGTTTGTTTTATGTTTGACATTTATGAAATAGGTCGCTTGATTGCGAAAGTTGCGAAATATTAGGAACTTCCTTTCGAAGTGGTTAATCTTCTACTTAAGCTGTAAGAAATTTACAAAAAGGATTTGCCAAAAACGTTTTATTTGGCAGCCAGTTCGTGAAAATTAATCGTTGTTGAATAAAACAGCCCGTGTACGGATTATTTTAACCAGCATATTATATCCAGTATGTTCAACCGAAAACAACGCTGCTGGTTCGCTGAGTGTGTGTGTGAACAACCTTCAACCCGTTATAGTTCTATATAATTAAACATTTCATGCACTGCTTCGACTAGAATTTTGCATAAAGGTCTCGGTATGAATGCGCAGAAAGTTCAATAAGTGCAAGAGCTGAAGACGCACGAACATGCATTTTCGGTTTGCTCAATGGGCCGCAGACTGCTTTATCAGAGGTGAGAATTTTACCGCAGAATCAGTTTTTTAGATGAAGCGCATTTCTCCCTCGGAGGATACGTCAATAAGCAAAACTGTGATACCTCAGACTCAGAAAATAAACATTTCATCGTGGAGAAACCAATCCATCCACAAAGAATGGCTGCGTGGTTAATATTTCCCATTTTTCTTCGAAAATGACAAAGGAAACGCCACTGCAGTAAATGATAATTACTACAGTGACATGTTAAGCGATTTTTTGATTCCCAAAGTTGAAAAGGATGGCATAGACGACATTTTGTTTCAGTAGGATAGTGCAACCTAACAAATGTTCTTTTGCGTACTATTTTCGAATATTGTAGCAACCAAAATGTTGAAGTCAATTGCTGTTCCTCGAAGATGCAATTTGATTCGGTTTTTTTTTGTGGGGGCTAACTATCCAGAGACGGTTGATGACGTGAAACATGGAATCGAAGTTAGCATTGACGAAATAGAGTCCCAAACAATCGAAATATGTTGAAAAATTTGAGTGGGGTATTGTAAGGCTAGTTGTGGCATTCATCTTCCATTCCTCAATGCAAAGGTTCAATAATTCTAATAAACTAATAAGTTTGAAAAAATATTATAGTAATAAATATAAAAAGTATTATAATATTGTACATAAAAAAATAGCCCACGCAAATTCCAAATCTTGAACGGCCCACCCAGTATACTTTTCTACTGCTTTTAGTGATCTATGAATGTAATTTTCAACTCTCTGTCTCTTATTGAACAGTACATTGTCAATATTAACCTTAACGATTTTAAAGTATAAGTTTCTATTCGCCCTTTGCTTGAAAATCGTTGAAATTTCTAGAATTTCGGATATCATGTTTCATATTACTCTACTGCAGGCACAACTAGAACCGAACATTTGAACAACTGATGAGGGGCAAAATCAGATAAATCACTTTCAATGGACGCTGATGCGGATAGGGCTTTTCCATATATCTTATTCTCTTATGCTTGCCAAACTTACCAAACATGTTACTGAAATCCTAACTCACTTACTGGATCTCGAATAAAGTAGTGACGCCAAGAATTGTAAGAACATTACCTTATAGCGGAGCTAGAAAAGATCCAAAGAATGGAATGTAGCATTCCTAACCTGAGGACTATTCTAACACCGGGAAACAATGTCAAACATAATACCCATTGATAAATACATTCTGATAGAGAGACCTCGAAGGATTGTCAGTTTAGAATCACTTTTACATCTTAAACCCAAAGAGAAAATGATATTATCAGCCAGAAAGGAAAGGGGATATGAACAAGCCAGTAGTGGGTTTAAAGATTCTTTACAATTGAATCAAGAGAAGAGTGGGAAACAGTTTAAGATATTACTTGAGAAACGAGTGAAATCTCAATTTATACAGAAGGGCTCAAAGAAGGACGAGGGTACTGAAGTCGGAGTTTACTCCTATATATACCAGCAGTTCAACGGATGCTACAAGCCCTAGACCCACTTCAAAGTTGTCAGGACAAAAGTGTCAATCAATAAAGTCAAAGAATAAAAAAATCAAAATTTATCCTATCAAATACAGTTAGAGTGGAATGGATCAAAGTTCCACAAGCATCAAGAAAAACTGAAACGAAATGGACACAGCTAGGAATAGCAGGAATGACTGCAGAATAAGCTTTACCCTTTAACCATACTTTAGAAAAACCAGGGCCAAACACCTTCTAGGAAAGCAAAAATGAATGTGCCCAAAAAAATGTTGGGCACCAACCCAAAATCTTCTTCATCAATGCGCAAGCACTGGCATGTTCAAACAACAAGATCAACAAAGGATCATTCATTACTGGTTCTTTTCCACTGAAGTGTTTGCAAACCTCGACGAAAATTGACACAAGGACGTCTCCGTTATCTACCATATGTAGATGAGTGCACCGATAAGCAAATATTGGTCTTTTCGGCTTCGGATATCGGAGACTTAAACACTGAGTGGAGAGTAAGGAGTAGTAAGGAGAAGGAGGCATAATCAGCGTCTTGGTGGTTAAAAACCAAAAACCCTTTAACCGCAAAACCATTGATTTTAGTGCTTTTAGGAGAAAAAGAGCGTTGAAAATTTCTAAAAATGAATACCTTATGCACAAACACTGCAAATAGCTGTAGTGAAACCAGGCAGGAAAACTAGAATACCTGGCGATTACGGAGCTAGATGGAGTCGTCTTCTCTCTGATGACACTAAGGATCTTCTTGAAATACCAAACGTGCAGCTAATAATCATCACTGATCAATGCTAAACACATCAAGTGGGCCCCGAATATGAAAGTATCGCCCGTCTCGAGTATATTGTCATCTTGTTTATAATAAGTAATGAGGTAAATGGTTTTCCTAGAAAAACGATGACACTTTTGTGTAAGAATTAGTGAGAGCTTTAAACATTTGCCTCTATAAAGCGTAAAAGAAGAATCCATTAAATCCGCTATTGGATAATTCTACCATAGCACTGTAAAGTCTTCGTTGATTCAACAATCGGAACGAGATTCTTAATGACTTCACTAGGGGGTCTCGAACCCATATTAATATTGCAAGCCTTTATAATGTGTTACGGCGACACAACTAAGGAATATCATTATGAAACTTTGTAATAGCCGATTTTTTATTGTGGGCTTTTCACTTGAGTGAATTCTATTTCATGCAACTCAAACTCGAAAGCCGTGAATGAACAACTCTTATGTAACTCTCGTAAATAAACCATATACATTCGAAATAAAAACTAAATGTTGTCAACAACTCATCGCGTTCAGAAGAAGGAGATCATTCGCAGGAAATCCATGGACTCAGTAATTCGGTGTGCAATCTATCCACGAGGAGAAAAACATAAAATAAAAAAAGTTTTTTATGCGGAAAATCAACGTGAATATTCATCAGATGCTAAAAGCCACCTTGTGCGATGTTCTCCCGTCTTAGAGTAGCATCGCGTCTTCGAAGGAAGTTAGCAATATACAAGAAGATTGGGAGCCTTTCATGATGCCGCCGACTGACTACCAGCAAACGGCAGCATCCATCATAGGCAGCAACAGCAAAAAGTCCATTTTCTGCTTTTAATTATGACTTGGGACTTGTGACTCGATGACGGAATTATTTCGGGACCAGTGAACTCATTGAATCACTTTTGGCCGTACGACAGACTTTTTTGTTATTTCAGCTAAGTCGAATGGACTCGAAATCTTGCATCTTTCTTGAAAAGCTCCAGCCAAATGGTGAAAAGTCGAGTGGAAATCGAAATGAAAATAGAAAATTATTGAGCCGTCGATGTGATGCTCAGATAGAAGGAAATCTTCCTGATTGCTCAGCTACGATGACAGACGGCTTATTTTTTCTGGCAGATGTCTTGAAGGGCCAATTTAATGTCTGCTCTTCAGTCACGCTCCTTAAAGCGTGTTGGGAACGAGTTGTTTGAAATCAGCATAATTTATGTGATTGTTGAGAGAATGGGGGCTTAGGTAGGTGTGCAACCCCAATTCGTCATAGTGCCAAAAGCTTTCAAACCTAATAATCTGCTATGTGTTAAATCTCGAAAAATGTGAATGACTAATATTCGCTCTTATGGCATGTGACACGTTTTATTTTTCTATTTTGCCTGTGCTACCCCTGCAGAATGCCAGAAAGAAATTCAACCCACTTCCGATGCCAAATACATCTCTTCACAATGAGTAGCATGTGACTATCCTACACATCCGTTTGCAGCGTCAGGGAAAGTTCAAATGTCCCCGGAAACATTTTCGAGAGACCAAATTGACCATTTCAAAAAAATATTCAGTGAAAACCTCCGTAACACAAATGAAATTCCAAAGTTATACTCAAGAACACTCACCAAACAACATCCAAAAATATACAACATGGTCCACAAAATTGCGTAAATCTACTCAAACTCGAGCGTTTCAATCAATTCAAAAAACGAAAAATATCAATTTTTGAGTAAATAAATTATTATTTTGCTTTCCTTTCTGTTTTAATTTGTATCTATGTGGGGATGTGTATATTTTAGCTCAGACGGAAAACGATTTTTTTTCCAACAAATTTCGCTTTTCATAGACGAATTTCTTGGCAACTACAACTTAGTCTGACCTTAGCAATCGGAAATTTGTCACAGATTTTGTGAAATTGGCTGACGGGGAGGGTTTACAAGGGGCATAGTGATTGCTAATGGATTTCAATATGTAAAGCTTAAACATAACGAGAATTGTGACAATGCGTGTTTGCGCAATTTGTTGTGAAAAACTAATGCTTTACAAGTTTTCTCAATGCTAATGTTGATCAAATTTATGCCAAACAGTTTCTACAGTAGTTGAAATGTTTTTCCCGCTAATGCTTGCATAAATAAACCCAAATAAACCAGAGTTCTCCTTTGAAGTGACTTGTAGAAAATATTTTTGAGAAGCATCTGTTCAAACTCCTGAAAAGAATTGCAGAAATACTTTTACAATTAGAATTTTGCTATACTCAATTATTATACAAAATATGAAGTCGAAGTCGAAGTGTTTAACGTGGGCACCTGCCTTGTACGGCTTAATTCCACGGTCTCCATACACGGGGTTGAAATAATGCGTCAACCACCGCCCCCCATCAAGAAGGGGTACCAGTTCCTACCCCAATACAGGATACATGAGACGCAACTGGTGAGCACTCAATTCTACTCTCTAGCCACATTAAACCACATACCACCACGTTTCAGCCAGGATAGGCTACTCACCGTGTAGGGGGCTGACAGTAACCTGTCATGGGCGTCCCCCTAACCCGTGGTTCAGATCAAACCTCTGATCAGGTCTCGCAGCCTTCTAGATTGAGGACTGCTACCATTTCGGACCCTGCGTCCGGGCATGGTAAACCCACCTCAGGTTCGTGGGGGCGGCAGGCCCAAGATCGCAATTAACGCAGGTACTCTGCCCTAATTTTGACCCCCTGCGAGATAACATACAAGTAGGGACATCATGCAAGGATTAGGAAATGTAGGATATCTAGTTGCAAGACATAATTAATCACCTGCAGGGCCACCGTTGACCAGCATTGCAAGCATCTGCGTTCGCCTTTCGAAGGCAAGCTTCCCAAAGAGGTCCAATCGAGAGAAAGTAACTGCATCCAATAGGGAAGCGGCCACGTCTTCAGGGAAAGTAATTCCCAGCAAAACACACGTCCTGCGTAGGTCGGCATACACCTTACACCTAAGCAGCACGTGCCGCCAACATTCATCTTCACACTGACACAGAGGGCAGACACTCTCAACAGACAATCCACGCCTAAACAACCATTCATTCAAGCTCCCATGTCCCGTCAGCAAGAATCCTAGGGCCCAACCGAAGTCAAAGTCCGGATTTCTCCATGCTGTCGTTTAATTAGGGAGCAACACATACGTTACACGACCATTCCCACATTCATTCCACCTCGTTTGCCAGCTGGAGAGCACTCCTTCGACCAGCAACCTTCGCAGAGAGGCCACACTCATACTTTTAGGATCCATGCCTCTGAACCATTCATGCTCCTCAACTGGGAGTTTCCTCCGCAGTCTGAACATTAAACCTTTACGGATAAACTCCAGATCAAGCGGCGGAGCTCCCATCAGTACCTGCATGGCTTCAATGGACACAGTCCTACACACTGGGATACAACATAACAACAGGACACGCTGACAAGATCTGATGAGTCTTCTGCCAGTTGCACTCATCGCGGATTCAAGGAATACCGCTGACCCATAAGTCACACAAGCTACAAATAGACCCTCGTATATTCCTTGAATCGCGCCACGCCTGAGACCCCATTCTTTACGACATACACGTCTGAGCGTAAATGCAAGTAACGAAAGACGTCGATTCAGGTCTCGAAAGTGAGGCCAGAACGACAGCTTTTCACCAATCAGCACTCCCAAGTATCTGACCATAGTCACATACTTGAGAGTACTTCCCTTGTATCGCACGCAGGGGGGACGCCTCAGGCTAAGTGCACCTTTCAGGAGCATCATAGAGGTCTTGTCAGTGGAAACAGATACTCCCACGCCTTCACTCCACTCTTGGACAATCTGCATATACCGATTAACCTTAGCCTCCAGCTGACACCGACTATCACCCTCAACAAGAAGGAGCAGATCATCGGCATATGCACACACTTTACATTCACACACTCACATTCAAGTTTAACCAGTAGGTCATCCATCACAAGATTCCATATAAATGGACCTGCGACGGAGCCTTGTGGACAACCCCTCTCCATATCCAACTCGACGAAATCACAAACACCTTGGACATGTACGCTTCTGCCGGAGAAATAGCTCCTCCATAGACCGAGTTCCCCGCACTCAACTGTAGCGGGTTTTTCGAGGATCTTTGACCACAGAAGGTGGTCAAAAGCTCCCATCAAGTCTATAAAGACTCCGAGCAAGTACTTACTGTTGCTTTCACGCACCGTAGAAGCAACATATAGCCACGCATCATCAGTGCAGCGTCCCTTTTTAAAGCCATACTGCTTATTCGACAAGCGTCCGGATACCCGCTCTTCGATTCGCCGGACCATAACCCTCTCCAACACTTTTCCAAGCGTTGGGAGAAGGGAGATGCCTCGGTACGAGCTCGGAATGCTTGGGTCCTTATCAGGCCTTATTAAGGCCTTATTAAGGCCTTATTAATCCTTATTAATCCTTATTAAGTAGTATGGTTAACCGAGCACGCTTAAAGGCAGCGGGGAACGAACCAGTCCGCATGCATTTATTCAGGATACAGCTGATGTATTCCGGCACGGCCCGCCAGATGCATTTACACATCTCGCCGGTCATGCCGTCCCACCCAGGGGATCTTCGACAATTATTATACAAAATATGTTGAACATATTCTTTTTTACTTTTAGCGATTTTCACAATCAATTTTGGTTTTGTTAGTTTATAATAGGTTAAAAGATACAATTCGCTGATAAGCAGATTTGAAAGATATTAACAATGGACTTCGAAGCGAAACGACTCGTTAACCACTAGATGAAAAAAATTTTAAGCCACATCATATACAGTTGCATATCAACCAGGATACACATGAAATGCTGTTGAATAAACAAAGTAAATCCTACCACTTACTCTTCAAAACTCACTGTAGAACCCATCCTCGAATCGAGCAGCAAATGCTGCCTCACGATTGGCCACTGACTGAAAAAGCATTATTGTATGTTCCACAATGGTCACAGGTTAATGTTGTTATTCGTTGGGAAATTTAAATCAAGCTCAAAGATAATGGTCCATCTTTGAAGAGGTCTTCACCCAACGTCAAAACGTCTTTTCCAAGAGGTATTCTAGAAAATTTGAGTGAAGAAAGATACGAAAGAACCAAAAAGTAAAACAAAATAACAGAAAGTACTCAAAAAAAGTTGAGTTCAGGGATACGTGAATCGGAGCCTACTGTGTAATTGGATGACTTTCTATTTGTCTACAGTTTAATAAAATCAACGATAAGGAAACTTCCCTATATTTTCACGGCTACAACAGACAATTTCACTGCGTTCAAAACAAGCAATTTATTGAAAGTAGAAGTAAAAACATTAATACGAATAAAGCGAAAGTAACAACTAATGTAAGCGAACCTTCTTTACCTTTGGAAGCAAGATCTCGCAAAACTCCAAAGGAATTTACATAAAAAATATAGGAACAGATTTAAGAAAAACATATTTCTTATTTATTTAAGATATTACAAAAAAGTTTTTCTAAGTATAGGTATATCATGCGTGCCAAAACCCTTTTATTAGCTGCTTTTCTACGACTTAAATCCTCCTTGCTTGGCAAATTCTAAAAGCTTCTTAAAAATACCCGTACAAACTTCGTTGATGATATTAAAAGCTCCAAAGTGATTACCATGGAGGCAGTATTTCACTTGCGACTAGAAACAAGTCAGAGCTCTTCTTTAACGCGTTGCAGAAGGGTTGGCAAGCAAAAATCCCTGAATTTTCAGTGATAATAAAGTGAGCTGAGTGCACACCCGACCGTCCAATTCACGACTCGTCCTCAACACTTGCCATCATTGGAGAGCATGTGTCACTCAGATAATGAAGCTCACGAAATTTTTCATCTTTGAACACATGGGGAATCATTACCCGATTTCTCCAGTCCAACACAAAATCGACTGATGTGCCGCTGTTCCATCAATTGCTGCATTGAGAGCATCCACCGAGTTACTTGATAAGGATTTAATCTCAAGCCCTGAAACTGACACGCAACGCGTTTTGAAGATGAGACTTCCCAATATACATAGTTCACCCCTTCAAATGAAAAAGAAAAGTAACGAACCAGATTTGGGTAACATAAACTACAAAATATCAAAAAATCAAACAATATCAACTCGTCTCTGTAAAATCAAGGCCAGCAAGAAGAATAAGAACCAGCGTTAGCATCCTTCAACCAGTTAGCACACCATGCATTGCATTATCAGAAATTTTGGAATTTATATATGAATATACCAGGTGTATGCATAAGTTTTTTTTCGGTTTTCCAAAAAAAATGGCGCCAGCGAAAAGCACCCAGCGTATTAATTTGACACATACGCCATTTCGATCGTCTGACAGTTAGCTTAAAAATTGAATCGTATTTTTCAAGTTGATCCATGTTGAATTCTGTGCCTGAAAAAGTGCAGTTGCGACATCCATGGCTTTACTTGTTGAACCAAAAGAAAAAGGCATGTTAACGCCATCATATGCTGGTAAAAATATATGGTGGACAAGCTCCATCAATTAAGACATGTGAGACATCGTGTCGATAATTCAAAATGGGTAATTACAAGATGTTTGATTGGTTTGTTTGGCTCATCTGTAACTACCAGGTGTATACAGCTTTTTCCGGTTTAACTAAGAGATGATGCTAGCGAAAAGTACGAATCGTATTAATTTGACACATACGTCATTTCGATCGTCTGACATTAAGCTACAGAAACACATAAGTTGAGCCCGCTAAAACTAAGGTGTTTGCTTTATTTTGTTGGAAAATCATGTTGAATTTGCGCCTGAAAAGAGCATTTGTGGAAAGCACTGCTGTATTAATTTTACCAAAAGAAAAAGATTGTTGAAGTCATCGTTTCCTGGTAAAAGCATATGATGGACCCGCTTCATCAATTAGGTCATGTGACAAATAGTTTCGACAATTCAAAAGTGGAAATTTCAATGTGGAAGACAGTGAGCGCTCTGGTAGACCAGAAACATACAAAGAGAAGAATCTGCAGAAGTTATTGGATGGTTACCCAACTCAAACTCTACGGTAATTAGTAGAAGCATTATAAATGTGTGACAAGTAACGATCAGGAGACGTTTACAAGTGATGGGTACGATCAAGAAACTCGATAAAAAGGTTCGACACGACTTTAATGAACATCAAATGGAAAATAGTAAAGTCACTTGTGAAATGCTGCTTTGGCGCAATGAAAGGAAATCATTTATGCATCGAATCGTGACGGGTTACAAAACATGAATTTATTTCGAAAACCCGAAGTGGGGAAAATCGTGACTTCTACCTAGCGAAGGCGGCCCTTCAACACCAAGGCCAAAAGATGAACCTAATGTGTGGAAACCGATGGCCAGTATTTTTAATGAAATAATTTTCCCCCCAGAAAATTACGTATTGTTTTGTCAAAAAACCTGAAGAAACGTATGCATATATAGTATAATAAATAATAAAAATAATAAATATGTTATTAAATAATAATAAAAATAATCTAGTATATATGTATGCCTTACAACCAAATACAAATTTTTTTCCATACTGTGTGTATTTTCCCGTATTTTGGCACTTCTAAATAATTTTTTTTGTTGAATTTCCATTCTCAATTTCTTGTTAAGAAAATAATTGACAATGAGAAGGGAGCATTTTACTACAGAAATATGTATCTGTAGAAGTTAAAAACAGCATTTTGGAATGGAAAATCAAAAAATAAAATACAATTTTCTTTGTCCTTTTTTTCAATTTCCTGTTTATTACTAAATTCTTCGTTCTAATCCTAGAAATATTCTCGAGAGTTTGTACGTAAGGCAGGCGTTCGGAAATGATGCGAGAATTGTCTGCTCCTTATAAAAATGTAAAAGAGTCCTTCCCGACCGCATCATCATGTCGACGCAGAGTTTGCGTTATTTTGAACCCGAAATGTTATTGTCATGAAATGTTTTAGAAGGTCGAGGTTCCTCGAGACTACAATAAGCTCAATTTCTAGTCTTATAAAGAAATCACGATCTTTGCCTACAATAAACAGAGCGTCATTGCAACAGATTGCATTGCAAAGGGTCCTAGTTTCACTACAACATAATAGCAAAACCTGAAGAATTTTTGGGTCTAAGGAATCGGTAAACCTCGCCCAGAAGTCTGGCATGGTGTAAATTGATTTTGCACGATTATGCGCACTCACGAATCAGTGCATGTATCATCTCAATTTTTGAATACTCCGAAAGGAAACGGCCCATAAACTCGACTTAAAATCATGATATGGGCTCACCTGACATCAACCTGAAGGAGCTGCTTCGGCAGATCCATTTCTTCTGGTATGAAGCCATATGTTCACTTGTGTCAATAACAGTTGAACTTTGAATACTTTTGGCACAATTTTTCAGGAAAATGGTGATTTTTTTTTTGTCGTAGTGTCGGACTCCCCCGCTACCGGACTACCGACTAAACACCTCCCCTGTCACACCGAGAACCTAGCCTGGAACTATTTGTCACATTACTTCGGACTAGGCCTCATTAATCATCGCTCGATGATTCGATGTCTTCAGGCTAAGGGAATTCTCTCTTTCTCCACGGATGGATACGAAGGAATTGCGATTAGTTACTACAATATTGCGTTACAGAGATGTCCCCTCCCTCGCCAAGCGATCCATCATGCCCTTCTTTATAATAAGTACTGTCCGTACATAATGCGACACACAGTTCCAATTGTCCTTTGATTGCTTTGAAAATGTAACGGGAAAAATGATCCTTTGATCATTTTTCCCGTTACATTTTCTGGGGAAATTACGCCTATTTTCTCCGAGAGATGCGAACGCAGTCTTGTGAATCTATTACACGTAAAGGACGTATGGCAGGCGTCATACGTCATCCCCGGGCAGAACACGCAAGTTGGGGATGGTGTCTTTCCCATCTTATACAGGTAAGACTTAAAAGGGTGAAAAGGGAAAGGAAGACGGAAAATGGTGATTAGCTTAAGTAATTACAAAAATTATTCCCATCGATTTCTGGAACTAACTTGATAGAGAAAATTCAAATATAAAAAATTTCAATCTTATAAAAAAAAACTTAAAAATATAAAACTTAACTTTAAAAATATAAAAACTTATATAAACAAAAATATGAAAAAGTTATTTGAAAAATAAAGAAATCGTTCCAAGATAAGGACTTTTTGCGAAGAATCATGAACAGTTCAAAAAATTGTTAATCATGAAGTTTTAATTAAAAGGATGCTTAAATTTCAAAAAAGCTAAATTTTTTGAAGTTAGAGCATCTATTTAGTAGCCACCCACCCTCCAGCTTTACTTTCTTCATTCTCATTGAAACAACTTCCCTGAGAAAATGCGAGCTGCAAATGAAGAATAAATTGAGCGCTTTGAAATGGAATGTATGTTTCTGGCAAGATAATAAGCAAGAGACCTGACCACTGGCGCGTGTTAAAACCAATTGAAAAACCTTGAAGCTTAGATGACATGAAAACATTTCAAAAAATGGCTTTGAGGCTCGGATTTTAACTTGCAAAAAAAGACAAAAATTTTATATCTGGTTGATAATTGCCTTCACATAATTGCCTTCTACCATCCAAACCAATCTACCAACATCCAAACTCCATCTACCAAAGGAAAAGAAATGATGGAAGAATCGACACCTAGGGCATATTAGTATTCTGCACGGCTTAGATTTGCTATCATAACCTGTTGACAGCCATCCAAACTATGAAAAGAGAAATATTTTCTTTCATATTCGATCTTTGTATTTCCTCTTCTTAAAGACGGTGAAACTTCTGAGACCTCTTTGAGAGTAAAGGCACACTGTCTTCAGAAGTTATAGAGGAAGATCTTGACATCAAAAGACAGTTGAGTGAGTTGAACTGAGTGTCATTGTCAGAGTTTTTCTTATAAAGAAAGGCATCATCGATCGCTTCTCGGCAAAGAGGAAAAGGGGATATCTTTTATAACAATCCCTCTCCCTTCCATCCATTTCTGTTGAAAGATGGATTTGCTTAACCTTAAGACGCCATTTGACGAGACTAAAGGAATTTGACAAACAGTTCCAGGCATAATTCTCGTTGTGACAGGGGTAGGTCTCGGATGTCGGGATGCCACTCGAAGTCCGACACTTTGGGCGCAACTAGCCTTTACCTCTCTACAACAAAATTTATGCCATTTTTTCAATATTTATGAGTGAAAACCATTGACTATAATATGGGTAATGCCAGAGTAACTTGATTCAAATGATGATTAAACTAAATTTAATTATTTTAATAGGATCTATATAAAAAAAGTATCACTATCCAGAAAACTTATCTGCCTCAAAGCTTCCCTAAGCCCACAATTAATCCAATCAAACTACTAACCATGCAATTCAGAAGTTGTATTTTTTCTTTAAACTCTGAAATTATTGAAAGATTTAAACTGTTTTTCTTGCTTGCTTGGTGATCAATAATCACAAAATATGACCTAAAAATAAAATAAAAAACTCTGTGTAACCGCAATTAATAACCATTAGTTCGGTTATACACAAACCTAATATGCCACCATTAATTAAAGATAATATAGGCGCTATCTTGAAAACACATTTCCAATGGTTTATAAATAAATAGGGTCTGTTTCCGTCTTGATATCGGCTGAGGGCCTGTCATAATGTACTTGAACAACTCATTATCGTCTTGGTAGTCACTTGCTATATTTCATATTTCCTTTTTTTTCCTCTTTCTCTCTCTCTTGCTCCGCTTAAAAAATAACATCCATACAAAAGCAGATAGGGAGATGTTCCATATGGTTCGGTTGTCGCTCCACCACTTTTCCGTTCCTGGCGGTATATTTGTCAACTTGAAATACTATTCTAGAACGTTGCTGGCTCGAGGACTTTTGAAAAATAATATCACCATGATGCAAAAGATGCAATGTGAAACGTCTTTTTCTCGATGGTGGAAATGCATTCCAGTGATGCGTATACGATCAGTTTCTTGGAACTCAATTATCGCAAACATGTTTGCACAACGTTCAGATATAGGAAATTTATGAGGACTGCAATCCTAATTAGGATAAGATTTATATGATAGGCATAAGTGTACGATCAAGTTAAATTGGCAATAAATAGTTGCTGACACAAAGGCGTGTTGCAGACATTCTTGAGGAATTTGGGATGCAACTATAGCTTGCGAAACCAAAATGATGAATAAAATTATGCAAGAAACTGTAGCAATACTTTTGACACACTACATTTTTTTTACATTTACATTGTCGAACAATTATTTGAAAAACAAACAGCCTCAGCCGATATGTGACTTATTTTCCAACACGTTGCTGGTAAAGTTGATACATTTTTCACTTGAAATTCCCTAACCAATTTTTGAACTCCATCTGAGGGACTTAAAAACATATATTTTGAAAGTTTTGACCACGTATACAGACGTCTAAGAACTTGAGCATTGCAAGATGTTTTGGATGTGTCAAAATAAGACATTATCTGACAAATCTGTACATTAGACAGTTGACCATCATTTTTTGTTAGTGTTATTTTGACATTTCTCACTGTATTCCCACTTTTCCCGAAGAAATACTTTGCAAACGTTTCGTGCAAAAACAATGATAGTAAGATTAAGCCTGTGTTGAAAGAACGATTTGATCCTGTTTGGATTCATACGTTTCTTCATTATTTGTTGCCATTTTTCTCCAATTTTGACACACTGCGGTCGAATGTATTTATCTTATCCATGTACCAATGAACGCAAGCCGCTTATTTCTATAATTCGTTTATGTCTGTTTTTCCATTTTCCCTTTCAAATGAAGGACTTAGAATTGAGCTGCACTGATAAAGGCCGGCGCAATTTCAGAGATTAGAAGCATTGCGGTTGTAACATGTCGAACAGACTCTAAGTGGACAGTCGTGGTGTACGCAGGAGTCATGAACACAGATACATTCACAATAGAGTGCAAGAATATCCATTTGCGCAGAAAGAAGAAGCGATAAAGATGAAAAATAAAGTAAATGAACTGCACAAACTATCAAGGATAGCAGCGATGACTTCAAAATTGATGATTTCAACTTCAAGATTTAATTCTAAGAGCCAGGGCTTAAAGTTTATCAATATTTTCAGTCTTACCTATACAAGATCCTTGTGGCTCGATCTCATAATTGTTTAGTTTAATATAATAATAAATTAATAATAATAATAAATTAATTATGTTGAATCATCTATCTCATCTAGGATGGACGATACCTCGCCTATCGATACCTCTCAATACCGTCTTCCTGACAGAAAATCGATCCACGTAATACAATTGCAACTTCAGGTGTAGAAAAATGAAGCTGGTCTGCAATAATACATTATGTGGTTCCAAACTAAGTTCTCAGGTTAACAGCAAAGGTTTTAAGTAACAATCATAATACAAACACTCAGAAGCGCTAACAGTCGCGTACGGCATCGCAAATCAACTAATACCCCATGTACCCAATAAAGTGAGCTTTATATGGTAGAGAGCTTAGAAATTAAACGACAGTGGTGAGTGGAGAGATCGCGGAGGCTAGGTCTCTGAGACTAATTGTAAATGGGTTTTTGATTATGAATAGAAAATTTAAGAGTAATGAATTTGCATCTCTCCGCGCCTTCATCTTTATCCTCTCTCGCCAAAAAGTTTAATAGCATTTATCTTTATGCGCATACATGGTAGTGATTTAAGAATTGCTGAGGCGTTTTGTTGCTAAAATTTTTACACCTGATAAAGCGTGAATTTTGGATTTTTTTTTTTGATTCGCTGTGGTATTTGCTGCTGATCAAAGTAAAATACTGATGATGAATCTTGGTGGAAGCCAACTGACGAGAGATTTGTTTTCATGCGAATTTCAGTTCCCATTGTGTAATAGACAAGTAAGAAGTATCCATTTTTCTGAGAAGTTTTTTTTTCATTTCCTCCTGGTTCATTGCATTGCAACGTCCTTTTCCTTTACGTTTCAAAGTTTCCCTCGTACATCGGTTCTTGGACAAAGACTGAGTTTCAGAACAACAAGCAATGTGTTATTATTGTGAAAAATACCGGAAAAACTGTTACCACACCAGAAAACTTGGAACTAAATACTTTCAAACGATCCCATAAAAGATCTCTATCAGTGACTGTTAAAACAAAAATGACGTTTTCTACATCGGACCGGAAAATGAAACAGGAACTGAATTTTTATCGGTGTACGATATTCGTGAAGTGAGTGAGTCCAAGAATTGATAGCATAGAATAATGTAACACAGCGAGCTTTTTGTGATCACGTTGTTTGTGACACTATCCCGTGGCACAAATATGTCTTTCCTGTTGAGATGCTTGTCTAAGTAGGTGTGTCAAAATATACTAGTCCCAGGGAAGTATACCGCAAATTCTAGTATTCGAGCCATCGTGTCAAAATTTTTCTTTCCAACTATTGCTTGCATTTTCTACAGTAGTTTCCTAAGTTTACTCTTTAAGTAATGCAATTGGAGTGAATATACAGTGAAGGTTACCGGAACGGTTTAAATAAAACTTTTACTAGACAACTCAAGTTTCTAAGGGAAAAACGTAATTTTGCCCGCATACATTCCTGGTTCAGCCTCCTGTGAATTTTTCCCTAAGAATCATCGAAAATGGGAGCTGTATTGAAATCATGCAACTATCCTGGTTCCTCAATAGAATAATATTGAGACTGAAATAATGGAATCTAAGTCGAGATGCTGCAAAGGCTGCTGAAATGTGCAAAAATATGGCATTCGTGTTTGTTTCGATAACGTAGACTTTTGTCAGACGAAGTACCTAACGTTTCTAGAATTTGACCTTTTCCATCTAACGTTCAAAATTGGAATGATAGTTTATGTTTACGTCAGATAAATCGATGACATTTCCGATGTAACAGAATGTCAGTTTTATGTTTGAAATTCATGAAATGGGTCGCTTTTCGCTTGGACAATTTTGGGAAATATTAACAACTTATTTCCAAAGTATTGAGTCTCCTACTCTTACTGTAAGAAATTTATGAAAATAATTTAGACAAAGGTTGTGTCCAAAACATAGTTTGTGAATCGAGTTCTTGAAACTGGGTCGTTGCTGGATAAAATCACTCGCGTAGGTACTCGCAAAGTTCGAACAAGTTGCGTAAAAAGTTCAGTTAGTGCAAGAACTGGAGCCCCCCTGACCATTCCTGCGTTTTCGGTTTGCTCAATGGGCCGAAGACTACTTGTATTAGAAAGTATTAGAAATGAAGCTTATTTTTACTTCGGAGGATAGTCAATGAATGTCGTATCTGTGGCTCAGAAAATCACCACGTCATCATGAAGAAATGAATGCATACACACCGAGTGACAGTCAAGTTGCGGCGTTTATTATTGGGCGATTTTTCTTTGAAAGTGACAAAGAAAACGTCGTTCCAGTGAATGGTGAACGCCACCGTGCTATGCCAAGCGATTATTTGTTTTCCAAAATTGAAACCGATTACATAGATGACATTTGGGTTCAACAGGACAACGCAATGTGTCACACAGCGAACGCAACAATCCATCTCCAGCGTACTGTTTTCGTATAAATTGTAGATTGATTATACATAGATTAAACATTTCATATAAATCGTATAGTGAGCCGAAATATTTGTATCAATTTGCCACCTCAGAGCTGCGATTTGGTTCCTTTTTCTCTAATTGTGGGGAGCCGTTAAGGACAAGTGTCAAACTAACCATCCAGAGACGATTGGCGACCGAAATCGCAGTTACCATTGACGAAATAGAGGTCCAAATCTTCGAAAATTTACTGAAAAGTGGGACTGATCGAATGGAATATTGTAGAGTTTACCATTAAAGTCATTTAAACGATGTTGTTTTCCATTCCTAAATGGAAAACTTCAATCTATCTTATAAACACACAAACTTTGAACGAAAATTCATTAGTTTTTTTTATAGAAGTTTCAAATTCCAAATCTTAAATAGCCCATCCTGTATTGAAAATTTCCAATTCAATTACTACTAAAGCCGTTAGAAAGCTTTTAGGCTTCTTAATGCAATCAACTCGTTCTCTTATTTTAGAAGCACTGAAAATGAGAGATCTGACATATTGGCCAAATTATTTCCTCATTCCCAGCTCTTCCAAAACAAGCTCATGATGGCCACCAGAAGCTGAAACTTGTCCTTTTAAAAAAGGAGCACGACCCGGCGGACATTAAAGGCAGTGTAATTTTTGTCAGTGGGATCTGAACCTGCAAAAGTTATCCTAAATCGTCGAAACGAAGAAAAAACATTTTATCGAAGGTCTTAATGTGTGACAGGTTCCATTTTATTATCAGGAGATGTGATAATAATCATGATTATGGTTTTGGTACCTCGAAAATGCGTGTATAATCTGAAAGTCTTTTATTCAATGTTTCACAATGGTCCCATTTACGCTGAAGGTGTTATTGGGCCTTATTTTTTCGTAAGCACTTCAGAGCTCAACAATTTTCTTTTCCGGCAATTACCAAGACACAACGATGAATACAGCAAAATCTAAGACAAATTTCTGGCGGTTGCATTTCGTGTGGTCTATATCACCGTTTTTCCACCGAATTTCATTGTTCCAAACCTTTTTTCTTATGATGTTTTTTATGTAGTCAATTTGTAGATCATTGAAGCCTCAATAAAAGGTTCGTCAAGGATTTGAATGACAGTCTACATCTGTCAGACTGAAAGAAAATGCCATAAATTTTACCCAAATGTTGATGACCTCCAATGACTTGTCGGATATCATTTTCGCGAATCATAATAGAAGAAAATTTAAATCATAAAACAAACATAGCTCAACATCATACAAAATAATAAATAATAAAGCCAGAATATAAATAATATAGCCAAGAACAGGGAAAGACACCTCCTGCACCATTTTTCTATGGTTTTATCAAGACATAAGAATGAATCAACTATGCGGATAATCTTCGATTTCTATTGGAAGAGTAATACTCCTTTGAATTTTATTAGTATTTTTCGTACAAAATGCGCTAACAGCATCTATCAATCTGGTATTGCCAATCTATGGGTCCCGGGTAAGGAGTTGGTAGCTGATGAGAATCGTCGGGAATAATTCGATCTTTCTTTTGAGGGTGGTTTCATTTTCGAGTCAATTCGACAAAAACCCGATCAAACTTCTGCTCCATTGAATCTGCACTAAGCAAACTTAGTATAATTCACTTACAAGTTCTCAATAACAATAAAAAAACAATCAATCGAAAGTATGTTTAATGAACACACTAAGCCAAACTTATACAAATTATCCGATTTATTAGAATTTCGTATTGTTACATGTCTGAAAAACGTTCCGAATCACTGCATTGTACGGGTAACTAGGCAGCAATAGAAGTACATGTGCCATTCAGTACTTTCCATTCAGTACAGACCAACAACGATTATTGTAAGTTTCTTTAACGTACGTTGACACAAGGCTCTTAGATACTTCCTGTATATCACTATTTTGTATAAATAAAAATATCTATAATATTTACAGTTTTGCGATTGGTTAGGTTGCCTGTACGCGAAAGAATTTTCCAAATTTTTTATTGGATTTCTGATTTGACGTGAATAATTGGGCGTTTTCCAGACAATGACTTACTATCAACTACTTCCTATGGAACTCCCACATGCAACCATTCTCCCATTTCGCGGATGACTTGGTCCAGAAATTGATTAAATTGAAATTCGATCATTATCATCAAATATAACTTTGTTGTTGTAAGATTCTAGTTAAACTATCATTAAATAAGGGTCTATGTAGTATTGGTCTGAGAGTATTATACGCGGCAATTTCCCACTAATTAACTCCCTCTGATCAGCGATTTTTTATTTTACTTAACTTTTGTACTTTATCTGAGTTCCTATTAGAGCGCTGAACCTCAAAGTCTTCATCATAATCAGCGTTGTCGTAAGTAACAGACAAATGTATGTGTCTTGTCTAGAAATTCTCGGTAAAATGTTGGGCGGCTAATTGAATTGTTAATTGCCCTCAAAAGTAATTAATTGACTGCTTGCCAGCCTTGCGTCTTGGATAGAGCGCGGCCAGTCAGCAAATGGTAGCTAGAAAAGCAAAAGACCGATCTCAACTTATCTCTGCATTGCTCCATTAAGCCAATTAATAGAATCGCGTTCTCGTATTTCCATTTTGAAAAATTATTAAGTAATTGTTGGAAACGATGAAAATATTCACTATCCCCGCCAACATTTTTACACAGCAATCTGAAGTCCAGGGTGGATTAAATACGAAATCAGATTCGGAGTTCACTTATTCCGATTAGCAGAGCGTAAATAATTTCAATAAAAAATTTAAATTAAATATGACTGCAGACAGTAATACAGGAATAAATGCGATGGTCTTTAATACAACAATTTCTCTTATATTTTAGTCAACTTTAAACAAGAAAAGGGAAATAATTGCATTAAATTATCTGAAGTTGAGTTTGCAGCGACATAAAACTGTCGAATATTCGTCAAAAACGCAAAACAATTGATTTAGCACGAATGTATCCACCACATATCTGTTTTACTACCCTCTCAAACATCAAATAGATAAATTTTAAGTATCCTATATTTACGGCATTTTGTCTTCGTCAGAGTAAAAGCTTCTAAATAAAGACTGCATAACGGTCAAGATAAATTTATTGTCGATACCATACTTTATCGTCCGAACTTTAATCCAACTTTATGTTCTTGGAAAACGTTCTGCAGATATCCATAAACAAGAACAAACAATAGGGAGGTCATATGATTTTTCCGCTTGATTAGAGCAGAACCATATGAGCTATACTATTTGGCATGAGACAAGTTAATTTACATAAGTACATACCCTTATACACATATTTCGAATATGACGCCATCATTCCTTTTGTCTATTTTTCATTTTAGGAGTAGGAATTTCAAGGAATGAAATGCCAAACGAGGAAATAAACAGTTTGCCCTGCAAACATTTTCGTTCTTGAAACATTTTAGTATGAAAATGTTATTTCGAAAATAAGAAGGAACCAAATTACTTTAAATATTTAATCTAAATGTTTAATCCGCTTAAAAACTCTTGTATAAAATGTACAGTAAATTAAAATGAGTTGTCGTCAAAACAGAAGTTAAACAAGATTTGACTTCGAATAAGAACTCACAATCAAAAAGAAATAAATCGAAATTTGCAATATATCTTAGATAAATGTGTGTAGGGACAGAACGCAGCCACGAACTTTTGTACCTGCAAAACGTCATCAGGCAACTTTGACCATCGAACCAGATGACAATGCACGTACATGAAACCTCTCTCTTGCTCTGGATGTCAACCGAGCTACACGCGATTATTGAAACGTTGTCAATTAATTCGAATAAATTAAGTAAGGTTAATTTGAATGGTTAATTTGTCAATTATATTTATATATGTGTTTATATTTTTAATTATTAACTTAAGGATTGAATTTTTAAGTAGTTCGAAATTCAATTTGCCGAAAGAGGTTTGAATACTTTACTTATGATTATTTTCAAACAGTTTTTAGGATATTTTACTAATATATTATTATTGGTATTTACAGGTATATTCATTCTTAGAGGTATGGATCTTTGAAATTAAATACGCATAAATTAGTTTGACTGCCCTGAAATTGATCAATAGAAAGATAAATTCTCAGCCATTTTTAACTGAAATATCGATGGCACGTAAGTGCAACAACTTGCGCGGAGGGAGTTTAAACATAAGATACAATTTTCGACAACCCTAACCAATATTTCGGGCGTGTCTTGCAAATATCGCAGCCAATATTATCTTCCTAATGGTCAAGCGTCTCGGGTTTATTGACGCAGACGAATGATTTGACGTATTCCCACAAGAAAAAGGCCAGCAGTGATCTATCACAAAATGTTGCAGGCCAGTTCACAGGTCGAAAGCAAGAAATTATGCGCTGATCAAAGGCTTCTTTCAATCTGTCAATTTCCGTATGAGAAAGTCATTGATCAACGCTCTATAGCGGTTACCATTGACTTATATTATTTCCAAAAGAATTTTTGAAGGCTTATAGACAAATGGTTCCTAGGGCCCATAAACCACACCAAACAGTTGCTTTCTCTAGACGTAACGGTGTTTGGAGAACTGTCTGCCGTTTCTCATTACTCCAAATACAGGGGTCTTGTTTATTGACGAAGCCATTCAGCCAAAAATGACCCTCATCGCTAAACCAAATATTCTTAGGAAATTCGTGATCTCCAGCAATTTGTTCTCGGGTCCACGGAATACACGGAATCCACGTCATGCCCGATGGTCTTTCGGCTTCAGTGCCTGCATGAGTTGAATTTCGCAAGCGCAAACACTAAGAGGTTTACGTAAAATCTTCCATAATGTGAACGGCATAGGTTTAATTTTTCAGCACAATGTCGAATAGACTCTCTTTGGTATTCAGCGATACGACTCTCTACCGCTGCTATAGTTTCTTCATGACGCACCATACGACGCACGTCTGGGTAAATACCTATTATCAAAGTGAGAATAAATGTGGTACGACGACGATCCATGGTTAATCGAATTAGCTGTTCTGAAGGATCATTATGTTGGCCATGAAATTGACGGAGTTTTTCTCCGATCCATTCAACGTAAATATGCTCTTTTTTAGTTCTGCAGACGGAAGCATTGTCGGCATAGCCAAAATACATTTAGTGGTAAGGACCTCGGACAATTTCTCTATACCAGGAATAGAAAACTTACACAAAAAAAATTTATTATCGTATTGCGATTTCACACAACACTGTCTAGTCATTTTTTATGCGAAAAAGAAAGGACATTTACCAATCCAAGCATAATTTCAGATATTTTCAGTTATTTAAAACCAGGATCACTCTCGCAAAACATAAATAGCCGGCTGAGAGACAGTACGGCATGCAACAGCTATACGCTCTCGCCTTTATACCAGCATCAGACGCAATCTTTTCGCCTCCTTCTTTAGAAGAACATACAGTAACTACTTACTTACTAAGTACAATCTTGTCCCGTACTCCATTATTTGGTTGAAGAGGATAATCTATGAGTCAATTATCAGATCGAGTTATTAGATCGATTTTATCGATTGAAGACGACTTTCCTGACGGTCTAATTTTCGCTAAGTAAATATTTTGGTGCAATTCCCCATAAAAAGAAGGATTAGAGTTCTAGGCTACTTTTAAAATAAAAACTACAAAGGATATGAAAGAAAGAATCTAATTTATAATTATCTACTATATAGTAGAAATCATCTTAATTTTTCGAATGATAAGAATCAATGCATTTCAGAATTCCAGAAAAACGTGATAATAGCTTGGAAAACGTACTTTGGATGAAGAATATTTTCAAATGTTGTATGTTTCCAGCTAGGTCCTTATAGTTGTGACACCTACTTCTTAATATGGTCATTCTGTTGGATCCTGATTATTTGTTTATTTGGAAGGTTTTAATAGCAAATAGCAACCGAAAAAGTGTTTAACGAAGGAGTTTATTTGTTTACCACTTTGGGGTGAGGGGACACAATGGGGACCGATCGATGTCATGATTCGTTAGGCTGGGACCCCTCATGGTAACCCGCCGTGACGTGGCGAGGGGACATACTAACTCAAATGAACCCAGCGATTACACTGCAGGAGACCTTCGGATCCAACCCAGCAGGTAGGCAAAGGGAGAGAAGTGAAACGAAGAGGTAACCAAACAAAAAATATGGAAATACAACGCGAAGAAGCACCCTCAGCACCCGGCATACGAGGGGGAGAAATCTCCGGGGATGGGACAACTGGCGTGACGCCACCAAGCACCAGTTGCCCAGAGCTATTGGGCCAGAAATGTTCGCTGAGGGAGCAGGGCGTACATTTGACGTACATTTGAGTGACTGCAACAAAACAAGCGCAATGGCAGCTACCACACCCACTGGGAAGACGGGAGCATCAGCCACAACGCTAAGAAGAAAGGCGCAAAGGAAACTGAAGCGTCAAAACAAAATCGAGGATAAGAGCTTCCCAACGAACCCTGGCCCCTGCCAAAAAGCGGCAGCCAACCAAGGGAAACCTAGAAAGTTGGCTGCTGCTGCCAAGGAAGCTGTACCACCATCCGCAAAGGAAAAGGGTAATACCGGACCTAAGCGGATGAGCTCGGACGATAGCAACCAAGGCACTGGTGAGATAAGTAAGATCCAAGAGGATCAACTTGTGAAGCTGCAAACTGCCCTGAAGAAGGACCTCTTTGAGCACTTGGGCAGCAAACCAGACATAATTCCATCATTCAGAGGAATGAAACCGACAGCGGGCTATCTGGTTGTGACCTGTAGCGACGAGCAGTCTCTAGAATATCTAAAAGACTGCAGTCGCCAAGGTAAAAACCACCCTGAACGAGTTTAGAGTCGACCCGAAACGGAGCAGACGCCGCAGGAAGCTTTCAAGACGCTTAAATTGCAAAACACGGGGTATGAAAAGGAAAGGTGGCATCTCTTCGCGAAGAAAGAACTCACCAACAAAGGCATGGTCTTGGTACTGGGCATGCGAAAGGAAGACGTCAGCACTCTAAGGGACAAAAAGCGTTTTGGTGTCACCCAGGTGTCTGCCACAGCTAAGGCGACCGAACCCTTAGAGCAAAAACGAAAAACTTATGCGGGTGACCCAAGCAAATCTGCGCCACAGCAGGGCGGCAACAGTCAACCTGCGTAAGCTTCTAGCAGATGGAAACACCGACATAGCACTGATACAAGAGCCTTACCAACTTAATGGAAAGATACTTGGAATCAGTGCAAAACAATTGAAAATCTTTGCTACAAGCGGGGCAAATAAAATCCGTAGCTGCATTATATGTTGGAAGGAAATTAATTCAATTTTTCTACCGCAGTTCAGCAACATGGACCTTACATCAGCGGTGTTCGACGGAAGGGACGGGCAGGTAATGCTGGCCTCGGCATACCTACCGTTTGACGCTCCGATGCCGACCACCGAATTCCGCACCCTATCGGAACATATACGGGGAAAACGGGCCATCATGGGATGCGATACGAACGCGCAACATGAACTCTGGAGAAGCACAAGGCGCAACGAAAGAGGTGAGCAGTTGGTCAATTACTTAATAACTACTAACCTCAACCTAGCAAAAAAGGGTAACACACCGGCGTTGTCTACCACGTTGTCAACATAAAATGGAGCGTAAGTGATTGATGTCAATCTAATCACAACATAGGCATTGGAGGACTTGGAGAGTATGTGACTCACCTAGACTGTCAGACCATCAATTGATCACCTTTCAAGTCAGAAGAGGGGAGGAGACCCCATTGGTCTACTGCGATCGTAGAAATGCGTATTGGGACGGCTACACAAACGCTACTAAAAGATATATAGGTTCACACCAAGCGAATCCATTGAGAAGTCGAAAGGACGTCGACAATGAATAACATGCATCACAAGTATACTGGTCGATAGCTTCAGTGAAATGATTCCAACAAAAAAACAAAAATTCGAACAAAAAAAGCTAAGCTGGTAGAACAAAAAACTGGAAGAGATCAGGAAAAATACTCAAAGACTATTCAGAATAGCTCGCCTCACAAACCGAGGTACGGATTGGGAGGACTATAAGCGAAATCTGAAAATTTTTAAAACAGCTGTAAGAAGAGAGAAAAGGAAATCCTGGCATCTTTTTTGCAGCAATATTGAGGGAGGAAGCGAAACATCTAGGCTAAGCAGGGCTCTGAAAAGAGAACCACATGTGGACATGATGCTTCAAATGGAGGACGGATTGTGGACAACAAATAGCATAAAACGCCTCAAGCTCCTACTAAACCAATACTTTCCGGGCTCAACAGATGAGGAGACAGAAGAAGTAAACAACGTGACTCCTTATCGTGCCCCCCCCCCCCCCTAAAAGAAGTGGTAAGCGAAGAAAAGGTCGTTTGGGTCATTAATACCTTGGAACCTTACAAATCACCAGGAACCGTCAAAGTGTATCCGGTCATGCTTATGAAAGCAGATATCACAATAATACGGATTTTGGTGAATATATATAGAGCCTCCATATCCAAAGGCTATATTCCTTTGGACTGGAGAGAAGCTAAAGTAATTTTTATACCCAAGCCGGTAAAAGCCAGCCACTACAAAACAACGGATTACCGACCTATCAGCTTAACGTATTTCATGCTGAAAACCCTGGAACGCCTGGTGGATGGGTACATAAAAAGCACCGTGAACATAACGAAGCTTTGTCCCAACCAACATGCATACATTCCAGGGCGCTCAACGGACACGGCACTGCACAAAGTCGTAAGCAGAATAGAGAGGAACCTTGCTATCAAAGATTACACTATGGCGGCCTTCATTGATATCGAGGGAGCCTCCAATAATGTAAAAACTGAGAGCATAGTAGCAGCCATTCAAAGATATGCAATAGACCCATATCTTACTAAATGGATAACGGAACTACTAGCTAAAAGGAAGATTACAGCCGAAGAAAACGACGTAACCTTGAATAAATGGACTAACAGGGGTACACCACAAGGCGACATAGTATCACCACTTGCTTGGGTACTCACAGTTAACCGAATAGTGGAAGACCTCAACGGGAAGGGTTTCAAAACGATAGCGTATCCTGGCAATATCGTTATAGTGATAATAGAAAGTTCCCGGAAACCATGTCGTAATTGATGCCGACCACACTCTCACATCTTTTCGAGTGGGCGAATCTAAACAGTCTGCGCATCAATGCCGACAAAACGGAGCTTATGCTTTACACAATGCGCCGTAAACCGGGAACATTTTCACCCCCGAACATTGACGGAAATCATATCAGTTTGGTAAACAAGGTGAAATACTTAGGAGTAACCCTGGATAGTAAGCTAACTTGGACTCCACACAAAGGAGAAGTCAGACAGAGAGCTACAGCGGCGTTCTTCACAATAAAAAGTCTAGTGAGGAAAACCAGGGGAATAAAACCAAAAATTGCCCACTGGATTTACACAACAGTAGTGAGGCCAATAACCACTTACGGGGCATTGGTTTGGTGGCAGGCATTACAAAAGAAAACCATTGCAAAAGAAATAGAGAAGATCCAGCGAATGGCCTGCCTTGGCCATTCACGGGGCACGTATGCATTTTGAAAAAAATGGAAAGAATGGCCCCGTCAATTTAAAGGGAGCTGGATAGAATCCAACCGATAGTGGACACAACGATTCCATACAAGATTAGCATACCGACCAGAGAAACGTGGAAAACGGTGCAGGATTTCACATCTGGAAGTGAGATTAAAATCTACACCGATGGTTCCAAAACGGATGAGGAAAGCGGCGCTGGAATCTTTTTCCAGATCACCCGCAACTCATCCGAAGTTATAAACTGGAGAGTCACACCACAGTTTTTCAGTCTGAAGTGTTTGCAATAAAAGCGGCTATAGAAGCGGCAACAAACAACCTTAATGGAAGAATACAAATACTCTCGGACAGTAAGTCGGCACTGCAGGCGCTTGCCTCTAACCGCGTAGTTTCACAACTAGTTTTCGCGTAGTTTTTCAACTGGTGCAGGGTTTTAAGCAGGCTCTCAAAGCCGCAACAACCCGAGTAAATGTATAACTGACATGGGTCCCTGGACACAGGGGTGTAGAGGGAAACGTAAGAGCGGATGAGCTAGCGAGAGCTGGATCAGCCGACCAAAATGCCACTAGTGCCACTAGCAACGGTAGAAAGGGAACTAGAAATCAGGAACGACAGGAGGAACGACTTGGTTGACAGGAACGACTGCAGGATAAGCCGAGCTCTTTGACCTCTTTGGCCCTAATAAAACGAAGACAAAACAACTCCTGAGGAAAAAAAGAAATGGCGTTAGAGCATTGGTGGCAGTATCAACGAGCCATAATCTTCTAGGTCAACACGCCAAACGAATAGGAATCCAAACGGATGACACCTGCCGAGCTTGCGGCGAGGAGGCAGAAAGTACAAAACACTTCCTCCTAGATTGCCCGAGTCTGGCCAAAAAACGCCTTATTAGGCTGAGGTATGCTAGCGTAACAGAATTGGAACACTTGGCGACCACAGAACTGGGGGAGCTTCTTGGCTAGGACGACAAGATGGACCATCTGTAAACAATAGCACTGCAAATGGAGAGCTAAGGGCCGATGCTGGCCTATGCTATTTTCCAGCAAGTGGACCCCAGTACAAATGATATTAATAATAGGCTGGGAAAGTGGAATGGAATTGGAAGGAATGCTTTGCGTTGTCCAGAATCCGACGCCGCTTTGAACCATAATTTTTAGTTAGCCTAGGTGGCTTTCTTACTTCCTCAATGTCGCTGCAGAAGCAAATCCTAAATTTCCATGTATTCTGACAACGGTTTCGAAGATTCTTAGACTTAGCTTGTAGTCTTCCAAAATTGTATCCGGCTTTGTGAACCGAATTATAACTTTTGATAGTTTTTCCCGAACACTTCAAGTTTTGGGTTGATCTTGACCCCTAATTTTGAGTTGTAACTCACTTCTTTGTCAATATAATTTCGCCTTCATAAGGGATCCGCATCATATAAACCTATATGTTAATCAATAGCGTTTTGCAGCTTTCATTACCTTTTCACGAATTATGGTAGACTCGTGCGGTCTTTACTTTCACTTCACTTCAAAGATGATCCATGGGTAATCTAATAGGTGAGGTCTTCCAATGCTAAATGGCGTGTTGTGATTAGAGCAACGTAAATTATCTCCACTTTTTTATTGTTAATAAAATTCATGGCATTCCCTTTATATCCGAAATTTAGGTTAGTGGTTACAAAATAATTGGAGTCAGCAGAGTTATGGCTTCAGTAATACGTACCTACTTAAACCTAAATCTACCAAGGAACTTAAATTTTGGTTCTTATTCATAACCGAAAATGTTTATGCGAATTTTCGTTAACAACCCGTTTTATTTGTTATTGGAACCATACTATCGTTAATTGTCATAAAAACCCGTCTCATGGTTTATAATATTTTCGTCCTTCCGCAACATTGATGAATTTTTGAGGAAACTACATCTTTAGACTTTTTCCATAATTATAAAATAAATTTGTAAGAAGTCAGCATTTTTAGCATTTCTAAGCATAGAATGTTTAGTTTACAAGTCAACTTAGCATTGAGCCCAGTGTTTAGACAAATATGGAAGCGAATAAAGTGCATATTTGGCATTGTTTACTATACAAGTTTGAGCTTGTGTAGTAAATACCAGTTTGAAGATCAGTCACAATAAGCACTGCCCCAGAAGGTGAAAAATTGTGATTTATTTGAAGTCATATAAGTAGGTGATAAGATAAGGTGAATCCTTTAAAATAGCGTGAAACGGCGCTGATTAAGAGGATTCTCGAGGAGTAATTTATTGGAGCTATTGCAGTGACTTCATCAAAGAATGTGTGATAAGCGTCTTCCATTAATCAAGTGTTCCGGATTCATCTTTCACCATGGCAATGAGAGACAGCTGCAGTTACCCAACGAAAATTGATGAAGATTGGCTGAGAACTTTGACCCCACCCACCATAATCTCCCAATTTCGCACTGACAGACTGTCATTTGTTTCGGTCTCTGAACAACTAGCTGCAGGAAAGGCAATACAACTCTGAAGAGATTCTTACTACAGGTCTAGCAAGTTTTTTCGAAGTTAAGGGGGAAGGTTTCCCAAGATGAGGGATGTAGCATCTTCCAGAACGTTGGAGAGATAATAACATTGATTATATATTAGGTTAAGTTTAAACTACTTAGTGAATAAAACAAACAAAAATCTTCAATCTGAAACCAAAACACTTTTGCACACCCCCAACCACTTGCATTTTACGACTAATAACGCAAAGTATGAAGTCATAATATCATATTTTTACGATATTACGATATACAATGTTGACTAAATATTTACATGAGCTGCAGGCATTGCTCCTCAGCTTCTATACAAATTTTCGTAGCAGGATTTCCTCCAAGGTAAGAATGAAACTATCGGAAGTTCTATTCCTGTATCATAAGCTGAGCAAAATGAAACATGTCTTCCAGCGAGCGTATCTCTGATATTTTCGATTGATTGCCTCCTTTGTACGTTCCGAGAGTGTTTTCTTCATTCACCATTCTATTGGACTTTGGTTTATTTTTAGCTGCGCATCTTAAATCTTTAAATAAATTAGGTGTATACGAACAAATGGTTAAATTTACACTTCCCGAAACTCTCTTCCACTTTCTGAAGAGTGCGCATGGCGCCTTATGCTTTCTTCATTAGCTTCCTTGTTGGTCCAACTAATCTCCTCATATTTACAATGTGAAAAATGATTTATTGATTCACTTCTCCTTTCTGCATTGCTTTCACTATTATTTCACCCGATCTCAGCCTTCGTTGCTGTTTACTTGAATGCAATGTTGATACGATGAAAAGATGAAAAATTGATACGATGAGAATAGGATGCCAATTTATATGTGTATCTTTTTGATGCCGAATGATGAATGAATGGATTGACGATACTTGGGCCTTATTATGTTTACAAATTCCTTAGATGGACTCTGCATTGCCAATACCACGACAAAATTCTCAAGTGAGTTTTGATGGTGATTGAAGTGGGTTGGGATGCATTCTTCGGCCAAGTTTACGTATTGGATTGACGGAAAGGAGAATTAAATGCATTTGGGCTGATACTTTTAAAGTGGATTAATGCAATAAGAATCTGATCTTCGCTTATGTAGGTATTGGTTTAATGAATCAACCATCAAACAATACAATACTTTGCTGTATTTCTTTTATGGGAATCGAAGGACAAATTGTTGATTGTTCATTGAACGGAGAATGATTCACCGATCATTGTTGTATTCTATATATTATTGCTATAACTCCCATGAGTTCAGAATGGGGATGTTATCATATCTCAGCAGTCATGGCTGACTTTAGACTTTGCTGACTTTTGACATTCATTGCTCACTTTAGAAAAAGGATGTTATCTGATCTAAGGTCATTCCATTCAAGCGAATTTTGTTGTTTCCAGGAACATATCTATAATTTTTGCAAGTTAAAGTAACAGAAAAACATGATTTCACACATCTGAAAGGAGTATTTTACATACAATACAGAAATTAGTAAGGAAATTAACGTTTTCATCGTGGGAAATGCCACGTTCACGAATTTGCTCCCTTTTTCAAATGATGAATGCAAAACTATAAGAGTGCAATACAGCCTTTATTTCGAAAAAAAAAATTGCAAGAGTTTCAGGCTAGTTATTCGGGAAAAATCCAGATAGTTGCGCCTACAACTTCTGATATCTCAAAATTTTAGAGGATAGACTTCCCCCGAAAGTTATGATGTCAAGAGCTGACAATCGAGCGCATTTAAGTGCAGTCCAAACTCTTTATTTTTCAGCGTATTCACATGATTTTAGGAGATGAAAACATATATTTATGCAGAATTGGTAAGACAATTTGAAAAAAAAATTAAAAAAGGGAATTTAAAATAGGGTTAAGACATGGGCGAAAGTTATCTGCCCATGATGGTTTCATCACCATTAAAAATCCTTACTTTTAGTCTACACTTATCCTACAGGAAAAATCAAATGAAGGTCGTATCTGCTGACCACGAAGCCCTTACAATAACACCCCAAAAAGCTTTGGGGCAAATGATTCATTTCTACCGAATCCTCGTCTCGAATTAAAGACAAGAATTCAGGTTTCTGGGTTAGGATACCTTCTATTTTACGAGTACTAACACTTATATTTCATATTTCAGTATTCCAAAAAAATATTCGATTATTTCATTTACAAACAAAGCTCACCTAATTGACAATTATCGGCTACGCAGCAGTACTATACATTTTTGACTGGAATGGGCAGGTGACCGGGAATGCATTTTGTATATGGTGACTAATTTATTCATATGAAACTATGATCATCACTCCGAAATTCAGGATTCAAAGTGCGAAATCTCTTTTCGTCTATCCAGCTGAAAACTTTTACATAGAATGTCATCATTTTTTATTATTGCCTGAACTGTACCTGAACCTAGTTTATCATTTTTACACTTAAAATTCTGATAGAAATTGAACAAGATTGATTTGGAAACCTTTAGCTCAGCCTAGCTTCATATAGCATTGATACTCTTAGGCAACTTTGTTTAGAAAGAGATGGAAATAGTAAAAGTACGACAAGCAGATTTACATTTAATCTTGCTATTCGCAAAAATGAGAGATTATTTGCCAATGTAAGTAAAATTCCGTTTATTTTGATAGAGTTTCGTTAGCAAAGTGATAGTGCTATATGTACTGATGCTATACCTGTAGCTCAAAATTGTTGTACTCATTAGTGAATCAAGTTTTTGCTTAAAAATCAAGCTACGATTTTTCTCCTTGCTTAGATTGCGTACGTACTCTGCACGCATGAAACAACTGTAGCGTCGCGAGTGAAAATCCTCACAAACGCAACATTTTGATATTAATTTTTGCGCTCGAAACGTAATATTCAAAAACCCTACGGTGAGACCCTTTCAATCTTTTCACTCCGATTTTATATTTCTTGTATAAACAAAAAGTAATTTCGATTTTCTACAAGTTTTTTGGAAATAACTTATTCATATAAAGATTGGAAGAAAGGACATCTAAACACGTAATCATTTGATGAGTTTCATAGCTCTCCGTTCGCAGAACGATCTGCCTTTTTTTGTAGGAGTTTTGTAGAGAGCCAAGAAAGTGCAAGTTTGACGGCACATTATAAGGTGAATATGCTTAGTGTGAAAACAGATTCATAAAAAACTCCAAGAATTTTCGACGGGTCACCAATTATGTATGTGGTCTTGCGTTTAAATGATGCAAAAAGCTGCCAACGTTTCACACAGTACTTTTTCAAATTAATTGTTTGCTTTTTTGGTTTGGTTCGTATACACCACATCCTTTTAGTCCCATCATATTGAGAGTGCAACTTTCATAAAATTAAGTTCTACTTTTAAGTCATCGGAGACAAATCACCTCAAATTACTCAACTGAAAAAAGCCGTCCAGTTCTCAGTATCAGCTAACTCCTTTTTTCAAACCATCAAACAATCCACTTAACATTACCAGTTTTCTGCTTCTTTTTATTTTCAAACGATCTCCATTTCTTAATGTTCAAGAAGCAACAGGCTTCATTGAAATCATGAGGGATCGTTCCAGTAGTCAAATGAACTACTCTGTGTTCACGAGAAATCTTAATATATATTGTTTAAATATCCAGGGTTCTCCAGATGGAAGAAAACACATTTTTGACTGATCTTGACTGATAATTTTTGATTTCATTTTCGCAAAATATTTCTGAAAATTACAAGACGATCGCTGACAATCACAGAACTGTAAAGGTCGAAAATTGATTAAGAAAAAATAGTAAAATAAATATTAGATAAGGGGAAAATAGTGTTTCGGAAACTGCCACCACATATATCGTGCGTTTGACGTGATCGTTGTCACTATTGTTCATTATCGATCTGTATGGCGCTAACTGATGGAGGCTTTGGATATCTTTGAAACCGAAATGAACAGTGCGAAATTTCTTGCATCAGTTTTTTCAGTGAAGCATATCGGTATCATCGAAAAATCTACGTGATTTTTCACATGATGGACGCACGTTATTCCTTTTACAAAGTATAAGAGTAAAACACGCCGAAAATGTACTTAATTTTTTAACTTGTTATACCTCGAAAACTTAATCAAAGCACTCAATTTTTATTAGGAAGAAAGCTTAACTGTTAGCCGTTTACAAAAAAACATATTGGTAGTTATTATAAGAATTGTGACAATGAAACTTTATATGTCAAAAATATGCAATGACAATGCGGTCTTCCATTTTAAATCTGTCAAATCTCCAGAATTCTGTCAAATTGTTCATTTTTGAACAGAAAACTGCCAGCTTAACGATGAATCACAGTTATTTGCGAATTATACCAGTACGAAATGACAATTTCAATCTATTTCGCTCTTTTTTTCGAATTTTTTCATTACTTATCTCTTTAAGACCTCTTGTTATTTTCGATCTTGCAAAGTCATTCAAGGAGAAGCCCCTGTGAGTGAGCGGAGGACGAAAATCATCAGCTTTTGTGGAATTCAAGCATTATAGAAATGTACCCTACCCTACCCTACCTACTCTTTAAGACCTGCACTCATTTTAGACCCTTTTAGACCTTTAAGCTTTCCCAAAGCATTTTCTGATAATTACGACTGACATGATAATCAGTTTTGGAAAAACAAACACGTCAAGTCCAAGACGTTTTTTCAACGGATTTTCTTTTAAATTGCATTATTTATATTAATTTACATATATCTAGTTTACTTAGATACTTGATTTAGTTAGTCCATCATCTGTTTTGCCTAAGGAGTATGCTCGTTGTCCGTTTTTCTGTATTGCCTTTATATCTGCATTGTTTTCAAGTTGCAGTCTTGTAGACAATCATGTTATTTCACTTTATGACTTAAATTTAACTCCATAATCATAACATTTTAGGTTTAATAAATACAATTGTTAATATTTTATTGTGAAAAAGTATTTCTTAAATCTTTTTTGTACGAGTTTGACTTCTGCTCTTAAAACTAATTTTTGCAAATAAGCAATCCTCTCCCTAAATTTACTTTTAACATTAACTGAACAAGCACTGAGACTCTCGAGGATGATCTCAGAACTACACAACCCAACAAAAATTTTGAAAAGAAAAATTATTTATTTCCAACATAATCCTCTTTCAGCTCTCTACACCCTTTCTTTTATTACTACCTTTTTCCTGAATAAAAGCCATTAACCACCGACATCACTTCTTCATCGTTGGGAATCCTTTGATCATCGAGAAGTTTTTTCGAGTTTAGGAATAGAAAATAATCCTGGTGGTGAGCTGGTGGTGCTCACTGCTCAAAGCTGGTGAAAAGCAAGCATTGTGTAGCTATTATTTACATTGTGACAAAAAACTATTCGAAAATTGTATTTTAAATTCCCCGGGTAAATGATATTTAAATAAATGATATGTATTTTTTAAGTTGGTAGGACTGTCCTTAATTAACTATGCCAATATGAGCGCGATCTGTCAACCAGTTTGTTTACAGCAGCTGCTTAAGCCGGTACACCACAGTAGTGCGTTGCGATTTTCAGTATGGATAAAAATATTTAACAAAGAATTTGCCTGAATTGCGAATGTTGGAGAAGGCTTACGGTGATTCAGTTTAATCAAAAACACAAGCATACGAGTGGTGCAAAGTCTTCAAAGACGGTCGAGAGAACTTTGAAGACATGTCTCGTTCTGGACGACCTTCGACCTCTTCAACTGACGACAACATTAAAAAAATTAAGGATATGGTGCTTGAAAATCGTCATGCAAGTGTTGCATCGCAAGAGAGCTCGACATCTCTCGCGAGTCCGTTCGAATGATTTTGGTGGATATTTTGGGTATGAAACGCGATCTTGTCCGAGTCGTCCCGATAAAGCTGAATTTTCTTCAAAAAGAGTACCGTAAACAGGTCTCTTTGGACTTGCTTCACCGTGCGAATTCCGATCCCACACTCATGGAGAGCATTATAACTGGCGATGAGACTGTGTATGAGTTTGACATGCAAAAAAGTCAACAATTATCGGAATGGAGGGGAAGAAACGAACCGAAACCGAAAAATCCACGCCAAAGCCGCTCAAAAATCAAGATGATGCTCATTGTTTTTTTCGATATTCGTGATTTGGTGCATCATGAATTTGTTCCGGAGGAACAGAGGGTTCTATTTGGCCGACAAAGGAGTTCTATTTGGTCGTATTGAGACGTTTGGGTGAGAACATCCGTCGAAAACGGCCGGAATTGTGGAAAAAAAATTCATGGATTTTACACGAGGATAATGCACCATCGCATCGAGCCACAATTGTGACCGAATTTAAATCCCAAAACGCAATAAAACACCATCGATCAACCACCGAGTGACCTTTTCTTGTTCCCAAAACTGAAATTGCCGCTCCGTGGAACCCGTTTTCAGTCGATCGAAGAGATAAAACAAAATTCGCTGAAGGAGCTGCAGGCCATCCCAAAATGTGCTTATGAAAAGTGTTTCGAAGACTGGACAAATCGTTGGCATAGGTGTATTGCATCTGATGGAGATTACTTTGAAGGCGACAAAATAAATATTGATGAATAATTACATATACTTTTTTAATTTCCGGGTACTTTTTTGTCACAATGTATTTCAATAATTTTAGCCATTGCAAAAAAGGATTTGTGAGCTGATGCATTGTGATGATGAAACATCACTTTCTTCTTAGCCAAATGCTGGCATTCTCGCTCGAATTTTTCGATTAAATGTCGTAATACGTTCGCATAATACTCGCTGTTGATAGTTTTTTACTTTTGAAGAAAGTCAATGGAAATTATCCAATGTGCGTCCCCAAAAACGGACGGCAAAACCTTGTTTGGAGATGGAACAGTCTTCGCCTTCTTTGGAACCGGTTCTGCCTTCAAAGTCCATTGTTTCATTGTTCTTTCCTTTCAGGTTCGGAGTGATACAACAAATATTTTGGTTGGTATTTATTGGGCTGTCTACTATCAACGCTTGATATTTTCCTTATTTTATGAAAACTATCATTATTAATGGTTTGACTACGCGAAAAAGGCATTCAATATTTGATTATGCCACTTTCAAGATTTTGTATCATCCTTCAATGTTCGACGTTCCTAATAAGGATCCGCACTTGGTTAACATTAACTAACAAGTCTCTTCGATCGCCCTTTTGGCTTATTCGCGTACACTCAAAATTTACCTAAATAGCCTTTTAAGGTCGTACGCCATTTCACCGTTACGTTTATGAAAAATATGCGATCGACTTAATAGATAGCTACTCTGACTTTTGCTCCGTCAGTTGCTCTGACAAATTTGAGTCTAAAAAGATCTGGTTTCATTGCTTACAATGCTTGCTTACAATCAGTATTCACGTAAGCGGAAAGAAAGATTTCCTCAAACTTGATCCTTAATCTTACTCACTAATGTTTGCCAAATCCGAACTTTTTTCGGTTTTTCAAACAATTCCTTTAATGCTTGGTGTTGCTTCGGCCGGGCCTTGCTTTTTGATGTCGAGGGCCAGTTTCGGCGGTATGCAGCCATCTTCAGCTCGTTCTTGAGAACGGGATCAAAATATACTTATCACGGTTATTTATGATATTTGACTATTTATAAGCCTTAGTCTTTCTTTGATATGGCCAGCTCTACCAATTTTGTGTCACAATTTCCGTTTCTGAAGTTTGCATCGTTGCAAACGCAAAAGTCTACAATCTTTCACTTTTTGAAAAATTTTTGGATAATTTGACTTGAAATTTTGACAAACTTTATTGGCATATTTAAATTTTTCGCATTCTACTAGTTTTCAATTTCAGTTAAGCCAACAATAAAAAAGAAATAATGAAAAAAATTAAATGTGTTGCATTCGCAGCAATGCAAACCTCGCACATCTAAACTGTGGCACAGAACTGATAAGCTGGACGCATTAAAGCAACAATAAGTTAAATATCCTTTGAGTTAAATATTCTTTACTTCAGGGTAGAAATTATTGGATCCCATTTTTGATCTGATGTGGCTTTTTGACATATGCTGGCATTTGACAATTTTTTTTTTGCGACTTCCAACTCTATCCACTGGACTTCGGTATGAACAAAGCGGAATTCACTTCAGGGGGAAATTCTCCAAACTTACCTCAGCAACGGTGAAAGAGTTTCTCACATCCTATTGTTTTTTTTTTGGTGATCTCTTCATTGACTTATCAAACGAGGATCTTAGGAAAACGGGGATTTCTTCCAGACTTTTGGGATGTATAAGACATTTAGATAATATCTTGGCGAGAGTTTAAAGATATGAACAATATGAATAGAACTGACTCGAAAATGTCATTCAAAGAGTTATGCTGCGTTATGAACAACATTTATGCTGTTTGGATATCAAAATCTTACGAAAAACAAAAACATTCCCAAATGAACTACACGACAAGGTGATCTAAACCCAAAGAACAATATCAGCATGACCCGATCAACGCTGACCATATAAAATGGCAATATTTAACACATGGGTACACAAGTTGGTCCTTCGTCCACTTAGAGAAGATAAATTCAACAAGGAAGAGCTATAAGTCCTAGACGCAGCACACATAAACGAATACAGGTAAGCGAAATCTTAAGCACTATTAGCAAAAAGAAGAAAAAATGCCAATGACAATCTTACCACGCTCTTCAAACAAGACTGAGTTGAAGATCGGGGATAATCTTCAACTTGAGGACAAAAAATTGAGAACTAAAAATGCGGTTTATGTGAAGTTGATATATATTGAATGATTGATATATAATCCCACAAATTCAAAGGTGAAAAATTGTCTTTATCACATATTTAAGCTATTCGAAATGAATTTTTGATGCGATAAGTTAGTATAAAAATTGAGAACGGAATAACTAAACTAAAGTCAACCAAGATATAGGTGACAAGTCATCATATATCCGTCAATCCATGCTTGCAATGGTTTGGAGAACAACTAAATTCCGCTCACAACCGAAGCGTAGTTTGAATTTTCCATCGTTATCGTTTATTTCTATCGTTAATATAATTCAACAAAGGACGATAATTGCACACAATCACACAACTATCAACTGGATTAAGTTACTTTATTGTATGTTGATAGGAAAGAAAGGGTCTAGAGACAGCACCATTTTCATTGACCAGATGAACTTACTATTTGCCTAAATTTCACATTCGTATAAACCACGGTTTCTTGCGAATTATATAAATTATAAACTACAAACCTAACGCTAAGAACACTATTTTCGCGCCGAGAGAATCAAACCAAAATATTGCAAATATTTATAAACATAGAAAATAACATTTAATATTTATAATATTTCTCGAGACAATACATAATATCAATTAAGGCTGGACATCGATAAGTTAAGAGTTCTTTAACTTCATAATTTAGAATTTGAAACGGATCAGGATTAAAATAGGACAAAGTTATCATTTCACATTAATATATAATGCACAAAGAAGTGCAATTTCGATTGCTTGGTATAATAAATTAGTAATAAATATGTTTACACATCTATAAAGTTTCAGGATTGCACAACTACAAAGAAACCCTAGAAAATTTAACGGCTCTATTTGAATTTCGAACGTTTTATCATGATTATGGGCCGTGGGGATTTATAATGCAATTATTACTCTCTAAAACTTACTAGAAATTGATGAGTTAGTGGGTTGAAGTCCAATTGCATCGACTTTATCCTCGTTTTTTGACAAACTTGATTTTCCTGGCACACAACTAACTGGCTTTTTGGCCTTCCACAGCTTCATTATGATAATTTAAGACCAGATTTACAATTGCACTTTTTATCAATTTCAATCTTTTGTCAACTTCTCCACGAGCGAAAAATTTCAATTTTTATATACCGACGGAAACACAGAACAGTCATAATCTAGAAATTTTCTTGGCCGAATAAAACTCGATGAAAATAAGCATATCACTCGCGATATTAAAAATTATATGCACTTATACGCGAAAAATACGACGACAGGATGCAGAACAACAACAATATTTACCAGCAGAGAAAAAATTCAACATTCCATAGACGCCAAGTGACTCGATGTCGCGCTGCAATTATTCATCCGAAAATCTATTTCGAGATACGTTCTTGCCAAACTCAACTCTAGCACGGACCGTCTGCCACGTCTATTGCACGCGCTAGGCTACGACATCCTCGAAGGAGCAGAAATTCAGTGCGAATGACGAAAAGATCTTGAATTGTAGCCGCCCTAGTCGTCGACACGCTGCGCGGTTTTCTCAAAGTGCGTAAGGAGGAAATCTATAACGTATCGGGCGCATCATATGCAAACTAATCCACACACTCCCATTCGGCCGCACAGAAGCCACAACACAAGGCGCTGGACCTTAAATTTTAATATCGTTCCTCCGCTCCCATATACCTCAGCGCCACACACTTATGGATGGTGCTGCCACCGGGGAGACTGCCAGGGAAACCAAGTCAAGAAACAGAAACAACATCGAACTAAAGATATAATCGCAAACGACAATTTCAAACTGTTTCTGCTTTCCCCAAAAATCACTATCTCATGTCGATGGATTGTGAGAGCGCGTGGAAATGGGAAAAGTCGCGAGCTACCTCTTCGTTTTTCGGAAAAGTCTCGTGCAGTCCGTGTAGCAATTGAGAACTCTTCCGCTCGATATGTATGGTTGGATGTCTTGAGAACTTGGCCAACTTTCTAGCCGCTATGTCGGCACCAAAGAATCGCTACTGAAACTAGACTGTCCCATGGCTTCCATTCTGTAAGATTCTCATAAGAACATTGTAAAAATCGTACGAGTTGTATCTGTATCTATTAGGGCGCGGTTTGATATCTGAAAGGATTAAACATGTATCGGTTCAAAAACTTTTTGAAAAATTCGGTGGGAATGTTAAGAGACCGACAACGCCTATGATGAAAATCTTTAAAAAAAGACCTGTTAACATTTCCTTTTTTTAAAATAACTCAACATTGTATTATTTGATGGGAAAGCAGAATGCGTTCACTTTTTCCTAGGAATTAAGAGCAACTTTTCCAATTAGGAGACATTAATAAATGCTGCAATCCCCTTTTATGTACCCCCGCAGAAAAGGTCTACGATTAGCAACGACATATTGTGATTGCAAAAAAACACTTATAAATGAACCAATTATTCAATAATTGTTATGTTCCTGTGCACAAAATTTTCTAAGGATCATTTCTAGGGATTTCGTCTATCGTCTGGCTGTCAAACAGTTGAGTTGGTAGAGTTTGTCGTCAAAGAAGGAAAACCAGACAGCAAATATCTACGTCCACCTTCGTTTAGAAAGGGATTGCCCCAAGTCCCCATTTGTCTAGGTCAGTATTAAAGACTTGTTAATCCTTTTGCCAGTTTGTGATCATTTTTCAGCCCTGCTGATCATTCTTCGTAAATTTAAAACAATTTTTAGTTTTGATTATGAGGGAGAAGAAAAAGAAATCAAAAAAGTTGAGAGAAAATTCATCGTGGAGCTAAAGAAGAAGTATACAGAGTAGTAAGGGTATCGACGGGTACAAGTACTGATTCTTCCGTCCTAGTTGTGTAAAATAATTATTATACGGCGAAATCTTTATTGTCGAAGGCGCGATCAGGCCGCCCACACATATTATCATCGAGAAAATAACTTTTGTTAATGCATGTGATAAAGGTATACCTCAGACAAACGGTAATCCTAATAGCAGTTTATGTTAAGAAGAATAACAATAGAAATTAAGAGGAATCCTTTAAAATGTTAGATGCCATGGATGAGTTCTTTGTAGAAAACATTTTCTCTCAAGAATCAATCGATTAAAGCGAGTTGCTGAGAGTATTTGCATTAACCTCGTGAATTCTAGAATATGGTCATATTTGCAATTTATAGTAAATTTTGTATATTTTGCATCAAAGGAATTGATTTGATTTTAATATGGGTCAAGTCATTGGCAATCAGGTATAAAGCTTTTAACCTATATATATACCTTATGATAAGGCATAAATAATGATATAATAGAAGTGGTGATTGCAATGCGCAAAACGCACTTAGCCAAGAATTATGTCTCACTCGAATTGCTGTCACTTACTTTTCACTATCACATTAACCGTCCCAATACAATTCGCACATACACTGATAATCCTTGGTGGCGCCTATACTCGCATTCCTAGTGACACATTGACAGTGACCTTCACAACTTAAAAGTGACTATTTCATGGAAATGGTCAATGAAGACAGAATATTTTAAAAGAACAGTTCAAAACTAGTATAATTATTAGAATAAGGCTTAGCTAAAGCTTAAACTAATCATTAGTTAAGCATTAGCCTGATATGCCTGATCGTTCTTTTTGCTGGGATGGACTGCAACGGAATATCATCTTTCAACAAGACCGCAATCCGAAGTACGCTGCTGTAATTTTGAGTCTATGAATATTTCACTCCCTCTAACATGTTCAGAATTAGCGTTCCAGACGTACTACAGTTACTAGTTCCCAATCAAATTGAACAGTAATGGAATATAAAAGGCTTGTCAACATACTATCAAAAATAAAAAACGAAACTTCACGGAATGTAGAGGTAAACCCGTGGTCATAGAAATTGCATCACCTATGACTGTTGTCTATTTTGATCCTTAGTGGGTAAACAAACAATGTGTAAGCAAATAATTGATTTACCTACTATAATTAGAGAGAAATTGAATCAGTCAGTTATAGTTCAGTTCTGCCTTGAATATCGAATATTAAACACGTATTTCTTATCATTATATCCCATAGGCTGAGTGTCAAATAAATATTTAATGAGGAAATAATTAACATAGTGGCGTTTGCGGAAATGGGACTTGCTTCGTATGAGATAGCAAAGAGGGTGTAGTGCAACCAATCCACTGTGGTAAGAACAGTTAAGAAATCGTTCCCAAGGATCTACAGAGCGAAAGAAAGGAACTGGAAGAAAAAGGAAGACAAATGAGCGTTTAGATCGCGTAAATAGTAGATTATCCTTGGAGAATCACTTTATAACTGCTAAAAAAATATCAAGAAATCAAGCAGATAACCACTTATCAAAAGTAAGTCTACAAACAGTAGGCAGAAGATTTAGAGGAAAAGGTTTAGGATTATATTAAAAGGAAGAAAACCAACCAAAAAACCATTTCTCAACAAAAAAATTAAAAAGTCTCGCCTAAATAGTGCACAGTATTTTAAAAATTGGACATCTGATGAATGGAGGAAAGTGTTGATTTTAGATAAGAGTAAATTCAACATCTTCAGTTCTGACGGTGCTCCATATGTAAGACAACCGCCATATGCAAGATTTGACGAATCCTAGACTTTAAAAAAACGTGAAACATCTGGCAAGTGTTATGGTCAGGGGATGTTTTTTTTTTTACTTAGGCCAAATACACTCCATAGATGGGACGGTGGATACAGGAAAATATAAAAAAACTTTCGAAGAGAATTTGATAACCTCAATAAATTCCCCTCTTACACACTGCGGAACCTTCATTTTTCAAGATGATTTTGCTCCATGCAATAGAGCCAAATCGGTAAGTTAAGTATTTTTTTTAATATATTACCCGTAAGATACTTTGTCCTAAAACTAAACTTAACGATTGTGTTTTTGGATAGTCAAACAGAAAACGAGTTTCTAACAGAAACCGGGATCTCCACGTTGCCATGGCTAGGTATTAGTCCTGATTTAAACCCTATAGAAAATTTATCGATGATCATGAAAAAACCACTTAATGTTACAAAGCTTAAGAATAAAGATGAGCTGAAATAGGCAATCGAAAAGGTGTAGAATGATCAGATTGGTAAACCAAATCATAAGAAATGTTATTGACTGAATTCCAAGCAGGATCGCCTCAGTTATCATGGTTGTCATATAATTTTTCTAAATAAATTCACATGAGTATGTAAAAACCATTTTTTTTCTCAAATTCCTCGTTAGCACAAAACATTTTATTTATTTAACATTTAATTTAATTTTACCGTTCTATTTTTTCATATTTTATGAATATTATTTATTTTTAATTTGGGTTTTAATCATTTTTCATAGTTTATAACATACTCTTTTCCTTTGCAAAACATTTGCAAACCATCAAAAGATACGAACAACATCGGTTTAAGGAGATCCTTCATTATTTATAAGTGATCTAATCTCTATCTATCGCCACGACTATAGGTCATTAGTAAATGTAAATAATTGAATTCAGTTACTCATTATCTGTATATATAACAAATTTTATCTAAATCAATAATCGATATTGATTTAGGGTCAATAATCCTTCGAACTATCGTCGAAAAAACATCTCCATCTGGAAGTCAGTGCAAACTGTCAAACAACTGAGTACGACGCCTTCATTAAGTTCCTTACCAAGCAAGGAAAGTCAGTTGAAACCAGACAGGAAGAGATGGATTCTGTTTACGGAGGCTCTTTTCCGGGCATGCCTTAAAAGTGACAGAGTCTCTTCAAGCAAGACAGACAGGGGGAGAGGTTTCACGGCCGATCGAAGTGGCTACTCCGGAAATTATTCAAAAAGTCGAAAAATTTAACTTGGAAGATGCTGGACTAAAGAAAAATTAGGTTGCAAAATTGGTTGAATAATCGGGTATGACAATTTTTAAAATTATGCATGATCATTTTGCCATGAAAACGACCAGTACTATATGGGTGTCAAGAATGCTCTCACCGCCTCAAAAACAACACCACGTAAAGTGTTCCCGCGCGTTTTTGGAACTGTGTAATGAAGACAAGTATGAACTATTGAATTGAATTATTACTGAAGACAAAAGTTGGATTCATCATCATAAACCTGAGCCCAAACTGAGCTTTATGCATTTGCCCGAATATGACACATGACAACCCGAGAAATTTAAGGTATCACAGTCGACAGTCACAAATCAAGGCGAAAGTTTCTTGGAACTCACAAGAACATCTTGTTGACAGATTACTAAGACAAAGTTATATACATTACCGGAAAATACAGTGTCGAACATTTTTTTTACGTACCGACAAAAACAAATGAAAGGCTTGTAAGTTAACTAAAAATACTCGCCGGCTTATGTAAAGTAAACATTTTAAACATAACATAACTTACAACAAGTTTGAAAAGTCATCAAACGAAAAGATCATTTTATCACAACTTAAGAATAAATCAACAATTTCCTTAAAATCTCCCTCTTTCTGGTGTCCCAAGTGACTTCAACGCAAGAATGTTAGAGTAGGGAGTGCCGCAACATAACTCAAGATGCTCCTCGTTGACTTACATGACAGCAAAGTCTCGTTTCATGTCAACCTCATCCAGAAGGGTTGCAGATTCTGAGCATCTGTTCCAGCTTAAAGAACTACTTCAGGAACACTGTCAAGGTGGGTCAAGCTGGGTAATCGCATTGACATCTAACACGAGTCGGAGAATAATGGGCTGGTATACAGCGATTGTGGACAGGGAAGATTAGGTAGAAATGCTTAAAGTACCTAAAAATCTTCAAAAACTTGTTCCTTTGTTGCTAAAGTATAAAAGATTAATTTTGAGAAATGAACAACTAAAATTAGTAATACTTTAATTAGTAACTGGATTCAATTGATTTATTTTCATTTTAATTATTAATAAAATTTTGATTATTATCATAATAAAATAATATAACAGTTATATTTTTAAAATATTGCAATATAAACATGCATATAGATCATAGCATTATTTCGTAGATTTTGGCCGTTTTATGTCAGCTTTTACCAGGTGAAATGTACCACCTGGTTCGATTTATCGGCCGATTTCAGCACCTCTTCGATTATTCTATCTGAAAGGAACCCACCTACTTTCACGGCAAGATCACCGCGCAGTCTATCCCATCATCTGCATTAAAAGCGACAGGCGTCAACAATACAAAGTTTTGTATGAAGTATGGTAACATGAGTTAAAAAAAGTTTGACATGGAAAATTGAATGACGAGTTGAATTGACCAGTTTTGAACGTATTTTGAAACCTATAGTAACCATTTCTCTAGTGCCAATTTTCGATGTGGTTGGATCGATTGCTGTTTTCAATTTAATTATCCTTCTAGTTTTCGGCAAAATTATTGCTCAGCGCTTATCAAATAATTGACTGATGGCACAACTAGTTGAAAAATCAAGAAGACTCCAGGAAAGGTTACTGGTGATTGAAGCTCCACACAAATGTAAAAATCATGGCGGCTTTAATGCTGCGTACGGTTGCAAAAAGAGCTATACACTCTGATGTATTTTCAAAACAAAAAAAAAAAACATAAATAATTCATAATAATAATATAGTTAATTGCTGAAACCGAGACGTGGCACCTGCAGCGGAAAAAAAAGCAAGGTTAAAAGACAGGTTTTTTGAAAATACAAAATCCGCATAATGGCGACGCAAGGAAGTAACTATAAACGGAGTAGCTCACCGCGTGGGCGTGGGGATTTTAGGACATATTAAAAACCCTGATCCTTCCACGTCATACACACACACGAAAAAATTCTTATTGATTCATTTAAAAGAGAAAAAAATTTAATGGAAAGAGAGTAAATAAATAGAAGTAATTAAACTAAAGCAAGTACTAGCAAAGTATTCAATTTACATTAATTCTGCTGCGCTGATTCTGACCACCTCTACTTGATTTCGAAACTTCACGTGAGCATATGAATTCTGCTGCGCTGTTTTTGGCCACCTCTGCTTGATTTCCAACACAAATCTTCACATCAGCTTGTTAATTCTCCTCGATTCTATATTTATCGATACTTCACGATTCTGGAATATTCTATATAAATCGATACTTCACAATTCTGGAGTATTCTTTATTTATCGATACATGCCAATTCCGGATTATTCTTAATTACTCCATACTTCACAATTCTGAATTATTCTCCGTTTATCGATATTTCCGAAATCTGGCTTAGTCTATATCTATCGATACTTCTCAACACTGGATTATTCTCTATGTAACGATACTTCTAAATTCTGGTTTAGTCTCCTTACTCAACATTTTACTCTGCTTCTTATAGCTAGTTGTTCACAACAAACATATGAATCATATTGACTGTAAATTTTTCTCAGAAGCGTTCCAATTTTTTTTTTTAACGAACAAAAACTTTTCGATGTCGTAATTGCTCCGATCTTTAAAAAATACTTCTGCTGGAAAATAAGGAAAAAGCATTCTACTCATTTTGTACTATTGAATTATTTCCCTTATTAAATGAAATTTTGGCCGCTATCGGTTGGTTTTCATCAGCGATCCTTCTTACAGTACTTGCACTATGCCAATTTTGAATGAGAGTTCTATGAATACTCTTGAACATCACAAATGCATAAGGAGGACGAAACAATAATCGTTCAATTTAAGGTTGAAATTTTCAATGTCCTTTTATGATCGACTTTTATGCTATCGACTATGACCACTAACGGGGAAAATTATCCAGCAATATCTCCCGCGCTATCTAAACTCAAATTTTCATCAATTTTTCAGTCTATTTTCTAAAGTGAAAAAATTGTTAAACATCTAAATGGTTTCCAATTTCGTCGGCTAATTCAACCCAACCCTAGCTCCAAAATAATTCACAAATTGTTTAGGTATTTACTTCCCGAACAACTCATGTCTTCGACCTCAACATACACTCATATGGTACAATGCTCAATTTCTGCAAGACTATCTTACGGATAAAGGAGGAAGTAGAACAGCAAAATTGGCGGCAATTTTCCTCAGCCCAACATGCGACATATGTACATATGTATGTAGCAGCATCCTCAATATATTGCTACACGCCCGAAACATAGTCGAAGAATTTTTGGAAATTGAAAAAATGTCGTAGCGTGTCATCTTAGAATCGAATGTTCATGTTCATTACAATGTCGACCCCCTTCCTAAATAGGCTATCCTTGTTTTCGGCTAAGTCCCTCGAATATAGTGATACTGAGATTTATTAGAAAATTAGTTTCGGGTGATAGTTATCGTTCGCCTACAAATTTTTCTTTTCTCACACTGAAACTTCTGTTCGGCAGGATTTGAAGATTAAGTGCTGATGTGTTACTTTGTAGATCTCAATGTATGTCTAAATAGGAAATAGTCACGGGCTGTTGGGATATGAAACGCGGATAATTACTCCTCCCGCGCTTTAATTGTAAAACTTCACAGATGACGTGGGAATGAAAACATGATTGGTTCTACATGTGTATGGTTTATTTGTAAAAGGTCATAAACTGAATACCAAAATACTTAAGTGCGTTATTGATGGTAAATTAACCTTGAGCACAAATAAAGAATTTTCAAGCAGAACTAGCATTAACTGTTTCATTTAAAACAAATCTTTTGAAAAATTGCATTCAACATTTGAAAATTGGTTTCTAATTGATCAACATCTAGATTTATTTTAGCGGAAAATGATAAAAAAAATTTTTCGTGAAAATCTTAAAGAGTTTATAAAAATTTTCCACTTTATGAAACATACTGCAACCTAAACATCAACGAAGCCCAAATGAGCAAAATCTCATAGATTAACGTTATCTAAACTTTAATTTTATTAAATAGAAAATAAACGGTTTTCCTTAGGGACATACCTATTTTACCTATTAATAAAACACATGAATATTTGAGAAATTGAGTTCAAATTTATTGTGGGTGTAGTGCAAGCTTTACATGGTACGAACTACCACGAGCCCGTTTAAAGCGGTCGATTCCTCGTTTTCACATTTTTCCCAATTGGAGAAATTTCCGTGTTTCAAATAATCAAGTGGCTTTAGTTCTTTCGTCAATTTGATCTTGCAAGCATGTAGGCTAAGATGCTTTCGCAAAATACGCCACAATGTCGTTTGAGCGATGCCCAATTCCTGAGAACGACGTGAAATCGACTCATTTGCCTCATTTTGAATCGATGCACTTACGGCAGCGATATTTCCTTCACTTGGAGTGGTACGACGTCTTTTTGGCACCGGAGTGAAAAATAGTGAAGGTGAGAAAGACTAGATTGGGACGATTATTATGGCCGAAATTGAAAACAGCGATTTTAAAGTTGCAAGAACCAACTTAGAATTTCGGTATTGATTTTTAATAATTTCCAAACGTTGTTGGTTCGTTAACTTTACCATGATGAAAACGTGACTTTACTAACGTTTCGGCATTGACAGTTCATTTAAAAGTTTAAGGGTGCGTTCATATAAAAGATAGTGGAAAACCCAATTGTTACAAATCGAAAATGTCGCAAATCGCACCAAGAAAATCGTACTTTCAAGTGAGACAAGTGAACAAATTTACAATGGCGGAAAAGGGTATCGAATTCCACAAAATTAATTGAATTGCTTGATAATATATTAGCGCAATTAATTAAATAATTTGCTTCAATTAGTCGTTTTAATTATTTCACCAGTGGCGTAGCAAAAGGGGGCGGGCCGCACCGGGTGTCACCTTTTTTGGGGTGACACCCACCCGGTCTCTCAACTTTAAGAACAATGTACAAACAAAAAATAAATAAACCGCTAGCACAAATATTTCTTTTTCGGGGATTCCTCCACTAGCACTAGCTCAGCTCTATGTATAATTCGGGGATTCCCACAAAAGAGCCTGACGCTGTCGTTGGGGATTCCCCGTCCCATACTCGCGATCTTTGACGTCTCAGTTCAGTTGCAACATTTCTCATTTATTTCGTGAAGGAAGTGTGTTATGTTTGGTTGGCGTGAATTGTTAAACGTGTATAATTCTATAGTGATAGATAATAAAAAGAAAAAAACAATATTTTAGAAACTTAAATGCTGTTTTGTGAAGATTAAAAAGATTGATTGATTCATATCGAATATTTTACAGGTAAGATAATTTTATAATTACATTAATTTCCTAGTACTTCTATGGACGAAACTTATAGGGTTATGCAAAAATGGCTAATGTCATATCAGTCATTTTCGCGTGAGTACGTATGGACTGGCACTATAAAGTCAACCTGGGGGGCTAGCATGCTAATTTTTACGTCGGATTATGTGGTCACACAACTGTCAGTTCCCATACGTTTTTGACGTTTGTGTTACTATAAAAACGTGGATAAAATTAGCATGCTAGCTACACTGGGCTAATTTTTGGGGAATTTTTATCTGATTATAACATACATAATATATTTCCTTATCAACTAATATTATTATAATTTAAGTCAGGATATTTTATCTACTTTCATATTTTAATATCATTTTAGGTTGTAAATCGCACGTTTTGCACAATAATAAATTGAAATTTACACTTCGACAAGTACGCGACTATAAATGATTTCGTTATTCGAATGAAACCGAATTTACTAATAACTTTATTTGAATGCGAAATTAGTAATTTACAAATCTTGTTATTCGAATAATTTTACTAAGTAGTCTAATTAATTAATTTCAATTTTTTTTAAGTTTTTAGTAAATTTGTTTCATTTTGCTTAACTAGTTTATGAGAAAATACTCTCACATTATAGACCATAACAACTGGGTTTTTGTTTTAGTGTAAGAAACAAACATTAAGTGAAAAATGACCCGGGGAGTGTATACATCGAAAAGAAAAAGTGGATTTCAGCAAAGGAAAGCCAAACAGGCTAGATTGGATGTAGCTCAGAGTATGTCTGGATCAACTTTTAAGTATGTTACAAAAACTGATGACAGCGCAAGTTCATCAAAAGAAACTGATTTTCACTCACCTTGATGCAAATGCAAGAGATGATTTAGATAATATCAACTCATCTTCAGGAAGCAACATTGACAGGACAGAATTAATTAACACAAACGAAGAAGATGCTGAAAATAATAGTAGCAGTACTATTATTGCTACCAATGAACCATTGCCTCAATTGAATGATGTGTCAGAATGGAGTATTCCTGTTCCTTACAATGTTTGCATTGAAATAATAAAAAAAGGAAGTGAATATTTCTAAAACAAAGAAGGACCATTTGCCACTCTAGACACGGAACCAAAATAAAAGGTGACGCTCTTCATCTCTCAAAAGATTGGTTTTATAAAATTATGCCTAATGGTGAAAAAATCCTACGGTCATTGATGGTTTATTTCCTCACCTCTAAAAACCTGTACTGTTTCTGCTGTCGTTTATTTGCTATGGCCAATAATACCAATGCGGGAACATTTACGACTGGATTTCAAAAGTGGTGGAAATTAAATCCGAAAGTAGCTGACCACGAATGTTCAAATGAACATCTAGAAAATCTTGAGAAATGGAAAACTTTAGAAATGAGACTAAAATTGAATAAAACAATAGATGATGCAGCTTTGCAATTGATGGATACAGAAAAACAGAAGTGGAAGCATCTTTTGACTAGATTACTGGATATAACTTTATTTCTGGCTAAACAAAACTTAGCGTTTCGTGGACATGATGAAGGACTAGACTCTAAAAATAAAGGCAATTTTTTGGAATTAGTAAATCTATTGTCAAAGTATGATGTAGTATTGAAAGAACACATGATGAAATTGGAGGAAGACAAAACTTCAAAAGTATCATATTTGTCGCCAGATATACAGAATGAATTCAATAATGTTCTATCAAACCATGTGAAAACTAAGCTTGTCAACGAAATTAAATCAGCTAAATATTTTGGTATTATGTTTGATAGCACACCTGACATTTCACATATTGACCAAATGTCTGAAGTGATACGGTATGTGAAAATAGAAAATAGGAAAGTGGAAGTTAAAGAAGCATTCCTTCGGTTTTTTCCTTTGCAAGGAAAAAAGCTGCTGATCATCATAGATATTATGATGTGTCATTCCCAAGGCTATGACAATGCTGCTGTTATGAGCGGTGTGCACGGAGGAGTACAGTCCATTATTAAAACAAAAAACAATAAAGCAATTTGCCAGCGATGCAGGACTCACACTGAAAGAGGAACTTCAAAAAGGTATGTTGGAATGTCTTGACCGATTCAGAGTTGAACTCCAAACAAGATCGAAGTCTCTTCAAGATGTAGCTTCATTGTTCGAGATCGTACAAACTAATGCTTTGCTTTTGGCGAATACTGAAGAACTGAAATTAGCTACATCTAAATTTACTGATTTTTATGATGAGGTCTCAGAAACCGAATTACTTTTGGAGATACCAAGACTGCGAAGACACTGAAAAGCCGCTAATGTTACGGTTACCTACTGATTGGGTGTCTCTAGATTTTTTAAAGTTCATTGTAGAATGGGATTTTACAGAATCTCTTCCAAATCTTATGAATGCACTGAAATTGTTCATGACGGTTTGCGTGTCCGTAGCTTCATGTGAGAGGAGTTTCAGTAAATTAAAATTAATAAAAAACTATTTGCGGGCAACAATCACCCAATCGTGGCTTAGCAATCTTGGTATATTAGCCATCGAACACGAGGCAATACAAAATATAAATTTCGATGAAGTTATTGCTGATTTTGCAGCTGTCAAAGCTAGAAAGAAGAAATTTTAATTGTATAACAATTCCTTTTCTGTCTTAGTTATTATTGTGTTTTGTTATTTCTTCAATGTTATAAATAATAAATGATCCATGTCCTTTATCATATAAAATTTATTGCTTCTTACTTCCGATGGGGTCACACCACCAACTTCCGCACCGGGTGCCACCCAAGGTAGCTACGCCACTGTATTTCACATCAGCTATGGAAAATGGGGGAATCTGTTGAATCCTAATTCCGTCCATAATAAGTATTCTCGTTTGGCTTTACGTATGCAACAAAACCACAGCTGGACGATATTCGAATTATATTTTTCCATATTCTAACAATGCAATGCTTTTTTGGATTGAAACCGTAAAAGGGTATTGACATTTTGATGCATGAATCAAATTAACTTTATTATTTAACATTATCGTAATAATATTGTGAAAACCGTTCGCAAGGAAAATATCACTTGACACCTGAATCCCGAACATTCAGTAAGAATTACAATTAAATTTACATTGTGGGCGAATGCTCACATACAGCTTCCGAGGATTTAAACGCAGTTACAAGAAAACGGCCAACATTGTTAAGCCCTGCAGAAACAATGACGGATAAACTGAGAACTAAAATGGAACTCCCATCTAACATGATTAGGGCGGAAGATGCGTCAGTGAAAACATCATGTTTGAACAGTATGAACAGTAAATTTAATGAATTTATATCAGCTAGGAGAAAATTAGTAGTAAAGCAAAATATTCTGGTATCCATACATAATCACCCTGCTCCCAATGTTAATCCCTTTAGTAGATTGTCTAAATGTAACCCAAACGAGAACAATGATATTAACGTTATCACTGCACCAACGATAAAAAAATATGGTTCCCCTCCAATCTTTGTGGGGCACATCAAAGCAATTGTCCTTAAAAAATATCTCAGAGCGATACATCTAGCAGACAGTAATCAATTAGGATACCGGATCACGAGACTATCCAACGATCGATGAAAAACGCAGTGGACAAACTCGTAGCACATGAGTATTTCTTTGACCTTATCAAAACTACCTCAGCCGATGGACATTCTCTAACCCCAAAATAAAAGAAAAATTGCGTTGTATTATTGAAGGCTTTAAGCTCAGACTTTGGGTTAAATTCAGTGCGCGAGGACATTAAAAGCCAACTTCAAGAGTTAAAAATCAAATGACTTACAACATCATAATTGAGGGTGAACAAACCACAACCAGGTTTTGGCTTATTGCGAATTACTGTCCCCTCGGAAGGAGAAAAACACACACTGTTCAAACTATGCTACTTTATGCAGCAACGAGCTACCTAGGACCTACCTACCTCTTTGTGTACCATGCGGAGATGAGCATATGTTAATAGAAAGAACTTTCCTGGAAGACAATAAAGAAACGTGAATTGGCTCCATCCTGCACAATCTGCATAACACATGGTTATTTCGCAAACTTTTCCTGGAGTCCAGAAAGAATGCGACTTGTGGAAAGGGCTATAGGGATAAACACAAAAAGAGCAGTTTTTATTCTTCATACATCCCCTTTATCAATTCATCAATTCAAAAAATTCTTCGAAGGATACAGTCGTCCACATTTCAGTAACTAGAAATCTATGTTGTAACACTAAATCCCCTTATCTTACTTGGAGCCTGATCACTCCGTATCTGGTCGCTGTTCCTCCCGTTGCTGTTCGTAATAAAAATGGGTTGGCCTTTGTAGGCCTTTAAACGGCTGCGTATCAGAATTGGTCAGAATGTTGATCTTTTTGCACCAGTACAAATAGTAAGGACGTTGTGTTTACGCTGACTTATCCATGAACACATAAGTCTGCCTCTGACACGATGATGGTGGTGCAGGGGACATCGATCATCCTACCGTATTTCTGTCCCGCGATGTTGTTATTTATAATTTTCCCGACCCCTCAGTTTGAGAGACCTTAATGCTAGGCTCTGGTCCTGCTCTGTCTCATTCTAACGGCACACGCTGGGTTTCTTTCGCTGCCTGAAGTCTCGTTGCAGATGCCCTAGCTCACCACAATTCCAGCATATAAGAGAATCATTCACCTGTGCCTCTTTGCTCATATCAACGCGCTCACTTCTGCTTTCTTTCGGACTCTGGCTGTGTTACGAGCGGTAGTTTTGGGGGCTTCGAAATTTAAACTATAGGCCAGTGCGTCTGTTTGAAAAAGGTTGGTTATAAAAACAACAAACAAAATGGACTGCACACAGGTTTACAAGTTTTGTTTATGATGCTTCAACTTTGAATATTTATTTAACAATTTATGATCACAGTTTTCTTTCTCGATGGTTATCAGCTGAAAGGTGGTGAGAAGTTTCACCCAGACGGTGTTGATGATAGACGTCTGTCACCACGAGTTTGATCCACCGCTGCTCTACGGTATGTTGATAGGTTACCTAGTGCAAAATCTGGGTCCACCAGCTAGGGTGCAATGAGCTTACAGTCACCAGTGTGGTTGAGATTTGCTCAAATCACCAGCGAGGGTGATATCAACACTGATCACCAACTAGGGTGATCCTCTCTACACGTCACCAGCTAGCGTGAAAAAACTCTTTAACTCCAGCGAGGGAGATAGTCCTTCAACGTCACCAGTGAGGGTGATATTCACTTGTAGACAAATAATCACGATCCTATATGTGCAAAGGTCTGTCTCTAAGGAGAGCCAGAAGAAGACTGACTGGTAGAACGACGGCGGAAAGGTCCCAAAGTCCGTAGAGAGAGAGCAGTTCTAGAGAAGAGTCGGTCTCGTGATTGGTTGAAGAAACTCTATTGGAACGAGTGTCTCACGTGTTGTTGTGAAGTATGGAAAAGCCCGTCATAAAACGACGTATTTAGTTCTTTGTGAGGTTGAGGACCTGGAAAAACCCAACATCTGGGCTGTTCAGCCTTCCCAATTGCTCACCTCATCTGGTATGGATTTTTCCTTTGTAGATAGGGATAATAATTTTTATTATATGTTTATTTTTGGGCTTTTCTCTTTTTCTTTACATATCTCAAACAGCTTCCTTTACTGAGCGTTTTTCGGCTAGGAGGACAGATGCAGTTCATTGTCCTGCAATGTGATATTAAACACATCTGTTGCCACATCGCCTCAATGATGTAGGTCATATGCTGGGCAAGCAAATAGTCCGAGACATTCAATTTTCCTCAAATAGCTGCTGCAGGTTTTCGCATGGTTTCTGTATCCGATTCCGTAGCTGTGACCTGTTTATCGACATCAAGTGATCGTCTCCAGATCTCATGTCAAGTGCATTTATGATAGCGATGGATTTTGGGTGTGACTCAACGGGGATAGTTTGAAGAATCTCAGCAGATGTACCACTTAGGACAAGAATCAATGCAGTCGCTCGTTCTTGCTCATTCCAGTGATTTGTTGGAGCGGCGGCTTCAGACTGAGTTTTTGAAATACTCCAAGCAATTTGTCCATCAAATGTTGGTGCTTTTACAGTTTTTGATGAGGCATTGGCTATACTCACTCTAGGAGCCTGTGGACTGGCTATCGTAATACTTGCTTGCTTGAAGTCTTCTTTTATCCTTTCTAATTCTTCCCGCACCGTTCCCACTTTGCTCACCCTTTCTTCCACTGTCAATCCTTTCTTCCTTTGATTTCAAGGTTGAGCTTTTGACGTAGTCTGGTCTTAATCAGCTTTTTTTTTATTTTGTTTGTTTTGTTTGATCAAACTTCTGGTTTAAGTCAGCTGATTGCTAGCCGAGCTTCAGGTTTGATTCCGCCCATTGCTTTTGTATTGACATCAACATCCGCATCAGCCCTTTCGCAGACAAAGATTGCTCCTCGTCCCCTCCTCCAGTGCAACTTTCCGCATCGGAAAACTCTAACAGATACGGATCAATCCCTTCCACTGCCAGGGCATCGTTTAACCAGGTGATTAAAAAAAAAGTTCAGCTATATACAAAAGTTCACTATTTTTCTATAGTTTCACTATTCACAAGTTCACAGCCAAATTACTTCTACTATTTTTTAATAAAGTGTTCGATGGTGTTCACTTCACTTTTGCAATAATATCCAACTTCTGCCAGCAGTGTTGCATTTATTCAGGTGCGCGGCCTTTAACGTACTAAACTCTTAACTTCGAGCTAGCGAAACCATACTTTTGAAGTGTGGTTTCACATTTGATCACTAAAACGCTTGACCTATACTCATCGTCTCCACCTTCTATAGTTGCTTATATACTTGCATCTAGCCAATCTGGAATCTTCTCAGACGTTCAATGTAGATGATTCTCAAGTTCACACTCTAAATCGCTTGCATTTGCATTGTTGTTATTGCTAATCCAAATACATTTAATTGTGTTTCTCTTTCGAGAATGATCCACGTATTTGTTGTTGTTATAGTCGTCTTGATGGTATCATGAGCGTGTTTTGTAAGCGATTTGATCTACCGTTGCGATAAGCACGTTGGTCATATGACATCCACTGATCGGATTGTCATGAAACTCTGACAGGTCAACGGTGGAAAATGTATGTCAAAGGATAGCGCCACTGTAGAATTTTTTTAAAAGTACCATTGCTTAGACAGACGTTACATTCATACTCGAAAATTGTTTCGAAAATCATCCGATAAAAGTGGTATTTCGTGGTCAACAACGGGTAATGTGACTGAAATATCTTCAAAATAAATACGAGTTCGCATTATTTTATGAGATTTATCGCATACAAATCATTAAAAGTGAAGTCTGCTCAATATGCAATTATTCAATTAGTCTACCCGCATATTTACACAAACATATGCTTGCGACTCACCCACCCTCGATTGAAAATTTAAAAAATATCGAATTTGAAACATATCGTGTGACACCATGAGAGAGATATTCAGGCCAACAAGGGATGTGACATGTATATAAACTTGTAAATACAAATTACTCCGGTGTCCCCTCACACTCATCGAAATCATTAGCAAAATAAAATGTAAATGTTAAATGGTGATCCTTTTCAGCTTTACTATACACATATAATTTATTGATGTAAACAAAGGTATTGTTCTCATATGCCGTGAGATAGAAATCAACTATTGATTAGGCCCAGTAATGTATTTGTAATGATGGAAATGTGTGGATTTCTCGTAACATAATTATTTACGTTGAACAATTGTAACCAGAATGCGAGACCAATTATGAAATTCTAAGGGAAATTCGGATTCGGAAAAAAAAAACAATATTGTAAATAAAATGAAATAAAAAGTAACCAAAATTTGCGATATAAATACACTTCAAACGAACAATGTAAATTATTTTGTAAAAATCATGCACTTAGCATTAAATATAATAGGCTCAAATGAAAATCCTTGCATGAATCCTAGTTGCTATTACTTCAATAAAAAAGGTGACGCTTAGAGCTCAAATTCTACCCAGAGCCACAAGGACCTCCACTTCCCTTACAGAAGCTTGCAATGAAAACGTTATCGATGATTATACACATAGAAAATGCATGTCATGTGAATATTTTATGAGTTCGGTTAGTTTCGAGGATATTATACAAGCTCTGTTTGTGCTAGGATTAAGTCGAAAATGCCGCACAAAGTATCGAAAATCAACCGAAAGCATTTCACGTTGAAAATAGTTTCGAAACATTGCGTAAAATGGGCGGTCGAATGAAAAATTTAGTGGAAAATTTAGTTCTCTTTCGCCGAAGTTTAATTTATCAAACAAAAGAATTTTTCAACAATTCAACCCTTCATGGTGTTCGTTATATTGCTGATAGTAGCCGCCCATTCGGTGAAAAGTGAGAAAGACAAAAAATTAAAGTGATGTTTATTGGAAGTGTGATATTCAAATGTGTGTTTTTTTTCTATTCTTGTAAGGTTTATGTGGTTTGCGTTTACAACAATTGGTGCCGTGGCAGCTTTAGTAATAATTATGAGTTTATGGGAAAAATTTCAAACCAATCCAACAATCACAGGTGAAGAATAATTGACGGGCAAATATTGGAACATGTGTTTGTGTTTAATGATGCAAATTTCCAGGTTTGGATACCGACTTTCACAATCAACAAATCATTTTCCCGACCGTCGTTGTGTGTCCTGTTAATCCATACGATGAAAATAAGGTTAAGGATGTGTCGTACAAAGAACTCGCGTAAGTTAACACTTTTTAAAAATTTATTATTTAGTCCACATTGGTTCAATCACAAAAAAACAGTATAACAACCAAATCTATACGAAGAAAGCAAAATTAGATTCATATACTACAAATGATATAAAATTTACAGAAAAATTTTAAAAATTTACTTTTCTGATATGGTAAAGGTACATCGCGAAATTTCAAAACAGGAATCTGTTATATTTTAGTCAGACAAATAATTTGTATTCAAATAATAAATTGATAATCAAAAAGCATACTACGTTCAGAATTAAAAATCCGGCTCAAAAAATATGGAAAATTATGTATTTTACCACTAATATTATTTCAATGCATATTGACTCTATAATATGCCCAACTGTTCTAGATGGGCTGTTATCTTGAAAGCCTTTAAAGATGATTTTCAGGTACCAGAACACCTGATGCAGATTCTGAGAGACCATCTGTAATGCCGCAGCTAATTCTGCAACACAAAAGAAAAGAGCCGGTGGATGACAGTTGCATTACGTTTAACGCAGGGCTCCATTCTAGACGCAGACCTGTTTAACATTCCTATGGCGCACCGCTGAAGCTTGAGCTGCCAGATTAATCATAAATATAACACTTTGTTCAGTGCAATTCATGGGCTGGATAAATGCCCTTGGGATCAAAACCGAAGTAATTATTCCGACATAGAACCAAATTCCCAGAGTGAGTTTTCTCATTCTAGGGGATGCGCTGGTCGAAAAAAACAGCAGCAAAATATCTGGACGTGTTGATAGAGTCGAATATAGACGATAGCTGAAAACGCTGCAGCGGGTGTAACGCCTCCCACTCGTATCAATATAGAAGCGCATACTGCATGCATTCGATTCCATTCCACTTCGATTCGATTCCACTCTATAGGACTTAAATATAGGGCAGCACTCTGAGCAACGAGTATAACTTGAAGCGGTTGGAACAGGTTCATAAACAAGGAGGCAAATCGAATGGTGTCTGAGGTAGTGATGCCCATCGCCCTCCTTGCTAGAGAGCGCAAAAACATTTAACAGCGCCAAAAGGAAGACACAGAGAAAAAATACCTGGGGAAGAGAGAGAACACACTCCCAGCGATTGGAAAGAGTCCTAGAAGCGCAACACAAAGGATTGATGGACCTCACGTCTGATCCCTGACGTAAGGCCGCGCATCTTTCGAATGGATGATGTAACAAATTTCTACTTTACCCACTTCTTGAGCAGAAATGATAGATTATTAGATAGGTTTGTGTGTAAGCAGAGTAGTGACCTCCTTAGCAATATTTAAGAGAGGTTGCCGGAAACTGAAGTAGGAGGAGTGCTTACAACAATTGACACATCGAATCATGTAGCACATTATTCTCTGGCAATTCCGACAGTTGAACAGCTCATAGCGGGGCATCAACAAACGTCGGCAATGGAGGGAGTTCTTCCCAAGAACTCCCTTTTCCTCTCTTTCACTCCTTCCGTTCCAGCGCGAGAAGCGACTCCCGAAATCTGAAGATACCTGAAGGCAAAGGGACACATGGTTTAGTGCAAGTATTATGTCAAACGGTTCCATGTAACATTTGCACAGTTGAAATGCTGCGGTCATTCAAAATTTAGTGAGCATGTTAGACTTTAAATTAAACTCAAAGTGGCATGTTTTTGTTAAACAAGCGAATACTCATTAATTCGCCAACTATAAGGCAGCATTATAATATTTCCTGAATTCAATTTTATAACAATTTGTTCAGGTTGACTGTGTAGCAACATAGTAGGTAGCCCAGAACCATGGCACGTCTGAAAGTACCAAACTCAGGGCGTAAATAGCCTTCACCCTGCTACCAAAAGAAAATATGTGACACTACTTCTAATATTCGCGTACTGTAATTTTGTTGATTTAATAGGATCTACCAATAGAGATGTCAAAAATTTCTGATGTTACAATGAATTTTACCAATTAAAAATGCCCAAATGTTAACCTCAAAATGTATGGTCTAAGTAATCGATCAATGAAATGCTCTATTCATTACCTCATCAATGTAAGAACATTGTTCAAGAGTTGATGTATGCAAAAGTTTCTTCTAGTTTTTTGGAAAAAGCACATAACTTCCCGGTATAAATTATTTTTAAATACTGGTCACTTATTATATTGGCTTCTTTACATTTTGCCCATCTTTCAGGTAATTCATGGATGCCACTATGCCAGCAAATCTGCTTGTCATTTGCGGCAAAGCACTTTTAGAGCCTCTTTCCAACTTCCTTGAAATCACTGAAGTGCTGCTCTGCGAGCGCGTATCTAATTGATGAGACGTGCTGATTGTCAGCTGGTGGCAAGTCTGGGGAGTACGGCGGGTATAGAAGGTTGTTCCATCCAATCGATTCCACAGCGTCTTTTACTGGTTTTGCTTTGGACGACGGCACGTTATCGTGTACCAAAATCACTTTGCAATGTGTTCTGGCCCATTCCGGTCATTTTTCAATTAATGCGTGGCTTAAATTTATCATTTGTTGGCGATCGCATTGTGAATTAACAGTTGCATAGGGCTTCAAGAGTTCATAATATGGTCCCACCAGACTCATGGCATGGTCTACTTGCTGAAGCGATTTGGCCTCAAAGTTGAAGGACCGGCTTCACAAGGTGTAAGCCACGATTTTTGCCGCTTCGAGTTTTCAAAAATAAATCCATTTTTCATCAACCGTCACAATTCGATGAACAATGTGGTTTCTTTTCGTGACGCCGAAGTAGAACTTCACAAGTGACTGCGATTTCCCATTTGATGTTCATTCAAATCGTGTGGACTTTATTGATCTGACCCATTGCTCTGAGTCACCACCCAAATACTCCTGCATTTCCTCCTCTACGCATTTACGATTAACCATTTCTGGTTGACCAGGGCGCTCACTGTCTTTCACATTGAAGTTACCACTTTTGTCCTGTCGAAACCATTTGTCACGTTACCTCATTGATAGAGCCAAGAGACCATATGTGTTTACCAGAAAACGATGACTTCAACAGCCTTTTTCTTTTGGTGAAACAATAAAAGCAATGCGCGCCGTAAATGCTCCTTCCAAGCGTAAGTTCAACATGATTGTTCAACAAGATAAAACAAACACCCTAGTTTTGAAGGACTGAACTTGTGTGTGTTTATAGCTAAATGTCAGATGATCGAAATGACGTATGTGTCAAATTAATACGCTGCGTACTTTTCGATGGTCTCATATCTTAGTAAAACCGGAATAAACTCTATACACCTGGTAGTTACATATGAGCCAAACATTTTGCGCCATTAAACCGCCATCGAGTAGGGATAATTGCGGTTTGAAGCTGGAGAGTAAGAGTAAATCCGAAATTGCTCAGTTCAGGGTTTCTGAGGTGACAACGTGGAGAGTTTTGTCAAAAGATCTTCAAAGATAAACCTATTATCTTCAGCCGGTTCAAGCACTTAAACCTGGTGATCATGGTTTGTGTCGATCTTTTGGCAAGTGGAATCTAATCCAACTAATTAAATGAAATGGAGTGGGTGAATGGATTCAACGAATAAGCAAAACTCCAAGATTTGGTCTGATAAAAGCCACTGTACCTACTTCTGACAGCAGTCACTTCAACCTTTGCCTTGTGCCAAGGGAGGTTTTTTATGAAAAAGATCGACTCATCTACGCTTACGAATTTGCGTTAGTATTTTCTGTTCCCACATTTGATATTACTAGTTTGAAAGACCTTTTCCAAGTTCATTTGATGATTTGTACAAGCCGCTTTCTTTTTAATTTTGTAGTATGTCTTGTCGGCGTAGCGACAAGTTTGTTGACAGGCCAGTTCGTTAAGAACATCTTCAATCAAGTCTTCCTTGAATAAATTGTGCCTTTCGTTAGCCTTTTTCTTAGTCGAAGGAGCTTTATAAAGATATCTCTTTTCATATAGCCCAAGAAGGATTTCCATGTTTGCTAAGAAACTTGAAGACTACTTATATTCAATATTCTGTCAATTATTCCGTGAACAAAAGTTTCTTTCAGATTTTGCATTGTTTATGCAAGTGTATCTCATTTTATTAAACTTTGCGTCATAACAAAGCTACCCACTAAGTAGCCGAACGCTCTCCCATGTTTAGGAAAAATTTGTATTTTTTCTCGTCTTAAAGAAAACGCTTTTTTGTTGATTTTGTTGACATATACATTTCGGGAGTAAGTAGCCGCCGTTCTCAGTCTGTATTCTTTCATTTACAATCAGTACATGCTTCAGGTGACCATTACAAGGAAATAGGTCCGAATTCTCCTGTACCACATAAAGCGAGCTTTTCAAGATAGAGAGCTTGAAAAGTTAACGACGTAGGTAAGTGGAGCCTGAATTTACAAAAATTAAATTAAAATTACAAAATTGCGGACAATTTTTCCTGTTTAGAAGTATTTGTGAGAGGATAAAAATATATCGAATGTTAATACGTATATTTCCGCAGTTTCGCCTTTATGTGCCCTCTCCAACAAGTTTTGCTTACAAATACCAATCCATTTGACGGATAAGAAAATTATAAATACTTATTTGTTGGATGAGCGCTTGTTCGTTTTTACATAATAGTACTTACGCTATTTTGGTGCGTATAAATTCATTGATAGTTGTTAAAAAAATTTTAGACAATACGAAGAAGCAGAGGCGCCACCGTTTCAACCTTTCCTACGAATGTTAACAAAACTTTCGTATCAAAATATGGCTGAAGCATATGAATTAAGTCTTAATTTCACTTCTGCATCTGTTGAACAAACAACTTTAAGACGTTTGGCATTCCAGGTGAATTCAAAACAAAGTAAGAAGCTGTAACTCGATGCATGCATTAACATTTTTTTCTTTTTTCAGACTAAAATCGATTGTGAAGAATTATTGGATTCATGTCGATATCGTGACGAAGAAGTTAAATGTTGTCCGCACTTCGATGGAATCTATACAGAACGTGGTTTTTGTTATGCCTTCAACACAAAATTCAAATCGTTCGAAACAAAAGAGTAGGTAACTCGGTTTTTTGCATAAATTAAATGGGAATTAATTATGTCATAATTATTAAAATTAATACATTTCAGTGAAAGATCAGTCGAATTTCATGATTTATTTGAAACCGACAAAAAGTGGGCTCTGTTTTTCATTCCTTCAGCTCCAGTCAGTGTGAGTACAAACAAAATTTAAAAGATACTTTTAATAGATAACAAATAAGTGAATGGATTGATATTTTCTGAATCGTTCAAGTTATTCCTTACTCCATTCCAATTCCAAAGCAACTGAATTGAACCTGCTATATAAATCCTGACCGGTAGCATAAATCAAGCTCGTTGCAAATATCCATCGCTGCCAATTTTCATCAGGCGCAATGAATTTATCTTCCCGAATTTCTCTTAAAGTCTCACTTTACAGCTTAGTCGATAAGACTAGACAAAAGTTCCGCGCTTTACACTCGTAGCAGCTGTTCTTCACTTACGAGGCCGGTCCAATACAAAAGAAATACACAATAGTGTAGAACCTTCCTGTAGACGGTTACTGACGAAATTTCTGCAGGATCGGACTTGACGTTCTGTTTTGAGATCGTGTGAAAGCAAGCGTGTCCGTTGATTAAAAAAAATGAAAAAGGAGCAATATCGGTCGGTGATTAGATTCTTGTTTTCGGAAGAGAAATCAAAGAGGGCTTGGAGGCAGTGTATGGGGAGGCTTCTCCTTCAATGACGACCGTCAAAAATTGGTTCAGCGAATTTCAGTGTAGTCGCACGTCGGTTTAGATGAGCCGCGCCCAGGTGCCCCGAAAACAGCAACCACGAAAATTCACGATCTCGTTTTGTCAGATCGCCAATTAAAGGTGCGCGAGATAGCTGAGATAGTAGGCATCAATCAAAAGACTGCGTGGCCTATATCCTACATGAAATTTTGGGTATGATGTCGGCAAGATGGGTACCGCGTTTCCTCACCCCGGATAACAAGCGCAACTGTGTGACCACTTCAGAGCAGTGTTTCGCGCTGTTTAAGAGCAATCCGAAGGAGTTTTTGTGTCGTTACGTGACTGTTGACGAAACATTGATACACTGGTATACACCAAAGACGAGAAACAGTCGAAATAGTGGTATTTACTCAGTCAACCTGCTCCGAAGAAGGCGAAGACTGCCCCATCGGCCGGAAAGGTGATGGCCACAGTTTTCTGGGATTCGCAAGGTGTGATATACATTGACTACCTAGAGAAGGGCAAAACGATCAAAGGGCAATACTATGTCGAACTATCGGTTCTATTCGTTACTCGATTCTGTTACTCAACAGAATTCAATGAACAATTGCATAGTATGTGGCAAGAGTTCTTCAAAATATTCAAGCTTTCTTTTCGGTATCCGCAAGTTATTAATGTCAATACTGTCCGTCCATGCGCTTTCTTTTGCCATACGTTATATTTCATTAGTTTTCACCTGATATAACTCTAATGGTTCCTCGTAGAATCCTCCTTTCGAAGGCGTTCAGCATTTTCCTATTGCTTGCATAAGAGTACATGCTAAGCATTCATAATACAATACTGTCTTCGTTCTCCTGTGTATGCTGCTGCATTTAAAAACCATTGAAATTAGCGAATGAAATGCCTTTTAAAAGCTAGATGCATCATTTGATCTCGACTTCTTCGTTCCCATATCGTCAATTGTTTGATAAAAAAAAACAAGCATGCCAGCATGTGCCATTTGTCTATATGTTCTCTCTCTCTGGAGTCAGTTTTCTTGTTTTCGGTTTAATTTTTTTCAATTTCTAGGCGAATTTTATTATTATTTGTACTGGGGCCCACTTGCTGGAAAATAGCATAGACCAGAATCGGCCCTTAGCTCCCCATGTGTAGTATTATTGTTTACAGATGGTCCATCCAGTCGTCCTACAGAATCCAAGGAGCTCCCCCAGTTCTGTGGTCGCCAAGTGTTCCAATTCCGTTACGCCAGTACACCCCAGCCAATTAAGGCGTTTGTTGGCCAGACTCGGGCAATCTAGGAGGAAGTGTTCTGTACTTCCTTCCTCCTTGCCGCATGTTTGGCAGGTGTCATCCGTTTGGATTTCAATTCGTTTGGCGTGTTGACCTAGAAGATTCTGGCCCGTTAATACTGCTACCAATGCTCTAACGCCATTTCTGTTTTTTCCTAGGAGTTGTTTTGTCCTCGTTTGATTAGGGTGAGGCTAAAGAGCTCGGCTTATTCTGCAGTCGTTCCTGTCATTCCAAGCCATATCTGTCTCTTTCCAGAGGATTTCGTCTAGTTCACTTTTTACCGTTGCTAGTGGCACTTTAATTGTGTCTATTCTAGTGGCATTTTGGTCGGCTGATCCAGCTCTCGCAAGCTCATCTGTTCTTTCGTTTCCCTCTACACCGCTGTGTCCAGGGGCCCATGTCAGTTTGCATTTACTCGGGTTGTTGTGGCTTTGAGCCTGCCTACATCCTGCACCAGTTGTGAAACTACGCGGTTAGAGGCTAGCGTCTGCAGTGCTGACTTACTGTCCGAGAGTATTTGTATTCTTCCATTAAGGTTGTTTGTTGCCGCTTCTATAGCCGCTTTAATTGCAAGCACTTCCGACTGGAAAACTGTGGTCTGGCTCTCCAGTTTACTTGTAGGCCAAATTCGTTATTGATTGGTAGTTCAAGAAAATTTCCTTTGCAATTGAGGAACAGCCCGACTTAATGTTGATGCAATGTACAATGCAAGCTTTCTAATGACATATTATAATGCCAAATTTAACAGAAAAACCGACAGCCTGTCAACTCTCGGTTCAGTCCGACTTCCGTTTCAAACGTTCTGGTCAGCTTGTAGTTTATTATGACAATCAATGACATCATTATCAAGACACTGATCGAGCACGATCCCTTTTTGTCAACATCGTAGATGGAAGAGAAGCTGAGTTCAATTCAATTAACCATTCCATACCATATTGGAAGCTAGGATTGGTCTATAAATATTCTAAATGGATGCCTCATCAGTTAAGTGTGAAACATCTAAATGATCTACTCTTCCTAAACATATCCCGGCTCACTCGGTACAAAAACAAACCTTTCTTGGAACAGATGATAACTGGTGATGGAAAATGGATTACAAGCATCATGAGCAAAAAAGCATATTGAAAGCCCGGTCCAAGAAAGTTCATTTCTAGCCGAACTTGAAGCTGAAGAAGAGAATGTTGTGTATATGGGGGGACATACAAGGACCATACATTACGAGCTTTTGTATCTAATGAAAAGCTAAATTCGGAGCGATACTGTAAGCAAATGGATGATTCACATGAAGCGATAAAAGTAAAGAGGCCGGCAATGTTCAAGAGGAAGCACGTCATACTGCATCATGATAATGCCAGACCACATTTTGCTTTGGCAACTTGTCGGAAAATCGAAGAGGTAGAGCTTATCACTTGTTTCTCTTTTCGCAAAACGATTTACAGGGAAACAAATTCAAAACTGAAGCTAATGTCAATCAAGCACTAGTTGCGATTTCGTTTCTTCTAAGAATAAATATTTTTTTTAAAAACAGCATTTGTAAGTTGCCATCACGCTCGAAAGAAGTCATAATAAACAATGGGAAGTTAAATATTAATAAATGTATGTAAATTGAGTTATTTTCTTTCAATTCAAAAAAGGACAGATTTCTGGTAGACCCGACGTCATTGACAATGTAACTTTTTTCAAGTCATTGCCGCCGAGTTTATACACTGTTGTTGTTTTTTTTTGTGGTAGGGAGGTGAAGGCTGTTTACGCCCTGAGTGTGGGACTCCCAGACGCAAAATGCATTTGGACTACCCACTAAACACCTCCCCTGTCAACCTGAGAACCTAGCCTGGAACCGTTTGACACATTACTTCGGGCTAGGCTTCGTGTTCCTACGCCTAGAGGCGCCTTCGCATTATGGTTATCTCTTCTCTAACGGGAAGGACAGGAGAGGGAGGAAGTGCTACAAAAGAGATCCATCCATCCCCGATGCCTCCAAGCGCTCCAATAAAGCTTTTTTTAATGTAGGCACTGCCCGAGCATATTGCGCCACGCGATTCCAATTGTCAACTGTTTCCAGCATTACTCCGACGATAGTTTCCGAGCAGAGCTCTCCGATTTCGCTGAGTAGGACCCCTCGCTGCTGGCTCCACCTTTTGCAGCAGAAGAATGTGTGACAGGCGTCATCCAACTCTCCTGCACAAAACACACAGTTAGGAGACCGTGCTCTGTCAATTTTGTACAGGTAGGACCGAAAACAACCGTGCCCGCTTTAGAGCTGGGTCAAGTAGAAATCGGTCTCACCATGCACTCGACTGTACCACGGCCTCAGGTCAGGGATCAGACGTGCAGTCCACCTTCCCCTTGTTTCTTGCTCCCAGGACTGTTGCCAATCGCTGAGAGCATACACTATTAATTCTGTATGTACTTGTAAGCTTGTTTCTTTATCACAGGTTTATATACACTCGAACAAAGAATATTTTGGTTGGGATTTCTCACCACAACTCCATTGGGATCCGAATCAAGTTGCAGAAATTTTGATATCAATGAAAGAAACATACACGACCGAGGATGCAAAGCAATTGAGCATCGGGTAAGCTATATTCCAATTTTGAAGAGCCTCTTTGCATTGAAAACAATTTCATAGGCAAAGAAAATGTGTTTTCTCAGATGAAGTAAAGTTAGATTATTTTCCCGATGAATATACTTACACGGGTTGCATGAAGGATTGTCGAATTAAAAAATGCATTAAATTTTGCAAGTGCATTCCACCGTTTTATAAGCCCTTGTGTAAGTTGCTTATTCCTTTCATTCCCGTTTAAATAATAACTTATGTTATATATCAATGTTCACATCTTGGTTTCATTCGATGAAATGTTTAGCTAATGTACCTTATTGCAAAGTGGAACAGTTGGAGTGTCTCGCTAAGCATAAGGATAATATAACAAACATCAGAGATTGCATAAAATGTGAACTAAGTTGCTCGAAGACAGTGTACGATGTGGAAAAGCTTAATAAAGAGTAAATGTCCTTAAAATCCTTAAGCTTTTGTAGCTCTTTTAACTCAACATCAACTTTTCAATAGCTTCAGCAGGAGTGACGAACACTCAATCAATATAGAATACCTTACATGGCCAATCATACGCTACAAACGTGAAGTTCTTTTCGGTTGGGTGGATTTGCTTGTATCGTTTGGTGGGATCGCTGGATTGTTCCTTGGCTTCTCATTGCTATCGGGAGTGGAAATTTTATATTACTTTACAATGCGGGCATGCTGTATGGTATACAAAAATCGGGTATGTGAAAAAATTACTATATTTAATAATATTTAAAAAAATTTTACCTGTTTCTGATCATATGTCATATATACAGGAAGAATTATACGCAATCGAAGAAGAAATCCAAAAAAGACCTCCTACTCGTTTTGATATGTCTCTGAAATTCCCCATAAAATCAAGTTCGAAGGATATAAGGCGGAGAAGTTTGCCGGTTGCATCAACATCATATAAAACCCCTCATGACAAGACTCTCTTAAATGTATCAAAAGGAAGTAGTCGAATATTTCCTACCCCAGTGTCATATGTATCAAAAAAAGGGAGTATACCTGAACGGCTAAAGAAAATTCCAGTAAAGGTATAATCTGTTTGTTTGCTAATTTGTTTATAAAAACAAATGTAAATAATATATTTTAGATAATAATCAACCCTGTTGTAAAACAAGTCAAACCAGCGCAGCCTCCGTATTGGAACAATTTGCGAAGAAGGAGTTCAGACCCTACTAGATTTGGATATTTACCGTAGTTGAATTATGTTTCTTATTTGAGAATAAAATCTTAAAAACTATTAGAATTATCATCAAATAACGAAAATTCAAAACCGATATAACGCCATGAAAGTATTATTTCAAATGAAAATAATGACGGACTCTTCAAAAACTCTTCACTGCTTTTGTAAAAGTTTGAAATCGAAGATTGTTTGCCAGCGAATCATACAGTCCCTGATCAGCATGGTTCCATGGTTCCACCCTGGTTCAGCATTCACTGGTGATTCATCTGATACAAAAAGCTTATCCAAAAAGCATTCATTACAAAATTCCCCAGCGAATCATAGCAGAAGAGGCACACTATTTTCTTTGCCAGTAATATGACCCGAAACCCGATGATTTGAAACACATCCGAGGTACACGGAATGTCGGGTTTTCCAAGAAGCCCTAACGAAGCCCAAAGCGCTTCTGCAATGATTCACATCCTTCAAATCAATCTGCATTGAAGCATAAGTTCTCAAGATCTGCTAGGAGAGTTTTGTGAGAGTCAGGCAAGGTGAATTGCTGCTGCTGAGCGAGCAAAATCACAGCTGAAGTTCACCAGATGGTATCCTGACGAATCCGGTACAGCCGCCATCTGGGTGCTCACCTCCAAGTGCAGGGCTGGGGTTAAGAAGATGTGTCTATTTGTGTTCCGGGTTCGGAAACTACTCTATTTAGAGTATAAGTAACTCCGAACAAATCGTTGTCATGCTTGCAACTTCGAGTAGAGATGGCCATGTGCTCGTCGGAAGTGACTTCAACGTTAGAGGAATCGAATTGGGCATGCCTAAATCAGATGATAGGAGCAAACGGATCCTCAACAAGGCCGTTGGTATTGATCACAGGCAGACCCTTACTTTCCGTCGATAGGGTTGCGTAGGGTTGCGTACCATACCAGATGTGACATTCGCTTCAGAGTGCCTAGTACAATCAGTTAAAAATGGGAGAGTGCTAGATTTTGCCAGTGATCACCAGTACATGGCGCTGGAGATCCATTCTCATGCTTTCCGAAGAACATGGGTTCAGCCTGCGTTCAGGTTAAATACTGGGAGAGGATACTGAGAAGTTTGTTGACGTATTAATAGCACGATCATCGCTGATGAAAGCCACGCTGGGGAGCGGAGCACCTATGGCAAAAGATGTCGGGCGCTCAACTATGAGAATCATTACGTACGCTTGCAGGCTCCATGTCCCTATGAAGTCCTTTGCATGACAAGCCACCAGTATACTGGTGATCACCTGAAATTGTCGAAAAACGAAGGCAGTGTCACAAACTACGACGAAAGGCCTAGTGATTTGGGAAGTGCCATGTATCCGATCAGCAGCTAATGAGTCAACTATAAAATGTCTCCGCCGACTCATCAACAGTACCAAAGCCAGCTCTTGGCCAAACCTGATGAACGACGTGAAAAGGGATCCATGAGCCTGGGCTGTAAAATAGTAATGCGAAAGCTCGGTACCGAAATGTCGCCTCAATCACACGAGGCAGAAAAGATGAACGAAATTGTGCGGGCACGTTTCTCTATCTACCCTGGCAATTTTGAAACCACTCACGATGAAATACCAATTGGAATCCCACTTTTGATGTAGATGGAATTGGAGAAAGCCGTCTTGTCTTTGAAGACAAGGAAGTCTTTAGGACCAGATGGGATCCTAGCTAAGGTGTTACAGATGGTCTTTCTTTTTTCCCTAACCTACTTCTCAGTACATGCAACGCATGCCTGCGCAAAGGAGTGTTCCCAGAGTGCTAGAAAGTAGTGAGACTTGTGTTGATTACTAGAGGGAAAGGGAATCCCGAGTCGCCAGCTGCATACCACCCACTGTGTATGCTAGACACGGCCGGAAATGTGTTCGACAAACTTATCAGGGGATGACTTGCTGACGCGAGTTGTGCTGCCGGCTATCTATCTCCACGTTAGTATGGCTTCAGAACAGGTTGCTCCACCATCCGTGCAATCAGAGAGCGCAGTCACATGTGCAGTTTCGCACAGCATTTTCACACAATGGGTCTTCCTACTGGTTACTCTGTATATCCGAAATGCATTTACCTGCGCTAGATGCTAGAAGCGTTTTCAAGCGATTTTGAGAGACTATCTAAAGGACCGCAGTTTTTTTCTACGACTCGGAGGAAGGTAGGCTACTTACTTCGGGTGGCGTTCAGGGCTCCATCTTTGGCCCGGACCTGCGGAACATCTCCTCTGACAGACTGCTGCTGCTTGAACTGCCAGATGAGTTATGCTTGATCAACTATGCGGACAATGTCGCGGCACTAGTCACTGTCCGCGTAGTCGATCAAGCGCAACTCAGACTAAATACGTTAATGAGGCGAGTAACGGACTGGATGACCGGACGCGGTTCCAGACTGGCGCAGGAAAAACCCGAAGTGGTCATCGCGACACAGAAGAAAATCCCCAGGGTAAGGCCTCTCAGAGTTGGGGACGTGCTGGTTGGATCAAAATTAACAGTGGAATACCTGGGCGTACTCATAGACCCGAAGATAAGTTTTTCCCAACAAATCAGGGCCACAGCTGACAAGGCTGCCGCGTGTGTAACGGCACTCATTCGATTAATGGCAAAGAGGGTCCAACACATAAGGGAGACGACTTTTCTCAGCAAGGAGTTACTACCAAGGCAGAGGTAGTCTACGCGAGGTGCAGAGACAAGGACCGCTTCGAATTGCATGCGCGTATCAAACTCTCCCCGGGACGGCAGTGCTGGTAATTGCAAGAGTGATGCTTATTGCCCTCCTTGCAAGAGAGCGAAGAAATATTTATCGGCGCAGAAGTGAAGACGTTACAAGTGAAGAGAGACAACGCCCTCTTAGCGATTGGCAACAGTTCACTGTTGTAATCAATTTTTGAATAGTGTTGGATGTTTATTCTCACTTTTTCAATTGAAAAAAAAAATAATTAAATTAAAATTTTCTTTTTATGATTAAATATTTTTCAGTTGATAATTTCCAAATTCAGATCGCCATTTGGTTCACAAAGTTTTCGTATTTTCATTATTTAACGACGCTTCTCAGCAATGATTAACTTAACGAATTAATAAATGCGACTCATTGGTTCCGTGGGGAATATTTATTGCAATTTTACCAAGAACTCGCGTTTGAAACAAAAAACACCCAATTTGGTGACGCAGCGAAAAAATTTCAAAGATTTCGAAAGGAATCAATGGATTTCATAACTATAATTCAAGTATTCTAGATATTTCTGTTTAATTAACGCAATTAATTATGTTCAATCCTATACATCTAACATGAGTGAATCGTCGTCCTAACTATCGTATCCACCAGATCTTAAGTGTGGATTGAAATTCGTCGATTGAAATTCGTCGATTTTCCGTTCATAGTTCATACAGGGCCATTTGAAGTAATTCAGGGTAAGCTACGTAAAGCTGGTTCGGGCTGCACACAACGCTATTAGTTTCTAAATTTTGTGGATTCAATACTATGTTAGTAATTTCAATTTCAATGCACTACCACTGGGACTTCGACAAATTTAATCTCATCAAAGTAATTCAAAAGAAATAACCGTCAACCAGAACTGACATGATTCACATTCCATGTAAGTCATTCTTCTGTCGTCACGCGGCCAACTTCATTTCACATTATTCAAATGCCAATCAGAAATTTCGCCGAGCGAATAGAAACGCCAAGTTGGAGAATTGTCGCGCAAATTAAATCAAAAAGTGCTTTGTTTCGTGATAAATCGTGTGTAACATAATCGTTAGTGGTTTTTAAAACGATCGAATTTATGTAGACGCACAATTATGTCCTATTATAGTATTCATATCCCGTCAAAAGCGGAATCGGAAGACGAAGGCGGTTAGTATGTTTAATAAAATAACATTTTCAAAGAATTCAACATAACCTCGAAAATATTTGTTTACCACTAAAATAGTCAAAACAGCTGGTGAACTGTTATCTGTTTTAGCCAAAATCCGTCTCATATTTAATGTTCCGAGTAACGATTGTTCTTAACAATTTAAATACAACTGTTTTAAATTGGTATTCATAGCGAGAGCATTCTGTGAAATAATTATCGCATTACTTAATTTTTATCCACTGCTGCCAGTTGTCACGTCATATCGTGCGGATGTATTTATGTCCTTGAAGAAGAAAGCGAATATGATTTGGACGTTTCATGATAACCGAAAATCTATCCGCCCAAATGACCTCATGTGCAGTGGAAACGTTACTATTTCTGGCATGCCGTTCCATTTCGATGCATGATTAATGAGCTGATTGAACTCAGAACTTTTCAAACGAATGTGATACGATTATTATCACAAGAAATTTCGACTTTAAGTCGGTTAAAAGAATGATAAGTCGTCTATTAGGAACAACATTTACAATCTAAATTCGATTGGGTTTAATTTTATCGAACGCAATCGGTTGATACAGAGAATTACTGTTTTACTGCCCTACTACTGACCTAAATATAAAATTGTAAAGCAAAATTAGAGATGGAAGTGTTGGTGGATATGTCTTGTTTATTTACATTAGTCAAAAAATTGCAAAAAAAACTTGTAACTGATTGCCCTTGATACAATCAATCCACAAGCAACTTTCCAAGATTAACTAAATTCTATCTTTTTTGTTTGTCCGACAATTTGCTTCTATTAGTAATTGTTAAGAGAGTATAAATAGTTTTATTTCAGCAAAAACACGGTTCAGTTAATAAAATTATATAAAAATTGATCTTTAAAGGGAATGCCATCTGTCTATGTTCAATCTATATCTCAAATATCTCTGACAATTCTTATCGATTTTGATAACTTACCTGTCAATGGTGTCAGTACCTGCCACCACTAGGCCTTATCTCACGGTCTCACTAGACGGGGTTGATTTGTCAACCAACGCCTCTCATTATGAATGAGGTCCCAGTTTACAGTAGTAAAGGAAACCCAAGTCACACTGATTGGTACTCAAATACTACTTCCTACCCACATCGCAAACTACAAACAACTACGTTTCAGCCAGGATATACTCCTCACCGTGAAGGGGTGTGACAGTTTCCTGTCATGGGCGCTCCCTAGCCCATGTTACAGATCAAACCTCTGCTCGGGTTTTCGCAGAACATAGCCTTGTTATACTACCAAATTGCGTTCCTTTTACGATGGGTTGGTGACCCAGTAGACCTCAGAACAACAGTACGAATACAACAGTAGGGTTAGACCAGACAGTAGAGACAGTTACAACACTAACATCTAGGGCATTTCACAGTAACAATATTTAGAGCCTTCACCACGTAGCAGGCTTCAGTCGCATTGGGAAGGCTTCGCCTGCGAACACATTGACCCTCTGAAAGGCCTCCTCGTCCAGCATCCCCAATATCCAATTGAGTTCTAAGAAGATCAATACCACGCGCAACACGTAGACCGGCATACGCGCGGCAGTCGAACAAGACATGCTGCCAAGAACCACTCTCCGCCCAACACAACTGACACCCACGATAAACACCAATACCATGATTACGCAACCACTCCTTGAAACTTCCATGTCCGGTTAGTAAGTATCCCAACTCCAAATAGAAACCAAAACTCTGAATTCTCATTGCAGTCATCACATCTGGTAGGAACTGATACGAGGTACGCCCCTCCGCACATTGAGTCTATCTGGTTTGCCATTCGGCAATCAAACCTTCTATCATTCCCCGAATAGCGACCCGACCTAGTCCATTAGGGTTAGAACCACGTAGCCATTGATGCCCTCCACGGGGGAGCCCATCCGTAATCTCTAAGTCAATCCTCTACGGATGATTTCCAGATCTAACGGTGGGACCCCCATAAGGACCTGCATGGTACTAGTCGAAAATATGCGATAAACACGTATGGATGCAATTAGCACCGCTCTCTGACCCCGCGTGATAAGCGTCCTGTCGGCTTCACTCATGGCACTCACAACAAGTATAGAAGAGCCTTATATTGTTACTGCAACAAATGACCCATAATACACTTTCTTGAGGGCTTCCTGACGGGCCCCTAGTTTTTTCTGTAGATTCTGCGCAACATTGAGGCTGGTTGTTTGAGGCGTTCCTTTTACCACCTGTAGTGGTGCCAAAAGTTCTGGATCTCGCCCACACAAATCCCAAGTATTTGACCGACGTCCTTCAGCGAGGCATCATTTGCAAGCATCAAATTAAAATCCACACATGGGTTTTCTAACCACACACAAACGGGGCACGTATGCATTTTGGAAAAAATGGAGAGAATGGTCCCGTAAAGTAAAAGGTAGCTGGATATAATTCAACCAATAGTGGTCACAACAGTTACATACAAGATCAGCATACCGACCAGAGAAGCGTGGAAAACGGTGCAGGATTTCACATCTAGAAGTGAGATTATGATCTACATCGATGGTTCCAAAACAGATGAGGGAAGCGGCGCCGGAATCTTTTTCTCAGATCACCCGCTACTCAACCGAAGTTATAAACTAGAGAGCCACACAGTTTTCCAGTCGGAAGTGTTTGCAATAAAAGCGGCTATAGAAGCGGCAACAAACAACCTTATTGGAAGACTACAAATACTCTCGAAGTCGGCACTGAAAGCGCTTGTCTCTAACCGCGTAGTTTCACAACTGGTGCAGGATAGTGGGCAGGCTCTCAAAACCGCAACAACCCGAGTAAATGTAACACTGACATGGGTCCCTGGACACAGCGGTGTAGAGGGAAACGAAAGAGCGGATGAGCTAGCGAGAGCTGGATAAGCCGACCAAAATGCCACTAGAATAGACACAATTAAAGTGCCACTAACAAAGGTAAAAAGGAAACTGGACGAAATCCTCTGGAAATACACAGATACGGCTTGGAATGACAGGAACGGCTGCAGGATCAGCCGAGCTCTTTGGCCTCACCCTAATCAAACGAGGACAAAACAACTCCCTCTTGGCGACCACAGAACTGGAGGAACTCCTTGGCTTCTGTAGGACGACAGGATGGACCATCTGTAAACAATAGTACTACACATGGGGAGCTAAGGGCCGATTCTGGCCAATGCTATTTACCAGCTAGTGGACCCCAGTACAATAATAATAAAAATAATGTGACCGACGTCACGTACTTAAGAGTACGTCCCTCATACCTCACCGAAACAGGCTGAGTACTGGTTTCATTAGCATCGCCGACGTGTTGTCAACGGGAACGGTTGTTGCTACACTATCACAGCCATGTATTGCGTAGCAGTGTCCTCCAACTGCCTCCTATTATCGCCCTCTACCAACACAAGTAAATAATCCGCATACGCACACACATAATATACATTCACTAACTCGACTAGCAAATCATCCATTACAAGGTTCCATATAAATGGCCCAGCAATGGATCCCTGCGGACAACCCTTGTAAACAGACGTTAAGAATATCACATACTCCCGGTACAAACGCAGACCTGCCAGAAAAGTAGCTTTTCCAGAAAAAAATCTCTGCACCCAACCGAGGTTAGCTTAGCAAAAATGGCGGGCCAGCTTAGAAATAATGTCTCCTCATTTTCGCTTTGAACGACTGAATGTGTTTCTGAATCTTGTTTTCGAAATTCACACGTGAATCGTCTTTCATTTTCTGGGTCATGAAGTGGACTAACCACTTTCATCTGTGGGAGAAATAGTTTTCCTGGATAAATTCGATTAGGATCAAAAATATGTCTTAAATTGTTTTAAGTTAATATTTTTTGTTTAAGAATTTCTTTGCTCGTTGATAACGCTTTCTTGATAGCTTTCACTCCAACCCATCCTGAGTTACTTCATGGAAAACCGGCAGAAGTCAACGGAATCAACAAGTGTAGCAAGGAGAAAACAACAGTGAAAAGCGTTTTGAGTCAACTGTAGGCGAGAGAGTATGTTTGTGCCTATTCTTGCTTCTTGCCAGTAGTCAGGGTTTTCAGAATTAGTTTTGTTTTCAGACTTTTCAGAGTACTTATCAAAATCCAAAATAAAAAATCACAAACACAATATCGCACGTTAAAAAATAAACAACTGGTGATCGATTCCGATGCAATATTTTCAGTACTAGACCCGATACTTATTTGGGATAGAAAACGAAATTGAAGAAAACCCAAATATGACTACTCCATTACCCTTAACCAATCCAACCCATCCCTCTACAACGACATATTATGACACTATATCTGTTCTCGTCCAGTAAAAAAGATCCAACATATTTCAAAAACACCTTAATAGATAAAGTATCCTCGCGAAGAACGCATCATGGCCAAAACACCACATTACAGAAAATTATATTTCACGTACTAATTATTGTATTTAGCATTTGACATTACTCTCAAAATAACTATTTCTTTCATTACTTGCAGATAAAGCTCTCGTCTTCACGGATTTTGATGAAGCGCTTAAAGTTCTGAAGACTCATAAGGACGCTCGACTTAAAACGTTCAAAAATAATCGAGATGCATTAAGATTTTCGCAAATAGGATTTGAAAGCTGTCCACTGAAACCGTGCGGCTTAAAATGTAAGTTCAGCTAACAATTCATTTTCACGACATTAATGTGTGTTTTTCCAACAAAGATATATCATTTATTTGATCAATAATTAGATAAATTCAAAACAAAACTTTGTGATCTGCTACGAGTTATTCGAGTAAACCAGGATCTAAGACAATTATTCAATGTAAATAATGTAAATGTAAATAGTTTTATTCAAAACGGGTCAAATATTTTATAAACGACTCATCATGTAAACTATTGTGTTCTATGAAAGCAAAAAAAAATTATAGAGAGCATAATTCCTCTGATATATCATTAACAAAGTGGCTTGCGATTAGGGAATTCAAACACCGAACAAATTGCCTCTGTTATGCAAGTTCTGGAAAAACTCTGAGATTACAACGTGATTGTACATTAAATTTTCCCGCACTTCAAGTAAACGTAGACTTTTATGCACCGTGACCATATGCACCATACTTAACGCTATATAACAAATATTTGTTCCAGCTCATAATAACTGAAAAGGGAACTAAGCAGCTTAAGCGATACTTGAAAATAAGCCACAGGAAAAATATCTACGCATTACAGTGCAAAGTCCTCTGCCGAAAATCTAAATATATAAAAAAATATACATTTTATGACGGACAAGATCCCTTTGTCCACGCACGATTTGATGAACTAAGATTCGCAGACCGTGTTAACCGCGTTTAGAATAGTGCGGCATGCGAAAAATTATAAAGGATAGAACACATGGACAACGACCCCAAGATAAATCAAGAAACCGATAGGAAGATTCTTTTCACATATGCAAGTCAAAGGCTTCAGAAATTGGACACGGTGGAAGGTTTCAGCCCGACAGAGAGAATTCTAAGCTAAACCAAAGACCGATATTAGACTGTATCGACATAGAAGTAGATGATATTTCGCTATTTCATACTATCAAAACTAATTTTTTCACGATTTGAGAAGGATCAAAAATTAGAAATCGTCATGTGAAATGACGTCATGCAAAGACTTTATAGCTGACGAAGTGTGTGGATCCCGAATTGGATCCTCTAGTAGAAATGATTCTGAATACAAAGTGAAAAAACTGAAATTATATTCGTTGGAATAAAACGCGTGTATTGTTTTCTTGTTCTTCTGTTAATTTTTTTATTAATAATTATTCGTTTTTGGCAAGAATAAGTAGGCGAGAAATTCAAATTGTAGATTCGCCACATTACCCCGCACCAGTGACGAAGTCACGAAAATGACTTTGCTGGTGGTTTAATCTGACGGTCAGAACGTTGTGAGGCGTAATGTGGAAGGTTGGGTTGAAATTTTACTGTTATTTTTGTTCTAGGGGCTTCTTGGATCAGCTCTTGGGTAGATTTTTATCAAGTGAATTGTTCCTCTCGTTCGTGATGAATGCTGCCTTGAGCTGTTGAACTGAAACCTCCTTAGAAGCATGATTGGAAGTTGGTTGGAGTCTAAAATCATGCATAGTTTCCTTCAGGTTGATGACGAACTCGTGCTGGTGTTCGCCGGTTTGGTCCTCGATAAAACTCTCCAAGAAGTATAAGTGATGTTCCGTAGACAAGCTCAACTGGTGTGGCTTTGATATCTTCTTTGAATGCAGAACGATATCCCAAGAGAATAGTCGGTAACAAATCGAACCAATTTTTAGAGTTGTGACTTTTAATTGAGGTGTTGATCGTTCTGTGCGTGCGTTCAATCAATCCATTACTTTGAGGATGGTAGGATGTGGTTCGGAGGTGTTTGATTCCGAGCATGTCGGTCAGCTCATTGAATAAAGAAGACTCGAACTGTCTTCCTCGGTCAGTTGTAATGTGACGAGGGACACCAAAACGAGAAATCCAACCATTGACGAGACCACGGGCGACTGTTTCGGCAGTTATGTTTTTAATCGGAATTAGCTCGAGCCAACGAGTGAATCTGTCACAGGTAATGGTCCAACAATGTCAATGTTGACGTGACTAAATCGCTCGCCAGGAACAAAGAATTTTGTAAAAAGGCTTGTTGTGGCGTTGTATTTTGTCTTGTTGACAAGCAAGACAAGCTTTGGCCACCTCTCCACAATCCTTCTTGATTTAAGGCCAGACAAAACGATCGGTCATCATTTTGACAGTAGTCGAAATTTCTGAATGAGAATGTAAAAGAATAGAATCAAAAGCTGCTTGTCGCATATCCTTGGTAATGAACAGACGAATTCGATCAGTTGAATAGTCACAATATATCTGTGTTTGGAACTGCTTTTGTGTTAGGAACTGCGCCTTGAACAACGAATTAGATTCGTTGTTCAAGGAATACTTGATGTCGACATCATCTTTTTGTTGCTTCTCCAGAAGTTCGTAGTCGATAGATTGTTTGGCAACTGCCTCCACTCTTGACAGCATATCTGCAGTCACATTTTCGGAGCCAGCAACGTGTCGAATATCTGTTGTAAATTGACTGATGAAATCAATTTCGCTAAGTTGTCGAGGTGATGCTTTTTCTGGATTCTTCGTGAACATGAATACCAATGGCTTGTGGTCGGTGTAAACTGAGAATGGTCTTCCCTCTAGTCATAATTGGAAATGCTTCACTGCTTGAAAAACTCCCAACAACTCTCGGTCATTAGTTCCAGCGATCAAAGCTTTATCTGTCCAGGCCACCTCAGATTCGTCATTCTTTTTGTTGTCTTTCATTAGTTTTTGCAAAACGACTTGTGAAATGACAGCGTTGGGAATGCAAGGACGATAAAAATTGATTGGTGAAAGAAGACGCCGGAGTTCTGAGGTAACGACGGGTTTAGGGAAATTTTTAATGTCCATCACTAGTTTTGGAAGTGGTTTGATGCTTTGAAATCTCTAATCGCCACAAGGACACCAATCTCCATTCTTCTTCGACTGGCTCATGGTGAACTCGAGCGTCTGCATATACCCATTTTGGCCATATACTCGAATTCTCTTTTGGCGATTGCATATTTTTCCGGAGTAAGACGACGGGCTTCGGCATGCACTGTAGGGCCTTTGGTCTCAATCTGGTGAGAAACAGTTGCTTGCAAAGGTGCTTTTGCGTTGAATGTCTCTGGTTTGCTTAAATCGACAAATCACTGTAATAAATTTTTATAGTTAAAATCGACGAAGATTAAGGAAGTTATATTCACCTCAGACACTTTGACCGATTGCATCTTTCCAGAAGATTTAAGTTGAGTTTTGCTGTCGATGATTTTCTTATTTTTTAAATCGACTTATAATTCAAAATGTTTCGAAAAATCTGCGCCGATGATTGGGCGGGTCACGTCTGCAATAATGAACAGCCAAGAAAACTCACGACGCAGGCCAAAATTTATTTTCATCAGTTTCTGGCCATACGTCTTTATAGCTGACCCATTCGCAGCGAAGAGATTGAGAGCTCCAGGTAGATTGTTTTTCTCACTAGGTTTGGGTGGAATTAGTGTAAGGTCAGATCCAGTATCAATCAAAATATTAAGGTTGAGCGGCTTCTCAGGAATAAAGAGACGGCTTAGATTCTCTGGCACCTCGTCTGCAGCCGACGACGCACTTCTTTGTTCGGTTGCCAAGTCGATAATGATAAAAGCACAAATCATGCATTTTTGTGTAACTACCTCTTGATGTGCCTCGGGATTTGGAACTGCCTCGACTAGAAGAATGATTCCGGATGTTTAAGCGTTGACGTCTACGTCTGACCTCTGCGGACAAATCTTCAATTCTCTTGGTCAGTTCATTGACTTGACAAGAGACATCAGCGGAGCTCATAGCGTGAGTTGTCGAACTGGACGCTGTTTCGAATTTGCCCAACTCCAGAATCTGGTCGGCTGTCTCGGCTTTGCTTGATAATTCGACCTTGAAGGTGCCAACAATTGGTCGAATCGATTCAAGGAGCTTTAAGAGACACAGAGACTCGACCGTTTCGTCGCTAATGGACTTACCGGCCAGATCCCTCATCTTTCGCTGCAGCGATGATGGTTTGGAGTCACCAAGATCGATTCCCTGTAGCACTCTTCGTAGCTTTTTCAAACTGGAATTCTGGCTGATCAAGTTAGCGGCTAAAAATTGTTGCAAGATCAAATCCATTTTTGCCCTTAGCTCCACGAAAGGTTCATCACCACTATTGCAATTTGGTGAATTGGTGTCAACAGCCGAATCTTTTTTCTGATCTTCACTCATAATTGCAATTTGACGTTTTTTCGACGAAAAAGGACATGCACTTTTAAGATCACTTCTAAGATGGTTGATGCTGCGCACATGATTGCCGGCAAACAGTTTTCTCTAGTCGAAACTGTACTCGAGATCCGAAAAAACAAAAATCTGCGGCGGAATTAACTCGCATAAAATTGTCTCATTGATTGCACTAGTCGGGGTCACCAATACAGCTGACGAAGTGTATAGATCCCGAATTGGATCCTCTAGTAGAAATGATTCCGAATATAAAGTTAAAAAAATGAAATTATATTCGCTGGAATAAAACGCGTGTATTGTTTTTCTGTTCTCCTGTCAACTTTTTTATTAATAATAATTATTCCTTTATTTTTATTTTTATTGACTTTTGGCAAGAATAAGTAGGCGAGAAATTCGAATTGTAGATTTGCCACAACTAAATACCAATTTTACGTTTGTAGGGGTTCCTCAAGGGTATATTCTATTTGATAACATTATTTTCGAAATTATTTTAATTTTTTTGCAAAAACTTTTTTTAACCAATCGATTGAAAAACGCAAGCCTTGGCAAATAGGTAACAATCGTCCGATGTTTTGCTTTCGCATTTCAAACTAACTCCGACAGAGTTCGTTTGTATGTTGCCGCAGGGCAAAACCAATCAAGCAAGGCCCGGCGGACCCAAGCAACACAGAATTATCTCCGACAAAACCTACAAGGTAGAGGTCGGCGGTAATAGAAGTCAACAAAAAAATGTTTGCTCCAAAATTGGACTTGGTTTTTATTTCAAATTATTCCCGAATATCTTGTTATCACTTGAAAAATTACTTCCTTGCAGAATTAACATTAAATAATTAAATGTTTTCAATTCATGCCGTCTCTATATTTACAATTAAAATTTTTATTCAGCTCCTTCAGCGGCAGCAGCAGCGGCAGAAAAAGCAGCATTTCGTGCGCCAACGAAACAAGAACTAATACAGTTTCGAAAGGCAATAGAAGAAGATAAATACGATCTCGTGGAGAAATTAATTTGGGAAAATCCACGCTATTTAGTCAATGTTGGTGATACGCCTGCAAGTTTAAAAGACGGTACCCGATATAATGCCCTCCATGTATGTGCCATTCATAAACGGCCCAGAATAGCCGAACTTATATTGAAAACTATAAGTAAAATAAATTTCATTGAATTGCTTCACGGCAAGAAAAACGAAAAAGTTTGTCAAGAAGTATGCAATATTTTACTTGACTACTATCTGAATATGCCTGAAAAGGGTCGAAGTGAAACACCGCTTCATCTGGCTGTTAAATTTGGTGCAGTTGAAATGGTTGAAGTTTTAACGTCGTATCCCCAATGTAAAATGTCCGTTAATTTAGATAAAATGATGCCGAAAGATGTAAGTCGTTATTCAACTTTACGGAAATTATTGTTTGTTTGACATAAATCGTTTCTTTTGAAGATAATATGTTCCAGAGTAAATGATGCCTCCAAAGAAGTGAAAGAGAAAATTGCCACTCTTCTAGAAGATCGTTTTTATGTTCCTGTCATTAGATCTGTGGACAACTCATTACCGCCAACAATCGGAGAACCATTTTCAATTACAACTCCCCCAGTAAGTATAATTGCATGATTTTAGTAATTCAAGTTTGAGATAAATATACAGCTACGTTGTAGAAAGTTTAACTTTACGTTGAAAATATTCCAAGACTGACATTTTTCTGATAATTCAACACGAGACTGCACGTTCTGAACGTTCCCTTTGAAAAAAGATATTTTTGCATATATAAGTTAAGCTGGAATGGAATTGTTGAACACGAATACTCCATCTGTGTTTTCTTACTAAGAATTTTTACGAAACCACATGACTATTATTTTTATATTCCAACATATACAGTTGGGGACAAAACTCTCCATACACCCTCAAAATTTCATAAATTTCGTAGAAAATGCACATCCATATGCGAATTTTATATGCATCATTCCTGCAAATGTACCTTTATTAACAGAAATTTTTTTAAAAATTACATTAATCAACCTATAACTGTAAGAACACAAAAAAAACCAAATTCAGTAGGGACAAAAGTGTTCATACATTAAGTAATTTAACTGAAAATTCCACATTATTTATATAATTTTATATATCAATATTTTGTTGGGCCACCGTTTGCATCAATGACAGCCTGCAACCGTCTTGGCATTGATTCCACCAAATTTTTAGTGACTTCCGGAGTTATTTCTTCCCAGGCTTGTTGAAGCGCAGTTTTGAGTGATTCCTTGCTCCTGGTGTGAATTTTCGAGATTTTTCTTTTCTTAAGTTCCCAAATATGTTCAATGGGGTTTAAGTCTGGCGATTGAGGAGGAGAATACAGCTGCCTTGGTGCATAATAAAGCAACCGGTTCCTTACAAAGCGTACAGTATGTTTAGGATCGTTGTCCTGTTGGAATATCCAATGCTGGCCAAGACCCAAATTGTCCACGGAAGGTTGCAAGTTTTCTTCTAACAGTCTTTTATAATAGTATTGTTCCATAATACCATTTATAAAGACCAATCGGCCAACCCCACCAGCTGTAATTCCACCCCACACCATCACATTGCCACCGCCGTGTTTTACTGTTGGTATCAAATTCTTCAGTTGCAATGCTGTTCCCTTTTTTCGCCAGATTCTTCCTTTGCCATCATTACCGAACAAGTTGAACTTGCTTTCATCAGTAAATAAGACAGTTTTCCAGAACTCTAAATCCTTTGCTAAATATCGCTTTACAAATTCAAGTCGAAGCTGCCTATTCTTTTCAGATATTAGCGGTTTTTTACGAGGAACTCTACTTGCATATCCATCGGAACGTATCATTCTTCGGATGGTTTTAGGTTGAACACACTTATTCGACGTATTAGCGACATGTTCCGCCAGTTGCCGACCGGTTACCCTTGGGTTTTTGTCCACCTCTTTTAAGATCATGCTGATATCCCGCCTGGAAAGTTTCTTTGGTCGTCCATTTCTTGGCTTATTTTCCACTGATCCTGTGTTTTTATGCTTTTGAACAATAAATTGGACAGTGGCATGGGATAAATTAAGTAAAGCTCCAATTGCGCGGTATGATTTTCCATTTCTATGCTCAGCAATAATTAAATTTTTTATTTCAACACTCACTTCCTTACGCTTGCTCATTTTTCACTTCCTATGCTCACAGATTATTGAAACAAAGTAGTCATTAGATCGTACTAACGCATTTCATAGGAAAGGCAACGGTTCTTCCAAGAAAAACAACAGCTAAGCAATGCTATGAAAACTAGAGTACACTATATGATGAATGTATGAACACTTTTGTCCCAACAAAATTTGTTTCATTTTGTTATTTTTACACTTGTAACTTAAGAAATTTTAGTTTTTTTTAACTTATTGTTGACAAAAATACATTTGTAGTGAAGCTGCATACAAATATTTTATATATATTTTTATTTTCTAGTAAATTTATGAAATTTTGAGGGTGTATGGAGACTTTTGTCCCTGACTGTAGCTGTTGACGTCAGTATCCAATCAATTTTCTTGTTTGTTTTCTTAGTCGTTTCTAATCCTGTCTCGTGCTTTTCATTCCACTTTTCCCCATAACTTATTGATATAGAATTTCCAAATTGTGCTAATATTTCTACAATTACTTATGAAAAGTATAAGAATAATACCAACAACTTGTCTATTCAGATATGATGGTTACATACATGCAAACAAAAATCTCCACTCTTGTTTGCTCCAGTTCTGCAAAAGATGATCATAGTTCATGCGTTTTCGTAGCGTCTAGGATTGGCGCTGCCGCTGCTAATACTTATTTAGGTTCAGCTCTTCAGGTAGCCCAATTTTTTCTTTAGCGTTATTAATGTCATATTCAATCGTCTGAATTCGTACCTGCTTTGATTGACATGTTACCACCTAACATCATCAACAGATGTATGTGACCAATGGAATGTGTCGAAAGTGGCCGCGAGAAAACAGTTTATCTCGAAACAACGGATACAGACCGTTTCAAAATAAATGTTTGCTTGGTCGAGTTGAGTTCGGGAAAACGTTAGAAATAGTGTCTGATATATACATTAAATAGGAAACATTTGATTAGATTAGTTGGATTCAGGACAACCTGTAATTAGTAGCTGAATGTAAAGTTTCCCAAAAACTGTCAAGGAAATGAGTGTTTCAAGTAATGGTTCTGCTAGTTCATGTCTCAAAAAACATTGATGCATCGGAGCTTATTTTTTTATACTCTTGGTCAAACCTGAAAGTACTTTTCGATAAAAAAGCAATAACTTGTATACATGTGAGAAAAAAAATTAAAGTTAATTCCATGACTATTGAGAAATAATAATATTGAAACGACGAATAAAAATAGGATTGATAATAAGAAAGAGTAATATTAGTTTGAAACTAATTTTGTTTCTCTTTTCTTTCAACAAAAATCAAATGACGGATTAGCATAATATGTAAATATCTAATGTAATATATAGCTAATAGTTATTTAATCAATGAACATTTAAAACAATAAAAAGGTGATCTGAAAAGCATGCCCGTTTAATTGATGTAAAAAAACTTAAAAAGTATATGAAGATTACCAAATCATGGTAACAGTGACGGCACTTTACGAGTTTGCAGCAGGACAAGATAGCACGAGACCTCACCATCAGAGAATACACCTTGGTGACCTTCATCGTCATCGAGCAAGCCTTCAACAATGTGAAAATCAGATTTTAGTATCAGAAATTGAACTATAGTAAGTTGAAATTATTACACGTTCAAGAAAACTTCGGGAAAAAAACGAAAAACCACACCGAAGATTACATACCCCCAAAATGCGTACGTGGACGAGAGAAGAAATGACACAGGGAACGACGGGAATTCGTTCAGTAATCAAACAACCGAGAATTCTACCATGGTCGATATAATCGAACAAAATAGAACATAAGAAAAATCGAATTAACGCTGCAGCCACTTTCATCTTACTCGCACCACACGACTAGTGCAGGACTGTAGCAGGTACGAAAATTTGCAGGTACCCGATAGCAATATAATCTAGCCTTGAGCCAAACATAGGCACAAAAATGTAGAGGGGAACAAACAAATCGGAAAAACTAGCAAGAGCTGATTCAACCGGCCCAAAAAAAATGGATGTAAAGCACCATTTACAATAGTAAAAATGAGGACGAAACCCTATAGAGGAGATAATCTCGGCAAAGAATGACTGCTGAACAAAACAACCACTTTCACCTCATTTTATCAAAGGTGGACTGATCAGGGAAGAGCAGAAATGGTATAAGAATCATAGTGAAATTTCTTAAAGACCGTAATCTTCTCAGCCAACTAGCTCAATGACCGGGCATTCAAAATTGACAGCAAACGCTGAATTTGCGTGGAAGAAAAGAAAGATACTTCAAGCCGCTTCCAGTAGCTGGGGTGGAATCAAACTGAAAACAAACGGCAGCAACGGAGCTGGTTGCTCTCTTTGGCTCCTGTAGGGTGACATGATGGATCATATCCAAAAAATAAACATTATGCAGCGAATTAAGGGCCAACGTTGACCAATGTACATTGCAACAAGTGTGCCCTTGAAACAATATTAAAATGATCATTCAAACTATGTGATGAGTGGTAATTTTACATAGTTCATCCGTCCTCGTAAACTAAAAATCAATGTAAAAATAAGGCCATGGCCAAACAAATGTCTGCAACCGTTCCTGATCTAACAGCCACGTTTTGAATCTGGATTTGAAGTTGAAATAGTTCGATCATCTGCATAAAAAACGCTTGTTAAACTCATTCTTGCGGAACAATTTTTTATTATTTTTCTTTGATAGTGCCTTAATAGCATGGAAATCTTATCCAGTTTTTATTATCTGAATGATAAATACATATAAAGTAAATAATATCACAGCACTACGAATCCCTAAAGATTCTAAACACATATTTAGGTGCCTCAGTAAAACAGGAAATTATTTCAAATAATTCTGAATTTTCTTGAATAATCTGTCTAAGAAAATTTAGTTGGAATGAAAGGATGATCATATTCCTTTCTGGAAATAAAATAAAAAAAGAAGGCAACGTTTTGGGTTTTGCGAAAAAGTATAATATAAACATAATATAATTATTGAAACGTTTTTCTTTTTATATTAATTCCATTTTCCTTCATTTTTTATTACATCTTATAATCAATCTAAAGATCATCGTTCAAAAGAGTATTCAAATATTATAATACTCCATCTGGTATCTGGTTCTATGCTTCTAATATTATTTCATTCAGTTCGTCATGGATGGTTTTTCTTGATTGTTGACTCTCCTTGCTAAGATTCGCCATAAATTTCCCATTACGACCAGGTCGGGACGCAACACTGGCCATGTGAATAATTGTATTCCGCAATCCTGAAACCATCTTGTGGCCGACGGAGCCTTTTGGATGAAAAATGTTTTCAGTAAAGGCAGCAAATGTTCTCCTACTTACTTCTGATGGCTATAATTGCCGCAACAATATGCACAAAATGTTTCACAACACACAACTGTTCCAAAAACGGTACTTTATGGAAGATCGCCAATTCAAAATATTATCAAATACCTACAGCACAAAAAAAATACGATGAAGAAGGACAATATGAACAGATCTGGAAGCATCGCTAGTTTGTTTGTCTTCTAGGCAAAACAAAAATACTTGCGAAGCAAATAAACTTTGACAAGTAAGAAATTTTGCAAACCTATCACTGAAATTGTACAATCAAAATTAGCAACAATCAAAATAAGACAAATTTCCTTAAGTACAAGCAGGTTGGGTAAAGTTATTCAAAACAATCGGAATTGCTTCATATCGGAGGCATTCATTACAGCAGGCACGCACCTGCTTGCTACTAATATCAGATGCAAGTTTCATCAATTTCTGCCGATAATAACTTGATAAACTTGGCGATAAGATACGAGATCCTTGCACATTTTTGAGTGAATTTGTTGTACTTAAATAATTACAAGAATATACCATGAAAGGTTGCTTCTTAACCACTGAAAAATTTTCATTCGCTTACATTTCACGCTAAAATTGCTTTAGAGGAAAACAGAACTCCCAAACAGAAGAAAGACACCCTAGCTCGGGTTTCAATGCTGCTTTATGAATCGTACGGTTGAACTCTACTAATATACAAGGGGGAGTTGAGGAAGAAAGCACGTCTGCTTGGTTAAAAACACATTGAAATTGATAAAACCGAAAAGAAATTCGAGGAGAGATGTCTTTTTATATTAATACCACATTTGAGTTTAATGTCACTGATCAACTGACATGAAATTAAAGTGGAAAATCAGGCATGGCCCCTGCAAAATTTGGGTGGAATAAATTCATGGAACTTGTTTCAATACACAGAACGAATAAACATTTCAAGAAAAAATTGATTGCCTCGATTAGTTGAAGAACTTGCTAAGACATGTATTCAACTCAGCAATATTCAACCATGAAAAATATCCCTAGAAACTATGCCGCCACAGCGATGCAAATAAATACTTCAGTCACGTATATAATGACAAATAGGATATTATGATTGTACTAAAACAAAGAACTGTTCGAACTGTATAAAGATAATAATATATGTAAAGAAATGTGCACAAACCACCTCCTGTGTATGTAACGTAAAAACTGTGTATGCATGTAAAAATTCGAATGTTATTAACTCATTATTTGTAAACTTGATAAATCATTAGGGCTTCTTCATAATTTTTGTATTGTTTTTTACGCGAGTAAAAATAAACACATTTAAAACAATCGCCGGTATATCTAGCACTAAAATATTAAAAATCTTCCGCATTGACTACACACGACGACTCAACATCATTTCAACGCAATTTTGTCGAAAACAGATGCTAAGTAGTTTTAAATTGAACAGTGGAGTGATTTAGCATGTTTGATGGGATGTTTGCATTTGCATTTCGTGCCTTTAAAACGTTCAAGATAGGAAAGAGGATTGGAAAATTGGAAAGGAAAATTTATCTCATAACTAACATATTTTCTGGATCAGGAATGTTTTCTATAGTATAAAAATGTCGGTGCCTTCGATCGGTCTCAGTCATCACCACTACAGTTAGCCTTAGGAAACAAATGGCTATTTCTTTTTAGCTGAGCTGTCGCCACCTGTCTAAAATGTTAAGTGCCTCTTGTACGCCTTAAATCTTCTGTTCGTTACACACACCACATTCTGGTTATCGAATACAAAATGTTTTGAGTTCTACTCGTATCTTCTCATAGGCTAATAATTTCTTTTCCGCAATATGAAAGAAATAATACTCGGAATAATTATTACCAATATAGAATGAAAACTTGTCCTTAAATCCCTTATACTTAAATATAAAACATATTTTTACAGGTTCTCAATCAGGATCCGTTAAGTCCGGAACGAGAAATACAAGCATTCGCAGGTCCAATGAATAAAGAGCAAGCAAAAGTAGAATACTAATAAATACTAACATTTGTGTTGTATAAATCTTTCCTTTAATTTTAGAGTTTTCGTCGAAGATGGAAAACACCGCCGCGCATGTCATGCAATTCGACCCCGTCAATTACCAATAATTTAAGTCCGCTTAAGTTCCCTCTGTGTAGTACTCCACAAAAAGTCAATGAAAATAACAATAGGTCGCCGATATCAACTAAAGCTCACATTGTCAATAATCTGTTTCCAACAAAATCTGTCGATCAAGTGGAAAGTGATCAAGTAGACAACCAAAACGGGAATTATGATAATGATAAAATTTCACCAGAGGAAAACATTACAAACACTGTAAATACTGTATATAAATCATCACCTTTTATCCTAAGCACTCCACTACGTCGTCAAAATAAAAATTTGTTCCTTACATATCGGGAGCAAGCGATATCACCTTTTGTTATCGAAGGTGATGGGTCATCTGCGTATAACAGTTCAAATATATTAGAAAGTGATTTATTCGCAGATACACCCTTAAAGGAAAGACACTTGAAACTGAGTGATACCGAAAAGGGATTAGAAATAATTGGTCGTGAATTGGCCAAGGAACAAAAAATTGAATGGAAAGAATACTGGGATTTTTTAGGATGTTTTGTTGACATATCATCAGCAGAAGGTTTACAAAAGCTTGAAATTTTTTTAAAAGAGCGCAAGGACAATGAAGACCACAAGCAAAGCGAAGAGACATTGCTAGACGATTTATGCAATGCTTTCAATAAAGTCTATCTGAAGAAGAAGTCGCCTGTGGATAATACTCCGAAGAGTCCAAATAAGAGAACAGATACCAAAACACTCACCAACAGTCCTCCATCGCCAAACAGTTACAATCAATCGACTGCACCGTATCTTTGTGTTGAAAAATCACTACAGGTATTCGCTAAGCGAATGACTAAAACAATTTTACATAATCTCGAAAGCATTGTTTCGATAAATGATGCCTTCAATTCCGAATTAAAAAGACTGAAATCGCTTGTGTGTAGCTTCAAGGAAGATGCTCGATTTATAGGTGTTAATTTTAATCTAGTTCACTCACGTTTTGCCAATTTGATAACAGGATATTTAAAAACAACAGAAAATATTGAAAACGACACAATAGATCGGGTAAACGATTTGAAAGTTTTGCACTGTGAAAAATTTGTAGTAAGCTTTAAATTTCAGATTCAAACATGTTTCCAACAAATCATCGAAGCACGCAAGAAAATATTCTTTGAGAAAAATACTAGCTCGCCCTTCGAGAAGAAAGAGCAATTGCAATGTGTTTCTGAAATGATTTTAGACTATCTACACTTAACAAGTAGAAATAATGCTTACAATTTTGAATTATTTCATATTCCTACTAATTTCCAGATGATCATGTACTCCCTGAAAACTTAAAAACTGAACAAATATGCTTAGAGGTATGGGAAAAAGAAAAAGAATGCACGTGCCATTGGGAGGACAGTTTAAGTCGAAAGTATAATAGGAGAAAGCGGTTAGAATTCATTCAACAAAACTGCAATAACAACCCTAATTATCTAACAAAAGATCAGAATGACGAAAACGATGATGAACAATGGGAAAATGCCGAGGAAAGTAGCACTGAAAATTCAGATATTGAAGAAAATGAAGAATTTTTTTGGGTAAATATTTAAAATGTTGCTTGTGCTCATATTTTCAGTTGCTTTTCCTTTCAGTCTGATGCAGGATCCGATCAAAGTGAAGTTCGTTTTTATACACCTCCAGAAAGCCCTTCAATGCTGGAAAAAGATATTGAAGATGAACTTTTTGAATCCTACAAAACATATTTGCTGGGGTGAGTTTAAGTTATGATAAATTATCGTATCAATCTATTTATAACAATATGCACTTTAGCAACAAATTTTAATAATATAAGTTGATAATTTTGTAAGATCTCATGCAAATGAACTATTATAACTAAGAATGCATCTTGAATGTGCAACAAGTATTAGCTCGAGATTCTTTTCAGAGAATGTTTACGACTTGAGACCAACTTAATTCAGCCTACGTTGTATTGATTCAGGTTTATTATTGGGCAAATAAATTCCTTTTCTTCGTTTGCTCTTGTAATGTGTAATGCACGAAACATAACATGAAGTCAAATTCAATATTTTGTTTCTTATAAAAAAAATGTATCACGATTTTTGTGAAAGTTTTGGCAAATTTTATTTTCCAATTGTTGGTTCGGATGTTTGCAACCTTCTAAAAAATTAAAAAAATTCTTGTTAGATTCCATTTTTAGGTTGATATTTTGGGTTATCTCAAAGGATTAAGGTCAGTTTATTGATCCTTAACCCATTAGCGAGCAATAAATTGTGCACATGTGGCAAATTTTCCGTTACAACCCTTATTGCTTCACGATATGAAGAAAGAAATAACTGTTTATTCAACAATGGAACTTAGTAAAGTTCCAAACATTTTCTTGACGGAAGTTCTAAAATGCGTTCATCAACTTACTTAGTCCGCTGCCTAAATCCATTATGCCAGAAAAAAATGTTTACGTAAACGCATTAAGAGAACAATACGCCAATAATATCGTCGGGCGACGACTTCAATTCTTTTGCAGAAAAACTGGCTTCACCGTAGGACACCACGTCAACTTCCATATTTTGCATACGGGAAAATTGATTTCGTTGTTTTTATTTTTAGCAGCGAGAACAGTTTAGACGATACTTGATCAAATAATTGTTCCAATCGCGATTGAGAATAACAATACGACATACTGGACTATAAGCTATCAACAAGCTGTTTCTCAACAAACAGAAACAACCCCTCCACAATGCGCATAATCGTTTAAAGTATCCCCTGCTTTCTAAAAAAACTTGTTTGGGTTAGAAATTAGAAGGTATAATCCGCAAAGAACACGCGCATGCTTACCGGCTTTCGATAATTTTGGCCCTAAACACTTCAACGACTTTTAAGGCCCGTTTTAAACTTTCTGTTGAGCTTCGAACATTAAAAATATATTCTTCAGGTTGTAAATAAATTTTGAAAGCAATGAAAATGGGGAAATTGAAATTTCTGAAGCGTCTTCCGCCTTACTTGGGGCTCTAGCTCCACAATATTTATAATAAGATCGTTATCAAAATTGACAGGATGTCCTGGACGGGGTTATCGACATTCGATTTTCTATGGTTATTAATATGCGTCCGAAATATTCGTAATTTTACTGGTCTCTTAGTGAGCCATAGGAAATCCCATGCCTGAATGAATTCGCACCAAATTATGTAGTTACCTGATATATCATGACCTAATACAGTCATGGTTTACCATCTGGGTAGAGTGGGTTTGTAAGACGCTTTGCTTAGCTACTGAAAGGTCCAAATCAGCTCTAAGAAATTCAGTCATCGCATATTCTTCCATACGATCGAGAAAGGTACAGTCAATACGCGTTTGCTGTTTAAGCGAAAGTTGGATTATTTGCAATAACTTTTGTTCTCACCAGAAGAGCAATAAGTGAAGGCATAAACCTTAAGGGGGGGGTAGGGTTTTGAAGGCAGAAAAAAACAGGTTTTTACAGATTTTTTTTTGGGCGTACGGTAAAAGTAAATTTATTTCTAATTATTATACATTAAAGAGTAGTTATTGAACTATATTCTTTGAAATATTGGTTGAAAAATATTGAAAATTGACCGAATGGCAGCAATTCTTCGCAGGCGCCTCAGAAAAAAATACATTTTGCGGTGCACGTCATACCTCAGCACTGGATCATCTGAAATGAAATAACCAAAGTTTTTCTTTTAATTTTTATGTCCCTCTAGGTATCCCTGTCGAGTTTTTCCATTTTTTTTAAATTTTTGAACTTTTTACAAGACTTGAAAGTGAAAATACCGATTTTTGGCCTGAATTCATGACTATTGTTGTTAATAATAAAAAAAATAAAATCAAAAACGAAAAAATCTCAACAGGGTTACCTCATGAATTATGTAAGGAAATACTGTAAAAAATTTGAGAACGATCGGTTGAATAGATTTTGAGTTACAGAGTGCACCGACTCAAAAAACATCGATTTGAGAAAAACGCGTTTAAAGTTTTTCGTAGCGAAAAGACCCTGATAAAACTTAGTAAGCTATTTATTTTTTATTTTACTCACATAGAATCATCAATGCCGGGACCATAGAGTATAGAACTTTCGTCAAGAATGTCCAAAGCATCTTTTTGATCAAGTCTGCGGCGAATTCTATCATTTTTAGCGGTTTCAGCTGCTCGCTCATCTGCTCTGTTCATTCGAATATCGTCGGTTAGAAGCGCCCATCCATGACAACTTGGACCAGTACTGATTCGCATATCTTCTAGGAAGGTTAAATAAGCGTTACAGCCTTCATTGAAAACACAAGCAGCCACTGAAGATGCAAATTCGACGATAGTTGCTGAACCACTCTCAACTTTCGGCGCAATCTTCCAAATAAGCTGGTTCAAACTCTCATTATTATTTTGTGTGAATCCGCCAATACATCGCTCTAGGAGAGCATCTTTGCTTAAATCTTCATAAATTGGCTTGATTCCTTGTAAAACATCAGTTGGTAGTCTAAGGTATTAAAAAATTTTTTTCATTGGTATAAGATAACATGGCTAAGGTATAAGGTTAAATTGAATGCATGTGTCAAAATTTCAAGTCGAATGGAGCGAAATTGACGAAGTTACAATTATTTTTATACCCGTCGGATTTGAATCCCTTGTAATGGAATAAACGACCCAACAAGGTCGTTTCGCATCGCGACGAGTCGACCTCACATCGACTCAAAGGACGTGAAGTCCATGGAGATGTGGCAACGAAATGTACCCCTGCGGGTCAACCTTTCGGCCACACGAAGGTCCACTAATTTGGTGGCTGCTGGCGGACTAGCTCCGTTCGGCGAAGTGTGCGGACGTGGGTCGGAGCCTAGTGGACCTCCGCTCCGGTTCCATTATTAGAACCAGCCACCGAAAAACCCGATTTTCCGACGCGCCATTTCAAAAACAACAACCGGTATCCTACTTTATGTTACCTTTTCAACCCGAGTCAAAACAAAACAAAATCGCAACCCGACCTAAATCTAACGCGCATCCGCTAACCGGAATCATCGCGGTGCCCAAACACAAACTACTTTAACCGCGTACTAAAGCCAATGTCAATCTACCGAGAAAATTCAAAAAAAACTACTGCACCGCGGAACCGAATCGTCGGAACAACTGCCACTCACACGTAACAGCTACTCACCTGATCGCCGATAAGGTTCCTCCTGACAAGAGAATTCCGACATTTGGAAGGAAACGCGAAAATTTATCTTGAGCAACTCATTTTATTCATTCTATGTATTAATTTAAGATATTAAATCAAATGCTGCTTACACTATTTTCTTTTTTACAATAAACGTTTTGTATAATTTTATTCTTCATCAGAATTGTTCATTTCTTACTTAAACAATAAACTGAATTTTCATGATATTCTATATTTTTGGGATCCTATACAAAAAAATGATGCCGTATATTTTACAGAGAAAACTAAATTAAATTTTTTTTATGCTCCTAAGCAAATCTCTGAAAACACTACTTTTGTATTTTAATCGGATTTTGCATATTTCGCATCTTCATATTATATAGGCAGCACTTTTTGACGCTTACACCTAAAAGTTAATATTTCAAAGGGGCGATGACAATCTTAAGGCATTTCACGCTTTTATCACTGTCCCGATGTACTTATGACGAGCTAACATAGCACTTGCATTTTCTTAGTAACCACGAAAATTTGTAAAAGAATAAAGTAAAGTCGATTGTTGATCTGTTTTATTAATTTTTTTCCAAGTTATTCGATTTCCTCACAGACAAATGTAAACAAAACTATATTTACTTGTTTTCACGTTGTCGACTCTCGAACATTTCACTTCTGATCAAGATTTCATGCCTTCGACCAGTCCAACGTTTGGAGCTTCGGATTTGTCATCGGACGGTTCGCAGCCGCAACCACCAGCGACATTTCTTATGTAATGCTAACATTACACGACTACCACGTATCTAGCGATCGAACTCAAGGTGCGATGACAATGGGACCCCATCGAAATTGTGACATGATACTGTTGCGGCCACCAAAATGCACTCGCCCCCCTCTATTAAGGGGGCACTTCGCGCGGCCAGGCTGAGAAAGGTCGGCGTGAATGCCTCACCAAGCGTGGAATCAACGGGTTTATGGTAACACAACACAAAGGGTTGATGGTTCTACTGTTTTAGAAGCGTTTTATCTCACTGTTTCATTATCTAATTGGTGATTTGCGAGGAAAATTCTTCAAGCCCGACGTAACTGTCGACCGACCAACGGTGGCGGAGACGCTCGAGTATTCTTGTGCAGAAAGGGCAAAGGCGTGTGTTCCTCGACCACGTTGTATCGTTATGCAACGACGGCACAACACCAAACCGCAAACTTTCCCATTTATCAATATTTCGCCAGGTCCTCCGCGCCACGAATCCTTTCTCTACTGAATGTAGGTCTTAGCTTTTGTCAAGGGTTGCGGAGCAGTGGATTCGCAACTTTCTCTGTTTACAACTGCCGCAACCACAAAATTTCCGCGGCAGAAAATAACAAAACCGAGTCCTTCACGGAATGAATTACTGCAATATTATCCGTTCGCGCAGATTTTCCACGAATTTCTTGAACTCGAACAAACACTTCTCACTGACGACAGCTAGAATTTAGCAGTGAATAGGCAAGTCCCGTTACAGTTTTTTTTATGGCGAAATGTGTTCGCAAGAAAAAGGTATACAACGACGGCGGCAATGGGAATACAGAATAATACATAGGATGTACAGAATATTAGAATAGAACACTTTCCAAGACGAGCTCGGAAGGAGGGACATAGCAACAACCGTACAAGGTACCAGCAACAAACACGCCACTCGCGACTTGAACACGCCGCCACGGTCACCTTGACCACTTGCCGTTACTCCACTAGAACCCAAATCGCGTATAACTGCACTCCGCTCACGGTGAATGCGAAACAAGAACCTGTTTCTTGTGAGTCGACCGACCCGTCCCTTGCAACTTCCGAAACTCACTGCCCGCCAATTTCCGATCAATCGTCGATCATGTGGTCAACTGACCTTTCGTTCAGTTGCCCAAACGTGTCTCGAGAGACCCATCATATCTGCAGGCCTGTAGGAGACTTGCCTACATCAGGCCTGCGGTCATTACACTCTACCCGACCTGAGCGCACTTTCGTTACCCGGAAGATGATTCGCTCTCTATATAATACCTAATCTTACCCCCCAGTTCCATTTATAGAAGTTTCGACTTAAGTACAAACGTCCTTATACCTGTACTGTATATTTTATCAGTGTAGAGTATAAAATTCAGTGTGAGGTAAGTCGATAAAATTTGCTTATAAACGTTTTATACCAGATTTTTTAGTGTTCAAAACTTTAAAACGTTTCCCCACAGCTCACGTTTTCAAAGTCGGTGCCACTCATAACATCAAAACTACTGCACCGATCCTTTTGAAATTTTGAACATTATTTCTGTACATAATTTACGGGGTAACGCTGGAGAGTTTTTTTGCAAATTTGTTAATAATTTCTACTGTACAAAAACAAATTAGGCGATTTTTTTCGCAAAAAATCGCATTTTCGCTTCAAAGTATTCCAAAACCAAATGAAAAATTAAAATTTCGAAAAGCCCTCCCAGCGTTACCTGGGAAATACTATTCTCTATCAATCATATGATCAAGCACCATGTTATGAGGGGCACCGCAATTCTACTTTTTTACCAGAGACGTCCTCATAATTGCTTTCATTGCCGTGTTTTTTTAAATATTTATTCGTGAAAATTTTATATAATATTCTTCAAATGTCATACATTAATGTACTATTGGCTTTAATAAAGATTTTTTAACTGTGTCATCACAAAAATTAATAAAATCATGCTATTCTTCGTACGAATTAACCTTACCCTCGCCTTAACCGACTATGAGTAGCAAGCATGGACGACGGTATTTATGAACACCATACAAGCATATTCGGTTTTATATATACCAGAATGCGATCATATGCCGAGATATATGTAATATGCCGAGTTATATATAACATACCGAAAAAAGATACCGAAAACGCAAGGACAAAATCTATTTGACAAACCTCAAACACGATGGGAAGTCTGAATTTCCCATCTAAGGTGTGATCACAGTCTTATTTTGACAAATAAAGTGATTTCGAGACTACGATTTAATGATTTAATTGTCGCTTCATATAAGAAAATAATGTGTGTCCAGAATTAAGTGATATTCACGTCAATTATATGTGGATGTAAAGAGTTGGATCTCGCAAAGATTGACAGAGCTCATCAGATGGATTCCTGTGTGAGGTTGCGTAAGTCGTCAGCTTATGCAAAAAAGCTAAAATCCAAGCAAATATTCAAAAATTTAGTTCAAAATCGGCTCAAAGAAGGAAAATGACCAAAAAAGTTTTTATTTTGACCCAGGAAAGTTCAAGTATCATAAAAATTACTTGTGAAATTTTAGTATTGTTAAGTTTGCCCTTTTGATCAGTGGACTCTCGTCCCCAGTTTTTTGAATGTTTTTTTTCCGGTGAATGCTATACTTGGGTTATTAGTTCTGTCAACTGATCAAAAGGACAATCACTCACCATCAAAGTAGACTTTTTATCCGGGAATCAGTGACCATCAGAGAGATATTATGTGACAATGATCTATGAATAGACAACTTTGCTTCCATAATAGAAGTTTGGGGAATCTTTATTGCTGAGTGTCGAGGTTCCTACAAACCCGGTTTCTTCATAACGTTTGATAAACAGCTTATTGCAGTTTGTGACCGATGCAATTTCACAATGTATATCCCGAACAAGCCTGATATATACGACCAGAGGTTAGTTTCCATGTGTGATAATGCCACCAGATATATAGTTAATGTCATTTCTTATACAGTTGAAACGTTGAGTATTTACGTCACTTATGGTTTTAAAATTGGATTTCGAGGAGGAAATTTGTTGTGCAAATACATCATATTTTAATTGAGTGGAGTCAGCACCTAACTATCCAGGCAACGCAAGCTCCTGGAATCGATTACCGATATTTTGAAAGTTCAGGTGCCAAGAACCGTGGTCTGGCCGTCCGTAGGTGGGGTCTGGCCGTCCACCAAGAGAAGAATGACAACGATGCTACTGCCGCTGCAACAAAAAAATTTTCTCAGAGCATTGAGGAAAATTCTGCATCAAATACGTAGAGGACAGTGAATCGATATATATGTCGACTGTCAACTTTCATCATTTGTTCTTCTTCAGTTGGTAAAATAGTCGGTAAAAATTGGACTTTGATCATTGCAATCGAAATAAATAAATCCAATAGGAAAAGAAAATTTTTGTGCACTTCCCTAGATAAATATTGTTTGACAAGTAATTTCAGCACGTATGTGACTAAAGCAAGTGTAGAGGGTAAAAAGGAAGTGTTTTTTTGAAACTTGAAGATATACTTTGGGAACCTCTTTTTCCAAGCAATCGCATTGTCAACTGTCGGTCTACGATAGTGAACCAAGAACACTCCCCGATAAAATAACTGGAAAAAATACTAGAAAGTCGGCTATGAAAATTGTATTCAGTTCAAAAAAGCCGAAAGGACACTGAAACGTAATTATTTTAGAACTTGGGGGTCACAGATGTTCAGTGGTACAGAATATCAATATAGTTATCCTATTCTTTTATTTGAAAGTTATCACGGCCCGTAGGGTAAGCCTTACATATTCGGAGTATGTTCCAGTCGACTCGTAGATATATGCGTAATAGTAGATCATATGCCGAGTACCAAATATATATAGTGAGCCTATGTTTCAAAATAAAATTGAAATGATTTGTGTAATAACACACAATAATATGTGTTAGAGGATTGGCGACAAATGAAAAATACAAAAGAAAGAGGGCGTTGATGCGCCCGTGGATGGGGTGGTGGTCGCAATCGTTGATCACGTGATCACCAACAATATGTTACAACACGCATTATTATTCCAACTGTATAATATTCATTACTATATTATACTTTATTATTGGAAATGTGTTATGATTTTGTCACTTACAATCTTACAAAAAAATCTTACAATCAAATTAAAAATGATTTTCTCGATCGACAAATCATTAAAAAAGTTTAAAAAATCCTTGGTTTATGGTTTATTTCGTGAAGTTTAAAATAGAGAAAAATTAATTTGTCCTGTTGGATACAACTAACTGATATTTTTGTTTACTTCACTAAATAAACCATAAACCAATGATTTTTTTAAATTTTTTTAATGATTTGTCGATCGGGAAAAGCATTTTTAATTTGATTATAAGATTTTTTCAGTGATAAAATCTTGCAGTATGAGGTGCAAACGACATATCTCGTAACAACAATGTAGTTGGAAGCAGCGTGAAATAAAGTAAATAATAATATAACAAAATATAAGTAATAATAGCATCTCAGCATAATTTCTAGATATTAGAACCTCTCATTTCAAGATACTTGTATTTTACACTTAGAACAATTTCCTTAATACTAAAGTCAAAATGCAAATGCCATCTAATTTTATTTCAGGGATGAACCGACCAAAAGAGATTTAGATGTTATAAATGCCTTATTTAATACAGAAATCAATCGCGAGCAATATCCTTACATTCATCGCTGGCGTGCAGCAGTACTGAGGCATTCACTAGAGGAACGAGACAAGTAAGCTGAAATTCACGAGCTCCTAACAAACTAATTTGACTAACTAACAAACTAAATTCTTCAAATTCGTAGCTTTCCATCTCCATCGATTATTGGAAAACGAGCATCAGACACTTGTGCGTTTAATGATCGTTTAATACAAGGTCGCCGCTTATTTTCTTCACCACTCCAATCGAACTCATCTTCGATGAAAATCAATGATTTAAGCAATGGAGAGTCCTACAGCCGCCAAAATAGTGTTAGCAGCAATAATCTTTTAAGTGAATCGTCACCATTGAATCGTTCTAAGTTGAGCTTAACTTTTATGAATGTTTCTGACATTTAACATAGTTTATTATATACTTAACTAATGTACAAAATATCTCCAAAAGTTTATTGATATTCTAGAACTATCGTTTGAAAAAAAAAAATGTAACAATTGGTTTGAATATTAAGCAGTTTGGTGATATAAGGAATCTCTGAAAGTTTTGTAAAGCAATCAAATTGACAGCGATGTTCATTTAGCTTATATTCCGGTGTCAAAGTTCTCTTCAAAATGATACACTACTTGGCAGTTGATACAAAATTATGTTGGTTTTCGCCACTAGCCAATAATCATCTGAGCAGTTGCTACTATTGGGGGTTTTTCAAATGATCTTCCATTATAATACATATAAGACTACCAGCCGAACAATTTTGCATTTTTTATAATAGAGAAGAAATAAAGCTTAAAAAGATAGAACGAATTTTTATATGTAAGAGGAAAAAATACAATTTCTTATATTACGTGGTATGTGTTTGATATGCATTTAGTCACCGTTTTTCATTATGTTCAATAACGTTAGTATTTTTTCGTATTGTATCTTCAAAATATTCTATTCATTTTTATATGTTCTTTGTGATTCCAATTCTGAATATGTTATATTTACATTATATTGCAATAAAATTATGATTCAAAGTAAAGTGTTAGTTCGTGGAAAAATATGTTTTGGAAAATGGATGTATCTATTAAACAGCAGACACAACTTTTTTACTCTTGTTCCAATTATGGAGAAAAGTCACCGATAATCATGAGCACAGTGATCATAAGATAGGAAACAATCGTTTAATGTTGTCTTTCCACATTCCGAATTCGATCAAATCTCCAAATGCACACTTTAACTGATACGCAGCACCAGACCAAGACGATAGCCACAGATAAATGGATATTCGACCGGAGTAAGAATCTCGTGCCTACCGAATATCTGGCCTTTTAACTGCAAATGACCTGCTGCATTACAGATTTTATTGCAATAAGACATTTCCATCATGTTTTCAAAAAGATCAACTGACTTATCGGATGCCTTACTGCAGGGATTGCCATGTTTGTAGATGTGAATGTTAAAGCATTCATTTACATAGTGATGCTAAATGACATAAAAGTTATGCCATTCTAAATGTTTCGCCAATCAATGTTATTTTCATTTTACCCAACCTTAGTGGAAATTATTTTCACAAATTTTAATTTAATGATTTCAGAAGTTTTTGGTAGATCATTTTTTCCATTTTCACTTACAACTTATAAGTGATTTATACCCTTGCTAAGCTAACTCAGCGAAGACTCATGGGTGCGGAAGTTCTGATCAAATGTTTCGAGTACCTCGATAGTGAATTTAATATTTATGAAGAATTGTGGAAAGAGCTCAAGCTGGTTTCGAACACGCGTCCCTGCCGCTTCTCATCAGGTGCCAACTCACAGGCTGGGACGCGTCGATTGGCACTACCAGCTTAAGTGGTAAAAAAAGAGTTCAGACGACGATACAGGACTGCTGCCGCTGACATAATGCGTTTCTTCCGTAAGGAATGCAAGGGTTCCTTTTTGACCCGTCTCTTTCAGAATTTCTAAGCCTACATGTTCCAAATTCAAGAAATCACTGACAACACTAGACGAAGAACTCCTCTATCTACTGGCTTTCAGCAAAAAGTCTCTAGAAATTCGGTATGGCAATTTACAGATCATCGACTAATGGATTAACAGGTGCTCATATATCACATACAAACCCGTTGCGATTCTTCCTATTGAAAAGAATTGAAAGGCTTACAAACATCATAGGTTTAGTGAGGAATAAGCACTTCAACGTAAAAGTACGAGAGCTTCGTGGAAACGCAGTAGCTTTTGGAACCTCGGGATGCATGTTTTATGGTTTGTTGGACTATTTGAGGGTTATTATTAGGTGTATAAATATGAAATGCGGATTTTACTAACAGACGGCATAAACATTACATATGATTTGTGTCGGGGATAGCTAATATGACATTTTGGAGGGTAAACATCTGTCAACAAATTCCAGTATGTCATAGGTTTTGATTGTACAAACAATATAGTTTTTTTTTTCGCTTCAAAAATGTCAAATTACGTGCCAGAAAAAGAGGTTTTGTGGGGAAGTCTAATAACCTTCTTTCATTTCAAGAAAACGGCAGCAGAAACTTATCGATTGTTAGTGGAAGCATATGGTGAACGATGGTTTAAAAGATTTAGAAGTGGCGATTTCGATATCAGCAACAAAGACCGTGGGAAACCACCAACAAAATTCGAAGATACAGATTTGCAAGCATCATTGGTTGAAAACAACAGAAAAACAGTTAGCAGAAGCGTTGGAAGTTACTCAGGCAGCCATTTCACAACGTTTAAAAGCCATGGGAAAGATCCAAAAAGCTGGAAAATGGGTGCCATATCAATTGAAAGAAAGAGACATCGAAAGGCGAAATTCATTTGTGAAACTTTGCTTGTAAGACAGAAAAGAAAAGGTTTTTTGCATCGGATTGTTACTGGCGGTGAAAAGTGGATTTATTTCGACAATCCCAAGCGGAAAAAATCATGGGTAGACCCAGGCCAGCCATCAACATCAAAACCAGTCCGAAATATTCATGGAAAGAAGACTTTGCTGTGTATTTGGTGGGATAGTAAGGGACCTTTGTATTACGAACTGCTAAAAACCTGGTGAGACTATTACTGGCGAACGTTACCGACAACATCTGATCAAATTGAACCGCGCACTTAAGGAAAAACGACCAGAATTTCACCAAGGACATGATAAAGTCATTTTTCAACATGACAATGCTCGGCCGCATGTTGCAATACCTGTCCAGAACTACTTGGGAAACATTAATTGGGAAGTTCTGCCCCACCCGCCGTATTCACCAGACTTGGCTCCTTCTGACTACTACTTTTTTCGATCGATGCAGCACGGTCTTTCGGAACAGGACTTCCATTCTTACAAAGAAGTTAAAAATTGGCTTGATGAGTGGTTAGCCTCAAAAAATGAGAAGTGGTACTGGGACGGAATCCATCAATTGACAGAAAGATGGGAAAAAGTCGTAGCTTACGATGGCCAATACTTTGATTATTGAATTCATTCGTTCTTTTATTCAAATAAATGCATATTTCAAGCAGAAACAGCATTTCATTTTTATACACCTATTAATAAGTTAACCAAGTATGTCTGGCTGTCGCTGTGAAGAAAATCGCCTTTCAAGTGAAAGTGGTGGAATTCAGCAGTGTTGAATGCCATTAGATTTTATTTTTTGAATTTCAATTCCAAAATGCTATGTTTTTAATTTTGATAGATATATATTTCGGGAGTAAGTTGCTCCCTTCTTCAGTGTCAGTTATTTTCCAGAAGAAGAAAATTATCTTTCTAGAAGAAGAAAATCCACTTGCCAGAAAAAGTATCCTTACAATATCAAAAGAAAACAACATATTTGAAAATTCATGCCTAAGAAAGCTGCTACATTTAATAATTAAGCAAAAAAAATTTATACATTAATGAAACTATGTTTTTTATAAATATTTCCTGTGGTATTCCTATAAAAACTAGATTTTACAAAACAAAAAAGCTTCACTTAAACGAACCAGAAAAAGTATCCGTACGTGACAATATTAATTTGAAATATTCAAATATTTTGTTACATATCAGGACTCAATAAGTTTTCGAATAACCTTTTCCCTTGAGGATCTCCTTAAGTCGATTTGGCATGGAGTGAACCAATTTGGCTGTGTCCTGCCTGGTAATTTTGCCCCATTCATCGACTATGACGTTTTTCAGTATTTCCTTCAAGGTTATCCTGTGCTGATAGATCCTGCGCTCCAACAAGTCCCACAAATGCTCAATGGGATTAAGGTCTGATAAGTGGGGCGGCGTATACAGTTGATGTTTTGTATTGTACTTGTGATCACTATCTTGCTGTAACCAGAAATCGTCACCAAGCCTCAACGCTTTGCTTCAAATTCGCCTTCAAAATGTTAAGGTAACCGTATTGATCTATAGCGGATTCTATAAACACAAGTTAGCGAACTCCTTCTGCCGCCATACACTCCCAGACCATCACACCACCTCCACCATGTTTCACAGTTGGTACGAGATTTTCTTTTACGAGGCCAGTACCGCTCTTCCGCCACACTAACTTTCTTCCATTAATGCCAAATATGCAAAATTTGCTTTCGTCAAGGAATAGGACCTGTTCCCAAAACTCTTGTGGCGTGTTTGTATATTTTTTTGTGAAATCCACACGTTTTGTTTCTGTTCACTTCCGAAATGTATGGCTTCTTACGTGGTATGCGTATTCATCTCTCTTTAGATTTTTTCGTACGCTATCTTCGTGGAGAACCTTGCCACAAGAGTCTTTTATATTTGTAACAATTTGGGAAGGAGATTTGAGAATTCTTTTTAACTGCCTGCAAAACCTTTCTTTTTTTGCATTCAGTCGTTGTGGAGGTTCGACCACAACGAGGCTTTGACATAATCGAACCATTTGTATTAAATGTTTTCGACACATACTGGACAGAGGATTGAGTTCTGTGTACTATTTGACTTGAAACTCAAACAAAAAAATCAATTTACGGCAACACAATAGACTGGAAAAAGTATCCGCACATAACAAACCGGGGGACTCCCCGTGTTACGCGATGGCATATGCAGATGCATATTACTGTTTTTAGAGCAGACATTACTTCGTGTAGGCCTCTTTTACTTCGCGCTAGGGCACCGTCAACGTAGAGAAATCTCCCCCCAGTGGGAGGGGGCACGGTGGAAGAGGACTGCTGGAAAGGAGACCCCGCGCCCAAGGTTATTCATGGTACCTTTTTTTGCTGTAAGTATTGCCCGAGAGTAATGTGCCACACAGGTCCATTTGTCAAAAGTATTCAGCATTTCTCTGACCAGATTGTCTGGAAAAAGCTCTCCCATTACCTCCTTCCACCTTCCACCTTCTACAGTTGAAGAAGGTGTGACATGCTTCGTCCCTTTCCCCTGGGCAGAAAATGTAGTCTGGGGACCGTGACTTACCAATCTTGTGCAGGTAAGACTGAAAATAACCATGCCCGCTAAGAAGCTGGATAAGGTAATAATCAGTCTCATCGTGCCTTCGATTTAGCCACGATCCCACGTCCCCTATAAGGCGGTCAGTCCAGCGGCCATTAGTGTCGCCTTCCCAGGACTGTTGCCACTCGAGTATTGTGCCCTGCCTCTCCTCTCGGTTGACAGTATATCTTGTATCCTCCACTTTTCGGTCATAAATTCTCCGTCGCTCTCTAGCAAGGAGGGCGTTGGGTATCACTTCTGCGATCACCAACACCGCCGACTCAGAGACAGTGCAATATGCAGACGCAACCCTCAAAGCTCCTCGTCTCTGTACCTGCGCCAAGCGCTTTCGGTACAGGTCCTTACTGAGAGCTCCGGCCCAAACCTCAGAGCCGTACAGTAGCACTGACTGTACAGCACTCATGAGGAGTCGGCGTTTGCTCGGTGTGGGCCCACCGATGTTGCACATTAATTGACTTAAAGCCGAAACGCCTATCGCTGCCTTTTTCGCCGTTGCCCTGATCTATTCCGAAATGAAGCAGGAAACTGGTATGCACTAAGCGCCGAAAGACGGCAACGTAACTCTACACAAGAAGGTAAGCAAATCAAATTTATTAAATAGGATTAATTTTTAGGCGCAACTCTGTACAAGCTATTGGATAAGGTTAACATGGGTTAAAACTAGATTCACATTAAATACTGCTCACGAATTTCCTCGTGTTTCGCGTCCCATTTGTTACGAATTGATCACTAACAAACTAGTCCGTGTTTTTTACACGCTCTCTACTAAAGACACCAACATTGATACATTTATATACATACATACATTGATACTTAGTTTGTGTATCTATGTCTTTACACTGATAGATAATGTGTTAAACTTGATGAAATTTTCATCCTTTTACCCGAATAAAAACATGTCTTCTTAAAAACAACTTAGTCTAAGAGGGAACTCAACGATACATTTTGGTGAATCACCAAAACAGCCTTAATTTTCAAGTCTTTTGCCCTTTTTGAAATAGTGCCCTACGGAAAAGAGATGAAAACGAACGTAGTTCAAGTACTTTTGGAAGTTTTTGACCATAATTTATCAGACGTCTCTAGTGAGAATGAAGATGCGAATGACTCTTTTAAAGATGGCGAGGATGATTCAATTACAAAGAAATTATTAGGCCTGTAAAGTAGGGTGAGATGCAGTGTTGTCAACTGATTGCTGAACTGACACTGACTAATAATAATTATGGTCGGAAATTGTTAAACCACTCCGCTAACAAATGTTTGAAGGTTTTGAAAAACTATTTGAAATGTTGCGCAAGGACATGCTGCGCAACTACCACGATCAAACCGCATTGAAATGCTAAGGATTATCCACAACAACACGGTTGGTCTCCGATTTCACCGAAAGTCATGAAAAAATTCCTTGGCCTAATTATTCTGATCGATCAAATAGGGAAAGATAGCTGGAAAGATTACTGGTTCCTTTGATTCAAATATCTTTTGGTATTTACACCTTTATTCACATACAGAATACGTACAACACAGCCAAAATGAAAAGCTATTACTTACTTCATCTGATGGTATGCAAAATTGCTACATATGCAACATGAAGATGTACCCTGCTGGAGGAGAAATCTTGGAGCAAACGCTTTATAAGGTTCTTGGTCCCTGCCTTACTATATGGCACCGTATTTATCAAGACGGTTTTAATAATAGTATATCTACTACTGAATTGCTGGTACGAAACAAAACATGAATATTTTACACTTTCAGGGAGAGCAGAGGCTTACCGCCTTATTCGAAAATAAAAACATGAACGAAGAAGAAATGTAGCACACTCTTTTCTAGAAAAGATGATATATTACTCCTTGCATGGAAAGACAAGACAAAAAAAGACACAAGAAAGTGAGAGAATCACTTTCGTCACGAAAACTGAACAGAACAGGGGTTGGCCGTGCGAATCGGTTATTTCCGTATAACCACAAGATGAAAAAAAACTATGAAAAAGCAGCACTCTCTCCTATGAAGTGTGGACTTCAATTCTTTTTGCGTATACAATGCATTCATTCCACACAAAAAATTATCAAAAATACATTTTGCTTTCGATGAAAATATACTGGATAACATACGACAATAATGAAGGCTCTCCAGAACCAGAAGGAGACCTGCATGACACTTCCGCTGAATTTGCAGGGGGAGAACCACTTACGGACCACTCGATTTAACGACAAACTCTCTAAAGCGTCGAAATCAATCGACTTTGGTTGGTTTAGCTTGTCTACCATACAATGATACACTCTACATAGCATCACACCCACTCTCAATAACGACAACAATTGAGTAATAAAAAGTACCTTTTAAGTTGCTAAAATTAGTAAAAACTGCGCAGCTGCGTACGTTTTTTTGTTGCTTTTTTATCCTAGCCCGCAACAAACTATACTGTCGGCATCATGCATATCGAACTCTCTAAGAAATTCATTCTTTTGTTTACAAATTCGGATTGCTTGCAAGTCTAGACTGTTTTTGACCATGACTAATAAGTAGGAGTCATGAATCATCAATACGTTATCTATGTATCAATATTCCCAGTTGCTTACAAACTTTCAAGCTGTAAACATGGCTAGTAAAAGAAAATCACTGTGTATTGACGAAAAAGTTTTACTGATACGCGCAATAGAAACGGGAGAGAAGATAAGTGATGTTGGCAAACGCTTTGGATTTAGTCGCTCTACCGTGTCTACAATATGGAAAAACAAAGAAAAAATTCTCCAAGCTGAGGGCGAGGGGAAATCTTCAAAAAAATTAAAGAGATCTAAATACGAAGATTTGGATCAAGCTATACTATCATGGTTTCACCGGCTGCGCCAGAATCATATGCCTATCTCGGGGCCGCTCGTGAAAGCTAAGGCGGAGAATTTTGCTGAAGAACTTGGTTTAACTTCTTTCAAAGCATCAGAAGGATGGCTCGTAAAATTCAAGCATATCAACTATGGTAAAATAAGTGGGGAAGCACGAAGTGTTGATACGAATATGACTCACGATTGGATTAATAGAGTGTGGTCAAAATTCACAGAAAAATAGGCCCCAAGTGACATTTTCAATGCTGATGAAGCAGGAATTTTCTATGAGTTGACGCCAGATAAAACTCTAAAATTTAAAGGGGAAAAGTGTGTGGGAGGAAAGCTTTCCAAGGAACGTATTACGGTGCTTGTGGCTGCTAATATGGATGGCACAGAGAAAAAAAGCTAATAGTAATAGGCAAAACGAAAAATCCGCGCTGTTTTGAGAACATTAAAAAATTGCCAGTGACGTATAAAGCTAATAAATCAGCTTGGATGACCAGTCAACTTTTTGAAGAAAAAGTGCGAAAGTGGGATGCAGAATTAAAGGGACGACAAATTTTACTTCTTGTTGACAACTGCCCTGCCCACCCGTTTATATCAAACCTTCTAAACATAGAGTTGGCATTCCTTCCTCCAAATACTAGTGTCTTACAGCCAATGGACCAGAGTGTGATCAAAAGCCTCAAGGGTCACTACAGAAGGAAATTATTGATGGAGCAAGTTGAGTCTGAGGGTAAAACTTATGTTAATATGCTGCATGCAGTAAATTTTTTATCTAAAGCCTGGGAAGAAGTGACACCCACAACTATACAGTACTCTTTTCGACATGCTGGACTTTGTACCAATTCTACGAGTGATGAAGTGGAAACAGAACCTGAGTTTGATAGTGACGACGAACTTCCATTAACTGAGTGGATTCAACAATATAACACGGCAGGAAATACGGTAAATTTTCAAACCTACATCGAAGTAGACGACTGCCTGCTTACCACGGCTTCACTCACAGACAAAGAAATTTTAGATTCAGTGAGAAAAACTGAGGATCAAGAGCAAGGAGATGAAGATGAAACAGATGAGCCTGAGCCTCCGCCGAGCATTAAAGAAGCTCTAAAAGCAGATAAATTATTGGAAAATTATTTCCTTTATCACCAGGATGCCTCAATATCGCAAGATATGAATAAAATAAGTAAAAAAATACAACAAAATTACTGGTCCGGCAAAAGACGTCAGACAAAAATAACAGGCTTTTTTATGTACATAACTACTAACACTACTCTGAAATAAACTTTTTATTTTTCTAATTCTGATTTTTCTTCTCTCCATTTAACGACAACTCTCTATAATGCCATAAAATGCACAGTCCCTTCAGTGTCGTTATATAGAGTTTACACTGTATATGTCAATATTGTATGGTTCCTCTTCATAAAGAAAAATGTTTCACACAATATCAGTACACTTTGAAAAGGTACTGGAAATTAAACGCGAAAAGACTATGTTGGTTGAGGAGATACTGACCTTTCGAATTTGTTGTTTTCTTGTGTTTTGGGTAATCAAAGAAAATGGTTTGAAGTATTCCATTCAAAAGATTATTATTGTATTATCTTTATTATATATTTTATTAATTTTATATAATGCAATTGTTGCTTAGTATTCAATTGAACTCTTGCTTGTGAGGATTACATACGTGTTATACGCATTTATTGCTATCATATTTTTCAAAGCTTTTAAATTTAAAGCCTTAAGCAGTTCTAAAGCACGTAAATTAAAAGACAACCAACTCCTTAAAAAGTATGGCTTTAATGACATGTGTTAGGCTTGACATGTAAAAATAACCTGCAAAGGTGTTGTGCAGTATGATATGCGTTTAATCGCTTCAAATAAATGGTTCTCATGCGAAAATACCCACAACCGACAGAAAAAAACCACTACAGACCAATTATTGATCAAGCTCTCATTATAGAATCGCCCGAAAACTCTTATCGAAAACCAAATGATGATCAATGAACAGATATGCTCACAGAAGGAGGCTTCTTAAAACGAAAGCAAAGGCTTATTAGGAAAGAAAGCAGCCTTTGATGTCGTAGCTCAATAAGAAAAATCGATCGGAGTATTTTCCTAAAATATAGAAATTGGGCGGGTAGATACGTCCAAAGTTATTTTATCTATATTCTATATTTAAGAATAAGTCACGTTCTGCAAGGAACAAATTAATTCAAAAACATTTACTCTTTTATTCCTTGGTTGTTGAATACTCAATGTTATTTATAAGCGAAATGAAGAACATAACCCGAAAAGTGTAATACCCACTGCAAAATACGGTGGAGACTCCCAACTTGCATAACATGGTGTGGGTAGTGGAAGGTACGATTGAACAGTACAACGACGATTTCATGAAACATCTCAGGCGAATTTTCAGCAAAAACTGACAGCGTAAAATTCCACCAATTGCCACTACTCAGCGCACAACAGAATTTTAAAAGGGGTAGACCAAACAGAAACCAAACCTGATTCTAGATGAATACACCAGGCCCATTTCAAAGAAAAACATGCAAACAAAAACTTTACCTTATAAACACTATAAAATAAGTCGTGTTTAAGCTAGAGTGACAAGTCATCTCAAAAAAACAAATTTCATAGTTATGCCTGAGGGGCCAGCAAATATTGAATAGAACGATATGCGAAGTAGGACTTTTTCAATTATATCGTAATTTTGTCTTATAATATTGTACAATCCAATAAGCTGAAAAGTCAATAAACATCAGCTGAGCTGAATCAAGCAAACTGCACCGACATTTGAACTCAAGGCATACATAATATCGTCTCCATATGACGGTCCCCTACAAACCAGTTTGTTTTTAAAATTTTATGACAACTTTAACGATATTTCCTTGTTTGCCTTGCTTATTTTGGTGCACTAGTGCGTACCTTCCTTACAGCACGCTGCAGTCTCATACACATTTACTCTTCGGGTTGTGATTCTGATGCTGGGCTTTATGTCCACCTAGTGACGGAGACGTTTGGGGCTATAAACAAAGACACGCGTGATTCTGACCAAATCAACTTGGGCCTCCTCGGTCCCAAATTGAAGTGAAACTTAGAAAAGGTTCCAAAATCGGAATATTACGCCTTCAATCATTCTCATATACACATGAAATCTTACCTTCATTCGCCATCACACACAACACATTCTGTTTCATTTATCTAAACGAGGGAAGATCTCTCTGTACGAAATAAATGAAAAACAATATAAATTTCATATATATAGATATATTTTAAATCATAAAAATAAGTTGTAATTTTTTAAACACTAAATTTATATCCACACTTCTTTCGATCAAAGTTTTGTTGTAATCCAGTAATGAAGTTATCATACTACAATCACGTTACTATAGATCTCGATTGTTCGACATTTTCCAAGATCAATTGTCGTAATCAAACTGAACTTGCTTTCACAGATTTTTCATACCTAAATGTTGCATTTTAGCATTGTTAACAAATTCCTTTTCCTTACTCAGTTCGAAAATAAAATTTAAAACAAAAGAAAGACAAATTATTTAAAACAAAACGTCTACTAAACGTCTCGAATCGATAGTTTCCTTTTTTATTTATTGATTTTTGTTTGTTTGTTTGTTTGAAACTCTCATATATCCTACAAGTTGCATAAATACTAATCTCAGTATTTAAGCATATTTTTTATTCTTTTTCACATTTTATTCAGTTTTTATCGTAGCTTGCTTATCTTTTTTGTATTATTCGTGCTTAATCACTTATTAATAATTTATATTTTGTTTGTTTTGTAGTTATATATTTATATTATTTTATTTCATTAGCCTATAAAAATTGTATTGGGTTTTCATTTCATCATTTCAAAACCTACGAAAGTTCCAGGTATTTTACGTTCCATTTGACAATCTTAAATTTCAAAGAATCCTTATCAGCGTGTCCAATTCAAAGAGAGAACAAGCAACAAATTCTAAAAGACATTTAAAATATGCAATTGGAATTGATAAACCTTTTATTTTTCACGAATAACTACATACTAAGTTATTTAAAATTTACGTCGCATCTTAGAAGTAAGCAAAAAACTGAAAAGGAGTTGATTATTTCAATAGAAAAGAACGTTCGTTATTATGATACTTTTGCATTTCAACTGTTTTATACTCATCTCGTTCGTACGCCCATTCAAAAATATCATATTTTGAAAAGGACACATTGAAATAATGTGGTTCTCATATTGTTTGCTATGTGATTTTTTTAATTATAGACTAAACATTACATATAGTTTGTTACTATTATAATAATGTGATATAATTATATTGAAATTATGCAAAAATGAGCTTAGATGAACAAAAAAACCTCAAGTACACAACTGAAATCCTTCAGTGGATATCAGAGACCGTATCTTGCAAAGGAGGCTATAAGAATTTAAAAAGTAAGAGATCAAATTTAAATTAGGGTTATAGCCATCTTAAGAGATACTTTACAAAATAGAGTCCTGATTTCCGTTCCTTTGACTTCGTTCTATTTATTTGTATCGATCAAGGAACATGAACGCGATAAAATGGTCATGCGCGGAATTATTGGATGCACGAAATAGTGAATCATATTTGTAAGATGTAGGATATATGTGTAGAACAGAGTTCATTAAACTTTAGTTTTTGCACTACATGCATACAAAGACGTCACCAAATTATCGCTCGTGAATTTTATTTTGTTTCACTTATCTTGTAAACGATCTTTTACCAAGCCTGGATGCGTGTGTCTGAATGTTACTTGTCGAGCTTTTCTATTTGCATTATTCTTTGCTACGAGACATTCATTGAAACAATACATATTTTGTTTTTCTTTTGTCTGTAATTCAAGTTGCTTTGTTTTATATCCTTTCTATAATATAATATTTTTTTGTGTTTGTTTTTCTTTTGTTGGCTTCTTTGCTTATAAATTTATACATATTTCTATCGTTTTGTTTTCATTTCATAGTTATTTATTTTTGCATTTTGTTTGTATATTTTATTTTATATTTCTTAATAGTTTGAGGGGAAAAGGAGGGAGAGGCTTTTGTTCAAATGATTTTCAATAAATTTTAATTTAAAAAAATTAGAATTAAGAATTTCATTTCAATTCGGTACCACTTTGTTGTTTCTCTTTCTCTCGATCCTTTTCGCGATCACGATTTTCAGCTGTTCCTTGTGTTATAGCTGCATTTGCTGTACCTGGCTGCGTTTTTTGTTTAAGCATTGTCCAATCGTATGTATAATCATACTGATGATTAAGGGTACGGAACAGAATTCTGAAACAAAGATTGATGCATGTTAATAAATGTTCAATTTTAAAGAAAAGTAATAACAGTAAGTAGTAAGTAATAGCAGCGCTTGGTTTAAACTTAAATTGCACATTTTTCATAACAATATTTGCTTAACTCAAGATCTGCAAGCGAATTCAGAAGAAACAGACATTCAGGGAATTAAATACATCACAACAATTTGAACAGAAACAAATCGGGATTTTCAATTGAAAAATTGTAATAGGAACACCCACTGAGTGCTCATATGTCTTGAACTAAAGCAAAATTATTTTCAACATAATGTTTACAGAGGCAGTTGCAGTTTCCATATTGCATGGTTGTTGGCATGTCCGATGAGATCCATATAAGATATTGGAAACGTTATTCGGGCTAAAAAAAAAGTATGGAAGGGAGCCCTGCTGTTATGTGCGTCAATAATTTGCGTATATGAAACAATTTTATGAATTTAAAGGATTAATAAAGAAACCAGTTAGTCAGCAATAGAATTAAGCATTCTTACTATAGCATTTTGATGATTCGGATTTGAATTTTATTCTAGTTTGGCGATGCTTATGTTGAAGAGTGGATTGGGTTCTTCGTTTCCAATTTACAACGCTTGAAGTTGGCTAGGATAAAGCCAAATAATATACGTCTAGCTGGTAGCCTAACAGTTCCTTTGAGCATAAATGAGACTAGATGAGGAGATCATTGTACATTTCGAAAGTTTTAAGATTGATTAATTGATTTTTGACATTTTAATCAAAATCTCACTATATTGGAAAGGATGATGGCCCTTTCCAAACTCGGGCTTTCAAACCTCATTTCTTCCCCTACTTATTCAGCATCAGTATTTCGCTTTTGTCGTTGCGGCAGATTTAATTTAAGTGCTTTGCTTGCATTCTGATGTTTCATTATTTTAACGTAACAACGTTTGGATGTTCACATTATTTGTTTTGCTGTTGTTCCATCGTCGAATATTTTGATGACCATCCCAGTTGTCCCTGAATTTCCATATTATAGCCGAAATTATCTTCGAGACTTCAAAATTCAACTAATGTCTAGCTGGAATTCATTGTAACCCTCAAAGCAACTACCACTCCAATTAAAAAATATAAATTGCTTGCTGAATTGCTAAACAACGCAGGGGTATCTGTGCTGTGGATATCAAATCGTGAAGCTAATGTATCCCCCTATGGGCCAGTGCATTAGCGTTGCATCACATTTGCATCTCCTTTTCCTAGATTCGAGTCCGATATCGGTGAATGCATACTTTGTCAGGATTATTGATGTTGATCTCAGATCTAATCTCCTCAGAAGAGGTTTACATTCACCAAATGGAAGAATCAGCATTGACCTAACTGAGCGTGCCGAGATTGGCGTTTTCATCTGGATCGAAGGAATTAATTACGAAATTCGGAACTTTTAAGTCAAATTTAAGTCCGCACGACAAAGGACCGAAAAAGTCAAACGAAACGGATCCAAAAAGTCTGGATCATGTCCTGAAACAAACACAAAACGACAAAGAAATAAAGGGATCATTTTACGTGGATTTGAGAAAAAAATTCTCTAAAATAGCGTAAATTTTTCAATGGCCTCATACTATCTGCCCAAAATTTATTTATTAGGAAATATACATATTGCTTTCTGTAGAAAGACACCGAATAATTTTGTTCTACGTTGAAACAATAAAACGATGTTGGCTTACATTGGTGTGCAGTTAATTATTTGCATATCTATTTGCTAGCGTTGATTATTAAGCGAAAACACGCTTCGTTCTTTCCAATACACTTTTTATACTTTTAAAACATAAATGCCTGTCTTAAAAAAATCTGATCTTAAGAATGAATAAATTCGTTCATCCAATTTTCAGACTGCCTTCATTTTCATTTTGTTTAGCCCGTAAATATAGAACCAAATATTAAAAAAAAATGAAATGGCGTTACTGTGAGATCCAAATTTCAAATTTCAATTCATATACTTTCGAAATTGTTTGGTGCGATATATGTGGCGAAAACCCGATTAACGGGTGATGGACGTATAATTTACGAATTTTCATACATATCAATCTACAGGCAATCTTTTTCGGCCTTGATTGTCTCCCCTGTTCGAACGAACGAGTAATGAATTACCCCAGTCACATTCTACACACTTATCCATTTCATTTCCTTCCCAATTTTCGAAAGATGTCGCAATATCGTTTTATGATCATTTTCCAAGCCTTCAGATTATCGTTTTTACGTCGTTTTAGGTCTTTATCGCGGTTGATTTTGTGGTGAAAAACTACCAGACCGAAATTTTTCAAGACAACGTTGCACTTTTCAATCGTTTTTCCCCAATTTTTAAACAATTTTCAATAGTGTTCTCCGCAAACGCCTCCTTGAGGATAGAAAGTTGGTGAAAGTTTGAAGTGTTCTACATCGGCTCGATTAATGCTCGATTAATGCGCGATAAAAAGGCGAAATTAAGGCGCGACATTTTTGTTATCGGTAGAGCAATGCCGTAAATTGCTCGTGATTTCATGCCCTTCGTGAAAATGTACTGCAGTTCTGAAATATCTCGGCTTTGGTCCCTTCCCACTTCACTGAGACAGTCCTCATCGCACGCAGTGAGTCAGAGAGAGGAAAAACCTGGCCGAAATCCATTTTTCGAAAGTATGAATCGTGATCTGAAACTTGACTTAGATAAGACTTCAAATCCAGCCTCCTGATGCGACAGGAGTGGAGGTTGAAGTGTGGTAATTATAACGCACTGTTCGCAGAACAAAACAATGGAACATTGTAGTTTTTGCTTATCACATGGACGTACAAGTAGCTCTTGGGAAAGCTTTTTTTATGATAAGATCAAGTGTTGTACCAACAGATTTCCAAGCTATTATTGCTATTAATTTTCACGGTTTAATCAAAAGACGCAACCGATTTTCTAAGTATTGATTTATTTGAATTCAACTTGAGTTAAAAAAAATGATCAGCGGAGATCGATTGAAATTCTCACTGAATCTATCTTAAATTATTTATATTTATCCCAACCGCAGGCCATTCCGAGCAATTGGATTATAGAAGATGCCAGTATTGATGACGAAATTGTTATCAAAGACGTTAGACATGTGTGAAGGTGGAATAAAAGTTGTAGAAATAAAAGGAGGGACAATTCTTCTTGGATAGATAAGGAGCATGGAATTACCAGTCAGTTCTTTCGTTCGTGACACATCTCAATTGCACGGCGGAAGCCCTCGGGCCTCATTCAATGAAATTAGCTCTAAGAGAAGTGAGGGGGAAAACTGAATATCTTCGAGCTTCAACGTCAGCTAATTTGCTTACATATGCAGCCCGTATGTAGATCAGAGCTGGTCGCTAGAAAGCTTCCACTAAAAGAAAAAGGAACATTAAAAACTATTCCCAAAAGAACTAGCAAAGTGAGGGAGGCATGGAAAAAGTCTGCAAACAAACACATACCAAAACCGTATACTACAGAACAGACGCTCTCATTTTTTGTTGAAACAAAATTAACTTATTTTGTCAATATTAATATTTTTGATTTAACATCAAAAATATTGATGCTTATTAAATAAGATTGGATGCGAAGGAGAGACAAGCTGAAATATATCGGAGGTGCAACACATTAAGGTCTGCAAAGCAAAAATGTTGCCTTGCAAAGAAAAACATAGTTTTTTTTCGGATATTTTTGCTAGGTCGGATAGATCGGATACGATCTAGATCTTCATAGACCATTAATATCCGAATCAGGATGTGATGGAGTTTAAGGCACAGGCGGTCTTAGCAAAAGTAATAGTGATAATTTCATAACTTCAATTGTTCTGATTCAAATTTATACGTAACGTCAATACGTCAAGTTTATACAAGACCTTCTTCAACTCTATAGTGCAATACAACTCGCGTCCAGTTTAAAAAGAAAACGGCTAGTTTGGAAAAAAAAATGAAGTTTATTACGTCAACGAAAAAATAAATTCGCTGAGCCCTTTTGATGTATTGACAACAAAAAACGTTGTGGCCTCTGTGTTTGACATACTACTGCTTACAATAATAGATGGCAAAAGTGCAGTTTCTGAAACATCCTCATCCCAGATGTGTGATCTGTCAAGCGACACCAAAATAGATGAACCATATTGAAAAAGTGAAGTAGAAGGCTTCTGACTATATTACATTACAGTTTGGCCTTTCTACGTTCCATGCATGTAATCGCAGTTTTGAATTTTGCTTTTACATATTTCCTATCGGTTTAAGGTTACTAAATGGCAAGCAAGAAGAGACAAATCTCGAAAGAAGATCGGATTGTTGGTAGACATTGTGAAGCCACATGGAAGCGGAACTAAAAAAGTTGACAAAACCGCAAGACGGTTCTTCGAGAATTTCTCAAAATTCGCTGAGATAAAAGGGATCAATTAAGAAATCATAAAACAATATTCAATCATTCTTCATTAACTTTCCAGTGGGTTCGACATTAACGCTGTTACTTTTGATACTTATACAGCTTGATTATTTGTACGTGAGTATCCTTGGTGTTACTTGCCTGTGAGAGTGCGTTAAATACTTGTGGATGGATCGAAAATTATTGAACCGATATTAACCGATAAGAAGCAAGGAACACGACAATTTAGAAGACAACAATTCAACAATTAACAATTCAGAAGAGAGCTGGAAATATATAGAGAACGCATGCAATGAAGACTTTTGCATATTTATGAAAAAGAAACCGAATACGACTAGAAAAAAAAAGAAATATATTCATTATTTTGTCAAAGACTTCATAAAATTGGAATTTTCCAAATCAATTTTTTTTCTTAAAGTAAACGTTGCTTTTTCCTAAAATTGTATTTTTGATATTTTCGAGTATAAAGACGCAAAAAATAAGGATTGAGGTTTGGGCTAGCTTTTTGGGCTGGCCATATGAATCATATGGACGAACAACGGATACCCAAAAAGATGGAAGAATTGAAAGGCGAACAACAGTGGGGAAACCGAGGAAACACTGTTGACGAAGACAGTTCATCGCTACTCGGATTTTAAAATTGGAGGACGCGGTCAATGGATCGACAGTTGGAGGCGCTTCGCTTGAAGCGAAGGCTCCAGAAAGATTTTGGTACTACGAAGAAGAAGAAGACAGTCATTTCTGAATTCAGAGATTGGGGGTTATGGACAAATCAATCCATCAATTCCTTCACCAGGTTGTCGTTGCAATTCTGCACTGTAGTGGTAGAGTCACATTTTTATGCCGTTGAAAACGCACGTTGAAGGCGCGAGAGGGACTGTAGTGCTAAGTAGAAAAAGTTTTTGGGCATTCTGGTCCGCTGTGCCCCGGTGTGTATCCTTGATTGTCCAATTTTTCGACTTTCAGACACTGTGAGGAATCAATTCGGTAAACACATGATTTTTCATAGGATCACCCTTTGCCGTATAAAGGATATGTTAAGCTGATTTTGATTGCTGGCTCTTATGAACCATATTCGATTTAATCTATTGAGGCTCTTTTTCAATTACTTGAGAATATTTTTCAATTTTGGGTTCATCAAATTTTATATATTTCTTCAGTCGGTCAAGTTTTTTTGACTACCAAAATTGTTGGATTTTTTGTTTTTTAGAGCATTTTGTCCTACAGTAGATCAAAAATTCGTTAAATTAGTTGAAAAATATTAGTAAGATAGCAGTTTCGGTTGCTGCATATTGTTTAATGTGTTCGGAATCGCTTGCAGAGTATACGTTGCCATTCTACAAGACCCCCAAGGTCATTTTCCAAAAATTTCTTCAAATGGGTGTGTTCAGAAATGCTTATTCTCTTCCTTTTTTGTTGATTTTTGATGTTTTTATAGTCGGTATTTAAATTTATAAGAGCTTTCGCTAGGCTAACTTTTTTGACAAAGCAAACAAGGTTGTCTTTATTTTTTGCTTTACATCTTTTAACATTCTGAACAACACTAGGTTGGCGAATGAAAATTAGCCGTTAATATTATTCATACCAACCAACTTAAGTAATGAATTGAACAGGTAGAATTCTACCGTATCCATATCTTAACATAAGTGCGGTGGACAAAGATCAGTTTATTTACCTTTAACAGTGTATACCTTAAGCATTTACTGACCATTGAAATTCTAGAGACACACTCCAAGAACTGGAAATCATATCCGTATCGTAGTTTCGTTTCAATATTGTAGCGCACAAAGTTTACTTTTCACATTCACACCTCATTCTCGATACGCATTATCGGCAATAATTCCTCATGCTTTGAAATTGGATAGAAACCGTTAATATTGTTGTCTTGTATTAGTAAAATAATTAATTTTAACAATTAAACGATGCATTGAATGAGCTGCAATGCCTTTCGGAGATCATACCAAATACATTTTTATAGCATGATAGCACCAACAATATTTATTAATTATACAATCGTATCTGTTCATCGATCATAGCAAAACAATTTGAATTTTCGTCATCGTACGCCTTGAGCGTGATTTTCTTTTTCTCCAACCGCTGGGCGGGCTAAATTTAAACAATATTACTTTATTTTTGAGGCCGAACAGTGGAAAGTAATAAATGGTTTTTTACTTGGTCGAGTATGCCAAAATCTTTGTTGGTGATGTTGAGCATAAGCATACCGAGGGGACCAAACTAATCAAGATTTAATATTTTAGTTCATTGGGGGAATTGTGTAATAAATCTGATTGCCATGCTTACATCGATTGCATCGCATATGCTTATTTCGATTTCATGTTGAATTTCATCGTCTTCATCGGCGAACGTTGTATAACTCATGTTTTTTTTAACACAAAGAATATTTACATGAATGTAAATATTTAAGGATCACTTAAATAATATTCAAGCTGAATACAAACATATGAAATATAGTGAGTCGCACATAAGTTAGTGGATAAAGTTTACTATATACCATACATATAATGTAATATGTTCTCTCGGGCATAAAAGTATGCCCATGAGCCAGGAAACAGACTGCTTATAATTATTTATAATTATTATTAATATTAGCTGCTAAATATTTCCCCTCTCATTTCATTATAACACCTGCGACAGTGGTTTATTTAAAGATATTCATTTCTATTTAAGTTTTCTTTCATAAACCGAACCGGCATACTCATCACCTATGCCAAAACAGCAAACACATTCACGATTTTTGTGTATTTTATTTTAACAAAATTGTAAAATGGTCAAGAAAGCGTCGAACTTTCGTCGATTGGCTTTTTTCTTCGTAAAAAATAATAAAGTCGACGTTGTTTTTTTTTTTTATTTACAGAACACATTTAATTGGAGAATAACAGAATTTCGAATGAACTTTCAAAGTAATTAAAAATAACGATAGCAACTTTAAATTGGCTACCATAAATTCAAATTTATGGTTGAAAGGCAACAAAACATCCAAAGATTTTAATTTTAGATCCACTTTTTTAAAAGATAGTATGTATTTGGAGCACAGATTTTGTAGTTGATTGGAAATAAAGTTGATATTATTAGAAGTACGGTATAGATTTCAGAATAAAACATTCAAAAATTACAACAAACCTTTAATGCTATGTGAAATGGCGAAAAAGCAATGCGTATGTTTACTTTTCATTCTTGCGAATGGAAATTTATGTACGAGCGAATGATTCTGCTGCGTATATCAAAATGCTTGAAATAGGTAGCGACCAGGAACATTTACCAATTTATAATACACTAATTAAGTAGCTTACAAAACAACAATTTTCAATCAATTCAATTTCAAAGTTTTATGAATTTTTTTTTGTAATGGTTGCAAAAACTTATTGGTCGTAAATTCATGATTTTTTTAATCGATTACTGAAATATGAAGGGTGATGGATCTATTCGAAAAAATCATAAATTTATCATAATATTGTAGAGGTCGAAGAATAAATTACCAGAAAAAAATAAGGAGCTTTGCAAAACTGAAGCATAGTTAGCTAAAATGAACTAATTCAATGTGGACTGTATCAAGCGGATTAATGAACGAATTCAAAGAAAAGGGCAGGAAATTTATTGTAGATTTAAACCGATTAAAAATTCGCAATTGTTTGCATGCGCCCATATAATTTTTTCCAATAAATATGAGTTTAAGATAAGTTTAACTTCGGATATATGAACGGACATTTGATTCGATCCGGTATTGAAGCCATTGGCACTGACTTGACTCAAGAGAATAAAGTAATCTAACCAGCTATATACCTTGTACAAACTGCATCCTGATGAGTTCGTTGATTAATTAATTGGCACAGAAAGCGTTTATATAGTGAAAAATCAAATAAGTCTATAATATACGATATATAATGATATCAAAAACTCAAAACTACTTTCTTTCTAACACAGATATTGATAGAATTAAATACTGGCTGTGAATTCAAATATGACTAATTGCCAGTCAAAAAAGCCTTCTAGCGTTTCCGTAAATAGAATAACTGCCGTCACTTTTTCTGCATTAAAATTATACACCATTCTTTTCTGAATGCGCGATAATTCTTTGACACATAAGTTTACATTCCGTAAAACAATTCCGCAATGAGGATGACGTTGTGAAATCATAAAGAAAGCCCTTATGTATCTACTACTCGTTTGAATCCGCAGCAGAATTTTAGTTTTTTTTTGTCAGACTATTTGGAAAATCGAAAACTGACCAGCCGTCTATAGGACATTATTATAGACTCTAGCCCCACAATCCCTCAAAAGGACAGAGAAACTTATTGACTGTAGTTTTGATGGTTGAAAAAAAGCGTTTAGTACCAACCAGCCGTATTTGGAAGTCTAGAGACGTGCTACAAAGCGGAAACCCCTAGCTAAAACATCATTCATTCTTTTCACATGAGGACAGTAGAGTTGAGCGTAACGTTGGGAGGAAAAAAATAGTAAAATTAAAATATTTTAAGTAAATAAAATTTGTCATTTCACAACATGAGTTTAAATGTTAGTGACGGATTCAGTTTTCTTGAAGTGTTTCACAACAACAGCCTTGATGACGAAGGCCTCATAAAAAACTTTGTAAATTAAATGTGTCATATATTACCTTCAATCGAGAATTCGAACTACCTTTACTCACAATAGGAAGTCCCAAAAATTTAAACAAACATTTGTGGTATGGTTTTCTAGCAAAATAAAAAAATCATCTGTATATATTTCATTTGTTTCGAAGACAACTCTATTTTTTATGTTGTTTTTACCTATAGATATTTCGGAAGCAAGTTGCTCCGTTTCTCTGTGTCAATTCACTTTTTTATTCAAACAAGAAGCAATTGACACCGAGGAAGTGTCCTCCGAAATATACGTATTTCGGAAAAGCAATTAAAAATATCGTTTTCTTTGCACACACCGAAAAAAATTACACTCGAAGCGCTAAACAGGAAAGTGCATTCAGAATAATCAGAAAGAATTAATGTTTAACTGATTTTGAATGTTTTGATTTATCTGCCAAAGAACCTTTTTAGATTGAAGTGTAGAAACAGTCTATTTGTATCTTGTTTGCTTTATAAGGTTTCTAATTGGAAATGTGAAATGTTCGTTTTTGTTACAATTTTTGGTCTTTTTTCAAAGTCAAGAAAGGTATCTGCACTAGTACATTCAAGGCTTTCCACAAAGCCAAAGCTGTTTGTGTGATATTGGGAACGCAAATGAGTTATCGAATTTATTCATACGTCTTGCGTAATAATTGTTGTCGCTCAAAAACAGTGTCCATTGCATTTTCAAGCCTCGTATATTCTTCCAAAATTAATGTATGCCAAATTATTTGTTTACTTTTATAAACAAAATAAAATTTAAATTAATAGCATGAAAAAACAAACAAGAATACCTCACAATCAGACAATTCAAAACCTGAGCAGTATATATTGTTAGTATTATTCCTTATCCTTATTCCTGACAACCAATCTTTGGTCAATTTTGATGAGGTTTTTGGGACGTTATGGTGTTGAAACACTCATCCTGAAGTGGCCATTGCCATTGGGCATATTGAAGCAAATGTTCGGCTAAAATTTACACAAATAAAAAATACTATACACACCCTATACATAAAACGATCTATTTTTGAAGGTATTTCGCAAACTTATCTTGCTGAAGAGCAGGTACACAGCACACCATTTCCACCTACATGATTTATTGTATCCTTAAATTAAAGTGGACGAAGCCACTTAATTTTTAGTCATCGAACGTGACTTATTCTATTGGAATTTCCAAGTTAAATTGAGACTTTCTTAGAGTCCACTTTGTATGAACTTTAGGGAAATCCAACCAAAAATTCAAAATTTTAAGTGAAACCTTTTTTCAAATTCAAATCCTCTTCTTAGAATAGATTACTTAGGTGGCATGCACTTCTCAAGCCATTTTCAAATGAGGTTTTGCGGACAATGCCCGAACTAAGGTTTAACTCTTATACAACTGATTTTGAAGAAATAAATAGAAGTTTTTTAAAAAAAAACGGACAATTTTTTCAATTTTTACTCTGTTTGATATGAAGTTTTTCGGGGCGTCCGCTCGAATTAAAATTCTGCACAGTTCCAAAGATTTGTACTTCTCAATTAGTCGGGAAACTATTGATTTATTTGTATAAAGTTTTTAGCTATTGAAATTTGTAATTCACCGTTAAACAATTCAATAATTGGACTAACTTTAGTTTTAAAGTTTTCAACTTTTCCATTTGGGTCAATGAGATATTGCATTACTTTTGTTTTTTTTTGTAAATGTTTCTGTAAAAATAAGTACATATTCTAATAAAAGTAAACAACTTATTTTAAATAAATTGATTTTGGAATGATTTACGGGGACTTAACTTCAATGGAAAAAATTGCTTAATTCGCGTATGCGTCAGTTAATTTTATATGTTAAGTGTTAAGCAAAGGCATGTGAAAAATCCCAGTAATACTGCTGCACTCTGATTTATTATTATTATCCATTCTTTCAACGTTTAAATGTTGATATTTTTGTTATTCAGATGATATCGAGTTTCATGTCAAATAATGGTTAGTTGGGCTTATTTACTTTTATCAGGCCAATGAGCAAAATGCACAATCAATAAGTGAATATTAAGTTAAATACTTCAAAATAAGCTGTTTGAACGAGCTGTAGAAATTATTGCATAAAAATTAAATTCAGGAAAGAATTTTAGATTAGGATCATAAAGAGAATACTTCCGAAATTATCAATTATTACTTAAGAATATTGACGGACTTTGCATAGTAATGCTACCAGAACCGAACTGGATCGACTTCAGGACTCCAAACGCAGAAAAATAGGTCTCCATTTCATTGCGAAGCATTCAGATTGACACCAGTTTTAAATCATACTGACAAGTAGACAATGGTTAAGTTGTAATGAAACCAGTAAGGAATCTTGCAATATGAGTTGCTGTAACTAGCAGAAATTGTTAGTGGATAAATATTTATTTTCACCGGTGTAATAATAAATGGTTAGACGAGTAATGTCCAGGCAGATTTCACTTACTGCAAACTGAACTTCCGAAGGGACACAATATACAAGACAAATCAGTAATTAGTTCTTGCTGATGACTACACCATAACTACCAATCAAGGTATTCTTAAACAACCATTAAGTAAGCTTTATACTGAAAGTAGAAATTATTGAAAAAAATTAAACCTTATAATCAATAACGAACAACGAAATCGTTTCGTGTATCCATGTCCTGCTATAAATGAAGACAATCAAGACAGCACGCAGAATCTTTTCATAAAACCTGTCAAAAAAAAGTGCCTAGAAATCGAAGCTTGGCCCCTTAGTTTCAGAAAAATATTTAGGAATTTTAATGTGAACTGCAGAATTACAGACATGACGTTTCGTTAGCAAAAAATGGAAGAGTAAAAAAAATTTCGAGAGTGTCGCGTTTGCAAAAATGCAAAACTACTACAAGTAATTACTCTCGTAGTTACTGGTGGTCATTTTAGTTGGAAAATATTATTCATTCCAAGTCAAAAGTTATTGAATGGGTCTTGCAACTAATTTATTATAAAATCAATTCATTTTACAGAATTCTAGACGAAATTCAATTGTTTTTGTTTCAGACCAAAACAGGCTTACTGTTGCTCGAGTCTGCTGATTCTTGCTCTTTGATTTTCGACGACGTGTTTCGGATGTACGCAGTTATTTTCAGGTCCTTCGAGCTGAAGCAACAGCAAAGCAAATTATGCTGAAATTCAGGACGAAAATCTGGAGTTGGATAGGTGCACCACGGTAATTGTAAACTAGTTTATTATTGAAGCCATATACCAACTTCCTATAAAGCTTAAAACAAAATGTTTGGGTTGTATTGGTCCAACGCCGTACATGTAGCCAAAATCAGGATAATCTGATGATGGCTTGCAATCTCGTTAAAACGCGTCCTGGCAGGAAACTATGTCAAAAGTCAGAATTATACCCGTTCTCTTTTTCTTGTACAATAACGTTTTGAGCCTCATCCTTGTGAGCATGACTTTCATTCTTGTGACTTCCATTCTTGCAATCGTCGATTTCTCTTGCAAGTTTTGGGTTTTAAAAACTACTCACATGAGGCAATTGATGTGAACGCTCAGAAGTTTATCGTGATTCGAACTTTCATTCAATAATTTCTGCTGACAAAATTTGATATATTTGAACCCATTTATTGTTATATTCAAAGGGAATCTGCTTTTTATATCAAATAAGTATGCATATGTCTTTACCTTTTCGCTCATCCTATGTAACAAATCATTTCAAATTATTCACATTTTGTGATATTTTTAGTTTTTGTTTGATGTCTGTCGTTTTCGACACTTATTTTTAGTCCATAAATTGTGCCCAAATATCAGCAAATTTTGACGTCTTTGATTTTGCTTGGAGTCTTCAAAAAAATGTTTTGATCTTTTTGGCTACCAGGATTATGTATGAATGCAATCACAATTCAGAATTACGGCTGAAAACCAACTTCAGAGGTGACCCCGCCATTGTGTTTAGTTTCTAATGAGAGCAAACGTGACAAAATCAACAAATGTTTTTGAAGTTCGTTGTTCGTATTGTTTGTTATCATTTCTCTATTTGGATTATCCGCCTAATCATTCCTAAAATGGTTCTAAAAACTTTTAACATGTCTAAGGTTATTGATTCAATCGAAAACGAGGATGAAACCACGTGCTGATTTTTTTTGCATTTTTATTATTCGATATTTTTATTCCTATTTCATTTTATTCGATAGTAGAACTCTTTAGGAGTATTCATATTAGGGCGATTGCAGCAAAACTGACCAAGCTACATGATGTTAAAACCCTGCTCTTCGACGCGCTATAAAATCGGCTGTTTCTTAACCCTTGCGTAGTGGGAAAGGTGAAACGCTGAAGATGAAACTAGAGAGGGCAAGAAAAACAGGATTTTCTGAATATTTTGACATGCGCCTTTTCGCTTTACGGAGTTGGAATTGATGATCTTGCTTGAGTCAAAATAATAGGAAAAAATCGATATTGGCTTTCAACGCGTTTTTCCAACACCTGGCTCATTCAACGTCGGTAAACGCTCTAACTCAGAATCTAGTCATCGGATCCTTTTCAAATTACGCACACTTATTCTGTACATAAATCATGAGGTAACCACGATTAAAATATTTTATTTTTAATAATAATAAGTTAATTTAATACAAATTTGTCAATTTTTTTAATAAAAAAAATTTTTTAAAATTCGTTTTTTGTTTACTTAGAACTGATGCTTTAAATTGAAAAATCGTTTAAATGAAAAATATATCTCGGCATGATTACATCGAAAAACTTATATATCGACGGAACCTTTTTGTTTTTGTCATCTGATGATCTAGTGATGAGGCATGCTATACACCGAAAAACTACTTTTTTCTTGATATGTCTACAAAATTCAGTGGCCTAATAATCAATATTTTTGGTCCAAAAATGTTGAAAATATTCTTGAGTAATTATATTATTATGTGCTCTGCGAAAAAAAATTAATGTATATATTGTCAAAAAAATTCTTAAAAATATGCTTAAAACAAACCATATCCCCTGCCCCCCTCCTAAAAAATTATTCTGGACATTGATTTGGATATGGATATTATTTAGGCAACTATGCAAGTTCATGCAAATATTCACTTTTTTCAATTCATATGCTGTGTGGAGCAATGACTCGTAACTTTACATGCCCTACCAAGTGCAGAATATCCTCTAAACAAAGCTAATAATAAAATGTAATCGGACCGCCAAGAAAAACTAGCGGATTGACAGACAGACAAATTATCAGAACAGGGAAAAGGAATCCATTCATGAGTTACAGAGAAATTGTGAATTAAGTAGGGCTCGGAATTGACCCTTCAACTATATGAAAACGACCTCTAAATGTCGATTTACATACAAACGTCCAAGAAAAGTGCCATTGTTACGGCCGCAACATGTGGGCAAAAGATTACACTTTGCCAGTATCAGCGTCAATTGGCAGCCAAGTCAATAGAGAAACATTCTTTCGAGTAGTGAGACGAAAGTTGTGTTATTTAGAAAAACTGCATACTCAAGATTCCTTCGACGACTAAGAATATCAGAATATCGCTCTGAATACACCACAATCACGGTTAAGAACAGTGAACAGTGAACAGTGTGATGGTGGTAGGGGCATGGTTTGCGTGGTATGGTTTTGGTCCAATTTATCAAATCAGAGAGAGCCTCAAACGTATCTTGAAAATTTTGAAAGAGACAATGTTCGGTTAGGGACAAGAAGAAATGCCTATTCGGCGAGTGTTCAAGCATGATAATCATCCGAAACAAAGTAGTGAGTAATGGATCGAAGAAAATAGAATTACTTTCATGGGTCTTATATCAAATCAAATCGAACTTCTTTGGATTGATATTAAAAAAGCTGTTGCAGATGCTAATCCGACGAACGCCGTCCAACTCTGGAATATTGTTCGTACTACCTGGGAGTCAATTTTTTTTTGGAAAGCTTTTAGCGTTTAATAGAATCCATGCTTCGTCGATGTAAAAATGTTATTGAGAATAAGGGATTTTGATATGGAAAATCAGTTAGGATCATAAAAAAAGGAAAGGAAGTTAAACCGCTTCGAATCTGTATTTTGAATTGAAAACTACTATTATTTTGCACAACCTTAAAATGCAAGAAATTTTATGCAGCATTTATTGATTCCAAATAATAATTTCTTTGAATAAATCATAACGAAGTCCTAATGTATCTCAAGAAGAAAGAATTAATTAATGTTCAATGTAAAATCAATAAAGTTATAAATGTTCACCTATTGGTAATTTTCTGCACATGACTGCTTATATATATATATATATCAGCTCCCTTTAATGAGTCGAAATATCTTGATTGGATCATTGGTCTGAATATCGTAATTTTTCAGTAAATATTGATAAAAATGATACTAAATTTTCACGAAAAACACGAAATTACACAACAGCTGTCGTTACGATTTTCCTATTCCACTTAATTTCTATTACAACTATTCAACGCGCTATACACGCCTTCATAAAGCTGAATGAATAATCACTTTTTTTCGAATTCGATGGTCATAAGACGTTTTCAGGGAAATTCGACGTTGCGGTGAATAAAGTAATATTTTTATAAATTTCGCGGAATCGTAAAATTTTCATTAATTGCTGCACACTTCTTCCAACATTGGGAGAAATTTCTATGAATTCAATTTCTCAGTTTTTTCCTCCTTCTCACTGTCGACTTCAGCTTTTCACTCATTTATTTGTTGTGTTAATTAGGCAATACAACAAATATTTATAGCCGCAACCACAATTTACTTATCAATATTCGCAAATGACATTGAGACATTTCTTAAGTATTCTCCGCTTATCAGTGCCAAACTTTTTATTCAGTTTGCTATAAATTATTAACATTGTTTTGAGCACAATTTAAGAAGTAGTTGCTTCGAAACTTCCATAATAAGCAGCTAAATCGATAGCCAAACCGAAAAGGCCAATGCAATAATTTCTTCACATTTCAACCGGTCCTCCAAAGTAAGTAAGGGCGATGGGCGGACATATGGTGGTCGCGAAATTCATTAGTCATCCTTCAAGCGATATATTTGGATACGCAGGTTAAACATGGCATTGAATCTAGTGGCTCCCACTTAGTTTGTCTAGTTTGGTTGTGGTATACAAATTGAAAAGAAAAGATTAAAACTTATATCATCCGCACGTTCACTAATTCATGGCACCAATCAGCATTTATGGAGAAAGTTAATAACAGTAACGAACGACACCTCCATGCTTTTTTGCTGGAATACACAAATATTGTGCAACAAGAGAACGTCAAGGGACAGCGATGTTCCAACTTAAAAAATTGTTATGAAATTTCTCAATAGATTCGATTTTGTATTTATCGTATTCGCGCCGGTATTAAATCTTGAGATAAGCCATCACTGAGCTGCCTTTGGTTTTGGTGTACAAAACGTTCGTAAGATCAATTGCATCGAACTTTCTTATATTTTCGTGTTTTATCGAAAAACGATCGGTTTTTCGTGAAAATCTTATATCGACGCATTCATCTATCGATTGAAAATGTTGCCGAACTCTAACTATACAAGCAACGCAAACTTTATATATCTTGTAGGGAAAATTGTACAAGCATGAAAAGCTAACGTGTGCTCATCATTTGTATTATTTATCGAAACAATCAACACTTGACCTAATTACTGCAAAACGGTACTTGTCTCTTAACATGGATGGAAGAGGTGCTAATTGCTAATTTCAAAAAGAAAAAAAAAATACACAAAATGTTACTCAGCCTGAGATATTACCAGTGTCTAGGTTTTAGACTATTATGAACTAAATGCTTGGAATCGTCTGCTTACGAATGGGAGCTTTTTTATAACATTTTGTTAGCTTCGGAAATTAGCACATGCGTAAGCTCTTGTGGAAAGTGAATTTCGCAATTGGTAATCGTGCAAACACAATAGCTAATATGCAAACGGATAATATGAAGATTTAGCAACCCAATTTCGAGTCAGTTGATGGTTGAACCGTATTTGCAAACATACGTGGAAATTAAAAAAAAAAACATATTTGATTAGTTAATATTTCGCAACAGAAAAGTAAAATTAGTAAAAAAACAACCCATTGTAATCAGAATTGGGTTGGATGATGCTAATTTAAATAGATTGTTGCTAGAAAGTGTTATTGGTATGTTTTTCTGCGACTTAAATTTTGACGAACTCCTAAGGTTTTTGATACCAGTGATGATTGTCACTGGTACCAACAAGTCATGATGGTTGTCCCGATTACATTTGGCGGTTGGCAATATGATAAATGTTGTAGGTTTAAAAAAAATAATTCGCCCACTTGTACTTTAATAGACATAACACTGAAGAAGGGACCATATCGGCCTCGAAACAGCTGTCTGTTGCAAAATAAAAATATCAACCTAAAATTGGAATCTAACAAGAATTTTTTTAATTTTTTAGAAGGTTGCAAACATCCGAACCAACAATTGGAGGTTTATTATGTTATAGGTTTAGTAGCAAAATTATTATGAGCGAGGATAAAAGTTCGCAAACAGTACATCAAACAAAGAATGTATAACACGAGATTTTAAAAATATTTGAATAACACTAAAATATACTGTTTCTAAAATAGCCGGGGCAAGGATCTCAGCTAATATTCTTGCTTTCGTACTGTTTTTCAATTATCGTTATGCCCTGATGGAGCTGCACATCGTCGTCGTCGTTAACACCTAAATTCGTAGAAAACATTTAAAAAGCTTTTAATTTCATAAAACTGAGTATTTTCCCTTAGATTCTACTATTTATTTTTTTCAAATAGTAGAATTTTCACAAATTCGAATTTGGCTTACTATTTCCCGGCTTACTCAGTGTGTGTTCAATGGAGCAATGATTTGTTTGTTGGAATTTAAGGGAAACTGCTCAGTTTTTCAATTAAAAATTTTTTCCTTCCACTTAAGAATCGTTCTTTTGGTAATGGTAACATGGTAATTCTAGCATATCACTCGGTTGTCTCCTTTTAGAGGACATTAATGATTTCGGGAAATTAAATTATTTCAGTACAACTTTTTGTGACATGCATGTCTCTGCAATATTTTCTCTTAAACTGGCGGAGGACATCAAATTAAAATATTGCTGAATTCCTAAGGTATATAAAAGAAACGTCAGCGGCTTATGTTGGAAGAGAACGTGAGAAACTGGCTCACGACTTTCCAAGCAATTCTCGCCACAAGTTAAGAGCGAGAAAGGGATTTTGTAGAAGAACGCTCAGAATGCGAACATAGCACGCACTACATAGCATGATTATAAGTACAGATAAACAAGCCTTAATCTGTAGGAAAATATTTTCAAAGCTGAGCTCTGTCTGGTTTGAAGCGTCGTGCCATAAAAATTAACCACACTGTACAAAATTTAAAAAAATAAATAAAATATTGATTTTTCTTATATTTTGCTAATACACATTTCTCGATTACAAACTATTCAAATAAGTCCAATATTATTATAATAAATTACTCAGTTCAAAAACTATACTAAATAATACGAGGGTCTGTAAATATCCGACTCTGCCGCAAAGTAGCACTGTGTAGCTGAAAACCAATGTCCAGAATGGTCCGGATAGCGAAAGGTTAAAAAGCGTACCTTGAGCAACACATTATATTCCATTTCCTTGTATGTTGTTAAGAAGTAGTTGACCAACTTAAGTATTCAGTTGAAAACATTTTGAATGGAGATGGTTCAGTATCAGTATTAGTCATTTTCTCCATTGTCTAACATGATTACCTTGTATTTTCGTCCTACATACGATGCCAAAAATTTTGCATGAAATATTTCAAGAGTCGGACAGATCGAAATCATTTTCGAAAATCCAAGAGCATCCAAAGCGTGAGATGATCGATAAGGAAAATTTTACTATTACGAACTAAAACTACCAACATTTCGAATACGAAATTGAAATATGCAACAACGTTAAAGTTCAAATGAGCAGACAAAAAACCACTCAACTTGAAGAATATAACTCTGCACTCTGCAGATCGTCTAGTACTTTACGGTCATTGTGTCAACCCTGGTCATGTCTAGCGAATATGATGAAGATATTATCTTCATCAACATCAACCTAATCGAAAACCTTTTTTCTAATCGAAAATTGATTAATTTAAAATTTCAACGACATAACTTTTAAGTTCGTCCAGTATTTTAGGACTATTGAGCCACTCCGGACATGTATCTGTCACCACTTTATTTTGATAGAACATCATTTTTGTAGCATAAAAATGAAAAGAAAAAAACGTTCTGATAACTTTATACATTAGTTTTATCATGGAACGACAAGGAGATTATCAAAATAATATTCAAAATATAATAATAATACCCAAGTAAATAGAAAATTACGTGGCGATGAAACTGTTTCGATTGACAAACGAAATATTTCAACAAACTACACTAAATCGTTTGTAGGAGTTGAATTTTGCATAAATACATCATGAATATTAATATATATATAAAAACAATTTTTTAAATGTATACAATTTGAACCATTACATACATGCATATTTTTCCTTATTTCAACAAAAATTTTTTTTGACATTTTGACTCCTTTATCCTATAGCTTGGACAAATCCTTAACCTATTAGTACTGAAAGTTTCGATAATTTCCAATGAACCGATATTTATTAACCACTTAATTGCTTAAAAATCTATCAACATACTCGTCATTGTTCGAGAAAAATGCCCTCGTTCGTTAACATGTTTAATCTGCTTTACAAAAATTGGTTTTAATCTTGCCGATTTAAAAATATTTCACTCTTCGTATTTGTTCAAAGTATTTGTATTGATGATGTATTATAAATGTTGTCATGTTGTTACTCATGCAACATGTGTTGTTTTAAATTCTTTCAGGACCATAATGCACATTGCACACCACACTCGAGGTTATGTTAAAATTAGACAAGCATCTGTTGTGCAATAAAGTTTTGAAATATACATTATACAGCAAACAGTTAATCTTCGTAGATTATAAATGAATGGAAGAAAAATGATCAATAACTTGCAAACGAGAGTTGGTGGTGTATCCCCACAATGAAGGATAAAATCTTAATAATAAATGCAAGAGGTACTTACTTACATGTTCGGAAGACAATGAATTAATTTAAGTGAATTCTTTTCGACAGCCTTTTAGATTAGATTTTAGATTTAGAAGAATTTGATAAAACGATATTTAATTTTTCCACGAATTATTCGAAAATGACGATATTTCAATGGCTTACTTTGGCGGATACATTTAGAAACTGGAAGATCGAATCTTGCCACGGCGAATAAACTAATACTACACTAAAACACATACTCAGAATGTCTAAATGTATATTTTTTGAATGTATGATTGATACTTCAGATACTTTTCTGAGCTGAAAAAATCACAAATAAGTAACTGATGGGCCCAAAATTGTTATGTAATTTTTGAAGATTATTATCTCGAGTCTTTGCGATAAAGCACTTAGTGAATACAATCCTGACCATTTGATTCCTGCAAGTTTCAATAGGAGTGCAAAATCAAGCGGCAAATACGTATCATTCACCATTTTACTCTGAAACATCCAATTCACTTTTTGAATGTTCATTAGTGCTCAAAATATCCAAATACCGCATAACTCTCGATTTGAAATTCGTGAACATTGTCGTCAAGCAGGGTCGTCAATGACATTGTTTAGTCTTCACTAATCTATATACTTCGTAAGAATTTTCTGATAGGAGGCTCGCCAACCGATCATAGTTCAAAAAGGAATTTACTTATAAAACTTATATAGCGCGGAAATTAAGGTAGCGATATTTTTATGAAACCACCAATCTTAGAGCCACGTGCACATAGGATTAAACACCGTGCTGAAATCAATAACATTATAAAAAAAATGTAGAAATCATGCAAGGGCCAATTAGAATATGTACAGTTATACTTCCAATAGAAGTCGATAAGTTTTGGAAGTGGTCCACTCCGATGAAGTACATACAAAAAAAAAATCCAACAGAAAGGATATTACAGGAAGAAAACTCATTACCTTATGAAGCAGCCAAGGTTGCACTACTGGTAAGGTCCAGCTTCACCAGTCAATGTCTTACCGACGCATATCCCAGTAGATTAGAACTTGCAACTAATAATTTTTACAGATTCTATCAACAATCATGAGAGATAGATGGCAGGACACCTCCTCATGTAATTCCACAGTTTTCAACCAGTGGAGAATGAAAGTACTCAGACTCGCTATGCTACAGTTATCGAAATGATGTCTTCAAATATGATTAGGGCAAATCCGAAAGTTTTCGTCAACGACATGTTCGAGCTTAATGCATTAATTAGAAGTTAAGTGATATCGCAAGGGATGTTGACCGTCAATGAGAGTCTCTGGCTGCCACAAAATTCTAAGTGCATAGTAACCGTTTAAAGAAATAAACAGCCATAAAATGACAATTTCCAAATGATTTTCATCCGAGTCTTCTTTGGTTTGTCAAATTTAAATTCATAAACAAAATGTTTGCAATCTGTCTCATAAATGTTTTTCTATTACCAACTAGAAACTCCTTTCAAAGATTCCACGACCACAATATCAAAACATTTGTTATTATTCGAATATCTTCACCTAACGGAATTCAAACATGTACAACTGCTCTTCCTAACACATTTCTAAATATAAAATGGTTTTCTCAATGATATATGTTTCAATTTTTTTTCATATTGAATAGGTGTAAAAAAAACTATATCAATATATTTTCATATTACTGAAATACAATTCTGACGACACGATCATCTGACATCACAAAAATGTGTACCCATTTTTATCTAAATGACATATAAACAAGAGATACAACCCAAAAGGTCACTGCCTTTATCTAATGTTTGAATTCGTAGCAGTTTTTCCGCTCGTCATTTAAACAAATGCCAGCCAACCAGTCACGCGAAAATAATGCAAAAGGTAAAAATGTATAATTTTATTCCTGAATGAATATTAAGTAGTTGGTTATCCCGGTTACCAACATCACAAGAACGAATTCAATAACTTTCGAGTCTGTAAAAAAAGGGGGAAAACAAGCTTTTCAAGTGTAGCTAACTCTTTTTGTATGTTTTCTTGCGGAGAGGAAAGTAGTATCGAAATTCATTAAATTTGATACTTTATTGGGCCCAAAAGATAGTGCGAAAGATGATCTAGACAGTGCAAATGACGGTCAGTACCATATTCTCGGTACGCAGACCTCTTACACGAAGAACGTCGAAGGACTTGAAGAGTAAACACGACTCCCATTCTATGATGAAATGGAAAGATAGAAACTCCCTTCCATTGGTTGACAATTTTGAATGATTTTCAATTTCAAGAAGAAGGAGTGACTTGTAGCATTCAGTCACTTTATGCAAATGGGAAAATTGATTCGAACAAATAAATTTCCAATGTTGCTTTGATGAATAATCCATGATTCGTTCTAAGGTTGAAAAATAGATGCAAATGCGCTGACATGTGAAATTAGTGTTTTAATATGACAATCAATACATTTTTTGCAAGCACTCCAGATGGCCTTTTCAAATGATTTAAATATAGATTCTAACGAAATTGATGATTTATGAGAATATGATGGAAATTTTGCAGGCATTGACTGTTAAACACTTTCACTTTGAATGTGAAACATTCAGGTTTTACATAAATCCCTTAGCCTAGGTCTATCTGGTTTCCAAATAAGAGTTTAATTACGAGAAAAGAAGTCTCTGTTTATTTCATCTTGAATGCTCGTTCAAATGAATAACTTTAGGGTTAGAATTGATTAGCAAGGATATTGAAATTTAAGGCGCCTGAAGTTTGAATCGCTGCAAATGTAACTATTTCCAATTTTGTCATGTTTTTGACTTTGTTCAATACTTTCACAGAAATGAAAAACTAGTAGAGCGAGAGAAAGCCCAAAATTACAAAATTAATTTTTAAAAAGTTGCAAAACAATTATCCAGAATTAAAGGAAACGTTGAACAAATCGAGACCTTTCCATTTGCAATGAAGGAAACACCAGATACCTTGAAATTCTTTAGAAGAACGATATATTATGAACTGGAAGTTGCTGCAACCTTGAAATCAATCGTATCTTCATAGTTGACAACAAACATTGATTCAAGAGTCAGTGAAGTAAAAAGAAAAAAGCAACAACTGTCAACTTGACTTAACCTTGTATTATTGCAAATGTTATAAACTATGAAAATAGGATACATTTCTTTCTAATTGCTTCCATTACGTGATATATCATGCTCTTAACAATTTCGAACAGACATTTTGAATTTTCGGATAATTGTACTGTAACTTTTTTGAAATAATTTTTGCAATTTAGACTTTTCAAACAACAGGCTAAGTTCATTTCTTACTTACATGGTCTCCTACAACAATTATGTATTGTTTTAACAACATATTATTCCCAACAAACTTCCGGATTGAATCTTCTCGAAAAGTTTTAGGACGAGCCTCTATACACTTCCGCAGCAACTCCTATCAATCTTCATAATCCGGTACACACTGTCTGCCGAGCTTATCTTCGGGACGCTCAAACAAACTCAAATTAAAGGGAGACAGTTCTGAGCTGTCCAGGAAAAAATTAAGAATTCACAATTGAAGAGTTTTGCTGACGAGGCCAAAGCAGAGGACTTGGATTTTTTAACTCTAGTTTTATTAAAAGTTGTTTTGTATTGCGATTAGTTTAGGGCGATATTTTAGAATATTTCTATACAAAATTTGTGTGAAAGTTAGCGAAACTGCTTCAAAGAATAACTTGGAATGTTCTCTATAAATATAGTGTATATTTTTAGCTTTACAAGTTGCGATTAAAAATGATGATTTAATTTGAATGTTGCTACTCGAGCTGACAATTGAATCCAATACTTTCTAAATTTTTTACGAATGACGAAACCAATACTAACAACAGTTTCGAAGTAGGAATACGAAAGGACTATAAATGGTTAACAAAGAAAAGTAAAGCGTGTTGCCAGAGTACATATTTTATCTAGGAGTAGGATTTCGCGGCGTAGAGTGAGCCACATAAAAGAGGATACGACATCGAAGACGCACAGGCTAGGACTGCGATCTTATTGTAACCAGGACATTAAATATTTGCCGGAAGATTCGATCATTTATTATATCTATCATATATATTATATCATTTATAAATATTTAATATACTTAAAAAATAAGTGCTATAATATTTTTGTCACAAAAGCGAAAAGCATGTCGCGTACTACACTAAGAAAATCCCCAGGAATTAGGAAATGTTTTCGGTGTCCAAAACTCAGCGATGGAAAATGGTTTCGGTGTCTAAAAACACTTCAAGATTTACAATAATTTATCCTAGTTTTGAGTATTAATTAAAATATTGTTATAAACTCAATTTTATGCATACGCAAGAATTTTTACGGATTAAAGAAATCGGTATTCTCAGGATTACAATCCGAAAGATGTGGGACGTTTGATTATACAGTCAGAGGTCATATATAAAGGATAATACATTTTTCGAACGCGGATAGTTACAATTTGTATGTCTGTATAACTTCCAATAGTGATCAATTATTATATGAACTGTTTTAATATCAACTCCTAATACCCCCCCCCCCCTTCTGGAAACAATAACTCGTGCTTAAACAATAAAATGTAAATAAAATCTCAATTGAAAAGAAATTAATGAAATATTTCTTTCTATAAATGTAGCTAACCAATAAATTTCAAGTTTTACTTCAAGATGGTACTTAAATTCATTTTTCGCGATATTATTTTTTTTATTTTGCATAAAGACTGACAAATAATTGTCTTGGAGCGATTATTTCCTGTTGAATTACCAAAGTACGATTCCCACTGTATTATACCACTGTATTACTCACATCGGTCGACATTTCAAAGGAGCGACTTCATAAATATTGATTATTTTCCAATGTTCCGGGTACGCATGTTCTCCGTGCGAAGACGGTGGAAAATGTACTCTGAAACCTTTCTGAAAATGTGTCATGAGTTCAATTGAGTCATGTGATGGTTGTATGTTGATGTCGTTCACACGCCATTTTATCATGTATTGTATGTTAGGTACGTACTATACAGAGTATAGTGTTAGATTTGACGTGTAAGAAAACGTTCTAAATAAAAAACGCATAAAATTCTGTACAAGCGGAAGTATTGTTAACCTATTACTAAGCATTAACTAACAGAAACTAAATTTTCTTAACCGTGAAATTTTCCAAACTTATTATTGAACTGAATCGTCACATTCAAAACTCACAAGTTGAAAGGTTTTTATACTTTATGATGTAAAACTAGATTCGCTCTTTTTTTTTGTATCATATCGGCCCAAATAAAAATAGTTCAAAATATTTGAATTGAAAACAGAATAAATAATTACATAAGCTTTAAAATTGCGGAAGTGTTATTTACTCTTCGAGTTTAGACGAATTCGAATGTAACCAAATCTAGTCGCAGTTAAATAAGAATTAAAAACGCTATGAAATCTCAACGGAATGCATTAATTGGCATGCATGTACTGCTTGTAAATTATGTTTGCATATGTAATATCTGTTTTACCAAGAATTTGGATTTAAGACAGTTTAACGGCTTGCATGGGTTTATTGTAGAATACTTTTGCTCCATCTCAAGCAACACTAACACTAAAAATATTTCCCGAGAAAATTGAGCCGCGAATAAAATATTTAGAATTGAATGGAAGCATCTGCCAATGTGAATGAACTAGTTAACATTATCCAATATATTTTCATAGAAAGAGAGATGTGAAAGGCAATTTTGACTTTAAACTCATTGTGATATGTGTCCTACCCACAATTTCTAAGCAGCGTGCATACACGGGAGCATACAATCTTAAATTTTTAAGAATTATTTAACATGAGAATAATACAAATAGAGAAAAAGGCCATGAATGGCTTCTAAGTTCTTTACGTACTTTTATTTATGTTTTTCTATTGTGGAAACATAAAAATAACATTACATTGTCTTGCTATACAATGCCATCCAACCAATCTCTTTTCACAGAATAGGTACATACATCCCACTGATGGTTATCTGTATTAGATACATATGCATATTTTCTGTGCGTGATTCAAAGTACATATATAGAACTTTTTTCTTATGTGAATTACAAGAATATTATTTTCCTGACAAAGAATAAATAACTGGATATTACGGTTCAAATTTCAGGCATGATAACATTCGTCATATAGTTTTAATGTTAACCTTCATTTATTTCTACAATTGCAGCAACCTGCTCCGCATTGAGTTTATTACTTATAAGACAATTGATCACTTAACAACGACGTGTTTACTTAAACTAATAATCGCGCCGTTATATGCAAGACAAAAATGCATCTTTGCCTCCTAGGCACATTACCAAAAGTAAGAGAAGAAAAAGAAAAAGTCTCCACAAATGCAACCTGAAGAACGTGTTTTATTGCAACGAAGTATAGTATAAGGTCAAATTCGTCAACACACCATATGTGGCACCTGAAAAGTGTAATCAACTGTGTTTAGAGAGTAAAAGATTCATATAACGGTTTCAGAAGATGAAAAGATATAACAGAATAGATATGTGTATGCAAAGAAGTCGATGTGGAGAAGATGAAGTGGCGTGAATTCGAAATATTTTCATTGTCATTAAACGTTAGTAGTATGTTGATTTCTGTTTACACTGTTTTCATTTGTTTCATATTCATAAGTTTATACATGGACATGGGCTGAATAAATTTCTTTATTGATATTTTATTGCACGAAATAAAATCTGTTTTGCATCCAATTAGAATTAGTTTTGATGATCATGGGATAAGTGTTGAAAAAAACTAAAGTCCTTTTTCTGTTCAATTGAGATCAAGTAGTCTTCCCAAATAATTTCTACAATGTTGTTTTAGGCCAATTGTAGATATTAGAAATTTTCGGGGACAAGCTCACATTTTTTATCGCAAAAGGCTCCCGTGCTTATTTTTTCGCATTATTAATATTTTTAATGCGATTAGAAACAAGTCTTACAGCCAAACCTTGATATCTCTAAATGTGCTAAGTAAACAATTTCAGTATCAGCAATTAAACTTAATTTCCCTTCCCATTGATATGTAAATTCAAACTTTTTGCCTGGACACTGATATCCAATTACTCGAAATCCGACTAAAATCCAAGCAGGATCACTTTTAAATCTGCCACAATTCCGGATTCCGTCACGCTACCATTTGACAACGACATTATTTGAGCATTTTAAATAATTTCTTTCGATATCATGCTTCGGTTTCAAGATGAGTTTTAAAGTTTTTTGCTGTAGATAATAAAATATCATTGATTGACTTGAAGACTTCCATTTCAAAAGATCGGAAAAAAGTGCGATAAATATGGCTAAATGTAGAATTGCCAAATTACACAAGAAATCCACATAAAAAGTCAATACATTAATGATTTGAGAACCTCAAAACACAAAATCTGTGGTTTGTAGTTTATTGAAATTCTTATATTTTAAGAGGAACCAACTATCAATTTCATAAATTTAACTTACATATTATTAAATCATATAATAAAAACCTTAAGATTTTTCTCAATTTCGATTTTTTGGACGCGGTAAGAATCTCTTTTAAAAAAGACAGTGGATCAATTTCTTATCAAACCTCTCTACTAGAGTCATCTCACCATTCTCGGAAGTACCTAACCTAACCCGAAAGCTAGGCTTCAATTCGATGATAGCTCCGAGCTTAAGGATAGTTATATAAGTATCAGTGACTTTCGGCCAAAGTTCGAAACAGGAAGCGGGTGTAAATACATCATCATGTACTTCGATGCGAAATAGGTCGCCATCGAAAAACGTAGTAGATGCTAGAGTTACTTTTTGCCAGCAGAACTTCTTTACTTCGATCTTTTGAAGAACGTTTCCATACCCATTTTAGTTTTCCTTTTCGGAAACCCGAGCATAGATGAGATAGACACATAGGCGTTGTTGAGAAACGCTAATAATGCTGGTTTTTTCGTGGTAACAAGACGGTCCGGTCAAAAGCGAAAATAAAAAAATCAAGACCATGACGATAAAAACGCCACACAACCATTATTTTCACGTATTGTTATAACGAAATTTTTTCCGATGATTTGTAGAGGGAAATTTCGATTATCTGATAAATGCTTAAATGTAGTCAACCAGTGGGGCCACGACAACCCTGGTATCACCTTATACTCTGTGAGACAAATTCCCTAGTACGCGAAACTACGCGTAATTGTTGGAAAAAATCCACAGTTAGGATATTGTAACTTTCTTCTAAGTATATTTTAAGTGGGTTGCTTATAGTTCTGACAGTGAAGTGCAAACATTTATTGATGATGGCTGTCAGAAACAAAAAATATCAGAAGAAGACTTTAAGGTTAAGAAAATGAAAAACAGTAAATGGTAATAGTTCAATACTTCAGAGAGTACCATGAATAAAATATTAAAAAAGAGAATTGTCTCTGCTCTTGGGAAAGAATGTTGAAAACTGCTCACTGCTGAGGTTCCAATTATTCAGATACCAACTTGCAAGTACTTTTGGAGTTGTCTGGATCAATATATGCCTATAAGCGCCGCTAACATACGAGAAACGTAAGCTCAATTTGCGAAATCTATCGAACATAATTCCAGTCACATCTGCCGAAAAATACTGCCGACGAAACTGCATTATTTTGCAAGCACTAACCCCAAAAAAAGGATAGCTTTGCAAATGAAAAGTGATCCGGTGACAAAGATAACAAAAGCAACAAATATTTTTAGCTGCAAACTTAAGATATTGATAGTGAGGAATTAAAAATTAAAAAAAAAGGCATCGCGGAGTGCATTTTAATATAACAGCTTGTACGTATCCGAAAATTTTCACTTGCTGGTTAATTCAATCAAGTACAAAAATAATGGACAACAGAACGTCAAAATGAATTAGTGTTTTTTTTTGCTTTCATTCGACGGAGTCTCACGACCCCTACAGTCATGAGTTGAAAATTCAAAATGTCCCTAGTTCTTTCTGAAGAGAAATGAGTTATCGTCGTGGTTCCTCAACGAGTTGCCTGATTTTGCATCTTTGCAATCGCTGCGATCTCGTATTTTTTCACTATGTGATTTGTTTTCTAAATGGATAATTAGACTTAAATGGAGTCCACAATAATTGATTTTTGCTTTTATCATTTCACGATACTCTTCGATCATGAAACCGATGCGTTTGCAATGATGTAAACTTCAGACACGTCTTCAACGACAGCTAATTCTCTCGCACAATTAGATACGGAGCGCAAGTTATCCTTACGTTTTGGGTCAACGCTGTTATATACCTACCACTAAATATACCACAAAGGCTCGGGCATGCAGAACGATTCGAAGGAACATTCCCAAAAGGAACCTTTCCACAAGCTCGATCACTTTGTTTCGAACTACTACTAAGCGTATTTCTACTGAGTGTTTAGAGAACGCCAGATCGCAGTTCCCCTCGGAATTTAAACTCAGCGTTAGAGAGAAAACTCCTTTAAGCTAGATCAGCCCGCTTTGTGGGGACTGGTACAACACATGAAGTTGAAGTATTGAAACCACGAAGCCACGAAACAGACATAATTTGAAATTCGACAAATAGTGTCCAACTTTATTGGTGTTGAGATACCATTATAATCGATGATTCGATGAATCGATGATATAATCGATTGCTATCACAATATTTACCCTACAGCACCTCAATTTAGGATCGTCTACAAAAATAAAGTAATCAAAAAATCCGGCGTTTTGAGAGGAAAACAAATAAAGACTATATATAATGGATCGGACCAACTTTTTCAAATACGTAACACTATGAGACTTATTGTGTTCTCCATAATAGATTCATTGTTGACCTAATACTGGTCATCCCCATCCATCATTCCCCGTGGATTATCAAATAAGGAAACTTTTTTCCATGAACTTATTTCTAACGGAATTATTTTTAAAATTTTTGATTTGGTCGAGGCAGATTTTTCAAAAAATCCTTCGGACGCGAATTCATCTGATAATGTTCAAGAAAAAGTTGGGACTGGAATCAAGAAAGATAGAACTAAAGAAAAATATTTCCTGTGATTGGCGACAGATAAAACCTACAAAAAATTTTACGATACATTCTACGATCTGAACCTCAACTTTCTTCCTTTTTTCTTAACTTTTACGTCCTTCATGAAACCCTATGATTAATTCCTTAAAATTGCTCGATCGCAGAGAATTTTTCATTTCTGGCTTAATGTGATACAATCATCATGCAATATAGTTTGAAAAATTGTAAGTCTTCCCAAATATCTTCGCCGAAATTGAAACTAAAAATAAGTCCATAAATAAAGTATTGCGATTGAAATGACCTCAATAAAAGTAGTCAGCTCCAAACCCGATATTGCTAGAGATTCGTCAAGCAGCCTGCAAAACCCGACTAGGTTATGCAACTTTTGGACTTTTACACGCAAGGCTACATCAATCTTGGCTATTGTATTTCTTACTTTAAGATCACTTATAAGTTTTTCATCCAAAAAGCCAGATTTACTCAGAGTATCTAAGTACACGTTTAGACAAATATAAACATATGTAGACCATAAGTGATCTCAATAAATTGATATGACTATAGAAACAATACGAGTGGGTTGAATCCATCAGCTCGCTTATAGTGAATGACTCATGGTCCATCGTTTTTCATGGTCAATAACCTTCTGTCTGCGTCAAACGTCGGAGGCATTCACAATAATTTAGAGGAAATAAAGCACCAAATATTTGTTAAATGCCGTAAAAACTAAATCCAATCGTTGCTGACTAGAATTAGAATTTTTATGAGCAAGAGTTGCAATTATTTCAATTCTTTTTTTTTTCCATTTTTTGTTTGAATTTAAATAATTCAATTGTGAGTGGGCTATGCCATAGGTAGAGAAGACGAGGTCGTAATGTATATGGCTAACCGTTTGGCACGGCCGATTCGCTCTAACACTTGAAATTTCAAGGTACCTAAGATACATTTTTCTTCTTTAATTATCTCTTTGATTATATTCTTCTAAATATAGCGGATTACCTTGAAAATTTGCACGCTTCAATCCAGGCGCGTCTGTTGGATACATTTGAGTGACGCAATACGAATAAGTGAACTATCGGAAACGTGTAAGCTTATTTGAAGTTTAGTCATAATAATGTTCCTTTCTATAATATCATTTTAGGGATGAAAATCTTTTATCTTGGCTGACAAACTTCGACTCTTTTAGTTTTATATTTGATTTATCTACAGTTGAATCGTTGTGGGACTATTCGATTTTTTTCTTTTTTTGGAACGTGTTTGCCATCTAGATCCGGGGGACGACTAGACAGACGATCACTAACCTCTAGCCGTGGAAAATTCATGTAGGTGGTACACATTTAAGTGGACGATTTGTGTCTTCAATTTCTACTTCCGAGTTTGAAACTCAGTACTCCATCGGCTTAGATCTCCTTATATACTGACTGAAATCAATCGGATAGTATCCACCGCCGAGCTATCCATGCATTGAGTCTCAAATACCAGCTTGTCTAGCAAGTTTAGTAACATTTAGAATTAAGGCAAGATAATTAAACTAGGCGTAGGTGTATTTACAAGATATTTCAATTCTTATGTATATTGTAATTAGTATGCAACTTAATTGCATCAACTACAAGAAAAATATATTCCGAATAGAACCAAAATTAATTAACTTGGCATTGTATATGCAAGGTAAATTCCATGGGAACATCTATATCTGCTTACAATTCAAGTATGAGTTGGTATTAGCATAGGAAGCAGCAACTTTCTGGCATTCTACTGAAAGTTAATCTCAAGCTAAGAACCCAACAATAACTTTGCATGTGTTGCAGAGTATAAGTCATTATTCATTTATATATTTTTTATCGAATTATTGAAGATTACTTGAAAAACAAAGCGTCTGATCCAGAACTAATCATGTTGTTTTCCGTTCGGTTGTAGATTGTTTAAATATTTCAATTACTTATTCCCAGTAATTAATATTTAATACTCAAAACATCTTTAAGGGGCTTTTCCTATGGAATAGAAATGATTAAATCATTGAAAAGTAAAATTTTTCTTGTTTCGCTGATTGTAATTGGAGATTTTTTGGACGCAAAATACAGATTACTTTACTACACTTCATAGTAAGTACAACTTCGCTATGTTTTTTGCTTCATTTTCGATTGTTATATTATCCTATTCCATGTAATAATCCGCAATCAGCTCGCGTGACGACATAGTGAATTGCTCCGTTTTGATGAACTATACATTAAAAATGTCTTAGTGAGTGGTGTATCTTGCCTTTCTGTAATAGCTACTTTCTTCTGAAAAGCAAAAATCTTTTCTCGGTCTGCTTTCTAATACGTTTATACTCTATCCAGCCAATATGACTAGCCTGTAGGAGTCTGTGCCTTTTCGGTTCTTATTTGTTCTTCGAACAAAATTTCGTCATTCCCCGTTTGTTTCCTTGAACGTTCACAAATGCGGTTTGTGTGCCATGTTCAGGGTGGAATTTCTTTCTCGATATATTTTGTAACATACCCTTCTGCTGTTAAGGACAGACCCACTTTCCGACTACTTTGCTTCTGTCGGCTAAGTAATAGGGTAAAGTTTTCAGTGGAATCCCAAATTTTATTTAGTCGAAACCGGACAAAGGGAGCAGTGTTTAAAATAGACTAAACATCAAACGGTTCTGTTTGGACTCGACATGGGACAGATATGTCGGAAAATCTGCGGCAAGAGTTGATCACCTTTACCTGTTCATAGATATGAGCTTTTATCCGCTTCGAGGTTTTCCCGCAATTGTCTTGAGTAAGATTTGACTGCCGCACTGAAGTAAGCGACACCCTTCGATTCTTCTATGTCAAATTATTATATTTAGCCAGTGCACCGATATGTATTACTATTCAACATAGATGCATTGGGATGCATTGTTTCATGTACATATCCACCAGAGCGTTAGCACTTGTTCTTCTCTCATGTCAAATGTACCGCGCATAATAGTTAGCATCCCAGATTGGGACATCATTTTACCTTTCAAATGATTAATCAAACTTGTGTCTAAATTTTGGTATAGTAGCTAAAGAAAAGAATTTGGAGCAGAAATGTTAAAATTTTGTATTTTTGTATAAAAGTTAATCAACTAAGTAATGAAGACAGTCACTGATAAAATCTATGCGATGGATATTGTTTTTACACAGGAACCTTTCTTGATATGTTCATTATACTAACACTAATGATATTGTTTATGTAGCGGCATGCTCATTGCACTTTTTTTTTTTCTTGAAATACAACTTAATGACTTTGTTGACATCTTTCATCTAAATTTCAAATTGCGAAACTTTTTATCTGGATCATCACAACTCAATATTTAGTCACCAATATCACACTGTAAAAATGAGATAAATTTGGAGGCCATTTAAAATAGAAATGATTTTCTTGAGTTTCTTCATAAAGTAGCCTACTAAGCATATGCTTTTTTGCTATTTTGTACAAATTCGAACTCTCCTAGGACAAGTTGGACATAAAACGACTAACATTTGACATATTGTCGGCGAAACAACAATATCACAAAATCGTCGTTGTAGGACTTTTTCGTTGTAGCGACAATAGTAGCGTATCATACAATAGCAGTCTTGAAAGATTTTTTTTAATTTGTAGAAATTGTCTCAATTATCTAAAATTGTAATATTTACGATTGCAAGGAGATTACTGTTGTCTTGTTGTCCTTCTGTTGTTTTGCTCAAGATATATTCGTGTTTTACATTTTCAACAGTACTTGTTTTATCCCAGATAAAGATCACCAGTATTGGCAATAAAACCATTCCTGGTTGAGTTGTGTTTACAAACCGAACCTAGCCTGCCCACATTATCTCGATTTAATAAGGCATCATCTTCGCAAGTCTTAAAGTGCAATAAATGATGCGCTAAAGTTCGACTAGAGAAATTTTTAAACTTGTTGCAACAGTGACTTGTTTTATTTTAAATTTTTAAGATTTCAGTAAATCGGCTACTGGTTTTCGAACAATTTCAAAGAATTTGCGATGCATGTCCGCCACTCTACCCTAAGGTTCCAGCTATTTCCCAACGCTCAAATTTATTCTCAATAATATATAATTTAATAAAAAAAAACCCAGTGCAATGATGACTTGTAAGTACATTTCCAAACATTTACAAAATATGCACCGATTTCTCCCAACTTTCACAAGTGAAATAAAAGTTTGCAATTAAAACGAGTTTTTGCGTAAAAAATCCAAACAACCGGCAATTATCTACTTGTGGCTTTTGTTGGAATGTAAATTTCAAACAATTGACTAAATGCTTTTAAATGCATTTCGTTTGAAAAAGTTAAACTTCTGAATTGTTTCGACATCATAATTACACAAATGAGACAAATAACGACATCATACTACTACTTGTTTAGTTGAACCACATAGGCGTGACCAGGAATCACTGGACGTTAACCACTAAATGCGTTATCAGCTATGTGTAACGCTGAACAAGCTAAAATATTTTCTTATCTATAGAAGCTGTGTGTGTCTATAATCAAAAACATTCGAGTTTACGATTTGACGCCTGGTGCTCATATTATTGACCGCATGACTGAACAATATAACACACGCATGTGAATATTTATGTGTGACTCATATGATTCAAATTGGATACTCAAGATTCCAGAATACATTTTAATTTTTTCGAAGCAGGCATATAGAAAACAGCTGTGTTTCAACGTAATTCAAATCAAGTCGGAATGTTTATGTGTATGAAAAAGTGCGAAATAGTTTGGAACACTTTATTGATAAGCACAAATTTACTGCAGTCATAATTTGAAATGGAACGCAGGCGCTTAGAAACTTCTTTTGGCAAATTAATAGGTGTATAAATATGAAATTTTTTGCTTGAAATATGCATTTATTTGAATAACATCAAAGTATTGACCATCGTTAGCTACGATTTTTTCCCATCTTTCTGTCAATTGATGGATTCCGTCCCAGTACCACTTCCCATTTTTTGAGGCTAACGACTCATCTAGCCAATTTTTAACTTCTCCCCAAGAATGGAAGTGCTGTTCCGAAAGTCCGTGCTGCATCGATCGAAACAAGTAGTAGTCAGAAGGAGACAAGTCTGGTGAATACGGCGGGTGGGACAGAACTTCCCAATTAATGTTTCCCAAGTAGTTCTGGACAGGCATTGCAACATGCGGCCGAGCTTTGTCATGTTGAAAAATGACTTTATCATGTCCTTGGTGAAATTCTGGTCGTTTTTCCTTAAGTGCGCGGTTCAATTTGATTAGTTGTTGGCGGTAACGTTCGCCAGTAATAGTCTCACCAGGTTTTTAGCAGTTCGTAATACAAAGGTCCCTTACTATCCCACCAAATACATAGCAAAGTCATCTTTCCATGAATATTTAGGACTGGTTGTGATGCTGATGGCTGGCCTGGGTCTACCCATAATTTTGATTTTTTTTTCTACCCATGATTTTGATGATTTTTTGATTGTCGAAATAAAACCACTTTTCATCGCCAGTAACAATTCGATGCAAAAAACCTTTTCTTTTCTATCTGACAAGCAAAATTTCACAAATGGTTTTTCGCCTTTCGATGTCGCTTTCTTTCAATTGATACGGCACTCATTTTCCAGCTTTTTGGATACTTCCCATGGCTTTTAAACGTTGTAAAATGGCTGCCTGAGTAACTTCCAACGTTTCTGCCAACTGTTTTTCAGTTTGTATGTTGTTTTCATCCAATAATGCTTGCAAATCTGTATCTTCGAATTTTGTTGGTGGTTTCCCACGGTCTTTGTTGCTGAAATCAAAGTTGTTGCGAAATCGCCACTTCTAAATCTTTTAAACCATCGTTCACAAGTGTCTTGGCTTGGGGCATGTTCACTATATGCTTCCACTAACAATCGATAAGTTTCTGCTGCCGTTTTCTTCAAATGAAAGAAGGTTGTTAGACTTCCCCACAAAACCTCTTTTTCTGGCACGTAATTCGACATTTATGAAGCGAAAAAAAATACTATATTGTTTGTACAATCAAAACCTATGACATACTGGAATTTGTTGACAGATGTTTACCCTCCAAAATACCATATTAGTTATCCCCGACACAAACCATATGTAATGGTTATGCCATCTGTTAGTAAAATCCGCATTTCATATTTATACACTTAATAATATAAAAGCAAGTGAGTGGTATGACGATCTGGCAAGCACAGTAAGGATACACGTATAAAAAAAGGTAGCTTCATATCCCCACAGTTGTTAAAAATATGTGGATTCAATTCGGCTTTAAAAACCACAATATTAATTTAACAAATAAATGTTTAACTTGCGGAAAACAGAAAACTGTCTGTTTAACAAAATATGAATATGTTGACACAAATTTATGATCACTGCAAACTTCAAATCTAGATTTACGACTCAATCAAGTGTAGTTTTGAATACATCATAGTCATGGAGCTTTTTCGAAAAATATGTTCACAATACATGAGTTGAACTTCAAATTATTTCTTTTAATTGTAACTGAAGAATAATAACCTCACTAATAAGCTTGGACGAAATTATTGAACATCACACAAACTCCATACGTACAGTCGACATATAGGCAAACCAACAAACTTACTGACTCTGATATAATATTTAAAATGATACACCTTTGGCGGTGATAGACAGCAGGTTGCAATCAAATGTGTGACTAAGATTTTGGAATTACATGCTAGTTGGCTGCTATCTAACGTTGACACGAAGTATTGTCTAGTGAACTTATGTTGTTTGATTCCTTAGACTAAAGTAATATTGTTCTAATATGCCAATACAAAACAAACTCTTTGGAAAACGAATGAATACGCAGCTTCTCTGTGAACATTTATTTCGCACCCAAACGATTGAACAATTAATTTTAGTCTTTTCATCGGCCTCTAATAAAATTTAACAAAATGGGTTGGGACCACAATGCTTTCTAGTCATTTTAATTATTCGGAACTCGACATATCTCTGATTGAATATTTGAGATATGTCGGTTGTCGCCTTGTGCGTCAGCTTTCAGACGAAGAAATAAAGGCAGAACGTGTGAAATATGACGACGACAGTCTATAATCCAGACTATATCACTGATTCTGAATGCGACGAATTAAATGCATGCGAGGGCCACATTAGTCCTTCAAAGCAAAAGAACGTGCTACAATCTACCCTGCTTTTCTTATCTTCAACCTTATTGGCGATCTGTTTATGGATGACATTAAAGCCCAGCAGGATAGCACACATCACAAATCGTCCTTGACCATGAATGGTTTCGGAGAAATTTGCATCGAGAGACTAAATGATCTGCCGAGTACCCGGAGGGCGGTCAGATCTGGTTGAAAGAAACCTACTCCTTAACTACTTCGATTAACCCCCATCTGTACGGATGGACCAGCTTGTTGGGTTATGGCGTTTCGGAAGCATCGTGTTTCCGTATTTACCAGTATAAAAGTTGGAGTTCAATGGAAACTTGTACTTCGTGGGACAGACGGTCCCACGGTTAGTATGTGGCCTTTTCAAGCCACATACTAACATTAAAATTTGCGACTTCATAGGCTGCCCAGCCCCAGAACTAAATTTCATAGAAAAATTTTGTGTATTAAATCGCACAATCGGACACCATACAGTCAAGCGCTAAGAACATCTGAAAGTCTGCTGAGTACGGAATGGAACGCGACTAGTTTTGAAGACTGGGAAAATCTCCAAAGTTTTTCTAAGGATGATGGTTTGAGACCATAAACGGCCATTTATAATTTAAGTGCTTTATTAGAATCTTAAACAGGTAATCCTTATGGAAAATGCATAAAGATGCTTTCTTTTAAATAATTATTAAGAAAGTTTCCTGATAGTCCACACCAGCCTTCTGCTGGTGACTGGTGAAATCGACTAAGGCGGCAGTACTAGTAAACATGGCGGAGAGACACCGAATACGTCAAAATAAACATTATCAAATGTGAACAACACAAAAACAATAACTTGTTATCGTTGTAAGGAAATTGGTCACTAACGTAACTAGTGCACCCTTTTGTAGGAAAAAACAGAATATGAGTTGAATATGATTGATAGAGTATTTAAGTTGAGAGTACAAAATATTGACTGCCAGTGGAGATACATGGCACAGATTGCTTGGTCACATAAATAGCACGGATATGAAGAAAATGAAGAAGTGTGAATTGGTAGAAGGATTTGACTATACTGATGGGTTCATAACAAACAAATCCAGTTGTTATCCAACAACAACGTATTTTACTAATAGTTTTATAACAAAAAATATTTTTGTCATAACTAAGATATATACAGGCCATTGGTTTTGTGATTCAGGATTAGTTTCAAAAACTCAATAAAAATCGTTTTATTTTATTTAGATTAAACTCCCTGAAAAAATTTAATAGGTGCTCAATATGCTTGCTGAAATCTGTACATAGACATATATAGATCGACGTACATAACAATCATCCCAATATTTGTTTCAGATCACGGGCTCAAGTTTCCGTCCAGGAATGGCAACACCGGGAATTTATTGTTTCTAATTTGTAGACAGCGTTGGACTATATCACATATTTAGATACAAAAAATTTGATTTTTATGATATTGACCGCATCTGATTTAAATGATTTCAATTGAATGACATAATAGAGTCTGTAGAGAACTCACTGCTAATTTGATGGTTCCTTGGTATAATTTTCAAATCATGGTAAATTCTTTTTTAAATAATATTCTTTTTAAAATTCATTGTTGAATTCCAACTTAAAAGCGGGTAATTATGTGGTAGTCTGCATTTTTTGAAGTACTAAAAAATCTTATCGATCAATGAAATTGTTGACCAGATTACCAAAACATTTCGTAGCTCCTAAAAAAACAGCACGAGCAGAATTGATAATGTTAAATAGCCAAATTAGATCAACTGCTGGTAATTTAGCACACCAAAATCCTTATCAGCTTGTCGTCATTGCCATTCATTTTGTTCTGTCTTTCATCCAAGCTTACGGTTGAATCATTTTGAATCGTAATTAATTCCCTGAATATTGCATCAAAGCAAAATCAACGTCACACGTTCAACGCCATCATAATTAAAACTTTAAGCAGCTGGAGCCCACCGTCATTAATTTTTCATAATGTTATAAGAGTCATTTCTTTTGACCCGCCCCAAATCCGTCGATTTCGTGATGCTTTAATGCAATAATCCAAGTATTATACACTATCAACAGTTATTCTCCCTCTGTCCACATGGTAATATCTCTTGACCTCAATATATATTTCTTGTGTGGAAACATGAAGGTGAAGAAGAAGAAGGCAAGAGAGAGCTAAATTAAGCATGCTTGGGCTTTCAAAGTTTTAAGGGGACTTTATGCATCTATAAAAACAATCAAACGTATGATGAACCGTTCACTGTTTTTGCCAGTCTCCTTTCCTCGCATAAAATTTTCATATTAATGCTGGTCCCAAATCCAGGCGTTAACATTTTGTTACTTTTACCCAGCTCCTGCAGCAAAAAAATTAAATTATGTCACTCTACCCTTATATACTAGCGGACGCCAGATACTATAGTATACGAGAAGTTAGCACGAATTTAACTTTCTTGTTGAGATGGGTTGGCAAAAGAAACAAATATCGCATTACTGGCAGATATTTAGATAAAATTACATTTGACTTGAAGTGAGCGCGCCAGAGCGCATACTGAATCAAGCCAGTCTGTATGTTGTTATAATTGGCACAACCCAACATTGCCTCAGGTCAGAGTGAAGAAATATCTTTTGTTTACGAGCTAGAGAACGAAAGTGAGTTTTGTATGTTTTTAGATATTTTCTTATTTTCTGTTGGGTTGAAAAGGAAAAGATCGTTTCGCAACCTTTCATGTTGCTTGAATCTCAAGAGAGCTAAAACAAACTAGAAGCAACTTGAGTAGCTGAACTGGACTTCACGTAACCGCATTTAAGAGCCCCAACAAAAACCAGACAACAAAGCTTATGGGGAAGCTTAGCCGCGGGCTACTTTGCCAAATATACTATAATAAACATTGTAAGTGACCTAATAATTAAATAAAAACTAGAGTGCATTCAGAGATAATAACTTACCTAAAAAGTTGCCTTAAATACATATAATCTGGCTGTTCATCAAATCTAAGACTTCGACAATAATTCAAATACATGGAGAACTCGGCTGGGAATCCCTTGCATAATACTTCAATTGGTGTTGACATTTTCTTTTCCGAGATTTTTTCGTATTTCTGCTTCTTATTGTTCGCCTTCATCCCCTGCCAGGGCAACGCTCCCCGATTGAAGTACATCATAACATATCCTAGTGATTCCATGTCATCACGTCGTGATTGTTCAATGCCCAAATGGGCATTGATTGAAGCATATCGTGCTGTGCCTGTTAAATTTTTATCCTCGCGATATGGGATATGTATGCGTGTTCGTGGATCACGATACTTTTTCGCTAATCCGAAATCGATTAGAAACAGCTTATTGCAGTGACGTCCAATGCCCATGAGAAAATTGTCGGGTTTGATGTCGCGATGAATGAAGCATTTCAAGTGCAAGAATTCCAAACGTCCTATCATTTGATCGACTAACATTAAAACAGTTTTAATAGTAAAATGGCGGCTGCAAAAAGTGAAGAGATCTTCGAGCGATGGCCCGAGCAGATCCATTACTAAGGTGTTATAATTTCTTTCGTGACCATAGTAGCGGATTCTCGGAATACCGACGCCACCGCTCAAAAGCCTATACAGCTTGTATTCGTATAGCAATTGTGGATGGCGGGCTGATGCATTTTCTACTTTAATAGCCACTTCTTCGCCACATAGCACACTCATACCAAGATAGATGTCACCGAATGAACCGCTTCCTGAAAATATATAAAATATAGAATTAGTAAATTTTCCAAACACTTTCTATATCATTTCAGAGAATAGATAAAATTAGTTGATTGAATGCGTAGTAAATTCGAAACATATAAACTGCCACATGCACCAAATTGGTGCAAATACCATCATACAAATTCTGTAAATATTCTCTGTATTCCAGAAAGATATAATGAACATAACAAATATCCAGTTCACTATTCATTTATTTGTAAAAAAAAGATAAAATAAAAGTGGAAGATATAGCAGTAGTAGTAGTAGCAGTAGTAATCGCAGGAGTAACATAAGCAGTAATAGCTGTAGAAAGAGTTTTGGTAGTAGCAGTACTAGTACCAAAAAAAGTAAAGAGGCTTTGGTCCTGCTGGACCAAAGCCTCTTTACTTTTTTTGGTATTCAAGCATTGAATTTTACAAAAATTGATTTGATCCTCAGCTTCCAATACGTTATCTACGCAGGAGACTGACCAGCCTTTACATCCCATAATTCGTTCTCTGCTTTGATATAATTCACCCGTGGACCGGCATTTTTGACGGCTTAATAATACACCAAATTGAGTGCTATCACAATGGTTTATGTATTGAAAGAGTTTAATAGGCATAGTGAATGCGAATCTATCCTGAAAGGGCTTGGGGAAATCAACATTCTGGTCTTGGAATCGCTCAGGTGTTCAAGATCAACGCGAAACCAGCATGAATCATTTCCATAGAGTAGGATTAATGAGAAAGCCGATGTGGGGCCACAAGAATTTTCTAATACATGATTATAGACTAAATTTCCATTTGCGCATCGCTCTTGTATAACAACAAAATGGACTCCATTCTCAAAGGGCTGATGAAGGTATTTGAAATTCCATCTTTGCAAACGGTGTAAAATGAATTATTATATATTTGAAGAAGAAAAGAAGCTCATATACAAGCCAAAATACCAACGACCATGATTGACAGCCAGCAATGCCAAAGCTAGTACCAATGGCTATGAAGATTTTACCATGTGTTATGTGAAATTTGAAGGCAATCCCGTCCTACATTTTTTTACCAATCATTTTTTCAGGTTGGTCGCGTTTTACTTTCCTTAGAAGCCTTATATCGAGGATAGAAGAAGTTTCCTCAGGGTTATACAGTTTCACTTTGTTTATTGCCTGTCCATATGTTTTCTATTTCAATTTTAAAATTGTTGTGCACTTGGAATTGCGCATAGGAATATAGAGCCTGAGTATAACCCTCTATAAGAAACTGAATAAACATCAATTAATTTGTAACCTACGAGACTTGTTTCGAGGCTGAATACTCCGGTCTAATTATGTCTTTAATGCTAAAGTTAATATGATGATAAGTTTAATTTTATTATAGTTGTTACATTGGTTTAGCCAATTGGGCTGCCGTTCTGGGATGTCAAACTGCTGTGGTCCTGAGAAATCTGTATTGTTAATGCCCCGCATCTAACTTGGGCGTTGGACGTGCAAGTCTCTTCGCTTTTGCTATTATTGTGTTTACGAAGCAGACTATGGCCTTTATTTTCGCCGCAGCGTAATGTTGATTATTTGAGCACTAGCAGCACCGATCAGTATTGTAGGCCTGTATTAAAGTCCGCGAAAAATTATTCGATCAAATTGTAGCATTTACGTTGCTCCACGTCGAAAGTTCTTATATACTTGCATCTGTTTCATGAAATTGTCCATTCGTGTATTGAGGCGTCTGAAGTTTGCATCGTTGAAAACGCAACGGTCTGAAATTTTTTGACTTTTCGGATGTATTCTTGATAATTTGACTTGAAATGTAGGTAACCTTTATGCACATTTTTGAATATTTTACGTTCTACTAGGATTTAATTTCAGTTTAATCATCTACAAAAAACAAAAAAGAGATAAAATTTGACAGCGTTGCGATTTCAACGATGCAAACTTCAAACACCTCGTGTATTGGGGGTGTCCAAAAGTCGTTTCGGTTTTCTCATATAGATTTTCTTTAAACTGTAAATCATAAATCTTTGATCCAGGGAGCAGGTAGCAATTCGAGAGTTTCATTATCGTTACTCATTAACACTAGAAAGACCAGAGTGGGCAAATGACACCAATGAAGTTTTTGATAATTCATATTATTAAAACCATTGCATTGTAGTCATTGTCGTTTTATGACTTTTAATATTTCGTCATTGTTTACATTATTTTAATATGTGTGTACCGATAGCAAGGTAAATATTTATGCAAAATTCTTACCTTCCTAGAAAGACCGCAGTGGTCATTTGACAACTGCGGTAAAACTTTACGTTTCGTTGAATAGACTTGTATTGTGGATAGTTGAAATAAACGTTTTCGTTTCATTTTTGTTTTGTTCTTATCGAAGCAAAGAAGTATTACGGTTCGCATTAGTATTGTAATGTCTCGAAATCGTTCCCTTCGCGTTTCTAAAATATTGGAAGTGCTGCAAAGTATACCGGAGGACCGATCAGATTGTGAATCGACTGAAGAAGAGAGGCGCATTCTGCATTCAGACTCAAAAAGTGATTGTAATATTATACAAAAAAGTGATGATGATAGCACTCATTATTCATCACAACACTGATGTCGCGGTATCTTCTAGCGCCGTAAGTTGGACCCCTGGAAACCTATCAGTCTTTAATCACCCTGGACGTCGTCCACGGCAAAATATTCCAACAGAGAAAGCTGGACCGACTTCTTTTGCTAAAAAGTGTTACAAAGGAAGCATTTTATCTGCATCGAAACTTATTATTGATGATTCCATGTTACGGTATATTCATAAATGTACTGGAACGGTAGCCGCCCTCAACTTGGAGATAATACTTGGTCACTCCTATTGAATGAATTAGATACATTTATTGCGATTATCTACGCTCGATGAGCCTGTGGAGCTTAAAATATTGCTGTTAGTGATCTATGGGATAAAAATTGGGGTATTCAGTTTTGTTCACAAAACATGGCTCGGAATCCTTTCAAAGAAATAATGCGATTTCTGCGTTTTGATGTGCGAACAAAACGGGCTAAACGTTTGCAAACGAATAAATTTGCAATGATTTCGGGAGTATGGAATAAGTTCATCCATAACTGTTTTTATGTTACAAGCATTGTGAAAATCTCACTGATGACGAGCAGCTTTTTTCCACAAAAGTTCGGTGTAGATTTTTGCAATTTATGAGTAAAAAACCAGACAAGTTCGGGATCAAATTTTGGCTCTGTGTTGATGTTGATTCAAAGTACTTGTGTGATGGTTTCCCATATTTGGGAAGAGATGATAGCATATGATGATAAAATCAAAATTTAGGTGAGTGCGTTGTATTGCGGCTAATGGATTCATACTTGAATACTGGTCGAAATGTAACAACTGATAATTTTTCCACCAGAGTAAGTTTAGCTAAAAACTAATTTAAAAATGTACATCGATAGTTGGTACGGTAAACATAACACGACGAAATGTTCCAGCTACTATAAAAACTGCATCCCTTAGTTTATATAAAACCCGTATCCGTAACTCTGAAACCTGCACACTTACAGTTTATCGAGGTAAACCTTCAAAATCTGATTAATAGATAATAGATTATATATATATTATAGACGTAATGGATTTTGTACAAAAAACTAGCCGAGAAAAAAATCAGTAGAAGACAGTTAGTTCTTGACTTGGCAAGAGAATTAGTCGGCCAAGAAACTCCCTCCCTGCTGACACCACCCACTTTACAGCCCAAAATACCCCCAAAGCCTGAAGAAAAACGTAGCAGAAAGAGAAGAAGCTGTTTTGTGCTGAAGTGAAGGAACAAAACGAGTAATTTTTGTAACACTTGAAAAAAAAACCTTTGCGTGGGTCTTGTAATGTCAACAAGGAGCTCAAATGTCAACAGTGGCCTAATAGTTTGGTTTTTATCACTTAATTATTTTTTTAATAACTATTAAGTTCTTTTATTAAGTATTAAATTTATCTATTAACTATTAAAATATTAATATAAAACCATAACACACGAATAAAACATAACAAGAGTCATTTGACCCCACTTGGTCGTTATAAGTAGTTCAAAATTTCAGTCTTCCTAGTGTTAAAAGAAATCATCGATGCAGTTGCATTTTAGGTTTAGACCCACTATAAAGAGAAGAATCCATGCCTTAGGGTTTGTAAAGTTATAACAAAGTTGAACGCTTGGAGACCCCATGAACTTTCGCAAAGAATCAAGGACGATCCTATATTGCTTATCAGACTGATGATGGATTTTTCCAAAGAATCTGAAGATGAAAAATTGGTCCTGTACAATAACGTGAAAGTGCGTCGGATCGCTTTCCAAAACCAGGCTTGCCTCCACAGGCGGACTTATTGTTTGTTTAATGGGATTCTTGAGGGGTCATTTATCGGGAGCTTGTGGGACGAAATCAAACATTGAATGGGGAATTGTGCTGTCAGCAGTTGTAGTCTCTTCAACAAGCAATGCGTGATATGCGTCCTGCATTAATCAATCGTCGCAATGTCATTGGAATTATCATATGGCTGGAATTATCAACAAAAATCATAAAGTAAAAATGTTTCGAGTCTATTACACTGTCAATAATGCAAAACTTTTGATAGTGTCCGAAAATTATTTTTCATATTTTGAATAATTATATAATAATAATCTGCACTTATTAAATTTTATCATGATTCACCTGACCGAATCGATTTTCCACCATCCACCCCCATCGTTCCGTCTAAGATCTCCTAATATGAACATTAAAATAAGACAAAAAGAGGCTTCCTCTCTTTCTTTCGTTTTCTTTTTTCCATGAGAAAGCATAAATGGAAGACGGGAACAGAATAATCAATAATCCATAATTTAATGAAAAATCTGTGTTGACTGATTTAATGCTTTGGAAATTTTAAGCAGACATTGACTTATTAGTATCAACTTAATTCAATTATAGAGCGGAAGTGGCATGAAAATTGTCGCTCAAAATAATTACTTGCTCGCCACCTGCACGCACAAATACTATTATTTATCAAATTAATTGCATTATGACCGCAAAACAGCGAATTTCATTTTACGCCCACAAATTTATTGTGTTTCGTAACTAGAACAGAGCCAAAAGGACATGCAACTAGATTAAAGCTAAATACATTTTCATAATAAACGATAGCAAGTTACTAACAAATAAATCAACTTCGGTAAGCTTTCCACCTAGTTTCCATGAAAAATCAATTACTAATCGCAAAGGAAATTATAAACTTTTCTCGATGATAGTTTACGAGCATATCGCAAACTAAATGGATAGGAAACCATGTGAATCTAATATTGGTTGTATTGTGTACGAATCGGCAATACCATAATAGCTATGAAATAAATGGAGCTATACCTGCGCAAAGCTCTATAAAACTAGAGCTTGAACGTGACAATGTAACCAGGAAAATGTGAAAAATCTTTTGTGTCGTTGCTTTGTTGCTACAACAAAGTCGACGAAAAAAGTTACTGAAATTACTCACGAAAATACTCTTCATACCGTTCTATTGGCGGATAATCGCGCATTGTGTTTAGAGTTAAAAAATGCATTCTTAACAATCTTTGGAAGTCGCTTGCCTCATATGGCCTCGAACGATTAACATTTAATCGTGTTTAGCTCCGGCAAGATTTCCGCTGCCTTACACGTTTAAGTGTTTTTAACAAAACTATCAGTTCCTAATTGTAATGAATGCATGTGTACAGTGTATGTGTTTAAGGTTTATGGCCCAGGAAAACTGTTGCTGTGCCAGATGGTGTGAAATGAAAAGCATAAGACAACCCACTTGAAAAAGGATCCCGACAATATAGTGTCTCGCAACAGCCAGATGGACAAATACCTGTAACATGACCTGAAAAATCTCGTCTGAGAAGAAAATTTATGATGAAGAAAATGCTCATATGGTCGTATTTATGACGAATAATGAACATATAAAACTTCTTCCAGAATTCGGTTATCTTTTCGCGCGACTTATACGATGTGAATTCGAAGGATTATAGAAGAAATATTGACAAAGCGATTAAATTGCATAAACATTGACAAGAACGAAATTCAAACCAATAAATTGTAGCAGTAATGATATATTGGACCATTAATGATTTGCGTCTCTTCAGTTGGGGAACGTATCAAAGCCTGTTTACGAATAATTTCGCGGCACATGTAATGTGCGAGACGATGTCTTTGCGATTAGCCTTGAACAGAAGCGATACATCTATTGTACATTGAACAAATGATTCAAGTTTTAATATGCGCAATTGAGAACACAAGACCAAAAACAAAACTTGTTTCCAAAAATTAATGATTTGGTGATAAATAATAAATAATGAGCGTTTTTACAGAGAGACAATTGTAAGAATATGAAGAAGAAGAAGTCGATTGCATGTCTAGCGCTAATTGTTTAATCTGTGTAGGTAATACAGGGTGGGCCATCTAACGTTTGCATTTTGAACTACTGTTTATTTAGAGAATGACAGCTCAAATTTCATTCAATTTGTGTTCATAATTTAGTTAGAGGTTTGACATTTACGAAATGGGATGCTATACGCTTGGACAAAATTGGGAAATATTGAAAACTTACTTCCAAAGTGGTGAGTCTTCAGTGCAAACTGTAAGAAATTTTAAAAAAATTCCATAAAAATGAGTGGCCTTCAAGGCAGTTTGTGGATCAATTTGTGAATCGTGTTCGAGAAACTGGATCGTTGGTGGACAAAAGAACCCGTTCCTGTTCTCGTGCAGTGCGCACAGCCGAAAACATTGCTGCTGTACCCGAAAATGTCCATGAACATCCATAAACTTCAACTCGTCATCGTTTTCACGAATTGAACATTTCATGCACCTCCCTGAGGAGAATTTTGCATAAAGACCTCGGTATGAAGGCTTACAAAGTTCAATTAGTCCAAGAACTTAAGCATAATGACCATCCGTTGCGTTTTTGGTTCGCCCAATGGGCAGAAGATCGTTTGGCCGAAGATGAGCATTTTCACCGAAAAATCGTCTTTTCATATGAAGCCCGTTTTCACCTCGGAGGCTATGTCAATAAGCAAAATTGTCGCATCTGGGGGTCGGAAAATCCACACGTCACCATTTAGAAGCCAATGCACCCAACAAAGAGTTACGGTTTGGTGTGGGTTTTGGAGCCGCCGTTACGGTCAATGGCGAGCGTTACCGTGCCATGCTCAACGAATTTTTGTTTTCAAAAGTTGAAGAGTATGACATGCACGACATTTGGTTTCAACAGGATGGCGCAACATGCCACACAGCCAACATGACAGTCGAACTTTTGCGCACCGTTTTCGAAAATCGAATAATCAGCCGAAATTCTGAAGTCAATTGGCCGCCTCGGAGCTGCGATTTAACCCCGTTGGACTATTTTTTGTGGGGAGCTGTCAAGGACAAGTGTTACGCTAACCATCCAGAGACGATTGATGCCTTGAAACACGAAATCGAAGTTCTCATTAATGAAATTCGAGCCGAAACAATCGAAAAAGTGCTTGAAAATTGGGTTGACCGAATGGCGTACTGTAAAGCCAGTCGTGGCAGTTATATGAACGATATCGTTTTTCATTCATAAATAACAAAGTTCAAGCTTTCCATTAAAAAAAAAAGTTTGGAAGAATAACCATTAGTCTTTTTTTTATAACCGATTCAAAATGCAAACGTTATATGGCCCACCCTGTATATAAATTTTTAAAGGAGGCGGCAAACATATATGAACCTTTAATACTAAAAGCAAAAGGTGAACAACAATTTCAGTTTTCAAGTTTTTACTTCACTTTTAAGTTAAAAGACCAAATCGTAAGCATCTGATTATAGAGTTCATTTTGGCAACGTGATTTAACATAGAATTGAATATTGACTTTATTTCAAAAAATTTGAAAATCTCGTAGACTTTGTGTTTATCTGGTTTCTTGTATTTTATTTTATTTGATATATTTCCTTTATTTATTGCAAATGTTCTGCAATTCTGCACCTACTACGATGTTTTCAAATATATGAAATTTGTAGCTCAATAAACATTTGCCGAAAATTGCTACGTATTTCCGAATTCCCTGTGAACTTAAGCATTTAATTTTCGAAGTATTAACGATAATAAGTATATTCTCCATAATAACAGTAGAGTGGTAAACAAGTCTCAAAATAAAGTAATCAACAAAAACATGTTATCAAAATTGTTCGGGTACTACAATACAATGCCAGCGCAATTCGAATCATCGCAATTATTGTCCCCGAACAAGTTCAGGTGTTCGTCAAAGTTCTCGGACAAAGACAGTCTCTCGGTTTATTAGTGCAAATGTGAAAATTAAAATTGGATTGAATGACCATCGGTTCACAAGGTAAACAGCTAACCAAATATATAATAACAATAACAAATCATATTCATATTAAATGGCCAGTACACATCCGCCAGTTTAGTGTAAAATCACTTTAAAGTACATAAAATCTAAATAGATTAGACACTAAGTAACGCGAATTACTTTAATCTTATAAAATAAGACCCCCAGGATATACAATATCGGATTTACAACATGTAACAACTTTTATTGCTCGACATTTTCGATACAAATCAAGTGTAGACTCGATGGAATTGCTAGTCAAGCAAGCTGCCCCTTGATCTTGAGGTATCTAAAGTTTGCATCGATCCAAACGCATCGATCACAATTATATGAGGGCGGCCCGATAAGTACTTAGCGTACATATGAAAAAATAAAATTTTTAGAAAACTTGCAATTTATTTTTCAATCTTTGTGTACAATACAATCTTCGAGTTCGATACACTTCACCCAGAGATGCTCCAACGTCTTTAACCCTTCTGAAAAAAAAGTTTTGTCAAGTTGTGCAAAGTAGGCCTGCGTAGCAGCGATTCTGCGATTCTATCCGGCGAGTGACTTTTTCCAAGTTGAGGAAAAAAAAGCAATCGCAAGGGGCTAAATCTGGAGAATACGGTCGATGGGGCAGCAGTTGGTAGCCCAATTTGATCAATTTAGCCGTGGCGAGTGCTGAAGTGTGAACCTGTGGAAGAGCACTTTTTCTTCGCCTTTTTTTAATTCGGCGTCGAATCGGCCCAATAATTCGACATAGTACTGCCATGCGACCGTTTTGCCCTTCTCCAGGCATTCAATGTATATCATACCTTGCGAATCCAAGAAAACGGTGGCCATCACCTTTCCGGTAGATGGGACAGTCTTCGCCTTCTTCGGAGCAGGTTCACCGGGTGAAGTCCACTGTTTCAAGTGCTCCTTGGTCTCTGGTGTGTACCAATAGATCCAAAAAATGCCTTCGGATTGCGCTTAAACAGCGATAAACACTGCTCTGTTATGGCACACGGTTCTGCTTGTTCTGCGACATCTTGCCAACAGCTTTCTCATACCCAAAATTGCATGTAGGATATGCGCCACGCGCTTTTTTAAGATGCTGATTCTATCTTGCGCATCTTCAATCGGCGGTCTGCCAAAACGAGATCGTGGATTTTCGTCACAAAATCCTTCGTGGTTGCTGTTTTCGGGGCGCTTGGGCGTGGCTCATTTAAACCGACGTGCGATCGCGCTGAAATTCGTTGAACCAATTTTTGACGGTCGCCATCGAACAGAACCGTCCCCATACACTACATCTAAAGGCTCTTTGATTTCACTACGCGATTTCTCTTTCAAAAACAAGAATCGAATCGACCGATATTTCTTCTTTTCCACTTTTTTTAAATCAACGGACACGCGTGCTTTCACACGCTCTTCAAACAGAACTAGAAGTCAGATCCGGCTGAATTTCAAAGGGCCGGATTTGACGAAGGTAGCGTGTGCGATAAGCCAGCACAGCGTTGTCATGGTGTTGCGGACGATCAAAAACAGTGGCAGGATGTGTCCGGGGCTGTAGAATTCTCTCTTCTGTATCTTAAGTATTTCTCCGCGAACACTTCAATCAATATTTGTATAAAGCAGTAGTCCGCCCTTATTTTCGGTTAGCAAAGAAAAATTTTTAGAGTTCAACTTTTTCTTTTTAATTTTTTAATGTTATTTCCATCTCTTTCGAACATTTTGTCATCGTCTTGGCCGATCTAGTTCGTGGATGAATTTCCAATATTTATTAGCGAAAAGCACACGTACTTGCGTTTCGACCCCATCTTCGCAAAGGGGTCTGAAATTTGGTTCGTTGTCCACGCAACATTGTCAAATTTTTCCACTTATTCTTTTCAGTAGATGCACAAACTGAAATGAAAATCTAGTGGAGGCAAACAATTCACATAAGCGACTAAAGTTTTTCAAAATTTTTTGACAAATTATACAAAAAAAAAACATTCAAAAAGTGAAAAAATTAGAGACCGATTGCAACGATGCAAAATTTAGACACCTATCTTTGCAATCGAAGTGTAAAGCAATGAAGGGATTTTGAAAAGCCAAGAATAATTGAAAACTTAAAGGTATGTGAAGTTTGCAGCGTAGCAGGAGCAATGTGCTCCATTTTTTCACTTTTTGAGTGTTTTTTGGATAGTTTGGCTACAGCATTTTTGTTTCTCTAATTTTTTTTGCATTCTACTAGGTTTTGATTTCAGCGTTATCATCTACTGAAACGAAATATTGAAGATATTTGACAGCGTTTCGTATGCAACGTGGTGATGAGTCGTCCCATTCTTGCAACCAGGAACTAAGGGCCGCTTCTTGGATTTCTGCGCTTACTTTACCCATTTGAGCACAATATTCACCTGAATTAATAGTCGTGTTTAGAGTTTCTTGTAGTCTTAGTTTCTTGGGTCTTTAATAAAAAAAAGTTCCAGGATGAAATTTGGAGTTCTAGTACAACAACCTCGACCTGCACAATAATAATAAATGACAATTCGTTGATAATATTCTTTTTAGTCTCCATCTCGATAACGGTGCCATTAACGTACACAAGCTTTCCCCATTCCTCGCGGTTTAAGAGTAACTCGAATTATAAGCTAACACATAAAACATACTTTTTTGCCATAGATCTTCTCAAGTAAAGGATGACTTTAAATGGGTTACTTATGATAAATGTCTATTGCTGGCCATCATACAACATATACAAATTGCAACGGGTATTCATATATCCACTGTACACAACTAACGAGAAATAACCACATGTGAATCAAACAGATAAACTTAATTGGCGTCCCCACATCCCTTTATTCCCTTCTTGAATTAGGTCGCCTTAATAGAAAAAACAATTCATTGATTTATTAAGATATAGTAGCACCGAATCAACTATATGTTAGGATTGCCTTCTCACATACAACGAACGAGTTAATTTCAGACAACTCCTTTTAGTAAGAGCTATAAGAATTATTCCTTCAATTCCACAATATGTCAGAAACGCTAGTATCAACAATGAGCTTAGCATCGAGGCAATAAACAATATTTACAAGGGGACTTGACATTTGTGACTTGAAACATGTACACTAATTTACTGTAGAATCCCTCAGGATTTCTATTAGAAGTGCTGAAAAATCTATTGTAGCTTCACTTCAATTATGCACTCGTCATTTACTCGCTATGAATGGTTCCTGAATGGTTAAGTGAGCAAAGGGTACGCTGCGGAGGCGGATGGAATTGAAGTTTTTTTTTTCACTTTTTGGAATGATCAGATTTAACTTTTTCCGCTTTGACTCGACTCTCTACTCTCGGTATACATCAAAAAACTAAAAAAATTTAGGACCGTTGCGTTGGTAACGGTGCAAACTGCACACACATACCAGAGGTATGACCCCACAGCGAAATGTTATTAGCACCATTAAATTGAGACCGATCCTGTTTCGACATTCTTCCGGCAAGGAAACAAAGCAGGTCCTAGCTGCCTTGCACAAACTGGAAAATTATAGTCGCCTTTCTTGGAAAGGTGAATCACTTGCCATTCGCCTCATCTTCATTTTGATATATAACACTGAGTGGCTAAGCGATAGCTTTCAGTGGACTGACACATCTCCAAGGCTATAACTTGTCACTGCCAATTACCGCTGATAGGCTACGATTTTATTCATTTCGTTCCAATTTCCACTAAATTTAAGAAAAATATCAAACAAAGGAAGTGAGTGTGAACTTACCTATTTTTCGGATGATGCGGTATTTACCGCCAATCAGGATCTCTCCACCCTTCTGGTCCCTCATTAGTCGAACTTTATCCATTTTTGCGGCAGTAGCAATCTAAAAAAATTCTGTTCTAGTCCTTGTCTTCCTTCTTGCTAGCGTGTGATGACTGACGTTTGTTCTGCCGCCCGACTGCTCGCCCGCAAGGACTCTCGTGATTCTCTGCCGCCTGCTCACTATCTTCTGGGCATCGATCTGTATCGAACGGTTCAGTTGCGCTCTGCAATTCGATGATTTCGCGGCTCAAGGACTTCTAGGGCGAAACACTTCACTGCAGCTGCACTCACGGAAAAATTTATATATTTACAAAAGTGAGAAAGATGACGACCGAAGCTTTTCAGGACCCAGACGACGAATACAAAACGTTTAAAAGATTCAAAAAGTGGAAAATCCAAATTGAAGAAGAAAAAGGCGAAAACAAACAACGTGCGGACTTGAGAGGTTAGACGTAACGTAGCACGAAAAATTGAAGGGAAAATGTGAAAACGCACGTCTTTTGTTCGCTGGTCGAAACGTCGAAAACCACTTTGTTCACGCCACTAATTTTCAATCGATTTTCACTATTTGTAAGGGAGCCGTGTTTTTCTTGATTCCCCGTGCCCTGTCGTTGACGTTTCCACACGCACTCGAAAAGTCACCAGCAGTTGAAAATCCTTCACTAGCGAAATTCGAGCCGCAGACTTGACTCAAGGGAAACAAAAAAAGCGACAAAAAACGAATGACTAAAACGGGAAATCACAATCGAGTGCACGACCTCTTTTTCAGCACGTCAGAGAATTTCGAAATGCGTATGGATTTTCAGTTTTTTGAGCGAACCTTCACTGATATCTGCCGTTATTTTGCCTTTTCCTGCTTTTCCGAAAGATACACCACTATTTGTGAATGCAATCCGACCGATCGGAACAGCTAGCTAAATTTTCCCGGATTCCGTTCCCTTTAAACTTTCCGACACTTTTGCCTTGCTACCAAGTGTTTTCACTCACGACGTTGGCGTTTCACTAAAATTTGCTTTTTTATGTCCCTCACGACCGGACGTCCTACAAACAGGAGTAAGTTCACAGAAAAAACGAAAAAAATAAATGAAAACACGCACAATTCGTCGTCACCAGATCAGGAAAGATGATTGACGAGCAGCCATTTTATCTTTAGCTAAAGTTGTTCTCACTTTTCGACGTCCCGTCACCGTTTCGTTTGGTTTCGTTGTTTCGTCGTCGACGTTGTCGATCTTCTTTACTTCTTCCGTTCACTTAATGCTGGCGCTCATACATGTGGAATAAATTTAACGAAGAATCATGTGGAAAAGAAGCGCAATGATGAAATATGGAATGCAATGGCGAGTTAAGGTGTAAAGAAGGAGCTGCAACCATGTTTGAATGGTAATGCCATAAAAGATTTAATTGCAAACAGATTTTTGTCTATTACAATTCATATATAACGTAGAATTTAAATAAAACGAGATAACGTTCTAAGAAATTTATAATTTCGTACTGCTTCGTAACGTGCTCAACATTGCGCTGAGATAATAATGTTTTGGATCAATGAAAAATGAATTCAAACTCGATGAAATGTAACAGAAAAGTCATATTCATAAAATCTTGTTTTCTGGGACAAGCGGCTTATTTGATTTATTTACTGTAGTAAAAAATGTTGATTGTGTAGTTTATCGACTCAAACATATTCTGCGAAGCAAAATTTTTCACAGTTTATTCTGTTCTATCATTGGTTCAAAATGATTTTCAATTAACTACAATTGCTTGTATTCAATCAAATTCATATAATCGAAATCTACCTTTCTCTTACTAATACTGGACACCTATTTCTTTCGAAACTTTCAAAACACCCCCATTCTGTTTGTATTTCTATTTTGGTTAATTTATTATACCAGTATTCCATCGTTTCTGCCCTAGTTGTTTATTTTTTATAAAACTAAGTAAAATATATGTGTTTGGAACAATGTTTTCAATGTAATTGATTTCATCTTCGCAAAATATTTCTGAATAATTAAAGGAAGGTCTTTTGTTTATTTTTCAATAATTCCTTGCTTACTCTTTTTATTAAATTTCAATGATACTAGGCTGTAACTTTATGTAATACAAATCGATTTTAAAATGATTGTTCTAATACCCTGAGTGGTTGAGCAATATATCAGAGATAAATATGTTGTCTGTATTTCATGTACACGTTTTCAGGTTATGTTTTCATGCTTCCACCTACAAGCTACATTGTAGATGTAATTGTAATGCAGTCAGACAATATTTTGGTTCACGAAATATTGCTAGAGGTTGAAATGATTTACCATTTTTGAGTCAAAATAGTTTTCCAGCATAACGTCAATTACAATGTTTAAAATGTTCGCTTCCAACGAGGTTGTTGATCCAAACTGGGTAGAAATATATTTTTTAAGGGAAAAAACATGCCTTGTAGGTTTTGAAATAAACAGGAGAACTTAAATCTCATTTATCACCGTCAAAATTACGATAAATAATAACCATAATTTCATAAATCATTATTTCCAAAGATTTTTCAAATATTAGCCTAATCACCTAAATATGTGCACCATGGGTATTTAATTGCGGTGTCTAGTCCATTCAAGCCTCACATCCGCGTGCTCTCCGAGTTCTACGATACTAATGTATGGCTATACAATTGCCAAAGTTTCACCAGTTTTAGCAGTTTTAGTGAACTTTCTACTCATAACTTCTATTTCGTCCGTTTTCTCTTCTTTTGTTTTTTTTCAACATTTTATTTTCTTCACGAAGTTTTTGATCTTATTAATATTACCAGAAAAAAGCATCAAGCCTGTAAATGGTTCGTAGGTTATTGGCTTGATCATACTTTAAATCTCTTATCAAAACAACTTTTAATTAATTAAAAACAAATCAATCATAGACCTTTCTTAAATCTAGAGTTTCAAACACTAAGAAAAAAATTTCGATTATTAGCCTGATATTTAGATATTAGCCTGATTGATCGTCTTATTTAAAAACCGATTAATTTAAGTTTAATTTAAATGTTTTCTAATGTATAAAAACATTTACTCAAGAATCAACTACGAAAAACTATTTCAAATTCCCAAGTATGAATTGATCTATTTGCATTGTACTTTTCGTGTGCGAAAACAAAAATCAATAGTGAGCAATGATGGAAAGCTCATATGGTGAGTACTTACATACAAACTGAATTAAACAGTTCGAGATGAGCATTTACTTATTTCACCTTTCCCGGAAAGATTACCTTCAAATCATGTACCTTCGACGTCATTCCAAGTTTCTCAAAGTTTAGCTTTTTAACGAATAGTCAAATTCATTTTTCCCGTCATATTACTATCGGTGGTGCCGATACAAAGCAAGCTTCTAATCACATTAAAACTGCGAGAAAGGTTTACTTGCATTTTTTTTAGATCGCGGTCATATTTTTTCAAATTATGAATATTGATAAATAATCACTCCAAACAGTTTAAATAAATTTTTTAAGTAATATTGAAATTGAGAATAGAAGGTGATAGCAGTTTGTAGCGTATTTCATACAGTTTCGATGAAGAAAATTCTTAACATACGTTCTGGTGAGGGATCGTGAAGAAACTACTCTCTTTCTTTGCGTCACGAAGAGTATTGTCTTTCAAGTTTTTGTTGAATCGGTACAGTAATTTTCTGTTCTAAAACTTCGTGATCATTTTTCCTTTCACCAAAAACGGGTGAGCGTTATTCCTTCCTGGTTTATTTTTTGCGCTAATGTTTTTTTTTTTTGCTAATGACACCGTCCTTGCCCTTTCCTCGCTAAATAATGCATTGCTTACACTTTCATTTGTACTCTATCGTATCTAAATTTTACTACTAAAACTGTATTTACTAATACTGTATTAAAAATAAATACAAAATTCAAAACATACAAAATCAGAAAGAGATTTAGCATTCTGTGACGCTTACATGTTCTCCTGAAATTTTTGTAATCCGATTTGGGTCTATGAATGTTTACTACCTGTTAGGCATGTTTAGCATTCTGAGAAATCATAACTGCCCGAAATTGGACTCATTCACTTTACAAACTTGAATTGTTCTTTACGTATTTTCAACTTATTCCACTCGTTTTCGCTAAGGATAAAGATTTGGAGTAATAAGTCTCTGTAATGGGTTATTTGCCTTTAAAGATTAATAAACGCGAAATCCTATTGCATGTAGCTATAGAGTTAAAAACGTTGAATACGATCAAGAGTTCTTTCAAGAAGTTGATATTGAATCTAGAGAAGATGGAATTATCTGACTTTAATAAAGTTGATTTGTGAGAAATCAATATTACTGCTGCAAATGTAACGCCAGTTAAAGTGCTAGGGTACTACCGTACCTAACTCTAACAAAATGCATGATCGAATCGTTAAGTGCATTTAATTTTAACACAACCCTACACTTGTCCAATGAACGCAAAATTTGATTGAAATAACTGACTAACTTCAGATCATAATCGCACCACCACCCGCAAACAACTATTTGACATTCCTCGAACAAGACATTTTTGCGACTTCGAGAAATTGTGCTTTTTGCAATTCTCATGGCAAGTTCATTTGCGGTTGTTCGTTTTATAACTTAGCCGCGAAATACCTCCAATCGAAACATTTGAAACGTCCATTAGTTTGGTGTAATAACAATACGTCGTACAAATTTATTCAACATCGGTCCGGAGTGGCATCTCTTCCGATCAACAATTCCTCAGCCATAATATTGGGGAGAAAAACAAATTTACGCCCATATGAACCGCGACTCGCAGGATCAATCACTTTCTAGCGCATAGTACGTTTCTGTTGTTTTCGGTGCGAGCATTGAAAGCCGAACAAGTGGGAATTCGATACAGTGCAATTTTAATGCAAAATAATGTGAAAGACGGCAATTGCCATTTCCTTTGGATATAAATTACCCAAATTTTGTCATTAGAGTGATTTAAAATGTCAGTTGCGTGCTCCAAACAGGTCGTAAATCAATTTCGGTTTTGCTGAAGAAACTCCCCGGACGCAACAACATTTGTCAACGATTGGTGAGTATGGAAATGAACTTGTCTTATCGGCATTTTGCAACGCCGAGTGTTGTGAAAAGTAAAAGTGATTGCGACTCAAATTTGGGCTGTATCTGTTCGATGCTCCAGTTGAATGCTGGGGAATGTGCAAATAGTGGAATGTGCGACAAATACAGGAAACGTCTTGTGGGTTGACTGCAAGTTTCCGGTATCCACCCGCCGCGAATTGCATTGAAGTCACGTCTCATTTGACCAGGGAAAAGTTACAGGATTTGTTCTCTAAAATGTAAATGGATACGTTTCAGGGAAGAACCCCGAGACGAGGGTTGCGGGTGAATAGCGACTATTGGGGCGGGGACCATTCCCGATATGGGAAACCGATACAGATTGCGTTTTCTATTGACACTAACAATCAGCATTTTGATTAGTTTTGGTGTACATCAGACTTGATGTTCGCGTATCCACCGCGTAGATTTCGTTTCTTTGTTTGCAGAGCCTGCAGTAAGTCGATACGTCGTTTGCTTCCGACATAGATGACTTCGCCAAAGAGCGTAAACACTAGCAGGGGGCGATAACTGGGAAAGGAAAGCGCGTTCTGTGTTGGCTGCAGTAAATGTTTTATAACATAATTTGCGTTTCCAGTGCTGCTTGTTTTTATGAATATCGGTTGTACTCGTAACGTTAAACATTATATCAATGAATTGACTTTAATGGCACTTGATTTGAAGTGAGCAGTTTCCCCACGGCTTTTACATGAATTTTGTACGTTTAATGCAGGGATGTCAATTTCGTTTGGGGTAGTCTGGCACGATATATTTAATGATGCAAAGCAGGAAATCGTCTGCGGCAAAATAACTCTTTGCAACTTTCACTTATTCCTGCTGGTATTTGTTGCTATTAATGTCAAAAGTGCTACTTTATCAAGGGTCAATATTTTGTTGGAGAGTTCAACATTTTCTTTGACAGTGCCATTGAATCTTTTTCAATTGTATTTTGTTTAAAGTTTTCATTTATATTTAATAAACAAGAATAAGTTTGATTGTTAGTTAAACTAAGCTTGCGTGCCATAAACCATCAAATCCAAATGTATTATGACTAATGAAATCTGTTTCCAGTCCTTTTAATCGTTTCTCCTTGCACATTTGCAATTGTACGGAAAATAAAATGAATTTGTGGCTGGTGATGTGGCACAATTGGTCATCTTTACTCTAATCCTGTCTGCGAGTGTTGCTTACACACCCTTCCTTACTAGTGTTAACTCAACGATTGATTTGACGATGCAAAGGCACCATTAGGGTGGCTACTACCATGCCATGAATCTTAGTACTAGCGTAGCAGCTTATAAACCCCTTAAATTTTCATGTCCTCATGAAAGTGTGCGCCCTGTGCTCTATCTAAGTGAAACGCTCAAAATTCATAAAGAATAATTTGTATCTTAAGGCATATAAATGTCTACAATGTCAAAAAAAAAAAATGCAATTCTAAAGTGTAACGCTCCATCCGAGTGCAAGAATTATGTTTCATGATAACATGCAACTTGCATGCTAAGCAAGTATTACTTAATTTCACCGCCAAGAAATTAGCGATTGAAATTTTTCGCCTTAACATTAATGAATATCTAGGTGTCTAAAGTTTGCGTCGTCAAAAAGCAACGGTCAGGATTTTTGTCAACGTTTTGAATTTTTTTCAGACAATTTGTATTAAATGTTTTTATTTTTCTTCGTGGTCTCTACTAGTTTTTCACACGAGTCCAATCATCGGCAATATGAAAAAGAGAAAAAATTCGAGCCGTTTCGTTTGGATACATAAAAATGTATAACAAATATTACTTAATATTATATAATAATATAATTTTTATACGACACTACGACAACTATAACATTATATAATAATGTCGTAATATCGAATATTACGATAAAGCTTTAGTACCAGATCAATCGGCTTTGTGCCAAATTCGGTAAAAAAGTGTATAAAAGGTTTGGTATCTAGCATAGGAAACATTCTGATGAATCTATCTTCTATTACCAATGCTTCACAACAATGTTTAGTAATTCGTACGATAATTGCGCAAAAAATCATTACAGTGCTACTGACCATATTCCATTTCGCATGTATAAAATGAAAATAATGAGCAAATGCAGCAGACGACACCCATCAAGTCAAAAAAGATAGAAAGATCAAATCAAGTCAAAAAAAGATAAAGAGTCTAAAACAATCGGGAATATTTATCTAGTTCGATAATAGAATATAATAGAATAATGGTAGCATACTCCAAGATATGTCTGAAAAGACAAGTAACGAGCTATGGATGGAGGTGAAAGGAGCAATTAAAAGCACAGCAGAACGGTCGATTGGGTATATAGCCCGGCACAGAAGAAATGATTGGTTTGATGATGAATGCCAGAATGCGTTAGAAAAGAAAAATCAGGCGTATAAAGAATATGTTAACAGAAATACCAGGACGGTCGGATACCTAGAAAGGTATTTGTCGGAAAAACTGAGGGACGCAGGCCAGTGGGAAAGCCAAGAAAGCGCTGGTCCCACTCTGTAGACGAAGATAGCAGCACGCTATTCGGATCCCGAAATTGGAGGACGCGGTCGATGGACCGAGACAACTGGAGGCGACACCTACGGGAAGCCAAGGCCCGAAATGGGCTGTAGCGCTACAACGACAACGAGAATAATGGTAATACAGTGAGACGGTGGCCATAAGAAAAATCCGTACTACGATGAATTATACACAATATTCGATGAGACTGCTAATAAAGCTGCTCAAATATCATCTGATCATTTTTTAATATCCAAAACGAGTGTCGAAAGGAGAATAAAAGTCGGTATTGAGATCCTCGGATTCTGGCAATGCGAAGACAATGCATCATGACTTAAAAGACGAAACTCTAAGATGAGATCGAGTAATTGAAAACAATGTAGATGTTTCATCCTGCAGGAAAACTTAATTAAACATAAGAACCGCGGTTCCCAACCGTTGGACCCCTTGCATTGTATGAGGTCTGTCAAAGGAGACCTGCCAGTGATTTCAATTTTGAAGCTTTGATGCTAAATCGTGATGTTATTATAGCAAAATATTGACTGCTTTGTTGAAAAGCGTTATAACTGGGCTTTGTATTTGAATGAGGTAACAGCATGATGTTATTGACAAAAAAAGCATAACAATTGTAGTCTACTCAGAAAATGTTGGGACGCTTCGTCTTCCGCCACTGCCGACAACAACACATTAAATATGTATATAAATATTCTTTCCAAAACAGAAAACAAAACTTCAAGATTCATTGGCTTGGAACCCACTGTCGGATAAGTATGAGGTCCATTTCAAACCTAACGATCAACATCGTCATCCTTATAAAAGCAAATGCTTTCAATTTACTATACTGTTCAAAGGATCGTGCAAAATATGTGCGAAGATAAAGAAAAAAAAACTATTTTTCATTGAAGTGAGGTAATTTTCGAAAGGGCGTAATGAGGGATGGTTCGATCTAAGAGGCGATCTATGCGTAGTTTATGAAGAAAAGAAAAATCGATTTCTGCCGGTTTTCCGATGAAAACGAGTTTTCCTGGGCATTTCTTCGGCACGCGATTAATTGATGGTGGATATGAATATGAATACGCCGTTTTAGGACATCTGCGACATACGTGGACCATAAAATTCCTGATAATAAATGCCAAACTGTAGATAAGCTTATAAAGTATTTCTTCTTTTTGAAGAGATTTTGTTGTTTGTCGCTCGCAAGTCGTTTTTTCTTATGTCTAATTAATAGGTTTGTCGCTACCACAACATTGGAAAAATCCTCAAACCATGTAACACGTCAATAGCGTCAACTAGCAGAAACACAAAATTCAAGATATGAGATTAGATGGAAAAGTCTACCCTTAAACGTATATAAGACAAGAAAAGAGGCTGCTTATAACAATCAATACGTTGTTGCGTTTTTATTTGTTAATATCGCTAGTGGAAAAAGGCTTAAAGACACATCTGACTAAGGAAACATCGCAAAAGGAATTTTCAATTAATGCTGGGAATTTGATATTTTCCCCTCCCGAAATTGTCCAAGGGTTCGAAAAAAGTAATCATTTGGCTCACGATCTGGCGAATATGGTAAATGACAAAATGTTCTTAGCTCAGCCCAGTTTTCAGTGAAAACTTTTCGAAAACGTATCTGAACTTTGCATAGTCACAATGCAATGCTCGGGTTTTTTTTTGTCATTTTTTGGTTTTCGGAAGACGATTGAACTGAAATGGGCTTTTTACAAACTTTATTACAGAATGATTATCTACAAAATTCTTAAAAATAAAAAGAATTAAACAACCGATGTGAGCTTCAAACGTGTGGGCTAAATCGAGACCGATGTTCTTGCAACGTCTAGTCGAGCATTGTTTTGAGGGAGGATTGGTCTAAACTTTCCCAATTCTATGAGTCTGAAAAATCTGAAAGTCAGATGATCTAATGGTCTGGTCATCAGGTTATCTGGGTTTCAGATACGCTGATGTTTCAGATAAAGGTACAGTATTCTATTCGTAACATTTCTGTAAGAGCAAACAAACACATAAAAGGTTAAGTTTCGCCTTCGCCTATTCGCCTGATAACCTCTTCCAATCTGTTTGGAAGGGTGAAGTGATGTCGGAGAGGGGAAGTTTTTCGCAATTCTTTGAGAACCTTTTTAAAGTTCTGTATGTTTCTAATATCGCGCTTGTTAAGTTCTCCTTTAAGTTTTGACCAAAGATTATTAATCGCGTTAATATCAGGAAACTGTCAGGCGTTTTAGTAACCTTGGAACAACACTTACATTACCAGAGCCTGAAATTCATAGCTGTATGTAAGTGCTTGAAGTTTACTTCATTGCAAAAGAATCATTGAAACTAATGAAGGGCACCTGAGTCAAAATTGCGAAAAAAATTAACAAATTTTCGTCTAACTATCCAAAGAAAATTTCAAAAGTAATAAAATTCGAGACCCTTGGCAACGATTCAAACTTCAGACACCTCTGTATGTTTAGGATTGTTATTCTGGTGAAATATAAAGATGCCTGGTTCGATAGCACACCGAGTGCTTTAAAGCACGTTCTTAAAGAAAGTCTCTTTTTTTAAAATACGTTACGTGTTATGGTTAAATATGTTTTCCAATATTTTCGTTTCGTTACGGGTTACGTTTTGGGTTACGTCCGACCAATACGTATCTTTTATCCCTTTAAGTTAGCTTTTTTTGGTTCCGATTCTTTGGCAACTTTTCTACATAACCGTTGCTTTGCTTCCTTTCGACAATATATTGTACTGAGGAGCGTGCTCCGGCAGCCATTACGCTAATTTCTACTAATGATTTCCCTTGACTACGTAGCTGTATAACTAGTTTTTTAGCTTCTAAGGATGTTTTATGCGCCTTTCTTTCCGTATGACTTAGAAAATTCCAGGTGAAAGATACAATGTTATAACATAACAATTTACCAGATGACCGCTGAACTCATAAATTCTCGATATCCGTGTCTAGCATCCGTGACATAGCATGTCAATTGAGTCAAATGTTCTCTCCGCAAAATGAGTTTTCAGGGGGCTAATCCATATCTTCCACACACAAGCAGCACTTTCTTTACTACATCTATTCCATTTTGGCCATTTAAAACCAAAACGCAATAAAAATCCTGTAAATATTAAAAATGAAATGCAGCCTTTTAAAAAGTTATAATTCAAAGATAAAGTGATCTAGATAGCTTTGCATAAATTCGCTTTAAATATATCCGAAAAACTGATGAAATGATGCCCAAAATACAGGGTGAGCCATATAACGTTTGCATTTTGAATTGGCTATCAAAAAAGACTAATGGTTATTCTTCCAAACTTTTCTTTTTATTGGAAAGCTTGAACTTTGTTATTTATGAATGAAAAACGATATCGTTCATATGACTGCCACGACTGGCTTTACAGTACGCCATTCGGTCAACCCAATTTTCAAGCACTTTATCGATTGTTTCGGCTCGAATTTCATTAATGAGAACTTCAATTTCGTGTTTCAAGGCATCAATCGTCTCTGGATGATTAGCGTAACACTTGTCCTTGACAGCTCCCCACAAAAAATAGTCCAACGGGGTTAAATCGCAGCTCCGAGGCGGCCAATTTAATTGACTTCAGAATTTCGGCTGATTATTCGATTTTCGAAAACGTTGCGCAAAAGTTCGACTGTCATGTTGGCTGTGTGGCATGTTGCGCCATCCTGTTGAAACCAAATGTCGTGCATGTCATACTCTTCAACTTTTGGAAACAGAAATTCGTTGAGCATGGCACGGTAACACTCGCCATTGACCGTAACGGCGGCTCCTTGCTCATTTTCGAAGAAAAATGGCCCAATGATGCCGCCGGACCAAAACCCACACCAAACCGTAACTATTTGTGGGTGCATTGGCTTCTCAATGGTGACGTGTGGATTTTCCGACCCCTAGATGCGACTATTTTGCTTATTGACATAGCCTCCGAGGTGAAAATATGAAAAGACGATTTTTCGGTGAAAATGCTCATCTTCGGCCAAACGATCTTCTGCCCATTGGGCGAACCGAAAACGCAACGGATGGTCATTATGCTTAAGTTCTTGGACTAATTGAACTTTGTAAGCCTTCATACCGAGGTCTTTATGCAAAATTCTCCTCAGGGAGGTGCGTGAAATGTTCAATTCGTGAGAACGATGACGAGTTGAAGTTGATGGATGTTCACGGACATTTTCGGCTACAGCAGCAATGTTTTCGGCTGTGCGCACTGCACGAGAACAGGAACGGGTTGTTTTGTCCACCAACGATCCAGTTTCTCGAACACGATTCACAAATTGATCCACAAACTGCCTTGAAGGCCACTCATTTTTATGGAATTTTTTTTTAAATTTCTTACAGTTTGCACTGAAGAATCACCACTTTGGAAGTTTTCAATATTTCCCAATTTTGTTCAAGCGTATAGCGTTCCATTTCGTAAATGTCAAACTTTTAACTAAATTATGAACACAAATTGAATGACATTTGAGCTGTCATTCTCTAAATAAACAGTAGTTGAAAATGCAAACGTTAGGCAAAATGCCCTTTATTATCAGTAATTCAAAATTTTGAGTTCCATTTACGACCTCAAAATTGCGACACAACATGCTCACATTTATGCTGTATTTTTTGAAAAACTTTACCTTTTGTATTCCGCGCTTGGCTATCTACAAGTTATCAATTTTTTTACTTTTAAAAAGATGAATGAATTATCTTCTCTTAAAGTCTAATTCTTCCCAAAATTTATACATACATTCATTAATATCATTCAATTCACTCATTTTTTTTGGCGTGGCAAGCACCAAAGTAAGGAAATGTTGATTTAGGGCGCTGAGTTTTTCTTTTCAAAATAACTTTATAAAGTTCTGCCGTTTTTCCATTTGTTTCTAATTATACTGTTGAATAAGCTAAAAAGGTCCTTGGAAAACATATCTTCTTGATAGTAAGATAATTACAAAATAAAATTCATTTCATCTGTACTGCTTACAGATAGTAACGAGAAGGAAACCTCCATTCCTTGTGCTCCTTGCGAGATTTACAATACGAATAGTTCACAGCGATAAATTATACGTGGGTTCGACGTTCGACGAAACTTAGGCTCCAGGCTTAATTCTAATATCAAATGCGCTGGGCTTCTACTATCAAATGGAATAATTTATTTCTGTAATGCTCATTTAGATAAGATTACTGATAAGCGCATTTTCGAAGAAGAAAAATATTTTTAAAACATACTATGACCTTTTTGGTATACACATCAAATATAGTTTATTAGTGCATGCAATTTTAATTTAGAGTTAATTCGTTCTGAAACGAGATCAAAATTTGTCCATCAAGCGTTAATTGAGCAGTATTTCTATTTGAATAAGCTGTAACGCGAGCCTTGAATTAATATGCATGATGATTTATTGGAATTTTTGCTGGAAAGTATGTGTTTTCAAATTTTCCTCATTTAAAGAAATCCAACTTAGTTTAAGGAAGCCCTTTAAAATATTCCACTGTGACTATTTTGAATTATGCAAAATGTATAAAATTATTGAAAATTAATGAGATGGCACATCCAAATGAGATGAAATCGTCTTATTTAAACGGCTGTTAAGAATTTCGTTTAAAATAGGAGTTTATATGCTCTGCGAAATCAAAAGTGGAGAATTAATTTTATTATGAGTTTAGGGTATATGATGGTTGTTTCGTCGGATCCCATATTAGGATTTCCTTTATTTAATAGGCGAGTTCATATAAGAAGAGGAACTATTCATTGTGTAACAATTTGTAAATTTGTAATTGAAAAAAGAATGCAATCCGACGTAAAAAAATGATGCCGCCCTCTAGCGCTGTTGCTGAATAATGGTTGTCGCGAATTGGGAAGGAAACACTCCCGATGTCCAGAAATTTTCGGAGATGGATTCTCTGAAATAGTAGATAAGATAGTTATGATAGTTGATAAGATTGGTAAAGAATATACAATAAATTTGTCCTTAATGTAGCCTTTTCTGCAAATGTTGGTTTATAAGAAAGTAACAATTGTTCAAATTTAAAAATACTGCTTCGTTATGAACGTTTTAATATATTTACGTTAATAAAAATCGCAATTGTATCATATCGAAAAAAAACCTTCCTAAAAGACCAGATACTAAAATGTACAAGAACTATGCACAATTTGCAAAATTTGAAGCAAATTCATGAGAGAAAGATGTGAAAATTTTGGGCCACTGATTTTCAGTACCAGATTCTGTGAAAAACGCTTTCAAAGTTTGAAAAACAGTTTTAGGTTATAAGAAAATGAATATTTAGTACTTGCAGAAAGTCATCTACTCCCAGTCTATAGTAGCTTTTTCAGTAGATATCAGGATCTCATACAGTTCACTTCCCTCCAGACGATGCTGTGATTTTGCATCTAGCATAGCATTTTTCTTTTTCCGTTCTGCAGCACGTATTCTGTAAAAGTTCGATTCTATCTCAACACTGTGGACATTTTGCCCACATCAGATGCCTTATGTGTCTAGAATATTTAAATTAGCTGTTGTACCGTCGTTTAATAAAAACGCTGTGAGCACAGATTCAGATTCATTTGCCAGTTCCTACGGAGTTACCTCCCAAATTATTTGATTTAACCTTCCATTGTTATTTTGTGTGAAACTTTGCAAGTATCTTTCTAACCAATTTTCCTTATTTAGATCCTCATAAATAGGTTCAATGTGGCTAACTCGTAATTTGAGTTTAATATGAATTAAATAATTTAATTTCAAAAGTTTTGGTAGATCAATTTTTCCATTTTCACTTAGAACTTATAAGTGATTTATACCCTTTGCTAGGCTAACTCAGCGAAGACTCGTGGGTGCCGAAGTTCTGATCAAATATTTCGAGTACCTCGATAGTGAATTTAATATTTATAAAGAAAGGTGGAAAGAGCTCATACTAAATCATACTAAATAACTAGTCGACACCCACCAGAGCTGGTAGTGCCAATCGACGCGTCCCAGCCTGTGAGTTGGCACCTGATGAGAAGCGGTAGGGACCCGTGTTCGAAACCAGGTTGAGCTCTTTCCATCTTTCTTTATAAATATTAAATAATTTGTAAATTTATTACGTCTGATGAAACCTTTTCCTGTTTTTTGCAATTTTCTAAGGCGTGTTCCCATGCACTTTTGAATGTGGCCAATACATTCCTCTGTCAGTGTGAGTTTCAATCGCCAATATAGTTCCATATTTTATAGTCCCATATTTTTAAGTGATCTTTGGAACATTTCCTTCATAGAATCAACTCCTATTTTGACAGCTGAAGCCTGATAATGAGCAAGGCGTGTACTCTCCTGTTCTGCTCTCTACTCTTCGTACTCAACACCTTTTTTTTATTTTTTTTATGTTTCGCATTTTTTTTACAATAAACGAACTGTGGCCTCCCTTTTTCCAGGTGTCATTGCCTGAGTGTGTTATTTCAGAAGGGTCTTCTGTTAAGCGAACCTTGTTGACCAGACGCTTTATACACTACTAAAGAAGCTTGTCATCTGCTTTCAATATGCAAATAATATATTATTGGTGTCCTCCTTCTTGCGAAAGAAGTCTTTTTACGTAATCCTTTCGTAATAAAAGAACATGCCTGATATTTCTTGAACACACCACGTATATCTTCAGAGTGTATCATAAAAAGAATAAAAGTTCGCATGACATTTATATGGAAAATTTTATATTTTGTTTAAGCTTGTTTACAAATTTTAAAATTGATTTATCAAATGATCTAACTATACCGTATATTTACAATACATACATACATTCTTACTATCCATCCATTACGCCGAATGATTGCGAAGGGAAAGCGTTAAACGGGGCGCTAAATTCCGATAGCTGGAGAATAAACTTTTCATGATCTATTACTATTACTCATTAATCATTCAGTTTGAATTCGAATTCTGGTCTCAAACAGAAAATATTTAATAAATTAAAATCTAAAATAAGATTTTATTCTCTGATCTTAATACTTATTGCTGGTAGTCCAGGAAAAACTGTAAAAACGTTTGCATATCCCAAAGGATGCAATTTTCATACACATACGAAGACTTTGTTTTATATTCATGTAATTTAGTTTCTATTGGTATATTTATTTGATACTGCCTGCCGATCTCGGCCATTGAGTCCAGGTCCAACGGCTTTGTGAATTCTAACCTGTGGGCGAACTCAAAACATATTCTAGCTCTAATAGGTTTCCAGGTAAAGGCACATAGCAATCAGCCAAGCGTGATATTTCCTTCTTCGCATGAACTGTTGGTATCTTTGAGAACTTAGTCATATGCTATATGTATTTTTATATTCAAGCAACTAAAGGTGTTACTGACCGGGGTTACTTGAATTTTAAATTCCGCAATGTAAGAAATTGTTTTCAAGAGTTCTAGATGCTATTTGAATTAATTCTAGCAGGAATATAATTTAATGTTGACCTTAATGTTTCTAGTAACAGGGTCAAACCAAACCAGTAAGTTTACGTCTCAAGAAATTTTGAAAGAAAAAAGTAGACATTGACATTTTTAAATTTTATGAAAGGTTTTAGATTTGCAATTTAGAAGAAAAATTAAATTTAAGTTGTAGTTTATAAATAAATCGTGAAATTCATAAAGATAAAACCCTGATGCAAGAATGTTGAGGTCTGTTTCTCCCAGGGCCGTTTTTTTCGAATCATGATACAAACGCTTTTTCTGGAAATAGTTTCCAAAACAAACCAGACTCATCAACGTTGTACATTAGTTTTTTGCTCAAATCGCAAGATTTCATTTCGGCTTTTAACTCTACTTTAAATAGATTTGCTAAATGTAGCTGGGATGCGTTTTACGCTACTGATTTGGAGTTGATACCTATTTCGAATCTATTCTTGCGTTTTTGAAGCTATCCGTCACGGGCATGGTTAAGATCCAGGTCAGAAAATTAAAAAATTAATTCTGAAACAAGGACGGAAATACATCATTGGATTCGAAGTTTCAAGCGGGAAAGAGGAATTCGTGGCGAGGCCCCAATTTTCAGGTGATGTATTTCCGGTATGCTATGATATCTTGCATTAAATACGCTGCCCTGTGTAGCGTATCTATTTATGTGATTAATTAAGATTTCATACTCCACGTTCAAATGGCTTCGTAAGGTGTGCATCTATGATGATTGCACAAAAAATATTTAGTGCATTAGATATGGTCGATCTTCATAATGCAACACATTCGAATATTTCGTTCCAGACTAGATCAGCCTTTTATCTAATAACAGTTAATAATCATATATGGATCAGTTCGAATTTTTGCTCAATAAAGCGACCTAGTATGAGCACTCAGTATGCACTTAAATTGATGTTTAATTTGTCTTGAACAACGTTCTAATCTGTGCAAAGTTCAAATCAGACACACTCGAGATTTCAGAGGAAGACGCTCTACACATGAACGGAGTGTATTTCGAATTCTGATTGATCTATTACCGTACAATATTTCATATTGGTCGACTCACAAAAGATATAGTCTAGTTTTCTTCTCAAGAAAATAGTTCTTTGTGCACATAAATCCACTTGCTAGATTTCTTACCATACATGTTAAAGTTTGCGCCTCTTTCATCTGGCATTTCTTTGGGTTTTTCCTTGAATTTAATGCACGAATCCGTACCGATAATACTTTCATTTGTTCAAATATTTTTGCATTCCTTGTGCGTACGCAGTTCTGAGTGGCCTGAATAGGTATAAACCCCTTATCGCAGTGCCTTGAATAAAGCCCCACAAGAAATTAAATAAAAGATAGAACGCAAAAATGTAAAATGAGAGACAAGTAAAATATCTCTTCATTATCACGCATAACAATTGCAAAAGATTTCAATCGTGGACTTCACTTTAAAACCACAATTTAATAGAGTCGGGTTGGGAAAATCAGTCATGTGAATCGAAGCGCTTGGAAAGGCAATGAAAAAGACTAACAGCTAAGAAGCAATGCTGATGCACGAATGTTAATAACATTACACTCGCTCGCATATATGGACGTATGTGTGGGCCCAATTTTTCTCGTTTGAGGGCACCTTCACTTGATCGCCTGAATGTTGGGATTGGAATCTAATTGCTATTAGCAATTCAAATTTGATTAGAGTATGTGCATACTAAGATTTCTTGCTGAAAACTTTTAGGGTTAAATGCCTGCAGTCAACACGACGCGGATATTATTTTGTTAATTATTGCAGATTGGCGCTACTTCACAAATTGTTCAATCAAATGTATTGTCTTTGGAAATGAAAACAATGTGGTCAGTCATTGTTCACTGCAAATTGTATATGTGTACTATTCGTAGGAGACGAGTACCCGTCTTGGTCTTAAAACCGCAAAACTATGAAACGCTGACAAAGTGACTATCCGAAAGTGAAACCATGTAGAAAATTGTTTAAACAATTAGTTTATGGAGTGTGTATTGTTCTAGTTGTCTGTTCAAGTGGATGTTTTAAGCTTTTACCGTTAAACATATTGTTTTTATTCAATTTTTAAATGTTTTTAAACACACGAGAAAATTATGCAGACGCCGAAATGTTTAGCAGGTTTTTAAAACATAATAATTTCGGAAAGAAATTCAACCTAATTGTGTAATTCGGGTTATTCAATGATTAACAAATATTTGAATATACATTTCCATTTATATATATAAACGTGAAACACATTTAATTCAGGGTATATTTAAAATAAACATAGCACGACGAATAAAACATATGAGGAAATGATTTCGGGGAAGTGTAACAATTTTTTATAACATCAGATTGTATGGTTATGTATGGATTATAATTTTTCGGTCGTAGAAAGTTTGAGTCATTAATCGTTGGAACATGTTGGAAATTTTTGTTTAGCTAAACACTACTGAGTTTAAAGTTTGTTAAGTGTCTTTTCACTAGAATTAAGATTACGAAATTATCAAGTATTACATTCCGTTCGAGTCATTCTTCGCTAGCGGAATGAGGGATATCCCTAAGGTCCCAATTATTAGATTAGTTTTTCAAGCTAACATTTAAGCTGCGTTTATTATCGATTACATATTCTACCATGTGCGTTTTTGCATATGGTAGAATATCTGATTTGGAGCTGAGCTTCGCGCGAAACCAAAATGTCTAACAATGTTTTCCGAAAATGGTGTCGTTGATGATATCATTTATAAGAATCGTTTCCTTTGTTAATCAAATGTACTGTTTTTTTGTTTTCAACAAGAATTTTTTAACGTTGAGCTCGGAGTTTCAGATTGTTTGAGTACGTTAATTTGAAAAGATTCTATTCAATTGTGGTTGGATTTTTTAACTTAAGGTCATATCGTGTATACTGTAGTGGTAAGTAATAAATGAATCAATTAAGCATAATATCGCTAATATTTTATGAGGAGTTGTTTGAAATGAAACTTTGTGACTCCCAAATTTTTTAAGACGATGTTGTAAACATTGGTTCCGTGAGTTAAATATTTTTTTTGTTTGTTTGTTAGTAAATGTAATGTTTATTCGTAACATATAATTGGTGTTCCCTTTTTTATTAAAAATATTCGAAAGTCCTAAACAAAATTAAAATTAGCCACCTTAAGATTACACTTTTCCGATATAAAATCCACCAGTCGATCATTTCCTTGATTCGCTTAAAACAGCCCAAACAAACAACATACGATTTATCAAAATAACCTAAAAAATTCAAGTTCCATTTGCCGAGTTGAATGTTTGCAACAATTTTAAAAAAATATCAAACGTTTTTAGTAATTTGTTGTTTCGAGTTGTCTTCATTTATAAGAGTAAGATCTCTTCTTAGGTTTGCTGTCTGTCTTACGGAAAATCTTTTCAGATTCACTCGAAAATGCTGTATGTTGCTTCTTTAAGCAAAACCAACCTGACAAAGGAAAATTAATAACCTCTACTTTCCTACCCATCAATTATCCGGAGTTAATTTTCGCCTCAGGACCGACTTAATAAACTAGTCCTTGCATGTCAGACTTAAAAATCGCGATATTAACTTGAAATCATGATTTTCAGCGTTTTTCTGATATTGACATTTGATTGTTTAGTTTATTTTTTAAATAGTGGTTAATATCAGGAGGAATTTTTACAAAACTATACCCTGCTGATAGCTCCGTCTACGGAATTTGCTTTTAGGTTCGTGTTAATGATTGTCGATCTTTACATTTAGAACATGATTGTTGATCTTTGCACATTGACAAGAGAATATAACAGGCAATATTGATCCTTGAATTATTTCAATGTATTTTATTTCATGTATTTCATAGTAGAAAAAGTCTACGTTCACCATACTACATGGGTTGAAAAGTCCCGTGCCTGCCTTCGAGGGCGATATACTTGGTATAGCGATTTTCCAACACTTCGATGCCCTTTCTGTAATACGAAATGTCCAAGCCTTCGAAATTCGCCTCGGTTGCTGCGATGACTTCCTCATTCGATCTAAGTCTCTTTCCCTGGAGCCACCGCTTGAGGTTTGGGAACAGATAGTAGACGTTGGAGGCCAAATCTGGAGAATACGGTGGATGAGCAACCAATTCGAATCGTAATTGGACCAATTAGGCCATCGCTTTCAGGGACGTGTGGGACAGTGCGTTATTGTGATGGTAAAGAAGTTTTTTTCTTCTTCATATTGGGCCGTTTTTTCTTTATTTCGTCGTTCAGTTTTTCCAACAAGGCTGTATAGTACCCTTCTACGACTGTTCTTCCTTTCTGCAGGTCTTCGATGAAGATTATGCCATGGGCATCCCAAAAAACGAAGGGCATATCCTTCCTGGCGAACGTTGGTTTTTTGGCCGCTTTGGTCGGCTTTTCTTTCTTCCAGCCAATCTGCAGACTGCTTATTGGACTCAAGCGTATAGTAATGGACCCATGTAGTAATTTTATCCATGGTCACAAAACTCAAAAAAAAGACCGCTATCTATCAGCATCTTTCGCGCTGATAGCTTTTTAATCTCCAAAATAACTTGCAAAATGTGAAATGCCCACGGCCTCATATAACTCGCGCAATTTCACTTTACGATCATTCAAGACGATTCGATGCTCTTGATTTACGATTTCCGTATTCGTAGCCTCTTTTGGCCTTCCAGAGCGAGGTATGTCTTTGATGCTTTTACAACCCATTTTAAATTCACTAAACCACCGATAACCTGCTGCCCTCAAAGGAGCAGATGTGGGATAACATTTCCGCAATGATTGTTTGAAGTTTTTGACATGAAAAAATAATGTTTGACAAAGGCACGATATTCCTGTTTTTCCATTTTGTTTACGAAGACGAAGGTCGCGACACTAAAACGACTGTCAACGACTGTACATATCATGAAATTTCAAACATAAACTAGTGACAGATGATTCTCTCGAAATGAGTCATGGTCATTTTTTATTGGTGCCACCTATCGAATTCCGGGACTTTTCAGCCCATGTAGTACTGATGTACTGAAACATTGTACAGCTTTTGTTTCGCCTATCGGTTAAGTATTTGTTCGTCACAAAACATACAGATTTTTATTCATTTCATTAGAGTATTTTCTGAGTTAATTTTAATTTTCCCAGTGGAAATGTACAAATTAAGGGCGGAAAAAGTCTGCATTTTCTCCGCCCTTACTAATCGATTTAGGGCATTCTCCGAAATATAACGTCTCGAATGCACTTTGCTGATATTGTCTTTTAACCTCTTATAAATATGCTTTTATTTGTACACGCAATTACGTTGTGTAAAGTTTTTATTGTGGAATGTGTTTTAATTGTCGTAGAAAAAGATGAAAAGAAATTTCAATTGGAAAAATCATCAAATTATGGAAGTATGGAGCAACGTATAGCGAAGCTGCGAAAGTCGTCGAAAGACAATGTTTATCCATCCGACGGATTGTTAAAAACTTTATATCAACAAACGAGTTCCCTTTAAAATGGATTTTGGATGTCTGTAAAAGTTATCCTGGAAAAAAGACGCTGTATTCTAAGAATGGTGAAGAAGAATCGTCGCCTACTTGCAATCGAGATAGCAGTGGAAACCAGCAAAAGTTCGATAAACAAATTTGTTCTGATGCCATCAGGGATTTTTAACAAGGCAGGATTCCATGAATGAGTTGGCCGGCGTAAACCTTTCATATCTGCGATTAATCGGAAAAAGCTTGTTGCCTTTGCTAAACAATATGCAAATGTGCCCGAACCGTTTTAGAAAAATGTATTGTTTTCAGTCGAAAAGAAATTTTGCATTTTTCGGATAAAGGTTCGAAAAATAGTGTGGAGAAATTCGGGAACGGCTTTCCAAATAGAAAATTTATTTCCCATAGTGAAAAACGGTAGCGACGGAGGTATGGTTTTGGGGTGTATGGTAGTCAATGGTGAATTTAGCCAATTTAGAATTTACACAGTCAAAGATGGATAAATTCGATAACCTTAATATTTTGAGGACTCATTTGGAGCAGAATGCCCAAAATCTCGGCTTAGGTCATCATTATTATTTTCAACAAGATACTGATCCAAAGCACACAGCCGAAGTTGTGAGGCTCTGGTTGCTGTTTAATTCCCCGGAACAGCCTTATACTTCTCAACAATATACGGACCATAATCCCATTGAACATCTATGGGACTCTTCTTTCATCTCGAAAGAAGGATCCGTCAACACAATACAAACAGCGAAAAAATGTTGAGAAATATTCAAAGAGAACAGTTGGAGAAAACTTCTACCGAGGAGACAGTAAAGCTCATAAATTCAATGTCTGATCACTCTGCAAGAAGTAATTAAGAGCCGAGATTATTAATTGCCTGCATATTTGTGATTATCAATAATTTTAAATTTATATTAAATGCGAACGCAAACTTTTCCTGTGCTGATTATGTATGTTATTTGAAAATGTAACGATATCTTAAAAACTTAAAATCTGGACATATTTTATTTCGTTTTGGTTTTCAAACAGTTTAGATGTTCCGAAACAGGTGAACGCAGACTTTTTCTATTAAGTGTTTAGATAAATAACAATGAGGAATGCTGATTGTGACACTTTCTATAATATTCTTGATATATTTAAGAGTGTTATAAAAGAGCTTGACAAGTTGAAATTGGCAAAAAAAAAATAAAAACAAAAATTTCGTAATTATTTTGATGATTTTCGCCTAAATATCATTTAAATATTTAATTCTCATATTTAAATGTATTTTAAATAATAAATTATTTAAAATTTAAAAAAATTCTAGTAAATGGCGATCACGGCTCGCATTTACAACGTGCGTGCGATAAATCCAACTTCGGCCACTTTTTTAATACAGCTGGTCTCATTTTGTCAATGACACGTTGAATATTTCCTCCAAATGCTGTTGGTTTGTTAGTTAGACTAAGAGCTTGACATGCAAAATAAGCTGCGGGCTGCTAATCGGATATTATTAGAAGCCAAGTGACTGAAGCATTGCGTAAAATAATGTCGTCTGCAAATTTCGTTGTCTATAAGTCGATTGCTTCTGAGGCTATTCTGTAACAACTAAATCATTTCAATGATAAGCTCCATGGCTTTTGCAACTAAAAATTGCGATATCTTCAAATAACTTCCGTAACAGCTGCCTCTTCCTCATTTCGAATAAAATATGGACCGATGATTCCATTATCGTATACCGCGCTGCTTCAGGCCATTTTAATTGTAAAGGAGTTTCGATATGTTGCTTGAATTGTTCTCACTTCAAATATGGCAATTTTGCTTGTTGGCATATCCAGTTAAGCGAATATTAGGTTTACCACTAATCTGGATAAATTTTCAATTAATTCCGACCACAAACCTCGAACTTTCGTTGCAAACTTTGGCTTTAATTCTTGAACAAATTGAATCTTGTCGGGATGTAAAACACGATTTTTAAATTAATATTTTCTTTTCTTATTTTCTGGTAGATTAACATGGAACTGACATTACTGACTTATTTGACGATTTTATTATTAGTCCACTTATATCTTTGCTTGTTGGTGGCTTCACACTAGATGTTGGTCGGATGTTTACCATAAACTCGACAAAAAGCCAAATTCGTTTCACAATTCAACTTAGTCTTTGAAAATAAATTTCCATGATTTGTGAGCGATGTTTTAAATTTTCTTTGCCTTTTAATTTGTATCGAATCATGCAAAATCAGTGTATAAGAAATCAGTTGAGCCCTTCGTTATAAGTCTTGTTTTGCAAGGCCCTAATCCACTTGTGTTTTGCTCAATTAGAACACTCTCATGCGTTATTCCGAGATGAAATCTCTTCTTTCAGCCATTCTGCATCCGGACATTGCTTTTTTCCAATGTAAGCAGTTCATGTCCGCCTTAGCACCGACTTAATTATAAATAAAAATTTTTGATGGCAAACCTGAGTTGGTATGGAAATATGGGCACTCCTTTATATATCAAAGGGCTCTTACCAAAACATGTACGATATGCTTCGTCTTATATATTAATATTTTTTATCTTTTATATTACATTTTGAAAGATTTTCTTTTTGAATATAACTGAAATGCTCAGTAGAAAACTGTTTAATAAAATAAGTTAAATTTAGGTAGACTCGCCACACAAAGTGTTTATATTTTCGGCATTAAAATATGCAGTCATCATTTGCTAATAGTTTTCATTTTTGTCTGTTGTATAACTCTTTAAATATAGTTTTATCGTCTGTAGCTACTGAATCTAGGGCACCGAAAAATTAATTTATTCATTCCTCAGTATAAAATATACATTAAACACAACAGCCTAATGACTATGCTTTACATATCCTTTCGAATGGGTGTAATACATTCAAAAATATAAAAATTTGTAGTGGCAATTATCATAAATATACAATGACTAAGTATACCATAAATATACCTCCAGTAAGTTCTATGTTAAAATTTTTTCCAATCCAATAAAACTTTAATAGAGAAGTAAAGACCTGCTCGTATTGTGTTTGTCACATTAAAATATTAAATTTACTACAGTAAAAATTGGCAGCTTTTGTTAAAAATAAGGAAGCAGAATGTCAATCTACGAGGCTTGTTCAAAAAGTATCGCGAATTTTGAATTTTTGCGGGCTACGTATGTTCGATTTTTGATCTTTTGGTGGCGTTATGTTGGTAATCATGACCGTCACTTATGTTGACAATTCCGGCCATTTTGAATGTCCAATCAGTTTTTGACAGTTGTTGTGCGTGGACGTGTTTTAGCTTGTCTTCGATTTTCGTCTATCCCAAAAAATGGATCAAAGAATTTGCATTAAATTTTGTGTGAAGAAGGACTTAAAGTGCGCGGATGCATTCAGAATGTTGACTGTTGCATACGACGAAGCTACTTTGGACAAAAGCAACGCTTATCGGTGGTACAAAATGTTCTCAGCGGGACCGAAAAAAGCACGCAAAGTTCGGTCGAATGTGAAGGTTTTGCTGACAGTTTTCTTTGATTGCAGGGACGTGGTGAATTATGAGTTCTTGCCGCTGGGTAGAACGATCAATAAGGAATATTACCTTCAACTAATGCGCAATTTGCGAGAAGCAATCCGCCAGAAACGCACGGATTTGTGGAACAACGAAAATTGGCTTTTGCACCATGATAACGCCCCTGCTCACACATCGTTACTTGTGCGCTAATTTTTGTCCAAAAACAACACTCTAATAATGCCGCAGCCATCGTTTTCCCCAGACCTGGCACCCTGTGACTTTTTCTTGTTCCCGAAACTGCAGAGGCCCATGAAAGGATGACGCTACGCCACGATTGAGGAGATAAAGACGGTATCGAAGGAGAAGCTGAACAAGATCACAAAAAATGATTTTTCAAAATGCTTCGAGGATTGGAAAAAACGTTATCACAAGTGTATAATGTCTGACGGAGATTACTTTGAAGGGGACAAAAAAGATATTCATGAATAAATAAATAATTCTTGAAAAAACATGAAATTCGCGATACTTATCCTCGTAGATTTATTATTCATATTCATAAGTTGACATTGAATAAATTACTGTAATTAAAATGATAAACACTAATAAAATGCTTTCCCAGTATACTGATAAATAGTTAAATTTCGACGAAATGTCCAAAAATATAATTTAAATAGTTAAATAATTAATAATATAAGTAATTAATATCCAACCAATTCACCTTAACTTAATGACGTTCGTCATTCTTTTTGACACGCTGATAATCAATTTCCGACACGTGTCCTTCGATATGCATTAGACTTTTCCTGCTCAAATACCTATTTCAAATGCATTTTTTCTCCAGGGTACGATCGCATTACATTTCTAAAATGAATTGTACAAAGTATGTATCGTTGCAAACGTAAAAATCTCGATTTTTCACTTATTTTTTGTCGATAGTTGAACTGAAATCAAACGTGAAAGTTGCGAAAAATTCAAAAATTGAATTAATTCGTCGCCGTTGTGTTTGCAGCCCCACAAAATTCACACAATTTTTAAAATATTGCTTTACTTAGCAGCAGTTACCATATCTGGGGCCGATTCCTTGCGAAAATACATCTCTAATGTATTCCTTGCTTTTGTTTCTTTTATGAAGCGCACAACTTGATTACTTTGGCTTTATTCAACCAGCAATTACTGCGGTGCTATCAACAAATAAATTTAAAATTAAATAAATTTAAAAAGACAACTGCTTCTTTTTATCTCCGCACCTGACCATAAACTTCGATTTCTAGTATATTCAAGTCACATATCCTTGGTTTTCATAGAGAAGTAGCAGGAATTTTTTAGCTTTAGGCCTAGATATTTGGGTATCCATTAGTTGCTTGCAAACTGGGCATGCACTCAACGCGCTTCTAGTTCCTATCAGAATCGACTCTGCTAGAAATTCTTGCTAGCATTCTCAATAACATGACAATACGATAGCCCTTTGTTCCTCAAGGTGGTAATGTTCTGATCTGCCTTCATTCGATTCATCGGAGTTCAGTTTCGCTTTTCAGGTCTGCGACGAATTTACCTGCTCATTTCAACAAACCCATAGTTCTTATCACAATGAAACAATATCTAACAAAGCGCATCTACTGTCCTCAGATGTGCCAAAACTGATTTACTTTTAAATTTATTAAAACTTTTAAGTTGAATCAACATCTTTAAGTGGAAAGTATTCATGGTATTATAAGAAAACAGCAAGAACACTTGGCCCAAAAATCTAATCCGACGGGCTTCAGCCAAAATTAATAGAATCGTATTTATGCATCTAAAAATTTTCTACTCATTCTATTTAACAAGAGTAACGCTTTAAAATGATTAAATAAGAACGCAATACAAGTATAAATATTGCTTACTCTATCTCTGTCTGCAAGATGCCACCCGGGAGTGTTCATGCTGCTATATGTACTAACACTGCGAGAAAACCCTCAATGTTTTATAGGGTGGACAAATACAAAGTTTTCAAAAAATAAATTAGAATATGATCATTTATGTATTCTCAAAAGGAATTATTCTCTTCTGTTCCTCAGAAGAAGGAATAATTGATATTAGATTGCTTCTGTTAAAAATATTTAGGTATTTTGTAGCCATGCAAGGGGCTAAGCTGGTTTCCGCGTGTATGTGTGTGTTAGATTTGTTTTTTACAAGTCAAACAATTCACTCAACTTTCTTTTTGATTGATGGCATACTCCGTTTCCACTAAGGTCTTGCAGAAAAAATTATTTCACCTTATACTTGTAAGTTTTTATAAAATAATTATCGCAACGGATAGCACACGGACAAATTCTGATTTTCAATTGCATTTGATTCTATTGCAATCATACAATAAAAAAAAATTAAATCGTTTAATTAAAACAGAGAGAAAATATTAATTTGTCATATAATTTTCTTGTTTACAATATTATACGCAATGCAAATTATATCCTAAGGCACAACTTTCTCTTGCAATTTTAGCAAACAATTTGTAGCAACGAAAGAACGAACCAAATTATCGCTTTGGAAAATATTTTGCTAACAATACAGAATGGCTAAAGACTATGATTATCTATTAAAAGTGCTTTTAGTCGGGGACAGTGATGTTGGAAAGCACGAAATTCTGTCGGGTTTGGAGGATGGGTCTTCAGAAAGTCCATTTTGCAGTGGCAGTGGTTAGTATGCGACTTGAATGAAACTTGACATCTAATAATGAACTTTGTGTACATACAACATAGCATACAAAACGACTACAATTCTGCTAGATGGAAAACGTGTCAAGTTGCAACTATGGGACACGTCTGGACAGGGAAGATTCTGCACAATAATCCGTTCTTATTCACGTGGTGCCCAAGGAATAATACTCGTATACGACATTACAAATAAATGGAGCTTCGATGGAATTGACCGTTGGCTTAAGGAAGTTGACGAGGTATGTAAACATCGCATAGTATCATTATGTTTCACATAGTTATAAGGAATTGATTGGTTGACTACATTGTTTAAATTTCGCTTCTCTTGTTTTCTGTTCACCTTGCGTGACTATAATTACAGCATGCACCAGGAATACCAAAAGTATTAGTTGGCAATCGCCTACATTTAGCGTTTAAAAGACAAGTAGCTGCTAAGCAAGCTGAGCTCTATGCTTATCGGAATAATATGGCTTGCTTTGAAATTTCACCGTTATGTGACTTTAATATTAGAGAATCGTTTTGTGAATTGGCACGAATGGCGTTACATAGGAATGGTATGGAGAGAATCTGGAGGAGTAATAAAGGTAGGTTTGTTGTTTGCAAACAGAATTTGTATACAAAGTATGCCAGTTTGAAGCTAGTAGCCTTTTTTTTACGTAGCAGTCTAATTCGAATGAAATGAAAATGTGTATTTCGTGTAACATAGGTATTACCTGATTTTTGATATCGATGGAGCACAGAAAAGTGTATTCAAATAGTAAACACTTTTTTCTTTAGGGCATAAATTTCAATTTTCGATCTTTTGGTTCAAATCGCCTCTAACAGGAATTTTCAAACGCAGAACAAAATAAACAGGAAGTAGGTTATGGTGGAACTGTATGCAGACGGGCAATATTTAATGTTTGTCAAATTTTTAGCAACAGGAAAAACTTATTGGTACTAATCTTTAAATACACATATGCCGTATGTGAACTCACACGTAATTAATTGCGTCACCTCGCATGTTGATAGTGAGTAATTGATTATACCCCACTCATACCCCACACAGAACACTCGTACGTTTCGACATGTGGTAAAAAGCAAAGCTGACGTTCTGCTAGGACATATCTTGTATAATGCTTAATCCGATGATCCTATTTTCAAAAATAATGATAGTTAATTGCCAACGTTGAATTTCAAGAATAACAATAGAACTTGTATCAAAGCGTTAAGATTCTATCAATTAGTTCACAGTTTGTTACTAAAGGGACCAGGTCAAGCTGTCAATCTATTCAAAATAAGGTTCAGTTCTAATTTGAATATAACCAACATACAGGGAGACAATTTCATTGATAAAAAGGATTCGTATATTTTTACTCCATTTTATGGGAGTTAAAGAAGGCTCTACGCATTTATTTGGATCGCAGATCCGCGAAATATTGGGCAAATCTTTTGTAATTGACAAAAATGATTAAACTTATTCAAATCTCCATGTTCACAAAGCTAATATTTGGCTATATATCCACAATATTATTAACGGATGTCGAGTGGTATGAAGCAACCTTAATGATGATTTATTAACGAAAATTGAAGTGATGAAGAATAAACAAAAATAATCGGATAAACGTAGATATTGAAATGAAATAGAGAACGAGCGCCTTCAAAATTCTTATTGCGCCGCTTAATTTCATGCAATCATTCATAGAATAGAAAAAGGGGTCATATGCTATATACTAAAGTTTTCCCTGTCGTTATAATTATAACATATTAACAATTAATTATACATAAAACAACCCGAGGTTCTATGAAGACATAGCCAAATATGTGTCCCATGCAATTAATATCGGATGATAAAACACGATATCAGGAGGGGCGACTCGTAATTGAAAAAATAACAAATCAATAGCTGTAAACAACTTATTTTAAAGCTATTGGTTTTATAATTTAAAAAAAATTAACACCCTATAAGCGAGACTCTTCGGCCAACGAAGTACTTATACAATGTCGAATGGCCTTTATGGCCAGTCGTTTTGAAACGTTTTCCAAAGTGCCCAGCTCATCTTTGACTGCTACGCTCGGTGAAGATTTGATAATTGTCAAAAAATGACGATTCCAGAACGCTTAAAAGATCTGAATTAATTACCGAATCTAGTGTTCGGTGCGCTAGAAGTTTCTTGAATTGGAAAAAATATATGGTCCAGGTAATCGACTAACCAACGCTCTATTTACCGCCTCATTGAAAACTTTGAGACAAAATTTGTACATCGTTGAACTGTTCGTATAGAGAAGAGTACCGCGGCTTGAAACGAGTATGAGAGGGAGAAGAAAATTCGTAGATACTTGGGCTTTCTCAAATGACCTGAAGTAAACTACTTAAAGAACTTAATTTGTAGAGCGTTGAAAGTTAACTGACTCTAGAATTCAAACTTACAGATCTTTCAGTACGGTTTTAATTTTTAGGAAGAGTCAATTGCGCCCATAGAATGATGTCAGTCTAGGTGGGAAGTCACTTTTCTTGCATTGCAACTCAAAACCGTAATGAAACACGGTGTGTTGTCGAGATAAAAGAGCAAGTCATTGTCCATAGACTACCAAACGCACTTCGATCGCTACAGCTAACGCTAAAATAAACGCTCATAAAATTCGGAGTGCACAGTTCTCTCTCTTGAAATGATATCAGGATATCAGGATCTACGTCAAGGCTGGCCGTCATACTCTATGTCAAACAATCTTTTCGATTTGTTATCTTCTGACAACAAACCAAAATTTATTCGAAAAACAAGCTCTTAATAGTTTCTCGGTTTTTGCCATGTTAAATAGATTTTTTTTGTTTAAAGTACATATTTTCTCCCCACAGTTTATTGAGCTGAGTAATTTTTCTTTTCATTCATTAATTAAAGTATACTTTAGTAGTAATAAGAGTAGTAAGTTTTTACTTTTCCATGTAAAAATATGGAAATTCCATGTAATGGAAAAATGTTTTTGTTATCTCCATCATAGTTTTGCTATTTTGCCTATATTAACGATGTATGGATGCTTCGCGCCAACATCAACGTAAAAACGAAGTAGTTTCAATACAATATCGATAATTCACTAATCTAGATGATCATTGATCATCCTAACGTACGCGCGACATTTATTTAGATCACTTACGCTCTCGTCAATCTTTTCAATCTTAACAAATTCAAATAGTTAGCAAACGAACACTGGCGAACATCAGTGAATTTATATGCATTTGAAAAACATGAGCACCTCTTTCAAATATTGTCTTTAGAAACTTAATGTGAAAACTTTTTTCTCGACGCTATATCGTATGCTCACAGACGAACGCTCCTCAAGACGTGCAGACTTTCCGTCAGAATTTATATAGACTTTAGATGCATTCAAAGTATGATTCATTATGTCCAAGTTCGATAGGAGTTTTAGTTACGTTGAAGTTTCATTATGAGATATCAAAATTGAATTGGTTTAGCTTTTAATACCAAATAATTTTTCAATTTCAGTGTTAACACTACAGGAACTATGCTGTCGAACTATAGTCCGCCGTACAAGTGTCTACGCAATCGATTCCTTACCACTCCCGCCATCCGTTAAATCGAATTTGAAATCGTACGCTCTGACGTCATCACAATGTTTTAACACATTAACATCACACAAGAAAAGCAATCGCTGTAAAACCCCTACTCAGAGCTATAGCACGCGGAACAGTTGTAGTATATCGTGATTATTCTCACATCTTTCAATTCGAAGTAAGAATTTCATTACCAAGAAGTTGAAACGTTTTTAGAGCTATAGCATATACAAAACAAGATCGGAAACAGTGTTGCTGAACTTAACGTTGTGGTTTTTTGTATGATATATTAAGCAGAGACAAAACAAGAAGTGAAAAAAAACAATGAAAATAAGACATTGATGACATGATAAGAAAATAGCTTTTAAATTATTTTTTCACAAAGAAAATATATTGATTACGATGCAAAGATGAAGTAATTTCTGTACTATATTATAAACTATTCTTAAAATCTAGTACATAAGGTTACAACATAAACATCAAAAACAACTGAAAATATTATAAGAACAGTTTTGAAACAAAAAGTGAGAATTTTTCTAATTGACTTTTTCTTTGCTCATTTTTATATGGCAACATAATCTTCTATACTCGAAACCCCATGCGCTATACAAGCAATAAATTTAACTTAAAAATAACCGCAAACGGCTTTTATTGAAACATATTCAAACATACAACTATGCAATTCGATATTAAAATTTGCTGTCTGTGCCATTATGCAGAACAACTAAGACTATATTTTCGAGAAATGGAATTGTTTCGAGTGGCGGACCAAACCACATTTTCTTTGATTCTCTAAATATCAATCCCGTGTCACAGTAATCGGTTTCAACTAAGTGCATACACATATTTTTCACTTATCCTGTTGTTTTCGTTTCTACTAACCTATCTATCTGTTTACTACAACTAACAATCCTATTGGTAATAATCCTCTAGAATGTAATTCCAGTCACTGCAAAGAAAGAAAATTTTAATTAAGAAAACTAAACATATTTCTCGTGAATTATGAGTACACAAAAATCCTATTTAAAAATCATAAAAAAGTGAACTATTATTTAACATAATATTTAAATATGTATATCAAGTCAAATTTTGAATAATTTTAATAACGGAATATTTAAGTGTAATGGATACCTTGTGATCTTATTTTTACCGTTTTTTATGTAAATAATGAGAAATAAATTAACATTTTTAATATCAAATACTTTTTGAAGTTGTTTGTTGTACCTAACTTGAAATTTCAAATGAATATTGAGGGACTAGTTTAGTCTCGGCCCATACCAAATGCGAGGGAACTTGATATCATGAAACTCCTATTCTTTCGTTTTTAGTTGCGGCGACTACTGCCCGCTATTATTCTATGAGCTCCATGATAATATCGTACATTAAGTACCTAAAACATCAAATTTGATACGCGATGTGAATAATATTTCAATACGATCATCCCTTATTTGCATTTGTAATGTGTTTTTGTGCGTTTTGTATTTGAACTGATTTTACATTTTGTATTTGTACATTTAAAGGATGTAATTGTTTGATTGTCAAACGCATATGTATGTACAAGGGAGGTAAAAATGACACCTCCAGTTTTTTCGAGCAATATTGACATAAAAGAATGATTTTTACAAGCTGTGTCTGTATTTGAAATTGTTGCATGGCATTACATTTATCTGAGTAATTAACTGTGGATTTTCTGTTTAATATTTTGATTAATTAAAGAAAGTTCTATTCGAAGTAGTTAATAAGGATAAGACCCTATATTTGTGCCAGTGTCGTTTGAAATTTAAGTAATCCAACGCAACTGTTTATGATAATTGAGTATTTTGTTGAGCCTCTTTCGTTTTTTATAATTTCTATCATGCTGATTCGATTTAAATAGACTTTAATATACTTTAATATACTTTTTGAATGTATACGCTCGAAATCTAGGACCAAGCAGGGATAATAGATTTATTTGATCCCTTTAAGTCATTGCAATAACTTAGATTCAGTGTAAGCCAATCGGGCCAGTTGGCGTCAACAACTTTCGATGATATTAAGTTCTGAAAACTTTGCTGGTAGATCGAGAATATTGGTTTGATGCAGTTGAAGATACTGTTCAACGACGTTTCCAGTGGGGAACATAGCGTTGTTGAAAAATACGTGTCTGACCCGATTTCTACTAAATCATCAAACTCCTCACAAATCATTTCTTTGTCATTTCAATATCGTAAGTTGTTTATTTTCCAAGTTAAATAACCGAATGTGCGACCGTCCGTTGAATTCTATCGCAGCCCAAATAATTACACAAACACCACCATACTTTTTCTTGCTAAAAACTCCCGTTTCTTTCCTTAGTTAGAACTAATAGCTCGAGCCGTTGCACCCGCTGAAATTTAATTAAATTTTCATTCGTAGAAATAACACAAGTTTGGGTGGCTTGCACTCTTTTTGATGCGGCAGGTTTTCTTTGGAATTCCTTGCGCTTGATAAGCTAATGTTTCGACCATTTTAGTTACAGCGCCCATATATGCGGTGATTCGCCGTACAGAGAGTTAGGATAGAATTAGACGCCAACGAAACAATTTTCCGTTCAGACCGAGGACATGGTCGCCCTTTTGAGTTTATCATGCCATAATTTTCAGTGCTCCCCGTAATGATATGAACTGCGAACCTTCTACGCACCATTATCTGAGCAATGTCTGTTATAAAGTTTCCTGCGCTATGACATCTTTTTACAATGTTCATTTCCTCGACAGTTGATTGCTTTGCTCTACCCATTGTCAACAGTTCACATCACAGAACAAGTAAAGAATGGTTTTCAAATATTGAATACCAATTCTATAACAACCTTTTGTCTTTTTCCTGTTTAAACATTCACATCCGAACAAAACTATTTGGTTTTCCTGGCTGATTTACCGTTTTTTTCGCTAAGATCAATTCGATGCGATGCAATAATATCAACTACAAACAAAACTTCTTGAAATCGATTCATCATGTTACGATTTCTTGAAAAACTTAAGGTGTCTTGTAATTTTTACCGGCACTGTAAACTTTAACATCTATATTATCTCATTATAATCGGCAAACCTAGCATACCACATTACGGGCGAAAAAAGGGGAGAGAATTCCTCAATTGACTTTTCATTAATGCTTCTACGACACTAAGTCTCAACTGCACGTTTCAATATCAACGTTACTACTCCTAAACGTACGTTTACAGCCGCTGTAGTTACCAGATCCTCTACAAACTAATTACTATACGGTTTACCATTAGGAATGTTCAAACTAAAAACGCTTTGGTAACACTTATGAAAACGCCAACACTATTTCAAGGAAAATTGCTTCAGCTAATGAAGAATGGCTTGTGGAGTACAAGGAACATACGATGTATCTTTGATGTTGCATATGTATAAAAAGCAAATTTTTCTATGGCAAAAAAAATTTGATTTCACTACATCCAACTAGAGAGCAATACAAAAACAATACATAAACAGGATGCTGAGAAACAGAGCCTCCTTAAAAACAAGATTGAAAAAAGCAAAAACAAGAATTTTGAAAAATTAATAACTAAATTCGCATAGTTTCTAAATTATCCACCATAGACAAAATCTTCAATTCAAAGGAGTCAGTTCGCCGGACGTTATGTGGATTGAAAGCACGTAGTTCAAACAAATTTGAAAAACTTGCGCAATTTGTGCATTGTTCAGCTGTTAGTATAGAGGAGAGTAGATCTTTCTCAAATGACCAGAAGTACTGTCCATACAGAACTTCATATGATGCCCTTTAAGGTTCAAATTACTCAAAATACAAACATGCTGATCCGGACCTTGGAGTTGATTGGATACCGATTGAAATTTTGGGTGGATAAATCTACCTTTCGGACGAAGTGGGCTTCCGCCACAATGGATTCATGAACAAGCAAACTGCAACACTTGTCATCAGTTTGTTGTTAACACTTGTTATCAATTTGTAGAACAATAACATTTGCCTAATTAAAAATTTGAATAAGATAATAATCCTTAAGCCGCTGCTACTGCTACGTTTGGCTGCTAAACGTTTACGGAACACTTCTGGGAAGTTTCACTTGCCGAGTTCAAAAAATTGTGGGCTTGATAACTCGTCTTTTTGAGAGAATCTGTAGATGGATTTTATTTGCTTGAATTTGGCTGTGTCGAAATTTATCATATATAAAAGTAAACATATTTGACTCGATAAATATTCGTCTTGGGCACTCATGAACCCGTCAATAAACCATAACACTTAAATTTAGGAAAATCCTCGAGCGATTCACAAAGTGCATTGTCAAATGTGAATCTCAAATCAATAGAGTTGATTGTACAGCGGTTAGGGTTGGTTCTTCAGAGCTATCTTAAACCTACTTTGTACCAAAAACTCTTGAGAATCGAGAGTTCCCTAAAGTAAATGCTGGAAAGAGTAGTCAAAAGACTACCACCAAAATAATTTTTTTTTTTAAATTTATATTGAACGTAAGAAGGCAACACTAGAGGAATTTAGGATAACCAACTACAAAAGGACTCAGTGTCAATTCGATTAAATTTGCACTGCACTGTTCACTGGGAAAAAATCAGCAAACTTTTGAATTGCCAGAGGTACCTGAGAAAAGGTTACACTAGCAAGCCACAGTTAATATATTTTGTCCAGGCGCATTCTAAGTAGAAGACTGTCGAACAATCGCAATATCGAGGAAAAATCTTAAGAAATCAGCGATTGCTTGCAACTGCAACTTTCGTTATCTAAAGTGTAGAGGGTAAGACCCTAGTCCTGCCACTGAATTTATAGTCTATAGAATCAGGCCAAAGATCTCGTCTTTACATCTTTGATAGTCTGCTGTATAGTCAGAGGGGGTCGCATTGGAAAAGTAGATATGCCTGGGGATCGGCTGTATAGAGTATGCTGTATTAATTTAAGGAGGCTACTATGTCGTAGACAGGTCATTAGTTAGAAATTTCAAAGAAAATGGTTAATCTAGAAGATAAGTTTTCACTTTTCCTTTTTATGAGAACCTCATTTCGGGCAATTCGCTGAACTTAACTGTAGGTGCATGTCGCAATGCTTCAACTGATCAACATGAACAAAATGTACTTAGTTCTCAATACTGTCGTAATTTTCAAATCTTTACAGCCCATCTCATTCCGTAGCTTTCAAAATTTTTCGCTTCCGATTCTTAAACTCATATTTCGCAACGAAAGCATAATAGATTCAAATTTCTGGGCATTGAGCTTACTCTCATAGTCAGCAGGCTCGCGTATAACGCTTGATTAGTCGGTTTATCGGTAAAGCTGCATCCACATCTCAAACCCACAGTTATAACTTCTTTTGATAATTTATAGATCCTTGTAGTTTCCCTGCTAACACGAAGTACAGTTCGGGGAAATCTGCTTGAGCATTTTGCAATGGAATATTTGAAGTGGATACTTATTTTTTAATTAGCAGGTAAGCGTTTAGAACGTTTGACACTCAGGTGGGATAGCTCTCTTATCAAGCAGAGTTTAAAATATTGAAGGAAGAATGAGAGATATAACTCATATTTCTGCGAGAATCTAGAGATGCGTTGTTTGTGTTACGCTTATTGACAACATATTAATAAATATAAATCATATTTGACTTGACAAATATTCGTTTCATGTACTCGAGCACACCAAATCAGTCATAAACTTACCTAACATTGCTTGCATACCATTCATAAAATATCCTAAACCAACTCATCCAATTTTATCAATGTTTTATTAATCTCAATCAAGAAAATTGTCAACATTTTTTCCAATGTTTGATACAGTGATGTATGCCTTACGGAATCAAAGTCAAGAGCGCATTATTTAATACTCATTGTTATAAATTTTTTTAAGAATATAAAGCTGATTCTAAATAATAAAGATACGAAAAAACTCAATGGCCCAAATGGCTCTCTAAATTTTATCATTATCAAAAAATAAACATTAAATTAAATTAAATAAACATAAATTCAATTTATTTAGAATTATTACACATTTTCAATATTCAATTGGAAAAAGGAGAGAAAAAACCAAACACTTTTCAAAAATCAATTATAATGTTAACGCAACAGTAAACTTTTATCCTACGCCTAATATATTATAACCTAATTCTAATCAAATTCAATCGAAACAATTTACTTTGAACTATTCTAATGCTAACAATATTTTTAGCCTAAATTTTAAACCTCATCTCTAAAATATAATATAATAAAATATACAACAATACTAAATGTAGCTACCAAAAAAGCCAAGTAACGAAAAGTACAAAAACAGAAAATACACATAAATAATTGAGACATTGTCATTCAGCCACCAATACCTAGACTGCTCTATCTCAGCCCGCCCAGCCTCAACGAATTTAGCAAATGAGTATCTCCATTGGAATCGATGTACTCAAATTCGGAGAATGTTTATCTTCTCATCGGTGGCCCGTCTATATATGTAATATATAATTGGGACGCCGTCAGAACCAAAAAAATATCGATTCATGTCTAAATACATGAATCTTCTGGAAGAACAAAGTCAATAGCGAGGCAATATACTCATCTGTTGGATGGAACAGCTGTGAAAGCCAGGGATTTTCACTCACATTTTGACTCTCGTCACTTTAGCAGTTTAATAAATCATCTTATTCGATATATGGTGTCTCTAATCCCTCTCAGGCTTCCTTATGCCTGATGGATATGTAAGCGATGTATGCCTGTTGGAATTATTGGAATTTTTCCCATTTTCGTCGAGAAAAACAACACATTTTTAGTAAAACTAGTAAGTTTATCATTAAAGACAAATATTATAACACTTTCGTTATGAAAATAAATATACAAAGCTCAATAATATTAAGTATTGAGAACATGCTTTTTTTGAACAAATCAATTGTCAATCATAATCTTACAAATTGCTTTTCGTTCAAAAGCATCTTGTGCCTTTTGCATTTATTAAGTATAATTTTACTGTGTATTGTTTTACGTAAGTTTAAATTATTCCACGTTTCATCAAAAGTTCTGTGTTTAAGATTTGTTGTTCTTCATATGTTGTTCATTTAAATTTGGTCTCGTTAATGTAATCTCTTACACTTTTCTTTTCGAAAACAATCATTGTTAAATAATGTAAAAAAATCGTACACGAAAACCTAAACATACGATGATACCAAGAAAAAAATTTATAAAATAAGAATTAACTTTGAACATTTATCTAAATTCATATATTTGAATACAGCTTTCCGGCACATGTTTCAGCTCAATTGATTGAAATAGTTCCGATGTTCTGTGATAGTAATAACCTTCCATTTTACCTTTCGATTTGGTAAAACAAATATAATAAAATCCAGCAAATGATGCTCCATTGATATCTTTAATTGTGTGATCAGGTACCTATGAAAGTAACATATTAATTTTCAATTCAGTCGAAATGTAATTGGAATTTTTGGATTTTTCACTTACTAGAAAATGTTCTTTCCATCGCATAAAAACGTAATCACTTTTTGCTAAGCTGTCATAATCGAAATTATCTGAATTGAATGTGCTAACATAAGAAGAAAAGGCATCAAATTTTCCCTGTACAAAAATTAAAAAGAACGAATCATATACATTAGTCTATCAATGGGTTCAGATTGAGTTTTTTTTATTGTTTTTATTTTAGAATAGACGACTGTTTCGGGGTCGATACTGTTCTCCTTTGATGTGATGTTTATTGCCTTGGTTAAATATTTTTCGTGTTCTATGTTAGAAGAGAAATGGCATTGAAAGGGATCGTATTTGCCTCGAAACAGCCAATGGAAGCTCATAAGAATATTTTTAATTTCAAAATAAATTGCAAAAAATGTATACAAACATATGAACAATACAGAAAATTATATAAAATTTCAAACTTGGCAAATAGTACGTACCCAGTGCCCTCTGTCCACATCTTCGTCTGCTTCCCATTTCCGTGTGAGAAATGGGTACCTTTTTGAAATTATTTCACCGTCAAAAAACGTCGTTAACGTTGGAAACTCAAATGTAAGTCCTGTTATTTTTAGATATCCGCATAGAAATGAGTTTTCTTCGTCCACGTGCTGCAAAGGCATCATCGTAACAATTCATACCAAGTTAAAAAAAAAAACATTTGAACATTACTTACTTGCAAAACAACTTCTACATCATAAGAATTGCCTTTCGATTTTTGAAATCCCTGGAATTTTGATCCATTATAAAGTAGGGTTTTTGTTACACCGATTTGTTTAGAATTGGCCGGTGGCGGCGGAACGATTTCGTCTTTTACCGGCATTGGTTTGCTTACTTATATTTCAACCACTTTATGAATTCCGTGTTGATCCGCGACACAAAACCACACTAACAAGATCAACTTGAAGTCGAGCTGGAAAAAAAGTAGATTATAATTTTTTTAAATTTTGATAATCATTTGATTTAACGTTTAAAACTATGGAAACAATGAATATTATTTTGTTTTTTTTTTGTTTCAATGAAAACGTTACTTTATCTTGCTTATTTGTACATGTGTATATATTTCAGGAGTAAGTTACCTCTTCGTTCTGAAAACATATACATGTCAAAAATAGCGTTTTCATCGAGACAATTAAAAGAAAATGTTGATAATATTCGAAGCGCTAGACATGGGAGAACATTCAGGATATATGGAAATAATATTATCTTTAGCGGTTTGAGGAATGGATTTTTTAACGATTCTATTAGGATTGCAACAGGCGTATTCTAATGTATTGCCTTGTGTCACAGAAAGTTCCTTTCAAAGGTGAAGAAAAACTTGTAAAAAGTCCTGAATGAATGGATATATGAGGACAATGAACGTCCACATATGCGAGACATTAACAACCTCTCCTATACATAGACTGATCATTTATTATTAGGATAGACATATCATTAGTTGGATAGGCGCGTTGTGAGTGATAAATACTATGTCTGACCCTGCTGATATTTGTGGCCTTGATGTGCGCCGGCTCTAATCTCCATAGTCTATAGTTACTATTGCGCCTCAACAACTAACAACAATTAAAAGTGCCATTTTCCTTAGATATAACCATACCGAATTTTACTTGAAAAGTGCCAGGTTACTATGTCGTTTAGTTCCTGGATAACCATCCCCAGTGATAATTTATTTTTATCCTTTCCTCAGTAGCGTTGTTGACTGTCCACAACCTCCGACTAGTTTTCGTTTCGTCGAATTTTCCGGGATAAGTGCCGGCGCTATTCTTCTAGACCCAAATGCTCTAGCTACCCATTTTCTAACGCTGTTTTGCTAGTAATTATCTCAATAATCGATTACAGCATGCCACCTCTTGTGCTCTGATTCTTTTTGTGCGTTTAGAAAAGTGATTCTTATTTGTGAAAGAAAAAAATCGAAAGTGATGATAACCATTCTATAATTGATGTTAAGGAAAATTATGACATGTGGGTTGGAACAACGTAGGACTACAAATGGCAAAAACCAAGATTTCTATAATTATAAAACTTAAAATTTTTTTAAAAAAATCAACTAGTACCATGAAGAAAGATGAATGATGTTAAATTGTAGTCGTCAATTTTTTTCAAATTAATTAGTTTGTATATTTGTGTAAAGGCGACCAAAATCTCAAGTTAAATAATGCAAAAGTAGGATATTTACGCACTACATATGCCAGGCCGCGCAATTGGAGAGATGATACCACAGAACAATTACGAACGACTATAGGCGTATTTTTTAAATCGGCTTAAAAGAGGGCGAATGATAAATGTTGACGAACTATGGAGAAAAGATGAGACAGAAAAGAAACTACTGAAAGCGGTCATGAGAAATTTAAAAATTTTTTTAAGTGGATAAGTTCTGATGACAGGAGAGAAGAAAGTTTCGAAACTACTTCCCACACTAGATTTTTGACTGCTTTGTAAAATTAATGAAATATTACATTCACTTCGAGGACGCATCTCGTGAGTCTAATACATAACTATCAAACACAGCAAAATGTGGCGTCAAAATGTACGTAATTCCAGACGCCAAAACATTTGATTGCCGGAATTCGGAAGTATATTTTTGAAAAGTTTAAACCCTTTTAAAAAGTGTTTTAAACCCTCCTGAAGGAGCTGTGAAGTGTTTAGTTGCGGAGATAATTCCTAGAAAAATTAGACCACAGACAATTGGTACGATTTTATGCCCTTAGACAAGTACCTTACAACAAAAATTAATAAATTTGTAAGGAACTATTAAAATAAAGTCAAATGTCCGATTAATAATCAGTTTTGTGAAACTTTGGTATTTAGAAGGGTTTGTTTCGTATTGCCGAAGCAAATGGAAAAGAGGCCGTTTGGTCAGAATCTCAATTTAGCTGTTTATATCCCGACTAAACCTACTACGGCTACTACTAGTTATAAACGTATAAACCTAATTAATACTTTATCATCAATGATCTTATATGATTCAATATAATTTCTGTGGAAAAAGATCTTCAGTTTCGAAACCGAACGTCATTGATGCGCATGCTTCCACTTTAAATAAATTTCGTCCATTTCCATGTTTAATTCATATAAAACACTCGACGTTTATTTAATTTACCGTTAATGTTAAAATTATAATTTTTTTGCTTTTTTTTTAATTTTTACAAGCATCGTTACTATTATGCCGAGAATTTGAATCGTAAACTATTATATGCTTTTATATGTTTAGAATTAAAACGAATACAAAGGAAATTGCTTTAATAATTCCAATAAAATACAACTAACCAGAGAATTTTCACTGCATTTTTGAAATTATTTGAAGCATACATTCTAACAAGCAATTAGCTGCAGATTTAAATTAAATCCGATTACAAAAAGATATTTTCAGTACAGCTGTTAAACTTAAAATTGAAAATTTTACGCGACGGCCATTATTGAAACCTGAAATTTCGTTATTTCTGAATTCGTGATCATTACCAGACGAACTAGATAATCATTTTAAGAGGTTGCTGGTCGTACAAAATAAGGTTAATTTTAGATAAAATAGATTCAGATTCAAATAAAAGATATAATTAAATAGAGAAAATAGTTGCATTGATGGAAGCTCTTGATGGTAATTCTTTGTAAGCTTCACACTAAAATTTTTTCCCGTATAGCATGATTTTCAAGTCATTTTATCTACTGCTCACTGCAGCCAAGCATAAATTATAAGATCAGCATATCTTATGTTAAATATCACCATTGTTGCAACTACAGACGAATACTTTTCAATTCCTTGTAAAAGAAACTTGTTCCTTACTCACTCTTTGTTATTCAACGCATATGCGGATGTCAGGAGCTCCTTACTCCCTTTTTCAATGCATTTGTTTCTGCAAATTTTATGGCTTACAGTCGAAATTATAGGACTAATATAATTTCTATACAATCATAACACTTTATAAAGCATGCTTTTTATGAAAAGATTTTTGTACAATAATTACACTTTAAAAACTTCTCCAAAAAATCCACTGAAGAAAGGAGTAAGTAGCTCCTAAAATGTATATATGCATTGAATAAAAAAAGGGTAGGAGTAAGCATATTTAAATCGCACGACTCGGTTACAGGTTCCAGTTCCTATTTTCTTTGTTTTTTTTTCGGAACTAAATTCGTTTATTCCACGTCTATTTTTATTTGTTACGTTCACATACGCGTTTCGGTGGTGTGTCATCTTGGATGCGTGATTTCGTTCTGCTATGTAGATATGTCACGATCAGCTGAGAATAGACTTGCTTCACTGAGACACATGTCTTCATTTAAAAGGTAAGTTACGCGGCTTTCAGTGAATTTTGCCGTTTGTCGGATTTCAGAATGAATGACACGAAGAGGCAACGATTTGCTTAAGTACAAAATGCAATGAACTATCAAATGTGAATTTTGTGATTGCTTTGTGATTGAATTATTTGGTTTGCTCAACACGGCGGAGATGATGTTGCCTCTACGTTTACTGCATGTCTCCAATGGCATCATGATTTTAAATGTGGTCGGAAGTCAATTGAAGATGATCAACATCCATTCACGGTAACTGACGATCCATTGAACGATATAATCAACACCATGTTTCGGGCAAAATTATGTCTGACTATGAAGGAAACGTATGGGATATCAAGAAGAATTGCATGATCGTTCCGCACAGGATGAAACTTGTTGTCGGGTTGAGGCGCTTTTTAGCAGGTTGACAGGAAACCGGAAATTTTCCTTCATATAAGGGTTTTATCATCCGATTCCATGTTTCTTACTCATCATTCGTGCCTCATTATTGATTACGTTGAAACGTCGTCTTTTAGGTTGTTTATGTAGCACCATTATTGGTTCTTTAAATTGAGGTGGTGTTTTTAATGTTTGCCCATATGGTTTCCGTAATCTTTTGTTTTCGTGTCTAGTGTGCTCGCAAAATTTTGTTCTTATTTCGCGTCTTAATGGTCGAACGTAGCTATGCTGTTAGTTTATATACGCCTTGCATATCTTCCTCATAAGAGTTTCAGCGTAATAATTGTATCGCATCGCCAATCGTTTTGAAGGCCGCGTTGATGTTGTATTTCTTGTATAATTTTGCCAATTTGCATGTTGAGTTTTCTGTTTGTGTCAATTTTGTCCAATCTTCTCTGTCGCGTTTATGTGCTTTTTGGATGTTTTCGATTTCTGTTGATCTTGTTCACCAGGTCTATTTTGTATCGATTGTTTCATACTATGACATGTATGGTTTATTCTGCCAGATCTAGTTATTAATTCTAATTAAGTGCAGCGTTCTAAGTGCTTAGAAGGGATTTACTATTGTGTCTTTAGCTTTAGGCTTTTATTTTTTTTTTTTTCATATTCGATTTGTCTTTGGTTTGTTGGCGTTTATTGCGTATATGCAAATTCTTTCCACTTGCTCTTTATGAAAAAATATGTAGTGATTATTTAACTAGTAACATAGGTATTTGCTTTCAGGAAAAAATAATGACTAACCATAGCTTTATTGCAGTTATGCAATTTTCTAACGATGTAAAAAATCATCCAAAAATTATGATTATAATTCGCTATGATTATTAATTCGTTACTCGAATTAAGCTTAAACGTTTCCACTGATACAGAATCAAGCGCGGAAGTTTGGACGACGGAAAATTATCCGGCTTATAGGAGTGTAAAGGTTAAGAAGGCTCACATTTTCATGTACTTACAGGTAAAAAATAAAACCTGAATTTGTGATAAATTCAATAAAATTTTTTAACGTTAATAATAACACAATATGCATTTAAAAAATTTTTCATTCATATTATGTCAATTTGAAATGATCAAAGTCTATTGGTTCACCCTTCAAATACAATTAAAGTTGCCATTCAATTTTCCTGTTTAATGATTTGAAATAAATTAGAAAAAAGATTGTTAATGGTATTGATACATTCCAGTCAAATAAATTAGAATAAAGATTATTAATGGTAGTGTGACATTCTAGTCAAATAAATGAAGGTTTTTTAATTACAGGGTTGAATTTGCTTGAACTACCTCCTGAATGAAGTGCAATAAGATTAAACACCAAAGCAAACTAGGAATCTTCCATATATCTTAAATTTTTGGTGCTTTCCGCGAAAAACATATTAAATTTCAGTTTTAATCACAACTTCATATTTAATTTCACTTATTACGTCAAAAGGGTGCGGATAATAAAGCTCGCATTAAATGATTAAACTATCCGATATTCAACAATAAATACATAAACAGTGTTGTTGTGAGGTAAAATTCAATGAATTAATTATTACTCCTGAATTACTATACAGCATACCAGGCTTTAAATGTTTCTTTTTACAAGTGATACTTATTAGTTTACCTTTCAGCGAAGGATAAAAAACAGGATGAAAATTATTACAAACTTATTTCAATTGATTAAAAAGTATACTTTCGAACTATTCAATCCGGAATCGTTTTACGAGTCATTTCAGTTTGTTATCAGAATTATACAAATTTTTGGAATCCATCCGTATAAGGCGAATTATTCCAGTGATACACGGCAATATGAAGTCATTTCTTATCCAGCTTTAACGATGACCATTATTAATATGACGATTTATATTTTAGCAGTTTTCTGTCTCTTTTACAAAGAAAAAACGTTTTTCGAGGAATCCTTAATAACTAATACATGGTTAGGCCAAGTTGGTGAATTGACGATTAAAATTTTAGATGTCTTTATTAGTTTTACAATATTTTTCGTTGTCGTTTTAAGACTTTTTAAACAACGCAAAATGGAATCATTCAATACCAGCGAGTTGATGGAAAAATTAAATTTTAATCTCTCACATATCTATAGAAGATTAATGTTTTTTTCTCTTGTTCGCAGTTTATTTTTGATAATTCTTTGTATATTTAGTGTTTATCAGTCTATATCATTTCACACAAAAGTTAAAAATCGACCACCATCGTTTGAATATTTTATTGTGATTATAATGTCAAACGTATATAAACTTCTTGAAGTCGGCAAATTTACTTCATACATTGTATTTGTAGAATCAACAACTACATTACTTAACCAATTTATGGCAACGAACTTGCTAAAAGAATGAACGATTATACGATTCGAACGAAAATATTTTGAACATAAATGGCTTTAAGTGATTAAAAGAATTTAATATGGAAATCAATTGTTTTCTTGTTTGGAATTCTAAATGGTCTGAATTCAATTCGATCATCAACAACTCTTGTTGTTGAAACAAGTAATGCCTGACGAGAAAATATTGAGATAACATGCTTGGTACTTATTGCCATGGCTGTATTCTGTTGACGTGTTAAGTTTTTCAAGTAAGCAAATGCAATTGTGCATACGAAAATTATTAACATTATTTTGTAGAAGATAAGGTTTGTTTTTGGTAAAATCACAATTAATGGCACAGATAATGTTAAACATTTGGAGATAAAAAATGAATTTCTGCATTCGCTGCATCGGTCTTGTTTGGAATTCGATTATTGTTGTTAAAACCGGAATAAATGTATACATAAGTAAATTATAAGTTTTCATAGCAAGATCTCAAATCATAGTGAATGATTTAACAATATTTCATAGGTTTTTTAAATTGAAGAGGTTGAAATAAATTTTTCAGTGTAGAGTTCGTCTTATTGGAGAATTAAAACAAAAATTTAAAATCGCAAGGTCGTTCTGAGAGATTATTGTTTGTTGGTGATTGATCTAAAAGCAATCTATTATCACGTTTCTTTTTTAAAAAAATATCAATTGCTTTACCTAGTATAATTGAGAAAAATTTTATTGATGGTAGGGAGATGAAGCTCGTTCAGACCTGGAGTGTGCAATTTCAAACAACACTGGGCTTTTGGATTGTCATCTAACCACCTCTCTTGTCGTCCTGAGAACCTAGCCTGGAATCATTTGACACAATATTTTGGACAAGTGTCCGAATTTCGCCTGCTTTTTATTTTCTGGAATCTTTTATCTTCGGGAAGAAGGAGGGTAAGGAAATTGCTAGAAGAGGATATGTCATAGACCTGCAGTTCTTTTGATGCAATAGAGGCTTCATAGGTATCATAGGTATACTAAACGTTTTCAAAATTGGTTGGTAATTTAGAAGGACATTTGGTTTGATTCCATAATATTTTATATTATGCATATAATATGTCCTAAAACTAACAGTTTGAATTTTGTAAGGCAACTTACCCAAATTCCACCATATTCAAAATCTATGAAAACGATGAGTTTAAGTTGTGATTAAATATATATTTAAAAAGTGACGGCATTAATTGAAAATAAATATTTTTTTTAGGAATTAGATTTTAAATGAAGTTTCAGTGTGAACAGTGGAGTTACTCTGTTTCTGTTTCTTCGATGAAAAAATTTGTTTTTGATTGCATATCACCACCTAAAACCACATTTTAGACATTCTGCTTGATTACGGATTTAAGCGGAGATAAAAAAAATTGAAAATATAAACTTTCAGTTTAAAGAGGGATAAGAAACTGTTCGTGGCAAAATTATTCTCATTTTCCTTTAAGGGGTCAGTACACCCCTAAATTTTCAAAAAATCAACTTTTTTTATGATTGCTTTTGGTTCAATAGACCTCAGAGAATCTATTTCAAATGATATAAAATTCGAAATTAATTTCTATGTTAAATGGTGAAAGTTTTAAACGCAGAACGTCAAGGCCGTATAATCCGTGATTTCTCGTATTTCGTTCTTCGCATCTTTCTTTTAGAAAAATCGGCTCTGTAAACATTTCTTTGTGAACAAAGCAAAAAAAATTAACTGAAAAAGCAGCTGAAATTGATGAAAAAGCAGCAAAAATAGACCAAAAAAAGGACTGCGCAAAAACCCCTTCAAAAGGTCAAAAACCTGTACAATTGACAATAAAATTAATGAAAAATATGTCAATGTACTATGGCTTAGAAATCCGTCGCCACTCAGACTCTCTTGAAAACATGCAAAAAGAAGTTTCGGCCGGATATTACCATAACATTTCCACAGATGAAAATCTACAACAGTTTAATTGCCCAATTGGCGAAGATTCTTGATGTGAATGGCGTAAAACAGAGGCCGCTGGGACGGATATTTTAAAGACTATAGACTATAAGCATCCATCAGGATTAGATTTTGAAGTTCAAGAGATTTTGAAACCAATTTATGAAGAATTGGCTTCAGATGATTTATTGAAGCGTTGTTTGGGCAATAACACCCAAAATAGCAATGAGAGCTACAATGTCTGCGTGTGGAACCTGACCCCCACACGCTTTTGCCGGCAAAAATATCATTAAACTTGTTGCAAATGCCTCTGCATTCATTTTCAATGAAGGATTCATTACAATTTTGAAGATCATGCAAGTTATGGGACTCACAATTGGCCCGCAAGCCATGCATCACATGGAGGTTGTTGACGCTGCTCGAATTAAGAAGGGGAATCGCCGCAGTAATGAGGCGTGTAAAGTAGCGAGGACTGCTCGTAGGGATGAAAAATCACGTATGGAGGAAGACTATGTGCAGGAGGAAGGATAATTATATGGCCCAGGCATTGCCGACTAAATTTAGGTAACATTTTTGATAAAAATTATTGTTAAAAACGTTAATGTACTTTTCCTAGAAATCAAATCTTTTGAGCAGGCGGGCGTGATAAAAAAAACTATTTGACTGATCGTTCTGAAATTTTAAAATGTTATTGTACACATACAATTCCATAGATTGAACATAGATATGGATAGACCGATCGGTCAAGTATTTTTTGGTTTTCAAGAGATTTTCTGGTCCCAAAAATCGGTTAATTTCGAAAAATGCCGTCATTTTGTCCATATTGGCCAAAAAATCTTCTTTGAGTTCAATCTATAGTGGCTTTGATGCTTATTAACACACCGTTTTTATTTTTTTTTTCAGACGTTTCAGTGAGACAAAGTCACGCACGCCGCGATTATTTGATGTTATTTTCAAAAACCTGCAGCAGTCAAAAACACGTTGAATCCCAAAAAAATTTTTTGTATACTTATTTTATATAAAAATAAATATGTAAAGTTTCAATAAGATATCTCTTTCCTGTCTTAAAAAAAATCCAGGGGTGTACTGTCACCCCTATATCAATCATGGCAAATAAAAACTTTGAGACAAACAAAATGTACTAAAAACCAAAATTGTGATACCAAAGTTGTGGTATCAGTCCGCTGAGATATATTATTTGACGCGAAATAGTGCGAGAATAGGCCAGCGCTGACTGGGAAAACGATCGTGAAAACTGAAAATCTTATACGAAATGGGTATTTCACCAAACCAAGCGGCTTATTTCTTGAGAAGCAAAAAAACCCAACCGATCTTAACGTTGAGTTTAAGCAAAATTTTTAGCTTAGCCAGTGCAAATCAAGAATCGAAATTCCTGATCACTACGTAACCTATTAAAAGAAAAGGAAACTATTAGAAGGATTATGAACCTATTAGCCGATTGAGCAAGTACGAAATGCTCTGTTAACATTAGTGCATTATAATTGATAGATTGGATTACAACATCGGAACATAATATAAACATATCAGACAACTTTCGTTAACCTTTTGTGAAACATGTGCTTGGGTTCTGAGAAACCCCACATGGTTTGCAATATAACATTCATGAACATCGTTCACGGAAGATTGAAAAATTAATTCAGAAAAACGTAATTAAACTTGTTAATTTGAATTCAAACGAAATCTTTGCAGATATTTTCACAAAAGCGTCAGAAAGAAATATGTTTACAAACCGTGTTGCAACACTTGGTATTAAACAATAATAATGGTGTATGTAATTTTTTGAGTTGATGGGTATGTCAAAAACTCTGCGTTTGATATTGGGAGCAACCGATCGTAGATCGGTTATGGTACAGGATCTACAGTAGTTCAACTGGTATGATGTTTACAATTCCGCCATCTGTTTTCACATTAAGCTAGTTCCTGAAACGGCAACATAATTAGAACCTAGCTAGAGACCAAGCGAAAGCAATAGATATAAAATTCACATTTCCAAAAAAAATTTTCATAGGAACAGCGTATTGAATTAGCTTCGAAGGTTATACAGTCAAACCTGTGTAACTGACAACTGGGTAAGCGAGAAAACTCTTTAAGTGAGAGAAATTGCCAGTAACCGTCATGTTTAGCATCTAAAACCTCTGTATATGAGAAATTGAAACCTCTATAAGAGAGAGTCGGGGAGCCTCAGATATTCGTACATGGACGTCTATAACTGACACTGCTAGTTATCTTTATTTCAATAAGCGACAGTTGAGCATGTACGCACACGCAGGTGGCTCCCCGATATTTTAGAAAATATAAATAAATGCTTTCTATAATTTCGGTGAACTACCTAATTTACATTATTACAGTTGATTAATATCAAGAACGAAGAAAGGTTCAGTTCTACGTCATGTCTATGAGAAAAATAAAAGTGTTATCTCTAAGTGAAAAACTTAACATCGTGAATGCGTTTGAGTGTGGGAAATCGCGTAATGAAATTCAAAGTGAATTAGGTGTACCCGAATCCACCCATTATAAAATTATTAAGTCAAAAGACTCGATAAAGTCTCAGTGCTTTGCGGGACATGGAAATATTAAGAGGGGTCGACATTCCGAGTTTCCCGATTGACATTCCGACATTTCCGCGATTTTCCGAACTGCCTTTTAGAATGGATCAAACAAACTCTTGATAAGAACATTCCCATTGATGGACCCTTGCTAAAACAAAAATCGAAAGACTTTGCCACAAAATTGGGAGTTCAGAACTTTTCGGCAAGCAATGGTTGGTTAGAGGGTTTTAAAAGGCGTCATGATACCGCCTTTAAGAAAGCCGCTGGAGACAGTAAATCTGTCGTGTGTAACCAATGGACTAAAGAACTGCCAAGTCCCTTAAAGGGGTATGATCCAAACGATATTTACAAGGCGGATGAAACTGCTTTGTTCTTCAAGTGTCTTCCTGATAAAACATTTACATTTAAGGGTGAAAAATGTTATGGGGGAAAATTAAGCAAGGAACGTCTAAACATTCTTCAATGCGTAAACATGACCGATGCTGATAAGCTCCTTCTTTTCATAATCGGGAAATAAAAAAGACTAGATGTTTTCAAGGTGTAGAGACTTTACCTGTTGATTATGTCAATAATACAAAAGCTTGGATGACAAAGATATTGTTTAAAGATTGGCTGAAAAAAATAAACAAGGAAATAAAGATAAAACACAAAAAATCTTGCTTTTCGTTGACAACTGTTCTGCCCTTACGGACATATCAACATTTAATAACTTAAAATTCATGTTTTTGCCTGCTAATATCACCAGTAAACTTCAACCTTTAGATCAAGATGTCATACACACAAACACTTTTACCGCAGATAATTTTTCAACATACTTTTACGCGCGTCGAAGCAAACAATAGCCCTGATATTAACGTACTTCTAGCCATGAAATTTGGGAGAAGGCATGGTTCCAAGTAAGTTATGTTACTATCAAAAACTGTTTCGGGATTTTGTATCAGCACAGATAAACAAGAATTTCTACCAGAGGATAACTAAGTTGAAGCTGAACCTAGCAATAAGGAATGGATCAAGCTAGTGTGTCACGAATCTACTAGTGATGCGTAAACGCCAACCTTTGAAGATTTCGTACAATTTGACGACGACCTGGCTACCGCTGGAGAATTTATCGATGACGATATCGTGCAGAACTTGGTGACAACGTGTACTGACGGAAATGACTGTGAAGATGAAACCGACCGATCGCAGATTTTCGATACAGAAATATAGAACTTTCCAAAGAAGAAAGAAATTTTAAATGCACTAGATAAGATACATCAGTTTTTTTGAATATTCGGCGGTCGGTGATAAGAATAACGTCGATAAAATTTACGAATTAGAAAAGCATGTACAAAATGTAAATACGGGAAAACAGAAACAAATAACAGTCTTTTTAAAATAGATATGAAGATTTATTGTTTCATTTTGCGTGTAATATTTATGTAGTACACATACATGCATATAAGTATAATACATATGTACAATGCATTTATTCACTGCATATTTGCTGTATCATTTATTAAACCTCTATGAGTGATAATGGTAATATCTATACCTCTATTAGGTAAAAACTCGGGTTAGTGAGAAACCTCCATAAGCGAAAGAGAGTTTGCCATCCCTTGAACTCTCACTTATCCAGGTTCGACTGTATAACAAAACAGCCTTTAAATTTCGATCTATTTATGGTAAGTCTGCATTCATTTTGTTTTGAGGTCTTATCAAACCACTGTATTCTTCACAAGATGTTTTAGTCACATCAAAATATTGTTTCAAATCCCTTTGTCTAACAACAAGGACTGTCGTATGAAAGGTTACCACCGATCTGCATTTTAAAACTTCCGTTGTTATTGTTTGAAGTTCGTTGTTTGTGGATTATTGTAAATGTCTACCATGGCCCTTATTTTAGATTATGTTGTTTTGCCTTCTTTGACGACATACAGTTGGGGACAAAACTCTCCATACACCCTGAAAATTTCATAAATTTCGTAGAAAATGCATATCCATATGAGAATTTTATATGTATCAGTCCTACAAATGTACCTTTATTAATAGAAGTTTTTTTAAAAATTACATTAATCAACTTATAACTGTAAGAACACAAAAAAAAACCAAATTCGGTAGGGACAAAAGTGTTCATACATTAAGTAATTTAACTGAAAATTCCACATTATTTATATAATTTTATATATCAATATTTTGTTGGGCTACCGTTTGCATCAATGACAGCCTGCAACCGCCTTGGCATTGATTCCACCAAATTTTTAGTGACTTCCGGAGTTATTTGTTCCCAGGCTTGTTGAAGCAGTTTTGAGTGATTCCTTGCTTCTGGTGTGAATTTTCGAGATTTTTCTTTTCATAAGTTCCCAAATATGTTCAATGGGGTTTAAGTCTGGCGATTGAGGAGGAGAATACAGCTGCCTCGGTGCATAATAAAGCAACCAGTTCTTTACAAAGCGTGCAGTATGTTTAGGATCGTTGTCCTGTTGGAATATCCAATGCTGGCCAAGACCCAAATTGTCCACGGAAGGTTGCAAGTTTTCTTCTAACAGTCTTTTATAATAGTATTGGTCCATAATACCATCTATAAAGACCAATCGGCCAACCCCACCAGCTGCAATTCCACCCCACACCATCACATTGCCACCGCCGTGTTTTACTGTTGGTATCAAATTCTTCAGTTGCAATGCTGTTCCCTTTTTTCACCAGATTCTTCCTTTGCTATCATTGCCGAACAAGTTGAACTTGCTTTCTTCAGTAAATAAGACAGTTTTTCAGAACTCTAAATCCTTTGCTAAATATCGCTTTACAAATTCAAGTCGAAGCTGCCTATTCTTTTCAGATATTAGCGGTTTTTTACGAGGAACTCTACTTGCATATCCATCGGAACGTATCATTCTTCGGATGGTTTTAGGGTGAACACACTTATTCGACGTATTAGCGACATGTTCCGCCAGTTGCCGACCGGTTACCCTTGGGGTTTATCCACCTCTTTTAAGATCATGCTGATATCCCGCCTGAAAAGTTTCTTTGGTCGTCCATTTCTTGGCTTATTTTCCACTGATCCTGTGTTTTTATGCTTTTGAACAATATATTGGACAGTGGCATGGGATAAATTAAGTAAAGCTCCAATTGCGCGGTATGATTTTCCATTTCTATGCTCAGCAATAATTAAATTTTTTATTTCAACACTTACTTCCTTACGCTTGCTCATTTTTCACTTCCTATGCTCACAGATTATTGAAACAAACTAGTCATTAGATCGTACTAACGCATTTCATAGGAAATGCAAGGTTTCTTCCAAGAAAAACAACAGCTAAGTAATGCTATGAAGACCAGAGTACACTATATGATGAATGTATGAACACTTTTGTCCCAACAAAATTTGTTTCATTTTGTTATTTTTAGACTTGTAAATTTTGGTTTTTTTTTTAACTTATTGTTGACAAAAATACATTTGTAGTGGAGCTGCATACAAATATTTTATATATATTTTTATTTTCTAGTAAATTTATGAAATTTTGAGGGTGTATGGAGACTTTTGTCCCTGACTGTATTAGGCAAGTTTTCTGACAGTGAGGAAACTGATGTTGAAACCTGTATTTCTAATTTTTTCTCGGTGCAATTGTTTTTTGCTTCGGTATTTGTTAAAAATTGTTCTTATTCTATATTCGGAAACACTACGAGGGTCTTTTAGCTGTTAGAAACACTTCTGTGATTTCAATAATATAATCATTTACATAATTTATTGATTCTCTCCATTGCATTGTCACCGCAAAATAAAATCAAGTGTTTTTCTTTAACATTTTCAGAAAACTAGTAGCACATCGAATGCAACACCATATGGAATGCAACACTCATGACGAGCTCAGTTTACAAATATTTTTTGTTATTTCATTAGCATTCAATGATTGATTGCCCTTTTTATAAGCGATATAAAATATTTTTGTTTACTACTGTTTTGTATAACGAATATCATCACATAACAAATGTAACATAAAAATTATCAGAATTTTTTATTTGTAGCTACAACGAAACATGATCGAATTTTTATTTTTAATGCTTTTGTTGTATAATAAACCAGAACAGGACACTTAAACAAAAATATTTTCTGTATTTGTCAGCAAGCTACACAAACATCAACATTAGCCTGTTGACAAACTGTTGACTCGCTAAATTCATAATACGATAAATTCGTAAAAACAAAAAAATTAAATTACTTATCGGATTGACTAAGAGAAATTTGTTTTCAAATTATTTCGAACAATTTGTTAGTTAATATTGCGGTCATCTTCTGCTCTTCAATGGAAGACGATAACTTAGAATTGTAAATTTCGTTCGACTGAGGCACATATACTGAATGAATTCAATTTAACAGGATATTTTGATATGAATACCCGAATAGTATTGAATCATTTTAAAGTAAAAATAATGCTGCCAATGGGATTGTGATGGCGAGAGAAAGAGGAACGAATATTAGATATTCAAAAATTCAACACAAAATTGCTGCAATTAGTATGGACAATAACACATAAATTCAGCACAGCTCAGCTTGAAATTCGTCCAGACTCTTAAACTAATCAAATGTGAAGGTATTCCACTTTTTATAGTTGTATTTTGTATGGAAATGGTATAGTTTGCAACATATCCTCAAACATATATTGAATAGTAATATTTTGAGCGTCATTTTATTCGAACAATTGACCTTGTTTTATTATGTTACACAATGCAGAGATTTGAAAAGTGTTTTAGTTGTTTTATGGGTGATGGGCGTTATTATTTCTATGAGATTTCCTCTGAATAACTTTGCGATTGTCTTGATTTGCAACAAGAACTGATTATAAACTGCCGCAAGCATCTCTACTTTAAAATCCCACAATGAGAGAGAAGATCCTTGAATTTGTACTTTAACTTAAACAACTTTCACATTTGCTGATTGCAATTCATAATTATAGTGTTATTTTGATTCAATCGCTTAAAAAAATTTCAGAGGCTATTTTTGAGAAGTCATTTTTGTTTGGTCGTAATTTGAAGTAAACTTCGCTTTCTTACTTACTATTTCTCTACGCTAGAATATCGAACAGCACATTTTAAACATAAAATTAGAAACATTCAAACAAAGACTACCGTGATCGGACTACGGACTGAGCTGCGTTGGAAGTTATTGCATTTTTCAAATAATCTCCGAGCAAAACCTACGAAACTGCTGAGTGTAGCATTACACAATCATCCATGCGCGGCGAACATATCTAAGCCGCAATAGATCGAAGCAATATGCAATGCACCTTAAAATGAAGGCTTTCTGCTTGCTTCACTCATGGGATAAAGGGCGAATTGGATCCAAGGTTGTCCAGTCCATGTTTAAAAAACACAACACTACACTTTTGGAAACGTCCATATTAGGAAACGATTAGAAATTAAATGCAAACCGTTTAAATGAGGAAACGCATATCACCTTTAGCAAAGCTTATGCTATACGAATATGAAAGGCAGCACTAAATGAACACCATAAAGAGCAAAGTTTCGCTGCAAATATCGTTTCACTAGAAAATGCCGCGTGGATATCGAAATGTATCAAATGAAAACTGAAAATGCATTTCTTTGGCGCGATCAAAGGAAGCCATTAGTGGGAATCGTCCAAAAATAACTATTTCCTGCACTCGATCGAATGTGAATCAAACAACGAATAGCAAATGCTAATGAATGATCGCAAATGCCGAAATGATTCGTTTGGGTCACGGTCTCATGTGCTCCAATTTATAAACGCGTCCAGTTGATGTATAATATATTCGCTTGATCGGGCTCTAACGAATCATCATTTTTTTTTTTCAATTTAACGGACGTTAATCGCAAGACCAGACACAAAGATCAGGGGCCAAGCCATCAAGAGTCGAGCAAGAAAGCCTACTTTCGCTTTCACACGCGATTAAACTGGCATCAGCATAAACTCACATATTTTTTGTTTACGTTAGCGTCGTACCCAGTTTCCCATCAACATCTGTTACAGCTTCACCTTAAGCTAATATATTCCCAACTAGTTTTTTTTACGCTTTCCTTAACGTTTTAAATAATATTGTCAGCACTTCTGGTATCGAGCGATCAAAACACAGAGCGCTTTAGATTTGGTCACAAGATGCCAGGTAGCAGATTAATTCATTCTTTATTCGCGATTGGGGATCAACGAAGCATCATCAGCATAGGAATAACTACGCGACAGCATTGTCGACTGACATCACTGCCACACAATAGGAAATCAACGCCAACACCGTCGCAATATATGTAGCCGCGAATAAATTATACAATGATCGACTTACGCCAATGTGCAACTTCTAGAATTTTGATACACTTCACTGATAATTTGAATTTATCGCGCTGTTCGCTCTTGGCCTTTGCATTATCCGAAGTTGGAATGGGTACGAAACTTCACTTTTACTGATTTTTGCATGCAATTCAGGAATTCACTCCAATAGGTGACGAGAAATACTTTATTCGCTGATATTGGCAGACGCTTTAAATAACCACGCTCAATGCCGCATTTCTATTGCAACCATTTTCAAATGAAATGTTAATAGGTTTGTAACGATATAAATAGGAATTAAGAGTAACAATCGAGAGCCCTTCACTAACCTTTGCACAAAATAGACTTTCGGTTTACTTTGACATATGGAATTGAAGCTTACAAAAACTTGAAATGTATGGGGTGCGTCTGGAGAGTTGTTTTGATTCATGATACTAAATTGTAGTAGTAGAGAAGGTTAATTTCAAATATTTTGAAGTTCGTGTAAATGAACCTAAACGGCGTTTAATACAACTTACAACATAAATAAATTTAAAATAACAAACAGACACGTCTTTTTGATGAAGGGTCTACTTATATACCCGAGTAGTAATGTTTGAGATCACTTCGTAACCAATTATTTTCAATTTTGTATAAAAATGCTGCTCCCTTCGCTCTTAAGAAGGAAGTTTATAGTTTCCACAGGGAGTTTATTATCTATTTCCGTATTATTCTTTCCTTACTATTCTGGTATTTAAATTTTTTTTTCGTTTTAAGTTACCGTTTTGGTATTTTACATTCGGTACGTGCCACATAAAATTAACTTTGGTAAGAGAGGGGTAGATTAGAGGTAAATTTAATACAGTTACATAATTTTACCACCACTTGCAAAATATTTACAAAAACAGTGTCAATTCAGTGCAAGAATTTCGTTACAGGTTCAACGATAACAAATATTACCAATTTCCGATTGAAAATTTGCATTCGCTTTATTCATTTTGCTTGAGTACATTAAAAGATGCGTTGATTGGTAAAAAATTTAGATTAACATAAGCACCAATAAACAAAAATTAGCATCTAAACATCGATGTCAAACATATTTCAATATACCTATCAAACAAATATAAAATTAAATAGGTAAATATCCGCCACACTCTGTATATTTTTGTACCTACGATACCTTATAACGTTCTGAATTAACTTTAAACTTTAAAAGGTTCAATTCCTAGGCCCATAATATGCAATAAGTGAAAGACTGAATTGAAAACACACACTGTTAAGTATTTAATTAAAATTGCGCGATGTATGTTGCATAGATACAAGCGCCTTGAAGATCATGTAACTTTGATATTCTATATAAATCCAAAACATATTTCCTTCTATACCTCTCAATATTTACGAGCAGTTTCATGAACCATGCTTATTCTTTTAAGTTGCGACAATCTTTCCTCTGATGGTTTAATTAAATCGAAATATAAAAACAATAAATAAATCTCAACAACGATAACTTAAATTCAGTTGATAGTAGGAAGGAAATTTGCGTAATTTAATGATACTTGAATCATTTTCTTCAAGGTTACATTGATTTCATTTGAAATATAAATTTTATATATCTAGCGAAACTACATAAATGCACAAAATTTTTAAAAAGTATTTCACTTTTTTCAATAATTTTATCATCATTATTTCAAAAATGAATTTTTAACACTGTCCAGATCGTATTGATCGTATTGACCTTACAATATCAATTGAAAAAAGAATAAATTCAAGGTTATAATCAAAATTATGAATTATTATCTCAAAAAAATTAAGGAAATTTGGATAGAGTATAATTCTAGTCATTTTTCAACATAAACTACTTCTCTTGATTATGGATTCAATCAAGTTAGTTTTAGTATGATTTTGAATTTCCGAATTTCGAATTTGCTTAGTTAATGTGAAAAAGTCATAGTGAAGAATAAAACAGCGAATCAATTTGTGGAACAGTTAAATTTAAATAATTTTACCACAATCACTTATTGGAGTATTCCGAAATAGATGAGCAGAGCGAAATTTGCTGGAAAGTTTGATGAAAAACACAACAATGCTTAAAATGTACATGAAAGTGTTTGTCTCAGTTTCCTTCTGAATTTTTTAACATATAATATAATCATCTCTTCTTAGTGGAAAGTTCATTAGATCTTGAAGAAATACAATAAGAGTATTCAATATTATTTTATACGACCTTTTCTCTTTCTGATCCCTCTTTGGCTTTTAGATAACGAATTGATTAATCTTATGGGCTCTTTTTTCATCTGAAGTTTACCACCGTTTTTCAGCAATTTCCTGTTCGTTAGTTCTATTGTAGATTTAATTGATGGAACAGAGGAATTAAAACCTGCCTTACTTTACATCTAAATATTGTAGTGAACATCTACCGTATCTTTTAGCAGTTAATTGTCCTCAAAGGGCGCAGCAATACTCTTCTTTAAGATACCTTTCCCAAAAATGAATTTCAAATTGTTGAAGTACTAGAATGTATTCCATGCCTTTTCGCTTGTTTTCTACTTACTGTCTTTCTGGTCTCCATTTCCACTTACACCGTTTTCGTCTTGTCAGTGGTATTTTCGTTTTGTAAGTGGTGTTTTCGGTTGTTTCGGGCACGTCTTTGTACGTTTCCATAATTACGATTTTCCGCCGACGAAATCCATTGCTGGCGCAAAAATTCATTTACGGCGTATCCAAAGTACATTCCGGTGGAGCTTGGCATGTCCGAAATGGCCACGGTAAATTTGAACGGAAAGAAAAGTCCAAACTTATTAGCGAAGGACGGAAGCAATCAGTGGGTGAAGCTGAATGTCGGCGGTAAATGCTTTCTTACAACCAAAACAACACTTTCGCGAGATCCTAACTCATTTCTGTCGCGCCTGATTCAAGAAGATAGTGATTTGATATCAGATCGGGTTAGTACTTGTTATTTTCGCTGAAAATAAGGATGCGTTGATTAATTTTGGGATTTGATGTTTCTTCTTTGTAGGATGAAACTGGAGCGTATTTAATCGATAGAGATCCACGATATTTTGCACCGGTACTAAATTATCTAAGGCATGGTAAATTGGTCCTCGACGGCCTATCTGAAGAGGGCGTTCTTGAGGAAGCAGAATTCTACAATGTTACTCAATTAATTAGCTTACTTAAGGAATGCATTATGCAAAGGGATCAGGTAAGTTTATTTCCGGTTACAAAGTCTGAATGAAAGCCACACACTCAAGGTTTTTGCACTTAACGACGGTGCTCAGGTCGGAAAAAATGCGTTATCGAAACGTGTAAAGTTGTGTCTCGTAAATCTGCTTGCAATGACGTTATACCTTTTGGCAATTTTTTCTTATTTTGCGTCAGAAAATTATAAAGTAATTGTTTTGTATATAAACGCAGATGAAGGATGATTTTTCATCCATAATTCAAACTTTTTTAAATTATATAGTTTTCCAACAATTTTGTAAAAAATTGTTAGACAATTCGGTATTTTCACTCAATCTTCACTTTTCGGATTATAACATATAAACGGCAGATTGCAGTATGCAAGTCATTAAAGCTAAAAGCTCATTCAGTTTAGTGGAAGTTTAAATTCACTTCAAACCTGAAATTTACCGAAAGACTGAAATCATCGCAAATCGATCACAAGAATTAATTCTAAAAAACAATGCACACCATTTGTGTGGGTAATGGTTTGGTCACGTGTGGTACTGTAAACTTTACTCGAGCTATTGGCTCTGTTTTTTTAATAACTCCTAATTCCAAGAGACACATAGCCATGATTATGAAACCAAACCGACATGTTGAAGTAATTAATGTCAGTCGTATGAATTTTGTCACAAAGTATTTACGCCCTCCATCAAACGAACCAATGTTCACTTAAAAACTCGCGCAAAATTTGTAGAGAAGTTTGTCGATGGGTGCAATCGAATGAATGCATCTTGATTTTCGTTTAGCAAATGTTTAGCAACATCTTCTCTAAGTTGAAGAAATGTATTACTTTGTGCGTTCGGTTGTTGACAAAAAATAAGTGCGCATTATTAACGGTCATTTCAAAAATGCGCACAACCATTTTCTTATAATTACGAAGAGTTTTTCTCATGGCACTGAGGGCACTCAGCATTTGATCCGAACGACACTCACTTGCCATACCTTTTGTGTAATCCATTACAATGTTTGGCTTAATGGAGACTTCCATTTGGATAAGTAACAACCTTTATTATTAAACATTTCTTTTATCTCTCCATTTGCAAACAACGACCGATTCGGATTGCTATCAGGTGAACTCTTCCTGCTTTAGCTTTTTTCGGACCAATTCTTTTGTATTACCTTAGCGATTGGATCGTAAAGTTCCACAACTATGTGTCGACCGCAATGTTAGCTCTTTCTCGAAGATGAAGTTGTAGAAATTATCCATACACAGAGTATGGGCTTTATTTAGAAAACCGTCCATAAGAGAAAGCACTACTAAAGTACTGTGATTCAGCCCGTTTGAGGAAATTTCCCATCTTCTACAATTAATTTTGATTCGTAGATCCCATGTGAAGAATCAACGCCCAGAATTGTCGAATTTTTCCGCGGTTAGTTGGTTTCCAATTATGAAACCTTGATCATCTCCTCAGTATTCTTTTTTGCTCTATTTCTTTTGGAGCTTACTGATTCTGGGACCAGCATTTCAATAATTTCATCGGACAGGAATATGTCAATCAGTTCACCAGAAGTTGTTACTTTTACTGAAAGATTTAAGCCTTGTTCCTTTCCATGGAAATTGGATCGCCAGAGAAAAAAGAAAAGCTGGAGGATCTTTCTTAACTTCTGTCCAAAAATCTTTAATCGATTGCACATGGATGAATGGTCGAGGCGCTACATCTATACTTTCTGATTCATTATAACTAAACGTCAAATTTACTCGTGACTATTTGTTGCAATAGGAGATATACTGTCATCTGATTCAGTCTCGGAATCACTGCCATCCACTAAATATTTTTCGGCTGAATCAGCATTACTGCTAGTTGGTGTTTCGTCCATTACCAATACATAACTGCATTTTTAATTAAGTAAAATTGACAACAATAAGCCTGTACAACAATGTGTGATATACCTCAGCAAAATTCTTTCAAATTTTTATTTCACAACATATATATATCCGAACTTCTTTGTTTCCAAAGTAATAACACTGATAACACAGCTCTGCAACAAAATAACAATTATGTCCACAATATCCCGTTACGTTTACGTCTTGCGTGGTCGAAAATGGTGAATAGTCCACTTTTGTAAATTTACAGCATTGGTGTATTTTTCTAAAAAAAAATGCTAAAAACGATATTGAGTCCTTTCCGCTTCCCATTGTCAAAGATGAGTAAAGCCGTCTTTGATTTTATACATGTAAATGATTATATATGATAAGCTTATGAGATTTTACCAAGAAATAGCATAATTTTATAAAAATAACACTTAAAATGTACATGGTAACGGGAATGACTTCATATGATTTGGGTTTGGTACCGATTAATCGAGCAAAACGATTCATGTCTAAATTCACGAATATTTCACGAGGTTTGAATCTAAGGGTGAGACAAGTCTCAATGTCAAGGATTTTCGCCCACGGTTACTGAACACAGAATAGATTATCTTGTTCTATTGGTCAGCGTATCTGGTGTGGAATAGTTTCCGAAGGTACATGTAGACTTTTCGCGCCTAGATATGATTTTTATATGTTGTAATACATGTCTTATTGTACACAGAGGTACCGTATACAGGATATCTAAATACATTTCAGATCTTGACTCGTCGCGTTGTTTAGTACGAAACAAAATCGTTTTGCATTTATGCGCATTAACTTTCCTTCGTGTGCTGTTTGTATGGACTTTGTTGTATTGATATTTGTTCGTTAAACATTTCTTAAAGCTTTGTTGGTGGCAGAAATCAACGCGGATCAAAATGTTGCAAATGAAAATTAAGAATAGATACTGTTCCTTGCTGTATCGAGGGCAATCTCCATGTCAATAAGGCATGCTCCAATACACTCTTTTCATTTTCCAACAGATGTCTGAAGTCAAGTTTGTAGTTGTGGTCTCGATATGGGTGTTTATTGCATTGTTTAGTATCACCTCGAACACCTTGCAGAAGTTAGGCAGCAAACTGATCGGGCGAAAGCTTTTTACGTGTTAATCGTTGTGCCCTTATTTGAATATTGGGAACACTTTTGCTGTGTTCCATTTATTCGGGAAATATGACCTGTTCAACGTATTGTCGGCACAGTATGCAAACATTCCTAAAAGGAATATCAGACAAATGTCGTAGTTCTGGATTAGGTACACCATCAATACTACATCATTTCTTGTTGCTTACTCTGAAAAAAATGAGGAAGTCGTCATATGTTACAAAATAGTGAAAAAGTTTGCAGTTCGGTTTAACGTCGGATGTCAATGCTTCATTGAATTTGAGGATAGATTCATCGTTGATTGTTTGATTTGAAATCTGAAACTCTCAACTGGAGTTCCGCGTTCAGCATTCAGTAGATGAACGAACTCAAAATCCGTACGAGTGACATTAAGCTAGTGCATGTCGTCGCATATAATTATGTTTCCATATTTATTTGGAGTCATCGTGTTCATGTTGATACCTGTCCTATCTAGAATGTTTTCCCATTGCTAGTGACTTGGAGATTTGATAGATTCACTCGTGACTTTCGAATAACTGTTCAACTTTGCATGTATAAATGCTTACAATAAAGTCTAGCATTTTATTTATATTTTGTATAATTTGAATGGATTATGAATGGATATCCATGTATGAATTTGCCCTTGGTGATTTGGTAGCTTCGATCCATACAAAATACATCCGAATTCATCTTTGTTACTTGTGCCCTAAGCTCTAAGTCATATATTTCTTGTTTCGAGATATTTAATGAATCGCATTTGAATAAATTAAAAAATATTTTTACTTTATGCGACATTTTCATTTATAATTTTATTAGTGTTGCTTAATGGAACTTTATTATAGATATGAAATTTTGTTTCCATAGGAAAATGTTGTTTTCCAAGCTTGAATTGACTTAGACCATTTTAAAAATTAACTGAATGTCCTATAATTGACTTAAAGTAATAATAAATTGTTATTTTTATTTGAAATATCAACTCTAACGAAATAATTCATAAACATTTATTGATAATATTTAAAAAGTAATCCATTTATATCATAATTTCGAGTTTTTAAGATTTTTAAAATGTTCCTGAAAAACAGGAGGGATGTATGGTAGTAAACACATAAGATCTTTGTGTTTTTCTTCCGTTACTGGTCTAGTAGTGTTGTATAATGGAAGTAATTGAATATTTTCATATATTTTTGGTCTTCCTCTTTAAGGTGAAAGATCCAAAACTTGGAATTCAGGATCATCTAAAAAAGTCTTATAAAACGTTTATAACGTTTCATTTTTCAAGAATCTCATCCATTGAATTTTTAGCCATGAGACAGATTATCCCGCCGTATTTTTTAATCTCCTTGTTATTGATTTTTCAAGTGATTTCGTTGAAATAAAATCCGGCTGCGACATCACGACGTTTGATCGAAAATATATTTCTTTTTCTACAATTTTCGATCAATTCATAGTAATGTTCAGGATTGTATAAGTAATTTGCTTTTTTTATTTTCATCTCCATCAAACCAAAATCACGGTCATTCGGTAGAAAGGAATGACCCGATACCAAAAATTTGTGGTCTATCGTTTCAATATTATAATTCGATGACTGGGCAATTTTCAGCCATGTCAATGCAACTTTAATGTTGCGATTTTGGCCTGAAAAAACATCACTGTAGGCTATTACGTGTTTTTGAGAAGCTAAGATATCCTCTATATGCGCTAAAACGCACGATGCGACTTCCTGTGCACATCTTGAAGCTGTTGTTTCATCCCATACATACATTTTGACATTGTCATCATGGAAATTATGGAAATCCAAGTTCTACACGTACATGTTTAGCTTATAATAGGCTAAGGAAATAGACAGTTTAGGATACGAAAGTTCTTTTTGCCAATTAAATGAGAATCCATATTATTTTCTGGAATTTTCTTTTGCTCTCATTTTGTCCTCTGCAAGACAGTTCCTAGCCCGTTCGGCGGTTTGTAAATGTACATCATGGCTTTCTCTAAGATGTAATTTCTCTTCCTCATTATTGTAAGCTTCGATTTTTCTATTCAGTAAATCACATTTTTGGCATGTGTTTTTTCGAGGAGCATGGAAATTTAAGTTAAATCCATTCATTAACAAAGGATTGGTTATTTTCTTCACATTTCTCTACATACTTTTACCTTTTTCGAATATCTAATTCAGGACTCAAATATTTTCGAACAGGAGTGTTACGAGCTCGGTTATAGTGGCTCTCGTATACTGGGAAACTTAAAATATGCTCTCGTACGGCTTTTATCTTATTTTCGTCTGTTTTTCGCGAAGATCCAGGCATCTTACCACGACTATCAGTTCCATTAGTTTCAGCGTTCAGAGCACGAATTAACCACCCTACAGAAATTTTATGAGTGTCTCAAAAAAACTTTGTGTAAACCGACACTACTTCTGACTTATTGCTTTTTGAGGGAAAATACTTGTAGCTGCATTTCCTCATGTGTTTTTCAAAAGTTCTGAGGCGCCTTTGTTTTATTAATTTTTGATGAACTGTAGTACACAGGTATAGATTCTGGGTTTCAAAATTTTTTAGTTTCCAGAAATTATCAAAATTAGATTTTCTTTCATTATATACTACGCGATCTAAACATTTTTTTAAGCAAAAGCAATCCTTACTTTCAAAAAATCAAAAATACGTGGTCGTATAATATCTGCAGATCATCATATTATCACATCACATCATATTATCCGAATATTCACGTATTCATATAATAAGTAAGTTGTCATTAACTTACCTGAACCGCTATCTGTTGACATAGTGGCAAAATATAAACTATTTGCCGCCATTAATATAAGTTTCGAAACCGGAATGAATTGGCATTTCTGTTATTTGATTGTCATTTATTTTATCGATTTATAATGTAATTCAGAAACGCGACAAAGAGGGCCACGCGGTATTTTCAAGTTATGTTTATATAATTTCTTTAAATTGTTGAGTTAGACCACTTTCATAATTAACACTAAATTAATTCCCTATAACGTTGTAATTACCACTGCTATCTAAAGGTTCATTTTTCACGATATCGTTAAAATTACATTGAATCAATTTATTTTAAAATCATGTCGTGTGAAATAAGTGATAAATTCATATATTTTTTTAAATTTTGACTTAGACCACTTTCATAATTATGGGCACATGGGGGACCGAAACTCTTTAATCATTAATGGTATTTAGATGTATGCCGACCATTGATGTTACCGGCAAGCATATGAAAGTTGTACAGCTCGTTCGACTCGGATGATTGAAAAAAAGAATCGAACTCCTCTTCGAAGCTGAGCCCATGTTTTCCAGGTGCATAGCTCCAGATAACGAAGAGGTTGTCTCCTTTGCAAAGAATTCATGGCAGCTAAGGTTTTTGAATTCGATTTGACTTATGTGTTTGGAAACCAACTCTCCAAGTAGCAAACTTAATCATAAAAGGCGATTGGAAACCCAATTTATTCTCTTCACATTGAAACGAAACGAAAAGAGTGAAACATTGTTTTTATAAACGGAACGAAGTTTATGTTTGAACTGATGAGCTAACCTTCAGGCAAATGAAAAAAATTCAAATACTATGTAATTATGAGGACTATTCATTTGGTATCTTACCATGCTTGCAGGCTAGTTTATCTTAAACTAGCCTGCAAGCTAGTTTAAGTAAAATCTCGTAAGTAAAATCTTTACGAGAGCCTATAATTTGCCTAATTTTTAAACACGTGTTGACTTGTTCATGTATGATGATGACAAAACGGTCCTCAGAAGTAATTCCAGTCATTATGAGTACAAGTATTCTGGATATGTTCCATGTTAAGCGTCTTCTTTTACTCTCTTAATCTTTTCGTTGTTTTGATTACGAATAAAATAAAAGCCGAAAAATGAAGCTTTTTTTCAGGCCATCAATTTTGAAAGATATAGAGACATGATTCTAATTTGATGCGTGAGGAAGTCAAATTCTTTTTAAATTGAAAATAAGACTTAAACATTGTCACAAGTATAAAGCGTGATAACTTTATTTTCATATTTAGGTCGTTTGAACCTTTTCTCCGGTTTTGCCATGTAAAAAAAGTCTCACTTACCTCTACTTCACTCTTGCAGACACCTACGCTAGACAAAAAACGGGTATACAGAGTACTACAATGTCAAGAAAATGAACTCACACAGGTAAGCACGGATGTAATTTGTCGCGATGACGCCATACTATTTTTTTTTAATTTTCAAAATTAAGATGGTATCAACAATGTCAGACGGATGGCGATTTGAACAGCTTATTAACATTGGAACACAATACAACTATGGTTCTGAAGAAAATGCGGAATTCTTATGCGTCGTATCAAAAGAATGTCATAGTCCTCAAGTAGGCCGTGAACAAGAGTCAAACGATCGAGCTAAGGTCTTGCAGCAGAAGGGCTCAAGAATGTAGATGCTACTAAAATTCAAATACCAACACAAACGATGAAGTCATGGAGATGAGCTATATGAAACAGTGAATTTTTCAAACGCGGTTCAATATTTTTAAGTCTCCTCCATACTACATAAATAGCAGATTCCTACGATTATGGAAAGAGAAAATCGCATTTCTTTGGTAGTATAGAAAAGGATATTTTTTTTAATAGCTATTTATTTAAAAGAATCATCCAATCAAGTGGATAGCACATGTTTTGGAAGCATTAATTCATATACATGACGTTACAATTAAAAAGTGACTATAAACCGAATATTTATTTTATATTTGTCGTATGAGACGTAAAGTGAAAGTGTGAAATAATGAATAAAATACGCGCAAACAAGAATAATAAAAAGTAATTTTGTTTCCTAACACAATCAGTTTTTGATAGCGATAGATAATGTAATGATAATAAAAGAAAACAGAAGTTAATTTTAGAGAAAACAAAATGATTAACATATACAAAACTGTATTATATAACAAAGATGATGAAATGAACAGTTAATGTAAAATACATGATAATCAGTTATTGAATCAAAACGAAAAAAAAAATATTAAAGGAAACGTTAAATTTTGGACTTATTTAAAAATTATCAAAAAACAAAAATATAATAAACAAGGATGTTGAAATTTGTTTCGAATTTAAGATGATATTTCAATTATATGTGATTTATTTCAAGTTTTATTGAAATATTATTGAGGCAAATACTTCGATTCAAACTGTGCTTTTATTCCAATTCATAGTTTAGTATATTGACCAACACCCATTACTACATAATAATACTTAAGAAATAGTTCACTCAGAGAAGTTAGTAAATGGCGATTGCAAACTTTAATTCAGTTCCTATCTGAGCATTTTGTGCGTCCAACGGTCAACTAGGATTAATCCACGAATTTCTGTGGAGTCGTTAATTGATTTCAAACGTGGAATTATTGGTTTATCCGTACCTTCTGGGATTTAAAAATTTTATCCCTTGAGGATGTCGACAAATTGTTACAGTTTCGACGTATTGTTATCTACTTGCTACGATGCATAATATTTGCAATCGTAGAAAATTTGCGCAGGGTAGATAAATTTGATGAGATAAATCCTGATGGAACTCCAGTTTTTTGTAGAAGGGAAGTGAAGGCTGTTTACGTCCTGAATGTGAGACTCCCAGACACGCTGCTTTTGGACTACCCACTAAACACCTCCACTTTCAACCTGAGAACCACCATCCCCAATGCCTCCCAGCACTCTAACAATGCTTTCTTCAGTATCAGCATTTTAACATTTCTCCGACCATTGTTTCCGAACAGAGCTTTTCAATTTCGCTGAAGAGGTCCCCGAGCTGCTGGCTCCATCTTTTACAAGAGAAGAATGTGTAACAGGCGTCATCCAACTCTGCTGCACAAAACACACAGTTAGTAGACCGTGCTTTGTTAATCTTGTGCAGGTAGGACCGAAAACAACCGTACCCCCTTAAGAGCTTGGTCAAGTAGAAATCGGTCTCACTGTGCACTGACTGAGTCACGGCCTCACGTCAGGGATCAGACGTGCAGTCCACCTTCCCCTTGTGTCTTGCTCCCAGGACTATTGCCAATCGACGAGAGTGACGTCTCTCCTCCCTGGTGATCTCTTCTCTTCGGTCTTCATCTCTGCGCAAGTAAATACTTCTGCACTCTCTCGCAAGGAGGGCGATGGGTACCATCAATGAGATTACCAGCTCTGCCGCCCAGGGCATATCTCTGTTCGATATGCACATGGTATTCGCATTGCTTCTTGTCTCTGCATCTGTGCCAACCGCTGCCGGTGTAACTCTTTGCTGAGAGCGTCACACCACAATTCTGGCCCATAGAGTAGAAGCGACTGAACAACGCTCATTAGGAGTCTTCTCCTGTGATGATCCGTGACACTCGCTGCAGTCTCATGAAACTCATCTTCGAGTCTATCAGGACGCCCAGATTTACTGCTGATTTCGATCCAACTAGCTCGTCCCCAAAACTAATAGGCCTAACTCTGGGGATTCTCTTCTTTGTCAGGATGACCACTTCGGTTTTTTTCAGTGCCAGCTTGAAACTGTGAGCGGTTATCCAGTCCATTACCCTCCGCATTAACATATTTAGTCTGAGTTGCGCATGGTCTACTTTGCGACCAGCGCCGCGGCATCGTCCGCATAGCCGATCAAGCGTGGCTCATCCGGCAGTTTAAGCCGCAGCAGTCCATCGTAGGAGATGTTCCACAGGTCCGGGCCAAGGATAGAGCCCTGAGCGAAACCTGAAGTAAGAATCGTCCTTCGCCTAACTTCCTTCGAGTCGTAGAGTAGGCTGCAGTCCTTCAAATAATCTCTGAGAATCCACTTCAGATATACTGGTACTTGAAAACGCCTTTCTAGCGCTTCCAGAATATCCACCCATCTAGCGCAGTTAAAATCATTTCGGACATCCAGAGAAACCAGCAGGACGACCCGTCATGTGGAAACACTGTGTAACTCTGCACTTCGGACCGCGCTCACTACTTCTCCAATTGCATCGATGGGGGAGTGGTCTGCTCTGAAGCCATACTGCCGTGGAAATATGTCCGCGGCAGCACAAATCACGTCAGCGAATCTTCCCCTGATAAGTTTTTCAAAAACTTTTCCGGTCGTGTCTAGCATATATAGTGGGCGGTATGCACCTAGTGACTCGGATTCCCTTTGCCTCTAGTAATGAGCACAAGTCTCGCCATCTTCCAGCACTCTGGGAACAGCTTTTCGCGCAGGCATGCGTTGAATATGCAGAACAGCAGGTCAGGGTAAAAGTGAAAGACCATTTGTAACACCTCAGCTGGAATCGCATCTGATCCTGGAGCCTTTCTGATCTTCATAGACAAGACTGCTTTCTTCCATTCTATCATCGTGAAAAATGGGATTTCGATTGGTGTTTCATAGTGAACGGCTTCAACGATGGCGGGATGGATAGGAAAGAGAGTCCACACAACTTCGTCCATCTTTTCTGCCTCGTATGAGTGAGGCGACCTTTGGTCTCCGAGCTTCCGCATCACATTTTTGTAGCCCAGGCCCCATGGATCCCTGTTCACGTCTCTGAACAGAATTTGCCGACGGCAGGCCTTGCTGTTGTTGATAAGTCTAGGAAGGCATTTTCTAGATGACTTGTAAGCTGCTGATCGGATATATGCCTCTCCCCAGGTCCGAGCTCGCAATGCCGTTCGTCGTAGTTTGTGACACTTCCTTCGTTTTTCGGCAATTTTAGGTGACCACCAGTATACTGGGGGCTTGCTGGCCGGGGTCTTCGTAGAGACATTGAAGACCTGCAGGCGAATGCAATGATTCTCATAGTTGTGTTAACCATATATCTTGCCGCAGGTCGTCCGCTCCCCGCCGTTGCTTCCGACAGCGATGATCGTGCCATAAGCACTTCAACAAACTTCTCAGTATCCGCTTTCTCAGTATTCCACCGGCACGCAGAAGAACAAGCGCATGGTCTTCGGGAAGCACCGTGATGGACCTCCAGAACTATGTACTGGTGATCGCTGGTCGAGTAATCCTCTAGAACTCTCCAATTTTTAACTGGTTGCACTAGGCACTCCGAAACGAATGTCACATCAGATATGGTTCCGACGCAACCCCACCGACGGAAAGTAGGGGTGTGGCCTGTGTTCAATACAGCGAACCCAGTTCTGGCTGCCATGTCCAGGATTCGTTTGCCCAAGCTCTGATTGAGGCATGCCCCAATCGAATTCTCATGCGTTTAAGTCACCTCCGACGAGCAGATGGCCCTTAATATTCGAAACAGCGTCCTCCAAAGCATTGAGCATAAGTTTAAAGGATGGCAACGATTCGTTCGGAGTTAGGTATACACTATAGAGTGTAGTTCGGGAACACCGAACCCAAACAAAACCATCTCCTCGCCCTCGACCCTGCCCTTGGAGGTGAACGCTGTTCCGAACCCAGATGGCGGCTGTACCGGATTCGTCAGAATACCATGCTCAGCAGCAGTAAGTCAGCTTGCCTGTCTCTCGCAAATTGTTGGAGCAGGTCTTGGGCGACGATGCTTCGATGCAGATTGATTTGAAGGATGCAAATCATTGCAGAAGCTTGGTCAGGGCTTCTTGGAAGACCCGACACTTTCCTGTGTCTAGAATGTGTTTCAAATCATCTGGTCTCGGATCATACTCCTGGCAAAGAACACAGTGTGACTCGTCTATGCAGTCCTTCTCTTTATGCCCTGTCTTGCCGCAATTGTAGCATAATGAGCTTCATATGGAACTCCAGTTTGGATTGATGAGTAATGTTGATCGTGGAGTAACAAGTGTATTATTTCAATGAATGCGAGTGGTATGTGGATTTTAAAAGTTAGATTAATGTTTCTTTGAACAGTTGAATTTCTGCGGTTTAATTCAATGTGTTGGACAACCCATGTAGGCTGGAGTTGTGTCTAGTGTGCTATTCTGAAGAAAATTTGACGAAGAAGGCGAGGTATGCAGTTCTATAGTAAAGTACTTGGATGAATTTGGAATGACAATAGGGATTGTCAATATCTGGGTATTTTCGACAAAATAAAGTGCAATCGGTTCCGTAGGTAGGAGCCGTTTGCACATCGTTTTTGTAATAGAGTTTGAGCTGGGCGCCTTTCTTTTTTTGAGCCAGTATTAAAAGTTCCATATTCCGTGCATGGTCGTAGCTTGGCATCATACGTACTCTGGGTGTAGTAATCTATTTATTTATGCACTCCTACTTCCTCAGTGTTATCTTCGGAAAGCGGATGTTCTATGAATTGTTGTGTCCGCGAAAGTCTCGATTTTCCATCTGTTGAGGAATTTCATTCCGTTGGCTCTATATACTGCCGGTTCAACTACTTTTTTTTCCAGAAATTATTTTCGCCTATCATTTACAGACTTGCACCTTTGTTTACGATGAATCGACAAGACAACAGTGATGAGGAGTGATGAATATAATATCTCTGTGTGTGATGTTGATCGTTTTTCACCCAGCCAAAATGCCGACAGTAAGTATTTAAATCATAAATATTCAATAGCGCGCATAAAACATTGAAAAGGACATAAAGATCTTGTGAAAGGACTAGGTAAAAGGACGATTATATATTGAAATAGGTGTAAATTCAAATGAGTTGCTTTCAAATCTTATTACAATGATTCAGTACACTCCAGCTGAGTTGTTAAAATTGGTTTATGGTTCACAGTTCGTCTGGTCTCTACTAGTTGACCTTTTATTTCTCTGCAAGTTGGAAGACAAATCGGAGCTTCTTAAAGTTTTCAAATGTTTTCCATTGCATTTCATGTCAATATGAAAACATAATTCGAAGGTTTAATGATTGATGCTTCGTTCTTTGAATGTGGAACATTCCTAAAAATATTTTCATCATTATCTGTTGCAAGCTGATTAAGAATTGGCTCGCTTCAGTGAGGTGGGAGTGTTAGGGGTTGTCTATTGTTGTTTTGCCTATCTTGAATGTTTGGTTTTAAGATATATTTACGGGTGGATCCTATTTTTGGTACTGGGTTTGCTCCTTGATGTGATTTCGTAACAAGAATGTCGGAGCACCAGCTCGACGAGATCAAAATATAATTGGGGTATTCGGTGTTGAATACGTTTCCCTTTGGGACTGGCCTTTTGTGAAAAAAATTCTGAGGATCGGTGATAACTCAAGGTGACTGCTGCATTCCAAGTCAATGCGGGGTCATCGGTAGTCGTTTAAGGCTTCGTGAAGGCCTATGTTCAATGTCTCGGGGTTTTAAACCTCACTTTTTTTTTTCTATTACTAAAAAGAATTTGGTTCAAAATTCATCGTAATTACGCAATTACTACAATCTGTGACCACTGGAAGTACAGATGAGATGCAGTGTGAATAAGTCATTTTTCTTGACAAACAAGTGGCCGTGAAAAAGGTAATTTTAAAGAGTTTGAGAATTTATCTGTGACATAATTCGTACATGAGCTCCATGATGAGTTGAGTCCATGAGTCCATGAACGCTTTAGAGAAGAGAAAAAAATACTATAGTGAAATATACTAATATACAAACAATTTTAGTTTCGTGAAAGGTCTAAAAACTGATCTATAAGATGTGCTTACATTTGGAGCAAGATTAAATTAATGCGTTTCTCATATGAAAAAGGCAAAGTTGGTATTCCTTTATCTTATTACTATCAAATAAAAACTCATTTGCACATAAATTGATGATAAAATTGAAGTCAGAAAATTATTCCTTTAGCATGTTATCTACGTTTTGAATCGAAGTCGTCGATTTAAGCAGGAAGCTAAACATTTTGATCTGCTTCACAAATTTTGTTGTATTTTATATAATGATGAAAAGTAGGCCAATCAGCAACTTGAAAATCGGTGTGCAGCTGCAATGGCTCAAGATTGAGAAAATAAAATCTATCATCATGCCACTGGCTTACAAATTGCACAAATTCAGTAGGCAAAAACATAAGCTATGCATTGGATGAAATTTTGGTCCTTGAAGATAGACAACAATGCAGCATGGGTAAGATATTCTTATAGCAAAACTAAAGCCTGATGAACAATGTCTACTGTTCAACTCACTGCACCAGCTTTGAGAGTTTTGTTTAATTTAAGATAATAATTAGTTTAAGATAATAATTATGATAAATTTACGTTCAAATAAATTGAACAAAATATAAATAAAGTACATTTTTTTATTTCATCATAAATTATTTGTGCGTCGAAGGATGCTCTCTACGTAATTTTTGTAAATAAAAGGAAATGTCCAAATAAGCTACGAATATTACTAAATCGCTGATCACATTGCTTTTACGCGATGTGTACTGAAGACTTTGTTGAAATCGCATTATATATATTAATATTTTCACGAAATTAAAGAAAATTTTAATATAATTAAAAAACCATCTTTTTTGTATTCGGAACATTCCGTCTTTCCCCGTCACTTCCTTTGATTCGTCTACAGACGAGTTTCGGGGGTACGCCATCATCGGTGTGATGTGTCGTTCTGAAAACATCATTTCAACGAAATAAATAACCATCCCCTTAATTCGCATGTATGGTTATTGTAAATAAATCACATCGTATGTGAAAAAAGAAAGAATTTATTCGTCAGCAATATCCAAATATTATTAATTGTCTATCGCTTAATGATTATCTTGATTAGATGTGAATGCTCCCTCCGATTCTGATCTTGTCAACTTTTAAATTATTTGTTACCACTTTTTTCGTAGTGGTACCTAAAAAATTATTTCAACATTTATTGAAAACTTACCCATTCCTGATTACATTGAATCATAGTTCAACTTTTATCTTAAATCTGTTATTAGGGAAAAACAAATTTTGTAGACATTTTCAATTTATTAATCTATATAGAACTTATTGATTATAATCTTTATTTTTAACGATTCTTAAATAATTTGAGAAGCTTTGACATTCACACATAAAGAAAATACAAAGATTAAAAATTCAATCAGAACAGCCTTAAAAGTATTCCTTAACATTATTTTTTATGGCACTTTTTCTCTCTTAGAAATATTAACAATGCATGTGGCCAATTTTATTTTTAATAATTAACACTGAATTAAAAATGTGATTCCAGAGGTACGGCCTTGATGAATGCTATTAAAGATAGATATAACTCTTTATTTGTTTTGAATTATTTTACAAAATTATGTTCCAAAATTGACGAGAAAATATCTAAAAGATAATGAATTTCATTCAAATGCAAACCAAGTAAACGTATTGTTAATGCATGAATCAGATGATAATAAAGTTAGTACTGTACTTATAGTTTTGTTTTTGATAATTTTTAACTAATACCTAAGAAGCAAAATTTAAAATTGACTGAATTATTTATAACAGTTCCAATATTTTTACACAGCGGTTGTTTATTTCTGGTTTTTGTCAAAGTGAATTAAGAGACAATGATGCTAGTCTGAGTCCTATTTTCGTAAATTAAGGCTGATAAAGCGTAACGACTCGACGAACAATACTTTCGTTTCCTAGTTTGAATCAAACTTCTGAACAAACAAAATTTCCATCACAGGAACGTGAGGTATTCATTGTAAAATATCAACCAAGAGTTGAATTGAAAATTAACGACGGATGGCAAAATTTAAAAAATATCTAGTAAAAAGCAAAAAATATCTTTTTTTTAGCAAAGTGGACTGTCGGAACGATAATTTTGAATCTGACTCGAAATCAGTCGTGTATAAAAATGTAACCTTAGCGAAAGGCGATAGTGCGAGTTCACAAGGTGAACTAAACTTTAAGTCCAGTTGAGTTGGTGAAACGAGGCCCTCAAAGAAAAGTTAAAAATAAAACCATACCAAAAGAAAATCAAAATAAGTTATGTTTCAAGTTATATCACTACAAATACAAATTCTAAAAAAATATTTCTAAAATAATTCCGTGTGACTGAAAACAGAACAGAAAAGGAACCCCACCATGAATACTGCATTGCCTTTTACAATTTTCATATGCTACGCAAGTTATGTCTGAAACTAATACTAATAAAGCGGGCTGAAGCAAGACTTCAAGGCGAAATCAAGATTTATTAACAACGAAGATACTCTTGACTTAATTAAAGGTTTGTGATCTGAGTGGTTAAATGTTTTCTGTTTACGCAGATTGATTTCATTTGATTAAACTATATCTGCTGACTTTCGAGAGTTAGTTAATAAAGATTTCATAATGATTTTTGCCAACTAATTAAACATTTTCGTAGTTGGTAAGTATTTGATATTGATTTTGTCAGAGTCAGCAATTTAGAGTAGTTTTAGTTAGAAAAGTACTCGTATCGTTAAATTATCTCGTAAAATAAAGTGTTTGAACTAATCGAAGTGATTCGTATGCATATTGAACTTAAAGTATTTATTTAATCGTTCGCGCAACCCGATGAAATTGTATTTTTGTATCCTGTGTTAATTTAAAACGTAAATCACGTCTTTCTGTAGGTAATCGTAATAACTAGATACGAATAAGACCAAAATTCGAACTTCCAACCGAACCAAGGAGCAAAGGAAGACAATTCGAATAATTTTTTGTGAGCTACCATTGAGCCACCCAAACATACGCCCGTTAATAATAATATATTCATGTGCGCAACCTCCCATATGAATATGGGAGGTTGAATCCCCTCCCATATGAATATGGGAGGTTGAAGGTTAGAATATAAAGAACTGATCTGTGGACCGAGGCCGTATGATACACAGGCCCAGTAATCCACATCTTTGATTGTGTTAGCGACATACTCATAAAATACGTGCAAAATAAAAATATAGAACTTTTGTGATCACCATGACCGACGTGTCATTGTGAGAAAGTCGCATTTAATTCATTTTTTTAGTTTTTCACTACTAAAATGATTCGCCTTAATAACCAAGCCGGGAACCGTTTCGGCGTAATGAAGAATTGATAATAGGAACCACCCAAATTTCGCGGTCACTTTGACGTTTCGCTCATGAGCACGAGCGTCGCGGAAATAAAATACAATGAATCAACAAATCGAATCAATCATATAAAATAAATGAATATTAAAAAAATAAATGAAAATTCTCTACTAATTTCGCGCGAAGTGCGTCACGCCTAGACGCCGAGTGGGGAGCAACATAAAATATTTTTTTTTCATTTTTTCATATATTTTTCATTTTTCAACGTTGCAAATTCATATTTCCTCATGTTTGCAGAACTGTGTTCTTGCCAACGTAAATATTCTAGAAATTCTATTCTAAATTCTCCCACATACTGCAGATGATATCTTTTAAATAAACCACATGCAATTTCATTAGTTTATTCCTTGTTCTAACAGCTTTTATTATTGTACCCATTCACGAAGAATTAAGTAATCATAAAAACGGAACGTTACTACTATTCGGGCAAGTGTTTCATAAATCGCGCGAGTTACGTTGGATAACATAAAGTTTCTTCAGCCTGCCTGCCTGGATTGGCAAGAAAAATCTCATTTGCATGCTTGAAAAAAAACAGATTTTTTCTTCCTTCAAAACAAGAAAATAATTAAGAAACATGAACGCGCTCATGTTTTTCACCCACCCACTTACCTAATGCCTAAATCGTTTTATTACGGTGGTTAATCCATGGAACCTTCAAGCCTTCCACATCCTGTAAACTAAAGTTATAAAGTTCCTTCTTATTCTTTCCTTCCTTCTAAGTTATAAAGATGTGAAAAAACATTCTCTTTCTCGGCTGCGCTTCGCCACAACTCTTTTTCAAGTCTTCCGACACGGTCGGTTTCGCTAGCGTCGGCCACTCTTCGCCACAATTCTTTTTTAAGGCCTACAATACGGTCGGTTGAGTGTGTGGAATTGCGTGGTCCTTCATCGAAGGCCAAGGGAAATACCGTGTGTGCCAGCGTTCCGCTTATAAATTGATTGAGCGGAATCGCGTGGTCCTTCATCCAAGGCCAAGGGACACACCTTGTGTGTTATCGTTCAGCTGAATTTCCAAGCCCGGCTTCCTAAAGCGACCAGGATTGTATCGCCACACTTTAGCCACACACAGCGACCACCAACAAACTGTGTTTCCAAAAATAATAAGTGAATAAAAGTGTGTTGAAAATTCCGCCATGCGTTTTACTAGCTATTGATCTCAGAACCTCCGGATCCTTAACAATAACTAATATTCCAAATAAATATGAAACCGCGAATTCCATCGTGAATGTTCCAGTAAATCCAGATAAAGATCTTCCTGTTAGAGATTCTGAATAACAGGAAATGCATTGAAACATGATGATCTTAAATTTCGATTCAAGTAAATTTGATGACGGTCTAATATCAAAAAATATGAAATTCGTGTGAAATTCCTCCTCAGTTTAAATTTAAGCAAATTGCATTGTAAGCTAATTAGGAATTAATAATTAGTTAATGATAAGAAGTTAGTCTTAAGATCACATTCAAATGGTGAGGACTCCGAAGAGTTCCTCTACACCAGTAATAAACCTTCTAATAAAATGGTTCGTGTTTTATTGGTAATATGTAAAAAGTTAATACAACTTCAGTGGAAAATTGGTTCCGAAAAACTAAGTGTGAAGTTGGTTTTTATTTTTAAACGAATATCGTTAAAATAAAGTAATTCGCGTAGGAGAGCTATACAGATATTTTCTAGAAACGAAGCAACATTCTACCATTAATGCTAGTTTTTGCATCACGGTCCTCGTGAGTTAAGTCATCAATGCCTCTCTCAGTTTGAGTATTTTTTTCGTAAAAGGATAAGATAAATCTTCATTCACATTTTTGTAGAACGATTTTATGCCGAACAAATTTATATAAAATGTAAATTAATCCAGGTCAAACAAATCTTAACTTAGGTAATGATTGAATATGAAAATGAGTCAGTCTCGTTCTCGAATTGAAATGGAACGATTAAATAAAGAAAAGCAAAGTTATTTAAACTAATATTGCGTTCTCTATTGAACTAATATTGCTCACCTTGAGAATGAGCTGGTTTTGGTTAAAAATAGCCAAAACGCGCTTGCAACAACAGCAGTTAGCAGCATATTATAATTTCATCCTGTAGTAACAACGCAACAAATTCCTCCAAACCGTTATAATTTTTTCACCGGAATAAGTTACAAAATTCTGGCTGTCCCACAACGCGCGACACAAAGTCACGAAAATGACGAAAAGATATCAGCGAAAAAGACAACGTCACGAGCTGGACGAAAGCAACTGCTAGAAGCGCGACCGATCTTTAGTACTTCACGGACACTTGGCTTTCATGCACGTCGCAGCTGTAGCGTGGCAAAAATTGAGCACTTTCGAAGTTCACCTAATTGTATCAGTGATTTCCTTTTGTGCATTAATAAAGTGATTTGTTTGTTGTTCAATTGTAAACGTAGCTATACTTGTTTGCGCCCCCGACGTGAAATACCACAAATTCGTCGGAATTTGAACTAACAAATCTGACGGAGTCGATGTTTAACAGAAGATTGGATAAATTAACACATTGCCGCAAATGAAGGCAATAAAAAGAACAACGTTAGTACGAAGTGTACTAAGAGAAATTAATTGAATTTGCATTTAAAGATTGACAATGCGGCATTAAAATGAATACTAATAATTATTCTAGTGCGGGAGACATTTTGGACCAGCTGTTCTCAAGAAACTAAATTATTAGTAATTTAGACACTTGTTAGTTCCATAAATAATTATGGAAAGCATTTGTTTGAAATCAAGCGTGCTTTTACAAGAAATGCCCCAAAAATTAATTTCACTGCAACGAATGAAGAAGAGCCACTGCTTACTTGAAGGTACCAAAGCTACCCTCGTTTCAATTAAACACCAACGCATCTGATAAGCGTAACCGTATGAATATATTTGCAAGATTCATAAGGTTTTAAACACATTTTTTAAAACACAATTGGTTTTAAAAATATAGAGTGACTCTGACTCGTACGCCCATGTTCCATGGCGCACATCTTCCTGTAGCATGAAAATCGTAAGTTCGTGCAGGAAAATACGATTTATTTATAGTTATGATATCAACACTAAAGAATCTTAAAACCTGCGAACACCGTGACTTTATTAAATCGTTCTAATGATGAATAAACAAAGAAGTGCAATTTATCGCTTTCATTTTCGCCGATGTTCAATATGAATCATGAGAAACTATTTAATAGCTTATCGATGTTTGATATATTAAATTACAATTTCTGCAAATTAAGCAATCTAAGGACCTGGGAATATACACTCCGCCAAACAATCATAACACTTGCTTGTTTAGTAGTTAACATTTTTATGAATATTTACTTCAAAACTGGTTTTCGTTGTCGAATGCCGTAACAACCTTCAGTTTATTTTGTCATTAAATAAGTTTTAACGCACAGAAAGAAAGAAGAATTCTCGATTTCTTTTTTGATTGCGAAAAATATATAAAGGCTGTTAAAAATTGCGTTTGTTGTGTAAACATTTCATCACCCAAGACATAAACCAAGTAAGAATTAGTCAGTTAAAGGCATTATCTCACAAATTACTAGATTATAAAATCAATCTTCACTTTTTTTTAGTATGACACGTGCAAAGGTATTATCGGAACAGAAGAAGGTGAAAATCAAAGCCGGAAAGGATCTTGGGCATTCTAATTATAATTCGGAAGTTTGGGTGGACACCAACGTACGGGGTTAGTGTTCTATAATAAATGTGGTAAACCTGTCGTAACCCATAATCTTAAAAAATGAAACATTAAAATTTGCTGAAAAACATCGTTTGTGGGTTGGTGAATGCAAAAAAGTGATTTTTTCCGATGAGAATAAATTCAATTTAAACGCCTTAAGTTCGGAAACGGAAGTTCGAACGTTCAAAATTGTCAGTCTTATTACTTGTGACTGTGTCTAGTCAAAGCAATTTAGAGAAGGCAGAAAACTACCGCAATAATGTTATAAATTTATTTCCCCTTGGACTTATGGATTTGGTTATAATAATATTTCCTTTTATTTAGCGATTTCAGCCTAAACGTAAAGTAGAGCATTATTGAGCTAAGTCGTATATCCTAGCGCATTGCATTGCGCACCGATAAAATAATGAGTTCTGAAGTTTATTTGGACTGAGTTTGGTAAGAAATGTTATAGTGATGACTGTTTTATTATGAAGTTCCACAGAAATCATATAAAAAGTTTGTCTTTTGGTAATTTTGAACTGATAAAAATTAATTCTCAGTTTATTTTTAGTCAACCACCCCGAGTGTTTTGATAGACATATATCATCGAATGCGCAAACAGTTGAGATGCAATTTCCTTGCGTATGTTCCGGGAAATTTAAAGTTAATTAGCTAGAATTATAAAATATTTAAGCGTTAAAACATTGTTCACTACGCGTATAGATGACAGCAAATATTACTGTTTCAATGAATAAAGGTGTAAAGTTAAATATCACCATCTCTATTTTTTGTCACCGGCTATCGGACTCATTTAAATAAATTGTAGGGATATTTGCTGAGAACGCGAATTTGATAATATCGTTAAGTGCACGATACAAGTCAAAAAGATTGGAATTGAACAACTTTCATCACTTTTACAAAGCGAGCCTAATTTTTGACGCAATCGAGTCGTGCGAGCTCCATGCAGAAGTAAAAGGGCTGAATTATCCACTTAAGCCTGAATATAAACATAACAATATACATAAATTCTTCATTGCAATTTCGCAAAAGAGTAAAATGTATCCATTCCCAACCAGGCAGGCTGTGCTAAGTCTACTGATATTTTCAGTGAGAATTTGTTGATTTAAATCCGTTTTAAATGTTTCTCTGTTGGTTCTCTAGATAAATCCAGTGAAAAAAATAGAAGGTCCTACATTTGTACATTGCGGAAGTGACATAGTTCGGGCCGCACAATACAGAAGAAAAATTCGCGAATAATAGATTAATGGTGAGACCCAGAAAAATATCATCCTTAAAACAAATTCACTGGTTGATTTTAAGTCAGCCAAAGATGCATTGATTGCTGAGAAGGTTTTACTCTTCACCTGGACCTAAAAAAAAAAAAGAAAATCAGGCCTCTCTGTTCAAGTGTATGGACTAAGGAGAGAACGTTGTTGTCCCCACAGTCAGCACTGCCGTTGTGGCTTTCAAAATTTCCTTACTTATCTAATATTCTCCACATATTTTGCGCCTGCAGTTCAAAATAAGTGTTCCAGGCTAGTTTTACTTAGATCAGTATTAATCGTTTGAGTCCCAGACGGTATTGAAAAAAACACTGTCGAATAATCCCAAACAGCGCGATCGCGCTTTCCCTATATATGTACGAAAATACTCCAGCAGCGCGATAGCGCTTGTTTAATTTTATGTCGAGAAATACCAAGCGGCGCGATAGCGCTTCTTGTGTGGCAGGTAACGTGATTCTCGTGTTCTTTTTTTCATCGCTCCGTCACTTTTATTGCAGTTTGCGTTGTGATCGGACGTATTCTTTCGTATTCTTCAGTTAATAATTCTTTTCATTATTAATAATTGTGTGTTTTAATCCTTTGCACCCGAACGGCGCCTCTCAGGCGCCATCCTTTTTATTACTGCAACTCGAACGGCGCCCGAGAGGCGCCATTACTATTTATGATAATATTGCACCATATGCATGCGTGCATGCGTTGTAAATTTTTTTACTAGGAGTGTGTGAGATTAGTCCATGGACATGGTGAACACTTAGATCCTGCAGTGTTAACACTGAAGCGTTTCAGGGAACATCGTAGCAAAATTTTTGATGCTCTGTTAAGTAAAAACACTGATAAGCGAAATCGAAACAAACGTTTGATATTCTGTTAAGCGAAAGCATTGGTGTTTAAAATCACTTTTTTTGTGTGTAGTATCTTTTTGAAATACTTTTACAAGCGAGAGTAAGTGAATTGTGAACTTATCAAAATATTTTACTATTTCAAATTTAGTCCATTTAAGGCCATAAAAATGGAATCATTGGACGAAATTTGTAGCAGCGAAGATGAGTTTGATCTGAATGAACATAAAGAAGATAGTGATCAAGATAATAGAAGTGAAGAAAGTGATGAAGTATTTGGTACAAGAAAAAAAAAATAAGAATAATAGAAAGCGAAAGTGATGATTCTTCTGATTCAGACGTTAGAGAAGAGGAAGATAGTTCTGAATGGGAAGATGTCACTGAATCTACAGAAATACCTGAAAGAATACAATTTAGAAGTGGTGAAAAATCTGCAGGTCCCCATGTTAGTGCAAATGTCACGGAACCATTGGATTTTTTTAAATTATTTTATACCGACCAGCTAATTGATACAATTGTCACTGAAACAAATAAATATGCACATAATAAATTGAAAGATAAAGAGTTATCGAAAAAGTCTATGTGGATAAACTGGAAAGAAACAACAACACAAGAATTCTGTGCATTCCTAGCGGTCATCCTTAATATGGGAACCATGCCGCTTGCAAATATAGCACAATATTGGTCGACGGATGGAAATAGTCGAATTCCTTTTTATCCGAATGTATTTACACGAGACAGGTTCACTCAAATTTTTTGGATGCTGCACTTGAAAACAATTACACCTAGAGCTACAAATGTAAAAACTCGCTTACAGCGGGTTAGTAACTACTTGGAAGAAATAAATACTAAATTTTTGGAACATTTCGTTCCTGGCCAAAATATATGTGTCGATGAATCCGTTGTGAAATTTAAAGGTAAATTTTGTTTTATTACTTATAATCCTCATAAACCGACAAAATGGGGAATAAGGATTTATGTACTCTGCGATTCAGAAACAGGATATATTTGTGGGTTTCTTCCATATTATGGTAGCATCACAACCGAACAGTTGATAAGACCTGACCTCCCGGTGACTACCAGAATTCCGTTACACTTATATAAAATGCTACTAAATTCTGTTCCCGGTGCACAAGGCCACCACATGTTTACAGATAGATATTATACGAGTCTTGTACTAGCCGAAGAATTATATAAAATCAAGTGTCATTTAACTGGCACAATACAAACCAACCGGAAAGGAATGCCGTTTGCTATAAAGAAACCAAAATTTGGAAGAACAAAGACAGTAGCATATCGGAAAAATAATACTATGATCCTGGCTTGGAAAGATAAACGGGTTGTGACCATGATGTCGAATTGGTGCGATGCTGACATGACTACCGTAAAAAGGTTTCAACGAGGTGGTGTTGAAATTGCTGTTAAGAAACCAAACGTTATTCTAAAATATATTGAATTTATGGGGGGCGTTGATCGTGCCGATCAATATACATCTACGTACTGTTTTATGCGGAAATCCTTAAAATGGTGGAGAAAGTTATTTTTTTGGGGATTGGAAATATGTGTAATCAATTCCTATATTTTATATAAAATGGTGAAAAAGCAGAAAAACGAGCGACCAATCAGTCATTACAAATTTGTGAAATTATTAGTGGATCAGCTAAAAGGAGATTATCGACAAGATCGTGGAGCTGGCCGTGGTTCGACATCTGCAACTACCGATAACAGTATCCGATTAAATGGTAAGCTACATGTGATGCAAAAAGGAAAAAAGAAAGATTGTAGAGTGTGCTCTGACCGAACGACAAAGATAAGCGGAAGACGTGAAACGGTGTATTACTGTGACACATGTCCTGAAAAACCCAGGTTACACCTTGGAGAGTGCATCCTCAAATATCACACTAAGGAAAATTATAAAATTTAATATTAAAATATTATGTTTGTAGTATGTAAATAAAAATGAAATATGTTAATAAACTACTTTTGTTTAAAATACTTATGTTTGATGTATTACAATTTTTTATTAAAACTACTGTCGGGTAGCTGAGTACCCATACTAAAAAATGGTTCGGGTGCAAAGGGTTAAAATGAGTAGACGAAGCAACGCACAAAGTAAATGAAAAATTAATTTCGATTTACTATTTAACTTTTCTAAATTTGGTGCATCCCTAAATAGGTATAATGAATCGAAAAAGAAAATCTGTAAGCACAAACACAAATCCATGTGATCATATTATCGTCGACGATGGCAACTGCATTGTTCCGGTAAAGCGCATAAGACAACGAATTCTGAGTAGTTGAGAGGATAGCGATACTGATTTGTCGCATCAAAGTTCATTCAACAGTCTACCAGTTACTGAAGACGTTTGATTCTCAAATCAACATGATTCTCTGGAGCCTAGCGAAAAATCTGATTCGCGATCTAACTTCCCCAGTCAGCGTAAACCGATTGAATTTTTCGAACTATTCTTTGATTCGACACTGTGGGAATCAATAGTTCAAGAAACGAATAAATATGCCGAGTATTCAAGACATTCTCCTAGAAAATTAGAATCCTTTGAAACAGAGATTTGGACACCCGTTACCGTGTTAGAAATGAAAGCATTTATAGCAGTTCTATTAGAAATTGGAATTACGAGAAAACCTAATATTCGTTCATATTGGTCTGAAAATTCCCGTAACATACCGTGGTTTCGAAGAATGTTTTCTCATAATAGATTCCAATATATTTTAAAATATTTTCATTTAGTTGATAATTCGTTATGTTTTACACCTGGTCACGCAAAATATGATCCCTGTGCAAAATTTAAACCACTGGTTGACCACGCTAATAAGGTATTCAAATTACATTATAAACCGCACATACAATTATCAATTGATGAGTCGTTAGTTGGAACGCTGTGCCATTCTAGCATAACGCAATATTTACCAAATAAAAAGCATAATCGTTGGGGAATCAAATTCTGGATGCTGTGTGACTCCGTTTCGAAGTATTGTTTAGCGTTCTCTTGCTATAAAGGTGCAAAAGAAACAATTTCTAGCGACAGAAAAAAGTTTGGACTTGGGTACGATGTCGTGGTGAATTTACTAAAAGATAGTAGTTGTTTGAATAAGGGGCATCACATTTTTGTGGACAACTTTTTTACTAGCGTAGAATTAGCTCGATATTTATATTCTATGGACACCTTTTTGACTGGAACAATTAGAAGAAATAAAAAATGTATTCCCGATGACTTGCAACAAACAAACGTAAACGAGGTAAAATACTTTCGTCGTCTGTAGCACCAAAAATGTAATAAAAAGATCGCATTTAATTTGCGCGCAATGTAGAAAAGGAATTCATCCAGTATGTTTTGATAAACACCAATGTTACAAATCATAATGTATTTAAATTGTTTGTTAATAAATATTTCAAGTTTGTTCGACAAAAATTATAGAAAAAACAACAAAATAAAAAATTTTATTTTGTATTATATTATTGCATTATTATAGTACTATTTCACCTATTGTAAAATGTACTATTTACGTTAAAAGGAGCTGTGTGATCTACTTGCGTCAGTAAGTCAGAGGGCTCGACTTTGACAATACGTAACGCACCGTCAGTTGTCCACTATGCTCGAAATGTACTGGGTTTTCTCAACATAAAATCTGAACAGCGCGACGCCCTGCTTGGGACTCAAACGGTTAAGTAAACTGCTCTTGAACTTTGTATCATTAGCTTAGTTGAGTCAGAAATTCATAAAAAGTTGGCATGCTTACTCTCCATTTGAAGTACATAATTAAAGCTATAACTTTTCTCTTTCGAATTACAGTAAAGCGGATCAGTGGATCAGTGTTTCAAATAATTCATACAATTCAGAATGTGTTTCAATTTCATTTTATTTTATTGTATCATTTTATTTATATATACTTTATTGTTTAGTCTGAATTTTAATTTTATTTATTGGATCTCTTTACGATAGCGAAAAATATTATTGCAGACATAAATGAGAAAACCGGATGTTTCTTTCTTTGTCATTAATATGTCTTTGTCATTAATATTAATATGTCATCTTTGTCTTGCCGTAGGTACAATAACTTCTATTGTCGCAATTGCTTCTTTTGTATTACGTTGCAAGCGGTAATAATAAAGACAATATTCTAAACGGAGATTTTACATGTATTTAGTACCTGACATATAAGTAAAGTATATACAGCGACACTATTAGTGTTAAAGTATATACCGTCAAATAAGACGTTCGACAAGTCTCTATCAAAATTTAAAAATCCTATCGAGGGCAGCGCGTCAACACCCAAGCTCTTTTGTGGACTGCTGTGCGATTTATCATTACTGTAACTTCATACTGTACATTAAACCAGTAAATATATGTAAACCGACAACAAATATAGTAAGAAATACAAATTAATAATAATAAATGTACAGGAAAACATACGTTTCGTTAGGCACATTCAATTTAAGAGAGGGTATTATTTGTTGCAACTTCATTTTATTGCAATGTTAATAAGTAATTTACAAAAGAAAAGAGGGTAAGACGCACATTTTCAAATATTTTATGATTATTTGATTTTCTGACGCCTTAAAATATTGCTTATTTTGAATATGAGCTCATAGCAGGAGCTTGTGAAATTCCCTAGTTCATATGCTGCTGCTGATGGATATGAGAGCGCTGAATATCAGCATTTCTTTTCCTGCAAGTACCATTCAAGTTGTTTGGGATCGTGTATTGTCCCCAATTGTCAGTTACAAAATAAATCTTCTAAAATAACTTCAGTTACGCACTCGAGCGGATATTGTGTTAGTGAATATACAAGTAGTCGCATAAGCTCGAGAAAAATGTGACAGTTTTATTCAGAAATCGAGTAATATCTCCTGTAATAAAGGGGTGAGTTCAACACACCCGCTTGCAAGTTGTTTTCCCCATCCTCGCTGATAGTAAGTCGATTTCCTTCCGCGCCGATGCCAATTATCTATAAATATCTCCGCTAACAGCTTTTTAGTATTTCATATCCCCTTTGATTGAGTACTTTCTGTTTTTTTTATGTTTCAATTGTCAATGATCGTTCGCTGATATCACACACATGGGAGCATAAAGTGAACAGTAGAGATAAAAAGGAGAAAGAAAGTGCAATTTCTTCCGTCCTTATGTTGTTGGTGCGACGCCCGGATCGTCTTCCGATTTCGCCTTCGAAAACAAATCCATTGCAGTTGCTTGGAAAGTTTTAAAATTTTACAAAAGATATCTGAAAAGATGTGACTGATAATAAGGATCTGACACAAGAGCTGCTAACAACGTATAAAGCATCTGGTTGTAATATGTCACCAAAAACATATTTTCCTCAAAAACTCGTCCTTTTTACTAAGCCCTGTAAGCGATTTAACTCAAGTCTTTCTTGTAACACCTTCCGATTCCGCAATCAAGTTTCAAACACCAAAAAACGACGCAACTTGTATACAATTTGGAATCCATCCCAAATTAAACAAACAAAAGGCGATTGCGTTAGATAAAATTAAGAGGATGGGAAATTAAAGGTAGGCACGTGATCTACGAATGTTACAAAACCAAAAAAATAAATGTAAAAGCAATAAACACCCTGATAACATTGAGATAAAACTAAGAATAATTGAGAAGAAATAAACTTGGTATGTAGATTGTGGAACTATTCAAAAAGTTGTTCACAGGAAAATGAATGAGCTTGATGAGAGATCGCCAGAACAATTACGTGGAGCAAAACAGTCTCTTTTTATGAAGAAACGTTATAAGCATCTAGTCAATTTTTTTATAGCCATAAAAGAAAGTGATACTGAGTTCACCAGGATAAGCAAATCTGAAGCACAAGCCGTGATCACTACCTTGGTAATTAGCAATAAGATTGATACGTAATATTGCTGTGGGTATGTGGTTACGAGGGTCGTTTGATAAGTCCCTGGCCCAAATGACAAAACGTGGTTTCACGAAAAAGTTTTTGCTGTCGCTAGGTAGATGGCACTTTCGAACGGTTTCATGAATTTTTTCAGGTTTCTGTAGGTAACAGTTTGTTTTTGGCAGCCATTCTAAGTTGACGTGTCACGCGAATCGTCAACGATGGAGCACGTCCAGTACCGAGCGGTCATAAGATTTTTTTATTTAAAAGATTTAACGCCGGCCGAGATAAAAGTCGAACTCGATCCCGTGTATGGTGAAGCCTCGCCCTCATATGCAACAGTAAAATTTTGGGTTGCTGAATTCAAACGCGGGCGTACGAGTGTTCTTGACGAGGAGCGTTCTGGGCGGCCAAAAAGTGTGTTGACGGACAAAAACGTTGAAAAAGTGCACGATTTAGTTATGAGTGACCGTCGACTTAAAGTGCGTGACATAGCTAAGTCCATAGGCATCTCAACTGAACGGGTGCATCACATCCTAACAGTTGATTTGGACATGAAAAAATTAACTGCGCGTTTGGTGCCGCGCCTGCTCACAGTCGACCAGAGACGCACCCGAGTCGTTACTTCAATGGCGTCTCTCGAACTCTACCGTAAAAATCCTGACGATTTCTTGAGGCGTTTCGTTACTGGTGATGAAACGTGGGTCCATCACTATACTCCGGAGATGAAACGACAGTCGATGCAGTGGACTAAGAAAGGAGAACCGGCTCCAAAGAAGGCAAAGACGGTCCATCGGCGGGGAAAGTGATGGCCACCATTTTCTGGGATAGTAAGGGGATTATTCTGATCGATTACTTGGAAGAGAGGAAAACCATTAACGGGGAATATTACGCAAAACTTTTTGGCCGTTTGGACCAGGCAATCAAAAAGGAACGTCCTGGTTTGAAGAAAAAGAAGATCTTGTTCCACCACGACAACGCCCCTGTCCACACCTGCGCGGTTTCCATGTCCAAATTACACGATTTGCGGTATGAGATCGTTGACCACCCACCTTATTCGCCCGACTTGGCCCCATGTGATTTTTTTTTGTTCCCCAAATTGAAAACTCACCTCGGTGGACAAAAATTTTCATCGAACCAAGAGGTGAAAGACGCCGTTTCCCAATTTTTTGCAGACTGTGACAAAAATTTCTTTTTGAACGGTATGAAAGGACTTGAGAAACGTTAGATCAGGGAGATTATGTTGAAAAATAAAAAAAAAATTTCCGGAAAAAATGCTTTTTTCTTACTTGGGCCAGGGACTTATCAAACGACCCTCGTATGTTTAAATTATGTTACATACAAACATGTTCAAGCCATCGAATTAAAGAGTCTTTGCAAATTACTATCGAAATAAAATAGTGAATTGAAGATATTTACAGTACAACTCACTCAAGTTTTATTTATTGCAAAAATAAAACTTTACATTTTATTGTAGTTATGAAAAATTACTGCCATTAAGTATTCTTTTTTCTCATGCATTCATTAAAGACACTATAATTTATGTACTTCAATGCAATGTACTTCTTAGCAAAATATTTAGCACCGAAATATCAAATGCACAAAATAAGTAGAATAGATAATTGTATTATGTCATTAAATTTAGGCCACTTAATTAAAACATATAAGTGTGTACAAAAAATAGATACTGTCGATAAATTTTTTTCAGAAATTTCAACAAAAATTGAGGAAACACTAATTTCTACTACGAGCGGCTCATATTGGTTACTTATTATCTATAACGTGTAAGCGTTATATTTTTTCATGCATAAAATGGACCAAACAAATATGTCGCCTTACAATAATTCATGCTTATGTTCAATTATGTTTGCAATGTTCTTTTATCAACTTTCTAACCAATTATTAATCAGTGTCTATGAAATTGGATTGTAACAATATCGGTTTAGAGAATATAATGTCTGTAAATCGGTTTTATCGATGTGAAAGCCTCGTAGACACTCTAGATAATTATGTGCTGAGTCGCTGGAACCAAATGGGCAGCGCAATTAATACTTATTCTTGATTGATAGCAGATTTACAAAATAACCAAATTGGTGTTTATATAAAAGCACTTGTATAACAAAAATGAAGATACACTTTAAAGAGCTTACATATTTACACCTATCACTCCACTAAATATCAATAAGTGGTTTCGTTGCCAATTCTTTTCGTCGTCGACGTTCATCTTGATCCGCTAAAAACTGCTTCTTGAATTCTTCGTGAACAGTTTGAAATGAAAAAGACGAACTGATACCACCTTTTCCAACAGCATTTTCTTGATGATGGTGATATCGTTGATATGAGTTGTTTTGTTGATTGTTGAAGACAGCGATATCACTAAGATCGGCATCGAGAAGATTTGACGAGGAACTTTCATTATCAACTGTTTGATAAGAAGGATCATGACAGTAAAGTAAATAGAAGCAGCAACCATACACACGACGGAAACATTGACGTTTAGTTATTATGAAATAAATGAAAATAAACAAGATCACAATGAATAACAATATCAAAAGGTACGAAATAAATATCAAATTGCTGAAGCCTGCAACAGTTTTTGGCATTTTTTAAATGCTCTGAATTTTTTTGCGATAATGAACATCGAAAAGTTAACGCGATTAAATGAACCTTAATCTAATTTATAAACAATTTAAAACTCTTTGTAATTTGAGTAACCGGTTCATGATGACACACTGTGTTAAATGAGCTGTTATCAAATGAATGAACGTTAACGCTAGTGTCAGTTAACCGTATATCAAGTGAAATTTAAAAGCATTGCTGTAGAAATTTTAGTAATCGAAAGTGCGTATGAGATATAATTTTAATCTTTTAATTACTTCTTTAAGTTAATAACACTCTCGCTTTCTTTCTCACTAACACTCTCGCTTAAGCTATGTATTAATGGAATGTAATCGATTTTTGCTGCTTCAATTTATTAACAAAGTATTTTAACTATCTACCACTTAAAAAAAGTTCTTCGTTGCAAAGCACATGATTTAAAAATTCCTATCAAAACATTCAAATTAATTTTTTTGCATAAACGAAAACTGCAAAAACGAAATTGCCTTTCGAAAAAATTACAAATAACATTACTTTAGATTAGCAAGGGAAGTTCCTTATCAATTCACTATTTTATTTCGTTTTAGACTAATTTGTATCACATTTTTCAATATTTTTTTGATTTGTGAAAGAGCGCCGATTTATAATTTTCTTATTCCGTGCAATCACATGAAACAATACTAACATGAACAATACTTGCGTTTGAAACCGACGATTCATGCAGATTTAGTACACTAAGGAAAAAAATTAACGGGTATGAAGTAAATATTAACAAGCTAGTTGAAACATTATGCAACCACGTTTTTAACAAGTTCACTACTGAGAGCCTAGTTCGGAAGAATTACAGTTTAAAGTTCCGACTGTTTATCACCATTGAGTGAAAGGCAAGCGTATGCCGTGGTTTATTTTTCAGTCAGTAATCATTTTAGTCAGTAGTCATTAGGTTTATATTTCAAGTCAGTAATCTAATCTGTCTTAAGATAAGGAGCAGATTCGCTATCGCGAACGGATCGTTTGTGTATTTGCTAGTCAAAGATGCTTTTCGCGATATATATGTCTAAAGTTATTGCACTTATTCTTCTCCACGCACCCGCTTACCTACGCGCCTAAACCGTTTTATTGCGGTTGTTAATCCATGTTTACACTTAAGCCTTCCACATGCTGCAAACATGTGGTCCCCAACGAGTGAGATTTTCCCCCATCTTCTTTATCTGAAATTTCTTCTGCCACATGTAAAAAAACCTTTCACTTTCCCAGCAAAAAACCAGTCCTTTTAAGTCTTCCGACTCGATCGGTTCGGTGATCATCTTCTGTTTACCGCGTTTCAACAGTCTTTTTTTGTCTTCCGACACGGTCGATTCGTAGAGAATATATCGGTATTCTTTCTCATGAATTAAATACAATAACGTGGTCCTTCTTCGAAGGCCTAGGGACACGCCGTGTGTGTCATCGTTCGTTCCACGAGACTCCAGGTTGGGGTCACTGAGAGGAAGCTGCAAAATTTCGTACTATGTGAATCTTCAGGCCCAGCTTCCTGAAGTGACGAGAGGATCTTCCCAAGGGACAAGGATCCATCATCTCCAGTATTGCATCTTCATACTCTGGACAGCACTCATCATTACACTATACTACGTCAGAAATTGTTAATCAAGTGAATTGGATTTAATAAAAGTGTGTTTAAAGTACCACCTGGCGTTTGACTAGCAATTTGCCTTACAAACTCCGGATCCTTAACAATATACTTAGTGAAAATTTGAAGTGATTGCTAAGGCAAACATTGAATACCTTATGATAGTTTGCAATAATACTTTTCACCATAGTCGATGTTGAAAAGAAGCTCCGGTAATCTTAACGCAATTTCCAAAGAATATTCAGTAACACTTAAAACGCTATGCATGGAAAATTTAAGTCGTGGAAACGCTTAAGTACTTTTTTTCATTCAAATCTGCAAACCCGTAGAATTTCCTTTTTTGGTTTCATGAAGGAAAAAATTTACGTTTTTCATCATCATCAGCTACTCCAAGATTCAAGGACATAATTGACTTGTGTGGTTTGTACATATTTGGGTCTAAGACTCTGCGTCGCTTTCTTGAGATTAATAATTATTTGCTCCATACTACTGTGGCTCTATCTCTATAAAATAAATTGCTAAGTCCTTTGAGAGGGATTTTATATATTTTATTTATCTACATTTATTCCTTCGTTATTTATTCGTTCGTCAGATGTAACCAATATGGATATTTTTAAGAAAATACCATTTTCAAAAAAGATATTGTACACTTTCAGTGCTTTTCAAGGAATACTCGATCGTATCCGACACGACAAAACATATTTAGACAGAGTATTTTTAACGAGTAAAAATAAGCCGTTTTGGCTCATAATGCCAATAATGTTTATATTTTACTAAATGTTAACATTCCAATTATGTCATCAGACACTGGATAAAAATTTGATCAAAACATATAAATCTCAACCTATAGAGAATGTAGGGTTCCTCGGATGCTAAATCGAATAAAAACTTAAGGAAGCAATGCCGAAATGACAAAATGTTCAAATGATAATGATTCAATCGCTTGATTGCAGACACAACAAACTTGCATTCAGAACTGGAACAATGTAGAAACTAGGGAAGGATTTGCATTTCGCCCTTAAAGTAAAATATTATTTTTGACTTTAGTAGAAATAGTTCGTTCCGCAATTCCTAAGACATATAGGGAGTTAAACCATTTTATGTTTATGGCTGTATTTTAAGTACTGGATGTATTGAGTAAGCGTCTAACGTGTCAATTGTTGTTTCAATGTTTATGAGAACGTATAATATAACGAGAGCGTCACGATTTATTCTAATAAGTGCGCCAAAAGGGGATCAACATTTTCCAACATAAGCAAAATTTACAAAGTATAATAAGTCAATAGTAATTTCTAAACTCGCAGAGCAGAACGATCGCTTGAAAATCGACCTGAACGAAGACGGCCGAAGAAAATGAAAGATAGGGATCTATTGGATGCAATACACGGAACAACGGAGCATCAACCAGCGGCGCGGAATTATAGGAGAGATATTCCTTACCCCTTCTCTTTATTGCACCGACCAAGTATATTTTCAACTGACGGTTACTTGTGATCAAACATCGATTTTGGGTAAGAATATGAAACTGAGCGAGACGGTTTACATGATTAGTCCGCGTCCTGTCCAAAAGGAGACATACATGAACTGAAAATTTTCTTTGCTGTTCTTGATTTGGTAGCTTTTGCAGCCAGATCAAACTTCAATCGTGGATTCGTTTTATTGGGAACTGGACTTACTAACATAATCAATTACGCACAGGAAAGGGAATACAATATTGAAAGGAATTTTCGGAAAGAAATAATAAACCGCTTTGAGGTAAAATTTTAGAGAAGATTCAAGCCAGTTCCTAGACATGAGTGACAAGTTATTTCAAATGTCCATAGGTATGTATTAGGCAATTTCAAATAAACAATAAGAATCACCACATAAAATTTATCGTGCATTGTGTGCAATTTTAAATTTAGTTTGCAATTTATTGGGCTCGAAGACATGAACACGACCTTCTTTTCATTTACGATTGACTAGAGCTATTTATCTATGCACTATACGATAGCAGAATTTTATATATGAACGAGCTCAAAAATTTCAAGAAGTATTTTTTTTTAATTGCGCCGCGCATTGTGTTAGATCTTTTATGCTAAATAATATGCAAGAGCGCTCAAAGCTTTGTTCTAACAAAAAAATTTAGAGGGATTTTATCCAGCTTATAGGATTTTATAATAATCCTTTAAATAATACATAGCAGTGCAAATGGCAACAACATTACTTTGAGAACTGTTTATGAAGCACAAACAGTCGTAAGCCAGAATTCATTTTCATTTGCTTTCAGATCAGAAAAAGTGTTGAGACTTACGGATTTACTATATTTATACAAGCAATTTATCAATGTTGAGATAGCTTAATTTGCGAGAAGCAATTTTTATCAATAGACCAATCAATCTTCTGATCTTTTCAACATAGGAAATTCATCCCCTAGCATTAAGCAATGCACAAAGATATTAGTGTATCATACTGTTATTTATATTTTATACATAAGTGGTTCTTTTGACTATTTGTTTCAATTAGAATTATCAGATATATCTAAATGTACGTTTGAGTTTTAGAAAAGGTTTTCTTCAATCCACTCAAATCAATTTCATGTGTTTCCGGCGACTTAGCTCTTCTTTAATATTTTTACGCTTTTTAACTTATTCTTCATTCTAATTGATCTGTAGAATCTCTTAATGGCATTTCGAAAATTGAACCGGTCTTTCTCTACATATTGCTATTGATAACTTTCTTATTTAATTGTGAAAATGTGTTTGTGATAAACTGCATTATCAAGGTCTAGTAGTTCTCAAGCTATAACTTATATGAATAAGGTACAGGCCAACAATTTTACATCAGGTTTGTCGTTTTTACAAAAACGTCTACAAACGTCTCGCAACATGCGGCGAGGCGAAATTTTCACTAGAGGAGTCGTCAATGGATCGATGTTAGGAAGAGTTGGATGGCGTCTGGTCTCAATGAACGTGTGAAGTTGGATTGGTGTGGTTATTAAGTTGAATCTACCAGGGCTACAGCGGGCAATCGATTCTCTGAAATTCGGTTTCAACTCGCTTACGATTATATCGTAGTCTCCGTGAATTCGCACAGTTCGTTGCCACACTCCTCACATTTCACGTTCTTAGATCGGTGCGAGACCTAATCGTCAATTAGAGCCTGACGTTCGTGTTTAAATCCATGACAAGTGACTAATCGATTTCTCATTAGCTATCGCATATGTAGATGACGATCTAAGTATTTTGTTTGATTCATTTTAAAAATGCACGGGTCCTGCTCAATAGCGTCATCGTCATAAACATCTAAGGTGCGCAACATATACGACATAGCACCTCTTCATTTTGATCAGATGCAACTGATTTTAAAGTCATCATTTTACGCCTAAATCTTCTACGACGTAACACAATTCATACCAGGCCTACTAATGTACGAACCTAAAATAAATCCTTTAGCAACATCGACAATTCTACACAGTTTGCATTGGTAAAGAATCATCCGATGCAATTGCGTTTTAGATTACGTCTCCAAAGAAGTAAAATGTTACTTAGGTGGAAACCCCGGAAAGGTGGACTTAAAATGCGAACGAGAATTATATATACGGCAGAATGTCGTTCGAGTTCATCGTAGAATATTATCGTTATTAATTCATTCAATAGTGCACAATTACACTGCTGAACTCAAGATTCCAGTAATATTCCTTTTCCAATTACTTTAGAAAATCAATTCAGAAAGTCGTGTTTGATTAATTTGACGTAAAAAGTGTTTGTGGGAGAATACTTACAATGAACCATGCAGCAAGTTATATTCTGACATGAGAAAAATGTAAAAAACACATTCTACAGAATTTATTTCAAGGAACATGATCATAGTTTAATTTTAATCCTAAAGTAGTTTCTGTATCGGGTTACTTGTCGCCATTTTATTTACTTAATCAGCATAGATCGCCAAATAGGCTCAGGCTAGCTTAAATTTTAAATAAATATCGTTACTTAATAAGTGATGAAATGCTGTCTGAAATGTTAATAGATCATAAAAATTTCTACTACTACATAAGAATTACGCACTATTTCCTTCTCTTAAATTAGATACGCAAATAATTTGCTTGATTTTATCATTCTCCAAATTTAATTTTTGTTTTAATATTTCGAATGTATTTCATTATGACGATCAATTTCGATGTTGGATTTTTCGCAATCATCCGTTCATTTTAAATTAGTCACAAAAATGTAAAACAAATCATTAATCTTACAAGCTTCAGCAAATCTTTGTAAATTTTATAATTATAGTCTATGCAGTTAAAAACTATATAAATGCAATAAAGGAAATTAAGTTAAATTAGAATGAGACTGATGCAGATGCGGGACCATAGCCAATCATTTAAGAAAACCAAACGTAACGTAATGTAAAAACGGGACATTTACATTGCTAATTACCTGCCGTCGACGTCATCGATGATGCACCAGCTGGTCCACAATTTATATTATTATTAGCTATTGATGAATTATTTAAAGTAGGTGGTGGTGGTGCAGGTCGATTAAAAGGATTTTGTCTACGCGGAGGTGGTTTTGGAGCAGCGCGTTGTATCGTTTCTTCGTTATATTCTTGAACAAAAATTGGAAAAGCAAAACAAAAATCCTCTAGCGATACTGTCGAATATTGAGTGTAACAAAACTATCATCATTTTTATTTTAAAAGATCTTAGTGAGCAATGATTGTTTTGCTATCTCAACATAAGTAATGCTTATAATTAATGGCTATACGATTCTTATACTCACTTTTTCGAGTTCCTTCGATTTCTTCCAACTGTCTTTGTAATTCAGCAACCATAAGTTTTTTATATTCATAACTAGCACATGTCAGGGCTTTCATCCATGTTTCCATTACATCTTGTCGATCAGCACTTAGAGTGTAGGTTCTATTGCCATTAAAAATTATTTGAAAACAATAAGGTTCTGTCTCCTCTTCACATAGTTCTGAAATTATATAAGAATAAATTATTAATATGAGGCGGGATCCGATCTATTAATTTTGACTTCTATGGAGAAAAAAGTTAAAGAAGAAAATTGTTTATTCAGTTCAACACAGTGTAATTAAAAAATGGCATTAAGGTTACCGTCATCTGCGTTCAGTTTACGAATATTCATTAATATATGTCTGATTGCACACGACATTGAATAAATGAAAATATACACGGATATATAGCTAATAGAAGGAATAATACACAAGCGAAGACTTCGTCGCCAAGGCTCTACAGCGTATTCAAGACTTCTCGCTGCTAATTTTCTACCACCTTGTACTATTTGAGAATGTAACTAGCACTACTCTTGCTTTGTCCATTGTATCTGATTACCTACAATCCTTCATCCTTTGGTTCTACCGTCAAACACCTTATTCTGTATCCGAAGATCTTCTGATATCTTATGGACAGCCGTCTCGAGCTTCGGCTGTATAATATTTCGGAAGCATCTTGGTTGTTGCATAATTCATACGACTATTATTGCATCCGTTAACGCCATTAGTTTTTACCCAGTTTTTCTCCAAATATTTTATTTAAATCCTCCTTTTGAAGGCCCTGGTTTTTTAATGTTTACCTAGGGGTTTATGCTGTGCAACCATGGCACTACATAAGGTACAGACCCTGGAACGACGATGGTTGTCACGGCATCACTAAATCTCTTGGTATACTTTCTTGCAAATTTCATCTAGAATTCTACTACCTGATAATGCCTCCCGTCTCCACGTGACAACAGTTCGGGCTTCCAGGGGCTACCAATGGAGAATTGTAAAACAAAGTTTTCTGCACCTCAAATCAATGACAAAATCGGATTTGCATTAAAGGTTGGGAGTTAGACAAATGGGCTTACAATCATGAAAAAAATATAAACAAAAAGTTAAAAAAAAAAAATTTTTCGTACAGCGATAGGATGAAATGCCTCGGAATAGATTGATGAAACGAAACCGTAAATGTAAATTCTAAAACCCCATAGCCCCAAAACAAAGTGTGGAAAATATTTTATCATATAATATTATTTATATTGCAGAATATATTGGAGAATAAATTAGTATTATTACTACTAACACTAAATTCAAAAACATTCAATTTTCAAATTGAATTCAAATGGTCGGTTATAAATAGAATTTGTGCTAAGTTTGCATCGTTGCAAGCACAATATCAAAAGTCAATGTTATTATTGAAAAGTAAAAAAGTCTAAAGTGGGGAAAAATGATAAAAATTGCATCCAATTATCCAAAAATTAAAAGAAGTAAAATTTAAAAAAAACCACGCCCTTACGCTGCAACAATGCAAACTTCACACACCTGTGAACCAAACGATTCAATTTTTCGAACAGAATACTATTAGCAGCTCTGAAACAAAACTAGTTACTAGAATGTGATATGCCCACAATTAAAGGCCTTCGTTATTGTAAAATGATAACCAATTTGTTTCTACCTATGACAGAAAATATTAAAATGTTCCCAGAAGATGGTCCCAACAGTATTCCACATACGAGCATACAGATCGTGCATTGTTTCATAATTCATATTCTTAACGCATCGCTTCACATTTTTTTGATTAGAATATTTACAACGTCGAACCCCTGACTGATCAAACGACACTGAAATTTTTAATTCAGATTATTCGAAGTTACAGACTTAAACATGCCATGCAGTTTCGCATAGTTTCCGTACTGATGAAAAATCTTTACGAAGGGGACCTTGAAAGTTAAAAAGTAACATTTCGCATGGACTATCAAAAGTCGGGGTGGCCGTACTTCAGACATTTTATTTAATAAGATGTTTAGTTTATTATTTACCAAAAGTTTGAAATATTTTGGAAAAGTGATGAGTTTTATTTGCAATTCAAATCTGGGACCTTTGATTAGCCCTCTTCAAAAAAATAAAGAAATCAACTAAATGACCAACTACTTCAACTGGTATCGCTAGGAACTCTGAATGTTTATGTGAGGTTATGGTCTACACAAATCTTAACTTTAATTACCTACAGGTAAAGAATCGCTATAAAGGCTTCGTAAATATCATCACATTTTCAACATATTTCTTCGAGGGTTTCTAACCAAACAAAAAAGCTCACTAGTCGTCCGCTATCATGTCGTATAAATAACGTAAAAAATAAATCAGGATAGGAAAACTGTAGACAAAGTAAAACAACAGAAAATGAAAAACACAAATCGCTGAAATATCTTCGTAATAATAGCAAATATTGAAAGAAAACAGTGGAAATTCATCTCGAAATTTATCTAAATCAAATCCTGAGGGAAGAAGAAGCAATCATTATAAGTTTGCGGTGCCAATGAGTGTCCAATTCACACCAAGCCAAAACCCGTAATTATGATGCAGGAGATTTATCTCTACATGGAATATAATTAACATATCTCCGTGGATTATTATAGAACAAATTTCTATTCACAAAGTTGTAATAAATAATAAAATAAATTGTCAGTGATAAAATATTGTCAAAAAATTGTGTGCAATCTATACTCCATCCAAACAAATATAGAAAAGAAAAAATAACTAACCATTGTAGTATATAATAGCTACAGTCACTATCTTTCAAAATAAATTTTAATGCGCCACTATGACATAAGATTTTAAAATTATGAAGGAACACTAACCCTACACATCAATCTGTATTTTGTAACTATTTGATCGGCAATCGAAACTTAGTTATCCTAAGTTTAACCACTTTAACCACTTAACCTTCCACTTTACTTTCGCTTTCCTTTCCGCTGTGAACTACTGAAATGTTTATAGGTGCTCAAAAAACCCCAGCAAGAGCAGTCTGGTGCTCTGGACTCGTTGTTTCCTTCGTTGAATATATCGAGACGAAATACGTTTAAATAAAGCAAAATTAGCAAAGTGGTCTTTATAAAACATATTTAAAAAAAAAATTGATTAGTTTCCAAATTAGTTCGATAGAGTTAATTTCACCTAGATTACCCCCATTAGATATAGTTTACGTCCTGATTTTTGATTGCTAAGTATTCAAGCATGATAATTTTTTGTTGGATGTTTTAGATAAATTTTCATTGAAACTGCGATTAAATTATTTCGAATTTCTACCTTTGCGAAGCATAATCTAGGTCAGTGATAAAATTAAAACATAATCGATTCGGTTTAGGCTCCGTGGAACGTTTCTTAGTAAAAAAAATAGCTTCATAAAGCTTCATACTAAATAACAAACATATCTTGTGTTAACTGTAAGACTTAGCAACATACAAGACAATAGCAAATTGATAATATGTTGAGAGATACATTAACACATGAAAAATTCAACCAAGTTGCATAATTTTTTGTAACAATTGATTGTGCTAGTTGGTTTGATCATATTATAAATTATGACAAGCACATTCAATCATTAATAAATATATTATTTTGTTTATAAGAACGGACGGAAATTAGAACATAGTCTACAACTCATTTACATCTTTCGGCAAAATTTCAAACTGTTTTATAAAATCTTTTATCATGTTAATTCTAGATAAGTACCAAATTGGAATGATTTGAAGAAGCTTAAACTACTTTCGACATCGGGTTAAGCCTGCAATTTCTGAATTAAACCAATATACTTTTGCTTAAGGGCAATTACATGCAATTTTAAAGCGAATTTATCAGAAAAATTAGAATTTGACCGTCAAGTTAAACTGTAGATAAATCATAGACTTCTGTGAAATCAGGGAATTGTCGATACATTAGGTCATGAGTATGTGACGAAACGCTTATCGAAAAATTCAGTGTCGTTTTTTATGGATTTTCATGGAATTGTGGTTTCAGTGGAATACCTGGATAGTAATAAAAGCAAAACCTTATTTGAAAAGCTAAAGGTAAGTGTTTAGAAGGCATCCATAAAGATAGGGAATTTTTTTAGTTCAACGCCATATTCTAGCACTTTATCCGTCAGTAGTCTAATTGATGAGAGTTTAGTTATAGCTTTACAAAAAATTATCTCACAAATATATGTTGCGAGAAAATTATTCTCAATTTTATCATGCAAAATTGAACGTAGGAGAGTTGAACATCTTTGATGCTTCTTAGGAAAGCATACATTTTGAAAATAGTCATGGATAAAGGACGCATTTAGCGATGGACTTACAGATGGGCTAGCAATTCAAAACATAATACCAACACACAAAAACCAAATGGATGAATTTTTCTATGTTTAACTCTGTTTTATACAGCAATGTTTCCGTAATCCGAATAATTGATTGTAGGGTTTGTCGGATTATCGTAGATTTCGGATAAACGAACCTTTTTCCGTATCAGTAATACAAACGCTAGACATTTGATTTTCAATTACAACGTATTTATTCCGATTTAAAATATAAGAATTATTTAAAAACATTAAAAAAATTCATCAAATAAAATTACATCATAAATATAGAAAACAACAAAAGTTTATCTTATTAACGACGAAAAAATTATTAATTTTTGTTTGCTTCGCTGTTTTGGAGGATGCGTTTGAAACAGCCATATCTTTTAAATCTTTCAACATTTTAATTTTTTCGATGCAAATATCGTTTTCCTGTGCCCATTGGATGGCTTTCTCAATGCTCTGTGAGGCTTCGAAATTACCTACTCTGGGAATCAGTGACGTTACTTTCAGTTGGATCATGGCTGGAAAGTTGTGAGGATACTGACTGTGGATCACTGAGATTTTCGTCTATCCAGTCTTCGATGTCACTTTGCGACACATCAACGGAAAAAAAAAGGTTTAAGGCAACCTGAATCGATTGTCTACTATCGGTATAAGTTCCACTATGTTGCTATCCATGTAGCGAGTGGTAAGTTGTCATCCTCATCCCATAATTCAAGAAGTAATTTAGTCCAGTATTTTTAAATTAAGTATGTCGGTACTAAGTTTCTGCCAAGCATTAATTAGCATATCGCAGCTATTCCGTAGTGTAATTGACTTTAAAACGTTCATTACGTTTTCCTCGCCACTTGCCACTATTTTTCCTACTAGCTAATGGCGTTTTGATCCATGGGCTGTATTAAACATGTGGAGTTTGGGAGAAGGAACATAATTTTATGCCTTCCATCTTTGGTTGCTAATTGTTCGGAACAGTGGCACGTTACGTTGCCAACAATCAGCAAGGATTGCAACGGTAAATTGTTCTCTAGCTGATATTTTTCAACCTGTTCAACGTAAGACTCAAAAAACCAGTGCCGGAAGATTATAGATGTCATCCAGGCATTCTTTGTTGAGAAATAACGTTACTCTCTCCAAATTTTTCTTCCAGGTGCGTGTTTCTCCTTTGCATGCACTAGTGTTCTTGTTAGTAGCATTTTCCAAAACAATGAAAATTCGTCCGCATTATAAATTTGAGAATCCAACAAATTACTGCGTTGAATTTCTGCTTGAAGTTTCAGCCGAAAAGCCGGGATCAACTCAAGTTGGGCAGGTTGTTTCTCACCACAAATTTTCAAATCTCGAACGCCATACTGAGTCTTGAACTTGCTGAATGAGTTGCACTAAATTTTTTAGTAGATCCATAGAATTTCTCATGAATCATCTTTGCTTTCTCGCATAAAATGCTCTCTGAAACAGGAATCTGTTTATCACGTTTTTTAACAAACCACTCATATAATTCCTTCTCCATTTTAGGATAACTGCCACGGTGCAATGTTTTCCTTTTTTTTAATTTTCTTGTAATCGAATTTATCGAGGAATTGTTATGTATTTTCAAAAAATAACAAAATAATAAATATATAATTTATAATGAATAAATAATATTGCGGCAACCGATAGGTCGGACCTGCAGCGAAAGAAGGAAGAAGGTTAAAGAGACGGGGTTATTTGAAAATACAAAGGCCGCATAATGGCGGCCGAAGAAAATTACTTTAAACCGACTAGCTCACCACGTGGGCGTGGGGGTTAGGACATTATTTAAGCCCTGATCCTTCCATGTTACATGACACACAACCAATATAGGTCACCCAATCAATAGAGGAATCAATTCAAGTATCAATAGAAGTATCGAGATACACAACCAATAGAGGTCACACTATCAATAGAGGAAGTATTAAGAAGTATCAATAAAGTATCAATTGAAATATCAATCGGAGTTTCAATAGAAGTATCAATCAATTAGAGAATCAATCAATAGAGGGAGCTCGATCCGAGGTAGTTTAGGGATTCACTCAACCTAAGTTCATATAAAAACACGTTGGATACAATGTAAAACAAATATATTTATTATCTAGGAAAAATCACGTCTATAAAATATGGCGGTTCACTTGCGAGAGTGATTACAGGATCCTGTCAAAAAATTAATATCCTCCCGATCCTTACTTCGTTCCATATTCGATGGTTTGAGTGGCAGTGTCGCCACAGTAGCGCACCAGAACAAGTAAATCCTGAAACCAGCTGAGGGGGAGATTCGTGCTAGAGGAAGCAGAGGTGTTCAAATTCAGCGCAGCACAATTCAGAGGTATTCAGAGTCAGCGCAACACAATTGACAGGTGGTCAGTATCAGCGCAGCACAATTCAGAAGTGTTCAGAGTCAGCGCAACACAACTCACAGGTGGTTTGATCTTTTGATCTCTTTATTTATTAATCTAATATGAAGGAGTAAGCTTTTTCTGTGTGTGTGTGTGTATGTAACATTGAAGGATCAGGGCTTAAATAATGTCCTTACCCCACAAGGTGAGCTAGTCGGTTAAAAGTAACTTTCTTCGGCCGCCATTATGCGGCCTTTGTATTTTCAAACAACCCTGTCTCTTTAAACTTGTTCCTTTCTTTTGCTGCAGGTGCGACCGATCGGTTGCCCGATTATTATTTATTCATTATTAATTATAAAATAATTTTTTTTTTTTTTTTTTGAAAATACATAACAGAATCTAAATATACATTTTTAACACGTTTTTATCACTAGTACACCACACTCACGCGGGAGCCGCGTGATACATAGTGGACGTGTTAAGCAACTAAATTTCACTATAAAAACTCCTTTAACTTACTCTTTCAATTCATTGCTTCTCTTTTTTATGTCGATAACAGTCGATGAGGTCTTATGAGGACGTCTTTTTATTGTGGCCATTATTTTTCATTCAGATTAACACTTTACCTCACGAGATACAAGCATCGATAGAGGTAAATATCGTCAACTTGATCGCAAACTCGTGCCCACTTTTCGTAGCGCGCTTTACCTGAATTTTCTATCCTTTCATGGTGATATACTGGCTCATTAGTATTCTTACTTATGTTTATTATAAGGACTATTTTACTTCATGTTGCGGAGCGAGGGGGTGTTGCGCATAATCGTTGCCTTGTATCAAGACAAAGGCATAATGCATTTATATTATCCTGCCCATCGACGAATTTCCATCATATGGAAAACTGGTTCGCATTTTGTATCATTTTGATAATACGATTTAGAGTACTCAATGTTTTGCTCGAAGCTACAATTCTTTGGAGAAAACATTAATTTAAATGCGCAAGTTTCTACATGGGAATTAACTTGATGAAAAAGGTTCGAAAAAAAAACAGAAAAAGTAGATTGGTTGATGCAATTTTGTATCTGCATTTGAAATGCGTGAGGCATATCCTTATAAACGGCTTATTATCTTGTAAGTGCGTGCATATATTATAAAATAATAGTCTTATCTATTTTTTTTTGTTTCAATATACACAATAAATTTATTGTATATGCACACGGTTATCTTCGTGTTTATGAGGAATTCGGATTATTGGAATAAAAATGTCGGTTTACTGGACCATAATACTAAAAATTTAAGGGTTCGGCTTACTGAAATAACTGCTTAGGCAGTTCAGCATCAGACTCGTAAGAAGACAATTGGAAGGTGAAGGACAAATTACAAGTATCAGAAGAGCTCGGAAGGGCTTATTCATAATACGATAAACATTTTTTAGCAAGAATCAAAAACATTCCACCGTGCATTGTAATCAAAATTTAAACTGTGTAATTGCATCGGGTAAATACAACAAATGCAACAGTCACCAAAATTCTCTAGTTAATTACTTGATTGCTTTTCGCAGTCCTTTCAATCATCTTCAATATTATGCTCATGTATATTTGAGCATTATCTTTTGTTTGAGCATTAATCTTTTGTTTGAGCCTACTATATCCTAAGTCCATACATTATTTAAACTCGCTTGTTGTTTTGTCAATTGCTATCGAAACATTTTTCTAAGAACATTGAATTAACAAAAAATGATTATTACAGTAGGAGAAATTGCATATTATAGTTTGTAAACCACTATAAGTTTCGAAAACTTGGAATATTGTTTCCTCTCATCAATTTTCTAATTGTGTAAAATTTAAAAAAAAAAACTAAAGTAGTAATTACGAGCTTTTGAGGTGTCTGAATTTTGCAGTTTGCATCGCTGCAATCGCAATAGTCTACAATTTTTTTTGAAAAATTTGACTTATATTCGAAATAAATTCAAATATTCGAATAAAATTTAAAATTTTAGTCATACTATCCAAAAACATTCAAAAAGTGAAAAAATTGGAGACGGTCGCATGTAAACTTCGGACACATCTCTGTGACTTATTTCAACAGGAAAATTACACGGTTAAGGAATAATAATCGTTTACATGTAACTTGGAGACATAAAATTATATGTTACATCATCATTACATGTAGCCGCGATCGTAGATAATTGGGTACTCACAGTACAGCGTCAATTCATCGTTTAAGATGATTGCGACTTCAGACTGTTACGAGGTAACAATGTCTTTAATGAACCCCATTGTAAATACTAAATTTTTGGGAATTTTAAAAATTTGCTTGTAGTCCCAAGGACTCATGCAACGAAATGATTGAATGTCCATTGTCGGCCTACAACAATTGATATCGCGTTCATCATGAAACAGGACCAAGTTTAGACGAAAGATTGGTAAATCAAAAATAGCATTTGGGTTAAGCGCTCAGTACAGTACTCAGAGGCGGTTTTTGAAACCTTATAACTTCGGTGGGTCTCAAGATTAATTAAACACATTCTCGATTTTTACCCTTCCTTTTTTCCGCTGTACGATCCCTAGTATCAAAAGATGCATTAGCCCTGGATCTGTCAGCACTCACCAGCGTTGTTCGATCTTGCATTGCGCTTCATCAAACTGAATAAGATGTTCACACAAAATGCTTTCTTAGAATCGCCATTTGTTGACGTAGAAAATAAACGTAATACTTCGACATCTGTTTACCTTTTCTTCAATTAACTACCCACCATTGTCAGAAGATTCACGTTATCCATGGCGAATGAAGTAGTTTCATCAATGTTAGTGTAAGATGTACAGCGGTGAAATCTAATTAAAAGTGCAGCAAAAGATGTAAAACTGCTAGCTTGATTTTTCGTCACCGCTAGCATTTTCAAAGCACGTTAACCCGCTGCTGGCTTTCGAAAGCTAACAAGCGCGACCGTTCACACCACGCACAATGCAAGCAAGATAAACTCAAGAACATAATCCCTCGAGTATTATGTAATCGTTGTGTATTTTATTTACTATTTGTGTTGTTACAACAAAAATTTAGACTTACCTATCGTGCAACCCTCGACAATAATTAAACCGGTGGGCTCCCGGTCGCCTTTTTTCTCAAAGTAAAACAAAAGATTCCCTTTGAGAACGAAGTAGCGTTTTTGCCAGGCCTTGTTAACTTCCCCGCGTTTACTCAATATTCCGTCCAGATCGTAGGGTGGTGTCGTTGCGAAAACACATAAGTTTTTCTCATTGATTTTCATGATGCACTTATGTTTATAGTTCACTATAATACTGACGATTACTTTAGGTATACGAATGAAAATGCTCTCTTGTTCATCACTTAAGAAAACGTGACACACACAATCGTTTGATTTCCGTCGTCATGCGAATGGGATGGAGGGGAATTAAAAACGCAATAAAGCAGACGACTGACCACTAATTTCTCACTTAAATAATATAATCGAGTAAGGGTTTAAAACTTAAATTAAAAAATGTACATTTTGCAGAAGAAAACTTTCTAAATCACTATGGCCTGAAGATATTTGGCCATTTGACAGGTGGTTGACAACGAACAAGAAATCAAAATTTTGAGCAAATTAGGCTTCGTTCGGTATTTTTATTTAATTTCCATTTCATTCCTACACTTTGAAAAATTAAATAAACATCACAGAGGTATTAATCGAGGCCAAGAACAAAGGCGTAAAAATGACGAGCTTCATTCAACAATCTAAATCTCCACTCGATGATCTTCAACTCGTAATGATAATCGCACACACTGCTTAATTCCAATCATTTTTGAGATTCAATAATCTTTAAGATTAAACGATCATTGTTGATGGAAATTCGGTTTTAACGCCTAGTTGTGATACTGTTTCAATTAGATGTGAAATCAGCCAGAATATTCGTATTGCTCCTCATGATTCTTCATTCCACAAAACTATTCCAGAAATCACTTAAACATCAGAATTTCTTTCTTATTGTTAAAACTTAGTAATAAAATGAAAATTTTAATAAAGTGTTCTCACACTTTTTCTCTTCCTCAGCAGATAATAATCCCCAGAAATTTTTCTGGTACAAGCATAAATTCAGAATCGGAGGATTTTTCTATCTTCCAATCTATTCCATAATTGATTTTCTTCTTCTATGCTCTCTGGATATGTTCCAAACATTCGAAAGCGTAGGTTTGACTCCAAAAATGTTCTTGTTAAACATATTTGAATATGTTTTGGTGATTTTTTCCTACTATCGAGCTCCAAATGAGTTCTCGACTGAAGTTATTAAATTATTAAAGTTATCAAAATTATTTTGGCAGCAAAATTATAATAGAATAACCTTGAACTTTAAACATAAACTAAGTTTATTGTCAACTGTGCACATTACGTTTGATAAGAATAAATTAATATTTTATAAAAACTGTATAATTTATGCAATGATTCTATTAATATTGACTTAATTCCAAACCTGGCATTTCAATTTCGTAATCAGGAACAAAAGTTATAATATTCTTAAAAAAAATCTACAACAAACCACAGAACTGCGAATGTAAATGAATATTATAGTTTATATCTACTGGTATAAATCTGCCTTCAGATATAATTTTGTCCCAGACAACATACAGTAGACAGCTGTTTTGTTGAATGTCAGTTTCAGTTCGTTGCTCAATAGATTTGTCAAAACAAAAGACGTTTCTTTCAACAGCACTAAGGATTCTAGCCGGTACGGAGGCGATCAGCATTTTTAACTTCATACCCTGTTTCCGTTCCAACACAATTTGAATGAAGTTGTATAGAGTATTTTCTAAAATTAACATTCATTACAGAAAGTTTATTTTTGAAAATTGAGCAGATCGCTAACAAGTTTGTTTCATCGATTTTAAATCAAAACGCAAAATTTTCATTTAAATGGTAAACATTTTCTCCAGAGATAATTTTAACATGGTTTTAGCTCGATGCAGTGTCCAGTGTAACCCTTTCAAAGTATTGAATCTACCTTGAAATAGTATATTTCACTTATTTTATCGGGGGAAATTCGTTCCGAAATACGGCTAGAATTATCAGATTCAACACTTCCATCTTAGAGGTCTAAGTTAGTCCTAAAGAAGGAGAATCTGCGCCTTAACCAAGGGCTGTGCTGGCGGAGTTTAAACAGGCTCTCAAGCCGAGCATAGCATCACAGAAAAAGAATTGAAAAATGAATAGTGAAAAATAAACAAATAGAGTTTTAAAATATGCGATACCTGAGGATGGATAATTTCTTATAGCAAGTCAGATAAAATTCAGGAAACGAAAGAAAACAGCCTACTTTTTTTAACATTTCCGCCGACGGTTTGATAAAATTTTGTTAATTAAGTTCCGTCGATATGCTATCAACTATGATACAAATGTTTTTGTTAGCTTCCTGAGACGAAATACTAAATATTCATAATCTAATGAATAATAAATACTTAACTCTGTTGATATTCAATCAATTATTCGACGTTTATGCTTGCGGATACTTGGGCAAGGGTCCATGTTTTACACCCATAGCAGAGCACAGGCTTTATGACAGATTTGTTAACTTTGAGCTTTGCTTTTCTGTGTATGCAGCTGGTCTTCATAATCGTCAGAACTGAATAAAAGGTTTTATTTGCGAACTATACTCTTCGGCATATTTCGTCTCTGTTATTAGCTGTTCTCGTTATTTTGGCGCCTAGATACACAGTTTCGCTCACATTTTCGATACTGTTTTCAAAATTGTTATAGTTAGGGGATATTTTCTCAACCACGTCATGAGCTTTGTTGTCTTCTGATTGGTTTGTATACCTATTAGTTTTGCTTCGCAGACGAGTTTTATTAAGAGTTCTTTGGCAGTTATCAGCGAACGTGATAAAATACTGATGTCACTCGCATAAGCTACCACTTGGCATTACTTGTATAATAGTGTGCCGCTTGTATCGACAGTTCTCTTTCTTATGACTTATTTCAGAGCTGAAATGAATAGCAAAGGGGCCAACCCATCTCTGAGCGTTAGCCCAGCATTCGTCGATGAGTTGGTTATTGATATGGACATGGGAGGTTGTCGATGTCATTGTATAATCCGAATTAATTTGACTGGGATACCAAAGCGAAGCATTACTTGACACAGTACGATGCGACCAATACTGTCTTATGCTTGCTTAAAGTCAACGGAGAGCTGGAAAACGTCTATGTTGAACTCCCAGTATTTCTCAAGTACCTGCTTGACAGTAAACAATTGGTCTATCGTCGCTCAACCAGCTCTAAAGTTACTTTGATACTCTCCAATAAAAGTTTTAGCGTATGATCTGATGGTATTTTCTAAGATCTAGAAAATATTTTGTACGCCGTACAAAGTAGTCATATGCCACTATGGTTTTCACAATGTAGCTTATCTACTTTTTTGTTGATGGGGAATGTTCGATGAAATAGACGGATGTTGCTATATTTTCATTACATGAAATTCTCTTTTAAGGTGCATCTGGTTCTCATGCATTAGTTAAATGTGTTTGTATATTATTTTAATTCTCTTACATAATTTTGTAAACACTGCTTTGCAAGTTTTCCTTTTACTTTTCGAATTTGTATTTTTATATTCTAGTAATAATTCTTCGTATCCTTGCACATGGCAAAATAGAACTTTTCACGCTTTAAATTACACAGATATACTTTGGACAACATATCATGTCGGACAAATCGGTAAAGTTGATTCTTTGCTGTAAATGTACTTACACATGTAATAAATTCTATTTATAGAAAAAATGGTTTAAATCAGTATTCCACGACAATTCGCCTTTGGCGGAATCGCCTACGCCTAAAAAATCTCGTAACTGTACTACTATAGATCTCACTCAAGATGACTTCGACGAAACTCTGCCGCCAGCCATACTAGATTTAAGCAAAACGAATTTTAAATTTCCTAAAACCAATATCATAAGTCCTGAGTCGTGTAATTGGATTGATATATTTCAACCACGAAGTATTGCTGATTTAGCCGTGCATCCAAAGAAAATAGCAGAAGTTCAAGATTGGCTACGACACTATGAAGCTACTAAAAAGAAATATCCAGGTCAAATGCTTCTTTTAACTGGTCCTGCTGGTGCTGGCAAAACCGCTACTGTAAAAGTCCTTGCTGTTGAAATGAAATATGAATTAGTCGAGTGGATAACACCAGTGGATGTTGATTTAATGAGAGGCGTGCAAAGTATTGAAGGCGATACATTTCGAGAATCGCAAACAGATGTTTTCAAACAGTTTTTATTCAAATCGTCACGGTACAAATCAGTTTTTGACACAATGGATCGTAGATTAATACTTGTCGAAGATTTTCCGAATGTGTTTATTCGCGACTCAGAAGGATTTGCAGAGTTGTTACAGTAAGTGTTTATTTTATTGTTTCGACTAACAAAATCGATAAAATCACGAACTACGACAAAAAATTGAGAAAGGACTATCTATATTTACGCTCTCGCCTATTGCTAATAACTCTTTCCAGAAATATATACTGATATAGTTTTCATCCTAAATGCTGTGAGAGATTGTAATTATTTGTTCATCTGTTCCTGTACAAACATAAAAATTCGAATCATTCATTCGAATGATTAATTTTCCGTAGTATATAATCACACTATAATTAATAAACTATATTTAATCCATTTACACTATCGTTACTGCATAGTGAATACTCATAGTTAGCAAATTTCAGTTCCATTCTTCATTTTGCATCTTCCTATCGAGTAGTTTTTGCATCGCTTTCCTTGACTTTTGACTTGACCACTTGACCAATTCCAGTTTTATCGTCCATTGTAATTATAACTATCCTTTTTTGGTTTTCCATTCCAAAATACTTTGGTTTTGTTTTAATTTTTATTAAAACAAAATTTTCAGATATTATATGTATGTCGGAAGGAAGTTGCTCCCTTCTTCAGTGTTAAATATTTTCCAAAGAGAGATCCAAAAAGGCCGAAAAAGCTTCTTATGTATTAAAAATAATGATCTGATTGAATTGTTTTATTTAATATTTTTTTTCGTTCCATTTCAGGAATTATCGTACCTTCGGAAAGTCACCTTTAGTTTTCATTGTTACAGATTCTAAAAGCAAACAATTAAACTTAGCATATAACTTATTCCCTGAAAATGTTCGCGGGCAAAATCAAATTTCTAATATAAGGTAAGTTGCTTATGTTTAAATTATATTTATTATAGTCTTATATTCTTATTTATTTTCAATTATTTTGATTAAAAATCAAATACAATTTTAACGCCATGGCTTCAATAAGGAAAGTATCATGAAATGCTTTACCAAAAATCTCTGCTATTTGCCGGGCAGTTACTATCATTCCTGGATTGCGGCGAAGCCAGGCTGTAACATGTTTGTCGTAGCATGTGCTCAAAGGCCTAGACTCGAAGTCAACAAATCGTATGTGGAGGGAAAAATAACATAATAAGCATTGGAAAATTGTGAAAAAGAATATGTGTTCTTTCAAAAGCAAACGATTTCTATAATTATTTTGGTTCCTCTCTCGGCAGAACTTATGGACCTCACTTGTTTTGTGTCTTTATGCAATTATTTCTGACTTTAGATACGACTCTAGATATCACTGAGACTTCATCACAATTATAAATTTTGCCAGCCGAAATTTTGCACTGATCATTAAAGTTAGCGAGGAAGTTAAAAAAATGTCAAACAGCTTGTTTATAAACCCTAGTCGCAATTGAAGCTACTTTTTGTCTAATATTTGCAGAGTTGAAAAGTGTTGATTCCCATTTTTTAACTGCCAGAGTGTATGTCAAAAATCTTACGTTGCAGGTACAAACTCCTTTCTCTTCGTGATCAGCAAATGTTCTTTTTTGATTCTGGAACTTTAAACGAAGTTGCAGAAGCAGCGGGATCTTTTTGGGCTGCACGGACTACCGCTAATTTATACCCCATTTCCGCTTTAACTACATCGGTTATCGCACTATTAATATTTTATTCTCTCTGATTCCTCCTCTCTGTCGTTCTTTGATATTTTTTTACCATTCATAAACAAGATGAAGCTCAATTAAGTTTAATGAATCTTGGCGTCTTAAGGAAATGCATAATTTCAATTTTGAAATTTCCTGGCTTCCTATCTGAATAAAATAACATGCCTTAAAAAACGAATCAAAATATGTAAAAAACCATGCTTTCATCTGCTGGTGTAATCTTTCATAAACAAGAACAACCTTCAATCAGTTCTAGACATCTAATGTTGATGTACGAAACACATGTGGTGTGGATCGCTGGAAACGTTGGCCTCGAAAACTCGGAATCTATAGGATACTTTCAATATATTTGTATTGTTTATCTCGAAACCTAAGGTTTTTTATGCCCAATAGAGATAAGTTAGAATTAAACCTCGGATTATTCCCGTGTTTTTAATGGCTGATTCATGTGTATGATTTTAAAGGGATTTAGTTCGTTATTATTGTGTAGTAGACCTACCACATAATTTACATTTCAAATCCTCCTGTTTAAACCGATCATTCACGAAGTTGCCAGCCTTTCAAATCGAAAGGCTTCTTTCCAATCATGACAAGTACTTAATTATGTTGAATAGGCTTTAGTCAAAATGTCCATTGCCCTTTTATTACAGTTTCAATCCAATATCGACAACATTGATGAAGAAAGCCTTAAGCCGAGCATGCCAATTGATGCAACACGGAGATTTAAATAAATTTTACAAAGTGCCCGCATCTAATGTTGTCGAAAGTATAAACATATCTTCCCAAGGCGATATTCGAAATGCAGTTATTAATTTGCATTTTGCTTCTCTCAAAGGTAAATTTTCTTATCATATTATGTGATTAATATGCATGATAAATACAAAAATCAATTAACACTTTAGGTGCTCCAACGTTAGAAGCAGCGCCTTTATCTAAATCAAGTTCAAGTAAAAATAAAAAATCAAAAGGAAGAACATTGAAGTCGGTCGGAAGAGATGAAAGTATAACTTTAATGCATGCTTTAGGGCGAGTTTTTAACCCAAAATGTAAGTATAACTTTCTTGTCCTCTATCCAACAAAAAAATCGAAATATTTAAATAATATTTTAGATGAAGAAAACACAAAGCCTGAAAAGTTTACTCACATTCCTGAAGAGTTGGCGGATTCATTTTCACCAGAACCGCGAATGTTTGTTGATTTTCTACACTCCAACTATCCCGTACATTTTAGCTGTGTAGAAAATGCACTAAGCGCGGCGGACAATTTAAGTTTAAGTGATTCACTTATGAGTGAGTATCGTGAGGATTGTGTAAGGCATTTAGGATTAAATATAGCAATTCGTGGAATGATGGTATCAAATAAGCAGCCAGTTAGTGGATGGCTACCAACGAAAGGTCTGAAACGTGTTGAAAATCAAAGGTTATTTAGACAATTTGATGTATATATATAACATGATTAGCTGATAGAATTTATTTCTAGGGCAAAATTGGAGGAAGAACTTCAAAAGTCAGGCGTAAAGAATGAATTGTCTTCGAATGTACTTGTATCCGATTATCGAACTTATGTCCGAATTATTAAGTCCGAAATAAGTAGCTGAACGCTTGTTATTTATCAGAATTGTTTGGATGATTGCAGAAGTTCATATTTAATATTAAAAATTGAAAACTAATGGTTTATACTGTCTTCGTATTTTATTTCCCGATAGATTGTAAAATTATTTGATTTACTGCAAGGTGTATAGATTGATCAGGTATCATGGTTTTGCTTCATGCACATTTATGTACCAAATGTTTGTTAAACGTTTGAGAAAACGGTTATTCCGTATTGTTTTCACGTTTTTAAGCTCTTTTGTAGTTTTCTTGGATATCCCTTTGAAAATCGATTATGATGCTCCATGCGAATTTAATGCTTTGAATGTAATGTAATCAAAAACTCGACTTTTCAATGTAGAAATTCTATTTTTTAATGTGCATATATGCAGGGAAGCGCCGTATATTATCAGAATCGTATATTATCATAAGAATAACAGAATCTTTTAGTAAAGATAAGCTTTTTTTGTTATTTTCATATGAATTAGTTGTAGGGGTTTTGGTTCAATCATACTTCGAGAAGAAATACTAGGATACCGATGCTTATGTAGCATTCATTCATGAGCATTCAATATTTTCTGTGTCTGCCTACTTCTGCTTCGGATTTATCTACGCTGTACATAAGTACATAGAGTTGTTTATTAATTTTATTAGCCTAATTCATGACATTCATGTTTTTTTTTTTAATTGTCAGTCATTAATTTTCGGGTTGCGTCATTTTACTGTTTATGAAAGATTGCATGATGTTTAAATTGCACATAATGTTTAAAAGTTTACTGTGTGTTCAATGGTCTTTACGTTACATGATCGTTTCTGTAGCAAAGTGAGTTTTAAAAATACTCTCATGGCAGTCAGATCTGCTGTCTTTGGTCTATGTACGTAGGATCCACGGTAATCTACGCAAAAACTCGCTTATCATAAGGTCGAATCAGAAACCGCCAATGACTTCAATTAGAGTTCCGCTTATCATTTCAGCAAACGGTTACCAATCTGTTTTCAGACATCATTTTTCACTTGTAATTATTTCGCAAAACGCCACTCGTCTCGTTTCAAGCTAAAGACTAACGAAATAAAACTGACCTGTCACAAGCAGTTTTTTTCGAGCGCATGAATTGCATTTTTTCTAGAATTAAGTCAGAGTTAACTTAGTTTACCACGTAGAAAATGGCATTCCTCTTGGGGGGAATAACTTTTGTTAATGGATGTGAAAAATTCATCGTGGGTTTCAATCGATTTCAAAATCGACAATAAATAAAAAACACGAGAAACAAGGCAATCGAACCACACATATCGAAGTTCACTTGTTTGTGTTTTCGGGTGATCCATGGTTTAAGAATTGCCGAGTGTAGAAGTTCGCTGATTGTTTTTTTGACCAATTCTATTTTATTCAGATCAATCTGGTCCCCTAATCTACTGCGTCTGTGTAGTGTAGGTTGAATTTTAATGCTCCTTAATATTGTACACAAGTTACTGTTGTTCGGTTTTTTCAGTTTATCGCATCAGCCCAAATTTGGACACCACACCGGACTGTCAAAATACTAACCAACGAATGTTCTATATGCTGGATAATTGAAATCACAAAAGGTATGCACCATGTTTTCCATTACCAAGAACATTTGAATAAGGTGAATGAGCGGACCAAAAGAGTTACGACTTGTTGTTCCGTAAAGAAGTTCTTTTCAGAGCAGCATTATAGCATTTTCATTAACAGTTTTTTTGTATTCGCAACATACTTCTTTCGACGCGTTTCGGCGCTGCGCTATCATCGGTGTGATGTTTCTTCGTCAGGTTTAAACCGTTAAGCGTCGGGTTTTAACGTTTAAATCCCTGTAGAATACGTGTCACTTGTAATTGCCGGAAGGGCTATTAAAGTTTAGTGCAGGTCTATCAACTTCATTAAATTTAACAATGGAAAAAAGTGACTTACGAGTAATTAAAAATTTATTTTTAAAGCCCTTACATCGAAAGAAATCAAAGATGGAATGGATTCTGTTCTTGACAATTTTTCCCATGTTTTCCGAGTATATATGACTGGATAAACGTATTTAAACGTGCCTTGTACCAACAAAAGCGAACATAGATCACTATGTCCTATATATTTGTCAAAATCTATGAGAAAGTATTGAATGATGGGAAAATTAAATAGCGCGACAATGTTGAGCCTGCGGTGGTTTCAAAAGGCACAATAATTTTGACATGAAAAAAATTTCGGCAGTATTGGTCGAAGTTTGTTCTCGGGCGAAAACAAACCAAACCGCGTGGTAGCCGCTGGGGCTCTCTAGGAGTGCATGTGGCGTATTTCGAACGAATATGATGAAGCATGAATACATCATTACACACTTAATATTTCAATGATTTTGGTCTAATAATCGAGCTAATATATATTTCAATCAAAAATTCACTCTTGTGTTACTCTTGTCGCTTAATTTTTTTCTTGTCATACACCTACAAATCTTACCGAGGCATGGAATTCGAAATAATTTACCAACTGTTTCCTAGTCTTCGTAAAGCAAAATCTTATTAACAAGAAATTGAGCTAGAAAGTTCAAAAATTAAAAGACAATATTGAGTTTTTCCTTTATTCCTGTAGTTGGTAATCACAAAAAGCTTAAAAATTTATTTCTTTTATTGGATTCTATTCAAAGTAAAATGTTACATGTTCTTGGCAAATTTTCAACTGTAAACTCACATTATAACATAATATATCGCATATTTATGTACTAACACAAATTATGGGATTAATGAAATATAGTTTGTGTTTATATTGATGTTTTGGGCAGCAAAATATCTATCAATGTACTTTACTAAGAAGCAAAGCAGAAATATTGATTAAGATAAATATGGGTTGTCTTTAAAAGAAAAAGTTCTCTGAAAATGAAAATAATTCAAATGTGATGGTGGGAATCGATGGAATGAATTAGATTTCAACTAAAAAATTCAAAACAATGTTTACTCTTTAATTCAGTGGAACTTTTAGAAAGAATCCATTAAAAGGAAAACAACTTCTAACAATAATATACACAGGGAAAACCTATCACTAGACAAATGAAGGATGAATAGATGAGTGTAAAACAATTACTTTGTTCACCAGTCGGTAGAAAAATCACAAAAGTTTTTTGATGTTTAAATAGAAACGTGCATAGCATGTTGTAGAATTTGAACAAGCCAAACAATGGCACAATTTCTCATGCTACATTTAAAAGCAAATATCGGCAAGTGATGTATTCTGCATTATTTTACATTTTTGGTTATTCGTATCGACATATCACTTAAAACTTAATTTGGTGCAAAAAGTTTCCTTTTCAAATCACACAGACAAACCAGAGCGCGGGGCGCACTTACACGAAAAAATTATTCTGGGTCAGAGATCACTTGTGTTTCTAGTGTAACTACGTTTACAACATTTAACTGCATTTTCTTTGCTCTCGCCTGAAACTTTTAGGGTGTAGAACATTATACTTCTATGTTAATGAATATTTTCCTGACGATTATTTTATAATATAAATGGATTAGTCTAAAAAGTCTCCCGCATCGGAGTAACATTAACCTGACTTGACTTTAATCCGCTTTTGAAGCCTTCTCTTTCAATTGTTGAATTTTTGACGATATAATTGTTCCTACTTTGCCTTTGACTGTTCCGATAAAACCATGGTGCGATAAGCCTGGATACAGTGCAGCGGATAATGTGGCAATGTAGCATAGGAGCAGATTGTCCACAGCGGATCCAACCCATGCGAGCATAAGCAAAATCAATGAAACACTGATGAAAAACTAGAAGTAGATTTTTTATAAAATAAAATTATAAAATATGTAAAACTGAAAATTTCTCCACTCACTACAGTTGATTTTTCCTCCTTGGTAGTAAAAATGCAGCCGTAATAGTTACACAATTTGACTTTTGTTGCGTATAGTTCACTGAAAACTTCTTCAAATTTGTTTTCATGCGCTCCCGTCCAGTTTTCAGGCTTGAAAACTATCCGTGAAACAAGTGGATATACGTAATCGACAATGGTTGCAACCAAAAGTCCTAGCGAGATTAATGTGAGTGTTGACAAGTCCATGTACCATATTAACAAGTATAAAATTGATATTGCGCCGAAAATAATGCCTGGATAAAATTTCTTATCCCATTTTAGTAAAGAGTTTGATAGTAATATAACTTCCCGCCACCGTTCCAAGTCATGTTTAAGTTTATTGTAATTTTTCTTCTGAAAAGTAAAATTTTTCAAATATATTTGCTGATTAAGGTGATAGTTCAATATGTTAAAAAATTTCATAAAAAACATATTATGATATGAAATTCATAACCGCGAGTATAGACGTTTTTGACAACAATTCTAACTTACGTTTGTGTTTTAATGCAAAAAGTTAACATTATATATCTTATCAAATATCAAATTATTACATATCTTTTCAAATTCATTTTAACGAAAATATTGCTATACACACTTTTTGAAATGGTAATATCTATACGAAAATTGTACTTTACAATTTTTTTAAAATCTTTTAGAGAGCTTTTAAAAAGAATCCTTTTTTATTTACTTTTATATACAAAAATTAAACAATCGTTCAGTTTTTGCCCATACAATTTACAGATTGATTGGCAATAAGATGTAAGCTACGCTTTTTTGGGTCGATTATGGATAGTCTCAATATTGTTGAAATTTGAAATTCTCGCAATTTGGAGCATCGCGCTCTGATAAAGTTTGCTGTTGTTATTTTTTTATTTGTTGTTGGTTATTTGGAGAGTAGTGTTGGAGCAAAGCAAGAATAAAAGAGTGATACAACCGGGTTATAGATAGCAGCACGTCAATAAGCAGCGGTTCTCGCTCTGGCCGATCTTCAAGCGCAATGACATCAAGAAGAGCGTGTGCGACTTGCAATTGCAGGAGATCATCGCTTGACTATACGCACACCAGAAAGTACTCTTGAAATATCAAAAACTACTGTTCGAAGAAGTTTAACTGTGATTCCTGAAACGATTCGCGTGTGTACGAAATTCATTCCAAAATTGCCATCGTTAGAACTGAATACGGTCACTTTCAAATTGCTCGGGACAACATGGAAAATTTTTCTAATGACGAAATCGTACTCACGACGATTACTGAAAATCTTCACAGTTAATCGCCCAGGCCAAAAAATCACGTAGTAGTTGGAGCGATGTTAAGACTATGTTGAGTGTTGTCTTTCATTATGGAGTTGAGCACCGCGAATATGCTACAAGATATAAAACTATTACCAAGGAAAACCACGTTGAAGTATTGAAATATTGCGTGAAAAATGCGGAATGAATATATTGCGCCAGCGCAATATATTCGCTTCTTGCGACTTTTGTCTCTTTACTCAAAATATATTGGTTCGATGAGAAAAAGACGATAGAAATTAATGCGACAAAAGCGCCGAAAACAATTTCGAAAACAGACTGCGAATGTGGAAACATTGTAAGGAGTGTGTTGTTCAATTAAATGGCACCTACTTTCAAAGATGTCATTTACCGGATGATAAAGGATAACATAATGCGGCTATGAAGGTAGGCTCAATATTTTTCGGGCAAACTTGATATTCTCTCAAAGTACCCAGAACAATCCCAGCACAAAAAAAAAACAAGCCCTTTGACAGAGCCATGATTAACGGATTTTTTTCCAATGTTAAACATAATTTTTTTTTTGTTTTACCAATACTTTCAATAAATTATTTCTTTAAAAACTGAATTTCAACAAACAAAGGCATCGAAATTCACGTACATGAATTTAATAAGTATAAAAAGTATCCGCACGGAATCATCTTAAAACTTTTTATGTAAAATAGGCGTCAAGTTATTTGTTGGCAGCCCTTTTGTTTGAGACCCTCCTTATGTCGACGTGTCCTTGCGAAGAATGGACAAGATCGAATGTAACCTGCGTCGTTGTTTTGTTACATGTACATCGATAAAGTCAACCTTTTGACCGTTTCATTGGAAGTTAAGCTGTATTGACGAATCGTATAAACGCTCGATGAGTTATAAAATTGGGGATTGGGGTAACGTAAACAACTGATGATTAGTTTTTTTATAGTAACAACAGCTTTAGATTGTGTCCCGTGTGCATTGCATCGTTATTATTACTGAACTTGAATCTTCGAAATACTCGAATTTTCAGAAAATCCTACACATGCTAGATCAGATCTAAGGATTAAAGTGGCGTACGATACTGATTAATGGTATTGGTAAACAGCCAAAGCTTCACAATGTGAGTTGTGTACATGGGATTGTTATGTGCTGGAGCGGATAATTCTCACCAAGCCCCAATTGGCGATCACTTATCCCGTACAATCTATTGATGATTTTCTGAAGACAAGTTTACCAACACTTTCACACCAACACCAACACCCTCACACAATCTCCACACCTCCGCCCAACATTTGATCCAACACATTCTTTTTCGAGGGCAGTACCGATTTATCGCTATACTGAATTTCTTCACTTGATGCCAAGTATGCAGAACTTACTTTCATGCCAAAATAATGTTCTCATAAACATGGAGGCTTAAATGTATGTTCCTTCGGCATACCGGTACGTTTTTTCTTATTGATTTCCATTACTTGGGGTTGCTTGGACATCCATGCGAAGCACTTTTTTCAGGTTTCCACTGTTTTAGCAGTCAGTGAAAAGAACTTGTTAAAAAATAATGTAGAAGTGAGATTAGGACGCACAAGGTGGTATGAAAAGAAAGTATCGACTGTCTAAAGTTGAATAAAATTATTATTCGTTGACAATCTTTTCAAGAATATAATGCCAGGAATTATTCACGTTGTAAGGACTGGAAATATGGTGTTGAGCAGAGTTGAAGAATCCCAATCAGCCTGGACCAGGAACTCGAGGTGATGATGATAGCCTACGGTCGCTGAGAATCCAGGGAGAGTATCCAGGAAGCAGGAATACAGATAGTCTGGCAGCTGGTGGCTAAATGAATTAAGGAAAGAAAGAAATGTTACAGAAACTGTCTTAGCGAGACAGTCAAGTCTGATAACAGGTTAGATTGTTCTAATGAACGAACTCGCATACAAGTTTGACACCAGAGCAACGCTCTTATAATCACATGGGATTATTATCTGTGTGGCATCAACTAGTATGGAGACTGTAAAAGATGATTTTCTTTGTGATTATCACGAAACTTTCCTTGTAACAGGTTAGATTGTTCTAATGAACGAACTCGCATACAAGTTTGACACCAGAGCAACGCTCTTATAATCACATGGGATTATTATCTGTGTGGCATCAACTTGTATGGAAACTGTAAAAGATGATTTTCTTTGTGATTATCACGAAACTTTCCTTGTATTTATCGTGAGATAAATACGTTGTGATAATCACCTGAACTTTGTGATATGTATCAGCAAGAGGAAGGCTACCAGAACGTGGAAGCCACAAACGATGCTTCGATCGACGATGATCTCGAGTCTCCAGGTTGGTTCAACTTACTTGAGGTGTTAAGACGGCCTGGAGATGCGCAAAGCTCAGAACACTGTTATTTGCTACACAGCACACACGACCGATTCGCACAATGAACACAGAGATCATGTAACATCGAGGAAGACTCAAGAGAGACTACCCGCTGCGACTCTCAAGGAAAGAGAGATTCTCTGGTGAAAAACTGCAGGAAAATGTCCTGATTGGCGAAAGGCGTGCCCAAAGAGGCCAATGATAAGGTCTCAAGTTATGACAATATGAGTGTAATGTTAACAGCTGAAAGTAATAAAATAATGGAAAACCCAGAGCTATTTAGATAGCTCACTTAACGTGGAAAAACGCGAGGCCATAGAGGTAGGAAGGATTAGGACAGCAATAAAAAAAAGGTGCAGCGCACGTGTGGCGCGTTGAGTCGCCAGCACAAAGAGTGAATTGTATGTGGATGCTGATTATTTTATTTTTTTTTGATTTTAGCGCTAAGGATTGAATGAATTTTACATGTTTTTTAAACAAAACTCTTCGGTTCTTTTACACTTTTCCACAATTCCCGCGTTCGATGTATACGTCTGATTGACCAATGATTGTACGAAATATGAAATAGTTTGTTTCTGTTACTTGGCCTATTTCATGGTAAAATTTGCATTCTTCTTTGAGTTTAAATATGCTTTTCATTTCCCTTTAAACACTAATACCTGGAGTTTGAGGGTTTATCGCTATATTCTTATTCACTTGATAATAATTTAATAGACTTCTCAACAAACTAGAATGGAACCATTGTTTCGTTTAAATATATGAATGTGTGCATATGGGGAACCCCCAGTGATTGTTTTGTATCGAAACTTTTTCTGGTGGAATGTGCCGCCAGATATTATATGCCGCTTTTATATCATGGTGTTGATACTAAGAAAGATCTCGACTTTAAATGAACATAAAATAAAGTCACATTACATGGATATTATCGCTTTAATACTCATAAATTCATTTAATTTGTCTTTACTGGTAAGATAAACGATATTTATGCTTTTGTAGCGATCTTTAAATGAAGCATCTCGTTAAGCTGCTTTCAAGGGAAAAACACACAAAAGTGAACATTTTTTCAATGATATGTAAAAGGTAATATTTTTCAGAATTCAGTTTGTTTGTCAAAGCGAATAAGCCTCTGTAAAAGATTTTAATACATGAAACATTTCCTCGAAATGAAATACTCAATAGAGATATTCGAATCGGATGAATTTTTTTCGCGAATGCAGTCCTTGATAGGCAAGAAAGATATCATATCAAATGCGTAATAATTGCTGAAGGAAGTTAAACTGGGATAGATAAGTCGGCGAGTCAGATATTTATAGAAAATCCTCCTGGAGGAGCTGCTGTTTGAGTGATATTGTGCTATATCTACCAATCGATAAACATATTTACAAATAAACTATTGTGCAAGTTCAAGTTTGTATCATTGAAACCAATAACTGAATCTATCATTGAACTTTGCCCACGTGCAATTGAGTCTTCGACAAAACGCGACAGCGATCCCCCCTTAGAGTCCATTATGCAACAAAAAGTCCGAATAAACACACAATTGGATTAAATGATTTCTTGCAATCAATTACAAACAGCATTGCCAATGAGCAAATAGCAGACGTTCTGTTGCTTGCTTGACTGCGAATTTTCGGTAATTTGTTAATTCGAAACATCGCAGAAAATATATTTATAGCTATTATAGCATATAGCAAATATACAGCAATAGCTATATAGCAAAACAACCGATATGCGGCTAATACTCAAGTTTACACCTTGTTGCCCTTTCTCAGAAAAAAATAAACCAATCCGTTTCAAAGAGTGACCGTGTCGTTGAAATCCAATCGTAATAAGTTGGAAAACGGAAACATTGATTTGCTGTTCGATTACAAGTTACGCAAATTTATGCGTCAAAACATGCATAAAATGCAATCACGCATTAGCAGCCCCGTATCGATTGAACGTTTTTGCAAAGTTCGTCATGTGAAAAAAAAAAGGATTTCGTACCTGGTCTGTGTTTGACATTTTGATACTTTCCGGTAAATGCGCAACGCTGCACCTGCTCGAAACTTGTATTAAGGATATGTACAAAAGGCGGCTTCAACGCGTCGTTTACCGATAATTATTATTTCGAACCTTTACTTTTTCACTCTATCAGCCCTCGACAACAGAATTGCAATTGACAGCAATTTAATCGCAACCGAACATCGACTTGCCCTGATTCTACGGCGAAGTTGCGGATGAGTAGAATTTTGGTTGTTTTGTTTGTGTACTTTTCGCTCTTGATTGTTGGAATAAAGTGCGGCGAATCGGTGAAACAGGAGAATGAGTGAACTTGAGAAATCATTGGAGAAGTGAAATTTCAGTGCGAATAAAATTCACTTAGTGGATCAAATGTGGGCTGATAATAGTGGTGGGAATTTGTGCTTTACAGAATTGTGTGGACTTGTAACGTTTCACTTTTTATAATTTATCTTACTATTCTAAAAACATAGTTATCCAAATTAAAGCTTGCTTTTGTGTAATTCATTAATTCACATTATCTACAAATTAAAATAGTAATAATTCAATTTTTTATTTTATTTATTTATTATTTCACTTGGAATACGGTGTGCAGGCTAATAAAATTAATTTAGTTATATCAGTGGAATGCCCAAAAAGTTATGAAGGGGCATTGCACTAATCCTGATCAAAACATCGGGAATACTAAGGTTTGGAAAAAAAATTCTGAAAACTACAGTCCTTCAAAACTCGTTTCGAAAACGACGAAAAAATGGGGAAAACAAGTTTTAATATTTTTTTACAATTAATTAAATTGTATTAATTGTATTGTATTAATTAAATTGAAATTAAATACAACCTGCGCCTTAATTCTAATTTTTCATAAGGTCATCCTTTGTTTTAATAATCGCTTTAATTCTTTTGGGCATACTGTTAATGCATTTATCAATAATTTCCTATATTTTCTCACTCATTTTCTTGTATACTTTCTTGTACATTGAACATTATTAAACATATATCTATTTTAATATAACTACAGTTGCATTACTAGACTCACAAACTTGTGATTTCAAGAGGCTACGTATATTTTCAATAGGGGTCAAGATAGGGAAATAGCTAGTTTGTTAAAATACTGGGGTACGCCATCAAATATTTTTCGCACGTACTGCTTCTATGAATTTCGAAAATTTTATTTCAAAGCGAGGAAAACAACATAAAATTGTTAAACAGTATGTCGGAAGAGTTCCCGAACTTTTGAAATAAAAAATCGAAAATTACATCTAAAGAAATTTATTCTAGTTAACTTTCAACATAGTCCCCTTCCCTAGATATACACTCATGTGAGCGCTCCATGAGTGATTCGAAGGCTCTCTGGTACTTCTCTGAAGTTATCGCTGTGAGACGCTCGGTGCAAGCAGCTTGAATGCTCGGTACATCTTTAAAAAATCGTCCTTTCAAGGCCATTTTTAGCTTGGGAAATAGGAAAAAGTCTGTTGGAGCCAGATCTGGCGAGTATGGGGCGTGATTGATGCGTGGGATCTGATTTTTGGCGAGATAACGCTTTACAATGTTCGAAGCATGAGCAGGCGCATTGTTATCCAGCAAACTCCACGATCTCGGTTCCTTGAACTCGGGCCTGTTGCGATTAATCTGGCGCTTCAGACGTTTTAACACCTCTACGTAATACGCAGCATTCCCGGTGGTGTTTGGGGGCACAAATTCTTTGTGTATCAGGCCTTTGGAGTCGAAGTCATCTTCTAACGACTCTCTACCCTTCTTGAACCGACTGAACCACGTGTAAACAATTGTACGCGACACTACACCTTCATCGTAAGCCGAATCGATCATTTTTTCGTTTCCGCGAAAGTTTTTTTAAGTTTATAGCAGAATTTAATTGCGGCACGATGTTCAAATTTCTTATCCATCGTAGAGCTTGCACCGGGGTACTAAAAACACGTTCACTCAAGCACGTCTATCTCGGCAACTAATGAACGGATACCGGTAAAAAAATTCTCAGACACTCTAGAGGGATGTAGCAACATAGTACCGGTGTCATCCAAGAGGTGGCGCCATACGTACAAGCGCTACAAAATAAGTTCGGGAACTTTTCCGACATACTGTGTAAAAGATGATATTAAGCTTTTGAATAATTTTGAATCGTTTCCACGGAATAATATTGTGTAAATACAAAAATAATAAAATAAATTTAATGCGCAATAAAAAGGGAATGAAATATAAATGCGCACTTAGTCCTTGAATTTCTGTTCCTGCTGGTTACTTGGCATGTAAGTTGACTCTTCTTGATACTTTCCGGTAAATGCGCAACGCTGCACCTGCTCAAAACTTCGTTTCCTGAGTGTCATCCGCGTATTAATAAAAGTTTTACTTGTAATGAAGCGTTCACATTGATATTGTTTGTGTTTTAGTTTTATTACCATCCATTTTCGAATGTTTTCATAATACTAATCTGCGCAGAAATTCTGTCAAGTCAAATCAAAAACCCAAATTAGGCTATAAAATCTATGTACTAAAAGACATATAATATAAAGAACCAATTCATATGGAGTAGAACGGTGCTATGCTATGGGTGTGAAATATGGACGCTAACCCAAGCATCAGCAAGTATATTGAAAGTCTTTGAGCGATGGGTCCTGAAGCGGATAAGTGGAGTGAACCCAGACGGGGACCGATGGTGAATTCGATACAACCATGAGCTGTATGGGATTTTTGACGAGCCAGAGGTCTTAACGATTGTAGGACTGTGGAAGTTGCAATTTGCAGACCATATAAGTCATATGGACGAGCACTAGACACCCAAAAAGCACAAAAAGGTATTCGTTGGGAGAAGTGAAGGGCGGTGACTCGTGGGTAAAACGAGGAAACGCTGGTCTGACTCTGTTGACGAAGACTGTTCTTCGCTGCTCGGATTTCAAAATTGGAGGATGTGATCAATGGACCTGTAGAAAGCGAAGGCCCAAGAGAGCCTATAGTGCTACGAAGAAGAAAAAGAAGAAGAAGAAGGAATCGGACGATAAAATAAGCATTTGAAGCAAGAAAAATAGTGAAACGGACGAAAAGAATATAATTCCTACAGTAAAACACGGCAGAGTAACCTTGTTGGTATGCGGTTGAATGAGTGCTAATTGAGTGAGTGATTTGTGCTTTTTCGATGGGAACATGGACCATTAAACCTTTATTAATATCATGAAATGTTTTTCTTCGCAGAAGTGTGCAAAGTATGTTTTTATTTGCAGAATGCATTTCTAGTCAAGACAATGCAGCGAAAAACATTGGGCTAAATACAAACTTGTGGCTACTCCACAACACTCCAAAAAGGTTGGAAACTTCACCACAGTGCTGTGATGTAACCGTTATAGAGCATTTGTGGGGCTCATTGGAAGGAAAAATCCAGAACAGGCACTTTCAAACAAAAATTACGTTTATTTTATGTCTTCGACTTTCCTTTATAACAATAAAGTGAATTGCTTGTTTAAATAAAATTACTGAATAAAAAATAATCGAGAAAAATTAAGGACATGGAGAGACTATTGTGTGTTTTATTTAGTTATGGAAATTCTAACTTAACCACGGAAAAAGTAAGCATACAAATATTTTTTTGACAGACGGTACTCGCGATAATGAAGTATTTGCTAAGTTCGGCCCTGGAGAATGTGACTGAAGCCCTTTATTTTTACCAAAGTGCATTCAAAAATAACAGGTAAGATCCTTGAGCATTAACAAAAGGAAAACAATAAAATATATATGAATACTTTAATTAGAATAGTGATTTGAGGTTTTGTTTAAAGGAAACTGAATGCAGTGGATCGCAATCTAAGGAAGCTGAATAAAGTGAATCTGGTTTGAAAAACGAGCAACATGTATTGAAGTGAATTCGAATTTCTAAGTAATGCTTTTCTTTGTCGATTGTTTAGAATGAAAAAGTGATATGTCAAGAAAAAATATATTTTTCACATAACAAACAATGGAACAAGCGCCTTATGAAGAGATGAAATATTGGTAAGTCTTAAAAGAATTAATCCTTTTTTTTGTCATTTTTCGATTGAATATTTCTGTTATTTAAAATGAATTTTATTCAAGTCCATATTGTCCATTATTTTCTAAAACTTTTTGCCATTTTTTGGTTAGAGCTAATATTCCATCTGTTTAGAACTTCTGTGGTTTATTGGTGAAAACATGGCCAAGTTATTTTCACAGTCCCTTTTTGAGTGAATTTCTTTTCATTAAGGAAGTTTTGCCGAGACAGAAACAAATGGTAACCTGAAGATGCCATGTCTTGACTATGTGGTGGATGCATCAAAACTTCCCAGTCAAGCTCTGTCAACTTTTGCGGGGTAATCAAAGATGTGTGTGGTCTGGCATTGTCATGATGGAAGACAACGCCCTTTCTATTCATCATCTCTGGCCGGTTTTTTTGAATTGCTTGTTGCAATCTGGTTAATTGCGGACAGTACAGAGCTGAATTGAGTGTTTGGCCAGGTTCTAGCACCTCATGATAAACAATTATCTTCTGATCCGACCATACAGCATTACCTTATTTGGTCACAATCCTGGCTTGGAAGTCGTTTGTGATGATTCACCTTTTTTGTCTATGACCTTTTTCGAACGACATTCTCGTATCTTACCTTTTTTTCATCGTCCGTAATGATTTGGTTCAAATATTGCTCAATTTCGTTGCGTTTAATTAGCATTTTGTAAATGGAAATTCGGTCGATCAAATTTTTTGTGTTAATTCATGCGGCACCTAAACGTCGAGCTTCTTTGTGTATCTAACCTTACACAAATGGTTCAAAACTGTTTGGTGATAGATATTCAGTTCCTTAGCAATGTCATGGCTGCTTATGTGTCGATGTTCTTCAATTTTTTGTAAGATTTCATCGACTTTTTCAGTGATTGGTCGACCTGAGCGTGCTGCATCTTTGACAGTAAAATTTCCCGAACGAATGCGTGCGAACCATGTTTTGGCTGTGGCTTTTGATAAAGTATCTTGACCGTAGACACCAAAACTTTTTTCACGTGCCAGCAATGCATTTTCACATTCACCGTAGTGATATTGCAAAATATAACGAATATTTTTAAAAATTTCACTCATTTTTAAATAAATACAACTTTTGACACGAATGACGAAATACACAACTGTTCATATCAAAATTGTAGACTAGAATGTAACTTTTCAAACGGATGACCCAATCTGATTAGTATTGCCCGATATATGACAACGTTCACCATCTAGTGACAAAAAAGGCTCAATACATTTTAGACTATCAAATATTGTGAGCATTGAAAAGAAACCTAGATTATTCAAGATTCATTTCACAGAGAGTTTTGCACAGCTTCTTTGGCTTAAATCGTTTTGAATTACGATGATTAATTGTTTCTTCTTCATCTGTGCCCTCTAAATGCCACATTCAATACGTAATATTTTCAATAAATAATTTAATATTGAAATAAATATTTTTGACTTGGTTGTAAATCACATTTATTTAACAAAAAACCAATAAATATAAATCTTAAATTAAACAATAATTACTGAACACGTATTTTGAGCCTTACACACTTATGGAAATCTTAAATCTGTATCTAATAAATTTTCTCTCATCCATTCTTCCGCATCGGCTATCAACTCGGGTGTGAATTCTTTTTGCCATCCACCAATTCTACCATTTCTTACAAATCCAGCCTCACCGCTATTAAGAACTTTCACTTCTTTTAATTCTTTACCGTTCACTGCGGGATTCCTTTTGAAGTTTTCAATATTTAAATATTCGGCGAGTTCATCAACTTGGCTGTTAGTCAACGACTTGCCTAGAAATTTCGCCACCTTGCATATAGTATCCGGGAAATTTTTATTCATATCCTCGTAGAACATGAACAGTACATTGGAATCATGGCGATGTGACCAACCTTCTTTCAGATGACTAAAATATGGCATCCATGGATCTGAAATGTTAAAATGAAATTTTATTTGGAATTCAATTCAGTGGACAAATTGTAATGACATACTTAATGAATTTTTAAAGTAATTCCAGTATCGTGGGAAATCTCCAACGTATCCTTGTGTTCTATACAGACGATTTAAATGATAAAAAGACACGGCAACATCTTTAGGATTTCGTGCAACATAAATGACCTTTTTGAAATATTGAAATCTTAATGATAAAAACTTGGAAATATTGAAATCTTAATGATACCTTAGCTTGTTGCTCCATTACACTGGGCGGCAGAAGTGAAAAGGGAAAATGTGTTTTTATAAATCGGCGTTCTTGCATTTCCGCAAAAAATTCATATCCAGGCTGTGAAATGATCTCAATGAAATCTTGTTTGTTACTATCATCAGCGTTTTCAATAAGAAGCTCCCTCTTCACTTCGTCATGCATGAATATATGAAACCTGAGAAAACGTGAAGATTGAATAAATATAAAAAAATAAAGAAAAAAAATAATTAATTCAATAAATTTCTAATTTTATATCAATATTTGTGTGTAAAACATTCCTTTAAAACGTTGGCTGTTTTCCCAAGAAGATCCCAAGTAGAATCTCGATCGTGATAAACCAAGAAAATCATGTAATAAAGAACCTTTCGAAATCTTTTTTGGTTTGATTCAAAAAGTCTGCTTTACTCGTTACGACTCCTTTAATGCGGATAGACTTTTTTGACATTTTAGCTGCCATAAATAGTGCGTCGAAAGCTGATTTGATCTGGGATCTAGGTCTTCTGCTCCATTTGGGTAAGCATTTACTGTACTTTGACAGAATATTTCGAAGTTCCCATTCCTTTTTTGAAAAACATGTCATTGGTGTTCGCTATCTCCGGCATTTTATCGTTTTAATTTTTCTAGATATCACTGTTCCTATTTATACCATTCAGTGTGTCTGGAAACACATCGCAATTATTCAAGTTTTAGGGACTATATTTTTTAAACAATCGTCAGACAAAATTAATATAACTATGCATATATAACTATACATAAAAAACAAATATTTGAAATTGACGCAAAACGTAAAAAATTATGTACTAAGTACTGAGATTTTGACATTTCACCCATTGAGCGCGACTGAAGAATATATTGACAAAAATCTTTGGTGGAAAAGTTTTAGCTTGTAAAAATATGTACTCTGCGCTATAACCACGCTGATCGTCCTATTTATTAAGTTAATTCTGTTTTGGTGATGTTTTACTTTTTGGGTAAAAATGGTTTGGAAGCTAAAATTCGGCGATGAACCAACTATTAGTTATATTGGATATTCTAAAAAGTATTGAGCCTTTTTTGCCACAAGATGGTGTTCGTTGTCATATATCGGGCAATACTAATAAGATTGAGTCAAACTGACATGCGTTTGAAAGGTGACATTCCAGTCTACAATTTTCATGTAGACAGTTTTGTATAACTTAATTCGTGTCAAAAGTTGTCTTCATCTTAATATATGTGTGAAATTTCTGAAAAAATTCTTTATTTTTTACAATATCGCTATGATCAAGGTGAGAATGCATCGCAGGCTCGTGAAAAATTATTTGGTGTCTTAAGATACTTTATCAAAAGCCACAGCCACGAAATGTTTCGCTCGCTTTCGTTCGGGAAATTTTCGACCAAACACTGAAAAAGTCGATGAAATCTTACAAAAAAATTAAGAATACCGACACATAAGCAGCCATGACATTGCGAAAGAACTGAATATCCACAACCAAACAGTTTCGAACCATTTTTGTAAGGCTGGATACACAAAGAAGCCCGACGTTTGGCTAGCGAAATCCAGCGATTTTTGAAGCAAATTATTACGGGCGATGAAAAATGGGTAACGTACGAGAATGTCGTACGAAAAAGATCATGATCAAAAAAAGGTGAATCAGCATTAACGACTTCAAAGCCAGGATTGAGACCAAATAAGGTAATGCTGTGCGTATGCTGGGATCCGAAAGGAATTGTTTATCATAAGGTGCTAGAACCTGGCCAAACACTCAATTCGGCTCTGTACTGTCAGCAATTAACCAAATTGCAGCAAGCAATTAAAAAAACCGGCCAGAAATGATCAATAGAAAGGGTGTTGTCTTCCATCAAGACAATGCCAGACCACACACATCTTTGATTACCCCGCAAAAGTTGACAGAGCTTGACTGGGAAGTTTTGATGCATCCACCGTGTAGTCCAGACCTTGCATTACAAACTACCATATGTTTCGGTCTCTGCAAAACGTTCTTAATGAAAAGAAATTCACTTCAAAAAGGGACTGTTCTGAAACTGTTCTGACTGAAAATTTTATTCGCAAAACTTAGAACTTTCCATGGTGCAAGTAATCAACTTGCAAGACATAAGTGACCTTAGGCGTGACCAAATAAAATGTAGAGCCGGTCCTTATTAAATCCAGATAGCGCGTGTAGTAATGGAAAATGATTTACAAAGCAGTTTCTGCCGGGTGATTATGGAAAGATACTTTTGTTGTCATGAAACGGATATGGGAAAAAATGAATTTTTATCCTATGATCACTAATCAATTACACCGTGTATTACTACTTCATAGTCCAAAACTGACAGTGTTTTGTGCTATGTAATTAAATGGAATAACCACGCCTTATTTTTTTGAGAGAAGCAACGAAAATAGTTGCTGGTAAAGTATATTGCCGGATGATTTATTATACATTTGCTATATTATATGTATAATACCGGGGTATTCTTCTAGCTAATCTATAATATAAATAATATAACCGGTTATATTATACGTTAGCTAGAAAAATACCCTCCGTATACCTAACGAAGGTAGAAGCCACTCCAATCAAGAGCTATTCAAATCCGTGAAAATTGAAACCTCCCTTTAGTAATATGGAATGAAATTCGTGGTCTTAGGACTACCCTCTTAAAATTTTTGTTGAAAAAACAACTTAACGACAATACTCTGAGAAATAGCTAATAGCTACAACTATTTGAAAAGCTAATAGAAAATCTAAGTGGTGATGTCGAACCTGAAAGTCATGCAGAGTGCTTTGAAAAGGTTCTACGTGTGTGTGCTAGGAAATAGAAGACATTTAGAAAACTTATTTTTTTCAAATCCGCTTCAGAACAATTTAACTCTAAAAAATTGTTTTGTTTGACTAAAATTTGTGCATTTTTTATTTTTTTTTAAAAAAAGCTAAATCTAGCGCGATGCAATTATTCGCTCCCACCGAGGTGATTTTTGTTGATAAATTATTAATAACAATTCCTCAACATAAATGAATCCTTTAAAATGAATGGGTTCTTTTTCTCGCACGTTATCTAGATTTGCGTAACATATTCATATAAGTTATATATTTTCCATAAAAAGATTGCATCTTCTATTGAGATAAGATCAATTCAAGTAGCGTCTAACTATTCAAATCAGTGTTGTTATATTGCAAACTATATGAAATGTGCAAATTCTATTCGAATATGGTGTGTTATGTCATGCTTTAATAAATATTTAATTTGATGATTGCGATAATAGATTTATTATAGATTTTATATATTTCTTATGTATTTTGTATTCAGTCTTGCATGCAAAATGTTGCCATAGAGAAGAGAAAAATCGATTGCTGGTCAAATAAAGTTCATGATGAAGAACCGACTAAACCGCAAATTTAATTACAAATTGCAGCCTCGATTTAGAAATAACTTGATGCAAGATAATCTCAGTAATGAAAACCAGTTGCCTAACGCATGATATGCGTAAGATTTGTTGTAACTTATTTCATTTCCACTGGGTTAATTTCAACCATGCTCTTCGTGCTCATGAAATATGACTTTCCTGAAGAAATCTTGTTTCTGAAGATATTTTTAAATGTTTGTGATGTCGACGTACTCTAATATTATTACTAATTATTACTAAGATATAAAATGCATGGTTATTCAAAAGCTAGATTCGTTTAAGCCGTTGAGTGAAACTCTGCCATCGTTTGATTGCATACTTATAATCTTCACAAAAGCGTATAAATAAGGAAACAAAGTTATTTATAATCTATCCATAAAATACTTAAATAATAACTGTGAATTGTTTGAAACGATTAGGAATCGTTTAAGGAAGTTATCCCTTTAATGTCTGATTTCTACAAGATCCTCCAATTCATTGAGAAAAACTTAATGAATTCAGTATATAAATTTTGCTTTAGACTAAATTCCAGATTGCGCTATTCATCTGCTGATTAACCCATTTCAGTGAAGTATAAACATTTTGGAATAGTTTCAAATAGTCTTAAGGCTAATAAATAACGTCAGTGCAGTGGATAGTCTTGATCAAGAGGCTACAGAATGTATCTAAGGAAACGAAACACTTTGATGATATAAAACGGTAACTCATTTGTATCTAACAATAATCATGATCTAAATAAATATAACATGGTTTGGCAACACACGCGTTCGTATTTAAATTGGAGGATTTAAAGAAAAATCTAAGGATATACACCCTGGCAATTGTTTGACGTCGCACAGATTTCGAATCATCTGTAACTGAGTAAACTCTGAAATTTTTCGATGAAGCAATAAAAAGATTGTTCGAATGGTCGATTATGTAGACCATATAATTCTCGTATTACATGAAACGCTCCGCGAACTGAACATTCATTCTGATGATAAATTCTAACAAATGCTGCTCGGTTATGAAGAGTGACTCGCACAAATTTGACAAGGATTTTTGTGTTAGTTGGAACTCTCTGTTCATTGAAAAGTCCTTTATATATAATTTTTGTTACACATTTATTCTTTTTCTTTTTAAGCACTACAGCCGCTCTCGGCACTTCGTTTTCCGCAACAAGCTTCAAGCTTTCTGCAACTCCACATTCTTCATAAACTTAAAAATAAAATAGTCAAAATTTTCTCTAATGCTTCATTTATTATTATTACTAAATATTTTCTGTGTAATATATGGTATATGAATAAGAGTGGATAAAATAATGTTGCATAAACTTACTCGAAAAATGGAAATCTCTTTGTCAATGGCTCTTTTTGAGCTGTTTCATAGTCAAGATCGTTTGCTATCAGCCAGACTAGCTCCTGTGTCCATGTCGTACCAGATCGCGGGAACGTAGCTATCCAAATATCATCTGGCCTGGCTTGAAAATTATAAAAGTAATCCGCAGCCTGTTTGAATTTGCTTGGGAAAAAATACTTTTGAGGTCCAACTTGAACGAAACCAGTTCTTTCTCCTGTGAATTAAAGAATAGTTTAAATAAGTGATATGAATAAGCATATCAGTTTATTTAAAATTTATTTTCGATTGATTATTTGTGAGCTAAAATTTTATTCACATCTAAGTAAAAACGGATTATTTACCGAGTTTATTTCAAATGATAGTAAATAAAGATCCTTAAATTAAAATCCTCAATTGCCAACTATGCTATCAATAAATATTAAAAAATATTTTTTTTCCAAATCAATAGTACTCTTCCGAAAAACGCAAATAAATTTAGTTTCGATAAAACATATAAATATATGGCGGAGGTAAAATTTCCTCCTTCTTCAGCGTTTGTTATTGATATGTTTCCCAGCAAACCTCTTCACTATCGCGCTGAGGACCCAAGCTGGAACTGCTTGTCACATTACTACGGGATAAGCCTCTTCTTCGGTTAGAGGAGTCACTTGTTTAGAGAGCGCACCAATGATGTAGATGTTACTCTAAACATGACCTTTCTTCCCTCTGCGCCAACTAGCTATACAAGCATCCTTTCTATGTCAAAAGAACCATTCAAGCGTAAACTGCCACACAATTCTAATTGTCAATTGATGCAACATACAACCAGACATTCTGGAGACAGTTCACGTATTTTCTCGCAAAGGAAAGAGCGCTTGTTTGGTCAACGTTTGCACTTGAAAAAGGTGTAATAGGTACAATCCATGCTTCCCGGGCGTTACAAGCCGTCAAGGAATCGCGACTTTCTTATCTTTTTCCAGGTAAGATAGGAAATACACACGCCCTCTGAGGAGTAGATTCAGATTGCAGACGGTCCAACTGTGTTCCCGACTAACTCAGGACTCAGGTCGTTAATGAATCGCGTCGTCCACCCCATTGCCCATTGCCCCATTGTCCCCATTGCCAACAGATCGAAAATCCGTTGCGTCTAGCTTTCTTGTCCATAACATAGACACAAACGATCCCCCCCCCCCAAAAAAAAACCATCACCACTGGTTCTGAGACCGTGCAATGTGGCAAAATTAGGGGACACAGGTCGCAGCAGTGTCTAGTAGTGACAGCTTTCGGATACACCTGCAGAAACCCATATTAAGGGTTTATCTTTGAAACACATCATGTCTGTGATTTAATAAAAAATGTTAAGTACAATGATATTTGTCTACAACCAATTCGCGTTTGAGAAGAAAAACGGGAAGAAAAGAGCCCATAGCTGGGAATAATGCGTTGGATCAGTAACATAAAAGCCGAAATTTTAACTGTCATGATTGTTTCTTCATCGATTATAATCAGAAATGAAATTTCATTGGAAATGTCAAAGAACAGAGTGTTCTTAAGGGCACCGAAGTTCCTTACATGTTAAGTCATATATTCGAGAGATTGAAGCTCGATGAGGAGGTTTACAAAGCAGGCATTATAAGCAGCAAACACTTTGCTCCCATTATATTGAAATTCATTGAAAAGAAGGTTTCTGGTAACATATTAATGCTATCTTTTCTGAACATGTTGTTTAAAATTTTATGACTACAATTGGTCATTTGTAGAAATGGTGAAAAATTTTGTCAATTCTTAATTAACAAGTTGGAAGTATAGATCAAAAGCGTTTTTCAAAATGAGCATTGAAAAAAGCATAGAATCATTGTCTTAAAAATTATGTTCAGATCATATTCCTGTTTAAACATTAATGGAATTATATTAGAAAGAAAGGCGAAAAGAGCTCAAGCTGGTATCGAATATGCGCCCCTGCCGCTTCTCGTCAGGTACTGTTCAAAAAAAGCAGAACACTTAGAACAATTGTAATTCTCTAAGGTTTTGAGTAGAAACGCAATGCAAATATAAACCTTCTTTTCCTATTTTTTATCTCTTTCTGCCAGAAGCCACCTGGGTGCGTTCTTGCTAGTTTGTGCTTAGATGATTGCAATGTGGAAGTACATAATGTATCGTTTTTAAATCGTTTTATCGGTGTATGGCTGTAGACAAGCTGGTACGGGCTAATCTCTCCACCTTAGGATGATAGATTCTAGTTAGACTTCGGTGTTAATCCTTTAAACTCTGCTGGTTAGAGTTAACTTGTGGGAGATATTCTTCATTGTCTAGGAATTTTCCTTGACTGAAAGGCTTACGCCGACAGCTAGAGAGCATTGATATTGTCAAACGCCCCCGGAAAACAAGTTTCGAATAGGAGCAGCGTGATTTTGGATTTGAGAGGGTGGCCGGGAAAGTTTTTAATGTATAATGAAAATGTACAGTAAAATTTTTTAAAAAATTTTTGGTGTTTGATAACAAACGTACTAGAGGCAAAATTACAGCTTTATAACCATCATTAATTGAATTTTAGAAGATCTTTTGTAGAGCCACATAATATTTTGCTTAATGTTAGTAACAATATTAATAGTTGCAACTGTTTTTGAAGTATCTTACCAATTCTTTTTCGGCAGACGGTAGATATTTTGGAAATTCTTAAAGAAACTGAAACATACTCAATCGATGGGCAGGTGACAATATATTTCAATATTTTAGGACTGTCTAGCTGTCTTATAGCTACTAGCAGAAAAACGTAAGAAAATCGTGCTCGCTGAATCCTGATAATTACTTCTATTCTCGATTTGTTCTTATATATAAGACTAATGCTTAAATGGCAGTAATTTGCATTTATAGAGTGGAACGTTGATACGAAAGTGTTGATTAAATCTGTATGTATAGAATAAACAATCTTTAAACTGTTTAAAAGGTATTCGTTGAAATACCTCAACAGGCACCTATTAAAAGCAAACCCTGGGATATGTGCAGATATGTGACAAGAAAGTTGAATAAATTAATTATTCAACTTTAGACAGCTATTTATTCAATTTTATGTATTGATATTAAAGTTATTTTTTTATTCTTGTGACGAAACACATCCTGACGACATAAATAATTTTGAGTTATAAGAATTCTCAGGGAATTGAAATGAAAATCATTTAACTATATCTAACTTCGTATTTATTAAGCAAATTTGAGAAAAAGGTATAAAGATTGAACATTTCAACATCAAAAAAGAAAGAAAGAAGAAAAATTTCTATGATTAGAGCTCCACAGATTACATGGAGTATTGTCGAAAATGAAGAAATTTACAGACAATAAGTAGGATAATAACATAAGAACACACGTTCGATTTGAACAAGCTTATATTATAATAACTAATATTATTGCGCAACAGATTGTTTTTGTGTGTGTCAAAGCCCTCTTTTTTCAAGACATGAGGTAAATAATCCGAATTTCACGTGACCAATTGCAGTTAACATGATCTTAGTTTAAAAAACATCTAATTTCCTCTTACTTTTAACTAATTTCCACTCATTTTACTTTTAACTAAATAATATTAAATTGCATTTCAATTCTAGTGTTCGGTGGTCTAATATATTGTTTTTTTTTTGTTTTTTTTTTCAAGTCTTGGGATCCTTAGAAAGAAATGCGAGAGTAATGGTCATTTTGTATATTTCTCTAGAAAATTTATGTTATTCCTTGAAGTTTTCAAGTATTCAAAAATAATATAATGGTCAGGGCTGGTTTTAAAATTTATAAAAGCCAATAACAACATCCTGAAATTGTATGCGTCTAAGTATATCTCTATTTTTGTTTGGATAACTTTCAAGCAAATAGAAATAATGCAAACAGCACAACGCATAATGAACTTTTCTGCTTTCACTTTTAACCACATGCCAAAATAATATCAGGTGTATTTTAACGATAGTAATGTTAACGCATAATAATAATTTTGGACTTTATCAATTAATGAGCAAAGGTTTGGTAGTCTTACACTACAAAAATTTCGCAATAAGAGATTGCTTTCACTTTCACCAGATAATATTTTCCCGCGAAAATTCAACCACACAATTCACATAAAGTTATTCGTGGTTTTGTTGTTATTGTTAAATGATTGTGCTGCAAAATAATAATTTGTCTGTATCCTTAAAATTTAATTCATGTTATTTTCCCCATGCTGCAAATAGATATCCTTTCTTCGTATGTTTGTGCACTTGTTCCATAATTCAAAATAGAACAAACATAGGTGTACGCGTATGTGCACTTCCAGATCTCTTTTCTTATCACAATAAACACAAAGGATATATCACTTACGTACCGTGGAAATATTTCAAAAGCTCTTCATTGATTGACGGATCCAAATCGCGAATTTCATATGGAAACGGAAGTTCACCTTTGTTATTATTGAAGGCCATTTTCGAGTACTTAGAAAAGGATGCAATTGCTTATTCGTCACTTAAACCGAACTCTTCTGTTGCCTTGTCGCGACTTAACTAATCCGCGAAATGGTCAAGATTTACCTCCACTCAGCTTTCAATGTTTGTTACTTGTGATTTACGGGAGGGAGCCATGCATATATCGCATATGCACATACTGACTATTAACATATGCTTATGATTGATAGTAAGGAAAAGACGGAAGTGAAGATTGGAGAAAGTTGTAGCGGCACGCACCCCACATACATTACACCTACCAACGGCAGACGTTTCTTTCTCCGCCGGACTGTCTTCTAGTTTCCAACCTAATTAGGCCGTAACAGTTGATCAGGTTTGCTGGTATGCTCAGGTTAAGGCGAACGTCTTTCAATGGTGTCAGTTCATGCGCTCACGTGTAGAATATATTGAATGTGCAACAGTTGCGTTTTGAAGCGCGGTATCATTGTAATTCATGGAAGCAATAAGAAACAAAGATTACCTTCTTATGAATTTGCTGCTTTTGGCTCGTGCCATGAACATCATAATATCTAATCTGAGCTGTGTTATGAAATTAGCATTACGGAATTTTAATTTGGCGATTAAGTAACAATTTCGTTTTAACTTTCATTTTCGTCGGCACAAATTCGATGTCGGCGGTTTGTTTGTTTTTGTTTTGGTACTTAAACGCGAATTCTATATTTCCAGTTAGCTTATATGAAACCGTCCGTGTTCCCTCGGTTGAACTTTTAATATTTTCGCGTTTAACTAGTCGTAGCCGTATAAGCAATATATACATTTAATTTTTTTTTAAATTATATGTTTACTGTACTATGCGGTCAAATATCTCAATAACGTAGGAAACTCGTGGATTGTTAGAAACTTACCTATGAACGTAGAAATATTCGCAAACAGTCCGTGTTCATTATTGAATATTTGCGACCAACAATGCTTACGTGTTTTCATGAGCTTTTGTTAATAAAACATATTCGTGTTTACTGGAATTTAATCAAGTTGAAATTTCCGTAAGTAATTGAAATGGCTTTTTCATAAAAATAATATGAATATTCTGGTTGATTGTGGAACTTCATCTCACGAACGTGCTCTTTGTACGTACAAAACGTCAGCAGCAGTAGTAGTAGTAGTAGTAGTAGTAGTAGTAGTAGTAGTAGTAGTAGTAGTAGCAGTAGTACTAGTAGTAGCAGTAGTAGTGGCAATAGTAGTTGCAGCAGTAGTAGCAGCAGCAGTAGTAGTAGTTATAGTAGTAGCAGTCATGGTAGTAGCACTAGTAGTACTAGCAGTAATACTATGAGAAGTAGTGAGAGTAAAAGTAGAAGAAGTATTTGTAGTAGTAGTAGTAGTAGTAGTAAAAGCTATAGAGGTAGCGATAATATTTTATTCTTATACCATAAACCATACAAATGGAAGCTGAACTTAAATGACTAAAGTTAGAACACATTTCCATCGCTTTTGCTAAACAATGCATTCCACATATCTCTTATTCCCAGGCCGGTGATGAAAAGCTTAAACACACTCATGTAATGCGTACAATCAGTAGTACAATCCGTTCTACCCATGGCTAATAACTATCAGAGAGCAGAAAGGGCCTAGGAATGAAACTGAGTGCGAAGAATGAGAAGAATATTTAATGAATCGTTGAGAAAAACCCATTGACGCTTAAAGTTGAAAAGGATAGAGGAACAATCTGCGGCTACAGCAACATTTTGAAGGTTTATGAGAAAATGTGGTTTAACTGGCCAAACGAAAATCCTTACAGTCCTGAGAAAAATAAAAAGAGCAGCTAAGCGGATTGGGAACCGAAGAATATGCTATATTTTAAGGAAATAATATTTCTCATTGCTAAATTAAAAGTTCTTTTTACAGATGAAAGCGAATTCTACTTGCATGGATCCGATGGATGAAGATTCGTGTGATGACTTTTACTGAAAAAAAAAGTACCGTGTGAAATACTGGATTACTGTTAAACATCGAGGAGGCCCTGTCCTGATCTTGATATTATGTTTCAGATGCAGCGGCAAAAAAGATTGATTATATATCTGCACATTTTGAGATCAAAGATGAAAAGTTCTTGAAGGAATTCGGGTAATAATTTTATTTTTAATCAAGACTTTGACCCAAAACACTGCTAATATATTCAGGCATTAGAAAAACCAACACAGTTCTCAGACCTCAACATTTTTATATTTAAAGCCAATATAAAGCCAAATAAAATTTAACCGCCACTGCTTTCTTAAGACGTGCATCATCCATACAAATACAGAATTGCTAGTTTGCTGGCAATTCTGGTAAAAACGCTCAGTATTAAATATGCAGAAAACAACAAAGGAACAAATAAGTACAGTATGCTGGAGCTTGAGAAAACTTTCGAGGTTATCCTCACTCGTCGAAGTTAAGGACAGGTAATATTTCAGTAGGTTTTAGAGGAACAGGCTTCTGAAGAATCTGCTCAATTCAACGCTCAATCAATAAATTAAGTCTGACAAAGTGGTTTCGGAATGGACAGCCTTTAAGCGCAGAAACTCGGTGATGGTCAACAACAAGAGGGAAATAGGACCACGGTTAAAACATCTTGAAAACCTATATAAGCTTACATGTGTTGAAAATATGATAAATTGGTGGTAATAAACCGGTGAGAAACAGACAAAAACGACGAACTCAAAATTTCACTCTACTGATCGTCAAGCAAGCCCGATGAAAAATATAAGCATGGGATCTGGGAATAACTTGATAAAATGGTTCGCCGAAGGGGGTGTGAACATTCGAATGGTAAATACAAAGTTGGAAGGGGCAAGAGACAATGCTGGAAAAGGGACCGATTGGTGGTCATCGACAAAAAGGAAAATAAGCTCGAGTTTCAAATATCTGAAGCGTGTACAGAAGCTTAAATTGCTTAAAAAAATTAGAAATTGATGGTAACTGAAACTTGCACCAACATGTTTCCTGTGAGGAAGCGTGGCCCCTCCGTCCAAATTATGGAAAAAGAATTAAGTTGAAGAAGGATTAGATATAGAGTAGAATAATTTAATTCTCCAAATTAAGGTAAAATTTCTCCTGATCGATCGTCAATGAAATAGCCGCCAATATCAACCACGAGATTTTAAGAAAGGAGCATTCACAAAATTCCGTGAATATTTTCGTAATATGGGGAAGGCACGAATGTTTGTGTTTGTTGTTTTTCAAGCCAAATTCAAACAGCCTTTGCTTGTCGCATTTGAGTACGTCGAAAACGTACAAACAAATGTGTTTTGTCATTGATGTTGCAGATGTGGTCGCTTTGAATAATTTATTAAATCAAAATATTTAAAATAGATATCATCTTAAGATAAATATTATATTAAAATTAGACTCATTACGGTATCACTTAGTTGATAGAATCCTTGCGCAAATGATCCAACTGTTTCACAAGAACTAACTTCTCGATCAAACTGCAAAATAAATTCTTTAGATAAAGTTGTCTGGTATATCTAGAATGTGCATTAATAAAGTGATCGCATTTTACACAAAAAACAAGGGTTTTTAAGTTTAACTTGAAGCATTCTCGTATGGATTTGTGCCTCTGATTCCATTGTATCGGAGTGTTGTAAAGTAGCCCCAATTTCGTTTTTAGCGCTGTGTTCTTCGGTTAATTGTTTGGAGTAAATATTTGATGTGCAGCTAAGCTTATACTTTCCACGCTTCTGTGAAGATGATATCTTAAGATATTAATATAGACATTGTGGTCAATGTTCGCATCGAAAACGCAGAAGTCACCAACTCCATTAGTGCTCAAACAACCCCAAATAAACAGTGACCCTCCTGCGTGTTTTACTACGGTGATTATATTCATTTCGTCCGTTGCACAGTTATGCTTTCTCCGTATTCTTATCTTACCATCCGAATTGATTGTATTTGCTTTCATCTGGAAAGATCTTTTTTTTTCCAAAAGTCCAAAAGATGATTCCTGTACATTTTTGCCAACCCAAGTCGGTTTTTCTTGTTAATTGTGCTGTTATACGACTTGGAGAAGCGAGCTGTGAGCTGTACGCTCGTGATGTTCAGTTACACGAAGCATATTGTGTATAGTTTCAACCAATAAGATAATCCCCCCTCCCCCTTCCTTCTACACCTCAGCAGCTTTTTCGAGCGTTTGATTTTTTTGATTTATTTTTCGGTTATTTATTCATTTTCGGACTATTTTCCGTTTATCAGTTCCATTTAATTTTTGTGGCCAAACAGATCCACGGGCGGTTTCGCACTTTGCTGTTTTTCTGTTTGCTTTTTTGGACCCATAAACAATGCTTTCAATAGGTGTAATTGGTTTGTTAACATTTTGACTTATTTCGTTGAATGTACGACTTTGCTTAAACAAATTATTCACAATACCACACTCTACCCTAGTTATTTATCGGTTCTTTTGTCCAGCATGACAATTCATTAATTATTAACATATAATACTTGAAATCTATCGCTTTAAATGTAACACTAAATAGATTTCAACGCAATACCGATAACGTATCAAATTGTTTAGTAAATACCGTTAACTAGTGATATTTAAAGAAAAATTGCATAGAGACGAATACTTTTTGGTGTGTAATGATGTATTTATTTTCTCTTTGTATCAATGGAGGGAAGTGCTTATTTTTGAATTCATTTGTAAAGAATCGATAATTAAGAAATAATGAAAACATGAACTGAATATCGTCTTTTGTTATTTAGATATCGAAATTCTAACTTAATCATGAAAAAGATATACAGACGAACATTTTTTCGACAAACTGTATTCGTGGAATCACTTAAGGCATTTTATGACAGTAGAATGTTATACGTGTTATGTAATATTATATAGATACATTTCAATTATCTAGGTTAGTTTTATATTTGTAGATAAGTAAAAAGCAATTTCATGAGTTGGGTTTCACGTAAATACGTATTGTCTGACCATAAAAAAATTAATTTTAACCGGTATTTGCTAGTGATGTAGATTTGACGTTTGTTAAATTTCCCACATCCGTTGGAACATAGTCCACAATTCATTCGACTAAAATGGCGGGTAAATTCACGCAACAAAGGCACTCTGAGAGCGCAACACACACATATCCATCAGTTTGTTCAAAAGCGAGCAATCAATTCCGTTCGATAGTAAAGAGCGCGGAGCACAGATTGAGCGTTTCCGACAGTGTTTTGGATGTTTCATTTAATTTTTTCTCGTCTTGTCAAACTTATTTTGTTTTGAAATTTATTTTTACTTGTACTTTGTGGGTAGTTCTCGTGAAAAGTGAACAATACCAGGTGGCAGGATTAAGTCAATCACGATAATCATAGCGAATTTAATTGCGTGTTCGCTTTTCATACAAATTTCGGATAAAACTTCGGCCGAGGACGACGTCTGTGGGGCTTTGCTGGCCAAACTTCCAAACGAGTTGTCAAACTGAGTGGAAAATATGAATTCGGTGAGTTTCCTGCATTTTCAATTGTTTTCCGCGTCGGGGATGCAACTCCGTACAAAGGGTGAAATGAATTTACGTTCCCAGCGGTCGGGGGATGGCATTGGCCTGAATCTTGTGGCGTTTCTCAAGCCAGTTCTAATCAATTTCAGATGTCGAATGTGGAGAATCTGTCGCCGCAAACGATCCGCCAGGTGATCCGTGAAGTGCACGAGTTGGTCGATGGTCCGTTGGAGGGAGTCAAAATTCAAATCAATGACGCGGATGTAACGGACATTCAAGCGTTGATCGAGGGCCCTGGTGAGTAGACTTTAATGGGTTCCAGTTATAATATAGCACGTGATCTGATCTAATTGGAATGGGCAATTTTGCGAGTTCAACGGAAATTGACTTAAATATTGTGAAATGGTTCGTACTTTGCAAAGTCAGAATTTTTTGGTTCAATGGCATTTCCATGTGCCAGTTCTAAATTTATGCAAGTTGTGCTTGCACGATTGGGTGTTCATCAGGGCTTCAATGGAAAATTACAAACTTTGCAAACTTGCTCCAAATTTACGTACATGGCAAATTAACCCAATCGTTTAAACACTTTTGCGGCTGGAGCACAATTTATTCGGTTCTGGGAATTCAAACTTTGCATAACTGGTGTAGGCAAGTTAAGCATTTTAAATTGATATGCTGGATAAGATTTAATCTTTCATTCCCATCTGATTGCGCGCTTAATTTCTTTCAATATTTTCCAGGCGCCAAATGCAAGACTTGTATCTATTTAACTCTTCTAGGGTGCATTATTTTTAAATGATCCTCGGTAGGTCCACTAAGACGAGGTTGTACTGCTTTCTCCTTTAGAAACGGCCGAGTGACCTCAAACCGACGATGTTTTGTTTGTTAACAATTCAAGAAGGTATCCTGTATATCTTGGACCTTTTAAATTCCATACTTTAAGTAAGATCGGTCCATAATCTGTATCTCAGACCCAAGTCATTATCGAGACAGAAAAATATAGAGGATAACAGTTGAATAACAGGGTTTCCGTATGGAAAACCATATTTATTTCGCCAATTGGAAACAAAAAACCATTTCGGTAAATAGTGAACAAAACTTATTTTGTAACTGTAAGAATTTATCTGAAGGAAAATTATTTTCCCACAAAGAAAATCTTTGCAGAAAATAATTTGATATAAGTAACCTTTGGATAACTTGAGACAAAAAAATATGTTTTATTCACTTTATTTCTCATATTTTAATCATACAAAAATCATATTCAGTTTTCGGCCGTTATAATTAATATAAAATATATTTTTTATATCTGGTAGAAAAGAGCAAGGTACTTGAGTACAACAAAAGTGATACATACTGAAGAATTGACACAATAATTAGCTAAGTCAGAATTAATTTAATTTTAAGAGAAAAAAAACTTTCATCTTAGTTTCTGCCTTTAAGTTTAAACTGTGTTTTTTACACTTAAGTTTAAAAAGTAGGTTTTAAGTGTAAAAAGTAGTTTTTTAACACCTAAAGTTGTTTGTGTAATATGTGTCTTTCAATTGCTTTTTCCAAATGCAGTAAAGCGAAATCTGTTTTAGGCTCTTTTAAATCCAGTGCAAAAATGTATCGTTTGAATCGTAGAAAAGCATCTTTTGACGTAGGTGGTTGAAAATCGAGAGTTGGATTCATTTCTGTTTTTTCGTTGTTTATAACCGATTGAAAATCTGGATTACAGAGCTAGCGTTTCCTCTCCGGCCATGTCCTCCGCGTTTCGAGTTCTTCATCAATTCGTGGAAAATATTTCCAACATTCTTGTGATGCCAAGTCATCTACTTCCAAAGTACGCACTCACTAAGTCAAAGCATGATGATAATCTCAATTTCATTTTGATCATTTTTAGCCGTCGTCAGTCCGTCAGTCAATTATAATTATACTAAGGCTAATTATCATTAGCCTTAGTATAATTATAATTATAATTATCATCAAGATGATAATCTTGATCAAGAAAGGTTTCTGTTGCGTTTAAACATAATCCTGCATAACAAAACAACTGGTGATTGTGCATCGAGAAACACGATCCCAAGCTTTTGAACTCAGATAAATGGCTTCAAGGATTTACAATTTTTGTGGCACACCATTTTCGTCGATGTTTTTTAAAAGTTTCATAACTTAAAGTTTTCAAAAATGTGTTTTCAATCACTTCCAATGGTCCAATTGTTGGAGAACTGCCGTAGTATTTGGAGGAATTCTAAATTCTGGAGGAATTAAATTTGGAGGAATTCTAAATTTTATTAAAATTCGAGATTTCGGGTTAAATTTCAATAAAAATTGTAAAAAAAGACATAAGAATATCAAATATATGTTGTCTATAATTTCCTTTTAATGATTTACTTATAACTTCACATATTTTAAATTGCTCATTGGAATCTCATTTCCTTGCTTTTCACTATTTTATATAAAATATAGGATTTGATCGCGCATATTTCCAATCCCCAGAAAATTAGCTTGCGCCACCACTCCAACGATTTCCGTTAAAAATCACGATCAACACCTCCTATTAATTTAATATATTTTAGAACAACTTTCGCTTTGCAATTTCACTGGAATTCATTTCAACTGCAATTTCACCACCAGCTTTTTGAAATATTTTTACAGTAGTCATGCAAGCGTCGCACCAATTCGTCAAAATGGTCACAACCCGCATACTCTTCCAAGCCAGGATCATATTGTTATTTTTCCGGTATACTACCTACAGCTTTTTATTTTCAAAATTTTGGAATCAATGGATTCGTCCATATTTTTGCGCCAGGAATGAAATTTTCAAAAAATTTCGTGTCGATTTCTTCCAAATAGTTACCAACGCGCTGTAAGCGAGTTTTTGCGTCTGTACCTTCGGGTGCAATTGTCTTTAGGTGTTGCATCCAAAAAATTTGAGTGAACCTGTCTCGTGTAAATACACTGCTAAAATAGGAATTTGACTAATTTCATCCGTCAACCAACATTGTCCGAGAATTGCAAGTGGCATTGTCCCCATATTTAGGATTACATCCAAGTCAACTAGGCTCATGGTTTATTTCAATGTTCGACAGGTAGTGATTTATCATATTTAACACAAGGAGGCCGTTTAGCTTTGCCAATAACTACTAGTTTTCATTTTTCCTAGCCAAACATTTTGCTGCTACACGAACAGTCACTCTTTCTTTGAAAACTTTACCTCCAACATACTTTTCTCCTTTAAACTTCCTGATAAAACTCCTGAAACTTGGATCAGGCATCATTGTAAAAAAAAAACTGATTTCATCTGTGTTGAATATTTCTTTATTTTTATATCCTTTTCTTAAATTTGGCCATACTATTGTCATCCAATCGTTACACAGCCCTTCCGGTTGATCTACCGCTTCTCCGCTTTTTTTTACCAAAAATAATGTGCCCTTTGCTAAATCTTTGGATGCATCACACTGTGTATTTGAAATCTTTAGACTCTAGTTGTCTTACAAAATCGTCCGCTTTTGATTGTTAAATCGGACCGTTGATAAGAATATTGCGACTTTTTTGAATTTTGAACCATGCAACTAAAGCATCGTCTACTCTAGATTGGGTACAAGAGCTAATCTATTTTAATTTTAATGATTTAGAGGTTTTCTGACATATACTCTGTATTTTATCGCGATTTTCCAACATCGTAGAAATTGTTGAATATGCCACATGCAACATGCATTTACATTTTTTTTTACAAACTGCATATTTATTTAGAACTTACATCAAATTCTTTGGCCATGCAGAAATTTGACTAGAGCTTCTATGCCAAATAATTGTTACTTTTTCAACGGTTGTGAACGCTTTTCTTTTCGCTTTGTCAAACCTTTGTTAAGCTGGTTTTAATATTGGACCTTTTATATCAAACTAGGAATCAACTTCCACTAAACAAAACACTGAATTGAATGTATATGTTCCTTCGGGTTTGTTTTCATAAGCCCTTATTTGATAAATTTTTGCGGTGTTCTTTGGTGTTCGCGAGTCCGTCGTTATAGGTCTCAAATTTAACCAGTACATTTTTTAATTCAGCCTCGTCGCTATTCAGTTCGTCGCTATATGAGTTTTGTCGGAATATCCAATGACGTTATCAACGTCAGTTCTTACAAACGTGCTTTTCCCGGCCTTCTGAAATTAATCGTAAAAGCCGATATGTTGTATATACAGGGTGCGTACGGTATTTGAGGACAACTTGAGAGTAAAATTAATTAGCTTGTATTTTTAACAGAATTTTAATGAGATTTCAGGAATTTTTTATACAACGTTAAATTAATATATGGCTATCAAGTTATTCAATAAAATCGCCATTAGCAGCAATAACCTCTTCGATCCGGGTCCGGAAACGATTACATGCCCGAATCAAATGCTCCTTGTTCATATTGACCATAACGGCATTAATAGCAGTCTTCAGCGAAGAAGTGGTATTATGAGGACGCTTATTGGTCTCACGCTCAACTTCGCCCCATACGAAATAATCCAAAGGATTAAGGTCTGGAGAGTTAAGTGGCCATAGGTTCGGTGTTATGTGGTCATGAGAATTTTCGGCCATGCAATCTTGTGTCGCCATCGCTTTATGTGAAAGAGCAGAGTCTTGTTGAAAAATGTATGGTCTGCCTCCGCTTACATTGTCTATCCAGGGTTTCACTACCGTCTCCAAAACCTCGATGTATGCAGAAGAGTTCACTCGAAGTCCTTGAGTAAAAAAGTGTGGTGGCATAACATGTCCTTCGTTGCTGACAACAACATGACAATAACATAACAGTGGCTGGAAATTTTGCGTGCAAAACAACAGGAACCTCCGTAGGATTTGAACATAGCCATCTGTAATTTCTGTGATTGGTCTTTTGATCTTGGTCAAAATTTTTTTCGTCGGAAAAAACCATAACATTTTGGGCGCCTCAGGGTGTTTGATTTTGTTTAAAAGACGTTTTGATCGGAGAACTCTCTGTTCCCGTGTTCGTTCCGATATAAACTGTCCACTGCGCATCACGTAAGACTTATACCGAAGGTCTTCGTGGACAACTCTACGAATAAGGCGCTCAGAAACATGAAGCTCATTCGCAAGGACCCTCATTGATTTTGAAGGGTCCTCGTCTATGATCGCTTGCACTTGCTCTAAAAATTCTGCAGATCGGACAGTGTCAGAACGTTGTTCGTGCTTTTTGCGTTTTGCAACCGATTCTGTATCGCCTCCTGATGCTTCCAATTCATGGCGAACCTTATGCACGAATGAACGGGCGCAATTAAGAAAATTAGAGATCTCTAAATCTGTATGGTTCGCACATATAGCGACGATGACAGCATGTCTCTTCATTTCTTGAGTGATGTTGTAGTCCGCCATTTCTTATCTGAAAAGGAAAAAAAAAATAAAAAAAAAAATTCGCGAAGTTATAGTCACATTTATGCATGTCCTCAAATACCGTACGCACTCTGTATATTCTTATATACTGAATATTCCGACATAAATTCCTGTTACTTTAACCTTCGAACGTATGCTCTGCTTCCAGGAATAGCTAATAGAAAACTTTTAGCTCGCCCGTCCTGGGCTTCTGTGAATTTATTCCGTTTATCCGAGTGAACCATTTTCGACAGTCGTACTTTTCTAGGACGTCTTGCAAGTACTTGGTTCTTGATTGGCTTCTTTCTAATTGTTGACGGATTTACGCTTAAGTTAAGCATTTCTTATATTTAGGTAGAAGTTATAAAGCGTGTAATCTTTTCATCACTGGGATCAACTCTTCCACCACTTTTTTAACACTTCTGAATGCTTTTTTGCCACTTTTTTGGCTTTGTTACCACTTCTCAACAGTTTCTTCGGTATTTCAATTCATTTTATTTATACACCCGATCAATTTCTAATCACTTTACAGTGGACACTCGGTAAACGGATAAAATCAGTTCCGGTGAACTGTAGCCATATATGAACTGTAGCCATATATGAACATATATTACTGTAGCCATATATGAACATATTTTGAACGTTCGTTATGCAAAACGTTTGTTAAACGAACCCATTCTTCCCAATGTGAAAGTATGTATTCATTTGAGGCTGAAACAAGAACATGCTGACTACATGCTTTTACAACATATAACATACAATTTTGGGACGAAAAAGTTCAATAGCGGTCATTGATCATGATTCAATAGCGGTGAGCATTGTCTGTATTGTTATTCCCAGCATAATTTTTGAACATATATGACCCAATGATTCCACCGGCCCATTAAGTACACCAACCAGTGACTTTCTGCTGATGTAACGGTGTTTAGACAACCGCCTGTAGTTGCTTATTACTTCAAATGTTTTTGTCAGTGTTTTTTTATTACTGTAGCCATCGAAATAGACATGAGCCTCTTCGCTAAACGCAATTTTCGTTTGAAATTTGGGATCAATTTTCTCTTGGGCCCATACACTGAATCTACGCCTTGCCCGGTGGTCGTTTGGGTTCAATTACTGCACGAGTTGAATTTTGTAAGCCCGCAAACCAAGATTCGTCCGTAAAATTTTCTAATATGTAGATGGGCACAAGTTTTATTCGTGGGCATGATGACGCATGGACTCACTTGAGTCTTCATCGATGCAACGCTCTATAGCTGCTATGATTTCTTCATTATGCCCTGTACGACGTCTAGATGGATGCCCATTATCAGTGAGAGTACATGTGTTGCGGAAACGGCCATAAATAAAATAAAAAAATCAAGTCGGCCATAAAATTGGCAGAGTGCCCCATGTGTTTTGCGAAGGATCTGTTTCTTTTTCGAAATAAATTTGCACCATTTACAAACGGCGTCAGGCGTCAACCTATTCGTGATAGAATGGCATATCAAACTATTCATAAAACGTCTGACAGCTGTCACACAATGTGTAGCATAAAAAAATGTTGCCAACTTGAAGTTCTATACATCTAAAAAACACCTTTTATCGTCTGAAGGACACTCTCTTAAACGCTTCTAACTTTTCAACACCTTGCATAATTCTTTGAAATTTTGAGTGCATAGTCTCAAGTAGTTCTAGAATTGATTTACGAAATATAAAACTTCAATTTTTTTTAATTCTACACCTATTTTCCCCTTAGGTACCATTTTAATATCAGCTTTCGTTTCCTACCCTAGCCAGAAAAAAAATTGTCTGCCTTCGATTTGATTTGACTTTTATTTGCTGGAGAAATGGAAATGTTGTTTTATGTTCTCCGAAAGAAATTCCGTTGTTCTCCATTTGTTTCCTTGTATCGATCACATACAGTCATGTGCAAAAGTTAACGTACGATGCTAAGAAAGTTTTTTTCATTTACTAAAAAAGTGTTCATTACTGTTAAATCACAATGACCTGTTAAAGAGTACTATTATAACATAAATCGTTATATATAATAATGGAATAGATTATTTAAGTGGTTTCCGAGAACTAGTCAAATGATCGTATAAATGCTAAATATATCTGTCGCAAAATTTAACGTACGTACTGTTTCTTTTGCGATTCTGTTGCATTTTTCCGGGAAGGGCTTATTGAGAAAAATCCAAATATTGGTGTATTTGATAGCTGCACGTTGAACGCTTCATTCTGTGTACAGCCGTTAACGGAAAGTAACTATAGTGTTGTTTAAAATTATACATTTTGAAAGTTAATACAATAGATTGTACTAAAAGGAGACGGCTAGATATTTCTGGGAAAGAAATAATTATTGAACTTTATACCGATAACAAATCATTTCGGGAAATAGCAGATTTGGTCGGACGAAGTAAATCGACTGTGCAAGTAGTAATCGAACGCTTCAAAACAGAAGGAAGACTTTATACTAAGCCTCGAAGTGGGCGACCGCGGAAATTTACAGCGAGGGAGGAAAGGTATGTTGCCGATTTTATTGAAAAAGATCCTTCTACGAAGACAAAGACCATCATCCCAACAACAAAAACTAATCTCCATAAAGAAGTACATCGTTCTACGGTATGTAGAATATTACACAGAGACGGATTTAAAAGTCGCGTTGCAAGGAGAAAGTCATACATATCGAAAGTAAATAGAAAAAAGCGAATAGAATTTGCAAAAAATACATTAACAAGAATATGAGCTTCTGGCGTCGTGTAGTATTTTCCGATGTAAATTTTCTTTCGTACGTTAACTTTTGCACATGACTGTACGTGTTTCGTCAGTGCGCCATTTTCGGTGTGCGATTTCGTCCGAGTCGAGTTTTTGTTGTTTCGTATCGCGGTTTTTCCTTCATTTTATTGGGATCTTATCAAAAGATAGTGTTTTGTTTTGAAGGTAAACTTGATAGAATCCTGGTTTGAGAATCCAATGTAGATTTTAGGACAATTAAAGTAAAGACTAGATCCGATGTTGCAGTAATTAGTTACAATAAGAAGGTGCGCAGCCCGTCTGTTCTCAATTTTTCTATCGTCAGCAATTATGTTGCCGATTTCGAGAGGAGAAGGGAATTTGTTTGTGTGTGTGGTTTCACAGTTTTATTTCTTGGCGGTTCTATTCATATCTTCAAAACTTTGGTGCATCTGATTTGTTTTATTTAAGGCCTCCTGACGTTCAGCATTGATCAATTGAATTCTTCTATGTCGTGGACATACAGTGGCGAGCACATGTGGATACATGTTAACCAAATTTGGCTTAAAATACTTGTAAAATCCTTAAAAATACATCAATCGATTTGAAATGTTTGCAGTTGAATTCTTTATTAATATCTATGTGAAATAAATAATGAATAAAATTATAACTTATAAGCTCAGTCTAGATTTTAAAACAAATAATCGAAATGGGCAATGTATCCACTTTTGCACGTTCATAAAAAAGACGCAAATTTTTTAATATTTTGTCCACAGACCTTTGGCTTTAATATAGGCGAGTATACGCTTAGGCATGCTCTCCACTCATTTTTCAATGAGGTCATGTGGAATATTACTCCACTCCGTCTGAACTCGACACCAAAGCTCATCCAATCCGTTCGGTGCGGTGTCGTACCGAGCTAGTCGTTTTTTCAGCAAAGCCCATAAATTTTCGATCGGGTTAAGGTCTGGGCTTTGAACAGGCCACTGCACTTTTTTAAAACTTTGCCTAATGAGCCACTCCTTAACGATTTTTGCCGTGTACTTTGGGTCTCCATCCTGCTGAAAAATGACTTCATATTCTGGGTAAGCAGATTCGTCTACGAAATCTGGTAGATTAGACTCCAAAATATGAAGATATTGTTCTTTCTTCATAATGCCATTGATTTTAACCAATTGACCTACGTTCCACCAAGTGAAGCAGCCCCACACCATCAAGCCGCCTCCTCCATGCTTCACTTGATGCTTTTTCAATTTTTCATTTGGGCGGTGCCAGTCATACTCCTTACTATCGGACTGATATCGGTTTATTTTGGTCTCGTCGGACCAAATTACCCTCTTCCAATCATCAACGCTCCAATGTTTGTGCTCCTTGCAAAATTTGAGACGTGCTGCAACATTTTTCTGTGACAGTGCTGGTTTTTTTTTCTTAACTGCCGCTGTTAGTCTGATCCTGTGAAGAGCTCGGCGTGCTGTCCACTCACTTACGGGCTTGTTAATGGCAACTGCAGCCTCTTTTGGTGTTGTCTTCGGTTTGGTGGTCATGCGGCGCTCCATAGCTCGAGCATCTCTATCAGTTAGCAATCATGGTCGCGATTTACTAATTTCAGGTGCACTGACATTGCGTCTCTTTCTTACTTGAAGCACGGTTCGGTGGCAAATACACAGCGATTTAGCTATTTGACGTGCTGACTCGTTGTTTTTCGTCATTTCCACAATTTGATTTTCTAAGTATTCCGGTATTTTCTTCATTTTCGCTTCAAAATTGAAATACAGAAAAAGTAAAAACGCGTGACTAATCAAATCGAACTTTTATGCTTCACCGTGTAAAACACTATTTAGCACAACGTAAACACTCCAATTGCTGTGAATCCCGTTATTACGTTTTTTTTCGATACACAGATCAGTGTTGCAACATAGAAGAAACGATACGTGCAAAAGTGGATACATTGCCCATTTCGATTGTTTTAAAATCTAGACTGAGCTTATAAGTTATAATTTTGTTCATTATTTATTTCACATAGATATTAATAAAGAATTCAACTGCAAACATTTCAAATCGATTAATGTATTTTTAAGGATTTTACAAGTAATTTAAGCCAAATTTGGTTAATATGTATCCACATGTGCTCGCCACTGTAGATTGCTGTATTTCTTCGAGTCTATTCAAAGCGAGCCCTTTTTGAGTGGAAGGAAGCTAGTAAATTAGAGCATGTGAATGAAAAAAAAAATCCTCACAATTAAAGCAACGCCTTCTACCGAACACATATATAATTTTATTCAAACTGGTTTTGGCTCTTCACAAAATATATATTGGGCAGAAATCGACTCGAGCCAATCGTGTTCGTGATACGATTTGTCCTCCCAAGAACTGCTGACAAGCCAAAAGCTCGTCGCTTACATAATTAAGTTTTATATTTGTGAAAATGCAGAGTATGTATTTTACGCGATGGGCGTGTACAGACATTTTGATAATCTGGTTGCACGTTTTAAATGGATGCGTGAAATATTTGTTGGTATTTCATATGACAACCGTACGGAACTCGGCTTCGACTGCTTCATTGAATATTTAGCATCTGACCCCGTTTGGAATTTCTAATTGTGGAAATTTGTCCCCCTGTGTTCAATGACATCAATTGAGAAGCTAAGATGAAAGCAAGTCTCAATTCGAAGTGGTTACGTGTGGAAATTAGAAAGGATCAGTATCAAATGAATGGGCATATCTTTGAAAGGTTAAGCATTTAATTTTTATTGAAACAAACTAAATTGCCTTGTCAAACTGATCAGTCAAATATGAGTAATAATATTTATAAATAATCAGTGAATGTATGAGATTCATCTGTGGCTTTTGTGATTACCGATAATCCAGCGTACAAAACAATGTCAGGTTTATTGTTTTCTATATAGAAATATGAAATTTTTTTTAGCATCTTTCATTTCAAAACAATCACCGCTAATGCTTCTACGAAGAACTAAGGAGTTAGAAAGACAATTCGAAAAAATAGACATTATACAACTACATGTCAACATATTTAATAAAAAAATAAATAAATAACCGGTGCCCTTTCATACAAAAAAAAAACGTAACATTAAAATGTTTTTTTCTTTACAGCCGGTACACCATACGCCGGTGGCATTTTTCGTGTTAAGCTACTTCTCGGAAAAGATTTTCCACAAACTCCACCAAAGGCATTTTTCCTAACAAAAATCTTCCATCCAAATGTTGCTGCAAACGGCGAAATCTGCGTGAATACACTCAAGAAAGATTGGAAACCCGATCTTGGAATAAAACATATTCTCCTCACAATCAAATGTTTATTAATTGTACCAAATGCCGAGTCGGCACTGAATGAAGAGGCTGGTAAAATGCTATTAGAACGTTACGACGACTATTCACAGCGAGCGAAAATGTTAACAGAAATTCATGCCCAGGTAAATATTAATTCATTCTTTAAATTTTAATTTAAATTTATTGTTTAATTTATATAATTTATTCAAATTTCTAATCGAGAACACATTTTCGTTGCAGCCTATCAAAAGTACAGAATCACTTGGTGATGATGGACCGCTTTCGAAAAAACATGCAGTCGACAAAAAACTCCAGGATAAAACAAAAGAGAAATTAATTAAAGAAAAGAAACGAATTCTGAAACGCTTATGAAGACGAGTGTAGTAACAGTAAATAAATTTTTAGTCTTACAACTTTACTTTATCCTTCCCCCATCCAGAAACGTCACGATATGATTGATAATTAATTTTCGTTGTTAGTTGGCCACTTTTACAATTTATACGAATTTTTATTTGTCTTTGAGTTTCTTGTTTTGGACGATTCACAATTAACTGACAACTTTTCATGGTTTTGTTTTTTATACTTGGTTATTTAGCATTTTAACGAATAATATAATAATTTTATGTCATTATACGAAGAAATATGGGAATTTTCATTTCAGTCTTCTCGCAGTCTTCAAGACAAAAGAAGTCATGCAAGAAGAATTCCTACTCTATTCTGGTTATGTATAATTATTGAAGTGGTAAGATGAATCAATTTTCTTTCATGGTCTTAAATTTGACTAGTATAGGGTTAACTTGCATATAATAAAACATAAAATATTCTCGGGTGAATAATTGTACTACAACTTGAATAACGTAGATGTAATATTGATTTCATCTTATATTTCGGAAAGTTAAAATGAATCTGGTTTCAAATTGCTGTAAACTTCACACGTACTTTGATTGTTATCTTTTGAATGGAAAATGACACGTGACAATTACCGAAATCATAGATTCTCATTGAAAACATTTTAAAGTATGCGAAAATGCAATTACTATAAGAGAGCTTAAAATTCTATCAAAATTTACATTTTCATTTTCAATCTATGTTCGGAAGATCTTTTTTTTTGGGGGAACTTGACTGATTTCAGTGTATTAGTTAAACAATCTTAAGTTGTAACATTCGTGCAATTAACAAATGATAAAAATTGTATATTGAATATAACACGTTCTTTTTAATCTTGGTTCTATATGTTGTGTCGGTAATAAATTAATTTATTTTCGGCAATGAAAATAAATTCAAATGATTTTTTGTAAGTATTTCACTGTATGTATAATTTATGAAGCGTAAAATAGACAAATCAACAGATTTAAATTAAATCTTGAAATGCAAATTAATCTTTAAAATTGCACATTTCGGTCGTTGCAGTTGTGAATAAAAATTAAAATTAATAATAAAAATTAACATTTCAATATTGTATAATCGACATACCTATCTCTTTTTCTTTCTTCCTTGTGTGCTTAATAAATAGAAACTGATGAACTTAGATTTCAATATTGAGGAAGAGTTCATTGCAAAAAACAGCATTTCGATTCTATCTGTCCTCCTGTAAGTGTTTTCATGTTGGCGAACAATAACATCCAACAAATTTGGAAGATAACTGCCACATATCTGCTGCCCCAAAAATTTTAAAACTTACATGACAGTAATCAAATAGAGAATTTGTTGATTTAATTGTTAGATCCTTTTGGCTTCTGGCAAACGATTTCGTTTTTCAGATATTTTAACGTGAAGCAAATAAATAAGAATATAATCATCAATCTCCTCTTAATTTATAATTGTTCTACATAGTATAGTCACTGGAAAGTTCTGTTGGTCTAACAAATAATTATTTGGCACGCGTTAATAGATGAAGTCCATTGAAATTTATACATGAGTGACGCTATATATGGATATTTCATTAAAGTGATGAGGTATCTTTCACGGGTTCTCCAACCTTTTTCAACAATGTTTGGCACTCGCTGGGATTTCGTTTTGACGCCAGCTTCACAGAAGATAATATCGGTGGCGGCATGATACAGGACACATCCTGAAGTACGATTATCCTAATGGGGGTTTTTCCCGTCCTGGGATTTTGTTATGAAGCGAAAGTGTTCCACGTGCTCTGCTACACGTGGACGAGTATTAGAACATTTTAGTTGCTAATTTTTTCGTTAATCGCGATTTTTTCGTCGGTAAAGAAAACATCATAACGTTCTTTACAAGGAAATCCTTTAAAGAGTACAGCGCATTGGGTTAATTCCATGTATTTCAATTGGGTGTGTCTCTGCTGAGATGAATGTTTGCACGTGAAATACGACTGATAGTTTGCTTAAAAGGACGTATAAGATAGCACCGAAATCTTTCACGGACAGTATGCATAACTTTTGAACAAGATATACCCCGGAGAGGTCCTTGTCGCGTCTTGTCGACACCAACTGTTTTGTATATGTCGCTAAGTTAGGAAAACAGGAAACAGAAGTGGGGTACGGGCCAGTTTGGTCGTTTCGGGTGTGATATCGATATGAAATGACTGACAGAACGTATGGCTACACTATATGCACTACATGCACCCATAAACATACTTAGGATATGTTGGTTGCGAGTTCACATTAATAAAAAAAATATAAAATAACCCGAACATATAAAAGGAAATGAAAAAATCATACCGACAATGTGCATTTTTTCAAAGTCTTCCTTTCGGAGGTTATCGTCTATTTCGAATTCACGAGTTTCGACGTTGATCATTGATTCTACCGTCAATGTATATCTCAAAATGCATATTTTTCATCTGAGCGCTTTAAAGTTTCGCATGTGATATTTTCCTTTTAACATCCGGTTGGTCCAACTCAGGGCCACCTTATGCATGAATAAAGTTTAGACGAGTACTGCTTATTGGAGGAATAATTGCAAATAAATCAAAAATTGCATCAATTTAGGGAAAAATGCACTTTAAACCAGTTTAATATTTGCTTTTGGTTCACAGTGGCTGTTTCTTTTGGAACCTGTTTTAGGTAGTGAACATGAAAAAAAAATTATTGCTTCACAATTTTTTTCAACGAAAATTAACATAATGCTGCTCTTCCCTTTATTTGTGCTTTCAAAGATTCACAAATGCTTACATAAATCTGAATAAATTGTTGGGATTATTCTTTCGGTAACTAACTTTAGATGTCCTTTTTCTTCTTCTCATCAATAGTAAGTCATTTGGAGCATCAAAACGCATTAAAACAGGATTCGCGCTACCATTGCCCCGTTTAACCATTTTCTTTGCCTCCTCTCAGGCATGTGATCCGTAGGATCTTTTGAAGAAAAAGTTGGCGTTGTCTTTGATTAGCTTAAAGATTTGCATGTACAACATGGGCAAAAATACTTGGGACTCCTTCAGAGTTTTTAATGTCAACGACTCAACTCATGAACCAGGTAAGGCTTGCAACTTTTCTTTGCCTTCATAGCCATGGTGTATTGGGAAGGAACGTACATCGATCCGCTTCAGAGTGCCTTTATAACGTCTTTTTCAATGGTTGCGTGAGCCGAATTCCCCTAATTTTAGGCTGGACCCTTTAATTAAAAATTTGTGTGTGTGATAGAAATTTTTTTTAGCGTTGTAATAGCTTATTTGTACAATGGCATCATAAAGTCATTTTGTTGTTATCTTCAACAATTATCCTTGTTAAAGATGAGGTCTAGTGGAGAGCTTTGTCATTTAAATGTTGTACATTATTCAGCACAGCTCCCGATCTCAAACATGTGTGTTTTTTTACAGTGTCTCATCCCAAGTTCCCATGAATTTCATTCGCATATTCGGTTATGGTGTGACAGCTGTCATGTGTTTTAAGGTTTGTTTCGTTTGCCATTTTATCATAAATAGGTTGACGCCTGAGCAACGTCTGCAAATTTTGTAAATTCAGAAATACATAGCGCACTCGGTCAATTTTTTGGCTGACATAATCGTCCATAAGAAAAATTGATTCGATTACCATGGATCGTTTCCTCTCACTGATAATATGCATCCATAGAGACAGTGTATAGTCGTACAGTGCATAATGGCGCTAAGAAGAAATTGCTGTTGATCCCGAATGCCATAAGAAAATTTTGTTTAGCGATGAAGATCATTTTTGTTTGAATGGCTACCAGTTGATCAATAAATAAAACTGTCGCATTCAGAGTGGTGAGCAACGACAGACGATTGTCTAAACAAAGTACCATCCGGAAAAAATCATTGTTTGGTGTGGTTAATGCGCCAGGGGAATAATTGATCCATATGTCTTCAAAAATGGAAAATGGGGAATGCATTCTAGTGCTATTCTAGTGTACAGCCATGATCAATGACTGTCGCGTTCCGGTATTGATTCATCGTAATGCAGTGGTCTTCTGATGTCAACATGATAGCGTGGCGTGCGATATAGCTCGTCCGACCATCGACTTGTTGAAAAAAGCATGATGAGCGCATAATTTCTCGTTTCGGAGTTGTGAGCTGCCCTTCAAGTTTTTGTGATTTAACAACGCCAAAATATTTTTGGTGGGGATACGTTAAATCAACGTCTACACCGACAATCCCGAGACGTTTGACAATTTGGTGAACCTCTTTTCGCCTCATTATTGGCGAGATACGGCTCCAATTTTCGTTTAGAGTAGTCTTATATTGGACCTCTCGTTTGAACTTCCTCTGCGCTAGTCATGGCGCTCATATGTCCATCATCTTACACAAAGAAAAATGAGAAAAGAAAATCAATTCAGTGGCAATAGAAACAATTTATTTGTATTTTATATCACTTCAAAATTCCTTACCTCTAAAAAACCACCCTAAATATTAGAAGGTTAGTTCTTACTTGGGCTGACTTGTTGTAAAGTTAGGGCTGATAAAGCAAAAGTGCTATTTTCTATAGTTATTTCGCTATCTTGCGGCCGGAGGGGTTGAGGGGTTAAATTAGGCATTGATGAAACAACATATCCAAGTTTTTTAAAGAGTGCCTTAAGGGCACAGGGACGTTATCAATGTGCATGAGAGCTCCTTTCTAGATGGTACGGATCGGTTGCCCTTAGCCGAGGCGTTTGCAAAGCAAAAACGCTCATATTTTACGGTGTTGATTCAGTGTCCGTGAATTGATAATGAAACTTCTTTATTTAAGATCAGGTGTTACTCAAAAAACCATAAAGAGGCACACAACAGAGATAAATGGAAAAATAAGTAGATGTAGTAGTAGATAGAACTCAATCAGATAGAGTAAGATAAATTGCTTGATACAATGAAAGATATTGAAATCATTTTTTTCAAGCATTCCAACCATTCCATCCAAGAGGGATTTTATACATTTGAAAATTTGATAGCAGGACTTAAAAATTCCCAGAGTGGTGAGGAAAAATTTAATATTACAAAACTAGCTATGCTAGACATGACAAAAACCTACTTGACTTTCAAAGGAACATTCTTCAAAGTAGTTTCACAGGCGGTTATGAGTGAATCCTTTATCCTACCAATTTATTGATCTGCTCATGGACACTTATTAGAAGATGGCATAAACATTTCGATGCCATCTGAGTTGTCTGAGAATAAAAAATTCAATTGAACCCAGCTTAGTATTGCAAGAAAGTTGAGCAATCCTGAAAATATTGGCAGTGATGGTCAAATCTGAACAGGCTGAGAAATGATATTTTGAAGTGACTGTTTAACATTGCTCGTTTTTTTAGGCTTTTACCTTAAAAAAGTAGTAAATAAATAAAGGTTCCTACTGCAGATATTGACAAGTATCTTTCTTGTGCCTTTTTTTTTATGGAGAAATGGGTTATAAATTGTGAGAGCTAGCACTAGAAAAGAGATGAGGAAAGCGACTTGCGATGAAAAAACCTATAGTCTTCTCAGCCAAATTGATCACTAAACTAGGCTCTCTTTCTAAAATAGGCCTTCGAAAAAATTTTAATCAAAGTTGAACTTTGCTTCAAAATTCGAAGCAATTCTTGGAAAATCTTAATGGTAGTTCAATTAGTAACTCGTTGTTAGGGCAGGATGAAAGTAACATAGGAAGCAATAGGTAAAATAAATATTCCATCACTACGGAGTTGCTTCATGATCAATATAGAGGAAATTCATTAAAATACCTCCGTGTGTTTTAACTGTAGAGAAATAAAATATTAAAATATTATTGCTGGGATATCGCAGTGAGGGTACGTGTGATAAATTTACAACACATTGCTACATGTTTACAATGAAAAGGTTGCGACCCGCTGATTTGGGCGAGTAGCGAAACTATGTAGACGTAATAAGTGTCTCATCAACCAATAGACAATAGACGCAAGCAATGAAGAAGGGCAACGATATCAAGCCAATGAGAATGTTCCGCAAATTTTTATTATTTTTTGCTATGAGTAAAGGCTTGGTTGGCTGTCAAATTTGTGACGCAGTAACTTTTGTAAGAAATTGTTCTTCGATATTATTACCGTAACGTTACCGAGTTTACATTTTGTGTTCTCTTTTAAGAACTCGTTTATTTAATGCTTGGTGTTTTAAAGATTATTCATAGAATTTGAAAAATAAAAATAGATGCGAATGGTGCAGTTTGCACGTTGCATCGATCGAAGGCTTGGTGAACCTTCAACCACGGTACAGGATGCCATAAGACGGTATCAGGAGATTGTCTCATACACTTAGTGGCCAGATTAAGGATGAAATCTTTGCACTTCCACGCGAGACGACCACTGTATTATCAGCAACGAGTTGATGAATCGCTTTTGTGCTGCTACTGAATTTCGTACACACCTCTTTCAATTTAGAAATGTGTCAGTGAAGAAGGCTGCCAGAAACTAATTTAAGGAGTTTTCGTGCAGCCCGCGCGTCACAACCAAACCTACAGCACCTTAGATCTAGACTCGGCTTTATGCGAGAATATTTTGATTGGACTATACAGTAGTGGAAGAACGTAATATTTTCAGTTGAGAGAAGAATTGCAGTAAGTGGTTCAGATGGGCGTCTTGGTGTCTAAAAACGTAAAAAAAGAGATGTTTACTCCCTGTTTTATAGCCAAAACAGTGGCATATCAGGGCGGATACAAAATGATTTTTGGAGGTATCTCTTATGACGTCCGTATCGATTTTTTCGTCTTTGAAGGAGGCAGTGTAAAGGGTCAGAAATACGTAGACGCAGTTCCAAGGTCCAAGGCGATGTCGAACCGTTTGCTCTATTTGTAGGAGAAAATGTAAGGCTGATGCATGATAATGCACGTTTCCATGTCGTTGGTGTCACACAATATCTAAATGAAGTCGATGTTCGAACTTTGTCATTGCCAGCGCGTAGTCCAGAGCTTAATCTCATCGAACATGTCTGAGGCAAACTTTAACAGACGTGTTCGGGCAAGAGTACCACTGCCTACTAGCCTGTGGTAGAGGAGCTGCACAATATCCCTCAGTCGGTCATTCAGAATGTGGTGGATAGTTTTCCAAGGGGCTTCAAGAAGTCTCAATATTAAATTTGAAGTCAGTGACAAAAAATTATCGTTTTCTTTAATTAAACAAAATATAATAAATCAATAATTTCGGCAACATCGATTTCGTCGACTAAAATCCTAATAAATCATTTTTGGCAATATTTTCATTGTTTTTCCTTTATTGAACATTGCTTTCACTTCATTCAACAAATTTATGTTAAATTCGACAATTCCGGAGTCATCAAGCTACTCTCGAGCTTTTACATCAATTCTCGGTGATTTAGTGGTTATTAACGCTTTCATATAATGCTTTCCCAGGATCTGACGAAAGATTTAACAAATTCCATATTCAGGATATTGTAAAACATAGGAATTGTCCTTCTGTTTGTCTTTCGGTTGTATGACGCTGAGGAACACATTTGTTGTAGGAACACAATGTCTTGACGCCTCCTTTCGTTCCATGTTAAAAATGAATCATGTTGGGGTTGGATGCCGTAGCTTGCCTTCATCATCACATGGTGACAGAACAAAGACGACTTTTGTTGGTTTCGTTGGTGGGCTAAAGTCAATAGCCCACCACAACAGAACATGGATGTCCCTATAAGCCTGGATCGAATATGTTACAGTTCATCTGGTATTTTTCGCGTATTTGATTTGACTGTGCCAACTAAAGTCAAATTGTGAGGCATTGTTAGCAAATTCTTTGCTAAATGAAATGACGTGAGCCAGTTGTCGCAGATCACATATCTATTAAAAAGATTTTGTGAGTTTTTCATAACTGAGTGGTAGTCCATTCGTTTGAGTACATTTTCCCAGATAAGGAAATGCATCAATCATAAAACGTGTCACGCTGTCGCATGTCACTATTACTTTTACCTCATCTTTATTGGGGTTATTTGGAGTGTATTTATGACATATGACATATGACATATGACATACATATGTCAAAATTACAATGAGTGCTAGAATCTCATCACAATTTTTAGTTGTGGACGTTACCTTAATATCAGATCCTTGAGTTATTTGTTGAAGTCTCGCGCTGGTTCATTTTGCAACCTCTCTACAATTCAGTAAGTTATGAATGAACGAGACCCTTGTAACGGATTGAAAAATTTATTCATTCGAGAAGGATTTCTTGATGCTTGAATTATATTGGAACACGATGTTCTACCACTTGATCTGCCCTTAGTTACCGCCCAACGGTGATCATTTTTGCCTCTAAGAGTTTGTTGCTCCGGAATTACCATAGAATTTGGCATGCTGGATGAGGTGATTTGAGTGTGATATGAAACATTTTCCGCCTCACCCTCAGCGCTCATTTTCCTCTCTGCTAGTGGTAGACTTACCTCGTATTCTTCGGCATCACTATCCACATAATTTTCAAATAAATTATTCCCAGTTTCACTGTCCGAGTGCTCGGTTGCTTTTTTGCAATATCGGTGCGACTTGGTCGTCTGTTGAAGCACCTTTCGACACCAATTTCCTTACAAAACCTATTCAATCAATATGCTTGAGTAAATGTATAAACATATAATTTCCTCCTAAACTCACAAAAGCCTCACAAAAAAGTGAATACACCTGATTTGAAAAGATGTGTTCCTTTGTAAATGTTGCACTCATTTGAATGACTTGACTGCCGGCTGCAAGTTCTATAGATCGACTGAGTTGATAAGAACTTTGAGTGCAAGTTGCTCAAGATACAACTGAGTCGTACACATTCGTTACCAAAACCGAAAGTTGATTCATGCCCACATACTGTTATTCAAAGTTTCAAGCAAGATATATTAGTATCCTGTCTGACTGTGTATCTGGCATGGCATTTTATTAACCAATTTGTATGAATATTCAAACAGCTATAATTTATTGCAAATCAATCCCAAAACCATTGTTTTCTATTTCTCCCATATAAACAACTACAGTTACGTTTATGTTATGCTCAAATCGAATTTCATAAAAGTTTAAAAGGGGCCAATGTTATTTATAAATTTTCTACCTATTAGTTTATTATCCCTTTTGTCTGGCAACTTCCCACGTCGGTCATAAACTCAATAAAGGACCGGTAAAACCCAAACATAATGACTGGCCTACAAAATGTTGCTTGTCCAGTGCAAAGCTTACCTGTTAACAGAGCTCTTGCCACGTACATTTGTATTCGTGATTCGTCGAAATTGCGTTCGTAAGCTTAATAAAATACACACCCACTCACACATTGGGCTTTTCTAGGGATTGGCTCCGTTTGCCGAATTTACGGGCAGTGTCCCGAGCTTACAAAACAGCGAGACGAACTTTATGGTTATCTGCCCGCACAAATCAGCAGCTGGATTTTGCATCAAGTACGAGAGCTTTTCATTTAATACGTAAAGGATATCTGTTGACAGCGCCAATTTCACCATGCTTCCACATTACTTCTGTACTCTCATACAATTCTATCTGCAAGTATTCTTGTGTTCTATGTCCTTTCGACACGTTCTTGCTTAGGATACCTTTGTCGGCCATTTTCGAGGGAGAACATGCGTGTCATTGTCGGAAAGCTTTTGTTGTGGCTACGTGAAACGACTTTTTTGTTCTAGTGTGAATTTAAAATTCTGGTATGCGTAGGACCATATCGTTGTATCCAGTATGAATATCCCCAACAGGAGGATTCCGATTAGAGTTTGGTACAGTTGTACGTCGGAATTGTAAGTTCTTTCATGTTGTTCATAATGTTTGAGTGATTCATGAAAACTAATTGTTCTTGCAAGCTATTACTTTTTTATTGGTAAATGTTAAAAATCAATGTTTATTTTAATTTTACTTATAAGTTGGTAGTATTTAACAATTAAAATCAGCATGTTTATTTTAAAGTTAGAGGACGCTTGCCTGAGTTTAAAAAAATGAATAGTGACTGACGCGTGATACTGACCAAATCAACTTCTTGTGGATCTTTCGTATCAATGTGAGATGGCTTCAACATACCTTGATGCCTAGGTTTTACTGGGATTTTCATGCCATCGAATATAGTCGTAGGCAAGTAAAGAGTCCTAAAATTTTCTAAAAAGTTAAAGTTATATTTTAGGTGGGGATATTTGATCCATTATGTTATCTGAGCAATACTTTGCTTCGAATAGATCAACAACGTGATTATGTTGTTGAGATGTATGAGAATTTCAAATTCAAATAATCCTTTTATTGTAAACCTGTGACTACGGGACATATCCTTGTTGCTGAAACCTCTACATATCTCAAAAATCACAACTTTGAACACGTAATCATCGAATGAGTTATATTTACTTGCAAGTAGTGTTTCAGATTTTTTCTGAACTTCTTCGAGTTCGTTGTAAAATGGAAATTATCAGGTCCTGACATCAATAGTCCAGCCCCGATTTCTAATTCACAAAAAACAAATGCGAAAAATTGCATCTGACTTCATTAAACGCTGGTATTTTTTAATACGTCCAACGTTTAGAGCCTTCCTCAAATAGTTTTTCGGTTTTGCCTCGAGGTAGAGGATTACAAATATTTTCCTTATGTTTTCAGAAAGTATCATAAGGTTCAGTTCTAGCCACTGCCGGTCTGTGGCAATGGAACAGGGTAGAAGTGGAGAGCCCGGAAAGTGGACGAGTCCCTTAGCTTTTGTCCGTTTTGAAAGTTATTGCACCAATTTGATTCATGTTTAAAAAAAACTGAATTAACAATAAGTTCTTTGGCTATAAACTGGACTTCTTATGAAGGCTTGGAAACTTAATCAACAAATGATCCTCTTATGGCAAACCAGATAGAACACAAATGACATCTCTTATAATAAATAATAATCCTTTATTGGTGAACCAGATGTGTTCTAATCTATAACGAATAACAGCGATTTAAAAGTATATCAGTGTTTGCTTTTTTATCTTCCAAATCCCTGAATCTTCTTTTAATAAAATGTAAAGGTAAAATATTAAGTTTTTTAAATTAAATTTTTTAAATTTTAATTTTTTTTAAATTAAAAATAATGTTGTCTAGTGACCTCAAATGCAGCTTTTCCTTCGGGAGTCCATTGTAGCACTGTTCATCTTCTCGGGTTGTCTTCTAGGAGTGTTTCGGTTGGCTCCGACAGGGTTCCAGTTTCGGGTATCAATCTTCTGTATAAAAAAACCATATCCTTATACTTTTCTAGCTATATCGGCGTGCTAGTCGGTGTTAGTTCTTGGGACGCTTCAACTTTCGAAGATAGTAAGAAAAGTTCTTTGCTGTTAGTGAGATATCCGAAAAATTTTAGTTTTTCTGCTTGGAAGATTCGGGGTCGGTTATTAGTCGAGAGTTCTGAAAAGATTGAAACAGGATCTCAAAGAAGTTTAGGTGTTGTTTCGGCTAATAAGCTTCTATCGATGTACATACTGCAATAATTTAAGCAAAGACGTATCTTTTTTTAAGATTTTCGAAGTATTTACGCTGGGTTGTGTACCTCGTATGAATCAAAAGGCGTTTTATTACTGAAATGTACTTGTCACTGTTTGGCTGATACCACCGACATCACTGAGAAGAATCTGAGGGAATGATTCTCCATTAAATTTAACGTTGAAAAACATCTCTCTTCTAAGCAGTGTGTGAGAATTCATGGATCTGGGCCTGTGAAAGGTCATCTCCAGATCTCCTCAATTTTTATTTCTTTTTTCCACAACCTATACGGAAGATCACCAGCAATTTGGCGATGGTATTACTATTACTATCTAACATGAACTGTGTTCAAAGACTTGAGAGCTTGGAGTTTTTCAAGCGTGAGATGTCTAGGTTTGTGCGTGACTGGTGGACATTTTGAAATTGATGTAATCGATCGTTCTGGATAAAATGGATAGGCTCACCGTGGCAACTCCATCGGAGTACGCATGGCTGGCTGCACTGTGTCAAAATTATGAAATGCTTTGAACCTTTGATGGCCTTTTCAGTATAAACGTCTCATTTGACTGTCGACACGTCAATGAGCCGGCAATTGCCTGCATCCAGAAAAAGGTCATAATAACAGATGAAATCAATCCAAAAGTAGGCCCAAACCAACTCAGTCTACCCTAAAAAATATGTGACGACGAACCTCCATGCAAAATCATGATGCAGCTCATATGTGAGCGCCATTGATATTTCCATGGATTGATACAGAAATCTGCAAAAGGATCCATCAGGAATCTTTATTTAGATTTGTGGTCAGCCAGTGGGATGTGTCCCATGTGAATGCGATTGGCGGCGATCTTAAAGTTGAGAATCCTCTCGGCTTCGAGATTTCCATTGCAGCATAGCCACCATGATGCGAAGGGTGGCTTCATTTAATAAATGGGCGAAACAAGGCGCTAGGCTAAAATAAAGTTTCAATTTTGTGGATAAAGGTGGTCGAAAAATATTGTTGATTCTGATGGAGAAACTCCTTCGGCAATGTTTGATTTGGTAACGAAAAGAGTTTATATCCTCAGCAACGTTCTCGACTTCCACCTGATACATGTCTTTTTGTCCAGGCAATTAATCCTGTATGTTATTGGGACGATCTTGAATAAAATAGAGTGAAGTAAATCGCGAGGGAGCTGCACGAAGGAAAGGCAAGGAATGACGTATAAGTGGCTTGTAAACTCTTGAGGTTTTCTGACCCATACATTCTTATTATCGTTATTTCAAGCCCCCTTGTCTTTTGCTCTTGTTAATTATATGATATACATAGGAAAACAAGGCTCCCACAAGTATACAAGTATATACAATAATTATACAAATTTGTGATAACACTTGTTCTATGTTATGGATGTGAGACGTGTGACGTGTCCTGAGGTTGGATAAATGAGGCGAAGCTAGACGGGGAACCGTCTTGAATGGCCAATTCGATACAATAATGAGCTGTATGAACATTTTTACGAGGCGGTTGTCTCAACGATTGTAAGACTGTCGAAGCTTCAATGGACCGGCCAGGTGAATCATATGGAAGAACAACCGATACCAAAAAATGTATTCGTCTGTAAACTGAAGGGCGGAAACCAGTGGGAAAACGGACGAAAAGGTTGTCGGTTGACGAAGGCAGTTCATCGCTGCTAAGATTTCAAAATTGGAGGACGCGGTCAATGGACCGAAATTTGATGGAGACACTTCTATGAATTCTATGATGTTATTTCATATTTTTAATATTAATGTGTCAGTAAAGTATGTGGTTTGAAGCTATAAAAAAATTCATGAAGAAGTAAAACATATTTTCCTTAACTAGTAAAGCAACTTTATTGATTATCATTTACAATTGGACTAACAGTCTTCAAAGCCAGCTTGCATAGAGATGTTAAAAATATCTCATAAATTTCGGTTGATTTGGAAAATATTCGGTTACTAAACAGAATTCCTTGAAGTTTGTTTCAATTTATTCAAACTTTTTTAGACGGAGGTTAAAAAAAGGGTTTTCGATGAAACCAGATGACTCTGCTTTTGACGGAATCCGCTGGGAGCTTTTGTGGTTATTGATGCATTCCTTGATGCTTTTTTTTTGGTTGAATTGATTATCTTCATAATATGAAAGGTCACAGGACTATAACTTTCGTTACACATGCATAATGAAGTCATTGTTAAAAAAGACAAAATCAATAAATTAAACAAAAGACTTAGAGATGAACATGCTGACCATAGAGTTATTATTTGGATTACATCGGTTGCTCTTCTAAGGATACGAAGTTTAGGCTGTAAAGGGAAGTTGACAAGAAATAACATCTGAAAAAAGTGATAACGCCATGGATCATTGGGGACTTATTTATTTGTTTGCCTACCCTAAACGTGGAGTATTCAGGCCAAACTGCATTATATTCCTCTCGTGGAACAATGTGAATTGACGAGTGAGTTCTCTCATGATGGTATTGATATCCAAAAAAGGTCTAAAATGAATATTTTCCCAGTCAACCACAGGTAAGAAATAAGAATTTTCGTTGATTTTCATGAATCTCTGTTAAAAAGTTTCTATGGAGGAATGTGAGGAATTTCTTTAAAGACGACAAGGGCGCCGGATGCCCGTCAACTCTCAGGACTAACAAATATGCGACAAATCAAAGTAAAACTGCCCCTAAACTAGAAATTTTCTAGGAACAGCGGAACTATGTCTAAGAAAACTCTAATTCCTTAATAATGTGGGGGTACCACTGCCAAAACGTGATGTTTTACGTGTTGAGTAGGAAATCAAGCTTGGAGACCGAATGCTAGACCAAGATCTCAACGTGTCCGAAGAAATTCCATACTATTTTCTTTTTTGACGGTTGTTTTTGGGCTCACAGGAACGTAGTACTTTTGGATAGACTGTCAATGTTAATTTTAAGGGGATGTGCTCGACAGATTACGCAGACCATTGATTTTTGAAAGCCTTACTTACTACTTACTATGACAGCGCGCTGATGAAGGGCTTTTTGGTCAAGTACAAGTATCTGCACTGTAGGAAGATCTGGCACCATCAGGCGCAGACCTCAAAGGAAAACGGCACAGATCTGTAAAAGAATTCCAAAGGGCCATTTCGGCATATCTAAAGGGGATCCTTGAAAACGAAATCGAGAGTCTTATGCGCATTAAAAAGATCATTACACGCATTGTGTCGAAACACAAGGATGCTCTTACAAGGACTTCGAAAGATTCATATCGTGTTTGTATACTTGTTCAATAAACAAATTTAAATTAAATCCGTAATGCTATTTTCGAATTTAACCTTTAGTTAGAGTTAATTTTTGAGGGAAGTTTCAGTTTTGTTATAGGTTTTAAAAATTCTGTAACCTATAAACATCCTAGAAAATTTGATGCTTATTTTTATTTTATGTTTTTAAAGTCGAAGGATTTTCGGAATTCCAAATTTAGTTTATTTACTTACTTTGGTTGTGGGACCAATAGTGGGTCAAGCCCCATTTCTGTCTTCAAGACTTCACAGTATTTTTCACATCATTTTGGACCTATATTATCTTTCTGTTTTAAATTCCTTCCACCTTTAAATCAAAATAATAAATAATTAAAAAAGGGGAAATAGAATTTATGTCTTGTAATATTGATTTCAATTCTAAATTATTTTAAGCCTAAACTGAAATACACATAAAAGATGTACAATATCCTTGGTGGATCCAATAACATTTCCGCAGCTATGCTATGTACGTCTTCTTATATGTTTAGCTTTTATTGTTGCGTTGCGAAGCCAGGTATAGGGTAGGGTCACGTTAAATCCTTATGGAGACACGGGTTGGGGCTCAATGTGACGGAGTTGTTAAGTTTTGGTCTTTTTGGGTACATGGAAGTATCAGATTCGTGTCCATTACGTTTTCTTTTTCTGTTAAGGATCATATCGAGGACTGAATATATTGTAAGTAAATTTATCACCAGTTGTTCTTTAATAATTTTTTGTGTGGGTTTTTCTGTTTTTTTTTTTAAAATTTCAAGTCTTTTCAATATCAAGACCTGATCCTTTCTATTATTAGGATGGTAATATCATGGTGGCCATCGTATCGGTTTCGTGTCTGTAATTCTGTAGGTGTGTTACGTAGTTAAGTTTTTTTGTTTGTCAACGTACGCAGATGTTCTACGTATATGGTTGTTAGTTTCCGTGTCCTTCTAGCTATGAATGTCATGTCATAGTCCTTCAATGGGACTTGTTCCTCGGATTGCTCATGCAAGCGTCCTGTTAAGTTTCACTCTTAGTAGTTTCGTGGTTGTGGTTTCTTGTTGGTTTCGAGTGCGATACGTCTTTTGTATTTTCTGAAAAACATTTCGAATTCGTTTGAATTCTTACCTATGCAAGTTAATGTGCTCTGTTTTTAGCGTCCTCTGGCGGGTCTTACTGTTATTGTCAGCTATTCTATGTATGTTATTGAGTTCTTTGAAGTTAGTTGATTCATGTGGATGGAGTGAAACCTCCGCAGCATTGAATAGTACGCTTTTAATTTTTGTTGCTCCGGATATTGTTCGATATTGTATGTAAGGTGTCAAACATGAGATAGTTCCACCAATTCCGCGGTGAATCGTTAGTAATTATATAATATTAATGTGTCTTCTACTAGATCCTATGTTGCATCTACGAGTATGGATATGTTAAGGTTTATTATGAGCAGTAAAATAATGGATTTTCTGTTTGCTGGCTTTCTGCATAAATGACCTAAAGGAGCAACACCATTTATAATGTAGCAAATGTAGACTGAAACCTGCTGCAGTTTTGATTGATACGAATTGACCGAACAGAATTTTGAACAATTTCAGGAATAAGAGAAAGATCTTCCATGTTTTTTGTGTGTTGAATTGAAACCAACATAATTAGTAATAACTTGGTCAAAACAATCTTACAATAGTTGTTCCATCTACCTATGTTTTGCCTGCCTACCTATGTTTTGAAATTTTAAGTTTGAAGGATAACTAGTTGATCCTTAATAACATGATCACTCTTTTTGAAATGATTTCATGATGATTTTTCTTTGGAATCCTTGAATATAAATACAGAATGCAGATATTAAGATTTGTTTAGTGGTCCCAAATTGGGGCCGGCGGTGTATAATGTGTTACATGCGGGAGCCTTATTATTATTGTTATTTACTTGTTGGAAAGAGCATAGACCAGCATCGATTCTTAGCCTTTCATGTATGGTGCTACCGTTTAGGGATGGTCCTTACTGCTATCCTATAATAAACAAGGTGTTATCCTAGCTTTTTCATCACAAAGTGTTCTATTTCTGTAACGTTACTACTTCTCAGTCATGTGAGGAATTTGATAGCCAGGTTCGGGTAATCCAGATGGAAGTGTTCTGTACTTTCCTGCCCATTGCGACGAACTCCTCTGATGGGAACATCCGTTTGGATGCCTATTAATCTTCGTGTTGACTTACTCATGCCATTTATGATTTTTCCTAGGAAATTCTTTCTAATCGTTTTGTTAGAATAAAGCTGAAGAATTAGTCGTTTCTGTTATTTCCAAGCCATATCTTTGTATTTCTAGAATACTTTATATAGTCCCCTTATTTCTTATTGCTAATAGCATTATGATCGTATTTATTCTGGTAGTATTTTGGTCGGCTGACAAGTACTCGTAGATGGTCAATTAGTTCTATCGCTTTTTAATTCCACACTCTACACTGATGTGTTGAGGGACCAATTCAGTTTTACATTTATTGGTAATGCGGCTTTAAAGGGATGTCTACAGTCCTGAATCAGTTGTGAAACTACGTAGATTGACGCATTGAGCTTCTGATTGCCTACCGCCTGTCCGAGAGAATTTCGTTTCCTTCGTTAAGATTGTTAATTGCCACTTTCATTGCAAATACTTACGACCGGTAGGTTGTAATATTGCTCTCAAGTTTCTAATTTCAGTTAGAGTTGCGGATGAACCCGAAAGACGATTCCGGTGCAGCTTCCCTCATCTGTTTATAAATTATTAGTGAGGATCATGATTTTCTGCAGCGTTTCCCACTCCTGAAAGGTTTTTCCACATCTCTCTTGTCGGTATGTTAATCTTGTACCGGATTTTTTTGTCCAACACTGGTTGACTTCTATCCAGCTCCGTCTTACTTGGCGGGATGATACTTTCCCTTTGGTTTAAAATAAAGTAGTGTGTCGTCTGGGTCTGCTTCCTGAATGGGCAAAATATTTCAATGAATGCCTTTCGGAATGTATGATTTGAAGAAATGATGTGTTGCATGTGGGGTGCTAGAAGAAGAGGACACAAAAGGACAAAATAACTCAATCGTGAACCAGTCATTACACTGGAGGGTTTTAATGTTTGAGGGACGCTATCAGTTGCAAAAAGCCAAGAATGTGATTGATATTTGACTGATTTCAACTATGAGAACGCTACAGCTCTCAAATTTAAAACTGTAGCGTAGTTTTGTAGTTTTAGTTAAACATTTTCTCATCCCTGTTTAACCTTGTTTGACAGATTGTATATATCACTAATATCGTAGGTGGTGAAATGATTATGTTTTAAGTTTCATTCTTTTTTATTATTGGAATGGAATAACTTTGCATATTTCAAAGAAAAGGACCATTTATACTTGTCCTTCAATGTTTCAGATCAAAGCGTTAGTTTGTGTATGTTTCCATCTAACTGTCAAATCTGAAAAGTTGGTTCTTGATTACTCTTTTGCTAAATTTTGGATAGATTGAATACTGATTAGATTTTTACTATAGGGGTTGAAGTTTATATACTTATGAATCTCTGTATGAAACAAATTTCGCTCGAAAAATTAAATACTGCATTTTTTGAGGTATTTAGAAAAAGAGAATAATTTTGCTTCATAAGCTGATAACATTTTCACAAAAATTTATTTTAAATAATGACATAATACTTGAAACAGGTTTCAAAAGAACTTGCAGAGACATGAACACTGTAAGTTTTCACAATTATTGGTTTCGATGTTCTTTTCGACCTGATTTACAGAAAAAAATCTCGTTTTGAGAAGCGTTCAAGTAAAGTGTTCAAATAAAGACTAAGGACACAATACATTGTTATGATTTTGTTGTTCCTATTTGAATGCAGAAGTTTAACAGAGGATCTAGCTGATCAATCAGAAGAAAAGAATTATTTCAACGAAGAAAGGGAGAAAACAAAAATTTTCACATTGGTTCAGAGGAGCAAGATACTGTGTTTGCACTACATAGGATAAGCATAGAGGAACATCGCGAGTATTGTGGCATACAGGCAACCTTTTCTTAATTGCACGTTCCTATGAGACCAGGGTAGAAAAAAGCGTCTTAGGAGCGGTGAGAACCAAAATTTGATTCGGATCATCGTCCGTTCTAGTTGTTGCAGGATTGGAGACAAGTGGACCCAAATATCAGCTAACATCGCCGGAAGGATACTTTCGGATGCTGACCTGAGACACCATTCATATCAGTATTCCATCCATTCCAAGAAGTATCCACAACTGTCGAGGGCAAATATTAAAAAACTGCTAGGATGATCTCAATGCAATTAGGCAAAAGTGGTGTAGGCTGTTGAGTCAAATTTCAGGTTGAATTCCTTGATGTGGAAATAATGAATTTTCTTCTATGATACATCTAGAGTAACAAGATAATGAAAGTGAACGAAATTCTCCTTAATGTTGTGCTACATATTGTCTCACTCAATCAGCAGATCTTTATCCAATTTAAAATTTGCATATGTAAATGCTAGGATAAAAAATTTGTATAAAAGATGGAGTGACATTCAAGATTGTTCTACGCGAAGACTGGAACGAAATTGTGTCAGAAGAATGTTTGAAATCAATTTGCAATTTATCTGTTTATCGGAATTTTATAGTTAGGTTTAAAAAATAAAAAGGTTTAAAGGAGTCACTTAATTAGCAAGTCTACATACTGTGGTAGCAAATTATACCATCTGTTTTCTTAAATATTATAGTGCAAGTAAATATTGGTATCGAAGACAGACCGAGGAGTGTTAGCCAAATTGCTTATTCTGCTTAAATCGTTGCCGTATAAAGATTTGATTTTATTTAGATATATGATTTCTTTCAGCCATTCAAAGAAAGTAGTTGATGTGATTAAATCTATTAAAAGGTATAGCACACTACACCATACTAGGAGTGTTTTCTTTCAGATCGAAATAGAAGATTTTGATAGACAGAACTGAAAGGATACACCTTTGCAATCAATGTTGTACTAAATTGAATCGTCATCAAAACATCAGTACAACACCACAAACTGAGGTGCACCGACTCCAAGTCTTCCGTCTGTTTTGGTCCTGGCCGTTATACAGTAAAAGCTTTCAGCACTACCTCCTTCTGGACCAGTCAGGATTCAGTGAGCAGAATATTTAGTCGTCAGTTGAAATCTCGGCACTGTTCTGACGAAAGTCGCGTTTTCTCTCCGGTTGTATCCTTTTCTAGATGATTGAAGCATAAAAACAGAAGCTGAGCGTTTGGATGGAAAGCAAAATATTGTGCAGAAAAATTGTGCAATTAAGTGTTTGCATTCAGTGGCAATAGCGGCAAGGACGTCGACGTCGGCGACAAGCACTTCGGCGATGACGGCCTCTTTGTGTTGGATGTTCTTTAGCAGTCGTCGATTTAATGTGTCAAAGTGTTATTAAAGTGTGAACTTTTTATTGGGGCGACTTTCAAATGAAAAGAGCTTACAGGTCGTTTTCGAGTGGCGTTTGAAAAATCTGAAAAGAAAACAAAGGGAAACAATAAGTGCTCTACCGTTTAGTAGAGAAGAAGTTTTAGATCGGCGAGTGCAAACACCTACGTTTTTTGTATGTTGAGAAGATAGTGAAATCCTTGTTGCTTCGCTATTGTTCATTTGCGTGCTTCTTGGTTGCGTCGCGGTGTGTGGTTTAGTCGGGTTGGTCGTTGTATCTATGTCGTCAGTCCTTGTCACAGGATATAATTTTTCATCGTAATTAATAGCGATTGAAACACGTTTTTCACCGAATAGTTCTATCGTGAGACGCAAGAGCTCTCAACGTGAATAACTACTCCACAGAAGAAAGTATAAAAAACAGCGGAAATAAGAAAGGAATGAGTAAAACAGTTTGAAAACTAAAACGAGGTGAAGTGAATTAATTGTCCCTTTCCATTGTCAACTGCTTGCCTTTATTGCGCTTGAAATTAAACGTAGCCGCTGAACAAATAGGATTCAACCTACTTTCTCATTCCAGTGCAGCCGCTACGTAGCGAACTTTATAAAGGATATTTCGTGCGAAAGGTGAGTACATGAGCTTTTCTTATCTTTCTGGCAAACGACAGCATAAAATTTCTTAATTTTCTCAATTCTAACATTCCAACTTGTCTTCTGCTTTGACGAGTTGTCTAAAAAGTTTTACACGTTTCCTATGACAATATTTTTACCGACTCCAAGACGACACACTGGCGACGATTTTTTTTTGTACAATTGGATAGACGAATCATGTAGCATTAGTGCTTTCCGCAGCATTTTGAATGTAGCGATGAAAAAGGACATAACTTTTTATTACACTTCAAATTTTATTTCAATTTTTTTTTCTATTCTATTTCTATTCTATGGGCCGCTCTCATTCATTTTTTATTCATAACACGGTTTTATAGGTCAATAAGGAATATCGATGCGTTTTCCTGATTACCTGAGCTAATCAGGTCATGAAAGTGGAATACACTTCATTTGTACTACGTGAAGTGTAAAAAGTTTCACATGATTTTCACCTGCGGTTGATAGAATGTAATGTACTAGTAATTATAGCCGTGAGCATCATGCGTGATTTCATATCTTTCGCCACCTAATACGTAGTTTAAATTTTCCCTTGGCGAAAGTATTGACTTCGACCAGATCCTGTTTCAATAAAATCCGAACTAAGGCAACCAGAATAAACAAAAAAACGGGATGCGAACTGGTTTGTTCAACCAATGTTCGGTTGGCGACGTCAAGACGAATTTCGTGCCAAAAAATACTTTTCTAAAGTTTTTCTAGTTTTTTTTTTTATATTTTAGTCTACGATAACAAATATTTACTGCAGTTCTTTCAATTCGATTTATATATTCCGCCTTTATTCCACTAATTTTGTTGATCTGCCATTCGTATCCTTCGAATAAGGCCGTACAAGCCGTGCAATTCTTTGAATCGAATGTAAGATAGAAAACCATTTGACCTACTTTAAACAGGAAATCTATCCAGTATAGACTACACATTCTCAGATCCTTATGTTGTGATGACGCATAAAAAAGCTCAAGAATTATTGCTTGATTATGCCATTAGGCCAATTGTGCATGTATTTTTTGCCTGCTCCGTTCTATGAATGGGATTCGTTTCTAATGTTTCTAGGATGTGAAGGAATTAAATTTGATTTGCCCTCTTTTTTGTCGGCGAAATAAAGAGAATTGATTGGGAATTGATAGGGGATTAGCATGAATTTCGTGAGTGTTGCAGTGTTTCATTTTTCCTTTCTGATAAAAAGACATTATTTAGATATTTGAATAATTTTCAGATGAAATGTGGTCAACCAGAAAGACATCGATCGCAAGCATTTTTGTATTGTGACTTAATTGATATAATATCATCAATCATATGTTTATACGTAGTCAATAGACAAATTTTGTTATTTTATTGTTAGAAGTTTAACTCCCTATATGATTATTATTGGTTAAAATGTTATTGAAATCCCGCAAAAATACACGAGTAAGTAGCTTTGCAGATAGCCGCATTGTCTCTGAGCCGACGGTGCTTGTTATCGCTATGGTTGGCTCCATTTAGCTACTTGCTAAAAGAGGACCGCAAATATTTGCTTGTTTTGCTCGAGGACGAGAGATCCTGTCTGCCACACCTTTTTCGCATCTAGAAGACAGACCAGGTACCGTTTCCACTTCTCTGAGAGAGGCGGACTCTATCTCAGTCTCCAGAAAATATAACGGGAAAGGTGTTGACATTTGAAGAAAATTGGAGCTGCGTGTCATGTTACGTGCGGACAGTTCGTCATATAAAGTCTTCTAAAGTCTTCATGGATCGCTTGGCGGTGCAGAGGGAAGGGAGGGTTCTTTGACTGCAGCCTATCTCTTCTCTCTCAATTGATCGATGCTGAACGAGGGATTTTCCTAATCTAAAGGCGCCACTTGGCGAGAACATTGAGGCTTAGTACGAAGTAATGTGGCAAATAGTTCCAGGCCATGTTCTCGGTGCACCAGGAGAGGTGTTTCTCCAGTAGTACGGTTGCCACTAGGAGTCTGACACTCGAGGTGAATAGCCTTCATCGCCTAACCACAGGGGAGGTGTTTTGTCGTTGGGACGTAAATTGCTTTCTTCTCCAAACCACAATAAATATTAATAACATTAATTTTTAATCTTATATAATTATTATTATTACTATTAGATTTGATGCTTCAGTTACGGAAAACCTGATGCATTGCCCGTTCTTTGGTGCCAAGGAGTTGGACAAAGCGAAAATTCGAAAGGGTGGGATGGCTCCCAACAAATGTGTTGAAGTTGGCTCATATCAGGCTCATAGAGGTCGAGAAGCTCGCCAGACAAAAACTTGCGTGGCTGTTCGAACCACTGGGGGCGAGTCTTGTCAACAGTACAACTTCAGGGATGATTAACCCATCGTCGTCGCAACACTAAAGTTGTGAAAATGGCCCATCGGGCAGAAGAAAACCCGCACCTTTTAATTCCTCCAAGTATATGTGTAGGCTCAACGCTCTGGATTCCTTCAGGGTGTCGCAGGATCTGGTGAAGATATGGAAGAAGTGGCTCAACGTTCGAAAGCTTCTTCACGATTCATGGACAGCTGAACGAAGAATGAACGTAACATCAAGCGTGGAGCAAAGATTCATTCTTTGGGTCATCAAATAATCAACCGTGGACTAAGTTGAGCGCTGGAAAACTAAAGGTATTCATGCCGGTTAAGAAGTGAATCACCAGGGTTATTACCATCTAGATTGGACAAATGGAAAACGAGTCAAAGGAATCGGTTAAATGGCTCGGTCGATTAATTATCTCGAAAATGAAGTTATTCGATTAAATCGTTTGCTCGATTGCTTATTTCACTTGAGGACCATATCTGGTACCTTATACATTTTCTTCTGATGCGGCCGATATTTTATGTTTCATTTGAATCCTTTTAAAAATGAATGGGCAAACTCTCAGACAGTTTAATGGGTAAAATGACTACGAAAGTCTGTATCTGTATCTGTGTATGACATTACGAGTGTTTTACGAGTCCTAGTTTTCTTAAATCTTCTCTTAAATGAAGGGTATCTTTGATCACTTATTGGCACCGTGGGTAAGGATGTGATCTGTTGAACAACACTTCTCACTTCTATCGGTTAATGCGAAACATTGCTATCTCAAAAGCGCTACCAGGCAGGGGTAGAAATAATTCTTGGTTCAGCGTTAGGTCCTCAGTTTAATAGGGGATGGATTTAGTGTGTAGTTCAGTTGCTTCATGCCAAAGGGTAGTATGTGTTGTGCACATCACTGCCAAAAAAAGAAATTATAGTGAGACTCCTCATGAGAAGAGAAAGGTAGAATTCCCAACATGTGACAGATGATTTTCGCGAGAAGCATGAATCATGTGGATTGGCTGTCTAATTGGTGTTATGAAAGGTTATCGCAGTTTGTTTGGAAAAAGTTTGTTGAGCATATATGTGTTTTCTGGTTTTAGATATTCTCCAAATATCAGCAGTGTCTACAAACGAAATTCGTATGAATATTATTCATTTGAAAGCGATTCAAAAATACCATTAAGCAGTTTAGTTCATTATTGAGTTTAGTTCATTAAGCAGTTTAGTTCATTATATTTCCTTATCATGTTACTTTTCTTAGGCACTTTAGAGTTTTTGTATTCATTCCAGTTGAATCATCAACTTAAAACAAAAAGAGAAGAAAATTGACAGTGTCGCGTTTGCATCGTTTCAAACTTCAGACACCTTAGAATAATTCCTATTAATCGTGGTTATAGAGGTTCGAAAAAGTTCACCTGAGCTGATAGTTTCATAGAATCATTCCTTTCATTTGAAATTGTGGTCTCCCAACATCAAATTTTGAAATTTGTTTGCCGTCATGCCACTTATTTCACTGTTTTGTTGAAGGATTAGATTGAAATTAAAAACGAATTATATGGTAATCAATTAAATTTACCAGGTTAAGTATTTGTGCTCTGAGGTGGAATTATTCCACAAGTCAAGTTATGTTTTTATAATGAATCGGTATATTTGGGGCTGAAATGTATGATTATAGGTTATGAAATATTTAGACTGTACTGAAAGAGTTGTTTTTAATACAGAAAACTTACGGTCGTTGGACTTATAGCGCTTCCAGGATAGTAAAAATTACCTCAAGAGTCCACAGATCATATGCGGTCTGTGTATACTTTCCTCTTTATTTCGTTTTTTATACCTAGACAATAAAAATATCAAGTGACATTGACAGATTACAACTTTTTGACATTATATTATCGAAATTTGAGATATTAGATCCTGTTTTTTGTAGCTTTTCCATTTTAAAAATGCTATGTTTTTTTAATTTTTGAACAAATATATATTTCGGGAGTGAGTTGCTCCCTTCTTCAGTGTCAGTTATTTTCTGACAGAAAATAAATGAAAATGTTTATCAGAAAATAACTGACACTGAAGAAGGGAGCAACTCACTCCCGAAATATATATTTGTTCAAAAATTAAAAAAACATAGCATTTTTAAAATGGAAAAGCTACAAAAAACAGGATCTAATCTAGAAGTGCTAAACACGGGACAACACACACAGTATTGAGATATTACTTTTTTTTACTTATTGGATTTTGCATATTGTTGGCTGTTACGATTTTCTCATTTTTTGTGTACACAATAATTCTTAAACAAGGATGTCTGATGATCAGTTGGGGAAAATATAAGACGAAGTGACTGTGAACAAGAAACAAATTTTTTGGGTGATGGAGTATTATAGTAAGATGGAGACAGCTTGACAGATCATGATTTTTTACTAAGTGACATTTATATGTTATATTAGAAGTCACCGCATTTCGGTTTCGCGTATTGGTTGAAGACGTAGTCAAAGGCTTGATGGTAAAACAGATCAACTTGTACTTTAACTAATCTGTTGCTGGTAATCCTAGCGAGCGTTTATGGGTATTTCCTTAGTGACTTGCATCATGAAATTTTCATCATGAGAATGACATAAGAGACGAGACCCTTTTTACCCTTCCACTGATACACATGATAAAAACTGACGTCCGATCGTTTTGTGTAAATATTACGTTGCTGGCATATTGTAGATAATTCGGCGGAAAGTGATGTAAATGATCGCTTAAATAAGGACAAACACTTTGTAGCCATCGTAATGAAAATTGCAGAAAACTAATGTTCCTAAAAGATTGCGTTGTCGTAGATGCGTCAATGGTACCTTTTCAATGGCAGTAACTTATCCGCTGGTATAACCCAAACAAACCCAAAAATACGACCTAAGATTTATAAGGCAACAACCGATGACGGATATGTTTGGAAATACAAAACAATGTATACAAGCCTGGATCCCAAAATGTCCAAAAAAAAATGTGGGGCTTCTCAACCAAATATTAGCTTTTGAATCTATTCAGTACTCATTCTATTATGTTTAATTTGTATGAATAATTTCTGCTGCTATCCTACTCTACGCGTTTGCAATATGAAGAATTTTTGTATTTTCTAATATTGAAGAAAAAAGTTTCCCAATCACCTTTACTGCACTCCCATAATAATCGTGCGATTCAGTTTGATTTAAGTTAGTTTTCTCACATTCGAATATTAAACGAACCATTTATCAGGTACCCGTAGAGTTTTTACTAGTGCGCTTGAATAACTTACGCCATATCTCATACATTACAGTCCTGACGTCTCTTATATGCGATTGACGTTTCTTTTCTCCCAGTTGGCGTTGAAGATTAATGGATAAGAGTTAACAATATTTCAACCAACAGTCGTTCCTGTTGACAACAAATTCGTAGTGTTTAATAGTTTCTACTTTTTAGCAAACAATAAACGATGGACATTTCAATCTTAGTCACGCTCTGCATATTAGATATCTTTATTTCGAATTTCTCGCTAAAGGATGCTTTGAACTTATTTTTACATTTCAAAAGAATAAACGTTATCGCACGCGCATCCCAATGGAAATTTTAATAAATATAAACTTTTATAAATTACCAGTGACAGTTCTCGGGAAATAAAAAATCCTTCCCGACGGTTGACTAGGCACCTCCATGACAACTCAGGTGTGAGTTGATACCAAGTTTCCAGGTGAAATATTACCTTTGATGGTTTATCGTGCAATATAAATTTTGTCAAATTGATACGGAAAAATTGAAAGTGGGCTGCAAATTTTTTATTACAACTGTCCCTTTTCACATTAATTTAATAATAAAAAGACGAGAGGCGTTCAAGGAGCTATTTACGCCGAATAAAGACGTCAGGCGAAAATAAATCAAATTCAGTCATTTTTCATTCACTTAATATTCTCAATGTCAAATCCATAGGGCAGTCGAGCTTATACTGAAAGCAGGATATTGTTTTGATGTTCTTTGACCGCATTTAGGTTCGACATCAAAACATGCCATGATAAATTAACGTTGTTTTCGTCTGAGGAACGAGAGATTTGCGCTGCTGGGGTGGCAATTTCAAAGCATAATGCTTGATGGATGGACGAGAAGGATGTAGTGTGATTTTAACGAGTTTTTCGTCCTAGTATTTCTGAAGCTTGTATTGCAATTTCGGCGCGATGAAATTATTTGTAAATCCATCCTTGGTTATGTGCTGAACAATAAATTTATTCAGATAAAGTTGTTGTTCTTCGTACTGAATATTAACAATATTCGGAATTCTCGGAAGCATTTCATTTTTAACATTTTCGCCGACTGTACAGAGGTAATATTGTGCCCGGTAATTCTATATTTGGAAAATTGTATTATGTTTTGATATATTAGATTAGGAACAGTGAACAAATTATGTGTCTTAGATTGTTACACTCTAAATTTAGTCTAAAATTAATGATTAACGTATGTATCTGTTTTTTACTTTTCAACTAACTAAAGCTAAGACGTTCGATTTCATCAGTCTTAATTTAAATTCTTCATCAGACCGAACACGATATCGATTATGTGAGAGCATTTCCAAATCCAAATTATTTGCTTACTTTATTAGAACGAGTAACATCGTATTCTCATTTACACTTCCTTTAATGCAAGCCTTGTTTTCCAAGTTGACAAACTGCTATGATATAGGGTCGCAAAAACAATCTGACCAAGTCCTTTCCAATCTGAAATGGTCCCAGAAACGTATTAGGCAAGTTAGGGGCAAAGTTGTTTCTATTTAACATTATTCCTTAAATACGAACACCGGGAGCCTATGAACTTATTGGCTTCTGTGTTCTTCTCCTGAGTTAAGTTGGAATGTTAATTCTATTTGTCTTTGAACTATTGATTAGAATCGGGAATAATAAAAATACGCAAACATGGGTATATTGCAAGCAACCATCAAATTTGAAAAATAGATATAAGGCATAATGAAAAATTTTTGGAAAAAATAGGAGTTTCTTATTTTTTCTTTTTCTTAAAAAAGACCTGCCCAAAATTTTTTAATGCATATTTTTGGTTTTTCAAAACGTTGAATGATGTTTATTTTCCCGTTGAAAAACTTTAATGAAAAAATCCAATTTTATGGTAAGGTGTTCCCAAATAACTTTTTATATAGGATTGGCAATGGCAATGGCAATATCAATTTCGCACGTTCAGACACTTTAGACTATAAGAAAACGAAGGAAAGTTTAAACGATCTTAAAATTCATGATTCGGTTGGCATATATTATTGCATGTCTGGCTGGTGACGTAATCAGAACTGGCTTTCTTATATTGGTTTCTTCTTAGATAACACTTCACACCCGAACAACGTTATTTAGCTCATATTTTTGGTTCCCATTCGTTAAACATTGATTTTCTTTTATTAAAATGGCAGTAGCTTTTTTTTTAAATGGTTCTAAAGTATTGAGAAACGGCGCCGTAACTCTTCTAAGTTCACATAAACTGATTTTAAGGATTTTCAGTGCCTGCATCAATGCCTAGCACAGCGTAAATACTAATCAGCGTTAACACTTGGAGCGAATCTGTAGACATTCGACAGTTTTCGACAATTTTAGTGGCATTAGAAAATATTTGCTCATTACATTCTCATTGTTTTGCTTTGTCAAGAATATTATACTCTCAAAACATTCGGGTTAAAATAGAAAGGCCCACATGCAGCTTTTAATCTTGTACCATGTTCCGCAAGGTATGTACAATCAGCGCTAAAACTCTCGGTATTGCGATGTTTGACCAAAGAAAGTAAAACTTTATTTGTATTCGTTAATTTTCTCTTTATTATGTATAAGATAGAAATACCTTTCGTAAAGCTTTTGCGTCAAAACGCAACGCAAATACAAATCTACTCGTGCTTTTTTCGTCTCTGTCTGATGGGGGTCGCCCGAGGGTGATCCTTTTGTATTTTCTTCCGCTATCGGTGGGTACTTTCTCAAGCATAGGGACAACCACTGCGTTCTTTCGTCGAATCCATGTTGTTTTAATTACACAAAAATTCACAAAATTCGCCAAATTCTTTCAGCAACTAATTCGAAAATCCATTAAACCCGTCATCATCATCCATGGTACGACAGCCCGAGCCGGCCTTAGCCCTCTAGAATTAACCTCCGCCAGTTGTTACGGTTCTGCAACTTCGTTTTTCAGTTGATCTCTTCCTAGAAACATCGACTGTCAGTGTCTATCGAGTGTTCCTAATGAATACTCAGTCTTTTTGATTCAATATCCTTTTGAACAGCTGGGTTTCTTTCATTCTACCTATAAAGCTCGACCATTGCAGTTTAGGCTACTTATGCACGACTAGGCTATTTATTAACCAACTACTTACTAAGTCTTCTTTTTGAATTAATCTCGTCACAGTTAATAACATTGAATCATTCCATACTATCTGTATTTATCCGTGTTTAGCACTTCTTAATTTAATTTTTTTTTTAAATTTGTTTTTAATTTTTGACAGATATGTATTTTGGTAGTAAGTGGCTCTCTTCTTCTAATTGGGGGAGGAGCTGAAGAAGGGAACATATATCGTCCAAAAATCAAAAACATAGCGTTTTGAAATGGAAAATCAAAAAATAAAATCTAATTGAATAATTATTTTGGGCATATAATTTATAGAAAATGGTATTTCCTTAGGTGTCCGTAATAAGGGAAAAAGTGTTTCCTTAGATGTTCGTTAATAAGGCAAAACCGGAATTTTTTGTAAAGATTACACGTAAGTTATTTGAAAATTAAAAAAAAATACTTTATTCAAAATAGTCACCATTGAAATTTATACGTAATCTCACCTATGTGGCAGGCAATGAATGTCATGCCAACAAAACAATTCCTCCTTTGAAGCAAACCAGTTGTCAAGCCATTCACGTATATTTTCACCAATCGAAGTGTTGTTCGGCGAATGCATGTCCCAATGCTACGAACAAACGATAGTCGGACGGAGTCAAGTCTGGAGATTAGCTGCGTTCGCTATTTTTCCCAATTGAATGTCTCGATCGTATCCATGACCCGTTTTGCCGTGTGTCAGGGGGCATCATCAAGCGAATTGACATATGTTCCCTTTTTGCATATTCCGGTCGTTTTTAACGTATTGCTCAGTTGAAATCAATCATTCGTATTTGGTAGCGATCAGTGCCAACGGTTTCACAAGGCTTTAATAGCTCATAATATATCACGTTCTATTGATCCCACCAAACGGAGAGCATTGACTTCTTTCCAAAACGATTTGGTCTTGCAGCGGATGTGGTGGTTTGCCTGGATTCAGTCATGATTAATGACGCTTAGGATTCTGAAATAATATCCATTTTCAAACACCCGTCACAATTCGATGAGAGAATGATTTCTTTCTGATGTCCTGAGTATATCTGGCGAACAGCATTTGACTGAAGTTTTTTTTCGATTTTCTTGCTGTCAGTTGCTGTTGCTGCCAATGGATCTGCAAAATAATGCTGTCCGCGTTTGAGGTTGTAGAAGAATATACCGGCGTATTGCGTGTCGACAAATGACGTTAGCTATTAGAGGAAGAAAAAGGAACCGGCCTTGCTTTCTCGGAACCGAGAAAGCAGAACCGGTCTTACCGTCCTTAAACTGACAGCGAGCAAGTTCTGGTTTCATACGTCTACATCTGATATGAGAGTGATCAATCTCAATGATAAAAAATATGCCCATATGTCATCTTTTTCATGCACATGCCCAAATAACAAAATCTCGTCAGTCTCCTCGTCAAGATATGAAAGGCTGACGAATCACCAGAAAAAGTACAGAACGAAGTTTTTAAAACTTGAAAAAGCACCAAAAATTCAATGTTTGGATTGTACATGTTTATCCAAATGACGACCGATATAGCCCATCGTCATCATTAAAATATGTAGCGGAAAAAAATTAAAACAGTTAACAACGATAAACGCAGAAAGTCATGTCAGTCGCCCCTTTAAAAAATTTAAGAGAACTAGTCTAGTTGCAGTTGGATTTAAGTCTGCGCATCATGTAGCTTTCATCCATTGAAAGCTGTTTCAAGTTTCAAGCAAAAGTTATCTCTTCCGATGAAGCGATATGCTGGTTCAAAGGATTCGTGGTTAAGCAAAATTTCAAATTGAATTGATGAAAACCATGAAGAAATTCAGCAATCGCCCTTTTCATGTTTAGAAATTCTAATGGAAGAATTAAATTAAAAATTCAAATATGGAAGAAAAGATAAATAACACGTAACTGTCAATGGCCAACGCATCCGTAATATACTTAATAAATATCTCTAATGCAAATTGAATAAAATCGACAAAGGTAATGTTTTATTTCAATAGAATAACGCGATATGCAACATATGTTGCCAGATAATTGATTTGCTTTTGATTGTTTTTTTTTTGATTGATTTTTTTTTATAACTTTTGAAAGGAAATTTCCGGGACATATTATTTCAGGAAACGGTAGTGTCAACAGGTCACATATCTCTTGAAATTTCACGACCTCATGCCTTAAAGCTTTTTAAACCATTCATGGCGTCAAAGTTCAAAAAATCTTTTACGAACAAGTTCGCGAAATGATACAAATAGGCACCGACATTGAACTAGTTCAAACTGATTTAAGCGTATTTCTATACGATCTGTGAACGAAAAAGGGAAAAAAAAGATATTGCAGCCTCAACAATACTGGTACGATGTATCATTCGTGTGATTTGAAATAGGAAGCACTTTGAAATTCGCTAGAGTAATAAGAAAACTCATTTTGAAGTTATTTTGATGGGTACTTTTTGGAGGAGTAGAGTAGTAGAAGGCGTTGTCATAGAAACGAAAGTATGATACAAGTGAACTAGGGTCATACTTTTGGAACATACTCAAAGTGATCCACTTTGATGTGTACGTCACCATAATTCAAAAACTTCACGAATATCAAGCACCACGACATGAAGTAGCTTGAACATCATCCTCTGCTACAAACGTCATATTGGACGTTTTATTACGATGTTATGAGGTCTTTGTTGTAGATAAGCCAGAAAAATTATTTTGTTTTAAACTTCTGTAATGAAATTAGGTTAGTGGTAATTTCCCTTACTATTTTTAAGTCGCTTTCCATTGACAAAGAGAAGTGAGTTGATTGATACATAAGTATCTTGAGGGCCAAAAAGTCGCTCTCGAAATAAAACAAAACAAGTATTTAATTTTCAAGAGTTGAATGTGAATGCTTACTCCATAAAATAAGAGAATTTTTCATGTATCGTAACGTAACATAAACCATTGGCGTCAATCCTATTTTAAGATTTGAAAAAATTATCAGGGGAACTAAGGTATTCGAATTTGACGTCGATATGAAGGAAACGCATACCATGAGGATGATACTGTAGAATTCAAAACACTAAAATTAATCAACAGGCTATAGGAAGAAGGGAACCTTGAAACGGCAAAATAAAATGGGTACGAGAGTCGTCTCACCAGAGGACGAACCGAAAAGATTGAAAAACAGTGCCAAAATCATTCATTTTCGACGTATTGTGCAGTGACCAAAGTGGACTTTCCCCGTATTGCAATTTTTTCCAATAACACCAAAATTGCAAGGAACATTAACTTTAGATACAACAACATCATCCAGGGAATCGTTCTGGCATCAGCAAAGGACAAAAGAAAGAACGATAAAGAAACTGGAATATCACCTGCTCCGGATTGTACCGAAGAATATGTTGGTTAGATCGGAAGATTTAGTGAATATTTCAAGGAAGCAATGGTTGCTAAAAGAAAAAAATAAGTAAAAGGAAGATCTGCAGTGGCAAACTTTATAATCGAAGAAGGGCACACCATCAAGTGTTTTACAGAAGGAAAATGAATGGAAACGACTTGATATAGCTGAAACGCTTCTGAATTTCTAGGATCCCGGAGTAAAAATTGTGGAATTCAAAAATGGAAAGCTATTACTTGAACTACTCGACGAAAAATAAATACATATAAAAGAGGTCAATATAGGAGCATTAATCCCCATCAATTACGAAAACAATCATACAAAAAGCATCAAAATTGAGATAAAAACAAAACGAAAAAAAAAACACCAAAATAAATTCAAAAAAAAAAGGAAAAGAAAATTGTCTCTTGAGTTTATTTTAAAATATATTAAGGGTACGTTCGATTGATGGTACAGTCATTTGTAAAACGTACCGTCTATTGTCCGTCCTAACGTTTTCCACAGAAGGGTTTTGAAGGATATATCCGAATTGAGCATTAATAAAAAATTAGTTAACCGTTGACAAAATTTATAGCAATCAAACGATAACAGAGGATCGTGACCCTTTTTTTGATCTAGGATTCTCTATTGAGTTCAAAGGAATCCATGCTTCAATGAATCAAGCAAGCATTGTGCTGTCAAATGTAGTACTGAACATGTAATCTTATAGCTTTTCTGGTTTTTTTTCTGTAATGTTGGATTGTCGGATTAAGACTGACTGTCTTAAGTCATAAGACAGAAGAAACTGTAATAAGATTTTAACTTTCAAAAATTTATGTTAATTTATGTTAAATTGCCTGTAATGAAATATACTGACCAAATTTAAGTGAATTTATCACATTATTATTAACATTGCAGATATTCCCCTCAACAACAAAACCAAGGAAAAAAGACCAAAAAATTGATTGAGACTTTTTCTTGCTAACCCCTCTAAGTTAATTCTAAATTAGGTGGAGCCTTGAAATAAAGGAAACTGGTGTAAATATCTTCTGAAAAATGTTGTTCAACTTGATTGTACTTCAAGTATCACTCGGAAAATTTTTTCCCTGCCACTGCATAAAATACAAATTAAGAAGTGGAACATCTTGTTCCTTTTAAGGACAACAGGATACTTTTCAATTTCCCGTCAATTTATTTTTAATTGCATATTATCTTCTACTATTTGCGTTTTCAATGCACACTTCATTAGCGAAGCGATTGATGAGTTTTGATAAAAATAAATTCAAAGTATCCATTCAAGTATGAGTAACAAAAATATACAAAGTTAGGATGCTATCGTACGGAAAAAAAATATTGATTGCTTCCTCGGGCTGATGCCATTTTGTAGTATATAAAATTTCATTATTTTACGTCTTTTCTCATTTATTTTTTTTGCTGTTTTCGTTGAAATCGAAAAGTGAAAAACAACATTTTCAAAACAAGAGGGGATAAGAGATGAGTTTTATCCAGGGAAAAAGTTGATATACAAAGATTTCTGGGAGGGATATTAGTGGATCTCTTACTTGTTCGATGAATTGTTATGCTTTCACTTTTTTTGTGAGCTAATTACATTATTATCTCCTGTTTTCATTCAAAATAAATGTATCATAAGGCTTCGCACACATGTGCCTTAAGTCGACTTTGCGAACATGTTAATCAATATTTGTTGGAAGTCAAATGATATCACGTACTAGCAAACACCTTTACGAACTTTCACTTTTCCTTCGTGCAGAGGTCCTAGCGGTCATAAATTCTAAATTCAATTACTTGATTACATGCTGTTAACGCAATTTACACGAAAGATAAATTCCAACGTGTGTTATTGATAGGTATCAGTTAGCACAAGTCAATAGAACAACTTTTCCTGTTTGATTGATTGGTTTGCTTGATAACTATTGAGAATGTTTGTTTTCTTATGACCAGGACAGCTCCTTCGTTGCAAATTGTCGGGATATTAATTTTGTTTGAAATAAGGAATGTGGGAAGAAATTGCAAATTGTAAACAGAATTGAAAAGTTCGTGTAACCGAGCAATATAAGTTGATTTTCTTTTTAGGGGGATGATATTTCCGTTTCCGAAGTCCGAAGGAAAACAAACGTAGCTTTCTTGAAATTACTCATTCTATGTATGGCATAGATGAAGAGTGTTAATTTTCTTCAAGTATACGCTTTAATCCGTGCTTCCCCAATTTAATAATAACTGAATATTTTATATATATTATTAAAATCTATTATGATCCAATTTTATCTACGACCCTAGTTCCCGATTTTATTTCATCTACAGGTTAATAAGCTTTTATTAAGCAGAATATTCGTTATTCGTATACGAATACAATCCTTTTTAGTGTGATGAAAAATTTAAAATCATTCAGAATACGAGGGGCATTCAACAAGTGCTTAGCCTAAAATAGAGAAACGAAAATTTAGGAAAAGTGGCAATTTATTTTTCCACATAATCTCGTTCAAGTTCGATACACTTAGCCCAGCGATGCTCCAACTTTTTCAACCCGTCTAAAAATATGTTTTCTCGAGGGTTGCAAAATAGGCCTCCATAGCGGCGATGACCTCCTCATTCTACCCAAATCTATTCCCAGCGAGTGACCTTTTAAGGTTCGGAAACAAAAAGCAGTCACTGGGGGCCAAATCTGGAGAGTACGGTGGATGCAGCAGCAATTTGTAGCGCAATTCGACCAATTTGACCATGACTACGGCGGAGGTGTGAGCCGGCGCGTTGTCGAGGTAGAACAGCACTTTTTTCTTCGCAAAACGGGGTCGCTTTTTCATCAATTCGACATCGAATTGGCCTAAAAAGTCGCCCCGTGATTGTTCTACCTTTCTCGTAATCAATGTGGATCACACCTTGTGAATCCCAGCAAACGGTGGCCATCACCTTTCCAGCCGAACGAACAGTCTTCGCCTTTTTCGTTTCGACTGTTCCTTCGTCTCTGGTGAGTACCAGTGAATGTTTTGTCGACGATGCAATCAACGACGTTGCAATCAAACTGACAGCTTTCTTATGCCGAGTTCTTCGTGTAGAATATGTTGCACTTTCCTTCTGGGATATCTACAGTCTCAGCTTTCTTGTCTGCCAACACGGTGTCGTGGATTTTTTTAACGTTTTCCTTGGTAGCAGCCGTTTTCGGGGCACCTGGGCGTAGCTCATCAAAACCGATGTGGGGCCACGAATAAACCCGTTGAACCAGTTCTTGACGGTTGCCATCGAAGGAGAAGAGTCACCGTATCTAGCGATATTTGCTTTCGCTGCGCGTTTTCCCTTACAAAAGCAAGAATCTAATCACTGAACGATATTGTTCTTTTTTCATTTTTGTACAACCGACGGACACGCTCGCTTTGAAAGGCTATCAAAACAAAACTAATGAAGGGATTTGACTGAAACTTTGATTGTAGGCTACTAAAAGAATGTACTGCACGATGGTTTTATAATGTGCAATAAAAATAATAAGGCAGTGCTATCGGGCGGTGAGGCCAAGTACTTGTTGAATGGTCCTCGTAAAGTAATAGAATCAATGACGGAGAGACCATCAAAACACCTTAGTAAGCGTTTAAAGCGAAATAACGTTTAAAGAAGTATACTAAGATTTTTCACAAGAACCCTTATTCGTATTTAGCAGAGTAATCCAATAATGTTGAGCCATTTCCAGCCATATTCATTGGGATATCAGCAAGTCATCTTGGCTAAGGAATTGGAAGTATCAAAAGGTTTACCATCTATGGGTTTTCGGCAAGGAGGGAAACGAGCACGAGTAGAAGATAATGCTTAAAAAACTTCCTCAAACTTCGCTTACAAGTTAGTTTCATTTGGAGTAGTGGAATCCTAAAATTAAGGTGTTAAAAGATAAACGAAAAGGGATGGTTATTGCTTACTCGTGACAGTTCTCATGGAACTGAAATTCCAACAAGATCTTTTTGCTGGAAAACGCAGCAAAAAAGATGTTACACTGTGAAATTTTTCTAAAAACCAAATCAACTACGCAGCCCCGAAATTCCTGTTCTGCAGCAAATAAAACTTCCTCCTTTGCGAAAAAGTGATCTTCTTTTGTAGCTGATCACTGCTGTGAACTTTCTTCGCATTCATTCTGAGATCTTTATGCAAAATGCTTCTCAAAGAAGTGCGTGAAATCTACAACTCTTGAGAACGAAGACGGGTTGATGTTGATGACTGTTCACGCTCACTCTGAATAACAGTACGTACGCTTGTTGCTTAATCCAACAACGATCCAGTTTCACAACTTCGCTTTTAATCCACAAACTGCATTTTTGGTACATCCCTCTTGACAAATTTTTTTCGTAAATTTCTTTCAGTTTGAGTAGATGACTCCACAACGTTGGTAATAAGTTTTGATATTACCATATTTCGTTCAAGCGAAAAGCGACCTAATTCATAAATGTCAAACAGAAATGCGATCTATCTCATAAACGTCAAACATGAAACTAACTTTCTGTCACATCGAAAATATCATCAAATCTTTCAACCTTTTGTTCCAATTCTAAATATAAAATGACCTACCCTGTATTTATCGGAAAGATGCTGAAATCGTTTGACAAATAGAACCACTTTTTATATTATGCTTAGGTTGTCGAAGCAGCAAAGAATGATGTATATGATCAGCTGGAGACGCCCAGGGTGAAGTGATCACTTACGGTTTGCTGAAGAATGGCTCAGGCTAGGTTCTCTGGTTGACTGACGTAGCAGAGACAATAGCTCATTTGCTCTATTGCAGTGAGAGACCTGCTCAGGCATCCTCTCCAGAATAAAAAACTTTGTATTTGTTAACTGGCCGCATTTCGAAGGCATAAAGTGAAACAAATGCAAAGAAGGTCAGACTAAAGGACTGAAGATTAGGATATGAATAATTTTACATTGTTGTAGTAATGTCAAGTTTAAGAGAAAAGATGTAGTCTTAAGCTTGCTTATGGGGACAGACAACAGCAATGTCTCATGAACCATCCTAAATTTACATGTTTTTATTATTTCAAAGATATTATTCACAAACATGAATCCAAAGTAATCTTAACATTCTTGTCATAATTGATAGCACATAAAAATGTAATAATATGCATAATATTCATGCTTTGCTTTTTACAATGCGTTCGTTGTCCAGTACTTATATTAGTAAACATACGAGCATGATCCTTTATACAAAGAATGATGAAAACGTGCTCTTCGTTTAAATGCCTTCACAAATTCTCCTAATTTTAATTGGTTATATACGTGACATCAGAGCATGGCATAATACCCTCGTTACTGTCGTTCTTTTGATTGAGGATTTATAGTAACGATATTGTAGAAACGGTCAGAAAGGATGTCAACCTACGCATGCTTGTAAACTCATCAGGAAAGCACCTGATAGCATGCATATCATTTCAAGTTTCATGGACTTTGTATGATGGGTCTGAAGGGACTCGCAAGTACAAGTGGCCAGGATTGGATTCATGTTATTAATGGTAGGATTTACAATGTCAATATTGGGCGTACAAGCATATTTTGCCCTGGTAACCATTTGAAATTTTAAAGTGTAATGCTTCTGTGTATGAGTTGTATAATTTATAAACTCTCTCACTAATTTTGGTCTGATAAACCTTGTTAACAATGTACTTCAATCAGTTGACTCATTATTGTCAACATATTTATTGGTAGTCTCCAGACAAGACGTCATGACAAGATTTTATCGGAAGTGACTTTGGCGGAAAAACTACTTTGTTATAAGTAAGCTTCACCATAAGAGGATTCGACACGTTCCTTATTCAATACCTATCGACAAAGCATTTGCCTCATTTCTTGCCAACGGCCCCTGAAGGTTCCTTAACATATTACAGAATTCCTTGAATGACCATAAATTTCATCACTTCACGCCAATTATTCCAATAAATCACTGGGAAAGACATAACAGAAGTGAAAAAATTACACGAAGGACAGGAAAAAATTGGAGGTTCTCAGAATAATGTAACGCTGACAGTTTTATATAACGTGTGCATACATAGTGTAGTGGATAAAACCCGAAAATAACACATCGAAACTGAAGTTTCAAGGATTATTATTTTCATCGTCATCTCACGCATCAGATCGAAAGAGAATTAATAATGAGATCCCGAAAAATGGGTACGCTATGAAGATTGTGTAGGAGTGGAGAAGATGTGAAAAACAGGATTCAATCTGATGGATGTTTAATATTCGCCTGTTTGCCTAGAATATATAAATACACATGCATATGAACGTAGAACGCAGAAGCTTGTATTTGTATTTTATTCGTGGTGGCCGATTTATTGTACGGAAAAGTTTATTAAGGTACATCAGCAGGAAAAGATATTGGAATAGTAGCCTTGAAGCTATAGTTAGCATATAATGACAGTCTTGATTATCTTGACTGCGAAACGTTCTTCAAATCATTTCATTGAATGCATAGTAATGAGGCAATCATTTTTGGGTTGCATTGTTCTATTGAATTGTTAATGAGACGAGGTATTAGTTTGTTTAATATCTTTATATTTTATTTTAACGTAAGTACTGAAAACACAGTTTCATTTTTTTAAGAGAATACGTTAAATTATCTTTTTTCACATAAAGATCAATTTTTTCTCTGTGATGGGATTGATATTCATGGGGGCGTGCCGTCATGCAACAAACAGTCTTAGATTGCGAGTACACTCATCCCTCGATTTACATGGTAGAAACGTTCTCGAAAAAATCATGCAGAAGGAAACTGTTTAAAACGAGACACAGAGTTCTTACAAAGCAGACGGATATGTTCTATGTAAATCGATCTGAAAAACGTGTAAGTCGATCTAAAGAAAACAAAGAAGGTAAATGTTAAATGAAATGAGGATCAAAGAATTTAAAGGGGGATTTCTTCATTCTATTTCAATTTAATTCAATTTAGTTTTGAAAATTAAAAACGTTAACATTAATTAATTCCTTTCAAGAAAAACAAACCAAAACAAAAAAGGAACAAAACCAACAATATTCTCTACGATACAATAACAATAAAACAAGAAAATAGTTCAAACATAAATATCCTTCATAACAGCTACAACTTAGAAAGACGGAAATAAAAATAGGCCTTTGCTTTTCTTCTGAACGTAAAGCTAGAATTCTCCTTTTTTTGGTAGTGTTCTTGTAATATAACTATGCAAGTCACTAAAAGAAATCTCATCAACGGTTTCTATGGCTGCAGCTTCACTTATTGAGATGTTAGCTTCATTTCCCACTTAAATACTTAAAGTTGATTTTCTTTTGGATGACATGAAATCAGTGATTGATATTTGCTTACTTCTGCCAGTTTCCTGATAAATTTCTTCATATTCCTGAATTCGTTTCTCATTGTCCTTTGATATTTCAATGCTCTGTCAGTATCAGGATCTTTTCTCAAAGAAATAAGTTTGCAGTTCTCAACCTAGCCGAAGTCCTTCAGTAATAACTTTTGCAGCAAGATTTTCAGCTGTATAATTATCCCCGTCAAAACTGCTGTACTAGTTGTACTGGTTCCACGAGATCTGCATCTTAAATATCATCATCCTCATCATCATCCAAATGATTCTTCAATATCTGGAACATCCACATTACTAAATCTGCCTCTCCATTCCTTTTCAGTTGAAGTCACGTCACATACTTCATGTCATATGACTTTCCAGCAGAATTTTGCTGTGGATTTTTTTTATTTCGGCGGCGGCTGAAGTGACATTTGTTACATTTCAAACTGTATTTTTCCACACTTTAGGTGGAGTAAATGAAGGGATTGCCGATAATTTTCTCAAACAGCTGCAAAACTTCTACTATAGTAAGCCTTAGACGTAGCAATTATCCCTTGAACATAAGATTGAATAAGTGAAGTTGTATTGGGAGACTAGAACTCAATTTGTTCATTTTGATGTTGCAAGGCTGTTGAAGGACGTGTTGAATTACCAAGGAGCAAAATAACTTTGAACTCAAGATTTTTCCTTGTAAATAACATTTCAATCTAGATACAAAACAATTATGAAACCAATCTTCAAAGATTGGCTACATCATCCAGGCTTTTTTTTGAAAGGCTATTCTTTTCAAAATCCTTGCATTTCAACGCACGCGGCCTTCGAGATCCATTAATAATAAAAATACGTTTCAAAAAACGATGACCTCATGCGTTACTATAGAGACGCAAAACCACCCTATCCTTAGCTTCTTTGAATCCTCCGACTGATTTCTCAGATTGGGCAAATAATTTCTTCTAGACTTTTTTTCCAGAACAACCAGTCTCTTCAGCATTGAACCCTTAGTTTGTCGGATGTTCTTTGTCAGATTTTTCATCATCAGAGGCGATTACCCTGTTAAGATGAATTTTAAGCAGATCTTTGCCTTTGGCTTAAAATTTTCAAACCATCTCTTGCTAGCACTTAATTCTGTAGTAGATGGAGTTCATTGCTTTTCTTTGAAAGGGCTGAAAACGTTGAGCGCTTTTTGTCTTGTCAAATTAGAGTCCATCTTTATTTTTTTAGTATTATCCTCTATTCACATTGCTAGAACTGTTTAATAAATATTAATTTATGTAATTAAGTTTAAACACTACTACGAAATAAATTCTTAAAACTAAAAATCTTCCCTTTTCACCTGTTATTTGAATCCGTTCAGAACGAATGACTTTGAAGTTTCTTCTGCTTCAAAAAAAAAAGAGGCTTGTGCAAAAAAGGGCAATTTGCAAAAGGGTGTGTTTGGTAGCTTTGAATGAGCTTTTCAATATGATATTGAATAATAGCATAATGCAAAACAATCAAAGCAAGACAAAAAAAAAACTTTTTGAAAACCGTCTAAAAGCGAAATTGTGTAAACTGAGTATCCTGCCAACCAACGGACCGGTGAATTTTAACCTAAACTGCTCCAATGTGTGCTCCAGGAAAACAGGAAGTACTTGTTTCTGGGATCAAGATAGTTTAAGTTGTCACCATTTTTGTCACGGATGAAGACATTTATTTGGCACTAGTGCCATATTCTCCAATTTGAATACCAATTTGACGGTTATGCTCAATAGTCGGGGTTCTCTCGCATAGCTCGTGATAGTCTTCCTATAGAGACCACACCACTGTAACAACCTAGGGATGGGTAGATATCACAAAACGGGAATCATTTAAATAAATGAAGACAAGAAGATTGTTTATTTCCAAATGATCCTTTATTTTTACTTTAAACAGAATATAACCATGAGAAAAATGAGTCCACAAACTTGTTCAACTCTAAAAAGTAACCTACGTCGCGCTGGCGCCCACACGGTGAACATATTGTATAATTTTTCATTGGATGAATCAACTTGTCCTTCATAACCAATTCAGGCCGTGATCGTAGCTCTCTTGAAGTAGGTTTGTCAATAAGCTAGGTTTCAGCATTTAGTAGTCATCATCATCATCATCATCATCATCATCGTATTCAACTTTTCCAACCATATTTCTAAGTTATGGAGCAGCATCCCTTACATATTGACTACTCATTGCTTTCTAAGTCTGCCTATTTTCAACTATTCTCATCAGGATGTGCTGGCTTTTTTTCTTTATATCATAATCCCATCTCACCTTGCGGTCCATCTACCGTCCGTCATTTTCGCCAAGTGACCGGCCCATCGCTATTTCAAGGATTTCGTTCTATGTATCGCGTCTGGTACTTGGGTCCTTTCTCGTATCCTCGATAGTCTCTTGCGATCCTTTCCTTCCTGTAATGCCAGTGTGCATCTTTTCTATGGCTCTTTGAGCAACTTGGAGTTTCCTCGTTATTTCTGTTGTTAGCGCTCATGTTTCACTACCGTGTAGCAGGACTGGTAGGATATATCGGTCGAAGGTTTTGGTCGAAGTACATCTTGCTCTTAGACTCGAATATAATCGAATTCTTCCAGAAAGAACTCCATGTCATCTTGATTCGTCGATTGATTTCTGGTAGTAGTGAACCGTTTTTGTGTATTAGCTGACCAAGGTATACATATTCTACAACTATTTCTAGTGTGATGTTGTTCACTTTTGTATGTCCTCGATTGCTTAGATAATCGTTGAAGATGGTCTTGGTTTTCATTCCTGTCATTGGTAAAGTTCGTTTTCAAGCCTATTTTTTCACTAGACGCGTTGAGTTCATTTAGCTGTTCTTGTAATTCTTCTTGGCTGTTGGCTATTAGGATTATGTCATCTGCGAATATCAAGTGTTTGAAGTGCCCACCATCGATGTTCAATCCTTGATTCTTTCAATGTAGAAAGAGTTCGGAAGATTCGAAAGATATGGTGGTTCCCTATCTTACTCGATTTTGTGTGAGGAACTCTGGAGCGTCTTCTAGTACTTTGACCCTTGCTCTGGCATTGCGGTAGATGTTGCTAGTACTTCCGTCTATGCTTTGCGTTATTAAAATGCTTAATAACGCATCAGCATTTTATTGCATCAGTACAGAATACTGAGTCAAAGGCTTTCTCAATGTCCATGAAGGCCATTGCTCATATTCTTTATATCTACTCAAGACTTCCCGTAATGTGTGGATATGGTCTATAGTGCTGTATCCACTTCTGACATCAGCCTGGTCCCGTGGCTGTTCGGCATTTAGGGCTGTTTGAATTCGGTTGCTAATGGGCTTCATGAATACTTTGTAGAAGATCGATAGTAGACTTATTGGTTTGTAGTTCCTGATGTCTTCTTTGCTGCCTCTCTTGTGGATCAGTATTATATTAGCACTATTCCATTGATCAGGTATGCATCTGGCGTTAATGCAATCAGTGTAAATTTCCAGTAGTTGATCCCAGGTTTTTCTGGCTGCATATTTGAGTAGTTTAGTAGTGATACCGTTATTACCTGCCACTTAACCATTTTTTATGGACTTGATAGCCATCTCAACTTCGACTGGGATATTTGGGGCAGATATCATCTTCCTTATTGTTTTGCAGGATTCTGTCTATTTAATCCTTTCGATGTTTGAGAATACTTTCATTTCCTTGCGGTTATTGAGCAGCGTCTTGGTCTTATTTGATAGTTTAGGGTGTCTATCGACTACTTGTAGTCCGCCTACTATTTCGGCAAATTTCAGAATGATTGCGGGTAGGTGGTTTGTGTCCCGGTTTTGTTAATTGATTTCTTCGTTTATTACTGCTTTGTAACTTCTTATATAACGCTTGATGTTTTGAGTGTTAAAGCCGGGGTTTTAAAGGCTTCCTGACCAGTTTGCGTCTTTCTGGTTTCAAGAAAAGGGTGATTCTTGCTTTGACTAGGCGATGATCGCTTCCCGTCTAAATCTGTTGATAACAGAAACGTCCTTGGCCGCTCTTTCGTGTTGGATAAGTATCAAATCAATTTCGTTTCTTGTTACCCCATTGGATGCTTGCCATGTCCATTTCTTGTTTTTAGTCTTCTTGAAGAAGGTATTTATTATGAAAAGACCCTGGAACTGTGCTAGTTGTTCTCCTCTTGCATTTCTTTGTCCTAGACAAAATTTTCCTACCAGAATTTCATCGTCTTTCTTTTCCCCTATTATTGCGTTGAAGTCATCCATTAGTTATTGTTCCAAGCTTGGTTGACGTCGGTGTAGAATTCCTCCATTTCTTCTTCAGTGTGGCTAGTTATAAGTGCGTAAACTTGACTATTTTGATAAGTGTTAATCTGTGAGAGTCTGACTGTCAAGCAGGCTACTCGATCTGAGACGCTGACCATTTTGTTCCGCCACTTATTGTTTATTAGGAATTCTTCTCCCGCTGGTTCTACTGGATTGCATTTCTGATGGAATAAGAGGTTGCTATGGGATAACATAAGACTGTGGGCTACCATGACTTGTGGGATTATTCAGGGCATTGCTTGATGAAAAAGTCGAAATTTCGGTAAAATACCATGAATATATACAATGCCATTTTTAGAGGAACACGTTTTCCTTGATATCTTAGCCCAGAAGATAGACAATAGCTATGAAAGCTAACCACTTAACGACCGATGAGCTATTCGACACTACTTTATCAGGAACAAGTTATGGAGCTGTGATCAGTAGGGATCGTTTTCATTTTCTCATAAGGTGCCTAAGGATGGACGACAAAACTTTACGTTCAACGAGAGGTTTCCCTTAGATTAATTACAAAGGCTTGTTATCTGTTTATAAATAAAGAAATACTTTTTTCTCCAGTAGTTATGCCACAATCGACGAGCGATTGTTATACTGTCAGAGAGATGTCCATTTAGGATGTATATCCCAAACGAAACTAATAAATATGGTATAAAAATCCCTATGAAGTGCGATAGTGAACTAAGTTCATGTTGAATGCAATACCATGTATTGGGAAAGGCAGGAACACAAATGGACCACCTTAAGGAGAATTATCTCGGGCAATTTATGGATTTCATCGAAATATTACCTGTGGCAATTGGCTTACTTCGGTTTACCTTACAAAGTCACTTCTTCAGGAACGATTCAAGCTAACGCTTATAGACATTACCTTAAATTAAAGGCTTCCATCGCATCCAAGTCTTCCTTAACTCTTGCTTTGAGGGCTTAACCCATTTAACATTGTTATGTCCAGGATATACTGCATTTCCTTCTTTCTGGCTACCGAATTTAAGGGTAGATCGTACATCCTGTGAATCATGACAAAATCGGAATCGCCTTTGTGTATGTTGCCTTCCTGTAGATTTTGAAACTGATGTCCCCAATTTTTCTTGAGACCAATGTGGCAAGGAAAGCCAATTTTCATCCTTTATTCCTCCGCCAGTGAAGTTTGAGTTCTCGTAAGCACTGTTTAGTTCCAACAGGGTTTATTGCAGGTCTCATTTCTCGACGTAAGCGAAAATAGCATCTACATACCTGATCCAGCTTTTCGGTAGTTGGTCTTTACTTTGAGTCCATTTTAAAAAATGTCCAATTGATTTCTCATTGCTTCTCCTTCTTTGTTTTTGTTGTCTGTTTAATAGTTTTGATTACAATGAAATTGGTTATATTGAAAAAATGTTTCTCTTATATTTAAATTTAAATATGATTTTGGGCATGTGAGAGCAACGACTGAGATGGGCATTGTTGCTTTACACAAAAGTGAGAGGAAATTTACCAATCTAAATAAAATTCCAGTTATTTTGGCCGAATCCCATTAGATCTTGAGTTTTTCCGAAGTGTTCATGCTGTTTTGTGCTTACGCTATGGCCAGTAACGCAGCAACAGTGGACTCAAGCAAAGCACCACTGACAACAGTGATAAGGGAATTGGAAAAAAGGGGTTGAATTCGGCTTGGAATTACTGCAATGATTACAAGATAAAGTGAGAACCAAGCAAGCAAAGGGAGTTTTTTTAGAAGTGTAGATACAATCGTATTCATTCAAAAATAGAATACGTATACTAGTATAGTAAACTTATAATACATAATAGTATACAATGGAATCAAATACAGAGAAATTGTTTTGCCATTATTTTATTGAAACGATAGTTTTCTATCATGTAAGCGCCACGACTGTCACAGAAGAAATACAAACAAGAGGTGAAATTTTCGATTGCGTTAACTACAAATTGGGGCCGTTTCTCGCAATAACGCGATGAATATTAGTTTCCTAAATTGTCAAGCGTCTTGAGCTTGTCGGCATAGACGAGTGATTAGACTTGTACCCATAAGAAGTAGTCCATCGGAGTTAAAGCAGAAGATCTTGCAGACAAGTCTACAGGTCTAAAACGAGAAATTATGCACTCATTATTTGCTTCTTTCAATGAATCGACGCTATCTTGTTCAAACGAAGGTCCGCCACATTACGGCGAGTCAAAAAAAAAAAACGAGATGTCATTGATCATGGCTATTTAGCGGTGAATATTGCCTGTAATATTGTTCCCAGTAGCATTTTGGACATGGGGATTAATAATTCCGCCCATTTAGCACACCAAACAGTGACTTTCTCTATAACGGTATTTGGACAACTGCCTTTGTTTTCCTTTGATGGGCACAGGTTTAAATGTTGCGCATGGACTCACTTGCCTCTTCGACGATACTACGTTGCTACGGTTTCTTCATTACGCACTGTACGGCGTTTGGTTGGATGTGCATTTTCAGTGAGAGTAAACGACGTACGGAAACGATCCATGGTTAATCGAATTCTTTGATCTGATGGAAGATTATTTCGGCCATAAAATCAACAAAGTGCGCAATTAGTTTATCAAATAGGATAATTTTTTCGAAATAAATCTGTTCAACTAGTTCCACTTCAACTTGCACTTGCTCGTGTGTAAACCTATTCATGATAAAATGGCAAAATAAATTAACCATAAAACGCATGACAGCTGTCACACCACATGCAATATGTAAGTGTTGCCAATTTAAATATTGTTGGTTAAAAATAAAATACTGTGCTTCCTCTATGTCAGCCTGAGAGAATCCCCCTATAGTGTTAGCGCTGTATGTTGCTCTGCTATGATTAAGGTGCGGCTTACCAAATGAAATGAATTACCAAAAATGCGTACCAAATTTCTTTCAGCGAAACTTTTTACTAATTGAAGTAGTTTGAATTGAACCCAGATATTAAACTTCTAAATAAATGACATTTTGTTTATTGACCACTTTTCCAGTAGTTTTTGATCGAATTTTGAGTATACTATTGGTTAGTCAGTGTATACTGCTGTCATTTACCTTAACAGCGTTCGGGTAGTGTCGAACTTGCATGAAAATCATGAAAGTAAAAGGAAACATTGAGGGTTTCTTTTTTCTTTTTATGTCGGTCTGCTTTGTACTCCTGCCGGCAAAATAATTAATTTGTTCTCACATGCTGAAATTTTCGTTACCATTTTTCATTAAATTTGTTAAGGATATATTCAAGCGAAAATATGAATAATTTGAAAAAAATATGAAAAATTAAAAATTTCAAATCAGAAAAGACAACAAGTCAATTAACGTAACCTATTGCCATGCAAATAAGTTGATTTTGGAGGGAAATGGGGAGTAACCTTTACAAATACGGAGAGCCTTCATAAATGTTTTCAAATTTCCGGTCTGGAGCGGCGGAAGGGGAAATTGATAATTTTTTGATTAATGGTGAGGACACATATCATTACTTATATTACAATATAGTAAAGTAAAAGAATGAAAATCATATTCCATAATTAATAACACTCAAAAGACAAGCGCTGGCGAAGAGTTGAATCGAAGCCGACAGCAACGAAATATTTTTCAAACATGGCCTTGCGAAACATTCATTTAATGAATACTCCATTTAAACGTGTCACTTTGTTATTTCCCTCGATCCGTTTTTCCTGCTGCATGTGAAGTAGAGAGGAAAATTTCATTGAATCCGTCACTTGCATAAATTTGTTGTGATTAAATCCTTTTTCCGTGCGGCCCTTTACCATTTTCAATTCAAGTTGGTGAATGAGTTGGTACTTTATATTTTTATGTATCGGTGTATTATCTGTATATATTATGTAGTATATAGGATAACACTATAAATTCGTTTAGCCAGGAAACAAAATTGTTTGAAGTGAAAGTAACGTCGAGAAAATAAATTAAAAAATGTGTGTTGAATGCTAATGCCATACCGCCCACTCTCTTAATTGGGGTTGTGTGTCGGTGAACGGTAGGGGGTTATTGTTTTTATGGACTGACGATATATCAGGACATTTTATTTCAACAACAATTTCCAGTAAAGCTGCGACAAGTAAGGGGTTGAGAGTGCACATTAATCGCACATTATCAAAAGCTCCTTTAATTGTACCACAATGTCATTAGGGATAATAGTTCTTAGTTGCTTGCGGTAGGGGTTCTATTTTAATTGGATTTTAGAGATCTACATGTGCAATTTCGCCCCACATTATAGTGTCCTGATTTGCGCACGTTTTGCAAACACTTGCCATCATTTTGCAGACCTCGTATGGTATTACTTTAAATGCTTCATGAAGAAGTTAAATGAGTTGTGGTTTTTTGTTTGAATGTTTTGAAAAGATATGAAAACCAACGAAACATGAAATTTTATCTCCAAATGAAAAGCTCCGTTCGTTCTATTCTTATGTTGCGAACAAATATCATATATGGTCATGTAGTACGTCATGGTGAATTTGGTTTAAAATTAAATAGCTTTCAGGGTAGCTGCGAGTATGTTGTACGTTCATCTGCAAGTTTTTAGTTAAGTAGCCATTTGCAATATGAGTTATATCTAAGTTTAATGTTTAGTCTCAATAACAATAATTTGTGGTGTTATGTTACATACAAGCACAGTTTTGGCATGGTTTCTAACAAGTATCTTTGTCGTGACCAGCTTTTGGATGTTGGAATATTAGTAGAAGAAATTAACGCTCACTCGAATTTGAGTAACTGTGGAATTTAGTGAATTTTCGCTTTGTTTTCCTTTGCCACTGAATTTTGAAAACAATGAAATTCTGGAGCATATGATGTTGATTTGTATATTCTGTATAAATAAGACTTAACGATTGATATGTAAAGTATTTTAGTGAGAGATATTAAGACTTGTTTAATTTGGGTTTGTGCTGAGGAAACGTAACGGTAAACACCTTGAATTCGCAATTCGCGTAACATTTTAAGCAATCCTTAAGTTATATGTACATCAAAGGACAATAAAAAGCGTACTTCATAAACAAGCTTGTGTTATACTTATTCGCATTTTTTAATTTTGATTCCCAACTTTAATTACAAGGCAACTTATCCCCGTAAACGCCATCTATTAGCCAACTTATACCAATTTTTGACGATTGTCAAAGTATAACGAGTCTTTTTGATTTACAAAGAGGGGAAGATGCACTTCGGCTCTACTGGGCCATGTCCAGCTCGTTCTGTAGAGTAAGTTGAAAGAAGTAATAGGTGTATAAATATGAAATGCGGATTTTTTCTGCTTGAAATATGCATTTATTTGAATAACAGAACGAATGGATTCAATAATCAAAGTATTGGCCATCGTTAGCTACGACTTTTTCCCCATCTTTCTGTCAATTGATGGATTGCGTCCCAGTACCACTTCTCATTTTTTGAGACTGACCACTCATCAAGCTGGAGGAAGTGCTGTTCCGAAAGTCCGTGCTGCATCGATCGAAACAAGTAGTAGTCCAGAAGGAGCCAAGTCTGGTGAATACGGCGGGTGGGGCAGAACTTCCCAATTAATGTTTCCCAAGTAGTTCTGGACAGGTATTGCAACATGCGGCCGAGCATTGTCATGTTGAAAAATGACTTTATCATGTCTTTGGTGAAATTCTGGTCGTTTTTCCTTGAGTGCGCGGTTCAATTTGATCAGATGTTGTCGGTAACGTTCGCCAGTAATAGTCTCACCAGGTTTTAGCAGTTCGTAATACAAAGGTCCCTGACTATCCCACCAAATACACAACAAAGTCTTCTTTCCATGAGTATTTTGGACTGGTTGTGATGTTGATGGCTGGCCTGAAAATGCCATGATTTTTCCGCTTGGGATTGTCGAAATAAATCCACCTTTCATCGCCAGTAACAATCCGATGCAAAAAAACCTTTTCTTTTCCGTCTGGCAAACAAAATTTCGCAAAAAATGGTTTTTCGCCTTTCGATGTCTCTTTCTTTCAATTGATACGGCACCAATTTTCCATCTTTTTGGATCTTTCCCATGGCTTTTAAACGTTGTGAAATGGCTGCCTGAGTAACTTCCAACGCTTCTGCTGTTTTTCTGTTTGCGTGTTGTCTTCATCCAAGAATGCTTGCAAATCTGTATCTTCGAATTTTTTTGGTGGTTTTCGGCTTTTGTTGCTGACATGGAAATTGCCACTTTTACATCTTTTAAACCATCGTTCACAAGTGTCTTGGCTTGGGGCATGTTCACCATATGCTTCCACTAACAATCGATAAGTTTCTGCTGCCGTTTTCTTCAAATGAAATGATGGTTATTAGACTTCCCCGCAAAACCTCTTTTTCTGGCACGTTATTCGACATTTTTGAAGCGAAAAAAACTATGTTGTTTGTACAATCAGAACCTATGACAGACTGGAATTTGTTGGCAGATGTTTACCCTCTAAAATGCCATATTAGTTATCCCCGACACAAACCATATGTAATGGTTATATCATCTGTTAGTAAAATCCGCATTTCATATTTATACACCTAATACATAAAAAATGTAAGTCCAAGTCTTCATTGCCGATCTTATACTTCTGTGTTTTCAAGTGCCTTCAGATTTCTGTATTTGGTCTTTCAGGTTTTCTTCTATTATTGGAGTTTCACTGAGTTCTTTACAGAAGGATTTGAAAATAGCCGTGGAAAGCTGGAACGTATTGTCTTTACAATCAAGGTAAGATAAGGTGGAGGATAAGTGAAGTAAAGGATTAGTTAGAGAGTATTAGGATGAATTATATCATGTGGTTTCAAACATGTTTCTCCACCAGTTTTCAACTCCTCGGAGTGCATCACCTAATACTTGTCTAGCAGCTTCGCTTCTAGTAAGTACTCGGCAATTTCGACATCAATCAGTTTTTACTAATTAAGGGTAGATTGTATGAGGATGGTCCGATAAGTACGTAGTCTACAAAAGAAAAATGAAAATTTTAGCAAAGGCAGGTTTATTTTCAATAGAGTCTCCTTTTCGTTCGATATACTTGACTCAGCGATGCTCCAGCTTCTATAACGCGTCTGAAAAATACTTATTCGTTCCTGATTCAGCCCAGTGAGTGACTTTTTCAAGTATGGAAGCAAAAAGAAGTCACACGGGACCAAACCTGGTGGTCCCAAACCGAAAAAATGGTGGATGGGGTGTCAGTTTGTAGCTCAATTCGAACAATTTGGCCATGGTGAAGGCTATGCTGTGAGCCCGCGTGTTGCCATGGTGGAAGAGCACTTTTTCTATCGGTAAATGGGGCAATTTTTTCTGCAAGTCGGCGTTGAATCGGCTCCATGATTCGGCATAGTATAGCCCTGTTACCAATTTGCCATTCTTCAGATAATTGATGCACATAACACCTTATGAATTCCAGAAAATGGTGTCCATCACCTTTTCGGCCGTCCTTTCGGCCTTGTTTGAAATACGTTCACTAGGTAAAGTTCATTGTTTCAACCGTTCCTTGGTCTCTTGTGTTTAGCAGTGGATTCACGTTTTGCCTACGGTTACGAAACTACACCAAAACTCCTTCGGATTGCGGTTAAGCACCGTCAAACACTTGCCTAAAGTGGTATCACGGTAGTGCTTGTTGTTTAGACTGAAAAAAAGGAGGAAAAACCCCAACATTCCCATCATTTCGTGTAGGATATAACCCATGCAATCTTTTAAGATGCCTTCTGTCTTAATTGTATCGCGGACCTTCAATAAGCTGTCTCCCAATACGAGATAGGGGTTTTTTGTCACGTCATCCTACATGGTAACCGTTTTTGGGGCTCTTGGGCGTGGTATTCCAACAACTGACGTGCAATCGAGTTGAATTTCGCTAAACCAATTTTCCACGGTCACTATCGTAGGAGAAGAGTCACCGTACACAACATCCAAGCGCTCTTTGATTCCACTCCGCTATTTGCCCTCCAAAAACAAGAATCCAATCACCGACCGATATTGCTTTTATTCCATTTTTCAAAAATCTGTGGACACGCTTCCTTCCACATGCGGACAAAACTACTTGATTGGAAACATAGTAAATTTCTCTTGCGATAGTGCATTGGCCGGGGTTAAATACTTATCAGACCGTCCTGGAAGGAAGAAAATGTGCCACATATGCATAAGTCTTTTTCTTGTGTTCTAAATTAAACGAAATTTCAATCATGTTGTTTTGTTACAGTGTATTCGTTTTTTTTTCGTTATAATGTAATGTCCCATATGAAAAGGGCAATAAAAAAATTCGTTTTTTACATAACATTTGACTCTATGTTATGTAATTTTATGGGTTTTCGTATGTCAGTTTATGACTTTCTCGAGTTTTGTAACCGTTCAATATTGCTGAGCATTGTCATATACGTCACGGACTTTTCTCACCCAACTTACAGGTTTGAGGTTCCGTTAGAAAGCTGACGCTTTTGTTGACTGGCTGGTATGCATTGATGCATTATCTTGTTGTCAAAAACTGAAGCAGTCTTAGTTATCATAAATAGATGTGTTTTTTGAAAAGTGTTCGATAATTTTCACTGTTCGTTCCATGCGACAAAATAGCCTTTTCAGTGTCTTTTTGTTGCAAAGTAGCAAGGCTTAGCAGCAGAAAAGACGCCTGATTCGTATGAAATCCAGAAACGAAAGAGGAAGGTTTATTCAAAAATATTTGTCACAAGCAGCAGTAATTTTCGTAGTTAAATGTATGCGTGAGAGTTAATAACAACGAGCATTAAGGCCGAAATACAATACTGCGTGATGGCGATACGTGAGCGCGATGCGATTCTCCCTCGTCGTCACGCCACGCATTCAATTTACAATGCACGCGATGCGGGGAACATTAATGTTCATATGACAAATGTCAAATTGGTGACATTTTAAATGAAATTTGCTGGAAATTGTTTTTGATTTTTTAAAAGTTTTGAATTTGGAATGTTCCTTCGTTTAGAAAATAAACGCCTTCACTAGGATGCACGAAATTTTCATTCAAAATTCATTCATAATAACCAATGTACTTAAAAAGTAATTAAGGCGTTTGAATTTCAAATTTCATTTAAGCGCCATATTGCATTTGACAAACGTCACGCACCTCGTTGCGAGGAATTTTCGTTTTTCTGAATATTTCCCGCCTCGCATCGACGCATCGCAATCATTGTACGATGTCGCATACAAATGCATGTTACGAAAATTGTTTGACATTTGCTGCGAGATTCTCGTCGCGCTCTTGTATCGCAGTCTCGCACTATTGTATTTCGGCCTTTAGTGTAATCATTATTATGGACTAAAGTTACGTTTCAACAATTTTTCAACTAGCAGCTTTTCCATTACATCTGCGTGCAATCGCTCATATAATAAAGGATCTATTTGAAAAATTGCGTGGAAAAATAACGCGGCTTATGTCTAAGGTTACACCAAAAATCCCGAGAGCCACAAATTGATATTTTCTGCAGGGGTTACCGTGCTTTCGCAGCGAGAAAGCACGGAGGGGAACACTGAAACACAAATTAAAAAACAAACATTGAATTTGAATGCTTGTAGCTCGGAGAGTTGTGTATCATCGACCATTCTTGCGTTCAATAGAACTTTTCCTGTGTTAATTTAAAGCAGAATAATTTGCGGCTACGATATAATTCAGGCGCTTTTGAATTTCTCGGACCGAATGCATACATTGTTTCAATTTCTTGTGGACTGACATTTGTACTCGTGTTCATTGCTACTTGAACAAAAACGAGGAAGATACAAGTAAAGATAGAATGACTTCCTTTGTTTCTCGCTCATCTCACTGTTGAAAAACAAATTTAGGACTCGCAGTATTACAGGGGGTTTTTTAGGAATGTTAATTTTTTGATGATTTTGATTAAATATTACTTCAGACGTGTTAGCGCCAAGACTGGGACGGAGGAGGTCCAAACAAAAGGTCCAATTTTCCACTAATCTAACTAAAAATTAGGGCCATATCTCACCACTACCGTGGCCAAATGGTCAAGCGTCTCGGGCTAGTCGACATAGAAGAGTGATTTGACGTATCCACACACGAAATAGTTCAGCATTCACAGTTCTCAAGTCTAAATCGAGAAATTATGTCACAAAATCCTTTTGAAACCAGAGGTTCCTTTCATTAAGGCGAGTCAATTTCGAAACGGGAACGTCATTGACCATGACCAGGAGCATTTTTGAAAACATATGAAGATTATTCCCAGCAGGATTGTTGAAGACATATGAACAAATGATTCTCCCGGTTCATACAGCATACCAAACAATGACTTTCTCCGCATGTAACGGCGATTGGGCAATTGTCTGTGGTTGCCCATGACCAAAAGCCAGTGACTAAAAGCTCCTTGACATTCCTTGCCTTCAAATGATATTGAACCCATGTTTCTTAACTTTGTACCATTTTAAGGCCGTTGAGGTATTTCTGACCTTTAAACTGTTAGGAAGTCGGGCAGCAGTGTAACGAAGGTTCAAACGGTTTTAAATTTACCGTTGTCACCTATTCTTCATACTCAATCTTTCGGCTGTCCAGGCGTTCTTTGTCTTTCAGTCAAATTTCATGTTTCAATCGCAGAAACTACGGTTTAAACTCATTTAACAATACTCACCTGTCTCCGGAAATACCACATCGAAAAAAGAGGATCGGTTGACGCTTCATTGCGAGAATTGCCTCAAGCAGTCGCTCTGTTGTTTTTGACTACCTACAAGGGCTGCTATATATATTTCTTGATGTGTGGGAATAAAAAGAAGTCGTTGGGGGCCAAATCGGGGCTATACGGCGGATGATCCATCAATTCGATGTTTTGAGTGCTCAAATAATCGTTTTGTTTCGGGCTTTTGTTTTCGTGCTTTGTTTCAGGCTCATACGCATATATCCATGATTCGTCACCTGTGACAATCTTATAAACGTCTTTTGAAGCACCGCGATTGTATTTTTTCAGCATTTCCTTATACTAATCCACACGAGCCATTTTTTGAGCGATTGTCAAATTGTGCGGGATCCACCGAGAACAAACCTTTTTTACGGCCAGGTGTTCATGCAATATCGAATGTATACTGGTGGGAGAAATGCCTAAAGATGCCTCTATCTCACGGTTTGTCACACGACGATCTTGCATTATCATTTCACGCACGGCATCGATGTTTTCTGGCACAACAGCTGTTTTTGGACGTCCTTCACGAAATTCGTCTTTGAGTGAGCGTCGGCCACGATTGAATTCGTTGTACCAGTTTTTCACAGTGCTATAGGATGGTGCTTCATAGCCAAACAAAAATTTAAGTTCATCGATGCACTCTTGTCGTGATAATCCTCGTCAAAAGTTGTGAAACATGATCGCACGAAAATGTTCACGGGTTAATTCCATTTTTTTGCCAAATTGATTTTTTCAAGTCACTGTAAACAACACAAATGATAGTCGTACGTCGAAACGTTCTGAGTACATTTATGCTAAAAAATGTCAAACTTTCCAATGGAAATGTCAGATTGCACCTGGCAACACTTAGTGTTGCGTAGGCCAGAAATATTTATAGCAGCCTACGTATTCTTAATGTTCTACAAAAAATTTTTGATTGTTCATACAACCACCAAAGTAGTAAGCAGCTTTGCAGTGAAGGAACGGATTGAAGGAGCATTATAGCAGGAGAGCCTTAGAGCACGAGAATTTTAATCTAATGACACTATACTAGTTTTCTTCTAGTTTTTTACAAAAAAGTGAAATAATTTGAGTCCATTGCACTTTGCCGACTATGTTTAGTGACATCTTCAAAAACTTCATGCATGTCCACGCACGTAGCGCAGAATGATAACGAAGTAAGAGTGTTTGTCAAAGACCATTATATTGAACACAATTTTACCATTATTTTTGGTCCCCATTGTAGTACAAATTCCCAGCAATGTTTTCAGAAATATTTGATAGTATTTTGTTTTTATTTTGGCATAATCTGCCAGGATTCTTAGGATTATTATTGTAATGCAACAATGAAGCGTAAGAGAAAGAGCCACTTGTTTTGAAAATGTGATGAAAAAAGAAGGTTTTTGAAATTTGAAAAAATTCCACTGAGTATTGTTGTCATGATTCCAAGCTGCACTAATTCAAGCCAATTTATTCAATAAACGTAATTTATAACAAAGGAAAGAGAAAAGTTTCCGCATTTCATTTTAAACTTTTTTTTGTTCAAATGGCTTGTTGTTTTGCTCATTTCTCATTTAATCACTAAATTGTTTCGAACAATACTTCCTTGGATTCTTGAAAACAGACGTAAGTTCATTAGAAATTTCAAACAAAGTTTGTCACGACGACTCGCAACTTTTGACATGAAATGTGTAACAACGGAGTAATTGTTTTTTCTCATGCTGTGCTACTTAAATTAACTAAGGAATTTGTATTTAATCTATTTCACAGAAAAGTCATACAAGTCGTGTCATGTATGTAAAGAATCTTTTTGAAAAGAAAGTGAAACGCCCAAACTCAAAAAGTATGAAAGAAATGTTTTCGAACAAAGTAGGCAAAACCGACTTTCATCCGAAAGTTTTTATATATATGCCTACAGAAACTTGTTAATGATATCAGCCTTTTTTTTAAGTTTATAGTTGTTTCCCATTATATTGAGGTACTCGCGTCACGGTAGTTATAAAAAAATTTATAGTCAGAGTTTTAGTTGGATTAATTCGCATGAAATAAAGTGGAGAAATGTTGCAGGATGATGATTCAACTGACAAAGTTGGTGGCAGCCAATCATTCGAAGTTGTATTTCTGACCGATTCACTTTTAAGAGATTTACAATTTTCAAAAAAGGAAAAATTCTATTTCCGTTGAAAATAGTAAAAAGCAGCACTGAAACGGTCCTGGCGTTTGAGACTGGTTAAAATCACAGAGAATATTCATATCCAATACAATCCTTCAGCTGAATGTCGGCAACGTGTACGTTTTAATTTTCCACATAAAAATAGAAGTTGAAGCATTTATTAGGTTGTCAGCAAATGTCCACAACGATCAAATTTTTCAGATTCACAGAAATGATTTCTACAAAACTAAAATCGATTGAATTTGAATAAAGTGGTAAAATAGACGTTACTTTTCCGTTATAACTCTTTTTAGCTTAGATGACATTGACAAGGAAAGCAAAAGAAAATTAATTGCAGCTACGATTTTTTTAATAGTCTGTCAATGTCCATTGGTTTAACTTCGTAGTGCCTGGAGCAGAGAACAGTGTATGAAGTAGTTTAAAACGTCACGTTTGACATTTGTGAGCTATTAAAAATTTCGTTTTTATTTTCCTGATAAGTTGTTACTTTTGTTTGCATTGCCTAGTCAGTAATCTATGATTCTAATGAATTAAAATACATCAAAATCATTTCTCCGAGAAAATGTGGAATTACCTTTGCGTGTACGAAAATTGAATATTATGGGATCATACAAATAATGTTTGAATGACAATAGTCCTTTTGAATCAGTCCATGAACTGATTCTCCTTCGCTTCCCACAGCAAGCGTCTCCAACTGTCTCGGTCCATTGACCACGTCCTCCAATTTTTAAATCCAAGCATCGATGAACTGTCTTCATCAACAAAGTCAGACCAGCGTTTCCTCAGTTTTGCCACCTGTCTCTTTCCTTCAGTTGTCTAAGCGAATACCTTTTTGGGTATTTCTTGTGCGTCCAAACTTTTCATATGGCCAGCCCATTGCAGTATCCGCCGCTCTACAATCGTCGAAATTGAATAAAAGATTTTATTTGCGAGCTGTACTTTTCGGCGTATTTCGTCTCTTTCACCCGCCGTTCTGTTAAATTTTCCACATTTTCGATATCTACTGTATTCGCTAACTGTGATATTTTGGGCATTTGAGGTATATTTCCTCGACTTCGTCGTAAGCTTTATTTTCTTCTCATTGATTAGTAGCCCTAATAGTTTTGTTCAGCGGTCGAGTTTCATTAAAAGTTCTTTGGCAGTCTTTAACGACCATGACAGAATGTTGATGTCATCCGCAGATCTGGCAAACGTCTATGTTGAACTTCCAGAATTTCTCAAGTAACTGCTTGACAGTAAATAATTAGTCTACATTGATCTATCAGCTCTAAAGCGACTTTGATATTTACCCAATAAAAGTAATGGCATAAGATCTGACCTTATTTTCAAAGATCTTCGAAAATATTTTGTACGCAGTACAAAGTAGTGATATTATGTGCCTATAGATTTCACAGTGAAGCGTGTCGCTTGTGCTTGCTTGTCGGTTGTGCTTGCTTGTCGCTTGTTGTGTTCTGAGTAGTAAATATAATTGATTGGTTTCTTCTTGTTGTTGCCTGATTTGCTGTATGATTTCATGGATTGCTTTCTGAACATTGCTGCCACAACATTTAATGAGCTCAGGTGGAATCTTATCGAAAGGCCGCCGTCTTATAATTCTTTCGGACTTTGATTGCAGAACAGACTTTGGCGAGATTCCGTGGGGCAAATGGAAACTCTCCCGGAATATCTATATCTAAAGGCTCCAATGTTCTGGAGCTGTGCAAACGATTAAGGAGCCAGTTAAAATATGAAGCCCATCGTTCCTTAATCCTGCTTCCATCAGCGATGACGTTTCTGATGTCATCGTGGCAGAGCGCTGTCTTGCGCCGATTAGCTCGCTTTAAGCTTTTCACCATTTTGTAATCTTGTCTTGTGTTCGTGCTTGCTAGACTGACCTCGATGCTCCTCAATTGGTTGTCATAGTTTTTTTTTTTTTATTTCATATTATCTTATTCGCTACTTTCCAGAGATTGTCATATTCTTCTCTCTTCGTCCTTGTTTCCTACCTTGTTTTTATACGCTTGATTTTTTTTATCCAACGCATCCTGACATTCTTTATCAAACCAATCATTTCTTTTGCACTGCGCTTAAAGTCCGATCATCTGGTCTGCCACGGTCTTGATTGCCATTTTCACTTCTACGGTTGGTCGTCGGTTGTTGTCATCGAATTATCAAAAAGGATAGGAGCTGGCTAGTTGTCGAGGGACTCCGTGGAATTTTCGACAACAGGCCCCGTTTAATGCCTTTCGAAGTTCTCTTTTTGCTGAAGATGGTGTTCGTCGAGTATGCTTTTGACAAGCGATATCGATATATTAGTTTAATCATATAGTGATCCAAATGAAAATTGGCTCCTCCGTGTGTGCGAACATCAAGTATGCTCGAGACGCAACATTGATGGATCATAAGATGGTCAGTCTGTTTTTGATGACCGGGGAAACCTAGGTCAATTTGTGTATGCGTCAATGTAGGAGCAATTCAAACGAATGACTAGATTTCTGCTACATGCAAAGACAATCTAGCGGTGGCCGTTTTCGTTTGTTTTATCATGGAGGACATGCTCCAGTCGTTGACTGATGAGATTGCACATCGCCAGCTTTAGCCCGTAATATCACGCGGAATTATTTTTTCGTCGTTTATAAGCAATGAGTCGATTAATCTTTTCAGGCGGTTGTAGAACACTTCCTTCGTTTATTCGCCCTTTTCTTTGACTGGAGTCCGTACGTTTCTCACCTTCTAAAGTTTGAAGAATTTCGCTACCACACGGGTCGCACACGTTTATTAACTGCCTCAAAGTCACCATATCATTTGTTTTGAACTCCATTTCAACTGTGAAGGCCACTCCAAATCTCGCTTTTCAGCGGGCTTTCACCTTCTCAATATTTTGTGCGATCTCATATCTTGAATTTCACTTCTAGTCCTTTTCGTTTTCTCTATTACAAGTATGTTCCATTCATAAGGTTGAAGGTTCTTAAAGCGCCTGGGTTATTCAGTCATTGGACTTTCCAGGATTCAATACCGTAGTACCTTTTCGGTTGCGAGGTCTTTGCCGTAGATCCAACCCATTCCGAGGCTTTGCTGCAGGTTTCGAAACTTTTAAGGCGTAGTGGTCAGACCACGAACTAGTTCAAACAGCGTTGGCCGTTCAAGGTATGAAGCCCCAGATTGCCTTGCTTTTGAATTTTTTCTGTAGATCTTTACCCAAAAGAAACGGTTTTTTGAATCGGAACGAAATTGTCACTCAAAAAATATCCTTACGGATCAAAGGAATCTTCAATCAAGCAGGATGTTGTATTATTTATATTTTCATTGCCAGTGGAGTGGGAGCATGTCTGACCTTCAATTTTCACGAAATTAAAAAAAAAAACATTCTCATGAAATTTCGCAAGCACCGGATATACTTCAGCTGCACTTTTCTTCTATTAAAAGCAGGAAAATAAAACCTTTTGCAATATCGTTTCGTTAAAAAAAATTTTGACATATTCACAATAGTAAAACAAGGATTTATATGAAATCCATAGCAATGAAAACTGAATTTTTTCAGCACATATCTAATCGCTCCGAAAACAATGGAATTGGATATCATTATGAAGCGTTAATGGGAGCCGGTTTTATCTATCAAAACGGACTGAGCTCTGATGAAGTTTTCTTCCAATTTTGCTTGGAATTGCGTATACCTTTGTAAATTTCTATCCGCGTGCTTCCCGTATTTCTGTTTTGTTAGCGTGAGTGCTAGTCTGAACAAATCTATACGAGTTGCGGACGCCGAGAAAGCAACATCGAGGATATCAAGGACGATAACCATAGGACCATAGACATTGGCAATCTTATTTACGAACATTCGCCTCAGTCAATCGACGGAGGTCAACATCAGTGAGTTAACCGAGGCCTAAGCTCTTAATTCCTTGCCGAGGCTGAAAATTCTAATCGTAATAAAACATCTTTTGTAGTTTCTGAATAGCGGTAAATGGAGTGTGGCCAGGAAGCCGCCGGAAGTGAGCTTGCGTGTCGGCACATGCGAATATTAAGCGACTGGAGCTGCTGTTCATCCAGTTACAGGAATGGCTTGATGGTGACGAGATGAAGCGAAAACGTAAGAAGCAGAAAAGGGGCATCATCCTTGGAAGTTGCAGCGGCATCAGTGAACCCATATGATCTACTGCAGATTGGTATAGACGACAAAGATGACGATGTCAATAAAGAAGGAACGAAAAAGGATACACGAGCGGAATCATCCAAGGATTTAGAAAAAAAAACAAAGAGAACGAAACGAATGTACAAACGGACGATGCAAATAAAAATTTGGAGCAGCACTCAACTGTGGATACGTTCAACTTCGTGCAACGTATGCCAAAGGTAATTGGTATTTCAAGAACTAAATTTGGTGTAGTGGTGAATGGTGCAGTCAGTGTCCCCTTCAATAGTGCTAATCTCCAACCTTTCCCATCGGTTGAAAAAAAAACAAGAAAAGCTTCTGCCGATTACGTGCTATGGAGCAAATATCTCAAATCTCATAGATGATATTTAAAGGGAGGGGTTGAATGTTAACGTGAAAAATATGAGTAGTGATAAATCGCTTGTGTTTTATGCATCCGTCAAAGATCACGGAAAAACGTTTGACTTCATTCAAACTAAGGGAATTCATGCCTCGACCACCACGCCGGTCAGTGTTAGACCGAAAATTCTTTTGTTTAGAGGGCTGCTCCGAAGTACTCAGTCCCGTGACATCTTAGATGAGCTATCAGAAGTGAGCTTAATAGACGTCAAACCCGTCTCGCATTTTCTTCCACCAAGAGAAAGAAAATTGCTCCGCGAAAGCGATGAGAACGCAAAAGTCACCCAATCCAATATTTTCATGGTTCATTTCGGACCTAGCCAGGACATGAAACATGTCCACAAAATTAAATATATCCTGAAGCAACGGATCCAGTGGGAAAGAATTCGTAACAGAGAAATGGTGCAGTGCTTCCACTGTCAACATTTTGGTCATGTTGCAGAAAATTGTACTATCATCCACATGTGTGTTAAATGCACCTCCTCTCATGATGTGGAAAAAGGTCAAGCCAAGGAAAAGCCTCAAATCGAAGCACCTGTGTGTTGCAACTGCGGAGAAGAAGGACACCCTGCTAACTACTGCGGGTGCCCAGCATATAAAGAAATGCAGGCTCGCCAAAACAAACCGGTCCATGCCACAAAAACAGTACAAAGGCGCCACGCTTGGCAGCCAGCTCAGCATGTGATTAAGCCGGGTGTAAGCTTCGCAGCAATCGCAAGAGGGTTGAATGCTGAAACAATGAATCCAAACCAACAGCCTATTCTAAATCCACCTTCTGGTCGCAGAAATCATGTGAGCGAATTTATTAAGGCAGTGATTGCCTTGTATACGTCTGCGAAGGAAAAGCTAACGGCGATTAAATTGATTTTGTCGCTCCAGTAATGGAACTAAAGGTGTTGGCTTTCAAAGCTCGCTCCTTAGTCTCTCACGACCAGAGAGCAGCGGCACAAAAAATCTTGGATTCCCATGAGGCAAGCTTTAGTTGCATCTCAGAGACAAAATTGAGAAAGCAACACATGTTAAGATTTACAGACTATAACATACTAAGGCATGACGCATTCAGTGGTACAGTTGCTTTATAAAAAATCACTTGGTCCTTGAGGAAGTTCCCGCCTGTTGCTCTGCTCTTGCCGCTTTGGTTAAAACATTGGGCGTCAGGTAAATCCAGATTATCTCTATTTACATACCTGCCTCTGTCTATGCAGGAAATTTGAATCGAGATCAATCAAAATTCATCAGTTCAGAACTGTTGACACAGCTAATTCTAACACTAAATATAAAAATGGCTAGTGGGCCTGATAATATACCAAATATTGTTTTAAAACACCTTCCAGCCTCCATGGCTAATCTCTAAACCATAATTTGCAACAATTGCATAAACAATTGTTACATTCCTGATCAATGGAAAGTTGCAAAAATTATTCCAACACACAAAGTTACACATACCGCAAGGTTCAGTGACAGGTCTTGTATTGTATAATACATACACAGCCCAATTCCGACAGTAGAGGAAAATGCCAAAATCATCCAATTTGCTGACGATAATTTAATTTACTTAATTTACTCGTCTCTAATTAACCCAGTAAAAGCCATTCAATTAATTGGAAATTACATAGTGAAGCTACAAAGTTCTTCGTTAAATGGGGTATAAAGATAAATGCTCAAAAAACCCAATTGACTATATTCGAAAATCTTCACAAGCACTTTGGGCAAAATTTCATAAAACAAAAGTGCAAGAAATCCGCTTTAAAAAAAGGTGAAGCAACCATTTGTCCTTACCCAATCTAAAGTATCTAGGAGTGACCCTTAATGAATCAGATTTGATCCTCATCTTCGAAACACCACCAAAAAAGCCCACAGTGCATTCTCCCGCATTCGGTTTCTTTTCGGTAAGCAAGCAAGGCTATCCACCAAAGCAAAGTCAACCCTATATAAAACACTGATCCGACCCAGTTTCACATACGCTGCACGAATTTGGTTGACATGTTCCAAAACAGTTATGGGAGAAGCCACAAAGTTACAGTGAAAAGTACTACGAGCTTGTACTGGACTCTCCTTCAATCCTCGAACAAAACACCACTATCGCAGCGAAAAATTATACGAGGAAGCTAAGCTCGAGCAACTCCCCAACAGGATACAACACTTGGCGTTTTGGTACTACAACAGCCTTAGGGAGCATCCAAACGAACGCATGCAGAAAATATTCAACGATGCAGCAACCCTACAACGGGGGAAATTCATCAGGCCAAACAGTATTGTCAATCGAGAAGCGGATGAAATATTTGAAGAGCTGTACACTTACAAAGGTCATCCTGAAATTCATCGAGGATAGTTAAATATGCAAAGATGTAAAATAATAATAAGTGAATTCTTTAGTTTATTTTTTAAGCTTTGTTGTATATACAAACACTTAACCTACTATAAGTATTTATTTAGGTTAAGACTAAATGAAGACATGACAGCACGCGATGCAAGCGCATATGAATAATAACAGAAACTATCCGAGTCGAAAAATAAATTCTGTTTTGATCTCAAATAAGATCTGGTTCTATATGTACTGCTATTCAGTATAGAACCAGAAGTTACAAATTCTGTTTTAATCCTGAATACGCAACACAGAAGTATCAAATCAGGATGAGAATAAATTCTGATTTCAACCTGGTACATCAGGTTTGGGTCAGAATATAGCAATCCTATACTTATCCTCGTATTAGAATGATTTATGAAAATATTAAAAATTATTATAAAAATTGTAATATAAATGGAAAAATATAAAAATTAATTTATGTATGAGTAAACAACGAAAATTTTTATAAATAAATAACTCTGTAGATTTTGTTTTTAAAAATATGTTAAAATCATTTTTAAAAAGCATATACTTACTATTAAACAATAAAATTTTGGCGGTATACCTCGCTCTTTTTCTTTAAGCAGTCTGCCATAATATTTTTAATTTCTTGGCCAACTATCCGATTGTTTGGATTTGTTGACACACAACTCACTACACTACTCTCTCTATCTTCTGTCCAAAAAACAAGAGCAAAATCATTATCCCTATTATTACACGTCATTTTTTTCACTACAAAATATTTTTCCACTAGAACTGTTTCAAATACGTCTTACCCCTTCGGTTTTCGTTTAAAATATGACGTCAGAATTTTAACAAAACTATGGACCGTCTATGTCCTTAATCGTTCTACGTCATTTATTATGTTTACTTATCTTAGACCCAAAGATATGATTCACCAAGATGCGTGAGAGAAGTACATGGTACATGGATATTTTCATGCATTTACAGCTAACTTCAACCCCGAAAGGAAAATATTTTACCGCTGGCTTAGCAGTAGTAAAAATAAGCAGGCTGAGATAAGAATGAAATCTATAAACATAAATCAGGACAGGGTGAGATCAGACTTAAGTTTAAAGTCAATCTTATTACATCAGCATAGAATCAGGATGAAAAGTATAAAATCAGACTTGACAGTATGAAATCAGTATTGAATAAGTATGAAATCAGGTCTATCAGGATGAAATCCAACTTTATTTTTCGACTCGGGTATTTTACAGCTAAATGCGATCGAGAAAATAGTATGTATAATTAGATAAGATAAAGTAGACCTAACTAGCATAGTCACTTAAAACAACAAAAAATGTGTCCAGAGTGTAGAATTCATTAAGCATGACATGTGTTAATACTATAAGGCATCAATAAATGTATTGTATTGTCTGAAAAAATCGTTAATGGCAGGTTGCACGGCACAATCCGAGTTTTTAACCAACTTAGCAATTGCTTTTTGGGATTTTAATTGCTCATGGAGATGTTGTCTTTTTTTTTTCAATTGATTTCCAAACGAATTTCACTAAATTTCAGTATTTTTGAATAAAATACGTATCAAATAAATGACTTCATCAAAAATAATAGCTCGTTTACTCGTTAGAGTTCTAAACATTAGTAACCAACCGTTGACTGACAAGACCGCAAAAACACTAAATCATTTATTTTCGGAAAACAAGTGTTCGTGTAAAAAATTAGTTAATCTTTGTCTTAACTCCAATGTTTTATGAAGCATACACGAAGTTTTTCTTGAAACATCATTCGTTCCGTTCGTTACACTTATAATTTTGAATGAATTATCGAAGAAGGACTAGATACGAAAATCAATTTTATCTTTCCTTCTACGTCCCATGACTGTCTCATTCGCACTGTTCTGGTCCTTGTCGATTCAGAACAATGCCATGTCTGTTTGTGATGTAAGTTCACTGTTTAACTAAATTATTCAATAAGGCAGAAAATGTAGAAAAAGAAAATGTTAAAGAAACAAAAAAGTCACATGGATTTATCCTGAGCTGATGGAGAAAAACTATGGTCTGACGTTGCAGTAAAGTTCTTGCAAGTTTTTCGTTAAAAGTTCCAAATACCCTGAACCTTTTTCACTCTTTTGAACTTTGTCGATATTCAAGGAGATAATGTAGTTTGGATACTTTCCCGACAACGAGCATGACAGGAGTATCACACGAGAAATATGAAAATCGCAGATAAATGGTGAGAAGATGGAAGACACAGATAAGTTGCTATGGCATTTAAAATTGCTATTGACGTAGTTGAATGAAATGATTTTGAGTGGATAAAAGCGAAATTCAAGTTGTATTTGATGGACTCAAGCAAATGACAAAAGATGATTTTCTTTGAAGGGCTTCTCGTTATTATTTGATATGGCTCAAAATGTTAAAAAGGCACATCTCCAAAAGATGACAAATTGCCTTGTAATTGGTGCTTAGGCTGATGGATCGATTGCTGGGATCATTTTTGCGCGTAGTTTTGTTGCAACAAATCAAATTAATGTTGTTTTGTTTTTAGACATTTTCATTACGGTCGAGTGCATGAGTTCAATGAAATTTATAGGAAAACCATTGCTTGCGATCCGAATTTAAATATACAATTTAATATATACATTTTTAAACCGAAGGTGAGCTAACATCGTGAATACTTGTGGGGGTCAACTATGACTTCCTATGAAGGGTTTCCCATGAATGACATAACAATTTTATCTATTAATAAAACACAAAAATATCTGAGATATTGAGTTCAAATTTATTGTGGAAGTAGTGCAAGCATCAAATTTTATGAATAAAGTTCCAATTTTGGTTATATGATCACAACGAGCCCGTTTTTAGCGGTCGATTCGCTAGACCCAATTTTCTACCACTCTAGCGCACTTTTCAACCAAAAAGTTGGCAATTCCGCGTTGGGTGTTGTCTTTGAGCTCGTCTCAAGGCTTGTTAGCATAGATAGCATAGACCAGTGACTTAACATAGCTCCATTAAAAGAAATACAACGGCGCTTGATCGCATGAACGCAGCGGCCATTCGATCGGGCCATTTCTCGAAATAACACGTTCACCAAATTTGCATATCAATTATTCGATTGTAGGGCATGCTTGGTGGGTAGTGGCAACGCCTTGTTGAACGCACATATTGTTCATGTCAAGTATATTCCAATCTTGCTACCAATAATCTTCCAACATAACACGATAGCGCTCTCCACTGATGGTAATATGATGGTCGTTTTCATCCATGAAAAAATACGGCCCAATCACACCTTCGGCATTAAAAGTGCACAAAACTGTAATTTTCGCGGAAGCAACGGTGTCTCGAGAAGCACATGTGAGTTTGCTGCTGACCAATAACGCGTACACTACTTTTTTTTAACTAACATAGTCATTGGGCCAGAAATAAGTTTCGCCGCTAAAAGTGATTTTTGGATGAAATTCTTCATTTTCTTCAAGCTTTGCAAACCCAATTGGAGAAGTTCCGGCGTTTCGAATGATCAAGTGGCTTTAGTTCTTGAGTCAATTCGGTCTTGTAAGCATGGAGGCCAAGGTCTTTTCGTAAAATGCGCCACAGTGTCTTTTGAGCGATGCCCAATTGTTGAGAACGATGTGAAATTGACTTATTACGCTCATTTTGAATCTATGCACTCACAGCTGCGGTATTTCCTTCGCTTCGACCGGTACAACATGTTTTTGGCACCGTAACGTCCTATAGTTAAAATTTGGACGCGAACTTATTCACTATAGCACGAACAGCCTGTCGGGTTTTCAGCCGAACCGGTTAAGGTTAAGTCATATTAGAGGTTAAACTTCTCGAAAGCAAAGGGTACAATTGGCAGCCGAGTATGAAGCGGCAGTAGCAATCAAAAAGGAAAAGGTACAATTAAACAGGCTGAAATCGCCCCCTTTTGTCCGATTTCCAAAAATAATTTGGAAATTGGACAAAAGGGTATGATTTCGTTCCGAACGCAATAGCATTTCAATAGTAGAAATTTAATCGTTTTGTGTTTTCAAAAGTAAATGAATAGGGTTCTGTATTAACTAAAATCTTGAATAGTTGAACGCGCGAATAGTTGAACGAATCATAAGACTTTCTGACGCGCATAGTTACTGATGATGAAAACGAACCAATTGCGAAAGTCTGAAGGAATCATGTAGCGTTGTGGTCAGACTGGCACGTCGTCGTTTATTGTCATATACCTATATATAGAGTTAGTAAAGCTTAACAACGTCTCTCTGTCCGAACATAGTTACTGAGATTCAGGTGAGCACTCAAGCTGAACGCGCTTAATATTACTTCAGACTTGTGTCTGAAGTGTCCTTTAAAACCCACTTGGAATAATAAATAGGGAAGTCATGTGTCGTCATTTATATTTAAAAGACGTTACTTCTTCTGATTTTCACCTGATTCTTAACCCCAAATCGGTGGATCGATGGTAAACGTCAATATATAAAGTGTTATTCCTATGTCTTACTGGCATGCTACTGAAATGGTGAGAAAATGTTGTGGTTAGCAATGGAAAATATTTTTGATAAAATGTGACTTACCTTTTTTCATGACAAATACCAAGCATTTTTGAAGAGAGTTGCTGAGACTTGTTTGTACTTCTGTAAGTTGGACGGAAAGAATTTTGGGACTAAATTTTCTTCAAGCCTTCTATCTACATAACACATTAATTATATATATTTCGAGTTCTAATTCTCAAGCTTCTTATATTTTTATATTTTATATTCTTATTCGTTAAGGATTTAGCGGTTTCTTTTATTGAATCCATACCTAGTGCAGGAAAAATTTGAGCGAATTGAACTGGAATGAAAATAAAGCTGAAACCTGGTCATGGGTTATTAATTTTTCCCTTCGAAAGTCCTTAATATCGGCATGAAAAACCATTCACTGTATTGTTATTTGCGCTGAAAAATATGTACAAATCGTGCTTGAATCACTTGTTCTTTCAATTCTGTCCCACAATGGTAACTGGAATAATCTCCAAATTCTTTTCTGAGTTCTTTGTATCAAAGGATAGTAATTTGTTTCGCCAGTAGGTCAAATAATCTAGTGGGTAATAATAGGGGACACTGAAAAGGACTCAAACATCTGGCTGCATTTTCCGGATATTCCGATCCTTGCATTGCGTTGTAACATCTGCTTAGCTTTCTGTAGAATTATCACTAATGATATGGCCATCACTATTTTCTTCTCTTGAATGTGGAAAACCACAATTTTTTTGCTTTTTTGGACAAACGTAGTTGTCCTTCTTGTCCTTTATGAATCAATTATAAAGTTTTCCGCTTAACTTGTACTATCTATGTACTGTACTATTATCGAAATCGTTTAATGTTGACAAAATCATTGTATTTTTGGTATATTTTTTGCCAAAGTAATGGTAGATTTATCCCTAATATGACGTTATAATGCTAAACAATTGAGAAGTCGCCATTTTAAATTTTAAGGTCAAAATATGTCCAATTGTGTTGACCAACGTCCAGTAAAATCACTTAGTGAACCAAAGCGAGTTGAATTTTTGCTTTGGCAGCGCCAATACAGGAATCTATTAAAAAAATTTAAAATTTTAAAGGATCAAACAAACTACTATTATTATTTTTTAATTGGCACGAGTTTGATACCAATCAGTTATTGGCTCTGGCTGGTTTGGCAAACCCCAGCGTAATAAACTATTATGAGAGTGTAGGTCGTGACACCTGTCAATAGTCATTGAACGACTTATGAACCGTAAGCTAATTAATGACAGATGAAGTTCGATTGGATATATATCTCATGTGTTGAGCAGAATAGACATCTACATTAATATCAAACTACGCTTCTATTTGCCCGACATGTGAATATTACAACAGGATTTATGTACGTTGCACCTAAAACAAGACTCATATTTGTACAATTGAATCATCGTCTTCGTTGTTAATGCATAACCTGTGTTTGATTACTGAGCATTATAAATATTTGCTCCTGTTGGCATAATCAATCATATTATACGTGTTATAATAAAAAACAGATTCTGCCTAAGCAAACTCTTCCGTGCAGAAAGTCTTATTCGAATATCCGTTTGTTTAGATTTACTACGCGTTCTAATATTTTGCTTGAATAGGAATTCAAGTGTGTAATTATTAGATTGCTAATGGGGTGCTTTCAATGCATGCAAAGACGTTCAATTGAATGCATGATTGATTCAAAGTCATCAAGAGCCTATCAGTGATAAATTTATTCTACTCTGATTCAATAGCTGCGATTATCATATAGGTACGCAGTTCTCCATACAAGTCTGCCATATTTGTTGTAAACGTTTGTAATATTGTTGAGTCATGAATGAATTGATTAGCAAATATTCGAGCTATGAATTATACGGTTGAAGGGAATGCATCAATAGGGTTTGTGATATCCTAAAACGTGAAGTATTGATTCAAATTTAATGTTGGTAAATCGTTCGCAGTAGTGCTCTCACAATGGCCGTATCGTTGAATGCTTTTTAAACGGTACTAGGAGTCCTAATTTTGTTAGGATTTAAGAGGAAAATTCATAAAGGATTTATGAAGGACAACTACATTTGTCGTAACAACCCAACTCGGATATTGTTGACACCTTTAACTAAAACAACAATAAACTGAAGCGTTAAGGCCGAAATACAATACCGCGAGACGACGATACGTGAGCGCGACGAGATTTCCGCTCGTTGTCACGCAACGCATTCAATTTACAATGCACGCGATGCGAGGAACAATAATGTTCATATGACAAATGTCAATTTGTCAATTTGAATTTGTACTTAATGTACTTAACCAATGTACTTAAAAAGTAATTAAGGCGTTTGAATTTCAAATTTCATTTAAGCGCCATATTGCATTTGACAAACGTCACGCACCTCGTTGCGAGGAATTTTCGTTTTTCCGAATATTTCCCGCCTCGCATCGAAGCATCGCAATCATTGTACGATGTCGCATACAAATGCATGTTATGAAAAGTGCTTGACATTTGCTGCAAAACTCTCGTCGCGTTCACGTATCATCGTCTCGCGGTATTGTATTTCGGCCTTTAATGATAAAATCATTAATCGCGTTAATGATATAATGATAATTAAAAACAGATGGCGCAACTTTTGCATATAGTTTGTGTCTATAATAACTGATATTGTATTTTAGCGGGTAACATCTGTCATTAATTTTCACATAGTCATTGAACGAAATAGCGTTAGTAGCAAATTTTTTGTTGCTTCGGAAATGACGAATTGACTTGGAAAATGGGTCCCATATCAACTGAACGAAAATTAACTCATTGCCCAAATCACAGCATGCAAAAAACATATTGAAGAACACAAAAACATAGTTTTTGAGTCGAATCGTAACTGGCGATACAAAAAGGGTTTATTACGATAACCTTAAATGTAAAGCATCGTACGTTGATCCCGGTCAACCATCAACTTTACAACCAAAACGCGATATTCATTGCCAACAGCTTATTCTGTATATTTGGTTGGACCAGAAGGGTTTCGTAAGTAATGAGCTATTAAAAACTAAATGAAACAATCACAGCTGATCGCTACGGATCAATTGACCAATTCGGCACACGCACTGAACAAAAAACTATCAATGAAAGCTTAAAAACACCACAAAGTTTTGTTCCACAATGACAATGCCAGACCTGGTCTACGCGAGTCACTTTACTGTGTTATAAAATCTCACAATCATTGCCGTTATAAAAAAAAAACATTATACTTTTATTTTCAGGACATCTTCGAAGAATAATTCGACGGAAAAAAACTCCAAACAACAATCAGCGTCTTAAATCTACCTAATTCTAAGAAAGAAACTGTCAGTTTTTTTCAATTTGCTCCGCGAAATCATAGACCACGATCACTTACTTCGGCCTTTTTAACCTCTTGTGGCATATGCTCAATAAGCAATAAACCTCTTGTCAAACCCGTACTGATCACGCTTATTTTTCTTAAGCTCATTGTGGAATTACTGCTACATACCGTACAAAAGTAATAACATACCACATAACATACATATGTCATTCCGTTTATTTTGAGGGAAGATTTGGTCTTGACAGATCAGTTGAAGCGAAAAGTCCAGGCGTGTATTATTCAGCAACTCTTTAAAAATGGTGCTTTTGATTAAATTGGTACAGTTTCGTATCCTAGCTTTAGGTAAATACCTAAAACTACATATTGTATAGGCCATTGCTTGACCTTATGTATATGACCTTATGTATATGATCCTTATGTATATGACATATCTGTCACATTGGAGTTGCAAGAGTAAAAGTGGGAAACCATGAGTTAAGGGATGTCTTAACGGTATGAGCGAACCAAAAATGCAAAATATTGAAATCGTCAATTTTTTCGCAATGCTGAAGACAGTTTGGATGGAATGAATTTTTAATGCAATTATATAAAAGATCCTGATTGTGGTTCATTGTTGAAGGAAGGGTTTTTATATCCAAAGATTCCGCTAAAACAACAAACAGTGTATCTTAAAAGAAACTACATTTGTTTAGCTAATTGCATGAACTCATCGAATCAAAAGGGTATGTTAGTAGGTATTCTGGCTCTTGGAAATAAAGTCATCATGAATCGTTTTTCCGGAGAGTCCAGAGGGCTTAACGTGCGATTCACAATGAAAGAAATGACGATTCACCAACTGTACATATATGATACACCAAGCATCCATCTCATCCGAAAAATGGGTCGGAAATTTCGAACACAATTTTGTAAGACAAGAACACAATAAAACACAAGAAAACCCTGAATCGGTCTGGCCAATTTCAGTTCGTGAGGATCCAAATCTTTTTTTAAAATGTGCCTAGATCAGTACACCTCATTTTGCATAAGGATAAAAATACAATTGTTTCAACCAGGCAATTGACGATTTTCGACATTTGACAATATCTTGTTGTCCGATGAACCTCATTTATTCCATAAGGCCAGAAATCCCTTTCGATGCGTTAAAAATAGGTATTCTTTGAGAAATTTTTTACAGGGGATATAATAATCTAATCATTTTCAAATTTCGACACAATTTTTTTATGGTATTCAAGTTTGTGACACATTTTTTTGAGAATTACCGAAAAAATTGCTGCGTTATGAAAGGTTTTCGGAAACCTGTTTTTCGTGACATCGAAAAGTGCTGCAGTTGTCACTCTTTGGCTGTTGATCTGAAAAATATTTAACAAATGTCATTCGTTTACTGACATATTAACGGGAAGAGTATTCCTAAAACATAATGAAAAAGTGCAAAGTCGAGAATTTGGGAACCTTTTTTCTCCAAAGTTCGAATTTTCGACCATTTTTTCGACATATTTGACTCCAATAAAATTGTTTATTTACACGCTATCTTTCGAACTTTAGGTATATCCTTCCGATAATATTAATGATAATGTCCCCCGTATAAAATTTCCCGACACATTTGCCTGGTCAAAAAAAGGTTCATTGAAAAGCAAAGGTTGCTAGGAGAGTACAGCAAAGGGAGTAAAGCAAGGGTTGCTCTGCCTCTAACGGTCCAAGCGCCCAACTCGCAACTTACCTGGCCACAAGCTGTCCCTCCGCTCGATACTATATGTGATTACTCCGCAAATATTGATTATTTCGGGTTTTCCCTACGTCAGTATATTCTTTGGGTATTATACTTTCGAAATATGTAAAAAGAAAAAAAATTCTAAAGGGATTTCTGGCCTTAATGGACACGTAAATAAGCAAAACTGTCCTTACTGGGCTGAAACAAATCAGAACAAAAAGAATGAGACTTGCGAAATGAGACCATTCAATCCACGAAAACTTACTGGATCGGTTGCGTGTTTGTTGCGAGAAATTATTGGTCCTTACTTTTTCCGATATGTTTGAGGACATGCGATTACAGTAAATTCAGAGCGTTATGTAGAAATATCAGACAATTCCTGGGTGCCAGGACTGTTAAAGTTCCCTGGCTTTAATCAAATAAAATGATTCCAGTACTGCTTGGTAACGTCTAATGCATCCTCTATATCTCTGTCTAGAGTACTTTTAATGTTCCCTGGCAAATTGATCTGCGGGAGGGGCGACAAAAACTATCTTCCGTGCAGTCCTGATTACAGTCTATGGACAAATGAGTTTAATCTTTTGTTTTTCTTTTAGTATTCAGTCTGAAAGTTATGCCCAAAATTTTGTTTCGGTACAACTAATCAATCAACTCGCTCGGTGATAGTTTATCTAATGTAAAGTCTCACTTAAACTTGGAGCAGGTTCACGATTTTCAGCTGTCGAAAGTTCTTAAACGCGTTGTTGGTGATTTTTTTCCAACCAAACGCAATTTGCGAGGATATTCTAAAAAGTTTCCGACCTAACAATGATACAAGACCTTTTGTTCCAATTTTATTTCATTTCTCTATATAGTCTTCTTGTATCTCTACACACTTCTACCACCGATGCTTCCATATCATGAGCCCGTCCACGTAGTACTGGGCGTTTTTCTCTGCAAAATCATTATTCACTAAGGTGACTACCTCCTAACGTGACGAAAATGTCTGTCCTCCGAGCGCAGCTTTGCGATGCGGCGAACAAAAAGAAATCGCTTGGGCATAGCGTAACAACATACAGCGATAACACTCCGAAAAAACGACCCATCTAACGGTATTCAACGAATTCTGCAGAATTGCATTGGTATTTATAAAAATGTTTATTTTGCTCTATTTTCTCTATCTATTTCCATTTAGTTTGTAAACAAAACGATCAAAATACGAGCAAAAAATAAAATTTTTTATTAACACCAATACAATTCTGCAGAATTTTTAGATCGGTCGATGGTCGGAGTGTTATTGCTGTATGTTATTACGCTATGGATTGGGGCTAGATCTGGTGAGTAAGACGAAGGGTCAAGCACCCGGAATACGTGGATTTTCGCGACGGCCGTCATTGGGATATTCTTTTTTACAAATGTGATCTTTTTTCCGCAATTTTTGCCTTCAGCAATTTATGATGCGTAATATGCTCCGGTAATGGTTCTTCCTTTCTGTACAGAATCCATTCAAACAACCCCATGACTATCCAAAAAAACGGTCGCCATGAGTTTTTTGTTTTTATGATTTTTTGGAGCCAGCCCCCTTTGCAGTCCATTGTTTTGACTGTATATTTGTTTGGAGAGTATAATGGTGTATCCAAATTTCATCTACAGTAATTTATTGGCATAAAAACTCGGATTTGTTGTGCCAAAACTGCTCAAACAGAGCTTTGGAAATGTTCATTCGAACACGTTTTTGGTCTTACGTTAGCAAACGCCGCACCCAACGTGCGAATAGCTTTCTCATTCCTAAATCATTTGGACATTTTCATAACCTCTGCTACCTTTTTCACTTTAATTCGGTCGTTAAGATGGTTTAGCCATATTATCGTCAGTAGTCGCAGTTTTTGGACGTCCCGAACGGTCATCAGCTTCCAAGCTCTTACGCCTACTTTTAAGTAGAGTCCTGATACACACAGTTTGACTCATTTTTGATTTCCGTAAGCGAACTACCTTTCAAAAACAAAAATTTATTAACAACTTTATTCTCAATTTTTTCCATTTTCGCAAAAATAATCATATCAACTCACTCAAACGACTATCAACTAAAAACTGCTCGTCCAAAATGGCTGAAACTTTGGTGAGTAACTGTCAAAAGATGCACAACTACATTCACTAGCTTTTATTGATGAGTGCCGCCATCTTTACGTTGTGGTCAGAAACTTTTCAGAGCACTCTCGTAAATGTAGGTTGAATCGATAGTATGATCATGAAATTAAATGGAAGATTTTAGTTTCGTTTGCCAATCACTTGTATGTTTCTTGAATTTTTGCTGCCTTTTACGAGATTGTCTTTTTTTGAGATTTTCAAAGACGTTATTGCGAACTTTTTTGACTAGTGAATTGTAGACTATCTCTTAGAGTACCCCGTGAAAGTTCTGAAGACGAATACTTCGCGTTTTCTTAGCGCATTGTTTCTTAGCTTCGTGTGACTAACTGTTACACTTACCCAAATCAAATTAATACAAACAAAGTAGGCATTGATATTTTGAATTCAATTGAATTAAAACGAAGTGGACATTGATATTTTGAATTGAATGAAATCAAGACGTGTAGTATAAATAGAAGTGGAATTGTCTCGAAGAGTTAGTTCTTCGCGTCAAAGGTACGGACAAGCCTTTATCTCCTTTCACCCAATGTGAGGCTGCATTGGGGTGCCTTTTCGAATACCGGTTCATGTATACAATAAGAATTGTATACCGGGATTATAGTAAATAAAGTTGGTGTTATAAAATAAAACAAGAGTTATATTTATCCGTCGAAGAAACATAAATACTAACCTCAAAAAATGATGCAGTGTCTTTGTAATTTCCTAGGGCTGGCTTAATGCCATAGCGTAAGTACATACGGTGCTAACATTTCGAATAGCAGTCTGATCTAACGGTATTAGACAGAAGTCAGCGAAGTTTTAGTTATATTGGTGAATTTTCTCTCATATTTGCGTACTCTCAACTCTCAAAAGTCAACTATTGCTTTTTCTATCTCTGTCAAACAGAAGCCACCCGAGAGTGTTAGCGCTGTATGTATTGATGTTTTGTATGCTATGCACATGCCGAATTGCGTTAGGCTAATCTGGAATGCATTGCGTGAGGATCATATTTTTCTACTTTTACGTTTTATTTTTTTTCCCATTTTTTCTTAATGTCACACAATATATTGCGCTCGCCATGTTGTCGTCCATTGAATTAACAAAACGTTGGTTTATGTTTAGTAGGTTTTTTGGGGTTTCTTTGTGCCTGAGGCTGTTACTTCGAAGGTATGACTTTATGCAGTGTTTCATGGGTTTGTTTTGGTTTTAATTTTACAACTTTTATAAAAAAACATTTTCAAATCGACTAAGTCTTTCTGTTATTGAGTTTGTAGCACTTTTCCTATTTATATAGTTAAATTGGCCCTTACACCTTTGTCACCAGACTCGCCTTCCCCCGAGATCTCTTTTAAACGTTTTGATGGAATTTCTTTCTTTGTTTTTTTCGGGTAGAATTCGTTCGCCATAATGTTTCGTTTCAATCCTTGAAAGGAGGAAAGTTGTCGTCTTATTGGCATATGTTTTGGATATAGCCTGACGTCATTAGCCTTAAGATTTAGAAATGTTTGGTCGGGCTAATGTTTTGTGGTAACGATGAGGGAGAGTTGCTCCCTCTTGCTTCGGGCTAGCTCCGCGGACTAAGCCTCCTTTATCAACAATTCTCAATTCCTCGCTTTAATTGCTTGGAAAAACTTCAGTTAAGGGATGCGGCGCTCTCTACTATTTGTGTCCCTTGTCTTCGATTTCATTTTTAAATTTTATCGTGATGTTGCTTAAAAATTCAAAAAAAAAAATGAAAGAAAAATCGATCCATAGAATAATCTTCTATCAAATGAAAACTGGGTCATGTAAAATGTTGTTTTGGAAATAGCAATTGTTTGAGACATTTAGTTCGGGGGACATGAATTGGGGGATAATTTTCTTCCGAAAAGACATGAAACTGTTATTTTAATCATTCTTCAAAGGCTATCCTTCTATCTAAGAAAAACAATTCACTAAATGCAATTCGACATAAGAAAGACACAGATGTCTATTATATGTCTGATAATTTCTCTTTTGTTTTCTCGAAGAAAAAGCAAACAACTTGAGGTTTTTTTTCGTATCCTTACCATTCCCAAATTTATGCTCATTAGAAAAATTAATTTCTTTCTGGCTGTTGAAGTTATACTTGTTACGGTCGTAATGGGAATGCTGTTTCGGCCACATAGAGTAAATTTTTCTTTTGCTTATGTGATGGAGCTCATTAATTTGTTGATTTGGGAAATATGTTGGTTAACATTTGACTTTGTTTACTCGTCATATGCATGAATTTGCTTAACTGTTGGGTGCGAGTCAAACAGCAAACTCGATGGTAAAGAATTGAGAACACATGAATGAATTCAAACATTACCTTGAAGCATGAGCTAATTTCACTGGCCCGATACTCTCCCTCCGTGTCGCTTCGGTCATACAAACAAGTATGAGTAGCTTATCCTTGCGAGAGCTCTACATAAATAAGGACAAAGTAGAAAAATATTTACTGTTAGCTTTAAACTCTCATGGGAAGGACGCTTAAACTGTCCTACTCATATTTCTACAGCCACGTTAGGTGCTTCCCTGGGGTTGACAAGCTGATGTGGCAAGATACTGCTCACGCCAAGGACCTCCGGTATGTTATCTTTGCTCGTTGACTATGGGTATAGAGCGACAGTTGTTATGGTGGCTATTTATTTTTTAATTGTTATCAGTTGTTTTGAAATGCAAACAGCTACAAGGACCTAAGCGTGTTAAGGTCAGTATGGACACATAGACTATGGCGTAATTGAAATATTTCCATGGGAAAATTAGAGCGGACGCGAAATACTTGTTAAATTCTAATTGTGATGTATGATAATTAATTTAATTATCGTTTTGTAATTGTATTTAAATATTTCTAGTTCTAAGGATACTTAACATCTAGTTTTTGCAAAAACTATGTACCCCGTTTTTATGATTGTTTTTCCGGATGTCCGGCGTATGCTTAAGTTTTTTTCCGTTTTTTTTTGAAAATATAATATGTAATTTTCTAGGGGAAACATTTTTTATTTGAAATTCTGTCCGTCGGTTTGTACCCATTTCCTCCATCTTTCATATAATTTATGAATACCCTTCTTGTTTGTCTTTTGCGTTAAATCGTTCACCGCGCCACTTTTGAACTTCCTCGATATCGCTGAAGTGCTGCTCTGCGAGCGCGTGCTCTATTGATGTGAAGAGGTGATTGTCAAATGGCATCAAGTCTGGAGAGTACGGCAAGTGCAGAAGGATGTCCCAAGCAAGCGACTTGACTGCAAAAACAAACAAAATCACTTTACCATGTCTTCTAGCCCGTTCTAGTCGTTTTTCGATTAATACGCGGTTTAAATCATTTATTGACGATAACGTTGTGTTTTAACGCTTTAGCCGGGCTTTAAGAGTTCATAATTCCCAAGAACACTCTTGTCTCGCCAGAGACAGAACATGGTCTTCTTCCCGAAGCGATTTGGCTTTGGAGTCTACGGAGCTGGTTCGCTAGGTGAAAGCCACGATTTTTCCGCTTCGGGTTTGCAAAATAAATCCATTTTCTTCACCCATCACGATTCGATGCGAAGATGAATTCCTTCAGTGGCGGCATTTCACAAGTGACTTTGGGATTTTGCATTTAACGTTCACTTAAATCGTGTGGGACCCATTTACCGAGTTTTGGATTCTGGAATCGATGTCTCAGGTATCCTAATTGATGGGACGTGTCCATCATATTTTTTTCAACAGCAAGCGATGAATTTCAACAGCTTTTTTATTTAGGTTAAACAAGAAAAGCAATGCGCTGTTTTAGACGCTAATTTCGATATGATGGATCAACACGGTATAACAAACACGCTAGCTTGGCGGGCTCAACTTGTGGGTTTTTCATCTTAATGTCAGACTTTCGATCGTCTATAGCGTATTTTTCAAAATTTATACTACGAGTACTTTTCGCTGGCGCCATCTCTTACTAAGTTCCGAAAAAAACTTATGCATACATCTGGTGTTAAGTAATCGACATATACCAGGTGTATGCATAACATTTTTTTTTTGGTAGGGAGGTGAAGGGTATTTACACCCTGAGTGTTGGAATCCCAGTGGCACAACGGACCTACTGGACTATCGACTAAACACCTCCTCCTGTCAACCGGAGCGCCTAGCCTGGAACCGTTTGACACATTCTTCGGGCTAGGCTTCCCAATTTTAAGTCTTATGGCGCCATTGGGTTACAGGGATTCCCTTTCCAGCGGGGACGGAAAGAGGAGGAGGATTGCTAGAGAAGGAAACCCTCCACCGTCGACGCTTCCAGCCGATCAAGTATGCCATCTTTCGTGGCTAGAATTGTCCAAGCGTAATGTGCCACTTGATTCCATTTGTCAACTGATTTCAGCATCTCTTCGATTAGGCTATCTGGATGGAGCGCTCCCACATTTTCGGCAAGATAACCGCGCTATTTATCCCATCTTCTAGATGAAAAGAACATATGACAGGCATTGTCTTTCACACCAGTGCAGAATATGCAATCTGGGGACCGTGACTTATCAATCTTGTGTAGGTAAAACTGTAAAAAACCGTGTCAGCTCAGTAGCTGGGTCAGGTAGAAGTCAGTCTCACCATGCGTTCGACTGAGCCACGATCTCAAGTCGTTGATGAGCCGCGCGGTCCATCTTCTTTTTAGCTCACGTTCCCAAGATTTTTGCCATTCGTCGAGTGTGCATCGTCTTTCATCGCGAGCAACTTTTTCTTTATTACCCTCGTGCCTTCGGAGGTAGATTATTTTACGCTCTCTAACAAGGAGAGCGATGGATATCACCCCTGCAATTACGAACACCGCTGACTCAGAGACTGTACGGTATGCTGATGCAATCCACAGTGCTCCTCGTCTCTGCATCTGTAACAGCCGTTAGCGGTGCAGTTCCTTGTTGAGAGCTTCACACTATATTTCTGCTCCATATAGAAGCGTAGATTGCACGGCACTCACCAGCAGTCGCCTTTTGTTGGGCGTGGTCCCCCATGATTGGCCATTAGTCGGCTAATTGCCTAGACCCATGTTACGGCCTTGTTTGCCGTTGCCTGGATTTGCTCTAAGGAACTCAGCTTAGAGTCTATCAGCAAGCCCAGATACTTAACTGATAGTTTCGACTCTACTATTGTGTTCCCGACTCGTCCCGTCCCTCCTTTAGGGATCCTCTTCTTCATCAGGATGACTACTTCGGTTTTCTCTAACGCTGGGTTAAACCCGTGAGTGGTCATCCAGCTCCCTACCCGGCACATTCGTTCATTTAGTCATATGTACGCCCAGTCACTAGTGCCGCAACATTATCTGCATAGCCGATCAGTAGCGACTCATGCGGCAGTTCAAGTTTGAGCAGTCCAAGGATGGAGCCTTGGGCCACACCTGATGTGACTAGCGTCCTCCGTCGACCTTGCGCCGTGTCGTACATCATGCTGTGATCCTTCAGGTTATTTCGAACTATCAGCATCAGATATTCTGGTACTTGGAATGAGTTTTCCAGGGCTTCCAGAATATGCGTCCATCTAGTGGAGCTGAATGCATTCTTTATGTCCAGCGTCACTAGAAGGACTACCCGACGGTTGGCCCGCACTCACCACCTCCGTGACCGCATCTATAGTGGAACGTCCCGTTCTGAAACCGTACTGCCTTGGAGAAAGATCCCCAGCTGCGTGGATATCGTCAGTGAGTCTTCTGACTAGTTTATAGCCCATATAACTAGTGCATAATTAGTTTATAGCCCAGGTCCCACGGGTCCCTGTTCACTGCTAGCAACGGGCCTTACACCTGTTGATCAGTCCGCGAAGGCATTTTCTGGCCGACCGATATACTGCCATTCTGGTGCATGCCTCGTCCTGGCTTCGCGCTCGTTGAGCTTCTCGCCGGAGTTTGTGACACTCCCTTTGTTGTTCAGCTATTTTAGTAGACCACCAATACACTGGAGGATTTACGTGTGTAGGTCTCCGGTGGGGCATAGATGACTTACAAGCAGACTTGATGGTACTCATTGTGGAATTCACCATGTCTTCAGCAGTCAGTCTTCTGGTCCCCGGCGATGAGCCAAATGGTGGGACGCATCTCATTAGCATGTCGACTTTTTCGAATACTTCCCCACGTCCACCCTCTCAGTATTCCACACGAAGGCGGAACCCTGAGTGTCTCAAATGCTACGTACTGGTGATCACTCGCCGAGTAGTCCTCTAGAACTATCCAAATGTAGTTCAGTGTGCATAACATTAATACAGATCATGATTGATGCGATGCTCGAGATTAATGCGGACGACATGTTTAAAGCAATAAACAATTAAATCAAAACTATTAGGTGAATTTTTTTAAAAATATGCGCTTAAATTTTTTCTTATTAATCTGAATGACTTTTCCGTCCATTTTGAACACTGACAAGTTTTCGTAATGCAGCATCTTTAGCTGAAAGATCCTTTTTTATGAGTCTCAAAGGTCCTTATTTACATTTTCGTCGTATTCGCAAGCAGGTAGGAGAACGTTAATACAAGTAAGCAAAAGCTCGAATTTATTTTTTAATACTTTCAGTCTTGTCATTTCCTCCTGTGCTTCTTTATCAGCTGGTACCGTGTGGTTTTGCCATAATATAAGTAACCACAGAGCATAGACTTCCAACTAACTCGAAATCTCACTGTGAGATCTAACTAACTAAATCTCTTCCAAATAATTGGAATTATAGTTGAATTGGTAAAGTTTTTGCGTAAAAGAAGTGTATCCCTCTCAAAGCTTTTGTGTAAAAACGCAATACATTACCGAAATTACGAACAAGCAACGACGAGTGAGCAGGTTCGTTATGGTGGAGCAAAAGCCATGAATTCTTTTTCCATAAAAAAAGGCGTTTTTTTCGGATTGCTTCACGCGAACGTCGCATAACTTCAAGGTAATACTCCTTATTAACCGTACGACCTTGTGGTAAGAACTCTTGATGCACTATGCCATTATAATCGAAGAAAACAGTAAGTAAAACCTTGACATTTGATCGAACTTGACGTGCTTTTTTCGCTCTTGGTGACGTTGAATGCTTCCAGGTAGACGATTGTGCTTTGGTTACGACATGATAACCGTACACCCATGTTTCATCACCAGTTATGACCCTTTCAAGCAAACTTGGATCATCGTTGACGTCATTTAACAGCTCCTGAGCGTCGTGCATGCGATTGATTTTGGTCAAAATTCAGCAGTTTTGGAATGAATTTTGCTGCCACTTGTTTCATGCCCAAAACTTTTGAAAAAATGTTATGACATGAGCCAATTGATATGCCAACTTCATCAGCAACTTCTCTAATTGTTATTCGGCGATTTATAACCATTTTTTCCACTTTTTCCACATTTTCATCGATTATTGACGTGCTGGGTCGACCGGAGCGTTCGTCATCTTCAACGTCTTCGTGGCCATCTTGGAAACGCTTATACCACTCGTAAACACTTGTTTTTTTCATAGTAGACTCACCATAGGCTTTTTGTAACATTTCACACACTTTGTTACACTTTATTTCATTTTTTGCGCAAAATTTAATACAAATTCTTTGACTCTTCAATTCTTCCATTGTTTAAACAAGCAAAAATCGTCGAGCTCATAAAAACACGTCGAACCTTAGCGACCACCACAGACAAAGTAAACAGTGAATATGGCTGAAAATTTTATCATACTTTAGGGGCATGTATACTAACACAATTTTAAAAATTTTGACAATCGAACTCTCCAGACCCGCGAAATTTAAAAATTCCGGGTACTTTTTGAACAGACCTCGTACATAATTGTGCCCTGCATTAAATGAGTCCAAAGACCAAACGAAAAAATGGTTATTCTTGAAGCTTCACACACGAGTTTCTTACAAAGTCAATTAAAAATTTATAAATATATAATGAATTAATAAATAAATTAGCAATTTTAATTATAAAAAAAATTAAAAAAAAAATATTTTTAATTAAAAAAATGCCGTATCTATGTAATACAGACTTCACAATATCTTGCAAAATACATGGTGAACTGAACTAGTTAAAAGTGATGTAAAGTTTTTTTTGGTGATTTCTAAATTTTCTTACATTTTTTTGGGGGTCGTCAATATTAATTTAGTAATAATAATAAACAATAAGAGTTCAATAATAATAAACAAGGTTCTAACAATTTTTCTCTTGGCTTTTGTTTTACATGGGATTGTTTTATGGCGATTGCAGAAACAGCCAATCTTGTACCAGGGTATATAGTGTTTCGCAAAAAGGATAAGATAGGTTTTCAATGTTTGGGTGTATTGAGTACTTTTTGTTGAGAATAATTTATAGAGAAGGAAAACCCTGGGAACAGCTGAGCTTATACATTTTCAAAATATGTAAGCTCATCAGTCTCCAGGGTTTATATGTAAGGATATTTTAGACTGCATTAGGCAATGCCTATTGTCAATGCCTGTTGTAAATAATGATAAATTGTACGTAACAATCTCTTCTGAATAGCTTAAACATTGTTATTGTCTTTTATATTTTCCACCTTGCACATGTAGTACCTTTATTGTTGTCGAAGGGTGTGATGGTACGTATTTTTTGTTAATCATGTGGTCTGAATAGTTTTATTACAAAATATAAATTAATTACAGGGTTCTTCCATTGTATCATTTTGCTGTAATTGTCCTGATTGTCCGATGCAGCTAGAATTGTATGCATAGGCTAATTTATGCACTAAGAGTTCGACCAAAGGACCCACTTCTTTTCCGTTTATGTGGAATTCATGTTTAAAAGCGCTCCTGGTTTTAAAAGCTGCGTAAAAGTGTTTGGTGGTTTTTGAGTCGAATAGCTGTCAAACTATCGTTCGTAATTATAGGCTGTTGTGATCCTGGTTTCCTGGATTCACTCATGAGGATATTAGGAAGTTCAAGCCAAGTTGTTATTCGGAAGGTACAGACGAAGTATTACTCTATATTGCTTTTGATCCTACACCTCTGACATTGGCCTCATTGTGAGAGCATCGCAAATTTGACTCGTATGAACAATTTCCAGGAGAACTGGCATTATGCGTTTTTTTAAAACCGATTTCGTACGCATTCATATATACAGGGTGCGTACGGTATTTGAGGACAACTTGAAAGTAAAATTAATTAGCTTGTATTTTTAACAAAATTTAATGGAATTTCAGGAATTTTTTATACAACGTTAAATTAATATATGGCTATAAAGTTATTCAATAAAATCACCATTAGCAGCAATAACCTCTTCGATCCGCGTCCGGAAACGATTACATGCCCGAATAAAAGGCTTCTTGTTCATATTGACCATAACGGCATTAATAGCAGTCTTCAGCGAAGAAGTGGTATTATGAGGACGCTTATTGGTCTCACGCTCAACTAAGCCCCATACGTAATAATCCAAAGGATTAAGGTCTGGGGAGTTAGGTGGCCATAGGTTCGGTGTTATGTGGTCATGAAAATTTTCGGCCATCCAATCTTGTGTCGCCATCGCTTTATGTGAAGGAGCAGAGACTTGTTGAAAAATGTATGATCTGCCTCCGCTTACATTGTCTATCCAGGGTTTCACTACCGTCTCCAAAACCTCGATGTATGCAGAAGAGTTCACTCGAAGTCCTTGAGTAAAAAAGTGTGGTGGCATACCATGTCCTTCGTTGCTGACAACAACATGACAATAACATAACAGTGGCTGGAAATTTTGCGTGCAAAACAAAGGGAACCTCCGTAGGATTTGAACATAGCCATCTGTCATTTCTGTGATTGGTCTTTTGATCTTGATCAAAATTTTTTTCGTTGGAAAAAAACCATAAAATTTTGGGCGCGCCAGGGTGTTTGATTTTGTTTAAAAGACGTTTTGATCGGAGAACTCTCTGTTCCCGTGTTCGTTCCGACATGAACTGTCCTCTGCGCATCACGTAAGACTTATACCGAAGGTCTTCGTGGACAACTCAAAGAAAGACAAAGCTCTCAGAAACATGAAGCTCACTCACAAGGACCCTCATTGATTTTGAAGGGTCCTTGTCTGTGATCGCTTGCACTTGCTCTAAAAATTCTGCAGATCGGACAGTGTCAGAACGTTGTTCGTGCATTTTGCGTTTTGCAACCGATTCCGTATCGCCTCCTGATGCTTCCAATTCACGGCGAACCTTATGCATGAATGAACGGGCGCAATTAAGAAAATTAGTGATCTCTAAATCTGTATGGTTCGAACATATAGCGACGATGACAGCATGTCTCTTCATTTCTTGAGTGATGTTGTAGTCCGCCATTTCTTATCTGGAAAGGGAAAAGAAAAATAAAAAAAAAATTCGCGAAGTTATAGTCACATTTATGCATGTCCTCAAATACCGTACGCACCCTGTATTAAAAAAAACGACTATGAATTGTGAAAAGCACCTTACGAATATCTTCAAAAAAGGCACAGGACGAGCATTCTCTCTGAGTTTTTATAAATTAATGCTTTAAGGTGTAGATGGAATATGATCAAGAAAAATGAAGGACGTCTCGATCTAGGTCAGTTTCTAACGGGGACAATGATATTGAATGGAGAATTTCACTAGCTAGTGAATTCTTTCACTAGCCCTCCTCAGATGAAATTAGTGAAGAAGGATTCATCACTAGAACTTCTCTATCAAATGTAATCCGTTTCACTGAACGGAAGGTAGGTGATTTCTAAAAAAAGGCTTACAGCAATCAGCTATTGAAATCAACAACTGCCGACCTATTTTCCAAATATTTTTTAAGTTTCATCATCATCATATCTATCATAGAGTACTATCTATTACAGACTATCGTAGCAAAACACAAACAATGTAAATGTAGTGTAGCTGTGACTTAACTAGTCATTGTAAATACCAGGCCATATAGCAATGATTCAGCTTCACCATCAAAGAACACACTCAGGCTGTTTTGTTCGACGTCGAAGAAGCCTTGGAAAGTAGAAAAAAAGGGTATAATAGTAATTTCCCAAAGCTATGGGCTTAGGTCATATTTGAGGGTATAAATTGCGCAGTTACTGTCAAAAAAGAAATGTATGATCGACGAAGTCATCGTGACCTTAAAAAGGTGGACAGGAATGAGAATATAAAAGCGCGGAATGGATCACCACTAGCGGGGATACTCACAGCTAATTTGGAACCTAAAAAAGTTTCAAAACAATTGTGCATGCCAGAGACGTTATGTTACTGCTATTCATTTATCTAGAAAATCGTACATAGAAAATAGTGTTCAGCGACGTCCTTTAGTCCTTTTAGTCCTTTGAAGTCATGCTCTATTTTGAATTCATTCTATAAGCGTCATGACTTACGAGAAGAACTAGTTTTTCTGGAATGGACTTTCTCAACATTTTTTAATCTATGAAAAATATGACCTCCATGAGAGTATGGCCAAGCAGTATCTCTCTGGGTGTTAAATTGACGAAGTAAAGGTCTCCTACAGACCCGAGTCTGCGACTCGGGTAGAGTAAGAAACAGCAAAGGATTTCAAGTCATCAGAGATCTTTGGCTGTAAGTTGGCTACAAGAACCTCAAGAACGACTCGGCCGAATATATACGCCGGTCCGACAATGGTCACAGTTTATAATTGACAAGCGTTGATACTTTCGCGTACAACATAATGAAAGAGATGCGAAGACTCGTTGTACCAAGTAAACTAAACCCATGCATCTGAAGGTACGTAAACGCTATACGACGTAGATTAGTTGGATAACGTGATGATTGCCTTATGAATTTAAATGTTCTGCGAACAAACTCATTTCTTAATTGAATAGCGATGTGTTTTTAAGAGTTTTTAAGATGTCAAGTTTAGGGAAGTGTTCATGCGCGTCTTATCATATCACCTTTAAGCCCTTTTGGTCACAAAAACAAGTGGATCAGCAGTATACCATAAAAACCCCCTAATTATTGGCCTTTTTTTATAAAAAAAACTCATGACCAATGCAGGATTCGTTAATAAGCCTGAATCAGGTTTGCTGCTTTCAGGGGCATGTTGGTTGGTGAAAAAAACATATAAAAATTTCGATTTTAGTTTTTCGAATCGCTAATCGGAGGTCTTTTTTATTAAGAGCATGATCATTAAATTAAGGCATATCAACATGATTTTAATCTGGTGTTTTTTACTTGTTCATGTTTCATTTTTTTAAATTTTACCTCCCAGCCCAGTTCAACTGCAATCTCGCAGATTTTATTTTGCTCAGGTGGTCCTGTTGAAGGATGCATTGAGCGAAACAATTCTATCGATCGTATTCTATTTTTTTTTGGAATCATTTGAGCCCAGATTTTATTGATTAATAATTAGGATCGACAGCCGTGTTCCCATAAATTTGAACTTTGAACTAGGTTTCGTCCATAGAGTTCAATTGGCCAATATATATAAAATCAATATTATTTCAACTTATAGAAGGAAAATTCATGTAACTAAACTTTTTGTTCTCAATTTCAGGTATGTTGCAGATAAAGAAAGATTAATTTGCGATAAACCTTCCGTAAGTAATACATAACAATGGCCAGAAGAATCCGAACCGCCATCTATTCTTTATGAATCGAATTGAGTCTCTGTCTTTTTGGTAGCACATCTCAGATAGAATTCGATTGAAGTGTACATCTAACATCAGTTTTATCTTGTTAATTTTATCACATTTGCATACACTAAATGTATCAATAAGCAATTCAAAACATTTTCTTATACATTATAAATTTTCTATTTGATTTTCAACTTTTTCGTCGTATATTTTGATTACTTGAAGTTAAAAAATTAAAAATTGCAGACATCGCACCAGTTTTTAAAACTACCAATTTCTTTGAGTGCAACGATGTCTCTCACCACAGCTTTGCTACTAACCAATCTTAATACTTTGACCGAAATACTGATATAACGAGATTCATCTCAAATTTTCACAATGCATTGGTATCTGTGAGTAAAACTGTTTGGATATAAGAAATAAATATGAAGGTGCCGTGAGATACTTTTTATCACTCGATTTAAATTTGTATCCGCACACAATGGCGTACATATATAATCGAAAAATGAAAAAGAAAATATGAAAAATAAGTATTTTCACTACAGTTAAGCTCAGAAACTGGATCTCTTCTCTCACCAACATTGTTTAATTTTTCTCTCTGAAAGCTCTCTTTCTGGGAAAGCTCGCATTTATTTGCTACATGGAGAACTCTGAAGTTTGCAACCGAACTCAGAACTGGTAGGGAACATGGAGGACTCTGAAGTGTGGTTTTCATCTTTGCGACCGTCTCAAATTTTTATGGAGATAATTTGACTGAATATTTGCGGTTTCTGTCAGTGAATTTGTTATGGCTTGCATGCTATGTCTTTCATTTTATTCCAACAACAGACAAGAATCAAAAAAAGTATAAATTCGAGTCTATTTTGGTTGCAACAATGCAATCTTGAGACACTTGCTGCATGTGGTATATGTATCTCTTTCTTCGTGACGGCGATTTGGAGTGTCTGCACTGGTTAGTACTTACGTTGCTGACGCTGTTGGTTACAGGATAGTTTCCATATGATTAATGCGGCGTAATTTTAAGACAGCATTCAGAATAAGCACCACGGGCCAGCTACTGATAAGAATTAAAAATTTGAAAATAAAATTGTAAAAAAGAGCATTTGACAGAAAACCACTGTGGTACCACTATAGCTGAGACAGAGTGGGAAGCGTATTTAAAAAACGAAAGTGGTTATTTATTTTATTTATTATTTTATTTATTCTGTTATCATCCTATACTCTTAATCTGGTTTTTCTTTGAGAATTTTACTTGAAAAAATGAAATTTAAGCCTAGGTTTCCCATCTCGAAAATATATGATTTGATGAAAGAGTTGCCTTGCAGTGAATGGAGCACATAACATGTCATTGTGACTAGTGAATACGTTCTCAGACTAAGTAAAGCTTTGTTTTCATTCGTAGATATACTGAGGGAATATGAACCCTTCCCGTGATATTTTCTAGGAATCTTGGTTGGATGTCTTTGACACTTATTTCACCCTCAAAGTAAAGACTTCCAGAGATATTTTAATGATGCTTTCAGCAGATTGACTTGAATTTCATTAAACTCAGTTTCCGTGCATTGTCTTAACGTTTTTTGAGCACCAATTGAAGACGCGCTCTCGTCACAGGACGAGCAATACAATCAACATATTACCCCACTATTCTTCAGAGCTTTCCGAAATTGAGCGTCTATTTAGTAACCGCTACAACAACTGGGCCCAAATCGGTAAGTTATTTGAGTTCAAAGTTATTGTCGCCTTTTAAATTTTACTGAATTTTTTCGGTGTAGTTTCACTGGGCGGATACTTACTAACTCTACTCCTTGCAATGTATGAGTCTGAAAATAGTGAAAATAACCATGGGGAGTCTTGTTATAGACATAAACTGAAAATACTTTAAACAGTTCAGATGAGTCAACAGGCTAAGTTCTGATCATGAAGTTAAAAAAGTTCAAGAACAGGAAGAATTGATTTGATTGGGAGCGCGAGATACTTGCTAGAATTTTATATCAACAGATATCCCTTATAAATCGAGAACGAAATAATGTATTTCTGCGATCAAGAAATATTAGTAAAGTCAACTTTAAAAATGTGATAGCTATGATGAACCCTTTTTAAGGATATGTAGATCCTTCTATGATGAAAATCTATTAAGTTATCAAATGGTTAACCCAAGTCAAGTGAAGAAATCAACATAACATACTAATGGTTCAACGAGCAAAGGGAAAAATTCCTGCTTGCAACGAATGAAAATTATGAATTTTCATATCTTAGTTGATTTTTCGAAGTCACTAATGGAAAATTTCGTAAACTTAGTTGGAAGTAATGAAAGTAAAATGCCCCAAACTATAAGACACTAGATTTTCTTGTTCGTCATTTTCTTGTTTAACTCTACCAATTAAAGCGATTTGTATCTATATTTATAACAAATGGAGTGGTTGGAAAGATCTTAATATTATGACATGTTCGAATAATATAACGCGCCACTGTAGTCGTGTAAAGAGCATATTTGTAAACAAGTATCAATTACCAATGCATCGATCATTCTCGAAGAGGGAATTGGTAACACGTAAACACATTGCGTGCATTAAGTACAATAAATACTTGTGTAAATGACTCAGCGCGTAAGCTCGAGAATGATCCCCGTGGAAGATTCGGGATCGGAAGGTACATGTATAAAAGCGGCAACAGCGAGCGGCGAACAAAAGTCTTGTGAATGCAGCGAAAAGCGACAGTGCGCGTTAAAAGCAGTGCGGTTATCAAAAAGTATTGAAGTAAAAAAAAAACCGCACGCGAATTAGAAAGCGAGTGAAAGATATTGAAAAATTCAATTAATTAAAATAAAAGTTAATCAGTGAAGTAGTAATTATGTGAAAATATTTGTAAAGTGTTATTGAAATTTATTACTTTTACGAACGTCTCGAACGAACCGGTCTTGCCCCTGGGAAAGCGCAACGATATGTTTTGTGTCACAGAATCATTTTTTAAATCTATTGATTCATTAACGATTAGGACTGATAGAAAGCAGACAGAAAAAAAAGGAAAAGCAAAACTTTCAAAGAGTTCCTGCCTTCCGAAGCAAATTGTAATCACTAAAGAGTTCTATGACCCTTAGGCACCATCAATAAGAAAGAAATGTCAAGATTCCATGTAGGAAATAAATCGAACTCTTGCAAAACAGAGCGAACGAATATCAAAAAAACGTAAATCCTAGGAGAAAACGTGATAGCTATCTTTCTGACTTAGAATGTACACCAAGTGCTACTTCGTGGGTGCGATCACTAATCCTTGAACTATTGTCGATCAAACATCTCGATCGAATGGTCAGTGCGATTTATGGAAAACAAAATTGTGTAGCGAGCCGGAAATAAGTTCCATGGCTCTAAGTTCAATAAGTTCCGGCAATAAGTTCCGTGTCCATGGCTCAGAAGACCGATCGAGGTGAATACTTCGTCAATGATTCAGAAAGTCAGAGTGCCTAATATTAGAAAATTGCTAGATTAAAGATAAAACTGTTTGCAGAAATGGTTGAAGTTCATAAGTGGTAACGATCATCTTGGCAAGGCAAAGATCATCGCTAGAGTTTTGCCGTGAATTCTCACGTAGCTTCAGAAACAACACTGCGACGAGTGTTTTTTCATGTTTTTGGACCTTTGTATTGAAGACAAGGATGGGCTATCCAATAGAAATTTTAGTTCGATTCACCACCCTAAAATGTTTTAGGTATCAAAATTGGCTGGTGAAATCATAGCGATAGTATTTTCAGACTCCGAAGCCATCCTCTTGACAGATTATAGCGATCCTTTATCGTTATGTTGTTTAAATAACCAGAAAATACTAGGCTTCAATCATTGAAAGATGACGGAGAATTAAAGAAGAAAAAATGACAAATTGCCCAAAGGTATCCTCCTTCTACACGACACCTCATCTGTTCACGAGTGCCGTGTTGCATTGGCTGCCCCCTAAAGGTAGGCTTTGATACTTTGAATTACCTACCCTGCTGACCTGCTCTACCAGTGAGAATTACCTTAAAAAGAATTTTTCGAGAAGAAGTTTTCAAACGACGAGGAAGAAAATGACGCGGTTTCAACTTATTTTTCGGACAAAGCTGATTGAAGGTTCGAAAAGAGTATCAGACCAGCAGGTGAATGTATTGAAAAAGAAAAAAAAATTTGTATTTTTATTCCAACTTCTTACTAACTTCAAAACGCCTCTTCGTATATTGAAAGATTCACGAGTAGATTATGGAGGTTTCACTCGAGCGTCTAATCTCAAACGTATAAGCTTGCAAACGTGCACACTGACGTACATGCTAGCAAGAATCGTACACTATCAAACATTTGTGGGGGTATTATTCATGCTAACATGAAATTATGACATTGAAATCAAAAAATATTTACAAACTCAAATTATACTCTAGTTCTATCTTTTGAATGACATTTTATAGGGAGTTTGTTCGAAGTGTTGGGTCTGTGTTTTTATGTTGCTATTTGTAAACTGAGAAGTGTTGGACCCACACTTTACGAACTTAACCATCGATTGAGTTTAACTTTCCCTAAAGGGAATCTTAAAGGAAAGTTAGGCTATCCATGAAATATGCTTTCGGAAGAAATACGGTGCAGAGTTTAGAACACCCGTTCCATCTGACATAAGAGCCAATTTGGCGCATATTTAGATTCTGATTTGCCGTTTGAAATAGCGAATTCCGAGAAAAGTATAAAGTTAATTTTTTCCGTGAAATTTTCCAAAATTGTGAAAAATGTCACCGTGAAATTACAATTAAAATTAGAGTCTTAATTTTTTGAGTTGGTTCGTGACTCCACTTATTGAAAATATATAATTTTGGGCTCATTCTTCCATTTCAATTAGTTATTGTTGATCTAATGTCTAATATTTGCAATGAAGAGATTACATTCTATCTTTCAAGAAACATTCATTTGTTTGATTTAATCGTAAACGTGTTATTTCAAATGAATGAATCCCGACAGTGTGCTACCTTATTTGTCTTTCATGTTATAGACCTGATATACCTGAAAGACCGCTATTAGTAACACGAAATAAAGCCAATGTTGGCATCTAAAGCTCGAAAAAGGCTAACATTGCCCTGCAGAATTGGATTATTGAAGTTGTTTCTTTGCGCCTGAATGGACAGAAGGAAAAATGGAAAGAAATACAATGAAAGTCATCATTTTTCCATGGTTCTCCGAACTCTCAGATTGCCTCTCATGTGTATATGTAATGAGCTTGCCTCTTCTGTGGTCTTATGTCGAACATCTGTTCTGGTTTTTCACATTCCAATCTCCGGCGTTATTTCCACCCTTAATATCAGTCACCTTTTGGTATCTACCTTGAATTCCCGATGCAACTTAATTTCTTTGAAGTTTCCAAAAAGAACGAGGCGTAGCGTGGCACGTGCACTTCAGCGTCTTTGCACTTGAGCTCGTGGTTTACCATTATTTTCAATGTCATTAGAGTTTGAATTGTTAACTTTGCTCTTTTTGACTTATGCTCCTTCCCAAAAGCAAACATGAAAATCTGCGTTCTTCCCTTGCCAGTATGCACTCCAAGCTCGTTACACAAGGCTAAGTAGCATGTGAAGTGCTTTCCCAGGCATTATGATTCGTTTGCATCACCAGAGTGGTTGCCTTAATACGTTTTCCACGTTTTTCCAAGCGGTAGTAATGCCAATAGCTACCTTCAGTTCTCATACGGTTATACACCCTTTTTGTATGCAGAATACTTTGAACGCAAGGATGTACTGGTTCGCGATATTCGTGAACCCTTTTCTAGGCAGTATGTGCTCACACTATTAGGATTGCATCCTTTTGGGTTTCTTGACGCTCTTCTTGAAAAAGTCAATTCGTATATAACTTCAGTTGGACTCAAAGCTTATGATGGGAATTTTTGAAATCCAAGCATCCTATTGGAGAATCCTTGTTTGATTATTGGCATGATTTTCGCTCTTATTTTATTGATTGAAATTTTGTACTTTGTTGAATGCTGCAATGTAAACAACATTCCAATTAGGGATTTCAAATTTTGGCATATTTGCTATGATTGTGTTTGTAAGTAAATGCTGTGTTCCCTTAAATTGCTTTTCTCTAATTAAAATTCTTTTAATTCCACAGAAACCAACGTAAAACTCACATCTTGTTTCTCTACATGATTCCCGATTCGGAAAATTTCAATTTCATCTTGTTGTTGAACCTTGAAAATATAATTAACATTGCGGTGTTTGCTGTATATTCGCAGGAATTTCAATGAAAAATAAAATGTTCGATGTAATGTTGTCCTTGACATATTTTAATACACACACTGCCACGGTTACACCCTCAGGTATGTGAAATTTGCGCCCATACAAGGCCCGTGTATGAATTTAGAAATTTTCACATATCATAACTGTATATGCTACTATTATGGAAAAACTGAAAAGGAAGAAACACTTCTATATATTACTTACACCTCCTAAATTAGTGGCCAGATGAATTTTTCACAGCATGATAATGTTGTACTTGAACAAATTGTTGTTATAATGAATTCGTTTCGCTGCGCCATGAATAAGTCCTCTCAAATACGTTTAAGTTTCAACCTCCTTGAGTGGGTAGTAAAATATTCCTTATGAAAAATGAGAGCGCATGCATAATGTATGTTTTGTATATCCTGGATAAAAACGTAATTATCTTAGTGTATGCTGACACTTTAGCATATTTTATGACATTTTTCAAAGAGTTTCACAAGTCGCCTTCAGTTCAGATTTCATCCCGGATTAGAAGGAAAACGTCGAGAGAAAATTCTGTTTCGATCTAAAGTATGTATTAGTATCATTTTCCTCTACAAGACTTTAAGATGAAAATTTGAAAACCTCTTGGGAGTGGTAAAGGTGTGTATACTTTTAATATGAACAAAAAAAAAAAGAGAAAAAATATATGTCGTACGTATCCTTTTCAATTCACTTGTTGCTACTAGGTAAATGCACGTGGGACATATTTGCAGAGAAGTAGACGTTTTTTTCGGTTCGTTTGTTATGGAGGACACTCGACTCAAAGGAGCCTGAAAACATGTTGAAATTTATTGTTTGGATACTGCAATGCAGATACACATATATTTACATAATTTGATGAACATTTCCTTTCTTATCAAAATTGAAATCCTTAAATAGAAATTAAAGGTGGATTACTGACAATTTGCAGGACTTTAGATCGATTGATGGAAAAATTTGAGTGATTCAGAACACAATTATTTATTTTATTTGTTATTTGTTATTAATTATTTTTTTAGACAAATAAATTATCAACACTTTACTCGAGCATCCATTTTCGGTAACATTTCAAAGTTAAGACTTAGTTAAGTCTTCAAAGTTTAGTGTAAGGCTTTCAATGTTTAAATTTTTATTTTCAAAAAAGAAAATATAAAATTTTAAATCTCTATATTTGTAATAAAAATCTATGATAAACATTATAAAAAATAAATTTGATTATTAACAAAACAAAACTAGATTGGACTTAAAGAAAACGCTGATTTTGGGTGGTACAGGGGAAACATTTAGAAAATATTTTACGGAAGATTAAGGATTCCAAATAAAGTAACTCACACATGTGAGTCGAAATGTGTTTATTAGGACAAAAACACTAATAATTTATTTTTTTGAATTGAATAAAGCTTTATTGATAGTAATAAGTTTGTGTTATAACATACATGTCACTTAATTTAGAGTTCTGAAAAATTCATTAATTCATTTCTTCTACGGTAATTGTTTCAGCTGTGCTGGTATTAATTTTTCACGGTTGGTTTTGCAATTTGAAGGAAAAAATGAACAAAAAACCTTGGCTAATAATAATGGGCCTAATAATACCTAAAACTAAATAAAACCTATATCCTATACTTATGTACTACTTATATTCTAATTTTAAAGTTAATGTACTCATACAATTTTCTGAGCATTAAGAATTTATCAATAACAGAAGACATTGTTAAGGCAAAACTTACACTATAGGAAAGTGCTTTCAATTGCTAAGAGAAGCTATAAGAGGGTTAGATGAGTTGCTGGCTGAAGCCATTAATTTAAGTTGCCGCGAGTCCGCGAGCTGTTTTACAGGATCAACTCCAGTAAGTTCATGTAATTTCCGAGTAGAGAAATAGAAAGGTTTGTCAAACGCCATTTTCAGGAATCTGTTTTGGGTGGCTTGAAGCTTGGCTTTTAAGTATTCGGCACATTGATTCCAAGTTGGAGCTCCATAAAGCATGATTGGTTGTAGCACCATTTTTACGATGAGAGTCTTGTTTTTTAAGTTAAGGCTGGACTTCCGATTTAGTAGTGGATATAATGCTATGACGGAATGTAATGTCTTATTGCGTATGTGTTCGATGTGGTTTCGAAACGTTAATTTTGGATCTAGCACCAAACCGAGATAGGATAATTCGTTGTCCCAAGGTATGCATTGGCCCAAAAAGTTTAAGCATCTGCCAGGAAGCATAGTGGGTTTTCGCTTCTTACTGAAGTAAATTGCTCTCGTTTTGCCCACATTGATTTTAACTTTCCATCTGTGGAAATATTGGTATGAGCTCTCTAGTCCTTGTTCTATGCTATTTATTATAGTCTCCGGTTCTGTTCCTATTGCATAAAGGCAAGTATCATCTGCAAAGGTCGCTATTTGGCAATTAATGTTTGTTGGGAAGTCCGAAGTATAAATGTTGTAGAGAGTGGGACTTAAGCAAGAGCCTTGCGGGACACCCGATGGAATGTTTTTTATTGAGGAGAGTCTGCCTCGTATTTTAACTTGATATTTCCTTTCGTGTAAGAAGGAAGCTATGAGGCTTGTCAAGTATTGCGGAAAGTTAAATTGTTTGAGTTTATAGAGAAGCCCTTCATGCCAAACAGTACCAAAGGCTTTCTCTATGTCTAACACCACCATGCCAACTGATTTCTTTTCCTTTAAGGCTGCCTTAATTTCTTTGGTTACTCGAAATAATTGATGCTCTGTGGAATATCCTCGCCTGAAGCCAAATTGGAAGTTAGGAAGGATCATTTTATCATCGGCGTTTTCGGCGATTCTTTTTAGGATCAATTTTTTGAATAGTTTTCCCAAAGCTGGCAATAAGCTTATTGGTCTGTAGCTCGCAGGTACATGTGGGTCTTTACCTGGTTTCAATATTGGGATCACAGTAGCATGTTTCCAAGATAAGGGAAAGTAGCTTGATCTAAGACATGCGTTAAATACATGGCAAGTGAGAACTATTGCTTTCTTTGGTAGATTTTTCAATACGATGTTGGGTATTCCATCAATACCTGGTGCTTTATTGTTACTCAATTTTTTCAGTGCAGCAGTTATCTCTTCGGTGCGAATAAAGTCTTTATGTGGTATACTTGAAGAGCTCATCTCCTTTTCAAATGATTTTTTGACCATCATATCGGTGATGGAATTATAACTGGATTGTGCTAAAGAATGAAAGGTGAGAAACTTATCGGCAAGGAGTTCGGCTTTTTCCTTATTGGAATGTGCCTGATATCCTTTATTATCTGTTAGTGGATAGGGCAAACTGTGTTGCTTTCGTTTGAATATTTTATTTAGTTTCCATACTTTCCGCGAGTTGAAGTCTAAATGTTCCAACATATTGTTCCATTGGCGATTGCGTAACGAAGAGATTTTCTTTCGAATTGCAGTAGTAAGGCTGTTAACACCATTTTTTGTAGAAGCAAGTCGTGTTCTTTGCCATTCTCGTCGGAGCGAGTTTCTTGTCCTAATGAGTTTGTAAGTTTCATTATCAAGCTCTAGCCACTTTACTCTTGAATTTTGGGACACTGCATTCGATAGCTTCCCAGATAGTCTTTTTAAGAGAATCAACGGTTTCATCGATATCTGAGGCTGAGTGCAGCTTTTCGATCGTAAACCGATTTATGGTTAATTTTTGGTTGATGTAACTGCGAAACTTGGGCCACTCAGCTTTTTTAAAAAGAAAGAACTGATTTGGCTGCTCAATGGAGCGTTCTGCAGTTCCAATTGTAAAATATACAGGCAAATGTGGAGAGGAAAGGGCTTGCATTACACTAAGCTCAGACAAATTAACATTTTCGTCGCTCAACACTATATCGAGGGTTGAGCCGATTCCTTTTGCCGAGTAGTATGTGGGTTCATCTGGCGAGTGTATAAAAATGTTGTTATACTCTATAAGCTTATATAGTGCGCGTCCTGTAAGATTGGAGCGAGTGCAGTTCCATTGCTGATGACGAGCATTCAAATCACCACAAAGCAGGTATCTATGGTTTTGTTTGCAAAATCTCTCTATATCTCTCACGAAGTGATTTACTTTATCCTTAGTGTTTTTGGTACCCGGAAAATAGACGCTGTAAATTTTTAAATTCAGCTCTTCAATAAATATTCCGACATTTTCTATAATGGACGAATTCATTTCTGGCATGAGAGAGTGACGGATTGACTTTTTTATGGCGATCGCTACTCCTCCACCGATTTTATTTACTCGGTCTTTCCTATAAATGTCGTATAAGGGATGTTTTAATTTATCTTTCGGCCCTAACCATGTCTCTGTTATTACAAAAATATCTATGTTATAATTAGTTATAAAATTAAATGTTTCTAAACTTTTGTTCCTTATGCTCTGAGCATTCCAAGTTAATATTTTGATCAATTCAACCCGTATAAGAACTTAATTGATAGATTTACTATGACATTGAATTGTTCGTTTCTAGATTTACACGATGCTAAATTTTTAATTAGTTCCTGGGATATCTCCAGTAGCACTGCTGGTGGAAAGAGATTGCAGTTAGTGGAATAAGGTGCTGTTGCAGAGCTCTGCTGACTTATTGAGCAATATGTTGCGCGCGGAGAGTTATGTGTAGAAGTTGTTGTCTCTGCTGATTTGGTTGGAAGCTTTGGGAAATCCGTTTCCGAAAAATTGAATTGCTTTTTCCTCGGATATGTAGTTTTAGTCTTGTTATTTTGTTTTAATACTTTGCCTTTTATTTCTATGTACTCTTTCCTGCTCTGGCACTCAGGAGCGTTAGAATAGTGTGGACCGTTGCAGTTGCAACACAAGATTTTGTCGTTTTGTTTATCCGTGAGTGTGCATTGCGATAGTTGATGGGGGCCACTACATATAGCACATCTTGGTGGAAGATGGCAATGACTCGAGCCATGGCCAAAACGCTGGCAGTTTCTACACTGCGTGGGCCCTTTGCGTCGGCTAGAGTAATAATCCCATCGTACTATTGTGTACATAATTGTGCGAATGCTTCGCAGCTCTTGCATTTTGACATCTCGTTGCAGATAAAGAAGATAGAATACATTCTCGCGTGCGTCTTTGTTGGAATTAAACTTTTTGATATCATTCACGCTTAGGTTGTGATCTGCTTTCAGAATCTTTTTTAAGTCTTCACAGGGCATATCATGCAGCCCTGATAATGTTACTTTTAATGGGCGGAGATCTGCCCGTTGGAAAGTAAAAAAATTTACTTTTTTATTTTTCAAATGTTCTTCCAACTTCGTGTAGTCTTCATTTGATGTCAGGAACACTCGTTTGCCAATGGACATCAATTTGATTGAGTACTTTTCGATTTTCAATTCTTTGAGAATTGCATCGATGGTGTCACGGGGAAGATCAATAAAAGTAATCGGCGGAACTCTTACCTTGGCTTTAGATTCGGTGTCTGCTTTACCACTGCTATCATCACCATTCGGGAGATCGGCAAGGGGTAGAAATCGGTTGGCTGGTGATAAAGTTGTAGTATTTCGCGGCATTTTAAAGTGATCCCTAAGTAGGGAACTTGCCGGCGAAGAGTCCCGGCTTCTTTTCCTGTTTTCCACAGGAGTAAAGTTATCCGATGGCTTCACACTCAACTTAAATATTACTTCAATGACTAGTCTTTTTAATGAATATAACGTTCAAAACAATTGAAAGTAACGGAGAAAAATTAATGTCACTATGTATCACACTGGAAGAAAATAGAAACACGTTTGTATCGCTCAACTGTCGATACAGAAGTGTACTAATAATTTAAATAACACATTTATTGAATTTTTCGTTAAATTAAATGATTAAAACATGTTGAAAACGATTCTCTGCACTCAAAATTATTTCGGAAACGATTTTTTTTTACTTTCAAGTTTTCTTTATTTAAAATTATGTTTTTGTAAAGTTTGCTTTAGAGATCTTAAAATTGACGTATTAATCGATATATGTAAGAATTTGAATTACCAAAAAAATGTTTGTGCAATCCAATCTATACAATCGAATAGAATATGATACTAAATGGGATTTTATGATAATTGGATCTATTAAAGTATCTTTTAATAATCTTGCTACGATACTTGTGAAAAATAAGATTTTTTCGATAGTCTCCTGAAATCATAACTGTATATTTTTGCAATCCCTACTGCACGATAAACCTATCTCGCTGTACACGACCACAAGGAAGTGCAAGTATGTGTATGAAGTATGTGATTACGAAATAATCGAGCTAACCTGATTTATTGAATAGATTGATCCAATCGACTTTTCGTCAACGGTGAATCGATCAATCCATTCACCATCGACGAAAAGGATCAATTCTTGAATTGATGGATCAATTCAAAAGTCGTCTACCATATTTTACCCTTTCCTGAAAAAACACACATCGTTTTTTTGGAAAAATTAACGCTTTTGGCCCTGCATTTTTTTTAATGACGAACAAATTTAGAAAAAATGTTTGATATTCCTTGACAATTTGCTTATAACAGATATTTTGTACAACTTTGAGAACTAAGGACAACAATTTTCTAATAAGTAATAATTAAACGATAACTTTTTTTTTGTAATTGTCACTACTAACCCCGAGGGGTGTATGGGTGATACGAGGATGGTTCAAATATAACTCGGAATGTCGTAATAAAAAATTATGTTTTTCAATTGAGAAGCTAGAATTTTTTAATGTTTATCTAGGTAGTCTCCCACACAGTTTGCTTTTTGCCACCTTTCCGAGAGCTTTCGTATGCCTTTTTCGTAAAACTCTCGTCTCACGAAGGCATTCGCGCACAAATGATTTCACTTCATAATTGCTTTCAAAACGTTGTCCGCTAAGTGCCTATTTCAATGTAGCAAATAATTAATCATCACAGGGTGATAACTTCGCATTGTATGGAGGATGTTCCAGTGTTTTCTATCCCAGTTCGTTCAATGTTTTAATTGTAAGCCGAGCTGATGTGGTCAGGCGTAGTCTTGCAGCAATATTGCATCACGGATTAGATATTTGTCTCGCCTCGATCTGTAGACAGGCATTACGGTGTTATTTTAGAAGCGCTTACAATACTGCGCGTTCACAGTTACTCATTTAGTGAGAAATTCAAGCGCAAATACTCCTCTCATGTCCCAAAACACGGTACACATTACCCTTCTAGCTGACGTCGTGACCTTTGCTTTGACTAGCGCTTCCTCCTCTTTTTTTAACCATTCCATAGATATGCGGTTAGTCTCCGGCATAAAGTGGTATACCCATGTCTTGTCTGTGGTGAATTTTCTGTGCGACTAATTTTCCTGTTTTTTTTCTTCAAACCAATGCAGAAACGCGTACAAACTTCACAGCGCGTGAATTTCTGTTCAAAATTAACAAATCTTTGCACCCATCTGGCTAAGATCTGGCTGCAACCATAGCGTAACAACACACAGCGATAACACTCCTAAGAATAGACCGATCTAACGGTATTCAACGAATTCTGCAGCATTGCATTGGTGTTAGTAAAAATGAAGTTCGTTTTGGTGTTGCCGCAGGCCAAAATTAACTCTGGGTGGCTTTGGTCCGCCGGGCCTTGCTTTGTGGGTCTCGAGGACGCGTTTCGGCTGCATACAGCCATCTTCAGCTCGTTCTGGTGTCTTTGTCGCGGTATCCATCTTTTTATATGTGAAACTTTTATCGGAGGGGTAGGTCTGGTTAATTAGGTGTTAACGAGTGTCATTAAGTTTGGGTCTTTTCAGGATCGTGGGATTATCATTGTCGGGTTCGTCGCGTTTTCTTTTTTTGACAAGGATTGGGTCGAGGACTGAAAATATTGTGTCGGAGTTGGTCATTATTTGCCAAGCCACCCAGAGTTAGTAAAAATGTTTATTTTTCTCTATTTTCTCTATCTATTATCATTTAGCTTGTAAACAAAACGATCAAAATACGAACAAAAAATAAAAATTTTTGCTAACACCAATACAATTCTGCAGAATTCGTTAGATCGGCGGTGGTCGGAGTGTTATCGCTGCATGTTATTACGCTATGGCTGTAACCTTACCGTTTATGATTTATTGACTCAATACTACATACGCTCATGTCCAATTCCTCAGCCATATCGCGAACATTACTGCGTCGGTCACCCAAAACGAGTTTTTCAATCGGTAATACTGGTGCCATGGCTCCGCGCATGTGGCAAGTTCGTCACCACTTCTCGGCATTTTCGAAAAGAGGAACCCCATACATACAATGGGACTTATAGAGGTACTGATATCGGAACTCTTCCAGTAATGTTCGATAAATTTCCGCTGATTGAAGATTATCTTTCGCCAAAAAACAGATAATAATGCGTTGTGCAACAGACACTGGTACATTTTTCTCGCTCTATAACGGTTATAACAACACTAAACGGTGAGGTTACACGTTTCTAGCTGTATTCCACGTTCTCGTTTTTGACACTCAATTTTTCCGCGCGTATATTCAAATATTGCGGATTATATATGAAACGCCCTCGCAATTATAAAATGAAAATCTTCTCGAAATTCCAATTTTTACGCCATCAGAGCGAAAATCTTAATGAAAATGCTGAATGTTCCTAATATTTCGAGCACGGATTGTGTAAAGATTGTGTAAAGAGGTACACTTGCTTTCCAGTGAATCTATCTAGTGCTCCGAAAGAAAGGGATTTGTGGACAACTGGCTGATGCAGAGAGAGAACGTAGGCAACACGTAGTGGGTAAAAGTATTCCTAGACCAATGTAAAGTGATAAATATAGGGAATTTTTTAAAAGTAAAGAACTTCAACTTGGCAACACTTCTCAATGCTACGTATGGTGTGACAGCTGTCCTGACCTGTGTGGTTAATGTGGTTCGCAATTTTATCATGAATAGTTTGACGCCTGAGCAACGTCTACAAATTGTAAACATTTATTTCGAAAAAATGATTCTGGTCGAGAAACTCATCGCGCACTCAATCAATTTAATGGCCGAAGTAATCGTCCATCAGAAAAATACGGTTAACCAAATGTCATTATCGCACCATGTTAACTCTCACTGATTATACGCACCCAGATGTTGTACACTGCAAAATGAAGAAACCGTAGCAGCTGTAGAGCGTAGTATTGATGAAGACCCAAGTGAGACTATTCGACATCGGGCTCAACAATTAAACCTGTGCCCATCCTCAATTTGAAATATTTTACGGAGGAATCATAGTTTACGGGCTTAGAAAACTCATTTCGTGCACTCGGTGTGCACAGGGCTTAGATTCGGAATTTCATAAGAAAATTTTGTTTACCGATGAGGCTCATTTCTGGTATCCGTCAGTAAACACAGCTACCGCCGGATTTTTAGTGACGTGCAAAAAAATATGTGGTTGCCAAAAAAACCGTTACATCAGCGAAAAGTTACCGTTTTGTGTGCTTTATGGGCCGTTGTTATCATTGGTTCATATGTCTTCAAAAATGGTGCTGAAAATAATATTCACGTTAATGTTGACCGCTATGTAGCCATCATCAATGACTGTCTCGTTTTGCAATTTGCTCGCCGCAAAGCAGGGGACCTCAGATTTCAAACAAGATGGCGCGACATGCCAGACAGCTCGTGCTAACCATCAACTTATTGAAAGAAGCATTTGATGAGCGCATAATTTCTCATGTTAGGTCTGCGAGATCTTGTTATTTAAGACGGTCGGACTTTTTCTTATGGGGATACGTCAAATCACTGTCTACGTCGACAAACCCGAGATGCTTGACCATTTGAAAGACAATATTTGCCAGTTTGTTGGTGAGATGCCGCCCCAATTATTAGTTAGAGTAATTGAAAATCTCCATTGGATTTACTCCGCGCCAGTTTTTGGCGCTCACTTGCTCGTAATCATATTTAAATAAAAATGTCAGAAGTTATCTTACCAATAAAACTTTTCCTTTTCCAAAAAGGTGCTGAATGAAAGCTCAATACATATATAATATTGTAATTTGAAAAAAAAACAGTATATTATGGAGTAGCAGGACTGAAATGTTTAAATTAAGGAAGCGGCAGGGGCATAACTGATGCTGATAAAATATTTCTAAACATTGGCGCGTTTCAATGGATTAAATTATTCAAATTCATTTGAAATATTTATTTATGATAGATTAACATAAAATTTGAATAAATTCGTATTTAAATTTTGAAAAGAAAATTCATATAAATAATATTTATCAGGACAAAAACATTTAGTATACATACCGCATGAAACAGTAATCATGACATTGACTTCAAGGCTCCTATTTCATAAATGTCCCTTTTTGGAATGTGGCTGTTCCTCACTACATCAGCCTTGACGTTGAAATTCGAATATCTTAAATCATGTTTCCTGGCGCAAAATATATTCAAATTACCGATGATCTCCAATTAATAGTCTTCTCATTTTCAATCGTTTGAAATAATTTCAAATCTAATACAACCATCTGGATTAGCATTAAGATTAATACCGGTGACTCTCAATAAAAATCGTTGGTCGTTAAGCTCAGAGCAGTTAATTATCCTTAAAATATTCCATGCCATCATAACGGCAATGGCGAAATCCTTGCGCGATGCTAACTCATTCCTTTGCCGTTCTAGTTCTTTGGTCTGGTTTACAAATTATTCGAACGTGAGCAGACTCCAATAAGGAGCAAAGCAAATGGAATAAACGACAAAATTAGATGAACAGAAACAGGAACCCTGAATTTTGCAATTAGGAACGACTAATGATGTTAATTACTTGTTATACTGGCCATTAAATTGCTATGTCGCAAATTGAACAATAAGTCACAGGAAGTGTATTTGCATGGCAGTGAGGTTTCGTTGTATTGTTATTTTGACTATATATTTGTTAATTGTATTTGGAGCACGAGTCAAGAGTGTTTATTGTGACGGGTAAAGTGGAGTTTTCTGTTTACTATCCCACTGTAAGCCGCAAAAATCAGCATGGACGCTGTGGAATTTAAGCAACTTCCACTAAGTACTGGTCACTACATGCATCTGGTGACAACGTTTTATTCGATTAAATGAGTCCTTATTTAGGACGGTTTGACACTATCGGTAGTACTTAATATCATTACAATTGTTAACGCGTTTTCAAGTTCTCCTAAGTGAAATATTTGAAACTATCGAATTTATTTCTGGTGTTCATCACTAAATAAATATAATTTTATTTCTTAACAATTTAAGTCAGCCGGTCGGTAGAAAACCAATTAAAAACTTAATTAGGTTTAAAAAACCTAAACCTAATAGTTAGAAATCACTTTAGATGACGGACTTGACTGAGTTGTTCAAACATTGTATTCTAGGGAACATGGAAAAGTTTCTCATAAAGTTGAGTAAGCGTGACATGCGGAATACTAGCCAAGCCCATTCGATTAGCTGGGAAAAGCCATCGCATGCAGAGTTCCCAGATGAAGTTGGTAATTTGATATAAGGACTTACGTTGAGTAATAAGACAAGAGTATAGAGTGCACACTGCATTTCAAGGACTGCAAAGCTTATCATGTAATCATGAGTTAAATGAAGAGAAACCGCTTGATGTTCCGTCCTTTCATCCATTATATCGATAGATCCTGACGAGAGTGAGGTTCGAAAATTCAAAATAAAAACAAATTTTTCGTGCGGTCACGCATAAATTTTGATTTTGAAGATATCCTTTCTCCAGCATGCGAGGAATTGCAATCATACGAATCGCTGATTTCAGCTCATATTTGTGCAGTCATAATTCTGCATAGTGTTACTGCGTACTGCACAGATACAAGATATTTTTTCTTGTCCGTGATTACCTTGCCTGTAGGTTAACTGGATGAAGAAAAAACTTTGATTTATTTTTTAATTAATTCCTAAGCCACAAGCATTCCTATTTTATCTCGTGTACATCCCGGAACTTAATTATGAACTGTAGTGGCAGTGTGCATACATTATTGTATTTTTACATATAACCTTTTCTATTTGAACATAAATAACTAATATATCTGAGTATAAATAGGAATGATTCCTTCTTAAATATAAATATATTAAACCTTCTAACCTTCGATTGCTTTAATAAATTATTGCGTAATTATAGCAACGGAATATTTACAAAGCTTTTTTTCATGAATAATTATGGACGTACGAGTGCGCGAAATTTCAAAAATTTTATAGTTTTAAGATAAAAATAAATATGGAGCCGACCTCGTTATGGCTAGAGACTTGCATCAAACTATAAAAGAATTCAAATTGAGTAAACATACCTTCGAATTGGAGGCAGATTTTTCAGGATCTGGTGAATCAAAATATTTTTGTACTAATGTCTTGAAAAACTATCCGATTGCCTACTCCCCGAAAAATGCAAATTTTGATATTGATATCATACTTGATGATTCCATTGTTAAAGACTGGAGGGAGCAGAATAGCACAGAGAATCGTGGGAAATGTTTTTAGTCAACTTTTTGTGTGATAAATGGGCGAAAATTTTGTCATTTGAACTATAGTCACCAACATTAAAATATTTGCTTACTATATTTTAAACGCATGTTTTGTTTTGATCTCCATTCATGATTCAAATACTCATGAACAATATTTCGTGTTTATAAAAAGTGCCCTATGGCCAACAACTTTGTGCTGATCATGGACATAGGAGAATTGCCTTAACGGAAATGTTAACTCCACACGAACATAATTTCCCGAAAAATTAAGTCCCGTCAATTTCATTTGATTTTGACAGATGCACGACTTTGGAGTTAGTTTGCTCGAGCCGAATGAGCATAAGGAAATTGCAATCTTAAGCTGATATCAACGCTTCACTAAGCTAATCAAATGTGTTTAAATTAATAATTCCGTTGTTAATGTCATAAAGATATTTTTATCCTTAGCGAGAATAAGAAATGCTCAATTTATAATTTTCACATTGTAAATTGACGTTGACTGAGTAAATGACTTTATAATAATTTCAACATTCAAGTGTATATGGACTATCCTTTAACAGAAATTGCATTTCTTACACTAATGTCAACTCAAATTTAAAACCGGAGGTAGCCAAAGATTTTGGAAAATGTAAATATTGATATTATTTTTACATTTCATGAATGAAAATGTTCTTGATTTGCAAATTATATGCTCTGATTAGTTAGTTAACTTTTCGTCGGTCGTAATATTGATGGATAATTTCAAATTCCAAGGCAGACATATGCCCTCCAACAAAATATGTAAGATAAATGCATTTTTTTAATAATTTAAATTAATTTTAATAAATGCATTTTCCTATTTTTGACCATGATTGGATAATAAATTGTCAATATTAAGTGTATGTGCTTCATGTCGCCCCCGGGAAGCATTGAAATTTCAATATAATTGCGGATAAAATGGTGTATATGACAACAATGGCAGGAACAAATTGGGCCGAACATTTGAACAGCTGATGAGGGAAATGTTTAAAACTTTGCATGCTTCCGTACGCTCACGTACACGGCCTTTCTATACCTTATACACCTATGAACTTACTATATTACCATAAACGATGTTTTTTACGAAAGTAATGAGACAAATTTTACATTTAATAAGGATTTTAGTTTTTTTCCAAACAACAATATCATCTCCTTCAGTTTTCTTGGGCAGCTACACACCAGCGAACTCGTTGTGCCCACTCTTGGTACATTCACTGGTTTCTCACAGTCGTTTAAGTGTTTTCCAGAGTTTCAAAGTGACGTCCTTTTAAGACATTTTTTTATTGTCGCGAAACGTTATAAGTTATAAGGAGTCAAATCAGGTGAAAATGTGGGTGGAAAAACAACCAAAGCGTTTTTCGAGGTCCAAAATTGACTGATGACAATTGCCGTATGACACGTGTCATTGTCATAATGAAGCATCTATTTTTCTGCATGTTTAGTTTCATGCGAACCATTCTTTTTCTTTAATTTTCAAGGATGTCAAAAGCCTTATTACTAAACGTCTGTCTTATTTCACAAGAGCCCTCGCTTCTTCAACATTTTGGTCAGGTTTTGAAGTTGAACGTCCCTCTGAGCATGGTTGATATGAAACGGGTTTTCGGCATTCAAACCCTAGTTTTCGCCAATGGACATCTTGTGCTCTTGATAAGTACTGCTTTCTATAAATCTCTTTCAACTTTTCAAAAGCCACACTTGTGGATTCATCAAGTTCAACAAAAATTTGGCTGGACAATGTTGCTCTAAATTCTCCATTTTTGTCACACACAAAAAAGAAACACAAGTTCACCGATAGTGCTTGAAATATCAAACTGTGATATTTCTGATATAATTTTCCAGTATGCTTCAAAGTGATATAAAATCTTCGATAGCTCAAACCAGACGTGTCGCAACAGATTGCCGTATGACTAGTTCAGGACACCCCAGATTAGTTCACACAGCCCGTATTTTTAAAGACTGATTATATGGTCAACCTTATTATTCATACTCCATCGCCCTAAATAATTCGTGGTGGAACCGAAATATCCTTCATCAATTGTTTGCAATAAATCTTCAAACTCTTCCTCTTGTTCAGTATTGAATGTAGTGTGATTCATTGAATCTGCACCTTTGCCGAGTTTAAGTCTTTCCGGCAAACATGATTCACTTGCACCAATGGGATTTGCAACACATCTCTTACTTTACTAATTTCGGATAAGCTCTTTAAGCTTAGTCATTTGTTGTTCTGTCAGCTATAATCAGGTTTATTCCTAATATATGCTTGTGGCATGATGCCACTGCAACATAAAACATAATGATTTTAAATTGTTAATATGGAAGAGGATTATGATCTTCTTGCCAAACCTATTTGGCCTTGGTGTTGAAGGACCGGCTTCGCAAGGTGAAAGCCTTGATTTTTACCGCGTCGAGTTTTCAAAATAAATCCATTTTTCGCCATGCATCACAATTCGATGCAAAAATGATTTCCTTTCGTGGCACCGAAGCAGCATTTCACAAGTGACTTTGTGATTTTTCATTTGACGTTCATCCAGATCGTGTGGGACCCATTTACGGAGTTGATTAATCTTAACCCATTGCTCGTAAACGTCTGCTGATCTTTTTCTATGGGATATTTAATATTTCTGCTGATTAGCGATGAGTTTGAGTTGGTTTCACCATCCAATTACTCCCGAAATTTCTCCTCTTCGCATTTTCATGGTTTACCACAGCTCTTACTGGCGTTCACATTGAAACTACCACTTTTGCATTGTCGAAATCATGTCATACATGTCTTAATTGATGGAGCATGTCCACCAAATGTTTTTACCAAAAAACAATAAGTTTCAGCAGCCTTTTCATTTTGGTTAAACAAGAAAAGCAACTGATATTTTTTCGGCACAAAATTTGACAAGAGTGATCAACATGACAAAACAAACACGCTAGTTTTGGTGGGCTCAACTTGTGTGTGTGTTTGTAGCTCAATGCCAGACGGAATGTCATGGGTGGCAAATTAATACGCTACGTGCTTTTCGCTGGCGCCATCTTTTAGAAAAACTTATGCATACACCTAGTAATAATAGGAACAACTTTGACTCGTCTATAGTGTGATTTAAACTTGCAAATTTGAAACGTAGGAACAAGGATGAATTGTTGTTTCGTATATAATTGTAAATTTACTGTCGGCATTCGCTCTTGTAATCACTCAATGGATGCAAAGAAATAATTGCCAATTCATGTGTGTTTTTTTTCATCTGAGTTTTTTCTCCCGAATTTTGTAATTTTAAAGTTGTTCAATGGTATCTTTATGTAAACAGCAGCTCAATTCATCGGTAAGTCTCATGACTCCACTGCTTAAACTTTATCCTTTAAAAAAAGTTCAAATAGATGTTAGGATGATTTATTTCATAGCGAATCGCGGTTCCTTTGAAATTCTAAACGTTTTTTTATGACATGAAGTAAACCCTGATGCCCACTTATTCCCTAATTTCTTTGAACTTTTTGCGACGCGTAACGCTTGTAAGCGTCTCATGGAAATATTGATTATTTTAAATTCGGTTTCGGTAAAGGAACTCAAATATATTCACAAACGTAAGTTTCATACGTGTGTGAATAAAGTTACGCAAATTATTGCGACATGAGTGGCAGTGAACTGTACTGCAATACGCTGAAGAAAATCAATAAAGTACATTTTAAGAACAAGAAAATTCCAAGCACGCTCCGAATTACCCAAGTCTATGTGTTCTTTTTTCTATGCTTCTATTTTATTTCTTTTCCGGCCAAACGCTACAAATCCCCTGAGACATAAAACAGTTTTCTATTTCCCATTGAGTCGGCGAGCGGAAAATATTGAATTTGCCCAGGACACCTACTCTTTCTCTTGATCCAATTGAATTTCACATGGTGAAAGGAAAATGTATAGCGAAAATCTAAAAATTGGGCAATTTCCGAGAGAGTGAGGATAAGAATTTTTCTGGAAATAATCATTTTGCTCCGATAAGGTTTTCCGTCGTTTGTTTTTGTGTATTTGTTTTGCTTTTTCTTGGTCTCCGAGAAAACACTGATTTCAAAGCTTTCTTTCTGTTCTTCAGCTTTTGAGAACATCTTGAATAAAGGTAAATACGTTTAAAAGCTAAGATTCCATTCTGATTATGCAGTGGAAAAAGGATACAAGTTTTTCACGCAAAACAAACCTCATTTGAATTCATAGTGTATACGGTGACGAATTTATTGAATAATTTTTTGTATCCTTAGACTGTTGTATATTACTAGAATGCTTTATTTGCACGGAAGTCCTTTTTTCGGTGTCCGATGGAACTGAATACAAAAAAATGTAGATAGCTGTGAGGAAGTACTGAACCGAAAATAAATTCAACATTATAATATTTCATAACGTATTCTCCTAGATGTAGTACATGTATACCCTTTCTGGGACACCGTATACGAACACTTGCCAGTGGTAGCAGGATAACGCAGGTAAAGGAAAATATGTTGCAATGAAGCAGAAAAATCAATAAAACCGTCCCATTAATCTCAATGAGAGCGTTATACAGGAGCAAGTCGGACGAACAAAAAACGCTTTACGAAACGACATTCAGAAGCTCGTAAAGTTCTTGAGTTAAATGCATGACCGACCAGGCGGTCGGCTTAAAAACTGTGGAAAAATCCAGAGAAAGAAAAAAATGCAACAATACTTTACTTGAACCATGTAGAAACGAAAAATATTTATTAGCCAACCTGCAATGGTAGTAAAAACCTAGTGCACATTACTCCTTGTTTATATTTTACAAAGAGGAAAATGTAATCCCGGATGGAGTTTAACGTGGTTTCCTAGATTATTGTGGTAGATGCTGTCCGTAAAAGGTTATGTTGTTAATTGGGACCATACTAGTGAAAAGTGATTTCTATTTTAACCGCTTGATTGAATGAAGTTGTAATGCAACTTTAAATATTTACTGAAGTTTGTGCAGTAACTATCAAAATAACATACAAACAGTCGAAACATTAAAATATGAACGTATCGTCACTCATATGAAATATGTGCGAGTATATATAAAGGACGATCACAGCAATAACAGCTTTCGATGCTTTTTTATACAAGAATCATAGCAATGAGCTTGTCATTATTTCTAATATAACATAACAACTGGTAAGCGCTAACACGTCAGAGAAGTTTCCAACTCACCGTCGTCCATCTCATGTTCTCCTAGATGGGATAGTATTAAATCGATCTCTCCGCCCATTTTCTTCGTCTCATTTTCCTATTCTCTTTCTTCCGTGAGTTCAATTTACCATAGCGTCAGTATGAACAGCGCTAAGACTTCTAACAAACTCCCTATATCACGGCATTTGGATAACAATTTCCACTTTTGTTTGTCAGCATTTGTAAGCTAATTCTGCTGGAGATGGACCTGACTGACCAGAAAGACCAAGGTGCCAAGGAATGCACATTGAAACTCTCTTAAATTTTATGTTCATACACAATGACACACGTAATTATATCGGAAAAATTTAACCACACGAACCGTAATTATCGCGATTACTTCACTCACGTACGTCGTTTAATTTCTAAGCTCTCTATCTTACAAAGCTCGCTTTGTTTGCTACTTGGATTATTTTCATCTCTATTATACGATATTATAAATGTACGATATTATAAATTTGACTGAGAGAACTCGCGGGAAAGGCTCAGTGCTGTATTTAGGGACGCTATTCCGTTGCTTGAAACATGAGGCATTTGTATCTCATTCTTTTCATTGCGCCCTCGAGTGTGAGCTCTTTCTAGTACCTTCGCAATAGTGTTAGAACCACATAACAAGAACACTATCGAACGGTCAATGGAAGAAAGAGATAAGGCAAATAATTGTAGATTTTGTATTGCTGTTTTATTTTTTATTCGCTTTATTCTGTTTTATTCGCTTTATTCTGTGTTTTGCCCGACATGGATGGACATGCTGTTTGTTTGATTATCGTTTGTTTGTTGATTGAAATTTCGTTGTTGCCCGTCTGTTTTTATTTGATATTTTAAATAATGGACATTGAATTTTGTTAAGTTATGCTTGATCCCGTTAGATTGGGAGATCGAAGATAGATCTGTTAGATTAAACTGGTCTGGCTGCTTGGTGCTCATCCTATGGTTACGCTATATCCATCGCACCGTAGTGGCTCCAGTATGCTTTCTACATCGACAAATCTATAACGCAACTTTGGTATTACCAGGTGGTTTTCCGTACAATCAAATTGATCATTCATCCTGATGCAGCAAAGATTAGCCACTATCGCAGTGGATTTGACTTGGGAAACATGGAACCAGGGAACCGGGGTATTACCAGATAGCCAATTAACCGCTCATTCTCGTTCAACCACCCACGGTCATGATGAATGCAACTAGACCTTCAGCATGATATATCCTTGTTTATTTTGAGGAAAGAACTGTAACTTGAAACGCTATTCAATGAAATTGATTCTTCAGAATCATTTGCCAAATGCATTCTTGTCATAAGAAAGTCAGTCATTTGCCGTAGTTTAATATTGAGAAACTCCAAATGGGATTAGTTTCTGAAGAGTTCGATGTTATTTTCACAACCTATTTGGCTCCCATTCTAAACAACGAAAGTATAAAGACCAGCAACGAACTATGCATGTTGGTGAAGACTCCCATTGCTTGTCATAATAGACTAAAAGACGCAAGCTTCTCTCTAAGTGGTTACACGGCTTTGATACTGTGAGTTAATATCAACGGGTTATTTGGCTTTAATACGTGAAAAATACATTTCGATTATACAGAATAAAGAAAAATTACATTCGAACTTTCTACTAAATATGTTAAATACTCGAATTCATTAAGTTCCGTGTCGTCCACTCAGACGGCAGCATTTACTGGACTGCCTGCATACACTGCCACCTGCAGTTCATGAAATAAAACTTTTCGCGTGCTGACGCCATTCCCTAAACTCATGTCAACGCGTACGGCCGGTTGTTTGACACTTGCTATTTTATAAATTATTTGCAGTATCTATAGTGTTTCGGGACGAAAAAGAGTGATAATTCAACAAAACTTGCATCTATAAAGTTAGTTAATACTCAGTGAACATCTCAACAGCCTACGTTCATGAAGTCACGTGGTTTAACGTGGAGACCTGCGGTAATGGCTTCATTCCTAGGTCTCCATAGACGGGGTTGAAACAATGTGTCAACCACCACCCCTAAGATCTGAACCAAGCTTCAGTCCTAGGTCCCAATTTATTCAAAGCTACCTGGATTCCGGAACAAAACTGGTGAATGCTCACCACCACTCTCTAGCTTTCGAAACCACATTCACCACGTTTCAGCCAAGGATAGGCTTCTCACCGTGTGGGGGTACCGACAGTAACCTGTCACGGGCGTCTCTCCAAGCCGTGGTTAAGATAACCTCTGATCAGGTTTCGCTTCTCTACAGTCCGAGAAAAACTCTCAGTTGTTGCTCCAAGCGCACATACCTCGGGTACGTGGGGTCGGCACACGCCAAAGACTTAATGGAACAAGCAGAAGCCTAGACTATCAGCCCCCCTACGTTCATCCGAAGTCCTATAGCAATAGACTATAGGGTCCGGCTTAACACAGTCACAATATATAGCAACATTTACAACACAATATACTCAAGATTTTGGATTTCACTTTTAACAGGTGTATTAGTCTCGCATACACCCCATCAACATAATTCATGTTGCAATATGAGCTTTCCGACCTGCTAACAACATTTGAACTCACTTCGTCTACATGTAATAACACTCAGTTCGTTACATTTAGTTTCTCAAGTCGTCTGTCAGTCATTCAAATACACAACAGATATCGACTATTAAAAACATTTTCCGACAGTTAAACTATTCTATCAATTCTATATCTGCCGTCAATTCCATCACTACAATCTTCCGACAATTCAACTATTTCACCAATTCCATCCATTCCATCAATAAAGTCTTCCGACAAAGCCAAGTATTTCTTCAGTACATCAATCACTGTTAACATCCAGTCCGTCAATTTTAAAGTACACTCCTTACTTTCATCTAGAGTCAGGTTTATTCATCAGTCATCATATAATCATCAATTCATTTCGGCAGCTATCATCCATTAGTTCAGATTCACATAACTTTCGCATTGTACACCCCGGATTCCCAACATTTGGAATCCCTATTTGGTGACGCCGCCGGTACTCGTTAGATCGACCTTTCCTCAGCGATACGTTAAATCCTCATTTTTCGTGAGTTACATCAAGACCTCGTTACATCAGTTCAAATTTTCGTCATACAGCGGCTAGGTTGCTATACTTTCCCTCGGTACACCACGGGCCGATCGGAAAAACCAGTAAGCGACGTCTTCGGTACTAGCTATAGTCACCATTCCAACTGCCTTCATCTCTTTGACTTTCATCCCTCCTCATCTCGCTTCATACATCATTTCCAACTTTTTATCTTCTGACATTTACAAACATAACTGATTCTTCCGTACGTCTGTCGTCACTTCTTATTAACAACAATTTCACCGAACAAGAGACCAAACGCATATAACGTCTCACTACGCTTCTAGTCCACCCATTGGCTTCATTTCGGCTTTGCTTGGCAACAAACACCAATAACACCTCCCTTCCCATTTACACGGGCTTGGGACTGATAACCCAAGGCTGGGTTAACAGCCTACGTCCTGCATTCATGAGAAATAACACCCACGTGTTGCATCAGCTGGGTAACCGCGTGCAACACACACACACACAGCCGGTACAGGTGGACGCCGCTGAGACGATACTAATAAAATTCAGTCTCAGCATCGGCTAGAGACACTTCAGAGGAATTAGAGGAGATCTACTCCTATCTACGTCTCCTTCCACACTTCCTGGTCCAGCTGACGGTCCAACAAGATCGTCGATCTCTACATGCATTGTGTGACGCGAGTTATGAATTCAGATCCTTTGAGATCCAAAAAAAAACACGAACTCTTTCTTTGACAAAATTTATTAACAGACGTTCGGACAGAGTAACAACAATATTATGAACTGAACTTGTATGATTGCACAAAATTGATTTTATACTACAATATTGCTTGTGTTGCCAAAAATGATAATTAATAACTGGAGCGGATGTGTCGTCGTCAGCGATGTCTGGCTGATGAGGTGAACGTACAGGTAAACGTGCAGGTGATTGCATGTGGCTTGATGACTATTGGTATCAGCAAATATTGGTATCAGCAAATAGGTTGATAGCCTGGCTATAACTCCTCCCCCCTAAGACGGCGACAGCTAGATAACCGCAGTTTCGGCTGGAGCTTAAGTTTGTGTTTGATGCTGTGAGTGTTTCAGAATTTTGTAGCGTATGTAAAAAGAGATGAGGATGATGCCGCTGATTATGATTGCGCTAAAAGAAAGAAGGTACTTTGTTTCTTGGTTAGGAAATTCGATCGATTGCCAAGGTCCTTCATTGGGGAACTTAGTTTTTTTTAGTTCGTGCAGTTTATATCCTTCTAGCTTGTCTGTGTTGTTAGTTTCGGTGGCTGTTACTGGAAAGACGTTGATGCTGTCCAAGAAGATACTGCTTTGACTGCTATAACTGATTTCGTTTATTGTAACCTCGCACTTGTCAAAACGAATAAGTACTGTGCCAGTGACTGTCCTGTTTGGAGCTCCACAGGTAGATTCCACTCTGGTTTCAGGGATGTTTATAAGAAGGATGTGGTTTGGCTCAGGTTAGGAGATGTCTGCTGCTCCTGGTGCGTTCTCGAGTTGGCAGGATGCTGGTAGGCCGTTAAGGATGTTCGCTACGCACCTAGAATTACTCGTTTCTTGCTTATTATTTGCTTTTTTACAATAGAATGTTCCTTCGATCTTCGGGCATTTGTCATCGAAAAATTGAACATTGTTGGGTTGAAGGACTACATAGGATTGGGTAATAATTTGTTTGTTCTGTTGAGGAAGAGGAATAACATGGAAGAAAGGATAGGTATCGTTGGATAAGATTGGTACTAGGATGTTGAATATTATGTTTGACTCATTATAATAGGCTTGGAGATCGAGAAGCTCGTAAATATTTTCGTCTGACTCTATATCTATTGATTGATCTCGCAGGGTTTTAGAAACTTCTATTATTTCGACAGGGCTCAGAATTTGTTTAGAGATTATTTTTAATCGGGCAAGTATTACGGCCTCCGCTATATCGGAGAGATGGTTGTTCAAAAGATCGATGTTGTAGTTAATTTGATTTAAGTACTGGATATGGATCATTGATTCGTGCTCTCTCTTAATTTTGTTTTGTGAATGCATCAAATAGTTATTAATGGTTACAGTTTGGTTATTGATGTGATTCGTAATATTATCGAATCGTTCCATCATCAGATTGTTTAATTTTGTTTGCCTAAGAGACATAATTCCCAATTTGGATTGATTCAGCATTAGCTGTTTGAGACTTTCGTCTATTTTTGCAGCATCATCTGCATCCATATTTCCTGTGATACTTTTTATTACAGAGCCGAGCCCGTTAATTAGTCCTCTTTTGGGTCGGAGTCTTGGCATAAGAGTCTGCAGTTTGTGTGTCAGTTCCTTTACCTTAAGGTTTGTTATTTTGAGTGTGTCTATGGCTTCAGGTGTTTGGTCAAAATTATTTATTGAGGTCACAATGTTGTTAATAGCGTCTTCGTAATTTTTCAGTTTCACTATATGTATAAAGTTTTGGTACGTGATAATGGTCCTACTTATTCCTAGTCGCAGCGGTAGAAGTCTCTGGTCGTTGTTCAGTTTCTGTATCTCCATTTTCTGTGCCTGGATCGTCAGGAGCACCCTGGAATTTACGTTTCTTTTTAATTTTTGACTTGTGTAATTTTTGGTTTTTAGTTGTGATTAGTGTCACTTTCAGATCTTTTTTTACTTTGTGTTTGCTAAATCGTGGGGTAGTCTTATTACGTCTGCACTCTTTACGGAATATAGTAGCATTTTCTTTTAAAGCTGGAGGATCTGCCCTATTTAAATTTAATTTTTCTAAATTAGTTTTAGTTAATTCGTCAACTTTATTTATGATTTCCGGATAGATATGGGATCTGAACTCGTTTAATTTTTTTAGATAGTCATGTTCGTTGTTAAAGATGAAGTTTTTGTTAAATACGTGTGTTCTACCAGAGAATAGTTCGTAGGGCGTATGTTTTGTTGCAGAATGTATAGCGTTGTTGTAAGTAATGATGGCTTCGTTTAGTATGTCGTCGTGGTCTAAGTCTAAATTTTGTTTCCGTTTTTTCTCCAGGATAATTCTGTAAATTTCAGTGAGTGTTGAATGCCATCTTTCCACGTATGCGTTACTACTTGATTGTTGATAAGACGTATAGTGAACTTTAATATTATATTGCCTGCAAAAATCTTTGAATATGCTAGACATCATTTCTGTACCTTGATCTGCAACAAGCAATTTAGGGATGCCGTGAAGGCTAATAAAGTGTCGCAAGGATTTAATTATGTTGATACTGTTCTTTGTGCCCAATGTGTATGCGGCGGCGAATTTCGAGAACCGATCTATTATGGTCAGAATTGATTTCCCGTTGATTGTGTACACGTCGGTGTACAAGCTATCCAGGGGCTTTTGGGGATTTTCAGATACTTGGTGTACTATTTTGGGAGGGTTTCTGTCATATTTCTGAGTTTGACAGGTTTCACAGTTATTTATTATCTTTGTTACCTTGTCTTTAAGGAGAGGAAAATAGTAGTCTCGCTTCAAATGTTGGACAGTTTCGCTTATTCCCCTATGATTGTTGTTAATATGATAATCATTAATTAGTTTGTCTTGTTCATCTACATTTGTTATTTCTTTGAGGATTTCAGTGCAACGAATTAGTTTGAAGGTTTGAGATTGAGAGAAGAATTTCGAATAGACAGATTGAACGGTTCGAAAGATTTCATCGGTCGAGTATATTGCGTTGATTTTGTTAGGGGCAAGGAACCTTTTAAACAATTCTGTTGTAGTCTTTTCGTTAAATTCGTGCATGCGGATGGTCTGTCATTGTTTGTTTTTAAAAGGCATTTCTAAAGATGTTTGTGGCGTTCTATTGGTTCTCTCTAAGATGATCTGGAGGTTAAATTCGTTAAGTGGTCTTTCGGATATAGGAATCCCGTCGTTTAGGTTTTCCTTTGCAGAGTGGATGGTTGAACCCTGTTCAGTTTGTTGTGAAGCGTTGCCGGCGCTTTCAAGAGTTTCGTTGATGTTAAACTCTATCTGTTCTTGGGAAATAGTATCAAAAAGTTTAATTCTGCTCAAAGCATCTGCGTTCGAGTTCTGGCTTCCTTTCTTATACACTACTTCGTAGTCGAACTCTTCTAGTCTGAGACGCCATCTTACTAACTTTGAGTTAGGTTCTTTCAGACTCATGAGGTAAGTGAGGGGCTTGTGGTCGGTTACTATTTTGAACTTCCGTCCAAATAGATAAGGTCTAAAATACATCACGGACCAAACGATTGCCAGAAGTTCTTTTTCTATTGTCGAGTAGTTGATTTCGGAACTGTTCAAGGTTCGACTGGCGTAGCAAATGGGTTTATCGCTACCTATTGTGCCTTGGGACAAAATTGCGCCCATCGCGTAGTTGCTGGCATCTGTTGTTAGAATGAACGGCTTATTGAAATCCGGATATTGTAATATCGGATCGTTCATTAACAGATCTTTACACAGTTCAAAAGTTTTTATATAGTTTTCCGTTAGTTGCACAGTTCGACCCTTTTTTAGGCATTCAGTTAGTGGTTTTATCAATTTTGCGAAATTCTTGATGAATTTTCGATAATACCCTATCAACCCAAGAAAGGATTTTATCTCTTTCTGAGTTCTCGGGATTGGGAAGTCCTTGATTGCCTTTATTTTATCTGGGTTTGGTTTAACTCCGTCAGCCGTAACTATATGGCCTAAGAAAGCTACTTCTTTTCGAAAGAACTCTGACTTATCGAGTTGCACTTTGAAATTTGCTTCCCGAAGTTTTTTGAATACTTTCCTCAGACTATCACCGTGTTCTTGAAGTGATGTCGAGAATACGATGATGTCGTCCATGTATACCAGACAGATTGTTCCCAGGAGATCTTGGAGTATGTTATCCATAACCCTTTGGAATGTCGATGGGGCATTTTTCAGTCCAAAAGGCATTCGGACATACTCGTAATGGCCCCCTTCAACCGTAAAAGCTGTTTTCTTGATGTCTTTGGGGTCCATTTCGATCTGGTGGAATCCACTAGCGAGGTCTATAGTAGAAAAGTAAAGGCTTTTGCCTAGTTTGTCGAGGATGTCATTTATATTTGGCAAGGGATAGCGATCAGTTACTGTTTTCTCGTTGAGCTTCCGATAGTCGATGACTAATCGCCATTTTTGCTTTCCACTTGCATCTTGTTTTTTGGGGACTACCCAGACCGGTGAGCTCCATGGAGAGTAGCTAGGTTGGATGATCCCTTGGTTGAGCATGTCATTTATTTGTCTTTTTACCTCGTCCTTGTGGATGTATGGGTATCTATACGATTTAGTGTAAACGGGTATTTCGTCAGTAGTTGGGATGGAGTGCTTAATTTTATTCGTAAAGCTAAGTTTTTGTCCTTCCTGGAAGAATATGTCTTCGTATTCACGGCATATCTTCAGGACTAGATCTTTTTCCTCTCCGTTGAGGTGAGAAGCTCGTAATAATTTCGAAACATCTTTGGAAGTGACTAAACAATCTGTTTCCGCGGTACAGTTGATGTTGAAATTATGAATTTGATCAAACTTCAAGGGTGAAAATTCAGAGGCCTTTAGCGGTTGCTCCAGGAAAAGTAATTTCTCCTCGTCAGTTTGGTTGGTTACTTCTAGAAGGCTAAACCAATCCTTCGCTTTGTGTAACGCAGGTGGTAACTTTTTGTAATCGCAGGTGTAACTTCGGTATTCTTTATATGTACATCTCCTTCGCGTATGTCAACTGGTAATTTTACGATATATCTAGATTTAGGAGGCACCGTATATTTATTTGAAATGATATTTGGTTTAAATATCAAGGGGATTGTGGCTTGGTTTGTGATTAATGTTTTATTGGCCAAATCTACTCTGGCTTGTAACTTAGTGAGAGCGTCTAGGCCTAGTAGCCCATCGAAATACTGGTGAAATTTAAATATTAGGAATTTTATTTCACCTGGTTGCCTAAATTCTGTAAAATTGGGAAATGTAACTTGTTTATCCAATATATGTTGGTTCAAAACTGTACTGATGACTACAGGCTTTGTTTGCTGTATGTCATTAGGGTGCACAAATTCAGGGTTTATAAATGATGTAGAGGCTCCAGTATCTATTAAAAATTTCAATTCACGACCGAATGGCGAGGATATTTTTATATAGGGTAGGTTGGATCCATGGGTATTAATGTCTACGTATCCTGTTGGTACGTCGAGGCTTTTGATCGAAAATTTTCGTCGTCGATCTCATAACTGATTTCCTCTTGTGCATCAGAACCAGTTTCCTCACAGGATGGAAATTGTTCGGTCTGTTGGTATTCTGGGTGTAGTCCGCGATTAGTGTTACTGTCCTGGATGTTGTCAACTATATCCTGTTGTCCGTAGTAATAGTAACTGTCTAAGTCCTGTCTGTAAGTTTCATTCGGGGCTGGCTGAAAATATGGGTTATTATTATAACCTGTTGGATGTGTTTGTGTTTCATTAATGTTATGCAATTCCTTAACCGTAAACCTTGAAGGTCCTGTAGAGCGGAAAAAATTATTGTTTGGAGATTGTTGGAATTGAGGTTGTTTGTAACGGAGATGTGTATTACCAGAACTAATGTCCATTGGTTCTGGTCTTGGTAAGACTGGTCGTTGAGAAGGTGTACCGAAATTATTTGGGTTAAACCTGAAATTAGGGAATTGATTTGGAAGGCTTCTTTGCTGAAATTGGTATTGATTTTGAAAGGGTTGAAATGGTCGCGAGAATTGTTGAAATTGATTTTGATATGAGTTCTGAAATGGAAAAGGTTGAGTTGGTCGGGCCAAAGTTCGCGGCTGTTGAAAGATTGATTGGTTAGGGAAATACACTGGCTGTTGTGAGCTAAAACCTGGTGATATATTATTAATTTTTGGGGGTATTTTGAAGGCTGGTGGTGAAGATTTTCTTATTGAATCGGGAAAAATTTTCCGCATGGTGTTTGCACTTTCATATTTGGCATAAAAGATGTTCTGCTCTTGTATGCAATACGCAAAAGCAGTGGCTAAAGAATCAGGCTTCATTGCTCTAATCGTAGCTCCAAGTGGCTCGCGAAGCCCAGTCAGGAATGTGTTTAGGCACATTTCCGCGAACAAATCACGTTTTGCTTGAATCACATTTGAATCTGACTCATGTATTAGAATATGGTTTATCATTGTTGACAAGAGCTCTATTATCTCACTGTAATACTTTTCTATTGTTTTGTCACCCTGCTTGGTATTATGCAGGTCCCTAATTAACGAGGTTTCATTCCTCTTGTCACTATAGTGAAGAGTCAGATTTTTCTTAATTTCATCCCAGTTTAATGACGTTCCGTACATGTTTAACACTTCATTAGCTGGTCCCTCAATTTTATTTCGTATTGCACGAAGCAATACTCTGCTATATGCAGGAGAGGATGTGGTGATAAGTGAAAGAATTTCTTCCACATTGTCAATGAAATCCCTTAAAAGTCTTGGATTGCCGTTAAATTTTGGCAAATCCTTTACCGCGTCGGGAACTCTTAAGGCATTAAAAATATCTGAGACGGTAGCCATTGCTGAATCAATTTGCACTTCTGAAACCTCAAGATGAATGGACCGATCCGATAAATCACTTTCACTATTTTCCGCGATAGCACTTAATTCACTTGTCAAAGTTTCTGTTAAAGGGATTATTCGTAAATCACGATATTTGTTATAGAGTCTTGTACGACTATTTTTATTTAAGTATGGCATATATATAATTAAAGTAGTGTAATAAAATGTAATTTAAAATAAAATATTTCAATTATATGTGATATGTAAAATATAATAGGCAAAAATAGTGTAGTTTTATAAAATATGGGAAAGATAAAAGGAAAATGTTCAATTTATTCGACTTACATGCATACTCGTAAAATTAGCGAGTTCATCCTTGTCTTCTTGTCCAGAGATGTTAATCGATAGTATTTCGATGCTGCGTCTGCTGTGTAACGATGTTCCCTCGTTGGAATAAAATTGTCACAAGATGATTGCTCCTAGGTTCGCACTTTTGCACTACTGTTCTTATTTTTCGCGTTTAATGCCGAACAAAATTTTTTACGTATAGCACAAAAAAAAAAATCCGCACGACTGCGCCAGTTATGAATTCAGATCCTTTGAGATCCAAAAAAAAACACGAACTCTTTCTTTGACAAAATTTATTAACAGACGTTCGGACAGAGTAACAACAATATTATGAACTGAACTTGTATGATTGCACAAAATTGATTTTATACTACAATATTGCTTGTGTTGCCAAAAATGATAATTAATAACTGGAGCGGACGTGTCGTCGTCAGCGATGTTTGGCTGATGAGGTGAACGTACAGGTAAACGTGCAGGTGATTGCATGTGGCTTGATGACTATTGGTATCAGCAAATATTGGTATCAGCAAATAGGTTGATAGCCTGGCTATAACTCGCGTTACGACGCTCACACCCACTCATACCATATAACCACTCGTGAATTTTGTGATTCTACGTAAACACTCAAAACTTTGTGCTTTGAACTATTGTGAATATCCAAATATAATAATACCTCAATAATTTTATTGTAACTAAGTGCCAGAAAATATATTGAAAATTAAGTGAATATCCTTGTTATTATTATTATTCCGGCGAATAAATAATAATTAATAGTAACTGGAATAAATTGCAAAATAAAATATACGTATTTATTGAAGAGTTTTCGAAATTTTCGTTGAAGAATATTGGGAACTCAGTTATTGCAACGTGATTCTCAGAGACTCTTCCGATGAAAGTGCTTCGCCGTTGACAGCAGAACTCATGACAGGATCGCCTGACATAAACAAATCGAATTGCTTTTTGTTAATATGTGCAACTTTAAGTTGAACCCAGGGGGGGGGGGGTGCTTATAAATTGATTTCGAATTTTTAACATAGTTTTTTACCCAAAAATATTGATTTCATTAAAATTTTGACAAATTTTGATTTCTTTAAATTATTTGCGATAAAATAAAAGATATCCTACGGCCAACTATCATGAGTACCTCGAAGACGTGCAATAAATTTCATGAAAGCCGGCTCAGTAGTTTTCAAGAAATCTCAGAGATTGTGTAATCTAAGATAGTCAAACAAACATTGCTGTCTAAAAATGTTTTTGAAGGTAGAGATATATTTTAATTTAATCTCAAAATAAATTAACCCGCACTAGGGTGAATTATTATGCGTTTCATAATTTCATTCCGGTTACAGCGCAATACCATCAATAGAAGGAATCGAAAAAAAAATCCAGGACAACCCCGTCCAATAGTATTTATATTTCGTATGCTCCAATCAGCTTGAGGCACGAAATATATCAAATAATATTTCCAGGTTGCAAGAAAACTCACAATAACAAGGATTAGTCTGCTTAACACAAAAATGATATGTTTATCAAGTTCTCAGGACATCCTAAGCGTCTTGGATTTTTTTCCTTCTTGTATTGTCGCATAAACGGCCCTTGCCACAAACATATCATATTACAACTCAAATAATAAAAACAGAATATTTTATTACTAATGGATTTGGTCCTATACTGATAAAAAAATATTCTTGCCAGGTTGCCCTTCCCACTCGTGCGCTACTAATAACCGTTTCAAAGAAGCGAAGATCCTTTCGTTTTTTTTTTCGTGCCGAACACAACCATGAATGTACTTTTCCACTATACGCCCCCAAACAGAGCTTTAATCGTCCTCCGATTTTTTGTTGGGCGTTATTAAGGATTTTGCCATACAAATTCAGGATGTATACATTCGTTTGCAATGTGTATCAAGTGGAAAAATATGAAATAATATAGTTGGACATTACGTATGGTCGAATATTTCGAAAATATCTGAAAACAGTGGGCAATAACTGTCTGTATGCGCATCACTTAATAATGTTTACATCTTCGTATCTTTTCCTTTTGCGTCGCCCCAAGAGTGGAAAAAAATCGTTTTAATGCGAAAGACAATTGGGTGTTATACTTTGAGAGGTTTTCGGATTAGCTTTTATCAATTTTTGGTCTATATTTGACTTAGGGGGTGAAATCTGAGTATCTTTCATTGATGGATTCGTTATTTTAAGTTCTTTGAAAAAAAAAAAGGAAATTAATCACTGTAATATGGACGGAAATACACATGAAGGACATGTAAGATAATGGGGCATATTACTCGTGTCGAATATTAAATTATATAAAATAAAAAATATTGAAGTAATTCTCAAAAGAAATGTTATAAAACTCTTGTGTTAGGAACGTTATTTTGTCCGAGTTAACTTTGAAGTCTCTGTTTTAGATTATATAGTCTGAGTGTCAAGCCTTAGAAAAGATAATCACACGATTACAACGCCACCACCTAAAAATCAATTTGGTCATCCTGCCAAAGAAGAGGACCGCTAGAGTAAGAAAGTTCAGTGTCGAGGATACATTAGATGAGTCAAAACTGCTGATAGACTCTAAATTAAGTTTTTCAGAGCGAATCAGGGCAACGGCAGATAATGCCTCGGTGATTAGTCCACCAATGTCCAATTTTGAGGGACCAGATTCATCAAAGAGGTGACACTCGAAAAGTATCGTACAAGTTACACTTCTATATGAGGAGAGAGACAGAGCAAAGTTCTCAACAATGAGCTGCATCGAGAATGGCTGGGATAGGTAAAGATACATGAAGCATTGCGGGTTGTATCAACATATCGGATAGTCTCGGAATTAGCGTTATGGGTAATCCCAGGGTTGAAATCCATCGCTCTCCTTGTCAAAGGGGGCAAAAGTCTACCTTCTAAGGGTTCAGGGTGACACATAATGAGTAGCTTGCGAAAAAAGACTTCTCACTCCCAACATGCTGATGTTGAACCTTGTGGTTCAACAATTCAAGATAGTGTCGAAGTCGGAAAATAGCAAGACTGATTTCTACCTGACCCAATTTTTCAACGGACATCATTGTTATCAATGTCCACTGCATAAGTTTGATATGCAATGGTTTTCTAGATGTTACATCTGCTATACTTTCTTTTCGCGCAAATGGTAGGACAGCTTGCGCCGTGATCTTGCCAAAAATGCGGAAGAGCTCCAGCCGGAAAGTCTAATTGAGGAGATGCTGAAATCAGTTGACAAATGGAAGTCCGACATGGAATCTTGTTATTTTCATCTTGACTTCTTTTTGGTCTATACGTATTTTTCTTTCGTGAAAGCTTGGAATCTACATGACTCACGCGAATGATAGTCCTGTTTCATCCCTTCCGAGACTGGGCATGCTCTTTCTAGAAAATACAATGGGAAAGATGTTTTCCATCTAATGACAATGGTAACTGCATGTCACATTGCATTCGAACGGTTCTTCTTTACAGAAGGACATCATGGATCGCTGGACGGTGCAAAACGATGGAAGTTCTTTGCGGCAATAACCAAATTCCTTGCTGAAAGATGGTTTTCTATAATTTGGAGGGGCACTGGAAGAGAAGAAGTAATATAACAAGAAGTAATATAACAAACAGGAGTGGGTATGTTCGGTCGACTGTCCGATGGTTATAGTAGCGGCGAGTTGTCAATAATAGTTGAGTTGAAAAGTTAACCTTCATGAAAAAGTAATTAACGAGACCTTAAACGTGAAAGTTGGAACTGTTAACATATATACACAAGGACTTCAGAAGAAGCTGAAGATGGCTGTTTAAAGCCGAAACTCGATCTCGACGACAATAGGAAAGCAAAATCCGATGGACCCAAACAAACATCAAGACAAAAACCACAACTTGAAAAGGGTAATTTACAAGGTCATATGAAGCGTTGTGGTGGGTGTCGTGGAAACATTTTCTTACGGTTAGTCGGTGGCATTTATTTCCTTTACTGCTGGTACCATGTTCCTTTGCTTCATATGATGGGATCAAGCAACCGCCTACCAATCAAAAGCACTTACACTTCGGAGGGGCATCATAATAAAGAATGAGATACAATAATACTCAAAAGGAAGCGAGCTTTGTAACAGAGAAAATTTTAATGCAGACTCCCTGCACTTTTTTATGTTCGATTTCCAGCAACGTTTACTTATAAATACCAATACATTTCCAAAGTTGAAGACGAATGCCGTTAGATTGAGAAGCTTGTTAGTAGCTACGCCATGTTTTTCCTGGACAGCATCCTGTGAACAGCTTTTTTGACCGGTTAGCGATTTTATTATCGGCACAGCGCAGCGTAGAGCCGGTGCTAACATTTCTGACAACCTTTCGATCAGGATCAAATTTTTCGACATCTATATGAAGAAACAATTTAAGAGAATGTGAATAAAATTTCTCACTTTTCTGCACTTTGAACTTAAAAATATCAGAAGTTATTCGCTTGTTAGTAGTTACGCTATGGTTGTAATGCTCTAGCAATAGGGAAAACGCTTTTTGTGGCCGATTAACGATTTAGTAAAGAGCGTCGCTATATCCCGCGATATAACATGATGATATAACACATATCATATAAGTACGATGGATATCAACAAAAGAAGATACACATACCCCATATAGCAAATAATGAGAGCTTTGCATGGTAGAGAGCTTAGAAGTTAAATAACATAAGTGAAAGGACAGATTGCATTTGCTAGCATCCTGAGTTATAATTAATGTGAGCTTTATTTTTTGGGTTTAATGTCATGTATGAATCAAAGTATATTTAACGAAATGTGGGAGAATGTTATGCGTATATCTTCGCACCTTCGTTTTGAGTACAATCTCCAAAAATTTTGAAGGGTCCTACCTTCAACAAGTTTTGCACACAAAAACCAGTGCATTTGAAAATTCTTGGTCAAACGTCGTCAGATTTCCAGTTCGTTCAAAGTTTTAGCACTTGCTTGTAGTGACTCTTTACGTTCATGCTGTCGTATCCGGTAGATAGGTTTTTTCGCCACTTATCGATTTGAGTAGAAGCACCGCCTAGTATCACAAAGAAAGAATCTCCCGGACTGACGATATCTTATCAACATCAATGCAACCCTATTTACCTTGGATAACATTCCCCCATTTTTGCGTAAAACAAGGAAACGCTTTTGTTTAGAAATGCAATTGGAGAAAAGTCATCAGGGAATGTTACTGCTTAACACTATAGTTGAGGATTAAGTAAAAGTGAGAGACGTTCACGCCTATTTGCGTCTACTTTGTGGCACCAAAAGTCCCCGCTGAAGGGTACAGAAAATTTGACTAACAGTTCGTGTAAAGGGCAGGCGATTATTATTATTTTTTTAATTATCAGTTTATGTCAATGTAAGGATGAAATGCAGTGCGACCGCATATGAAAATCGTGGGTGTTCAAAATTTTCAGATAGGGTAGGAGTTAATGTGTTAAATCAATGGTCAGCAGCATTTACTTCAAGAATGGATAAAGTCAGTGTTGCAAACACTGAATAACACAATGAATAATGAATCTTATTATATAACATTGTTGGCAAGGACTAAAAGTTTTATGTAAAAAGGTTATGTGGCTTAAAATTTTTTATTAAAAGTTTGGGTTAAGTATTCTCGGTTTTTTAATGATTTTCATATCCTGCAAAGTTTTATTATTTGAATATAGAGTTGTGTTGACGCATAAATCATTAAAAAATAACTCTGTTTGACTAGAATAAAGGTTTTTGGGAACATATTTAATTTTGTCTGTTCCAGGCTTCAGGCCCATTTCCAGAGTAAATATGTAAATTATGCTTAAATATGATGTAAATAAAGGAAGATTTAAAAATGGGAAGGTTTACCTGAAGTTTAAGAGCGAATAAAGGAAATAATAAGAACTAAAGAACACTTCTCTCTGTTAACATTTATGATAATGTTTAAAATATTTAAAGTTTTTCATAATTTTCCACGTATACATATTTCTCATCAAACTGGTAAAATCTGAAGTCAAGTTCGAAATACCTTCTGCCGATTTCTGAAGTAGTTCCAAGGGTGTAACTCCCCCTAATTAGATCTAAAGCATTCATTAATGACAAACTCATCATGAAATAGTAACAGCGGATCCAAGGACTAAATTGTAGGTGTGAGAATAGCACAAATGATATAATTAATTTCAGTATGATCTTAGGAATGGAGTTTTCTCCGAATCAAATTGAATTTGTTAATCAAAGGTAATATCAAAGTGAGCAGTAATTAAAGCCACTACCTGCTGCTGATTGGTCTACCAGCCAAGAAAGAGTAAAGATATTTGAGTAGTATGTTTTATATGTACGTATGTATCAAAGCGTGAATACACTTGGCGACGCTTTACGTACATGGATTCGAAGTACATAATCAAGTCAATCTAATTAGAAACTATTTGAATTTCATACTCACACACGAAAACTGCGCAAAATGTATGAAAACCTCATTAATTTACTTGGTTAATAGAGCGTAACATCGTCAAATATTTGAAGATTGAGTCCTTGAAGAGAATGAGCTTACAGAAGGGGGAGGGGATCAACTTCTTATCGCTACGTAGAAAATATTCGGATGCACGATAATTATGTCGCTTTAGGAGCTCATGTTGCTTCTTGGAAAAGTTGGTTTTGGTTTGTATCTGAAGATAAAATATATATTTTATATGAGTCGATGTTTGTCAGCCGTTAATCTATTCAGTTATTGTGTATTAAGGACTGTGAAAACATTTCCCTTTAAATTATTGTGAATTTTAGGAATTTGCTTATCATGTACAAATGATAATTAATGCGATATTCCATTAGTAACAAGAAGTTACAAGTAAATCGTTGCTTGTGTCGTGTAGGTAGGAGTTAAACTCTTACAGCAAGAAAGAAATCCTAAGAAATCTCCACATTGAAACAATGTTCAATCAAAGTGAGTAGACGATTGAAAATGGATACAAGATAAGCAAAAAGATTGAAGAAGAGAATATTTTCTTAGATGTTTTAATTTGTTTTACCTAGGCAAGCCGATACCTTTATACTACTTTTATATTTCTGTTTTTTTGCCTTGGCATAAAAGGTGCCATTAGGACTGCGCGAACTGCTGCAATGGAGATAGTGCTCAATCTCATGCCACTCGACAAATTCATCTTCAGAGAGGTATCACTTGCGAACATCAGATTAAAATCCACATATGGGTTATCTAACCACACACAAACGCGGCACGTATGTATTTTGGGAAAAATGGAGAGAATGGCCCCGTCAAGTAAAAGGGTGTTGAATAGAATACAACCGGTAGTGGACACAACGATTGCATACAAGATCAGCATACCGACCAGAGAAGCGTGGGGAACGGTGCAGGGTTTCACGTCTGGAAGTGAGATTATGATCTATACCGATGGTTTCAAAACGGATGAGGGAAGCGGCGCCGATATCTTTTTCCCATATCACCCGCAACTCAGCCGAAGTCATAAACTAGAGAGCCACACCACAGTTTTCCAGTGGGAAGTGTTTCCAATAAAAGTAGCTATAAAAGCGGCAACAAACAACCTTAATGTAAGAATACAAATATTCTCGGACAGTTAGTCGGCACTGCAGGCGCTTGCCCATAACCGCGTAGTTTTACAACTTTAAATGCAACCGAGTAAATGTAAAACTGACATGGGTCCCTGGACACAGCGGTGTAGAGGGAAACGAAAGAGCGGATGAGCTAGCGAGAGCTGGATCAGCCGACCAAAATGCCACTAGAATAGACACAATTAAAGTGCAACTAGCAATGGTAAAAGGGGAACTAGGCGCAATCATTTGGAAAGAAACAGATACGGGTTCGAATGACAAGAACGACTGCAGGATAAGCCAAGCTTTTTGGCCTCACCCTAATCAAATGAGGACAAAACAACTGTTAGGGAAAAACCGAAATGGCGTTAGAACATTGGTGGCAGTATTAACGGGCCATAATCTTCTAGGTCAACACTCCAAACGAATAGGAATCCAAAAGGATGACACTTTCCGAGCTTGCGGCGAAAAGGAAGAAAATACAGAACACTTCCTCTTAGATTGCCCGAGTCTGGCCAACAAACGCCTTACTTGGCTGAGGTGTACTAGCGTAACAGAATTGGAACACTTGGCGACCGCAGAACTGGGGGTACTCCTTGGCTTCCGTAGGACGACAGGATGGGCTACCTGTAAACAATAGTACAACACATCGGGAGCTAAGGGTCGATGTCGGCCTATGCTATTTTCCAGCAAGTGGACCCCAGTACAAATAATAATAATAATAATAATAATCTTCCTCTTCGTAAGTTTGCCTGGATTTGGTTGAATGAAGGATCTAGACTCGGCTATAAACTCATCTACATGGAAAGTGAAGAAAATTTATATTTCGAGATTGTCTTTCAAAAGAAAAAAATTAGCTCTCATACTGACATAGTTACGAATCCCTAAAAAGTTATAGCATGTCACCCTTCTTGACCACAGTGTCTTCCCTATGTATACATCCTGTAATCTGGAAACATGTGCCTAGATTAACTACGGAAAGCTACGATTTATTGTTGACTGTTGATATGCTGCAGAAAACCAATGAAGCGAGTTTACGGTCTAAAAAGTGTAAGCGAAAATAAATCAAAGGAAATTTTTAAACTATTTCATATCAATTATTTTCGAAATTCAAAGAAATTGTGTAAGTCTGCAATTACTGGTTAGGATACAGGAAAATACGATAGAGGATTATCAACGACAGAGGATTAATCAATTTACTAAACCAACCTACAAATTGAATAGTTGATGCAACAATGAGGCAGCGGAAACTGGAAATATTTCCCATCGGTCAGTCAAACTAACCCTCCGGGCAAGCAAGATATCAGATCTTACCTATCTAAAAAAAGAATTAAAAGAGAAATTTAGAAGTCTCTGAAAAATTTAGATAATGAATTTAAAGATTTATTTTGGCTTAGCAAGGAGAACGGAACTGTAAATTAGCATAATGCTCCAAAGAAAAGATGCATCGTCGACGAGCAATACAAAAGAATATCCCGACAGAGTCTTCCGGGCTACATAAACGCTGTATTTATAGCAAACTATCGACTACTTTTCGAGTGCCTCACAGGGACACGACAAAGCCGAGAAAAAATCCTTTGGCTTATAATACTGCTAACTCTTTCAATATTTCAATATAATACTGCTAACTTCTTTCTTATCCCAGTGCGTTCAACAGAGACAAAACTACATTAAGTAGAAAACAAGATGGAATCTGGCCAGCAAAAAAGAAATATCCTAAGGTGATCGTTGACATCAAAACAGCCTTCAATAATCTAAAAATGAGAGGTATAGCAGTAGCTATCCAAAAATTTAGTACTATTCCGTATTAACGACCGATGTGGTGCGCTTTAAATTAAAAAAATGTATAAACGTTGCGGCCAAAAAGGTGGCCAAATACTGCCTCTATGGTACTCAAGGTGAACTAGACAGTCGAGAACTTAAAGAGAAGTTGATTCATAACAAAATCGAACCTTGATCGCACTCTGGTGCTGATCAGTAGAAAGTGCCAAGTCACAATGGAATATAGTAATATTTTCTGATATCTAGCGCGAGGACCTATAGTTCATCACATATCCGTCAACTTGAACAGGAGGATGTAAGTCCTAGGAGTGCAACACAAAGATAAGGTGGCTTTCACATCTGATACCTGACTTGAAGCTAGGGTTCAATTGATATATATATATATATATATATATACTTTGAATGCAAATGTAGGGTATAGTGACACAAACTTTCCTTGTTCTTGAGATGGCATGGATCAACTATGACTTTGCATCAACTATGACAGTTGAATAAGGCATATTTGGCCATCAGTAGGCGCCGGGAATGCAAGAATCAGTTTTCAAGTATTCCTGACCGCTCTCATCCTTCCCACTAGAGAACTGATTCCCTTAAAATTTGTAATTGAATCCATCCTTGCAAAATTTTTATTATTTGACTGGTATTTTAACTATTAAACCTTAAAAATAAAAAGAAAGTTTTCCTTTTAATTTTGCGTTTTTATTTTTGTTCAAATTTTCGAAGTCGACTTTCGACCGTAATCGTTCGGTCTTCTTTAGCGACTGGTCGCTGATCTTTTTCAGACTTTATTGCATGTGCTTATCTATAAAGACGTAGCTATACAGCATAGCGTAACTACTAAAAGCGCTCCCATTTCGGAGAGGTTGTACAAAGAAAAAAACAGGCATATACTTTGAATGCAAATGTAGCAAATAAAGCGAGCTTTGTTAATAAGAGAGCTTGTGATGGCTTCTGACGTACAGAGGAATATTTAACCCAAAAGCCGGCTAAAATTATTCTTATTTTTCTTATTACAAAATTATTATTATTATCACACCATTTTTTGATTACTTTTTTGTTGCTTGGGTCCATCGGATCTTGGGTCCATCGGGGTCCAGCGATGCGGCTCTACCCAGCCATCTTCAGCGCATTCTTTATTGAGGTCTTTATTGCGATGAGCATCTTTATATAGCTGAAACTTTTGTGTCTACCCCTAAGTTTGTGTGGATGGTTGGATCTGTTTCATTAATCGTTACTGAAGGTTATTGTGCTTGCGTCTTTTCGTGTTTGTGGGATTTTCATTGTCGGGTTCGTCGAGCTCTCTTTTTCGAATAAGGATTGGATCAAGGACTGAGAATATTATATCGACGTTGATCACGAGTTTACGTCAATTTTTTTCCCTGTGTTTTTCTGTGATTAAAAATTTCTAGTTTTTCTTTTACGTCTAGTTTTGGTCCTTTTTGATGTAGAATTAATCTGAAGAAGCTTCCCGTGCTTCTTTGTGTGAAGTATCATAAGATTTATTTTGACCCTTTTAGAAATCCAGCACGGGTTTGTGATCGTGGTCATTCTTCCACGGTAGCAGCATTTCAAGAGCACGTGCAGTAAAAGGGTGTAACTTTCTGGGATCCTTTTGTCTTATGCTACTTAAGTATGGAGCAGATGTCATCAAATGTAAAGGAGGCGATTCTGATGCCTTATCAACAGGTTGTCAATACGTAGCGCAACTTGAACTAAAGATGGCTGAAATATGTTTGAATCGGAGATCGTACTTTTGCCAAGTTTTTGCTTGGGTAGGGTTTGCGTAGATTCATGAAGCCCCAGTTTTGAATTAATTTAAGATTTTGAAAGCCGAGTTCTCGCCGGGGAAGATCCTCTTTTGTGTGATGGCAAAGCCTAATCTTGACATGGTTAACATTCCTTTATACCCTTTTGCGGAAAACTATAGCATGGGTACAATTTTTTACTGCTTGTTCTTAAAATTTCGTATTGCTTTCTTGTCAAGGATGCTTCCACAAAATTGACAAGACCTTAAGTTGGTATAAAGGGTCTTAGATAACGGTTCTGGCTTGCGACTATCCCGAAATGCTTTTCATTTTACATATATTACCTCTTTTGGAGGATGTCAGATCACCTTTGTCCGCAGATGCACCCTGATTGACAGATCATAATTTCACCAGCGTATAAGAGTTCAGAAGCTGCTATATCCTTTGTTAAATACTCCGTTTTCCGACAATTATTACGTCCTGTTAAATTTTCAAATTCTTTTACTAGGCGACCACTATTTAATACTTGTGTTTTTTATGTAGTTATTTTCCCATGTAACCACTCACGATTGATTTTCAAAAATTTGTGTTCGGTTTTTTTTATCTGCGACTTTATTTCCGAAAATTTATGAATAAATTCTCCTTTTTTTCAGTAAAAACTCTGGTTTTTTTCAGTTTCCACCTTTTTTAAAGTGTTCGGTTCGATATAACCAAATTTTCAACAATACTTTTCACAGTAAAATCACCAAAAATATCTGGTATCTTATTAGATCTTCAGATGGACGGCAAATGCAGCGCTTTTTTTATCAAAAGTTAATTTGCATATAAAATCTCCATTAGCTGAGTAGCGGCTTAATCCGTTGTAATCCTATTAAATAATTGAAGAAGAAAAACTCACTCATCAACGTGTTCATACAACAGTATAACATTTAGTCCATGAAACATGCAACTGCAGTATAACATTCATTGGACCGGGTGGTGAAACTGTCAAGCACTTCTTAATTTTGTACTAACGACTTTAGGCCAGGTTTTTAGTTCAAATACCCCTGTGGTAAGTGAGTAGAAGAATCGTAATGGCTACCTTTCTAAGATTAATTGTCGGGGAGAATAATTTTTCTGGTGTAATAGTATATATAAGACTTTGTGCGCGGATACAAGCATGAAGTGAACGGTGATTCGCATCTCAATGCATCTTTTAATGACTTTCCTGCAAAAATAATTGCTTACAAACAAAAATGCATTTTGAAAATTGTAGTTGAATGTCATTAGATTGGGAACTTGTTTCAAGTGTTAATGATAAGGTTCATGAAACCCACCAGAAAGCAGTTAATTAGGCTTCTGAACACCGAATAATGTTACCAAGACAGAAATGTCTTGGTAACAAAAAAAAAAACAACAATGAAGCTGCTTTTTTTTTTGCTGAATTCCTATATAGATTGGAAAATGAAGATAACTCAGCTAGCATGGTAGGGATTAATTTTATACCTTTAGTTTTTCTGAAAATCGCTTCACTTGACATTTTCTTTGCTTAAGCAGATAATGTCACCTAGACTAGTTAAAGGTGGTATTTATATTTTCTTCTTCTTTTTAATATTTATAAATATTGGCTTAATATTTATAAATATATTGGCTTAATATTTATAAATATTACGTGTATAAATACGAAATGCGGATTTTACTAACAGATGTCATAACCATTACATATGGTGTGTGCCGCGGATAACTAATATGGGATTTTGGAGGGTAAACATCTGTCCACAATTTCCAGGATGTCATAGGTTTTGTTTGTACAAACAACATAGATTTTTTTCGCAGAAAAAGAGGTTTTGCGGGGCAGTCTAAAAACCTTCTTTCATTTGAAAAAAACGGCAGCAGAAACTTATCGATTGTTAGTGGAAGCATATGGTGAACATGCCCCAAGCCAAGATACTTGTGAACGATGGTTTAAAAGATGTAAAAGTGGTGATTTTGATGTCAGCAACAAAGACCGTGGAAAACCACCAAAAAAATTCGAAGATACAGATTTGCTAGCATTATTGGATGAAGACAACACACAAACTGAAAAACAGTTAGCAGAAGCTTTGGAAGTTACCCAAGCAGCCATTTCACAACGTTTAAAAGCCATGGGAAAGATCCTTAAAGCTGGAAAATTGGTACCGTAACAATTTAAAGAAAGAGACATCGAAAGGCGAAAAACCATTTGTGAAATTTTGTTTGCCAGACAGAAAAGAAAAGGTTTTTTGCATCGGATTGTTACTGGTGATGAAAGGTGGATTTATTTCGACAATCCCAAGCGGAAAAATCATGGCATTTTCAGGCCAGCCATCAACATCACAACCAGTCCGAAATATTCATATAAAGAAGACTTTAGTGTGTATTTGGTGGGATAGTAAGGGACCTTTGTATTACGAACTGCTGAAACCTGGTGAGACTATTACTGGCAAATTGAACCGCGCACTTAAGGAAAAACGACCAGAATTTCACCAAGGACACGATAAAATAATTTTTCAACATGACAATACTATTACTGATCAAATTGAACCGCGCACTTAAGGAAAAACGACCAGAATTTCACCAAGGACACGATAAAATAATTTTTCAACATGACAATACTCGGCCGCATGTTGCAATACCTGTCCAGAACTCCTTGGGAAACATTAATTGGGAAGTTCTGCCCCACCCGCCGTATTCACCAGACTTGGCTACTTCTTGACTACTACTTGTTTCGATCGATGCAGCACGGACTTTCGGAACAGCACTTCCATTCTAACGAAGAAGTTAAAAATTGGCTTGATGAGTGGTTTGTCTCAAAAAATGAGAAGTGGTACTGGGACGGAATCCATCAATTGACAGAAAGATGGGAAAAATTCGTAGCTAACGATGGCCAATACTTTGATTTTTGAATTCATTCGTTCTGTTATTCAAATAAATGCATATTTCAAGCAGAAAAAATCCGCATTTCATATTTATACACCTATTCCAAAACATTGTGTGATGTTTTGAACATTATATACCTTTTAAATTTTATCATGAAATAATAATCATTGTGAAAATCTCCAAACAGATTAATACCACTTTGAAAAATAACATTTTTTAAGAAATAAAATTCACAGAAAATTAAAGTTAAACACTGGAATCCAATTAATAACACAAACCAAACAGTCGGACGTACAAATGAAAACTAAAGAAAACCAGAGGAATAATACCGTTATATTGGAATTTGCTTATAGTAATAATACCGTTATCTTGCAAACAATGTTGTTCTTGGACCTGTACCACTTCCAAAAATAGTGCTCAGATACAGATAGCTCACATATCTGAATTATTATTATTTGATTTTTGAATTTTTGTTATATGTATCGGAATTTAGAAATCTCGAAATATTGTTACTGAAGTAATATTACTGTTACTTTGCAGTGGACAGTTTTCAACAATTTTAGGGCAAATCAAAAAAGTTGAGACCCTCACACGCCAGTTTATTTCTTTGTTTTTGCTCTTAATGCAATAAGGTAAAATGATATTTGCTTTCGATTACATTACACAAGATTGTCGGTGAACAAAGTAGCACGCGCACACCAAAATATAGATGACATAAATCTGACAGGGAACCTTTGCGTTTTGATGGATCTGTACAACTGACATTGGCTGCTGTCTCTTCATGTAACAATGTTTTTTGATTCAGTTCTGTAATTCATCCACCTTCGAATATATATCCGTTTTAATTGCAAGAATGACTAACACAGAACACGCTTTTTTAGTTTTCAAAAGTGATCTGCTATTTTCTGAGCTCACATCAACATACTACGCAAAATATAGTAGGTTAAGTAACGCTCGAAAGTCTTTTTATCCATAACTTGGAAAATAACAAAAGTTACTTCACTACATCCCTGTATCTTGCAAACAGATAATCGTAATGGTCCGCAAATTTGACATATGTCAATCGAACGTTGTTACCAGCTATGAAACTGTCAAAAGTGGTGCCATCTAATAATCATATCAGGCATTTTTCGAGTAATATATTGAAACAAATCAAAAGAAGTGAAATTTTCGGGAATCGAAATTGCAAATGACTTTGCAAAGACACTAAGAAGGGCTTGTATATTTCTCATCGCTATTGTTTCAGCTTACGAGCATGAATGTCAACTTTTTCAATTCATCACTGATAATTTGGGAGTGGCTCTAATTAAAGACATAAGCATGGATCCGGAAAGTTTTACGGACTCGTTTATTTTCTTAAAAGCGAGTCAATTCTCTGAAATCTTACCAATCAATCTGGGCTGCTATCATTCAATTAACCTAATTGAAAGTTGAAAAGACGTGACAAACGTAGTTTCAAAGAATGGAAACGATCGAAAGATTTGCTTGCTGAGAGTTTATACTCGTTTCTATGTTTGAGTTTCTACACTTTAAAGCAAGTTCAATTTTTTGAATTATGGAACCTTATTTTTGGTTAAGTACCTAATACGTAAACGCTCTTTTACTGCAATCAATTTATGTTATTTAGTAGAAACTACAATTCTACATTGTATAACATTCAAGTATTTCTTTATCATTTTGATTATTTATTACTGTTGTTTGCAAGGAAGTTATTTGTGATTGCGTAAATTCACCATCTATTTTCTACTTTCGTTATTTTCAGGAAGTCATCAAAAAAAAAGTTGAAACATTTTGTCGATACAACAACTTTTCCAACTCTTCGAAGACCAATAAAATATTGAATCTCAATTCAATCAGTAAAATCTTTTGTATTTTCAGGAGCGCATAACTTCAAGTATCCTTAAAAAGTTTATGAATGAATGAATTGATTGACTAATAAAATATTTATTTCTTCATCGGTTGAGTTGTGGTTCAAAGCTATCTTCTCACGAATTGGGGGTCGGATGAGGAATTCGTCCTTAAATGACCGTGCACTAAAAAGAAAATTCCTTCCGTTTCTTGTGTCTTTCTCCGTCCCGAATCATATTAGGAAATGTCAATTAAACAAGAAATATTGTTTGGTTTATTTGCGTCTTTTCGATTGCTAGGCTCATTTTGCACTGAACGAGGGTTCATATTATCTTTTTGTTTACGCTTCGATGAATGTGACCCGGCAAATTGAAAGGACATGATTTGTAAGCAATGATGTAATAGTTATGTAATGTCAATTCGGTTGAACTGATATAAGAAATCGCAATGTCGTTGAAGATATGATATTAAAGGGCGAATGGATTGTTCATTTATAAGTGGTCTTAAATTTTGGGTTAATTTTATTGTGAATGTTGTTTGTCCTCGTTGCTCCTGTAAATATTCGAAATGAACAAATAAACTTTAATAGTAACCATTTGTTTGTTATCTTAGTTTATTAGTAGAAAAATGGAAACATTGACTAAATTTTGTATATAAAATTTCAACCATCAGGACACTTGTGAAGGGAAAGGATTTTTTTGATTTTAAAGTTTTCTTGATTTGAAAGGGAGATGACGACTTGTAAGAAATATCTGCGATTGTTTATCTAAAACCTTCGTCATTTTATAACTATTTACCACCGCGCAATTTTGAAAGAAATATAAGCCAAAGTTGGTCTTCTTGTCATTTCATATTGGAACTTAACATAGTCCTCAGTTTAGAGAAATCAAGAAGAACTATGCGTTTCTTGTTGACTGGATTTGCAGGATTGTAGTTTGGTTCAGCGCAGCAATACAGGGCGCATGTGAGTTAGGCTTGAACAGTCCAGAAGAAAAATTTTCAAGCTATCTTGTTTCTCGCTACTGTCAAGCTTGTATTGTCCTCCGTTTGAATGCCTCATTTGACGTTTTGAACCAGGTGATTGTGGGCAGTTAACAACAGAATCGAGGAACATCAATCCTTGCGAAGAGTTACCTGTTCATATACCTGTTTGCTGGTATCCTGCTGATCGAAATTTCTTCCACAGTTATTCTAGCATCCCGCATTGCTGCGGTGATGGCCAGGCAGTCCATTCGATAAATCTTCTTATACTCCTTTATTTATGTTTTATTTTTCAGCTAATGCATTTATGCTTTGTATGTAGTTGTCAACCTCGTCATTGTGGTCAATTTTTAGTGTAGAAGTTTGGGCTTAAGTCAATGTCCTTCAGTCCCAGGGAAAAGTTTCGCAGTGGCTCTTTTGCTGACTTACCTTATGTGACAAAGCTATGTCAGTTTGGTGTCTAGGGTTTCTCGTCTATCTCATTTATCTTGTTTATTTATGGCCTATTTTTTGTGTTATTAGTTGGAAGTAGAAATGTTGCTGATTTCTGGTCTGGCGTATATTACGGAAGCTCCATACATTTTTCAGAGCGCGAATGTGCAGTTTGTCACCCCTTATCCGTGGTTTAAGTCGCAAGCTTGCGTCTTCAAGTCTCCAAAAAGCTGGATGTATTTATGTCAGCATCAATACTAGGCCACCCTGTAGTATACCTATGAGTATCCATTTTTTTAAATTCAATTTGCCCTCGTCGACTTTAACTTTTATATTTTTAACAGCTTTCACAGCAGTTTGGCTAATAGTGCACCATTAACATATCTTCGCATGGTTGCTTCTATCTCTTTTACCCTCTTTTACATTCGGGGTTAATATTCCATTAGAGTAAGCAGGGATCTGACTATGCTATTCGATATTGCTTATATCATACTTTTCACTGGAGCTAAGGCTCATTTGAACGTCCTGTGATATATGCGTGCCGTGTGATATATGCATTCCGTCTCAATCTCCAAATTTTTCAGATGAACCCACCCTTAATGCTATTTCGAATTGATTAATCTGCATTGCTTGGCTTTGCAGTGGCTAGTTGTGGTCTATGATGGTATGCACACGATCCTTGTCTTAATCAAAAAACAGCAGTTATTTTATCATATTGTATGTACTTAGTCAGAAGTGGATGAGTTGTGCGGTGACGTTTGTGCCCTATAGGGCCTTTCTTTCCTTTGCAAATTCGTTAGACGAAACTCTATGTGAGAAGTCTTGTTGATTTTTTCGTCAAGGTCCTAGTTTGTCGAGCTCGCTAACCGCTGGTCCCATAGAATTTGATAACGTTCACTTTAGTAGCTGGTTCAAGATCCATCAACCCTTGTAGCATCTTATCTAAGTCTGGTTCCATTTCTCCTGTGTAGCCAGGATTAACTTCTTCAATATCGCTGAATGTAGATAACTCGATTTTCTTGTCTCTCAAATCTTCGCACTTTCTATGTACAGTTCATACTTTTACGGAATCATAATTTATTGATAGATTAAGGATCCGCTCTTCTTTTGAATTTCCAATTTAAAAGAAATCTGTTCCAAATCGTTTTTAGAAACAATCAGTGTTCTTGCCTCTGCAAACAATCACAAACAATCAACTAGTGGTCCAACCGGCAGAATCATTCTGATCCCTTTACTTTTCCGCAATTTATACAGTGCTTATGTTGTGCATAGGCGAACATCAATAACCTCTGTCCTGACATTATAATAACGTTTCGGGTGTTACTGATGAGTTTTTTTAACAATTTTTTATCCTTTTTCGTCTCTTTTGCATTGACTAGAGATGCGTTTCAGCTGTATGCAATATACGATACGCTGCATCGTTTCAAATTGGACGGTCGCTGATGTCCTTGCCAAAAAGGCCCTTTTTAACGCTCGCAAATAGATTTTCTTTTATGCAGGTTGGTATAGCACTTGATTTTATAGTTTTGGGGGTTTACTGACAAAGTACCACTTCTCTTTGTCTCCTTACGATGAAGTGATTCCGTGATTCATTGTCTGCTGTGGTCATGTTGCATTTCTTCCCTTTTTAAACCAGTTTTAGAAACTTGTAAGGTTTGTCCGAATGAGTTCTTGATTGCCTGTGTATGATTCGTCTGCCGAATGATTGTTTTTTTTTGCATATTTCCATGTTTTTGACTATATTTAAATGCGATCCTTTTTATTGTTCTATATGGGCTGAAAGTTGTTGGCCTGGCCATAAAAGTCGATATTTTCAGTGTGAAAACAAGTTTATTCTTCCACATAATGTGCTCAGTGTAACAATCTTCCAACATTTCAACGCCATTCATATACTAGTCTGTGTCAAGTCTCTCAAAATAATCATCAGCTTCATACTCGAGCTCCTGGTGAATAGCGAACGGTAAAACAGGAACAGAAACAGGGCTGAATAAAGCAAATATGGTGGGTATTTAATCACTTGGTTCCTTCAATCTACAGTCGTGTGGTGAGCAGAATGAGCTGGGGCGTTGCCGTGGTGAATCAAGGTTTTCTTCCTTGCTATATTATGTCGTTTGAACTTGATTTTTTGTCTAGTTGATCGAAAAATTCATATTGTTTGTTGATTGTTTTTATATGTCAAAGTTAGTTTATAAAGATTATACCATGAGCTTACAAAAAACTTGGCTTGGACCTTGTCAGCTGATTGTTGCATTTTTGGTAGTTTTCTTACTCTCTCTTTCTCTTCTCTCTACTCTTCTTTCTTTTCTTCTCTTAGTCGGTGAATGCTTGTTGACCTCAGGTGTGTAGTGGTGAATCCATCTTTCATTGCCACAAATGGGATTGTGACAATGAAAGGTCGTGGTTGGTTGATTGCCACAAATGGTCTTGAAAATTCCTTTCTACTGTGGTAAAGCAGTTCCAAATTTCGCTCTGAAAGACGAACACGTCTGACCTTCAAGTCGAAAAGGTTGCACTAATCGCGCGCACAACTTATCATTTCAATCATTGTGGGTTATGAGGCAGTCAACCGAAACTACGCTTAATGATGACTTTGGAAATGGATACTCGTGCCTTCTGGATTCAGTGATATAGTGTTACCTATTTATCTTATAAAAGTTAAAAAAAAATTATTCAAATAATTTAAAAAATAATAATAATTAAAGTAATACTAAGATATGTACGCAAGATCTGTACGCCCTTTGAAATTAGACCTTATTTAAGAATAAGTATAGTGAGTATGCAGATTATAATATTCAATAGTAATTAGACCTTAGGTAATTACGACTTTGTGTTAACTTAGTATAAATCTTCAAAATTCTATAAGCCCTAAAAAGGTCTTTTAACATCAGAAAATAATTGACACCGAAGAAAAGAGCAACTTACTCCCGGAATATATATTTGTCATAATTAAAAACAGCATTTCGGAATGGAAAATCAAAAAATAAAGTCTAATGAGAATTTTCCTCGGTAATGTATTGAATATGTCTTTTCTTTCTTCATAAATAACAATTTTTAAAACATGACCATTAAAAGACTAGTAGATAGCTGGTAGAGTTTCGTACCATATATTCATTTTTTCGATACCATATATCGTCGAAAATTTTCGTAAAGATAAATGTTCTCCCAGAATATGCTTTCTGAAAATTTCGTCAAACTGTATTAAGTAATGGATCAATTCAATGTAGTTTTTCAGCACTATTTACTTCTTCAATTCTATAATGTACATTAAAACACCGTAGTGATTGTTGAAGAAGACGTCCTGACATTGTTTTCGAAAATGTTGGAGTAAAGTGTAAGGAGTTAAGGCTAAACAAATTACGAATTGATGGGAAATTGGGTTTAGCTTGCAATAAAATATCCAATAAGCTTTCGTAATTCCTTGATGTTCGTTTCTATTTATTCAACTGTGATATTCTTGCAGTGGGTTGCTTATTCCAGCAGAAATTTTTGAGATCATCTGCTTATCAAAGACTGCTTATCGGACTGGAACATGAATTGATTTGTAGCTTTATTCCATATTCACATTCACTAATGTCAAATTCTTTCATTACAGCTGTCTCGGGCCATTCGATTTCATTGTCACCATTATGTCCATAATTGTTGAAGTTCGTTTGGATGTTGCCGCAGGCCAAAATTAATTCTGTGTTGCTTGGGTCCGTCGGGCGTTGCTTGATTGGTTTCGAAGACGCGTTTCGGGGTTTCAGAACGAGCTGAAGATGGCTGTATACAGCCGAAACGCGTCCTCGAAACCAATCAAGCAAGGCCCGGCGGATCCAAGCAACACAGAATCCATAATTGTTACTCGTTACTTCACTATCGGAGGTATCAACTATATGAATTATCCCTCGACGGTGAGAAACAAAAATACTTTCACTTTCTTCAGTTTTATCACTATCAGAAGAAAAAAGCTTTTCACTTTAACAGTAATCTTCCGACAATAATCTCTTGCTTCCGCGACTGACTGCGAAAAAACGGAAAACCGAATCACAAGTATAAAATTTTTTTTAGAATTTGTGAAGTATTCACATGAAAACATAAAAAGAGACTGAAATGAAATGTGCAGAACTGAAAACGAAGTACAGCTATTTTGAAGATATTACCGTAAGTATTCCAAGCAAAACCATCTAGGCTTTCAAAATAGAATTTTTATGTAATGCAAATTTACAGTTATTGTAACTCAATTGAGAATGTGCGGTTTGGCGGGCTATACAGAATATAGAGACTATAAATATAAAAATAAACGTATATTTAAGTAGAACATCTGATATAAGTACAATTTTAGGCGTATTTTTGTTTTTAAAAATGACCTAAAACTGTTATGATTTCAGATGTGTTTCACCAGTGATCGCTTAGTTTATCAGGTTTCGATAATTGCTGGTGCGAGAGCATAAGAAGCTGATGAAACATTTGGAAGAGAATTAACCTTTGGCATACAACCTGGGGTTATTTCAATCCCAAGGCATTTAAAATGTGTCAAATTTTGTGTGAAACACAGCAAAATGTATTGAATTTTACATTAGCTGGAGGTTCTGTTCATGTATTCTATTCAATACATGCAAAAAACAGAAACAATATTTTATGGGGTGAGTCTAACTCTACGTTGTACGGGTGAGGAGTTTTTTCTCGTTGTGGAATGGAATCTTGGCAGCTATTCACGTCGTCAAATTCTATCAGCACTTTTGTTGCAATTGAAGTCTAATTTGAAGACTAATTGAAATAAAATAACTGCGTCAATTATCGAAAAATAAATTACATCATTTATTATTAAAGTTCAAGTACTCAGGAAAAACTGAACTCAGCAGTGATGTACACTTTCTTCATTAGTTTTGTATTAATAAGAATAACGGACTGCTATAAACTTCGTCTGCGTCTAGAAGCTCACACATTGGACGTATGGAAACTTCGTTTACGTCAACGTATAAACTGTCATATAAACTGGATATTATTGTCACTGAAAATCCTATCCCGCTTGAAGCCACCAAAAAAAAAGGAGTTGAACTGGCTTCCCCATCAGGAACAGCCACAGCCAGCAAGGCTTTGAGAAGTTTGACCGCAGGACTGAAGACATTGCGCAAAAATTGCCCTTTATATGAAAACCGCTGTTAAGGTGAAGAACGACTTCATTCAGCGGATAGCTTGCAGTTGTAAACGATAATATTTCAGCCACCGCAGCTTCAAATGGACCTATATAGTGGCAGTTTTGTACCTATTTCGCGCGAAGGTTGGTGCTACCTATAATGGGCGAAACGAAGATGCCTTAAACTACGATCTGCTCCGAGTTTGCTGGTGATGCCAGTTCCTGATAATAGAGCTTGTCACAACTTAAAAACCCCTCAATAAAAAGGATTATGTACTTCTTGTTATTGTTTTTCTTCTTAAAATAGGCTCCGGTTTCGGAAATGGTCTCTTCTTTCTGGGCAAATAAAAAATCATTGAAGACCAAAACCTTTCTAGTTGATCTTGGGTCTGATTGGCTGCGTTTTAGTCTGATTTTTCAAATGACTGCATTTGTGACCTTATTCCCATTTTTGTCTTCTGTAATGATGACCTGTAGGTCCTTCAAAATTTGGGCATGCATTAGAGAAATAAATTAAAGTAGAAAATGGACGAAAATTTGTATTCCATTCATTTTTCATTTTGAGGACGAATCATGAGTTCGAAGAAAAGTATTCTTTACTTCAAATCCCTTCTTCATCGCAATGCTACCAACTTATATTGAGGACACTACTTGGCGAGTTTATACACATGGAAGGTTTATATGTTTTGTTTCTGAGTTTTTTGGATTTACATTTTTGAAATTGAAGGACATTTTAAACTTATTTTTTCAGCATGAAAACATTACAATGCAAGGCAGATCGAATATGATACTAAAATTAATAAGTTATACCGCATTCGTCTCTTAATTGAGTATTCGTTCCACATTCTCAGTAAATTCGTTCATTCTTTATACGCATAAGGCATAAAGTGTTCACTTTTTTCCTACTTTCAATAGAATTTTACATTCTTAGTAACTTCAGAATCTCCTTGAAAATGCAAATCATTTATTCTAAGTTGATGCTTCTGTTGAAGGATGTAAGGCCCTATGATCTGGATAAACATATGCAACAAGTTTCAACTCTTCGCTCACTCGTAAGGTGAACCTTCTATCGAGACGACACTCGTTGTTCAATTCATTAGCTACACTGTAAGTTAGTAGAGTCAAAGCAATGGTTTTTGTCATGTTAGCGTCCTTTTAAATCACTTCATATAAAACCCGAAAGAAAAAAGAGTTTTCGAAAAAAAATTCCTGCAAATATTAAACTTTTAATCTTCAACCCCTAACAAGAACAACACAATAGCCACTCGTTGACTCAAATATTGATGTAGAATCTTTTCAAATGCTGACCCTTAATGTGAAATGTCCCGGCCATTCATAGGACTCCTTACAATATATCCCGCTACACAACAAGACATAGTTGTACTGTTTCGCCTTTTTCTCTCAATACTAGTCATTGAAAAGGCTGAAGGCTTAGTGAAGATGTTTATTTTATTTCTTGAAATCCTCCAAAAGTCTTTCGTAACGTAACAAGGACAACAACTGGAGTTTGCGGGCATGGCAATAAGTGTATACTCATATATGTGTGTTGATATGTATGTGAAAACGTACTCGAGAACGTTGACAAGTGCCTTTTACAGTTTTGTTCTCATATCTTATTCCACAGTTGCAAGATGCTGAAAATCATATCACTTATAGAAAAAGCCAAGTCCAAGTAAAATTCTGAGTAGATGTATTCATTCTGTGTAGGATTGAATGAAACTGGAAAAGGGAAAAACGTATTTGTTTTTCCGGCTATTTATAGTTTTTGCCGGGGGGAAGTTGACTCAATTTTAAAAGCTTTTTAAATACATTTACTTTGATAAACATTTGCTGTAGTATGCTAGAAAGACGAAGACATGATTTTCAAATTGAATTATAAACTATAAATGTTAAGAATATTTCCAACGAATTTTCGTTATTGCTTCTGTGTGGCTTGAAAGTTTAATTGGCTTAAAACAACATTTCTGGGGAATTCATCTAATTATTTACGAGCTTACTATTACTATTTTATTCATTATATGTTCAGTCCTTCTCCATTTGGTGATTTTTTAAATATTCGTATGATATTTCCGGTTAATTTTCCTTCTGGTCGAGGAAGGATTCACTTCTTAACATCAAGAGTTCCATACTTAATCTTGTTCTGAGCAATGTGGGTGTGCCGTCGAAGTGATTATTTTGTTCATAGCAATAAGCATGGAGACCAAGCCATAGAAATAGCAAGAATACCCCGAATAAACTTTCGATCTAACGGGATGCAACTAAAATTATCAGAATGTTGTTTGTGTTGGTAAATATTTTCTCATTCCGTGTTCTTCACTTCATTTCACAAGAATGACATTCTCAAAACGCTTGAGTTAAAGGAATACAACTATAAATTTACTGTTGTTTGCTCTTTCTCTCTTTCTCAGTCTTTCTTTCCGGTAGAACCCAAAAGACAGGGCTTGCTTTGTTGGTCTTACTTGGAGTTGGTGTGATATTACAACTTTACTCCCTTATGTCTGTGGGTTCAGATCTCCCACCTGCTGATTTCATCGTTAAAAAGAGCTATATTTTAATTTTATGCAATTTTGTTATGTTATTGGTTGATCGATCTGAGGCTCGGGTACACCTGCCGTCCTCCCGATTCTGCATACTGCAGTGCTGTCGAACAGTAGTGTCGGTCTTATGACTTGGTTGTAGATCAGGAGTTTGTTTTTGTTATTAAGGTGGCCTTTGTTTAGGAGGGGGTCTAGGGATATGATGATGTTCATACATATATTGCCCTCGTTTTTTCCGTATATGTTGCGTCCAGTTCAGTTTTTCGTCGAATAGGAGTCCCAGATATATGGCAGTTGGTTTCCATGGTATGTCCTCATTGTTGATGGTGAGTGAGATTCAGATTCAGATTCAGAAGTTTATTGAGACTTTAACTATGACATGAGCTTATACTTAAGAATACATTGACAAGCTAGGTTAGTGACTGTTACAGTATGTCACTTAAACTATGTGGTGAAGTTTCATTTTATTTGTACATATGTTGGAGTAATTTGGGTGACGTGAGGTAAAATCATTGCGCTTGCTCAGGCGTATAACAAATCGCTTAATTCTATAGTGACTTACAATTAAAAGAAAAAGGGTAAAAAAAAAACTTAAAAAAATAAAAAGAAAAAAAAAATTTTTTTTACAATAATAAAAGTTTGTGATAAGGGTAGGCTATGTTAGATCTTACGCCAAAGCAGGAGTGGTGTACCTTTACGGGCTATCTTAGAATTTTAATTTTAGCTAATTTTTTTGATTATTTTTTCAGTTGTTTATTTTACTTAATATACTTATATTGAGTTTGAATAGTTTCTTATTGCTAGGGTTCTATTCGGATGTATTTATCTGTATTATATTTATTTCTTGTTTATTTATTTATTTTTTCTTAACATAATTTGCTTGGTGAGTGCTTAGATTTTTATTTTATCCAATGAAGAGATTTTTCGTAGGCTCGTTATAGAATGAAGGTTTCTGCATATTGTTAGAGGATCCCTGAAGCCATTGCGTCCTCTCTTCTCCCAGAAGTGCGATAGGGGAGGCATAGTAATAAATCAATGCGGATGCTACCTTATTATCAGTTACGATTTTTTTAACAAGTGGGTTCGGGTGTTGAGAAAGTTTTCGTATTCTTTTGCTGGCTAGGTTAGTCACATCGTTTAGAAATGGTGTTATTTGCGTGCATTCATAGAGTAAGGAATTTTTGTAATATTTCAAATCAGTTGTTCTATACTTACCAGAGCAAGCCCTGAGTATTTTCCTTTCGAAGATTTGAAATTTTTCGGCTATTGTTGGCGACATCTGCACCCATATCGGAAACCCATATGTGAGTATCGGCCGAATCAGCGCTTTATACATGAGGATTTTGGATTGGGAATTGAGATGCGGGGATCTAAATAGGGACTTTAAGAGTTGAGAGGCTATCAGTACTTTATTGAGTACAATTTTGGCATGTGGGTTAACTTTAAGACGGTGATGGAAGGTTAAACCAAGGTACTTGATAGAGTTTCTTAGCGGAATTCACGTATTGTTGATGCAAAGGGTAATATTTTTGATTTCCGGGACTGTGAATGAGTGACCTTTCCCACTTGCATTGCAAAATCAAATAAGATCAGACTTGTTGGGGTTAACTTTTAATCCCCAGGTGTGAAAAAAATCCAGAACCAAATTAAGATGATTTTTCACAGCGAACAGTGCCTCCATCGGTCTGTCTCCTGTTGCGTATAAAATGGTATCATCTGCATACATTAGAATCTTCGGCTGATAGAGACAAGGCTGAGCTTGTGGGTTGTAGGGAATGTCGTGCCCAAAAAAGTTGAATATAATTTTGGCCCAAGGATTGAACCCTGCGGGACTCCAATTTTAACATCAACAAGTTTTGAAAGGGAGTTATCAATGGCCATAAAAAGCTTTCTTTCTGTTAAATAGCTAATCATGATTTTGAGAAAAAGAATAGGACACCGATTTGTAATCAGTTTGTACAATAGGCCATTTGTCCATACCTTATTGAACGCTTTCTCTAGATCCAGTGCGCAGGCCACAGTAACATGTTTTTTTCTCAGCCCAAAAATTATGTCATTTTGCAGTACCAGGGCAGCATGCTCTGTAGAGTGCATGTAGGTGAAACCGAATTGTATGTTTGGCAGTCTAGGGGCGAAATAAGATTCGAAATTTTTAGCAATAATCTTTCCTAGGATTTTGCCGAATGGAGAGAGTATTGATATGGGGCGGAGATCTGCAATTTCCCCATTAAATGCTTTTTTTGGAACTGGAATTAATCTTGCAACCTTCCTCGGGTTTGGAAAGTATCCATTATTAATGCCGTTATTGAAAACTATTGTGAGTTTGGGAGCTATGGTGCTTGCAGCTTTTTTTTAGTAAGAAATTAGATACCCCATCTACTCCAGTAGATTTTTTACTTTTAAGTGAGTTGATGGCATCGAGTACCCCGGACTCTTTTGTGAAAAATGTAGAGTGTGGTCCCTCAGCCGGGTTGGAAGATAGGTTCTTGTTTGAAAAAATTGTTAAGAAAGATCCCGTCATGCTAAATGCTAACACTCCTACGCGTGTATTTACATTGCTGTATTGGATTGGTGGGAAATTTTCTGCCGAAGTTTGGTACAGTTTCTCATAGAAGTTGGCACAAGCTTCAAGCTTGCTGTTACGGTCTGCAAAAACTGAGCTCTGGTTGGTGAGGTTTACCTTGTCAATATTTATTGAATGGTATTTTCTGCCAGTGATTCTGTTGATTTCACAAAACATTTCAGGTCCTGGTTTGATGTTTTTTAATATATCCTGGAATTTTTGGTTCACCTCCGCAGCTATTTGTGCTTTAATAAAGTTTTAAATAATATGTACCTGATGTTTTATTCGTACATATTGGGGAGTGACTCTATTTAAATGCCTTTTATATATTCTCTTAAGTTTTTGGAGGCATCGGTTACGAAGTCTGACAAGAGATAAGGTAGTCGCAGATAACGCACCGTATTTAAAATATTTGGGAGCACGTGCAGGTGCATGATTTTCAGCAATGGTAGTAAGAGACTTAGTTATTGTATCTATAATGTTGTCAATTTCATGATTAGATATGAGCCTATCTTCAGGGATATACATATATAGCACTAATCGCATCACGGACATCCCTGTTGAACCAAGCCCAATCAACCAGGTTAAAATTCTGTATCTGTTTCGGTAAAACGGGATATTCCACTGAGTCTTTAATCTCAGAATCGAATGTGTATCTGGTTTCAAAGGCTTAGGGAATAAAAAATAAAGTTATTCATTAGATTTTAGTAATTTTTTGTTAAAGATAAAAAGTGAAGGGTCCATTGGCAAACATTTTGCAAAAACCGTTCGATTTTGACGATCGGCAGCATCACCGCCCCTGAGAAAAAATACTTTAAAGTTCAGGAATGTAGCTTTATGATATTAAAAGACTTAGAAGAAATATTTTCATTGGTAAAAAAATTGTACAAAATTTTCCTCGTTAGCTTCGTGAGCTGGGCAATTGATCTTTCAGTATAGGGAATAGGGAATCAAATAGGGAAACCACTAATCCTACTTCGTTAGTTTGGTAAATATAGGAGGCAAGAAAAGCAAAAACCTCCAAACAAATTCAGAGTAGCGTTGCAAAAATTTTAAAACACTAATAAAGTATGCCAATTTTACCCAAGGATTCGAAGGAAAGACCTGTAGACGCCTTAATTCCATTGTTTGCACATTTTTTTTTTACTAAATCATCGACAAAAACTATCTTCAAAAATTTTGACAACCACTTTTTCTTGGCATTCAATTAACTAATAGTTACTTAGCTTTAATTAATTTTGACATGGACTGAACACTGTCCAATGTTACTAAGATAAAGTTATCTTTATTAGATAGTCAGCTAGAAAAAGTACAAAAACTCAAATAGAATTTGTAGGTACGCCTAGTCAAGTCAAATATACCGGACCCGCGATCACTTGATGTTCCTTATATTTGCTTTAGATGTTAACTCCTGTACGTGAAGTAAATGAAAGTACGAAATTTATCAAAGGATCTTAATTACAACGATCTTTTTTTTTAAACCATTGAAACTCCTTAAATTTTCGTCTGATTGAATTGGAATTTTCTTGTAACGATAGTGGTCAAATTCAAAAACGTTTATATAACACACATGCATTGATTGGGTACAGCGACATATGCTGAACACTTAGGGCCAGCAAGACTACCGTGCAAAAGGAGGCGACGGCGAGGAAGGATACGTAGAGGACATGTGAAGAATTGATCGATCGTCGGTATTTTCAGCAGAAGTAAAAAGAGAAAGTTGAACATTACCAAAAAATGTATAAGAATGGGGACCCGAATATTGGCGAAATCGCAAACTAAAAGCACTTTCGAGGCCACCAACATGTTGAGGCGGATCGTTCAGCTACATTTTCGGCCCTCCAACTGAGGCGATAAACCTATATAGAACGCATGATGCTTTTATTTTTTAGAAGAACATTCGAGAACGGCTTAATTTTTGTCAAAATCTCATAAAATCTGGATGTACTGATGATACCAAGTAGATGGTAAAACGTTGTATGCAAACGTCCTTTTGCGGACGAGTCGTGTATTCAACTGCATCTAATACAAAAACGACAGATATAAGACAATAAGAACCAGCGATCTCGCAAATATTTTGGTCATACAGACTCCAAAATTCGACTTAAAAGTCATGGTTTCTCTCGGAATGAAAAGTCGCTGCGAATGGCAACTTTACTTTGTTTAGTGGAGCATCTGTTAAAAGAGAATATTACAGAGACAATAGCATCCCTGTTTTTGTGTAATGTCTTACTAATCGCAAACAATTAAGGGACGGAGAGGAAGTGATTTTGATGCAAAATGGTTTATGAGCATGTTCCCAAAATTAGCCTGGTAATCCTCATGATTAAAAGAACAACAAAAATGTGGTGTCTGAATAAAAAAAAAAGAGTGTCTTTAGATATTCCACGCCAAATACTTAACTTAACGCCAAATACTTAAAAATTATTAGTTCAAAGGTTTCATTTAATTGCTTTTATAATGTTTAGAAATCTCTGGAGAATAGACTTCATACTAATACCTTATTATTTAACCTAATGTGGTTTAAAGTAAAATTTTAAAATGAAACCAATAATTTTTTTTTTTCAAAATCCATGCAAGAAATATTATGGTAAGAAACGTACTCCATATTCAGGAACAGGAATACGATCTCAAAGTAATTCCTTTTTGAAGACGAGATGGGACAAAACGTTACAGAGTTTTGTGCTTCACAGTTTGTGATCCCGAAAATTTATATCAAAATTCTTGGCATGGCAACTGCTGCCTTTCATTTATGAGATATATCAGAATGTCGTTTCCTTACTGCACCTTAAGGATTCTTTATTCCTTAATGCTTTATTGCACTAACCGCTCTACTTTTCACATATTGTGGGGTTAACCGTCCAGAAGGAGGGTCTTAGTATTACTTTAACTTAATCCTAATCCTAGCCAGAAAAGCTTTTCAGCGATTGAATTTCTCTTTATTAATCTCTTCATATGACCAATCCGCAATCCTTGATCAAATAATGCAGTATTATGTGCTGATTTGAAATGATTTAAAATGTTTCTAATAAAAGTATTGCGTCATATGTTTCTTTGTAACTCTTTCGTTCAAAGGAAGACACATGGAAAAATTTATATTGCATGCGCTATTGAATACAGTCAACAGAATCGATAGGATTTTATTGTCGATGACTATACAATCTATTATATATTTGTTAACAATACAGCGTGGTTGCGTGTTGCACATTCATTTAGAATGAACCAGTATCGATTGCAATCTACACCCTAGTCCTTTTTCCATGTCCAGTTGAAAAATTGTTTAAATCTTTACCATACACTCGAACACCGTAATCAAATTAAGCGAAAGCTTATGACCGTTTCATTGATTTTTGCGATGTAACATCTGCAGTCTCCGAAAGCGCTCCGATTTCCAGAACGGACATGTTTTTCCAAAACATGGAATTTTTTATTTTAAAAAAGGGACAACTGATTCAATTTATCAGAGCAGTATGTTCAAGCTATCGCGGTGGAGCTTCAGTTCTTTAGTGGCACTTAGTAAAGTTTCCAATTCAATAATTCAAAATAAAAATGTTGGCGATATTGGAAAGCCGACTTTTTTTTCAAAATAAACAAACTTTTATTTCAATTTTACCTGTGTTTGTGTTGGATTAATCAAATATAATTCCTTTAAAATTACATTACTGTAATTTTGTTAAAACAATCAATTCTCTGCAACAAGTTATTCACAGTGGCAAGGATGCTTTTGCCTGGTTTCGTAAAAACTGAAGGTGCTAATCTATTCCTTTCCAAAGTCTTCCTAAATGAGGAAAATATCACAACAGACATTTGTAAAAATAAACTTATTTTCAATTTAGATAATTCTAGGAATGAGAGTGTGGAATGAATGCATTGTAAGGCATCGAGTAACTAATGTGTATTATACTAGCATTTCGTGATAATAATTTCTAGGGACAAAACACAACCCATCGCCTATTGAAAAATTACAAATTGGTTCCTTTGATTCTTGGATAATTGCTTTAATTGTTCCAGCCAATATCATCAATCAATGGATGTGTGTTTCACCATTTTGGATACGTTATTCAAATTCATTACATTCATGTTCTTCACTCATGTCACCTTACAAGCCTCCGTGATTTTCAGGAAAATTTTCTAAAGTTTTGTAAATGGAATGTATTTTGATGCTCGTATTTGAGGCAAATCAAAACTTTACCACTTCAGCATACTCGACACAGTAGTTATCCTTCCTATTATTTGAGTAATTGTGGATGACACGAATAAGTAAATCCTATATGTAATTTTTTTGACTTATGACAATGGATGAATAGTTGGCCAATTTGTGCATGCTTGAATCATCAAATGATCAGGTAGAGGCATAACTTAGATTTGAATCTTCCTTGAAACGTTTTTACCTAAAAAAATTCATAACAGCATTGTCTTCCTTGCAGATGTCACTTTACTCGAGACCCATTACACCGCCAAGCAAGAAAGCGACGGTCTGGTCCGCACTCCAAGTAAGAACCCTCGTTCATCCTCCACTCTCACTTCCAAGGACTGACTAGAAAGTGGTTGTTTTATTAGCCTCTGCAAGTATTTGCCCTCTTTCACGATCCTTCCACCCCTGAATTGAACGCAACTTACAAAAAAACAAAAAAAAAAAAACACGTGGGTGAAGATAGCTCCGAATCCTTCAATAAACTAAAAGGAGATTCTCATATCTTATTCTTAAGGATAAATATATAATATGTACTTTATGGATACATATAATATATCAGGAAAGAAGAAGAAGATAGCAAAAAGCACTATTTCATATATTAATAGGACTATAATATTTCCTAGCCCTATTGATAATCGCAAACGGAGAACAAATTGATGTCCACATTAGCTTACTTGTCGATGATGGGATTCGTCGCTATAATTCGTCTCTGTCTAATATCCTCCCAAACTTCTAATGCTGACCGTGTTGAAGCCTTTGTTCATTTACGCCTTATGACCACCAATTTACATATCATTACTTATATCGAGTTGGAAAGTTTCCCGGAAAGACCATCCGTGCCAAAATTTGAAATACCAAGAAAGAGGAATCACTTCTTGAATCTACTACATTCATTCCGACAAGCTTAATAGAATGATTATCTTTCCGGTGTAAACCTTCATCAAACCTTCATCAGGCAATGACCAATTCTAGTTGAAACCCATCATTGGTGAACTACTGTTTCTACTGTGTGGTTAGTTCTACCATCCACACTGAACTTCACCACACATTGTCTAGTCTGATAAAAGTCAACCACCGACACGTGACGGTATCGGTTGTTGATTTATTTGAGTGAAAAGTGACCGGGGATGATAAGTACGGAGGTCAATATTCAACATTAATATAATATTTAACAGTTCCATTAAAACGTCAAAGGTCCTGACGCCTTGCGAAAAATCGCGGAAAAGGTGAAAATGCATACATGTGATCTTGACTCGGATTTATTTGCAAGAGTTAAGCCGCTCGAACTAATGATGAAGGTTTCTTATTTCGATGATTTTAAATCTATTGGCTGGTTCTTGTAGGGTATCAGTGAACTCTGGAGTTGCTTGCTGGTGTCAAACATCGAGTGAGGTTTTCTTACTGTTGTTATGGAATGTTCTAATTCTTTGCTAAGCTCCAAGTTTCATGGCTGATTCATTCTTACAATTACTGAACTACGAGATTTGTCTGAAAACTTTCCAACCTAACAATGATACAAGACATTTTTTCTCAAATTTTTCTTCTTCTATTTTTCTAAATTTTCTTTGTAACTCTACACACTTCTCCCAGTGATGCCCCAATCTCTTAAGCCCGTTTAATTAATACTTGGCGTTTTTCTCTGCGAAATCATTGTTCACCAATGTGATTGTCTCCGGGTTTGACGAAAATGTCTGTCTTCTGAGCCTGGAGTCTATCTTCATCTGATAGCTGGATGAGAGAACAAAAGAAGTCGTTTGAAGCTCGATCTGGTGAGTAATGTGAATGGTGAAGCAGTTCAAACCGGAATTCGTGGATTTTCGACATGGCAGCTGCTGTGGTATGAAACGGCGTGAAAATAATCGATTAACATAACTCCAAGACTATCCAAAAAAACCCTCGTCATCACTTTTCCAGCCGAGAAAACAGTTTCTGCTGTTTTGGAACCGATGCCTTTTTTCAATTCCACAAAATCTCCAAAATGGCTGAAACTTTGGTGTGTAATTGTCAAGGGATTCACAACTACATTCACTAGATTTTATGGATGAGTGCTGCCATCTTTACGTTGTGGTCGGAAACTTTTTAGACCACCACGTACCACGTACATTTCCAATTTTTTTTTCAATTCTAATGGCTAGTGGGGTAAAATTCAAATTTTTACATTCCCAACATTTCTGATCAACTAAGGGTGATGATCTTTTTCTCCGAAATGCGTACGTTCATGTGTCTTGGTGGTAGTGTAGCGGAGTTTCCACGAGGGTGTCAGAAGCGCCACTGCAACATCATGCCTGAAACATTAAACTTTTTTCACTAATACTTATGCGCTTTTAACTGCTGTTTCATAACAAAAAATTTAATATACAGGGATAGATAGACAGCATCAGCCAAAAGTATAAGTCAACACTTTTTTTTAGATGCATACTAAATAAACTTGAATGCTAGTCATTCATCGGTCTGTGAAAACTCGTACAAAGGATTGGAACACGTTGTAAATTCCCAAATATTCCTACATAAGCCTATGTAGTATGTTGGTCTGTTACACTTCGCTTTCGCTGTTTCAACGGTCAACATTGATTCAGTTAGTGATACCAAATTCTCCTTTCGGCAGAATGGCCAAAGCAAAAGAAATAAACGTAGACGCGCAAGCAGGAATTCAATTAAAGAAGGATTCAGCTCGATAAAAATTGCCAGTTGACTTGGATGCTTTCGCAGGGGGGTTCCAATGACTATTCAACAATTTAAGATCAGAAGTGTTTTGATAAAATCGTCCTACAGAACAGTATCAGTGTATGCGGAAAAAGGCATAGAGTCTGTGAAGCGTGAATGAAGACTTGGTTGTCAAAAAAATCTCAAGGTTGTTCGACTAGAACAACGCTTCACCGAAGAATATTGGTCGGATATTATATGATTAGACGAATTTAACTTTGAAAAAAGTATTAGAAACGTTATGTATTTTCTCCAAAGAATAACTTTTCGATTCAAGTATCAATGCATTTTATTCTATGCGGGGATTTCAATAATATGATTTCAACTTTTTGGAACGCCAAATGTGACTTTTGTGCGCCGCAGTTCGGAGGGGTTACCAAAAAGGTTTGTGGTTGGATAGCTTCGAACGAAGGAAGAAATTTAGCCTTCAAAATACACTTCGGTACATTTAAATGCACTCCTCGAATCAGAGAGAAGATTTTCGTCGAAATCAACCTACAGAATCACCGATTCAGCGAGACTATTATATTGGAAGTCTAATGAAAATCCAGACTTATGACGCACCTTATCTTCGGTCTAAGGTTCGTGTGAGGTGGTTTCCTGATCATAGTATTGATTTGTTGGGATAATCCCCTCAGTCTCCACATCTTAATCATATAGAACATTTAGGGAGCATCCTGAAAAGAAGGATGCATGATTGATTTACAGCTTTCAAAACAAGTTTAATTTATGCCTTGAAAGAAGAGTGGGAAGCAATAATTACCCAAGATTGCCAAAACCATATTACGAATATGCCAAAATCATTGCTGCGATTTCAAAAGTAAAACAGGGTTCAACCTAATTATGACTTCTTGCAATAAAATAATATGAAAAACAATCATATTTGGCATTTTCTTTCAATCAATATCAATACGCATTGAAACATGTCACTTTTCTAGAATAAACTTAAATTTTTGGCCGAGACTGATATTATATTACGTAGCGTTAACATATACAATCTTTCAATTAGTGCGAATCTCATTTTGTATACTTATCCGTGAGAAAAGTATATTTATTTGTCTTAAATCTATAGCGCCGTCTACATTTATGACTCGTACTGCTTTTATTTTTGTCTCCGGAAGATTAACGTTTTTCCTGTATTCTTTTAGGACCCTCGTTTCAGCAAGAAGTTCATAACTGCGCGGGCAACGCCTGATCTTTTTCGTTACTGACTTCGGTCCTGCTGTTTGAGAGTGCTGCTCTTTTTTCCAGAGAAGGTCTGGATTTCTTTCAGCTCTCGACTGGCTTCCTTTACTGTCAGGTCTTGCTTTTTGATCGCAACATCTGAAAGTAATATCACAATTTCGCAGATCTTACCCTTCAATTGCTGTTATTCTCTCCTATTGTTTTTCTTCTGCCGAATTTGTTGTAATCTCAGGTTGAAAATATTCAGGCTCACATATTGTGGCTACCTTGCTCTTTTGTGGGCCTTATCCTGCTGTTCTTAACTTGTCAGCTATTAGGTGTACAAATATGAAATGCGGATTTTACTAACAGATGTCATAACCATTACATATGGTTTGTGCCGCGGATAACTAATATGGTATTTTGGAGGGCAAACATCTGTCCACAAATTCCAGTATGTCATAGGTTTTGATTGTACAAACATCAAAGTTTTTTTCACTTCAAAAATGTCGAATTACGTGCCAGAAAAAGAGGTTTTGCGGGGAAGTCTAATAACCATCATTTCATTTGAAGAAAACGGCAGCGGAAACTTATCGATTGTTAGTGGAACATATGGTGCACATGTCCCAAGCCAAGACACTTGTGAACGATGGTTTAAAAGATTTAAAAGTGGTGATTTCGATGTCAGCAACAAAGACCGTGGAAAACCACAAAAAATATTCAAAGATACAGATTTGCAAGCATTATTGGATGAAGACAACACAAAAACTGAAAAACAGTTAGCAGAAGCGTTGGAAGTTACTCAGGCAGCCATTTCACAACGTTTAAAAGCCATGGGAAAGATCTAGAAAGCTGGAAAATTGGTGCCGTACCAATTTAAAGAAAGAGACATCGAAAGGCGAAAAACCATTTGTAAAATTTTGCTTGCCAGACAGAAAAGAAAAGGTTTTTTGCATCGGGTTGTTACGGGCGATGAAAAGTGTATTTATATCGACAATCCCAAGCGGGTAGAATCATGGGTAGACCCAGGCCAGCCATCAACATCACAACCAGACCGAAATAATCATGGAAAGAAGACTTTGTTGTGTATTTGGTGGGATAGTCAGGGACCTTTGTATTACGAACTGCTGAAACCTGGTGAGACTATTACTGGCAAACGTTACCGACAAAATCTGATCAAGTTGAACCGTGTACTTATGGAAAAACGACCAGAATTTCACCAAGGACATGATAAAGTCATTTTTCAACATGACAATGCTCGGCCGCATGTTGTAATACCTGTCCAGAACTACTTGGGAAACATTAATTTTGAACTCTTCTCTCCACCGCTGGAGAAAAGCCCACATGAGGACCCAACACTGAAAAGTGTTGGGATATGATTTGCTAAATGTAATAGAATATTGATGCATTGAATATTTACAATGAAAAATTTTTATCTAATTTTTATCTTTTTATCTAATTTGCTGGTAGGGACAAATTTGGTATGAGCTCTTAAAGCTCATTTTACCTGCACGCCAGCATTACATGCCTGTCCACCTCGGTGGATCGCAACTTTTTTTTAGCAAATATAACACTTATTGGGTCATGTAACAATATTTACAATAATTTTAAAATACTTCTCATTTACTTTCATGTGGCGTAAACTTTTCATTCAATTAATATGAAAATTTAATCATTTATTTGCTAAAACACGGAGCAACTACATAAAAGATAATAGATATTGGTTTCAACCGATAACCGCAATCACTGGTACAATTTGTTAAATTTTCCAGTTGTTTGATAAAAGCGATTCGGGTATCGTTTTACAACTGAATGAAGTATTCGCTCCTTATGATCCTGTGCAAATTTTCATTGATATTTAACAAACTGCATTAATTGAATTCCGGTACAAAATGCAATGTGCACTCTGCTGCCAAACCACATCGACCTACGATTCATGTAGTCCGTATATGCCAAACGAAATGCCCTATCAAACGAATCCTTCCGCAAAGCCCTCCATTAAAAGTCATGAATATTGATAAGGAATTAAGCTTGAAATTTCGCCTGAAATCAACCAGCTAATATACAACAGTGAAGTAATCCCTTGAGCTTCGACACACAGCGATCGAGTGGAATTCGCCTCCGTTCCTGTTTGTCTCTTTCGCTTTCGAGGTAAATAATTTTAGCCTTTTGCTAGTTCGCAGCGGTTAGAGGAATTCAAGTTGTTGTTGCTATTCGAATAAATTTCAAAAAGGGACTACAAATAAACGTTTCATTTCCCTCGAATTCTTGTTTGGCTTTACCTTTACGAATTCTATTTTAAATACGAGTGGGAACGCACAGCATCTGGGGTGTAGCTTTATGTGTTGAGTGTACGAATCCTTTTTACTATAAAGGAACAACTGGCCGTCTGTTTTTCTGTGCTACGGGGGAGCTTATAAATATGTTCGAATATAAACTGTAAGCTTCAACAATAAGCTGGTTCTTACAATGGCTTTCAGCTGAATGCTAAGCAGGACAATGTAAGGGGTGTGGCACCTTCTCGTTCAAAAGCTGTTTCTGGATGCATTATTTGAGCTCCGACATGTCTTGAAGGTAAACATATGAGTAATTTATATTTTGGATGTTGAGATGCATTGATAAGGTCAATACCGTACTTAATTGGTCTGCTGAAAATTCATTTATGTTCTCCTTTTGCAGGATATACATTCTTTGTTAGTGGGGTTGCTTACGTGTTTTGTCTTAAATTTACTGTGCATGTTAATGTGAGCTTAACTCATGTCAATTTTTTATCAAATTTTCATCAGTACTTGTCAGATGGAGATGTTTTTGACTATATGAAAGAATTCGGAAGACAATAATATGAAAGATTTCTCAAATAGACGGTTGCGTTTTGTATGAAAATTAGTGGATTTCATACCAATTCAATTCATGCATGTAAATTATTTTTCGTATATTTTTTTCATATTTTTAAGACTTATATGAATTATATAATGTGCTGGTATACTGGTTCTTGTTATGTTTTTAGACATTATAAGCGTCAAAAGATCCAAGACTTCTACATTATAATAAATACGAAAACCCATGAAATTATTTATAGACGGCTAGTTTGATTATTTTCTGTATTCCGGAAAGGGTTTCACATTTTCTAATAACAAAATTCGACTACTGATGTATGCTACTTAATGTGTTTAACGTTTGCCTGAGAGAAGGTGTATTTCCATCTCGCTGGAAGGTGGCGAGGCTCGTATTGATCAGCAAGGGGAAAGGGGACCTCGGGCTGCCTTCTACATACCGTCCGCTTTGTATGCTGGACATAGCCGGGAAAGTGTTCGAAAAGCTCATTAAGGGAAGACTCACTGACACAATTCGTGCTACAGGGGACCTTTTTCCTCGGCAGTATGGATTTGGAGCAGGACGATCCACTTCCGATGCCATCATGGAAGTGGTGAATGAAGTCCGTCGAGCCGAAGCGCACAAAACTGATTCCAAACGAGTTGTCTCCGCCAGATGGTCAAATATTGTTGGCACATTGGAAAATTTTTTCCGATTGCCATGGTATCTGATGCGGATTTTGAGGGATTACTTAAAGGACCGCAGTCCGCTCTATGACACACAAGATGGGTAGCGCAATATGGAGATAACGTCTGGTATAGCGCAAGGCTCAATACTTGGACCAGACTTGTGGAACGCCTCATATGACGGGCTATTGAGGCTTGAGCTGTCAGATGAGTCGCGCTTGGTCGGCTATGCAGATGATATAGCAGCTCAGGTCGCCGGGCGCACAGTCGAACATGCGCAGCGCAGACTGGGAATGCTAATGCGTCGAGTGAAGGAGTGGATGACTACCTGCGGGTTCAGGTTGGCACTAGACAAAACCGAGGTGGTCACTCTTACGAAGAAAAGAATTCCCACGGTAATTCCTTTGCGGATCGGAGTTGCGACTGTTGAGTCTAAAGTTGCAATAAAATATTTGGGACTATTGATCGATTCGAAAATGAGCTTTTCGGAACAGATCAGGGCAACGGTGAAAAAGGCCGGGATAAGCGTTTCGGCTTTAAGTAGACTAATGTGCAACATCGGTGGGCCCACACCAATCAAACGTCGACTCCTCATGAGTGCTGTACAGTCAGTGCTACTGTACGGCTCTGAAGTTGAGAGGAGAGGCAGCGCACATTACTCGAGTGGCAACAGTCCTGGGAAGGCGACTCTCATGGCCGCTGAACTGCCCGCCTTATAGAGGACGTGGAATCGTGGCTAAATCGAAGCCACGGTGAGACTTATTATTACCTTATCCAGCTTCTTAGCGGGCATGGGTATTTTCAGTCTTATCTGCACATGATTGGTAAATCACGGTCCCTAGACTGCATTTTCTGCCCAGGGGAAAGGGATGACGTATGTCACACCTTCTTCAACTGTAGAATGTGGAACAGGATGCGTCAGGACTTGTGGGAGGTAATGGGAGAGCTTTCTCCAGACAATCTGGTCGGAGAAATGCTGAAAACTTTCGACAAATGGACCTGTGTGGAACACTACTCTCGGGAAATACTTACAGGAAAAAACAGTGAGCATGGATAACCTTGGGCGCGGGGTCTAGGGGGGTCACCTCTGTAGCGTTCCTCCTCCATCCTGCTCCCTCCCGCTGGAGGGAGATTTCTCTACGCTGACGACGCCCTAGGGTGAAGTAAAAAGAGGACTAGCCCGAAGCAATGTGTCAAACAGTTCCAGGCTAGAGTCTCTTGACAGGGGGGCGGGGTGTGTTTTGTGGGTAGTCTGGTAGCATGCGCTCGCAGGAGCCCCACACTCCGGGCGTAAATTGCCTTCACCACCCAACCTAAAAAAAAATATCAAAATTCGACGAAAAAACGTTGCAATAAAAGTTCAACAACAAAGTTACAAAATTACTTCATATATTGCATGTTGAAAAAAGGTAAACGAACAACGCAAAAATATGTGATTTGTAAGAAAACAACGAAAAAACCTGGAAAATAATAGCAAATCTCGTGACTCTCTCAATAAAAAAGATATGACTCTCAGTAACCATATGATTTAATTGCGCAACTCCACAGGTGCCTCTCGCTTATGATTTAAACTTCCTTTAAAACGATCTTATATTTTCTTATCTGAGATTAGTGCTGTACCTGGAAGCGGACTGCATTCTCTGTATCAGTTCGAATTTGGCAGTCTTGGGAGAGTGAGCTGAAAAATTTAAATTCTATAAGTTCCATGAGCTCGAGTGAAAATGGTTTGATTAAGAACTGCTTAACGAATAAATTGTTGTTATACACATAGAGCTTGGTGATAAAGAGAACACGTTTCATCGCCACTGATAGTGTAAGAAAATGAAAGATTAGAATAAAGGACAGGGAATGTGACAGCGACAGTACTGAATGAATTAGTTGTACAGAATCCGAAGTAATATCCTCGAGGATACCGTTCATAAGAGAAGATACCCCTGTGGGGCGGCACATACGTGCGGACAAAAAGAAACCGTTGGATTTTTCCAAATTTTTTTTACCAATGAACTCGAAAATGAAATAGTTACTGAACCAATGAACTATGCTAGAGCGAATTCATCCATATACAAGGTCTCTTTCAAAAGTGCCCGGGCTGGTAAAGAATAAAGAAAACTGGTGGTGGCATCTTTCAGATCTTTTCGGTATTTCGTCTAACATCCATCATAGACGTTGTGTCAAAATTTTATGACATTTGAATGAATAGAACCCAAATTATTGCGCTCTGAGTGACTGTAATTTTGTATCATCGTTCGAAAAATTAATTTTGAACAAAGAATATTAAATTCTGTTTTAAACTCATGCATGAATTAAATAATGCAAAATGCTTATGGTAGTGAGTGTTTAAACATCTGTGTTTAACCACTCGAAGATAGATGTACACCCGTACATCTATCTTCGAGTGGTTTAAATTTTTTGAAGAAGGCTGGGATGCGCTGGATGACGACGAACGTTCCGGCCGTCCAAGATCAGTTGTGAACGAAATGAACGTTGAATTAGGGTGTGAATTTATTAAAAGTGAACCAAAGTCCTCATTGCGTGACATGGAAATGGTGCTTAATATGTTTCGTGAGTCGATTCATTGCATTTTGACGGAGCACTTGGGCCTCAGAAAGATTTCTGCACGATTCGTTCCTCACAAGCTGACCGATGATCATAAATTGCTTTGCATTCAACATTGCAACTGCACTTGGTTAAGGAAGACAAAAAGGTCCCAAACTACCGAAAATCTATTGTAATGGTCATGAAACTAACCGAAAAAGTGCCGAATTGTAGCATCCGCATGACCCTAAACCCAAAAAATCGCGTTTCGAAAAGTTAAAAGTCAAATAAATGTTGATTGACACAAAGAGTTCATTCCTCAAGGCTGAACGGGTAATGCTGTGTTTTATCTTTGTGTTATACGTCGTTTTCGGCCAGAATATTTGTTACAAGATAATACGCCGGCTCATCGTTCAAAGCTTGTGACCATTTTTTTTTATAGAAAACGGCATTCTTTCCATCAACCACTCGTCGTATTCGCCTGATTTGGCACCATGTGACTTCTATCTGTTTAGAAATTTACACTTGTGAATGGAAGGAAAGCGTTTTGGGAACATTGAAGACATCCAAAATTCGACTACCGCCATTTTAAACATGATATCTAAGAATGACTTAAATAAATCTTATAGACCGTGCCAAACGGTGTGAAGAAATCGAAGGGAACTACGTTAAATAAAATAGATAAAAGCAATTTCTTTGAATTAAATTTCGATTTTGCCGAAATTATTCGTATTTTTCTTAATTCTTTACGAGTCCGGGAACTTTTGAGACCCACTTTGTACATATTAGAGAACAAGACGCTATCATCATATCATCATATGCGATATCGCGAACATTGCACAGTGTGACTATCGAAGAAATGTGGGCATTTTCGGAATGATAACAAATATGGGGACAATGCCGTTGGCGAATTCACATAAGTCACAAAATGATGTCAGTAACATTCGTTTTTATTCAAACAAATTTACTAGAACCCCAATCAGCCAATTTTTTAAATGCTTCATCAAGAAACAACCCCAGTAAAAGATGCAGCTCCAAAAATACTTTTACAACTAGTAAACTGTTTTCTTCACTGTGTGAAAGCCAAACTTTCGAAGTATCTTACACCGGGAGTAGACATGAGAGAGAGTTTTGTGAATGAGTCCAATATCAAACTCATAGGTCGGATTTCCTTTCATATTAACAACCCGAAAAAACTAACGAACTTGGGTATTAGAGTTAACATGATGGCAGACTCAAATACGGGATATATCTATGGTATGGAAGTCTTACTACGTCTTTCATGAGAAATTCATGAGGCAGGACCTTCCGATATCAGCAAGAATGCCGCTGTCCCATTATACTTTCCTGTTGGAGAAAGTGCCTGGTACTCAAGGACACCATATATTTACCGATCGGTATTACACAAGCTTTATCTGCGCTGAAGGGTTTTTCAAATTGAAATACCTTTTTACTGGAATAATCTTAACTAATAGGAAGTATTTTCCAAATCCCTAAGGTGTACGGCTTTAATGTTTAACTTATTTTGGTTTAGATGCATTTAAAAGCTTTTTTTGGGTTTTAGTAAGAGATGATGCCAAAAAAAGTACATACGCCATTTTGATCGTCTGACATTCAGCTGTAAGCTCACAGAAGTTTAGTCCGCCATAACCAGCGTGTTTGTTCCACAGTGTTGATCAGTCATGTCATGTCGACATGTCTACATGTCGGTCAGTCATGTCGAATTTTGTGCCTGAAACAGAACATTCGAGGCACTCATTGCTTTTCTTGTTTAATCAAAAAAAAGGCGGTTGAAAGACATTGTTTGCTGATAAAAGCACATTGCGAAGCCGTTTCTTCAACACCAAGGTTAAATCGCTTCGGCAATTATACAATGCTCTGCGTCTAGTGGGATTAGAGTGATATTGTATACTATGAACTCTTGAAGCCTGACGATACCGTTAATATACAACGCTGTCGTCAACAAATGATGAATTTAAACCAAGATTTAATCGAAAAACGAACGGAATGGGCAGAAGGCGTGGCAAACATGGCAATGAAAGATACAGTGAAATCGCTTGGATGGGACATCCTTCCGCACTCGCCGTTCTCTCAGACTTGGTGACATCTGACTGTCACCTCTTCGTGGCAATAGGGCATGCGTTCGCTGAGCATCACTTCAGCGATTTCTAGGCCAGTATTTTCATCAAAACAAAGAAAAGGTTTCCCAAGAAAATTACTTATTTTTCTAACAAGAAAAGCGGGAAAAATATGTACATACACCTGGTAGACACATATGCTGATTATGTAAATAAATGTACAGAATCAGAAATCCGTTTGCAACAGCAAGTTTCAACACGTGCTTCGCTTCGGGGAAGAAGAGAAGAGACCTTCGAGAAGAAGACCATGTCGTGGCATCACATCTATCGACTTAAACCAGAAGTAGGATAAGAGTGAAAACTAACGTATATTATATATTATATCTATACGTATTATTGAGAACCATATTTCCCGCTTATAATTTAACCTAAATTGTACAATATCAACATCAAGGACTTTCAGAAACACTGAAAAGGATTTATCGACAAATATTTTACCTCAGATTATTTGGAGAATTAAACGAAGGAACTCAGCTCAGGATTATTAATTTGTATTATGTTGATAAATATTATATTATATATATAAGTGCTCACACTCATGGAGCATGTGGTAACTACTTAAAGGCGCTTACATTTTGAATAGATCTCCAACAGATTGGGAGACGGTAAACGTCAGAAGTAAGTGGAATTCTGTTTGTACTCGAAAATTTCTTCTTATTTTAGTGTAGAACACGCATACCTGTCCCAAAGTTCTAGCGTGAAATTGCACTATATATATAAATCTTCTGTTGCTTTTTGTATCTCTGCCTGAGTTTAATCAACCAAAAGTGTTGGCGCATGTTTGAGGTAGTCTGTGACTTGGACATCAATCAGCAAACATACGCCCGATGGGCATTGCGAAGAAAGAGATACGAATACCGAATGAAGCGAAGCATGCTTTTGCAAGATAATGAGCATGAAAATTAAACGGCGGAGATGATTTGGGAGACAACAGTGGTTTCTCAGCTTGAGTGTAGGAGAGAAATATTTTTTGGAGAAGAAAGCATTCGCAAGATATAGTGGAAGGAGACAAATATTAAACGAAAGTATACATATAAAAATTAAAATAAAAAATAAAAGGAAAGTTACAAATTTTGAGTCCTTTACCAGGCTCAAATGATTACAAATACAAATGAATCTGGAAAGTGTTGGTTGAAACTTCTCAGAATGGGAATTCATTCTTATTATTTCCGTTGATTAGTAATTGATGGTATAGGACGCGGGAAGACGAAAAAAAGCGATGAATGTCATGATGAAAGCTATGGAGAGATTCTTACAATGGGCTCATCCAGATTTTTTGATATTTTAAGTAAAAGAATCTTAACATCGTTGTCGATCCTCACTTTTGGCATATAGATTCGACTACGTGATAAGTAGTCTGAAAGAATGTCCAGAAACAATTAGGTTTTCTGATAAGTTGTTATAGCACCACGTTACGAGTGACACTAAGTGACAATAAGTGGTTTCGTTCTTATAAAAATATTGGCTTATCTCTCGGCCGTTTATGACGTCGCTTTTAGTCATCCTAAGCCTCATTTAAAGAACGTTTCGTTGGAAGCAAAGTCTGTATTAAAATTATTTCTGCACCGTTCAATATTGAGAAACAAAAGAATATTTTTGACATAAGCTTAAAGCGGTGGAGGTTATGTCAAAAAACTTCTTTTGTTCGGCAGTCAAAAAGACAACAGTGCCAAAAACATTGGGAACGAGATTTGGAGAATTTTGGGTAGTATTACGGCTATTTTGACCCTCTGCAAGTGGTATAGGAAATCGAGAGCAGGCAATTTCGAGTTGAAAGATGGAGACCGCTGCGGCCGCCCAGCAACGACAAACATGCATCGTCCCAAGACTTTGCTTGCTTAGAATCTGCGATTCTGTAGTGTGGGTGAGTTGGTTAATGCTACATAAGTATTCGATGAAGATGGGATATCCGAATCGAAGTTTGAGTTCCACAGCTATTGACGAAGACCGATTTTATGAACCGCGTTCCTACATGCGATTTGCTTCTTCAGTGACATGGACTAAATCTCTCTTTAAAGAGTCTTCTCATTGGAGATGAGTCCTGGATTTTGTATCAAAATGAGACCTGCAACAGTTGCGGAGCCTGAAGTACTTCAAACGAAGAGGAATCTTTCGTGCATGTGATGGGACTGGGAAGATGTGGTGTAGTACGAGCTCCGTTCTCAAGGTGATATGATCAATGCTGACAAATATTGCAATCAACTCGGATCAACTGGAAGCCGCAAGAGCAGATAACCGTCAGAAATGGGGAGCTGATGAGCATTGTTTTCGTTCATGACAAATCAAATCCACATGCTGCGTTGCCGGAAAGCATTAATTTTTATAATTTAATTGGGACCTCATCCTTCGTACTTTCCAGACCTTGCCCCATCCGATTATTACTTGTTATTCTCCTGTAAAAATTCTATCCGTTGTTAATATTTCAAATCCGTAAGCGAAATAAAAACGAGCCTAGATGAATATTTTGAAAGTAAGCCTCAACAATTTTGGACAGAAGACATATTAAGGCTTGCCAAGAGATAAAACAAGGTTATAGAACAGAAGGTTTCTGATGTAATGTAGTAAATCAACATTAATAAATTAATATCGTGTATTGATTTTGCATGAATAAAGGGAAGAAATTTATGGGACATTATACTAAAATGAATTAGTTAACGCTTGTGATTTTTCTTAAGGAAAAATTACATTGAAAGTAACATAAATATATTTAAAATAATTAAAGAGTTTGTTTAACTTATCTTCCATGTAGAATGAAATTCTATGTTAAATGGCCAAATATCCTGAAAAATACGCAAAAACTCAAGCGATCCTAAAATTTTGCCCATTATCTTTAATAAATACATTAGTTTATTTGATATGTCTATGTTTATGCCTTTTTTCTTATCGACATTGATAATAGATCACCTCACAGATTTCCTCTTATGCGGTAAGGACGAAAACCATGAAATAGCTCGCACATACCATACCAAGGAGATATCCAACGGTTGTATTAATTGAATGTGTTGTCAAGAAGAGATGATTTATCGTTATTTATTTTGCCGTGTATGAAGTATGAAGTGAGTCCCTTGATAGCATAAAACAATGTACATGATAATCTGATGGAAGTTTCTATTCCATCATGGCTGTTTTTCTTGGAAGTGTGAACCCAAATATGTGTGATAATTGGAATTAATTTATCCGAAAATATTTGAATAAATCTTCTGGTAGCAAAACAGCCGTGATGATGAAAAGTGCTAAGCAGTTTGAGTTTATAACATAAGCTTCCTTTTTGTGTCACCATTGTGAAAATTACAGACTGTACCCATAAGAATAACCTCGTAAGTATGGTGTAAGAAAACTGAAATTGATGCATATGAATACGTAAAACTTCATATGAAAAACCGCAAGTATCATCATGTGTTTCGTTTCCTCATGCGTTCACATTGATTAGAAATAAAAAAAAAGCAGGCTGTTATACGCAATCCTGTTCCTTTTAAATGAAATCAAACCAAGTGTATTAACATCCTTTCAAACGTATCACGAAACTTATATTTCGACCTATCGAAAACGTGTTTCACAGATAAATGATATTCACAAGGCATTGCTTTCAGATCGTTATTTCTAAAGAACTCCATCTGGTATTCTGTTTCCTTGAAAGTGGCAACAATTCATTCTCCCTTACTCAACATTCGTTAGCATATAGGAGTGTGACGAAATGTATTGCTTGTCATGGATTGTTACAAACTATAATATAATTCTGTCATATTCAGCATTCAATCCTCGAGAGATCGTATGGGTTCTCATATTTTTCTTCTTATTGTGCTAGTTGTTGTTAATAGTAAAAGGAAGCATGTGGCCTAATCTGTCAGTGCCATTTATCATACACGAGTATTCGGTTTGAAGTAAAATTTGAATGTGTATCATAGAGACGAGGATTATTTGAAAGGGTTTAAAGTATTCCACAAACACTTTGGTTTCAAGAGTGAATACAAAAGTAGTTAAAATTAAGAGGAATTTATCATATCAAACATAGAGAGATTCACCTCGTTTTGTGTCATAAACTATGTTTTATTAAAGCAAAAAAGAATGAAAATAATATAAATAAAATGCGTGTTATTAGTGAGTTCACCAAAAACGAGACCGTTGATATTTTAAATGTTCGTTTCAAACTTTATTTTGTGATCTGGACACATCAAATGTTGTGGCTACTCGGGAGAGACTTCTTCGTTGCCTTGTCTTTAAATAAGAGCACTCTCAAACGGCTTTTTGTCGAAGAATATTTTTAGCAAGGACCTTTGACATTTGATTTATATCGTTCCTTGGCAACAAATCCGATGTTATAGCAATTCGATTTCATATCACTCAATTGTTGTTTGAGCAATATGGGATGGGCCTCAGTCTGGTTCAAATAATGTAGGAGTGTTGTATTCCGAATCCTCTTCCATGCTAGGCACTTTAGGCTTTGACATACAGCGTGAAAAAACTCCTCACCCATACAACGTGAGGTTAAATTCACCCCATAAAATATTGTTTCTGTTCTGTGCAAGTATTGAATTGAACATGCTAATTTTTTTGTTCTCTGTATTCACAAACTAATGAAAAAAAAATAAAAAATATGCTATTTATCAACATTAATAGAAAGAAAAAAAAAGTATAAAATAAATTATTTTGATTAGAATTAGGTTATAATATATAAGTCGTAGGATAAAAGATCATTGTTGCGTGAACATTATAATTGATTTTTTGATATTGTTATTTTGTTCTTTTCATTGGTAAATGATAATATTTAAATTTAGAGACCCATTTGGGCCATTAAGTTTTTTCGTATTTTTATTGTTTAGAATCAGCTTTATATTCTTAAAAATTTATAACGATGAATAATAAATAAAGCGCTTTTGACTTTGACTAGAAAGAAAGAAAAAAGACACAAAACTTTCATAAATCTTGTAAAAAATCAAGCTGATGTTCTTGTCTCGGAAAAGTCAAATATTTTTTATGTAAGAGTTTATTATAACACATATTTGGCTTTATTCAGAAAAGTATTTGGTACGCAACTAAGTTTTTGCTGTTTTTTTTTATGAAATTGCCACCTTATTGTGAAAAAAATGGTTAAAAATGAATGATTCAAAATATTGCCCATCGCTAGCGACAACTTTTTCTGGCAGAGACAGCATCTTTCTGGCAGAGTTCGAATACTGTCACGGTAGAAGTGTTCGTCTTTTGAGGCTATCCATGAATCAAGCTAATTTGAGATGTCTTCATATGAGGAGAACTGTTGATTAGCCAGACCATGTGCCATCAAACGGAATAAGTGATAAACGGATGGCGCAAGATCTGGGGAATATGGCGGGTGGGGTAGGACTTCGAAATTGAGCGTTTCTAAGTAGGTTTTAGCTGGTTTGACAACATGAGACCGAGCATTCCCCAGTGATGATTCTGTCCGGTTTCAATAGCTCATAATAAAAAACACTGCCCTGGTCCCACCAAATACATAGCAAAACCTTTGCAGCGTGAATATTCGTCCAAGCAGACGGCGTAGAAGCATGACCCGGCAGTTTTTTGATTGATTTTGACCCATGATTTGGGTCTTCTCTTTGCTATAATTTGCTCTTAGCTCTCTTCTCGTTGCTATAATGAATACATTTTTCATAACCCGTAACGATGCAATTGAGAAAACCCTTCTTTTTTTGCCGCTGGAGCAGTTGTTCACAGGCGAAAAAACGACGCTCAACGTCTCTTGACTTCAATTCATAAGGAACCCAAGTTTCTTGTTTCTGAATCATTCACAACGCTTGGAAATTGCTTGGCGGGTAACAAAGCAAGCTCCTGTTGCGTTTGGCACGGATCTTCATCGAGCAATGCCTCCAATACAGCGTCTTCCAAGGTTTTTGGTCTTCCTTCACGCGACCGGTTTTCAACACCAAAATCACCGTCTTTGCAGCAACAGAATCAATCACGGCACGTTGTCTCACTTACAGCAGTATCTCCATAAACTTTTTGCAGCTATCGATGAGCTTCAGCCGCCGTTTTCTTTGAATAAAAGAAAAAAAGCATCACTTCCCGCAAATGACGATTATTTGGCACAAAATTCGACATTTTTACACAACCAAAAGTATATGACACAGAAACAAAATCACTCATGTGTCGAAGCGGTTTGTTTACCATATGTCTAAGATTGGTCCATGACGATTTGGTTATGTCACAATCTACCAGCACTTACTACTGGAGCCATCTCTTGAAAAATAGCGGGGAACTTAGGTGCGCACCTAATACAACCAGCTCTTTAGGTCCATAATACTTAGATAAATTGCTCCATAAATCATTACAGTTTTGGCACAACAGTTTTGCATGTTCTTTACATATCGTAACATTACAGCTGAAGCCATTGACAGTCTTCATATCTTTGATCCTTGGACAGAATGAACGTCTTTGTGATCTTCTTGGTTGCTTCGGTTCTGGTTCCATGATCTATTCATTCAAAATTTCTTATATCTTGTAGCATATGTGGATTGTCTTTAATTATCCTGATATGGTCTTCAAGCAATGAAAGTCCCTTCTAAGGTTGGTCTTATCTTTCTCCATACCGTTCATACTAGCATGGTTCAATATTGAGAAAAGCGTCTACTGTTACAGGAAACTTCATACGTTCGAGCCAATTTATTGGCGACAACAACGCGCCCTTTTTTTTCGAGTTATAAAATGTTATAGCAGCCTGGTCGATGGTCGAAATGTTATAACAATATTTCTGAATCTACCTCGTTATCATGATGTAAGGAAGACATAATTTTTATGAACTTTTGTTGCTTCGGTACGTAAGAAACAATGGTAATAACATTTATAAAAATAAGACCAGATTCTTTTATGACTATAAGTCTTATTATTTTCGAGTAAATACGTATTTTGTTATTATACAATATTATACAACAACATATACAACCTTCTTCAGTACAACTAACTTATTCGTAAAAAGTTTTTGCCTATTTATATACATAAATTCTACCTACTTCCAAAAATCATATCTATTAGTTTACTACAGTTGTTTCCTACATCCTCATTAAGTCTTTTTTCCACAGGTATTTTCCTAATTTCGATACTTTCAACCGTATCTAATTTATAGATTTTATTGACCTCCTTAATGACTCTAAATTATCGAAGGTTATGGGATGACCATCTTCTGCGACTGCCGATCTTATTACTTTTTTGTTATTTCTTCGAAGTGACACCGCCTCCATCATGTGTTCCTTGAAACGCACTGAAACCAAATTTTTCGTCTGTCTCATGTAGCTTTTTTTACATATCGGGCACGTAATCCGATATATCCTGCTTTTTTCTTCATTACGCTTTTTATCTTTTTCGGAGTATAGAAGGGTTCCAATTTGGTTCCTCCTACTAGTGCCTACCGCTTTGATGCCATGCTTTGCTAGAGTGCCAGCTAGGCTGCCGAAGATGTGTGAATATGGTATGGATATTCTATTAGTATGCTGAGAGTCGAATGATTTGTTAGTTGTGATGAGATTTGAGAATTCTCGTCGTGCTAGTTTTTCCCTCTTCTTCTTGACCATGTTTTCAATAACTTGTCTGCTTTTCGATGTTAAACCTTTCATAGGTAAGCGAGACTTTTAGAAGGCGGTGCACCATACTATTGTATGCGGCTAGTTTTTGATGAAATGTATGGTACGAAGTTGATGAAATCGTCCTTAAAGTGCTAGTTAATTTCCTATATATGTCGAATTCTAGTTTTTCTCCGATTCTAATGACCATGAGATCCTAGAAAGGGATCGCTTCGTTATTTTCCAACTCCATGTTGAACTTAATGTTGCCATTGATTTTATTTCGATTATTTAAAGTTGACTGAACTTTATTTCTTGGAACAATGGCAAAAATGTCGTCAACATACCTCCACCACACTCTCGGCATAAAATTATTTTCTGAAATGATTTCTTCTATACTGGACATGAAGATTTCTGCTAGCATCGGTGATAGGGGGCTACCCATTGCCAAACCCCTAGTAACTTTAAAGTACTTGTTCCGAAAGGTAAAGTAGCATTCTCGCATGCATAGTTCAGCTAACTTTCCACATTGTTCAACGTTTTTCCTCCACTGGGAATGTAGTGTCCCATTTTTCCAACCACTTGACGAGCTCATAAGTTGCTTGTTTTGTCGGTGTACTCGGGAACAGTGATTCAACATCATAAAATACTAAAATTTCGCTTATCAATAAACTCGAGCGAATTTTTGACAGATCTTACACCTTCTATCTGGCCCACTTTTTTGCACTCTAAGATTAGCCATTTTGCGATTTTGTAGGTCGAGGAATAGCTGTCTGCAATGATCTCGCGTAGTTCTAGATTTGGCTTATGAGTTTTCAGATTTGGCTTATGGGTTTGGCATCTTCAGTTTATTTATATTGTCAAAGTAATTACTGGCTACTTTCAATGCTTTGTCGACTCTTTTGACTGACTGATCTAAAGGGTTGGTGATTAATTCAAAAAAATTGCCGCCTCGAAGCTTTTCCTCGACTAATTGATCGTATTCGTGCTTCTGCATAACCACAATTTGGTTGCTCTTATCTGCTTTAAGATAGAAGACATCTTTTTTCTTAAGTTGTTATACTATTGATTCTTCCTTGGAAACTTTGTTTGGTCGCCCCTATTGATTACTCATGACTTTCCTTATGTCGGTTCGAATTGTATCTTTTGTGACTTCGTTAAGCCATTTGATGTCAGCTTCGATATCTGTGAATACGTCTTCAAGTAGAGGGTTCGATACAAGTGTGTAGTTGAGTCCCTTGTTTAAAAGCTGCATTTCTTCTTCTGTGAAAATAATATCCGTTTTATTTATTAGAAAATTAGGTAACATTCTGTGTGTCGGTTTTTCTTTTGTTTGTGGGGTAATTTGTTTTTCACGCAACTTATTATTCAAAATCTTTTCTTTTCTAATTTTTTTCACAATCGTACGCTCTTCTTAGTTTATGCATAGTTATTTCTAATTGGCCACCATCTTGTGTAATAGTATTTGCTAGTTTTAGATGTATATTATAGGCTAAAGGTGCTAATTTTTAAAGGTGCTAAAATCTAATTTTTTATATAAATAGTTTATGCTTTGTTGAACCAACTTCCGTTCAACTTCATAAGAGAAATTCCTAGCTCTTGAGATACCTGCTATTGTTTTCATTCTGTGTGATTTCAGTGTAAAACGTATATCTTGGCTGAGACCTGCCATTCTTTGTTTAAATTTTAATAAGTTTTTGAATTCCACATACGACTTGGTTGCCATCTGATACAAGAATATTTCTTCTAGAACTTTTTGAAATCCAAAAAGAGAAGATTTTTCTTCATGTTTACCCGTGAATTGAGGTGGAAAGAAACGCTTTCTTTGATTTTAGTGTACCAACAGCAGTTAATTTGTGGCTCTGGAGCAAATTTACAGCAACTTTGTAGCTAATGAAGAAGTTATCTATGGTGATGTTCCTTCAAGATCCTTATACATAACTCACTAAACGATCTACCACATCAAGCGGGTTATTACTAACTGCATATGGGCTATTGTCAGGCTGTTTCCCACAGTAAATTTCCAAATTCAACGTATAAAACGTTTTTGCATCTGCGAGAGTATACATTGTTTTTAACCCATATTATGCCGGTTTGGAAGGAATATATTGACGAAAAGAGCATTTTCCTCGAAAACGTATGGTTCTTCACAAGACAGTGTATAGGCATCCACACATGTTTCAATGAACATGTCAAAAATATCTCGAACTGGTGCTAAGGGATCTATACGAGCTATGGCCGTTCGAGTTGATGTATCATCGAATACCGAAAACCTTCTTACAGGGCAAGGTGTGGTGAACGCTGGTACGTGGTGTAATTGTTGCTCAATTGAATAGCAAGTTTTGAAATAGAATTCAAATGAGTGAGAATTTCTTTATAACTGACAAATAGCATTAACCAATTAAGAATTAACTTATGTTTGCCTTTACCAAGAGTGGGTAAAAGGCTTATCGGGTTATAGTTGTTAAGAAGGCGGCAATCCTTATTCGATTTGGCGTTTGGAGGAAGAAGTAGAGCGCATCCATGTCATCCATGTCGAGGTGATCTAGCTAATTCGGAGCTAATCTAATTAATCATGAAAAACGTATAGTCAGCACCATGTGCTGCTCCCATCGTTTACTTATAACCAGAGACTCACTTTTCCAATTTTCCCATCGATTCGATTTTCATTATTTTGCATTCAAAGGCTGACATATTTATTATGTTGCTTCGAAATTGCAAAATATTTTGAGTAATGTGTAACGTAAAGTATTATTCATTTCAATAAGGACAGATGCAACGCCATATGTTCCTTGAGTTGTATGCTATCCTTTAATGTTACATAATGTGTTTGAAAATCGATTTGACGTCAGATGTTGGTCGACAGTAAAGTTACACACCGTACTGTACGTGTCAGTAATACAAAATACCACATGCGAACGTTTTGAAGCCTTAGAATTTCGTGTTCTCAATTGGATATCAGCTAGGATACTCTCATATTTGCACATATGAACAGATTTCGTATATCATAATATCAAAGTGAATATCGTAGGTCGCACTCATGTGTCTCACACACAACGCTATCACTTCACTAGATATAATAAATGCCTTACTACCGTGAGTACAAGGACATTCATCCGGTTACAGCTAACGCCCTTAAATTACTTGCCTACTCCGGAATTCAGGATGTCACCGGGACAGTAGAACGAATTACATCCAGTCCATACATTTGTATAGCTGGATACAGACATTCTTTTTAGTCAGCACTAGAGACAGACTTGCATAGTTCCACATCCTACTCCTTGTTAAGATTCCGAATTGTGAGTTCAACCTCAACTCGTTTATCCCCAGGTCATATTAACATTTTATGGTCGGCATAAGAAATTCTATTTGCACATTCTGCTCGTGTCATTCGACGATACTAAGTTGTATTTTGGGTTGAATTACAAAGCTATAGCTCCTCTCTCCCGGGGCTGATTGGAGTGGGTAAATGCGGAACAGAATTTTACAAAGTTAACTGAAGATTTCCCAGATTGTTCCCACATGTATCGTTAAGAAATGTGGATATTCGCGGCGACAAATTGCGAACTATGGTGGAATTTGCCGATTGCAAATTTTCTCCACAGCCGCATAATGTGAGGAAAGAACTGAAGACATTGCTGCGAGCTGAAATGAAATGAATAATTATTATCGTCTGTTAAATTGTACGTTTGAGAGGAAATCGAAAGCAGAAGTAGTGGAAATTGTTGTTGAACATTCTCTTCTATGAATGGGAAGTTAGATAGCTTTTATTTCTTACCAACGCATCACATTCATAGCAAAACTTGATGAGGATCGCTGTATTCAACGAACTTCTAAAATCAAACTTCAAAACACTAAAAATTTGTTTTCCACGATTCTAGAAAATTGAAATCTCAGCAACTTATCAATAATCCTTAAATTGAAGCATCGCTTATGCCGTTCTGCTTTCTATGTTCAATCCTTGTTAAATAACTTGATTATGTGCTCAATCCAACTTTTTTAAGTGTACTCTCATCCAAAGAATCAATTTTAGAAATATGAAAAACTTTATGCAGCAAATTTTCTACAGGAGTTTCTATCGAATCGTTTACAACTTATTCAGTGAACACATTCAAGGCTTACGAAATGAAATAGTTTATTCATAATATTGCATTTGTTAACTCGATCAGAAATCATTATGATCTGAAAGCATCCTTTCAAGTGTTCGTAGTAGAATTAATGAAATCTAATCTGACTGATTGAATTAATGCCTAATTTTTTTCTATTGCCTTTTTTGTCTTTCAATCGCTGAATTTTAAATTTGTATCTATTGTTTCATTTGTATCGTTTAAAAACAAAATTTGTGGTTGGCTTAGTTAAGTCTGGATAGGCTACTTACTCATGAGGTGACGTAGCGCTAAAACTTCAGGCATAGAAGAGAAGGCTCCAACCGTCATATACAACTTGTACGAGAGCGTTTGAAAAGTCCAGCAAAAATAAAAACTGCTTACGTGATTGGAGTAAACCTTTATTTTTCGACATAATCTCCTTTTAGGCTTATAGACTTCGTCCAACAATGTTCTAATTTGTTGATCCCTTCCGAATAATAGGATTTGTCGAATTCTGCAAAACAGTCATTAGTGTCTGCATTCACCTCCTCGTTTTAATAAATCCTTTGTCCCGCTGGCCATTTCTTCACACTAGGGAACAAATTGTAGTACGAGGGTGCCAAGCCTGCAGAAAAGGGGAAATGTGAAACGAGTTGGAATTCTATTTTCATTAATTTTGCGCCCACAACTGCTGAGGTGTGTGCTGGCGCGTTGTCGTAATGGAAAAGAATTTTCTTGTGACCCAATCGCGGGCGTTTTTCTTGCAGCTCGGTTTTCAAACGTTCGGAAAACGATGAATAATATGCACCAGTAATAGTTTTACCCTTCTCCAGATAGCCCTTGAAAATTGGAGTTAGAATCGTACTAGCAACAGTCTCAACCAAAAAATGGGAAGCTCTTAGCTCGACGGGCTTTTATAACATTCGCTGCCAAATGGGCTGTTATGTCCAGTAGCATTTTTCAAGAAACATGGAGCCATCATACCACCGGCCGATAAAGCACACTAACAGTGATTTTTTTCAGATGTCATTCCTGAGTCGTTTCTGGTGGTCTGTCAGCTTCAATTCCTGCATGAGTTGGATTTTGTATGCTCGCAAGCCAAGATCTTTCCATAAAATGTTGCATAACCTGTAGGGGCAAAGTTTTAATTGCTGTGCACGACGTCGCATAGATACATTCGGGTCTTCAACGGTCCTAAGCCCTACAATTGCGCTGCTGTACAATTGCGCACTGCACTGTACGACGTCTGGGTGGATGTTTTTTTTTCAATGAGTTTACCTGATGCTGAAACGATCCATATTAATTTAATAGAGTTAATTGTTCGGATGGACGATTATGACGATCATAAAATTGAAGGAGTGCTTGTGTTTCGAAATCAAATTGCACAATTTGCAGACGCTACTCATGAATTTATCTGTTTATCATAAAATGGTAAACGAAACTATCGGTAGAACGCATGACAGCTGCCACACCATGCGTAGCATTAAAAAGTGTGGCCAACTAAGAGTTCTATGCTTCTGAAAATAACATCCTTTACAATGTCCGTGAATAGATTCATCAGTGCCACTTGTGAAGCCACTTGCATCTGGAAATTAATTTAGAAATCCCTATGAGCAACACAGACAAGTTCGTAAAAGTCAAACAAATTAAGAAGGTGCTTAGAGGTTACATCTGTCGAACAATGCATATGTATAGACGAGCGAGTTGTTCAATACAAGGAGCATTTTTGTTGTAAGCAATATATGAAGAGAAAGCCAAATGGTTTCTTTTTGCAGTAGGGAGGTTGGAAGGCTGTTTACGCCCTAAATATGAGACTCCCAGACATTCAGTGTTTCTGGACTACCCGGTGAACACTACCCTGTTAACCTGAACACCTAGCCTGGAACCGTTTTGTACGTTACATCGGGCAAGGCGTCGTGATCCTACGCCTAGAAGCGCCTTCAGATTATGGGAATCTCTTCTGCAGTGGGACGGGAGGGTGAGGAAGGAAGTGCTAGGAAAAAGATGCCCCTATCCCTGACAACTCCCAACTGTCTAGTTTTGTTAATCGCTGAGAGAGCGTTGTCTCTTTTCCCTGGTAACCTCTGGTGTAACTCCTTGCTGAGAGCGTCACCCCACCACGCTAAAAAGCCAAGTCGTTAAGAATTAAAACTTTTCGTTTTGAGTTATTCTAGTGCCCTAATATTGGATTTCTTTCTGTATCGGGAGGTAACAGAAGAAATCAACCCTATTGCGATTGTGTTTCAATGAAGCAAAAGACTGCAACTCCGGGGCATATGTTATTTTTTGAGTTTAATTTTTCATCTTATTATTGTCTACGGTTATTGTGGAAGAAACAAAAATGAAACTCGAAACAATATATGAAGGCCAGGCGTCCAAAAATATTAAAAAAATATAACACGTACATGGGAGGAATTAACAAAGTAGATGTTTTAATAGCATTGTACCGGATCGATGCGTGGCATGAGGCTGATGTACTGCAAGATATATCAAGATGGTCCGAAGCATCTTCTTGACCTAATACATTTTAGACAAAAGTTGACTGAAGTTCTTCTAAAATTAGGAATTTTCGTCTAAGAAAAAATAAGCGGTCTTATTACCTTGAGTGTTCCCCATCCATTTCACGCGGCTCGTCGCCTTCTTGTAAATCAGCAATATTGGCTGGACTTGTGGAAATGGTCGCAAAGGACCACTATAGTCTTTTTCCAGACGTAGATAAATTAAATATGCCACCAATTGTTAAAACCAGGGGTATGGTGTCAGAACTTATTGCTCTTCCAAATCATTGCTTTTGCACAAAAACCAATTTGCTTTTGACTTTTTAAAAGGAATGAATTGTTTTGTTATTTTTCATTCATAAAATCTGTCTCGTTTTTCTATACTTGTTTATCTTGTTTCTTTCTTGAAAAAAAAAAAATAATATATTTCATATGTCCATTCAGAAATGTTTTTTTAGGGTCAGGTTTCAAGGTAATTTCGTGCTGAGAGGGTTAAAAATTGGCCTAAAGGACATCAGGTTCGATGTTCGATGTCTATCGGTTAATTTAAAACGACGACTCCACTGAAGGTGATTCTGAAATTTGATTCCAGGTCGGCCTCGAGAAGTGGAAACAACACTGGGAGCATGTTGTCCCTAAGATGAGGACTACTTTGAAGGATGCCATTAACTAGATGATAAAGAATGTCAACAGTGAGGCGATATTTGAAACTTTACTCGATAATGTTGCGACAATCCTTCCATGGCAGAACTTTTTTCAGAACCGAAATAGCCAAGACACTGTCTTAAGTGCAATTTTGAATAAGTTTTCCAGTCTTTACACCAAAACAATATTCTGTCCACAGTTCGACAGAATAAAGGGATAAGAATTTATAAAACAAGGTGGATTTCGGTCCATAGAACTACGTATACGACTCTCAACTTTGATTTGCTTATTTTTTTCAATAATATCGACTTCAGCTTTCCTTGTTCTTTTCTGTCACGTTTTGTTTGTAAAACTTCCTCACTTAAACATAATCAGAAACCATATGCAATATTATCTTATACAATCAAAACTTTTCCAATCACGATAGATTAGCTTGGACTCTTTCCAAGCTTACTTTACTAGTAAAGAGAATGAGTCTTATCGCCTGCCGGATGAGTGAAAATTCGAACTTCTAGCTCTAGTCCTTGACGAACTAACCTCCTGTCGACACTTACTTTGACCTCTTGTGTTCTCAATTTTCCATATGTCAACTAGATTGTTTCAGGGACTATTCAAACAAATACTTAAAATCGAGTTACCAGCCCTCAACGTATGTGACGTCAACCACTATCTACGAACACACTCATTTATGTATAAGATGTAAATAGTTTACTAACCGACTGCCAAATCTAAGCTGAATCCTAGTAATCCTTCAAAAATAAATATGCTGTCATACATTATCAAATCAGTACATTTTATGGTTTTCGAAGCTCTCAAATATAAGACTTAACTATTTCAAAAGTTTTACGTTCCCTAAAAACACATCTTGCTAATCAACTATGCTATCACATTGACCGAGACTGTAAGCACAGCCATACTGTTGCCTCTGTTGGAAAAGGATTCAGTAAATGTTGACTGTTTGTATTCCTTGTCTAACGCCGACTAATAGCCAGAAGCTTCTTTTGCCATATTTATAGCCTTGCAACCCAACGGATGTTGTCATAAACTCTTAATACGAAAAAAATGTAATTAAAATATGCTCCTGTAGGTCTTACTTCCGGATCCTTCCCGTCCTTTGATGAAGTTATTCTGAGTTTAATAATCAAATATTTTCACTGCTGTAGTTCCAAGAAGGTTTAGGTAATTCAATTACTTGGCAAGTGTGTTCGCCCGAAACAACCATTTTATCTCCGAAGTTGCGTTAAGGCAGCTTCATTCGCGTTTTGTGTGCTTGCTAAATCAATTTTGAAACAAATAACAAAAAACAAAAAATTAAAAAAAAAAAATGAAACTAGGTGCCATATCCGTTAAAGTATTTGAAACTCACACTGACTTCATTACGTCACGTTAGTAGCATCGAAATTGCAAATAATAACGAGAAAAGGATGCTGTGTCTTTATAAGTAAGATTATTATCTAATCTTTTCGCTGAAGGATATATTCTGCCTTGTCGTTAATGCGGGTGGCATAAAAATTGTTGGGATCACCGAATATGGATGGTATAGAGAAAAGCGTGAAAGCTTATAATAAAAATGATAAGAGTAAGTCCAGGCTGTAAAATCTACTTCCATTAGTCGGGAATTTCTTTTCGCGCTACCGTGGACAGATAAAGATGATAATGTAGACAAAATACGAAAATTTCTTATCCTTTTAAGCTTGATTAAATTTAATGGACGAGCTGTATAAATGACAAATATGTTTTAAGAATGGAAACAAAGTTGTAGTTGTTAACTCCAGGCCTATGTCTCCAAAGATGGAATGAAAGGAAACACAATATTTGATTAAGAGAAAATGTGTCCTTACGCACACAAAAAGAATAATGTGTGTGCACATTATTCTTTTTATCCTTGATTGTGAGTCATATATTGAAAAATTATGTATTGTATTTTTTCTTGATGTACTCTGTTTTCAAATTTTTTTTTTAGAATGCTTAAAGCACAAAAACTCCTACAGGAACTGTATCGAGAGATTTGAGCATGCAATAATTTTCTTTAAAGGCAATTAAAAAATACTGAGTGTTTAATTTTCTAACCTACTGGAAAATCGTCAAATGAAATGTCTCCCTTATTGGGATAAATATGAATTAGAAACAAAGAAAAGATAGTTCGGTTACAAAAATTCCCAAATGGAAGCCAGAAGGTCCTGAAAAATATGTCTTTTGCAGATTCCCATGAACCAGAACGGTACAATTGTCCATGTACATCGCGTTAAGCTTTCACATCAATTGTCACGATTCACTTGTAAGGATCAACATGAAACTCCAAATAAGTAAACGTTTCAAAGATTGACTTCTTTCAGTTGAAAAATTAATGCTCACTAATAGACTGATTTCAAGCTTTTTCGCAAACCGATGCAATCTGTTAAAATATCGGCTGATTGTTCTGGATAGCGGAACAGAAACTTACTGATTCCAATAACTAACTATATCTTCAATAAAAAGGTCAATGAATACCAAAACAGATATCATGGCTACCATACCTCGAACCCTTCAATCAGAAGCATTTCAGCTTCTGTTTCAGTCAGAAGCATTAAAAAAATAAGCGGCAGATGACGTCTACAGTATACCAAACCATTTCGGCAGCACAAAACAATGGTAACTTTTTGAACAAATTTCCGGTTTACCAGGACTCGTTTCCCCCATTTGAATAGATCGACACGATTTGAGATAACATAAACGACTGCGGGATAAGCCGAACCTTATCAAAACGAGAAGAAAAGCTAACTTCTGGGGTAAAACAGAAATGGTGTCACCGAACAAATGACAATACTGACAGGTCACTATATCTTAAGGGCACCTGCCGTGCTCGTGGCGAGCAAGAAGAAAGTCAGAACACTTCCTTCTACTAGGTGTATGCAAATGAAAGTGCCCTCTGTGTTCCAATAGCTAAATCTACACATGTATGAACTTTCAAACCGTATCGACTGTCATATTTTATGTTTTTGGCATCTGTCAACAATATCCAAATCATAACATTACAAATTTCAAACATCAATGCATATTTTTTTGGTATTAAAAATGTCGATTTTTGTGCCACAAAGTGCTCATTTGCGGGAAGCATTAGTTTTCTGCTTTCATTTGAACCTCATCGAATGCTTGTAGAAGCTTACGGGGACCATGCATTTAGTGAATCCAATTGCAAAAAGTGGTTTCGAAAGTTCCGTGATGGTGATTTTGATCTGAGAAACGAAGAACGCGGCCACGCTCCGTCAAAATTTGTGGATACCGAATTGCAAGCATTGTTGGATGAAGACGATGGCCAAACGCAGCAACAGCTCGCAGAACAATTAAATGTTGACCAATCAACCATTTCTCGCCACTTAAAAACCATGGGAAGATTTTGAAAGTCGGTAGATGGGTGCCACACGAGTTGAATCAAAGGCAGCAAGAAAACCGAAAATCCGTTTGTGAAATGCTGCTGGCCAGGCAAAAAAGAAAGGGTCTTGTGCATCGAATCATCACTGGCGATGGAAAATGGATTTATTTCAAAAATCATATGTCAGCCCAGGCCAAGCCTCCACATCGACTCCAAGGCCGGATCGCTTCGGAAAGAAGGCCATGCTCTGTATTTTCTGGGATCAGCGTGGCGTTATCTGGTATGACCTCTTAAAAACTGGTGAAACTGTTACTGGTGCACGCTACAATCAACAATTGACCGATTTGAACAATGCCATACGCGATAAATGGCCAGAATATCAATTGAGGCAAGATAAAATTATTTTCCAAGATGACAACGCATCGCCACATCGAACATTGGTCAATAAAAATTTGGTAAGCGCTTTCGGCTGGGAACCGCTAACCCACCCGCCTTACTCACCAGACTTGGCGCCTTCTGATTACTATTTGTTTTCATCGATGGGACACGCACTGAACGATTCACGGTTCAATTCCCACGAAGAAGTCCAAAAATGGCTCAATGACTGGATTTCATCAAAAAGCCAACAATTTTTTTTGGCGAGGCATCCATAAATTGCCTGAGAGATGGGAAAGATGTGTAGCTAGCGATGGCAATTACTTCGAATTACTTCGCAAATCATCATTGGTTTTTTTAAGGAGCTGCTGAATCTCATGATAAAAGGCGAGGGGGGGGGGGGGGGGGATTGTATCTTCTCGAATTTTCCGTCTGCTTTCGCAGCTCAATATGAACACTAAGAATCAGCAACTTCAGGTGCGAACTTGTAATAAGCAGATAATCTTTGCACAATTTTCTTTGCAAATGCAACTAGTTTTTATGGTTTTTCGATTTTTTTTCACGGCACGGTTTTTGGTTTTTGTTTTCCTTCGAAAAGTTTTTGATTTTTCTTTTAAATTACGTTGACTGATTTTTCGCATACTTGATTCCGTTTCTTTATCTTTTTTATGTGTAAAACACGCATTTTTGCACTTAAAACGCCATCGTAAAGTTCCATGACTTGTTCCTGTAACTATTTATATGTTTTTGTATCACCGTTGAATTAAATTCATAAAAACTATTTTAGCAAGTTTCCGATCTTTTAAACATTTCAATGATACCATTAACTTCCATTAAAATGGCACTTCCTTCCTGATTCGCGGCACAATACGGCACTCTCATATCAAATCTCATACTCATAGTCGTTATCTTTTCTTTGACATCCTTCACAGGCTTTGCAAATACGACATTTCACAATAAAGTTTTTCTTATTTTTTTTCTTTTTTTCCTTTTTCTTTTCTCAGAAAACTTTTTAATAAAATTGGCTATGCCAAAAAAAGAAGAAAAAACCTCTGCGCGCCCAAGAGCTATCGCCAGAAACTGTCAAAAGATTTTGCATATTAGCAGCGGCTTCATTTTTTTCTTTGTCTTCTTCAACTGCTTTTTCAAATATCGAGTTGACAAACGCCGATGCTGACACCCAAATGCGTTCTACGAAGTCATAATTAGGTACTGTTGCAGTACCCTTTGTCTATATCCATTAATCCACAAAAAAATAATTATATCTTGACAGTCAATACCAAGTTAACGCATGACGACTGCAAAGAGCCGATTAATTTCGTAAGAAGAATAAATTTGTGGACTGCTTGAAATATACGAATCTGATTCACACTTACGCTGTTTAAATAATTGAAAGCTAAATTATTTTTCAGTACGTTTTGAAAACTTCACATCATTCATACAACTCCTACACATTTGAATACAAAAACAAAGCAAAGGCTGCTATAGGTTACTGCAAAGTACGATCAACATTCAAAACAGGGGTTTTTCCAATTTTTTTAGCAGGAGCACTTGTGGCACTTGTACCTTCAACCGTATGCTAATTACCTCGAAAACTTCATTTGTTTACGTGCTTCCCTCGAATCGTCATAATTTGTCCTTTTTTTTTATTTTTCAAATGTGTAGTATAAAATGATAATCGAAAATCTAACGTTATATGTAGCTCTCGACATGATAGACGACATTCGGCGGTCTACTAACTAAGGAAAAATCTCACAAGAAGCGTATATTTATCGAAACACACCGCTATACTAAGCAGCTGCAGAGACAGCTGCCGAAACATCTGCTGAGCGCGCTTACGCGCGTATCGCATTAAATATATATTTCTTGGTTTTCCTAACCAAGATAAATGCTTGCACACTTATTCTATATATATATAGTACCTAAAAGTCAAAAATAGTACCTAAAAGTTTTGAAGAAAGTCGGTTTTATAAAATAAAAAATAATGAAAATAATGACCCAGACTGCCCCCTTAATGTAACCAAACTAAATTTTTGGCAAGGATATAGCTACGGGGCCTTAGTTGTTCGGTAGGCAAGAACTATAAACAATGAGTTGAGGGCAGATGTTGACATTTGGTTTTTTTCAACACTGGTATGCAAATGAGTATTGAGAAACAATAATCCAATTAATCCAGTCATTTGAATTTTATTTATTTTTATTTATTTAATTAAATTTTCAGTTTGCGCTTACGCAATTTCAAAACTACGAATTGACAAAAAGCACCATTATAATGATTTATCAATGCATAAATCATATTTATTTATGTGAGCCAGTCAAACAGCCTCGCATACCAAATCAAAGGACTAATTTTCTGCCCTGAACAACCTCATAGCCTTAGGGCTGCTCTCAAATGCAGATTAAAATTCTGGAGGTAATCATTCTGCCTTTCTTCAAAATTTGTGCTAAAAAGGAATGACCATGGGAACGATTTGTTTTCGAAGAGAAACCAAGCTATTCTCCTACGAGACTACGGCCTTTCCTGTTCGAAGGAGAAAGGTGTAACCGCGGCGTACTCCTTTGAATTATACAAAACGTTTGATATTTTCTAATCAGACGAGGATTAACAAGTAGTTTTCTATAATCAAGTAGTTTTCTTTCAAGTAAATTACTTTATTGCATTGGTGCACAAAGCAGCCTATTGTCTTAATCCAAGGTTGAGCTCCTTCGGTAAAAATTGTTAAGCTTAACTGCAACTTCATCAGATTGCCTATGGTTTTTGCCAAGCTTCAATACTTATTGTTTTCACATCAACAATATAATAAGAAGAAACGAATCAGCCAAACAGGATATTGCGAACTGCCAAACCACGACTTGATGAAAGCCTTGCTGAATCAGTCTTCATTATTATATTTCCAATCCTCTAAAAAGTGAGAAGAAATTAGTACGAAATTAGTATCTTATATTGAAAAGGCTGGGAACCGAACTTGCAAACTTCGAAAAAACTCCGATCGAACGGAATTTGACCATAATGTGTGAACTTTTATTTGGATTGTTAAATTTCCTCCCATTTTAGCATAAAACATGATAGCCTCTCTCAAACGTGTTCCGTTCAATTCTTACATAAATATAAATCAACTTACGTATTTTCTATCTCTATCTGAAAGATGTTGCCCGAGAGTGTTAGCACTGGTCACAACAATGCGACAAAACCGAAAAAACTTCCTCTTTGAGCGTATCTACAACTTCTTTACCTATATTCCTATAGGTTATAGGAAAACTAAGTGGAATTTTATTAAAAGTTTATTTGCTCTCATCTCTTCGTTAAACAAGAGTCTACATTTCAAGGATCTTGCATGCAACCGCTATAGAGACATATATCTACGAGTGCTTCTATCTCTATCTCTTTCAACGAGAAGCCACACAGGTGTGTTGTTACTGCATCTGCTTGCCCTACTGTATGGTGGTTGACCGTGGCGTCTAAATTTAAAGAATGAATAGTGTTAAAAATACTGTTTACACAGAGTCAAAGAAGGTAAAAACTTTAGACAGATATTCCAAGTAACCAGATTGTAAACATTAGACTCAACGCTGGAAAAGAAGAAAAGATGTTGACAATAGATTCATAAACGTCAGCCTTGCTGAAAATTCTGGAAGGCCAAGCTAGTAGATTCAACTGCAGTGAATTCATTCTCAACGATGAAATAAATCTAGACCATATAAATGTAGAATCACGGTCAGGGAGAGCTCATAACAGGACATTCAATTTAACGAAATGAAAGAATAATATATTTGAATTAAAATCGAAACGATACAAGAACATCAAATGAGATATGGTCGCTCTGCATCTTCACTCTTCGATCATCCGATTAGAACTGACTTTCTTTTCAAACTCTCAAGCAAACAAACGCTCATTCTCTCACAAGATATTTGATGCTTTGCAGGATGGTCACACAATGCGTCACACCAACCACCCGCACTCTTCCTACGAACTCTTCAAATTCGAGCAGGCCCAAACACGACAGTCATAAACCTGCCTCACAGCATAAACACTTTTCATTTCACACCTCGAATGACCATTCTCTTGACAAACATTTCTTTTGAATCTCATAACCTAAAACTTAACGTCTCTAGAATTTAGTATATGGAAAACTCTTATTTTTCTACACTTGCGACGTAGCGCCTTCTGACTCCTTCTTTCCACTTTTCTCTTTAAAAATCCATACACACTAATTCACTAATCCCACATAAATGTTAGGGTGTGAATCATGAAGTCGTGGTAGTGCTTAGCTGCACGAAAGGATATAAGAAACTTATGATGATTGATCTAACAGTGATGATTAGTTTATGGATTATGCAACTGTGTTAGATCAGAATAGAAGGTTGAACTATTTATTGTACATATAGATCGGAGCTTGAAGTTTGTCTCAATACCGAATTAATAGAAGAAATCTACTGGAAGAGAGTCTACTTTATGGTATTTGGTCAAACTGTAAGCAAAACGCTTCTTTTCAAGTTCTTAGTAGATTAGTAGTAGATTCAAGACTCAGTTTTCAGTTTTAAGACGTAAGAATATGTTCAAACATCATTTCAAATTTCTGAACTAGGGCTCGAATTTATATTAATCAGGCCAGTAGATCTTACGCGGAAAAACAGACAGTATGAGCAAGATTATGGGCCGGGTTTTGAGGCCGAGTATCCACACATACCTACAGGAGCAGAGAAGTATCGAAAAGGTGAATGGACTTCGCCATCCCGAGCCTGATTGTTTCTCAAACGCTTCTCAGTAAATAGGTTCAAGCTAGCAATAATACTTAAATGAACAAGGATCTCATCAAGCCGGTCGTCATTTACAAGGTCTCTGTTTCGTTTGCAACATTCTCTACGGTTACAAATTGACATTACATTTTGAAATGAAAGATCTTTGGGAAGTCTTTTCTGAAATATAAAAAACCAACCAAAAAATACTATCGAAATACCATTAAGTATATGCAAACAAAAGTGAAAACCATTCAGCAATTCATAATCGAGACTTTCAAAAACATGTGACCCGTCAGAAATTCTATGAATGGAATTGTGGCCTCCAAATTTTGCCTGGCTTACTTTTCGAGTTGACTAACTTTCGAACTAACACTGGTCGAAACGGGCTGTTTCGAAATCAATATTCTTGACTCTTGTGATCCACTTCTGTGAGTTCTAATATTCGAAAGTATCTAGCTTTTTTTCAACACTTAAAATAAATCCTTAAATCCTTAAGCACCGTAGACTTCATGCCATCATCATATATGTATTCAGTCAGGCTTTATGAAGTTCATTGAAAGCGACTTGGGCTATATTTAGGTCCTGCGTTTTCAATATGGTAATCCTGTGAAATATCGTGACAAAATTATTAAAACTTCTGAGCGCGATTATTTTTTGGCCATTGAAATTATACTATTTAACGAAGCGGAAGGATATCTCAACGGTAAACCTATTGATTATTTATCAAGCTCTCCTTTAAAATTCAGTCAACTGTTGTGCTGGCACATAAATAGCTATAAGAATCGAACGTATGACACAATTTTCAGTTAGTGTCAACTTTCAAACTATATCCTACAGCTACCGTCGATGCCAAACTTGACAACATTATTAATAAAACAGCGGGTTTAATTGAGCAAAAAATCTGTCAGAGTTAAGGCTTGGCTTGGTAAACTAAATTCTGGCTCTGAACTAAGCAAATCAACTGTTGAGAAGTGGATGGCTAAAATTTAATTTTAAACGAGGCGAAATGAGTGGATACAAAACTACTACCAAAAGTTACTACCAAAAGTTGAAAAAAAACAATTCAGGAAATAATTTGGAGTGATCCTACAGTTAGTGAACCGAACTGCTAAGAGTTCTAAGATATGGGTGAAATCGCGCATGAACGTTTCGGTATGCCAAAATCTGTGTCGCGCGAGCCCACACTCTGACAAAAACAACAATGCTTTGATGATTTTGAGCAATGTTTACCGATGTTCAACTGTAGCTGAATGAATTATTCATCCGTTATGTAACAATTGATTCAACGTGGCTTCATCGTGATACTTCAGAGTCCAATGGACAGTAAACCCAATCAGACAGTCCGTCAAACTGGAGTAAGATGCAATAATCGGTTGCCAATATCATGGCATTAGTATTCTGGAGTTTGGATGGCATAATATTCATCAACTATCATCGAAAGGGAAAGGCTCTCAACAGTCGTCGTTATAAGGACTTGTTTGAGTGTTTTCAGGATGAAATCCCGAAAAAAAAGTTCCCATTTGGAGAAGAAAAAAATGCTATTTCATCTAGACAATGCACCTTATCACAAATAAATGAAACCGACGGTAAAATTGCATAAATTAGACTACAAATTGCTTATCTATCAATCACTTTCGCCAGATCTAGACCTCAGTGACTATTCCTGTTTACAGATGTCAAAAGAATGCTAACTGGAAATTAATGGCTGATGAAGAGACAAGAACAGGGAAATTATGAGGCTGAAGACACATCATACTATAAAAGTGGTATCGAAAAATTGTGTTTCACTCTGATGAACTTCTCAGCCCATACGTTAGTTATTTTGTATTCAAAATGAGCCTCGCTTTTTCATGTCTTCATGTCGCATTGTTATGTCTGTTGGTTTCTTTCACTTCCGTATATGACACGTGTATGACATTTTTGACTTGAGGAGTTGCAAGTAATGTCTTGACGTCAAAAAATATGTTTATAATAATAATAGTGTTTATAAATGCTAGATAAGCTACTTGGTATTTTTCACTGGCTGCCTCTCGACTTGTTTGTGAGTCGTACTTATTTCCTGGAATTTGTTGAAGAAATTTCTGTTCAGACAATCTCCCTGATCTCCTTGTTCATGGGGTTTGGGAACTTTCTTAATTCTTAAGCTATACGTTGTCGAATCCATGCAATGTTGCCGTCAGTTTCAGTGATTCGCGACATGTTGCACTGTCTTGATTAAACTGTACTTTTTCTCTTTTTCAAATAGGGGAATATTTTGGTGATTTCATCCTTACTATTCAGAAGCAGTGGGTAAGAGGAACTGCGATTCTCGTCTTTTCAGGGTATATCTCATTCGATTGCTGCTTGGTCCAATATATATCTTGCTAAAGTCTACTTTTTGATTTTTCATTAAGATTTATTAATCCTATTTCTTCATAATTTGTTTGAGTCCTTTTCGCTTGCTTTGACACAGTTGAGAGATTTTAGTTTAGGCTCAATTTTAAGTTTTTTTCCAACGCATGTAACATCTTGGGACATCCTTCTTTTCAATGTTATTTGCGGATAACTCTGAGGCACTCTATATTTAAGGCTGTGATGAGATACTTCTGCGAATGCGTATTGGTTGCCGGTGCCAACTTAATAACAAGTTGTTGGACATTCCGTTTACTTGAGATACTTTGGTCTCTTATTGAGATGCATTGATGCTTCGGGACACTGTGTGATAATCACTTTCTCGCGAAGTTGTTCATGTGCTGGATAGAGATGGTGACTTTTCTAGGCTTTTGACCTTAGCTTTCAAATTTTCCGATCACTTTTACTTGTTTTTATTTTTTGTGAGAAAAGAAATAGGGTATTCTTGGGGTAGTATTAGACGAATGTTGTGTGTTTCTAACGCTTCCGGTCTAACAGGGCTCTAGTGTCCTTATTGTAAAGTTAGTCTGGTAATGTTTCCTAAGATAGTTTTCGTTGTGTTAAGAAGCAGCGAGAGCAAACAACTTCAACGTGTTGAGATCAAGGCTCACTTGAACCACTGATACGTGCATATGGGATTTTTGTGGCTGGCTAATAACGAAATCAACGTATGTTTGGGAAGGATGAGTAAAATTAAGTGCGATTTCAATTTAATGATTAAATTGCAATGCCATGCAGAAGCGCTGTATATGAATGCTAAGTTTGTCACATTTCTTAAATCAATTGTAAGAAATTCGATTGTACGATATGATCCTGACAATCCTTAACCCTTACGAATCCAATCCTAACCCTTACGAATTTCTCTTTGATGAAACTAATTAGTTACGAAATATATAAACATTTTAATCAAACAAGAAGAGCTAAATCCGAAATCCTTTTATTTTATCCATTCTGCGAAAATTTTCACGATAGCATCATCCAATTTCACGACCCATATTGCCTATGAAAACTTTCCGTCTTTCAAATTATTTCCGTCTCTGATGTACCCAAGCCAACTAATGGACAGGATATAGTGTGCGTATCCAGAAGATATATCTTGAGGATTGTAATAATGTGTAGGAAATGAGTTCGAATGATGTGTACAGTCATAGAAAAGATGATGTGACAAATGTTTCATCCATTTTCTTTTTCAATGGCTCTACTGTCGCAGCGCATGGAGAGTTGGACGCTTTCGTGTCATTTCTTAGAGCTAAGGATGTACATTTATAACAGCTTGTATTATTTTCTTTTCGTTTGCTTCCTTGGAACCACCGCCTTAATGCGTGTATATTTACGTGAGGGTAATATATGGTCATCATAAGAAGATATGTCAAAATGCGTTGTTTCAGAATGAATTGTTTGATTAATGATGTTGATTTGAGTTAGAAAGGTTGTAGGACATCTTTTCTATCATTTGCTCGTATTCTCTCAAGACAAATATGTGGGTTGGCAAGTATATTTGGGCATAAGGGTTTAGTGTGCAGGCATAAGGGAGGTTGTATTACGTCAAATGGCTGATTGACTGCATTGCTTGTGGGGGTTTATGCTTATCTTGGGATATTTAACTTTCTTCCATTTTTGGTTGCTTCAAGAAAATAATGTAAATATTCCCTGCAACGGGATGTTAGCTGTGTTGTGAAGTTATGGTATGCAAACTGTAGTATCCTGGTACTATTTTTCCAAGTTAATTTACCCTTGAAAATAAATAATCCTTAAGAAGCACTTAACAGTCCAATTTTGTTGCAATATCCAATGTAAAGAAAATTTTGCTGTATTGCCCATATCATACGTCATAGATATAAAACCTGTAAGAGGAGTATTTTGATGGTTTTATTATTGAATGTCCTCATCTCGTAATTGAGCTCTTGTTTTTATTTTTAGAAAAATTTTTTTAAAATGTATTGGAAAACCATTTAGGTGGTATGTCTAGTCTCAATTTTCAAACATGTGTTCTTTGATATGTCGGTTTTGAAAGCAGGAGCTTTATTATATTTTGCATAAACAATTATCCTTTATAGAACCATTGAATCTGGAATTAGAAACTGAGTTATTTTGAGGGAAGAAGTACCAATGACATTTCACTTACTTTTTATCTTCTGATGGACAGGATGTTGCGGGATTTGCTGAGATCGGAAACGCATGACGTGAATTTCCTTTTCTAAATGAAGACCGCTGCTTGTTGTCAGCGTTTATATATATGGAGATACCAAAGGATTCTATACAATGGATTGCAGACCAGCTGCATACACAGGAAAACAAAGCCAAAAGTACACAAATCTGTAATTAGATCTGTTCTATGCTATGGGTGTCATACATGAACCCTACGCCAAGAATCCGCAAATATATTGAACGCTTTTGAGCGACGGGTACTTAGGCGGATAATTGGAGTGAAGCTAGACGGGGACCAATGGCGAATTCGATACAACCATATGCTGTATGAATTTTTTGACGAACCGGACGTCTAAGCGATTTTTAGACTGGAGAAGCTGCAATGGACTGGCCATAAGAATCAGATGGTCGAACAATAGATACCCAAAAGTGTATTCGTTTGAAGAACTGAAATGAGAGCAACTGAAAAGTAAGAACTGACCAGTAGAAAAATCGAGGAAACGCTAGTCTGACTCGGTTGACGAAGACAGTTTATCACTGCTCGGGTTTGGAAATTTGGAGGAAAATTGCAAAGCTGAAAATTTGCAGCTGGAGACGCTTGTTGCAGAAAACGAAGGTCCAAAAGGGGCTGTAGTGCTAAGAAGATGATACCATGGATTCAGTTCTTAGTCAGTTCATTATGAATTCAAAATAATCCAGGAATTTTCGTTTTCATTAACTGTAGTCTAATTTTCTGCTGTAATAAGGCTCAAAAGTGCCGGACCTGTCGAGAGAACTTACACTCATGGATGATTCTATACAATTCTTTGTCTGTTTGCCCAATCGTTTTGGATTTGATCTTTCGAATCTGGGGCTTCATTGTTTGGTCCAAAAGAGAATCGCTACTTGCACAAAAGCTGTTTAAGTTAGGCTTTTGTCAAGCATCCTTTTTAAATCCTTTTTTTTTATTCAACCATAGAAAACATGTTTTTGCCACAGATTTAAGATCACTAGATCACATTCGTATCAAAAAAGTGTTCCATGTGTCAAGCAAAATATTTGAATACCGATTATTCCGCGTACGATGGATTCCAGGCGACTGATGTATCAAGTCTATTTTATCCGAGAGTTCATTCGAAGTAATCAACGTCAACGCCTTTCACGGCGTATATGAGGTCGGGCAAATCAAACAGTGTAGTTTTGAAAGGTTGGTACTTCCCGTGTGGTGGGGATATTGCGATTATGATGGTTTCATTTTGTCGGGCGGGCCTTGCCGTTATCAGTCTTTACCAAAGTTTGGTCTGATGAACAACGGGTCCGCGCCGTCGGTACGTTTTTTGAAAATTGTCAATCTTTCGCCGAAACTTAGCGAGCTTTCCGGCTGCAGTTTAACCTTGTGCGTCATGATACCGTCCCTCACCGTAATATAATATTAATTAATAATATAAAATTAGGTGCGTACATATGAAGAAACTGGGTGTACCCTAAAACTTAAGGGTTCAGGAAGAGTCAAAACGGCATGAACACCCGAAAATTTGACGAGAGGGAGAGAAGCTATTGCGCTGTCTCCTCCTTCTAACCGCTTAGTAAGAAGGATTTTGAATCAAGACTTATTCTTTCACTCCTTAAAGATTTTGATTGTCCAAGAGTTGAGTCCACTCGACCATGAAAATCGCATGAATTGCTCATAAGAAATTTTGAACAGGATCTATGTGAGGTCAACATTTTGCAATAGTGACGAGGCTCACTTTTATCTCAGTGGAGCAGTGAATATACAAAATTTTCGCTATTGAGCAGAAAATAATCCACAGCAAATTCACGAGAGACCTCTTCACTCCGTCCGACCTCTTCACTCCTCCAAAAGAACTGCGATTTCAAAATTTGGTGTTATAGGGCCTTATTTTTTTGAGGAGAATGGACAAACCGTAAATGTCAACGCTAAACGTTACGTTTCCATGTTGGACAATTTTTTTGAACCTCAATTGGAAGAGCTAATGGAAGAATCACATATGGGAGACATCGGGAATACGGTATGTACATGTCATAACTTGTAATTATATACCATGTACTATGGAAAAGCTAAAAAATTCTTCCAAATTGATAACTTCATAAATATATTCATTTATCAAACCAATGTCTTGACTTTACACATATTCTAATTTTAAGATTACCTGAACTGTCAAAAGTTTCTAATATTTTTTCAAACATTTTGTTTTTTTTTTGAATGTGATTCTCCTTAAATCAATTTTAGGTCATTGATGTTTGAAAAACTATATTCGCATTGTTCGTTAGATTGGGAAAAAAAAGTTTAACTTATTCAAACACTCAAATGCTTCCTGCATTTTTACATGTTCTTTTAGTTAAATATGGTTTTGAAAAACAGACTCAATTTTTTCATTATCACTTAGTTCTCCCGCCGTCAAAACATCATTTTCGACATTGAAAAATTGAAGGATCGCGTCCATTTGTGCTATAGGATTCAGTTCTTCTAAGTTCAGCTAGATTTGATTTACTGATATGATATGTGATATGTGAGAGAAAGTAGTGGAATCCTGGGACTCAAGACTGAAATAAATGCAAGGAAACTAAAGAGGGCGTGATATGGAAATAGTATTATTGTTAGAACGATTGTTCTTCAAAATGTTGTGTGGAATATACTAATCATAATAATATCACTGGTCGCTATATTTGTTTTTCAATTTAAAATTCTAATTCTCTTTGTGGTAATCCCCGGAACAACAATTCACGTGGTGGTAATAATTTTACATCAATTTGAAAGTTTTTGTTTTAATATCACAGCAAAGAATAAAATAAATCATTCAATTGCTTAATGTGAAAATTATACTCTTAAATTTAGTTTTATATATAACATGATGTGGATAAATGTTAACATTCTAGCGGAAATGCAAAACTAAATAAAACTTATGCACTAGACTGCAAAACTATATAAAATACAATATTTTAATTTTTTTTAATCATAATTTTGCTTTTTTCCAGACTTCATGCTTGTATTCTTCAGCGAGGAAGTGAAACAGCACCGAAAAATCTCAAACTATCAAGTAAAAATGTAAATTGAAACTTTGCTATGCCTCTCTACGAGTATATTTGACTTCTATGATCAACTAATAGTCTGCAATAGAGTCGAGCAGAGAAAATTTCAAAGAAAATATTATTTCCAACAGTAATCATTATGAAAAGGAAAACGATGTCTCTAAGGCTAAATTACTCAGTTCCTGCAAGAACTGTTTTAATTTTCTTAATGGTTGGCATTGTCCAATCAGCTCCCAGGCCAACCGCATTCAATACAGCTCCTGGTGCATGGTCCACGTCGTCTACCACACAAACCGAGACGGAAGGAGCGGTGGCAAGAAGTAGTTATCAAGATGTAGATGAACATTTCGATATGCATTTGCCAAGTAGACTGAACTTTCAAAGGATACCATTGCATCGATCCCATGATGCTTTGAAAAACTTATTTGAAAATAGTAGAACTACCCAAGATACTCATAGGGCAGCGTTATCCTTAGGAACGACAACTGCTAACATTATACCGGAAACAGAAACTATAATTTCCCGACGACAGAACGAACTTCATTGGGGTGAAACGGGCGACCAAGTCAATGAAAACTTTAATGATCATTATTTCGATGCGGCAACAACAAGACAAAGTATCGCTTATGATGTTGGAACAACACAATATATTGGTACGTCTTTAAAGGCATCCTCCGTATCGCCTGCATTGTCATCGTATCCCGAAGAGGTCGATTCTCAAGCAACAACGTTCTTTATTGTAAAAACAACTTTACCTCCTTCTCGCCATAATCCAGCCTTTTCAACGCAGCACGTCGCTTCGCCCAAAAAGGATGCAGTTCTTTCGACAACTACTGAAGCCGCTCAGAAGAAAAATGAGGATCCTGAAGGGGTCATCAACTTTGAATATGATAACATTATGAGAACTAAAAACACGCCAATGAACTTTCATTCCTCGACAGTGGACCTGGCAATTTCGTCTACTGTATCTCCGACAGAATCTGCAAAAAACATAAAACTTAGTGATGGAGAAAAAATTGAATTGAAATCAACCCAAGCAAAAGCAACTACACTAACGACTACGTCGGCGACGACGACAGTGGAACAGGAGAATTCTCCTGCACTTCCAACAACTACAAGTAGGGCAAGTGCACTGCCACAATTGACTCCCGAGCCCTTTCCGACTCCTTTGTCGGTAGTAACATCAATAACAAACCCTACAACATTTCCTGAAGCACCAGCCGCAGCAACTAACTCTTTTAAGTATAAAAATAAAATCAATAAGGGATCAGGAGTGAAAGGAGTGAACAGTATCCCTAAGAAGAAATCTGGCATTACAATGATGGGACATGATGGCGTCAAAGTCACCCGGAAAAAGCAGTTAGTCGAAAAGTCATATCGGGATGATGTGGAAATCACTGTAACTACTTCTGGGGCAACTAAGGCCACCGAGGGCGAGACAGGGATGAAAGAAAACCACAAAGTAATAGAGCCAATAACGACAGCGGGAACTACAATCCTTACTACGTCGTCGGTTGCTCCCGATACTGTTGACTCGGTTTCAATTTCGACGGGGGATGGTGATGGCATTAAGGACTCTAAACCATTTTCAATAAATTCCACTGAAAAATCAACGGATGGTGAAATAGACGAAACAGTTGCAGAAAATGAATTATGGAGTGAAGGAAATGCCAGCAGAAACTATGAGATTGGTTCGCATCCTAGGGGATCAATGAATGTGGTAAGTTTGGGTTTGTGAGATTACTTTGAAAGTAAATTTTTTGAAAAACAAATTCGAAACTCGAAAAGCACATACACTATTTGACAAAGTATCATATTTGGCATTTTTTTAGTGTGAATTAAATCTTTAAAGAATTTATTTTACACATAAAACTGCGACACATTGTGGGAAAGTTATAAATAAATTGAAATCTTGGCAATAGAATTCATTAGGAAATGATTTCAATCTCGAGCGCATGATCCTTCTTGTTTGTGTCCTTCTAGAAACTTTTGGGAATTTTAATATTTTCAATATTTTCTGTCGAAATAAATACTTGCCTTAATGCAGAACTCCAAGAGTTTATTCCTCTACGAGCAAAAACCACTTGAATACCTCAATTATTCTGAGACTTGCATCTATCAAGTTACCTTATAATAGGACCTCGTTATAAAACGCGGATACTCACAAACTGTTTTTCTGGTTACTGGTTCACGTCTATTATTTCTGAGTAAGGATTCAATTCAAATACATCGAAATCTTTCTTTTGCATGGTAAATAATCGCTGGCATTATAACTTGACATTCCTCTCTTGTGATTCCTTTCCAATGATTTTGGTCACCACTCCTTCCTTAGTCCAATAAAAAGGAACAAATTACACTTGTATAAGGAGTATTCTTGTAAGAGCGTTTCAGTTAATAATCATGAAGTATACAAAAATATGAAAGAAGGAAATTATACATTGACTTGGATTAAGGATAAAGTCGGTATTTTGTACTGAGGCTATAAAAAACTGTACAGAATCCTTATTTTAGGAAAAGACAACATCCCTATTGAGACATTTTATAGAACAATCAATGTTTAACTTTGAGTTCTTCCTAAAGTAAAATGTGTAACAATGCAATATCTGGGTGAAAAATGTAATGATTTCCTTGAAAAAATTAGACTACTTAATCAGCCTTGATGGCTTGAACTGAGTCTTGAAGCTACAGCTGAATCCAATAAATAAACTCCAAACATGAAGGCAACCGATCTGCAGAATGTTCTGTGAATCTACGTTGACATTTTGGTTTCATGCCAACCGGTAAGGATCATATTTGATGCATTTCTAAACAGAGAGTCGAATTTGACGGTTAATTACCATATCTCAAAATCAGATACTTTCGCATTCTCATGTTAGAGATAACTACGTCATCAACAGACAGTGATAGAAAAGACGGTCGAACATTTTGGTATGGAAACCTTGTTTTTCGTTATATATTTCCCGGATTTAGGCTTCTTACGATCTTTTCTGTTTAGTCAAATTTCAAAGGACATGTATTCATCAATGATTGGATCAATGATTTCTCTTGAAATATTCAAAATAGGGGACGGCCTTTGGAACATTCAATATGTAATTCAAAACAGACTAGAATCAGTTAACGTAGCTGGGATTATGGAAAACAAGGGAAGATATGGTATTTCAATCCAGCATAAAATTTAGGCCAAATGCTAACAAGACAACATTGGATCGTAATACTGGTTGCCATCTTATAAGATTTTGCAAAAACTTTTATTCTAGTATTCATTTCAAGGACAAAAACTTTAAGCGGTAGCGGCTGAAGTTTTGGAAGAATGAAGAATGATTGGTTTCCATATACTTCCAAAATATTGTAAAAAATAGTCTATACAATGCGTACATCCAGAAGTTTCGTTCTCAGTTATAACATTTCATGTTAAGGAAATCGATATATTTCTGGAACTGCTTGACGCTAAATATTGGTGTGGTGCAGAACAAGCAGTCAGTGGACTTCATTTTTCATATATTCTGTAGGTTTGAGTTAGTTGAGTCAGATCTTAGTCGATATCATAGAGTTCTCTACAAACCTATGGCCTAATGTCCACTAATAAGTCGCGCCGTCCAGCTATCCCACGTCTCATGTTACCAGTTGCCCTGCGTCATAGTGAGAGCTTATCTCTCGTCGCCTACCATAGCGTCCTTCTATTCTTCATCCCTCTGAAGATTGATCCACCAACGCCCTCCTGCATATCACACCGTCGCAGAAGAAGTGGTGATAATTGCTTGATGCCATCTATTAGTCTCCGGGAGATTCTCACAGCAATTACCACCACTGGTTCTTCGACGGTGTGGTATGCTGATGAAATTCGTGAGGCTCTTCGTCTTTATGCCTGTACTAACCGTTTCGGTAAGTTTATTTTTTGTTGAAGGAAGTGGATACCGTGTAAAACTCCATTGTGTTGATTAAGGGGTGTATGTTGCTGGGAGATGGTCCGCCTATGTTAGCCATGAATTGGCTGAGTCTTCATTGCAGCGTTGTCTGTCACATCTCTTATTTGTCCAAGGAACTTCACGTTAGAATCTTTTATTAACCCCAAGTAAATAGTAGTAGTCCCTCAAACTTGCAGTGATTGAATCCTATAAATTCCTCAGAATGACCAGTTCAGTTTTTTTGAGTGTCAGGCTGAATTCATGACTGGTCATCCACCCATCCCCTATTCGCGCCACCGCGCTCAGTTTGCTTAGCGACCAAGGCTGCCACGTGCTGTTTGAGATTCAACTAAAGGAAAGATTTGCAACGCAAAAAGGCACAAAAGGATATCAAGTCGACGTTAAAAATGCAGGAGATCTGTGGGTTGAACGAAAAATGTCACTACACCCAAGTACATATCAATGAAATCTCTGTGTATTCTGTATATTATCTGCTACTAGCTGGCCTGATTTCTGAATGGACATGCTAGTTCTTACATTGAAATGTCCTAATGAACTTGAGGCCGAAAACAAGACGTAGAAGGCAAAGGGCCAATGCTGGTCATTTTTTTTTTACAGTCGATCCAAATAAATAGTACTGAAAGATACTCAGCGGTTCAAACTAATTATGTTTAACTATTTTAGATTTAACTATATCAGACTCAACTACATCAGATTCGATTCCTCCAACATTTCAAGAATTAAAGGATAATTTAGAGACGAAATACTAACTACCTTCCCTACATCGCTTAAATTATAAACATGGAAGATCTGTCCATTGAAGAAACTAAAAAAAAAACAACTCAAAATGTAGTTTTTGGGTCTTGAGCTTCAGCATTTGTTGCAAATTTATCTGTCTTTTAATCCTACTCTTCGATTTCGAAGTATCTTTGAAATATTTCATCCATGCTGCTTCGGAAGCGTCAACTGCATAAATTTATGCTTTCAAAGTTTCTGAGTTTGTTCTGTTCAAAGTCCGTTTTTAGATTTTCGGCTGAGGTCAGGTAACCTATCAAAGTTTTTTCAGTGCTTTGATTTTGAAGACGTCGAATTTTTTTATTAAGTTAACGTGATGGCTTCTATATCGGTTTGCCCCGACAATTCTTCATGGGATCATCTTTTCGAACACATTTGATATTTGTCTGGATGCTCTTATAAGTGTTATTGCTCGGCAAAGCACTGGACATACTCTAGGTTTGTCCATTGGAAGCTTCGCTCCCAAACCCACTTGAATTTTTAAATCACATGAGACACGCCAAGACATAGCGGCATATAGGTATACCTCTATGCGCCTATTCAGGCGCAAGTCTCCTCTCTTCTTGGAGGTATACATAGTATACCTTAGGGTATACTCTCGTCTCTTATTACAGGTACCCTCTTATTTAGGTGTACAGAGTTATCCATATCTTCTGAAGCGGATTTATTTCGTTTGTGTCAGTTTTCTTGCTTAAGTATACTGATCTTTTACTGTTGATGTTTGGAAAAGGAACATAAAACGGGGCTAACGTCATCCTTAAAGACAACAGTTTAATTAGACTTATAGGGAAATGTGCCTGTGATGCCCACTAGGAGTATTCTTATAGCGTTCTTCAGTACGAATTCAACAGAAAAAGGATCATTCACTGACTATTTCCTTTTTTGTCCTCAGAACATACCATCGTGCTCCGTTAATATCTTTGTTACGTCCATAGTGTGATGTTCCGTCCTGAGTTTTATCAGTCTCAGGTGTCTTTATTTATAGGTCCATTGTTTTCGCAAGCAGATAAGTGTCCTTTTATACAGGTAGGAAAAATGTTCGTGATTTTTGTGAGGTTTTGCGTGGGTTCTATGACTTAGTCCCGTGCATCTTTTTCTGCTCCTGTCGAATGATATTTCTATGACATCGTGTCAGTCTGTCTTTTGTTACAAATTTATCTATCTGGTTACTGCTGAATGTGACTGGCGTCAGAAAATTTAGCAAAGTCTTTTTGAAACAAACTTCAAATTATAATTATACCATCAAATGCTGCGAAAGTTGGAGAATACTTCATAAATGTATACGTCGGATTTCGAACATTTTCTCATTCACATCGTTTTGCAGATTTTGACGAACGTTGTTGCTGTGAAAAGTTTGTTGCTTGTTGGTGTCCAGTTCTATAAGCGACTCGGAATTCACCAGTCATTATGTATGTGGACACACGTATACTTCAATCTTATTTTCTAATAATTTTGACAAAAATGGTGAAGAATGCACAAAGATGTAAAATACTTCTTTAGTTGAACTATGAAAATTGTTCATGCTTTATGGAACAATTGTTCATGTTCTTGGTTTCAGATATTATGAACCAACTCAAATGTAGAGTTTCGTATCGGGCATCTTGCTATAGAAGTTCTGGTCGGATGTTGTCGTTGCCTGTCATCTTATCCTTATTTTGACATTCCTGAGGAGCTCTCAGAAGTAAGAATTTTAAAACCATTTGCTATAAGTAAAGCTCCCTTCCCATATTCTATAGTTCTCTCATGTTTTCTTTTATAGAGAGATAATTTTAACTGAAATAATCACCGCAGGCTTTTCACTTACTAATTGGCTTTTCTAGTTAGGTTGCCTACTAGAATGTCATCGATTTTCTGAGTTGGTAATAACATATTTTGGTTAAAATTCCTACATACTCTTGCTTCAAGTTTGTATATCGGTGTATATGTTGTTTTTATGCCTTATTTTGGCCCGTCGAAAACTTCCTTACTAGTTTCTTAAGCATCCTTAAATTTTCCTCCTTGCTGACTTTCTATAAATTGGCTATCAACTCATTGTTAGTTTTTAAATAAGTAATTTACGCATTATCCTGGACTCTTTCCAGTAATTTATCGACGTTTAACTGCTGCACACAGACTTTAAGTGGAAGTGATCAGAATCACAAGTTCATTTTGATTAGGGCCTTTTGTTTTATATATTGGAATTCTTTTTCGTCATCATGAGAATGAAGATCCTGTTGACTCGATAAAATGCACTGCAGTCTGAAGATCTTGTGTTTTCAGGATATACGGGGAGCATGTTGATAATAGTTCAAAATTTTTGGCTACAAGTCGGCTCAACGAGACGAAAAGTGGCATCGGTTAACGATGCTATACTTTCATGCTTTCCTTCTGTATTTCACTCATTCCTGGTTTTTCAGTTGATATATTCAATGACGAAAAAGCAACCGTGATGTGCTGCGTTGAAGCTATTTCGCCACAATGTAGTCCAAAAGATCAACGCAGAATTTTTTTGCTGTACTGCCTTATGCCACTAGTCCATATCTTAGCTAATTTACTTCATCAAAACTTCCTTATAGTGAAAATAGCCAACTTGCATACATCCTCGTCAGCCTGATTCCGGAATTTTTCAGGGATCCATACGAGGGCATTCCTTTCTTTAACGTTCTCCTTCGTTGTAAAAGTGACAGACAGAAACTCACGTGACAGTCGCCAACATTCACCCACTCTTCGTACCATCACACCACTACCACTCCCTCGAAATTATTTTTTGTAGACGACATGAAAACGCTTCCTAACTGCAACTAACACTACGAACTTTTAGGTTTGTGACATCTCTTCTACAGTATCACTACTACTGGTGACAAACTAGCTCATAAACGCCTCGAAACATTGATTAAGTTTTTGAAAAAGAATGGAGATCACCTTATGACATAAGGACACTTCAATATCTACAAAAAATTGAAGTGTCCTTATAACAGTGCTACTGAATGAAAAAAAACTAAGCATTTGTGCATTTTCTTCTTCTATGATTTCAACTTTTACTCAGGCATTTCATCAGCATTTTTGAAGCAACTCTAACCTCTGCCGCCCACACAATTTGTAACCATCAAAACTGTTAGAGTAACCAATAAGTTCTATATGTACAAAACTTGTCAAGGCCTATACTCTTTCACATGATCCCGGGATATTAACTATTTCCTATACTATCGCAGCAACGCGGTTAGACTTCAAGAACAGGTCCTGTGGGAGAGACGGTCCAAATTCTAAAGACCAAACAAACTGTGTCTGTAGACACAGCATCCTCTGCAGCATTCTTTCGATGCTTTCAAGAAACTACGTGGGCGCCCTTTTAAGTTCTTAGAATGGAGGGATAGGTCATTGGTAAATGATCATGCAAGGAAAGTCAGCTAAAATGATACTGGAAGAGCTGGCAACCATTTACAGTGACTCTCTTCGAGTAAAACCATGGTTTTCAAGGAGCATAGTCTCTTTAAAAATGCAGTGACTCACTTGAAGAAGACCCACAGCGAAGACGCCCGGTCGAAGTGACTTCTGCTAAAGTAATTAAAAAAAATCGAAAAAATTAAATGCGAGGACGCTTTACTAAGGAAAAAACTTATTAAAACGATACGATAATTTCCAGAATCCTTTTTCTTGGAATGACAAAAATCAGCTCTAGATGGGTGCCTCCTCCTCAGAAACAGCACCTTGTAGAGTGTTCCCGCTCATTTTTGGACCTTTGTAGTGAATACAACGATGGGCTATTCTATCAAATCGTAACTGGAGACGATACTTGGGTTCGTCATTATAAATCTGAGTCCAAGCAACACACTTTGCAATGGCACCGAAAGGACACATTACGACCCAAGAAGTTTAAGTTGTCACAGTAAAATTATGGTGACAGTCTTTTGAGACTAAAAGGGGATCTTGTTGACAGATGACAAAAATCATTTTCTTACTCTTATTTACATAACCCGAGAATACTACGCTTAAATCATAGAGAGGTTGAAAACATGTAACAGAAACAAAGAAAGAGGATGTTTAACCAAAGTTCCCATCCATCTACACGACAATCTGCCTATTTACAAGTGCCATGTTGCGTTGGCTGCCCTGAGAGGGTGGGTTTCGATATTTTCGGTCAACCATCTTACACTGCTCACCTTCCAGTGGTTATTATCTTTCCCTGAGCTTAATAATGAACTTTTTTGGATGATGTTTTAAAGCGGTGATGTAGTTTCAGTTTATTGTTCAGACTAAAACAAAACATTTTTCATGAAGGCATAAGCTGCTTGAAAGATCTGAAAAATGTATTACAGTAGCAGGTGTATGTATTCGAAAAGTAAATAATTCTGTATTTTTATTCTCACTTCTTACCCTACGCTTAACGAATTTAAAAATGCCCCTTCGTAGTTTAAAACACCCTGAAGCCATCATAAATGACTTTGTCTGCTGGAAATTACGTTGAAAGGTCCTTATTGTATAGGGTTATCCATTTTACGCTTGGGAAAGTAAAGCTAAAGAAAACACATAAAATATTCAGATGGAAACGAAATTTTTTATTCAATATAAAGATTGAACCTTGCCATTATACGTGTAACCCGACATCATTCAAATGTCCTCCACGTGACCTCTTACAGGTCTCAATCCTTTTGAGGTAATTTTCAATGGCATTTCGGTACATTTCCGGTAATATCTCGGCCATAACTTCAAGAATATTGGTTTTCAACTGCTCAAGATTTTGAGGATTGTTTGCGTAAACACGATCTTTCGCATAGCCTCATAAAAATAAATCCAAAGGTGTTAGGTCGCAGAATCTTGCGGGCCAATTGACATCTCTCAATCTCGAAATTACGCGTCCTGGAAATTTCTCTTGCAAAAGTGCTCGATTAGCCTGTGTTATGTGGCTTGTGGCTCCGTCCTGTTGGAACCACATGTTCTCCAGATCATAATCTTCAATTTCTCTCAAAAAATAATCGGTTAACATCCGTCTATAGCGGTCGGAATTGACTGTAATGGCTCTTCCTTGATCGTTTTCAAAAAAATACGGGCCAATAACGCCACCAGACCATAATGCACACCACACGGTCACTTTTTCCGGATGCAAAAGCCTTTCTGCGATCACCTGAGGAATTTGAGAGCCCCATATGTGGCAATTCTGTTTATTTACGTAACCACAGAGCGAAAAATGAGCCTCATCACTAAAGAAAATTTTGTTCGAAAAATCGTTATCAATGGCTTGTTGTTCAATCACCCAATTCGCATACATTCTGCGTTGGGTATGGTCTTGAAGCTTAAGTTCTTGAGTGAGTTGGATTTTGTACGGACGGAGATGCAAATCCAAATGCAAAATCCGCCACAATGAGCCATAAGACAAGCCCAAATGTTGAGCACGTCGAGGAATCGACAAATTCGGGGTTTCCTCCACACTTTGAGCAACGACAGCGATATTTCCAGCAGAACGAATGTTGTAATGATGCACAGACCTTGCAATATTAATAATCGATCCAGTCTCTCCAAATTTTCTCACTGTGTTCGAAATTGTTTGCTGTGTAGGTCGATTATGTCGACCGTAATCGGCTCGTAAAGCCTTAAATGTTGATACAGCAAAATCACCACTTTTATAATAAAATTTAATAACTTTCACGCATTCTTCGACTGTTAAACGATTCATATTTCTAAATGGCAAACCTTCAACTAAAAAAAAAAACATGTTTTGGATGACATTTAACTTTGACAGATGTCAAATGGCAGGGTTATACTTTTCCTATACGAAATAGATAACCCAGTACTTGCCTTTATCAAGCTTCTTTACTGCAAGCTGGCAACATCACAGACTACTACTAGCCTTACTCTTAGACTGCACAAGGATATATTAAATGATTAGCTTACGCACAATTCATCAATTTTGCCATAAGCCGATCGCTGATTACGGTTTGCGTGAGGTTCGGGATTTAGTTAGACCTTAGGTCGGTTGAAGAGTTCCATCCTCCTTTACGTATCCTATGTTGCCTCTAATTTGATGCGCTTTAAGCCTCTTTCAATCTGGATCGGGAATAACTGAGGGTTAATTGCGCGTGAGCTAGAATGAGGTTAATACGTATTACTGCCAAGAGCTTGTACTTTTTACTTTGAGTATTGCGCTTTTGGGAAATCTACTGATTCCGGCACCTCCGATTTCACTTTATTTAATATGATACTGAGCAACATCCAGATTTCAGGATATGTATTAAAGACAGAAATTCTCACCTGCTGTGCCTCAAAAATATTAAATATTTTTACAAAATAATTAAAATGTCTTGGTTTTAAATTGAGACCACATTAGTCATTATATAATTATTGTAACTTCTGATTCCCAATAGTTTCTCAAAGAAAACTTTCTTAAAAATCAATTTAAAAATAAATTGGATATTTTCAAACCGCTTTAGCTTCCTTTAAGTGGAAAAGTAATTTATTGAATTTTTTAAAACTGGAAACGATTGTTTCATGCATATTTTGTTGATCCTTAAATCGAATAGTAACTTTTATTCAGAAAATTCAGAATGTCCGGTTTCCTATTCAATATGTCGACAATATATTTTTCCGATTTCAAAAACTTGAAAAAAAGCCAACAAAAATAAAAATGTATACTTCTCGTTGGGAGTGGAAACGAACAAAGTTTTAGCAGTAAGCATACAATTCAACGCTCAATAATACCCTCATCAAACTTTCAAACTACTTTAAACATTCAATCCGAAAACATTCTTTTCCAGAAAATTCCCACCACGGAACGGCCGTCAAACAATTTAATCAACACCACCATTGTTAATTCAAATGAATCAGGAACCACTCTGTCACTTTCATCCACGATTTCGACGAGTCCTGAATCAACAGAAACTGATTCCGATCCCAAGACGACGACTACGACGGCAAACATTACTGAAGGAATATTATCCGTAAGCTCGACCACACCACCATCTGCTTCAATCACCCTCAAGCAGACGGAAAATAATATGGCATCCACTTTTGAAACCACTGTTGAACTAAATAATTCCGCAACTTCCTTTGCCACTGTGGAAGTTTCTATTACGTCTTCGACAATGGAAACTCAAACTTACGGGCCGCCGTCTTCCACGTCCTTACCGCACCCCAAAGCGCTCTATTTGAACGAGACGAACATTCTGGTGGTGGAAATTACTAGCGCGGATAATATAACGGATGATATGATAAGCAGGGAGGACGCGGCTTACAATGGGAATACCATTCCCAAATTTACAATACATAACGATGGCATTTCGGAATATGACTCGGGAAATACGCGCCCATATGGAGCAGGAGTCGAAATCGATTATGAAAATTCAAAGCCACAGGCAGATGATGAAATATTTGTTCCGGATTTGAAACTTGAACCAATTGAAGAGGTGTCCTCCGTGACAACAACGGCCAAAGACAAAGTCGGAGCCTACAGAGAGGCAGCTGATCGGGATTCCGATACTATCTTTTACATATCCAACACGGAGGTGAAGGTGGTTGAATCGAAGCCAACACAGAACTCTGGCCCTCTGAATCCCGAGAAGCCATCAATCGAGCTGAGTGCTAGCTACGAGTCCCGTCGACCGGTACCTGATTCTCAGTACTATCCGGCCATCTACGAGGAAGACGTGATCATTGATTTCCCCGCGAAGAACGTTACATACGGTGTTGCGCCGAACCAAGCTAATCCGGTCGGGAAGGACGATGATGCCACTTCGAAATCTCAACTCTACGAAGAGGACATCATTCTGTCTCCACTTAAGAACAATTTCGATCCACTCAAAATAATTGCCAATCACAATAATAATGCCAATGAACAAAAACGAATAAATGGTTTCTCAGACACAGGCACCAGCATCCGCCATTTGAATCCCTTGAGCTTGGAAAACAACCCGTCAATGACATATATCGGGGAGAAGCTGATTGAAGTGGAGCCTTCGCAAACGGATTCGCCTATCACGTTCCCCGAGTCGAGTCCTAATAACTCAGAAGCGCCACTGGAGGTTAATGAATCGCTGGTACCTATCTCCGATGTTATTATACAGCCTGCAATTATACCGGAAATGTCCATTGGAGTCCCCGTCATCGGAGAACTACCCCCACAGATTGAGCTGAAAGAAATCGATTTTTTGGCCGACAGCCCAAAGACCGGCAGTCTGGGTGGCAGTAGCGCCTCCAACAGCATGAATGACCCGAACAATGAAAAATTCGATGGCATCCAATATGGGGGTGATCTTTTTGCACGTGACGCCTCGGTCCTGACGGGCGGTGGTGGCTACGATATGGACACGGAATATGTTTTTGGAGGAAGACGTCACTCGTACGATAACGTGAATGGCTTCAATTCCCTGAATGACCCTATTAAGGTGAATCGCGATAAGTATTTGGACAATGAACGAAATATGGTACCTGGCTATGATAGTAATAATGATGTAACGGTCGCGTCCAAGATTTTTATGCATGCTGTGGGTAATTTGCAAAAGGACCAGCTAATTGCTGAAGTGAAAAGTGGATTTAAGGAGCTGCCAACGAAACACCATTTGAATTCAAATGGCACTGGACCGGCGGAGAATCTAACAAATGCAACAGCGTATTCGGTGATGGAAGAAGCAGAAGGAGACATGTTTAGTGAGTATTTCCTTTTGTTTTCTTTGAATTCTCCTTACAAATAGTTAAATAAAGTACTTCCTGTCTAGAAAATGGTTCCATCGAATCAATGTTTTGTAAAAATGTAAAACACAAAAAACTTAAGGCATTGCCGATGTTACTGGCAACAAGAATACGTGAACATTTCAATGAGTTTTAATACCAAAAATCCATACGTTACATGAGTTTTACATGATATCTCACATTAACATCTACGACTATCTGATGGAATTATTCTTATTTGGTCTAAATTGTTTTTGGTCTCCAGTTATGCCAAATTTTTGTTGAACTATCGTCCTTAGGAGTCTCCTATGAGTCCCGACTTGAAGTCTTCTTTCCATCAATGTTCCAATATAAACCCAATTCTGAACAAGAGTCCTCGCTGTTCACGTTTTATTTATGAATTAACTCGTATAAACAGGAGCATACTATTGACTTAGCTTTGGTGGAGCGTTTCTTGGAAAACGCGAAATAGTGGTCTTCGTGCGTGCCACCTTTGTTAGAATTATGATCGAGATTTATCTGGGAAGTATTGTTTTCAGGATCTATTGAACAATCAAAGTGAATGGTGGCTACGAAACAATGGCAGTTTTGTATTTGGCATTTTCAGTGAAAATTTGTTTTTCAAATATTGTAGTTTCATGTTATTCTTTGTTTCGACGCATTTAGCATCTAGGATTGTAAGGAGTGTTGTTGTAAGGAAATGGCCAATACGAGGAATTGCTGCTCGATTGTAGAGGGGTTAATTATTGATGATGGTAGAAAACGTTAGGAGCCTTCATGTTAGGAAACCTTGACACAGTGGCGGAGAATCAAATGTTCCTGAACGCGGAGGAATTACATTTGGGCTAGTAGAAGCTGACATCAAAAAGGGAACCCGAAGCTGAAGATAAGGCAGATGAGTATGAGTTTGATATTTGCGGGTCGGGACGAACTTCTGTGCAAAACCACGAAAAGGGATCTAAATGTGTCAGTTGCATTGTTGATGGTTTTTTTGAGGCGAAGGACGTGGGACAGTTGTAGGTGAATGGTACCTCCAAAGCGAATTACCTGGTTTGAAAATGGAATAGTAGATTTGTTGATTTTTAAGGGTGAGAAACGGATATAGTCTTGGAATGATTTAAGGAGACGAGCATTTTCTTTTATTATGATGGATTCGTATTCATCTGGGTTTCTTTGCATTTTCCATTCGCTATAGAAGGAGTTGAGCCATGAAAGATTTAGGCGAGAGGTTGCGAGGGGGTGTCTCGAGAGGTAATTTAAATTATAACGGCATTCACGTATGGATTGGGAAAAAGTGCGGGCTGAGCTAAGGAATTTCGTTATAATATGTTGAGATCAGGAGTGCAGAAATGACAGAACCTTGTGGAATTCGGGATGAGTATGAAAAGTGACGAAGCAGAATGTCACCAATTTCAACTAATGACGTTAGATTGGCCAGAAACGAGTGGACTAACTAGCATAGATGAGAATGAAAGTAGAAAGTGACGACCAATTTTTGGTCCTTGTTGAACATTTCAAAAATCTTTCAAAACCAGGAAGGAGGGTAATCGGATGGTGGTTGTTGGGAAGCAACGAATTTTCCTATTTTTGAGGCTTGGGGCAATCGAATCGTGACGCCATGAGCGGAGACGTATGCATTTAGGATGCAGAGATTGAAGAGCTTGGCGAGAAAGAGGCATTTTTCTACAGACTAAGATTTGGCTTAGGGAATCCTTTCTTATTCGGCAGATTTTTTATTGGGTCGTGATCGTATGATATTAAAAAAAGTCTTTTTTCCGGAACAGAACTAAATTGTATGGAGCATGTTCAAAAAAAAATGGGAGGGAGGAAGCGGTGGTGAATTGAAGGCATTACGAACTCAAAGGACTCAATTTGGAAAGAAGCGCAACTCAGTAGAATATGGGTTGAAGGTATATATAAACCCCGTATTGCGCCTGGTTTTTTGGTCGGGGAAAAAGCTGTGAATCTCCAAAGTGATCTGCTAAAGAGTTCGCATTTTCAGTATGGGACATCTTTTTCTTGGGAAAGTGGGTATATGCATCGGTATTTTTCCGATGTGAAAAGATGCTACAAGTTTTCCTGATTCTTTAAAGATATGAAGAACAAAAGAGGCGTTGATGAGTTTTCACTCATGAAAAGTGGAGTGGAGAAAATGATGTCCTTAACACGTTCTTTAATGTGGTTTAGATTTAGATTGAATCGTCTGCTGAATAGTTGGCGTCGGAGTCCTCGTTTTTGTTTCGATAGCGAGGGTAATGTTTAGGGGAGGGAAATTTGTAAGAGTTCCTGGTCTTCTTTTTGGAACAACTTGACATGTTGTGTTGAAAGCGGATGTCAGTATTTCTACGGTGACAGAAATATTAATTTTGATAAATAAGAAGTTGTAAATCGGTGGCATGGGTTTGAGCTGATGCTTCAAGGAGGTGTTAAAAACTTTCCAGTTTAAGTTGAGGTCAATCTTTGGGAAGGAAATTCAACAGAAGGCTGCCATGTTTGCTGATCCAATGGGTGGTTTCTTTGAGAATGACTCAATTATTGGATTGTTGTGGACACACTGATGGAGCTGTGGATGTCAAGGTCAATATATGAGTGGGAGTATTGGCGATGTTGTGCTAGAGCGGTCAACTGAGGAGCCGTTCTCGTAGCTCTCGGTCGTTGCGATTGGACGTGTAGTCCTGCCAGTATTGATGTCCGGCGTTGAAGTCTCCACCACATACGACGTATACTTTTATGTTACCAGGGTTGGTAGCTGTTGAAATGAAAGTTTGTTTTAGTGGTCTTTGCGAATGTGTTGGCAGCAAACATGAATGAAAATAAGATATAGGATACAATTTGGAGTCTCAAACATATATGTAGCAGTTTCAATTGAAGAGGAAGATTCGGGCATTTTGAATTTTCTGAATAATGTGAATCATGGTTCCACCGCCATATATGTTTGATTGGCGATCATTTCAATAGATCATGGAATTTGGAGAAGAGAGGCGTCGTCTTGTGTGCCGTTTGCTGTCGTAGAGAAAATTCTGCTAAGCAGCATTGCCAACTCATTTTCCCCAAGGACGAGAAACAAGTGACTTTAAGTTCTGCTCTTTCTTAGCACCACAGCTCTTCTCGGGCCTTTGCTTCCTGTTCTAGTTTATGTTAAGCTCGAGTAATTTGATTTCCATGATGGGAAGGAAGAAGGGCATTCGCATTTTTTTTCTATCAGGTCAATCATAGCATTTTATTCTAGCAAAAGTGAAGAGAGACGGTTGGCATGTGAAGAGCTATTTGTTTGGAAAAGACAATTATTTATTCAGAGAATGACGGCTGAGTCAAGGTGCCGGAGCGGGTTATAGATGGATTATAGGTGCCAGGGAAGATAGGCGATAACGTACTAGTTGTAGTAGTTTTGGAGGTAGACACAAATTGAGCCTGTGATTTTTTAGGACGCTTAGAGCGGTTATTGCGAGATGATGAAGTAGTTAACATAGTTTACAGAATGTGCAGAGGAACCACAGTTGACACATTTGGGACCTTCGTTCATAGTCTTATAGCTCATGTCAGCTGGTCATTCCAGTTGGCATTCATTCCCAGGTGGCTGAGGGTGAATGTGCCCTGGCGTTGCTTTTTTCGCGATCGCCACCACGTTTGGTTGCTTGGATTTTTTGTTGGAATGAAGTTATCGATGGTTTTTCGTTCTCATTCTCACTTCATCGATCATTGCAACTCAGCGGTTGAAGATTCGAAGCTCCTTAAATTGTCTTCTTACTTCACATGTACTATCAAATAGTGTCCGTACGTGACCGTTGCAAAGATAGCATCTTCAAATTAAGGAAAGGACAATGAACACCTAGGACATCAAATGACGATACAGGTGGTAGGACAAGAAAGGTAGCTGTCTGCCGGTTCCGGCCGAGTCAACCCGTAACCTGCTAGGACAATCTTAAAATTTCTCATTCAGAACGATCACAATGTCTACCTTTGTAGTGAATGCAAAGATAGAGTTTTGTCCTTTTATTTTATGACTAGATTTTGCCCCATAAATTTTATAAAAAATAGAGTAAGTCCGACGAAAATACCTGCCAGTTTTGAATTATGATTTGTTTTGGTTTATAAAAAGAGTTTTGGTTTATTTAAGATGAGGAAAGATCGAGAAGACAATTATTTTATTGATTCATTTAGGATGAGAAATAACATAGGAAGCTGAGTTTTGCTATGGGGGTTAGTGATAGGTGGTGTATTGATTCTCACGAGGGGGTTTACCAGTGGTTTAGGGTGGTAAATACTTTTGGAAAGGGTTGTCAGTTCGTGCGGGGCAAGGTCTTCTTGATGAACAAATAGTGTAAAGGTTAAGAGCTCTATTTTGTGTATTCTTGACATTTGGTATGTAACGAGATCACAAAATTGCATTAAGCCATGCGTGGTCAATACTGCAGAAGTGTTAGAAAGCAGGCTACTTCAGGTCCTTCCGGCAATACGAAGTTTTGATTCGGGAACATGTACAAGGATCTGAATGTATCTACGCCTTTTAGAGTGTTATGATGTTGTCTGTTTTATTGAATGTATTTGCTATTTATTATTTTTAGATTCATTCATAAACTCTTGACTTGGAGTTTGCCGGTGGAAACTACACGTGAGACGAGTGCGTCCTATCATAGGAAGCACCTTAGATTTATTGATGTTGAGTTCTATCTGATATTCTTCGGTTTTGACGTAACAATCTTGAAGTTCCTCCCAAATATTTCTTCTTCCCTCTTACCCTCAAAAAGATTGCTAGGCCTGTGTGAAGATCATCTTCAATGTTGTGTTCCCTTCCCTGCAGGTCATTATCCAGGACCCAAAAAAGGGATAATCAGATGAAGCAAGTTTGGGATATGTTAGTGGCTAGGACCAAGTTTCCCAACCAATCTCCTTTAATTTGTCTGGGTAATCGCAGCTGTGAGCAGTTTCGCTTCGTCTTCATGGATAACTCCGCGTCGATTGACTAACAGAGGACGCTCTTCTGCCAGCAGTTGCTCCGAATGCTTAACAGTTGATTTTAACTTAACATTAGATTTCGTCTCAAAAGCTCACAGTAAATGTTTCCTCGAGGAACCCAGTAAACAGACAATAAGGCCTTCCGTAGATACGAGTCTGATTCTACTGTACATGCTGGTAATTCACCTCTTTTGCTAACCGTCAAGCGCATTAAGTTTCACGTTATTGCACAGGACCCACTTTTCGTAGTCAGTAACCTTCCTTGGAGATTGTTGGCAGAAATTTATAGTCAGGTGGATGCTTTTTTTGATGAGAATTGTTCCAGACTCATTGTAGTTGAGTATTTTTTTTCAGTTTTTCGAGGTAGTCGCTCATTAACTTAGGTGTGAATTAATGCTTAGAATACTTAAGAGAATGTTTTTTAAGGTGAAATGTCATATCGTCGGCATATTATAGATTTTGGATTGGAGTTCTGAGAAAATTGAAAAAAAAACACGGTCGAATGTACTGAGCCCTGGGGGTTGCCGGCAGAATTTTTATGAATTTAGCAGTGGATACCATTGAATTTGATAATAAAATAATGTCTCATAGGAAACTGTAGAGAAGTTTACAAAACTAAAGCTCTCGAAAAAATAGGACAATTTTAGAGGTTTTTATTTGCATTTATCCAGGTATCTGACCAAAAGAAGGGTATTGTCATTTATAGGAATGTTTGGAAGGCACATTGAAAATTCGGGAATTCAAGATGCTTATCATCTTTGATGGTTCTTTAAACGATTTTTCAGATGCTTGGAAGTATTGATATGGCTTGTAGCTAGGAATATTGGGATAAGCTGTAGATAAAGGGATTTTCATTTGATGAGGACAATGTTGGTAATCTCCAGCGCAGGAAAAAATAAAAATTATAAAAGTATTACGTAAAAAGTTTTGATAGGAAGGTTTCTGGTGTTTTAGGACATTTTTGCACAACGATGCAGGGGAAGTGCATAAGATTGGGCTAGATTATGATGGTGAGAAGGTGGACAAATTTGAATGTGGGGACTCTATTGGACATTATGATAGGATGTTATTTGAAATAAGGTTCGGATTCTGTTGTTGAATGTATCGAGATTGGACAAGTGGGTAGGAGTGTTATAGGTATCTGGAAAGTGTGACGCTGAGGTATTTACTTTGGTATGAGCGAATGGAATATGTTCTAGTCAATGGCGTGACGCGAAGAATATTTTACCAAGTTTGGGTCGAATGCGCCTGAGTTCTTCATAGGTTTTAGGGGACGAAGCGTTTTGCGGGAAAGTTCATTATTTGAAGGTAAGGTAAAGACTAACATTGTTATGTTCTAAATTTTGGAGAAGAAAGTAAGGATTTTTGCCGAATATTTCATTGTATCGGGTTAAATTGAATGTGAAATCATCCTGTCCGTGAAATCTGGGTTTTTCAGTTGATGAGGTCAAATATTTCTGATTGTAGGGAAATAAGAAATTGGCAATAAAGGATCTTTTTCACAAAACAGCTGTAAGAAGGCAGTGAGATATTAGACCGATTGGTTTATGAGTAAATCTAAGAGTCAAGGGCAAATTACTTTCATCGAGTCGCTTGATATTGTCTTTAAAGTGTGCAAGGAAGTTTCCAGCTGGTGTTTTAAAATTCGGGAATTGTGATAAATGGGGATTAGTGGGATTTTCAAAAAGATGAATATTCACAAGAAATCCATCTTGGTTATTGATAACTGGGATAATTTGAACACCAGCAGTATTGAGCGTAGGGACACATATAGGTTGATCGCCACTATGCACAATAAAAAGGTCAAAAACTAGGAAAAATTGTTTGTGAGGTGTGTAAGATTTGTAGGAGTGAAGAGCTAGTCATATTTAATTTGGAAGCGAGGTGAGGCGCTTGACAGCCAATTCTGAAGCTATTTATATTAAACGAATTTCAATAGTGACTTGAATCTACTTGTTCATACCCATTTTTATTTAGCAAGTTACTTTTCTACACTATTTTTATTCGAACTTGTAGGAATGCATGATACTCAATATTTTTTTAACCCTTCACTAATATCCTTGGCAAATTAAACGTAGAGACGATTGCATTTTCTACTGAAGTAAACAAAGTTTATAAGAGTAGGAACGAAGAAGTGCCGTATCTATCATGGTCAGGCGCGTTGAAAGAAATATTCGTGGAGTAACTCTTACTGCAGTGTGTTTTAACCAGATTAAAAATGTAAGGAAAATGAAACAAATGTTGAAGTCCGTTGAGAGCAAACATACTATACGCAAAATTAGGAACCTCCTTAACCCATTTAGAAATACAAAGAGAAAACTTGATTCGAAATCTCTCGATAAAATAGTAGAAACGATTTGCCACTATACCACTAGTTGCCGCTGGAGAAAAAGGAAGAGATTGTGTCATTCGATCCATTTCGACTTATGCAAATCGAAACATTACGTAAATCTGGAATGCCCCCTCTTTCACTGAAAACAGGAATAACCAACCGAATTTCATAAATGCTGATGAGCTGGAAAAACAATTTTCAAGAAGTGATTATGCAAATTCTTTCGGATTATTTCATACTCTTTTCCTACCGCCCGCATATCCGTAATTTCTACAACGCCATTCACCACACTCATCCTCACACTGGCCAATACATGCAATACACCATTAATACTCGAAAAACTTTCCACAGTCTCTAGGATTCGTGTACCCAAAAATTCATGACTTCATCAGAAAATGTTTACAAAGTGATTTCATTAAATATTCTACTCTCAGTTTTACACTCTTAAAACAGATTTTCGGTTGCCCGGTATCCTGCGCCATGGTATCTGGGTAGAATAGCAAATTCTGCTAGTTGAATGGTGCGTGACACTCCTCGAAAACGGTTCATTTCACGAGAGCGACAGGACATTTCAAAAAGCAGATTTAATGAAATCGTTTAACGAGAAAACTTTTTCATAGGCAAAACTGACAATCATTTCATTCACGTATGCATGTTTAGGTTGCCGTCAGCTATTCATTGGTTTTTGCACAAAAATAAGACTTTACAGCAACATCGGAAACAAATATTTTGTCTAGTTGTTTAAATTTTCAAGTTTATCAAGTTTTCAGTTCATTTGATACACAAATTTTCATGGAAGCAACATACGATGCCGGTGGGCCAGTTGCAAATGAATTTTAATTAAATTTCGTTAAGGACTTAAAGTTTAAAACAAGCATAAATTCATTAGGTTGTAAATGTCAGTTATCCCTTTTTCCTTTCATGGATTTTCATCTACGAAAATGACAGTGTCTGATAAAGTTTCACGACAAGAAAAGTTCCAGGACTGAGAATGATTTTGAAATCATGTTTTCAGATTCATATTTCTTTTTCTCATGCTTTCACAATCAATTTTTCTTCTCATCTTCTTCCTGGTTATAGGGACGACTTGATGAGATTGAAGCCAATGAAAGTGAGAAAGTGTTAGTTTGTTTTTCATGTGATAAATTTCAAACACATCTTGGTTGGAAGGACTCAAATGAAGACTTATCACAGATTGAAAACGGATTCATTTCCTAGATAGAAAACAATTTTTTTGCGATTGTGCTTTCCTCAAAAACATTGGAAATTTTTAGCCGCTTTGACCATCCAAAGTTGGTTTATGTGCAAAGTCAAAAAGTGTATCGAAAGACTAAACAAGGAAAATTCAATCCAAGCATGTCTAGAAATTCAACTACCAGTCGGGTTCAAAGAAAAGTTGACTTCTCTCAGTTGCACTGCGTAGTTCCAATAGAATAAAATAATTTTATTGATATTTAAGAAAGCAGAAGGGGATACTTCACCATTGTCGCCCTAATTAGAAGGTTAATGTGCTTACTTCAGCGGCTTGTAATGGTCACAATCCAACAATTCTTATCACCTATGGCTCATATCACACTCTAGATTCGATGTGATGTTAATCCCTTAAAGCTTTTTGGAAGCACCGACACAAATTAAGAAGGAAAGAACTACAGTACTTTATCATGAAATCAAATATGATCACCCATAAGTGAGAAGACACACCTAAATTTGTTACAGGAATACGTAAGGAGGAAATAGTGTCAGCAGTATAACTCTGATACCTTTGATTAAAAGATGGTCGCCGGATCATAAAATTGAGCTCGTACTACCAAATCCTGAGATGCGACCTGGAGATACGACCTAAGATCGACGACCTGCTTAACACCATTGGAAATCTTAGACGCACGGACAAATCAGTAGGTTCCAGGAACATTTTCAGCACGTTGCGATCTAGAAAACCTTCAAAACACTTTTGCACTCGCGTATGCTGTGGAAAGGTAAACAAGGTTATGGTCCTCCGAGTGCATTCGAAGAAGGTTGCCTTTCATCGTAAATGGAGACACAGAACCTATCTGGTAAAAGGCTCTTCAAACTCAGAGTGGAAGTCCGTAAAATCTACAACAAGACAAAGCGTAAGAAAGATTCGGTCGAATGTCATAGAATTCCAAAAAACAATAGGAAAGAAATCCAAGGTGCGAAACGTCACTACGTTAGAACTTGTTTGCAAGGATGTTGAAGAAAAATCTATAGCAGCTAGATAACATAGAGCCATGTCTAGGCAGAGAAATCAACCGTAATATTGCATTCAGGAAAAGTTACGATTATTTCACCGAATCTGAAAAGGAGCACATTTGACTGCCTATAGAAACCCTCTTCTTGGCAAACGTTATAACGAATGGAGAAACTGCCGAGACGGTCCAAGAAGGGCAGCAAAAACAGCTGAAAATGGAAGGGAGCTGCGACCATACAGAGACCTTCAAGAGACCAGTTCAAGACCAACTTGAACCAGTCCCTTAAATCATCGAGAGTAGATGGGGTATATCTAGTCAATATTCAAAAGGGCCGAAATCTGCTCGTTCCGCACTAGCTTCGACTCTTTTGTAAATCGCCTGTCATTAGGAAGCATAAGCCATGGAAGCAGGCAAAAGCAGTTTATATCCAAAGATCCACAGAAAATCCAAAGACATGCAATCCGGTTAGAATTTAGTGGACAATTACAAAAGGAAAACCACCCTGACAAAGTATTCGCTACATCCAAATCAATACGTATGCAAACCGAGAAAATCAACAGATTGCGCATTGTACGAGTTGACAGGAAAACTGAAGAATTGCAGGATCTCTGGAATATAAAATATGTTAATATTAAACGGTCTTTAGACAATTCCAGCTACGATGCAGTAAAGAGAGGGTTGCAGAAAAGAATGGTGAATATTACTCTCAAGCGTTGGCTAGCTCGATCCCCTCAATACTGAGTGAATCATCACATCTAAAGTAATATCAAGCAACTTCAACGTAGGTATGGATCATGGTTTTCCACACGAAGGTGGTCTTGCACCGCTACTGTTAAGGCCAATGAGGTCATGGTTAGACGGCCAGAAGTTGGGTTGAAATATACATATTTCATACACCGGAGATATCGTAATTTAAATTGTTTTCTTCTAGCCAGAAAAGGAATTTCCATCAAGTGTCCATTGGGCCAGATCCCTGAATGGAACTAGAATGACTTCCATTTACAGAAAAATGGATGAAAAAATAGAAAGATAATGCATAAGGCTTTGGAGTCCACTTAGAAGGCTTCAACGTTCGAAGCCTTTCCTAGTCGTCTATGATGAGAAAATGTTTTGAATATGCATCAGAGTGGGAAGAAGAAAGCTCAAGATCCTCAAAAAAGTATACCTGCAAGCAAATGATAAGTAGAAATTTTACAATTTAGTGGAGAAAATGCCAACCATCTGCTAGCACAGTTTAAAGTACAGTCACCATCAGAAAGTTGGTTACTTGTGAATGAGGAATCGAGCTGCCTAAATCCAAAGCAGATCATTAAGTTTCTTAAAAGGATGGATCTATTAGTAGCACTCGAGGTGATTTGGAAACGTGGTCGCAATAAACTATTCAAGGTTGACGTGCGCTCCTCCCGATAAATCCAGTCGATGGATCTTGTATAGCTCAACAGCCATGACGATATAATTGCCTCCAATTTTCGCGGTCAATCAACTAATTAACCAAATTCATATTCACAACAGGGATCTGTAAGGTGTCTTCCATCGTTTTCTCAACTATCAAAACTGGACTTTTCCTTGTCCTTAGCTTTTAGCTACCCAAAAGAGGGTAGCTTTTGTTTCTTCATACGATCCACTTGGCCTGCCCATTGGAGTTTGCGTAGTTTAACGCATGTGTATTCGAATTATGTGTCTTTCAGCAGCAGGGAACTACCAAAATGTACACTCTAATCCTTCTCGGTTCGGTTTTGTAGTGGACGTTTTCCATGCTGTATTTTTCTAAAGACTTCTTCAATTTGGCTAGCTTCTATTAACTTTAGGCCTAATTTTCTTCGTTTCGAAATCTAGCGCTCAGAATCCTTAATTACCAACCAGGATCAAGCAAGCCATGACATCGAGTTTATCGGTGTATGCTACTATTCGCATTGCCTTGTAGTGCAGTGAACCTAAGTGAAGTGTACCAGTGCACTTCCAAAGCGATAGCCCAGATTCTATTTTTGAAAAATCTGCTGGGTCTGTGTTGTCCTCTACTTGTGTCTTCACCTTGATAATTTTTATTTGTCCATCAGGACGATTTTGTTTGGTAAGACAAAGTCAAGGAAGGCAAGGGTAATTTCTTTTAAGACAGTCATCCTTCATTGAAGCTGACGAAAATCAGGTCTACCATTTTGCTGGCACTTCTGCGCTAATCTGGCGACAATTATTCCGCTTTCTTTATTTTGCGTTTGAGTTTATAAATCATGATATGTAGGAAGTTTTTTTGTTCTTGGAGTATTTTGGCAGGTATTCAATCAATTCCGAAGATTCTATTTATTGCATGTTTGCGTGTGTATGCCATTATGTTTTTGAATGTTTAGAATGACGACATCTTATTCGGCCTGACTCACACTCAGCTTCATGGTTTATTATAGATTCTGTTAAGGGCTCTTGAAATTATTCCTGTCACCTCTTTTTGAATTGAGATGAGGCTGCCAATCAGTAAATTGATTATCCTAGTTCAGTATCGTGTTTGGAATGTAGCCAAAGGAATTTATTTGATAAAAGTATATGATGATCTGAGTTCTACTGAATATAATGTGTATTGACATCATTGCGGATCATTATTTTTTTATTGTTAGTATCTTCTCCCTTTTGCTCGTTGGGTTCGCCTTTTGTCGAGATCCCTATAGTTTTTTTTTCCCGAGTTGTTCTTTGTATTTATTCTTTAAATGCTCGATTATAATCAATCACCACCTCCTTCCTTTCCTCATCGAGCCAGGTATTACTTTCTTTTCTGCTTGATATCCCAGAACTCCTTTGCTCACTGTGAACATCTCTCTGACACTCTGACCTTGGCTTGTGGAAAACTGGTTCAATCGCTGTCCATTTAAATAGGTTATTGTTTGATGGCTGTACCCTTTTATTGTAACTCGTTATGCCAATTTTCTGCGAACTTCAGCGATGAAATATTCTAAGAAAAAACGGGAATACGGGAATGATCCATACTTAATTGAATTAATGATTCTGACAGACGACTGTCAGTCCTGAAATTGACAGAGCACGCGATAAGTATCTCGAACAAAACCGTTTATTATAAACAAATCTGAACAGTTTGCAGACCTTGCTCAGGCGTCAACGTATTCATGATAAAGTCGAGAATCAAACTAATCATAAAACGTTGCCAAATTAAAATTCTTCACCTTTGAAAAACACTCTTCATATTCTGATTTTTTGATGTTCTGCCTGATTTTATGGATTTGACAGCTGTTGTTGGGTTTGTTTTGAGTGCATTGTATTACTAGCCACCGCTGAGAGTTCAAAATGTGTTTCTGGTTAGTAATGAATTGTTTAGGGTTGATGCAGTTTTCCTTGACATTGTTATTACATGAACCCTATTTGAATCCTTGGTTGAGCTCACAACTACCATCGGAGAGCAAACTACGTCACTGTGGCATTGGTCAGACACCTGGAAAATTATTCAATCCATTTTTATGCTTAAGGCTAGGAACCTTAAACTTAAGGAACCAATACGAAATGCTACCAGTTGCTGTTTGTTTTCGATAATGCAGCTGGCAACAATTGCCGCAAAACTTCAGGCCGCTGTCGTTTTTCAGATTTCAGAGATTTCGGAGGAAATATAATTTTTATATGTGCTATGAATATGAAATTGCTGTCTTAATTTTTAAAAAAGCAATGAATATTCCCCACAAATTTATTTACCCAATAAAAGCCTCCGGGATGCTTTTAATGTATTTCTATTAGATAAATATTCATGATGAAAACTACTTGGATTAAGACCTTAAACCCCACCTTATTGGTCAATTAAAATTGAGTCTCGTTTTCTGAGCATATTTTAAATTTCATCAAGTCACAGCCAAGGAATATTGAACATTTCAGGAGCAAACGATGTCTTTTATGGTTGTACTATTACTTTTTCACGTTCTCTCGCTTTACGCACGCTATTAAAATAATTGACAATAGAATTGAAGATTCCTTTGTCGTAAAAGGTACGCAAAAGTTCACCAAGAAAACAAACTGTGGCAAAGATCAAATTGAAGTTAACGCACGCTATTCAAGGAAAATTGAGCTTCATCAAATACAATTTCCAGGATTATAATACAGGGGTGTTATTAAAATTAAAATTTATGACGGTATAATACCTAATGAAATTAAGGGTCGGTGGCGGTGACGACCAGATAGTGTTACAACTCCCTATCAGACTTGTTATCAAAATTTCATGAGACAGCAGCCGGCTCATTGACAACGTGAATTAAGGGCGAATAGCACCACGAAAGCGCCCTTTAAATTCCGTCATTTCGGCGAAATTCTTTTCGAAGTAGCCCAAGATAACGTGCAACGTTCAAGTAGAAGATTAGGACGCGGTTTCCGAGTTGAAGATGGGTGGCGAAAAAATGACATTGCTGACAACGAAACTGAATGGATTAATAATCCAGTGCTTTCCGGCATAAGTGGCTACCATCCATAGTGGCTTCGTTTAGCAGTCGTTCTCAATTATCGTCAGTGCAAGATAGCGTGGCCAGATTTTCGTAACGAGCAGGGAATATTCAGAGGAGCAGGAACGATTTTTCATCAGGACGTGCATCCAGCTGACTTTTTCGTTGCTTAATGGACGACAAGATGACAACGAATTTATGAGGTGCTTTATTTTGTATACAGAACAAGCTTTTTGTTTATTCGTCCGCTGCCTTTTTGATTTTCCGTTGGAAATTGATCAACAATATTCAGTAACACGAGACTTGATCCTTCTCCTTCACTGCGAACAATTCTCTACGTCCTTTATGTCGTCCATTCTCGGTTCTTGTTTGTGACTGTTTTCGTCATGTTGATGCCTTATTACCACAGTGAAGGATACTTCAGTCACTCACAAATACTGTTCTCATTCTTCCTTTCCCTAAGTATCCTTTGCTTTGAAGTTCGTATATAACTAGAAATTGTGTGTGTACTCAGTATGGTATGCAATAAATTTTCTTGTCTAGTAAAATATTAGGAAAGGAGGAAATCAATTTTCGTCAGTTGGCTTTTTATATTCAAAATGGATGCAGTGAGAGCGAATTTGATAAGACGTAGAAAGAGAGATTGTTTGCGAAGATGTTTTTCATTTGGGGTGAAGGATTGATATTTTATTTGATTGTCTGCTAGAAGCGATGTTTGACCACAAGAATTGAGTTGGAGCTTATTACTAACCTTTTTTAAGTCCTTTGTGTGGGACTTGCTTGTGAACTACTTAGTAAACCCATTTCCAGTCAAACTGTGAACCGATCTCGGCACCTAGAGTTAGTAGCCCTTGCAGTAATTTGCGTTAGAATATGTGAATTTAGATAAAGTATTTAATATGAGGGTGAAAACGAAATTTCTCGTTTGTTCATTCCTATTCCTAGCTTTATATCATTCAAAGAGAACGCTCAATATATGTTTCAGGACAAAGAAATTGTATTTGCTTACGAGCAATTAATAGAGTCGACTGAAACATACTCCGAATATGTAGGGCTTACCCTATGGGCTGTGATAACTTTCAAATAAAAGAATAGGATAACTATATTGATATTCTGTACCACTGAACATCTGTGACTCCCAAGTTCTAAAATAATTATGTTCCAGTGTCTTTTCGGTTTTTTGAACTGAATACAATTTTCATAGCCGACTTTCTAGTATTTTTTCCAGTTATTTTATCGGGGAGTGTTCTTGGTCTACTATCGTAGACCGACAGTTGACAATGCGATTGCTTGGAAAAAGAGGTTCCCAAAGTATATCTACAAGTTTAAAAAAAAACACTTCCTTTTTACACTCTACACTTGCTTTAGTCACATACCTGCTGGAATTACTTGTCAAACAATATTTATTTAGGGAAGTGCACAAAAATTTTCTTTTCCTATTGGATTTATTTATTTCGATTGCAATGATCGAAGTCCAATTTTTACCGACTATTTTACCGACTGAAGAAGAGCAAATAATGAAGGTTGACAGTCGACATATATATCGATTCACTGTCCTCTACGTATTTGATGCAGAATTTTCCTCAATGCTCTGAGAAAATTTTGTTGTTGTAGTGGCAGTAGCATCGTTGTCATTCTTCTCTTGATGGACGGCCAGACCCCACCTACGGACGGCCAGACCACGGTTCTTGGCACCTGAACTTTCAAAATATCGGTAATCGATTCCAGGAGCTTGCGTTGCCTGGATAGTTAGGTACTGACTCCACTCAATTAAAATATGATGTATTTGCACAACAAATTTCCTCCTCGAAATCCAATTTTAAAACCATAAGTGACGTAAATACTTAACGTTTCAACTGTATAAGAAATGACATTAACTATATATCTGGTGGCATTATCACACATGGAAACTTACCTCTGGTTGTATATATCAGGCTTGTTCGGGATATACATTGTGAAATTGCATCGGTCACAAACTGCAATTAGCTGTTTATCAAACGTTATGAAGAAACCGGGTTTGTAGGAACCTCGACACTCAGCAATAAAGATTCCCCAAACTTCTATTATGGAAGCAAAGTTGTCTATTCATAGCTCATTGTCACATAATATCTCTCTGATGGCCACTGATTCCCGGATAAAAAGTCTACTTTGATGGTGAGTGATTGTCCTTTTGATCAGTTGACAGAACTAATAACCCAAGTATAGCATTCACCGGAAAAAAAAAACATTCAAAAAGTTTGTCCGATGTCTATATATGAGTGCATCAAGGTGTGATTAATAACGGTTCTGTCCGCAGAATTTATATACCTACATGCTGTTGAATTGTTTGTCCAGCAATGTCCATCTTTTCCTGTAAGTCTAACAATATCACAAACAGCTAAATGCGGATCAGTTGTTTTGTGCCTTCTCTCTGAGCTATTATTTTGTGGGTTAATAATCTCGCCTGGTGTTTGGTTGCTGCTGCTCAAAAGAAATTAACAGAAGTTATGAGACGAGTTATCTTCGTCTTCTTTGCTGGGGGTAACGCATCCTCATCCGGACTTGAAACGTCTAACGTCTATGTATCAGATTAGATATGAGGATATGCTTCGGTATCATTATCAAATTTTCGTTTCGATCCAGAATTACCATCTGCGATGCTACTCGCACTACTGCAATTTCACTGTCTGTTTAGCGACTCATTCTTTAAACTGATCCACCATCAAAAATAACAAAAGTTATAAAACACAAACTTTGACTGCAACGGTAAATTGTATGGGTTTGTATTGCATGACACCTACTAACAGCTGGGGTTATCCAAGGAAGGCACAAAACTGGGGACGAGAGTCCACTGATCAAAAGGGCAAACTTAACAATACGTAAATTGAAAGGGCAAACTTAACAATACTAAAATTTCACAAGTAATTTTTATGATACTTGAACTTTCCTGGGTCAAAAGGAAAACTTTTTTGGTCATTTTCCTTCTTTGAGCCGATTTTGAACTAAATTTTTGAATATTTGCTTGGATTTTAGCTTTTTTGCATAAGCTGACGACTTACGCAACCTCACACAGGAATCCATCTGATGAGCTCTGTCAATCTTTGCGAGATCCAACTCTTTACATCCACATATAATTGACGTGAATATCACTTAATTCTGGACACACATTATTTTCTTATATAAAGCGACAATGAAATCATTAAATCGTAGTCTCGAAATCACTTTATTTGTCAAAATAAGACTGTGATCACACCTTAGATGTGAAATTCAGACTTTCCATCGTGTTTCAGGTTTGTCAAATAGATTTAGTCCTTGCCTTTTCGCCTCAGTCACCGTTTTCGGTATGTCAAATACTGGTTGCGTCAAATATTTCGTACAACTTATTGGTGTATTTGATTCGCTATTGGTGTATTGATGTATTTGATTTGATTAATCTCTCGATTCTTATCAGTGCTCCAATTTTAATCGCATTTTAGGTGTTTTTTGTTTAAGTTTGCAAAAAGCTTCTGCTTCTTACCTAGAGATTCGTAGGGCGATCCCAGAAAATATAAGCACGCGTTCCAGTTTTCTGTAGTCTACTCGATTCCAAACTCACAATTTTCGTGCTCATTAATTGTTAAAACGAAGTATATAAAGTTGTCAATATTTGTCATAGCCGATAGTTCTACTGATGTGTGTTACAATTCTTTTTATAAAGCTTGTAGACCCATTTTGTTAGATATTGATATGTGGTTGCAAAAATTTCCTTTCTAGATGAAAACAACTAGGTATGTTGTTGATGCACTTTGCATGTGTTCACATTGCCAACTGGAAGGGACAGTTGTCAACTGGAGCCAGTTTAGTGTCAAAATAAATTGGTGATGAACGAATCCCGCAACCTTATGTTGCTCGAATTTCAGTTGGAGAAATCTGCACGTTTCCTGAATTGTGTTGTTCTCTTTATCTGAACAGGTTATTTCTTAGTTGTATTTGACGAAGCTTTATTCTAAATTTCGGACTCAATTTCTTTAAATTTGAATAAATTTCTTATCTTTCTTCTATGAGGTAATGTGGAACAACAAAATAATGAAATAACATTTTTGCTTGAGTCAACCAGGTCTCAATAATCTGATCGAGCTGAGAATAATTACGGACAACCGAAGCGCATCCTCAAAGATTAAAAAATGCAATACCGGTTTGACATAAACAATAATTGAATTTTGGCTTACGATAACGATCCAAATTGTATTATTTTTGTTGGTTAGTGTTTCAAACAAAATAAAACGAAGGAAAGGAACCAGAAGAATAAATGTTCACTAACTGCATTTGGGTGAAAGGAATTTGCAAATGCGCGTCCTGAAGGAAAGATTTGACTATTTCGAGAGATAAGAATTCTGAACATCTCATTTCTGTCAATAATGTCCGAAATAGTACACAGTTTTGTTGACTGCAATGTTCGGATGTGTGAATGGAATGGACAAAGTCCTTATAAGAAACGATAGTTTCATTTGAGTTCCATATTCAGAAGAGACTATCTTTATTATAAACCTCACATAGAGAGAACCAATACGCTCTTTTCACACCAAACTCAATACTTTTTCAGACACTTTCTCAAACGTCCAAGCTATTTTTGTCGTTTTGGAATGCTTTAACGCTTTAGACTTTGAGTTTGACATTTCTTTCATTAGTCTTGAGAAAAACTAGTCTAGGAGAAGTTGACATTCTTTTAAATTTTTTTTATGTACTCAATGACTCACATATACGAGTAGAAGGTTATTGGAAAAATAAACCTTGTCAGGTAGCCACACGAGGCATCCTGTTCAAACACCATCATCATTCAATTTACAAGCTCTCTTTCATGGAAAGATTGCTGTATTTGCCATATGGTGTATTTGTACCTCTGCGTCGTAATGTCGCTCATGTTTTTGAGCGCTTTGCAGTATTAACGCTATGCTTTCAAGTCAATCAAACTGAGGATGCACAGGCAGAGAGTCCTAGAGGGACGTTCCGATAAATTTGAAAAAATCCGCACCAGGATACAATATTTGTGAAATGTGCTCCAAAAGATTTTCGGGATTGACAGATGAACATTGCCAAAATTCCGAACACAAAGCATCTCTCTTGTATATCCTTCATGGCACACAGCAGCCCTTGACGATCATGGGCCTTAATGATTATGTGGAAACATGAAAATTTAATTTGAATGATTGAACTTTCAATTCAGAAAATTATTCAACGAGATGCAAACATTGTAATGAACCGAGTGCAGACTAGAAACTTTCCCGACAGGAAATTGCTGGGAATAGCATAGGCCAACAACGGCCCTTAGCTCCCCACGTATAGTACTATTGTTTACAGATGGTCCATCCTGTCATCCTAAAGAAACCAAGGAGTTCCCCCAGCTCTGTGGTCACCAAGTGTTCCAATTCTGTTACGCTAGTACACCTCAGCCAAATAAGGCGTTTGTTGGCCAGGCTCGGGGAATCTAGGAGGAAGTGTTCTGTATTTTCTTCCTCCTCGCCGTAAGCTCGGCAGGTGTCATCCGTTTGGATTCCTATTCGTTTGGTGTGTTGATCTAGAAGACTATGGCCCGATAATGCTACCAGCAATGTTCTAATGCCATTTCTGTTTCTCCTCGTTTTATTAGGGTGAGGCCAAAGACCTCAGCTTATCCTGCGGTTGTTCTTGTCATTTCACGCCGTATCTGTCTCTTTCCAGAGGATTTCGTCTAGTTCCCTTTCTACCGTTGCTAGTAGCACTTTAATTGTGTCTATTCTAGTGGCATTTTGGTCGGCTGATCCAGATCTCGCTAGCTCATCCGCTCTTTCGTTTCCCTCTACACCGCTGTGTCCAGGGACCCATGTCACTTTTACATTTACTCGGGTTGTTGCAGCGAATAGTCATATTAACTCGGGTTGAGGCAAGCGCCTGGGGTGCCAACCTACTGTGCGAGAGTATTTGTATTCTTCCATTAAGGTTGTTTGCTGCCGCTTCTATAGCCGCGTTTATTGCAAACACTTCCCACTGCAAAACTGTGCTATGGCTCTCCAGTTTAAAACCTCGGTTGAGTTGCGGGTGATCTGGGAAAAAGATTCCCTCATCCGGTTCGGAACCATCAGTTTAGATCATAATTTCATTTCCAGATGTGGAATCCTACACCGTTTCCCACGCTTCTCTGGTCGGAATGCTGATCTTGTATGGAATCGTTGTGTTCATTATTGGTTGGATTCTATCCAGCTCCCTTTTACTTGACGGGGCCATTCTCTCCATTTTTTCCAAAATGCATACGTGCCCCGTTTGAGGGTCGTTAGATAACCCATAAGTGGATTCTGATCTATACTCGCAATTGGTGCCTCTCTGAAGATGAATTTGCCGAGTGGCATGAGATTGAGCATTATCTCCATTGCAGCAGTTGACGTAGTCCTAATGGCACCTGTGATGCCAAGGCTGGCCAGTCGCTGGATCTTCTCTGGCTCTTTTGCAATGATTCTCTTTTGTAGCGCCTGCCACCAAACTAATGCCCCGGAAGTGGTTATTGGCCTCACTACTGTTTTGTAAATCCAGTGGGCAATTTGGGGTTTTATTCGCCTGTCCTCACAAGCTTAACTCAGTATTCGAGAAAACCGAATATGGCATCCCGATAAAAGATCATGTCCCCAAAATAAGAAAGACCAGTACAAATGAGAAGAAAAGAGAACAGAATCTAAGAGTACAGTACTTGCTTATGCCTGAACTAGACGTTCCCAATGAAGGATTGGGGATCTAAACGATTAGGGATGACAAAGACTTCACCTACGTTGCTAAAAAGACGTTTTGAAGTTTTTTATTTTTATGATTTCATTGATCCGGCTTTCAGTGCAACGCATTTATTTCGCATATTTTTTATTACCAAAATTTTTCATTTGTTCTTCTAAGATTTTTTCTGACTTTGGATCCAAATTTAGTCTACATTACGCCACAAGTGAAACAGTCGTTCAAGGAGTATGTCCTCTATACTTCGGGGAGTATACTATACTTCGGGGCTTTATTTTTATTTGAGGAATCAGCACTGATAGCCGAACACTCTTTACTACATCTGTCACCCAGCTTTATGGTTGTTTACACCCCTTTTTGAACAGTTCCATTTTTGACGTTTAGTGCCTGCCGATTTGAACGTGGGCCTAGCCCAACGAGTGCAGTTTGGATTTCTATTCGCTTTGCGAAGGCATCACAAACCCGAAAAAAGCGGACGAACATCGTCTTCGTCTACGAACCTTGTGAACCGTTTTCGAAGTTTCGAAAAAAAAGGCCGGTTATGGATTTCAAGGTTTTCATTTATAATCCTTGAAAGCAACTGCAGAGGTAATTAAAAATACTTGATTTAAATTGGACATACACCCCAATCGCATTGCCTTTTTTCTCTAGATAGCGAATCTGAATTAAATTAAATCTATTTCTTATCTTCACTGATGTTAGTAAAGAGTGGATTACTGAGAATAATGCTCTCTGAGAAATTATTAATCACCAGTAATCCCCGATGTGTCATTTTCAAAAATTACTGAAACTTTTGGGCTACCCTGTAGTTGAAGATAATAACAAAATTATTTGCTAAGTGTAGCGAAAGTGTACAGGCTGTGTTAAATATAGGCTGATTTTTGATTGTGGCAAAGGATACTATGGCTTCAATTTATTTACGTACTGTTTCATAGGTATTGTTGTACGGTTGTGAATTTTTTTGCAAGCGTTTTTATTGTCCTTCTTCTAGTACTTTTTTGGTACAAATTCAATGCCTTCTTAACATCTATATTTATGAGGGTTAAGGCAACGTAGAACACCAAGTTATCTAACGTTAATTTCAAAAAAATTTTCCTCAGTAGTAGAAAAGTAGGCAGTTATGGCTTTTTTGAGTAGATTAAAATTACTGGAAGCGGGGAAAAAATATACTTACAGAACCTATACACGCACAATAGAGGGAAATCGGCTTTTATGAATACTATGCGATCTGTGCCCAGAAAATATGGAGCCCTCATATGGATGAGGAAGGATATCCCACATCTGGGATATTCTTTATCATTCGGTGAGTGACACCCTTCAAACTAGTCCCAATGAACCAAGCAAAGTTTTTACTTCCTCAACAACTCCTGGTAGTCAGTTTTCGAAATCAAATCCAGTGTATTCGCGTTATTGTTATCGGTTTCTTTGACATCAAACCGATGTCCTTTAAGCGGTGTTTTTAATTCGGTAAATAGCAAAACAAAACGAGTTAAACGCAGCCTTACGCTGTAGTGGCGAAACAGTCAATCACTGCTTGAACGAAAATCGGCCCATTTTCTTTACTACATAACGCAATGTATTCAATACTTCAACACAGTATTCTGTATTGTACTCACGTCTGGAATTGATATGTGATTTCGTGATTTTTTTTTTGGTTTTGGTGATTCAGAATGCCCTCACTCAGAAGACTTACGCTTTTTTTCTGGACTCTTGCCATAAGCCCACGATTCTTCACCAGTTATAATCTTCTTGAGTACATTTTCATCATGAGAAGGTTGTTAACTTAATTTCCGACTTTAGTAAGTGATTTAAAAGCGATGATGTCTTTGTTTTGCTTTCAGCAAGGAAGAATATGAGAATAATTCCTGAATACTCAAATTTTCGAAATTCGCACATAGTCATCCGACGATCTCTTTAATTCACAGCATGCAAACGCCTGACATCGCCTGAATCTATTACGCTCAGAGATCAAAGTCAAAGTCAAAAGCGCTTTATTTAATATTCATCGTTATAAATTTTTCAAGAATATAAAGTTCAAGAATATAAATTCTTAACACTAAAAATACGAAAAAAACTGAATGGCCCTAATGGGGCATAATCTCTAAATTTAAACATTATCATTTACTCATGAAAAGAAAAATAACCTACCAATACTATTGAGAAATCAATTATAATGTTAACACAACAGTGAACTTTCATCCAACGACTAATGTTATCGATAATGTTATCGATGGTAATTTATTTTTTATCGATGGTATGTGGTAGGGAGGTGAAAGCTGTTTACGCCCTGAATGTGGGACTCCCAGACGCAAAATGCTTTTGCACTACCCACTAAACACTTCGCGTGTCTACCTGAGGACCTAGCCTGGAACTGTTTGACACATTACTTCGGGCTAGGCCTCGTGTTCCTACGCCTAGATGTGCCTTCGCATTATGGGTATCTCTTCTCTAACGGGAAGGACTGGAGAGGAAGGAAGTGCTACAAAAGAGATCCATCCATCCTCGATGCCTCCCAGCGCTCCAATAAAGCTTTTTTTTAATGTAAGCACTGCCCAAGCATATTGCGCCATGCGATTTCAATTGTCAACTGTTTTCAGCATTACTTCGACGATAGTTTCCGGACACAGCTCTCCGATTTCGCTGAGTAGGACCCCTCGCTGCTGGCTCCTCCTTTTGCAGTAGAAGAATGTGTGACAGGTGCCATCCGGTTCCCCTGCACAAAACACACAGTTAAGAGACCGTGCTTTGTCAATTTTGTACAGGTGGGACCGAAAACAACCGTGCCCGCTTAAGAGCTGGGTCTAGTAGAAATCGGTCTCACCATGCACTCGACTGAACCACGGCCTCAGGTCAGGGATCAGACGTGCAGTCCACCTTCCCCTTGTTTCTTGCTCCCAGGACTGTTGCCAATCGCTGAGAGAGCGACGGCTCTCTTCCTTGGTGATCTCTTCTCTTCGATCTTCGCCTCTGCGCAGGTAAATACTTCTGCGGTCTCTCGCAAGGAGGGTGATGGGTATCACCCCTGCGATTACCAGCACTGCCGCCCCGGAGACCGTTCGGTATGCGCATGCGATTCGCAATGCTCCTTGTCTCTGCACCTGTGCCAACCACTTCCGGTGTAACTCCTTGGTGAGAGCGTCGCCCCACAGTTCTGATCCGTAGAGTAGAAGCGACTGCACAACGCTCATTAAGAGCCGTCTCCTTGATGTGGTGGGCGCCCCTATGTTGGCCATTAATCGGGTGGGTGCCGTCACACGCGCTGCAGCCTTGTCAGCTACTGCGCTGATTTCAGGGCAGTAGCTGACAAGTCCTGATAGACTCATCTTCGAGTCTATCAGGACGCCCAGGTACTTTACCGCTGATTTCGATTCGACCAGCTCGTCCCCTATACTGATAGGCTGTATTCTGGGGATTCTCTTCTTCGTTAGGATGACCACTTCGGTTTTTTCCAGTGCCAGCTTTAATCCGTGAGCGGTCATCCAGTCCATTACCCTCCGCATTAACGTATTGAGTCTGAGCTGCGCATGGTCTACTGTGCGTCCAGCGACCAGCGCCGCGACATCGTCCGCATAGCCGATCAAACGTGACTCATCCGGCAGTTCAATCTGTAGGGGTTCATCGTAGGAGATTTTCCACAGGTCCGGGCCAAGGATAGAGCCCTGAGCGACACCTGAAGTAAGATTTCTACTTCGCCTACCCTCCTTCGAGTCGTAGAGTAGGCTGTGCTCCTTCAAATAGTTCCTGAGAATCCGCATCAGGTACACTGGTACTTGAAAACGATTTTCTAGCGCTTCCAGAATTTCTCCCCATATAGCCTTGTTAAATGCATTTCGGACATCCAGAGTAACCAGCAGGGCGACCTGTCGTGGGGAAATACTGTGAGACTCCGCACGTTGGACCGCGCTCACTACTTCTCCAATTGCATCGATGGTGGAGCGGCCTGCTCTGAAGCCATACTGCCGTGGAGATAGATCCCCGGCAATACGAATCACGTCAGCGAGTCTTCCCCTGATAAGTTTTCAAAAACTTTTCCGACCGTGTCAAGCATACACAGTGGGCGGTGTGCAGCTTGTGACTCGGGATCCCCTTTTCCCTTCGTAATGAGCACAAGTCTCGCCACCTTCCAGCACTCCGGGAACAGCCCTTCGCGCAGGCATGCGTTGAACATGCGGAGGAGCAGGTCAGGGGAAAAGTGGAAGATCATTTGTAGTACCTCTGCTGGAATCCCATCTGGTCCTGGAGCCTTTCTGGCCTTCAAAGACAAGACTGTTTTCTCCAATTCCATCTTCGTGAAAAATGGAATTTCCATTGTTGTTTCATAGTGAACGGCTTCAACGATGGCGGGATGGATGGGGGAGAGAGCCCGCACGATTCCGTCCATCTTTTCTGCCTAGTATGAGTGAGGTGACCTTTGGACCCCAAGCTTCTGCATTACTATTTTGTAGCCCAAGCCCCATGGGTCCCTGTTCACGTCATCCACCAGGTTTTGCCAGCGGCTGGCCTTGCTGCTGTTGATAAGTCTATAGAGGCATTTTCTAGATGACTTGTAAGCAGCTAGTCGAATAGATGCCTCTTCCCGGGTTCGAGCTCGCTGTGTCCTGCGTCGTAGTTTGTGACACTTCCTTCGTTTTTCGGCAATTTCAGGTGACCACCAGTTTACTGGAGGCTTGCTGTACCGGGGTCTTCGTAGGGACATTGAAGACCTGTAGACGGATGTAATGATTCTCATAGTTGAGTTGACGACATCTCTTGCCGCAAGTTCTCCGTCCTCTAGCGTTGCTCCCGACAGCGGTGATCGAAATATCCGCTTTCTCAGTATTCCACCGGAGCGCAGAAGAACAAGCGCGTGGTCTTCGGGAAGCATCGTGATGGATCTCCAGAGCTATGTACTGGTGATCACTGGCCGAATAATCCTCTAGCACTCTCCAATTTTTAACTGATTGTGCTAAGCATTCCGAAGCGAATGTCACATCGGGTATGGTGCCGACGCAACCCCATCCGCGGAAAGTAGGGGTGTGGCTTGTGTTCAGTACGAAGAGCCCAGTTTGTGCTGCCATTTCCACGATCCGTTTGCTCCGAGCGTCTGACTGGGGCATGCCCCAATCGATTCCCTTTGCATTGAAGTCCCCTCCGACGAGCACATGGCCCTCAATACTCGAAACAGCGTCCTCCAAAGCATTGAGCCTAAGTTGAAAGGATGACAACGATTCCTTCGGAGTAAGGTATACACTGAAGAGTGTAGTTCCCGAACACCGAACCCAAACAAAACCATCTCCTCGCCCCCGATCTTGCACATGTAGGTGTGCACTGTTCCGAACCCAGATGGCGGCTGTACCGGATTCGTCAGGATACCATGTTGGTGAGTTTCTGGTGTGATGTTGCTCGCTCAGCAGTAGTAAGTCAGCTTGCCTCTCGCGAACTGTTCCAGTAGGTCTTGGGCGATGATACTTCGATGTAGATTGATTTGGAGTATACAAATCATTACAGAAGCGCTTTTGCCTTGGTTAGGGCTTCTTGGAAGACCCGACACTTCCCTGTGCCTGGAATATGTATCAAATCATCTGGTCTCGGGTTATACTCCTGGCAGAGAATACAGTTTGACTCGTCTGTGCAATCTTTCTTTTTATGCCCTGTCTTACCGAAATTGTAGCACGAGGAGCTTCGGTCAGTTCCATTACATGTCTGTGCGGTATGACCGTATCCGAGGCACTTGAAACACCAAAGGGGAATGGCCCTTCACCGTATCCGACAAATAACCCACCCTATTCTTATTTTACCCTGCTTCAGAAGCTGTTCTGCTTCCCTCTCTGTGAGGTCGTTATAGCCATGCGTTGACCCCTGTTGTTCGGTTTGGCCAGCCTGACTTTCGTCTCGCCTAGTACGGGGAAGTCGCGTTTTAAGGCGTCTTCTGTTTCAGGCAGATCCGTAACACAGTCAATGTGTCTAATTTCCAGTGTGGCCTTAGGCTCGAGTGAGGCTACAGTTGCCTTCTCTCCAAGGACTCTTTTCACTGCGTCACGGAACGCATCTTTCTTGTTTGCATCTGATCCGAACTCAACAAATAAATCCCCTGAGCGAGTTGGCCGTGTAGCTTTTATTACAGTTTGTATGTCTTCGGGTTTTACCGTTCCCTTGATTTCTCACAGAACATCCGCATAGGATCTACCGTCGGTGGGTTTAACCAGCAGTGCCTGCCCAATGGGTTTTCGACGCTTTTTAATCTTAGTTTCCTGGGTTATCTGCGACGATTCATTGCATTTCGGTTCATGTGTATTTTTATCGATTTTGGACTTCAGGGCCTAAAAAAGGCTTTTTTAGCTGCCTTTTTGGCAACTTTGGGTTGTGCCGTCTGAAAACCCTCCTCAATTGGGATTTTATCGTTCGGCGTCCTGTTCTCGTCCTTCCTCCGTTTATCCCGATCCCCCTTGATTGGACTGCAGGCCAACCTTTTGGTGGCAGTAGAATTCGGGACGACGACTGCGCTGTCGAATAAATTAGCCTGTTGCTCTTCCTCTGCCTTTAGCCACCTGCGTTTATAATGACCTATTCGGGTTAGGAGGTCTATCCAAGAGCTTGAAGTCGGGCATTGTCGTCAGATTTCCAAGAGTTACAACAAATGATTTTCCGTAAAACATATTACATATTATGGCAACAAGGTACCTGGGGAGCCTGCCTTGAAGGAGTTTGAAAATAAGTCATACTAGCCACACGGTATCAAAGTGCGCTCGGAGATCAGCCAGAGTGAGAATTACTGCCAACCGTCTTGCGGCCATGTTTCAACCGCGTGTAGCAATCTTTTATCGTACTCATGCAATCCAGTTGTATATTTTATTGCTTATAGCAATGGTTTCTGTGCTTTTCTTGCCATGAGTAATGCTGAACTTGATGCAAATTCGTTGATTTGCTTTTCAGGTCATTTTAAGCAATGAAGGAATTCGACAAATTCGAAAAAGTCGATTTAAATAAATGCACGCTGTATGCGAACTAAGGCACGCAGAAAAAGACTGTTGTATGGAGGTAGTTAGTTTTTATTTGTGCCAAATAGAGGGCGCTCGAATATTTTCGTTAAGACACGGTCGATACATTTGAGACAATCCTCATTTACTTTTATAAATTACTAATAAAGCATTCGAAACTAATACGTTATTCAAAATGAACTTCGAAGAACTAAGAAAGGGTTCATTTTAGTTTTGGGATTACATAAAATCTTGGGGTTTTAATCGTTCTTCATAATTCATTGATATTTTCTGTTTTATATTTTTTTGTTTACCTACCTATTTCAACTTTTTAGAATAGCGAATATTTTAGCTTAATAGCTTAAGCATTAAAATATAATTCGTTAAATGAAATTTGTAATTGTATTTGGTCCAGAATGAACTCTCATTTCACTTAGCATAAAAAATTATTACATGTCACATTCGTTCTTAATACATATTTTTAATCAATCAACAATTCTGTTTGTCCCCAACATAAATATACTTCCAAAGAATTGCCACTAATAACTATAAAATCAATTGAATCCTGTTCAACGGTCATTTAACACGGGACGAAATATCATTCCTAGCACGTCTAACAACCATAATGATTATTCTGGGCACTATTATTGCCTGCATGTACTATGTGCGTAAATTTTCTACTCTCTCCTCCTAATTTGCATGAACCAATCCGCCGGAATGTTATTAAAGAGAACATATATGCATTTATTTATAGATTTCACCGACATGCAAACACTATTTTTGGCGTGCTTCGCAACTCTCGTACCACTCATCCTATGTGTCCTTCTGGCATTCGGATTGCGGTAAGTACAGTCCTCATTTAGTACAAAATAGGAAAGTTCCAACAGAGACCACCATTAAATTATACACATTCAACCTCATCAATTATTTCGGCTGGACCAGGCAACAAATTCACGATACTAACAAGCTCGGATTTCGGAAATGAAAATTTGATTTTCAATTTGTCGAAGTACTTTTAAATTATTTCCTTGCATTTGCAATAATTTGTAGTCTAATAATTAGATTAACGTAATTCTCTACATATAATCAACAAATAAAGTACAAACTTTAATGTGTAGTATATTATCTATATTATATGTATATTATATATATATACATGCAGTTATGGACATTGAGATAGGGACGAGACAAAATTTTTCAACAAATCACTGAATTTCTAAAACTGGAAAGACTATTAATCTTTTTCACTGATTACTAAATGATTCTACTTCAATGCCAACAAACAAATCGAATTCCTTAAATTAAGTTGACTTAGAAAACAATAAAATTTAAAATTAAGAAAATGCCTTGGTTAAAAAAAATTCAATAATTCGTATATTCCAGCATTTTGTGAAAATGAATAGAAAGTTCTTTCATGGGAGAAGCATTCAAATATGAACGAAACTTTTCCAAAAATAAATTTATTTTACATTTAAGACGAAAAGACACTTTAAAGTTATTTTTTTTATAGTTACCCTTCTCGGTAATGCATTTTTTCAACGAGCCGTTAAGTTTTTCATGCCATTTTTGAAGAATGACTATGGGCGGTAATGCAACCAGTTGCATCTAAACTGTTCAATTTGTTGATTGTTTCCAAAACGCTCTCCTCCTTGCGAGGTCCAAAGGGACCTCGGTGGGTGTGATGTTGCATTGTGATGCACAACCAACACGTCTCGGATGGACCGATATACGACTTGAACCTAGTTAATAAGACCATAATAGTAAAAAGTAGACAGCGTTTATTAAACGAGGGTGATGAAGAAAATCGACGAGTAAAACTCCTTTAGAGTCCCAAAAAATTGTTGACATAACCTTCCCGGATGACAAGCGATTCGCTTTAGATGGCCCTTTCCGATTTGGAAGTGTTGTGGCGAACTCACGTTTTATCACACATCACAATGCATTGGAAGGAAGCCTTGCCGTCATCTTGAAGATGTGAAAGAAGCCTCTGACAAACTTCAACTTTGGAATTTTCTGTTCTTCGGTAAGCAGACCTGGAATTCACCTCGCCGAGTATTTTCGAATTTCAAGGTGGTCTCACGCGATAGTGGGTACACTTCCAAACTTGATTCCCGTTTCCTCGATAATTTTTCCTATAGCAGCACGACGACTTCTTGCAAAAATTTCACGGATTGCAGCAACGATGTCAACCCTAATACTCGAGTTGGGACGTGTTCGGTGACTCACATACCCCATTTTTCACGCCTCTCTTTGTATGCGGCAGACCAGGGTTTCATTCGTGGCCATGAGAGCGCATTCTTCCCAAACTTCAAACTAATCGATCGGATGAAGTCTACACAATCGATTTCGAATTTCTACTGGCTTAACGCCACCCTTCATTAGAAGTTCTATTATGATGCGTTGCACAACCGAAGGATGAATATCTGTTTCACTTATTTTGAGGTCAACTAAAGAGAGCGGTGGAGCCGAGAGTTAGGCTTCGAAACATCTACATGAGATCCCTCCCAACATCTTCCGATGCTTCGTCTTCCTTCGCCAGGCTTAAGCCCTCGGAAGCAAAAGGACCATTTATAATGGCTTTTCCATTAAGGAGATAACAATTTTATCTACTAATAAAACACAGAAACAATTTATTTTGAGTGTAGTGCAAGTGTTACATTTTATGAATGGAAATCGATTTCAATCATATGACCACCACGAGGTCGTTCACAACCGTCGATTGATTGGACCCAATTTTCCACCATCCGACGCAAATTTTTGTTGGCAATTTAACATTGGATGTTGTCTTGGAGCTCCTCCAAAGTTGCTGGCTGGTCGGTATAGACCAGTGACTAATGACCAGTGAAGAAATTCAATAGTTCATCAAATTTGACTGTTGATGAATCGATTGTAAGGCGTGCTATGTGGCTAGTGGGACCGTATTGTCAAAACCACATATCGGGGATGTCTATTTCATCCAATTCCGGCCACAAATTATTTTCCAACATAACACGATAGCACTCTCCATTGACGAAAACATGACGGTCGTTTTCATCCACGAAAAAATCCGCCCTAATCACACATCCGGCATGAAAACCGCTCCAAACCGTAATGTTTTGCAGATGCAACGGTGTCTCAAGAAGCACATGTGAGCAGCTGACCAATAACGTGTACACTCCTTTTTTTACTAACAAAGTCATTGGAGCAGAAATGAGTGATTGTTCGATGAAATTCTTAATTTTCTTCAAGTTTTCCCAGAGCTAAAGTGGAGAATTTTCGGCGTTTCGAATGATCAAGTGGCTTGAGTCAATTTGATCTTGTAAGCATGGATGCCAAGGTCTTTTTGTAAAATACGCCGCAATGTTGTTAGAGGGATGCCCAATTGTTGAGAACAATGTGGAATTGACTGATTTTGCTCATTTTGAATCTATACACTAACAGCTTCGAGCGGTACGACGTTTTTTTAACGTCAAAATGTGTTGAAAAATTGTGAAAATTTACACTCGAATTTATCCACTATAGCACGCACAGCCTGTCGGGTGGGACGATTATTACGGCCGAAAATTGGAGCAAGTACTCTTAAAGTTCTCACCACCTCCTCAGAATTTCGGTAGTAATTTTTAATTATTTCCAAACGTCGCTAGTTCGTTAACTTTACCATTATGAAAATATTGACTTAAAGCACCGTTTTGACATTGACAGTTCATAAGAAAAATTTGAGGGTGCGTTCATATAAAGATACGAAATTGTAATGTCCCACATGTAATACTTTTTATTTGAATGACCCTTGTCTTTCCTTTTGGGATCATTTTCCTGAGTGCATCGGCACATCTATTTAGTATTGCAAAAGGATTAGAACCACAACCGAAGTCATTGATTTTATTAACGCAATTTCAAACATTTCCGCTAAGCACGAATACTCTTGGGAAAGAGAAGATTTTAATATGATAAGAAAATATTAGAAGTATAATATTTAGAGTATTAAAAAAACTTATCTGTATTTTACTTTTAATTTCCCGTCGGACGCAACTTACCTACCAGGGTAAGTTGCGCAACTTACCACGTGTTTTTTTTTCTACCAATCAGTGACAACCTAGGGCAGTGGATTGAGTCTCCTGGTAGAGTCCTGTCTCTACTCCATGTGTCAAAAATTCACTTGGATTTTTTAAGCCAGTATTTCACTGAATATCGTGAGTTTTTTGTTCATCTCTCAGATCGATTGCCTTCGATCGTGCAAATTTTATTTCATGTTAATATTTCAGGCCTTATCCCTGAAATAGCTTATGTAATTTTAGCCTTTGCTTAGTAGGATAAGTTTGCACACATCTATATGAAAAATTTCCATCTCTGTCCGAAGCTGAATTGAAAGAAGATATTTCAATTGGCCTGGAAACAAGGAAATTGATGAAAGACATCACTTTTGATGAAAAATTGAGTGAATTTGAGTTAGAAATCTGGAAATATTTTAAGGAAGTAGTGTGACATTTTCTGGAAAATCATAAAAATCCAAATTCTGGGGACATTGAGAAGAAAATTATTGAAAATTTCCAATCACCATTAAAATTCACTTCACAATTCAATTCACACCATTGTCAGTATATGGATTACCTTCCTGACAACTGAAGCTGTAAATCACAAACAAGGTCAAAAATTTCACCACGATTTGAAGAGATGGAACGTTGCGACCAGTGAAGGTAGAATGTAATAATGATGGCAGACTGTTCTTGGCTGTTAAAATCAGATGACCGAAATCGGATAATCAATTGAAAATCTCGTAATCGGAGCCTCGGTAAATAAAAGCAAGACATTTAAAAAATATTTTATATTTTCAATTTATTTATTCCTGTGTGTCCGTTTTTTTTTAAGTTTTAAAAACAAGTAATTGTTTCTTAGTTGAAATTAAAAAAGATTTACATAAAGTTGTGTTTCTTTCGTGAATTTCTGCAAAAAAAAATTGAGGATGCTAGGAAAAATCCAAGTCCATATTCGTAATCAGCGCACCTAAATATCCCAAGAATAAATATTATTTGTGGACCTGTATTATTATTCATAGTTTTACAGAGAGGATACTGAGCATTAAAACTGAATAAAAAATTGGGTACGTCTCTTGTTGTATCCGACAGGGATGAGAACGTTTTTTATTTGTATTCGGAACGCAATTCTGTCATTCCCCGTCTGTTTTCTTTTGTTTCTTCCACATCAGTGTTTCTGCGGTGTGCCATCTTCCGTGTAGGAATTCGTTGAAATTCCAAAATTTTATGGATTAGTATTTGTGTTCGGACGTAAGTTTATTCGAATATTTCTGGTATTGAAACGAGCGTCGACCCGGGTCTCACCTAGCGCTCCTTCGAACATAATTACTGTCGATGCAATCCGTTTTCAAAAATCACGGAAAATTCTAGGATGTTCATTTCCTATCCAGTTTGGTTCGAATTGAAAACCGAAAAATGAATCAGTAAAGATGGATTTTTCCTGTGGAAACTTTGTTTTTTGTGGCTACGTCTTGGCATATATCGGCAATACCTTTACTTAACGCAATTCATCGTTGGTACTATTGATGAGTTCGTCACCTGGCATAAGGAAGACATAATTTCTTCCTGGTTTAGCAAGACTAATCTTGGTTGTTATTAAGGTCGATATTTCCGATTGGATGACACAAAATTACCAAATTTTCAAAAGAGAATCAAACGAGAACAGGAAAAATGCAGTAAAATAATGTATAACAAGGACAAAATGACATTGAAAAGATTGAGGAAAAATTTAGCATATTATTTTAAGGCATGCGAAAGAAGGAAAAAATAGTTACATTCAAAAACAACAAACTGGTTTATGCAGGGGAAAATTTCTTCAACGCACATATGAATCCTTTACCCTAAAGGATGAAACGAATAGACAAAGTTTTCAAGTAAGCCAGCGCTGTTTTCGGTAAAATATCTCAACTGCGGATGCCAAACTCATCGCGGCATAGTTTTAAATGGCAACCAAACGTGCACAAAGAAGGGAATGCTATCATGGGGTGTTTGTCGATTATAACTCGTCTTCGTTTAAAGTGCCGAAATGGTTAATATAACAATTCCAAGATGAAGGATTCACTGTAAAAAAACCCAAAAAGTGAGAGCGCTGAATTACTCAAAATTAAATAAATAATGGTATCATTGACGTCAAGACTTCGTTTCCGAACACATCAGTTTTCGATAGCTTTTGTGGAGACGGGCAAGATCAAAGGCGTCAAAAAATCTATCAGCAAAATCATCAGAAACATCAGAATCACTATGAAAGATTAATTATAAAATAGTGGAGTGGTTTCTTTCCTGGCTATACGAATTATAAGAGCACAACAATGTCGAAGTTTCAACATTTACAGAGAAAAGACAGCGTTAAATAAGATCCATAGATAATCTAATCCATAAGCATATAGGATAAAAAGATGCCCTACCCGTGTGAATGAGCGTCAGAAGACTTTTCTTTGTTTTTCCACTGTTCAAATTTTCGGATTCAAATCGTGCCTAAAGAAGAGTAATATGCTATATGATATCTGATATTCAATCGACATCTATAAAGTTTAGTATCAATGGCTTCCGAGCATCTAAAAGTACATATAATTATGAATGATAAAGATTCACAATGTACTATAATACTGACATAGGCCAAAATGTGGAAACGACATTAATATACCTAGAAAACAGATGATGTTAGAGAGCGTATATCTGCCTTGTAATTGAAAATAATTCATAAAAATAGATGGAAGTTCCCTTACTAATTGAGGCCTTTGCTATCTGCAAAACAAAAAGATTTTCCTTCTTCGAATCCACAACTAATAACAATATAAACATTTTCCAAAATCTTCGGCCACGTTCAGTTTTATACTTGACAGTCAGTTAACATTACAGTTAGAACAGCAATTTCTGTAAGTGGATGGCCACACTTCTTGTTTGAATGTTGAAGTTCTCATGAAGTTCGTCCATGAATAATGCACTTTACTTAGTACACCATAATTACCAATTCTCATTAATAATAAAGAAATTCCCATCAATGACAATAACATTGGAATTATTGATTTGAATATATTTGATTAGCTTAGTGTAGATTTCATATCAGCTGAAGATTGTATTGTAGACTCCCAATGTTAGTCACGGTTCAAGGTAGTTAACGCGAAGATGAGCATCTGTCAAATGTTGAATGGGATTGATGGAGATTAATTGATGTTCGTGTGGAGTTCCTATTCCCGTTAAGTCGATTCACTTGCGTCCATGGGCAAGTCAAATTTTTTGATGATGAGCAGCAAATCTAATGATATTTATTTGTATTTATTTCAATTTTATGACGGAATCATCTTTTTAAGTATTTGAATTTGAGCATTGAACATGTTTTTGAGTCATAGAAAGCAAATTGTAATCTTCCTACCATAATTCAATACACGAAATTTTACCCCATTTATTTGTATCACCTATAGGCATTTTTCTGTAGGTATTGGAGAATGTGACTCATTATGCTTAAATTAAGGGGAATATCTCTATGATCCTACACAATTTATATTAGATACTTTTAAGAAAGGCTAAAACGAATTCGGAATTGGGCACATTGCATGACGGAAAGACACACGTGTGAATCAAAATACCTATTCATTCAACGTATTCGACATAAATGAGAACAAAGATAAGAAAATAAAAGTGAGCCTGAGTTCCATAGCTTCAACAACTGCTTGAAAACGTTTGACATAGAAGTTTTTGGGACTTGCTACAGCTCTTGACTCACCAACCAAGACAAAAACACCGTTGTGCCGTTCTGGAAACAACCAGTCAAAAGGACGAAACAAATGGCATTTACAGAGTAAAGGGTCCAGGATTCGAGCACGGAACGCAAGATGTACGTGCGCAGGGCAAACAAAACGGCTAAATTATTATGATACAAGGATCACAATACAGAGGCAAAGAATGCAGCAAGAAAGGTCAATCGCGACTCGTATCGTTGAGCAAGGTCATAATATGGAATGGACCAACGTAGAAGCGGCGAAGCATGTGACAAGGATCGCTAAGCAAGACGCATGGGAAAGGGTAGATCGTGAAACTGCCCGACAATTAATGCCTGAATATAGATGCGGGAAATTGCCCATTGAATTTCAATAAACTAACAAGTAAATCTAGGAGGGAAAAAAAGGAATTAATGTTTAAAATATTTGAATAGTAGTATAGTTCAATAGTTTAAGTATAGAAGCATATAATTATTATGGTATAGAAGCAATATTGGCATAGAAGTCCGATTGCCAGCTATATTATCTTCAGAAACGAAAGCTAGAAAAAGGGAGTAAGTAAGTCTGGAAAGGCGCATATGCATTGATAAGAAGTGTTGTAGTACGGAATAATTATTTCTTTCATAAGAATGAACAAGTACGTCACTTTTTCTATGATCTCTGGCGTACTAGACTCAAAAGGGCGTCTATGTTGAGAGTCATCTTCAATTTGGCCCCTATCTAGCGAGAAAAGGTGATACTATTTAGAAACCGTAGTTATATCATAAGCAGAGTCCCAGAAAAAAGTTTATGTCCCTTGAAAAATTGCCTGGTATGTCTCTTCTTGTTTGCTGAGTCTGATTGGCGATAGTGGCAAGATTCTTCAAAGTTGACATGGTTCGTTAACAATTTCAAATCTTAGTTACCAGAGTACTATGATGTACGTCGCTAAATATTTCGAAATTTGTACAGCAACATGCGATGCATACATGTTTGGGTTCTCTCGAAAATTTTTGATCCTTCGGCCAGAAGAAGCTACCTCTGAACAATTTTAGTGTTTTTTTTTAATAATTATTGGCTCCTGGGTTTTATGTACCTTCATTTTTTAAAATTTTTAGATTCATTTATTTTATTTCAATTTACTCGATTCAGTAAATCTTAACTAGATCATCCTAGATTTCAATCGGAAAAGATGAAAAAATGGAAATTCAAAGAAAGAAATTCAAGATGGAAAGAAGTGCTTGCTCCGAAGAACAAATAAAAAAATAGCTTACGACGAAAAGTATTTAGCGTTTGCTGTGATAAACTCTCAGGCTGGGTAATGATTGAATGTTTCATGATTCCACAGAATATAAGGATGTTTTCTGCTGTCCAAGTTAACAACAAAAATAAACCAGTCTTGCACAGAGTTACACTTTCTCTTTCAGATAAATGCTGAGTTATTGATCTTGGAAAACTTAATAGCCAAACAGGCGTACGTTATAATAATATAAGCCAAACACCCAATGTCAAACTTCCCTCGAAATCATTCTGCAAAATTTAGCTCCCACCACTTGGTTAAGCTTATTCGAAACTTCCTCTTCAAGTGACCCAACCCTTGAATGATATGCAAAATTGCTAGAGAGGAAATTCCAATGTGAATTACTATTCTGCATCAGAAAGGCATCAGACTGTCAGTATCAGAGTCTAAAGTGGCTTCAACCATTCGTAACTTTTAATTGCCCCGGATTTTGTGGTTCCATTGAAATTATGTTGAGCTAATAAGGAAGGTAGGGAAGTGAATTTTGAACAAGTTTCCGGCCACCGAACACTATGTGTACATTTTCTGTGTGCAAACATGAAGAGTAACCTGGCTTTGGTTTCGCAGGTGAATAAACAACGGATATGCTTGAAAGCTTCTATAATTGAATTGAGTGTTTTTATTAATTCAGCAAAGTGCCTGTGAGCTGAGTCCTTAAAACAACTATTTCATACTTCCTATTGCGACGCTAAGTGGTTGTGATACAGCGTTTGCCTTGCAAAAAATGAAATAGGAATCAATAAACAAATGTCCTGTTCAGACTGATTGCAACGGACAGTCATATTTATAACCTTAGATGATACAGCAAATAAAATTTATCTCGTTTCTGCTTCCGTTAAAATATTTATTCTACGCTGTCTCCTTTAAAATTTCTCATTCTGCTTTCGTCATCGCATCTCCAGCTCCTTTCAAACTGACTTGCAAAAATTAATACAATTTATCATTTATGATATTAGCAATCAACTAGAGTTTCCCAACAAAGTTGAAACTTTTGAGGACCATCAGAATGTTACAAATCACTTGATAATGATAAAACACTTTTCTTATCAGACATCTCCATCGCACACCTACAAAGTTGGCCATTCTAGGAATGCTCGGTACCATATTGTCCTGTCATCGGAGCCAGGCAACAATCTACGGACTATATAGTGTAGTGTTTGTTTTACAGCAACGTCTTAATTAGAAAGTAGGTGGCTTTGATTTATGGATTCTAATGAATAATTCAAGGGAATTCCAGGATGAACAAAATCTCTATTCTGACATGTCTCAAGCGATATTGGCCACCTGCCCAGGGGAATGAGAACGAAAAGTGTTGCAAAAGAAAGTTTTTTCTTTCTTCTTTTCCTATCAAAGAAAATTCCATGCGCTGCTGTTATATTTGTCTATAAGTTCTAATGGCGAAGAAAGTTATCAAATAAAGAAGGCCATAAAATATAATTTCCACGTAATATACAAGGCTGGAGTCGCAAATTGGATGAATAAGTTAATTCTTTTGTGTAGAAGTTTTTAAGAATTTTGAACTTAGACAGAAGGATGGGATGATGGCATGTTTTTGTGATATCTTGAAAGTTTTGACATACATTTGAAATTATGTCGCATAAAATTCATGATTCCCATGATACAGGATACTTGAAATTAACACTTAAAAATTGCCTTTCTTGAAAATGGAAGTAAACAAGTTTTTTTTATTCTTAATTTTTTAGTCGCTTTTGTTGATCAAAAGTAACGCCTATAAAACATTTCAAAATTATCAAAGAATGACTGGCATAATTGTTTGGTATTTGTTAGAATATGTCTAATTTTCCGTTCACATGCAAGAAAAGGAAGTTTCTTATTTCTCTGGAAGGTAGGTTCTGAAGTGCATTACCCATCCGAATGCATTCCCTGCGCAGTTATTCGCACTGAAAGCTATTTCGTGGCTGGCTTTTATCGGCTTTTATCACATTTATTGCCGATTTTTACATTTGAATAAAACTATGTTTGTAAATATAACCAATGAACCTTAAAAAATGATAAAGAATGGCTCAATAATGGCCGCGGATATTTGTATGATAACTTTTCCATTATAAATTTCATAATGGCTACACGATTTAAATAAAAAGGCAAGTAGAGTTTCTCATATGGATGCAAACCTAATATGGCGGCAACAATGTGGCTTTTTGCAATTTACTTCGCGAATTTTCCGGTATTCGCTTGTACGTTTAAATGACAGCGAAGTGTCTACACAGCTGAATTTGAACTGTATACACAGCTCAATGACAGTAAAGAAGTTATACTTAAAAATTTTCCTTTCCCGCAAGTTGAATTTGGTGTTAAAAAGTTTCAATTCGCGAAAATCGTGGGCAAACATCTTCGCAAGTTAGAGAACTAGAAATAAAGTATCATAATGAACGTAAATCATTTCACAATACCGTTAAAATTGTGAATAAATCACATAAAAAGGTACATGATATAAAAACGTCATTTGAATCTTCGAAATGAGTTGAAAAAAGGCGAAAATCTGACAGGCTCAAAATAATTCCTAATGAAACCAAGTGATCGATTTTATTTCAACTCATTTTTGATACCAAAATGAGTGCCGTTAATTTGTCAAACTAGTTCATAATCATTTAAATAAGATTGTTCATCCTAAAACAATCAGCTTTGTATTGCGTAGGTCTGAGTTCCATGGAAGAGTACACGAAGTAAACCATTCCTGAATAATGGAAGCCGAATTATACGTAAAAATCAAGATTTTCCAATTAAAATTCTGGATTACGTAGTGAGAGAAGTAAAGTTAATTCTAGACGGTTTATGCCACGTGTGGCGTAAGTCCGACACGGGGTCTCAAGGAAGCAACTCAAAATCTACAGTTCAACATTTTGGTCGATTAGTAGTGGTCTGTGACATGTTATTCATGGTACATTTCATCATAGTATATCTATAAGAACTTTTAACCAGTTAACTGTGATTGACGAGTATACTCGTCATGCGTATAAAGCAGTGATCATTGGTTATTTAATTCAAGCGACGCAAAATGGTGCGCACTCTTAAACGAGGCCGCCACAGTTAACTAGTTAAAGAAACTATGGTACAAAGTTCTAATTATAGTTGCACGTTCTAAGATAAAAGACAACCTTAAATTGACCAGGACAATCATCCCAACACATAGCTTATAATGTACGCCTGTGGCTTTTATAAGTTTTTCCTAGAGTTAACGAAAAGTCTCTAAGCATACCTACCGTTTGACGCTCCGATGCAGATCACCGCATTCCATACCCTATCGGAACATATACGGGGGAAACGGGCCATCATCGGATGCGATGCGAACGTGCAACATGAATCTGGAGAAGCAACAGTGCAACGTTGCACAAGGAAGTGCAATGAAACAGGTGAGCAGTTAGTCAATTAATAAAAAACTACTAACCTCAACTTAGCAAATAAGGGTAACATACCGACCTTTATAACGAAAAATAGAGCGGAAGTGATTGACGTCACTCTCATCACAACAGAGGCATTGGAGGATCTGCACGGCGGGAGAGAATGTGACTCACCTAGCCTGTCGGACAACCAATTGATCACCTTTCAAGTGAGAAGAGGCGAGAGGACCCCATTGGTCTACTGCAATCCTAGACAAGCGGATTGCGATGGCTACGCTACCAGGCTTCTTGCCTGGGTACTCACAGTTAACCAAATAGTTGAAGACCTCCACGGGAAGGGTTTCAAAACGATAGCGTAAGCTGACGATTTCATTATACTGATAAGTGGAAAGCTGCCGGAAACTATGTCGGAATTATTGCAGACCGAACTTTCCCATCTTTTTGAGTGGGCGAAGCTAAACGGACTGCGCATCAATGCCGACAAATCAGAGCTTATGCTTTACACAAAGCGCCGTAAACCGGAGACACTTTCAACCCCGACCATTGACGGAAAACATATCAGTTCAGTAAACAAGGTGAAATACTTAGGAGTAACCTTGGATAGTAAGCGAACTTGGACTCCACACATAGGAGCAGTCAGACAGAGAGCTACAGCGGCGCTTTTCACAATGAAAAGACTAGTGGAGAAAGGGAATACAACGGAATAGGGAATAAGACCCAAAATTGCCCACTGGCTTTACACAACAGTAGTGAGGCCAATAACCTTGGCATTGGTTTGGTGGCAGGCATTACAAAATTAAACCATTGCAAAGGAGCTAGAGCAGATCCAGCGAATGGCCTGCCTTAGCATCACATGTGCCATTAGGATTACGCCAACTACTGCAATCGAGATAATGCTCAATCTCATCCCACTCGACAAATTCATCTCCAGAGAGGCATCACTTGCGAGCATCAGATTAAAATCCACTTATGTGTTGTCTAACAACCCTCAAACGGGGCACGTAAGCATTTTGGAAAAAAATGGAAAGAATGGCCCCGTCATGTAAAAGGGAGCTGGATAGAATCCAATCAATAGTCGATTCCATACAAGATCAGCATACCGACCAGAGAAGCGTGGGAAACGGTGCAGGATTTCACATCTGGAAGTGAGATTGTGATCTACACCGATGGTTCCAAAACGGATGAGGGAAGCAGCGCCGGAATCTTTTTCCAGATCATCCGCAGCTCAACCGAAGTTATAAACTGGAGTTTTCCAGTCAGAAGTGTTTGCAATAAAAGCGGCAACCGAATAGTTTCACAACTGCTGCTGAATTGTAGGCAAGCTCTCAAAGCCGCAAGAACTCGATTAAATGTAAAACTGACATGGGTCCTTGTACACAGCGATGTAGAGGGAAATGAAAGAGCGGATGAGCTAGCAAGAAGTGGATCAGCCGACAAAAATGCCACTAGAATAGACACAATTGATGTGCCACTATCAACGGTTAAAAGGGAACTAGACGAAATCCTCTGGAAAGGATGATAGGAACGGCTTGGAATGATAGGAATGACTGCAGGATAAGCTGAGGTCTTTGGCCTCACCATAATAAAACGAGGACAAAACAGCTTCTGGGTAGAAACAGAAATGCCGTCAGAACATTGTTGACAGTATTAACGGCCCATGATCTTCTTGGGCAACACGCCAAACGAATAGGAATCCAAAAGGATGACACTCTCCGAGCTTGCGGCGAGGAGGAAGAAAATACAGAACACTTCCTCCTAGATTGCCTGAGTCTGGCCAACATAGGCCTTATTTAACTGAGACGTACCGGCGCAACAGAATTGGAACACTTGGCGACCACAGAGCTAGGGAACTCCTTAGTTTCTGTAGGACGACAGGATGGACCACCTGGAAACAATAGTACTACACATGGAGAGCGAAGGGCCGATGCTATTTTCCAGTAAGTGGACCCCAGTACAAATAATAATAATAATAATAATAATAATAACGAAAAACCTACAAAATCTATGGATCTGAACGTAATTGACAAATCGACAAATTATATAATAACATAAAACGAAGTTGGAAAATTTTGCGAAAAGCTGTTCCGATCTATACCAGCAAAATTGACTGCATTTTGGAAAAATTTAGTATTGTCAAAAATATATCAAAAACTTTTCACTAGTGTTTAAATGTATGTTAAAAGATAAATGTTCTTTTTTGACTCAAAATTTGGGTCAATTTTGAAATTTTGTCTAAATTTTATATGTGAAATTAGATTTTATTCTGTTGGATTTTTGAAGCATGTTATAAGTAACATTCGTTGCTGAGCCACTGTTTTTCGCATATTAATCGCCGACCTTTCGACATCTTGACATTTGACCATTGCCCATGAAAATAACCCTGTGCGATGCGCTAATCATTTAAAGTATTTTCATCGAAAGAGTTTGACAAAGGTCAAAATAAATAGGTTAGGACGATATGTAAGTTAATTAGTCACTTTGTGATACTTTTAACATTATTTACCATTATGGCTTGAATAATTTTTGGCAAAAAAACATGTGGGCTAGCATTGTCCTGACATGAAAAATGACAAAATGACATTTGTTTAGATGGACCACTTGTGGCCGCTGTTTGTTGGTTGATTTGCTTAACTTTATACACTTCCAAAACTTTCGATCAATTTAATAAGTTTTTATTATTAAATATTAAATTTTATTGATTTAAATTTTTTTTGTCGGAAAAAATATCCATCATTTTATCCTTAATTCATTCTTTTATAATTTTCTCAATACTTTTGCTGGTTTGAAAGGACTCTGAGCTTCATTTAGCTGAGGAAGCGCTCTCCTTTCTAGACTCGATGTTTTGTTTTGCCAAATTTGAGGGTATCAAATAGTTTACTCCGGCTAAATATCAGACTTTGGAATTGTAAAACAAATCTCTGGAGATTATTTTCTCATACTTATAGATACTGATTATCTCCGGAGATAATGTCCAGTTACGGATTGCTGGGAGTTGGTGAGTTTGTATTAAAGCTACTTACTCAAATTTTTATAGCTATGAAAAGACGAAGGATATTAATGAGTTGTTTATTAATTATGCAGTCATGAACATATATGAAAGGAGCGCTTATGTTTCGTCCAAAATTGGTTAAACTACCATGATTAAACATCGATAGTGTGGTGAGATGTTGCTACCAGGTCTATTTGAAATTTCTCGCCCGTTTTGCGAACAACAAATAACCAATTTGATTGAAAGGCCTTCAGCATGGGCTCGAACATCATGGAATGTTACATACCAATGCGTACGTAGCATATCTTATGAATGTCACATCTTTTAGTGGTAGAAAAGTGAACGCTTTTTATAGTCTGAGTATGGGACTCACTAAAGACCTTCCCTGTCAACCTGTAAACTTGAATTGGATTTACTTAATACATTACTTCGGTGTAGGCCTTGTTTCCCAATGCCTATAGACATCTTCAGATTATGACGATTCCTTGTCTTGCGGAAAGGAAGAGAGGGAAAATGACTGCTAAGGATGATCGCCCCCATTGTCGCGGCCTTTTGACGCTCTAATATGCCTTTTAAACTGGTAGGACTGCTCGGGCATAATGTGGCAGGCGATTCCTTTTAAAAAGCGTACTAAGCATTTCTCCGAATCTTCTATAACACTGAAGGCCTTTTGCGTCATCTTTTGAAAGCAAAGATGTGCGTCATGCGTTCAGACCGTGACCTGCCAATCGTGTGCAAGTAAGGCCAGAAATATCCATGCCTGGTCAACAGCTGCGTCGAGTATAAATCAGTCTCATCATGAACTTTTTTGACTCGCAATCGTTTGAGGGTTAATCTTTCTTCCTTGGTGGCCTATTCTATATTTTTTACCCTTCAGCGCCAGAAGAAAGTTCTCCGCTATACAGCAGGGAGGACGATGTGTGTAACTGGTGCTATCTCGAAGAACACCATTCAGGAAGTCGTTCGAAACGCGCTTTTCATAACGCTCCTAGTCCTGATTATGCCAACCGCTTCTGTGTTATTGTTGCACCTCATTATTACGTCATCTTATGAGGTTATGAAGAAGATGAGAAGATGATGTAGGAGGTGACCCACTTTTTGAAGTCATTTCCTTCATCTGATTGGCCCTTATTTGTTGGTCATTGACCGAATGAGTGCTGAAGTGCGCAGTGATCTTTGTCAGAAGTCACTATGAGTTTATTGAATTGACTTACCTTCGATTCTATCAATATGCCATTCAGCAAAAGTCTATAAACGCGTTTGTTAAAGTCGATAAACACGCTCAGGTATTTCATTGCTGATGTTGACTTGGCCAGCGGTTTTTTAACAATTATTGGTTTCACCTTCGAGTTTTCCAGTGCAAGACTGAACTCGCGATCAGTAGTTCAGTCCATTACGAGCTTTATAGCCATGTTTAGTCTGCTTCGCGTAAGTTTGACTACCTCTCCTATCAAGCGTAACTCATGCAAACTTCAGTAGTCTGTCATAGGAGAGTCTGACATATCCTCAAATTTAGGCCAAGAACTATCAACCTACGGCTACCTTCCTTCGTGGCATAGATGACACTGCAGTCCTTCTGATAGTTCCTTACAATCCGCAATATTATATTTGGTACTTGGAATCGATTTGCAAACTCTTCTTGGATATTTTCCATCTAGCTCCGTACTTTCGACTTAAATCATAACTTCTCTCCTTGGATCAATGGGTCAGCAACAATTTTCGAAGCCATTTTGCCGTGGAGGTAGATCCCCAGCAAAATATGAACCGGTCGTGCATAGCATAGATAGTATGCTGATGGCGACTTGATATTCTCCTCGCCTTACTTATTACCACGGGTCGCGCTACTTATCAGCTCTCTGGGCAGGTTCCTTCGCGTGAACATGCGTTGAATTTTCTGAAAAGTAGGTTAAGGCAACCGTTAAAGACCAACTGCAGCATTTCGGGTGGAATCCTACCAGATTCTGTAGCTTTTCTAGCCTTAAGGGACAAGGCTACCTTTCGGCGAAGGCTTAAAAAAATGTACTTTGACTACACTTTATTAAAAAGAGAGGTTGCACCAGTATTTCATCTTCCATCGACCTTATTGCACCGGGATTTTTTCTTCGATCTTATTTAATCAGCCTCAACGACGTCGACACGGGTGGGGAAACGAGACCGCACGATTTCGTTCATATTTTCTGTTTCATATATGCAAGGCGGTTTCATGTATGCATTTAGGGGCCAAGCTTCCGTATCACTGGTTTGTAGTCCAGACGTGAATCCCTATCTAAGTCGCTCATCAGGACTTTTACATCATGAGATCGCTGAGACCTTTCCTAGATGATTTATAAGCTGTCGGTTCGGCACATGGTCTTCCCGAGTTCGTGCTCGCTGGGTCTCTTGTCGAATTTTGTGACACACCCTTCACTTTTCAGCAATGTCAGGTGGTAATCAGTAACCTGAAAGCTTGACGTACCGAGGTATTTGAAGGGGCATGGAAGACTTGCAGGTAGCTTCAACGATTCTGATAGTTGACATGACTAAATCTTTAGTTTTAGCCCCTCCGCTGCTCAGGAGTGCTGTGAGCCTTTAGCTGTTTTTGGAGAAATCTTTCGATGTCTTTTTTTTCAGTATTTTACCGGAATGTAAAGGACTGGACTTCAAGAAGCACCGTCAAACGTCTCCAGTTCTGTGGATTGCTAATTACTAGCTGAGTAATTCTTTTATATTCTTCAACTTTCAGCCCTTGGTACTGTGGAGGGAATTTCACGCCAGGTACGAATTCCACGTCAGGTCATCGCAGCCCCATCGTTGGAAAGTAGCAGTGTGGCCTATGATAAATGTGAAGAGCTCAGATCTGGCTGTCATATCCAAAACCCAGCTTCATCTGATTGAGGCAATTTTTTGTCAATCAGTTTACCGTTGAAGTTATTTCCAACGAGCTTAGAGCTCATTATACTGGAAACATAGTCCTTCATTACAGTCAGCTGAGGTTGAAAATATATTAACTATTTTTAAGGTCTTAGGTATATACTAATAAGCATAAATCTCCAAAATCAGCACCTAGTTCATTGCTATGCACTCGGAAGTCAGGACTGTTCCGAATCTATATGACGCCTGTACCAGATTCGTCAGGATACAATATTGGCAAACTGCTGGTGTGACGTAGCTCGCTGTCTATTTCTTGCAAGCTGGAACACGAACTGTAGTTAGGAGATTATCTTCTGATGCATATTAATTTTAATTAAACGTATGATTAGAATACCACTTCTGGAAAACCGCCACTTTGCTGTACCTGGTATGATGCCTGGTCGTAAACTTCCATGTGGATTCCATGTGCTTCCTCTGTGCACCCCTTCGTTATGCTCTGTCTTGCCACAATTGTACCATTAGGATCTTCTATGGATCCCTTACATCCCTGTGCGATGTACCCGTAGCCGAGGCACCCAGAAGAACAATTTTTCTTCACTGTATCCGAAAAATATTATCAATTATAAAAGTTTTTCTTCCGTATTAGCTGTTGAGCGTTTTTTCACTCAGGTTCTTCCCCTCTTATTTGATTTGGTTAATCTAATATTCATCACGCATAGTGCAGGGAATTGCGCAAGCACTTCCACGCAATTCAAGGTACCTGCTGTACTGTTCACATGTAGTTTCGTATTTCCAGCGGTTTGAGAATTTCGAAGAAGCAACTAAATGTATTCTGAAAAGATAAAGTTAACAGCGCTAATGGAATTGAAAAAGAGAAAAAGATGTTTTTGCGTTAAAAAAAAGTATTTATAAATACGTTCTAAGTACTCAGATGGTTTCCTCGCTTGCATTGTATGGAGCTTCCGCACGATGGTCTTTTTTTTCAAAAAAATCGTATCTATATAAATGATTCATTATCGATTACGCTCGCCAGTATTTATCATCACTACATATAACTATAAATTCTTTCTTCTTCTACAATCTTTTGTCTATATTTTAGTAAAAAATCGATTTAGGGTTGCAATTCAGACGGGATTAGTTTTGAACTTCTTTCTAATAAAAAGCATAACGATTTTCAGTGCTGAGACCTATTTTATTATTTGGAGTCAGTTCTGGGAATGTATATAACTAAAACGTTGTATAGGCTTATGAATCCTTAAAAAATTCCAGCATTAATTGTTGGTAATGTCGAGAATCACCCGAAGATTTCATAGGATTATAGATGCAGTCAATCTTTTTGCATTATATTTTGCATCCTCGTTTAAATTTGGACCTACAATCTTGTAGTAAGTTCACCTGTTTTGTCAAGATTTTTGCATTAAAATTTTTGATTGGTAATTTCTTGCTGTCATCAGCTTCGTTTGTGAAATTTTGATCTTATCTTATCAGTTCATTTTCTTTCAAGTTCCTTCTTCTAAGGCTCGCGGGGATGCACTATCACTTTGGTTTATCCTTGTTTTTGGCGAATTGAAAAACATTTGAGTCCATCGTCTGAAACACTTCGTATTTTTGCATGACGGTCCTCCCAGAAGTATTTATACTTATTGAATTTAAACTAACTATATCATGCCTGATTACTATTTAGTGGTTCATTTTGCTATTGATTACGATTTAAATCTTCTAATTTGCTTTTAGTACTCTGGATAGTGTAGCAGTTAGAGCACCCGCCTTTTTTACAGCAGGCCACGGGCTCGATTCGCAAACAGCGAGAGCGATATATGGACTTGTGTTTCTGGTGTCAGGAAACTAGCACGCCGTTCTGTGTTAGGTAACTTGGAGGAAACTATCACGTTGAGATTCAGACCAGGCATCTTCTTGTTTACCTTTGGTCTTGAAACGAGGTGGTCAAATAAACCTCACGGCCCGATTCGTGAAGCATACTGTAGCAAAACATATTTTGCTTGTTAAAATGTAATTATTTCTATAATTGACAAAGTGACAATCTTCCAAACTGGATTCATGTATCTATGCATGAACGGAAGTGCAGAGTTTTATAAAGAAGGGAATTATTAAACGTCAAGAACTCTTCGACACTTGTTCATTATATTTTCATTTATATTTTTGACCACAACTTGTACCGCATTTGGTGACAAAGCGTAACATTTAAAAAAAGTAAAAATTCTAGCCATCTTAACCATCTCTAGCAGCCATATCAAATAAGGTATAGAAATATATCATTCAGCATATTTCCAACATCAAGCCATTTCCAACGAGTAACGATTTACGTCTGACCTGAACTACATACATCCTGGAGCAAGTGGAGCAAGTGGAGCAAGTGAAACAATAAATCCGATTCAAAACCTTAGCTTGCCATATTACATTAAGTTTTTAATTAAAGCCATCGATTTTCCTTCAACCTTGTCTTCCTAACAAGTTCTCCACAGTTCATTCGACGTACGTTTTTGCACATTGTACCTGGCTTCATCGGGAAACAAGGATGTTATATGTCGGTTCTTTATACTCTAGACGGTAGTGACGTGCACCAAGAAACTTTTCTGGGGCTCGCTCGACTTAAACCGCCACGAGCCTTTGAAGCTAATGCAGATTTAATGAACTTTAAAATGCAACATTAGAAGGAATACGAACCAGAGCAAGGGCAGTTGCTGTCAGTTGGAATAAGCTCTCCTGCCAGTCTTCTACGTGTTAGCATCCCTACCGGTGGTGTTTGCACTGTTCATATTCTTCCGTACGAGGAACTCGCTGACAACAACGGCTGTCATAAGGCAAACGAACAACTTTAATAAGGAGCAAATGCAGGCAACTTGGTTCATTGGAATTTTTTTTTCTGTGGTTCAATAGTGGGCGGAAATAATGAAAAGGAACCATGAGCAATCAATTCTTTGAAGCCCTTTTACCATGGAAAGCATTCTATTGGCTGCCTATAAAACAGGGGAAGTAATGAAACACAGGAAACATTGATTCTGATACGTCAGGGATCAGGAATATTCGAAATGTGCTCAGGAATTCAAAGACGTTGTTGGCAAATCGTGTACGTTACATGAAACGTCGGAAAATATTAGCTGGAACATGCATACGTACTTTAAAGCGGCGTTAATAATGCAAACGAAATAATGTCTCTGAAACGTTCTTGTACGAGTCAGCAACGATATTCACATCACTACACATACCGCTGTATGTATATTTTCCCATCTTAAGGCCAAAATTTGACCAACATAATACCTAGATTGCAGGAAGTTCTATTTATGGCTCGATTACCCCGTAAAAGTCTACTGGCATAACTATACATTAGCAAATTTACAAGATATCCCATAAAGTCGTAAACACTACTACAATAGCCAAATGGGATTTCTCAATATGCTTCCTGAATGTATTGCCATGTTCCAAATGAAATTTATGATATCTGCTCTTGGATAAATGGTTCGTTGTGGAATTGGATTTTACTTGGGATTTTCTCATATTTAGATTCAGATTAAATTTTCTATTTTATTAGATTTGACTTGTATACTCGTTCGTAATTTCTAAATCTGAAGACAAAAGTCTAAGACGGGTGTTAAAATTTACACATAAGATTCATTTTCTTAAAGTCAGATTGAAGTGCATCAGAAAGAAGAGTTTTCCTAACTCTAGTCAAACTGCTGCATATATTAACATTTATTATGTACATGATTAAAAATGTATGATTAAAAATTTATGTACATGATGCAATTATTAGTGAAATTTTGAAAATTATTGGGTGAGTGCGAACGTTTTTTGTTCGGTTTTTCGAAATGGAGTTTCTTTGAGCGATAAATCAAAAACTCTTGATACAGCGTGGAAGCTGTCAAAGTGAATATTAGGTATCATTTACTATACGAGTTTGACCTTGGACACGGCGCATAAAGTCTTGGCTTTAAAGAAGCTCTTTGGCAACTGCCGCAGCGCATCTCATATGAGCAGAAAATATGAACCAAACGAGGTTAAAGATTGAGCATGTCAAAATTGGTTCTAGCGCTTTTGTAAGGCAAGCAGTTTGACGTTCAGTAACAATCAGGGCGGCACGAAGGAGGCAACAGATGATAGTATATTGGGGTTCACATAAGCCGTTGAAAAGATGACCATGGCAGAATTATATCAGAAGTTCCAGGTCCATAGAACTACCATAGAGAGAATCCTTACATTATTTTATTTGTTCAAATAGGGTGCTTGTATACCCCATGAACTTTCGAAAAAAACAAGGGTGACAGAATGGCTTGGTTTTCTCCTTGTTTTCCATCCATTTTGTTATACTTATGAAGCAGCTCTCCGACGAAAGGTCACTCGAGATGAAAAGTGGGTCCTGTACAAAAACGTGCAACGACGCTGAACCGATTTTCAAACTAGGTAAATCCCACCATCCACTGCCAAATCAGGCTGGTGTCAACGGGGAGTCTTATAGTCTATTTATTGGGAGCTTCTGGAACGAATCGAACGTTGAGTGTTGACTTGAACTCTAAGCTTCTGGAGGGCTTTCAACAAACAATGCGTGGCAAACGTCCTGCACTAGTGAATCATCGCGGTCTTATCTTTCAACACAGCAATTCAGTACCACACACAGAGGCAAAGAGGAACAGAGAAAATTAACGCAGATTGAATTGGAACGGATGTTCTCCCAATCTTGCTCCAACAGATTATCACTTTGGTCCCATTTTGTACAAAAATTTACAAACAAGGGAGTAAACAATTTAGAGCGGAGCGGAGGAATTTAAAAATGTTTTGAACAATCGAATAAAATGTTGGTAAAGTTTAGTACCGTAGTATATGAACTGACGGAGAGTACCTTGAAGGGGGTTGAAGATTTTTCCTTAAAAAATTAAATATACTCGTATAAGTTCGGTCCCTTTTGGGCACTCTCTCATGTAACGTTTGAATTTATCAATTTATTCCTAAAGTGAAGTAAGTAAAAAAAAAATCATTGTTTAACCTTTTTCTTCACTTCCTAATTGATAACTCATTTATATATGAATTTAAAAGCTTTTTGTCGTGTTTCTCTGTAGACTTTTGGACTAATGGTCTGCATTGAGCGGGAAAATCCAAGGAAAGTTTATGTCGGGATCCTTAAATGTCGTTACACTATAAAATTACACTATACGTGAGGAACGTTCTCACGGGATGAGGTACTGCCTCTCATCTCATATCCTGCCTCCATGGGTGAGCTGAAGCACAACATTTAAAAGTAATATGTTATAAAAACTCAACACACATTTTCAGTAGGAGAAGTTTGGGGCTTGCTTTAATAACCCTAACCAAACTCAAGGATTATTTAAAGCAAGTATTACGGAGAGCAGCAAGGGTCCATGCTCATCCATAATATCAGTTTAGGAAAATGTCACTTTCATATATTTTTATAAGCTGGAAAAATATTCCGGGATTTACGCTGGAAAAGGTATAAAGTAGCATAAATCCTTGTAACGAGGTGAATTTCATGATTGGAATGCCAGGGTTTTTTTGAACCATTTGATTTTGATAACATATCCTTTAGTTTTTGGAAGTTTTGTGAAAGTCAACGTATGCAACGTCAATAGGAATAACTACAAATCGGTGAATAAAAATTATCGCTAATACACAAAGGATGCAAGGTCAAAATAAAAATATTGGGAATAAAATATATTAAATTCAGTCAATTATTGTGTTTATTGACTTTATTAGCTAAAATATTTTTTTGCAATTTATGATTGCAGAAAAATATTGATGAAATGTGCATCAATCATTTCGTTGTCGATCATCGAACAATGATCATTTTATATGACACGGTCCGTTCTTTAACATTTAGATCGACATCAGTATGGAGTTTTTCGGCCAAGGCCTATAATTTTACAAACTTCACGAAATAAATGCCGCTGGAAGGACCTTGGTTCCCAAATGACTGGGCCATTTTGCGAAATCAACAGCTAACCAAATATATCGCTAGTTCTGTCTGGTAAAATACTCCACCTCGTTGATCGAATATATACAGACAGAGGACAGAGGACTCATTTCCTGAGATAAAATGACTGTTTCCTATGTACTCTGCACGAGATGCCCAGGGGTTGGAAAAGGGGGATTATGTAACGCCTTTCAAAAACCTGCAGTACACTTTTTCAAGTACAGACGACGGAAACACGAGCCATTGCTCCTTTGCGAGATAGTTGGTGAATCCTCCTAAGTTGACAAATTGAAATTTTGAGCAAGCTCAGATAGTTTTCGTGCCAAAGAAAAGGTTCTGAGACGGCTATTAAACGCAGGGAGAAGGGGGTAACTTTTATGGATACAACTACGCCCTCCATTCTCTCCTGCTAAAGAAGGGACTTCTCTTACTTAAGGCATTAGCCGGCGAGAAAATTGAGGGCCTTGACAAATGCAATGTATTAAACAGTTCATTATGAGTTTTCTGGGTGGCAAAGGAGGTATTTTGAAGTCTAATATTTTGCTGGAAGCCTCTCACTCAGGGCGTAAGCAGCCTTCACCTCATAAGATAAAAAGGCCTCATTGATGTAATTACGGACGATCAGGGCTTAGTATTTTCGTGTGAGCTGCTTTGCTTAGGGCTTACCTCGCAGTTTCTTTGGACAAGAGGAGATCGACCGTCTACCAGAGACCATCGTCCCTATTTCATTGCATTCATTGCATTTTTATAATCAGCTACCAGTTTACATTGACAATTACAAACTTTTACACTGGTAGATACCGGATCCAGCCATTTCTAACGTTGTTTGGAACAATGATTTATGGAACAAACCGCAAGTATACTATATACGATAGTACTTGGGACCTACAACTTTATGCTTCGTATTAACATCCAAGCTCCAGTAATTTTGCTAAGCATCCAGAGAAGGCGAGAGCACCTTCACTGTGTTCACTGGTATCGTAATAAGGTAAGGATTAGGGACAAAACTTCTTTTCCAGTTCCAGTGTTAGGTTATTCGAAAAATAAGTTTTTCAAAGTATGCAGATGGTTGCAGGCTATTTATCACTTCACTATCGCTGACATTTATTTGATAGTGATATTTGGGTCCCCTTGTTGGCTTACTAAAACCACCTGCGCTCAGCCTCCCGGGGCTTTTGCATGGAAAATAACTGGCCGGGCTGGGTTTTTAAATATGGTCCACTGGTTCACGCCAAAGACCAAAGAACATTCGAAACTGTGGTCTTCAACTGGTGAAAGTATTACAAAGCAGGCTAAGACTACCCGACCAGCCTAAAAGGTGATGGCCACTGTTTTTTGGGATTCACAAGGATTGATCCGCATTGTTTAACTAGCGAAAAACGGTCATAGGTTTGTGCTATGGCTTGTTTCGAACCGATATGATGCCGAATCACAGAAGAAACGGTACTACTATTTTTTTTTGACTTAGGAAAATAGGAAAGTCAGTCGCCAGGCAGAAATTTGAGTCTAATGAGAAAGTCATCGCAACGACCTACTTTGCTGACCTCAAGAAAAAGTATTTTTTAGTCGGATTCAAAAAGATGGGGCAGCTCTGGGTCAATTTCATCGAGCTAAAGAGAGACTACGTTGAGAAATACGTCGCCTTTTTCCAAGATTTTCGTTTTTTCCTCTAGGCTAAGCACGTACCGATCTTTTCATATTTTTAAATATTTTTAAATATATTTACTTTTGTATATTTTTTAATTCTTCTTAGTTTATTTTAAAACAATATATTAAACTCTTGCCAACACTTAGGTTCTTGGTTTAAAATTCACCGGTTTTTATCACATAACCACATTTTCGGTTGTTTGTTTTGTTTCTAAATGTTATTATTAGAGCTTGTTTTGATATAGAAACATATATCGACTTTCATTGAAGTCTTAATATAGCAATGAATATTTTATTATTTTTTGGTGATTTGGTAAATCTGTACGATATCCCGCGCACTTCCGACTTAAAAATACACTTTTTATGTTCAAAAAAACCTTCCCTTTTTCCGTTTCTTCAAAAGAAAAAAAATACACTTTTGAATTGACCACCTTCCCCGGTCAATTCAAAACTCCATTTCACCATTTACTTCAACATCTTGTTGCCAACAATAATTCCCTCTCAACAATAGTTCTCTCGCTCGTGGGTATTTCCCTTTATGCTTCGATCAAGGTCAACTTTCGCAGAGCGAACTGAATATGATGTCAATCGCCCTAACGAAGATGAAGTGACCAAAAACTGTAAAAGGCGAATATCCTCGTTGTATTCGAGCTCAGCATCTAGTGATGTTACCATTGTATTTCGCGACGGAGCCGTTTGACATGACGTATTCTGTAACCAACATCAAGCATCTGCGTACAAGCCATTTCATTAATTGTAGCTGAGATTGTTTCTGTTAGAGTTAAATGTAATTTGGCTATACAATATTCAAATAGATTGAATTGTCTAACAACAATTCGTGGTTGTGCGTGGAAAAGGTAAATAGGAAATTGCAGGTAGGACGAATGGGAGAAAAATGGGACAAAAGCACTGAAAATGGCGTAACTATCGGTTCAATGCTATGTAGAAAAACACCGAAGCTTAAAGCAGCACCACTTGATTTGCCTGATTTTTGATTCTGTTGGTGATATTACTCTCCTTTTAGGAGTCCTTTTTATAGTACCTTAAATATTACTTTGATGAACCATTTCGTTAATCTGTCCTTTTCAGAGTTCGTTGTATTTTGGACATGTGATTTTATATTTAGTGTCTGCTTTATCCTGTTTCAACGGGTCTTTTGGATCTCCTAATACGTTACTATTATCCTGGATGAGTTACTAAACGCTTGATTATGATTCTCAATGCCTTGGACAGACTACACCGTTTGAACTAGTTTTTGACGGCGCAATTACGTCAGATGAACTTTGTTTATTTTTTGAACGTTGACGTTGTTGTTACGTCGAAATCTACGACGGAACTAAACGGTCTCGTCGGTCCTAGGCATTATGCAGTCGTTTTTAATTAATGGGTGGTACAACTTTGTTGGTATTATTTTCACACTGCTTCCTTGTGATGTATGCCATATTCTACCTTGGTTCCTAATCGTAAGAATTAAAGTCCGAAGAAGGTATTTTCTTTTGTTTTTGCGCTTCAATTCTAAACTGGATACTATTATTTATTGCATTACGCTTCTTCAGTAGATGTTCTGCACTAAGGCGATAACATCAATCACATATCAACACCATAACCACCATTATGCCTTATTCTGTCATCTATTCCTCGATTTTCACTGTGTACACTTCACTGTATGAAGGCGAAAAGCGTTTCCCTTCACTTACCCTATAGGCTTGTAAATTATTTCAATCTCCTTCTGTAGACTTTTGGTATCTTCAATACTTCTTCGCTGATGTCCAAAACCAGTCTAAGACAGGCAAGATTACCGTCTATCCACTAAACCCTTCTTATGTCAATCAAAAAACCTGGTTTGACCCATCACTACGAAGGCTGAAAAGTCTTTGACCACGTAAAGAAAACAACCATATTTTTAATGCGAAATTGATTATTCAGGCCAATATAATCTCAATAATTTGTAGTGGGGGAAACAACAAAAAGTCGCCCGTAGAACAAAAGAGGCAAAACGGTGGGTATTCAACAATGTCGTACGTAATTTCTTCAATTTTTTCAATGAGCTGGAGCGTTGTCTTGTTGAAACAAGATTTTTTTGCATGCCAAGTGAGGTCGTTTAGACCCGATTTTCTCGTGTAATTGTTTTTCCATGCTGAACATAGTCTACGAAGATTATACCCTGTGAGTCCCAAAGAACACTTGTTTTTACCACGTCTGCTAATTCTTGCGTCTTTGGGCCATTCCTCCTTTTTAACCAGGCAATAATCATTCCGCTGAGTGCCGATTGGACTTAGATTTATAGTGATGAATCCATGTTTTGTCAATTATCATAAATAGATATAAAAATTCTATAGCTATAACTTAAAAATGGGTGATCCCAATGACATAAAGTTTTGACAGGATCTAAGGCAAAGTTGTTCATATACAAAGAGCACATGGATTTCGACTTTTTGGCGCCATCTATATATCAGGCCAAATATTTTTCGGTAAATGTAATACCATTCGAGCTTGGGCTCGATATCGTATCAATCGAGGCGGCTTCAGGTTTTGGGGGTTTTTGCGGTTTCAGGTTCTTTGGGGGTTTCTAACGGTAAGGAAGTAAGGTAAGAAGAGTACTAGAACAGAGATGACTCCACCTAGGCTTGGATGACTCGTGTATGCATAAACTTTCGAACACGTCAGGAATGCTCGAACATATTTTGTAGCATCCGATTACATTTGTGGTCAATTCTAAGCAGTTCTCCGACTTTAGGTTCTGGGGGAAAGCTTCCCGATTTCGCTGAATTGATGATTGAGCTCTTTTTTCTCCTTTCGGGGAAACTCAATTGGTAGGTGAAGTTGATGATATTTTATACCATAGAGGTATAAACCTTTATGTTTTATACATATTTCTATCTCACTTTCTTAGCAGCCGGACAGTTTAGTGGATGTTTGGAGAATCAACTCAGTTGGTATATGTTTCTTCTATTCTAATGAAACGCGAAGATTTTACAGTGAATAACAAAGATGAGATCGTGGGAAATTGATTGATTGATTTATAACTGACAAACAAAAATAATTGCAGATACGTTTCAATTTGTTGGGCAATCCGAAATCCGGAATTACACAATTTATGACCCAGGAGCCAAAAATTATCAAGCGCGAAGTGCATAAAGCTCCTCTGCATTGAAATGACATTTAGTTGGTCTAAGAACATGCGATCATAAAATTAAGACTTACGTGAGTTATAAATATAATTTTCTATTTGTGTCGAGTAAAAGCGCCATATAAAGTAATAGAATCAGCAATGTATGCACGGATAATTTCTACTTATATTCTAATAAAAAAATAAAGGGTGAACTACTTTACACTTCGGACAGAAAGGATATTTCATCAACAACAATCCGATTTGCTCAAATTCAATTTTGATTTACGAGTAAACCAATTCATATTAAGTACCAGACAGCTTTTTCGTTTCCCAAATGGTTCCACAAAAAACCTTGTCCCTTAGCATCCCTTCTGAATTGAGACGTTTTGTTCCTTGTCGTTGCATCAACGTGATAAATTGGCGTGACAGTGAATTGTCTTTGGGGAATTGTAATGTCTTTTGTACAACAAATATCTAGTCTTACATAAACAGTGTAGCGGAATGCGACTTACACGGGGAAATTGAAGGGCAAGACGTACTTAAAAATGCTTTCCGCACTTACGCTTGGTGAAAGGGTGAGACAATCTCCAAAGCGTACATTGAAACTTTCCCAAGAAAATGCTCCGTTCATGGAAAATTTGGGACACCGCTTTCTGATGTCATACATAGAAGTTCAACACGGTGTAGGCGAGTCAAGGGGTAGCGAGCACGTTTTATGCGAATCGAGAGAATCCTTTGCGTGATTTATAGAATATGATATGGAATCATTTTACTCGTATATATGAATGCTACGCTTGAAGCGCCCTCCTTATTTGCAATAAAATGTTCTAAGATTTCAAAGATGTAATTTTACGAGCATATTTCAAATGGTTTTTGATTTATTTTTCACGTGCAGGATTCAAGAAAGTGATTCGACGATGTTGTAAGTACTCACAATCTACCTACGTGTTGTTCTGTAGGGTGTCAACATATGTCAAGGGTGAATATTGGTGAATGTGGTAAAGTTCACCATGCATAAAAATAATGGTTGACATAAGCGAGATGAGTTGTTCAGCATTTGGTGAAGATAATTCGTGATACGAATTTATAGCGAAGTAAGTACATGAAATGCTCTTACTCACGTGTGAATAAAACACCCTGGCAAACATGAAATCATCTTTAAATGATGACTTTACCATGGAATCCATTGACTGAACGTTTCGCCTATTTATTGCGGTTTTGATTTGTATTTAATACGATCACGAATAATGAGTTGCGTGTCAAAATGGTGTATAAACTTAACGCGATATATTAGATTAGGATGCGTGTAATGAAATGCATGTTGCTTTTTTATGCTAGCGGCATGAATCCTTTTTACATACGGAGTTTCGAGATCGGAAACTTTCTCAGCTACCCTCCAAACACCTATTCCATGAATCTGAGAAGATTTCAATGGCTTGATAGCATGAAAACGTATATTATGGTTCTGGAGTAGATCCTGGTGTTCGTTAGGGTGCTATGAACTGGCAAAGGCATCTTCTCCAGCGAGAATGACGGAGAGGAAAGGTATCGCAAGAAAATTAACGTTTTTAACGTCTTTTTGCCCGACAATTACGTGTGTCGTTTTGAAGTGTTAAGGCTGTACGAACTCAATGTGCCACAGGGTTCCATCTGTGCACCTAGTCTACTTTTAGACACCGAAGAATGCTTCAATGTTTCGGCGCGTAGCCTGTTTCAACTTTTAAATAAAAAATAAAATAAACGGTAGGGACCATTATTCACTCTAGAACATTATTCACGCAACAAAAACTTGGTGACTTACCAATTTCCCAAGTCAAAGCATTTCCCATTCTCGCGTACTTCTCTATGATACTGAGTTTTTGCATCTTCCTAGGTGTTGTCGGTTGTTGTCAGGATGAGTTTTTTCGAAATTTCCGTATCCTTAAATCAATGCCTATTCCGCTGTCGTTCAATAAAGATTTTTCCGAATATTTGTTTAGGATCATGATTTTAACGATTGTTAATTTAGGAAAAGGACGTGAAGGGACGACTTCGTGGCGCAAATATTTATGAACGATAAACTCACAACGAGCAGCTCAAGACATACGTAAAAGCCGAGAGAAGATGTTTGAGGTGTTGGTTGCCGTGGATGAATGAAGCTTATTCAAACGTGTCATGTCCAAGGACACGTATCCAACACGTACATCGAATAAAATTTACTAAATTCTTTGAAACATTATTAACGTTCTCTACAATAGCTTCGCTGCGATATGAAAATCAATTGGTCTGTAAATATTTTTTGTTTGAATCATGCGTATAGAAATTGGAACCTAAGAATCAGATGAGTTGGGGTCACCTCCTTTGAGGGTAAAGGACAAAGCGACAAACGAAGTTAATTGAAGGTGAAATTTACAAATTCCCCGAAGGCGCCTATCAAACCTAGACTGGCTGATATCCTGACACCAGAAACAGAATCTTAAATATCCCAGCGCTCAATGGGCATCGCACTTTGCATATGTTGCAAAGAGGGTGCAACACTATCTACTTAACTATCCAGAGTACTCTTTGATATGATAGACTCTCATAAATCCTTTGAATAAGATGCACTTTAAATAAGATCCAATATAGTATGGGTCATCCTTGAAAACGCATCGGATAACTTTGGAAGAGTATGAGTTCGCCTTTAACTCGCCGCTCCTATATCGTTTTTTTCACTTGGAACGGAAATCCGCTAAACATTTGATAATATTACAACCATTATCGATTAAATTGGACGGCGCGGGCATCCAGTGGTGATCAAGTCACTCGTTCACACTCTCCCATAGTGAGAAAAATTGGTAAGGCTAGGAAAATTTAAACATAGTTCAAGCCTATGACGTGCCTCACAAAAGAGTAGGAGCACTCCTGGGCGGCTTCTAGCAGAAAGAGATAGAAAAAGCAAAAGTCGAATTATAGTTGTTGTGCGTTTTTGATAGTCTTATTCTGGTTCAACGAAATATTGAAAAAAGATTGAGTAAATAGTTACTAATTCAAAAAAATATTTACTCATTATAGTTGAGTGAGAGACGTGAGATCGGGAATTCATTTGGAGTTTTCCTGCTGTTTATTAATAGGCGTTGTTCAAGCACAAGATACAATGGCGTAAGACCATCATATGAGATCGTTATCCGAGCTTCGAACGTCTTCTTGCAACGCTTTGTAATTTAATCTGAGTTTCATAAATTATTAAAGTTGCAGAAAAACTGTTGTTTTTTTCAAGGAGTGCGTTGTACAATTTACTTGACGAATGACATATGTCAAAACTACTCAAAGGATGAAATTTCTAACGACACCTTCGCTCTGGTTTCATTGTTACTTTGCTTGAGGTTAATTTAGCTTCTTTCAAGATAGAAACAAAGCAGTATGGACCACGTCGATAAGTTCATCTCCTTGTGCATTTCCCGATAATCCATAATCATTTTTTTTAGCTTTGTTAAATCATGGTTGTTTTCTCTTGCTTATTACATTGAGCCGTTCCTAATCCGGCGCTCCCAGTAGACGTTTTAACACAGAAGATCGTTGAATATACTGAGTAATGAGTTGGGTTGCAAGTGATAGGCGGGCTACAAAATTCTATTTTGCATAGATCTGAATTCTAAAGTTTAATGTACCTAGACAAAACGAAGGTATTTCGAATTAAAATTTACCAAAGGAGGGTCTTTTAGCTTCCAGGAAGCAAGAAATCCATAGGATGATGTGCTATTGTGTAACTAGCTTGCAGGCAAGACTCTGAAACTCACTTATCTTCAGTCTCCCAGGACTTACCCAGCACTTGCCGAAAACAATTTTGGCTAACTTAAATGCTACTAAACTGGGACCAGATTTATGCCGGTCCTACAAGTTTACAAATACTTGTAAAGGATAGCTTTTGTTGAATGTAGCAAGTTTAACTTTGGAATGTTTTTTATACCGGTCACTCCCCTAAAACTGCATGGCATTTGTTTCCTACGACGAAAACAAAGCATCCTAGACACGTTGGACAAATTCGTGGGTTCTGTGAAATATATTTTCTTTTTTTTTCACCGATTTTCGTTCCATATTTATGAGTATGGTTGAAGTTTGAGATACGGACCAGTCATTTTGCTGTTCCGTAAAAATTTGTTGCCTCAAGTTGCAATTTAATTTCATCAACTTCACTTCTCAGCGTCAATTGAAGGAATTGGAGTTGCCAAGGCTTTGACGCCCGCGAATACTGGATTCAGCTAGCCTGGCATTGGACGCGTATTTAAATCTCCCTGCACTCTGTACAAAATCCTTTTTGAAATCGTCCTTGAAAGTATGTAGCTAAAAGTAAAGCCCGTTCTATTGTTTCAAATGTTCTGGAAGTCACTTTGAAGCCACGGCTAAGGCTTTTAGCCCCTTATTTCAAGTGGAACAAGACTGGTGTGAGTGGAAAATAAAATAGCTGGCATAAAAGGAAAAGATTTCGAAGCACTTCATCTCTTGTACCTGACCACAGCTTTTACACAAGATCTGTGGAAAGTAGTTCTCCTCTCTCGCGAATAAAGAATTGCTTTACGACCCTATTTAACGTCAGTGCATCTGTCGTTATGAAAGGTCTGCCGAGCGCTGCTTTTGGGTGAAACAGTGCGCTACGGTGGGTTTCAAAAATGGTGAGGTTTAGCCTTCTTTGCACACTCCGCTGATTTCCTTTTAAAAAGGAAATTATAACACTGATTATTATGCATAAAATGACCCATAATCATATGTTCTAGCTTCAGCGCTATTTATTCGTTAAAAGGAAAGAAAGTTGAATTCAAACATGACAGCGCTGGTGATCATAGAAGGAGAGTTGTTGCTGGATACTCTGCCGAGATCAACACCCAATCAAAACTGTCAGTATATCATTTTGACCAGATCCTAGCAAAACATGTACTCCGCAATCTCAAAACACGTACACGTAGCCCCAGACAAAGGAGGTTGTCTGACAAACGAGATCGTTTGTCAGGCGCTATCACCCCCAGAGAGGGGTGAAATTGTTGAAAAGGGAGATAAATCAAGACATGTTCGGCGGGCTTTCAAATTGGTTGCAAAAGATTCATAGGATGAATGAGAGAAGGCGTCTCATAATTGATGTATTTTGATTTAATACTTTTCTTAATTTCGTGTTTTTTAAAGAATACTACGCAAAAACTGGTAGCATTGGTATCAGAGTCTTCCTTTTTATTGTATTTTACAACAATTAAGGTTTACTGTGTCCTTGATCGTAAACTATGCACAGATTTGCATATGCAGTAAGCACTCTAGTCTGTTCTCTTAAGCCGCGTAACTTTAAACCTAGTAGATGACTACAGACAATCGGTCCAAACTTTTGCGAACCGGAGTGAAATGGATCTAACGTTGGGCCACGTATAAAGACATGTAGGGAGAACAGAAAGAGTGCAAGAACTGGCTCGCTAGGACAAAATGCTAGTAGAGAGGACGTAATTCATATGGCACTAGCAACAGTGAATGAATGATAGACGAAACCGTTTCAAAGCGGATAAACTCAGCGAGAACTGACTGGAATGACCACAGGATCAGTCAAGCCCATTTGTCTCACCCTAACAAAACGGTAAGCAAATAAGTATTTACACAAAAGGATGGTAGCTTCGTTCAAAGTAGTCGTCGCTGATAGATACGAAATAGTTTCCAAGCCATAATTTTGGTTGCCATGTGTTTTAGAAAGGCGTTTACTCCTTTGAACAGGAATATTTTTTGGCTAACAGCACGAAGACTACCCCAAAATTTTATCCAGATCGCTTCAACTGATATTATATTGCCAACATTTATGAGGCCATAAGACTAAGCTGGACTTTTCACTTCATATTATACTTCTAATGACGAAGTCTTTTGTTTTACAAAATAATGGCTGAACCGAAACGTTTTCGATACCGAGCTATGTCCTGACTACATTATTGACCGGCAAGACCGTGCTTGTGCGGCCCCAAGCAAGTCTAATGGTGGCAGTGTTTCGATTGAGGTTAGAATAACACAGAATCTCGATTTCTCATCAAACTTTACAATAATTTCTTGTGTTCACATTCCATGCAGATCACCTTTATCCTTGTATGAGAAGTTGATGACTTATCTTCATACTTACTGAGTACCATCCCCACTACAAAAAGTATTATGTGGTGATTTTAACCTTTCCTTTGTCAAATGCTCACTTAGTTCGTACCAATGATTTGTCACAAGGATCTCATTTTCATGTCTCTTTCAGCTTTTTTCCACAATGTTCATAATTTTTTTGGCCGCTTACATAATCTTGTTCTATTGAATAATCCATTTCATTACCTATGAAACCCCTTTCACTCGCCATTATCCCTTGACCTAGCCCTTGCATTTACGACATTCATTAAACCTTTCCCACCTCTCACATTCAGTATTTGCAAGACAGATTATGACTTATTGAACACTTAACTTTTTCAATTTCAGAAGTTTTTGGTAGATCAATTTTTCCATTTTCACTTACAACTTATAAGTGATTTACACCCTTGCTAAGCTAACTCAGCGAAGACTCATGGGTCCGGAAATTCTGATCAAATGTTTCGAGTACCTCGATAGTGAATTTAATATTTATAAAGAATTGTGGAAAGAGCTCAAGCTGGTTTCGAACACGCGTCCGTGCCGCTTCTCATCAGGTGCCAACTCACAGGCTGGGACGCGTCGATTGGCACTACCAGCTTAGGTGGATATCGACTGGTTATTTACTAGTTATTAATATTGCTCTACAGCTTTGAACTTTTTCCTATATTCCAAATTGCCTTTGGTCTGGCTGGGACGCGTGTTCGAAACCAGCTTGAGCTCTTTCCACAATTCTTTATAAATACTTAACTTTTGTCCACTAATTGGATTGCTTTTTTGGCAATCTGGCTACCGAATCTGCTTTATTCAAACTAATAAACTTATTGGATGTTTTACTCGCCTTTGAACTTAATAATAAGGATAAGGCTTGCGTCCAGTACGGTTGAAGCAAGGACTGACTTCTAGTTAATGTGCTCTGTAGCTAAGAAAGAAACCAGAAACGCTTTCAAGAGTTATTTCCTCAGCTTGGAGAATGTACGAAACGTTCCTGCGCTCACATCAGGTCACTCATATTTTCTAGTACTGTAGCCGTCGCAGTTCCTTCGGACGATATTGTAGCATCTACTCTCGAGGTTCCTACGGAATTCTTCTCATTATTTTTTTGACTGTTTTCTGTTCTTCTGCTCAACTTAACTCAATTCCAAAATCCTGTTCCTCTCTGACTCTTCTGTATTGATTCTAGTGAAATCAAAACAATCATTAACTCCATTTATCCTTAAATGAGTCCGGACCTTGATGATACAGGGTGGGCCATATAAAATTTTAAATTTAAAAAGTCAATAAAAAAAAACGGCTTGATATAAAGCCGTGAAATATTTTTTGAAATATTTTTCAAAGGTTGAACATTTATTTGAAAGGTTATTTTATGAAATTTATTTGTGGAAAACAATTTCGGACAAATGACCACCACGGCTAAGTTTACAGTAGCTATCCAATCCACCCAATTCTGGAGTAGTTTCTCTATGCTTTCAGGCGTTATGGCAGCAACAGCAGCTTGAATCTCGTACTTTAGATCTTGAATTGTTTTTGGATGATTGGCGTAGCATTTATCTTTAACAGCTCCCCAAAGAAAATAGCCCAACGGCGTTAAATCCCAGCTTCTGGGAGGCCAATTCGCATCACCTCTTTTGCTGATTATGCGATTTACGAAGATAGGGCGCAAAAGACTGAGTGTAGCGTGTGCTGTATGGCACGTAGCACCGTCCTACTGGAACCAAATTTTGTCCAAGTCTTCCTCTTCAATTTGCTTGAAGAAACACTCGGATAACATTGCGCGATATCGCTCACCATTAATGGTTACGGCGGCTCTTTCTTCATTTTCGAAGGAAAATGGGCCGATAGTTCCACCAGGCCAAAATCTCTACCATCAAAAATCTCTGCTGGGTGAATTGGCTTCTGGACAATTACGTGCGGGTTTTCTGTGCCCCAAATGCGAAAATTCTGCTTGTTAACGTAGCCACCGAGGTGGAAATGAGCCTCGTCCGAAAAGATGATTTTTCGGTAAAATTTACCATCTTCGGTCATACTATCTTCCGCCCAATCTGCGAACTGTAGACGGCTCACATGGTCAAGTGGCTTCAGTTGCTACACCAATTGAACTTTATATGGCTTCATAGCGAGGTCTTGTTGCAAAATTCGTCGCAAAGTTGTTCGTGGAATGTTCAATTCTTGCGATCGACGGCGAGTTGAGATGGATGGATTCTCGCTAACACTTCCTGCCACAGTCACAATATTTTCGGTTAAACGCGCGGGAAATGAACGTTGACGTTTTGGTTTATCCACCAACGAGCCAGTTTCACGAACACGCTTGGCAAATTGTTACACAAATTGAACTGATGGCACTTTTTGCCTGCCCTTTTTTTCCAAATTTCTCTCAGTTTGGGTTGAAGACTTACCACTTTGGAAAAAAGTTTCCAATATTTCCCAGTTTTCTTCTAGCGAATAGCGACCCATTTCGTAAATTTTATACTTTTTACTGAATATCTGTCACTTTCCGAATGATATTTGACGTTTTCAATGTCGAAATATTGATAGTTCAAATTTAAAACGCTAGATGGCCCACCCTGTATTGGAAAATATTTTTAAACTCCTTTTATTCTGTCGGTTAGTGACATTATCATTACTTCAATTTCAATCTAAGTACTCGTGTTTCCCGCTAATGAAAACAAGCTATCATCGTTCCAACTATTAAAAGTGATCATTTTTCTAATCCATACAAGTATCTTTCTACAATTTTAATTTCCTGTTTCCCATAACTATTCAATCGTCTTTTCCACAACCGAGTCTCAGTTGGATTGCAGTCTGTTATTGGCTCTCTGCAACGCGGCTTCCTTAAAGGTCGCTCTTCCACTACTTTTTTTACTTCATTTTCAAATGATATTGCTAAGGCATTGGAAAAGCAATTCCGATTTGATCTGAACTTTATAAATTTGTCCAAGACATATGATACTGTCAATTAACAACCGCTTTGTGTGAAATTAGAAGCTTTTGGTATTTCGGGATCATTATTTTCCTGTAAGACGTCTTATTTGTTCTTACTTGTTGTCTCACTTGTCTTACTTACTTACTTACTTACTTACTTGTCTTGGTTGTTGTGCAAGTCTCTGCGACATAAATTCAGCTCCTTTCTGTCCTTCATCTAGTGCCCAACAAAGTTCCAATCTTGGACAACTTCTTTTCCTTCTTTTTATAAATGACCATCCCTTTGTGATCTCTTCTCTTTACCCCCTGCATGCCGAAGTTTCAAAAATTTATCGGCCGATTGGGCCACTTCTGGAAAATAAGCCTTTTCAAGATGACTAGAAAAGGTATTCAACGTGAAATACCTACTTTGATTCGCCAATTTTTCGCATTTCTAGAAATATAATGATCTCGAGTTTGGTCCTTTCCTTTTTCATATGTAGCTTTTAAATCTGGGTTAACAGACTAATTTCTTTATAATCTAATAACTCCCATTTAATCTGAATTCTTATTTCTATTTGCTTCATTCTATTTTCGATTGGACAATTAGCCTGTAAGGTAGAGTATAAATAAATAGATTAATAAAATGAATACCCTAGTTCATAGAACCTTAGTTCTAACAAATGCCGCACCTGTGCGGAGGGCAAAAGATGGGTGATTCTTTGATCTGTATGATCTGAGCCTGCTTCACAAACACTTCAATTGGCTGCGGAGGAATCAAGAAATCGAGTAAAGGCATCCGGTTAGTACGGAACTACGGGTCCTGCTTTATTTCTGTACTACGACAGGATGCACTATCTGCCAAAACTGAATGATAAGTGAGGAGGTAAGGGCCAAAGCAATCTTATGCTAGGTACGGAAGGGCACCCCAGTGACAATTATAATAAGAGTTATTCAAAAATCTTTGTATTTGTGGTAAACATCTGCAATTCAGTTATGTCTTCGAAATATTCTTTCTTTCGTGATTTTCAATGATACACGATTCTCCTTACAAATTTTCCGGGATCAAGAAATTCCAGCTTAAAAAAATTCTTCAAAGAAGGCAATAGTTGATTTTAAAGCCGGGTACTCTGTTCGCCGATGAAATGAATAGTTTTGACACAATTCGTTTTTGCTTTTTCTGTATAACTCATGAATAATTTATGTGCCCATATCTCCTCGATGCCATGAATAGATAGGAGAGAGCCTATTCCGTTCCTCAACTGCAAGATACTTTCGGTGATTTCGTTGAACTTTGACATATGAGAAGTTCAAAAACGCTGTACAAAATGACAAATATATGTTCTGTTGTGAATTAATTCGACTCAACGCTAAAGTATTTTGAGGGATTAATTTCCGTTTCTGTAGTGCACTTAAGCAGCTACGTGAGTTATTGATTCGCAACGAGTTTCTTAAGACGTTCAACTTCCAGTTGGGTACAACTGTCAACCATCGCGTGCACTATACACAGAATCTTCAATTGCATGAAACATGTTCGTCTTGCACAGGATCCATAAAATATGTGAATGTCGTTTTAGTATTGTTAACATTCAAGAAGGAGTTTGCAAATAAATCCCACACCGATGTGCACCATTTATTCACGCTTAGAGAGTCCTGTTTCGAAAGTGGAAATGATGCAAACGGATGAAAAACTTGATGCTCCTATTCGCTAACCAATTGTAGTATGCTTTTGTTTTCCTCATCGTCGAGGGTAAAAACACTTGAAAGTTTGCAACCGTAAGAAAAATGTGCTTTTATACTCTATTCAGTTGTATGCTCTAAGCGTACATTGCATAAAAATATATCATTGTTGTTGAGCAGAATGAAAAGATTTTACCCTAAATTCCTCACATTTGAAATGCACTTCGGACTCTAAACTAATTTAACTTACATTACTTGAAATGTTTTGCGCCATTGTATGACTGTTGAAAGCGACTTTTGTATTACTTTAAATTGAGTTGCACTGTTTTAAGCTTGTCATTTCGTAATATGTTTATAAAGGATATTTTGCATGAGTAGTAAGGTTTGTTCGAATAAATTTCTTGTTGTCGCAGCAAAGGAACCCTCATTCGTTCTAATTTGGACGCAATATATATTTCACATTACCATTGATATTATACCATCTCCTTCTGAAGGATCGAGCTGTTTTTATAAAAAATCAACGTGATTTGGCTGCGTATTTATTGGTTTGTCGTCTTCAGCTGTGGCAGAATTCTTTCAGCATCGTGGTGCATCTTAAAGTCATTGTCCTCAAATACTTAACAGCTCCTGTTTGATGAGGAGTTCACGGTTGAGGTTTGATTTAATCGGTATGAGGATAACACAATTTTACAAATTCTGGTTAAATTTTTTGAATCCAGCAGATGACGAGGACTCTTGGCGTTGTATAATGCTCTGAACTCAGATCTGCCATCCGAGTGTCAAGTTTGGTACAAGTTTCCGGGTTCGTGCACATTGGCAGTACTGCGCCGTTATACCAGCTGTCAACTGACTACTTCCATCAAATATCATTGGGAACTTGGTTCTGTGTTACGACTGTAGTTTGGAACGGTTGAAAACGAAGAAACAATGTTGCACAGTCGATTCAAGTGTTTTTGTTACGTTTGTGGTTGTTTTCCGCTCGCGTAACTTACAGAAATGAGGGAAAATTCACTTATAGATGCGTAATTGTTGTACTGACAAGCAGTGGCGACCGAATTTGTTTTGTAATTAGTGCACAAAAAAGTTGCATGAGTCCTCATATGGTCAAAATAAATACGTTTAGTATATGTGCCAACGTAATGGAGAGATGAAGAACATCTAAATGATTGCTACTTTTGTTGTCGTCAGTATAAAAACAAAAAAATCAACACAGCATAAATATCGTGAGGTATCACCAGTGTTCAAGCTAGTTCTACGTACGGACAGTGATCCATTACAAATTTTATCTAGGTATAAGTGCAAAAAATACTCTAAGAAATTTGTCTTAATCACGGGCGAGCATTGTGAGTAATTTCATGATGGAAATACAGTCGACTCCCGTCAATTCCAAACTCGAGGGACTCTTAAAATATTTCGAATTATCGAGTGTGATATTACAATCAGGTTATTACAATCAACCAACCTGATATTACAATCAGGTTGGTTTGGAAATCTTTGAGAATAAATAAATAAAACTTCGAAAAAGTATTGATCAATCATTATTTTTATAAAGTTTTAAAAGTTTAGAAGTTCATTCGTGTACATATTTATAACGTGAATTAATTAATCTCTTGAAAGAACTCTGTTATACTGGCTTGCTTCAAAGCACATTGCGTCTGCTTTAACAACTCAACAACTTTTTTAAAGAGATAAAATGCCGGAAATGCTTTTTCATCACTTTCGTTTTGTAGACAGCAGTTTTGTAAGGTATCGAATGAGGCTCTTGCTCCCTTAACTGACAACTCTGACAATGGTTTTGACGTATCGGCCTCATCTTCACCGTTGCTTTTTTCATACGTATCTGTCGCAGATAAAATATCGCTATCGAAAAGTGAATCTGAGACAGCAACATGTTCATCCACTCGAACAAAATTAGGAAAATTCACGCTGATGTCAACCACTGGTTATATTGCTAGTACTTCATCATCCATAATTCTAGGAAGATTTTCCTGATCTTCTTTTATGATACCGGATTTTTTGAAGCAGTTCAGAATCGTTAGGGGTGTTAAAGCTCTTCATGCCTTATCAATCAGCTAAATAGCTGTCAGAACCGTGATATTTGCAGTAAGCTGCTTGTGGAGAGATACTAAAACGAGCCTAACAATTTGTTTGCGATAAAACGTCTAAAATAAAAACGTCGGATGATCCAAAGGTAGCAATTTGGAAGTTGATTTTGGCGGAACGAAGTAAACTTCTACGCTGGACAATCTAGGAGGACTGTTGTAGACAGTACAATTGTCTAAAAATAGTAACACTTTCCGCTTTTGTAGTTTCATGTCCCTATTAACTGTAAAAAGCCAATTGTTATAGTAGTGCTGTCATCATCTGAGCTTTTTTGTTAGCATGATAATCATTAGGAAACGATTTCACTCCTTAGAAAAATCGCAGTTTCCTTGCTATTCCTATCGCTAATGGTTTAAGTTTTCCCGATCCGTCCATATTTACTGCAAGTAAAACTGTCAACCTCTCTTTAATATACTTTCCCCATGTCTTTTTTCATCTTTAAAAGTGAATATTTGAAAAATAAGCAAGTTTAACGTGCAACAGACGTCTGGTGAAATCATAGCGACAGACTTTTAGGACTAAAATGGGTCCTATCTAGAGATTACTAGGAAAAAGACGTCTTTATGACTGAAGAATCGCTTAAATCGTCGCTTAAATCATAAAGAGGTTCAAAAGATGTATGAAGACAACAGAAGAGGAAAGGCCTACACAAGTAAGATTTCGATATTTTAAATTCTACATCCTAAAGTCCTGACCTGGCTTCCAATGATGACTATTTGTACCTGAAACTTAAAAAAGAACTTCATTGGAAGAAGTTTTCAGCTGATGAAGAAATGGATGGCGCAATTTAAGCTTATTTTTTTTTTGACAAATACGAAACATTTTTACCATAAGTAACTCCTAGGAAGCATTAAAATTTAGAAAAGAAATCCAAAAATAACGGGATTTGGCCGATGTATTACTAGATGCATGGGAGTTTGTAAATAAAACTGATTAAAGGTAGGATATAAACACTAAAATGAGGCGAGATGCGCATTGAACCCCTTTTAAGATTTGTATGGGGCCACTTTTGCTTACAAAATGTCAACTTTCGTGATCTCCCCACCCGCCCGCTTTATTTATTTTCTCGATTACTATCTTGCATTAGCGTGTCTCTGTCTTTGTAGAATCTTTGACTTTACGCTTTGGTTTTTGAAAATTATTCTGGACGAATCAGTGGATTGGAATTATTGCGCGTGGATTACCCATTGGTTTGACTGATCTGTACATATCTTCTTGTCAGAAAGTCACGCACTTGGAGCACACACTATTTTGATGCTGTTTTTGATATTTAAAAGGTCTTAAACTACTTAAAAACGGAAAGATTTAGCTTTTGTAGTTTGGCAACGTGTGATGTTTTTCAAAATTCGCCGATACGAAGCCGGGGCTTCCCAAAACATGTGTCACAGTATGCGCGTTTTTCACGCCTTTTGCTGGGGATTTTCGTGTCGGAACGCACAAGTCAACCTTTTTTGGTCTCTGAACGCATTATATCTAGCTTATTTTCTAATCTTTTGTCTACAAAGAATGTGGGTGGCTGCGCTGCGGATGGTATTCCCTGTCAAAATGTGCCAACCAATTCGTCAACCAAACACATCCCGAAATTGAAATAGTTTAGCTGTTTTTCGTTATTAGATTCTTGTATCGCTTGGCATATTCGATCACGCACATCCAAATCTATGAAATTTCATCCCACAAATCGGGCCGTTTTTGCAAATGGCTTCACGCAAATGGTGCATAACGCCTAAATAGTATTATTTATTGACCGTTAGGTCCTCTGGAAGGAATTCGTAGTTCAACACACCAAGGATATCGAAGAAAACCGTCAGCAAAACTTTATTTTCGGACCAGCTTTGGCGCTCTCTCACCGGTTTTGGCTCATTTTCCAAACACCATTCGGACGATTGTTGTTCGGTCAGTATATCAAATTCAAAAACCCATGTATCATCACCAGTAATTATGCATGCAATGAATATTGGGTCACTGTCTGCGTTGGAAATTATCTTTTTGGCCAACATGACGCTGCTTTTGAATGAAATTCAGCCTTTTTGACACCAGCCGAAAAGCGACATTTCATGCTCAAAATATCAGTAAAAATGTGTTTGGCTGATCTATATGAGATGCTCAACAACCCAGCAATCTCTCTAATTGATACACAACGATGTTCCAATATGATTTTCTTCGTCGAATCGATTTTTTCTTCGGTGCCAGACTTGATGGCCGTCCAGGGATCTCGTAGGCTCTCTCGGCCGCTTTAGATCATTTTATACCATTCTTATACTCGTGTTGTGGACACGCTTCACCATGCGCCTTTTGTAACATTTTTAACAAATCGGCTCACGAAATTTCATTTCTTAAACAAAATTTCAGGTACGCGCGTTGTTCTCATTTATTATCCATTATAAAAATCGGCACACATCAATTTTTTGACTTCTTTGTGTAAACAGAAATTTAATACTAGACGTACGATATGCGTCAAAATTTGACAGAACATCTATAAGAGAAATTAAGAATAAGAGATAGAATAATAAGAATAAGAGAGTTGAGAAATTTACCGATTAGTACCAATACCGATTTTCACATCGGCCAATACTTAAATCCTTATACCGCATTTCCATGGGTTTTTTGCGTTGTACGTGATGAACGTGATTTAGCCTTTGAATTTTACTATTGATTCGTCGACACAAACATCCCAGCTCGGTATAAAATGTTCAGCAAATTTTGTTTTGATATATTCAAGAAAGTCTTCCACCTTTCTAGTGCGGGATTTCAGCGATGTATCGGTTCGTAGGTGTAGCATCCAAAAAAATTTCTGGAATTTATCTCTTCTGAATGATTGCAAATCAGTAGGAAATTAGCAGTTTCTCCTGATTGATCAATACTCCACTTTACTTGCAAGTTGTCTTGCTCCCATGTTAAGAATAACGCGGATGAAAGCAATGAGTTCTCCGCGGGTTAAATCAATCCACAGACGCCAAATTGAATTACTAGTCGACTGTTTTTCATTGATCTTCCTTATTGCGTATTCGTTGGTCTCTGGTTTTATATTTGGTCGATCGATATGTCCGTGAAAAACACTTTGAATAAGTCCCACTGTTTGGAGAGAAGTTTTGAATGCAATACAAAAAGGCAAACCTTCGCTTTCTGTGCGGTCCTCCAATTCTTCACTTCTTCAGAATCTTCTTCTGCCTCGCATTGAAACTGCTCGGTTCCATTACCAATTCTAGTTACATATCATCTCTAAGGAGGAACTATACAATCGCTCGCGTCACTTTCACCATCATGTTGAGAGCCATTCATACACGAATTGTTCGCTATTTCGTTATACTCGTCGACTTCCAACCCATCATCACTGTTTCAGTTTTAGGAAGAGTGATGGTCTTACAATGAACACTTTGTAAAGAATGAGGGTTGATTACACTTGCACTTGGTCCTTCAAAGAATACTCTGGGATGGCGATGTATTTGGTCCGAAGGTTTTGAAAATTCTGTCTGAATTTTGCGACGGGGAAGCGTGGATGTAAATCAGAGTCCAAAAAGGTGTCGCTGTGAATGTTTTGCTCTTCTAGATTTGCTATCCCGCGAAAATTAGTTAGATATATCTCTTTTGAAGAACGTTCAGGAGCACGGGAAATCGTCGACATCAGGTACGAAGCGCATCGATTCCAGGAATTTACTTCACTCCTGATGACGCAGAGAGCTTTTATGACCATAGGATGCATGGTCGTATGCCGTTTTTGGCATTCTCTTGTCTTGCGCTATACGGCAAGGCTTGTTAAAGAAAGGTAGCGCACCGATGTCCTTTTTTTCCTCCTCGGTAACTACGGCTGAGCGGCAATGGTTTTCATATAAAATTAGTCTCAAACCATTAATATCGCCAATGACTCTACCTTGAAATCCTGAACAAGTGGAATGTTGATTCCTGACTAAAATTTGAAATTCAATGTATGATTTATTATATTTTTATCTATTTATAAATTGATTTCTATTTACTTATCATATACGAAGTTTGTTCAAAAAGTATCGCGAATTTCATGTTTGTTCAAGAATTATTCATTTATTCATGAATATCTATTTTGTCTCTTTCAAAGTAATCCCCGTCAGACATTATACACTTGTGATAACATTTTTACCAATCCTCGAAGCATTTTGAATAATCAATTTTTATGATCTTGTTCAGCTCCTCCTTCGATGCCGTCTTTATCTCCTCAATCGTGGCGTAGCGTCGTCTTTTCATAGGCCTCTTCAGTTTCGGGAACAAGTAACAGTCACAGGGGACCAGGTCTGGGGAATACGGTGGCTGCGGCATTATTAGAGGGGTGTTATCGTGGTGCAAAAGCCAATTTTGTTCTTGCACGTATCCGTGTGTTTCTGGCGGATTGCCTATCGCAAATTGCGCATTACTTGAATGTAATATTCCGTATTGACCGTTCTACCCTGCGGCAAGAACTCATAACACGCCACGCCCCTGAAATCGAAGAAAACTGTCAGCAAAATCTTCACATTCGACCGAACTTGGTGTGCTTTTTTTGGTCCCTCTGAGAACATTTTGTACCACTGATAAACGTTGCTTTTGTCCAAAGTAGCTTCGCCGTATGCAACAGTCAACATTCTGAATGCTTCCGCACACTTTAGGTTGTTCTTCACACAAAATTTAATACAAATTCTTTGATCCATTTTTTGGGATAGATGAAAATCGAAGACAAGCTAAAACACGTCCACGCACAATAACTGTCAAAAACTCACTGGACATTCAAAATGGCCGCAATTGTCAACATAAGTTAGGGTTATGAGTACCAACATAACGCCACAAAAAGATCAAAAATCAAACATACGTAGCTCGCGCCAATTCAAAATTCGCGATACTTTTTGAACAAACCTCGTATCTTTCGATGGTAAAATAACGCGTGAGACGATCGAAATGGCAAGTATTCTGTTTATTTTTTCTGTCTTTCTGGATTGCTCTTTCGAGACGTGATCATGCCGCCACAGTGGTGACACTGACTTCTACGACACTGTTGAAATCCCGCCACGGTGATAACACGTACCTTAAAGAGTGAATACAACCAGATCATTACGTGATAGCTCTCGTGCCTATATTATTGATTTCGTATAGCTATGAGGAATACGAAGATTGTTCCTCCAATGCAGGTACCAATAATTTCTATTCATTGCAATCTTATATACAAAGAGAACTTCGAAGCCCCCTGATTTCAAGTATTTGCGTTAATTGCTTGAGAATTTACTGAGAATCGACCTGCAATACGTTATAATGTTCAAAAACGAATCTAGGCATTGCAAATTTAATATTTGCGAATATTTTCCAGTAATGCATTACTACTCTTGCTTTGATAAGCTCGTGACTGGGATATCTTGCTTGAGATGGTTATAACTATTTATAATAATGGAAGTATTGGCACCAACGAATTTCCTGAACTCAAGTTCAGAACTATTTACAATATCGAAGCCATAAAAAAGAAGTTCCTGATAGAAGGACTCATATATAATGTTGCTGTACGTGCATAACTTCCTTACAATCAAAATCAATTTAGCTCCAGACTCTTGTCCACTTAAAAACTTAATGTTTCAGTGTATTGCATGTTGCCACATTGGGACCCGGTCCCTATTTCCTATTTATTTTTTATAGAAAATTATGCACCAATGACATAAAAATGTAATCCAATAAACACAATAAACATCTCATGCTTTCGACAAACTAAAAAGGGAATCGAAATAATCAAGTAGTGGATACGTGCTATGTCCCTTTGAATTTCCGTGACTTGCAAATAAATGGATTTGTTTTTTCAAAGCGTCCTCTCACATTCCCATTTCATCTCAATAGAAAATACCTATAATATCTGTTGGGCGTGCCTGTCATCTGTGTATTTATTGAATGGAGTAGGAGTGCGCAGGATATGAAGTCCCATCATTTGTGGTGTAATGGATGCACGTTTCAATATAGCCGAAGGGATATGTTCTCGAATATGCTGCATCGGGCAGGATGTTATCAAAGCGTTTCAGGATAATCGAACACATAACTTGATTCAAGGCTTTGATACCGTAACAGAGGGTTACATTTCTGTATCGGAAATACTATTGCAAGCTTTGTAAGTCGACCGATAAATCCACTGAAGTAAAATATATATTTCAAACATGTTTTTCTTATAGTTCATAGTAACCGGTTGAACCAGGATGGTTTGCTTTCACCACGCTCATTCATCTATCAAATGAATTTGGTACAAGCTCGGACTACAAAGTAGAACTAAATTACCCTCTACTTCACTAGGCTGAAACCCCGGCCGTTTGTATTTCAATAGAAAAAGTGTCCTGATCTGTGCAGTATAGCGTTTTCACTCATAAGTACTGGGACAGGTGTGAAAGCCCTAATCGATTTTTAATGCATTTAGGCGTACATTTACGATATCAACCTAAACACAAAGGGCTATCTTTTATAGGAGTCGTTTTTAACTCAATCCTTTGATGAGAATTCGAACTCAATATAGTGTGAACTTGATTGTTTTGTAGAGGAAGTACGAATATTGTCTGTTAGATATTCCCTTCGGAGCTATTAGAAGTGACTCTATTGTCTCTGTCTCATGGTACAGATTATAAGTACATAAAAGATACATTGTTTAGGAATGCTAAAATTAGTTCATAAAAGGGAAATGTGCAGGATCATGCGAGGCTAGCAGATGTTCTAGATCTTGGATAGCTTACTGAAATTTTTTTTTATCAGTTTCACGGCAATCAGCTTGAAGAAAAAAATCGGGTCACTTGAAGTTCTGAGTTTTGAAGGTAAACTTACTGAATTTGAGATTCCTGCAGCTTCTTAAAATAAGTTTTTGATTAAATGTCTGTGATATACGTGTGTACATCATCCGTTTCAATATGTTTATGCGATTAACATCATAACATACTATTAATTATACTATTTGATTCATCGAGGAAATTATAAAATTGAGTGAGCAGTTGAGATATTAATTTAAGGGGTAAAACCTACGCAAATTTCTTATTCACATTCACTAGAATGTATTCGAATGCTTCATTCGAAGTCATATCATTTGATATATCAATTGGATCCGATAGCGTATTGCGTGCTTCGACGTCTTTGTGAAGTTGCACGGGTTAGAAAATGCACCTATCAGATCTCTAAGGACACATTCGAGACATTTTTCTCATTACGTTTATAGCAGTTTGTTAAGCTAGTTATGTTATGTTAAGTTGAAAATTCTATTTATTTTTGTCTGAAAAATTAACAATAACGATATTACCATAGTCCAAAAAAACACCGAAAAATCTTAAATTTACGTAAACAATGTGTCCGTGATCTAGGCCAGTCACATTTAATGGGGAACATTCCCTAACATTCACCTTTTTAAAATTAACAAGACATCTTATCATCATCATTTTGAAGAAAACAATGAAAAAACTTGAAATAATTATCGCTGAGTTAAGACAGTCACCCCGTGTAATTGCTCGTATTTCGCTCTTTTTTTCGGATTTTCTTTTTGACGAAAAGTAAAAAATTTGCGATTTGAAATTTTTAATATTTATTTATTGACATTCCACGAATAATTCAAACATTTGATTCCAACAACAATTTTCATCGCGATATCAGTTACAGGAGTGCTGAAGGACCCATGTCAATAAAAAGCTTGAAAACGATCACCACGATTCCAGCAGAAAGGCTTATCAGAATTCGAAAACCCAAATGGTATATGGAATGAAGTGACTTGAAAATCTTGAAAACTGAATAATTGACACGCTTTGGATTATAAATATTCAAATTTCATGAGTTTTCTGGTTATTCGGTCGTAAAGAAATTCCAGTCGGAATTTTTTGAACAACTAACTCACCATTATTCGGCTGTAACTTTAAAACGACATCGAATATTCGAAAACCATTTAAGGAACACTTTCCACGCAAGATTGGAAACGAATTTCTACCAAAAAAATTCCAATTTTTTCAACATATTGGGTATGGGAATAAGTTTCCGCCGTTGGTAGACAGATGTTCTTACACATACAACCAGTGACAAAAATATCTAAGAGATGCCAATTCAATGAAAGTCACTACATATTTTATATAGTTTCTGAAAAAGTTCACTAATTAGATACAAAATACTTTTCTTATTGCATCATGTCCCTGAAAAAAGCGTTACAATATTGGAACATTTTTCCAATAGCTTGATTCGTTAAAAAAAAAAGAAAATAGGTACTTGTTTCAGAAAAAAATCGCAAAATATTTTATTTGAAAAAAAAACTCCTTTGTTTTATTTTTCTGTCATATAAATACAAAAGAGTAAATATATTTTAATAACTAAGAAAAAATTAACATTACGGATATTCAATTAGTTCTTATCTATTTAAAAATTATTAATAATTGATCGGCCCGCCTTTTGCTTGGATGACTGCCTTCACTCGCCTTACCATGCTGTCATACAAATTTTTTAAAAATTCTTCATTGATTTCTTCTTCCTGCACTTTTCGTATTACACTTTTCAGGTTTAGGAAAGTTTGCGGTTCACTTTCCCTTTCTTTTGAACCCATTACCTGCGAAAGGTTTTCAATGGGATTCAAGTCGGGACTGTTTCTTGGCCACGGCAACGACTCTATCCCTACCTGCTCCTTGAATTGTGTTACCTGAAAAAGACAAAATATTACAAAATTCATTAGTAAAAATATTTTTCTTTCCAATGTGAAAATAACTTACAGAGCGGGCACAATGTGCAGGAGCCGAATCGTCTTGGAAGAGAGGATTTGACACATCTGTCGTTAGACCCTCGATTGCTGGAACTACGCCTTCTTCAACAATTTCTCTGTTCTTAGCATTCACAGATCCTTCAAGAATAATAAGAGGCCCTACGCGATTATGCAGGATACATCCCCAAACCATCACATTACCGTTGCTTGGATACATTCGTCCGAATATCGTTCACCGGTTCTGCGTCTCACTCACAATGTTCCATCTGGTCCAAAAAGATTAAATTTCGATTCATCTGAGAAAATGACTCGTTTACAATCTTCTAAGGTCCATTTTTTTCTATCTTTGCACCATTCAAGACGAGCTTGCTTCATTCGTTTATTCAAAAGCAGCTTCTTCGCAGGGCGAGAAGAACGCAAACCCATCTCGTTCAACCTTCTTTGGATTGTTCTGGTACTGCAAGGCTCATTCATTGATTCTACAAATCTACGCGCAATTTTGATGCTGATTCGAATCGATTTGCCAGGGCCAGGAAGTTCACCCTACTTGCCGAACGATTTCGACTTACCTGATTGGTAAGAAGCCCAAATTGCGGCCTTTTGTTCTAGACTCAAAGTGATGTATTTTCACGATCTAGGATAATTCTTTACTTAGTAGCTTGCAGAATAAGATTGATGCGGAAATCTTGCGTTCGGTAGTTTATATAGGATCTCTAATTACTACCTGAAAAATTTCGTTTGTCTCGGGATAAGCTAATTATGTCATTTTGATGGTAACTTGGAAAATTCCTAATTCGTAGATTTTTTTGTCACTGGGTGTAATATTTTAGTGTCTGCTGTGTTAGTGTTCTTGGAATTGGAAGTAATATGCGTAGGCTCACGAATGCAGTAGTTGACATTCCTTCAAACCGTGAACACGGTTTTTTTGTTTCTCCTGTTGAAAATGTCGACTTTCATACGGAAAAAGCTGCATTTGCGGGAAGTCTTAGTTTTAGTTCATTATTTAATTCTCAAGAAAAGTGCTGCAGAAAATTATCGTATAATGCTCGATGTTTACGGTGATGCTCCATGTTCCATCTGAGACGACTTGCAGAGAGTGTTTTCGGCATTTTAAAAATGTTGATTTTGACGTGACTGATAAAGATCGTGAAGGGGCACCGAAAATTTTGAAGATTCACTGAATGAACTACGGAAATAGTTGGATGAAAATTCTAGTCGGAGCCTAGAAGAATTGTCGCAGGAGTTAAATGTTGACCGATTTACCGTTGATACCGCTTGTACGCCATGGGAATGATTCGAAATTCGCATCAACTGGGAGAGAGGGACATCGAACGGTGTTTGGTGACATGCGAGATACTTCTTCAATGACAAAAAATAAAGGGTTTCGTGCATCGAATTGTGACAGGTTATGGGTAATGGATGGTCTATGACAACCCTTAGTGACCAAAACATTGGGCAATGTCAGATGAACCAGGTCCATCGACGCCAAAACGGAATATGCACGGTTCCAAAGTCATGTTGTGCATCTGGTAGCACCACAGTGGCGTCATCTATTACGTAATCTTGAAACCATCTGAAACAATCACTGTGAAGTGTACCGACGGCAACTCATCCGTCTGAATCGAGCTCTGAAAGAAAAATGGCCGAATGGAGTGACAGACATGACAAGATGATTAGTCTGCATGACAATGCAAGGCCACACGTAGCCAAGCCGGTCAAAAAATATTTGGAAGGTGTGAATTGGGAAATCTTGCCAAACCCACCGTATTCCGCACATTTCTCTTTCGGATTTCTATTGATTCCGCTCCATTGGCCTTCACTGGAGAACGATTTACTTCTTATGAAGACATCAAATAACTTCTCGATGACTGGATCGAATCGAAGGATGGGAATTTTTCCCGCCGAGGAACATATATACTACCAGATAGATGGGAGAAGGTTAAAGCTTAAAATGGTGTATAATTTGAATGACGTGAGTGTTTTCTTCAATGTTGAAATAAATTAAGTATTTTGTCGGAAAACGGCTAAACTTATTTCCATACCCAATACAAAACGCCGTGACTGCCTTAAATCTAGTTGACATGTATAGCACACATGAACTAACTAACGAAATACTTATATTTTTAGCCGATTTTCTTGTTGCTTTTATCCATTTTTTTTTTCAAATTTTTTGTAGGTATTTTATTCTATTGCGTTTTTGTTTATTATAATTTGCGTTAGATATTCTTTATTGAGTTTTTCCAATTTCTTTGTTCTTGATTTTCTTATTTTTGTTCTATCATTGTTTTCTAAATAATGAAAATTTTATTTCATTTTTCTTACTTTTTAATTTCTTTGCAATGTGTTTTTTTTTGTTTTTACTCTAAATACAATAGTATTTCTTAACAAATCTGTAACATATAAAATTCGTATATTATATAAATGTTTAAAATTATTATTAATGTGAGTAGAAAATCTTAAATTAGAAAAAAAAATCTTTTCCAAAGTCACAGGAATTTGTATTAAAGTAAGATTGTATAATGATTTGTAATAAATTTTATGAATTCATGCTTACATGCCAACTTTAAACTAAGCAGTTACAATCGTTTTTCTTAGAATACTAAATTTTTTTCTAGCTTTTCACAAAAAATGTATTTAATTAATTTGTTTTTTTTGTATATTAAATTTTTTTATTTTTGCTGAAATTTCTTTTATTTGTTAATTTTTAGTTTTATTTAATTTTTTCTTATTTTTTTTCTTGTTTTTGTTTTGAACAAAACGTGACCACAGATCAGGACGAAATAGAATTTGAAACGCAATCTAAGCTCTAGCAGTTCATAAAACTAAAGAGAACCCGTGTCACGGGTCGATGATAGTCCTCATTTGCAGCCCTATGAGCACTTCAACCATTTGGCCAAACACTAGCATCTCTCTGCAGCCACCAGAACTTCCGGAATTTCCTTTTTCTTATGTCAAAAATGAAATTCTTCCTATTATTGCAAAAATTATCAGTGATTTTCAGCCATATACTTGTCAAAAGTCCTTGTAAATGACCAAAGCGTAATTGAAATTCTACTGGTCGCTTTATCTTATAGTTCGAAACAGTTATTCCTTTTTGTATCTGAAGTTCCTACTTACATGGGTGCTTTGTTAAGCTTCCGAACACAACGTACAGGTAGCGGCACTTGGCAATAAAAGCTCGTGAAAGCAGTTTTGTATCTTTTGTAAGTTACTCATCAAAGTTTCAACTATTTTAAACGAGCAGTTTTTGATTGATAGTCCTTTGAATGAGTTGATGTCCGTATTTTGTGAAAATGGAAAAAAATTGCGTATAGAGCTGTTATGGAATTTTTGTTTTTGAAAGGCGAAACGCCAACGCAAAGCAAAGATGAGTTGCACTCTGTGTATGGGGACTTTGCACCATCATTTAACGTATTGAAGTTTCGGGTAGCTGAATTTTTAAGTGGCCGTAAGAGCTTGGATTATGTCAAACATTCGGGACATCAGAAAACTGTGACTACTGACGATAACATTGCTAAAGTACACCAAAAGTAGACGAGTAGAATTAAAATGAGAGAGACGGCAGAGGTTGTGGAAATGTCCAAAGAACGTGTTTATCAGATATTAAATCAAGATTTAGGCATGAGAATGTCCGTGTGTTGGATGCCGCGTTTGCTCCGCTTAGGTTAGAAAAACACGTTCCAATGAACATTTCTAACTTGGATACACCATTATATCTCGGAAACGAAAATACAGTCAAAACAGTGAAACACAAGGGGAACTCCGAAAAAACAAAACTTTTTGGGGATAATCATAGTTATCTTAATCGATTATCATCAGAAAGGAAAAGATTACAGGAGCATACAGTCCATCATTACGTGCCTAAGCGAACGCAGAAATTGCGGAAAAACCACCAGATTTGAAGAAAAAGAAATACTGTTTCAGCAAGAGAATGCGCCGTCTCATACTCAGCAGTTATTGTGGCGAAAATCGACGAATTCCGTGTTGAACTGCTTGACCGTCCACCTTACTCACCAGATCTAGCTTAAAGCGACTTCATTTTGTTCCCTCATCTATAATCTGCGTTTGCCGGTTAGATATTTTCGTCAAATGAGGGGGCAATCATCCTCGTGAACAATTATTTTCCAGAGAGTAATGCCGAATACTATTTGGACGGGTAAAGGAGATGGCAGAAACGCTGGGAGAAGTGTGTAAGATTATAAGGAGACGGAGATGCAGATGCAATTTAAAATGCAAATTGAAAAATTGAGAAAAATTGTCTTGTATTATTGTTTAGTCAGAATTTTTTCGGACCACGTTCGCAATTTCTTCGATGCTACATATCACAACTTCTGATTTTTTATGTCATGTAATTATTAAATTTTTTTCAATTTTTAACATTATTTTGATTTTTTTTTCATTGTATGTTTTTCGCGCAGTCGAAGGGGACTTATTTTTTTAATTTGTTTTTGCTTTTATTTTCTTGTGTCCTAGTCAATCAAATTTCTGAATACTTCTTTTAAATTGAGCCGTCGACTCTTGAGTATTTCATTTGACAACGGAATCTTAAAAAATTGTAATCTTTTTTTCTAGTCTGTTTTACTTACATGTTGTCCTGAAAGCCTTGTTTGTATCCGGAATTTTTAGAAATTCAGCACGTTTTCATCAGTACCAGAAATCAGTTTGGAATTGTCATTTATCTGAGGCTGGTACATATTTTTAAGTTTATTTTTTTTACTTTTTAATGATGAACTAGTTCCAAAATACATATGTTCACATTTCTTGCATGCATCAAATTTTTTCTTTTTAGAAGGTAGAACACGAACACTTTTTTTTAGGTAGGACACGAATACAAAACTCTGAGAACAGAAGGGAAAGTCTCTGTAAAGAGTGGTGGCGATGCAAGGTATTACAGTGGCGATTCCTTGCATTTTATTGTATTTTAGTTATATTCTTTTCTTTTGACTGAGCTTGGTTGTAATAATTTTCATTGGGACAGGCTTCTGTACTGAGGATGGTGTAGTGGTTAAAGTGCTCACATTCAAAGCGAAAGTTGCAGGGTCCGCAGGTTCCGCTAGTGACAGTGTTGTTGAAATTTGAGATACTGGCATCGGAATATTAGACCACTTAATTTTAATAGGTACGAGGAATCGAATTGGGTCAAGTTTGATTTTGACTTTCTGGTAGACCTTTGGTCTTGGAAGTCGCTGCTTTACGGCCCAGGTACTGTAATGATATGTTGTGTCACCACAACACCCATCTTCTGACTTTGAATTTTTTACACAGAGGGCTTTGCGCCGCTGTTTTGATCTATTTTTTGTAACTTACTGAGGCCTTGATGTACCAAATTTTTCTTCTATGCTGTCGGGAAAAACAGGAAAAGTATCTAATTTTGTACATATCTAGGAACAAATTTATCAGGTGAAAAGGGAGACTGAATATTTTGTATCAAAGGCGGGTAACTGAATATTCAGGCTCTTGCTTCAAGCTCACACTAGATACTTTTATACTTAGAAATCCACGTTCACATCTATCATCCACAACCACGCTACATAGTTAACAAAAACCATTTTTACAAAGAATTTAATCTAGAGACTTGCCTTCAATGTAAGAAACAGTTCCCTAAATTTCCTTGGAAATGTTCAAATGGTACATACATGCTCCAAACCAATTTTCTCCAGCTCTAAAATATGAGTAATGAGTACTAATGAGTACTAAAAACCTTGGTAAATTAAGATTAAATAAACAATATCACGTCTGGGATGAATTAAGATGTAATTAGTTTCTAAAATCTCTTTTATGTGACTACCAGAGCGTTTCATTCAGCTCGAAGGAATAAAACGTTAATTTTTGGTTTGTTGTTAATTTTGTTCTATTTTTCATTTTTCTATTGTATATCACTAAGGATTTTGAGAATTTTTTCAGTTTTTCTGAAAATTTGTCAGATTTCAATTATATTTGGGTAATATTACAAAAAGTGTATGTATAGTAAATTGTAAAATACATTAAAAAACTTTAGCAATACTAATAAAGAAGAAAGATCAGAACTTAACAAGAAAAATTAATAAAAATATCCCATTTTTAATGGAATATTTAAAAAGTGAATATTGTTAAATTGATGAAAATATTAACTGATATTCTGTTCGAAAGATTGCCGAATCGCCTAGTGTTATTAGTAATTCAAACTCAGCGTCATTATTCATCTAAATACTAAAAATAACTTTCAATTGTTAATAACTTGAATCTTAACCTTTTAATTTCAGGTGAGTACTTTATTCAACAAGGATTTTATTTGCAACAAAATTGTAAGTATAAATATTTGGATCTAGTTCCTACTATGACTGCACTAAAGTAAATCAAGGATTTAAAGGTATCAAGTAACAAAATAAATACCTCAATACCTCAATAAATAAAACACAGACAAAGTTAATTGATTCGAGTTACCAAATGAACTATCGTATCCTGAAGTAATTCTCTATATAATGCAGTTTATTCCGCTTTCCTCGACTTCTGTGTACAGACACACAAGCTTAGGAAAGTTTTGAATAAACGACATGACCTGTGCTTACTTTTTAATAACAAATTCCGGGAGCGTTTATGTTATAAAATGTTATCGCAAGGAAAAGGGTTTCTAGCAAAGTACGAGGACAATATTACTATGAACTTTCCCCTATAAAATGATAAACAGAAAAAACCCTCACAAATTATTTTACGTTGAACGGTTGGTTTTCTTTCTATAATGAATCAACCCTTAGAAAAACAATTTTTTCTGGTTTTGTTAAAAATGGGTTGCATTTATCATAATGCAGCCACGGCAAAAGCGTATAAAGTTTTGTCGTCACTTTCATTATTTATATCTAAATTTTCGTTGTGATTATGGGGATGTGAATGTTGTAATGAGTATTTTTACAGTGTATGCAGGGATGCGTGCATAGATGTTTGCAAATATATTTAGTAAATGCAATGTGAATGGGTTTTCATTTAATTAAGCACAACAACTCGTAATGCAGATGCAATAGTAGGTTTGAATTGTAAACATAAAGTTTTGTTAGAAAAATTTGCTACCGCAGATTATCCTCTGTCATATATAATATCCAAGAGAGTTTTTTTAGGATGGGAAATGCAAAGAAATTGAATCAAAGAATCTGCACATGTTTCTTGTATTAAAAACTTCCTCAGAGAATTAGGATACTTTAGAACAATCGTCAATGCAAGATCAATTTGTACAACCAAGTTGTCCCAAGTAAAGGTTGTATCCGATCATTTTGTATAATTTGAATGATTTCTACTACACTCCAAAAGAAAATAAACAACAAAATACAGTTGAAGTTCGTTTTAGTGTTGCCGCAGGCCAAAATTAACTCTGGGTAGCTTGGGTCCGTCGGGCCTTGCTTTGTGGGTCTCCAGGACGCGTTTCGGCTGCATACAGCCATCTTCAGCTCGTTCTGGTGTCTTTGCCGCGGTGTCCATCTTTTTATATGTGAAACTTTTATCGGAGGGGTAGGTCTGGTTAATTAGGTGTTAACGAGGGTCATTAAGTTTGGGTCTTTTCAGGATCGTGGGATTATCGTTATCGGGTTCGTCGCGTTTTCTTTTTTTGACAAGGATTGGGTCGAGGACTGAAAATATTGTGTCGGAGTTGGTCATTATTTGTTCGTTGATAATATTTCCGTGGGTTTTTTTGTGTTTGTAGATCTCTAATTTCTCTAGTACGTCAAATCTAAGTCCCTTCTTTTGTTTGTGTAGTAGCGTCATTGAGTTTGCCATGGTATCGGGTTCGTGTGTGTGATTCTGTAGGTGTGTTGCGTAGTTGGAGTTTGCTTTGTTATGTGTAAACGAACGTATGTGCTCCTTATATCTAGTTGTTAGTTTCCATGTCGTTTTTCCTATGTATACCATGTCGCAGTCCCTGCATGTTAGTTTGTATATGCCGCTGTTGTTGTATGTTGGTGTGCTGTTGGGCTTCGGTGTTAGTTTGTTTCCGATGTTGCTGTTGGTTTTGAACGCTGTATGTATTTTGTATTTTTTCAAGAAGCTTGCTAGCTGGTATGTCTCCTTGCCTACGTATGTCAATGTGGTCCATTTGTGTGCTTCCTTCGGTTCGTCTGATGGTTGGCGTTTTTTCGTCTTTTGCTGTGCAATCAGTTTGTTCGAGACCCACAAAAAAGGCCCGGCCGACCCAAGCTACCCAGAGTTACCCAGAACAAAATACAGCCTATAAAAACTAAAGAAAAGCTCTGTGATGCGACATAAATATCGTAGCCATCGAACAAAGAATGAATTCAATTGAACTTTGTGTGAAAAATACCAAGAGAGCCCGTGAAAGAAATACTGCACGGAATCCTTGCATCCCTAGATAAAACAGACAATTAAATATAATAGAAAATAATGAAAATTTATAGAAAACAAGGCACTTTTTAGTAAAGTTTGGAAATAAAGCAAGACGACATACTGTAGGAATAAGGATCTGGTTATTAATAGTACAATAGACAAAACATTACAGTAGAGACAATAAAAAGAAGGTTATGAGAGCGTCGCAATCTTGAAGAATTCCAACAACCACACACACTAATGGACGCTTAGATATGGACAAAATTGACATACATAGGCAAAGATACACACAAATTGGCTAATTTATTCTTAAATTCGAACAAAAAACAGCGTTCAAAACCAACAAAAGCATCGGAAACAATCTAACACAAAGCCCATCAGTACATCAATATACGAAAACAGCAAAAAGTAGAAACTGACATGGAGGGACAGCGCGTTGGTATACTTAGTAAAGACGACACGGAAACTTTCCATGAACAACTAACTAAGAATAAGACTAGGAAAATCGGTGTTCTTTTACACACAGCAAAACAGGCTCCAACTACACACCACATAGACTGAATAACACACATGAACCCGATACCGTGGCAAATTCAAGGATGCTATTACACGAACAAATGAAAGGAGACTCGGCATATTAGAAAAACTATTAATCTACAAACACAGAGAAACACAAGGAAAAGTAGTTAACGCACCACTAGTGACCAACTCCGACACAATATTATCAGTCCTCCACACAATCCTTATCAGGAAAAGAAATCGAAAACCCAACAATGACAACCGCACAAACCACGAAAATACCATAATCCTTATTAATAAGCAGTCTACCCGACTTACTTTTCTACTTTGACTAAGGCTAAAACATAAAAATTGCATCTATAAAAAGATGTACATCGTGAAAAGGATCGCAGAACGAGCGTCCGTGACAACAAACAAAAAAGCAAAAATCAAGCCCCGGCAAAACCAAGTAAAACCAACAAATTTTGGCCTGCGACGACAACACGAACTTCTTTTTTGGACTAAGAAAGAACATCCAAATTTCCTGATATTAACAATACCATGCTATACGCGCTCCTCGGAAAAGTTAGCTGAAATAGTTAGCTACTTATGAGGACCACCGCTTAACCACCTAACTAACCTAACATTAACTGTTTGTTACCTTTCTTTGGAATACTTTTTGGTCACGCCTAGCGGCGCCATCAGGTGAGGAAAATCCGTCTTTCAGCAGGGCTAGATGGAATAGAATGGAATTGTTTTCAGACCGAACCTGGTGCGCCGACTAGTGATCCATGATGCTCTTCTTTATTAGAAGAACAATCTACATGTAATTTGATCGTAGCTGCAGTTTTCTTTATATGTCACCATCTTTCCCGTTATATTCTCTAGAGAAAGCAAACCTTTTTTCTCGTAGAGGTACCAACTGGCCTGATCCATCTTCTAAATGCAAAGAATGTGTCGTAGGCGTGATCTATGATCTCAAGGCAAAACAAGCGATTCGGGGACGGAGACTTTCCATCGCATACAGGTAAGACTGAAAAGTCCTGTGCCCATTGAGTAGTTAGGTCAGGTAATAATCAGTCTCACCATACTTTTTTCAGGATTGCGTAAGTAGATTAGCTTTCGCAATTCAGAAAGTAGTTTGGAGCTGCAAAAGGGCACCGATTCCATTGCAGCTATCAGTAGACATATTTTTCTCGATTATGAGCCTCCAATGTTGACTATAATCGACTTATAGCCAACAATCAAGCATGGCCGACAAGTCCGGGCTTTAAGTGTTGGATACTATATCTCAATGCATGGTCGTCTTGGTGGAAGATTAACTGAAGCGATGCGTTTGCCAAGCCTATGTAGCATATTTTTGTTAAAATCTTCATAGAGATTAGTTCCAGATGGTACAATGACTCATTGGATTCTTCGATTGATTCTTTAATCGAAGAAAACAATTTGTCGCTAGAGTGTGACGGGTCAGTCTTAAATAACAAAAAGCATTGTTTTTATATTTGATTTGTACATAAGCATAATTTTTTGGCAAGTTGACATTTTTCTGTACAATTTCACACTTTGCGTCTACGAGTTCTTACTCTTCGTAACAGGTTTCATCACCAGTAAACATTTTTATTACTACGAGTTTTTAATACCAATAAGAAAGTAGTTAACCTATCCGATATTTTCCAAAACTTTACATGACAAACACACACGTCTTTTTTATTAGTTGGCGCTTAAAACCTGCGGACAAGTTTCGCGCACAGTTGTGCGACAATTTGTTAATAATACCGTACGACTTAACCATCAATGTTGAAAAACTCACGCCCTCTGTCCATTTTTTCCGTTTTCAGCGTTGACAGTTTTCATGAACTTGTACGCTTTTTAGCCTTCTAGGGCCGCCAGTTTATTTTTGAAGGCCTTTTGCTGCTGGTAAATTAGGGGCAGAACTTCATCTTCGAAAGCCTCTTTAGGAAGATCCCAAGTAGTCCTGTTTTATTGAACCTTTAATTATCTCAATTCGAAAAATAGAAACGACTGCAAAAGCTATCGACATATTGCAAGTGATGCCGACTCAACCACTGAAGTCAGGGAACCGCCTTAGTTACATATGAAAAACAGTTACATATAAAAAACATTTCCATGCACCTGCAGTTAATTTGCAAGATGCAGATTCAGGTGAAACTGACACCGGCTGGAAAACATTAGAATCGTTTCTAGGAAATGCTAAGAAGCCAGACGCAGGTGTCAGCAATTACGAAACTATAAATTTGCTATGAGAAGTAACCTCTCTCTCACTTGTCGCGTAGCCCTAAGGTACAATACTAGTAATGGGTTTTAAAATAAAGAAAGCTAAATTTAATACTTATTCTTATTTCCGGTGGAAATTTTTATTTTTTCGTCCGCTCGACCCTTGACCACGTAATTCGTTAGGTCGAGTTTATAACTTATTTTGCGCCTTTTTGACTTGACACCCTTGCTTATTTTCTATGTCTTGTAGTTTCTACAATATTTTATTTACATACGATACATAAACCAAACCTATTTAAAACTCCACTCCAAAAACGTTTTGCTGTCAAAATTTACCATGAAAAAGTCGTGGTTTTTTATTCCTATTAAGTAACGCAGTCAATGGGTTTGCTCAGAAGTTATCCTTTGCTGGGTCAAATGGCAAGATGGAGTATTCATGATGACATTTTCCATAATAATCCGAAAGAAGTTAGTTGATTTGAACAGTGTTCACAGTGTACAAACCCATAAAAAATTACAGAAACTAGCATGTCTCCATTGTGATCATAGCAAGGACTATTAAACACCCTAACGGTTCGTAAGGACATCATGAAGAAACAAATACGGACACCTTATTCATCAAATAAAGTGAGCTTTGCAAGATAGAGAGCTTGTATATTAAAGGACGTAAGTGAGTAGGGAGATCGCGATGACGAGTTTTTTGAGCTTCAATTGATTTGAGAATGATATTTCTATATAATACATTATGTTGGTCGTTGTGTATGGATGCAAAATTAAAGAGGATTTCAATGCGTTTCCCTACAAGACTTTGACTTCATGTCCTATATTCAACAAGTATTGCATACAAATACCAGTGCATCTTGAAAACCTGATTTGAATACCATTTGATTAAACGTTGCCTTGGAAAGTTAAGCAGATACTCGATCCTTAACATCCCAATTGTAACTACATCTTCAAACATATCTTCACGGGAGAAGAATCTTTTAAAAATACTTAGGGTTTAGCTCCTGGGGACTTTCTTTAATTTTGGAATTTGCTCAGTTTTCATGGAAAAACGCTTAGCAAAACCCAATAACACTTAAACAGGCAGGAAAAACTAAAATATAATCCCACAACACAGTCATGACAAAGACCTCCTGTGCCTCCTGACTTCACCATGGGCAAAAGTTGTGTTTGTTTGATTTTTTTTCCCGAAGACCAACAACCTATCAAAAAAGGAATCACGTACACTCCTATCACCTTTCAAGTCTTTATTTAAAGAAAACGTAAGGCTACTCTTAGACGAACCTAATCTTAAGATTTATTCAGTCTGTTGTTCAGGTTCAAGGATGTCTCAAGATATCATTACTGGTTAAAAAAACCCTTTAAAGACTTTGCCCGACAGAATCAAAATTTTAATACGATTTTAATACGCGTCATAGGCTTTACAATTGCAATTAAATTGGAAGGTTCCTTTTGATTCCCTGAGAGCAATAGGGTCACTGGTTGAAACTGGTTAGGTGTTTGAAGTTTGCATCCTTGTAACTTCATCGGTTTCGATTTTTTTCACATTTTCATATTTACGATTTGACTCACGTTAAAAACAAATTGAGTGGTTGAATCAAAATCATGAGATAAACCTCAAAACCCTTGCGTTTGCAATGGTGCAAACTTCAGGCACCTTAAGATGCATCACAAGTGTAATTAAACATACAATAAGTAAAGAAGCTTTAACACTTCAGCAAATTTCCGAAGTAGACTATCAGAGTAATAAATCACTGTAAGAATGACGACTATAGGAGAATACTTTTTATCTCGTCCTTTAGTTATCCTGTACTTTCATCTGTTTCTGTACGTTCACGTTTCCGAAAATTTCAAAGCATTTCAAAACATTCAAAACAATTTCAATACATTTCAAAACGTTGTAGTTTTTGTGTGTCCTTTATTTCTGTAGAAGCGCCGTCTTGAATGTTTCTTTATTCTATGACCGAAGTTACAAACAATTTAGACATTTCCAAAGCAAAATTGAATAACTTGAATTATCACAAATATTAGTGTTATTAGATTGCCAGTTTTTTTATTTCGCTATTTTCAACAGGACGAAGCTTTGTGCTGAATGCCTCATACTCCAATTAAGCACAAGGGCTTTAAAACTTTAATCTAAGAACCACTGGTCTTAAGTCATCAATTCCCTTGACCTTTTAATAGCCTTGCCGAGCCATAAGAAAAGAATACCAAATAAATTTGCCGTATCTTCAAAGGCCCACAGCTACGGAAACCAAAAATAATGATCTCAATGGAGAGAGTCCCAACGGAAAGATATTTGCATAATAATCAAGAGGAAAGCATCACGCTCTGAATGTCCTTGATTCAAAATTAAAATGAATGAATCTCACAGAATTTCTGAAGATTCTCGAAAAAAATGTAGGTTTAACCTTTTTTTTCTTGCAACTTTTATACTTCAGGTGGTGAAAATTTTTTCAAAGTGCCTCTCAAATCCCTTGATAACACAATAGGCAAAAAGGTTAAGGAACTAAGTTCGTCGTAGCGGTGGGTAGGTAGTGGGAAGGTTATGTGGTTGCTCCTATTTCTATTTTGAAAAGCTCAAACTTAATAATTTCCGTGGAAGAGCGTCATAGTCGCTATTGTCTCAGTCATTGCCCTACTAGCAATTATGCATGCGACTAAAATCCTATTTCCACAAAGGTATTGTTCGCAATATTTGCTGTCGCTTTCGGTGGTTGGGATCGGTGCTGCTGTTTGAATTCAAATTGAAACAGACATCTCATTTTTTGTCCTTATTTCGCGAAATTAAATTCGAGCGTGTTTGATGAATTTGATGAATATTAGTTTTTCAAGGATGTAAAGGAACTTCTGATAGGCAAATGCGAATTCTAACAAATATGGCACATGTATTCGAGTTGGCAGCTCTTTTCACAAGCATGAGAAGAAAAGCTTACATTAAACTTTCTTTTCCGGATTTTCCGCATTCGCAAGCGTGCAACTTAAACATAACATCCAGTATGTGGTAGATTATGTTCTATAAAATTTCTATGTTAAGCTGAAATTTCGCTTGCTTACTTGCATATATCTGACACAAAAACGAAAATAATGCGCAATAATGTTTAAGGAACTACATGTAACGGATTTAAAGGAAGAAGTGAACGGAGACACGGAGTTAAGAATACAAATTTGGAATATAAGTCAGAACGATTTATAGTGGCGATAGTAAAAACAGTATTCCTGTGTTTTCTTTAACATCCTTCCTCAAAGTTTTGAAATAGATACGAACAAACACAGAAGGAACTGGAAGAAGTCAATAGATAATGAAAATGTTTTGAATGTTTCGAGGAATGGTTGCATTGCTCAGAAAGTCAGGATACTGTTTTTTCTATCAGGTCCACGAAGGACAGACTGTGTAGTGTTCTCCCTCCAGTTCTTTTAAGTATTCCATTCCACATTCCTTCATTCACAAGAAATCCTTTTTTGTGATCTGATCTCCTGAAAAAAAAATCCGGATAGATTTTCATGTGTATGTTAAGCATTTTGGAATGTAATGTAACTAATGGTCCAGCATGGTGTAATGAAATTCGTTGTTGAACTAACTCGTAGCAAGTGAAAAATTTATTTTCGCTTTCGTCCTGTTTAGACGTTAATCCTCTTTATTTATAGAGTTCGTTGGAGAACAACTTTATAATCAATTCGTTTGACTTGCTGTTGCCCGAAGTATGGAAGAGTAATGACTTTTTTCTGAAAGGTTTTTTTCAAAGTAACTAATGCAGAAATTTACTCAAATTAATTGCAAAATAGTGTTCTGGCGTACGTGATAATCTTCCTTTTAGTGAATATCTAGCCTTCTGTAGGACATCATTACTGCCGTTAACGAGAATTTCATAGTAGGAATTGTCGGTCTTTAGGTGTTTGGGATTAGAAATGTAATATTTCTTGTTTTTTAGTATTTAATTTGAGTTAACCCAGAGAGAGTAGCATATATTTTATATTTTATTTTGGACAAACTTTGTGTATCTTGCTCTGTGGCTATGTAAGATCATATTTGAAATGTGTTCCTACACGAAATCTCGCACGGAATCCGAAATTTTAAACACAACGTTGGATAAGTCCGAAAGGACTCTAAGGTTTTAATAAAAGTATGCAGTTAGTGGAATAATGATCTAAATTTCCAGTTTCTAAGGCCAGCACGTCCTATTTTCAAATGAATGTGTACTGTTCGCTTAGCACTTAACATGCCATTAAAGGTCCTTTGACCTAAAAGACAGCAAAAAAGAGCCTGTTGCGATTGACCACTTTATAAAATTTTTAGGGAAGAAGTACTAACAACAGGATAAGCGCAACGTCATGCTATACAGGCTAAAGTGGAGAATGAACTTTCATTGGTAATCCACCATCGTGTTATAAACTTTACAGGAACATGCACAATCCAAGAAGTAAAGAGAGTGTAAGGAATCGACTGGAATTTGTCTCAAGGGAAATTAAATGCATTTATACAATTGTAAATTGCAATGCAAGAGAAAGATATGGAGTTATTTTGGGGAATAGCACAGGGATCTTCAATTTTTTTCTAAAACTATCAATAGAAACAATTCAACAGACATTCTTAAATTATCAGTTTTGGCCAAAAAAAAAGCTAGCGAAGCACTCTTTGGAAAATGATGAATTCGCCATGATGTTTTCAATTTGGAATTTACTCATTCAAAGCTGAAAAAGTAATCCTTACCAAGAAGAACACCCCTGGAATAAGAGCATTTAGTGTTAGGGATAAATTAGTAGCGTTGAAACAACCAGTTAAATCTCTGGATTTGCTGTTTGAAAGTATACCGAGTTTTTGAAAGTGAATCAGTACAACGACAGATAAGACGGCAATCATTCGACTAATGGCCAATTTTGGAGACCAAAACCAAAAAAAAGGTGACTCGAGCTATATAATATTTTATATAAAGCCGCGCCGAAAACGGCTGCTGCAGATGCAAAGACGGGGAGCACTATAGACTGCATCAGTATACCAAATAGGCTCTAAGGTGTTGTTCATTACAGGACTGATACCCATCTACCTCGACGCGAGGGAACGTGAAAAATCTACCTCCAAAGACAGGATGGCAACAAAAGAAAAAACAAAACAGTCACTGGTGATGAGGCGCTTTTGAAGAGTGGCAAAATTCCTGAAAAGCAAGCAAGAATAGTATGTACCGTCCGGCTCATCAACGATGTAAGATCGTGGCTTAGCTAAAAGCATGTTGAGACTGATTTCTACCTGACTGAGTTATTGAGCGGACACAATTGTTTTGCAAAGATTGATAAGTCACGGTCTCCAAAGTCCCATTCTGCAGTGGACAGAAAGATAACGCCTATCATACATTCTTTTCATGCAGAAGATGACACAACCTGCGAGGTGGTCTTGCCGGAAAAGTCAGAGAGTTCCATCTGGAATAGCTTATCGAAGAAATCCCGATATCGGTTGACAAATGCAACAAAGTATTATAGTATGTTTTGGTGAACCGATCAATAAAAAAAGGCGAATTTGTCCTACGCCTAACAAGAAGGCAGAAAGGCTTTAAATTATGTGTTAAAGATTAAAGCCTCACCTTTAGGTTTTTTTTACTCGGAGCCCAAAACTCTGTGCGAAGATAGCCTTCATCTCTCCACCCAAAAATCAAACTGGGGATTCATGCAATACATGCCTAACAAACTGAATAAACTCAGAATTTAATTTTAATTATCATCAGACGTTGATACCAAATATACCATAAATTCATTTCCATACGAACGAAAAGATGAAAATGTGCTCTCTTTGGTAGAAAACTATTCCATAGACTAGACTTTTCGAAGACTAAGAGACTACTGCATTTTACAAAATTAAATATGCTTTAACAAGAGCGAACAAATTTTCCAGGTGAATGGAAGGTGGAGGGGAATGCCTAAATTTTTATCAGTTTTCTTAACAAAAAATGGAAATTTACTAGGAAATAAATTTTTTAAATTCAATATACTTGCCAAAGGCTTTTACATGTTTCAAACATATTTAAGGTAATTTATGAATATTTGGCTAGACAAACTGGTTGCTTTTGCGGCAAACCTTTCGTTGATCTACTTTTCAACTTCCTTAAAATCGCTGAAGTCTTACTCTGCCAGCATATGCCTTGGTGATCATTAGATGGCGCCAAGTCTGGGGAGCGCGGCGTATTATGTTGCTTTTTCGATTAATGTGTGGTTTTAATATATAAATTGTTGACAAAAGGGCAGTCTGTTCATGGTTTCGCTGGGCTTCAAGAATTCAAAATACACAAAACGTCTCTGGTCCCCACAGACACAGAGCATGGTCTTTTTGCCGAACCAATCTGTCTTTGATATCGAAGGGCCGGTTTCGCCAGGTGAAAGCCACGATTCGCTCTGCTGCAGGTTTTCAAAATATATCCTTTTTTCGGCACCCGTCACAATTTGATGCGAAATTGATTTCCTTTTGTGGCGTTGAAGCAGCATTTCCCAAATGACATTGCGATTTTCCATTTGACGTTCATTCAAATTGTGTGGGACCCATTTACCGAGCTTATTGATCTTACCTGTTGCTCATAGACGTCTGCTGATCGTTTTCGGTGACACATTTAGTACTTCGGCTCATTGACGTTGAGTTTGAGTTGGGTCACCATCCAACAACTTTTGCAATTCCATCCTTTTCGCATTTTTGAAGTCTACCACAGAGCCCACATTTACACTGAAGTTACAACTTTGGAATTGTCTCAGATGTTTAAAATTGATTGAGCGTGTCTACCACATGCTTTCACCAGCAAACAATGACTTTCAACAGCCTTTTTCTTTTGGTTAAACAAGTAAAGCGATACGTGCCGCAAATGCTCTTTTTCAGGCACCAAATACGACATAATTGATCACGACAATGACAAAAACACGCTAGTTTTGTCAGACTCAACTTGTCTGTGTTTGTAGCTAAATGTCAAATGATTGAAATGGCGTATTTGTGATACTAACGCACAGCACACGTAGATATAACCTTGCTGTGGAAAACTATTTTATTTTAAATAAATCAAGGTCATTTCGAAGACTCTCCTCGATGACAGTTGTAGAAAGAAACAAATTGAAACACCTACCTTGAGCTGTTAGCGCTATGGTGGCGAGCTCTATAACTTACTTTTGTGGTGGTTTAGGTGGCGGCTTTCGAGTTTGAATATCGTTACATACACTTTTCACTGGCACTTTCTATTACTTATCTATCTATCTAACTTATGCTTACACCTGGTATGTTCTCTAGACGAGCTCCTGGAGTTTGTCCAAATTTCTTGGCACAAATGCCGATATTTTATGCAAGCTAACGACGCGAAAAAGTACCACGTGATAAGACTATTAAAAAGGCCCTGAACTACAAAAAACAAGCACTAAGGGAACATTGTCCAAAACGAATTTTCAGAAAGTTAAGTCATGTATTCTTGGTTGCATGAAAGGTTTTTAGTTGATCAATATTGGTATGTCTAGACTGGATGGCCTTGTTAGATCGTTCATTTTGTAAACCTTAAAGTAGGCAACACGAGGGCCGAGCGCTGAAATTTTTGTCCATTATTCATCTTAGCAGAGCGAAACTCAAGGGTTTTCCTTAAATAGTTCATAATACAACAAATGAAGGTGGGGAAAAGTTTGAAGTATGACTGGTCGCTCAAGGTGGCCAGATTGTCTCTGCGCTTCCCTTGGTGAATTAGGGTTTCCTGTCATATTATTGCATATTCAGTGAAATCATAAAGTATTGCGCCACAGTCCTGAAGAAGGATGATGTGGACTTGAATGAGTGGGCGTTGCTTATTCGAAATAGAATGGCTGTCAATATTGTTTTCAGAAAAGTGAAACTGAAAAGTCTATTGGCATATTTCCACTCACCCAGACAACATTACAGCAAACCGCACATGCTTGCCGCAAAATTTAACATTGATAACTACACTATGGTTTAGCTATGGGTTAATTAAAAGAGATTCACCTTTTTGGGTACGCTGAAAAGGTACAAATGAGAATATCCTTCAGTTTTCATTGTGGTAAATTTAAACCCAAGAATGATGCGGGGAGGTACCAGTTTGGCGCTCAACCCGACGTCTCATTAGCTTCCATATTCTGTCTGTTTTGACGGAAGAATCGATGGAAAACTGTTAACCCGTATCAAGGACTTAAAGTTTGGATTCGACCCCGTCAATTTCGTGTGTTCAAAGGCCACCACTTCAAGAACAATGCAAAAGTGGAAAATGATTGTGTTTTAGTGACGTGATCAGTTCCTCCATATTTTCAGGGCCAGTGCGATTATTAGAAATACATACTTGTTCAACCTAGACATAGTACTCGTGGAGGAAAATTTGAATTCAAGGGCTACATTAGCTTCTAGTACCAGAGACATAGAGATTCTTCATCGGACAGATCGAAAGGTAACTGAAAGAGATCTTACTGCCTTTTCGGCAATAGTATGCATAACAATAGTACGTTATTCAGCCACGAATATGGTCGATTCGAGTACAAAAAAAAGAATTCAGTGGTTTCAGTTTCATATAATGGAGCAATGATTTGAATGGTTTGAGAACGTGAATAACGGCTTAAAGACAAGTAGCAATATTTTTAGAATTCTCTCCTTATTTCATTTTATACTGAAAAATTTACTATAGTATTTCATAATATCTTTTTTCTAATGTAGGTTTGATTTTTAAGATATTCTTTGGTAGTAATTAAATTTATTCACTCTATTAGTTAAGAAAAAAAACTGGAGAGATAAGATAAAAAGGTGGACTACTGTCTGTTGAGAGTCAAGATATTAATCCCATGCAAAATAGTAAATGACGAATTTTTCGTTAATGTAATGTATTACATTAGAAGAACATGTGATAATATAGGTACGTCTGAAAATCGGAGCCGTATCTGTGCTGTACGGGAAACAAAATGGCAGTGCCTATGAAATCTCCATCACACATGTATCATTAACGAGCAGAGTGTCAACTTTTCTGAGCATCCATCTCTTTCTTTTCATCTGAGCTTGGAACTAGGCAAAACAATTTTATCACACGCTATTCCGGGCCAATTTGACGTTTCCCTCATAAGTACGAGCCAACCGAAACAAATAACCAACTTTTTACCGGAAAAGTTCTGACAACCCAACAATATGGCAAATTCCTTCGGATATTCGCTCGTGAAAACATATAAAAGAGGAATAACCTCGGTGTCAGCTAAAATTTCGCCACGCACGTGATTGGGTGAGTCTCCAACCGCTCTCGTATCGCAATCTCACACTGTTGTATTTCGACCTTAACTATCAAAAAGCGCTCACAATTCTGCAGATCATCATGAAGAAAAGGGTACGAATAAACTATTTAAGCTTTTAGTTTTGCTAGGCAGAGAGCCTGTAAATTAAAAGAAAAAGTTGAGTGGAGACATCACGACGGCTAACTTTCTTAGGCTAACTGTATGTGAGGATAATTTTTCCGGTTAAATGGAATATGTAATGTTTTATGTAGAATTACAATATTAATGCGCAGCTCTTTGCACCTTCTTCGTCTTTATGTCATATCTTCAATAAATTTTGCATACAAATACCAATCTATTATCTGGCAATGTGAGCAAATACCAGATAGATCGGGTTTTGTAAGCAACACAATATAAATTTGTATAGAAATTGAAGTTTGGACGCTAGTTTGGCAGTTTCTTTGAAGTGTTAGCTCTTTTTAATGGTTAAGCTGTCATCTTTTTAAAAAAGTCTGCAGTCTTTTATAGTTAGTATTGAATGGATGCCCTTGCAAATATCATTGAAGATTCAATCATATTATTGCGGAGATTTTGAAAGTAAGCCGGATTTCGTTGTTCTTTTAAAGCTAAACCCCAAAGTGTTCTACCTTTCAATGAATCCCTTTCGAAATACAAATAGGGCGTGTCGTGTAGAATTGTAAATTAGAGCGTTTTCAACTTAGGTGTAAGCAATATGGTGTTATAGTGCATCTCAATTTTCAACTGTTTTCTTCTCTTTAATTCATCAATTATTTAATTGGCTCGATGCTATTCTCTGCTTACCTTCAATGAATCACCTCCGACGGAATAACAATGAAAGAGCGTTCGGTTGTTTGGACAACAAAAACCTCATCCTCACATACTGGACACTTTATTCACGCGAGAATTCTTCTGACACAAAGGCAACAAAACACGAGTTAAAGAATCGTGAAGAGCTTTCCCGTTCGGTATCCTATTTAGCAGTCGAAATGGCAGTTTTACATTGGTACTGACACAAATCGATAGTAGCGGTCCTGGGGACTATGCTGGCGCGGAATAAGTTAGGTCTTGTGCACGTTTTTGCCACGGTTTGGATTAAAAAGATACGCAATGTTCCCAACACTATTGGACATTTTAAACGCCTTTCAACTTCACTACATTCAGCCAGCGGAAAATCTTGCATGCTTTTTTGCAGTTGTGATGTCTGGGCATAGAGAAATGAGCGGATTCGGGAACGGCGCGAGAGGATAGAAAGGATATTGGAAAACATGGAAGTAGAGAATACGACAAGCAGCGCGTTTGCCAATGATAATGGATTGTTTTCGGGAAAACGACAGAATTTTAAACAGCTTGCTTTAGAGATTTTCAACAAACAAGTTTTCTATACGTGCACATGTCCATCAAGTGTGCAGATTTATGGGAGCTTAACGTTTTTTGGGTGGATGAAAAAGGGAATAATTCAGTAGACGGGGAAGCTTTGCGGAGATTAAATAATTTTATTTTCAGTTGGTCTTTAATGGCGATCCGCAATTAGATTGAAAAGATCCAGTCGTTGCAATGAACAATCGCAAATCCTTATTTTTGGAAGAGCTTATTTTCGAAGCAACAGCTCAAGGATCGTCTAAGAATATTTTGATTTATTTACCACACTGTTTACATAACTGTGGTCAATACGATTTTCCACCTATCTCTCATTTTTCCATCGATAATTTATTGTTTAATTTTCCGCCCTTAAGTTAACACTCGGTATCAATACATAATTTCAAAGTCATACCGCCCTAAGTATTCCTAACAACGACTGTTTGTTTTTCAGATAAATCATAAAAAGATACTTTCTAGTCAATAAAACAAACTCATATTTCATCCTTCATGAATATTAAACTGCTTTCAAAATAAACGACTATCAAAATCATGATTTCCTAGACCGTTTCAACGTTTCGTCTTATCTCCGTTCGCCGTCAGTTGCTCTAAATTCGCCACCCCTTGCGTATTCTTTTCGTCCTGTGAGCATACAAAGAGAGTTATTGAGAAAGAGAAGGAGAGAGTACACTGCTCAAAATATGAGAACAGGCCACAGTCCGGGGCATGCTGGCATAAATTCTCAATGAAATTCTGTTGAACGAGAAGAAATTTATGTCACAATGATTCCAAATGAAATGCCGCCCACATAATAGCTTAACCCAAATCACCCCCAAGGACAATCCCGTCTTGGCAAGCGGGTATACGTATGAATGTTAGTTATATGAAAACTGGGTGAAATATTCTATTCTGCCAAAAGAATTGCAAGCCATTAGTTCATTTTAATGGACAGCTTTATGGTGGTCGGTAACACTGAAATTGTGATCATTTTCCTCGCCGAAATTTACGATTCAGCTTCATGTTTTCCAACGCCGAATAATTTGGAAACTTCATGGTTTTTCAAACTTTTCCCGCACTTAATGATGCTAATTTTCAGATTTTATCTCAGCGACGGCATCAGCTGCCTGTTAATTTTAATTAACTATTGAAGAAAAAGATTTTAGAAAGGATGGACCTTAACGATTTGAATTAATAATATTCTTTTTCATAAACACTTGTTTGCTTCCTTTCGAAGGAGCAAAACTTGTGATGCTCTACAAACGCATAACAAGTTTTGATTGTTATACAATTCTAAAGCATTGTAATGTAAAATTATAATAGTTAGGGAAATTGACTGAATTCATTCTGCATTGGAAAGGTTCCGTAGGGTATACGGTCCTACTTTTTTCGAATTTCTTAATTTAATTTCCAAATATTAGAAACATGCGGAGAAATCATCCTGTTAACCTTGAAATAAAATTAAAAATACATTGAGAAAAATCTTAACTTTCTTATGGGTAAAAAAAATTTTACGATGTGAGTTCACGCTCCATAAGCCACAAAGTTTAGGCTAAACGCCGCTTTGATAATTCAAAAATAAAATAAGCTCTCTACAACTACGAGTTTTGTGGCAAAATCCCAAATCAAAAATCTTATTCTAATGTGTCAGTATCCTATCAGTAACTTAGGGTATACCAGACCTAAGGCGTCGCTTTCACCTGCGCAATTTATCGTAAGGTGAGAAATCCATCGTTTTCTAATCAAATGTTTCCATCGCTTCATTAAAGGAAAAAAGTAATAAAAACAGAAGTTTCCATGTGACAGACGTTTACTGCTAATTTGAAAACCAATATAACGAACAATGATTCCAGTGGTAGTGAAAATTATTTCAGGTTCGTGTGTGGGTCAGAGCCTTACCTGAACGACCAGAATGGTCCACGGTGGCACCACCTATAACTTTTACCTATTGTGAAAGAGTATGCATAATTGCAGCATTAGGTCAAGGATCTTGATGCTGTTGTAGATTTTAACCAACAGTGCACACAAAAATCTTGGCAGTTAATAAACATACACGTTTTTTTTCTTTTCGACTACTCCAAGTATGATAAGGAAAGGGTACTCAATAAGATTTTTGCAGCCACTGAAAGTGTTGAACACTTCCGTCCGGTTTTTGTTGTCGATTTCAGGTTTTTAATTATTTAACAACATTACATGTTGAGGTTTCAGTAGATCTACCATTTATACTCGCTAAAAACTTCTTTTTTAACAAGTTTATCTGTTCTTTTGTTCTACAGGATTCCGAGATCATGTCTTATTTTGTTCATCACAGTGGGTCTCATAAAAATTTTGGTTTATGTGTCAATATCCTGTCAATATCTTGGGGTAAATCAGATCAAAAGCGTCGCTTCCGCCTACGCAATTTCTCGCAAATGAGAAATCATTCGTTTTCTCCTCGGTTTTGCATAATATTGTTGTTTTTTACAGGACGATGCCGACACTCCTTGCACGAAGCGTCAGTATTCGCTTTTCCGGGCAACCATAATTTTGATTGGTGGATGATTTTTTCCTAATAAAGTGAACTGGTGCTGTCGAATTTTCTACAAATCGACTCTGAATTCCTTTGTAGCTATCCCTTGTACAGCTGAAGCATCTATGCCTTCAAGACATTTACACATGACGATCTTAGGATAGTTACACATAAATGGTCATCTATGTGAACCGTGTGGTATTGAGATCTACTAAATGTTGCTTTCATTCACGTGTAGCATGAAAGGGATGACATTGACAATCAACTATCATATTTTTAAGGCTCTGTTTCTGCGTCAACGAACGTTGTAAACGGCAATTTCTTGTATTGGAGGAAACTTTAAGTTACCTTCACAAACTCGTTGATTTTCACAGTTTTTTTTTGTAAACGGCGGGTAATGCTTTAAAAACTTGCTTATGATCGATGATTTTTCTTGTATGTCATTCCAGCATTCTTTCCAAAAAATTTAACATAATGGACGTCAGGTAAATAAGGCGTATGTACTCCTCGTCCTCCTTTCAAAGATATTTCTTCCCGAAAATAAATACAGATCAACTAGCATTTCTCTTCATGGCTTTACATCCTGAAGTCTGTAATACATAATAAAATTTAAAAAGATCGGCTCAGTTACGGATAAGTCAAAGTATGTATGTCTTCGAAACGCTTGTAGAGCGGAGAATGTCGTAGTTGTATACCACATTGTGAGAGAAAAGAAGAAACTCTCTGTCTCTCTGTCCCTTTTCGTTCATAGGAATTCAGGCTAGCACACCTAGTTCTGAGGGGTGTTTTGCGCAAAATCTATATCTGATGTCCTAGAACATTTAACTGACGCACAAGTCAAGACTCTGCTAGAGAATATTTCTGTCAAAATTTCGCGAATTCTTCTATGGAGGATCGGGAAGATGCCGAATAAATATCTTTTAGATAAAGTGCATATCCGGCCCAGTGGACTCAGATTCACTGGAATCACGCATTCACTAGTAAATATAACTCCGAGTTTTGGGTTGAGGCTAATGCTATACCAATCCACGAAACGCCTCTTTATACTCTGAAAATCGAAATTTGGGATGGTTTTCGAGCTCAAAGTTTGAATGGTTTACTTATAGAAAAAGACGGAAATTACGAAAAACTAATGGTATATGCTAAAGAATTATAAAGAAGGAAAAAATCCGTGGGAAAATGCCCTTCATCATAGGTCATGTTTATTTCTCACTAAATTGTGTGGTTTGTAGCAAATCATCTCAGACAATCATACGTCCCAGGTGAAATATTCAAGGAAAAATCCCAGAACGAGTTATTTTAGGAAATGGTTGTAATAATTAATCGCAAAGATCATGAAATGTATAAAATTTTGTCCCCTGAGGTTTTTTAAATCTTTTGTCTACCAAAAAACGCTGAAGAAGATTCACATTTCAAGTAAACATTTTCAAGATAGCACTGAAAATTTTCCGCGCGATAACTGCTTGAATTTAGTGGTATAAAGACTACATTCCGTCCAACGGAGAGGAAGCAGGCCTTCATATATTATAAGAGTTGCAGCTACCATTTTGAAAACTTAATGTTCCAGGATAAAATTCGACGTTACCGATTTTTTGTTTGAAAATAAACTCCACGTGATTATCTCTGGTAAATATCTTTAAACTTCGATTGAAGACTCTATTGCGGTTTTCGGAAATTTTTGTACTTTACATGTGCCTCGAAACAGAAAAAAGTGAAAAATAACCCATGTTGTGCTACATTCTGAGATACTTTTCAGTGCAGTTGTTAGCGTGTTCAAAATTAACTTGACGATGGACATTAATTCGGAATGCGTAATATCCATACACGAATACCATAGAAACTCAGTGCCCACCTTTTTCAGGGGTTTTAATTTTTTCTCAATACATATAGTTTGTTAAATTAGTAGTTTTTTTGAACAGATCAGTGAAAAAGGATTTGAAAAACTGCTAAAGCGTTGTTAACTCCTGGAATATTTACAAGAAAGATTTATGATTCTACGATTTCAGACGATATTTTTGATAAGTAACATCATACGTATAAGGCAAATGATTTTTTCAGTAAGATTTTCCATCCGTCACATTTGTTTGAATACTCGTTATTTGTTTCGAATTTTTTTCGGCCTTATTATGGCTATTTTCCATGTCACTGCCAATTCTGCTTTAAGGAAGGACTACATTGAATTTTGTACTCATCAATTAAATCCTTCAAGTTCGAACCCATCGTTAGTGCACGTATTTTTTATGAATTATTTCAAATTGAAGTTCGTTTTGGTGTTGCCGCAGGCCAAAATTAACTCTGGGTGGCTTGGGTCCGCCGGGCCTTGCTTTGTGGGTCTCGAGGACGCGTTTCCGCTGCGGCTGAACGAGCTGAAGATGGCTGTATGCAGCCGAAATAAGCATCGTTACACATAAGCATCGTTTAGTAACATTAGTAACATTAGTACATAAGCATCGTTTCGGAGCGATAAAAAAAGGATAAGCATAAACGTTTTTATACGTTACCTGCATCCCACCGCTAGTCCGTACAAAAACGTATTAACGCATGTGTCGCGCTGTCTGTATTCCAAGTCAACGTAAAATAAATTGAACACATCCTGAATTCGATTAGGGGCTATCACTATTTGCGGAGTATAGATTTTGATTTATTTAGTTCAGTATTTTACGTTAAATTATACGTACTATGCCTGAAATTTGATTTATGTCCATTTTGTAAAAGAGTTGTTATTTCCCAAATGTGTAATTACCAATCGAGAATGTGTGATATGTTCTTATATATATTAGAGTCCATAATATAAATATGTGCATATGTGCATTTGCGCGTATATTTATTGTAATTTACATCTGACTAAAATTTCTTTCGTTTGCATAGCAATACATCAGCTGCTTTGTATGAATATGGAATTCAGATTATGTTACATTTCAAATGTAGTATATAATTTCGATTAAGTACGAATGCATTAAACGCTCATTTATTATAGCGGCAATGAACCAGGATCAAACAAAAATAGAATTTTGCTTTCTCCTGCCATCCTCCATTTGTATATGAAAAGCAATTAACTCCGATTCAACACGGAGTATTTATTTTATATTCCTTCAGTGGCATTTCCATCTATCAACTGATCCTTCCTTCGTGCTCTTCGAGCACTTTAATCCTGAGCTAATTACGCTTGTTAGCATGTTTGTATTCGTCTGCTTGCTTAATGTTCAGAAGTATATCGGAATTTTCTTGAATAATTCAATTAATTGCAAACAACACATGTGCAATGTGTGAGATGATAAAAGGTCACGTCATATAAGACTCAAAGTCAGAATTAATGAGGTGTCAGCGACTGTAAGTTGACGGAATTACATTGACGACGATGGTGGTGTCCCGATATGATAAGAAGATGACGAAGATTGCTTAGGATATAATTAGTGATCTTAAGAATTCGAACACGCCCACTGTTAAATTTTCATATGATACGGAATTGTAGTTGCGTGTTGCTGAAGAGAACTTGAATAGAACTTGAGCGAAAAGTTGATTAGAATCTCATGATTAGATATTAACATATCCTGTTCCATGTGAACGCAGACGGATACTAAGAATCTGTGATGGATTAAAACTTAAATGAATCATAAGTTAATTCGAGAAGAAAAGCAAAAGTTGTGGATGTTTAGTATTTGACTAGGCGGTAACATCTAATGAGAAAACGTGTCGTGTCGTGAAGTTATAATGAGCCTGCTTAGTCTCATCGTCATTCAATCAGGAGCTTAAAGGATTCATTTCTTCTTTAGAATTCAGTTGGTGACAAAGATTTACGTTTGTCCTTCACAACTTGGCAACAAAAGCCTTCAGAGTCTATTACGTTTGTTCTTCACACATTTTGACAAAACTTATTCGATTATTCAAACTCCTTCATATAGAGAAGGACATACAAAAATAAGAATTAACTTTTTCTATTCTATTTATTTTATTTCTATTGTGAATGTAACCACCGCTGGTCAAATAATGACACATTTGTTTTAAGGAGAACACAAATATATATAATTGTGTATATCTGTATTTGTTATGTCACTCCTGAAATCCTAGCTGAAATCCTCCTGAATCAATCTGTAAATAAATAATATTCTGAATCAACTATTGAAACTCAATACAACCGCGAAATATTTTTCAAAGTTAGCTATGCATCATTATTAAGTTTTATTTGGAGTTTACTGTTGGAATAAGAGGAGGCCAACATCGGGCCTTAGCTCCCTGCGTATAGTATTATTATCGATGTATACAAAAACAAATCAGATCGTTCTACAATAACCAAAGAGATCTCCTAGCACTGTCGTCACATAGTGTTCTAGTTCTGATATAATAGTACTCCTTCACATGAGTGTGGGTCTAATAGCACGGTCTCTATTGACACGGTTCAAACCATAATTACTTTGATCTGAAGCAAATTTCAGTTTTGGGTCCAAGCTTTGTGTAAGCTATCTGGATTCACGTAACCCAGCCAGTCCAGCCTTCAAAACACGTCCACCATGTTTCAGCTTCGATAGGCGTTCGAAAGGATAGGATATCATTCCGTTCTGGGCGCTTTGCTTACCCACTTTGGGCAAACTTCCGATAAAGTTGTATTCTTTTACAAGCCTAGAAAATACTCTTAGTTTTTGCTCAAGACACACGGGACTAAGAGCTCTTCCTCAATCACGTTATGTACATGGGGATGATACCCCCGAAGATGGATCAGACAAAGCTAAAACCAAAGCGTTCCAGTCTCCAAGCTTTACGATGAGTTCTATAGCAGATGTCCATACGGTCGACGTTTACAATGGACACAACAGATAAGCACTCTAAAACAACAAGTTCTTTCAAACCACTTCTAGAAACTGTCTCGTATCGAACGTATCATAATATTTATGTGGTAATCCAAGTTTTTCGATTTCAAAAACACGTTGTCTACATGCAACATAATACCCAGTCAGTTACATCCATTTCATCTAGTTCTGCTTGCTATCTACCATGGCACACTTTATAGTGCATGATTTCAGTTTTTCTTGTTCATGTATCTAGGATCGCATTCAGGCCGTTTTTCACCCAGTTCACCATAGAATTTTGGCTTGAGCCAACTTTTTGATTCGGGCCGTGTCTAATACATATGACTTCTGGACACATCATTGAAACTTGGCCCCTCAAGATCCGTTCGGCTGTCTCACGGGTCACCATTAAGAGCATCTTTGTTCCCATTGTCTTGGAACCCTCACTCGTCTTGGTCGACTTACCTGTGCTTACGTCATATCATTGTAAAGGTACTTATAATTCTCTTTACTCCATAAAGTCAAGTCATCAGTTATATTTACCAGTACATCAATTCATCGCATTGACAGGTCAATACCTCGATTCTTCCATTCACCAGTTAATCAGTTATCCCAATCAGCTAGATAAATCCACCATCCAGCGTTATCATCCCAATCCATACTGCGTCGCCCATCTTGTGTGTCATAGAGCAGTCTGCGGTCCTTTAAATAATCCCTCAAAATCCGCATCAGATACCCTGGCAATCGGAAAAAATTTTCCAATGTGCCAAGAATATCCGACCATCTGGCAGAGTTGAAGGCATTTCTGACGTCAAGCGTCACTAGCAAGACAACTCGTTTGGAATCAGTTTTGTGCGCTTCGGCTCGACGGACTGCATTCACCATTTCCATGATGGCATCGGAAGTAGATCGCCCTGCTCTAAATTCATGCTACCGAGGAGATATGTCCCCTGCAGCACGAATTGCGTCTGTGAGTCAAAGCGGCCGGTATGTAGATGGCAGCCCGGGGTCCCCTTTTCCCTTGCTGATCAATGTGAGCCTCGCCACCTTCCAGCGGGATGGGAACACACCTTCTCTCAGGCAAGCGTTGAACACATTGAGTAGCAAGTCAAGACAAACGTGGAAGACCATTTGTAGCACCTCGGATGGAATGCCATCTGGTCCTGGTGGCTTTCGAGCTTTCATAGAAAGCACCGCATCCCCCAGCTCATTTTTAGTGAACGATGGACATTCGCCTGAGTCGACCTCGTGGGCAGCGTCAACACGGACAGGGTGAGTTGGAAAAAGGGCCTGCACTATGCCGTCCATCTTATCTGCTTGAAGTAAATACGGCTTCCGTGAGGTACCGAGCTTGCGCCTCACTACCTTGTAGCCGAGCCCCCATGGATCCCTGTTCACATCGTCCACAAGTTCTCGCCAGCAGCGTGCCTTACTCTCATTGATGAGTCTTCGGAGTTCTTTCCTCGCTGATCTGTATGCTGCTGTCCTATTGGATGCTTCCTCTACGTTTCTCGAGCGCTGAGCTGCACGTCGAAGTCTGTGACACTCGCTTCGTTTGTCTGCGATATCTTTTGACCACCAATGTACAGCAGGCTTGTCGTGTCGAGGCCTCCGTCGAGGCATAGCTACAGGCAAAAGTGATAAGGTTCATCGTTGACTCCACCATTCCCTCGACTCCAGCCCTTCCGTTCCCCGAAGGGCATCCCGATGTCGTTCCACCTTTTTGAATCACATTGACGAAAGTCTCCACGTCCATTTTTCCGATATTCCACCCGGGAGTGAAAGATCGTTGAGACGAGCGAGGAGTGGTATCGCCAATTTCAAACGCGATGTATTGAGTGTCATTCGCTGAGTAATCCTCGAGTACTCTCCAGTTCAACGTTGTCGAAGCGAGGGACTCCGAGGCGAATGTCACATCTGGGATTGTTCCTTCGCAGCCCCAGCGCCGGAAGGTCGGTACATTACTGGTATTTAAAACCACCAACCCAGTCCTCGCTGATATGTCCAGAATGCGTTGCCCTCTGGAATCGGTTTGAGACATGCCCCACTCAACGGCTCTGGCGTTGAAGTCTCCTGCTACGAGTACTTTGCCATCTGTGTCAGGTATACGCTGAAAATCGTTATACCCGAGCACCGAATCCACACGAAACCGTCTCCTCGGCCGTGACCTTGGATCTGGAGTCGCATGCTGCCCCGAACCCAAACGGCAGCAGTATGGGAGTCATCGGAGAACCAGGCTGGTGAGGCCTTATTTCGATGTTGTTCGCTCAGCAGCAGCAGATCAGCTCCTTTTTCTCTGGCGAACTGCTCTAACAAATCTTGTGCATTGATGCTACGGTGCAAGTTAATTTGGAGGGCCCTGATCATCACCTTAGAGCTGCTTTTACTTTTGCTAGTGCCTCTCTAAAGATTGGGCACGCGCCTGTTCCTGCAACGTGAAGGTGCTCTGTCGGTTGCGGGTTAAGATGATTACATAGCAAACAGCGCGGAGTCTCAACGCACTCTTTTTTCTTATGCCCAGGCGCTCCACACTTAAAGCAAAGCATACTACGGTCAGGGCCCTTGCAGTTCGTAGTGGTGTGCCCGTATCCAAGGCACCTGTAGCATCGTACTGGGATGGCGCGGCAGTGAATTCTGCACACCACCCAGCCGATTTTTATTTTTCCTTTGGCCAGGAGTTGTGTAGCATCTTTCTCCGTTACTTCGAGTATGGCCAGCCTTTGCCCTTGGTGATTCTCTGGAGAAAGCTTTACTTTTAATACAGTTATTCCAGGAAACTCTTTTTGAATGGCTTCTTCGACCTCAGCCGGATCGGCGATGCAGTCCAGGTCCCTTACTTCCAATGAAGCTCTTGGCTCCAAGGTGGAGACGGTGGCTTTTGCCCCAAGGACGTCCTTTATTTTGTCGCGGAATATCGATTTATCGGAGGAGTCCGCTCCAAACTCGACGAGTAGCCCTCCGGACCTCGTCGATCGTAGAGTTTTAATAATCGTCCCTGTTTCCTCCGGCTTGACATTATTGCGAATATCGCGTAGAACGTCAGAATAGCTCCTTCTGTCGATGGGCTTCACAAGAATGGCGTCCCCGAGGGCTCTTCGCTTTTATCTTGCTGGTTTGTCCACGGTCTTTGTCGTTGTTTGAACAGGCACTGTTTTTTGGCTAAGCCTTTGTTCGCGTTTTGCAGATTTTTTTGCCGCCTTAGATAACACGAGTTGGAAAGCGTCTTTTCTTTGTGGCGTTTCTTTTTCTGGCTCAACGTTCTCTTTACGCCTTTTCTCCTGTTCGCTCTCGAGAGGGCTAGTAGCAGTCCTCTTGATACTGGGAAGGAAAGGTTAGGTGACTTTAACGGGCACCGTTTGATCTGGATGTTCTTCTTCCAACTTTTTCCAGAGTCTCCTGTAGTGGCGAACTCGATCCAAGAGGTCTCGAGCTCAAACACTCCATTTTTTACATCTTTACTGATGGTTTTTTGGTTTATGCACGCTCCTTGCATACGTTTGAGGATCGCATAACATTTTTTAGTCAACCGTTCTTCCTTAGAACGGTTCTCCGCGATAACCTCCTTAACAATCAGGTCTTTTTCGCCGACTTTTTCCTCCGGGGGCTTACGTTCTATGGTCTGCGTTCCTCCTACTGAGGATCTTTTTAGACCTTAGACATTTCTCATAAAATAAGTTGTCTTTCATTATCCTTAAAATATTTGTCCATCGCGTTTATGGCATCAAATCGTAAAGACTTTATGTAAACTTACTAATTATAATTTTTTATGATGTTTAGCTTAGGTGTCTACCCTATTGTTTTGTTTGTTGTTTTTTGAAGTTTTTTTTTTTTTTTTTGATACGGCTAGCCTCGTTGGTTTGGTGTCACAATTTGCTGTGTCTGGGTTTAACTGATTTTGCTCATTTGTTGTCAAGATGAAAATAGTGTCATATGCGTCAAGTTTTTTATTTGTCATGGCCTTTCTAACGTTCATTTGCACGTTATGCTGGCATTCTACTATGTGTTTAACGACCACCGACTTATATGTGCGGTCATTTTTTGGCGGTTCTTTCTGATTTCAGCTTCTCAAAGATGCTCCCGAACTCTCTTTGTGACCTGCCTCTGTGTTTTCGGTTTTTTTGTCCTTTGATGTTGCCAGTCTCGAAATCAGTTTCGTGTTGCTGCTTGTTGACGCTACTGATATGTTCCATGGTTTGGCGATTTGTCCAATTTTTCTGTCCAACTTTGCATGCGTAACGGCTAGTCATTTCTTCTCTCGCTGGTTGGCTTCCCTGTTCTGTTTGAAGAACGTTGTTAGGATGTCATTTGACAGTTACTTTTTCTACATAATGTTTTGGAATTCCCCTTCTGTATAAAATATATTGTCTAGGATATGTTGCTCTTTTTTGTTGAAGTTACCTGCGCTAAGTGGAAGTATGAGTAGTCTGTGTATTCATGCGTTGAATATTGTCATTTTATGTGGCTAGCTCTAGTTGGAACATGTTGGTATTGCTCGTTACGTTTTCATTGGATTTCTTTAAATTTCGTTTTGACAAGTTTTCGCTTCTTTTAAGATATGAACATCAAAAAAGTTTAATTATTCGTTGTTATTTTTTATGTTCAATTTCTGAGAGAATTTTATTTATACTGTTAAATACAACGTCTAATTCTTTTTGACTATCGCTAAGATATCATCCATGTTTCGGTCATAAACAGTCTAGCAAGTTTAGCGTATAGTTTAGTTTTTCTTCCACATTCTGAGGATTCTTCATATCCTGCAATCTATACCTCAAATATATATAGCGCTTCTTTGATTGGGATGCTAAGGGATGGTTATTCTACGTCGAATGAATCCGCTATTTCACCCTCCTTGATTTGTCCTTGTTTATTTTGACATTCCACTACTTCTGAAGTGTTTTTTACTGCATATGTCCCTCTTTTTAGTCCAAGTTTTCCTATTCCAGTTGGCAATGTTCTGCCGTGGTACGTTGTCAGCTGCGACGATTTCTCTCATTTCTTTTGCTTCCTAATGGATTTTTGGGAAACACTTAATCCTCGGTAAAGAAGGGTCTGACATCCCCATATCCGTCTTGTGTTCAATTATCAATTCACACTCTTTCATTGTACTCTCTACCATTTTTAGTGAGCTGAGTAGTGGAGCGTTATGTAGCTCTTGGAAATTTCCATTTTTGAGTTTATTATTGACTAGATCATCATAGTCTTCCTTGTCCATGATCACTACTAAGTTTCCCTTATCAGCTTTAATATAGTAAACTTTTTTGTGTTTAAGTTCTTTAACAACTTTTTCTTGATTATTAAGTGGTGATTTAATTTGATTGTTGTTATTAACTACGGGTTTTTCGTTTTCACCCTTGTTTGTTTTTTACATCGGAGCTCAGGTATTTTATTCCAGATTTGATGTCTATGACCAGCTCTTTAATCGGTAGGGTTCTATTAAATGCATAGTGCAACCCCATGTTTGGTAACTTTACTTGTTCTTCTTTCTTTTTCCTTTTTTTTGTGCAACACCTTCGTTTCTTTAGTTTTTTTTTAAATATTTTCTTTTAGCCCCTGAGTGGAGTTCTCTATTTTTAGATGAGTTGCGTATGCTAACAAGGTTGTTGAGTTAAGCTTACTGTATAACAACTTAATACTTTTTCTGATTACAAACCTGTCTAATTTAAATTTTTGTTCAAATCTATTCTTTAAATTAAAGGGAATTGAAATTGCATGACCCCAACGAGTAAGTTTATTTACTATACGCAGCTTTAAAATCTTATAATCTCACTTATTTTACCCATCGCCTTCTTAAACTGCAGTAGACAGTTGAATTTCGATGCAGACTTGCTTGTCGTATCAATTTCCAATTGTTGATTTGGGTGTTTGCAGTCTTCTAACAAATAAGAAATTCTTATTATTATTCTTTGTGACACAAAATTGATGAGACTAGCCGCATCATAAAAACATCAAAAACAACAATAAAAACAATAAGGTAGACAGTTGAGTTAACATCATAAATAATCAAACTTAGTAAGTTTAAACAAGGCCTTAACACTTTGATTTATTTATTGATTTATTGATACGATTTGATTGATTTAAAGTTTTGTGGCAACTGAAAATTTCTAAAAATTTTTGTCTGCTCTTTACGTTTGCCTTTTTTATTGGCGCTTTATTGACACTTTATTCCTTTCTGCAAGATTTTAAGGCCATCCTAGTTTTTTTAAGATACTCTGTTAGTGATTGCTACGAAAGTTTTATCCGGCAATCATCGACCATTATCATTTAGACCTGCAGCAAAATATACTACCATATCCAGGACGTGCTTGCCACTGGGCAGAGAGACAGTTTTTTGGTACCATTGATCACAGTGTTGCATTTACGCTCTCGCTAATATTTGCGTACATCCCCTAAACAACGAAAAAGCAAATCATCCCTACTCAATTCCTCGTAAATTGGAAGAATTGCCTTGCAAACATCTTAGAAGGGCATGGTGACTATTTGTAAATCCCTCCGTTGCACCCTCCGTGTTGTGGGTTGGCTTACTTGGCTTACACTTACTTCGCTTCTATTATATGTCGCGGAAGAAACTTAACTTTTGGTGACAAATTTGTGCTTTTCGCGTGCTTTACTTCACCAAAAGTCGTTTTAAGTGCATTTGTTCTACTTAATATTAAAAATAAAGACGTAAAAGAGAATAGTTTCACTATGTGAAATGTGAAAGTTCATTTTAGTTCATTCAAGTTCAAAATAGTTTCACTATGTCAAAGCAAACATCGCCTGATACTCGGAAAATTATAATAGACTTACAAGAAAAAGGTAAATTCTTGCCTGAAATTGGCGAAATCGTGTGCAGAAACCACTGCACAGTAAAAAAAATTATTGATAAGTATGCCAAACATCATCTCGTTGAAGATTTACCGAGATCTGGACGCCCAAAGCGGCTTAGTGGTACTGAAGTTAAAGCTGTAGTAAGAGAAGTAAGGGCATAACCAGCTTCAAGTGCAGTTAAATTGTCAGAAGACATAACGCAATCATCAGGCAAACCAGTAAGTGCGAGTACAGTCAGGAGAGCGCTTCATAAAAATGGTCTACATGGAAGAATACCACGGAAAAACCCATACATATCCAAGGGGAATCAGATCAAGCGTATGGACTCCGCTAAAAAATACAAAAACAAGGCTCCATCTTTTTGGGAAAACATATTATACACAGATGAGAGCAAATTCGAAATTTTCGGCGCGAAAAGGCCCCCAAAAATATGGCGTGCTAAGAATGAAGCCTTCAAAGAAAAGTGTGTTACCAACACTGTTAAGCACGGTGGCGGTTCAGTTATTGTATGGGGGTGTATGGCGGCAACTGGTGTTGGTAATCTTGTTTTTATTGACTCCACAACGGACAAAATGGATTATTTAGCCATTTTGAGGTTCAATGTTGCCCCTAGCGTCGAAAAATTAGGCTTGTCTGGAAATTGGATCTTTCAACAGGACAACGATCCAGAGCATACGTCCAAAATTGTGAAAGAGTGGCTACTGTACTGGACTCCTAAGACACTTGATCATCCGCCGCAATCCCCAGATCTTAACCCGATCGAGCATCTGTGGGAACACCTTGACAGAAAAGTGAGACAAAGGGTCATTTCAAGAAAAGCCGACTTAAAGAAAGTTATAAAGGAAAAATGGAGCCAAATCTCTCCCGATGTTACAAAAAAACTTGTCGCGTCGATGCCTAGAAGACTCAATGAAGTGCTTAAGTCCAAAGGAAAACAAACGAAATACTGAAAAATTAAAAAAAATCTACTTTTTCTATTGAAGTTCTGTTATGTTTTGTTTGCTGTTTAATTTTCTTGACGCGTGAAATTTAGTCTTTTTTTTTTTGATTAAGGTGAATTTATCTTTGTTTTGTATTACTTTTGTTTAATGTTTATGTTGTATTCAGTTTTTATTAAATAATTCTTTAATTTCTTATACTTATTTTTGATTTTCTAATAATTACTTTATTTTAATAAAATTCTTAATACAAGAATCTAAGGTGTTTACTTTCTTTTGACGCTCACAGTATATACTATACATACTACAATTCTTGCGCACGCTGAAAGTTGCGCACCATCTTGAGGAACTTGAGGAACTTGAGAAACAATTTCCTCAGTTGAAAAAAGGATCATATATATGCACAGAGTTCAAACTGTTGATTTATTAAGTCTAGACATTTGAAGGAAACTTGATTACAAATATTTTAACATAAAATTTATACTAAGTTCATGATACTTTATTGGAGTGGTACTAATAACGAATTCGAGAGGAAAATTTAACAAAAACCCCTACTAGGCTTACATCTAACTTATAAATAATTTTATCTTAAAATAATTATGACTTAAAATATAAACTAATTATTCTAAACTAATTATTCTAAGCTGATCCATGGTTGAGGACACTTGGTCTTGGTTTTTAAATATCGCTAAGAGATTGGATTAGGAGCTTCGGGAAGTATTCGGCTTTTTTGAGTAGATCAGTTCTACGTGATTCCGCGAGCTTGCTGATAGGGGTAATATTAGCTTTTTGGTGGAATAATAAGGTGTGTTTAGGGCCATTTCCAAATAACGATTTTGGGTGACTTGAAGCTTAGCTTTAGGGTATTAAACGCATTGGTACCAAGTGGGAGCTCCGTAGGTTATTATGGGTTGTATGCACATTTTGAGGATGAGGATTTTGTTACGCAAACTCATGTGCGACTTTCGATTGTGCAATGGATATAGGGACAGAACCAACGTGAACTTAGAACTGATGTGCTCGATGTGCTCAATGTGCTTTTCAAATGTAAGTTTCCGATCTAGTTTAAGACCAGGATCATTTGGCCTAAAAAGTTGATGGGTGTGTTTGGGTTTTCTGCTGAAATATATTGCTGCGGTCTTGTTGACATTGATTTTGATTTTCCACCTGTAGAAGAATTGGTAAATTTTTTCTAGCATTTCTTCTAGATTGGAGATGGTCTGGTTAGGATTGTTGCCAGAGGTGTAGAGAGAACGTCGTCCGCAGAAGCCGCTAATTGGCAATTTCGACTTATAGGAATGTCACACGTATATATATTGTAAAGTGTTGGTCTCAGACAAGAGCCTTGTGGGACACCAGCAGGGGCTGTTTTGGGAGCGAATGTTGCACCTTGGACTTTCACGTGGTATGTTCTGTCACTCAAGAAGGATGCGATTAGTTTCAGCAGGTAAGAAAGAGTACTACACTCTTTAAGTCTAAGAGTTAGGCCATCATGCCACACGGTATCGAACGCCTTCTCAATGTCAATGGTCAGTAGGCCAACCGATTGTTTTCTAGTCAATGCTGCTTTAATGTCTTTGGAGACACGTAGCTGTTGGTGTTCTGTGGAATATCCATGTCTGAAGCCAAACTGGAAGTGCGGGAGCATGTCATTGTTTGCGATGTAATCCGTCAATCTTTTCAAGATAAGTTTCTCGAATAGTTTGCCGAGCGCCGGCAGTAAGCTTATTGGCCGATAGTTGTTAGGGTCATGCGGGTCTTCACCAGGCTTCAGGACTGGTATTATGCTAGCGTGTTTCCAGCAGCTTGGGAAGTATGAAGGCAGGCATTGAAGATATGGCAAGTTAGAATCACCGCTTTCTTTGGAAGGTTCTTGATGACCATATTGGGTATTCCATCAATTCCAGGAGCCTTACCGTTCTTTAGTCTCTTTATTTGCTCGATTAAATGTTTCGGTTTTATTAGAGCACCGGGAGGTAAAATGTTGGTGTTTTCAACGGATAGTAGTGACTTGGCTACTATCACTTCTGCCATGTTGTTGCTCATTCTATGGTAGATATTGTGGTGTTCGTGGAACTTATCAGCAAGTAACTCTGCTTTTCTTTCGTTAGAATGTATCTGGCTACCATTTTCGTCGTTCATATCATATGGAAAATCATGATGTTTATGTTTTAAAATTTTAGTCAACGTTTAGACTTTTCGTGCATTGAAGTCAAGGTTGGTGAGTAGGTTATTTCAGCGATTGTTTCGCAGGAGATTGATTTTGGCCTTGATAGCTCTCGTTAAAGAGTTTACGCCAGTTCTCAAGGAGACGTGACGACTTCTCTGCCACTGACGCCGTAGAGAATTACGTGCTCGGATCAGCTTGTAAGCTTCCTCATCGAGTTCAATTGCGTGGACTTTTCTGCTTTATCTTGGTGCACTACAATCTATTGCTCTCCAAATGGTGTTTTTAAGCTCTTCTTCTATTCTTCTATACTTCTATTCTTCTCTTCTATTTCCCGCTGAATTTAGAGAAGTCAGAGTGTCTAGAGCTAAAGAAGTTTGGTCGTTTATAATTGTGCGGAATATGTGCCAGTTAGCTTTTTTGAAGCAGTGGAACCGTTTCGGAAAATAGGATCATATTTCAATTTTTATTGGTAAAATCAGTTTAGAAGCGATGCATTGCACTCCAAACGTGTTCAAAGAAGTTATTCAACCTCAAAAATCAAACGATTTAATTTTTTTACAGTGTCAGACCAATTGCATCTGACTTTCATGAGTTTAAAGGTATTTTAAATTAAAAAAAAATTAAAGATGTTTTGAAAACTCTTGAGTTGTGTCATTCACTCAAGTCGGTTTAGTTTTATCAATTTTAGGACTAGTTTTAGCAATTTAACAATTCTAGGGAAATTTATTTAGTATTATCAACGTAAATACCTTTTTAATTGTGGTCAAAAATAGCTTCGCCTGCAAGATTAACAGATTAAACCGATTAAAGTTGGGGATAGAAGCTAGAGTTTGTGAAGAAAATTCAAGAAAATTTCAACCCAATTATCCAAAAAAGTTTCAAAACGGGAGAAAAATCGCAACCAACTAACTTTAGCGCATTAGTAACATAAGATACTTTAGATACCTTTAGATAGGTTTAGTTAATACAAATAGCAAAAGGGAATTGAAGTCGATTCTGAGTCCTAAATTTGGGAAGAAGGAGAAAAAGGGAAATTCGAAACTTTCAGGACAAACAAGAAAATGTTCCTACTATTATTACTTTCAATATTTTTAATATTACTGTCAATTCCAATAATAATTTCTATTAATGATTCGTCGTTCAAGATTTTCTGCGTTTTCTTTCTGAACTTCCAATGATAATCTCGCAACTATGCTATTATTGCTTCCGTTTCTGCTCTGTTCTATCGTAAAAGCTCACTTGCTTCGAAACATGCTTCGAAACATAAAGATGGAATCCATTTAGAAGCTACAAATTGCTAAGTATTCAATCAGTGGGTGGTGGCACCAAGTGGCACCAAGGACACCCTTGGATATTAGTCATATTGAAATTCTCATGCTGTGAAGGAGAAATCGGTCAGCCTTTTTCATCCTGTATGGAATCACCATCGATACCGTGAATAAATCATTTCCAATCGCTATCCGAAAGAAACTCCCATCCATCATCTGGATGGACTAAGGGTCTATTGGCTAATGCGAAGGAGAGCGTTCTTAGCAGGAAAATATCTTTTCCAGCGCTCATGCTGTTTGCTGAATTATAAAGAATATTGAGAAAGCATCCAACCCGAACACTTTTGTGCACTTGAACTCACCGAATCCAATTCACGTTGGCTGCTTTTTGTCCCGGCATAGGATCACAACTTGAGATTGCATGTCCTTTATTATTTCATTGATTTTGAATTATTTCGAAAGTTTAAAAAAAGGGAGAAACATATTAGGTGCGTTTGGGTGCCAGTTTTTGTAAAGGTCAAATAAATCTATCAATTTCAGTTGCTCCAAATGAGCGTTTGTTTCTGAGAAATGGGTCATTTTTGCTAAGGTTTTGGTTGACTTTGGTTTTTTCTCACACAAAACGAAACGAAAACTGGGTATGAAGCATTTTTTGCATATTATTCTTATACACGATGCGAGGTTTGGCATATATTCGACAAAAATTAAACGAAAATTGAGGAAAATTATGAGAAGTTAAGAGGCAAAATTTTCGTTTTTGCCAGGATTGCGAAAATAATTAAATGTTCTCAATAAATTTTTAAAAATTCTTATTAATAATGTTTCATAAAAATCAAGTAATCAAGGTTTCTTTCGAATTCAAATTAATGTTTGAATTCGAAACATTCATCAACAATTAATGTTTCTTATAAATTTTTTTTGGAAAGATGAAAAACAAATCAGACTAGAAGGGCTTAAATAAGGATAATTATGTGAGCATCATTCCAACGTGCTAAATTATCTTGGGGAAAATATGACATCACTGATCGGTTGGTTTCATGCTTAAATGAAATCAGCAATCATTCTTTTACGCTCGACATCATCCACAGATCCTTGTAGGACTGAAGGAGACCCAATCTCAATGGAAACAACATAACGGAGTATTTTTCTTAAACTATTTCATGACATAAACCTTGAATTCTGGGAACAAAACCTTGATCAGAAAAAGAGTGTTTTCGCTTTTGGTTTCTGGTTTTCAATTCGGACCATCTACGGATTTCGCCTCACGGAACGTACTTCCTCTTTAAAAAAAAATGGCAGATAGGAGCATGATATAAAGGATAGGGCTGCCTTTTTATACCTGGATAAGCGCTGATCCCCATTTAATGGGGGTAAATACAAACTTTAATAAAAATAAATAAGAAAAAACTCAGCCAGGAAGGAAATTTAAATGGAACATTTATTTTCATGTGGTCCTCAAGTTTCTCACTATCCCTAATGAGGAACTAAAGGCTATTTGTCAGTCTGGTGGAAAAAATGCTACCTTTAATAAGAAATATATATATAACTTCCAAGATTTTGTGGCAAAACTATTGCAGCGAATCTTTGATTCATATTTCCCTGCTACTTAAACTTGCTTATATTCAATTAAAAAAAAAAGAATTTCTGGAATAATAATTGGTTGACAGGAAAATTGGACACGTTTTACTCTGGCTTAACACTATATAGTAGGGAATTCTTCTAGCAAATTGCGTTGTAGAGTGGGGCTTTTGGTCAACTTCGTGCAAAAATAAGACTTTTCCGGTTCCGAAGTCCATTTTCGAACATCTGATATTTCAGCTAATACGACGAAATTCAACAAATTTGTCCTTTCGCTGGACGTAAACTGTCTGAAAGCAATTGAAGACATAATACGAAGTCTTCAAACATCAAGAAAATATGGGAATAATCTTGTATGAAAATATTAGTAAATCAACAAATAATCTCCAACTTTTCTGATTCCTGTTTGAAAAAACTGCGAGAAAACGATTTTGACGACTCCGAAACGTCATTACTGCTGCAAAAGATGAGGAAACTGGTCAGGAGACATCAAGTCTATGTAAAACCAGACAGTAGAATCTCTTAAGCTCTCGAAGCTTCGTGAATAGATGTAACCAATTGTTAGTGTCCTGAACGTCAAATTAACAAGCAAAATCTGGTCGGCACCAGATTCTAGAGTTGAGAGAAATCAAAACAGCATCTGGTTCGACAACTGACACCTTTATCTCCGCTGATATTTCTTGTCAAATCAGTGAAATGACCAAGAGAATCAATATTTTGCCTGCAGAGTTATGACATGGATGTCAACGCCGACCCTGCCGCAACCGTTTTTTAAGGCTAGACCTTCCAAACCACGAAGCCAATCAAGAGGTCTAAACAGAAAATAGACGAGGTTCAGCAGTAGACGATGTTTCAAATAATCTAAACCAACTCTTTCTTCATGAGGAGCTACTCTTTCTTCATTTTTTGATCGAAACTGGATCTGACGTAACGCTAATTCTAACCAAGTTTAGTGAAAAAATAGTCCATCTGCAACCCTTAATCTTGCTGGTACGAATGGGTAAACTATAAGGATGTATGCCCATGAACTAAAGAAAATTTTAAAATGGCCTTACTTGTGAGTTCTCCTGGCGCAAATTTTCCAGCACGTTTCAAGTTCTTATTCGATTAAATACGTAAGAAAATTATCCTTAGAAAAAACCTTAAGTCAAATCTTCAGATGTAATGCAATCCATCAACTTGTATAAGGTGAATATAACTTTCTTAATCGTCGGTTTTGACCACAAAAATTTATTGCAAGAATTTCTTGATTTTACCAAACTAGGGAAACAAAACGGCTTTGCAAACATGTGTCCCCACCAAATTGAGATCAAAGGCCATAAAAATACCCAATCGCGCAAAGGGAATTCGAGGATATCGCCGGAACGAGAATCTGCAGTCACGCGAGTTGAAAGCCTTTTGGATTGCATGAGATCCTTGTTATGAAACTCGATTTGCGCGATGTCAGCTAAACATTTTGATGTTCTTTTGATATTTTCGTACGTTTTTTTGTGGACGCCATGACCAAATTAAAGATCATTGCCATTATGCAATAAGATTGCTTTCAAACTTAATTTCGAAGAGTCGCAGAATAGCCTCGAATCTGAGACCTCTTTCTTCTATGAAATAGTCTATAATTTCGCACCTCGTCCTATTAGTTCCATGGTTGGAGTATTACAACTAAGGGTCACCGTGAGCTTTAGAAAAATATAGAGTTAGGCTCGCCGGAATTGGGCACTTTATGGTTATAAATAGCGAAAAATAACAACTGTCACAATCTTCAGTGTAAAACCTAATTAACACGTTGTTAAGGTTGGTGGAAGTTACATCGGATTGAAATTTCGGCAAAGATTTTGTGAATTATAACAGAGACCAAAAATCCGCAGTCCTGCAGCCGGCTTATGGGTAAATTTACACACAAAGTGGTAGAAATGTCGATTACCCATCCATGGATTTTAAGTAACAAAATCGAATTTTTCGATAATTCTGACAAACAAACGTCACATCTGAAAGATCCAGTCAACGCTACATAATTTTCAATTCACCATTCGCACCAGTTCATCCTATCCAATCCTCCGTAATTGGTTCTCTGTATATCTCATTGCAATCATCCAATGACCAACTTTTCTTTTCCTTGAGAGGTTTCTTAGCTGTCTTTCTCTTCATTCTCTTTTTAAGTCTAAGTTTGCAGAGAGAACTTTATTAGAGAACTTTAAGCGTATTTTCAACTCTTTGTGTTTATTCTTATCATTTCTTGCTTCTCTTTTATGTGATATTAGTAATGGAAAAATAGATTTTATTTTATCAATCGGTGCATCTTGACAGCTATTGGACGGAGTAGCCAGTTAGCACTGAGGAAGGAAGCCACTGTCTTCCGAAATATCGGTATTTGTTAAAAAAACTTATTAAATAAATTCAATGGTTTAAAGGAAAATTTTGTGTTTTTCAATAACTATTTGTATCATGTTTTGTATAAGAATGCTAGAGCATTCATTTTCGCGAGCGTATTAATAATAAAAAAATAAATTAGCAACTTTAATAAAAATAATTTATAAAATCAAAGAGGAAAACCTCTTTTGAGGATCTATTTTTTTTTAGGTTTTATTTAAGAACAAACAGCTGATTCGGAGCTGATCCCTTCTTCAGTATTACGTCTAATGTTTACACGAATTCAATCCAGACAATGTTTACAAGGGTCCACATTCCATCATAAATCAGAGTTTTCGCTGTGAAAACAGTTTTGAATTGAAAAAATTCTAGTGTAGTCCAAAGAAATGTTATTGGTTCTGACTAAAGCAATGTGCCACTCCTAATTATGAATTGAAAAAGAAAAACAAGCAAATGGTGTCATTATCAAGGCTTAGTCTGTCAATTTACAGATCGTTGAAGTTTTGGCGCAACAGCTCACTGGAGAACTTGTGGATTGAGATGAGCTAGAAACGCATCATTACAAGCGCAAAGATTTACGAAAAGGTGATCAAGCCAAACACACACTTGAGCTTGATAATATTCCCAAAAATACCGAAAAAAAGGTGAACTGATAATTTATAACCAGACAAATGCAAGTATCACCTTGGGTATTGTGCCAAATAATAATTAAATTATGAAGAACGATAAAATTTTTAAAATATTGAACAATCATTTGGCTTGTTATGTAAAATTATATGAAATGGTAAAAAGAGAAAACAAGGTTAAAGTTCACGGACTAAAAACACCTTAAACGCGGAATAAAACTAAAAAAAGGATATGTAAAAGCTGTTGAAACTAGTGACATTCAATATCTGCAATTAATATCTGCTTTTAAGGGAGTCTTGAAATCCTTTGTTGGTTGTTTTTTTGTTTATTATCCTCTTCCATCCCTGTTTAAATCGTTTTATTTTGAAAATTGAATCTACATTCGCTAAATTGCTACTGACTTTCACATAGATCTATATAAATACATCCGGCGTGTGCACTGACGTCCTTTTTAAATGCTGGCAACAAACGTTGCTTCACCAGGCGGCGACATTCTTCTTTCAATCGAATATTGACTAGCGGGAAAGATGCCATAAATCGGATGACGAGGAATAATTCGATCGTGGGCCTATGAACATACACCGAATATTCTTGGGACATTTATGTACATACTTCACTCTAGTTATCTCCTTTTTTTCTGTACACGATATGCTACACAAGCGTTGCATTTATTTTAGGGAATTAAATTCTAGTCCTGGCCATGATGACTTGAAAACTGTATGTTCAAGTTAAACATAGAAATTATAGATATATGACAATATATCGATTTCCCAAAATACGTTAAATTTTTTGAACACAGCACATGGGGTCGATGAAAAAATCAACGAATTTAAGAACACTATTTGGAGAGGTATAGAATACAGTCTACCCAAATCAAATGCCAAAATAAACAAACTTCAAATTAGATCAGGAAGCTCTGAAGCTTATTCGGACCCGAAAAAACCTAAGAAGACAGTGACAAAGATCTAGGAATCCGGCCTTGAAGTTAGGTGTAAACACACTAACTACAGCAATCCGGAACAAAATCTCAAACCTACGGAATCAGTACTAGAATCAAATGCTCCAGAGCTTAGGTTATAACTCAAGGGGACTTTGGTGCTTAAATAAAGTATTCAAAAGAAAATCCCACAGCCTCCCCTACTCACTTAAAGACGCAAGTGCCCAGCAGACTTACTCTTGTGGAGAAAAAGCAGAAATTCTTGCTGATAGATTTCATAATTACCGCAACATCTTAAACAAAATGTGCAATGATATCACATAACTCTCTGCAAAGTATATCTATAACATCTGACTTGCACCCTGGCGCCTACATCACGATTAGAGAAATAGTTGCGCAACTAAAAAAACTTAAAAATTGTTCAGCTCCTGGGACCGGTTGAATTCCTTATTACGTGATGAAAAATCTGCCAAAGAAAGGGATTGTGCTCACTTGCCTCTTATTTAATGCGTTTCTCAAACTATCTTATTTTCCACTTGCTTGGAACAAGCTATTGTAGTACCACTACTTAAGCCTGGTAAGGATCCACATAAGCCAGATAGCCAGATAGCCAATAAGCCTATTGCCAGCCTTTGGTAAACTCTTTGAAAAGTTAATCCTCAAAAGACTAGCAGACTTTGTGGAAAATGCCAACATACTTTCTAACTTTCAGTTTGGTTGCAGACACGGTTATTCAATGGAGCATCAGCTGTATCGTGTCTCAAAGGACTTTAAAACAGCTATAATAGGAAAACAATCAGTTGGAATGGTCACCATTGATATTGAGAAAGCATTCGATAGAGTGTGGCACGAAAGTTTACTTTATAAGCTCCAACAGTACAAAACTCCAACATACTTACGTAACTTGATAGCTGCCAACCTAAAAGATAGGTGATTTCAGGTAAAGGTCCGAGATAGCACCTCTACTGTGAGGAGCATCCCTGCTGGTGTTCCCCAAGGCTCATGTCTGAGCCCTACCCTTTTCAACATCTATACACACGATCTCCCTACAAGCGAGCATTGTCAAATAGCTGCCTTTGCGGACGATACCTGGTTTTATACTTCAGGAACTCATCCAAGTACCATAATAGCTAACTTAGAGAAAATGCTTGAGACAGTTTATCAGTTCTTCTACAGATGGAAAATAAGCATCAATATTGACAAAACTAAATCAATATTTTCCAGTAAAAAACTACCACGTTCCTTGCTGCCTAATCGAGCGATTAACTTTTTAGGACAAACCATACCATGGTCCGGAAATCTGCAGCACCTTGGGCTAATGTTGGACAAAAAACTCATGTTTAAAGATCACATTGAAGAGCATTAAGTCCTTTAATTCTGTACTTCAACTATATCCACTGCTCAACAGAAGGTCCCAACTGAACATTAAGAATAAAATGATAATTTTAAAAATGGTAATTCAGCCTATCATATTATACGGAGCGCCTACTTGGAGTCAATGCGCAAAATATTTAATATCAAAGCTTCAAGTCACTCAAAACAGGTACTTAAAAATGGCGCTAAATAAACATTTTCATTTCTCATCATGCAAATTACATGAGCTTGCTCATATTAGTCCTATCAATAAACTCGCGCTCTCACGCAGAGATAATCTACTAGCTAAGGCATTACACGCGTCGAATCCGTACATTCAAGCGCTCAGGATTAAGATTAATTGGTCATCCTGATAGAGCATGCGTCCTCAACCGAGTATTGATAGTTATTACTAAGATCCAAAATAGTATGTAAATAGGTTTTAACATAGGTAGTAGTAGTTTAAGTTTAAGTTATAGTTACGTTTAAAGGAGGTTTTTGTTGAATTTTCCTCTACTATTATAAATATACCATATGAACAAGTAACATTTGTGGTCCAAACAAAAAAATACTGTAGATGCAATGAATACCGAATTCAGAACTCTCACTCAAGATATTTGCTTAGTCCTGTGAATGTTTAGAAACAATAAAGAACTTGTTTCGAATCATTCAAGTGATCCTTATCTGCTTGAAATATTCCCGTTTGCTGAAACTGAGATACAGAAACTCTAAAGTTGAAGCTCCTTCCGTCCTCCTTTACAAATCCATCACCTAAATATGGCGCTTCCACCAACAAAAATTAACACGCCCAAGCATTGATATCCTGTAAAGCTGTAAATTACACCCTTGTTAATTAGTGGGTTCATAATCAATACTGTACCGAATAATTCAATTTACAATGGAGAAATTGATATTCGGTTCCATTATTATTAACAAGTTCCATTGGAAGTATTTCATGTGAAATAGTAGGAACCTGCGGACATTTATATATGGAGCATGTATAGCTAGTTGACTGTAACGTTGAATTATTGAAATGCAAGTGCAATTTAGTAGTGAAATGTGCTGATGCATGTCGAATTATTGACTTTATTTTTGGATTCATTGTAATTGATTTAATTACTTTACATTCTACATGGATTAATTAAATGATAGCGTAAAGTTTGGAAGTATTTTTTGTTTATCCTATTATCCAGAGCATAAATTTTGTGACATTTTCCTTCTTGTTAATTAGTTTCGACCGTGGTGCCGATAATTCAGTAAAGCGCGAGATATACCCCCACGATGAACCTTCAGTCTTATTAATTTTGTTATGATAAATATTCAGATAGTGTGATGATAAATATTTATGTATATTTTTCAACACTACGGGAAATATTCGTCATTTCACTTCATTTTGATATGTTCACTTCTTATTTATTCATGTTTTAGCATTCAAACATTTCTAAGGAGCATCATGTTTTTCTTCGAAAATTTTCTCATTATCTGTACATGTCAAGGATAACATTCCTCGAATTTCAAATACTGTTTTGATGTTTCAGCAAACTTTTTTATTTTGTAACTAACTTAACACGCTCCGATTCGATATAACAAAAAAACGATGTAAGCAAGGAAGGGGATGATGTATCACATACACTAGGCAGAAAAATTCAACGATCACCTGCGTGCAATCAAATTATAATGTTTGAAAACCGAAGCAAAATAAAATAATTCCAGATTAACTCAAATTGATTCTATATTAAAGCATATTTCATTAGTTTTACTTATTAAAGTATTAAGTTTCGAACAAATAGTTATTTTCACAAAAAACATCCAAAATGAAGAAAGAAATAGTCTGCGTTCACATGTAATAAACGTTTTCAAATGACTGATAATTACAGCTCTGAAGCCTCGATTCCTTGATAAATTTCCCCGATTTCCTCGATTTTTTTATGACCACTTGAAGTCGTATAGGAATCGAAGTGATGAGCGTCGCTATCTTTTCTGGTGATGATTTCTTCCACCCTTCTCTGATAATATTTTTGAGAATTTCTTTGCTCGTCATCGTAGGTTGCCGAATTTTTTTTTGAATCGAGTCCCAGAAATGCTTAATAGAATTATGGTCTGAAGATTGCGGTAGCGCATGTAGAAGTTTTAGCGTATTAAATAGTAGTTAGAGCATCACAATTTCGGCTGTATGTTTGGTGTCATAATCTTGTTGAGAGTGATAAGCATTGCCCAAGCCGATGTTTCGCGTACTTTGCTCCAAATTGTTTCTTTGAAATCTTAAGGTAACTAAATTTATTCACTGTCGACTCAAGGTACTTTAGGTAACCAACGCTAGCAGCCGCCATGCGTTCCCAAACCATTACGCTACTATCACCTTGTTTCACAGTGGGCAGCAAATATTGCTGTTCCTGATTTTCTCCAGACTATTTTTCATCCTTTTACACTGAAAACGCAGAATTTGCTCTCGTCCAAAAAAGAACATTATTACGAAAATCTTGTGGTTGGCTTAAGTGCTCCTTAGCAAAGACAACACGCTTCTTCCGATTAATATTTATGTTCCTGCGACGGAGAAGACAAATAAAACTGTTGTTTAACTTAATAACACCAACTTTATTTATGATATTCCCGGTATACAATTTATATTGTATACATGAACCGGTATTCAAAAAGGCACCCCAATGCAGCCTTACATTGGGTGATAGGAAACAGAGGCTTGTCCTTACCTTTTGACGCGAAGAACTAACTCTTCCTCTTTAGGACAATTTCACTAGTATTTATATCACTCATAGCCTACTTGGTTTAATTTAATTCAATTCAAAATATCAATGCCTACTTTGTTTACAAACTTTAATTCAAAATAATTATGTCTAATTTGTTTGTATTGATTCAATGTGTGTGATTTGTATATTGTGGGATCGATTTGGGTAAGTGTAACAATTAATCGCGGAAATGAAAGATTTTCGTACTGTAACTCGTCAATGGTTCGCAGCCTTTTCTAGAATTTTCCTGATGGTATCAGGACAAATTTATTTTCAGAACTTTTGCTTAATTTCTACTGCTATTTTCCTTGCAGAGAGCCGCAAATATATTTTCCATTGTGAAAATGTTTCGCCGTTCTCTCAGGATCAGCTTTGTTAAACGACCAAAAAGGGGTCTCTTCAATTTGAAATTGTTTACAACTCTTTGAATTGATGAATATTGTCTTCCAATGACTTTTCATAGATTCCGAAACACAAGATTTTTCATCCTTCCATAATTTCGCAATGATTTTCTTTCTTCCCATGGATTTCTTTTCTTTTACTTATCATTGTAAAAAAACATGTTTTTTCACTATGCAAACTTTACAATAAACTATTCCCCGAATCAAACTCAATAAATTACTGATGCAACACAGCAACAATTTACACTACATTAAGAAAATGCGCTTGAAAGGTTGTTTTTGGGGAAATTCCCTAATTTGATGAGGGAAAGCAGATTTTTTCTGGCTTGGTTTTGTATGTTTCCGGCTAAAAGTACAGATATTGTGGCTCAATAAAGAAGTCGGACACACACCCATTTACACTTGAAAAAGGAATAAACGACAGAAGAATGTATTTTAGAAAATAACAAAATTTATTTTCTTAGCTCTATATTATTAACTTACGAAAAATAAAAACATTGAAAACATAGCTCAATTTTGTGATTATTAAAAAAGTAAAAAGTTGAAATGCAGCCAGAATTCATGTCAAAAAAGAACTCGGACAGCACTCTACTTCTTTTTGAGTTTAAAAGGCGGATTCCCCGGATTTTGTGTAGTTGACAGCTCTTAGCATCTGATTGAAACAAATTGAAACCGTAAATTTTATACGTGGGTGAAATTGTGTGAATTGTGAATCTTCACGGGGGTGAAATTGTGTAAAATGGGAACGCAACGTGGTCAAACTTCTTTACAAGTAAGAGAACTCATTTCGAAACATTATAAAGAAGGATTACCGGTCCGTACTATAGGGGAAATCGTAAATAGATCACACTCCACTGTTCACGATATAATTAAACGATTTAAATGATGCAGATCAGTGGAAAATAAAGAAAAATGTGGTAGACCTAAAGTGTTTTAAAGTCAGATTAAGTAAAGTCAGATGAGCGATGGATTGTACAACAAATTCATAAAAATTCGAAATTAAGTGCTCCAAAATTAGCTCAACAAGTATCGAAATATCTTAATAAAAGTGTACATCCTGAAACGATAAGGTTAGTTTTGAGACGAAGAAATCTACATGGAAGAGGAGCCCATAAAAAACCATTCGTTAGTAAGTGCAATAGGAAAAAGAGACTCAAGTTTGCCTAAGCATATAAAAATAAAGACCTATCATTTTGGGAAACTGTGATATTCGCGGACGAAAGTAAATTTAATGTATTTCGCTCAGATGGTCAATGCTATGTTTGGCGTAAAGCTAATCAAGAGCGCAAAGAGTGCAATCTACGATCCACTGTGAAACATGGAGGTGGCTCGATAATGGTGTGGAGCTGCATGTCCGCTGCTGGTTCACGTAAACTTTCTGTAATCGATGGAATTATGGACCAAACAAAGTATTTGACCATTCTGAAAGAAAATTTAGTAGAAAGTGCTGAAAAATTCGGAATAAAAGATAACTTCCAATATTACCACGATAACGACACAAAGCACAAGGCACTCAATGTGCGTTTATGGCTGCTATACAATTGTCCACATGTACTGGAAACACCTCCACAATCTCCTGACATTAATGTTATCGAGCATTTATGGGCTTATTTAGAACACCAATTAAAAAGCTATTCAATTAAAAATAAGGAGGACTTGACAGTAGCTCTTCAGGCAGAATGGGCCAAAATCGACCCTTCTTTTTGCAAAAAACTTGTCGAATCCATGCCTATAAGATTGGAAACCATAGTGTGAAATAGAGGATTGCCAACTAAATGTTAAAAATAATAATCAAATTCAAAAATCTCACAAAGAATTAACTGTCCGAGTTCTTTTTTGACATGAATTTTGGCTGCAATTCGACTTTTTATTTTTTTAATAATCACAAAATTTAGTTATGTTTTCAATATTCTTATTTTTCGTAAGTTAATAACATAGAGCTGAAAAAATAAATTTTGGGTTTTTTCTAAAATAAATTCTTCTGTCGTTTATTCCCTTTTCAAGTGTAAATGGGTATGTGTCCGACTTCTTTATTGAGCCACTGTATCTCAAAAAAAGCTCGAAGGAAATTAATGAAAGTTTAAAAAAAATGTTCATCGATAGGCGAATTAAAATCGAGAAAATGTTCGATACGTTTCGTTTTGTGAATATTTGAAACTTAATGGCATCAGTTGAGCGCAGCCTTGATCTCTAGAATAGATCAATTATAGATCAAAAATAGAATAGAACAAATAGATGAATCTCTAGATCAATTGCTATAATTTTGTTTTCAAGTTCGAAATGCTTCGTCTCAGGTTTACAAAAATCACTCATATGGAATGTGTTCCAGCCTTCTAATTATCATTGCAGCATTGAATTATTATCATTTAATTTTTGTTTTAATCATTATTGTTGTCACAATTATTGTTTTGTGATGTTTTGTTTGTCTTTTGCCAAAATCAACCTTTAAAATGCAAAAAAGAGTAATGAAAATTTTCAAAAAAAAAAGATAATCTTCTCAACTTTCCGTGTCCTAGATAACTAATTCTCACATGCCGTTGTAGGTGGGATCTCACACACGTAAAAAAAATGCAATAAAAACCACAAAACGTTGCTTTATAATAATTAACTAAAAAAGAAATATCTTTGAGTTTTTGAGGTTTTGCCAGAGATTCATCATTTTGGGGAATTTTCGGGAATATTTTATCAATTAATGTGTTATCCAAGAAGCCTTTGGTGTTTTCTTCTGTTTCCAAGTGCGATCATACTTAGGATAATCCTATTTCTTTGACGAATTATCCTCCCGGATTCGTTGTTTTTTTGTTTATAATCATTGAGTCAAAAAAATATTTTTAGAGGTCAACGCTGAGAATTTCACAAGCCACCCTGTGTTCAACAACGTTACATTAATTTCGTTTGGTTAGAAAATGTAATAATAGACAATTTTCGCAAGTTTCCGGTTTCAGAGTCAATCACAACATCGTGAAGTGATGACGATATTACGGTCAGTGGTACGTAGGATAAAATTGAAAGATCTCTAAGAATACCTGCAATATCCCTTTGGAACTCAAATATTCTAGTATCTAGTAGAAAACAGTGAGATAATGTGCCTTCTATTGCTTTTGCAACTTGCATACAAGTTTTCCATAGTTATACCCCGTGAAGATATTGAAACAAAGTGCGACAACCATTCGACTCATTCATTCGACTCAACTGACAAGAACTGACTGTTTTCCGCCACACATTTGCTCCAACTCTTCCACAATTCTTCCTCTTCCAAAGAAAGATTTTCATGTATAATATTAGGTGCGCAACCAAGTTCCTAATGTTTTTCAAGAGATGGCTCCAGTAGTAAGTACTGATCAATTGTGACATAATCAAATCATCATGGTCCAAGCTTAAACATATGGTAAACAAACCGCTTCGACACATAAGTGATTTTGTTTTCGTGTCATATACTTTTGGTTGTGTAAAAATGTCGAATTTTGTGCCAAATAATCGTCAATTGCGGGAAGTGATGCTTTTTTTCTTTCATTCAATCAAAACGGCGGCTGAAGCTTATCGAGAGCTGCAAAAAGTTTATGGAGATACTGCTGTAAGTATGAAAATGTGCCGTGATTGATTCCGTCGCTGCAAAGACGGTGATTTTGGTGTTGAAGACCGTTCGCGTGAAGGATGATCAAAAACCTTGGAAGATGCTGAATTGGAGGCTTTACTCGATGAATATCCCTGCCAAACACAGCAGAAGCTTGCTTCAGTATTAGGAGTTACCCGCTGAGCAATTTCCAAGCGCTTGGATGCGATGGGAATGATTCAGAAACAAGGAACTTGGGTTCCTTATGAATCGAAGCCAAGAGACGTTGAGCGTTGTTTTTTCGCCTGTAAACAACTACTCCAGTGGCAAAAAACGAAGGGTTTTCTTCATCGCATCCTTACGGATGATGAAAAATGGATTCATTATAGCAACCCAAAGAGAAGAAAATCATGGGGACTGCCCGGTCATGCTTCTACATCGTCGGCTGGGCCAAAAATTCACGCTGCGAAGGTTTCGCTGTGTGTTTGGTGGGAACTGGGTGGAACGAACGAACGAAATTATCACTGGGGAACGGTATCGAACTCAATTGATACGATTGAGCCGAGCACTGCGCGAAAAGCGATCACAATATGAGCAGAGGCACGAAAAAGTCATTCTACAGCATGACAACGCTCGGCGTCATGTTGCAAAGCCCGTCAAAACCTACTTAGAAACGCTCAAATAGGAAGTCTTACCCCACCTGCCATATTCTCCAGATCTTGTGCCGTCCGATTATCACTTATTCCGTTCGATGGCACATATTCTGGCTAATCAGCAGTCATATGAAGACATCTCAAAATGGCTTGATTCGTGGATAGTCGCAAAAGACGAACACTTCTACCGTGACGGTATTTGAACCCTGCCAGAAAGATGGAAAAATGTTGTCACTAGCGATGGGCGATATTTTGAATGATTCATTTTTAACCATTTTTCACAATAAAGTGGCAATTTCATGAAAAAAAAAACAGCGAGAACTTAGTTGCGCACCTAATATATGCATCTTAACAATATTTTACAAATTTTTTGAATGTCGTCCTGATTGATGATTATCAACATGTATTTATTGTGTTATTGTTATAGGGCAATAATAAATCCTCTATTGTTCCAAAAATATCTGTTTCTTCACACCACATCCGGAAACATAAACCCATCCCTGTATTACCTGTATTGTCCAATACGCTAATCGTATTTTGACGACCAAAATGTTCGAAACCAGGACGAATTAGAATCTCAAACAGTGCCATTACTTCTTATTGTGTCGTTTCAGGCTCATTAACACATGCCCGGATGTGAATCATAAAGAATTAATTTTTATAGTGGTACAAAATAAATGATACATTCAAATTTTCGAAGCCATTTTTTTGTAATTGATATACATTTCAAGATTAACCGGTTCATTAGGTACTCCCATATTATATTAGCTTTTCTCCAAGTATTTACAAATTTTCTTAAGCCCGCTCATTCAAGGACTGGGGGTTAATACATTACGTGAATGCTATAGCAATTATATTTTGTAGACTTCTGAAAGAGAGAGAGATGAGGCTCTATAATTTTTTTTATAATTACCGTTACTTTACATTTCTGAGAGAGAGAGCAAACTCTATCTTTTTCTTTCAATTACGTTACTTTTTGCAATGAGCATTAGAAATGCTTAGACATTTCCTTATCTGCTTAAGTTCGAGGGATCAAAGATCAAAGAGAAAACATCACTTGACATCAGTCTTCTGACAGGATATGGGCCATTCAGGGAAAACTCAAGAAACAGTATGCGTAACATACTGTTGTCTAACAATATTTATCAACATCATCATCTTCTGATTCAGAAGATTCTACCAACGTTAATCTTATAATTCAAATGGGACCGATGGGACAACTACCTTGTGGAACGAAGATATTGCAGAAAAACAAGACTTTCAATTTGATTGGTCTCCAATAGGCGTAGCTAATGATGTGAAAAGTGAAACTCCGAAAGATATTTTCGAAAAAATTTGGTCTTCGGAAATAATGAATTTAAGTGTTAGTTGCACAAATGGATATGGGCAAAAATTGGTGTCACTATCACGCCCGGAGGTACGCAATGGAGGTATTTTTTGGCCTTTGTTTGTTGCAGTATCAAATAAGAACACCTACATATCGTTCAAACTGGTCCAATAATTCATTATACTATAATCCAATTTTCGGCGCAACTATCACAGGATGCAGGTTTGAATATCTATTGCGTTATTTTAATGGTGAATCCGTACCAAATAAGAACAGAATAGCTAAGACCTTATGACCTTATGAAGCTTGTAAATAGTTCATTTCGAAGCGCATATAAGACTGGATAAAATTAATTGTTAGAAGAAAATCTTGAAAAGTCATGCCCATTCTTGATAACCTTGCGTACAAATCGCAAAATAAATCTAAAAGTGGTTATGCTAGAATGAAATTGAATAGAGGTTAGACATATATGGAGATGACAGCGCAAAGACAAGCGGGACGTTCTTTGTATCACAATGGAAAACCATCCCAAAATAATTGACGTACAGAACTAATTTGGTGTATCGAAGAAAAAGCCATTAGCGATCACTAATTTCAAAGTCAATAAACAAAAATATGTCTGGCATAGAGAGATGTGATCAAATGACACCATATTCTTCCTCATCGAAAAAATCTATCCGGTTGTACAAGAATGTTCGATACCATCTACTAGATGTTTCTGTAAGGATTTCAGTATGGTAATTACCTTTACAAGAAAGTAACTAATTCAAATATTGGTTGCTTTGATTTTGGAGACAATCTAATAGGTACGCTTTGGAAAATACAACAGAATTCGAATGGACGTGACTTTGTGCTTGATCGATGCAATTCACAAAGGCATATTTGATGCTGTCCTACAAAAAAATTTTCAGGGATCACACTACGAGGGCGGTTTGAAAAGTTTCTAACCTAACAATGACACAAGAAATTTTTCTCAAACTTGTTTTTATTTTTCTACATAGTCTCCTTGTAACTCTACACACTTCTCCCAGCGATGCTTCCATCTCTTTAAACCGTACAAATAGTACTCGACGTTTTTCTTTGCAAAATTATTGTTCATTGATTGGTTGATTACGAAATTATGGTTGATTGATGAAAATGTATCTCCTCATAGCGCAGCCTTTAGATGAGGGAACAAAATAAAGTCATATGGGGCTAGATCTGGTGAGCAAGAGGAATTTGTGGATTTTCGCCATGGCAACCGCGTTGCCATGTGTTGCAAAAGAAAATCCTGTTGAGACGGCGCGTTGTCTTCATAAAACATGATTTCCTTTTTCTACAAATGTGGTCGTTTTTTCGCAATTTCTGCCTTCATGTTGGCGAGTCATGATGCATGGAATGCTTCTGAAATGTTTTTTACCTTTCTGAAGATAATCAATTGAGATAACTCCATGACAAACATAAAAAACAGTAGCCATCACTTTTCTAACCGATAACATCGAAAATGTAAATCGCGCCCGCCAATAGAGCGTTTTAAATACTGATCAGCAAAGAGAAGAAAAGTTTGGAACTCCTATCTGGCTCTTTTGTATGCTGAATATGCTGAACGCTTTGTGAGTATCACCTGCATACCGCACTGTCTCTGCGCTGCAGTGCTGATTACCGTGAGGGCGGTTTGCCTAGTGCTACTCACTGAAAAGCGAAGGCGAGTCTGCTTACGAAGGCGGGAGTCGGAAGATAGCTTGTGAGGCGAGAGGAAAGAAGAAGGACCCTAGCTTTGCGGCAGGAGCTGCAGGTACACAAAGTGTGGTACAAGCGGCCCGCAGGATTCACTAGCTATTTGGTGCAGTGATTCTGCAATAAGCATGGTGAAACTGATTATTCTGTTACGCTATAACTCAGTGGGCATGTGAATTTTACGTCTTACCTATGAATGTCATCGTCTCTTATTATTGCCCGGGGACCAGAGGTGATGCCAAACATCCCTTCTTTGCATGGAATTATGGTTCGGGCTCCGTTTGTACCTTGCTTTGAATATAGATGCGCTTGGTCCAGAAAGTATAATGGGAAAGATGTTATCAATTATCTGAAAACAATTGGAACTATGTGTCATAATGGATCTGCTTGCAAGGAAGAGCATCTTGGATCGCTCGGCGGTGCAGAAAGAAGGGATTCTCTCTAAAAGTAATCCGTCCGTTCTTGCTGAAAGATTAATTTGCGAACCAGAAGACGCAATGTGGGACCAAAGAGGCTTAATCCGAAGTCTGTGACAAACATTGCCTGAGTAAGCTGTCGGCAGAATACCGGAGTTGTTTAATCGTTAGACCAGTCGCCACTGAGAGTCTCACACTCAAGGCGAGTTCACCTCCAACCACAAGAACATTATTATTTTTATTTTTGCTTATTTTCAAGAATAATACGACAATAAGTCTAGAGAAACATTCGCGGAATTATCAGATATGAAATAACATTTGTCATAATTTAAATTAAAAGAAATGAAAAAAGTCTCCTGAGCTAGAAAAAAAGCTTTTATAATTCTCAACCTTCAAATGTAATTGTTTAACTCTACATATGTCAGTCTAATCACATTATTACTTCTTTGGAAGTTATATATGACTTGCTACGTTATTATTTGTTGGATTGCTATTCTAAAAAAATATTACTTTGCCGATTTTGTCTCCTTTTGATACTTTTTAAGAAAGAACCCAATCTTCCTAATATATCTTTGACGTATTCGTGTTAATGATACATTTTTAAAATCCCCTTTTTTACCTTTTGTCCTTTCATTCTAACAAGTGATCAGCTCTGTACAGAACACTTCCATGATATCATAGAAAGTGCAATCACTTTGCATAATTGAATTGTAACATCAGGTTTCCATTCACTATTATCACTTTCCAGTTCTCCACGCCCCTGATATCCGCCTGCGGGCAAATGTGTAGTGCTCAACGATAAAGGACTTCTATAAAATCAAATTTAAATTGTAAGGAAATAAGAACCAGAGATAATTTCCCCTGTGGTTAAGACCACCTTTTCCTCTTTTCGCCATCCACTGGATCGGATAAAAAAAAACTTATCTAATTCCAGTTCATCGTGTCCCTCTTATCGATATTCAATTTGTTATGCTTTGGGTAATGCCATAAGCGGTTGCCATCGAATGATGAAACACTGAGTTGAACAGCAGCTAAAACGAAATATTGCTTGGGGTGTTCTCTTTCAAAGTCACATTGCCGGAAGTAATCAGAAACGCTCCCTGCCAGCTCCTTCATCCTCCATTCTGCTCCGCCTGAACTTGTGTTTCCGTTCGCCCGGATCCCACTGTTAGAGGGCAAAATTCAATATGAAGTGAGCTTTCCATTAAGTGTGCTGGGAAACTTTGTGCAGCAAGTATTAATCGCGAAACAAATTGGAAACTCCCCCATTAATTGAAACATCTACAAAAGTTTTCCGTAAATCGCTTTCACTCCTTACGTCCCATTTGCTAGCGAGTGGACATGTTGTTTGCAGCTAAAGTTGGTTTATTTTGGGGGTGTTTATAGGAGCTGCTTACAGGGATGTTTCCATGGCGTACAGCTCATGCGACAAAGTTTTAGCCCATTTCAGTCCTGACATCAAACATTTCATGAGAGTGCGAGATTAATGAAAACCAAAAAATGAATGCAGTCCTTAAGCTTCACTGAACTGAGAATAGTTGAAAATTCTGAAGTGTTTCATTTCTTGCTGAATTATCAAGAAAATGGGCAAATTATCTTAATGGAAATAGAATCTTTGAAATTTTAATCTGTTTCCCCGTACAGCGTCATGAATACTTTATTCAGAGAAGGAGAAAATTCACAGATGCGAGAGCACTTCACGCTACGAAAATATTTTTCGGGTAAATTTTATTCATCACTGAGCTAATAATCGTTTTTCACTGTGCCCATTTCACTGAGCATTCATGCAAAATTTCACCTATTTATATTGTACACCTTACACATTCTTATGAGCTCTTCCTTTTTCGTTTTATTCTCTTCGGTACTTAGACAACAGTTCAAATGACACACAAATTTATATGGCCGTTGCTTAGTGCATAACATGCTGTGGAATAAAGGATGTAAAGTGCTACTGGTTAAATTATTCGGAGGCAATTTCAAACATCCGGTACCGGGAAAATTATTCAGTGTGGAACGGAACGATGCTTGGTTTCCACATATGATATTTTATTTGGAATGAAATACTCTGCAGACTGGTACTGTTCGAGGAAATGTAACAATAATTGCTTTCTGAGTAATGGGGAAAGATATCACGACTCACTTTAAAAAAGAACGGAGACGATCAGTTTTCCTTGCGTAGCCTTTTTCGATCAAGTGCTTGACTTCAAATTATGTGTCTTTGATAAAGGTGGAATCTTTGAGTTCATAGAAAGATGTATAAAATGCTAGTCGTTCTACATAGAATCTCAATCAATTGACTTATTAAATGCTAGATGTACTAGAAAGTTATTTCGTTTTCGGGCGAAAACTTTGGCTTTTTCATAGTCAAGGTGTATATTCAAAATCCAGCATTTTCAGTAATTACACTTTAAATGCAATCAAGTATGCGCAGACGGCGTTGATTCTTTTTTATCCAATTTTTTCGTCATCTTGAGTGATGCAGGTTAATAATTGTGGCCTCAACTCGTATATCTGCAAAACTACTAACTATAAAATCCTTTTCGGTAAGTTTGTTGCGCTGGATCAATTGTTGAATAAATACAAACTAATGTAAAAAAAATCCGGACGTAAAAGTTTACTTCAACGATAAAGGAGTTACAATAACTCCTAATCTGGTAAACGCGAAAGGATTAAATAGAAAATGAAGACGGTGCCATTGGCCGAACAGATGATGACCTGAAGTTATTGGAACATTTTCCGAAATATTTGGGCTCATACTTCTGCAAAACGATATACTTTCTGATCTGTTTAACCAGGACTAGTTGAAAAAAAACAAACTTTTTTGATGTACAAACGTGTTTGATGATGTGATGATGTTAATGCAAATTTTTGCTACCGTCACCTGAACAAATATGTTTGAGACAATAACAACATGCCTACGGTTGATCCAATTTTCTATAAACATTGGCCAAATAATATAAAACAGGAGTTTGTTTGGAATGTAAGTGCTGTGTGGACTGACGGTATGCCAAAATTCTTGATCGCGTTGACTTTAAGTTTTTCCAACGAATATTTTTCAATGACCCAATCAGCTCATGGCACATCCTAGAGTGGCTTTTACAATGGCTGAACGGCAACATTTCTATCCTGTTTTGTCAATACGTCAGCCACAATAAAGTTGGTATAGAGAAGCACACAATGGTGGTGAAAAATGCATTAATTGTCTCAAAACTCCAAACGCTCATAACGCATTGTCTCTCACTCACGTAAGGAAATGGCTAAGTATTATTTCTTATTGCCTGTTTGACTCTCTGGAACGAATTCGTGGTTAATCAGATTTTAATAACCGAAGAAAATCAAGATTAATTCCTGCTAGCGTTGACATGATTCTTTCGATTTTGGCGCATTTTAGACACATCATTCGCTAGTTACTGGCAATTTCAAAATGGTAGCAATAATGTGCTTTATGAAAGTAGGGTCATTGAACAAGGTGGGGCGTATCTTTTGCAAACCCTTCTTGAGGATTTTTCTCAGGGTGATGCGATGATGTGTTGACAACCTCTGTTGTCAACTACTGCTATTAAGCCAATATCATAGCCTAGAAGCCGCAGCCTTAACACTCTCTGGCAATTTTTCATGGATAGGGAGAGAAAGACCACAAAAATATTTGAATTTGTATTGCGTTTTTATGCGAAAGCTTCGAAAATTGTATTCTATTGTAGCAATTGTATTCTATGCGGGTCTAATGTCATAGTGACCAAGAGATCCTTGATTTTTTAAAACATTACGGCACCATTTGCTATCATTTCGTCTCCGAATCCAAATCAAAACACAAAATCCAAGGGAGGCACAGTTTATTTGATCCATTTGAAGGATTGATAGACAATCTTTTCTTTTTCTACATAAGGATTTGCCAAAGGCACACTACACCAATGCTAGTAGTCTATCGAAAATTCACACGAGTGTCGAAGAAAGTTCACCTATTTAAAAGTAAGTTTTACTGATTGAGGTTACATGCGTGACTTTAGGAGATGGCCTACCGATAGAAGCTTAAAAACAGGATTTTTTAGGGAATGTGTTTAACGCAGAAAAAGTAGCAACTGTAGCAAGCTTTTCACATTATATTCTTGAATATTTAAACTTCGAACAAAAAATTTTACATTGATATATTGGAACACATGCGAATTTCATCTTTTTTGCTGCAAAGCCTGGGAATTTGACTCTTCAATCCGCGGGAGATTTCCATTGATATCATAAATTTCCATTGATATCCTTTTGTTCTTATTCCTTTTTTATTTCTTTTGTTCCTATGTGAACCACTGAATCCCCAAGAAAATTGTGAACTTTAAAATTTTCGTGAAGTAAAAAAAAGTTTATTTAAAAAAAATGGTTAAAATTCTTTTTTTGTTTTGGGATCCTGAGGCGTTCAAATAGAAGAGGGAAAGAAACTAATTTTTTTCAGCTTTGGTGCGTTTTGATAGATGTCATGTGTTTGTTATTAAGCCTGCCATGTCAGAAAAATCGGAAAACAAAAACTCGAGAAAACGCGCTTCAAAGTTTACCATCAGAAGATGGGGTAATTCTTGATTACTTGCATTAAAAATACGCTGATCAACTATTCCTGCACCATAAAGTAATTCTTCCTCTTGCTCAAAATACTCATTTTTTGAAATTGCTGAAGTCTGCGGATATTACGAGCTTCCTTGCTGGTGAAACCCGAACTTCGAGTCTGCCTCTTGACGCGTTCTTAGTCGACATTATCAGCAAACATATTGCATTGCTGGCGGATTTGTAACTTAAGTAGGGGCATGATACCTAATACTGCAGAAAAGCCTTCGTTGAAAATTCTTACAGCCAAGTGATCAGCAGTTTCAACAGTTTCAACACAATTTTAAATCCGAAGCCTGTATCACCCCCCTCTTCAAATGCTTTGTCTTGCTTCCAAGTTTTGCACAAAAATACATTAGAAATTTCAAGGAACACTGCCAGAGAATCAATTATCCTGTAATAGTGGCCTGAATTTACAATTATGTTATCGGTACTAGCACTGGCCAATTTTCTTGCACTACTGCTTGTAATGAGCACTTCATTTTCTTCACTAAGGAATTGATTATCATGGAATCTGCGTTTTCGTTCTTCGCAGCACGATCACGCAGCACCGATCACGATGTACACTCGACAAGACTCGAAGCAAAACTAGCGGCTTAGAAGCGAATACACAGGCATGGAATATACACACGCATATTATACCTTGACACGTGCCCTATGTAAATTTCAAATATCTTTGCACAAGCCCATTGGACTTCTTCTTGGACAGCTGAAACAGGCACACTAATCCAGATTAAGTCGAGAAAAGAAAGTAGCGCGCGCTCTATATATGAGCTGCAGCTGCCCAACGTTCGTACACCTGCTCGACGTCCTGCGCGTTTAGTGCTGTTACTTCGAAAATATTGAGAGTTGAGGTCTAAACATTCAAAGACATATTTTAATATGATCATAAATCGATCCAAGCAATGAAACAAGTCGATTTTCTCCTTCTCCTCGGTAGTCCCTCGGTAGTCTCCTTCGGTAGTCCCTCCCCTTAACTCAATTAGCTGACGTCAAATTAGTTTACATGAGACACGAATTATTTGAATTTGTGATTTTTTTCAACTTCGATTGTATTTCAAAATAAGAAAAATAAAGGAGATGTCTTCCATGAATTTTTTTTGTGAGTTGTAAGCAGATGTGGTTCATAAATTAGTCAACGGTTACTTGCGTTTTCTTTTTTGGTGTCCCAGTTATATTACTACGTTCATTTCGATTTATGACCTCGTTCTTATATGTGTATAAACTTAGAACTTCCGCACCCATGAGTCTTCGCTGAGTTAGCTACCAAGGGTATAAATCACTTATAAGTTCTAAGTGAAAATGGATAAATTGATCTACCAAAAACTTCTAGAATTAGAACTGAAACCATTTCAAAAACTGACCCATTTCAAAATGAAGGTTATTTTTTAATTATTGACAAGGAAAGGTTGTCAGGTGTCTGCATCTGGTTTGAATGGTACCGAAATATGTTATTTTAAGACGCCCTAGCTTTGTTAATTGGCCAACAGGTAGCCATTCAACCAGAAATACATTTCATCGCTAAATAAAATTTTCTTATAAATTTCGGGATATACAGTCATATGTTTTTGTTCATGTTCGGTAGTCGTTCTTCAATATTCTATGTGAGTTGGGTTTTGTAAACCCGCAAACCACGATCCTTACTTAAAATCTTCCATAATGTGGAACATGTTGAGCATGACAATGGACTCACCTGGGTATTCACGCTGCTCATGTTTTACCCAATTTATCTAACCATAAAACACATGACAGTTGTCAAACCATGCGTATCATTGAAAAGTATTACCAACTTAAAGTTATATACCTGTAAGTGCAAGTTAAAATTTTAACTCATCAATATATCACTTTCAGAAAAATTTCTGACAAAGTTTAATAAAAGAATAAAATAAATAGTAAATGATAATGAATAAAAGAAACATTACTACCGACGAAGACCTTGTGAAAAAGGACGCGCGAATGACCATTAAGTAAGTGTGCAGCGGTAGGCACACTGGTCGTTCAGGCGTTGAAAAGGTTTCCTAAGGCAGTTGGGACCAGAACTGAAACTCAATAGGATTGATATTTGTATTCAACTTCAAGAGCTGCTAGCTCCTAATGGTGATGTAGTTTGGTAACGAATAATAACTACTGACGAACCGTGGATTTCACATTTCAGACCAAAACCAAACCAAAAGTCTGAGACCGAAAGTCAATCCAAAGAATGGGGCGCGAACCTGAAGAAGAGCCCCCACTGAAGGCGATAGTGTTTAACTGACGCAAGACAAGCCATAAATAACTGGATTGAGCAGTTGTGTTCAGTAATTGACGACTATGTTGAAAAACGACATTGTAATATTGACGAAAATTAGCAAAATTAAAAAATAATAGCTGAATCCCCAAAACCTTGGAAACATCCCTCTTATGTTTTCCCTTGATCTAAATGCTGTGCCTACCCCTTAACTGACGAGTTGATTCAAATTTCTCAAACTTTCTTCACAGAATTTACAATTAAATCCTCTTTTTCAGCACGATTTCTGTATGCAACAGCGAATAACTTAAAATAACTTAATTTTTTATCATCAATGGTACACATATCAGCAACAATTGCTGATTAATGAAGTTTTGTGGTCTAATGCGTTTTTGTGGTCTTCTACAATTTCCATTTCCCAATCTTTATATGGTTCTCCAAAATACAGACTATATTCTTGTATTCGGAGCTGAGGGGAGAGAGCCCTGCACTTGAGCTGAGCCTGAGCTTCACTCGCACTGATAGTCCCTGAAGAAAGCCTCTGAAGTCATATCCCTGAAGCCGCTGGAAATATTACTACCAGCTGAAACTTTTCAATACACGAAAGGTTTTCAATCCGTCTCATCTTACAGTTCTCATAATTTGTTTGATTTCAATTTAAGAAGCGAAAAATGGGATTTAAGAAATTCGTCTCCTTCTGAACTTACAAAGACCAAACATTCATCTTAGTTTTGGATTGAACAATATAATTGACGCCATATCGTTGCTTGACAAACGTCCAGATCCACCAACACATTTTCAAAATAAAATCAGTAGAAGTTACTCCTCTTCATTTCAATGTCACATAAAATCTCAATGAAAGGTCAAATGTTCTGCTTCAGAAAATGTCCTTGGTTAGTCAAGCCTGCGAAGAAAATATCTACGACGAAATAATTCTTGGAAGACGCATAGAAATTTATTTATCTCTTTGGTGATGGCAAAAGTTGCCTCGATAATTTGCGAGCGTTCAGCGTTTCGATATAATTTTTAAAACTTTCTCCACTACACACCAACCAAAAAAAAAGAAGAAAATTCGATTGATATTGATTGCAGAAAAGTCTTCATATTTTTTTCATCAACTCAGGTCAGTAAGCATCCGCTCAACAAATAGAAAATAAGGTCATGCTTCCAAGAAACGAATCTTTGCGATAATTTCATTAAATTTCCTGGTAAAAGAAAATTTTCAAACAGGCAACGCATTTAAGTGCCATTCTTTGTCAAAGAACTTTTCCAGTCAGCGTTGGCTACTTAAGCATTTATGCTATAGTGATTTTAGTTGGGATTTGCATTTAATAAAGATACTTGAACTAGGATGAAAACATATTACGTTAGTCAACGTTCACTTTCAAACATGCCCAAGCTTATAACGGGCTTAAGGACGAAATCTATGTAGGGATCAAAGTTTTAAGATAAAAAAAAAATCTGCCATTAATGGTAATGACTTTTTTGTTAAAGTTCGGTAAAGCTCAGAGATTATCTGAATGCTGGCACCTTTTTTAGTGCTGAATGCTTTACTGGAAACTTGTTCGTAGAGTAGATTTGAAAGAAGAGTATGAAGTCAAAATAGCCTTGACAAGGCTAATTTGTTATGAAAACATTGTTCCTTGATCTCTTTATTTGCTTTCAGCTTATTAAAACTTTGAAACTTTATGCAGGACGATCTCATTCAAAATTTAACATTATGTTCGTGAAATAAGCAACAATTTATAGCCTTTAACTAATATTACTTATTGAAATAATTAGATTACGATGAATGAAAAATCCTGAAGAATTGAGTATTTCAGGTTCAAATTCAAAATAAAATTGAAATTGTCAGAGAATTCATTTGTACATATCAAATGTGCACATAAGACCTGGATTTTCAGTGAAAAACAATTGGATTTTTTTCACGTAAAGTGATTTAATAAGCCACCGCAAACTATAGCAGGACTAGTGGACTGGCAAATTATTCGTTAGCAACATAAATTGAATTTGAGATCCCTAAGGGTATGGAACATGTAGAACATCTTTGGGACAGGACAAAGACGAATGTTATGTTTTGGCATTAGAAGTGGTTCAACCATATCTAGCTGGCAGTCGGCGGGGCATTCAAAATTCGTAAGCGGCATCACCGCAGGTGTACCAACATTTCTACGTGGTAGTTCATTCGTTGGCAACTTTATCCTTTCTTTTACGCCCTTAAGACTAAACAGCTCATTCCTAAAATGCACCAGCCTCCCGGCATTATCCGACCATCATGCCTTAATTCTTAGCATCACTCACTCATCATTATTCGAGTTAAGGATATCATCACCTCACGTACTCTTCCGATATTTCAGAAACGTAGAATAGCCATTATTTGACTGAAAACTTTCCGACAACCTAAAAGGAAAATTTTTCAATCAGTGTATATTCGATGAACAAGAATGAAAAAGATGGAACAATTCAAGCGGTTTCCTCCTATGTCCTAGTTCTGATGATCTAGGCAGAAACCTCTTCTTTTTTCTAGAAAGGGTAACGATATGCCCTCATACAAAGAACTTATTTCGAACGAGTGTTAAATGGCAGGAGTCCCTAAAGACTAGTCAAGAAGAAATCGTCTCGTCTAAAGAAATAGTCATACTAAAGTCTTAAATCAACCGCTTGGAGAGACTCCTGAATGAAAACGTAACCGCTGAATGAAAATGGTATTCAAAAACAGGATGTCCAGTACGGAACTTTTACTCAAGGAATATGAGAAGATTAATGACCTTACAAACGATCAAACTACCAAGTTCTCAACAAACAGAAACCCCATTAAAATTAATGGAAAAGTCCACCGCATGCATGCTACGCTACGCCCACCCGTGGATCGAGAGGTCGCTCCCGTTTCAACTCATATAGTTCGTTAAATCGTTAAGCTCTCTAATTTTCAAAGCTCAAAGGTTCGTATCTCTTTCTTTATGATGCTTCTCCAGATTTTTAGCGGTTTTCAGTACAATATATGATAATGCTAGCAATCACGATCTCTATAGTTGCTTACGTTGCTTAAGTTGAGATATACACATCGAAGCTGGATAAACAGGGATTTGGGATTTCTGGAAACTTCTTTTGGACTACCCACTAAACACCCCCCCCCCCTGTCAGGCTGAGAACCTAGGTTGGAACTGTTACACACATTACTTCGTGCTAGGCCTCGTGTTCCTACGCCTAGAGGCGCCTTCGGATTCTGGGAATCTCTTCTCTAACGGGAAGGAAGGGAGAGGAAGGAAGTACTAGAAAAGAGATCCATCGATCCCTGATGCCTCCCGGCACTCCAATAAAGCTTTTTTCAGTATCAGCACTGCCCGAGCATATTGCGCCACGCGATTCCAATTGTCAACTGTTTTCAACATTACTCCGACCGTGGTTTCCGAACAGAGCTCTTTCGCTGAAGAGGTCCCCTCGCTGCTGGCAATAATACATTTGATGCTGACACGCTTTAAAAGAATGAAGATATTTAATAATCCATTTGCGTAGCGTTTTGGTTTGTCAATCAATTAAAGTATTTTAAAATTAATCGAATAACAAGTGAAAACTAAATCGTTTTTAGTAAAAACGTCAACTTCTCCTTGCATACAATGCATCTTCTCACGGAATTTTCATGAAAACATCATGGAAAACACTTCATGACACCTCTTGAAACGAACACGGACAAATAATAATTGTAAACAGCAGTTTCAAATTACAATTCATTCAAAAGCTTACATTTTTATGCTATTACTGATTAGAAATTTTTCCTTTTACTTGTTGGTTAGAAGTTATTTTTGGACGATTCTTTCTTATTGCTTGGTTGTTATATGCCTGCTAGCATTCAATTGAAAAACTTAATTCAGCTTTTTCGTATGGTTTTTATTCCTAAGCCCATTGAAATCAAGACAGAAACAGAAATTATGTAGACGATATCCTTGAAATGGAAGTTTCGCTTTGGTTTCTTCCACATCATCGAATTGTTGATCAATTTCCGGACTACATATTTGTTATTGATTAAATGTAGTCATGAGAACAGGAAGACAAATGTTGACAGCCGATAAGGGGAAAAATTTAGCTAAATCCAATTTCTGGGCGCTCACAGACTACGCAAAAGCTCACTTTATTATCTACGAAAGTGCCCAATTCAATTTCCCCTCCTTGCTGTTAGCGCTTTTTGGTGGAGACGCTATGCACTCCTCTCCAAATGTTTTATTAATCATATTCCATATTGTTTCGAAGCTACTCCTTCCAATTTTAAAGCAAGACTCGGTGCAAATTCGTTGATGTACTCTCTGTGTCATTTTTGGAAATAAGTGAGTTTGGCAAGCTAATTCCGAATTAAGGGGTCTGCGGACATCAAAAGGATTCCTAATTTATACTGATGTTTGATAGAGCGCACTAAAATGTTGTGGCGCGAAGATATAAGGATACGCTGGAAACTTTTGGCACAAATCCCTTATATAGCCTCTTGAAAATGGATGTGATTGCATAGGGGCATTAAACTTCGGATTAGTAAATATTTTTAAGCAAACCTAAACCTAACTTCATTGCCAACTCTTTATTACTCCGAATAACACAGCCATGAGGATGTTCCTTACGATTGCGACTTTATCATCAGTCAAACTTCCAAGGCGAATAAATCTAAGATGGAGAACTACATAAATAATAATAATACAAGATGTGGGCGGTGTCGTAATTGTGTAATTCCTCCTAAGAATTTTCCCCTTTTTTTGGGCAATGGATGTAACGTGAAGGTTAGTTAATGGTACTGTCAGTTCTTCTCAGAATGCAAAAACTTATGGTGATTGCGTTTTTATATTTGGACATGTACTCACATAATACTAATGTTTCATATTTGGCAACTATTTGAATACATTCAAAATTGTTGAGAATGTCTTCTATTACCCATCAAATGAGACCGATCCATTGGCTCATCAATCCTGCGATTACATAACACATGTATATAAAATAATTTTATGTGCTGAATGATTTACCAGACAAACCCCAAAAGCCTACTCATATCTGACACAGTGCACCACAGCTTTGCCTCTGCCTATGGAAGATTCTGCCTGAGAAATAAATGTGAGTGTTTTACCTATCCAGGATCATGAGTAAATTCTGCTTTGCAGTATACCCAACCAACGATACCATTTCTGAATAGTAAAAGCAAACACAAAAACGCAAAAAAACAACTGAATAAGAATTGCCTGATTTTCCGAGAATGTATTTTAAAAGGAGCAGTGTGTTCAAATTGTTTCATAAATAATCTATGACAATTCACAATGTACACTACATTCAAGTGGATTCACGGAAATGTATATATTTCTTTTCTGATGAAAACCTTCCCTCTCCTTTTTACTGAGAACTCCTAAGCAATCTATTTTTCATTTCGCTTTCATTGAGAGGTTTCAGGAATTCCGTTGTTAATTTGTAGATTTACTATGTGATGCTTGCAAATATATCTGAATCTGTGAGAACAATTTTCCGGCATGATTGATGGGGGAGGTATTATCGCTGTTTCCTTTGCTAAAGGACGTTCAAACACTTTTTTGTAATTATTGGATGAATACGAAGTAGCTTGAATACGAGAAAATCCCGGTTAAAGCAGGTTTTGAGGAACATTCTTACGGATGCGACTAGATTTATCTTAATGTATCTCTCCGAGTCATAAAAATGCTTCATCGCCTAATTCAGTGCCAAACCATTCAAATGTCAATTTTGACAGAAGCATACTTAAAAACTCCTGCATAAATAATCCTCATCGCTGAACTGAATGTAAGGCACCTGCATGGATTTCCGAACAAAATTATGCAAATCAAATGGGAGTTCTAAGTTGGCGATAAAAGAATAACTTCTTGCTGAGCATTTTTCCTTGGAAAATGTGAGCTAGTTCAACCAAAAAACAGCACATTTTAGATGTAAATATTATACCTTGAAGTTTCTTCGAGCAATTCATGCTTGCATCATCTAATGAACACGTTAAGAATTTTTTTCTAACAAACTTACTCGTTTCGCTTGTGGTTTCTCCTTGCATTTCAACTATTTTTTTTCAGCGGCTTGATGGAGTTTAAATAAGGACTTTCTATCAAGTTTCTTGTTTGAAAGCAACAACCAATATAAAAAGGATGCTAGTGCAGAAAAGTTTCTTAGTTTTTGTTGTTTTTTTTCCTTTCTTTTTCGTTCAATATAGTAAAATGAAAAGAACGTGCTACTAGGAGGTTTCGGGCAAACTATTTTAATAAAGTTTTAGTAGTTTCAATCGAAGGATGAATGTAAATGCAATTTTTTAATGGCTGAACAAATAAATTCTTTTAGAACTATGCATGTGGTATAGAAAATAAGATATTTGGTACAATTCAAAAGAGAAGAGAATGGCACAGAAGAGATAAGTAGGGATGAGAAGAGAAGAGAATGAAAAGAAGAGAAGAGGAGATAAGTTATAAGAAGATAAAAGAAGGACAGTGCTGTGAAAAGAAGAAAAGAGAAGGTGAGGGATAAAAAGAGGAAAATAGAGAAGAGAGGTAAAAAGATGAAGTGAGATAATGATGGACGAGAAAAAAAGAGAGAGAAGAGAGTAGAAGAGATGAGAAAAAAAGATGTGTGAAGAGAAAGGTCGGGAATAGAAGGGGGAGAAGGGGAGAACAGAATAGTAGTTAAGGGAAGTGAAAGGGCCGACTTCTGGGCTATGCTATTTCCAGCAAGTGGACCCCAGTACAATAATACTAAAATAATAATAATACCGGATGTGAAAATTCTCTCATATGCTAGCTATAATATCCACAGTTTTGTAGCAGTAGTAATCCATTATGTGCATCGGTAAATACCTAATCAAACTTTTAAATTGGCTGTCACATCGAAATAGTCAAATTTCTCTTCTTCACTTCAAAAAGCTTCACATTCCTTTTAAGCGTAAAGTTATAGTTCATTGCATTTTAATCAGAACTTTTCGTTATTGCATATTTTGCTGAACATTCAGTGAGTCTAATCGGGAAGATTATGTCTCAAAATGCAATTTTTTAACAAAGCAAAAGACGTTCTGGATGTTCTTATTACACGCAAAATTAAGAGATATTTTTTCTCTAACCAATCTAGATAAAATTTCACCCATTTTGGTTAAATACCGTTAGATCCGGGGTTTGTTCAAAGTGTTAGCGCTGTAAGTATATACGCCATGCACAAAATTTCTTACAAATGCTGCCTCTTCATGGCCAGCGCAACAACTTGAAAGCTGCTTCCTCTGGATGGTCATCATAAAATAAGTGGAACAAATATTCCATGTAGCAAATAAAGAGAGCTTCACAAGATGGAGAGCTTATAAATCAATCAACCTATCTGTGTTGAAAGATCGCGATGGCTCGCTTCCTGAGCTAAAATGTATAATGTAATTTTCTTTTAATTCAAAATTTAAGAAACCGTTCATGCGCATGCTTCGGCATCTTCGTCTCTATCTCCTAGCTTCAACACGTTTTGTTTACAAATGCCAATGCATCGGGGAAATTTGCATCGACTGCCGTTAGATTCGAGGTTTGTTTAAAGAGTTAGCGCTTTTTAGTGATTACATTATGATTTGAAACATCAGCATATTGTCAGTGTATGCAGCGCGTACACCCTCGGTCGGGCTCGCATAGACAGAGATAGAAAAACCAAAAGTAGATTTATATTGGTATCAGGATTTTCAGGGAGAATCCCCCTTTTACCCACTATTTAGTTTAGTGAACAATTTCCATGTATTTTAGGGGCATGAATTTCATTCGTAGGTTATCTTCAGGGTGCTTAAATGCATGAAGTTCGTATCTATTGATTAAACCTTTTTTTGTTTGCCTTGAAAAGTACCATGATTTTGAGCGATATTAAGCTCAGTCTACCAATTCGCGGTTTTTTCCTTTTTGTGGGTGGCTATAAGTCGCGACCCTGGTCCTTAGATATCTGCTGGGCGTGGTTTGGTTGCCGCTTGTTATCGATAGAGTTATGACTTTTGAGGCTTGTATCCAAGTTTACAACCAATACTTTATCTTTGACTTTTGCTGGTTTGTTTTGCGCGACGAAACTGCAATATGCGGTTCTGTATTACTTTGCAAACTAATTGTACTCTTGCAGCAACTTATCTGATTATGTCAACGTCAATGTTTTATTAGAATAGCGAAGAAGTAGCAACAAATTCAAAAAAACTTGATATTTTATATTCAATTTTGAAAATTCCTACTACCGAAATTAAATTCGTGAAAGTTATCTAGTTATTTAGTCACACACAGACGAGTCTGTTGTTAGATATTCCTCTATCCTGGAGGAAAAAGCATCCTCAAATACAGGAAATGTAATTAAAACCAACCCTAGTGTGTGCGAGTTTTTGCGTTAAACCGAAACCCTGATTCACATATCACAGTGCCGTCAGTCAAAGTCAGTTTCCATCTGTTTAGATATCACCAACATGTGTGTTGGCACGAAAATATAATAACATCATCATTCAGGATGATAATAACATTTGGTTTTCTTCTCCTTCTCTTCCAGATATCTGTGGCGCAAATATCGACCAGGACCAAGCGTTGGTGGTCTCATGGGTGACAACAGCACAGATCCGCTAGCCACAAAATCGATGACCACATCGCAGGACGAGGTAAGTTTCCACTTAATATTTTATGCACCTTACCGTACCATGTGTGATGTATTCTGCACAATAATTGGTGTTTCTCCATATTCACATTATAATTATATTATTGTGATCTGTTGCTTGTCTAATGCTAACACCAAAGCACTCGTATTATAGTTGTGTGGAATCGTTTGTATAATCACTTCGAAAACATATATATGTGTGCTATATTTTGTGTTGTGCAAAATAATAGCTGGTAATATTCAAAGGATAGTGTTATAAACTTTCAAGAAATAGTCACCATTTTTTGTAGATTAGACAACCGTGAGAAGTTACAACTAGTTTCACGTTTAACAACAAAACATCTTTTGCTGGCAAAATAAATCTTACGTTACCAAATTTAATTTCACTCAACGGAAAACCTTGCTTTAAAGCTGGAAATTAAATACAGTAACATAATGGATAGTTTATCGAAACTCAGTTCAATTGTAGCCATATTACATGACAGAATGAAAATAACGACAGATGCTTGGTCTTCTAATTAACACCAAACAAAAGAAAGATTATGATCCTAACTAGGACGTTCAAGTATCGAATTCCCATAGTCGCATGTGATATATAATTTATACTGAACGACCCCGGAAAGGACGGTTTAATTAAGCTTCTCAATGGCCTAGATCGATTTTCCTATCACAAGTGAATGTTTGAAATACTTAGAGAAAAGGACGTGTAAGGTTCCAATTAGTGTTTTGTGTTTGTTTTATCATGATTCAGGTTCAAGTTTTCGTTTTCCCATCCGAAATATGAAAGTTAGAAGCAGTTGGCTATGTGTTTGTTGCAACAGTGCACGGGTCTGAGGCTTCACGTAATGTCCTTCGTTTCATTTTAAAGCATATTCCGAAAATAGTTAAAAAAATATCTCAAAGATCTAACTGAAGGATGAACTTAAATTCAATTAATGAAATTTAATAATATTTAACTGAGTAAAATATTTAACTTTACTGAGTGCGTAATGATAAACTAACTGATGCTGAACATATAACGATGTTAAATGATGGATGTGAAGGATGTGAAATCAATGCTCCGATATTTACGCATCGATGTGTAAATAAAATTTTGAGGGAATTCGTTTCATTGGGATGCTTCTAAAGTTCGTGGAATTCAGTTATAAATTTTATTATTTTGTTAATTTTCGTTAATATTACAATATCGTTTTTCAACATAATCTCTATTTACCTTCATAAAGTTGTCCGAACGATAAACTTTTTTTCGTAAATCGTAAATAAATATCTTTTTCGGTGTCTACCCAATCCATGATACATTTTTGGTAAGTTAAAGTTTCAAATTGAATACTACGTACAATTTTTTACTAGTGTGGGAGCCGAAAAATAGGGTGAGTGCAGAAGCAGTTTCCATCATTAACCGTTCGAAACATCCTTCGTTTTTCTTGCGATGTATTGTCTTGCATCATCCTATTGTAATAACGGACGATCATCCAATGGTGCAGCACGTTTTTTGACAGGTGCCGGTCGCAATAGCCCGTACAGTACCAGTATCTTCGCTGAATAGTCTATAAAAATAATCTCTTCCTAATTCTAGAACACAGTAAGCATTGTCTTTTCAACCAAAGGAACTGCACTGGCTTTAAGTGGAGGCACGTTTTTAGGTTGTTCCCATTCTCTGCATTGAAGTTTGGTCTCAAGATTGAAATAAGGAATTCACGTTTCGTTATTCATTTTTAATTGTTTGCAAAAATCATCATCGTAACATCGTAACAGGCTGACAGCTCTTAAAGTTTTTGTCCCAAAAAACTAAGCCACCCGGCATGGAACCCTTGCTAGCATCCAAACGTTCACGCTAGATTCCGCCTGCCTTCTTTAAGTAGGTCCTCGTCGCCAGTAATTTTTCTTTCATTTACTGGGCTTAAGTGCCCACTGCGTGGATCCTCTTCTAGTCATGTTATATTGGTTTAAAACTATCGATCCTCTGGAAAACAGTGCTTTTGAGTTCTGTAGATGCACCAAATGCTCCTTTCAGGCGCTGAATAGAATATTATGATTTTTTTGGGGGATTTTTCAGCGTCTTCTATAGTTAGAAAAACTATGCCATGAAAACGACTCAGTATCAGTCGAACACTTAAATCAGACTGAATAATATTGCACTAGAGAGTTGCATAAATCTGTCGAGACGCTTTTGGAACAAATAACATTGCCTATAAGTTTTGCAAAATTTAATAACATCACGACTCCCATAATTTTGAAAACATCACTCGTATGCTATGCTTTAAGGGCCGGGCCATGCTGCGAATTTGGTGAGGAGCCGTTTGACTGTTTATAGCCATTATCAGCTCGTTCTTAATGAGGCAGAGGACGTAAGGCACAGAAATATTCGAAGGCCTTAACTTCTAAGAATGGATTTCCCGGTAAAAGGAACATTATTAATATTAGAAATCTGAACTGAAAATGAGTATTTTCCGATTCTTTATGATTGTTCGCAAGGACAGATTTTTAGGCGCTGTTGGTGGTAGGCAACTGCTTTAGGTTTTTTTTTGTCCTGTTGGAATCTTCAGTTCAACCCTTAACATGGTTTTGACTGTAGTTCATCGTGGCCACGACCTTTGGTTGGGACGCAAAGAGCTTTTCGGCGGCGGTTCAACATGCCACACAATAAAACCGTCATTGCGAGCACAATTCACTCCTAGATTTGGTAGTTGAAGGAAACCGGTAGCACAATAAAAATTGGTACACATAATCGACGAATCGCCGAAATGTTCTGCTCGAAGGCAAGCTTAAGGAAACGGAATCCTCATTTGAAGTTGAATTTTCATCCCTCCAAGGTGTTCAGTTATAGTTCAAAGATTCTCCCTCGGTAAACTACACCAACCGTCAAAGATGCGGGAGAAAATCCTTGGATCGACCACTCCTGAAGCAGCATTCTTGAGCAGCTACGATCTACGTTCACCTAAGCGAGTTTGTGAATAAATAATAAGTTTTCACTATTGGGCTGACGAAAACCTTAAATTAATCACGAAATAGGGCTCCATTCACGTAAACTAACGGAGTTGTTTGTCATTTGACAATTTACCACTAAAGCACTGCACTTCTTTAAAGAGGAAGGCGTGACCGTATCAGTAGATTCCGAGCTTTTTTTCACTGTTGGAAACATTTTGGCAGCTCTGATTGAATGTGGGATTAGGGAATTTTTTGGTCCTAACTCCACACGTACCTGCATCCCACACAGCCCAAACATCTTTAAAAATTTTTAAAGAAATATTCTTAACGTCTAGTGTCTTTACTAGGGGATGCAGTATAGCCTACTTGGCCTAAAAAGGGTTTAAACGTTCCTTTTAAAATCTGGTAGAGCTAAGGAAACAGGTTGAAGAAGTTGTGAACGCGATTCACTGCGAAATGTGCCAACGGGCCGAAGATTTTTATTAATTTTGAAAAATAAATGTTTGGAAAACAATTGGTCCAACTGAATTCAAGAATAAAAACATTTGTTTCATATATTGTATATCCTGTTTTTTTTTTTTTTGGTAACCATTCAAATCTGCTCAACTAATCAATTCTGCCGCAGATAAGATAAGATATAATCCCCCAAAAGCTTCTAGAACTGAATGATGACTAATTAATAAATTCAGTAAGATAAAACTGGCAGCTGCATTAACTTATCAATCTGTCAGCGTTTCTATGCGTAGTTTTATTAGAAGCCTTCCGCTTGATCGGAAGCTTTGAAGAAAAATTACAACTCGCAATGATATTAGTTCGGTATTTCAATCATTTCAGGGTGCTGACTCTACGATCCAATCAGCTTTCCAGTCTTTGACATCTGTACCTCTAATAGATTGATTGCTTTCTCTATAAAACACATTTGTTTGTACCATGAGAGTCTTATTTTCCCAGAAGATCTTCGTGAGGGTGTCATTCGCTCATCAAGAGACCTACAAGTTTTGAAGCCTTGTCTCATCCTTGTATCATACTGAGTAGTATGTATTAGAAATCCTTACATATACATTATCTCCGGACTTCTTTGACGCTAGGCAGAGTCCTAAATTGTGCATGAGTCCGCCCAAAAAAAGCGATCTGACAATATGACCATCACATGGAACTTCAGTTCGAATGCGGTTTGATCCAAAATGTATTCGGTCATATCGTTCTTGGAATAAACTGTTTCGGAAAATCTCATGCAGTCTTCACCGCCACTCGCCCCTCTTATCTGTGGTTAGGTGGGAAGATTTCTTAGTTCCTAGGTATACCCATCGTTCCTTATCCTGGGAAGGTTTCGTTGATTTTTTATCCAGGATGCTGATATTTGGCCAATTGTATCCGCATAATTTTCAACTAATGCTGCCACAACTCAATCGAATTTGAGGCGTTTTTATTCCAAGCTTCATCAACAAATACACTGGGGTTGGTTTTGGAATCCTGATGGCTTTGTGTTTTTTTTTTGATATCTTCATTGGAAGCTTTATCGAGCACTTTCTTGAGTACAGCATCAACTTCTATTTTTGTGATTGCAACCCGGTCATACTATGTTTCATTACCCTTACATGATCCCAAATCCATAATTTATTCACAATTCCATTGTGGAATCAATGAAGGTCTCATTATAAATATTGGCCTTCTATTTGTTTAATATACCCTGCCTATTAGGAGACTTGAATAAATAAAATTAACACTGCGCTCTCCCTTCATACATTTGAGTCCTTTTCTCCAGATTTGGCAGACTTATGTCTTCCTTCCAAGTTTTGCTCTCTATATTTGTAAAAAATGATCAAAAATAAGTATCTTTAATTGAAATGTTGAAAACTCCGAGCGACGTCACGCAGTCTACGGTTTTTAGTAATGTTACAGCTTGAGCTGTTGTCTTAAGTGTTAGGTAGTTTTCTTTTCTCGGCGTCTACAAAGTTGGCCTCGGTGGCGGCGATGGCATCCTCATTTAACTTCTGCGCGGCGCGTGGTTTGTCGAGTGAGGAAACAAAAAGAAGTTCCCTAACTGGAAAAAGCCAAATCTGGAGAATACGGTTGATGGAATAGCAGTTTGTACCCCAATTTAGCGTGGTAACGACGAAGATGTGAGTCTGTGCGTCATGATGGTGGAAAAGCACTTTTCGTTCGCCGGCTACCTTTTTTCTGAAATTTGTCGTTAAATCTGCCAAATAACCCGGCAGAACAGAGCCCTGTGATCGTTTCGCCTTTTCCAAAAAATCGATGCAGATCACCCCTTGTAAATCCCTGACAACGGTAGAAATAACCTTGCTTCGACTTCTTTGGACTACGTTCGCTAAGTGAATCCCATTGTTTCGATTGTTCATCCGTCTTTTATCTGTACCAGTGGACCCATATTTTGTCGACGGTCACAAAATACTGCGGAAATTTCCTCGGATTGCCCATAAACATCGTTCAACACTGCTCTGAAGTTATTTTACGATTTTCCGGGGTGACCATGCACAACACACAGCGCGCCTGTAGTTTCCTACGGGCGACCAATGCAGTCTTTCGGGATGCCTGCTATCTCAGCTGTCTCGTGCATTTTCAATCGATGGTTTGCCTTTACGAAATCGTGGATATGTTATCGCTTTGCACATGTGGATTTTTATCAAAAATCGACGTATAACCAACTCGTTAAACCAATTATTTTACGGTAGTCATCACAGAAGCACAGTACACGACGCGATTTGCCTTGCCAAAATAAGAATCGAAACACCGACCGATTTTACGGACACACCCATTTCCACACGTGGTCAAAACCAAACTAGGAGTTCGATTTGACTGAAATTTTGACAGCAGCTTTCGACGGGAATGTATTACACCATAGTGAATTTGTGATGCATTCAAAGTGATATTGATATCATCTTGTGGTGAGACTAAGTATTTATAAGACCACACTTAAAGCGGTAAACAAGGAAGATAAATATCAGAAAGAAAAAATTCTTCACATTTGTGAGGTTACAATTCATGTATTTCAAAAAACAATTGAAAAAACGGCGTGATAATTGCAAAAAAAGACACGAGGAGAAAACGTAAGACAATGAGAAATGATAAATAATATTGAGAGAGGTTAGGCGATAGTCTGGAGTTTAATTGCAGCATGTTAGACCATTGTGGAAGAAAACGCCCACTTAATCTTCTTCTAAATCTTAAATGAATATGAGTGCTCGAAATTTGGGACGGTGACTCAAAACACTCCTGTTTCCTTTCACGAGAATGATTATTTGATGACATCATTCCCAAAGGCTTACTGTCGAGCATTTATAGGATAATCTTGAAGAGATGTCTTTACAAGGGTTAGGAGTGTATTTCTCGATGCCATCACATACATGTTAAGTTTCATAAGCAGACTGTTTTTTTGCTGGAAGATTTCGATATTCTTCACAATGGCATTAGTTTATGTCAACGGAGTAAATACCGTTTACGGGGAAGGAATAGATAGTACTAAGTGAAATTCTCACAAGCTTTTATCGCAACTCGACATGCACTCGCAAATGTTCCATACTCAAAAAAAAAAAAATGCATCAGTGTATTTGATTACATCACAGCACATACAATATCAAGGGAAGCCTTCTCATATTCAAAATTGCTTTTCTTCCTTATCACGTTCATTTCCTTTGCAGACAATAATGTCGTCTTGAATGTCATTAGGATCTGTTGTGCGATACCTTTCACTTCAGCAAAAAAACGGACAAGGAGAGACATTCTCTTTTTTATTGTAGCAAGTGCCATAATGTGTGAATGTCGCCTAGACTTATGTCCGTGTAATGCATCCTTCGGGCTGATAGTTTTTTTCCTGAAAATAAATAGTGACTTCTTGAACGGTACGTTACTGATAAGAATACATCATTGATGCACTTAGAGTAAGGTTTTTATATTTAACATAAGAAAATGTTTGCTCTGGTACGACTTTACAAAATGATCTTATATTAAACAGATACAGTGGCAAGTTATGTTTTTTTTACATAGTTCGGTATTAGCGATGGTGTCCTGTATCGAAGTCGCTAGTGAATTGTAACACGTTGAGCAAGATCTAATCATCTCGAAAAGCAATGGGAAGTTTGGGTACAAGTCGTCGTCCATTAGCATCAGCATTAGTAAAACGGTTACAAATAGAACATGTCCAAATGTACGCCTCTATTACAACACATACTAACGTCTTCGGTGAAAACTTGAATTGCATACCATAGCATCGGCTCTAATACATGCAACATCATCTGTATGTCATTTTCGTTTCAGCAGACATAAACATCTTAGATGGTAAAAGGATGAGAAATGATCAGTGCTGTGATTCTCGAAATATGCACAATTGTGTGTTGCAGGATGCATACTTCCAACTTCTTAAAGTGTTTTCACGTCCCAAGCGAAAATTTCGCACATTTTCAGAGAGTGCCTTAATCAAAATAGAGAAAATATACATGTAACATTACATGCAAACTTAGATACACGAGTGCAGTGCATGTAACTGGAACATACAATGAAATAGTCTAAGATTTCCATTAGTTGATTACTTTTCCTCCCTTAGATTCGTTTTGTAACTGACGGTTGAAGAAATTTGAAATTGACGAAAACAGATAGATATAGAAATATCAAGCACAAGAATATCAGCTTGTAGATTTTTTTTCTAAAGAGTTGACCCAAATAACATTTTCTAACACACATGGTACAGAAGTTTTTCTTGAAAAAATTAATAGTCCGTCATCCTTATTACGTGAGAAAGACTCGAGCTAAAAAGACGGTTCCCGAATAAGCTACATTCCATTTTTCGAATGCAATAACATTGTCCATTCAACTTTCAAGAATCGTTTGTATCGTTTTTTGCAGAGGAACACGTCGCTGACAAAAAAACATCTAAATTTACTTTTTATTTCCTGCTTATTATGACGGGTTCGTCAGGACAATTTTGCCCTGCAAAAAACTTTCTTTTTCTTTTAGCTTCGATGATTAGACCGTGCGCTTGGATTGGCTCTGTCAGAATAATTCAGAACTGAACATAGTAGAGCGTATTTTCCTTCCTGTCTATCCTTTGGGTGCTTCAGATGGATTCTTCAATTATAAATGAGCAGTTAAAATGCTAGCACGTCTGTTATTTTTTTCGGAATCATCTTTTGAAAGAGGAAAATTTTGTTCTGCAGATTTAATTTTTTTCTTTTTATTCTCAATTATGGCCAATTTTTTACCCAACTATATGTGTCTTAAGACAAAAAATCATGTACGTTTTTATATATATCTTTTATTTTATTGTTTTTTCTTCTTATTTACAATAAAAGCTTGAAATTCAGTGCTCTGAATCTGTGTGCATTTCATCAATGACTAATTGTTTGGTTGTACTTCTGAGTTTCAGCTTTTATATGATGCCTTTATTCAAGACGAAACATCTTTAAAAAAAACTTCTCCTAGACTTTAATCAAGCTTAACTTGATTGTCCTAAATAAAACTGCCTAACTCAAATGTAACTTAAAAACTAATTTGCTTATCACTGACAGACGTGTTCGAGCTACATGATATCACATATGATAGCCGTTAGTACATTATCGTTCATATAAGTATGTAAGGATCTGATGCATTTTTGGGTCGGGAGAGTAATTTCGCCTTACGCACATTTGCAAGTTTTATAATTTTTGTGGCTGCGGATATCTTGTGTAGCTCGTATGACAAAAAATCATAAGTTATGTGTCAAGTTAAGGTATAGATATCTTTTCGCTTGAAGCCTTCCTTCAAATATTTAGCGCCGTCTAGCATGATTGTTTGGGTCACAATTTTGATAATTAGGACTTCATTCTATATACTCAGCTGAAATTTTTTGTTTAACACAGGTTACAAAGATAGAACCGTCTACAAGGCCTTCGCGCTTATGTGTTCGATGTAGTCTTGTTTGGTAACGATTTGTCTAATATCTGTATAAGGTAGTTCCTAAGACCACGAGATGTTTTGTTCAATGAAATCCAGTGTGTTCGATTTAGTTTTCCTCTGAAACTCATGTACTAGATTTTATCAACGTGTATGTTAAGTTTCTATTTATCAAAAAACTGGTGCAGTTTCTCTTACGTTAGCTCGAAGTTTCAAGCAATATTGTTTGGATCAACGCTAGAATTGTGCACGCATGTATCAGCAAACATAGATATTTGATAGTTCTCATTAGAAGAGATTTCAGAAGTCTAAATGTCAAATAATATCGGTCTCGAACGAGAGCCTTGAGGGACGCCAGCAGACATATGAGTATTTTTGGTAGAGGAAAGGTTTCCTCTAAGTTTTACTTGAGATGTTCTTTCTTCCAGGATAGATTTGATCAGATTGATCATGTTGAGTTGAATATTTTAGTGAATTACTTTATAGAGTATACCTTCGTGTCAGACAGAATTGGCAGCTTTCTCTTTATTAAGTGTCACCACATCAACCGATGATTTTTCATCGAGGGCAGTTTTGATATACTGCGTCACATGGAAAAGTTGATGTTCGGCCAAATAACCATTTCTAAAATCAAATTGAAATTTCGGTTGCTACTTTCCACCAAGGTAGCAAACCTTTTTTGTTTCAACTTTGAGAGAAGTTTTCCGTTCCAAGATTGTATGGCAGCTTGCCTGGCTTAGAGCTTTCGGGCTTTGATTGTTACTGAGTTTTAGAATGCGTAAGAAAACTGCATGCTTCAAAATGATGGGAAAATTGAATAAGTCGACGCACGGATTTAATAAGAAGCTTATAAATATAACTTATTTTTTTGGTATGTTCTTAGAACAATGTCAGGCAGTCAATCTATACCAGCTGCTTTCCAATTGTTAATATTCTTAACTAGGTTTCGAACCTCAGGAAGTTTAATTAAAACCTTAGGTGGAACGCTTACAACACTTGGGACTGTTTTGAGGGAGTTATCTACAAATATCTCGGTGAGATCGTTACACATTCGTTCTGATATGTCAGAGAAATTATGAAACTTTTGAACCTGAAATTTTCTTTCGTTTGAGAAAATTGCATCTCCTCTATCACTTTTCGGAGAGTGGGATGATTCTGTTCTGGTTCTGAAGTTTACAAGAGTAGTATTCAATGCTAAGGAGTATATATTGCGTGAGGTGAGCTGTTCACCTCAATTTTAATGTCAGGGCGCAGAGCCTTTTGTCAATATCGTCATAACACATTTCTTTTCCTGATGAGGGTGTAGATTTCCGCATCTGATTAATATCCGTGGTTGACTATGTTCATATCTCTGGCAATTGTGTCGCGCCCTTCGATTGCTGGAGTAAGTTCCATTGAATAATGGTGTGCATAATCGGCTTTTTTTGTGGTAATGGATGTTTTGGGTGCCTCTTGGAAGGTACTGTACATAATATACATTATCTCTACATCTTGTCTTTGATGCTTGTTCCTTCACGTTGAAAGGCTTGATGGCACACCCCACTGTGAGTGGGGATGTAGTGAGAATTTTACTTCCTTGCATGACACTTCAGGCAGCCATGATAGGATTATTTTTCCATGCCTAAGATCTCGCCGTTGAAAATTGAAATCGTTAACTTTCTTTTGTTTGTAAGAAACATTGTGAAAAGTTAATTTTTAAATATTTTGGTACTCTAATGATGGAGTCTTGTGACAGCTCTGTGAATGCTATGAGGGCGATTCTCATCCTTGGCTTTGTAGTACTTCTGAACTGAATATAATCATTGTTGACTTGAAGATCCGGTAATGGCAGTAATCTTTTGGAGTTCCCTGAGCTTGATGTGCTTCGTGCCGTCTTGCACTGATCTATTATCTCCCCAACCACCTTATAACTCTGAATCAACAATCGGAATGGAAATTAAAAATTTATAATAAACAATGGAAAAACACAAATTATTAAGAAGAATGAAAGAAATAAACTAAGTTTACTCGGGCACTTGCAATTTGTAACCGCAAATGTTCAGAGTCTTCTAAAAGTGAATATACATTTCGCTTTTTGTCTTATTTAAACTTATCTTTATTTTAAAATGGGACAAAATCTAAACAGAAAAGTATTGTGAGTATGTTTTGTCAGACTTAAGGACTATATTGCTTGTCCTAAAAGTTCTCACGGTAATTGATACAAAATCGCGTGTTACTTGACCAAACATATTGATTCTTATTAGTGGTTAAAAAAATGTACGGCCAATTTAATTATAAGTCACTAGGATGAATCTGAGTCCTTATAATGTAACTTCGAGATTCCCGCAATAGCTTAGTTAATACGATAGGGAAAATTTCTGCAATCCGCGGCATTTTTGTCCGTTTGATAATTCACTATTTCCGTAGCAGTGAAAGAATTACAACTGCAAATCTTTACGTAGAACAATAAGACGAAAGAATTTGTATTCATTCCTTTATCATCACCAGTATTACCCCAACTAAAATGACTTCTACTATCTCTACTTCTACCACGTCTACTACTACTACTACTACGAGTACTACTTCTACTACGACCAATACTTCTACCAATACTTCTACCACTACTTCTACAACTATTATGATAAATTATTAATATAATTTATTTTGTCAAATAATTTATTCCGTAGAATGTCAGTTGACCAAAAATGACATAAGATTCATTCCATTAAGAGAAAAAAAACTTAAAGATTTTAATATGTAATATTTTATAAACGTAATAATTTGGAAACGAGGTATGTTGAACTATTGTCGACCTTCAAAAATTGATGTGTTTTTCCTTGAATAAGGAGAGGATCCTTCAATAGCAAATTCTTGGAAACTCTCATCATCCGATAAATGATTGCCAAGAGATATCTATAAATGACTTCGGATTGGAATCGGACTTCTTCATCACTGGAAAAATGTTTCTTTTGCCCGACAATTATGGATCGATTTCCATAAAATCGACCTCTAATTTTTGTTGGATCGAAACTTTGTAGCACATCAGTGATGGAAATATTGACAGAAAAATCTTTATGGTGCTGTTATGCGTCTTATGGAAAAATAAAAAAAAAATTTTCACGCATGGAGAAGCGTTTTGCTTTCTCTTGACTCTATTTTTTACAGATTTGTTTCAAACAATTTTGACTAAATTGGTTTTAAAGGTTATTAGTACAACTCCATCCTACTAAATCCTAGTGTGTGTGATGGTAGCACCGTATATTACCATAGCTCATACAGAACTGAAAGCCATCCTCGGACACCTTATTTTAGGATGAAGTTTCTTCTATAATTTCAGGAAACTCTAGGCAGCTTGCATTCAAGCATTACCCTTCACATCAACCCAATCTAATAGAGGATAATAAGCTCGCTTTCTCGTTTTTTTATACAAAAAATTTAGAATTGCATACAAATCAGATCGTCCTGATAGACTTCGCACAATAAAGTGATAGTAGAAGTATCGTTGTAGCTTCAGAAAGCGACATAAAGGCAGTTTCTATTAAGAGTTAATATACAGCTCTACTGACACCAAACAAAGATTTGAACGGTTCCCAAAACACAAACAGCGAAAAAAATTAACAGGCATAGATTGTTCGAGTAAATCCTCAAGATTAAGAGCCTTGTCACAACCTCAGACTATTTGACAATAAGGAAATACCTATCGACACACAACTAAATACTAACGATTGGCCAGAATCGTTTCAACTCTGAGAGTAAAATCACAGACTACGTAATTCCACAGGAATTGTAATTTTAAAGAAATCACAAACTCCGACAAGAAGGTACTACTTTCAAAAGGAGGGCACAGTTTTGAAACAGAAGAATATGTTAGATAACGAAGATCTACTGATCCAACATCATAAAGCAAAACTGAATCGCTGCCGGAATCAAAACGCTCTTGCATATGTTTCATGTTAAGAACCTTAGTACACTTTTTCCTTAAAAGACGTAATTTACAATAGAACTAGTAGGAAAGCTGTTGCGAAACAATTATTCTATTAAAGAACTATTGGATTCAGCCCTCAAGTATTCGCAGCGAGCCTCAACATATTCAGGGTCCTTCATTACTCTGATTTTAAAGGATTTTCAACGCTTTCCGTATTGAGTTCTACAAAAACTATAACAGAAACTCAATGACACATTTGTAGTAGTTACGAACTCCATGGCAATTAATCACAATCCTCTTCAATGATTAAGAGGTGTTTATCGACAACAGAAGTTTTGGGCGACAAACTTTGTGATTTCTTTTCATGATGCAATAGTTCCTCAATGGAAAAGATACCAAATGACGCCCTTCAAAATCAATTCTTCGATTCGCACCTCAGAGGCAATAATGACAATATAGTTTCTTTATTTCTAGCACAACATATTTTCTTTTCTAAAACGCTGCTCTGACTCTGTGGACGAAGACAGTTCATCGCTGTTCGGATTTAGAAATTTGAGGAGGCGGTCAATGGACCGAGACAGTTGAAGGGACTTGTTGCAGGAAGCGAAGGCCCCAAAAGGACTGTAGTACTGATAATAGGAAGAAGTTTCTTTGCTTAATCAAAAATTAATCAATCTCTTTGATATGGAGAGTACATATAGAATATAGAATATATAGCACTCACGTCACCATAAGGTGAAGGTGAAGATTTTAAAAGTTTTCAATCACTATCAACTGTTGGGTATAAATACCAAACGACAACAAGGAAAACTTTAATAACCAGACTAGGGCAGAGGTTTAATGATGTAGTCCTACAGGCAATAAAGGAATGCCTCATACACTAAGCTTGTGGGATCATCAGGTAATTTTTTTAAAAGAGAAAGGTGGAGAAAGTCTCATTGATCTACAGCAAACCAAGATGCATACTGCAAATGTATTTTGCAACTACAAAGGCATCGTCATAAAATTAAAATATATCATGAAAGCTCTTGTCTGTTGCTTTACGAAGCGCACTGAACCACTACTGAAAATTACAAAAAGGTTACAAGTTGGCAAAATGAAAACGAACGAACTAGAAACAACACTTCAAATAGATTCAGACTAGCCCGAATCGCGAATCCGGAAACGCCTTAGGAAGATAATCAAAAGAGAGCCTAAAGGCCTATAACTCTGTAAGAAAAGGAAAAAGGAAATCATGGTATCTCGTTTGCATCAGGCTAGAAAGATTTATTGAGGCACCTGGATTGTATAACGCCCTGAAAGAGGAATTACACGTTATCAGGATGCTGTAAAGATGTGGTGCATTGTACACAGATAATATCCAGCGCCTCAAACGCATAGTGGACCGATACTTCTAGGGCTCAATGAACGAAGAGGTCAGAGAAAGAAAACAATCAGTAAAGGGTTTTCGGACTACCAATACATTTGACTTATATAAACCGTCCGTGAACTAATGTTGGACATTCAATTTTGGTAATGAAAACGGATTTTATCATAATAAGATCCCTGGTACAAATGTGTAGAGCTTCTAAATGAAATGTTTTCATTCCTTTAGATAGAATTTAGATAGATAAAATGAATTAGATAGAATCAAAAGAAAGTTTCTACCAAACACAGTCAAAACCAGACACTGTAAAATCGAGCAAGACCTACATACCTATGTTGATAACCCTGGAGAGTCCTTTTGACGGGTGCAAAAAATAACACAGTGAGCATTACTGAACTGTATCGCAACCTATACGCATGTTTTATAGGTCCATTCATCAGAGACGGCACTATATGAGGTGATAGACAGGAAAGTAGACGGAAATAGTAGACAGAAAATAAGACGTCTTGGAAACAATCATTTACATAAAAGGAGCCTGTACTTTAGCGTTATTAGGAAGCATAGGTGCAACCATCCAAAGATAAGCAAACAACGGGCATAGGGACTAAATATCAACGTTAGCAGTCAAAATATTTGTTCTGAGTGAAGCATCGGTTACCTGTGACATTAGAATTTAGAATAAATAGACTAACATTAGAAGGCAAGCAAACGAGTTTGTCAAACAAGAAGGAATATTTGGTAGTCACCGCGCTAAGCAAGCAAACATGGACTTAAATTGTAGAAGTTCGAATAAAAATGAGAATGACGCGTAAAACATTACAGAACTTGTCAGGACTAACGCCCATATCTGTCCAATATACTAATGCTACTTATGCGCGGTCAATCGCATCTAACTACGGAAGTATTTATAAAGAAATGTGGAAAGAGCTCAAGCTAGTTTCGAACACGCGTCCCTGCTGCTTCTCATCAGGTACCAACTAGAAGTAATTTCTACCCTTTCGAAGAAGAAACGGACTAGAAAAGACTCAGTGGTTTGCATGTCTGGGCATCATTGGAGCGCTGAGGACTATCTGCATAGTCACAATAGAAAAAGCTGAAACCTCTGGATAAATACATTCCAAGATAGGTAAATTAAAGATTATGGAGGGGATAGTCAAGCATCCTCGAATCGGCCACTTTCAGATCCGCAAAACCATAGGATGAAAAGTACCTCAAAAAAGAAGAGTAAAGGATATAACCAAAGCAATAATTACCACAATGATCCCTTATAGGGCCAATATTCCGAGCAGAAAAGAGTGAAAAACGCCTGAGACGTCTACAGCCGCTTAGTACACTGAAGCCTATATTTACTATCTGTGTTTTAATTTACTTCTGTCAAAACATCAAGCCAAACTAAAGCTATAATTCGCTTGCTCACAGTCATAGTTTGCCAATCAGAAGTTCTTGTAAGAGAAGCAGTCGCAGAAATTGCTATGAGCACTCTTAATGGCAAGCTATACGTCCTCTTGACACCAAGTGAACACTGAACGGAAATGAAAGTTGAAGGCTTACTGCTAGTAGGGCCAATGTAAGCATTCATAAGACAATCAAGTAAACAAGAAGGAAGTGTAATGGATCGGTAGTTCGTTGGAAGTGTTAGTGCTGGTTGTAGGTATGATATGGTGTCACTATCACGAGGCAAAAAGAATGAAGATGAAATTCTAGACCTATGTCATTAACTTCGCAAAACAAGGACTATACAACTCCTACTGAGGAAAAGAAACATGATTAGAACCCTAGTGGTATTGCTTGCAGATCACAACTTCCTTAGTCAACTCGCGAAATGGACATTACATGCTGCGCCAGCAGAACGGAAAGAAGCCAAGCAGAAATGAAGAAAAAAAATGTAGAAAAGTTTCTTCAATACAATCGGTAGTAAGTATCATGGTTGGAACATCAGCCGATCATGAACTTAAAGGCTCTCCACGACATGAAGTACGTCAAGTTCTTTCTAATGGTCAACACAGTCCTATATTGAATCCAACAGTGGTCCCCAAAAGCCCCGGATAGTAATTTGTTTTTTTTCTCCTTTCATTTTCCTATGGTGATCGTTTAATGTTTAGAAAAATATTTGATTTATGTAAATGTATTCTACGGTGAACACATATCAGCAACGACAAATTGTGAAATTTGATTCTAAGATTGGAGTTAAGACTTGATCAAAGTTTTTAATATCTAATAATAAAAGAAGTTTTGTTCGATCCTGATCGAATTATTTTAGATAGTTTCAGCAATAATTTGACATAAAACCACAAACCTCTTAAGAAAAATATAGATCAGTTTTAAAACTTTGACTATGAGCTTATATTGTCCCGCTTAATAAAATTTATTGCTCAATACAAGTAGCGTGTGCTCATTGCAAATGGGCACAGTACATTTTTATTATACTCCAGGAAATATCAGGATACAATCATACTCGTAGTATAGCTGATCGATCGTAGTATAGCTGATTCGAAAAGTTAACTCATCAAACTCAGAAATACAAAAAAAAAACTCCAGACCATCTAGTTAGATTCATGATCCGATATAGGACTGATTTTTGTCACAACACTATTTCCAAGGATACTTGCTCTGAGTCCAATTCAACAAAAGAATAACTATTCTACCCTATGCTACATCTGTGCCTGTCCTAAAAGTTTCCACATACGGGAAAGTCTTTTGGTAGAGATGTTTTCATGAATTTTAATCAATATTAACTGGAAATGATGGCTTATTTGTTTGTTAAAGGCGGCCAAACGAACTCACTGCTTCACATCCTTGATAATAAGCGAAATTACGTTACTTCCGACAAATTAAAACTTTTTGTGTACAATAGTTTCGCTGATATGTAATGAAAGCCGCACTTGGATTAGAAGGAAAACATGAGAAAGATTTAAGTCAACTCCTTCAAGTTAACCTCATGAACTTTTAAGATAGTTTCCAAAATATAGCTTCAGCGTTCCAAGGATTATTTGAAATTCTAAGAATTTCAAAACTATAATGAATGCTACAAACTGGAAGAAATTTCACGATTCATGAAAATTATCGTGAAGTTCTTCTTGAACTTCGTCGAATTTGGCTTGCATTTAGGACTGTGATTATTCACAATTTAGTAGTAAGACTAGATAAATATTATAATAAATTTATTATAATATTTATAATAAATAATATTATTATTTGAGAAATAATATTATTTATTATTTGAGATAATCACATTCAAAACACAAACGTTCTCTCTGGAAAATGCCAGTATAAATTTTTAAAGAAACGTTTTTCTCTCTACCATATTTTGAATTTAACTTAAATAAAACTGGAAATTCGAAGTAAAATATCAAGAATAAAACTAAATTTGCAAACTGTCCGACGAATTGGTAGCTCTCAACTTATTTATTCCCAAATTACACATGTAATTACAATAAGTCGTAATGTCTTCATATCGTAAATCAACAGCTCATTCATTTTATTGCCATATTTTAAAGATAGTTTTTAACAAAACCACTTAATATAAAATATAAAAACTTAATATAAAACCAATGCCAACAATATAACCCACTGGTCACCACTATGTTCATCAAAACTGTAAAGGAGTAGGAGAACAATTGCTCAAGGCATGATCAACTCATCGTTTTTTGAATATTTTGCAATAACTAAATACAAAATATCCGCATGATCTAACTATACATATCCTTGCTACAATGTACACAATGAAAATTGGACGTTCTTAATATCTCCCCACTGTTCATAGTGTCCAGCATTATCCTAGTAAGATATTAAAATCCCATTTAGAGTTAATTAAAGGCTTACAACAATATAAGCTTTGTATGTAACACAGTTGAAAACTTTTCCACTCCTTTCAACATAAATAAATACTTGCTAATATGGAGATAATGGGTTTTGTGTTTTTAACGATATTGTATGGGTTTCTCTGATAAGGATTAATGTTTGATAGAGTCGAAATTCGATTTCAAAAGTTTTAAAGACGGCAGGCACTGCAGCAGCAGTAGCAGCAACGTTTTTAACAGTCGGAATGTTTTCTATGTTTGGTGGAAGTTGATTATAACAGCAAACTGTAATTTTCATGCGTAAAATCTGCGTTTGATTCGTAAGTTATGTGGAACTTAATATATTATTACTTTTTCTTACATCTGTCGATCAATTCAAAAACCGGTTAATTGAATTGCAATTACTCCTATCTTGGTTCATAAAAGTATTCTTCTCTATTAGAATCGTCAGGCTTTCTAGGGCGTCTAATTCTCTTGTTTTCCTTGTTTCCCGTACTGGTTTTGTGTCATTAATTGTTATATCATGTCCTTTTCTGATAATATGTTTGGCTACGGTTGACCTGAACTTGTTCAGCTTTCCTTTCTTATTTGCTACTGTCACTTCACTTATGTGCTCTCGTATTCTGGTAGTTGTTAGTCGTCTTGTTTGCCCGATTTAGACTTCTTGGCGATTCTTGTAGATTCCTGATCTTTCGTACAGCTGTCGCTTGTCTTTTGTGGATTCCAGGATGTTTTCAACTGATACTTGCTGCTGGACTCTTTAAGTCGTATCGATTTGTATTATTTGAGGGTGTTTTTCAGTTGCTTTGCGATGCTCTCATTGTATCTTATAGTCTTCCAAAAAGTTGTTTCTTGGCCTAGTGTGATTAATGTTGATCTGTCCTTCATTTTTCTGCGTTTTACGATTTTTTCTGCAATCCTCCTTATTTTTGAGGCGTTCAAACCATTAACTTTAGCTGTCTGTACAATATACTCCATTTTCTTCCTTTTCTGCCATCACGCTTAAAGGCAAGCCTAACATGCGGTTAATCATTGCCTCGTATGGTGAAACATTAATTTGTTGCGTACGGTTCAAGGAGTTAGGAATTGTTCTCTGCGTGTGGGTTGGTTTCCTATATACTTCGAAGCTTAGACAGCCCTCCGTTCTTGATACTATCGTGTCCAGGGATGCTAGCTCACCGTTCTTTTCCTCCTCAATTGTGAATGTGATGTTCTTGTGTGCTCTGTTGAGGTCCGTAAGAGCTTTTGAAGACTCTTCTTTTTTAAAGTACGCAAAGATGTCATCAACATATCTTATTCATACCCTTGGAAGTTTATCCTTCTCTCTGAGTTCCCTCTCTAGCCTGGTCATAAACATATTGCTAAGGAATGGTGAGAGTGGGTTACCCATCACGACCCCTCCTTTGGTTTTGTAGAAGCTTTGTACAGGAGCTCCTATTAGCCACTAAAGAAGATCGAACTATTACGGTTGAAAGTTGACTTCGAAAATTAAAAGTAGATTTTTTTTTATTTTTTAGGGTTGGTTTATAGCATTGTGCTTGATACGATCTCCAACCCTACTGGCATCAGCTTGGTTTGCGTGCGATTCGAAGACCATTGCTATGACAGCCTCCCACTCCTCCAAAAGATTTTTAATGGCAGATATCGGGATTGGTCCTCTTCCGCCTTCCTCTTGTTCAAGAGAAGACGTACTTAGCTGTGCTTGTCTTCTTTGTCTTCTTCATTCAAGATTTCTTGGAGTTCTTCTGTGGCCAGTTCGACTTCATGTTTCATTACGAGCTTTTCTATGTCATCCTCGTTCTCCTCTTATTCCTCTTATTGATTTCGTTCCTCCGATTCCTTGAATGAAAGATGGATACAGCTTTTGCAAGCAGAAACCAACTGGCGCTGCGTGTCTTTTGACCAAGCCTTTTGAATGATAAGAATAGCTTCTAGAATGCCCAATTTTCTTTCTATAACGTTTTTAAAGTAATTTCTCAAGAGTCTTGGCATGCATTTAAAACACCGAGATATCATCGCGCGAGTGTACCATTTATTAAAACTTACAACAACCTTCTGGTCCGTTGGCTTAATCAGCAAATTCGTGTGCGGAGGTAGACACCGAACTTTCAACAAGGTAAAGTCTGTAAGAAAATTATCTGCAAGATCCTTTGAATGTCCTGGTGCATTTTCCAATCTGTAGTGCTTGTAATGGGAATAATTAGTATAAAGGTAGTCCTCAATGGGGCTCAATCTTTGAAAATCATTCTGTGAAAAGAGCCTACGTAACCCTACCCCTTTGATTTAATCACCACATTACTGGCAGTCTGCTTCTTACTATTAATTTTTCAATTAATGCTGTATGGTTCCCAGAGTGATGAACAAGAAATGGTTTTAGTTTTATATCACCGCTAACGTTAGCTCCCAAAAGTAACGTCAATCGATCTTTCATGGGTTTGTGACCAGGACCATTCTCTCATTGTACGTGATGTACATACGGTTTGGCATGGGCTTCCAAAAGAAACTTTTTTAATCAGAATGAAATATTCGTAGTGGACGATACCCTCACGTTTCAATGAATTCTAGAAATTTGAGACAGTACGTCTCAGCTTCTGCTTTTTCTGCACTAACAGACTCACTATGCATTAATACATGTTTAATTCCAGACCTTTTTTAAATTTTGCAAACCAGCCAATGGTAGCCATGAATTCTAACTCTTTGCAGCATGAACCTCGACTTTGTTCCTTCACTTTCTCGATAATTTCTCTAGCCTTCTCTTGAATGATAGCCGTACTAGTACCATTTCTTTTCATTTCTCGTTAATTTATCCAAGCTAAAACCGACCTCTCCATTTTTCATGGATGGCACTTCTTTGCTCTGCAGATGTGATTTTCGTAACTCCTTAAGTTGTTTGAGTCGTTTGAACTCGTTGGAACCGTTGGACATGGTGGGGGTGCCCCCCACAATAACCTCCAAGTCTAACTAGGTGGAGGTTATCCCCTAAAAAATTACAAAAGTTACTCCGGGGTGGAGTTAAAAATTCAACCTTTACCTATTTTTTAAGCAAAGTTTATGGATATTGTAGAGCTGCCCAAGCCATACTGTCTCGCAACATTAGCCATCTTCTGTCCACTCTCTACTTTGGCTTTAATCTCTTCTTTGATTTTTATGGTGCGCACCGTTTTTGATATTCAACAATTTTTGAGAACCATAATATTTTCAGATTTTAAGTTTTTTCATTTAGGGATCGGAATGCACATACGAAAATCAGAGGAACAGGAACGCACTTGCGTCCACAATTGACAATGTTTTGGCGCACACTAGCTACGCTTATGTGGCAACGCAGTACATTGAGCTGAAGGCGGAAATACAATAGTGCGAGACTGCGACACGAGAGCGCGATGACAGTATCGCAGCAAATGTCAAGCAGTTTTCGTAACATGTATTTGTATGCGATATCGTACAATGATTGCGATGTGTCGATGCGAGGCGGGAAATATTCTGAAAAACGAAAATTCCTCGCGACGAGGTGCGTGACGTTTGTCAAATGCAATATGGCGCTTAAATGAAAATTGAAATTCAAACGCCTTAATTATTTTTTAAGTACTATGGTTATTTTAAATGAATTTTGAATGAAAATTTCATGCGTCCTAGTTAAGGTTTTTATTTGCTAAACGAAGGAATATTCCAAATTCAATAGTTTTAAAAAATCAAAAACAATTTCATTTGAAAGGTCATCTATTTGACATTTGTCATATGAACATTAATGTTCCCCGCATCGCGTGCATTGTAAATTGAATGTGTGGCGTGAGGACGAGGGAGAATCGCATCGCGCTCACGTATCGCCGTCACGCAGTATTATATTTCGGCCTTGAACCTACGTAAAATGGTTTACATTACCACCGCACTGAGAGCCAAGTAGTGTTCCTTAGAATTTGTTAAGTTCGTTATTCGAATTTGGGTTAGTGGACCGAACACATAAATTTTTCGTGAAAGTTTTCGCTGTCCGATTTGTCTGCAGTCCGGAATGCTCGTTAACCGATCATCCACAGTAATTATCTAACACATTATTTTCAAATAAATAATTGATTCAAATATATGAGAATATGTCTAATATACATGTATATGTATATATAGTGACAGGGAAAAATTTTGTATACACCTAATAATTGCGACTACAGAGGTGAAAGTTCCCTAGGTAACAAATGATAAATGAAATACTTTGAAACACAAGTAAACCTTATATTAAGTGTGTTATTCATTAACCCTCCGTCCATGTCGTGGGTCTTTTTCGTCCGGGCGAAAATTTCTACCTGAAATTTTTCGGACACCGGCGACGGTGGCGCCATTTGAGTGTTACTGAAAAAAAGTTTAGGTTTGAGGGTCTGTGACCGCGCGGGCCCAGGTGTGGCAGTCAGTTATACGCGAAACGCCAAGCAGTGCAAATATCAGAAGGGACGTTTTCGACCCACGACATGGATGACGTAAGTAAAAATGACAATTTTTTTTTTGTTTTTTTCATCAAATATGCATATTTTTGCATTATAAACCGTAAAAAAAATCCTAACTTATATATTTAATTTTAGGAGAGTACTACAGGAGTTAGAAGAGCGGAGGAGGTTTATTCACTCCGAAATTGTGAGCCAATCGATTATTTTGGTGGTGAAGCATCGGACGACGAAATTGATAATGTCCTAGACGAGGAGGAGTGCAGTAGTGTCGGTTCTTGTGAAGAGTATAGCAGTGTCGACGGTAGTGACAATAATGATTCCGATGAAGCGGAGCCCGAGCAAGAAGATTCCATCAATGAACAGAGAAGTGGACGGAAATATCTTTACGGCAAAGACAAGACAAAGTGGTCAAAGAAGCCACCGGAAACCCGAGGTCGACGATCTGAACCTTATGTAATGCACTTCGCTACTCCAAAAGCTGGAGCAATGAATGTAACCACTCCTTTGGAGTCATGGAATCTTTTTTTTACGGACTCCATTATGGATATAATCGTTAAATATTCCAATGAAGAGCGAGAGAGGAAATTGCCAACAATGTCCGAGGATTCGCGCGCTAGATATGCGTTTCGTCCTGTAGATGTGATTGAGATACGAGCGTTCATCGGCCTTCTGTTTTACGCCGGTGTTTTGGCACAGAGGAAATCTTTACTCGCTGAAATTTGGTCGACGGAGTATGGTATGAATTTGTTCGTGTCAACAATGAGCGCGCAACGATTCGAATTTATTTCAACAATTCTACGTTTCGACGATCGCAGCACTCGCGTCGAGAGACGTGAAGCAGATGCTCTAGCGCCAATTCGGGAAATATGGGACTTGTTTATCGAGCAATGCAAAATTAATTATAGTCCTTCAAATACTGTAACCATCGATGAGCAATTATTGGGCTTTCGAGGAAAGTTTTCGGCGAGAGTGTACATAAAGTCGAAAACGCGAAAACATTCTATATGATAAATGCCCTCCCTTATACGGGCAAAGTAACGTGTAATCGCGGCGAAAAAGTTTGCGAATATTATCTTCGAGCTTTATCGGAGCCTATCTGGCATACCGGTCGTACCATCACTTTTGATAATTGGTTTACCACCATTACAGCCTGTAATTTGATGAAAAATGAGCGAGGCTTAGACGTCGTCGGAACCATAAGAAAAAATAAACGCGAGATTCCAGTTTCATTTGTGAGGCCAGTAGCGATCGGTACTTCCCGTTACGCGTACGACCTTGGTAAAAAACTAACTCTAGTTTCTTTTACTCCAAAAAGAAACAAAGTCGTTCTTTTGGTCTCGAGTCTTTATAGAAGAGGCGTTGCAGGTACATCGGGAAAACCAGAAATTATTGAATTTTATAATAGCACAAAGGGTGGTGTCGATACATTCGATAAAATGATATCGAGCTATACCGTAGCGCGAATAACGAACCGATGGCCCATGAGACTATTTTTCGGCATGGTCGATCAATCGGGTATCAACGCGTTAGTCATTTATAATTTAATTCAGCGAAACGAGAAGCTAACACGAATGAATTTCCTCAAAAAATTATCTTTACAATTAGTTCGACCGCATATGGAACGTCGATGCAAAATTCCAAATATTCCGAGATATCTAAGACAGAACATTCATCATATTTTAGGTAATGACGAATCCAGCGTCGAATATCCAAATAAAATAGAAAAACGACGACGATGTTCCTTGTGTACGAGTAAAGATGATAAAAAAACAAACCAATGTTGTGGTCGATGCGGCGTCCCGGTATGCGAAAACCACCGAATCAACCTATGTTCACATTGCATGTAAATGAAGAAACATTTTGTCGCTTCATTTTTCAATGTTATTTTCAACTTCGTAATATAAATAAATAAAAAAAAAATCCCTCAACATTGAGCGTTTTTCTCTTCGATACCTCGTTCTAGCCTCCCAAAAATACGTCTATGTTCCCGTTGATGAATAGGGTATCTGGTTCAATGCTACAATTTCCCAATATTTTTTTTCTCAAAGAGCAACCTTTTTACTTTTAATAACCGCTAGTGAAACCTTTTTTCGATGATTTCTACTCACGCTGGATTTAAATGAAAAAAAAAATCACATTTTTTTTGATATTTGATAAAAAAAAAATATAAAATATGGAAAAAGTGGAAAGTTTCCTTTGCAGGCTTCAAAAGTAGAGTCTAAAGATTAACCAGGAATTTTTTCAGATTTTTCCATAAATAATTGAGAGTGCAGTAGCGCGACGGGCAAAAACGACCCACGACATGGACCGAAGGTGCCAAAAAACACGACATGGACGGAGGGTTAAAATTTAATGAAAAAAAGTAATCCATTAGCAATTTACAGAGTTCAGATGAAATTATCTGAAAAATGCAGTCAAATGCATGCAGGGCACTCCATTTAAGATTAATTTACGTTCCAGCATTTTTTAAAGGCATCGATCACATTATCTTTATTTCTTCACTTCCCAGTACAATTTTTGTGAGAGGTACTTTAACAGTATGAATAGTCGGATGCAAATATCCTTCGGTAGAAATCGAAAATAGGACGAGTTCCTGGTGGTAAAATTGTAAATAAAAGTCGTGCTGGGGAAATTAGTCGAAAGGCACAATTTGCCAGGAAATACGAAGACTACACCACGCTCCGGCCATCCTCGTGTTATGTTCGATGCCGCGGTAGGAAAAAGAATGAGGCAATTGAGCAAATCTCTAAGTTCCAGTGCAACACAATAAGCACATGATAATTCAAAAATACGCAATAGCATTGAAAGTGCATCAACAGTTGGTACAGCGTTAAAAGGCAATAAATTATTCAAAAGGGAACCCTGAAAGAAAACATGCATCTCTGATGCTAGTCGTCTTAAACGGTTAAACTTTACGACAAGTCATTTCAAAGGCCTTAAAATTTTGGGATAATGTCATTTACACCAACGAAAGTATATTTGTGATATTTGGATCAAAAAACATAAGGTCCGGAGATCATGGAAAAACAAGCTACTTTCTCAAAACGTCATTTCTATCGTGAAACATGGCGAGAGTGCATTGATAGTTTGATGATGCATGTCGGCTGCTGGGGCAGGAAATCTTGTTTTCATTGAGCCGACGATGAAAAGCAGGGATTATTTTTCAGTTTCTGAGAAATTATTTAACGTGTCGTGCGCAAAAAATTTATCTTAAAACTTCCAGGGTCTTCCGACAGGATTACGATCCAAAGCATACAACAGAGATTGTGAACGAATGGCCGCTGTGAATACACCTAACCATGTACACTCTCTTCCTCGATTTCCACACCATAATGCCAGACGAAATCGGATTAACGCCTGGAGGAAAAGAGAAATATGGGAAGTTTTGAACAAAAATATTAGGAAACGTACCATAATATCCAACCAAAAACTCCGTTTTTGGAGTTTCAAAACCAAGTCAGCTCAATGCGTAGAGGATTACATGCAGTCATAAAAGCTCAAGGAGGTCCCAAGAAGCATTGATGCTCTTTCTTTCAAAGCGTTAGGAGAAAAAAACAAATGTTTGTTTTCTGTTTGTCTACTAACTTTCGACTGGTGTATACAAGCGTTTGACTGTCTCTGTATTCATTATGCATATTTGTGAATTCCTGAATACATCTGCTAGGACTACTCCGTAAATTCCCAGTATTCAGCCTAGATTCTGGTTGAATAATCTAATAAGTTATGCTGGAAAAGAGGACCAAATTGCTGAGAAGTACGTTTTCTTTAAAAAGCTTGTATATATAAGATGTAATATAATCTTGTATATATAGATATAATCTCTGAATAGCTATTTACATTGTTAAAATCTAGCAAAAATCGAATATTCGAAAAGCGAACCTCAAAATGATCCTGTGTACTTCAGATATATTTCAGTTCACAATTTTTAGCCTCATATCCAAGAAATTGGACTAAGTTTTTAATGCATAATCCCTATTTTGACCTAAACGCAAACACGCCACGTAAGTACAAAAATTGATCTTATTTATACTTCAAACGAATCCAATAGTGCCTTCGGGAGTTCAAATCGCTATTGCGCTTATTATTTAATGCAACTAAGCAATAGAAGACTCGTGTTTCAAGACGCTTTTTTTTCGTTTGGTGAAATTACTGAATCTTTATTATGAATCTTGGACATCATTTAAAGTAGCGGCTCCATTTATCAACTTGATAAAACTATATTTTTTAGAATTTTGAATAAGACCCCAATAGCAGATCCTTGTCCTTTGTTGCCCTTTCTTCTTGTGTTTAAAACCTTTAAAAAAAAAAACTTTAATATTCGATTTTTTATGTTATTATAAACGAAATGGCAGCTTCTTTATTCCCATATAAAAAAATAAGGGTACCTTTTCGACAGATTTGAAAGGAAACTATCAAAAAATATTACGCTTATTATGATGTTGGCTATCGTTTGAAGCGAAATTATTAAACTTTAAACAAAAATATTATAAATAATTATATTTATTTTATTTAAAATTTTTTAAAAAAATACATTTTGACACGTTTACACGGTAGCTGAAAATATGAGCAATATGTGGTTAAAATGTGGTCGTTGAAAAACTTATCGAGTAGCCTAGGAGAGAAGAACAGTATCGAGTGACACAATGTGATGATTGCGAAATCCATCTCGTCTGTGGAATGTATCGTTTCAGATAACTCCAATATTCTGAACAGAATACCCAATGCATTATACTTCTCCAGATCCTTCCTTTTAAGTCCTGATAAGCCCAGTTGCACTGATGACGGACACAACTAACGTTCAACCTGTAACTGGTTTCAGCACCTTAGTTTAGATCATTCAGATCCAGATAAATTCCCGAAAAAAAACATTTCTTTATTTGGTTTTTCCTCAGTGAAAAGGAAGATTTTCTGTTTTCTATGCTAAGAAATTCAAAGGGAGAAATTGATATAAATTATCTACAACTTCATGTGATATAAATGAACTATAACTTCTACAACTTCCAAGAGCCATTATACTTAGAGACGAATTCTTTTCGGATTCGTTGGGATGTTCCCAGAATTTATTTCAATTCCTATTTAATAAACTATTACTTTTGAAAATGGTATTACCTGCAATTCCTTTTTTTTGCCTGCAATAGGATGTTTAATAAACTGAAGTAGTGCGACCGATAGATGTTCTCTAATTTGATGAAATTTCTTTTATGAAACAATCTGAATCTCTCTTAAAAACTGCAGATACGAGGGATTGGCGTGGCAAATGGAGTCTCATTTCACATAATGTCTAACACATAATGTCATAATGTCAATTTCCATCACTGTCCAAATATAGTTCCGAAAACTTAAACTTATTTGGGCATTTATACGAAATTTCAAATAAACCAGAATAATTTTCATATGCCAAAGCTCTACACATGCAATAGAAAGACAACATCAACCAAGTATGACTACTTGGCTACCAATGATATCAAAGTATGCGTGTGAAAAATTTCAGTTAAAGCATTAAATGTGCATTTACATCAGCCTGTACCTAGAACTTCTATCGCATGACAAAATACTATAATCCTACCCATTCATGCCATGTGTGCATATCAAATTACTTTAGAGTTCGCTTAGTGAAATATCTTTTGTACCTTAACTAATTATTGCACATACAAAATTCAAGCACTCATCCGAGAATTTTGCCACAGAATTTGTACGTTCGTACGTTCCGCAAATAATAGGAAGCAAAGTGAAACGTGCAACTGTGGCTTGCTTTGCAATAGTTGCAGACTTTTTTGGGCAGCCGAAGGGCGAGAATGGTGGAAAAGAATTGCTCCAAAATTACCCATGATGACTTCCTGCACTTGCACGGTATCATCGCGAAGTCTAAGTTGAGCCACTTTGCGAGCCAAATTGCACGGTTCCATGATCCCAATTTGTAACTTTCTTTTGTTACTATGGATGCAACGCTTATAAAATGATCAGGATTGAGCAAAGCGCATCCGAATCAGTATCGATATACAATGTCAAAATGCATTGCAGGAGTCCTGCCATTGATATAGTACACGATAGTGAGTAATTTGTACGAAGGATGAAATTGTAAGGATCTTTTATTAAGCTACTACCAATTAGCGAATGAGGAAGTAAGAATTTGTTCTTTATAGATCCTTTAAAACTTATTCTTAGACTATGATTCCTGCATAGAATGTGCATTGTGCAAAGTAAATTGTTTGAATATAGGTTTCGTCTTCCAAGTTGGAATTGAATTCTATTTTTATTTATTTCAATTTAATTTAAGCAGAATTTTAGCTCTAGTAATTTTTATATTGATATAAAATTTATATGAAGTATTATAGCGTAATGAAAAAATAGAAAATAAAATTACTCAACCCATTCCCATATTTGGTTCTGACGAAAAAAGGAATTTATCTTGAAATTTAAAGTTGTTCTTAAACTTCAGAACGCTAAATCCCAGAATAAATTGTAATTTCAAAGAAATTTTTATAAAATTCTAAGAAGGAAGAATAGCTCATTGTACGATCGTTAGAATCGAAACGAACAAAATCTGTTGAAATTAAATACGATTTGATCAAAGAATTCATAAATAAGATTCTTTAAAATTAAAAAAATTCTTGTTAGATTCCATTTTTAGGTTGATATTTTTATTTTGCAACAGACAGCTGTTTCGAGGCCGATACATACTCGAAACAGCTGTCTGTTGCAAAATAAAAATATCAACCTAAAAATGGAATCTAACAAGAATTTTTTTAATTTTAATTTTTTAGAAGGTTGCAAACATCCGAACCAACAATTGGAAAAAGATTCTTTAATCAATTCTTAATTTCTACCTTCTTAATTCTCTAATTAAATTAAAAAGTGGTTCTGCAATATCGACAGCTGAATAAGATTCTTAGATTCTTGACTCCAATGGCGAAGTATTAGTGCCATTAGAATCTATAATCGAAGAATGGGAAAGGTAACTTTATTATGATAAATTGGCATTTCAACCTTGAAATATTCAGAACCCACTCCTTGGTAAGACATCTCCCTACTTTGTTCCAGAGCAATATATCTATCTATCTCTGAAGCCCCGCGCATTTCACTATGATAAACTCTCATATTTCGTTCTTACTACTACATACAAGTTCTGGATTCTATACAACTAAAACTGACATATGTATTTACTTGCTAGTTTTTCAACATCATTGCGTCCATAATCATACTAAGTTGCAGCGCATTAATCACAAGAGTGCTGCTCTGCTTTCGAAGAACTGACCGCATCGGAAGGTCCCAGCGCGGTGTGCATACCCTCCGTACCCTACCATAACCAAACTTTTAAGTCCCAACCAATATTTTAAGTCCCAAACAATATTTTAAGTCCCAACCAATATTTTAAGTCCCAACCAACATTTTGAGTCCCAACCAATATTTTAAGTCCCAACCAATATTTTAAGTCCCAACCAATATTTTAAGTCCCAACCAATGTATTAAGTCCCAACCAGTATTTTAAGTCCCAACCAATATTTTACGTCCCAACTAATATTTTAAGTCCCAACCAATATTTTAAGTCCCAACCAGTATTTTAAGTCCCAACCATTATATAAAGTCCCAACCAATATTTTAAGTCCCAACCAATACATTAAGTCCCAACCAAAATTCTAAGTTCCAACCAATATTTTAAGTCCCAACCAGTATTTTAAGTCCCAACCAATATATTAAGTCCCAACCAATTTTTTAAGTCCCAACCAATATTTTAAGTCCCAACCAATATTTTAAGTCCCAACCAAGATTTTAAGTCCCAACCAACATTTTAAGTCCCAACCAATATTTTAAGTCCCAACCAATATATTAAGTCCCAACCAATTTTTTAAGTCCCAACCAATATTTTAAGTCCCAACCAATGTATTAAGTCCCAACCAGTATTTTAAGTCCCAAATAGTATTTTAAGTCCCAACCAGTATTTTAAGTCCCAACCAGTATTTTAAGTCCCAACCAATATTTTAAGTCCCAACCAAAATTTTAAGTCCCAACCAATATTTTAAGTTCCGACTAATATTTTAAGTCCCAACCAATTTGTTAAGTCCCAACCAATATTTTAAGTCCCAACCAATATTTTAAGTACCAATCAATATTTAAGTCCCAACCAATATTTTAAGTCCCAACCAATATTTTAAGTCCCAATCAATATTTAAGTCCCAACCAATATTTAAAGTCCCAACCAGTATTTTAAGTCCCGACCAATATTTTAAGTCCCAACCAATATTTAAAGTCCCAACCAGTATTTTAAGTCCCAACCAATATTTTAAGTCCCAACCAGTATTTTACGTCCCAACTTATATTTTAAGTCCCAACCAATATTTTAAGTCCCAACCAGTATTTTAAGTCCCAACCATTATATAAAGTCCCAACCAATTTTTTAAGTCCCAACCAATATTTTAAGTCCCAACCAATACATTAAGTCCCAACCAAAATTCTAAGTTCCAACCAATATTTTAAGTCCCAACCAGTATTTTAAGTCCCAACCAATATATTAAGTCCCAACCAATTTTTTAAGTCCCAACCAATATTTTAAGTCCCAACCAATATTTTAAGTCCCAACCAAGATTTTAAGTCCCAACCAACATTTTAAGTCCCAACCAATATTTTAAGTCCCAACCAATATATTAAGTCCCAACCAATATATTAAGTCCCAACCAATTTTTTAAGTCCCAACCAATATTTTAAGTCCCAACCAATGTATTAAGTCCCAACCAGTATTTTAAGTCCCAAATAGTATTTTAAGTCCCAACCAGTATTTTAAGTCCCAACCAGTATTTTAAGTCCCAACCAATATTTTAAGTCCCAACCAAAATTTTAAGTCCCAACCAATATTTTAAGTTCCGACTAATATTTTAAGTCCCAACCAATTTGTTAAGTCCCAACCAATATTTTAAGTCCCAACCAATATTTTAAGTACCAATCAATATTTAAGTCCCACCCAATATTTTAAGTCCCAACCAATATTTTAAGTCCCAATCAATATTTAAGTCCCAACCAATATTTAAAGTCCCAACCAGTATTTTAAGTCCCGACCAATATTTTAAGTCCCAACCAATATTTAAAGTCCCAACCAGTATTTTAAGTCCCAACCAATATTTTAAGTCCCAACCAATAATTTAAGTCCCAACCAATATTTTAATTCCCAACCGAAATTTTAAGTCCCAACCAAAATTTTAAGTCCCAACCAGTATTTTAAGTCCCAACCAATATTTTAAGTCCCAACTGATATTTTAAATCCCAACCAATATTTTAAGTCCCAACCAAAATTTTAAGTCCCAACCAGTATTTTAAGTCCCAACCAATATTTTAAGTCCCAACTGATATTTTAAGTCCCAACCAATATTTTAAGTCCCAACCAATATTTTAAGCCCAACCAAAATCTTAAGTCCCAATCAAAATTTTAAGTCCCAACCAGTATTTTAAGTCCCAACCAATATTTTAAGTCCCAACCAATATTTTAAGTCCCAACTAATATTTTAAGTCCCAACCAATATTTTAAGTCCCAACCAATATTTTAATTCCCAACCAAAATTTTAAGTCCCAACCAAAATTTTAAGTCCCAACCAGTATTTTAAGTCCCAACCAATATTTTAAGTCCCAACTGATATTTTAAGTCCCAACTAGTATTTTAAGTCCCAACCAATATTTTAAGTCCCAACTGATATTTTAAGTCCCAACCAATATTTTAAGTCCCAACCAAAATTTTAAGTCCCAACCAGTATTTTAAGTCCCAACCAATCTTTTAAGTCCCAACTGATATTTTAAGTCCCAACCAATCTTTTAAGTCCCAACTGATATTTTAAGTCCCAACCAATATTTTAAGTCCCAACCAATATTTTAAGTCCCAACCAATATTTTAAGTCCCAACCAGTATTTTAAGTCCCAACCAATATTTTAAGTCCCAACCAATATTTTAAGTCCCAACCAATATTTTAAGTCCCAACCAATATTTTAAGCCCAACCAAAATTTTAAGTCCCAACCAATATTTTAAGTCCCAACCAGTATTTTAAGTCCCAACCAATATTTTAAGTCCCAACTGATATATTAAGTCCCAACCAATATTTTAAGTCCCAACCAAAATTTTAAGTCCCAACCAGTATTTTAAGTCCCAACCAATATTTTAAGTCCCAACCAATATTTTAAGTCCCAACCAATATTTTAAGTCCCAACCAAAATTTTAAGTCCCAACCAATATTTTAAGTCCCAACCAATATTTTAAGTCCCAACCAATATTTTAATTCCCAACCAAAATTTTAAGTCCCAACCAAAATTTTAAGTCCCAACCAATATTTTAAGTCCCAACCAATATTTTAAGCCCAACCAAAATTTTAAGTCCCAACTAAAATTTTAAGTCCCAACCAGTATTTTAAGTCCCAACCAATATTTTAAGTCCCAACTGATATATTAAGTCCCAACAATTATTTTAAGTCCCAACCAAAATTTTAAGTCCCAACCAGTATTTTAAGTCCCAACCAATATTTTAAGTCCCAACCAATATTTTAAGTCCCAACCAATATTTTAAGTCCCAACCAAAATTTTTAGTCCCAACCAAAATTTTAAGTCCCAACCAATATTTTAAGTCCCAACCAATATTTTAAGTCGCAACCAATATTTTAAGTCCCAACCAAAATTTTAAGTCCCAACCAAAATTTAAAGTCCGAACCAGTATTTTAAGTCCCAACCAATATTTTAAGTCCCAACCAATATTTTAAGTCCCAACTGATATTTTAAGTCCCAACCAATATTTTAAGTCCCAACCAGTATTTTAAGTCCCAACCAATATTTTAAGTCCCAACCAGTATTTTAAGTCCCAACCAATATTTTAAGTCCCAACCAGTATTTTAAGTCCCAACCAATATTTTAAGTCCCAACTGATATATTAAGTCCCAACAATTATTTTAAGTCCCAACCAAAATTTTAAGTCCCAACCAGTATTTTAAGTCCCAACCAATATTTTAAGTCCCAACCAATATTTTAAGTCCCAACCAATATTTTAAGTCCCAACCAAAATTTTAAGTCCCAACCAATATTTTAAGTCCCAACCAATATTTTAAGTCCCAACCAAAATTTTAAGTCCCAACCAGTATTTTAAGTCCCAACTAGTATTTTAAGTCCCAACCAATATTTTAATTCCCAACTGATATTTTAAGTCCCAACCAATATTTTAAGTCCCAACCAAAATTTTAAGTCCCAACCAATATTTTAAGTCCCAACCAATATTTTAAGTCCCAACCAAAATTTTAAGTCCCAACCAGTATTTTAAGTCCCAACCAATATTTTAAGTCCCAACCAAAATTTTAAGTCCCAACCAATATTTTAAGTCCCAACCAATATTTTAAGTCCCAACCAAAATTTTAAGTCCCAACCAGTATTTTAAGTCCCAACTAGTATTTTAAGTCCCAACCAATATTTTAATTCCCAACTGATATTTTAAGTCCCAACCAATATTTTAAGTCCCAACCAAAATTTTAAGTCCCAACCAATATTTTAAGTCCCAACCAATATTTTAAGTCCCAACCAAAATGTTAAGTCCCAACCAGTATTTTAAGTCCCATCCAATATTTTAAGTCCCAACCAATATTTTAAGTCCCAACCAGTATTTTAAGTCCCAACCAATATTTTAAGTCCCAACCAGTATTTTAAGTCCCAACCAATATTTTAAGTCCCAACCAATATTTTAAGTCCCAACCAAAATTTTAAGTCCCAACCAATATTTTAAGCCCAACCAAAATTTTAAGTCCCAACCAAAATTTTAAGTCCCAACCAGTATTTTAAGTCCCAACCAATATATTAAGTCCCAACTGATATGTTAAGTCCCAACCAGTATTTTAAGTCCCAACCAAAATTTTAAGTCCCAACCAGTATTTTAAGTCCCAACCAATATTTTAAGTCCCAACCAATATTTTAAGTCCCAACCAATATTTTAAGTCCCAACCAAAATTTTAAGTCCCAACCAAAATTTTAAGTCCCAACCAGTATTTTAAGTCCCAACCAATATTTTAAGTCCCAACTGATATTTTAAGTCCCAACCAATATTTTAAGTCCCAACCGAAATGTTAAGTCCCAACCAGTATTTTAAGTCCAAACCAATATTATAAGTCCCAACCAATATTTTAAGTCCCAACCAAAATTTTAAGTCCCAACCAATCTTTTAAGTCCCAACCAATATTTTAAGTCCCATTCAATATTTTAAGTCCCAACCGAAATTTTAAGTCCCAACCAATATTTTAAGTCCCAACCAATATTTTAAGTCCCAACCAATATTTTAAGTCCCAACCAATATTTTAAGTCGCAACCAATATTTTAAGTCCCAACCAAAATTTTAAGTCCCAACCAAAGTTTAAAGTCCCAACCAGTATTTTAAGTCCCAACCAATATTTTAAGTCCCAACCAATATTTTAAGTCCCAACTGATATTTTAAGTCCCAACCAATATTTTAAGTCCCAACCAAAATTTTAAGTCCCAACTAGTATTTTAAGTCCCAACCAATATTTTAAGTCCCAACTGATATTTTAAGTCCCAACCAATATTTTAAGTCCCAACCAATATTTTAAGTCCCAACCAGTATTTTAAGTCCCAACCAATATTTTAAGTCCCAACTGATATTTTAAGTCCCAACCAATATTTTAAGTCCCAACCAATATTTTAAGTCCCAACCAAAATTTTAAGTCCCAACCAGTATTTTAAGTCCCAACCAATATTTTAAGTCCCAACCAATATTTTAAGTCCCAACCAATATTTTAAGTCCCAACCAATATTTTAAGCCCAACCAAAATTTTAAGTCCCAACCAAAATTTTAAGTCCCAACCAGTATTTTAAGTCCCAACCAATATATTAAGTCCCAACTAATATTTTAAGTCCCAACTGATATTTTAAGTCCCAACCAATATTTTAAGTCCCAACTAATATTTTAAGTCCCAACTAATATTTTAAGTCCCGATATTTTAAGTCCCAACCAATATTTTAAGTCCCAAACAAAATTTTAAGTCCCAACCAATATTTTAAGTCCCAACTAATATTTTAAGTCCCAACCAATATTTTAAATCCCAACCAAAATTTTAAGTCCCAACCAATATTTTAAGTCCCAACCAATATTTTAAGTCCCAACCAAAATTTTAAGTCCCAACCAATATTTTAAGTCCCAACCAATGTTTTAAGTCACAACCAATATTTTAAGTCCCAACCAAAATTTTAAGTCCCAACCAATATTTTAAGTCCCAACCAATATTTTAACTCCCAACCAATATTCTAAGTCCCAACCAATATATTAAGTCCCAACCAATATTTTAAGTCCCAACCAGTATTTTAAGTCCCAACTAATATTTTAAGTCCCAACTAATATTTTAAGTCCCAATATTTTAAGTCCCAACCAATATTTTAAGTCCCAAACAAAATTTTAAGTCCCAACCAATATTTTAAGTCCCAAATAATATTTTAAGTCCCAACCAATATTTTAAGTCCCAACCAAAATTTTAAGTCCCAACCAATATTTTAAGTCCCAACCAATATTTTAAGTCCCAACCAAAATTTTAAGTCCCAACCAATATTTTAAGTCCCAACCAATATTTTAAGTCACAACCAATATTTTAAGTCCCAACCAATATATTAAGTCCCAACCAGTATTTTAAGTCCCAACCAGTGTTATGTTTAAATGTAGGGCTTGTAGGGTATTGCCTTATCTACATATATCTTTGTAGGTAAGCGCTCGCTGTCCATTCGTTGCTCATAAAGTAACTATGATCGCTGCCACTGTTTTGGAATTTAAGAGACTTCAGGCTCATGAAAAACTTTTTCACGGCTGGTCGTTGTATCTGATTCGCCGATTCGAACTTTTCATCTTGCATCTCTTATGCGTCCAAGGTCCCGCCCTTCAATTGCATTTATATTGATTTTGGATGATTGGGGCAGGATACAGGTCTCACAGCTGTAGCATAATAGCAGCCGTGTCACCTCTGTGTACATTTGGGACATTAAACCCCAGTACAAGCAACCCTGTACAACCCTGACCCTAAACCTTTACGAGCAACGTCCTCAAGGATTGACAAAACTGAGAATTTGTTTATGGCTAATGCTTCTGTTTACTTCAGCTGTGATTTCAAGTGAAATCGTCAAAATTTTATACGCTAGAACAATTTTCGGACAGTTTGATATCGTTTTTCTTGGACTTCTTATTCACTAGCCCCAATGGCGTTTGTTTGGGAGGTTGAGGATGTCATCGTCAGATGTAGGGGATAGTGACAGGATGTTTGTGCCAGCTGCTTCGGCTACATGTTGCTTTGATTTATAGTTCGACGTACTAATATTTTAGTGCTAGATTAATTAGCAGTGCAGAGAGCCTATAATACCTCAATCAAACCAGAGATTTAGACTTTTAGTTGAGTCATTAATATCATGTTGATTCGTACCAAAAATAAATTAAAATTTAATAAAATAAAATTATATTAAAATTTAAGATATTTTTGGTGACTAGTTTTGATTGGATGCCAAAATCAAGCACAATATTAACAAACCTAAAAAAAACTCTTAAAAACGAAAAAACGCTCAATTTAGAGGGCTTATGTCCTAAATTTGCATTTATTGTAAACTATAAACTAGGTTTATAATCGTGAATATAGGTTATTTTATTATTGCAAAGAAGTGTAATGGGAATGCATGCCCAATTCATCGTGCCTCTGATCCTCATCTTTATCATGCAACTTCCTTGAAGATTTATTGACTAAAATAGGATTTTTAAATAAGGGCGGATCGATGCTTAAACAGAATATAAGATCCTTCAGAATTTACATAATTCTATTTTATTTTAAAGTCCCAATTTGTCATCATTGCATAAAATATTGTTGTGAATTGTAGAGGTCCTTCGAAAAATAGTTATCGTTCAACTGCGATACTTTCGCAATCGTGTGCAACCTCGCCAGCATATATGAGTATGTATTTCTAGTTTAATCGCGTTATAGAAACGCAGTACATAGCGATTCAATTTTGACGGTTACATTTTCCAGCTCTTATCCGAACCTCTTGAGCTTCGTGTTGCTTTTTCTTCTTCCTCATACGACTTTCGAGGATGCAATTGCATTAGACTTCACCAAACAGCCAAGACCTCGTTCCACAACGCAGCCATTGGTGTATCTACTGTTACCTACACACATGGCCGAAGAGGTTTAATCCGAAAGCAGGCTGTCCACCTGAACATCTTTTCTTGAGTAGTTTTTATTACTCCTACTTTTTGTGTTATGCACTGAGATAAGAATTGCAACTAATGCTGCTGCAGTTGTCCGTTTTTTTAGCGCGCAGGGCCCTCTCTATGGTTCGTTGCCCCGGCGAAACCTTGGTATGATCTGCGAAAATTTTCAGAATGTTGTTGGCGCGCCTGGGTCGTGATGATCTTAAGAATATTTTGTGGGTCCTAAGATGTTGGTTGCATTAACTACTTGAGTTAAACCAACCATTGACTACAAGAGAGTGCAATTTTATAGATGCGGCCATTGCATGCAAGCGCTTATATTTGTGCAAGTACATTGAACCTTTATTAGTGATGAACAGGCAGATTTCGGCCGTGGGATGTGCATTCGGCCACATATGCCGTCAAATATGTGTAGAGGTGTAGAACTTTTATATTGCGGTCGTCTCGCAATAATTTTCAATCAGAAAAGAAAGATATATGACCAGTTTATCTTCAGCATTTCTTCTTGAAATTAGTTTTGCTAAGTCATACCTTACCCCTTCTATCTTCGTTGACACAAAGTGGTTTCCAAAAAAAAAAATATTGATTTTCATTGAAATTTTGTTGGAAATGACCAGTCAGTTGACTTGCCCCGAAAAGCACTTAAAAAGTTTATGTACATTGGTGATAAGTTTAATATGTTGACAGGATACTTCGCCAACACTTTATGATATATTGAAATATTTCAGCGGTTCATAATTTTTATAATTTGTACCATTAGCACTTACTGAAGAAATATCTAAAAAAAAATGTAAATATCAAAAGTATAAATGCCTTTTTTGGATTGGGGGATGGCGGATTTTACATTCGAGTACAAATGCTTTCAAATGGGACTTAAATTTATTGAATTGGTTATAATTGAAAACTACGTACAAAGCTTCCTTCCTATGGATGAGCCAGATTCAGTGTATGTTAAGCTACTATATCGAATGTTTCCGATCTTAAGACATCATCACTTTGACTTGTAATGCATTGCAATGACAATGGAATTCACTCCTTTCTCAGCTTTTCAAATATAGAATATAAGGTATCGGTTGAAACAAGGCATGTTCATGTATAATCCATATCCAGTAATGCTAGTAATAAAAACTTCGGTACCTACTTGACTAGTAGATAAACTTGGGTAAGGTAATAGGATCAATCCTTACGGATCCTTTCGGATCCTTTTGGATCAACTCAAACGATGCTTTGGCTACCAATCCTTCAAACACTGCTGAGTTTAGCTCTAGAGAACAATTTTCTCTCGAACTTTTCCAACGATTTCGCTTATTATTTATGCTTTTCAGCACCTTTTTTGAATTAAATAATACTTCACGATATCTTTCTACATTTAAATAAATATAATACATTCGAGTATTGAAAATTACTACTTCCTTACCTTGTCCTTTCTTTTATTCGGGAAGGTAAGGGTCCATGGTCAAAATTTTAGCATGGTCTTTGAAGAAATTTATGTGTCAGCTATCGATGTCATACACTGAAGCAATTTCCGTAGTAAATAATAGGAAAACCAACGTAAGGACAATGAAATGTTCAAACTAGTTGGTTATTCATTGCCATCAGGTATTTCACTTCGTTGAATCTGTTGTTAATTTTTTATTGGAGTCCAGGGAATATTTATAAATTTTCTACGGGTGAAGAGTACAATTTTTGATTCAAGGTACTAAAGAGGCTTTAAATACAGTCAGCCTTAGATAGTCAACGAAAATAAACACATTCTTGACGTACAATTTTCATTGATTTAAGGAAATCATACGTTAGCTTGTATGACTGAATTTCTGAATATATCTGACAACGTAAGGAAAGATATGTCTGACAAAGGGTGTTTTCTTTGTAGATAAGAAACTTAGAAATGAAATAAAATCAATATAAATTGTTTCAACTGCCATGAAATTGGTTTAATTGGAAAGTTAATTTTTTGTTATTCTTATTTTGATATGATTTTGTCTATGTGAGCGCCACACCTGCGAGTAGGAATTCCAAATGAGAAGTTCAATTTTCGACTACTTAATGTAACCCCAAAATAAATTTCTCCACCGGTGTTAAATCACAAGATTACAGGTTCAAAACGAGAAATTATGCGCTCATCAAATGCAAGAGCTGTATGGCATGCCACGCCATCGTGTTGAAACCAGAAGCCTCCTGCATTATGGCAGGTCAATTCAGGGACGAGAAAGTCCCCGCTCTACAGTAGTCACCATTGGCTGCAATGTTATTGCCAGTAGCATATGTGAAGACATGTGGACCAAAGATTTCATGAATCTAGAAACCACACAACACAGAGACTTTCTCCGGTTATAATGTTGTTTGGACCACCACCTGTGATGTGCTCATCAATGCATCCTTCAATAAATCGATGGCTAGGCTAGCCGTATGAGATGTCGCACTATCCTGGAGAAACCAGAGGTCCTCTGCACTACGGCGAATCAATTTGAAACATTGACTGTAATGTTATTCCTAGCAGAATATTTAATGGCATACGGACCAATGATTCCATCGGCCCAGAAATTACACCAAACAGGAACTTTTTCCGGTGGTAATGGTATTTGGATAAATGTCTACAGTTGCTGATCACTTCAAATGTGCAGTTTTGATTTTAGACTTAGCCATTCAACCAAGAATGAGCCTCATCGCTAAAAAATGTTTGTTATGGAGTCTACCGGAATTTGTTTTAAGACGACAAACCGAATCTACGCTGTGTCCGGTGGTCTTTCGACTTCAATTCCTACAAGAGTTGAATTTCCTAAACCCAAACGCCAAGATCCTTGAATAAAATCTTCCATTAAGAGGGTGGGCACAGATTTGATTGTTGAGCACGATGTCGAATGAAGTTACTTGGATCTCCATCGATACGACGCTCTGCAGCTGCTGTGGTTTCTTCAGTGCGAATTATAAGGGAGAGTAAACGTGGTACGGAAAAGATCCACAGTTTATCGAAATAATTAATCTGATGGACGACAATTTTGGCGATAAAATTAATGGAGTGGGCGATGAGTATCTCGAACAGAATCGTTTTTCAAATAAATCTGCAAAATTTATAGGCTTCACTAAAGTATCAACCTATTCAAGATAAAATGGCAAACCAAACTGACCATAAAACGCAAGATAGCTGTTAACATACGTAGCATTAAAAGTGTTGTCAACTTAAACTTGTATACCTCTAACACTTTATGTATTTGTGATTGCCATGAAGAATCCAATGCAAGATATGATCAATCTTTATTTCAAATCTCTAAACCTGATCGCAAATCAGTTGAAATAATTGTAGTTAAATAAGGATTTCAATAATGATCGACTTCGTAGATAGATTTCATTTCTATTTCATTCTACATATTTTGGGATTCTAAACATTCATTTATTGGGTTGAAAACAACTACAATATTAAAATGTTATCGCTCACAACCTTTTTTTACTTTCATAAATTTATAAAACTCGCGTTGAATAAAATTAACAAAATTAAAGGTGCCTGAAGTTTGCCATATCTCAAACGCAACGTAACGTTTGCCGGACGTTTCGATGATTTCCATATTGTGATTCGTATCAAGCCCCTCAAATAGGCATTTGTTCCATACTCCTCATTTGAAAAAAATTTCTTCCCGGTGAGCCAGTTCCTTCACCGTAGCAACAGAAAATAGTCTCTGGGGCCTGAATCAAGAATATACTGCGGGGTTTCAACCAGTTGTTAACGTAATTTAATAATCGTATTGCGAGCAGAATGGGCTGGATCATTGTCTGGATGAAACAAGGTCTCTTTCCCTGCTAAATTAGGTTGTTTAGACGTGATTCTTATGTCCTTGTCGAGGATAGTCTTTGAAGATTGTACCATTCGCATCTCAAAATAGACTGGCTAGATCATGCGCTTTCTACTGCTTTCATCAGACAAAAAACATCCTGATAATGAACTGAGGCGTATAGTGATCTATCCATGATTCATCCCTTAGTAAAATCTTGCTTTGAGACACGCACGTTTTGCTTTCTGGTTAATTGTTAGGAAATGTAAATAAATATTCATTAATTATATGTCCAATGCATTCCTTTGAGATATCCACCTCAATCAATTTAATTTTGCGATTATTCAACACTTGATTCGTAGCTTTTTTTATTTTATGTTACGTTATTGTTATGTTTTTATTCGACTGATATTTTACTGTCCGATACCTCATGGGCCTATTCGATCGAGGAACATCACAGATGCTCGTACGCTCACAACGAAATTCAGCACACATATATTTCGTGGTTGAAAATGGTTGGACAGATTAAAGCATTGACCAAGTCGTAGCTTTGTATGCGTCATATTTTGTCCCATTTAGAAACACACATTGTGTTATCAAAACATGTCATTCAATTTTTCCATAGTTTACAAAAATTTAAAGGACGCATCACTTCGAAAGCAATAACTTGAATGTGAGTGAGCCCAATGTCATGAAATTCAAACAGGATCTAAGTTAAGGTTGACACTCACAAAAGATGACAGCTAGAATTTGTGGCAGCGAGATAGGTCAAATACTGTTCAGTCAATGAAGTTTCACCTAAATTGTTTTCTTACGTTTTTTGCTAATCATGTGATGTACAAAGCAATGCTCCGTGATTAAGTGTGGGTACCTCCTCGTTCCATTGCATCCTTTTTGTGTTCTTGGAGCCTTTTTTATCTTACATTTTGTTTGTCCGATGCTGCTATTTATTTAGTTGTATTTGGAGATAAAGAGGCTGTCCAGCGGATCTCTTTAATTCTTCCCAAATCGCTCCTGTTTTTGAAGACCATTTTCAACTTCTTGAATATTTTCCCAAATTCATGTGTTGACTTTTACGTCACTTTTATCTTTTTTTTGAAGTAGATAGTTTCTACTTTTGGAAAATACACGTGATTTAACGATGAAAATAATGGTCAGAGAATTAATCAATAGCCTCTTTCTTTTATTTCAGTAGAGAGTGTCCGATATTGCATGGTATCCGTTGATGTCTACATACCCAACAATATTTTACTTTATTTGGCTTTTCTCAATCAGAAAAGTAGTTATTTCGGTATAGGATAATATAATATAAAATAATTGACTACAATAACTAAGATACCCTTTAAAAATACTTGGAAAAAATGAAATTGTATTGTTACGTATAACAGCGGGCCCTCTGAGGGTAGCGCGCCGTTCTTAACCAGCACAGTGTCTCTTATATGTAGACTGCACGTTTTTGATTTTTGGCAAAAACACCCGGCTTGCAGTCACCGACAGTTTTTGCGAATAGAACATTCTCATCCTTATCAGGAACGACTTCTGCCAGCAAGGGTTGGAGAAGTTCGACTGCAAAACAGGAAACCTTTCCCAGAAATTTCACCTTTAACGAGAGCCGCTTTTTGGGATAAAACGACATTATTGAGCTGAGAGCTTGCTCTATTACATAATAATAATTGAGTCACCACAGCTTAAAATTGAAGAACGTTGGTGGCAGTTTCGATCGAACTGATAACAGGGTTAAATTGATGCTAACACATAACGGGCGTCACCTAGACCCCTAATACTGCGATCTGGTCCAAGTTTGCAGATGAAGGCAGTTCTCGATAAGGAAGCTTGTCATACATGAAAATGAACAAGATGCCCAAAGAATAGGATTTCATATTACTTCTTTTTTTGTTAAAATATGCTCCGGTTTCAGGGGTATTTTCTTCCTTTTATTTGATAATTAAAAAGTCATGGAAGACTAAAATCTATCATGTTAATCGCGCATCCGATTGGTAATTGGACCTATAAATTACATAGTTCTTTTTTTGAATAGATAGATTTAGAGCTTCTGACGCCTTGTCCATGTCAAATTAATCATTGGCTGATGTTTATTCAAATCACCAAATCGATTGATCGCCTGAATTGAAAAGCCCAAATCCTGCATAACTCATGCGTGCTGACTGAGTGGTAATATGTCATTAAAGATGCACATTTTTCCCGTTTACCTAGAGCTTGTATATCTGTATAGATCAACTGGGTGCAGTGAGTGATGAAACAAATATGTACTTTCGCCAGATATCTTTTCAATTGAAAAGCGATATCAAGGCAAATGAACTTCTGCAGCACTTGGAGACAACTGCTGGGTTTTAAAAATCGAAAAATCAACATATGCTGAAGTTATAAAAGAAAACAATTTACATATATAGAAATTAGTCCTTGCTTCAATTTAATGAATTTCTTCCAAAAGCTATATGCGACTTAAATCTTTATTATTTATTCTCTGTACCCTGTAAAATGATGATGTCAAATTGCTTCATCACTGAAAGGATTCACGCTAAATAAAAATATGTTTGTTTGGTAACGAGCATCATTCTATTGGATAGATAATATGTTAGCATGGAAACACATTCTCCAAGCTCACTGAAAAAAGGTCATATTTTCTCCAATCTTCCATTGTTAAATTGACTTCTACTAAAGACTTCAGGGAAAAAAATGGTCTTCCAGTTGTAAAAGCCGCAATACAAACAAAATAATTTGCTTATCAGCAATTGTATAAAAGTACAAATAAAAAGTTTATTTCGCCGTGCCGATAAACCTATAATGGAGTAAGTTTTGTAGTAGTATGAAGTCATAGGTAGAATGAATGCCGATTTCACTTGGAAAAGGATGAATGTAAAAATTTCCAGACGAAAAATATTTTTTCATCCGTTTATGGCATTCGTCCAAACATTTTTGACTCTCTAGTCAGGACAATCGTAAAGATGGTCGACAATTTATTCGTCCCCGGAGACGATCTGTATGATTTTGGTTATCTTGTGAATACAAGATATGCATTGCTGAGCGCGTTATGCAGATAGAAGAGAAAGTTAACCTCAGCATCATATGCAGGCATGATATAAACTTGGGTAGCTTCTAAAATGGAATCCATTTGAACTCTATGGGAAGTTAGTGCTATCATTTGCCTTTTGTCCTGGCACATGTGTACGCTCCAAGGTGTATTGTGGTATTTTTTTATAATGTCATATAATAACTTTGTTCGTACTAAAGAATTAAGTGAGTTTTGATGCATTTTAGACGTGGCAGTTTTATTGTGAGTGAACAAAAATGCACTTTTATTTTGAAAGTTTTAAGGAACATGTAGCACTGATTATTTAAACTGTAAGTTAAAACTAGCAAAACTCTCATCTAAATACAAGTAACGATGAGGTTGAATTTACAGAAATAGGTATAATGAAAACTTGATGGTACCACGTAGGATAACATTAAAAGTATTATTGAAATAGAAAAAATCATCATGTTTCATTTTTCTCATTGAATGGGAGCGTGGCGTCAGTATTAGTTAGCGTATTGCAATAATTTTATATTTTTTGCTATATGTTATACTGCTAATTTGGAAAATGTAAAATGTGATGCGTTCGTCGAATGTATGAGTTAAACAAGCTATCATTGCATTCATACACTTTAAACATGATATCAGTGAAACAAATTGCGAAATTGTGAGCATCCTTGCACCAGCTTCAAACGCTTTCGATTCAGATATCAAGTGGACAAGGATGGGCTTTTTGCTGCTCTCAAAACAATATTAACGTCCGTGTCGTTCGTGCTTCATTGTGTTTATTGTTTTTACTATGAATGCATCTTTTATCGTTCTATTTTTTTCTTCCTTTTTGCATCCAGCAGATTTGTTTGTGCCTTTCTTTTAGGTTGAGCTCAATGAAGTACCTCATCCTTTTGTTATGAAATGTTTTTGCCATTTATTCAATGTTGTTGTTGTTGTTTGTCTGTATCATTGTTTGAATTGTCGGTTTTTATTTCCCCATTTTCCCATTTCAGTTGAAATCGGCCGAATCCGGATTTGCAATCAATCGTAGTAATGACACGCTCGATTCGAACGACACTGAAATAGATACCAAAAGCGACGAACGAAACAGATTGGCCTATCGTAATGCAGTCCTTAATGAGGGACATGATTTAACGCCAAACGGCATGATTACTAGCACGAGTAATCATTCCGGAGCAAATGGTTCCGTCATTACTATGACGCTTAAGAATAATCACCTGATTGTTGAGACTGAAGAACGAAATGTAAGTTTTTGACTAGAGCCAAGAGAATGATGTAGGCCATGTTCCTAATATGCGCAATCAAACAGACAACCTACCATTTGCTTTGTTCGCTTTTGATTGCATCCTTGGCGAGTATTCGGAACATGGTTATTAGTTTAGGACTTTGATGTGTGTGTGTGTAAAAATGATCCTTAGTTGGTAAAATCATGACGGTTACAGCGTTTTTGACGGAACAGACAATTTCAACAACTCTGATCTTACAATACCTTACAAAAAATACACGATTCAAACAAACTTCACTCGCTTTAAGTCTTGTAGAGATGTTCATGCATGTTTGCTTATAGTAGTATTTTTCTTCTTATATCTTCATTTGAAGTCATTACAACAAATTTCAAGCCATACATCATAATCATCTGATTAGAACGTTTCGAATCTAATGTACCATAAATTGGCAAAACGGATTCAAATGGCAAAACAGATTCACAAATCGGCGATGTAGACAGATTTCAAGCTTAGAATAGGAGTTCTGGAGAAACGGACTTAAAATTTCTCAAAACTTACGTGATCCACAAGCCATGATTTATCACAAGAACCGGAAAAGTATGATTATTAGACTATCACGAGCTTAGAGCTAACGAAGCTTATTGCTGAGAGAACAAAGAAAGCCATTTAACACCTGAGAACCACTCAGCTATAGGCAAATTTTCTGCGCAATCGTTCTATGACAAGTGGCAACGTTTGGCTACGGCTTTGATCCTGATTTACGGATACGGCTTTGAGAGATAACAGGCGTCAAGGGTGTGAAAAAATTGAAATTAAATACGTCAAAGGACAATAGTTGTGTTTTTGATAGTATAATAGCTGAGTGAATGAGGAGTCAGACACTTTCAAAAGTGGAAAGCCTCTCCCACGCAGACATGTTTTAAATTGCAAAGCAATTTTCTAACTAACTTTTCTCTTGCTAACTCAAGCGGGATTATCCGAAGATATATCCATATCCATATTCAGAATATATATCCATAAAAGACAAGACTCTTTTGATGTTTCCAACATGCTGCCAGACACCTTTAATGGTCACTTTTTGGTGGAAACGCTGAAACAACAATCGCTCGAGCAAGTGCAATTGAGTTAGTTAAAAGGACTTTTGAAATTATTTACCAATAAAAAACCTATTTATCAGCAATAATAATATATAAACATGTTAATTTATGCTCATTCTAATTTTCAAGGATCCTTTATTTCTTTAATTATTGAATTAACAAAAAACTAGTTTCCAAAAAATATTCCTTGATATGCAAAAGAAATGAGATATTTCTATATATATATATATATATATATATATATATATATATATAATAATTCTTTATTGATTTGCCTTATGCACAGAGTTTAACTGTTGATTTCTTATGTCTAGAGATTTGAAGGAAACTTCGTTACAACTATTTTAACATAAAATTTATACTATGTTCATGACAATTTATCGGAGTGGTGCAAGTAACTAGTTCGAGAGGAAAATTTAACAAAAATTACTACTAGGCTTACATCTAACTTATAAGAAACTTTATCTTATAATAATTATGACCTTAAATATAAACTAATTATTCTAAACCAATTATTCTAAGCTGATCCATGGTTGAGGAGACTTGGTCTTGGTTTTTAAATATCGCTAAGAAATTGGATTAGGAGATTTGGGAAGTATTCGGCTTTTTTGAGTAGATTAGTTCTACGTGATTCCGCGAGCTTGCTGATAGGGGTAATATTAGCTTTTTGGTGAAATAATAAGGTGTGTTTAGGGCCGTTTTCAAATAACGATTTTGGGTGAGTTGAAGCTTAGCTTTAAGGTATTTAGCGCATTGGTACCAAGTGGGAGCTCCGTAGGTTATTATGGGTTGTATGCACACTTTGAGGATGAAGATTTTATTACGCAAACTCATGTGCAACTTTTGATTGTGCAATGGTTATAGGGACAGAACCGACTTGAATGCCTTAGAACTGATTTGCTCGATGTGCTTTTCAAATGTAAGTTTCCAATCTAGTTTAAGACCCAAATAAGTCAGTTCTTCGGACCAGGATCATTTGGCCTAAAAAGTTGATGGGTGTGTTTGCGTTTTCTGCTGAAATATATTGCTGCGGTCTTGTTGACATTGATTTTGATTTTCCACCTGTAGAAGAACTGGTAAATTTTTCTACCATTTCATCTAGATTGGAGATGATCTGGTTAGGATTGTTGCCAGAGGTGTAGAGACAAATGTCGTCACACGTATATATATTGTAAAGTCTTGGTCTCAGACAAGAGCCTTGTAGAACACCAGCAGGGGCGGTTTTGGGAGCGGATGTTGCACCTACGACTTTCACGTGGTATGTTCTGTCACTCAAGAAGGATGCGATTAGTTTCAGCAGTTAAGGAGGAGTACAACACTCTTTAAGTCTATGAGTTAGGCCATCATGCCACACGGTATCAAACGCCTTTTCAATGGCAATGGTCAGTAGGCCAACCGATTGTTTTCTAGTCAGTGCTGCTTTTATATCTTTGGAGACACGTAGCAGTTGGTGCTCTGTGGAATATCCATGTCTGAAGCCAATCTGGAAGTGAGGGAGGATGTCATTGTTTGCGATGTAATCCGTCAACCTTTTCAAGATAAGTTTCTCGAATAGTTTGCCAAGCGCCGGCAGTAAGCTTATTGGCCAATAGTTGTTAGGGTCATGAGGGTCTTTACCAGGCTTCAGGACTGGTATTATGCTAGCGTGTTTCCAGCAGCTTGGGAAGTATGACATTTTCAGGCAGGCGTTGAAGATATGGCAAGTTAGAACTATCGCTTTCTTTGGAAGGTTCTTGATGACCATATTGGGTATGCCATCAATTCCAGGAGCCTTACCGTTCTTTAGTCTCTTTATTCGCTCGATTAAATGTTTCGGTTTAATTAGGGCACCGGGAGGTAAAATATCGGTGTTTTCGACAGATAGTAGTGACTTGGCTACTATCACTTCTGCCATGTTGTAGCTCATTCTATGGTAGATATTGTGGTGTTCGTGGAACTTATCAGCAAGTAACTCTGCTTTCCCTTCGTTAGAATGTATCTGGCTACCATTTTCGTCGTTCAGAGCATATGGAATATAATGATGTTTACGTTTTAAATTTTTTGTCAACTTCCAGACTTCGTGCATTGAAGTCAAGGTTGGTGAGTAGGTTATTTCAGCGGTTGTTTCGCAGGAGCTTGATTTTGGCCTTGATAGCTCTCGTTAAAGAGTTTACACCAGTTTTCAAGGAGATGTCATGATTTCTCTGCCACTGACACCGTAGAGAATTACGTGCTCGGATCAGCTTGTGAGCTCATCGAGTTCAATTGCGTCGACTTTGCTGCTATATCTTGGGGCACTACAATCTATTGCTCTCCAAATGGTGTTTTTAAGCTCCTATATTCGCTGTTAAATTTTTTCCGCTGAATTTAGAGAACTCGGAGTGTCTAGAGCTAAAGAAGTTTGGTCGTTTATGATTGTGCGGAATATGCGCCTGTTAGCTTTTTTGAAGCAGTGGAACTGTTTCGACATATGAAACGAATTAGTTGCTGCTTCAAATGAGAACATCACGGGAAGATGGGGAGAAGAAAGCGCTTGTAATACAGTGGGTTCCGAGGGGCAGACGTTTACAACACCTTAGGCAAAGTCGAGAGTAGATCCGATACATTGAGGGGAAAAGAAGGTCGGTTCTGTAGGGTGGTGAATAAACAAGGTGTTGTCTTGTAGCATATCGTAAACTTCTTTGCCCGCCTGGTTGTTGCGTATGCAATTCCAATGAGTATGCCGAGCGTTCAAGTCACCAAAAAGTAGGAATTTGTTATGCGCCCTACAGAAACGCACAAGATCACTTCTCAGATTAGTGATTTTTTCCTTGGAAAGTTTCGTTCCAAGGAAGTATACACCAAAAAGCTCCATGTTGGATTCAGCTAATATTATCCTAATGTTTTCTATGGAGGAGGAATTGAAGGATGGGATAGGGGAATGCGGGATGGCCTTCTTAACGGCTATTGCCACGCCGCCGCCAATGTTATCTTTGCGATCACGCCTGTAAATTTCATATTGCCTCGTTGCAGTCACAGTTGTAGCAAGTTTCTTCTTCACTCGAATTAGCGACTCCGTTTCTTCTAACTTCGTCGTTTTTATCACTCTTTATTACGTCTACCAGGAATATTTTTCCGTTTTTGAATTGAAAGAAAATAACAAAATATTCATACGTTTAATAATATTCCTTGTAAAGTATACTTTCCATAGTTTCTCATGACTTTTTGCCAGCATGATGGAAACTTATGAATGCGATTTTAAGGGGTGTCGAGCTCAACTTGTACTTGGTTATTATCGGCTTTAGTTTTGAATTTTTTTTTCTGTAAAAAGTTGTTCGGAAGGTGCGAGGTCTTGGCAGGTCATTGGGAGCGAGGTCTTGGGAGTCCCTAAACTAGCATGTGATCTGGCATTTATTGATCCAGTATAATGCGCCTCCTGCTAGACATTGCCGGTCTTTTTTCTCTTATTACTTTATTTAAATCATCCATATGCTCACAGTTTCTCTCCGAATTCAGCTTTTCATTATGTTTTAAAGCTTGTTTGTCTATGGATATCCCACCATATACACAGCATTATTTTCTTCAGGTTCAAGCTTGGCTTAGAAGTGGAAAGGGCAGGCAGTCTGGGCTCGCAGTATGCTCTTTTCCCTGACAATTTTTCGGTACGCAATCCATTCGGGTCCAAGAAAGGTTCTTTTTTGTACTGAGCAAGCAGAGATATGCCTATGACGACTCGATCATTCAAATTTTCCTTACTCAACTGATGAGGCACCAATCTACCCTAACTGTCAAAAAATGTCGGAAATAATTTGTTGGGTTGAAGTTAGCTTTTCTGCAATCTTCGATGTTGTCAAAAATCTTGCTCTATCATAGGCTTGATAATGTCATCGATGAAAGATGGCCGTCCTGAACGTAGCTTGTCACAGAGGTTGAAATCACTTGCTTTAAATTTTTCTACCCAAACTGAATCTAAAGCAAAAACTATGAATAAATCTCAACATGGTAACATTAACATAACATAACAATTTTTGCTTGTTGTAATTAATACAAAAAAACAATCTCGTAAATATACTTTATCGGTGCCAATGTTTCTCGACCTCGTCTCACTTAATAATGATATGAGACATCTTTGTTTCATTTATTAGAGGTGTACATGTGTGTAAATGCACTGAAAAAGTGAGATAGTCATATATGTATCAAACACACATGAGCATATGGATTGAAATTTGACACTATCAGACAGAGCTCGCCGGTAGACGTAATATAATAATAGATATAATTTAGATATGAATTTATGTATATTAGTTTGGTAACATGAAGAAGTCGATACAAAAATAAATTATCATGCATGTCTAATCGACTATCAGACGAGAAAGTTTACTATGATCCTGACTGCAACGAGGAAAACCAATTCAGGAAGAAAAATAGTTTTTTATAGTTATATAGTTTTATGAAAAGTTTTATTTATTGGGTTGTTCGAAAGTTGATGTGGTTTTCTGTTTCATGTCTTTCAAAGGAAATATATTTCTATTAAAAACAAACATTGATCAGTGATATAATGTCAACTTCGTTGCGTGACCTTTTGCCATTTTTTGGTAAATTAAAAAAATCCATGTCCGAAGAACCTTTTGTTTTTAGAAGCGAAGAACCAGTCCAACTCATTTTTAACAGGCTAGTTGGAAACGAAAGTTTTACCAATCGAATGGCTTTGAAGGGAGCGAAACAAGTTTGGGCTATAGGGTGAATATGGCATCAGTTCCCGATTGAGCTCCATTAATTTTTGACGTGTTATCAATGAGGAGAAGGATTGGTTTTATCGTGATGGAACATCACGCTATGCGATTGGTCAGATCAGAGCGTTCTTTCTTGATTTCTTCGTTCAATTACGATAGATGACGAAAGTAGACATTTGAATCAATACTTTAGTTTCTTGGAACTTGTAATTGTCTTCCCACTAGATAGAAAGCATTATCTTCTTTTGGCGAATATTGACTTTGGATGTCGATTTTGGGGACTTATCTTGCTTTGTCCATTACCGTTTTTGCCCTAAATTATCGCAAACAATTCATTCTCATCATCCGTAACATTTCTTTTTAGAAATGTGTCATTCTGGTTACCATTCAGCAAAGAGTCGCATAGGTTAAGGTACTATTACACTGTTAACGCAAAAAAAACCAGTCATTTTTGGTTTTTTTTCTCGGAACTTATTGCATATATTGACAAACGGCTTTCAACCACTTTTTATATATATCGTCAACTGCCAAAAACTATTTTTTTTATTGTGCTAAAAAAACTGCTCAGCAGAGGGCGTTCGAAAAGTAAGAAAAAATGACATGGCTTGCGGATGAAAGTTTTTCTCAGCTTCCACATTACAGAATGCAACGTTCTTGGTCTACATTTTTTTGTAATCACGTTTTCTTGTGCCGCAACCAGAATTGGGTCATTAGAGATAAAACTGTTGAAATGGCATCGCCGGAAAGAAAAATTGCAAAAAAACGCCCTATTTTCAACAGTTTTTTGACGCCCTGAGAAGGGAGGGTAATATTTTGGTCTAATTCTGTTTCGGCACTAGCTGACACGATTATGTAAAAATCTAGACCATGAACGTTGCATTCTGTAATGTGGAAGCTGAGAAAACTTTCATCCGCTCAGAAAAACGCGTTTCAAATTTTTTTACGGTTTTTTCATCTTTATTTCATCAAATACTGGTGCATATAACCGTCCTTCCGTGTCTTTGTAGGCCTGTTCCAGTAGTTTTTTCGCATTTTTCTTCAAAGTTTGTTCTTTGCTCGTATTTTTACTCTGCTTCTCGGCTATTTTAATGCGTTGGTTGTCTTTGAAAATTGAAAAGTTGTACGCGTAAGTTCCAATTTTGATGCCCATAATTTCCATCATTTTCAAAATGGGCATACGACTTTTGTTGAAGAATGATACGGCAATGTGACAGCTAATTTCAAGGACATTTTTTCCGTGAAAATTATATTTAGGAACGATTGCCCAGAGATTTTTGTTAAAACACTCGTTATCATTTTGCGTACTACCACCAAGGCAGCGTTCCAACAATTCGTCATTGGTGAGTTTTACATAGACTTTCTTGACGATATGCCAAATTTCAGGATTGAGGGCTGGTTTATGAGAATTAGGTTTATTATTCTTCTTGGCTTTTAGATAGCCGCACCAGCTTTCATCGCAATGATCGTGTTGTGGCGCATCATCGGATGATATTGAATGGTAATAACCAGCCCAAATTTCGTGGATCATGGCTTCTTTGCAATCGGGATGTCTCTGAATTGCTAGAGAATAATACGTCGATAATTTTTTCATCGTGTTACCCGTTAGATCATGAAACTTTTTAAGTTTGAGCTCTTGGTTTTTTAACATTTACCGGAGGTTTTTTTTCTTTTTCCATATTTTTCATTAACTTTTTTCCCTCGGTGAATGTTTGTTTAACCTCCCTCAAATACCGATACATGCGTTTGCCGACATGCAAAACGCACCCAAGTTTTTTTTACATACGAGGCACGTCCAGAAAGTAAGTGTACTAGTACACTCACAGTTGTAGGGAATACTTTTTCAAAATGTTGCAAATGCCGCAATGCTACAATGCCGCGTAGCCTGACGCCTCCCCTTCAAAACGAGACCAATCCGAGGTTAGTGTGTTGAAAACTCTTGACGCAGTAGCATCGCTCGCGGAACATGTCGACCGTATCTCCCGCCAAGTGCGAAATTCGCGCAGTCATTTGCTATCTCGTTGCGAAGGGAAAAGCTCCATTTGAAATTTATAATAAGGTGAAAACTGTTTACGGTAATAAAGCTATGAATCGTACGAGTCTGAACAAGTGGTGTGGCGAGTTTAAAAATGGACGTACTTCCGTGCATGACGATCAGAGGAGCGGAAGACCTTCAATTGTGACTGACGAACTTTTGGAAAAAATCGAGATTGTGGTCCGTGACGATCGCAGATTGACGTTAGATGAACTTTCTGCGATGTTTCCGCAAATCTCCAGATCCTTGATACACGAAACAAGCACAGAAACTCTCGTATATCGGAAATTGTCTGTGAGGTGGGTCCCAAAACAGATGACAGAACAGCACAAGTTGAATCGAGTTCAGAGCTCCAAAGAGTTTTTGGAACGCTACGAACTTGAAGGCGATGATTTTCTCTACTCTATTGTTACTGGAGACGAAACTTAGCTTGCCCACTACACGCCTGAAACTAAGAGGCAGTCACACCTTGTCACCCTCCGCCAAGAAATTCAAAACCACAATTTCAGCCAAAAAATCATGGCATCCGTGTTTTGGGACCATAAAGGCATAATTTTGATTGAATATCTGCATCACGGGAAGACCATCAACGCGGCAGGATACTGTGAGACGCTAAAAAAACTGAAAAGGGCGATTCAGAATAAAAGGAGGGTCATGCTAACGAAGAGAGTCTGCCTGCTGCACGACAGCACCAAACCTCACACGGCCAACGCCACGAAGCAACTCCTGGACTCTTTTGGATGGGACGTTTTGAACCACCCCCCGTATTCCCCTGACTTGGCCCCTTCAGATTTCCATCTCTTCGGTTCCCTTAAGGTGCACATGGGTGGGAACAAGTTTTCAACGGACGAGAAGGTGAAGGGGGAGGTGGAGAAGTGGGCGAAAGAGCTGGCGGGAGACTTCTTCGAGGCAGCCATCAAAAAAATTGATCCCGCGGCTCACCACTTGCATCGAGAGGGATGGTGACTACGTCGAAAAATAACTTACATATGTACAAGTGTAACCAAGTATGTTTTTGTTTAATTAAATTTTTTTTGAACCCTACATGAATTGAGTACACTTAATTTCTGGACGTGCCTCGTAGTACTCGGCGCCTTCTAGGTTTCCTTCTACGAGATTTGAATATGTCTTCGCATCGCCATCCCCAATATAGTATAAATATCTGGCAGCATGTAGTTTTAATGATCTTTTGAAGATTTCAATCACTCCCTGCACCTCCATCCTCCCTGAACTACCTTCGTAATTTGCGGTGAATGTTTATTTGTGTTCAGACTCATACCAGTCTTTGAATTCAACCTTTTTCGTCTCTCGTCGTCGAATCTCGCAGGATTTGCACGATTTAGAAGAGAAAAGATAATCCCATCCCTTTTCGAATACTTTTCTATAACTGTAGACACGCCGAGGAGTGAGGAGAATCCTCGCTTTGACCAAGTTCCATCACCGGAAAATCGTTTTCTGGCTTTTTTCTGGCGTTTTTCGTTTTTCGTTTTCGTAATTTTTATTCGACTCTCTTTCTTCGTCACCTGCTTTTTTTAGAACAAGGTTAGCAACAGTGAATGTTGCAGCTTCTATTGTACCATTCGTTACTTTATAATAAAAACTGGCATTGAATACGTCACAAAGATCCATTAGAAAACAAAAAAGTTGCAGTCCATTCAGAGCCACGCCAATCCATTGCAGGATGAAAATTATTCTCCTATTGATCTCGTATGTATTATGCACGACTGGGCAAGATGGAATAATATTTTCTTCGTCGCAAGAACATTTCAAAACTAACCTGAAACCAAGACCTCGTATACTCGTTCTGCAAAATTGCATATCGCCGTTGCATTTTTTACACTTCACAGAGTTCAATAACGTTTCAAATAGCGTGAACGACAATAAAACATATAAACTTGATCGATCTTCGGATACCTCAAACGAACCAGAAGAAAGCAATTTTTTGCTGACGAACTTACATGTGAAGTATCATCTTCAATTGTATGTAGATTGCCTTTAAATTTGGCTTTTTATAACTTCGAGTTGCTTCAGCACGACCCTCACCCGATTTTCTCTTCGTTCTCGCCATATTTTTTTTATAAATGAACAGAATAATACACTTCGACGACAACAAAATTTAGACTGATTAGTCGAAAAAACAATAACGGTAAAAGTACGACGGTATATAAAAAAACAACAATGAGAAGAAACAAGAACAAACCGATCGTCACCAGCTGAGCGCAAGATGGAGAAGAGTAGAGTAAGAGTACATTAATGTGTTTGGTGGGGGTGATTTTCTTTGATTAAGTGCGGGACCCGAACATCCAGTTTTCTTACGTAACCAAGCTGTTGTAAGAAAAAGTTAACAGTGCAATTCCATATGTCAAGCTTTCCTGCTATCCTTTGAGTCGCCATACACCGGTTAGTTGCAATTAACGTGTGTATTTGGTCATCATCAGTAGTGGTTGGATGACCACTATGTGGGGCATTTCGGAAATTTAAATTTCCAAACCCCAATCGAGCAAACAAACGCTGACATTGTTCTATAGGAAGACAGTCCTCACCATAAACGTCATAGAATTTGTTGGAACTTTCTTATTTGTCAGAACCATTTTTGTCTTTCGGAATTAAAACAATAAAATACACCGATAATCTCCTTCCTTGTTCACATTCAAATAAATTTTTAACCAACTTGTTGTTTCCAAATGACGCTTAGATTTTGACTGGAGATAGAATAAGGTCTAATTTTCAAAATATTATTTAATTATATAAGCCACGTAATCACTACTGAATGAAATATGCAGTTCACGTTATCTATGTAAAAACCAAGATATGAATTATCGAACAACTATATATACATATTTATAAATAGAAAGTTTCTTTCATTAATAACCGGAAATACTTTATGCCACAAGCAATTTTCACTTATTACACTTATTAATAACAAACCATACAATTGTCACAAAATATAGAAATATGTAATTTGATTAATTTTTCATTAAATTTGTCATCACAAACTCACACAGAACTATAACGTAAATCTATTAAATATACAAAATAGTTGATATCATGCTCATCGATAAGTCATTATGTAGTTAAATTATCCAATGAGTCGATTTAATTACTACAATACTCGCTTGATTGAATTTTGCCTCAGTATTTGCACCAAAAGCTGAACATGAAGGATCCTGACAGCATTTTGGCATCATGAAAAGTTTCTAACTTTTCAAGATGTCTGCGTGGGAACGTCCGGTCACATTCAAAGTGTCTGGCTCTTAGCCAAGTGACTTGTAATAGTAAGCAGTCAATGAATATCAGACTCAGCTTTTATCCTTTGTCGTAAATAAAGTCCAATTTTTCTCCCATTTTACTACTGTTATCTCTCAAAGCTACCAGAATATAAAGTTAATATTATCCAATCGCTGCTGCTTGGTATTCAACAATTGCGGAGAAAATTTTCAGCTCTTATGCCATGACATATATCTGGCTGTCGATCTTGGGCTTTTCAGCAACAACCAAATAATTCGTAAAGAAACAGGGTGGTGGAAAAGTCTGACTACTGGATTTTGTACGAAATTCGAAGAAAAAAAGTTTAATTTTATAATTTTATTATAAACTGTACACATTAGGCAACATAATAAATAATTTGTGTGAAGTATGTCCGGCTTCATTTTTTACATACATTTTTTGGCAGGCTGCAGAAATTGTGCCCTCATCAGCTTGTACACGTCGAATCAGCAGCTACCCATTTTTCGGTCTGGAATCTCTGAAGACACTGCTTTGATTTGGATCACACAGTTTCATCAGAGTTTAAATCATGTGAATTTCCAGGCTAAATACTTATTAGAGAGGTGTTCATAAATCGCCTCATAACATTTTATATCAGATCGCGCCTTGGCGCCATCTTGCAACCAAATCACTTTCCTTTCGTCCCTGAATTTTCGGAGACTAGTAAGGCATTGACCGAAAACAGGGGGAATATTTTCTCTGTCATATTCTACATCAACAGACGCTCCTTGTTGAACAAAGTGAAGTTAGCCTTTTTCGCGACTGCTGATTTCGCCCGCTTCATGATTTTGAGGTATTGTGGGAATACTTTCAGGATCGCTCGTTTATAGCGTCCCATTTTATCGATTGGGTGTTATATAGTTGAATCCATGACTCGTCATTAAAAGGGATGGTTGAGCGCTGTCTTTGATTATGAGCATTGTCATCAGTTACTCTGTCTGAAATGTTCTTCGGTCTGGAATGTTCTTCGGGTAAAGTAGAGATTGCTTGCGTTGTGTATAGGCTTGCCAGCCCCTTTTAGTAGACCGAATGTATCACTGACCACCTCGACACATTTTTAGTTGCCTCCCGGGAGCTGTTGCACCGTTTCGTCACTGTGAGCGTTGACACGTCTAGTGTTTTTTCATCCAAGCCTGAAGATTCCCCCAGTTTTAAGGATTTGTACGAAATATCTTTGAAATTAAGAAATTTTGCTAAATTTCATACTTTCACTTCAAGTAACCAAATCTGTTGAACAATTTTATATATCTACGCATTATATTTACCCCGCATTATATAGCTGTGCAGGCGTTACTGTCTAAAGCTAATGAAAAAAACTACCAAATTAATTACGAATTTGTATATTTCATTTGCGGCGTACGTAACGTACGTACGTTTGCAGGCGTACGTTAAAATTTGCTTCTAATTGCGTACCTGTTTTTGCTGACTCTTAAATAAAAGTCGGTATTTTCATATTAATTTTGTTATTTATATTTTGAAGTCTAATACACAACAAAAGAAAAGCAAACCAAAATGTGAGGAGTGGTCCAAAAGGAACGAACATTAGATATTTGTTATAAAACCGAAAAAAAGAAGGAAAGAAAAAGAATTCAACTTCAATATGGTGTGAAAATCTTATAAATATGCAATCTATTGTTCCGAATAAATCAATATGCTCTAAGCTCTTGGTATCCAAAATGTGTACTGCCTTCACTGTCTCCATCAATCGCAAAGTTTAGGAGGAGACAAGTTGACATTTCAACGGCCAATTTTGAAAAGAGCCATGCTGTCAAGGGACGCCTTCAGCCGTATTGCTTCCCACGAACGACGCGTCGATTCATCCTTATCATCAAGCCTGGAAAAATCTGTCTTCATCAATACACAAAAAATCTAAAGTTTCTAGCTTTGCGGAAACGGTCATGGTTTTTTTTTCAGAGTACATCAGCCAGTAGCAAAGCCCACCTGAGTATGTGGTATTCAAAAAAGCAATGACAACGCACATTGCTTGAGGATTGTAAAAACTTGTACTGAGTTAGAGCACTCTCTCCTTCACTCTGCACTCTTTACAGGACTCAAGTAATCCGCATGTTAGAAAGCTACCCGCCTACAACTATGAGTTAGTTCACCATACGAATTTCAAATTGTTTTCTAGAAAGACATTGTTTCATACCGAAGTTTCATATGCGAGGGAGGTTAATTACTTTCCCACGTGTCGGTCCAAATTAGTTCTGGCACCTTCTTCTAGTGTTTTCTCGTGAAGTCTTGCATTTTGCCAATGATCACTGATACGAAAACGAAGGATTCTTAGCAAAGCGATTTTGCTGTTTCAATATCATCCAGGCTCCAACGTAGTTGTGTCAACCTTAGCTGAATTGTAGGTACTGCTACGTGCTGAAGGTAAGAGAAAGGAAATCCTTCTTTGAAAATAAAGAAAGTTAATTTGTTAATGCTATCGAGGGTATAATTGTGAATTTCGCTACGATATTTAACAAACGCGACTCAATCAAAGATTATACGAATCTTGAGTAGAGGCCAGATATATTGAAAGCATAATGACCCGTCTCTACACGAAGACGAGTCTTTTGTAGACGAATCATGACGCTTAGAATAAGTATTTAGCAACTGAAATTCACTTGAACGTCATTTTAAAGCACGGAGCATTAGTTGCCGTTCCAGAAAAACCATTCTTTAATACACTGAAAAAAAGTCTAACAATATCGGGTACCCATGGAAAATTTTCAGGTATATTTCCTTCTAGGAAACCAACTGTTTTTACAACTTCATACTTTACCTTAGTCACGGCAAAATATAAAAGTTAATAACAGTTGAGTATAAATATAAGCGCGGATCCAGGCAGCAACAAAAAAAGTTCTATTTTATATTATCACAATAAATGCATCGGTTCAATTTATTTTAAAGAAAATTTTTGTAGCACTCTTCGTTTTTGATACAATTTTGTCGGAGTTACTTTCGTTCCTTGCAAAGTGTTGACAAAAAAGTTTTGGAAGCCGTTTGGCTTTTTTAAATTTGCAATTGCTTAATTGCACACACTTTACTAAATTTTTCTGCGAAGGTTTGAATGTTGTAAATGAAAAGTATCTTTTAAAATAAAGAATGCTTTTTCGCGCGCACAAGATCATTTAAGAAAGTTAACCGTGTATGACATATGTAAGAATTGACAGTTTTGTGACATTTGGCATTTGACATTTGCGGTTATTTGCAATATATGAAAATGTGATCTATGGAGTGCGATCCATCTATGGCAATACTTTTGAACTCTATTCATCAAAACAAATTGTATGGCGTACGCTCAAAATGTCATCGGTCCATCTTTCTTTCCGATTACGGAATGGACTGCCGGAACGGTAAATTGTGGATATTATCGTACTATGTTCAATGGGTTTGCGTTTATGATGTACATCGGAAATATTCAGTTCCAACAAAAAATGGACTTATTTCTCGAAAGAGATCAATCCATTGGCCTTCAAAAAAATGCCAAATGACGCGCTATGAAAGTGTTTCGATCGTGCTAACAAGCCTGTAATATTGGACGCATTAGACTACTGCTCTAACACAATAAGACCAGCTGTGTTGGTGATAAGAATGTAAAGTGGTCATCAACTGGTTTGATAGAACGTGTTTTGTAACTACTCATTGCGGAGGTACTAACCAGGAATCATTTAAAACATACTAAATGGTATTGTTTTCATGGAACAAACAATCATTCCATGAATTTTGAACATTTCATTTAAATTTAAAAACGTCAAACTAGTAAAAGCGACTTATATCTTCCACAATATCCTTAGAAATGTTCCTGGTGCCTTGAAAGCATGTATTTATCAATAATCCAGTAAAGCAAATTCTAGTAGAGTTAACAACTTTATAAAGGATTCACTGACCCCACTAAGGATGAAAGGCTCTGGAAAAAAACGAAATAGATAAAATTTCAATAAAGTGCCTTTTAGAATAAGGAAGAACTGGTTAACTCATTTTCAAAGCAATGATAGATGAGTACAAATATACAATATTTCAAACCCAACTTAACGATTTTTTTGACGTTTACCGCGAGACAAAATGCTGCTTTTAAAAGAACATTAAAAATAATGAAATTTAACTACCCAATTTTAAGACAATTTGGGTATTCCCCTTTTTTCCTCTTGAAACAATCGTACTCAAATCATTAGGAATAGCTCATGAAAGTTCTATAAAAGGACTGCATGACGATGACAAGCAAAAAAAAATATTTTAGATAAATTAAAATAAGAAGATATAAATAAGCCAAATTCTATCTAAATTTGATGGTAAAACTTCTACTAGAACAATGTTACGGGCTTAAATTCTGGTGGTATTTAAATAAATTAGCCAAGTTTCGGCACACTCTAAATTTTAGTTGCAGACAGACGCGGAATAGAGATTAAGAGATGTTCGTAAAAACTCTTAAGCTCTACTTTTTAAAAGGAAATTTAATAATAAGGAAGACGCAATAGGGAATAAAAGAATTTAGGATTTATCATTCCTACTTCTCAAAGTTCAAGTATTTGAAACAATTGCGTCTTACAAATAGAATACAATTTAACCATCGATCTTCTTAGCTCAGTTTCGGAAACCAATTATCAGAGCATTGATTAATTTGAATAAATGCTAATTTTTATGGTCCACAGTTGATATAGATTTTCGACATAATCCTTGATAGACAGCGTGTTGCCAATTAAATCAAATTTATTTTTGGTTTCAAAGACTAATTCAAATTTACATTAGAGTTTACAGGGACAAGGCTACTGGATAGAAAACAGCGTCAACGGTCAAATTTATATTCTGAACCATAAATCGGTTCCAACTTTTGAACCAATGCCCGATTAAACGTATTTACTACGTAACATTAAGGGCAGGGGTATGTGGAAAATCTCTAAAAAATTATTTTTTTATTTTTTTACATTTCTAAAAACGTTAAACCCTTCTGCACAATTTAAAACAAGTTTCGTGTTTTTATCTTTACTGGAAGTATTTTTATTCATTTAAAAAAAAATGTCACCGTACAAATACACCATGACTTACCGACAGCACTTGTTCACATCCTAACCTTGGAAAATGTGGATTTTTTTAAAATAAAATAGATTTTATGAATCAAATAACAGTTTTATTATATAATTACAATCTATCTAATAAATAAACTTCAATTAATAAAACCCTGGGGCATATGATGGGTTATCGGTATCCTCATCTGCTTGAAAAAAGTCCTCTAGTTTTTTCTGGGCCCTCGTTTGTTTCCCTCTGCTTTTCATATGGAGATTTTTAAATCCCTGCTCTGATTTTCCTATTCTTTTTTTTCTTTTTCGTATCTATTTTTACTAAAATCAACAAAGAAAAGAAGTAATATAAATAATATAGTATAATAATAAGTTGTTCGTATCACTACTTTATTTATACTGGTCGAGGCAGGTTCTAAAATGATAGAGAAGGTTTTAGAAAGGGAAAATTAAAGAAAAAACAAGTGAAAGGCAATTCTACCAACCGAAATAACAATCGATACAAACTAGAAACGAAATCGATCAGTTGAAGTTGAGAGAGAGCGAAGGCACCTCCCGCTTAGTTTCAAACCGCTCTCCTGAAAAGTTTAGTTTTTAGAACTTTAGGAACACAGATTTTCTTTCCCAGTAGAAATAATTCACTGAATGCCCTGACGGAGGCTTTTCTAATTTAGAGTTATAGATTCTTAGAAAAAAATTCCTAAGAGAGTGAAATTCAGGCAGTTATTTTTCAAACTCAATAAATACTTTATTTTTCCTAATTTTTAAAAAACCTCCGTCAGGATATAGCTATAAGTGTTTTAAACATTATTAAATATAAAAATTGAAGGAGATACGTGTTCCTAGACAAAGGCGAAAATACACTGGAAAGGATAGGGCGGAATCTCACATACCCCTGCCCTAAAAGCTTTAATCATATCATAACTATTTGCTAACACGAGGAAAGAGAAGAAAATAGTACATGCAGCGAATAAAGCGGGTGGTGGTAAAGGGTGTGAAGCTTAAACGACGTAAGTGAGGAAAGAGATCGCGTCAGTTAGCGGTGGCTGTTTGAACCTAAGTCTATCGTGAACAAATATTCTCTTTTGTAATTTTACATACGAGTTAAAATTTTATGAGTATTATTTAAAAAACAAAACAGCCGCGTTTGTATGTCCTACCGGTACTTATACAATATATCGAGCAATACATCCATCATTTTTCTTTGGATTGGAAATTCATTTGAAATCTGAGCACCCGCCAGTAGTCACGATACGATTTGAATAATAAACGTTGAGAAGATATTGATATCAGTAAAGAACTCTCCAATTTACAATTTAGAGCGTTTAAGTTTGAGAGATCATCAGCAAACTTTCTTGTTAAAAAAATACATTATGCATGTTCTGAAGTAATACGTAATCATGTTTGTAATGAACACAATAATTTTGACGTATTCGAGGGTATCCGGTCTCTAAACTTGTTCCTCCTCCTGCAAAGCCCAGACTCATTTTCTATGTTGAATTGACGCGTAGGAGTCAATTAAGAAGTTTTGCTCGTAAATTTCGAATTTTGTATATTTTGAAGCATGTAGGGTGGGTCATCTAGCCTTTGGAACTGAAGCTATAGGTTATTTTGGGGTTGGAAGATTTGATTACATTTTCGATATGACAGAGTGTAAGTTTTATGCTCGACATTTATGAAACGGGTAACTTTTTATTGGAAAAAAATTGGGAAATATTGATAACTTATTCCGAAAGTGGTGAGTTTTCTACTAAAATTGTAAGAAATGTACAGAACCAATTTGATAAAAAGGATGTTTGCCAAAAAACGCAGTGTGTGGATCAAGTTGTACAAATAAATAAAACAACCCATGTACGCACTCCGAGCGTACTCCGTAACGGAACAGATGATTGCTGTTACTCATATTGTGCGTGAACCACAATCAGCATCAATTCATCATCGTTTTCAGGAATTGAATTTTTCATACCCTTCTTTGAGAAGAATTTTCCATAAAGATCTCGGTATGACTACCAACAAAGTTCATTTAGTGCCAGAGTGGAAACCGCATGACCATCCGATGCGTTTTCCGATGACCGCTGGATCAAAGATGAGCATTTATACCAAAAAATCACCTTTTCAGATGATTCTAATTTCCACCTCGGACGATACGTTAGTAAGAAAATTTTTCATATCTGGGGCTCAAAAAACCCAAACGTCACCGTGAAGAAACTGACGAATTCACTACGAGTGGCTACCTGGTGCGAATTCTGGTCTGACTTATTTTGCTGTTTTTTTTCTACAATGAGCAAGGAAACACCGCTAGAGTGAATGGCGATAGCTACCGCGCCTTTTTAACCGGTTTTTAGCATCTTAAAATTGAAGAGGATGACATAGACAAAATCTGGTTTAAACCGGACGGCCTCCGTGCCACACAGCCAACGAAACAAGCAATATTGTGCGTACTGTTTTCGAAAGTCGCGTTGTCAGCCAAAATGCTGATATCAAACCGCCTCCTCCAAGCTGCGATTTAGTCCGTTTGACTTTTTTCCGTGGTCAAATCTGTAGAAGTTTTTAGTAAAAAGATGTTACCCACCAAAAATTTTCTTTGACAAGGAGCCTTAAAGATATGCTTTGGTTAAAAAGCATGTGTGAAATGATTGCAGAATTCGAAAACATAAGTTTCATCAGATCATTACAGTCACACTTCAAACTTCAGTTGTAAATACTTTCATCCAAGTACTTTGGCAATGTTAGGTCGCAGGGATTGATTCCCGTGTTCCGCCAAATCAAATTATTTTTCAACAAATGCTCTCGAATCGTAATGGTTCCTACTTTCAGGCTCTTTTGCTTCAGTTTCACTAGCCCTCGACGCTAGAAAAAGCCAGGATTCCGCGAAAAAAATCTTATACTCATCATTTGATCCTTTTAAATAAGTTTTAATAAGTTTGGAAAATGAGTCCCATTATAATAATAAATCGGTCTTTGACTGTATTTGACACTATCTTTGGCTTTCATGAACTCTGCCGGCTCTACACAAAATATTTTTGGTCCTTTTGAATACTTGCAAAGAAACACAGCTTCAAAATGTATCGCCTAAACTTCACGCTAAGCGATTTTAGAGTTTCTCTCATAAAATATCTAGATGTACTAAAACTCCACAAGCGGAGATTTCCTGAAACAGAAAACATTTAGCTTTGCCTGACTAACCAAGTTCGGATGATGTTATAGACGCTCTCATTTAACACACTGTAAATCATGTCCACGTACAGTTTCGTTTTATCTTCATCCATATCCATTGATCTTGAGTTTTCCAGCCCAATTGTCATTTATCGACTAATAACGGATGAACCAGAGAGCACTTTCCTTTTAAGTTCACCAGTTCCACCCATCGGAAGATATCCAAAAATCCATAAATTAAATTTAGGCTCATCGCAAGGACATGGTAAGACTAAAGGCAAATTGCATATCTAAATATTTCTCCAGACGCTACCTACCCAGTTCAAGCTCATTTCCTTATATTTTGTTTACTTGGCGGTTAAAGGAAAAACAGGAGGCCAGCATTCTATTGGATTTATAAACTCATCATTTACTTTTATTCAGGTTACTCAGCTTCACTACGAACTGACTTCCTTGAAATATGTATCCTTTGTGAGATAAGCCCTCCACTTTCAATGCGATGCTAATACTTAGTTTCGTTATTCGCCGGAAAATGTGTCGTGTTTTCCCGCACTGCGCTAGCCGCGTATATACCGTATCGTAACTGTTTTCATGCTTTCCAAATATTCAAGGTGAACTGGCAGTGAAAAGACTTTTGATTTTCCGTAGCTGGGTAATTGGAAAGAGCATTCAAGTCTACCAAATAATATTATTAGTTGGGGAGAATAAAAAAAAGTAACCCCAAATTTGCGAGGACTTGCCGGAACACATTTTCTTGGTGATTTCATTTGTAAAGTTTTCAAATTGTGCTTGGAGTTGGTGGCACAACTTTCCGTTTATTTGCTGAAAGGATATTTGAAAACGGTCGACGAGTGAGATGAGGTGAAAAGTTGGTAAATTACTTCCTTAAAATGCATAATGGCTTTATCGAATATATAATTGCGGATGGCTGAATACGTGACATTTTGCGTTTCTAAAGAAGTGATCCCTGAAAGTGGGTGACTCTAAATCAAATTATGCAATGTCCTCGCAGCTATACTAGGGCATCCTCTCTCTTGTTAAAAATTAAGAAAGCACTTTAAATGCAACAGAAATGCAGTAAATATTCATCGATGACATTCCGAGGAATGTTTTTGGCAATGTAAAGGTGAACAAGATGTATGGATTCATTTGAAAAGTAAGACGATCATGCTGCCAAGATGAATCAACGAGTGTTTGACTTATTCCGCAAGGAATAGTCCGGCGGTGTTAAGTCCAAAAATCTTGCCGCCCACTTCACAGGTCGATAACGAGTAGTTAAGTGCTCATCAAATACTTATTTCAATATGTCGATGGCTGCACGAGCTATATAGCATATCACCGCATCCTGTTGAAACCAGAGATCCCTGCGTCACGGCGAGTCAGGGCGGGTAGGAGAAAATCATTTATCATGGCTCTATAGCAGTCACCTTGACAGAAAAGTTATTTACAGCATCATTTTTGAAGACATATGGATCAATGATTCCACCGGACCATAAAGTACACTAATCAGTAACTTTCTTTGGATGTAAAGACGTTCGGGTGACAACCTGTAGCTTCATATCACTTCAAATGCGACAGTTCTGTTTATTCACGTAACAATCGAAGTAGAACTGAGTCTCATCACAAAAGAAAATTTTCGTACGAAATTCGGGATCTGCAGCAATTTTTCGTTGAGCACATCCGCCGTACCCGTTAGTCGGTTGATTTCAATTTCTGCACGAGTTAGATTTTGCAAGCACTCAAACGACGATCCTTTCATAAAATTTTCCGAAATATTGATGGGCACAGGTTTAATTGTTGAGCACGATGTCGAATGGAATCATTTAAATGGACACTCTTCATTGATACTACGCTGTACATTTGTTGTGGTTTCTTTATTACACACCGTACGAATCCTGAATGGATGCGCATTGTCAGTAAACGTGGTGTGGAAACAACCCACAGTTATTCGGATTAACTGTTCTGATGGACGATTAAGTCAGTCATAATATTGTGATGATGAGTTTCTCGAATGGAACCGTGTTTTTCGAAATAAAGCTCTAAACTTTGCCCTCATGATAAAATGGCACACAAAACAAACCATGATTCGCATGACAACTGTCACACGATATGTAGCACTTAAAAGTGTTACCAACTTAATGTTCTATGTCTTCGATCGTAAAAACGACATCTGTTGCGCAAAAGGTTAGCAATCTCATCGTCTTAAATACATTTTACCCGACCGGACCAGATTTTAGCTGTATTTTTAAGACGGTAAGCAACGAGCGAAACGCAAATATTTTCGAATATTTGTTATTTACAACAAAGTGTAATTTCTTCCGAAATGTTATTTTATAATTTCCAAATATTTTTTTTTGTAAACACTTTTTTCATTGGTTAATATGAAGCAGGTTGAAGGAAGGATGCATTCGTTTCGCCGTTTAGAATTTTAGTTCACTATCTGAACTACTTTTAGAAATACTTAAGAAATTTTATCCCACTAAATCAAATAATGTATTGGCGCTTATCATTTGTTCATGGAAATGAAATCAAAAGTCATAAATGATATTTTTCTAAGAAAGATAGTACCCCTAGAGTGCACTTGTATTTCCTTCCCCAAATTTGGTGAGGGAACACTTTTGACAGTCTGAGTGTCATGATGTTTTATTCACGTGAATAGTTTACGTTGCAATAAACAAACAAAGACTTTTTTCGGTTCAATTTTTGTTCAATTCAGTTGCTAACGCGAGCGGTGAATTTTCTCTTGAGGCAGTCCTAATGATAAATGTGGTGAAAGTGATTTATTTTTATATCCGTGATTATTTTCATATATCATGAATTTGATGGATACTGTTTCATATTTATATACTAGGTACATACTTTTTGATTATTTGGCTCTTACTATGCCTTGTATGGATTTCATTTGCTCTAAGACTTCAGTAAATGATGTATCATGCAATGAATGGTCAAGAAACGTTTTCCGATTTCGAAGACAATTATTTCACCTTAGATTTTCTATTTTATTCTATATCAAGCGCATTTTAATTCAATAAATGCTCTTGAAATGCTGGAAAAATAGATTTAATAAAAACTCAACATGGTTTCCAGCTTCTAATGACTTTATTTTTATTTTAGGATATATCACGTGACGCGCGTGAAACGAAAATGCACTATACGCCATCTGAAAAGGACGGTGTTTTTGTTGTCGAAGTTGCTCGTGGAGCAGATAGTTCAGCAATACCAGGGAGTCCACGTAACACAGCTGAAAGTCGGGCGATGAACCATTTGGTCGATATTGAGCAAACAGAAGCAACATCAAAAAACGATGTGAAGCCGACAAATCATGAAGAAGTGCAAATACACCAACCACCACGTGATGGAGAAGGCTGCGATATGAACGCATCCGTGGAATCAACAATAAATAACTGCTCTAATTTTTCTTTTTCCGCCCCAGAGCCCATCAGCGCCAATTTCTCGAACTCAAACACTGGACTCTCACAGTCAGATTTGAGCACCTCATCAGCAGACTCGAATAAAGGATACACTTATGGAAATCAACAACTCTACACAATTGAAGCAAAGGAATATCGGCCCGTCTCCCCGAAAATGGTAGTTTCCACCAAAGCATCACCAATTAAATGTGAAAATGATGAGACCGAACAAACGGCAAACGAAAGTGTCACTCCTGTTGCCAGTAAAAAATCAAGTGCAAAAACGAAACCAATTATAACAGCAGCAACGCTGAAGCAGGACCCTGTCAGCGAAGTAAATGACAACCATATTAGACTTAACCAAAAGTCACAGGATAACAATGAAAGCTCACGGCAAAATGGCACCGAAACACTTGAAACGAATAATGTCCCTTCTCCAGCAAACACCCCGTCACACAATAACGCCGAAGAGAGCCTGTCATCAGACTACAAAAATAACGAACTCGACAGTCTTAACCCAGCGGATGGTGGTGGTCAGCATCACATCGGAAACGGTAAAGTCACACATGTCATTGAGAGTAATAACGGTCACCACAATGAAATCAAGACCGGCGATGAAGTTCATGAAAATGGCACGGAAAATGGACAAGAAACGGACACGGTAGAAGTCAACGATGTGGAAAATGGCTTCGACAGTATCATTAGTCTCCCGCCACCACCACCCTCATCAGATGAAATTAAGCAATTGAATGATGTCATACTGATGGAAACGAATCAATTAGACTCCTTCCCACCACCACCGCCACCGGTTGATAGTCAAAGCCAAATTTTGAATCATGAAGTAACCACCAACGGACATTCTATGGAGGGTCATAATGGAGTCGTGCTCCCAGTCGCCATTACTGGTTCTAGTTAATGTTAGAGTAGGTACACGTGTTAAACGAATAAGAAATTATTGAAATGTCTTATCTAAAATCTACTATAATGTAATGAGATTATAATTTGCAAAAGATGTAAAACAATGACAACAAAATTTTAAGGTCCCTCAAGAATATGCGTGGGTAATGTGCTATGGGGAGAAATTTTTCTTTTGGCCGTTGGAAATTCTCAGTTGGAATTGAGTTTTGTTATTTCATTAGCTGAATGCTCTGTCCTCAACTTCAGGATCGAAAAATTTAGACATAATATGTCAATTATCACAGGTTAATAACGCAAGCAGATAAACCTTATCTATTTGAGTTGAATAAACATCTTGGTACTACGAAGATCAAAGCAGACTTGACAGATTGATGGCATCATTTATGCTAACGATACTTTACGTTCAATTAAGGATTTGACCAGCTCGTTGTACCCCGAATTTTCAAACGTTTAAACTCTTACGAAGCAATCGGTACCACATGGATTTATTTAGCTCGGGATTGGTAACTAACTTTTTTTAAAAAGTTCAATTAGTGAACAATTAATCTTTCAATCGATTTTCGGGGTAGGCCTATTTAAATCAAACGGCAAAAAAGCCTGACTGCAGACGACTTGGAAAATATAATTTGTTTTTAATTCAATTTAGACGACACCCTGGAGAGTAAGAGTGACCTCAGCGGGTTTTCCAGGCTTCACTAGAGCATGAAAATGGTTGAATTTTATAAAATCTTCAATCTGCATTCATTTGTTGAGCATCGGTAATTTTTCGAGCTTTCAGGCTCTACCAACCATGTTTGAAATGATTTTATAGTCACGACTAAATAACATGTCGTATTATGAGTTTTGAAGGCATCATCTTTATCAAGACAGATAATAACTACAATGAGTTCTTACACCCGATAGTATTTACAATTGGAAAGAGAAGCATAGTCGCAAATGATCTATATCGAGCAAAATCATGGCAAGACGAACATCATATCAAGAAAGAGATACATACAGAAAGAGACGCATACATAAATTGAAAAAATATTGGCAATACCTCATGTAGGCCGTTGTGAATAGATTCGAGTGTTAAAAAAGTATTATCCTTACAAGAGGGAACAAAAAGGAATCGCTTGGAACTAAAACCGAACTTCGTGGCCATGGTAACCGCTGAAGTGTGAGAAGGCGCGTTGTCTTGGTGAAACAGAATTTTCTTTTTCTTCAAATGTGGTTGTTTCTCCGCAATTTCTGCCACCAGTTTGGCAAATAATGATGCGTAGTAGGCTCCTGTTATTGTTTTTCGATTCTGAAGATAAACGATTAAGATAATCCCATGACACCCAAAAAACAATCACCATCACTTTTCCTGCCGAAAAAGCAGTTTTTGCTTGTTTGGGAGCCGGTTTTCCTTTTGCAGTCCAGTGTTTTGGCTGTATTTTTACTTCGGGTGTACAGTCATTACTTGGATTTAAACTTGAATTTATTGTGCCTAAGCTTTGCCGACAGAGCGTAGGAAATGTTTATTTGAACACGTTTTTGGTATAACGTGAGCAACCGTGGGATTGCTCACTTAAATCTTGATTTAATTTGTGACAAGCACATTTTTTGGACATTTTCATAACCTCTGTTATCGCCGTCACTTGAATTCGGCGGCCTTGTGACACTTTTTGTTTAACTTTAGTTGCAATTTTTAGACGTCTTGAACGTTCACCATCTCTTACTCCCACGTTTAAATTCAGCTGCCCAAAATTTCATTGTGGTAAATGACTACAATTTATCTTTGATTTGCGTAGGCGTAATGCCTTTCAAAAACAAAAATTTAATAACAGCTCTCTACTCAAATTTTTTCCATTTTGATGAAAATAGTCACATCGACTTACTCAAGCGACTATCAACTAAAAACTGATCGTCTAAAATGGAGAAAAACTTGGTGAGTAACTGTCAAACGATGTACAACTACATTCACTAGCTTTTACTGACTTACCAATCTAGGGTCACTTCTTCGAAAAACTTTGATTATGCCCAAAAAATAGTAATAAAGTAATTTTATTCCTCAACTCGTGCGCAGTATATTTAATAATTTTTAAGTTGAGATTCGGATCGAAAACGAAATCACAATTCAAGACTTCACTCCTGCAGCTAGGTCTAGCTTTCTTCTTAACTCCTCTTTGGCGAAAGCTAAGACAAAACAATATCTGGGCAATAAAAAATGCAATAAAAACTACGAAACTGAGTATCATACGAGAATTGTCTCATGTATCATGCAAAATTGAATACAATTCGAATAAATATTTATTCGAGATGAATACAACTAATTTCAGGCTTTCATTATAATCTCCTGTTGGCTATAAGTAACTGCTTATCGAGTGCAATTACTGGGATTTTGTTGAGTGTTCCGTTTATGCTGAGCATCTCATTGTTTCGGGTCGTATCTTAGAGTACTTTGATAATAATGCGCTCTGTGAATGAGTTTTTCCAGTTAAGGGAAGAGATCCAAACCAAGTGGGCTCAAATTATGACATTAGTGGAAATACATATACCGCTAACACATCTTAAAAAAACTCTTGAAGGTACGGCAGCTAACAAAAATAAGAAAAAATCTACTTGGATTGACAAGTTGCCTCTCATTTTGGTATACAACAAGATAACCTTCCTCAAAGGTTTTAGTGTAAAATTGGAACACACATATAAATCTACTTGTACTTGAACTGTCTCTTTCTAGGAGAAACCACCTACAAGTGTTATTGCTGTATGTACAAACTCTATCATTAGCACTATGAAGGAGAAAGCTTAGTCGTTGGCAGCCGTATATTTCGGGGAATTCGATGCACTGATGTGCAAACACGGGCTATCCTGCAAAGCCAGCAATTCACTAAATGTTTTGTGGGCTTTACGATGCTGTTTTTGGCTTTTGGAGCGCAAGTCCTTCTTAGGTATTCCACAGTAACATTAGTACGAATTGGAGTGCGATCTGTGGCAATTATGCCTGGTTGATTATGAGCAAATTTGAATATAGTCAATCAACAACAATTAACTTCCTTCTAACAACGAGCAAACATTCTCGAAGCTTTTTTGGTATAACGACAATTCCTTGCAGACGTGCTACTTTTTATTCAGCTTGCAAGTGAGATACTCTAGGACCGCAACCTGTCATTTATCAAACGTTTGTGAGAAAATACGATGCGCGATCTTATAAGGGATTCCACCTTAATTTCTCCTAAAGTGACTCTTGGGTATCCGACGCTAAGCAAACGTTACAATGATTGAAATGTTTCTGTTGACAAACGACTCTTCAATACTTTTCCAACCCCTTTGAAATTTCATTCGTTTGAATTCGTCTGCACTGAGCTATATATTCACTATATATAGACACACTATCCACATATTTGTTTTAACGCAGCATAAATTGCGGGGAAAGTTTTGGCCAGGCCTCATGCGATGAGAATATGAATCCGTGTTTATTGCATTCCAGAAATTTCACATGATGGACTATTCCCATTGTCTATTGAAATTATTCGCAACTTTCCTCCAAACGTATGACAGAACCATATGATTCCAACTTCTTTGTATGACATGTCGCTGGCGGTTAGGCCAGCTATTGACCTTGCCTACACGTCTAGGTAAAGAGAGCGATGCGGATGACTAATGGGACAGCACTAGAAGCTTCTAACTCTAAAGGTTACACATTAAGCCCGGAAACCAAGCATAATGTATAATATTTTATAATTTTTAATAGGTATAGCACCATAATGTCAAAAGGGTATAATATCCTGCTATCACTAGTTGGAGTCGTCATTTGTAAACAACATCCCACACACTAAATTTTTTTCAAATCAAGGAGACAAAACTCTTGGCTTTCTTCACATGCTCTTCTGATTGATAATTTGATCGAAAGCTGATTTTGATGTCATTTCAGTGAACTATTTGAACAGCAGCAAAATACGATATGTTTTTAAAAATGTAAAAATAACTAAAAATGCCCAAATTACAACAAAGGAGACCGCCTACTCCACAAGAACACAACTGTAAAGATACGCGTCATTTCGTAGGTAAAATCTCTCTGTAGTTTTTCCTTGCCGTAGGGCTAAATTTTTTACTATCTGCTTCGCAGAACCAAATAAAATATGCTTTTACTATTAAAATTTCTGTAACTCTACTGAAATTGACAGTTGCAATTGAAATTGCGACAAGAAAGAACTACCGTATAAGCTTCAATTTTTCCGTATAGAAATGAACTTGAAAAATACAAACTGCCTGAAATTCAAAATTTTAAAATAATTCAGAAAATTTTTTCGCTGTTTTCCTAATTTTTCTATTTATTTATCACAGGAACCATTAAAATCCAAAATGTTCTTTGTGTTTCCGCGATCCAAATAGCTCCTTATTTTCAAAGCATAACTCTATTCTATTAAGAGGAAAAATATATATAATTTAATTTGGCGAAACCAGGCCCTATATATATGCCACATAGCATGTTCGCTGCGGCCACTGTATGTTACATTTCCGGATTACTTAGAATTTTTTCTGACCCTTCTGTTTTATTCAAATAATTTCATTTTATTCAAATTTTTTTCTGTTTTATTCAAATTTCTTTTCACTTTCCAACCGTTTTCTTAAGCGTATTCTTAGGGATTTATCATTGGAGTGCAATTTCATGCCTTCAAGTATCCTTTTGGTATATACCTACTAAGTACTATACCAACACTTAGAAACGACATGTCACATATCAAACTTTGTAGAAGTCCTCAAATGTAGAAGTCGCTGAAAGGTTTCAGGCGAAGGTTTGAGTCTGAATTTGTACCTAATTACGACAAAACCTACTCAGAAATATCAAAAGAATTAGTGAAACCGTCATCACTCAGTCTCAGTTTTCTTCAATTTCTTCAAGTTTCTCCAATTAAATTTTTACTTCTATTGGAAGAGTTTGAATGTTACAGATGCATCCTTCAGGTGCATGGAAACTCATTGATGTCTTTAGTAGGATAGAACAATAACAAAACCTACTGCGAACTGCTTGCAATTTGTTTATCATGATTAGTTGCATTAGAAGCTGGTTGAGCAATGTTTTCCCAAGAAGAACTGATCGTGAAAATTTCAGCAATAAAATTCTTAATTCTGGTTTAATTATAATTGAAAATCCAATTTTCCAAACGGGGTAAGGAAAATAGATTGGAACCTTAATTACATGAAGCAGAGGGGAAACCTCTTGGCCTCACAAAGAGAAACGATTTTTGCGACGTTTATATATTTCCTCATAATCTCCGTCAGGATTTCAATGTTTTGCAAAATAGTGCCCAAAAGGACTGATACCATTTTGTTCGAGCCGATTCCTTCAATCCCCTTAAAATATGGATTAACAGCACTGATGTCCTACGCGTTAAGCGAATTTTTCTTGTCTTCGAGCCATTTTTAAGGTTGGGAATCAGATTCGGTGCTTTTGCGAATTTGCAGTATGGAGGAGAACTTCGAATACGAATTGGTTAACAAGGCATGGGGTATGGGTGATAAACATAGGAAATAATTTTACTTTTATTCAAACAATGCAATAGTTCCTCCATTCTCCAATGATAGCTCTTCCCTCTGATTATCAATCAAAATTATTCCTTGGCAAGACTCTTTATCCCGATCATGATTTGATGTGTTTGCGCCGGTTCAGTAGCTCCAGTCCATGTTTTATTTGTTGTTTCGTTTGGGGCATTGAAAAGATTTTTTTGAGAAGAGGCTTCTTCTCCGTTATGAAAAAGAGACTTCTTCGGGGTTATTAAAGGTTGGTTTTCCTCGTTCAACCACTGAAGGAGTTTTGCCAAGTACAGCACCAATTTTCGTATAGCAAGGCTGTGCCCAAGTGTCCTTGTAAAATATTACGCACATTTCCTTGTAAATGCTACTATTTCTATCCTCTAGATCTATTTTATAAATTTTTTGGAAATATTAATTCCCATATTTTTTTTAAATGTTTAAAAAAATTTTTTCTTAATTTTTTCACTTTTTTATGGTCATATCATTTTTACCTAAGCATTCGACACGAATGAGTCCACATGGCAGCAATGATATATCTGTCAATCAAGACCGAAAAAACACTCGAGATGGAATTTCAGATATATGCTTGTTACTGGTAATGCTGTTGAAAACCGAGAAAACTCAACCCAACTGACATCATCAACCAGACATTTCCCAAAGACATTTCCCGCCTTGCCTCCCGCGGTAGTGGTTTCATTTTTCATGGTTATTTTTCGGTATTCGCCTGAATGATTGTAACCCACATGTTGTCCCTTTTTGGAGTTATTGCTGATTTACATTGGAAAGGAATCCAAGGGAAACAAAGCGTATAAAGTAGATGAAATGATGAAGAGATCTTCTCCATCAAGGGTATACTGTCACTGTACAGCTCCAATTAAACCATCAATTAGTTTTGCAGGATAAAAGGCATGCACTTAATTTATAACTGATTTCATTCAAAATTAACATAGAAGTACCTCCTATAGCAAAAATGAAAGCAATTCCAGGAAAAAAAATGAGAAAATTTGCTTAGAAAAAGTGCATCCAAATTCTAGCCCATACCTTTAAATGGCTGATGGAAAACTGTTTATTTTGCATTCAGTGTTGAATTGATAGTTTCATTATTTTGTTTCAACTTGCAGTTCGCACCACTGAAATCCGCTAATATTATCACACACGTTTTTCAAATTTGCTCATATTTATTTGGTTCTTCCTTCATTTTAAGAACATTTCGCGTTCTTGGAAATTCACGTGCTTAGCAAATGTCTCAACATTTTGAGGCACTTTGACAAGCTTTCGTTAACTTATTGAAATAAGTTTGACATAACTCGGTTGTGTTCATCGAAGTAATGCGTTTTATTTTTCGGGGACTTCGTTAATTATTGTTCTAGAGCCGCCATTCCCCCAGGCAGTTGGTAGTTTTCGGAAAAGACGAAATATTATTTTGATTTTGACGTCTTTAAATCAGCTGTCATCTTTACAGTTGTAGTCAAGAATACTTTGACACTTAAATATTTTGAAAATTTTTGCCAATATTTCGCCAAAACTTCTTGTATTGTTTTCTCGCATTATTTGAAGAATAATTCGTTTTATGTAAGAATAGGAATAAATATTAAGAGTGTCCAAATGTAGTATTACAAAATCAACATTTACTCAAGAACAAAGATAAGTCAGGGACGCCGCTCGAGAATGGTATCCACACGTATCTTTGCCTGGTAACATCAATTTGGATAGGTAGAAACCAGTTACTTCCCATCTATGTTACGAAATTTAAATGTTTCTGCCCTTTTATTATCAGTAATTTAGAGGCGCGTGCAACATTGTTAGTAGGTATCCTGCCATAAAATGTAATTACAATGTTTTTCTACGCTGGATTTCATGTATGCCAGCACTATTCTATTTTTCCAACATTGAAATCTCCATTTAATATTTTGTAGCGTGATGCAAGTGTTGTTTTTTGCGGGTGATAGACATCTTTTATTACCTATCTTATCGGCTCAAGTACTTGAGTTTCATACGAAAGATACAAAAGATCTTAAAAATAAGGCGCTTAGTATTCGAATGATTCTTTGTCTTCAACTATTTCTCTCCCCTTTTGCTGCTTTTAAAAGTCGGTTTTTGGTTGGATCTTTGCCTCCTTTTGTTGATTTATGTTGCCTCGCTACTTGTCAGATTGTCGTCAATTTCCCTCAACTCGTCGTCAGCAGATTTCCTTTTTTCAAAAATTTGAAAGTCTATTTGCTGCACATTAGAGTTTGTCAGAACCTGTTTTATTCTTCGATTTCATTAATTTTATTATTTTTATGCATCATTTTTGTTAGCGAGTGCTTTCTTGCACTCCAAATTGAACAAAGCCGGGTTGGCTGGATTTTAAGTCATGTGTACTTGACATTCGATATCCGTAGAAGGATTTTGCCAGATGATGACTGGTACTGGGTTTCTCGACAGCATTGCACCTCATCGCGGTTTCTCGGTAGGATCAGGTATATTATAAAAGTATTATAAAAGATGTGGAAGAATTCTCTCACCGAGATCAGAAAGCAGTAGACCGGCTTGGCTGTCCGCTTGTTATTTCTGAAACTTGGCAATATTTCTGCTACTCATAAGGATAATGAGCCACTTTATCATTTCAAGTTTTTTCGAGACTTTTTTCTCACGTTTTTATTCTCGTTACCCAGTTCGGCATTGAAAGCTTGATAAATGATCCTGATGACATTTGGAAGCGATAAATTGAATAATATCTCACAATGGTTGTCTAAACAGTTTTTGACGAACTTCTCCAAAAATACTGAATTTGTTACGTTTATTTAATAAATTTTAAAAAGTATTCTGCAGTGCTGGCTTTATATAATCGTTGGGAACCTTCACGCAAACAGCCCGACATTTACTTAATCTTAGTAAAAAATTGTTCATGAATTTTGCTTATTAGTGTAACATGAAGACATTCGTTTATTTTTGAGGCTCATCGGCTACAGTGAGAAATAGATAAGCTATGCTTCGACTTGCTTTCAATTTCAAAGAAACGTATTAGTTTGATAAAAGTATTATAAAAGGACCATTGAACAAAGTTAATAGAAAGAAAAATCCACATCAGAATCCATCGTATAAGAGTTGCATTTTGCATTTTTGTGAAAGACTGAGTTTCACCATCATTGGTAGAGCTTATGACCTTCTTTATGTTTAGTTTTGTTTAGGAGAAAAACACACCTATATTAAAGTTGACGATTTTCACTTATTTTTATAACTTATAAAAGCAGCTTTGAACACATAATACCTTCTTAAGATGTTAAAAACTGAGTTTGCAGATAGTTAAAAATTAAAACTTGTATTCACAGTAGTTAAAGTGCGCCCGAAATAAAGTTGACTAAATATTCGTCCTTTTTTTGGATAGCTACGATGGTCCATTCGAGGAGTCAACTCACCAGTTTCAACAGCACTTTGAAAATGCATCTGAAAAGCGAGCAGATTGTTTGGTTAGTACAAAAACTACTTAGAAAAATTGATCGGTTTCGTTAGATAAAGTAAATTAAAGTTATTCCTCAGCTCAGCTACTAATTAGCGCTATCACTTCGAAAAAATCAAAATATGAGGGAATATACCTGAAACAAGTGGGATTTAATTTGGTTTAGTTAATTTTCCTTTATTTTGGGATTGGGAATACCACACTTAAAGCTTTGACGTAAGGCCACAATATTAATTTGAATGTACTTATGCTCGTGTATCTGTGTATGATAGAAGTCTTCCGAGAGTGTAAGTGCTGTATGTACGTACGCTCTTTGGTCGTGTCTTCAATCGTATGTTATACGCTCTAAGAGGCTATCTCTGTCTACATTAAATCGTTCGAGAGTCTCAGTGCTGTATGTAGCTACACTATGGTGATCCCCTCGGTTGGAGGCTAGATACTTTCAGTTGTTTAATAGATTATCTGAATTGCATAGATAGTACATATTGCTTGAATACCACAGACGTTTGTTATTGCTTGTACTACAAACGTAGCATTGGAGTGGAGACAATAATCCACCTGCACATCACAAAGTTTCAAGTATCTTTTCGATGGGAAAACTTCATAAAAAGAACCACAAGTCCAACAAAGGCTACTTGAATTATAATGTTGTTTTAATTAATTTCAGATCAGAGCAGAACATTTTTTTAAAATTAACTTTATTTAATTTGCATAGAAAATTTTGAATATTTGATTGAAGTATTCTAAAAGTTTTAACGTGGATTGTACCGCATGATAAGCAAACAAGTGGAATATTATTGCACTTGCGTGCACAACAATGCTGTCGTTTTGCAGAATTATTTTCAGCATGAATTTGAATATGTAAAAGTACGTTGTAATTATGAAATAATATACTATCTAATGTTTATTCCAATCTAATAAATTGTATGAATGTAACGTGTGCTGTTGTACTGTGTATTTATTAAAACATACTTAAGAGGATCACAGTCAAATTACTAAATGAATAAATAAAAAAGGCTCCATCCACATTGGGAAAAATAAAAAGACACTTTCCCATTAAAAATTCACCCATTATAAAAGCACGTTATTAAACATTATTTGCTGAAACGAAAACGACAGTTTTTGAAATATTTTCCCGAAAAAGAAACAAATTCAACATGAACCAGTTTTGCTTGATATTCCATTGTCATGGTCAGCAATTTCTTATGTATTATATTCATCAGTCAAACTTACCAACGCATACTAGAGGGTAGTCTAAGAATTTAAATTGACATGTTAGCATTTAAGCTACTGGATGTAAACCACTTTTAAACAATGCAAGTTAAAATAAAGAATAAAGCATTTAGATGAAATAGTGATCCCGAAACATTTGCCAAAAACTTATGCCAAAAAAAAAAGGAAAAACAAATACCCAATGGAACACATTTTTAATAATTTTTAGGTGATATTTTATGATAATAATTACTTAAATAATAGGAAGTTGTATTTAACGTAAATTAAATGAAATGAATGATAGTCATTTAATGCCAGGCATACAATTTAGGTAAAAGGAAAATAAATAAACATGACTCAAACTTACAAATAGAAAATCTCACGATATTATAGTAACGCTTTCGAGAATCGAAAAAGTCCAAAGTAGGAAAATGCATGATTTAGTTAATTTGCGAAAAATTGATTCAGAACGAATTGTCCAGTGAAAATAAAATTATTCGTCAAATGAAGTAAATTGATCGAGTTTGATCATTGAATTAAAATATTCAATTTAAATGCACCTAATACCACATACTATGTAATAAGAACGAAAAATCTTTACCTGTAAGGAAATTTTTAAAATATTGACAGAATTTTGTAAATTGAATGTAGAAAACAAAAAAAAAAAACGAAGCAAGAAGATTGGAACTTTACCAAATGTCAACTCAAAATAATTCCTGGTAAAGATATAATTTATGAATTGTTAGAAATAATATTCATTCATTAACAACTAGATATTACGCACACCTTGAACTTTAAAATCTTTGATCTATTCTTTGACAATTTGAAGGAGAATTCCTAGTCGACAAGCTTTTGGAGGATTAGAAATAACAATACCAATAAGAAGGACATAATAGTGATAACAGATAGATAAATCAAACTTCTACGTAAATATTCACAATACTCGTATAGCCATGCAAAGTGTTTCGGTCGGATTAGAGAAAATAATGGAAATAAACCTAAACGCAATGTATCAGACATTTTCAACGACGTTGAAGGAGGCGGTATGAAAGCTTCATGGATTTCCTCATCCGTCAAAAACTTGTGACGCTCTGTACTTCAACGTAAAGCTTGTCAGCGACTAGTTTATTGCAAGTTACCATCAACCAAAGCAAGTATATAACACACGCATGTGTAACATTCCATAGATATTATGTGTAATGCAAATAGGTTTAACTCTGTACTTATTGTCATTCAAAGAATATTTTCTTTGATTCTAAGCAAAACAGATTACAGAATTAAATAAATGTGATTGTTATACAAACTAAGTTACTCAGTTCTTAATTTACTCAAAACAAGTCCTTTCCTAGGTGGACTTTTTAGATTTTATCTGAATCCTTATGGCTCGATGCGCGCCTTGGGTTTGCATGGTTCAACTGCAAGGGTAATTACTAGGAGTTATGTGAGTCCTATTTTATGAGAGGCATAACGGTTAGAAGTGTTTTTTCGTGCTCGCCAATTTTCTGCTATCGAGAAAAATGGATCAAAGAACCTTTTTGAAATTTTGTGTACGAAAAAATTTTTACAAGCTGCTAAATTTTGACCAAAAATTTCATCGTCTGAGCATCGCTCATGAGCTGTTGACAGACGTCAATGATGACCCTGTTTTGCCTAAAAAGGTCATAACTGGTGACGAATCGTGAGTATATTATAATGATATCGAACCCAAAGCAGAATCGTCCAAATGGAAGAGCCTAGGGCTAACCAAGATCAAATGTCAAATGTCAATCAAATGTCAAAGATTTGATCACTGTTTTCTTCGATTACCGTGGCATAGTGCATCAGGAGTTCCTACCATATGATCGTACGGTCAATAAAGATCATAATCTTGAATTTATGCATCGCTTGTAGGAAGACATACAAAGAAAACCTCCGGAATGGTGTAAAAACAATTCATGGCTTTTGCATCATGATAATGTCCCATCACTCCACCCATCTTCGCTTGTGAGACATTTTTTTTGGCCAAAAACAACACCACAGTCATGCCACCATATTCACCGGATTTGACCTAATGTGACTTTTCTGTGACTTTTGTGGACGGTGATCTACAACGATTGAAGAGATAAAGACCTAATCGCTAGAAGAGTTCAAAGTTATACCTAAAAGTGCTTACAAGAATTGCTTCGACGATTGGAAAAAGCGTTGGCACAAGCTTATTGAATCCGGGGGAATTTCTTTGAAGGGGACAATATAAATATTGACAAATAAATAAATATTTACTTTCTTTTTGAACATCTCGTATTTTTGTATGATATCCACTGGTCCATGATGTTAATACGAACGAGCTCATGATAACTACAAACAGCCCAAATTCATAATCAAACGCCAAATTCACCATAAAAATAGAATGGCCTACCGGACATAAGACAAAATGTAATTTCAACAATAAAATAAATTTCAAAATAAATTATTTTTGTGAAGGAAAATAGATAGTAACGATTGTAATTTTGTTTTATTTCATGTGTAACGATGAATTTTTGACACGTTGACCCTCGTGTGTCGGTGCACCTGGGTTACCTTGTTAACCACATGTTGTAATATGCAATGTAATATTTCAATGAAAGAAAGTATATATAAAATTATTATCATTTATTGTTGTATTGTTGAGTATTCAAAAATAAACGCGGTTCTGGTTCTAATGATAAATGCAACCAACATCCAAATGAACGTGAATAAGGGCAATGCAAAGTGAAGTGGTAGACTCAAGGACCTCACTCATAAGAATCAGCACTTTCCCTGCAGGTGGCTAAGGGCACAAAGTCAAGAAAAATATAACCACCTATTTCGAAAAAAATTACTCGCTGCGTGAAAGAGCAAAGGTCCGTATGTATTCCACGCCGAATCGCAGGAAAAAGGTAAAGCGGCGCGAGGCAACAGACCTGGAGGAGATTAATCCAGATTCTCAACTGAAACTCTGAAAAAAATTTTACGAAGAAAGTGATGCGTATGAGGGGTGAGGATGCGAACAAATACACGCGCGAAAAGCATGACGATGCAAAACTCAGCGTGGGCCGTAAAGAGCATGTGCGAGCAGCTTAGGAATGCACTAATAATCCAATCGGCAGACGGAAGGACTTACGTCGATGACATTAAGGAAATCAGGCAAAATGTGGAGCCCAAAAAAACAAAAGCCTGTAAAGTAATACCGGCAACCAAAGCAGATGGCCTCGTCGAAAGTGCACTCAAGTATCTTTATTCTTATAAAGCTGTTTTCTTGGCATTACAGCGAATGGTATATTACGGTCTTCAAAGAAGTAGAAGAGTCCATTAGTCAAACTCTTTCAATGGCGGGCAGCTTTAGGGTAAGGTTGTCACCTACCAATCCTGAAAGTCAAAGTTTCGCAATAGTAGACATCTCATAGAAAGCTTGTGTAACCAAGTGCAACTCCTGGCCAAGGAGAAAGTTACATTTGGCTGCGTAGTGCGCAGAATTCACCGAAGGGTAGTCCTAAACCGATACTATAGGTGCCTTGGCTTCGTACACATTTCCACGAACTGCGTACTGAGCCATAAGACAAGAGAGTGCACAAACAAACTTGCCTGTATCATGTGCAAAGCCGATTGACTGACGCCTGAAAATTTAGCTCATATTCTAGAAAGCGGAAGGCACCGGAAGTTCAAAGAGGCACCTAGCAAGTGAAAAGTGAAAGATAATCGAGGTCCTGCAGATCAATCTACACCGCAGTGCAACCACACAGAATTTTCCCTACTAGGTTGCGAGGGAGAAAAAAGCCGACATTTTGCTCATATCTGCGCAACACCACAACCGACAGGAGGTTCTATTGTGCTGTGACCGTTTCTGGGACCGATCTGGTGTCGCGCCATCTAGATGGGGGGTAGTGTTCTCCCCCTAGTTCAGGCTTGGTTCAGCGGAATGGCTTTGTGCTAATCAGGTTCACGAGTTAGACGTTTGTAACCGTCTAACTCACACCAAATGAGTCAGTTTCATCCTTTCAGAGCAAACTCGATGGGAGCTATCTCGTGCACAGAAGGTCGAATCCTTCTTGACGGTGACTTTAATGCCAAGGCGATTGAATAGCGAACGTCACATAACGATAACAGAAGAAGAAAACGAATCCTAGAAATGGCGGCTAGTATGAAAAGTGCCGTCATTAGTGTTAGAAACTCGTCAGCCTTTCTACGGAGAGGCTGCTTGGGAACCATCAAGGATGCGTGATTGGTACGGGAGAATTATTTATAAATTAATCATCTGTAAACTGCCTTCAAAATTGGCGGGCGTGCTGCTCGATGCGCAGCAAAATGGCCTGGAGCCGTTGGTTGGAACAATGCTAACATGGATCTCATCACATTTGCCGGAGTTCTGACGGGAGATGAAACCACGATGGGTACTAGGAGAGTCTCAGCCGAAAACGTGATGAACTACACCATAAGTAGAACTACACCATAAGTAGTCCAGACCTGCTGTATACTGGTGATCAGTAGAAACCGCAGAAAAGCGAAGAGAATGTCACAGGCATCGCCGTGAAGCAAACGAACGCCTATATACAGGTCTGCTAGAAAACTACGTTGATTGATGAAAGCAGGACTCTTTGTTGGCTAAATCTTGTTGAGAAAGAGCTCGGAAGATTTGGAATCATTGAATGTTGGTTATCAATATATAAAGGACGCATCGTATTTGTAATTGTACCTTCTCATCTCCCTGCTTCAATGTCAATTTTATGCCAGAGACTCACTTCACATGTCTGTTTGCGTGCACTTGTGGTAATTCTGTGACTTCATGCATATCTGGTAAGAACAAGATAGGTAGATTTGAATTTTTTCCGGGATATTTTCTATTGATTTTGAAGTACAGATTGGTCTGAAATGTCCTTATTTCTGATCGCTGAGAAGATATTTTTCAGCTTAATTTTTTATTTGATTTTTTGTCAGATTATTGAGATTTTAGCAGATTATTGTCGAAAATTTACAATTCTCAGTAAATATTTTCTGCATATGTGCCCGAACTGTTTTCTTCGGTTCAGATTAATTTTTTTTTTTTTTGGTATTTGAAAATTATGAAAGCGCATTGTTCCTAGTGGCATGATTTAACATAAACTGAAATCAATATTAACGTTCTTTGCGCAAAAATAATGATATATTAGATCATTTACATAATGTGCTTTATTCGTAATGGTACGTATTAAAGCATTCAGGGATACAAAATTTAGTTTCAGTTTGTTACACAGATTCCACATTTATGAAGAGAAGTTGTGGATGGACAATTTAGATAATGAAAGAAAACATTTTTGCATATGGCATGACCTTCTCTTGTGATGGGTTGCGTTATTTGATATGTATTCGTTTTGTCGAAAACTAAGCCCTCTGCTAAAAGGATAACAAAAGCTTGTCGAAAACCAAGCGTCCTTTCGAAAGGATAATAAAAGCTTTTGAAAAAGTTCTCACTAATGAGTCTGAGCTACTTGCAAGCTGACATCTATTGGAATAAAATTTATGCCCAATGTAAGGACACTCTAAGTGAGAAATAATCCCAAAGAGGGACATACTACCACCCCAGCATCCAGGATAAAAACACTGAGACGTTAGGTTTAAAACCCACCCAAAAACAACACCCCCATTCGTCTTGATGCAGTTTCACTTTCACTTGAACATACGCGTAGAGTCAGCGACAATTCAAGAGACTTTCGTAGCTTCCCCATTATGCGACGACCTCGAGCAAGTGAGTGCAGGAAGACGACGGGATAAGGCTACTATTCGTAATAATGAAGGCAACCTCGTAGATTCCGTAGCGGACACGTTCACATCTGGTTGCTATCCAAGGACAAGAACATACACCATGCACGCTTAACACTTAACCGTAACGAACGAAAGGGAGAGTTTTTAGTCTGCGTCTCGTGTAAAGCATCCTTTCAAGTTCCTTAGATTTTTTTTTCTGCTCACTATACGACTTTGCGCTGAGAGTTTCATAAAGCGCTTGCCGTTATTGTTGTTGCATGAGTACATAGATCTTTTGTGTGAACTTTGTGTTTTTATTGTTCTAAATTGTTTCCTTTTTCAATGTTTAGGTTTGATTTTTTGGAAGGGTTTGACGGCTGGGACGCAGACGATATAATAGTGAATAGTCATTAGGTAGTAGACAAGTCGAGGGCTTTTGAAGACGTACAGATGTACATAGGCTATGAGGTATATAACGCTTGCTCTTGGCTTTAGTGCTCTGATTCTGTCGTCATACTTAAAGAGTTTTCTAGAATTTAGCTGATATATTCGCTTGTGCAGTGTGTTTTCGCGAATTTCGAACAAAGTCCTGAATAGAAGAGGAATGGATAAATTATGAGAATGATGGATGAGTTGCATTTGAAAATGAGTACAATGTCTCGACGAAAACAAGCAGTGTTGACTAGATGAGGATATTCAAGAATCGATTTTCTTTGGATATATTCGTAAAATTAATTAGTTTATTTGCATATGTCACCCTTTGCCTAGTTGTAGACTGTCTTAAGCTGTACAATCTTTCAAGACAAAAATCAAAACCCCTTACTCTCATCTAATAAGCTTACGAAAATGTTTTTTTTTCAGGTTGCGTACCTATTAAAAGAATGATTAACCATAGCCATCATTTTGATTTGTGACTTAGGAACAGAGCCATGTTTGATCTAGGAGTGGAAATTCCTTGTTCCGAAAATGTGCACTGCCTCTATTATTCCCTGAACTGCGCAAGCATAATTCAAAGTAAATTTTTGCTTGTTGTGATTTACAATGATTCTGGCGTCAGATCCCCAGAATATGGGAACATTGGCTATCGGCTTAATCTAGGCATTAGGTGCTCATTTAGTCGCATAATGAGCGTAGATATCGACCAAATATCCTGACAAAGGAAAAACACAAAAAAGAGAATTTTAGAAAAAACTTTAGTCATCGAATGCTCCTGGAGCTTTAAGTAAAATAAATAGGAGACGAGCTCTTGCAAAATCGTCAATTTAAAAATGATTTAATTAAAATAAACTACAAAATTTAATAACTCAAACTTTATTTCAATTACGCGGATCTATTCCTGGTCTGCATTCGTCCATCAATCGTACAAAACAACATGTGTTGAAAAATTATTTCTGCCACTGATTTTTACTCTGATCACAATTGTTCCGCAGATTTTCACATCTACTCTTAATATTTTCTTGGCTAGCCTTTTCGCTCCTGAAACTGATTTGTAAAACTTTGGCTGATCCTGAAGCTGTCTTTTTCTCTTTCAAAGTTTGATATGACTTCTTTCCCGTCTGTATTTGTAAGAACCTTAGCTAATCCTGAAGCTCTCATGAAAAATTCAAAGGAGTTCATCAATCCTCCCCATGGGGAACCTGAGCGTCTTCGTAAAATACTCCTATACTAAATTGTCTGCTCCACAAGTTATTCTAAAGTGACAAAGTACGGGCTATAAGGCGTGTAAGGTAAAACCTTCCATTTCCTATTTCCAAAAAGACTTTTGGCAAGTACCGTTATATGTGGGCGGGGATAGAAATTACGGTTTAACACCTGATCTCATATTATGATCTGTTTTCGACTAATGCACTCTTCAGAGGAATCAATTCTTACTAGCGAAAATGCTGGGAATTTGCGCGGTTATCCCCACTTCGCGGTTATCCCCACTTGTCATATGTTTTTCGCGATTCCCGACAATTCATTCTCCGATGGAAGTCCAAGGTTAAAAAGAAAAACCATACAGACATCTTGCAGCTGCAACTCATGTGGCACTTAGTATCTTTGATTCTGAATGAAACCTCATCTTATAACGACGGAAATTGACTACTTTTGTCAAGATCAATGATGATGTTAGCTGTTCTTGCGTTGAACGCGAGCTTTCACTGAAGAAAGATCTCGTTCAAATCTTGAAAAAATTATCACTTTTCAGATTGTTTCTTATCACAGGTAAGATATCCCTCGCTTGGAGATCCCACACGATATCGCTTAATTGAACAGTAAATCCCAAAGCTCACCCTAAAAAGATGGAGAAGACAACTTACCAATACAGACGAGAAAAGAGAAAAAGATCCATACACTGTGAAAAAACGATGTGAGGAATCATGACATCCATTTTATTTGTCTTCATAATGTTTTTATTGATTCAAACTTATATTTCTACTTACAAGTATGATAAATAAATGAATTTGACTGATTGCATGATCCATATCAAGGGTTTTAACATGCGTCGCAATCCTTCTTACATTTATTTTCACAACCAGAGAAAGCGCAGTAGCGCCTTTTTCTCGGTTCGGATGTAGATGACCCATTCAGCATTGGTGACTGTAGTTGAGCCAAGGAATCAGATTCATCGCAGATGTTACTGAGTTCAACAGCTAATTCGTAAACTTACGAACCAACTCAAGACTATTGTTTCATATGATTTCGTTTTGAGTTCTTAACATTTGAGAGTATGTGGCGTCTTCCTTTCTTTCATGTACCTGCTCTAGTTGTTCGTTTGGAAAATGAGTTGTTTACTAGGGAGATGAAAGTAAACCTACATCAGTAGTTACATTTCTACCTTTATCCACAAATGGCTTTATAAGACTCATAAACCCTTGATGATGTCCTTTGAAAGATGCCCTTTTCACGGAAGCACTTCGAGGCTTTGATTTTCAGGAAGCCCTTTATTTTCTCCTTTCGTTTGTTCAATAATAGCAAAATCATCACGTGGCATAGAGCAAGGAATGCAGTTGTTATGCAGAAACGTCATGCAACGATTCTAAACCTGAGAAATCAGAGCAACTTTTTCGGTTTGCAGTCTCAAAGACCTTTCAGATGGGAAACCAAATCTAAGACATTTCGTAATTTCTTTTAATCGATCCCATGGCATTGTTGCTAAAACAAGTTATATCTCAAGTATCGTATATTTTGTATCGTATAAAGAGATAAATTAGATAAATAAATAAATTTTTTTAATGTGATTGACCAGGTACTTGATTAGCTTCAAACTCTCTGCATGTTGTGGTATGCAGAATGTTACCATCATAGAATAATTTCCAAGCAGTCATAAATTTATCTCCAATCTGTTTGCTTGCATAGGGATAAGGACCTGGTTTTTCATTCAAATTATTGTATCATGCTACCTACTTGTTCAGTTCCTTTTTCACAGGCACTATCCCACAATACTCTATCAGATGACAGTGTGAACCAATATTCCTGGATATTGTATTCGCATAACACCATGCAATAAGGAATGCAAAGTATGATTTATTTATAATTTGATTATAATATGACAATGTAAATGTTTTTATATCTAAATTTGAAGCATTTTATTAGAAATAACGAAAGAATAAGAGAAAGAAATGTGGAGTGGTATTAAGTGTAACCTTCCTGGGAAAATATTTTAACACAAAGCCATAGAATTTGATGCTGAAATCTAAAAGCTCATTCAAACGCGAACGAATGTTAGAAGACAACGAAAGAGAGCTAGACGGAATAATTTTGAGCCTGTGGCTCGTGGTTATAGTATTGTGTTGGCTTGCTTCAGAACATTCTCGATCTTGGTAAAGACCTTCGAAGATGTTGCCCGCTGCTCTTTGATTCTGCTCTACCCTTGTTTTTCTCCTGAAGAATGGTTAGGTATTCCACTTTGAATCACAATTAAAACTTACAGGGCGTTGGTTTGGTGGCAGGCACTACAAAAGAGAACCATTTGAACTAGCGAATGGCCTGCCTTGGAACCATAGGTGCCATTTGGACTCCGCCAACTGCTGGTGATGAAGATAATGTTCATTCTCATGCCACTCGAAAAATTCATCTTCAGAGCAGCATCACTTGCGAATATCAGATTAAAATCCACATATGGATTATCTTACCATAAACAAACGGGGCAGGGATGCATTTTGGAAAAAAATGGAGAGAATGGCCCCGTCAAGTAAAAGGGAGTTGGATAGAATCTAACCGATAGTGGACACAACGATCCCATACAAGATCAGCATACCGACCAGAGAAGCGCAGGAAACGGTGCAGGATTCCACATCTAGAAGTGAAATTATGATCTACACCGATCGTTCCAAAACGGATGAGAGAAGCGGTGCCGGAATCTTTTTCCTAGATCATCTGTAACTCGACCGAAATTATAAACTGGAGAGCCATACCACAGTTTTCCAGTCGGAAGTGTTTGCAATAAAAGCGGATATAAAAGTGGAAACAAACAACCTTAATGGAAAAATACAAATACTCTCGGACAGTAAGTCGGCACTGCCGGCGCTTGCCTCTAACCACGTAGTTTGACAACTGGTGCAGGATTGTAGGCAGGCTATCAAAGCCGCAACAAGTCAAGTAAATGCAAAACTGACATGGGTCCCTGGTCACAGCGATGTAGAGGGAAACGAAAGAGTGGATGAGCTAGCGGGAGCTGGATCAGCCAAATCACAATGCCACTAGAATAGACACAATTAAAGTGCCACTAGCAACGGTAAAAAGGGAACTAGATGAAATCCTCTGGAAAGAGACAGATACGGCTTGGAATGACAGGAACGACTGCAGTATAAGCCGAGCTCTTTGGCCTCACCCTAATGCAACGAGGACAAAACAACTTCTGGGGAAGAACAAAAATGGTGGTAGAACATTGTTGACAGTATTAAGGGCCCATAATCTTTTAGGTCAACACGCCAAACGAATGGAAATCCAAACCGATGACACCTACTGGGCTTGCGGCGAGGAGGAAGAAAGTACAGGACACTTCATCCTAAATTGCCCGAGTCTGGCCAACTGAGAAGTAGCTTTATTTGGCTGAGGTGTACTGGCATGACAGAATTGGAACACTTGGCGACCACAGAGCTAGGGAACTCCTTTGTTTGTGTAGGACGACAGGATTGACCATCTGTAAACAATAGTACTATATGGGGTAGCTAAGGGCCGATGCTGGCGTATACTTTTTCCAGCAAATAAAAGTACAAATAAAAATAATAAAATGTTGATTAAAACTGCCCTGTTTTAACGAGTGGCTGCTTGGAGGAATATGATACTATTGGCAATCCACCAGTCACTTTGTAATCTTCCTTGTTCAGAAGTTATACTCTTGGTCGTTATAATTTCACGCCTTTCATAGTCTGGTTTGTGAATTTTCGGAAGGGATTTGTGCCGAAGAAATACTGAATTAGTCACCCTACACGCAATTTAATTGGGATTTTACTTTGAATTGCTTTTCGGCTGACAAACAAGGCCTTCTCCACTCTTTTAATAGAGTCCGAGTGTTTCCTTAGTTGATGGGAATCTCGATTATTTAGTTTCTCTCAAACCAATTTGACATATTTTGTTTTATCAAATTGAACTACCTTGTTTCCCTTTTTTGGCTGTAGAAAATCGTTTTGTCTTTAGCTCCATTGCCATCATCCTTTTGTTGTACCTGACTCTGCAATTCCCAGTATTCACGAAATTCATGACGGTGAGTTGTCTTCTTCTATGCGCAGATGTTTTATCGCTGATTCCAAGTCTATTAGAAAATCTGATGTAGATACCTGTCCTGAATTCCAAAATTTAAACACTTGTTCAAAAGTCTGAATTGTTCATCTGTAACAGATTCAGATGAATAATTCACCACAAAGTCATCTATTATATAAACCGTATTTCTAGTCGTATTGTTCTGCTTAGTTGATAGCTTCTCTGGGTTTTCGCCTCAATTCACGAGCCAGAAATTTAAAATGGGATCCATATCAATCACACCGAAAGATAAAGTAGTTTGGGAAAAAAGTACATCAATGAAGGGTATAAATAGAAAAGGTTCTGCTACTAAACCCTTTCTGAAAACACTGGAGAAGGGATCACTATTTCTCTAAACAAAACAAAATTGCTTTTTTTGACAAATTCTCAAATTAAATAATTAAAACACACCAAAGAAAAAAAAATAAAATTGATAAACAACAGAGGACAGATCAACATTTCATCGCAGGAATTAAAAATTTGCAAACAAGTTGTAGTTAGTCGCCCCTGAATCTAAGTTGCGATTCCAAAAATTTCTTATTTTCTTACTCGTATGAGTCCTATCAATACAGCCTCTAGGAACTACCGACCAATAAGTCTCCTTCTAAGGTTTAGATCATAGCTGAAGAAACGAATTCTCAAGCAGATGAAAGATCATTTATAAAATACCAGCGTCCCTCCTAACAAACAAATTAATTTTGACTGTGGCTTTTTGACTGTACACCGACTTTACCGTGTCACCATGCGCATAAATGGCTTGAGGAAAACATTTCTCGATGTTGTTTTTCTGTGGATCTTGAAAATCTTTCAAACATAGCCAACTTCACTTCTCGAAATACTAATTAAATTTATTTACCTTTTCTCTGTCTCAGATATCATGCAAGACTCCTCATCTACTTGTGGAAATATGCCAACTGATGTGCGCCAGGGGTCCTATCTAAATACGCCACTTTTTAGTATTTTACGTCAAATATACCTTCACATAACCCTGGCATAATGTCTGCATTTGTAGATGATCGATGTTTGTATATTACGATGAGATATCCTACAGTTATCATTATTTTACTATTTTTATCAATTGAAAATCAAAGTCAACTCCCCTGAAAGTCAGGGATCTTCTTCGCAGAAAAAAGACGTAGAACCCCTGGAGTAAGAGCCATTTTTTTTTGGTTAAATTGCGTGGTCGAATAAATTAATTTATCTAGGACTTACTCTGTACAGTGAATTAACTTTAAAAAAAAAATAATATCAAAGTGACCTGCACAAAAGTCCCTATAATCATATCTCTTATACAACTGGGAGTCTAATCCTGATACCGGGAATAAAATTATTATTTTTAATTTGGTAATCCCGCTTGTAAACTTGGAGCTTCTATATGGGTCAATGTGCCATTTTCGGAAAATCGAATCTCCAAGTCAAGCAGTACAGTTGCCCGAAATGGTCCTACTTTTTTTTTCGACTGCGAAATTTCGTCAGCTTACCGGAATGCACAGGATTCAAAAATCCTTTGAGCAACAAAGTTGTAGAATGATGGCCAAGACTTGCGTTGCAATCAGCCCACTAATAACAAGTCTAATAAGTACATATAAAGTAATCATGGAAGGCTTCGAGCTACCGCAACCAGTGAGATTAGTGTAAGTCAAACTGTCGACCATTTTTTAAGGATAAGTAGATGCAGATAGGAATAGAATGCTTAAATGAGGCATTTTGTAAGTATTTTTTGTGAATACGTTTCTATACTTAGAAGCAAATGAACACTGCTCATCCAACTAATATTAATTAAAGACAAAATGAATTAACTTCCCATTCCCTCAGTTGAGCTGTATTGTAATAAACAAATAAAACAAAACAAATAAATAAAATATTAAACTAATTGTGGAATATTCATTGCTAACTAATCGATATTAAGAACAATAAGTTTTGATAAAAGTAAAAAGAGCTCGAGCAGATTTTAGCCTGCAAGGCATGCAATCAATCACAATGTTGATATGGTAATTAATTTATTTTGCTTCTTAATTACAAACACACACATGTGTGGCCTTAGCGAATTTTCGCAGGAAATGTGCATTATGTCATTTAATACTATCTAAAATTGATGAATAAATTTAAATCATCTTGAAGGATCTCTATTCTCTCCGTACTAAAATGAAAGACCCAACTTACTTAATACCCTATTAATCGAGTGTAATCTTTCAACTAATTGTTTTCACCCCATTACATAGATGAAAGGTAACTCCCTAAAAGATTATCAAAATTTTACTAACCGACATTCCTTACGCGTTTAAGGAGCAAAGCTCTATCGTGTGTTCAAACGCGAACGATACGAGACTGTCGTAACTATTTTCGAGTCAAGATTTTGATTAATTATCGAGCTTCACATATGTATTAAGGAGGAAGTGTTGAGTTGTTTGATAAATTGGGTTCATATGGTTACTTTATCATTAGAAGATGCTAGAAACGACTAGAAGATTATTCTTCGGGTTGTGTCTTTATAAATAATTAAAAGGATTTTGAAATTCAAAGAGTCTCATAATAACAATACTTCGATGTGAAGATTCAAAGAGACGCGAAAACATGTACACAGTCGAAACTAGTGCCAAAATCCTGAGTAATTACTTTAAATGTAATTGATGTGAGATTTTCACTGAATTATTTCATATTTCAATCTGTTTTTGTTGCGATAACCATATGTGACTTACTATTTCTTAAAGGACGAATACTAAATTCCTCATTTTTCTTAAGTTTTATTAAAATTTTTGATTTGTATTTGACTTTGTGTTATGTACAATAGGAAGCAAACGCTATTCTTCCCAAGCGATAATTTTTAATTGTAAGCAAACAAACCGATTTCAAATTAAACAAACACTGGCTCAAATATGACACACCAAATCAAGCAATTCATTCAAACATAAAACTCTGTGAATATTCCATTTTTAATATATGTAGACGTACATTCATACGACTGTATCCCTTAGCTAACTAAAAATCTCAATTCATCCGGTAGTATATACGCTGCAACAACTAGCAGAATGTTAACAGCACTCGAGACACAGCCCATTTGATCCTGTCACGTATCCTGCGATATTATTTGGGAGGGTATTAGCTCCCCTTATCAGTATTTGGTACGAAGCTAAATAGTATAGTTGATGATAATAAGAGCGTAAACGAGGGTCCGCATCTCAAATCTCATTCTGTTGGTAGACCTGGGACTCAAAACTCAATTCCATTTCACTGAACTTCACTTTCAGTGCACTATAGTCAAAGCTATTTCATGAAGTGGTGAGTGTTAGCTTAACCCTCACATGAAAATCTACAAACGACCTCTTCCTTGACACAAGCAAACTTTTTTTTTATTATAAATTGCTGTTAACCAGTCAGGCCTCATTGGAGTGTACCATGTAGTTAGTTAGATGAGTTTAGATGAAAATTTTTTCATCTAACAAGGAGATGAATTGCCATACGACGTTGCTAAGCTGGCTAACCACCCACATACATGTTTGCGAAGGGGGAGATAAAGGATATGAGTGCGCGCAAAAAAACACTATACATTTTAATCCACGTAGTAGAAACGCCAAATCAAAAGGGTGACATTGAAAAGCGACTACGTACTAGAGAAAAATGTAAACCAACGATTTTCTTCACATTACATCCAGGGAAAAGCAGATGAAGTCGTTACAAGTGGAAAATTGTTCGTTTGGCATCGTTCAAAAATTTAAAGCCCAAAGGTATTATCATGTTTTCTTAAATTCTTTACGAAATAAGGAAAACAATTTGGGCTATGCTGCATAGCACGACTGCCCGAAACTTGGAAGAGACAGATCTTCATCTTTTTCAATTATTTTTCATTTCTGATTGCATTAAAATAAATATTCATCATGCTTGGTATTCATTTAAACCTAATAGTACAGATATATAAATATTAAAATTTATTACAAATAAAACTTCTTGTTGTTAAGTTTCATTATAAAAGAGGATTTAATCATGAGAAAATGCTGAACGTGATTTAGTAGTCCATTACAAGTCAAAGACGCATTTATAAAAACTGCCTAGTATATTATTTAACTTCCTTACACAATGAAGAACCCATGAAAATCCAATAATCAGGGTTTATTGCCAGGAATCATATCTGAAACACAAAATACTCGTCCATCCAAGGTATCCCAATTGCCAATTCAAGCACTAAAGATAAGGATCCATGAAAAACCTCTGAAGTTCCTTATTTCAGAGGTTTATCTCTGTAGTAGTTTACATTGATTTCTCAATACCAGAACTCACAACGTCAGTGGGAATGCCAAATAAGAAATCCTTGTCACTCCAAAAAGCTTATCGTGACTATATATTCGTGGAACAAAAAATTTGAACACAACAAACCCCCTTAAAAGAATCCAAAATCGAATTTCGACACACAGAGTATTTGTTCAGATTTACTAATTCCGATTTTCTACAGATCGATTCGAAAATGAGCTTTTCGGAACAGATCAGGGTAACGGCGGAAAAGGCTGCGATAGGCGTTTCGGCTCTGAGTAGGCTCATGTGGAACATCGGTGGGCTAACACCGAGGACACGCCGGCTCCTCATGAACGCTCTACAGTCAGTGCTAATGTATGGCTCTGAGGTTTTGGCCGGAGCTCTCAGCAAGGAGCTGTATAGAAAGCGCTTGGCACAGGTACAGAGACGAAGAGCTTTGCGGTTTGCGTTTGCATACTGGACTGTCTCGGATTCGGCGGTATTGGTAGTCGCCCTCCTTGCTAGAGAGCGACGAATAATTAACGACAGAAAAAGGGATGGTTCTAGATATGCTGTCAGCTGAGAGGAGAGGCAGCGCACAATAATTGAGTGGCAACAGTTCTGGGAAGGTGACTCTAATGGCTGTTGGACTGCCCACCTTGTAGGGGACGTGGGATCGTGGCTGAATCGAAAGTACGGTGAGACTGATTATTACCTTACCCAGCTTCTTAGCGGGCATGGCTATTTTCAGTCTTACAAGATTGGTAAGTCGCGGTCCCCAGACTGCATTTTCCACGCAGGGCAAAGGAACGACGCACGTCAAACTTCCTTCAACTGTAGAAAGTGGAACAGGATGCGGCAGGACTTGTCGGAGGTAATGGGAGAGCTTTCACCAGACAATCTAGTCGGAGAAATGCTGAAAACATTCGACAAATGGACCTGTGTGGCACATTACTCTCGGGTAATACTTACAGCAAAAAAAGTAAGCATGGATAACCTTGGGCGCGGGGTCTAGGGGGGTCTCTTCTCCAGCAACGTGCTCCATTCTGCCGCCGCTGGAAGTCCTAGATTTCTCTATGCTGACGGTGCCTAGGGCGAAAAAAAAGAGGTCTAGCCGGAAGTAATCTGTCAAACAGTTCCAGGCTAGTGTCTCTTGACAGGGGGAGTGTTTAGTGGGTAGTCATACACTCCGGGCGTTAATTGCCTTCACTCCCCAACCAAAAAAAAATTATTTCGGTTTTGAACGTATTATAATAGATTCAACAAGATCGAGAGGCTTTATGTTTATTACAGTTTCCAACTTAAAGTAGGACGTGATGCCTTATGATTTGTGATGAATCTTCTGCCAACAAATGAGGTCACCATTTCAACTACTCGCTGAAAGGGTAATCATTAATTCCTGTTTGAGATTGAGTTAATTTTCGCAAGTTGAATTTACACAAGACGCAAAAAACCGGAAAATTGCGATTAAAAGTTTTCAGATTATTGTAATTACAATAAAAAATGCGAGATAAATAGAATTCTTTTCTTCCGGTGGTGGAGGTGGTTCCGTGGAGTTCCGTCTCTTTTGAAAATGTGCATTTTCATACTTTGTTGATGATTTTGATTTAAGATTCTGATCCTGCTGAAACAGGCTTTGACAGTTACATTACTTTATAATTGATAGTTGATAAATATTTGTCCATATTCTGGCCAATTGACTGAAAAAAAGGTTGTCCAAATGAGTGAAAAGAAAGTGCGAACCATTAGGAGGTTGTATATTATCAGGTCCGGAAAGAAAATGCTTTGATGGAGGCAACAAAAACTTGGGTCAACTATGGTAACAAAAATCTTGTTTTATATGTTTGAAAAAGGAGCAGTTGGTACTCTAAGATCCCACAGTTTTTTTTCCAAAATTTCGGTTCAGATGAGCTTTTCTTTGAAAGATAAGAACCAACCAAGAAGAACCGAACCAAGAAGGCCAATCAAAAATTCGTAAGATCACTCCTCTCTTATTTTTTATCTTAAACCATGAAAAAAGTATAAATCTACCAGCTCATTTTCTAGCTCTGTCTGAGAGAAGAAATAGCCCGAGAGAGAGAGAGGACAGTTTTTCGCAATTTTATTGACTGGAGATAAGGGAAAATTAATAGTTGATGAATAAACACGTCGCTAATAAAATGGCATATGCTTACAAAGAAGAGACGCTATCGTCCGCTTTCGAAAAGTAGACGATAGTAGATCCAAGTGGATCAGAAAAGGTTATTTTGTGCTGTTGGTGGAACCGAAAGGGCATTAAAATTATTTGAAAAGAAAATTAAACAATCGATGCTGACAAGTTGATCTTTTAGGTACAGAGATTCACTATATTAATCCATCTTTTGCTAATTAAAAATTTTAAGGTTTGATTTTTACCACAACAACGCTAGGCAACAATTGTCAAGAAAAACTACCTTAAAAAATCAAACACAATTTGACAACGTTTCAGGTGGAAAAACTTTTTTATTGTTCTTTCTGTGTGATAAACGATAGAGCTTTCTGTTACACTCAATGCCTAGAAACATTATGTGGGAAACACAATTTTTTGATTCAATAATTTGTTTTATGTTGTTATTTAAATTGATTTATTAAGGTTACTAAATTATTCATTAATGTGTTCAGATAGTGGCAAACGTTGGTGTATTGCGTGAAGGTGTAACAAAGAGCATGAGTCTATAAACGGAATGAATGCTGATTACAGTGGTCAACAAGGTTTTTGCCCAGTGATAATGAGTTGTAATATCAAGGAGTACGTGGTGACTATTCATCAACCATAGACGTTTTACGGCTGGCTTAGTTAGATTTTCTGAGTTATGCTCATGGTGTGCTTGTTGTAACATGTATGGAGTGTTAACGCCACGCATGCCCGTGAACGTGTTTTGTTTTGTTTAATGGCTGATATCTAACGAGTATGATATACAGAAACAAACTTGTCAACAGTATTAAATCTGAATTTACTGAACGTGTAGAGTGTTAAATCTGTAGCTAACAAATAGTTTGAATAGTGTATTTTGTATTAAGTGAATTTTTAGCTTTTTAATTGAGTTCTGCGTATTTGTTTTTATTTATATCGATTTATATCTAAGTATTTTAACATTATAATGCCTTGCAGTTGTATAAGTAATCCAAATAACTTGTGTTATATGTGCGGTAATTTTACTACAAAAGAGAAAAGTGAAAAATTAACTCCGCAAATTTGTCGGGCATACGAACGATACTTTGGCCACGCAGTTAGAAATCAAGATAAACCGTGGGTACCGCACGTGGTATGTTCAAGTTGTGGTAAAAATTTGAGGGATTGGCTGTCTGGCCAAATCAAATCATCTTCATCTTCAAAATCATCTTGAAGATTGTTATTTTTGTGTGAATAAAACTGCAGGGCTCAACACTTGTAAAAAAAGAAAATATCATTATATTGAAACCAGGTCAGCTCAAAGACCTCAACCCCACGACGAACACCATCCAATTCCTACAACGCCTTTGGACGAAGAAACTGAAGATGAAACGGAAAACCATGACCCCACATATCCGGATTTTGTTCTTCCCAACTCATCTGAACCTCATTTAATCACTCAGCCTGAATTAAACGACTTAGTTAGTGACACATGTACATCTATCGAAAGCACAAGCAGAACTTCTTAGCTCACGTCTCAAGCAATGGAATCTCTTAGCAAAAGGCACAAAAGTCACCGTTTTTCGAAACCCCCACAGTGATCTTGTGAAGTTTTTCAGTATTGATGGCGATTGGATTTATTGTAATAACATCGACGCCCTATTTGAAGCGTTCGGTATTAACCACGACCCACAATCTTGGACGTTATTCATAGATTCATCGAAAAGTAGTTTAAAAGCAGTACTATTACACAACGGTAGTAAATATCCTTCCTGTGAATCATGCAGTTTCTTTGAAAGAAACCTACTAAAATCTGAGGCTTGTACTTGAGAAGATAAAGTATGAAAAATATTCTTGGAAGATCTGCGCAGATTTTGAAGTTATTGCTATACTTTTGGGTATGCAACAAGGTTACACTAAAAACAGTTGTTTTTTGTGTCTTTGGAATAGTCGCGATAAAGAAAATCATTACGTCGGAAAAGTTTGGCCAGCCAGGAGAAGTTTCACTCCAGGATCAGAAAATATACTCCATCCACCATTAGTTCAATAACAGAGCATTATTGTGCCATCTTTGCATCTAAAATGAGGAATAATGAAAAACTTTGTTAAATCTCTTAACCGCGAAAGTGATGCTTTTCAATATCTCTTAAAAATAAGTTTCCAAAAATGATAGAGGGAAAATTAAAAGAAGGGATTTTTATAGGGCCTCAAATACGAAAGTTGATAAACGACAATACTTTTAACAATAAATTGAATAAAGAAGAGAGCAAGGCTTGGAAATCCATGGTACATTTTTTTACTAATTTTCTCGGAAATGTAAGAGCTGAAAACTATAGAACACTTGTAAAAGATATGATTGAAGCCTTGCGCGTTATTGGCTGTAAAATGTCCCTCAAAATACATATTCTGGACTCACATTTAAATTTTTTTCCTCAATGTATGGGAGACGTTAGTGAAGAGCACGGTGAGCGTTTCCACCAGGATATAGCAGGCATGGAACAGCTTTATCAGGGAAAGTGGAGCCCTGCTATGCTAGCAGACTATTGTTGGACGTTAAGAATAGAAGCTGTAGATCTCGATTATAGAAGAAAAAGTAGTTCAACTTTACACTTTTAAGATTAATAAATGTATTAATATAAGTAATCTTTTAACTGAGCTGTAAGTCTTTTTATTGATATCCACAAAAAACCCCGAGCTAACTAAGGCATAAAATTAATATCACTGTGAACGTTTTTTAATGTTCTCTTAAAATCAGTTGAATTCTTTTCACGGGTTTGCAAAAGTTGTTTTTTTGTTGACCAGTGTTATTTGAACATATCCTTTTGATTTTTTTACGATCCAAAACTTTATGCTCTCAGTCTATTCAATAATGATGTAGCGATGTTACGTTGCGATAAGTTGTTGCAATTATTTCTTTTCGTAATTATTTTATCTTTCATCTTGTTGCTACGATTGATTTTGGCTTGATACTAATGCTTTTGACAGAAGAGGTTTTGTCGGGTTCTGAAAAGTCATTTGTTACTCTTGAAGGGTCTTGGAATAATAGTTGAATACCGTCCAGTTATTAATCTGCGTTTAATTTTGTATTGTGACAATCTTCTAGTGAATTATTGACTATTAGACTCCCGTATTGATGGAATTATGGTTTTTCAGCAAAGGCCATTTTTAATCCAATAGACAATAATTTTATATTTTTCAATTATACAAGGAAGCTGAGGACGTCCAACACTCCAGGACATTGTTCACAATCTACATTTTAAGCTAGAAATAAAAATATGAGTATGTGATGAAGTATAAAGAGAAGATGAACCAAGACGGGTGTTATGAGTGGGGTTAAAATATCCTATGAACTCAAAAATTATAGCGTTATATGCTTTTATACTGATTTTGAAAAACTCAGTAAAACATCACGTTAATGTCAATGAGCTTCTCCTTTAGTTCTTTTCTTTGCTCCACTTTGCTTTGACTGTGTTTGTGATGCATTTGGTTTCCCTGACCTATACTAAGCTCGTTCGGAATTTTATACGGCAGAAGTCACCTTTTTAATAGGTGTAGGCATGATACGTTTGGAAAACAGCATGGTATCAAGAACTTCCCTCTATGGAACGTGATCTTGAAGGCTTGGAACCCTTTTTCACTTTGATCATAAACGCTTGTCAAATCGTACTAAGGATTGTGATGAATGTAGTACCTGATACGTCAATGAAAGTTTCCTTGCAACCTCTAAACGATATTTGAACGTATTTATATTTCAAACATTTTGAATGGACGTAATCTGATCATTGATATCTCAGAACAGTGATTTATTCGGTTTGAATATTTGCAACATTTGATTTAGCAACAAACTAACCTTACGATAGTATAAGTAGAAGGCCAATTGCCTGGCCATTTAGAGTGATTCTTTGGGTTTATGAATTGATTGAAAACAAATTTGTAATTGTCTTGTGATTGAATCATTTCTTTGATTGGAAAACTAGAAACCTGGCCACTTCAACCATCGTAAAAGTTTGGATCTTGATCATGTTTTAAATGTGAAAATTTTAAGACTTGTCCTTGGATTCAAGTTCGAAACTGCGCTCTCACAAATCTACCACAATTAAACCTGTAAAGTGACTTCTTGTATTTTTGAGTGTGATTCGGTCGCTTATAGCTTTGTATGTCAGTTTAGTCTGAATCGAAAAACACAGATGACATATCGTACCGGTACAAGTATGTGCTAAGCTTTCTTGTTAGTCTTAAAAATATTCTCCAAATTCCTGCAATTGCATGGAAGATTCCCACTTTTTTATTATTATAAAACCAAAAGGACTACAACCTTTCGTACAATAATTTTGGTAAAAAATTTGAATCTCTAGAAGTCCACTGTGTTAATGGGTGTATAGCATGTAGTTCGAAATTTATTATTTAATTTATTTATTAGTTATTATTTAATTACCAAATATTTATTCTTCGTGATTGATTTAATCCGCCGGATTTGATTTTGATCGATAACAAAAAGATTGCAAGTTGTGGTGGACCTAATAAAACATCAAAAAAATGGGGCAACAAAATCAATATGCAAATATTTACCTCTGACATTTTAAAATATAAATTGGGCACTATTTGTGAACCATTGTAACGGTAGCTCATTCTGCGTTTCGAATGTAATACAGGTCGATGAATCATATTCACCATATTATACAACACTGTCAATTTTATTGGGGCACCCCCACCAAATGGCACCATTCGCGGTATTCCCTTCGATTCTTCTCACTCCACGCAAGGTAATTTTGCTTGCTGCCATACCTAGCTAACCGAAAATTAATTTCACAATGACAAGCAGGATGAATTTTCCATTGATTACGAGCCCAGTCTGCCAAATCTTTAGCAGTATGTTACACCTTATCGAACACCTTATTGGTAATTGTGACATATACCACACCGCAATTTATCCCTTTTGGAAGATACCATACAAGCAAGAAAACATCTTTTCTAACAATGGGATGCAATCGTTAAATTTAAACAAAAATGTAAAGCAATTATTTTCAAAACATTTCGTGCTTTTAAGAAGTCAACTCTGACATTTAGTTAGTCTCTAAGTTTGAGCAACATTTATTACTGATTGCCATAAACAGCTGTCAGTATAAGTATGTTAATCTTAAACAATTCACAACAGTATTTGACTTGTTAAATAAGAACTAAACAGAGTTGAAATTAGAATTATTAGGTGAAAATACTCCTGCCGAATTTCTGGTACCGAAAATGCACAATTAATTCAATTCTTTCAATGTGTATTGAAGCGCATTTATTGTAAACCATTATGTTTGCAAAGTTAAATGCCGTTGAATTCATTTCAATTCAATCTAGTTTTTCTTATCCTTTTGATAAAGCTTCCGTCAAATCTACGAAGTTATACCAAAAAGATGTTTCTATTTTTTGTTCAGTCTGTACATTAAATCTTATCTGATATGCGCAAAATATCAGGCGTATGCATGATTTTTTCTAATTTCACTAAGAGGTGGCGTTCGCAAAAAGTACGTAGCGTCTTAGTTTGAGACATACGCCATTTCGATTGTCTGATATTAAGCTTTAAACACGCAAAAGTTGAGTCTGCCAAAACTAGCGTCTTTGTTTTATTGTATTGATCAATCAAGTCGAATTTTATACCTGAAAAAGAGTATTTGCGGCACGCATTGCTTTTCTTGATTAACCAAAAGAAAAAGGATGTTGACAGTCACTGTTTGTTGGTAACAACAAACGGTGAACATGCATCATCAGTTAGGACATGTGAGACATGATTTTGACAATTCAAAAGTGGTAAATACAAATAGTGACTGCTAATGCAATTGTAATTGTACAATGTATAGAAAAGAATTTTGTTGTATGAGAGTTATATATGTTTCAGTCTTTAATGCAATCCGCATTCAGAATTTTCGAATACAAATCTCATGTACGGAATGGTACCAATTTCATATTCATAGTTACTCCTATGTTGTTCTGTAAAAAGTGAGATCCGTGTTTTAACATAACGCATACTCTACTTTTTAGGTGGTTTGCGATTTTTCTTTGATACTTATTCAAGAATTTCTATATTTAGCATCCTAACGCAGATCTGTGGTTAATTATGGATTTCATTTAATTGACCCATTTGAGAAATTTCAGCAAAAATATGACGAATGAAGTGTTCATTGGTTCCAGTGTATGCCTTACACTAGTGTACCTTAATTTATTTTATTTTGATTGTCTTTCTCATGACCTAATGTTTGTTTGTATTTGTGTTTTTGGCATTTGTCGGTAGGATATGGGTTTTTTTTTCTACAAAATATTAGAATACGTGATCTGCCTCCGTGATTAATTCTATTGAGATCCCTTTCACGATTGTTACTTTGTCATTAATTATTTTTTAAGGATTTATTTTTTTTTTTAAATTTTTCACAAGAATGTTTATTAATGGCATTTTTCCGAGGTTTTCCTTATTCTTCTTTCTTAGAGTATTTTTGAGCTTCACCATTTCTCATGATTCGTCAAGATTCTTCTCTCTTCCGACCTTCATCTACAAAGTTTGGTAATGAAACTTCTGCGATGTCAAAAAATTGTCAAAATTTTGCTTGAATCCTTTTTGTGCTTCATGTGATTCGTCGTGATCTACGCTTGGTCAGTCAGCCTAAAATATTATTTTTGTCTTATGTTTTTATGAGCGGTTTTTGGCGATAGTTTGTGTTTTGATTCATTTGTTTATGTTAACATACGTATTTGCATTACAAAAACTGTGCTGTTTAGATTCTTTATTGCCTTAGTCACCCAAGTTGGATACATTCCTTTCTACAGTCCATCTTCAGATAGTGTTGTTTCCAGGATGTTCATAGCTGTCCACAGTTGCCAGTCGTTTGGCTAGCGATAAATAGGCAATAGTGGGAACGTATTCATTATGGTTGGTTGCAATTATTGCTAAACCTCTTCTTCTGTAGTCTTTATAGAATTGATCGATCTGTAGTTATGATGACAAAGATATGTTCTATGTGCTTCAGTTTGATTACTTCTGAGTTTATTATTGTGTAGTGAACGATGTCTCCATTGTTGCGCTTTTTTTTGGTTACGAGGTTCGAATGATAGTCGTTCGGTGTCCGTGCTTATCTGCTGACTTGATGCCCCAGTGTATTATTTTATAGCTGAAGGATTTTGCAACAAATTTGGTTTATTTTTCTTTACTCTAGCAAATATTTTCGTAGTAAGAGTTGTAGCTATGACAAGATTGTAGTCAGGATTGGTGCTTTTACTTAGCTCTGCTACAATTCCTACGAATTCATTAAGTTTTGTGTCTCTTAGAAAGAATTTGTTACGGTCATAACACGGTTCTCCGTTTATTGTCCTTACGATTTTAGTCTTTTGATGGTACCGATCGTGGATTTTTCGGCTGCTCGCCCAAAGTCAGATGCCACTTGTCTTAGTACATCAGTCTGATGATGCCTCATGGAAACCTCAATTTTGTGGTCAGGGAGGGCTTTGGATTTTTATTGAGTGGCATCAGAGCAGTTTTCGAAGATCAGTAATGATTGCGCCTTCTTTTAAAGGATTTATGCTTTCCAAGTGAACCTTTGTCGAGGTATATATCCAAGTATTTGACTTCATTAACTAGTCCAACGTTGCTGTTGTTTATTTTAACTAAATTATACGTTCTCTTTAAGAAGATGATGTTAGTCTGCTCCGTTTTCCAGGGAACCTCCGCAAGGTTGATTACTCATTTATTGCTGCAGCCAATTATTTTTTCAAGGCAATCTTGAATCATTCTATTGTGTGTCGGGGTTCTTCTGTTCGAAGAGAAGTGCTGTATCATATCCGTTGTTGGTTGGAATTCCTGCAGTGTAAATGAGGTAAAGTACCGGCCCTAGCACGGTTCGTCGGACGACTTCAGCATTAATTGGACAAATTTTTCAGTAGGAAGTTAGTAAAGGTTATTTGGACTTTCCCGCTGTGATAATAGTAATGCAGGATGTTGTAGAATTTGATAGTTTCGTTTTACTAAGTCTTTTTCTTGGGATTTGCCGCAAAATAGGAAAGCGATTTTCAATGGCGTTTTTGATTTTGTTGACCTAGTCTATGGTACTGTTCTGGCATCTGAAACTGAATTGCTGGGCTTGGATGATGTTTTCGCTATCTACGTATGTTTTGTTTGTCCAACCAAAATTTTACGAACAGTTTTGGGAAAATGGAGAGTATACTTATAGGTCTGTGTAACACCACTTTGAATATTTATTTTTCTGGCTTTGGGATTTCAAAAGTTGTTGCTTCTATTTCTTTGGATAATTATTAAGGCACAGGGTTTGCATTGAATTAAATTGCATAAATTTTTCCTGTTATTAATTTCATTGGCTGATTCTTTTTTCGGAATTTTACTCCTGGCTTTTTTGAGGCACTGATTCTAGAGTGAGGGTGATTGGTTTCTTTGAAGGCGTTTTTCTTGAAATGCCTGAAAAAGTTTTTCAAATAGTTTTTGTTTTCTTTAAAAAGTTTTTTGTAGGAATGTCTTTTTTAAGTATATCCCAAAAAACTCTACCTCGATCTGTTTGTCTCTAATGTACCGATTGATTACCCCAAGATAAGGTAAGTTTAATAATATAGTTTAGCTGACGCTTATAATTACCTCTCAGGATGAAGTAATTGGTTTCATGAAAATTGGTATCGATACTTGGGTTTCGTTCAGCTTCGAATTGTGTGTAGCCTTGGCAATTCTTGTGTTTAACACTTCTTTTGTTATACAACAGCTTCAGTATAGCAGGGTTCCTTAGTTGATACTGTCATTTCACACAATTGAATTGCCGATGAACATAGAATATTTTTGTCTTATATCTAAACATACTACATGGGACTCTTTTTAAGGTTCAATATAAAAACGGTTTAAGATACGAAGATTTATACAAAGTCTGATGAAATTTTTTTTAAGGAGATCGGTTTGTTTGTTGAATGGTTTTGTTTGTGGTAATGTGTACTTGTTAAATTGGTGGGGAAACTTAATTAGAAGGTGCTCGGTATGACATTATTATTTTTAAATTCGTGCAATGCTTCTTTCTATAAACTTTCCGATTTTTTTTCATTTTTATATTCCTTACGTTCGCGTTGAATTTAATACCTTGCTTTTGTAAATTTTGGGATATCAAAAGAGTAAATCATGAATTCTTTTTGATGGATTTCCAAAATTTCCAAACTGAAATAAAATATTAAGCAAAATCATGTATGAGAAATGTTATGAGACCGACATAAAGTTTTTTTTTACTGAGTTAATTAATGATTTGTTCAGTTTGTTTCATCACGTAGTTTTGGCAGAACCCAGAAAACAAGACTAGACTAGGCAACTACAATTAGAATCTACACTTAATTTTCTGTAATACAAGATTTTTTGATAAAAGTTTGAAATTCAATCGTTATAAGCAACATTGACCTGAATCCAATTAATATTTTTGAAGTCTGAACCATTTGGAAATCCAAGCATAAGGCAGGACTCCATAGTACTAAACATAATTTCTATTGAATCTACAACAACTGATTTAAAATTTTCACTGCGTTGTGTAAGTATCCCTAATTTTTACACATGAATTGCAGTCTTTGAGGATTCACTAGCTCGTATATATCTAAATTTTGGGCTTTGTTCTCATTCACCCTTTCCCATCAAGCATTGGAAGGCTCGACGTGACTATCCACTAGTACTTGAATTTTTCCTGTTTGGAATGGGGTAGGTGAGCTCAAACAGCATTTATTTATTTTTCCTCTGATTATTCATTTTAGAGCGTGGAGCATCCCTTCTCGTTACGACACGTTGTGCCAAGATAAAGCAACGGATGCTTTGCTTCCTCTTTGGCTTTGGCTTGGAGCTAGTGCTAGAATAGAATACGTTTTTACACTCTCCGTTCCGTCTCAAGCGGTTTGTATCCTTCTCTAAAACTGAAATAAATGCGTTATAGAACAAGCTGGGAATGGGTGAGCCAGCCTCGCTTGTTTTTAACACAAAACAGGAGACTACAAAAAGGGGACCCTTCTGCCATAACTATGTGATGGTTTCACCTGACTTAGAGAAAGATGAGACTCATTTTTTTCCATGTTGCTGGGTGATATACCCCTATACGACGACGTATCATTAAAAACTTCAAACTTGGTGAAGGGTGAAATGGAAAAGTGGATCTGAGATGAAATAGAGAAAAAAGTGATGCTTAGACATTGACATATTCTTGAGTTTGTGCTGTTGTAGGATTTTCGTGTTTTCTAACTTGTATTATTTCATCACGTCTTTGACACTCTTACCATTAAACTGTATCCAGACATGTTGAAATTAAAAATGCGAAATGGAGTCTCAATTGATTACGTAGGTGCACTTTTACTGATGCACGATTTTCACTTGGAATCGACTAAAGGGTGATTAAAGTACTTTCATTGTATTGTTCGGATTTTTTTTCCTTCAATGAGGGCAAAAGTAGCGTCTTCTTACATGCTTCAGGATATACCGACTCGAAGTTTCTGTATTGAATAATCTTGCGCTTCAACACTTAATTAGACTTATTGCTGAGTAAAGTTTTGCCACAAACCTTTCAAATCAATTTTGAAACAGTTTAAATCATTTGACTTTATGTGATAATAAATTATCAAACGTTGTATTGGTTGCTAGATGCTTTATGATGATTTGTATTATAATTATCTAAATAAATTATTTTATAATTATCTATCGTTGCAAAAAGGATTATTGGATGATAAACATTCAAAACAATGGCTAACACGTTTGCGGACAGTCGGAATTCACATATGAGCACCCTCCATAAATGCGATTACAATGTTTGATAGATGAAATCGGAACAGAGGTTTTCGATATACTTTACAAGTAAACATAAAAAATATAAAAAAGGATAACTGCATTAGCAGTGCTCTGCCTCAACTCCTTTTTCTTTCCATTGAGAGAGTCAGCCACTGCAATTTTAGTACTGTTGTGGTCTAAATTATTCAGCTGCTAGGCAGTATATATTCGGTATGAATGAAATATGAATTGTAACAAAAACTTAATAAAAAGCATATTAAAATAAGTAGTATTTTATTTATTGTGCGTAATAAAACAAACTTAAAAACATTTACTCTACAAAATTCAATAACATATGAAAAATACTAAAAGTTAATCACATTTTACGTAAATTAATATTTAATTTGAAGATTTATCGGTATTTATTTGATTTTTAAGGCTATATTTAAAGCACCGCATGCATATTGGTGGACTTGCCTGCATTCATAAGACGTTTGTTTTCTTATTTTATGTCTTGTGCACGATTTACAATAATAAAAATTAGACTTTCTTTTCCAAGTTGCTGGTGCTGGCATCTTTTCTAAATAATGTTGAATTATTTCACCATCAGATTCAACCACCACCGGATGGTTTCTCTGCTGTGATTGAATCATCTCGTTGATATTAGCTGGACACTTTATCATAAATTTATAGAATCTGTATCATAGGTTAACAGAATCGCAGAAATCTAGGCAGAATAGTTTATGTGCGAATTTTCCTGTGTAAATAACATAAGCATTGCACATAGCCAAATCTAGATTATGAAAAATAATTTTTTTGTACTAATGCAGTGTTTTTCGTGGATATGTATAGTATGACACTGACTGGTCAGCTCTATCAATGCCAGGCTTGTTTAGGTTGTAGTCTTGAATTTCCTGAGGTTTCTGTTTGACTATTCCATGTTTGTTGTTACATGTTATTCTATGTCTTCAGTCATTTCTGAGTGGTGGGCAGTGTTAATACAGAGAACTTCATGTTTTTGTCCATTTGGATATATAAACACTACCTTTACGCGCCCATCTGTGCTCTCCTACTTTTAATTTCTTTCATATTATGACATGTTCGAATAATGTCACGCGCCACTGTAGTCGCCCAAAAAGCAAATTCGTAAACGAATATCAATAAAAAAGACATGGATCATTCTCGAAGGGGAAATAGCCATGACTTAAACACATTGCATGCATTGAGTACGACAATGCGTGTGCAAATAACTAAGCAGGTAAACTCGAGAATGTTCCATGTGTGAGATTCCCGATTGGTTGAATCGTGTATGTAAGTGACTACAGCAAGTGGCGAAAAAGAAGTCTTTTTGATTGAGTGAAGAACGACAATTCACGCGCATATTAGTGCGATAACGAAATAGTGTGTCAAATTGTACGCGGGTTTAAATTGCGAGTGAAAGTGATTTTGTAAAAGTGATAAATAATTAAAATTAATAAATTAAATTAATTCGCTGTTACTTATTCACAGCGAAATCTGTGAAGTAGTAATTACGGGAGAATAATTAAAGAAGTTTTTGTGAAATTTATTGGAGTAAGTTAATAAATTATTAAACAACATTATTAACAAATTTAAATTCATTCGTGTATGTTTGATTTCCTTGCAAGGATATTTGCGAAGCATAATTGTCGAGTACCTGAATAAACGCAACAATATTATATCTTTGGGACTTAGGGACTACTTTAGTAAGATTTTTATCACCAAGATTCGGATTTACATTCTGACTATGTCTAGAGTCTACGATCAGACATAGTAAATGGATAAATTGGATGACAATATAAAGAATCAATTGAAAAATTACTGCAAATTTTAGGTGTTCCAAGATGACCTATTATCAAAATTACTTTCTAAACATTCTCTACCCTCAGTGCTATCATCTGAACAAAACATCACACGTCGGCATGTTTTAGCCCGCCTCTTGGATGAACATATGTTTCAATGCTATAAATAAAGGGCTTAGTTTCAAAACAAAACAATGGATATGGGACTGCAAATTAAAAAGTATTACAAAGTAGTAAACACCTGTGTTCGCTACTAAGAAGTAGTAAAAAAAACAGCAGAATACAACACAAAATATGCAGACTGCTGAGAATTGTTGTTGTGGTTTTAGTACGAAAAATAAATCAATTCTGCCAATATTTCGAAATATTGAAATATAACTAATATGAGGTAGATGGATTCTTCTATACACACATAAATTAAATTACATTAGATAGATAAATAAATTAGATTACATTAGATAAATTAGATAAATTAGATAACTTTCTGAACGTACTCATCATGAAAGTTATAGAAAACTAATATACTGCATCTGCAGTGATGCCCCACCGGAACAGGCGAAAACACTGCATATGCTGTAGCTATCCGGAAAAGTGTTAAACATGTTAACCATGTTATAATTATATACCAAAATGTTTCTGTAAGACTAGTAGTGCCATCTTTATTTTATTCATGTAATATTTTGTTGTGACAAATTAAGTGTCAGTCGTTAATCGAAAGAGCGTTTATTAATAGGTTACGGGCTAATGTCCTGAGTTTCTTAAGTAATTAGTATTACAATTTAAGAAAAACGCTGATATTTTGTGCAGATAATGGCTTTGAACTATATACAAAGTGTTCCCAAAGAGAAAGAGATGGAAAATTATGATGAGTGGAGTTTCGCGGCAGAAAATTTGTTATTGCTAGAGGGCATGATCCAGTACATCAAGACGCCTATGCCCAGCGCAGAAACAAAGACTGCAGACGACGAAAGGACTAAGGTAAAGGTAATATTGACTATTGATTCAGGGCTGTTTGTTCATATCAAGGAAACTAAAACCTCGTTTGAGCTGTGGACAAAGCTGAAAAACATGTTTGATGACACCGGCTTTTCAAGAAAAATCTCTTTGCTGCGACATTTAATTTCAATCAGGCAAGAAAACTGTGATTCTATGACTAATTATATAACGCAAATCGTCGAGACAGCACAAATATTGAAGGAACCGGATTCGCCATAACAGACGAATGGATAGGATCATTATTAGTAGCAGGTTTTCCGGAAAAGTATTCTCCTATGATCATGGCTATAGAACATTCCGGAATACAGATTACCACAGATTCTATAAAATCGAAATTGATCGATTTGGAAGTTTCTGTAAATTTGGACACCAGTGGCGCTGCATTCGCTGCAAATAGACCGTACTCAAAGACGCGGCACAACACTACAAATAAAAATGGCTGTCAACAACAACAAACTTCTATGGCGACTAAAATGCAGTCGAAAAAAGTTATTTTGTGCTACAAATGCTAATAAATCGGGCACTTTAGAAATCAATGTCCGGTATTGCAGAAAAATAAACAAGCGAATGCGTTTAGTGTGGTATTCTTGAATGGACAGTATAATAAAAGTGAGTGGTATATTGACTCCGACGGAAGCGCGCATTTGACATCTAATGAAAATTGGATAGAAAATGCTAATTTTATGCCAGTTATGTCAGAAATTACGGTAGCCGATAGTACAAAGGCACCCGTAAAGTGCTCCGGGGATGTGAAAATAACTTCAGATCGCAACTACAAGATTACTGTCAAGAATGTGTTGTGTATTCCAAAGTTACCAACAAACCTGCTGTCAGTGAGTGAGCTGATAAAAAACGGCAACAAAGTTGTTTTTCAAAGTAACAATTGCTATATTCGAAATATGAAGAATGATATAATAGCCACTGCATATTTGATAAATGGTGTAAATGGAATTTAAAAACGACAGATTGTATGTTAGCAGCACTAGCATTGGCAAGTGCAGAGTTATGGCACAAGCGCCTAGCAAACATCAATAGCGGTGATTTGAATAAAATGAGAAATGGCATTGTAGACGGAGTGAATTTTTCTTCTCCTAGTGACAGAAAGAAGGAGAACTGTATAACCTGTTGTGAAGGTAAACAAACAAGGCTGCCATTCTCACGTAGTGAACATACCAGCACGGAGACACTACAATTAGTACATGCAGATGTGTGTGGGTCTATGGACACAAAGTCAAAGCGGTTCGCGATTCTTCTTGCTTCTTGTGGATGACTACAGTAAGATGACATTCATTTATTTTCTCAAACACAAAAATGACGTTTTCCAGAGATTTAAGGATTTCAAAGCTATGGTTGAGAACCAACAAAACAGAAAAATCAAGATACTTTGAACTGACAACGGAGGTGAATTTTGTAATGTTTTAATGGACAATTTTTTGGCAAATGAAGGTATAATACATCAAAGGACTACTGCATATGCCCCTGAACAGAATGGTGTCAGCGAGAGAGCCAACAGAACTGTTGTAGAAAAAGGCAGGTGTTTGCTTTTTGACGCAAAACTTAAAAAAAAAATTTGGGCAGAAGCTGCTCATACTGCAGTTTACTTGAAAAACAGATGTGTTACATCTAGTTTAGTAAACAAAACACCTTATGAAGAATGATATCAAAGGAAGCCTGACTTAAGCCATGTACGTCTATTCGGAAGTCCGGTGATGGTACATGTTCCCAAAGAACAAACATTGAAATGGGATAAGAAAGCTGAACAATTTATATTGCTTGGATACTCTGATACCGTAAAGGGATATCGAGTCTATGATCCAAAGAAAAATGTTGTCACTGAAAAGAGAGACATAATGGTGATGGAAGGAAAGCATGGAATTGAAAATCCCGAAGAAAATGCTATATGGATAAAGAATGACAAACAGAACTTAACGCAAAGAGAAGAGACTGAGACACCACATAATGTGTAAGAATCTAGTATAGAGAACAGAGATTTAGTGGGGGATACTAACATAAATGAATCTCTGTCTAGTTCAAGTTCTGATTCATCAGCTTATATGGATTCAGATGAGACTCATGTGGATACTTCGACTGATTCCGTCACATCAACTGATATTTCATCAGGTGAACTTCAAAGTCTTGGAGTTGGTGAAGTGGTTGGAGATAAGAGACAGAGAAGACCACCAAACCGTTTTGGTTATTCAAACATGTGTACATCAAACAACTTACCAGGTGCTGAGGAGATTGACCTTTTAGAAGCGCTGAATGGACCAGAAGCAGAAACAATGGAAGCTGGCCATTCGTGAAGAGTTGCAGTCATTTGAGTACAACGATGCTCGGGAGCTCATTGATATACCAAGTGATACCTTCATAGTGCAGTGCAAGTGGGTATTTAATAAAAAATAGATGTAAATGATAAAGAGAGATATAGGGCAAGGCTTGTGGCTAAAGGGTTTTCACAGCGAAGTGGAATTGATTATATGGACACATTTGCTCCTGTAGTGAAACTTTCAACTCTAAGAATATTATTTGCTTTTAATACACAATGGGATATGGACATTACTCATCTCCATGTAATTACTGCTTTTCTAAATGGATACTTGAATGATAATATTTGTATGTATCTTGCTGTAGGTTTTGAATGTTCAGATAAAGGCAAGGTTTTAAAACTTAAGAAAGCAATATATGGGCTTAAACAATCATCCTTAATTTCGTATAAGAGAGCTTAAGATTGTTTATGTAAATTGGGTTTTAAAATAAGTAGCAATGAACCGTGTTTACTTACAAAAGTTAGTGAGAATGTTAAAATAATTGTAGCTGTTTATGTCGATGATTTTCTGATATTTTCAAACCGCAAAGAGGACTCTGATAATTTGAAAACTATTTTAAGCTCAGAATTTAAGATAAAAGACTTAGGTTTTGTAAAACGCTATTTAGGCATGAGAGTGCATGTAGATAAAAAATTAAATACTGTAAAATTAGATCAAGAACAATACTATATAGTATTGTATATAGAATGTATATAGAACAGTTGTTACATAAATTTGGAATGTTCAATTGTAGATTTATCGATACTCCTTTAGAATGTAAGTTGAATAGGCTGAAAATTGTTTAACAGATATTCCTTATCAAAGACTAATAGGAGGTCTAATGTACTTAGCTGTTCTGTCTAGGCCTCACATAGCTTATTCCATTAGTTACCTAAGTCAATTTAATAATTGCTATAATGAAACTCATTTTAATCAAGTATTGAAATATTTACAAAAAACTAAACGTTATTGTTTGAAATATAGCAAAGATAGTAATATAGAATTAGAAGGTTTTGTAGATGCCGATTGGGCAAGTGATGTTTCAGACAGAAAATCCTATACTAGTTTCTGCTTTAATATGGCTGGTTCTGTTATATCATGGCAAAGCAGGAAGCAGAAAAATGTATACTTATCCAGTACCGAAGCTGAGTATGTAGCATTGTCAGAGGTAGCTAGGGAAGCTACATATTTGAGAAATTTGGTGTATGAAATAACAGGTGAATTAAGCATCGTTAAGTTGCATTGTTATAACCAGAGTGCATTGAAATTGTCTTCAAATCACCAGTCTCTGAATAGAACTAAGCACATTGATGTGCGTTATCATTATATTAAAGATGCTATAAAGAATAATGTGATTCATGTGAAATATGTGTCAACTCTAGATATGCCTGCTGTACTTTTAAGAAATCTAGTACAAAATTTTCACTTTGAGATTTCAAGTGAAAATTGATATTACAAAAACAAAATTTTTTTTTGATCTAGAGTTCATGAAAAAAAAAGAAAAATGCAAAAAAAAAGAGAGACGAGAAAGTCAGTTTTTCTAAGGAAGTCGATTGGAGTCAGTCGTTGGAATTAATTCGTTGAAATCAGTTTTGGAAGGAGCTCGATTGGATTCAGTCGTTGGAGTTAATTCGTTGAAATCAGTTTTGGAAGGAGGTCGATTGGGGTCAGTCATTGGAGTCAGCTCGTTGGAGTTAATTCGTTGAAATCAGTTTTGGAAGGAGGTCGATTGGAGTCAGTTCGTTGGAGTAATTCGTTGAAATCGGTTTTGGAAGGAGGTCGATTGGAGTCAGTCGTTGGAGTTAATTCGTTGAAATCAGTTTTGGAAGGAGTCAATTGGAGTCAGTCGTTGGAGTCAGATTGTTTGAAAGTCAGTTCGTTGGAGTAGTTGGAGTCAGTTTGCGGGAGTTCGTTTAATGAAATCAGATTAATCTATGTGTGCGGTCGTACCGTCACTGAAACCGAGTTGAACTCAACAAGTATAAAATGTTAGAAATTATTGCACTTGTAGGTATTTCCTTTCCATCTGAAAATTTTAATCATTATTGATTTGCATATATATATATATATATAAATATTGACTTTGATTTCAAATAGTATATCGGTTGGGGTGGAGCTGGTGCGCACTGGATTCTTCTCAGCGGATTGGAGGTAATTAATTATTGTTATATATGTATGTGCCCATAATATTTGAATTGAATTTATTTACATTCACATAATGTATGATGTTTAAATTGAATTTATTTACATTCACATAATACACAATCTTCAAATTATAAATATATTTCCTTTTTCTTTTTCTTTTTTTTTTTTGATGTAATAACAGTTTATTTTATTTCCAATTATTTATCTAAATAAATAATTTTAATTTTATCATGTAAAATATAACTTTTCTTAAAAACAAAATAATGAAAAGGCAAAGTTGTTTCCGGCATCGGCGTGACATCGTAATGTAAAAGGAATATGGTTTGAGTGAAACCATATTTTTTTATCGCAACATTATGGTCGGTGGCGTAAAGGGGTTTGGCAATTTTCATAAGAATTTTATATTCCTCTCTCTCCGTATTATACTGTAATTTTATGGTGTTACATAAAATTACTAAGAGCACAAGTGACAACAGTTTCTTCTGTTTTCACCTTAAGCACCATGAACCCTCCCTGAGATTTAGATTTCGTTGTTCCGAGATTTCTTTTGTTGGTGAAGCTTCATCCAAAGAAGCATGGTAGTTTTGGTTTTGATGATATATTCCATATGGAATGTTTCGGTGCGGCCAAAACAAGAATAACAATCTCTTAACCAAAGGTTTATTATCAGCAAAGCATTATAAATTTTTAGGTCTGATAGGTCTTGTTCCTAATTAAAATTTTAAGTTAGTTAATTGTTACTTGAGTTACCTTTTAGAAATATTTTGTTAAGTAGGGGTGTTATAATTATATACCAAAATGTTTCTGTAAGACTAGTAGTGCCATCTTTATTTTATTCATGTAATGTTTTTTGTGACAAATAAAGTGTCAGTCGTTAACCGAAATAGTGTGTATTAATAAACCAAAGTAAATTCATGACAAAAATAATAGGAATCGGCAATTTTCATAAACATAAGGAAACCTCTTTTAAGTCATCGAAAAAAAATATGCCAATTGAACAGTCTTTTTAGTATATCAGTAAACTTTCTTCCAGTATACCAACTAGTGAAGTATATTTGAGTCTTACCACCGGAATTTCCGATTTGAATTTTCGACGGAACTCTATGGTAGGACTTATTTATATAAAATTAAATGAGTCTCAGAACTTTTATAAATACAGCAAAAATATATAACAGCTCGATTGCTTCCTTTATGTTTTAAAGTGCTCAGACTTCTAATGTTATAGTTCATCAAAATGGATTTGAAAGAAAGGAACTATGCTAACTCACATCTCGATTTTCGTTCTCCATCTTATAAGGCTTTTACAAAAATTTGTATAATTGACTGAATTTGTATAACTCTCCGATACTACTTTTACGAAAATTTCCGGTAACTGGTCTAAAGGTAGCTCATTTTTTAACTATTAACTATTTTTAACTTTTAACTCATTTTTATTACTAACTATATTTTTAACTTAACTATAACTATAACATTTTTTAACTATCGATCCTTTATATTGAACCAGTAGTGGAACTTCTCCTCCGTCCTGCTAACACTGAAAGGCTTTGTTAGCCCAATGTAGCCACAGAGCGCTAATACTCTCGGGCGGCTTCATTTAGACAGAGATAGAAAAAGCACAACTAGATTTATATTTGTACTTATGTTTTAACGCAAAAAATTTGTAAGGTGTGTTTTAGTTTTACGCAAAAATGAGAGAAAATGGACAAATCCACAAAAAAATTTGAATAATATTGGTTAAAAACCGTTTGACCAGGGGTTTGTTCGAAGCGTTACCACTGGATGTAATTTAGACGTTGACCTCAAACTGCAGCATACTGATATACGGATACGTAAATAAACTTATAATAATATTTTAGATAAAAGGACCGCCCAGTTGACCCACGGTAAAAATTTTCGTAGCATCACAATGAAAAATTTGATTTTTAATAACATAACTAAATTATACCCTTTGCAAATTTTGGAAAAATTATCTATATTTATGACACCGAGAGCCATAAATATCGATATCGAGATCACTATCAATACTCATCACACTGCGAGAAAACACGTTCAAGGAAAACTTAGAAAACAAATGTCATCAAACTTAGTTTTTAAATCAGTGACACAGTCAATTTATGCAGAAGCTGTCGATTTAGACCATATATTATTACGTTTTCATACAAAACGTGTTAAAGTATTTCATTTGCAAAACTAAATATTGAAAATATTGAAATGGAACAAACTTTTCCGTCGGCTTTCACTGAGCTGTCTCACTAAGTCCACTCACGGATTTCAGGTTGTGAGAGGGACAGCAGGCAACAGTAGCCTATGATGAATGTCTTTGCTAGTCGCAAACGCAACGTTTTCCATATAATGCCTGTCAGTATTATCCTTGAAAATATCTCCTCTAGTTAATAATTAGTGCCAATGCTCTCCACTGAATATATATAACTTTGTTACAGCAAATCGAGAACATATTACATAACTCTGAGGCCCCTTTGTTGAGATCAATACATCAATAATATTCTAAATAATTATGATTTATAATCTTTCAAGCATCCTTTTTAGATTCCCTTCTGTTCATGGTCGCTGATCAATTGCATAGAAACAACTATGATATTATTTGGCAGTTAACATTTTTTTATGAAGGCTTTTTATACCCTGAGTGTGGGAATCCCAGTGGTAATCGGAGTACCGACTAAACACCTCCCCTGTCAAACCGAGGACCTTGCCTGGAACTGTTTGTCACATTACTTCGGACTAAGCTTCATTAATCATCGCCTGGCAGCGCCTTTTGATTCCTTCAAAAGGAATCAAATCCCTTTTTCAGCACGGGAAATCCCTTTTTCAGCACGAATGGATTAGAAGGAAATGGAGTGCCGTCGAAAGATTTCCCTTCCGTCTGCGCCACCAAGTGATCTATGATGCCCTTCTTCATATGAAGAATTTTCCGTACGAAATGCGTGTGAGTTTCCCATCTTATACAAGTAAGACTGCAAATATCTGTGGCCTATGAGTGGTTGCGTCAGATAATAATCATGTCTCACTATGCGTTCTGCAGAACCACGGCCCCAAGTCACACATAAGCCATGCGGTACACCTGCCTCTCGTTCCGTTGAGCCATGATTGCTGCCCCAAATCCAGAGTCCTTCACCTTCCCTCTTAGCTGGCGATTTATCTCGACGCCTCCCTCCTAAGTAACTACAATCGCTTTCGTTCATCCGCAAGTAGCATAACAGGGACCACCCTCAAGATAACCAGCACTACCGGTTCAGAGACAGTGTGGTATCGGCAGTGTCTCTGATCCGGCAGTGCTGGTTAGACTTACGGCTAACATCTTAATTCCCATGTTTTTGTTTATTTTAGCACTTGGCAGAAATTGGCACCTTAAGCGATGTTGTCTGATTCTAGCCGTAAGTTTCTTTCTGCTGTTACTGTCAACTTATGTCTTATTGAATTCACTGAGTCTTCGGGGGAAGTGACGGTGTATGTTGGGCTTAGTGAAAAATTTAAATGACAATCTGACAAGACAAGAGAGGTATATAAATCTTCCAAGAATTGACTGTTATTTTTGGAAGTAAGTCTCTTTCGTTACAATAGGAGTGGCAAAAAACATAACATCCCTGCTTTTGTTGTATTTGGTACATTGCAAAATCTGGTGATGTATTTTGGGCGGAATTCTGCAAGACTTGCATTTGTCGGAGCTAGCTTTCTTGATCTGGAAGAGGGACAGATTCTTTTAAGAGCTGTTGGTTAACAATCTGTTAACATTTAACAATGCGCATTGTTAACGCATTTAACAATGGTCCATATGCCTGTATAGAACTGTTACTGCTTACTTTTTTTGGCATACTAACGACTTCTATGACATCCTGGACGCTAGCATGCCCGATTATTCACTGAATGCTGAAGGGAGTATCAGGAATTTTTTGCATAAACTTTTGGGTGGCGTCTACCACCCCTGATAGCAGACAATAGTGACATTGTTTCTAAGACTGAGAAAACGGCATATAGTTCAGCGTCTAGTCTGGTTACCATTCCACGAAGGCCTAAGATGTGAGGGATGTTCAGTTTGTAATGTCAGATGCCAGTATCAAAATGATTTTTCTCGGCGTCCGCTATCGGTGGAATCGTTACCTGATCTACAGCAGCCCTGGCTGTTCTGGCATTACCAAAGGGGGTGGTGCTGGATGAAAGGGCAAGAGGGTTGGGTAGTTTATTGCTGCTGTTTGTGAGTTTTAGTACAGTCACCTGTATGATTTTGTTGTTTATAAGCTTAGTTACCTTGTTTGCATTTAAATATTTTGCTTTTATCTTGGTTGTAGGTTCAGCAGCTACTTTAGAAGCCTAAATATTTGGAGTCCTGGGTAGTAACCCGAAACACTTATTCAGTAGCTCAAATTTTGTCCAAGTTTTGAAATAAATATCCTGAAGCATGTGCGTAAAAGGTAATGTTGTACTCTAACTTCAGTCTGAAGAGAATTTTATATATGTAATCATTAAGGTGTCCCAGCCTATAAGGGCGAAAATTAGTTTTTCGTTTGACTCCAAAAACTTAAATACTAAATATTATTGCGATCGGATAACTATAACCCCTGCCGACTTGACGTCAAAGTTTAACTTGTAAAGTTAGTATGGAACGATAAGGACATTGTAGAGTTCATTATTTATAATTAGTAAATAAAAAACATTTATTATGTATCAATAGTAAAACACACATCTACAATTTAATTTCCTTTTCAAAGTTTGCTTTTTACAATCAGGATATACATTTCTGTGTTCTTGTACGCAAAGTAATATAAATTGCTTTGGCTCCTCCTCAACAGTGATTAAACCATGAAAGTCTTCTATTAATTAAACCGCTCTTTCTGCCGTATCATAAACTGCCCTCAGTGGCAATAGCTTCTTTTTATCTTGTTGGAACGAGTTATAATTTGACCATAAGGAAGGACTTTTCTTTAGAAAACTGTCATTAATTTTGAGTTGATTAAATAAGAACTTGCTTTTGACAGAGAATAAGTCATCGATGTTTTTGTCTGAAATTAAAGCAGAAGGAGTGGTTATCAATCGTATGGTAACTATAGTAGAAAATTGAAGCATAATTTACACATAAGAGATACCAAAAAGTGGGCCACAAAGTTCTTCTCTGGATGCGATGTAACGTTTATCGTGGGCTGATGGGTTTTCTTTAGCTAAGTTAGCAACCATTTTTAGTTTAGTTTCTTAATCGACATCATCGTCAAATAAAGATAAAACAGACAGTTCATCTGTCAAATACCATAAATGCTGCAAAACTTCTGTAAAGCTGCTTTGGAAATGCCTTTTTCTATTGTTTAGTAAGCTTTAATGGACTTCAAAAAGCATAAGCTCTGGTAAGGTGCTTTCACTGCTAAAATGCATTGGAGCCAGAATTTGACGTAGGGTGTCACGATAAACAGACAGACATTCATCCAAGCTGCCTTATCCGTATTTGAAATTCTGAATTGAGAGGTTAGTAATGATATTTTTAACGAATAAATGGATCTTTATCCACCGAGCTAGGTGCACAGCACCTGGAGGAAATCTTAAGTTCCTTCTCTGTATCCCCACCAAGAAATATTATTGAGAGCTCGATTGATTCACTATAGTCATCTCTAGCTATTTCTTTAGTTAATTCAAATCGGTAGTATTCTTGCAGTTTACCAATTTCTGAAACATTTTAACAAGATAGCTTTTCTTTACAGGTTTGTATTTTTTCGGCATCGACATTTTTCCAGTTTTCTCGGAATTTTTCAAACAACGGAATGTTTGGGCTTGTAGTTACTTGGCTGATTTTCGCTTCAAAGACACTTTTTCATACTAGTTCGTAGACATGATGATGGCAAGCAAAAATAAGCATTTCTCTATCTAGTTTTTGTTCGAGAACACACATGCACCATCAACACGGCCTGTATTTGAAGCAGTTGTATCACAACAGAGAATCTGCACTCTGTCCTCAAGATTCCAGTTGATATTGGCATTCCAAACTGCCTGTGCCTGTTCGCTTCCTGATAAGCTTCCCAATTTTGACACAGCGATAAGTTGTTCTTTATCATCATCTGAGATAACTATCGGGAGGCGTTATTCTTTAGATTTACGTGAATCGAGAGCCGACAATAGTTTGCCATCCCAGTGGACAGTTACCGTATCCGGGATATTTTTTTGAAAATTATCTTTTATAGTTTCAGCCCGCTCTCTTCACGTTTCTGTATGAATTCTATATATTGCGGCTTGCTTATAGAAAATCACCCATGTTAAGCCCTAGTGCGTCAATAGTAGCTTCAATTATAAATATAGAATCTCTCACACTTAACTGGCATCTATCTATTACGGCAAACAACTTCGGAGTAATGAAATTTTTCCGCATACAAATTTTTTCGGGCTCAGAGGAAGCACCACGTAGGCTGGGTTCTATGTTCTTGTACATATATTATTTCAGAATCAGAAGATGAGTTTTCTTGTGGTGGTCCATAAGATGATGTCGATTGAGCTAACGATGCAAAATATTTAGCACGTCGCTTTTCCTCCTCTATGTTTCTGGTTCTCTTTGGTGCTCCAAGAAGATACTTTCATCATTCATTTTAAAAAGCTGAAGTGCATCGGCATGGGAAATGTCAAAGAAATTATGTAAGTTGGCAAGAAACTCTTGTCGACATCGTTCAAATATTTCTTGTGTTTTTTCGCATTTTTTGCAAATCCCTTAAAACTTGGTATAAAGAAACTCCTTTTTTAACACAGTTAGGTAATAGTTTAGTTGGTATACGTGAATTTTCCTAGTAAAAAATGCACTCACGAATAGTAAGATTTGCATTTTCATTAAGACAGAAATTCACTTTACTTATAGAACAAAACTCCCAGTACTTGTCCATTAGAGGGAAGTTTCGAACCAGTGATTTGATTTTTACGTGTCCTATGAAAAATATCTCTTTTGTAGAATTTTGTAACTCCTCTGACATGTTGACTACTCAAAATTCATGCGTTTACTAATAAGATAAACAAGTAATAACAAGCAAGCAATGCGAACTTTCTGTCGCGTCGTACCGTGCAAGCACAGACACAGACTTCGCTGCAAGTCAGCACGGTTTTTCGTGTTCCTAAGTAGGCAAAACTTTATTTTTAAATGATCTGAAACCATTCAAACATAATAAGAGGGTCTGTGTCACAAAAATATCACTTTTATTTTTTTGGGACGCCCTAGTAATCCTATATACAGTGGTGGCCACTAGTTTAGTACACTCGTTATCTTTCACTTTCAAGGCAATTATCTTCTACTGTTTTACGTTTTTCATTCAATTTCGTCCCCTTTTGTTTTGCCCACGATGTGTTGATTATGTCACGTTAATTTCGTTTGTTTCCTTTTTTCCGTTTCGTCTCGATTCTCATTTAATTGCATGTGGTACGTGATCTAAGCTGGACACGAGTTTAGCACAACTTGAAATATCCCTAATTACGGTGTTTAGTTTCTGGTAAATCGAATTGATTGGTAAGATTTGCAATTTTTCAGTTCATTCATGATTCTTGTTCACATAAAATGTGTGTTTAGAAATGGCAAAAGGTACATGGTGCCGGAGGCTCAGCGGCAGGTAGCTCATCAAATGAAGAGCAGTGGAAGCCCCGTTATGCAAATCGCAAATGCTTTAAGATGTTCCCGAAAGATGGTTTACAACCTATTAAACCATATGCAACAATATGGAAACTCCAAAATGTAAAACAGCGACCGAGAGCTCGAAAAACCACAATTAAAGAGGACTGTTTGATTTATAGAGCCGCAATCAAGAACCCTTTTAACAGATCAACCGTTATAAAAAGGGATATTTCGTCGGAATTTGGCATTGACGTATCTTCAAGGACAATAAGACGACGGCTCAATGAAAAAAAAAATGCGTGGATGCATAGCACAGCACAAGCCGCTTGTGTCAAAAAAAATCTAAAATCACGAATCGCGTTTCCCCGTAAGCACTTGCAAAAACCGTTGATTTTTTGGAAAAATGTTCTTTGTCGGTTCGGATCTGACGGTAAGCGGTACGTATGGCGTCCTTAGAACATACAACACCATCGAAAGTACACTTTGAAGACCGTTAAGCACGGCGGTGGAAGTGTGAAGGTGTGGGCTGCCTTCTCTTGGTACGGCGTTGGCCCCATACATAAAATTGACACAAGAATGGATCAGCATGTTTACAAAAACATCATTGTTAACACAATGATGTCATTTGCTGATGATAACATGCCCCTTAGATGGTGTTTTATGCATGATAATGACCCAAAACACACTTCGCGCACAGTGAAGGTATGCTTGGAAGAGAACCGAATCGATGTTTTAAAGTGGCCAGCCCAATCACCTGATCTGAATCCCATTGAGAATTTGCGGAACGATGCCAAGGAGCATATTCACATAGTAAAACCTCAGAATATGGCCGATTTGTGGACCGAAATTCAAAAAGCTTGGTACGCGATTCGGAGGGGACGTTGTATGACCTTGGTCGAGAGCCTACCGAAGAGATGCGCTGCTGTCATCAAAATCAAGGATATCCGGCAAAGTACTAAATTATTGCGTTTAATTTGTTCTTTGTTATTTTTTTGGCATTAAAATAAACAGCTTACATTTTGTGCTGAATTCATATCCAGCTTTTTTTTCATCTTATTCACAACTAAACTCAAATAAAAAAAATGGAAAGACAATAACCACATGAAACCAACATGACAGAGCCAACACATCGTGGGAAGAGCTCAGGAAAAAAATTAGAATGAATAACATTCAACAGTAGAAAATATTTGCACTTGAAAGTCACAGATACCAAGTGTGCTAAACTCGTCAGGGAAGATTTAAAGGAGTTAGTGAGTCAGCTTAGAAATTTGATAATGTTTCCGGAACCTGTTAAGGTTTTGATATTTGCCTCAATGTTCTTTTAAAGCACAAGTTCTATTAATAGTTTTGGCTACATATTTGATGTTATTGCGTGACCGAAGTAAAAGGATGCTTAAATATTCTTGTTAAATATATCGAAAGCATGCTTCAATATTCTTCCCGTATTTGAGATAACAAATTCTGTTCAGCACTTGTTTCTTAATTATTTATTATAAGAACGCTTAGTAGTGACATGGGTCTAAGGTTGCCGAAGTCATAAAGACATCTGCTGGGATTGGGAATGGGTAAAATCCTGGTTTGTCTGCCTGTTTCTAGGATTTGATCGTATTGCTACAGCATAATTAATTGTTTCGTGTAGATTGTTCTGATTGTGCTCAAAAATGGATTTCATAATTTCATGATTTCATCTTCTTTTTTCGACCAATATGCGTTCAAGGTCCTCCTGCCTTAACGCTATGTCATTATCGAAGGAGCCCGTAAGGTGTGATTGTGAAACTGGTCTTGGATGTTGATTCTGTTTATTCTGCTCTAGAAAGTGTGTGGCTTGTTTCTCTGTTTCTTATTGAAGAAGTTTTGCGTTTGGAGTTTCCGATCATTCTTGACATACTTGATGAAAAATTTGATTTTATTTGATTTCCGATCGTTCCTGATGTATATCCAAGGATGATTAGTGTTTATTGTTTCTCCTACTTCCTTCATTTTGGCCTCCCAGCATTTCGCTGCTTTTTTGCTTAATCTTCATTCCTCTCGGAGCTCATTTGGAATGGTTCGATTAACTTTGCTTCGGTTCTATTACAATTTCTGAAATTTCTCTACAAGATTTGATATGATATATCGTCCACCAGTACTTCGAAGAGTACTGGAATTTCTGTGCCATTGTGTTCTTATCCATTAAACTCAGCATTTCGTAACATTTTTCTATCAGGTCATTCAAAAAGCACTCCATCGAATGATATGTCGAATATCCTTGACAACTGGGGACCGATTTGTGGCCTGACAAATTTTAGGTATGGGGATGCCCAAAAGGCTATGGTTTTTATTGCGTATGTCCGGTTCAAGATCCTGCCAGTAGATTTTATCTTTGTTGATATTCGTGGCTGTAGAATTTGGTGATAAACATAACCATTTTCCATTCTTGATCAGCGTATTGATGGTATACACGCCCGCTTTCAAAATGTTCATTCGATGCTCCATCACCCATTCTTTCAGCAGTTTGCCTTTGGTGTTAATGATACAATCCCTAACAGTGAGAATCTTGCACTATGGCCACCTCCAACGAGTTTAGATATATTTCGTGTGGTCCAGAGTTTCAGCTAGTTTGACCAGTTCCTTTTAGAACTCTTTAGGACCTACTATATGTGGTGACCAATCAGACGCTACAATCGAATTGGTTCTTAAGGTTAGTGTTTAAATGTACACCACTTCCGGGTTGCTGTTTTTTGGATCCCTTGAAACTGCAAACTGAACTGAAACATTCCTTGCAAGAATGGCTACAAGCCTCCCCCGTCATCATCCTTGAGTTGGGTGCTAAGTTGCGCCTTTGAAATTTGAAGTAAGAATTGAAATTTTCTAGAATTTCTTATAGTAATTTTTTGTAAGGAAATATTGTCCTTTTTAACATTGATTACGACCTTTTGTACAAAGCCCTTCTTATTTTTGTTAAGGTTCTGGTTATATGATTGTAGAATATGGATCATTCCAAGGTGTTTTCTTTTCATACGATGAAATTTTTAATGTTCACAAGGCTTAAAAGTCAAAACTGTTTCATTTTCTAGTGTTCCGTTTATCGTTCTAGGGTGAGTCACTTTAATAAATAGTAAATTATTTACATTAATTCTAATAATATTTATTGAATCACTCTTGTGGGGTTTCTATCGTGACAATCGTGGTTTTTTATTCTCATTAGTTAGTGTCGTTATTTTCTTTGTAGGCCTACAATACTTTTATTTAGTTCTGTGTTGCAACATCCAAATGAATTTTTATTTAGGTCCAAAGTCCCTTTAGGGTTGCTCGCTAGGTTTTGTCCCTTTAGGTTTTGTGGGTCATTGAGTGTGTTATACTGAAGGAAAGACGTTTAGAGGGTATCTTTTGCGAATAGTGAAATGTTTGTTCTAGAATTTGCTTTAATGTGTGCGTTAACACTTTTCAACAAAAATTATTGTTTGCCACTTTTTAGTTGTTTTGATAAGTTCTGCTTCTGTTTTGGAGAAAGGGGAAATCCATCTCCAGAATTTCCTTCAAGTTGAGGCCAGCTTATCTGTTTTGATGGGTATGGTCCCTTGCTTGCCAGTTCGAGACATTCAGTATAGAGCTGACTTCATCCCCGTGTTTTTAAGAGACCTACTTCCGGTATATTGCCTGATGATGATACTCTCCTTTGTATAGCTGACAAGAGAATTCGATGTAGATGTCTTTGCAGCTGCCCAAGATAAATTTCAGAAAATATTTATTCTTGTCATTAAAGTAGAGAACTTAGTGATCTGACCTGCCCCAGTTCAAGCTCTGAGGAGTCTGAACTTCGAAAGTACTCTGCTTTACTGATGATACCTTATCTTCACCGTGCACGATAGTACGTTTCCTGGGAAAGTGATTATTACCGAGTATGTTGACACACACATATTGGAATCGTTGGGGGGTCCTTAATGTTGAGCGTTCGAGCAAATAAGATATTGGTATTTTCGAGCTGCATTTCATTTTGCTGCACAGTTCGGTAATTCTACTGATTTGTGGTCAATAATGTTCTGAAATATGATTCCAATCAAAAATTAGAACGGTTCAAATGTTAGTCCAAAATAAAGTAAGAGTTAGACATTTTAAAGTTTCTTCAGGAAAAGAAAAACACTTTGCAATTGACGATAGAACATATATAGTTAATGGTTGTAATGTTCCATTTTAAGAACAATACGTGCCTAACTCTGGTGATAACTGTGATATCAAAGACAAATTTCGCAAAAAGTTAATGCAATCATAAAAAAGGATACTACATTTTTGATATTGCGGCGAAAGATAACGTTGATCACAAAGAGTTTTGAACTATTCACATTTTTTTTGATTCAAAAGGAAACGACAAGGATGTTTAGGAACGAGCCCTTGCAGTTACAATAAAAAACTTTAAGGACCAAATCTCCATTTGCGGAATAGTGCTAAAGTGGATCGACTTTCGATAATTTTTTTGATTGTGACGCTGGATTATAGGTTGAAAACACACGACAATCGAGCGTGATAAAGATCCTGGTTGCTATAATGTAGACTGACCTAAATAATTGTGAAGTCGGTATTAATACCACGTAGGGTGATGTTGTGTAGTAGTTGAGACTACAAGAAATTATCTACTACTTCAAGCAATAAAAAATAGTGGCCAGAATTTTCCAATAGAAAGGACGTTCCAGAAACTTTTCAATGACTTTTTTCCTTTTCCACTTACAATTTGAAAGTGAAATATACCTATTGTTGAGAAAGAAAGGAAAGCCTCGCAGGTGCGGAAACTAAGAGAGTTTGCACCTGGTAAGAAACCGCGAGGACGCATGTTTAAAACCAATTTGAACTCTCCCACTTTCTTTCTAATATAGTTTCGCTTTTAAGACCTTCATACAAAATAATCTCATTATTAAAATTAGTGAATTTTAGAAAGAAAAACATAAAATAGAGGCTCACAAAAGAAAAGCACACAAAACTTTTCTCATTGCAAGCAATGCCTCAATATTTACTAAAATGAGGTTTACAAAGTGCATTGCAATAAAATATATGATTCAATATAAAACAATGCAGAAATTTCACACATCTAGTGTGAAAGAAAAATTTTATATAATGAGAATGTAAATATTCATCATTGTGCCAAGCGATGAAATCGATGTTATCATATCTAAAATAATTTAGAATGCACCTGTATTATAGGTGTTGTATGCGTGTGTTATATGTATGTATAAACGTGTGTGAGGATTTAATTTGCATAAATGCTCATAAGGAAAATAAACATTATATATTTTTTAGGTGTATAGGTTTAAGTTCAAGCGTATATGTCATGATTAAGGTGTGCACACAATTATATATGATACTATCAATATAATTTTACAGTTATCTTTGGATAAATTTGTCACCCAACCCTCGTGGAATTGAACTTATATTTTAATACTGGGATTCTATGTACGGGCACGTAGCATATAATGATTTCATGGGAAATTCGTCGATAGATCTTCTCGCAGCACCTAGGCTTCAAACTCTCATCCTTCTAAGTTAGTGTCGCATTACCCTCGAAGAAAGATTGTCATCTTGCGTGAATTCATTCCACACGTATGAAAGAAGGTGAGGTACACATGTGTGATGCACGACTTATGTATATTAGCGTGTGTTCGTGTTTCCTCTTAAACAGGATTGGAGGGATCTAGTGCGGTGGCATGGATAGGGCCCCATGTGTTTGCAAAACAAAACTACCATAAAATTCACATTTAAAATTTATACGCAAAAATTTTTCATCATTTTAAACTCGTTATAGGTGGGGGTAGGATGGTGTCGAATGAGTGTGACCTGAAACATGTCACATTTTTATCTGCTTTTATTCTTTTTTTACATTTATTGCCACTCTACCGCATACACGGTTAATGGTCAAAAGAACTCAATACGCGGCGAACGCAGGACAATAAAAGCAGGACCTACATGTGCGTACACGCTTATATGTTTTTTTTATGTTTTCAACGTTTCAGCTATGAAAAATCAGCATTAGATACATATTCAACAAAAAACTGCTTTCGTGCCGGAGTGATGGTAATTCGAAGGTTACGTTCAACCCACGAGCATACATTAGCGTTTCATGATTGCAAAACGTTTTCATGATTGAAAGGGATAAAAATAACAATTTCCTTAAAACGCTGTAATCAATTCGCTAAACTGATAATGAATAAATAATTGAAAGCATACTAAAGATAAGTAACATAATGCCAGAGACAAAGCAGACTTTTAATAACTCCTAATGACGTGATCCTGCGCATATAACGATGTCTTACACCAAGCAAACCAGAGGAAACCCCGCTCCCACAATGTCCAAAATGTGTGTTACGAATCCAAACCAAAGTGATATGCCGGAGACACACTATTCTGTCGTGTTGTGTTGTGGCGCGTCAGACGCATATCGCTTTCATACATTTCGTATGGTTAGAAGCATATTTGTGTGTTGTGTTGTGTTGTGGCGCATTCTGTTCTGATGCGACTGCTTGCAAGCGATTGCGCCAGAGCGCCACCAGACAACACAACATAACAGAATAGTGTGTTTCTGATTATGTCGGAGAATTTAAAGAACGTGTTTAGTTCACAGTGTGTACTGTAAAGAAATCATAATAACTTTATCTTTTACAGTAAATAAATGCAAAGAAGACTGGACAAAGCTGAGAAACGGTTTCGCCAGTGCGTTAAAACGACGAAGGAATAAAAAAAGTGGACAAGCTGCGGCAGGCTTCGTGCCATGGAAGCACGAAGAGGCGATGAGTTTTCCCCTCCCATACATAGAATGTCGGCTGACCAAAACGAACGTTATGAGCCCACCCGAATCACCGGTAGATGACACATTTGAAAGCCGCACAACAAGTGCAGGTTCTTCTTGCAGCTACGAATCGTTTGGAACACGACCCAGTTTGGCCAGCGGAGAACCAAACAAAAAACAGAAATTAGAAGACCTGTTAGACTTAATGAAATCCTCGCAGGAATTAAGGCGTCAAAAACTTGTTTACAAACAAGATATGGATGAAACGGACTTATTTTTTCTGAGCATGAGCAAGGCAGTTAAAAAGCTGCCGAAACCGCGACAAACGAAAATCAAATTAAATTTGCTCACAGCCATCTCCCAAGCGGAAATAGAGCAATTGGAAGGCAAGGACAACATAATACCATCGCCAGTTAACAACAGGATCAGCTCTCCATTAACATTGAAGCTCCAGCAGACTTGCCGCCACCACTATACAGCCAGTCATCTCCAACCACTCTACTTTCAACAAACGTTCCGTCAACATCAAACATCAAAACCTACTACGAGAACATAGATTACCAGTTTTAAACGTTACTAAATTTTTTTCTGTTTTTAGTTTGTTAGTTTTCTCAATTATATTCAAAAAATTATCTGAAATAATATTTAATTTAAATGTTTAATTTTTAAATATATCAAACTTATCTTAAGCATAACGCAAGTCTTTCTCTACTCCCTATAGATTTGCGAAACTTCGTATCTATTTTTTTGATGTCTCCTTCAATCAGAGAATGAATTTCCTCAAATTGTCCTTTGTTCATTCTGAAGTATTGATGGAATTTCTCCTCGTGACTTTCTAGTTCTTTAACTAGAGAATGAAATTCACTTTTTATCTGTCTCTGTCTATTTATTGGGTGTACCCAGTATCTTCTTTTCTTTTTTCTCTCAAGAAGAGTAATTTGTAAGAGAAATTGAAGATCCTCATCAAAATCACTATCTGAATCCGAAGAAAGCATAATGTCCAAAAAATACTGTAAAAGCACGATTAACACTACTAAATGCTTAAAATAACAACTAGAAAGACTGCCTATGAGGAATAATAACTTATTTTATGCTCACACACTGTATTTAACTTCAAAACTTTTAGTGCAGCGCCACAATGCGACAGATAAGTGTGCACACCCCATGTGGCGCCACAACACAACACAACACAACACGACAGAATAGTGTGTCTCCGGCAATAGTAGCAAATTCACGTCGATCACATACTATTCATATGAAATAAAAACCTCATACACATATTCATGCTTTCAGTAAACACAAATACGTACCAATGTTTTGTGTTTCAGGACCTGCCTTTGCTATTCACTGTAATTTCTTCGCTAAGATTGATATCATCCTAGCATACTTAATGTTCTTCAAATCAAACTTCAAGACGCTTTACCCTCGTAAACAAACTACTGGCGGGTACTAAGGAAAGAAACATAAAAACTTGTTTGGTTAATTTGATTCTGTTTATTTTAGTTTCGACTTTCATTTGACAGCTTGCTTTTTACTTCGCGTAATCAACAATAAGGCTCCACAACTGCTTCAAAATATTGAGTAACCGATAGCTACGCACTCTCTACATGAGAGAGTATAACTAAACTATTTTACAAAAAACGTGTTCTATAATAAATACCGTTGTTTACGTGAACATTCTAAATAATTGTTCTCCACAGCGCATTTTGGCAGAAGGATAGTAGCTTTTAATCATCAAATTGGCCAGTTTTAATCATCTGTCAAAATACACAGTGTTTGTCGAAAATGTTCTGTCACTTTAATATGTTTGGAAGGTTACCCATTCCGACAGTTCCATATGGAAAATGAAAATGTTTAACAGTAAGTTAGCGATATACTAATTAAATGTGTAATTTAAGCATTAAACAAAAATATCAATGTTTCTTATGTATATATGTCAATTAATATCTTATATATATGTCAATGAAAAAAAAAACAATGCTTTTGTCCAGTTTTCTCGTCTTATTTTTATGGAACACGACCTGTTTCCAGGTTTAGTTGAGAAATTTGATAATATTTCGGTTCTGACGTTTAAATCATTATCAACTTGATAATGACAAATGTCAACTTCATAATGACTTAAACTTCGAAACCAGTTGTTTTTAAAATAAAATCGTGGAAATTAGACAAAATCAGACCAAAATACTTGTAATATGATAAATTTCGATATAATAGAGGAGTCATTAATATCTTAAATTTCAAACAAACTCTCCATCTAACGGTTTTCGACCAAAATGAGTAGAATTATCTTTTAATTGGTTAATTTCCTCTCTCAAAGCTTTTGGGTAAAAACGCAATACAAATGTAAAACTTGTAGAATTTCTGTTTGTTTCTGTATTAAGTAGAAGTGTTGCTGCTGCATTTACTCACCAGAGCGTGAACATAAACGACTGCTAACACTTTGTTAGTAAACTCCCAATAAAATTGTATTCAATTCTAATTTTCCAGATGCACTTCTTTGAGTGTACTCGTGTAAAATTTGTTTGAGATGGGTTATTCAGTCAACGGTATAGAGAGGCATTCTCTTAAATTTTGTGTATATGAGTCACATATATGTTTATTCTCATATCCATTTCAGGTCAGATAGATACGCATCACGATCTCTGCACGTATCTCTGCCGTTTTATTTCTAAGGCCTTTATTCGTATCTCTTTCGAGATACAAATAAAGATACGAAGAGATACTTCGGAGATAGATAGAGATTGATTTCGGCGAAATCATTATAACAATTAATTTACAACTGAAATATTCCTTTGTTGCTTTGGCCAGGAAATACACCAGATTTGAAATCAATTGAAAATGTATCGCATGAACTGAAGAGTCTTGTCTTCAAAGAAAATAACGCCGATCGTCAAGAAGTGAATGAAAATATTTATAAAAATATCGCATAGGGCTCCAAACGCAAAAAAAAATGTATCAAAGCTAGCGTAGAGAGTATGCCACGAAGAAGCGACGTTGCTATTAATGAAAATTAGTAAAAATATTGTACTTTGATGTTCTATAAAAGCCATTCCTAAATATGAAAGCTTTTATGTTGAGAAAAATAATTAAATAAAAAAATGTGAATTTCCAGGAGTGTCTGCACTTTGTGCCTAAGCACTGAATATTTGGTCTAATGCGCTCAACCTCTTTTATGGCTCGAAATTAAATGCAAATTTACTCGCTACATATTTTTCTCATTCAAGATTTTTCACTTTATTTAAATGTCGTGGACGTCTTGGATGTTGAAAGTTAGCCCACGGTTTCATCTATGCATGCAATCTCGATTACGCGTGTATTTGAGAAGACCAGAAGCAGCTAAAAAAACGACAGGTAAGCCTAGAGAAAATAGGAATATAATATGGCCCTCGCATTGTTGATGTGTGGTTATTTTACACAAAAAAAAACAAAAGGATGAAAACGCAAACTACGCAAATAACAGCTTTGCCTTCTTCTGCAGGAGAAAAATGTGCGACAGGCGTCATCCACCTCTCCTTACAGAAGACGCAACGAGGAGAGCCTGCCTAGTCAATCTTTAATAGGCATGACCGAAAAGGTTCGTGCGCGTTTAAGAACTGAGTCAAGTAGAAATCAATCTCACCATGCGCTTAATTGAGCCACGGGCTCAAGTCAGAGATCAGGTGTGCCGTCCACCCTTCTTTTGTGTCTTGCTCCCAGGACTGTTGCTAATCGCGGGAAAAGTCTCTGTTCCCCGGTAACTTCTTCACTATTGACTATGCATCGGCGTAGGTAAATATTTCAGTGCTCTGTCATAAGGATGGCGATGGGTATTATCAGTGCGATCACCAGCACTGCCGTCCCGGAGACTGTTCAATATTCGCATGCTCCATGCTCCATGTCTCTGAACCTGTTCCAACCTGTTTTAGTCTAACTCCTCGCCGAGAAGAGAACGTCAATCAATAGTTCTAACCTATAGAGTAAAACCAACCGCACAGCGTATATTAGGATTCGTCTCGTTGATGGTTCCTATGTTGGCCAGGAATTGATTTTAATGGGAACAATTCATCTTCGAGTCTCTCAGGACGCCCAGGTATTCCGCTGCAGATTACGATTCAACCAGCGATTTCTCGACACTGATAGGCCCTACTCTGGGGACTCTCTTCTTTGTCAGAATGCCCACTTCGGTTTTTGAATAGTGCCAGCGTGAAATGGTGAGCGGTCATTCAGTCCCTTACTCGCCGCATTGGCATGTATAGTCTGATTTTCCCATGGTTGACTGTATGTGCAGTGACTAGCATCGTGACATTGCCCACATAGCCAACTAACTCGCAGTAGCCTCTCATAGGAGATGTTCCACAGGCCCTGGCTAAGGATGGAGCCATGGGCAATATATAAAATAAGTATCATCAGAAGGTATCGGCAACCTTCTTTCGAACCGTAGCGTAGGCTGTGATCCTTCAGATAATCCCTCTGAATCTGGATCAGATATACTGGTACTTGAAATGATTTTCAAAGAATAGAAACATTAAGCCGTTTAGTGCAGTTAAATGCATTTTGGACAACTAAAGTAACCAACAAGACGACTCGTTGTGCGGAACTACTGTGTGCCTCCATACTCTGGACCCCGCTCGCCACTTCTCCCATTGCATCGATGGTAGTCGAAGAAGGGCTCCAGGACCAGAATCCCATCTGGTCGCAGAGCCCTTCTTGGCTTTAAAGGCAAGGGTATTTTCACCAGTTCTATCTTCGTGAAAAGTAAAATTCCCATTGGCATTTCATTGTGGATGACTTCAACGATGGCAGGGTGAACAGGGAAAAGAGCCCGCACTATTTCTCTCATCTTTTCTGCCTCGTATGGGTGAGGTGACCTTTAGGCACCGAGCTACTGCGTCACTATATTTCCCAGACCCGATGGATGACTGTTCACGTCGTCCACCAAGTTTTGATAACAGTTAGCTTTGCTGCTGTTGATGAGTCTATGAAGACATTCCCTAGCTGTCTTCAAAGTTAGGGTATATACCCTAGCTTTTAAGGCAGCTTTATAGGCTATATACCCCTTTCCAGGTGCGTACTCGCTAGGCCTCTCGTAGAAATTTGTGGCATTTCATTTGTTGGTCGGCAATTTTAGGTGACCACCAGCATGCTACGGGCTTGCCGTACAGGGTCTTCGTAGGGGCATGAAAGATCTGCAGGTGGTAGTAAATCTCATACGTGAAACCACCATATTTCAGTATCCAAGGGACCTTTCAGTATCCGATTTCCCAGTATTCCACCAGAGCGCAAAAGACGGAGCGCGTGGTCATACGGAAGCACCATCAAAGATCTCCGGTGCAATGTACTGGTGGTTGCTGGCCCTTTGTGCTAGGCACTCTAAAGAGAATGTCACCTCAGGTATGGTTCCGACGCTGCCACTCGATGGAAAGTGTAGGGGTGTGGCTTGAACCATCACTTCATATTAAAATACAATGCTACGAACAAAACGACCCCATACGAACTCCGCCCTTGAAAACGTCTCGAAAACTCCTTCCCGCGATTTTTTCTCACTGAGACATTGTTTTTCTTTTCCCTATGTCCTACCAAATGTCCGTATTTATAATTTGGCATGGAATCCCCTGGAAAAAAGATCTATCTTAAGGCTTTGTTATGCATCGTGTGAAGGGCTCTTTTTTTTCTCTTAGTCGTCTGTTGGGAGGCAGTACTGCCATAGAGTAGTGCAGGTCGTAATAATTGTTTATTTATTAGTAGTTTGGTTTTTATGTTGGGGTGCAAGGACTCAAGGAGAACTGTTATCTTATGTGTTTTCTCCGGGTTAATCAATTGTTTAAAGTCTGTCTGAAATATTTTAGGATCTCCCTAGATTCGAGGTTGTTCGATCCTACTTTCAGAGATGAGAGCCGGTCACACCTTCGCCTTGTGATAAGTGGAGCTTGCGTTTCATTGAGCATTGAACTCATGCGTTTCTAGTTGATTTTAATCTTCAATATACGGAAATACTCTGATAGTGTACCAATTTTGTGTTGCAGTTTGACCGTGCTGACTTCTGCTCGCCTTGATATACAATAGACACACGTATCATTGGCGCATAAAGCGAACTGTACTTTGTTTGACACACATGCTATAAAGCGTCGGTAAGAGGGGTGATCCTTGTAGGACTCAAGCTTGAAGTGGCCACATGTTAGAAGATAGTTGCCAGTTTTTGCGTGATTGATGCTGTCTCGTAGGAATGAGTATGTGATTTTTATGAATGGAAAATTGAAAATAGAGTAAGAGCAAGTCCTGCATGCCACTCTTTGTTGAGTTCGTTTATTATGTCAAATAAAAGTATGCTGGTTGACTTCCCACCATTTATTTCATATCTTATGTGATGGACCGCATTAGTAAGTTTGAGTTCTGTGGTCTGTACATGACCTTTCTGAAATCATATAGCTCAACAATGATCGTATGTTCTTCGTCGATGATTTCGTTTATCCTGGTCAGCAATGCCTTTTCTGCTGAAACAGTGAAGGAAGATAAGAAACTGATAGGTGTCCCATTCTGCCGAAAAGTGAAATGTTTTACTGATTTGGGATTACTATGATTATTGCTAATTTTCATCACGTTGAATCCTCTTGTGAACGAAAAGTAGCTTTCATAATGTTTATGACTGATTGTATAAAGTTATGTGGTAGTCATATCAGTGGCTTATGGGCTATTCCGTCAAAATCGAGTGGTTTCTTGTTCAATCCTTGAATGCTGTTTCTTTTTTTCTGTGTTCCTACCGGTCAAATCTCTCATTCTTGCGGAATTTCGGAGTGTATCAACTCATTATGTTTAGGGAATGTTACAGCCTCCTTAAATCGTTACATACTTTACGAAGGATGTAAAGTACAATATTACAGCAAAAGCGTTTTCCTTAAAACTTAATTCAAGCGAACCGCAAAGGCTACTGCTTTTACTGGACCCATAAGCCCATAAGGCGAATGAGCCTTTCAGGCCCATGAAAAGGTGGTCTTGTTTCGTGTGCGGAAGTTTTTAGGAAGCCCCCAAAAGGTATTTTCGCCTGCTTCCAAACTTTGTAAGGAACTCTCTCGTTGTTCATTTTTGAACTCAGTTATTATATTATGTATCTTGTTCGCTAGGTATTCAGCCTTCGTTTTTAACCTAGAATCAGCCGTGTTTCTAGCTCTGTTCCATGTTTGGTTTTCCTCCTTATCATGAGCATGATTTCTTGTGCGAAGCAATAGGGATTGTTTTCCCTTACCGGAGTTGACCCTGAATAGTTCTCTCTTGCCTGTTTTATATTAATTGTCACATCTTCTATGGTTTTTCGACACCTCTGATGATATTTAGATTGGAAGTTTTTTCACTGGTTTGTCGCCCGTGGCTCATCTATGAAAATCAGGATGTGAGCCAGCTGGTGATTTGATGAGAGTTCATTTAAAGCTTTTAATGGGACTGTGTGAGGCAATTCACGTGAGATTCGAAGGTCAAAAATGTTTCAACATATTCTTTCGTTGTACTTAGTTCCATGGAAAGTATGCAGACATATTTCTGATCGTGTAATGACACAGTCCTAGCTTTATTGCTTCTCACCCCAATCTAACGTCGGTAACACGTATGGGAATCTCCTTTTGAGCACTGAAGGGAGCCTTCTTGTCTTCCCTGTCACTTCAGTACTACAGAAATCATATATGGCCTGCTGAATGTGCTGATTCTTTTGAGTGGTCGTAGAAATGTGATTGACTTGATGCATTATTGTTACTTTAGTGCATTAGTGGTGAAACGGAATGCATTACATGGAACATTTTAGTGAAACTTGCAACTCATTTTGGATGGACGAAAAGAATCAATTTTCGAGTCAGGGGGTGAATATTTTGAAGAGATTGCTTGTGATTGTGTTTTGGGCAGCTAACTTGTTATTGGTGGGAATGATCTTTAACTTACGTGGGATGGATTCTAGTGAGCTGGATTGGCAGCTACCCTCGTAGCTATCTTCAGGACAACCCCCGAAATCAGCTGGGTGTTCTTCTTCACGGTTGACTTATTGAGGTGCCTCATATCAAGGTTTTTGCAATTGCTAGGGGTCATGGTGTCAATTGCACTTCACAAACCAAGCCTGAGCGTGGCAATCCTTTGCGAAATGTTAATCTGGTGAAAGTTCTCATACTTGGTGGTGCCTGTTTTAGCCTTAAGTGGCTCTACTTGAAGGATGAGGTGACATTCAGCATTTATCTTATACATAAAAGTCTCGTCTGTCGGGATGAGATCTTTGTTAGGTTGTATTTGCACTGTTTCGTTTTAATTTTGAATATTTCAACGGTATGGGCGCCCTGACACTCCAGGTCCTTCTTGAATTCCTTGTATGAAAGGCCATTAGGCCACGGGTTACCTCAACAAGGAATTTCCATTTTGGGGTTCATCTTTATCTGCTCGCAAATCACGGCAGACTGTAGGTTGCAAGAGACAATTCTTTATCTTCTTTATCTTTTTTGGAATCCTTCTCTTTAAAGACATATTTTTTAGATCATAATTCAGTTGTTGCTCTTCTGAAGATGAAGTTTTTTCGCCTGCGTTTGGTGCAGAGTTCTCGATCTTTCTACGCTACTTTCCTACCTTTGTTTTGTTTATAGCGATCCTATCCAGCAATTTCGCCTATTTCTTCGGCCAGCTCAACATTTGTGTCTCTTGATTGTGCAAGAGACCTTGAAAGGAGCTCACGCATATGCTGTAATTTCTTTAGGACCTGAGTTAAATGTAGAATGTGTGAGAGATGCATATCATCCACACTAAACAGCGTAATCCTTTTTATAAAAGTTATCAAAATTACACATTGAGATAACGCCCAAACTTTATCATTTCAAAAGATCGCGTAAGATTATGACCAAGCAAATCCTTCATGACATGCATACGTTTATAGATGTTGAAGTTTTATTATAGATGAAAATTTCTAGGATTTATTTTGGAAAGCCTGATTTTGTTGTTCAAGATTGGTTGAAAAAATAAATCTACAACAGACAAGAATTAGAAATACAACTTTTAAGATGAAAACCGAACCATTCATGTGCAAGGTTTTTCCCAGCACGGTATAGTGGAAATAGTCCTTTACGAGTGGAAAATTCTATGTGAAGAGCAGGGGAAAATAGAACTGCAACTTCGAAAGTTGGCACTATAAAGAGAGGAGTTTAAAAATAAGTTAAATGAGTATGTTGTATGCAAAGAATCACTATACATAGACGGTCGGGTGATTGGAAGTTCGTAATGAGTCACTGATTTCAATCAATTATGAAATCTAATATCAACTTCAATTTCGCCTCTGACTTCGGTTCATTAGATCAATCATGACAACAACGTGTCTTAATTGAATCTACTAATAGCTGTATCATAAATTTTAAGAGTTATCCCTAAAAAATTCTACTTCAGATGATTCGGAAGATCGGAAATGCAACCTCAAGCCAATCGAATTAATGTCACATGACATTACAGGACAAAAGGATGAAGAAGTCAACTCATTCAAATAATTTGAATAAATTTCTAAGGAGAATCAGGGAAAGTCCAGTCTAAGTTATGATGGACGCTTTTCAGTGAAGATCTGAAAGGTTGAAGGAAGATCTGAATATCAAACAAATTAATATTTCGGTATGATTCCCTTAAAAGGAGAACTATCATCACAGAAATGTCAGCATTTAAGCCGAAATAGTGAATTCAAAATTCACACTTCCATTGTAATTTCAGAGTTTGGAGTTCAGCTTGTTTCATGCATGTACTGCTTAACATTTAAACATCACATGTGGTATCCACAAATGACATACATGACATATGTTGACGGTAGACACACTTTTAACATATCCTTCGTGTACTTGACCTAAAACGCATATTAACGCATAATATAAAGTTTGAAATTCGAACTCTTAGACTCGAAAACATGTTAGTCTCTGTAGACCGTTAATTTGAAAGCGAATTAACAGCGAAATTATATGTCCACGTTGAATTATACACTAAAAGGTCAATTGAATTACTACTTGGTCTTTTTTAAAATTTGTCTGATTCAAAGTATGTAACTTTGATGAAGTTACGGATGGTCTAGAACCAGTAGAAGACCCAAAGGTGAAATATTCAGCACTCATTATAGCCGTTACGATTTTCATTACCCAAGAACAAACAATTCCCCATTGACTGCAGTGGAACTGCGAATTTCGCTGTTTTAAATAATTTCACAGCATTATTGCCGTCGCTTCGCCACGTCATAGCTGAAAAAAACCTTATCCTGGAAAATTCTGTCGCATAAATGCTCCTGAAATTTTTATATTATTTAAATGTAATTATCTTGTACGGCACAAAAAAAAAAGAAATATAAAAAAGAGTCCGGGCGTGGCTTTTTCGCGGGCTAGTAGAATTTTTTTCTCCATTTTTTCCATTTTATACATGTTTTTTTTATTTCGTTTTTTTTTGTTAAAATACTCTTTTTTCATAAAATATTCTTTTTTTAGTTCAGATTGCTAGCGTACGGTGCGACGTACAATAAAACGACGATGCGTCGAAATAGGCATTGGGTGAAGCTTTTATTCGCTACTAAACTCCACCTTTAGTGGTTGAAATTTAATGAGTCCATCACCATCCCATGGCCAGCAGTGCATGCGGAGCCAATACGAAATGTATAGAAGGATTGTTAAGTAGGACGAATATCTACCAATTGGCAGGTAATTTATTTTTTTCTTTTTTTATACTATCGTCAAGGGAAGATCCAACCAAATAATGTTTAGTTCGTATGTCAGATGAGTGCTTGTGCTGATTATTGCAAAATCTCGCCTTGTCGATTTCGACTTTGTATGATTTTAATTTAAGTTAACATTATTTACTTAATTTCAACTGAAAATTTTTTCAGTAACGAAAAATTTAGGATAGAAATGTTCAGATGCCACTTGAATTTAAAGTTACTCTCTTGAAGTTTATTGTTAATGTAAGCTAAAGTCTGTAAATCTTATTTTAAATAGAGCTCATGCAACGAGTAAACCTTGGTCTGCCCCTTTATCTGCAACAAAAATATGAAATTCTGTATCTGTTCATAAGTATTCTCAATTAAATAAAGAAATCTCCAATGATTTTTGAAAAAATATCTTTGTTTCACTGCAAAATATCTTTTAATTCTGAATATCCTTCTCCAATTTATTTGCTGCTACGGCGAAGTCACCTAAGTGCAACGTTTTCTTTTTGAGAAAATGTCAATCAAACATTGTGAGCTATCTGGAAAATCGTATTTTGCATACTGTGGGTAGAGTTTACTATCAAAGACCCCAAAATATTTTCTTTCATTATTCTATTATAAAATTTCGATGATGCTTACCATGGTGTCAGAAATGTCACGTGACATTAATCATTTTGATTTAATCTGCACTTAAGTCACAGAAAAATGAGGAAACGGCACTTTCAATGTAAAGCTTTTCATTTGTTTTTATTGAAAAGTTTAAATTAGATCAAAATATCAAAATCAGGGTTTAAATTTAGCCATGGTTATTTCCAGTTGTCTTAGTCCTTCTTTTAGTTCTTAATCATTTTCATTGCTGACTTAACCACTTTCATGGGCCTCAGCCTCAGACAAACTTGTGATTTTCCTTGTGATTTCAGGCCGTCGCTTCCTGCTACAAGCACCTCTCACCACGCTTCTCTTCAACTTTGAAATCTGAGCAGCAATGAACTCTCTTTGTCAACAGAATCACAGCAACGTTACGTTGATTCCCCCCACTAGTCTCCTACCTACAGTTCTCCCAACGAATACATTTTTAGGTATTTTGGCATTTCATATGGCCAGTCCATTGCAGCTTCTGCAGTCTTAAAACCATTGAGACCTCCGACTCGTCAAAAATTTCATACAGCTGATTATCAGCTGACTACTGATAAGGTCCATGTTTCACATTGATAAAAGGCACTGGTCTTATCTCAGATTGGTATACTTCCAGCTTTGTTTTACCTGTGATACCGAACTTGTGGTACTTCAATAGGACATGTGGTATGGCTTCGAGATGGCCAAATCCTTTCAAATTTTATCAGATCCAATCTTTTTATCTGTTGAGATGGTGGGGTTTGGTGGGGTCGCCTGTGGTGGATCTAGGTTATGGTTCCTTATCTATCAGTCTTTAGGTTTATAGGTATAAATTCACTTTCATACCACTCTTCCGAGAATACAGCCACTCGATTGTAGGTCTTCCTAAACGCAGAGCAGCATTTCGTTTCATTTTGCCACGTCGATGTTATCGAGGAAATAGTGATTTTCCATAAATGGTAAAGTATGGATCCAAGCACTTCTAACCGCTTGACACAAAAAAAAACTTTCTTGAACATAAATTGAATTACGAGAACTGAAGCGCGGAGACTAGTGGGGAAACTGGAAAAACGCTGGTCTGACGCGGTTGGTCAAGACAGTGCATCGTTGTTCGCATTTCAAAACTGTAGGAAAAGATCAATGACCCGAGGCAGTTGGAGGCGCTTGTTGCAGGAAGCGAAGAGGGCCTGTAGTGCTAAGAAGAAGAAGAAATTGGAATATCCTCGTAGATATTTTCCGCTTTCGTATAAATCTAATCACATTCCATTTCAAAATATTCTGGCTTGATGAAAGAATATCTGATTAGGTGTAATGTAGTAGTTTTTAAGTGGCAGAATGCACATTGAAGAAACCTGCGAGTTTTTATTTCACCCGAAACAAGAATCAGACATCATTTTTATTGCGTGAAATTCTGACTCGATTCCCAATTTCATTTCTATCTGCTTCATGGGAAAAAAGGCGTACCATATTAAATATATTCGATACGACCTCTATTAAAAATTCGTTTCATCCCACATCTTACAATTGTTGTCTTACGAATTGAGATCAAATATGTTTAAATTATAGAGGGTAAAGTTTCGGGATTTATACAAGGTATCTCAAAAGAATTATATTTATTTAGCTTACTGCGTGAACGCAACGTATCCGAGGGGCGGGGGGGTTATGTCAATCGGTAGCCTGGCTCTTGGGAATTCAGTCGCTATGGAGCGTTTCTCGGGAGCAGACCGCGCGTTGTGCGTGCGAGAGTTTTACAAAAACGGCGATTCGGCAACTGTAGCGCGTAGAAAATTCTGCAGTATTCGAGGTTTTCACCACCTAAATGATGCCCCAAGCATTCCTCTCATTCGACATTGGGTTAAAAAGTTTGAAGAGACTGGTACAACGCTGGATAAATCAAAATCCGGGCGACCTAGGTCATCAAGAACGGTAGAAAACGTGGAGAATGTTAATCAGTGTGTTCGTGATGACCCGAACCTTTCAATTCCGAGGCGCGCAAGTGCTTTAAATGTGCATAGATCATCATTACATCGCATTTTGCACAAAGATCTAAAGCTGCACCCCTACAAAATTCAATTGGTGCAAGAATTAAAGCCCCAAGATGCCAGTCAGAGGCTTAATTTCGTAAATCAGGTGATTGAGCGATTTTCAACGTTTACCAACATTTTGTTTTCGGATGAAGCTCATTTTCATCTTAATGGCCACGTAAATAAGCAGAACTGCCGCTACTAGAGTGCAACGAATCCGAAACGCAAACATCAGAAACCCCTACATTCGCCTAAAGTGACCGTATGGGCTGCGATATCGGCGCGAGGAATTATTGACCCTTACTTTTTTGAAGACGAAAGGGGGCGTGCAGTTACAGTGAATTCAGAGCGTTATGTGTGGATGTTAGACAACTTCTTGGTACCTGAACTGCAAAACTTTCCTGTCTATAACCAAAGAACATGGTTCCAACAGGACGGAGCAACTTCACACACGTCCAATATGTCTCTGCCACGTGTTCGTGAAATTTCCTCAAGTAAATTGATCTCCCGGAGAGGTGACATAAATTGGCCTTCACGCAGTCCAGATTTAACCCCTATGGACTTTTTCCTATGGGGTTATCTTAAATCTAAAGTTTACGCCAATAAACCGACTTCACTGGCGCATTTGAAAGAAAATATCCGTGACGAAATGGCAGCCATCCCTGAGTCCACATGCCGTGATGTCATAAGTAATTTTATTGTTCGATTTTATGAGTGCCGAGAACGCAAGGGTCTACATTTAGACGATATTATTTTTAAGAAATAAATCCCCAAAAAGTGTATTTTAATAATTAATAAACATTTTTTAGATCCTGTTTTTTGTAGCTTTTCCATTTTAAAAATGCTATGTTTTTTTTAATTTTTGAACAAATATATATTTCGGGAGTGAGTTGCTCCCTTCTTCAGTGTCAGTTCTTTTACAGAAAATTTTTATTTTTTATTTTACAGAAAAAAGCTACAAAGGATTTTTCATGATCTATTGATGATGATGGGGAGTATGGCTGTAAGGATACCAGAAATTACTTCCCGTTTTGTTTGCATGAGTCCACTCCGAGAAAATCTGTTGTCCACTGTTGTTCCGAGGTACTTAGCAATCCTTTCCCATTGTATGTGTTCATCTTCTTCGTGTGTTGAAAATCTTTTGATTTTTTGCTTCCATTTGCGAAAGTATCTCGAAAGTATGATGATGGACTGTTGCAGTTTGACGGTGAAGATGTTTTATAATATGACGCTAGTGGGTGATTGTCGAAGATCTGCCATGCAGATGTTATAAAGTATGGGTAAAAGTGGGGGTCCACCTTTATTTGGCCGCAGATTGCAGAGGTTGAAGCCGGATTGTTGCTCAGGGATAAGTTTATTTTCCACAGCGACTTTTGACAATCTTTGGAGTCTTGCCTTTTCTTCAATTTTTCCTCGTAAAGATAACGTACTTATGGGTCGCAATTTTTGAGGGAATGTGTTATCTACCGGTTTTGGTAGAACGGTGATGATTGCTATTTAGCATGCTTTTGGGAACCTCCGCAGGTGAAAGATAGATATAGTAACGGCAATCAGTTTTGAATGAAATTCTCGGGAAGTTTCTGCAGAATTGTGTTTGTGAGCGTATCGTAATCGGGTGACTTTCAGGTATTTCTTGTCTGTACAAGGAGCTATATCACCTAAAAGTCCACTGGTCTCATATCATCCTGCGGAGAGGATCTGCAGCAATTTGTTCTTGGCCCCAGACACCAAATCTACGCCATGCTCGGTGGTCGTTCTGCTTCAATTCCTATACAAGTTGGGTTTCGTAAGCCCGCAATCTAGGAACATTCCTTATAAAATTCTATAATGTGGATGGGGAATAGGTTTGATTGTTGATCACGATATCGAATGGACTCACTTGGGTCTTCAGCCATACTACGCTTTACAGATGTTATCATTTCTTAACACATTACATGCGGGGCGCCGCGACTTATTGTTTATGACTTAGCGCGGGCAAAAATTTGAGCATTCGCGTAAAAAATGACAGCATAAAATGTCACAATTTTCAAGATATTTAAGATATTTTAATAATTCTTACACTATTAAACTCACTAAGGAGCAGCAGCATAACTATCAAGAAGTTTAAATAAACATTTTGAGTCACGTGTAATGTTCGAAAAAAAAACAAACAAATTAAAACTACAAAAAAAGACATAGGAACATTTCATTGATTTATTTGTTGAAATAAATAATACACTAGTATTTTTTAAGAGTATGATATTCATAAAAACAATTACCTACGTGAAGGGGTATATTACAAAAACTGCACTTATAACAAGTCAAACTTTTCTTTTGATGTGCAGCGCAAACACGACACTGCCGTTGAGCATGCACTTTTTTCCCTTTGCTTTCGATTTTTTCTGGTTTATGTTTTTTCATATCCAATGATAAACGCCCGGGCGGATCAAATTTAGATGTGCGAGTCCTTTGCGTTGAAGTTGATGGTCCCGGCTCTGCAGTATCCATTAGTTCCGCAGGCAACTGGTCTGTTATCAAACTGCGAACTACTTCTAATAAAAATTTTTTATATGTCATTCTTGTATTGTTATGAATATTGTGGACTAGATATGCGTTAAAAAGAGCACAATTTAATAAGTACATAACGGCACGCTTAGTCCACTTTTTCGTTTTTCGCAAAAAGGAATAATACGAAAGATACTGATCGGCCCTATCAACTCCTTTCATAAATTTATTGTATTCTATCACACAGGTCGGTTTAATTATTTTACTTTTCGTGTGCCAGTCTATATTGTGACTTTCTAACATTTCAGCCGAGTGTATACTGGAAATCATTCTTATTTCTCTCTTCGATTGCCAAATTTGTAACAATATATCTTGCTTTCTTCTAAAAATTGTTTCACCACGCTTCAATTTTAGGTTTTTTAGAGAATAAGGTAATCCTCTATTTACACGAATTGTCCCGCAACTTCTCGTTTTTATGTTTAGAAGTGTCTGGTTGATTTCCATACTATTATAATAGTTATCCATGAACACATGATACCATTTTCCCAGATAAGGGCTGAGGACATCTTGAATTGTCTCCGAGAGTTTTTTACCTTGTCCGCAGTATATTTTTAAATTGCAAATATAACCACTCTTTGACTCACACACCATTCTCACTAATATCCCGTACTTAATGATTTTTGAAGCGTTGTATACTTTGAACGCTAATCTTCCATGCCACGGTATAATACTTTCGTCAAGTGAAATTTCCCTTCGAGGTGTGTACACAGTATTAAATTTTTCCAATAAGTTATCTAATACTGGTTTAATTTTGAACAAACGATCACTAGAGTCTGTAATATCGTTATTTGAAAAATGCCATGATTGCCATATTTGCCTAAATCTGCCGCGGCTCATTGTTTTCGGAAATATCGGAGCTTGCAATAATTCGTCTGTTGTCCAATAATCGTCCATTGAACTTTTAGGAGATTGACCCATCAGAATCAACAGGCCGAAAAATTTTTTGAATTCAGTGGTAGTGACGTCTGTCCATTTTTTGGATTTTTTGTAGTCTTTGAATTTTTCCTCATTCTGTTTGTGATAGCGATTAGTTTCTTCTACCATCATTTCATATAAATTGTAGTCAATAAACAAATTCAAGGACTCACTGACACTATTGTTTTTGTTTGGGAAAACACTTAAACCCGATTGACCCAAACACGATTCAATTACAGGCGGATTGTCTATTTCAGTCCATTGTTCAATAATATCATCATCTTCATCGTCACTGAACTGCAGTGGAAAAATCCTGGTTCTCCGTCTGGTTCGGCCAACAGAACTATCACTATCACTGTCGTCACTTATGTTATCTAACAAGTGTTGCATATCACTATCACAAGAGCACTCCGATAAATTATCAGCAAATACATCATCGTTAATTTCGCGCGAGCTCATATTGGATTTAAAGAAAAAGTATAATTTATTACTAGGGGATATTTGAGACCGAACAATTTAATGTAGAAAATTTAATGTAGAAAAGTGTTATCAAGACTACTGAAATGCTATTTGTGCAGAAAATCGGAAATTTCTTACCCAATTCTGAAAGATAACATTTGAATACTTCTGGAAAGTGAAATGGAAAAACCCTTGATGACACAATGTGCTTTAAAATGTTCAGTGAAGGTAAAAAAAAAATATGGAAAAAGGTAATAAAATGTAAAATTTAAACTTCAAGAGCAAGTTACTAATGAGATAAAAGCAGGTATTAACCCTTTGTACTCGAGGGGCGACTCTCAGTCGCCACTCAAAGTACTGATGCAGCTCGAGTAGCGACTGAGAGTCGCCATAAGGTTTTATTTGGGTTATTTTTTAGCTGTCGCCTGTGTAAGCACTTATAATTAGGGAAAACCTAAATAGAGAAAGAAAATGTGAATGTAATCCTTATCAGTTGTAGGTTTCCCCATACCAAAACAGCCTCGAGCGCATATGGTTAATACTTTACCAGACGGTAACTATCATACTATGTAAACGGTAAAAATACCTCTCCCGCAGATAAAGATCAGTCGCCGTAAAAGGTATTAATACCCTTCCCGCATGTAATGTGTTAATTATGCACTTTTTGACGTCTGGAAGGATACGTTTTATTAGTCAGAGTAAAAGCGGTGCAGAAACGATCCATGGTGAATCGAGTCAGCCAAAAAATTGACCGAGTGCGCGATGAGTTTCTCGAACAGGACCGTTTTTTTACTCGAAATAAACTTGCATAATTTGTAGACGTTACTCTTAATGATAAAATGGCTAATGTAACGTCATTTTTTTAACATAAAAATGGCATATTAATCATAAAACGCATGACAGCTGTCACACCATACGTGGCATTAAAAAGTGTTGTCAACTTAAAGTACATATTTTTTGAAAAGATTTATGGATAAATCATTAATAAGATTTATGGTTGGAATTCTATAAGCCATTCACAAATCATGCCAAAAGAAATTCAGTGCCATGATAAAACCAAAGACCATATGCATTTGCCTTTGAATAAGTTAGCTATGTAAGGAATTGATGAGTCTTCAGAATTCATATTTATACAACAAAAATAAAATATATTTTGTTTTAAAAGTTTAATTTTACATAAAATCATGGTTTTTTTTTTCAAAAAATCGTGTTCCCACGTTTGGTTACGACTCGGTAAGTTGACGTTAGAATAGACAAACGTTATATGTTTTCTCAATTGACAGAAACCTTTAAATCACTATTGGCTTATGTACATCGGACTCTCTAGTTTCTGCCTGGATGAAGTATCCCTTTTGTCTTAGGATTTGTTTCAATCCCTCTAAACATCTAAATTTCTCTCTTAACGTAAGCTGAAAATCGTAGTGGATTCTTTCTTGGCATGTTCCTAAGCGAGTGTTTGAAATATTTTTGAACTAAAGAAGATGCCGAGAAGTCTTTAGATTATTGTGAAGCAACATATAAATCATGTCAAATCTAAGCACGTGTCTAATCCCCTCTCCACCTATTTACTGAAAGTAATTGTAGTCAATCTCACGTATACACCAGCAACCCATAACATTACTTCAAAGATTACATCTTTCACATCTTTTAGCCATTCCTTTTACTAGAAAATTTTTGCCTTTTTGGGAAATGTTTACTTTATCCGTTGTTACAAAAAAACGAGAGCTTTTAATTACGAATGAAGCCTAAAGCATATCATCATATCATCATCGTTCCATATTTGAGCATGATTTTGTTGGTATATTTTTAATTTAAATTCCCGAGCGTTTCACTAACGAATAACTGAAATCCTTGTGGTATGTTTTCTTAGAAAGTCTGTCAGAGAGCAAAGCAGGGAAAAAAGAGTGGGGCAGACTTTCAAAACAAAGCAAAATGTGTTCTGCGTTTTTTTCCCTCACGCCTATTAACTGACAGAATAAGGATGACACAATAAATGGATGGGAATGTATTACATCTTAGCGCACTGAAATAAGACACAAAATTCCAATGTTTGTTCCTCTAAAGTATTACTTTGTTCTAACAGTCTTGCTTGTGGAAAAAGTTTTATCTATAATATTCCGAAGACATGTTACAGCTGAGCATCGCTGGCAGCGTTAAAAAAGTTTCTGGGATGTTTTTGATGTGAAAGGTGTTTTGAACATGAGATACGATTAGGGGATGGGAACCTCGGATGTGTCTTTACCCGTAAACATTCGATTAAGACTCTATCCAATTATTTATATATCTTTTGAAGAACTAAAAGAATATTGAGCTTTGCGAGAAAACCACACACAAGTTTGTGATGCAAAGGTCTTTGGTAGCATTTAATATTTGTCAAAGGAAAGGATAAAACTTTTCAGTAGGAACCAACTGAAAGTTGGCAAGTTTTTCAGCAATGTAGAATATTTTTCAAGGCTTTCATAATTTAGGCAGATACTACGTGATTAAAAATTATATTCTTGTGTTTAATATACACAAACGTTACCTTAAATTGACTGAAAATAATCCTTTGTGTCGTTCAAAGTTATCAACAGGAAGAAGAAAACACTTGGCCGCTCAGTGAAATTGATTTCTAATTATCACATTTCGTCTAACCTGTATCCCGGGTTTCAACCAAAGAAGGCAAGTGGGACATTCATTTTTTCTGATATACCTTTATCACAGGAAAAAGAACATTGTCATAACAGTCCATCAGTCAGAAAACAGAAACAGAAACAACAGTCCCTGAGCGACTGACGTTTCTGTTTCAAAATGCAGTAATGAATCGATTCATCGAAGGCTCAGCTTTTTATAAACGAGAAAGATGAGGAAATAGAATATATTTTACGCAGACAGCACAGATCAATGGCTACAAAAAGAATACTAAAAAAAATAATAACAAAATGGAAAGTCAGATTTGACGCCACTGTTCCGGAAAAATAAGTGAAGTGGAATTACGAGAATAGCAGCTTCCAGATACGCTCTAATATTAGAAACACTCACGTGATCAACCGAAACACAATTAATACCCATGAGCAGGAAAATTTAACTATAAACCCGAATCAAGTGGGTCAAGGATCTGCTTCACCAAGAAAAAGTGAGGATCTTTGATGGACTTGACTCAGTGGGCTTGAGACAGTGAGGTACACAGAACCTACTCCCTGAATGCAATAAATTTTACCTTAGGCAGACGTTGATGTCTGGCTATGACACGCTGCAAGGACCAGACTAGCGAAACAACAATCACACTAAAAAAGCAAAAAGTATTCAAAAGATTAAATCGAAAGTAGCAAAGCATATTGTAGAAACGGGACACATGATCCTGACGGTAGATCTAAAAGTGCTCAAACAGGTAAGTCATTGACGAAAGTCAGACTTCCCCGACAGCTTTGAGGTATTCGAAATGCCCGTAACAAACATGACGAACCATGACAAAGGTATCACCTAATGATCTCTCTTCAAAATGCGACAAACATAAAAGTGAAATGGTGGTAACCCTCGGTGTGGATTATATAGAAAGAAACATTTCTATCGGTTTTATGAAAAAGCACTGAGAAAGGAGAAACTTATTTCGGAAATACTATACATGTTATAGATAAATAAACTCGATGTTTTAAAGAAAAATTGGTGCCCTTCATTATTAGCTTATGCTTCACAAAAGCACAAACAATGATTTTCAGACTGCTTGGGCATATCTAAACATATTTTTATATTACCAACGAATTCTAGGCTTTACTACTTTCAGAAGCCTGGCTTTACTACTTTGTCTATTGAGGGCGTCCTTCAGCTATAAAATCAGAGCAAGAATCAACAACTCTTGTCGAAACAGACAGACCAGCTTTTATTTGTCAGAGTCAGATCAGCTTTTCGATTTTCTCTGGAAAAAAATCTTTTTGAGGTACCCGTTGTAACAACCCAAAATTTATGCGTTTTGCGAACCTTATATTCAGGAATGTAGAACCATGCAACGCAGTGTACCCGTTCCTTCTGTTATGGCGGTGTCTGACATGAACCACAAGAATCAACATTATATCTTAGATTGTCCATTGGGACATGTGAAACATACTAAAAACGAGCATAAAGTAATTTGTGCTAACACGGTCTATACGTTAGCAAAACTCAATCATAAAATTGAGTCACTTGACCGCAAACGATATAATTTTAAATTGTTGTAGTTTTCTCTCCCTTTTAAAAATTCATTTAATATTCACAATTTTTTTTTCAGAAATATCCTTTGTTTCTATCATTTGACCACTGAAAGTAATCATTCAAATTACACTGTCAATTTGACACTTCAAGTATGAAATCGCTTCTGAGCTTGGAATCCGGACGACGGTTCATGATAACTTGACACTCATTCGTTAATGTTTTACACGAACTATGTGTTATTGGCAGGCAGGATTCCTTGGTGACTAGCCAGTTCAGAGTAAACAATACGTACTAAGGATGAAAGATAAACAAAGATAAATTATACTTAGCATCGTCTGCAAGGAACAATTTCAGCGTGTTCAAAATTTTGTTTAGAATATTTGTACATACAGACGTAAGTTTGTTCAAAAAGAGAGAAAATATAATGAAGAGATTCGGGAAAGTAATCTTAAACCGACTGTAAAACACGGCTTAGGGCCAACAATGGTATTGGATGCAATATCGACAGCAGGACCTAAAAACATTAACATTGCAGAAGACATAATGGACGGCAAGTCCTATTTGAACACTTTGATATTGTATTTGACGGAAACAGCTGAAAAATTGGGACTAGCAAGCGATTTCTACTTCTATCACGAAAACGACTCGTCTATAACTGCCCCAAGTACTCGAAACACAACCACATTCGCCTGATTTAAGACCGATGAAGCATCTGTGGAGCTATGTTGTATTTCCCCTCTCAAGTTTGGCAATTCCACCAAGGTGATACACTTGAGAAACATAAACTATTGATGGATACCGATTGATTGAATTTTATCGAAAAATCTTTGACAACGGCAAAATAATTGATGAAAAAACACCGGGCCAAGTTATTCACGTTCGTTTGGACACGTTGGAGTTGCCACGGAATTCATGTTTTGTGTGAAAAAAAGGGAAATTGGTGAATTAGAGAGATAGCAGATCGTGCAAAGAAAGGCAAGCTACAAAAATTTGAAGTTCCCGTCGTAATTATCTTATGCAAGGAAGTGTGGCCGCTTGATATGGCCCTTGTGGCAGCCACCTTCAAGCTAAACGAAGACATTCAGGAACGGTATCGGCATGAAATCAGCAGGATGTATCCTTCATAAAAATAACCAAATATTTCGTATCCACGCTTATCGGTAGATGTACAACAATCTGGTAAATATAGAGATACGCAAAGATAGAAGAACAAACCAGTGAAAACAAAATCAAAAGAAATTATACGTAACCGAATTTTATATTTAACATGACGATTGCATGTAAACGACACGACGAGGAACAGTGAAGAAAATGTGTTAAAAGTCTACGAAGCATTGAGGAATGATTATTCATTGAATACAGAAAAGCAAAACAACAAAAGGTGTTCTCTTTGGAAATGAACTAGTTAAACAATAAGCTATTACTTACGTATGATGTTTCGCAATAATCATCAGTTATTCAAACATAATAGTATAATTACATAGTCCGGATATATTTGGTATAACTATTGACGCGATAATTAGTCCCTAAAGTTTCTCATGATACATCTGTAAAGCATTACTAAAGTTATTAATTGGTATAGATACAATTTCTTTGAAATGAGGAAAAAATGTGCCGTTTGAACTTAAGCATTTATGTGAAGACTTGTAATAGTGTGACTTCTAATAAGAGGTTAATTATTAATTGAAATTTGTACAGAATACTTTATTAGTCACTTATTGATTCATAACATAAAGATGCTGTTAAGCGAAATATAATCCGAAGACAATAGTTTCATCATACGACATTTATAGGAAAGACCGAGTAAATAAAATCGGTGGAGGAGTAGCGATTGCCATAAAAAAGTCAATCCGTCACTCTCTCATGCCAGAAATGAATTCGTCCATTATAGAAAATGTCGGAATATTTATTGAAGAGCTGAATTTAAAAATTTACAGCGTCTATTTTCCGGGTACCAAAAACACTAAGGGTAAAGTAAATCACTTCGTGAGAGATATAGAGAGATTTTGCAAACAAAACCATAGATACCTGCTTTGTGGTGATTTGAATGCTCGGCATCAACAATGGAACTGCACTCGCTCCAATCTTACAGGACGCGCACTCTATAAGCTTATAGAGTATAACAACATTTTTATACACTCGCCAGATGAACCCACATACTACTCAGCAAAAGGAATCGGCTCAACCCTCGATATAGTGTTGAGCGACGAAAATGTTAATTTATCTGAGCTTAGTGTAATGCAAGCCCTTTCCTCTCCACATTTGCCTGTATATTTTACAATTGGAACTGCAGAACGCTCCATTGAGCAGCCAAATCAGTTCTTTCTTTTTAAAAAAGCTGAGTGGCCCAAGTTTCGCAGCTACATCAACCAAAAATTAACCAAAAATCGGTTTACGATCGAAAAGCTACACTCAGCCTCAGATATCGAGGAAACCGTTGATTCTCTTAAAAGGACTATCTCGGAAGCTATCGAATGCAGTGTCCCAAAACTCAAGAGTAAACTCCAGTGGCTAGAGCTTGATAACGAAACTTACAAACTTATTAGGACAAGAAACTCGCTCCGACGGGAATGGCAATGAACACGACTTGCTTCTACGAAAAATGGTGTTAACAGCCTTACTACTGCAATTCGAAAGAAAATCTCTTCGTTACGCAATCGCCAATGGAACAATATGTTGGAACATTTAGACTTCAACTCGCGGAAAGTATGGAAACTAAATAAAATATTCAAACGAAAGCAACACAGTTTGCCCTATCCACTAACAGATGATAAAGGATATCAGGCACATTCCAATAAGGAAAAAGCTGAAATCCTTGCCGATAAGTTTCTCACCTTTCATTCTTTAGCACAATCCAGTCATAATTCCACCACCGATATGATGGTCAAGAAATCATTTGAAAAGGAGATGAGCTCTTCAAGTATACCACATAAAGACTTTATTCGCACCGAAGAGATAACTGCTGCACTGAAAAAATTGAGTAACAATAAAGCACCAAGTATTGATGGAATACCCAACATCGTATTGAAAAATCTACCAAAGAAAGCAATAGTTCTCACTTGCCATGTATTTAACGCATGTCTTAGATCAAGCTACTTTCCCTTATCTTGGAAACATGCTACTGTGATCCCAATATTGAAACCAGGTAAAGACCCGCATGTACCTGCGAGCTACAGACCAATAAGCTTATTGCCAGGTTTGGGAAAACTATTCAAAAAATTGATCCTAAAAAGAATCGCCGAAAACGTCGATGATAAAATGATCCTTCGTAACTTCCAATTTGGCTTCAGGCGAGGATATTCCACAGAGCATCAATTATTTCGAGTAACCAAAGAAATTAAGGCAGCCTTAAAGGAAAAGAAATCAGTTGGCATGGTGGTGTTAGACATAGAGAAAGCCTTTGATACTGTTTGGCATGAAGAGCTTCTCTATAAACTCAAACAATTTAACTTTCCGCAATACTTACTTGACAAGCCTCATAGCTTCCTTCTTACACGAAAGGAAATATCAAGTTAAAATACGAGGCAGACTCTCCTCAATAAAAAATATTCCATCGGGTGTCCCGCAAGGCTCTTGCTTAAGCCCCACTCTCTACAAAATTTAAACTTCGGACTTCCCAACAAACATTAGTTGCCAAATAGCGACCTTTGCAGATGATACTTGCCTTTACGCAATAGGAACAGAACCGGAGACTATAATAAATAGCTTAGAACAAGGACTAGAGAGCTCATACCAATATTTCCACAGATGGAAAGTTAAAATCAATGTGGGCAAAACGAGAGCAATTTACTTCAGTAAGAAGCGAAAACCCACTATGCTTCCTGGCAGATGCTTAAACTTTTTGGGCCAATGCATACCTTGGGACAACGAATTATCCTATCTCGGTTTGGTGCTAGATCCAAAATTAACGTTTCGAAACCACATCGAACACATACGCAATAAGACATTACATTCCGTCATAGCATTATATCCACTACTAAATCGGAAGTCCAGCCTGAACTTAAAAAACAAGACTCTCATCGTCAAAATGGTGCTACAACCAATCATGCTCTATGGAGCTCCAACTTGGAATCAATGTGCATAATACTTAAAAGCCAAGCTGCAAGCCACCCAAAACAGATTCCTGAAAATGGCGTTTGACAAACATTTCTATTTCTCTACTCGGAAATTACATGAACTTACTGGAGTTGATCCTGTAAAACCACTCGCGGACTCGCGGCAACTTAAATTAATGGCTTCAGCCAGCAACTCATCTAACCCTCTTATTGCATCTCTTAGCAATTGAAAGCACTTTCCTATAGTGTACGTTTTGCCTTAACAATGTCTTCTGTTATTGATAAATTCTTAATGCTCAAAAATTGTATGAGTACATTAACTTTAAAATTAGAATATAAATAGTACATAAGTATAGGATATAGGTTTTATTTAGTTTTAGGTATTATTAGGCCCAGCCAAGGTTTTTTGTTCATTTTTCCTTCAGATTGCAAAACCAACCGTGAAAAAATTAATACCAGCACAGCTGAAACAATTACCGTAGAAGAAATGAATTAATGTATTTTTCAGAACTCTAAATTAAGTGACATGTATGTTATAACACAAACTTATTACTATCAATAAAGCTTTATTCAATTCAATTCAATTCAATAGTTTCATCAGAAAATTTTACAACGAACTTGCATCAATCGCTGCTAATCATCATCATTTCAATTTATGCTTAGTTGTTCGCTCTAAATTTGTTTTCAAATCAGAATGTTATAACAAGCCTATCATGTTGAAAACATATTATCCGATATGTCAAATCCTTGCTTCCGATGTGTGTCTCAATGTTGCGATCTCATTTTGTGAATGAGATAAATTAGAGAGGATTATTGAATGTAATCAGTCATAGAACGTTTAGAACGATATCTATGTCATTTCAATTGCGTTTACACAAAAAAAAGTCTTCACTTGAATCTACTTTCTCTTCATTTTCTCATACTTTAATTCGCTCTCGTTTTACCTTTGATCGTTGTACTCAAAATAATCGACATAAAAGCAAAAAAAAAAAACAAAAATATTCTCCAGTTGTAATTTATAATTATAAGATAGAAATTTAATGTTAAAATTGTTAATAGTGTTTTCACCATTATAGCATCATTTGTAATAAAGGAATGAATTGTTAATTGGAAATCTATTCTTTCCTTCCATCGGACCTTCTTGTTTTCAGGAGAAAACTGATGGTGCCACGGTAAGTGCAGGAGGATGTAGGACCACACAAGTGTGCCGCAGTCCTGTTTGTAGTTAGATCCGTAAATTTCCTTTGGTATTCACGTCACCATTCGATTTCTTTTTGCGATAGTGTTAATTAATGTAGTGTATTTTCGGGCACTGCGGTATATACATAGGTATTCCGGTGAACGGAGGCGCGAACGATTTTGTTGTGTTGATTTGTGGAGGAATGTAAAAGGTAGAGTAAAGTAATTTTTGAACTACTCCCTTGGGAAGCCTTCGGATAATTGGGCTTTTCGGTGCCTGGTTCAATAATGGAACCAGAGCGGCAGTTCACTCTAGTCCAACCCACGTCCGCAAACCTCGCCGCACTGAGCTAGTCCGTCAACAGCCACCATCGCAGTGAACTTCCGCGTGGCCGAGTCGTTGAGCCTCAGGGTACAACTCGTTGCCACGCCTCTAGGACTTCACGTCCGGATGTCAGTGTGAGGCTGACTGGTCCTGCAGTCGTCGCCATGACGATTGCGAATCTAAAGTCCATAAATAAACACTTTATTCGATGTTAAACTATTCTGATTGAAGCCCTTAATAATGGATGGGGGAAAATTCCGACAGGTTATTGCCAAAAGCTAGTTAAATCTATGCCCTATCGCTTGACTGTAGTAGTACAGCAAACTTGCTTTCTAACTAAATATTAAATCAGAAGACTAAATTGTACTTTATTTTATGTTGTGTGCCCCATTATTACTTTACATTTCTCCGAGGAAAGTAATTTGAGGACGACAAATTCACTCAAAGGAACTGACGATGGCCTTATTTCATCCTTCCCCTTTCACTTGCAGGGTTTGTTTGACATGTGTTGAGTGAACCTGTACCTTCTTTTTGTTGGAAATAATTTTCTTGAAAATAAATAATAAATACGTTTTTTGGATCGTCAATTGTAATGCTCTGTCCCAAACATGTGAAATCATTGTAAATTTGTCTTCTGTAAACGTTGACTTCTTTCATTTTTTTATCAAAGCATTCGAACCGCAAAATATGTGGGAAGACACCTCAGCTAAGAGTTTTTGCACAGAAAGCTTTTTGAATTTTTTGAAAATTGTATGTGTTAGAGTGGATCCAGAATCTATTTAAGGTGTTCTCTTCCTCACTGTCAAAATCGACACTTCTTTTTTTTCCTTCACTTCTAATTTTCCTAATTCTCTTTTTCCTTTAATTTTTCTTCTAATTTCTTTCTTCACACTTCTATTTTTTGCTTTTTGAAAATCACCAAGATCGCGATCATCGAGATCGAAAATGTCTTCACGTATATTTGTTATGTCTTCCAGACAGTTTTTAACTAAATAAAAATATACTAGAAATATTTTTTAAATATTTTTTTCACAATTTACTTACAACGTTAGCCACATTCTAAGCCACATTCTAAGTTCTGAAGAAAGATATGTCACAAAAAATTTGTCATGCATATGTTTATTTGCAGTTGCCAAAACAATCATGAACCTAACTTATGTTTTTATATGATGGTCAAAATGACGGGTTGGTATATTTAGGGACACCATACTCTTGTCTCTTACAATTTCTAATAATGCAGATTTCGTGAACTTACATAATATTTTTACAAAAATAATTTTTATGTTTACGAAGAAAAGATACGTTGTGCTGAATTGATGCAATTGGCTATTTTGATATACGACCCGTATTATTACTAGGTAGCAAATGTAGTAAATTTTGTCATCTAGCTCTATTGTTCTTATTCAAATGTCAAAAAACTGTCAAAGCACTATTAGAATCGAAATAAACCATTTAGTCGGAGTGTATAAAACATATTTCTTTTTGCATTTGCGGCAAGCATTGCTATATTTATTTTGTCAAACATATTGCTGAGCATCCCCAAGTAATGAAAAAATAAAGTAAAGATTAGGAACTAGAGACATTGCTCAATGAAAACTCATATCAAATCCAACAAACAAGGATAAACTCCGCCAAAAAGTGACGACTGAAAGGTCAAGGATTCATTGAGAAGCAAAGTAATTGAGTTTCTCATGAATTTAAGCTGCGAAATGATGAAAGTTAGTTGTGTTTATCTAAAAGGAGTCATTTTTGCATCGGAATTTGACTAGAAAATGAATGGGCAAGAATCATATACTCTAGCAACCAGCAAAATCAATGGCGGAATGCTCATGTCGTCAAGGTAGTGTTCTGTTTTTGGTGTGATCAGATGGGTGAGATCAACTTTAAGCTGCTGAAATCGGACCAGGAATTCTACTAAGGAAAACCTATACTGATAACAATTGATTTTCTTCTGAAGGGAGCATAAATCGATATACGCTCACAATATACGGTCAGACATGACCCTATAATGTTTTATTCCGACTACTCCTGTCTATATGTTGCGATATCACCAAAGGCTATTTGGAAAAGTTTGGCTGAGAAATTTTGAAAAAAGTTACTACAATTTCAATTTATTACATCTCATGTTGTTTTACTGCTACTCCCTCACTCTCTCGTTTACTCCTTAATTGCCACTCTGCCTGCTCTCTTCGTCTGTGTTTTGTTTCTGAAGATGATGTGGCTTACCATCGAACTTAGATACTAGCATAAGTTCTATACAATAATTATACTTTAACTAATTTTCAACTACATTAACCCTTCATTACGTTCCAATCTATGTTATAATCGGCTAGACTTACCTATTAGTTTTAGTTCCAAACTTTCCCATGCGTCTAGCTCCGAGGTTTTTTCACCTGCTTCACAGCTTGTACTATGTCCCATTCGATATTATGTCCTTGCTCGACGATAACAGCCGCGATTGATAAGTTCATTGTAGAACTCCCCTTTCCTGCAGCATTTTGTGATTCTCTGATGTGCTCCTTTAATCGTACCTTTATTAAACTTTCGGTTTATCCTACGTATTTTGTTTTTCGTCCTAGGACGCTACCCGGTAAATGTTACTTTTTTTCGTTCTTTCTTTAATGGTCGTTTTTCACTTGCCAGTAAAGATTCAAAGCAGAAGATTTAAGGCAGGAGCTGTAGCTAGTCCCAACAAGTTCGATGCCAAAATTTTTCAAATAGTTTTTGAGCCTATTGAACTTAGTTGACGTAGGGAGGGTCTCACTTATTTGATTGTCATTAGTCTCACTTCAGTCAGTGAATTATGCGGTATAGGCGTTTCCTTTACATTTAGTTATTATGTTTATCTTTTATAACAAAAAAAAGGAAGAAAAAAGCTAGAATCTCCCGAGATAAATATTTTATTTCTTTCACGTGTTTTAATATCTTACGTTTTAATTCTTACTTCCTACTTCGTTGAAATCTAAACTCTTTCTTTTTTATTTACATGTAATATTCTTCTATTTATGCTATCCTAAATTTATTTACATCTTAATTTGTACTTTCCTTATTTATCTAAGTAACAATAATCTATAATATTTTACAACCTCCGACAAATGCAAATTGAGCCATAAATATTCGTTGGCCCTTCACCATCTAGCGCATATCCTTTTGAGATCTATCGAAGCCGACAACATCCTCAATTGTCGTAAAGCAATAAAAAGGGATCGCTCGTCCAAATGAGGATGGTCGGTCGAGACAAAGGATTATTGCGCTTGAGGTGTTATGTGATGGTCGATCATCACATTTGTAGTTTTATTATATCAGGCACTGATATAACAATTTGCTTCGTTCCGTTGCACAATCCGCATAATTTCTTTGCAACGTTTCGTTGCAAATCCGCATACATTTTTCGTTGCACAATCCGCATTTCATTGTAGCCATTTATATTTGCAATTAATTCGCGACCACCAGGACCCAGATTTCATATTTGCTAGTGATGGTACCGAAAGAGAAACTTCTAGATGCTTTATGTCTGAGAACAGACTTCTGTGCTTACCTCACTGTTTTCGGTTTGACAATGCAGTTGACAGAGCATAGAGAAAGGAGACTAATAAAACTAGCCGCGATATCGAATATTGTCAACAAATTTGTATCGGATTGTCAAAAGCTATATAAGATACGTCAAAATGCTACATTTGATGAAATACTAGTTCCATTTAGAAGGCGTTCGTTTTTGATGATAGATTTTTGATCTTGTATTTTAGAAATTCAGGTGGAGAAACACTAACAGATGAAGAAAGAAAGCTTTTAGTTCCTACGCAGGCGGTGATCCGTTTGAGTAAACCATTACATGACGGTAACAAAAGTATAACGTCTCACGTTGGTTCACGTCAATACAATAAGTTCAATACAATTGAAGCATTGAAAGAGAGGATTGACCTGTGTTAGCACGTTAAAAAAATAAAAGGTAAAAAATTCCCAGAGTTTTCGCTTGCCAAAACGATGCCAGAAACGCCATCGTTGTGTGGTTTTACAAAAAATACGACGTTATTCTCTCATATTCCCAAGAACGGAGAAAAAGTGATAGAAAGATAGAGAAACAATAAATCATATTGAAGGAACAACCACCGACTCAGGGAAGCCAGCAATTATAAATTTTTATAATTCTACAAAAGGAAAATTTAAAATAGATAAGAAGTACTCTTTGCACACTTGCTGCCGCCGATTTAGACAGTGGCCTATGACAATTTTGTACCAGATTTCGAAGATTAGTCCTGTCATTTCTTATCTTTTGCATGATGTACATGTGGGACGATAAACGAATAGAGGAACGTTTATATAGAAATTAGCTCGATAGTGGATGTGAGAGCATATAAAGCGAAGATTTTCGAAACTTAGGTTGTTCCGTGAAGTTGTGTGAGTTTGGAAAGAGTATTTGGTTTTGATAAGATAGAAACATTTGAAAATGAAGCTGATGAAGCCAAGAAACGATAGACTTGCCTTTCATGCCAACCTAAACTCGAAAGACAATCGACCTTAAGATGAAATTCGTCGAAAAAACACGTTTGTTTGTGCCCTGACTGTGCTTAAACAAGTGTGCCCTGACTATGCTTAGAATTAAAGGTGTAATTGCAGGTTTATGTTCCTCCTAATTTTTTCTATGAGTTATATTAGTCTAAAAAAATAATAGAAAGATAATGTTGCTGAAGAAGTCCGAACGATTATGGTCGAAAGTCGCCTTCTAAAATTCGAATGAAAATTAATAAGCAAAATTAAAAAAAACTTTCTTTTTATTATTTTTTTAGGTTAAATATATTTTGCGAAGATGGAATCAATCACAATTTTTTTTAACATTAGTCGCTAATGGATATACTATTTGTTGTTATTCTGAGAGGAGTATTTTCTGTGCTTTGTTTTTTTATGTTGAATAGTCTTATTGTTCCCTAAAAGCCAAATATTATTGTAGTCTTGTATTGGAAAATTCAACAAAGTTTATTTAATCTCTATTTAATTTTTTCTTAAAGCCCTTTAATTGTTATCATAATGCAAAGACAAATATTTAACTCATCACCTTCTTCAAAAGACTCTATTTTATATACGCGGTCTCTCGGGCCTCACATCGGTAGTAACGTTACAAAAAATTCAAATAAATTTAAATTAAAGAAATTAAATTTAGAAATTTAAGTAAATAACTTTTTAAAAAATAATAAAGTGGTATTTATCGCAAGAAAGCCCAAGTAATCAGTTCCGAATTCAGCGCAAAAGTTGTTGGAAGTTTGTAAGATTTTCATATGCACCTTAAAAATAAACTAATTCATCTTTTATGTAAATTGTTACCACAAATATATTTAAATAGGGATGAGTGGTAGCATACCCTATATTCCTTCAGCTAATATGCTAATGTATACTATTGTTTATTAAAACTTTCCTTATATTTTAAGCTTATTTTGAAAACGAAATACGCTAATCAGTTCAATTAATTCATAATACATAATCACCGGCTAAATAATTATTCCGAAATGCATTAATTGAAAAAGGAAAACGTTTTACGCATATCTGCAAAATTCAACACTCGCTATTTACTCATCACATATTGATTCTTCTTTCCTTTTCATATCGCTGGGACATAAAGGATAAATAAACATTGAAATCTTAACCATTCTGTTACCTAATTTTCTGTTTCCAACCAACAAATTTCCCAGATGCTTTATTTAAATCTTCGAATAATTTTCGAATGTTTAACAAAAAGCTAGGAAATAAATTCACTCAAAAAGATCAAGCTAATGACCAAAAAGCAAAAGTTCATTGCAAAAATGTCCATTAGCACCTTAACGCGTTTCATCGTCTATCAGAATGAAAAAGCCCTCGTTGCAAGTGGGTTTTCTTTGATCCGACAAGGCAACGTTTAGTCCCTTCTAAGAATATTTTCTTTTTTTTTTCGCTGGCATCCTCCGTTGTGCCATCCCATCTACTTCAACTCTTATTCGGTAGGAAATATTCAAGAATTCGTCCTTGAGAAAATACCCTCTTTAGATTTGCAGGCCGAAGGCTGATGGATACTCTTCTGAAGGGATGGCAAACTGTTGCTTTGGCCGTTAGTGGTAATGGTTTTGTGTCGTCACCTTGATTTAAAAACACGCAAGTGATATAAATGTTAATGTGGTTGTTCATATTCTGGAGTTTGTTGAAAAGGATGTGGTGATAGTGAGTGTAGGTTTCGAAAATTAATCATAATTATAAGTGAAAGTGAATATATTTGTACAAAAATAGACATAGGCATATCTCACTTTATCGAATTATTTGTATGTGTATGTTTGTATGAATGGCAAAACTAGAATTTGAGTCCCTTTAAACCCTAGTAAAGAAAATGAACATGCGCATTTTAAACCAATGTCTTTAAAAAACACCAACATTCAATTCACAGAGAACTGAGAGTGTCCGAACATAGGTCAACAACATTCATTTCGGAATTACTTAATTTTTAGTCAACGAGTGTCTTCTTTATTATCCATTTGCAAGACTTTTTTAATCATCCATATATATCAAAAATAATCAAATAAAATATTCGTAGCTATATTTGTCCTTTCACACCACTTCTTACTGGCTCATTTACATTTACGTAAATAAGTTAAGTGAAGCAACTACGTTTTATGATAGGTAACGACACGACTCAAAAAGCATCACCTGCTTACACTTACCTTGTTTTGAGATTCCGAGACAATTTCAAATGTCTCATTTCTTAATTTCCATGCAAAAATTTAGGAACATATAACCTGTTTCATAATTGGTCATGCCCTCGAGCATTTTGGCAAATATTTGGAACAGGATGCATATTTCACTCCGTAATGCCTGCCGACAACAGAGACCGAATTGTCGATTACATGCACATTTTCAATCTCTTTGGAATCCTTACAAGCCAGTTAAATCTTAAAATTCTTTTAATTCACTTGATCATCAAAGTAAGCAGGCAAATTCTGAAATATTTCCGTTGCGTAGGCCCTTTACGAAGAAGAAATTTTATGATTCTGCGTTAGACAGCGGAAGGTCACAGACTGTAGCTTTAGCCATAGCTTAAGTACGTACAAACACTTCTGCCCGCAGGGTGGCGGATCTGGGCACCAAGAGATTTACTCCCTTATGCTGGGTTTTAATTTTGATTCCAGTGAAGAAAACGGGGAGTGGTGCGCAGACCTTAACCTAGCAAAAAAGCTACGAAATAGGCTCTTAGTTCAAATTATAGTGTCCTCAACCTGGAGGTTGAGGTTCGTTCAGGAACCGCGGGCAACTGTTAAGCCCCCATCTTGGGATGGATCAGTTTATTGAGTTACGGCCCTTCGGGGAGTATCGCGGTGGCTGTGGTGCTACATGGGTGGCGTTGCCCTACAACGTCAGGAATAGCTAGGTTCCGCATCAACCAGTATGTAGGTTGGAGACATCCCTAATGAAGACTGGTACTGCGTGATCTCCAGCAACAAACAAATCAGGTCTATAGCATAAACATAATTGGAATATATAACTAGAGTCTATGGCTGTATATATACATATCTAAAAATCGAACCTTATAATAATGAACCCCTAACTATAGCCAAATCGTTTAATTTGGAAAAGAATAATGGAAGTTGCAATAATTAACAAAAAATTTATAAAAACAAGAGAAATAGCACATAAATGCAAGTAGCTTATAAACGGAATAAATAAAGCAACGTAACCATTATTTGGCGATCTAACCACCGCACTGAACCCACTGAGCCTGAACCAGTAGCTCCAACTTTGACTGCAAAAACGGATGCATTTTAGCGGAAATGCAACCACCGGGGAGCTCTTGCTGAACAAATTAGTATTGAACCGTCATTTCAGGGAAACGGCGTGGCTGGGGAAATCAATAAAAATGAGTTTAATAAATAAAATAATATGAATGGAAAATTGGATAAATAATAATAATGATAATAATAATAATAATAATAGGGAAAAACCTAATGAACTCCTTGAGGTCATCGTTGAACGCCAGGCTGACTGCACCGTTTTCGTGTTTCATGTGGAGTTTCAGGAAGATCTAGCAGATGGAATGGGATTCTGGGCTGAATACTTCCAATCGGAGCTAGCTGGTCGCGAACGATGACTCTTGGCTTCAAAAATAATGGATAACTTTGGAAGGCGTAATTAATACGCGCGGAATTGAATTTGAAATAATTTAAATGAAATTATGTGTGGCATAATAAAATAAGGACATTTAACTTGGGAATAAACAATAATTTAATATAAAACGTTTAAAATATAATTAAAACGAACATAACCTAACTAAGAATTGAACTATACCTGAATACCGGTTTTATGGTTTTCCATACAGCCAAACATGGACTAGCCGAACAACTCGGGGCCCCAATGAAGCAGTTCGTGCCCTACTCAAACACACACCGGGCATATAGTTTTCACAAGAGCAGTTCTCCAATATTGGCAGACTTAAATTGGCGATGCTGGGGCAGCGCAGGAAGATGACCACCTTTTCAATGCACATTCATTTAAGCCTTCAAATTTTCAATAATTTGGAATTTCAAATGTCTGATATTGACGAATCTAAAACATCCTCGCCTTGATTCAACCCAGGAAGTCAGCTGTATGAGGTTTAGCCGCTAGGTTTAGGAACTCATCACAGTAGCTCCGTAGAACCCGAAGGTGTACCAACACTTCAAACAAACTCCCGACCTAACCATGTGCAACCAAAATACGTTTAATTATATTTGGATTGCTAAATTTCCACTCACTTTTCTATTAAAATAAAAACCCACATCTTAAACTTTGGCGTAGAAACCGCAGTGTAAAGGTGAATCAATTTGCACTTTTTTCTATCCCTTTCTGAGAGTTGTCACCCGAAAGTGTTAGCCCTATACGTAGTCAAGCTACACTTTAGCACTCTTGTGGACTTTCGAATGAATACACCACGCCTGTGAGTCGAGAAGACCTACCATTTGTCAGTCGACAAAAGAGGAATTTTATTGGACAGTAAGAGTAAGCAAAGGAAGGGCTCAACGCGGACAGGATAGAGCAGACGTCTCTGAACTTCGAAGAGCTTCTAAAAGTGTCGAAGAAGTCTTTGCCAGGGGCACTAAACATATTAACCGGTAAATTGGCTATTCTTTTGTTTTGAGAAACATGAAGATGATTGATTACATGGTATCAGCTGGTTACTAGAAGACGTGGCGCAATGAATCGATTTAACGACTATAATAAGTGTGATTGTATAGATTTCTTCCAATGCATGTCATGAAAACGACCGATATTCAAAACAGTTAAATGGATCTCTTTTCAATGCAGAAGTGCCAAAGACTGATACTGCCAAACTACAGAACAGAGAGGCAGCTGGACTGACCACAATATTGGTTGAGGTACTGAAACCAGCGGAAAAAACGCAGGAGTGCTGTTACTGATTTAACCCGTCAAGCTGAAAAATATTCTTTAGATTATAGTCAATGGGAAAATAATAGGAAGCTTTGCTTCGTCATACATTTGGGTCATTCCTGGAGATAGTAATCAGATCTAAGCTATAATTAGCCATAAGTGAAGAAGAGGGTCTCTAGACGCCATGATCAAAATCACAAAACAGTAGGACTAACGTAAGGGTCCTGCCACGCAGCAAAACAAATTAGAATTTTTGGTGAAAGTCAATGCATTATTGAATGCATCCATCGCTATTTTAACAACACTAGTTCACTTAATTTTAAGTTTTAAAATGTCAAGTCCACTAAAAGGGATAATTCTATAGATTGCAGACAAATCTCAAACTTCAATGGATGGGCTATTCGCTCGATTCCATCAGCTTGGTGATAAGCCTGTTGTCATGTCGAGGCTAACTTTCTGTTATCCTTTCGTTCTTAACAATTTCGCATTCCGTAAGCCTAGATGAACTTCATCTGCTCACCTGACAAGAAACTTTGCTCGTATTATGTAAACAATAACAACGCATTCACTTATTAACACCCATTCTAAATGACGGCGCAACCTAGGCGTCCCCGGGCTGCACCATTAATAAGACTTGAGGCTTATCTTATCCTTTAATACTAACCTGGATGGATTGATATGTTGGATTCAACATGGAATTAACTTTGCACCTTTTTGCATATTTTTAAGGTTAAAAACTTATCGCAGATATTTATTTACCGCGTTGCCTGTCCCATAAAAAAATTGGGAACTAATCAGGACAGCCAAGTCAATTTTTCGTTTTAACCTGTTAACCGGACAAGACGCATAAATGCGTCAGGCGTAAACAATATCGGGTACGGGTAGGACATATGAATACGTCCTCGAAAATTAATTTGCGCCCTGGAACAGACGGGACGTATATTTCCGATCGACTATGATATTACGTCATCCATGCGTGTCTCGACATGAATCGACATGCGTATGGAATCAGAACAATTTTGCTATCGTGAGTGATAGACGTGTTTTGTGTGACCAGTGACGGTTACGTATTTACACTTACCACCTATTTTATTTTTTTATTTAATTAAATGCTTACAAATACATACAATGGTTATAAAAATATTTCTATTATATATTATTTTTATTTCCAATCTTTTTATAAATTTTTTTTAGTGTTCATCAAAATGAATGAGAGTGATATCAGTGATGATGAAATCAATGTACCGGCAAGTAAAAGAAGGAGACGTATTATGAGTTCGTCATCGGAGTCATCTAATAATGATTTTGACTACGACACACAATTGAGCGATACTGAGAGTGAAGATAATGAAGAAGTTGATGAAGTTGGTCCTAGCAACAACAATGTCTCTGAAGAATGGGTGCCTCAAAATGCAGAAAGATCACAATTTCCCTTCACTGCACATCCGGGAAGAACATTCAATACTCCTTCAAAAAATGTTCCTTTATTTTATCTAGAGAAGTTTTTAGATGACGACCTTATAAAATTAATAACAGAACAAACAAATTTGTATGCCGCTCAATTTTTTGCCAATAATCCGGAGTTGAAACCACGTTCGAGACTTCGAAAATGGAAGGATACAAATGAAGCTGAGATGAAGATATTTTTGGGGCTCCTAGTTTTACAAGGGATAATTGGAAAACCAACTTTAGAGTGTCATTTTTCAAGAAGAAGAATAATTGAAACACCCTTTTTTCATGAAACTATGAGCGAAAACAGATTTGGATTATTGTGTAAGTTTTTACATTTTGCAGACAATCTAAGTTTTGATCCTAAAACGTCTCATAAAAAAACATACAAAATCAATCCAATTATAAATAATTTGACAGAAAAGTTCAAAACATTTTATGTTTGTGAACGAGACATATGTGTCGACGAGTCTCTTTTATTGTGGAAAGGGAATTTATCCTGGAAGCAATACATAGCAACGAAACGAGCTAGATTTGGCATAAAGCTATTCATTTTGTGTGAAAGCCAATCTGGATACGTTCAAAACATCATTTTATATACAGGAAAGGACACAAACTATGGTTCAAATTACCCACAAGAAAAACAATCATCAAGAATTGTTTTGGAGTTAGTACATGACTTACTGAATAAAGGGTGTAGAATTTACCTAGATAATTTCTATACTTTAATACATTTGGTTGAACTCTTGCGTCAAAACAACACCGACATTGTTGGGACAATGAGAATAAGTAGAATCGGTATTCCCAGTGAAATAAAAACTAAACAATTGGAAAAAAATGAACATACAGGGTCTGTATAATAAGTAACCGGACTGAGCCTGCCCCGCGCCGTCAAAGCGTTTGCTAATCGGTATCTGGTGCTGTAGTGGTGGTGGGGGTCTAGGGAAAAAGAACCGCGCTGCAGCAGTTGCCTCCAAGCGCTTGGAGAGATAGCATCGAGCGAGAGCAGAGTGCGTGTTCAGTTACATCGTCGGAGTGAAAATGGAGAGAACGATCGAGCAACGTGTTAGCATCAAATTTTGTGTCAAACTCAAGAAAACGGCCACGGAAACTCTTCAAATGATTCAAGAGGCTTACGGTGAGGATGCTTTGTCCAGAACCCAAGTGTTTCAGTGGCACAGAAATTTCCGGGAGGGCCGCGATGACGTCCATGACAAACAGCGCGTCGGTCCTCCATCAACGAGTCACACGGACATAAATGTGCAAAGAGTGCGTGATGTGTTGAACAGTGATCGTCGTCTGAGCATTCGGGCTATCGCAGATGAGGTTGGAATTGATAAGATGACCGTTCACAACATTATTAAGAACGATCTGGGCATGAGGAAGATCTGCGCGAAGCTGGTACCCAAACGCCTGACTGATGAGCAAAAGGAGCGTCGTGTTGCTGTCGCTTCGGAAATCCTTGATCGACTGCAAACCGAATCAGAGTTTTTTAACCACGTTATTACAGGAGACGAGACGTGGGTTTTCGAATACGATCCTGAGACGAAGCGGCAGAGTTTGGAGTGGCACACACCGGCGTCACCACGACCGAAAAAGGCGCGCATGAGCAAATCGAAGGTGAAGTCGATGCTCATTGATTTCTTTGACGTGAAAGGCATTGTTCACAAAGAGTTTGTGCCACCCGGCCAAACTGTAAACGGCCAGTAATACAGAGAGGTGCTCCGTCGACTAACCGCCCGGGTTCGCCGAGTCCGTCTGGAGATTGCCGATTCGTGGATCCTCCATCACGACAATGCTCCGTCGCACACCTGCCTGCTCGTCACCGAGCAGTTGGCCAAACAGTCAAGGGCAACGTTGCCACAGCCTCCTTACAGCCCGGATATGGCACCAGCGGTCTTCTTTCTGTTCCCCAAGATCAAGAGACACCTTAAGGGGACGCGGTTCGGGACTCTGGAAAACGTTCAACGTGCTACGACGAGGTCTCTAGACAGCATCGAGGTTGCCGACTTCCAGGGAGCGTGCGGGGATTGGAAAATCCAGTATCCACGTGTTATCGACTCCAATAGGAACTACTTTGAAGATTTCTAAAGAAAAATTGTACATATTTTCCCAATAAAAAATTTCGTGAGGTCAGTCCGGTTACTTATTATACAGACCCTGTATTGTAAGATACAAAGGCAAACTTATGGTTTTAAAGTGGAAGGACAAAAAGGACGTATTGCTGCTCAGTTCAATTCATAATGACGAAAAGACAATGATTGAAAAGAGAGGAAGAAGTCAAGAAAAACCTAATGTTATCCTCGATTAAAATAAGAATATGGGCGGTGAGAAATTAGTTGATAACAATATCGTGAACACCCACCCAAAGCCATCAACAAGCAGCTCCACACCAAAACCATCACGCATAGTGGAAAGGCATTTTCCAGAGCAAATGAAAAGTGACACAGGAAAAACTAAATCCCGGAAATGTCGAGTGTGTTACAAAAAAGGTGCTAGAAAAGAATCTACTTACTGGTGTCCGATTTGTAGTGTAGCATTATGTATTGATAATTGTTTTAAAATATATCACACAGAAAATGAGTTTTGAATTTTTATATGTACCTATTGTGTAATTCTATTTTGTTTACTTGCTTTTACTTGTTTTGTGATTCCTTTTGTACTTCAAAAATATTAATAAATGATATATATTTCATAGTTTTTCATTTATTGTATGTATAAATAAAAATATAGAAATATGAAATGACGGTCTCCGGGCGTGACGTATTGACATGTCCTAGCGAAACAATACGCGTCCGGTACATGTTGCATAATTTGAACGGAAACTCCCCGGTTAACAGGTTAAATGATTCTAGATAGTTTGAGAGGCATTATCTACAACACAAAAAGGATTAAGATTTTGAGAAATAGGTATTATGGTTCTGGGCCATACATGGCTCACGGTCGTGTGGAGGAGCCTTTTCCGGCTGCCCATGGTCGTGATCTATATACGGCTCATACTTTATAGTATTATACTTTGTTATTTTATTTATTTTATTTTATGTTATTTTATTTTTAAAATGCTATAACATTTTCATGGTAATGTAAAAATTTTGCATGGCAATATCATCAAAATATTTCAACGAATAACATTCCTAGTAGCTACCAGTTGTGTTTACACGGTAGTGTTGTGTATACGTTGAGTCTGCGCTTAGGTCACTGTTGTTTACATTTCGGTGTTTACCTGTTGTTTACATTTCGATTGTGCTCATAGCAAGAAACTTTATTTTTTATTAAGAGCTGATAAGAAAAAGGAAAGCGCTTTGGAGATTACTGAAAAAATGTCGGTTTCAGAGGAAGATACTCGAGAAAGATGTTTTTTAGCGATTATGACATCGTTAATCCCAATTCTTTCCAGATGGGATTTCCGAATCTGATTCAAATAATGTTATGTCTTCAAATGTCATGTCTCTTATAGGTAAAGCAAGAAACGCTCAGTACCAAGAACAATTAGCGCTAACTATTTTGAAATGGTTGCCCCATGTCCTACTTAGTCGAAAAAGCTAACAACTACAGGAATACATCAAAGTTTCTTCGGAAAAAATTAATGAAATAGATGTAAATGTGTTGGAAAATGGCAAAGAATGTAACCATTGCAAGAATAGCAGCATCATATTACATCTCCAAACATTCACATCCAATGAGATCATTCTTTAGCATGTTTGTATCGTAGAATCTTAACTAATGAAACGTTGAAACTAATGCTATCACAAACGAACTTCTATGCAAGACAGCTTAAGCAAAACCATATTTGCAATTGTCAAAATTATGCCGCATGAACAAGATAGAAAAATGTGACTACGGAAAAAATGCTAAAATTCATGGGTTTACACAAGCTTATGGGTATTTTGTTGTCCCCTAGCTTAGAAGCCTAGTGGAAACCAAATTCAATATATTACCATCCAATTCTACAAAATTTCAATTCGGCATTTTTTTCGAATTTCGTATTACAATATTTCACATTGTTAACATGAGTTTATAATCGCTTTTACACGAAATTTCGACTTAGGCACATTTTTGACAGCACAGCGCCCAGAGATGCAGATAACCAGTTCTACAAAATAAATTCACTTGCCCAACCTGCTTTCAATAATTGGAGGAATTGTTACTGAATGAAGAGTTAGGAGAATTTTTAATAGTCATGGACGAATCTATGATGCCCTTTTAGGGAGAATATAATTTTGCCAGTACAATCCTTTGAAGGCTCACAAATATGACTTCAAAATTGTAACACAACCAAGTAGGATTCGTCTGAAACGACATATTGTATGGAGGATATGAACCTTATGTTGAAAATTCAAATAAGCCTGGAAGCGTAGTAGCGTTTTCGTGCAGTGAGTTGCTGTAAGCCGAACGCATTATTATTTATGATCATTTTTATAACAGTGTGGGCTTAGCCAAATACTTACTACAGCGAAAACTAATTTATGTGGCGCTCTGCGTACAAATCGGATGGATATTCCTTAGGTCATAAAACTGAAGAAAATAAGTCCCAAAAAGGATGAAGTAACTGCACTTCAAAAAGAAAATATGACAATTCTCAAGTAGAAAGACAAAAGAGATGTTATATGATTTTGAGGTACCCATGTCAGGACGAAGCCATACACCAATAAAATCGAAAACTGTGCCCAGCTCCTAATAAACCAAGAAAAGTATAGATGTATCTGATACATCGGAAGGAGGAAATAGCTCCTGTGCCATACCAAATTGCACTTAATTTATTGATTTGTGCTTCAATAACAAAAACTTCATTAATCTATCAACAATTCCACCCATCGATCAACAGAAAATCGAGATTGACAGTGATGCTGAAGCACAAAGAAATAACAAAAGAATATCTGAATATAAATAATCAAATTGGTTCCAACACCAACGGTTCAAGTCAATACCAAAATGGTCATTATGCCTTTCATCTGATCATTTCTTATCGAAAATTAACAGAAACCAAAATGGCAATATCGTAAGAAATCGTGATTTAGGGTGCTATGCTGCGTAACATAAATCAGGTGCAAAAAAAGAAAACGCTGAGAAGAAAGCAAAAAAATTGATACAGAATGCGTTACACGTACAATAGGTGCTTACTTAATTTGCTAAAAAAAATTATACTGGGAAGAGGGGGCACGCTTTGTGGAATACATATGGTTCGCAGGTTCCCATAACAAGGAAATTAAACGCTTCTTTAATTATAACTTCAGCATTGTAACTGAAGTAACAGCTTTATTTGTGTGTCTATTTTATTTCAATAAGAACCATTGCTTCCACAATAAAAATTAATACAAGCAAAGTAAGAGTTGCCTCCAATTGAAGTACATTTTCCATGCATCTGTTGCTTCCAAAAATCGCATTGAACCCAAACTCGCCTAGATTACTGTCTCGGTACTTCAAGCGAAAATCAAACGGAAATATTCATCCTCAGAGCTGGAATCGCTGCTAGCATTCAACTGTCAAATACCTGGGCCACTGACAGATACTTACTGACAGGAGATGCATGGCTTTTTTTTACTTATCCTTGGGGTTTTTTTTTAATACTTGGTTGTTTGTTCCTTATTTAGATTTATTTTTTCCGGAATAGCATTATTTCTTTTGTATTTTTAGACTTGGTAGCGATTATACGATTTCGGTGAAAGAGGAACATAACCTGTTTATATGCCATACAAAATTAATTCCTCTGCGAATAACTTTTATGGCAATGGATTACATATTGCTATTGCCAACGTAGTCGAAGATGTCGATGACTCTGGACCATTACTCGTATTTTTGGGCTGCAACAGCTCTTTACAGAACTAGGATCACCAGGCGTGTCAGACCCAGCCAGTTTTAAGACATAAGGTTCACGCGGTGGTTTTTGGTTAGAATCACGCTTGATTTTCGTAATTTCCACGAAGTTGTTCCTCAGTGCTAAGTTGTCTTTTTCTTTGACATCCGAAACACAAATTATAGTAGAACTGTCATCAATGAAAGTCAAACCCGGCACATGTTGCAAAGTACGTGTAAGTAAGTAGTAGACGTCTAATACTCATTGTACATATTATGGAGTGTAAAATACGATCAATATATGCAAAACCAGTGTCGTTGAATTGGTCTCGTTTGATGCAAAATAATCATTTTTTCGAATCCACCCATTGCTTTATTCGGTATCTACGTGACAACATGAAGTCTAAGGGACAGTCGCACAGGTGTCGTACATTGTCCTTGTTTTCCAATATCATTATGCATTCGTAGCCAGCAGAAAAGTCTAGGTTCAGCACCGACTTAGTTATCGTCTAACTACGTCGTCTAACTCTAAACCATCATTAGCATAAGGACGTAGGTCTGTCAAGCTGAGAGAGGTAAATCCTCAGCAAATGACTATTCAAATCACAGGTATGACTAAGGGGAAATACAACAAGGAAATTAGCGCTGATATGGCAAAATACTGGATGCGATGGACGGACGATCAATCGCTTAGCGCGAGTTGTTTTTGACAAAGAGCATCTCTGTACGCCTCCCCGGACTTCTAGAATCGGATAACTTTTTCAGATAAAAGTAGATTATGCGTTTTTGACATCAAAGGGAGGAAGATTGTACGGAGACTGAAGAGAAAAGCGCTCGAAACAACTGATCGAGCACCCACTATAAAACATGATAGTGGCGGAACCACGGAGTTGGGGTGCATGTCAAGCGGCGGACAATTTAAGGTAAAGCGCAATGAAACTTGAACGACTACCGGATTTTATTTCCAACACGATAGGAATGCGAAACAAACTGGTGAAGCAGTGAGACTTTGGCTCCTATAGGAAGATCTGAAGCTGCCCCAGATGCCAACACATTCATCGGATCTCAATCTCATTGGACCCCTATGGAATCCAATAAAATGACATAAAAACCTAACATAAAAAAGCCAATTTACACGTTTTTTTAAAGGTGAATGCAGACTTTTTCAACCTTGTTCTTGGTTTTTTGCAACAAATGTTTCATTTATGGTAGCTTCACCGAGCTAAATTCAACAAATTTTAGCTAAAATTAAGTTCACCGAATCAAAATACAATACAAGGGCTGTCTCAAAAGTTCCCGGACTGGTCAAGAATAAAGAAAGCTGGTGGCGGCATCTTTTTTTTAAGATCTTTTCAGCATTTCATCCAGCATTCATCCTATATGCTGTGTCAAAATTTCATGACATTTGGACGAATAGAACCCAATTTATTGCGCTCTATGTGACAACACTTTTGTATCATCGGTCTAAAAATGAATTTCGAACAAAGGGCGAATATTTAATTCGGTTGTAAACTTCGTAAAACGGCGGCGCAGACGCATCAAATGATGCGAAATGCTTATGGTATCGAATTTTATCCCAGACCTCTATCTTCGAGTGATTTAAACGTTTTAAAGAAGCCCGAAGTGTTCTGGATGACGACGAACGTTCCGGCCGTCCAAAATCAATTGTGAATGAAATGAACGTTGAATTTATGCGTGAATTTATTCAAAATGAGCCAATATCCTCATTGCGTTACATAGAAATGGAGCTTAATATGTCCCGTGAGTTGATTCATCGCATTTTGACGGAGAACTTGGGCCTCAGAAAGATTTGTGCACGATTCGTTCCTTACAAGCTGACCGATGACAAAAAATTTACATTGATTAAGGAAGACAAAATGGACCCAATCTACTGAAAATTCATTGTAAGGGGTGACGAGACGTGGTGTTATCAATATGACCCCCCAAGCAAGCGAAAAAGTGCCGAATGGCTGCATCTGGATGACCCACCCAACAAATCGGGTTTGGAGATGTCAAAAGTCAAATCAATGTTGATTTTTTCAACGATTCCGAGGGGATTGTCCACAGAGAGCTCATTCCATAAGGCCAAATGGTTAATGCTGTGTCTTTGTGTTATGAAGCATTTGCTTTCGCGAATACGTTGTATTCGGCGAGAATATCGTGAATATGGAAGTTGCTGTTTGTTACACGATCATGCGTCAGCTCATTTTTCATCGCTGGTGACCGGTTTTTTGATAAAAAATGGCCACTTTCCATCAACCACTCGCCATATTTGCCTGATTTGGCACCATGTGACTCATTTCTGTTCGGGAAATAATATTTGGTCTTGAAAGAAAAGTGTTTTGCGATCATTGAAGACATCCGAAAATCGACGACCGCTTTTCTGAACATGATATCAAAGCAAATCTTTTGACACGATTATAGACCGTGTAAATCGGTCTATAAGCGTAAAGTGATTGAATAAAATAAATCCGTTTCGCTGAAATCTTCGTAGTTTTTTTTATTCTTGACCAGCCCTGGAACTTTTGATGCACACCTTGTCTATAAAAACATTTATTAAAAAATTTAAGATAACTTTTTTATGAGAATATTTTGATAAGCTGTGTACGCAGACTTTTTTCTGGAGCTAAAAACAGATATCATTATTTCATCAGATTTGTAGTAACAATGTTGAGTAAAATGAATAATCATCACCTAATTTTCTTTAACTAGATCTAGTGTTGATTGAAACAAGTATGAAGAGCGGTTCTTTGAAACCAACAGCAGAGATGGTTCTACTTGACCTAACGTCCTTGATATAATGTTTCACTAATATGAAATCCACATCATTATGAATTCAACAGATAAATTTTCCACCAATAATGCAATCAAAAGGAAACACATGAGAATCATGAAAAATCGAAGAATATGAAGAATCATGAAGATAGATAGGACTATCCAATCCTTGGTAAGGCCAAAAATATCGAATCCTTTTAATATTATAATAAAAACAATTATTGTTGTTAACATGATGTTTCCCTGTAGCAGCTTTGATAACAGTTAATTCCCCTCGTTCGTGTACACTCTCTCTCGAAGAAGCTTCACATTTATGGGTTGATACCAGGTTAAATCAGACCAGGTTTAACCAGGAGTACATCTTAACCAACCTACATCCCTTTTTCACCACTTACCACCGCCACACTTTCGAACGTACTTCGAAATCTCCCAGGGTATAACCAGACTGGAGACGGAATGGTCGTTAGACTAGAGCTACTCGCACTTGAATCTAACCTCGATGCTGCCGTTCACAGCAATAACGTCCAAAACGTCATGTCCGCCACCCAAAACGTCAGTTTTAGTTCATCAGTTGAATCGTGATTATGATCAAACTGTCATATTTGACAGGTTCAGATCATTTTTTTATCTTTTTCATAGGCTTCATTGCTATGCTGAAAAAAGTAGAAATTGGTAGATATTGAATAGAAGAAGTAAAGTGGTATTACTGATATCTCTTTATTTGATTTTCGATCTTTTCGTCCTGCTCAGAATTAAGGTAATAGTTACCCTATTTTTCACTAAATTGACATTACCTAGGGTCAACGCCTGTTCGTGAATTTTAAATTGGTGATTGCGATCCTTTATTTTGCTATAAGCGTTGCAGTTCTTATAGATATTGTAGGCCAATTTAAATGTTAGTCATGAGATCCTGTTTCTCATACGTTGGTCCTACAGTATAATGTTATGTTGAGTCCTGGACCCGTGCTGATTATACTGTATCACCAAGCAATGCTTGTTTAGCAAACCGTTTAATATTCCCAATATTTATGACCGTGACGTTGGAAAATGACCCGTATCTAGTTACGAAAAACAGACGGATTGATTTTTTTCATAAATTTTTTACTACAATGAAGCCTCTAAAGTCCTAAAAGTACTTCTATTTTTTCTACTATTTCTACAATGTAAACTATAATTGTGGCACGCAACAAAGCAGAGTAGAGAAATCTTAATATGATTGAATTCAATGATGCTACCGACGGATCAATTTATTATCAAACATTAAGAGGCTCCTAATTGTATTAAGTAATGTTCAAAATGAAATATTTTTATTTTGAGTAAATAATTTGTGAAGGTTTTTGTACACCGATAGAATCTCGAAGAAAATCACCTGGGGCTATGCCGCGAATGTTATCCTTTCAATCAAATGACATACATCAAATTTTCTGTTACAAGATGTTTGCGTTCAATCAGCAAAAATAAGCGACATACCGAAAAATTGTATTTGAATATTGTTTCAAACCATTCCCAATAGGGTCCGTAGCAACCCAGGATACATCGAACTTTAAAAAAAATATCCAGTTCATATCTACCATATTATTAAAATTCATGACGTTACTACTGAGATTGCAAGTGTTGGTCAAAGGAACAAGCTGCAAAAAATCTTGAAAAGCTCACAATTAGACAACATTCACTGTTGCGAAGAATTCTCAAACTGAAGAATACGAAACAGGATTCGAACAAGACTCTGGGAAGCTCCGTTTGACATGGGAATGGGAATTGCTTGTGTAGATTTTAAGCTCATTCTCGTCCCTGCCTTTTATTTCACATCTTTTATATTTTTCTACATTCAAACATACAACAAAACTTGCGAGTACTTTCTCTTTATTTTTTGTGCGCCTCGTGTCTACCTTCCTCTAGTTTCTCATCAACTCGAGCAGAAAGAGTCGGTATAGTGGAAAGAGAGTTTCAAGGATGTTTTAGAATTTTCTCAATATTGTGTTACCAGGTTGAGCGTGTTTTATTTTATTCTTCTTGTTGCTCGTATTTTATTGCGACGATGATGTAGGAGTAGACATTCTTTTAAGCTCTTCATGAATTAAACAATAATTATTTGAACGAAAGTAATTATTACCAGATATTTAGATTATGTGAAATTGTCGTAAGCCGGGAATATTCCATTAGATTCAATGGGTTTTTTTTTGGTGTAAATTTAATGAAATTACCTTCGCTACTTTTATGCTCGCGAAAGGTTCATAAAGGATTAAAGGTGAGCAGATACTGTTAGCTTTATTGCTAATTCATTGGGCCATTGAGGCCATCACAGGCACCTTAACGACATTTAATGCATTTGACAACTACGCGTAGCAGTAGCGATAATATTGCTTTAAAGTACTTGCGAAATCATAACCTGAAATGTTTCGTCCTTGGATGAACTTCATGAATTTCAGAGCTTGAATGAATTGACTAAGGCTTAGCCCGATGGAACCGCGATTCATTAAACAACAGAGTTTACTTTAGTCTACTTTACCTTGCAAAGATGTTATTCTTAAACGAAAATCGAAAGATCTATTTCGACTGCACTTTTTTGCAACTCATAAAATGGTTCCTGCAAACCACACAAAAAATAAATGGTTTTACTTAGCAGAATGACTGGGTCTGCTCTTGGAATAAAGAAGTTGCATCCTGAATTTTTGTGTTCAACCGTTACCAAACTAATGCAAATTACACACCTACTATATCCGTTCCACATCAGTCATTCGTCAGATGGAAATGTTGGAGGATGTGAATGAAAACTCCTCATTGCTAATTGAATTCGAATAATAAAAACCTCCTTCCTGCATGTCGAACGAAGTTATCATGTGAACCGTGAATGTGAGAGCTAGCACATTGACAATCTAACAAAACGAGCTGGCATGAGTGGGCTGCAGTATAGGACTAATACTATTTACTTACGTACTTACAAAGAAAAACTACTAAGTCGTGGTTTCTGCGAACCACCAACATTATATGCAACATCTAATTGGCTAAGTTCACTTTATTGCAAGTAACTAAAGTCAACATCTTACCCCATATTTAATGCCACTTAAAATTTTTTTTAATCAAATCTAATATGTCTTTTACTTTTCACCAAATTTTTAAGTTACACAAAATTTGAAAAATCTTATTTACCTCCGCATGTCGAGATTGGTGACGATTTTGGACTGAAATACTTGCGCTATAATAATTACAGTGTTGCTTGTACTGTCAAAAACTACTGTCAAAAACCTACGTGTTACTGAACTTCGCTGCTCATTGAGTAGCAGACAAGCTACGAATTTTCACTTTTTGTAGGTTTAGTAACTCTCATTTTGAATGCCGTCCTGCTATAGATATATTTTCGTCACTTTTATCGTATTTCATATGCTAGTTTTTGGAGAGATCTCCAGGATTAGAGTAACAGTTGTGGCATGTCAACGCGGAGCCATACACGGCTGTACCACTGCGAGATACAATAGACAGACTTCGCCCGTTTTTTCTTGGTACTAAAAGGCAGAAAGTATTTTCAGCAAGATGAAAACGTGGACGATATTATGCGCAACTCATTACCAAGGACGTATTGCTAATGATTAATGAATATATATTGACGAAAGTTTCATATAAGGATGGAAATCAGAAGGTTCCCACATGTTGATAAAAAAATGCTAAAATTTTGTTGAAAAATTACGTTGAAGAGCAATGAACTTATTTGGAAATTTTATAATGTTTTTTATGAGGTCTTTTTTGTGGGCTTTACATGAAAATTAAGGAAATTGTAGATTTGTCTCATAGATGTCCACAAAAGCAGCAGCAAATGAAGAAACATTTGTCATTATTATTCCTCGCCCTCCACAAGGTTGTGATGGGAATCTTTACGAGGTTGTGCTTCATCCACATGCACAGCCGAATCACTTAATGTACTATTAATAAACATGATGGACACTGAAAAACCAAAAAAAACCAGTAGATGGGATGTACATCCAGGTGGAGGATATACCAGGTGATATACATCCCAATATGAGAAATAGCCACGGACGCCATCAATGTAATTCGCCTGGAATCAGTATGAGCATATGTTGCCAGAGTATTTTTCAGTGGCAAACACTTAGCCACAGAAGAATCAAGAAAAACTACTGATCAATTCATCGAAGCAAGAACATTCGCAAATCAAAACTGCAACGACGCCGCCCTAGAAGTTGGATAAGAGCTGCGATAAGGCAGCAGCTATACAATCTTTTATGGAGCACTTTGCGTGTAAAAGAAGCCACGAATGTAAAATACACCCTTGCTCAGGCTTCATCAGTTTCAGGTGACGGTGCAAAAACATCAGGAAGTGTAGCTGTCTTGCAGAGCACCGAAGCCCTCATAACAGATCGTCATGCTCCAGATAATGTCCACAGTCGCGCACTGAACGCCATTAACAGGAAGAATGACGATGCCCAGCAGCAACAAGATCCTTGATCTGATACAGTTTGAATACTTTCTTACAGAACGACATGGCCACGGTAAAAGCTCTTGACTGAAATAGTAAGGAGCATGATTGCCGCCCTGAAAACTATGAGAAACCGAAAAGAATGTTAATAAGGACATTAGTAACCGTATCAGCTAAGTCAAGAGCTAACCTGATTCCGTCAACCGTCATCCGTAACCGTTCTCATTCTAGGAAAAATTTAGATCGACGAAATTCAGCACTACCACCACGAACGTCAATCTCTGCTTAAATAGCAAATGGTGGGCAGTTAGTCCACTAGAGCCGAATCACGGGACAAAAGTAAAGTTATCCGAATCAGCTCCTTCCAGTTAAGAAAAGTATCAGATCGATTCCGATCAGATCACTGCCTTCCAACTGACGCTGAAACCTAACAGAAGGCCGCGAAGCAGGAACAGTGTGTAAGGGCTAAAGACATTACCACGCTTATGTTTGGAAGGAGTGGACGTTTGGAATTCAGTAAAATTTCTAAAAACATCACGAGCCGATTACCGATGATGAGCACTCACGGAGGCGTCCTCAGAGAAGTTATTAAAAATAAGGGCCCGAAAAATAGGACCTTGCATACGGATAGTACGAGTGCCGAAATTAGTTAGCCTTCTCGTGGAAGACAGTGCGAAGTCAACAGACGAAGACTAGGTCTAGAGTGCCACCATATACCTCCTAGGCTCAAAAGCTGTTACCACGACACCGTAACAAATGGCCTCCTTAGAAATAATAGGTTTGAGAAGTTTCGCTTTTAGCAAACTAACTGCCAACCCTAGAAGCAAAAGGTCGCGACATTCAACAGCCGGGGAAAAGATGCTCTGTAACTCTTGGGAAAGTAGAAAATCAAAATCAGCTGAGCAGTCTTCAGAATTCGCTGATAGATGGACCTGATTTGCTGCAATAAATACCTGAGCTGTAGGCACAATTCTTCGAACTGCTAGTGCCCAAATCGAAACATCCTGTGCTATAAGTGTGGCAATCTTGACAATCAGGCTAAAGAGTGGTTCTTGTCGTATTATTCACATGAGAAACCTACTAGATGAACTGGACTAGACAAAAAAAGAATTGGAGGAATTTCTGCCGAGCCCGGAAAGGTCGCTCCTTGTTAACGGCGATTTCAATTCCAACGCGGTAGAACGGGGGATCCCCCAGTGCGATTTGTTCGGGTCAAAAACAATCTTCATCCCTTTCCCAGAATCGTAAACGAATTCTGGAGGTAGACCATCTCTTTCATCTCGTTTCGGAGTCTTTTGCGTCCATTGTACACAAAAAGATGGATAGATACTCGAAGACTATTCGACAAATGATCACCAATATATCGTCTTCAATAGTTTTGATGGTACGCATAGTGTAGTGTCAACGTTTGTCGGTAACATCACTAAGGCTCGCATAAAGGCTGCACGTGATAAAACTGCTATGTACTTTTGGTTAGCAAGAATCTTCTTAAAGCGATGAGACCGACACCTGTGCATAACCCATTATTCAAGTGATCAAGATGAGTTACAAAGCCGGCTAGGAAACTCCCTAGCAGGTTAGGGGTCGCTTTTCTACGACGAAATCACTCACAATTCAAAATGCTATGGGACCAGACGGCATCCTTACAGAGAAACTATATCTTCTTGAACAACTTTGCCCTTGTTCAATGCTTTTCAGCATGAAATGCTTGATGCAGGCAAATCTTGTGCTGATCAGCAAGAAAAAAGGGAAACTGAAGCTGCCATTTAAATATAGACGCCAATTTTTGGTAAAAGCCACTGGGAATGTGCTTCAGAAGCTCTTAAGAAGAATTCAACGAAGCCATTTAGGTTCACGCTGCTGGGTGACCCGCAATTGGTGCAATTATGAGTAATTGCAATTATGAGTACATGACAATTGGTGTAATTGATGCGGTGAATGAGTTCATGCAATGTGAGGAATACCTTGAATTTCGCTAGAAGAATTGATATTCTCTCTGGTCTGGACTCTTCCAGAGTGACGAGGTATCTTTTGCGGATGTTGAGGAACTTCCTCAAGGACCCAGAGCGTGTGTGTGAAACATCGTTGAAGAAACGAAAAATATATGTGACATCAGGAGTGACACAAGGTTCCATTCTTGACCCAGTACTTTAAAATGTCTCGCAGGATGATTTTTTGAGGTAGCAATTATCGGTTAACTTTTCATCGGCCATGACGTTCGTTCGACGTTATTCCAACCAACAGCAGAAAATAAGAACTATTGAAGTAAGGAAAACGATAGAAAACCTTGCATTGATGACACACTCGAAATTGATTTTATTCAATCGAATCAAAAGGCTTGGAGAAAACGTGATCAGTGATTCCAATGCTAACATTGAGGGACCCATCGCGGGCATTAGACGCCTACTGATGAGCAAAATGAAGTTTGAGCTGTTACATGGCTCCAAAGTTTGGCCTGGAGCACGATTGATTCAAATGAAGAGGCAAGATGCTCTGTGGATTTTATTTATATATTACGCTGTTTCTTAGCCAGGAATATACTCATTTTACTCATTGCCGAAGAACCTTGAGGAATCTAACTGCACAGGAAAAAGAAGAAACTGAGTTCGAAATAGGAGAACGGAAAGAATCCCACTCCGATTTCAACAGATTTGCATTAAATTTTGAGCAATTTTTGATTGGACTGTCCCACACAGAAATCCACCACAAATTTGTCAAAAATGAGAAGAAAGGATGATACAACACGGAAGGTTTGAAATCAAACACGCACTGTTCTTTGAATGCAATTTTTACTATTGCTGGTGAATTTATGTGTGAGAAACTTTCCTCCTTACAACCTCATTGGATTTTTTTTTCAGCATTGCCAATCCGGAGATTCTTAGTCCGCTATGAGAAAGGTGTCCCCGACTTTGTTACTTTTAATAGAATGAATAGAATATATAATAGAATAGAATAAATTTTGATAGAATGACAAATTTAATTATTATTTTGTGCTGCTGGTGAGTTAAATAATGTTTTGATTGGTTTTTTGGATTTGGATTCGAACTAATCGCTTCAATCCGGTTTTCTCGTTTCATTCGTCGAGCGTAAACCATGCCTTCATCCTGCAACTGCCATAGTCTACTTCTCTTGACAAGCCATATACCAATTTGGTTCTTTTCAGACATATAATATTATAAGTTTGCTTTGATGTGCAACTTCCGCAGGATCTCCAACATATGTGTAGGATCCGGACTAAGTTATGATGCATTATGCAATTATAGTAAGCATATCAAGCAATGTTCCTTTCGCAAAGACAAGCAGGTTCTAAATGACTTGTGTTAGAACTAAGCTGAATAGTTTGCATGGAAGCCATCTCATAAGGTCAACTTTTTATGACCCAGGAGTTACCTCGTTTGTTTTTCTTTCACCCAACAGAAATTTTCTTTCGATTTTGAAACAATTCAACGCTATAACCCCCATTGAGGACTGTTTTATGTTGACATCAATTCGTAAATATCTTAACCTTTAAGTACCGACGTGGGGCCTGTGAGGCCGTGGCAGGTTGACAAGTTGTTAGATTTACCCCTTCCCCGCACAGGAGAGACCGGTGCTCGTCAGTAGCTGCGAGTTTAGTTGCGCTGACGCCGTTGAGCGTGATAGTAGTGCCGGCAAATACAATGTCGGTAAGTTATGTCGATATAAAATTACGACGCGGCCCCTCAGGCCCGACGTCGATACTAACGTTAGTTTTTTGTTTGAGCTACGATCAAAATAAAGTGGTTAATTTCAGAAATCCAACTGCTAATTTGAAGAATGGATGTACCTGGGACGTCAAGGGCTTAACGTGATTTACCTACAGATGAACTACGCTATTCCAAAAGACAACGTCGTTATATAAATTTTCTGGATCAAAATAACGTGGCTTTGATTGAGAACTTAATTGCAGAAGACTCCAGCGGATCAGAAGTAGATGATATCGGAGATGATTTTATACCAGAAATCAGCGATCATGATACAGGTACTGACACTGATACATCTGATGCTGAGGCTACAACTCAGCCCTTACCTCGTATGGAAAATATTTCCGAATCCTTGTCAGAACACGAAGACGCACCGCTATCTAGGCGCAGTTATTTTAGGGGCAAAAATAAATACAAGTGGTCAAAAACTCCTCCTAAACGATCTTCAGTCAGAATACCACAACAAAATATTATTTTACGAGTACCCACTTCCAATTTGACAGAAAGTGATAGAAAGGATCCGTACAATATATGGAAACAATGACATATTGTTAGAGATTATGACTAGAACTAACTCTAAATTATCAGAATATAGATCAAAATATTCAAACCAAAATCGGCCAGAATTACAAAGTATTGATAGAATTGAACTGCAAGCGTTCATTGGACTTTTGATGTATACAGTTTTCAAATCCAATCATGAAGACGCAGATTTTATTTTTGCTTCAGATGGCACTGGAAGGGAAGTTTTTCGGTGCGTTATGTCCAAAAATAGGTTTTTATCTTTGTTACATTGTCTACGTTTCGATAATGCGGCTGACAGGGCACAAAGAAAGGAAACGGACAAATTAGCTGCGATACCTTACATTTTAGATCGATTTGTCTCAAACTGCCAAAGAGTCTATAATATAAGTCAATATGCCACTGTGGATGAGATGCTGGTACCATTCCGAGGTCGTTCATTTTTGATGATTTACATGCCCAGTAAACCGGCGAAATATGGACTAAAAATCATGTGTTTGTGTGATGCTGAAAATGGATATTTTTATAATTGTTACTTATATTGTGGCAAAGGTTCAGACGGAGAAAGCCTAACAGATGAAGAAAAGAAGTTTTTTGTGCCTACTCAAGCCGTGCTACGTTTGACGCAACCTTTACATGGCAGCAACAAAAATATCACCTGCGACAATTGGTTTACCTCAATCCAATCAATTGATGCTTTGAAGCAGAGAGGACTGACATGTGTCGGCACTGTAAAAAAAAAACAAAAGGGAAATTCCCCCTGAATTTTTACCGGCTAAAACTCGTCTAGAAGGTTCACCATTGTACGGCTTTACAAAAGACATAACCCTTATTTCCCATGTACCTAGGAAAGGCAAAGCTGTCATATTAGCTTCCTCGATGCATCATAGTCAAGGTATTGATATAGAGTCAGGAAAGCACGAAATAATAAAATTCTATAATTCCACCAAAGGCGAAGTAGACGAAATAGACAAGAAGTTTTCGGTATACACTAGCAGCCGTCGATCAAGACGTTGGCCTATGACACTTTTTTATAGAATTTTAGGCATAAGTTCAGTCAATGCGCATATTTTAAATGATGTGCATCTAAAACAAAAAACTAATCGTGGTGTGTTTATAAAACAATTAGCTCGACAACTAGTTTTAGAGCACATGAAGAGAAGGGTGTTCAACTTACGCTTGCCTCGTGAACTTCGCATGAGTTTAGACAGAATACTCGTTTCTGATATGCCAGATTCAGTTCCAAGTGAAGCCAACGAAGAAAAAATAAGAAAAATATGTGCATCTTGTCCTCCTAAACTAAATAGAAAATCCACATATCAATGTTACTCTTGCAAGAAACGTGTTTGTTTACAGTGCGCTAAACAAATGTGCCCTGATTGTGAGTAATTTTGTTGTTGGACATTTTTTTTATTTTAAGAATACCAGATATGTTTTTTTATTTTTCTAATAGATGTAACCCTTAAGTTTAAGAAAGAATATATTTCATGGTTCCTAAGAAGTTATATTTTTTTTCAATGATTTTTATTTCGTCAAGTGCGATTTTTTGGTTAAATAACGGAGCCAAAGATTAAAAGTCACATAATTTCAAAATCTAATAAAGTTGATTATAATAATTATTTTTTCTTTCATTTATAGATCCAAAATTAACAATATAACCTATAGTTTGATGTATATTATACGTATTTTCTATAAAACTCAATGTTGTATATGCGGCCTCTCAAGCCCCACGTCGGTACTAGTATGACAAAAAAACCATGTCGGTAGCTAAAGGTTAAAGATATTCCTACTTTCACCCTTTTTGCATTTTTGGTTATTTGTCCCGTTGAACAGCACCACTGAAATTTTTAATTGTCTAATATCAGTTTAATACGGAAGCAAATATTCAATTAAATGCATCAACCATTGTTTAGTATCAATTTAAAAATGATAAAAGTGGAATTCCTCAAATTTTTCCAATTCCAGGGAATATCTAAATTAAATTAAAAGTTGACATTGTTGTTCTAGTATGTGAATAAAAAATAATTTAATATAAACATTTTGTAAGTAAGCTTTAGCGATTTGCTTACTTCAAAATGGAAATTTTTAAAAGATGTTCGTAAATGTTGAAACAATTTTCCTCTGGCTTTTGCTGGCCATCGGCTCTAGGCCGTCCAGTCGACTACGATGAAGTTTTCCTAGTTCAACGCTAGAATGGATCTGAGACGGATAAAAATGTTGGAAGCGTTCACAAACAGAATTGAGGTGGAAAATGTATCAACTGTGTTGGATTTAACTGTGTAAAAGGAGTTTAACTTATGAATGCAACACACAGCGATGTTTTATTCAAACAACAGAACACGTGTCTCGTCCTTGTTAATAAAATATGTTCTTGAGCAGTGTCGACATGATAACAGATTGCAATCATATTCATTTCGGTTATACTTAATGGCTTTCGCGATAGAGAGTCAAATGGGAAATCAACTGGCTGGCGCTTGGATCCAGAACAAAAAAGTGATTACGAAACTTTTTTATTGATTTAGACAAACGTTGAAACTACATGTAGGACATACAACTAAAATGCCCGATTGAAGTTACACCAGATGCATCGAAAGAAGGCGCAAGGATTCCACATCCGGTTTACAGTACTTAAACGAAATCTTTTCATGTCCCTTCAATTTAAGAACGATGAATTACGAAATTCATATCAAAGCATACTTCTCTGCGAACGGGGATTTATTCGAGTTTACTACCGACAAATGGATGCCGTATTTCGTAAGTTTCCGAAAGAATTAGTGCTCTGTGAAGAATGAGGACGACACCACTTCACCCTCGGAACGAACAAGTATACAATTACCAAGATTCCTTTTCGTGCATAGTGTTACAGATTTTTATGTTATACAAATTTTATGATTATACCACTCGTCGGAGGGATAGCACTACCCGCATACAATTCGCATGTAGTCGACAGCAGAGCGCGAGGTGTATGTGTTCGTAATATTACATTGCCTACTCATCCATTGTTCTGTGCTGTAGTCGTTTTTAACTATACAGGATATCAAATTATCTTTTTTATGTTCGCCCTCTGCTTTCTCCACTTCTTTGGTGTACCCTGGCCAATATCTCTTGAGTTGCTGTTGCTTCCCTGCTCTCGTGTACACAAAAAATATAGCGCCATATACTTATAAATACAGTACGTGTTCAATTTAATGTACGAGTGTGTGTACCTAGAAAATGAGATATTTTATTACAAAGCGTATAAATTTTTTAAAAACTTGTTTTATCCCTTTTTTCCAAACCGACCAAAACATAAAAAACGACGACTATGAAAAAATTGTAAAAAATGTAATAATAAAAAGTTCTCCACCTCCACATCCTGTGTGTCGTCAACCTCGAACTCTCCCCATCGACTAAGTAGTAAAGCGGGCGGCCAACCCACTGTTATTTGGCAATATGGGTGGCGGGCCAGAAGGGCAGCAGTTAGTGTAACCAACCAGGGGTGAAGAGGTGACTCGGCTCGCGAATTCAAATACACGAATTTCACCACTTGGGTACATTTTTTTACGATTCACCACTTTTTAATGCGGTAGCCCTGCGTCATTCCACTTTGCGATATATGAAGGACTCGTAATTGTGTAATGGGATGTATAACTGCCGTGGAGGATGGCGAAAGTGTTGGGGTGCCACTGCAGTAGGTTGTTGAGAAATCGACTCGTTAACATCTTTCTTTTACCGCAAACACTTCCTGATTTAATCGATATCTAACATTTATGGGACAAAACAGGACACTGACCTAGCAAAAAACACGATAATAACATTGATGTATCATTGGAAGAGGAACGAGCCAGCGTAAAAGAAAGAGAAGTCATATTGGCATCTATCGTTCAGGCATTCATATAAGATATCATTGCATGCATATGAGAATAATGCAGACCCATGAGACCTACTTGTAAATCAGAATGTTAGCGTCTCCTTTTTGCCTAATTGTTATTCAAATGAAATCTTGATGACAGGATTTGTACTAAAACGACCAGTAATTCTAATACAAGCATGCAACGTGAAATTTCTTTTCCCATCCAGAACTGAAGAGTTGTGTGCAATGAATCTAACGAAAAATATATCTGATGCAAAATATGATAATAGAAATAGTAAATGGGGACGTCAAAAACAACAACAACAAGCTTCCTTAAAAATTAGCTAACGTGATTCTGCGACAGGAAAACGTTTGCGAGTTCACACTTCTGATTCTAAATACTATCTGTTTGAAGACCACATGGAAAATGTTAACCAACCTCTGAATTATTCTTTTTTTGGCCAAAAATCGCAAGAGCCAAACATGAGGAGGCTGTAACATTGTTTTTGAAACATTCTCGGACTAGATAGTATTTACTTTCTAATAATTCGTTTTATATGAGTTAAAATAAAAGGGAGGAACAATACGGAGTGGCTGGTGGGCCGGTCGAACCCAAAAATAATCCTTTTTTTTTTTGAAATTCCAAAGTGAAAACGCCCAATAAAAAGTTTTGTATGAATTCAATCTTGCTTTTGTTATTATTATTACTATTATTATTTGTAATGGGGTCCACTTGCTCGGAAATATCATTGGCCAGCATCGGCCCTTCGCTCCCCACGTGTAGTAGTATTGTTTACAGTTGGTCCATCCTGTCGTCCTACAGAAACCAAGGAGTTCCCCCAGCTCTTTGGTGGCCAAGTGATCCAATTCTGTTATCTTGCTTTTAAATGACGTAATTTTAGAAATAAAATATACTGCATTTGCAAAATTTTATTAATTTACTTTATTAAATAAATAAATGAACAGTTCCGAACATCAGATTATAAAAATTAACACTTATATTCGATTCGTTTTTAATGATTTTTAATAGATATCCAAAATTAGACTTCACATTATCGAAATAGGCAAACGAACTTATCTATCTTTATCTTTGGACATAAGGAGAAGAATTTCGCTTATCACTACTGAATATTTATGCGATAATTTTCACATATAAAATTCGCAGGTTTCATGCAAATGAGTCTCGTGCAAGGGACGCTTGCGTACTTGCGCTTGCGATCTATTGTTTTTACCGGGACATAAGTAAGAACCCCTTTTTATGGCAGCATGCTGTATTTTGACAGGCGGCTCTGAAAGTTCATTCATATGAGAACTAAATCTTTTAAGGAAGATAATCGGAGGACGCAAATTGTTTTGTTGTTAAGCTTGATGTTGAGCTATCAATGCCATGAAAATTATTTTATAAATCCTCTTCTAGGTGAACCGAATTTTCCGACATTTGAAATATTTTTTAAGTTTATGCCAGCGGCGCTGAGAATCCAGAATAAAATTTCGGGAACCTTCTTTTTTGAATTTCGAGATACATCATATGTACGTACCAATTTGTTCACGTTACGTACTCAAGCTTCGATTTGATTTATATAAGTTATAGCCGCAGAGTTTTGATGATGGGACAAAAGCACGGAAACATTTTACCTCCGTTTTAGAATGCAAAATAATTGCCACATCCTTCTGAAAATCAAAAAAATGTTGTGGTCACGTTACATTTCTTGTTTTTTTTTTGTTTTTGAAACCATGGCTGGAGACAAGTGTCTTTACTTTTCATTGCTCCACGGCTGTAAATTTGTGATTTTTATTACGTATTCATATGTGGGACAGCTCGTTAACCAGTTTTCTATCGAAACGTTTCTTCCTGTTCAAGACATTCGCTACTGCATTGATCAAAAAGTTCATGGAATCACCACCGTGTGGTGCTCTCAGTCACCGATTTGAGTTCTCTTTTTTAAGATTGCCACATCTTTCATTGGCAATCTATGAAATTTTCAGCTTGATCAGCAAGAGCAGGATTTGAAAATGCAACTAGAAAAGACCCACTCCAAGCTTTACTAGCAGGAAAATTGATGGAACAATAGCAGGATTAGCAGATCCTTTTGGCATACTTTAACAAAATGAAATTCTCTTAGATCAGAAGGGGCGAAAGAGCACCACAGGCGTCATGAACGGGTTACAAGATGATTTATGTCCACGTCTAACAAATAGGAATCAATACAATCAACACCTGCTGATTTCGCGGTAAGAGTAATCCTTCGTCCTTCTATGGGATTAGAGAAATGAGAGTCCATCAGTAACCAGTCCGACTACGCGCGGAAGACTTATGTCACATGCTTGCAACTACTAAATCCAGCAATAATTCCAACTGTAAGGATATAAGAGATGGATTGGGGCTTATGTCTTCTTGAGTTTAATAATTTGTTTTCAAAATGTTAAGTCCTATACTGCTCTTCTATTGCCTGCAATTTGAGTAGCTATCAAAACATAAAACATAAACCTTTAAATTTCTTTTATGAAATTGCTGCTCAACTGAAGTTGCCAATCAACCCTTCCTTAGTCCTTAACGTTATATCTTTGCGCTGATTTTTATTTAAATTGGCTTGACTTTTGGTAACTACGGATAGACTTTTGGAAAACAAAAGACTCGACTTTTTTGTCGAGTGGAATACTTCGTTCAATAATAAAATTAATTTTTCTTTTTAGTTTAACAAGAAAATTCAAATTCTCGTATTTCTGAACTGTTTACTGTGACTTATCAAATTCTATAATTCTAAGCTGTCTACCGCCTCCACAACTTTCACGTTTCAACTCAACTAATTTTCCACTGTCCACTCCCATGATCTTATACAAAACGCATCTCGTTCATATGGATTGAATAACACTCGCACCATCCCATCGATACTTGTATATTTACTCTGGCTAATGAGAGCCCTTTTTAATCGCCCAACTCGGTGGCTCACAAACTTTTTCGGACATGTAACAATGCAATTTTTTGATCATGAAATGATATTAATGATATTAACGTTTGAAAAATTGATCCATTTTATATAAAAATATATTTATTTTAATATACACTGGATATTACATTACCATTTAAATATCTAATTCATTAAAATATTTAATGTTTATCCTTAATACCGTTTTTCGTGCCTGAAATAAAAATGCAAAGATATAAACTGAAAAAATGTAAAAGTATTAAAATATAAAGTGCAAGTCATCGTTTTGATTATGTACCATAAGTTGAGCGTGGGCGAAAAGATATAAAACCCAAAAACAAAATTCTTCAGTGCGCGAAAATACTCAAATCTTGGAATTTTATTCATTTGAAGCTGGTTCAAACTTAATGCAGGACACTCTATCCCCATTGAAATTTAGACTAACTCAAAATTTGCGAAAATATGGCAAATGTACCGGGAAATATAGGAATTTCTTTATCGATAGTACCTGATGTTTTATTAACAAATGATTATAAAAACTGGCGAATAGTCCTTGTACGAATTTCAACATAACCTTTATAATCAAAGTTGCACAATTTTATTTTTTCGTCATTTGAAGTTTTATGTTCTGTATTGTTAGTTTAGGGTGAGGATTGTGTTAAATTCTTCTTGAGTACATGATTTATTTTGAGGGACCTGTATAAAAGGAAACTGACGCTAGGATGAAATCAGCCAAGCATGGACAACCAAAATAATTTGAATATTTATTGACATATTCTGATAGATGGAAAAAAATTAAGGGCTATGGAAAAGAGGGAAATTCGTCCAATATAACGGAGGGATCAGTAAAAAAGAAAATATAAACTCAAAACTTATCACTCTTCGTCTTTATAGTCTATTTCGCTGACGTATCAAAAACTGGCTCACCGTTTCATGTTTGTTTTCTATGCCAACATAAAAGGACTCCATTTTTAGCTATTTTATTTCTTCAATACAGCAGTAAAATTGAAGACCGTGAATTGTCCGACGAGAAATTCTTTCATCAAATATAAAATTTGTTGTAAATAATAACCATCAGTAAAAATAAAATGAATCGGTGGAGTCCTCCTCTTAAGGGAGTTAGGATTGGAACGTAAAGGACTCATGCAGTAATAGTTGTTTAATAATACCATGGCTGCAATGACTTCTGGTTTTCCACACCAACCAATGAAATAATTAGAAGGATTCTACTCTTCACAAATATTTATAAATTTAGTTCAATAGCTGGAAAGTACTTGCTCAACATTTTATCACACCGCTCTCTCCGTTCATCGGAAAGACGATAATATTCGTATCCAAACATTGCAGGACTCCGGTACATAAATAAGGTTACAAATATTTTTATGAAGCTATTTCCGAAGAGGCGCGCATAAAAATGAGACTAGTATAAAAGCTGACACAAACGACGGAGATGGCAATGATAAGGACGTGAGCTGTGAGCTTTTTGGGAATATTCGCTCTTTTTTTTAGTTGGTTGTATATTGGAAGCGACGACAATGTTGAAAAACATCCTGCCTTGATTAACTATAAGTCCCGGCCCCAGATCCCGGAAGGTACAAAATTATGGACTATTCTTATAGCTCGAATAACAAGAATGTTGTCATCATCTTGTTATCACTTGGCTAGATTTTCCTAGCACTGAATTATGGCAAGGCTCGCCGCCGACTCCTAGTTTTCGGTGATGTTTACGATTTCCTTTATTACGGACTACAGCATAAACTTGCTGACAACGACTGTAGAGTGGCAAAATATAGTGCCCATAACCTGTAATGTAGTGTCATAATACATTTTTATTGAAATCCGAAATGTGCAAATAATAACAGTTCCGTACATGGCTTAATTGAATTCCTTACTATTAAATTCCAAGCTTTAGAAATAAGGAACTATAAGTAGTTAGTATGAAGGATACAAAGTAAAAGCGGAAAATTTTTAAATAAAGGAATTGTATTTTTATTTTTGGTTCCCAGGCACTCGCTTCTGTTGAAGTAGGGAAATGGTTATTGAATACATGTTGGTATCTAAAACGATTGGTGATGTCATATGTGAACACGTAGAGAAGTTAAAGCTAACTTTTATTGCCAGTACATTCCTTATCAAAGCGATATATATAATGAATATGTAGATTTTGTAGATATAAACTAATGAGCCCTATAATCATTAGAATTCGCATAACTACCCAAATAAAATCCTGAATAATACTGAATGAATCCTGAAGCTTAATAGACGCCGTCACAAATCAAATGCTGGCTGGTAGACTTTGTTCTCCAGTTTGCAGCAACTGGTCGCTTTCATGGTATTCTCTCAGTTTTTTCCGGTTTACCAATCGCTCGCTTTATGTTTGTTGTGTCCTGCAGAGCCCGTCCTGATGAATTGCTGATCTACTTTTTCTTTCACCCAACTAGTTAATAGCTTTTAACAAAAACTTATACTTAAGGGAGCAAGTAGGATGTATTAGTCCACCTTGTTTGCTTGGTGTTCATTTCTAAGGCAATGAAATACTGACAGCATACTATCACTGGTGTTGGCTACTGGATGCCGTCTCTCCAACTTTCTCTATCCTTTAATCAACAAATCAAATTGTAAGATCCAAACAGCATCAGATTTTTTTCATAAGTTGCGCTTTTAATGCGTTTCTTGATTCGACCCTCGTTGCGTAAGTCCTTAATAAAATCTCTATATAACAGCATTGACTTGACAAGTGCTTTGGAATACACAGCATACTTTGCGCTTCTAAGTTTCTGGATGAAACGTGCAGAGTACAACTTTTGCAACATCTATTACCTTACTTATTCTCGTCGTTTTCATTTGCCTTCTATGGACAAGTTCTCCAAAATATAGTACTGAAACTTGTAGCATTTTTCGTAGTTTGGCCGATTTTCTTAGCTTCTGCAGATTTAGGAAGACTTCCATGGCACTAAGAATCAACCCTATTATGTTGATATATGCTCCATATGCGAAGGCATTATAGCTGAACAGGCATTACTCAGTTTAACCAAACGAGTGAAATTGAGCGATGCTGTAACTGCTGAGCCCGCTTCTTCTCGCATATTAAACTTGCCGTTAAAACCTTTTCAGTAATTTTCCAAAACATTCAGTATTAACCTGAGAACACCTTCCAAACTCCGTTTGTATGCTAGCTTCAATGTCTGCCTGACAACTTAGTGTTCATTGAGTACTCACCATTCACTTGTCAATGAGTTTGCTTGTGTGACGCATTGTTCAATATTGCTTCCATATAATCACTGTCACATAGTTGCTAAATATCTATCTAAAGCTGTTGAAACCTACCGTATTTTAAGGATATATAATACTTGTGTATTCCCATCTAATCATAATTGTTGGCTTTTCGATCTTTCCTTAAAGCGTTGGAACTTTTTGACTAAATTTTGAAAGAGAGTCTCAAGGTACTGCCAATTACTTTTGAGGGTAATTTTAAGGATGTTGTATCCTTACTGTATTTTGTAGAATATGTTTTATAAAAGTGCACTCTTCAGTTTACTTCGCGAAACCACAAAAAACAACTTCCCGAATAATATAAAGCTTAGACGCACTAGCCTAGCTTATCAGAATTCTTTGACGCATAAGTCCAAATACTTCGTCCACCATGTTTTTTAATTGAGACTCAGATGATAAGTTCTCTTAAAATGGTTCAGAACAAAAAGCTGCTTTTGTAGCGATATAAACCTTAGACAAAAAAAAATTATTATTTTTTTTCATTTGGAAATGATCTCGGGCATGTAAGCCCCATGACTTGCGCGAAAGAAGTCAAAACGTTAGGTCAAATTTTTGGCAACTCTTACCAATAATTGGGGCGTTTTCTCGGCAATAACCAAATGGTCAAACATCTCAGGATTCTCGGTGTAGACGAATGCTGTGACGTGTCTTCGGCAGAAATATTCCAGAGGTTGTAAATCACAAAATCTTGCAGGCCAGTTCACTGGTCACTTCACAGTTACTTTGACTGTAATGATACTCCCAGCAGCATATTTGATGACATGTGAACGAATGATTCTTCCGGCCCATAAAGCACATTAGCAGTGACTTTCTCTGAATGTAATGGTTTTGGACAACCCCTGGTCATCAGTCATCACTCAAAAGAAGGCGTTTTTGTTGTTCCACGTACGTAGCCATTCAATCAGAAATGAGCCTGATCGCTAAACAGTATTTGTCGTTTAATTCGGGATCTGCAACATTTTTTTTGGGCTCATACACCGACTCCAAATCGCGGTCGATGGTCGTTCGGCTTCAAGCCTGCGAACAAAGATCCTTCCGTAAAATATTTCATCATGTGTCCATCCACATGCAGCCACTGGCTTAATGGTTCAGCGCGATGGCGAATGGACTCACTTGGTTCGTCATCGAAACGACGGCCTATACGAAATCTGGATTGATGTGTGCTATGAGTCAGAGTAAGCATGGTGTGGAAAAGACCCATGGTGAATTGTACTAATTGTTGTGATGGACGGTTATGTCAACCGAGTACGTCATGAGTTTCTTGAACAGTGCCGTTTTTTTTCGAAATAAATCTCCACAATTTGCAGACGTTGCTCCGGCGTCAACACATTTATGATGATATAACTAACCAAACTTATCATAACACGCATGACAGCTGTCACACCGTGCGCAGCATTAGAAAATGTTGCCAACATAAAGTTATATATCTCTTTGAAATTATCCTTTATGTTTCTGCATTTTTACTATTACCGATTTTTTTTCCACGAGGCTTTTGCTTGCTGATGTAAAAAGCTTTCTGTTAGGTATTGTCTGATGTCGAGAATTCGTGATCAAATTATAGACGCCTTGCGTGCGTAACGAAAATTGTGATTGATTCTGTGGATGTTTCTTTCTTCGTGCTAACTTGATAGTTGCTCAGTCTGACGTCCAACGTAGCGTCCATCATAGATATTATAAACCTTATTTAGGCTATAAAGTCACGTTCGGGAACTCAGGGGGTCTTCACACACCTTGTTTTTCAACATATTTTTTTATAGTTCATATGATACGATCGCGCGCTTGGGTCTATTCTTAATGCAGTGGTTCTCGGCGGTTGTACATATGTTACTTATGATGATACCAGTGGATCCATCAGTGATTTTCAATCGCATGTTTTTCGTAATTTTTTCATATTTATATTTGGTTTTGTTTTCAGAATTCACGTTGTATACGGGTTAATATGAGACGCCATGACCCAAATTTTAAAGGATCTTGACTTTGACAGCAAAAATTTACATGGCACACTATATGAGTGCGCTCGGGAAAAATGGGTGATATAAGTGACCATGAATTAGAGTAAAGCAATGACTTTTCCACAAGTGAAGTCGATGAGGAACATTAAATAAGAGTTTTTGCAATGAAATAAGTTAAACGCGGACTTGAATTTATCACTCGAGCTCGTTAAAACAGGATCCTCGGAGTCCTCGGAGATGGCGTTTTTTTTAAAAGTACTGTACTGTAAGTTATTCTGATTAACAACGAAGAAACGATCTCTAGTATGGATCAGAGGGATTTGATTAATGTAATATGAAGGAAGCGTTACTCTTTACTCCTTCGACCATGACCATAGAGACCATGACTTGCGATATTCACTGATTCCTCATCAGAACTCTGCTGATTGGCTCACTGTTATTTCGAAGTCTTTCACAGTAACCTGAATTTCGTATTCATTAGGACTTAGGTGTGACAAACCTTCAGGCGTGCTGAAGGCATCTTGTTCTAATACCAATGGCACAAAAGGAAGTGATTTGGTCGGTATCACGCTGGAGACTAAAGATAGGTAGGCTTATACTTCAAAACTTGTAACACAAACTCGAATAACTCTGTTAACAGTAGGATATGCAGCCGGTATGGGTTACGCTGAGGTTGAGTACTCTAAATACTGCACGATCTGAGTGACAAAATCTCAGATGGTTTGATATAAAAATTTGAATATTTCACCACACTTCGCACGTTAGAGTTTTCACTCCGCACTCTTTCAAGAGATGGAAGTCAAGTGCTGTTTAGTATTTAAAAATGAATGTCATTTAGGTTTCATATTGTCATCTTGGTGTCCAACAAATGCCAGAGATGTTCCATTAATGGGTAAAAAAATCTGTATAAATGGTATTATTTTTTGCAAAAAAAATCTACTATGCATGCCCAAGTAACTTTTCATGAGTTTGAGACCCTTTTGAAAGCTGTTGTGGCTGTAGGCCAGACGTAGTTTTAAGGTCTACTCTACAGCGTGTAGACTAAAAGTTGAAGACTATTTAACACGACAATACGTGAGAACATGGATTCCAATCGACACATTGATAGCAAGAGATATATTATGATATATATACAAGAGATATTAAGAGATATATATATATATATATATATCATATTTCTACAAAATAGTATAATTTTTTTGCACGTTTCAAATTCCAAATTAGGATATTAATTGCCTTCCTTAAAGTCTCATCCCACTTTTACTCAAACTTATGGCCTTTTTTTGGTAGGGAGGTAAAGGTTATTTTCGCCCTGAGTGGCATAACGGACCCACTTAACTACTAATTAAACACCTCTCCTGTCAACTGGAGTGCTTAACCTGGAACCGTTTGACACATTACTTCGGGCTAGGCCTCCCAATTTTACATATTTTGGAGGGAAAGAGGAGGAGCATTGTTATAGAAGCAAATCCTCCACCCTCGACGGCTCCAGCCGATCAAGTATGCCTTTTTTTATGCATAGCGTCAGTGTTCTTCGTCAGTTCTCTTTAGTTTCTCGAGCACTTTCCCGGCCATATCTAGCATGCATAACGGAGAGTATGCTGACGGCAACTCGGGATTTAACTTCTCCTTGCTGATCAGCGCGAGTCTTGTCGTCTTCAAACCTCAGAGAAAATGCTTTACCAGAAGCAGGCAATCAACAAACCAAGCAGCAAGTCAGGTCAAGAGTGAGAGACCAGTTGCAATACCTCGGCTGGAAAACCGTCTGGTTCAAGAGCCTTCTTCGCCTTAATAGAAAGCACTGCTAGTTCCAGCTTGTTCCTCGTGAAGACAGTCTGATGTTTTTTCCTTGTGGGTGGCATCAAAAGGCACGGGATGTTAGGGAAAAAGTGCCCATACTATCTCGTCCATCATGTCCGCTTTAAGTTCGCAGTGCACTAGTAGAGCACTGAGCTTCCGCATAACTAGTTTATAGCCCAGGCCTCATGGGTCCCTGTTCACTCTGAGGTTCTGCCAGCATCGGGCCTTACTGGTTATGATCTGCCATTCTGGTGCATTTGATATACTTCCATTCTGGTGCATGCCTCGTCCTGGCTTCGCGCCCGTTTAGCTTCTTGCCGGAGTTTGTGACATTGCCTTCGTTGTTCAGTTATTCAGTGGACACCTAATACTCCGGAGGGTTTCCGTGTCTATGTTTCCGGCGGGGCATATATGACTTATAAGCAGACTTGATCGTACTCATGTCTTCAGCAGTCAGTCCTCTGGTGCTCGGCGATGAACCAAACGGTGGTGAGCATCTCATGAGTATGTCGACAAACTTTCACACGTCCATCCTCCCAGTATTCCACACGAAGGTTGAGCGCTGAGTGTACGGGAATGTAGGAACATTGTCGCGGATCTCGAATGCTATGTCAAACAAAACAATCACAGGCCGAGTTGTCCTCTAGAACTCTCCAATTGTGTGTCATAGAGGAGAGGGACTCCGAGGCGAATGTCATGTGCGGAACGGTACCCACGCAGCACAAGCGGCGAAAAGTGGGAGTGTTATCAGTTTTCACCACGGCTAGCCGTATTCTGGCTGCCATCTCCAGGATTCGAATCCCCCAAGGATCTGACTGAGGCATGTCCCATTCAACAGCCCTGGCGTTAAAGTCTTCCCCGATAAGAACATGACCCTCTGTGCGCAAGACGGCGTCCTCCAAAGAGTTGAGCTTTGCCTGGAAAGATGTTATTGGTTCGTTTGGTGTCAATTACACACTAAAGAATGTTATTCCTAGGCACCGGACCCACACGAAACCATCTTTTCGCCCACAGCCCTGAACTCTCAGTTGGGTGCCGTTTCGAACCCATATAGCACAAGTACTAGATTCATCAGGGAACCATGCTGATGAATTTTTATCTTGGTGTTGTTCTCTAAGCAGCAATAGGTTGGCTTTCATATCCCTCGGGAAAATGGTGAAGCAGGTCTTGGGCGTTTGAACTCCGATGTAAATTTCTCTGCAGGACATGGCTCATTGCATATCTGCAACTTATGGCTTTCGTTTGAGTCGCAAGTTGGTGTTGGTTCTGAATATGGTTTATAATTTGTATCATCGCTTATAATTATTGAAAGGCTGAGATTAAGCTGAATATCAACCTCACTAAGGGTGACCTTCAAATTGAAAACCTGGGGGAAAGTGGGAGATCAAACCGTCGTTCAAGGATAACGACTGTTTAATTTCAACAATTCCATCATGTGTAAAATTTGGGACTAAAATAAAAAATGGGGCCAAAAAACCTGATTTCCATCAGTGAATTTTTGAACTCAAATGCATTTCTGCTGCTCCTCATCCCTCCTTTTCACCTGATTTGAGTCCTTGTGGCTTTCATCATTTTTCGAAGTTGAGATATACCTTAAGCAGATGACATTTTGAAAATCTGGAGGATATTGAAGAGACTTTAAGCAACGGGTTACAAGCCATACACCTTGAAGACTTCCAGCGCTGTTACCAAGAGTGGGAACAAAGACTTTGCCGGTATCTGGTCAAAACGAGTTAATTTTTAGCGGATAACATTGTTTAAAAAAATTTAAAATTTAGAAAATTAATAATCAGTCTCATTACTTTTCTCACGCACCTCATAATTTGCGCCAGGATAATACATTTTCGAAGCCCAAAGTTTGGCTTCCTTCCAGGTTACCCTGAAAGTAATTTAAGTTTTTTTTTATCTGAAAGTTAGTGAAGTTACTTGCATGAACGTGAGGTAACTTCAATACTGTGTGCCTCTTTTCATAACGAGCGCAAGATTGATCCCAGATGCTTAACAACGTAACCCCATCGATCAATCATTTCAGCTCAAGCAAGACAATTCTTACCACCCGCCTTTACGATGTAGACTTAAAAAGAATATAATGTATTATGAACTTGAAAAACACCCTTCCAAGGATAATTTTACAACAACAAGCAGAATAAGAACTACTCTGGTATATTTTCGTGATGTAAGAAGGTAGTTTCATATTGTCCTCTCAAACAGACACAGTTTAAATGAACTTCAACTGCTCTTGCAAGACTCCGGACTCAGTCACAGTTTTGACGGGAAGGACTCGTTGTATCTCACGACCTTCAAAGCGTTAGTTGCGAGGACATATCCAGCTGCGTGCATACGAATAGCCGTGAAAGCGTGGTAATTCATTTTCTCCCAAATGTACATCTATAGGAAAATGAAACCGACAAAACGGCTTTGAATGAGCCACGAATTAGACGCAGAAGGCGGAGGGTAACTAAAAACTAAATAGCTCCTAACTCAACATTGACGACTTTTGTAATTTTCTTCGTGGTTGTCCACATTCCATAGAACTCGAAAACAACAACAGAATATTGCATGAAAGCCGAAAAAGTGTAGGGCATCTACATCTTAGTAATGGGGTGGTGCACCCCTACACCTACCCTTTCTCTAACATGAAGCCGGCGAAACTTAGCGGGCTGGAACTGAAGCAGTGGATGGTAACGGGCTTAACCGGGTGGCACGTTGCGAGAACTCACTAAGATTTCGGCGCTATCATAAAGCGTGGTGGCGAGGAAGAAAAGAACGTGCGATGGGGTGAGCGAAAATATTCGCATAAAAGCACAAGTTTTAAATACAAATTCATAAAAGGTAGATGGTACATAAAATATAGAAAGTAATAGAATACATAAGATGAAAAGTCGTAAAAGTCGGCTGAACAGACGAAATCGAGGTGGGAACGGTGGGGCGAAGAATGCGAGTAGTCCTTGTAGCGAAATTGGGTTGAGTGTGGAAAAACTTTCGCCAGCAAGACTATATCCCATCTGCGGCATGACGATGCCACCCTCTAACCATTCGCGAAATACATAAAACTTGTAAGTGCTTTAGAGGATATCAAGTTGAAAATAGGATTCGCATTTTCTTTTGGCATTTTTTGGTCTTGTTCGGTCTTAGGAGACGAGCGATTTGATATGCGGGAGGGCGAGCAGGGGTGGCTGGCTTAGGAGCAGCGTCGAAGAACGGATATAGAAATCCCTAAAGTTCCGCTCGGTTTGAGGCGCTGCCGTCGCCGCACCCCGGCGTTCGCTAGTTCAGAACCTGTAGCACCCGTTAAAATTCTATGTAGTTTTTAGCAAACGTCTCTAATATATTGCACAAGTAATGGGGTAGTTTGCGCGCTTACGAAAGAGTGCCGTTATGCGCTGTATTACCACTACAAATGATATTTTTTAGAGAATATCCTCTAAGACGGGATTTGTTAGCTCAAGCATAGCACGGAAACGAAATGAGATAGAGATGCCCATTTCGGTGGCAGCGAGCGCGCCGTGCAGGGAGTCGCGCCGTACGAAAATCCGCGAGTCTGCATTACACAATAATAAAAAATTTCTAGGATTCTTTATTTTAGAGAGCGAAGAACTTTTACAAAATTTACGTACACTGACTACATGTCCTTAACCTCGTTATCCTGTTATTCGTTTTGCGCTTGTGTTTCCTAATACAACCTACAACTACTTTATATGGGATTGGGGTATAGGATGTAGTAGGAGTCTGAGCGCGAACTGAACATTCAGGACTTTCTCTCTAATCAGATTTTTGCTTTTCAGGATAAACTTTTCATGATACCGCCCCTATTTTCAGCCGAAAAAGGGGGCCGTACTAGATGGCACACACACGATAGTGTGATTGGTTTCTATACTTTCCACGTACGTGTAGCACATTGTCATTTTAATATGCTAAAATAGGTGTCATAAGCGAGTGAAGATTCCTTCGAGGCGTGCGGGTGGTGGGTTGGGGTTGGGAGGAAGTTTAATTCAGATTTGGGTTTGATTGGATGTTCTCAACTCATTTTATGCTAATGTGTTTCAGATTGCTGGATTTGGGTTTCTTATGTTGCTGTGTCGTTAAAGATACCGTGAGTAGTTTGATGTGAAAGCGATGCGATACGATGCGATGCGGGTTAGGGTTGGAGTTCTCCAAGACGGGGAGTTTCGAGAGATAATTTCAATTTAATTTGATGGTTGTAAAATATTATGCGACGACCGTGGCATGTGTCTATATAATGTTTAAACGTTTTGTTTTAAGTTGCAAAAGAAATTACTTAGCACGAGCCTATCTGCGATTTCCGCACGACTTTTACTTTCAGGCACGTCCCGACCAATTTACATTCGAATTGATAAAAACATCAAATAAAAGCGTAATCCTTAAAAGAAAGCAATCAGAGCTACTTTTTTGCCTCCCGGACGAAATACATCCTTTTCAGCGCTTAGATTGATGTTGGAATGAGAGGCAAACCGTCAAAAACATAAACAAAAAAGTTAATGAATGCAATATGTAGCGTAAGCACTTTTAGAGCCCATGCTATTCTCAGATAGCTGAAAGATTTTTTAAATGTTAACAAACTACTCCTAAAAGTAGTTAGAATGCTCTCAATGATTCCTATGAAAAACTACCACTGATTTCACATTTTTATACGATGTTCAATAAATTACATATTTTTCCCATACCCAAATAAGCCGATCAAAATTTTAAATGTTCACTGAACATGAGATGTTCATCTACAGACCCTCGTAGTGACTCAAATAAGTAATAAAGTCCCCATAGCTTACACCACATTCGCCTAAAAAAATCGCGAGAGCTGAAATTTTCACAAAAAAAGAAACTCACAATGGGATGAAAATGAATGCAGCATATTGTATTAACATTCCTTCTTTAATCTAAAGTTGATATCAATCCAGGTAATGGAATTTTTTAACCAGAAACATTTTCTGCAAAATTATAAGAGTACATTTTGGAAAGGAGAACGTGTATAGTCTCAAACCAGCTTCTGAAATGATGATTCGACCAGAACCGAGACTGGATAAGTGTACATGTCAAACTGAACGGAAAGAAAATGATAACAGACCCTAAGAAGGACATAGAAGAGTATCAAAAACCATGCAAAATTCACGACACATTGATCCGTGTTGTACCAGAACGGGCTCTCGACTTATATGTTACTGTAAGACACGCTTTTATTTTGATTCTACAAAGTTTTACTATTGCCGGAATCGAGTTCAACTTACTTAAGGTAGTTATATGCTATATGCACCCAAGAAACAGACATGTTTGTGAGAAATTATCAAAAGGCCTTATCAAAGGTGCAACACTTTTTGGGTTTAGTAAATACACTTTTAAAATTTCCGAAATATTATGATAATATTTCCAAATCGGTGGCTTTTTGTTACCGATCGAAAAAATGCATATGAAACGGTGACAATGATCTCGAAGCTGAAAATCATCTAAAACAAATAATTAGAAAAATTAGAATAAAGAAAATTATCAAGTTATATACAAAAATAACAAAATAGCAAACCATTAAAATAAATTTTATTTAAATTCGAGTTTTTTTGTGATTTTTGGGCTTTTAAATAGAAAAAATGGATATTTTGATTCGCCCGAAATTCATACGATAACTATGTGCTCAATAAATGGTATAAGTTGATCACTTGTAGTTGCGGAGAAATCATTGTCGCGGCAGGAAAAAAGTGCTTTTTTGTTAATGCATTTAAACTTTTTTTTAAAAAAGCATAATAAAGGCTTCTACGACAAATGCTCCTACATACAAAATGCCTTCATTTTCTTCAAAAACCTCATTATCTTGCGTGTTATCATCCCTCCGCTGCGCCCTTCAGCTTCAGAGCTATCATGGTTCGCATTGCATATTTGAAATGATTGGGGGCTTATTCAAGGGTTATGGGACAAATTTGGATGCGTATGGTTTCTATTATTTTCAAAATTGGTTCAAATTGTTCGTTGAAGTTGCAAGCTGCACTATGTATGGCAATTTCAACAATATTTCCCACCATTGAATATATGCTTAAGAGCCATTTTCACCAAGGAACAGTTGGAACTTTCGATACTATTTTGCGTGGGACCACGTAAGCATCTTTCCTTGACCACCTAAGGGACCATACTCGTTTAAAATTCAATATGACGGTATAATAGACTTGTGTGCATGTATTACTCGAACGTCTGCTTTTTTATATAGAAAAGGGCTATAAGAGCTATGTAGCTTCAGAGCTAAATTTTTCTACGAGTTTACGCAAGAAACAAGCGTAAATATGATAATACTGCTTGGACCTTTCTAAAATTTTAACATGATATTCTTGAGTGTAGTTATTATTGTAATAAGTTAAAAAAAGAAAAACTTATTTTTTTGAAATTTATGTGGCATATAAACCTCTTAATAAACTGAAATCTAAAATAAGGAAGAAGAAGACCGTTTTTGAGTTTCCTACTTTGATTTTTATAATAAATTGCCAATGTATCCTCGTTGCTGATCATTGATTATTGACACAAAAGAACGTAAAGCATCCAACAAACTGTCTACCAACGAGTCGAAAGTTTTCTTTGGGAACTTCAATGTTTTTCAACAGAATATAAGAAAAGATCCATAAAAATGACTGAAGGGGTAGCAGTCTCCATTACAAATCGAACTAAAACTGTGGGTAAAATTTCGAATTTTTCAAATCTTACCAATGAAATCATCTCAACATCACATGGTAATCTGAAATTACAGAAAGTCTTCAAACCAATAGACCATATCCTTCTCAGACAAAGAACCGTGTTCATCAGAATCGGCGTGTGAACTTTTTACAACGCCAGTAGTCACGGGAGCAGCTTTCTCGAAGGGATGAAATAAACATTCCATACGGGAGAAGTTGTGTACTCAAAGAGAAAAATTCAACTGACCGTTGAACTTTCCGTTCGAAACAATGTCTTGCGAGTGTCAAGATCAAGTGTCATCAAGCCGTAGTGAGCTATACTGTTGAGCAAATATATTGCTGTGCTTTGCCAGGTGCGTGATTTGTTTGCTATTCGCAAATATTGGCAATAGTGAAAATAAAACACTCGCGAATGATTTAAAGTTAATGTTTAAAGTTTTATTCTAAGTTTACTCTACACTTTACAATTATTTTACTAAAATCACTTATCACTTTAATGATTCCACTTTTTTAAATTAATTAATTAATTAAGCACTTATTCAACGTAATTAAATACTTATTAAACTTTTCCCAGACTTTTCAATTCTAATTACTTCAACGCACTTTTCTTGCGCGCACTGTCGCGTTTTCATTCACAATACTTGTCTCGTCGCTCGCCGTAGTCGCTTATATATAACTACCAACCATCCCAGAATCATAGCGTAACAACAAATAGCGCTAACACTCCGAACAAATGACCGATCTAACGGTATTCAAAAAATTCTGCAGAGTTGCATTGGTGTTCGTAAAAATGTTTATTTTTCTCTATTTTGTCTATCTTTTTACATTTGGCTTGTAAACAAAATGAGCAAAAAATAAAAATTTTTACTATAACTCCTATAAAATCCGTTAGATTGGTCGATGGTCGGAGTGTTATCGCTGTTTGTTGTTACGCTATGCCAGAAACTTCCATGCGGGTTGCTCACGTGTTTACGCGCTGAGTCGCTTGCACCGGGATTTGTTGTACTGAGTGCACGCAACTTGTTTATTTTTACGCATTCGAGAACAATCGATGTGTTGGTAGTTGTAAACATGCTTACGACTTTTCGCTTGAGACGGCAGTATGCGTAACTGAACACGTCACAACATCAAGACGTTAGTTCTTTTCCAGAAAATCGCACGAAGTAACAATTTTCAACAAAGCAAGTAGATAATGATCACAAAAAAATTTCCATTGAAAGATTCACTCAATCTAGAGAACGAAATAGCGTGAGATTACTCGAACACCGTAAAAAAGTTTGCGTCAAAAACAACGTAAATTAAGGAAAATCAAAATTGAAATATGAACAAGAATTTATACCAGCCGTCCCTTGTACAGTCATATCGTAGAAACAAACAGCGCTTAAAGTCCTGGCAAGCTTCTCTCAGACAGAAATAGAAAAGGCGCAAGAGAGTTTATATTTGTATTGCGTTTTTACTCGAAAGCTTTGACAGGAATGAATTGACAAAATTAGAGAAAGTTCGCCAATCCAAATAAAATGCCATTTGTTTTGGTTGAATACCGTTAGATTGGGAGTTTCTTCGAAGTTTTAACGCTGAATGGTAGAATACCATTCAGGTAGAATACCATTCATTAACGCTGAATACATAGTACTAAACAACTATTTTGGGCAAAGGTCTAGACTTCAAACAATTTATTGTAAACAGAAATTTGGGAACACTACTAGCTACGAACAAAAAATTAAACCACCGATGGGGTAAGTATTACCAATTTCTTCATACATATCCATAGAAGACTTTTACATATAGACACAGATAAGACATAGACCCTATGCCCGCAACCTCTTCAATCCATAACCTCTTTAACCTCCTTAAATGAGGTACATTGCATAGTTTAAGCATCATGCTATTCAATGTCGCTTTACATATTGAATGAAGTAAGTATATTTTACATTTTTTCACATTTTTGCCTATGCCAAATTTCTTTCTCATCAATTATTTTTGATAATATTTTGATATGAGACAACTTAAACTTATCTAAAAGTTACACATCTTTGTGGTATTTGCAATTTCCATCAACGCAAATTCTAAGGACATAAGCTGAAGTCAAGATTCTTTCTTCCACTGAGTTCGATTTGTACTCTCGCTTCATGATTTTCGATGAAACTATTTTGACATACAGTTGAAAGAAAAAGCCGAAGGACTGAAGGAGACCATGAAATCAGAATGCTCATTGGCATGTTGAAAGACACAAATGTTTCCACCTAATCAGTACCATCAATTGGATGTTAGAGACTATCATTTGATCAATAACAAACTTGTGCGGGCAAGGATAATAGTCATGGCTGCCGCGTTGTCTCGTTGGGATTGGCTCAAGTTTAAAAGAGAATGCGCCACTCTGACACGCGAGCACGATGAGTGAAATAAAAAAATTTCAATGCATTGAGTCAAAAACACATCGCAAGAAAATCAAAATTTATGAAATCAGTGTTCCCACGCATCAACTAGAGTTAATCAGATAATGTCCATTTCAAGCAAGCACCTGTCATCATTCTACAAACCTGGACTTGTAAACAGTTTTCGATTTCTTGTCATCAAACGCGCCAGGTACTCCCTTCCTGTTCCATTTATTGCAATTAAGAAGCAATTTAACCACATAGTATGGATTGAACATGACCTATAGACGTTTATAAATTATTTTCTAGTCAGGATCGTTGACATCTCCGCCCGAGAAGTTGTTTCCATACGTGCATGGAAAAGTTCGAATTCCGCTTCCAATTTATAACCCGCGGCGCATTTCCAACCTAAGGGCTCTAGGATCATAAGCCAGCAACTATGAACCTACTTGCAATTTGGTGTTACATTGATGTTTTGCCTTAAGACCAAAAACGGACGAAAAACAAATGCAATCAGAGCAGATCCAGAATTTTTCATGTCCAGTATCAGGTCAGAAAGGGGCTATTCCTTACGGATTCAAAACCAAGGAAATAGTTAACATATTTAACGCTTTTACAGGAAATAATGATCGGTTTGTAGCATTAATCTAGGTTTGAAACGTTTATTTAACTAAGGTATTGAATTGACATAAATATAAGCATCCTAAAGAACAGTCATTTCTATTTAGTGTCAATTGAAAGTTACGGTCTAATGTCCTCAATCATTATGTCCAATGTCCTCAAATAATGTCCACAATAAGTCGATTGAAATTCTACCCTAGGTCTACCCTAAATCAAAAATGAATTTTCCGAGTGGACATACATTTTGGTCTTCGCCATTTGGTCTTCGTTTTCTTTTTCCTCCTAAGGGAGAGAGGTCTATCTTTGTTCTAAGCCACTTACTGTACTAGAAATGGCGCTGTTTCTTAAAAATTGTATTTTTCCTTAAACCACCATGCAAATAACGAAGGTTCAGATCGATACAATTATTGGTCACCAACAATTAAAAATAACCAGATGACATCCACTTAGCTGGTAGTGCCAATCGATGCGTCCCAGCCTGTGAGTTGGCACCTGACGAGAAGCGTCAGGGACGCGTGTTCGAAACTAGCTTGAGCTCTTTCCACCTTTCTTTCTAGTAATAGTTAAGAAACTTGGAAGGTGTGAAACTTGGAAGGAAGAAAGTTTGTCCCGAGAAACTTTATCACCGAAGAACATGTATTTGAAAAAGCTGACAATTACTTAAACAGACTTCCTTGCGCTAAATGTCTAACAATCGGTATGAAGGCCATTAGAGCTAAATTACGTGGAAAAAAGTGACCCGAATTAGTCGTCCTCAGTCAAGTGGAGGACTGAAATGGACTTCCATCTGGTACGCTACAAAGTGCAACAAATAGCAGCGAAGAGAAGGTACAGCGCGTGAGAGATAAAAGTTTGACAAAAAACAATGAAAGCGGAGCCCAGCGAGATGCCTTAAAAGACTAGATGAAAGCCATACAGGGATACTCCAATTATTGTTGAAACAGACGACAGGACTAAAATAAATATCTTCATGGAAATCAGGGAAACAACGAAGCCTCGTAGGCTCCCAGACTTGAAAGCTGTTATCTCGATGCTACATCTTATGGCCTGTTTAGAAATATGAGGTATGGAATATATAACGGAACCCTACGAAGTTGAAGAGATCACTTGGCGAACTTCTCCTTAGTCCTAGAGGTCACTTAGCATCCAAGAGAAAGACGAGACGCAACTCTATGCCAATGGGAAAATCAAAATCAACTAGGTGATATGCTGAATTCACCTGAGAAGGATCCTAATTGCAATAAGTGCTTTTACTTCGAACCTATTTCTCTGAACTACAAAGAGTCAGACCGAAGCTACCTTTGCTAGAAGTTTTGTACTCCCGGCCATAAGTAAGAGAATTCACAAATGCATCACGCGGCCACTTACACAAACCCAGATATCTGGAGGCGGAAGATCTGCCTCACATTCTAATAAGTGGAAAATGCCTGGAGTTCAAATATGACGCTAACCACAAGAAAGGGCAAGTTATGATCCAAGTTCTCCAGATCAACCTGCACTACAGCGGAATATCACAAAACTTGTCAGACAAAATTGCGAGAGAGCGAGAATGAATCCAACTTGCTGTTGATATCTAAACACCATCAGAACAATTACGAAGCAGTATGTTACCGCGATCGAGCTGGCTTTGTCACCATCAAGATGCGGGAGACCATTCCGTTTCAAGTTGGGAGCTTCATCAGAAAAGAATGCTTTTCAACGATCAGGATCAGGTGTGGACATAACATCATTCAGGTTTATTTTACTTAGCCCGAGCCAATGTCCTTCTTCCAGAACAAAATTAATGAAATGGAGAAACCTGTTAGAAACGCGGAAGGGCGATTCTTGTTGGTGGTGGCTTCGAAGGAATTTTTCATCCAGATTCGATCCAGAATCTAGAATCCTCGAAATGGCTATTAGGACTGAATTTATGGAGCTGATAATACATCAGGCTGCTCACCTGTGATGAAAAAATTGGAGGGTACTAGAGGACTACTTCTCAACAGATTACCAGTATCTTGTCCTTGTAATATACGCCCTCTACGCTCCTTAATGTGCAACAAATTTAATCCAAATAGAGTCTGGCAAATTACTAATTGGGCGTCAATCCATTAAGCCTCATAGTGATGGCTGCGACGTGATAAGCTTGCTGTAGGGTAGTGGTCAGCAGAAACTACTTTAGCGAAGAAAATATCACAGACGCTGACCTGAAGCCCAATCTTCAAGGAATCAACACAAGTTGTATTCCTGAGTGTTGTATACAAGTCCTCGGGTAGGCGGAGACAATTGAGATGGAGAAAATGGCTGAACTTTGCCCTGCCATATTATTCGGCACACTAAAATCCTGCCTACCAAAAGATCTGCAATCGCCCTCGAATCTTTCAGTGTGCCAAGATCTTAAATGCCGGTATTTAGGGGCTACCTCAAGAATCAGGTGCTTACCTATGACAGATTTAGAGCTAAGCAAAGAGTGGACGTGACATCAGGGGTATCTGTGAACCTGTGAATTGTATCTTACGACGAGTTTTGAGTATCGAGTTGTCGCGAGGGGAGAACTATGCTGATCAAATATGAGCAAAAGTCGCTGGAACGACAGAAGAGAAAACGCTACAAGGTAGAGCCAGAGGCTGATCAAAAGTAAGTTTAGTCTAATTTATTTATTTATTTATTTGTATTCTATCTTACAGACAAACTACCCAATTACAAAATAGAATTAAACAAACAGCAATAAGACGTAATAGTTCAATAAGAAAAAAGTAAGTCTCTTAACCTGGACTTAAAAGCTAAGTACGAAGAAGGAAAAGGACCAAGCCCGAGGTCGTTATATGTTCTAGAAATACAAAAAATTTGCGAGAAAAAGTAGATATTAGTTAAATATATTTATTAAACAGATCATTCATTTATTAAACAGATCAAAAATCACAGGTCAAGGTAGGTAAAACGAGACTCCAAAGAAGGAAGACGAAGAAGAGTTAAACGGGATACATTAGGATGATAAAGCATGTTATGCTTATGGAGCACGAAGCGAGTAAACTTACGTTTCATCGTAGAAATGAGTTAAGAATAACGAGGAAACCAGACTACAGATTAATATTATAGGAAAGGACGAACCAAACAATCGTACAGTAGTTGAAAGATTTTTGAATTTATGAATATGCCTCAGAATGGAGCCGAAGACTTTCGTTGCTCGACTAATCACGTTAAGGACATGAGCGTCAAATTTTAGGCTTTGGTCGAAAGTAACTCCTAGGTCTTTAAAAGTGGCAAAAACAGAGAGAGACTGTAAATTCAACAGATAAGTAAAGCGAATTGGCGAGGTTTGAAACGAAAAAGTCATTTTGTGGCACTTACGAATATTAACACGTAAAAAGTTAGATGAACACCAGTTGGAGAGAGTGGTCAAGTCATCTTGTAGAAGCTGAAGATCCTGAAGTGACCTAATTGACCGATAGATCTTTAAATCATCAGCATACAGGAGGCAAGGAGAAGAGATTACATATGGAAGGTCATCTTTAAAAAGAAGGAAGAGAAAAGGTCCAAGAATAGAACCTTGTGGAACCCCAGATGAAGGATAAAAAGGGGACGAAGTTGTTCCATAGATCACATAACATCATCATAGAACAATGGGACAAGTAAGACTGCATCCTAGAAAATAATGAGCCCGAGTTACCAAGAGCCTCTCATTTGAGACAAAGCATATGGTGATTAACAGTGTCAAATGCCTTGGACAAATCCGTGAAAATCACATTGACTTGGAACTGTCTGTCCAAAGCCTTAGCAATATCGTTCATAAATACAGTTACATTAGTAGTGGTAGAACGAACTTTAAGGAACCCATGTTGCTCAGGGGCAATAACTGAGCGCAATTTAGCAGAGAATCAGTTGTGTAAATGACGTTCCAATAGTTTTGGGAAACAATAAATTAGGAATATAGGTCGATAATTTGATATGTCCGAAGGATCACCACTTTTAAGAACTGGAACAATGATAACTTGTTTCCAAGTAGTGGGAAATACACCAGAGCTTAGACTGAGATTGAAAACAAAAGACAATGGAACTGACAGAGAGGATGCTAGAGATTTAACAAATATGTTTAGAATACCATCAGGACCAGGACTGATGTAAGAATTAATAGAGCTGATGATTGTTTCGACTTCACAAGGATCAGTACACAAGAGATAGAGAGGAACAGGATTCTCAATGGAGAAGCTAAGAGGAAGAACAGTTAATATAGAAGGAGAAAAAGTGGATTTGTGGAAAAGTGGACAACGAGAATAACTTCGAAATACCTTCGGGAGTAGACGCTACAAGATCGTCCCAGTGAACTGTACCAGGAATAGTACTTGAAGATTTTAGTGACCTGCTGTAGGCCCAGAAAGGTTTTGTATGATGGGACCTGAAGAAATAACTCTTCAAAGCGGCTTTGGTTTCATTCTTAGCTATAGATCGCATTAAACAGAAAAAGGTCCTTGCTTCAGCAGCACTGGACGATTTCAGACAAAAGCTTATATTTAGCTTTCAAGAGCAAGTACACACTTAGTAATCCAAAATTTTTGTTTTGCTCAATGAGAGGTTAGAAAAGAAGTAAAACATCTAATAAGATTAATTAGGTAATCATAAAATTTGACTGAAGCCGACTCAGTACTACCCAGATTATCAAAAAAGGGAATCCAATCAATCGAGAGAAGTTCAGTTTTCAATGCATCAAAATTTGTCTTGAAAAAGTTGAACTTAGTAACCGAGGCAGGTTTGACGGGTGTAGAATGCGCAACAGCTAGGTCGAGGGATAATGAGGGGTGATTGGGGTCAGGAGAAACATAGTATTGCAAGGCGGGAGTTATTGATAGATGATGAGATGAAACATTCGATAAAACAAGATCAATAAAACGACCAAGAGGATTATGAACAATATTGAACTGTGACATCGTACAAACCCAGCTTTGTGGTCAGAACTTAGGTTCTACCACATGACGGTCCCAAGCCCGTGTAAATGGGGAGGGAAGGTGTCAGTGGCGTTGGTCCTATGTTGTATTGAACCGTTGTTAAAAAGTAGTGACGACAGACGCACGAAATGACGATATATGTGTGTGCAAAGTCCGAATTTAAGGAAGCATAGAAGGATGGTAGGAAGGAAGGAAGGATGGAAGGATGGAAGGATGGAAGGAAGGAAGGAAGGAAGGAAGGAAGGAAGGAAGGAAGGAAGGAAGGAAGGAAGGATGGAAGGATGGAAGGATGGAAGGATGGAAGGATGGAAGGATGGAAGGATGGAAGGATGGAAGGATGGAAGGATGGAAGGATGGAAGGATGGAAGGATGGAAGGATGGAAGGATGGAAGGATGGAAGGATGGAAGGATGGAAGGATGGAAGGATGGAAGGATGGAAGGATGGAAGGATGGAAGGATGGAAGGATGGAAGGATGGAAGGATGGAAGGATGGAAGGATGGAAGGATGGAAGGATGGAAGGATGGAAGGATGGAAGGATGGAAGGATGGAAGGATGGAAGGATGGAAGGATGGAAGGAAGGATGGAAGGAAGGTGGCAGGACCTGACTGTATTAGTACTGCGGGAAAATACAGCAACCTAGCCGCTGCTGTTGAACGAATGACCGAAAGTGAACTGATGAACCGAAGGACTGACGTAACGACGTAACGAAGTAACGATTGACTTATTGATTTGGACTGTGATGAAAGTAAGTGTGACTGAAATTGACGAACTATATGTTGACCGTAGTGCAAGTGTCTGATGTTCCGAAGGAAATCGTTGATTTGCCTGAAGATGGTGGAAGAACTGAATGAAGAATTGAAGTAATGAAGTTGAAGAAGGTTAGAATGGATTGGATGTTGAAAAATTTAATCATTGGATTAAATGAAGAAGTTTGTTGGTAAAGATGTAATTTTGCTAGTGAAATATGTTGCCAGACTGAATGACGGAATTGAATAACTGAATGTAACTGACTGAGTGTCATGTAGACGAAGTTTGTAAAATGTTGTTAGAAAGTCGAAAAGCTCGTACTGCAACATCAACTATGTTGATGATGTGGATGCGAGACTAGTATACCTGCTAAAGATGTGAAATTGAAAATGTTGAGTATTGTTGCAGTAAATGTTGTACCCATGTTGTGACTGTATTAACACGGACCCTATAGACTAGTGCTATAGGAATCCGGGTGAACGCAGGGGGACTGATGGTTTAGGTTTCGGCCTGTTCCGTTCAGTCTTTGGGGAGTGCCATCCCTACGTACCAGAGGTGTGAGAAAGGGCAATCAGTCCCTTGTGCCTGGAACAAAAATTGAGAGTTTTTCTCGGACAGTAGAGAAGCGCAACCTGATCAGAGGTTATCTGAACCACGGGTTAGGAGGACGCCCATGACAGCTTACTATCAGCCCCCTACACGGTGAGGAGCCTATCCTTGGCTGAAACGTGGTGGTTGTGGTTTCGAAGGCTAGAGAGTGGCGAAGAGCACTCACCATTTGTGTTCGGGAATCCAGGTAGCTTAAATAAATTGTGACCTAGGACTGAGACTTGCCTCAGATTCTAGGGGTGATGGTTGACACATTGTTGCAACCCCGTCTATGGAGACCGTGGGATTAAGCCGTACAAGGCAGGTGTCCACATTTATCCACGAGACTTCATGTGACATCGTACAATTGGAAAGAAAAGATGAGAGAGACATTGAAAGCAGATCTGTGGAACAAATCGTTGGCATGGACGAAGATGACCATTCGACAAAGGGAAGATTAAAATCGCCACATAATACTATTTTAGAATGGCAATGATTTTTCATGAAATATAAAGACAAGTCATCAAAGAACTTCTCATACAGGGGAAAAGGTGATCTGCATGGGATATAGATACAGGAAATTATTACGGGGTTTTAATGAGAAGGGGAGATTTTGAAAAAAACTCATTCTAGGACTTTGAAAAGAAGAAATCAGTAGAAGCAGAGCTATGAAATGTTTTACTAACTGCAAGTAAAGCCCCACCACAATCAGACTTGCTTGTGGCCTCATAATCATGGTCACATCGGTAAACAATGTGGTCGGGACAAAGTTCGCAAAACACCAAGCGGGTAAAGTTGTAACTTCGAAACTATGTTGCAGCCATCTTCAACGGTGACTTTAAACGAAGCTATAACCTTATTGGATAGATTCTCCCTGGTAAGTTTTGTACAATTGAGTACCGCATTCATACTACCCAATCGTTGGGCAGTTATAAACGTCGCAGAACTGGAAGGAGAAACCTTTTTAGGAATCGCTCCTTTATTATCATTTGCAGAAGTTGTTGAAGTTGTTGCCTGCTGCAGATCTACATTAGTAGTTGGAGTAAGTGACGGAGAAGTTAGATGCTGGCGAATGTCATGATGGACAAGTGTTTGCTGCATAGGTAGACAGACATTATTTAGTGTAGTAACTACACAGCAGTTGTCGCATCTATGATTGAAATTATTCAGAAATTTCGTCCTAATATAAAAAAGGCGGCATATATTCCTTACCGTTTCAGATGGAACGATTTCGCCCAATAACCATCACATTCGATTAGTTAAGTCTAGTGAAGTCATCGAACTGTCAAGCTAATCTCCATTCTTGTTCCGGTCGAGATTTGGACAGTGATCGTTGACTTGCAGAAATCGATCCGATAGTTTGACTTGATGAGCTCCTTCAACCTCTTGTACTACGCCGAAATTCATAATCAGCCGTGCCAAACTCGGTTGCCCAAGTGACTTCACGCGATGGTGCTCTGGTATATGTTTACTTAGTTTTCAAATGATATCTGGACTACGACAATGTACCCTAAGTAGCTCTTAAACTGCATTGGGACACAAGGTAGAAAATACCCATTCATATAAAGAAAAGGAAATAAGAGATAACACCTCATTCAGGCGCTCCTGGTGGTCCGAGATTAAGACCACGAGCACGGCTCGTGATATTCATGTTCGGCCCAAAATGACGATTACGACCCTGACTCGTGATGTCCACGTTTGCCGTGAAATTGAACAACCAGCCTGACTCGTGATATTCAAGTTTGGCCTAAAAAATTTTCATCACGAATTAGACTCGTGAAAATAGTGCAAGGAGTTAATTAAGTGTGGCCATTTGCGGATAATGCTACTATGGATGTCAGTCGTTATACTAAACATGTGGGCTAACTTCGATTGAAAGACGCCTAGTTATGAACAGGAAGTTCTTTGCAAAAAGCTGTACCGAATGCGTCTTTTGATGGTACAAATACAAGGACGTTAAAGGATCACAATGAGAACACTTCACCTATTCTAAACGTATAAACTTCAGTACTTATATTAATTCACAGTGCAACCTTCTCATTAGTTCTGGCTGGCCGATTGCTTTCTTCCGGTTTTCCGAATCCGATTTTAAGGGACTAAGTAGGGTATCGGCATTGGTTTGATATTCTTCGAGAATTCTGAATGGTGAGATGCAGTGAGGATTTTCGGGGCATAGAGTATAGTTGTATAGGTTTCGAATTAGTGGTGAGTCATGTATCCGCCATTTTGCTAATCTTATCTTGCTTGTTTTGATCATAGATTACAAAATGAGAACAATATTTGTCTCATTAAAGAGTATTTGATTTTTTAAATTTTTAGTTGGGACATCGATATTTTGCAACACATTTTCGACGAATTCTCCTCTTCTGCCGCTGTTAGTGAAATAGTCATCCAAGCTGGGAAACAGTCGATGATAATTGGCCGGATCAACGTTTTATACACAAGGGGATTTTCCTTTGGGATAACGAATCTGGAGGAAACGAGAGGTGAAATTATCGCTGCTGCTTTTTTAGCTCTGTTTACAGCTTCTTTTCTAAGTTGGAATCCAAACTAGAACTATGGAATTAGTTTCCAATTGTTGATTCGGATGTTTGCAATCTTCTTAAAAAATTCTTTCTTTTTCCATTTTTAGTTTGAGGCTTTTTATTTTAGAACAGACAGCGTTTTGAGGCTGTTTTGTTGATTTTAGGATAATGAAGGGTAACTTATTGTATGATAATTGTCTAAGGTTTAAAAAGAGTAATTCGCCCACTTGCACTTTAATAGACATAACACTGAAAAAGGGATCATATCGGCCACGAAAGAAATATCTGCTCTAAAATTTAAAAAACTCAACCTGAAAATGGAAAATTACAAGATTTTTTTGAAATCTGGAATCATTAAAGTTTTCGCAACAATTGCTCCACACTTACTCAGTACTTTGTTGGATATGCCATCTAGGCTTGCTGGCGAGGATCGCTTCAACTACATTTTTATAAGTGAAAAAGTTACCAAAGATATCATGTCTAGGTGACACTGCTTTGTTGATGTGAGAAGAGATGATTAAATATGAGCACTGGTAACTGATCTTTCTGGCATTTACAGAGGAAATTATCTTATGTGTTTTCACGTTCTCCGGACTCCGTTCTCGGTATGGGTTACTGTAAAAGGAGGAATTTACTTGGAGTTTTTCATCGACTGTAGAAAAGGACTGCCCCCACTTTTGACAGGATCTCTATCGATACTGAAGTTGTGTTCCTGTCGTCATGTAAAGATGTTTATTTCTTTAAAGACATCCGAAGATGGCTTTAGAATTCTCTGTCTACTTTTGTGCTTTTTTTTAACTTCGTATCTCATTTGCTTCCTTATTTTATAAGACATGGCATTGAATTTTGTGTTGATTGTGAGATATTCCTCACTTTTGTCGGTTATAGTGCCTATTAAAAATAAATTTTAGGAGCGTCCTTTTTTCCTCAATAATAAGGGCTAGTATATCCTCCGTAGGACACCTGTACAGCATTTGCTTTGATAGTTTCTTAGGCGGATGATAGTCCATCCAGCCTAGTATCGACTCAAAGAACTTTTTGATATAGAGGTCATTTTTTTTTGACTGGATAATATTCTATTTGCAGAAACGATAGGGGGTAAAAAATCTTCGAGCTCTTTAGTAAACTTTGTATGTGTCTCTGTTTCTCGGACTGACAATTGTGGTCGCTATGTTCTTTGGATTAAGCGATAGGGGTAGGCCAAGTAATCGGATATTGACGGGACGGTGGAGATTATCAGTAACTATGAAGTTATCTAGGAAGGAACTGCTTCTTGGGTATGTCGGAGTTCCTGCATTGATGATTGCACACGACAAGAAGGCGTACGAATTGTATCACTGATAGACACTTTTGCCGTTTAAGTTCCGAGTACGGTCCCCCAATGTTCGTGCCTCGCGTGCAGGTGCCGCCCAGGATGTTGGAGTAATAGTTAGAAGCGTTATTCAAAATATTATCGAGAAACGTTTGTATGGGATTTCCAAGATTCCCTGAAATATATACTGACTCAATGAGTATTTGCTTATTGTTCCCATTGGTTCTCCTTAAATTAATGGTTGCTAAAATGCAAGAAATGTCTGTGTGGTTAGTTGTTATTTGTTCGATCGAAAGATGATCGCGGTTTAGAATTGCGATCTGCCCGAACCATTCCTGAGAATTTCGTATTTATTAACACGGATTACCGATTTCGGTATTGTTTAGTTTAGGAGTACATTGTCTGGTTGTAAGGATTTTGTTCAATCAGAAAAAAATATTCTTTATGATGGGAGTAAACGGAAACCAGCTTATTTGCCCCGATAGATATTAAGTATGGTTCTATCAGCGCAATTGGTTCGTCTCGTGCTGGTGTATTATCCTATTTTGGCCAAAATTAATATATAAAATACCAGGAAGGATTCTTGTTGGAGGCGTTGAAAGGGGATTCCCAGAACTGATACATTCTGATAAGCATTCAATGCTTTCCTGATTTCAGGGTAAGACACGATTGATTGGACTTTTATTGGTGTGGCCCTTATTGTGTTTTGAGAAGGGCTATCTCCGTAAAGGAGAGTGGGATTGCGAGATTTGCTTGGATTTAACAGTGGATTTTTTACTGACTTTTTTACTTATCCCTTACGAAGCAGCCGGAAAAGTTTTCAGGATGGCATTTTTCATTGAAAAGGACATAAAAGGGTGGCTCATCGTGCTTGTCGATTTCCTGTCTTGAATACTCCTCGTTGTTATGTTCTTCTCCTCAAGCAAAACATCTTAATAAAAAGCGCAATTTTCCGATACGTGGCAAAACTTCTGGCACCTGAAACATTGAAGCATTTCGCTCTTTCTAGGTCTTTCCCAGATTGCTTTTCAATTGAGCATATACGTTACCACCAAAAGATGATGTAGATCACCGTCTACTTAGTGACTCTGTCGCAAGAAAGCAGTCGAATTTATGAACCTTGAGTCGTGTTGGAAAAACCAATAACTGCGGCTAAACGAAACGTGAAACAGATAGACCTTACACCGCATCAGTGACTTGCCGACATGGTTGGTAGAAGGCATAGTGAGATTGATTGTTCTCTGACACAATTGCTTGCCGAGCACAGGTATTTTTAAGTCTTAGCTGCATACGATAAGAATGTCATGATCCTTTGATTGATTCTCTCATGCCACACGTCATTTCCTTCTTCTTCTGGTACAGAACCTATTCTAGGTACCGATTTAACCTTTCTAAGGGATTAGATGACCTTTCTATAAAAAGTTTCGTTAAAAACATGTCGGCGACCATAGACAAATGGAACTGATTGCCATATTACTTGCGGGTAGTTCTTCTTATGACAGGGGGCGTCTTTGAATGCTCGTTGGCACAAAGGCTGCTTTCCATTCAGCCCTGCTGAAGCAGGCATAATGGCGAAAGCGCCACTATGCGAGACTATGAGGTGCAGTCCAAGAAATACATATAAAAAATAGGTTCCTGACTAGGTTCTCCGTGTAGCAGGAAAGGTGCATAGTCTAGGTGCTAATGGGGGTTGCGGCGTAGACAATCTACAGCTCTCAACCAAAGATATGGTATTATTCCTGCACAAAATCAGAAATGGTTCTTTTCTAATTGTGTTAAATTTTCGGATTGTTATTTAATTATTTTATTTTTTTATTAATTATTCTTCGCTGAATAAAGTTCTGTATTTTTAACTTGAGAAAATTAAACGTGTGGAAATACAAAAAACATTTGATTTCCAAAATGAGTGCAGAACTGAGCATGACTGCGGTAAATATTTCTAATATTATGTGTTTTCAATGAGAAATAATTGCGCTTGAATCCAAAACTCTTGGAGAAATCAGTGTCTATCAACAAATATCACTTTAGAGTCTTTTTTTTCATTTGTCTTTTGTTTTTAAATTATTTAGCCGAGCATTTTAATGCGATTTCTTTCTATTCATTGTACGACACAAATGGTACGATTGCAGTTTTGCTCATCATCGCAACTGCAATGAACAGCTCTCACCTAAAAAGGATTTTTATTCAGAACTATTAATTTTCGTAAAGCTTTCTTTTTGCATTAACACAGTTGATTGTATGCTATAGGATAAGGAATCGCATTTATGCTATTTTGCCAATTAAAATCTCATAAACTGAAATAGCGAATGAATGCTTTCACACCACTTCATCGCGTTAATAGGCGTGAAATTATGAATTATATTCACAAGCATGAATGGTTTCAAATATATTGTGTCCACAAAAAGCGGATCGCAGGATCCGTTTGTTTCATTTAACGTACATTGTTAACGCGAAATGACAATTTGATAAGGAAAGCAACAAGAACATGTGAATCAAGAAGGATCGCAGGTGGAAGATAAAAGCATGACTTAACGCGAGTTTAATGAATCAAATGTAGAGAAACAATTTCATTATTTAACAATGAAGGCTATAAGGAATTGTGTTAACAACTTTTTAAAAAATTTCTTACTTTTTCCTGTGATTGTTTTATTTACTTGATGCTTAATTGTAGAATTTTAGAAAAAAGAATAGTACAAAACATTGTTGACCAACAAAGATGTCCTCTTCGGTAGCTTTTGGAAAAATTTTTCGTTTCGGTAACTCACCTTAATCATCTACGAATGGCATTGTTGATAAGATATTACGTAATTTAGCAGGGTGCTGCTGCTGTCATGAATAAATTAGTTGGTTGAAATAAAAGTTAAGTTGATTAAGTTAAAATGATAAGTTGAAATAAAACACTTCGGCATCCTTATGACCTTTACCCTTTCAAAATTTTAAAATAAGGGACTTTCACCAATCTATGCCCTCAAAGATCAGGAATGAAAACTCATACCAAAACGTTCACTAAAGTTCAAAACGTTACTAAAGTCCTCTCCATTCAACGGAAGAACATTTATTTTCGTCTCCCTATTCAGAGTAATTCTATTTAACAATTTCCTAGGACTATTTCCCTATATCTTCACTAGAACTAGTTATTTCTTTTTGTCTTTATGGTAATGCATGAACGTTTTAATAACATCAATCGAAGATGAAGAATTCTCTCATTGAATCATATAAGAAACAATGACCACTTTAAAAGCTATTTAAAGATTAATTCATTTGGCATGAATCCTTTGGCTCAGAAAGACGAATTCTCACTATCGAATATTTTGCGGAAATTGGAAAAAATTCAGAAAATTTACATTTGGAAGTAATGTATTCTTGTGCTTTCCTGAGAGTTCAAAAGCAAACTGAACTATAAACTGTACATCCGTTGGGCCACGCCCATTCTCGAACCACCAAATTATTTATAAAATGGCAAATTATATTAAATGACAAAGGCTACGTCGTAATGTATGGAAAACTATCAGGGCTCGATGTTGAGAGGTTTAGATATTCGATTCATAACGAAGCGGCTTAATATGTGACCAGATATGCTATGTGAACAATTTCGCAGCGATATTTCTAATCAATAGGATTACGGTGCATAGCGACAAAAATGTAAGCCACTTTCACCACTAAAAGATTTCCAAGGACTCAAAAAACAAAGGTTTTTTGCGTGCATTACAACGACCGTGGACATACTTTTTGAGGGAAGGTTTTGCACCCAAGGGCAAACACATGAAAAAGGATAACTCGGATGATCAATTCATCAACCTTCCCGGCATGTTCCGAAATGTGATCTGAAGAAAAAAAATGGTTAAGGAAACATTTCGGACAGCTAATGCTGAAGTGGCTATGAAATTCTCAACCCAATATTTAAAAAAATAGTGGCCTGGTCAAAACACCGTGTGATTAAGGATCCTTTAATAAAAAACTGGCAACAACTGATTCAGTGTCTGAGAAATGAGTGGATTCATACATTTCACAGGACTTTGTGTTTAAGTTTTCGAGAAGGAATTTCTGAATTTATAAGATAGAACGGAGGTCAACATTAACAATGCATAGCTCATATTTAGTTTTTAATCAAAGCATATTAAAATCTTTAAAAAATGTTAACAATTACAACTTATCTTCAAAAGACTAAATAAATATCAAAAAATTCTAGGCCACTCTTTTGATAGTGAAACCATAAAAAGCCGTCAAGCCTAATAAAGAAAACCTGTCAAAAATAAGACAAACTGATAGTAACCATTTCCAGGTCAAAAGTTAAGACGAGATTCGTAGGGAAATGTTAGATTGTGAACAACAACAACCCCGACCGTTTCATCGTTTAAACCAATCCTTGAAAACGATGAAAATTCATGTCAAAAAAACAACAAATTATTCAAAATTTTCAACAGATAAAAACAAATTTATAAGGAAAAAAGTACAAATATCAATTCTCCGCCATTAAATTTTCAAATTTCCAAAAGTGTTCAAGTGCTCCGCCGAGATAGCGTAATCTAAGTGATGATGAAATCTGCTGATAAATGGAACAAGGTGGTACATGACGCTTGGCCAATCCTTATAACAAAAGAGGCATACTTGTTCGGCTGGAAGGATTGAATAAAGAGGACTCGTTTCGCTATCAACCCCCCTCCACCTTCTTCCACTCCCTGCAAAGAAGGATCAAGAATGTGCTATTAGGCTTAGAATAGACAGACCTAGTCGGAAGAAATTTTTCAAACGGTTCCAGGCTTGGTACTAGGGTTGACAGGAGAGATTTTAAGTAAATAGTCATGTAGAGTTTTTGCTACTGGGACTTACAGGGTTGAAAAAGTCTTCATTTCACACTTTAATTGACACCCTAAAATGGCCTCCACTTCCCTATCCAAAAAAAATATTGCATTCTTTGTTTTTAAGAAAAGGTACAGAAATTTAATCATAAGCGCAAGTGAACCCAAGTGTAAAAAGGACTTGATAATAATCAAACAGAATTACGTTACTTAAAGAAATCTGTTGAATCATATTCATAATCATAATTGAAAGTCTTTTAATTGTCTAAGGACCAAAGAAAGTTGACTACAAAGCGCTGAAAAAAGTCCTTTTTCTGTACTAAGGAATGAATGTTGCCCAATATTTCATTGTGATTTGCCATGATCGCCATGCCTCAGTTGAAACAATATTGATTGGTTTTTCCGCTTCATGTTTTCAAAATAAATCTATTTTTCATCCCTCCTCACAATTCGATGCATAAATAATTTCTTTTCGTGGCGCTGAAGTTTATTGATCTAACCCATTGCTCGTAAACGTCTGCTGACCGCTTCCTGTGGCACATTTAATGCTTCTGCTAATTGGCGTTGAGTTTGAGCTGGGTAACCTTCCAATAATTTCTGCAATTCTTCCACTTTGTATTTTTGTGGTCTACGAGAACGCTAACTGGATTTCACATTGAAATTATCAATGTAGAATTGTTGAAACTAGGTCTCACATGTCCTAATAAATGAAAGGTGTCTACGTTGTTGTTTTGCTTTGTTCTTACCAGCAAACGATGAGTTTCGACAGCCATTTTTCTGTTGGCTGGAGAAGAAAAGCAATGCTTGCCGAAATCGCTCGATTTCAGGGACGAAATTCGTCATGAGTGGTCAACGCGAGATAACACACACGATATTTTTGATAGACTCAACTTGAGTACGTTTCTAGCTAAATGTCAGACGATCGATATGGCGTTTGTGTCAAATTAATATACTGCATACTATTCGCTGGGGTCATCTCTTAGAAAAACCGGAAAAAACTTATCAATTCACCTGGGATATAGAGTTGAATACAGTATAGTAAGGCCGAACCATACAATGTCGCATGTGTCTTCGAGTTTTCGCATGGAGCGCGCGCGTTCCAAAGAAAATAAACATAATATTAATGCCTGAACCTTCCTAAAATTTTAACCAAATATTCTTGAGAATATTTACCAGCAAAATAAGCTAAATAAAAAAAATTGATTTCGTGAAGTTCATAAAGGGGGTTATATCCCGTAACATTTCACTTACAACGCTCAGTGAATCACTGTCGAAAAATCGAAGACGATTTTCTATAAGTGAAGTAAAGATGGGCAGGGACCCTACTAGAGGACTTAATTTACTACCCTTCGATCATCTGAGAGATTAGTTGACCTTGAGAGAAGGTTACGAACGGAATTCTCTTTTTTTTTAATGATTTAATTAATAATAGATAATATGATCGAATATTTTGACTTTTTTTTTATTTGATTTCATTCATTTCAAAGAAAATAGGAAAGAAAAGTCAACTTGAACTGAATTAACGGGGGAAATTCAGCAATACAATAATTTATTAATTGTTGATTTGATTGCCTATTTATTAACCAAAGAAATTCCTACCAATACACTCTGGGCTTAATATTTCGAAAATTATTCACGACAGAGTTGATACAATCGTCCACTAACGACCTTCAAAATCAAGGATAATAGTAATGTTAATTGTAGCTTTTTGGACGGAATCATACTTTTCACAATGACATAATAAAACAACACCCTTTTATTTAACACTCCTCTTGAAGCTTGTTAGGGAAATTGCGACGATCTCTGGTTTGTTGAGCAATGAGAATCCTTCCGAAGGTTGCGAAAAGTATCAGATGCGTTTGTTCAATGAAGAGGATTCGGTTGCATAACGCTTTGTTACCACGTCCTGGCAACTAGTGCAAATTAGAGCATCGCTTCTGCAAATAAAATAGATCAATTTTATTCACATACGCGAAAAAATAAAAGCGTACATCATATATTACAGCGTACTAAGTGCATGGAACTTTTCAGTTCGGATGAGTAGACGGACGGACAGAGAGGTTGCAGCAAACACAGCAAAATTTTGATATAATTTTCATTATAGTGTCCTTTTTTATATGATTTTTTTTTATTTTTTTCCTATAAGTAGGTGTTTGATGCACGGTGGGCGGGGTTTTTAATTTTTATTTCACGTCATGTATGTCCAAGCATTTTATAGTGTTTGCAAAACGAGTAGAGCAAACGGCTAGTCTGAAAGCAATCACTGGGCGTATGGATGCGGTCGCGGACTATATGTGTGCCCACTGTTCTCTAAAGGGGGTGAGAAACGACGGGAAGAGGCGCCAGTAGTTAATGTTGTATTTTCATTGGACTCATTCCAGTTAACTTTTTATATTTTTTCAGCCTGTTCAGGTTTTTTTCGTTGTTGTTGCATTGGTAATCTCTTTTTTTGCAATGTTGAAAAAAGGGTTAAATTTTTTTCGCCTAGAATTTTCGCTTATTTTTAATTTTATACGAATTGATGAGCTGGGCCTGTGGAATGGGAGCTCCCAAAGCCAACAATGTGTTATGCAAAGTATAATATATATCCTGGGTTCATGTTTTTTTTCATCTTTCTCGTTATTTTTATTTTGGATTTTTGGAATTTTTTCCACATCGTCGTTTCCGTTCTGTGGAGAGCATTTTTTTCTAGCCTCCGTTCTGTGATAGAGCACTACACATTGACAAGGGAAATGGATTTAGGATGTGTTTTGGTGAGGTATCGATACCACACATGCATGTGGCGAGGCGTTCGCGATTTCAGAATAATGACTGCATTTTTATTGGCTGATTGAGAACAATGTATTTTTAAGTAGTTGCGCCTATAAAACTAGGAAGTATTATTTACAATCGACATATCAAGAAGTAAGAGATGCTGACCTGCATCGAACTAGTGGGAAAGGAAACAGTTCTACCTTTAAATAATCAAATGCAACATGTTCCAACATAATAGAGATTTCATTTTCGGATTAAATTGGCTTGTTCCGAAAGTCACAAAACGATTTCCGTTTGATTATTTAGCTTTGCAAGGAGCAAACTCTTTACATTAAATTATCGACATCCCATCAACATAAAACATAATTAGCACTCCTTTTAATTTAGTTTTCTTATCTTATTTTATTTCGAATGTTTGGAAAAAGTCCACAGGTAATGGAACCAATAACTGATTCAGATATGTCGTGGCAGATGTCGTCATTAGTCACACATTTCGCTGTGTTTTTTCGTGTTCTTCACTCAAAATTTGATAGAGTACAGTTCGTCTCTGTGTCTCATTATGAGCTCTTTTATGTCATCTTTGTTCACCTCTAATTCAATATCGCCAGCAGTTGTCAAAATTTCTTCCATAATTTTAGGGATGTATCCCTGTACATTTCCGTTTCCTTGAATGAAGGATGGACATAGCTTTCAACAAGCAGACATCAACTGGCACTGCATGACTTCGGGTCACGCCTTTTGAATGATACGAATAGCTTCCCGAATGCCCACGTTTTCCTTTCTTAAACGTTTTTAAGATCAGTTCTCAGGAGAGTTGACATGCTGCAAACCACCGACGAAATAGCGCACGAGTGTATAATTTGTTGAAACATCTAATAACCTCCTGATCCATTGGCTGAATCAGCGAAGTCATGTTTGGAGGTAGAAACTGAACTTTCAGCTAGGGAAAGACAGGCAGCAATTTATTTTCACGGTCATTAAGGTGTCCTGATGCATTGTCTAATAGCAGCAGTACTTTCAATTGCAAGTCAGTGGTATGAAGGTAGTCCTTAATGAACAGGGCTCAAACTTTGAAAATCATTCATTGAAATTGACCTTCGTAACCCAAGTCCTCAGATTCGGTCTGAAAATTACTGGCTGTCTTCTTTTCATTATTTATTTTTTTAATGCTCCTTGGGGTCAAGAGTGGTACACAATAAGTGGTTTATGTTCCATATCACCACTAGCATTAGCTCCCAAAAGTAATGTCAATTAAATTTTTTCACAGTTTTATGCCCAGGAACACTTTGCTCATCTTTCATGGTGTACGTACAGTTGGCAAGGGCTTGCAAAACAAAATAATTTAATTACGATTAAATATTTGATGTGGACGATATCCTTTTGCTTCAATGAATTCTTGAAATTTGCGACATTACATGTCAGCTTCATCTTTATCTGCACTAGCAGATTCATTATAATACATGTTTGCTTCCAGACCTATTTTTAAACTTCTAACTCATCGATTGACGAACCTGGAGTTTGCTCTTTCCCGAAAAATGTCTGAAGCTTTTTCCTGAATGATAGCCATGCGAGTTACGTTTTTTTTCATTTCCCGTTCATATTAAAAGTATCCTCTCCAGTTTTCATGAATGCTGACTATTTGCTTACTATTTGTGAATTCGGTTACTCCTTTAGCTGCTTGAGTTTTCTTCATAATAACATATTTTTAGCTAAGATTGTGCCATCTTAGCTAAATCACAAATAGACATCAGCCATCTGTTCACAGTCTACTTTCGCCTTAATCTATTGCTTGATTTTGATGGTGAACACTTTTTTTGACACTTCACAATCTCACAGACCCATAATATTTTACGTTTTCTTATAAAGAGTTCGGAAGGCACACAGAAATATTTAGAGGAACAGAAACCAAACAGCAAACAAAATTGACAAATTTTTGGCGCACACTAGCTACGCCGCGGTATGCAACAACACGATAAAACAAGTCTTGCCCATGTGATATGGTTCACGTTAGTATCACACATGTGTTATTACCACATGATACGCCGAAAGTTAAGAAGTGCTCGTTAGAATTTATCATCCAAATTCATCCACTCGTTACTCGTACACAGTATGACGGAAAAGTTCCCGATTTGAAATAAAAATTAAAAATTACGAAAATTATCAACAGAAATTTATTTTAGTTAACTTTCAACATAGTCCTCTTCCCTAGATATACACTCGTTTGAGCGCTCCATGAGTGATTCGAAGGCTCTCTGGTACTCCTCTGAAGTTATCGTTATGAGACGCTTGGTGCAAGCCACTTGAATGTTCGGTTCATTTTCAAAAATCGTCTTTTCAAGGCAATTTTTAGCTTAGGAAATAGGAAAAAGTTGGCTGGAGCCAGATCTGGCAAGTATGAAGCGTGATTGATGAGTGGGATCTGATTTTTGGCGAGATAACTCTTCACAATGTTCCAAGAATGAGCAGGCGCATTGTCATCCAGCAAGCTCTAAAATCCCGGTTCCTTGTACTCAGGCCTGATGTGATTAATTCGGCACTTCAAACGTTTTAACACCTCTACGTAATACGCAGCATTCACGGTGGTGTTTGGGGGCAAAAATTCTTGGTGTATCAGGCCTTTGGAGTCGAAGTCATCTTCTAACGACTCTCTACCCTTCTTGAAACGACTGAACTACGTGTAAACAGTTTTACGCAACACTACACCTTCACCGTAAGCCGAATCGATAATTTTTTTCGTTACCGCGAAAGTTTTTTTAAGTTTATTGCAGAATTTAATTGCGGCACGATGTTCAAATTTCTCATCCATCGTAGAGCTAGTTACGTCATAACATTGCAATGTGCAACCAATGTGTTGGCATCGACAAAGGCCGATGCCGACACAGGAATATGTAAATTAGTATTTTAAGCAATAAATGTAGGACTAAGTATTTTATTGTTCACGACCTTTTTTCTAGGACATATTACTAGTCATAAAATTAGCACCTATTTGCTAGAAAATAAGTTTTGGAAAAGGACACGAGTAGGATTTAGAACAATAGATAATATGCAAATTAAGATAGATTGTTAGCAAGTAAGAAATAGATATAAAAGGACATATGATTGTAGATTTAAACGTAGTTGCTGTACAAAATTAAAAGAGTGAACATCGTTTTATAAATTTTTGTTTGATGTTTTCATTTAAATAAAATAATATTTCACAGCGGAAAACTTGTGAACATAAGTGGCGCAGTCGGATTGCGAATTTTTTTTTTCAAATCGCTTAAAGAACCTCGACGAACATCACATCGAAAATTAAATTCTCATATGCTGGATAAAAGCATCAAAACATCGATAAAATTATCATTCACAGGATAAAGTAACCTGGAGGAACTCGTCGAAGATTTTTCGCTTCTAACGCTGAACAACGACAGAATGGACTTCAAGAGCTTGTCTGGCTATATTGCAGCTCTTTCAACTTTCGACGGAACGCAGCTGGACTTATTTCCTTTTATTGACGCAGTGGACGCAATAATAAACGAGGTAAATAGCAGCTCCTCCAAAGTCATCCTTCATCAGCTGATATTAGGACGTATCATCGGAAAAGCAAGGGAAGTATTGCACACCCATATTACAGAATGCTGGTCAGATGTTAAGGCGCTCCTCATCAATCATTTCGACACACCTGAAAACGAGATTCAACTCACCGAAAGATTGCTAGCAGCTCGATTTACAACAGCAGGACAACTCTACGAATACATATGTAAGTGCTTATTCAAAATTAATCATAAGATTAAGTATAATAGTGCATATTCCGTCTCTCAAAAGTCCGAAATGATTAAATTAAAAAATCAAATTGCAAAAAACACATTCATTAACAAGTGTCCTGAACCTATAAGAGGCATCTTACATGCCTACAAACCGGATTCACTTGAAAGTGCATATAAGGTGCTAGTTGAAACAGGGTACGTTAGTTACAGTGGTGTCAAATATACAAATAGCAATACAAATCAGTTTGTCGCAAATAAAAATTACTTAAAAGTGCAGGACGTACCTCCTACAAGAAATACTAGGATTCCAAATAGGACAGATCTATCTCTTTCTTCTGATGTGTCTATGAACACAGCTACTTCTCGCTCTACTTCTCTTCATGCAAATGCGGATTTTCGGCTACGTGCCTCGGAGGAGAGCCTCAACTACCCATTATTCGACTAACTATGGAAAATAAGGAGCTCCGTTGTTTAATCGACACTGGCTGCTCTACTTCAATATTAAATTCAAAGTTAGTAGCCGAACATAGGCAACATAAATTATTTAAACCATTACAAGTTTGTTCTGTAAACGGAATTTCATCCACATACAAAGGATTTTACACCGAATTTCCACAAGAATTTCAATTTAAGGGTACAATTGAGTGGAAATTACTACCTTTTGAAAGTAAGACTTTCGACTGCATTATAGGACAAAACATTCTAAGGCCAACGAAAGCAATAATTAACTTTGAAAATAATACAATTTCAATTAATAATATTGCTTTACCTATAAGTGTCCAACAAGAAGTGGTGTATACGGCCCAAGCAGCACACTTTGAGCCAGAAAATAAAACCAAGACTGTCGATGCGACACATCTTACGAAAGAAGAAGTAGAAGTCATAAAAAAAATAAAAAGGGAATTCTATGATTTAGAATACCATGAAAACCAAAAACTGTCTTTTACCCACGAAATTAAGCACGAAGTTAAATTGACCACCCCAAATCCAATCTACCAAAGAAATTATAGATATCCATATGCACTCAGAGAATTTGTGAAAAATCAAATAAAAGAAGATCTTGAACAAGGTATAATTCAACCCTCAAAATCTCCATACAATTCTCCTATCTGGATAGTTCCTAAAAAAGGAGAAAAGAAGCATAGACTTGTTATCGATTTTAGGAAAATAAATAACTTCACTGTAGAGGACAAATATCCGATACCACAAATCGATGATATTCTGGGAAAGCTTGGTAACGCAAATTACTTTACAACAATTGATTTGGCCAAAGGTTTCCACCAAATCGAAATTAAACCAGAAGACAGAGAAAAAACGGCTTTTTCGACCGATGAAGGTCACTTTGAATTCACAAGAATGCCTTTTGGATTGAAAAATTCGCCAGCAACGTTTCAGAGGCTCATGAATTCTATATTGCATAAGCATATCGGGAAAATATGCATTGTGTACATGGACGATATATTGGTGTTCAGTACATCACTAATAGAACATGAAAGCGCACTCAGAGCCGTCTTCAATACACTTCGTGAAGCAAATCTAAAAGTTCAAATGGCTAAAACTTCATTTTTACAAAAAAGTACCGAATTTCTTGGACATATTATAACAAAAGACGGTATCAAAGCCAACCCTAAAAAAATAGAAGCCATCAAAAAGTTTCCTATACCCAAAACCCAGAAAGATATCAAGTCATTTCTCGGATTAATGGGTTTCTATAGAAAATTTATAAAGGATTTTGCGAAAATTGCAAAACCATTGACCGCGCAATTAAAAAAAGACTCTAGCATTAACCCGAACGAACATGATTATATAGAAGCGTTCGAAAAACTTAAATTATACATAATGAATGATCCGATACTAAGGCATCCTGACTTTACAAAGCATTTTACTTTGACCACGGATGCCTCCAATTTCGCAATAGGAGCAGTACTGTCTCAAGAAGGCCGCCCCGTCTCTTTTGCAAGTAGAACGTTGAATACACACGAGATTAGATATTCAACAATTGAAAAAGAATTGCTTGCAATAGTGTGGGCGACACATTACTTTAGACCCTATTTATTTGGGAGAAAATTCACTTTACAAACGGATCACAAACCACTAAGCTTCCTGGAAAATATAAAAGAAGATAATGCAAAACTGCAAAGATGGAAGTTAAGACTTCTAGAATATGATTTTGTCATAAAACATGTCAAAGGCAAAGACAATTCCGTTGCAGACGCATTATCACGAGTCGAAATACACGCACTCAATAATAACGAAAATGAATCGTTAGCCACGCAACACACAGCGTTAGAAGATAATAATTATTACATCTTCATATCAGAAAAGCCCATTAATGCATACAAAAAGCAAATTATAATACAAAGGGGAACAAATAATCAAGTCAAAAAAGAAATAAATCATAATAAAGTTAGACTTATATTTCAGTTTGAAGATTTTCAAGATAAAAATGCAAAATATATTTTGCAAAACCATGTACTAACAGAAGGTACAACTGGTATAAAATTTTACAGTAAAGAAGCAATGCTTATTATGCAAAAGCACTATAATGATTGGAAGAAAACAAATCCAAAAGGAACTATTGTACAAGCAAGTAAGGTACTATATGATTGTTCATCCCAAGAAATAAAAGAGTTAATTGCTAGAACCCATAGAAATAGCAACCATACGGGTATTAATAAAACCTATATGCAGCTCAAAGACAAATATTATTTTCCAGATCTCAAAACTGTTATAACGAGGCAAATAAATAACTGCAGCATTTGCGATCAAGCAAAATACGAAAGAAACCCGAATAAACTACCTTTCAAGGAAACAATAACACCCAAAAAGATTAGGGAAATATATCACATCGATATTTGGTTTAGAGATAGGAACTCGCCCTATATTACCTGTATAGATAAATTTTCGAAATTTCTCAGCGTAATAAAACTTCCCAACAGGCAATGGGATTCAGTTAACAATGCGCTAAGAGCTATTTTCAATAAAATAGGAAAACCCGAAAATCTTATTTCGGACAATGAAAGCGCGTTAAATACCGAAAAAACTAAAGAATGGCTGGAGAAAGAGAATATCACTTACCACTTTTGTAGTCCACATCATAAAACTGGTAATTCAGATATTGAAATTGCACATAGGTCATTGAATGAGCATGTAAGAGTCTATCTACTTAGGCAAAAGTCGGAAAACAAAGATCTAGCTGATTACAATCCGGTAGAGGAATGTGTTAACTATTACAATAACACGATCCACTCTACACATCGTCTCAAGCCAATAGAGATTTTTCAAAAAGAAACAAATATCTCTGATAGTGAGGTACACAATCGTTTATATGAAACAAAACGTAAAATAATACATAAAAGGAACCTTAATAGAAGGCCATCCGAGTTCGATACACGGTTTGTTAAGAATCCGAATGCAAAAAAATTAGACCCTAGATATGTAAAAGCGCATTCTGGCAAAATACACCCACAAAGATACAAAAAGAAAAAAGCATATCATAAAGATGTAACTAGCGAAACCAAACGCAATTAACAATTATGCACGATTAGCAAGTAAGAAATGTTATAAACTAGAATCTTCTTTCATTTGTTAAATTAAATGTCATTAACCAAATGTACAATAGCTACAAAGAATCTCGAGGACGAGCTTCACACCTAGAGGGGAGGAGTTACGTCATAACATTGCAATGTGCAACCAATGTGTTGGCATCGACAAAGGCCGATGCCGACACAGGAATATGTAAATTAGTATTTTAAGCAATAAATGTAGGACTAAGTATTTTATTGTTCACGACCTTTTTTCTAGGACATATTACTAGTCATAAAATTAGCACCTATTTGCTAGAAAATAAGTTTTGGAAAAGGACACGAGTAGGATTTAGAACAATAGATAATATGCAAATTAAGATAGATTGTTAGCAAGTAAGAAATAGATATAAAAGGACATATGATTGTAGATTTAAACGTAGTTGCTGTACAAAATTAAAAGAGTGAACATCGTTTTATAAATTTTTGTTTGATGTTTTCATTTAAATAAAATAATATTTCACAGCGGAAAACTTGTGAACATAAGTAGCTTGCACCGGGGTACTAAACACACGTTCACTCAAGCACGTCTATCTCGGCCACAAATGAACGGATACTGGTGAAAACATTCTCAAACACTCCAAAGGGATGTAGCAATATAGTAACGGTGTCATCCAAATAGTGACGCCACTCGTACAAGCGCTACCAAATAAGTTCGGGAACTTTTCCGACATACTGTGCATATGTGCTCTTTGTTCGAAAACGAAATCGTTAGTGAAGTGTTCGCTGTCCGGATGTTTGCAATCCGAACTTGTCGCTTACCGATCGCCCACTGTTTTAAAAAGTTACATTCATAGGCAAGGTCATGGACCGAACCGTTATTATTAGCTGTTCTCAAACATTAAAAAGAACTTCGTCGGAAAAAGATTTAAGTAAAAGACACCGTTCTAGATGCTATTTCGGACAAAAGCAAAGCATTTTTTTAAAGGATTGAGAAAAATTCATTAGAGTAGCTGGTGAATATTTTGAAGAAGAAAAAAATTCTTTTTTTTTTAATTTTTATTCCCATTTCTTCGCCAGAGGGAACAAAAATCGGAAAATAACATATGGGGCGCGTAAAGCTATGGACAAAGCGTACAAAACAACATTTCTTTTTCCTGTTTTCTGGATCCAATTTTATTTTTACAGGTTGTTGATAAGTTTACTCTTGTCAGTCTCCTAAGTGACATTTTTGTTCATCATTTGTCCGTAAGTTCTGAGTGACATTTTTGGTTATCCGTTTTCGGACTCATAGTCTCGTTTTAAATTACTACTTTGCATCGCAAAATTTGCGATTATTTTCTCGATTACGATTTCTCATTACTTCTCGATTTCTCACACATTTTCACAATAGGTTAGTTACGCGATCAAAAGTAATCATTTGTGCGTTCTTTTTGATGAGTTTTATACGCAACCAAAGTTTATCCCTTTCGGCTTCTTGATTTGTTTTCCGACTGCGCGAGTTATGTGTTAATTGTGTGGTGTGTTAAAAACAAAAACAATTTAGTTTAATGTTTCGAAAGAGTGGGACTTTACCACTCTTTAAATTCCGAACCGTTTCGAGCATTTCGCTATTCACGGATTCTCGACCAACTTTCGGAACGCCAGATAAATTGCAAATAATGTACTTTTTAAATGCCGAAGCTTTGTCCCCCTTTTTTACAATATGTTAAAGCAAATTGGTTAGTTAAGTGTTTTTTCATCTTGTTGCATCAACATTTTAGATACTATGATCCTAAGTAAGTTTCATTCAAAAAAATAAATATTTTTTATAAAATCCGATATTAACGACTTTTGCATGTTGAATGTATAAACTTTCAACATGTAAAAGCCGCTGATTTAAAATGTAAAATCAATCACAATATGGATACATGGATTCTCGGTGCTTTACTGTATGTGCATGTAATGAAATGTACATTTGACAACAAAAGGAACAGCTATTATGCTGACTAGGATACTCAATAAATTAATAATAAGCGTTACAGCTGGTTTTGTTGTGTGACATATATATCATTGAGATCCCATACATTCGCTAATATTGGCAGCACCGCAAGAAAATGGCGACCGTACAAAGTGACGTCACGTTGGCGCTTCCCATCGTTGGACTACATATCACCAAAGTCCCTCTGACAGAAACGTTTGGCTGTGTACTCGACTCATTTATATCCTATTTAGAAGAAGTCATCTCCTTTGGCTTGTTTGCAGTATTTCAAGATTGGAGCATCCGCAGTTACGGAGAAAAAATGAGAAACAAGTGAACAGACAAGAAGCCGTACGGAAGGATAGGCAGCTCGCCAAACTATTAGAATATTGTGAATCATTTGTATGAACTCCTTAATATGCTGTGCTTGAATTTTTATTTGTAAATTAAAATTAAAATTTTAAATTTCAGCGAGTTTTGCGTTTATGCATATTGCAATTATCCGAACTTTACCGTCTCCCAATTTTATTGATAAACTGCAGATTTTTAGGGCTCGTCAGTTTTCCTTTTCCTGTTTGTATTAAGACGTGCAAGACATGAATTTTTTTACATAAGCTTGATTGCATTCTACATGTTTCGATGGTTTACAGATTTCCTGTGACTTTATATAAACAGAATTAATTCTACTATTCCATTTCTTTTATGAAGAAAAGACTTAGTCTACAGCCTGTTTGTATTCCTATTTTGTTAACGTGGAGTCTGTAAGAATCTTATTGATTCTTTTCTAGAAAACAATAATCTAATCTAGTACCTATGAAAGCTCGAGACGATAATAATTATGTGTAATCAATTATTTTTCTCTAAAATGTGTTCAAATCAAAAATGTTTCTTATTTAGTTCAGGTACAATTCCACCACGGAAGCCACTTCGTTTTGATGACAATGTCGCGAAAAAAAGTTCAAAAAGAAGCTTGAAATATTATGAATTATTTGACGATTGACTTCAGGTCCACTCCTTGAACTTCTTCCGAATCGACATTCCGTAATAGTTATGCCGACTGTTAAGTCGCGACTCGTTCGATGGCTCCCTTTTTTTTCTTCCTTGAGTGACAGCCGTTAGCTGTCAATTATTATTCTCGGTCTCGTGGTATTCAACTGACATTTTGTGCCGTCTCAAAACGAAGTGCCGTCTCTCCGAAGTTTGCCGCCTTCTTCTAACAACCGGTAAGTTATTTCTTTGTATTTTTGTGGTGACGCGAGTCATGTATATGCCGACTCCAATTTCTCATAAAAATAACTATTCCCACGTTGACCAATTACTGCAATCGTTGCATTTACCTATATGCAACGAATCAGCCACGGCCATGAACCATGTCTAGACAACAAGGCAGCATTTTTACTTGGTGTCACATGGCCAGTAACAAGTAGAATGTAATTTAAGTTTTGGGAAAACACTTTTGATTGGTAAGCAATATTTTTGAATAAATAGAGGCATATACATGAACCCTCGGAGAGTTAGCGAATAGAATCGTAAGAGGTTACTCTGTCCGTCACTAAAAGTAGTGTTTTAAATAAATTCATTTTTTATATACACGAAAAAGTCCGTGTTTTGATTAGGTGCGCGGAGCACTTTGATTTAATTTTTTTGGAAGTTCGATCACGACGATACAAAACTCGCGTTGTCTCAGCGATACACGCGTCACCGACATTGCGTACGATAACGTTTCATATATATATATATAAGTTGTAAAAAAATATAAGTTAGGGACTGTAATATTTTAATAATATATAATAATACATATTTCAGTCCCTACAACTTATATTTTTACCGTTCATGTCGATAGTAGAACTAAAAATAATATTGTTTCCGAATTGGCAGAGTGAGCCGCAAAATATTTAGTAAATAATTCGACACTGAATTAAGTGTTAAAATTTCTAGGACACTGCATTTAAGACGTTCAAAGGGACTCACGTAGTTTAAATAGCACTCCCATTAATTACATCACATCATATTTTATTATGTTTAAATTCAACAACATAAATATCCTATCCTACCTACAACCGACTTTAAATGCGACTTTACATTAAAAACAAAACCGCCTTTAAATGCCCTAACTATGATAAAACTAATTTTAAAGAATCAATGCCAAATTTGTTTCCCCAAATTTACTTACGATTGTTTTTTAAGTTGTTACAAACAAAGTTACAAAACGGAGAAACTGATTTGAAACTGATTTCGCAAAATTTATTTCATCGGTTTTGGGTGATTGTCAAGTCAGTTTTTTTAATTTAATGGGGTTTTCAGGCAATATTATCTTTCAGGAAATAACCTGGAAAACTTTTATTTCAGAACATACAGCAAACAAAACGATTGCCGACGATGTGAATTTGTATCGCAATTTCGAATAATTTCAACAGCGATCTGAAGTACTGCGGGGAAATCGAAAACAAATCGCTACGTCGATTACAAAAACACCGCCAGTGAAGTCCCCTAAAAAATCGCCATGGCGAACCGTTTGCGATACGCCGCGGTGATTCGTCTGCGAAGGGACATATTGTTCGCAGACGATTCGAATTCGGATCGCTGGCGGATTCGCCGGCGAACGTATTTTCCGACACGGCGATACGAATTCGTATCGACGGCGAATCGTTTTGTCTGCTGGATTGCTCCCTTCTTCAGTTTCAATTATTTTCTTCAAATATAACGGATAGTCTAAGAACTATTGAACCTTCCTGTCACTAGATGGTGTTCGTTGTCATATATCGGGCAATGCGAATCATATGGAGTCAAATTTTCATATGGACAGTTTTGTATCTCGTCACTCGTGTCAAAAGTTGTAAAAATGAGGGAAATTTCTGAAAAAAATCGTTATAGGTCGCAATATCACTATGATCAAGGTCAGAACGCATCGTAGGCCCATAAAAAAATTTGTGGTGTCTGCGGTCTTTATCGAAAGCCACATCCAAAAGATGGTTCGCTCGTTTTCGATCAAGCGATTTCACGATGCAGCTCGCTAAGGTCGGCCTATCACTGAAAAAGTCGATGAAATCTTACAACATAGGCCACATGACACATAAGCAGCCATGACATTGCCAAGGAACGGAATATCCATCACCAAACAGTTTTGAGACATTTGCGGAAGGCTGGATACACAAAGAAGTTTGAGGTTTGGGTCCCGTATGAATTAACACAAAAAATTGGATCGACCGAATTTCTACTTGCAAAATGCTAATTAATCGCAACGAAATCGAGCCATTTTTGAAGCAAATCATTAAGGCCGATGAAAAATGGGTAAGATACGAGAATGCCGTTCGAAAAAGATCGTGGCCAAAAAAAGATGAATCATCACAAACGACTCCAAAGCCAGGATTGACGCCAAATAAGGTTATGCTGTGTATGGTAGGATTGGTGAGGAATTATTTATCATGAGACGCTAGAACCTGGCCAAACACTCAATTCAACTCTGTACTGCCAGCAATTAACAAGATTCCAACAAGCATTTCAAAAAAATCCATTTTGAATAAAAGAAACATTTAATCAAAAAATGACAAGAAAATTATCAATACTTTTTAGACTTGCCAATATATAATTACTTAATTTCGAAATATATATTTGTAAAAATTAAAAAATTTAGCATTTTGAAAAGGAAGATAAGAAAAATAAAATCTAACTGTGCAATCATATTATTTAAGTCGAGTTTTTGGTACGCTTTTTGGCTTGAGGCATTACTGGGGACATCCCTATTTCTTGGATAGAATCACGCCGACACAATTTACTATGTTAGATACTTTCCAAATGACGAAGCTGTTGGCTGTTGTTATATTTAAAATCATTCGGAAAGCAATAGCTGGCCGTCGTCGAATTCCTCTACCAACAGAATATGTTACACATTTCTAATCCAGAAAGTGCACACCACCTCTGGTTAAATTATAAAATATAATGACTCCAGATTTCGAGGATGTTGCATCAATGTCCGAAGAACAATCCATCGAGGGTTCTACGACATATAACGACATTGCAAATATTACATATTTCCAATGATTAGATTAGTGTGAGAGAAAGGTTCGTCTGGTCTTAAAACAAATGGCGTAGGAATTGATTGATAATTTTGCCTTGTCTGCTCTTCTCCTTCGTATATAAAAGTGGAGTAAATGTGATAATATTCTTTGCAAATCAAATAGACATTATTTTATGCTATATCATGCTGGCTTTAACATCATATAAACGCAAAGCTGCACCGCTTCCGGAAAGGCACTAGGATACCATCCACTGTGAAATACTGCGAATATATGTCATTTAATTTGCAGTTCTCCAGAAGTGGCGGTCAGTAACGCTTCTTTTTCGTGACTTTATACATCATCAATACGCAGAGCAGATAATAGAAATAAGACCCTGTTCAAAGTCATTATATCCTTGAAAACATTGCGACCAGTTCCATCAGTGGCCCACTTCGTGCGCATGTCTTCATGGTTGGACTTGAATGTACCACATAGTATTAGAAGACCAATAGTCTCTGGTTTCCATTTCATTAGAATAGAAAACGAAAGCAGACAAGTCATTGCGAGTTCTTTTCTTTTAAATTTCACCAATCTTCTCATTGGTTTGTGTAGCAATGTACGAAATCATATCATTTGTGATAAACAAGGACCATGATTCAAGAGTTGTTAAACTTTGTTTTTCTACAACGGATCCTTCCATGCACTACAGTGTTGTGACCCCTTGTTCGAGAAGTTGCAGGTGGAGCTTTTGACCATTTGCAACGAATTTGTTTTCGTGGAAATTCTCTCCCCTCTCGCATCATCTTCGTCACTTCTAATTTCCATTTCTGTGTCGTCATCAATAATTTCCGATGTAGAATTATGTGCAAACGTTGCGAGGGATAGGGGAAAACACTAAAACACTGTTCCGAGCTATAAATTATTTACTTTTTCGTGTCTTAATCTATCCGCTGCTTAATTACGACCGACTACCAATTATTGAATCTTAACCTAACGAAAAGTATACAAGTTAATTATTTAACGACGAGAGATTTGTGTAAACAATGTTTTAAACAGGGTCGGATCCCTGATCTTTATTTTCCGAAAAGCAAAATACAACTCAACTAATTTTTCCTAATTTCTATCTTAAATACTCTAAATCCGCCGACTTGCATATGGCTGGGAATTCCGCTGTCGCATATGTTTTTCGTCAGCGTGTATTCCCACGAAAAGTGCAATGCTGCACATTTCGCGTGCTCATGCAGGTAGATTCTTCGATTACGCAGGACCTCAGAATTCGTCGTTAACTCTTCCCCCGTTAAATGCAATTGTCCTCGATTGTTTTAGAAAAAGGGGAGGTCATTGATCTTAACACGTTGAGGTCTTTCTTTGCCTTGGCAAGTTTTCGTGGCTGGCAGGATGCTGGGAGCTGTAGCTACCGTTTTTGGACTTCTAGATTCAGAACATCGTTGATTTTCATTTTTTTTTTCGCGAAGCTTTTGATACGCAAGTGAAATCAAGGTGATCAGGAGAATTGCCGTGAGTGCTGATGTTGCATATTGATGTACCCTGCTGCCGTACTGGAATAGTTCGATTTCCTTAATGTTGTCGATGGTTGATTCTTCTATGGGTTTTTCGGTAAAAAGACCGATCATCCCATCGGATACTGCCTGCCGTATTGCGGGTAAGATTTGTAACGATGCCACCTCTTGTGAGATAAAAGTTCTTTTGTTAATGGAGATGCTGTTATTTTCGAATTTGATGAGCAACGTTCCGTTGAGATTGTGGGAAGTGTCTTCGGTATTGAGGAGCTTTTTAGGAAATTTCTAGGAAATTTCTAGGGAGCGAAGAGCACCTTATCCTAAAAAATAAATGTCTTCCATTTCCTCGGCCATATCGAGATTTTCGTCGTCTATTTCGTCGATGTACACGTCTAAAGTTTGATCATGTTCTAAATCATGTTGTGTAGTATCGTAGTCTTCTGAGGGAGTCACGTTAAACGTGTCCGTCTCCGTGTGATAAATCCTCTCCAGTTTTGGTGGTGCATAGTTCTGTGGAGGTTGCGGACGTTTTCGTAATAAAGGCTGATTACGGGGTCTGTTCGCGTAGTTAATTGCGTTCGTTCTCATGGAGGCATCGATATCCATAGGCTCGGTTCTTGCTAGTGGTTTAGGCGGGAGTGGTCTGGGATTAAGGAATTGTGGCTGTCTTTGATAGGCGGGCTGCTGGTTGAACTGTGGTGGCCGTGCATTTCGTGGTATATGTGCTAGTTCGGGGTAAAAGATTTGCCTAGGAGCTGGGATCGGTGAAGGCCTTGACTGTGGAGGTGAGTTCCTACGAGGAGGGATTGGAGGAGGCTGCTGATAGTGAGTTTTTCTTAATAAATTCTGAGAGTTGTTGGCATGCTGGGCCCGATAATCCATATTCTGGAGCTTTAGGTAAAGGTGCAGTGCCTGAGGTAGGTCGGCTGGTTCGCGAATTTCCAGGAGCCTTGGGAGATCACCGCGTAACCCTCTGATAAAGGTATCGAGTGCTTTATCCCTATAAGCCTGAGTCATGATGGTAGTGGACTCAGTGCTCAGTTCCATTGAGGATAATTTGTTTAGAATAAGGGAAAGATGTTGGTAGACTCCTTGGTAGAATTCTTGGATGGAACTTGACCCTTGCACCAAAGTGGTCATCTGATATTCCAGCGTACCAAGATCCCGCTTATCCGCGTAGTGGAGAGTTAGGCATTTTGATATTTTAGGCCAGTTTAGGGGAGTGTTATAGGACTCCAACGCGACATCGGCGTGACCAGTAATTTTATTTCGGATCACAGATAAGATGCCGTAGTATTTGGGAGTCCCTTTGAGATGGTCATAAATCCTAAGGATACGCTCTACACTCTTTTTCCAAGAGCTAAACTCTTCTGGATCCCCAGAAAAAAACCCTAAGACTTTTAACCACGTCGGGAATTTTATCCATATCGGACAAGTTCCCGTCGTCTCCTATTCTAATGGGGACATCTATGTCGTTACTGGCATCCGTGGCTGGATTGTTTAGGGAATCAAATAAATCTCTGCCTTGCCGTTCAAACATCTCGGTTACAAGTCGAGCAATGAGCTGGGTAAGCTCGTGGTTGTTTCCATTGCTTGGGTAACTGGGTGGAGCAGAGGCCTGATCGACAGTTGGGGGGCCTGAAGGGCCTGTGGGTACGGAGGGACCCACACCGACGTTTTCTAGCCGGCTTGGTCTGAGCAAATTATGTGGGTTCGTCATTATTGGCTTTGAACCACTGTTTCAACAAAACGAACAATCAGACAAATGTTTTGGGTAAAAAAATCAGGTAAAACTTTACTAGTCACAGGATTTCACGTAACTTTGCACCAAACCCCGAGTCCACAAATCAAAGGGAATTGCGAGATTTTGGGAAAAATTTCGCGAATAGTAAGAAGTTCAAAGAAACACTTCACCGCGTCGGACTTGCAAAAACCGGAAAACAATAATAAAATTCTCCAAAGGGAGCTCTTGCGAGGGATTTATTGAAAAATCGGGATCTATGTTTATCTTTCTTCGAATCGCACTATATCGAACGAAAAACAACAACAACAAACGTTTGAAAAGAAATATGGACACTCAGATCAACTTCACTTTTCACTTCGCTTTTAGTTGATGAACAATTTCACTTTTTATGATAAAATATATGAAAATATATGCTTATATGATAAAATATATTTTCATCAATATATAAATAAGTCAATAAAAAAAAAATTCTTTGTTTGTTTGACTTAAAGAAAAATAGTCAGATTTACAAATGAAGAGTCCACTTACGTTACAACAGTTACGAAGATTATATGTCTCATCATCGAATATTCAGTTGATCTGCGATTCGCTTCTCGTCGGGAGTTGTTCTGCTTGTTGTCCTTGGCTGCTTCCTGGTCAAAACGGCGGTCACTTTCGGGACGTCCTGTTTGCTGCTTATGCTGCTACTAGGGGGCAGCGTTTGATTTCGCGTTCCATTAGGCGCTTGATGATCGCGCCAGATTCTGCTACTGCACTCCTTTACGGATTATGGCGTTGCTCCTTTTACGGATTATTCGCGTTTTCCTTTCACGAAATATTCGCGTCGGTTTTTCTCGCGGTATTATATTTTTAATAAACTTATACCGAAATTTACTTTTAATGAAGATTGGATCACTGGCCAGTCTCAGACTTGCTAAGATCTTGAATACTTGATTTTCTGATCAATGATCAAAAAAAACCTGATCATATGCCTGGGAATTTCGCTGTTGCATATGTTTTCCATAGAAGTGTGTTCCCACGAAAAGTGCAATGCTGCACATTTCGCGTGCTCATGCAGGTATATTCTTTGATTACGCAGGATCTCAGAATCCGTCGTTAACTTACATTCGGACAAGTATATGTATATATAGGACAAGTATCGTCCTTATACCATCTCTTTACCATCTTTCGAGGAACACGATGTGCGGTCTGTTTATGACATTGAACGCGTTTGCATTTACGCATGTTATATATCCTAGCATACGTAACTCCTCCCCTCTTTTACTCCAAGCTGACCTCAGTTTGGACAAAGAATCTTCGATTTTAAATAATTATACAGAAAATGGAAAATTGACAAAAAAAATCGATAGAAATTCATTGATATGTATAACTTACAGGGTCTTTATAATAAGTAACCGGACTGACCTCACGAAATTTTTTATTTGCAAAATATGTACAACTTTTCTTCAGAAATCTGCCAAGTAGTCCCCATTGGAGTCGAAAGCATGCTGATACCGGATTTTCCAATCCCCAAACGCTCCCTGGAAGTCGGCAACCTCAATGCTGTCTAGAGCCCTCGTCGTAGCACGTTGAACGTTTTCCAGAGTCCCAAACCGCGTCCCCTTAAGGTGTCTCTTGATCTTGGGGAACAGAAAGAAGTCCGCTGGTGCCATATCCGGGCTGTTAGGAGGCTGTGGCAATGTTGCCCTCGTTGGCCAACTGCTCGGTGACGAGCAGGCAGGTGTGCGACGGAGCATTGTCGGGATGGAGGATCCACGAATCGGCAATCTCCAGACGGACTCGGCGAACCCGGGCGGTTAGTCGACGGAGCACCCCTCTGTATTACTGGCCGTTCACAGTTTGGCCGGGTGGCACAAACTCTTTGTGAACAATGCCTTTCACGTCAAAAAAAGCAATGAGCATCGACTTCACCTTCGATTTGCTCATGCGCGCTTTTTTCGGTCGTGGTGACGCCGGTGTGTGCCACTCCAAACTCTGCCGCTTCGTCTCAGGATCGTATTCGAAAACCCACGTCTCGTCTCCTGTAATAACGTGGTTAAAAAACTCTGGTTCGGTTTGCAGTCAGTCAAGGATTTCCGAAGTGACAGCAACACGACGCTCCTTTTGCTCATCAGTCAGGTGTTTGGGTACCAGCTTCGCGCAGATCTTCCTCATGCCCAGATCGTTCTTAATAATGTTGTGAACGGTCATCTTATCAATTCCAACCTCATCTGCGATAGCCCGAATGCTCAGACGACGATCACTGTTCAACACATCACGCACTTTTTGCACATTTGTGTCCGTGTGACTCGTTGATGGAGGACCAACGCGCTGTTTGTCATGGACGTCATCGCGGCCCTCCCGGAAATTTCTGTGCCACTGAAACACTTGAGTTCTGGACAGAGCATCCTCACCGTAAGCCTCTTGAATCATTTGAAGAGTTTCCGTGGCCGTTTTCTTGAGTTTGACACAAAATTTGATGCTAACACGTTACTCGATCGTACGCTCCATTTTCACTCCAACGACGTAACTGAACATGCACTCCGTTCTCGCTCGATGCTATCTCTCCAAGCACTTGGAGGCAACTGCTGCAGCCCGGTTGCCTTTCCCTAGACCCCCACTACAGCACCAAATACCGCTTAGCAGACGCTTTGACGAAGCGGGGCAGGCTCAGTCCGGTTACGTATTATACAGACCCTGTATTTCAGAAATGAATGTGATTGAATCTTATTATAGTGCATACTTCCAGTTTGATTATATGACATACATGTGTATAACTCATATTTTGTTTTCTGTTTCGTTACTTAACTAGGTCCTACAACTTGTGTTTAATTAAATAATCGATTGTATGAATCATGATTTATTTATGCTTTGTTTGACGGAGGTGCTTTGTGTGTAAATCGTTCACTTAGTTAGCGAAAGATACAAGTTGTATATTTGTTGTTCAAATTCGTAACAAATAGTTGTGTGTATTTTGAAAGTTAATTGTATAGATTGAATTTGAATACCTTGTTATACCTGTATTCTTATATTATATAGCTTATATTCATACATTTTACATTTAACTATTTATTAACGAAAAGATGTCGCATTCGTCATAGATTCGGTCGAGGAATAAGCCTTATTTTGACAATTCAGATCTGTTTGGGAGGATTTGTTTAAGTCTCTTCTTATTTTGGAGGTGTATATTTTGGGATTCATTGCTTTTTTTAATTCTAGGGTCTAACTTTTGCGGTTTTGGGTTTTTAATCCATTTCGGATCTAATACTGCACAGTGTCTACGTTCGTTATGATATTCTAGTGTTTTTTGTTTGGCCCCATCAAATTTTTCTAAGCAGCTTCAGCATTTACATAGCCAAAATACATATCAGATGGTTTAAATTTGTGTGCAGAATGTGTTATTGTGTTGTAGTATTTCACACATTCTTCGACAGGGGTTAGTAATAATAAATCTTTGTTCTCAGACTTTTGCCTTAACAAGAAGGTTCGAAGATGTTCGTTAAGACTTCTGTGGGCTACCTCTATATCTGAGTTTCCTGTCTTATGGTTTGGACTTGAAAAGTGAATTTCGATGGCTTCTTTATTAAACCAGTCAATGGTTTTCTGTGCAAAGAAAGCAGATTCATTATCTGTTACGATTCTGGAAGGCTTGCCTATTTTATTAAAAAGAGTTGCTAAGCCATTTATGAGAGTATCCCATTGCCTATTCTTTATTGGGATTATTGAAAGGAATTTCGAGACTTTATCAATTCATGCTATGCACATGACGTTCTTGTTCTTGAACCAAGTGTCTAAATGATAAATTTGTCTAATTCTAGTGGTGGTGGTTGATTTTTTAAATGGTTCCTTTGGCGGGTTTCTGTCATACTTACTTTGGTGGCAGCATTGAAAATGACGCAATTATTTATGTAATTTTTTACATGGTCTTTTAACCTCGGGTAATAATATTTTGTACACAATTCGGAATACAATTTGTTGATTCCAATGTGGTTTGTATTTTCATGCATGTTCGCAATAACTTCTAATAACTCACTTAGCGTGCAATCATCAAGTAATTTATTAGCATTTACGAGGGATGCCTTATTATTTGTTTGCTTCCATACTTTATATTTTTTTTTGCATCACAAACAAATGTTTTTTGTCGGCAATCTTTATACCTGTGGTTCCACTTAAAGGTATATGATTCTGGAGTAAGTATTTTGCTTGCGACTCTGTAAATTCTTTAAAAAAAAAAAATGTTATCCTTTTTTTCCTGTCAATATTTTCTCTTTTCGCTGCTTTTGTTGAGCCTATTTTTATAACTATTTGGGTTGCAAAGCAATTCAGAGGTTTTCCCGATATAGGGATGTAATAAATGTTATATTCGAATGATGTATGTTGTGTTGCTAGGTCACTGTTGTCATGTATTGTATTTATCTCAACACGAGACAGAGCATCGGCAATTACGTTGTCTTTGCCTTTTATGTATTTAATTTGAAAGTCGTACTCCACCAGTTTTAATTTCCATCTTTGTAGTTTCGGGTTATCCACTTTCAAATTTTCCAAATATGTTAGTGGCTTATGATCGGTGTGCAGTTCGAAAGTGCGACCATGAATGTAGGGTCTAAAATAGCTTAGAGCGAATACAATGGCAAGCAATTCTTTTTCAATTGCTGATAGTTTTATTTCAGATGCATTGAGGGTAGGAGAGGCAAAACATATGGGTTTATTATCTTGGGATACCACAGCTCCTTCAGCGAAATTTGATGCATCAGCTGTTACTGCGAAGATTTTTGTGAAATTCGGATATTGAAGAATAGGGTGATTAGAGATATAGTACTTCAATCTTTCAAAGGAATATACACAGCTGGACAAAATAATAGGTGGAAACATTCATATTAACAAACAAGTTGCATTTTCATATATATCTTTTTTTTCCTCAAAAAATTAGTTAGCATACAATACAAGCATAGTTCATCGTCGTAATAAAGAAAAAAAAATAAATCACAAACCAAAAAAAAAACTTAATATTTCGTTAATTCATGGAATACACCAATTTTTGAATGGTCAGAATAATAGGTGTGCCCAATAAAGTTATTAATTAACATTAAAATTTTGTTCGTTGGCGTTCCATTTAATGCTGAATTACTTAGAATGCATTTAATACCCTGAATATCCGCCATTATTCTTGATGACTTTTTCGATTCTTTTGGGCATAGACGATATCAGTTTCTGACAAGTTTCTACCAAACTCGTTAAATATTTTCCCATAACTGGTTTTTGTTCTGGCAAACCGTCTTTGAAACATCTCTTTTAAGTTGACCCCAGAGATTCTCAATGGGATTGAGGTCTGGCGATTGACTTGGCCACTCAAGGACGTCTACGTTATGCTCTTGGAAACATGTTTTCACCAATCACGATGAATGTTTAGGATCATTATCCTATTGGAATGTCCATAAAAGCGGCGTATGGTAGCATTATAGTCTGCAACAAATCCTTGCACACGAATCTATCCATTGTTCCATCGATCCGATGTATGGGACCTACTCCTTGCCAAGAAAAGCAGCCCCATACCATCAAGCTGCCACCTCCGTGTTTTACAGGTTTTTTTTTTTGTAAACCTGCCATGAAATTTCTTGCCTTTTGGTCGGCGAACATTACTTTCCGCATCATTACCAAACAAATTTATCTTTGTTTCATCACTCCAGAGGATGTTACGCCACTTTTTTCACCCTGTTGTCCACACCAGGTCTTATGAACCAGTGCGAATTTATTCCTCTTCTTCAAATTTGTAGTTCTAAGCAGAGGAATTTTTCGGGCAATCCTTCCTGGTAGTTTTGCAATTACTAACCGTCGCCGAACGGGTCATGATGATACAACATTCCCAATTTCGCTTACAATTGTCCTGGATGATGTGAATGGGTCACGTTTAGCTAGTGTAATGATATGATTTTCAATCACTGGTAAGGTTTTTTTTAGGAGCCCCACGCGTTTCAATGGGTTTTTTTCGGTTTAAGAGCATTTATTACGAAATTTTCGGACCGTCCCATTAATGTGGCAATGAACTTGTAGGTCCTTCCTTCATTTCGGAGCTGACGAACAAGTCTTTTCTCTTCTGCACTGCAACGACGCCCACGACCCATCTAATATCATTATAATAATGTAAATAAACATCTATTTCGTTTAACTTTCTCAATATCTTACCTTTTGCAACTAAATAACACTTTAAATTTATTTATTTTAACTTTCTATCAATGCACACCTATTTTATTGTCCAACTAAATTTAAAGTGTGAACAAATTAATAAGCTGCAATATTTGACAGTTAGTAGTTTTATTGCGGGGATTACTCTATTATATTGCTAATCAGTGCTACCACATTTGCAAACTGATTCTTTGATCGTACAAAATTATTTTGTCCAACTGTGTACATATTCTGGATTTTCCTTATCAACTTTTGCATCTTTTTGAAGAAATTAGGTCATTGGTCTTGCAATCTTTGCAAAATCCTTGGTGAATTTCCTGTAGAAGCCAGCTAATCCTAGAAATGATTAAATCTGGTTCTGTGTCACTGGAAGTGGGAATTTTTTCTAAGGCTTCGAGTTTTTTAGGGTTTGGTTTTATACCTTCGTTTGTGACAAGGTGCCCTAGAAATTCAGTTGACTTGTTGAGAAATGATGTTTTGGACATTTCTATTTTAAGATTTGCATCCCGAAAGCTTTGAAATACCTTTCTAAGGGCTATTTCATGTTCTTGAAGGGTCGTACTATAAACAAGCATGTCATCCATGTATACTATACAGATTAATCAAATGTTTTTGTGGAATGGAATTCATTAACCTCTGGAATGTAGACGGCGCATTCTTAAGACCGAAGGGCATGCTTGTAAACTCAAAATGCCCATCGTCTGTAGAAAACGCCGTTTTGTGTCTGTCCTCAGGTTTTATCTCGATTTGATGAAAACCTTTGGCCAGATCAATCCAAGTAAAATAATTAGCATTTCCTAATTGGTCAAGTATATCATCAATTAGTGGAATTCGGTATTTATCCGGTATAGCAACGTTGTTGATCTTTCTGTAATCGATACCTAATCTGTGCTTATTGTCCTTCTTTCGTACAATCAACACAGGAGAATTGTATGGTGATGTCGAAGGTACTATAATACCTTGCCCCAGGTCTTCTTTAATTTGCTGTTTTAAGAAGTCTCTGAGAGAGTATGGGTACCTGTAATTTTGTTGGTATATGGGACTGCATGTATTAAGCTTCAATTCATGCTTTATTTCGTGAGTAAAGTTCAATTTCTGCTTTTTATCATATTGTATATCTAAAAATTCGTCTATACCAAATTCGTATATACCAAATTCGTATATACCAAATTCGTATATTCGTATATACCAAAACTTCTGAAATTGATAAAGCCAGACCAAAGGCAATTTGGAATATAGGAGAAGTTCAAAGCTGTAGAGCAGTATTCATAACTAGTAAATAACCAGTCGACATCCACCTAAGCTGGTAGTGCCAATCGACGCGTCCCAGCCTGTGAGTTGGCACCTGATGAGAAGCGGAAGGGACGCGTGTTCGAAACCAGCTTGAGCTCTTTCCACATTTCTTTATAAATGTGATATGTCTGTTTATGACATAGAACGCGTTTGCATTTATGCATGTTATGTATCCTAGCATACTTAACTGTAGCGTTACTCGTTATCCCCAAAGAAGTCTTCTGTCAAATTTTTTAAAGATTTCTTCTTCGCTTAAATATGGCATCATTTTGTCTTAAAAAACCAAATACACAAGAAAAACGATCAATGGAAACACTTACGTAACAAGAATTGAGGGGTTTATTTCTACCCCAACGTGTGTCCATCGAAGCTGCTATTTAATATAACACGATGCACTGATCTCCACGAGAGTCCACCGACAACTGAGATAACATGATGAAAGCAAAAACAAAAGAAAATTGGTAGAAAACTACCCCACAAATGTTTTTAAGGATTATTTTGGAGACAGGTTCGACAGAAGCGGAACATGGCGGAACGGTAAGCATCTCATATTTTGGAATTCTGAGAAATTACTCAGAAATTGCATGCTCATTGCAAAATTAAAGGTGAAATCTTCCAAGATTACATTTTCGCAATCGATGAACCATAGACTTCAAGCTCAACATAAAATCTCGAAGCAACTTTGAGAAAAATCCGGATTCTTCAACCTTTGACCAAAATTAAGGTAAGGATGAAGCACCACAGCCTGAATTCTTACGAGTTTCACTGCAGCGTATCACAAACTCTTTGTTTCTTAATTCAAAAGAAAAAATTCGTAAAATTTACGCAAGAATTTTGCGTCCTTCTAGATTTTACTAGCATGATAAAACATACTCATTTTTTAGTGCGAGTCTCCAAACTTTCCGAAATGACGACTAGAATCATTTTCGTGAACATTTCATTTCATGTGAACATGCCACATGTGAACATAATAAAAAAAATAGATAAGAAAGATGAAATTTCTTTCGAACCAACCAAACAGATTTACAGGACCACTTGTGCGTTCTGAAACAGCGTAAGCACGAAACAGGCATAACACTTCGTATAAACATCCTATCTAACTTCCCCCAAAATAAGTCGAATTTTATTTGAATTGGTGGTTTTTTTGTTCATTATTGCGATTAACAAGAGTACCCCTTTCAAAAATTTCGAGGAAGAACCCAATGCAAATATAAACTTGGTATTTTTTTCTATCTCTATCTGCCAGAAGCTATGTTGAAGTGATCCTGCTGTTTGTGCTTAAGCTCCGGTCGAGTCTGAACTCATTCGGTTTCGATACCTTCCCGAATCGTGATAACAATTTGCCTCATTAAAGGACTAGAAATGCGTTATTGCAGTGCTGGAAGGGATCTACAAGATAATTCACAAGGAAAATTTAGAATTCAAATCCAACAAATTCCACGACACTGGAAATAACGCATTGGACGGAGTGGGGAGGGATGAAGACCAAAAGAAGATCTGTAAGTAATTAGATTTTTTTCAATGAATATTTTTCAAACCATATAAAAAGACATATTAATGGTATTTTCATCCTTTGAATTATAAATTTAGAACAAAAGTTTTTTTTTGAATCTTAGAATCAAAGTAATTTTAAGTCTTTGAATAAATATAAATTTCATGCTATAATTACAAACATAATAATAAATTTCGTTAAACTGGATAGGGTCCATTTGGTGCAAAAAGTTTGCTTTATATGAGTCCAATGCTGAGGGGAAAAAGTGATTCCACTTTTAAGGGTCCGTTAAAACAATAAATATCTTTACCATGCATGTTTAGGGAGTCAACTACAATAACTTTTCAGTGTGCTATTTGTCCAATCGTGGTCACAATTCGCAATGAAATCGTGGATTTCCATTTTTTAATGATTACTATGACTAATGACTATCTGAAGGTTCCATCAAGTACAACGTTTGGCATTCGTTTGTATCATAGAATCAATAAAGTCATGTGCTATACCAGCGCAGGAAGAGGAACTTATACTCGATTGATACTATACGCAATTTAAGAAACATTAGAATCACCCATATTGTCAATAATTTTTTGGGAAAGAAGAAAAACTACATCTGACCAGTGAGTCATTCGGATTTTTTTTTGTTTTTTCAGCTGCTGTATAATATAAAAGGAGTCCTTTTTACCGTCTTCCAATGCGCAGGGAAAACGCTTTCCCGTAAGCAGGTGTTAAACGCACTGAATAGCAAGTCAGGGCAAGAGTGATAGACCAGTTGTAGTACCTCGGCTTGAATACCGTCTGGTCCCGGAGCCTTCTTTGCCTTTATGGAAAGCACTGCTAGTTCCCGCTCGTTCCTCATGAAGAGGGGACAGTCTGATGTTGTTTCCCGACCTGATCATGATCATAAATTCAATCAAAAAGATTCCTTTAATTTTTATTCCATTTTTGACTCTATCCTAAATGCCAACTGTTTAAATTTTCGTTTGGAAAAGCAACCATGTATAGGTTTTCGAATATGTAATGCATGTAGCTGGCTCTATTGATCATCGAAATGAACTGCCAATCTATATTCGTGTATTTTTCACATAAGATATCATTAAATAGTGACATATCCATCTTCCTTTTCACAAAAATAAGACGTGATTCCCGCATTTCATGGCTTTAACTTGTTGAAAATGAGATAACCACAAGGCGATAAACATTTCGATTGTGAAAACATGTGAAATTATGTTTGAGCCGTGGTAAGGCGAAGACATCTTTCTCAAATCTAAACACTGATCACATGCTTTCCTTGTCAACATGACACTCCAGCAATACCTCTAAAAGCCTACATTGCGTATGTGAAATTATCATTAAAGACCAAACGCTGTTCTTTCCTTGGACCTGGGAAGGTAACTGGTCTTGGCAAAGTTTGCGAATGGTAAATAGTGTGGTTTATTAGAAAAATGTCTCACTCTCGAAAACGTTTTTGGATCACCTTCAACTGGCCCAAGGAATTCTGAAAAATGACAGTATCCTGTATGTATACCAAAGTATAACATAATACAATCGCTAAGCTCCATTTTTAGACAAAGTAAATTTTTTCCTACAAGTTTATGTGAGTGAGATGAAACACAAGATGATAAGGCTTGAAACGTCTTGAGTGTTGAATCAATAAAAAAGCCTCTTGTTACAGACCTCCCCTGATTATAAGAATTTTGTCTTGGTCCTGTGACCTAAACGTCATCTTTGCATGCCTGGACACATCTTTGCGTTGCAGGGATCCTTTTTCATGTGAGAGAGATGAAATGATGAAAATCATACCGCACGAAAGATGGTGACAGTGACAGTGCCTTGTCACATTAAGGCAAGTACCTTAAAGTGACAAGTCTTTCGAGCGCAAAAGATAATACAGGCTGCTTTTTCGGGTACAAATAGAAGAAATTGTTGAAAACTTTGAAATTCGTTCAAGGGTGTAAGTTTCTCAGTGTCTATTGTTTTCGATGCAAAAACCTCCAAATAGTAAACAAGTTTTTCGACAATTCATTCAGTCGAAGGGACGAACTCACTCCCGAAAATATTGGATAGTCTAAAAAGTACTGAGCCTCTTGTGTCACTAGATGGTATATCTATATATCCATATATCGGGCAATACTAATCAGATTGAGTCAAACTGACATGCGTTTGAAAGGTGACATTTCAGTCTACTTCATTTGGACAGTTTTGTATTTCGTCATTCGTCACAAAAGTTGTATTCAATTAAAAATGAATGAAATTCCTGAAAAAGTTCGTTATATTTTACAATATCACTTCGTTCAAGACGAGAATGCATTGAAGGCCCGTAGAAAAATTTATGGTGTCTGCGGTAAGGATTCTTTATCAAAACCCACAGCCAAGATACGGTTCGCGCGCTTTCGTTCGGGAAATGTTGATGTCAAAGATGCACCTCGCTTAGGTTGACCAATCACTGAAAAAGCCGATGAAATCTTTAAAAAAAATTGAAGAATGCTGACACATAAGCAGCCATGACATTGCTAGGGAACTAGATATCCATAACCAAACAGTTTTGAACCATTTGTGTAAGGCTGGATACACAAAGAAGCTCAACGTTTGAATGCCGCATGAATTAATACTTAAAAATTTAACCGACCGAATTTCAATTTGCAAAATGCTAATAAAACGCAACGAAATCGAGCTATTTTTCAAGCAGATCATTAAGGCCGATGAAAAATGGGTAAGATACGAGAATGTCGTTCGAAAAAGATCATGATAAAAAAATGTGAATCATCACAAACGGCTTCAAAGCCAGGATTGACACCAAATAAGGTTATGCTGTGTGTATAGTGGGATTGGAAGGGAATTGTCCATCATGAGACGCTTGATCCTGGCCAAACACTCACTTCACAATAACACAAACACTAACACAATAAAAGGGCGTTGTCTTCCATCATGGCAATGCCAGACAACATAAATCTTTGATGACCCGGCAAAAATTGTCAGAGCTTGGCTGGGAAGTTTTGATACATCCATCGTATAGTTCACACCTTGCACCATCAGACTACCATTTGTTTCGGTCTCCACCAAACTTCCTTAATAAAAAGAAATTCACTTCACAACTTCAAGAATGATACACTATTTAAATGATTGATTAAGGGATTGAGTGAAAAGACACTGAAATCCCTGTACAACATTCAAACCCATATCGTCTGTTAAACCTTTTAATTCACGAAAGCATACAATGCGCTTTTAATGCAATTTTATCGCCATTGCGGCCCAAAAAGTATACTACAGAACTTTGTCTGTGAGGCGCGCTAGTACCATCTCATTTCAAAACCCAAGGTACGTATGTTAGTGAGCTTGTCCTTAATAATCCCCCAAAGATACTTCTTGCAATAAAGTAGGTTGATATTTCGACGATCGAAAAACAAATTCGAATGTCACTGTAATGGGATTCGAACCAAGCATCTGTTGCACATAAGGTGAGCGCTCTGACTAGAAGGTAAAGCACCAAAGTAACGCCTTTAATATATATTAGCAAATTTTTGAGGTTGCTTTTGTGCAAGAATTCGCTTTATTTAGACTATTCAGGGGGATACCAAGAAGAAAGAGATTCAATTAGTACCTTTTTCTTTGTGGTATCCTCTGAAAGTGTTAGCACCCCTTGGGAAATTGCTATGTCGGGAGCTTTGTCTTCGAGAAGGGACTTAATATACAACCAACAAGACATTAAACGAAAGAGATCCAAATCAGAGCATCGGTTAGACATTAGTAGCATCAAAAAAGCATTAATAACTAATCAAAAATTGTATTAGTGCTGATGAGACATGAAAGATCCCGTCTCGGTTGAATGATCAGCAGGATTTCACATTTTGGTTCCTTTTCTACCAATACTCGTAAAAATTTGGAGAAGAAAACAAATCACCAAACAAGTTATTCTTATTAATAATCCTTTCTAAGATATATAAATTTACTATTTCGGCTCTATATGGTAGATAAAATACAGCTTTTCTGAAGTCAAGAAGACAAAATTTCCAGAAGTATAATAATCATCTTTAAATGTTTGGTATATCATTTTATAATGTTTGTTTGCGATTGGGCACGAAATCACATGTATTAACACTGTTTAAATGCAGATTTTGGACTGACTGATTATTCTATGCATGCACGAAGTTTGTTGTATGGAGGCTATCTAAAGCTAGAACAGCAAACTGACAAAAGAAATTTTTAATCTAATCTTTCTCTTTAAAAATCTTTAATCTTTAATCCAACTCTTCGTAAAAGTCATCCGCCTAGAGAATGGTTTTTTGGTGTTGCGAAAGTTAAATTTGTTACCTAAGCATCTCTAAGCTCAAACATTTTTATGATGTGTGAGCTTATAGATGGTTAGGTGACTACCAATTTATTTTCAAATGTTTTTAATTTAGATTTTTCAATATTTATCCTTCAAATTTTTCGTATTTTTGGCGCAAAACTCAAACTCCTTAACGGGAAGAAATGTACCACTTTACTTTTATTCATACTTACTCATCAAAAAATTTTATTAAAAATAATGGAAGACGTTTGTCTGGGAAAAGGTATGCATTTTCAAGCACACTTATGTAGATGGTACTCACACTAAAGTAACTAACCCATATGGACTGGGTTACACTCAACAAGTTTATGAGGGAATGCAAGGCTAATGTATGAAATTCCAGAATTGTTTCGTACCAAAAAGAATAACTTTTCAAATTTGGATCACATCCCAAACAGGACTACTACTACAACAACAGTTCAGGACTCCCTTTAAAGCAAACAAAATGGAAAGTGAAATTTCATTAGCTCCACTCTTTTCAATTCTTTTTCAATTAAAATTCTGTTCAGCAATACAAACACGAATATATTTATAAGTCGCATCTACACACAACAAACTTAATCTTTAAAAAGTCTTTCGCTCTGATTTCAGTTGATGCACACATGTGCTGAATTTGTATTAAGAATACGTTAAAAAGTAAAGGGAAATCGGAAGATTCTGCTCTAAAATTCGAAAAAAATACTGTGTCTTATCCTTGAGGATGCGATGCGAGAAGAGTGTTCTATTTGCTGTGCCTAACAACACACAAGTCTTTCTAACAGAATTAGCAGAATTTGAATAATTGAATTAGAGTGTGCCACCCTTAGATTTGCATCCTTAAGGACGAAGAATTCGAAAAAGAAAGTTTATGGAGCGGGTCGCGGAGATGGGAAGAGGTTCGAGAAGAATCAGAAACTCAATATAAATTTTGCGTTGCTTCTTACCACCGCGTTTTTGAATGCGTACCGAATTTCATGCAGAACGACTCCCCACCATCCCCTTGCACTTACCATCTTCCCTTAGTTGTATATAAAAATTTTCCATTCGAAGTTTTATAGTAGATATTCGGCATACTTTTAATGCTACTCATATGAGGCTCTTACATGTGTGCGTACACGAGTATTTGCGAATAAAAAGCTCGCGGAAAAATGAGGGCGACGGAAGAATGCGGGGATCGGCCCTCATTCTCTTATCAAATACTTTCCAAATTACTTGAAAAACTTCACATTTATAAAAGATACACCACACAACCCCATCCCCAGGACCCACTACCGCGTCTCTCATCTGCCACTCGCACACGCACAACATATTATCTATACGCTCCCGAGATACGCGGGAGGAAGTCTGATGGGGTGGATAGATTTTACGATGGGGTTGAAAGTTGAGATGGAGACCGGAAAGTCGTATTTTAGTGAGTTCGTTTTTTAGCCCGAGGCCGCACATAAATGTGTGCTCGCTACGTGCACGCTTATAATTTCCAATCATAAAACTCGCATATAACTAAGCATAAATTCGGTGGCCTCCCACGCTCTTACCTAGCTCGTGTGTGTAACCAAATTAATTTCAAGTACATATAAAATTGAAAATATTGCTGATGCCTTTAGGAGTACTTTCGCAGCCGCTTCTGGATCGGGTGAAAATGTACGCGAGCTGAGGGGGTTAATTAAGTCTTGTGGGGCGTGAGCGACCATCGTTGCTATGTCGAAATTTTATCTAAATCTAAATTGTTAAAACTTTCCAAATTCTAACTAGCAAAGTTTTTGGTGGAAAGATAAACAAGATGATAGAAGATGCTAAGAAATACCGTTTTCTAAATTATCCTGCGGAACAAGTTGTTGACTCAATTGAGAAAATCATGAAACTGACGAATATGTACATTAACATATTGGTGTCAATTTTATTGAAATCCCAGATCCGGGAATTTTTAAGAAGATTTCAATACCCGTACAGCTTTTTATTTCATTTATTTAATTTTCTGACGATGTAGTTTCGATGTAGTTTGTAAATAAAAAAAAAATTGAATGAACGTCAGCGCATGTGGTTCTGTGTCAACTTCCTAAAGGGAATTTAGAACCATATTCAGAGTAAGCTACTGCTACTATATAAGCTCCCATCAGAAATCCAGATATGTTTCCACTTCATTTCAAAAACATGACTATCGCATTAAATTTTGTATTGAAATTTCGACAAATTTTTATGATTATTTTCATCTTTTGTTCCTCGCGTTTTGTTGTCGTTTATGTTTTTATATTAAGTGGTTTTCTTTGAATAAGTGAAGATGGTGAGTACAACTGAAGCTCACAATCAACAGTCTGGGCGGATTTTTTTTTATTAAAGACGCTTCATATGAGAAAAATCTTCCATTTCGGATGGTGCATAGATAGCCTCATCGAATGTAGATTTTCAGGGGCTCCGCCGTGAAAGCAATGTCATGGATGACAGATTTGGGCAACCTCGAAGAGTCCACCTAACATCAGGTGTGTCGCTATGCACCCTATTATACAACAACATGTGTGTGATATATATATACAGATAACCATTACACCACTAACAACCGCTAAAACATCAAAGAAACTAACAATCAAAGTTTATTCGAGTCCAGTTTTCCAGATATATTGGCATTTGTAAGCAAAACTTGTTTTAGATAAGACGAGACGACGAAGGTGCATAAATATATGCAATAATATTCTCTTAAATTTTGTGTTACATACACATATGTCTCGCAACCTTAGGAGCGCAGAAAGCTACCCATTTTAATATCTTTATTCTTTAACGTCATTTGATTGCAGTTACTTGCTTGAGAAAGAAGGTTTACTCAGGTTATGCACATAACGCACTGACAAAAGCCGCTGGACAGACTAGGTATGACAGCCCAAATACAATACTGCGAGACTGCAATACGAGAGCGCGACGATGGTCTTGCAGCAAATGTCAAGTAGTTTTCGTAACATTCGTTTGTATACGACACAGTACAATGATTGCGATGCGTCGATGTGAGGCGAGAAATATTCGGAAAATCGAAAATTTCTCGCAACGAGGTGTTTTGACATTTGTCAGATGCTTTATGGCGCTTATATGAAATTTGAACCTCAATAATTACTTTTTCAGTACTAGTTGTATCGCGTGCATTGTAAATTGAATGCGTTGCGCGACGACGAGCGAGAAACGCAGTGTTGTTACTGGGCCTTGACGAATTCAGGGAAATAATTCAATGATTGGGCAAAATTTTCTTGTCCACAGAGCATTTGGTCACTTCCTTCGTTCGTCCACGGACGCGTTTGGGCGGTACGGCACCTGCGGTGTGATGTTCCATTCTGAGTTTTGTCGGTCTCAACCGTCCTTATTTTAAGGTCCGTCGTTTATGCAAGCAGGTATGTGTCTTTCTCACGCCAGTAAGATAAACCGACGGAATTTTCCCAGGCAAAAAAAAATAATTCCATTTCCTGTCAAGCACATAATTCAGAGACGATCAAACAGTTAAAAATGTACAAAAGACGCCTGCTTAAAAATATAACGTAAAATATTTGTTTCAACAAACAATGCTTGACATCGCATATTACAACAAAATTTGCGCAAATACGACTGGTAGTCTCAAACACAAAAACAAACATAATAACAAAAACAAGGGCTGAAAAGGACAAACTTATCAACGAGCTTACACACGAAAAAAGAAAGCGGAAACTCGTAATTGGTGGCCATCCCCCTACAGTTGGCAGGATGCCTTCCAACCAATATTCGAATGGGAATTTGGCTAAATGACTAAATGAAAACCAAAATACGAAACGTTAAACCAAAAACTGGAAGGACGAACCGAAAGAGAAGATAAAACAAAAAAAAATGCAAAAAATTTCATGCTAGATTTGTCAACAAAACAAGAATTGAATTTGATAAACAGGAAAACTTGATACTGGAGAAAGAGCTTAAATACGACTTCCACAATTGCCACAAGAAGACGGAAATCGAAGTCATCATTATGGATGCAGAAGTTTCTGTATCAACGCTCCTAGTCGGGGAAGAAGACCAAGCCAGGTACAAATGTAGACGAATTATTCAAAAAGGGATAAATTCAAAGAATAAACCAAACAAAGAAACAAAAAAACATTTAAAAAAAACTTGGAGAAAAATTGAAAACAAACAATATTATAACAACAAAACCAGACAAGAATACATCGCAAAAACAGAGAAACTCATTGAGGAAATGAAATGCAGGAAAATTAGAAAAGATCCTACCGGCGAATATCAAGCAAAAATCAAAGAGGCAATAAAAAAAGCAACGAAAATAGTAGATCATAAAGTTGAGCACAAATTGGCAACGATGAACCCTTCGGCACCACATCTAATTGCTCAGCTAAAGCTACACAAACCGGACATTCCAATAAGGCATTGAGTTAACGACAAATTGGCTCCTGGATACAAATTATTCAAACTCTTAGTACAAGTGTTGAGGGCCAACCTCAAATTTCCTAAAAAATGACGATATATAACACTACGGAGCTGATTGACAAATTAAACCAAATAAAACTAGCAGCAAACATTAGATCTATATCCATCAATAATGGTATTAAACACAATAAATACACTGCAAGGAGCACTACTTGACAAAAAGAAGGATAAAGACTTTTCTACACAGCTCACAAATCTCCTCAAAACAACATTGGAACAAAACGACTTCCAGTTCAACAACAATACCTACAGGCCATCAAACGGACAAGGAATGGGAAGTCCTACATCAGCCAGTCGCATGGAAACCCTCATTTAAAACCTTGACAAACACACAGGGAAGAGCTAACATCCAGCTTGGAAGTGATATTTTATTCAAAATGGTACATAATAGGTGGATGGATGGATTTACATCATATGTAAAACGACGAAGAATAACGAAGAACGAATTATGGAATACCTCAACAAACTGGACAAACAGAGTTTTTATAAATTAACCTGTGAATACCAACATAGCTAAATCGGTCAATCAGGACGTTAAATACGAAGAAGATCTCGCGAGCACAACAAGATTCCTGAGCACAACATTTGAGCGAAAGAGCGTGAGCTTAGTCTAGCGTTTGAAAAAACTGATGTTGTTACGCTACCCAGAAGGGATCCTGATGGTTATTCCTAAGTGTGAGGGAATTTATTCCTATGGTCTAAGTGAGAAATGAACCGATCAAATATCTCGGCTCGATGTTGGGCTCCGAGGTCATATCAGGCAACTGTAGGCGGAAGAGTCGGGTCTTAGTCTGATCATAATCAAAACTAGGGATCAACTTCTTCAGAAAAATGTCTACTTTTATTTGCAATGGAATCAATACACTTGCACGGCTTCAACTAGCTAATTATCTCAGTAAAAAGACGTAGTCAAGTCAATAGTTAACATAGTTCCTTATGTATTGCAGCTGGATAAGCCGATTAGTATGGCTGATTTCCCTGAGATAAGTGCAACCATGATTGTCTCAATAGCGAAAGAGAGTGTACTTTTATAGGATGGATCTGGAGAGTGAGACAGTTCCACCAAGGAAGAGAAGAAGGATTCTTAATTTGTGTCGAGAAATATAGGTTAGTGGAACGCATTTTCAAGTAAACCTTCGTCTCATCAATGACTTATGGTTCCTATTTAGCAGCGGATATGACTAGAATTTTTATCAGACATACCATGTCAGCGAACGTGGGTATTTTCAGACTTACCTACATAAAGTAGTTAAGTCACGGTCCTCTGATTGCTAGTTATGCCTTGGAATAACAGTTGATGGCTATCATACTTTATCATACAGGGACGATTCAGCCGTCTGAAACCCTGAAACAGAATCAGCGAGTTCCTGAAAACCGGCGGGAAGATACTGGCTATAAATTGGCTCATGAAGTGAAACTTTAACAAATTGTATGCAGATAGGGAATACAACACTCTCACGGTAACCTTTCTACCGTTCGTGCCTTTTCACTGAAACAGGGATCCTCCAATCCAGAAGGCCCCATTTGAAGAATAACAGAGTCCAAAAATATGTAACAAACAGTGCTGAGCTTGGTTCTCCGTATTAAAGAAACGATATCTGGTTACTAACCCAGTTGTTTTTTGTTGATGGAAGTCCGACTTTTATGACGTAAATGACCTTTACCGCGAAAGATTGGGAAAACTCGACTCTTATTTTACTTATTTTTATTTGTTTTATTTTAATTAATTTAATTCATAGCCTGTTACCCACTGAAACTGAATCGCAGGAAAATAGTTTAGTGGAAAATGGTAAAATCAACTTATTTACAATGCACATAAGAAGGCTTTGAAGAAGGTACAGCGTATAAACAATTAAACCTTCGACCCAAAAACTGCTACTCAACCCCGAAATTAATTAGTAGAGCAACCTCAATGAGGATGGGAGCACTTATGTCGATGTCCCCAAAGAAATACGGCAAAATTTGTAGCGCCAAAAAACGTGAAACGTGGAACTTGGAGCAGAGCCCACGAACAAGGACCTCCTTGCCTTATCTCAACAACACAGCCTTTAACCTTTTTATGGTCTTTTAAGAAACAAGGGCTGTTACTTGTACTGTGAACGTCAAAGCACTACAAGAGGCCATTAGACAAACACTTCCTACGGTAGCTTTCTACCTCGTTGCTATAGGCGCCATAGCTTCGTACACATTTCTTAGAACTGCAAGGGGCGAGATCGATGCAGCCTGTGCTATAAGTGTGGCGCTACCGGGCCCAAAAGTACACATAGAAACCAAACTGCAGTTTGTGGTGATCAGGAGTGCGGATATGATATTTATCAGTGTATGTCCAACGCCAAATGGGCATATTACATCTTTCAGAACAAGCTCGATAAACTGGAAGAACCTGTCCCGAGCACGGAAGAGCGAACCTTTTTGGTTGGTGACTTCAACAGATTTCGAAATACCACATCTAGATTCCTAGGGCAAACGAACCCTGGAAAAAGCAGCTGGTTCGAAACTTATCGTCATGAATGTTAACACAAAACTGACTCTTCAACGGAGAGGCTGCTTGGGAACCATTCCGGACGTGACATTCGGTTTTCTTAGAGCCTATGATGCACAATTTGTAGAGTAGAGGACTATTCGGTGAGTAATCACTAGTACATTGCATTCGACATTGGCGAACGTGCTACACGAGATGCATCAGATCGACCTTGAGCTGTAAGTCAGAACATCGCTTAAATTGCTGTCAACGGGACCACGACGGGGGCTTGCTAAGTCTTAGTCGATCACGTAGTGAATTTCAGCGGGGTCTTATCATATTTGCGTGTGACTCGACTTTGCCGCTTCGTCCATGCTATAGCCATGACATGATAAGCCTGCTGTATATTAGTGGTATCGCTGAAAAGCGTAGAGAATATCATAGACTTCGCGACGAAGCCCAACGTTCAAGAAATCAAGATGAGTCACATTCCCGAACGTTGGCATGCAGTTCGGTCGGAAATCCATCGTAGGTTGATCAATGGAAACAAGGCTCACTAGGCAAGATCTCCTTTACGATATCAATAGGCATCCCGTGGGCTTGGGTTATAAGCTTGTCATGTAGAAGCTTGTAACCTGATAAACGCCCTGCGTGCTTGAGGTGGAAATAATGAAAGGAGTCCTCTAGCGACTTTTCCCTGTTTTCATGCGAGTAATGCCCTGTTGTGTGCCCGCTTTCAGTGTCATCCACATGAAAAAAGTCTTGCAAATTTCATAAATGAAAAAAAAACACAGGGCCAGAAGGAACCCCGGCGGAAGTGATACAGCTTATGCTGCATGGAAAAAGCGCCAGAGTCTCTTCAGCGAAGGACACGGGGAGTTTATTCGAGCAGCTAGGAATCTATCTACTCAGCTGTGCTCGGCTCTAAGTCGCTCTCTGTCCAACACCGGAGGACCAAACTCGAGCAAAGGACGCTCACTCTACGAGTCCTAAGTGCGGGGTGACACTGTCAATAAAGAGTCAAAGTGGGGGCTACTGGCAAAGGTACAGATCCAAGGAGCTTTGTGGGCGGCAGCTACATACGACACCATCTCTGGTTATCAGGATGGTTGTACCTATATAGTGTATAGGGTGATACCGATACAGAGCATGCAATTTGCTTGGGCGCATTCATCATTTCAAAGCTTAAAATAGGATCTTCACTCCTAAAAGTGGATTGTTTCATTATAGGTTATATGTGAAAAAACAACGACATATTTTGTGTTCGTGACAATTTCCTTCATAAGTTTTTGTGCTGTTGTTCTGTTTTGTTTCGTAGATGACATTAGCCCTCACTTATTTCACTGAAAAATTGAGTCATACGTAGTTTAATTGGCAGCATGATAGTGTGAAGAACGGTGGAAAATTACATTTTGAAGTGGAAATTTAAATAAAAGTTAGTGCTGTGAAAAGCTATCAGTGTTTTTTCAAAATGTCGCAATTTTTTAATTTCAGTTTTTTGTGTGAAACAAAGTAAATACAGGGACGTCACTGACTGCTAAAGAAGGAAATAAGAATTACAAATCATAATCTGTGAAAAAATTTGTTTAAGAAATAAGATAATTCCCCTAATGATATCAAGATCTGAGAAGTTTGTCAGGACATTTCTAAGAAAGGGCCCAACATATGGATTCAGCAATAAATCTAAACGAAATTTGAAATTTTCTGAGAGCCAAGTAATTCTAATTAGACAAAAAGCTACAAAATCGTAAATTGTCCAATTTCAAAATTGGAATTAACAGCAAAAAAAAGTTCAGCTGAAAAAATTTTACATTTATCGTTTTATGGTTAAAGATAATTCTGTAGCCGAAGAATAGAAGACCCTAACTTGGGAACACGGACGCAAGGCGGATGGACTGCCTGTCTCGTTAGTGACCTTATGCCTTATTACCTTACTCAACTTCTCTTTCGCCACTGGTATATTCAGTCTAACCTGTATAAGATGTGAAAGTCGTCGTCCTTGTCTGCTTGTTTTGCTCGGGAACTACAGATGCCGCCATCTGTTCGATGCCGCAATCTGTAGTTCCCGTCACATCTGACGTTTCTTTTTTATATATCCCAATTGGGGCTGCCAGTCACTATTTGAAATACATAAATCTATCTCTTTCGCACATTATGCATATATTGGGCTTAATAACGCTTCTCACCTATTCTTAGGTAATTTGCTTTTACTATAACATGAGAGTGAAATCGAAAGCTAGTTATCGTAAATGTACAACGGAATATTGATATGTTTATTATTTAATATGAAGTTATACAAAACGTAGTTCACAACTGAGTTGTCCAATCTTTTGTGGGGAAGATGTTAAATTTTATGTATAGAATCGATTATGCATCCTGATTTAGTGTTCAACAAAGCTATGTATGTACCAGCAATCATTACTCAGCCGTTGCTAGTCAAATATGGTTAAAAGCAACGTCAATGGTAAAGCACGCTCATCCTTCGCGGAACAACAATCGGCACGCTGGAATTGCTTTTTATATTGAACGGATAAGCTCTTTTCCATCGGCATAGCCTCGCCATTAATTTCTCTAATGCATTTGCTTTACGACATTCCAACATCTAATTTCTGGAGAAATATTATCAAAAACTTGAACAGTAAAAATGTTCAGAAATTTATAGGTTTTCTTTCAACACATTTTATTGGATCACATAGAGAATATAAAACTTGTAAAGTCGTCGTATGCCTCCATAATGTTGCGCCGTTAAATTTTTTACTCTAAAACTGTAGGTATTTGGCGCGTATCGCCATTTCCACATTCCACCATTTCGCCGCGATGTTGGCAGTCTCAGCGAAAAAATATCGATTCACCCCCACCAGCGCCGATCACGGATAGGGAGGCGTGCGGATCTAAAACGGAGCGAACGTATACGAAAAATTTAATGACAAACACTAAAACTCTAACTTGAAGATGAGCAATAAAAACTTGATGACTTGGTCCTGTAGTGCCTGCACCCAACCAAATGTAAAACGAAATAGCGGGGGCGCATATCCATCCCCTAAGCATTTTCCGTTAGAGTGCGCACATATAATAGACCAATAAAATAAAAAGTAATATAAAGTCTGAAACAATTAGTATTAAAACCACTTTTAACTGGAACGGCATAAAAACTATTTCGTTCCTTGGCTCGTTTATTTCTAAGTGAACGGAACCACACGAAAGCATCCTATTATTGGTCGTTTCGCGTGGAAAGTGTTCTTGGGAATAGCGATTAGTTCTAAACAAGGATAGCACGTGAAAAGCAGGATGCACTTCCGTTGTTGTTTCGATGAGATAATGGGTATCGATACTTGTTCAACACCAAGGATGTCTTTATTTTCAAGCGAGATTAAACGGAACGGAGCTAGGGACAGGATAGGTGCGAGCTTGATTTTGTTGAATTCCAGTGATATTTTTTTCCTTTTTTCTATTATGAAAGTGTTTTTAAACAAAGGGTACGAATAATTTGTGAATTACCAAGAAATAGTAGTTTAGATAAAAAATATATTCAGCAAAGTGTTGAACTTTCACCCGTTTTCCATCAATGTCCTGTTTTTGAGACACCTGCTCAGGACGAACTTCTGGCTAAAATAGTGCTAATTAGTTTGCATACATATAGAAAAACGACAATGCCTCTTAAGTTTGAAAAAATGGCCAGTAATATGTGAACCGATGATTTTAGGTTATTCAAAGATAATACAACGGAAAAAGCGCATAAAAGACTAAAAAATTTGCTTCTTTGGCTTATCCACGTAACAATGAGCAATTTTTTTCAATTTCTTATGTTTAATATAATAATACAAAACAGAAATATTGTTGAAAAAAAATTTTCGTTATTATAACATGGAAAATAATTTAATGGAATTTTTTAAAAATTTGATTTCCGGCATATATCCACCGCGACTACGTATTATGTAGTCCAATTTTCCACTACATTTTCCAATTTTTCTGATTTTTGACTACCCACTTCTGGAAATTTAGTCGTCACCTAATTTATATTGCAATAAATTTAAGGTTAAGCGCGCTCTATAGCAAGTTACGCCATTTGCTGAAACTAGGGCTACCATCTAACCGGATAAATCCGGTTGTGAGCGGATTTTAAAAACTCAGACCGGACTCTGCCCGGATTTTGTCCAAGACGGGATTTTTCGTCTTGCCTCCCAGTCAATTGAATTTAATATTTTACTGAATCATCATAAACTAAATAATTTTTTATCATTCAAAGTATGCCGTCAAATTATGAAATCAATGAAAATGTACCACAACAAAAATATTGGACTAGAATGTTTATTTCATTGTTTTCTGGCGTATGGCTTTTACTCCAGCTATTGCTGCATACGAGCAGTGCATTCAGAGATGAGATAAATCTATCGCGCGTGTGTATTTTAATTTGTTTTTTTTTTTGAGTTATGGTTACTTTCGCGACTCATGTTGATGAACATTATACATGGCAATGGCCTCTTCAATTAAAAAACGCTGTAAATTCACAGATCTACTAAAGGCAAAATACTCGTCGTTTAGAGAAAGAAGAAACCAGCAAGATGTCAAATGTACTATTTGTGATTCATTTGTGTCTATCGGGTACAAAGGGCCTGCTGACATCGAAAAACATATACATACCAAAAAACACAAAAGGCAACAACGAAAAAGTACATCAAAAGGTTAATTGGACAGTTTTGTTTGTAAGCAAGGTAATAAAGGTAGCGCAGTTGATCCCACACTCGCATTTCATGTGATCAAACACCATTAATGATACAAAAGCATGGACTGCACTTTGTCGTTATTAAGGAAACTACTTTCTAATTCCGAATTGTCCAGAAACTTAGCTTGTGCGAGGACAAAATCTGAGCCAATAGTTAACAAAGTCATTGCACCTTACGCAATTACTATCCTTCTAAAAAGCTACACGGTATTTCATTTTTGGGGTTATAGACAGATGCCAGCAATCATAACGCTGACAAAAGATTTCCTGTCGTTATTCAGGATTTTGATTGGAAGACTGCGATGCAAAGTAAATTACTGGAATTATTTGCGAATCATTTACTGACTACTCTCGAAAAGTATGATTTAAGAAATAAGTGCGTCTCTTCACCGGTGACAATGCAATTGTGAATTTTGGAGGAGTTAAAAGAAATCCAGGTAACAATGTAATCTCTCATTTAAATCAGAGCTTGGATCAACAGATTATTGGTGTTGGTTGTCCATCTCATATTCTTCATAATGCAATACGTCATGCTACAGATCTGTTGGAATTCGACGTTTAATCTCTGGCGATGAAAATTTTGAATGACTTTTCGGTGTATACTGTACGAACAGAAACTCTGAAAGAGTTATGCAGCTATATTGAGATTAATTATGAAAAAAATGCTGTATCATGGTAAAATGAGGCCTAAGCCTTTTTGCAGTAATCGAAAGGATTCGCAAATTATACAATGCCTTAAAAGAATACTTTTTGACAACAGAAAAGCCCTCAGTTCTAGTTAAAAACTTTTTTGAGAGCAATACCAGCAAAATACGTTTGTATTATCTTCATTCGTTGATGGCTTTATTTGATTCAAGAAAAGAGTCACTGGAAAAGGAGAAAAACTCAATTGTTGAAGTGTTTTCTACTTTAAAAGGAACGACAGAGTCACTGAGTCTAAGAAACAATACGACTGATAAAGACTCGAGATCTCTTTGTAAATAAAGTTAAATTAACGAAGACGAGCGCCACAAAATAAATACTTAAATTCAACTCACATATCAAGAAAGCATAAATTATATACATATTTGGATAAATACTTTCGAATCATTTAAATGCTTTGAATGACTGCTATTGAGGAAAAATCAGGAGCTACTTTTCGTAGTATTACAGATTAGAATAGGTTTTAATATATTAGTCGTAGGATAAAAGGTCACTGTTGTGTAAACATTATAATTGATTTTTGAATAGTGTTGGTTGGTTTTTTATTCTTTTTCTTGAATTGAATCTTAAAAGAGGTAATAATTTTAATTAAATTGTATTTGATATAATTTTTTTCTTTAGCTGAAACCAAATGTTATCCATGTTTAGCTGATCAATTTTCAGAAACAAAAAATCAGTCAGCACGGGTCGATACCGCGCGCAGCGCCGGGTCCTTCCTCATTTCAAAAGTTATAAGAACTGATGATGGTGGAAGCATCTAAACTCTTAAGGTCCTAACAGTGGATTTTAATGGATGTATTGGAGATTCGGTAATGGCTTGAGGATTATTTTTGTTCCATATACGCTAATTTTGCTTAAAGACGGGTCCATTTAACCAGAAAGGCTCGTCTTCGGCCAGTTTCCAATTAGCCCAATCAGCAAAAATGCGACGTAAAAGATGGTCATTTGGATTTAATTCTTGCACGAGCTGTATTTCATAAGCACGTAAGCCAAGATCTTTACGTGAAGTTGGCCTCGTAGTCGAAGGACAAGAAGTTTTGCACGGCAACGAATCAACATTTCGGTGTTTTCTTCAACAATTCGCGCTACAGCAGCGATCTCTTCGGTACGCATATTTCTTTGTTTTATATTATTATTTTATTTATTATTTATTTATTTGTTTTATATCATTAGTTGTTGATGGTTTTGAATCGAAAATAGTAAAATCGTATGAAAGAGATCAATAATTGCACGTTTTGCATGTTAAATAGGCTGATTATGTTGGCCGTGAAATTGACCAAGTGCTCGATGAACTTCGCGAAAAGATTAGTTTTTGTCAATGTAAATTCCCACTATTTTGAAGTGTTTTATAAGTGTTAAACGTATCATGATGAGTTGCCAAGCCTTACTGAACAGTAATTTCAACATAGTTTGACATTCTCAACTGTCAAACCATAGACAACAACCATCGAAACTACTCATGCAGCTTAAAAACATTAGCTATAATAACTTCCATTAGCGGTTATTTTTGAACGGGGTCTGAGTCCATTTTTTTGTTTGCGGGTTTGCATTTGAATTAATTTAAAATATTGGCAAACGCTAATCAACTCAAGTGATGTTTTAGCACTATGATCCCTTTTAAAATCCTTTAAATCGAGTGATGTTTTTAGCGCTATGAAACCCTTTTGTAATTATTGAGAATATTTAGAAAAAAATAATAAACGATATTTTAGCTCCGAAGCATGATATAAGAAACAATATGAAAATCAAGAGAGAATTTGAATCCACATCTGCATAGACATTGTCTTCACTGAAATGGTTTTCTTAACGTAGAAATTATAACTTAAGTGAAGACATTTGAACACATGAATCATCAAGTTTATTACAGATTACTTTCAGCCAAACGAAATTGAAGTGAAGCAATCGTGGTAGAATAATAGTATTTCTCTCTAGATCTCTAGATATGGATCCTGAAGTTTAGTACAGTGCTAACATAATAATTTTGTCGAGGTTTTTAGTGTCTTTTTTGTTTTACCACCTAAAATATTGATTTGAATGGATCGTTTTCTACCATTCTAGTTTTGTTAAAAAGATTTGTGTGGTTCATCCCTTTAAACCTTATCTAGCATATTTTTAGACATTTTACAATTTCTCCATTTTAAAGAAAGAAATAAGATTTTTTCAGTTTTATTATTTCGGTTGTGAATATACTCAGAAATATCATGTTAAAATTTAAGGAAGGTACTGACATAATTTTAAGACTTATGTTCGTTTGAACGCGAGCGCCCCAAGAGTAAACTTGTAGTTGCATGGAGCTCTGTGAGACTCCACCTTACTCTTTAGTATTTAACTCTGCTTATACAATCAGATGTTCGTGTGATCCGTGAAAACAAGAACTTCAAAGTATTATATTGAATTTTAAAAGAAAAGGTTCACCTCATAAACTTGCCTCAGCGATATTTTTAACATTAGTAGCGCTTTGAATTTTGCAACAAAATCATCTATATTATTTGCGTTTTGTAGCTTTTTTTTTTGGAATATAAAAATAGATCGAAAATCTTCTAGAAACTAGGCTGATACGTAGGCTGAAAAAAAGTTTGTTTGAAGTTTGCTAGAAACTAAAATATTGATGAAGTTAACACCGATTATACTAGCATATCGGTGGGAAAATGGACGAGCTATAAATAAAAAGAGCTTTTGATTGTCCAAATTGGAAGAGCCGAAAATAATTTTGTTCATTACCTATTATCATAAAACCTATTATCATAAAATTTCAAAGGACGCCAAATCGCAGTGTAACAACTGCCTTACAGTTATATTATCGTCTTTTTCATAGGCAAATGAACTCATTGTAAGAAATTTGTTTAATATTATTCATGTAAAACTTCGATTGTCTGTTTTATATACATTTATATTTAAATAATGCTCTCACTGTAATCTGTATGAAACACAATCCAAACAGTCGGACTTAGGAAAGAAAACTAAACAAAAACAGAAGAAGAATAAAGTTATCTTGATTTTTTTTAGAGAAATAGGACCGTTATCTTGCTTACAATGTTGTTTTTGTTGACAGAACTAAAGCGCAGTGTACACCGAAGTCATAATAATCAGTAACAGTTTCAAAATGAAAGTTGTTTTAATTGTAGTTATTCGAAATATACTTATTCCACTTTTAAATTGAAAAATATTTTTGCGATAACATTTTATAGCCAAATTCTTTTATTTTATTTCCAAACTTCATAAAAATTGTACACCACTGAATGTGTTCGATTATAAATATGGAGAGATGATGCCGTACCTTACAAAGAGCACCGTCAACTCATTTTTTTAGAGTGAGCTTATACCACTTTCAAAAATCACAGCTCATATTTTTAAAATATAACGAGAGCGCTCATTCCCTTTTATTTTTTTTAACGAAGAAAGAATGATGAAATCTCTAACAAAACAAAAAAAAAATTGATGTGATTCCACTTGAGCCTTCACTTCTCCTTTCTGCAACAAGCGCCTCCCACTGTTTCGGTCAATTTCGGTCCATCGGTCCTCGACCTATAATCTTGAATTCCAAGCAGCGATGAACTTTCTTCGTCTTAAGAGTAAGACCAGCGTTTCCTCGGTTTCTCCACTAGCTTCCCCCCTTCAGTTCTCCCAACGAATACTTATTTGGATATCCGTTGTTCATTTTTATGGTTCATATAGCCGGCCCATTGCAGCTTCCGAAGTCTTACACTCGTTGAGACCCCTGGCTCTTCAAAAAATTCAAAGAGCTCATGGTTGTATCGAATTCACCAATTGTTTATGTTTTACAGTTTTTGCATCGCAAAGGTTTTATCACAGATTTGTATTCTTGGAGCTTTGTTTTCCTGTGTATGGACCTGGTCTTCATAATCATCAGAACTAAATAAAAGGTTTTATTTGCGAGCTGTACTCTTCGGCATATTTCGTTTCTTTCATAAGTGATTCTCGGTGTTTTGACGCTTAGACACGAAAGGTAGCTTTCTTCTAACATATGCCAGAGGTTGGCTCATCTCCCTGCCTTAGTCCCGTTTCGTGTCAAAGGCGTCAGTGAGTTAGTTATTGACATGGACCTGGGAGGTTGTCGACGACATTGTCATTTTGGGAAGACGGCCTGATTTGGCTCGGATACCAAAGCGAAGAATTACTTGATAAAGTACATTACGACCATTACTGTCGTATGCTTACTCAAAGTATACGAACATTTGGCAACAGTTTATGTTGAATTCCAGTACTTTTCAAGGACCTGCTTAGCAGTAAACAATTAGTCTATTGCACACTGCAAACTCTAAAGCCGCTCTTAAACTCCCCAATTGTAGTGTCGGTGGATGATCTGCTTTTCTTTTCTAAGATCTTCGATAATATTTTACCGTACAAAACAGTAATACGCCTCTATGCTTTTCGCTCTGTAGTTTATCACCTATTCTGTGGGTAGGGAATAAATTTAATTGACTCAACCCGTTCGGCATATGTTCTTGCTCCAGATGTTCTGGATGATTTTGTGGGTGGCATCCTACTGCCACCCACAAAATACTCCAGCTATGAATCCATTTGCCTCATGTCGGTACTTTAAGGTTAAGGGAATTTTATCCACTGCAAATATGAAAATTATCAACGATTCCACAGAAACAAGTTTTCCTGCGAATAGAAGGAAACCTGAAGAATGTTCAAACAACAATAACTTAGGTGAATTTTTTCGGCAATGATCTCCAGAAAAGAAAACGATTTTGACAAGTCAATCAGTTTTTTTCATTACCAATGGTCTTATAAAACAGCAATTAACGCATTGAAACGACATTATCCAGACTTGAGTTGAGATTACATCATAGCTTCCTTTTTTAAAAAAATTCATCACTTCACATCAAAAGTCTGGTTAAGAACCATCAAATGTTCAAAAGAGGATAAATCTGAAACTACCACAGTTTACCACGGCTAAAACCCAGATAAAGACCATCAAATTCTTAAAGAAGAATAACATACGAAATACCGCAATTCTTCAAATAGATTTTGCGGAAAATGTCGTCCTTAAGAAACGAGATCATGGCATCATACAGGATTAATGACTGTGTAGCAATACACAAATTTGTCCTTTATAGCAAGCTAGGGACCAATTCTCATGCTGTAATCAGTTCTGGAATCAGAAAATGATGAATTCTCTGTGTTCTCATTTAATGAATTATTATTGAAAGATGCGTTGTCCGATATCACGGTCTAAGGAGATCATATCTTCTTCAGGTTCCAGAGAGCCTTCAATATTGTCGGCTAAAGCAGAAATTGATTGTACGTCATTTTTTTTGTGAAGATTGGGTTCATTGTAACTCATGGACATTTTACGTTCAAAGTTTATGACATAACAAGATTCTTGTTAATTTCACTTTTTCTCAGAAAAGGGTAATACAAAAGGAACTGATCCGAACCGTCAACCCCTTTCAAATAGTTATTATATGCATGGATGCAAGTGTTTTACTAATAATTCGTCTATCTTTCCATTCGAGTAGGAGAATATTGCTATTTCTACAAAATATTATCTCCTCTTTTTTTTCACCGGTGATGTCTTTATCCTAAAAGTTGGCCGTAAGCCTCTTTTCTCCCGAATTGTCCCACATATTCTAGTTTTATCTGGGTGTAGCAATCCAGAAGCAGCAGTACTATGTTCCAAGACAGGGACTCAGCAGTGAAAGGATAGTTTAGTTCCTTCAGCTGGATATATCTCCATGTTTCATGAAAACCAGCGTCACTTTCCCAAACATTGCTGGGTTGTACGTCCAAAGGCAGCTGTTACTTTGTTTTGTATGTTGTTATGAATATATACAGGAAATAATTCAGGTTGAATTTCAAAAAGTCTCTCCAAGCTACTGCCAATTTGTATATTATCATGGAAAAACCACAATCTCCATATTAACCCAAATATATTGCGGCTCATTGTTTCTGCAATAACAGTGGTAACCATTAAAAGATCTGTGGACCAATCCTTTTGTAACTTTCTTTTCTTGTTTGATCTATCAGAAAAAGTCGATCAAGGAGTTTTTTCTCGTCTTTCAGTTTAACCGAAGCCAATTTGAGTGTTTTGTTGATTTTGATCGTGAAAACTGCATACTTCCTTTAACAATATAACACTTCAAGCAAACTCCCAATCTAATGGTATTCGACCAGAATAAGTAGAACTTTATTTGGACCTTTCACCAAGAAGAACCTTTTCAATGCTTTTGCAGAAAATCGCTATGCAAATATAAATCTTCTAAATCTAGTGCCACATCGAAGCTGCGTACGTACGCAAATACTCTCAAGTGACTTCTCTTAAGCAGAGATAAAAAAAAACACCAGATGCACCAGAGTTTTTTCGAATTGTTATCGCTGTTATGTACTTAGGCTGCGCCTATAACTTCTAATAAACTGGGCTTTCACAGAAAATAAATTAACAAGATAGGGAATTCCACAATATTGAGGTAATAAATCAATTATTAATGATTAAAAAAAATTAACAACAAAAGTTTATCGTTAATGGTGGCTGAATCTAGGTTGGCCTTTGTTGATTAATTTTTGCGTTATGGAGGTTTTGAACTTCCTAAGGATTCCTGCTGATTTTTACCGATTGTAATTGTTTGTAGTGAAGGAGACGAACATTTTGAATTTCTTTCCCCTTTTCTGCTATACTAAGGGGTTCATTTTAGATTCTGTAGTATGTGTAACAGTGCTCGGTATGTTGTATGTATCAGTGCTTGTAAGTTTGACATCACTCTAGCTGCTATCTGCCTTAAACCTTGAGACCGACGAGTTTTCGATTGTAGTTTATCTAGAAGGAATACCTATTTGTCCTTTTCTTCTTTCATTATGGATATATTTTTGGCGACTTGCTTGATTAGGCTAGCTGTATCACATCTATCGTACTTATACGTGCTTTAAGGTAGATTAATTTTCATGAAATTTAGTCCGAAAGTCCCCATATTCTCCTTCTTAGTGTTATTCGATTGTATTAAAACTTAGGGTCACATTTCCAGTACTGAATATTCCTTTCTTTCAATCTATGGGAGGGCCCGGCCTAACCAATGCTGCTCGTATGAAAAGTATAATAGTTAGATTTTTGGTTGCTTCAACAAATTTCACAAATGATGTCAGAAAAGATGAAAAAGATGTGCGAGAAGGCTGAAGTCCGTCGAGGGTACTAATTAAAGTCATCAATTAAAGTCAGGAATTTTTGTAATAACGACTTTGTTATCGTAATAAATCTGGATTCATAGTATATTTTTCAAGTCGATCCATTATCGAATAGCTTAGACTGCATGCTCGTTCTCTCAAGCCCACATATCTATTAAGAATTATTAAAGCTCGTCTTTTTTAAAACTGGTGACAATGTAGTCCACAAATTGTAACGATTTGCTTTCTAATTTCTGTATTTTCCTGCCGAATTTTTATCGGAGAAATGGAGAAAGCAAATACTTCATGCTAACTCGTCCTTTGGCAATGTAATACTTCTCTTTGAACATGCTTACGCATCGGAGACATTGGCTTGGTTTTGCCGGCCGTTGGAGTCACTCCCCCATACTAACAGTAGCACTGGTGCAACGTGAACATCGCTTTCATGTCGAAGAGGACCCTTTACCTAACATCTTCCGCAAGGTGAGCGCCTTAAAATTTTGAAGCTTACAGATACGCTTTTCTGCTTCATCAGTTTCAATTCATCCTCACACGATTCCAAACACAAATGCAAGGGTCAAACATATTATATATAGGCCCTCGTTTTTCACTAACCTCTAAGAAGACTGTATGGAAGCTTCAATTCTTGTTCGAATGAGGTTAGATATTGTTATTTTCATAAATCGCAGTTTCACGTTTTATTCACAGCTACCTCTAACTTTGCCTTGTTCCCTTGCCCATTTCAAGAAAGTGAACACTTTTTTGCCAGGTTGTCAGGATTATGTACCACCTTAGACTTTCGCCAAATATTGCTTCTGCTATCTTAACCAGATGAGCTATTGTCCGTCTGGGGCTTTTCGCTAATAGCTGCCTTCAGTTTTGACCAGATTCATTTTAACAACAATGAAGTTCATCCCCTAAAACGCCTAATAATATTTAAGGTTAGAACGCCCAAAAAAACAACGATGCAAGTAATGCAAACCTGTGCCAACGTGATTTTGGTGGTGATTTTGGCAATCACTTTATTAACATCAAATTATGCTAAAACAATGTCATTCGTAAACGGATATACTACGATACATAGGATCAGTTCAAAATATTGAAGTGTTTGAGCAGCTTTAGAGCAGCTGAGCATTAATTTGAACAAAAATATGTGCCTTTTGTTCGTCGCTTGGAATTATTAATTGCATTGAAAGTGTCGGTGTAGGGATAACTCATCTGTATACCTCTTTATTCCAGAACGTCAGGCCCTTTTCCCGGAATCCGTATACCAGCCCGAAAAGGGATGACGGTGGCCATTATAAACGGTCGAGTGTGATTCAAATGTATTAAGTCTTTTGGAAAATATTTATGTGTTGAGATGGTCAGTGAAACTGTAAAAATAAGGTGTGCTCCCTACTACGAGTTCAAATTAAGGACAAATGAAAACACATGCGTCACATATCCCGCAGGAGATGTGACGCATTTTGAGACGATATTGTGCCAGAACGCACAGCTCAAAAATGGTTTGCCCAATTCCGCACCGGGGATAACAGCCTTGAAGATGACGGTCATTCTGGAGCGATGTTTCGAATATATGACACGGAGCTTCTTGCTGACAAAGTGGACAATCCACGCCAAACTTTGCACGAGTTAAGCGTAAATTTCGACATTGACAAAAGCAACATTGCTCACCATCTTCGACATCTGGGAAAGAAACGATGGGTCGACCAGTGGGTTCCTCATCAACTTGCCGACAACAACAAAAGGCAGCGTATAGAGATCTGTACTTCGCTGTTTTTGCGCAACAAACGGGATGCGTTTCCGAATCGAGTGATAACGTGCAATGATTAATGGATTCTGTATGACAATAGCCAACGCACGTATCGGTGGTTATCGTCAGACGACCCTCTTGGAGCTATCCCAAGGCCAAGCCTTCATCAGCGGAAGACCTTGTTGTGTGTATAGTGGCATCACACAGGCATAGTGTGGTATCAACTGTTGCAACCTGGCCAAAGAATTACAGCTGAAATGTACAGTCAGCAATTAAGAGAAGTTCATCAGAAATGGCGACGTACGCATGCAGCGCTCGTGAATAGGGAGTCCTTTTCCTCCAGGAAAACGCACGACCACATACAGCGACATTCACCAGGGACACCATAAAGGAAATTGGCTACGAAACTTTACCACGTCCACCATATTCTCCGGACATTTCACCATCAGATTTTTACATTTTCCGGGCGATGGATAACTTCATGCGAGGACTACAATTCACCAACCTGGAGGACTTAGAAATAGCATTACGAAATTTCTTTCTTTTTCGATCAAACACAGGGCCGTCTTTAAACTATTTGAGGCCCTGGGCACATTAGGATCATGGGGCCCCTAGGACCTTGAGAAAACACTATTTAGTTACAATAGATAAAGAAAGACAAACAAGGTTCTAAATTTATTTTTATTTAGTTACTAACTATAAAAAAATAGGAAATATAAAAAATAATCTACAAAGGTAACTCGCTTAACATAAAATCCTTAGATTAATTCTATGTTGATTGCAAAGGTACCCTTCTAGATTTAAGATGAGCGAAATCGTTAATCACATCTTCAAAATCTATGGTATTGAGAATATCACATTCTATGGACATCAGCGACAAACTAGTTAATCTCTCTTGAAGCATTGTACTTCTTAATTCATTTTTTATTCGTTTCAATTTACCATCAACCAACCAATTTACGTTTAAGTTACCATCATACTTAAAAATATTCTCAATGCAATTTCTACGTTAGGAAATGTGTCTTCAATTTTGTTTTGCTTTAATAGATTATATACTTCCTGTACACTGTTAGATGCTTCATTTTCACTCTGAACATTTTTTAAGTATTCTTTTAAATGTTGACATTCTATTTCTAACTCTTTTTCATTTACATCTTCGTGATAGATTTGAGAAAATTCTTTGCATCCTTGTCGTATCTCTTCGGAATTCAGAGTTTTTAAGTGAAAAAATAAACTAAAACGTTGACTGACGGTCTCATATGAACTTTGTCGCTGTTTTAGATGAACACTCAAGGTATCGATTATTGGGAGAAAGGTTTCTACGTGGATTCGCTCTTTTCCATTCAATTGGACTGATGGCGCAGAGCCATCAAAAAAAATCAGCCGTGAGCTTCTACGTCTTGTTCTTTGAGATAGATCTTTGTAGTCAGATTCTGGGTTATTTTCTTTGGCAGATGATTCGAAGTTATCAAATTTATCCCTGAGGTTAGTAATAAAATCATAAAGTGAAGTCAACAAATTGGTTGCAACGTCCAGTGTTATTGTTTCTTTCTGAAGATAATTACTTGTTTTGTCTATTTTTTCCAATATGGTGCTCCAGATTTCCGTCAGTATAATAAATTCTAGATTTCCCATTTTTCTAGACAGACTAAGGGCTTCGTCTCTTGTTTCTCGTGCCTTTTCAGTATCGTTTGCGATGGTGATTAAAGCTTCTAATATTCTTTTATATCCCCCATGCAAAGCACTTACTGCATCAGCTCGGGCTGACCATCTGGTTTGTGAAAGACTCTTAACAACTTTTTTTGAACCTAAATGTTCTGTTAATATATTCCATCTGTGGGTAGAGCCCGAAAAATAGTTATACACTTTCTGAACTATTTCAAAAAACTGTGATGCCTCCGGTACACACCCAGCAGCATGGACACCTACCAAGTTTAGTGAATGTCCTGCACATGGTATTAAGGTGGCAAATTCACATTTTTCCTTGATTCTTGTTTGTAGACCACTATACTTTCCCGACATATTTGAAGCATTGTCGTAGCTTTGTCCTCTGCAATCTTTTATGGGAATATCATGTATCTCTAAAAAATTTAAGATGGTCTCCGCTAAATACTTAGATTTATGCTCTTTAATAGGTATAAATTTCAAAAACCTTTCAACAGGAACACAGTCTTTTACGTATCGAATGATGAAAGTTAGCTGGTCAATATGAGACAGATCGGGCGTACTGTCAACGCTTATGGAAAAATATTTTGCTGATTTAACTTCATTTATAATTTTTTTTAGAACCTGTTTTCCCATTACTTCAATAAACTCATTACAGATATTTGCTGATAAATAAGAAATGTTACCCTTTCCAGGATTCCCAAATTTTTTGAAGTGATCTGCAAGAAATGGATCAAATTCACTCAATAATTCCACACAACCCAAATAATTTCCATTGTTTGGAGATCCTAGGATTTCATTGTCGCCGCGAAATGGAAGCCCTCTCGATGCCAAAAATTTTACAACAGCTACAATCCGTTTAAGTACGTTTCTCCAGTAATCCACTTCCTTTTGATGTTGAGATAATAACTCTATATCTACTCTACCAACCGCTTTACTTCGTGCCAGATAAGTCATCATAGATTGCTTATGCGCTGGGCTATTTTCATGTGTTAAAATTATGTGATTAATATGCTTCCAATCATTACATCCATTCCGAGAGCAAAGATTAACATCAGTTGGGTTAAATAAGCAGCATGAAAAACAAAATACAGAGCATTTGGAAGGCGAATACAGCAACCATTTTCTTTCGACGCTTTCATTGTTCTTTAATTTGCGAATAAATAATGCTTTGTTGAAATATCTCGTCACTAATTTATTACCATCTTTGTAGGTTCTGGATGCCTCGGAAAAGTCAGAATCTTTATTTTGAAAATATACTGGTCCCTTACGAATTAAAATTTCGCGATTTATTTCAACAAACTTTTCGTGAAAATAATCGGCGGGATCGTGCGATATTAATTCTTCTGTGTTGGAAAACTGCTGTTCAATTGACACAGTTGGAGTTGTCGGTTTTAGTGAAGTTACTGAAGTCGTTGCACTTTCGTCGTAGGAATAGTCGCTTTCTGATTCAATCTCTTTTTCAAAATTGGAACATGAAGGTTTAGAAATTCCCGCAATTTGTAATTGAGCTGAGTCATCATGTGGAACATTTATGAGTTGATTGCTACTTACAGAAGTTTCTCCAGTAGTAGTAGTAAAATATGATGTTAATTTTGGTAACTTTTCAATTACTTCTTTCTGATGTAGAGCTTTTTTCCTTTTTTCAGATCCACTAGGATATGACCGTTTCGGCATTTTATATTATAATTCAGTATTTAATTAATTTTATAACGAAAATATTCGCTAACACAAAACAGACAAACGACGATTTAATCAAACAATACTATTTTTTTGTCAGAGCTCAAGCACAGTCAGTAACAAACTAACAACTACAAACAAAACAAACGCCACAACATCGCAGACAAATACTTGAAGGGAATTCCCGTTCGTCAAGTCAAACGACGATCGGGAGTCGGGAATTCCCCTTTTTTGTCTTTGGTATTACGAATCACGTTCGAATAGGTTTCTTAAAGACATAAACCACACCGCATCAAATAATTCTTCTTTTTTTAATTTAATAATTTTTCTTTTAATTGTATTCTTATACTTACATATAGGTATTTAAATTAACCTAAATATACTAATATCGGAAAAACTCATTTTTGAGAGAGAGTGGAGTACTTATACCCTGTTTATTTATTAGTTTGATCTTTCTTTTTGACGGATGTCAAATCTGAAATCGATATAACTTTGCAACGACGAACAATATTTTCTTATTTTAATAATATTAAAAATTGATAATAATCATAAGAATAGACACACAACATAAGAGTACCTGTTAAGGACTCAAGCATTTTCCGAAAGTCTTAAGTGGTTTTTATTGCTTCGAAGTAAAATTTAAATAGAAAAACTGAAAACAATGGTACCTACCCAATGTTTTTATGTCTAGTGCAATAAAATTGATTGACGAATGAATTTATTTATTTTGAATAGTTTAAAACATACATACAGCCACATATTTAGCCAACACATTTTTTACACCAATAGATATTTTCTGTTTCCCATCACTGACCCATCTGTCAAAAAGTTCAAGCTATGTTGTACAAGGTATAGCTATCCGCATGCGGCAAACTAAAGCTAATATAATAAGCGTAGGTATTGTAGTAAGTCATTATCATCAGATTTTTCAAAATTAATGTTTTTCGGTAATACCTAAATATCGGTTATCATTTGGTAATCTGGCAGGAACTAGGGGGCCCCATTCGATCGCGGGGCCCTGGGCACGTGCCCATAGTGCCCAGTGGGGAAGAGGGGCCAGATCAAACAGGAATAAATTGTTTACCATCACGTTGGCAACAAGTCATAGATGCCAATGGTAACTTATTTCAAGCTTAAGTATATTACCTTTTATTTAAAAAATTTAAATATTTTAATGTGTCCAAAATCGAAGATTTCAATGCAACCACCTAATATTTACATGAAGACTCCTGTGTTAAGGGGTTAGACGGGTTTCACAGGATTAACTGTCTTATTACATTTCGCAACATCTCTAGAATATTGTCCTAAGTTTTCAACTTGATCCGAATAATAGTTTCGGAAATACAACCTTGATAAGTTGCACGCTTGAGGCCAGCAAGGTTTATCGCGCCGCAGGTAAAACGAGACATATGTTCGTCTATTGTTAGTCTCTCCATCTTGTCCATTTGTCCATTCATCTTGTCCATCTTAGAGCAATTAGCTAGAAATATTTTAGTTTCAGATAAATTGGGTAACTGCGAGGTTTATTTTGAGGTTTTAGATTTTTGAGGTTAAATTTTATCTAATCAAAAACGCCAAAAGATTCTAGAACTCAGACGGTAATTGCAAAGAAGATAGACTAAAAGACGATGCATGACGATTCCTTCACGGGTACGTCGTCGGCAAAAAATGAAAAGGCGACGAGAAAGAGCATGTGCCAAAGGAAGACACACTGCAATAATCGATCATGGATTTTGCTCTAGTTTTTTCAACACTCTCGTGTTTTGTGTGAGGTGAAGATTAATTGAAGCATCTGCGAACATAGAAGTATCTTCGATTATTGAAATGTTTAAACGTTCTATTGTAAAATATGGCTTGAGGTACATTAGCTATGTATAGGGATTCCAAAAAGTAGTCTGGTATACTCAAAGCCAATTATTACGGTGAGGATTTTTTTTGTCAATAAGAAATAATGCGTTGGACGTGTACAGAGGAGGATGGACACCCGGCTACGTGATTTTGTCAAGAAAATGATTGAGGAAAAAAATAGTCAAATTTAAAGAAAGAAAAACTCTCTCCGGCAAAGGTGAATTAACAAGTAATTTAATTAACAGATTAACTGTATATTCTGGTTTAGCAATAAGATGGAATTGTGGTTCAGTGGAATAAGGAAATACACTATATGGGCTACTTATTATCACAACAGCTCCACAAACAAAATACGTCAGGTTCAGACTCGTGGTGCGCCTGGCAGCGAGCACCCGCAATGAATACTCAATCATTGTTTAAACACGATTATACTTCATAACCAGATAATTTTTTGACTGCAATCAAACTTATTTAGGAAGATCTGAGTAAGAATGAGCTATTGGAGCGTTGTTTTGGTGGTTTCACACAAACAAACAACGAAAGTTTCAATCAGTTAATTTTTAAAATCACTCCAAAAATATTTTCTGCTCGTGCAAAGATCGTTGATATTGCTACATTGATCACTCTACGCACTTTTTATGAAGAAACATCAGCCTTATTATTAATAATGCACGGTATGAAAAGCTGATGAAAACCGTTTATGTGCAGCCGAGAAAAAATCAGCAAGTTAGACTCGGGACTGGCTCCCCGACTCTAAGTTTTATAGAAATGACATAGACATTCATCATAGACATGAGCAAAACGATACCCTGAACATTGCAGCTGCAACAGGCTCTTTACTTTTAGGGCCACGAATTGACGATTCATTGTATACTAAACAAAAAAAAAATTTTTTTCGAAGTTATATTGTCGCTCAAAACTTTAAACACGTTTTTGTCGAAATTGTGCTTTTGGTTGCCGAAGTTTCTCGAGAAATATTCAACCATACTTGATGAAATTTTACACAGTCATCGAGATACAATTTACAAGGAGTTAGATGATTCTCTATTCATTTGCAACTATTTTGAAAAAAAATGTAGAGAATTTTTTACCGAATTTTATATTTTATGGTGAAAAGGTCTAAAAAAATTCCAATTTTCACTTTTTTTAGTTTCCAACGACGAACTTATAGTTTATGGTTTTAACTAAAATACGTATTTTTCTCTTCAGATGATCCTGTTAGGAGTTCGGCTGAAAAAGCGGATGCCCTGTTTTCGCCGAAACTGCCACCACACTGGCGCAGTTTTGGGTATTGTTTTATGAAACTTTCAGGGATTCTTTGTCAAATGTGAGCTTTAAGGCTATAAAAAGTTGAAAGAGTCTCCGCCAACGAAACCCATGTAACCCCTTAAGTGCTTTTCCTCTACAAGTTACCAATTCTAGCAGTGTTGAATCATTTTTCAGTCAGAATAGTTTCACTTTTTCTTTTGCAATTGATTTATGCTTAGCTTTCGAAAAGATTTAACCCCTATTGAAATTCATTGGTTATTTTCTCTCGTCTCTTTAGGAAAATCCTTCCGATTAGTCTATCGATACCTATTTCGTAATGTACACATTGAAAAACCATTGTCAGTACTGCCCGTTTCACAAAAAAAAGATAATACTATGAACGATTGCGATTCGGACACGTCCGCACCTATAACTTGTACATTTATCGCCAATAAAACACAAATTCCTGCCAAAATAAACTCGATGCCTTTTTTCGGCTATTCGTTTCAACTAGAAAGAGAGCTATATCTAGAGAGTCCTTAGAGAAGACATGGGTACATCTATTCCAACACACACATTCCCTCCCTCCGTGTGTCTCTATTTGAATAACTTATTTGAGGGTGGATGCCACGAGATGACATAAACATCGCATATGTGGTAGCCAACGGACAACAGTTTCCATTTTCTGTCCATCGTCATCGACTGGCCATCAGTGGTTAACAAGCAATTTAACTATCGGCAGGACTACATGCTATCAACAATGGGGTAGATGATATTGTTGATATAAAACTGTAAAACTATGAGAAGCGGAAGCTATATTGTGTATAATCAAATATCAGATTGTCAATGTAGTAGAAACAACAGAAGTTACATGTTTGGAAATGTAAAGAAAAACATAAACATTGTTGAGTTGTGTAATACAATCTATTTTGCTTTTGTTTATCAAAAGAACCAAGGTTTCTACCTTTAAGTGATTTTTATACTTTACTATGTTGAAAAAAAGCGCTATTTTAAAGATTTTTTTCAAGTTCTGATAAAAGTTATTGCAAAATGGTTGGGCTCAATGAATACACTCCGAAATTCAGAAATTTTGTAGTTATTATTTTTGTTGACATTTCAGATACTATACAACAAAAGGCAACCTTAACGCCTTCAAAACTGGACGTGTGACTTACGTCAGAAATCCAGTTTTGGAGAAATCCCAAAAATTTATAAGCGTTAGATTTAGTAAAATAGTACCTTTGATTCGAAATACAATTATTAATTTTGGAACATAAGTAACAACCTGACAGACTTTTAAAAAACAAAAAAAAAACACTATAAGAGACTATTTTTCCAATTGTTTTTTTTAAATCTAAATTTTGACATGGTTATTTTATGTGAAGATGAATCTTTTACGTTATTTAGAATAATTTCAACCTTAATTTCCTGAAAAATATTCAAATACACTAAGGACTACAGAGAATTTCATTAGACATACTCCTCGAACCGTATGTTTTTCAGCAAAATTGAAAGTTCCAAAAATTAACATAACTTTATTATTCATAAAGTAATTCTTAATAAAATTTCTGAAATTGTATGCTATAAAACATTCTATGTTTTATTGAAATTAAATATTTAATTATTTTTTTAAAATGTATGTAAATTATATGTGTAAGATTACTTCAAAAAATAACTTATAATAAATTTTAAGAAAAAATTTAAAAAAATGTTCTTATAATAATTAAATTTAATCTAAAAATAACTTTCAAACCAAAGTTTGCTGCCTAAAAAGACAATTTTTTCTATGGTGTTTGCTTACAAAAACTAAAAATCGAAATGATGAAATGATTCTACCAAACCTTTACGTTTAAGAAATATCAAATTGGATGGGAATCGGAAAAGTAGGTTATGAAAATTGGGCAATGTAAAGTAAAAAAAAACGCATTTAAAGTGTTTTTTCGATTTAAAATTGCAAGCAAAATTCTCTCACTTAATTCTGCCTTCTTTGAAAACTTCAAACGAATCGCTAAAAAATATAGGATGCTTCCTTTTAATTTTGTGAATTTTTAATTGACGAAGTCGATTTTCGACCGTAATCCATAACATAAGACCTTAGGTCGCTTAGAAAGCATCCTTTATTTTTAATTAGTTTGAACATTTTGTGAAATTGAAACTATTATAAATATTAGAACGAGTAGTTTTATCCCAATCTTCTGCCAACTTCACCGTGTGCATCAGCGAAGTCAAAGTTCCACTGATTTCAACCCTGATTTCCTCCATAATTTTTAATTACATGTTGGAATTCTTTTTTGAAAATGCATGCTGCGGTAAGAGATGCAATTGAGTAATTTCTATGCCACAAAGGTTATAATTTGTACGATAGGGCAAGGCTCAAAATGGCTTTGTTACAACTCTCACTTTTTTTTAATGTTTGGTGTTTGATATATTTTAGATTATTATTCGCATCAGCCTTACGATGTTTACACAAGGTAAGTCAACAGTATGTATGACGTGGATTGGAGCCCGTCGAAATTTTATGATAAAACCCCGGACGAATCTCCTAGGAGTCGAGAATTACTCCTCCCGGAGTTGAATGCATTCAGAAGTGACTGTACTACCCAGTAAATAGTTTCCTGTCAATGTGAGAACCTAGCTTGGAACCGCTTTACACACTAATTCGGGCCAGGTCTCGCTTTGACACGCTGTCAGGAGCCTCAAAGCAGGATTATCAAAGAAGTGATCCCCCCATCCCCGACGTACTTGGCTGCTGTGAGGCCGATTTATTTTCCAGGGCTGTCCGAACATAATGTGCCACATGAACATAATGTGCCACATGATTCTCTTAGACAACCGACTCCAACATACTAGTGAAATTATTAGCCGGGGTGAACTTTCTTGCTTCTCTGTATAAATCCTGTCGCAGCCATGTAAAAATGTGTGGCAAGCGTCATGCTCCTCTCCGGGAAAATCTACAGATTTATGATGATTGATCTACACATCAATCACGAGTCAGCAATTATAGGTCATCAATCACCATCAATCAATTATCAACCATCAATCATCAGTCATTAATTACACTGCCCAGCAAGGAAAATGTTTCAGGCTCAAAAATAGCCAGTTCTTATTTATTTTCACCTGCTGAGTCCAAAAATAACTATTAAAGCTTGTTTCTGAGATAAATTGACATGTTATTTTCTAGAGTACAAATTTTCAGTTCTAGCTAAATTTCGTTGTTAGAAGTTAGCACACCTGGCAACTGATAACTCATCAGCTGTTTTTGGTTTATAAAGATCAAATTGTTCATTTTCGCTGTTCTTGCTCATATGTTATGTTGTAGTTAGTGCTGATATTTGGATTTATTGGTGTTCGAAAAGTGTAGTATATGGATTTTTTTTCATGTTTTGAAAGTTTTGAACTTGTTATATCAATATGCCACGAAAGTGTGTAAATTTAGTGAACAATTTTCATTACATTTGCGGCGAAATAACATTTTCATCACAGAAACGCAACTTGACGCCTCTTGTTAAAACGGTCTACCAGTATTATTTGGGTGTGCAGGTAGGGGACCAGGATAGGTCATGGGCTCCACATGTATGTTGTAATTCTTGCTCAGTTACTCTAAGAGAATGGCTGAGAAACATTAAGCGATATATGGTTTTCGTGTTCCTGCGGCTTGGCGAGCGCCTAAGATTCATACTGACGATTGCTATATCCGATTCACTCCACCCATAAAGGCAGGGTTGTCAATGAAGGAAATAAGAACAGTTAAATACCTTAATCTTCCGTCTGCTGTTAGACCCATCCCACATTCGGACACTCTACCAGTTCGAACACCACCTCAAAATTATGGATCGGAACTAGTAAATGAGGATAGTGCAGAAGTGGAAGAACTTGCCACGACTTACACATCGCATGACCCTAATTTTAGGAAAAGATAATAAGCCGTACAGACTGACACAAGCGGAATTAAGTGATTTGTTCCTTGATTTGTCCCAGGAAGTCAGAGCTTCTAAGCTCAAAATTACAATAATGGAGTCTTCTCCAACCGAATGTGGCAGAAAACGTCATCGAGATCTGCTTCCTTTTTTTGAGAAGAGAGGAAATCTTGTCGTTTGCTGCGATATAGATGGTTGGATGAAATGTCTGAATTGTAATCACAATCCAACGAAGTGGAGGCTATTCATAGACACCTCCAAGCTTATTTCGAAAGCTGTTTTACTTCACGGTTCCTGTTAGCCATGCAGTGCATATGAAGAAGACTTATGCAAACATTAAAGCCTTCTTCGACTTTATTAATTATGCTAAATATAAGTGGAAAATCTGTGCTGACCTAAAAGTCATTGCTGCACTTTTAAGGAATGCAATTGGGATATACTAAATGCTGTTGTTTTCCATGCATGTTGAGCCGTAGGGATAGGAAATCTCATTATGTGAAATCTAACTGGCCAGCGAGGAATCTGAAAATCATCAAAAGATGTTCTTCTTCCTCCCTTGTACTTAGAGCTGGGTCTGATGAAAATAATGGGTCAAGAAGGAGAAACCTTCTAGAACTTGAGAGACAAATTTACTACGTTAATTGACGCAAAGGTCAAAGAAGACGTTTTAGTTGGACCACAAATTCGTCTACTTATGAAGAATTCTGCTTTTGAAAGAGTTTTAGAAGGGAAAGAAAAGAAAGCATGGGCAGCTCTTAAGGGAGTTATTAAGGGATTTTTGGGCAAAAACGAGGTGATAACTATAGAAACCTTATACAAGTACTTCTTGAGTATATTCAAACATATCAGCAACTTGGATGCAACATGTCTCTGAAAATAAATTTCCTTCATTCCCATCTGGACTTTTTGCCTCGTAGTTGTGGAGCTGTGAGTGGCGAACATGGAGGGAGATTCCATCAGGATATTTCTACCATGGAACGAGGATGCCAGGGCTATTGGAATGAAGCTGTCCTTGCAGATTACTGCTGGTTTATTTGCGAATATGCTCGTGAACTAAGTTACAAGATGCAAGCCAAAAGAAAGCGATCTCATGAAGCCAACACATAAACTTTCAGTCTTAATGAAGTGGACAGTGTTTTTTCATTAATTTAATATTTTCATAATGTAACTGACCTTTAAAAATTAATAAACTTTAAATTTTTCTCTCAATTTCATAGAATATATATAAACCTATCGTGCATCATAAAAACTTGAGCTAAAAAAATTTTTTATTTGTCATATTAGTTTTTCTCATCCCGAAATTAGTAAAAATAGACTCAAGGAAAGATAGAAACATCAAAAAAAATTTATTGTGGAGCAGTGTTATCAATTATCAATCATCAATCAATTAAATCTACGATGGTTGGTGATCTACAGATATTGTGTAGGTAAGACAGAATGTACTCATGTCCACTCAATAGCTGGCGTGGCGGTCCCTGAATGAATTCTTTCATTTGCGTGATCGTCAAAACAGGGGTCTTAAACTTTTTTATTAAACGTTTTCAAACTATCTCACTCTACAAACTAATCTTCAGGAAGGCATCACATGCGTGTCTCAGATTAAAGTCCACGAATAAGTTTACCAACTACTATCAAAAGAAGTGGTTGCATTTTGAAACACACATAGATGACGACCCCGACAAAATAAAGGAAGCTTAATAAAATCCAACCATAACGATCCTACACATGGTTGAAATGTTGACCAGATAAGAGTCTGAAACGGTGCAGGACTGGACATTTAAAAGTATTATCGTGATTTACACCAATTGTTCCAAAATTAACGAGGGAGGCGGGGCGAAAATTCTCTTCCAAAGCCATCTGCAACTCATCCGAAGCTATTTGAAAGCCATTCAACAGTTATTTAATTCTTCTAATACTAGCTAATTACTTGGACGGAGGCAGTAATAAATAGCCTTTCTAAGGGGATACAAAGTTTCTTGGGGATTGCCTCCAAACGGGTAGTTACGGAACTAGTCCACGATTTGAGGAAGACCCTTACAGCTGTAACAACCCTAGAAAATGTCTAGCTGACATACATTCCTGAAGACAGCGGTATAGATAAGTGAATAGAGATAAGTGGATAATATATAGATAAATGAAAGAGATCTAGCAAGAACTGGAGCTGCCAACCGAAATAGACATAAGGTGATCAAAGTTCCATTAGTATCTATAAAAAGGTAACCGTCCAAAATCCTCTGCAAGCAGATATGCACGAGAATGACTGCAGGGTAAGCTCATCTTAGTAGGCTCACTCTAACAAAGTGAGCACAAAGCAGCTCCCCATCCTTTCAAGGGTCAAATAGAAATGGCGTGGGAACATTGATGACAATACTTACAGCCTACAATCTTTCAGGCCAATAAACCAAACCAATAGAAACGGAGGACACCTGCCGAGCTTCTGCTGAGTAGGACGGCTAAACAAAATACTTCCTTCCAGATTGCCAGCCCCTGACGAACAACTGCCTCATCTGGCTGAGGAGAACTAATGTTAGAGAACTGGAACATTGAGCGACCGTTATGCTCGTGTACCTCCTTAGTTTCTGTAAGGAGAGCAGGGAGCGCCATCTGTATATAACAAGAGATCATCTGTGAACTATAAGCGGTTGGCTAGAGACTGACCAATAGTAGACCCAATCAAACAATATTAAAAAGACACCCTGAAACTTCTCCAAATTTTTTTTCAAATCTTATCAAAAAACATTATCTATTGGATTAGAATTTACTATAGCGTCATTTTATGATAAGGCGATTTCAATGCTTCGCTTCTTAAATTTAAATTTCAATTTGTAGGAATCATTGATGAAAACCGTGACAGTTTTGACATTTGAAATGAAGCTTTAATTCTGAATCCATCATTTCACCTACCAAAGAATTGTTACGACACAAAACCAAGTATAAACTCTCATATTGATTCCTTCACATTCTTACCAAGCAAATTCAGCTAATCATTCAGGATGCATCTACACAAGAAAAGCTTCAAAATCATTATTTCGAAAATTTTTAAATCAACTAACAAGACCATTCGTGATATTTTGAACTAAATTTGACGTCCATAGAAGTGTGTGACGTCGGAACTGAATTGGATCTTCCGCCGAAACGAAAAACAATACCTTTACAGCATACAAATAAAGCGGCTTACAGGACAAATGTTCCATTGGAAAACACACGTCCTAGCTATTTGCTCTCAGTATATATGAAATGCGCAACAGTTTACAGTCTTCGGAACCAAAAGAAAAGGCGTAACATCTTAGCGTACTCGAAATACTCCTTTGGGAAACACTTAAAATGCATTCGAGCAAAAACACATAATTCTACTAAGGATATCAATAATTGTAGGAAAAGGTTTTTTTTTCAGATGGGTTCTGTCTAAGATTGTTATTTTCTTATGGTTCATAGGTTATATAAAGGATATTTTTCCTAAATATCAAAATTCATGCATTCAACATAAACAATCGAATTTCCTTGGCTTAAACGGAGCTGAAAACAAACAAGAAATGTTCTTTGAATAAAATTTACTAATATGAGTTATATTTCGGAATCTCTACCATAGATGCATCAATTTTTATTTGGAATGTTCGTTTTGGCGCATCGGAGATCTTAGAATTGTCAGTTTTATGATTTTTCTTCATCTCATTGCTTACTTGCTTTCTTACTTACTTACTTTACTCTTCACGTTGATTATACTGTTGAATGCAGCATTTTTTACAATTCTTTAAATATTTCTTTAATGTTTTTGTAATATTTCTGTTTGAAGGATAGCGTCAAATTTTTTGAAATTTTTACACAGCATATGCTGGTAATGAAGGCTAAATCTAATAATATTTGTCAAATTTGCCTCATTTTGTCAATTATTTAGATGGTTTGAATTATGACACAATCATATAACACATGAAAACTGTAAAAATAACCATAAAAAGGAAATTTTTTAACAAAAGAAAATAACTTCTTAGCTAAAATTATTTTTAACAGCATTCTTACCGAACGCCCAGTTTAAGGAACCATGAAAGCCACAGGAAATTCCAAGTAGATTTATTAGGGGCAATTATCGTCAACACTACTTAGTCATGTTCCAGAAGTATCCGCCTTGTGCTCATTTGTATCACCAGGCATTTTTTGTCATTTGAATCAAGGTTTCTACCAACTCATTTTGGCTCAATTCGATACATACTTCTTGGTACTGGGTCTGGGAAGTCAACTGTTTGCTTTTTATGGACATTATACAGCTTTGGCCAAAAGTATGAAGCACCCCTATGAGAATCGAATTTTTTCGGAAGTGATAAAAGGAGTAATATAAAACAATTTATAATAATTTGCAAATGAGCTTTATTATAAATGTATCAATATTTTGTAGCTCCACCTTTTGTTATTATCATAGCAGAAATTCTTCTCGGCATAGAGCTTACAAGATTCTTGCATACTTTGGCAGTGATGCTTTTCCACTTTTGACGGAGGCAACTTTTGAGCTTTTCTTCTGAGTGACACAGGACCTTACGATTTAAAATCGCCCAAAAATGGGATTCAGACCCGGCGACTGAGCGGGCCAAACGAGTTTTATCGAAATCATGCAATCAAGTCTGGCTTGTTGGCATGTTGCGTAGTCCTGCTGAAATTGAGTTCCATCCACATCCGTATCACTGAAATACCATTATGACCAATATGCTGAAAGACCATTATGCTTTGACAATAGGCACCACTTATTCGGGATTGAGCTCTTCTCCAATTCGACGTTGCACAAAGACAGCGCCAGGAGTGCCAAAAACATAAAATAAACCGAAAAAAAACGTTTTAGAAATTATCATTAAAAACCCGGTTTGCGTTTTATTTTTCAATTCTATTTAATTTGTTATGTTGACATTCAAATTATTTAACTAACCTCAAAGTTCGATTCAATCGCATAGCACCCATGCATAGCGGCCATTTTGTTCCTCTCAGAGAGCAATGTCTTATTCCTGGCATTGCATGCTTTGAAGCCTTTGACGTCTTCGAAGAATCGTTCTAGAGGAAAATGTTTTTCCCAACTTCCACTGAGCATTCAACAGCGAGCTCAGATGAATTTCGCTTCCTTTTTTCAGAAACGCTCTCATTAATTTTCGATCGTCTCGTCAATTTGTTATACGTTTTCGGCCTGATCTAGGCAAACTGATAAGTGAACTAGTTGCGGCGAACCGTTTTAATGTCAGTTGTACTGCTCGGCCTGAGCATTTTAAGGTTCTCGATACTTCTTGTTGAGATTTGCTTTGTTCGTGTAAAACTAGAACGTGTACATGTTTTTATAGAGACAGCTTGGCTATTTTAGGCACAGCGTACTGTAATTTAAACCACTTATCAGAAAATAATGAAAAAGAATGATGACTAGAATACGGTATTGTAATCTATGACATATTATCTTTCGGTACGCAAAAAGGTCAGGTAGTAAAATTGTATTGAAATATACAAAACTAGGTAGAAATGAAATGAAATATTGAAATATACAAAACTAGGTAGAAATGAGATAAAATTAGACAAATTTGAAATTTAATTGCTTCTTAGAACCATAATTGTGCATAATAAAGCATCAGATATTGTTATACAGTAATAAAGACGCACATCAAAACTTCTTGAGGTGCTCTATACTTTTGGCCAAGGCTGTACTTGAAAATTCGTCTGAATCTCGCAATTGTCGTCAAACCAGAACCCTTTCATTTACAATCTTAATAACCTTTTGATGAACCAAATATACATTAAATCAATTTGCGCCAAATTTGAATCAGAATATTTTTCTACCTAAATTTTGTACAAAACGATCCAAGTTTCAGTTGTTACTTTGACAGGGTGGAGATACCACCTGTCGTCCTTGATCGCAGCCGTTTCAATCTTCCTGTTTTACTCGATCTTTTCAGAACTTCAAGCTATATATTATATATTTATAAAGAAATGTGGAAAGAGCTCAAGCTGGTTTCGAACACGCGTCCCTGCCGCTTCTCATCAGGTGCCAACTCACAGGCTGGGACGCGTCGATTGTTCGAGTGCTGATCAAATATTTCGAGTACCTATACTATTTCGTGTTCGAAATACTTTCCACATTTCTTTATAAATATTAAATCCACTATCGAGGTACTCGAAATATTTGATCAGAACTTGCGCACCCATGAGTCTTCGCTGAGTTAGCTTAGCAAGGGTATAAATCACTCATAAGTTGTAAGTGAAAATGGAAAAATTGATCTTCCAAAAACTTCTTAAATATATATTATATATTATATTGGTCTATACCAAAAGCAGTGGATGCAGATCTGGAGGGGACTAGGTCATCGGGCCGAGGAAGGAAGGATGTTCAACCACAGAAAAATACTAGCCAGACTCATGAAGCCTACAGGTTCTGGTTGACATCGTGTATAGATATTGGTTGGAGTCTTGATCAGCGATATTCGATAAAATTTGTAGTCAAACGCGGGAAATTAACAAACTTTATCCCCAAAATCACTATACATGCTTACAGGGATATTGCAATGAGCCACTTCAGAGTTTTTCAAGAGCAGAAACTATTTAAAGAGGCTTGTTGAAGACCAACATCAAGCCTAGTGGCAGTGGACACTCCGATCCGACGAATATATCGCCAGAGTGAGAGAAGTGCAGAATCTGCTGAATTGCTGAAACAATTGCTAACTGATCCTACTAGACCGAGTGAATTGCGTCCACAACTGAAAGCTGTATTACAACAATGCGCCGTACTATGAGGTATTATGAGGCAACTATTGGCCGGATTCAGCGTAGCCACAATTCCACTCTTCGTCTAAAGTCCTTGTGTGGCTTTTACATGTTTCTTTTATTTGCACGGATGAAAAACAACTGACGCACATTGGTTTGACTCAATTCAGAACGTTCACAGAGCATTCACACCTGACTTCAAACCTGACTCCAGAAGGCAAACGCCAAGTGGCAGCGTGGTAATTTAAATTTAAAATTGCCAAAGGGTGTTTTCCAAAGAATACTAAGAAATTATGAAATTATTATTATTATTTTTAATTAAGGACCAAAAACAACACTCCTGCAACTCTTGATATGGTATGGACTTTTGGTACCCCATCCACTATTAGAAAATTGATGAATCGATGCTTTTAAGTTTACAGCACGAAATTCCATGTTTCTTTTTTCTTTAGCTTGACCAGTATCCTAAAAACTTAGGTCGGAAAATTTACTTTTATATGTATCGGAGTATAGTGCACGCAGAGTTCGCGGAACGAAAAAATGAAAGATTTTTATAAAAGTGTCAAAAAAACTTTCATCAAAAATTATAGACGTTTGATGGGATAATAAATCAGCGCAGGGGTTAGTTAACAATGAAATCAAGATGTTCTGATAATTGAACGAATAAGGATGATTTTCCCAAAGATAACAGGATTCGCAAGCCAGAATATGTAAGTCAAGGAAATTAGAAGGAAATATTACTGGAAAAGGCTGCTGACATAAACAATGCCTGTCCCAGGTGTATATTCTCTCCCTCAGTTCAAGGGACATGTCATAATATTAGACTGCTTTTGTGTAAATCTGATGTATAAAAGAAAAATAACGACAATGCTTCAGTGCTATTTTGTCCCTAAGAACAAACATCACCAGCGACAAAGTATTCCAATTCTTTTAAAAAGCCTTAATTAAGATACTCATAAGGATCTCATACTTTTGATACGAAAAACATGAGGAAGTGTTTCAAAAGTCTTCACAAAAAGAGATGATTCGAAATCAAAATATTTAAATATGACGGGAGTAGGAACATTTTTGATTATTTTTACTTTTCATCCCAAAAAAGCAGATGAGGTGCTTCGAAATGCTTATAAAAATGCAGGATTTGCTAGTCAAAATTATTACGGGGAAGAGGTGCTAACGTATGTCTGAAAAGTCAGACAGATTGATCCAGGCGATAGCATGTTTCCTTTTAACTTTGTAATTTTTTTATTATTTATTTACGAAATGGATACACAACTGTAATCGTTCGGTCTTCTTCGGCGACTTTTTGAATTTATTTACATTACAATTAGGTATAATACTAATAGGTATAAAGATCCTTAAATTATAACGGCTTAATCTAATCAATAAAACATAATTTTCAAGGTAGAATATTCTTCATTTATATTTCAAAAGGATGTTACCTAATTAGTTGGAATAACCACGACTTGCTCTTTCTTTCATCCTGGTTCATAAATTTCTTCTTTTCCCGGCTGATTGCTGAGCTTTCCATGACATCCTATTCATTAGTATGGCTAATCGCCTTGCAGATTGTGTAGCATCGCCCATAGCTACCTCATGTCCTTTCGTGATGAGATGTTTCTGCGACTTTCCAATTGACGATCATTCAAATCTTGTGGGAGCCATTTACTGAGTTTACTGATCTTATCCATTGCTCTTAAACGTCTGCTGACCATTTCCTGTGATACATTTGATGCTTCTGCTAATTGCCGTTGAGATTGAGCTGGGTCAATCCAATTATTCCAGCAATTCTTCGTCTCCGCATTTTTGTAGCCTACCAGGGTGCTCACTGTTTTTCACATTGAAATTATCATTTTTGAACTATCGAAACTATATCTGATATGTCCTTATTAATGGAGCTTGCCCGCCAAATGTTTTTACCAGCAAACGATGACTTTCATCAACTGCATTCTTCTTTTGGTTAAATAAGAGAAGCAATGCATGCTGCAAATTGTCTTTTTCAGCCACAAAATTCGACATAATTGTTCTATACGATAGAACACACACGCCAGTTTTGGTGGACGCAGCTTGTGTGTAACTGTAGCTAAATGTCAGATGATCGAAATTGCGTACTTGTCAAATGAATACGCTGAGTACTTTCCACAGGTGCCATTTCTTAGTAAGACCGGAAAAAACATAGTCTCCATTCTACATGATCTGTTTTAGATCTGTAAATTAGAATCCATTGTATTTCATTTTATTCTTTATAAGTAAAAATATACCTCAGGGTCTTCAAAACACGCGTTCGGTTCACCTTCATTTGATGCGAAGCGTTTATCAACTTGTCGTTTTTTCAGGTCTAGTAACAAGAAATAGTAGCTTCCGGAGACGGTAAAGAATACTGTAAATATAATACTGTAAATGAGGTAGTTTGTGGCTCAATCGACGATTTTTTCCCAGGAAGATTATACACGTTTGCGCCTGTGCATTGTCGTGATGAAACAACAACTTATTCATTGCTAAATATGGTCGTTTTTGCTTCTCAAATTTGTCCAACCGCTGTGAATAAACCCCGTTGATCGTTTTACCTTTCAAGATGATCCTTTACTTGTTTTCTTATTTTTCAAGTTTATCGAGATAAATAATACCAAGCGATTCCAGAAAAGTGTCTTTATTGGCTGACGAAACCATATGAGCCTTTTTTGGGGTACCTTCACCCATAAAAAACCTACTGTTTCGATTGATACTAAGTCGCTAATATCGTGTCTCATCTTAGTAACGATATCCAAGCACTACTTAAAAATATCACACGGTTGTTTTAATGGTTTGGCACACATTGCATGGACTATTATCACTGTGTAAGTACAAAATGCCGAGAACGTTTTGACAAAACTCTCGATGTAACGGTATCCAACCTAAATAAATAAAAGTCTCCTTGGCCTGGTATATTTTCCCTCATTCTTATGTAAAACAAGGAAGCGTCTTACTTATTTGTGTTTTTCTTATTCAAAAACGTGAGAAAGTGTCATGTCCTTTTGCAAAAAGTAGAGCGGGAGTGTTCTTACCGTTTGTACTTACACTTTTCCTAAATATTCCGGCAAAGAATGCCTAAGGCGTCTACTAGCTCATAAATTTTCAACTTTTGATCTCCCAATGTAGTTTCATAGATTTTAATGGCAACTTTTGGCGTAACGCCTTTTTTAGTTTGCCTTAACGTTCCTCGTCACTTGTACTGTTAAACTAAGTAAACTATTTTCCACTCATTTCCACATAGTATTTATCAAGTCTTTCCTCGGTATGGGTAGTGATTTGGATAGTGCAAAAAGTAGTGCATAATCAGGAGACAAAACTTACTTTTTCCTATTCTTGTTGAAATTAACAAGGTCAGCTGCTTTTTGTGGCAGTCAAACATTACCTCGATGGCGCAGCTTAGTCAAAATTCGACAGTAGTCTACCAATAGAAGCTAGATGTTAAAATAACCGCGCAGGATGTTTCGTGTATCTTATACGTTCAGTTCTCATTTCTAGTATTTTAAAGAAATTTCTTTCTATGTCAGCAGTTTAAGGCTTAAAAACTCATTTCCTTATTGTTAAAACATGAAGATGTAAACTCATTGGTTACGAAGAAAATTACCGATTAACAGTGGAAAATTTCGCAGGGATAGTAACTAAAGGCCAAACTGACAACTGAAAAATTTATTTCCTATTGTATCCTATTTTCGGATTGGGATTAAATGTACCACTTTTACACATGAATGAATTCAATTTGTATAATCAAACAAACACGAGCTTGATGTCCGAATTATATTGATATTACATTCCTCATCTTAATTACAAGCAGCATCCTTTGTAAATACTGGAAAATTCAAGGACATTTCATTAGAACATTAGATAATGCATAGACATCTTGCCAGCCTTGAAAGGTCCTTCAAATAGACGTGAAATTCGTCCTTGGATCCTATTCCAAAGCAAAGGAAGATGATGCCTTTCGTTGCAAACGCAGCTGGTGAAGTTCTCCGCTTTTATTTGTCAAGAATTCAACATTAACATTTTTGTCCATCGCTCCTTTGAGCACTTCTTTGAAAATTAGAATGCAACAAGTATGGGTTCAACCATTTTTTTATTTTTTGGAGATATCGCCTCAAAGTCGAGTTTGAATGATGAATATTTCCACTTTTCGAAATGTACTTTATCAAATCTATAAAAGAAACAGAAAAATGAGAGAGCCATTGGACATAATGATGCGTCATTAGCAATTGACCAATGCGTTCATTGTTGCTTCGTCCTTAATAAATTTGCTGACATCACGCAACTTCTTATGAAAATTATCTTCTAAATAAGACTCTGAAAGGACTTCTTGCATTAAAATGCGACCATTGGTATCTGCTCACATCACTATCGTTGTCTTATGTGGTATGGGGTTAAAAGCGCTACATACATCCTGTTCGTGCTACGAACTACACACGCATATTCATGCATTCCTATTCGGTTAATATCTCAATTGTTATCCTTTTGTGCTTGTGTGGCGGCCGCGTTGGCTTGGCTAATTAGTGATGAATTTGGAAATGGCGTCTGGATCACAATTTATATGCCATTTAGGAAAAATTTCTCGTGTTGGTCTTGGCTTGGTACGCTCGTAGTTTAATCTTTATTATAGCGAAAGCCAATCGCTAACCTGAAATGACCTTTACTGCACGACAATGAACTCTTGCCAACATTTTTGGGAGTTCTTGGTGATTGGTTTGTCGGCGCTCACCTCAGCATGCATCTAGTCTCGGATGAAGCCTACTAAAGACGCCAAAAAGGAAACGTGATCCGCTCCATAGGCGAAGAGTACTTGCCAGATTACATTAGGTCTTGTTTGTCGTCATGAAGCTTGAACATGATGCACTTGGATGCAATCGCCGAAAAACAGACGAAAAGAAAGTCCGCAGAACCGGTCCAAAGATGAAAAGATCGGAAATGTGCTTATTTGAAAGTTCCCAACTTATGATGTTCAAGTGCATTTTGGAGAGTGCATCCAAGTTGTTGCACCGAAGTGATTATTTTCGCCATGTGATGGAAAGGTGGGACGTCCAAAACAACTATGCAGCACTCATATCCCTACATGTGCACATATAACCAACTCGCCACGGCACTAAGCATTGACTAGGGTCCGTTTAGTTGCCAAGCAGTTTTTTCAAAGAAATGCATGCTATTGAATTTCTTCACAAAGCCTTACCCTCTTGTCCATTTGGCAAAGGCAAGTATCTTTGATGTAGGTGCATATACGCGCTCAGTGCGAGTCGTTAATATACTTATATGCAGGCAGCTGCGGAAAGGCGAAAAATGAAGCAAATGCAGTTTTTTACAAGTTGCTTTTGAACACTAGACATCATGAAAAAATTCAAAAAAAAAATATAATAATAATTTCATCGAAGCCAATAATTGTGCTTGATCTGCATAACTAACTAGAGAGAGTTCATTGGATCCAAGACTAGCTTTCGAGGATGTCGAAATGGTTGGACAGGCTGGGATTCCTAGGAAACAATGACACAATAGAAGGAAGTGAGCATAGACATTGGCTTCCAATTTCCATAGATTTATTGAAAAATTTTTGTTCAAAATAATCGATTTTCTTAGCAGTACTAGTGGTAATAATAGAAGTACAAGTAGTAGTGGCAGTAGTAGATCTAGTATTGGTAGTAAGACTGGTAGTAATTATAGTAAGAAACGATATCTAGAAAATATTTATATACGTTCGTTTTGCTGGTTTTGATCGCCAACTTGCAGAGTCTTTGAGAATATGAAAAGAAGCTTTGAGTTTCTGGATAATAATATCCAAAAGTATAAATACTTGAAACAGGTGAAATCATAAGACGAAATCGGGAAAAAATGTACAGATGAAATTAATCACGGAAACAATTCTCACAACAGCTACTCTTCTTAAAAAACGGGCAGCCTAGGACCTGTTGTGATGAAACAAACCTGATACTTCGAGGGCGGTCTGCAAAAGTTACCGAACTTACAATGCTAGAAGACTTTTTCTCAAATTTTTTTCTTATATTTCTACAGAGTCTCCTTGTAACTCTACACACTGTTCCCTGCAATGCTTCCATCTCTTCAAATCATTCAAAAAATACTCGCGGATTTCCTTGCTAAATAATTGTTCACGAAAGTGATTGCCTGCTCGATTAACGAAAATCTCTGTCCTCTGAGCGCAGTTTATATATGAGGAAACAAAATGACGTCTGTTGGGGCTGGACTTGGTGAGTAAGGCGAATGGTCAAGGAGTTCAAACCGTAATTCGTGGATTTTGGCCATGGCAACTGCTGATGTGTGAGACGGCGCGTTGTCTTGTGAAACAGGATTTTCTTTAATGCCGATGTGGTCGTTTACTGCAATTTGAGCTTTGAGCTTGGCAAATAATGATACATAGTATGCTCCTGTATTGGCACGTCCTTTTCGGAGATAATCAATTAAGATAACTCCATGACTATCCTAAAAACCAGTCGCCATCACTTTTCCAGCCGAAAAAACGGTTTTTTGCTTATTGTCTTTCTTCTTCTTTTTGCTCCCTTTGACGGGTGTAATGGTGTAACCAAGTTACATCTACTGTAATTAATTGGCGCAATAACTCGCATATATCGTTCGTAAAATGCGCGTTGGCAATTTTCATTTTCATCGAACACGTTTTCAGTGAAACGTTGCAAACGCGGCACTCGCGTTTAAAATTTTATTTAATATGTGACAAAACTGTTCTTTGGACATTTTCAAAACCTTTGCTGTCTCTCTTACTTTAATTTGGCGGTCATCTAACTTCATTTGATTAACTTTAGCAATGTTATCGTGAGTCGTCGCAGTTTTTGGAGGTCCCGAACGTTCATCCTCTCCAAAGCTCTTATTGTCACGTTCCAATTAAGGTACCCAAAATGCCACTGTGATTTCTGATGGTACAGAGTCCCCATGGACAGAGCCCAATTCATCTTTTATTTCTGTCGGCGTGTTGCCTTCCAAAAACAAAAATTTAAATTACTTTAATTTTATATAAATTTAATTTTTTTCTATTTTCACAAAAATACTCAAACCGAATAACTTTGATGACAATTAACTAAAATCTGCTTGTCCAGAATTGCTGTAACTTTGATGAGTAACTGTCAAATTATACTCAACTACATTCATTCTATCTTTACACAGTATACAATTTCCAATTTCAAAAGTATATTGCGGCACTAGTGAAAGAATAATATTACTATAATGTGTTCTCTACAAAATTTAAATTACATTTTAAACGATTATCATAAATGGTGATACTTTTCAAATAAAAATGCAATCTTCAAACTTATCACATCCGTAGCTTATTATAAGCGCAAGATTTATATTATTTTGGTGTTGAATATCATGCATAACATGTTTTTTGGCCAGAAACTGAAGGATCTCGTTGGTCTCTGAAAATTTCATCTTGCCTAATAAAATACGTAAGAAGACATATGTTAACAACTTTGAAAAATTAATGTGACATGTTCGAATAATGTCACGCGCCACTGTAGTCGTCTTAAGAGCAAATTCATCAACAAGTATCCATTACCAATGCACCGACCATTCTCGAAGGGGAAATAGGCATAACGTAAACGCATTGCGTGCATTGAGTACAACAAATACGTGTGTAACAAATAACAAATACTCAGCTCGTAAACTCGAGAATGATCCACGTGGAAGATTTGGTATTGGTTGGTACATGTATAAAAGCTACTACAGCGATCGGCGAAGAAAAGTCTTGTGGAGTGCGAAGAAAAGCTAAGTCATGTGGATGAAGCGAAGTCTTTTTGCATAAGCGAAAAGCGACACTGCGGGTTAAAATAGTGCGGTAATCAAATAGTGTTGAAATGAAACAAAATCGTACGCGGATTAAAAAGCGAGTGAAAGTTATTGTTCTTATTAATTAATTAAAATAAAGGTTATTTAGTGAAGTAGTAATTAAGCGAAAATAATTGTTAAGTGTTAGTGAAATTTATTAAAAGAGTAAATTTTAAATTAGTTCATGGGTGTTTAATTCACTTTTGCGAACATTTGCGAAGCAAACAGGTTACGCACCTGAGAAAGCGCAACAATTATAACATATTCAAATTTGGATCTTCGGTTTTATCAAAAGCTGTAACCCTGCTGTTGCTAATGGCTTCAGGCGTCCTTACAGGAGTGTTATTCCTGCTTGTGTTCCCATCGAACCAAACACTTTGGGTCAATCTTAAAGATACCTTAAAATGTTGTTTCAGCTTTAAGAGACTCTGCGATTTATAACGCCGCTCTTTTGATTTTGTTTGGGATGCAACCTTGGAAGACATTCAACTCCTTTCCCATTTCAAGTTAGAAGACAGTTTTCCGGGTAGGAAAAGTCCTTCAGCTATCTGTTAACCATTGGAAAATGGAACATTCATAATATTCGAGGCTTTTCTCATTGAATAATTTAATTTCTCCACATGAATTAGCTTGACTTGTCCATTCAGGACGAAATATCGGAACCTATAAGCGAAAAATACACTATTTATCAAGATTAGGTAATTTCGGCAATTTAATACACTCGAAACTTGCGACTTCAATGGCCTTGAATAAATAATGAATCCTGAGGACAATTATATATTATCAATCTTTGTTAAACTATCTATAAAATAAATTACCATTAATACCATTAAAAGAACAGAAATAAAGATTCAGAAATTTAAGACTTAGCTTCAGTTTTATTAACGCGTAAAATTAAATGAAAATTTCACAAAATCCAATATTTTGAAATTAAAATGTCAATGTTTTGAAGTGAGCACAATTTTCTACTAACTCCGTTTGACGACATCTCATCTACTCGCAAACATAAATATGATTAAATTTTTAGTTTTATTACTTGCCACTCACTCTTTTTCACAATGATAACTTTGTTGAAGGTGAACTTCGCACGATTGCCCTATACACACGACAGAGAAGTTCTTTGGGAAAACCTAGTGATTACTCGATAGCAATTCTTATAAATTTGCACCACGAAGCAGCCTACTTACATCCATATGCCTCAACGGGAATGGTTTCAAAACGAGATCGTACGCTGCCGATATCGATATACTGATAAGTGGGAAGTTCCCGGAAACCTTGTCGGAATTGATGCAGACCACACTCTCACATCTTTTTGAGTGGGCGAAGCTAAACAGACTGAGTATCAATGCCAACAAAACTTATTCTTATGCTTTAAACCTTATATGCTTTACACAAAGCGCCGTAAACCAGAGACATTTTCACCCCCGACCATTGACGGAAAACATATCAGTTTAGTAAACAAAGTGATATACTTAGGAGTAACCTTGGATAGTAAGCTAACTTGGACTCCACACATAGGAGCAGTCAGACGGAGAGCTGCAGCGGCGCTCTTCACAATGCAAAGACTAGTGGGGAAAACCTGGGGAATAAAACCTAAAATTGCCTACTGGATCTACACAACAGTAGTGAGGCCGATAACCACTTACGGTGCATTGGTTTGGTGGCAGGCATTACAAAAGTAAACCATTGCAAAAGAGCTAGAGAAGATCCAGTTAATGGCCTGCCTTGGCATCACAGGTGCCATTAGGACTAAGCCAACTGATGCAATTGAGATAATGCTTAATCTCATGCCACTCGACAAGAGAAGCAACACTTGCAAGCATCAGATTAAAATCCACATTTGGGTTATCTTACCACACACAAATGGGGCACGTATGTATTTTGGAAAAAATGGAGAGAATGGCCCTGCCAAGCAAAATGGAGCTGGATAGAATTCAATCAATAGCGGAAACAACAATTCCATACAAGATCAGCATTCCGACCAGAGAAGCGTGGACAACGGTGCAGGATTTCACATCTGGAAGTGAGATTAACACTTCCGCAACAACCCGAGTAAATGTAAAACTGACATTGGTCCCTGGACACAGCGGTACAGAGGGGAACGAAATAGCGGATGAGCTAGCGAGAGCTGGATCAGCCGACCGAAATGCCACTGGAATAGATACAATTAAAGTGCCACTAGCGACGGTAATAAGGGAACTAGACGAAATCCTCTGGAAAGAGACAGATATAGCTTGGAATGACAGGAACGACTGCAGGACAAGCCGAGCTCTTTCGCCTTACCTTAATCAAACGAGGACAAAACATTTCCTAGGAAAAAACCGAAATGGCGTTAGAACATTGGTTGCAGTATTAACGGGACATAATCTTCTGGGTCAACACGCCAATCGAATAGGAATCCAAACGGATGACACCTGACGAGCTTGGGGCGAGGAGGAAGAAAGTACAGAACACTTCCTCCTAGATTGCCCGAGTCTGGCAAACAAACGCCTTACTTGGCTGAAGTGTACTGGCGTAACGGAATTGGAACACTTTGTGAGCACAGAACTGGCGGAACTCCTTCGCTTCTGTAGGACGACAGGATGGACTATCTGTAAACAATAGTACTGCAGATGGGGAGCTAAAGGCCGATTCTGGCCTATGTTATTTTCCAGCAAGTGGACCTAGTACAAACAATAATATTAATAATACATCCATATGCATATGGTTGTGAATATACACTTCAACGAATATAATTGCGTGTGGCCCTTTTGAAAACGAGTTATATATACGAGGTTTGCTCAAAAAGTATCGCGAATTTCATGTTCTTTCAAGAATTATTTATTTATTCATGAAGAAATTGAAAATTCCGTCCTACATTGTGAAAACGTTTTTTCCAATCCTCGAAGCATTTTGAAAAATCATTTTTTGTGATCTTGTTCAGCTCCTCCTTCGATGCCCTTTTTATCTCCTCAATCGTGGCGTAGCGTCGTCCTTCCATGGGCCTCTTCAGTTTTGGGAACAAGCGAAAGACACAGGGGGCAGTTCTGGGGAATACGGTGGGTGCGGCATTATTAGAGTATTGTTTTTGGACAAAAGTTCGCGCACAAGTAACGATATGTGGGGCGTTATCATGGTGCAAAAGCCAATTTTTTTTCTTCCACAAATCCGTGCGTTTCTGACGGATTGTTTCTCGCAAATTGCGCATTACTTAAAGGTAATATTCATTATTGATTGCACCACGCCCCTGCAATCAAAGAAAACTGTCAGCAAAACCTTCACATTCGACCGAACTTGGCGTGCTTTTTTCGGTCCCTCTGAGAACATTTTGTGCCACCGATAAACGTTGCTTTTGTCCAAAATAGCTTCGCCGTATGCAACAGTCAACTTCTGAATGCATCCGCGCACTTTAAGTTCTTCTTCACACAAAATTTAATACAAATTTGATCCATTTTTTTTGGGATAGACGAAAATCGAAGACAAGCTAAAACACGTCCACGCACAATAACTGTCAAAAACTGACTGGACATTCAAAATGGCCGCAATTGTCAACATAAGTGAGGATCATGAGTACCAACATAACGCCACCAAAAGATCATAAATCGAACATACGTAGGCCACGAAAATTCAAAATTCGCGATACTTTTTGAACAAACCTCGTATACATATGTCCTCGTGCCTTTTTTCCATCTCTCTTTGAGAGGAGGCACTCGGGAGTGTTATCGCTGCTTGTTTTTAATCTTTGGTATTAAATAGACTTAAGGCAGCTCCACAGGATTTTCCAGATTTCATGCAATACCATCCATCTAAATCAATGAAAAAAAAAAACAAAAATGTTTGGATAACAGTTTTCGTTGTTATTCCATAAAATCAGATAGTTAAAAATGAGGAAAGAGATGAAATGATTCCTTTCAGTTTTGTGACCCTGTTATTTTCGAAATTGATTTGTGAATGTATTCTTTGGGTTTTCTTCAGCGACTTAATTAATTTTGCTTAAAATTTACGCTTAAGTACTAACAGATCTAAAGACCCTTAATCTATAACATCCAATAGAACGTTATTTCTTAAAGTAAGCACTGAAGCCATTAAAAATAATTGCAAAAATATTTTCAAAGGATATTATTTATTTCGTTAGAATATCCTTGATCTACAGTTTTCACCATCTTGGTTCATGAGCTTTCTCTTTTCCAGGGTGATTGCAAGGCTTTCTCCGACATCCAATTTATGAGTATCTCTGGTCTCCTTGATAATTTCATCCCCCACTGCTGCACATACCCAAAAACTGGCAAGGTGGCTTGTGAACGAGTTTACGGGAATGGAAGCAGTTAAAGGCAAGGAGTTCTCAGAGAACCTATTACAGTCTTTGTCCACCAGTACAAGATGAAATTATGATCTCTTTCGATATGACAGATCTATTCCCGAGTATACCGGTTATGGAAACATAAGGGTAACTAAAAGAGTGGATCTTATACTCAAAATAAAAATCACAGTCAAGGAAGATTAAAGCCAAACAGCTTGTGAAGCGTTGTACGATGAAAAATCATTTCACCTTCAAGGCAAAAACCAAAAACTGGCGATGGGAAATATTTTCACCATTTTATGGGAAATACTCTTTCGCCATTTTCGGGTAAATATTCATGACACGATTAGAAGAGGGCTACAGGATAAGATCCTTATGCTGAGATGCATGATTAGATATGTAGACGATGCTTTTGCGTGCTTAAAAAGGAGTGAGTTGCAGAAGGTGCTTAACTACCTGAATCAAGCCCATCGAGTATAATGTTCACAATGGAAGATGAGAAATATAGAAAACTATTGCTACGCTTTCTCAGGTGCGCGACAAGTTTGCTTCGCAAAAGTGAATTAAACACACACGAACTAATTGAAAATTTACTCTTTTAATAAATTTCACTAACACTTTACAATTATTTTCGCTTAATTCCTACTTCACTTATTCATATTATTTATTATATTTATTATTTATTCATCATTATTTATTATTATCTATTCTTTATATTCAATCCAATTACTTTCACTCGCTTTTTAAAACGCGTACGATTTGATTTCACTTCAACACAATTTAATTACTGCACTACTTTTAACGCGCACTGTCGCTTTTCACTTATGCAACAAGACTTCGCTTCATCCACAAGACTTCTCTTCGCCGCTCGCTGTAGTCGCTTTTATACATGTACCAACCAATCCCGAAGCTTGCACGTGGATCACTTTTGAGTTCACACGCTGAGTTATTTATACACGTATTTGTTGTACTTAATGCACGCAATGTGTTTCCGTTATGCTTATTTCAATAATTGAAATAGGAATATATGAACAATATTCAATAATTTCTAATTGCAATCTCAGGCAAATGTCGGAGAACTATATTCGCAATACCCTCAACGCCACATAATTTCTTGTTGTTTATCCTACAGAGTATGAAGCGCAAGTCTTCAAAGCTCACGAAATAGTCAATAAGATTTAAGCTCGGTATGAGGTCAGATGTTAATGTCTCATTGAAATGAAGAATTGGCTCGCCGTGCAGCCTTGATTTGAAGTCGGAAACTTTTACTTCGACGACCTCTGAAAATATTTGATTTCCTCTCACAAAATTTGGTAGATGAACCAATTCGAAATGTGTTCCAACCAGGGCAAATTTCTGCAATCCATCACATATAATCCTGTTTCCGTTTCTATCCGAAGTCTTACTATCAATTTTGATACCAACCCTATCAAGAAGATTTAACTCATCACCAGTGACTCCAAGATTCGATACCTTCACACGAGACCTCTTACGGAATAAACAATTTACTTTCGTGAAAACGCCATCTGGGTCCTGTCGGCTAATACCCCGCAGTTTTTCCGCCCATTGGTTGCAAACCTCACTGCTGAAGTATGAACAGATTAAGTTCCGGCCTTTTTTGTGTGTAATTACAGCAAAGTCAACGAGGGATGGTTGCAGTCCAAAAATCGCCGATAAATATAGTTGACGCGTGTGAAAAGAAGGCTTTTCAATCTTTTTAACCTTGCGATGTTTGGTGTTTCATATCCTTCCATATTGTTTCGATGTTTAATCTTGGGCACTACTTTCTCAACCGTTACAAACGCCAGCTTCTCTAACTTTGACAAATAGAGATCTATTTCATTTCATATTTCACAGATACATTGCCACACTCAACACGCACGTAGGCATCATTCTTCGTAAACGTTACAAACGACAGTTTGTGATTTTTGCAACTGAAATTAAACTTTTTCTTAAGTCCGGCACAAATAAAGTATCGCGAAACTCGATTACTCGCGGAACTTTACCGCTTGTTATCGATAAACGTACAGCACCTGTACCCTTAATGTCAGCCAATGCTTGACTTGCCAAATTTAGTTTTGATTTATGACACTCTTCCATCGATTCAAATATTTTTTCGTTCCCACACATGTGTGTAGTACATCCACTATCCAACAACCACGCCGTAGCCACTGTTTTTGCACTACCGGCACTGTTTACACTCGCCGTAGCCGTATGACTCACAGCACAGAAACTTTGATCAACACTGTTCGCTGATTGTTTGGACCTCTTGTCACCTGTCTTTCTCGGGCACAAGTTTGCCTTATGTCCCGGGCCACCACACTTGAAACACTTTATTTCTTTCTTTGAAGATGACTCTCTCTTTCCATTCTTAGGAAAATTTTGGCGCGCATTTGCTCGATTTCCAGCCACCACTGCTGTGACAATGCTGCTTGACGCTTGCTTTCGCGCCTCGCTTTCTTCCAGAATCTTGACCTTCAAAGTTTCAGCGGTGGGATGATCATCTCTAGACGCGATAGCACATCGGAAATTTTCATAGGAGGCGGGTCAACTATACAGAAGCATAATGGCCAACTGATCGCCTTTTATCTGTACATTCATGTTCGCCAACTTGTCCACGGCGTCGAAGAATTTTGTAGATGATCCCGAATATCACCACCTTCTTCAAGCTTTTGAAGCAAAAGCTGCTTCAATAGAGTAGCTTCAGCCATACTTCACGTGAAGATCCACATCCACGTATATGATTGAGCTCAGATGGTTGAATCGACATCACTAAGTCAGCTTTTGCTTTCCTGTCCTGTTTCAACCATGTTTCAACATTTGTACCATCCACGTATTCCCAAAGATCATTCCTCGTCAACAGTGCTTCCACTTGCATACACCAAATATCATAATTGTCATTCGACTGCAAGTCAATACGCCTGGAACTAGACGCTAAACTCGAAGCCATCTTGAACAGGATTTTTCCACTTTTATAACTTTCAACTTGAAACTTCACTACACTGGGCCCATAACCTGTTGAGGTTAATAAATTAAAAGTGGAATTTTAGATTAAAAAAAGATAAGTTTATTGATTAAGAAATGATATAAAAGATATAATAAAATAATACAAATGATAAGTTTGATTGATTGTCTCTGATTGAACTCAATATATGACTATCGCTTCTACTCGGTTTCGAAGCTTTACACGAACTGAACAAGAACATTGGAAAAGGTGAAAAATTGAGGAGTTCTCATTTGGTTCATTAGGTTCTTACAGACCAACTCACACCACGGTGTTTTGTTTACACCAAATGGTCACATAAATATACTCGACTGTGTACTGCATGTGAGAATATTTTCAACAAGATTAATAAGCTCTCGTGCTTGGCTGTGTCTTCACCGGCTACATCAGTTTTCCCAGTCTTAAAAGTTCCAGAAGTTACTCCAGAAACCCTCAAAACGTCAAATGCGTTTGAGCAAACTTTCTTAAATTACTTCCAATAAGGAACAGATGAAAGAAATTACAAAATCCGGACACTAAATTTTATGATAACGTTATTGATCATTTTGTTGTGATCATTTTTTATGAACTAATCAATTTTAATTTTATATCTACTCCTTTCTTTATGCCATCCATTCCATGACGGGGGAGCTAAAGACTTTCACAGTGGTTCTTGCTGGTGAGTAGAATGCTTAACTTGAGTACTCTTACTGACATATAATGTTCCTTAAATCGTGCTCACCCAATATAAAGAGTCAAGAGTCACCCCTGCAAGGAGACCCATTGGCAAGAGAGTATGGACGAAGGCGAAGCAGCAACAACAAAAAAGGGTAGTAATTAAAATTTCAAGTCGGTCTTAGCCGAATATATCATCACGAAAGGACACGAGACAACATTTAGGGATGCAACGATCATCAAGGAAACTAGAGATACGCGAGAATACGATGCCGTGGAAAGCTTTGCAAATAGCCGGTAACAGAAAAAGCTGACGAACCAGAATGTTGAAAATTGTACGATCTGGCTATTCCCACTAATTGAATAATATCCTTTAAGAATATTGTTGGGAAAAATCTTATACTTTTGTAATTATTTTTATAGCTTCAGTAATTTACCAATGGAAATTACGTTTTATTGCATGTTATGGATTAAGTGCGTTCAGACATATCAGTACTCAAACGAAAACTTTATGCAAAATTAATTAAGTCGCTAAAGAAGAACAAACGATTACGGTCGAAAATTGATTTCGAAAATAAGAGAGACATCAAATTTAACGGAAGGATTCGATCTCTTTGCTCACGTTTAGTAATTGTGACGTGAAAACTTTTATTACTACTTAATTAAACTTAGAAAAACTGCAGCAACCCTCATATTTATAGGACGTGAGCCGCGATCATTTCTTTACATTTTTAAAGTTGCTAAAACAAAAGTAAAAATGCCAAATTTTGTGAAAGGTTATGATAGACAGGTGAATAAAATCTGAGCTAGTATATAAGATTAAAATTATTGAAAATTATATCGAAATAAAATTAAAATTAAATAAAATACATTGAAAATTTCTTAATATTTCCCCTTGGAGCTACAAAAATGAAGTATAAAACATAAATGTAGAAAAAAGAATATTTGTGAATAGAAAGATAAAGAAAGATATAATTTGACTAATTGAAAATAATTCCTAATAATCCTAAGGACGAGGAATAATATTGGAGTCCTTTCAAAAATCTTTGTTCTGATATTTTCCACCATTTAGTCTGCGAATATTGGCTTTTTATAGGTTGTACGTGACATGATCACTGGCATTCTTTTGGAGACCATGTGTATGTTCAAAAAACCGTGAGACCACTATAACCTAAGGTGAATTAATATACAGAAATCTACAATGAAATACGCGAGAAGCAATCTAATCAGTTCAGGTTCAGAATATGAAACACAGAGAAATAAATATAATTTCGTTTGTTCATGTTTCGACCATGCTTTCGAAACAGGCTGCAATGAAACATTAAAAATTATTTTTAATTGGTATAGTAATTCAAAAAATCTTGAATATTTCCTAAATATCTTTTCAGTTGCAAAGTTGATATAACCATGAATAAAAATTAATTTAAAGTGACGAAGAGCAGCTTAAGCAAAGTCTTTGGCAGTCGATTTGCTTGCGCTTACCAGGAAAAAAGGCAAAAGCCATACATCCATAATGTCCGCTTTGTATCATAATGTTTACAATAATTGACATCACTTTTCCAATGACGTTTTATGTAAATATTTGCGATAATTTTATCACAGGGAGAAAAATAGTGTAATACATGGAGCCAAAATCCATCCAACGCATAAGACACGATTGAATTTATAATATTATTTTGATGTCATAGGCTTAAAAATGCATTACAAAAAGAATATTGCATATTTAACGCGCCGTGGAAAGAATATTTAAAATATTTTTTTATTGATTCGAATGGAACCAGTTTCAATGTGATAAAAGAAACTCAGAGAAATCGAGACAATTCATTTTAAATAGCAACCTTAACAATGTTTTGAATTTTTAAATTAATTTGTTATTATTTAAGAACAAAAGGCTTCGTTGCCTTGACTGCTAGAAATGAATGGTTAAGGGTTGATAGAGTGAGAGTACTTCACTGAAGTTTAAACATATCATTCAGGACAAGTTCTTATAATTCGGTTTGAAAATCATTCGACAATGTCAATTTCAAATAGACGAAATGCATGGAACAATTTTAATCAGCCACCAAAACACTGTTTTATTAAACTGAAAATTATGAATTATCTAAAAATTTGAATGAACATTGGAATTTTCAGGCGACTCTCAGTTCATAAGAGGCCTCATTATGTTTTCATCCATTTGCAGCAATTAAGTGGTGACAACATTTCAATAGTATTTTGACTGACGAAATTTTAGTGAAACAGATAACTCTTCGAGTACGTCAAAACTGTAAAGGATTTGTAGTTTGCGTTAAACTTTAAATGCTTTTCAGTATCATTTCAATTCACATTGTCAGCGGAGTCAGTCGGGAAAAAATGTAACCAAAACACTACCGCCAAAAATTAATAACATTAAATTGGGTAACAAAGTACCATGATACAAACCAAATCATATAACAATCATCCATCAAAAATTCAAACCATGTTTCGACTGGCTGCAACCCTATCAAATTTATAATCTTTAGCCATCCGTGAAATACGAGGTTTAAACTATTAGGTCGCCTCGCGTGTTAGTCACCTTCTATGAACCTTTTATAAGCTTCAAGTGCACATAACTTTAGGACCAACAGAGTGTGTGTGCTGGCACATAGCAAACAATTTACCTTTTTCGACCAGCTTTTGCCTAAATCTGTGGAAAATTTACAGGATACAAAAAAATAACAACGTGGTTGCTCTAAGTGAACAGCATCAACAAAGCATACAATAAAACACAACAGAGAAATTTTTCAAAACGCTCGTCGAGTGTTACGTTTGGTTGAGCGAAAAATAGAATAAGAAGAATGGTACGAAACGAATGAGCAATGCTGGAGGTAGTCCACAAGCCAGCAAGCTAGCGAGAAGGTGCATGCATTTTTCGGCTGCAGAACAAATGCATAGTAGCCTTTTGCAACAAACCAATCCTGGCAGAATGAGTCCACTTAATGCATTCACGATTCAGGTGTACACTATGCATCCTCTCTCTCTCAAATGTATTGCAATAGTGGATGGTTCCTATTGCCATGGGTTTAACCTAACCATCACCGAATTATTTTACTCGGGGTCATCGGGGAAAAATAATTGCGTACAGTGATTAACAACCTTACGGAACGCTTCCTTAGCGATACATTTTTGAAAGGAGGAAATTCTCAGGAAGGAATTCTCCAAGGAAGTGTCCAGAATATTCATCGAACTTATATGATAGGGGTCGGATATGATGCTGAAAGATTTTGTGTGAAGCACTAGGCTTCTGGCTCAGATGAAAATATAATGATCAAAAGGATGTCCATTGGGACCTGAATAACATTGTCGAAATGTCGCCTTGTAGAGATACCAGAACAACTTCAGTGCTTTCAACTACCTCGGTCCATTTTGCGCGTCCTCCAGTTTCGAAATTCTGAGAGCGATGCTGCGCCCTCGGCAACTTAGTTCGATCAGCGTCTTCTTGGTGTCACCACTGGTCTCCGCTCTACAGTTTGCCCTTTACACATTCAAAGTTTCCACACAACTCCCATGACCGACCTGTTCTAGTTCGTCAAATGTATCATACAACACATGAAACAGAAAAAATTCACTTTACTCCGGGAATCCATGTCAGGACCTGCCTCTCGAAGGTATTCATTATATTTGTGGATGCTTCTGTAAGTGTCTAGTTAGCATAGCATCGGCCTTATCATAGTTTTGTCTAGTTTGTACACTTAGTTTTCCTATGTATGCAGCTGGTCTTCAAAATCAACAGAACTGAAAAAGCTCCTTTTTGCGACTCGTGTCCTTGGGCGTATTAAATATGTTTCATTGCAATTATTCATTAGTCTGGCGCCGAAGTAAGCGAATTCGTTTTAAATATTGCGTTCAACTTTTGAATATTGCGTCCTTTTGCTTCCACTGTGTTATATTATTAGTCTTGTGTACATCAAATTGTAGCCCTACTTGTTTTGTTTCGTTGCCAAATTTCAAGATCCACTTCTTTTGCGGATTTTGAAGAGCGTGACGGTATGTTGAAACCATTAACCAGGTACACTATAGTATTGACAGAGAGCTTCTTACGACTGAGCCAGGTTGATTACTACTTGTACCAGTCCATATCTCTGTTATATACTGTTGGGCTCATTTCGCAGGGATACCAGATTAACGCATTTTAAATTGACCCCTTTTAGTGCCAAGCGTTTCATGGAGTATATGCGAGAAACGACACGGGTCAATTTGATGTCCGCGCTCATATTTATAGCTTTATAAGGAGCAAAAGTTTAATTTAATTGCTGAAAATTTTGGTATTTATTCTTCTGAAACTTAAAGGAATTGAAGAGACTGTTGTACAGCAAAAATTTTAGCTTTAAAATATGTTATGTATTTAAAAAATTTTACGAATATAAAAATTGTTATATATTTATTTAATCTTAACAAGCAACACAATATTTTACTTATTACATTTATATTGCAGAAAACATACACCAGGAGACCATTCCTGCAAGTTGAAGATATCGTTCGTAAGCTTCTTCGCTTTTCGCCGTCACTTTTATTCCTCGTACTACACACACAGCAGTCTTTCTTCAAATTTTTCAAATTTGTTCGATTCAGGATTGCTGGTTTTCTTCGCACTTTTTCATTCTTGGGCAAGGGTTTCTACAATACTAATGATAAAGCGGAATCGGGTGATAGGCTTTTCCTCACAGGGGAGGATTTCTTTGTAAATTATGTAGCTGTTGAGTGTCATTCTCGGTTTTTTGGTGTCGGCGAATCATTCCAGTAATGTAGGTGCCCAGATCGTGCAAAGCCTTTGCTAGGGGTATGTATGCGAAAAAGCTGCCAACAAATGTATGATAACCTTTTGAGAAGTAATTTCCCATTGTCAATAATTTCATGACTACGGTAGGTGCTAAGATATTCTGTTGAGTTTCCAATCTATGTGCAGGACTTTATGCTCCTCGGTATATCTAAAAAGCAAAACAATACTTCAAGACTGAGTCGCTTAATATACACAGTTTTATTCCTCACCGGTGATGTTGTTTATTAGGAAGGTACTGCAACATTTCTGTATGGTTTTTGGTTCCAACTAAGCTCCCTGCTAATGCTCATCTGGTCGTGGAATGTGTAGAACTGTCTGAGTTCAGGGATCTTAAATCTTTCCACTTTCGGGCACGAGAATTCGGATGCAGGTTTCTCCGAGACAAAACATTATCTGTATTGGCGTTTGTTTCGTTCACTATTTTCTCCAGCTGAATATCAGTAAAAAATAGATGACAATATGCAATTGACGCTACAGCACGAGGAAGTTTGTGATTTATACCCGGTATTTCCTAAAATTTGACGTGCGCTTCTGGTAGATTATTAGTATCCTGGAACACTACTTTCCAACCTTTCCAACCTTCTATGGCTTTACCCAAATTTTCTCTAAATTCACTTCCCGATGACGATATAATTCGCCTTCCTAATTTGGAAAGTCGAACAGGCTGGATGAGCGAGTCATCACTATTCGATGATGCAACGTCGTTGTCAAAATGTGGTGAAACCAATGTATCTGCACTGTCGTTTTTAAACTCCTCTGCCATTGTTTGGCGGAGGTATTAGTTCAAATTAAAGTAAGAACTGATTAAAATCAAATATCGGAAAAGAAGAACTCAGGAACACGCTTCGACTTTCCCGAATTGACCCCAGAGAAAGGCTGAGGAAACCCCAAATGAGCCGATCCTTGGCGTGGTATATACTATTGACTTTGCAGATAATGACTAAATGAAATAAGCCAACGCGTATTGCTGTCTACATTGTATTAGAGATAAGGACTAAGGCAAGAGTACCTCCGCCCGTGTGCTCGTCGGCCGCTCGGCCTTTCGGCCAAGTCGGTATGGCCCGTGGCGCTATTCGCAAAAGGACCGTGAGCCGATAGTTCGGCCAGCTACCACTAAAAGGGTAAAATTTCACTCAATACTGTCGTAAGGTTTCTTGAAGGCAATAAAGATTAAATGTTCGTGAATATTGATCTCCCAGCCTTTTTTAAGTACCTGCTTTACTGCTGACTTAACATTTCTCAATAATACTGATTGTGTATGATCTTATTCTTATTTCATTTAATGTTTCGCAATATGTTGCTTGCTGTACAAATAAGTCATACGTCTCGGTAGTTTCCTTTATTTCTTGAAATAATTTTTAAAATATTTTGATGAAGATTATTTGAGTGGCTCCATTCGCGCGGTATTCATTCTAAACCCCAAATAGTTGGATGACTTTATGGGCCACTTTCTGAACGCCACCATTGTCATTTTTAACGAGATCAACTGCTATCCCATCCATTCCCGGTTCATTGCGTTTTTCACAGGTCTTTACAAAGAACAGAACATTTGTCTTTCATACTTGGATTGGCATGGAGGAGTGGCACGAATGGAAGCTTATAAGGGATATCTATTGAATATAGCGTTCTGGAGCTTTCCTTAAAATAAATTTCATCTAAGGAAGACCATTTGGAGCTTCCATGATCAGTGCTCCATATGATCGGCTAAATATTAACTAATATTTATCCCTGTCATGATGACCTTCTCCTGTAAAGAAACCCTCCACGGTAAATTGATTTCAAGAAAGGATAAACTGCGTTCAAGCAAGGTAACCCTTCAGGCAATGTCTCAAATTTCTATAACGAAGCTTCAGAGTTGAGAATGAACCTTCAACATTAAAGTCTTAAGTATTATTACAATTTTTCATAATATATAATAAAGCTTTCCTTATTTAGGCTTACTAAGGCTTTCTTTGTTCAAACTTGAAATTGAAACGAAACGACAACTGTCAATTATATGAAAAGTTTATATTTTGAAGAAGATGAGGTCGAATTCGAATAAAATCGATCTTTTTTAATATCAATGTCTTTTAAAAGTCCTTGCCTGCTCCATTCCACTTAATTTACATCTTGTATGTACGAGGGTTGTCCGATCAGTATCCGACCTTATTGCAAAATAATCTCTTTTCAGTACTATACACTTTTCCTCAGCGATGTTTAATAAGTTTGATATTATTTGTAATGTAAGAACCGTCTTGCACCTTAAAAATAGCCATTAACTTCTTCATCTTTGAGAAATCTTTGACCACTGAACCATTTTATCATGTTTCGGAACAAAAAATAATCCAAATGGCTAAATCGGGCGATTAGGGTGCGTGCGTTAGCATTCGAAACTTTAATGTTTAATTTTTTGCCATTGAGATAATGGATTTGTAAACTGGTGCATTGTCGTGATAAAACATTTTCTTCTTAGCAAAATGTGTTCGTTTGCGTTTGATTTCTTTACTCAAACGTTGCAATAAGTTCGCCTTTGAAGATTTTACCTTTTTCCAAGAAACTGACGCAGATGGAACGGTCTTCGCCTTCTTTGACATCAGTTTTCCCTTTTCAGTCCATTGTTTTGATTGTTCTTTTTTCTCGAGTGATGGACCTATATTTTATCTATAATTACTAAATGGCGCAAGAAAATCTGTTTAAAGGCTGTGGCTCTTCACGACACTCTTTTTGTTCGAATGTGAGCAAACAGCGTTCTCATGTCAAAAATTTCAGGTAATAAGCGACGATCGCAGAATTTGCAATGCTTGCAATGTCTGCTTGCTCGCGCACTTTCAGTCAACGATCGTCCTTTATCGCTTTGTTGATTTTCTTCACCATTTTTGAAATTTTCACCTCATTCATTCGTACTATCTGATTCAAACTCTCCTACCAAATTTTGTTATATTGGTGGGACTGAGGTCTTTTAAACAAAAGTTTTGCATCACTGAACGATCTCCAATTTTCTCCATTTAAAAAAAAAATTCACTGAAAACATTCACTATCGATGGGTTCGAAACAAATACTAAATATTGTGCTCTTTTCAAACTTGAAGCAATATTTATTTGGAGTATAACAATAATTACAGAAAGCTATTTGACAAATTTTGCCCGTACAACTATTTTGACGAGAATCGTTTTGTTCCGAGGGCGACGGCTGTTCACCGCATGATGTGACAGTCGCGAGCATTTCTCCGTATGAGTACTGCCACAAACATATTTTTTTGGCTACAATGTGTAGTGCCATATATTTTGGTTGTAATGCTGCAATAGCAAGGTTGCCACATTTTCAAACCATAGAGCTTTGGCTGCAGATCCCGAATTTCTAAGAAAAATTGTGTTTATCGATGAGGTTCATTTTTTGTTGAATGGCTGGTATTTGGTCAATAAACAAAAAACAAACACCGTAACATCTGGAGAAAGTCACTGTTTTTTGTGCTATATAGGCCAGTGAAAGTATTGGTGGAAAGGTCTTCAAAAGTCAGTCAATAGTGACCACTATCGAGCCATTATCATTGACTTTCTCATTCTGGAATTACCTCGCCGTATACAGTAGACCTGTGGTGTCAACAGGATGGGGCGACTTTCTATACAACTCGCGAAACCCTCTAGTTTCGCGAGCTGTTTGACAAGTCACGCGACTTATTGAAAGAAGCATTTGATGATCGCATAATTTCTCACTTTTGACCTGTGAACTGGTCTTACGATTTAACACTGATGGATTTTTTTTTGTGGAGACACGTCAAATAAATCTTCTATGCCGACAAGATCAAGAAGCATGACAATTTGACAGACAACATTCGCTGGTTTATTGGCGTGATATAGCCGCAATTATTCGTTAGAGTATTTGAAAATCGGAACTCTTGTCTGAACTTCTTCGGCACCAATCTTTGCGCTTAGATGCCAAAATAATATTCAAGTGAACCTGACGAAGAATTATCTTTTTAACTAAACCAATTGGCAATCAAAAATTGTATGGCAAAAATCTTATACCATACGAAAAAACTAAAAATAATTGCTGAAATTATGTAAGGCGACGGCAGTTTGGAATGCAGCATTTAATGTATCAAGTTTTAGACATGAGAATCAGCCTAGAAGCATATTGGACAAGGAACATCATCGTAGAAGACAACAGGGTAAATAAGATATGTGAAAGGTAAACAACTAGAATTAAATTAGATCAATGCATCCTCTGAGATCTGTCCAGAATCACTAAAAACGCTGGATGATTTTTCTCTTCACTGTAGCAAATACCAATAATGTAACAAAACACCGGGCGTAAATGTTTTCCAGCAAAAATTTATGAAATATATTGGTAATTTCACTGTCAATACTATCTATAAAGTGATCGTGGAAATAGAAATAGAAACAAAGCTCACAAAAAAATATAGAGGCTATACACTTATATGTAGAAATGACAAAGTCTCCACTAACCTGTTAGATACAAAATCGCCACTTACGCGGAAACGTCTTTAGAGAATAACATGGGGACCTTTACCTTAGAAAACCGATGACAGCCTAATTTATCACGGTTATGAAATCTTTGGAGAAATACGTGAAGTTAAACATTGATGTTTAACAAATTATATGGATTTCCAACGTCCAAATTGAAAGGCAAATATTGTACTTTACTAAAATAACTCCAACATTTTAGACAACTCAAGTCTCAATAAATAGCCTACTGATTCATAAAAACGAAATAAACGTTGGAATGAAGCAGTGAAGCGTCAACGAAGATTCACATTGAAAAGAAGAGCCACTGCAAATACAGTGAATACACCTCCTGAAGACATCACCAGAGGACATCACCTGAAGATATTATCTGAGCTAGGTCCTAAGAAGCAAAGGAGGTTGGTTACAAGTTAAGGAAACCTGAGCGAAATGAACAAACATTGACGAACTGCATAAACAATTAAAATAACAGTGATCCTGCCGGTAAGGATAGAAAACATTGACGATTTCTTGCATTGTGATGTTCAACTTTTAGAGCGGCAAAGAGTAGGCTGGAACAAATAGAAGAGTGGAACTCACATGTAAATTATTCTTCTCAGTATTGGTAAATCTTAGGATCAGCTGCAGGCACAGGATAACAATGGTCAAAAAAAGAAAACGGGGCGTGGGCCTGTGAAACTTGGGATAAACCTTTGCAAACGAGACGAATACATTTGAAAGACTCGTGCTTCATTTGAGGACGGGGGTTTCGTCAAGCGCGAGGTCATAGCTTAAATCAGTCCAGCGCTTAAACCCTCGAGATGCTTCCCTCAGACATGGGTGGAAAAAGTGCAACTAGATTTATATTTCTATTGCGTTATTGCGCAAAAGCTTTTAATGGGGTGTATTTGTTTGACGGAAATATGAGATAATATTTGCCAGTCAGTTCGACGTGTTAGCTACACGGTGAAAAGGTTGCGAGGTTGCTTAATGGCTTCGTCTATTCGGAATATTAACAAGGCTCTATAATGCTCAAAAGTTCATCAGTTCAAAATGGTACAACCAGTGATCTTCATGTCATTTCGAAAATCGACCTGGAGGACTGCACGAAAACATTGATAGGGGTCTTTCGAATTATGACTAATTCGCTGAATGCAAACTTGTTGCTCTAATACCCTTTCAAATAGTTTAAAGTCACGCATCGTGCATGAAAACAGAATTGTGAAAAAAGCCTTAAATACAATTCCTTTTGGTTGATAAAAGTATAGGTTTATATTTATCCAATCATTGTAGATTGTTAACCACTGACTTTCGCGCAAGGCGGGCCAACGAAAATGAACTGCCCCGAAAAAAATGCATCAAACACGGTTTAAGTACAATTAAATCGTATTGCAAGGATTATTTCGATTGCAAGCATATATGAAGACCACGAGATTGTGATGGAGAGGTCCAATTGCAACTCCACAATCATCTCTTGCATCACTGAGCATTGCAATTTTCCTCTAGTAATTTTTTTTTCGGTTTATGGTCACATCATGCATTGTAAAGGCTCGCATTTGCTATTGCGGGAAACAAGACGTGGTCCACATTATCACAACCCGTACCCCGCCATCATTTTCAGGCCCAGCAAGGCCTATGCCGCTTCCAAACGTCCTAGGCAGCCGCTGCAAATCGACAATGCCCCAATGCAAATGCAGCCGAAAATGACGAGAAAAAATGCTGGGAAAATAGGCTAAAAAAATCGCGAAAATTTTCGCGAAGGCAAAAAGAAGAGGTGAGCACCGGTCGTGGCGGGCCGAAAAATAATAATCCAGAAAGTAGCAGCAACAACAATTAAGTGCAATATTGCATTTCAATGCGAATGCAACTTGGCCGTGTTTAGCCCGTCGGTCAGGTTATGAACGAGGTAACGCCACGTGGGATGCACAGGCTGAGGTGCGTTTCCACCTTTTCACTTCACTTCTGCAGTTGTTCCGTTTTTTATCGGAACCAATGTAGACCATTGGGCAATGATTGAATGCACTTTCCATTGCAGCAAATAGAAAAAAGATTGATGAGGTGTGTTATGGGTGTCCCTGGCTGGCTAATGGAATGTCGTTAAATTGATTAGCGATGCAGCTATTGACGAAGTGATGTCCTTGTTGATGATGACATGGTGACATAACAATTGGCTAAGCTGTGAGATATCGTAGACATTTTAGGCGTGTGGGAATGCGTATTGTATGATTAGCCGTCGGTGATATTAAGATAATTTGAACGTGAGTCTAGACATATGCAGGCACTAGGTGATTTGTATGTATACATCGAGTACTTGCAGGTTTACAAGGAAGCGTCCAGTAAAACAATAGTTTTATAACCACGAAAGTAATTTATCATATATCTTTCACTACAGGTTGTAGAAAAAAGGATTCAGACTAGTCATCATTCAACAATCAGTGTATATTTCAAACAATGCATAATATAACTAAATTCTAAGTGATTGGTTTTCGGGATTTAGCAGATTGACTTGCATCGGATACAAGATTATTTGAAACTGGGGATAGTAATGCTCCCCAGGTTATCGCAGATAGCCTGGTACCTCTTAACCTATAACATCTTCCCAATACGCAAGATGGAGCTAACGACTACTACCTGTTCCAGCCACATCAATACATGGCTAATCCCAGAAGTAAGACCTATTCATGTAATTATTGCAGACCTAACCTTTTTTATCCCAATCTAGCCATTTTTCAAAGGGAACTATGCTCTTGCAAATCAATTAAACTTGTTCCTGTCTGAGGATGCTAGGCTTACACAGAGAGGATGCTATGCTTACAAAATTTCAACTCAGTTCACATTAACTCTAACAAGCGTGATGATTGCACTTTTTGTCAGTAGACTTGAAGATAACGTGGTAGGATGCCGAATTAGCTCGAATAGTTAAGTGGATAAAAACAATCTTCAATCTGTTAAAAGTAGGAAGAAGTATAATTTAATATAAAATATCTTGCGAAGCGATGAATAAAAAAATAACTCAATTCCTGTTTCTTCGTGAAATTCGAAAATCGACAAAATCCTCCGTATATTTCAACCGTGCAATTTTCAGAAATAGTTAATAACATAAAGCGAAGTGTACGTCATATGTGGCAATTTACTGAAAATCAATCGATGAACTTTTGGGAACTGTATCTATATTTATATAAGATTTACCTTATTTTAGTTTGAAAGGCCAATGAGATGATAATTACGTGGAAATCCAGCTTGATCTTTATTACTGAACCGAAACAACCTGTGACAACTAGGTACGTTTACACCCTCGCCAAAAATTCACATCCAAACCAGTTGAGGATGCCCAATAACTTTCTTTCCTTATGTGATGCGAATGGAATACACAATATTTGTGATGTATTTTTAGAATTTAGTCAAAAATTTATAAGGGTATGTTAGTGGAAAATATCTCACGCACATTTGTTTCGTGGATTTTTAGTGAGTGTAGTCTTGATAAGCTTCGTATTCGCCGTTGCGAACGGCCCCAGCGGTTTTCATCTTTAAACTTGAGATTGAGACCTCTAGGTTTCTTCAACGAATTGCGGAGCATCCTTATATTCGTAGTAATAATCCACTAAACGCTATAATTTGCTTCTCCAGTGTCCTTTCCAAAATTGCCTTTTAATGGTAATAAAGCATAATATGCCGCAAATGATATTTTGGCTCTAAATATTAACCGTGCTGAAAATTTTTGAAAGAGACGTAGTCACCAATAAGACGTATCTTGGAAGAACTCTTCAACTACTGGAAGCGGTGATATAAACGCCAAAAAATAACCCTCCATGTTCATATAAGCATATCCAGTTAGAATCATACATGGATGGTCGTGGAAACAATAGGATATAGTTCTATATAGACTTTATAGCTCTTGAACCAGGCATGTGTTGGTAAACATCTTAACGAAACTGTTCAGCTGGTGTCGTTCGTATTGTATGTTGACCCATGTTGATGTAGCGCGGGAATAATCCCACTATCAGCCTTCCCTCATTTCTGTTTTTCTACCAGACATTTCTTGCCACGTTTTGTTAGGATGAAGCGAAAAAATGCGATTTATTATGCATCCATTTGTGTCAATCTGTTTCTATCTTTTTCTTGAGGTCTTTATCTCGTTTCCTTTAAACAATTGATTGAGTCATATACACTGCGTACTTTTCCAGTTTCAATTTAGTCTATTCACTTTAGTTTTGACAACTTATATGCTTTTTAATTTCACTCTGCGCTTCCGTATCCTAAGACCGAATTCAGTTCTAGATTCGTTTTGGCGGCTGTGCTTCTGAAGACTTAACTTTAAACCTTAAACCTTTCACAATCTTTTGAGCTACGCGGATAGAGGCAAGAGCTCGCAGTGCTGGGCATGTGTTTGAGAGTTTCGATATTGGTTTTTAAATTACTCATCTGCGTTTTTATTGCTGGTTTAATTCCAAAAAATTTCAACTAGATGATCTTCTGTCCGCTAGTGCTAACTTAAATTGTTGGATATTTTGAAGTAGAAAAAAATTAATTCAGTGCTTATTCAATAGTAAGGAAAGGTAGCAAAAAAATTTTGACTAATGAATAACCTTAAACCACTGGCCAGCCTACATGAAACCAACGTGATACAGAAATTGTTCCAATAATTTTAAATTTAGGATGTGGGCGACATGGAACTTGTTACTAATGATGCGACATATCAAATAACTTCATACCTAATTCAAAAGGATGAGCATGCATGGGATTATGATTCCGCATCTTTTAACAAATTTGATGAGATTCATGTCAAACTCAGGCCTACAAGCGATGTCGAGATTTTAGATGCAAATTTCCTTTCAGAATCGACACACTTCCGGCACATTCATGCAAACCTGTATTGTTCAATTTCTGTAATAAAATGCTCATTTTGCAAGTGAGATATAGACGCGACTGATTCGATATCATATTTCACAAATTAATATCCTAATATAATTCCCATAGATTGTGGTCAAAGTTATGGTTAACCATTAATGATATCACAGTATTGCTGTTTGAATTCAACGTTTTCCTGCCGGTCAATTAGCTTTCCAAGCTGTGACCTTTAAAGGAATGTTCATTGACTATGAAAGTCTTGATCAAGCCACTTGAACATGAGCTTCTAAATAAATAATTTCTAAATAAGGTTACTATAAGACCCCTTAGGAACCAGTATTTAAAATAATTTGATCAAATAGAAAGAAAGTTTCCTTTTAATTTTGTGATTTTTTAATTTACAGGTGAAAATCGATTTCGTAAATACAAAATTCTCAAAATCAAAAGGAAGCAATCTATCTTTTTGATCAGTTTAGACACTCAGACAATCAGCTAGACACTCGACGCTTCCACTTCCCATTTTTTTTTTAACCAAAACGAATACATAATGGTGACCTCTTTCCGGATAAAGAGATGCAAACTCTGAATTTGGTATCCTGAGCTCTGAATCTACAGTAGATCCCCCATACAGGATCCACGCATCAAGTAATTGACAACTTCTAAGAAACACACCCACGATACCTTGCGCAATCAACAATTTTTCAGTGTGGTGTTCATTTCACATCACAATGATCAGATTAGCCAATACGGTCCAATATGGTCCATCATAAGTATAATTCCCATCAATGTCAATAAACATTGCTATATGCTATGGAAATGCTCAAAAAAGGATGCTCAATCTTTAATTTTTTCAATTCTACTCGAAGTGCATCGTACACCGGACTTTGAAATTACACCCTTTTTCGGGATTAACGCTAACCGTTCTTCTTCTTCATGGTCATGGATACGTTTGGCAGGGTTAAGCCGCTGAGATTGACGGGGAGTAAGAAAATTACCACAGCATATGTTTGTCAGTTTCGTATTACGTTCAGGGTTGAGTTTAGGTCTGGTAACATCTGGCTTCTTCTGGCGTTTGAACTAACCTTGCGTGGTCATTTAATCCATTTAAGCCAATAATTTTGAGTTAGTTATATTAGTCCAATCGTTTGTCAAACACATTTCCGTTGGCAATTGCCAATTGCTTTTGCTAGCAAATTTTTGGTATCATCAAATTAATTATCTGCTCCGAGAAGATTCTGCGTAGGCTTCCTTGGTACTGAAGGTTCAACCTCTTCCAGACATTTCATAATTCTTCTTTTGGCAAACATGTGGCTTTGCTGGTCTCACTTTGCAAAACTGCTAGATTAGACCCTTTGTAGCGTAGCCGCTAGATTCAATTCCTTTTCCACACTCAAGGCGGTGTTTTTTTTTATTGAAATCTCCTCTTTTGTGTGGACCCCATGAAACCCCTTTCGTCGTGCATTCTACTTGCGTAAAATGTCCAGGGATACCAGGGAATACCATGAGTACAACAAAAACTTCAACAGAGGAGAGAGAACTTATTATGTGTACAAAATAAAATAATGTAGGGATATACTCCGTAAAAACTAGATCAAACTATTCCTTCAGACTTTCCCTTGCATGCTCCGATGTTACTTATTCAATTTGGGAAAAATTCAACACAATGTTTGATGACTTTCGTTTTTCAGCTGTTTTTAACTTGATTCAAGATTCAACTGCCTTTAAACTATAACTAAACGGAAACTATATATCACCTCAGGTTTATTTATACCTTGATGTAATATGTTCACTCTTCAAAAAATCAGGCTGAAGTTCATTCATATCGTAATATCCATAAACTTAGAGAAATAACTAAAAAGCAGTCACACTTCGGTGGTGCATCTCAAAGAAAGAGATATAAATATCCCATGTTGCAAATAAAGATAGCCTTCCACGACAAGTGCTGCAAAATTAAACGACGTTGGTGAGTGACATCACGATGGCTAGCTTTCTGGGCTTAAACGTATCTGAGAACAATTTTTCCGGTGATATGGTATTTGTCATTTAATATGTATGAAAACAAAATGTAGGAGTACGAGAACACTCACCACCAGTCAACTTCAGTCTTGTCCATCTTGTGTGATCGTTCCGAGGTTTGGATATTTGTTTCGACTTTCATTAGCCAGGATTTTAAGGACTTCTATGGTATGGTTAAGAATCCTATCTTGTCAAACAGATTAAATGTTCTACCTTGTATGCATTTCTTTGGTTTCTAGTAGTAAGTCTATCTGTATATCCGTGTTCCAAATGTTTAAGGAAACTCGGCAAATCTACCGTAGGGCTCTATTCTATTGGGATTGGCATGCTATTTTGTGCCGATGCAATAACAATAACATACGCGGTTTAATATGAGACTTGACATTTCAGTATTTAATAGCGAATAGTGACTGTTGAAAGCAGCTCAACGCGGAGCATAAGGTGACTTTTCGTCTACACTATAAATCAGTTTGGTGCATTACCGGTAAGTCATTCAGTTTGTTTGAACGAAGAATATGGGGAAGTAAAGAAAATCCTAGAGTCTTCCTTGTCTTTGTTCTTACAATGTCATCAAAATTTATTAATGTTTATCATTTGTGTTGATTCAAATACAGCAACATGGCTGTTCATAGTGTCCTGATTTTCTGTATTTAGGATAGCGAATTCAAGAAATGACTTCTATCTTAGCAATTCACATATTCTATCCCAGTCTCTTGGGAAGGAAAGTGAATTATTTTACCACGAATGCATATAATACGAAGAAACAATACGGTCTTACGAAGATATTAATTGAACTGTTGCGAATTGGAGGACACTGTTTGACTTACACTGTTTGAAGAATCTTATCTGCACATTTCATAGCTTGTCATTTGAAAAATACTTTCATCACGATCTCAGAACTTCAAAATGTAGGGTTTGTTGGGTTGGCGTTAAAATAACCTTGTTAAATACGCCTCGTTGTTGCATGTTACACTTGCACAGAATTACATCCAATTCGTCCAGGAACCGATTTTGCCTGAAAATTATTATGAAAACGCAACAGCGATTTTTTTTATAAATGAGGGTGGATCAAATATAAACAGAACTTTTGTTTTTATGAGTCTCAGTCTTTACCGAACGATCTGGTTGGGTGGGGGGTCTTCTGTTGGTTTGTTAAGAGTGGGGACAACTGCTCCCGGGTTGCTCATTCTTCCAGTTGATCCATAGCAATCATGCCTGAGCAAATGGTTGCTTTATCCATTGAGCAACGTATTATTATTAAATTTTTAACAAATAAAGACGTTTCACCATCGAATGTTTTGGCTCGGTTGAAGGTGCAGTTTGGTTACAATATGATTTCACGGACACAAGTGTATGATTGGGCTACAAAATTTAAAAATGGAAGAGAAAGACTAGAAAATGAAACTCACGATCGACACCCAAGATCAAGTGTAACTGTTGGCAATATTCGAACGGTTCGAAATCGAATCGAGGGTGAACGCCAATTCACTATTGGTAAAATTGCTTCAGAAGTGGGTCAGCAAAAGCCGCCTACAGAAACAAAAGAGAGAAAAATCCCATCAGAGAAGTAATTCTCCTCCATGACAATGCCCAACCTAACACAGCAACATTGACAAAGAATAAATTAATTGGGCTGCATTGAGAGACCCTGGAGCACCCTTACTATAGCCCAGACTTGTCCTCATGCGACTTTTTTTTGTTTGGTCCTTTAAAGGAAGCTTTGGGAGAAAAATTCGACTCCCAAAACGGAAACATCCGGAATAGTTCCCAAGCAGCCTCCCCGTCGAAAAGTTGGTATGTTCCCAACGTTCATGATGACAAGTTGCCTCCTAGCCGCCATTTCTAGGATTCTTTTTCCTCTCGGGTCTGGAAGAGGCATTCCCCATTCTATCGCCTTGGCATTAAAGGCACCGCCTACAAGGGTTCCGCCTTCCGTGCTCGAGACAGCTTCCTCCAGTTCATCGAGCCTTCTCTGAAGACATGAAATTGAGTCATTCGGCGTGAAATAGACGCTTATGAATGTCAAACCCACGAAACCAATGAGCAAAAAGCCATTTCCGCTGGAGCAAGTCCGAGCAGTGGGTAGAGCCCAATCACGCACCCAGATGGTGGCGGCGCCGAATCGATCACAATACCATCCAGCCGCCTCCTTGTGTTGTAGTTGCTCAGATATCAGCAACAAGTTGACTTTTTTCTACCCCGCAATCTGGTCTAGTAGATCTTGTGCGGTTGAGCTACGGTGTAGGTTGATATGCAGGACTTGAATCATGTCTTTGCTCTTTTCTTGCTTAGCCTCTTTGAACTCCTGGCACCTACCACTTCCTGGGATATGAGCCAGATCTACAGACTTCCGCCCCTTATCTTTGCACAAGATGCAACTGGGTTCGTTTTGGCAGTCTTTCGCCTTATGGCCAGAAGTGCCACACTTGTAGCACAGTTTGCTTCGATTTGGCCCCTTTGCAGTTCAAGGAGATGTGTCCGAAGCTAACGCACTTGTAGCATCGAGTTAAGGCTACCCTCCGACGTATCGTATGGCCAGGAGTTGCACAGCGTTTTTCTCTGGGATGTCTATTATTGCTGACCTTTGCCCTCTAGGATTAGTAGGCGTTAGCCTTACCCTAAAGCTCTCTGCTGTAGGAAGAATTTGCCTAATGGAATCTTCTACTTCTTTGGCATCAGCAATGCAATCAAGGTCTCTGATTTCCAAAGAGGCCATTGGCTGTAATGTCGAGATAACAGCTTTAGAGCCAAGAAGGTCCTTGACAGCGCTCTCGAACAGGCCCTTGTCGGGTTATCCTTCTCCGAGTTCTACGAGGAGACCGCCTGCTCTGGTCGCTCTTACCGTTCGTATACAGACAGCGTAATTTTCGGGTTCCACATTTTGCCTGATTTCCTTGAGAACCTGGGCGTATGTTCTCCCATCTGCTGGCTTGATCAGTAGAGCAATCCTGCGCTGCTTGCTCCTGGTCTTTTTAGGCTTTGCGTTGTGTTTCGTGCCTTCTTGCTTTTCGGGTGCCTGTTTATTTTTTGCCTTCTTGATTTTCGGAGGTTTGCTTGCACGATGTGTTCTCGCTGCCTTGTTCAGGCTTGGCTACTCTTTGAGGCGGAGTTCATAGTAGTTTTGGCCTTCGGGCGAACATGCTTGCGTCGTTGATTTTTTCACTCGTAGTTTTTGATTCTTCAGTGGCCAAGTGTTCCACCACTGAAAAATGCCCCGGCGACTTATCCCCAGTAAGATTGCTGGAGAGAAGCCCGCATGAGGTCACGGCTCCCTCACACGTCGGGGTGTATACCCCCACTCATAGTTTATTATTTTTGTTTTCTTTCATCATATAATTTAATAAATGTTTAAGTGATACTTTCTTGAGACTAATAGTTGTTAGTATCAAGATAATTTGAACTTTGTGGGTATCCTGTAGCTTTTATAGTTGCCATGGTAGTAAAAATTTTTTGGAATTTTTCGGATCCACAGGCCAAGAGCTTGTTAAATCAGCCGCGAATTTATGGTAGCAGAACTGCGGCTCCGCGGTGTTCTTTCTTTCTTTGCATGCAGAAACTCTCGGGGGCCTTCACTGAATTTTCAAAAAATCTGGCAGCAAGCTTATACTTTCAGTGATCAATCTTGATTACCATTGCAATGACACTTATTTGAAAATTTGAGGGAGAATCATTCCTGTATTATCCCCGTAATTAATGATGCTGTGAAACAAAATTTCTATTTGGTGTCAGTTCGTTTTATCTGCCTGGATTACTTCGAGGATTCAGTTCTCACCCTACGCCAACATGTAGTAAAGCTTACTCTTAGCGGCAATTCAATTGTTTCCTTGTCAAAATTCGCAACCCTTCTTTAATAACAACGTCCTTGGGAAATTAACCCGCTTGAAAAAAATAAACTCCCAGTTTATTGGCCGCACATAAAAGGATTCAACAAATGCAATTTGACGCAAAAACAAAAATACCAAAAAAGAAAATGAAAACTTTCTGGCTGAAGTCACTTTTTGTATCCGAAAAAAAATGCGAGTGACTAAATAGGGAGAAGACAGCATCCGTGATCATGAATGATGAATGCAAACAGGCCATCTATCCACTGACTCACATGCATCAACTTTTGTCTACATGTATGAAACATATGCGGTTTGGTTGGATGCATACGAGAACGTGCAAAAAATGCGATCAAAACTTTTGTTGCAGATCCAATCACACTATCAGATTCATTGGATCAAATACCCAAAGGCATGTGGAAAGTAGAAAGTAGTATCGCTAACGCTATAAAAGTAACAAAAAAAGGATCCATTGTTTAGAGTTTGAACGTTTAACATGTAGCTACCAGGGAAAAGCAATGCAGCGTGGATTGCAGGCGTTATCAAGAAAAAAGGATTATGCATTCGGGTGTTGGTAGACTCTAATTGAATGCTCTCGGAACTCATAGTGTCAGTGTCGGACTACCATGTGAATTATTTCGAACAATTGTTTTAGAATTTTGCATGCGGGCAAATTGTAATTGTTCTAATGCCAAATTGTTTCGAAATGAATTGGAATGGTAATCGTTGCTGATTCACCGAAATACATAATCCGATAGAGAAAAAAATAGATATATGTATTTCTGCGGTTGTATTTGTTATAGTAATTCAATTTGAATTGAATTGAATAAAGCTTTATTGATAGTAATAAGTTTGTGTTATAACATACATGTCACTTAATTTAGAGTTCTGAAAAATTCATTAATTCATTTCTTCTACGGTAATTGTTTCAGCTGTGCTGGTATTAATTTTTCACGGTTGGTTTAGCAATTTGAAGGAAAAAATGAACAAAAAACCTTGGCTGTGCCTAATAATACCTAAAACTAAATAAAACCTATATCCTATACCTATGTACTACTTATATTCTAATTTTAAAGTTAATGTACTCATACAATTTTCTGAGCATTAAGAATTTATCAATAACAGAAGACATTGTTAAGGCAAAACTTACACTATAGGAAAGTGCTTTCAATTGCTGAGAGAAGCTATAAGAGGGTTAGATGAGTTGCTGGCTGAAGCCATTAATTTAAGTTGCCGCGAGTCCGCGAGCTGTTTTACAGGATCAACTCCAGTAAGTTCATGTAATTTCCGAGTAGAGAAATAGAAAGGTTTGTCAAACGCCATTTTCAGGAATCTGTTTTGGGTGGCTTGAAGCTTGGCTTTTAAGTATTCGGCACATTGATTCCAAGTTGGAGCTCCATAAAGCATGATTGGTTGTAGCACCATTTTTACGATGAGAGTCTTGTTTTTTAAGTTAAGGCTGGACTTCCGATTTAGTAGTGGATATAATGCTATGACGGAATGTAATGTCTTATTGCGTATGTGTTCGATGTGGTTTCGAAACGTTAATTTTGGATCTAGCACCAAACCGAGATAGGATAATTCGTTGTCCCAAGGTATGCATTGGCCCAAAAAGTTTAAGCATCTGCCAGGAAGCATAGTGGGTTTTCGCTTCTTACTGAAGTAAATTGCTCTCGTTTTGCCCACATTGATTTTAACTTTCCATCTGTGGAAATATTGGTATGAGCTCTCTAGTCCTTGTTCTATGCTATTTATAATAGTCTCCGGTTCTGTTCCTATTGCATAAAGGCAAGTATCATCTGCAAAGGTCGCTATTTTGCAATTAATGTTTGTTGGGAAGTCCGAAGTATAAATGTTGTAGAGAGTGGGACTTAAGCAAGAGCCTTGCGGGACACCCGATGGAATGTTTTTTTATTGAGGAGAGTCTGCCTCGTATTTTAACTTGATATTTCCTTTCGTGTAAGAAGGAAGCTATGAGGCTTGTCAAGTATTGCGGAAAGTTAAATTGTTTGAGTTTATAGAGAAGCCCTTCATGCCAAACAGTATCAAAGGCTTTCTCTATGTCTAACACCACCATGCCAACTGATTTCTTTTCATTTAAGGCTGCCTTAATTTCTTTGGTTACTCGAAATAATTGATGCTCTGTGGAATATCCTCGCCTGAAGCCAAATTGGAAGTTAGGAAGGATCATTTTATCATCGGCGTTTTCGGCGATTCTTTTTAGGATCAATTTTTCAAATAGTTTTCCCAAAGCTGGCAATAAGCTTATTGGTCTGTAGCTCGCAGGTACATGTGGGTCTTTACCTGGTTTCAATATTGGGATCACAGTAGCATGTTTCCAAGATAAGGGAAAGTAGCTTGATCTAAGACATGCGTTAAATACATGGCAAGTGAGAACTATTGCTTTCTTTGGTAGATTTTTCAATACGATGTTGGGTATTCCATCAATACCTGGTGCTTTATTATTACTCAATTTTTTCAGTGCAGCAGTTATCTCTTCGGTGCGAATAAAGTCTTTATGTGGTATACTTGAAGAGCTCATCTCCTTTTCAAATGATTTTTTGACCATCATATCGGTGATGGAATTATAACTGGATTGTGTTAAAGAATGAAAGGTGAGAAACTTATCGGCAAGGAGTTCGGCTTTTTCCTTATTGGAATGTGCCTGATATCCTTTATCATCTGTTAGTGGATAGGGCAAACTGTGTTGCTTTCGTTTGAATATTTTATTTAGTTTCCATACTTTCCGCGAGTTGAAGTCTAAATGTTCCAACATATTGTTCCATTGGCGATTGCGTAACGAAGAGATTTTCTTTCGAATTGCAGTAGTAAGGCTGTTAACACCATTTTTTGTAGAAGCAAGTCGTGTTCTTTGCCATTCTCGTCGGAGCGAGTTTCTTGTCCTAATGAGTTTGTAAGTTTCATTATCAAGCTCTAGCCACTGGAGTTTACTCTTGAATTTTGGGACACTGCATTCGATAGCTTCCCAGATAGTCTTTTTAAGAGAATCAACGGTTTCATCGATATCTGAGGCTGAGTGCAGCTTTTCGATCGTAAACCGATTTATGGATAATTTTTGGTTGATGTAACTGCGAAACTTGGGCCACTCAGCTTTTTTAAAAAGAAAGAACTGATTTGGCTGCTCAATGGAGCGTTCAGCAGTTCCAATTGTAAAATATACAGGCAAATGTGGAGAGGAAAGGGCTTGCATTACACTAAGCTCAGACAAATGAACATTTTCGTCGCTCAACACTATATCGAGGGTTGAGCCGATACCTTTTGCCGAGTAGTATGTGGGTTCATCTGGCGAGTGTATAAAAATGTTGTTATACTCTATAAGCTTATATAGTGCGCGTCCTGTAAGATTGGAGCGAGTGCAGTTCCATTGCTGATGACGAGCATTCAAATCACCACAAAGCAGGTATCTATGGTTTTGTTTGCAAAATCTCTCTATATCTCTCACGAAGTGATTTACTTTATCCTTAGTGTTTTTGGTACCCGGAAAATAGACGCTGTAAATTTTTAAATTCAGCTCTTCAATAAATATTCCGACATTTTCTATAATGGACGAATTCATTTCTGGCATGAGAGAGTGACGGATTGACTTTTTTATGGCGATCGCTACTCCTCCACCGATTTTATTTACTCGGTCTTTCCTATAAATGTCGTATAAGGGATGTTTTAATTTATCTTTCGGCCCTAACCATGTCTCTGTTATTACAAAAATTTCTATGTTATAATTAGTTATAAAATTAAATGTTTCTAAACTTTTGTTCCTTATGCTCTGAGCATTCCAAATTAATATTTTGATCAATTCAACCCGTATAAGAACTTAATTGATAGATTTACTATGACATTGAATTGTTCGTTTCTAGATTTACACGATGCTAAATTTTTAATTAGTTCCTGGGATATCTCCAGTAGCACTGCTGGTGGAAAGAGATTGCAGTTAGTGGAATAAGGTGCTGTTGCAGAGCTCTGCTGACTTATTGAGCAATATGTTGCGCGCGGAGAGTTATGTGTAGAAGTTGTTGTCTCTGCTGATTTGGTTGGAAGCTTTGGGAAATCCGTTTCCGAAAAATTGAATTGCTTTTTCCTCGGATATGTAGTTTTAGGCTTGTTATTTTGTTTTAATACTTTGCCTTTTATTTCAATGTACTCTTTCCTGCTCTGGCACTCAGGAGCGTTAGAATAGTGTGGACCGTTGCAGTTGCAACACAAGATTTTGTCGTTTTGTTTATCTGTGAGTGTGCATTGCGATAGTTGATGGGGGCCACTACATATAGCACATCTTGGTGGAAGATGGCAATGACTCGAGCCATGGCCAAAACGCTGGCAGTTCCTACACTGCGTGGGCCCTTTGCGTCGGCTAGAGTAATAATCCCATCGTACTATTGTGTGCATAATTGTGCGAATGCTTCGCAGCACTTGCATTTTGACATCTCGTTGCAGATAAAGAAGATAGAATACATTCTCGCGTGCGTCTTTGTTGGAATTAAACTTTTTGATATCATTCACGCTTAGGTTGTGATCTGCTTTCAGAATCTTTTTTAAGTCTTCACAGGGCATATCATGCAGCCCTGATAATGTTACTTTTAATGGGCGGAGATCTGCCCGTTGGAAAGTAAAAAAATTTACTTTTTTATTTTTCAAATGTTCTTCCAACTTCGTGTAGTCTTCATTTGATGTCAGGAACACTCGTTTGCCAATGGACATCAATTTGATTGAGTACTTTTCGATTTTCAATTCTTTGAGAATTGCATCGATGGTGTCACGGGGAAGATCAATAAAAGTAATCGGCGGAACTCTTACCTTGGCTTTAGATTCGGTGTCTGCTTTACCACTGCTATCATCACCATTCGGGAGATCGGCAAGGGGTAGAAATCGGTTGGCTGGTGATAAAGTTGTAGTATTTCGCGGCATTTTAAAGTGATCCCTAAGTAGGGAACTTGCCGGCGAAGAGTCCCGGCTTCTTTTCCTGTTTTCCACAGGAGTAAAGTTATCCGATGGCTTCACACTCAACTTAAATATTACTTCAATGACTAGTCTTTTTAAAGAATATAACGTTCAAAACAATTGAAAGTAACGGAGAAAAATTAATGTCACTATGAATCACACTGGAAGAAAATAGAAACACGTTTGTACCGCTCAACTGTCGATACAGAAGTGTAATTCAATTTTTATTTAGTTGAAGTCCTTTTATTGGTTAGTTTTATGTTTCACAATCTAGTAAAGTTTGAATAAATTTAAAATGCTATAGTGTAATAAAATTCAATAACTAATAAAGAGACCTGAATTTATTCTGATGCAACCTTGACTCTACTTGAACAAGTTTAACATCCTTAATATTTGATGCAGGAAGAGTATTTGTTTCTGAAGAAAACTTGGGTTGCTAGAACTGTTGGCTTTGGTCAACATTCTACTTCGTCAGCCACCGGAGAGTTTCTCTTCGTTAGGAGTTCTAACAAGTCGACGTGGCTTATCAGAGGAAAATATGAGGGATTATTAAGGACCATTGCGTCACTTACATTAGATCGAATCGTAATCGACAATATTGCAACCAACTTCATTTTGAAGCCTCATCATTAGGCTTTCTTTTCAGTATGTGTCATTTCTCTGAAGTGCAAGCAACAAAGTTTTTCTGTGGTTCGAATATGTCAACTTTTGTGCCAACAAAACACAATTTGCGGGAAGGACTACTTCTTTGCTTTTACTTGAAGAAATCTGCGGTAAATTTAATACCGATGACAAAATACGCGAAGGACGACGAGAAAAGTTTGAGAATGCGCAATTGGAGGCTCTGTTGGATGAAGGCTCGTTCCAAACGCAAGAAGAACTGGCAGAACAATTTCGATTGACTCAAAGAGCCATATCTGTTCGCTTAATGTTCTGAGAGACGTCGAACGACATTTTTTCACTTGTGAACAGCTGCTCCAACGACAAAAAAGAAAGGAATTTTTGCATCGTATTGTAACTGGTGATGAAAAATGGGTTCATCACGATAACCCCTAGCGCAAAAAATTTCACGCCGCAATACAAGAAAGACACGATAATGTTATTTTTCAGCATGGCAATGTTCGACCATATGTTGTAAGGACAGTCAAAAATACCTTGAAACGCATCAATGAGAAGTCCTACTCCACCCGCCCCATAGCCTGGACACTGCCCCTTCCAACTGCTGTTTTTATCGATGACGAAGTGCTGTCCCTCATGCCCTGGAGGAACAGCAATTCCTCTCTTTTGAAGAACTCCCAAATTGGATCGATTCGTGGAGAGCTTCAAAATATGAGTCGTTCTTTCGACGGAAAATCCGTATATTACCAGAAAGATGGGCAAAAAGTAGTGACTAGCGACAGACAATACTTTGAAAAATGAATTCGTAACAAATTTTACACAATAAAGCGTCGAAAACAAACATTCAAAACTTTTTTTTGCAGGGAATACCTTAGTCAATATTGATTCAATGTAGTCTGCAAAAGTCAATTTCTCATCAAAAATTAGCCCGTGGTATGACATTTCATTGCTTAATCGAACATAGCTTTGCTTTTTGGAATATTAATTCGAATTTCTTGCCGATTAAAATATTGAAATATTGAAATATTAATCCGTTCAGGCTAACTGAGTCTTTCTAAAAGGATGTGTTGCCGTCAAAAAGTTTTCGCCAAAGTCCAGTTGTCATCAAAGAAATTACAGCACTTAAAAATAATGAAGAATCTCTTTAAGTCAATTTTGTTCTAACTTTTAGATAATTTTCAATCGTTTAACAAAGAAAAAAAGAGTATGTTTTGAGCAACGAAAAAAAATGAACAATATTCTAAAAATGATAAATAAAATGTGAAGTTGTAACAAGGAATTTAAGAAAAATATCGTTTTCTACATCTCATGTCATCTGAATTGCTTTGGAAAAACTGCATTAAAACATTAAATATACATTTATTGCTAGTATTTTGTGAAACGACCATTAGCCCAGATAACTTAGGCGATCCTGGTTGGCATTGAAACAATCAAATTTTTTATGATTTCGTCACTAATTTCCTCATTCCACGCCTTTTCAATGATCTGTTCCAGCTCATCTTTATTCTGAGGTTTTATTTGATGATCATTCACAAGTTTTCTATAGGGTTTAAATCAAGAATATTGCCTGGGCTTGGCAGCGTAGAGATCTCGTTTCCAAACTACAATGGTTGAGGTAATAAAAGATAATGTATCTTACAGCTAATACCTTTTTTTAAATAAGTAAATACAAAACTTACCGATTTGGCTCTATGGCATCGAACAAAGTCATCTTGAGAAATGAAGTATCCTTAGTGTGTAGGATGGGAATTCATTGAGCAAATCAAACTCTCTTCCAATTTTTTTTATATTTTTCTGCACTCACCGTCCCACCTTCGTAGTTTATTTAGCCCATTCCGAAGTAGGAAAAAAATCCCCAGACCATCACACTTCCCGGATGTTTCACTGTTTTGAAAGTAATTCGTCAAATCTTTAATTTTGCAGACTTCTTTCATACGGAGCATCGTCAAAGATAAATAGATAGAGATTAATATGTTGAATTTACTCTCATCTGAAAACGCAAACTTCCTCCAGTATCAGATGTTCAATTTTTAAAATTCTGTGCCCAATTTAGGTGAAAATGTTTTTTTTTCTAAGAAATGTTTTTTTTGGCTGGTTTTCTTGCCAATTACCCTTTTTATCTCAAACTTCTGCCATTTGTTTCTCGACTTACTTCTCCTTAGTTGCTTTCTGCTAGATCTCTCGATATTTCTTTAGCGCTTTTATGCCAATTTAATAGATTTCCAAGAATATTCTCATCATCATGCGATTTTAACGCTCATGTCTTCACTTTTCTTCCAGTTCCTTGTTTTTTTTTTTTTTGCACTGTAGATCCCTGGTAACGATATTTTTTATTATTCTCAACACAGTGGATTAGTTCCACCTCCACGATGCTATCTCACGGTTGAACAAACTTCACTATTTTAATATTTTCCTCATCAGATAATTATTTAAAACTCAATGTTTTGGACTTAATTTAAGAAATACGTGCTTAATATTCGATACTCTGGGAAGACCCCAACTATAACTCACTGCTTCAATCTCTCTCTAATACTAGTACATTGTTTACCTATGACAATACCACTTTTTGCCTACACATTTCGGATCAAAAAGATAACAATCATAGGTGATGTAATTTCTATGACCAAACCTTTTATATATATTGAAAAGTAATGGACGCAAACTTGAGCCTTTGGGAACTCCAGGAATCTGTCTTTCAAGATGGATCTGATAATGCAAATGAAATGTAGGAGAATTCCTACATGTAGGAGAATAAAAATTTAATTGATTTGCAGAGAAGGCATCATGCCTGTTGTACTTAAGGTTTTTTCGATATCAAGTGAAATTGCTAAATCAAAAAACATACTTTGCATTGTATTTATTGGTATATTCAAATTCTAATGCTTTGACGTGATAGCAAATTGAAAAGATATTATATTTTTTAAGGCGCATTATATGCAATAATTAGCTTTATGGTCACCACATGTCAGCATAGTCCTTTTTTCAATAAGAACATAAACCGCAAGTTTTCCTTTTTCTGCTGGTTGAAGCTGGTTTTTGGTTGTTGATTAAATATCCCAACAGGGTGAGCAGTTTTTGAAAATAATCTATCCGTGACTTTGTTCATATGTGAATGGGCATGATTTACACATGACACATATTAGGGGTGTTGCAATAGTAAACCTATATTTGTCACTCCATAGAAAATGCATATTGGCCATCGATTTTTTTTTTTTAGTGAAGGGCATACAAAATACATTTGTTGGTGGGTGTCTAGCAAAACTTTTGAGCTATTGTAGGACTCATTCATCTGAGGCTTCTTTGTTTAAGCTCTAACCGAGCCTTGTTACTCGCAAGTTAGAGTATCTACATCAGTTTTGATGGTTTTAAGTCACCGCAATCCAAGGATTCGGCCTTCCGTGCTCGAGACAGCTTCCTCCAGTTCATCGAGCCTTCTCTGAAGACATGAAATTGAGTCATTCGGCGTGAAATAGACGCTTATGAATGTCAAACCCACGAAACCAATGAGCAAAAAGCCATTTCCGCTGGAGCAAGTCCGAGCTGTGGGTAGAGCCCAATCACGTACCCAGATGGTGGCGGTGCCGGATCAATCACAATACCATCCAGCCTCCTCCTTGTGTTGTATTTGCTCAGATAATAGCAACAAGTCGACATTTTCCTACCACGCAATCTGGTCTAGTAGATCTTGTGCGGTTGAGCTACGGTGTAGGTTGATATGCAGGACTTGAATCATGTCTTTGCTCTTTTCTTGCTTAGCCTCTTTGAACTCCTGGCACCTACCACTTCCTGGGATATGAGCCAGATCTTCAGACTTCCGCCCCTTATCTTTGCACAAGATGCAATGGGGTTCGTTTTGGCAATCTTTCGCTTTATGGCCAGAAGTGCCACACTTGTAGCACAGTTTGCTTGATGGTTTTAGGTTTGTATGAAAGGAGTGTAACGAGTCCATCATATATTCATATATTCATTCCTCTCCCTACTCTGTTTTTAATTTCCTCTGGTATTTCTCATTTGTTTGAAGGTAGCATCCCTGTCATGGTCAGTTTGCATGGCAGGTGAAGTTACTCTTTGAAAGTGGTACTGATGTCCAAGTTTCGATACCAAGTGTGGGTAGTGAGTTTTCTATTGGTGCCATGTATACTGCGAGTAAGCTCCCTAACAAAATATTCTACCGAGCGCATATGGTCTGCCACTCTTAGACATGTTTAGCTTCATCCCATACTTCGGCATCAAGCTTATTGTGAATAAATATCCTAAACCTGCACCTCCTTCGGAATAGGGAGCAGTTGCCCATGCTTTTCAGGAATATTATTTGACGGCCCTGATTGAAAGAGTTGTCTTTTTCAAACAACGACATCATCGAAATGTAGTACCACCAAAGAAAGTCACACCTCTATTCTGCTACTATCAAGGCTCTGATGATTGTCTTTCGACATAAGAAAACCCTGGAGATATCTAGTCTCGTTTCTGCTTATGTCATTTTAGGTTGTTACACCTTGACAATACTTATTTCCTTTCATGGTAGGCTTTGATTTGTCCTTTTGATAATCTTCCAACTGTTTGAATAATCAATCAATACTGGTCAAACTCTATCTTTAACATCTTCATCGTCCACTGAATCTTTCAATACTTTCAAGATTATCGACCCCCATAAAGCCTGGGTTTCATTATATGCCAATGCACTAACTTCTTCATCCGCTTACATAAGCGGGGATGGAAGTGACGAGTGATTAAGATTTCGTGGGTCAGACCGTTTTACCATACCGTGTCAAAGGCTTTAGGAAGGTCCAGGAGACAAGCGATAGTAGAGGACTCGTTATGTAGGTGAAAAACAGGATGAAGAACCTTGATCCATTGAATGTAAAGGATAGCTCGCGAGCTGAAAATGGGGGATGGTTTCATTTGTGGCCTGGCTTGACTCTATAAATTCCTTGATGATGATTTAGAAAATCATTCCAAGACAAGCTTCGTTGGTGTTTGGTAGAAGGGATTTATACATTTTTTTGACGATCGGAACAAATATGACCTTGCGCCACGAGCGCAAGAGTGGGTGTTGGTACAATGATTGGTTGGGAGTTCGGGGCTACTGAGTTTGAGTGAGCTCTGAAATGGTGCACTATGGAGGTAGCACGGGTAATGGCGTTTGGGTTGAACGTAAAGTCCTGCCAATAGGGATGTTTGGTATTGATTAATCTACCACGAAGAAGGTAAAGATGTTCGTTACAAGGGTCGGGAAAGTTTATCTAGGTATGATTTGAAAAAAAAATTATAAAGGATACAATTTTGAGTCCCAACCATTACAGTAGTGATTTAAATGGAAGCTGATTTGGGCATTTGCAGGAGAATTAGGGAATCTTTGATTTCATGCAAAATGAAGATAATGGTACTATTGTCATAAGTGCTTCATAGTCTATCAGTTCGATGGATCGTAAAATTTCGAAAAGAGAGGCAGTGTCTAGCGTATAGTTTGGTTTCACAGACAAACACAATATCCCTTTTAATACCGCTGAGCATCATTTCGAGTTTATCCCACTTGGTCCAAACGTTTCGGATTGTTACCTGCTTCAAAATCTTCATAAGAGATTTTTATTGGTCTATTGTATTAGCTGATTTAGGATCTTTTGCTTACTTTGCTATCTACTTTGTTTTCAATAATGCCATACTTCAACTGCTTCGATGTTGTTGACTATTCAATATTTAATATGAATAGAGTACAGACAGGCAATTGATACTAAGCATGTATTTCGTGTATTGCAATGTATTTCACCGCAAAAAATAGTAAACCTTCGGTTTAAGAATTGCTTTATCGGTATATATCGAATGAAACAAAACCTTTGACGGGAGGGGTGTGTAAGCCCTGAGTGTGGGACTGCCAGACGCGCAATGCTTCTGGTCTACCTACTACTTCCCCTGTCAACCGGAGAACCTAGTCTGGAACTGTAAGGGCTAGGCCTTGTGTTCTTATGCCCAGAAGCCTCTTCAGATTATGAGAATCTCTTCTTCAACTGGAAGACATTACATTTAATTGAGACAACCACATAAAATTCAAGATCATTAGTTTGATATTTGCAACGTTCATAACGCTAGACAAAACTACCCAAGGAATTTCCACACTTTACTATTTAGATTTCTACAATTTATTATTTTGCAGGATTTCCAGAGTTTCTACTTTTTGAACTTCTTCTTAGTTTGCGAAAACAAAAACAAGAAAAGATAAGGCAAAAGTCATTAAGAAACAACTTCCCACATCCGCTTGCTGGAAAGGAGAAGCCATATATAACAAAGTCATCAGACTACTTCTGTGATTTATCCCTCTTACATGCTGTGGTTTAGTTCTACATATGCTTTATCTTATTGTTGCATAGAAATCAGTCCTTGATGCGGGTGTTCATTTCTTCGGAGTACTTGGTCATGACGGTTTAAATACATCTTTTTTGACTCAGGTAAGTGTAACTTCATCTTACGAATATTCTCCTCATTGAAATACGAAATTTTTGCAACTTCAGAAAAGCCCTGAAAACGAAATTATTGGGGCTTTTCTGAAGTTAGAGATGGACATATGAGTAATGAAAATTTTTCAATGCAAAACACATTTCAAAAACAACAACGATATGTTTTCTGTGTGGTTTTTTTGTGTGGTATTTTCAAAACGAAACAAAAAGATTGATTTTTTTAAATTATACTGTATTTGTTCTCATGGTATTATGGTTATGCGAAAATCTGATTTTCACGCCCTCTGCGTAATCCAGAAAATTCTAAATATTTCCAATGTTTGACCATAGGTTTTAAGGTTACCAAGACGGAACCATTAATCATCAAACCGAGGTTGTAGTGTACCTGAAGTGTTTTGAAAATTTTCAGTGTAGTACGGCAAGTTAAAAGTTTTAAAAGTCGGAATAGTTCTCAGAATTGTCAAAACAACTTCTTATAGTTATAAAATTATTAATAAAAGCTTCGTCATAACATGAAATGTTGCTTAACACCGACATTGGTCAAATCGCAGTTTCTTGCTTGTGAAATGTGGTTGCCACGTTCATTCTGTAACTTCTTCAATTTTCGGTTTTGTAGGTCCTGCTGCTCGGATTCTTTTACTATTCAAAGACCTCCTTCATGAAATGTTGATGCTTTGCGTAACAAAATCCAGTTAGCCCTAATCAATCCAATTTTCAGTTTCGTATAGTGCTATGGTCTTTTTCCTCATTAGTTTTTCTGTGTGCGGCAAGGTAAGAGCCCACCAAAATTGAAAGGATTGAATTTAAATGCTGCAGTTCTAAATGACATTCGAAAAGAATGATGAACTCCAAGCATCTCCCACGTACTTCCGAAGATTAATCAAACATATTCTTCGTGAGAACTCATCCGATGATCATAATATTCCCACCATAATCGTTGAGTTTGTTCCGCCTAACCCAAAGCGACAAACAGAACTTAACGCCCTCAATGTACACAATTGTTCGATTTCAACTTGCTGCCACCTTTAAATTTAGGGAATCCCAACGCTCTTATTCCTTCGAAGACCATCTTTAAAATAACATTATGTCAAAGCATCCAATCAATACTTCCTGGAAATTGCGAATTGGGATCTGTGTGGGGACTCTTAAAGGCTGCGTTTTCGTGGAAAATAAATAGGTGGCAGCATCTTAAAGCTGAAACGGTCATTGCGATTCGTAGGGGTTGCAGATTCAATTGTTTTAGTGGTAAACTACCACCATTTGATTATTAGGTAGTTTCGGCACTTGCCAAATAATCCTGCAGGGGGGATTTACATAAATTATTATAAAACTACTAAAATACTTTGTCGTCGTTATATGTGGGAAATTTACTATTTTAAAGCAAATGCAACGTGAAAACAAGAAACCCGAAATTAGCCATTCTCATGCATATGTATTTGTTTTGACTTTTCCTGAATCTTGGTATGTTTCAATCGCATATTTAGCTGTCTTCAAGTTGGCACCCGGCAAAAGATCCAGGGCACCCACAAATAAGTATCCACTTGTTGTTTCCATATTTTGGGATGTCGACGGCACCGTCCATATCCTTAACCAACCTCAACACACCACAGCAGTGCTCTGTCCTTATGTATGAACATATGTACTCACAAACATACAACCACATATATATCGGGGGCCGATGTAGAAATAAGGTGCATACTTGACTATATATGTATACACGAAACGCTCCACGTATCTACACAAATATCGTCAAGATTCAGATATAGAAAATCTACAGATGATTTCATCTGTCTCTAGACAAGACGGTCGGCCATCTATTGACCTCGTCTTCCATCCCCAAGCCGGTCAGTGGCAGTCGAAACCATTTCAACATCATTTCCACCCTATTCCGAGTAGTTCAAGGATACCTTTATAGAAACGTTCGGGGAGGATATGCTGAAATTCTTGTGTGTGAGGTCATATACAAACATGGGGAGACATCATCTGTCCGGATGTTGGATCCCAGAGGACGAAGGTATTCTCAACTTCAATGCAGAGAATATTGAAAGAGAAAGTTCAGGGCTGTGGAAATCGTCGAGATGGCTCTCCATGAAGCAGAAGTCACGTTCACAGTCAACACCGTCAAGAGTATAATAGGAGCAACTGACTCTGTGCAAGGAATAAGAAGTATATATAAGAAAGGATGCGGTAGAAAGCGTAGTCAGTGCCGGTGAATGTCAGCAATGATAACCTTGAGAAGAAAGCGAAAGTTTTTCTTTCTGGCTTATACAAGAGACTTTTCTCTTTTTCCTTTCGTTCACCTTCGTCCCGCAGCTGCTTCATGCGCTTGTATATAATACGAAAAAAGGACAAGTGGCGGCAGACTGGAGAGGAACGCTATTCGGTTCAATTCACAGCTATTTCTTCGAATTTTCTAGAAGTACAAGAAAAGACGAGGACATCGAAAGCAAAGACGTTGGCGGCCACCGACAACGTCGACATCGCCAACAATGTCTGAATGGGAAATGTGACAGAATGGAAATGCCCAGAAAAATCAAAGAAAATAACTAGCTGCCGAGGACCTACTGGCATCATAGCAGGGTATCTTTAAGGTTGGATTATTTCACTTTCAGTTTCATTTCTTTCTTTCGATCACATTCGCTTGGCAAGGATGTGGGTCGTTTGCAAGGACACGATAAAGCAACAACAGCTGAGAGTTTGAGATGATAGAATGAATGCTTATGGTTTGATGCAACAGTAGTTAGAGGAACTTAATATTTAACGAAAAGTCTTCACTGCCCAAAAGATATGAGATGAGAGTTACCATTCAATTCACTGTTTTTGAAAAGTTTCTTATACTAAGTCCAGTCAAAAAAGGAGTTAATTTTATTTGGTTGCAAGTTTAAACCTTTTTTTAACCGATTCCGTAGCGGCGAAGGTCTTAACATGATAGCGGACTGCATTGGATTAGGTAATTTTCCCTATACATTGAAGACTCATCTGTTTATTGAGATATGCTAATAAAGCACACGAAACCGATGCCAGGTTACCTTACGTATGTTGATTTTCAATCACGATAAGCTCAATAGTTGGACAAACCAGAGCCTCGAAATCAAAAAATGCTGTTTCTCTTTTACATTAGAAAGAAAACTAATCCTGAGCAATCTGCCAGTTACTGTCCAAAGATACTTGAAAAATGACCAACTTCACAGTAATGCTTTGATTCTTAAATTGCAATATAAAATTTGAAAAATTTTCAAAACTTATCAACGATTATAGAAACTTCTTTGTATATCAATTTATTCATTTTCACTTACAAGTTGTAAGTTATTTATACCATTACTCTGCTGATTTTAGCAAGACTCAGAGGTGCGGAAGTTTAGATCTATTTTGTCGAATATCTCGAAAGTGAATTTATAATTAGAAAGAATGGTGGAAAAGTTCTCAACAATATTAATAAAATTTGAACGATTGTTCGAAGATCCCTGGCTTAGCCCAGTTCAATCGTCCTATTTTCAAAATCAATCTTTTGAAGAGATGTTTTCTTATTGTATCCTGACTCAGTCAATCTGTTAACTTTACTAGCTGCAGCCAAATATTCATTTTATGCTTCTTCTACTTGCAACACTTAATCTTCTTCAAGGCTATCATGGATATGTTATGCGAAACAAGGACGAGTTGCTACTGTTAAATAATTGTTGGTTAAAAATATTCCTAAAGCATTTGATTTTATTAACTTATTCATAAGGTACAAAGACTCATATATTGTAATAAATTGGGGAGATCCGTATTTTAGCAAGGACGCATAAGAGCGAAAAGGATGACTGAGAGACGATTCGTTCTTCCTTCTGCATTGACAAGCAGTCTGCCTGTAATACAATACTCAGCCCCGTAAGTCTTCAGATACCGGCAACATTCCCACTAAACTTTGTATTTTCTCCAATATCTCCCGCTTGTCTATTCTCTCCAATCTTTTCATTGGTACGCGTCATCTATAGTTGAGGAAAAAGTAATTAGAGAAACGCGCCTTTTCCGTCCTATGCAAGTAAGACTGAAAACTACCGGGCCCGACCAGCAGGGGGTCATACCAGCTCAATGGTAATGCAGGTGGTATTTCAGATTTTCTTGGCGACCATTTAGTTGCCTGATCAATTGGCAATAACACTGACACTAACGTTATATTAGGTCGGAAGCAGTCAGAAACGTCTACATGATAAGACGAGTTCTTTGGCATCACCCTAACGAAAAAACAAAGACAAAGCAACTGCTCAGTAAAAAAAGAAGAACTATTACCCCTTTGGTAATCTGTTCCAATGCCCGACAAGAGGGCTTAAGGAATCAACCTCCGAGGTGGGGTTATTTAGGTCCCGGAAGCTCCGTCGGAGACGGGCGTGGGCGCCACTCCTCTACCCTAATAAGAGACCCCCAGCCCTTAGAGGAGATGGGCTGTCCTCGGAAGCCGGACACTTACAATCTCTGGTGGATGTTTTGCCACCAACTTGCTACAAACGTTTTATATGTTTCTTTCGCGAGGATTATGCCGCGAGCCCAATGTCGCGAGCTGTTCTCACCTAGACCAATGAATTTCGTTAAAAATTTCACCAATCGTAGGATTGCTGTAAACTTCAATTTATTGGCTAATAACTTAACTAATTCATATTATTAATTTTATTAATGTATTAATGTATCGGACTTAAACTATTATTATCCTACTTACACTAATTATTACTCCTACTTACACTAATTATTACTCCTACTTACACTAATTACGGCGGGGGCCCCCAGACGACTTGTGTTCGGCTGCGATGGCTGCGAAAATTCTAGCCTGGACGACTGGCCTTCCGTTGTCGCTTCCCACTTTTGCTGCACTTACTTGCCTTAGGCGAAAATCCTAGCCTGGACGACTGGCCTTCTGTTGTCGCTTCCCACTTTTGCTGCACTTACTTGCCTTAGGCGAAAATCTGAGCCTGGATGACTGGCCTTCCGTTGTCCCTCCACGCGCTACTTCGGCTTTGCACTACGATATTCGATCCCTCGTCGTTCGGCTGTCGTTGACAACTTCTGCTACCCAGAACTTCGCAAAGTTGAATCCTCCACTCCAACTTTTCCACCTCCGGGCAATTTGCTTTTCGCGGTGCTATATCAATAACTCGCACACAATCTAACCTCACGGCATCCAGCAGAAGAAAAAGGGGCTCAGCTCCGGCTCGTCGGGCTTTTATCCCATTTGCCCAACGGTCGCCCGCTAAGATCAATGCCCGCTAAGGTGATTGCCCGGTGAGGTGATCGCCCGCAAGGAGGAAATTTCCGGGTTTCGAACCCCACAATTAGTATAGCCGCAAACCCCTTTCCCGAGCTTTTGCGGTGGCTTGGTTGCTGCGGCGGAGCAAAATTTTCCCCCAGTGCACGATTGGGCGGCGAATAATCGATGCTCGTTCCCTGACTCCGCCTCGTCTTCCAATCCAGTAAATCAAAATGTGGTGATGTGTTTAATGATATTTTCTAGCAGAATTCATTTCGTCGTCAGTGATTTTGAGCACTTCACAAACAAATATCTCCTTTTCGCCGATGTCTTCAAATCAATTAGCTTATTAAAACTATACTATCATTATCACTCGGTATCATAGTCATTTTATATCTACTATATAATTATATATTTATACTATTTATTCAATTAGCTCATTAAAACTATACTTTACTATACTTTACATTTTATATATACTATACTTTATACTTTACTTTTTATTTTTTTCGTGGAGAACAGCTCGCGGGACGAGCAATAACCAATCGTTAAATTTATTCTTTCGCCAAAAACACAAGAAATAATATGGTCGCGGCTTGTCGGCTAGCGAGTTGACTGAGGAGAGGAGTCGACCCGTAACAGAACATTGATAACAATATTCACAAGCCAAAATCTTCCAGAGCAATATGTCAAATGAATAGGATCCCAAACGAACGACACCTGCCGAAGTTGTAGTACAAAATACGGAACACATCCTTCAAGATTGTCTGACTGTAGACAACATGCGTCTCAATTGACTGAGGTGCACTAACTTAATATGATTGAGACGATGAGCGATAGCTAGCGGACTACCTTCGTTTGATTTGCAAACAATAACATCACATGCGATGAGATAAGGACAGAAGCTTGCCAATGCTTTTAGCAGGCCTTTCCTTCCTCAACCGTAATTACTTTTACTTAACTTTTATTTTTTTTTTTATGATTGGGTGGGGAAGGCCACTTTCTCCCTTTGTCGGACAATCCTGCTGGACTACTGACTCAACACCTCATACACCAACTATAGTACTGAGTTTGTTACTGTTTGATTCATGACCTTAGGCTTGGCCTCACCTAATGTCAAATGCATTTTATGATTCTTGAAGTATGCGTTTGAAGTATGCGTTTTTCGTTCGCAGTATCTCCGGAGCGTAATGTACTTCTCGATTTATATTGCAAGTAATGTTTGCATTTTTTAATAAGGCTTTCCAAATGGAGTCCTTCAAAAGTATTGGGAAGATCACCGCTGTCTGTGCCATCTCGTCGTCATACTCCACTCTGATGCAGAATTTGTATTTTGAAGACCGTTATTTCCTTTGATACCTGGATACCTTTGATGCCTTTCCTTGATACCTGGACCAGGTATAATCCAACACATTCATGCTCTCGACTGAACCACGGTCACAAATCGTTGATTAACGTGGTCAATTTTTTATAGCTTGCTCAAGACTCGTTCCGCAAAGGACGTATATAATATCTATCAACTGCTTTTTTATTACCCTTGTGTTATCCAAGGTACATTCTGTTATAAATTCTTTTATTAAAAGGACGATGGAATAGCTTGACAGCTATTATCCGTAAGAATAAGATAATCCATTGTTGTTCATTGTTGAAAACTTGGTCCCATGTTTATACTTCATTTAGAAGCATAGAAATTACGACGCTCATCGAGAGTCACCTTAGTCTCACACTTGGCCTCATCAAAATAATAATAGCTTTCAACTATTAGAATATTATTTGTCAGTTATAAGGCATATAAGATTAATTCCATGATAAAATGAAGTCTCCGGTTTTAAAAATGTAAAAATTCCGTGACTTTGAAACTCCTTCGATTGAAATGAAAAACCCTGAAGGGTTAATATTAATTTTTAATGTCTTGCTTCACTTTGGAATTACTTTCTCTGTCTATTTCCCTCTCCCTCTCTCTCTCTTTCTCTCACTTGAGAAATGAACTGGCTCAAAAATTTTGAATTGTATTTGTGTGCTGTCTTAATCAGACGGCTGTTTCGGGGCTAATATTGGGATCTCTACAGATGTTTTAATATTGATGGTCATAATCTATTATTATTATCATTATTATTATTATTATTATTATTATTATTATTATTATTATTATTATTATTATTATTTTTATTTTTATTATTTGTATTGGGTCCACTTGCTGGAAATAGCATAGGCCAGCATCGGCCCTTAGCTACCCACGTATAGTGCTATTGTTTACAGTCCATCCTGTCATCCATAAAGCCAAGGAATTCCACCAGCTCTGTGGTCGCCAAGTGTTCCAATTCTGTTACGCCAGTTCACCTCAGCCAAATAAGGCATTTGTTTGGCAGGCTCGGGCAATCTAGGAGGAAGTGTCCTGTACTTTCTTCCTCCTCACCCCAAGCTCGGCAGGTGTCATCCGTTTGGATTCCTATTCGTTTGGCGTGTTGACCTAAAAGATTATAGCCCGTTAATACTGCCACCAATGTTCTAACGCCATTTCGGTTTCCCCCAGGAGTTGTTTTGTTTTGGAGTTGCTCTCCAGTTCATAATTCGGTCGAGTTGCGGGTGATCTGGGAAAAAGATTCCTGCGCCGGTTCCCTCATTCGTTTTGGAACCATGTGGATCGTTTTTGGTTATAATCTGTACAATCTCTATTATTTTTTATTGATCACTTTTATACCATTAAAAATAGGTCCTAGAAAGGTCCCTTTTCTCAGATCATAAAAATTGAAAATGAGAAGAATTATTTTTAACAAATTTAAAGGTTAAAAACACCTCAATCGAAAAATAGCAAACGTTTTATTTTTTGAAATTCAAAAGGATGGTTACATCTTCTGGTGTGAAGGATGCAACCCTATTTGCATGCGTAAACTGCTCAATAATAAACCCAGGAGCCTTAATAAAGCAACAAAATTCTTGACTAAATATGTTTTTGGAAGTAAGTCTATCAAGAGGGCATTAATATGTTATTTTAAATGCTTTAAGATCTCAAAACTGTCGTTTGAACCTTGTAGGTCTTGCCTTCATCTGATTAAGGACGCTTTTTGGCTGTGTCTTTTTCGGCTCGTTCTGATTTCTTACTCCAAATGCTCGCTCAATATGAAAGCGGCGAGCCTGATGGAACAAAGCATTAATAAACAAATTTTTGGACTTCTGCAATGGGCATACAAACTTCCATGACCGTATACCGAATATTAGTGAAGTCCGAACATTTTACTGAGGGTAAATGCTGAAGTATATATATGTACTGAATTATTGATGAGTATGTAACGCAGTGCCTAACATTGTGTCTATTGGTCCGAAAATAGTTGGAACGGGTTTGTCCAGGACCCCTGCAGTTCCTTCTCACCCAAACTAATAATTTAATTTAATTTCATAAACAGTGTCATATTTTTGAAGGTTCAAATTTTAAAATTGCAATAAACTCTTCAAAACTACATTGATTATTCAGTTTTAAGTTAAAGTAAATCAATGCCAATTTAAAATCATTCTTGCTGAATGCCCACCATGGCAAACAATGAAAAAGTGGGTTTGATTCACCCAATTTTAATCCAATTTTAACAAATAAATCAGATTTTATTTCTTCAATAGCTAATCGAATATTTTTTATCTTTTATCTTTATCAATCTTGTTAGTTAGCTTTCATAAACCAAGGACTTTTGATAATCCCGCACAAAATTATCTGCAGGCGCTGAACCACATGATCCCGAAGCCAATTGATTGCACCATTTCATGAGATACTTTCATCTCCGAATTCCGTTCACATTTGACCAATTATTTCGGTGGTTGTGTGACATTAAGACTCATTGAGCTGAACCCATACGATTTCGACGGTTGTATCATCGACTTTTTGAAAGAAATATGTGCAAATCTTTGACATTGACACATGTCATATACAGTTTATTCCCGTTGAAAGATTTCATGCATTCCACCCATATAATTATTGCTGAAATAAAGGCATCCTTGATCCACCTATTTGCCAGAATGCAATACTTAAAGCCTTGAAAATACCATACTGAAAGTGCAACTGGAATGAGACATTTCGAAAACGACTGTTGCAATATAAAAAACGAGGTAATGGACGGACTTCGTCTGCATACTTCAAGTTATGCGGGGTTCAATACGTGCTATAATACTTACTAGGAAGACGGAAGACTAGATAGAACGACGAAAGAGTAGCCTGCCTTGAAGGGAAGAAAGTCGAAAAGCTTCTTCACGAGACGAAAGCGAAAGGACTCTCGCTCTTTTGCCAGAAGTGTGGAAAGACAAAACACGAGGCAGATGGTTGCGCCCGGAGTGAGCCACCGCCCCACTTTCTAATCAGGAACCGAAAGCATGTAGCTTCCAAGCGAGAATGTGTTTTCGCTGTCCCACCTTCACAATATAAAAAAATCAAAGTTTTCTGAATAACTTTTTTGACCGAGCATTGTGGATTACGCCTGTCACACGTTCTTAACATGTTTAAGGTGGGAGACGATTCTTTCGCAACTCGTGCAACTCTCCAAATAACTGAGTGTAAAAGTATCTGGTAGCTAAAGCATCTGGTATCAGAGGAAAAATGACACTGTGTATCGTACTACTGTTTGACGATTCTTCTTGTGAAGAATGTGATTTCCCTTGGATCGCTTTTCCCTTGGAATTCCCTTGGATCACTTGTCAGCACAAAGGGAATGGGACTTATTCTCAGTTCCACGCCTTTTCAAACATCCAGGTTGGAAGATGGATCCCTTCAAACCAACGGCGCCATTAAGAGATGACTTCAAAGAGACCTAGTCCGAGCTTATGCGACAAACTGTTACAGTCTAGATTCTGAGTGTTACATGGGAGATGCTTAATTGGTTGTCTTATTTCTGTGTATGACTCAGCGTCGGATAGTCAGAGCGGAAAAGCCTTCACCTCTCAACTCAGGTCATGATACTGTCAAAGAAGTTAGTTCCTGTGTTTCACTTGTCCCGATTGGAAAACAAGTCCTCGAGACGAAAGGATGGATGAAATATTTTCGCTTATTTGACCTAGTCTATAAAAGGTAACGGTAGGAATGGCGGCTGCCAATAACCATATGGCCTGCACTGGGGGACTAATCTCGAATAAAAGACGCCTTCTCAGATGTACGATGTCGGCAACGCCCTTGAGTGGCTTTAAAGTTTAGACTAATGCTCTCAGCAATAAGTCATATGGCAAATGACTTATTTCAATAAAAAAGTGAGGAACTTTTCAGGTTCCGGGTGTATTCCGCACTGTATCTTAATTGGCGATGCTGGCTATTGGGCTATAGTGTGGTCTGCATAATGCTTCAGGCTGAAGAACTAAAGAGAACCTACTTACGTAGGAGCAATTGGAATGTGAAGCTGATAGCCTAGAGGACAAATAAATGACTCAACCTTTGTTAAAGGTACTGTGTTAAGCGATACATGAGGCAGGTGGTTCACACATAATTGCTCAGCAGCCATAGAGGCTTTCAGTTTTATTAGACTATATGATGTTCTAAACTTGCCGGCGAAAATTTACGGATCTCATAAAGGATATCAGAACGCATGAGAGCAGCCCGACTCCTACTCGTGGACGCACGAAAAAATGAGTCTCTATCAGTGCTGCAAAGCTCTCCTGTGGGAAACGAAAATCTGAAATGCATTCTCGCGCTATGACATCAGCCGATAGGTTTCTTCAAGCTTCAGTATAGGTTTCACAAGACAGACTAAGTGAAATTATATATATAACACTCTCGAAAAAAATATAATAACAGAAAACAGAAACAAACATCATATTGAGCAATGAGTCCTTAAGTCATACTTATGTTGCTTAATAGATCGAAAGTTTTCAAATCCTAACATGATCGTAACAATTTCAAAGTTTGAGTTAGATGTAACAAGCACCTTGAAAGCGAAATCGGAGCGCTGAAATGAGTGTCAAAACAAGCCCCAGGTATGTTCAAAAGCAAATTGTTGAGGAAAACTTAGACCCATGGAGGCCTTAAATCTGAGCTGACATCACTAAAGTTTGATTTCATCTGCATCAATTCCGGAACCAGTGTTAGCATGAAAAAGCTGCGATCGAATATGACAGAACAATCAGTTCGCCGAAAACGGAGAGAAGAAAAACAGCCAGAAACGAAAGGAATCTCCTGAAAGGAAAAGACTTTTGCATCGTTTGACAACAAAACTTTATACTTGAGCATTTCAGAAAAAAAGGACTCAACGCATCTCTGGATTGGCTTCCTTTAAAATAAATTGAATTGAGTTTAAAGAAAACCGCAAGCATAATGGTCCTTGTTGTAACTACCTATCCTTGTTGTAACTACGGAGCTTTGTTGACAACTTTGTCAGTGTGAAACTGCCCAAAAGAACTACCTTGAAAGTGTAACATTATTGTTTGAACGAATAGAAACTATGGTTAAACGAAAAATTAGTGTCATTATTGGTCTCAAGCACCTTGTATATTAATGGCCTGTCATTTACTATTAGGCATGCACCAATTCAAAGTTGCAACTCTGTTTTGTTGTTCCCAAGGAAGGAGGTTCCAAAGGATCGAGAGTATCTCTTTACAAGATGTAAATGTTGTTAAAAAGTTGTAAATACGTTTTAATTACGTATGTAAATACGTTGCCCGTTCAGAATCCAATCGCGATTGGCAGCTACATTCGAACGTCAAGAATCGTGTTGAAACTTTTTTTCTAGCATGATTTCTATTTTTGGAAGAGAATAATATTGTATGGTGCTTAACTTGAGGGCAAAGATTGATGTTTTCACACAGGAACATCTTTTTCAGCCGAAGCCTCGTAAATCAGAATGAACTCCGGCGCAGAATCAGCCTTTGCACTACTACGAGTATCGTTTTGGGGTTTGGCTTTGACGAGCCTTTTAACGGCAGAAGAAGATATGGATTTGCGTTCTCGTCTCTGACTCGACCCAAATTCTATCTTCAGCTACATTTTTGGCCATGACGTTCTAATCTGCTTGATGAACATTGACTCCATGAATAAAAATGATTTTCCTTCTGTTTATAAGTGAAAAATCTATGAACAATCATTGGACGCGCTTATCTCACTTTCGAAATGATGAGTTAAACGCTTCTTCTTTTCAAACTTGTTTCTTTACATGAGCAATTTTTTGTACTTTTTGCATGTTTTCTTTTATTTCCGAAATCGATATACGTCCGGACTGCTGTTCGTCTTCAACTTAGTGATGCCCGTTTCAAATCACTCATGTACCTTGTCAACAGTCTTCAGAGTTACCACGTTATCGCCATACAACTATTTAATATGTCATCAGCTGCGCTGGTACGTTTTTCAAACATAAAACAAAACTTCATGTTGACGCGATGTTCAAAATCTTTGATGTGTGACAGATGCGATAAAAACGAACTCACTCTCGAGACTACGGAGACATACTACGTCATATGGATATAATGGATGGACTTCTGTTATTACAAAATCGGAAAATTTTTCAGAACGATCGTCTTAAAATCAAAGGAAAACTTTGCACAATACAAACATTGCAGTTCCGGGTGCTGTCAAAAGTCTAGAAATATCTCGTGTCAAATGTCCACGGCTTAGTATAAAAGCTTATTGTTTGAAGTCGCGTTACAGATAGTGAAGCACAGTTTGAATGTTAACTCCTTCAAAACATTTCAAATAATCAGCGATTTTTAAAACGGCAATTACATTGTCAAAATGCAAATTAATCACATTCTTCGATTTCAGCATGGTTTCAAACACCTTCAAAAAATATCTTTTGGCACTAGCGTTAAGTCAGAAATGGCCCAAGATAACCATTCATATGTTGTCATTTGCAAGTCGTTCTCCTAGGATTTCTATCTAGCTTATCGTATTCACACCCATACTCCTTACAACGCGTTACCTACTTCTTAACGCTGGACGCAGATATTTTGGTATATATTGCAGCCTGTGAAAAACTTAGTTTTGTTCTTCTGGATATCTTGCAAAGGACATTGTCTCGAACGGGCATTTGGGAACTCATGTAGATGTATGAGTACTTCAGTAAAGTTGCAAGCCATCTCTCCTTCAGGTCATTGTTGAAGCGCGCGAAGCAGAGGGAATTATTGACAAGGCAAAGCGAACGATACACGCACCATCCCTCTGCGGGCTGACATATAGTAGGCGTGTACGTTTAGTTGGACTTCAATTGAAGCTAAGCGTCGTATGTTGAAGATGCTGTGCTCCACAGAGAAGCACAACGCAAGAAAATTTGTGTTTCACTTAACAAACCGGGTGAAGACGGTTGTTATGCTACGGGAGGCTTGTCTTAGCTCTCAAAACTGTGTTAATCGTGAACACTAAATATTCGGGGAAGGCACAAGGGATGCTGAAGATGGAGACCACAGAGAACTTTGGCCATATGTTGGTAAAATCGAAGATTCTACGACTCGGACATGGCATCCCCGGAGATCTTGTTATTCTCAAGGATCATGAGGTATTTTAGGGGTCACCATGTACGGGCCTACAGAACCTGTCCAAAAGGCTACGACGAGGAGGTTGAACGAGATCACCGTCAATGGCACGCGGTGCGTGTACGGCGAGTGGAAAGAGCGCTGAAGCTGACATTGACGCGAAAGGAGCTTACTTCGAATATTTTTGACTAATTGTAGCTATATTTGCAATACATTTTTTCCTTAACTCCTTCAATTTTACTTTGAGGCAATGTGCAGAGTAAGGATTTCTTGCACGAAATAATAAACTTCACGAGTCACAATAGAGATAAAATTGGGAGCCGCTTTATTAAAAAAAAGAGTATAACTTCGACTTAAACATTTGATTGCTTTTGCTAGGATATCTCACAATTTGTCTGTGTTTTCCTTAGCATCCTTAATATCGTCCAAAAACGGAGATGTTTATAATGCATACCAAACGCTTGGCGAAACTCAAAAGGATGATTTAATTACAAGCAAATTTATATTCCGAATTAATTTTTTTAAAACCTCGAAATTTGTCAGTAAGATTTAACACTTACTACTTATTTACTTCCTACCTATTTAAGATCCAGGATCAACGTCTTTACCTGCGTTTTTCTGGTTAACTGAGCAGTTTTCACAGACGTCTACGACGTATAGACGTCTAACGCTGGAGCAAAAAAAACGACTTTTGACAACACGCGAGTAAAATGTCGGAATAGACGAACTGGCGCTGAGCGTGCAAGTTCTTTACATTAGTCCTGCCAAATTACTGCTAGTTAATATATACCAATTCATGCATCAAACAATAATGCTCATGTTCCTCTCAAATAATTTTGCCAGCAGAAAACGTGTATTCATCTTGGAAAAGGACAGGACATCGTTTTTAATCAAGCTTTGCATACAACACTTTTACGAACAACTAAATTGTAGCATAAAGTTGGCCACACTGTTACGGCAACATGAAAGAACAACATCCGCCGTCCAACAAGGATATTTCTAAGAGCATTCAAACAAAAGGACAACCAGCATAGACTCAGACCATCACTTAATGCGAAAAGTTCATCGTTGTAGCCTCGACCTCGACAAGGGAGCGTGTAGCTATAATCGTGGAGTGTGTCACGAAAAATCAAGGAATCCTGCAACGGGAGGAAAGCAGTCGACGTTAAAGTCGGCAACAGGTTATTTATACAGTGCGTCCCTGCATAGGTTTGTGATATTTTAAATCGAATTCGGACTTGGTGTTCAAGACGGATTTAGCTGTTATGACACCTTCTTGCGCGTATGCACGAACAATCGCAATAGACGAAACCTCGAAATTGTCAATTATGCAATGTGAGAGTAAATTCATTCCGCTGATTAACGCAGGACACATAACGTTCTTTGATGAAGCACACGTTCCACATAATGTGGTTTTGTATATTAGAAAAATCAAAGTAATAGCTCATGCCTTAATGTGTGTGTATGTGTGTATAGGATACTTGCAGTGCGTTAAATTTAATTACTCGAAATATTTCCAACGCGCATAGCACAAGCACCAACCACATGTGCTGGTAGGGCAAACTTTCAGGCAAACGAGGTGGAGTTGCTTGGAAAAATTTTTGTAGATACACGTGGCGTCAGGTGGATGCCGTTGCGCCCGTCCCATTTCTTATTCAAAAAGATACTTCAAGGCTATTCTTGGAAATTTCCAAGTACTTCTCTTACAGTGCTAAGGCTGCTCCCGGTTTTGGTTCAGTGAGGAAGAAATTTTGCCTGTGAAATATCAAAGGCTATGCCAGGGATCTTGTTTTCCTCTAAAATATTGTAGATACTACCTTTGACTACAAAGGAGTATATTGAAAGTGGACAAAAGGTATCGAAAAAATCGATGTCATAGGCGTTTCGATGTTCATTTGATGTCTTTTCACTATTGAATCAATGGCAGAAAGAAAAGATACAAACAAGACGTGGAAATTTTTCGCAATAGATGCTTTCTTGAATTATTGCGTAGGTGAAATGGTATACCATTTGGGAGAAAGGTATTAAAATCATCAAATGTTATCAAATGTGAGGCAAATACTTTAAAGTGTCGGGTTTTGCAAAGGCAGCGCATTTTCCAGGAGCGTAGGCGTTGAGTTCAACCCGCACATAGCGAAGCTGCAGTCTTATACGAAACTGAAAAATATTGAATTTCTTTAAAATTAAACTTCAGCAGGTGGTTTGAATAAACTTCAAGGGCGAAGACAACCCTGTAAAAAAATTGAAATCATTTCAATTATTCCAAATCTTGAGACTAATAATGAGTACAATAGATTGATTGATTATAGTTGAAAAAGATCCAAATTTTGACCTCAATCGAGATCGTTGGTGCCACTTTGCTGAATAGGGAACACTCGGCAGAATTACATACTAACGGCCAGGTTGAGAAATCTGAATATTTCGTTTGACCACTGGTTACAGTAGTTGCTACCCTAACGTGGAAGAGGAAAAATTTGGCGATTGATTCTCCTTTCTTAAATGTCTAAAACCGTTTAAAATCTGAGAGGAAACATTTTCAGCGTTGAAAAGATTTTATTTGGCAGCCAGGCGACTATTATTAGTATGATAAGGACGCAACACCACGTTGGTAAAACATCAAATCAAAACGTGGTACGAAGGTGCTTCTAAACAGTAGCTAAAATGTCCATGGCTTTACGGTGGAGATCTCAATAAGGAATAAGCATTAATCACCAGCTACTCAAAAACAGACTTCCTGTTCGGTGGTTCTGACTGTCCCCATCGCTAAATCAAATAGAAGTTTCAAATATATTTGGATAAACAAGTACTTTTTTCCTGTGACTTTTTACCTATAAGTGACCAACCTAAGTTTGTCTCAGGTCTTCGCTTAAAATAAACTTGAAGTAAAAAATTTAACCATAATTGAAATGATGCATCAAATTACCTCACTAATAGCTGAAGTAAATTCAGCCATCATTGGCATTTGAATGGTATACCATTTTTTGACATACTACTATTGGCAAGGTAATATATGATAGGTTAATACATCGCCTAGTTATCACATAATTTGTGTGATGTGGTAAATGAGGATAATACATTAGCAACATCTGTGTTCCAAAGTAACCTTTATACCCGTTTCTCCCTCTTATCAGGACTTTGATGTCTGACATGGGGACAAAGTTTCTTTTCTGGAATTGTGACCGAGTTTTCTAATTTGATTTAAATTCTCTTGATGAATATTCTCAACTCTTCACGTATCAAATCAATGAACTCTTCAGAAGTTTGGTTCATACTTACCTGGTCTATTTCAATGTGAAAAGTTTCGTATTTAGTCTTTTTTTTTCTCCTGTGGATGTTTTTTCGAGTAAGAATGATGATCGGAAGAAAATGCATTGAGGAAATATTATAGAAGAAATCTGATGACATTCGAAAGTTGAATGCAAGACTCTTACGTCCAAGCATGTTGTCTTATTGGATATGCACAAGCACAGTTGTTCATCTGCAATGGATCTATCTAGCTTGGTCTCAATTCGTCTGATTTTAAAACTGGCAACAGGCGGATCTACTCCTATCGCAGACTGACCTTTGAAGATAAAATGTTCAATAGCAAACCAAAAGATTTTCACGAACGTCCTTAAGCCTGGCATAATTTTCTGCATCTATATTTACGTATAGCAAAAAGCGATTATTCAATCTAAAGTCTAAAAAATTCAATCTAAAAAGTCCGTTGGCATATTGAAAGAAGTCGCCGCTGTTTCAATTGATGACATCAATGGCTCAAATCTCAATACTCACGTGGAATGCAAGTCTTTAGAACTCTAGTGAGTTCAAAGATTTCGTATCCGAACGTAAATTCGACATTATAGTCATCCAAGAAAAACTCTTGAAGCCCGGAAATCGATTCCGTAGACACGGGGGTAGAGAACGTGGCACAGCCATTCTCGTGAGGCGAAATGTGAGTCACAATGTTTTCAACACACCTCAATTCCAACACATGGAAGCCATAAACAACATGAAAGCTAAAAATGTTGTTCCATGTGTTGGAATTCCAACACCGAACTGATTTCCAGTCATTTTTCGTGACGTCTACAGAAATCTAACCCCCAGAGAAATATAAGCTTCTTCCATGCCAATCACTTTGAGGCACCAGTATCCTTCGATTAATATCCAATCCTTAGCCGAAGACCTTAACGCTAAACATGACCAAGAAGCAACCAAGCCGGGATCAGGCTACACAAATCCATCACAATGAATCAATTAAGGCTGTACATCCCCAATGAACCAATCTAATACGGGGTAACACATGATCACGCATTAGACATATCATATTGCGTATTTTCTCAACTGAAGTTCACTTAGAAGTCCGTGACGAACTATCATCAGACCATATTTTCGATTAAGAAACACCTTTTTAGAAGTTCCCGTACGAGAACGTAGAATTACAGATTAGAAAGTTTACCAAGTCGCATTGGCTAAAGAAACAAACAAAGAGAAAACCATTGAATCTCTAACAAACAAGATCACACATGTAAAAAAGGACAACTCGATCACAACTCCGAAAAGCGAAATGAATCGCTATGAGCTCCTACAAAACATTAAATAACTAATTAGGATAAGGTATAAAGTTCGGAGAAGAGGCAAAGTCTACAGGTGACCCTAATTTGAAAGTGAAAGCCACCTAGCTAACAAACAAAATACGTGACAAGATATAAGAATTTAGAAATGACCAAAAGGAGACTTTTGTTTAAAGTTGTGACCAAGGTTCCGTTGCCTATTGCAGTGTGTCCAAATACTTTTGGCTGCAAAACAAAGTACAATTACCACCTATCCATGGCCAAAACGAAATGTAATACTACAATAACTCTACTGAACCCCAGCTTATAAGCGTGGTCCAGCACATAAGAACATGTCTAGAGCGCAGAGAATCAACAGAACCGGTTATGTTTGAGGTAGCCAACGCTATTGATAAAGTCTGGCATGCAGAGCTTATGCTCAAAATGCATGAACTCACCACCCAAATCATAGGCTCCTTCAGGAGGACAGAACATTTTGTGTCAAAATCAACAATCATCTATTAGTCCTACGACTCATTGAAGCTGAAGTTTCTCAAGGAACACCTATCTCACCGATCTTCTATAATATATAAAGAGATGAAGACCCTTCCAACCTGCCCCCGATAATAAAAATGTCACTGTATCCTGATGACACCTGTATCTTCACTAGATGGCGACAAGCATAAGTCATAACGTCGAAATAGTAACATTAACGATTACTATCTTGGAATATTTGCGCAGATGGAAAATCAAAATCAACCCGGAAAAAACACAAGCCACATTAACAATGCCGATGGGATGAGAAACTTTCCAGAAAATCACAATAGACAACGAGCCCATACAATGGAAAAGTACGACAAAATATCTTTGCCTTTCCCTTGAAGATAGATTTCCTTGGAGACCCCGATTACAAAACAAACGAGGACACCGTATACGCCTGCTACCCAAGTCTACCCACTTTTTGAATCGAAAAAACTCAGTTTGACTCGGACGCTACTGTACGGTAACTCCACTTTCTACCAAACGACAAAGAGCAACAACATAGCGCCTCAGTTCTACCAAAAGCGAATGATAAGAAGAGTCTTAGGTACTCCATGGCACATCAGATTCACGAACATATACAAAGACCCTAAAATAGAAACAATAGAAAAATACTTGCATGACAAGGCTCTAACCCTTTTGAACACAAAAGATAACCGGGAAAACAGTACCCTCGTGTTCCTTAGAAAATTGCGCTATGAAGAAAATTCCAAATACCCAAGTACCCGCCAAATAACACAGTTTAGAATCTGCAATAGTACCAAAAAGCTCGCAAAATCGTGAGTGGACATATACAGCTCATAGATAAAAGGAAGTGCTAAATCACACTAACTCCATACATCCCATATGCCAATAGTATAAGGTATTAGGTAAGCCTATTAGTCAAGTATGTAATCTAATAACTCACATTTCTTCACACGAGAATGACTGGCCCTATACTTTTACACATATCTCTGTCATTTTTGTACAGATTTTGGGCATAGCGTCATGATAAAACAGCATGAATCCTTTGTACAAACCCTCTTCGTAACAACTCCTTCTCCCCTCAATTCAACCGCTGAGCAAAAACCAAAAAACCATTACAAAGATAAGTCTAGTAGTGCATGTTCTATCTCTTTCTGCCAAAACATAGCTGGAAATGCTATTGCTGTTTTTTTTAAACGCTCGTATTAGAGCTGCAGATTTCAGACTTTAATGAGAATTCTTGATCATGTATAAGCTCCCCAGGCAAACCATGAAATAGGGATTCCACGGGAGAACGGAAACGTGGTGTAATTTGGTTGTGAATGTTTAGGTTTTTGTTTCAGACACAGAGAGTTTTCCTTGCACTATTGGCTGCATCATTTTATGAGTCAATAATTAAATATTAGGTATATAAGCTTCCAGCATTTTTGCATTAACGTTCAATTTAATGTTTTATAAGTAATTTATTCAGAATAAGGGGAAGGGTATCTTCGTTTATTTACTTACCCATGGAAAGGATACAAGTATCCCCGATAACTCTCAGAGACAAATCAATGTTTCCCTCCAATACTCACAAAATTTAGGCTTCTCGGCCTTATTGGCAGTTGACATTTACCTAAAAATTAACCTAAGTTTGACAATTATGACACCTTGCATGTTGCGAACATGGGACAGTACTTGGCGAACTAGTTTAGACTAATCTGGTCTGGTCTGATTTCATTTTGGGATCTCGAAAAAACATCGATTTGTTGTTTTCGAATTTAAAGTAAAATATTTCCATGGATCAAATTTGAGGATCTGCAAATTTACTATATTTATTTTGAGATTTTCCAAAAACTATATAGAGGTCGAAAAAACAAAAACGATGTTCTTGGCAGCACACATTGATTTCCAAGTCAACAAAACCGTGAATTATTCTTTTTGTTGTTAATATTTTTTAAACAGGCGCTTCCGTAGCATAGAATGTAGTATTAATAAAAGTGCAGGATAAAGTATTCTAGGGTATACTATTATTGCCATAAGCCAATGTTCAATTTTTTTTCGTTCCGTAATATGCGAATCCGAAAAACTTTGAAAATACTCTCATTAGTTATTTGGCATTATTTGGGTAGTTGCTCTTATGTGAATTCGGTTCCAGCTACAATTCGTACGTTGTTATCTACAGAATTTTCACCATATCATTATAATTCGACGGAAAATTTTATAAAAGGACACTTTTCGCAAACTAGTTTCGTAAAAAACCCATTCATCTTCGCCAAATTTCCACTCTTAAGGGAAAAAAATCGCTTTCGAATATTTCTACCATTATTGTCACTTGCATTTCATTCTATGTTAGTTTGCCAATGCAACGAAATTCATGGCCTTTATGTTGAAAGGTATTCCTACATTTGTTACAAAGACAGCATTTTTTATTTCGATATCGCATGATTACTAGTATTATTCCCTTAAAAATCGCATTCATTCAGCATTATCATGTGAGGACTTTCAGTAAAAAACATGTCCGAGAGTGTTCTGAATAGCAGACCACAGATTATAAAGAATGCAGCGCTCGTAAAAAAAACTAATTAATGTACATAATTGTGCATATTTCGACAGTTATTTGCCAAAGTTTCAGGCATTTTGCAAGAGCTGTTTTTGGTTGATTGTCGTTTGAGTGAGTCGATGTGAGTATTTTTGTGAAAATGTAAAATATTTAGTATAGAGCTGTTATCAAATTTTTGTTTTAAAAGTCATTCCGCTTACGAAAATCAAACATGAGTTGAACTCTGTATATGGCAACACTGCACCATCATTTAATTACAGTGAAATTTTGGGCAGCTGAATTTAAACGATCCCGTAAGAGCTTGAGAGATGATGAATGTTCAAAGGACGTCCAAAAACTGCTATTGCTGACGATAACGTTACAAAAGTTTACCAAACGGTGTTAGACGACCGCCGAATGAAGTGAGAGCAGAGCAGATAGCAGAGGTTATGAAAATGTCCAAGGAATGTATTTTTCAGATTTAAGATTTAGGAATCAGAAAACTGTCCGTGCGTTTTCTCAAGTTAGACCAAAAACGTGGTCGAATAAATATTTCCAACGCTCTGTTGGTACAATAAATCCGAGTTATTGTGCCGATTAAATACTGTAGATGAAACTTGAATACAACATTATACCCATTAAATAAAAATACAGTTTGGAAAAATACGAAAATTTTTTTGGGATAGTCATGGAGTTATCTGAATCAATTATCTTCAGAAATGAAAAACATCATTACTTGCCAAGCTGAAATTGCGAAATTTCAGCTTGGCAAGTAATGATGTTTTTCATCATTACAAATCTTCGAATAAGAGTTGAGATTCATCAACTATTGTCCCTATGTAGGTCGTATTAAGTTTAGTATGAGGATTAAATTCTAGATACCAAATCGAATACTAGATGTTGATAACAATCCACAAAAGCAGTCTAGTTAATCCGCAAAAAAAAATTCAAAGGCCTGGGCTCTATATACGAGGGTGGGTCAATAAGTCCTTAGAAAAAGGCATTAAAACACTTTTTTTTTGGTAATTTTTTTTTGGTAATTTTTTTTTATTTTTCATCATAACCTCCTCGAAGCTCAATACACTTGGTTAGACGTTTCTCTAATTGTTTCCACTCGTCAGAAAAAAAGATTTTGTAAGGTCCTTAAAATAAGGATTTGTTTGATCGATGACTTCTTCATTTGAAAAAAAGAACGTTGTCCAGCGAGCCATTTTTTCAGGTTTGGGAGTAGGAAAAAGTAACTGGGGCTAAATCTGGTGAATGCGGTGGGTGGTTGACCATTTCGAACTTTATTTCTTCAACTTTAGAGGCAACCACATTATTGTATTTTTGTCGACTGTGAACAAACGCGGCATCCATCATGCCGAAATCTTTTTCATATGTAATGTGTCATGTAAAATAGAAACGACGCAATCTTTTACAATTCCTGTAACCACAACTATCTCACTCAACTTTAATCTTCAGTCACTTAACACCATATCGTGGATATTCTTGATCATTTCTGGCGTAGTCGCCTCTACAGGACGTCCTGAGCGTGGTTCATCATTTGTTGGTGGACGACCACGTTTAAATTCATCTGACCAGTTATAAATAGTTGCAAGTAAAGGAGCAGATAACTTGCACCATAGCATCAATGCACAAGATTTGTTAGAGCCGTTCGCCACAGAAAAGAGAGCTGATCTGCTGCTGCTGAGCGAACAACATCGAAATAATACCTCACCAGCCTGGTGCTCCGATGACTCCCATACTGCTGAATGAGTCACGCCTGACGCCGAATGAGTCAATCCCATTTTTCCAAAATAGACTGGACGCGCTAGAGGATGCTGTTCTGAACACAGATGGCAAAGTTCTCGTAGCAGGAGACTTCAACGCCAGAGCCGTTGAGTGGGGCATGTCTCAAACCGATTCCAGAGGGCAACTCATTCTGGACATGTCGGCGAGGACCGGGTTGGTGGTTTTAAATACCAGCAATGTACCTACCTTCCGGTGCTGGGGCTGCGAAGGAACAATTCCAGATTTGACATTCGCCTCGGAGTCCTTCACTTCGACGACGCTGAATTGGAGAGTACTCTTGCAGTGCAGGCGCTTTTTCCAACTCATCCTGTCCACGTTGATGCTGCCCACGAGGTCGACTCAGGCGAATGTCCATCGTTCACTAAAAATGAGCTGGCCGATGCGGTGCTTTCTATGAAACCTCGAAAGGCACCAGGACCAGACGGCATTCTAACCGAGGTACTACAAATGGTTTTCCACGTTTGCCCTGATTTGCTACTCAATGTGTTTAATGCTTGCCTTAGAGAAGCTGTATTCTCATCTCGCTGGAAGGTGGCGAGGCTCACATTGATCAGCAAGGGAAAAGAGGACCCCGGGCTGCCATCTACATACCGCCCGCATTGTATGCTGGACACAGCCGGGAATGTGTTCGAAAAGCTCATCAAGAGAAGACTCACTGACGCAATTCGTGCTGCAGGGGACCTATCTCCTCGGCAGTATGGCTTTAGAGCAGGGCGATCTACTTCCGATGCCATCATGGAAGTGGTGAGTGCAGTCCGTCGAGCCGAAGCGCACAAAACTGAATAACGAGTTGTCTTGCTAGTGACGCTTGACGTCAGAAATGCCTTCAACTCCGCCAGATGGTCGGATATTCTTGGCACATTGGAACATTCTTTCCGATTGCCAGGGTATCTGATGCGGATTTTGAGGGATTACTTAAAGGACCCCAGTCTTCTCTATGACACACAAGATGGGCGGTGCAGTATGGAGATAACGTCTGGTGTAGCGCAAGGCTCCATACTGGGAGCAGACTTGTGTAACGCCTCATTTGACGGACTATTGAGGCTAGAGCTGCCAGATGAGTCACGCTTGGACGGCTATGGAAATTACATAGCAGCACTGGTCGCCGCGCGCACAGCCGGCCATGCGCAGCGCACACTGGGAATGCTAATGCGTCAAGTGAGGGAATGGATGACCACCCGTGGGTTCAGTTTGGCACTAGAGAAAAGAATTGCCAAGGTAATTCCTTTGCAGATCGGAGTTGCGACGGTTAAGTCTAAAGTTGCAATAAAATATTTGGGACTATTGATCGATTCAAAAATGAGCTTTTCGGAACAGATCAGGGCAACGGCGTAAAAGGCCGCGATAGGCGTCTCAGCTTTAAGTCGACTAATGTGCAACATCGGTGGGCCCACACCGAGCAAATGCCGACTTCTCATGAGTGCTGTACAGTCGGTGCTACGGTACGGCTCTGAGGTTTGGGCCGGAGCTCTCAGTAAGAAGCTGTACCGAAAGCGCTTGGCCCAGGTACAGAGGCGAGGAGCTTTGCGGGTTGCGTCTGCATACCGCACTGTCTCTGAGTCGGCGGTGCTGGTGATCGCAGGAGTGATACCCATCGCTCTCCTTGCTAGGGAGAGATGGCGAATTTATGACCGAAAAGTGGCGGGCTAAAGATATGCTGTCAACCGAGAAGAGAGGCAGCGCACAATACTCAAGTGGCAACAGTCCTGGGAAGGCGACTCTAATGGCCGCTGGACTGCCCGTCTTATAGGGGACGTGGGATCGTGGCTAAATCGAAGGCACGGTGAGACTGATTATTACCTTACCCATCTTCTTAGCGGGCATGGGTATTTTCAGTCATACTTGCACAAGATTGGTAAATCACGGTCCCCAGACTGCATTTTCTGCCCAGGGGAAAGGGATGACGCATGTCACACCTTCTTCAATTGTAGAAGGTGGAACAAATTGCGGCAGGACTTGTGGGAGGTAATGGGAGAGCTTTCTCCAGACGATCTGGTCGGAGAAATGCTGAAATGTTTCGACAAATGGACCTGTGTGGCACATTAATCTCCGGCAACACTTACTGCCAAAAAATGAACCATGGATAACCTTGGGCGCGGGGTCTAGGGAGGTCTCCTTTCCAGCAGTCCTTCTCCATCCTGCCTCCTCCCGCTGAGGAGAGATTTCTCTAGGCTGACGGCGCCCTAGGGCGAAGTAAAAAGAGGCCTAGCCCGAAGTAATGTGTCAAACGGTTCCAGGCTAGGGTCTCTTGACAGGGGGGGTGTTTAGTGGGTAGTCTGATAGCATGCGCTGCTAGAAGTCCCACACTCCGGGCGTAAATTGCCTTCGTCCCCCAACCCAAAAAAAAAGAAACAAAAAGGAGCAGATTGGTCGTGAACTAAATCCAATTTTTTTTTATTTCTTTTGCTGTTAAGCCTTTTATATGAAAATGTTTAATAATAGATCTAAACTAAATTTTTTCAATTTTCGCAATTAAACAATTTATATTTTTTTCAATGCACGAGAAACACACAACAACTCCACCAATCCGTCTGAATCTTCACAGCATACCTAGCCGCTAGTGCCGCTGCATAAAGACGGACCGCTTATAGTGCTTCACGCGCCATCTGTTTAATTTTCTAAGGACTTATTGACCTACTCTCGTATCTCACGAAAATTTCCATTAAAAGGATACAAATATCTGAATTATTCTGACTTAACTTGTATGATACCGTTTTTTGTTTGTTTGGTTTATGTTAGCTAACTATCTTGTTGCTACCAATGGTCAATTTTCAGATCAAGTATGGGGTACAAGTTTTCAAATTTTTATCTTACATTGATATCATATGATAGCAGTGTCAGCATTAAGTGGTGTGTGAAATATTTTTTCAGTTTTTTTTCTATGTTGTTTTAATTACTCATCATCTTTAGTCTCTTTATCTCCGTTTTTTAATCAAAATATGTCAATTGAAACAATCACATTTTATAGGGCACCGCAAAGAAAGAAATATTAATACGGAACGAGCTTGGCAAAATAGAGAGCTTGTAAGCTACATCATGAAGCAGTGGAGAGATCTCGAGGTTGAATGCATGTCAGAAATTTTTTTCCGCTTAACATATGTGTAAATGTGGGAAATTATGTTGGTTTAATCGAATTACGAGCCAAAATTTATGTGTATCTCCCTTGACTTTCGTCTTCTTGTCTTATCTCGAACAATTCTTATCTACAAATCCCGACGCATGTAGGAAGTTGCATTTGAATACAATTAGATTGGGAATTAGTTCAACGTGTTAATATATCAATATCGATATATTATTATGATATCGATCTGGTATTCATGCATTAATAGTGCTCATCTAATCGAACTCAGGATTTTCAGCTGGTGAAAACCATAGAAACATCAATTTAATTTTTAAGAAGGAAAATTATATCTCATCCTTAAGAACCAATTTTAGCTTTTCTCTAGAAATCGGCTCGTTTAATTGGTATCGTTCTCACAAGAGTGGCTGAAATGACCATACACTATCCTATTATATTAATGATTGTAATCAAGTCTTTATTATCACCATGGCAAATAGGACAGATGCTTGAGATTTTTAAGATTTTTAACTTTGCAGTGAAATAAAGCACTAGTCTCTCATAAAGCAAGTATAGTTAATGGCAATGAAATGCTTAAACAGGCTATTCCATTTTAAAGCTGAATCCTGTAATATCCTATTGGTAATAAGCAAAAGTGAAATTTTTAATAAAATATATTAATAATATTAAAATATTATAGAATTTCTGTATGAAATGTTTGTGTTCCTACCGTGTTTCACTTTTAAGTTTTGCTAAATTTTCAAAGAAAGATTAAGATTTGAGCTTTGAATTTGCTTCAATTTCTAGGTTAAGTCGTTTAATATAAATCGTTAGTCCCTTCACAACATTTCAATAATGTTGAAGAAGACTGAATAAAAAGTTGAGATCAACGGATTAAAATTTGCGTGTGTCAATAGCGTCCTGTGAGTTCCTCGGCAAAACAATCAGAACACTAGACAAATACCAAAGTAATATATTTTCAAATATACAAATAAAGTAATATATTTTCTTCTCTCCACGCAATGACGCAGCAAACAATTTGAAATTATGAAACCAAAACCAGATCCTCATCGGCTTGAATTTTCCTATGCAGAAATTCTTCGTGGAAAAAGAAAGGTATTGCATTGAACAAATTCAAACTTCTTAACTATCGACCCTTTTTTTGCGTTCAATATTTTCCAATGACTCAACCTCCGTGGAAGGATGTTCTTTTAAAAGTAAAAGTAAATAGTACGAGAACTTTTGGAACATGATATTTTTCTTCTATGCTGTAGACTTCAATAAAGAAGGATGCTCTTTATTTATAAGGAACTTGACTGGTAATGCAACTTTTGTTGGAAATTAATTTAGTCCCCCCGCCACAAGAACAAAAAAAAATCGGTTTCTATTCAGTATGTTTGAGGTTATCGCTACCGGTCAGGGTTTCTTCCAAGGACACTTCAAACACCTTTTCAACGACATGGATGAGCATGCGCGTTTCTTACCTTTAAGAAAAACTAAAAGAATCCAATTGAATTTTTGTATAGCTGTGATTGTGAGATAATTAACTTTAAAGCCATGGCATTCACCATTAGGACGTTGTTGTTAGTATCCAAGATGATTTGGTGACCGCTTCAATGTAACTTCAATGCAAGTTGAATCGATGGTTTTTATGTTGTAATATTCACGCCCTTCTTTATATCCTTCAGTTTTTCGGATACGATTAAAAGCTGTTCACTGCGCTGCTCAAAATGGAACCAAATCAATGCCTCATGTAGTATATATCGTTAAAGTACAAGACATTTTCTTCTTCATTTTCTATGGAAAAGTAAAACAAATTTGCTTCGCATTCGTACGAAAACTTTTCTGTTTTATTTGAATTTTCTGATTTGAATAACGCTTGAAGTATATGTCTAAAGGGCGTGCATGTATAATTGGATAAAATTTCTGACGAAACTCAGAAAAGACCAATGCACTCATATGAAAAAGAACGAAACTGGAACCATTTTAGATCATATAAGGTCAAAAGTTCAGAAATATCCTCAATAATAAATAATGATATATGCAAATTAGATGATGTTCTATAATATGAGTGTTTGGTAATATCACCTGGAAACAACATTATCCTTTTATAGAACGACATAAAAGTTTATAAATCGACTTGCGTGCTATGATTTATTGGACATTATTTCAAAAAATTTATTTGTTATATGATTCCGATTCAAAAGATCCTAGAAATAATGTTGAGAAAGGGTTTTCATTAATTCAGATAAGTTTAAGTTCAAGTTAAGGCACGCGCAGCGTCTCCATGTGCCTAACTACTTGTTGGACGTAGTTCGCTTCCCAAGCAGATAAGAGAGATTTCTAGGGACGAAAAACTGAGTTTTCTGGTCTTTTTGTTTGTTTGTGAATGGCTTCCCTGAAAAACAGAAGAAGAATTTCTGGTTTGGAAAACAGTTCGTAATTTTCTAGGGGAAAAACGTTTGGTTATTCAAAATACTGGCCATCAAATTCTACTAATTCCGTCCATCTTTCAGGAAATTTATGAAGACCATGTCAGAAAAAATGCTTGTCTTTTGCGACAAACCATTTTTCGAGCCACTTTCCGACTTCCTCGAACTCGAAGAGTGGCTCTGCGGGTGCGTGCTCCATTGATGCGAAGGGGTGATAGTGAAACAGTGCTAAGTCTTAGGAGTACGGCAAGTGTAGAAGGATGTCTATCCAAGCGATTTGACTGTTTATTTCACTGGCTAGGATGTGTGCGACGACGCGTTGTCGTGTAACAAAATCACTTTGCCATGTCTTCTGGCCCATTCCAGTCGTTTTTCTATTAATGCGTCGTTGAAATTTATCATTTGTTGGCGATAGGGTTGCATTTAAACGGTTTCACCGAGCTTCAAGAGACTAAAATACACCAAACCACTCTAATCCCACCAGACACAGGGCATTGTCTTCTTATCGAAGCGATATGGTCTTGATGTTGAAGGACAAGTTTTGCCAGATGAAAGCCACGATTGTTTTCACTTCGAATTTTGATTGAATCCATTTTCGTCAACCATTTCGATTCGATACAATAAATGATTCATATTCGTAGCGCGGAAGCAGTATTTCACAAATGACTTTGCGATTTGCTGTTTGACGTTCATTCGAATCTCTTATCATTTCTTGTTACACATTTAATGCTTCTGCTAATTGCCGCTGATTTTGAGTTGGGTCGCCATCAAATAACTCCTGGAATTCTTCCTATTCCCATTTTTGTGGTTTGCAAGAGCGCCCGCTGTTTTTCATATTGAAATTATCACTTCGGCATTGTCGAAACGATTTCTCAAAAGTTCTAATTGATGGAGCGTGTCTGTCTGAACGATGACTTTCAACAGCCTGGTTTTTTTTTTTTTTGGTTAATGCAATGCGCATCGCAAATGCTTATTTACAGGCCCAAAATTCAACATGATTGATCAACACGATAAAACAAATGCGCTAGATTCGACGGACTCACTTTGTGTGCATTTATAGCTTAATGTCGGACGATCAAAATGGCTTCTCTGTTAAATAAATACCCAGCGCACTTCACGCTGAAGCCATCTGTTAGCAAAATCGATAAAAAAGATGCATACAAATAGTATAGTTCGTAACACAGTTTTCCTAGTATTTTAATTTTTCTATTTGTTTTGGCTTACATTTTTAAATTAAGTCAAGATGCAGAAGAAAAGAAGTGGGAAAAGTTATGCTGGATGTAATCCACCTAGAAGATTCATACGTAGTTACTTCAGCTAAAAAGCAGAACCGATAACAAGGGGCGTCTATTCTTCACGATTATGGCAAATGCATAGTCATAATTCATTCAGTTTTGTCACGTATTCCGAGGTGTAGGTGACATTAAACAAACATTTAAATAATAAATAAATAAATTACATACATGACATTAAACACACGACATTAAATAAATGAATAAATAAATAAAATAACAATTAATTTTGAATATAACAATTAATTGTTTTGGTTAAGTTTTTTATATGTTCCAATATTTTTAAGTGAAAAGAAAATCATACGAGATGAAATAGAAGTAAGAATAAAATTAAAGTAGAAACATTTATAGTTAGATTTAGGTATTAATTTAAATAATATGGATAACAAACAAAAATAACTAAAAAAAAATCTCAGTAAAATTAAATGTCAAAAAAAAGGCTCAAAACGAAAAAAAAATATTCTCAGTCGCAAAAAAAAAACAAAACAAACTTCTCGGACGTAATTTGCGATAAATTTTGCTATGGATTTGATTCACTAGGTTGTTGTGTACCTATCAGTATAAATAGAAAAGAAATTGTGAGGTACGAGATAACCAATAGCGGAATCAATTCAAGTATAAATAAAAGTATCGAGACAGATAGCCAATAGCAGCATCAATTCAATATCGAGTAAAGTATCGAGACATACAACCAATAGATGAATCAGTATAGAGGATCAATAGAGGAAGTATAAAATAAAGTATCAATTGAAATATCAATCGGAGTTTAAATAGAAGTAGCGACCAATTGAAGAATCAAATCTAGTCCTAAATAGGACTATCAATCAATAGAGAGAGCTCGATCCAAGGTAGTGTGGCGACCTTTTAATGGCAGCATTACAGCCATAATATATGGCAGTACACATCGCAGCAACAAATAGATATATGGCAGTCCTCATAAGGAGTAGTGCTCGCATACAACACGATTCGACACAGCAGTAGACCTAGGAACAAGAAGGACACAAAAACGATCCTCGCGAATATAGTTGTACGCGCAAAATTAGTAAAATAGCTTTTGTTAATTATTGTATTAGTTAAAGAAATAAATATTGTGTTGAAATTAAACCCCCACAGTAGCGCAGCGGAAGCGGGGAATCGTGAAACCAGCTGAGGTACAGAGTCGTGCTAGAGGAAGCACGATCGGAGGAAGCGCTGCAGAACAGGTGAATCCCGAAACCAGTTACAGTACAGATTGTGCTACAGGAAGCACGATCCGGGGAAACCAGTTAAGGTGCAGAATCGTGCTACAGGAAGCACAATTAAAGTCAGCGCAACACAATTGACATGTGGTCAGGATCAGCTCAGCACAATTCAGAGGTGTTCAGAGTCAGCGCAGCACAATTCAGACTAAACTAGTTCCTTTCTTTGCGACCGATCAGTTGAACCACCCCGATTATTATTTATTTTTTATTAATTATATATTTATTAATTTTTTTTTTAATTTTTGAAAATAGGTAACAGTTTCCTCGCAATTTCTAATACTGAGGTATGTTAAGACTGCAGTAAAAGAGAACACGTCCCTCAAAACAGTAAACGGTGTGCGGATTTCAAAACTTAATGTCATTCAAATGTGGTTGCAAGTGTATATCTTCGGTATCGATGATATTAACTGGCATATAGTGTTGCTTTCCATATGCTCAGAATCAGTCATGAGAAGTTAAAGAAATTCTACGGATTTATAGCAATAAACCCGATGAAATCAGAAGCCTAGAAACCCTGCGTTATTAAGGTCTTTGTTACAACAGAAATGGCATACGAAACTATTTTTGAGATAGGTGTATCAACCAAAGGCCCCTCTATTCCCAGGGTATACAATTCCTCATCCAAAAGGAAATCGTCACGTACAGGAACAAATTAAAGGCTTCCAGTAACAACTGCCACTAACCCTGTCCGTTCATGAGCTTAAAAATAAAGTATTCAATTTGGCTTGAATCACAATTCATTCACTTTTTAATTGCAGACTTTATTATGTATATTTTATGTTTTTACGCGATCGAGAATAAAACCCCCGCGATTGACAAGGAAAAACAACAGAGCCATTCTTATGAGAATCTGGAAAATCATTCAACATTTTCGGAAGCTCGCAAAAAAGGCAGGTTTTTGTCCCTATTCGGAGTCAATAAATTTTTCTAATGCCACAACAAGAAAGTTGTTGAGTAGGCTGTGAAGCCTAATTGAAAAGTATGCACTACTCATTAGTCTCAAAATATTGATATGAAAATTGAGGAGCTAGGAACAAGGTACGTGTCTGCAAGTCATACAGGAACCGCCGTAAGATGAAAATGGGAGATATTTGCAAATTATTCAAACGAACCAAAAAGAAACATCATGCAGAAAGCAATAGACCTATTCAAATTTCATGGAAATAGAAACTGTCATGCTCGAATGCTAAATTAACAATTTTCTATAAATTATTCGCTACGTATATCTACAAATAATCAATTCTACATTAACCATTCTCTCAAATGAAAAAGACAAACACCGAACATAACACATTAGAATAAACATATTGAAATTGTCCTAATAACGTGCTAAGTAGCCTTTTCACTGGAGGATCTTCATAATTCGATTCAGCATGGTTTGGACCAATTCGTACGCATCAAGTCAAGAAATTTTGCACTATTTATCGGTCATGACACTCTTAGCATTTGTTTTAGCTTATGAAGTACTGACATATCCTGTGCTCTCAAAAACCAGGAAATGGTCAATGGAACGGATTGTCTGGCGATTGCGATAAGGGAAGCAAGTGATGGTTATAATTATACAGCAGATAAAGATCTTTATCCTACTGGAACCAATAATTCTCGCTATGTCCCAACTTTCGGCACTATGGTTCATACAGGTCTTCTAAATTTTAACTGAACCATATTGACCCATTGGTGAATGTGCCAATACTAGCTCACCAGTTTCTTCGACCACCATACAAACCTATATCACCAGACCATTTTCACTGTTGGTGCGAGCTTGTCTTCTTCGATGGTCCTGCTGATTACCTTGATTCCATATACCCAGAACTGGAGCAACCTGACACTAGAGAACTAATTTTGAAAATTGAAAACGTGGTAGAGCTCCTGCTGACAACTTATATTGAAGGTGAATTCGGTCAGATTGCAGTCGTTGTACATGGCATTATTTCTTTTTCTTTTGGCTAGCCATCCAAGCTGACCTGAAGTTGATTTGGCCTTCTTTTCGCACCATTTCATTGGTTTCTTTTGATAACAGCCACAATCAGACGGAGCGACCCATCTTGGGTTGGGAAAATGTTCGGATTTATAAACAAGTCCACTGCAGTAGTTTCTGAGAGTTGGAAACTTGGTAGTAAGTCTAATTCTTGCTAGACAACTTTCATATTTTCTCCAAATTTATCAAACCCTAACAGGCAAATCTTGGTTTAAACGCACCGTACCTTACGAAGAGCTGTCTCCCGTAGTCGTACTAGCCTTGCAAGGACGATAGAGTGGCTTTGCTGTGTGTTCCGACAAACATTGTGGCGACAAGTGACCATCTGCGTTTTTGTTGATTTATGGTGATCTTCTTTGATTCTTAACTTCTATGAGCTGACCAATCAACGACTAGTAGAAAAATCAAGGATCATTAGTCACTTTAATCAATTTCTATAAGCCAGTGTAGCAGGAAGGCTCCAAGTAAAGAAACCGAGGAAATAATGGGAAGACACAAACAATAGATTCCTGCTTGCAGTTACCATACCGTAATATAATACAGTGTATACACCCACAGCGGAATCCCGATTTAATAGATTTAATTCAACAGAGAGAAGAATAATTTTATTAGAAAATATTTCCTAATTCAATTCTCATGACAACGTTTTCACGAAAATCTCACAAAAAATGTCTAAAATTTCACAAAAGTTTTCCGCAACCGACGAAGAAATTCATTTAAAAAAAACGAATTCCTCAAACAATGGAAAATATTTTAATGATTATGGTGATGATCTCGGACAGTTGGGATTTTGAAAATCCTCTTTTCGTACCTCCCAGACAAAGTAAAACTCGCCACCATGGCATGAAAAACCAAACCAAGGAGTTTATTATTATTATTATTATTATTATTATTATATCTTTATTTATTGCATGTTTAATAACAATCTTGCTGAGCTTATGCTTAGAGTTCTGAACTTCACGTTCATTGCATCTATGTTCCTCAAATCTAGGATAACCAGCAATTAGAGTTTTAGTGGAAGGGAAATTTGGCAAAAACCTTCACTGAACTTAATATTAAACTTAAAGTACTATGCTTACATCTACTTACTGACTATCTAAAAGGTACCTCTTATTCTATTACTTCCCGTTAAGGACGCATGACTGTGTGCAATTCTGCTATGCAGCAGAGAATGCCTGGATATATGGATTGGTGGCGTTTTCGCATCTAGCGAGTAAATTTTCTCTAGGCAATATCGCAAGTTTATTAATGGGGCTAATGTCAGCGAGCTCATGCAATCTTCGAGAAGGGAAAAGAAAAGGCTTATTCAGTGCTATTTTCAAATACCTATTTTGTGTTACTTAGAGCTTTGCTTTTAAGTAGTTGGCGCATTGGCACCAAGTAGGCGCTCCATATAAAATTATGGGTTGTATAACCTTTTTTAAAATCAATAATTTATCTTTTAAACTCAAACCAGATCTTCGGTTCAGCAGCGGTCGCTTATATGGTCAATGTGATCCTTGAAGGTGAGTTTCTTGTCTAAGGTTAGGCCAAGATATGTTAGATTTTCTGACCAATGTATTGGTTGGCCTAGGAAGTTAATTGGTCTATTTGGAATCCAATCAGGTTTACGTCTTTCGCTGAAGAACATGGCTTTTGTTCTGCTAAGGTTCATTCGTATTTTCCATCTAAAGAAAAACTGGTAGACTTTTTCGAGCATTGTCTCAAGGTTTGCGATTATTATATTAGGGTTAGTTCCAGGGGAGTAGAAGCACGTGTCATCAGCAAAAGCTGCTATTTGACAGAAATCAGATGAGGGTAGGTTAGAAGTATAGATATTGAAAAGCGTTGGACTTAAACAGGAGCCGTGAGGAACATCCACCGTTCTAGTATTCAGCAACGAAGTAGCCTCTCGAACCTTCACCTTGAAGGTTCTGTTCTTAAGGAAGGATGCAATGAGATGAAGCAAGTAGATGGGTGTATTGTATAATTGAAGTTTATGTACTAGCCCCTCATGTCATACGGTGTCAAACGCCTTTTCAATGTCAATTGTAACCATGCCAACTGATTCTTTGTTTTTCAAGGCGGATTTTATGTCCCTAGAGACCCGGTAGAGCTGCTGCTCCGTAGAATATCCATGTCTAAGGCCAAATTGAAAATGAGGTAGTATATTGCTACTCTCTATAAAAACAGTCAGTCTTTTAAGAATGAGTTTTCAAGGAGTTTAATTTACCTTAAATTTGTTATTATTTTCGTTATATGACATTATGTAAATTATTCAGCGTGTCCATATTCAGCTGCCAAATGGTCTCAGTAAATAGTCTTCCTGCATGAATTGTCTTGCATGCATACAAATCCTGCTTCTGACTTTCACCCTATTATTTATACCCTGTTTTAGATTACAATGAACAAATACGTCCTTTGTTTTCCTCACATCACTGGTATATTAACGTGAAAGTAATGATCCAGGGCGAGCAGATTAGTCGCAGCCGGCCTGAACTAACCACTAAAGTGACTTCAATATCACCGCTAAACAAACCACTACACACTCGGATGCCGTGGCTCACGACATATACAACATACAAGCATATACAACATGAAAGAATTTTCCTGATGAGAATGGTAGGAAATATCACTTATTGGATTTATTAGAAATGGTGAGGCTTTTAAAGAATAAAAGCAGTATTCTTTCGCGAACCTTCTTTTCAAGCTCGAATAAAAAATTGAGTCCTTTTGTCGTACGAACCAATTGTCCTGTATTCGCTGCCAAATTTGGCTGGTCTACAACAGCGGCATGTAAATGAATCACATGATTTGCAATGATACCTTCGTATCAAACTTCTAGTTTTGATACCCCACAAAACATTGAATATACAGAGAAAACATTTCCATTTCGATTAATCTTATCCACTAACAAAACTAAAACCCTTTTGTTGCTTAAAGGATCACCATAAATCAATTTTGGCAGTGTTGAATAACTGTTTGCACCGTTTAGAGAACATTACCGAAAATACCGCATCCTTACCCTCATTCAAATCTGAATAATGTGTCAATCATCAGCTTTTTTACTCGGCTATAAAGCCAAGAGATGGTGTAGCTTCTAAGATTGAGGACCTTTTCTCCAATTTACATAATAAGCTCGGTTCAAAACAATTGCATGCTACGAATCCGGAAAAGTTCAAGGAAGGATTTTCACGAGACGCATAAAGTATACTGACTAGACTACAAATTGAATTCATGCATACATGTAACCCTATGAAAGAGAAGTGCTCCCCAAACTCATTTTCCTCAGAAAGCCGGTAAGTTTTGACAAAAAGAGCACTTCCCGAAAAAGGACGAAGTCAATGATGTGAGAATTTGCCACATGATTTGCCACGTATCCGTGCCACCGTTTTCCTTCTCATCTTCGCCACCGACGTAATTCCGCATGTGTGTAAATGGGTCAAAGGACACACGTACATTGTCTAGTCCTTGGTGAATGGTAAAGAATATGTAATTGAAGCTGGTTGACGGATTTCCCCGGCATTTTACATTCATATATATACATACGTAGATATGTACTCTTATATATTCCAGGGGTCAATGTTACACTTAAGAAATAGATTTGGGATCCGCAAGTTGGCAGTCCTCAGTCCATATTGCCATCCTTAAGCTACCCCATGTATTATACATGTGTATGCATCGCCGGCAATCTTGGCTGTAAGTTGAAAATGTGTAAATTTTGTTCGTGCCAGTATGCTTGTCTACATATTCCCTGTCCTGGTTACATACATCGGATAAAACTTGTTAAGGGTAGGTCATGGCGTTATCCGTTGCCTGATTTGGGTATAAAGAGGATGAGAAATTCATTATACTCATACATAAGAGACCGTTACCGACCTTGCATATCCTCCTTATTTGGAAGTTTTTGGCCAAAAGAAGAAACTAAAAATCGAAAAGGGTAAACAAGATATGTTTATATAGTATGGTTAAGGGGTGCTCTTGGGCGAATGGAAATCGAACGTGTTTTCGTAAAATCCTGATAAGATAAGAATTTCAATTTCAGTTGGCATTGCAATCGGAGCGCATATTGCAATGCACTTTATTTGAGTGGGAAGATTTGTGGTATTCTTCAAGTCTCAGAGTTTCAACCAATCTGACTGTGATTGGTGCTTTAAGGAAAAAAATCAAGGTCATCTCTTCAGATTATCTTCCCAGAAAAACAATTTTTCATAAAATTAAATAAAAATTCAACAAGATTGCATGCAATTCAATACTTTCTACATGAATTTTGAATTCTATCTTCAAAAAAATTTAAAATTTTTACGATACGTCCAATATTGCATTATCGGGAGCACGTGGTAAATTATTACTTTCCTTTCCAACCGAGCTATAAATACATCATATTTATACCAATAAATATACATAAATCGAAACCATAAAGTATGTCATATACTGTCTTTTTGCTTTGATATCCAGAAAGACTATTTTCTACCCGTTTTATTGTACAGCGTTTTTTCAGCACCAGTTTATGCTTTTAAGCCCGTTTCACTCTCAGCTAAAGTCGACCTAAAATATTGAAAAAAAGCCAAACTTATTCGAATTCAGAAACAAACAAGGCCTGAGGGAGCCGAAAAATTAATATAAATAGAAGCCCGCAGTCATGCAACAACAAACATCATATAATTTTAATATTTTCTCCAGAAAGTATTAATTAAGATTGCTGCACCAGTCATGCAAGGTCTGATGCACATGTTAATATTGGTTTCCCGAATAATGTTTGTCATTAATATATTCTTGTTTGAAACCAACAATGCGAACATTATATGGAGAAGACTGCCTCTTATATTGGTGTCCTTCGTAAGTTTTGCTGCTGTTTCCATCAATCCTTTTTATTTATAAGCTCAATTGCTAGAAAAATGATATTTTATATTATTTATATTTTATATTTTAAATTAGTGATGACCTCCTCATTTCCTTTCATATCCTGATTACAGATTCATTTCCTTTCATATCCTGATTACAGATATTTAAGCCCGATTTCTGGCGCAAAACTAACATCTTTACTGGTCCTCATATCTTACCAGAGTCCTGAATAACGAGTCCCAAAATCGGAAAAAGTACAAACTGTACCTAGCAACTTAAAATTTACCCAGAAACTCACACAAATTTATCCAAATTACTCCTCTTGATAAAGCTAATTCTTCAGCCGACCGCTTTGTTGACTCGATCATATGCTCAATCCAGAACTTACTACGTTGTACTTCCTTACGAACCTTGTCAAATGATTTCGGAAACGCTTCCAATCAACCACTACACCTTCCCTTTCACTTTAGCTTTGCCTGTGCTCTAATCAATATCGTTTCGTGAAAAAACTATTTCGAATATCCAACCCAGCAAAAATCGAAGGAACACAATTCGATTTTCTTCACCATAGTCATGAATACAGAAAAACAATTAACCCTTTTCTCGCCAACTTTCTAAACTACACCACTCTGCATGCCTACTTTCCTCGCTCCTGGCGTTCGGCAATCATTGTCTCAATTCTCAAAAAAAGTGAAAATTCGTTGCTACCCAGCAGCTACCGCCCAATTAGCCGCCTGTTTTATCTCGGAAAGATTTTCGAAATGGTTTTCAAAGACTTTATAGACAAACACTTGGCTACAAATGAAATGATCCCACATTTATAGTTCACAAGCTGACCACCACTCCTATTCAATAGATGACCTCCTCATCCTTAACAAAAACATCTGCCTTATCTGGATCTAATTTCTCCTGGTTAGCAGTAATACCTTACCTAAGACTAAGTCCGATACTCTGTTTCGGCGCTTGTCAAACTCATCCGGAATTCCACAAAGTTCTCTTCTTTCTACTCTTCTGTGCTCAATTTATACCACTGCCATGACTAAGCCTAGCCCTCATAACACACTCCATATCATCCAATACGTCGATGGCATTTTCATTTGTTCAATCTCTAAAGCATTCCCCAACCTTTTTCGCGTCTGAATAACTATCTTTCATGCATCAATTCCTGCAGTCGATAGAAGCTGCAACTCAACCCCAATAAAGGTGGTTTTATAGTAAAAGAAGAAAATACTCGTCTCCGCAAACATTCCAACACCAGAACTCGTTTCCGGACCTTAAAAATGAGCAGCTCAAAGATTCCATTTTGAAAAATTACTTACCTTGGAGACAACTTTAACCAACAACTATCCGCCGACCTTGACTTCAAATGCATCTAACGCATTCAGAACTCGTACTGATGCGGAGAAGCTCCTTCTTTGCTCTAAAAGTCAAATCTTGTGTTACCTCACACTCTTTCATCCTATTCTCAGTTTCGGCTTCTCATTTTGGTTTGAAAAACGCCTCCGCAATAAGGAGCGTTAGGTTTTCCGCCACTGTATCACGGTTTTCAAACATGAAGACTCTTACCACTTCATTGTCAACCAGCCTCTGTAAAACCAAGCAGCAATTCCTCGTATCAATTATTTCCTCATACTATACGTCTTCAAAACTCTTTCGCAACGTATCGATCACCCAAGTCCTATTGTTTCTAGCCTGAACATCATCAAGGAATATGTCAATGTCATCGCTCCGAAGAAACACAATTTCTACCAACTATTCATCGTGCTCCACTCTTGTGGCAACATGTTTGACCCCAACAAAAGAATGCTCCACTACAACTAAATAATTAAACAAAAAGCACCCTCCTCTATTCCCTAAAGGCATCCTGCTCATGCTTCGTCCTTTTTTATTTATTTCAAATTATAAATATGTCAAAAGACCATATAAAAAGTCTAAGCAAAGAAGTATTTTTCTGCCCTTCCCCTGGATTAAACCCATAGTTATAAGAACATCTAATTTTGAAATATTTTTTTCTTCAATTTTCATTTTCCTTTTGACGTTTTAGATAAGTAACTTTCATAGTTGATTAGCCTCGAATAACTTGAATGAAATTAAATTAAAATAAATTACAAAATTTATTAAAATATTGATGGAATTAAAAAATTAAAATTAATAAAATATTTATAAAACAAATTGTCAAGAAAAAGCCAGATAAAAAATATTGTCGTTCAAATGCAAAAGCTAGAAGCAATACAGTTACAAGCTTCTCTAATAGGACGATAAACTATTTTGCGTTATACCAATACTTTTTGCATGGTGTAGACTCAAAACAGCATTTTTTCCACCAAAAAAAGTAGAATTCTAGTTGTTTTGGTAAATTTTTGCTCATTTCTTCGTTCGATATGAATTCAAGTAGTCAAGTAATTTTTATTGGGTGGTTATGTTTCTTTGTACAATAATTTTTTTTTTCGTTTTTGAAGAGCGGAGATTGTGCTCAGAGGACCACATTAATAAGTCATCGACGAAGATAATCACCTCGATTCCAGCTTGAAATTCATTTCCAGGTTGAAGAGAAAGGGATCCAGAATGGACGCCTGCGTAACCCCAGAACTAATGGTAAAGGGCTTGGAACCAGCTCGACCAGGCAACACAACGGTACGTCCCCTCATGAAACTGCTTACAATTTTCGTAACACTAACCGGAAAGCTGTCGATCTAATCGCCTTTTGTAAGTTGAGGAGCCACGTTTCGACGAGCTTTTTGGCCTGCCAGTTTCGTTTAACACTGGCTTGGGGTACAGCCAATGCGTCTATCGCTGAGTAACCTCTTTTGAAGCCAACTGTCTTTCCAGCACAGTTGCTGTGCTCTGTCTTCAGAGAACTGGGTTATACTTTGGAGGATTACCATCTCAAGTAACTTTCCCACATTCGATAAGAGAGATATTGGGTAAGTCTCGGCTACGTTTTTGCTATTGGATTAATTCGAAATAATAAATATTTTGGCGCATTTTCATTGTTGCAAATGTTTATGCAGTTATTAAGAAGGATTGCGAGAAAAACGAAATAGGTGTGGGGAAGTTTTTCTAAGAAAAAATTTGAAATTCCATTAGCTTCGTCCGATTTCGTTTGATTTGAAAAACTTCTCAAAGAAATTGAGTAAGAAACGCAATACAAATCAAAATCCAGTGTTCACTTTGCTATCTCTTTCTGCCAAAAGCCGCCCAAAAGTGTTCTCGCTGTTTGCGCTTACACTACGGTTTAGATTTACAAAACAGATTCGTTACATTTGCAGATTTGCAGTTTTTCAAGTTATGCCTTTTAATATTCTGATCTGATTATCTGAAATATAACGATAGTGATTAATTCAATTCTTGCAATAAACATCTGTTCATGTTCTTAGAACATTTGTCTCGCAAACTCTTTGTTTCTCTCATTGATAATGTTTATTTGATCCATGTGTAACAGCCGTAGACTATAATCGAATGGTCTAGGCAACTTTTTTAGGAAAACTCTTTTATGTATCCTTTATTTTTTGATTTTCCATTCAAAAATGCTTTGTTTTTGTTTCAATTTTGACAGATATATATTTCGGGAGTAAATTCTTCTCTTCTTCAGTGTCAATTATTTTCTGATGTTACAAAGCCTTATTAGGGATATTCAAGAAGGGAGCAATTTACTCCCGAAATATATATCTGGCAAAATTAAAGCAAAAACATAGAATTTTGGAACGGAAAATCAAAAAATAATGGATATTTTGGAACTGCTAAATAGGGGAAAATAAACTCAGTGCTCTTTTATGTGTTGGTTGTTATAGATGTGAAACTGCTAAATTTTCAGCAAAGTTAATAAACCTTCGAAGCCTACATCTCGGAGAATTTTTCTATGACTCACATAAGCGACACAGTAAAAAAAATCCATCGAAACAGGATGTAATGGCCAATTCATAAATTTCAAAAGTTTGAGTCCGAGGTAGTCCTATGCATTGGATGTAGTGTTCCTGGATGAAACTATCAATGGAACTCAAGGAAAATTTGATTCAGAATGCTTTATACGAAATCATTGATGCAAACAATGAAACTACGAATTCAACTGACTATTTTACATATGATATAGTTGACACACTTCGTGCTCAAAATCTAACTAATGGATAACTAGTCCAGAAATTAATGGATACATGCAGCATTGTATCATGTCCTAGCAACAAATGTTCAGTGCACAACAAAAAGAATAAATTCTTGGCTTCAGCTGTACAAACTAACTAAATTTTAAAGGGACGCTCTTCCTATTTTTGATCGCAAAGGAATGGTCTTATTACCTTTTGAAAACTCCTAAGAAGTATTTGCCAGAAAAGTAATAACTTTCTCGTGGTCCGCAAATACATATCTATTCCAACGGAAAATTTGCCAATAAATATTTTTCTTATACGATTGTCACCTTTGCATCATTTGGAAAAGGATGAAATACGGATCGTTGTAAACGCCACCCCTCTTTCTGTGAACCTTAATAAGAAGTGTAACCTTTTTAATGAGAAGAACTTGTCAAACATTGTGTATAATACGGTTCCAGTTATCTTTTAGTAGTCGTAGTCCGTAGTCCACAAAACTGTCAAAAGGTTACTCGTCAATTCCCAGCCAATTTATGTACACAAAGAAAATGTCATCTTCCACTGCCATCAATCAAACAAAATATTTAGGATACCATGGTATTGCAATCTTCTGTAAGTAGCGCTGTAAATACTTTTGTCCGTTGAGCAACAATGAAAGATAATAATCAGTACACTATGTGCTTATTTAAATCAAGGACTATGGTTTAGATGTCACGGATTAAAACTCTAATTTGCCCTTTGTCCCTCCTCTCGTGAAGCAACGTCCATCACTTGCTCTCATTCAGCGAGTAAATCCGGTGGTATTCTCTGGAAAGGAGATTCCTATTGCTCCCGCAATGAGCAACATCACTCTCACTATAACCAGTAGAGTAGAGTAGCAGAAGTAGTAGAGAGTACCTTTATGTAGTACAACCAACTGCAAGTACTAAATTTTTCATCATCCTTGTATATCATCATCCAGATTTCGAATTCGAATGAATCTTCAAGCCTTGGTTTATGGAAATTTAGTAGGAATCAACTATAAGGTTGTCAAAATGTGTAAAAACGGATTCGGAAGGTCCTCGGAGGATGAAGCTCTTTGATTCATCATATTATACTTCCCGGCTATATTCACTGGTTATACCAAGTGCTGAGGAGAGCCGAAGATTCGTTATTCACACACTTACTGGAAGCATTACCATTCTTAGTTCTAGTTGCGCATGTTCAATGTTGCGTCTTGTGACAAATTTTTGCATCATAGTCTGCATCCTGCTACTCCAGTCTAAAAAGTTTTTCATACGAGGCGTTCCAGAGATGTAAGTTACGAGTGAAACCATAAACTACAACACATGCAACGTCCATTCCTCGCATTCCTGGTTTGTTGTAAACCATCCTCAAGTTCATCAGGTACGTCTCAATATCCCCATCAACTTTCTGAAAGGTTTATTCAGAGCACAAAGAATATCCTTTATCATGGAAAATGTTGCGAAATTTTTCCTCACATCGAGTAACATGCCTTCAGTAGTGTTTGCTTCTACGATAGCCTCGATGGTTGATCGTCCATTTCAAAAGCCTGGAGACAGGTTTCCTCCGACGTATGTTACTTTGCTATTTCTCAACAGTTCTCTACCTCACCAACTCTCCTAATGAACTTTTCAAGTGCTTTTCTAGCGGCGTTAAGAATGACTAAAACGTTATACTCAGAACTGAGAGAGATACTCAGAACTCAGAGCTATAAGTATCCTTTTTCTTGGTAAACGGTTATTCAGAAGGAGTCTGCATATCTCTTTTCCTTCTTATTGATTAATAGATTTCTTATCTCAGTTGAGCAGTGTGGAAATGAACTCCACAACAAATGGACGTTAAGGATGTTAAATACGATGACAGAGCAACCATACTGGGCCCTGTAGCAGTATAAGTCAGAGTCATCCTTGGTAAGACAGTAAGATCTTCTCTTTGTGTCGATTAATCAATTTTCATTTAACCACTTTGAGCAGTTAATTACGCAATCCTGAAATAAAGCATCAAAATTTAATCCTAGAAACAAGTGTCATAAAGATTCATTTATTTATTCTACTTCAAATGTGCAAAGAACTCTGGAGGTCTCTTGCACACATCTAGCCACCTTGTGGTCCTAGCCTCGTCAGTTAAACAACGTCAAAGATGAGGTTTTCTCGGCAGTACGTCTGAGTTTAGGACATTCTCGGCGTTTTTAAGTGTTTTTGGTGATTTCATCAAGAATGAACACTAATACAAAGTAGGGTTACTATTGTATATTTTTCCTGTCGCTGGTAGAGTTCCCTATGGATGATGCAATGAAGCTCTTGATCCAATACCCCACATCCTATGAAGTGAAACTGTAAAGTCAACAGTCTGCCTGCCAACAGCCTGATCACGTGGAAAAGTATCCCCCATTACTTATAGATTCATATGAATATAATAAGACGTTACGATCTTAATCTTTTATGAATATATTCATTAACTCACGCGATATTATCATATAGGGAAACTGAAACTGTGTTAACCCATTACTACTATGATAAATAATGGACAGTTGTGGTCAAATTAAGGATTCAGTTGATAAAAAACAAAGCATTTATTTATATTCATGATTTTATGATCCGTCCGATATATCGGACGCAATGCAAAGCGGAACCATACACTACCTGTTGACGAGATAAATAGTTATAAACAAACCAGTTGAATTTATATCAATGTTTTGAAAAAAGTAATCGAACGACTAAAACATGTATATTATGATGAAGAGCCAATTACATAGTCGTCCATAAAACACTTAGGACGCAGGCCTACATCGCATTTCAGGCACTTGAATTTGGCTTTTCCTCCACATCGATTTGCACAGCGATGTTCTGTGCTAATGGGTATAATCATAACGTTATACAGTGTGGTGGACAAGAATTTGGCAGGCTTTTGTCCTTGGTACGGTGAAGATCCATATGTGACGAGCAAGCTTCGGGCTTCATATCTTCAAAATTGCGAATAAAGAGTCTGTCTCTTTATTGCATCAATTTTTTCTAGCGAGACCAGCGTGTTACAGATGTCAAGTCCAAGTTTTCAAAGTTGGTTGCTACCGTGACGATATTATTGTCGTTCCAGCGACACAAAAATACGTCGTAAGACACCCTATAATCGCAGATGCCCCGTTCTTTCTTCTTGAACTGGTTGACATCTCTTAGCGGGCAGTTCTCAACACGGTTAGCCTTTATTGTGCCAGTTGCCTAACTCTCGCAGATGTCTCATCAATGACAACGATGTGAAAACATTGTCAAAGTATATTTTTAATGCCACTTTGGGCGGGTAACTTTCCGAGCTGTATGAGGGTGAGAACTACATCTCCACCTAATCCGAAGTCTTTCTTGTCAGAGCTTTACCCTGTGTACAAACTAAAGCCACCATGTAACCAGTACTGGCACACATAGCCCAATTTTCGTAGCTAAATCTTATGGGCTTTCTCCTGATGAATTGTTTGGCGTAGAGCTTTCTGGATGCTCATCTGGACTGTAATGTTTTCGGAATGATTCGCTCAACCTGCCTGACAGCGGACGCAACTTATACAGCCTGTCAGAAGAAGCTGATAAATGCGTATTAGCATTCAAATAGAAGTTTTGAAGTATCGCTTCAAATCTGTTACATTTTACGTTTCTGCAAGAATTTTCGTAACATCATGATCTCTAGAGAAAAACAGCCTTTTATTTGGTAACTTCACATAGCCCGACAATAACATAGCACGCAACATTACATAAATCTCGTCTTCTGTAACCATCAATGACTTATTTTTCTGTCCCGCATAGAGATTTGTTTGGTCTACGATTTGTTTTACTAAATCATTGTGGAAAAGCAGTCTGAAATATTCTAGGGGGTCTCTACAATTCTGACTTTCTTCAAACGTTAGTTGTGTGCTGTCATCTGGGCATGAAAACTTAGGTAATTGGGTTTTTCCACAAATTCGTCCTTTTCTTCTTAGTCTGAAAAGAAGAAAGGGGTTCATCAACTTCATCATCGCTTTCTTCACCCGATGAAAGTGGCCGCGAAAGTCTGGTATTTGATGATTGGAGCCCTGAAGATGTTGACGGCAGATTATTATCTCTATTTGCTTGAAAACGGTGTAGTTCACATCTACTTTGTAGTAATTTGCGTCGCAAGCATTTGCATTATGCTCCTCGTCAGACTTGTCACTGTCCGTATCTGTAGCCTGATCACCTTGTTCAATAGGTGGTTCAACATAAATAAAGTTTTTCGCAGTTTTTCATTATCATCCTCGCATTCTAAGGCCGATAAAATTTCATACACCTTCAATCTGTAATATGCGAGCAAAAACCACACCTTAGAGCCAAAATTGTATGACGTCCGATTAATCGGACCGCAGCAAAATCACACACATAAAAACCGAACTAACCATTTTGGCATGAAAAAAAGCTTACATATGACTAGGTATAAACTATACCAACAAATAAAATAGATTTGTCAAATGTTTATTGTAAAAATATACAAGAAAATGCAAAATATCATTTACCATTTACTCAAAACAGTCGGACCACGTCTCCCCATGTTGGAAAATGACAACTGATAAGCGAGTTATGTCATTCGGCTGTTTGAAACGGGGTTGCCAGTGTAGAAAAAATATGAATCTTTACATTGCAAACAAATAACTACCAAAATTAATTATTTTGTCGGTGAAATATTATTAATGAATTTCCTTGCGTCCGATTTATCGGACGTTATGCTGTAATGAGTTAAAAATTAGAGTACTTTTTTGACTTCACTCTTAGTTTAAATGTTACTCCTTATATTCTTTATCATTCCAAAGTTCAGCTTTGGAGTGCTTTTTAAGGTTGTTAGAAGAATAAAAGTAGTCCTTCCATAGAGTACAATCATGAGTAATATTACTATTTTTCTTATAATGATGATTATTACAATAAACAGCATCATATTTCGGCTTTTGGTGCAGAGTGAAGGGCGGTCGCTCTGATGACAATCCACTACTGAAAGAGGGATTTTGCCCTCATCTGATTGGGGCGCTAGGCGAAACCAATGAGGCACAGTCCGAAGTAATGTGACAAAAAGCTCCAGATTAGAGTCTAGGTGTGGTAGTTGGTAGTCCGTTTGTCAATGGGAATCCTACACTCAGGACGTAAGTAGCCTTCACCTTGCTACTAGACATTTTTTTATTACGATTATCCTTTTATTGCACTCGACATGAACAATCGTGCGGCTCGCCACGCTGCAGTTCCACCATCGGACGTAGGTTGAAATACTTCCAAAAAAGATGCTGATATCTTCGTCAGAGTCCTCACAGAGGGTGAACCGATGACGGGGTGATGACGGGGCACGATGGTCTCAGAATTAGAGTCTCAGTCTCAGCCGAAAACTTGGTAAACTCAATTATGAGGTTCGTTGAAGTGTCATTATGAGTCTCATCAAGTCTGCGTGCATTTTTCTATGTCCAAACGACGGCCAGGACACGATAAGGCAACAAAGTTGTGCTCAGAACCAGATGCCAACCCAACAGAAGTGGTGCTATAACATATTGCTGAGCACATTCGACCTGCCTGCAGAAAGATGTCTTCCCAAAACGTTCAAAGGAGTCGAGGCTTTTAAGTAAGGAAAAGGAGTATACGAGGCCAACATGTGTATATTGGCCTCTATGTATGCTGAATGCAGTTGAGAATGTGGCCAATAGTCTCTGAGAGGCCATCTGAGCTGCTGACGATCTATGTCCTCAACAGTACGGCTTCAGGACTTGAAGATTCCACGATCGGTGCAACGGAGGTGGTAAAAGCGGTCCAGTGGGTAGCAGCCACAATCACCAGATGAGGCAAATAGTACTGTAAATAACACTCGATATGAGGAATACCTCGAACTTTTTTAGGAGGGCAGATATTTTCGATGCTCTGGAATATTCCACGACTTCAAAGTTTGGAAGTTCGTCTTTGAACGACCACGTTAATTAGCGAAAAATGAATGTGATATCAGAGATGGTGCAAGGTTCAATTAATAGCCCGAACATATCACGTCAAGTTACGCCCGACAGTTCCGATGACGTAGAATCATTAGCCGCCGGACGTACCTTCGAAGAAGCGCAATTCAAGCTAGATATGATTTTGCATCGAATGAGCGAGTGGATGACTGACCAAGAAAAGGATCTCTGTTGGTATCCCCATTCGAGAGACAATCATCCAATTGAAGGAATCAATCAAATATTTGGTCTTGATGATGGACAAAAAAATGAGCTTCTTGGATCAAGTCCGAGCATCAGAGGATAAGTCTGGTGCGGAAGTGTCGGCTTTCAGTCGCCTTATGATCAACACTGGAGGACTTCTCTGTGCAAACGACTCATAAGTGGAGTGGAGTCTGTGCTCTTGTATGGCTCCGAACTCTGGGCTGACGCTCCGAAGGCCTTCATACTGGTCAGAGGCAAAGAGCTTTACGAGTCACAGCTGCTTATTGCGCTGTTCTTCATCTGGCTGTGTGGGTTACCGCGTGAGTGTGGATTAGGTATAGGTCCAATTTCGTAGGATGTGCAGGAGCGAGAAATCTTTAGACAAGAGGAAAGAAGAAGGACAACAGCTTTATAACAAGAAATTTTGGTACACGATGCTCGAAACATGGGATGGTTTTGCAGAAAACATGATGAGACTGATTATTACCTGACACAAATACTTAGTGAGTATGGATTTCATCAGTCTTACTTTGTGATGGGAAATTCAAGGGAATAAAAATTCAATTTGCCCTATAAAAACATCAATTCAAGTGGCTGTAATAAACATGACATGTGGCCGTGCCAGGACCTGACGAACGAGAACAAGGTCAACAATATTTACTTACAATGTATTGATTTAAAAATATGTTAATAATTTAACAATAATTCGATAATATAATCCAATGATTCAAAACGATTTAATTAATGAAAAAAAAACAAAGTTCCAGTAGATACTAGAATTATAGACCTTCTATTGTATTGAGATATTGCCATACCAATACTCGTGTTACACACATTCCCATTAAAACCGTCAAAACACAGCTATAAATCAACTATCGTCCGCATTCTACCAACTATCTACCAGCTCGAAGCAATTCACCTCAACATCTCTCCACTGAAAAAGACCGCATAACATTGCATATCCTTCACACATATGTACGTATGTATGTGAAAATTGTCCATAGAATCCTGCAGATATGAAGCGATTTAATAGATTACGCTATCTCTTTAGCAGTATCAACAAGTGATACGACGGTCAATTCCCAGCTTCTTATCACACCGAAATTTCAGGACGAACTTACAAATACACACCAACTGCATGACGGCAAGAAAACAAACATGGAAATTCTATGAGGTGTAACATTGATGGTCGACTGTCTGGCTTGCGCAAGAATTCCCACTTTCCGCATGTGGTCGACCTTCCGTCGCCCAACCACATTAACCTCTAGAATAGCTTAAATAATGTGCCGGGAAAAGGGAACGGTCTGGGGCCGGGATATCTTTCTGCACAAATCGAGCATTTATATGTTGCTTGTGGAGCATCGCTGAGAAAAAGATCCTTTCGCAATCTAAGGTGAAGATTTTCCCCCTTGTAAAGGGTTTACCACTCAGCAAATATTTTGACACCTAAAATGGATACTAGGCAACTTCCTAATTGACGTTATTATGAATTAGGGTTGGAAAAGGATGGTGGTAATATGAACTTGGCTAGACATTTTCAATTACTTGAAGCATATTGTTTGGTGGCTACACATATTAATCCCGGATAGGCCGAAAGGGCTGGTTTTGTGATTCGAGTCCGTGTTTACATGCAAGACCTTGGACACATATGCAGACGGCCCTGTACATCTTGGTGGCTCGACAAGAAAGGACAAATGTCTGGTTATTATCCACAACAGGCAACGAGGACTTATTAAGGTTGTTGAGTAGCAACGCAAAATGTAATGGAACTGTGGCGGACGTCGGCTGTCTGTCGAGAATTCCAAATCTCGGTGAAAGTTTCAGGAAGATTTCGCAAGACGGAGCAAGCATTAGGGTACGAGTAATTGAATAATATGTGGGTCAAGAGCGTCTGGGTTGAGAACTTGGTGCTGTGTTTTTGAATGGATGTTTCGCATCCCGCTTTATAATCTATTCTACGTGTTGTTGATGCTTTGAATAATTCGACAACATTTAGCAAAGTTCAATATAAATAAGCCTTAATCATGGAGTGTTTAAGAAAACTGTACGGAGCTTATGAACTTTGAATGGAGGTGAGCAATATTTACAAAGGATCTATGGATATGAAGTCATGGCATGGTTTGCTTCAAATTTCTTGATTATTAGTTCCATTCTCATCGCATTTTGAACCTTTCCTATGGCGTTTGTCGAAAGTTCATGGAATAAAACTAATTTATAATTTGCATTATTAAACGCAGTATTTTATTCATTCCAAACTTCACTACGTTGAAACCTAGACAGTAAACTACTCGACTAATATTACCGCAATTAAGATAGATATTAATTATAATGCAGTAAATAATGCCAGGTAAATTTTAAGAGAAAATTCCGTTTTAATTTTTCTTAGTTCATGGCGTATTTTAAGAGCTTGACAGCTTTAGAAGATGTCCTGCGTATTTTAGTCTCCAAAAATCACTTCTGCAAGCATTGAATTGGCTTCAACGTTTGCATGCCGTTGGAAAAGGTATTCAGAGAATGAATACGTTTCCAATGAATACACATGATAGGAGGTACCTCATTATCAACTTAAAAATGTATTTTTCTAGCCCTCTCCAGAAAGGAGAGGTCTACTCTGTATAATTGTCTACCCCAAGGGTCTAGTTAATATAACATTTTTTTTTGGGTTGGGGGGTGAAGGCAATTTACGCGCGGAGTGTGGGACTTCTAGCAGTGCATGCTACCAGACTACCCACTAAACACCCCCTCCCCCCCTGTCAAGAGACCCTAGCCTGGAACCGTTTGACACATTACTTCGGGCTAGGCCTCTTTTTACTTCGCCCTAGGGTGCCGTCAGTCTAGAGAAATCTCCCTCCAGCGGGAGGGGGCAGGATGGAGGAGGACTGCTGGAAAGGAGACCTCACTAGACCCCGCGCCCAAGGTTATCTATCGTATATTTTTTGGCAATAAGTATTGCCCGAGAGTAATGTGCCACGCAGGTCCATTTGTCGAAAATTTTCAGCATTTTTCCGACCAGATTGTCTGAAGAAAGCTCTCCCATCACCTCCCACAAGTCCTGCCGCATCCTGTTCCTCCTTCTACAGTTGAAGAAGGTGTGACATGCGTCATCCCTTTCCCCTGGGCAGAAAATGCAGTCTGGGGACCGTGATTTACCAATCTTGTGCAAGTAAGACTGAAAATACCCATGCCCGCTAAGAAGCTGGGTAAGGTAATAATCAGTTTCACCGTGCCTTCGATTTAGCCACGATCCCACGTCCCCTATAAGGCGGGCAGTCCAGTGGCCATGAGAGTCGCCTTCCCAGGACATTTGCCACTCGAGTATTCTGTGCTGCCTCTCCGCTCGGTTGACAGCATATCTTGAGCTCTCCACTTTTCGGTCATAAATTCTCTGTCTCTCCCTAGCAAGGAGGGCGATGGGTATCACTCCTGCGATCACCAACACCGCCGACTCAGAGACAGTGCAGTATGCAGACGCAACCCGCAAAGCTCCTCGTCTCTGTACCTGGGCCAAGCGCTTTCGGTACAGCTTCTTACTGAAAGCTCCGGCCCAAACCTCAGAGCCGTACAGTAGCACTGACTGTACAGCACTCATGAGAAGTCGGCGTTTTTTTGGTGTGGGCCCACCGATGTTGCACATTAGTCGACTCAAAGCTGAGACGCCTATCGCGGCCTTAACGCCGCTGCCCTGATCTGTTCCGAAAAGCTCATTTTGGAATCGATCAATAGTCCCAAATATTTTATTGCAACTTTAGACTCAACAGTCGCGTCTCTGATCCGCAAAGGAATTACTGTGGGAATTCTTTTCTTCGTGAGAATAACCACCTCGGTTTTCTGTAGTGCCAAACTGAACCCGCGGGTGGTCATCCCTTCCCTCACTTGACGCATTAGCACTCCAAGTCTGTGCTGCGCATGTCCGACTGTACGTCCGGCGACCAGTGCTGCTATATCATCTGCATAGCCGACTAAGCGCGACTCATCTGGCATATCAAGCCTCAATAGTCTGAATGGAGCCTTGCGCTACACCAGACGTTATCCTCATATTGCGCCACCCATCTTGTGTGTCATAGAGCAGTCTGCGGTCCTTTAAGTAATCCCTCAAAATCCGCATCAGATACCCTGGCAATCGGAAAAATTTTTCCAATGTACCAAGAATATCCGTCCATCTGACGGAGTTGGAGGCACTTCTGACGTCAAGTGTCACTAGCAAGACAACTCGTTTTTCAGTTTTGTGCGCTTCGGCTCGACGGACTGCATTCACCACTTGCATGATGGCATCGGAAGTAGATCGCCCTGCTCTAAAGCCATACTGCCGAGGAGATAGGTCCCCTGCAGCACGAATTGCGTCTGTGAGTCTTCTTTTGATGAACTTTTCGAACACTTTCCCGGCTGTGTCCAGCATACAAAGCGTAGTTAATATAACATTAAAACGAAATATGACCCGAAAATGCAGAATTGTAAATCATACGAAGAAAGAAACGTGTGCCCAGTCAGAAGTTAAGATTTAGAAATTCAATAAATTAAAAACTTACACGCTTAATATTTTTGCAAATTTATTGTTTTGTGGTATAAACGCGCTGCGGCTCAAGTACTTGCTTTGGCTGGGCTTGGCATACTTTTTCGGATCGATTCGATTTCTAAGCACGTTTTAAATTGTCAGCGGCCCTATTTCTGCAATGACTGGTTCAATATTGACTTTCAAATCGTCAATTGTTAGTGAATTAACTGCATAGCGCTGGCCCTTGATGTTACTCTGCAAATATCCAAAGGCGTCAAGTTACAGTTCTTTGGCGGCCAAATTATGTGGCACTTCGACTGACAATGCGGTCATCGAATTCTCGACTGAATAATTCTCTGCTGAAATCAAAGATATTCCGAATCAAGATCTTCTGGATAGGGCCACGAAAAGAGTAGCAACATTTTAACATTGGGCTTCATTTTCGAAGAAATACGGTCCAAAAATGCCGTCACCCCGCAATCTATATATCACTAAACTATGCATTGCGAAACATTTGGTGCTCCAACAATTTTTGTGGATTTTCAGTTTTCCATATGCTATAACTTCGCTTGTTAGCATACCAGCCGAGATGGAAAGTGGCATCGCCCGAAAAATGATTTTCGGAGCTAAATCCTCATCAATTTCAAGTTGATCGTAGGCCCACATAGCGAATTGATGTCGAAAAGGATGGTCACTGGGTTCAATTGCTGGAACAGTTGAACTGTATGGTATCACGAACCAAGATCTTTACGCAGAATTTGTTATAAGGAAAACCGACTTGTGTTAATATTCGGTGTTCTCGGTCGTTACCGCACGTTCTCGGCCACATGAATCACTGAAAGGACGCGGGTAGGCGTTCGATTGCAATTAGAGAACCCATATCATGCATGTTTTACACAATTTCGTGGCACTGTTGGTTGTGAGCGCTTTAATTTCCACCAAATTTTGTACGGTATTTTCATGCGATTTTGGACCAATCATCCATGTTGTGGAAGGAAACATTTCTCACTTTTGTTGAAGTGTTGAGCGACTCATTTCGTCAACCAGGAGTAATATGAGTTTTCATGAAAAAACATGACATTAGTGTTGCCAGAGCTAAAAAATCAGGTAGATAGATAATCTTTATTGAGACTTTTCACGTACAATGCATATTTGTGACAATGGTAGCTTAACTAAATTTGACAGTGGCACATTTTTCAAATAACATGGACTTAGACTAAGATTCGACCGAAGCCAAAAAGTTTTCTTGTAATGCTTTATATGAAGTAAGAAAATGCATCATTTGCTCTAATGGTTTTGTGGTCATGAGACATTACATATTGTTTTTGTTTTTCATTATTTTCCGTTACTTAATTCTATTTTAAAAACCTATCTTAAACCTAGTTTAATATACAATTTTGGTTTTTGAGGGGAAGTGTCATGGATTAGGAAAGGCATCAGAGGAAGGTAGGGAGAGGTAGGTACACAGCTCTTGGCCGACGTTGACTAAAAGGAGAGAAAACCACAACTTTTCTTCCTTTTTCTCAATTCTTTGATACTGATCTTATTATCCCCGGTCCGTGCCGTCTTCAGCGGTACTCTAGGAGGCTGGTTTTCTGGGTGGATGTGATGCTGGTATGTGAAGCGACTGATTGCTGGAGGATAATAGTTTGATAGGGGAAAGATAGCAGCTTTCGTTTTGGGCTATATTGGTCGGTGGTAGAGGTTGATTATTATGGGTTCAGGTTGCGTGGCCCAGCCTGAAATACGTTTCCTGCTACTCTCTATGAGGTATTGCAACAATGGTATTATTTTTGCCTCTGAATAAAATGTCTGATTTTTATAGTGTTTTTTATTAGGTTGCCTGTCTTTTGAGAGGCATTTCCTCAGAATTTTTCGCTCGAAGACTTGTAATTCCTCGGCAGCAGTGGGGGATATAGTCATCCAGACGGGAAAAAATACGCTATGATGGGCCGTATCAACGTTTTGTACATGAGCAGTTTCGGCCTAGGCTCAAGGCATCTCTTGGAGAGCAACGGGTGCAGTGTTGCTGATACAACTGTTGCTTTTTTAAGTTTTTCTCGCACATGAGGATTGAATTTGAGGCGATGATGAAAGTAGACTCCGAGGTATTTGATGGATTGTTTTAGTGTTATAGTGTACCCATTTGTTGAGAGTGTGAGATCTTTGCTTTGGGAAGGAGCAACCCTATGTCCCTTACCGCTAACATTACGGAAGCATATGAGCTCACACTTGCCCGCATTAATTTACAAAGCCCATTTTCTTACGTATTTGAGTAAGAGTCTCAGCTGTTCCTTAATTAAGGATAGTGCTTCGGAGGGACGAGAATGGCTGGTAGATAGTATTATGTCATGCGCATAGAAAAGTGCTTTTTGATTGGGATTGGCAGCAGGTGGCGTTCTTGGGTGTAAGTAGGAATTTCTTGGTATATTGATGGCACGAGGCATGTCATGCATATAGAAATTGAACAGGGCAGAGCCAAGGATGGATCCTTGGGTAACTTCGAAGCGCACTTGTACTGGTGCTGATGTTTCGTTAGCTATTCTCACCACCAGTTGTCTTCCCGCCAGACAGCTAGCCAATATTCGACCTAAAGACATTGGACATTGGAGGTCAATCAATTTATAAAGGAGGCCATCAAGCCAGACTGAGTCGAACGCCTTGTTCAAGTCAATTGCGCAAGCGACAATGACTATTCTCCTTCTGACAGCTTCGGATATGGAGTCGTGAAGAAAAAGCGCTGCTTGCTCCGTGGACACTTTTTGCTTAAATCCGAATCGCTCAGCTTGTATGTGGCGGTTGATGAATTCTCTAAGGGAGCGCAAGATTACCTTTTCTAAGATTTTTCCTAGGTTTGAGAGGAGAGATATACGCGTGCGTTTGGTTAGTTCTCCGTTAGAACCTTTTTTGTAATGGGAACAAGTGTGGTCTTTCTCTAGGTCTCGGGAAAGTATCCGCTGTTTATGTAGTTATTGACTACGATTGTGAGCGGGAGGGCTAAGGCGGAGGCACATAAACGCAGGACGTAGTTTGGGATTCCGTCGGCCCCGTTGGACTTCTTGCGGTTAAGGGAGCGATGAAGAAATCCGTTATGTTGTGCGCTTACTGGGCTAGATGAGCGGTTTTGAGGGGAAAAGATAGTTAGGAAAGACCGTCTGTATCCGTTTAGGAAATCTTCCGTTTTTCCCTGTACCGTTGTGTTAGTGGCCTCATCTTTTGAATATCTCGCACAGTATAAGGATCTATAGAACTCTGCGCAAGCGGCGAGTTTTTGTTCCATTGTGGTGAAAATTATGCCTCCATTTCGTACTGGGTCTACATTTAAATTATAGGAGCAGCACAGGCGCTCGGTGAGCTTGTTAATATCTTTGAAAACGTTCGGAGAAGGTTACATAGCTGAAAGTCGTTTTCTGAAATGAGCATTTAGTTCGATGCGTATTTTTTGGCAAATTATTGTATCCAGGCAGTTTATTTGAGCTCGGAAGGTTGTGTATCTCGCAATTATTCAGTTTAGATTTTGGTGGAACATTCTCTTTAGGCTCTGCAGCCACTGGGCTTTGGTACGAATGAGCCTCAGAGCATTATCGGACACCTCTCCGTATTTTGACGTGACCTTAATTCTGGCAGGGGCATGAGTATCCATGCAGGGGATAGTTACGGAGGTGATTTTGCGTACTTCCGTTTCGATTCTTCATTAGAAAGAATACGATCATCAGTGGGTGCATTTCGAAGCATCTCGCGAAGTTCATCCTCAAAGAGGCTCCAGTCTACACGATATTATGAGTGGATTTTGGAGTTTTTGGTGTTAACGATTGTAAGTTTCGAAGCGGTAGGTTTAGAAGTAAGGCATGATGATCTGATGGCGCTGCAAGTGTGCGGCAGCCTAAGTCTGATGGAATATTATAGAAAAGTGAGGCTGAAATAATAAAGTAGTCAATAATAGAGCTTCCTCGAAAGTATGCTGGAACTCCTGCGTTCACAATTTGAAGTGATGTTTGATTGCGTGAGTTTAGCCATTGAAATAATGTACTGTCGTTGCTGTTTATTGAACGTTCGCCCCATGAGTAGTGCCGGGCGTTTAGGTCACCACCCAAGATTACCTCGTCGTAACCGTTGGTGATCGCAAGTATGTGGTCCAAGCTATTAACCATGGTGGGACCCGTCCCGCAGGGAATGTTGAGGGAGCCAATGAGGAACTTTCAAATGTGTCCACTGTGCCCTCGCATGTGTAACGACAGTAGGGTGCATGAGGGGCCGGTTAGTGAGTTTGGTACTTCGTGGACGGTGTGCGTTGCCTTCGCAAGAATCGCGGTACCTCGGCTGAAGTGCTACTGATTTTTTGAAAGTTTAGAAGTGCTACTGATTTTTCTTGTGACGTGTGGAGTTTATTATTCGTTTCTCCGAAATATCTCACTTTGCTAAGAAAAGCGCTTCCCGAAATACCGAGAAGTTGGACTGTCATGTGCAATGAAGCCGAAAGCTGTATCTACGGGATTATTATTGCTGGGAGGTGGGTTCTGTATGGATGCAGAATACGAGGTACGGGGGCTTCAGAATGAGCAGGCTGGTAAATGTTCAGTCTGCTCGGTAGTGCAGAGAAATCGGTTTCTTCAAAAGGAAATGGCATATATGTTGGAAATTGCACTCCGCTTATCCTGGCGGCTCTTTTTTCAGCTAACTTGTTTTTCAATTTTGTTCGTTCTGGACATCCGGTAAAGTTAGCACGATGGTCTCCGGATCCACAAAGAACGCACAAAACAGCTGGAATAGATTGATCTTTTGGATTGATCTCTTCCGAGGGATTTTCAAGTGATTTCCTAAGGCAGGTGTCACCTTCGTGATTTTTACCACATGCCAAACATCTGAAAACATGTCCGCAGTTTGAAGCAACATGTCCGAACCGTGTGCATCTGAAACATTGAGTAATATCGCCTCTCTTAGGCTTTTCTCAAACCACTTTATGGTTCAGAATGTATCTGTATTTTATTCAGATCTTCGTCTGATGGCAGTGTTTTACGGAACAGGTTTAAGGTCATGTTGTTCCGTCTAGACCAGGCGGTCGAAAAGTTTTCAATTGCGAAACTGATAGAAGGAAGTTGCTGCTTAATGTACTCTTGCATGCTTGCGAGTGAAAATAGAGAACTCAGGACTTTAAGTACAACTACCGGCCGGCGCCGTTGAGAGGTGGTAAAGGTATGTCCATCAAGGTTGTTGTCTTTCATTGTTTTTACAAAGAAATTGTGAACTTCAATAGAATCTATCGTGATTTTTTGGTAGTCCTATTTGAAGGATTTAACCCTATATTTAGCACCTGGAAACTTCTTCATCAAGAGAGCTATTGAAGGTGCTGGTATTCTATTGATGAATGTCGGGGGAAGCCAAGAACTCTTGTGACTAGAAGGTGCATTATTTGAAACATCGGACGACTGGGGATTATTATGGGTGTGTTGTAGAACATCGAATCTATTTTCGCTTACTGCTATGTTAATAATTAAATTACCTTCTAAAGCTGGGACCTTTTTCTTCGATATAATTCTCCCTGTAGCTAGTTGAAAGCGCTCTCCATCCGCTTTGAGAGATGCTTCTGAGTCGTACATTTTGTTGTTATCGGTAACCATTTCAATGTCCACCCTGAATTCTGAAAGTTTGCTGGATTCTCGAGGAGCTGCCGATGAGTTATCGTTGGAAATAATGACACAGAGTTCGTGCTCTACAACTTCATGCACTTAATTGGAAAGGAAGGCATTTTCGTTTGTGTTGCGCGCAATGGTTGAATTCGGCATTTTTGACGGCGTCCCTTTTAAGTGAGTTGGCGGTCTTGGCTGCTTAATACTTTGTGACGGAATGTTTATAGTCTTTTTGGCGAGAATTTGCCGCCGGCGGCACGAAGGGGAAAGCGTCTCTATCTGTGTTTTTATTGAGGCGTACAATATGAAGGGTTTGAAACCACGAAATTTCTCACAAGTTTGAGTTTAAAATTTAACCGCCTCTGTTTACGGAAGGCGTCCATTTCCTCTAAACCATGCATCGGAACGGATTGTATCCGATTGTATCGGCACGTCTATACCAGTCGCGATGTCAAGTTGAACTCTCAAAAGAACCGGTATGTCAAATCTGAACCGCTTGTTGGGTATAATATAATAAAATTTCCCTATATAATTTCTTTGTAATACCCCTTTTTCGTTTTCCTTATTATATTTACACACAAAAGTAGGAATATTTTTTATTCCTCTCTGCGTTGAATTATATTAAATGCATCATTTAAATGGTAGGAAAAAAAGTGGATTTAAATGGTAAAAGAAAAACAGTGTTAGCCTCCACAGAGCGTTTCTTCTTCAGGAGGAAAGTGGTGGTGACCTCGGGATGTAGTGCTATGAATTATTTAGTTAGCTTGGCCTCGCGGTGGCGTTGTTTCAATTGGGTTAGTTTTTTTTCTTTCGTGTGAGTTAGTAATTATTCGATGAGTAGAATAATTTAGTTAGCGCGCCTTATTTTCGCTGATGATTGCTTTTGAATTGGAATCACTGGAAAATGGGAAAAATTATCTCGAGGCAGAGATCGTATGGCGCCTGTAGAAAATTGTTTCTTAGTGAGGCTGCTGCAATAATGGAAGTGGAGAGTAAGTGTGCTAGTGATCCCATCCACGAAACTCAAACCTCGCTGAACAGAGCTAGTCTGCTAGTAGCCACCAAATTAGTAGACTTTCAAGGGGCCAAATGGTTGAACCGAAGAGTTCAGCTCGTGGTCATGCTCCAAACACCGACATAAGGATTTGCTTCATCACCTGGAGCTCAAGGCGTGTGCTTACATTCATAACAGATTATTTGGTTTGTATTTTTATGGATTTAAATTGTTGCTCGTGAACTATGAAAAATAGCCAAACAATGAAAAATTGATAGCGTATTCTAATGTTAATTCTGTGAATAATATGCAGTTATATCAAAGTCGTGATTACCAAAACTTATTCTGTGTTGCAAAGATACAATCATTACCATCTCAAGAGGCCGTAGAAGATACTTCAGACTCGGATGATAAGTGTGACAGAAAAGATGCAGCAACAAACATGCAAGCATGCATCAAATGCAGGAAATGAAGATCATGAAAGCCTTCTTGGCTTTTTGAAATGGGATCAGATGGCATGCTATGCCTATGCTCACCATTTAGAAACAGTTTACAGGCCATCCTAGGAGACGCTCGTCGTGGAAGAATAGAGGAAGAATGCAATTTTGTGTGCAAATCGCAATAGTAAAGATCATCTCGTGAGTTAAAGAGTCAAAGAGACTCCAGAGCGAGCACGTAATCTCCAAAAGAAATAGATACTTCAAAGGCCTGAAGCATATCGTTCGAAAATTGTTATGAATTTTGCGGTGGAGTTGATGGTGGGGCCGTATCTATTTGTCAATTTATGAAAATGATGACCGAAAATAACTACATTCTTGGTAAATGCCATTACTTTGATGGAATGTAATTACATAAATTTAATGAAATTGCTTCAGTTCACAACGTGACTGCAGAGTATCCAATTAAGTTTTCGACTCCAAAGAGTTTTAGACCAAGAGCATTAGACCTCCTTTTGATGTCGCAGGATTGGTGCCGATCAATCGCTACACCTTCCCACAAACTAACGACAAAGACTAGATGCTGCTGGACATGGTGCCTCAATGATCATCAAATTTTCAATTTTTTGGTTTCTTTTCGGAGAAAACTGAAACAAATCTTTCTAGGTTGGAATAAATTCGAAATTGTTAGACCGGAATTATAATACGGGAAAATATGGGAATTTCAAACCAAGTATCTAAATGAAAGTAAAAGAATTTGAGACCGTCTCAACGATGCAAGCTCAGGCAGTGCTAGAGAGGTAAAAATTCTCCATGGCTAAATAATTAGACGTACTTTCGTTGAAAGTTATTTGAAGTATGCATCTTTGCCGACGTCATTGTGACGAATTTTTCATATTTTGCATTTTCAGGGATTATTTGACTGACCTACTTTCCTGGAAGACCCTAAAATCACCAGTATATAAAAGGAAAGGACATGATATCAAACAAGGAGAATTCTCCGGCGGTCATTAATCTCAAGACACCTCTTAATAGGGGATCTCTATAAAGACGACCCCATTAGAACCAAGAAGATGATCTACTGACAAGATGTCAATGAACATCAGGCCTATGAAAGTGTCACCCAAGTACGAAACACAGCCGGTAACGTTGAAAATTTGTTAAAATAATTAAAATCATATCAAACAGGCAAAAATGGGAAATACAGTCACAATTCCAATAAGGTAATACAATGCCTTTATACTCCCGCACGAAAATAAAATGATAATAAGAAGGTAGAATAAAGATCGGGGAAGATCCAGAAGTACTGGTGATCCTAGGCTATGAACGAAACCTAGCCGGTTGACTTACAAAATTCGAAACCACATTATCGGTTTGTAGTGCAGGAAACTCTTTCTCTTATCAAAGAGTTTCCTGCACAGCCTCGAACCTGTCGAGAATGTCTTCCGTAGGATGTGTCAAAATACTTCTGCATAGGGAAGAAGATTGTCATGCCAACCACTCATGGTCTTTATGGTATAAAGTACGACAAACTGGGTCAATCGGAAGCCCGAAAATCCTTATACAAATACTAAACAAACAAAAAGGGCACGGGCCTGACACAATGACTAACACAATGCTGGTACTGCTCGCAGACAAAATTATCACTACTCAGACAGAAATATTCAACCAAAATCGTCCATTTACATAGTTTTGCAAAAACATGGAAATCGGCTTTCATAATAGTAGTACACAAGTCCAGAAGCATCAATACCTTCCTTCAAAATCGGAGGCCCATAAATCTTCTCTTGTCAATCTCAAAAAAGTGAAAACCTGTACGCCGCAGAAACCCCAATTTTCCAAACAATTTTGTACAGAGGGCAACTACGACAGGATTGACACTAAATACCTAAAACAAATCACCGTCTGGACTAGAAAGACTACATTCTTAAAAAACGAGCCCACTGTCTAAGAATACACTTTTCCTTATAGCCACTTCTTAGTTCTGAACACCTAAATATATAAAACAAAATGCTCATCTAGAAGCAAACCATTTGTCCGACACTACTCAATACAGTATCGCTTTCTGTCAGACAGCCATTTCCCGCAAAAAAGCCCTCCAATCTCTGCAACAAGGGCCCTACGATGGGTTTGTCGAATAGTATATAAGGAACACGAACATACTCGAGAACTTAGGGCTAGAAACTGTAGAAAAATACAGACGACCTAGAGCACTGGAACTTTTTGACAAGATCGATAAGATTTCTGACCATACAAGTTCTAGAAGTAATGAAAATTGAAACAAATATTCAAGCCACCGATCGATCACACAAGACAGACAAGGCCATGGGTTTTCGTTAAGGGCTGTTGAGTGTCCTCGAACTGACGGACAAGAATGGAGCAAGAGCTCTAGCTCTACGTGATTCTTACTCGAAGTCAAACACATAAGGAGGATCATCAATAGACAGCAGGAAAAGCAAAGGAGGAAGAATATATCTCTGAGGGACACAGGATTTGGGTAGAAAAGGAGTGGGAATGTACTATGGATAGTTTTACTATTAGTAACTATCCATAATACTAATATGCACATACCAGCGCGACACGAACGAGAGGAAAATTAGGACTATACCATAGAGAGGAAAACCATAGTATGAAAGTAATTCAAAAAAGAGAAAGAAATGATTTACAACAACAAAGGCTTTGGAAAAATCAGTGAGGGTTGCATCAACTTGTTGTTTAAATAAAACCTACAGAACACGGCCTATCAATTCAGTCAGGCTGGTGTTAGTAGAAGAAAGTTTATTGCTTGTTTGTTTTCGAAACGAAATACCGTCGTTCCTCGTCTGTACATCTGTCTTATCTCAGTAGTAGAAGAACCTATTTCGCAGTGTATACTGCTCAGGAAGGTTACAATATTTTCGAAGTCTATGCTGCTCAGGAACGATAAAAGTACTTACAGACTATACCAGCCGATCCAAGCAACTAGGGAAAACTAGGGAAACTCACGATAAATCCCCGCAATTGAGGAGGGATGGAAAAGTACGAAAATGCAGAAACTTTAAATAATTATGCAAAAAAGGGCAAAATGGAGGTAGGGCCGTGCTTGGCTAAAATATCGGAATCAGAGCTAGTTTTCGGATTCAGATCGTTATTCAACAATTCGACTTAAAACGGGTTATATAAAGAAAGAATATCATGATTTATAGGATCGGAATATTCGATATAAGCCCTCATCAAGGATTTTCACAACGAAAAGATGTCAAGCTTTCAGTGTAGGCTTAGGAATAAGTCAATGTTAGAAAATAAGATTAAAGCAAAGACTCAAAAATATGTCTTCCGAGATGACTCTACGAACAGAAATGAGAGAAATTCTTTGGGCAACAAATGATTCTTATTATTGTAAATATCATAAATAATCACCCGAATAAATGATCTTGCACTTAGTAAAAATTTTTAATCTTAATCTCCCTGCGTTCACCCCTGCAAGAGAAAGGATTACCTTCTGCGTGCAGATATTGAACAAAAGAAAGTTCAATTTAATAAAGAATGATGGTCATTCAAATATTTCCTGCATTTTATTTCCAATAAAATAAATGTTAAAAATTTTGTTAAAAACAAAAAAGAACTTTAATAAAAATCTAGTTTCCCATAAAATAAATTGAATAAAAAAAAATTTAAAAAAACAAATCACAAACCAATAATACTTCAGAAAATAAATTTAAAAATTTGTTTGCGAATATAAATAAATTTAGTTTCGCAAATAAAATCGATATATGTATCATTAACAAATACTGAAAAAGGAGGAACTCTTACCTCCAAATTTGTATTTGTTTTATCGAAACTAAATTTCTTTGCATTTTTCGGAAAAGTACTATTGATTTGGAAAAATTCTTGTAATAGTGCAAAAACACCGAGATAACATATACAATGCAGTTTTTATGTGCATTCGTTTAATTTTCAGAAATTAAAAATTCAAGAAGGATCCCGACCGCAAACAAGAACTAGACAGTCCAAATAGAAAATTTTACTTGTTAGGCAAATTAACAGCAAGCAGAAACATATCCAAGACAACCCCAACCAAGCCAATGCGAAAAATGGGTCATATGCAACGCGATACGTGAAAATTGTTAACGTACTCATTATCTATCTGCACAATGATGTAGCAAGAATCTTTCTTCACGTGATGCTACTTCAGAAGACATATTAACACATGAATGCATGCTAATCTACACATGTAGAATGATATAAACGCACACGCAGTAACAAGCGAAATAGGCAGAAATAGAAGAGCTGGTGAATCTCGTGAGGGGTCAAGACCGCCTCTACATTCCTAAACTTGATCATGATCTTGCAGTGAGATAGGCATCCAAACGAGTCTCAGGACCATCTTTGTATCTTCGTATGGCAACTGCACTTCAGTGTATGGGAACTAGCATTGCAAGACTATTGGAGCCCACATGAATCATCGGTGGTCGTTGGCGGAACGCTAACTAGACATCGTCGTGGGAGCTTATTTATGGGGCGCTTGCGGGGCTTCGGCACTGCGCATGAGTGCTCAAATTGTAAAGGAAACTCCATGCAGCCAGTGCAGTCGTCAACGGGGACGATGGGGGTACTATGACTAGGTGCGGATTAGAGTGTGTAGGAAAGCCTCCCCTGCGGGAAGGCAGGATGTCGGCAATAGTGTTTGTTGGGTCTGAGGATTACCACTGAACGATCTCATGATCATGGTCGTATGTGCTTGGATGTCGGTTACTATGGCATTAGGTTAGATTGCCTGCCATTTCGTCCATTTGGCTGACTATCGTCTGAGGACGACTAGACGGCTTAGTAGCTCCCCCGTGCTGCGGGGTGCGGATCGGATTGTTTGTCTAGATACCGATAAGTTAATGCATTCGGACCTAGACAAGGTCGTTTGGAGTTCAGAGCGAGTGTGCAAGACTTGTTGTCATGTCTTTTTGGTCTTTCGAGCAGCGACGATGGTGCTTGGTTTGTTTAGGGAATATTGAGTCGACGAAGATAAGACTTTTTATTGTTTTTATAGTTGGATTTGCATGTTAAGCAGGTTTAGTTTGCGCAGACAATTGAGTGCTTTATTGTTAGCGAAATTTAGAATTTGAGGGCTGTTAATGCTGTGACCAGAGTTTTTTGTCTGTTGAGGAAACTGCTTAAATCATCAGACCGTGCAACGGAAACAGATGAAGATAAAAATTTCTCGAGTCTCTATATGCGCCAAACTAGCTCATTGTTAATTCGCTGAAGGAATTTAGTCGGCAAAAGATGAAATGAAACACGAGATAAGTGTTTTCCAAAGAATAATGAAACTAGATAGAATAGATGGGATACTACCAGCGGAAAATAAACATCATACGCTAAAGCGACTAAGTAGGGCGAATACTGAATCTTTCAAGCAAACTTGATTTCCAAGAAATCAATTATTGATAAGGATAATTGCTTTTAAAGATAATTGTGACAACACATCTGGTCTTTCTTAGAATAGTACACAGTAAATTATTTATACACATACAAAAGTATATAAATGAATATTATTCGTGATAATTTAAATAATTAATAGTTGTTAGATAAATGTATTTACTACACGAAGGCGGTCATCCCGTGTGACGCCCTGTTTTTTGGGCACTTTTCAGAAATCTTAGGATTGATTCTTAAGACCAGAAAAATTATGGAACCTTAAATTTATTATCTTTTATTGAAATATATTTTAACAGTATGAATATCAATTTTTAGCTTAAAGTATTGAGTAGAACGTGAATTACAGCGCTCTGAACACCCCCGCCTGGAAAAAAACTGACTTGCATTTCCGCCACGATTCCGGTTTATTCTGTAAGCCTAAATGCACGTTAAGGACTTTTGTCAAGCAAAATACCAAAAAATTTAATTTCTGGTAGCCCCTTGAAAAAAGGGTAACGAATATTGCGTTTTTTTATTTTATGATATAAAAAAATCGAAACTATGAGAGTTGCGTTTACGTATGCTGAAAGAACGTTACGAATTTCAATTCATTCAGTCATTTTGAGATACGATGGAAGATAGTTTAGAAAGCACAATTTCGAGAAGAACGCGTTAAAGGCCTTAATTCCGGTTAAAACTATGAAAATCTAAGCTTTTCCTAAATCGGTGATGCCTAGGCATCTAGTTTTCCTTTCTCTTCCTCTTGGAACTTTTTTAATGCAGATTGTTAAGTTCTTTCGTCAATCCTGGCTTGTTTTACATCACTTACGCGCCGCCTAGAACGAAAGATTCGCTTGCCATCACGTTTCTCAACATAAGTGTGGGCTTCGTTGCTATCGGGACATCCCATAATCGATATTACTTTCAGTACATCTTCAAAACCTTCATTAAAGATAATTACTAATGAATAGGCAGCAATTTCAACGACCTTGAGCCAAAGTCCAAATCAATCCAAATTGAGCCATTTACACCAAATTTACACCAACTGAAGAATATTTGTGATAATACGTTGCCCAAACTTTCTTTTTATATCTTCAAGCGAATCTGGATGACAAGGATTAGCTAGTCCGTAGAATTTCGTTTTTCCTTGAATAGCTTTATCAGTAAGTTTACTTGCCCCTTTTTCAGCGTTTCTTTTATTTGTTTCATATTTTTCAAGATACCTTACCGTAAGATACCTGACGCCATATTTTTCCAAAGACCGATTGCACCGATTCCAAAGACAAAATGGAATAAGATGGCACTTATTTCCATTTTGTCGGTTTTTCCAGAGTGGTTTATGGTGCATCATACACCCTATGTTGTAAAGGTAATGATCAAGAATAGAGAAGAACAAATTCTGAAAAATCTCAAAAACAACAAAAAGTTTAAAGTTAACATTGGAGACGGAGAAAGCGGGGCAAATCAATTACCTTGACATAACAATAAAGATCAGCAAAATATTAAAGGAATTCGAATACTAGATATATAGAAAACCCACAGCCACTATAATAGACAACTCGTCGAACCATCCCCAACAGCATAAAAACTCAGTAATAAGGTAGTTGATAACAAGACTGAAGCATACACCCCTAACAGACCAAGCCTACAGCAAAAAATTAAACGCGTGATAAACGATAGCAGAAAACAAGACAAATCTGGTGAACAAGATAAGAAGGAACTTTAAAACACCCAAAAAGCACAGAAAAGAAGAAAAAAAAACGCCAAGAAAACTTGGACATTAACATACACGGGAAAAAAACCGGACGGGATATCTTACTACAACCAGATGATCCTGGAATATATAATCCTGAAATATACTTGACTTACTCCCAAAATATATATCTGTCAAAACTAAAAACAAAGCATTTCGGAATGGAAAATCAAAAAAAAACTTAACAAAAAAATAATTCCAACTCCTTTTGAACTCATCATTTCAACGAAAATACAGAAATCCATCACGATTACTAGTAGAATTCTCGAGGATACATAGAACACATGGAAAGTTCGGAATGCATCCGCTAATTGTAAAAATTTTCGGGTATAATAGGTTACAGTGTTTAAAGTAAAAAGCCTTAATATCCCCATAAAATTAGTATAAATTCAAATAAAATTTAGGATTTTGAAAAATGGTGAAGTTGTCTGAAGTGAAAAATAAAAAGAAAAAAAAAAGAATGACGTATACTGAGCATTAGTAGCAATAAGATATATAGAGTATTATACGCAATTATTGAACATGGAATTTATATTTATATTTATACGCAATTATTGAACATGGAACTTTGATTTATAACATTGGTGGGATAGAATATAAGGGCTAAGATCATCGCATCGGGGTGAACGGCTTTAAAGCCAAGGTTCACATCTACAAGTGCTGAACTCGAGAGGATTTTTCTCTTTTGTTGAACAGTCTTAAGAAAGGCGGCACTCTTCCTTCTGACTCCCTGAGTCAGCAACACTCTAAAGCAAGATATGGGACTTTCTGGCCCTTTATTGTCCCTATGTGCTCAGCAGTATACTTGTCAGCAAAAGTGTTATTTAAGACAAAAGCTAACTTAAATCTGTTGATAAAAGCAGCGGTAACTTGGCCAGGGGTACTCATTGTACTTCAAAAAGTATAAGGAATGTGAGAATAGTAATGAGACTAGCAACACAGCAGCCAATTTCGACAACGTTGTATCTACCGGTTTGCTAATCTCTTCCACTTTCTCAGTTCCACTTTCAACTCCATATAGGCAACACATTCTATTTGACAGCGTCATCAGTGAATTTGTCCGGAAATGTTGGATACTGATTCTGACATATTTTAATGGTTAAAATAAGTCCTGTAATAAAAACGGACGCACGGAAACATAGTAAACATTTAAATAAATTATGGAGCAGCATAAATCGCTATTTAAGAAACCCAATCAGGGAAAAACCACAAATTAACACTTTGATTCTCGGAAACAAGAGTGTTCATGTTTTATCACATTAGCAATAAACAAAAGTGCGTGTTGTATCATACTTGGAAAACCAAATCATGTTAGAAAAAATACTTTTGTTCTCGAAACAAACAAAAACTCAATTAAATATAACTCAGCACTCAATATCTGCAAAGGATTGAGTAGTTTAAAACACAGAAGGCAGATGAATCATAAACTGACCGGAGTATCCCCATGACGTGAAAACCAAAAACAACTTTTTTTAAACAAATTTATTAAGATCCTATTAATGTACACATGTACCCGTAAACAACTCACATTGCGCAGGAATTAAAGCCTCAAGATCATGCTCACAGGTTGAAGTTTGCTAAAAGAATATTTAAGGTGATCACCAGCTTCAACAAAATTATTTTCTCAGACGAGGCGCACTCCCACTTAAATGGGTATGTAATCAGGCAAAATTGCAAATACTGGAGTACAGGAGTGACACCAATCCGCAATTGAAGCATCAAAATCCTTACATTAACTCAAAGTTACCATATGGGCAGCTTTGTCAGCAAGAGGAATTATCGGTCAATGGATATATTTCCTTTGGGGATACCTAAAAAGTTAAGGTTGCAAAAACAGCTCATGTTATTGTAAACTCAACTCATGGTCTCTCGAATTAAAATCAAATATCCGAGGGGGAATTTAAAACATTTCACGAAATACGTGTATGATAGTCATTCAAAAGTTCCGCTCCAGGTTGCAGCATAGTCAAAATAATTAAGGATCACACCTGGATGATATTATTTTTAAGAAGTTAATTCCCATTTTGTGTACTTTTATAATTAATAAACAGTTTTTATCGCATGTGGCTAAGTTTTTTTATCATCGTAAGGCCTTAAGGGTACATTATTTATCAAGAGATCAAACTTTTCCGCTGGAACACATCATATTTGAAAGGCCAGGAACATTTTGAGGAAAAACCTCGTTCAGAGCAACTTTCAACTTCAAAAACTGATGGTGTTTTTTGATGATATGAGTGGACTACTAAATTTAAGCACTTCCATCGTATATCACATTTCAACAGACAATTTGGGCATTCCAAAGATGTGGGTCAAAATAATTCTAAAAAGCCTCATTACTACTGAAGAGAATTTTTGACCTCTGTTGTCCCCTTCATCATATTTCAAAAACTGGAACATTTCTTATAATTACGTTATTTTGAAACATTGGAGAAATTCAAAAGACCGTGACTGACCAGATGAAAGCCATACAGAGTGAAGCCATACCAAGAGCCCAAGAGAATTAGTTTGAAGGGTTGATAAAGTCGTTTGAATGGAAAAATCGCTGGTACGAGACAAAGCAGCCCCTTTGTTTTCTTCGAATACCTCGTAAATGGTACTTAGGGTGACGCTGTCGGTCCATAGTCAAGGGTAAGTCTTTATCAGGAAGTTACCAAATCTTTGAAGACGAATTTCAAGTTTTCGTCATGTACCGTCTGTCAGTGCTAACAGATGGGTACCACGTTGACTTCACGTCTATCTAGATGGAGTCGTACCCTATTAGACTTACAAGACTTTCTGTGACTACCTAACAATGCCTTACTTAATGACGCGATCTACTTCAGCATGAAGGAGATCGCGTGCTTGGTGTAGATAGCTCAAAAAAGTCGCATTTCATGACAGGTTTACTATCGCCTTCATAAGAAGTATGAAAAAACATATTTATGCGTTCGGAAAATTTGTCCGTACAGATTTTATAGTCGGAAAGACAGTTAAATCGATATTTTTGAGTGTAAAAGTGCTGTCGAAATGAACCCCGGTGATTATATGCTGCAGCACTAATATCAACAATAATGAACGAGTATGCTGCCACATTGAAACACCATAGGGAAACCCAATCCAATTTCTCGTTTAGACTAGGTGATAGAATAGCGTATTAAGGCATCAACTAAGTATAACTCTTATAGTGCCGTTGATGGATTCTTGGATTGGATTCCTATACCTTCTTTTGCACTATTGGCAGAGCTTACCTTGGTGTGATTTTGTTAGACTTATTTTTGGGGCATTTTTGCGGAGACTTTGTTGGAAAAATGAAATGAGATACGACTAAAACTGACTAAGACGTCACTGCGGTCAGGTCTAACGCCGATTTTAGTCATCTCTCTAAAAATTGTGACAGGCGGCTACATAGTATCCTTAATCTCATTTAAAAACATCTCAAAAATCGATATACCCACCGGTTAGCCCCGGAGAGAGACATGAAATCGTTGTGATTCACGTGGGTACCCGCCTAGAAAAGGCCCAATCTCACGGTCACTATGACGGTTGAAACGATGTGTTAACCATCACCTCTAATATCTAAAACAAGTTTCAGTCCTAGGTCCCAATTTATTTAAAGCTTCCTGGATACCCGAACACAACTGGTGTGGGCTCCGCTCTACTCTCCAGCCTTTGAAACCACAACCACCTCGTTTCAACCAATAAATAGGCTCCTCAACTGTGTAGGGGGATGACAGTATCCTGTCATGGGATCCCCCTAACCCGTGGTTCAGATAACCTCTAGTCAGGTTGCGCTTCTCTACAGTCCGAGAAAAACTCTCAGTTTTTGCTCCAGGCACACGGGACTGATTGCCCTTCCTCACACTTCGAGTACGTGGGGGCGATACTCCCCAAAGACTAAATGGAACAAGCCAAAACCTATACTATCAGCCCCCCTGTGTAACCTGGAGTCCTATAGCACAAGTCTATAAGGTCCGGGTTAACCACAGTCACAACATATATGCACATCATATCTAGCAACATTTAACAGCATTTAGACAACAAATCTTAGCAGCGCACTAGTCTCGCATCCACCTCTTCAACAAGTTGATGTGGCAATGCGAGCTTTTCCAACTGCTAATACAATGAACGCCACTCCGTCTACATCGAACACAACATCTAGTTCGTAACATTTGACCTTAGTCATATGTCATTCTTCCACGGTACACAACAGATATCAACTTGGCACATAACTTCACTTTTAATTCTTCGACAAACATTTTCTTCCTCTTCTTCTTCTTCTCGATGGTCTAGTTATCAGCACATAGATCAATTCTTATTTTCAATTCAGAGCACAACAGTTTACACACAGTCTGTCAATCAGTTTATCAGTTCAGTCTTCATCATCATAGCTTCAATACATCGAGTACCCTCAGCATATCTCTCTCCATTGGTTGCGGTCCCGTAGATTCTTTCCCTCGGTATGCCCACCTTGGCGACGTCATAGCTACTCGTTTCGGTCGAGCATCCCCAACTTCGATCAAGTCTACCTCGATCATCATGCAGCTATCATCTATTATGACTTCATTTGTCAGCTAGTTATCGGTCGTCAGTACAACCGTTCAACTGTGCAGCATATCAGCATTCCAGCATATCGTCAGTCACCGGGGTTTCCAAGTCATCTGTCAGCTGTACGTCATTCCACCAATCATCATTCCACCAGTCACCGCAGAAGAAGGTTCAGAAGTATCAGAAGGTTCCACTAGCTTTCCCTCATTCACCTTGGTCGCAAGAGCCGAAATAGCTTGCAGTGACGTCTTTGGTACTTGCGTCGCTTCATTCTTCCAATATGCACCTCCTTTACATCGCGGCTCTTCATCTAAAATCAACAAGTTCATCGATTCAGAAAGACGTACACAACATTAACAGTTCAAAAGTCCGTCAGTCTCCAATTTCAGCAATTTCACAAGTTTTCAAAGCACATCTGGACAACGTCTTCTTAGGCGTCAGGTCCACCTTTCAGTTTCCCTTCTCGGCTTTCCATCAACTTTTTACACGGGCTTGGGACCATCATGAGGCAGAACTGAGGTTCTTACCCCAGGGCTGGGTTCCCGGAGAGAGACATGTCTCTCGTGTATTAACATGGACACCTGCCGTGTGGGCTTCAATCCCCGGTCTCCATAGACGGGATTGAAATAATGCGTCAACCAACGACCCCCATCAAGGTGGGGTGCCAGTTCCTACCCCATTACAGGATATCTGAGACGCAACTGGTGTGCACTCAATTCTACTCTCTAGCCACATAAATCCACATACCACAACGTTTCAGCCAGGAAAGGCTCCTCACCATGTAGGGGGCTGACGGTAACCTGTCATGGGCGTCCCCCTAACCCGTGGTTCAGATCAAACATATGATCAGGTATCGCAACCCTCTAGTATGAGGACATTTCGGACCATGCGTCCGTACCCAAAGAGAGACATGAAGTCTCGTGGATTAACGTGGACACCTGCCTTGTACGGCTTAATCCCACGGTCTCCATAGACGGGATTGAAACAATGTGTCAACTACCACCCTTAGAATCTGAGACAAGTCTCAGTCCTAGGTCCCAATTTATTTAAGCTACCTGGATTCCCGAACACAAATGGTGAGTGCTCTTCGCCACTCTGTAGCCTTTGAAACCACAACCACCACGTTTCAGCCACCGGGGAGAGACGTAGGACTTCGGCTGCTGCACTCAAGCACTTTCGAGTTTTTAAATACCTTGCCAGTTAGTTGTGGCAGGACTTTTTTTGCTTTTCGCTGGGTGCATCTTCAACCAATGGTCAGATACTAGTGATTATGAAATGTAGAGAGAAAAGTACCAACTGACCCATACGCGGAAACTACGTTAATATTACCATGATTACAAAAGGGCATTAATTTTAAATAAGGACTGGGTGTCCCTTGCAGACGTTTGAATATTCAGGTGCAGGTTTTTTGGCTTAATGCATACCATCAAATCAGAAGTCAGTCTCCGTCTTACAAATATACATCAAGTCTCCGTCTTACAAATATATAGTATACGAGTAAAACCTTTCGTTCTGCTAGACATGCATACAATGCAGTATCCCTGTGATGTAGGACGTGAGTTGAGAGTGAATTATACATGTTAGTGATTTCTCTAGATACCCTTGTGGAATCTTATGGTATTGTAGGTCCTGTACACAAGTGTGTGACAAAATAATGAATAAGCTTGGTGCAGTAATTAGGCATCTCTACAGGATATTCAAGGCTATTTCGCTATCCCTAGCCTATATTCCATCAGAATTATATTTTATGCAACATAGAATATGTCATAGGGATAAATTGTCAAGGGAGGTTTTTTTGAACGATCTTACATAGTACCTCTAACTCCTCGGTTACTGTACTTCTTAGTTTCTCTATAAATGATTGTTATTTTCGTAATTTAAAAAGTATTTACTCACGTAGTATGATTTGACTCAATCCCAGGCTTTCTTACAGTATGGTTTCAACGTGGCAAATTGCGTTTAAACTAGAAATAAAGTTCTGCAAAAAGGAATGGCTGTAGCTCTGCAGTGGCCAATTAATATTGTTGACCAGTGAGAGAACTTATCAATTCTTTCCCTGTTTTTGAGTTTTGTTTGATGGAATTATTTTAATTTTACATTTCGTTGACTTCATTGAAAAAATTCGGCAAAAGGATTAAAAATTTTATAATAAATAATATAATAATTGAAATAAATAATTCTTGTAAATTTTCATAAATTAATACAAAGAAATCGAGAAGATTGGGCCAACGTTGAGCAACTATGCACAGAATCTGTATGGAAATTTGAACTTTTGGGGAAATTCGTGCGTAAAGTATAATTATATCAATCTAAGTTTTACACATGAGGACTTGAAAATATTATCATAAAAGTCGTATGAGCAAAGACGCTAATCCCGTAACATAATGCTCTTTACAAGAAAACATGCAAAATACTTACAAACACTTTTGGGTTCAACAAGAGCACAGAATCGGCTTTTTCTTAAATCCTATAAGGCAGTATCATAAAGTTTCGTGTTCTTCCTGTCGCAATTTTTCACAGAAAATAGCAAGTCTGGGGGATAGCGAAAGAAAAAATTTACCAAGGAATTGACTAAAAAATCCTTCGCACGTTGAATAACACTCGCCAAATGCGTACACGATTTACATTCGCCGCCATGAATCCGAATCCGTTGTTGTGTGCTTTTAAGCAGCCCATAATCATAAATGTGTGTTAACAGGAAATCTCCTTATCGAGATTCAAACCCTTTACAAATGGAAGTGGAATCAAGTAAGGATATGCACAAATTGGCTTATAGCGAATGTCAACACATTCTCTCCCCTTCCAATTCTAGTTTTTTAACGATTTTGTATTTGAATGGGAAAATTTTTGAAGATTTTTTTTTTATGAAATTTGAAATAGAGGTAGCTTTATTGGTTGCATGTATTTTAGCATTCTGTACACGCTCCAATTGACAAATACCTACATATACAAAAAGAGATGCATAAATTAAAAATAAATACGTCCTTTTATATTTATTCGTTTTTGAAAATATTAAAAATTTAAGAGTTAATTCTGAACCTTTGGCAACTTTCATTGCTGTTAGTTTCTACTTTTAGTTAATCAGCTTGATGCCTTGTTAACTGTGAAAACTTATGGAAAATTTGGACTGTTTGGCTTGATTTGGACTATTGCGCCATTGACTGTCAGGAAATTTTTGTGATTCTTCTTTAAACTGTGCATTGAATTGAAAATAAATGCACAACCACCGGTAAGACCAGTGCAACCACCGGTAAGACCAGTAATTCTTCGTTTTTCGTTATTGCACCATCCTATACACGGTGACACACTCTCAGTGAATTTGAACGGAGCTGTCAGAGAAGACCGCTACCCAAAATGGCGACGTACGAGACTCTTTATGTGCCCAAAAATACCAGGATGCGAAGCAAATTTTTAGGTAGTTCGATATATAATTGTTACATCTGTGTAACGGGCTGAGGAACACGCCATAAAGAACAAAAAAAAGGCGGGGTATTTGTCGAAATTTAGATGTAGACATTACTGAAACTACAGGTATTTACGGAGCCCTGGAAATCGACCAAACAGGAAAAATTAATGTTGCTAGGGAAAAGTCGACGGAGCCAGGCAACAATAACATGGTGGCTTGCAAAATTTATTTCTAAGAAGTGGAGAGAGGAAAACCCCATTCTTGTATTGCGCTGATGTCGTTACCAAAAACTTGATCTCAACAATTCAGCGTCTTCCAGATAAATAACAAGACAAAATCGCTTTCTCAATCCTCCGATACGAAGTCGACGAGCTTCCAAGTACCTCAGTGAATATTTCGAATATCAAAGTGAAGTTGGCAACTGTGGACGTCCTTGTCGTGTACTTGTAAATCGTTTCGAAAAAAGGAACTCAGTTTTTTCTTCTGAACGTTTGGATAATTTACAAGTGAACACTGGAGCTTCTTCAAGACAAATGACTAACATCACCAATTAATTTGTTCTATTGCTGGGAGAAAGTCCGTCTCATCACATCATTCGAAACACATGACAGAAAATTCAAAAATGCTCTTGAATATTTATCACCAAAATCAAGTGGAATTGGACGTTGAAAATGGCGGAGGAAAAGATAAACGGACTGTCATCTGGGCAAGATGAACAAGAAGAGAAGTTGCGAAGCGCGAACTAGAAGAATTTTATTTAATAAAAATTATGGCTGATGGAGGACAGGGTTTTTTCAGGGTTTCCTTGTCAATTTTGCTAGCAAACAATGATCTAGCGTACAACAGTAATTTTGGAGAGGACATGTCAGCAAAACGAAGTATGTAGTAGTAAGTACGAACAAAGTATGCTGAAGGTGGAATGGTCGGTAAACACGCGAACTGGACCAGCGCCCAAAAACTTATCATGTTAGCCACAGTGCCCGGAATATAAGAAACGTACGAAAACCTCAAGGTGTTATTTGATTTTACTCAGCTGAATAATGTTCCATTTAAATTTTTAGCCGATTTCTGGTTACTTTTGATTGTCAATGGACAGCAAACGGCCACCTCTAGGTACCCTTGCCCGTACTTGCCCGGGTGAAATAAGAGATCGCGATCCCAAACAGAAGAGCAAGATGCCTCGTGCTGATATTTTGAATACGTATGGACATTTGAAAGGCGACCATAGTCGACTTTTTGCTGATGGAAAAAAGAAAAAAACTTGCAAGATATTCAAACAGTACAATGAATCCTCCTTTGTTTAGAGAAAATGCGATTTGACTGTGTTGAAAAAGTGCGTGCATTCTGAGCTACACCTTCTACAAGAGTTTGTGAACCATCTGTTTTGGTCTAGCTTGGTACCAATTCCAGAAACCAAAAAAGTACCAAAAAGGACCCTTCCTTGGCCCAAAAAATTTGAATATCATTTCCAACGATTATCATGGGCAGGTTTTCAATGGAAACGCTTGCACGAGCTTATTGAAAGAGGCTGACATGTTGAATGATGCTGAAATATATCAGGTCCGTGGTTCCTTTCGGATTGTGCCGTTTATTGTTGCTTTTGAAACAATGGATAACTTGGTTCAGAACTGTTTTCGCGTGACAAGAGGAGATTGTGATGTTGAGAAATTAGCTATGGATTTGCAATAAGGTATCGAAAATACAGGGGTTTCCATCACCCTTAAACTCCATGTCTTCCTAACTCATCTGAAAGTGTCTCTGGAGTTCCTGGACGCCAACACTGGTTTGGGCTTATAGTCAGAACAAGCTGTTGAAAGTGTCCACCATGAATTTTTAAAATCCTGGGAAAGATATCAGGTCAATGCGATTGATGCGCCATCTTGCGGTGAGAAATTGAGAAGAGAAGTTGCAGAATTTTCATCTTTGCACATTTAATAATCTCCATACGCTCACTTTATGATGTGAAAATTATAAATGATTTGAGAAATCAACTCAATATTTTAAGAATTTTTTGTGTTTTTGTACTTGGGCATAAAAACATTGTAGAAGAAAGTCCTTGTGTCTCTCTGTAATGCATTGAGTATGCAGTTTGTATATGCAAACCCCAATTCTTATCTACTCGAACCATAAACTGCGATTCAAGTTCAACTTTGACTTTATTTAAGGAAATCTGTAAACGAATATCGACTCTTTATTGGATCTAGAAAAGCGTCCCATACTCAGATTTTGTCGCCAGATTTGGCGCAAACTTTCACGCCCTTCAACTACACCATGTACAGTCAATCTAACAATTAGCTTCCTGGATTAAAAGCAAATAACCTAATTCATGCGTCTAAAAACAAAATCTCAGAAGAAAAATTCTAAAGATTCTACGAACAAACTTGGGGCAAAACAAGGTTGAGACCAATGGCAAATCTGATATACCATTGAATTATACGAAATCATCAGATGTCATCAGAAATTTCAAAAATAATAAAGCTAAGACAGAAGGACATCAATTGCACATTGGACATTGAACCGATCCAAGAAGTTGATGCTATCCAGATTCCAAGATGAGAAATTGGGACCAAATTTCGGAGAGATGTCTAACAAATCACTCACGACCTAACGAACGGTATAAATTACGAAAATTTCGCTCCCTTGCAATCTATCGACGATCCTGTCATTTGACTACAAACAAGATTTTTATGTAGTTTCGTAAAAGACGTCAAAAACTACCTAGCTATGAAAAAATATAATTGTTGAAAAAAGTAATATTTTTTGGCGCCATGTTATGTGTTTCCAAATAAAACAAAAAAACATAATGTAGTTAGTGTAGTAAAAAATCAAAAGAAGAAAAACGGACCCTTGCGGATGACGGAAAGTTTAAGACTAGCTTTTTGGAACTTGAATGGTGGTCTGTTGGTGTTTGACTGATTATCAAAGTTTCTTGACTGCATTAGATGACACATGGATGAATATAAATTTGCGCGGTATAATTCGCAAATCAAAGGACTAGATCGTTTCTGGTAGATGCCAGTAAGTTAAATTGAAGAGAACACAATCCAATACCTTCGAATTGCAGACGAAGTTGAGGCTATAGTTGAAGAAGACGCTCAGGCGTAGTCCTGAAATCGAGCTAAGATAAAAACTCGTGTTAGAGGCAGCATAGATAGTCAGATTCAACGCAGCAGGACTAATTCATTTAAATTGACTATATTTTTTAAAATTTTGAGTTGTATTGTATGATTATATTTGTATTTGTATTTTTATATAAAATTTGTTTAAAATGAAGCACTGTGATTTTTCTGTATGTATGTGTGTGTGGATGTGTGTCTGTGTTATGCGAGAATCAGGGTTTAAAAGTAAGTTCCTTCGGCCGCCATTATGCGGCGTTTGTATTTTCAAATAACTCTATCTTTCTAACGTTGGTCCTTCTTCACTGCAGGTGCGAACCATCGGTTGCCCAATAAATTATTATTTATGAATTTTTTCATGAGAATACATAACAAGATGTTACCATGGCTAGCCACAGAAAACGATGTGTAGGTATTGAAAGGTTTCAATAAATTGTTTTTATTTCAGTAAATTCGTTTTGAAAACGGATCGAATCCATTGCGTTCACGCAATAATTCGCAAGCGCTGATGCACTTCGTCAGGTGAATTTCTGTCAAATTGTAATAAATATTCAGCTCTTAAACGAGACCATAAGTTTTATGGGCTTCATTTTTTCTGTATTGATCCGTCACACTTGATTCTTATAGAAAATTGAATAGTTTCCGGTTTTGCCATTGTAAATAGCAATCGTTTCCGGTATTGTATTCTTTCTTGAAAATAATTATGTTCAGTAGTTAGCAGCAGTCCTTTTTTCTAGCTTTATCAATGCTGAGGTGGCGTCTATCACTGTCCTAGCGATGTAGCGTAGGAGAGAGTAACGACAGAGTAACGTAACGAGAGAGAGACACTCGCATGGAAGAGAGGCAATGGACGTTTTTCTCTGTGACAGAATACCCGGGTACATAAGAGGCGGGGCAGTTGAAAGGTGTGAATCATAAGTGACGTGAGGCCTGGTCGAGAGACCAAATACTGTCTTACTCAGCTCATCAGTGGCTTGGGTATTTTCTGTCTTACCTGGTCAAAATAGAAAAAAAGTAGTCCGCCGATTATTGCCTCCAAAAAGGTATAGAAAAGAGATGGAAAAGCCTTTTCTCAAGAATTTTTTCAAGTGAAGGTGGTTGGCACTAAAACGAGCGTTATCTAAAAAATATTGCTGAACTCTCTCTGGAAAGTCGAATAGATAATGAAGACATAATCGTTTGACAAATAGAACTGGTTGGCATACATAGCACGGAAGGGTTTTTCTGACAAAGAAATAATTTTTGAAAGACTGGTTGACGCAGAGGAAAGAAGAATAATATTATTATGAAGAATAATATTATAATAATATTATAATATATATGCCTTTACTTTTAGCAGCCGAAGCGGCCTATCCCGTAGAAATGTGCCAAACAGTTCCAGGCTGAATTCTAGAAATTATAGGGAAGATGGTTGGAGGGTAGTGTTGTGACCTTCTACTGATGGTTATCCCCACTCATGTGCGGGTTACTACAGACATTTTATCACGGAAACACTGGTATTTACAGAAATTCATCTAGACTCCTGATTAGTATCGTCTTTGAAATTTTTATTTTTCGGACCATGAACATTAATATTTTAAGCGGTTCTCTGTGTATACACCACGTCTTATTTCCCTCTCTCTTTCCTCTTTCCCTCTAAAAATTATGAAATGGCTCAAAATGCGATTATTGATTCAAAATCCCTACGAAAGGCGTTACCCAGATTACCAGTTTTAATTTAATGCCTTGAAAATTACTTTAAATGGCTTCTTCTGTAACTAATTTTTTGATATTCAGACATGCTCTATTGCCGTTTTTGAGGTGATGTGTTTCCTTCCAAATATATGGTTTGAAGTTTTTCATATCCTTATGCATGTCTCTGCTAGGTCCAGATGATTCAGGAAAGAATTTCATCCAGTTCCACACGCGTGCCCAGACGGTAATTTGGCAAACTGTGGCTTTCTTGCTGTTGGCATGCTCGACTACGTGAACTTCGGCGTGTCAGAGTATCCACTCGATGACGTAGATCATATCAGGTTTATCTTACATGAATTTTTGGGTGTACAATCCACGTTATATGCATAAATCCGGGTACAATCTACCTGATATCCATATTTTGGTCAAGGTTAGTAAGCGCCTTATTGGGATCAGTGAAGACCATATCGTTATTGCAGTCATTTGGAGGATTCTTTTCTAATTTAGAAAAAAAGTTACATCATTCTTCTTCTAGAGTGGTACTTTGTAACCTTAAGGACTTATTTTGCCCTCAGAACATTCCGTGGTTTTCCGTCACTTCCTTTATTTCGTTCACAGACGCGTTTCGGTGGTGCGCCATCTTCTGGTCATCTTCCTTTCTAACGGCACATCACATCTAACATGACAAACGATGGAAATACTAAATAAATAAATCCCATCCCTGTTAAGGATGTTGCTGATCCCATCCATAAATAACTTCGAGCTGGTCAGGGTCAGGCTGCGATGGCTAACACCAGTACCTAACTAATTTGCCGCAGCATCCGCTACGGTCACCAATGTTGTCTAATCTATTAGGTTATGATTATTTGTCATTTTAATTGTGATCTTCAATTTAGGCTATTCTGGAATTATAGGGGTAACGCTGTAGTGGGGGTCTATTGCATCTGTATGTGATGTTTATTCTATTCTCTATTCTTTTCTCTATTCTATATTGCTTGCTCTTAAATATAATATTAGTATAGCTTCCAGTGTTCATTGGTCAACTGAAAGATATTGTTAGTGATAAACTTGACTATCTCCTTCGCAGTAAGGTATTAAGGTCTCAATTTGGTTGAAATTTTTGCACATATTTCAAAGACGTAAAAATTTGTGTGGTGGTGATGTTTCCTTATCTTAGTTTTAATCGTGTCATTATTTTGAAAGAAGCATCCTGCAACATGTGCAAAAGTGGTGATGATAAATTCTAGCTTCGGTCTGATGACAGACGTACATAAATTAAGCGCTAGTGTAGGCTTAAAGGAGTTAGAGGGTGTGCTTAGAAGTTCGCAGCAAAAGGAAAGCATTGAAAAGGGCTCTCCAGTTCCTTTAAAGAACCAGTTTTATTAATGACTCTCCCTAGATATATTACATTACTGTTCCAGTTAATGAGTGTGTCCCTATATGTAAACTATGGTTGGGATTTGTTATGCTGAAGAAGTGGCTGACCTTATCAAGGCTTATGGAAAGTTTCAGATAAGTATCAATATCAGCGAATTGATTGACTTCTTGTTGGAGCATATTCAGAGTGTCTATGAGATGCATGCCAACAGCTAGCAACAAAAATTCTTCTAAATATTGAAGGATACTGTTGTTTGATTAAGCTATGGCTTGTAGTATAGTGGTATAAATGTTGAAGAGTAGGTAACTTGGTGCATCACACTGTGGGATGCCATTTATGGTCCCTGATCCACTCTTGTTTAGAAATAAGACTGTGGTTCTATAGGTTCCAGAGAGGATATGATGATGCTGGTTAGGTTAAATTTAAGCAGAGTTTCTCTTCGGTTATCTAGATCTCCATTTTAGTAGGTTATTCAGATCTCCTTTTTAGTAGGCATAGCTACTCTGCAGGGTTTGGTGGTTCTAATTTCTAGAAGAGTGTGTTAAGGTAGGTTAAGATTGATTTGTTCTTCGTATAAGTGAAGCAATGCGATACCAAAATCTGCTTCTGGTATATGAACCTATAGATCCTGTTCTGTACTGATTACTTCTTAATTATTTTCCTGAATAAGGAACTCTTAATAGTGACTTGAACTATGAGTTCTCAAAAGTCCGAATGACTTGGGGAATCTGACCTTTTGCTATTGTCTCACTACAGGCTTCGAGCTGAATTTCCTAATGGTACTTTAATAGGGTTTTCGTGATTTCATAGTTGATATTGTCAGAACCAGATGTGTCGGATCTGCTTTTTTTCGGTAAGTATGCTTTCAAGCATCGGTGGCCTAAATTTTATGTAACAATCGAGGGAGGCTATGAGAAGCAGTGATAAAACTGGTCTTGGATACTGTATCAGTTTAATGTGCTCTAATAATCGTGTGTCCTATTCCTGATTGAAGAAGTTTTACTGTTGGAGCTTCCTATCATGCCTCCTGTTGTATTTTGTGAAGTTCTAGAAGTATTCCTTCATTTTGACTTACAAGCGTGCATTTTTCACATACCTGGGGTTTATCATCCATTCGTTTCGAAGCTCATTTAGTATGGACCAGTTGATTATAGTTTCTTTCTGTTGTGATTTGAGAGAGGTTTTTTTGGCCGACAAGATTCTGAAATCTTTCGGGCATCAGTACTTCGAGGAGAACTTGACATCGTCTATTCAGTTCAGTGTGAAAAGTGTTGGCGGAAACATCTAAAATTGTTACATTAAGAAAAGGTGAAGGAAGGCAGCCTGTTACCTGCTCTGTGTAATATCATAAGTAAGGATTATAGGAAAATAAATAAAAAAATTAAAAAAACACGAACACTTTCTTCGTAAACATAGAGAATACTTTAGCTGGGCGGGGACAAACGATACAATAGAACCATTATTATGGTATTCTGATGACAGAAGGTTTGTCGTAGATCTGGATGAACCAAGCTCGTTGTATGGTACTATTCGGTTGAGAATAAGGATATGGAACCTGAAGACAATATCAATGATCCATCCCATTCTAACACATCGATACCAATATCATTTGCACTTATTTGATAATTATATTTAATTAATTATTTACTATTATATTTAATTACTTTTGATTATTTAAGCGACATTTCTTAATAATTGTGAAAATATTACCCAGTGGAATGTGCTTTTTCGAGTGTCGCGTGCTTTTAATGAGCCCGAACAAATAATAATGCCCAAACACAAATAACTTCAACAACTTCAACCTGACGTAATTTATCCAGTTTCAGAAAATGATATTGCATTTACAAATTTTTGGAAAAAAGCGCTGAATTATGTATTGTTTGAGGTAGGTGTGGAATTCTGCAAAGGATATATGAATTAAACACTTATTTTAGTCGCAAGTCTACTCAAAAAGTGCTATTCTTTACTTTCATGATACCAACAGCTGAATTTATTTGGTGGATTTCATGCTTTTAACATCAATCAAATACAAAGATCCGGGAACTATGCGAACATTGGAGCGCAGTAACTTTGAGGACAGTTGCATATCCATGAATGAGATAGTCCTTGGATTACTTTTGTTCTCTAAAAGAGGATAGAAAACTAACAACTTCACCAGTAGTATATATCTTGCAATGTAACTGACGATAAACTACATAAGTATGTAAGTTAACAAATACATGTTCCATACTCATCTCAGCTCCATGCAAGTGCTGTAACAAATCTGCAACCTGAAGGGCTAACATATTACCTTTTCCTTAGCCCATGTCCAGCCATCACACGGAGCACAATGGCTTACAACAAAGTCGTGAGCATTGCAAATTCTTCCAAATTTCTCGGTAGTCGCTCACCCAAAGGCATGCAATATAAGATGTTAACGGGACTCAGCAGCATCCTATCTGTAAATGGACTTGATCATAATTCAGTTGGCTAAGATTGCATCGTTTCGTTATAGCTTTCCACCATCATCAACTTGTTTCTCTTAGGCACCACCATTCAAAGCACGAAAGCCATCGATACCATTGTATATTGCGTTGCAAGCAAACTGGTGAGACCAGCCGTTTCTGCTATTAAATTTCTTCCTCTGCCTTAAACGGTCTCACCAACGTACTTTCCTTTCCTCTACTCATACTAGGCGGCCGGATTGCGTTTTAATGGCTTTCCAGCTTGCCGAATTTTCTTTTAGCAATTACCTTAGGTGGTGATTCAAGCAAAGGTTATCAGCCGACCAAAAATATCCAAGCAACTATCCAAGGAATTCCTTTTGTTCGATTTGTTGGGAATGCTGGGATGGAAATCAGTGATGGTATTGCAATGATCGGGGAGAGAGGAATATAAGGAATATATTCCTAAAGATCTGACAGATGTGAGTTGCAAGTTTTACCTGGGTTCAAATATGTATGTTCGAACGAAAGATTACCATCAGGTTTTACACACTACTCCATTCAGTTCATAGACCCGAACGAACCGCTGTTGCTATGGTTCTTTTCAGAGATCCTGTGATAGGAGCGTCAAATACAATTTGAAAGAAATCGATTTATGTATATGGCTGTGTGCGAGTCTAAGGATTAAGGATATTTTTGAACCATTATCAATCATTGACTCATTTAAACATAGGGGTCAGACGCGAAACGATGAAGCTTGAACAGGTTACTTTCAGCATCTATTCAAATGACCTTCTTGTAACTCTTTGCTGATATATCTGGACATTTCCACAAAACTTTAAGGCTTTCAAAACACATGTGCTCACTAGAATTCCCTTTTTGAGGACATACGATTTCAGCTCGACCAAAATTCGATGTTTGATTTGAAGATTTATCGACTTGGACTCTGCGATTTTCCTTTTGACGTTCATCCAACTATGTGGAACGTATTTACCGCGTTTACTGATCTTACCCATCGCTCGTAAACGTATGTTGATCGCTTCTGTTAATTGCCGTTGACTTTGAGTTGGGTCACCATCCAATGTCTCCTGCAATCCCTTTTCTTCGGAATTTTTGTGGTTTACTAAAGCATTCACTGTCTTTCACATTGAATTTGCCACTTTAAAATTGGTGCAACTATATTCCACATGTCCTTATTGAAGGAGCTTAAACAAGAAAAACAATGCGTGCCGCAACTGCTCTTTTTCAGGCACAAAATTCGACATGACTGATCAACACGATAAAACAAACACGTTAACTTTGGCGTTGACTGCGCCACTCACAATCCACTTATGCGTTTGTAGCGAAATGTCAGACGATTTAAATGGCGTATGTATCAAATTAATATGCAGCTTACTTTTTGCTGGCGCTATGTCTTAGTAAACCGGGAAAAAAAAACTTATGCATATACCTGGTATATCCTGCAGGAATTGAAATTTCTGTGAATCAAAAAAATTGTACAAATGACATTGAAGGAACTTTCAACATGAATGACAAAGTAATTTTCAAGTCAGTGGATAAATTCTTTTGTATTCAGTTTTCAGTGCTACTTTTAATATGAAAGTCCTTCTTCTGTTTGAGTACTGTTTATTGCTAATTTTGCATCAAAACACCTCACAGAATATGCACATTCTGGACTGCTTTTCAAAAAGAAAGTGGCAAAAGATTTAGATACATATATTAGAAACCTAAGTTACATTTGAAATGAGGTTTGGCAAAAAGTCTCTCATGGGAATCGAAAATACTCTATCAAAGAAAAGAACACTTCAAAAACTGCATCCTGTATCTTCTCTTAAAATTGCTTCGTTCGGGAATTAAACTGCTGAATGTGTATCTGTGAATCCTGGATATTCCATGCTTAGTACAGCTAGTTTTCTTTTATTCCTTTCGTATTTTTTAAGCCTATTTTTTTTTGTATTTTACTCACATATACTCGTTGGCCCAAAAGTTTTTGAATTTTTGAGCACACTTTATCTCTTTTTTTTCTCAACAAATCCAATTTGACATATCTAAGATTATAAGACAATAAAATCTTTTCCTAAAAGAACTGAAACTTCTTAATAATTCTGTCTTATAATGTTAGTGTCTTTAACTAACAAGGAGTAAAATATGAAGAAATTTTGCAATTGAATCGACTTACAAACAAGAATTTAGTAGTTGACCAGTTGGTCGGTAAGTTCTCGCTCTTGAAAATAATAAAGATCCAAAAATAAATCAAGTCTAGGTACGTAATCTGAATTGAAGCGCCTTAATATGTCCCCAGAACTGGATTCTTGCCTGACTACTATCAAAAACTTTGGTTAGTTTTTTAATAACCTTAAGGGCTGCTTATAAGGATTTTCAATTGTCAACTTACACTACTTTGGCATAAGTGAGATTGAAACCTTTATATTGAAAGTTGTTTGGAAAAAGCAAGTAGCCACAATGTCAGTACTTTGGTCACAATTTCACAATTTTTAGTGAATTGAAAAATAAAATTATAAACTTCATATTCCTTCCCAGAGAGTTAAACCTTCCCCTTCCAGGTATACCTTCCCAGAGAGTTAAAACATAGATAGACACCCAAACTCTACATTTGTTGGACTACACCCACATACAATTTGCTTGAATATTCGAGGCCTAGTGTGAAGTAAAAAAATTGTGGTTGCACCAATAAGGTCCCCAGCTGGATACAGGAAGAAGTAGCTGCTCTTAGTGCTCTTTCCTGAGGTAAAAGTAATGATCTTATACTATGTCAAGTTCATATGTGTGATACGACTTAATTGTCCCCAGATATGTTTCAGCTAGATTAAATCGTTCTTTCCCATGGAAGGTATATGGCAACCATAGTTAACTCTGAACAATTCGTCCTTTTAAAATGGAAATCTCCAAGAACTTGGAATAAACATGTTCAATTGAACCATTCTTTTTGAAACGACACGCTTTGTTTGTTACTAGCCTCTGTTTTCAGCAGGACTTTTTATCACGGACTTCAGAGTAGACGGACCAAGCAATGAAATTGTTTCAGAAAGCATTGCATACATGGAAAATAGCAAAGGAATATTGTTGTTTTTTATTTGTGATTCAAAAAGTGTAAGATTTCCGATCTACGTCCATGGGACACGCCCATAGGTCTTTGATAATAAGATCTTTCCGTTTTTTAGAAGATTGACAAAAGGCACGCAGATTCCTAAGCGGTGAAGAAATCAAGCCGATTTTAGAAGAGGAGGTCTCTGGTGACGATGAAAGTGACAAGGAATCATTTTAACATCAAAGCCTGAAAAGCACAATGCCGTGGACGAAGTTATGATTCCCTGCAATGGTAAAGGCATCCTGATATATTTCATTAAAACAAGCCCGTTAGTGGAAGACAAAGTTGATTGCTATTTGTGGTTGTTCAGGCATACTGGATGATTTCAAAATAAACTTCGAAAAGGACTCGAATCAAGTCGTTTTAAGTCTTGGTGTTAGGGGAAACGTTGTTGAATTCTGTGAGCCCTTGCTGAAGCCCTAAAATTTCAAAATATATACAGTGAATTGTTTCGGTTCTTACAAGCTCCTACGGTTCTTTTTCACTCTTTTGGTCCTGTAAAATTTCCCTCTTAAAGCCAAAGCAATTAAAACAAACTTCTTTCTAATTGCAAAACTTATAGAAAATTGACGGAGGGAATTCTTACGTACGACGAAGTATAAATTGCTCCATAAAGTAAAACAAAATTCTTTTTCTCTATTTTATTCATATATGATATTTGAATCGCGTTTGTCTCATAACTTTTCTTAAAATCAGTTGTCAAAATTACTCGAAAGCTTCCGGACCGATTTCATCTAAAGCTCGCAATCTTGATTAAAAACGTTTGTGTTTTCAAGAGGTATAGAACATTTAGTTGGCAACACTTTTTAATGCTGCGTATGGTGTGATAACTGTCATGCGTTTTATCAGTTATTTGGTTTCCCATTTCTTCATCACTAGGTTGGCGCCTGAGTACCGTCTTAAAATTATTCAGATTTATTGCGAGAAAGTCATCGCGCACAATGTCAAATTTTAAGATCGAAAAGATCGTCAATAAGAAAGATTAACTAATTTCCACGTTTACTCTCACTGACATTACGTATCTATGCAGACGTCATACAACGTGTAATGAAGAAACCATAGTAGCAGAAGAGAGTAGTATTGATGAAGATGTAAGTGTAAGTGTAAGTGCAATCGATAACCTGCTAACTAATTGCATGTGTGGCCATCTACACAATGGAAGATTTCAAGGAAGGATATTGATTAGCGGGCTTACAAAATCTTACTCGTGCAGGAATTGACCACAAGACATGGCGTATATTCGGCCAATCGTCAACGCCGATAACCCTAAGATAAACATCCGCGGCGCAACTGGCGAGATACAACTCGAATAAAAAGTTAGAGCAGTTCAAAATTTGACCACTCGTTTGGACTTCCTCCGCACAAGACGTGACGTTTGCATGTCAAAAATCATATTATAATACTAGCCGGTATCATGGCAATTAGAACAATTTAATCAAATTTTATTTCATTTCACAGTTCTATGTCGCTAAACAAATGTGCTTTACAAATGTTATAATCGTTTTTGAAAAAGAGGTTTTTTCAATAACAACTCCGACTTGAATTGATTAAAAAGTGCGATTTTCGGCAAAAATAAAGGATTATTTTGCACCAAAATAATTAAAATGAATATTCTGTCAATTGCCTCGTTCAAATTCAAGATGAACTCATGTTTTCAAGAAACCCTTTTGATTTTCGATTTTCAGATGAACAATCTTGAGAAATCCTGACAACCACAAGAAAATTTTCTGTGAGCCAGATCGGTTTCCACCACTACCACGGACTGAATTTTCAATAATTTGTGGCTTTTTGTGCAATTACAATGTTTTGTACAATTGACAATATACTTTATGTCCTGTTTTTAAGTTCACATGAATATTAAGGATAGATAATTTCATCTATGTATCTTAATATATAGGGATTTGATCTATGGTACACCACTTTGTACGACCGGAGCTTGTGTTTTCTACCAAAGCAGGTCGCAAAAACGTTTTGGATGGAAAGCTCTGCGAACATAAGAAGAATGCTTGTCTTCCTCACCATTGAAGCATTTGCAGGTAACATGACGGATGGGTGAAAAAGCGTTTGAAACCAAAGTCTATAACTACTAGTGAAGCACAACCAATGTTTGAAACTAGATCAACATAAGCATGCGAACCAAAGATTCAACAAATTCAAGCAGAAAGTGAATTTAGCGGACGTGTTTGGAACATTCCTATCTGTACTTTTAAGTGCAGCAATAATAACATGGATCCGAAGTGCACACAGCCCCGAGGTGTTTGGTCTTTTCTGATCTCGGTACTTGGATCCATTTCATCACGCGGGCATTGAGCCAGCCAGCTCTAAGTTGGCTAGATTTGAGGATCTTTTGGGCAATTTTCTTGTCCAGCTCCGCCCAGTCCAGCGTTGTTAGCGCTGGTTTGGGTCCTTGAGATAGACCTGCAATTTCGCGCTTTCGCCATTTTCCGTTGAATTTTGAACAGCAGGAATCATTAAAATCGTTTCAAGCAACACCTATTTTTTATTCAACGATTTACTCTCAAATTTAAACTCTCGACCTAAATCATAAAGTCCGATCGCCAAAATTAGTACTCCAACACCTATTTTGAACCATATAGGAATACGACATAGAAACAGTCAAACTCAGTTAGATCGTTCGTAATTAATAAGACTTGCATTCTTTTAAATAAAATGTTATTAGTGCAATCAAATGCTATGCAAATATCCCATGTGTATAGAATAATGTCAGTCCCACTTCATGAGCTATCGAAAAGGATATTTGTGTTATTACTACAGATATGTTATCATGAAATTTATTTTTTTAACATTTTTTTAAGATTGGTAATATCTGTATCCAATTTCAAATTCAAGCTAAATACTAAACCTCCCAATATGAATCCTGTACTCACTATCGTAAAATAGGCAAACAAATTTGACCAGCATAAGACCTGCAATAGCGTGCTGAGGGCAGCGCGTTTTAACAGAATGTTATTCAAACGGTCATTAAGTAGGAAATTATGTCCTTAACGTAGAATAAAGGAACTTAATACGAGACCCTGCCCTTATATGAGACCCCTATATATTAGGCAAACAACGACATATTATTCATTGCTTTGAGTCGGGATATGTTGGGCATGTTAGCAACAGATAATTGATACGTTTAGTAGTCTTCAGTCATTGCCGTTGTGTGGTGGACGTGTCTTTTGAATTGTTCAACAAAGAATAAGTTTTTTTGTGCAATATTATAAAGCCACATTTGCTACAAAGGTAAGCTTATTTTTATTATACAGTTCATGTTTTAGGAAGGCGTTATATCCATGTATCGTATTTTAACAATGCTGTATTAATTAGTGTTCTAAAATACGTTATCTCGGTAAATATCAAAAATATTTGAAAGTTAATGCTAATATGAGACCCTTTGGACTTCCTAATATGAGATAGGCTCTCATATTCGGGTTCATATAAATTCTTAGTAGTAGGGCATGTTTATAGTTGTTGCAAAGAAGTTCCTTTCTCATTACAGATGACACCGTCTCCAAAGCCGGAACAGAGGAATAAACATTGAAGGTGTTCGCTGTTAAGGCTGTCCGAAATGGGATATAAACGTGTCGCAAAACTGTATAACGTTCCGAAGGGAACTTTGAAATGATACATAAGAAATATGTCAGTGTCTCCTGAAGATCTTTTATCGATTTGTCTCGATCGCAAACCTACACTTGGCGTGGAGCTAGAAAATCAATAAGCCGATTATTGCATTGAAATGGATCAGAGATAATATGGATTAAGACAAAGTGATATCAGACATATGTCCTTCCAATTGGCCATCTGTAATTGGAGATGTGGAAACTTTTCTGTTAGCAAGGGTACCACAGGAAAGAAATGGCTACGGAGATTTTTACGGAGCGTTTTTAATTCATCATTACGATCCCCACAAGGCATATCGTCGGCGAGAGTAAAGTTCTTTAATCTAGAGAATGTTTCAAAATTCTTTGATCTGTTTGAACCGCACTTTGACAAAATTCAGTGTCGCCTACACAGTCTTTATAAGGTGGATAAAACCAGCTTACCTTTTCTTCAACATAAGCACAACAAGGTAAAGTCCACGAAAGAGAAAAAACAAGTAGTAGCTATACAGTCAAAAGGAAGTGGTTCTCTAGTTAAAGTCATCACATGTATGAATGCAACTGATAATTATGTTCCACCCTTAATTATTTGGCTCCGCAAGAACACGAAGCACGAAAAGCCGGCGCTCCACCTGGTTGAATTCATGCAAGTCTCACTTCTGGATGGGTTCAAGCAGACATATTCAGCAAATGGTTTGATCATTTTATTTCATTCACAAAGCCAACAAGTGACGATTCATTGCCTATATATTAGATACTGAATCCAGTCACACTTTGAATTTAGAAGTTACAAATAGCGCCCGACAAACTATCATTATAGTTCTTTTTTAACGCCTCCTTCGGTTCATAAAATGCAACCCTTAAATGTAGGATTCATAGGGCCAATAAAGACATTTTTTGCACAAGAGATCCAGAATTGGTTGCGAAACTATCCTGATAGATCTATCGCTGCATTTAACATTGCAAGATGTTTCTGTGGGGCTTATAACAGAGCTGCTACAATAGAAGGGTCCATGGATGCGTTTAGAAAAACTGGACTAAGTCCTTGTAATAGACATATTTTCAGTGAGCATGATTTTGCTGTACATTATGATCAACCAGCAAGTATCTTTCGCTACAATATGCTTTCGTTGAGCGCATAAAGACTGTGGATTAGATAATAGTAATTTCATTTGTCTATCTTAAGAAAAAAAAACCTCTGGGAGGGTGCAATATATAACATAGGGTCTCATATTAGTTATCCTTTTGTAATTGACGTAATTTTGACTTGTTTTAGGATTTGTTTTTTATTCATTTCATTTCCTCAAATAGCTGTTTCTTATCAAAGCTCTTGTTCAATAAATACATAAACTAAAAGTCTACAATGTTTTATTTACTATTATTATATGTTTTTTATTTATCCAATAATTTGCCCTAAATGGGTCTCATAATTTAATCGTTTCTAATCTGATTTTTATGTAATTCCAGGCAATCGATGACAAATAGTCTGCATAATTTTGCGTAAAAGATTTTCTTAATGTCCAGTTGATTTGACTAGAAAACTAATCGTTTCTGTGACAGAATTTCATTCTCTCTGTAATAATTGAGTTATCGCATTTATCAGTTTTCTCCACAAACACGTATTTTACTTGCAGGTCTCGAAGAATCCTTTCTTTTACAAGTCATACATTGTATTGGCAGCATTCCAAGCCGAATATTCATTTTTACAAAACTATCGTCATAGAAGAATGAACGTCCTCGGTGGATTTTCGAAAGCGAACAAGTGAAACAAAAATGTTACTTAAAATGCATAAAACTTGAATGTAAGCTATGAAAAATTGCATTTCGAACGCTGCTACATCTTTGAAGCACAAAATTTCAAACCTTACGTCGAACCTACTTGACCTTTCTGGCCAGAGTATACTCACCAGCGACTATCAATAATAATGGAAAAGCATCTTGTGACCATAAGTTGGGATCGTCCAAGCACGTCATGTCGTCTTAACATGTATGTCAATCTTGTAATGTTCCTTTTTCCACTTCTTCCTTCCACCAAAATGCACTGGCTTAGATCACCACACGATTCGCCAGCCAGTTTCTACGGTGCATTCATTAATCAAACCAAGTGTACACACATTGATCGCATCAGTGCACACCACTCCAGCAATACATGCACAGACGATATTCGGGGTCTTGAATTTGGCAATAGGATCTCACATCCACAAGCTAACAATGATCGTGCACGATCTAAGAAAATTTAAAGGAGGAAGAGGCGACGATATACGTTGGCAAACTATTCGTCGTCGATTCCCAAAACTCGAACTTGGTTCGAGATCGAATTTTCAGGTTTGGTGAGAGGTCCTAAAAGTGCATTTGGGTGTCTTTGATGGTCGTTGTTCATCAAAGGGGAAACGAACTACAGATGTGGTGGTAGCCTTTTTGAAATTTTCTGATGAGCTTGTATTGCAGTTTTGTTAAAAAAACTTTTCAGAGGGTATTGACTGCAACGTTGATGCTGTGTTGAGAAATGGATAATAGTAGACAAAGTTTGAAGCATTGCTCGTTAAAGTGTCCCCAACGCCTTTGCGATTTCAAGAGATTTGTTTGTGGGAAAAGTACAATGAACGATGATATGTTATTTACAGCAGGATAAGATTAAAAAATATTTGGGATTTTTGCAGTGATGCTGCTACAATGTGGTGTACATTATCAATCACAGGATTCATGAGAGCTTATGCGATACTGTGATGAAACTTTAACCTCATTTGATGATTAAATCACGATATGCGCCTTCTGTTAACCAGGACTTTTAGCACTTGATCAAGTACTGTAAATTAATCATGTTTCTAGATTTCCGAGCATTAATGGCGTATAAAGAAAACTAGATACCAACATTTTATCCAGCCACATTCGTTGCGGCTGCTAATCGAGGATAGTACTCTAGCGTTTGAGTATATTTTTTACTGATCTCAAGGACATACTTCGGCAATATACAGAGTTGATCTACTAGACACAATGTTTTGGAATTTCATGTCACTTGTTCCAAAACTTTGCGTTTTGAAAGATGACTTCTACAGCTCCAACTATTCATAAATGAAGGCCATGCGATAAAGGTGCTCCGAAATCTTGTTGATCAGTAGTATCCCTCGGCAGGAATGATTCTGGATGTGTTGTAAATATTTATTAAGAATTTGGAAAACGATAATATTTCGGCACTGACACCATAATAACGAAATCAGGGAACTAAAAGCTCTTATGACAGCGCGGTAGGACATATTCTGATCGCAGGAGATTTTTCAGAAATGCGAAATGAGGTTCGATGACAGTTTGCTCTATATACTCCAGCTGGTCCAAACCTTGATTCAGATGAAAAGCCTCTATTAATAGCCCCTATTATTGGGTCCTATACATAAGAGCCTCCATTCTATCGTTTTACAAAAACTCAGAAAAATTTAAGAGTCGCATGAGTGTACGTCTGGTTATAGAATCCACAAGGGTAAGCCTTGTTATGACAAGAAACCGATGAGAATTCTGCTCATTCCTCATGGGGAATAGTTTCATTCCATTTATCCCTGATATTTTCAACTAATCACTCATGAGACCATCAAACATTCAAAAGATTCAAGTTAACATTCTAAAGGGAGATAATTCTCTTGAATAAAGTGTGGATGAGATCCTATCTACTACGATCTGATTCGGATGCCCAGATTTGACATAGACACACAAGTCAAAAATGTTCAATCCTTTTTCCTGACTTCTAATGTCTTGTTCTTTACATAAGCAATCAGCATATATTCTGACCAACCTGGCGTGGATAAAAGTCAGCATAGTCAGTTTGAAACATTTTGATAAATTTTTATTTTGCCGCGTTTGTAGAAATAAATTTTATAGTCTTCCATCCCTGAAGGAAATACTAACGTTACCGTACAAGCATCAACCAATTTTTAAAAACTTCCAGATTCCAGAATATTCTGGAGCTCAACTTTTTCAAAACTTTTGAAAAACGAAACCTGGTTCCTTCTCATTAAACAACAGCTCACCGTCGTATAGGAAGAAATTTTATTGCTGAGCTTAACTATTTTGCCTGGTTGGGCTCGATGTGCTCGTAATTGTCCAGTCTTGCCAAATCGTCAATTTAAAAATAAGGTAAGAGCTACGCCCGTAAGCCCTGTCATATTGCTTTGAGTTAGATCAAGAGATCTAATCTCACTGGATAGTGCTTTCAAGTAAGAAATATGCCATTTTCCAGCAAAAACATATAAAAATTATTACAGTTTTGTTCTTTCTTTTCTTTATGTCCTTATCTGTCAAAACCATCTACGGAGAATTCATCTATTATCCCACCCATACGAGGAACATGTGGTATTCAGTCACGATAATCGGTCCAATCACGTAGTCGTAGGTTTTGATTGTGAATGGATTTTTGGTGAATGCTTTTTATGTCCTGAAAGTCGGACTCTCAGTGGCAGTCAGACTACCGACTAAACACCTCCTCTGTCACACCGAAAATTTACTAGAATTTTCACATAACTTCGTATCAGGCCTCATTTGTCTCCCCTAGTGGTGCTCTCAGCTTAAGGGAATTAGCCTTAGAAATCCCTCTTTCAGCAGGGATGGTTGGGAAGAACGAGGATTCCCGACAAAGATCCCTACATTACTTCTGAAACGAAAGAATGTACAAAAGCTGCCGTGCGTGTCTTAGAATGCAGTCATCGGTAGTCGCCGCTACAATCCTTATAGGAAATAAATTATAAGAAATGTGTAATCAAGCGTATTGTTCAGGCTCATATACGAATTTTTTGAGTGGTTGGACTGGCAGAAATCGGGGTTGAAATAGTCATTATCGTGAGTTACCAACATTATCAGTTCCTGGCGCAGATTCTCACGATTCTGATAATGCTGATACCGAAGTCTTGGCTGATACCGAAGTCTTGCGGTCTCTATTGTTGAAACGTCTTGCCATGGCGAAAATGTGCTTGTCCTCACAATCACATGGTTTAGCTGTTCGAGGCTGAGATAGTGGCTAACTCCGTGGAAATCGAAATGTCTCCAATCTATCCTTTCTCTTTAAAAATAAGCGAACTCTTGTAACAACCAAGAGAAGACCTCAGACCATACACGGACCAAGACTTTTTTATCGCTGTTAGCCCCACCATCCGTCAAATATTTGGTATGGAAGCAATCGAGGGTCTGTATCTTTCATATTTGTCAACTTTCCATGTAACTTTTGTCTTTATAAAACTGCCACTTCAGAAAGAGGTTGTTTGTAAATATTGCCGAGCGAGTCTGGACGACACGTTCAATACCATGTTGAAATTTCAGTTCCTCGCAGACAAAGACGCTCCCAGTCAGATCTCGCTTTTAGTTTATTTAATGACTGAAACCTGCAGTATTGAAACTGAGTGTCCTAAGCCCTACACCAATTTTATTTATCAGTTTTAATTTTATCTTATTCTTAAAATCAAAAAAATGGAGAGCGAAATTAACATATATATATTGCATCAAGATTCAGGAGATTTGTAGAATAACAATTTATTTATGCGTGATTTTGATAAATATTTATTTAAAAAATTGTAGAAAATGACCAGCTTCGCACATTATTCAAATCAAAATATATTTTGTAATGAAATTTGAAGAGCGATGTCTGGGACGAATCCAAAATTGAAAAAATAACTGAAAAAATTCCGGAAGATGATCCTTTGTTGATAGTCGATTGTTAAATTGCAGCGCAGAACAATGATGTTAGAATCATGATGATCCACCCGGTTGCGTGTATGACAAAGATTGAAGCAGTTCCAAATAAGGATTATATGCCAAACCTTGCATTTGGCCAAAAAGTTTGACGTGAGATCTATGACGAAACTGTGGATGAGATATATTTTCATCTACAAGTTTGCCGAAACTCCTTAGAAGAGGTTCGTGATTATCGGTATTCTTACACTTCACTTTCCTCAGGCAATCTTAAACAAATGCAGGTCAGGTGACACCTTCGTGGTACGAACAGCATCGGTAACACTATTTTCATCTCATTTCACACTAGAAGACTCGATCATCATCCCTACACTGCATAAGAACTGTATCCTAAAAGTATCGACCCTATTTTTATTTCTCCGCATGGTATCAACAAAAACGGCAACTCTTCAGGGAATCTCATGATGCCGTAGTACTCTTTGGTGCACCTTCATTTATCCTTTACAAAGACTTTTGCGTGCTTGTCAGATTTGACTATTGACTGAAAAAAGGACGGAAAATATAAAACAACGAATTTATATCAAGTTTTGCTTTTACCTTTGACGGACTAGCTCCGAAATAAATAATGAGATGAAAAGAGCAGTGGAGGGGGTTTGAGGGTGAGCATTGGAGTCAAATTTTTGGGCAGATGATGAATAAAAGAGTGTCACAAACGGTTTAAAAATGGCTGCACATCTGAAAGCTGTGATTCTCATTCTGGCCAACCTTCGAGTGCAACATTATCTTAAAAATGTCAAGCGTATGTGACCTGCAATGGAAAGGGCTTATCGATTTCAACAAGAACGTCATTTTGAAATACCAAAAATTAATATTTGGAGAGTTTGAACCGACAATTTGCAAAACAGAAGAATTTTCGCTTTGAAATGGCTCAAGACAACTTGGAACGGGGTTTAAACGACGAAGATGTACTGAAGAAGATTATTTTTAGTGGTGAATCATGGATGTTGCAAGAGTTTTTATGTCAAATTCTGTCTTTGATCCCAAGGCCAAAAAAAATCACGTCGAAGCCGAAGCAAAATTCAAACGATGTTGACAGTTTGATTATGAGGATCAAATGTAAAACATAACGAGAGGTCAAATGATCACTATAAAAAGTTTAGATGCATAGAAGATGTATGTAAAAAGAATTGAAAATATTGCGCGCTTTGACATATCAATGCGCCACCCCTTTTTTAGAACTTTGTGCAGCAATATTTGAAAAAAAAATCAAGTAATACAGCTTTGCCAGCCGTTGTATTCAATCGGCATAGCTCCTTGGTTCTTTTGGCATTAAAAACGACGCTCAAAGGACATAGAGTCGATGGCAAAGAAGAAATTGATAGTAGTGCGGCGAATTCAATGAAGGCATATCCGAGAACTGACTTCCAAGACTATTTAAAGAAGTGGCAGCACAACCGGGAGTTTGTTGGTCGATCGAATGGGGGTTATTTTGAAGGATATCCCTCACCGGGTGGTAAAGAATATCAGAAGGAAGTGTGACACGTTATTGGTAATGTTGTGATGATGGAAAAAAAATTCGTTGCCCTTTCTACGAAATCTATTTTAATTATGCAGATCGATGTTTCTTGGTTTCCGAATAGTTCATTTAAGGTTAGAGGGAAGTGCATACCAAGAAGAAAAAAAGTGTATGAGTGATAAATAAATAATGAATTTCCAAATTTAGATAAGTGAAATGAGCGAAACCGAAAAGAATATTCAGTTCAAATTTGTTTTTCAAAAGCATTGGAAATATTCAATTGAAGGCTGATTGTAATCAGCTCAGCAAATACACTCTTTCCCAGAATTTTTAATAAGATATGTGCTGTCTGCAATGAATATAGAATTCAGACATTTTTTAAAACCAATGTAAATCAATGACTTCCTGGCCTCATTCTATCATTAGGCAATAACCACCCAAATAAGGCCACCGACCTCAACCTCCTTCCTCATTTCCAAAACTAAATTATTGACATCGAAATGCGCTTACCCCACCTTCCCGGACCATTAAAATAATCCCGAAGGAGAACATTCGAAAAGATTATGAAGATATGCATACTTGTATCTCTCTTGTGCATTTGCTACATTTTTTTTTCAATTTGGCAAAAGGCGAAATAAAAATCGCATTTTTAGTGTAAATTTTCAAAAGTCGTTGCCGAATGAGTGGGGTGGGATCGGCGGAAGATCGTAGGTGAGCATGTTGGGCAAGTGATAGAAAGTGTCAGCCAGCCTGCGAAAATGCAAGGCAACTTTCACTCCGCCTCTAGCCCGCTGCACAGCCCACATGGTGTTATCATATGCACTTTAGCAGATCATGCATTTCTATAACACATTTATATCATCAAATTCGTCGCAGGTCGACTGCGGGTAGATGCCCCCATAATGACTATTGCCGATTCATTTTGATTTCAATCAAACGAAATGAGGACAAACAATGTTTTCGGGGAAAGATAGAGGTCGGGAGCGGCTGGAATAAAAATCCAGCTCGGCAAGCAGCAAGTACCCATCCCCGAGCTGTTTATACGCGGAAAAGCCGAGGAATGCAGAGAGATGCACCGAAATGCATTGAAATTAATATAAAAATGCAATACATGGAAATAAAATTTCTCTTCCCATATTTTTTGTTATTTTTCTGCACACCCAAAAAAATCGTAATGAAAATACGTAGAGGAAAAAAAGTAAAAGCAATTCGGCCAAACCCATCATCATAGGCATCGGCATCATCATGATGAGGCACATAAGTGGCTTTTTGGGGAGAGGTGCACGCACAAATCCACACATGACCTCCGCGGCCCAACTCGACGGGTTGGTGGCGGCAGACAGCAATTTTTCCATGATGTCCAAGTTTTTTCCTATTTTCCCATTTTTTTGTGATTTTTTAAGTTGTCCATTCGCCCATTCCCAAAATCAACACACACGTCTCACATGCTGGAATAATGTGCTCCCCCCAACCAAAAAAAGGTAGTAAAAATGCATCGTCAACTAATACAGGTGTTGTGTGTGGTGTATACATTGGCGACAGCAGAATGGGCCCCATTCGCTCGGTCAGTCTTCACATAATCCGTTCCCTAGATTGCCGCTCATCCCATACGTGCATATGTGCATCTGTTAAACCACCGAAAATTCGCTAATGCAAGAGTTCGTGTGCATTAAAAAAATCATCAAATCGAATAAAAACGCAAAGCGTAGGAAAAGTGCAAGCCAAATTGCGCACCGAATTACCAGATATACTCGATTATAATTGAACCGACAATATTAGGGTTCAATTTCACCCATCTAGCCACACTGGAACGTGTGCAAATGGCGTAGCAATATTATGCGCCTCGCGGGGGTATATCCGCGAATTCGGGGGGTTGTGATGGATTGATTGATTAAAGACACTCGTGGTTTGCGAGAGTATATCGGAAGTATCACACTGTTACGGAATTAATAAAATTCAATCATATTTAGAGGAATTTATTATGCAGGTGTCCTCATGCGTAGAAAATAATTGATCCTGATTCACTGGAAATCAAAACACCGTTCCCGCTAAAAACAAAAAGAGATAGTATCTAAAATCAAGGATACTTGACTGTTTTTTATGCTGATCTGAAAGAACAGTTCGCAAAAGTCACTTGGTTAAGAATTGCTCAAAGAAAGCAGGACCTATTAAACTTTTCCAGATGAAAAGCAAAACCTATAAGACACTATTTTTAAATTGAAGAGCTCAACAAATGCTTGGCCCCAATTATCAATCAAGACAATTCAGTGACTCCATAGAGTACAGAGAAGAGCTTAAGAATCAAATAAAACAACTCGTCCTTTACAACTCTTCCTTTTATTAATACACATATGAGATTAACGCAAACCGCAATAAATTCTGGCGACTAATTTCAAAAACGTTAAACCGTTTGTGAACGACGACTTTTTCAGCCGGTAAAAGGTACCAGGATGAAGCGATTTTCGCGTATGCGTTGAGTGGCTTACATGGTGCAATAAAATGATCTTACATATAAAGTATCTTTTAAAAACGTGATATTTTGATTGTTTATGTATATTTAAATCTTTAAACTAAACATATAAATCGTTACACCTTACAAGAATAATTATTTGGACGAGAAACAAACTATCTTTACATGAATAACGATCTGTAATGTCGCTTTGTGTGATACGTTGTAAGGCAATCACCAAAATGCATTTGTGGTTTATCCGGGCATGTATCACAACAATTCCTCGTCCGATTCCGCCGAACAAACATTACAGTCCTTCTTTGTGCCCGTAAGAATTACGCCAAGTTTTCCGTTCAGACGAACTTCGTGAACTTCGATCTCGTGGTTGTCGAAAATCTCCTCTTAATTTATTTACCAATTTTTTTCGAAACTGTAAATGTGGAAGCGGCTGTTTGTTTCTTTGCCTTTTGACTTCTTCGTACAGAATGTACGAATTAATTTTGCATATTTTCTATCCACCAAAAGAACAGTTTGCGCCGCTACTTTATTGACTTCCTCATAAAACAATACGTCGAACAATACTGATCTGCGAGATCAACGCCACCCGTGAATTGAGTGTAATTTGTGATTACACTCATGTGAGTTTCGAAACCACCGTTTGGACACTCTGCCGCAGTATTCACTCAGCGGTACGCATTTCTACATTGTGATAATTGTTCACACTATACAAATAGTGTGACGATCTTCTTATCCTTCCAAACCAAAATCACTTTATTGTTTTTAACTATACGCTATCATAGATTTCCCGTTTGGAAAGTGTCGTTTTTTTAGTGCATCTGGCAGTTATTTCCTGTTGGTTAGTATTGTCTCAGTCAAATGACATTTTAGTTTATGTAATTCATTAGCTAAAATGTAACTAGTATAATATCCATCAGTAAACAATTGATATCCGTGCGCACCTGAAATTTTATTTAGTTCATTGTACATACATTTTAGAGGATCCTTGTCGAAACTGGCAGGTTTGTAGGGCATTGTAGGGCAGCCATAATAAGGCTAAAATACCGCAAATATAACCAGGATTGGAATCTGACAGCGTATAAATTCTAATCCCCCATTCAGTCGGTTTATGGGGATTATATGTGATAAAAGGAATTTGGCCATTGAATTTTACGACGGATTTGTTGACACAGATTTCTTGGCTAGGTGTAAAATAATCCAAAAGTTTTGAATTTATATAATGAAGATGAGCCGCAAACGTGTAATGTTACTACCTTGTGCCAAAAAATTTGGACAAATCGATCTCTTGTTAATGTGTTAGCACAAAAGGCAATTTGCCTTTCTTCTTCTGTTTACCAGTATTCTTTTATATTGCCGAGTGGTACTTTCCCCATATTTACAATCACTGCAATAAATGCCGGAAATTCTTCCTTCGTGATATTGTACCAAGTTTTCCAGAGTAACCTTGATGACAGTGTGTTTCTCTCTAACTTCTTTGCATCATAGTTATTTGTATCTTATATAATTCGATCGACTAGATTTTCGGTAAAGAACATCTTGAAAAAATTCAAAGGTTCTCTCATATCAGAAGGTACGTGTTCCTGCAGATCTTTCGCCCGGTATGAACTTTATTCTGGGTGGTGCTTCCTTGGATTCATGAAAATCTGTCCATCCTGATTTATCGGGAGTTTCTGGAAAATCACTACTACTTTCCGATTCGCTATAAATTCCTCAAACTTTTCAAGTTCTTACGCCTACTACATTATCATCCTTATCGTTTTCGTCACCTTCCATCCTAATGTTTTTTTTTATAAAAACGTTAAATTTCCTCATGTTCCGTATCAAAACAAAATTCGTCTTCACTAGAGCAGAGTTCATTTGTGGAATCCGTTTTTGGAGGGATTCACACAAAGCCACAAAACAAATCTATTGACGCTTTTGCCACACTCGCCAAGTCTCAACTGAATTTTGAACACTTTTTGAAAAACCTTTCATCATCTTATCTCTGTCATGACTTATTATTTCACACATCCTATATAAGTACTTAAACACCCTAGTAACCTTTTTAAGAAACGATAGTGCAAATAAAGCGATTGGAGATAAAGGGAACATGAATAAATACCGAGTGTCGCCTCTCACTCGTCCTGTTGCACAAAAAGCAAAAAAATAAAACAAATCTTAACATTTATAAACTGACACTTTATAAAAATTTTCTAGCACTTACTAACACTTCATAAACATTTTCTCATTTCATAAAAAGTCCCTGTACCGCCCTGGTTCATCTTGAGCTACATAGAGACCTGTCATTCCTATCCAGAGTCTAGAGATGAACTTGGAGGCTTATTCAAAACCCTGGTAACTAAGGATGCCTGCTTTAGCATTCCAGGTGTGTATTATTATGAGTTACAGAGGGAGCGACCATTTTGATCCACAGTCTAGAGATTATCTCGGAGGTTCCCATGAGCACAGCTTATATGAAATTAGATGGTCCTGTCTAACATGATTTTATGGAACAGACTAACATGGGTATGAAATAGTGACCGGCTCCGGACAAATTCAGTTAAGGACCTCGTTAGAAACTAGAAATTTTGACCGACCGTAGCCTCAATATATTCTCCGTGGGACTTGTAGGAATTTTTTTAATAGGACTCGTAGGAGTTTGTGGAATTTTTTTTTTCTGAAAAAAGTCTTAGGTCCGTAACTATATCGAAACGTTCTAGTAGTTTATTTTCTATAAGATAAGCATAGTCACATTTGAGACTAACTTGGTGAAATGAGAGTTGTTCCAATAATAGTTATCATATCCACTTGCGAACATGAGACGCAAAAAGGACATAAAACTCGACTTCAACATTTAGCAGCTGCAGCATACACGCATAAACTAGAGTGGGGACTTCAAAGATATCCCTGAGATTGCTGTGCTACATTCGAATGTAACAGCGTCTTTTACTCTCTTTTTCCCTTTTCAATTCTCTCTTTACTTCTCTTCTTCTTACCTTTAGATAACTCTCCAACTTATTTGAGTGGCTTCACTTCATTATCGTCAAAATACGTTTGACAGAGTCCAACGGTCCAAAATCTCAGATGACAGAGTCCAAAATCAGGTCAATGCAGTCTAGAACGGAAGTATTAATTAGGACCTATGAAATAAAGATAGAGTCAAGTAAAAGATTTGTGACAGTTGTCCTGATTATGCCCATGAGCATGATAAATAACCGAAATGAGAAACAGCAAATCTAAATAATTTTTGCGGCCACAAACGCTTTCAACATTCTTCCAAGCGAATCATACGAAATTGAGTTATACTCAGAGTTTTTCCAAACTGTTATCTTTTTACAGAATAACTGTGACGACGGCAGTTTAAATTGAATTATCAAAGAGTTATCAAAGCAGTGAAGTAAGGCCGAAGAATTTTAATGAAGTACAAGGGAGATTGTCTGGCCTTCACACAATACTATCTCACAATACTATAAAATACTTCACACAATACTATAAATCCATGCGGTTATTTTGAACCGATTTTTCCTTTTTCCCCGGACGTACGATTTCAAAAAGTATCACGAATTTCGTATTTTCTACGTTTAGTCAATTTTCGGTATTTATTTTGTTATTATTTTGGTACTTTTGTCCCTAGCTTATGCTGATAAGTTCGGCCATTTTCAATGTTCAGTTGAGCTTTGACAGCTATATTGCTTGGACGTGTTTCCGCTTGTCTTTGATTTTAGTCTGTTCCATAAAATGGATCGGAAAATCTGTATCGAATTTCATGTGAAGAAGATCTTTAAGCGCTCCAACGCTTTTCAAATATTGACTCTGGCATATGGTCAAGCCACATATGACAACCTTTATCGGTGGTACTAAACGTTCGCAGAGGGCCGAGAATATATCGACGAATATTGTGCTGGACGCCGGAACACCTAGACTCGAATTGTTAATGTTAAGATAACAGTATTCACCATGCGTCGAATCACCGTTAGACAAGTTGCTGATTACCTCATATTCTAAAATGACACGAAACATAGAAACAAACAAACGTATGTATAGTAAAAAGGTGGTAGAATATATGAACATGCTTTAGAAAAGAGCCAGAGCCGCATTTAAAGATAGAGTAAAACTTTCAGAAAGTAGACACGTCATCTTGGAGAAGCTCATAATCTAAAAGTGACCCAATGACCAGTAATGTTTTAAATTATCGGCTTAAATGAGGCAAGGAGAGATCACTGAGATAAAATCATTTATGAAAAGAAGAAATAGAATTGAAGTCGTCCAGGAATTTAACCTTGGGGAACACAGATGAAGGACAAAAAGGAGTCGAAGTTATTGCATAGAGATTTTCACAGCGGGAATGATGAAACAAATAAGACGATGATAATAATGATCCTGAGATACCAAGAAACTCTAATTTACGGAAAAGCTGGTGGTGGGGAATTCAGTTGAATGTAACATTACTTTAAAAGGTCCCTGGCCTGTTTTGGTTGCCTTATGTCGGTGAGGTGTTAGGTCGGTTTTGATGTTCTGGCTAGACGTCTCCCTGAAATTTGTTCCTCTGAGTGTCACTTCGTTACCAATTGTGGGTTTCAAAGACACGTGTTCAAAGCCTAGATGGTTAAGTGGCAAGGATTCGAACAATTTCTAAGAAACTCGTTAAAAGATTTGTGATGTTGTCCGTTCCTTCAGTTAGTGTCTGATTTTCAAAATCTTGCTCGAATCCTGATAGCGAAAATCGTTGGGTGGGCAGCTTGACATTGAGTCTATTATGCTTCAGTTCCCCACCTTCTTTGAACCTGACAATAAACTCACGATGACTTGAAGATGACATGTGAAAAAATGGGGTGATGTATTAACGACTTTGATCGTTTCATGCAATAGTAACATTTTTAACATGCACTTGGTCGTATTGTGAAGGCAAAGAGAACAGTGCCCTGTTTATTCATCGAACATTTCAATATTCAGTGGCATAGTATGTTGCGTTAAAAACGTAGCATTTTGGAATCGAAAATCAAAGAATAATATCTAATTATCGTTATGTAAAAATCAGAAGCTTTCATTCCATAAATTTTGCTTCTTCCTGGAAATAGTTTCATGCAATCGATTGAGGATACTGAAATAATATCCCTTTTCAGTTTCCCGCAGAGGAAACATCTCAATGTTCATTACCAGTAGAGTTGAACCAAAAACGTCAGCACTAAGTTGATTTTAAAGCAACTTCACGGCGATATTTGGACAAACGTTGTCCTTCGTGCAACATTCCCATGATAGTCGGTTGTTCTCACTTTGGTTGTAGAGACTCAAGCCTTGTCTTTCGTAATAACGCATTCGTAAACGCTCTGACAGCGACAAATCATGGCTTCATACACTTTTTTGTGATGTCCTTTTTCCAAGAAATAGAGTGATTTGGATACCCAAAGAATTTAGACACTTCTGTTGTCTAAATGGTCAAAACTGAACTGATCCATTGGTAACACCAATCGTATCGAAAACGTTTTTGACGCTTTTCGAACGCCAATTCCTTATTCTTTTGACGATCAAGAATCAACTCGTTATCTTCCTTTTTTGCAGGCTTGATTAAAATTATGAACATTTCACATATTTTCTGTTTACTAAATGTGTTTTTTCATTAAGCTAAAGAAATTTTATAGCACTTCCTTACCCAGCAAAATTCCACATTGATAAAATCAATTTTTGCATTTGACAAACTCAAGTCTAACCTTAAAACTAATGTTGACACGAACGTTTCAAGAGAAAGCTACGACAGAAAATCCAACATCAAAAATGGAAATGTTTGCTGAAGTCATTTAGCCCGCGAAGCTTGAATTGAAAATTCGTCTATTAATAGCTGTAGTGTGCCTTTAATAATGTTTGTCTCTGTACTGAAAATCGAGATCTGCTCCGACCAAAGAAGACTTTCTTTGAAAAAATCCATGTCGTGGAAGGTGAAACATTGATCTTTGGGTTATCGATAGTTCGTTGCATAGCTTAAATTATCGCGCGTGAATGAGGATTTCCACCAAATCTTAATCATAGCCTCAAATTTTAGTTCGGAACTACCAAATAACCATTGTTAATATTCGTGTAGAACATAAATTTCTGCAATTCCTGAAGATTCTTAGAAGAAGGCCTTTTCTGGAGTCCAGAACAATGAGGATATTTTCTGCTCTCCTTGGTGGGACTTCTTTTTTATAGTGATTTCCAGGAAGGATTCATGTTGCCTGTCACCCAATATTAATTCCATACCTAACTGGTATTCGTGAGTAACAAACTTCACTACAACACTTCAGAGTTCAGAATTTCTAGTACAAATACATACGCAGAAGTAAGGAGGTAGATCGTATGTCCTTCTTCTGGTATATTTGTTGGTTCTTCTCTAAAGAAATTTTCTGCCTATATTTTGTATGATTATTTTCTGTGCTCTATCATTTCATTATCATTCCATTTTCTCCGAATTATCCCAATAAAATCAAGCGTTTACGTATTCGTTGTCACTGGGAATCTTTTTGACTTGAGATAAGGTTGCCCCTGAATCAAACACAAGTCTTGAACTTAAGCATACAATCACTCTCCTGCTCGGATCCCAAGAAGAAATATGCTTTATTGGGAGGAATCATAGTAGCGATTACCAGCTTTGCCGTTTCTTTTTTAATCAATTGATAGAATCAACTTATTTTGGGAAATTTTTTAGTACAAAATGTAGTGTGCATCATTCAATACATTTTCACATTAGGAAGGTTAAAAATGTGGGGGTATAAAACATTATGATTGGAGTGTAGAAGAGGAAGACGAAAAAAGACAGGGCCTTGGACTAACCTTCAAATATGTTCACCGTCAACCTGAGAACCGAGTCTGAAACCATCGAAGAAGGTTAGGCTTTTCGATAAGTTTTAGAAGTTTTTGGTAGATCAATTTATCCATTTTCACTTACAACATTGTAAGTGATTTACAGTAAGGTTCAATTTTCGCACACAAAATGAAATAGTGTGTGCAAGAGTGTGTTGAGAAGAAAGAAGAATTACTAGGACATTCGGGGATATTCAATCGTAAGTCCATCGATCCCTAGTGGATCGATCAAAGCAGATCTTAGGTCAAAATTCCATAGAGTGCTTTTCAATTGTTTTTTCAAGATCAACACGCGACTTATTCTAAAGTTTACACGTTGAAAAACGTGTTGCTTGTGACCATTTTTTGGTTTAAGTAAAATGGGTAGTCATGACACCATGAGTTACAAGTCTGGAGCAGGAAGGGCTGGAAGCATTGCTCAAGACCTGGGTGGAATATTCAAATTTGAAACATTTTTAAGGATTTTTTATTCGTCCATCGTAAGGTTAATTCACCTCGTGTTGTATCATTCACCAGGAATACTTTGTCCTTTATTGAAACTGTTTCCTCTTTGTTTCTGCAGTGGTTGGTTACTCTGTTTCCTCTTTCAAGAAATAGTAATAAACATCCTTGCTTCAGTGGCTAGCAACTTTGAATTCGAGATTATTTCATAAGGAGCAAATGCATTCCTTATCTATGTATCTACAGTGACAGTTTCAGTCTCACCTTGAAGTGCATACTGAAAAATCACTCACATCATAAACCTTGCCTCATGGAGTTTTCGAATTAGTCGTAAGTTTACTATGTTTACTAAGAAATAATACGTCTTCTGTGACCGTATAAGTCACTGCATTGAATTGCTTGGAAAAACAAAAAGCTTCCTCATAGCTTAAATTACAGCGCTAACATTCCAAACAAACTCTCGATGTACCAATATAGGACTGAAATAAGTGAAATTATGTTTGGGTTGGTAAATACGTACCTATGTTTCGCCGGTATGCGATCTTCGGCATGTCGTTTCGTTATAAATATAACTGTCCTTTTTCCATCTCTGTCTAATGGAATTTGTCTGAAAGTGTTGGCATTGTATCTAGCTGCACTGTGGCTTTGTCCGTATCAGCAAAGGTAGCTACTACATTTTTGATTTCCAACCTATTTTCACTTCACCTATACAGATCGGCCTAATTTTCAAGATCGTCCTTTTTGTTTATTACAAAAATTACAAAAAGCTTTGTATTTTGTTTATTATATACAAAACTATTCACGAACCACTTTATAGTCTTTCGCTCAGCGTATTTGTACTTATTTTGTGTTGTTCAACTCTGGGTCTATTGACCATCTTTACAATGTCGCCCATGGCTCATGTATCAGTTTAAGCCTAAATTACGACTTCCAAGAGTGTTTACGTTCAAAATTTAACACTTGAAAAAAGTCTTAAGGATGTCTGGGTTCAGAAGTTTGAACCAATAATCAAGCCTTTAGCAATATTTCATGAAACTTGTTCTTCCTCCTCCCTCTGCAGTCGTCTTATGTTTATTCGTTATAAGCCTGTATTTGCATGAAAAATTTTGATATTACATATTTGATACTTCTGAAATACTCACTCAAATTTGTCATCAACCGCTATCACCAAAACAATTTGTGAAGTTACTTCAGTACCATAGTCAACGAACTCCACTAATGATGTATCTCCACTAAATGATGAATAGCTCGAAAGGCACCAGGACCAGATGGCATTCCATCCGAGGTGCTACAAATGGTTTTCCACGTTTGCCCTGATTTGCTACTCAATGTGTTCAACGCTTGCCTGAGAGAAGGTGTGTTCCCATTCGCTGGAAGGTGGCGAGGCTCACATTGGTCAGCAAGGGAAAAGGGGACCCCGGCCTGCCATCTACATACCGGCCGCTTTGTACGCTGGACACAGCCGGGAATGTGTTCGAAAAGTTCATCAAAAGAAGACTCACTGACGCAATTCGTGCTGCAGGGGACCTATCTCCTCGGCAGTAAGACTTTAGAGCAGAGCGATCCAATTCCGATGCCATCATGGAAGTGGTGAATGCAGTCCGTCGAGCCGAAGCGCACAAAACTGAAAAACGAGTTGTGTGGCTAGTGACGCTTGACGTCAGAAATGCCTTCAACTCCGCCAGATGGACGGATATTCTTGGCACATTGGAAAATTTTTCCGATTGCCAGGGTATCTGATGCGGATTTTGAGGGATTATTTAAAGGACCGCAGACTGCTCTATGACACACAAGATGGGCAGTGCAGTATGGAGATAACGTCTGGTGTAGCGCAAGGCTCCATACTTGGACCAGACTTGTGGAACGCCACATATGACGGACTATTGAGGCTTGATATGTCAGATGAGTCGCGCTTAGTCGGCTATGCAGATGATATAGCAGCACTGGTCGCCGGACGTACAGTCGAACATGCGCAGCGCCGACTGGGAGTGCTAATGCGTCAATAGAGGGAATGGATGACCACCCGCGGGTTCAGTTTGGCACTAGAGAAAACCGAGGTGGTCATTCTCACGAAGAAAAGAATTGCCACGGTAATTCCTTTGCGGATCGGAGATGCGACTGTTGAGTCTAAAGTTGCAATAAAATATTTGGGACTATTGATCGATTCCAAAATGAGCTTTTCGGAACAGATCAGGGCAACGGCGAAAAAGGCCGCGATAGGCGTCTCAGCTTTGAGTCGACTAATGTGCAACATCGGTGGGCCCACACCGAGCAAACGCCGACTTCTCATGAGTGCTGTACAGTCAGTGCTACTGTACGGCTCTGAGGTTTGGGCCGGAGCTCTCAGTAAGGAGCTGTACCGAAAGCGCTTGGCCCAGGTACAGAGACGAGGAGCTTCGCGGGTTGCGTCTGCATACCGCACTGTCTCTGAGTCGGTGGTGCTGGTGATCGCAGGAGTGATACCCATCGCCCTCCTTGCTAGAGAACGACGGAGAATTTATGACCGTAAAGTGGAGGGCTAAAGATATGCTGTCAACCGAGAAGAAAGGCAGCGGAAAATACTCAAGTAGCAACAGTCATGGGAAGGCGACTCCAATGGCCGCTGGACTGCCCGCCTTATAGGGGACGTGGGATCGTGGCTAAATCGAAGGCACGGTGAGACTGATTATTACCTTACCCAGCTTCTTAGCGGGCATGGGTATTTTCAGTCTTACTTGCACAAGATTGGTAAATCACGGTCCCCAGACTGCATTTTCTGCCCAGGGGAAAGGGATGACGCATGTCACACCTTCTTCAACTGTAGAAGGAGGAACAGGATGCGGCAGGACTTGTGGGAGGTGATGGGAGAGTTTTCTCCAGACGATCTGGTCGGAGAAATGCTGAAAAGTTTCGACAAATGAACCTGCGTGGCACATTACTCTCGGGCAATACTTATTGCCAAAAAATACACGATAGATAACCTTGGGCGCGGGGTCTAGTGAGGTCTCCTTTCCAGCAGTCCTCCTCCATCCTGCCCCCTCGATTTCTCTAGACTGACGGCGCCCTAGGGCGAAGTAAAAAGAGGCCTAGCCCGAAGTAATGTGTCAAACGGTTCCAGGCTAGGATTTCTTGACAGGGGGGGTGTTTAGTGGGTAGTCTGGTAGCATGCGCTGCTAGGAGTCCCACACACTGGGCGTAAATTGCCTTCACCCCCCAACCCAAAAAAAAATGATGTATCTCCATTATTGATAACTACTCCCTTGTTTAGACCGTCCTCAATATGTCTGAAATCGCAAACTGAGGTCATGCTATCATGAAGGTAAGCGTGAGGCATGCTTAAAAATCTTATTAAGATCTCAAACATTGCCAGAGTCGTGGTCGGCATGCATAACCGGTGATATATGACGTTTGCTATCCATATTTTTCGACTATGTCAATACTAAAGTTTACTGAATCAAACCATTGTCAATTTCATAAAGTTTGACATTTTTTATTATTTTGACTTCTGAGTAGGCTATGACGTAAGAGCGTTATTTGTTTTGCCTGGGAAACTTCATCTCGGGCAAAAAAAAATAAAATTAAATTATGAACATTTTCATGTGATGATTAACCACGATTTTCGACGCCAATTTACGAAACAAAATTGAAGATTTGGTGAAGCTGAAATTGGAATCACAAGATTTTGTGATTATGGTGAATCATCTCTTAAGTATTCAAAACAAACCAGTAAACGAATCCAACCATGCCAGGCGTTCAGTTCAGTGCAGGTCGTCCAAAATCAGTGATTTAACCCAAAAACACACATGTATGACCTCAATTTCACAGTATTTCACGTGACATACCAGAAGTTTAAGGCATTCTCGGGCATCAGTTCCTTCAGGCCAATAAGGTAATACGTGAAAATTTGACTGCAAAAAATTTCTCCAGTTTGGATCCCACAAAATTTGACAATCGCTCAAAAAATTACTCGTGTTGATTAGTGAAAGGAAACACTCAAAAATTCAGTCACCGTGATTCAAAAGACATTAATAAAATTTTGACAAGTGAAAAATTATAGATTTATGCTTATGAACCTACAAAAAAAGTAGCATGGGTCTGGTGGTGTTTTAAAAAGTAGCTGAGCCCGGCGAAAGTTGTTCGCTTGCACTGCGAAGCAAATGGGCGCTTGTTTTTTGGGGCTTACTATTTGTGTGGTGAAAGTTCTGCTGAAGTAACGTAGAACTGTCAATTCTGAATGGTAACGAACAATTTGGTTCTCCAAAGCGTTTCGTGAAATAACAAAACAAACCAACGACGTCCAGTCATTTCTTACCATGAAATCCCAAGCTATCAAGAACTTGACAAACAACAACTTTTTTGATCCGCCATAATATCGAGTTAGTAGGTTTTCTGCCGTTTATTCCCGATTTGGCATCCAACGACTCAAATGGGCGCTTGTTTTTTGGGGCTTACTATTTGTGTGGTGAAAGTTCTGCTGAAGTAACGTAGAACTGTCAATTCTGAATGGTAACGAACAATTTGGTTCTCCAAAGCGTTTCGTGAAATAACAAAAGAAACTAACGACGTCCAGTCATTCCTTACCATGAAATCCCAAGCTATCAAGAACTTGACAAACAACAACTTTTTTGATCCGCCATAATATCGAGTTAGTAGGTTTTCTGCCGTTTATTCCCGATTTGGCATCCAACGACTCAAATGGGCGCTTGTTTTTTGGGGCTTACTATTTGTGTGGTGAAAGTTCTGCTGAAGTAACGTAGAACTGTCAATTCTGAATGGTAACGAACAATTTGGTTCTCCAAAGCGTTTCGTGAAATAACAAAAGAAACTAACGACGTCCAGTCATTCCTTACCATGAAATCCCAAGCTATCAAGAACTTGACAAACAACAACTTTTTTGATCCGCCATAATATCGAGTTAGTAGGTTTTCTGCCGTTTATTCCCGATTTGGCATCCAACGACTCAAATGGGCGCTTGTTTTTTGGGGCTTACTATTTGTGTGGTGAAAGTTCTGCTGAAGTAACGTAGAACTGTCAATTCTGAATGGTAACGAACAATTTGGTTCTCCAAAGCGTTTCGTGAAATAACAAAAGAAACTAACGACGTCCAGTCATTCCTTACCATGAAATCCCAAGCTATCAAGAACTTGACAAACAACAACTTTTTTGATCCGCCATAATATCGAGTTAGTAGGTTTTCTGCCGTTTATTCCCGATTTGGCATCCAACGACTCAAATGGGCGCTTGTTTTTTGGGGCTTACTATTTGTGTGGTGAAAGTTCTGCTGAAGTAACGTAGAACTGTCAATTCTGAATGGTAACGAACAATTTGGTTCTCCAAAGCGTTTCGTGAAATAACAAAAGAAACTAACGACGTCCAGTCATTCCTTACCATGAAATCCTAAGCTATCAAGAACTTGACAAACAACAACTTTTTTGATCCGTCATAATATCGAGTTAGTAGGTTTTCTGCCGTTTATTCCCGATTTGGCATCCAACGACTCATTTTTGTTCGCGTTCATAAAAACAATCAATTGCCCCCCGTGAGCAACAATTTTCAAAAACCTTGTTTTGGAGATTTTTCAAACGGATTGGTAAAATTTCTATATACTCTTTGAATTGTCTTCCAGGGATGAAAATATTGTTTTTTTTTGTGTTCTACGAACGTAATTCCGCTGCTCTCGTCTGTTTCCATGCATAGTTGACATAGGAACTTGGTCAATGTGCCATTTCCGGTGTGAGGTTTTGTTCTGAGTTTGAAGGATTATTGTGTCCTTATTTAAAGGTTAATCATCTGCGAAAACAGGCAGGTATCCGTTAATGCAGGTTGGGGTCCTTGGTATGCAGGCGAATAAAAGTCCGAGATTTTTCCATTTTGAAGGAGTCTATTGATTTGATCCTGCGTTCCTTTGTCTGCTGTCATTGTGATATTGCCTTTGATTTGCCTTCGATGATGTCCAAATGAGAGTTCGTTCGAATCTGTTCGATTTATTGATTCTTCTATTGAGTGTTTTTGGCTTGAATATTTCCATGTTTACAAGTAGATCCAAACGTCATCCCTTATGTTGCATATGTGTAACTCCACTATTTGCTAATATGAGTCTATATATATTTGTTGTTAACCATGTGATAAGTAAAGTTGGATTCAGTTGTTGCGACCGGCTTTCATAGCCTTTTGTTGTAGTCTCTTACGTGCCTGTGAAATCTTGTTCTTATTTTACTTCTTGATTGTCCGATGTAGCTATACTGGCATGTACCAAATAGTTTATAAAGACCCTGTTTGACTGTCGGGTTGACTTCTTTGTTTGTCATTTTATGTAATGTTGGTTCAAAACTGCTTCTTGTTTTACTTGTTTCGTCCATGTTGTCCACGCTTTCTTGTCGTTTGCTTCTTCATTGGGTGTATTGAAGTTTGTTTTTATCTTGTTCGCATGGTTTCTTGTATCCGATATTTTCTGCTACCGCATATATTGTGTTTAACTCCTTGTTAAAGCTTCGTCATTCAGGGAGGTCCATTTGAGTCTTGTCATTAGTTGCCTTATTACTGCGTTTTTTTCTGTTGGGGGTGGTTAGACTAGTTGTGTACTTTTGTGTTTGAAGCTGTGGGTTTCCTATATTTCTCATGCTCGAGTTTGTTTCATGCGTTCATTGTTTTTTATTGGTATGCCAAGCTAACAAATGTAAGGGAAAAATGGAGAAATCACGGATATTGTCTTGCTCACATAAAAAGAAGTCCTACCTGCATAGAAGAACACCTGGCTAATTGTATAAATGATGAACATACAAACAAAGCCACTTAAGCCGACGAAGCTAGGACAAACCGCATACCGAAAAGCGCACGCTACCGAAACTCGTATGTAAAAGATACAAGGAAATTGAAGGGTATCTCCGAAACACCGAAATTCATTAAGAGAAGAAATAAGCAAATTTTTTTCAAATTTCATTTCCCCTTTTGTTACAATTTTGCATGTATTTTATTGAACTTTTTTGGATCAAATTTGCATTATTATCAGGCGTACTTGTCTGGGTTTTCGCAATAAGCCTTACACCATTGTAATCTATAAGTTCCTCTGTATGAAAATTGGCATCTTTCTGTTCGGGGCTCAAATGTCTGTCAACATTGAGACAAAAACTGGAAAAGCGATCCTATAATTTCCTCACTTTACTTCTAACCTGTTGCCAGTAAAACACGTGCATAAGTGATATTATCATTTCCTGATTTCACATCATCTGGTCAACCCGTAAAAAAGTGATTATCGTTTACTTCAAAACTGTTATTCTTCTTCTTCTTCGGAGCACTACAGCCCCTCTCAGGGCTTCACTTCCTGCAGCAAGCACCTCTAACCATCTAGGTCCGTTGACCAATTTTGAAGTCCAAGCAGTCATGAACTGGTTTCGTCTGCAAAGTCAGACCGGCGTTTCCTCGATTTCTCCACTGATCTCTCCCTTTCAATTCTCCCAACTAATAACATTTTGGGTATCCTTTGTTCGTCCATACGGCTTACATGGCCAGCCCATTACAGCTTCTGCAGTCTTACAGTCGTTGAGATCTCTAGCTTGTCGTTGAAGCTTGTAAAGACATTAAATATGTTTGCGGATACATGGGTTAGAGTCCATGTTTCACACTCATAGCGTAACACAGGTCTTATCACAGATTTGTATACTTGGAGCTTTGTTTTCTTAATATGCAGCTGGTTTTGATAAACGTCATAACTGAATAAACGGATTTTTATTATCAAACTGTACTCTTCGGCGTATTTCGTAGTTTCCGCATTCGATTTTCGTTGTTTTGGCGGCTAGATACACAAGCTCGCCCACAACTAATGAAATTGTAATTTGACATCGTTTACCTGTCCTCTCGGGGAATATTTCAATGTCACTCTCGAGTAATTCAAAAATTTTTCTCTTCCACAAAATCTCTCTTGCCCATATTAAGAAAAAAATAACAAACACTCACGTAAGCAAGTGATTACTAATGCGTAAAATACGTGACAGATCAGGAGAACGTAAGCAATTCACTCGCATATAACTATGTTAGGATTTAACCCATAAAAACTACATAAAAAATAATTTGTTCAAAATATCCGGGCAAAATTTCCATGACGAAAAATGTCATCTTGCACGTTGCAGTAGTACTTCGTGTATGACGAACTGTCACTTGAGACTGGTATTCATATTTGAGAGTACATGGATCACCGCTACCAATCTCGCGAACTCTGTAAATACTCCGTAAACTAGTCATGGTATGAGTGGACATCTTGGCTGCGAATTTCCTAATATTCTATTTAAAAATTAGCAGAGGAGTTTCGCCAGCGTCAACAAACGTCATCAGACTTAACAAGCGCAATCAAAAACTGCAACAATTGTCAGAGAAAAGTTCTTCTGGGCTCCATTGGTCTTGAAACTACAAAGAAACAAAACAACTATGAAATCAATTAAAAATTCTTGTTGGGATTGCTAGCAAATAGAAAACAAAATTTTAAGCGATTCGCACCTTATTATAAGCATTTTACTATTATTTTATTTATTTTTAATTTATATATTATGTAATTTACTTATTGATATTGACTTATTTGATGTGATGCTATTTAGTTTAGTGTGTTTTTATAGCAAGAATCAGTTCTTTCTCTAGCTTGCATTGGATAAAAGTCACAAGATTATTCAAAATGAACTCTAAGCCTTCGGTTTGTATCTATTGGAATCGCTTACCTGTCGTTTGACTCAACTCGAATTTCGAGGTGTAAAGAATTATTCGCATGTGTAAATATTAATATCCATTTGAAAATATATTGGAATGGAGTGGAATTATAATGGAATGGAATCGCAATGAAAATTGAATAAGAAGTTCAATTGTCATTGCGAATGGCAATTCGACTTCGACTTGATAATATAGAAATTTTGATAGTACACAAACCCCTTTAGAAAAGCGCGAATTTCCAATCTTTTGCGTTACGCACCTACCTTAAGACCATCCAAGTGATCCTGATTGTAGAATTGATAAAAACTAAAAGAAACTTCATGGGTCGTGGCGCAGAATACACACCATCGTATCCCAGTCTGCGGAAGTTCAATGCCAGAATTAAGGATTTAGATTTGCAAAAATTGTTGTGAATAGTACTTACCGCCCTCGGATATCCTTTTTGTGGTAGTTCGTAGCTTCAAGCGTGAATTATGGCTGGTTGCTCAGCAAGCGGAAGATTGTCTTAGATCTTCTGCTAGGCTGTGATTAATTTTGTGCCTGAATGACTCCTGCTGCAGGATTTCATTTAATCAAATCGAATGAACGGAATCAATAGGTTGCGTGGACACTCTGCCTGCTCCGAAATAATTTTCAATTAAAAATGGCCGAATATTAGATTATCGGCGCGAATTAAAGACTTAATGGGATGAGGATATTGGCTAAGCTCATTTCGCAGGATTCGGCCGCACCGGCGTCTCCACAAATGATACCAGCGATCCGTGATTATTTCGAATACATCTACGCCCATGTTTCCGCCTTCCACGCCCAATCACTTCTCCCCACAGCACGCACTCACTACTAACCTAACGAAAAAACTGATAAAAATTATAGACCAGCTTAATGGTAAATTTAATACTTTTTTGTCTATTTTCAATATATTTTAAAACGTACACTATTGAAGTTGTATCATCCCCTTCGGCTTAAGTACCAACCCTTTGCCAGTATGTCACCTGATGCGTTTGTACATTATCGTGGTGCTGTTCTGTGAGGACGCCGTGACCGGAATCGGCGACGACGTCCGCTCTCCAGCGCGCCACCACGCTCTACCATCCTACGCCACTGCCATCCCGAAAAAATATACTGAAAACAAAAAGCCAGGAAAAAATGAGAAAGGTAAAATAAAAATCCACCCAATTCACTGCACTTTATCGCTGTGTGTGTACGCATACATTGTGTATTTGATCATCATATTACCCCCGAAAAAATGAGCTTGCACTTTTTTCGTTTTTCCCTCATTTTTATCGCAAACTCTTTTATGTGTCCAATATGCGGAGGAATTTTTAATACAAAACACTATCGCGGGGCGCGGAGGCTTCGCGGAAGACGCGAGTGACACGCCAGGGTGGGGATCGAATAGTGGAGGCAAACACCACTCACACTTGCTCACCTCATTTTTCGGCCACCACGGCGGAATTGCATTCGCGCTGCGTTGCGTCAATGTATTGAAAGTGTCAGTGGTTTTTCGGGAATACAACTCACATTAGTGCACTAACCATATAAAATCCCAAATGATATGTTATGTATGTAATATGAGTTTTATACGCGTAAAAAGGCTCTTCGCACTCGCATCAACACACATGGGCCCGCTGCACATACGGACACACGTTACACAACGGCCTGTGTTTGAGATGAGGCTTTTTGCATTTTTGCATTTGCAATATTTTAAAATAAAAAGAATGCGCATAGATAAGTATGTGCTTATGTGCTAGTATGTACTAGCGTATCTGTTTTCCGCAGCCCCGGCCCGCACCCCCCGCCAAATCTACATAATTTCGTTTTGCTGTCTTATTATTTTTATTTCGGCAATTTTATTCTGTTTTCAGGTTCCTTGTTAGTGTAGTTAGTGAGGGATCTCTTTTCCTGGCTTTTTTTTCTTTTTCCTTGTTTTGCCCGTGCTTTGCCTCCATTTTTCGCATTTTTATTTTACATTGCCCGCCGATTTCCACGGTGTACGTCGATAGAGGCCAGGCCCGACCATCAAAATGTACACCACTTTGCCGAAAATAAAAATTTGGATAGTGTGGTTGGTTTTAGACGAAAAGAAGTAAGCTTTTGGAATGGTCGCGTACAACAGCGCTTCTTACCTATTACTGTTAGCCTTTGAAGAAAACAAAATCCTTGCGGAACTCTTGTGCTCCAGCCAACGCATCCTGCCTAGTTGTTAGACGCAGCGTTAGAGACTCACGAATTATTTTCAAATCGCAACATCCCATCACGTCACTCGTGTTTTTGCGTGATTTTCATCCGCTCGCGCGGATCGAAAAGAAAACTCTTGGAAAGTGTCGCTGCGAAAAGTGATTTCAAACACAGAAAGCAAATAGAAATCGAATAATAACCCTCCGAAACGCCATTTTAACTATAAAACATAACAAAAAAACAACACCCTCAGTTGATTTTGACGGTATTAATTTGTTTAAGTGCAATTTTTAACATTCAATTATTTGATTGTTATGTTTCATTTCTCGTTTTGTGTTTCCTTCATTTGCTTGCGTCCTTAATGTGTACGAAGTTTCCTTTTGTGTTTTACTAATCATTCTCTTATAGGATTGGTAACGTTAGAATGTGATTTCACAACATACATTTCATAGTGTAGTGCGCACCTCACTTAAGTTCGAATTGGTCGTGAGTGAAAGTCCAAAAACTATTGTGAAATTTCATCCTCGAACAGCAAGAAGAAAGTATTGGTTGAAGAATAATTTTGGAAACACGAAAAGGTAAGTTTATCTAGTTTTTGCGTAAATTTCTTCGGCGATGTCCAAGCCCAGAGAAATTAGCGCCACCTGAAATAATTTTCTAAGACCAAAAAAACAAAACCTTTATTAATTATTCTAATTATTCTATTTTTCAATCATCTAAGTTTGAGTAATAAACATATCTTCACCTTTCCAACATATTTTCCTCTTACTTTTTCCCGACTCTAATTTCAGAAAATAAACATGTTTGTTGATTTCCAATTCTTGAAAAATCGCCCTCAAAATTTTTCTACTGCATACTTGATTATTTATTTATTTATGATCATAAGGGATAATACTAGAGATAGAACTAAATTAATTAGATTTCAGTTGAAAGATCCTTATTCACGGCTAAATTATTTGGATTTAATAATTCATTGGAAGACTATTTTGACGCAATCACATTTATTCAAAATAAACACCAATCCTGCATGCATGAAATATCCTAATCATATGAAAATGTCATTTTTTAATCCTAAACTATTGGACGAAACTTTTCAAAACTACTCGAGACCAGACCTGGATTACTTTATGATTTGCTAGCATTTGAACTTCTTGTCCAAATTCTACATAAAAATTGAAACTCCATGTGAAACATTCAAAGCTTGGTCTATAAGTTTTACTCTATATATAACAAGTAAGTCCATAACTTTACACCTAAACCTCTCCCGAGAGACCTTCCTGCATTGAGCCCGATTTTATTTCTCGAAAGTTTGGGCTCAAAAAACTGTTCTCGGGGCTTACGAGTATCCTCAATTTCCAGATAACCTTATGCAGTTTCACTAATTAGCCCCAAATTTCATAAAATCATTTCAAAAGTGAAAATTATCGTACTTCAAATGGCCAAGGACTATATAATAAAACATTGAACTGATATTCACTGAGTAACAGACTTCAAATGATATTTCTGTGAGTTTACTTCATTTGAAATACTTTCTTTCGCTTGCCACAATTCATCAAACTACTTGGTAAGCCCGGGTACTTCCCGTTTTGCGGGTCTTGTATTTTGAATCTGTGAAATACTTAGAAAAATAAAGATTCCCTTCGCTACAGCTGAAAATCGGGCCCACAAACCTGAACTTATCGGCTGGCTGTTACACTTTTCTGTTGTCACTTAAATATTTCACCAAATATATGAAAATTATTTTATTATTTCATCGTATTATTATTACTATAAAACCTTTTCATTTCCTGTTCACCTCATTCTAATCTGGTGAATCTGGCCATAATAGAACTGAAATTTCCGTACCTTGTTTTATATCTCAGAAATTCTTTTTTTTTCTGTTGCTTTTATTTTAAAACGTAAGTGTCTCGTTTAACCACTTGTCGTGCTCAAAATGCAACATTTTCATTTATTCATTCAATTTTCATTTATTTATTCATTTTTTAACAATGAGATTCGGTGAATTTCCAAGCTACCATTGAGTTTATTTAATTTTTCGTTGAGATTCATGTCACTTCGAAATGTTACATACGCAACCTCAACGTTTTCTACAAAATTAAAGCCCAATTATTGTGCCTTGTTTAGTATGTTTGAAGATATTTCATCTATAAAAATAGCCACTGGTATCGCGTGGTTTCAATTTGTCAACTGTCAACCGTTTATTTCAATTTATTTTCGTTTATTTTTCACGGAAACTGTCTAATTACCATCTTCTTTACTTTCTGTAATTTTATTTTATCAGCAATATTCAATAAAGTATGTGTTCCTATTATCAAGCCACTATTTTAAATTTAGTGTTTGGATATTTTAATTTAGGTAGCCTGCATCAATTGCATGTGAACATAATTTCAATTGATTTAAAAATTGTTTCCAAAAGACTTGAACCTCGTTACATCTAAGCTTTGTAACATCAATACAATTTTTTGTTTAACTTATTCATAGTTTTTTACTAATTTTTAAGTCATTATTTAAAAAAAAATGTAATATTTGCCTTGCATCGAACGGAACATAATATAATTTCCACAATGATAGCTAATATATAATCACCTTTCCCTTTTAACCCTTCTTGCGAGACCTAGTAGCCTATGACCTTATAATTTACGTTGCTTTAGTTAAAATTAAGTAAAATCATGATTTTTGTCTCATGGGTTTTATTAATTGTCTCAAGTCACTCATTCAATGAATTAATTTTATTAATTTACAAATCTAGTTAGAGTTAAAAAGAATCGTAATCCTTTTTGCTTAATTTTTGCAATCATGAAAAGTCGTAGTAATTTTGAAATTATTCAGTGATTTATCAAAAAAGTTATTGATTATATGCTTTCTTATCTATTCTACCTTTCTCTCTGTGTCAACTATTAGGTTTGTTATTTTGAATAACAATACATAGATCAGTGTTCATTAAATATTTTTCAAAAGAGTTAAGGAATACAAATGAATATTGCATAATGATAACGGAGAAAAATATAATACTACATAGGAAGATAAAAAATAAGAAAAAACTTCATTTAAAGTCATTTTAATCATTTCAATATTCCCGCTTTTATCGCTTCGAAAGCATTCAAAAAGGGACTCTCCACGTGCTTTCAAAATTTCTGAATAGTTTACATAACGCTGACTCAAAATTCTTTTAATTTCTTAACGAGATTGTTTGACCACTGACACATTTCTTCACTTTGATTTGATTTTTATTGCGTTTTCAAAATATATTCAGTTTCAATAAAATAAAAGTGTAAGCAGTCGATACCAACACTGTAATAAAACCAAGTTAAAATATTTTTATCAAATTCTTCAATACAAAAAATTGAGTAAGTTTGAAAAACTCCTTCGAATCCACACAAAAAAATTATTAAATGGAGACTCCATACGTTATCCAAACTAATTTTGAACGAAGTCACACTGACAGACTAATGAAAGGTTTTCGTTTTAGTGACTTATTCTTCCACAAGCTTCTTTTTTTCTAAATCGACATTTCCCAAAGTGTCTGATCTCAGCTATTGGCTCTTTCAACAACTCTTAACAATCATTCAAACAGTAATTATCGAGTATCCTTTTATTAGATCTCATTGAAACGATTGAGTATAACTATTTCGGAATGCAAAAGTATATTTTTCAAATCTTAAACAACAGATGTTCTTTCAAGCCTTCTCTTTCCTTTCCTCCAAAAATCACCACACTTCAGTATCCAAAAAATTTCAGTACCAGGAAAATTACTTTTCAAAGTCCTTGACACCGGATTTAGGCTGTCACTCAGTCTGATTCCTTTTGAATATGTGTTTTTTCAATCAGATGTTGAAAAAAAGTTCGAGACAGATTAGGACCATAGGAAGTTTACTTCTTGAAATTTACAATTTACTTTGTTATTGTCTGCTCCAACCAAATGATCGCGCATAATCTTTCAGAGCCGCAGATTCCATTACTGCGCAAAAGGGTGCGCATCTTTGAACCAAATAATTAAATCTTTAAGTAAAGGTTAGGGTGATTGTAAATTCCTGCTCCACTTCTTTCTATAAGTATAAGAACATTCGCCAAAATCATTCTTGCTTTACATCTTTTAATAATAAATAAAGTAAAGCTGTAAGAAAAATTTTTAATAGTAAAAATAGAAGAATTCCTGCCGCGGTGTCCTAATTTCCTGTTATTTCTTTATCTTTGATATAAAATCAGTTATGAAGAACTTAATTTGTATCGGCCACCAATACAATGTTCCTAACATACAAACAAATTATACCGAAGTATATCCACTTTCTGTAAGACAATACTGGCTTAGCATAAGTACATACGTTGCTAACACTTCCAAAAACTCCCAATCTAAAGGTATTTGGCTAAAATGACGCGAATTTTATTTTGATGTACAGAGTTCCTCTCCTTTTTGCGTAAAGCAAGAATTCACCTCTGATAGCTTTTCCACGAAGACACAATACAGATATAAATCTGCTCGCGCTTTGGCACAGGTTTACGGAAAAGTCCTCTAGTTCGTCCATTCAGTAGCAATTCCAATTTGAACTGTTGACAATTTACTCAATAGTACGCTAGGGTTGTAGACGTTTGTAAGGACTATTGACAATTAGAAACTTGATAATGCGCTCTAACTTATTGAGACGATAGGCAATAAACTTGGTAGAAATTTGTTAGCTTTTATTAAGAGCACACGGTAAGGAATCAAATCCAAATATATGAGATTATGTATCTTCAAATGTTGACCATATCAAAACAATTAAATATGTTTCTAGCGCTATTAAAGTATGTTGAATCATTTATTGCTGAACGGTATGAGGAAAATGCTAAATTTGGTGGGAAAGCATTCAGTCCCGCCCAACTTCTCGGTAACTGTATCCCAGATAGTACAAGAAATTCCCATATCAAATGAAGCTCCCATATGACTCGTAAAATGGGACAAGAATTCATTCCAGAATTAAAATCCAATACATTTGTCATTTTACCATGTCCATCGTAACAAATTGGGGGCATTTCCACGCGATCTAAACTGAAAAATCTTTCCATTGTCAAATATTTAAACTACTATTTGCTAAAATCAAAGATTACTCACTTTAATTCGATAAGACCTCTTTCTGTTTATACCATAATTTAGGTTCTTTCGTTTCAATTTTAGGGATTTATTAGTGTTGATTTACATTTAAGAATTTACGGGTAGTTTATTATCTTTAATGGTTGGTTTATGAGCCAACTAGAGCAGTTTGAGGCTCATATCAAATCTGCGAAATTATTCTGCTGGCCTGGAAATGGTTTGCTATGGATTTTAATTCACAAAATCAAAGGAGCATGCATTCAGGTTGATAGAATACAGCCAATATCATCATCACTAGCACTTTGGGTGTATTCCTCTTAAATAATATATGGCCTGACATGTCCATTCAGCAACCACATTTTCGAGTTTGAAGCTCCTCTAACGATCTGTTGTCAACATAAACTGATTACTCTTTACATTGTCATAGTACCCAGCTGGCCTGGTTTCCCTCATTTCAAAGCCTAATATTTTATTCGAAAGTTTACTGACAATATCGAGTTCCAGCTCATCAAGCAAATCATTCAAATCATCACTGTGTCTTATTCGCGATCTTTTTATCATCCACCAATATTCGGCTTAAATGTTTTGTATAACCCTCTTCTCTGAGGTAACGTAGGAATTTTCTGACATCTGAGTTAGTGTCGCAGTAATACCCACATAGCAAAACACAGGCTTGACTTTGCAAATGAGAAAAAAATTTTCTGTTAATATTCCAGATCTCTTAGTCCAAAACCTTTGACCCCAGAATCTCAGACCTGTGAATTTGAGATCAACGAAGGCCCCTGAATCTCAGATATCAGGTTTTAGCAAAAAGTGCCAAGTCCTCATTAAATAAATGCTTCAGTTTCATCGATTTCGTCCTTAGCTATTCAGACGTTTGTCTCCATGAATACGAAGTTGTCTACGTTTTGAACATCTAAAACAATTGTCGTCATTTTGTTTATTGTTGTATTCTGTTTCCTTATTAGGTTGCAAGTTTTTCTTTAAATTTATTCAGTTAGAAATTAATATCCCGGGCAGCTTCGTCTAGAGCTTCAACTTCATCTTTGGTAATGCTAAAGATATATGACTATTTTTAATAGCAGCTTTGATTAATATCTGTTTGGACTTATTGAGTTGAGATCTTCAAGGAGCGAGGATGATTTCTCTGATGACACACTTCAGTTTTAAATCAATTAATATGTTACAGAAGCTAGCCCAGCAATTTCCTTATGCATTGCAGTTTCCTTATGCAGTTTTTATGCATTGTATTACAAAATAGTCGCAGAACTCAATAGTTTTCTTTGATTGCTCTGTTTTCTTGGTAAAAAAACTCGTATTGAATGAGTAGGCGGGTTAAAAATATTGTCTGACTATACTGAGTGAACCGGGCATACTCTAATTAACTCCTACAATTTCAGCTGTAATTTAAAAATTACGATGAATATTAGTCTAAATTGAGCTCAAAACAAAGAACGTTATGTTCTGCGTTTCGTATTTATGAGTATCATTTATTGTTGACACTATCTGGGTCACTATTTTCTCTGCTCCGAAAGCCACAATTAAGATCCTCTAATATTCCTTTCAGCCGATATCCATAAAATCAAGTACTCAATAAAAAACCATACATTAACCACCACAAAGAATCCAAAAGCAGTTCATCAGTATTCCTACATCTGTTCTTGATGAGCCATGCCTCGTCGACGGCCTGCTCCAAAATTTCCGACACTTTGTGACAGCATGAGCTCCTTCATAGAACAAAAAATTTAAGTAGGTGATTCTGGGATTTTATACCTTCCCATGCTACCAAACGAACAACATTATGATATAGACAGTTGCTGCTCGTCCTAGTATCCTGAGGTCTAAGAATTCCCTTTATTTTTCACATATCAGCCAAGAATATTCTGTTCCATCTTTATTTCATTAAAATTCAAAATATTGCTGCTTACGTTTGTGGAACACAGCAATCAAACATGACTCCTTGATTTACTAATTGTTGGAGCTTTAGGTAAACTTGGAGGTTTCCAGTCATATTTTGGGAATTCATGGATTTGAAGACAATCAACTAATGTTCTGGAGGGAAATTGAAATCATCTTAACATCATTCTTTTATATTCATTGTCCTGACAACCTTCTGCCCCTTTCTTGATGCACCAGTCACGTCATGGTGCAAAGGGAATGTTCAGGATTGAAAACTTGTTCATAGCACATGGTTCTGCCATAATTTCTGTTTCTCAATAGAGAAGTCTTATTTTCATGCAAATTAATTATACTAAAGGGCGTTTTAAAGTTCAAGAAACGGAGGATAAGAAGTGAGATCAAAAATACAGCGTAGTAATTGTATAAGCGTAATAATTGTAAAAATACAGCGTAATAATTCAATGCATTCACCTGTGACTCTAATACATTTTTCACATCTTCTACCCAGCCTCTATAAAAAATGTTCCGTCTTTGTCAGAAAAATAAGGTGAAACTGCTTCCTTCACTTCTGCATGAGCTGAAAACTTCTTTACATGAAGTACTTTTTTAAGCTTTGGCAACAGATGATAAGCACTGGGAATCAGCTCGTGATTGTAGGCTGGATGATCTAAAATATTAATGACCATGGTACCCAGGGTAGCCAACGGAACTCAGCTCTTGTTAGCAGACGAGTTGTCATGTGGAACGAGGACACCTTCGGTCAATTTTCCCCTATATTTTCCCTTGATACATTCTTCCAAACTCTTATACTTGGGGCATAGTTTTGCCTGATTATGGAGATGCCTTTGCCTTTGTAATATGTCGACAGGATCCCTTCTGAGTCCCAAAAGACTGTGACCATGATTTTACCAACCGACTGTGATACCATAAGCATCTTGGATGGTGATGTGCCATTTCCTTGATTTTGGTTTGGTATTGCTAGTAATGAACCTAAGTTTCGGCTCCAGTAACAATCCGATTCAAAAGTCCATCCTTGTCTTCAATACAGAAGTCTAAAAGTCGCGGGAAAACTCAAGCCGATGTTGCTTCTGAGGTGGCTTGAGCATTCTCGGCACCCTTTGTTATGCCAAGAAGACCAGGAAGCATTTGAAAAATTGTCGCATCTCATATTTCAACCAGTTCTGCAAGGTGTATCTGTAGCTTTTCTTTAGTGTATCTTCCAATATTCATTTTTCGCCTTTCTGAATCTGTTAATTTTATAAGGAGATGAATCAATAGGGAACCTTTTAAACTACAATTAAAAAATTGAATTCGATTTAATTCATGGTGAACTATTTCTTTTGCTTTATTTGTTACACGTACATAAGCTAAGACTTGGTTTAATGTTCAATAGTTACAGTGCGATGAATATGTAGGCTTAAATTTATTACAAAGTAAATTTTATTTGCATTATAGAGATAGATTAGTAGGTAGAAAGTTTGCGAAGATCACTGAATGATGAAGGGATAACAGAGTGGATAAGTAATGAATGAGTGAGTGATCAGACTGACTTAAAATAAGATGATAACTTGCTAGTCTAAATTGATCAGGATCGCCACAAGTTTGGTCCCAGCAAGCCTAATGATTCAAACTTCTAGAGATCGGCCCAGGTTAAGTCATTGATAGCAAAATTAGTTCAAAGAAACTCACTCACTGTAATTACGAATGCATTAAACTAAGATGATAACTTGCTGGTCTAAATTGATCAGGATCGCCACAAGTTTGGTCCCAGCAAGCCTAATGATTCGAATGCACTCTACTAGGTGTCAAAAACAAGACTGTCTGGCTGACTGGACGACAGAACGACGATGGACCATGGACTCGCCATTTCTCCTTTTGTAACAACAATTCTGGTTTGTTGTTGATATTGTAGGCGGGATGATGTAGGAAAGGACAAAAAAAAAGGTTCGGGCAAAACCCTACGAGTTTAACATGTGTGCGCCTTATGGCAGTGCGCCGTGATAAATCTGGATGCGGAAAGGATTAGAAAAAACCCAATCAATAAAATTTTATAAGTTTGTTCAGGCTTTAGGTTTTTTCAACAAGCAAAAAAATTACATTAAATTCTAACAGAATCACTTGCGGAGAAGTCACTTCGTACGTCATCTTCAAGTCAGTCCCTGCCTTGTTTAAAGAGACTGTGCCAATTGGTTTGTTATGGTTTTAATCAGACAAGAGTCCCCGTAAATTTGCAACGTAAGGAACTTAATTACGATACTCGATTCTTTCCATTTCACACTTACTCCCAGATTGCGGTGTTTGACCGAGAATAGTTCCAGGATTACGGGCCCGATGAAGACAAAACTTGCTATTTAAACTGACAATAAGATCCTGAATGTGTTATAGCTTGGTTGGTTACATTCCGTTACAAAAGAACGCGCCCTCATTTTAAATGCTAAATGTTAAAAAGGTATTTTTGAGTAGGTAGGTATTTTTTGAGTTGTAACGTAACACTTAACGGGCAAGAAAATTACTATATTCACATTAAGGTTATATCTTAGCTGCATTATAACTTAAATATGATAGAAAGATAGAAATAGTAAAACGATTTTGAGAAAAATCGTTTTAAAAGTTTCGAAGTTGTAATAGTTCATTTCAGACATTTTAAAGCGAACCTGAAATTGCGAGGGGAGTTTTTATTCACTAATAAACTGTCTCTTGAAAACAATCCTTTACGAGTGAACTTAAGACAAAAAACAAACATGGAATAACATTTGATTAAGGAACTCTATTTAAGATGTGGATTACACAGGTCAAAATAAGAATTCTGTAAATACTTAAGAATTTCCTAATAAATTCTGTATTGCTCATTGGCGCTTCACTGATTAAGGATATGATTCGCAACGCTTGATATGCATCCATAATTATGTACCAGGTCAATCAGGAAGTTATGAAACAAAGCAAATACTTCAAGCCTGCATGAACTTATGTACCTATTCACTCTGAGTTGATAAAAATAAAAGAGCATAAGATCACTGGACAAAAATATTCAAAATTACATTCATTTACGGCTAGTATCGAAAACCTCAAGGAAAACATCATTAAATTCTAATTTAAAGCCACTTAAAATGTAGGTTATTTTAATTTTAATATATTTCTTTATAGCCATGGAGGCTTCTAAATGGTGTTTTTTTTTAGAGATATAGAACTTTTAACTGGCAACACTTTATAATGCTATAGGCGATGTGACAGCTGTCATGCATTTTATAGTTAGTTTAGTTTGACATTTTATCATGAATATGTTGACACCAGAGCAAATTTATTTCAAAAACGGTTTTGCTCGAGACACTCATCGCGCACTCCGTCAATTGTACGACTGACATAATTGTCCATCAGAACAGTTCACTCAATTGACCGTGAATTGTTTCCGCACCACGTTTACTCTCATTGATTATACGCATCCATTCAGGCATCGCACAGGGCGTAATGAAGAAAAAAAGCAGCTGCAGAGCGTAGTATACATGAAAACCCAAGTGAGTCTATTCGACATCGTTCTCAACAATTAAACCTGTGCTAATCCGCATCAGGAATGATTTAAGGATGAATTTGTTTGCGGGCTTACAAAATCTGCTTCAACAGCATGGCCTGACATGCCATACAGCTCGTTTAACCATCGACATTTTAAAAGAAGCATATGTGAGCATTTTTCTCGTTTTGGACTTGTGGTCTGGCCTGCAAGATCTTATGATTTAACACTGTTGGACTGCTCATTGTGAGGATACGTCAAGTCATTGATCCACGCCGGGAAGCGCGAGATGCGAGACCATTTGGAAGACAAGATTCTTCACGTTATTGCCGAGGAATGGCCCTAATTATTGGTTAGAGTAATCAAATATTGATCTCTCGTTTGGACTTCTTTCGTGTCATGGCGCTTACATGTCCAAAATTACATTTTTATAAAAATGTTAGAAATTTATCTTTCCCATACAATCAATTTCAGAGCGAACAAAATCATTTTTCCCGTATTCTATTTCATTTTGAAGTTCTTGACCTCTCAAAAACACTTCTTATTTATTTACCAAATCATTCTTTAGTCACACATGCATCATTGTTGTAAGGCGAATTGGATGCATTTATATGTACACATTCAAGGCTTCCACAAAGCCCAGTGATATATTTTGCATTGTATCCAATCCACAGTATATTTTCTGGTATTAGAAATATGGCTCAGGTGCAACCTCGTCATATTTGCTATATTGTCTAACCTTTATCACAATCTTAGTGCCTGTGACATTTTCCATTGATCCTTTTTTACAAGGTGTAGATATTAAAATTTTGCTTTCTTGTGGTCGCCTTATTTTGCAGGCAGTCCTTTTCTTGAGGCATCTAGAACAGGTGACAAACCCCCAAGCACACAATAAATATTATCTTCATCAATGTTCGCACTAGGCACTGCCTCTTGTAAAGTTCTTAAAGGTTCAGTTGAAATGCTGTCTATTGGTTCAACATTTGGGGTTCGTATTGCTTGGTGAAGTTGGGAGGCTTTTGCAGACACAGCTAACGTCCTAGTTCGCAGGTTCTTCTTCCAATTGGTATATCAGTCAAAACAGAACCTCAAGTGTCTAGATCTTTGGTCTATCCATAATCTTTCAGCTTTAGTAAACACTATATTCATTAGTCTAGGAACTTCAAATTCTGTTGACCGAGTCTCAGGGTTCTGACGCATACATGATGTACTTACTGAACATCCATGATAAACTTACTGTTGAGCCTATTTAAAAGTCTCGAAAAACACACGGCTTTGTGGTTTAAGGTTATGTGTTATGTAGAGCGGTGTGCTCAAAAGATGAATGTGGTTATTTCTAGCCTATTTGTTAACATTCATGACCTTCTGGCTATTGTATCCTCATGATATTAGTAGAACAAGAAGAGCTTACACTAGGGTGGAAATGTTTCTTAAAGTGTTGTGGGAATTATGAGAATATGTGGGAGGAGAACATTGGGAGAATATGTGGTGTAACATATTGGGAGAATGCGCATTTATCCAATCGCTTTCGGAGGCAAAACCGATGCCTTCTGGTGATCCGCCGATCTTAAGCCGGCCATTCTTATCTTCTTCGTAGGGAAACTGAACATAACGTGCACAAAGTAACCCAAAGCATTCATAGGAATCATGATAGTGATATTTCATCCTCGTTCTGCTGGAGTTAGTTATACAGCCTGCTTTGGACCTCTCACGGAGAAAACTCCATCATATTTATGAACAGTCAAGGATCCCGTCTCTTCAGCATTATGAACTTTAGGAGGTTGGAAATTAAATTTCTCATATTGGTTTAAGAGATAGACCGATCAACTTGGGACTTGTTGAAACGTATCGAACTGATCAAATTCGTTGACTCAGGATACATTACTGCCACATCATTTCATTTCTTGATGAAAGACTCTTTTCCAACCTTTCACATCTCCTTTACTAAACCTGTGATGAATTTTGAATTTTTTGTTAAATCAAACGCAAGTCGTAAAAGGTTGCTTCCTTTTAAAGGCATTTTAAGACTAAATCATAAGACATACAACCGTTTGTCTTGATTTAGAATATGCTCACAAATTTATCTTTCAAACTCAGATTTAAATGTCTGTTGAAAACATTCTTAGTTTGGTTTGAGAGTAATTTGATAATTTTACTTTACACGTTTGAACGGGTCCTGCAAAAAATTACGCAGAACTTGTCAGATATTTTTCAGGAATGGCTTGATAAGCCTTTTTTTTCATTACAGTTTCCGTGATTTGAAGTTCTATTTTTAAATCGAGACTTGCAACAATGCAAGAAATGATTTAAACCATAAAGTTAAACACAGATAAAATAATAAAAATCGGTATATGCTACCACTAAAACTGATACCCAGGATTACCCGGTTAGACCTTCGTCAAAAAATTAAAAAGCATATAAATCAACATCCATGTCAACTGAAAACTACGAAATAAATTAGTATGGACCATGTCAATAACAATGTAGACAATTGGACAGTTTTTCACGCTTCGTTGAATAGTTGACGAGACAGAGAAATGAGGTTGCCAAAAAAGGATTGATATGAATCCAAAAGAAATAATATGAAGGAGGTGACATAAACCTTGTGTGATGTATTGAGAAAAGACTAGTTAAATGCTCAATTATGCCGTAGTTGACTAGTGAAATCATTTCAGGGGTTTTCAGAGGAGATCAGAGGAGGAACAAAGTATGATAAGATTTAATTCTGCGGTGACATCTCCAGACGTAAGTTTTAAGCTGCAACTTCTAAAATGCAACAACAACTAAGACCACTGTTTTTCCACCGCCCAAACTCTCTCTTTGAGTATCATCACCAAAAGTGAACCTATTTCGGCCCATTTGGATACCTCGAAATGAAAGGAGGGAGGTCTATAAGCATGTAGTTAGAAGAAGGACATATATTTACAAACCATGTCCTGTGCTGGATGCATTATAGGAAGGCTAAACAACACAATTAACCAATGACTCACGTTTATCCAATACATATGGTTTGCGAAATAATTGATATTACGCAGTCTCGGGTCACTAAAAAGCATGCTATCTCCGGGGCTATCAGCTGCCCAAGGTTACCCCTCGTTTCCCTTCATGATACCAAATTTGTATTCATTTGATGCAGTGATGTGGAAATAAACCATGAATCTCTCAAACAATATTTTCTATCTGACAAGTTGAAATCGCAAGGCAAAAGCATATAAATAGGTTTCATTTTATCGGTAGAATTCTCAAAAATACTGATTCTGGAAAGGATTCCTAAAATAAATAAGAAAACATCAACGATAATATGTGCAATGGAGCACGTTTTTCATTTGTACTAATACATTTCTTGTTTTTGTTTTTTTTTTTCAATCTCATTCTCCTGATTTTGTTTTTTGAATAAATCGAAAAGTCTGTACACGCGCTCCATCCTTTACCTATGAGACATTCCGTTGCATGCCGAATGAATACGCAGAAAGAAAATATCGTCCTGTTACAGCTCGTAGCTCAACCGTGGGATAATTGAATAACATACTTCAAAAAGCTTAAAGGACTAAAATTCAAATATGTTCTGTTATTTTAATGTTTAACTTTAAAACGATTTGCGCATATGAGTACACTTTCAAATCGGTAAACATTTAATCCATTAAAATCAGTCTAGAAAAACGAAAACAAAATCATTGTTGTATTGTTGTACTTGACACAGAAACCTTTTGTTGTATGCAATCCTGAAGTATAGAAAAAAAATAAAAAATGAGCAAGACATGACAGATTTTACTATCTGACCCAAGGTGTCCTGTTCAGATGTGTACGACATACACCTGGTGCAGTGAAAAAATGATCAAGGTGTTGAAACCCCACACATGCTTTTGTCGCTGGATATTCGTGTAAGTACATGCTTCCAAGACATGAAGCCGGAGTCGCCATCGTTACAGGCCAATTGCGATGCATTACGTAAGCAATTACGAATGTAAAACAGGATTGAACAGATGTTAACTTCCCGTCTTGAAGTAGGTGAAGTGCAAATAGGTACTTGTGTGTTAACTACTAAACTGCTATATGCGTTTTTTAGTTCCGACAGGTTGGACTATGTGCAGGAGAAGCAATGGATATGAGAATCCACTAATATATGGTGTAGCGCCTATTTGGCGACGAAGAACTCAGAGCTTAAGTGGAGGATTGGCATTGTGAATCACAACTCTTGAAGTCATTTTGATATCGCTTCCTTGGTTAGCAACAAACTATCCGAAATGTTTTCATTCGCTATTCAGCTTTAATTGTGGTTTACTATGATTAAAAGGTTGAAATAAAATCTGTAGTTTTGTTTCCGGATAACATTTCAACTGCCGATGTTAATTATTATCTTTCACCAGCCCGTTAAACATTTCAAATTTTACTAATCCTCACATATATGTGCCCTGAATGATATTTAGCTGAAAAATTGCTCGCAATGAATGTTGAATATTCATATATAAGTGTTCATGCGTGAACTTTATTTCGGCTTCCGATCTAATCTTATTACATCATAGAAACTCAAAAAGAATTCATTCGGATCTACAATGCTTGTCTGTACGATTTACTCCATCCAAGTTCCACTAGGATATTTCTCAATGGAAATGATCCAGCAAACACAGGCTCCTAGCTTTGATTTGAAGCTAAAGTGATATAGGACGAAACACTTTTCTCTGAAACAGTCGTTCAAAATTTGAATGAAACCTCCCAAAATTCAAATCAATAAGGTGATCAAGTCATAATTTTCGGTTAGCGATTTCCAACCATGAAAAAGATCCTAGCTCCTATATAGTATAAAGCAAAATAAAAATTCACCACCAGAACGAAACCCGGCTCCATTTTAGACAACGTCGAACAACATCCTGCAATCAAAGTGAACCACCTCTTTTCAGTTTCTCTGAGCTTAAAGCAGGAAAAGTTGTCTCAATGTTGCTGCAGGCAAAATTATAGGGTTTTGTAAGGCTACCAGATCATGGCGAATATCTAAGTGAGGATACGTTTTTGCACTGGAGATGGTTACGGATAGCCGAATTGTTCTTGTCTAGAACGACCTGATGATGGCGGCAGACTGACGAAACGCGTCCGCATTTCAAAGAATAAATACCTCAAGACCAGGTAAACCTTTACATCCCTAAAAGAAATTCAATTGCTAACAATGCACTGGATATCATGGAGACCAAGGTCGGACTTGTAACATTTTTATGGAAAAGGTGTTTCTCTTTGTGGTTAATTGATGCCTTAAAAAATATCTTCCATCAATATTTAATTATTTTGTTTTTAATTTATATATTTATTTAATTTTATATATTTTACTTTTGTTTATTTAATATAATATATTTTATTTTTGTTTATTTTATTTTTTATCTAAATTTTGTTTGTTTGGTGTTCTGAATTGTAATTCATTTCATCCATAGTTATCCTTCTATTTGTCTTATACAGATGAGCATTGGTGTCTTATGATAACATTGGTGTCAGAGGAAACTTTTATCAAAACCTCTTCTAAACTTCAACCTGAATGTAATTTATTGCCTTAAATCTACTTATACTATTTATTATTGTATTCAAAACTAATAAGCCTTTCGTTGACAACCATGTTTGATGCTCACGACATCCCATACGAATGTTGTTAATCCAGCAGCATCCGTATGTTAAATTAAATCAGTAAATTATCTTTTTGCGAGATAGCAAGTTTATTAATTTGCTTTACTCCGGAAATTTTGTGCAGTTCTTGTGAATAGATATAAAATGGCTTACCCAGTGACATTTTGAGGTACCTTTTTTATGACTTTTTGTGACTTTTTAAATATTTGTCACTTTGGTTCGAGCCTTGGGCACCGAAAAATATGAATTTCATCACAATTTTGATAATTAGGACTTTATTTTTTATGCTTGGCTGTGATAATATGTAATTATTGATGCGTATTACCATGATGTGGTCACTTTAACTTCTTTTTACCTATTTATTCAGATTATCAACACACTTACATTAGAACTGCTGCAGTCTTCTTTGTTTATTATATTCAATTTCCAAAATGTGACTTTGGCGTACTGTTTTGCAAATAAAACAACCTACAATGTAGCAATAATTAATAAACACTTTTATTGATTTAAAATTCAAAACTAGTCTACTTAAAGTATTCATTACGATGATATTAAGTAAAACTAAAACAAAGTCGAAAAATTTTCCTTTAACAATGTCTTCGTACATTACACGCTACAGCTTCCACTTGCCCTTAGATTGTTTTACTGAAAATTACCGATGATAATTATTTTCCAGTCAGTTCAGATCATAGGGGTATCAAGAAATTTTCAAATTTGGAGCCAAGAACTGAAAAATTAGTTTTATCAAAGGATTATACTCTAAATAAGATAATGATCCTAAGCATATGGCTCATCGTACTAGGATGTTCTTGGCGTTAAAAAAATCCAAACATGTACAAACCACTGTAAACTCCTGGCTACAATATCATGTGCTTGCAGAAAGGATCCAAGCTCGTCATATTAGCTCGTAAATTAAGTTGAAACTGGTTCTCCACAAAAGGAATGGGCGAAAGTCAAGCCAAGTTACACGAAAAAATGTAGAATCGATGCCAGACTACCTTATTAAAAATATTAACGATTCAAAATAAAGTCTACCTAGCTTAATATTATCAAGAAATGTATCTTAAAATTTTTAAGTGTTCCATAAACTGTTTCGTAATTGAACGAAGGCATTGTCAGGGGGTTATTGTCGAATTTATTGTATTCTTAGTTAGTAACATTCAAATGAATAATTTAAATTGATTAGTTTTTGTTTCTGAATTAAAAAGAAATGTTTAAGGAATAAATCTGCATTCAAACTTTTTCAAATTTCTTGCTACAATTTATTATTTTTATCACTTGAGTTTCAAATCGCTGCACCACGAAGGCATTATTGTCACAAAGGTCAAATTTGATGTTATAAACGGCAGAACTTGGCCCTGACTTAATCGATTACGAAATTATAACAAGCTATTACTTATCTAATTACGACAATATAATAAGAATATAATAGAATAATAAAGAATATAAATAACTACAGTTTTACGTATCACAAATACAAGCACCACCTCTGCAAGATCACTCAATCTGAAAAGAGTCAAAAACCATCAAAATTAAAAATAATAAACGAAAAGAATAGCATATTATTCAAAAAATATCGAGAAACCCAAGAGGTGACACTGAACATAATCGTCCAAAACCAAATTAGAGTTTAAAATTAACCAGCTAGTAGTAGAAGTCATCTAGGAAATCTTCAAGGATAACCACGACAAAACTTACATCATACAGAGGATTCCAGGGCTCAAAGGAATGACGAACCTTGAATAGATAGACTATAAAGTGAAATAAGGAGTATTAAGGAAAGAAAAAATTGAGGCGCATTGGCAACTAGATGAGATAGTTGACGGTATACTCAAAGAAATTAAGGAAACATGGCACAACGAAATTACCAAACTAACAGTAAATATCCAACAAAGTCCCTGAAAAAAAGAAGACCACCTCAAAGAGGACAAACCAAAATTATCAGCAGACTATCACAAACAAGACTTATAACAGTGAAAGACATTACAAAATTCAACAGACAACCAAAGACCTTTGCGATTTCTGTAAAAAGATATATTATGTAGACCACCATATATTCAAATGCAACAGGTATAACGAAATCAGGATAAAATGCAAGGTTTTTAATATGGGTTACAACTTACTGATCAGAAATAATATGAATCTCCTCGGAGAAGTTGATTCTTTTCTAACTGAAACAAATGTCACTATCTAATCCTTATTCGCTTCACAGAAACAAACCTCAACAACATTAAATGCACCTCCCATCCTAAAAGTAAACTTCATAAATTTCGCAAGCAACAGCAAAAGCGAAGCAGCTAGTGGTCTGAACCAAACAAGCAAAAAGCACCATTAAATAAGCAACTGAAAAGATTAAGCATCACTGGCCAGTGCTGACAGAGCCAGGACTAATATCTTCGGTTTATCAAAGCCAAAACGAAAGGAAAAAAATTTAAATATCTGTTTCACAGGAAACCGAGTTTCATCAAAAGCAAGTCAAGAACTTTTGGAAAATTAAATTAAGGACTGCCTAACATCCTACCTTGGCAATTAATGAGCGCAAGCGCTATAAAATCATTAAAAAAGTAATGGAGAATCGCCTCTTCCCTATTTTTCAATATAAACCATCCAGGAACTATGGTTATAAACTCATCCCAGCATTTTTCATTGCTTGCACAAGAATTCTAAAAAATAGCATTTTATGTGTAAAATGATATCCTTAGTGGAACGTTGATCTCGAGCATGCTGACTAGCAGGGATCTTCAAACAATATCGTTTTCTCATATCAAATACACCGGTTAATAACACGTTACCCAAAGGAAAATTGTTTTCATTTTTTTTTTCTGATTAAGCGCTGACTGTAGTTAAGCGCTTGAGTCTCAATTTTCGAAACTTGAGTAAACTCAATATCAAGGATACCAAACACGCTTCAAGCTTTTATGGCGGAACAACGATTCTAGTATGATTGAATGCGAAAGCAATTATCAAAATTTATTAATGAAATTTAAACCTTCTGATAACTGACGTTACTATTATTCATTGTTGTAACAATAATGGTATTTTTTTTAAGAAAAATAAGGCTGAAGATACCCAAGCCCACAGAGTCAAATAAAAATCAGTCTCAGGGTACTTTCTGATGAACAACGGTCCCACGTCATTGATGTACCGTGCGATTCACCTGTCTCGCTCTTCGCTTACCCATATTTCTTGCCACAAAGCTAGGGTCCTTATTCTTTCCTCTCGCCTTTTTTTAAAATGGTTGGGAGGTGAAGGGTATTTACGCACTGAGTGTCGGGCTCCCAGTAGTAACCTTCAAACTTCCCCTGTTACATCGAGATTCTGGCCTACATCTGTTTGTCACATTACTTCAGACTAGGCCTTATTTGTCACAGCCTAGCGGCGCTTTCAGATTAGGCAATGAAATCCCTCTTTCAGCTGTGGTGGTTGGAAAGTAAGAAAATGGTGTCAGTGAGATCGGCTTGTCTCTGCGCCTCCAGGTGATCCATGCTACCCTTTTTTATAAGAGAAACCGTACGTACGTAATATGTGACCACTGGAGAAGGCACGCCTATTTTGTCCGAGAGGTGCAAACTGAGCCAGGTCCATTTTCTGCATGCAAAGAAGGTGTGGCAGGCGTCATCTGTCATCCCCGAGGAGAAAAAGCAAATAATGGTCGTTGACTTTCCAATCTTATACAGGTAAGACTGGAAATACATGTGCCCATTGAGTAGTTGCGGCAGGTAATGATCAGCCCCACCGTGTTTCTTGCAGGACAATGTTACAAGTTCGTGGAATCTACGTGCCTCGCGTTTCGTTTACCCATATTTCTTGCTACAAAGCTAAGTTTCTTCTTCTTACCTAGCCATAATAAAAACAAAAGCAATGATTGCAAATAATGCAATGGAGCATTAGCAATGGAGCAAATGATTAAAATTACGCCAACTGTAGTGAAAAGAAAGCACAGGCGAAAGGACAGGCAAAAAACGAACAACTGGTTTCGCAATTGGTTTTTTAAATTTTGGATTTCGCGGAGCGGAATTTACGAACATATCTTATAAGTGCTATTAAAAATCACCTTCCGGACACTAAAAATTCTCCTCCATGAGACTATAAATTCTAAAAAATGTGTATTACCAGTCCAACAAGCCGAATATGAAAGTTGCAAAAATTTTGGCAAAGCATCATACACAATTTTCAAAATCGAGAATCCTTAAGGCAATCAATAGTTTATAATTGTGTATAGCTGATGAGTGGCAGAGGTCAAATGCAATCGAAATTTGAAAACATGTCAACAAATGATTGTGGGTGATGCATATTCTTGATATTCTAATACTTGCGTCCAAAATCCTACCGCTCTCTCCGAAATATACTAAGTTAAAGAATCCTCTTACGACAATCTTCAAAAAATATTCTCGTCCCCAAACAAACACAAAAATCACTCTTGTTAATTTCAGTGCTAAGCCATAGCGTAAATATTTACAGCGTTAAAACTTCATAGAAACACCCAGTCTAACGGTATTCGACCGAAAAACATAGAATTATATTTGGATTGGTAAATTTTCTCTCATTCTTGCTTAAAATAACACTTCACCTGTTCAAGCTTTTGATTTGGCTATCTCTGTCTACAAGAAGTTGCTCAATAGTATCAATGCTGTCGCATTGTGAGTCGCATAGGAAAAACTAGAGGCTATAGTCTTCACAATACATCAAACGACAATGGCTAGTGCTTCATCGACTTCTCGGGTAAAAGGAGAAATGGCGTGACATCATGGACGTGAATACATATCCATAATAAGTGTAACGATATTCCGTACAAGGGTAAGGGTCTTCCTATGTGGGCAACCAGTTCGAATACATTCTAATAGTAAAGAAATATCCAATACTACATTATCAATTATAAAGAAAAGTATGATAAACATCCAAACAGCCAACAGATCCGATATTAGATAATGCTGAGAGGAGGATTGCAATCCAGGTCATAACCTGAAAAAGACCGTCTATGGATGCGAGTTTTAAGAGGAGGAACATCTCTGATATTCGAGCTAACTTAACATGAAATGGGAAGTAGAATGAAGTTGTTATACGAAAAATGATCTTCCAGCCCAGTGAAAATCGTTAAGTATATGGTTTGACATAATGTGACAGAACGCGGTGCATAGAAGAGTGACGTATGCACTTAATTCACATTATGATATGTAGCGACTGATTTAACAATGTTTCTAAATTTAGGCAGAAAAAAGGAAATAAGATAAAAGTAAAAGAATTTGATCACAATCCACAGAACAACGAGAAGCAAAAAAAGCAGTTTTGAAACTTATAGTGAAGGTTTCAACCTAAAACGACACCCTACGAAACCAAAATCATTAAGGCAGAATAGTAGCCGATGATATAGGAAAATAACACTGCTAGGCCTCTTACTTCAGAAATTAAGCGCCAGCCATGCTACTATACCACATCTAAAAATAAGACTATCACGGGATCAACATCGTTCCTCTGACCATGAAACCGTGCAATGTTGAAATGTTAAAAACTGATATTGGAAGGTATCAAATAGGCACTCGAACGCCAAAAAACAGATTATAGCGTCAGGCATCGATTATATTTCACCAGGACTCATAATCAATATATATAATAGATATAAATGGCATTTTAATTCCTCTCTCCAGTTGCTTAATAACATCTGGAGCCCAGAACAGAGGTTTCATATCCACTCAAAATGAGACAAGTATTTATTTGAGAATAAGCGAGATTCATCTAAGTGGCTGTTACTTCCTACAAAAATTTAAGAAAAATATAAAATAAGATAAAACTATACTAAACTAACATGGCTAGTTGCGAAAAAAAATGTTCTAGGCAACAACAATTGACAAAAATTTATATGCTCTAGATTCTGGAAAAATGTGGGAAGTTTAATATCAAATAAGTTTTGAATTGAAGCAAGTTTACAACAGTTCAAAACTGAATATACTGTATGAAGTTGACTTTGAAAAACTTACAAAGCTTTAACATTCTAGGATTCCTATGTTTGAATATCAAAACAGCGCAAGTCAGAATCAATAGTAATCTGGCAGAGGGTCAAAAATCAGACTAAAACAGACTGACTGGGTAGGAAGTCTACTTTTTAATATGACTCTGACGTTACCTACTGACGTTTCCGGCACTAACGTTCTCAGATAGCTGACAGTTGGCATCCTCGGCACACTACACTTCAAGTCTAGTGAAATTGTAGCCTATACAGATTATTTGAGTAATATCGTGGTCTTCTAAATCTTGAGAAGAAATCCACTGAATTCCTGAATTTCGGGCCAGCAGTAACGACTTTAGCAGCAGTAACAACGTTAAACCAGGATATCTACAAGGAAAGTATAGGTGAATTAGCCAATGTGGACAATTTTCTACGCTTCGTCAATTAGTTGACGAGTCATAAGATCAAGGAGTTGGATATCAAGTACAGAACTATCATATCATACCAGAAAGAGTAGGAAATAGCAATAGTAGATCTTTACATCTTGAAGTGAAAATATGATGTGCAATGATAGGTCAAAAACAGATAGGGGAATTCCTTCTTGAAATTTTCTTCCGAGATTATTCGCAACTCCATCAGAAGTTATAAGTTGTGGCCTCTTTTATTAAAAATAATTCCGACTTTGAAACCATGGTATGACTCCCATGGTTTCAAAGTTGGAATTATTTTTAATAAAAGAGGCCACAGATGTGGCGACAAACAATCTCAACAGAGGAATCCAAATATTCTCGGGCAGACAGTTGGAGCTACAGGCACTTGCCTCTCTCTTATCGTGTATTAACGCGTGTAATTCCAGATTGTAGGCGCCTCGCAAAACTGCAGAACCAGAGACATCGAACCCTAGAAAAAAGTAAGCATGGCAATGAGAAATCGGACAAACTAGCGAAAGCTGCATCACACGAGCAAAAATGCAATAAAATGAAAGTGCTACCAGAAACGTAGAAACGGGAACTACACGAAACTCTCTGGAAAGTTAAAGATCCCACTTAGAAGGACGGGAGAGTCTGCTTGATGCGCCGAAAGCTTTGAACTCAGCCTTACAAAATGACGACATAACCACTCCTAGAGAAAAACGGAAATGGAGTAAGAATACTGATATTATACTGCTAGATCGCCGTCTTCAAAGTTAACACGCTAAACAAATAGGAGTCCAAAAGAAGGACACCTGCCGAGGTTATGGCGAGGAAGAAGAAAGTACGGCGCGCTTCCTTTAAGATTTTCCGAGCCTGGACAACAAGCCCCTGACATGGGTGAAGAATTCTCTGCGATACATAATCATCAGCCGATTCTGTAAGTAGAACAATTGGTGACCACAGAACTGGAGGACCTTCTAAGTTTCCGCAGGAAGCCAGGATAGAGCATCTGTTAACAAAAGCACCATACGCGAGGAGCTAAGAACTAAGTTTAACTTGTCAACTTTAGCTACACTAAATTTTCATAGCATTATTCAGATTCATTTTTATTTATGTTTCTTAGGATTTCTAACGAATTCAAAATTCGTAAGAATTTTATTAGGAACAAAGGTCTATTTTAGTTTTGAAATTCTCGTCTATTTGCATTCAAAACAGAAGACATCATTACAACTCAGCATAGCATTGATCCACGAATTCGAAGATTTCTATTTTTCAACTCCAAAGCTGGAGTGGGTACTCTTCTGCTTCAATCGCCACATAAGCTTGCTGGGCAAAAGTAAGTAGAATATTCTGTAACCTCGAAGTGCGTTAGTTGTAGTCGGGAGGGAAAGGTTTGTTCTTCAAATTTCTATTTGCCAATTAATATTTGCATATCATTGCCTTTAAATTACACCGAAACCTGACTCCTTTTCGCTTTAAAGGTGAAATTTCCTATTGAAATTCAAATATTGATGAGCATTGGTGCGTATTAAAATATATTCCATGAATTTCGCTTAAAACCACCAAGTTAGACTGCAACTTGGCTTATTCAAATTCTGTTGTTTTTCATTTGATGCAGAAACCATTTTAAATTGACTATAGAAAATATCGGTTTTAATTGAACGTGATCACATGCTTGAATAATGAATTTTTACGTCAGAAGTATGTCGTATTTCAGCATATGAAGACTGGAATGCTTTTGACATGTTTATCGTGCTACTCAAAATTTCATACAGAAACTCCAAGTTTTGTGAGTATTTTTCCTGCATAAAAGTTAAAGCAAATTAAAGCATTTAAACTGAAAACTCGCTTAAAATTTGAAAAGCATATTCCACAACATTATTCGCATAATCTGAATGCGTCTATTCCAACCACGTACAATAACCGGCTGATGTGTCCCCTTTTATGCAAAATGCAATCACCAATTCATAAACTGAACAAATTTTCATTAATACCCTCAAGTCAATCAAAGCTAAACGCTTCCGCAGCATGACCATGTTTCGAGTTTTCCATTTCAAAGCACTTTCACTTGTTGCACATTTCGCATAGTGCAACTAACTACACAATAGTGAGCAGTCATGTGTAGTTTTTTGCATATCTCTAACCTAATAACTTTCACGCTTTCATACTATCAACCACCACTTATCTATGGAGACATGCCCCATCCTTGCTAGCACTCATGAATCAGGATGTTATGCTTCTGTGAATCCCTTTAAACTAACGCTGGAAAACTATGCCGCGTGATTGTTGTTTTTGCGGCTTTTCTACTGATTCTAGTCGGGTGAAGTGCATGTTGCACTTCGTTTTTCATCAGGAAAATGTTTTCCACATTTTGCTCTTCTCAACTTCTCCATGCCGACTCGTATGCATCTCTATGGATGCGACTAAATGTAGAGTGCATCTCGTGACAATGCTAACTCTGCTGCTGGTCTATGGAAAAGTGTCCTCCGGCGTTTTCAGTGCTTTCCTAAAACTAACCAAGACCAGCGCCACATAGACCCATCAACTTTGCTGCTCTCCCGTTTCGATACATCCTTTCATCGCCTCCGAAATCTGCAAAAAAGCCCCGAATGGAGGTGAGATCTAAATAACGCCGCAGTCAAGTGAAAGCAAAGTTAAAATCGCTTTTCAACAAGCTCTTAACCGTCGCCGTCACTGCTTTTCAAGGGCTAGTCTGAAAGAATGGCGCGACAACGTGGCAGCACGACCTGGATTCATAACTGACAAATCCGTGGGTAACCAGGGGAGCAAGCGAACGGTGGCCATGGAGGTGGATTGGTTCAGCGGACGGGACAAAACATGTGAGCAACCTTAATAATCGCTTCAAATTCACCTTATTCCGACCATCCGACTTGAAAACAAAACGCTTCCTGCTGATATTGGAGCTGACAAGCATGAAGTGCAGTCGACTAGGACGAAGCGCAGTGGGTCGAGCTCCCAAAAGAATGTGTGCATGAAGGATAATGGCTCGGCTTAAGCGTTTTGATGCAATCCATCTCCCATGCTAACGTTTTGCTTCGTACGTTTGAAACTGCATTTGACAGCGCGCTTGGCGTGCGCTCCATTGACCTGCGGGGCGGCTTCGTCCTTTTTTCGTTGAACTGCTATCGTTTGCTGTTTGTCTTCGACGTGAGGTGCTGGCTGAAATCATATGTGAACATTCTACTGTCAGTCGCGTGTATGCACCCGAGAATGCCTGCATTGATGCCTGGGAACGTCGCGAAAGTAGCGGAAACCCTACATATTTCAAGAGAAAACAATGTGAAACGCAAAGCGATGGCTACGAAAAAAGCTACAACTCTGCTCTGCACAAGGCTCGATCAAAGGTTGGCGCGAGTGCTCCTTTTCCCTCTTTTAGCGCGTATGCTGAGTGCATTTAATACGATTTTTTCCTTTTAGATTTCCCACTTTTTTATTGAGCCATGTTTCTGCCTTTTTGCTCTCACGTATTGAAATTGTGGCTTGCCAAAGTGTAGGAGTAGATTTTTCCAGATTTTTTCTACTATCGTTTTACTTTTTTATCGCATATTTTTCGGCCGATGTTTTCTCTTGCCGACAATTGCCAAATGGAGATGTAGTTTATGGTGAGTTACAGTAGAATTTCAATCGGATTATTAGATTAAAAACGTTTAAATGGTAGAAAAGTGGAAGGAAAAACACATGGTGGATCGGAAAAAAGAATATTTTTTTTCGGTTTCATGCTTCATCGAGATAGATTCCTGAACGATTGTGGGATTAATTGGAGAGGTAATACTCATCGGAATATTAATGGATTGCACAACGTTTGAGATGTATTTTTAGTCTTGGAGAAAGTTGGAGTTCCATATTGCGACACTCAAGACGTTAATCAGAACCATGTTAAAAACGTTTGAATTTTGGAAATGCTTTATTAGAAACGCTGTCTAATCTCTCTTCGTACAAGAAGGACATAACAAGGCTCGTGCGTGTGGGTCTTCTCGGTCAGCTCCGATCAAGCCTCCGAAATAAAAAGGGACTGCAACTAATTCACATTAAAAATATAATTAAAAGCAGCTATTTCAAGTATAGTCCTAGTTGCGGAGTAATTAAATATGGTATTGAGAACAGCGGATTTATGGAACATATCCATATATCCGATATAATGCTCCTAATTTGATATTTTGGATTTGTTTTTTTTTTGTGTTCTTGATAGCAATTACGCTTGTATCTATATTGAGCGTCTTGTCCAATCCTGAGATTACCGCTTGCTTGATTATTCGATTTGTTCATCGTTTTGAAATACCACGAAAATTATACTTAAGCGATTTTGCTTTCGAAGAAACGATACGCAAATATCATAGCAAAAAAACTAAAAAATAGATCAAAAAACTATTTTCAAGGTTTCGTCAGTAAAGTTTACGGTCCGCCGACATTAAAAAGGGTATCCTTGATGCATCCCTCGAAGACTACAATCAAAACGCACTCACTTGGCTGATAAAATGCCGAAGCCACAAAAAGAGAGTCACATGTACACTTATTCAAAATGGGGTACTCAAAGCTAGAAGCCAGATACCCAAATCATTTTGACGCAGATAGGTGATTGTTTTTTTGTTTTACTTCGGATAAACTACATATATTCATCCTGAAGTATTGTAGAAATGCGGGAAACTTATATATTGAATAGTAAATTATCTAAGTTTAAATCATCATTCCGTGAATAGAATTATTGGAATTACTGAATGGAACTAATCTCAGTAGACTGATTATTCCCTGTCATACGGATACTTTTTCTTCGGGCCAAACGAAAGACGTCTTAAGTCGAAATATATTAGATGGTAATATTTTAATAGCTGCTACGGTGTCTAATGAATTCCAGCCAAAATCTTAATTTGACAGTCACTGACTTCGTTTCACTTACCTGCATAAAACGAGCTCAACGAGTATCGGTGATCGTGAAATAAATTTTCGCGGTCTAACTTCTTCTTCTTCTTAGAATGGTTCTTAGAATAAATAACAATTACATTTAATAATTTTTTAGTCTCCATTCGATTGCTTGAGAAAATCCAAAGAATTAAATCAAAGGAGCTATTCTACTAAAGTAGTTCCTGAAAGCGAAGATGGGATAAAATGTTAATACCGGTAGAAAGCATTATCGCTGTGCACATTTTCTTGGTTCAGTGAAAATGTTTTTTTGAAAATTGCTCTTTCCAGGGGAAAAAATCTTTCTTCTTCCCGGCGAGGAAGCTTTACAGAGACAGAGAGATACCCAAAGTCTTATATAATGCGGGTCAAGATGCCGTATTTTTTTATGGAAAAGCAGATGACTACAGTGGAATTTGATGCTTAAAGATGCTCTAAAGGACTATCTGTAAACATTGATACTGAATGTCAACAGTATAGTGACAGGTGATATGACAGTTCTGAGCAATGGTGAACAAACATCTTGGAATGATGATGGTGGAGAAACAACTTCATTTACCATAAGATCCTGTTCTGTTAAGAAGCTATACCTGAATTTTTAACATTTAATGAAATAAACGAACGTAATAATTTAGGTACGTAAGCCACTCCCACTCGAGATGATGCAGAAATAAGAGCACCAAATGCTATCGTCAAGTATCACAATTGGCAGTGATATAAGAATTTATAAAGACTATGACAGAACTAATTGAGCAGTTTAGAGGGGCAGGGTTTGGGTGATGGTGAGAATAGGTAGCTGCAATCAATCTCCTGTTGTTCTGTTGGCATACCTATCATAGTACTCATCATGGTTTCGACCGGAGCTCGGCTTTGCGTGTATGAAAGCAATGAGCTCTCCAGCGATGGTTCAACATTTCACGCAAAAATGTCGTTCCTTTTACCAACAAAATCTGGAACTGATTTGGGCAGTTGGAGGGAAGTTAGAGGGAAGAAACCCGAAAAAAAGGGGCTAGTGAGAGCAGCAATCACCACGACGTTCTCCCCAACGTAGACGTTCTCCTCGACGGCTATTGCATAAGGGCTTGGAGAACGCAGTTTCTAGAGGATTCCGCATTTAAATTTGAATTTCAATCGCTTCAAAACAATCATGGTTGGAAAATTGAAACGAGCAGACTATGTCAATTTTCAGAATCCTGTGAATGAAAATCACTACAAAGCTCGAGCTCCGCTAAAATATCCTACTTTAAATTATCCAGCTCATGTAAAATGGAGTTGATTTGAAAATAAACTGTTTTTGCAGAAAGCATAAAGGTAACCCTGCCAAACACGAAAGCGTATTCGAAAAGTTGTAATACAAGAAAATCAACATTCACCTTCATGAAAGTGGAGTAATTTCCAAAGAAAACAGAAAACTTTGAATTGAAATAAGGATATTTTTTTATGATTGCTACCAGTAAACTGTACAGATCTTCCGGAGCAAATTGGAATCTTTCTTTATACGTCACTCTCGTTTTAAGGTAGTTGGAAGGAAGGTGACGGCTCTGCTTTTATTCGAAGAAATACGACAAAATTTAAATTTCAATGAAAATTTTGAAGCAGTTGAGAAGGTAAACCCGCATAACGTGCGACCAATGTCAAACACTTTAAGGATTCATTCTCTTCTGTTCCAAAGCGATAACGTCACTGCGTGAAAGAACAAATATGTAGTATGATAATGTCAGAGCATTAATTGAATTTTGAGTTCTTCATTCTTTGTGATTCAACTGGGTACTTAAATCAATTTGAAATTTATGCTAGAGCCTAAAATAACTTTGTTAATCATACCCTTTAATTCGACAAGTTTTATTCGAACTGAAGTTTGTTAATTAGTCTTCAAAGTAAAGGTAACCATGCTTCAACAACTGTGAATAACAACCGAATGCCACACTGCATGCTCTCCAGTGATGAGGCCTTACTTAAAATAAGGTTTGTCACATACAGTGAACAATATACAACAAGCGTTTTATGCATCGACATCTCGTTCCAATCGAATTATCTTAAACCAGGGATACTGCTTTCCATGTATGTAAGCGCCATTTCTAGCAAAAAACCCAACCCGAACACTACTAAAAAGTCTGTGATAAGGAGCATAAAGTTATCGATTGCCCTTAAATACTGCACGAAGATTATCGTCCGATGGGAGGTGCTAACCTTAAGGATGGAAATCACTTTGCAGAAATGGATCCATACAAGAAAAGCGTAGTGTTGGATGCTTCCCCTTCTACTGTCTCTCACAAACTCCCGAGGAAGAGTTATTTCCTATCCGAAGATGTGCGATATGACCAAGTAAGTCAATGGTGCCTTTGTGACAAAGGTCTGGTAATGGGCAATCTCAATTTTCAAACTGCAGGTGAGAATGGCAAGTAAATACACTCGTAATGTAATCTTAGTGTATTTCATTATTTTGATATAATATTTTGAGTTCCACAATAGAACATGCACGATGAAAGAAGTATCACTAATTATTTACTGACTACATACATCCTCCTCGAGGTGGAGTCCTTTAAGATCCCGAAAAGGTAAATTCAGATGTCAGGCAAAATGTTTTGTTGGTAAACTGACACTTTTGATACTCCTCAAAATAATTTTGAATTTTTTTGTCCGTGGCAGCAATAGTTGTCAGGCGCCAACAGTTGTCGGAAAAAATGCGTTTTGCGGTGGAAATCCGAAGTCAAGACTCGATCATCTAAAACACAAAAATTAAAGCGATTCTGTCTATTTATAAGTTTTTTTAGGTTGACCTGTTGAAAATAATTGTTTCTTTCATTTTAGGATCTTTGGTGGCACTTTAATGTCAATAAACAGATTTTCTACCAAAAAATTAATATTTTAGCCCCTAAAAAATTCTTAAAAATAAAAGAAAACTTGACAGCGTTACGTCGCTAAATATTTTTTTACTTACATACAGTCAATTCCGGGTGCATACATTGTGGAACTGTCTAGACTACGGGTAACCCCTGCCTCTTTGCTTTGTTGCGTAGTTTTGATTTCAGCTCGATTAATCCTGTTGGTTTCCACTTCTTTTGCCTATTCACGACAACTTGCTCGGTAGTGATACCCATATTAGATATGATGAATAGCATAGAAAAATTTTCTTTATTTAATCTTTAATGTTGCTATATGAGCAGCAGTTTCAATTTTGGGAGCAATTATCCATACAATTTGGTTCAATCTTTCATTGTTGTTTTGTGTGAGCTTCCAAGGCGTCATCGATGAAATGTCAAACTCACAACGCTTTTTGCCTAATCTGCGCCGCTAGGCCCATGTCATATTTCTTCAGCTTCATCTGTATTTTCGTTTTGTTGGCTTATTTTCTTCTACGATTTTTCAGGCTCTTTTGAAAACTTCATTATCGCGTTTTTTGGCGTTATTCAAAGCTGCGTACCCGATTTTAATTCACATGATTTCCATAACTTTTAAAATAGTTGAAAAGCCTTCAAAGAAAATACAGGTAGCAGAATAGGTTGCAACTTTGACCGTTCCATAGTCACAAAAAAAGATGCTTAGGTGCATTAAACCAAACACACATATTAAAAATTTCACTATTGTTCTGTGTGTGTCCTCCCAAAAAAGCTGAATAGCAATTCATCCTTTGAGAGGTATATAGTGGAAATTCCACGCCAACTGTCGTGGGGTTGGTGGGTCGCATTTTCCCCCAGGAAAAACTATAGGTTCAATCAAAAATGTTTTCCCAAACTTTCAGTCCAAAACATCGCTCCTACCGTTTTTGACGGCGAATTTTCGGTTTTTGGGCTCTATTTCGATTTTTTGGCTTTTTTTCTTATACACGGTGACAGGGAATTATTCTAGGCCAGAAAAAATGTTAAAATAGGGAAAGTCAACTTAAAATTTGCCGAGAAATCGATTCCCGTCGCCAAAATTGACCTGAGATGCTTCCTTTTGCCACAATTTCAAATAAACGGTTTTTTGTTCAAGTGCTTATAACTCGGGTGGATAAATTTTTTCTGTGTATGCGCGAAATTTTCCTATTTTAGTCTAACTTCGGCGCTGGTTTTCGGTACCCGAAAATGATAAAATCTGCCAAAAATGGCGAAAAAAAGCTCGAAAAATGCAATTGACTCCGGAACACTGGGTGATTACGTTTTTGACTTAGGCGACATCAGTACTGGAGGTGTGCTGAGAAAAATTATCTAAATCTAAAACTCAGCATACAGTTCTCTCAGGTTGAACAGTATTAATCTCTTTTGCACTTAGTTGTCTTTATCTAGTTTAACACGATCTTTCATATCCTTGCTGTCTTGCTTTCAGGTCTACTAAGGACCCCCCGCTCATGTTTCCGTTGACGGGCTTTCTTGACAACACGTTCAGATATAGTTTAATAATTAATTTTTGCAGCTTGTTTCATTTTATCCGGCATTATGGTTAGCAGCTGGACTTTTTCCGCCCTTGAGGATGCGCTCATTTGATGTTTCAGGTCATTTATGAAATCATCAAATAGTTAAGACTTCTCACTAATATCCGCAAGAATTCCGAGAGGTGATGTACTTGGAAGTTGACGAGGGCCTTCTTGTTCTTGGTTTCGCGGGTTTCCCTAAGCCTTAGCATTTTCTCTTGGGCGTAAGCGATGTCCCTGGCAAGTGTTCTTCCGTTCATCTTGATTGAGGTTATGCCACATTTCTCAAAAACATTATTGTGAAATTGCGCCGCAATTTCCTGTGGCGCACATGTAGGTGTATCGCTGTCAGGTGTTAGATGAAGGGAATTTTGAGAGTTGGACTCTTGGCTATAAGTTTCAAGCTCGATCCGCGGGCTCAACTTCTCAAGGTATTTCAAAAAATAAGTGCATATTTTTTCTGAGTGAAATTTCTCGGAGATTTAAGGTAATTACACGTTTATGTGTTCGGGCTACAAATACGAGTTCCTAGCGACACGTTTACGTTGCTTCTGATTTCTAGTATTTGCTGATCCTGACTTGAAAAGGTACTCAATAGTTTCGACTCTGGTCCAGTACAAATAACATTCGTTAAACTTGATTTAAAGTCACATGCAGGGTTGCTTGTGGATGCTGAACAAAAAATTCCAACGTCTTTCAATCGTTCTTGGATCAAATAACAATTGAAAAGTTTAACCCCAGAAAACGCATATTTTCATGCACGAAAATTATTTCGCCGTTTTACCAACAATTTGAGAATTGTTTTTTTTTTTGTGGAAGAATAAAAGATTTTTATCAAGAAAATCAAGAGATCAAGAGAAATTAAGAGAAGAAAATCAAGATATTTTTATCAAGAGAAGAAGAATTTCTCTTTGCCTGGCGTAGCACCAAAATTCTGGCAGTGTGGACGATGGATCAAAATTGAAAATTTGGGAAAACATTTTTGATGGAACCTATAATAGGATGAAACAGTTTTGCTCGGGGGAAAAATGCGATCTTACAACCCTACTACAGTTGGGGTGGAATTTCCCGTATAGGTTTTAATACATTTTGTGCTTCTTCTGAAATAGAAAGAGGAGGATCCTTGAACTCTTGCAAAGAATTATCGGCTTGTAGTTTCTGATATGCACGCCAAGAGCGCCAAGAACAAACACCTTTTGTGATTGTCTTGACATTTTGTTATAAAAAGTTGCGCAAATGTCATTGTCATGTTTTATAGGAATTTTTAACTTAGGATAATAGCTAGTCCCTAATATGTTGACAATTTTCGCAACAATTTGAGAATCAAATCAGCAGTATTGGGCTCATCTTTTTTTTCGATGCAACCTTTCTTTTTTTGGCTGATTTTTTGCTGCGGCGTTATCATTGGCTTTTTTTCTGCCTCGCTTATCGCTTTTTTCTTTTGCGTAAGTGCTTTTTAGTCGGAACTCCTCGCTTTTACAGTCTATTTTTCTAACATCTGCTAGCACATCAGTCTATTTTTCTAACATCTGCTAGCACATCAGAAGGCGCTGTTCTGCAGAAATAAAGAGCTAACATTACAAAAAGAAATTGAGGCGCCTGAAGCCGAAGCAGATCATTAACTTTCTTTGAAAAATCAATCTACTAGAAACCTTTTAAGTCGATGTTCAGTACTCCCAATACAATAAATCAATCAACCGTTGCTGAAATTTTTAGATAGAAGTAGGCCTGACTTGCCATGATATTGAAGAATTGCTTCTAATTGCACGATTCTAAGAATTTAAGTAATTTTTGGCTGGTCGTTGTGGTTCGATAGAAGTTACAAATGTCGTGACAGATAGTCCTTTTTTTTTGTAGGTTAATAATTTGTCATTGTTAAGGCGAACTTTGTAAGGAATGATGGGAAATACGTTTGCTTCAGATGGAGATTGTTCATTTCTGTATGAATCCTGAAGCTGGACGAATAATTTTTCGATTTAATATCGGTAAGTCGAAAAAGTATTGATCCTTTTTTTTCATTTTTCGATTGAATATTTCTTTTATTTGAAATCGATTTTATTTAAGTACATATTATTTATTTTTATCTATGACCTATTGCCATTTTTTGGGTAGAGCCATTATTTCATCTGTGTAGAACTTTCGTGGTTCATCGGAGAAAAACTTGACCAAGTGATTTTCACAGTCCTTTTTGAAGTGAATTTCTTTTCATTAAAGAAGTTTAGCAGAGACCGAAAAAAATTGTTGTCTGGTGGTGCAAGGTTTGGACTTACGGTGAATTCATCAAAACTTCCCAGCCAAGCTCTGTCCATTTTTGCCGGGTCATCAAAGTTATGTGTGGTCTGGCTTGTCATAAAGGCAACGCCCTTTCTATTGATCAATTCCGGACGGTTTTTTTGAATCGCTGGTTGCAATTTGGTCAATTGCTGACAGTACAGAGCTGCATTGAGTGTTTGGCCAGGTTCTAGCAACTCATGATAAACAATTCCATTCCAATCCCACCACACACACAGTATAACCTTATTCGGTGTCAATCCTTGCTTTGAAATTGTTTGTGATGATTCATTTTTTCCTTTTTTTGACTATAATCTTCTTCGAACGATATTCTCGTATCTTACCCATTTTTCATCGTCCGTAATGATTGGATTAAAAAATGACTCGATTCCGTTGCGTTTTATTAGCATTTCGCAAATCGGAATTCGGTCGATCAATTTTTTTTTTTTGTGATAGTTCAAACGTCGAGCTTCTTTGTGTATCCAGTCCTACGAAAATGGTTTAAAACTGTTTGGTGATGGCTATTCAGTTCCTTAGAAATGTCATGGCTGCTTCTATGTTGGTCTTCTTCAATTTTTTGTAAGATTTTATCGACTTTTTCAGTGTTTGGTCGACCTGAGTGAGGTGCATCTTTGACATAAAAATTTCCCAAAACAAAAAACTTTTCCACAAACTTTTTCACGAGCCTGCAATGCATTCTCACCTTGATCGTAGTGATATTATAAAATATAACGAATTTTTCCAGAAATTTCACTCATTTTTAATGAATACAGCTTTTGCACGAATGACGAAATACATGACTGTCCGTATGAAAATTGTAGACTGGAATGTTACCTTTCAAACGCATGTCAGTTTGATTCAATCTGATTAGTATTGTCCGATATATGACAACGAACACCATCTAGTGACAAAAAAGACTCAGTACTTTTTAGACTTTCCAATATATTCATATTCGATTCGATACATTCACAAAACTTATCGTAGTAGTATGATAGTACTTATATATGGGTCGAATTGAGCCTGCGAAACTGCATGATTTTACTTCGCTTTGGTAATTCAATCATCTTGATAGAAAACCAAATAGAAATAATAGACAGAACGACGCTTTAATTTCCCAACTTGACTTTTCATGCATTCATATGCTTGCATTTGCGCTTATATTCACCTGGTTTCCTCTAAAATAAAACGGCGGTTCCTTCGTAAACGTAACCATACAGCAGATGCACAAGCATATATAGCAAAACAAACACCTTTCTATGTATCTGTCTCTCAGTGAAGCCGAAAAGTAATAATTACTATAAGTGTTATTTTTTTTTTATTCATTTTTATATTTTATTTTTTAACTATTGCCTCATTCAGCCCATAAATTCTCTCGGACTGAAACGTATAATCAACACTCCAAACTGCATTTAAATTGAGGCCACCTCCAAATACAAACAAACTGGCAAAGCAATGGCAAATTCGAGAGAGTCCACCGAAATCAGATAGGCGTCATCGAAGGGTCGTTGCCCGCATGTGAGGTTTCTCACATGTATTTGTTTGTCTTCCCTCAAATCTTGTCGAAGAAAATCCCAAACACTTAAAAATTTACAAAGAGTTTGTATACAAACGTGAACAAGTAGAGAAAAAATGTGCAAACATTCGCCACTCAACCACATGCAAACATGCAATGCGCTACTAATCAGAAAAAGCCCAAAAGTGAAACGATTAAGAAAAATAACGTGCAAAACGATGAAGAAGAAAATCAAGTAATGCATGGCAAAGTTCTATAGGCACCACGAAGAAAAAAAAACGGAAAAGAAACACTGGGGCTGTTTTTTGGCATGTTCACAACCGCCAAAGTATTCGCTCATTCGCAAAACAGCGAATGAAGAGTGCAAGCATTCGGCAAAGAAATGCATCGGTGCGGATGCAACTTGCGAAATGCGAAACCCAAACCAATCGCGATTGTCACACATCAGAACGCGCAGCTAACAAACATACACACACACATGCATATGCCGGAAGGCCAAAGAACCGCCACAAAATTCATAAAATTCTAGACGACAGTGGAACAAATGCTGCTTTGAAAAAAACCAAAGCGTAAAAGTGGCGGTCATCGCGAAGCAAATAAGTGCAGTGTCCGCGGTCATCCACTTCTTCGTTTGTCGATGCTGCTGAAACGTTCCCAAGCATGTGCTTCATGCAAGCTTTTCAGGATAATATATAGTACGTTGCTCAAATTAGCACACAAGTTGACCCGAACATTCAATTCATCCCCCAAGCGCTAGTCGTCATCGGCAGATTGTGTTGCGAATGTTTGTTGAGTGCTGGTGACTTGGCAAACTTATTTAGACGTTTCGTTATCCTTCCAAGTGTAAGAAGAATCTTTTCGCGATGCAAGAGCCAGCGTTCGCTCTATGTTACCAAAATATTTGAGCAACCTGTTAAATGATTCGTTCAATGAGTTTCCCTCGTACCATGGATGCAACGCCAACGACGCACAAAAAACCACCGAACTAGTTTGAGCGAAAACTGAGAACGTCGAGAATGGTTACTAGATTCGATGGCAGGACGAAGGGAAAGTTTGCCGCCCTTCTGGAGTTTTTCTGACGTGGTTTCGTGTTTCACCGATTCTACATTCAACTCCTTGCCCTACCAGCTCGCAAACAAAATGCATTTTGCTTGTGCAAACTATACTCAGCCACAAACATAGGAATCCTGTCATCGTATCAGTTTGCGTCTTATAATTCGTATGCCCGCATCTTACAGCCAAAATGCAGAGGGCAATAAAAAAAGACACCACCACTATGCAACCAATCTTCCTTCATCCAATCTTCTTCCTCTGCAACAAGTTTACACGCTATTTTCCCCTTACGTTGCGAATACTTGCGAAACAAAATACTTGTCCTATCGCAAATGTTTGTAGGACGCCTAACGATATTTTGGCTACTCCAACGAGAGGATCAGATCGGCAAGCTGTTGGTATACCTTAGCATAATTGGGGATCAATGAACTTGAAACAGACACTGTATAGTTGTTTGCGAAAACATCGAGAAGGATCTTGTGGATTCGGCGAACTGGAAATAGTCGGCAAACAGTGGCGTGCAACGACTTTTTGGTTTGTCTTTTATTCAAAAATCTCAAGATGTTTAAGGAAGACATTTGCGCGTCTCGGCAATGACGAATTTGTTTTGATGTCTTTGCTAAATGAAATGCATACAAGATGTAGGTAATAAGACAACTTTTTGCTCAATCGCTGTCCAATATTCCCCATTTTGCATAAAAATCAAAGAAAATTTCAGGATTCTTCAGAATGTCAAAACAACGAACGAGCTGGAATATTATTACAAGTTAGTGCCGTAGTTCCTGGCCATCAATTAGAGTGCATTGAAAAACCAGAGCTACTTTTTTGATTCATCATGGTCTTTTTCTTCATCATCGTGGGGGAGAGGTGTTACCGCGACGTAGGTTATCATTTCAGAATTGAACAACAATATTGCGAAAATGAAGCGTTCTACACCTCTCGTGTCTTTGGATATTATAAAAAAACCAGCTCTAAAACCTTCCATCCTACTGAGACTATCGTCCAAACTAAAGGACGTGAAGTGAGATCGTGAAAAAATCTTCATTTAAAAAGGATTTACAGAAATTCAGGCTTCCAACCACAAATGTTAATGCTAGTCATTAATCCGACAGCTTTGAATGTAAGCTAGATTTATCAAAAACTTCCAAAACCTCCCTAACCTGGTTGGCACCTTTTTCGAGAAAATAGTCTTGAAGATATTTTTATACATTAAAATTTGAGGATGAGCCGCTGAAATCACCTGGCTTAACTGCAAGAACCCGAATGTGGACGGATCCCTTGGATGTGGGAAAAATCCCTTATTTTATCACATTCAAAAAATCAATGATATTAATTAACAAACCTAAATCGTAGTGCAGTCTCCTTTTCTTCAAACCATAATCAGCATCTGATTTCAAAAACACTACAAAGCCAAGAATAGTTAGCCTTACTTTCTATGAGATACTACAAAAACATTAGTAAGTCTTCGGAAGAAAGTTCGGTTACCCATCTGGTTATCATAAGTCCTTTTTTCTGGTGTTGGACGCAAAAAACTACCTGACGTGGTTCACGTTCGTCGTCATCAGCCTAGATGTGCGATTCCTGTGAATGGGATTGAAAATTTATAAGTTAATCCTGTATTGCCAGTTTTTTTGGATCACTTCAGATAGCCTCAATCAATCTGCGTATAGGCATCCCATTCTACATCGATTCAGATTGATCGACAACAATTTTTGTTCCAATCCAAACAGCAAAACGTCAAGCGTACCCGTCAGATGTCAGGTACCAAATCACGATACAGCCAGGATTAATCTGACTGGAATGCATTGTCGCCTTGCCAGCTGCCATAAAGATGAAGTTGGGTCCGAATCTGTCTCATTGCTTGGAGATAATTGCACAAATATCCAAACTGGTTGAAAATCGAAAAAACTGGCAAGCCGCCAGCTTCCTATTCCCAGGTGCACCTATGTTTCAGGACGGACAATGAATCTGAACGATAGTGCAGCCACTAAAGTGCGTCTACACTGCTAACCTAATGGTATTCGACTCCAACTTCCCAGATGCATTGGTACTTGGAAGCGAAACTTGTTGAAGACAGGAGGTACAGAGGAAGATTCGGAAAGAAATGCAAAAGCATTCTCTTAAATCTTCGATTCAGGCAAATGACTCACATATACACGCGAAAAAATATTCTGACATTCATATAGGCTCAGGAAGCTAGCTATCTCGGCCTCTCTAGCCATCTGCGTTGTTTAATTTCAGAGTGCTCTATCCAACAAAACCTATTTAATTTACTACATGGGGTACTTGTACCATTTTCTTTTGGGAAGTCTCTCCGGACTTGAGAAGCCCCTCCGGATTTGTGAAGTCCATCCGTGCTTTTTTCTGGTTGCGCAATGTCTAAACGTTCCTGCGACCAGAATCACTTGCAGTCCAGCGTTGTTGTCCTCCTGACTTTGCTCAGATAAAGCGTAACCACAAATAGCAACAACACTCCCGGACGTCTTGCGGCACAAAACCGTCAAAACAGCCACAAAACCGTCTTTAAAAGCGATAACACTTAAACATAACGCTAATGGAATTAGAACAATTAATCCTGAATGCATGGTTGATTGTAAACAAAACAGGATGAGATTGGACATACACATGAACGTGAAGTTGAATACTCCTCATAGTTCTCTTCGAATTTCCATCCAGGCACAAAAAAAATCGCCCACACTATTTATCCGCTATATGAAGTATTCGTCTCTTTTTGCGGTCATTTCCCATGAAACCCACTGTTATTCTCAAGGTCCAAGATCGGTAATGTTCCCAAAAAACTCCCAATATAATGGGATTAAACCATGTATATTTGAATTTGATATGCAGTAGTAAGTTTGTACGATTTCATTCTCAGTGGTTCGTTTAACCAAAAAGACGCTCTCTAAATGTAACGAGTAAAGCCACAATACAACCACTTATCGATTACTTCGTCTATCTCTTTCACTCGAGGGATGCCTCTCGAGAGTGTTATTGCTGTTTTGTCGATAAGCTAGAACTGCATGTTTAGAGACATCGCGGTAGGCAGTAGATGCAAGTGTTCCTGCCATTCCAGGCTTTCTTTATATTCTCTTGGCATCTTAGAGTTTCATGGCGTCATCGCCAATGCCAGCGACATACAATTCGAGGTCTACACGATTCATAACACCTCCATTTTTTCAGGAATATCTACGGAACTAATAACGAATGGGTTATTTAGTTATTTAGTATTAGTGTTGGTAGTTCAGTAAGAAACTGAACTGGGTTGACGGAGTTGTCCTGGTACGGCACACCACAATCTCTTCTTGGTATCTAATAGACTCATCGAATTGAATCTCGAAGAAAACAACTATCACAGTAAGAGACGTTGGTGTCCTCTTATTTGTCAGCTGTACTAGCTCTGTTTTAATAAAGCACCTGAATAGAACCTCTCTACAGACGTCCTCTTCTTATTATCTGGCAAAATCGGAGTCTCAGCTGTGACGCCTGATCTGGCAGAAATATTCATTACTTCGTCATCAGTACCAAGGTATTCAATTACGTGGGAGATCGTCAGACATTCATGTTGTATTGGTCAGGTCCTCAGATTTACCCCTATACTGCACCGAATGAGACATACCTCTCACCTGCTTGTCTGTTGGCAGCATACATAAACACAAAGCATCTAAGCCTACCTCACGTATGTATAAAACGTGACTAACGTATTTTTAACATCACATTTCGGAATATCTGCCCTTTTAACATCTAGGTTCAGGACCCCAGCCATTGTGGGCAATCTACTCATTCAAAGGGTTTTGGTGTTACTGCAGCGTAAATTTCGACGCAGATTTCCAGATTGTTTGATACTAAAAGCCGTGAAACAACAGGAGATACGGCTAGGTTAGGCCAGCTCCAGAGTAACTATTTGGCTGAGAATATCGCAGCTGTGCTTCAAAATGTTACAGAAGATCCTGGAGTATTGACCAGCCACTGCACGGGGCCAATACCAATAATAAGTATTGACAGTGAATTTTTGTGATGGCTTGAAGACCTTACACAGTGAATTTTTGCTTTTGACTACCAAGCCCATGTAATCTACCCTCAAGTCATTCTGAGTCAAAACCACGAGGAAAACATATTTTCATCCAAAACCGTCGTGATTGCCAAGGTCCATTGCTAGCTATGCAAGAGAGTGCACTGAAAAGTGCGGGTTGCCTACGAAAAACCATTATACTGCCCAAAAATTCAAGTATAGTGTACTATTAGCGCTAGAGGTGCAAGAAGCCCTTCTTTTCGATAGCACCACAGGCTAAGCGACTACTGTCTACGTGAAACGATACGGATCAAGTATTACTGGTTGAATTAAGACTGACGAACATATACTATAGTTCCAACAGATTGAAGTCCCAGCATATACTACACAGGCTACAGTCGAGTATCTGAGGGTTCCTGTTTTGGTTCGCTTTTCTTGTCGTTTATACAATTAGCATTTGTCAGTTAGATCGTCCGATCAAGCCATGCATGGATAGAAACATATTTTTGACGATCCAGAGGCCGGTGAATAAGGACCTTGGAAAGTATTCGCAGGCAGAGAAAGTGCTGCTCGGACTCGATTGACACCAAATTTCTACTCTAATAGACTAATTGGTAGACCTGGTAGATGGACTGAAACTCTTGGAACAATTGCGTAATCGAGGCCAAGGCTTGCAAAGGGCTCTAGCAGAACGACAACGAGGACGAAACAAATCAAAATCCAAGAGTAGATTTAAAAAGACTCATTTGATTGAAAAATCAAAGCCAAAAGACATCGGGTGATAATTTTAAAGAAGAAGATAAAAAAATATGGCTGTGCAACGCTGAATATTTTAATATTTTTAAGGAGTTTAATGAAATTTTCTTTATAAAGGTTATTAAAATTTCAAATTACTGTCCAAAACGTTCAGGGTCTCTCCCAAATAGGAAGAAAATATCTGGTATGTATGTATTTACGTGTTACGGGTGGATTGAAAATAATTTGACAAAACAACTAAAAGAACAAAATTAGAGAAAAATCATGCAAACTTATTTGGGAAAAGAACGAAAATTTGTCATTATTATACACTACACAAATACAAATGTAGTTACTACCTAGGCAGTTCTTATCTCTTTCTGCGAGAAGACACCCGGGAGTGTCCTCGCTGTTTATGCATAAGCTGTGGTTTCCATGGGCGAAAATTTGACATGAAATTTTTTGATGTTTTCTTAATATTTTCTCGACATATTTGGAAATATATCCTCGATCATATCTTAATGATTTTACCATCAAAACAGCTACAAAATCACTGGTATGATTTTTTTTTGACAATTTTTTATGGTGAAACACAACTTTACTGTGAGCTAATTTCGTTAGCGGTATAAAGCCTTTTACTAAAGTGCAAAACCAAATCTTTATTTCATACACTCGAAGGTAGCTTAGAGGTTCCAAATGAAGATTTTTTGTTAATTTTTTTCCTACAAGGTTAAAGGTTCTCCTGACAGCTTGTTTCGGCTGTGAAAAGCACCTCATTGACTGCTTTGAAACTCCTGAACCATAATTTTAGAAGAAGAAAAACAAAATTATCAATTACATCTATGTTAAAGGCTTGAAAAAGATAGGAACATATATAGGGAAACCCATAAGAGAATGCCTAATACTGTCCCAGGATGGTAAATTTTCGAAAAGTTCGAAAAAAAATTTTTTCCCTTTAGCAGGTGGAACCTGGGGAAAATTGATGTTTTTTTTACAATACATTAACCGAAAAGTATCTTTTTATGAAATTTCCCTTCGAGTTGTACTAAAATTATAATTGCAAGGTGGAAATTGTGGTATTAGTGAGTCGGAAATAGTCAAATTGAATCGTTTCTTCTGAAAAACAATTCTAGAAAATTTCTTTTAATAACTTTAGCTGCTTCATATATGTTTTCGTTTTTTTTTTTGTTTAGTTTATTCTTTTGTATGTGGTAACAGAAGTCGAATAATATGCTGTCAAAGGAAATCAATATGTCAATAGTCAAATACGGACATGAATATTCTGCATTCAATAATACCCATAGAAATTGAATAAATATTAGATCTCAACGGTAGGTGTGGTCAGTATCGAAGCCCCAAACCAAATCTAGATATGCTTTACACATTTCTTGCATCTAACTTTTTCATTCTACATCATCGGACGCACCGCAGGAATCGTTTTTAACATGATAAAGCGAAAGTATTCAAAGTACAAAGCAGAATCCGAGAAATCCTCTCTGCTCTCAACACAACCAGTTAATCAAGTTCACCAATCCTTTATGTTAAATAACATAAGGTAGTGTGAACGACGTGGAGCAAATTTCGGTCTATTCCAAGGACGAGCAAGGATGCTATGGTATCAATTCAAGGGGCGGAGTTTGAAACGCCGAGAAACGATTTTTGCGATTTCCTTTGTGGTGAAGACGCAAGAGGCAGTTATTCAGGTTGGTAACGTTCTTTGATGCACTGGAGTTATAACCCTATTGACTTCAAACTTTTTGAAGAATCATCGAAATGGCAGCTGCAAGCTAGTTCTTTTAAAACAATGAAACGAAGTTACTCTAAGACAAAATTGAAATTTTTGGAATATTCTCGGAACATAACCATAAAGGTTAGCCCATTTTTCTGGGGCTACAACTGAGTTACCAAAATATTACTATTTGATTTTCAAATAGGGCAGCATAGAAATGAGAATGAGGACCGTAAAAAGCAAAACATACTTGATCTATTCTTATTCAAAGAAAAAAAGACCTTTGGCTCTCACCATTGGTAAAACTAGAAGAGATACTGCTGCCATCATAGCATATAAAAATAATGTTAAACAATATTTCACATCAAAGTGATCAGTTGAGCTTTCAAACGATATTTATAATTTTTAAAGGAAAGATTCTTAAATGGAAAAATACTAAAACTAAAGTAGCAAGTACTAAAACTAAAGTAATATTTGCTGGGTCCAACATTGAAATTTACGATAGAGCCTTTCTTTGAAAAACAAAATAATCTGCTTTGATCTGCTAGCAAAAATTCCGAAAATCTGAGAATTTTCAAGCATAATTTTCGACATATTTTTTTTCATTCTTTATTTTTACTAAAAGGACGACAAACACAACTTAAAACAGTGTTTTTAATTTCGTCCAGCGAGGACACATCCTTTCACCTTTGTTTTGTATTTCACACCAAAAACATTTTCCTTTTACTTTAAGCCTGAAACATTAAACTAACATTTTCCTTGTATAAAAAAACTAATGATAAACCAACAGTTTGAGTTTCCTTTGAGGAACAGTAATTAAGCCTAACAAAAAATTTTTAGGCCTCACTAGGCCTTTCAATGTCCAGCATGTCCTTCGAATGTCCCTTTCTGGACTCTAATTCAAATTATTTTTCAAAATATTTGGGAATTCATTTCCATTCGAATACTTCCGACATAAGAAGACATGCTAACGACGATTAGGGCAAGCTAGCTCGCAGATTACTGTTGAAACCCGAAAAAGGATATTTAAAACCAATCATTTAAAAAATCCTGTTAAAGCTTTCCTTCAAAGCGGTACGCGCGTTATTCTATCATTTTGTTTTTCTGCAAACGATACTTAAACTTGTATATACGAGGGGCGGCTTAAATTCCGCGGCCTAGGGTACTGAATAATCAGTAATTTGCTTGTTAGACATGTTACACATGATCACTAGTTGTGATACTTAGTAGTATTATAAAAGCAATCATTAATAAAGTTTGCACTCATAGTTCAATTATCTATCGAACAACAAACATCACCATGACAGCGGAATCTGGAAATTTTGAACACCGCGCCTGGTTCCTCGTGAAAGTCCTCGTAAAGAAGGGAAATACACCAAAAGACATTTTTAAAGAGATGTCATCGGTTTTTCAGGATTTTGCGCCTTCATATACGATGGTGAAAAAATAGTTCCACCCTTTTCAACAAGGACGAGAGAACTGTGAAGACGACTCTTGGCCGTGCCGTCCTGTCACGGTACTGACAGAATTGAATTTGAATTGATTGAAGAAAACGTCTGAAAAGTCGAAAAAATCGTTCTGGCCGACCGAAGAATTAAATTGTGGCAGATTGCTTAAGAACTGCAGATTAGCAAAAAACGAGTTGGAGAAATTTTAAATGAAGATTTGCATATGAGAAAAATTAGCGCACGCTGCGTACTGAAAATGCTCACACCTCTCCACAAGGAGCGTCGACTCGCAAACTGCAAAGATTTTTTGGAGCTAGTCGGCGTTAACCAGGAAGACATTTGGCAACGGATAATCACCGTAGATAACACATGGATTCGCCAATATCATCCGGAGTCCAAACAAGAGTACTTACTATGGATAGAAAAACGAGAAAGGCCGCCGAAGAAATTCAAGGTGGAATAGTCAGCGTTGAAGTTAATGGCAACTATTTTCTGGGATTGGGAGGGAATTTCACTTATCGATTACCTATCCAGGGGAACTAAGATGAATGGCCAATATTAGGCCGATTTATTGACTCAGGTTTGCGAGGCTTTTGTACAGAAACAACGAGGGAAACTGACGCGCGGGGTACTTTTTCTGCAAGACAACGACGCGCCCGTTCACACCGCACATGTTGTGAAGCAAGCTCTGAAAGACACGGGATTCTCAGAGATGGACCACCCCCCATATAGACCAGACCTAGCACCTAGCGATTTTTTTCCTGTTTTCCAATTTGAAAAAAGGACTTACGGGGCCGCAGATTTGGAGATGACAACGAAAGGAATGCTGCGATTGATCGTCATTTTGAAGAGAAACATACAGAATATTTTTGGGTGGGATATAGGCATTGTATGCAAGATGTGCTAAATTTATTTCACTTGAGGGAGATTATATTGAAAAATAACAACAAGAAACTATATATTTTCTTTCATTAAGTACCTTAGGCCACGGACTTATCAGCTGTCCCTTGTACAATATTAAAATTTGATGACAATTTCCTGGCAATATAGAAGTCCAAAATTCGTTCACAAGTGTTGTATAAAAGTGTTGTTGTTAAACTGCATAGGAAGTGAACTTTAGTGACTTTAAAAACTTTAGTTTTTTTAAATTTTAGACCGATTAGAATGAAGTTTCAACGCAAAATAATGTCTACATCAAATTATAATACATAAATATCTTCGATGACCCATAGATTGTATGTAGACGTTCTTCTTTTGATAAGCTTCATAGCATTATCAAAATAAAACCCATTACATTATCACGAAGAAGTCTACCAAAGGAATAAGCCGCCGACGACACTTTTGGAGAACCTCCTGTCAGTCTACAAATTTTGTGATGATGGCTTGAGTCTAAGATTCACGATATAAAGATTTCATTTAAAGTATTCATACGTTTATCACATAGAAGCACTTTTTTGTCATCAACAAAAAAATATTTATACAAGTTTATTACTAGATTCCGCTACAGCAAAAAAAAAACTGAACATAAAATTTTCCACCCTGTGGTAATTTCATGTTATAAAATTTCACAATATCACCATGTCTGGAACAGGACATTCAATAAGTCTTCCGTTTACCTTAATGGCTATCAAGTTAACAATTAACACCAGTAGACTTAGACAGCTTCCTCTATTTCAAGGTGAAATATGACGCCGCATCGATGTGGCACAAAGGACATTGTCCAAGAAAAAAAATCCTTCGCATGAACGAAAACGGCTGACTCCTATCAGAAGCCATTAGTTGATGTACAACTGCCACAAAGGCTTTTTTTCTCCATCAGTTTCGGGGACATTGGCTCCGGCGGAACTCACCATGTCTTCGAAAAACAATCGATGATGATGCCATGAACCTCAATGACCACACATGTGGTCGCGGTGCATATCTTGCGCCTTCCCTACCATAAACACGGCTGGTGTCAAAATTCTTCGCTCTTCCTTGTTGTTATATTACGTTTTGCTGCAACAGATGTAAGAAGTCGTCGAGGAAATGCACCAAAGCCTGAAAAGAAAAATCAAGAAAAAAAAGCGAAGAAACGAGTTAAATTGAATCAAGTAAGAAGTCAAATTTCTTCAAGAAAAAGTTGACCGTAATAATTTCCAAAGCTGATTTCAAGTCCTGATTCATACAAGCAAACTTATATATCGCCCAGTGGTCGTTCATCTTTATCTCTCGTGCCGCCATCTTCAGCAAACGTCTTAAGGTAGTATGTAATTTACTGAATGCACCAAATGTAAATATGGGGTTTTTTGTTTGAACAACGATAAACACATATGGAATTAATTGTTTGTGTTCTTTTCCCGCATTCGATTGCTTTTATTTCGGGAGGCTTCACTTTTAGAATTTTTTGAGAAATAACCAAATAAAATTGAAAAACAAACGTGCAGACAATATGAACAGTAAATTTCGCGTGAAGCACGCGACTTTAATGGCTTTGGCAAACGGATGACGAAAGGAATGCTGAGAATGGGAAGGGTAACTGGCCACCCAATGTTGGTATGCGGCTTATTTGTAAACGATTTAAGGAATTTATGACAGACATTCGTTAAATAAAAATGCGTCTTTCCAAGGATCATTGCAGTTTATAAGGGGCACACCTCGCACTGCAAATTAAATTAATTCAATTAAAAAATAAAAGTTTAATATCCGTTATAAGTTAAGAAGTAAGTTTAAAACCAAATCATTGCAACGATAATATCCAATTATTTACTTCTTACTTAAAACAGCGCAACTTATAAAATATAATATAAGCTTAAAACACATTTGAAATAATATTTAGCAACAAAATGATGAGATAATTGTTGAATAATTTTGAAAATTTTCGTAAAAGCTCACAAGCATGTTGTAAAGGTACAAAAAGACTCAGCGAAATACTCTGTTCTAAAATAACCTCACACAAAATGCTACTCTTTGCTCCTGAATAAAATTTATTGAGATGCTGGATAATATAATACACAATACCCAAGGCATAATATACGACAATAATACACTGCGCTTACACATAAATGTGAATAAATTGGCTCCGAAAAACCCGATAAACGAAGGACTTTGGTACACAGAAAAAAAGAAAGAGGAGGAACTTAGAAAAATAAATAATTAAAAACCATTTATTGACCTCATTTTCAAAAAAAATATGTAGATGTGCAGAAAGAATAGATGCCTTCCAATACATATCTTCCCAGCTTCGTGCCTGAAAGGAGTAAAGGAAGAAGTCAAACTAGCGAATCTGATCTAACACCAGTCTCCAATTGCAGTATCTGAGAAATCTCAAACTTATTGTTATAGCTGAGATCCTACTATATGATTATAATTCATTTTTGTGAACCTGATAGCGTCACGTAAGCTGGGTTTTTCCATAACATCTCATTTACAAGATAGAAGAGATAAACCAAAAACTCAATTTTCTTTCAAAATCATGCTTCACCGTTGACTTGTGTTGACATTTTGATTGGAAGTTTTCTTAACGCAAATCTCTTTCCTCATGTGAGATCCTGGAGAGTCTCTAACAAGGCTTCAGTGCAGTAACTTACGAACATAATAGACTCCAATATTCCTTGGATACGTTTTTAAATTACACTTAAGTCCGGATGAAAGCGGATCTGATTTTCGTCGCCTGCTGAAACCATATTTTCAGGGGAGAAATCAAAAGGGAAGGGAATGTCGTTTTAATGACAAAGTGCATCCCATTTTATGGTAGCTGTCCAACGTCAGATTTACTTTTCTTGCGAAACACAGTCGATTTTTTTCGCCAAGAAATTTTTTTGTCACTTCAATAAAATCGCTCCAAACATGTTTTTTCAGTATGGTAAAGGATAGATATTGATTTGGTCTGTTTGATTTTTGTCTCACTAACCTAGGGAGATTTTTGCTTGGGAAATTGTGATATGGAACCGTCTTTGTTGTAGCTTTTTAAGAAATTTATATTGTTAATTACATTTTTTATGAGGTCTAATTTAATGTGTAAGCGCCGAAAAATAATTTTACCCTACTCGACAAAAGGATCAAATTTATCGTTTTTCCACCTGGTACGAAGTCTCATGAGAGAACATTGCAGAAAACAAAACCATCTTCTCTAGAATAGTACAAAACTAGTGAACTTTTTTGATAGAAAGTTACATTTACCTCAAATTCACAATGACTCCATTTTTCGAATCCTGGAATCAGTGATTCTGCAATTTATATGGCTATATTCAAATCTCTTACCAAGTCATTGAGCATGGGTTGGTAGCGACATGTGGATTCGACTCATCTTCCTTGCCAGGCAGAAAATCCTGTGAGTCACAATTTTCACTGGCTGTTGAACAAAAGATTCTTGAGGTCTCTCTTCTCATTGAAAACATTTTGACTTCGCTTATTGGTTACTTTTCGGGATGTACCTTAGGTATACCTTAGTACCCTGGTTAAGATTTTTTGTACCCTAGGTTTAGATTTTGCAAAAGACCGCTTAAAATTGTGTCAAACAGAAATCTTCGGCATAATTCATTGATTCAGTCCATGCTATCACCGTAACAAATGGCATCTTTTTTGCCAGCCGTTCAGATTCGGGTGAGACCTTTGACAGTACACTTTAGGAACCCGCGTTTGTTCTTGATTTTTCAGATCATGGTCAAAATAGGCTAACTAGTACTGTTTGATTAGGTCAGAAAGGCGTTCTTTTCCGATTTCGGAGTAAATTTGCAACAAATATTACGAAACAAGTTAAGACAATGGCACAAGATTTACCAATCAAGTGATTTCAAAGTAGATTTTCATGTCAAATATTTCTATTATCCAAATTACCCCATTTAAAAATGTTAAAATTCATATTTCGCCATTTCAAGACGTGATATCAAAAATATATTGCCTACAGATATTTATTATTAGTCAACCTCAATATGAGACGAATTATTTTGAAAGCTGAGTAGTGCTATCGTTACGAGGCTTGCATTCCACATGCAAGTTTGATTCATGATTATTGTCATGTTCCAGAACATACTTTGGGCAATGCATGTTTGTGACCAAAGTTTCATTTATAATCTTATATGAAAATTCAGCTTGATCTTGGTGACCGCCTGAATCTGAAGGCACCTGTTTGGAGAGAATATTCTCCTCCCGCGCGGTTTTCGTCTACTCAGAAATCTTAGAATCTTAAAAACTGATTCAAAACAGATTCATTATACTTAATTGGCTTTCCTAGCAAAAAGAATCCCTAGTCAATAACAGAAAACAGAGGAAAAATATGATGACAAGGCTTCCTCGTAAACCACAATCGCCGCTGAACTCAGAGAATATCCGTTCGGATTCAACAATAACTTAAAACACCTGAGTAAAGACGCAATAAATTACCTCTACAACTATAAATCTTCTTTCGCCTGTTCTACCTCTTTACTGTGATCTTTTAGCTACCCTAATAGCCCTAACGCTGTTTTGTTACTACGCCATAGTTGATGTATATCGGTCATATACTGTTGCCAAAAATGTCTACTTTTCATAGTTTCTGAGTCGAGTTTCGTAGGGGTCTATTTGACTCTCATTAGTGGTGCAAGGTAAATTTGACACTCTGCTACATCGTACTCATCAATACAGAGCTTTGAACGATGAAGTACTAGAGTCAGGGCGTAGTCTAACATAAGCTTAGACCACTTATTTTCCCATTAAGAACAAGTTTCTAGGCTAAACCCCATTTATTTGATGTGTTTCATAAGTATTTGCAAAAAAAGCGAATGGATGAAGGATAAAAGAAATAAGATGCGGTAGGGTGCGTTCTTACATTCTCTGAACGCTTGAATCAGTTAATATTTTCCTGCTTCCTACACTTTCAAATTTACAAAACTAGCGATCGTGCTTCAGTTTCAAGTTTTAATAATTTATTGGGTGAATTTTTTGTGTTATGTACAATTATTTACAATTAGTCTTAACCTATCACTTAACCTACGGGTTTTGCCTAATGGCTGTACCCAGAGCTCAGCACTAACTAGAATTTATTTGTTCTTTGACTTAAGTTGTTATATATTAAAATTTCTTCTTAATTTCTTCACTTACACCCTAAGTGTGGCCTTTAGTATTCCATATTTTAGCTTACAGTAACAAAATATGTATATATATTTTTTAAAATTATAATTCCTTATACTCTATAATGATTTTTTTTTAAATTCCTTATATACTACATATTGCTAACTGTTGGCTGCTTCCATCGCTCGATTGTCTGCCGCATTGCTGATCGTGGTGGTCTCATGCTCCACCATACGTTTCGCACCTCGCTCGATCAACCTCTTCGCGTAGAGGTTGATTGGTTCCAAGGCTGCATCCCGGTACAGTTGGCGGTTGGGGTAGGGCCGTCCGTCCTCCCGTTTATACATCCCAGTGCAAGCTCGAAGGATTCTACGTTCCAGTAATCCTATCTTGCTCCATTTGTATGTCGCTGTAGCCTGCCAGATCAGCACCGCATATAATAGTATAGGCCTGATAAGTGACTTGTACGCGAGTAGCTTCACCCGTTTATTAGCTGATGACTGTTTCCTCAAAAGAGGTAAAAGGAGATGGTATGCGTATCTTGTTTTCTTCAATACTGCGTCTACGTGGGCACTAAAGTTGTTGTTCCTATCAAAAATTACCCCCTAATACTTGGTTTGCTTCGAACAGTGCACCACCTGTCCGTTTAGCTTTATTCTTGTGTCACAGATACTCCTCGTGCGACATTCAAATTTTTGATGTGGGTCCTTGAAAACAATCAGCTCGCTTTTCTTGGCGTTAACCCTCATCCCCCACTTACCATAGTATGATGTTAACGAGTCCAGTACCAGTACCTTTGGAGTCTCAACCTTGCAAAGCGGAGATTGTACTCAGAAGACCACATCAGTAAGTCATCAGCAAAGAGATTCACCTCGATTCCAGGTTGAAATTCATCCCTGATCCCTGGGATGTCAGACGTAAATATATTGAATAGAGCGGGTCCAAGAATGGACCTCTGTGGGACCCCAGAATTAATGAAAAAGGGTTCAGAGCTAGCTCCACCAGACACCGCAAAGTCAGTTCGTACCCTCATGAAGCTGCAAACAATTTTCATAATATTCACCGGAAAGTCCAGTTGGATAAATTTGTAGATAAGTCCGTCGATCCAAACAACCTTTTTTTCCTGCCAGTTCCGTTGTATACTGGCTTGGAAAACAACCAATGCGTCTATCGTTGAGTGACCTCTTTTGAAGCCAAATTGTCTTTCCAGCACAGTTCCTGCCCCTTCAGAGAACTGTGTGATGTTTTGGAGGATGATTCTCTCAAGCAACTTTCCCACATTAGACAAGAGAGATATTGGGCGAGTGTCGACTACGTCTACGCTATTGGATTGCTTCGGAATGGCAAATATTTTCGCGTATTTCCATTGCTGTGGGAAGTATCAAATGTTAATGCAGTTATTTAGAAGGATTGTGAGGAGAATAAAATACGTGTGGGGAAGTTTTTTTAAGAAAAAATTTGAAATTCCATCAGGCCCAGCCGATTTTTTGGAATTTTGCTCAAGTGCAAGCATGCTGAGACTTTCAGGACTCAGAAATAAGGTGCTGCAAATAGGTGTGTCGGAGGGATTCGAATCTGAAAATCTAATCAAGCATAGGTTTTTGTGGTCTTTGTCGAACGTTGATATTGTTCTCTTTACTAATGAATTGAAAGCAGAGTCCTCACTTGCTTTCTCCTCTTGAAGAACAGTCGCAAAGTGGTTTGCGATGGAGTCAGCAACGGCCTTTTCATCCATGAGCATGGATCCGTTATAAGTGAGGACTCCTGGCAGGCGCTTCCGACCAGTTATTTTATTAATTTGGGGGAACATACAGGCACCTGGTCGAATGTTTGCTAAGGTCTGTTCGAATCTCTCATTGGCAAATTCAGATGTTCTTCTCAAAATCATTCTATTAAGGGACATTTTTAAAAGGTGTACCCGCTGATACTCCCAGTTAACTATATTCAGGTTGCGATGGTATATCCTTGAAAGCAGTTTCCTGAGGGTGCTACGTCTACGATGTAGCTTCAGAATGTCTTCCGGTAAGTCTCTATAAAGATAATTTCTGGAGGAATTTTTTATGGATATCTTTGAAATGACCGTAGCAAGGGTCGAGTTCAAATAAGCAATGCCTTCTTCAATCTTTGTGGGTGATAGGTTTCTCGATCTGTTGATCGAGATTCCTTCAATCCTTCTACTCAGGTCAGCATTAACAGCTTCCCAGTCTATGCGCTTGTATGGGTAAGAGCTGTGGGGCTGCTGCTTCCAGCTTTACACCCTTTTTAACTCTTAAAGCGAGTTCGACCAAAAGATGGTCAGATTCAGCGTCAATATCCTACATTCAAAATTCATCCAGCTGTGAGAGATATTCACCAAATTAGCAGACACAATGAAGAAATCGATCGTTGACGAGCTTCTTCGGAAAGTGGGTTCGTTTGGTGCAATCAATATGAGATCCATATTGGCTTGCACCCAATTGAACAGAGCCGTTCCATATCCATTAGATACGGTATTGCCCCAGGAAGGATGTTTTGCGTTCAAATCACCCCCTATCGCAAAGAAATCGAACTTTTCACACAAAGTATGGACTGTTTCCAAGTCTTCAATGAGATCCCTACCCGAATATCCGTGTTTCACGTATATTCCAACAAATGCAAATGTATAACCCCCCAGAAACGAGCTAAATATCCTGACGTCTGCATATTTTAGACTTGGAAGACAGTGTCTTTGAATTTTGAGATGTTCCTTGAAAGCCATAGCTACTCCAAGGATTCCATCTGGGTCGTCATCCCTTATGACTTTATATTTCCCTAAGTGAACTTTGTGTTTACTTTTCAGTCTTGTTTCTGAGATGAACAAGAAATCTGGTCTATGTGTGTCCAAGTATTCTTGGACAGAGTTTCTTTTGAAATGTGGAGCTAGCGAACAAATGTTGACGATGGAGAGCTTAATGGAGCTCATCGCGACAACAGATCTTGAAGGCAAAGTCCAGGTACGCCGCCTTTTTCTCACTCAGATCAGTGAGTTTTTTTGTATTGTAGAATGAATGAATCCACTTTGTGGATGAGAGTGAACAAGTCACACCCCAAGAATTGTTTGCAGTCATTGGACAAGATAGTATTTCTGTCCTTTTGCTGCTGTAAATCAGTATTTACTTTTGGTTAACTCAGCCGTTCAGGCTGAGTTGCAGCTGGCTTGGCTGAACCCCTAGCTATAGTAACGAATGAGACACCATTTTGAATGGTGTTTTTTAAGGAAAAAGTGACGAAGTCCCTCCTTTCTTCCTTCTTCTTTTGGAGATTCCGTCTCCTCTCCTCAGCCTCCTTGGCCTTGGGACATCTCCTGAAACTCGTGGGATGACCCTTACTATTGCAATTCACACAGAAGATTGCATCTTTTCCCTCTAGCTTTTCAATTGGGCAGTCTTTTGATTGGTGGTGTTTGTCGCACTTGACGCACCGGGACTCCATCCCACAGTTCGAGGCAACATGTCCAAATCTTTGGCAGTTAAAACACTGCGATGTGTTTGATTTCGTCAAACGCTCCCAATACACCTTTTGGTGTAGGAGCGTTTTAACATTCATAGCCCTTTGAACGTCGAAGTCAGGCTTGAATTGGATAAGAAAAGACGAAAGAGTTTTCTTTTCCTTCCTTGACGTTACAGTTGAGAACCTTTTGGCTCCCAAAACATTCTCCCCTAAGATGGCTTGGAGTTCTTCCTTGACATCATTGTCTTCGTAGGAAGTGTGTACACCCTTTAGCAACAGGGTCAGTTTTTTCTCAGTTGGGATCGTAAAGGTGTAGCATGCCACCTTGTCCCATTTTAAGAAGTCGAAGAGACTTTTATGGTCATCTATAGTTTTAGGATGTAACGATGTTCGTGTAGAACTGTTGACGGTTACATCAAATTTTGGAGCATCAAGCTGATTTTTCTCACATGTTCGATGGATTCTCTCCCTACGAGGCTTAAGATTAAGCCTATAGCACACTTTTGATGGAACCCTCTGTTTCTTAGGGGCAGCAATGTTAGTTGGGTTTCCCTTAGCTCCGATAGCTATTCTACGCCCTGGTGGTGCGACTTCAGATTTAGTGATAGCTGAAGCTTTTGAGACCGCAGCCTGAAGCTGCGGGAAACTCCTTTCACTCACGTTTACCGAGCGTTTTGAGGTTGGCTCCGGAGTTGGGGACACAATTGGCCTTTTCCGACCACCCTCCTCCTGGACCACTTCCATCGACTCTTCCTGATCAGACTCACTGTCACAATCCGTCAGAGCGTCTCCTTCTGTAGTGGTACACCCATCTACAGCTATATCTTCTGCTGGGACTTGCAATTGGAGTTTGCAACTTGCTATGAGGTCTAGCAAGAACTCCTCCTTTATATTTCCCCCAAAATTCTGGCAAAACCTCTTCAGGTTTTTCTTAGCTTTCCGCGTGAAAGCAGTCTTTGCCGCGGTAAGCTCCCCCTCCGCTTCTGAGTCATCCATTCCCGCTATTTCCAAGACAGAGCTTGGGTGCGGGGTTAAATCAAAGGGACCCCTTCCAGACAATTTGATTGATATGTAACGATATTTTAATTAATAGGTGATGTTCAGCAACTTGCCGGCCTCGGCAAGAAATTAAGGGCTTAGGTTTGGCTTAAGCCTCGGTTTGACCACTGATAATAATTTCCTCGCTAAATAATATCACGTTTCTAGCTAAAACACTTTCCTAGCTAACACAACCTGTCACTCCGACGGTTGAAACCTATCTCCGATCGTGCTTCATCAACTTTTGAGCTTGATATAGTTTTCATGATATGTTATGTACATATGAGTTTGCTTTATTTGTTTCTTAGCGTATATGCCTCTCCTTCTACGCGCTACACTTTTAGGTTTTAGTGCTTGGTAGTAGTTTCGCTCTGCTTTGAATAATTTAACGTTGATACTCTCAGGATAATTGACGAACGATATGTAGTTGAAGAAACTTCAGAGTAAGCCAGACACTATAAAAAATGTTTTATACTGGATTTTAGTGTCGACACAATTTATTACTCATGCTATTTTTAAGGAATATGTAAACTCTACGTATCGTTTTGGTAGTTTTCTTTGTATTCATTGCCTCCTTCTGAATATTTCAAAATTATATTTACTACTACTACTAGTACTACTCCTTCTACTACAATAACTTTTACTACTACTACCACTACTACTGCTACCTTCATCAATACTACTACTTCTATTACTACTATCGATAATATTACTACTTCCTCTTCTAATATTACTACTACTAACCACAAAATCGTCATCACAAATTTGAGTGGTTCGTTGCGCATCTACAGAAAACTTTTCTATTGAAACTCATCCTGACACACCTCACACATTACTCTAGGGTGAACTCCCTAACTTATTATAAAAATAAGGGCATCTAAATCGTTTGTTCCAAGCTAGTAGGATTGCCAAAATATCATTCTATAGAGAAAATCACTGATATCGATAAGATGGCATGTTGGATATTCGTAATGAAAGAAGATATTATACCTTGTCGTATTTTGGCCGATCTGTGATTTAGGAACGGCTCAGAGTACGCCAATCATTTTCTCTGGTTTTATAACCAATCAAAATCACTACTGCTCTGCAAAAATTATGTTTCGAACAGGTTATGATGAGATGTTACTGATTTTGCTCTAAGTTTCATCACTTCTTATTACTCCAAAATATTATTAATGAGTATTGCGCGAATTTGACCCCATACAATAGAATCGATTCACCATTAAGACTAATGATTTTTGCATTGATTTTTGAAAACCCTGGTTTACTATGTCACTTAACTGAAGCTTTGAGTATACCGGGTGGTTCTTAAATATGTAATGAATCGGGTGGCTGAAATTCTAACGAAAAGCAATGCATCCTCCGCTAATGGTTGCCAACATAACGATGCATATCCTAGTGGACACGAACTGACTAACTTGCATTTTTTTCCATCAACCCATTCTCCTCATGACCTGGTCAAATTCAAGATGAATGAAGTCTACTAATTTACCACCTATTGCTGTTTCGTAGTTATCAATGTAATCAACCAAAAACATATCCTCAGTCATTTCATGGACCCTATTAAGGTGGAAAGGTCATGCCATAAAATTCATAAATGTGCTATGTGGGAAGTAAATAGTATTCCCTTTTACTACTATGGTATCTTACAACATACTACAAGATGAAAAATGGGTCTTAGGTTCTAGAGCGAATACAAAATTTTAATTTATATATTTACTGCCAACCGAAAAGGTTTAACCATTATCACGGATGCAAAAAAATATTGTGTAGTCACACAGCTGTGTGCTCAGGATTACTCTATGCTTGTATTGTAAAGTCACAGGAGCTACTTGCTAACGCTTCGGTCACCTCAACTAAGAATAGTTTATACTATTTCCAGAAAACTTTAAACGATAAGGTCCTTTTCACTCAAGACCTCTTCCACTCTGATCACATTTCTATAAAAATAGGCATAAGCCTTTTTGACGATGATTAACCCGATGATCTAACCGATTAAGATAAAGAAGAAATAAAAAATTCACAACCTTTCCCATCGATACGTGTTACGTTAAAAATGAAAACATTGCAACTAAGTCTGCTGGGGTCGGACCTGTACATATTACGCCACAACATTTGGCGTGTATGGTTATTTTGATGAATTCCGCGGGCATCTCTTTTGTGTAAATGTCTAGCCACTTTCTGGCCCACAACGCCATAAATCTGCAAAAAAAAAGAGTGCTTTGTACTTCATGAATACCATCAGTTGAGGTTTTGAAATATAGATTTTCAATAGTTATTTTCTGGCATTTGGTAATTTGGGCATGTTCTGGGTTTGTTGCCAAATCAATTCAGTTTTTTTAAGGTCAAATTTCACAAAACAGCATGTGATATGATAGCGCATAAAATAGACTAACGATCTTATTCTGCAACAACGTGTCAGAGATAATCTAGTAGAATTATTTCTCATATTTCTCTGGTTTAATGCGTGGGTCACAATCATTAACTAGTAGTTCGAAAAATTTTTATAGCCAATTTCGAACGATATTTATACAGAACTCTCTCCTCAAGCTACGTTTTCTTTACAGAATGAAACCCAACAATTTACATATTCCCGCTTGAACTCAACTCCCAACCCTTAGACCAAGGAATAATTTTGTTGTCCATGATGCTTGAAAATATAAAACAAATTTTCAGTTAAATTTTTGGAAAGCAGGAAAATTGATCGTTTCCTTGAAATAATTCAGATTTTGATTGTATTTAAGCATTAAGGACCTTCGTATAGCCAGACCAGGCAATCAAGGTTAAGTGGTTGCTGTCGAATTTATGACCTCATAGAGTCCAAAGTATGAGGCTTAGAAGCAAATTGCAGAGTGCATTTTCTCTAAGAATGGAGTAAGTCCCCAAATTGAAGACACAGACCTGGACGATCCCCTCGGTGGTTTTAAGATTAGTGCAGAGGCAAAGTAGTTCGGGAAGATAATTAAAGGAAGTAATGCCGTGACACCGGCAAAGAAAACCCCAAACCAACTGATTTCACTGCAAGAGTCGTACGCGATGGGCTCGGATATCGAAGAAAATCAAGCAATTATTCCGAAAAATCCAAATTTTTGTGAAATCCGAATGTCACAAAAATCCCATAGCAACTTCTATTTAGTGAATATATTAAAGTTTCTATTTTATTTTAACCGGAATCAGTGCTTTCGACAACTAAAATAAAAGTGAACGAAAGAGGAAGACAAATTTATCTAGAAGTTAAATAATTGAAAAATAATTTCATTATGAAACTCTGGTAAAAACCGAAAACCCAAATAATTCAACCTCATCAGCAGGATTTATTTGGAACTTCTTAACCAACATGAAACGTTTGAATGCAAAACAGTTTTCACACAGCATACATGCATGTTCAAAGCAAAATCTTCAACACTGCATTGATTGCAACACTTTTTAATTTTTATTTTTTACGTCGATGTCTTCCTGCATACCTATAAGCACGCCAATAGTTTGCATACTTCACCTTTAAAATTCGTCCACATAAATATCTTTACATTAAAACTTTAATTTGTTTTGGTCTTTCACATCAGTTTCAACGTTATAGATGGGTTATAAAATGGATTGACAAGGAAATTAATTCAAATTTAGGTCAAAACATCTTAATACTTCCCTACATCTTCGTTTCGTTCGTCACTAGGATGCCTACTTTAATCTACAATACGATTCTATTCTCTCTAAAGGATATACCAAATGAATGTTGGCAGTTATGTAAAGCGGAATTTTTTAGCAAGTTTTGCCATTGTCTCTCGATGGACGAATTGAGAAAACTCATCAAAATAATAAATGTGTAACAAATTTGGTATTCTCAGTTCAATATAGTATAGGTGAACACAGCTCTTTAGCTTTTCGCGAATGGTATGTGAAGAGAACACCATTTCATCAGGTTTCATCAGAAATCAGGGCGATAATGCTTTGTTATCTTAGAGTGATCCAGTTGTGTTACCTTAGTAGGCGTCAGGAAAACTAAAGGGATTGTTTTTCAACCTCATACATTCTCGCAATCTAGATAATCTAAGGTCTATTACCGGAAAATTCTGTGCTTTTCCATTCATCGCTGCATGCCCGGCAGGTGTCATCCGTTTGGACTCCGATTCCTTCGAGATAATTGGTTCTTGATACAGCCAACGACATTTTTAAGTCATTTGTGTTCTTCTCAGAGAAATTTTTCAGTCCTCGTCAAAAATTCTGCCAACTAAAAAATTGTGAAACCAAAGAGCGCGCCTTATCCTTCTCTGTCAATCTGGGTCTTACGCATTTTTGATTGAATTTCCTAGTTGCTCGTAATAGTTGCCTTTTGATTGTGTCTATTCTTGATGTATTGCGGGCTAGATTTTCGAATGTTATGAATAAATTCAATAATTTGGATTTATTTCAACTAACTAACCTTCCATGCTCATACCTTTGCATAGACTTTCACCATGCTCTTACGCTATCAAAACTAGTGAATTGGATCAGCAACTTGCATATCTTTAGAGTTGTTACGAGCCGAAAAGGCCTTACGCCGGACTCCCCTCAATTTTTCTCAGGACTAGTGATTATTGCCAAAAGCTTCAGCGAGTTAAAGCAAGGTAGTGAATGCTTTGAGTTCAATTACATCCCTTAATTTCGCGAACGTAACTCTTTGGAGTTGCTCTTGGATCTGTACAATAATTCTATTGGTTCTTTTCGCATAATTAAGGAGTGGATCTTCAGCGGCGATTGAGGATTTAATGCAATGCAAATCGAGGATTTTTGAATTTCAGCGGTGCAATGCAACTGGCATTGGTCCATTTAACCCAGACATTCGGGTTTTTTTATCGAACTTTATAAGTTTAACTTTTTAAACTAACCTAGTAGTTATGCTTATTTTTCTTATCTACAAAACTATAGATGCTGATCCTTTTTTGTACCTCTATTGTATATCATTTCGTTTCCCTGCAGTATCTCAGCAAATAGTATCTATTTCACGACTTTCGGCTTCAATTTAATGATCTTCTTATCAAACAACAATTGGCAGCTTCCAAAATACTTAGTTTGTTAAGATCAATGATCTCCTGGTTTCCATCTACGTTATACTGAAGTTTACAAAAATTATGAGATCTGGCGCATGTATCTGACGTTTAACAGCACAAACTCATCCATAAATCAGGAATTCAGGGGCATTGATCGATAAATAATTTAACTTATTTTCCTATCAAGCTTCTAGAGACAAATGCGTCAAAATTGATAGAAAAAAAACGAAAAACATTCTTAAAATTTGCCCAAATTTTTAAAGAAATAATTCAAAAATTTCTACAAATTTTACCAAATTTATTGAAAGTGTTTTTCCAAAATTTTTCAAAATTTATCGAGCACATTTAAAAAAATTTCAAAATTTTATCAATTATGTGAAAAAAATTACTTGATCTGACAGACTTAGGACTTTTCAGTGCTAACCAAAGTCACATTGCTGTAAAATGCTCTTGGCATAACAAAGATAGTATGGAATCTAGAATATATTCTGGAGCTTGGTCTACTTTTGTGAATGATAAAGGATTAGCACATGAAAGTGATGAACTCAGATGAAAGGTGCCCCCAGATTAGGTGTATGTTTCAATGACTTTATCTACGACTGACTGCAGATTGAAAGGACAAGCTAGTTCGTATTTTTTTTTTTTTGAAAATTGCTGGTGTTTATATCGAAGAAAAGACGTGGAATAGTCTCCATGTTTCCTTAATCGAACCTGTTTTACCTTTTTATTCTTCAAAAATTTGATTGGAGAAGAAATGAATTGTGATTGGCTCAAATACATCTCCAGAGTTTTAATACCATACCTGCGCAATTACTGAAATTATTTCGCAAACAAATTTTCTTCGGCGGGAAAGGATGAAGATGAAAATATTCAATGTAATATTCAATATAATAAACAAACTCAATCCAAAAATCAAGTGGTGTGAATAAGTTTTTGAGTACCAGGACTGCAAGATGTCCAACGCAGTTCTTTTTATTTCTTAATACTATTTCTCCTGCAGTTCGTTATATCATCGAACTCGAATGGCCTGCAGCATATATCTATGCACATCACGGCACAATTATACCCGAATAGCATAAGTCTAACTTGAACTTGAAAACCAGACAGAAAAATAATCAAAAACCAAAACCCGTCTTAAATCACCCTACAATCCTCTTGTCTTGTCTTTTAAATTAAATGAAAAAATTGCATTTGGTCCCCATATATTCGCCGCATCTACAAAGACCAGTCCATTCTAGACATGTACTTGCCGAAAAGCAAACTTGATTTTCGTCTATGTATATATATATCGCTCCTGCAACTGCATAATATGCGTCTGGGCCTAACTAAATGCGCTGGGGTTCATTCTTTCTATTGCCAAATTTAGTTTCAAATAATGCGTCCAGCCACACAGCGAATGGTAAAAAAATCTTCATTTTTCTTTGACGATCGCCTTCTATGTTGACGACGTTCTATGAATTTGCTTGCACTCAAACTTGCATTTTACTTGCATACTTTTTTATGTGTTTGTGTTGCAGGCGCTGAATTTAAAAATTCTATACGGAAGGATGTCGATGACCCCATATCTAAACTTATCGCTCCTCGCTCGCTCCCTAGTACCAACCCCGAAAAACTTGCATCGATTCTTCTTTTTCGCGCACAAAATAAAAATTGCATTGCACTCACATTCCGAAAACGCATTTGAGCCTAGCCCACATATGACCAAACGATCTACACATTCTACACTGCAAGGTGTTTTATTGCGTCCACTTCCATTGGTTCGTTGATCGTGACCTGTTTGGTGGTCAGAAAGGTACCATGAGGATAGCAAAAGGTTTCCATGTTTATGTGGACTGTATAGCACCCGTAATTCAAAAAAATAGTATATTACACATTGATGAGCTTTAAGCAAGGCTAAGTTCGAGCCTTCCATTTCAATTCAATTTAATATTAGGCTAAGACCCTCCCTGAGTCGCGAGTGCAGAGACCACGCCTGCCACCAAAAAAGCAGCATCGACTGTGATCATTTCAAAAAGATCCCTAGATTTCAAGCGGAAGAGGACGATTGCGGACGAAAATGTGCATTGGAAAATGGTAAAAAGCAGTGCCCATTTACTAGCTTTGCAACAACTATACATTCACAGATGCAAGGCTGCATTGGGATTGATTACACATATGCACATGGTAGCAAGCCCTCCGGAGAGGGGGAATAGAGTGTGATCGTATACCGAAAAAATTCCCGCCGCGAAAAATGCACACCAAAGCAAAAATCTAAAAAAATTTAGCCGAAAAGAATTGCACTATATGCACATGCACATGTATTGAATTTTGGAGTTTCTACGTCGCATTTGATCGTAGGCAGAATGATGCACTACATCGTACTCCCCCTATGTTAACACTAATACATGCATTGGGGGTAAAGTTTGTTGCCATTTGAAGCTTAATGTGCAATGCGTCAGGGTCCCGAAATTGAATAGCAAATGAAGCGGTTACGATGCAGTGACGTGGTCCCCCAAAATGCAGCTAGGGGATATATCTTGGCGTTTCTATGGTCGCGCTTGACTACTCGGCAATCGTTAAATGGTTGTTAAAACAGTTTTCAATAGCACAATTTTCAACGTGATTGGCATTTTATGCGCAAACTTACATGACACGATGTGTAATTTGCCTTTATGTTCGATTCCTGCATACGTAAATGAATAAAGAACTCTTTTTTTTCTGACCAAGTACCTACAGCCCCAATTTCAATTGTTTAGCTTGTAAGAAAATAATTAGTAAACATGTCAGAAGGCTATCTGGAGAACGTCTCTTGAATTTTTCCATGAAAATCATTAATTTACTCGCTTATAGTATACATTCAATTGAATTTGCTGACGACCAGTTGGCGACCAAAAAGAAATAACCTTCGAAGAATTGGCAAAATTCAATAAAACCAAAACAGAACATTTAAAAATTCTGCTTCTGCTTTCATGTTCAGTCATACATTGCACAAATATCAAAGCAATGTTTATTGATCTGGGTACCTCTATTGAAAAAATTCAGACTTTGAAGCCAAATGACTTTGAGGGCATTCTAACGTTTCACTCAGCTTGCGAAACCTATCTTCCTTACTCTAATGAAAGCGTTATATGTATATTTATAGTATATTCCTTTAGATATTCGTTCTACCTATCCTTTCATTCGCGCCAAGATTTAAGCGATGTTGTTGAAATGTAAGCGATGTTACAAGTTTACAGCAACTTTTTTGAATAATTGTGACGTCGTAATGATCAGTTGCTTACAAAAACTGAAGAATTTCAAAAAGTTCCAATAAGAACAACGAGTCAGGTATACGCACTGAAACCCCTATCCAATGCAATAACATGCACCTTGAGATTAGGAGATTTTTGTATAGTAGGGAAGCCCAGGCGGCTTGTGCCTTACGTGTGGCACTTCCAAACGAGTGATGCTTCTGGATCACGCAAGCACCCATCAACGTAACTTGGAACTGTTTGACATATTACTCTGCCACGTGTTTCTACGCCTAGAGCCACCTTTACACGACAGGAATTCCTTTTCTAGCGGAAATAGGAAAAGAGGGGAAAGAAATGCTAGAAATGCTGCTCCATCACCGATGTCTCAACATGCTCCAGTATGGTTTTTTAATTATCAACACTGCCCGAGCCTGTTGTGATACGCGATTTCATTTGTCCAGCGTTTAAAACATTTCTCCGACCATAGTTTCCGAGCAGAGCTCTTCAATTTCGCTGAAGAATTCACCGCGCTGCTTACTCAATCTTTTGCAAAGGAAGAAAGTGTGACAGACGTCATCCACCTCTCCTGCACAAATAGCAGTTTGGAGATCGTGACCAGTCAATCTAATCTCTTTGATGTGGGGGCCCTTTATTTTGGACACTAGTCAAGTGAGTGCCGTTACAAGCGCCGACACCTTGTCAGCGATTGCCTGATGTTGGGAAAAACTTACCTTTGAGTCTATCAGGACGCCAAGGTATTTCACTGATGATTTTGATTCAACTTGCTCGTCCCCAATGTTGATAGGCCTTACTCTGGGGAATCTTCTCTTTGTCATCCAGTCCCTTTTTCGTCGCATTAGCAATAGCCGGTCAAGTGTGTCTTATCCAGTAGTTCAAGCCGCAGCAGTCCATCATAGGAGACTTCCAAAGGGTCGGGCCTAGGATGGAGTCCTGAGCGATACTTGCAGTAAGAATCGTTTTTCGTTATCACTTTTCTTCCTTCGAGTCGGTAGAGCAGGCTGCGTCGTTCAGATAGTTCCTCAGAATCCGCATCAGATATACTGGTACTCGAAAACGAGTTCTGTAGCACAAATGTTTGTAAAAACAAAGAGCTGGCAGCTCCTTCAAGTATGCTCTCTGAAATAAGGAACTTTTGTTTGCCTAGGTGCAAGATTTTTTGTTTGTTTAAGTTTTAATTTAAGCTCAGTATCGGAATCCATTTTGGAAATGGATGGTCTAAAGATATGATTTGCATTGAATATAGAAAAAACCACCCCTGGTTTTCTTTTGAAAGCCGTTTTTGTTTGCTTTCCTAAGTACACGGGTGTTAATACACGAAGTACGCGATGTGTTGACTCTGTTGGGGAACAAATTCTGAATTATATATATTTCGAACAAAACATGGGCCTAACATTTTCATCAGTAGGGAATCATAAATCGTAGCAACTCGATTTATTTATTAAAGCTAACTTACTCAGCTTTAATTCCTATTACTTAACTTTTATTCTGTATGAAAGTTGCATGATCTCAAATCGCCAAGGCTGAGTTAATGTATCTCAGCTAACGAAACAATAACGGTCAAAAATTGATTACAAAGGTTAAAATTAAATCTAAAAACACGCAACACATATTTTCGGAAAAGGCATTTAGTCAAGCTGAAATCAATTGCAAACGAATAATTAAAAAGATGAAAAATAAATACACAAAGTTGCAAAGCAAATATGAACAAATGAATCAACAAGGTGTTGCTTCCTGGTTTTTTTTTCGTTTTCGAATTCAAATTCGCAAAAGATAGAATAACTGAATATTACCGCCCACAATATTTTTATTTGTCCTAATCCTTTTGAAAACTAAATGTTCTGAAAAGTTTCTTACGGAGTAAGAGAGCTCACCTATGTGAACAATACTAGCATGAAAAATGCATGGATATTACTCATTCTAAACATCTTCCATTTTATTCTAAACAATTGTTTTTGGCATACCAAATAAAAATTTGAATGAATCATGATTGAATCTACGCAAAGCAAATAGCAACAACAGATAAATAAAAACAAGATGTCCAAACTTGGAGCAACATTGCGATTTCAATGGCGGCTCAGACAATCAAACTCAAGTCCTTATCAAAATTCTACGAAACATGTGTCTTTGCAATGGTCTTTGACTGGATATCTAGTAAAATGATAATTTACTTCACGAATTCATTCACTCATTCATTCTATGGCAAACTCAGACGAATCGCATTAAATTTCTAATCGCATTCACCGACGTAGCTGAAGTCATAGCGTTAAAAATAATCAAAAACAAATGCGTGAACGTTTGGGAACTCTATCCAGTACGTATGAGTTAATCGAGACAATTTCGCGGTTCATGACTTCCCGTCCCGCAGTCTAAACCGCGACCCAAACATGCCTTTCCGTCTAGACGAAAAACAAATTCCAATCAAATTCCAAATAAAAAGAAAGAAAATCAGCCAAAATAGACGGCATGTGGAAAAATACGATAACTAAATATTTACCAAAGCTTGTTGCCTAATATTGACGAAAATGACAATGGCAGTCTGAAAGCTCGAGGGGGTTGCTAGTTGGTCGCTTCCGGCGGCCCAACTCTTAGCCATTTGGCGTATCCTTCTCGTGCCAATGGCACTTCGAACGTTAAAAAGATTCTTCAGCGTGCATAGCACGGTGCAAGAGCCGTAAACAAAATATAAAACGCGTTAAGTATGGTCGCGTTCGGTTCGGCCTCAAAAGCTTGCTACGAAAGCAACTGCAAATTTATACCCAAATTGTATCTAAACAAAAGTACGCGACGCAACGTATCTTAAGCGAGGGGAAGCGGTTGCGCACTGCTGCCCCCAAAAAACGGCTTCGCTGAAACACCGATCGTAGCTGCTATTTCGCTTCATATCCGCTAAAGGCGTTGTCCCACCCCCACGCCTAAGCCAACCCAAATGCTGACTATTTACAAAATTTCATTTTGGCGGTCAACACACGAACGAGAGTTCATTGGTATCTTAAGATGGCTAATGTGCGGGCTAACATTTGGTAACATCAAGTCCAGGCCGGGGATACCATGGTAGCTAAAGGAGATAAAATTTTTTTTATTTTTGTGATACCAATTTTGTGATAACGTACATATATTCGCTCTGCTTTTGACCCACTAAGTATGGAATTTCGGCCTTTACTTTCGCGGGATTGAAATTAATATTGATCTATTTCACATCCTTCATATCCTTACGATCTAGTTCATTGAGTAAAGAATGATTGATTGAAGGATGAATTTTATTTTGAAAAGAAATTGTTAATGTTGAACAGACACATTTCAAATACTTAAACTTTATATTTGAAAATCCTTTATTTGCTATGCAAGAAAATTTTTACCCTGCGACTTTTAACAGGCCACTCAGAAAAGCTGAATTTTTTAATCCTGCTAGAGGACTCTGCGCCCCCAAAGAATTGGTGACCCAAATTCAAAATAAGAAGCGAACCTTTTGGAACTCTGCATTTCAAATATGTTATTCGTTTGAGGATCTGGAATTGGAAAGAGAACACACTCGAATTGAATTAAATCAAGGACCGGAAAACGAATTTTGAAACCATTTTCGATTAAATATGTATTCTTCAACTTTTCATTTTAGCCCTTTCAAGACAGTTGGATCACATATGTACATCTCATTCAAACTTGGTGGTAGATACAAACTTTCAATCTAATGAAATCTCATGCAAATTGCTCCATTGTGAATGGAAGTTTACTTCTATAATCCTGAAAATATGGAACCACACTTTCCTGCTGTCAAAATTGACATCATATCAATGGTAGATAGTTTTAAAAAATGGTTACGATTAAAGGTCACTAAATTGGTAAATAGGACTAAAAAGTTCGATTAGATTTCCAGTTTTTCTTTTCAACATTCTTTTCAATATTTTTATGGAACCAATTTAAGTTTCTGAAGTTTTTAAGACATAAAAAGAGGCGGAGCATGTGAATCCTGTCCATCTTTCAAACAGCGATGAAGAGGTTTCCGCACTCTTATAACTTCCAATAGCTGTTTTTGATTGCAATAAGCGTCTGTAAAAATTCGAAAGAAATTGCAATTTAAAGCTTCAAAATTATTTCATCTCTAGAAGGCGAATCATTTGTCAATAGTAATGACAGTTGCACCTCTGCACTTTTTGATTAATTTAGAGACAAAAAAACTGAGAAAACCATTTTTTCACTACCACCAAGCTTAGGGACCGACTTCTGCAAAATTATGGTTTAATGGCTTTTTATTTATAACACATTGATTTTGCAGCCTACATAACATTTCGCTTATAGACACGAGCGAATCGTAACCTGAAAATTCTAAACATTCACTTTCGACACGTGTCGTTCCCGCCAAATCCTCCATTTTCTTTGAGTTACCTTATGCAGGTGTATTGTGAATTCGTTGAATACACTTTTTTCAGAAATAAAATACTTTTTAGAAATCGTTAATTTGAGGAAAAATTTAATAAAAGCATAAGGGACGGCTAATATCGAAGTAGCAAACTGTCATTGACAGTAAAAGGAGCGACCAGACGCTTCCCATTATCGGAAACAGTCTAGAACTTTGTTCCCAGTGAAACATTGAAAAATAAATTGTACAGGATTTGTACTCCTCGTCCTTTGCATCATTTCATTAATCAAATATTATTTTTTCTATTTCATGTCTCTCTTTCTATCATCAGGATATCATCAGGAAATCAGGATAAATTTTCTGATTTTATGTCCATGCGAACTAATAGAATAATCTTTATAAGAATTACGGGAGATATGTGTATCCGTACGCAGACTGAGTGGGAAACATATGTCTCATGCAATAACTTTGTTTCTAGAATAATACAGATGAAGCTCTTTTATTTATTTGAAAAATAACCGTCGCAAACGTATTGAAAGGGGGTTTTGAATGGCATGTTTCAAGACTGATTTTTTCCTGCCCCGTTTTTTTGGAGAAAGTTATTACTGGTGACTAGACATGGGTTTTTTTTAAGTACATACCAGAGACAAAGAGAAAAAACTCGGAGTGACATACCCGCTCATCATCGAAATCAAAGAGAGCCCTGATGAGCAAATCACATGAGAAAGGCATACTCACCAATTTTTTGACATAAAACTAATGACACGCAGAGTTTGTGCCTATCGAACTGTCAGGTATTACCTAGGCTAAACTGGCCCGTCAAACAGGAGTGTCTCACGGTTTGAGCGATCGAGTCTACTTAGTGAAGAAAGGCAACTGGTTCCCCGTCATTGAAGTTTTGACGCAATTCTGCGTGGCTACACTACCGCTGTCATTCTCAACCTCCAGTGATTTCATATTGTTTTCCCGGATGAAGCGATACCTGGATAGGGTTTGACAGCTCATTAGTAATCGAAAAGGGTGCAACCAAGGTTTTTGATAGCATTTCGATTGAAGGGTTCCAGGGAGCTTGCCAACGGCGAGAGTCTCTTTCTCAGAACACTCTTGACATTTTATTTGCGCATCCTTTATACCGAATCCTTTTGTAGAAAAATGGTGCTGCCGAATAAACAGAGACATTTTAAAAAATATTATTATTGACATCTACGTTTACTGGTGGTAATATTGTCTTTCACCCACCCATTTAGCTTTAATTCACTTCACAAGAGAATTTCGAGAGCGAATCAAATCATTCGGTGTCATCGCCGAACCAACGGGATGTAAATCTACTAATGATTTTTCCAAGTATTTTAAAGTCTCCCGTTCCTTCATTTAAGATTGCTTCAATAACAATTGAGAAACCTGAAACAAGCAAAAAACACGAATCACATAAACACTCTTTACGTTAACCTTTTGGCTACGAAAGCGCTCCGCCTCCTTCTTACTCTTTTTTAGTACCGTGTTTGGTCTTGGTTAAGTTAAGCTAATTTTAATGTCAAGTTATAAGTTTGGTTAGGTTTTAAACTTTCAATTTCTTGCACTTTAATAACGTCTCCAAATGAGTATTGAAATCCGATCTTTTTTAAATCTTAGGCCGAGCAAGAACAGAAATAATCGTCATTTTTAATAATATTTTTTTCACTGTGAACTAAACGCCCTTTCCACACTGTGTTTTGGAATGATGAGGGAAATTGTCATTTAAATGAGTACTAGAATTAACAAACCCATTCTACTAGGTCAGCTTTTAATCCAAAAGCAAAGCCACTAGATAACCCTACAATGACAGTTTGCTGCTCCGTCTGATGTTGGCACATCATTCATCAGCTTCAATGATATTCTGCTTTAAGCATCAACTTCGTGAGCTATTTTCTCCTGGACTCCGCGATTACCAGATTTGATCTCCATGCGCATTCTGTGTGAAGGTATCTTAAGAACAAAGTATCGCCAATCTTCTTCTCAATAGCACTACAGTCCCTCTCGAGCCTTTGCTTCCTGTAGTTTTGCCAATACTCCAAGAAATATAAAAAAAAATTGATCAAAATAAAAATTGGTCAAAATAAAGGAAAACCAGAAATTCAACTGAAATGATCCATGGATTGACTATCTGTCAAAATGCAATTTTTGATTTTATCTGGCATAGAGAACTTCACTATAAAAGCTTGTAATACATGGTTGAGCTTGTCGAATTTGTACTGCAAAATATAAATGACAACTCAAGGTTAGAGGAAGCGCTCTTTCCTGGGGAGAACATTTGCAGGCATCCCTCAAGTTTTTGTCCGAACTACATACTATTTACTTTATTGTGAACATTTGGACAACATTCTACATGTCCCCAGACACCTCAGAACCTTGAAAAGATGCTGTAGAGAACACAATGGAAGAGAACGCTCTCTGGCGCTACAATCATCTCTGTACCTCTTTGCCCCTTATTTACCCATTTATAAAGTCCAGTGAGGTTCCGAAGGGGCCTTGGTTTCCGAGGACAAGATGTTCTTATATACAAAAAGATTATTTGAACGACGTTATAAATGGTACCTGATGATGCCTGAAGTTTGTATCCTGTCAAAGCGACTGTCTTGAATTGTTTTTTTATTTTTGAATTTTTCTTAAATAGTTGAACTGAATTTTTGAGAAGATTCGCCGTAGTTTTGACTTATCACACATTTTGAGCTTTTATTTTCAGCCACAAAAATAAAAAAAGTGCACAACTGCAATATAAGTGCTGTGAAACTTTAGACACCTTATTTTAGTTATCGTAGACGGCGTAAAACAACCAGAAATCTATGCAGTTTTCTACAAACAGAACTCTCAGTCGCCTGTAGATAAGAAAAAGCCGTAAAATTTTCCGAACTTGCAGGAAACTTTCTTACGCAGGATACGCAGATGAAAATTCACAGGGTACAGAATATAAGCGAATTTTAAAATATCTGAAATTAGATGGTAGTAAAGGTGCTCAATTAATTTAATTCCAAGCGACCTATACTTCAAGTCACGTAAAAATATCAGTCAGGAACCCTAAAACATTAAATTAACCTAAATCCAATTCACTAGGCTAAAGATCGTTGACCATCAGGAACATCAGATGTGTGAATAAATTTGCTGTCAGTTATGAGATAGCTTTATCTGTATTATGAATTTCAAAACAGTTCAACCGAAATTCAAACTACAGAATAGTGGACAAATCGGCATCGTGAGTTGGAAGTGCTGTGAGAACATTTGGATTAGTTAGTTTCAAAAAAGTTCTTATAAATGGTAAGAGAAAGGAAGAGAGAAGAAGAAATCAGGTTGTGCTTAGGGATAAATAAGATAAATATCCAGCCCAGAATAAACCACCTAAAGATGTCTTATTGAAATAAAGGAGTTGACGTGTATGGATGTAACCAGTCAAAATCGTTCGTTTTCGAAGTTTCATCAATTTTTTGCAACGATTGATTGCTTTATACTGTGTTATATGGTTGTAGATTCTTGTAGCATATGTGCAATAAAAATTTTAATAAAAATACTGCAAACCTACGTAGTTTCAAGTATTATTGACGTATTCTACTGTAACCTTTTTCAAAAAGGGAACACTACTATCCAACATTGTCCAACATACAGTGATTTGTGATAGAGGATACAGTGATTTGTGTTTTGTCCGTTCAAAATGGGACTCGCTGAGGTCCACCTAACCTCAGTGACTTTACGTCCTACGATTAAATAAATGGCAAAAATGCTTGAAAAATCAAGTTAGCTGTATCTGTTAGCTGAATCTTTGAGGTTTCCCGTCAACTTAGTAAGGTCAATCGGACCCGACGATTATCTTTCTGAGATTCTTTGTTGAGGCTTCAGTAAAACAGGGATGACTGAGTGCCACCAGAGATGAGAAACGCATGGTTTGCATTTTCAAAAACGTAGAAAGCCGATCGTCTTGGAGTTGGCTCTGCAATGTTTACTTAGTTCAGCACTTACAACCTCGACTGGCGTATCTCAGACAGAGATAGAAAAAAGTAAATTTATATTAGTATTGTGCTATTACGGAAAAGAGTTGCGAGGGGTTTTCTCGTTCACCCAAAAATAATGGCAACTTTACCAGTCAAAACAAATCCACTTAAGTTGGTCGAATTCCACCAAATAGGACGTTTGTTTGAAGTATTTTGGATGCGTGCAGTACCTTGATCCTTCAGATTATCACTTGTTCAGTGTCCCCTACATTATCTCAATTAAGGACATGAATTCGGAATACGAAGTCAAACAAACTCATGGATGTCCATGGCGAATAACAATCAGAGGGTCTTTCAAAATGGGTTAGCCAACACTGCGGAAAAGACTGAACCTGCATAACTAGTGACATGAATAATTTGAATCTAAAAACTCGTATTAGAACTATCTTTCCAACCCAAAAAGAGTTACTGGCTCACTCATTACAAAATAGTAGTATTCAAACGTGTATGCAGGTGATGTATTCGATTTAAAATATTATATACATCCAATCGAGCAGCGTGCCTTTAAAAACCGGTGGTGGATTTCAAATTATCTAGGAATTGTATCTATAAAGAAGGTGTAACCTTAGATAGATACGTTAGCTTTGGACGCCGAGCCATCGAGAAAAATATGTCAAGGGGATTATGATCTCAGCTTTTGCTGATAATAAGTTCGTCAGGACCAATTAGAAACGCCGACTACCAGAGCTAAGAACAAAAATTTAGAAGATATATTTAAAGTTTGAATTATCGTTGCCACTGTCAACAATTTTTAAAGTGTTGCTTGGTCCGCCAGGGATCGTTTGTATGTTGTCGAGAACCCTTTTCGGTTGTATCCTGCATTTTTCGGTTGGCGGCTGCATTTGAAAGCCTCCACAACAAACATGCGAGCCCCAGGGGACCCAAGCAACAACAAAATAAATTGAATTTAGTTTTTTAATGTTCTAATGTTCAATGTTTGAATAAACTCAAATTGTAGGAATTTAAAATAATTATAAAATACCAATTCTATAAGATTTCTATTCAATTTAATTTAAAAACGTCATACCCTGCAAACAACACATGTTCAGGTTATGGTATTTACAGGAAAATTTCTCAAGAAATAGGTCAAAAAGTCATACTTTAAGCTACAACAGCTGATAAATTTTTAGGCAAGCAACATGTTTTTAAAGGTTAATATTTAAAATGTTACATGCAAAAGAATAAATTTGGAACTCCAAGCACTATTATTAGGTTGCTGCAGATGAAATGGCCGATTTAGCAATCACATAAAGTTGGCTGCAATTTAAGAGCATTATGTTGGCACAAGGTGGCGCTAATGATATGACATATTGAAGTATAAATACTGTTTCCTTGGTTTATGAAAACATTTCTGTTTATCACTTCATAGTGATCGCAAAAACAAAAAGAGAGAGTAAACATGGAAGTGTATCAAAAACGGCTACTTTTACTATACGAATTTAAACAAGAGCACAATGCAACGTAAGGAACGAGGAATATCAACAGCGCCTTTGGGCCTGATACAGTTAGCGAACGAACCACTCGGCGGTGGTTCGAAAAATTTCAATCACGTGGACACCCAGGACAATCAATCGATAACGACGATCTATGTGCATAAGGGAAGACTGACCACCACCGAACCATAAGCGATCTTGCCGAAGAATTAGGCGTTCACAATTTGACAGTTTGCCGCCACTAGTAGCAACTTGCAAAAGTGAATACGCTTGACTTATGGGTTCCGCATGATCTTACCGAGCAAACAATGACGTTTCGAATAGACAAAACAAAAAGGAACCGTTCTCGCACAGAATTGAGACCTGCGATGAAAAGTGGATTTTAAACGATAATCGCCGCCGATCGGCTGAATGGCTAGATGCCAATGAAGCGCCAAGACACATGCCGAAACCAATACTTCATCCAAAGAAAATAATGGTAACTGTTTGGTGGTTTGTAGCTAGAGTTATCCACTATACGTTCCTGCAATATATCGAAACCATCAATGCTGAGAAATGCTGTGCTTAACTGGATGAAATGCATCAGAAATTGATAGTCCAACAACCCAGGCTTGTCAACAAGGATGGAGTGATACTGCTTCATGATAACGCACGACCTCATGTATTGAGAACAACGGTCCAAAAATTAAACGAGTTGTGCTATGGGACTCTACCTCACCCTCCATATTCACCAGACCTCTCATCAACAGATTACGATTTCTTTAAACATTTGGATCACTTTTTGACAGAAAAAACATTTAATAATGAAGCTGCTGTCAAAAATGCCTTCGAGGAGTTTCTTCGAACCAGAAACTCGGACTTCTACAAAACTGGAATAAAGGTACTTGTATCTAGTTGGGAAGATTATGTTGCATCTATTGGTTCCTATTTTGATTAAATAAATTGTCTATATAAAAAGTTACACCTGTTTAAAAATGTATTACCAATAGCCGAAGCAACCTAATAAACAAAACGGATTCCCATAGACTCTTTTTGAATGAAGCGGTAGTAGAACGCGCTTAAACGAATTGTTTGGAGTGCTTCTGTGATAAATTGGTTTAAAAACTCAAATATATCAAATCTACAAAAAAGAAACCCAACTAGTGCCAATGAAAGAGGTTCAACATTAAAACTATGGAAAGAAGAAAGACACAATCTACAACTCAAAGAGTAATTAAAGTATATAAATTGCTGGGATGTACCGCCTTCAAGTCTCGTTCAGTCCAAATTGACTGATCGATAAAAATACTTTATGCCTAGTATACAAGAGAAAACCGCAGGATTTAAGGCTGCTGAAATTGCAAAAGACTTTAAGTAAAAATCCATGAATTTGTAGCGATACATAGTGTAAATTTTAAAGAAAGATCTATTTGGGGACCTAGTTGCATGGAAGAAGCAAATCGTATCATGAAGCGCCAAGGAAAAACGATTTCAATTCGTTTTTCGCTTAATACATATCAACAAACCACAGGAATTCGGGAAGCAAGATTTATCTTAGACGGAAGTAAATTATGCATATTTTTTTTGGAGAAAACAAGGTACTAAAAAAAAATTTCACGCCAGCAACTCTTTAAAAATCTCATGGTCTGGGGGTGTACGGATAGTAATGTCGTACGTCATATCGTGTTTATGCAAACAATAGTGGACCAGAAAGTATATATAGATATACTTGAGGCGAGTTCAAAGCATAGTTCAAAGTTAATTTAATAAGTTCTTTATTGTTTCTAAAAAAATTTACAGGACTAAGCTAATACTTAAAGTGAGAGTTCTGAATTTGATATTCATTGCATCTACATAATTTTTCTGCTTGTACCACAAATGTTACTTATTCATATGACATATTTATAATAGTAGAGGAAAATACAACAAAAACCTCTTTTAAACTTAACTCTCACTTAAACTATACTACCTATGTTAAAACCTATTTACATACTTTTTTGAATCTTAGTAATAACTATGAAAACTCGGTTGAGGACGCATGATCTCTAAGGTTAATCTATTAATTTACATCCTGAGTGCTTGTATGTATGGGTTCGAAGCGTGTTCTACCTAAGCTAGTAGATTATCTCTGCATAAGAGCGCGAGTTTATTGATAGGGCTAATATTAGCAAGCTCATGTAATTTGCGTGATGAGAAATAAAAAGGCTTATTTAGCGCCATTTTTAAGTACCTGTTTTGAGTGAATTGAAGCTTTGATATCAAATATTTTGCGCATTGACTCCAAGTAGGCGCTCCGTATAATATGATAGGCTGAATTACCATTTTTAAAATTATCATTTTATTTTTAATGTTCAGTTGGGACCTTCTGTTGAGCAGTGGATACAGTTGAAGTACAGAACTAAAAGCTTTAATGCTTATTCGTTCAATGTGGTCTTTGAACATGAGTTTCTTGTCCAACATAAGCCCAAGATACTGCAGATTTTCCGACCATGGTATAGCTTGTCCTAAAAAGTTGATCGGTCGATTAGGCAGCAAGGAACATTTACGTTTTTTAGTGAAAAATATTGCCTTAGTTTTATCAATATTGATGCTTATTTTCCACCTGTAAAAGAACTGATAAACTTTTTCTAGCATTTTTTCTAAGTTGGCAGTTATTGTACTTGGGAAAATTCCTGAAGTATAAAAAGAGGTATCATCCGCAAAGGCAGCTATTTCACAGTGCTCGCTTGTAGGGAGATCGGAGGTGTAGACATTGAAAAGGGTGGGGCTCAGACATGAGCCTTGGGGAAGACCAGCAGGGATGCATCTTACAGTAGAGGTGCTATCTCGGACCTTTACCTTAAATAATCTTTCTTTGAGGTATGAAGCTATCAAATTACGTATTTATTCTGGCGTTTTGTACTCATGGAGTTTATAAAGCAAACCTTCGTGCCAGACTCTATCGAAAGCTTTCTCAATATCGATGGTGACTATTCCAACCGATTGCTTCCCTATTAGGGCTGTCTTAATGTCCTTTGAGACGCGATACAGCTGGTGCTCCGTTGAATAGCCGTGCCTGAAACCGAACTGAAAGTCAGTAAGTATGTTGGCATTTTCCACGAAGTCTGTGAGTCGTTTGAGAATAATCTTTTCGAATAGTTTACCAAAGGCTGGCAAAAGGCTTATTGGCCTGTAGCTTTCTGGCTCATGTGGATCCTTCCCAGGCTTTAGCAGAGGTACTACAATAGCTTGTTTCCAGGCGAGTGGAAAATAAGATAGTTTGAGGCAAGCATTGAATAAGAGGCAAGTGAGCACAATCCCTTTCTTCGGCAGATTTTTCATCACATAATGAGGAATTCCATCGATCCCAGGAGCTGTACCATTTTAACTATTTCTCTGGTCTTGATGTAGGCGCCGGGGGGCAAGTTAGATGTGTTAGTTATACTTTACGCGGAGTTATGTATCATCGTTTCTCTGATATCATTACGCCTATTGTATGATATTTTATGGTAATTATGAAATTTATCAGCCAGAATTTCTGCTTTATGTTCACAGGAGTAGGTCTGCTGGCCACTTGCGTCTTTAAGTGGGTAGGGGAGGTTGTGAGATTTGCTTTTGAAGATTTTATTTAATCGCCATAGTCCCCTTGAATTGAAATCTAAGCTCTGGAGCATTTGATTCCAGTACTGATTTCGTAGGATTGAGATTTTTTTCCGGATTGCTGTAGTGAGTAAGTTCACGCCTAACTTCAAGGTCGGATCCCTAGATCTTTGCCACTGTCTTCTAAGGTTGTTTCGGGAACGAATAAGCTTCAGGGCTTCCTGATCTAATTCGAAGCTTGTATATTTGGCATTAGATTTGGGTACACTGCATTCTATACCCCTCCAAATAGTGTGCTTAAATTCGGAGATTTTTTCATCGACCGCTTGAGCTGTGTTCAAAGAATAAAACGTATTTTGCGAAATCGATATATTGTCGTTCACATGTCTTCGAAATTTTCTCCAGTCAGCTTTTTTGAAGAGGAAGGCTTGATGTGGTTTATAGCGACAAACTTCCTTTGAATCTAGAGTGAAAAGCACTGGTAAATGAGGCGATGATAGCGCTTGTAATACTCTAATATCTGAGGGGCCAATAACATCATCGCCTAATATAATGTTTAGGGTAGATCCGGCACCTCAAGGCGAATATAATGTGGGTTCGGTCGGGAAGTGAATAAATATATTCCCTTCACTCAACATTTCATACATACATTGATCTATTTTATTAGCTCGAACACAGTTCCAAAGCTTATGACGCGCGTTAAGATCACCACAGAGCAAGTACTTTTGGTTTTGACGTGTAAACCTTTTTAAATCGTTTTTGAATTCAGTTAATTTATCCTTCGTGAGTTTTGTCCCCGGAAAGTAAACTGCGTATAATTTGATTTCAGATTCTTCTAACATTAGCCCTATGCTTTTAATGGGTGACGATTCAAAAGGGGGCAATGGTGAATGCCTAATTGATTTTTTAATTGCAATTGCAACTCCACCACCAATTTTATTTTTACGATCACATCGATAAATGTGGAAGTTAACATGACTTAGTTTATCATGCGGCCTCAACCAAGTTTCCGTTAACATACAAATATCAACCTTAATTTTAGTTATAAAATCAAAGAATTCGATTTTCTTATTTTTAATGCTTTGCGCATTCCATATTAGAATTTTCAATTCTTCAGCCATAAAGAAACTTTACTGAAATGCTAACCATTATATTGAATTGATCTTGTCTATTTTTACAATTTGATAAGTTTATGATCAGTTCTTGAGAGAGCTTTAATAAATCTTCTGGTGAAAAAAGTTCTTCATTACAAGTTTTACCAGACAATGTTGGGGTGTTTTTGGTCAGCGAAGAAACGTAGCGCAAAAATGTATCTATTTAGGCTTTTTCTTTCTCTTTCTGCGGGAAGCCACCAGATAGTATTTCGGCTATTGGTCCTAACTCTTTGTCTTATTGGAGATAATGGTATTCGAGGTTGTGATTATCGGTAGGAGTCTTTTGATTCCATGTATAAGATACAAACGTACAAAAATAGATCAGGAGATGCTATAAGCTCGAAAAAATTCTCGTAATTTAATTTAATAAACCTAATTTTTTTCCAAAATTTTTTCAATACTTTTCATAATCAAACCAAGCCACGGTACATTATTTTCTGTTTGTATAAATCGAATCAACGGAAACGTTGAGCATATCGACAACACTGGTTGATAGCTTTCATGATAAATGTGAATATATGTTTCTTTAAGCTTTGCAGCCGCGCTGACATACTCAGAATATCTGAAACAAATGATGAGGCGCGAAGATGACGTCATTTAAATCTCACTTGAACTTTGGCGGTGAACTTGGGAAGGAGCTTAGTCTGAGTAACTTACCTGCGCACTACTAAACATATTATTTGATCTAGACGAGACGGAATACGATTTGACGCATTAATTTAACGCCAGACCAAACCGTTTTTGCTGGTATTACATATGAACATTTTCTACGTATCATTCCCCCTCCCCATTTCCGCACCAGCCAGACATCGACTAGTAGTTGGTAATTGTTGATAATTATTGCACTTTCAATGTCTCGTTCATTCGTTCACTGACACTAATATCAATTTTGTTTGGAAATGTTTAGTCGCAATGTTGTTGCTGGGAAGCAACCAATTGAGTTAGTTTTTTCACATGGAAGCTGCAGAGCTGCTGGTGATCTCGATGATTCGTATGTAGGAAAAACCCATGATTATCAATGCGGCTGAAAACTATGTGAACAAAGAAATGGTAGCTTAGGTGTAAATAAGGCCCAGCGTTGCAAATGACCTTCAGGTGGGTTAGCAGGGAGTAAAAAATCACCTCAGTGTGATTGGCTTTTATTTTAATTGCATTCAAATTAAACGGTCATCCGATGTTACCTTAAAATTGAATGTATCGATTGATACATATTCGATAAGCCTAAGAAAATATTCGATTCGGATCGAATAAACACCGCAACTATAGTTAGAATGCCCTTTTCAAGCCTTTATCTAAAAGGAAACAAAGAATCTTTTTAATTAAACAAGCATTCAAGCGAATTTCGCTGACTAAGATACCACAGAACCGATTCCCGTTTGGAAGCCATTCAGCTTGAATCCATGACCGAAGAAATTAACTAAAATTACGGAATGGTATTCGGTGAAGCTTATTAGGGACAAGGATGTTCCCAAACTAACTGAATTTCGAGTTACTCAAAATAATAAATCGAAAATGGGAGGACTGATAAAAATTAGGAGCACTGAATTTTTTGCAAAAGTTGACTCTTATGCCGCGAAAAACTGTCTGATATTCCCTAATTATTTATAAGTAACAAATTAAATATAACCTTTGTCTAAATAATTAATATAAACGTAATCATTGACTCAATGTCTTTTAATTGCTTCCCCAAGCCAGTAGGATGTAAGCATTTCCTCTTTGTAATCCAGGCAAAGATCTTCACTTGTGTCCTTAATTGGACTATAAGCTTGTTACCGACCCAGTGAAAACTTTATGAAAAGATGATCCTGGGGCGAATTGAAAAAAGATGATCTTCCCGAATTTTCAATTAGGCTTTCGAAACAACTATCCATCAGACCAGACCAGCTCTGTCGTCTGCCAGGCGAAATAATATCAGCTTTTACAAACACAGCTTAAACTCTTTGTTGGTATGGCTATGTTAGACATTGATAAAGCCTTCGATACTGTTTGACACCAAGGACTTCTATATAAACTTGTTAATCTTGAGTCTCCACTATATTTGATCAATCTGATTGAGCCCTCTCTTAACCACAGAACATTCGCGGTACCAGCTGGAGTTTCTCAAGGTTCGAGTCTCAGTCCGACATTATTCAACATTTTCACAGCATACATGTCCGTACTAACCAACTGCTCAATAGCCATTTTTGCTGACCATCCCAGCTTATATGCAGCATTTTCGGATCCTGGTGAGATTGCTCTAATTCTCGAAAGAATGCTTGAGGAAGTCTCTCAATATTTTCATTGATTGAGAATCAAAATAAATATTGATAAAACTATAGGTATTTACTTAACTAAAAGGAGAAACACAAACGAACTTTCATAACTTTTTAGGCAAGGAAATTCCATGCTTCTGTAATATCACATATTTAGGCCTTGTTCAATATAAGGTTAGCATTCAGCGAGTATATCGATTCCATTTGTGTGAAAATTTCGAGCATCGTTCGAGCATTATACCCTCTCTTAAAGCAGAAATCTGTTTTGAATTATAAAAACAAAATTTTTTTAATCAGAACTTTCATACAGCCCATAATGTTGAACGCAGCCCCAGCATGGCGGCCTTGTGCAGCTTTCTTGGATTGACAGATGTCTAAAAACGGCTCTACATAAACCGTTTCATTTCTCTAACCAAACATTGCATGCGTTGACTAAAGCCCTTCCTGTAGGAGAACTTTCACTCAATAGAAGAGTAAAATTTCTATCAAAAGCTCATGCTTCCTCCAGTCCTTTAGTTGCATCATTGAGCAATTTCGATTCCCTATAGCATTTCCGCCTTTTAACTCTTATCAGCACAGTCTATGCTAATTTAAAGTACGTTTAGTTTATTTTAGTGTAGCATGAGTTAACTTTACGTTAAAAAAAAGTTTTTGTTTGGTTTTTTCAGGATTACGATTATACAATCATTTAAATCTTTACAGTTCTACTATGTATTATAAGACTGCAATGAATAGAATTCAGATCCCTTACACTCCACTTCCTTTGTGAAATATTATATTTGAATACAGATCATTATTATGATTATTATTATTATTATTATTATTATTATTATTATTATTATTACTACTATTGCTTTTATTAACGTATATTTAAAATACTTAAATGACCGCCTTAATTTGACCGGGGGTACTGTCAATGCATTTATGAATTGTGTCCTTTATTTTCATTATGTTTTCCCTTTAATTACATATATATTTCCCCATTGAGTACAGTGGGATTAGTAGAGTTATAAACTTAGGATTACAAGGGCTCTTCCTATTTTCAATAGGGCTCAGGGCGGGAGATACGGTCGGACATAGAAGGGCCGGAATACTGGCGCTATCAAACATATTTCACATGTGCCGAACACAATAACATGGAGCACCATCATAAATAAACGTTGTGAAGGTGCCACTGCTTCTCACAAAATAGAAATTGAAATATGAAATTGATATGTGTCCAGAGATCTGGAGAATATTAATTATCCGGGTAGCCAAAATAAGCCATCCTCATAAATTTGATCAAAAACAAGACCATATCATGACGGCTTAGGGCGTATTTGTGGGCGCATCCTGGTCGTCACAACACAAGTTTCATTGTATCGCTCCTGTGGTCTCCTCCAAACGAACTGGTGACTTTCTGTTATCACATCTAACCTGCATTCAACACTAAATATGAGCAAAAAAAGTCAAAACTCGAAAGTTTGTTTTTATAGCGAGGAAAGCAGCAGAAAATTATGAGATTATAATAATTACTTTTCGAAAATCTTCAACGGAATAACGTCAACGTGTCCCCGAATTCCTTAGCTTAGCTAAGTAGCTTAGCGTGCTGTGGCCGGTCGATTGGCAAGTGAGTTCGCTTCTTGTAATTGTTTTCTGAGCGTCATCCACGATATAAACAGTCGTACGGATGGAAAACGGTTTTATGTTTCACTTGGTCTGGCGAAAAAAAATATATTGACGAAATAAACGGTGCTTTTACTGTTGTTATGCGTTTGATTGGTATTGGTTTCAGTGACATTGAATTATTGTGTTCTCTTCCTGAATGGGAAAAAAGCATTGCAATGCATAAAACAAACGCGCTTGCATCACAAGTACTGCCATAATGATATGGTTTCGCACAAAGCTGTAAAGGAAGAAAAGGATGCTAATTCTGCAGTAGGGAATCTTCCAGAAATTCATTTTGTCTCTTGCGATGGCTTCTGGGAAAAATAAACTTTTCTCTGGTTATTGGTGTCATAACTTTGATTGGAAAATATAGCGGCAAAGTTATAGTTAGAAATTTATGTTCCGCTTATTATGTGGGTATGCGAGTACAATGGAAAACACAAAAGGAACACCTATGGTACCCCCACATGGTATAAGAACTACAAAAATTACTGTAATGCAAACCATAAAACCGAAAAATGGAAGGTGTAAATTGCTATAGAAATGCTTCTGAACTAAAGGTATGGTCTACGGTATTGTTTTTTTGTATTTTGTATTTTTTTTTGACGACATAGTAAGACGCTTCCCTTTATGTTGAGAAACATATGGCAATAATTTTTTCAACATTCGTATGTATGTTACTCGCCAAAAAAGAGTTTTATACGTGTAAATAAGGCGAAGATAGCCGAAAATTGGCTGCATCAAAATAGAAAACTGCGCGACAAAGACAAAACTGCTCCCAATAAGTAACGTGCCCTAAATCTCTATCTGGGGCAATTAAAGTTATGAAAGAAATGTCAGGATACTACGGATTAGCAATCTAAAGTGAATGAACTCGTTCGAGGACATGTGGAAAAAGCATTAGCAACACTATATCACAAAAGTTCAACTGACCAGATTCAGATTCGTGGTGCGTGAATCAAAAGCGTAAAGCGAAGGAAAATCTATCTGGATATATGCATCGTCCTTCTTGTTGTGAAGAAATTGACAATATTCTCAAACCCAATTTTAGGGATTTTACACGAGAAAATTTATTGAAAAGTAGCTCAAAACTCTCTATTCTTGGCGGAAACACCCAAAACAACAATGGGAGATAGATACGTTCCGGTCCGTTCGATCGTCCTTCAATATGTGAGTATGAGTATGTTATTTAGTAATGGAGTATATAATTATAGGAGGTGACAGGAATCCAAGTAGCTCGATGGCTATAGAATCCGTCAGTACTCGCGACGATAGACGCATTTGCGCATGTGAACCTCGAAGCGTTCATTCGTGTAAAGAGCCGAGAGCTGAGCGGTGAGAAGCCAATAGCCATAGAGAAGCTGAGAATGACACTTTTGAAGAAGAAAAGGGCATACCATATAATGCAGATACTGTCGATTGAGCATGAATGACAAAAATGGATCACTTTTGGCAAAAAAACTTTAATTGTGTTTCTCGGAAACGAACCAAATTTCAACCACGAATTTTACAAATATTTAGTTATCGCCCAAACTATCAAGTTAAAAGAATCAAGATAAGATAAGATAAGTATGTTTCAATAAGATTAGAATCACTATTGATCAATTTAAAATATTGATTTTCACTACTTCTTTTGCAATTGACAAATTGCCTCAAAAACGTCATTGTTCAGAACATTATTTTCAGGCGTCTGCCATTTTGGTGGCAGCATTGAAAGGCGCAAGCTTTGAAGCCTGTCGTCGAAAACGTTACATACGACCCCTTATTGTGGTTTTTATACTATTCCTTCGGCTGTCAAGCAATACAATCGAATTAACCTTGAAGTAGTGACTTTTTCTTTTTATAAAATGAGCCCTAGACCGCGACCCGGAAGTGAAAGACTTGGGGTAATACTACGCGAAGATGAAAATTTATCAGAGCTCACCGACCAACCCTCAGAAACTCCCGACCACATCGATGCAGAGCAAACTCTATTTGCTAAGAAATCAAACAGCTTTGGCTCCGAAAAGGAGACTCTGCCAACCTCAGGTATAAGCAGCTGTGTTACAAGGCGCGATAAGGTAACACAGTGGCAAAAATCAAACAATAATTTCAAACAAAAACAGGGTGAGGCACCAAATTCAAGATATTTTTACTGAAGGTTCACGTTCTCTGAGAAACGGCGTAGGGGTGACAACATTTACGAGAGTCTGGAATTTATTCATTTCGGAGAATATCATTGAAAAATTTGTTGCAATTAAAATTGTTACATTTGTTAAATGTGTTCAAAAAAGTGCCATCGTATGACAGACCACGAGACTATAAACCGACTAATGCCGTAGAAATCCAAGCCCCTCTCTGGTTAACCACATAACGGAATCCTTGAAGGTATCACAAATTTAGAGCATTTATATGCAATTGATAGGACAGGCATACCTATTTCTCCTACTACTATGTCCCTGAAAAAAAAAACATTTCTAGTCAATTCTTTGCAATTTGATTATGCTACTATACGAACATACCTCGTTCTCTGGACAAATCAGTATCATTGAATTAGTAATGTTTACACAAAACTGCTTTTACCCATATTATGATAAAAGAAGACGTTATTATTGATGAGGTAATGAAAGATTTTCGAGGGAAATGTCCTTTTCCACCAAGCATAAAATTAAACCAGGCAAATAGACATTAAAACTGTATTCACATGTAGACGTTGCAACGTTTTATGTTCTCAACATTAATCTCTATGGCAACAATTCAGTAATTCTGCTGTAGATTTGTGTAGGGGCAAATTGCACCAAATTTTAGCACTGGACGAAACCTAACGATCGAAAATTGGTACACCAATGTTCCTTTGATGGGCCGTATGGCCGAAATCATAAGCTTCCTGTTGTGAGGATCAAGTGTAAAACAAGAAAATAAATACCTCCTTACTTTCCAGATAAAACCCGATTTGAGTATTTAAGTCAATTTACATTTTCTGATACAGCTACGCCGCATCGTCCATGCTAAAAACAAAAAATTTGTAGTTCTAATATCACCACATCATTCAAAAGGTGCGAGCCCGACCTCAATGAGGTCGATAAAAAAGTAAGGATATTTGACATCAAAGAAGAATAATAGGAAGCCGTTGAAGAAGTTTTTTTCGTCTACTGAATATTGCTGGAATTAATGAATATTTAGGGCAAATAATGTGGTCATAAAAAAAAGGATAGTAATTACGTTCATAAAGCATTGGATTGACAAAAGACTACGTCTAAATATGAACAACGATTGAAAGCCTTGCAACAAAACTGACAATAATCGCAAGTAAGCATTGGAATATCAATATTGATTATGCTGCTGATAATGAAGCAAGCAGTAGTTCCAGTACATAAAGAGGAAGCTGCACAATATGTACAGCACAAAAAGGAGGCATTCGAAGACACAATTGCATCATATCGGAGAATTATCTACAGAAACTACTACTAGTTATTCTTATTTCGCCATTTGTATTCTCTTTTACTAAAGGGTTCCCCATTAGGCACATAACAATGATGTATCTTTCTATGAACGCATCCTGAGATTTTTTTTAATGAACTGTCAATGTCAAAACGTTAGCTAAAGTCAACATTTTCATCATGATAAAGTAAATGAACCAGCAAGATTTGGAAATTATTAAAAATGTCTACAGAGATTCTGAGTCAGTGGTCACAACTTTAAGAGAACTTACTCCAATTTTCGCCCGTAATAATCGTCCCACACGAACAGGCTGTGCTTGCGATAGTGGATAAGACATTTCATTTTCGTTTCACATTTGTTATTTTATCCCAAAAAAGACGTTGTACTGCTCGAAGCGAAGGAAATATCAACGAAATATCAAAATGAACCAAATCAGTCGTTTCCATGTCGTTCTCAAGAATGCACCATCTTTCAAAAGGCATTGTAGGGCATTTTGCGAAAAGATTTTGGCCTACATGCTTGCAAGATCAAATTGAATCAAGAACTAAAACGCCGAAACTTCAAGCACGAAGACAACATCCTACGCGAAACTGCCAACGTTCCGGCCTAAAGTGCCAGAGTGGTGGAAAATTGGGTCAAAATTATCGACAGCTGTAAACGAGCTCGTGGTGGTCATATGATCGAAACCGAATTTCATTCATAAAATGTAATGCTTGCCCCACATCCACAATAAATTTGAACCAAATCTCTCAAATATTTCTGTGTTTTATAAATAGATAAAATTGTAATGCCCTTAATGAAAAACACTTTAGGTATATAAACTAGTCTGATATATGTAAGAAGGTCATGCGTTTCTTAATCGTTCGCTGATTCAGATATTTGAATAATTTTATTTCATTTTCAATTTTTTTTGTCTTTTTGTCTGAGTTTATGTTACTGATTTTCCCCAATGTGAATTTAATCACAATGATGATGTATCTTTATAAAATAAAATCATTATTGTTTAATAGTGTTCTATTTCTTTAATTTGTCCCATAGATCTTTCCTATTACGCGCAACCGTGGTCAAAATAATTAAACTATTTTTTTTTCTTACAATTTAAGAATAGATTTATCTGATCCAAAAAAAATTTTTCCCTTTCAATCAATTCCAGTTTTCCTAAAACTAAGCCGCATGAAATGTTTTTTGTTGAGGCGATAACGTGAATAACCACTTTGATTTCATTAGCAAATGGAAAAAGCACCCTTGAGCTGATCTACCCTAGGTGCAAGTAAAAAATTTTACGGAAAAAAATCTTTCACGGATTCGAAGAAACGACAGAAAGTTTTCCTTTGTTTCCGGGTCGCTATTAAAAGATTTATTTGATTTTTTTTTAAATTCATATATAAGTTAAAATATATTTATATAATACATTTTAATGTATAATGTAATGTAATTGTTCATGAAAAGAGTATTGACCAATTTTTAAAAATGTTGGATGACGTTGTTATATAAAATAAATTGCTCTCCCCATCAGATGCCAATATATCACATTTTTCAGCATCTTTAATAGCTGGTGAATATTTGATTTGTTTCAAATTACCTACATTAACATGCGAAAAAACACGTCGATTAATCAAAAACCTCGAAAAGAAAAACTCTTATCGTAATCGTGAATTATTGCAATAACTTCCTTTGCAACAATTACTAGCGACCAACCTAAATTGCATACGAAATTCCAAGGTTATCTATGCAACAAAAGCTGAAGTTCAATGCAAGTTACAACGACCCCTATGCGTCTCAAATATATATTTTAATCTTGTTTTGATATCAACCTACTAATAATACAAACACTACACACATACTACATTTCTGTCTGTCTACCGAAAATCAAACATTGAGGAGAATGCACTTATGGCCACAACGATAAAAAGTCTTCATATGTGCGATTAACTGCAAAAAAGCTTATAAACAATAATTCGCATGAAACGAGCGAGCGCTCAAACTGAAGAAAAAGCATGAAAATGTTGCAACGGCATGGCCGCCTTAAGTAGGCCAAATGCGTAACTCCAATGGCCGCGAACATTTTCACACAATGCCCAAGCTTTAGGCTACTGCCCTCCGCGACTTTCTTCTATCGCGAAATTTTCTTCATACGTGTCCATATCAATAATTCCTTTTAATTTCAATGTGGGTAGAGGCCGATAAGGCGAATGACGCGGTACCCAGCACAGACGTAGATTGAAACTTTATTTTGTGCAGGGTAAAACGTACTCTCCCTACTGGAGTAATTCCTTTTAGAGTGCTAAGTTTGGCTTTCCTTGAACCAGGATTAGATTGTGCATCCTGGAACTTGAAATGATTTCACTTGTGTCGGATGACTAACGCGCAATCCAACGTTGGATGCATAGCCCAACCGACAGTCGAAATTAATGGCTTGTTACTACCCAATTTCGGGACTCATCAACTTGACTTTGACACATTCCTGCTTTTTAGTTTTCTTTTTCAAATTTATATTTGTTTCACCTTGAACCGATTGAATGACGACGCGCCTTAGATAAAATGCAAATTAAAAATAGCCAATCCCATGCATATCGTTATCCCAAATGGATACTTGTGCGGCTCAAATGCACTCGTCCCTCGCGCCTATTGCGAGCGCGAAGGCTCCCAAACGCTGGCTCCTGTTCCGCTTCCAAATTTCTCGCCGCTAATGAACAATTTGACATTTGAATGTCCTGATGACTTGGCAGGCCAATCACCCCGCGAAATGAAGTCAAAGCGAAACGCCAGGCAGAAGATGTTCACCTCAAGCTCCGCGACTAGAACACCATGCCCATATGAATATGTGAGCTGTACTTTTTTTTGAGCTTGCACACATTCAATGGCTGTTGCATTCGCCGCGAGCGAGCTAAATAAAAATGCAGTCGTGCCGAAAACATCTTTCCAAACATCGTCCAGCTGAAAAAAATGTGAGTAAGAATTGAATAACACATTCTAGAAACAGATAAAGCAAGCAAGCGGAATCCCCGCCCGTACGAGTCCCCCATCGGCCCCAACACTCGTCTGAGCCGTACGCAAACGTTAACGTACGCTTTGCAAATAACGTACTAGATGAGGAAGAAGTGCATTCATCTCGATTCCTTACGATTTTTATGTAAGGCGGCGTTTATTGGCAAACTGCAAATAAACGTCTTGTGTGATTGCAAGATGAACGGACTGACGACTGCAACTACACACGAAAATATCTCAGCAAACTGAACTCGAAAAAATGTAGCACATAAAAATAAACTGAGAATTTGTAAAAAGATACACCGTATGGGAGTTGCAATGCATACATTGCACATACCAGCGGTCGCAGCGAGAGTGTAACTTGCATATAAGGTGGCGCAAGAGGGAGAAAGCGCGCCAACAAACAAATTAACGCTGAATCAAAAGTCAAGCCTAAAACCCAAAAACCAGAAGATACGCACAGCGGAAATGCTGTCGGCCTAATTGCATTTTTTGCATTAGCTAAAACTGCTGTCGGCCTAATTGCATTATTTGCATTAGCTAAAACTGCAATGTAAGACACAGCTAAAGTCCATTTTGCATCTTGCAATGACTTGGATTGAGCTGAAATTTAACTGAATCACGAATAAGGATTACACCTAGGACTTCTGTCCCACGGGTAAGGGCCCACGCAAAAATCAGTGCAAGCGGTTTTCCGCTGGAGGGCATCCATTGCATAAATTGGGCATACATTGAATACTTTAGAAGCTTTCTGAACGAGTCGATGATGGCCAAAAATGGTTCAAACGTGTCCTGGCTTAATGTAAAGTATGGCTCGGGAGACCTTAAAAATACATTTCGTAAAAAGAAGGTGCATCTTAAATATCCTTGTTTGTCCGATGTAAGTATCCTGGAAAACAGAGCACTCGATTCGCTGAGTAACAAATTTTGGATGTGAGTTTTTCTTTTATTCTTCCTTTCCCTTGTGCCTCTTTTTCAATTAATAAACGATACGTTGTAGTAAGTGACCGCCTTGCAATCTCTCAATTGCCTTATCCTTTGTACCGGGCCATATCTTACCAGTTTTTTCAGTGGACAGCTCGTTTTGTCTGGAGGAGTTGTGAAGGCTATTTGCACTCGTCATGCTCAACTACTTGCATGACAGGACTTCAGAACTATTCATAAAAATAACTCCTCTCATAACCAGAGAGGACCCACTTTAGAAATTATTAACATATCTTCAGACTAACCTTAGTTGTTCTTATGAACGGGCACCCAACTGGAACCGATCTTATTTGTTGAATATTTACTGATTTTATTTTCAAACTTAAAATCTTCAATCCTATAACTCAATCCAATAACTCCTACAAAGTACACTCCTTTATTAAATTCATTTTCGTCGTCGTTTTGCGATGGGGCGCACGAGTCATGCCATTTTCATGTAAAAATTGTCGCACAGACAGGGCTATGTGAACCAGGGCGTCTCTTCCGCCGCAGACTGTTCCGCATTTTTTCAAAACTTCCAGGTAGTACGCCAGGTTAAAGGTCTTATTCTATGGAGGAAACTCCGAATAGAAGAGCCCTCTTACATGAAAACAAAAAAAAAACAAATCAGTATTGCTTTGACGTTTGATTTCACTTTGAGAAGCTTTTTTTTGCTTCCGCTGGCTTCATTGTTTTTTCGTTTCAGGTTCGTCACCATAGCATCAAGATTTTTCTCATGTCTTTGGAAAAAATTTGGATCATTTTGAAACTCTTTTCCAATGCAAAGTGTGCTGTCACGAGACTTTCTTTTTGAGTTCTGCAGACATCTTTTCCGTTCTAAAATCTTCTATTTTAATTCGCTAAACTGAATTCAAAGTCACTTCAGACAGCGCCACAATTTCTTCAAAAGTCCACCATTGACCTTCCAGGTCTTTTTTCAACATTTTCTTCGGTTCGGATCACGGATGGATGAGCTGAGCTAGATTATTCATCTCATGAATTTTCATCATTCAAATTCCATCCAAACGGAAAAACAACTGAAACACTTGCGTTTATCTTTTATAACAGCATCATCCCTGTAGATTGCTTTTTTTTAACATTTCAAGAACATTTCTTAGCAAGAAGCTAAGCTTTAAGGACGCGCGCTGTTCACGAGAATCAGTCATTGCGAAAACGTCGAGCACACAAACCAACCGTGCTACTAAAGAAGAAATAATAAAACGGGAATAACTGTTGAAAATGTACAAACCATCATCCGAGGCCATCTGCAATTTCGGAGAATCTCGGAAAAGTGCATTCCACGTCTGCTTACCTAAGAACACAAAAATGCGAGTTGAAGTTTGTCAGATGCTTCTTGCTCGTTGTCAATATAAATGGCAGGCTTTCTTGCAACACATTGTGACGTGCAACGAATAGTTGATTCACGACTACACTCCCGAATCCAAAAGGACCATCAAACGCCAAAATTTGTTTGGCAGTCAAAAAGGTTATGTAACCGGTTTTTTGGGATTCTCGCAGCTTTTTACTCATTGATTTTACTTCACGATCACTGAATATACACTTTCTACTATTATGCCCTTCCTGACCAGGTTTGAGTCATGTCGGTCAAAAAGACTCCGTCAGCCAATCCGAGGAGTCTTGCATGACAATGCAAGACTGCATACTGCATCCTTAACAACCCAAAAATTGGCTGCAATGTAATGGGTTGCACTTGAATACTCTCTTGAATACCAGAGCTCTGAGTTTTCACTATGTGATTTTTCTGTGTTTTCACCTCTCTAGGGGGCATAGGGAGGAGAGCGTTTTGCAAATAATCAATAGATTGAACACTTTGTGCGCGATTGGTTGGATACCTGCCCAAAGTCATTCTTCGACAAAGGCATGAAAAACGTACCTGTTCGATGGGAATAGTGCATATTAAGAAAGGGGACAATGTAGAAAAAGGATATAAACTCTATCTTCCTTTTGAATGTAAAATAAATTTATTTCTAGAAAAAGTCCGGTTATATTTAAATGCCCCTCGTATATGTTTTCCTGCTCATAAGAATGCTAGAGGGCAATAAAGCCGCACAGTACTATAAATCAAACTGAATCACCAACCTCTTTTCAACCAAATTTTTTGGAAGGGCAATTAAAAGTGCTCCGAAGGACAATTTGAAAGTACTCATTATCAGGTCACCACATTCGCTATGAAATCTTTCTAACAAAGCACAAGATGCAGCAAGGTTTGTTTGTACGCTCTCTCGCCTTATGATCGGGAGTGCCACACTTTTATCAAAGATTGCTTCGATCTGGCCCCTTGCCGTTCAAGGAAATCTGTTCGCATCTAACGCCCTTATAGCATCGAGTTAGGACTACCTTTCGGCATATTCTGCACACAACCCAGCCGATTGTGATTTTCTCTTTGGCCAGCAGTTGTACTGCGTCTTCCTCTGGGATGTCTTTGCTCTTTGCCCTCTAGGATTCGTGAGCACAAGACTTACCCTAAAGCTCTTTGCCGTAGGAAGGGTTTGTCTAATGGACTTTTCTACTTCTTTGGCATCTGCAACACAGTCAATGTCTTTTATTTCCAATGTAGCCAATGGTTGCCAAGTCTGGCTTACAGCTTTAGAGCCAAGGAGGTACCTGACGGTGCTCTCGATCAAGCCTTTGTCGGGGAACTCCACCCCGAGTTCTACGAGGAGGCCACCTGTTTGGTCGCTCTTACCTCTGGTATGGTATGGCTCTGGTTTACAGGTACTGGGTTTTTCGGTCATCACATTTTGTCGATCTCCTTGAGTACCTCGGGGTAAGTCCTCCCGTCTGCAGGCTTGATCAGTAGAGCATCTCTACGCTGCTTCACCTGGTTTTTTCAGCTTTTTGTTGCGCCGTCGAGCGTACGAAGGTAGTAGTATTTTCAGTAGAGGAGATTTCGTTTTTAAACATTTTCTTGAGTTCTTACAGATCGCTCTCTGCCCTTCGCCACCGAAGAGGTATCAACGAGGTCCTCCTGTTCACCAATCCCGTTTTTAAATGTTTTTATTGACATTTTTTTGGACGTTTGTTGCATTCCTCATAGCTTTTATACCCATTCCTCATAGCCTCATAGCGCTTTCCACAGGGTTCAATATGTGACTTTTGACAATCACCGGGGAACGGCACTTGGGGTTGATGGCTTCGGTCACCAACGCCTCCACTACGCTTCCTGTGTTATTCACTCCATTGCCTTAAGCAGGAGAAGCCAGAGCAGGAGGAATGGTTTGATTTTCGTTTTCTTCTCGCTGCTCTGGATAGGCTCCAAGACTCTTTGAAGCGGGGTCCGCAGCAGTCTTGGCCTCCGGGAGAACATGGTTGCCTCGATGATCGGTTCACTTGTAACTAGTGATTCTTCAACAGACAAGTTTCCCACTACTGGAAAATGCATTGGCGACATGCATACCCGCATTAAGTCGGCTCCTTCATATGTGGGGTGGGATATATACCGACCCCTAGTTTTTCTTGTTTCTTCGTTTATCATGAGTTTTAATGGGAACGTTTAGTATCTATATCTGCCTGTAATCTCCGAGAAATTCGAACCTATTTATCCATATTCCACATGCAAAGAACGGAGGCATGCGTCATCTGTCATCCCCGGCCAGAACGAGCAAGCTGGGGATGGTAACTATCCCATCTTATACAGGTAAGTCTGAAATACAGGTAAAGTCTGACAAACAGTTACAGGCTGGGATATTGGTGGGACAAGGAAGGTGTTTAGTCAGTAGTCCGGTTGCCACTTGGAGTCCGACACTCTGGGGGTAAAAAGCCTTCACCTACCAACCACACGCTGGTTGCTCTATTCCACTAGTGAAATTTGATCTCGGCGATCCTAAGTTGAAACAATAGTTTCGATTATTGCGGATGAACTTTCTTCTTCTTCATTGTGTAAAATAAATTACTCACCAGAATTAATCCTTTTTCCTATCCTATCCTATCCTTCATTATTGCGATGAGTATTTCAACTTATGGAGAAGTGATTGCTCGAATAACATTCGTTTTAAGAATCGAGGATAACAGATGAGAGATTTAGGTGTGGAAACTGTGAGTGAACTTTCCTTCCTTATATTCCGAATAGTATTCTACGGTAGATTTTCAACTCAGGATTTTCTCTAAGTTTGTCTAAAACCAGAAAATTCTAGCAAAATTTTTAATTGCGCGTGTCGGACTTAAACAACAACTAAGAGACAACGAAATAAACGATAGCTTAATCCTGAAAATAATTTCATTCACTCTAACAACAATTCCTTTGTCAACTAGTTGCGACTAAATTTCTATATTAAATTTGTATTCAATTTCCAGATTAGTTTCGTTCCAATTTCGTGAAGCAGTGAAATTTAGAATTCCATCGAATTCATTAAGCCATGCCACATCAACTTTGCGGTACAGAAATTTTTCAAACTTCCGTCGGAGCAAAAAATTACCATATTAATTGAATAGAGACATGTGTAAACCCTATTTATACCTTATTCATAATAACCCCGAAAGCTAGCCTCGAACCAAGATTCCAACGCCCAACCGGCCCATCCTGCTTATACATATATTTGATGGGTCCTTTTTTTGTTATAACTCCAATTTTTATGTTTCTGAAATTTCAGCGCATGTACATGATTAAAAATCCCATCAGTACAATAACAGTAAACAGTAATACACATATAAAAATAGATATAAAAATAAAAAAATAGTAATAAAATGAGCCTTTTAACCCACCAAATACGGTAAAAGTACCCTAAACTTTCTACTCATCGAAATAGCGTAGAGCAACGCGGGGGCAGGGGCAGAGAATCAGCAGTCCTTTTTTTCTGTTCAATTTTATTTATTTGTTATCGTTGTTGTTGCCTGTGCCTGTACTTTCACTTGGATGTAGCTTGTCATACCATCACACCGTACCATATCATGCCATCATCCACAATGTGAATCCATCGCTAGTCCTGTACGCCCACATTGTTATATAAAATTCATTATAGTAATAAATATTACATAAAATTTAAAAAAAGACGAGCTAAACCGAAAAAAACTCGATAGGACTGTAGAGCGTAGCGGGGATCGGGAGCATGCAGAACAAGGTTAGAGCACAAGGACGTTTGGTGCGGCACGAGCACCTTCGCTAGGCAAACGATTCGACCTCAAGCTCCATATGATGATATCGTTCAAAAAAGGAACGGATCCAATTCAGCAAGGAGGGAGCGAAACCCGTGAATTTTTTGATGTTCGCTCTAGTCCAAAGTCTCGTTTTATGCCACCACCATTAGAGGACATAAAAAATTTACTATATAACTCCGCACTCAACTCCACAGTGGGCATGCTGGCATTCGAGATACGAACAGATATCCTGTGTAATATCCTGGAATTATTCAACTTTGTTTTATTCATTTTGATGGTACTGTTTTGAATTCTTCCTTTTTCACTATGTTTTAACCATTGTCGTTGTCGGTAATCCTATTTGGAAAATTTTGCACATACTTTGCCTATTCAACGCCACTGCACCGCATTATAGATATCATTAAACAGCAGCAGATGTCGTTCAAGGTCTGGCTTATATCCTGTAGAAAGGTGCATACGACACGTTTGCAGGACATGCTATGCTCGTGGAATTACATTTACAGACTCAATAAGGACAAAACATACTCTTTGTGTCCTCAATTACCCAAACGATAGATCCTTTCTATCGCATTCTTATTAAAAATTCACGGTCCATTTACCGCAATTGATAAAAACTACTTCACGCTTCTCCTAATGTGGTTCAGAAGTTATTACTAGTTTTGGTTTCACCACAAAAGACAAAATCACAGTGGAACTTCTCCAAGTGGATATTGGGGTAGTTCCGAGTGTAAATTTTGTTAATGGTAGCCGCAGTACAATGTGCCCTTCACTTAGCTATGAAGAAAAATGCTAAAACAAAAGCCCCAGCGAAGTATATCATGCGTCCTATCTTGATAACGACATTCCCAGCAGGATACAACGATCCGCGATAGGAATGTTTTATGAAATGTTGAATATTTTTAAAGCCGATACATTCGCCACTAAACACACAACCGAAATCTCTAATAATTTTGATGATGCGCAAAAAATCTCTTTTTTTAAATCCATGCCCTCATTTACGCCTCCGGGCTGTAAACATCGGACAAATTCGCAGCGGGCGGGACTCGGGGATGATTTTCTCTATTCATATGTATGGTTTTAGCTTTTATTCGGTTCTTTTTGGAGCCTTTTTTTATATAATTTTCCTCTATTTATTTTTGGCAGAACACACTTTACACAGACACATGGCGATGGAAAGGTGTACGTGCTCCGTCCCGCTCATTTGTGATGAAGATAGCGCACCCCGTAGTCCAGGCAAATCAACCCGCAAACTCAATCAGAACAGAAATGTCGGGATAAAAAAATTAAACTCAGGAAATAGTAGCACAAAGTAGGGAGTCAGTGTTTTAAAATCTCGCCCGCTCTCTGTGCTAAAACATTTGTAACTAAATCTACACCCTCTATAATCGGGGAGGACGCCCCAGCCATCACTTTTATACCCTATCCACTGAACAACAAACCTATTTATGTGCCAGCTTGTCCTGTTTTTCGTTTATTTTTTAATATGAGCACCTCTTTGTGTGCGGTTAACTTTTTTTTATTCTCCTGCCAAGCAGGATCATACCAGCGGGTGGTTGAATGAGTGTACACGGCTGGTTGGACCTGATTGGGCGGTAGTTATAATTGCTGGGATGGGGACGCGTTTTCATAATTTTTGAAACCGAATTTCCGACTAAAACAGCGTCGCATGTAAATAGGCATTAGAGTATCCTCCGGCATCTATAATGGGTGAAGTTTTAGAAGACTAAAAAGTATATAAATAATGCGGGATATGTGAGTGTCCAGCGGTGGAAAAGGGTCATGTGTGATATTTTAAAACAATGGTCGCTCGGAAGCTTACTGCTCCAGCGTAGTCCTCAACGTTGACCGCTCTTTATGTACGATGGGGAATAAAGCATTCATTAGGGTGAGAATGGATGGATACTCATAATTTCAGTTTAGATATGATGGTCATAATTTTTTTTTGCGTCCCGTGAGATGTATTAGCATTTGTTCCTAGCAGTTGCTGTTCGTAATGGAGTTGCATTCATGGCGAATGAAAATACAATGAATAGTTTTTTCAGGTGGTCGTTACAAAGTAAATTTGGAATCTTTGCGTGATTTACGTATGAAAAATTTACCATAAATTTGAGCCTTTGTTCTATGTTTATTTACTGAAACTCCCTGTCCGGTTCATTAAAAATAATCGTGACTAAACAACGCATTTCATATGTTCATATGCTAAGTTCTCTCATTTTGTTGTTGACTAAACTATTTATGAACGAGAATCGTTGAACAAAACTTCAATTTCTGATTATTGTTGTTAATAGAAGTTCCATCTCGTCTTCATAGAAATGTTTGGCGAGGCTCCAACCCACGAAAAACTTCGTTCAGTGTAAGTATCCTTCCCAAGAACTGTTCATGTTTATTTCTTCTTAAAAGTGAAATCCACCTTGAGTCATCAACGACAGTATACCATTATAGTCATCACGGTCTTTAATGCATTGCTTTACCTTTATCTAATTTATTGATAAAGATATTGATGAAAATTTTTCATCAATCAATATTGATGAAAAATCATAATTTCCTCTGGTATATTTGCTTTAAAATGCTGCTGAGAAAAGTGTATTGGAGTGAATGGACCAATTTAAAAAGATACGTACTTCCATAAGTTCACCTAAAATTCCGATATTTCAGACGCGTCAAGCCAGTGTATATCATGTCCTGCTCAATTGGCACCGGAATTCTTATCCTTCTTCTTTTTCGAACTAAAGGCCTCCTCGGGCTATAACCCCTCTTCGGAAAAATAGCCCCTCTCGGGCTCTCGCTTCTGCAAGAAGCGCTTCCAACTGTCAGTCCAGCGTTTTCTGGGCTTTCCTGTGCTGTCAGTTTCCTGGGCTGTCAGCGTTGCCCGGGCTTCCCCACTGGTCTCCGCCCTTCAGTTCATCCAACGAATACATTTTTTGGGTATCCGTTGTTCCTCCATACGATTCACATGGCCAGTCTATTGCAGCTTCCGCAGTCTTATAATCATGCAGCACATGGTTCTATCGAATTCGCTATTGGCCCTTGTCTGGCTTCGCTTCAATTATCCACCTCAGGGCTCATCACTCAAAGGTGGTCAATGTATTTGCGGATGCTTGGGCTAGGGTCCATGTTTTACACCCATAGAATAGTACAAGTCTTATCACAATCATCGAACTGAAATTTTAGTGGCAAGTAAATACACAAACACAGAGACTGGTTAAAACACAATGCATTCTATCCCACCGAGACTGGAAGAAGTCAGACATGCTATTGATAGTGAAGACTGCAACGAAAATTTAAATTTCTCTAGTTCGTCTTATCGAGTTGTATTATACGTTGAAATTGGTGTTTTTTTTTTAAATGACAGTTGAAGTTTTTATTAATCTATAAGGTGGGTCATCTAACGTTTGGAATTGGAACTATGGGTTATTTTGAGGTTAGAAGGTTTCCGATGTGACAGAAAGTTAGTTTTATGGTTGACATTTATGAAATGGGTTACTTTCGCTTGAACAAAGCTGGGAAATATTTAAAACCTATTTCCGAAGTGAGATTTCTTCCGCTTAAACAGTAAGAAATTTAAGAAGAAAATAATTGACAGTTGGTGTCGAATAGTAGTGTGTCAATTAATTTATCAAGCGAGTTCGTGACACTGGATCGTTGTTGGAAAAACAAGCGGTGTACGTACTCGTCCAAAAGCATGGCTGCTGCTGCTCAGAGTGTGCATGAACAAACATCGACATCATCTCGTCATCGTTCCCTAGAATTGACCATTTTAAGCACTTCTTTGAGAAGAATTTTGCATTCAGATCTCGACATGGTTGCGTAACAATTTTAATTTGTGCGAAAGCGGAAGTCCTGCGACAATTCGAAGCGTTTTTGGTATGCTCGGTGGGCCGAAGATCAAAGATGATGGAAGATGAGCATTTTGATCGAAAAATCTCTTCACATGGAGCTCATTTGCTCTTCAGGGGATTCGTCAATAAGCAAAATTATCATATCTCGAGCTTAAAAATCCACACGTCATCGTAGAGAAACCAACGCGTTCAAAACGGATTTTGGTCTGGCGGTATTCTTGGTTGGTTTTTCAACGCCTTTGTATTGAATGGCGATCGCCACCACACCATGCTAAGCGATTATTTTTCCGAAATTGTAGAGGATGATATAGAGAACATTTAGTTTCAGTAAGATGGCGCAACGTGCCATACAGCCAACGCAACAATCGGTCCATTGCCCAATGTTTTCAAAATTGAATAATTGGTCAAATTCTTGATTTCAATTCGCCACCTCAAGTCTTGGATTTGACTCCTTTGGGCTTTTTTTGTGGAGAGCCGTTCAGAGTAGTGTTACGCTAACTAACCAGGGACGATTGACGAAACACTCGTTCAAACATTAAAAACTTGGAGCATGAAATCGACGTTGTCATTGGCAAGATAGAGGTTTAAAGCATTGAAAATGTCCTTAAAAATTGAGCTGTTCGAATGGGGTTTTTGAAGATTAGCCATGATAGCCATTTCGTTGATGTTATCTATTATTCCTTAATAGAGAGGTTCAATCTTTCCAATAAACTCATGACTTTGCAAAAATATTCATGAAAATTTTCCGTAGCCGATTAGATGTCCCACCCTCTAAATAAACAAGAAAAAATTTCTTTTAAATTCATGAATAATATCCTTCTCTTATCGTTTTTTTAAACATCTAGCTATCGAGCTTTCTTGTGTTGTTTTGATCATTTGATTATACGTATGCGTCGCTGAGTTTCCCTGCATATGAAATTCTACCAAACGTGTTAATATGAGGTCCCAAAATGTAACTGGCATTATAAGAACTCTAAGCAGACTCTATTCCAAATATTTCTAATAATATGTCATCGGATCTCCTATTAGCGTTGTTAATAATTAGGCTGTCTAGGCAAGTTGGGCGGTTGCTAAAGCCATTTTATATTTATATTTTATTTTCTTTTTAATGAATTTGAATTTTAAAACTTTTCATAATATGATTTTACATGGTATCATATGTGTGACAAAACAAACCTTCTGCATACCGTGGAGCATTCTACTTTCGATAACGTACTTCTGGGGTCCGTTTTCATGAAATATATCGTCAAATATTTTGTCCTTCAATTTATTTATCTCCTGTTTGGCTAAAAATACTTACTAAGCAAGTCGATAGTCAAAACAAGATATCTACAGTTTTAGACAATAAGCAATAATCGATTAGAATTCGAAACTCTGATAAATATTTATGGAGTCTCCAAGAATTTTTCGAACGTCTTTGATGATTTTTTGTATTCGTATTAAATACTTTAAGTTATATTTCCAATATCAAGTGCGAGTCCATTCGGACATATGTTCACCCAATGAGCAATAAGGATAGATATGCCATTCATATTTGTTTTATCCAGAAATTTGTATATTTAGCCGTCAACCGAGTCAAGTTTCTTCGGCAAAAGTTTACATTTAAAATAAACAAACATTCTACTCGAATCTAATAATTGATTAATTACCAGTGAAATAAACAAAAGTCTGTGAAACAGAAGTTGGACTGTGTTATTGGAATCGTAGAAGCAAGTAGTAGGTACACAAAACAATTGAAATAATTGCATGCACTTGCGAAACCTCAAACTGCATTCGCGGCACTACAGTTCTATGAAATTGTTGCTATCAAAATCGGTGTTGATTTCGTGTTGCTGCACTAATGAGTGTTAATATAATTCCAGTTGATAACAGATAGAAGCAGTCAATGAAATTGACTACGCAAATTTCCACTAAACGCATCCAATTATTTGTTCGATATCAACAAAACTTGCTCATTTTTGAAATATTGTTTGCATATTTATTTAATTTTATTTGAGTCTTCCATGTTTAGATTGCTTAACCCAGATCTTTTTAATTACTTTTTCATCTGGTTTATTTTCAAATCTTTTCAGAGTCGAACATCCGTCAGTCTATTCATCAGATTGTTCCTATTTATCGGCTTTTCTATGCCATTCCACTTACCTTGTTGCTTTCATTAAGCCATTTGCGTACCTTTACACATGCTTTTACATCCCATAATCAATTGTGTTCCCTTACAATTTCAAAATTGTTATAAATAATGAATAAAATTGTCAACCCAGACGCCGATTTCATCATTGCAATTGACGACAACAATCAATGCCTGTTTATAGCACGATGAATATTATTTTCTGTTTTATGAATTTTTCTGAAATTTTTTTTTCAATTAATTTTGCTACCAAAAGGAAGAGAAAACAATAATCAGATTTTTAAATATTGATCACTCAAACATCTTCCACGTTCTGTTGACTTTTGTCGAACAAACAACGTTTTGTATTGAATTCAATGCAATAATAACTACCAGGTTTGAGTTTTTAAATAAATTTCTTAGTATGAATTTATTGCCAAATTGAATCAAATGAAAAATGCATTAATAATGCATCCAGTAATGGGTGTTCCATACAAATGAAGAATCTCAGTCCCTCAGAGATTTTCAAATAAATTGGGATTTTGCATTTTCATGAGTCAAAAGTTGAATTGAGCATTTCAACTTAAAAGGCGGATCAAAAAAAATGATACTCTTCATCAAAATATTTATTAATTATTGAAAATATTTTTTTTTGTGGCAATGGATGTTAAAAAATGCCAATTACACTTCAGACTATCGTCGCATGTCTGGGAGTACGAAACACGCACCCACTCAAAAAAAATCCCCTGTATTTACTTTTGGGACTAGGACCCGCCCTGGAACCGCATGCGCATTACCTTGGGGTAAAGTCCCCAATTGATGTGTCATTAAAGACAACCTAGAATTGTCCTGCGTCCAGGCACCGCTTTCCTGGTGATGAGTTAGTCGAATTGACAAGCCTAATTTCTCTTCGTTTTACAAACGGAATCAATGAAATGAACTGTCGCGTCCCACGCAGCTTCCGTTTGCCACATTGCCTTAACGATCGCACCAGGAGTAAACTACCAATCTTATGGGCTAGTTCACATCTTCTTTCAGAAAAGTGTTCACAATCAAAGAACGTTGTCACTCTGATCTGGGCAAAATCGGCAAAACGATATTCTAAGTTTTCCCATTCTGTGGACATATCCTCGTCCCGTCAGAAACTGCGATCAATAGACATTATCCTCGCCGTGTTTCTGCTTGATCCATGTTACAAGAAGTCTAGCAGTCCAGCGTCCTGAAACACTTGAAGTCCTGCGTGGATTCTTTTTGCATGGTTCTGGCGCAGTTTCTTCGTTGTCCAGTACCGAAGTACTTCGATATCATTCCTTTCGCTCAAGGACCACCAAGTGTATGAGATTTACTCCTGCAACGAACAGCACTACGAACAGACGATTTCCAATGCTCCCTGCCATTGGACGCTTGCTATTGCTCTCCAATACTTCTTGATGCTCATGGCACCAGCCTAGATTTCGGCTCAATACAGAAGTATGGAGTTTTCCATTCCCATCAAAAGTTGCAGCGTCGATTCTATAAGGCCACCGATATTAGCCATTAGCTCGCTCCGTGACTGCACTAACTTAGTGGCTTTATCTTATGCCTTACGTATTTGCCCTCCATTGGCCAACGCGGATCGAGTGTAACACCAAGATATCGGACTAAGATCTTGATTTGTGCTGCCTCAAAGCCAACGATCATAAAGATGTTTGTTGGAATCCTCCTTCTAGTCAGCATCACTTTTTTCGTTTTGGCGTTCACTAATTCTATGCCCTGCTAGCTCCTCCATTCTCGATGTTCCTCGTTATTTGGTTCCGCTTAAATTGAGCTCGCTCCGGTTACCTAGAAATTATTATCGCTGCCGCATCGTCAGCGTACCCTATCAGGAATGCATCTGATGGCATGTCGATTCACAAAGGCCCATCGTATGCAACGTTTCACAGGTTGGATCCGAGAATAGGTGCGCTCTGCCCTGCTCCTGTAGTCAGAGGATTGGTTCCCTTTCACCTCTCACCGAAAAGTAGAGCTTGCGATTATTTAAGTAGCTTTGAATGATGCGCAAAAGGTATTTCTGTACTCAGAAGTCCTGTCTGAGTGCTTGCCATATTACAGAATGAAATTGATTACACAAGTTAGACGTAACCAACCGTGCAATATCCTTTGCCACGTGCAAGCAGCGTCAGTTCTCACACAAGCCACGATGACCTCGAAGTTGATTTGAATGTCTTTTCCGAAATCTAGCATAGATTTCAAAATCGGCATTCAAAAAACTGGGGAAAGACCAAAATTCCAGCTGTGTATAGCATACACAGTGGTCGGTAAGAAGGCGGAGATCCCGTAGTCGCTTTTCCCTTATCGATGGAATTAAGCACATATTATACATGCACAGAATTAATTGCGTATACCCTTCCGACACTTCTTTTAACGCCTCAGATGGTACTCCATCGTGGCCAGGTATCTTGTTGGACTTTTATCTGGCCAGAGTACTAACCAGCTCTTCTTCAGTAAAAAAGTTATACCCAGCGGCACAACTAAGACTTTAACATCCCTTCGCTTCACATGTCTCGGAAACAGCGCATTGACCAAACTTTCCATGGCCATTGGATCAATCCTGCCATTTGGCCGCGTAGTGCCAAATCTTCAGTTGATGAGGATCGCGGTTGACCTCATCACAGAGGGCCAGACATTTTGCGCGCTTACTTCGCTTACTGGTCCAATTTCACTTTTTTGACAGATTCGTACTCTGCTAAGAGCTGTAACGCATTCTTTTTATTACGGGTCCGTTGGGCTCTGCGACGAATTTCCGCGACCTCATCGCCCCAACAGTGAGTTCCGTCGGGCATCAACGCGTTGCAGGTTAGATGAATCTAGTTCATAGTTTTACCCACTCTAGCTTCAGCATCAGCTTCACCACGAACAGCCTCACTGACCCAAGAATAGAGTCAAATGCAAGCATTCAAAGCATCACTATATGCATTCTTATCTAGCTAGGCAACACCATAAATACTGGCATGATCGGCTTTCTTGTACTTGGAAGATGATGTAGTTGAAATCACTAGGAGTGAAGACTCCCATTACCTTTCAGTCCTCAGTAGCTTGCTAGTCCTCCCGAAGCCGGGCTCACGTCAGAAATGGGTTCACAAAACCAAAAGCATCTGTAAGTTGGTATTGGTCCAGTATTCAATCACGATCATGAAACATAGCTTGACCTTTTGAGTTCTGTCGCGACATTTACCAATCGATCATGAAGATCCCCATTAAAAACTAGATTTGATTCAACAACTCGGAGCATACGCCCCAAAGAGTCTAGCTTTTCTCCGAATTCCTACATTTAGTCGTTCAGAGAAAAGTAACAGAACACAAAGGCTTTGCCTCAACATACGGACCACAAATAGCTATCGTGCCATGCCTGTAAAGAACATCTCTGACATCTGCAGCCCACAGTCCTGCGTAGCCCGAAGTATCATAAAGACAGGCAAAATTTCTGCAATATGAATATGGCACGCTTATTAGAGCCGTTTGGTCTCTATTCCCGGTCACGATCTGCAGTAGAAGATCAGTTCCAACCCTACTGTGTTGAAGATTGCTCTGCAGTGCAATCATTCATGTCCCTCTTTCCTTTTTTCCCTGAGAGCGAATTTTTGTCAATTCTGCAAGCCCTGAAGTCCAGACACGTTTTTGGTGTGCTGCTCTCCAAACTTTTTGTCGCTGCAACAACAATACGGATCCGAAGTTCAGACAGCCCGCAAATATTTGGTCTTTACGCATCTTCAGCATCTCCCACCTCGTTCGGTAGAATTTATACCTTAAATCGGTACTTACACCCATTTCCTCATTGGGCCATAGATTCAGCCAACTCAAGTCAGTCAGATTTGAGGATCTTCGGAGAAATTTTCCTAACCAGGTCCAACGTAGCCGGGCGCTGTTTGCGCCGATGTGGGCGCTGGAAGTAGACCTGTAGTTATGTGTTTTCACGTTTTCCGTCTATTCTAAGGATCTTTGTTCCCATTTCTTAGGGTTGAACACAACTTAGAATGTCTCCAAATACCTCGGCGTAAGTTTTTCAAGTGCCACAGCCATCTGCACGTCATCCCTCTGGATTCTTTTGCGTTGCAACTTTACTTTGGAAACCGGATCCACAATTGTAGCCCAAAATCTTTAACCTCCTTCTTTTATATCTTCTTCGAAGATTCTTCTTCTTTGTCACATGATCTTTTGTTGCCCTCGAAATCACAGTTTACGAGAATAATATCGCTGGCTGGGTGAATTTAGACCATCCTTGTAAATCGCGTACACACTTTGCATAAAATGTATTTGGTGCCTAAGGTTTCCAAGGTGCCATAAATTTTATTTGGTAACAATGTAGGTCGTTCTCCAGTCGAATTTGAAGTAAATGCTCCACAAATAAAACAAAGCAGGTCCGGAAAATTTGAGCACTTTAATTTGAATTTGATAGTACTTTATTGAAATAAATATATGCAGAAAAAAAAGTTAAGAAAAACCTTGTCAGAATCAACCCGTTGAAATCAGTCTAAATGGAACAATATTATACATCAACAGTAAAAATTTCATACCAGATGTATGCATAAGTTTTTCCCACTTTTACTTAGAAATGGCGCCAGCGAAAAGTATGCAGTGTACTACTTGACACATACGCCATTTCAATCATCTGACATTTAGCTACAAAGACAAACGAATTGAACCCGCTAGGTGACGTGTTTGTTTTATCGTGTTGATCAATCATACCGAATTGTGGGCCCGAAAAAGAGCATTTGCGGCCCGCATTGCTTTTCTTATTTAACCAAAAGTTAAAAGTCATAGTTTTCTGGTCAAAACATATGATGGACACGCTCCATCAAGAAAGATATTTCAGGCATGGTTCCGACAATTTAAAACTGGTAATTTCAATGTTAAGTACTGTGTGTCTTATGGCAACAGATTGGTAAGGTGCATTTGGAACTCTTGAAGCCGGCGAAACCGTTCATACCCAACATTATCCTCAACAAATGATAAATTTAAATCTCTCATTACTCGAAACACGACCGGGATGCGCCAGAAGCCATGGAAAAGTACTTTTTTACATGACAACACACCGTCGCACACAGCGATCCAGTGAAAGACGCAGTGAAATCGCTTCGATGCGACATCCTTTTGCACCCGCCAGACTCACCTGACATGGCACCTTTGTGTATCATTGGGGAATGCGTATCATTGGGGAACGCACTCACAGAGCAGTCCTTCAAATTTTCAAGAAGTTGTAAAGTGGCTCGTCGAATGATTTCCGCAAAAGACAAGCAGTTTTTCTGGCATGGTGTCCATAAATTGCCTGAAAGCTGGCCGCAATGTGCAGAAGCCGATGGTTAGTAATTTAAATAGAAAATTTTTTTTCTCTAAATACAACACTTAAACTCTTGTTGACCAGTAAATATGTAAATTATATTTCTACAAACAGATTAGTTATGCAATCAAATTAATTTTATATTTTTTATTTATTTTTCAGGTAGTTGACATGACCACATTGAAGCAAAGTCTCTAGAAAATTGAGGGTAGTCTTTTGAAATATTGGTTAAACTAAAATTGGTAAATATTTGGTAGGTAATTGCTTAACTGTACTTCAAAGAAAACAAACTTGGAATGTGTTAAAGTGTCTTTCTTCGACCGACAACGTTAATAATGATCACTGAGGCATTTCCGATAAAAAGAAACCATCGAAGCTGCAAGAGATGTAAATGAGGTTTTAAGACCGATATCTTCCTAGGTAGCAAAGCGCCCGGAGACCGCTGGTACCATCTCTGCGAGGTGTTTAAGGCTACTTGCTAAGAATGCCAAGTATCGACAGTCACCGGTGAGACGCTCTACTGAAAACATTGTGATTGCTATGAGTATCTATTTTAAAACGTCGTCGTTAAATCAGATCGTCCCACATAAATCAGCTTCTGATGCAGCGGTATTCGATTACATTTTGTGTCAAAGAACATTTTGATTGGGAAGAGGCCGACAAAGAAGACATCCTGCCATGCGTCGTAGTTTTCAAGCTGCACAAGAGATTTAAAGATGGCTGCGAATACGTTAATAACGATGACTTTACTGGGAGACCTGCGAGAAATTAAACTTCCGAATATCTGCCGGAAGTTCATCAGGTTTCAAATAGTGACCAACACCTCAGCATCAGAATGATTGCAAAGAAATAGGTTTGAATCACAGAAGATAGACGACTGAGAAATCCACCATGAGAATGGCCGCCACCACCTTAGAGCCCGTCACACTCCAGTAACTTGTTTTTTATATCCCCGTATTAAGACAAAGCTGAAAGGAAAGTGGTTTGACAGCGTCGAGGCGGTCTAAAACGCTTCGACAAAGAAATAGGACAACAAACAGGTTATGAAATTTCAGTGAACTTTCCAATGGCGGAATTAGGTTCATAAATAGTGGAAAGTGGCTCGTTCGCAGAGGCATGTTGACTTTTTAAGCTCTCACTATGAAGAATATCAATTAGATATTCAAAACTTTCAAAGAAAACTCTCACTCTCCGGGCAGTTTCGAATATTTGTTTACCCACCCATTATGGTTTGATGGAACAACTGCTGAAGTCCTGCATAGCGAACATCATCATATCAGGTTTACATCTGATATCATATATAATACATTAACTTGATAAATATGATCAGTGAGATGAAACAATAAACCAGTTTCGTACGGCTCTTTTATAAATTCAGAGAAAAGTTTTCCTTTAAATATAAACCGAAATATTGTCATCTTATGTACATTTTGTAACCATAACGCTAAAACAATAAAGGAAGCCATTCTTTTAAAACATAAATATATTAAAACCAGAAAACCAAAGGTTTTGATAAACCAAATATTCTCAGTAGAAATGCTGAGAATACCATATTACTCGTATTATGCAGGAAATTCTTTTAGGGTACGCAAATACAATTGTGCAAATTTAACGATTTTTACGATCCACTAAGACTTGATGATCTAAGTCTCCGATCAACTTGAAGTAGCTTGATCTGCTAGCTTCGCCACTATACTATATATAAAATAGGCGCATACACTTTCCCCGACAATATTTAACAGGGCTTTACAAGGATATCACCCAAGAAAAGCTCCAAACTATGCATTTGTAATCCTAAATGCTAAGAAAATAAAACTGCATAGGAATTAACAAAACTGAGCAGAATTGAACTTCTGATTTCGACGAGAAAGGCCATCCTAGTGGAATTAAAGCCAGAAGAATACCACAGCCCATCAAAATTGTCCTTATGTGACAAAAAGCTTGAAACCGAAGAAAGTTTTACATGTTTTGAAGTCCGCCTTGATAAATACGCAAGAAATAGATGAATGGCGGAGAGTAATCACGGCCAACAATATTTGTCTCCAACACTTGTTCATTTTCGAAATATTTTCAGGAAAACTATATTTTCAAGAACAATAAGTAGCCATGCCAAAAAGGCATTGGATTTCATCCAGCTCAAACTTCTGCGGAAAATCCTCATCTAAGTGAAGCATGAAATGAACTAAGGTTAGTTTTGAGGCTGAACTGGAGTCCATATTGAGATTCAGCTTGGTAAAAACTGCTGAGGTAATGCTCGTCCCGTTGAAACATGAAAAGGACTTAATTACACGAATAATTTTGAGATTGAACTAAAGTCCCTTTTGAAGAAATATGCAAGTCGCAATTGGCCAGCTGCGGGGGAAAAATTGAAGATGTTCAGCTAAACAGAGACGAAATGATCGTCCTGCGCGAAATCCCACAAAACGACTTTAGGATCTCGCAAGAAAGCTGAAGTTATACCTCACAAAAGATTTTATTAAAATTACTCATAACATTGGAACAATGGGCCCGTAGGATCAAAACAAGTTGAAGTGAGGTGTCAAGTTCAAAGTAATAATAAGGCTGTCACAACACCAATGATGGCAGGTCCTTGGATTTCCTTATTTAAGTCATTCATCACTTAAGGCATTCCGTTTAAGTCCGTACCAATTGTGATATTCACGCTTTGAAATGAATGCATTTGTTTCTGCGTTGATGCAGGGATAATTGCTTCAATTGAAGCAGGGATAATTGCTTCTAGAGCATCTTTGAAACCTCACAAGAAAGCTGTTATCCTAACCCACAAAAGATTTTATTGGAAGTACTCAAAACATTCACTTGAAAAGACAGTAGAGTAAAAATATACTTAGAACCCTTCCTAATTGGTGACCAATTAAAATTATATTAAAACCCTGTGCGAAGTGATTCTTTGATCTGCGAAACGGGCCACAATTTTCATTGCCAAAAAGACTCACTGTGCTCACTTTGAAAATTATTTCTCGAAACTTTACAAATGTGTCTTGAATCACCTCCGCCTCGCATATGATACTCATATGCTAAGTCAGTTTCGGTTACATTAAAAGCTCCTTGCAAATTATAATTTAATTGAAAGATGGAAAATAAAACAACATTTTATTAATCCACTGAAAAAAGTATTATTTATGTAGGATACTTAGCTTCGTCGTTCAATTTTACCTGTATCCTGACAGAGGCGGCAACAGCGATGCGGCAAAAGGAGGCAGCCGTGTTCGTCATTTCGGATTTGAAATGTGGCTTGCTTTCGCCTGAATTTTTCATTGGATCCAGGTTAGATAGATATACACGGATGCCATCCTCCTGCACATTCACCCCCTATGACAGTGTCAGCGTAATTACTCTGATTATATGAGCGAATTGAAAAAATTATGTTTGCATGAATATGTGCGGGGCACAGTAAATGGTGATTTCGGTGGACCGAGCAAAAGTGTGAAGGAGCAAGGGTAGGATCCTGTATGTTATCGCTAATAGAAGTTGGGAATTTGAATGTCCGAAAAGAAGTTTCGATGTTGGATAAATATTTTTCGAATTTATTCTCGGTTCATTTTGCCCGGACCAAATCCAGGCAAAACCTATCGTTATCTAAACATATCGTTTAAATGCGGCAAACGATTCTAGCTCGAGGGAATCAGCAGGAAAGTCGGGTGCGACAATTTCTACGTAAGTGAAGATAAACCACATGTCTACGTGCCTATGTTTTATGTAAATGATGTATCTGCTATCCGTAGTGCGAATGAAACTCAAAGCATCCGTAGGCAACCCATTTCCCATCTCCTTTTCGACGACCCACTCTTACAAGGTGGTATTATACAGGCGTGACTATGTATACTGAACGAAGAATTATATCATCATATCATACATGAGTGCTTCGGAATTGCTCTAACTACGTTTGCTACAGTAAAATTTCATTTATTTTCGCATTAGCAAAATTCCATTTGCATTTTATTAATTTTTAATATCGATAGCAATTATAAAGAAATTTCCTTGTTTAATATTTAGAGTTCAAAAAGCTTCGTGATATTATTATAACTACGGAAAAGGGTGATGCTCAGAATTAGATAAATTTAGAAAGTCATTAGTGTTGATATCTTACGATAGTAACGAATTCACGTGCTGCAATAATAAGTTTAAAGTAGATACCGTCGCAATATTTAAATAAAATTGTTTTAAATCAAATATTAGTTAAAACGTAATTTTGTTAATTAATTGTTAGCAGCTCAAGCTTGGCTGGAAAATGTCCATTTACCAATTGGAACATTTTTTTTTGATGTTTTGACAAAACAATGAAAATTCATAAGCAGCTAATACCGAGCGACAAAAGTATTGGAGCGTTAACAGATTAAGATATCCTTTCTCTTTTACTTTGCGTTAACTATTAGCCAAGTTATCACTGCATTATTATCGAAGGATTGTTGTACATATCTTGATAAAAATCCAAAACTAGTACCGGCTTTAGTAATTCAATTTAATGATTAACAACACTGCGATCAAAATTTTGTAATATGCGGCACAAGTATTGCAACTAAATAATTGATTCAGAGTACGTAATCTCTTAAATAATTATAGAATATAAAAAAATGGAAACATTTTAAGTACATGGTATATTAGTCCTCCCGTATTGCCTCATTTTACATCAACAACTGCCTGCATCTTGCGGGAAAAGAGTTTAGTAGCCGTTGTATGTGATCCTATTGCACCAACTTCCTAAATCCTTCAATCGCTAATTGTCTCTGCTCGAGTTTTTTTCATGTTGATTCTACGAAAACGCTTCAAGCAGGACCAAATATTCTCAATGATTTTCAGATAGGAACTTTGAGGTGGCCAGTTTAGAACGTTGAAACCAACGCAATTTGGAATTTCAGGATCTTTTCCCTTATGACACGATGCGTTGTTGTCTTCGAGAGTTAAGTTGATAGTTTTATGCAGCTTACTGCCAGATAGGAATGCATTGTCGTTTAACAATAAAAGTTAAGGAACATCCGTAGAGGTTTCACCGTCTAGTGCAATTAAATCTCCAAGACCATGCAAGCAAACACAGCTCCAAACCTTAACTGAGCCGCCTCCATGTCCTTGCGTCGATTTTTTGGCCATAGATTTTTTTGTTTGTCATTTTAATCCCTCAAATTGTTTTCCATAATGGCCATGAAAAGAGAAATTATCTCTCATGGGACCACAATGAAAAAATTGTTTCACAACAATTCAAGAATGTTTAGTTGAAACCTTTTCTAGAAATGACAAAAACTCTACAAAAACCATTCGATATCACATAAACTGCCAAATACAATGCACCTTCATAGCAGTTTAACGACAATTTCTATTTTGCAATAGTTTTGCCGCATATTGCAATATTTTTCTCACAGAGCAGTTGATCATTAAATTGAATTTTTAAAGCAAATACTGGTTTTGGATTTTTTTCGAAATATATGCTACTATCCTTTCATAACTACGCAGTGATAACATGACTAATAGCAAACGCAAAGTAAAAGAGAAAGGGTAAACTTTGATATCTTAAAAAAATTCAAGTTGAATGTTTTGAAGTTGCAATACTTTTTCTACTGGGTGTGGAAAAAGTATTGAGAATATTATTTGGCAGTTTTGGGACAAATTTTTTTAATTTCCATAGTAAATTTCAATGCTTATCATTAAACTTACATAAATTTATTCATGTTTCATGTCAATCACATGCGACAGTTGCTAGTATAATGATATAATTGGAGCTCACTTCTTCCTTGGAATTCTCCACTAGGTGGCAGCTGTCTTTATAGATAGTTGTTCCTAATTGAAAATCCTACATCAGCGGGCTTAGTTCCTCTTATTCAATTTTTCTCCACATAGTCTTCTGCACTTATTCTTATTTTGTATAATTAACACATATGTTATCATTGGATATGCAAGTGTTTCATACGCAAACACTATCACCCTGGCTGGTTTCATTAGTCGAACCAGAAAAATAATATCCTAAAGAAAACCGAATTCCTATATAAAAGAAATCAACCTTACAATAGAATTCACATGAGAAATAATCCTGACGCACAATTTTACCTAAATTTTTAGTTTTCCCAAAGTCAACTAATAACTGATTGGCAGACCCCTGCTAAAGTTAGAATAGAATTAAGGGCTACATATGTCAATTAGACATTAGTGGCTCATGTGTCAATTAGAAATAAATTAACAGACGTAGCCCTTAAAAATATATTTAATTAATAATTATATAAGAGATTTGAAAATAACAAAACCCTGCAAGGATATTTTCTGATCCTTGGAGGACGACGAAAAAATCCTTGTAATCAGTAACCAGGGCGGTCCCATAAAAATCTTTTCAGGCAAAAAATTCAAAAAAATTTTAAAATTAGAGAGTATAATCTAGAAGATGTCATACCTGATTTTGAAAATATCGTTTAACGACAAAATGGTGGACGTTTTGAATATAAATACTAACTTTTAGACGAAAAGTTGACCTATATAACCAAAACTTGAAGTGAGGAAAAAAGAAAATCCTACCCAAAAAGATACCTAATAGATGATTTTGTATTGAATTGATCGCGAAAAATTCAAGCCAATCGTTCGTTTTTGATAAATTTCGGTTACCGATTTCGAAAAGAGTTTTTAAGAAAAAGGGGATTTCAAAATTTGTGATTGAAGGAATCATGAAATTTATTCGCCGCATCAAAATTTTGCTGTTGACGCCGTATTTCACCTTTTTTATCTGTTCTTGCGCTTGCAGCTTGGCTTTCTCTAGGCGAGTTTCGTTTTCTTGGGCCGTCTTCTTCGTTTCCCATGTCGATTCGACCGATATTTCCAACACGTTTTTAACTTCCAGTAACGCCATTGCTAAACATGCATATTGACAGAAATAGAGCAATGTTACTGAATTTCGCCCTGATTTTTTGTAGAGACCTCCATTAATATGTATCATAAATGCCTTAACCCACACAAGGGTTATTTTGTCCTAATTAATCCAATTTCCACAAATTATATCCTAGTTTAGTGAACCAATACAAAAAAATCTCCCTGTCAACGTCGGCATTGTATTCAATGGACAGACATTGACGCAGAAATCCGATCGATTTCGAAACTGTTGGCTTATTTCTTTTAAATTAATAGAAAAACTTCATTCTTTTAATGGAAATTAAATCAATCTTCAATCTTTTCAATCTTCAAACACATTTCACGATTTCAGCTATAACAAGCTTATTTATCAAAATATTAATTTGGCGTTTCCACCAGATAGTATTGAAACCTCACGCTTCTCAAGATTTTATGGACCACTCTAAGTGTATATCTCCCTCTTAAGAGAATTACATAAGTAACTTTTGAACCTAATAGTTGACCGGAAAACTGAATTCAAATTTCGTATCTTCTGGTCCAAAAAAACTCTGTGGTAGAACAAGAACAACATAAAAGTTTTCTCCCTTCAGCGCCAGCTGCAATGAAACTGGTCTTTTGAAGATGAACTAGTCAAATCCTGAAACACTTACAGCGTATGATATTCTGTTTTACTAATTGATACTCTGTATCGATACTCAATTCCATACTCTGAATTTTTCTATTTTCATTTTCAAAATTTTCACAACAAACATTTCAAAAAAAAAGAACAAAAATATGTTACCGATAAAGATGACGAATGAGTCTTTTGTCCCTTTGTTTATAAAGTACTATAAATTTATTATTTTTTTTATTTTAATAATTCTTTATTGGTTTCCTTTATTTTGACATTTTCCAACAGTTTAATGCTTATATTTAGAGATCTGAGCAAAAACTTCATTAGATTACATTAAACGTTAGATTTCGATCGAGTTTTATACCCAAATAGGTCAGTTCTTGGACCAGAGAATTCTTTCCAAGCATTGGTAGATTTTTTTTCAGCATTTCCTCTAGGTTGCAGATGATCTGCTTAGGATTGTTTCCACAGGTGTAGCAACAAATGTGGTCCACAAAAGCAGGAAATTGGTAGTTCTGACTTGTGGGTATGTTAGACCTGTATACATTGAAAAGTGTTGGACTCAAGCATGAACCTTGTGGAACACCAGCAGGAGGGATTTTAAAAGCGGATGTTGATCCTATAACTTCAACTTGGTATGTTCTATACCTCAGAAGGAATTATATTAGTTTGCGCAGGTATGGTATAGTACTGTATTCTTTGAGCTTTTAAATTAGGTCATCATGCCAGACGTTATTGAAAGCTTTTTGAATATCGATGGTAAGTAGGCCAATCGACTGTTTTGAAGTTAGGGCTACTTTTATGTCTTTGGAGGCACGTAGTAGTTGGTGCTATGTTGAGTATCAATGCCTGAATCCAAACTGAAAGTAAGTGAGTATGTTATTGTTTTCAATGTAATCTGTCAGCTTTTTCAAAATAAGCTTCTTAAAAAAGTTTACGAAGCATCGGCAGTGCGCTTATTGGCCTTATTTTCGTGGATCTTTACCAGGCTTCGGGACTGGTATTATGCTGGTGTATGTCCAAAAGCTTGGAAAGTGTGAAGTTTTCAGACAGGCGTTGTAAATGAGGCAGATTAGCAGTATTGCTATTTTTGGAAGGCTTTTGATCGCTTTATTGGGTATCCCGTCGAATGCAGGGACGTTACCATTCTATAGCTTCTTAATTTGCTCAATTATGTGTTGTATTTTTGAAATGGCTCCGGGAGGTAAAATGGCGGCGTTTGAGTCAAATAGCAGTTTGTTAGCTACTATTATTTCTGACATGCTGTTGTTGATCTCGTGGGAGATATTGTTGTGTTCGTGGAACTTATCAGCAAGTAACTCTGATTTCCCTTCACTAGAATAGACTGGGTAGGATTTTCAGAGCATATGATGTTTTTGTTTCAGAATTTTTGTCAACTCCAAGATTTTTCGTGCGTTGCAGTCAAGGTTGGTGAGAAGATGGTTCCAGTGGGTGTTTCGGAGGTTCGTAATTTTGATCTTGATAGCTCTCGTTAGAGACTTTACGCCGGTCTTCAAGAAGGAATCACGATTTCTCTACCGCTGGCGCCGTAGAGAATTACGTGCTCTGATCAGCACATAAATGTCTAGATAATGATTTTAATTAATTTATATTTGTATTTCTGCTTACAAATATGACCAGTGTCCGTAAATGACAGCGTTGTCCAGAAAATGTTATTTTACTTAAGTGTAAACTTTATTAGATTTTTTTTTTGAAACCGGTGGACGAGCAGTGGTGGTGGTGACCGAAAAGTTCGAAAAAACCTATTTCAACGGAGAAAGTTTTCGAATATCATAGGGTCCAGCTTTTCTATATCCGCCGGTTTGTCAATTTACAAACTCACCAAACTAATGAGTACATGTATACATTCTATGTCTAAGAACGATTTAATCCACGTTGATGAAGCTGCTCGTACCAATATTTTGTATGGTTATTTGTATTATATAAATATAAATATATAAATTCAAACTCATTGTAGGTCTCCTCTGCAAAATGTGTTCTCTTAAAAAAATTTTCTCTTAAAATGTGTTCCAGGAGATATTAATATGACTAAACCATAGGGACTTTTGAAATAGTTGACCTAGCCTAGGCTCACTTTTGTAAAATGACGCTCACACAAATTATCAAAAAGGATCATTTTCTACCAAAAATTAAGTAACCCTTTTTATTTTACCTAGAACATTAACTTATTCGCAATGAAGACACTTATGCTAAATGCATACCAGGATCACGTTATCCTCCAGCTCGCACACATTTAGCTTTCAGGACTCTCAGAAGGTGAGGAGAAGCGCGCTGAGATCCCAGGCCAAAAAATAATGTATCTCTATGGGGAATGAATCTGGTTCATATGCACGATAACAAATCGTTCCTAAAAGACCTCCTTCGATGGTTCAACTTTTCCCGCAAAATTAATATGATAGCATATTTGACGGTGCAAAGATAAGCCACTTTTTACCAAAATGAAAATTAGGAAACAAAATTATCTTGAATTGAACGTTCCTTAAAATAAAGAAAAATCAAAATTTTCGCAAGGGATCAGAGCTATTTCATCCCAGAGCGTTGTTATATATTGCTATAAACTCCTTTGAAAGCAAAGGACTCCTCTTCTGAAACAAAGCTTGTTACAACAAATTTCGTTTTCCATTTTATCATTGTTCAACAAAAACCCAGAACCATTTTTGTTCAAACATCAAATATTGCGGGAGTAATACATATTGCATATGGAAAACACTGAAGAAGGGAACACTGCTACACCCGATACACAATTATATTGGGCATGCGAATAAGTTTCCGCCGTTGGTAGACAGATGTCGTTACATATACTATTTTAGTGTCAGCTGTGGTAGGCTTCATGAAATTGGAAGTTGTATGCGTAAGCTCACGAACGCAGTAGTCGACGTTCCTTCAAAGCTTGAAAACCTTTCTATTTCTCGTGCTGAAAACATCGAGTTTCATACCGAAAAAACTGCATTTGCGGGAAGTCTTAGTTCATTATTTCATTCTAAAAAAAAGTGCTGCGGAACTTATCATATAATGCTCGATGTTTACGGTTATCACGCTCCTTCTAAGACGACTTACAGAGAGTGGTTTCGGTGTTTTTAAAATGATGATTTTGACGTGACTGATAAAGATCGTGCAGGAGCAGCGAAGAAGTTTGAAGACTCACAACTACGGGAATTGTTGAATGAAAATTCAAGTAGGAGCCTTGAAGAAATTTCGCAGGAGTTACATATTGGCAGATCTACCGTCTGTAAGCGCTTATAAGTTATGGGAAGGATCCAAAAATCTGGGACTTGGGTGCTGCATCAACTGAGAGAGAGAGGGACGTCGAACGGCGTTTGGTGATGTGCGAGATGCTACTTCAATGACAAAAAAGAAAGGGTTTCATGCAACGAATTGTGACGGGGGATGAGAAATGTATGTACTAAGATAACCAAGAAACTAAGACATGATAAGCTGATTTTGCTGCACGACAATGCATGGCCACATGTAGCCAAGCCGGTCAAAAATTATTTGGAAGGTGTGGATTGGGAAATCTTGCCCCACCAACCGTACTCCGCAGACATTGCTCATTCGGATTTCCATTTGTTCTGCTCCATGCAATTGGCCTTCACTGGAAAACGATTTATTTCTTACGAAGGCATAAAAAAATTACTCGATGACTGGATAGAATTGAAGGATGGGGATCTTTTCCGCTTAGGAGTCCATCTACTACCAGAAAGATGAGAGAAGATCATAGCTTCAAATAGTGCATACTTTCAATGACGTAGTTGTATTCTTTAATGTTGAAATAAACTAAAAAATTGTCAAAAAAAAACGGCGGAAACTTACTCCCATACCCAAAAGAACAGAATGAAAAATAGAATTAATTTGGAGAGAATAGAAGAAAACGAAAAGAAAATTAAGACGCAAGAATACCGAGGAAACGAAGATTTTACAGCAATAAGTTAATAGCGTTTAGAATAGATAGCCTGCAAGTCCTGCAACATTTGTTATAATCAGATCTAGGGTTTCTCTCGAGTTATTCAACTGAATAAATTACTAAAAATGAGAAAATGGTCAATTAAGGGTGAGAGTTTCAAATGATGGATTAGTAGGAGCGATAAGCATTAAATGTTTTGGGGCAAAAGTCATAGATTGCTTCGAAATAAATAAAAGTGAAAAATGTGAAAAGTGACGAACTGGAAGATGAGAATTACCGAAAAAGACACAAACCTAATAACCCTCATTAAACCGTTATCTGAAACAGATACACTTTATAAACAGTCGTCTAGCAAACCCAGCCCAAGATTAAAACTTTCGACTAGAAAAAACCAGCACATATGTAAGAAACTGTCCGGTTCACAATCCTTAAATCCTGCTGAAGATGATTATGGAAACCCGAAACGCATCCTCAACCAGACCCTAACAAGACCAAGGGGCCTTGCTTCTCTTGTATTGTATCAGAGTTTTTTCAGCTCTATTCTCTGACCAAATTGGTATACGAAATATATGACGCGAGCTGAAAAAAGTTCGTTGCCTCACTTTAAAATTATGCCCTTTGCCGCAATTTATTTACAGTCCCCGAAATTCGGCATGTTGTATCAGATTTTTCCTGAATATAAAGGACAAATTTTGCCTAGTAATCAAAGTTTGCTTTAAACTCGGGAGATTTCTGGAAAGCTGAGCTCTTGTAATGTCCAGCCTTGTTGATTGTGTTATTCTTTGTAAAAATGCTTTACAAAATTGAACAATGTACTTGATAATTGTTGCTCCAAGTCCTTACAAGATTTAGCAGAAAACTGTCGCTATGTCATGTGACGAAACCGGTTTCCATACTCCGATAATAGGATGTAGATTTATTGAACCTTGTGCTACGAGCTTATGACAGTTCACTGACAGACAAAAACCACTAATTTGCTTGCATTTAAGTAGTTTCTAGCAAGGACATTGCAAATTTTGGCTGTTATCAAAATTTCCTCTCAGAGAGCACTGGTTCCAGAGCACTAAATAGACACTCGCACAATTGTTCACCAAAACCGAAGAAGAGATTCTGATGTTGAGTACGAAAATAACCAAATTGGGTTGGAGGATGGGCGATATTTTGTTCGATGACCCCCAATCAAACATTGTATGATTGATGTTAGTTTTTTCATTGTAGTTACCTCTTTTATTTAATGTAAGGTCTGAAAACGCGAAATACAATCCTTCTTGCTATGACACGGATCTGTCGATCATTTTGGAAACTAGTTGTTACATTCTGCAAGTGTTTTGGCATACACACTATATGCTGCTGACAGTCTTCACTTAAAGCACCCAATAATGTCCTTTTTACTACAGCGTAGGGTCAATTAAAACCTATTTTCTTCTTCTGGATAAAGGATGAGCCTCTTCAATGATATACCGGGCGACCATTGATTGGATACTTTTTGTTGTGCACTTGTTCTTCTTTGTCATATTTCTGCTTCTTTTTGAAGTTCCGTTATAATCGTTGATACTAGTCTCTTTGTTTGGGCGATGTACATTTTTCAACACAGAACGAATGAAGCTTTTTACAGCCCACTACATTCTGACAACCTCTTCTTGTCATTTCCACTTGTCATATCCACATACTTTCTGCTGAAGTCGCTTTAAAAAACTTACATCTGAAAGTGGAATAATCGTCGTTCATGTAGAAGGCTGCCTAGTTGATGTGCTTCTTCACTTTTCTTTTCCACATTGATGCGTTATCTATTTTCAGCAAGTTTTCTTCTAAGCGCCTTATAGTTTCTTTTAAAGGTATATTGGGAAAGAGAGCTCGAACATCGAACGATACTAATATTTCGTCCTTCTTGAGTTTTACCTCATTCACCGTGTGGATTAATTACTGTAATTGTTAAGTAGTGATTTACCTCCCATTTTCAAGTGTCCTAACTCCTTGACTAACCGTTTCGAGAGCAGTCGGATCAAAAAGCATCTATGTAGCCCTATCTTGGTTAAAAAGGTGAAGGTTGTTTACGCCCTGATTGTGGGACTTTGAAGCGCGCAATGATTATAGACTACCAACTAACAAACCTTGCCTGTCAACCTTAGAACCTTGTAATATCATTGTAATCCTCTTAAAAACTTGATCACGCAGATCACACAGATCACAGATCATCACAGATGTGCAACTAAATATCTAGTTCTACATCTAAATAGTACTTCATAGAGGAAAAGGACGTTTCATCAGCGAATACTGATATTTGACAGAAATTAGATGCGGCTAGTTCAGAAGTATAAATATTGAGAAGCGTTGGACTCAATCAGAGCCTTGAGGGACACCGGCTGGGTGTCGTTGTGAATTATATCTTTAAGGAGGGACGCCTTCGTCTAAGCCAGGTAAATCAGCGTAATGGATTCTTGATGTTTATGATCTAGACTCTCAGGCCACATGGTGTGAAATACCGTTACAATGTCGGGTCCTTTGAACCACAGTAAAGTTCATGTTCCGTGTGATATTCGCGTCTAAATTTGGAATATTCGCGTATTGAAAGTTTGGTAACAATAGGGTTCTCTATGGAAGCAATCAATTTTTCAACGATATGATTTTCGAATAGTTTTCAAAGGAATGGTAGAAGACTGTCTATAATTCCCGAATTTGAGAAGGTTTTTCCGAAGAAGTGAGAAATGCTATTAATCATGCTCTACGCATGGATTGACTAAATAGCAAATGAAAACAACACCTTTCTTTGGAAACTTCTACATTGCTGTGTTAGGCCAACCATCGAAACATGGACCCTTGTATTTCCCTGGATATAATGTTCTAGTTTTTTGAGCTGATTGCTGAGCCCGTATTCAATGAAGGCACTTGGAGGTCACTTGGAGTTAGGTCAATTTTTAAGAAAATTTCTCCTTTCCAAAAGATCCAAAGCGTTGTTGTGGTTTGAATAGTTAGAGATGTACTGGGCGTTGAACTTTTTAGCGAGAAGCTCAGTTTTTCCTCCGCATGAGGTCGCGTGCTTACCGTTTACATAACTCAGTTAAAAGGTATTAGCTTGATTCTTCAGTAGCAAAAGTCTATAAAGTCTCCAGCCCTTTCTCGAATAATGGTCTAAATTTTCAAACATATTACATACTTGGATGCTGTAGAAATTTACAAATTACAAGTTACAAGTTACAAATACTTGTTGTCATCGACTTAACTCCCACCTTTAGAGTTGAATTGTTACATATCCTTCATGTAAATTTCGCACATATGTTTCCGCTACATATTACACCTCTCATTAAATAGACTTTTCAATGTTATAAAACCATCACATTTTTCCGATCGTATTTAGCGCGGCAAACATCCTTAGATCTTTTCAATGTCATAAAACCATCACATTTTTCCTTTCGTATTTAGCGCGGCAAACATCCTTAGATCTTTTTACCGTCATAAAACCTATCCTAATCCTTTAACACATGTGCGAAATAATTAACTAATAGATAGGATATTGAGGCGACTGCATAGGTATATAAGAAGTTAGTTCTCAAGTCTACATTAGTCTTAAGAAAGATTCCAAACGGAACATGTAAATAATTAATCGTGGAAAAAAAAAAAAATAAAGTTGAAGATAAACTTGTGTTGCGTTTTTTTTTTGTGTCCGAGGAAATCATTAATGGCGCAGTCGGTAGGATACGCGGAGTAAAAAGATTACTCGATTTTTTTTAAAAAATCAGTCGCGTATAGTATCACGTCTGTCTAAAGATATTCCCCAAGAGGAGGAAAATTCACGATTAACGCAGACGCGAAAATAAAAGTGATCTCGAAAAAAAAAAAACCAAAAATCGTTCACGATAGTGCTAACAGACAAGGAACCCGTGCTCTTCGAAAAAAAAGAAAAATTCTTGAAAGTGAATAAAAAGTTTTAAGGAAAACTCGACCTGCTGAAAAAAAAAAAAAAACCAAAAATCGTTCACGATAGTGCTAACAGACAAGGAACCCGTGCTCTTCGAAAAAAAAGAAAAATTCTTGAAAGTGAATAAAAAGTTTTAAGGAAAACTCGACCTGCTGAAAAAAAAAAAAAACCAAAAATCGTTCACGATAGTGCTAACAGACAAGGAACCCGTGCTCTTCGAAAAAAAAGAAAAATTCTTGAAAGCGAATAAAAAGTTTTAAGGAAAACTCGACCTGCTGAAAAAAAAAAAAAATAAACAACTAGCAGATTACAAGGAATCACGCTGAAAGGAGTCTTATAGTCGGTCCACAGGAGCTCCAGCACAAAACCAAGTAAATTTTACACTGTGAATTTTACATATTCAAAAATAAAATTTTTATATTCTTAAAATCCGATGTATATATATATTGTATAGACCATTATCTAAAAATCTTGTATTTTTTTTTTATACCAAAAACTGCCCCAAAATCTCAGTTTATAATCATTTTTGTAAGAGTGGTTTGGAATCTGGTGTAAAGAAAAAAATGACGAACAACGAAGCCCCTGCAATACAAATCAACCCCCTTAAATATCTAAACAGTCTCCCCGAATATGATGGTAAACACGAGAACTTACAAACATTCATAAATTTAGTAGACAGAGTGAAACCCATTCTAGAAGCTTACAATGAAGTTTCTCAACTTCTTTTCAGTGACATCATTAAAAGTAAGCTTAAAGGGAGAGCAAAGGAAACAATCGACATTAACTGTCACGCTGTCCTTTGGTCGGAAATTAAACAAATCCTCCAAAATAACTTTGGAGATCGTCTGAGTATGGACGAACTCTTCGACAACCTTAGAGGCGCAATCTTTAAAACTAATACACTCGAATTTTATAATGATATTAGAAGCAAACTTAGGCGACTTAATAATAAAACCCGTATAGTCTTAGGAACAAGCACTGCAACCAACGAGTGTGCTAGAAATAATATGAAAACAGCACTCAACGTCTTCAAAAACAAATTACCCGAACCCATGAAGACAATATTATTTTGCAGAAATCCCGAAACCCTTGAATCTGCCATGGACATTCTCTTTACGGCTGGGTACGCATACTATGGTTCAAATGGACAAATTTACAAAAACCAGACTACAGACGGAAACAATGACAAAAACCAAATCAATAACAATAATAATAATAAACCAAATATTCCAAATAACAGTTCCCGTAATAATAATAACAATAACAGGCCTAATAATAATAATCAAAATGATAATAGACAAAACAGGAATAATAATAATAACAACAACAACAACTATCATAGGTTTAATAATAATGCTAGTAACTACAATAATAACAACAACGCTAACAATAATAACAATTATCACAATAGATTCAACAACAATAACAACCGATTTAATAATAATAATCAACAAAGCGAACAACAAAGACGACCTCATGAACACAACTACAGAGTTCATCAAAGCGAAACCCAATATCCATATAATCCTAACGCATCAGGAAATCCTCGGTATTTCGAACGGCAACCATCGCCAGAACCCATGGACATAAATATTACTGAAATGGCACAAAATTTTCTTCCACAAGCCTCGGACGAAAATTACCTTATATAGTTGTGAAGACAAAGACAAAACCCTTAAAATTTATCATAGATACCGGAGCTACACACTCTATTATAAACCCCGGTCTCTGTCATCCTAAGTGGAAAATAAATACACCAGATACAAACTTAAAAACCCTCCAACATGTTATTAATATTCACGAAAAAGTCAAAATTCCGCTCTTTGAAGAATTGGGAGACAAGGCTCAAGAAATTGAACTATTCGTCTGTCAATTCCACGAATTTTATGACGGAATCTTAGGCAATAATGTACTAAAACAACTCGATGTAATTATAGATTATAAGAATCAAATATTACGCGCCGGAGAAAAAACTATCCCCATCTTCTTCGAAATCAAAGAAGATGAGCAATATTGTCTCTTTAATAGGGCCGGACTCTACGAAGTATCCGTGCCTGTAGACCAACAACACGGTCTAATACACCTCCCTGGAAAGACTTCCAAAGATGGAAAAGTCCAACTTGAGGAAGGTATTTACGACGCAGTAAATTCTAAAGTATTAGGTTTAGTAAAGATACTAAACGAACATCCCACAAAAGTTAAATTTACCCCACAAGAAACCACACCTGTAACCTTCGAAAACTTTAATGTAATTGATAACGAGGTTAAGGGATCTTTCTCCATTTCTGAACAGATTAGAATTGATCATCTGAATAATGAAGAAAAAGGTAAATTACTGCCATTAGTAAAGAAATTTTCAGACATCTTTTATAACGAAGAGTCTGATTTATCCTTCACTAATTTAATTAAACATGAAATTCGCACCTCAAATAATATCCCAATATACGCAAAAACATACAGGTATCCGTATATTCACAAGGAGGAAGTACGGAAGCAAATCAAAGAAATGTTAGAGAAACGTATCATACGACCTAGCAAATCACCCTATTCAGCACCAGTTTGGATCGTTCCAAAAAAAATGGATGCAAGTGGGAAACCTAAATGGAGACTTGTAATAGATTATCGAAAACTCAACGAAGTTACGATCGATGACAAGTACCCCATTCCCAATATCGAAGAAATCTTGGAAAAACTGGGAAGAAGCCAGTATTTTACCACGCTAGATTTGGCAAAAGGTTTCTATCAAATAGAAATCGAAGAAAAGGATATACATAAAACCGCCTTTAGTGTCGAGGGTGGGCACTATGAATTTCTACGAATGCCTTTCGGGTTGAAGACAGCCCCTGCCACATTCCAACGTCTTATGAATTGCATACTTGCAGATTACATAAACAATATATGTCTCGTATATTTAGACGACGTAATAATATTCTCTACTTCTTTGCAAGAACATGTTGATTCACTCAACAAAATATTTACTAGATTTAGAGAAACTAATTTAAAGGTACAATTAGATAAATCTGAATTTTTCAAACACGAAACCAACTTCCTAGGCCATGTAGTCACCAGAGAAGGAATTAAACCCAACCCGCAAAAAGTTGAATGCGTTCAAAATTTTCCTATACCTAAAACCCCGAAACAGATCAAACAATTCCTTGGTCTGGCTGGGTATTATCGTAAATTCATAAAAGATTATTCCCGTATTATAAAACCCATGACAAAATGCCTCAAAAAGGATGCTAAGTTAGACATACAAAATCCAGAATATATCCATGCTTTCGAAACGATCAAGAATCTTTTAACAAACGAACCCATTTTAGTATATCCAGACTTCAATAAAATCTTCACACTTACAACTGATGCTAGTAACTATGCTCTTGGTGCCGTCCTATCTCAAGAAGGACGACCAATTAGTTACGCTAGCTGCACACTAAATGACCACGAAATTAACTATAGCACCATTGAGAAAGAACTTCTCGCTATTCTTTGGGCCACAAAATACTACCGCCCATATCTTTTTGGACGTAAGTTTATAATTGAAACTGACCATCGACCTCTCACTTGGCTCTTTTCTATAAAAGAGCCCAACTCTAAACTCGTAAGATGGAGACTTAAACTTTCAGAGTTTGATTACACCATCAAATACAAGGAAGGAGCAAAGAACGTAAATGCCGACACTCTGTCCAGGATACCTAAACCAGAAATAAACTTAGTCGAAAATCAAACTATAATCCCAACGAGCTCTTCTTGTATCAACGTTTTCAAAAACCAAATAATCATAAATAAATCAGACTCAGGCTCCCTTAGAATTAAAAAGAAAAAAATCTTCAACAAAAACAGGACTACTATCAACGCCAAACAGCTGGATGAGCAAGACGCTATCACATTGCTAAAGAACCATTTTAATCCCAATGGATTAAACGCTATTCTAATTGAAAACGAAGATTTCTTCCAAAACATATATTCCACATTTAGCAACAATTTTATTACCGATGGAAAATTCAAAATCATTAGATGTAACGTCCTCTTAGAAGACGTAACAGACGAAGAAAACCTAGCCAAAATTATAGAAGAAGAACACCTTAGAAATAATCATAGAGGAATCGAAGAAGTGACTAAAGAACTCAAACTAAAATACTACTGTCCGAAACTGAAGGATAGAGTCACAAATTTCATAAATAACTGTGAAATATGCAATTGCGAAAAGTACGTCCGAAATCCACCTAAGCCCCTATTCAAACTAACAGAAACTCCACAAAAACCTGGAGAAGTAATTCATGTAGATGTGTTTTACACATTAGAAAAATTTCTATTCTTAACAATAATTGATAAATTCTCCAAGCATGCATGTGCTATTAAAATTATTGGAAGAACTTGGACCGAATTTAAGAGAGCTCTTGCCTATTATTTCAGTCAGTTTGGTACAATAAAAGAAATAATAGTTGACAATGAGTTAGGGTTTAAAGCAATCCCTTTGAGAGAATTTCTATCAAATGAAAAGGTTGAAGTTCATTATACCTCTAGTAGCAACCATACTTCCAATGCTGATATAGAAAGACTCCACAATACCATCAACGAACACATTCGCCTTCTCAAACACGACCCTATTAATAACCAGAGTACAGTAGAAGAAAAAATTCTGAAAATAATTACCTTTTACAACAACACCATACACTCCTCTACAAACAGGAAACCCATTGACTTCATCAACGGTAATATCCACCAAGATGAATATCCCGCAATCCACGAGATAATCCACCAAAGAAAACAAAAAATAATTGATAAGCTCAATCGAAACCGAGAAAATGTGGAAATAGATACCGGTCCAAATTTTATTAAGGAAACCAGAGGAGGTAAAAATCACACTAAATTTAGGAAAATTAACTCTGAAAAAATAGACGAAGACCACATTGTAGACACAAATAACCAAAACAAATACTTTCGCACTCACATAAAGACAAAAAAGAAATACCAAAATATAGAACACCCAACCATAAAAGCAAAACCTAATAAGAAACATAATAAAAACCGACCCTCGACTTCTAAATCTACCACCAATAACTAAAACCCTTATGCATGTCATTCTCCCAGGAAAATGTTGTTACTACCTATAGTATCCTTCTGGAATGTACCACAAACCCATCGAATATCACAATAACGTGCTACACATTATTCAAACCAATTCCAACCACTCAGAATAGGTCCTTGTTATTGAATTACGATCTCTACGATCTCATTTTTAAGTAAACCCTAATGAAAAAAAAAAAAAAAAAAAAAAAAATATATATATAATAATTTAGAAGAAGTAAAAGATGTATGCATAAAAAAAAAAAAAAAAAAAAAAAAAAAAAAATATACCATAGAGCCTAATAATATAAATTACACTACAAAAACGTTTGAAAAAAAAAAAAAAAAAAAACAAAAAAAAAAAAAAAAATCATAAATCATATTACGGATTTTAATCTTTAAATTACAGTTACTTTTTCAAAGTATACAATGAAATAGTTTTTCAAAATTAATTTTTATATCAAAATCGTAGATTTGTATTTGAAGCAAATTGATAATACAAATACTATTGATAACTTTGTATTTAGAACAAAACTGACAATATTATAAGTCTGGGGTCAGATTTCATGATTGTAAATGCAATAATTTTTGTAACAGTCGCACACCTAAACCGTAATTAGCTATTTTCGTCGGAGCCTCAATCTAACGGTGGGGGTGTTACATATCCTTCATGTAAATTTCGCACATATGTTTCCGCTACATATTACACCTCTCATTAAATAGACTTTTCAATGTTATAAAACCATCACATTTTTCCGATCGTATTTAGCGCGGCAAACATCCTTAGATCTTTTCAATGTCATAAAACCATCACATTTTTCCTTTCGTATTTAGCGCGGCAAACATCCTTAGATCTTTTTACCGTCATAAAACCTATCCTAATCCTTTAACACATGTGCGAAATAATTAACTAATAGATAGGATATTGAGGCGACTGCATAGGTATATAAGAAGTTAGTTCTCAAGTCTACATTAGTCTTAAGAAAGATTCCAAACGGAACATGTAAATAATTAATCGTGGAAAAAAAAAAAAATAAAGTTGAAGATAAACTTGTGTTGCGTTTTTTTTTTGTGTCCGAGGAAATCATTAATTTGAATCTCGGGTTTTTTTGTCATTGAAGTCTTTCCGTATTTATATTGCGGCCGAGTTGGAGAGCTTTTAAGTCCTACTTCGGGGCTTTGTATTTTGAACTTATTCAAGACATACTTTTGTTTAAGTTTCCCGCCGAAAATCCTTGAAATTATTAATTTTTTTTCAAGGACTTCAATTGAACTTAACGTTTCATTTTTTTCACATATGCCTTGGATTTCGACCACTAAGGCACTGCACAGAAGCACCGACGGATTTCCATTGAATTCCGGCAAATGAGGTGATGATAGTGCTTTAAAACTTCACAATCTCAAATTCCAATATGTGAGTCCCATAAATTTGTGCCCAAGCAGATTATGAATATGTACACATATATGATGGGTATAATTAGATGGTTATAATTCCAAAGTCTGTGACGCACATTAGCATTTCAACATAGAAGTGTCTTTTGGATCTCTTTTAAAACCCTTGCGTTTTCTTGAGGCAATTTTGAATCCGGAAAGTAGACTGAATAACTCTCAACATTCAGTTCGTCTCTCCTTACCCCTTAGCTTTCCACAAATCCAGAATTGAAAGGCGGTAGAAGAGCGTGTTTGACTCCTTTTTTGCTCCCCTACTCCATCACCCAATATGGCAATAGTTTCGATAAATCCGCAAATTCGGTTGTACTTATAACTTTCTACTTATAGCACAATGAAAAAAATTTAACTGAAATTTCTTGCGAAAAGGACATTTCGCGTACTTTGTGTTTCCGAACTTAGACGACAGCTAGATGTATAGCTTTGTTCGAAAAGAGTGTCATACCTGCTCTTTGAAAAGAAAAAGAGTTATTGAGAGAGCACGTGTAAAATATTGATGCTGAAGTCAGAAAGAACCCTTCAAGAGGATCAAGTAGAAAAGAGGTTTAAAAACACAGTAGAGGGTTGAAGATCGAACTGTCCTATAGTATGATTTTTTTCGATTTGAAACTTCCAACCACACTATATTGGTGTGTTTTCTCCTTTGAATGACATATTCTTACATTTTGGCATTTCACATCAGTATAGTAAGTTAACAGGGATAACCCAAACAACCATCCCTGTTGATTTTCATCACGTCTCAATTCGTAGCCGATCCGAAAAGACTTTCACTAAGGGCTTAGTGGGTGCTGCTTATTTTTGCTGCTTCTGACGATAAAACAATATGTAATCAAAGTCATAGTAAATTTGTCATTTAAGCTATCCAAAACTATTGATAGGTTTTAGTTCAAACCGTTTAAATATGATTTCCTTCTGAACTTGTCACATGTTAATATGAAACGCTTGGCCTTCATTCAATTTTACTCTAATTACTCAAATCATGGTTTCATTGTCGTTAAATGGTTATAATTATATCAATAGTATTTAAAATTTCCAAAGCCCTAACTTTATCTGTTAACGCTGATCCATTATCTATTTATCTATTAATTCGTTCATCTACCAAATTGATTGGGATGTAGCATACATATGTATAAACTTCAATTCGAAATGTAACGATTAGTTATGATAATTATGCACAGCGTTTATTATTTTATTAGTTCACATATAATTCATACATGGTTTACATAATGATGATAACTGGCACTTTGTATAATGTAAAACTTTAAGTGCGTTATTGAGCCTTGCATAAATTTATTCATTTTAGCGCTTAGGCCCTACTTTGCATAAAATTATCGAACTTACCCGTGGCTTCATAATCTTGAAAGTATTGAAATTAATTTATATGGAATTTATTTTTATTGCTGTTACAGGAACTACTAATCCTAAGAGTTTTATGTATATTTAAATATTTAATAATCAGTTCAAGTTTAAATTAATAATCATCATTCAATTCGAAATGCACAAGATGAAAGTTAACAATTTGAAGAAACTGGTAACATACTTCTATAAAATATATGATCTATAAACAATAAAGTCCCGAAAACTGGAGTCAATGTTTTAAAAAATGATAGTTTTAAGCTCAATTTGACAAAACTTAATGCCCGACGTCCTCACTAAATTCAAAACGAATCGTTCCTGGATTGTAGCCCGCACAAAATAAACCTAAACCTAAAATTTTTTTGAATTCCAAACTATGTATGTAATCAATGTAATCAGCTTAGAACGTGAACTAACAGATTTCACTTTTTTTTGCATAAAAAAATTGGACTTACAATGTAGTTGTCGGAGTAAATATGTCTGCAAGGGTATTAAATACAAAAATTCACCAAAATAAGAAAATTCAATTCGACATGGGAAGGACAAAGGCGGGTTGGGATGCAAAAAAAATAGTTCAATTTTGATGCGGAGATTTTTTTCTCATACTCAGAAGAAAAGCTCCAAATCGCAAAACTAGTGATTTATACAATTTATATATTAAAAGACTTTTATCATTTCTACTTGCTATTGCTTTCGTTCCCATATTCACGACCACTAGCGCAATTACATTTCATGTGCATCCTTGTATTAGATTTTATCAAATAAATCTACGAACAAATCGCAGCGATGATATTATACGTAAATTCATCTCATGTGCTTTGTACACACACATCAGTATGTTTAGTCAGTAGCAAATGAGAGCGGAACACTATAGAATATTTGTTACTTACACTCCTTAGCTCTTTCAGCATACATTCATGCGTATACAATACAGAAAAACTCATCGTAAATCCTCGAATCTCATCTTAAAATAAGAGCTCTAATGTTTTTTTAATATAACCCCATAGACATACTCATTTCATTCTTCGATGGCTCCATCATCATCCCTGCGTGATGGTGGCGGTGATGATATTGCCGACTGCCTCCCCTATCACTCGCCAGCGTAGTCCTAGTCTCCCTGTTCATCGTAAACATACTTCGAATCTTTTACTTGTGCTTCTACTTCTTCACTTCTTATACGAGAGCTGATTTTCTATATTTCTGGAGATATATTTTTTCTTCTATTGAATACACATCATCCGGTTCTAAAAAGGATATAAAATGGAAACATAACAGAAAATCTCTAATGGTACATGTACATCTGCAGAAAAGAAGACAAAATATAGCGGCGCGGCATAGAGGGGCCGAAGACGAGCGCATAGAAGGCAACTAGAGTTTTGGGGGAAGCCCTCTCGCTGATGGAATGACGTCCTCAACAATGGGTGGTAAGTGCAGAAGTATAAAAAAGCAAATTTGTTGAAGTATTCTCATCGTCTACTACTGTTACTGCTGCTATTGCTTCTCAGGCTGTCGCTGTTGCTAATGCCATTGCCACTGCTACTCCTGCTGGTATGCTGACTATTACAGTCTATTGATTGAATAATCAATACACCACCATTTTTCTTATCGCACTACACGCTCTCTATTCATCCTCATTGCTCGGCAGCATTCGCGAAACGTTCACCTTGGGCGCGGGAAACAAGAAGTTTTAGAATTTGTAATGCAATATAATTTTAATGGGTGAAGATGCTGAGATCGATGCTGGCAAAGGATTGTCTTTAGAAGTGGGGTAGAATTTCATTTGCCTCGTGTCATACCGGCGCTTCGTCGGCGGAAGCTGTGTCCGGGATTCCGCTCATTTTTGCCAACGAACAGACCGAAAAAGGTCTAGATCCTTGGAAACAATAAACACGCGCTAAATTTTAATGTTCTTTCATTTGGGCGACATTAAAATTATTTAAATTATGAATCAATAGTTTCCCTCTGACTATCTTTAGATTCAGCAAAACAGAAACATCTCAACAGAAAACGCATAATTGCATTAATAAAAGTCCACCGCATCAAATGTAGAAATTGTGCAATACCCTCGTGCAGATACAACTGAAGGTTTTGTTATAATTGCAAAGCCAGACCGACCGACAATCCCTCAACGCTTAAAAGTCCCATATTAATCTTCGACCACCTTTGCCCCCTTCTAAACATCTAACTCCGACCTGCACTCTCCACTGCGTCCCGTGACACTTTAAAGTTTTCATTTTGCATGGGTAATAGGATGGAAACTACCCTCGAATATCATCTTCGTCGGCAGCCGCCCCCTGCCATCCGAGAACATCACCCAACAAGAAACTCACGCGATTTGGATGCTATAAAAATTTTCTCAATATTTTTTCCTTGTGCACATTTTCATTTCCTTCAATTCGAGGCCACCAACTTAGTTACATACTGTACAAGTGCTACCACCGCTCCGCCTAACACTCTTCATACACACCATCGCATCGGGTGTACACATTTTACAACTAGTACTAGAATTTTCAGCAAATCGTAAAAACTCCTTCGCCGTGCCATACCAACTATATTTATGGCTTCAGGTCCTCTTAGTTATATGCAATATGATGGCAGTGTGGTAATACAGCGTAGCTATTATAACGACGACGTCGACCCGGTGGTACAGTGCTTGCGCTTCATTCATCGCAGATACGCAAAAATAAGGGACGAAACGAAAGAGCAAAAACAACAACAATAAACACTGGTAGCTCCTGACGCTGATGAGACGAGCAAAGGTGGAAGCGAAGAAGGAATCTCTCTCCACCGCAGCCATCTCTAGTTCTCGGCCTGCATGTTCTTCGTTTTTTCGCTATACTCAAAGGATTCACTAATCTCTTGTGTTACAGCAGGGTAGTTAGATTGGATCCTTGTGCGCTTCCATTGTGAGCCGCTCGCCGCTTCCGTCCCGACGCTCGGCTTCTTCACTCGCGACTTGTCTCATGGCATGAAAAATTCTAAGACTCCATCTATTTCATATCAGTGCCACCTTCGGCTCCGCGCCTCCTTTTAAAAAATATATATACATTTTCGCCGTTATCCATAAAGCAAGTACTTTTTATTCGTGCCTGCCGAAAAACTCTCTGCTCAGTCGGCGATGTACCACTACAGGAAAACTATGACTGGATCCCGGGGACTAGCATCCTTATTTCACCCTACCCCTTGTATTCAATCATACACCTATACTGTGGCGCGTGTAACGACTACGTCATCCTGCTGGAAGGGAAACTTAGAAATTCTGCAAGTGCGTAAACTTTTTAGTTTTCTATAACTTTGTTAGAGCAGGGAATTTTTTCGAGCGGGCACTGGGATGTAATCGGTGGTGGCCCAATTTCCCTAAGACGAAACAACGCCAAGAAAACGACCAAACCGACATAATGGGGTTGAAATGTTCGCCAGCTTCTCCGTTTTCTTTTAATGTCGCTACTACTGATGGTACTATTTGCAGTGTTTTTCGTCGTTTCCTCGGTGGTGTCTTGTGATTTTCGAGGTTGCTGCATGATATTGTTGGCTCGTTTCGTAGACAGGGTGGGTGGCAGCAGCGTGGATGAGGCATTTTAGTTTAGATGTCTTAAGCCCTACTTTTTAGTGTACATTTTATCTATTTCCATTTTTTGCTCGTTTCTTTCTAAATGTAATTGTGAGTGTAAAATGTAGAATGGAGAGATTGGAGGAGCTGCGCTCCAAGTGAAAAAGAAACGAAAGTTGCCAAGTAGGAAAGTTTCAGTATTTTTGTGGTATGGGAGGTAAACAAAGTTTTTCGTAAATTCAAAGTATAAAACGATAAAAGCGGTGGCGGCCGGGGTGGCTTCGCAGAATAGAAAGCGATTGTGCATAGTTGGATTTATTCCACTACCGTTATTTCCGGGGGTTTGTTCGCGCAGCTATACATATTTTTATGTCCTCAAAAGTTATTCCAAGGATTAGGTTATTTAAACTGGTGGTTGTAAGGGGTGGTCGTAGTAAAGTAGGGAATTGAAATTTCTTTTTCTTCTCGGGCGAAACCTATTGTAGTTTTCAGGCCAAATTAGATTTTATGGAAACCTAATATTGGTAGGTTTTGTTGTGCTATTTAAGCTTCATCGTGGTTTGAGAGGATGGCGATTTTATACATAATAATATCGTTAAAGGTATAGTACACTACAGGGTAGTGAAAATTGATGATGGTTAATTAAGTAAACAATGCCTTCTACGAATGGGGGAGTTTTCAAGAATCTTTCATTTCGGTAATAGTAAAGGTGAATTATAAGGATTGTATCAATTTATCGGATATTATATCCACTAAAAGCTCATTTTTTATGAATAATTTCAATCTTTCGCCATCCATATGTTAGTATTAAACATATGGATGCTCTTGCATTGCCCGAATGCATTCTAATCGCAAAAGAATTCATCACTTGGGCACATTGCATTAAGATTGTACTTGCATATACTCCCAGAAATCAGAATAAAGGTCCATAAAGTACATTCTATCGGAAATAATTGAGTTTGAATACCATTGCGCTCAGAAATTCTGGACAAATAGCTGGAATTTCTGATGTCGTTCGAGAATATAAGAATATAAATGAACATTAACTACATTTTGAGGGTTCGAAAAAACCAGCAGTTGCACGACTCGCCTTACACGCCAGCAATAGTTATTGCACTACACACACGCAATTGATTCAGACAAGAGTTTAGAAATTTTGAATGCTTTTCTTAAAGGATATCCATGATGGTTATTAATATTGAGAACTTCCATCGTTTCGTTTGGAAAACTCAACATGAAATAAAGCTCTTTTCTTTTCAGAAAGTCATTTCCAAGAGAATTCATATAGCACTCACTAGATCAAACCTTAACGATAACCCTAAGAGATACCTTTGTTTCATGATTTTCTTAAAATTTTGATAAATAAGGATTGTAAAAGAAAACACATATTTATGAGATTTTTATAGTATCTAGAAGTAATTTGTACCGTGAGAAACCTAATACACTACAATTTAAGATACTTTCTTCAAAAAGAAAATTATCAAAATTAAGATGTTAAACGTTTATTTCATGATATTGGACACAACAATTTTTTTTATCGTTTAAACAAATTACAATCAAAGTAAGCCTCATTTATCTCAAAGCAAATGTGGCCTTGATTGAGTTTTCCTCATTGTGGAAACCTAACATCTTTCTCTATTCGCTTTTAACGTTGGCCCATGTATATCAATGTATGCTAATCACCCAAACGTATGTTCTTCAGAGTAGAGTAGTGGGACTCGCGCCTCTTACAAAGATCTGGATTGGAATCGTTATCAATAGAGGATAATTTTTTATGAGTAGCGTATTTCATTCTCATCAAGCCTTGAAATACAGAACGTCGAAAATCTTTAGTAGTACTTTTACACGGATCAGACTATGGATCACAAAGTCTTTGACAAACTCTATATCCAATTTATCAGATCAATTTATGCCACCATTTAGGTGATTTTCGATTTACGCAATATCGGGCTCTCATCTGTTCAACTATATCAACACTCCCATGTAGATATTATAACCTTTAACTGCCCGCGAACAATTGATTGTAGTGTTTGATCCGTTTTTTTTTCTTTCCATGACGCTGGGGTCTCTTCGCTTTCGTGGAAATCTGGAACTAAATGAACTATTTTATTATCTTTTCATTTCTAGCAACTAATTTTGATGTTTGAAAACCGATAATCACTTTCGCCCCTTTTTATTTTAGAATTCCCGATCATGTTCCATATTTTGAGTTAAAAAATAGACGAGAAGTAATTATCAAAATAGACTCAATTAGGCCCAAATAGGCCCAATTTTTCCATTGCCCCACTCTTGTTCTGTCAATCCTAAATCTACTTTCTCTCCCCTTTCTCTCTGAGTTTATTTTTGGTCGTTTCCTCGATAAATTTCGAATTTCCTTATAAAACCTCTGCGGTCGGCCAAACGCCACAATTTGTATGCACTTTTTTGCTCGGTTTAATTGGTAGATACTGTTTAAGTGCAGAACTACCCTTAAGTTTGACCATCGGTTCGTCTACGCTTAGTTTCCGAGCCCCATGAGAACACTCTCGAAATTTTGAGCTAAGCTCATCTATAAGAGGCCTGATTTTTCAAAGTTCATGTTTGTAGTTTATAGGCATTTGATTATGTGATTATTAAAGTTGCAATCTAAATGTGAAAAAATATTACAAATCGATTTATCAGAATAGTTTTACACAATAGTGGATTGTTTATATCCGTCGCCGTAGAGTAATGGCCTCCCAATTCTGGCATAGTATCATAACCCAGCTGGTATAATAATTCATACATCAAACCCTTAAAAATGTTATCTTTGTCTAACCATATTCGGTAATCTCGGGCATCTCTTAGTAAGGACACACATGATGACGGTAAATCAATTTCAGCAATTAGGCTAGGAACTGGGAATGGCGACATACAGGGTCTGTATTTTAAGTAATGAGAATAAATCCTGAAAACAAAAGCTATTGCAGATGTCGCTACATTTCCCTAGTACTCTTAAAAGTATGCTCCTGGAGCGTCAACCCACTTTCGGAGGCGTGCGATCCAAGCTTCGTGAGCTCTCTGGAAGTTCGAAACCGAAACATCCTTCAGAGCACGCGTGCAAGCCCTTTAACACCATCCAGATTCCCGTGGTGGCGTCCTTTGAAAGCAGTTTTCAGTTTCACAGAAAGATGAAATAGTCTGCTGGGGATGTGTCGGCGCTGTAGGGAGGCTATTTTTCGTTATCTACTCGGTAAACACGAAGCAGATGACACTTGGCGCATTGTCATGATGCAGTTTCCGATTGGCGGAAATTTCTGGTCGCACTCGTCTCTTCAATCTTTTCAACACTTCAAGGTACAAAGGGCCGTTGACGGACTGGCTTTCAGGCACATATTCCAAAGGAATGAAGAATTCCGAGTCTTGAAGACGTCAATGTCGCGAGTGATAATACCTCAACGTAAGCCAGCAGGCGACTACAGCTTGTACCGTGTTGAAGGTGAAACCCCCCACTACTCGCGCCAGCCGGGCCTATCGCATTTTGATGCGAAATCGCGTCAGGACAAAAATATTCTCATTACTTAAAATACATACCCTTTACGATGAACCGAAAAGACACCTCAATTTTAAAGACACCTCAAAACTGTCATTGAAGCCTCTCGGCGAGTGGAAATGAACACCTTTGTTGTTATCCTCATTGAAAAATCTACAACCGATTTGTCACCGCAGTCTGGATAATCTTCCAGTAACAGAGGTTTGATGAGTATAGTATCCCAGTATCTATTCATTTCCAGGAATCTAAATCAAATAAGTCGACAATTGACATGCAAGTTTATCAACTGAAGTTATCAACGAAAATAATAATAAAAACAATCTACATCCCTTACCTATGTTCACGATGAAACTTGATGAATTTTTTTATTCAAGCTCCTGGCGGTACCTTATTGTTCTCGCCGGTTTTTGTTAGATTTACACATAAAATACTGTGAAAAATCACCATAAAACTATCCACGAATCTAGCTGATAACATTGCCATACAAAAAAGAATAAAAAAGCGCACTTGCCTATGATCTACTATTTTGAATTTTTTTTTTGAAAAGTAAATCAATTGAACTTGTTGTCAACGTGGCAGTTCGTAACATGAAATCAAATTTACTGTCCCTTTACCGTAGCAGACCGAATGAAACGCTCTTATCTAGGTATACGGTACAATACGGGATCGTCAGTGATTGCAAGCGCAGGGTGTTTGCGTTTTTAATATATATGACGAAACAGAAGGCGGTAAAAATTAGTAACTTCAGATAGGAAAAGTTTGAATCTGAATACGATTAATCAGATTTTAAAAATATCTCTAGTACCCAAGTGATAGTGTTTTGAATTCTGGTCTAACTTAGATAGGACTGCACTAAACTTCATGTGCCTCATAAGAACCGGATAGTTGCCAAAGTAGGACACATGCTCCGGTTAATAAAAGGATAAGTTCGGGATGTTAGTGTTGATAGCATTTGAATACAATCCAAGGGGCGTCTCCAGTGTACTTCAGTTTTATTTAAGTCACCAGTGTATGTGCACACGTTTCCGACTTATGAGCCAAAATCTTCCGCGGTGAAATTCTGACGGTTGACGAAATATTTCGTTTCGAGTAATTTTGTTTTTTTTTGTTTCAATGTTGATATTTACGGAATATCTTGTGAAACGTTAAGAAAGAAAGCAAGCTGCCTTGAAAGAAATCCCAAAATCGTTTTAAGACAAACTGAGCGCTTAAGGTTTTGAACAGAGCAGAGGTTGTGAAATTGATTGATCTGCATACAACTACGTCCATTACTGAGAATGCTATGCTGCAGAATAGATAAACTGGATAGAATATTTCATATAGATAGAAGAGAAGTTCAACTTAATAAGAACCTGCCAAAAAAGTTAGCCAGGAAAGATGCTAGAGCAGATTACTATTGTTGTGCAGATTACTATTGTTGTTTGTTGCAATGCTGTAGGTGCTAATACCAATCCTTACACCAGTATAGATAATAAAGGGAGTAAAAGTTTTCCCAAGCAAATGCCAATGCAAAATAAATCGGTATAAATTTCCTTAGATCATTTTTCACAAATGTCTGCCAGAACATTTCGTTCAACGAAAGCCGCCCGCAAAGATATCACTGATACAAGATGGCCATTTGCTACCAATGTGCTTAAAGATGCTTGTAATATTGCTGTGTTTATTTAGTGACACTACTTCTGCATTTGAACCATCAGATACATCGGTGGTGAGAATGTTTAGAAAATACTAATCTGCTGGGACAAACAATTTCCATCGCATTAATCCATTCAAAAAATTTAGTCGATTCAGGTCAGCAAATAGCCAAGACATGGATTCTTGCAGCTAATCCTATAAATGCAATAAATTTACTTAAACAATCCTAAACCTCTGTCTTATGCTGAGTTCGTTATATCTGATATTGTATTCGAGGGGCTTTCTTAAGAAGGAGTGCGCAATTTTTTAAACGATCAAGTGTCAGTTATTCCAAGAGACCCTGCGTCATGTAACGAATCTGAACCTGAACGAGGTCATCTTCTTTTGAAGGAAAAAGTCTCACATTTCCTTGTGAATAGGAAATGTGAAGATGGTGGTTGGAAGAATGTTCTCTTCAGAAACTTTAGTGGCAAAGTTGTTGACAAAAACAGACAATTGGACCTACGTTTATTATTACCTGCGGATAGTTATCCTAATGAAGAAGGGCATCATTGATTATTTGTCTCTGCAGGGGAAAGGGAATCTTTCTCACAGTAATAACAGTAGTGGAGTTACAGAATTCAAGGTGATTTCTTAGCTCAGTGGCGGCAAAGTGTCCGAGTTCTGTTACGTTAGTGTTCCAAAGCAAAGGAAGACGTCTGCCAACCAGGCTCGGTGTAGGCCTCGATTTTGTCCAGACTCGCTTGCACTATAGAACTAAACCTTCGGTGCCTTTCCTTTGTTGGTACAAGCTCGCAGATGCCAGCCACTTTTATTTCTATTATTCTTTGTATTATTTGGATACAACAAATTACAGCAGACTTAAACTGCCACCAATATTTTTACAAAATAGTTGTTACTATTAAGTAGTTTTTTTGTTTGGGGGACTCAAAATATGTTGGCTTATCTTGCTTTCTGCTCTCGGAAGCTCTTTTTATAACCCCCACCCCCTATTTGATCCCCACTTTACTGTTGTTAGTGGTATATTAATCGTTTCTCATCTTGTTGAAGTTTATATGAATAGCACTGAAGAATACCACTGTGTCCAGAAACTGAGATTAATTTTATATTTGTTCAGCTTTTCCGAACTACCTCAAACTAGTTACCAAACTATGCGATAGAAAGAAAGATCCTGCAAGGTCGAGTCACTATCTGATATATTGTTCTGCCAAGGTTTTTTTTTTTTGATGTTGACTCGATGCCATTTCCGCAGGTTCAAAGGTGACTTATTCGTTTTCACTTGTAGTGAAAAATTGGCGATCATATATAGGACATGCTGTTGCCAACATGCATTGCTTTTGAGTGTAATTATATTCAACAGCAGTATGTGTCAAGTAGTATGATATTTCAATACATCTTCACGAGTCTGCCTAACAAGACCCTACTCTTGTAAGGTGAAAACGGATTCAAACTTTGGATTAGATTACACAATAATTGATAATCAACGTTGCTGGGTACCATCTTTCTTGATAGAAAACGCCACTTTTGTTGCTCTTTACAACATTATTTGAGAAAATATTATCCTTGCATTACAATATTACAAAAATTTTTTGGAGATCCATTTTTGTCGACCCGGTCACGAAAAATTTTCGAATTTTAAACTTTAGCCCATCTGGACCCGAGCATTAAAAGGATTTGTAATTCAGTAAATCCAAAAGTTTCAAAACATTACACAGATTGTTGCGCGAACGTATTTTTTAAGTTTAATTAGACCCAGCACTTTTCATTATTTCAATGCACACTGAAAAAGGATAATATTCACTTCTAAAATACTTTTATGAGAATTGCACATGGTCATCGAGGTGAAGCCTATTTCAAATATTTGCGCAACAAGACACCAAATTCGTCCCTGACAATCCTAAAGCTTCGGATAAGTGACATCCTGAAAATTTAAAAAAACAAAAACACAACTAAAAACTGGTGGCGATTGGTGATAAGATTTCAGTGACACAGCTGCACTGGAACAAACTCTCCATATACTTCAAGCAACTCCTTTAAGATCAAAAAACCTATGTATATAAATACAATTTATATTAATATTAAATTTTGCAACTATGACAAATAGCATTGATCAGCACCAACTAATGTGCAAAGCTTCAGTTGCTTGTGACTTTGTAAAACTACATAACTAGGATATCTGGATTGAATTAAGGGTCATCAGAGTTTGCGAAAGAAATTCAAAAGTAAAGAAAAAATGATGACAAAATATAGTCGGTGCAGATTTCTAGGCGGCTGCAACATCACTTCTTCATTACATTCACCTCATATTCGTTTTCCTGCAGTATCGAACATTGCCCTACCCAACTGTCTTAAAGGTCCACGTTACGGTTGGCAGATAAGGATATTTTGGATGTTTGATTGTCCTGAACCATATTTCACATTCGAAGGCGATGAATGAAAAGAAGTAAAAAGCATTCACGCCACTTAGGATATGTTGAACGTATGAAACAATATGATTTCTGTTTACTCCTTGGGCCACAAAGAATCATGATCCAATTGACACGGACTCGTTGGATGAGCTGAATTTTCTACCAAAAGTCGGCTTTCATTCGTGCTCATACAAGTTTGTAACAGCTGAGATCTCTTTAAAAGCAACAAATTTATTTACAATTTGGTCTTTTAAACCAAGAATTTTGTTGTTGAATTTGTCAACCAAGCATCAACATTCTGGAAGAATAAAATACCAAAAACCGCAAAGAATATTTCTTGATCACCGTTTTAAGCGATCAGCTTCCCGTATCGCAACCAAATAAAGAGGTGTCAGATGTTCAGACTAAATTTACGGTCCTTGGAAGCATCATGCTGCCATAAATTGCTTAGTAAGAGAATCAGAAGGAATTAGAAAAATATTTACATTGCGCATTATCTCGCATAACTGGCGTTCTTCGTGCAATTCACATTTTCTTCCACCTACTTTTTTTTCAAGCTTTCGAAATGTCCTGCGGAATGGGAAATGTCACGAGTCACATAAACTTTAGACTCGCATATATTTACATAAATGGAATGTACGCTCGTTTACTCAATATATAAATGCTTTCCATATTTGCTTAAGTCCCCCCATTTTCAAATTGTAGCCGTAACATTTATTCGCTTCCTTTTTCCCAGATGTCTATCGTTGCTTGCGATACTTACGAATGATGTAAAAGTATCTATAAAATAGTTGGCAAAGTTATTGCAATGGTCGTAAAGAGAGTTTTTTATGTTAGATACGTAGACAGAATACATAGTATCTAGTATACGGTAACATATCGTTAGAAAGGATGTCATAAAAATCATTGATTCAAAGGTTTGCGTATGCAGATACATCTTTATGTGATAGCGTGTAGTTTCTTTTCTGGTTGATGTTACGTTTTATTAAATTTTAAGCGTTGGGCTATTTCATTTGGATGGTTTGAATGAGTCCTCGAGAATTTTTCGTGCCGATATTAACACTGATTTTCACATGGGCGAAATAAAACAAGGCTGAATGTCAAACGATTTAGTCTCGTTTTAATAAAATAGTATATAAAAAATGAATGCTGGCGCCCTTTCCAACTAGTTTTACATATATTTATTGTTACAAAGTTTGTTTGTTCTTTAATAAACTCTATAAAACTCTAAAGCTGCTTTTGAGTTTCAATACTGCGATAAGTTGGAATATGGCATAATATTCGATTCTAACCTAGGACAATGGTAAAGTATTAACCATATATGACAGCAGGATTCCCTTGGTGTTTTGAAGAAACCTGTCGAACCTGCTCTAGTTTACCATAAGTCTGTCTTGTCCTCACATACGCAACCACACAACTTATCTCCCTTTCCGATTGCTCACACATAAATTATCATTCCGTATACATATGTGTACACATGTAGCACTTTCCCATCTCACCCAATGTCTAATGTGTGTCAAATTCCCTGCACGTTTCAATTGGCCCCCATTTTCGGGTAAACCTGTTGGTCTCACCCGAGAAGTATCACCAACGAGAAAATAGTCAATCTATGCAAATAGTATGATTTGTTTCCTTGGTCCCTTTTATTCGGGCATATCTTTACAGCATATCAGATTCTCAGTATATCCTCTTAAATGTTTGCAGGTCACCCCAAAATTGAATAAGAAACATGCCAAGACACTGAATCGGATGAAGGTTATGCCGAGAGGTTATAGAGATGTAAGGCGTCAAGAAGCAGCGAGCAGTACCAGGAAGTTGAAGTCAAACCCGAGTGCAAGTGTGCTGGGATAACAAATACAGTTTGTATCATAATGAGATATAAGCGAGGTGATAAATTGAAGGATGAATGCTAGCGACCGTGATCCGGCTTGTAGATTGCAAAGAGGTTTGTTCCTCCCTCTTTGGCTGCATCGAAAATCTTATGCCATTCCATACTAGGTTCAAGCCGGAACATTATTCCTTGGCTGACCGGTTTCAAAAGAACCATTTGGTGCAGAGAACTGAAAAATTTTGAAAATTCGAAATTAGCAAACAGTTCGTAATATGGCTCAAATGAAAACATTTGATTTTCGGAACATTTTCAGCGCCTACGTTCTTATACACCACACTCTGTCGATGTCACACGTCTATCAGCATCAGCTACTATTGCCATGGAAGAGCCCCGGCTGGACATTACACATGTCTGTCTGCCTGTTGACACATGTTTTGGCCTCTGTCGTTTCAACCACCCCTTATATCCTTTCGCCTTTGCACTCGCTTTGTGTCGCTATGTACGTGCTTGTCTGGGCATACATTTTCACTTGCGAAGCTGCCAGGATTTTTTTCGTGTCATCGTCATCGTCGTCTTACATTTTTATATATAGATGATAAGCTTTCGGTAATGTCCTTTCAACTCTGGATTGCTTACACTGAAAGCGCTTACCAGCAAAACAGTATGGGAAGTATGAGACGGCGACGACAGTCGACTGAATGAAGGGAGCTCAAGATGAAGAAAAAAGTAAGAAACGACCAGCGAAAGCCTTGGTCTTAACTCGAGTTGACTTCGGTCTGTTAGTGTGTAAACGGTGAAAGTCGTTGCGAGTCATTCAAGAAAAGTCACCTGTTGCATCGCACGTCCTAGAACAGGGCAGCTAACGGTCGGTTTGCTTTCACTTACTTTCACCAGAAATTGTTGAAGCCAAGAGCGAAGGATTTAGCTAGTGGCACACGCTTTCGCAACCCAAACAACGTCTTGGCATATATATTTGTACATGTCCTAACATATACGCTGGAGCATGCTAACGTATACAGGAATTGCATCCGTGACTGTACTACAGACGAACAGATGTTTGAGTGTCCTTTCAGAGCAAAGGAAAAATGAACGGCCAAAAAGGGACGACGAAAGGAAGGAAGGACGGAAAAGAAGGTGTTTATTGGATGGGTGACGACGGTTTTTGTAAGATTTTCTTGTGGTAGATGATTTTGCAGCAGCTTTTTCCTGTTTTCATATCGTTTCCATGGGCTGATAATGCCAGTCAAAGTGGTCATTATACGTAAAAAAGAAGTTGAACGGTTGCTGGAAACGTTTCTAGGAATTTGTTTCCATTTTCGGGAATTGTACTTTAGAGAAATGTTTGCAGTTTTTCTTATGGGTTATTTTGCTGTGGTCAACTGGTTGACCTTGTTTCAATATTAAACGTTGTGATGAAGAAAATTGTTGAATTTAAGTCGAACTGAAGAATGCAACAGTCACCTGTTGCGTGCGGATGCTCAGACTAGGAAAATGACTTTTTGTAGCTATGAGCAGCTGATATGCTTTAAAATTATCCCAGGCCATGTTATCTAGCAGTCATATATGCGACAAGCACAATTTAAAGAGTTGTGCTGCAAATGCATGGTCCCTCAAGTTAAATTTTTTGTCTGACAATTTTCTGAGTACTTCGACCTTTCTTTTAATCACACATCCATGTTAGTAACTACTCAAGGTACATATATATTGCAAGGTCAATTGAATGGAATTTCCTTTATCCAACTTGTAGATCAAATATTTGAACTTCTAGTCAGTCAAAACTGCATCCAACTCGTTGGAAGAATTCATTTCCCCTACACTTTCTGAATCCTCATGTAGTAGAAATGAAGAGAATACTAAAGCTTATCGTTTGGACACATTTTTTGATAGACTTCTTATTAAATGTTTCCCTGAATTTTCTTCGTACTGTCTCGAGCTGTTTGTCTAATTAATATAATTTCTCGCTTGAATTCACTTTTTTTCCGGGTAAGGCGGTCTATGCAGAAATTAATACTTAATGAGGCACCTTTGATTCCCCAACTTTTACTTGAAAAGTAATATAAATCTTAACGGCGACAGGTTCAACCCGGTTCCAGGTGATCTAACTTCTGATTGGATGACCCATTGCGGTCAATAGGCCAACTTCTGGTTAGATGTCCAGCTGCGCTAACATATTGATATTTAATGTCATTAAAAATTCGCGGTATGCTGATCTTTGGCTTAAGATTCCAGTATGACCGAACTTTTAGATGATGGTGAGGGTTTGTCAATAAACAAGTTGGACAATTATGTTATTCTAACAGACTTGTTATAGAAGGAGATGAAATAAGTTAGTTTAGGACTGACGGTAATCGGTTCTTCGTGCTAAATAGAGCGCTAAAACAACTTTTATAACTGCTGCTGAATTAGCCGATCGAAATGCAACTAAAATAGATCCTATCAAACTGACACTAGCAACAATCTACAGGGACTTAAACGAAATCCTCTGAAAATAAATAGATACGGCTCAGAATTACAACAATTAGGATGGAACGGCTTAGAATGACAGACTGAACCATAAGCCAAGCTCCTTGGTCCCACTATGAAAAGAGAGAAACGAACCAAACGGGTGATCTGAAATCGAAGTCATTAGAAAGGATGCATGACATAAAATCTAGGTATAGAGATAACATCGTGAAAGAAAAAACAAGTACCCTGACAAGCTGAAATCTCTCCGAAGTCACCTCTTCCTTACTTTCACGATTGTACCGAACCCATAGGCTTATCACAAAACAATGAGATCACTCCGAAGTAACTTCCGAATAATGGGAATTTTATTTGGATTCGTCAAATTTCTCAGATTTTTGTGTTTAACAACCAAAGTTTTTGCGGGAAAACGTAATCGAAATATAAATCTATTTGTGATTTTTCTATCTCTGTCTGCCAGAAGTCACCCAGGAGTATTCGAGCTATTCGTGCTTGTCCCATGATGAAATCAGAAATAAGTGCTGACACATTCTCAGGGTATTAACGAAAAGAAGATACGAATCCTATAAACAGCATTCATAGTGGACTCATAAAAGATAGAGAGCGTGAAAATTAAGCAACATAAGAGGGTACAGAGATCGTGATGGCTTGCTTTCCTAACTTAGATCTATTGTGGTCAAAAATTCTCAAATATAAACAGATATATCAGTTATTTTGTGTGGATTTTAATGCGTATTTCATCGACCCTTCATTTGTTGGTTCTACAAATAACAATGTATCAGGAGTAAATCGATTGAATCTCGTTAGATAAAGGATTCGTTCAAAGGGATAGCGTTAGAGTTATTTACTTATGAAAAAAGATAGAAACTTTTCGATAATCACCATCATTATATGAAATAGAGTGGTGCAAGTAGTCGCAACATACTCAGAAACCAACAAAGCACCAAAGAAATATTTTTGTGCCTGATTGGGAGTTAAGTCCGGAGAATATCGATTTCAGTTTTGTGATGTGTAGTCAATAATAGCGGACATTTTATGTAATCAATGCGAAAAAACAACGAGATATCTACGAATTTAATAACCAAGTTTGGTGTGCAAGGCTCCACTAATGATCCTGCTGGAGAACACACGACTTCCCGCTGCAATATAGGTGTATAGTTTACTGATACTGGGATCTGGACCTAGAAACACATCGCAACTTACCCAGACCTGCCTGACTTCACTCCAACTGATTATCATTTTTCCACGCTCTACAAAATATTTAAAAAAATTTAATCTTCAAGATTTAATATAAAATGCGTATCGCGATTTTATTGTCAGTTGTCCGCAAAATTTTGCCGCCTGCAACATTAAATAGTTCACGTTGAAGTGGGATCAATGTATTAATAGGTTAGAGCACTTTAAGATAATTAAATCAGATGTTGCTTGCAATGAAATAAACCTACCCACGAGTCGAAAATCTCGGCCAATTCAGGAAAAGTCAAAACTTGCCAAACATGCAATTATACAAACTTTATAATACAACGCAGAATGCTCAATTGTTAAGCATTCATATATCATTTTTTGCTTCATTTAATATTAAATTGAGGAAACAGTGAAACAGATTGAAGAAAACTTAAAAAGTATCCCTTCAGCCTAGAATTAGCAGAAAAAAAAACCATCTGAAACTTAGTCCGCGAGCAAACTTTTCCAAGCCTAACTAATGCCTTTGTATGAATTCCAATCACAATCTCAAATTGTTCTTTAAAAAAAATACATATTCCAAATCTTTTCATTCTCTGACAAATTTCATTAGTGGCTGAATACAAAAGCGGAGTGAGCCATAAAAATTGTCGTGATGTGGTTAAAGTTGTGCAAAAGTTCAAAAATGCAAATTTAATTCAAAAATGGAAGGCCTTCATTAGAGCTCAAGAAAAAGGGCAATAGTAAAAGTAGAGGGCGAAGAAGCACAATTTTCAAATGAACCATCGAAGCCCAACTAACTACCACCCATTCTAGCAATGAAATCTATTTATCCTCTATAGCGTTTGTCACCATCATCACCATCGTTGCCACTACCCAAAAACCATGTTATCATCGTCATCATCAACCTTATTTCTAAAAGCTTCCCGAATTCTTTTACTTCATTTCATCATTTTTGCCTCTGTATGTATATTCTAGTTTCACTTTGCCTAGATCCAAAATTCGACAGCGCACACCCTTTCGCCTTCGCCAGCGCCGTAGTGCTATGGATAATGAAAAAAAGGAGACCAAACTTGAAATAAAGCATATAAAAATCAGTGGGTCGCTCTTCTGCTAACTTTACACGCTCTCCCTATCCCACGATAATCGAAAAGGACGATTTGGAGTAGGATACTGTGAACTAGCACAATGCCACCCAAATAGATGTCTCAGACATTTCTTTCATTTTTATTATCCTCCCTGCACATCAAATCGTTGTCTTTATTCATCCTGGATGTATCCATCTGTAGGTGGAATATATAGGGATGCGAAAAAAATGTCCGACTAGACATGGAGCGCTATGCCATCTAAGCTTTGACGACGACGGCGGCATTGATGGCTTAAAAAGAAGAAATCTTACAGAAGCGACTAGAAATCGCCCAAAGTTCATTTGGCTTTTGCTTCTATGTGGTGTTTTGTACGGAATGTGTTGCCAGGCTAAGGAACACGAACTTGGGTATACGCTCAACGGACTTGCATTGAAAAATCTTTAAAATTATGGTTCCAAATTATGGAGACCTATCAAATATAGTTTCAACTACATCCTTTTGACTGGAGATTCCGACGATATGGGAACTCTTGCTAACAAGACATGCACACGTCCTTGCATTAACAAAAGATTTGCCCGTTTATTGCTGAGCAGTGGTATTTTTTAATGCCATCTCTACTAATACTGTTGGCACTGATACTCTTCGTCCTTCTTGTTGCCTTTCTCGACATCGCCATAACCAATACCCTGGTCTTTGAATGGATAGAGAGTTGTTTTCGACTGAATGCCAGCTTCAGAATACAATCCTTTGTCTTAGCCCGGCTAGGCTTGTCGATCATTCCACTCCTTTTGCTGACAACCACGCTGTGGAGGAGAAGGCTGACAACGAAGTGTAGAAAGGCTAGTGCCACTAAAAGACAGACCAAACTCATCCTAATTCTTTTCTAGTGCTTGCACGAAAACCATGTTCTACATTTTAACGAACATAAAAAATTGCTAACGTGAATTTGAAGGCATTTGAAATGTAAGGGTGGCTTTTGAGAGGGAAACAAGTGGAAAGCGTGCCTACGTATCCCAAGCGAAGATGTAACATAAAGGACTGCAGCAGACTCCACTTACTTGGCAGCGGCAATGACTACAATGACGATGGTAAACACTAGCGAACACAAACCATCGAAGGAATCATCATTTCGACTAGAATAAAAGAATTGCGAGAACTAAGAGCGAAAGGATACATGATAGCGGGTGAACAGTAATGGGGTTTGCACATATATCCGTGTACATTATATGGCAATGAGATTGTTAGATTACTCCACTAACCAGAGATGGTGGTGCAGGGTGCAGTCGTTTACTGAGCTGACGTATAAGAGGAATGTAACACACATATACGCGTATTAACAATATGTAAATGAGATGGTGGTTCATATTTTTTAGGATTTAGCTAGAAAATATTTCTTTTCTCTCTTTAGCGATTAAGTTAATTTATTCAGATTTTTATCTATGATATCGGTTTATAAGACTCATTAGCTTTATATCAACGGCTATGAAAGATTCTGTCCCCTTTTTTCAGAAGAATATTGCAATTTCAATGAATTTTTAAAATAATTTGAACAGCAATAAAAGGACTTCGACAAGATTTTCGGTGAATATTCATTGAATTGTGTTTTCAGACCACAAAATATTTAAGGATTACAAGATTTTTTAAGACTATGAATAATCGCTTCGAATTAGAGAAACATAGAAAACCATCGCTTATAAATATGGAATCCATTACGCCGGAAAGCTTTACAAATTCATCAATCTCATGTATTCATTTGCGAGCAAAACAAGTTAGAATTGAGTCAAAAAGTACATGCGTTTTGCCATATATGCAAGAAACATCACAACCCAAATATTCATGTTAGTTTTCTTTGAATATATCAAACTATCGCAACAAAATTTTAAGGAAAGCAGATGAGGGAAACGCAAAACTCATTTTGAGTATAGAATCCGCAAAAAAATTCAGAGTTAATTATTTCAAGCTAAGAGCTAACCTAATTCCAGTTTCTGTGAAATGAATACAAAAAGTATGCAAGGATGTCAAACTAAACCATGAATTTAAAACCGCAGTAAGTTTGTGTGAATCATTAACCAATGACAATACAAAATGCGTTTTCGAAACCCAAAACCATGAACGTTTTTCACTCGAAAATGCGTGAAGCTACATATAGAAATCCTTTTCCATTCCCGTCTTCTTGAGTTCTACCCATTTCTTGAAGATTTCTACCAAAATTTTATTTTGTACTGAAATCTCTTCAATTTTTTTTATTTTGCCTGGTTAGGTGAGGAGCGATGAAGTAGTGTTTGCTAGTAGGTAGCAGGAATAGTCCCAGAAAATACCCACTATATTCGGCTCTATTTTAACTCAGTGCTGTTTCGCCTGCGAAACCGAAGCAAATGTATAGCTATAATATTTATCCGACACGTAATTGTGTATAAAAGATCAAAACGAAACATTGAATTAACATCTGCAGTGAGTGTGAGTCGTATTTGACAGCACAATTAAGAGGATACGGTCGATTTCCTTGAATATGTTAAAGCTTGGAAAAGAAACTTTCCTTATTAACGAGGAAACTACACACTGAAAATGGCACTTTGCCGAACCGTGTATCTGCACAATACAAGGAAATAAATAGTTTCGACAACAGAAAAAAACAAAACTTCCCGTAGCTCCAAGATACCAGACTGGAAAGGATTCCAAAGGAAGCAGGCCACAAAGCAATTGTTGGGGAACAAAGAAACGAAATATTGAAAACTAAGCTCTAGAAATAATTGTAAGAGTTCTTTACAAGCAAAAAAAGTGGGCGAAATCACTGTATCCGCAAATGGATTGGATAAATCAAGGAATAATTGAACACAAATTCACACGTCTTGGAATTTCCGTCCGATTCTGATATATTGACTGATAGGCTGAATTCTACAAGTTAACCATTACATAATACTACCTTACTGTGTATGAATGAACTTTTTTCATATTTCTTCTGAAAAAGGATTTCTGCATAGAGCTCTGAGTAATATGTTCACCCTATATTACTGGCATCAAAACCCCTTATGAAAGAAAAAGGAAGGAAGAAAAACCAAAAACTAATCAAGCTTTTGTTACAGAAAATAACCTTAAAGAATTCTTAGTAGTTATGTCAAACGATGCATCGCTGCCCTAAACTGATACATTAAGAGAGTTGGCGAAGGTTAACTTTTGAAACTAATTGAATTTTCACCCAAATTTTTCTCTGAAATTCTCAAATTTTCACCCAAAGTCTTTCTTCTTTTTGTTAATATCATTAAAATGTACAAACACGCCACTTGCACTGTCCGAGCTCAATCACGAAACGTCTCTTTCACAACGATCTTCAAAAAAAATTCCTGTATTTTTCCACAAAATTTTTCAGAACTCTAAGGTCATAAGCATTCTTCGCATGCATCTTTATTTTTCCAAACTTTTTCCCTATTTTGAATAAAATATTATGCTAACATAAAAGATTCGATAAACACTTTCGCAAAACCGGAGTTCCACAGGAGTCGGTATACTCTACTACCTTTTTTCCATACACATAGCTGGCCATACTCTTCCGCGATTTCTTTTTTTCAAAGTTGCTCCTAAAATAATTTAAGAATGATTCCCACGTAAATTGAATCTCACCGAAAATGTTTCAGGGAATACAAGCTATGAAAATAAACTGATCAATATGCAGCATTAGTTGAGAAAAATATCGAAATACAAATTCTTTAGTTATTAAAAGCAGATACTTGACTTCAAAGTCTTTTCTTATTTGTATCTTTATTAGAGGGTTTTAAGTTGTTAAATTATCTTAAATTAAAGTTATAACATATCTTAACCAGCACTGCAACGCATACTTGCCCTTGTTGTAAGGACGTAAGTAGGGCTCAAAAGTCACATTCACAATTGATAGTCAGACAGACTCTAGCATTCACTTATTGAGCTGGTTTCAAATCATACCCTTGGTTCCGGACGATCCATCCCAAAGTGAAGTGTTGATAACATTTTTTAATAAAACGCGAGTTATTACCGCTTAGGAAAAGTCTGGAGTTGAAAGTCAAATTGTCTTCAACCATTTGAATAAAGCTGGATTGATTATAACACTCAGGATTTCACAAAAATTACCAAAAATAAAATATTATGTGACAACCACCATTTTCAAACATAATTACTGGCGATGAAAAGAGATAGCCCCATACAACAGTAATGTCACATGCAGCATTAACACTTTTTGACATCTCCTAGAAAGAGACAGAAAAACAATAGAAATAGATTCTTATTTGTATCGCGGTTTTAAACAACGTTCAATAACTTTGATTTTACGCAAAATGAGAGAAAATTTACGAATCCGAATATATCTTCCTTTTTATCAAATGAATACTGTTAGATCAAGAATCGGTTTGAAGTGTTAACGCTGTGTGTACTTACGTTATGTCCACATGACATAACGTAACGTTTGGGCCTACATCAGGTCACTAAAATCTTCAAGTACTATTCCTGGTGCAGTCCACTGGGACGATCTTGTAGTATCTACTCCCGAAGATATTTCGGAGCTATTCTCGTTGTTTTTTTCCTTCACTTTTTCTCCTTCTATATCAACTGTTCTTCCCCCTTCCTTCGCCATAGGGAATCGAAACAATAATCAACCCCATTGATCCTTACATAAGTCCTGGTCCGGCTGGTATTCTAAACATATTTGTTAAATCTCTAGCTTCCTCTGTCAGTTCCATTGTCTCTTCTTTTCAATCTCAGTCTAAGCTTTGGTGTTCGAAATCTTAAAAATGTTGATCCTTCAGACATATACAATTATCGACTTATATCCCTAATTTCTTGTTTACCAAAACTATTGGAACGTCTTGTGCACAACCGATTCTCTGCTGAATTGCGTTCAGTTATTGCCCCTGAGCAACAAGGCTTAAAGGTGGTTCTACCACTACAAATTTAACTGTATTTATGAACGACATTGCTAAGGCTTTGGACAGACAACTCCAAGTCAATGTGATTTTCACAGATTTGTCCAAGGCATTTGACACAGTTAATCACCATATGCCATGTCTCAAATTAGAGGCTCTTGGTATCTCGGGCTCATTATTGTCTTGGATGCAGTGTTACTTGTCCCATCGTTCCTGTTGTGTGATCTAGGGCACAACTTCGCCCCCTTTTTATCCTTCATCTGGGGTCCCACAAGGTTCTATTCTTGGACCTTTTCTCTTCCTTCTTTTAATAAATGACCTTCCATCTGTAATCTCTTCTCCTTGCCTCCTATATGCTGATGATTTTAAGATCTATCGGTCAATTAGGTCCCTTCAGGATCATCAGCTTCTACAAGATGACTTGACCACTCTGTCCAACTGGTGTTCTTCTAACTTTTTAGATGTTAATATTTGTAAGTGCCACAAAATGACTTTTTCATTTAAAACCTCACCAATTCGCTTTACTTATATGTTCAATGAACAGCCTCTCTCTGTTGTCACCACTTTTAAAGACCTAGGAGTTACTTTCGATCAACGCCTAAAATTTGACGCTCATGTCCTTAACGTGATTACTTGAGACACTAAAGTCTCTGGCTTCATTCTGAGGCATAGTCATAAATTCAATAATCTTTCTACTACTGTACGTTTGTTTGTTTGTTTTGTCCGTCCTTTCCTAGAATATTGTTCTGTAGTCTAGTTTCCTCGTTATTGTTAACTCATTTCTATGATTGAATGCATTCAACGTAAGCTTACTCGCTTCGTGCTCTATAAGCATAATATACCTTAACATCCTTATGAGTCCCGTTTAACTCTTGTTCGTCTTATTTGCTTGAAGTCTCGTCTTGCCTTCCTTGATCTGTGTTTTCTGTGTCAACGTTGTCCCCTCCAGATTGATAGTCGTCTATACGCTGATTTATGCTTTCGACAACCACTGCGCTTATTTGCTCGTACTAATATCTCCTTTTTCTGTCAAATTGTTCGTATTCCTGGACATGGACAATAAACGGTTATCAAGGTTGAGACATAAAAACATCCCATCCAAGCTCCTGAAGCTTCTGGTAATTACCAATTCGCTATCGATGTGTGCGGTTTGAAGATGTTTCGATGTAACACGCTTCTCAAAGATATTGTTATTGGAATTGGGTATAATGGCTTCCTGTTGATTGCTGGCGTGGAATATGATTTGAGGTTACTCCCTAAGGGCGATATTTGATAGTCATGATTCCCTTCCAATCCCTCCAGACACTTAATATAATCTTCTTGACAATTAATCCAGTCTTTGAAATGGCCCGGGAAGATCCATCTATCGATCAAGTAGACATTTAGTATTTTGCCTCATTATTTATTTATTTATTTATATTCTATCTTACAGACAAACTATCTCATTGCAAAATAGAATTAAATAATTAGCAAAAATAATAAATAGTTCAATAAGAAAGTCATAAGTCTCTTAACCTAGATTTTAAAGCTAAGTACGAAGAAGGAAAAGCACCAAGCTCGAGGTCATTACATGTTCCAGGAATGTAAATAAATATTATTATTTACTCCTACCGCTGGTGGATTTCTTTGTCAGTCTAAGTATGCCCGCAAAAAAGATCTGCGGTGAGAGGATCTCGGAGTTTCTTTTTCTCCTTCTTGCTCAGTCTGCTGAACGCGAAGGATTTCTAAAAGATGCAGATGATGAAACTGTCGTCGAAATGAAAACAAATAATTGAATTAGTGGTGCAAGTTTAATCTATATTTGTCATATTTAGTCATAACGATACTATAATTACGTTTACTATCAACGAACTCAATCAAATATTCAAATATTCTCTTACACTACCTAATAAGTAATAGCATTATGATATGGGTTGGAAACTGGAACATTGGCAAACTTCCACAGCCAAGCAAAGTCTGAAGTTTCAATATGTATTTACAACAAATTTTGCAGGACTTTAAGCAAGGATATGTGAGCATCGTCACAAACATGCTCTACCTAATCAAACTTCATTTCGGCAACAACCACCGAGGACTAGTTGCACGAAGGCGCCACTCTGGCCCCACTGCTGTTTAATCTATCTCTAGATGGGAATGCTCGCCATTAAAAGACATGCCGCTTTTTGAAGCAAACCAGGATGTAGCTTACATGTTTACATAAAGTTACATAAAGTGTAGACTCTTGCGTGAACATCCACACAAATACATTGGACAGAGAGGTCCACAAGTGCCTTTTAAGAAAAACCTGAACGTGATCAAATGAGAATAACGGAAAACAACGAGGTTTAGAAACTTCCCTACGAGCCAGTGATCTTCAGATTATTAAGCAGTGACAGCTGCAGTGGGCTGGCCACATTCAACAGATGAATGAGAAAAGAATACCTTGTAGGGTGTTTGCAGGTAACGCTGAAGGACAAATACTCAGGAAGCATTAGTCGGATTAGATTAGATTTCAGATCGGATAACGAGGATAGCAAATCGTTACTTGGATTCACCAGTTGGAGGACCTGGTAGATGCACCTAGACTTTTGAAGTTAACTTACACCGGGGACAAATTTGAGAGAGGGGCTATAAGGTCAGCGTAACCTTCCGAAACGATAAGAAAATCTTCCAAAATAGCGCCGCTTTATCTGTATAACGTTTGAGTTTCAGAAACTCACATCGTTTCATATCAAGATCCGAAAGAATTTAATTATTGCCAAAATCATTTTCTTTTGAAATAACAAACATCCAATACTTAAAAATTACCAATGATAAAATTAGAAAAAACCAATGATTTATCTAGTTAAAACTATCATTTTTGCAGCTTTTTCTTCGTAGTGCATCGAAATTGCATAAAACACAATTAATGTATGATAAACCCTGATTTAATATCAGGTACTGTCAATGGTGAAGCATACGAATAAGTCACTGAAATCGCTTTTATGAATTCTCTGCTTTTGCTTTTGAGGACAGAATTGAAAATCACATCCTCAATAATGTTTTCATCTGAATTCCATGTATTGCTGGACTATTGACACTTAATGTCACTGTCATGACTTCTAGCTATATCGTTGGGAAACTATTAGCTGCCGCAAATGTTTGCTTAGCAACATAAATAGACGACAATTAAATCTAAAACGTTCTCTTTTGTGAAACTCTATACACATACTTAACATACCCAAGAATGATACACCAGAAATTAGTAATTCAGAGACACAGAGGATTCATATGCAAAAAATTTACCAATAACTTCATAATATCTACAAACTTTAACCACCAAAAATTCTACGTAACAGGATGTTCTAATTAAAATAAAAGCCCATCTGTCAAAAAAGTCTTTTTATATTTATATATATATGTATATATATATATGTTTGCTTTTCGTTTTTATTCAGTCGGCATCTCATTTGCCTTTTAAAAAATCCTTTTAGCGAATCCCCGATTCAAACAAGTCGAGTTTCTGGTTATGACAAGTTCCCTTCTTCTTCTTCAGCTGCTGCTCCTTTGTTCTGATACAGCATTAGAATAAGGATAAGGGCTTATACTCGAATTATTATTGTTATACCAATCCATCGCCTGCTGCCACCCGTCCAACTAAGCGTGCGAGTGAATCTACGAATGTATGTGCAAACATATAATCCTGAAGCGTCACTAGCGGGTGGAATGGGAATAATGGTTGAGTTTGCAACCAACCAGCACCAATACTATTCGTGGTAACAATACGCCATCACATCTCTTTTTTAAAGCCCCAACAAAAAGCAAAACAGCAACCAAGACAAAAAGAAATCAAAATGAAAATAATAATCTCATCACGTATAAAATTTCTGCAACATTCAAAACTACACACAGCAACGAGCCCAGTTTGGCTAGGCTCCTCACAATTTACGGGGCAAACTCGAGATCATCCTTTTCTAAGCATCATAAAAATTCGCTGTTCACTCGCTCCTTCTTTTCTATACGCTACCACTAAAAATATAAAGTGCGCGCTCTACCTCTATTCTGTTATTCCGCTGAAACACCGTACAAAAGCGCGCAACCCAACCAACCAAGCACTTCTAACAACGGCCTAACCCTGCAACCCTATCAGACTAAGCAGACTCCCCTCTAGTTTTCAAATACATAAAGCAAATAAAAGGAAGCGACTAAATACAAAACACAGCCGAACGGCGGAGCCTGACAGAAGAAGAACAAAAATCCCTTCGGAAAAAGCCCCAAGTTAGAGCCTACCGAACCCGTTCCCATTATCCTCGAAATCCATAGTCCGCCCTCCCCCGTTTTAGATTTTACATTTTTAATTGTAGTGTATTCGGAACATTCGTTATTTCTGCGCACTTTCATCTCGCGAAAAAATTTTACAACCATCCTATCGCCACGTTGCCAGCATCTGGCCCCCTCGGCACCCATCACCCACTCCACGGCGACCTTCAGCGTATCTCCCTCATACCTTACGGACCCATCAAGACCTGCTTTTTTTTCTAAATATATAAGTATGCCGGCATGCACACATCCGTGCGCACACTACACATAAAGGAAATTTATTAGAAATTTTGCCCTAACTTTCCCATCCTGCAAGCATACCGCCAAGCGGGTAGCAAGGACAAAATGATGGGTTCGCACCCTATTTCACTGGATACGAAAAAAGAAGCGAAAAAAGCAAATTCAAGTCGCTATACAGCTTCTGGCTTGAACTCGAGCCGAAACAAAAGAGTACAAAGGCTGTATCGTAAGGACACTTCGCCACAGTCGAGTCGTACCATATGAGCACGGAGCTGACTCTCTGTGCAGTTCAGCTTGCCATCTAAATCCTAGTCAAAGGCGACGGCAGTGACGACGACATGGATGTTGTTCTTCGTCCCGGTGTCAACGCCAACGTACAGTGGGCGATATTTGTATGTGTTCAGGGAAGTCCTGTTTGATCGCATATGATGTTTTCCTATTGTGAAAAGTCGAAGCAAATATAATAATTGTTCTTATTTTATTGACTTTTTTTTAAAATTTGACCTAGATAACATTACACATGACTGCTTCGAACTGTATTTTCAATTTGATCTGAATGATGAGCATTCAGAAGCATTTTCCGAACAACCTCCTCATTTTCAACTTAAATTCAGGTAACAGGAAGAAAATTTTTCAACTCGACAATTGGAAAACGGCAAGCTCTCGGTTTCCGAAGACATAGAGGCTTGGTTCGAGCATCGCGATTCCTTTTGGAATCAACGCCAATTTCCAAGTACCGGTAAAAGGGATGTAAAATCCTTTGTCGAGTAAAATGACAATATAGTATTGATACCATGAAGTTGGAGCTTCTTCTTAACGAGACTTTGGTGGTGGTTGGTATCTCTTTTGTTAGGGCAGGCAAATAACCCATTTACTGATTAGCTCAATAACTTTATAATGACGAACATCCATCACAATGAACTAATTTCTCCACTTTTCTTATTTTATTCCATTACAGGTAAGAAGCGGCAAGAGATATTCGTGTGAGTATTGGATATAAATTCGAGAAGTTGAATTTAGTCCGAATGCCAAAGCTTACCCCGAAGGTAAGGAGAACATGTTTCAATATCGACTTTTTAGAGAAGAGAATTGGTCTGACCTGAAAGCGAAATGGTCATCTTTGCCGCATACTTTTGAGACTCGAAATATTTTGTTTGTTGTTGTTTCCATGCGAAAAAAAAACTTATATTTGCTACTCATAAAAAATGTAGAGGATATTTGGAGATTTGCGCTCATCGTGTAAGCACGTGTAAATTTTAATCATCCTTATCTTTAGCATTTTTCATTTTGTGCCTACGGACGTATTTGCTCCTGTCTCGCTCTTATGCCTACAACCAATTCAAACCGAAAGTATAAAAATTTCCCTTACTGTAATGAAAATCGCAGCTCATATGATAGTACTAACATAATTCCTTCGCCAGCAATCCACCTACTTCTGATTCCCATCCTGTTTAACCCCAATCCACTTGGCCGTCTCCCACAGATGCAAAAATAAAATTTCTAGTTCCTTAAGAACTCTTTTCCGTTCCATTCAAGCTGGGGACTTTTCTCCATTTCACATTCTTTCTTCGGTTTTGGGGGAATTATGCGTTGATTCCTCTCTTCAACGACTTCAGGATTGTGCTGGGGAAAAATTGTCATTGCCGGTAAAAAGAAAGCGGAAACCGGAAAGAAAATTCGGCCCGTCTACGCTTATATACTTCTTCAAAGAAAGAGAACAGCGATCGAAAATTCTCACGAAATTCTGTCATGCATTGGAGGCGATGCGATATATTTAATCGCAAGGATGATGATTGTTGTTTATGCTTCGAGGGAGAGACAGGAAGTGAAACGCATGGAATACGTGGAAAAACGTCTCCAACTCCGTCTCAATTTTTAGCCATAGCGACGACTAAACGACTTTCACAATCGAAAAAGTCTCAGGACGCGCCGCCGACAACAACGACAACGAAGACGGCGACAAGGCCGTTTCGACTCGACGCGCGAGTGTCCTGCCATCGACGAAGACGAGGACGACGCCGACGACTGCGATAACTGCTACAGCTGCGAAAAGCTCCTACACAGTCTGGCTCTGGGACAATTTTATATATCTTACAACGGGATTCCAAATCAAGGATAGATTCTTGGAATTATCGTTCATTTTCCTTGAAGTTTGAGGGAATTTGTTTCCTTATTAGGGAAATGCTATGCCAAACTCGTAAGGGTCGCAAGTGATAGTAATGATTGGAAAAAATGATTCTTCAATCCTAAGAGTGTATTGACTATTCGATTTGATAAGGAATCAAATGATAATGGAATTTTAAATGATGGCTCGTGAATATTTCGCCCGTCTGCATGTTTCCTTCTGCAGAATAATTAATTCATTGGCTAGAGGGGCTTAGATTTACCTAGATGTCTTGTATGCTTTGACCTTGGATGATAATTATGATGAATTGTATACATGGGGAAAGTTTATCTCACAAAAGTCTAAATAAGGAGTTGTGAGAATCAATATCAAATCCATAATTAGAAGCGAGTCCGCTCGTGGAACTCTGTCCAAAATTCCCTCATGGATCTAGTAACGCTGAGGAGTCTTACTCAAAGCAAGTTTTATTCTACTAGATCTAATTGACCAATGATAAGCAAACGTGGAAAGTAATTTCAGGCGAATAAACTTAAGTGTTTAAATGTTCGTAAATATTTGCTTCTGGTTGCAAATATTCTAATAATATATGAATTAAAATATTCGGCCAGAACCAATCGCATCTGATCATTCAGTTGAATAATAAATTAATGTAAGGAATTGAAACAAGCAGCGTACACAATAACATGAAAATCACTAGAACCTTATGTTTGAGAATGAGGGAAAAACGAAAATCCCTCAATTATTCCCTTAATTCCTTAATTATTAATAAGGATACATTACATTAGCATGTGTGCATACAATGAAGTTGATAAATGAATTCATGGCCTGTTTGAAACTATTTTGCCAAATACTACATCTTCAAGTGAAATGTGAAATTGGGCATGTCAGTAAATTGCGTAACGATCCCCGCAAATATTAGTTGATAACTCCCGGTAAACAGTGTCAAGTCTTTCCCGAAAAACAGGACATATCAAGCAAAAGTTCAAGGAAGCTCCTCTTTTAGCAAAAATAGTTAATACTACGGCGTCCCTCAAGGTTCTAGTGTGAGCACCATATTATTTAACATTGAAATCTCCGACATCCCTACTGATACCAACTGACAAATAGTAATGTTTACTAACGATGAATGCAAATTTGATTTTATCGTCAATCTTAACAATATTACTCGGAATTCAAAACCAAAGTTGGAAAGTCTGCTCCATCGTTGTAATCGCTGTTAAACAAAGCGTTTTCAGTTAAACATGAAAATAAATTCCTCAAAATCAAAATGGTGCTCCAACCCATCATTGTGTTCGGAGCCCTCAGCTGCAATGAATGTCCAAACATTTGAATAATAAGCTTCAATTTGCACGAAATTGATGCTTTAAAATGACACTTGATATGCCTTATTACTTCTCATCACACGAGTTTCGCAAAGCATCCAAAATGAATAAAGTACTAAGCTCGGAAGTTTGCGCAAAGATTACTCTCTAAATTACTCTCCAAAATGGGAAATGGAGCAAATACAAATATAGAAAGGCTACTGAACAGACAGCAGTCTTATGAGATACCTTAGGGCTCAATAATATCTTTCAGTGATAGGCGAATTCGTTTTTTAAGTTAACTTGAGATTAGGTAGGTAGATTCTGACAATTAAGGCAAGTTCAATTTAAGTTTAGAAGAGATTTCGTTAGAAATTTACTCTTAAATAAATATTATCAATTATCAGCCAAAATTCAACCGTACAAAACAACTAAAAAATCCAAATCCAAAATAAATCAAATAAATAAAATTAATACATTATTATAAACTGTTCGTTAGTTTAAATTTGGTTCGTTTTTGCTATCAAAAGGGTTAAAAGTTCTAACAAAAAATACTTTTTGGTAGAACTTTTGGTTTAGGTTGAGAACTATTTTGGTGTTGGTCTAGGAATCACAACCTTGCTAGCATGCGTCAGTTAGTTTGTAATCAAGTCAAATGAGTTTCAAAACTTGAAATCCCGTTCCGATTACCGATACAATGGCTACTGATCTAACGATACAACTAAAGCTATTATAATAAGTGCACAATAGAACAGTACGAACTAATTTCCAGAAGTGCATCATTGCTTGGAAACATCAGTGGACTCATGTTTTTAATTCGAATGGGGATTACTTTGAATAATCTTTTGAGATGTCATTCAGGGAAAAATTTTGTTCGTGACGAAGTTTGCGCAGAAATTGCATACTTTCAAAGTAAAGTTCATTTACCAAAATAAAGCAATCTACAAGCAAGCAGGCTGAACAGTATGCTACGCTGTGAAACATTAAATTATAGATAACAATAGATGATTTTGGGGTCTTTAAACTCCTTAATTTTGTGGCAATCGTATTGCAGTTTAAAATTCAATTAGAATCGAGGATATAAACAAGCGGACTCATATACTTTTTCCATGACCTTCCTCCACCCGAAACAATTAAAAACTAAAAATTCAAAAATAATCTCTTTCTAGACAATACAGATAATAAGTTAACTCAAGATACCAAATTCAAAATCAAATTGGATAAAGTAACACTTTTTTTTTAAATTGAAATCCTGGATTTCAATAAAATCTTTTGGATAGATTTTATGCAAATTTCGCTCCATATCTTACTCCAATCTTGATTTTCGCTTTTCTATCAGGACTTTTTCTTAAGCGGACAATCATCTGCGTGTTTTTTGAGACCAACTATTCTATTCCACACCTCTAACGTAAAACTGTAGAAGCAAAACTACCCAGTCTGACAATGCCTTCTTACCATCGATCAAATTTAAAAGAATATAAAACACAACTGCCTCCCAAAAAGCCCAGCTTACATGTAATTCGGCACTGGGTTCCAGACCTCTCATGTAAAGAATTAGATGCCACAGCCTTATTTCAGCTTCCAACCATGGATCATGATGAAAAGGAACTTAACACCAAACACTACGTATTGTAATTAAACGGTAATTGACCTGAAATGTATATTGTATTCACAACTTGGATGTATTCCTTCAGAGTGAAAGAGCATTTATGAGTGCAACCATCAAAAAGGGTAAGGAAACGTCAGTTTTCACAAATATATAGGACTCATCTGAAGCCCTCGTTGGGAAAGAGCCATCAATGCAAAAGCACCGAGTAGAAAATGTGTGAAAGAGAAAAACTCAGATTTTTATGTTTGTATGAAAGATATGTCCTCCGGAATTCCGATACATTTTCTTGCCCATTCCGATACAGGTTGGAAACTTCTTCTAGTGATAGACGGCAACGAAGAGTCAACCTTTGGACATCTAGTACAGAGCTTGTTGAGTCCTTTATCCTCATTTTATTTAAACGGTTTAAATGGCGAAATTTTCATTATCGCTAACTGCTAACTATCTGCTCGTTATCCTTGATACCTGCACGCCGCGGCATCGAGTGGTGAGTAATAATATTGTCTGCACTCAAAAAAGAAAACCACAATCGGTAAACAATTCTCGATATAATCTCCGATAGTTCTAGTGCATTCAAAGTGGGTTGACTACCAGAAAAGTTAACTTGCGTTTCACCCTTTTATCTTTTGTCTACGTAGAGTTCTCGGCTTACAGCGATGATATTAACGTCAGCCTGGAAGACACTGGACACACATTTCAACCAGTTGGTAGCCAGGGCAATAACACTTCAATTCCTATTCCCTCAGATGTCGTGGGATCGTCCGTATACTAGCTGATGGCACTTTTTGAAAGCATGCATAAAGGTTTCAAGGCTCTTTTTCCTTCTTGTTACCCAGCACTGCATAGATTCATTGAAAAAGCTCAATTTTACAGCCATCCGAGGATGCAAATATCAATGACGACAGCTTACATAATTTTATCTGGTGTTTGTGCCCCGATTAGAGGACAGTGTCCCTTCCATTCATGAAAGTTTCTATCAAAATATATTTCAAAATAGTTTCTATCATTAAATGAAGTAGCGATTAAGGTTCCAAATTTCCTATCCAAAAATGGAAACCAACTCGAACTTTGCCTGCCCAAAAAAGGGATGTCATCTACATATACGTGACATATGACATTAGCTTCTTCAGTCGAACAAGACTTCAACTGCAATAAGTGTCCAGAGTATGGATGAAACAACTCCCGCTTGTAGACGATCCGTACGTATTGAAGGTTTCATCATAGGGTTGCTAGCTAGGGTCGCTCATAGGTTGCACTGCTCGCCTCATAGTAGATTGGGTAGTATTGCCAATGTCTCCTCAATACCAGGAGTTGCATCTTTCTTTTCCAAATAATCTTTGATTTGATTACCTAAATAATACAAGGCGATATATGTTAATTTTTCAGTTTTATACTTGTTTTGATTAAGAAGTATTGGATGTTTTGTCAGCTGTGTTGTCATTCAGCAAAATTGTTTTAACGCTTCTCGGAACAAGGGTCTCTATCTGGAGCAAAATGAGCACATTTTCAGTTTTCTTGTTGTAATTACAAGGTTATTTGCCTGTATATCCATGGATTCATGCAGTTTAGCTATATTAGGCATTTCTTTGATATTCTCGTAGAATATCTAAGGTTGAGATATTTCGGTCTTCGGCTTATATTGTGAGTATTTATTTTGAATTATATGGCATTCGCCCAAGGCACGTGCTCGCTTTGCTTTGTTGTAGAATTTTCAAATCTTATTTTTTGAACTTAGTTCTTTATTTTTTTTTATTTTTTTTATTGACCCGAAGGAACCTTTCGGGATAACTGTTTTCAAAGGTCTCAACATGAGCCGTATTCACTTCATATATGACATCTAGGGTTTCTAGTCACATGACAAACGCGCCACCCTTTCATTTCGGAGTCAAAAGTCATACTCCCAGCAGTAGTATAAAATACTTGCTTCCTAATGCTTATGCGTTAAACGTTTATATAGACTCTAAGCTCTAAGATTAAATAAGACCATCTTACACTCTCTATATGGTCTTATTTAATTTAAATATGAGATAATTAATCATATAATTCTCTAGCTTTATGATTCCTATCCATACTTACTCAAAGCTCATCATAGACACTAGCATGGAATCCTAGACATTATTCCTCTGAGAGTATTCTACAAACCTTTGTAACGCTGTACGTGAAGGATGTTCCGCTTTTCCCGAAAATCAGGCTAATGGGATGCTGAAGAAATCACAAGTTTTGCCCTGGATCATACTAAAGAATTTCAGGAGTACTTGATCCCAGCTGAGTTTTTGTGACAAAAATATACATATTATATTATGCCTTATTCTCTGGGCAGTCCGGCCTCTCAGGCAGTGTCCATTTCAGTGATGTGATTGTTACTGTTCCAGCCTTCTTGACAAAGTGATAGCTTTTAACTTAGACTTAGCATGGTGGGGGTTCATCTGGACTAGGCTAAAAACTTCCATATAAATTTCCGTGTTTATATAGCGGGTTCAAAGTGCCTAAGTGCAACCCTCCGAGTTGGTTTTCCAGTATCAAAAGTTCCAGCTCTTTAGACAGAGTGGCTTCATGCAATATCTCATTTCGCCCTGAATTCACTTATGTACACCGCTATACCACGTCGGCTTATACCTACGTTGATAGTGTAGAACTCTGTTTTCAGGTTCATACCTATGTGCATTTTGCAGAACTTAAAGTCTTCTTTGTCGAACCCTTGCAGAAAATGTTGTTATTCTGGCGACGATTATTGAAGTTAACCTAAGTACAACATTTTTTCAAAAGCACTCCTCAAGATAACATCATTTGTGAGAGAGGAGGTAGTCGTCGCGTTATCGTGATAGTCCCAAATAGGTCTCATTTCCGTCGCATTTGCTGATGCTTTAAAGGCCATGATACTTTTTTGCAGTCTACGTACAATTACTCAACCCAGCCTGTATCGTAAGAAAGTGTATCAATCAATAATAAACTTGATCTGAGCTTTCCTCAATACCAGCTCACAGAAATTAACAATTTTTTTTAAGTTATACCTTCTTTACTAAGAGCTTTGTTCGAAGCTGTCAACATTTTTGTCGCTGATTGTCATTGTTTTCTTATTTGAATCTAGATATGAACTTGGTAGATAATAATGAAGTTGATTTTGAGACGGTTTTCTCAAGGCTTTGTCGATGTGCTCATTTCTGCAACCCTTAAATTGGCCCCCAGATTTACAGGCCTTCTGAATGGATCATCTTCTTTCTACTTTCTATGCAATTGTGTCTTCCTGTTGAGTTGAAGCCTTAGTTGCCAGTTGTTTTACTGGTTGTTCTGTTGCAACCACAATCACGCACTTTATTTTCATTTCTCTCAAGTAGCTGGTACCCAGTATAAACAGGTGCTTCATATCATCCCCTTCTAATACCTTTTGGGACTCGTGATCACTTTGTCTACTGATTTTGAAAGATTGTCACTAGCGTATTTCCTTTTTACGGGTTCTGCTCGGTTCAGATAGATCGTATTCAACATTTCCATTTCGTTTGTGATTTTGTTTCCCACCCCTGTCGAACAGGGTAGTTTGAACTGCTAGACCCAGCTTTAGTTTACTCCCAACTTCCTTACCAATTCAAGCTTAATTTCCTTTGCTGAAAACTGCAGCTACCACTTTTCACGCGCATCACTCCTTAACCATACCTCCTTTAATGGGTCAAAATTATCTCGATCACCTGGATCTCCTAGGAGAGACAGAGTTACTACCGAAATTGCTTACCTGTCCTCCATTGAATTAAGGAATAGTTAGCTGCTTTCCCTTGTCACTCAGAGATATTCCACTCAGAGATATTCTCGGAAGTAAGGTGATCGTGACAGTTTCGTTATTTCTTGAAGTTCGCCTGGTCGCCTGGTATTTTGCCGTGATGTTTGCGTGCTTCTGATTTCTCTTTGTTAAGCTTTGATGCTACCCATCATAAGCATCCCTTCCAATGGAAAGGTGATCTTTGCCAAGCGACGTGTTCTCCTTTTAAATTTTGATTGTGGCGACGCTCTCCCAGAATTTTGTGGTATTTGCGCCACATTTTATTTTTAATTGTGTTATTTGGTTCTATCTAAGACTTCGTGATGAGTGTGTCTAAAACTTAAAAGCCGACATGCCGCCGGAAGGGTCTCATATGAAACCGGAGTTGGCATATAAAGGACCAAGTAACCTTAAATGTAGTCGCACATCCTTCAGAATATGCTGTTCCCTGTAACAATTTTTTTTGATTTGACACTTATTATAGTGTAGGAGAGTTGTCCTTGAGGTTTTTCCTTAATTATATCAAACAACAGGTTTTCAAACAAGGGTACACAAGGGTACAGCGGTACACATACTGGGTGATATTACCTCCAGGCTTGCTGCATTTTTTGCCACATATGCGATTGGCACGCTATATGCCAGGACTGAAAAGCCTTAACCGTTCTTTTGAGTTACATCTTTCCATAGAACTTATTTTTTATGAGGGAATTTAGTAACGTTCAATACGATTCAAGCTAGTACTACATTTTGATGTTGGATGATGAAGGTCAAATCTACATGGATATTGATTAGTAGAGGAAAGAAATAGTATGGGGCAACACATGTCCTTTTAGTATGCCTATGAAGTGAGGATTGAAGGGAGGAGATAGTTTCGATTTATGGACGAACATGCAATTGATTATAGTGACAAGGATCTTCTTATTAAAAATAAAAGTATACAACTTGCTGAATAAAAAACTCCCAACAAAGTGGCTGTCAGCGCTCTTTCATCTTTTTCAAGCTTTAGAAATGATCCAAAGTTATTAGTGTTTAGTGTTGCATGCGCAATTGGTGTTGCCTCTAAATTGGTGGATTGAACTCTGAAGTAGTATTTCACATGAATGGAAAACTTTATTCAATTTTGATAATACTCTTCACTGTGAACCAGTATGTGAAATTAATCCTCCTGTATTGCGTGTTTAGACATTTTAAAATTTCAAAATGTAAACCAAATTGAATCGCAAGGCTCGTATTGCAAACTACTTTCTGGCTTTTCGGAGAAAGGAGATTGTCGTAACTTCACCACATGCAAATTGGATATTTTAATTCCGAAATATGCAAAGTAAGCAACGACTTAGTCAAAGAAATTCAACGATATGCGAATAATTGTGTTGAGGGAAACATTCATAGCGAGCAATTTCTAGTTCCTCTTTTCATCTAACTTTCAACCAATCCATCGTCCTTTCCACTATCGTTGATGCTTCAGTATGAAAAAAAATTGTTAATGGCCTCCCTCCTTTATATCCCATGGACATACTTCTAATCTCTCAATTTTTCTCTTCTAGTAAAAATTTCGTAAATTCCCTTTATTCCAACAACGACGCGATATTTCGCTCTAACATCCTCGACGTAGTCATCTCATCCTTGGTGTCGTTCGTGTCTTTGCTGTTGTTATTGCTGCTGTTGTTGTTGTTGCTGATGATGCTTCAATTGGTCCGCGAACTGAAACTATTCCAACAACCAGGAGGGTTATTCATCCCTCGTCGAATTTCTATTCCATTTTTTCATAGTATTATGCCATTATAAAGTAAAGACGAGGTTGTTGATGGGAATGGAGCGGGAAATTTACTAGAGAGCGGGCTGCCAAGAAGAGTTTGTAGTAGAATAGAGGAAAGTCGCGATTCGGCAAGGACATAGGCAAAGGGGTGTCATGGGATTGAAGTTGTCGGATAGATGAGAACGGAATGAGGTGTTGGGTGATGTTCACGATTTTCCGATAGTGTCTACTAAAATGTAGCTGGCGTACTATAGAGCTTAGAAATGAACATCCGGATATTTTTTGGGGGGAACACGACCGAAGCATGACGCGAGAGGCGAGGGTAGTTTTCTGGTCCTTGGAAGAGACTCATCGGTCCCTAGATACACCCTTACTGAAATGACGATGATGACGACCAAGATGATGATGAAAAACTTTCAATGTGTTTATTTAGTTGTAGTTGAATGTGTTCCTTTTCGCCGGTATACTACTGTTCCTTCTTCGTGTATTATTTTTTTTATAGAAGGGCAAGTTATTAGATAGAGGATAAAGGAGCGCGTTCGCGTGTCCTTCGTCTCCGTTCTCCCGGACTTGGCATTGTATTCCTAACTTCACTTTGTAGGCATTGTAAAGAGCTCGTGATGGAAGCAAGAAGGAATTGTTGGTTCCTATTCGCTCGCTCACTTCACTCTCTCTCCCTCTCTCTTCCGCTCTTTCTGTGGATTTATGTTTGAAAATTTTTAATTTCATTTTTTCGTTTACGAGCTTTATATTTTTATTGTAATCGTAATACTTCTTTTTGTTTTCTCTATACTACTCTTGCTCCCCTCGACGTTTGTGATGCTGCAGCTATTGTTGTTTTACTTGCTTGTATTTTCTACACTCGTGCTCCCTTTTCTGTTTCTTTTCATTCTAGAGTTGCTTCTGTATTAGAAATTTTTTATGTTAGATATATTCGCTATACTTTGTAGTTGTATAAGGATTTAATGTTGAGCGAAGTATGTTCTGTAATAAAATATTTTATTTGGTTTTGCTCGTAGAATTTACTTAGCTATCGATTTTGCTTTGTGCTTGAGTGAAATTCAGTTGAAAGAATTAAAAGGAGAAGCAACAACAAAAAACCGAGTGGAATATCTGAGTGTTGAAATAAGTAAGTTCGGTAAATAACTTATTGTTAAATGGAATTCTATTTGAAGTTTTCTTTAATTACAAAGGAAAATCACACTTTGATACAAATAAGGAAGCTGATTATGCGGTTATATTGGAAAGTCTTAGTACAACAGTCGGGAAGCAAAATTCGAATCCTTAACTATAGCAAAAACAAGTACATTCATCCGGAACGCCATCAAACAACAATCGGATGTTTGAGCATGGAAAATTTATAAATTAATTAAATTTAAAGAATGCTACAAAATTTAAGACAAATTTTTTGTCAGAAAGGTCAATCGTGCAGATTGACTTAATATCAGAATCAAAGTTTCAACATGCTTCCTTTTTTGACACATGGGTTCATTTCCAGGTGTTGCGTTATTCGTAGCTCGGTAAATTGGCCGCAGGATTATAATAATTTTTGATTCTTGAAACTCTGTGCAGCCGATGTTAAAATCTGATGGTTTCATTATACCTGATTTATACGGAGATCCCTCCTTCTACGTTCATTGAACTATAAAGTGAACTTAATTTTTGTGTAAATTTGCAGGACCATAGGGATGTATATGGGAGTGTTCATTTTCCCTATTATACATAACGAAAGTCGAAGAAACTGTGAGAGGCAGTGTTCAAAGTTGTCAGTAAAGTTGTCAGTTGTCAGACTTTTCAAACATTGTAATAGGCACTAACGAATGATGAATATTATAAAATTTAGAGAAAACAACAGAACCTTTTCATACAGACTTTGTTAATCGTTTATTTCATGTGTGCTTCTGAGGTACCGAAATTTTGCTAGGAACCTTTGCTTCATTTCCCGTGGAATCCGTAATTATACTGCTTGAAGCATGGCTCTTTTCAAAAATGTTTCCTTATATTAGGAGTTATCATGTTTAGAAAATTTAGCAAATAAAACACTGCAATATATCCACGTTATCGGTAAGAAAGCACTAGAACATACGTCATGCAAATTATCGATTGTTCGATTTATTTTAATTTCAAAGTACGTAAATATTCCTGTAGGATCTTTCAGACATTCACAATCATTTTAAACATTACTCTGAAATCCCCTGATTTCTGCTTTTTATACTTTTGGTTGTAGGACATTTTCGCATGAAACCAGTAGACAGTAATATACGCAATCCATGATCGAACATTACAGATGTAATGTTCTTGGCATGTAACGATGAAACCATTTGATGAAACACTTGAAAGGACTAAGCGCAACCAATTGACTCAATAAAGGTGCAGTCCTTACATCCAAATAAATTAGCTAGAATCACATTTCTGGGCTTTAAGCCTAAAGGGGAGTTTAAAGACGGAGTCTATAACGGGGTGAGACATACATATGCATACGCATGCATACACATATGTCTTTAGTTTGCCGGGATCTGGTTCGCATGACGAGTTGATATAGTCAGATATTGCATTCTTTTCTTTAATCGAAATCAATCGAAATTGACATTCTCTGTCTTATATGAGCTGGGTTTGTTGGTTTGTTGGTTTTGTTTCTCTTTCTAATCGTTGTTACCCTTAACAGCTATTGCTAGCTGTAGCTCTGAATTATAAATAGCTATAAGAATACTATAATGATAAAATTATGATGGTTCCTATCTTTAAATGAAGTTGCAATTATGCTAAATTGATACCATGAGCTGGTCCACTCAGGACGCTTCGTATCATGAATGGATCACGACTAGCGTCAAAGACACAATTACATTTAGACACCCTCAATTCGCATATCTCAATAATTTTCTGCCAATTTCGGAATGGGTTCTATTTATTAAGTTAAATTATTAATGTCGATCAAGTATGTAAGTCTGACCTTTATGTGTGTGATTGATGCTTAAAATAATTCTGATCATTAAAATGATGATGAAATAATTCAGTATCTATAAAAACAAATAATTCAAGCCCCAAATTGATTAAGTACGAATGCTTTCCAGAATTTAGTTTTTCATTTTATGAATAGAACTTTTCGTTTTCTAATAACAAATTCATATATTGGTTAGTGATTTGAATATTAGGACAATAAGGACGTTCACTTGATATTCTCCTTTTCGAGCTTTGACAGAAAAATTCCAGCATTGTTGGCGACATTGATGGAGTCGAACTTGCCAAAATTAGTAAAGCCATCGAATTACCCAACTATAAATTTATGTAAACATGAATATACGTAATAAAACTTATACTTTAACGCACAAGCTAAGGGAGGTCCCACTTGTACCCGACCTTGTCTAGAGCTGAGGGTGGTTGTTTGAAAAATGTCACTGTATCAGAAGGAATAAAACCTATAAAGCATTTGCTTTAAGTTTGAAAACTTCATATCCTTTAATAATAGTTTGGCAACCATCCAAAGCGAACATTTTTTGGGAATGTGTGAATATAGAGTAAATTCTTCATCGTTATTTGACACAATAATTTCATTTGAAAGCCCTTAGTCCAACCAATATAAAATTTGAACTTTATTCTGCTCTACGTAAATCTGCTCTTTCGTTTAAAATATTAGAATCTTGAGTTTACACGAGACCGAACGAACTGCCAATACGAGCATCGCAGTCGTAGCCCAAATGAGATGACGACTCTATAAATGCTGAAGAAAATCCACATAGCGGTAACCAGACATTCGTCGGCTGCGCGTGCGCAGGCATGCAGGCTAAAAAGGCATTTCAAAAAGTGCAGTACATCACAAATTATCTGAAAATTTTGAAATAAATAAGCTGTATGCAAGATGAGTGACACATTTCCTCACACTTGAGCAAAAACAATATCATAAAGATGTTTCGATTGAATGTTCAGCGAAATTTGATAGCAAGAAAGCAGTATTTTTGCACACGGGTACATAACTTCACAACCGAAACACAAAACATGAAACATTTTCGGAATGAATGAAAAAGGAAAAACTATCATCGGCACGTATTATACGAACTCATAATGTACTCAGTGTATTATGCAAAGAAATCAAGTGAAAATGGCCGTATTTAGCTAAGAAGAAAGTATTATTTTATCACGAAAATGCAACAGCTGATATTCTCGTGATTTCAATTGCCGAGATCAATGAATTAATCTTAGGATTTCTACCTCATGCAATTGCCGCATTTAACTCATGATTATTTGTTGTTCCCAAACTCGAAAAAATGGCTCAATTGCCAAAGTTTTCCCGACTATGAAAGAGTAATGTCGGCAGTGTTTCAAAATGTTTGTGCTCCCCTTCCTCGTGGCGAGTTCTTCGGGGAACATCCTCGTGTGTTTGCTGAGTTTTAGATAGTTCGTTAACAAAATAGCAGAATGAAACGGAGAACAATACTTGAATGTTATTTTCAACCGGACATCTCTCGAAATTTCTTTCATAATTTCTTCAAAAGTTTCTAGTTCATAGTGGTTTAGTATAAACAATTAAACTTGCTGTTTTTAAATTATGATTTTGCCTTTGGAGCTCTTGAACCATCACAAGCTCATTTTCTGCCCGGTGTTGGACGGGCTTATTTCAACATAATAATTAGCTTTAAATTTTAGTAGAAGCTAAAATTTAGCTTTGGATTAGCTAAATCAACCTTCAACAACTAAAATTTGGAGTATAAAAGGTAAAAGCTAGGTTGTAATCGCTTGACTTAATCATATCTCAATGCTGACATAAAATTTTTGAAAATAAACGCTTTCACATGTCCTTTCATCAACAATTTTCCTTTTTCCTCACGGTCAACACTTGAAATTTTAAGAAACAACTTCTATAACCGGTAGACGGTTAACGTATGTATTCAGAAGAGTTACGTTCTAGTTCCAAGCATAAATTTAAAAAATTTTAAAATTTACCCCAAAGAAATTAATAATATACTGGAAACACTCGAAACTGATGGGTAAATGTTCAAAATTCAAAAGGAAGTCTATAAAAGTCGATTCATTCCAATGTATTTAGAAAATCATACAAAAATATAAGACATAAATTAGAACTTAATTTTACCAGAAACATGTCTGTGTTTATGCTTTTGTACTTGATGCAAGCGTTTGTTTGAGAAAAATTGTTTTATTTCTTGTAAAAGGCCCTAATTTAAACTCTTGAAGGAGGTCTTTCTCTATTAAGGAGTGCTTAGCGTACCCATTAAATCATAATTTATCCAATAGTAACCGCAGAACTAATCTGAAAACACAAAGCAAATCAACCAATCTCGCCATTGGATTCATTCATGTAGCCCAGTTAAGTTAATGTCAACCGAAAAGGATGTATTTAGCAAATAATTCTCAAACACAAAATACACTCAGGCAAAAAAAAGCTGTTCAACAATAACGTTATAAATCATCCTTTTATCCCCGTCTGTTCATTCAAGAGAGAAACGCATCCGCAGAGTGCCCGTGAAAAACTCCTGTAAAAGAGTCTCCAACAACGAAACAAGAGAAATGCTTGTAAGTCGACATCAAGGAAGACAGCACGAACAACAAATTATGACGATGACGAAAGGACGATTGCCGATGCGACAACACACTTCGGCGAAAGCCCCTGAGAAAACAGAATTGCACACTGCTTAAGCCCGCATGGCGAAGAATTGTAGAGCATTCCATCGGTTTCACGGCCAGCAAGTGACTCGTCACAGCAGCAATTGTTGTTGTTGTTGTTGTACAATCATCAAAAAGTATGTATTAAAGGGTTGAATCATGATACACTGCGTTTCGACCCAGGACTTGCGAATCGGTAGCCCATTCATCGCCGTGAACGCTATGGAACCCTCATCACGTTGCGACACAAACACTTCTGCGTCTTCAATGCTCTTTCGAAATCCTGCCGCCACCCACCGCATTTGCCTATTCAAAGTGGTGCAGCATGGCTATGGCCACCCGCGTACACTAACTATCTATGCAGAAAACGAGGAAAAAAGTAAGCACTTGGCTTCTTTCGTCCTTACCCTTCTCCCGACACATCCTCAGGACTAAATGCGCTCAGTACACGTACATATGAAAGATAATTTCAGCTCAAGCTTAGATACGCTGTATTCTAATGTGCATTAGTATTTTTGCACATAGTCATAAAGTTTTTGGCAGCAAGGGCTTGTACTCTGGAGGCGACAGGGTGAACATTTGAAAGGGTAGGAACGAGCAGGGAATGTGCATGAGGCAGGAATGCATTTTGGAAGGGGCAGCTTTGAGTTCTGGCTTGGCGATTCTTCCGAAAGTCTAAATATTTTCAAGGACTTGGTGCCATTAAAGGAGGTAGCGTATGATAGGCCTTTCTGGTTAAATGTGTTGGAGGACACAGACGATGACGACGACAGGTAACTCAAATGCCCATCAAATTTGTACCTTGTCTTCTATAGCTTGAGGGGTTGCAAAAATCATGACTGTATGAATTCCTAATTGGAAACACATATTTTCTGGCATCTTTTAGGGATCACATCAGGGAGTCGATGGCATGAAATTCAAAAATAATTTTCGAAAATGTCGTTTCTTAAATTTATTGACGATGCATTTTTATGTGTGTTCTTTGACAGAATCAACAAATGTAGAAATTGAACTTAAATTCGTCTGAATTTTGAATTATGGATTTTGGTAATTATGATATGGTAGTTTTATATTGAGCCAAACACGTCCAAAATCCTTCCGGAAATGACAATCCCTCATAGATCTATAGAACATCGTTGGACATAGTTGCAGGCCCGTTAATATGTCATTAACAAAAAAATTTAAGAATTCTTCTACTCTGCATTAACAAAGAAATCGAAACATGTCCTAGGAAAATTTACAGCCACCTGGAGCAACAAAAATTTAAATCGGTTTATGAACGTAGGAAACATAGCCTGTGTGTCAGTTGCATTGTTCAAAATTTTGGTTTTCATTACGATTAATGCGTTTTATTTGAGCTGCTGTCCAGCATTAACCAAAATATAAAATGATTTGAAGTTTTTTATTTCTATTCTCTGACAATATGTTAGAACAAACATTCGTCCTTTTCGCTTGGTTTGGTTCGGTGTTCTCAGTTCCCTCGCTCCCATTCATATTACATCTTCTGTCAATTTTTTATTTTATACATACATTTTTCTGCTACTTTGATCCACATCCTTCGCTGTTTTCAAATCGATCGCTTCTCGATCCGTTTCGTTCACTCGGATCGTGGGAAGCTTTTAAATAGGGACCATGCTATTTTACAGCGTCAAGGTATTTTGCTCGTTTACAAGTCAATGGGTAGTAGTTACTCTTCTGGTCAATATTCTGCGTCTGACGTCAGTTAGATTGGGACTTTATTGTTTAAGGCTCTATTTTCGTCACATGACAGATAAATCAGGTAATGTAACTCGGCTAGTTTAAGATTGGCTGCAACGTATAATAAATATTGAACTGTTCTGCCAACTTTCGGCGATTGGATTTCCTTAGAACGAACAACAAAATTGCTAAAGCCAATAAAAATATCCATAGAGCAATGAAGACATCATCCTTTTCTTTGGCAGCAGCTCACTAAAGAACGTGGTCCGCAAGGGGATTATGGTCTCATTTCAAAATGAAAACGTATATTTCCGGAACCAGAAACACAAAATCAAACAGCCCTGTCATCTGGGCCATTTAAAACATGACGGGCTTTTCCTAATGGCTAACCAACTTCAAAATTGCTCCATAACAAACATATGAATGTATGAAATGCAGTTTTATGAAATTATTGACGAGCCGGAGGTCTCAACGATTGAAAGATTGCGGAAGCATATGAATTGCATGGACGAACAACGAATACCCAAAAATGTAATCGTTGGAAGAACTGAAGGGCGGAGACCAGTGGGTAAACCGAGGAAACGCTAGTCTGACTCCGTCGACGAAGGGTTCATCGCTTCTCGAATTTCGAAACTGGAGGACGTAGTCAAGGGACCTAGACAATTTGAGGCACTTGTTGCAGAAGCGAAGGCCCGACAGGGGCTGTAGTGCTAAGAAGAGGAACAACATACATATGAAAGACCCCCACAATGAAAAAAGTACGTCTATGGATTTCTTTAGAAACTCTACGTATGGCTGTATCCTTTCCGAAACCACGATTTTTCGAAATTTTCGTCACAAATTAAATAGACACTAACTTACCCACGCGTTTATAAATGGACGCCGCAATGATTCTGAGGGCTATAGCACCCTTTTCGTAAAAATAATTTTCCTTTTTAAATGTATAATTACTTCCATTCGACTCGTTAGAGCTTTACCATGATAAGATGTTAAAAACAGTCAATCATACTTCATCTTTCCAAAGCTTCAAACAAGATACCTTTTGAATTTTTATACAAAATCTTGATATCGCTTTGCATCATATTTGGCAACGTCAGGAAAAATATTTTGAAATGCAAGCAAAATGTCTACAATTTTATTTTAAGCATAATTCATATTTAAGTATTAAAAGTATAATAACTAAACATATTAAAGTAAACTTTCAGCACCACGAAGTGTAAAATGGGAGAAATCCGAAGAAATTATCGTGTTAAGCCAACATAAACTTGGGGAAAATTGCTATAAAATTACTTAAAAGAAATTTTTGAGAGCTATTGTAATATGCTTCGTTAGAATCCTTGTCTCACGCATAGCAAAAGAAATCTGAAAAATTCTGACAACCAGACCGAAATCTCGGATTCAGAACTTTGGACACCTAACATTTGGATTTGAATAATTTTCAGTAATAATTAGGATTCTGATGAATATAATAGTATCAGTATCGAAAGGATTAACACCAAGAAGTGTGTTTCGCAAAGATATGTTTTGAAATAAATTGGTGTTGAATAAAACGTATAAAAATCGAATTTACCTTATCAAAGGGGAGTCCTCCTAAATATGATGCCGCAATACTTATCCTTAAGCCACAAAAATGAAACATTCCAAGCTGTATTCATATTCTGAGTTATGCAATTATGAGTAGGATTGATAAATCCTGGGGGCAATTTATTGGATCAACTGTGTTATCAGAACAGGACGAGAAGCGCAAGAAATCCAAGAATAGATTTTCTTAACTTATATTCAAATTCATAGTCAGAAATATGTCCTGCGGAATCTAAACAATTGAACAACTAAATCAAGCATGTTGCTAATATAAAAATGCATCAAGAAATAAATGTAAGAGAACTTATGAAAACAAATAGTGAAACCAAAATTGAACTTAATTAAGGCCACGTTTCAGTATTTTTTTTTTAAATTTCTTAAAATGAGAACCTTCTAAAAAATAAGGATACAGATAGGACACTTCCAAAAGGAATACAAAAATGTTTCCGATAAATACTTCATGACGATTGAATGAAGGGACAAGTTCTTAGGATTGTTCAAGATGCCAGGATAATTTCATCAACCATATCAACCAAATGCTGGATTCAGTCAAAACAACTAATCGAGAGAATTTAAATTCGGTTGCCCCAGGCAATGCAAATTACTAACAGCTCATTTATAAAAACAGAAAAATGCATTAATGCGAAGAACTGAAGAAATATCCTACATTTTAATTGTTTTATACTTAGGTTATGTTATTTGAATTATGGAAAATATTATTAGAAATCTTCATACCCAAAATCTATGGCCCATTTGCGGCTCAGACATTACTTAGCCCAATATTATGTAGGTGATATTAAAAACAATTTTAATAATGTACCCAGGGAATAAGGGAACAAAGATCGGTAGACGCTAAATTAAGGGATAAATAGACCAGTGGGCAAGATAAAAATCAGTAGAAGTAAAAATCAGTAGGAGAAATGCAGAAATTCAGAAAATATTTAGTGTTTGGAAAGGCTGTTAAGCTCGTAATTTGTTTTCAAAGTAATTTACTACTGGCAATGTTTTTTTTTCATTTTGAATTAATTCTGGTTTTTTCTTAACTAATTCTTGAAACTAAGTTTCAAGCTCTGTTTTAATCTGAACCATTGTCAAAATATTTCAAGTTAAATGAAAAATTATATTGAAAAGAGCAGACTGGAGAATGTTTAGACTACTTATTTTTAAAATTTTCTTGTAATTAAAGATTCTCAAAGCACCCTGGATACAGGTAGTGGAAATCGTTAAAATAAATGCAGGTTAGGACAAATCGAAAAATCTACTCTAACTCCAACCAAGTGGCATCTTTGCATATCGAATCTCGTTTATCATCTCTCCATTCAATGAAACTCGCACCCAAACAACAATTAAAAAAAACAAGAACACTTGATGTAGCCAATTATTCCGAACTACTTTGCAGAAAAATACTCCCTGGTCGCCAAATTGATCCTTTCATAGACATGGTTAACTTACATTAATTAGCTGGGTTTTTCGTTTTTCATACTTTAAAATTTTTAGTATTTTATTTTTTATTTTATTTTTGAAGTATTTTAAAATTTTTAGTATTACCAAAGTGGTCTGAATATGTCTGAATAAGAGATCAAATTTCTGAATATTCTTAAGGTGCATGTGTAACATGCAGCGTTCCCTCTTTTGTCCTTCATCAACCGCCAAAGCAATCATATCAGTTATTAATTTTCTTTAGGTTATTTCGGAAAAGCGTTTCCATTCTCATTTAATTTTGATAGAATTACTAAGAAAACTGAAAATTTAGGCGAAACATTTTGCTGCAGGCTACAATCTTCAAGTTATTAATTGTTGGGTTTCAAATTCCGACGGAATAATTCTATTGGGAAGATTTTCGTTAACTCTGTAAGGACACAGTATGCTAAGGATACAGAAACAGTGTTGCATACAGAGTACCAGAGTTGAGAGTTTGGTCTGCACTAGTGCAGCCAGGGTGCAATTTAGGAACAGCGCAAATTTTAAATTTTTGGTTCTGTGGAGTGTTTCGCTGCTTTGGACAAAGTAGGTAAATTTTTAGGGAAAGCCGTCAGCGTTGGCAGTCAAATTTAGCAAACAATACTCAGATTATGATCATGCATCGGCATTCTTAAACCAATCGAAAATATAGCAATGCAATAGGGAATGTATAAGACTCATGAGAAATTAGCAATGTGGGTTCATCTCCCACCATCACCTTATGTATCTGCTCGCACTTTCACCATTTCTTGGTGGCAGCATCCGGAATGCCATGGTAGCTAGAACGGAATCTAAGTTTTCTCTATAGAATTCAATAGGTACTTAAACATATAACTACTCAGCGAAATTCTATACTTTTATATAACAATCAACGTTAATATATGAAGCACTTGCAACCCCACCTTGGCAATGGCACCATTAGCAAAATAGCAACTCCATATATGTAAAGGCGGTGTTAGAAGTTTTCTTTCTCTTTTTTATTATTTTTCCACCAGTTTTAATTGGAATGAGATGATTATAAAAGCAGTGAAACACCCCTAGAAACATATCTTCCCCGAAAAGAATTTTAAGCGCGCTAAAACGAATTATATTTTATACATAAAGTACATCGGAAAAAGTCGAGCGAACTACCTACCCTCTACTAACTGCAAACAGGCAACCGAGCCAGCAAGCAGCGAACAGGATGCTGTTTGATACATTTTTCGAAAAAAAAGCTAAAAAACACCCTCAACTAAGTTCCATACCTTACCCATTCACTACTCACTTTGCGCTCAACTGAATCAACCTCACTCAGCCCCTCGGCGGTTCGTGAGGGGCTGTAGCACATTTCGTGCACATTCAAAAATGAGAAGAGATGATAATAATGATGAGAGGCGACTCAGTACGTCGTTAGTAGGCCAAGGAAGGGCGGATTTCGGGCGGTTCAAGGGGAGTCACTAAGCGGTTTGTCGGCAGGTATGTACGTTTGGCCCAGCACTCACTTGGACGGAAGAACGTTGCGAATTTAATCAAGAGATGCAGAAATGTCCTTCCCGCGCTCGCCAGGATACTCTTCGTTTCTCTTTTTCCCGAACTGCTCTTCAGCTGGCCGATTCTCCTCCTGCTCTTATTCAACGTGCAAGTACTCTGTTTGTTCGGCACGTTGTACAAAACGGGAATTTTTATTTTCATCCCTTTTTTCGCAACGACTGAAAGGACATCCCTCTGTGTGTTGTGTGTGGATGGCATTTAGGCAGGAACTTACACAGTGGCATATACCCCCAAAAAATGTGCTCGGCACCCAGTTAGGCGACGACGACTTGTTACTGGCGAATTTTTTGATTGTGTAGCATCGTGCTACTTTTCTGTCGAATAATGGGGTAGATTTTGAAGAGAGGGTTATAGTGGATGGGTTGGAGTAGTAGTTGGATGCGTTGTTGTTGGTGTCGCCGTAGCATGGATGCTGCTCCTACCGGCAAGTGTTTATGTTGCTTGTTCTTCCCTCCAGCAACCCATCGCGCTCCATCAAATCCACCTCCACAAATACTTTTTCACAGGTTTATGTGTATTTATTTTTGTTTTTGGGGGATGAACATAATTTTTCCTCCTCTCCAAACTGTTTTTTTCCTCGTTTCGTTTTTCTCTCTCTTTCTCTGGGCCACCACCGCCACGTTACTCCTCAAAGTTCCACGCTGCCGCTGCTGCTACTTTTCTGTTGCCGCCGCCGCGCCACTATCGTTACCACCGTTCATCGGCGTTTCGTCCTTTTTTCGTTTCGTTTCATACGGATTGTATAGTGCGGTGTATTTTTTCCCTTTTAGTACGGATTTTTTTCTCTCTTTTTTTGCTGATTATTATGTCGTATTCGCTGGTGCTGGTGGTGCTGCTGCTGCCACCGCCACCAATTCGAGGGGGATGATTATTTTTTAAGTATATACATCCTCCGAGAGGGAAAATATGTATAATATACAAAACATATACAAAATACACATAGCATCATAACATTTAGAGCAAAAGATTTCTAACCGCCAGACCAGTCGTATCACACATTTCATTTTATTGTGTGTGCTTATAAACTACTTTTGTGCTCCCTAAGAAAAGAAATTAATAAAAATCATAATCATTTTTTACTTTTAATATTTATAATAAATATCATTCTATTGGAAAGTAAGCCAACTGTTTAAAATCACTAAAATTAAGAAATCAAGCTCTGAATAAATATTATTTAATTGTTTTTAAAATAATCGCCGGCATCAAAGCCTCATTTTGAACAAGACTGAAACTTAAACCGGCGGATAAAGGGTACAAGTGGTTACAGGATTAACGTACAACAACTACCAGTTCTAGCGAAAATAAGTGCAATGAAGTTCTGATTCTCGAAAAAAAATAATAAAAATCATAACTTTTCGGAACTAACTTTACAAGTGCAACATGTCGTACCTAAAGTGTTACAAAAAAATCAATGAATATTACTGAATTTCATGTCTAATTTATCAAGTGCTCTGAATTCATTCAAAATGACTTAAGTTTAACCAATAAAATTGTGGCAGAAAGTATCTAGATACTTCAGTGGTTGACAGCGAAACGTGTACTGTTCTCTCAACACCAGCGTACTACAGTTTTCGGTGCAATTCATAAATGTTGTTCAAAAAGTGCAAGGTGGTCAGAAAAGTGCATCCTAACGTGGTTTTACGCTGAATAATAGTTGTGCAGTTGGTGCTCTCTCACGCAATTCTACGGCGACGACGACGACGACGAATACAGAAGTCGACGACAACAACAAAAATAAGAAGTCTGTACTAGAAAAGAGAATTTTCCGAGAATATATATATATATATATATGTATATATTTATATATACAAAATCATAGATATATGTATACCTAGAGTACTGAAACCTTGTGTTTATATGCCGGCATCAAAGTCAGAATTAGGATTTTCCATGTGTTTCTTTCATGGACTTTAAATTCAAGAGGACAACCGGTTGATATCTATGTAGCGAGATATTTTTTTGCTTTAAGTCGAGGGAGCAGATAAAGGAGATCGGCGTGCACTATTATTAAGGTATTGTGCTCAAAGAATATTTTAAAGCTTTATGTTTTACTAGGAATGATATAGTGTTTATTCGATAAGTTTATCCTTAAATTCACTGAAAATCCCCTAATCAATGTCTTCTACATCGGAATGAAAAATGTTGCCATATACACCATTATTCTCGCATGCCAAAAAACGCTATACCACACGGTTCAATGTATCTTTGTCGAATTTGCACTTGAAAGTTTTTGAGAGTTTTGGAATTATCTTAATTTCAATCTTTACGACAAACATGTCAATATACGGCGGATAGATCCTCGGCCGAAAGGAGTCATTAAATTGGATTAAATTTCGATGCTTTTAGTTTTCCGCAATGAGAAAATGTAATGTCATCTCATAAAATTTACAAAAACAAAATCGTGTGTCAATTGTCATTCTGATTAAGCAAGCGTACCGGCCGAACTTAAGTCTATACATTTTAAAACTATTTTCCAAATACCTGCTAGCATCTCTCCAAAATGTTTGTGAAATTCTATATTTGCATCTTATATAACAGAAAAAGGCAACAATTTAGTTATGTCTCTAAAACGAAGGCAACTTCTTGTGGTGGTATCCTCGATTTCGTTCCAAGACCGATTTAAATAAAATCGCATCAGTCCGCAAAAACAACAAAAGCCACGAATTTTGGCAGACACAAAGCAAGTGAACATGCTTAGACATATAAACTTCTGTACCATAAGAGCCCGATAGCACCCCATTTCTAAGGATTTGTTTTTTGCTTGTTTGGATTGTTCGAAATCGGCGAACAAGGTTCTAAGCATAACGAAGGGCAGATTTTCGACATTTGATTAAAATTTTCGAAATTTATTTTTCACAACCTTCACGTCGGATTTCGATTCAGTTGAAAATATTTATTGATATATCTAGTTATGTATCTACCTGCTGTTCAGATATAAATTTTGAAAATATCATTATTGATAAGCTTTCCATAGGGAAGATTTTTTCGACGCAAAAATGTGACAGAAAAATGAAAAGCCAAATGAATTTGTAGTCAAATTTCTCGAACGTTTTTTCATCAACGTCGGTAAATTTTGCCTCCGTCTTTTGGCAAAAAATTGCAGGACATAGTTATGTTTGGATTGTTTTTTAAAGGAGATCCTCTTTGAATAAATCAAACATAACATCTTTAGTCAGACCAAAAAAATTTTGGCTCTGCGAATTTTCCGAAGTGAATGGTCGAATTTCTCTTTAAACAAAAGAAAATGTTTGACAACAAATAATTGTTGTTGTTAAAAATTTTCTCCGTTTTTAATTAACTTCTGATACAGCTAAAAATAGCTAAACATAATATCACAGCCATTATTTAATTTACGAAAATTTCCAACCCTCTCCTACAGGAACCAATGATGCAAAAATTTTGAACAAATCAAGGTTAACTACAACTTTCAGGATTCCGATTCGTAAACAAAAAGTCATTGCAACTTAGTTTACTGCATCTTCAAAAAATATTTATTAATCTATTTAATAAACGTTTGAATGCTACTAAAATAAAAAAGTTCAAACTCCAGCAAAATAACATTGGAAGAAATAAATTATTCAAATGAAATCAACGTTGAATGGTCTGAATCAACTCAAACTAATTTGAATGAAATACAATAACAGCCTACTTAAATCATGTATTCAATCAGGCACATGTCCTAAATGCGCACAATCACTAGCTCACTCGTACTACATACTTGATAATCTTGAAGGATGTATCGCGAGCAGAATGTGAAACTGGGCGTGGCTGTATTCAGGCTAGCTGAATCAGGTCAACCAATACCATATTTTAGTCGTATGAAATGTCGATCAGTTCATATGACATCGATTCCAGCCTGTTTTCCCATATCCAACCAACTTTTTCGTCTTTCTACAAAGCAAGGATATTATGGGACCATTATTTATTAACCATATGAATTGTGAACACGCTTTTGAGATAAACTGAAAAAGTTGCTTGATCAAATAATTGGTTTTCACAAGAGCCATTTTATTGGCGGCAAAGGTTCTTAGAAGAAAACTAGACAGGATAAAGCCTCATAGAAGGAAACAAAGAATAAACCAATGTTTATGACTGGTGTAATACTGAAATAATGTTGGTAACTACCTGGGAAATAAACTAAAAATAACCGATCGGTCAGCAGTTTGCTTTTATTTTGGCGCTCAACGCATTTTAACCAAGACTTGCATTCAATCAGGACATCAACTGAGCACGTTCTATTCTGAAAAAAAAAACACTTCCCTGTATGTAGGGTCCTATAAGAACTGAGATAATACATATCAAATGACTAGATAGTCTTCCAAAGCACAAGAACATTAACGTATATATGAATTCCCTAGAAACAGTATCGCTTCCAATAACATATCAATCATACCATTCAAAAATACGCAATAACTACATCAAAGATTAAAGTGCGCAAATCATCCCTAAAATCTTAACATTCGTTTGAGTTGAAAAATTCTTTTGTTTTCCTTTTTTGTATATTTCTAGGAATCAGCACATATATATGTCCTTCTACTTTCGTTGGTTTTAAGACACCTGTACCCAATCAAAACAACCAAATAAGTAAGGAAATTATCATTCTTATCTTATTGAGACTCTTCTTCATTTGTTATTTCAGTATCCTTATTCAAATTGCCTTTTCGAACTAATATCAATTTTCCATTGATCTCTTTGGTGCCTGAAAACTCTTTTCAGATTTTTGTAGTGGTGTCTGAAGTTGCAAACGCAAAGGTACCCATTTTTTTCACTGTCTTACATTTTCTGACGAGAACCAAGAGAGTCAAAATCATAGAAATAAGTTACAAACATTTAATTTAATTTGTCCGAATAAACTCAAAACTTGGTAAAAAATCGTGACCGTTGCGTCTGCATCGAAACAAACTTTAGACACATTTTTGGAGAAAGTTCTACAACTTCTTGCGTTTTTTAAGCATATTCAACGAAAAGTTCTTCTTTTCCAACTTTTCTATGGTGCATTGAATACTATGGCCAACAATATGCTTGTATAACATAGGACATAGATTTCATTATCTTTCGTTCTATATTAATCATCATCCAAGGTTGGGTCAGATTAGAGTTTTGTTGTGGGAAGCTTCACATAGACCTCAAGGAACCATAATCATACCACTGCATTCTGTAACTAATAGATAGAAACTATCTACGTGTTCGCTGCACTAGTAATTTTGAATGTTTACCTTGGAACGTATTCGCACCAGATAACAGTTTTTTACACGTACGTAAAGCCATCTCGAACTTTAGGATATGCATCAGGCCATATTGAGACCACGTTGAGACCACTAAATCAAAGCGTATGCACAGAACAGCAAGAACACTTTGAACAAACTCCCAATCTTATCGGATTCAATCAAATGTTTCCATGTTTTTGCTTGAAAAAGCAGCACTGCTCCCAATAGGTAAAGCGCAATACAAATATAATTCTACTTAGACGCTTTCTATCTCTTTCGGCGAGTGTTCCCCCTGGCAGTGTTCACGCTGTTTTCTTTTGCGCTATGAATGAAAATTCAGACTCCGAATTATTTCCATTTTTCGGGTGCTTTCCGTCTCAAATCACCTATAATAAACTGTCTCCAATGTTATTGTGTCCAAAATCATTATTTTTGACAATTTACATTTATATGAAAAATATAGTTCACTTATTAGGAAAACATTTTGAAAAAGGGTGAAAATATATAAAAATAAAACATAAATTATAGTTTAGATTTCGTGGTATCCAAAAAAACACAATTTTTAAGTTAACAGACGTCATTGCTAAAATTTATAAAAAACTAGAAAGAAAGAAAAACGTTGACAACAGTGTCAAAAAATTCAATGAAAAAAAATAAAATATGAGTCTCGAGGACACGAGTCGGATTGGAAGAAGGAGGTCAATGTAACGGACTTGTAACGAAAACTATGGTTGGGAAGAAATTTTAGGACATGATAGCCTGTTCTGGTTGGCAGGATAACTTACCAGCAAAAATCTGAGATCTGCAACTGAGTATCCCAGATCATGCAACAGCCAGGAAAAAAGGATCATACAAACATAATTGACGCTTTCGCCAAATTAAATTTATTTTACAAACAAGAAACAAATACATCTTTGAGAATATCTTTTTTAACTTTTTATTTTTCTTCCTAAGATGCATTTATCTTTAACGCATTTTAACACTAAGATAATTTTTTTCGTGATGCTTTTAAAGAATTACTTTTACCCATTGCTCACAAAATCTATAATCTCTAAATCTCTGGAATCTTTTGTTTGCAAAGTGCTATTCTCCAAGTGCTCCTTTTAGGGGTTCACATATGTGGAAATCACATGGCGAAAGGTTGTAACTTTAGGAATGATGTTCAAGCGCATGCCAATGTATTTCAGTAGATTTTTTGGGGTTTGGGGCCGCATGCAGAAACAGGAGACCCAAGACACCCTTTTAAAGGATATTCAGCTCAAAATGGGTTAAGAAGAGCATCACACAATGCAATGTTGATGATTACGATGATCGTAAAGATGATCAACAAGTGAAACTCCTCGAGAGTCCCAAAAGATCATGTACATAATGTTCTCCGCTGATTTCAGACGACTCCCTTTATTAATAACAACTGCTCCGTCACCAAAACATCAACTTCTCTTTTGCTCATTTTGCGGACACATTCGAGGGCATCCTGAACTTTGGCCTCGAGTCAAAAAGAAAGAATTCCCTAACCCTTTGTGACATTCTGCCTATCCGAATCAAAGGGCTCGTTTATATTTTAATAACACTCGCAGACGCTCGAGAACAGAAGAAATGCTCTACAGGACATGAAGACTACTTACAGATAACATAACGACTAAATGTATTAATTTATGCAATAATGGAATTAAAATTTCGCAAAACAATCTCGCAAAAACTAAGAAAATTGCATCCCGGGAAAGTAATATTGAATAATTTTTTGTAGTAGATGCATTTCGAACAAATAAAAAATATAGTAAAGTTCACCTAATAGTTGCTAGCGCTGGCATTGGCGTTCTATAAGTATGGAGAATCTGTTTTTATTTTGCGGAAAATATGCGTTTGGACTGAATATTACAGAGAGACATCTCTAGAGCAAACTAAAATATGTAGCTGAAGTTCTCCCTTACACCAAAAAACGTACGCACGAGTCGACCCAATCAAATTAAAAATAAAACTAGTAAACGAAATATGGTTTTCAATTCTAAATGTAGAAATTTTATATTTGTACTACCTCATTCTATACTATAAAATACTAATTGTATTTTATATATCTGTGTATTCTGTATATTTTATAAATCTTCATTAAACATTAAAAGATAGATAGTATACACACTAATTTTTACGTTAATATCGATAAACATTGTCCTTATGCCCGGTAAGAAGGAGCATATATGAGTATTGTTAGGTGCAGCGCTCAGAAAAGTAGTCGAGTAATGACAGCGCTTGGTACGTTTGAATTGCTACGATATTGCGTTGGTGTTACGAGGCTGCTAATATAGATCTTTACTATAAGCCAATACAGTATGCCAATTAATACTATTTTTCTTTACATTGAATACCACGCATATTTATGGGAAACTTGAAGATTTCTCCTGATACATTTCTCCCAACTTAAAGTGATTAAAAAGCTCGCATCAATTTAATAGACTATTCTTTATAAGCCATTCTGGTTGGTTAGGGAAGTTAAATCCCGGTTCCTAGTGCATTCTTAGTTCCCTACCGCATGCCTAACATACTATGACCGATAATAATTCTACCGAAACTTTAGCGATTTCTAAAATCGGATGCAATCAAAGTATTACAGTCAAAGGCACATTTTTGACCCGAAAGCCATGTTTTTCCAACCTAATCATCATAAACTTTCGACATCTTGTCAGGATCATATTCCCATTCAATGCATTACAGTCAAAACAAAGTATGACGGTGCTAGTGTAAAATTATTTTTGATTAAATAAAAAAAAACTTTGGAATCTATTAAGTTATTTCCTACACCTAAAAGTATAAAATTCTATCAATGATAAGCAAATATATTACAATAAGCTTAAGCTATCTATAATTTTTTCGACAAACAGCCTATCTAAATGGATTTTATTTAAGGCAGGTTATGGTACACGCTATTAAAGTCATCAAAACATTTTTTTTTCCTTTCATTATTCTTAAATGCGTGTTGGCAGCAACGTATTATTCACAAACAGAATTATTTGGCGGTCTGAAAAAAGAAAGAATATAAGATATTTCAAATGAAAACTCACTACAAAGAATACTCGAAAATTAGTCACACATTATGCCTCTATTTACTCACACATACACCTACGGACGTTATTTTAACAATTATTCGTCTGATCTACGCATAAATATTTTGACAAGCATTAAACAAGCATTTAGATCAGTGAACTATAAGGAAATGCAAAAGATAAAAATCTTATTTTTGAAATTCATCAAAAACAAAAGAAAAAACAACGAGAAGCTCGAAAAGAAAGTATATTATTTTCTCCCTACGAAAATACATTATTAACGTTACTGCATGCATACATACATGTATTTTTTTCAAAGAATCTCTAAACATACCATTGCGAGCACACATAAGTTAAATATAAAGGAGATAAAAACACGAAATAGGTCATTGGTCGGATGTGCAATATAATGATACACTCCGTATAACATAGAGTGCAATAACATCGTTTTCTGGGCAATGCAATTGTTAGCAGACACAGCGATTCACTTTTTTGCCATATTGTTTGCGCTAAAAAACACATTTTTTTCTTTCTTGACTTATTTTCTGGAGGCGATAAAAAAACTCACTAAGTGTATATGCGTTTTCGTACAATGATATTTGTAAAAATACATTCCAGACCATCACAATACGAAAATTGAAGTACCCGCTTTGAGCAGTCAACAGCAACAACACCATCAGAAAAAATGAAAATAAAAACAAAATAAAAAACCACCACATCAACAACCCACTCCGAGCGCGACGAAGTTTCGAAAAAAAGCTCCCCGAAATTCCCAATATTTTTACACTTTACATATGCATGCATGGCTGCGCGTTTTACCAAATTGTTCACACTCAGATTGCAAGTCTCGATCACTTATGATAGGCCTGACGGCCAATGCCTTTGCAATTATTGGACATTAGTCAGAATTGCAACAACATTATTTATCGGCCGAAATATGCATTTGATTGTATTGCCAGCGTGACTTGAGATAGTCGGAGGTGTCTGATAAAATAGAATCCTCCACACATGAGTCTGCAGTTTAAAATAAGTGTTTTCCACCCATTACCCCTTTGCATAAGAAGAATACTCAAATTTAGAGTTTTCGCAATATTTTTAACACATATTTGGCCAGTCAAAATGTTTTGTAGTCACAGTAGCACAGTTGTCCCAAATAAAACTTCCTAAATTCGTGTCGTCCTTTACACCCGTCTTAAAACTCCCCCAAACCAATTTTTAGGAATAATGAAAATTCCTTCAATCACATCTTGAAATTAGTTCGTCCATAAGGAAAATAGTCATTGCATTGCTTCCTAGAAAAACTTAACCGTCTTTCAACCAAAAGGCTTCGCATTAATTCCCAGTTTCCTCCATGTTCAAACCCGAGGAATCGGTAATCCAAAGCAATGATGCTAATACCATCAGATAATCTGTTGCTTCTTTTAATTTGTTGGATAAATCTTTAAATTTTTTACCAATTTACTAATCCGGCATAGTAATGCATGCGGAAGTAGCTCAACTCTAATTCATGCGGACGCTACTTCGAAAATCACAAATTAAATCATGTTAATTCAGATCATAAAATTTTTGCAGCCGAAAAAAATTTTGCAGATGAAAACTGAATTTGCCATAAACCTTGAAATGGATTAAGTCAGACTTGAAAAACGATTACTACCATCTTTATTGCTAATTTTACAATTCGTTCTGATGCCATGTTAGCAGAAGATTAAAAAGAATTGACCGAATTTTTTGTTCTAGGAATATTGCTTTCCTTAATTTTTTATAGGTAATAGGAGTTTAAATAATTATCCGTACTTACTTATGAAATTAACTGCGCAAATTCTGGACAGTTAATGCATCTTGATGTTCCTCATCATTTTATTTAGGTCTAAGGATATGTGTTTTGTTATCACATTGCGGTTTAGTATTGCATGTCGTATAGACCAGTGGTGGGCTTCAGCCACATCGTGACTATACATAGCGCTAACACTCTCGGGCGACTTCTGTCAGAAAGAGACAGAAAGGGTACGAGTTTTTTTTATGGAGCGATTTCGCGCATAAGTATTGACAGGAGTACTGCCAATCCAAACATAATTCAGCTTATTTTGGTAAAATACCGTTATATCGGGAGCTTCTTCAAAGTCCTAGCGCTGTATGTACAAGCGTTATGCTTTAGCTCTGCGCGTGTTGTGTTACTGATGGTCTTATCAATGGTCCTACAGAAACCACACAGGACTTCTTCATCTTCGTAGTCGCCACCTGTTCCACCTCTAACATAACGTGAGTTGGCCTCGGTCAATCAAAGGATTTCATGTTTCTTCATTTGTTTTGTTTCCTTTTCGATTGGTATGTTGACCCAAAAGGTTATGGCTTGATAGTTTATGCCTAAATATTTTCAGTAGTTTCTTTAAGGACCATTTAATGTTTTCTTCTTTCTCTGTCTGAGAGATGCCGCCTGAGAGTGCCAGCGCTGTATATACTTACGCGATTACGTATTGCCATTATGTCATATAATCGCAATAATTCTAACTATACAGAATATTCGAATATCATAAAATTAATATGATGAAATATATTGAAGTTACGAATAGAAAAAATAACTGCTGAATTATTCTGAATTCTACGATTATTCTAAATAAAATATGTAAATATAATAAATTTATGAAAATATAATAAAATTTCAACTTTTATACTTCCAATATTTGAAGTCTAGTTATTTAGTTAACACTGATTCTTAGTAGTGAAACTACCATTAAAAATTTGCTTTAAAAATACCAGGATCGCAATGAAACGATGGAAATCAATAAACTCTTGCAAGAGGTGATCGACAGTAACGTTTCAAATAACGATTGCCACAAGACCTTGCAGGAATGTCGACCCAACCTCAAGTCCCAAGAAGGATACCTCAACGTCTTACTTTAATCATCCTGCTTAAAGGATACCTCAACATTCTGCTTGGAGATTATGCTATTGAGAACTTTTACTTGCATCCTATCTATAGACTCACCGCTTACACCTATGGTTATTTTTCAAATTTAAAATTCCACCCTTATCTTCGTTTTCTTCCTAAAAGCTTCGCATAGATATAATATAATAGATACTTCGAGGCATATGTGCACAAGAAATCGCACAATTGTAGTGAATTATGCCACCAGATCGTTGATATAGGATAACCTTACAAAAAAACAATGAAAAACTCAACACGTTTTCATCAACAACAAAATGAGCCTCATCGTTAAACATGATTTTATTTTAAAACCACAACATCCATTTTTTTAATTTTCCTTATCTTTCAAGCGAATTTCTTCCAGCATGGGTGCTAAGAGAACATTAGTGATCCCAAATCAAGTCCCTGAAACATTGCTTGGACATTTTGAGTACCATTGTCAAAGGATAAAGAGTATATTTCTGCGAGAGTTAGGCGCATCTGTTTGAATGCAACTACTCTATCGCGGTTCCTTCGTTGAAAATCACTCGTCCTTGATGCCCAGCTACACATTTTTAAGTATAATCCCTTGCTCTTTGCTGATATTTGGGAAAGGTAACGCAGGAAAGATCACCTACATAAATTTAAAAAACACGTTAATTTGGCAATTTATAGGACAATTTTTATTTTTTTGCAATTTTTTTAAATTTTATTGGAAATGGAAGGAAAACTGAATGATAATTAAATTAAATATTAAAACGGGCTTAAAATCAAGAATTCAAAAACATGATCTATCACAAAACCTTAAAAATTCGGGATCAAAATTAAAAATTATTGAAAGCTCAAAAAGTTTTTATAACAAACCTTAAAATTTGTAAATCAGTATCAAAACTAGAGACGACGATAATCAGTACAAAACGATCATCATAAGAACTACCGAATCTGATCAACTAGGATTCGCACATATATACGCCATCTGTTTTTAAAAAGATGCTTTTTGTCGTAAGATTCAACAATCTGCTTCAAAACTAAATATGAAGCCTTAAACCAGTTGAAATCAGGCTTTTGACTTTCTTACCTTGACCGTGTTGTCTGAATTTGTTCTTCTTCGTTATCCCATTTTCTTTATTTACTATCCTTTTTTCTATTCTAGATAAATGTAAACATACTATTCTATTAAAATATGGAAGAAGAATGTATATAGAAATCTATGTACACCCTTCTCCTACCTTTTTAAGAGCCTATGTTTTAAGCCTAAGTAGCCAATTCTGTATCATACCCTAGCAACTATTTAATTCTCATCCGTTACCTTTTACCATTGCCCCTATAGGCTCTGGTATCTATCGCTAAACGTACAACTGAATTGATGCTTACAAGTTCAGGTCATGTTCCTTTCAAAAGAAAAACAATTTCTTCTGACATTTGTTTTATTTCTTCAGAATGATTTCTCCAGGAACACAAGAACTAAACCTAAGTTTGGCGCGCGTCAAGCTTAAAAAGACTAAAAGCTTACTATTCCTTATCTTAAACGACCGCCTTTTTCTGTATTAGAATCCTACCCGATTGCATTGAAAAAATATAGCTTCGTATCAAAGTTTCCATTAGACTCGCAAAAAATAAATCCCAGTGATCAATCCAGTTTCAAATTAAAGTTTCTGAAACCAAGTCCGTGCTTCTACCATATCAAATGTCACTTTAGATTGCTGACATTGAAGCATTGAGTTTTTGAAATGGATGATCATAATTTTATCACTCAGAATCAGATAAATTTGACGCAATCAAACCTTTAGTGGATGAGAGCCAGATCATGTTAGAATGGCTACAACGACTATCAAACTGGACAATTTTTTCTTCTATTTTTGATTCACCTGATCAATTTACTTCTGGTGTATCGGCAACTCAAATAGGTTTTACAGCCAAAGCGTTAGCAGTCTTTCTAGAAACCTCAGGTTAAACCTAATTGTCTCCTTTTTTCAATAAGGAATTAGGAAAGATGTGTCATTCAACTTTCCAGTGGTTCATTCTTATGAGCGGCACAACGCCTGTCTTCTTGAACCAATGTATCATTTCGTTTTTTGTCTAATATCACGAGCCGTCAATATGAAACGTCATTACGTTAGAAAAACACAATGTCTTTGTTCAATGTCTCCTTTAGTAGTCAAACTCTCGTTTGATGCGAACTGTTTTTCTGCCAACATGAACTACCGAAAAGCCCATTTTTGTTGAGATTAACATAATGTTCTACGTATTTAGTCACTCCCTTCAAAATACCTTTTCATTATCAAGTTATCAGGACCGTCATACAAGCTTTCATCATCAAAATTAAAGACATTTTTGAGGTAAATTCTATCCAACTCGGTGATTGGCAGTTGCATGTAGTTTGAAAATGTACTTCTTGTGTTAGGTTTTTTCCTCTTCAGGACTGCCCTTCACGTAGTCATAACAGTGAAGAGTTTTTATATTTCAACCCTTTGCTTTAATTGTTCTTAAAGGTCGTTCGCATAGCACTACCCCCAAAGTATTACTTTATGGTTCATCGCTAAATGGTCTTATTTTAAATAAAATAACCATCAGTCTTAAAATTCAACAAAAAAATATATAAAAAATTGCTAGCTAAGCCCTATAACCAATCTTTTTTCATGTTATCTATAAAGTACCCATAGGTTCTGCCAGTACGAGGTCCACCGAGAGAAAAGACGGGGAGCACTTACTCATTTCGCACTCCTGCCAGACAGTTAGTTGTTAGTTCGATATGATGAAATGATGAAATTCTGAACGCGTGAAAAAGAAAGTATTTATTATATTACACACGTCTGGTACGTGAGTGACAGAAATCTACAAGTTGTTGCAGAAACTCTCGGTAACCGAAGTATACGTTTTTTTTTTTGTAGATTAGGGAGATGTCAAGAAACAGCTGATGTAGTCGACGGTGAGAGAGATGTCACGCGCTCAGTACGTCGTTCCAATGTTGTGCACGATGCTCGTGAACGTGTTCGATACCATCGTGAAAAAAAACTAGCAGAAGTGACAGGCGGCAGCTGAAATCACTGTTTTTACGCGCATTATGATTTTTTTGTAACGATACTTCTTCTCAGCGCGTACAAGTGGTGCGTTAACCATATAGGTACTCTCATATTGACGATTTTGCAACTAACTGGACGTTCTGAATGCCCGCAACGATTTCAAAAAAAATATTTTACCGACGAAAATTTTTTCAGCATTGAGTAAAAAATTAACAAAAGAAATGATCGAAGAGGCTGGAATGTGAAAATGTCATGAGTCCATCATAATCCCATTAACGCAACTGTCATGTGGGATGTGTTGTATAATAGGGTTACTAAAATTCACTTCTGTAGTCTGTTGTAAAAGCCAATTACAGAGTGTACCAAACTACGCTGAAAGGGGCTGTTGAAGCCCGTAAAGATATCTAATGCTGCTTTCAACGAAATTTGATGCCGGCGGACAATCCGAAACGCACATAGCAGCGGTTGTCAAAAAATGTTCCCGATCTTACCTCTTAAAGTAAGTGAAACTCTGTCAGCTCAAAAATTGAATCCCCAAGACTACCGACTGTGGAACAAGATTCATGAGGATGCTTTGGCATGTTGCTATACAATTTTGAGGTATTTGAATTATGCATCGCTGTAAAGGCAACGGTTTCAAATTTGTTCATTTATTCATATTTGCCATCGATTTAACTCAAGTGGAAAACGGGAACAGTATGCGTGGCGGCAAACTCATGAAAATAAATCTCAAAAATTTTACTTAAATCATCCAAAAAAAAATCAAGAAGTGGAAAAAAACAAGGCCATTGAAGAAATGTAGACAGCAGGCACCTCAATCTTGAGTAGTCGGAATGCGAGGACCATGAAGACTGGATGAGAAATGTCCCTATTTACATTCAACGAGCTGATCGATGCCTGGCCCCAGAGAGACCACGTCGGGGAGACTTTCATTTTTAGTTTATTTGTTAGTAATTTTATTTCATGAAATATCTATGCATCACGACTCGGATGTATATTTTTCAAAGGATTTCATCTCTAAATTCGTGGAAAATAGATATTGATATATATTGGTTTGACTGCATACCTTGTAGCTACTATATTAGGACAATGTAGTGTACAGGCCCTTTTTTCAGTTTAAATGTTAAAGGATTATGGAAAACGTGTTCATAGAGGAACAAAAAAAATGGTATTATGAAGAAACTTAATAATCTCAAAACATTCATGTGTTTTCCTTGAAAATAGATTTCATCAAAAATTATACATTTATTTTTGCGAATTTTTATATTCCCGAAAAATTGATGAATTTCGAATTATGGAATTGTGTTTAGGTTTTTGAGCGATTCTCTTTTTGCATCTACAGTTTTCTTTCTTTTTAGGGAAAAGGGAAGACACACATGGGACCGTGTCTGAAAAAGGTGGCTTAGGTAGCACAGCAGTGAAATTTAAAAGTATAGTTAAGCTTAGAAAATAATGTTTCAGTAGGCACATCAGCGTAGTGTATAAGATTTGCAGGTTTTCAGCATAAATCTGAGCAATTCTTCGGAATGCTTCATGGAAACGGTCTTCCTGAACCACTTTCTGACAAAACCACACTACATGCCCAACACCATTTAAATCAAAGTAAACGTTAAGTAAAGCAATTTTGAAATTTTTCATTTCGGGGATGCAAAATGCCTTCACCATAGCGGAACCACTTATAATCTCGAGGAAGCTACCAAGGAAGAGGTGCAAGTACTCCCTGTTTACTCATACGTGATAGAGTACGTGAAAATCGAATGCGAGGGATTGTTTCGAGAAATAAATGTGTTGCAAGCAGAAAATTGTTTGAGGTGAATTTTTTGAAGTCGTAGTGTATGGGTGCGAATTCTAATATTATGAGAATACGTTTGGTTCCTTTTTCTGGTTCTATTACCTACATCCATTCGGATTTTCTAAACAAAAACCAGTGCATCTGGAATAAATCGGTTGAATCAGGTTCGATTGGATGATTTGTTTCAAGTGTCTTTTCAATAGTTACTCTTCACTTCAGTGATTAACGTTAGAGCAGGTTTCAACGTCATGTCCGTAAACCCATGTTTCGTCAAGTGTTGTAATACGTTTCAAAAATTGTATATTTATATTCTATAGTCATATTTCCTGAGCAACTTGCATTCGGGGTTGTTTTTGTTCTTTGCAACCATATGCATTTCAAGCTTCCGAAAACATTCTGGGCCTAGCACAGGACATGCATTTAGATTCATTGTCATACCCAAATAGGATTTATGACCAAACAATTCGCTTACACCATAACAATGGAAGGTCAAATTTTTTTTCGACTTAGGAATAAGCATCTCAGCAGACTTAATCTATACCAGTTTTACGGGATTCACGAATGCTGAAAACTTTAATTCAATTCAAAGAGATAATTTTAATCTGAAATCAAATTGAATAATCACTAGGATTGGAACAAAAGTCGGCGAGTTTCTGAAAATCTCTGGACCAGATGTCTGTCATGTCAACCTGGCGGTTGCTTATGGTTAGTTTGAAATTGCAAATTCTTCATGGGAAATTTGAAAAATTCTTGAAATTTTTTTGTGCAAATTTTGATATCAACTCACCGCATTCAAATCTCACTCACACATGCCGCATGGATTTTCGGCCTGCACGAAATTCAATTCCCAGTAGTCTAGTATCTAATGAAAAGGAAGAAAAAACTTCATTGAAATGAAAACGGTATCTAGTATGCAAATGTATAATCGTCTTCTATTCATAAATTATTCACTTCCCTCTTCAAGACGATCAACGTCTATCATAGTCCGCCAGACTAGAATCGTCAATTTTTTTGGACATTGCCGTCCATCGCCCAGCACAATAGAACTACATGCCATAATACATCACCGCCAAAAGCCACAGCTCAGCAGTATCTGCGAAAATATGAAGTTGCATTCAATTGACGAAACTTCCAAATCTTATCCTCCCCATGTGTGTCCAACTACACTTACGCATCACATGTGGCTATGGAAGCGACTATCGACTATACAGTACACATATGTACGTACGTACGAGCAAATGCATGCAGAAAGTATATTTTGGTTGAGCGTTTAATAAAGCGCGCTGCATTTTTGAAATGTGAGCATTGGTCGTGCAGAATTTTTGGGCGAAGAGTGAGAAAAGAATTGCTGCTGGTGAATGAAAAGAAAAGCGAAACTGGTCGCCGATATAGTGAATGACGACGCATGGCGAAAAATTCGAATAGAGCATATGAGTGGCGTGGAGATATTCGCACGGCCATAAGTATATGATTGGTTCACTAATACCACAGCCGAAAATTTTGAGCTTTACAAAAGCCCATCGAGTGCAAGTCGATTCGGTCTGGTCGGGGCCGGGCTGGGCGTCTCAATGCCTCTGCCAAAACCCAAAATGTAAGCTGAACCCAAGTTCGGAGAAGTGAATTTTTTTATCTATATAACAAAAGATACCAAGCAACAGATATTGCTCACACATTGTTGATACAGTCGCCAGATAATAATTGAGATCACTTGGATCCAGTGATAAGGACATTGTGGGGGAGATGAAATTCACGATTTTGTAAGGACGTTGGAAATTTCTTCGGGTTTTATTGCTTCAGATGCTATATCTGGAAGAATGTGGTAGACAATGAGTTTAACCACGCTTCTAGGAAGTGTTACGAGTGTCCTGTTCGGTTGGCAACAATGACCGTCTAAGATTGCAGGCCCTAGAGGGGAACCCAGAGAAAAGTGTCATAATAAACCTCTCCGATTCGATTAGTGTGTTGGTCGGAAACAGGCCGCACATTCGTCCCTAATCACTAGCATGTGAGTCGAATTATATGGCCATGGGTGTTACCCTTGCCATATACATAATGTTTGTGTGTATCTCGCGAAAGGAACAACACAAAATTACAATACGCTGCATATCACTTGACAATACGACGTTTTGCAATAATGTGTATGAAAGACCCATTTTTATATTTGTGTTTCCCGTAGAAAAATAGGAGCTCCCCCAAATCCGCACCAACCCCAGTGCATTTCACGTCTACTGTCGTAACAGCCGCCGTAGCCGCCGAACGTTCAAATTGGCGGCGATTTTTTTATTGTTATTATTTTTATTTTTGATTCTTTGCACTCAACTTTTAAACATTAATTCAGTTCAGAGATCTATCATTCCGGGTGGGTTATTCGAATGTATTAAGGAGTCAAAAACGCATGGCCCATTGCCGCTCGCGAACCGCGCCACAACTAGCCGCCTCCCGCTGCCGTTCCCAACGCCACTGTGCTGCCCAATGCACATATATAAAGTTTGATATGTGTTTTTTTTAATAGTGTAAAAAATACAGTTCTTGTTACATGCATTTTTCAATTCAGTCGAGATTTCCAATTCGATCGGGATAGTAGAAGTAAAAAATCAAATTCAGGTTTGACGAATTTCGTTGCACTTTCAAATGCAGTTTGAATTTGAATTCGTCTTTAAAATCCAACACACCAAATAAAAACCAAACAAAACAAAAACGCATAAAACGAGGAAGCCAACATTCAAGTATCTCAAAAGCAAGATCCAGCCAGCATCCTCGAATCTACAATCCATCTAATCGAAATCGGCAAACCAATCTAAAAGTTTAGTAGTTTGAATTTTGTTGCAAAAGCAAGTTATCTGCATTAATGTTAAACGGATGTGCAATCGGATGCGCTTTGCAAGGAAACAAATAAATAAATAAATAAATACATAAAAAAAATTAGAGAAAATCTAGCGGTTAGTAACAAAATAATACAAAAATAAAGTGTTGACGGATTTCAAACTAAAATGGACGATACGTCCGAGTATGAATAGTGCGTTCAAGGATAATTTGTGTTTCATAAACAATAGATTTTTTTCGTAATAGTCTTACATGCGTGTGTGATGATTATGAATTTGACTCAACTCTAAATTGCAATAAAGTGTTTTTAATTTTGGAGTGTAATCATCTAAATGTTTGCAGACAGTGATATGGAAGAGGATTATGCAGTTAGTACTTGATTTCTTTGCAAATATTGTGGAATTTATTTAATCGTTCAATTTTTATTCCATCTACTCCCAAACTTACAATTAACACACAGTTCTGCTGCTTTTCCACTAAAACTCCTTTATTTATTTATTTATTTTTTATTATGTTTCATTCCCAAGTGCCTGATCGACTATTACAAGCGACAAGGAGTCCGTTTTTAATCTTCAAATCTAAATAAGAACTTATTCATTCATCCTGAATAAGTGTGAAGTCTTTCCTTGTATCGATTTGAGTTTAAAAATAAATTATTCTCTTCAGCATTCCTAAACTAAGTTGAATCTCTATTTTGACCAGTGCCAAAGCGAGGACTTGTCGTTGCCGTCGGTGTAAACATTCTTTCCAAAACACACTCAATAGTTTTTATTTTCTAAAGATTCTCGGTCAAAAACGTACAAATCTTCAAGAAATTTTTCCATAATAAACCATAAAAATTTTATTTATTACTTTGGCATTGTTTCTAAGACACTTTGAATTATGTTCCTTTCCTATTCGGTCAGACCGACTAAACCTAGGACCATTTATTAGATAGCTATGAATAAGTTTTTTCGAAATCAAATTATAACTAGAAACAAAGTCAGTATTTAATTTTGTGCAATCCTTGTTAAGTTAACTCCAGATATTTAGATTAGTTAAAAATTCTACGAATCTGCTGCGTACATTTTGTTAACATACGATTTGCAATAACATTAAAAGTGCTTTCATATTGTTTTCTTTTTGTCGTTTCAATGAAAACGCTAATTAACATCGTTTATTTATCCTTTTATGTATAAGTTTCGGGAATAAATTAATCCCTTCCATAGTGTCAAATTTTTCAGTGTTTTTACTGCAGAAACTGATGAAAACCGAGGAAGGGATAAACTTGCTCTTGAATTAAATATATATGTCAAAAAACAAAATGAAACAGCGTATTCATCAAAACAACATCATCAAAACAATAATAATAATATGAATTTTCAAAGCGCTAAACATGGGAGAGCTCTCAGAAAGTTGACAATGTGATAAATTTAATACAATAATAGACGACATTCATTTTCGCTATTTAAAAATAACATTCTAAATATCACGATGGAATTGGTAAAAAATTTGTTAGCAATAATTTGAGTTTATTATTTTTTTAATAACGAGAATTGAAAAACGAAAATAAACATCAAGGATCAGAACTTCATGCTGATTTATCTAATCAAAGATTTGCTCTTTCGGTCAAAAGGTATCAGACAAATTGACGATTGCTGATACAATCGCGGAGAACTGAAAATGTTTAAAGTCAAAATGGAGTTATTTTCAATAAAGGAAAACGTCACATAGTCTCGCCTTCTTCTTTATTCAAACAAGCAAAAACGTCCTTTTTCTTTTCTAAGTAAAATTCTGTAGAAGTAATCGCGTTTTTTTTTCTATTTTGGCATATGTGATTTGTAAACATGATAATACTGCATTTACTTGGGAACCCAGATTTCATTACCAGCGTTTCAACCATTTTTTTCTCATTGTCTGTTTTATTTGCTGGAAAACACAAAAAAAATTAAATCCATCAAGGCATTAAGAATTTAACAATCGTACAAATTATTTCTGAAGGATTTGATTGTGTTATATTGCGCAAATATATTCATTTTAGTTTGATGGTCATTCTAAATAGATATTGCTTTTTGTTGTCGTGGCGCGTCTCTTCACTACCATATTCAAAGTTGTTGATCGAAATATTTTACGTTTAGCTTTTTTTTAGCAAATGCAAATGCCACTTTTTAGCAAATGCTTCACTGTTGACAAAGTTGAATAATCATCATTTCAAGGGATGAAAACTAAAACAAAAACAACCCCTTGATGTCTTAACTATCTGAGGATTTCGTCGTTGATCTTCTACTATGACTGTTAATGTTGTTGTTAAATTAAAATAAGAAAAACAGAAGAACTATGAGATAGCGAAAGAAATCGAAATCTTTTCATACATTATATTTTCATATATTTTCATACCTTATACCTGTGCGGAGCGAAAATTTTCGAGTACCATTATGTAAATCGACGTCCTTTCTTTAAAACTTCTTCTTTAAAACTACTTACTGTTTTTTATTCATTTGTTTTTTTTTGGGATGACTCTTAAATATCAGTTTGTCTTATCCTTTTTGCAATATTCTATGTTATAAGTAATACAATTTCATCATCAAATGTTCCAGAACATTCGCCACTAGCTACGCTAACGCCTAGAACATCAGTCTCAGTCTAGAATTTTCCGCAATTCAATTGATATTATTTGATTTATTGGACATAATATTAAAAATTTTGAATTGCAGGTAGAAAATATATTTATTTTTACATGCGCATGTGTGCGAAAGTATGTATATACCCATATTCGTATGTAAACATATCTGTATGTCTATACATATGTATATGTGTCATTATAGGAATGCATGCAGGTATGACATCATAGTTTTGTTTTAGATTTTCAATTTTGTTTTCAAGTATTCGCATATAATGCGAAATATTATCAACAAATTCTTTACATCAGGAATTATCACAGTTGCTTAACCTTAGAATCTGTCGCTCCAAAAACAGTGTCGAAATAGCTACGTTTACTTAGCGATTAGTAATATCAATTGTTATGTTCCAAGTTACCAGGATGATGTCTGAAAGAAACTGAGCTAGATGTATGAGAACCTTAGCTCCAGGTTATTTCGTGGATTCTGCTAGACGTCTTCCTTAGAAAAAACCAACTTGCTTCTTCCCGCCTCCTTACATTTATCTATAATGGGGTAGCTCTACCCACGTTTTACGATTTTTCTGCTTATTTTTCCTGGTAACATTAACGGTAGATACCCATCAATGTGAACGCGGTAACGGCTGTCACAAAAAATTGACAAGAGAAAAACTGTGCCCTTTAATGCAGATACCACTGTGCGCGTTACTTTTAGAAATAAAATTAGCAATACTAGTCTATTTGGATCGATCCCGATGCCTGACAACAGACTTAACCGAGATCTTGGTTCATGGAGACCTTGCTGACATCTTCCAAAAAAGTCTGTCCTAAAACAATATGTGTGCACTCTCCTCCAAAAAGTTTATCATTGCTCTGAAATGCTTCGTTTCAAAAATACCAACTGTTATTAAGAACCTTCTACACTTGAGCTCGAACAATTGTAGGAATTGTTATGTCTTTGATACCTAATGAAATTAACCTCATTATTTCATGAACAATTCCATATGCCAAAGAAGCAGTGCTGTACCTAGAGTTTGAAGTTATGAAAATGCAAGGTCCTATCAAATTAAAGCCAATTCTTTGGCTTAAGCAATGAAAATATCTCAGCATGACAATCAATGCCCTTAGGAAACTGCAATTTTTTAAATAAGCTTTATCTCCCATAGTTTGTTCCGGAGACATAGGCAATTAAAATAAGTTTCACATTTATGCTGGAACTTATCTGGACTAAAGTAAAATGTGATCGGGCCTGTTGGTTAAAACCATAGTCTAACTTGTATATAGCACTCATACTTTGGAGGGGCATCACGAACAAACTTAAATGAAAACCAAAGCGAATAAAGCGAGCTTTGCAATATAGAGAGCTTAGAATTTAGACAACATAAGTGACTGAGAAGATCGCAGTGATAAATTTTTTTGGTACTAAAACAAAACAAACAAAATTTAAGGGAATTTCAATGCTTGCGGTTATTCGCACCTTATTTATTATGTTTTATATCAACCAAGTTTGACGTGTAACTACCAGTGCATCTGAACAATCGGAGTCGCATGCCGGGGTCATAAACGTTTGTTTTTCAGCGCTTATAAGGAGTTGCGCAATGTTAAGACGATCATACGAAACATATTATTCATTCCACCCATACGATACCATCAAACAAAATTTATTATATCTATAAATTATTTATAAATTTATGGCAAGCTGCATGTCCCCCTACTCGTTATGGTATCAAAACCGCCGTGCTTTATTAGCAGTTCATAATTTTGTGTTTACGATTTCCCCGCTTTTCACAAACTAGATATAAGAAATACTTATATCCTGACAAAATGTAAACACTTACATTAATTTTTCACTGAAACTATACTGATTAACTAAAACAAACAAACCCCAAACGAATTTGAACATATTTTAAAGTGCTTGAAGAAAAATTTCCTGCCCCACCAGAAGACTAAAAAGACTGGAAGATTCGTTAAAAAGATGTATGAATGATATATACGATGAGCAGCCTGTGAATATACGTTTAGAATACGCGAATCGCAACGCTACTGCTCAAAGTAAGCTACCCAAAGCATTTCAGGAAGGGTGCATTAAGAAAGCATTAAGAGAGCATAAATCTGGACTCCAGCTGGGAGTTCAAGTAGAAGACAGCTATATCCATCGAAAGCTAGTACTGACTTTTCTTAGTCACTGAAAATCGGGATCTGATTCAGGATGGGTAAAAATGATTTAGGACGCTTGTGTGGCTTAGAACGTTATCTGATGAATACAATACTATTACTGTCAGCAATGGCCTAATATTCTGGTTCGAATCCTAAAACCTATGTATTTCCTCAAATTTAGTCGCAAGTAAGCGGCACTCTTTCAGTATTGATAAATGTAAAGTGCCAAACAGCCGTGAATCATCAGCAACCTCTTATATAATCGAATTTCTTGTCACTAACCAAATACCTCATCTGAATTCGTGCTCACAGCCAATTTCTCGAACTCTTGATGAAGACATCAGCTTCAAATTTCAGATCCTTGATCACTAAATACCAAAGCCCGTGTGTTGAAAAGGATCTGAATGTGTTGCTTCCTCTGCCAAAGGTCTTGCGATAAGGTTTCTACTTTTCATGCAATCTTCGTGATGTGTAGAGTGTGAATCTATATTTAGTGTGAATTTATATATGATTTTAAGATTCGAAAAAAATTGTCACGACTTCCAAGTTCCGTACAAGTGACTAAGTCCATCGTTTGATATTCCATTCTCTAGGCCTTTTCGTTTCTAGTTTCTTGTTGATGACGTCCTGGGTCCTAGGCAACGTTAAAAATTCATAAAAATTTATAATGAATTAATTAATATAAATAATAAAATACGATCTGATTAAATATGTTTCAAAACGTTTACTAACGAGGAGATTGCAGCTGATTGATGCTGATTGCTATGTAAAGTATTGGGGGAACACTTTTCATCAATCAAAAGATTTCAAATCTCTTTCTAGCGTTGTAAAACTGGTGATAAATAAGCCAGCGACAAAAACGGCGAAGGAAGGCCAAGAAAGTTCGGAGATATAGTGCTCGAGATTTGGTTCAACCAAGATTCATGACCTATTTAAAAGGTGCTCGCTGAAAGCTCAGGGACTCAAACAGGTATTGCAATCCATCAAGGGGTATGTGCATAATACAGAAACAAAGAAATATCTTCGTTTTGACCTCAACCAAAAAGACGACCAACCTCATTTTTCCACGAGCAAACGGATTTCTGGGTCGAATTGTGACGCGGAAAAAATATTGATCCACCATGACCAATCAAAATGCCAAAAACTCCTGGTCTGGCCTTGACTGTACATCTCTTTAATGGTCAAACTGAATGCTCATCTAGTGCATCTGGTGGAATCAGCTATCAGTTGCTCTATCCTAACGAAACTATCACTGAAAAACGTTTCCGATAACCATGCATGCATCCCTATGTAGAAAAAAATGTCCAATGTATCGATGTTCGACAATATTTTTCCAAGTTTTCCGATGGTACTTGTATATATTATACATCCAACCAACAAGAAATACTTACTTTAAAATTTGCTACAGTCCATTAAAATGCTTTAGAGTAACTTTCGCATATGAGAAACAGAAATAGATACAGACAAAACTCAGACGATTTTCTTCGCACGAAGAGAAGACAAAAAACCACCACCATCAACAATACAACACATACGATGGAAAACGACAATTCAAAACGTCAGACTAACGCTAGACAACAGAATGCCCTGGACAGCACTCATAAAAACAAAACGGAGACTAGGTCCTGGACTCCCTTCGTCAAATCAAAAAGTAAAATTTAAAAACTAGGCTTCTGATTTTCTCAGTACCGCTTTCTACCAGACGATGAAAACCAACAAAAAGCGCTTCAACTGTGTCAGAACCTCGTTCGGAGGAGAATTTTGACGAATTTCTTGGGATTTGGATTGAAATTTTCGCGTATCCAGAGCGAAATCGAATCACATAGTTCATAACTCCAACTAACCGAGAGCCAAATACTGCTGAGGTAAAAAAAATGACAAATTTGACAACCCCGAAAATATTACCTTGGATATCCTAACATTTTTGACAAATCAAACTAGACATACAAACCAATACGAAAAATAATCTTAGCATTTATGGTATAGTTCCAGCAGCGAGAAGTGAAGCGAAAGGTTCAACATAAGCTACAAAAACACCCATCTCAGTGAATTGCGATCCTTCCACTCACACATTTCGTTTCATTTTTAAGCTCCCTACCTTGGAAAGCTCGCCTGTTTTGCTACCTGGGGTAGTCATAATTCTGTCTTTGTGATGTCCGTCCGGGCTGTTAGTGTTTTTTAAGCGGTTAAGCGATGCTAAAAATATCTTCCAACACGATAACGCTTGGTCACATGTTGAATAAGTCGTTGAGAAAGCTTGTAAACCACTCCAGTGGTATGTTTGAACTTACCTGACATATTTGGAACAGATTGGTCCTTCCGACTAGTGACACGGCTGCAGCAGCAGCATTCATTTCTAACTAGGAATCGAAAATTTGGTAAATTCATGAAACTACTTAACAGACGAGAAAATTTTCAATGCTGAATTCCTGCGGTGGCTGAAAGCAGAAGAGGAGTAACTAACGATGGACAATATTTTGAGAATTATAAAAATTGTAGCAATTTCCCTTCTCAAATACTACCAAAAAACCTTTCCTTTTTCAAATTTACCTGCGATTTGCACTACAAATAAAGTGATCTATAAAGTTTAAAACCTCTCTTCTCTTGCATGAAAAGCGTAGCAGAAGCTTCAATATCCTTTTTAGTCCAGATCATCGAGCAGTCCAAAATGGTAACCGAATTTCCAGCAAAAAAGGAGTAAACTAGTAGTAAACTGAGCGTATTGAAAGCTCTAGAATATTTTTCCAACGGTCCTTCTTTATTTGAAGTTTGGAAATTGACATAACAATGAGATGAAATAAGTGAAGAGAAAAACGCCAGTATTTTTCCTAGATTTAATTTTTTGTCGGCTATCGAACTGACGTGAAAAAGCAGTAAAAGTACAAAAAAACATTTACAATTACGGATAAAAATTAACGATTGCAGATAACAATGACAAAATGTTCAGTTCCACTATCCATACAAGAAGCTTAACTCAAAAAGTGAAAGAAAAAATGCGACCAATACGCTTGCATCGATGCGTACTTCACATACCCGAAACAGGATACGTGCGGATGCAATTTAAACTTTAGTCAATTGATTTGTTGCAATAACGGATGTGAAACTTGAGGCATTATCTCGATTTTAAAAACATATTTCTTATCGCTTGGAACGCGTAGTATCTTGATTTCGTCATTATCATTCAAATGCTACCATTTGTCTGCATAGTACGCGAATTTGATGTTCTTTTGTTGTCAAGATAATAAGCCCTAGACACTGTGATAAAGAAATTGTTTACGCATCAGTAACTTGAGTATGAGTCTTTACTATTGATTGCTACTAAATAAATACTAGCCTAATACTGAAGTGTTGCCAAACTTGATAACTGGAACTAGGGCAGTTCCAGACTAGGCTGTCAGTTTAAAAGGAGTAACCGAAAGTCTGATTGGGGCATCAATTTTCTTATGAACCTTAAAAAGCATTTGGTGGACTAACTAAGTTAGTCATACACAAAATACGGCTTAAGGTCTTTAAAGTCGACGAATTTTTTCTTTTGAAAAAAATTTTTTTAAGCAAAATCGGTGAGTCATATAATTTGGGATTGCCGATATGAAATTTTTTTAAACTATTGTTATTTGGATTTCGGTATACCTAATAAAATAAATAAAAAAAATTAATTTGACTTTAACTTTAAAATTGACTATGCATAAAAAAAATGAATTTTCCAATATCAAAAACTTTGATCGATAAGATGAAAATAATTTATGTGTTAACTCATGTAGGTCCTTTTCGATTTGTTTTCTTTTCTTTGTTGATGCCGGCTTGGTCAACTTTTCACTTCTTGTGCTCAAATTCGACATTGTAAGCACCATGGTTGGTTTAATTTGCAGTGCAGAGAAGGTTTTGGCCAGACGAAAGTTGAAAGGCGTTCATATAATATTGTTGAATGACCCTGGGATATTCTAACCCTTCAATGTACCCTTCTACGTATGAACCTTGAATTACAGATTATCCTGTTGTTTGAAAATTTCCCAACACATTATTTAGATTTGAGATTGAGAATCTCAATTGAGAATTCATTCATCACAGAAAATTTCCTTTTTTATCTTTCATTATTGAAGTAACTTATCATCTACAAACTTTGTTTTAAATTTAGCAATGCCGACAATGTACGACTTGCCGTCACTATAATCCAGTTGAAACCAATCTCATTATCACAATTCAAATACACTAATGCTATAATCGCAAGAACAATTGCAAAATGTGTACAAACTAGGTTGATGTCTGATTGGTTCTCATTATCTTATTCGCAGGATTGGTTGATATTTTTTCTTTAAATAAAAATGGCACCGAGTCTTTTCACTTACGGGAAGTTCAGGACAAAAAACGCGCACCTTGCACTATCGTTGGTGCACTTGATTACATTGTCAACTATGTGTCATAAAATTCGAGGAGACTGTAGCGTGTTGATTTCTTTTATTTTTGCAAATATTGTAACTTTTTGTTGGCCAAAAGTTAAACCCCTAACACACTTGAAACATTTTTGTTAAGCATTTTCCTGTATTTTAAGACATTATTGACCAATTTAAGAATAAAAATAATTGAAAATACGTTTAATGAGTTTCCATAAATGTAATCAGGACAACAAATAATTAAATTCAACACCAATTAATAAAATTACCTTTACCCATTCCGTAGTTAAAACATCGTTATAAAAAATCCTATTTCCACATATTTTGCATAGGCATTAATATGATAATTTAATTTTTTCTTTTCAGGTAAGTTATACGTACACAATTAACATATACATACGACAGTAGCATAGTCCCATTGAAAAGCAAAAATTCGTAAGTAACATTTATCAGTATTTCATTGGGAAATTTTCAAAAAATTACTGCAATAAAAAACAGAATTTTATCGATTTGAAGTTGGTGCGTAATGAAATTAATTTGATGAAAACAGACAAGGTCCTATGATACAGAAAATTTCTTAACGTATTTGCAAATTTCAAGGATTGTGAAAAAAGTGGATCCGAAAATTTATTGCAACTTGCATTTAAATATGTAATACGCATTTTACGCGCCTTTTATAGCTTTTGCATTTTGCAGGCATTTTATCGTACTTACTGCTGTTAAGTGAATTTATATGATGGTTAAATATGCGAAATTTCAACATAATGTGGAAATCGTTTCAAATTCTTGTGATGACACTCATGCGTTTGCGTTTGGTTATCAGCAAAAGATAAGAATCTCAATTTACCAATGTCAGGAATTTTTTATTGCCATTGCATAAATGCATTGAAATACATGAAAGAACTTCAACAAGCGTCGATTATTTATCTGCTGAGAGCTTTTTTTTGCAATGAAAAAAAAAAACCACAAACATTTATAGTTTCGAAATTATTACTTTTTTATAATTTATTGGGGTCTAGTGACAAGAAATATATACCTGTCTGAAAATGATAAAACCGATCTAAGTTTTAACAATTCTGAGGTTCCATTCATTGAACGGAAGCGATATGTTATTTAAAATGCTTTGAAATAGAGTAAACAAACTCTGTAATGTGCTTCGGTCCTTGTGTGGGGAACTTGGATGTTGTCAGCAAACGTGGAAAAACAATGAAAAAATTACTACCGGCTTACACAACACAATTTTAGAAATTTGTTTTCAAGTGTCACGTATCATATAATTGTGTGTTGAGAATGACAAATGAGATACTGGATATTCCCAAAAAATTATGAAACTCATGATATAAAACTAGAGCTATTAAAATATACTCAAGAAAGACTAGAAGAGGGGCAGTTAACAGGGTCACATATGTTAAATTTGAGTAGCTGACGAACTTTATCATCACTATTCAGTGAGTTGACACAAGTGCCAACGGTCCTGCAGCAAGCACCCTTCAAACATTTTTGCAGATAAAGATTCAAAAAAGAGCCCGTTTCAGAACTTCGAGATTCGGGCTTATAATGCTAGCCAGGAAGATGTTGGGGCTATGCCTCAAAACCCTTAACAACCAGAACTCTGAACAACTATTTGCAGCCCAAAAGTTCTTCCTGAGCCCATAACACTGACCTACTACTACTTTTATTGCTATTTGACCTATTATAGAAATAATCCATATTCACTAAGAGTATCAACTTATTGTCGCCTTTACTCGCATAACATACGGATTTTAATGTTCCAATTTCTGTGTGCTGGGTTGTCATCAGAGAAGCTTTCACCCCCTCTTTCAGACTTGGTTCTCTGCTTTTTAATTGGATTCTTCACCCCAAAAATCGCCTTGTTTATCGATCATACCCTGCTTCGGAATATAATTCGGAATATATTCCAAATTTTAGCGCTCCAAATATTCCTACTAGGTATTCGATTGTAGCTGCAGCTCAATGATTTTGGAAACTTCTGGATCATTTAATATTTTTAAAAATTCATCGTTGTATCGAATTCCCGATCAACCCGGCTTTTTCTCATCTATTATTCTTCTAAGGAACCTCGTTTCGAAGGAAATCTCCGAATATTTAGAGATATATTGACAGAATCCGTTTTCAAATCTATAGCAATGCATAAGCCTTATTGTTGAGGTCTGCATCCATATTTGACGTTATTTTTGTTTGGACCATTTTTTTCTTGTTCTTTTAATCGATTCGGTGATAAATTTCGTTACCTGTAGAATTAAAATTTCAGGAAAAATTCCTTTGAAAGTGTATCGGTTGGTGACATACTGTCGATCTCATCTACATCCGATTGCAAATATCCAAAATTATTCCCTTGCTTTCAAATGGTAGGCACTAGACTTTATCTGTCTTTTTCAGCCCAAATTATTTGGTATCATGATTTCTTCCATACCTCATGCATAGAAGACCTCCTCTTTCAATTGAGGTAAATTTTGTATGACATATGTCAAAACTGGCAATGCTGTGACGTATGTACTTAACATGGTTTGCCATATGAATAAAGGCTTGTCAGATTGAGCTCAGAATCAATTTAAACTCGATCTAGATTTCCATAGTTGTGATACCATTTTTTCAATGATTAAGCTCATTTTAAGTCAAATGGGTATGTCAACGGGAAATTTACAAATGAGAACTATATTCAAGACGAGTCTGGGAAGATCTATTATTTTCATTAAGATTAGATGTCTGGTGTGGTTAAAATGGTCTCATGGTATCATCGGTCCATAGTTCTTTTGAAATGCGTAAAGGATTATATTTCTATTTCAAAGGCTTTTATTAGATTGCTATTCTATATTTTGTTAGTTTTTGCTAGATTGCTAGTTGCACCGTGCGCTATTGAGTTATAAATTTTATTCTTGTGAATAGAGAGTTTAGACTGGTATCGTGAAGCCTGAAAGTGCTGTGTTTAGTACATTTTAATTTATCAGCCAGTGTTGAGGTCCAACATATTCCGACACTTTCTTAACTACAAAGAAGTCTTCGATTTTGACTCGTACTTAGGCAAGTCACTAGATTGATATTCATCCTTATTAATGCCAACAACTTCTTCACTACCACTACCTACTTTCTATGGTTTGGTTGGTATGGAAGTTATGGGATCCATTTTCCAGTTATGAAAGACTTCCCTTAAGAACACACCAATGATTCTGTTGGAAAATCTGTAACCCCAAGTGCCCCCAAATAATCGATCTTACCATAATATGATAATAATGCTATTCCAATTCCATATCATTTGTGCATTTAGATAAAAATGAAACAGTTTGGAAAAATGATCTTACTGGTTTGCGTTTTTTTTTTCTGATTTTATTCAATGCAGCATTGCCCTTCGAAATGCATTAAGCCTCAAGCTTAATGGACTTTCACCACATGATAACTTTTTCTCACGGTATCCATACATGGCGAATGAATAAATTAAAACGATTAATTTCAATCTCAAGTGTTTTCTTATCATTCGAGTCTGATTTATTCCCATATGATCCAAACTGGATCTGTACAATAATCTATGGAAACTCAACAAAGATTGGTGACAAGTGCTGAATTTACAAGGTAACCTCGTTTAAATAGAAAACACTTCTAATTCAATCAAATAGCTCATTAAAGATTAACTTAAACATGCACATGTGTATGTGTATCTATGATTTTCTTTGCTGTAACTGTCTTCCCATCAAAAATGCCGAGCGGCATTTATTGAAAACTTGAATTGACAATATCGTATAGTCCTCAAATAGTTAAACGGGTAAAGGTCCAATAAATAACAATGCAAATTAGATGACATTCACTTTAATGAATCGAATATCGAATAAATTTCAACAAAAGAAAGAATGTAATTGAAATTTAACATGAAACACATCACACATACGTGAACTTTCATATCCTATCGATGAGGTAATGCACAGTACAGTTGTAGATCAGGCGAACGATAATTCCCACGAAGGCATTACCTAATCGGAAAGATAGGCGGACCGAGATATTCAAAACTCGATGAAACTGTTTCATACTACACCATCGCCAGCAACAATGAAAACAACAGCAACAACAAGCATCGTAATTGACCTTCGATGTAATGTGTCGTATTAAATTGCCTCAAAACAACCATCCAGTCACTTACATGTACGTACGCGCATATGTGGCAAAGGAATGCAAAAGAAAATGCTTGGAAAAAGTGTTACATGCATGAAAATAAACAAAGTGCATAATCAAAGATATACAAACATAAGAGTGCACTGATAGTGCAACGCCAAGTACATGTGTGTACCTACTGTAATCATAGGTACATCGTTTTAAACAAAACAAATCCACGTAACACATCGCCACCATGGTTCAAATATCTATAGCAAATATTCACTATATATAATAGGACAATATCTGCCTATGACATAATTTTCCACATCCTCACGATGGGCCCGTTCTCCTTGCTTCGCAAGTTCATACCTTCGCGTCGTAGTACTTGGGTTATGCACTTGCACTTGGTGTTTGGTACTATAAATAGTTACTACACGTATCTGTGTCCGCATAGCATTGATGTATCATAGACATGTGGGATATAGTGGAGTATATTCGTAGGACTTCTATTCAATTGCATCGGTGGTGTGTACTTGACTATTTCATGGTTGCATTTATGTAGCGTATACGATGTGTCCGTAGGCTGTGGTAGGAAGATGGCAAAACTTTTAGCATAGATATTATCCATTCACCAGATACTACGTTGTGAATGATAATGTGTGCAGTTATGATCAGAAGGTCTTCTTCGAACAGGAACAAGTTTGATTGAAGTCAGTTAACTCCAATTAGGACTGGGCTTTTTTGAAAAAATCGTACGTCAGATACGTTTTTTTGTCTCCTTTCAGACTGAAAAAACTTCTTCTCCCTTGAACTTCACACAATTTCCCAAATTTTCCCACTATTTCCAACGCATTATTGCATCTGTAGTATCTTGAAATTCCAAGGACATGAATCATGCCAATCTCGGATTCGAAATGATGTCATCGATTTTGTTTACAAATTGATAATTTGTCCTTAGAACGGTGCGTCAGCGGGTAAATTTCCATCGCATGCAATGGGAGTTACGCTCGTTTTGTGCATCCTTCAAGCTACGATAGCAGAATCATTGTAGATTAGTGATGTTATAATTAGGGAGAATCAGTTCCAGCCTGAGTCTTTCTGAAAATCGTTTTCAGAGAAAAATGCAGCCTTCATAGCAGCAACAAAATTCACCATACTCTTAATTCAGGAATATTATGCACTTTCCATGTATTTCTGGGACAAAACCATAGCTATGCAATTTTGTGACTTGCAGCATATCCCCCCTAAAACTCCTAAAAATTGAAATAACTTTATTAGACCTAATCCGTATGCGTTCCGTATCCTTAATAGTAAACTTATAAAGACGAACTTCTTTCTTTACAATTCTAGATGAATCCTGCTGCCGTCCGTATCTGAAATATAAAAGTCAACTACAACTTTTAACATAACAAAGCTTGCGCATATTTTCTCCCTCTCACAATCCAATAGAATGGAAACATCCTTCCTCCTATAACCTTAACTATCAGAAAGTGTTTCTATCTCGGTTCATCTATTGAAATGATCACTGAATATTTCTTAAAAGAAAATTAAGAAATTTGATTGAACTAATTTGAAAAATGAAGAAATTTTGATCAAATTCTGAAATTCGATCAAAAAAATGCAAAGTAAAGACCACGAGCCTGCTTTCTTCGATGTACTCTGAAAAATGAAAATGACATGCAAATAAATTCTTGTGAAGCTAAATCAGAGTTACTTGATGATGTTCTACAAGTATCAAAGTATTTTCCATAGAATGAGCAACAATATCAGAGGAACAATGCTAGCTGGTTCACTACAAACTGTACCAAACATCGTTGACTCACCCAGCAGAGCTAATATAAAAACAAAATAAAAAATTGAGCAAACTTAGACTCAAAACATAAGGTACAGCGCCTGGACTCTACGAAAAATCATATCCTTCCGAAATGTGCTGAAAAAAGTAATTGTGTTAATTTGTCCCATATTTAATGCTTGCCTTAAAATGGCGCACTTTGCAAAATGCTGGAAATATGCCAGAATAATAACTATGTTAAAACCAGGTTAAGATCCGCAAGGTCCTTGCAGCTACTAGCCAATAAGCTTAAAATGTTTTTCAGAAGCCTACCTTAAAAAAGTAGACTAAATTCCTGGAAAACAATAATATCCTTCTTAATTTTCAGTTTGGCTTCAGAAATGACATTTGGTTCAAAACATACTCAAAACAAATTTTATACATAGGTTCAAAATTCTAAAGTATTAGAACAGCATTCAACACAAAATAGTCGGAAGGCATGCAGATCGTTGATAATGAAAAAGCCTTTGATACCGTTTAATATGATGATCTACTTCATAAGTTCAAAGAGATACAATGATACTTGCACAATCTGATTTGATCCCTCCTGAGCAATAGAACATGCCAGGTTAATATCAAATACATTAAGAAAACTACCCCTGCTGGCGTTCCACAATGCTCTCGTTTCAGTCCCCCACATTTCAATATTTACACATTGGTCTTGGACACAAGTCAATACTTCCAGCTAGTATTGCTTGCAATTTGATATTCTCTTCTTTACCTCTGGCATCAACCCTAACTTGATTGCCTCAAATCTAGAGGAAATGCTGGAAAAATCTCCTACCAGTTTTATAGGTTCAACATTAAAACGTAAAGAAAATCATGGCAATATTCTTGCAGAATACGAATGTCAAGAAATCCACTATGTTGCTGTCAAATCCTAGCCTAATGATAAAAGGACCTGGACAAAATATTAATACAACCAATGAGTCTACATGGCCCTAGTAAATGCTGTGTCCTACCGTTGATTAGTGAGAAAACTTTCTTTTCTTTCAACATACTCAAAAAAATTATTGTATGATAGGTGGAATTCAATTATTTCATACCGAAATATATTGGCTGAAACTATAACTTTGTGATTTCTTGTGATTTTGCAAGTTTTGCAACCTAATCAAAATGACCAGTAATGTCTTCCTAGACTCTCTGATTGCACTCGAGAAACGCAGAATTCAACTTTGATTGTACTCAACAACGTGACCGTCAAAAGTTGATTATCCTGTAAACTTCTTATGAAACTTGGGTCGACCCCTGTGACTCAGATCATTAAATGAAAATTTTCTATTTTACATATCCTGCATTCGATGCAAAGAAAGTAAGCAACCAGGAAGTAACCAGTAAGTTGAACAACCTGGAAAGGCATTTAACTTTTTCTTCGTACTTTCCGAAGTGTCAATGTTTTATATGTACCTAAGTTAGTTTTTGCCACCAATCAAACGAAATTCTTGTTGGTCTAATTTCATCTTACAACCAAAAATGTAGGTACTATATCGCTCGGTATATGAAAATTGTGGACTCAACTAGTATACCAACTCCTACCTAGCAGCAGCAGCGCAAAATGACGTTTGCCCATTTTAAAATAATAGAATTAATATTATATGCGATTTGTTTGCATTTCTGTCCTTATAAAATCCAAAAAATTATTATTATTATATTATTATTATTATTATTATTACAAAAAATTATTATAAAAATTAGTATTAAAAAATTATTATTATTAAATTATTATTATAAACTTTAAGAAGAAATACGTCAAGACTGCGGAAACCATGTTGAACTATGGTTATGCGGAAACACACTAGATCACACTAGATTATCCAAAATAATCCTTTTTGTTGAAACTTGAATTCTTCTCGATGGATCTAATTACATACAAAATTTTCACTTTTATGTTTTAAACTTTTTTTTTCTACTCTTGAAATTCACTTATCTTTTATTTCATGTCGTTGAACTTAGTTATTATTGTTAAATTTTTGTTTACTACAGCATACAAAAATAACCGACTTTCTAAACAATGTTTATTCTGTCAAAGTTTTATCTTTAGGATTCGCTTCCTAAAAAAATGTTGCGTAGAGAAATCATTGTTTCTGCCGAAAAAATTGCCTTATATTTTCTGAAAGACACCCAACCTAACATTCATATAGGATTAAATGCTGAATTTTGTATTCAAAATCTTCAACGTAGACGTTTCATTTAAAATGAAAAATTAATTAATTTATTATAATTATCTTTGCGAAATTTGTTTAATCCAACATAAACCCGCGATAGTCAATGATAAGCTCTCTGACTTAAGTTAACCTTATTATTATATTTTAATTCATCTATTAATCATATGAAATCGGATATGCTTCCTTTATCATAATTATTACATAACACTTTTGGAGCTCTCAGGAATTTGACTTCTGGGACTCATTGTATTCTTGGACAAGATTTCAGCGTCTATTTACTTTTGTTTGAAAAAATATAATTTTCTTATATTATCTTTGCGGGAGTTTTGACAATTTATTCTCATGAACTTGGTAATATTTTTCTTACAGAAACTATACGCTCAACAAATGTTTGTAAATAAATCAAAAAAATAAAATTCTAACATCGAAATTAATACCAAATGAGGAAATTTCATTATTCAATAATCAATGTCAGTGAATATACTATTTCCACCGGTTGTTTTTTTATAAAAAATTAAGTTCAGCTTAAAAGTCACGTGTCAAGCGTGTCTGTCATTTAAGGTTGAAATTACTATTAACTGTTGCAAGTGTTATTATGAAGGTTCCTTCCTATCGTTCACTTCAATCTATCAAGTGTTATAAAAACAGCACAAGAAAATTATCATCTGTAGAACATAAAAATAGGAAAATATCTTTTCTTCGTTGTATCTTCTGACTCCAAATCGGCATCAGCACCAAAGCGTGTACAGCACAAACACTTGTGGGCGACTTCTCGCCGACAGCGACAGAGAAAGGAAAAGTAGATTTATGTTTGTATTTCAATTTTGCGGATATGTTTTGAAACGGAAAAACATGTTTTACGCAAAAAATAAGAGGAAACTTATCTACCCAAATATAACCCTCCATATCTTGATCCAATACCGTTAGATCGGGAGGATCCCATAGGCATTCCAAACGTTGCAGGATGGGAAGGTTTGAAGAGGGAAAGTTTGATTCCATGTTGTATTAGTAATACTGCCATTCACAAGCACCTTAAAGGATCAAAAAAAGAAAGAAAAAGAAAGAAATTAGAAAAAGATATTCAGAAGATACAAGAAGATATGCAGAAGAACATACTCATTGCACCTGAGCAAGCGACTCGAAAAATTAATCAGTCTTCTCATCAATTGAAGACTAGACAATAGACTAAAGATTCTTCAGGTGTCAGTATTTAGCGCAGGATAATGAACCGAAAGTGAAAGTTTGGGGCAGGTTCACGGAAATTTCACAGCGTAACTACTAACCAACGTTAACACTTAAAAATACCCTTTCATACCGAAACCACCGAGAGTAGATGAGTTTTATTTATATTAGGAAGTATTTTCCATTCCCATTCTGCTCTTTTTTAGGTGTGTGATAATGAATAATACTCAAATTCTTATTATTTTCCATTTTTATGTTGAGGGTTTCTATTTTGGAATAGATATGGTCCCTTTTTCAGTTTTATGTCTATTGTCTTTTGTCGATATCGGCCTCGAAACAGCTGTCTGTATCAAAATAAAAACCTTAACCTAATAGAAAATAATAAGAATTTTTTACATTTTTTAGAAGGTTGTAAACACCATAATCAACAAGTGGAAAGAGAATAATACTCTTCATACGCTTGAGTAAATCACAATGACTTTCTCATGCATATAAAAATTTTGCAGCACTTACTCTATCTCTTTCTTCGAGTTGCCTCCCACAGAGTGTTAACGCTCTGTAATGATTTCATTATGTTGTGGTTAAGTTCTTAAATTTTTCGGCATACAGTCATACAACAATTTGCACTGAGTGCCCTCTTATTTGAATCTTCGTAATAGGTATGCACTGCCATTTTGGAGACTTTATTAAGGAATTATAACACCAAGTCTCTATATGATAGAGTCAAAGAAATTTTCTAATGAAATAAGTTGAAATAAATCTATAATTAGTGAATTAAATTCAATTTATTTAAGTCTTCCAATTTAAGTGAGAAGGTGTTATTTTCTCATTCAGGGTATTACTGAATTTCATTAAATTTTCTTATTTAATTTGAAAAATAATTAAAATAAATGATTAAATTCAGAAGAAAAAAATTGAAAATTTATCGATTCCACTGAAAATTTTATCATAAAACGTATCAGCTATAATATGCTCAATGACTTTTACGTTTTTACCCATTACTTGTACCTCGAAGATATTTCATAGTTAATCTGTCAACTTTGCTCTCAACGTATCTCACGTGAAGGAAATCCATGTTAGCCATTACTGTTGTTGCGCGGCTTATAATGTCACCAAAGCGGAACAAACACTGTTTCTTTTGGAAATAGTGCGGAAATAGGCTTTCAACGTTCACGTTCATTCATAATACTCTCGTTCGTGAGCAATCATGCAATCCTGCGTGCACATATAGCTCACGAACGTTTGTTTCTATGACTGAGACGACCAATCTACTGTAGATCATTTGCAGATATGTCTCTTCCGCAAAAATAAGGTCTGATGATTTCATAGACTGACAGAACAGAATTGCTTTCACTTTAGCACTGCTTAGTTGTGTTTCAAGCTTCAATATGAAGTTGACAAGTGAACAAAAATGCAATCCTTGTGTACTCACATAATGATCAAAATGAAAATTTGCTTTATCACTCCAAAAACAAAAAACACAGTATTCTAATTGTGATATCTTTTTTAAGCAAGCAGCTTTCTTACGGGAATTTTTTCGAAGTAAATGAGCTGGCTTTTATTGGGACTGAATTTCAGATCCCGCTTCAGAATCTGCTCTATAATTGTTCCACTGACGTTCAAGAAACAAGGGGCATCTGGAGTGTTCTTCCACTCCAGATGCCCCTGTCACGCCTAGACGTAGTTATCAACAGCGTAGTCTAAAACTCAAAACTTTTATTTTCCTCTTGGCAACCAAGTTTTTCGCTTTCCCTATCTCGTAAAGGTCTGATTTGGTTTAACAAAATACGTCCGAATCGTATTGAATGATACTCCTATGTTTGCTGTGACAGCATGCACACAATTACTGCGATGTTACCACGAATATTAAATTCATTGGGCGAATTTTTCTGCACTTTATCCAAAAGATATTCGAAGATTCAATTTAAAATCCAAACTTTGCCATGAGAAATTCTGTGCAAAAGCCGGGTTCCAAAATGGGTTCAAACAAACAAAGGAGTACTCATTTTCGTACACACTTTCATGAAGGACAGCTCCTGAGTTTTAAAATAGCCTTAAATGTGGGAATCAGATCCGATTTTTTTGTAATTTGCATTCTAACCAATAAAGAAACAACGTTGGGCTTTGTTTTTAAGGTATAACATAATCAGTTGACCATATACAAGGATAAAAAAACGCAAAAAAATAAATAAAATGATACTAATGCAACCGTCTACTGAGAGTTAACCGTTCTATTCCTTTTCAGGATATTTATTCATGCTGACATATGTATACTCAGAGGATGCCAAGCATCAAACTGAGAACTTTTTTCCGTCTCTAATTCAGTATCTAAAATTATGAAAACTCACAAGGCCAGTCAGTTTCGAAAAAACTATAATATATACCGGGAGTAAAAAATAATGAAAAAAACTATCTTTGTTTGCCAATGCTAATATTGCATCATACTAACATTGTGTTGAGTTGCATGAATACCATTTCCTATTAGAACCTACTTTTGTAAGTCACTAGGTCAGAGTATGCAATTCGCATACAAAGATCTCCATACACAAATTCAAGACAAAAAACCCGATTTATAAGGCAATTATCTAACATTTATCTCCGCTCTAACACAATCCATCCTATAAAAAGCTGCTTGCATCTCTGAATACATCAACCGAAATCGCATATAAGGAAATGACAAAATATTTAAGCACGAACACTTAGTATATCTCTATCGTGCAGCAAGCGCTTCAAAAAAGATCCCGTCTGGAGGTCTTTTTTTTTAAGCCACCGTCTAAGTCGAACCTGCTTCCTCGTGAGCAATCATCAATGTCTAGTCAGCCTAGCGTGTTTACACTTACGAATGCATCAACTATGTCTAACAACCGTCTAGCAAGTGTTTGAATGGATTCAAAGTCAAGGTCAGACAGCCAAGAATGCAAACAAACAAATAGTAAAAGCAAACGCCAAAGACGTTGCTAACACTAGACTTCGGCGTTGACGTTCCGCTTGCTTGCGCTGAGGAGGGAAAGCAACAGCTAGTAGACACCATCATCATCCACATGACCGTGCAGCTAACACCTAGCGCTAGACGAGTTAGTAGGCGAGCAACTTTTTGCTGATACCAGTACTGGTACATTTTCAAGCTTTTCCTTTACAACCGCCAAGACTGCATACACTGAACTCCTTTGCTTGGCCGCTTCTTAGGTGATCCCTCTATGGGGCACACGAGCGCGATATGAAGTCAGACTGCTGTTCTAGCGGTTTATTGGCTGCATAAACAATGTTTAAACTTGGTATTATACGCTCGAGAGCGAGCGAAGTCTAGACGTTGGACGTATAATAAATATATCGATCGTCTTTTGTTTTCCTCTTTGGCTCAAGACTAGTCTTGGAGAATTGCTGGTATCTAATGAAATGTAGGTCTCTGTGTCGTTCTTTCGCGACTCTGGAGACAATGCTAGGAAGATCTTCTTTCTGGTTTCCATAGATACAGATTGGACAGTCGCGACGGATATATGTGGTGTTGCATCAGAGAGGATGATGCGAGACTCACTACTTGGAATTGGATAATGATCTTGTGATCAAGCCATTGTTCAAAGACATTATAGGTTTCTTTGTACAATCTAGGTAGAGAGTGTCTTGGGTGTTTGTATTCCATTTTGCATCGGTAGCTTGCCTCGTCTCTCTAAGTTGCCTAACCAATTATTTTGTAAGAATTTTTTTTTCTTCTTAAGTTCAGAGGACCTAAGAAAAGATGCATTTCAGGACCAAAAAAGAATAGCACAGCATATATTCAGTGGATGTTCACAGACACGCGTACAATAAATCTAGATTTGATTTTCTAATTAACACCTCATTGCCTAACATTAATTGAAGACAGTAATTTGAAGTTAGCCCCTGATAATCCTGGAATCTTGCTAGGCGTAAACTTGAGTGAGCATTAGAATGCTCACTCATTCACTAAGGATTCTAAAATCATAGATAGCTATTGTGACGTGTTTAGCGGGTAGTAGAGAACTAGAGAATTCACTTAGTTGAAATGATAACCATGAACGCCAATTTATTTCCAAAAACAAAGAAAAAATTCAAATCCTACAATGTTAACAAAATCTGGAAAGTATTTTTTAATCTCGAAATAGGAACCTTGTGAATATTTTGACGCCTATTTTTGAATTTTACTCCAGTCTTTTTGGGAAATTTTTTCATGTCTCAAATGACTCCTGAAAATTGATTGGACTGCCTGTTTACTCTTGTTTTTAATACAGGATCATAAGTATCATAAATATGATCATATAATCATAATTGATTATCAACTGAGTGTAGAAGGAAGAAATATAGATAAGCAAATACATAGCAAACAGCGCCCATTCAAAAACAGAAAAATGTTTAAATAAATAAGTACATAACGAGGTACATAACAACGAACGAGTACATAACAAACATAAGAACGAGTACATTACAAAATAATAAATTCGTTTGATGTAGAGTTACTATTTCTAAGGATCTCTATCAACAAATATACTTTTTATGCTCGTATACAAGTCTCAACGAAATGAGGGCCTTCGTATCCTTTTCAGCATTGCAATGAGTCTATGTTATTTGGTGGTTTCATAAGTGACACAATTGCATAAATGGATGATTATTTATTTAAATATTACAAAAAATCCTTTTTTATAACAAATTTTTGCTATTTTCGTTTGCTTTTCTCGAAAAAATTTCTTTTTATCAAGTTAAATGCAAAGACCCGAAACTAAATAAAATTAACCAACTAATTGATAAACTTGTGAAAGCTTCACTCTCATACATAACAATGCTTGCCACATATATCCAAATCCGGCAGCCAAGGCTGAAAAAAAGTTCTAAATGACATGTGTAATAAGGTGAAAAAAGGGTCAGGGATACTAACCAAAAGATGCGTGAAGAAAGATAGCTTATAACTTAGGTCTAGTCCAGGACTAAAAACAATTAAAAATCCAAAAAATTAATAAAATTAACAAATAAATAAATGAAATCCGTGAAAAGTTAAAGCCAAAAACAAAAAACAAAAAAACCAGCAAATCAGTAAAATTAAAATATTAATAAATCAAACTCTCGAAAGGTAAGGGGCTATGATCTTTTTTCTCTTATCGAGCATGTAGTGTGTCCTCGTTAGTTGTCGACACACACTTGAAGCTTCAAAAGGACACTTTTCAACGTGTACCGCACTGTCTCCTGTCGATTTTGCTTCCAGTTCACATGTCGTTTCGATTAAAATGGATCTATTTGGATCACGGTAATAATTGTATAAGAACATCATGAAGGCCTTGTCTGGCGGATGGCAGGCGTTGTCATGAAGAAGTGTAAACGTTCCACCAATTATTTCAGTTATTAACAGAGTCTACAAATGTTCTCCAGGTATTTTGAATCGTTATTGTTATTTGGTTGCCAGTTTGCCTCCTCCACTACTACAATAGGACAGCAAATCTGTCACTTTCATTATAGACACTAACTAAAAAAGATAAGCACTTTTAGGGCAACAGATCTATATTTGGTGATCAGCACAAAAATGTATATAACAGTTTCCTGTAAAAATGCTTTGCTCGAACCACGCATGTTCTTCTAAAATAATCAAATTTAGAGCTGATAAAGACACATATTCTGTATAAATCTTTATCTGCTGTTTATTTTATAAGTGCTGCCTGACAAACGGTTTTCGTTTTACACGTAGAGAACGTGTCAAAGGATTTTATCTTGTGAATTTTCAGGAGAATTTTCGATCTTAAACTGTTTCTTATTCTTTCGCCATTAAGTAAGTAGAGATAGTGAGAATACTCCCGAGCAGCGTCTGCCAGACAGAGATAGAAAAAGCACGAGTAGATTTATGTTTGTATTGCGTGACTGCTCAAAACTTTCGAGATAGAGAGATTCGTAAACGAAATAATGAGGAAAAGTTTACTAACAAAGAAACTTCTGGGATGATCAACAGTATGTTTGATAAAAAAAACTGTTTTTGATTCCTATTGCTTCAATCGAAACGTTTATGGTTCAGGAAATTCGATTATGGTTCCATCCAGTTGTAGAGAATTTTGTCGAAGATATCTTCAGTTTTTTTTGACAAAGCTGTCAGAACTAGGCGAAATTTTATATTTAAAAAGCTGAAAAGCAAAGGTTGCCTTACTTGGATCACACATACAAGGAGTACAATCGAACATGAAAGATAAAAACACATTCCCCTCTTTACAACTGCAGCCACTTGATATGAGCTTCTTTCATTGGAAATGATTTATTAGTTACTGATTTTTATGATATATTAATTTATTAGAGACTTCAAAAACAGACTACGCTCTAGCTTTAAAAATTTAAAGAGTAGATCCTGCTTTACTTGGATAATATTTAAAGGAAACCCTTTCAATTCAGTTTTTTTTTCGTAATAGTGGATGGATTCAGTATCTAATTTGCCTATTCTGAAAAAACATTCGACGCGAATGCGGGTTGCTTTTCTAATAATAAATTAGCTAACTTATGAAATTTGGCTTGCATAAAAAGCTGAAGGGCGTATACTGCATTCATTTTGCGATAAAATAATATTCTGGTTGATTGCTTCCTACCACAAATCGGTTTTTGACTTGAGGAGGATTAAAGGAGGAATTGACGATGTTTTCTATCATTTGAGCATTTACTGCGATTAGTACCTTGTAGTTTCTATTGAGAACAAATTAGATGACAAACCCTGTAAAGCATAGAGAAAAATACTTTCCTTTTGTAGCTATCCGATCTAGACATATCATAGACATACCAAACAAATTAATAGTAGATACACTTGAAAAAGAATTGAATAATCAGAAGTGATGATTACGTTACAATCCTTTTCATGTGTGGGCTACAGTATCGCATACAACTATGCAATCAATTTTTCTACAACGTACTCATTAGAGGAATGTTTCATAAAATACATAAAATCAGAGACTGTAATTACATTGTGGGATTCTCATGGGCCTAGAACAGGACGCCTACCTTAGAATCCTATTAGATGATAATGGTTGAGTTCCAGCAAAAGCCTCTAAATGGTAACTTGTTGGTTTGTGTTTTTCGATGGATATAAGTTTGTGCCAATGACCGAGCCTACGTGTGGAATAGTTTATAGAATAAATAAGTCCCTTGACAGGATTACGTTAATATTACACATCATCATCACCTAAAAGTAAATAAGGATAAAAGACATCCCACGGAAAATTTGGCGCGTAGGATTTCCACAGCAAAATCAAAGCGTACATAACTTAAGTTAGAACTTCCCATAGTATAATCATAAGTGGACGAACCCCATGTATTCTGATTTTTTTATATTCTGAAAAATTGAATAGTATTTAAATGGCGCATGGTCGATTTCTCTTATTTTACTCCTTTTGAGAACGCAGACAATGAATACATTAGATTTCAAATGTTCAAATTTTGATGTTTAAGGCAAATAAAAAAAAAATTAAAAATTAATCAATTTAAATAAACATTTTTCTTATATATACACTCCGTTCGTATGCAATACTTTAATATTATTGCATATTCATTTATTGCATTCCAAAGTCCTCTTTCTGGGCGCATATATCAATTGGAATGAGATCGTATGCAACTCTGCGTAGGAGCGCTTATCCTTGGAAAAAATAAGCTAACGAAAATAATTCGCCATAATTTGACCCAAAAAAAATTGTACAATTTTTGCAAATTGGTCATGTCGTAATAGAATGTAATGATATTTATCACAATGCTAATTAAAGAAGCGGAAAATAACCAATATGTGTAGTTTCACTAATGCACGCGGTCCCATTTCCAAGTTATACTTTGTATCTACATAAAAATGTTACACGCAACTCTATCACTATGATTATATATTTCCAAGAAATTCACACGATATCAATTTGCAATCGATATTCAATCAATGTTGCAACATAGTGATATCAAATAGGTGATAAAATGATAAGTTCATGAGTACACATTTCCTTGACTATTTTATAAATGAAATTTTGAAACGATAGAAACAGTAGTTGCCGCGAGATTATATTGTTCTTGTATTTAAACACCTAAAATGTTGACAGGCGAATCATTACAGAAACAAGGGTATAAATTATGTATTCCAGTTTACATTGACTTCATTGGCAACAACCATTTTTATTTTATCATCTACAAAAATGATGCAATCAACCTATTTCTAAGACCTTTCTATTTAAAAAAACTGCATATATGATCGCAGCCATATTTTAAACATTTAAAAAAAGATTAAATGATTATTTTTTTCCTGTTGATACAAGAAAGAAAATCCGCATCTATAAAATAAATTTAGACAATGAATAGAAAAAAATGGAGTCATCATTCTTCGCTCTTCAGACGATTGCCAAAAAATGCATTCATATTTGTTAATACCTTAGACTTGTCCTTGAAGATGTTATTAACCCAAACCTCATCAAATGCACTGCGCATTGGGACGTGGATGTGTCGTTGTCGGTGCCATCCGAATACAAAAACCCAATGCTAACGATGAAAAACAAATATGAAAAAGAAAAGCTCATGCAGAAAATAATTCTGAGTCCAGAATGACGCGGCACAGTGTTCTTCTTTGAACAAAAACAACAACAAAAATACACTCATGTGCACATATCGCGTTCAACACCCACCACAATCGCATTCTAAATGCAGCCACGACCATTGCAAATTTGGTGTGCATTTTACACTATACAGGACTGAATAGAACGGTTGGTAGGTAGAAGTTGAATGGTATTTAAAACTGCGACTTTAGCTCATATGTTCCTATACTAACATACGCAGAAGTCCTTACTTGCATCATCGCAAAATCGCAAATTGCTAGCTGCTCGTACCTAGCATGCTTTCATTGATCCAACATTAGCCAGTAAATCCTTATAAAGACGAGGACGTGAAAAGTTGACTGGTATTTCTATCAGGAATTTTCACTTTAAAGCTCCTCGTGACAAAGACAGGTGACGACCAATGTAAAAGCTGTGAAAAAGCTGGTGTGGAAAACACTAGAGAAAATTCGTCGACATTTATCAAGTGCATGTGTTGAGCATGAAAACGATGGAGAAAGTTGAGACCACTTTCCATTTCGTTCAGTGCTAATGTGAAAACGTGCTGAAGGTGGGAAGTTGCCTCTGAACAAGTAGACAAATTGAGGACTTGGTATATTAATTACAAGGATTTTCGGATTTTGGAGATGTTTTGAAGCAGATTTTTTTTTCACAGAATCTAACCTGTGAACTCATTCATTCTGGAGTGTGTCAACTAGCAAACATTGAACTATGCTATCAATTATGCAATTAAGTGATTAAATGTTACCACTCCTTGTATGACATATATGAGAGATAACCAATCATGCAGAAGTCACCTCAGCATGGAAAATGTTCTGACTAATTCGATTACAACTACCAAATATAGAAAAACTTTCGCAGTAAAATGAGCTCGTTTCCTTCGATATAAAGTCTATTCATATTACTTGAGCTGGAGCTAGGTTCTATACATACTAACCAAAGTTGAGCGCTTGCCTCGCCCTTCAATAAAAAAACGGAAACAGGAATATGTGCAATAATCCAAGTTCAGTTGAAGCGAAAAGGTCCTAAAGGAAATAAAACATGATTCGAACTGCCGAAAACCAAAACAAAATAATCTGAAATTCTAGTATCTAAAATATTTAACCCAGGAACCATTTGCCCAACCCAAGATGCATATCAAAAGCAGATCAAGCGGATCAACAACAACTTACGTAGGAAGCAACATTTTACTTTAGCAAGGACAACCACTGGGTGGTTACATTCTTGGCATCTGCATATAACGTCAAATGAGTACCTTGCAACAGAAATTCAAAAACAGGTAGTTGAATCAAAATGATAACTTTTTTTTGTTCGGGAAGTGAAAGCTATTAATGACCTGAGTGGTGGACTACCAGCGCCAATCGGACTACCGAATAAACTACTCCCCTGTCATATCCGGAAGCTAGCCTGAAAATGTTCCTCTCATTACTTGTGGCCCTCTTTTGCCTCGTCATGCGGCGCTGTCATGTCCCAAAAAAAAGAAAATCCCTTTTTTAGCAAGGACAGATCAAGGTAGAGGGATCATTATTATAAATATATACCATAAAGACAAAGTTATGAGTACATTCAATCTTTGTATCACAGCCTCCTACTGATTAACGTAGGTTGGTCTAGGATGCGTTGGACGGAAGAAATAAAGTTTTAGGTATAGGGTACCGTAGAATTACTATTGCACACTGTCCGTATTTCTTATCAAAATATTATTTTTCATACTGATAATCCCCTAGCATTTATATATTCTAGCTGAAATTTATCCAAACTCAAGAAAATTTTTTCGACGGATGGACAGAGTTTCAACATATAATGGACGCCCCACCTAATTCACCAAGTTTGCCTTTCCCTCTCTCTTTGATGAAGAATGAAACTGAAAATCCTTGAACGCTTCAATACTTCATTGCAAACAACATAAAATGATGCATACTTCATTGCAAACAGCATTAAATCGAAAAATTAAACCCTTTCTTGCTATCTTCAGAGTAACACGGGCTAGCAAACTGTTGTTTTTTTTCGAATTCACCTAATCCGCGTATATCGTACGTGTCCTTAAGCTTGCAATTATGTTGAATTTCGATCACTTGGCTTATGGGATCACTCATAAATATAGAGGGTAAACAGATCCAGTTTTGGTTTGTTTTCTTCGTTTTCATTTTATAACATTTTGAAAATTCTTCCATTGGGGTCTGCTGGAGTTGAACTATATCCTTTCCTAGTTCTTTAATTATTTGATCGAATAATTTTTTTTTTCAATTGTTCCTTCTATTAATCTTTTATCTGAACCAGACGTTAGATCTTATTATGCCTTTAAAATACCAGTTGAATCATTTATCCTAGACCCTTGCTCTCGTTTACATAATCAAATATATCTGAAGGGTATGCTACGCCAACCAGATTCATTTCGTATCAACTAGTTGGAAAAAACTATTATAAATTTTTCTTTTCTTTTGAGAACACGCATCATTTATAAAACTTATCTTATAAAAACACGCGTCTTGAGTCAAACAATTTTCCCAGCGTATCTTACATTTGAAAAGCTGAACGATATCAATTTTGACGTAAATGGAAAACATGAATTTGCACAATCTATGTAAAAATCGTGCGTTTAAAGCACTTCTTTTGATAAAAATGACCACCTTGATCGCTAGTTTCAAAACTTTTTTATCGAAGTAAGAAGTATGCCTGATCATTGTTTTGCAGCATCTGAACGAAGCTCAACAACAATTTCAACAATTCCCATGGCTTATTAATCAAATTCCTTTGCATTACCGGTAACAAATGTAAGCAACTCAAGCACAACAGACATTTACCTTTTGATGGTTCACATACCGTACTGTTTGGAACCACTGCATTGGTCCGATAACTTTCACACTTTTATACCATCAGCCACCACACACTTTTTATCTAAACAAGCTTCAATTTGATTTGGATGGATATTTTGGTGGATATTTTACTTGCGTGAATCCTTACGAACAAATGCTGGAAAACTATAGCGTTTTTCTACTGATTTTGGGCATATGAAATGCATGTTTTACGTTGTTTTTGATCTGAATTTTTCTTTCTCCCCTTTCTTTCATCTGAATCTCCCGCAGATCGCACCTCTAATTGCATTTTTGAACTAGAAACCAAAAAATACAACACGAATAAAAATTCAAAAATATAAATATTTTATATAAATCAAAGCTAGTGGGCATAATTGCAGTCCTCAATACTCGTTTTATCTATTTTCCTGATCTGGTGGTGATCCATCTTTAAAGATCGATAAAGATTTTCTTCAAGAAAGAGCTCTCGTTTAACCCATCATTCGTCCGAAAAAAAAACCAATGAATCTATGAAATTTCAACGAAGACAGGTGGTGGTGGACAAGGTGTTGATGTTACCATTTGCTATCCTCGGAAAAAGTGGTACAATCAAGCAGGATCGAAACCAATATACCTCAAACAGCAATTAACCCGAAAATCCCTTGCAAGATCAACTTCCAAAAATAGGGAAAAGTAGCTGATGCTGCAGTATATGCCTCAAAAATAAAAGAAACCACAGCCTACAACAAACGACTCTTAAAAGAGTCCACATCTAGATTCAGATCCCTCTGAAACCAGAAGTTAATATTCGCCCATTCAAAACTAAGATAGCGAGTAAAAAAGGGTTCCAATCGAAAAAATTTGCAATTAAGACAGCCACAATAATACTGAAGAACAATTTCAAAGTCTAACTGCACGTTGTTTTAAATATAAAGTCAACAATGCTTTCCCCTAATTGCGTAGCCCTACAGATGATACAGGGCTGCATATTAGCCCTCAAAATGGAAGCTTATCGCACAAATGTGAAATTGACTTAAGTTCAAAGATACATATCTATGTGTAATTGCGCTCATAACAGTATATACTAAAGCGTTACAGTGGCGTAAGTACATACAACGCTAAAACTGTTGAGCGGTTTCTCCGAGACGGAGATAGAAAAAGCTGAGTTCACCTGCTTTTCAAACGGATAATTGCTTATGCCGAAAAGTCCACAAAAAATTCAGCGTAGCTACATAAAGCGTGAATACTCTCTGACGGCATTTTTCAGACAGAGATAGAAATATACAACTAGATTCGAATTTGTATTGCGATTTCCGCCAGAAGCATTGAAAGGGTTATTCTTGTTTTACACAAATACGGGAGAAAATTTATTTATAATAAAAATTAAATAAATACGGAATAAATTAAAATTAAAATTTGGATAAAAAGTGCAATTTGATTTATTTTCGTTAAAAAATCTGGTAGGGGGGGGGGGGGTTTCGCAGTGTTGTCGATATGTTTACAATGGAGATGTAGGAGATCTATGGGAATGTTACGAGGTCACAAAACTTTGCGTCTACATGCTAAAAATTTCAATCAGATGTCACATATGCTTATGATAACGAAGAGTGGAGAGCACCTTGATTATTTTGTCTGAGGAAGCAACAAAACCCCGTTAAATGACAGGTGTAATTGAGCAACAGATTTGAAACACGTTGCCATCTCCGCATAAAGGGCCCATATTGTTGTTTTTGGTAGGGTAACTTGAATAATTGCAAACTGTCCTGTAATGGCTGAATCAAAGGCGGAGAGAATAATTCTATGATGAATGCAACCAATATTGGACCCAAAAAAATACAATCAAAATAACTTTTTTGTAGTTGCAACGGAAAGTCTATTTACTTCTAGAATGTGGAACCCCAATTACACACAGCGATTTGACCAACGACTAAACAGATTCCCTTTTACATGGAGAACTTACCTAGGAATTGTTTGTCACATTAATTTGGACTAGACATTGGGGCAATTGGACAGACAAGGCAGGCCTTTGGACAGTGCATTTTCCACCAGGAATGGTTGAAAAAGAGAAGCATTACTGAGAGATAGAAAGACTCGCCTTGCCTCTGCGCCTACAAACGATCGAAAATTCCTTTTTTTTTTTGTAAGATGAACCACCCGAGCGTAGTTCAACACTCAGCTCCATTTGTTTTTTGATTGAAGCATTTTTTCACCAAATATTTGGAGTGAATTCTCCTATTATCCCGCCAAGATGTAATCGTTTACCGCCACCATTATCCTCCATTTACATGTAGATGGTATAGCGGGTATTATCCGCGATCTCTGTGTCATACAGGCAGGGAGGAGACCATGATTTTCCCATGCCTTGACTTCCAGTGGAGTCCGGACTACTGACTAAACACCTTCCCTATCACACCGGAACCTAGCCTGGAACTGTTTGTTACATTACTTCGGACTAGGCCTAATTAGGCAACGCGAAGCGGTCCCTTCAGATAAGAGCAAATCTTTCTTTCAGCAGGCTCAGATGGGAAGGATGAGAGTCGCTGCATGCCCATAAAAATAATAAGAGTAACAATCGGTAAAAATTTGAGGATGCTATGTGACCCATTATGTACCGTTTATTCCAAGTGAAAATCCCCATCTCCACACACAAATTTGAAAAGCCGAGGTCAAACAGTAGGGCCCTGCTTTGATCCTTTCATTGGAGCACTCGTCTCCAGCGGTTTTGTCACATTCCTATCATACTCCAGTAGTATGAAACAATAAATACCCGTATTGGTTAGGAGTTCCTAGTGGTGGAGCCTGTGAGCATTGAATAACATCCTCCTTCTCTCCTGTACTTTCTTCTATAGTCGAATGGTATTATTGGTTTTTTTCAGGAACTCATTTTTTAGGAACTCATGTAAAATTTAATTCACGGAAAATTTAATGACATGCCACTTTTCATTAGAACTTGAAATAAACAGACATTGTAACATGAACTTCCAGCGGGCGAAATTATCTAAATTTTCGCAAATAATCACACAACAGCAACGAATCAAAACAATTTGAACTTCGTCGAAAATTAAATTATCCTCGAAACGTACTCGTGCGAGTACGTTCTGCACTTGCTTTGTTATTCCAATCATCATAGATACGTGCCTACGCTCCATGATATGGAAAACTTGGCGAGTAACTGCACCGGCGGCTAGTCGGCCCTTTTCAAATGCAATGAATCGGCCGACACAACTATCCATCTAACATATGAACATGTCCGCGTGTAGGAGCGACGCCGGCCGTGGCTTTTCCTCACACGCGGACTGGTGGGTGGTGGGTGGTTCCGAATGAGTTTGGGCGGCCGAACGCAATGCCGAAAGCTTTTCCTCATAACTCACATGCGGAGCGGACAGGCATAGAAGTCGAATTAAGCCATTTGGAAGTGTTTTCCGCGCTAGACGGCCGCTCTTGAACTTGCCTTTGGGAGAAATCGGCTGGAAAATTTGAATTCGGCGTTCGCGCCCCATTTCGAGCCGAATCGACATCCAGCTACAGCTGGTGCGACTGCACCTCGCACTGACCATACTTAATTTGCAGCAACCGTCGAACTATTTTTAACACGTACGCGTCTATCTATAGCGCGATGTATCTATAGATACGGCAGCTTTAGATTGTTCGCGGAAAGTGAAATTCCTGTGGAGGAGCGCGCATGCTCCGCTAGCTCGCCGCCTCGATTAGACAACTTGTGCAAGCTCGAGCCTGCAAGAAAGCTTAGATAAGTCTTAGATAGGTCACGGCAGCATTCGTCAGATGCTTTTCTAAGAAGAGCGGGCGTTTGAACAAGCATTTGGACCGTTGTGTTGCACGCTCCATCTCAAGACGTTGCTGCTGTGCTTTGCCGTCATTCCGATGACATTGAGATTATTAATAGAAATGGTCCTCGTCTTGGTTTTATAGCTTAGATTAGTTTTGCAGCGAAGCGGTACAGTTTGTAGAATACAAGAGATCAACACCGGCCTAGACAGACGTCTGGATCTGGGGGAGGAGGAAGTCGCTTGCATGCATTAATGATGGTCTCTCCCCCTGTTGAAGCTTCTTGGACTTTCCTTCTAGTTGATTTCCGAGGATTTTGTTTTGGCCGCGACGATGCGCTAGAAATGTCTGCATGTGTCTGGCGGTCTGTTTGTGTTGCATTTGAACGGAAATTTGATTCGTTGCAAGGTCAAATGGACTCGCGAAAGGCACTCGAGACAAAAGATTAAAATGTGCACAAAAATTTCGTGTTTGGACGTTGAAAGTCCTTCGGCAGGAGCCTTTAGTCTCAAAGGATCTCAAAGTCAACCAGCAGAAATTTCAAATCCATAAAAAAAGGAATCAGATCTTAGCGTTTTTCTTTTGTTTTAGCCTTCCTTGCAACAACTAAGGCATCATGCCGCACCTTCAATTTTATCGATTCACACGATTTAGATACTGAATGAAATACAAAGATAAGTGGAAAGATTGCAATAACAAAAAAAGAACCACTACAATAATTTTCTGTTATCATAATTCATTCAGATTAGCTTTGACATAGAAAGATAAATTTCTAAAATAAATATTGATATTTAGTTTCTAGATAAAACAATTGATTACCAGGTTGATTTGCAACAAGCTGCATTTCGTTTTGAATTTTTTTTTTTTTTGAAAACGTGAAAATTTATCAGCGAACGTAAGATCTCAAATGAACATACAAATATGTTTTAAATCCAGTTAATTATTAAATTTTCCTGACCAAGGATCCCGCTCTTACGTGTTGTGACATAGGGGATTATATGTAGATGTGGTCAACAAATAAAACTTAATAAAAACAATCGATTAAAACAAAAATTAAAAAACAATCGATTTTATCTTAACGAAGCGAGAAAGAAATTTTTTTCTAAGAAATTTCATGTCCAGGCAATCTGATTGAGAGCGGCTCTGAGCAGAACTTTTAGACTTTTTAGTTAAATATAGTTAAAATCGTTTAAGTCTTGTCACAACTAAAACTAGAAACGTAGCAGATACAAAAGAGTCAGAAATATCTAAATTTCATATAAATGTACCTTGGGGTCAAAAGAAAGTTTATAATTATATTTTACATATTAAAAGCATCATGAAATGAGTCTAAGTGTCCGATTTTGATTTTTTTCCTTGTATTTTAAAAACATTTCCCATCAAAAATAGGAAATTAAACACCAAAAACCCCTGCAGTAAAAATTTAACAACAGAATAATAGAAAATACTTTATAATTTACGCGCCAAACAAAAGGTACCTTGTACAGATTGTGTTTTAATCGGTTCTTCTTCAAAGTTCTTCAAAAGGTCAAACTTGGTTGACAAGACGTGATATTTTCATATTTTCTTATTTTATTTGCACCATGAATTGACCAGCTTTAACATTATAAAAAATGGCTAAACAAAGGGCAAGTGCAACATGAAAACCTGCTATAATAATAAAAACAGGAACAAAATCGATACTCGCAAAGACAAAAATGGTGTCTAAAAGCCATCACACCGCCAAAAAAACAACTTTTGGGCGAATTCAAGAAATTGAAAGAAATGAGTGATCTGCCCTTTTCTGTAGGTCAAAAATGTTCTCCGGATTTGTAGAATAGTTGAACTTTGGAAAAAGTGCGAGAAAATCAGCAGTGGAAATTGCAAAATAAACATAAAAGCAGAGTCTGGAATCACTGTTAGCGCAAGTATGGTCCGCTGAAGACTCTATGGTAATAGGTTACATGGCAAAGTATTCCATCAAAAATGATAAACATCTGAAAACATTAGAAATTCTGCGTGCTTAATAGCAAAAACTTTAAAAAAGAGCAATTGGCATTCTGATAAACTGTAATTTTCAAGTATAAAAGTAGAGATAAAAGTGAATTTGAAATATTTGTTAGAAAGAAATTTCTTTGTGCCAAGAAATCCCTCAAAATATCGAGAACTAAAAAAAGCCGAATTCGAGCTGAAGAATAAGGTATGCTTTATCATGGAGAGGTTGGGGGTTATAAATCATAGAGCATGACGGCGTTTCGGTTATGGGCTGGGGTGTATGGCGGTATCAGGCGGTGAGTATCTGGTATTGACACTTCCATGAATTAAAACGATTTAAAATGTACAAATCCAAAAAAAAAATTTCCATCATGGGTTGCAAAATTTGTGTTGAATACATCATGGGTCTTTCAGCAGGACAATTACCCAAAAGCACAAGCCAAAACTATTGTAGGAATGGTTTTTGTCTCGGAAACTTCAGCAGCTGGATCATCGTCTGCAATGCTTAACATCCTTAATCCACTAGACCATAATTAGGACCTTCAACACATCGCGAAGTTGTAGAATTAACTCGATAAACAGATCCGAAAACGAAAATATGAGAAGCTAACGGGCGTTCAAGCCTATTTCAATGGAAGAATGATAGAAGATCTCGGTTGGACTTTGATCTTTTCAATGCTAAGATGACTAGAAGTTGTTTTAAAGGCAAAAGACGAACAAACTGAGTACTCATTCTTTGCTTTGTTTCTTTGCTCTACACAGTTTTGGTCGCGTTTTTTCATTATTTTGTTGGTGTATGTTTCTTGTTTATTTTTTTGATTAAATTTATTATTTTATTTCGCTATACATCTCGAAAATAAAATTTTTTTTTAAAGTTTAAGAGAAGCAAAAATTTGAAAATTTTTTGAAAAATGATTTTTTAAGCTAATTTACCCTTATCTTCAAACAAGCCAATCTTGATTGGTTTGAGTAGATATTTCGGTTCTTTTGACCCATCTTCAGTTCTTTATATATAAAAAAGGATAATTAATACTGCAGAAAAATATACAAATGCGTTATATCGATAGTTAGTAAATAAAAATGAATATTGGTCTACATTCGATACTTACAAATAAACTTGCCTAAACAGTCCTGAAAATAGCATGTTTTTTTTAAGTTATGCATAAATGCATAAGTTTTTAAGTGTTAAGAATTTTAGAAATCACTTACTTAACTCACCTGAATTAAACTGAGTTAAAACTAAGTTAAACTATTAGTCTCGCAGTTAACAATGTTCCTAGCATTTTGCAAAGTACAATTATTTTCAACTAAATCCCAAGAAAAAATGTCGAAATGTTCTATAAGATAAATATATTTTCATCTCGCCAGGTTTTTTCCTTTTATTATTGGTTCTTCTTCTTCGCTTACTACTACTTCAACTATTAATACAGCAGCAGCAACAACAACAAAAACAACAACAACTACTACTAATACTACTACTACTACTACTACTACCACTACTACTACTACTACTACTACTACTACTACTACTACTACTACTACTACTACTGGTAATGCTACTGCTCCTACGAATTATGGTACTGCTACTACTACTTCTGCTACTCCTAATACTGCAATTTTTACTACTCACACTACTTCCGCAACTGCAACTAGTACTACTAATAATACTACAACTATAACTGCTACTGCTACTGCTACTACTACTACAACTACTACTACTACTACTACTACTAAAAATACCGCTACTTTCTGTGGCGTTAATTGCGGTTGAAAAGGCTTACAGCACTTCGGGTAGGTCGTTTTCGACTAACTGACACACCCACTAAAGTTTTTAGTGGGTGTGTCAGCGCTGCATCCACTAAAAACTTTCATCATAAGAGCGTTGAGAAGTACATAGACAAAAAGTATTGCAACTTTTTGACTGGATAAACAACTACCTCAATATCTCAATAGTAGTTTGGTTACCCTAAGTGTTGTCGTTGCCAGGTGATGCCAGAAGATGCCTAAAATGCATTCATATATGTGATGAATTATTTTTATTATTATTATTATTTTTATTTTTTGTTAATTTTGAAAGATTAAAATTATTTGACAAGGCATAAAAAGTATAGATAATCAGTGAACAATGAATATTATATGATCACAGATTGGATTTTACAGAGTCCCTCGGGCAACATTTAGAGCCAGTGGGCAAATTCGAAAGGATCTTTTTTTATGTTTCCTCTCATTATTTCCACATAATCGGATTTTACATCACATTTTATTGTATATGTCCAATATTCCTGGGTTAATACACCCTCTTACTGGATGTCCAATGGGACAAAGCATTCCTTACTTTTAGAGATGCAAAGGATTAAGAGGGTTTCTTCAAGATTGCTCGAAGCTAGTTGATTTGGCAGCGGCAAAAACAAGCCATAGAAAAGGGAAGACCAAGATACCAAGGAACTGAAGGCTCCTTTTCGATTCTGTAGTCCGAAAGGATGTAGGACCACTTGTGAAAGTCTTAAGTGTGTGCTGGGAGCTGAGCGCCATCGTAGTCTTATGCTTGATCTAACAGTAGACCCCAAAACAAGTATGAAGTCTTTGTTTCCTGATCATTACCTTGAAGATTATTTAAAATTTTTTGGTGCTGTCAACTTCGCTTTATTTATTATTAAATATGATTTGAGTTTATGAATTTTTTTATTATTTACATATTTGGCTATAAATTTACTGCTCAGTAACCAGGACAAGTGTTAGAGACTCGAAGACGTCGTCGTTGACGTACAATAAGGCAGGTAAAAAGGATATGGCGTTCTGGACGCAAAGGCTACGTCTGCTTTGACTGTTCTGCAGGAAAATCCAAAATTCGCTAATCTAGAAATATAAAACACTTAAAGAATGCTTTCATTCATTCATTCATATGCTTTCATTACAAAGTGAACAGCGTATAAAAGACTAGACAGTGAAATCCCCGGAAATTTCGAAATTTTCCGGCGACCAAAGACATTTTAAAAATTTACAATAATTTATTCTTAGCTATTTTAGCATAGCTTTGTGGATATATTTAACGGATTTTTAAAATTTAGCAGAGAGGGCACAGATATAAAGGGAAAATACAATAGCAAATTAGATAAATACACCAACTTAGTTGAACGCCTTCCCGCTGATCTTTCTTACCCAAGATGATCCGAACTCGAGACAATATCTTAAAACAACCTAGTTGCACACTAGAAATAAACATAAATTTTAAATTTTAAATCTTCTTTATTTGATTTTTTCCGTGTAAAATCGATTTTTGAATGCAATTGTTTGGTCGTTCGCTGCGACTTTTGTTATCGATTTCTGAGGATGAGTGTTGAAATCGGTGAAAAAGGCCGAAGAACACGGTAGAAAATCAACTTCGTAAGGCAATAATACGATAAAAGGATCAAATCTTAAGGAAAGTGTCTTTATTTTCTGTAGAAACCCATATGTTGTGAGGGTGGACGCAAAGACAATGCTAACAAATGAAGTCGAACAAAATAAAGTCGTAACGAGAAATTATAATTTTCATACAATAAGTTTCAGATAAAACATATAAGCGATATCATATCCGGTACTTTGTGTAATTTTCATTTTGATTATATATGTGAAAGTGAATCCTCGCCACACCGGCTCTAAAGAAAATGAGCTCGTGCTTTAATGTCGACTAATACAGCTTGAATGATGATTATAATTTCTATGCATATATTAACACTTTTCATGTCATCCATGATTGCCCCATGGATGTTTTCAAGTGTCAATTTTTTTAAGGATTATAAAAGAAATAGGAAAGATTAAACAATTTGGACGGGAAAACTTAGGTATTTCTTCTTTTTTTTTGTATTTAATCGATTCAAATGTCCTTTATTTAATTAAACGTTATAATTTTTTATAAATTATACTCTCAATTTCACTTCAGCCAACTATCTCAATATTAATTTCACTGGTCTAGCAAAATTTTCTTCAAGCTTTCATCCATATATTAGCGCGCTCCCACCCCTTGATGCAGACGCAAAGCTTTTGTATTTCATGCGTGTTCCATCGAAGACATTATTCAGTCCGTTAAACGAATAAGTTTTCCGACAAATAGTGGTAGACATACATTAGAACTTTCCGACTATATTACACACATGCAACCCCCCACCACCCCACCCTGATTTGTCTACTTGCAAAAGCCACATATGTGTGTTGCGGCATAAGGGAATGAATTGAGAATGTCGCCGAAGCTTCAAAGATAGTATGCAGCATTTTAAATACAGGAGAAACAGTCCGTAGGGTATAAAAATGGATGGAGGTGAGGGGATGGGGGATGATACAACTATTATTAATAGTAGTGCTTTTCACTAGTAGTGGTAGGGATAGTGTTTTCGGGTGGCAGAGTGGTACGACGATTGTGGTGGCCATGGTCATGTTATCTGGTGCAATAAGAAACTCAGCTAGACTAGCACAACACGGGGCAATTGACCGTTTGCCCGACAAAGCAACCACTAGGTGAAGGTGAAGGTCATTACAGAAACCCCGATATGTCTACCACACACGTACCGCGTATGTGCAAAGCTTTCGCAGTACAGTCTAGCTCAGTTAGCGAATGTGTGCACTAAAACATTTCCACTGTTGTTAGAACAGATGTAATGTGTGCAATGGATGCAATAATATTTTTCAACGGAAGTTTTGCATCCGAAGGAAACCGCCATCAAATACGAACTTTGAAATAATCCATTACAAACAATTAAATTAATTGAATAAATTGAGCACTGTGCTGAATATGCTGGTCTATATCTAATGTAATGCCTGAAATTCATTGCGCAAAGTTTTTGAAACGAATTCCAAACAATTTTGTTAGAGGATCTCCAAAGATATTACTTGTGGGATTTTATGAGCACACACAGCCAGGAGTGGCTAGTGAAGCAGTATCCTTAAATAAAATATAATTATATAACATCTTAGGATCAAGTGCCTGTTTTATAGCACTTTAAAAATTTGATTTATGGCAATTGCATTAAGAGTCGAATTGAACAAGGCTACGAAATTTATTCTACTATTCATCAGAATATTCGGTCATAGATATCTTTAGCCATTTGGAAGTTGCTTTAAATTGCGGAAGTGGGAAAAATTGTTACACATTAAATTTTTATGTAAGTCAAGTTGTAGCGTACTTGTCACTCCCGCATCATTCAAAGGACTTTTAAAATTATTCAACAGTCATAGAAATCGCCACATCGAAATAGAATAAAGCAATTTATACTTGAACTCTATCACACAACACGTACTTGAAGCGACATTTTCGCACGTGATCTTCATCACATATGTACATGCATGCGCTCGGTCTAGTCGCACGTGATGACTGTTGTTCACCTAGAATAGTTTCTAGGCTAGTTGCCGCAATCGTCCTTATCCACCCGGAGAAGTATTACAAACGATGGAGTATCGTCTGTACCAAAGAGTATGCATATAACCTGCTGTGCATGCAAGTACTACGAACGGCTCGGCAAAGGACATTGTCCCGATGAACTCATGTGGGTGGCTGGGCTCATGCGTTCTTTTCGTTAATATACATGTGTATAAATACTATATGCGTCGCATGTAGGTATCCCATCATGTGCAATGTGCACTTCCCTATTTGTTTGCCTGTTTGTGTCCTTCGCGAACTCAGTTCATAGAAGGATCAAAGACGACACTGTAAACAAGAGAATCTATGCGGAAAGCTAACTATATCAAGGTCTCACTACACAAATTTCTAGCATATGTCGTCCACGTATTCACCGCTGATATGTGTACACATGGAGTAAGTGCGCGCCCATTGTGGGGCTGCATAGACCATAGAGTCACGGTCGCACCCATTCTAGTAGCAACCTTCGAACAAAACATTCCACTATTGCATACATTGTGTATGCAATCATCAATGATGCGGCCAGGATCCGATGCCACCGTGTATTGTGGAGAAAGTGCACTTGTTCTACATACTAGACTAGAAGTATATGCACAAGTATACCGTGAGATACGATATACGTGCACACATGCCAGGATCTCATTCTGTGCAATGCCGAATACTTCATGTGTATGTACCGGTATCTGTACTAACATACTACGTTCTATTTTAGGGTTGAGTTTATTTTCAATTTGCGAAAAACTTTCACTTTCAACAGTTCGTTCATAAAATGTTTACGATATACTCTCTTTTGCCTCTACATGAACACATATGAATATAAGCTTAAACTATTGTACATGGAAACGGAAATAGCGGCCTTACCACAATATGTTGGTTTGTTTAGCGTAATAAAGTTATCTCTAATGCGTAGTTTAGTAGAGTATTTGCTTCGTAAATAGTGTTGTGAGTGATGTACTACAACTACTAGAACAAAGCATATGGTTTTTTGATTGAATATGAATTGTTAGCAGTGAAACATGTAAATCATGTGGCGCTACGCGGGTTCTAGTATGGGAAAATTTCAGACGCACTTGTAGACACTGGTTTATTGAATCAGATTTAATGTGAATGTAGAATATGTAGCCATAGATCATGCAGAAGTCAGAACTTCTCGAGCATTTAGTCGCAATCCTTTTCCACATCAATTTATAAAAAGCTTTGAATCATTTGTCACTCGTTTATTTCTTTTAATTTTCTAAAAATTTTAACCATCACTTATTTGATTTTCAATATTTCTTCTGCGATAATTTGATAACTTGGCATATTTCACGGATAATAGTTTTCTTTTACCCTTCGTTCTGTCGATCTTTTGTCTACGTCTTCTTTTCGCTAACTCTTTTGAATTAAAAGGAAATTACGGAAAAACTGCTTTCAAAGACTAGAGGGCGCGATATTATTATTATTTGTACTGGGGTCCACTTGCTGGAAAATAGCATAGGCTAGAATCGGCCCTTAGCTCCTCATGTGTAGTACTATTGTTTCCAGATGGTCCATCCTGTCGTCCTACAGAAACGAAGTAGTTCTCCCAGCTCTGTGGTCGCCAAGTATTCCAATTCTGTTACGCCAGTAAACCTCAGCCAAATAAAGCGTTTGTTGGCCAGACTCGGGCAATCTAGGAGGAAGTAATCTGTGCTTTCTCTCTCGCGCCGCAAGCTCGGCAGGTGTCATCCGTTTGGATTCCTATTCGTTTGGCGTGTTGACCTAGAAGATTATGTCCTTTTAATACTGCCACCAATGTTCTAACGCCATTTCTGTTTTTCCCCAGGAGTTGTTTTGTCCTCGTTTTATTACGGTGAGGCCAAAGAGCTCGGCTTATCCCACAATCGTTCCTGTCCTCTCATCAGAGGGCACGATAACCTAAATATTTTTTTCGTTTAAAAATGGTTTCCTGCATGTAATAATTTGCGTTTAAAATCACTTTTCACTTCTTTTAACCACGTTTCCAGAGAAAAACGTTGATCTAATCAGTGTTAACCTCATTTTCTCTCGTTTCCTTTATTCAGAATTTTCAGAACGTTTTAGAATTGTTGATTTTTGTGCTGCCCGTTGAATTTCTTCACAATCGGCCTTATTTCCTCTTCGAATCGCTTTTTGATAAGAGATGTTCTTACTTTACAATGAAATATTATTACTATTGTATTAGTCGTGCACGCTAAAGATTTTTTGGTTTTCCTCAGCCTGATATGTGAAATCCATCCTATAAAAATTTTATTGCGCAATCAATACTTTGTTGAAATATTTTGATAAGTGGAAAATATAGTTTAACTCAAATTAAAAAAAAAATTTAACCCAGTTTTCTCGAAGAACAGCCGATAAACAATGACACTATTGATTGTGGAAAATTCAGAACCCTCGTAAAAACGAATAGCCAAGTGCTTAGGCCTCACCGTTGACAAAGGCCGTTCGAACACTGGGCAAATATACAACAAACAGAGAAAAGAAAGTTAATTATTAGCAAAGTAAACTCACTGAAATTCTCTAAGCCCTGGTAAACCTCATAAACGCCATTAACTTCTTCAGCACAAATCCGAACCGTATGTCACATCCAAAGAACACTCCCATCAATTGGATCAATTATATCAAATATCTAAGCAGAGAAATCAATAGAATCGAATCCTACAAACAACTGGAGGCCCATCTCAATAGCTTTGCGGAGTCCGACAATATTATCAACTTTCTAAACAGATACATTAACTCCTTAAAGCCTACACTAGCGGTTAACTTGTATAAATTTCTCATCAGATTGAAGCTAGAGTTGCGAAACACAACACATGAACGTGTTCCAGAGTATTTCTTTCATAGCATAATCAAGATTAAAGCAAAGAAACTCAAGCATTGTCCAGGGCTTTTATCCAGCACCCCAAGCCTTTACGCTTTTGAAAGAGCTGCTGAACCTACAACCAAGTCTAAAGCAGAATACCTTACTGCGAAGAAGGTAGTATCATTGAAAACATCCTCTTGAGTACCGAATTGAATTGGGAGAGTAATCTGAAGACCAACTATAGCCATATCTTCTTGAATACAAGCTAAATAAATCCACGATAAATATGTCCAGGATAAGTCCCACATGCGTCCCGATGAACAATTGACTGCTGATAGCTTTTACAAGGAAGAGCCACCTTCGAAACACCTTAACGCATCACCTTACATAGGTGATTCCAATTATGCATGAAGTATATCTTCACCATCACCCTTCTAGCTGGAGAGCGTAGGAGGATCCTCGGAGAGATAAACAGAAAAGGAAGACTATCGCACGTAAGGAAAGGCATAAAACTCTCGCTCTGTGGGAAAACAACTGGGAACATGAGACGAGAAGTGGAGCCATGCCTAAGGCGGGGCTGCACGTAAGAGCCATTATTACTTGATTCAACTACTCACTGGGTTTGGGTATTTCCTGTCTAACCTGCACAAAATGAAGAAGACGCAATCCGGCTGTTTTAACTGGAGATCATGGACAAGGTATACCATGCCTTTTCCCAGTTGCTAATAGTGGATAAATGAGCACTATCTCTCCTGCGAGAGAATTGTGGAACAAGCAGTTCAAGGCTGGGTTCTCAGTGTGACAGAGGAGGAGAAGGGGTTTGGTAAGTCCAAACGCAACCAGCCTTCACATCCTAATCAGAAAAGAAGACGAATGCTTTATGATGTTACATCCGTTCGCTTTAAAGATTGGGTCGTCATGGTACGATTCTTACTACTATTTGTGTAAGAAAATTATTAAAGCTAAGTTAATTTAAGATTCATTACACAAATTAAAATGAGGTCACAAGCAACGTTCAAACATCGAACCATGCACCAATACTACCAGGAATGCACATTAAGAAGAAGATTACAATCTAGACACTAAATCATTGGGCGAAATTAGATTATATGAGGACAATAAACTTCTTCATATCAAAAAAATAATAATCTAAAAAATCAAATTTTTCCGGCAGTTGTGCGTTATAAATGCATTCGAAAATTGCAAGCTTGCACTAAATTTTGGTCCCTTATCTTCTAATAAGATTAACTTATATATTGTAATCTAACCTGGTAACATAAATAAACCTCGTTTTGAATCGATAAAACAATAATCACTGTGTTTGCTTTGTCCTAAAATTATTTTTTGTTTTGTTTTTAAACTACCAAATTTTAAACGAGCGACAAAAAATTTTCCAAAATAGTCTTATTAATTTCACATGTTATGCTTATTTGCATTGTTCAAAAAGGAATCGTTTTTTTATCTTAAAGTTTCAATTATTAAAACCCAAGCACATGTCAAAAAATAGCTCAAATTAAACAACCTGAATTAATTTTTTGGATAAACAAATACCGGCATTTGTTCAAATTGCTAGTTTGTTTTCATTGCACCTGCTTACTTATTAGTTTGTAGACTACAGGGTGCTGTATTTTATTAGAATATATCTAATAAATTTTGTTCCTGCACTTGAAATTTTAACATTTTTAGATTTATATGTTAGAACTTTAGGTTGTATTTCAATAAACGATCTGTGAATTGACTCTTGAGTCCTGTGGGTATGGAATAAGCGCTATTGCACAGGACCTAGGTTGTAGTACCTCAAAACTCTTTGCTTTCCTACTTTTCCATAACGCTTTCCCTTAGTTTCATTGAGGGAAATCATGTTGCAAATTTCCGCGTAAAATTGACTATTTCCTTGCCATCAAATTCTATCTAAAACTACCACAGAATTCTCTCAAATTCGAATTCAGAAATACGGTTATTGCTCTTCCAAGCATATACGCATTCATCATAAAAGTTAAAGGTAAAATCTAGGATATCGAGTATTCAAATACTCTGCTAATATTTCCACGATAAACTTTCAATTTTCATCAAATTCACTTACACGCAATCATCGCCGCTATAACATCAACCCAATGTAGCTATAAATCGGACGTTTACGTCCAAACATACTACAATCCTTAACCTCCATCGTCTGTGCAACATATAGTTTAATAAAAATGCTTACCATTCTCGTTGTTCGTGACTAGACTCGATGTGGGCTTGAAGAAAGGGTCGAATAAAACTAAGACATCGTACGTCTGACTATCTAATAAAAATCCTTCCACATACATTCTGCCCTCACACATATGTCCGATAGCAAGGCAAATGTTGCTGAAAATGAAGCGTACGTATAGGCATGTCATTAGGACTATTATTGAGGCTACATATGCATGTAAGTCACCAAACTAAACGGTTTAGATCCAAACCATCCCGAGTAGTGCAAAAGAGAAAGCACATATAAAATCCTTGACCTATAATACACCAAACACCCTTTACTACCACTTGAAGGCATTAGGATGATTTGATGGTAACTTAAGGAGCCACGAGAGGGAAAAAATCAGATTTCCCATCCCATCCCATTCCACCCTCGCACTCAATCGAAAAGTTGTGGCGGAAAGGGAGAGATAAACTTAACGGACAGACGTATGGACACTAAAATTCTTTTTTTTTTTACATCTTCGAGTCGAGAAAGGACAAGTTAGTCGTATCATATCTTTTCTGCTCCACTTGGTTACAGGCGATGGAGACCAAACTTGTTATGTATTCATCTGTATAGGTCGTCGACAGTATCCTTTTTTTTGATGATATGATGTGTCTGCTGAAGAAGAAGGAAAGCAACTAGTTGTTATCCTGTTATCCTATTGTGAGGCTCTTGCCTTTAAGAACAATATGGAAATTCAAGAGGAAATGTGTATGGAAATGACGGTATAAAGAAAATTGGTCTGGACTATTTTCAAAACGATTTAGGGTCTCCCATAAAGGAATGTGTTAACGATTTTCGTATCTAGTTTACGCCAATCGAGGAGATGTTAGAATTTTTTGGAATCGCTACAGTTTTGGCTCGAAGGTGAGTTAAGGTTTCAAAAATTAGGCACATTATACTCGAGCAAGCTCGCAGGAGTCTTTACTCGGGTCTATGAGATTTTTAGCTTGTTAAAAAGTTTATTGGCGATTAAGATTGTGGATCTCAGAGGATTTGCTTGATGTTAGCTTTTCAATATTGCTGTTCTCAATGAATCATTTTGGCAAGTTAGTAATCAGTCCACAAAACACTCCGAGGATTCTCTCCTACAACTGTCGCATATCGAGCAAACACTGCACTCTAATTACGTTCACGTGTCCGCCGAAAATTCTAAGGATAAATGTGAGCTTAGTTCTATTGCCGAGATTCAATAAATACGTTGTTGGATGTCGTAAACTTTGCCAGCACATTCTTTACCAAAAACTGAATGCAAATATTTATCCCATCCCCAAGGCTTTTCCGTGTAAAATTGCGTTCTTGGCGGCGAGGCTTTCAATCATAATTCGAATTAAATCCTAGCGTTGCATTCTTTTGACGATTGTGCAAATGAGAAAAGATTCTACACGTCAAATACTAATTACTAAGACTAAACATTGCAACTGCAGCATTGCTATTATTAACTCGTTTGAATGCAGTTGTTGGAGAAAACTAATCCGTTCTTATAAAATGATAAGATATCAAAACGTTTGTCTTGTACGAGTAGATTCAAAAGGATCCGCTCACGTCGCATAGAATGATCACGCGAACAAACGGACCTTGAAATGACACACTAATCAAATGTCGAGTTTTATTGAATTAGATTTGCAGTCACCCTGTGTCATGCCAGTGTAAAATAAATTTATTTTGATGAAGAGATTAGTGCAGTGCTTAAAAATGTCTGAGAATTTTTTCGCCCGTAGTATTCGCGCATCAGCACATATGTCTATCACTTAAAGTGCCATCTTTGACGATGTTTGCGTTCTTCGAGTGGTCTAGTCGCAAAGTTTTGCACTCCCCAGACACAAGGTCATACGAAAAGCTATCACCAGTGTCTTGCGCCTAGACGTTAGTTCTGCCACTGAGGTCAATACCGTGCAATTGACAACGTCAAACACAATATATATATATATATATATATATATATTAGGCAAACTTTATCACTTAATTTGTTGCTATTGGCTCAATTCATTTTTGCAGTGTGTCATTGTGTGTTTTAGCAAAATAAAATTTGAAGCTGATACATAGTGTTCGACTGTATGCAGACAACGTATAGTTTGTCTACACTTAAATAATGTTTTAAGAACGTCTGCTTGATGCTTGCGAGTTCAGAACGATGTAGGATGGTTTTAGTTGTTTTCTAATTCGAGGACAACTTCCAAGAATAAAATGTTTTCAATCTAACATCTGGAAATAAGCAGACTTTAATAATTCAGACAATGCGTCCCACTATGACCTATTCTAAATTTTAATCATTGAAAATGGCTTTGTTTGAATTAATTTATTCTTGCATAAATACCCAAACCTAAATTTAATAAGTTTTATGCAATTTTTGTCTTGATTCATTTACCCTGACCTGAAATGTGTTCGAATAAGATTGAGTTAAAAGATCATATCAATATGCGTACGGAGCCGCGTTGATTACCTACGACTCAATAATTCAGACCAAGCGTTTCCGAGTACATCTTCGGACCTAAAATGATGGACTTAAGATGAGATGGCCCCTTCAATCTCCGAAGTTTTTATTTTGGCAAAGTAGCGATTACAAAACAACAACAAAATATTTAAATGAAACTTTGAATATTTTACTATCAAAATTTGAAAAAAACCGTCGTCTGCTACAAATTGTTAAAAAAAATCACCAGAAAATCTCTGTCGTCATGATGGGTGGGACAGTTCGATAAAATCGCTTTAGCACAAACTTTAAAAATCTAACGAAAACCAACGAAATGGCGGAGTTTTTTTCTCCAAAAATCGACGTTTCTTACCACTGATTTCCACTTACCACTTATTTCAATCTGCAATGACACCACCATACATTATTCCTCCTTTTTGCTCAAATCCCACCTCTACTTGAGATTTCTGTTCTCAACGCGCAGTTCGGGCCTTTGAGACGTCAGAATTGCATCTATCTGCTAATTTCATTCTTGCAACATCTCGGTTCTTTGCATATTGCATTGCATTTTGACCTACATTTAGTGCCGAAATTTCCAATATCTTTAGTGAAGATATGAATTCTTCATGTAAAGCACATGTACTTGGACCGATATATATATATATAACATATAATGCATATATATATATGCATCCTATATAGCAATCCTTCGTTAAAAACACACACAGAAGTCTTCGAAGCAACTCTAATAATATTTTCGCTAACAAACGTATTCTTCGGACCATAATTCCGAAGTTTCCATTTCTGTTTTAGGTTATGCTGACCTAAACAGCGTTACAAGAAATTTTTTTGCAGTAAAGTCTCCATAGAATGATTTTAAAATATGTTTTTCTTCATCATCCAAAGCTGGAGGATACTTGATATTGTCCTAACCATTTTCAACAGGTGCCTTAGCCCTACTCCAATTAACCCAAGATGTTTCTCCATTTGAATAGTCAGAGTGTCAGGGATCCTCATCGCCAGAAATTTTGTGGTAATTTCCTGCCCGAATCCCCTCGTGCATGTTTTCAATCGAATCAGGATATCCTTGCTAAGCTATAGTTAGTCCTCAAATTTACCTGTGTTAGCTAAACTTGTTTTGGACGTTTTTTGATGTGGTGTCCTTTTTTCTCTGCACACTTCTGAGATAATCGCTTTTGACGTTTTTGCTATAGTGAAATGTGTTTTTGCTTCTTCTCCTCCATTAAGCCTTGTTGTTCTTTCATTCTTTTCGTTGTAGCAAAATAAACGAAATTCATCAGAACAATATTTTTCAACACGCCTCGCACAATACGTTATCAATTTATTATTTTTTTTCAAAATGAATTTCACTTTCATATTATTAAAATCGTGCTTAAATAAAAATTAAAAATTTTTTTATTCAAACAAAGTTTAAGAAAATATTAAGATTTAAATTTTATGGAGGCCATGTCTCCTTAAAGCATTTAGGGGCCATGACCTCCATGTCCATGAAACCCTGTAACGTAGAATATCATTGGTAACCGAAAAATAGTAAAATTCTTTGAGTTAAAGCTTACTTCCAACAAAGAAAAATTTAGAGCGTTAAATAGCTGGTGGCAATTTTGAAACTACCACTGTAAAATCCAGTTTTTTTGGCTTTTACAAACTCTATTGGTGTCTTTCATGCTTTTTTTTTAATTCTGAACGGAAACAGACTCTGGAACTAAGCTCCCCCATTAAAATGAGGCTAAACAATACTTAGGGCAGACAAGAACCCTATTGACATTATTCAAAAAGGAGTGAGAATCGAAGAAAGCTTAAGGCGCTCCTTAGATTATCTGTGCCTGCCTCTTAAAAATCTCAAATAAATAGAAAATAACATAAAAAATAATTTTTTTTGTACAAAATTTGTTATTTCTTTCTGTTTCTTTGAGGGGATGCTCAAAAAGTTATGAAGATGATTATGTCGGAGAGAAGTTATGTATAATATAATTTTATTTTTCCAACATAATCGCAATTTAGATTAATAAATTCAGTACTTAAGATAAGATAAGGATCCTCATAACCCTAGCAACTACCGGCTAATAAGTTCACTTGGTAGACTTTTTGAGAAGCTAATCTTGAACAGGTTGACGGATTACGTCAAAAACAATGACATCCTCCCTCACCTTCAATCCTCCTTCACTTTTGGCCTCAGACATGGATACTCTACAGAACCCCAACAACTATCTGTCTTCAAAGACATAAAAGCAGCCTTTCCTAGAAAACAATCGATTGGCCTACTGGCCAGTGATATTGAAAGGCGTTTGATACCGTCTGGCATTATGGCCTTATTCATAAACTTAAAAAGTGTAGTACAACTCGTTACATGCTGTTACTAATCTAATCCTTCTTGTGTGATAGTACGTACCAAACCAAAGTTCAAAGTTCAATATTCACTAGCAAAACCGCTCGTGTTGGTGAACCACAAGGGTCTTGTCAGAGTCCGACATTTTTAAATATATACACGTCTGACAATTCCATAAGTCAAAAGTGCCAATTAGCTGCTTTTGCAGACGCCATTTGGCACTCCACACCTCTGGCAACAATCCTAACCAGATCATCTCCTACCTAGAAGAAATGCTGGGAAAAATCTACCAAATCTTCTACAAGTGGAAAATTAAAATCAATGTCAAGAAGACCGTGGTAATATTCTTTAGCAGAAAACGTAAGCCCGCCATGCTGCCAAATAGACACATAAACTTTTTTACGCCAAATGATTCCCTGGTCCCAACAACTGACCTATTTGGGTCTGAAACTTGATCGCAAACTAACATTCAAAATTCACATCGAGCACATCAGCTCTAAGGTATTTACGTCGGTACAGTCTTTTTATCCACTGCTCAATCGAAAGTCACATATGAGCTTACGCAATAAAATCCTTATCCTCAAAATGAACATCCAACCTATAATAATCTACGGAGCTCGCCCTTGGAACCAATGTGCTAAATATCTTACGGCTAAGCTTCAAGTCATCCGAAATCGTTATTTGACAATGGTCCTAAACAAACCTTACTATTTCTCCTCCAGATTAGTACACCAAATAGCTAATGTTATCCTATCAGCAAGCTTGCCGAGTCTCGGAAAGCTGCTCAAAAACGCTGAATACTCCCCGAATGCCGTCATCAATTCTTGTAAAATCGTGATATGTAAAATCAAGACCAAGTGTCGTCACCCATGGATCTGCTTAGAGTAATTAGATTATATTGTAGTTATTATAGTGTTATTATCATAGTTATTGTAAGAAAAATAGTTCTAAGTTAGATGTAACCCTAGTAGAGGTTTTTGTTAACTTTGCCTTTCGATCGAGTTACAAGTATTGTTCTCTACGCCGGTTCGTTGATTTTATATAAAAGAATTTTTCCTGCGAGTTTTTTTCAGTATTTTCTTTAAATTTCTGGACGTATTTTTTTCTTATTTGTTCCGCTTACACACTTCTTTTTACTATGGTATCCATGATAAAGGTATTCAACTATTAAAACTCCTTGGCTTACATCTAATGTCTGGCTTATTATAAGGTGTCCTTACGGAGTGTCCTCCAGCCGAAACTAAAACCCTTCAGAATTAAAAACCAGTATGACTTCGGTTTATGTTATATACAAGACTAATTGGAAATAAACCAATTTGCGCGTGGGCTTCTTCTAAATGGGTTTCCACTCCCACGTTTATAGTAAACCAAACAAAAATTCCACTGTTGGTAAAGACTAGAAATGAAGCAATTACATCAGCAATAAATTACCGGAACTAATGATGCAAGCACTATTCGCTTTCACGAATTTAAAAAAAATGATTTATTTTTATTTATTCGAAAACTGAAGCAAATCTAGTTGAGTTAGTGAGCTTAGCTTCAGTTTTGAATTTTTTTCCTGTAAAAAGTTCAGCAAAGAGGGAAACAAGTGATTATAGGAGGGTGCAAGGTCTGGATAGTATGGTAGATTTGACGGGATTTCGCAGCCTAGCTGTGCGATTTTCTGACGAGTGGCCAAGGACCATGTGTTTCTTTAGGTTACCCATTTAACTGATGAAGTACCCATCTAGAATGTTTATAGACCAATCCTAGCTTCCGAATATAGTTGGAGGTGGTTTGTTGAGTCGAGCTCAGCTTCTCTGCAATCTTTGGTTTTGTCAAAAAGGGTTCTTGCTCGATCATAGTCTCGATAATATCGTCATCGATCAAAGATGACCCTCCTGAATGTGGCTTGTAACTACGGTTAAAATCACTTGCTTCAAATTTTTCAAACCATCTGTAGCACGTTCTATCACAATCTGCAACTGCCACAAAAAGTTTCATTGAATTTTGACACGCTTCTGTAGCATTTTTTCCTTGTTGGAATTCGCAAAAAAAAAACAGTCATAAATGAACGTTATCGGTACCCATGTTTTCACGATCGCGTCTCACTTAATAATGACATAAGACTTCTTTGTTTCAATTTTTGGGAGTGTGCATGTGTAGCAATGCAACGATAAAGCTAGTCTCATATGTATCAAACCAACATGTACATATGGATTGAAACTTGAAATGACAATGGCAGAACTTTCCGGTAGACCTAATATAAACATAATCAACACACTGGGAACTATTTTGAATAATTCTGAACAACTTCTTATGAAAATCTGGCATAAAAGCTATTAGTTTTTACTTTACCCTTTTACGTTCCTGATGTATGGATGTTTTTTTATTCATGAAACATTAATAAGATGAGAGCCGTTTTGAGTTAAAAAAATCGAGTTTCATCAAAATAGGAATCATGAATACAAACAAGAAGAGTAATTTTGATGTATGGTATCTCCCATGATTACGTAGAAATCTCAATCGAAATCTTTCCTATTTAATGTGGGTTACAAAGTATAATACTCCCATTTCTGTTGTGTACGATTGATTCAGGTAAATATCAATTTAAGGCATAACATATACCCTAAAGTCTAGCGAGTACACGTGGAGGAAAAGTATAACGATGAAATAGTTAATGTCAAAGTCTTAATCAGACATTGCAAATTTTTGCATTTCAATCTAATCTTTGGCCAAGATAATAAAACCTAACAATTTATATGTTATTAAATTATATTTTGATGAATTACTGCTCGTCGGTGCCATTAGAGTTACAAAAATAGCCGAATTTCTGCTCCGCTGATATACAGATAGTGCAATATAATATTCCACTACTAGAAAAACTTCGATTTCGTTCCAAACTCGTGCAATATTACACACGAAACCGATCTAACTGCATGCACACCACACATGTGTGGATTTTTGACAAAAAAATATCCGCCGAATATTTTTTCGCATGCGCATTTGAAAGTATTCCAACTAGAGGTGCATACAACTCGTGGCAATCGCCTCCACTAGGCCACAACTGATATGACAAACATTTATTAGTCCAACAAAGCTATTTTTCGCCACAATCACATGCACATTTTGATGTCAGCAGGAAAAAGAAATTCAAAGCGAACACCAAAAGGAAAAACCTAACAGATTTTCCCAAAAATCTTTTATTAACGACTAGAATCAAAAGCATCGCGCATCCGAAAAAAGTTAAGTTTAAAAAGTCAAAGAAAAAAAAATGGGCAAGGAAAATAGGAAAGATGCTAGTGAAAGTATCTGCGATCGTCCAGATTTCCCTCTGAACCGAAAGAACAACAACAACAACAACAAAAATCTGTATCTAACCGATCGCGCACTTATTTTTGAGCATTAGATGAAGTTTTTGGTTGTATAGTTTGAACCCAAGGTTGCCGTGGAAGTGGGGAGTGCTGCAGATCGGGCTACGCTTTCGCGCACTCTATTTTTTCTCTAGTTTCTTTTTACTTTTCTTGGACCGTCGCTCTTTTGGAGCTTTTCTTTCATATTATTTGGAAATTTGCAATACTTAGTCCTCGCCTAATTTTTTTCATGACTGCTAGTAGCAAGCAGTTCTATGCGTTTTTCTGATAATAATGTGCTCTTGTTGCCGTCGCATTTCATACGTTTAGTTGAGCTCCGGTCTCTCTATCGGTTACGTGTTCTACTTTTTTAAATGGAATCACTCGTGTTGGGCTTTTCACATATATAAATTTGGCTCGGGCACATCTATGCAAATTTTAAAATTCGGCTGTAATTAAAAGTTTGTCCAGAAATGCAATTGGTTGTATATGGTCGCAATGTCGCGAGTTGGGACTAGATAATTTCAACGGAGTAGTATATCGTTACCGGTTTTTACTTTCAAGATGCGTCTTAAACATTTCTTGGCTAACACCAAACACCCATAGAAATGGTGAAAACCGTCGAGTGATTTATAGTAAATTCTTCATTGCCAATTATACCAATAAATATGTGATAAATAGTGGGTGATTTCAGTTGTAAAAAAATATTCATGTGACTCAACATTTCGTTTAATATTTAGTAGTAAGGTTTACTTTATGTGAAAATCTATGCAAAGTAAGTAGTTATGTAGAAAATTATATTTTTTCTTTCTTTTGGTATTTATAGTTGAATAATTTTTTAAAATTCAACAAAAAATATGACCGTACTTAACCTTATTACCAACTATGCAAGCAGTCAACAAATAAAAATCACATGTCTTTTCTTAATGGACATTCATGAATAAATCTACACATAATTAAATTTTTTGTTCAGATTATTCATTCGTTAATACATTGATCACAGCCCATTCTTAGTTTAAGTATACAGCTCTAGGATCATTTTCTAGGACCAACGTTTCATAATAAGTCAGCACATGCAACTGCCGCGTTCTTTTCAAATTCTAACTATAACAGAGAAAGGAAACTTCCACTGCGTATTGAAACCACCGCCAATATTTTCCGAAATCAAATTATACTGAATCAGCTATAAAACTATATTTCGGCTTAAAAATCTTCTAGACATACCTCTAGACTCCCGAGTAAATAAATTGTAGCTTTGTCATGTGGCTAAAGGTCAAGGACGAAAACAAGCGTGCCCATAGCATTTACGAAAAAATTCTTGAAATTCCCTAAGTTCTGAAACCGCAAAATTCCTAGTTCATCACGGTTAGCGTGATCCTACAACCGGTAATTTAATTCCGACTATACCAAATACAATGGAACTAACTAAGATTAAAACACATAGTTTGGTTTCGAATATGGTCAGAATGCAGTAAAAGGAATATGGTCTTTTTGGATTGTGGTCTTTTGAAATTTTTGAAAAAAAAACGAAATGCTACCCTGTCTTTTACTTTGCTAGTATGCACTGGTTTGCGACATAAACATGAAAATTTCTATCTGATAAACAGGGTTTAGTTAATCTTGGATATGCTCTAATCGATGAAGCTTGAGTTTGCTCGAAATAAATTCATCTTAGGGGTTCTTTTAAGATCAACGAAACCATTTTTAGAGCAATAACCCGAGCATTAGCAAGCTGTTTCCTTAGTTTTACGGCTCTGTGCAACATGATATACTTTTCAAAACGACCTGTTATTTTTCAAACTGATTCTCTGATTGAATTTCTTTATAACTCGGTTCATATTAGAAAAAATTATTGAAAATTAACATTTCCTTATTTTTTACTCTTATTTAAAAGTTTCTATGAATTTTATTGGACAATACATTGCCCTTTTCCGTTTAAAACAATCTGAGGTCACTTTTAAAAAATATATAAACAAGTGCCAATCGATGAAAAATGTTCTGCATCCTATATTGATTGAGTTTTTTCCAATTTTTCAATTGACACTGCTTAAAACTAGGAACTCTTTTGAACTTCAAATAATCCAAGGTCGCTTCTAGAAAAATTAACAAAAAAAGTGTCAATAAATGGATATTGATTGTATTTTTTGCAGCTGGCAACTGACATTGCGAAAACCAGGAGAACGTTTCATTTTGTGACCAAAACTGCTAGGGGGTTGCTCTTTGGTGCCTATCAAAGTCAGATGCGCTGGTAGTCTGACTTCGAAATTAAAAATCTATATACCATCGGTACCAATAATGGAGAAATAGGTATGCAGGCATCGGTGCTTATACACGTGGAACTAAGAAATGAATTATTTTATGGAAGACTAGCTGAAGAATGTATTATACCTTTCATGCGCCTCAGGCCCCATTCAAAGCCAGATGTAGTGAGGAAATCTTCATAACAGCCCAAATAAAAAACAAATATAAATTTTTATTTTTAAAGCAATTAAAACACAAACATAAATTTTCTTCAAAATTTGAAAAATTAAAAAATTCAGTGCTTCAATTCGAAAACCATATTAAAATAAGGCAATTTTGTGTCATCTGAAAAACAAGTATGTAAAGCGTAACAACACCAATATTATGTAATCTGTGCAGTTTCCTTGTTCTGAAATATATTCGCTTCAATAAATCGTCCTTATGACATGTTCTATGGTTGTCAAACTTTTACCAGATTGCAATGCGGAATTCATTTTTGACAGACCTGCATTGCTGACGGACTGCTACAGTTATTTGAATTTTGTGTCGATTGAGTATGTTGTATTGGCTGACTCTATATCAAGCATTTCCAAGATGAATAAATATGCAAATTTCTCGTGTCCGAAATTTCCTAATATCAAAATATCTAAAAAATAAAATATAATAAAATATAATAAATATAATATAATAAAAAAAGCTAATACAAAAAGCTATGATCCAATTCCATCAAAAAATGCTCCAACGAAAACAACATGATGAGAACTTTGTCCTACCCAGAGGCTGCTGACATTCAAATTTTATCATCCGAAATAAAATATACTAATCAAAATTCCTCCTGATCTTGTCTGGACAATTTTGACGATTTGTTTCGTCTATGCTGAGCCACTTTATGGTTATTTTGCAGGGAAAACGGCCACAACCACTTGTCCTTTTTAGATGAAGAATGGGTTATGTTGAGGGGGAGGGAGCATCTTTCATCTAAAAATAAGGTAGAACAGGGTAGGGAAAGGATTTTTGGTGTGATTTTTTTTTAAGAGAATGGATTGACTAAATTTATCGAATCCTTTTTTACATTGTTAAGTATGATTTTAAGAATATTCCTTATAATTTTAAAGCAAAAAATATTCGCCAATAAACCGGTCCCAGACTGCCTTTTTCCAAAGCCGCTTGATTTGCTATCTTCACTTATAACTCAGCTGAAAATTATCTGAAATCAAAAGCCATTTGAAATTGGTCAAAAATATTAGTGAATCCTCTCCCCAACGGACTGAGGTTTCCTCATCTTAAAATTTTTGCTGGCCATTTAAGGTGACTTCCACTATTTTGTAAGTAACGAAAACCCCTAAACGGAAAAAAATCTGAAACTCATTGTTTGGGAAGGTATTTTAAATGCCGAATGCGTGTACCATATTTGAAATTATTCGGCCATGTAGTTTTCAAATGATAGTGAACAAGTTCTTTGAAAAATTGGTTTTGAGAAAAACGGACATTTTTTAAGAAAACCCTTTTTTTTTTAACTAAGACTTAATCATCAATTTCAGCTCCATAGAATGCAGTTCCTGCAGCGGTTTTGATGTCCTAAGTTTCATTTTTGTCGATCCTTTAATTTATTTTGGCTTCCTAGCTGTGCTGCTCAACTCATATCCAAGTCGCCTTTCCCGAAGTTCGTCCTGGCTTCAATCTTCATAAATTGGTTTTGTAGCTTGGATAACATCATCTGTAAGTTATGTCATCTTCTGGGAGTGAAATTTTGTTGTGTTGGAAACCCTCTACTCCTGTTATTGTTTCTTTATCAAAAGCTCTTTGATAAGGACCCGATGAATTCTCTCCGCTCACCATTGTGTTGAGGATTATCGTCTGTCAACAGTTGTTCGTAGTTCGTGGCACAAATGGGATTTTTCATTTCCTCGACCGATTTTTCAGCAAAGTATAATGGGCCAGAAAATCCTGGGTGATCCTCAAGTGAATAAAATGTGCCGGCTCAAAAACAGGAAACTGCTACCGGAGACCAGAAACATTTGCCAACCAAATTCTATCAAAAGGTTTGCTTTTCTCAAACGGGTCTCCAGAGCATCCAGAAGTATTGTATCCCAATTTTTACTGGTTCTTGTGGTGATATTAGTCTGGATGCATCACTTTTAGTTTTTGTTTTTTTGTTTAAGAGGAATATGTAGATGATTGTTTTAGAGTTGGTCACAAGTTGCACGATGTCAATCTGGTTATCATCCTCTTAAGGTTCGCCAAAATTTCTCTTTTCTTTCAGTGTCGTTACTCCATACTTAATCAGTCCGTTTTCCTATATTTATACCTACGTTCATCAAAACTTTAAACTTACAAATATTTTGAGAATGATAAACATATGAAGTCCTGCGTGAAGCTGTTCCAAGCTAGACATGAACAGAGAGTTACTGACACAAAACTTCCAGTCACCTCGCCGAAATTTCCTTTATTTTATGTTTTCAAAGATATTTAATATCATTGTAATAAAATGTTTTTATATTTTGATTTGAAATATTGATTTCCCCACAAAAAAACCTGGCAGCCCGTTGTGATTTTGAGAAGAATGAAGTCTAAGAATCGAATGTCCACATTGCTGTGAAAATTTGACCCAACCCCTAATTATCGTCAAAGTAATCAGTCAACGCACTTTAATTGTTTTTTGTTTTTCGAAGAAAACGCGATTTTATATTGCTTTTTAACATATGTATCTCTCGAGAGCAAGCAACTCCCTTCTTCGCTATCAATTGTTTTTTCTGGATAAAAGAAGGCTCCTCGAAAAAAACTCTTTCAAGCATATAGTTCCCAGGTTTTCCCGAAAGTTTCCGAAAGAACAAGCAAAAAATATAAATTCTTGTAGTTCATATTTGTTAGCGTCAAATTGTACGCACACTAAAATTTCCCAAATTTTTTGTTTTTTGAAAATTAAAATTGTTAGTAAGATAGAACCACGAAATTTAGAAGTGTCCAAGTGTGAATTTTGGTATAGGATATATCTTTAGGATACAGGGTGTATCCCTAATGCATTTTAAAGATTTCCCATCATTCTTTACTAGTCTTTTATTAATCCTGTTAAAAGCATGGCTTACATGGTTCTAATAAAGATATCCAGTATGGCTTACATGGTTAGCAAATACTTGGCTTACCTTAGAGTTCATTCGAGAAATCCCAAACTCATCAGTTTGCACGTGATGCGAACTAATTTCAGCAATCACAAAGAAAAAAAATTGGCGAGAATCTTAGGATATTTTATCGAATTAAATGCAAAATAATTTGACTGAATCGATCCTTTTTTATGGCGCATAAAGCCAGCTAAATGCTTCAGTTTTTAAAAGCTAATCACTCAATGTTATAGTTTTTAATATATTAATACTTTGCTTTGCGTATTGATGAAAATGCAAAGTCAAAGACTTTTATCCTCAATCTGCAACACATACAGAAATTAGATTGTGCATAAAAGACATATTAAAAATTCGACCTCGGAATTGTGTGCGAGAGAAAATTTTGTTGAATTTCAAAATGGAAACTGAAATTTTCTTCTTTTTTTTATCGGCTATAATATGTAGCTGAGCTGTCTGATCAAATAGTGAAAGCGGTAAAGAAAATTAAATTATTTCGTACTTGAATTTTCTTCCACACGAGCGAGCTTCAACACATTATATTCATTTTTTTTTTTGAATTTCAGTTGTGCTCTAGAACAGGCAAAGATTTTGGTCTCATTCTTTATTATGCTTAATACAATTAATTTGCTTCAAGTGCTTAATTGCATGAAACACTCGGCTAATTAATTGAATTATTGAAAAGCTGATTCATTTCTGACAAATTCCATTTTCAAAAGTTCCAAAAAGTTCCATTTCCAAAAGTTCCAAAAGCATTTTCAATGTTCTTCAGATTGACTGTACCTTATCTGGCTACTCTTTATAAACTTGAAAGCAAATAAACTCGAAAGCAAATAAAAAAAAAATAATAAAGCAAATAAAAATAAAATAAATAATTTTTTTATTTTCAACTGCGCGTTGGAAAACAAAGTGCCGGTATTTGGCGTCATTCACCCATTGATTATTGCTCCTGTTTTAATGCGGAGATTGATGGAAAGTCGAAAGGATGCCTTGAAGACTGATAGTGAATCGTAAGCCATAAGTGTCTACAGGATAATAAAGGTATTAATACCTGTCAATATAAATCTACAAGATTGGATACCTTCATTGTATTGGTACATGGTCCTTTCCAGCTATTCTAAACCTCTTGCTTCAATAAAAAATGGATATTGCATTCCGACAATTCCATCGAATTCGTCTACGGTTTCTGTGTCAAACTGAAGCCCTTTTAGTAGATTTTCAATCTTGTCAAAAGTAATTATTGACAGTATGTATGGGACGAAACCGTATAAGATTGGGCTGAAATTTCAAAAACTAGATTTTGTTTTTCATTTTTAAGTTAGTAAAGCTCCTGCCTTCTGCATATGAAACATCCAATTATTTGTGGCAAAATAAATCAGGCAAATATTTTGGAATAAGGTTCAGTTTTATTTAAAGAACCATTTTTCGCACAAAACAGTTAGAGCCAATATTGAATGGAAGATATTGAAATATCCGAACGCACCAAATCATGATTCTTTTTCTTGTTTTGAAGATATTCTGCAATAGAATAAACATAAAATCAAATTCTGGTGGGCTATGATTTTTTCAGCAAATGCAATTTGAATGACGATTTCTATAACTTCGACAATTTTGACATATCAATGATGTTACATCTTGAACAATATAATTTCTATTTGAATTTCGTGGCCAATATCACACGAAGCGATTTTATACCATTGATTTTCAATTTATTTATTATAATCCGCCAATAGCAGTTTGTTTTGGAAATTTTGTCAAAGTTTTGATAATTTTGAAAAGAGTGTAAAACGTTAATACCTGTTTGTATGACTGTAACAGTAAGTACGTCTTATTTATGCTTTGAAATTGATTTTTTGATGACAAGAATTAATTGGTTATCCCTGAACATTCCAGATCTTAATTATTATTGCATTGACAGAAATTTTGACACATATTTAAAAAAATTAATATTGATTTAAAAAAAATATAGTGGCTAGAAAGTCGACAAGTTTGACTACGAAAGATTAACTTGCCGCCGAGGAATATTTTAGTTTTTCGTGTAAAACAATTTATTTGCCTTTTCTTCAAGACTCAAATTTCATTTACTGGCATTTTTCTAAAGTTGAGCTTAAATTTTGCACATTTATTTTGCGAAAAATCAACAAAATAATCTCAACTGTCTTCTCTACATGCTTAGCTAGACGTCTCGAGTTCCCTGCTGTACTAAATTGTGCGTGGCTTTTAACGAACATCGTTTCTACTACTATTTATAGAGAGGTATTTATTTTTTGCATCTTGGTATCGTTTCTTCATTATCTTTGTTAAATGGATCTCCTGTCATACAAACTTGTTGCATGATTTATTTAAACTTTTCTAATCAGGACGAAGATAAACTTGCATTAGTTCTGGTAGATTTGCAGGCGTCGAACGATTTTGTTTTGTTTGTTTGGTTTTTTTTTTCATTTTTGATAAAACTTCAAACATTTGTAAGCCTTCTAAAATTTTAATTTTTGACTGTTGAACTTCCGATAAATGAGTTCGAAAATTTTCAAGTGTTGAAAAAATAATAATAATAGGAAAAGTAATAAGTTTCAGACTCCTGAGTTTTGGACTCCCAGTCTAACTGGACTACCGACTAAACACCTCCCCTGTCGCACCAAGAATCTAGCCTGCAACTGTTTGTCACATTACTTCCGACTAGGTCTCATTACTCTTCGCCTTCAGGTTAAGGGAAGTCCCTCTGTCTTCCCGAATGGATGGGAAAGAAGAGGATTGCTGTCAGAGAGATTCCCCTTTCCTCTTCGCCGTCAAGCAATTCGTGAAGCCCTTCTTTATAAGAAGAACTATCCGTACGTGATGCAACACGCGGTACTTCTATTGTCGTTTCTAGAGAGAACATATGCCAGACGTCCTCGGTGGGACTCTTTACTAAGAGCATCAGCCCAGACCTCGGCGCCATACAAGGGTACTAACTCCATTGCGCTCATCAGGTGACGTCTTTTACTCTAGGTTGGTCCCCACGTGTTAGCCATAAGGTGACTGAGAGCCGATACTCTCGCAGAAGCCTTATCCGCTGACGCTCGAACCTGCTCGAGAAACCCCATCTTCGAGTCAATCATCAAGCCAAGGTATCTGATTGATTTTTTCTACTCGATGATCGTTTCTCCCACCCGAACGGGGATAACACGAGGAATCCGCTTCTTGGTCAGGACGACGACCTCGGTCTCTTCCAGCGATAGGCTAAGCCCACGGGCTGTCAACCACTCGCTCACTGGACATATATCGCACCCAGTTTGAGTTGCGCCTGTCCGACAGTACGTCCGGACCCAGAACGGAACCTTGCGCCACCCCTGATGTCAAATCCATGTAACACAACTCCTGTTACAACCTATGTTACTGCTACAACTATAGTTTCTAATACTACTACTTCCGTTACTCCTATTACTACTATTGCTACAGCAAACGATACTGCCACTACTTGAACTACTACTTCTACTACACCTGCCACTACTACAACTGCTTCTACTACTACTTCTACTGCTGCTACTTATACTACAGCTACTTCTTTTACTACTACTACCGCTACTAATACTACTATTACTAATACTACTACTACTTCAACCGCTACTACTACTACTACTACTACTACTACTACTACTACTACTACTTCTACTACTACTTCTACTACTATGATATTACACCGACAGGGAAATGTGATACTTTCCACTGCATCAAAACGATTTCCGACCGAAATTTTATTCCGTGAATATTTCACCGTAGTAGCCGCCCAATATTTTGGTTGTTTTATACTTTGTTTATTATTTTCTCTCCCTTTAGTTTATTCTACCTCTATAAAACATTTCTTAATCTCAAGTTATTTTCTTGCAATTTACATTTGGTCATTTATTACCAGCATCGTTACTTCAAAACCTCTCCTTGAATTTAATATTCATTCTTTCTTATAATTCTTTTTTTTTCAGTTCTTTTTCTATTTTTTCGAATTTCGGTCCTAGTTAAGAAAATTCCCTATACTTCAGAGGTCTACTTCTAGATGTCTAAATGCCGGATTCGGATCCCACTGTTGGTCGTGAAATTTCAAATTTTGTTCCCGGATTCGGATTAGTTTCCGGAGCCCAATTAGTTGCGAAAGGTACCTACTAGAACTTTGACAAGATCAAGCGTAAATTCGACAAACAACTTCTCGTGTACCTTTGGTCTCGAAATGAGACTGCTCTAACCGGCTCCAGGACTCAAACTCTGTACTGTTTTCTTTTCGAAAATTTTTGTTCTGATTGAGCCATCTCCTAATGCTTCATATTTTATTATAACTTTTCAACTATTTCAAAAAATTCGACTTGTTAAATTGACGTCCTGGTTTTCACTAGAAAAGTGTAGAACACAAAGACAGTGTAAAGATTCACATCTCTACTTCAACTCCCTTTTACACAGCTGCAGTTACCGGTCAGATAATCGTTTGCGACTCTTGTCAATTCCTTAGTAAGTGACCTCAGTCAGCATGCCCAATGTGATTAAAAATGTTAGAACTCAGGTCAAATTCAAGCGCAACATTGAGAGACCCCTGTCAATTAATAAATCCAAAGCGATGCTTAACTTGTTGACCTATCTTAGATGATCAAGTAACTTTTCCATATTTAAACGTCAATTTGACAACTCGAAATAATTGATACAGTTTTGTTTGGTTGTGGTTTTGTTGGTAACAAAACTTAGTGTAATTAGATAATAATCAAACAAATTAAGTCAGTAATGCCACTCGCTTTCGAACAGGTGAGTTGATAGTTTGATCCTCGTACTTCTGGAGCATGACCAAAAAATACACGGTTATTACTAGATGACATAAGTCGTACTTATTCGCATCTGACCGCACTGTTTTAGTAGAAGTGTCGAAGTATTCTCAAAATACTATTAGAATCGGAACCAGACATATGGAAGGAATGTATAAAATAAACTTTATCCGCATTCAATTTGTCGAACTGCGTTTGAACAAAATAACATCAGCAGGAAAAATTGTTTTTGTTTTTTGGCCTTAAAAAGTGCCGCGTAAAAAAAATTGTTTGTTGCAAGAAATTTATTCTGAATATGTTTTGACATAAAAATAAGGTTGGTGGTGTATAACATTGATACCAATGTTGAAAAATTGCTTTGGACAGCGGAAAAAGATTGAAGATAAGGAAAAATGCATTTTTATTGAGGGAGGTGACAGGTGCCTTAGCTAGGCAAGCTAGGCAATCGTTTGCAACATGGAATGAAACTGAGTTTATTAACGTAAGAAATGCTTTGAAACCTGAGTGGTTCATTACTACAAAAATGGTTTGATTATAGCAGCCTGATGTACTAGAGATTGTGCATGGAGCTCAGACAACCAGCGAAATAACAAGTAATCAACAACAGCAACAGGACTACAGCAAAGCAAAATAACTTTGGTGCTGAAGGACAGTTCTGTTTTTGATGGTGTCTGAAGCTTGCGCTACTCAAATCGGGTGAGAATATCACCAAAGAAATGTCCAAAGAACAATTGATTTTTCTGAAGAAAGTGTGAGCTTAAAAAATAGTAAACATGCAATCAGATACAAAGCAATCCTTTTCCAGTATAACAAAACTCGGCCACATGTTGCTCTACCGTTCCAAAACGATTTAGGAAAATGACCTTCTGGTCCAAATTTTGTTCTTTCTAACATCTGTTCCTATCTACGCTTGACTATTGAACAGAGAATAAAGAAATTATTTAGTTTATTTTTGACATCAAAATACGATCAGTTTTTCAGAAAAAAAATCCTAAATTTCAGAAAAAGAATCCTAAATTTCAGAAAGATAGAAAAATATCGGAGCTTTCGATGGGTTCATTTTATTACTTAAAGCAAAGATTTTTCTCTCGACAACAACCAACAAAATTTTAAAGTTGACGAGGTATGCAGTCTGATTCTAGAATATGTAAAAACGCTACAGTTTTGCGAAAATAAATAAGGTTAGTACTCCTGTATCGTTATTTATTAAGACCTTAACGGACGTTCCAAAGGATGCGACAATCAATAAAAAGTCGCACTAAATACATCTTCTGGCGTGAGAGAACCCTCCATAGATAGAGTATGATAGAAAAAAACTAATGGACTAGATGAACTCAGCAAAGGTGAACTAAATTTTGGTTGGAGAAGTATTAAGAATTCAAGGATAACTATTGTTTTCACTCTTGCTAAAATTATCGTATCATGCATAATGTACACTTGTGCAAATTTGTTTTGTTTTAAGAAAAATTTTCACGCGTTTCCCTGTCGGTCGTAGATTCCTTCAAAGGCATTGAACATTTGAATGTTAGCACAACTTAATTAACAAAAGAAATAAATTTACATAATTTAATTCGACTATGCTTCCTGCATTAGTAAAATATAAACTTTAAACTCACTAATTCTCTCCATTGACCAATTGAATTTTATGTTCTTACCATTAATCTAGATAAAACCAATTTCCTCAATACTTGAGCCAACTAATAATATCTTCCAACCATCATAATTCTTAATGAAATATTTCAATATGAATTTTATATTGATAGTTACTAAAAAGAAAGATAAACACACTGCATGCTGGCACATGCGTACACTCAAGATAAGATAATTTATTGCAATTTTTCTCTTAACTTTTAATAAATACGATAACTTGCACACCTATACATTTAGCCGAAATCCCGAAAGAAAAAAAAAAGATCTATTTATAATATCAGATAAATGTTTGTTTCGCTATTTCGCTAGTATGGCATACTAGCATTTAGTTCCACCTCCAAGGCGTTCCTTCCCCCAAAAATAAGCAGTCTTCATAGATTCCAACTAGCCCGCCAGCCAGCCCCCTTTTCACTTTCATTATATTCACTATACTTGACTAATTCTTTTCACTAAACACTAACAACTAAACTATGCGTGTCCGCTTATTCACACAACACACATTTTTGCACCAAATGCGATAGTGGCAAAGTGTATTTTTGCACATTTGCAAAAATGTCCGCTCAGCTTTTTGGTATTCTGTGCGGGCATAGTGCTACTATTCATATGGTGTGACGCTGAGGAATCAGGAAGAGAAAAGCTAACAAACGTTTATTTTTCTGATAAGTATAGTTCGAAATTGCACGTACGCACTGGGGGTATACGCGGCATACGTAGATGTGATAAATATAATCTATGGACACGAGATTAATTCGGGAAACTAGCATTAGTATAATATTCCGACGATTAGTGGTGATAAGACATTTGCAAAAATTAAAAGTAATGTGTTTTATCACACATCCATGCAGCGAATGTTGCTTCCTAGGAATAATGCGGTTGGTTTATGGTAGCTGACACGCAAGCACTTGCCTTTAGTTATCACATGAATAATTTCAATTAGCGAACTCATTACATTGCTATAATGCAAATTTTTATTGACTCGCGATTTGCGATTTGTGTATGAGTAGAACATCGAGTTAAACATTGCTGGCTCGGCGTAACATTAACACCCGACTCTAATTTTTGATATTACTTAGATTGAGGAAACATAGTTTCGTCAATGCTAATTAATTAAATTCGCAGTTTTCGCCAACGTAACCAATTGTCTATCCCTAACCGATTTATCTACAACCTGAGCAAGACACTTTATTGCTCGTAAAATTCATCAGACCCAGATCCTAAGCAAACGTTTCACAAAATTCCCCGTCTTTACCTTTTTGTGAATAATTAAAACAGAACCAAAACGTTACAAATTGGAAGATTTCCCCGAAATCACGGGAAAATTATCGATACTAACATAACTCGTTAGGAATATGTGGGCCTACAATAGATGCGCCAAATATATTTTTTATCTAATCTTCCAATAGTAAAAAGTGTCATTTCCTAGAACTTACAAATTTTACCTGAGTATGCTTGAATGCCACGCGAAGCGTTCATGTGTGAAATGTGCACACCTGAACAGCATATACGTACTTATATGCACATATGTACACATATATTATACAAAGCACACGATCCATTTGCACAAAAGCACAAAAAAAGTCAGAAAAGATTGGGCGAATATTCGTAATTTGAACATTTGCAAGGACTGGTCTTGAGTCAAGGGGGTAACAGCAAAGGGGGGTTGACAAGAAACTATATTCGGTTTGGGTGCGAGACTCATGCAGAAAAAAAATATTCATGCAGAAATCACAATGCTCATTTCCTTCTTGATCAAGGAGGAAAGCAATTCTTTTGCTGATAATTAATAAACTGGAGCATTACAATTCTATTTTCTGCACCATGGGGTCGTTTTGAAGATTTAGGGGGTTGCTATTTTGCGAATAGACGCAGAGGCTTCGTTAATAAAAATTGCAATGGGGTAAGTGTTACCATTTCAATTTCTAGTTAAATGTTCGATTGAAGTCATTTTTCATACAACCATACTGTTATCAAACAAAACTAATCTGTGGATCAACTAAGATACCAGACCAAATTATGAATCCAACAAGGACAATGAGGTGCTGATGAGGTTACTCATCAGCTGTACAAAAACATTTTTTTTTATTGGTCGTTTTAATAGAGGGCAGCAAAGTTGAAACTGCTACTCGCAAAGTCGACAGATAACAGATTATAATCTCAGACAGATTATAATCTCAGACAGATTATAATCTCCGGGTTAGTACATCTCAATCGAAAAATTCCAATGAGATTTTATAGAGTAAGGTTTATCACACAGGATTTGTCTCATTTGTCCAAAAAAATAAAATGACGGACGTCTGAAAAAAATTAATTCAAATTTACCTTTTCTTCTTTATATTTCGTTATTTTTAACTTTATATTTCTCAATTTTCGACAAAATTGTGGTGGATTTCTGTGTAAAAATATCGAATCAACCAATGCCAATAATTTGATGAAAATCGGTCGAATCAATCCTGAGATTAATTGTCTGCCATATGAGAAATGACAATACCAGCAAAACTAGTTTGAAATTATTTCACTATTTTTACTGAATTCTTAATGAAAAATTGCTCCTTACAATGAACTAAACTGCTATTTTTGGACCATATAAAAGTGTTCCTTCATCGTTTAATGCTTGCTTTTCTGTGAGTTAGGCTTTTTGCTCCCCAAACGGCCTTTGTTTGTAGCCATTTGCATCGCCTTTTCAGCCATCAAGATCCTCTCCGCGTCCTTAACAACACATAATTGTAGGTGTCCATGCAAATTTTGCAACCTTTGATCTACATTATTTTCAAAATGGGCATATGGCCTCCGTTAAATATTGATAATGAAATTTGTGCAAAAAGTTCCACAATATCCTATCCAGCAAAGGTATGTTTTGGTACGATGGTCCAAAGAGTTTAGCACTCACTGATAGCTGCGTGTTTTGTCTAGACATTCAATAAGCAAATCCTCGTTTGTTAATTTTTCCAACTTGATTTTATATTCTGTTGTATAACTACATTTAGATCTTAAATGTTTTTGTACTCCTTGTTTCCAGATTGAGCCGTCAGGTACTTGCATCAGCCTGTATTACAAAACTGATGTTATGGAAAGCCGACCCATATCTCTCTTTTCATTTTAAGCATAATTTCCACGGAATATCACGATACCAACCCATCACTGGTTGCCGTTTTTTAATGATATTTCTTGACGAATCGGTCGTTTAGCCAGATGTAGACAATGTATCAATTTATTTTACGAGATTTTTTTACGTTTGGTGATGCATCGTTCTTCTCTGCTTATTCCCTCTATTTCTGCTCTAATTTCTTCTGCTCTTTAGATTCCTTTTTAACGTACCTCGGTTAACATTTTATTGGCACATTCAAGGTTTCGAAACATGCATTTACCTACGTATAACAAACACTCCAGGTTTTAAAACGATTGAATTGTCTCCATAAAGACTCGTATCGGAAAGGTTGGCGAATGATTTTTAATCCCCATCACTAATGAAGAATAAATATTAGGAAATGTGAAATTTATCAGAGTTCGTGAACATCTTTAGAATATCTTGACACTACATACCGCTGGAGATACCTTCATATTTTTTAAAAGAAATAGATTTTTAATTTACAAACCTTTAAATAAAAATGACAATAATACTATTCTAATCTCTCGAATAATAATAAATTTGGTTTTATATGTTCCTTGATGTTTAAATTATGATCTCGAATTGACAGTCCCTTCTTCTTTCTTGTGAAGTGTTCCATTTCGTGTCATGAGCAAAGCAAGCTCTTAGTCTTTTCAGCCGTTGATTTCATATCTTCCAGATTTCGAGTAATCGTCAATGCCTTTCTGAAACCTTAGCATTAAGTGTTCTCATATTATACTATATTACTACGTATTGTCCTCTAAATATCATGTCGAAAATTGAAATTATTGCTTTTGAGAAACCAATATATTATTCCTACCGTTGCCATGACATAGTAGCTTAAACTCTTCTCATTTTTGTTTTTTATTTATTTTTTTCTCCTGGGTAATACTTATTTTTAAAAATTTATTATTCCATATTAAAATTGCAACTTCATCTGTTATCGCAGATAACTGGCAACATCAATTCCCAAATTTTTATAGAAATTGATAAATAAAATTTTGCACAATATTATTTTTAAATATATATTCAACTAATTATTATTTCCAACATCAACTATGATAACCATTGATGACCATTATTTTGTAATTGTCGTACAAATTATGTTCGAAAATAATGTTAATAGTTATAACTAGGCCATGAATCTTCTATCAACCTGTACAGATAACATCTGACCTCAAATATAATAGTTTTGAGCAGTACTAATTAAAGCGAATTTGAATAACCAAAAAAATTAGAAAAATAATCGGATGATATGTTAAATCAATGAAGTAATAAAAAAAACGTTAGCCAATTCGATTTTCGCCTGGATTAAATCAGAATTGTCCTCACTAGTTGTCACCCGTCATTAATAATTTTAATCTCAATCTTAATAAGGTTCAATAACTTTTACAACAATTTTCAGTGATATGTGTATCCTCTTTCATGTCTACAAATAATGTTTTCATGGAAAACTACAATGCCATTCAGAGATTAGTTCTATCTCTTGTAAGTTACAACTTTGCAGCACACATAACATCTTTATAGCAGCAAAATTCTAATTTTTCTTTTTTGCTTTTTTAATGAAACAAAATAATTGTGCCAATCGCTGACAATTTTTGGAACCGTTCCAGAGATATTAAGTTTTGCTAGCCATTCTCCATTCATATTAATGTCTGTGAATTGATTCGAATTAGAGTTTTTAAACACGAACGTTAAGGAAAAATTTAGGGATTTAATTCATTTAGCACATCAAAACTTTAGCCTATTTAGCCTATTTTTAATCGGTATTGCTTTGATTGCAGTAAGGACGCATTTTGATTCGCCTAAGCGAGCAACAGCTCGTCTTACAGATAGAGTTGCGACAGTATCTTTTCCTTGGGTATGGAATCTCATTTTTATTTTTTCTCATTTTCAATAAAACAAATTAAAATTAATAAAGTTTTAATGTATTGGGGAAAATCGCAAACCTTCGTTTCTTTTTGTTCAATAAATTTCTAGAAATTCAATTATCAAATGGATAATTACTCAAAATTTTACTATTATATGGTTCTGGACCAAAAAAATTTATTTTAATGTAATTTAATTCAATTATCAATCAATATTTAAAACAGAAAGGAACACTAGTTTGATTATGGAACACAAAAAACTTCGTTCAAAAGCAAATTAGGTGTTGCTACGTAGCTTCCACTTCATTTACTTTGCATCATTTAAAAATGTATGAAAATTTGGAGCATGCAAAATTTTTTAATTGGGCAAATTAAAAAATTTTGCATGCTCTAAATTTTATACTGATACATTGATAAAAAATATTGATTTGTACACGGCGTCGGCAATACTGAATCCCCAATAGAATTTCCAAATTTTATAATGACGATTGAATCTCTCAATTTAGTATCAAGAATGTTTAAAAAAAAAACCTTCAAAACAGTCAGTTTCAGAGCAGATAACAATTATTTCGAGTGGTAACGATGTAATAAATCAGGATTCTTTTCTAGATGTCTATTCTCGGAAGTCTATTCAAAATGCAGCACAATAATTTGCGGACTTACAACAATCTGCATTAAAGATAAATAAGCAAAAACCCTTTTTCGCTAATAACTCATGGATATAAGACTTGAAATGACTAACCACGACTATGGCCGAAAATTTGCACAACCGGAAAGTGTGAAAATGAAATAATACAATTATGTTCTAGACCTTTTTTTAGTTTGAATTGATACAATCTAATGAAATTCTATCTGGTTACCACTATCCTATGAACTCCGTAGATAACAACTACCCTAAAGCCGTTTATCTCACTACCCATGAATTTTGTAAGAAATAAACCACAATAGATTTAAAACATTTCTTTTTTTGGATGAAAAAAATTAGTAAAACAAATGTTCAATTCTGGAAGTTATAAATCACTTATAAGTTCTATGTGAAAATGGATAAATTGATCTACCAAAAACTTCCAGAATTGATAAAGCTTACCGAATGCAATTTGGAAAATAAGGGAAATTCAAGCTGAGAGCAACAATCATAACACGTAAAAATAACCAGACGACATCCACCTAGCTGGTAGTGCCAATCGATGCGTCCCAGCCTGTGAGTTGGCACCTGACGAGAAGCGGCAGGGACGCGTGTTCGAAACCAGCTTGATCTCTTTCCACCTTTCTTTGTAAAAGTCCTAAGACCTAAAGATATTTCACTTCCAATGGTCATTAAAGAAATTCGTTGTCAAAGCTTTGAACTCTCCACGGCAAAAAAAAAACTCAACAAATATTTCAGCAAATATTCTCAAATATAGTAATCTTGCCTGCAGTAATGTAGTATGTATACTACGTTTATGGTTTTTAAAATTTTAGAAAAATTAACTTCTAAGGACACTCCACGAATGATTATTCGTTCTGTTCAGCCACAATGGTAGCACTTGAAAACATTTTTCCCCAACTATTTACCGTCCTGGTAATGCGACTGTTGCTGCTACTACCACTACTACCATCTTATCACTACTGCTACCACTGCGGTTACTACTGCCACTTCTACTACTACTCATACTACTACTATTGCTATTTCCGGTACAACTGCTGCTATCACCACTATACCTCCCGAAATTTCAGATGGAACTTTTTCCCTACTACTACAACTGCTACTACCACTCTTACTTCAACTAAGTTTACTACTACTACTACCCTTACTACTACTCCAACTACTACTACCACTACTACTATAGCAACTACTACTTCTACTACCACTGCTGCTGCATAAAATTTAGTTTCAACCGTAGGGACTGAACTAGCATCCTAAGTTTAACATTAAAAATCGCTTGATTTAACAAAACAAGGATATCGGAAAATCCTCCTAAAAACTCAGAAAAAATGTCATTTTGTTTCGCTTTCAAATCGGTTCAGCCAATTGAGCTCAGTAGCACGTTTAAAAAATATTCGACTGAATTGGTAACTCTAGCGATCACAGTATCAGCAAATCTGCACTCCACGCGAATTTGATAAGCCACGAAAAAAGTGAAATAAAAAAATAAACAAAGGCTTTTCCGTCCATTCTTCCATTCTATCACATGCAAACGAATTTCGCCCATCGCGCGTACTCTCAAATTTCTTCTCGGGACGTTTGAGGAACTTAAACTGAATCTTTGATATCTGCTGGCTCAAATAAAAATGTAATTCTTAATCGCAAAAGTCGGCCGTCAAAAGTGAAGCGCACCCAAAAGTGTTGTGATTATCATTTTTACAAATAAAATTTAATATTTCAATTTGATTGAGTCTGTAGATATTTTTATGTGAATTTATATTATATTATTGTTTTTTGTATTGAGCATTTTTTTTCTTTATTAAGTCTCCAAATTAGAAATGAACTTTGGGTTGAGTTTTCGCGCGAACGCTTAAATTTTTGCAGTGTTATAAAATTTCGATGTCTATGGCGCCGCTGCAATGCATGCCAAACAATTGGAACAAAAATGTTTGACAATACATTTATTAATTATTATTATTGTAATCGAAGACGCGGTTAATAATGGCGACGACAATATCGAAGTCAACGCCTAGATCAGGCGAAAATAGGAATATTTTTTGTTCATATTATAAATAAAGTGCAATAGCCTAACTAATACTTTCGTAATTCTTATATAAGTATATGCTCTTCATGCGTGAATTTGTTGCGATTCGCTATGTAATAATATGCGTAAGCAATTTTCGGTGAAATGTGAATCGTGTAGAAAAGGTTCAAGCTTGATTCATAGGAAATTTTCCAATAGTTCGGTGAAGAGTTAGTGAGTGATTGATCTATTGCCGGGTGATATTGGTTGCGGAAAGGAAGTTCTCTTTGAAATATACTCAAAATGGAAGAACGTAGTGAATGCGGTGAGGTGGAAAGCATCATGCAACAGGAATCCAAAGAAGTATGTAAGAAATATTGTTACTGAGGTCTTATTTTCTGAACATTCCCTTAAAATAAAACACTAATTTAGATTTAGAGTGTCGGGTTTTGCTCAGCCAGTTATTAGACTCAGTTGCTCAGCCATCTCTCGTTTGTGTCATATACTGTGATCCTTTCTTGTGATTAACATCCAACCATTTATAATTGAATTCAACTACAAACCCGTTCCCACACTAAATACTAACGGTCCAATGCCGGACCAAGACTTCACGTCAGCAAAACGTCACCAAACTCCAAATCGTTTCTTAATAGTTTGGAGTTCTAGCCCCGACTTAATTTTCACGAAAAAATAAATACCATCATTGCTTAAAATTTATATTTCAGGAAGTTTCATTCAACCAAAATCACACTAAATGGTTTTAGTAGCAATAAATCAAATGACATGTCCGATTCCCGTCATAAAAAGTGTCCTTAGGGTCGATTATTTTTCAAAGGAAAGATATGTACCAGATTAAATTTCATAAAATCATTCCACGTCTGAATGACGACAGGTTAAATATAAAATTTTATTATTAATAATAATACTTATAATAATAAACAGGCATTTAATATCCGTACTTACGGCGATAATCAGACCTTCGGTTGCTGACCCATGGCAAAGTTATTAAAGCTTTTATGAGAAAAAAGTATATTTAAAGTTTCTTCATTTTTGCCAAATGTTCTTTTGAGAGATAGTTTGTAATCATCGGCTTATTTGTTTGTACGTTGTATGTATGTATAACTAAATGTGTTATAGAATTATCGGTGCTACAACTTGAAAAAATCAAATGTTGCTATAAATGTAATATTTTTAACGTTTTTGATCATTTGGCCTCGTCTAAACTTGGCTTTTTTCATTCGATGATGAATCTGTTTTTTTTTTTCATGTCAGGCTACCTAGCGCCGGACTTTTCTGAAACATCCTAGTATAATTCATTGACCTGTAGCATTCCTTGACATTTTTTCCTTGATTATGAGAGTGTAAGACTGGCTTATGTTTAAAATTAAAGACAGTTTATCATAAGCTTGGCCAAATCAATTTTCACATGTCATTGTTTTTTCGCCTTTACTCCACTGCTAAAAGGAACCTTAAAGTTTCTTTGAACTTACTTTTGCTAAATTTTACTCCAAAGACTCCTATCTTGAAAATATAATGAAGCTTAGAAAAGCATATGGTGCAAACATCCATTTGAGCCATTCAAAAACAAGTGTTACGCCTTTTCACCACCTTGATTTACATTGTTTGTTGCAAACACAAATGTTTCCACCATTTGCTAGTTAGAGTTCTTGTGCTTTTATAATTTATTTTTTCCTAAATTGTATTTCTTACTAGCTCCTGCGGACTGTACAGCAGTCACAACAGCAGAAACAAAATTTGTTGCGCGATAACAACACCATATCTACTGCCATTTCTACTACTCCTACTATGACCACATATACTACTTCTATTACTCTTCTTACTCTTCCGAATACAACTACAGATACTATTTTTATGACTACTTCTACTTCTATGACGACTAGTACTCCTGCTACTACTGATCCTACAACTGCTACTACTGTTACTATTCCTATTGTTTCTTATACTTCTGCTTCTGCTTATTCTTCTGCTACCAATACAATTACTATTACTGCTGCTACTACCTCTATTTCCACAACTACTACTTCTACTTATACTACTGATGTCTCCAAAGAAACAGAATTGTGCCATTTCTTAGAAAATCATAATGGGCGATAAAAAGTAGATAAAAGTCTGGACTTAAACCAAGCAAGTTGATGCGTGTCTGTCATGTGCGACTTCAATGAAATCGTATACTCTTAGCTGCTGCGTCCGCTAGATCAGGCCATCGATTCTTTGGTGAACTGTAGCAAGCGATTGAAAAACGGCCAAAATCGTTCAACAGAAGAGGCATTGCCCTCCATAATGACAATTCAAAATCTCAAAAATATTTGATGACTCGACAAAAGTTGAAGGCCTCTGTTTGGAAGTCTCCATGAATCGATATCTAGTCAGGACCTTGCAGCTTCAGATTAGCGTTCCCTTTGGACTTCATAGAACTACCTCAGTGGTGTTAAAGAAAGAAGAGAAGCATGTTAAAAATGCTTTGCATGGCTCTTCACTCTAAAAATCAGAGGAACTACAGCGATTGCATCAGGTTGTCGCCCGAAGTGTGGTTGTAAGAAATTAATCTAACTGTTTTAACTTTACTAAACTTAATTGAGAGTGTAAAAGTTGATTTTTATTCTTGGCTACAAGTCGGTAGAGGCTTCTACCCTTTTACACATAGTTTGATGTGACATTGCATGAAACTCACGTAAAAATAAAAATTTGAAATCGAAAAAAAAAACAAAAAAAAAAAACAGACAAAAAGTTAAGATAAATAAAATAAAAACCAAAAACTTCAGTGACATTCGATATTGTGGCAAATCTATGCTTTGTTGAAACCCTCCTTATACCACTTCTTCCCGTATTTTTGCTGCTATAGTGGGGGAAAAAACACGTAGAAGCGTCAAATCGATCGCCATAGGTCTGAATGGGTAGGTCTTGTTTAAGCCTTTAACATTCTCCATAAATCCTTCGAAACTCGAGCGGTATCCATCCGCTTGATTGAATTGAAGCGCTTCTATGTCATTTCATACAATCTCAAACACAAAATAAAATTAATTCAATTAACACGTTTTTCGACTGGAGCAACTAAAAGCTCTTTGTGAGGCAAATTAGAGACTGGACCCAAATCAGGTGATTTCCGGTTACCGACAAAGTTTTAAACAATACTTTGGAACGATGACCATGCTACTGCTTCATTAGACGTTATGCATTTTGTAAACTTTGCAGCCATTCGTTTTCGAATATCATGTCCGACCAATATTCCTTCTTTATTTTTTGCGTATGACAGTTTTTGAAACGACTTCATCAAGTACTAGAAAACCGGTCCTTTACGATAAAGTAACTGATCGTACACGAAGCTTGCTCAAACATTGATATGTCGGGATATTTATATATCCTGACATACCATATATCATTCTTTTTGCATTAACATCTGCGGCATTGATCATTAGCAATCATCTACAAGATTTTTCCGTTCTCTCCATAACATTGGCACAAAAAATGAAAAGTATACATTTTTGACAACTAATCATTTGGTCAGCTTTGTTCTGCACGCGTTACAAAACGATTTCGGTACAAATTGCCTGTCAGTGTTTAGTACAGCAGAATCAGAGTACAGCAAATACGCATCTTGTAGTGCATTTGTCATATTTTTTCTACGTTTAACATCCGAAAACGTAACAAAAACTTTTTGAATCGTCATTCCAACGTTGTGTTTTTCTTTTGCACCTATTCCAAAGCACAATCACAGAACAGAAACCAGTTGCAAATGATGTTACTGACAGCTGTTATAAGAATGCTGTACTGCCAACATGCAGGAACTCGCAAACTAGTACCAATTTTGAGACAAAAGTTCACGATCTAAGTTCAGAGCATCAAATAATATTGTGGATCGTTTTCACCTCCAAAATTCCAAAATTTGATCCAAATTCGAAAGTTTATATGATTATTATCGTTAAAATTATTTTGATTGATTGTATTTTTTGAATTGAGCTAATTTTGGCCATTTCATGCACATCTATTAGGTTTTTCTTCACTGGCGCAGAAGAAAGTGAGAACTGATGTGATGATTCCATTTGCATAATACTCTCACTTCAGTTTTTTTTCATCCCCAAAATATTATAATAACTCTATGATAATATGATAAATTTTAGTCTGATGATTATTTCACTTTTTTAAGTCAATGAAAAATGATTCTTTACAATGAAATATATTTATAAAATTCATTAGCGCATTAGACATGTAATGTAAGTCGCTTCTGTTTTTTCTGCAAAAAAGCATTTGGTTTCGATCCTCTCATTGATGAATCCTTCTTTTGACAAACTTTGAATGATAATTATGCAATTCAATGGAGAATCTATTGCAATTGATCTATTTTCATAGTAATTGCAATCGATCTTCTTTCAGTATCAAATAATGAACTCAATTGCTATCCTTCGTATTAATTCCCAATATTCAAATCTTGCGTCTTACTAGACGATACTACCTTTCACTTCCGATGTAATAAAAATGGTTTTAAAATGATTTTAAATGGTTTGAATTTTTGTCCAGAAATGTGTCATTGAAGATCCCATTAATTTTTAATCACCGAACAGTTCAGGATTAAAATAACTACTAGGCCTTTCAAAGAATAAAATCCTGTAGAATATATTGATTAGCTTACATGTCGACCTTCTAGCTTTTTATTTTTACGTATAAGTCAAAGGCATGGCAGAAAAGGATTCGGAATTGCATCACAAATGCATTGTCATTACGTCATATTCTTCTGTTTCGAAAGATTGTTAATGCATTGCGTGCAAGCATGTACATTTCCTGATTAAAAAAAGAAGTTCATGAAATTGTTAAAAAATCAATGTTTGTTTATTTATGTGATTGAGAAATTAAAAGATTCCTTCTCTGGTTCAAAAAAAAGCTATAAATTGATCCTCATACAGTAGCAATTTAAAAATTGATGATAAAAAAATAAAAAAAAAAATTTATTGAAGTATATTAAATTGCAATAAAATAGATAGTTTTTAGCTTAATTCACTTTTGTTTCAACTTCTGAAAGTTTGGCACTCTGATCCTTGGAAAATTATTTATGAATGGTTGAAAATCTGACTTCAAATGCGTTTTAGAAACAAAATTATAAATTCGATCAAAAAATAAAGGGTTGCTAATTTTTTGCGTAGGTGAACGGGAGTAATTTAATGTTTTTTAATTAATTACTTTTATCAATCAATAAACTTACGGATGGAAATTTCCGCCAGCTAATAAATTCCTGGAAAAAATTTGCCTTCCGCAGATCATGGTCGAATCACAAAAAAAAATTATCAAAATTTGCCTAACAAAAATTTCAACTTTGCAAAGTAAAATTGCTGACAGTGAATAATATGTTTCGATTAGAAGCGTTAAAATAGCTCAAAATGTCCAAATTTAGTTCTTAATAATATTGGGATTAGATTATAGATAGATTTAGATCTTAATAATTGAACTTTACTATAATTATAACTCACAAAAACTTTGTTGCTGATGATCTTATTCTTCCCCATACTACCCACTTCCGTAATATATTCGTTTTTTAATTTTGGATTAACTCTTTCCAACTCTTAACTCATTCCAACGTTAATGCACTCGCATTTTTTTTTAATATTGACGATTCTTTATAGAGATCATTGACATCAACTCTGTTTTAATTGAAATAGACAGTTCAAATTAAAATCCTAAATAGAGAATTTTATTAACAGAATGTGACATCAGCAGCCAGACGGAAATAAACGTTTTAATGTTATTTTTGAAATGGGCGCCATTTACTTAAGTAAACTCAAAATGTTGTCAATACTCCGTCAGAAACCAGCAGGTGATTTGGCAAGAAGACAATTCACTTGGTGTTGTGTGACAAATATTTTACTTTTCAATAATGCTGAGTCTATATATCTGTAAGGATCCATATTGACTATAATTCGAATTCTGAAAATCTGTAACTTATTTACCCAATATATCATAGATGTAGAAAACAAGTTGAAAATCATTCGACAAGTTCCTATAATTTTATATTAAATTGATATATTAACTTTAAGTTTTCCAATTCAATAAAATTTATGCTTAACAGAATATCAGCCTTCATTGCACAACTTCAATAATTATTTTTCCTCAATTTCAGGATAAAACTCCAAAAATGGTTGACACACAGCACTTTTGTCTGCGATGGAACAACTATCAGAGCAGCATAACGTCGGCATTCGAAAATCTTAGGGACGACGAAGATTTTGTCGATGTTACGTTAGCTTGTGATGGACGAAGCTTAAAAGCACATCGTGTTGTACTATCAGCATGCAGTCCATATTTTCGAGAACTTTTAAAGGTACGAATAATAATCCTGAATTTATAAGAAACCAAAATTAGTGAATCTACAAGAATCCCAAATTAGTGATTAAAAAATTAGATCGTTATGCTGAAAGAATAAATCAAATAATGCAGCTGGCAAGGTCTTGAAAAAGGACACTCGTTGGAAGAGATAACCACCGCCTGTCAACTCATTCCAGCAGAACTGCTGCTTTGCTCCTGCGCTCCTGAGTATTTCTTCAAGAAACGGAAAAGTTTCTACTTGCTATTGCTCCGTATACAATTTCAATTTCTAGCATTCCTAGCAATTGCGAAATGTTAACAATACGATTAATTTGTTCAAAACGACAACGCCGCAAACCTATTTCAAATAATCAAACACTACCCTAAATACATTTGCCATACAAATTTATGCTTGGAGGCAACAAACATGCCCCCTTGGCAGTAATTTTTCATGTCGAATCTCCCTATATCCTTATTTAAAGCTTTTTTACTCGGGAACTGAATCGTAAGGATATCATTCTTATGTAAACACAGAATATCCTTTACCTAAAATATACAAAAATCCTCATCGTTGCAGGAAATAAAACCATTCTACGGTCGACTCTTTACTATCATAATTGCTGCAATTATTGTTATTTGTTGTGAAAAAGACGAAGTACGACGATTTTCAGTAAAGTACAAGGCGAAGACAGGATACGCGAGCTTGTTGAACCGAGCCAAGGGGAGGCGCAGAAACGATGATGGGGACAAAAATAGAAACTTGGTGAATTACTGCATTTCGACTGCAGTTTAAAAACTAATTAAAATACTACTGCAGCCAATTAATTATTCATGTTTAGCTCTAGTCCAACTCATCCTTTAGAATAGTGATATCTTTAGTCATACTTATTCCGTGCTCGTATTACCCAAGTAAGCTCGAGTTGTTTTCCTTCTTCAGCCGATTTCCTTTTTGTCTTATCGCAACTGTATTCATTCACTTTACAGCCTTCTTCTTATGGATTACTACATTTCATGTCATCCCTCCTCATATACGGGGTGGAAACAAACTTGTACATTTCGCACCAATTTTTTTTTTTTTTGTTTTTTCTTAAGTAAAGCAGAATCGAGTTCTTGTCTTAGTTTTATTTTTGTTTTCATCACCAGCAAAAGGCAAATAGTGGTAAACAAATACCTACCAACCACAAAAGGACTCTCACCCTTTATTTCGGACTCGCTTTACAAGTACGGAGTCCCTCTTTTTTTCTCTCTGCTATCTTCATAGTTGTTTAATTTTTCCTACAAACTTCTTTTAAGAGATGCATTGCATTTTTTATCAGCTTTTCTTTGATATTATCTCGTTGGGCGAATCAAGCAAATAGTTGAAAACGAAAAAAATAAAATTAAAGGATTTCACCCTGCAGGTCAGTTTTGAAAAACTCCTTTGACTTTTGATTTATAAGTGTTTCATGAAAGAAGGGAGTTATAATTTATATTATTTTATAAAGTTATACCTGAAATGCTTTTGATTAGTGGTGATTTAGATAATGTGTATTTTTTGAGGTTTAAGAGAGGTTTCGCTATTATCGGATTGAATAGAAATAGCAGCAATTGGACGCGGGGGAAGATTTAGTAAGCAATTGGCAAAAGACCCGATGGACAAAAGGAAAACGTGCGCATCCTGTTTTCTGTGAGAAAGGCGAGTTCGTTTCCAATAAATAACAAACAATGCAAATTATCAGCCGCAAGCATTTCTGTTTAACCTAGCTATCAAAATTTGACCTGTTTTTTGTCACATCACCAAGCAACAATACATCAATGAAAAAATGATAAATCAGGTTTCTTTGTGACATGAAAAAACTATTTTCGCAAAATGTTCACAAATCAATTACTTACGATACTTTTAAATAACTTTTACTTTATACTTTTACTTAAAACTTTTTCGCCTGATACTTTTATAAAATACTTACGATTTTCTTGAAAACCTGGCTTTTGGTAGGATCTTCCTGAGTCTTTAATAATAATCTGCTAGTATTCCTGGTGTCTTTTTCCCTTGATAATGCTTAAGAGTTTAGGAAATATCCACGTGAAACCGCTTACCTTGCTCGCCACCCACAGCACCCAAATTCGCCGGAAAGAAATCGAAAAGGAATCCAGCATATGTATTTTTAAGGACATATTATTCCCCAAAGGTTTAAGTGATACTAATATATGTAGCTTGGCATATAGGCCCACGTCTCTTAATCATATTCTGAGTGTTCTTCTGGACACCAGATCCTGATGCGAATTCCGTAGGGACGAAAAACAATTTTACAATCGGGTTAGATTTTGCAGGCTTTTTGGAGAATTATTCGGTCTGATCGAGTTGTTGTAATCCATTGTCGGTTCTTTAACGACAAGCGACTCTCATTTGTAATCTGATTGATTCGCAAGGGCTCGATCACGAACTCTCAATCGTGATTTAATTAATTCGTATTATCGTTTCAGGAGAGAAGTCGCTTCTAAAAGGGACAAAATAGACTAAAATTTTAATATAGTCCTAAAAATGATAACTGTTCTTAATATTTGGTACAAGGATTGTACCAAATTAAACCTACGACAAACATCTCAATTCATTTATGGATATATTATCATGGAGGAGTATATACCCACAATTACGCCTCCCTGTTTTCAGTGGTCCCAACTAGATTTTATTCTTTCATTTTGAATACAAGTACGTAGTGATAGTAACTCTTTACTTACAAAGGAAGCGGATCACCACAGTCTTTTGGTTCTATGAGTTCTATGCGCAATATATATGTAAATTCTAGTCTTTTTGTAGTCGTTCGAAGATTTAAACAAAACAAAACAAAAAATAAATCAAAACAAAAAATCCCAATTAAGCAACGAATTAAAGCAACAGCAATACTCTAATGATAATTCGAAAAATTTTCTCATTTTCAATTATGCAGAAGATTTTGGAGATGCATTTCTGCTCTTTGAAGTCACTGTGGGGCTATTCCATAGATTACAGAGCTTGCAGCAGGATAGTCAAAATATTATATTTCAAATTGCTCAAAGTAATGGGGGTTCCATAAGCACTTCGGCGTCGTTATTTTAATGCTTCGATCCCTCTTGCGCCTGGACTTTCCACGTGTGAAGACTCCACCAGTCTATTAATCAACTCTACAATAAAAACCCGGGTAGTGACTCCCTATCTTAGTCAATGGAGTCAGTCCAAAATTTTCCTGGATCCTTGAAATACATTGTTATATATCCAGTTGGCATTCATCCGGTACACATAGCCTGACTATTGTAACTTCTTGGTTTTACAATCTTGTGGTTGAGCTTGTCTTGTCGAACAATTCTTACGACCCGCATAACTTTCCCTCGGTGGCACGGTTACTATGATCAGGCGCAAACAGCTCATCCTTTTGCGTACGACTTACAAAAATCGACTTCCGATGAAATTGTCAGCGAGCAACATGCAAATGTGTGCGAGGGTTTTGGTAGGAGAACTGTTTCTTTAAAATTTGTGTTTTCTGTATCTAAAACCTTACTCAGGAACCCAGTTAGCCTAGTTCGGCATTCCGAGTATTTAATATCGTTTGGTTCTAAATACTTTCAAATCAACATATATGTACATAAGTCTGTGTTCGTAAAATCAAATGCGTTGTCACATATAATATTATTCCTGTACTTCTCGAAATGTTCTGATTTAAACTGGATATGCACTGAATTACATCAAAATTTGCCACAAAACATAGTTATCATGGTCACTGAGCCACCCAAGGTATAAACGTATAGGACTCCGCAATAGAATCGGTCAAAATGATTGATCCTTCAGACACGAATGTACGTATTTAAGGTGGATAACATAGAAACCAACTAAGTCGTGTCCGAAAAAACCTCAAATTTCACCAACCATTACACTTTAGTGAGTAGCACTGAAGCATTTTTACAAAAATTAAAAAGCTTATCACTGATAACATCAAATAATATACAAGACCCAAGATAGAAATACATATGAAGTGTAACCGCGATCCTTTGCAACGGCTGTCTTTACGTACAAACTCAACTATGACTTCGGGACTCACCATACTGTTTAAGGAAACCTCGGAAGGGCAAGCATTCCTTCTCATTATTGCCATCGATACATATGTCAATTTTGAAGCGAAGTGCCTGTTATATAAATATTGTCAAGGCGATATCTCATAAACTAATAAAGCTAAACACATACAAGAGAAAGACTCAGTAAGATTGCTGAAAGCACTCTTTTACTTCTTATCCTAACCTCGAGCCTATATAAACTAAAATAGCTCGTGTTGCCGATACTAAAATATTATTAATAATACACAATTTTTTCATAAGTTTAATGCATGTAGCATTTCAAAATGTTGCTTATTTTAACTTTACTGATGAAAACTTACTTACTTCAGACTTTCCTGCTGCCATACCTAATAATGGCGAGCATGACAAAACTCTCATGTTTCATATAAAACATGGAGAGCCTCTGAGGTTTTTCACTTGGTAACATTATATTTTATAAGGACCTCTTGAGGCGTTCATAGTGCATGATTCGGTAGCGTTATCTGTGCACTGCTCCTTAGAAAACGTATGGAGTCTGAAATAAACCTCACATTTACGTCAAAAGGTCTAGACATTGCTTACGACAGACCTCATATTGAACTCTAATCAGAGAGGACCTTTGCGTTCGTTACCCATCCTCAACCGAAATTAATGTATCTCTTCATATATTTTTCCATTTTTTCACGGCAGTTTAAGTTGCTCAATTTACCAAAACTCGAAAGTTTGATGGATTTTATGGCAAAAACATATTTAATATGAGCAAATAATCTTAATTGCTTCCGTTTTATGATCTGAAAAGTCAATCATAACCGAAATGTCGCTAGTCATACCATAACATATTAACTCGCATATGTACGTACCTACATGACCCATATCAAGTTTACTATATTATAATATTTATCAATTTATTTGCCATTTTGCAATTTGGCGTTACAACTCTTTAATTTAAAATCCAGCCAAAGAAAATTCACCAAATAGTGTAAGCCACTTTCATTTCTTCTTGTTAATGCACACATATATGGATATGCATCATAATGTGTACTTGAATGCAATATAATCCTCTTTCCCCCTAACCCATGTCTTCGCGCAACCACCATTATTAGCAAAATTAGGTCGCATTCAATATCAAGTTGAAGTTGGTTACTTCAGATGCTATTTAAAAGTAAATGTTGATTTACTGCAAAAGCTGTTTACATGCTTGCACATTGCAAGAAAGAAAAAACGGCTTGCTTGCATGCGCCTGTATAAGTGCATTTAGGATGCAACAGAGACACTATTAACACAACCCTGACGAAATGCAACAGCCAAAGTGAGAATAAAATGACATTGACAACGCAACAGCGGCAAAACCCAGAGGAAACCAAACCACCAAACAAATAAAAAAGTGTGACTACTGGAAAAGGTCATATGCAAAAGCCTAAATTGGAAATATCTTGTAATTGTCGTTGCGCTCACTGGTGAAAACACAGATTGCAACAAAAAAGTCAAATGACAAAGCCCATCATCGCCATTAAAATCGCTACTAGTACAAAGAGTTTCGGAAAAAGTGCAAAATAACAAACTGGATAATCTTCTGCGAACTGACCGCCCCTGCGCGGGCTTCTGGCCTTTTGTTTTTAGTATTTATTTTGCAACAACACGAAAAGAATGCATCATGTGAATAAACGTTAAGTTTTGTTACTACAGACAGGGTGTCAGTCCGATGCCATTTGTTTCTTGATATTTTCGCGGAAAGCTGTATCGTCTAGGTGTTTTCTTCTTTTCAAAATTCTGGCTAAGTCCCCGGCAAATAGCTCCCGGTTAGATTTTTCAGGTTAGCACACGTTAGATATGAATCTATCGAACGAATACCTGAAATCTTCTATTATAAGAACCTCTAGGCAACAACTCACATATGGGCCATCTAAGTCGTATTAATTTACATGATTTCTCCGAAGGGACCACATTTTAGAAAGCCTTTCTTAGAATTTTTTCTAATATCTGCTCTAACTAGCAACACATCATATCGCATCCCACGAAATAAGACAACCGACTTCGGCTGCACCCTTGCTACCAAATACTCCTATATGTTGCGGATGCACATGAAAGTTGTTCTTTTTTTTGTTGTTAACATCTCTTGATTGTTGATACGCTTGGGTAAATGCATTTCCAAAGTCGGGAAAGTAGGACAGTCTAAGCGGAATCACTCGCACGTATTCGCGCATATGGAAAAGATCCTCCTTCTCGTTGGAGCATCGTTGCATGACTTGATGTAATTTCGAAGTGCGAAGGAAAAGAAAAAAATAATTTTCCCATTTTATAAAAGTATCTTTTATTTTTGGTTGTTCATCAGTTAGTCGATTTATCTTTCGATTTCTTGCTCCACACATTCCTTTCTTATACTTCATATATATAGGGAGCATACATACGTATGTATGGATTATACACATGCATGCATACATTGTTCAAGTGTTGGGATCAAGTTGATTGGGCGACAGTTACAATGACTGGAAGCTATCAAAGTTTTACCACAACACTGGCGAGAGCACAAAGCCATCCTTGGCTGAACAAATAAAATAAATTTGATGTGTTGCACTAAACACGACATCTTAGGGCTTTGGTATTTCGCTGGCCTCTTTCTTAAGCCAATTAAAGGTGCTAAATTGGAAAGCGGATACGCGTATCAACCAAAAGAAAGGATTTTCTATTTGCATATATGTATATTTAGTGAAACTAGGTCGACAAGATGTTGAATCAAACATGTTTGTTGAATGAGAGAAAGAATCAAGTTGGCGCTGGCGGTGAGACCACGATAATTAAAACTGAAATAATTTGTAGCTCGGATTCAAAATTATGAGCAAGATGATATAAAAACATTTTTAAAAAATTTAAATCTACAATTAGGATTATATTTACACACTTAAACTTAGCTTTTAAAGCAATCCACCCCAACGAAATTTCACGTCATAATCAACTAAGTCCAACTTTTCAATCATTAAATTCTATTATCACTAATTAAAAATAAAAAGAAACATGATTAGATAACAAATGTTTCAAGCCTGAGTTGTTGCATACTTGTCGAATCAGATATAAAACTTTCATGGTTTGCCATAATTACATGATCCTTATCAAATCCACTTTTAACACCTTGCTACGTAAACAAAATGCAATGGCTCTAATACCGATTTTGTCTACAGCTCAGTTCTTATTACAAAATTAAGTGTTAAATATAAAACAAATACTTACCTTAAATTTTTCTTCTTCGTTAATTATCTGCCCTTTGTCCTTATGCGATAAATATCAAGGGGTAATCAATTATTCTAAAATGAGAACAGATCCTCTTGCAAATGCAATTTTTTTTCTTCTTAAAAATTATATAATATCCATCATTATCGAAAACAGGTTGCCGTTTTCCTGCAATTTTCAATCCTTCTCTTGGGAAATTCTTGGATTCGTGAGGTCATCTTACACCTCCTGCCGAAGCGACTGTTTTGTTTTATTAAGTAGAGCTCCAAAGATTTGAAATGACGATAGACAAAGACATAGAGAGAGGAAAAAAAGGAGAAAACGGGCACTAAATCAATGAAAAATGGCGTCTGGTAAAACTTGAAAAAGTGTCCTGTTTCGCTGATCCGGTTTCGTTACATATGTTGATTATCTTATTTTATTAGTAGACCGTTGCTTTGGACTTGAAATGGCCTCCCAATGATACTTCCGGATACAAACGTTTTCAATGGAGTCCAAGTGTTCAACATGGAGACCTGCCTTAAAGTCTAGTCCCACGGTCTTTATAGACAGGGTTAAAAACAATGTCTGAGCCCTTTCAGATAAACTTGGGATCCAGCTTAAGCTTAAACTATCTGGATTCTTAAAAACCACTGGTTTCTGCCCAACACACTTCCGAGCTTTGGAAATCACAACCATCATGTTTCAGAATAGGGTCCTTACCGTGTGGGCGGCTGAGAGCAACCTGCCTTGGGTGTCCCCTGACGCGTGATTCAGATAAACATCTGATCAGGTTGCATTTCGTTTTTGGTGCAGACACATGGGACCGATTGTGCTTCCTTAATCTCTAATACGTGGGGATTGCAACCCCAAAGAAAACACTAAGCCAGGAATCAGACTTTTCAGCCTCTCTGCGTTACCCGGAGATCTGAGGCACAAATCTATATGGTCCGGGATAACAAGGGCCATTTTTACGCTTATTTATTTATACAACATTTATGCACACTTATACAACATTATTTAAACCACTCTTAGCATCTGTACTAGGTTCACATGAACCACATCAAGGGACGTTGTCTATACAGACAATGAAACGCAACGATAATTTACTCCCCAGATTTCAACTACTCAAAGAGGAAAATACTGCTACAGTCTACCGAACTATACTTGACATAAGGACACTTTTCAGATGTTAGCGGTCATCATAAGCTCGTTGATGATGAGGTGATAATGAGACCGTTCTTAGAAAGATTCGATGTTGACTACAACTAGCTGAAACGCATCCTCACGACGCAGACAGCATAGCCCAGCGGACATTAAAAACATTAAAGTCAAATTTCGGTCCGTAGCAACAACAACCTCAGTTCGTCCAAATACAGAATAATACGTTCCGTAGGGATATGCTTGCTTTAGAAATCGGCTCTAAATTTGGTCCGCAGAAGCCATTGCTTAGATACCTTTATATTTTTATGAAGAATCCAGGTTTTTTCCATTGTAACGATTCTGCTCCTTTTTTGGGTTGTTGAAAACTTCTTGTCTGATTTTACGATCCTTACAAAATATGGATAGGAAGAAATATCACGATGGTCTTAAATAACGAATATGCTACTAGTATTGCTTACTTACACAATAAGCTGCAAGCTTTCAACTTTACATCATAGATTATAGATTTTTTCGGGTTCGCTTATTCCTATTATTTATGTTATTGATTCTGGCAATAACATTTCATATTTCCTACCGATAATCTTAGTATAACTTCTATCCTAGCGAAATTCCAACTAGCAAAATTTGTATCACGGAAACAGGCTCCATTAGTTCCCACTGCAAATCTACCGAGCTCATGGCAATTAAATTTACTGACATGCCACTTATACTTTTCTTCTTTACCCTGGCTGTTGCGGCGCGTGAACCTTATTTTGACCTGTTTTAACGTTTAACTGATATTTAAGCTCGTTTGGAACTTTGCTGTGTATAAAGAAATTTATAAATATTTATAATTTTATATTTGTAAATTCTTCTGTTAAAAGAAATGGTTGAATATTCCTCTTTTCCTGGGACCCGGAACTATAAATCAGATTGATTTTTGCATTGTTTTGCAGACCCGAATTTTAGCTGTGGAGTTTAATTTAAATTTTTTTTAAGGCCAGTAAAGATTTCTAAATTAAAGATTTATCTGTTCACGTTTTTTTATTATTCTGCACACTATATCTTAATGATATGTCGAGACCCATTCCAAAGTATTTTATTGGTATAGGTTGCTCAATAGATTTTATCAATTTATAACGAGTGACTTTCAGGAAATTCCTATTTATCGTGTTCTATGTTCCCAATTCCTTGAGCTTCTGCATTAGCCGAGTTTAAGGGGTGTTCTTTAGCTCTTGAAGTATCCTTAAACTTTTTTTAAATAGAAGCGTTGACGGAAAACAACGCAAAAGTTGCCGTAAGGCGTTTCCGAATTTCCCGCACGGGTTGGGAAGTCGAGCATGTAAAGTAAAAAGATAATTGGTCCTAGTACGCTACCTTGTGAGGATTCGGCTTTCATCAAATTGATTTGCTGAATAATTTTTAACTTTAAAGTGTTGTTTCCGCAACTTTTTGAAAGTGTTCTACTCTTTTTAATGAAGGACTCTCTTTATTAAAGGTTTCATATTATTTTTAAAAAGTCATACATAGTGCTTTCTTTTGAAAAATCATTTTTAATACGATTTGCTATTCTTTGGACATGTGCATCGCTACTATTGTCTTTTTGAAAGTTGTGATAGTTATCAAATTGAATACCATCAACCCCGATTGAGAGTAAAACAACCATTTTAACAGTTTGAACAAGACTTGCAGCAGGCTCATGATCCTGTGGGCCATAACAGTGGGACGACCTCCCAGAATATCTGTATAGACAATTGAAGAAATCTTGCCGGACTTAGGAATGGTAGTTACCCCAAGCATTTTGCTAGCTACTAGTATTCGCTACTAGTATTCTAGACGTATTCGTCCATGGTTTTAACTCTAATGATTTGCGACCGCGCTTACAATATTCAATTGTCTTCTCTGTTACAGAGAAGCATGCTCATTTCATTCTGAGGATAATTATCTTTTTATCAAATCATGTAAGTGTTACTGGCTTGATGTCCTTTTGTTTGCAATCCAAGCCATATAGCAAGCTAAACCTTCGTTGACTAAAGTTGCCCTTCTCGATCCAGGGTTGCCTTATGGCGGCTGTTTAAGCTATTGATGGACTTAACTTCTAATACACTACATTTCGTTGTCCTTTTATTATCAACCGATCAAAGCCGATTAAATGTTCGATCCTCAATATCTCTAGCAGCAGGTGTCGAAGCTTCTACTGTTTTTATAATTGTATCTGTTAGTTCAGTATATTATTAATGCTGTCACGTGTCTCTGTAGTCTGATCCTTGGGTAAAAGTTTATTTCGAAACGAATTTTGTATGTCGTTCATTTCTTTCTACGATTATCGAGACTGTTGTTTCAGTTTTCTTTCAGAGGTAGTTTACGTTATAATATCAGCATAGCTTAATATGAGTTTGTTAGGTTCCAACCTTGATATTTATGCTAGTAATTCTGCTTATAAATCTTGCTTAGTCATTATAGATTTCCTTTAATTTGAATATGATTCAAGGGTAGTAGTCGATTCGAGTTTTTATATTTTTTTTTTGTCCTACGAATGAAGTTCCGCGGTTCCCCGTATGTTTTCTGTATCATACACAAACGCGTTTCAGTGCTGTGCCATCTCCATCTTGTGCCTGATTTTTTCGCGCTTAGGTGACTTTATTAGGTCCATCCATACAAGCAGGTAAACGTTGTTTTCTTTATATGGCTGGGTAAAAGTCCATGATTTTGCCATCTTGGGGATTCCCATGCTTTGGTCCCGCGCTCCCTTATTTGCTGTCATCGTGAGGTGTGTCCTTTGTTTTTCATAAAGTGGTTTTAATGACACAAGGGTTATGTCCGTATTATGTATTATGGTGACATAAAAATTCAATCAAATCTACCTACATCAACTAGGTCAAACTAAGATAGTCAAGATTATCGATATTCATCCAAACGTTCTTGTTCTCGGATTTGAAGAAGACATCCAGTTTTTGAAGAAGACAGTTTTGAAGAAGACATGTTTCTAGTTCTGTTCCTGGCATTAAGTCATCGAAGAAGGCCTTGTGTCATTTAGATTTCAATAATTTCCACTAAATTTTCAAGTTTGCTTTCAAACAATCCAATAAAGTAAGTTTAATAAATATACATGAAAATTTTCTCTCTTGAAAATTCTCTACAAAAACTCAGTGACTTGCACCATCAATAAAATGTAAACCTTGCAGTGTAATAAATTTTTGGAACGCTGTTATCCATCCCCTATTCCTTCTGCTTATCCAACATGGTCGAATTTCTCGATGAACATGAGGCTTAGAGTAAGTAACTACATTTGCTACGTTTAAGGCGTTCTGTCTCTCCTTCTTTGGTAAATTCGCTGGACAACCCTGACACAATCGTAATGAAGCTTAAGTTTTTTTGACAGATTATCCTAAAAAATTTTTTGGTCTGTAAAGTATGATTCCTTACAAACAATTTTTTATGACGTTGTAAATCACTTTTCTTCAAATTACATATTTTTAAAATCAATATTCCCCCGGTAGATTTTTTCTATCTGTGAGAACTCGGGATTATTCATTGAATTCCGAAGAATACTTTAGTTAAAAAAAATACGCGCTTTGCATTCATCCTTCAAACTTAAAAATCAATTTCCGCAATTGACTTCCAAGATTCTTCAACCCAAAGGATTTTATTTTATTGTTTATGCTCAACGAAGAAAGAGTTTCAACGGAAATGAGGACGAAAATTTTTTTCTACATGATATTTGAGCAAATTTAGTTCGTTCTATCGCTTTGCTCCGAACGTATGGCATTGCAATTATTCTGTCAAATCTCAAATAAATAACTAATAGGCCGAACTTGAGCAATAATCAAGAAAGCAAAGGAAGGTAAAGAAAGAAAAGAGTAAAGAGAAACAAGCAAGGAAGTAAAAGCATAGAATCAAGAAAAACGTAACCAAAATCATCATTGCTAAAGATCAAAAATTTAAATTTCGAAACATCTTCTATGGTCAAATCAAATCACAAATGTGTACCATTGGCAAAGATTAACACGGATACGATTACAATGTCATCATCACCGCGTCAACCAAGAACACGGTTCTTACAAATCTAAAATATTTTTTAAAAAATCACAAAAATATAATTTAAAATACATACAAATATGCAGAATACATACAATAAGTATGTAGGAAAGCATTTCAAACCATCCTACTTCATCCTATTTATCCTATTACGCTGGTTTAGTACATATTCTTCTTTTATTATTTGCACGTGCGTGGTGCGAAGTCTTAAAATACTTTTGTGTATCTTGGAATTTTTACCAACACAAGTCGCGGAAGGATTTCAGACGTAACCAAAAACTCGTATTTGATCCGTCAGCTTTCCAAAAAACTTCTATAGAATAATTTGTGCAAAAAATTTGTCTTCAAATAAAAATTTTTGGAGAATGATTCAAATAAATGATTTGAAACAGTATCCTCAATAGCGATTTTTTTCTCAATTTTAGAGTACACCATGCAAACATCCAGTGATCGTTCTGCAGGACGTCTCATTTCCCGATCTGCATGCATTGGTGGAATTCATTTATCATGGTGAAGTGAACGTTCACCAGAGGTCATTAAGTTCATTTTTAAAGACGGCTGAAGTACTTCGAGTATCTGGTCTAACACAACAGCAGGCGGAAGAAACAAATAGTGTAAGTATGCTCAACAGTGATAATCCTGTACATTGCTTTAACAAAAACCAACAACGCAACTACATATGAATCCTTTTTGTTCTGCACATACAGCAATTAGCACAAATCCAAAATCTGGCGAATTCTGGTGCCCGTACACCAATCAATCATCATCCATTCTCGGAAAAAATTCACGATGAACCGCCATTATTTACACAGGGTGCATCACCTCCACCACATCTTAATAGTTTACATTCATCGATGCCCAATTCTTCGGTTAATCAATTGCTGCGACGTGCTGCCGCTGCGGCTGCATTTCGACGGGATCGGCAAAATTCTATTCAATCGGACGATTTATCTATGAAACGACATCGACCTGATAATGGAATAGCTGGTAATAATAACAGTCCTGACGTAACAAGCCACATGCCACAAGTGACAGCTGCAGACTTTTCTACTATTAAGCACAACAACAATAATACACCACCGTTAAAAGAAGACAAATGTGAGAAAAATGAAGGTAAGATGGTCGAATTTTTGAAAAGTTCAATCAGATCATAAAAGGACTTTTGATGAAAATGCGAATTTCTTGGGGGAAGGGTAAATTTCTGACCCTAATGGCGTGTATTTCTCTGCACGTGTAGCCTGTCAAAATAAACTGTTTAAAGTAATACAAACAGGGTTGGTCAGGCGTTGGTCCTGACATAAATCAAATTTTCGAAAAAAAGCTAAAACAAACGAAACTAAGCAACTCAATGTTTTGTCGAATTTTTCCAATGTGGTCTGATTGAAAGCTTTATGTGTTCACAATTTAAAGAGTTTTTCTCCTTATTGAAATTAGTTTACTATCCCGTTAAAGGGAACATACAAACAGGGAATGGCAACGGATTATCGAATGCGGACAAAGACAGTTTAACACCTTCACCGGCAAGTCGAACTGCAGATGATGTTAAATCTGAGCCCATGGAATTGGTATGTTCGAATAACAATCCGCCTTCAGATGAGCACAGCAATGATTCGACTGGTGATAATGATCCAAATCGATCAAGTAGTGTTTGTGATGGAAAAGGCTCATTAAGGTAGGACATGATTTTACCTAGATAGAGCATTGTCATTACAACAAAGGTCCTTTTCAGTTCCGCCAACGATGATGAAATTGAGAACAGCATACACTCACATCACCCGCCTCCTTTTTTAATGTCCCCGGCAGAAAGTAAATTGTTTTCAACACCGGGGTCGTATAATTTTTCAATGGCTGCTCTAACAGATGCCACCCTACAAGGTAAGAATTTCCCCTTATTGTATTTCTATCTTTATTTAACATTTCGAAATATCCAAATAGTTTTTTACTAAATCAGAGGATTCTACAAATTAATCCTTACTCATATCCTACTCAATATAATTGGAACTTTTCAATTTGCCAAAATAATTTTTTTAATAGGAAAGTATTTATTTTCAAATCAATATTTAAAAATATATTCTATCAAATAAAAAGCTATTATAATCGAATTTATTTTAAAATACTATTGTCTACCCCTCTGAGCTCTTGAAAAACTTGCATATTATCAATATGCCATGGAGCAAATCAAGGAAGTCGTTGTTATCATTATTTCAACTTATTTCATAAATATCTAAGCATTCAAGCCTCAATTTTATCACTTGCTTAGTGTATACAATGCCTTGATTATAGTCCTATTATTTAAAGGATATGTCAAAGTTTCAGAAAATATAAAGAGCTTTTCTTTTCTTTTGATAATATCTTCATTGCACGACTATCCAATTGCTAATTCCATTATAATCCGGCTAGCCATTCGATAAAATAAAGACTAAACTCTCCTGTAAACTGTTAAAAAAATTTTTTATTAAAACATTGTCGGATTTTTCGATTGAAGAAACTTATTTTTGGTTAGAACATTTCATACATATGTACCCAATACCACGGGCTTGTCACTTTGATTAAACATTTCCAAGTAAAATATCTTTGGACAAAAGTGTTTGTTTTATGATTACCTTTGAAAATTTATTGTTAACTTTGTCATAGCTTTCTACCTTGATTGTAAAGTAACATGTCCTGTCATTATATTTGACAAATCCCGAAATTTTATTGTAATATATTGTTACTATACAATATATTATATTGACTCGTTTGAGTGATTTTCTACTCTTTAATGTTATCAGCGTGTAATAATCTGATTAGTTCGATATATTTAAAACGTTGCTCCTTGCGTGGATTCTGAAAAGGCACTTAACGCACTGTTAGAGATGTTTCTAGTTTGTCTAGGATCAAGCCAACCAGATATAATAGAAATAGAAGTGGCATATTTAAATCTTCAACGCTACTTTTTAATTTTTTAATACCTCTCTACTAAATAAAAAATATCTCAATAATAAGAAATTGACACAAAGAGAGGATTGTCAAAATCAATTACTAACTTTTTCATCAAAGCGTCAACACTTCTATGAGAGAGAGACTTAATGAAACTTCGAGCAACAAATTATTGAACAAAATAGTGCATACGAGGTCTGGCTATTAAATAACGAGACTGCGCGCCTATAGGGCCCCGTAGAGGGGTGGGGAAAAAATGAGTAGTGTGTTGGGTATCTAGATATCTTGTCTATGCACGTACTAAAACACGTTCTCGTCACTATTATTGTATTTGTGCAGTAGCGGTTTGAAACGAACGTGTTTTTTTCTCGTGCCGAAAACCATGTGTGACGAAAAACAGGAGCAACGTATCAATCTCAAATTTCTCGTTAAATTTAAAAAAACTCCGACTGAGTGCTATAAATTGTTGCAAGAGGCCTATGGGGACAATCTTCTATCTCGTGCGCGTGTTTTTGCGTGGTGTAAGCGCTTCAGTGAGGGCCGAGAGAGCACTAAAGATGACCAACGCCCAGGTCGCCCTGTCATTGTTTAAACTCCGAAAACAGTGACCAAAATCAACCAAATTGTGCGTGCAGATCGTCGAATGAGCATCCGGATGATTGCCGAGGCTGTAAACGCCGATAAAGAAACGGTTAGACAAATTTTACACGAGGAATTACACATGACAATAGTCTGTGCGAAGTTGGTGCCAAAAAACCTGACTCCTGACCAAAGGCTCTTACGTCAACAGGTCTGCTCAGATTTCCTTGAAAGGTTAAAAAAAGATTCCGGACTGATGAAAAACATTATTACTTGCGACGAAACGTGGATTTTTCAATACGATGTTGAAACAAAGCGGCAATCGATGCATTGGAAGACGCATGAATCACCCAGAATCAAAAAAGCAAGGATGTCCAAATCAAAATTCAAGGCAATGTTGATGGTTTTTTTCGACATTAACGGTATCGTGATGACTGAATGGGTTCCAGAGGGTCAGACTGTCAACCAGACTTACTATTTGTCAGTTTTGGCAACACTGCGAGAACGAGTTCGTAAGAGCCGGCCCGAGTCGTCGAAGAACATCTCATGGATTTTGCACCAGGACAACGCACCTGCGCTATTTGTTATTTGTAACGCGCTATTTGTGGAGCAGTATTTGGCCGATAAGCGCACTCCAGTGCTCGATCACGCGCCGTACTCAGCAGATTTGGCACCGTGCGGGTTTTTTTTTGTTTCCAAAGATACAATCTGCTTTGAAAGGATCCCGATTTGAGTCGATGGAAGCGGTAAAGCAAAAAACGGAGCTCTGCCTAAAGGCCCTCACCAAAGAAGACTTCCAGCGCTGCTTCGATCAATGGAAAAAACGTATGGAAAGGTGTGTGGCGAAGAAAGGGGAGTATATTGAAGGGGAGCATTCGAATGTAGAATAATTTTTATAATAAAACCCTTTTTCGTAACCAGTCTCGTTATATAATAGCCAGACCTCGTATTTGACACAAAACAGACAATCCAAAACATCTTAAATAAAACCTTGAACTTCAAGTGAAAACCATGGATTTCTTTTTACACAACCTTATATTATCTCCTTTGTTCATTGTTTTATTGCCGTGGGCCAATTCTTTATTGGCTTGTAGCTCTATATGGCCTTGTCTGAATTGCTTTAAAGCGCCAAAACTATAAAATCAATCTAGCCGAAGCACCAAGTGAACATTGTTATTACATTTTTTGTAATTTTCACAACGCAAAAGGCGATTGAAAACCGTTGATGTGCGACTAAGTTGTTCAAACACTTTTAGTCCATGCTATTATCCTTTTCCATCGCAAGTCAATATTGGTAAATCTTTAAGCCAAAACACATGAACTGTAAACTGAGCAATAGCCCCCCAGAATTGTTGTTAAATACATACGATGGGGTTGGTTTTGTTTTTAAGCATGTTTTTTAATTTTTTATTTTGTAGTTGAACTACATACTATGGTCTGGTATCATTATTTCTTGTATTCTATACTAAACAAGGAATTTTGTTAATTGAATTATTTAATTTTTTTTCAAATGAATTAAATTATTATTAATAACTGAATTCTGAAAACAAACTATTGATGTTGAAAGTCAGCAAGTCTAACATTTGAGGAACGTTTAAATAACTTTTGTTTAAAAAATATTGCTTTACGATTGCAGGTATGAATTGTTATGTGTCTGAAAATAAAAGAGTATTGTAACAGTTACAATTCTGCCACTTTCCACATATTGATTCGATTTAATCGTCTTCAATGAAGATAATTTTTGATCTATGGCTCAAGTTCTCTTCTTTGGTACATTGTTATCATTATCCTGCAGTCTTGTTTCCAGTTGGCGTTGATGTTGATGTCTTCTTACTGCTTTCTCAATGTCTATACTGGATTGTTGAGGGATGTTAATATGTAAATCCAGTTTTAATTTATTTGTAGTTTTTTCTTGTGCTGTACTATTCTCCTCTTTCCTTCTCTTTTGAAGTTATAGTGCTATATCGACATATCTCGCTAACTTCTATTCTTATTTCGGATGTTGTTATTCCGCTGCACAAATCCTGATCTGCATTGTGGGCTCACGTGGTTGAAACTTACTCCCTATTGCTGGGTTCAAGGTGCGACTCCAGTGATAACGGGCGGCATGAATGCTCCTGCGGTCCCTAGACGCTAAGTAAAACCACGAAAACTAAGTTCTTTGATTGATGTATAGTGTCCGAGCTTGCTAGTTACTATCGTATGGAGAATTCTTGTGACAAGTTCCATAAATCTCAACCCTAGAGGTTAATCTGGTAGCACGGCTAGCTGGTAAGTCTCCATTTGCATGGTGGTTCCAGCTTATTGGATTAAGGATCTTGGGAAGTATATTGCGGGCTATTGGTACAGAGAGGTGGCGTGGCTTTCTCACGCGTGATCTCTCACATGGCTCTCCCAACAGCGTGAAGGGTTCAATTTCTACCATTATAAAATTTGGAGATTATAATGGTTTGGGGGGGCGGTAGTAGACGAAACTCACCTCTTGTCAAAAGAGAAGTTAGGTTTTATCAAGTCAGGTATTCTCATTAAAATTTTTCGTTTCGTGTACTCTTCAAAAGCTGCTTGACTGCCCGGTTCCCTAACATTTTTCTCCGGGACCATCTCCAATTTTATTTTCATAGTTTTATATATAGGCTTTTATATTTATTTTCATCAATAATTCTTAGAAAATCAGGGTGCTTTGCTATTGAGGGTATGACCAACGACCGTCTTTATGGATTTGATAATAATTTTAACATTCTTCTTACTTTGCTTGATTAATTTGAGGATGCTTGATTATTGTGACGTAGAGTCTTCAATCATGAAAGGATCAGAATGTTATACTTTTTCTCGCTAAAATTCATTCTCCAGAGTTGTGCTTTTAACTTCGTTATTTCATAACGCTCTTTAAATCACTATTTATGAATTGCTTAGCAAACATCGTAATTTTATCGATTGATATATTTCAGCAGGGTGTTGTTATATAAAGTTCAAACGTTTTAAGTTGTTATCTAAAGTTCGTTCGGTTGCATTTTTGCAACCTGGTTGTTATATGATATCTAACTCTCTTTTGTTCTTATTACTTTATGCATAAAAGTTAGTATAATGTTGGTTTCAAAACAGTCTCCCCTGTTCTATGTTTGTCCATTTTCGGATAGAATTTCTTTCTGAGCTCTTTTGATTAACTTTCTCACCATCAAAACTTACTGGGCCCTCTAGGATTGTTTGGATATTTTGGGTGTTTCTTTTTGTGGCGGAACAATTTACAACAGAACTTGAGTTTTAAGGAAGGTTAGAACCAACTCAATTGAAAACCACAAAGTTTTTAGTATTTTTGAACTCATGTTTATGGCCTACTTCCACAAAAACTATTACTTGAAGACGGCTCTTGATTAACACTGTTGCTGAATTACAGAATTTCCAGTTAAATATAATGCTGATTCATCTGGTTATATTGAATTATACTGACTTTATATAGATTTATCAGACAAGCGTCATTATTCTCATCTCAAAAATGGTTCAAAAAATCATTTAAGTCGGACATTACTCTTTGGTCATGTCACTGAATCCAAGGCGTTATTGTTCTTATGCATAGATTCAAAACTCAAAATATGCATGAACCTGTGTTTCAAAGGAGTCTAGACTGATGTATTTTGAGTGGATGCGGACATTTATGTTGCTGGGCCATCTCTATATTTATTGCTGAATATTCCCTTTCAAAGAAATGTACGAAAACCATTTTATCTTGACACGTCATGTCATTTATGAGTTGTCCCTTTGGCGAAAAACTAGTTGCTGTAATTTCAATACCTAATCCTTATTTGAGCACTGCTTGGCCATCGATTCGATGACTATATTTAGATTTTAAAATAGAAGTATGCTCGATTTACCCAAAACTTTTATGGAATGTCCTGAACTAAATTTGAAATTTAAAATAATTATAATTTTTTTCTTTTAGCCATAGGATTGTTCACAGTATCAATGGGTAGTTGACTGTGATTCGTGTCCATATTAATATTTGGGAAAAAGCTTTAACCCTAGTATTGTCATAATCAATTTTCTCATGATTTCCATAATCAAAACCTACTTAAATTTTTGTCTTATTGTAACAAGTCAATTCGTTAATTCGTTAAAATCGGATCAACATAATTTACAATTTTGGTCTCAAATCACAAATTTTCAAATTGAAGGTACCCTTTTGATTATAAAAATACGCACAAACCATTCCATTTAAATTATAAGGGATACTATTAAAAGAATTGTATACTTATTTTGGCAGTCTCAGCCTTTTTTTCGAATCTCAAAGAAAACTGAGAGTGGTTTTACCAATTCTTCTTATATCTGTTTTAAGAAGAGGATAGAGAACTTTATTATTTCAATCTCTTAATGAGGTATGGAGATGAAAGGCTTTTTACGCCCTGCATGAGGGACTCTCAGCAGCAAAAAGCTACTAAACTATATATATAGGTTGATTTCACTCTGAAAACCTAGCCTAGAATTGTTTGTGACCTAACATCGGGCAGGATCTCTACTGCCTCGCCGGTTGCACCTTTGGTTAGATAGCTCAATTTTGCAGCCGGAGGGAGAAAAAGAGGTAGAAGTTACTGTAAAGGTTGCTCCTCTTCCCTCTGCGTTATCCAGTGGTCCAAGAACCCTTCCTTCTTCAAAAGAATCACCCGAGCGTCATATACCTCACCGTTTAATTTTTGAAGTGATGATATCATCATATCAACTAGACTTTTCTGAGAGTGTTCCTGAGTGTTTCCATATAACATTGATATAACATAAAAAATATATAACATTATATAACATTAAAAAAATTAGTTTATCAAAACAAAGTTCATAATTGAATTTGACGCTGATTAAGCATAAGGTTTTCAATGCATTTTTTTGATTCAGACATTTTTAATACCAAGGATAATCATGCTTATCGAAATCTTTTACATTAAAACTATATTGTGCATCTTTCTCAAAAGAGCAGAGCGAATTTTTTTGTAGATTATCCAAAACTGATCCTCTTTTTGAATGGAAGATTTTCTATGATCAAATGTCATTCCTTTCAAATGTCCAGGTAGTCCAGACGACAAAGTCGTTACAATGTTCAATTCTTGTACAAAATCCTGGCTTTGGGAATTACAGAGTGATACTTTGGTTTTGATCTTGATATTCGACTATCAGCTTATCTACTTATCAAAATGCGTCAGTTGTATTATTCACAGATACCATGCTCCGAAGAAAATGTCTTCTCGTATATCTTTGGCCATGGAATCAGACTCTAGTGTCCCTGAGTGTCTCTGCTTCAAGAGTTGTCTGCTACAACATTGGTTATTGCCATACTGTTTAAATTAAGACTAGGTGAATTGAAACAGACAGACATGAAAGGCATAAAATAAGATATGCATTGATTTTCATTTGTTTTTAACAGTTTTATTTCAATTCTTTCATGCGTATGACAACATGTACCTTGAAAAACGCAGAATATCCGGAGAGATTAAAGCTTATTCAAATCCTGACAGTGTTATGTTCTTCAATTTGGAATTTTATTTGGAAGTTTCTAAAATATTTTACACATGTTTCAAAAAATTGTATTTCAACAATTTTTTGAAGAAATCGAAAAATTGGGCAAAGAAAATTGGCCTAAATGATGCGCAAGAATATAAAAATTAATGCGTTTGAGTAAGAGCGTAATTAGGCGTAAATAATTTCGGAGTGAATTCTACAAGTAAAAAAAATTATACAAAAAGCGTTAACAACACCTAAGGTATCGTGCCTTTTCTTGATCAAGCTTTCCTTAGATTTATTAAGTGTTTCAGGTCGATTGTTCAATTCAGTTCAATTCAAACCAGACTAACTATTACTTCTTTCTTGATCAAAGGAGAGAGTCTGCTAACATTTTCAAAATTATTTGAAATGGTCCTCAAAAAAATAGTCCAAAATTCTAGGGTAGAAAGTTTTCTGCAATTTTCCTTTCCCAACAAATTTCAAACCTGTACATGTGACATAGATGTACTCCAAATCATCATAAAATATATATTTTATATATTTTTCCTTACATTTAGGGTTCAGTTCGCAACTCCAATCCGCCGCTGAATTGACCGGATCACCACAAGGTAAGCATTAAATTTTTCTTTGTTTTTACATTTATACTATATATCCAAACGCAATAGAATTAAAAATCGATTATTTTTTTCTAAATCTGAACCTTTCGATCGTAATAAGAATTTTTTTACACTAAAAACCGATAAACGAAAATTAATTGCACAGAACAGGACAAATACGAAAGAAAAAAGAAATTTTGCCTTAACAGCATGAAGTGTGGCTTTCTTTTAATCTTCTTGAAGGAATGATAACAATTTGCATAAATTAGTCAGTGAAATTCATGTTTATAAATTATTTGTTATGCGATAAATATTTGAGCAATGCAGAATAAACATTTAAAGTCAAAATTAATGCAAAACAAAACTATGTAATGCAAAATTTCTTTTTAAATGTAAATTTCAAATTATATTTTATGGTGAAAACATCAAAAGAAATATTCAATCGGCATTTTTCTGTTAGATACAATTTTGAAAATGACTGTGAACTATTGACCAGAGCTAGTTGAGCAAGATAACGATAGGGATGCTTTGATAACTAGCGAAACCGAAAAACATATCTAGAGGAAGTCAAAATTATTTAGAAAATAAGGCGTTTACTGTAGAGTTTCTTATAAAAAGTGATGTTAGAACCCTTTTCATTATTTACGAACGCGGTGAGTTTTCAAAATCCCATTTCAATTTGCAATACGAGTTATAATGTTTGTTGGTGATTGCAATCAAAAATTCGTTCTAGCTTTCTGGTATTTATTCACTTTATATTGATAACAATAAACCAAAAAACAAACCCTTCCATGTGAATCTCATCCGCGTAAATTTAATGTGGTTGAGTGGTTCTAAATGTTAAGCAGACTTCACGGCGCTAACAATTTCTCATTCAAAATATCCATTGAACCCCCGCCGCACACCACATCCTTTACAACTAACTTTATACATCACATTGATTTAGTATAACATCTATCCAGTTTATAGTACCCACCAAAATATGTTACTGCGAAAGTTGTAGGCATACACATTTAACCATTCTACAGTCTTTAGTTTATAAATTGAATCACATCATCCCAATGTGTGAAATGAAAAGACAACCTTACAAGTGAGATTTCTGGGAAATTCCCGAGGATGGGAATAGTTGAAGGCTTACATATGTGCTACGATTTAGTCCTTTTTGTTTGGCTTCACAACAGATAAAGCAACTTGTTGAGTGTTAAAATTCAAGTTGTTCTCATGTTGCCACTTTAAAGGATGATACTACTTCCCGGCGAATATACAAAGGATGAAAGCGATAGAGACGGAAGAAACACTAGTCATTTCATGTTGTATCTTTCCCACATACTAATTGTATTTTCACCTTTTTCACGCACCGCTTACAATTTCGGGTATACCCTGAAAACATTTTCATTTAACACCTCATAAGCCACTTTTGTTAGGAGGTTGATTTTGATAAGCAACAAAAGTTCAGGACATGCGGCGTACAGGGGTGGAGGAGGGTAAGAACATGAATAGTTCGGATTTTCAGGAAAAGCATGCATGATTTCGAACAGAATGTTAGTTAATGAGATTTAATCGGCTGTCAGGTTTATGAGTGTGTATCTTTAATGGGTTAATTACACATTAGATGATAGATGTGCTATATCAACCGCACTAATTATGTTAACATTCAATGTGTCAGAGTTCAACAAATGCTTTAAGGCGTGATTTAGAGGAGAGATGAATTTATAATGACTTATGATGGATACGCTGAATTATGTCTGAAATTTATTGATTTGTTAGAATTATGGCAACAATTACAGTCTAATTCATCTCAAACTGTTGACGGATTACACTTGAACGGAGGAGTGCGTGGACATCCGTTCAAAGTGCATCCAAGTGTTGGTTCGGGAAATAATTTTAGTTAAAGAGACAAACATATGAGTACATGGAACTTATGAGAAATACAATCAATAGTCTTGAAGAAAATATTGAACATATTCTATTGAATTGACTGGCCTTATGGGAGGCTGAGAACTGTTGCATTGCAGTCATCTTTGTCAGTTAAATTTTAGCACCAACTTTGCTTACTCTAGCGGAGACTGCAGACACCTACTTTTGTGCTATAGAATTCACCGATTCCTTCGGACACGTTTTTCATGAAAGAACTAGTATTTTTGTCTTGCTCGGCAAATAAACTTAAACGGAGAGTGAATTATGTATTTTCCACTCTTTTTTGTCTATCTGCCACTAAATTTCTTGATCCGAATTATCAACTATTAAGTTATATTTGTTCCTCTGCAAAATTCAATGGGGACATGAGATCTTTGGGTCTTCTATTAATTTCATTTCATCGATTGGCAAACTTTTCAGAAGACACAGCAAATAATAAAAGTGGGCACGTGTGTCTCTAACTTTATCAGACTCTATAAAACTCAAAAAGCTGATCCCACGAAATAATTCTTAAAAATACATTTCAAGATACACGTTTTAAAACCCTACGTGTATCCCAAAATCTTAGAACATTAGTTTGTACAGCTAAGATCATGTTCATATTAGAAACTAAACTGTTCTGTAGCGTATCCCTGGAAGATCACACAAAATGCTATGTTTGTTGTAAAATTTTGTTAGTAACTAAGCAAAATTTGTGAGTTTTTCGTTGACACAAAGGTATCCGTAAACCACCTAATTCTAATCGGTCCCATCCGATAAGTCACTTGAACTTTTCTGTCTTGGCTCATCCTTTCGTTTTCTCAAGTCAAATTTCGTAGCGTTGTCTGAGCCCAGCGACTTACGGCGGTTCGCTAGGACAGTCGTGAATGCATCCCGAAATAATATCCTCAGATTGATTAAAAGCGAATATATCTATTTGCGCTATCCTATTGCGAATTCACACCGAAACTTGTAACACATGAAGGTAGAAATCAGAAAAAAAATAAGAATACTTAAGAAGAAGTATCGAAATTTATAAAACCCCACCTAGATATTAATGTATTGACTCACATGAAAATGAAACGCCTATGTCCTTTTCGACGAGATCTGTCTAGTGATAAGCCTTAACTTTCACTTAAGTCGTAAATTTACTTAAGTAATTTGGACACAAGCAGAAATTTTCTTGCTCTGAACAAAAAATGCGGGAACACAAACACCGAAAACAGCCTTGGTTGCATAAAAACAAGAAACAAAATATTTCTAGTGGCTTAAACGCACTGTTTTGAGACGAAAGTTTGTGTCGAATCTCAATGCGTCCACAGTATGAAATTCTTGCGAACTGAAATTTTCAATTGTTTTATCAAGATTAAGCGTTCTTTTTTTGTAACATTATCGCTGAAATACTAATATAATAAGACTAATTAAACATTCTAAAAATAGACGATCGTCAATTACTGCGTCTGTTATCAGGTTCCTAATTTAACCTTTTTTGAAGGTTATTTTTAGTTTTATCAAAACACCCCAGCAGCGGCGGTTGCAACCGGTGTCTGTGAAAGTTATAGGGTTTATAATTATAGTTTTAACAGCATTTGTACATGTCGCGAATGTACTGTTTGTCACAATAAAAGCTCCTTATCAGCACTGGTTTTTTTTTGCTTCGATGTGATAGGATTGTTCTTTTTTCAAGGTTTCTAACAACTATTTACACAGGTCAACAGTTCACGTCATTTTCAACATGGTATTCTACAGATTTTCAGAAATATTTTATTTCTTGAACGATAAAAAACGGTAAAATCAAATCGCGAAAAATAAGCAAACAAGACTTAGAAAGTAAAAAATCTCCAAGTATCAAACAAGATTTAGCCAAAGTAAATTGAGCAGGAAAGTTAGAACAAATATGATTTGGACATTGAAGGACAAAATATAAAAATAAATTATTGAAAATAAATGGAAACTTGATGCGAAATAATTTTTTTTTTTTGAAATAAAACTAAATTTTAGTAAATATATTTGAGAGAGTGTAAAATGCATAAGAAACATGAAATATATATTTTCCGTGAATTGGTTTTTGTGTGCTAATTTTGTATTCGTATATTTACATATATATCGTGCCATTTCGTCGTGTTTGTGTGTTTTCATTTAATATAATATAATAATATTTATAAGTTTAACTACAGTTCTCATTTTAATCCGATTGCAGTTTATTTCTGACAGTATTCATTTTAACTTTTTGATTTTTCTTTTAATTTTGTTATCTCATTTTACACATAATTTGTTTCACTAACCATGAATATTTCATTTAAAGCCCCTTTAATTTAGTAAATTTCAAATCAGCATTATATATATATATATTATGATCACATATTTTGCCCTATTTATATTATATGGTAGATATTATTTGATTCCATTTGACTGAGTTGTCCGCACATTTAACATCCATTTGCTGAATAAAAGTATGAGGAGTATAATTTACGACAAATTGGTTTAATATTTAAATAAGCGCTTATTTGGCTCATTTTGGTTTTTAAAACAATAATTTTTGGTTGAGATTATAAATATGTATGTACATCAATGGTGCACTTTTATAATTTTATATAATAATTGGGTTTGTGTTAGGCTAAATTGAATAATAAAATTGAACTCATGGTATTCGACGAAAAAAAAAATTCAACAAAATTACAAATTGGACCACGCACAGCGTAATTTTTTGTTTTTTTGTTTGACCTAAACAAAAAAATTCAATCAGGATTACAAGCTATCTCGATTGAAGGTATCTCCAAAATGTATAAATAGGAAATCAATATAGTACAAAGTTTCGCCTGTTTACAAAAAGTTTAGGCACCCCTACTCGATTGGCTACTCAACAAATTTATTATACAATTAAAAACAAAAATATCTCCGCCCCGAAAATTGTTTCGAAAATCCTGCGAATACAAGAGTGTGCACCGTTTGAAAAATTCAATTTGACAAAATCTACCACAAAATCATAAAAATCCCATTGGTTCTAACCTCTTTCAATATATATTTTTTTTTTCTTAGCGAGATTAAAGTGTAAATTTAGGATAGAACAGAAATATAAACTGAAAACTGTTTGGTAAAAAAAACAAAAGTTTTTCTAAATAATAACATTTATTGCAGAATATATTTAATAACAATGATATTTTTTTTATATTAATGATAATAATACAATAATTGGGCAAGTTATGAATGGATGCATTTATAACCCACGCTTATGCATTGATTTGCAAACAACGCAAATTTCATTCATGCTTAGCTTCTAATCAGTTGAAAACGAAATGAAATTGACATATTAATTATTTTATTTCCATAGAATTTAAGTTGCAAATATATATATATTTACGCATATGAATAGTGTAAAATACTCGAAAGATTGAACAGGAAATTTACTGAATTGGAAATTGGAAACAAAACAAAAATAACAATTATATGTACATTTTTTGGGCACATTTGATTTTCAATTATTTGAGTTTCTTTATGGAGTCGTAGATAATTGATAGATAAAAATTAATAAATTGTATATATTTATGTAAAAACGAACAACAATAGTGCTAACATTTTTCAATCTTGTTAACAAGGACAGAATAATTTGAATGCAACACCGACAAATTTCAGAAGTTTGTTGTTACCCTTGTCCGAATTCAAGGAAGGTAATTTGTTTACACTGCTGGCAGTGTGCGTTAAAGTTTCTTCAATTAAGAATGGAACTACGATGTTTAGAGGTGATTTGTTGAAACTGGTATTATATCTAACCATAAGTCGAACCTAAAATCTTCAGTAAATTTTTCTCTCTCTTATCCGGCTTCGGCCTTTGTTTTTCTTTTAAATGTATTTCATCTTATTTTAAAGATATAGAAGTTTGTCAACTTTTCCCCGAATTTCTGGACATCTTAAACCATCCTTATAGTTTAATATAAATTCTACGAGTTGTCTTACATTATCCTATTTGCTCCGTGATCGTTTGAAATTTCCTATTACAGCAAGGAAGCTGTACCTACTCTACCGACCTTATCAATCTTCAAACTAGAAAAGTTATAGTTACCACACACCATCAAACTTATATTGTCCCAGAGGTACTAAAAAAAATTTTGAAAAGATTTGGCAATACACAGAAAATTTCATCACAACGATTTTGTAGCCTTTGTCATATTGATACATTTACATAGCTACGTTTCCTTAAAAACTAAATATTGGAATCCCACCCCTATCAGTGATTTTAATTCAAATTTTGGGATAACTCAACTATTGATACCTTAATTTTACCCTCCAAATAATTTGCCGTCATGGCCGATTTTCAAGGAACCGAATAGAAATTATTCAATTCAAACCATTAGATATCCTTTGATAAAACTCATGAGAAATTTGTTTTAGTTATTTGTCAAGGCAAAGGCATCCAATATAGGGGCATAAAATACATTTGTATTTATGCTAAGAATGTGTTGCAAGCAAAACTTAATGAATTTATCAGAATTTATTATTTAGACGTGAAATGTTGGCACTACAAGTTCAGCTTATTAATAATGATAAATAAAATATGTAATTGGTTGCAGGGAGCACAGCTTTTAACTTGAAACACATTTACGTTCTCCAATGAACGGAAGACAGATATAACACGAATAGCAAACATTGCAAGCATCCAAAAGCGAAAATAAAAAATCAAGCGATTTTTTATTTATAAATAATATGCAATAATCATTACGATTTACTTTGTTTTATACACTTATTTTCTTTTCGTTAACCAAAAAAAAAAATTCGAATGCTTTATAAAGCGATTGCTAAGATACAAAACTAATGGTTGCCGGGTGAATGTAAACTTTCATAACTTAGTTGTTTTTTTTTTTCGTTTTCTTAATTATTTATTTATTTTTCTAACGACAATTTCGTCCAGAATGTAATTACTGCCAAGCGCACGGTAACTTTGAAAAATTTACATTTCTCATTCGAAAAATTAAAACATCAAATCAATGTTGATAATGTTAATATTTAGACTTAATCCAAAGACAAGACAATGGACTTAAATTTTTACACGAGCTATTATGTTAAGTAGCTTTGATTTCAAACGAAAATCATGGTATTTTGTAAGATATTTACTTTTAATGTTCTCCGTAAACCATGCGTTAATTTTAATCATAATATTTTTTGTGTGTGTGAATAAGCTTTGTTTTGTATTTAATACTTTTGTTGATGTATTTTAATGCAATTGGTGTTGTCTTATCACTAGCTTCATTTCAGTTTACATACATTTATATTATTTTTTTTTAATGAAAATTAACCTCGACTACTTAGGTAAAATGTGAGGGATTTATTGGAGATGACAATTTTGAAATTGGTATAGAAACATTTGTAAATTTTAGCGAATAATTTTTCAATTGGAATTGGAATGTTGATTCAATAAGTCGATATTAATACTAGACCCCAATCAGAAATTAGCTGTTTTGAAAATACACTATGGTGATGGTGTTATACACAAAGATTTTCGAAAATAGACCAAAGCATTTTATCCCTTAATTATAAAATGTAAAACCCCTCTAAATATCTACAAAAAAGAGCAAAACGCAATCTGCTTTAGGCTAATACGTCGTATTTGTTTTCTTGCCTCTGTCGTCAGGTTATCTGACGACGAACACGCCACCTTCAATTTCATCAACTACCATCACATCATCTACAATTCGTGGCAACAATCTATCGAACTTATCAATGGCACCACCATTTTCTTCATCGTCGACCGTTACAATGATTCCGTCACTTGTTCCATCATCTCCGTCTCCTGCGCCATCATCGGGTTCTTCCATGCTGATGTCAGCAAGTAACGCAGTTGCTGCAGCAGCGGCCGCCGCAGCTGCAGCTGCTGGCATGGCATCCGCAGTAGGAGCATCCGGCACTTCAGCATCAGGATCAAATGCAATGGGAGGTGTGCCTGGTGAAGATTTCAGATGCGATCCTTGCAACAAGAATCTGTCCTCGCTCACGCGCCTCAAACGCCATATACAGAATGTGCACATGCGTCCTACCAAGGAGCCCGTTTGCAACATCTGCAAACGTGTATATAGTTCATTGAATAGCTTAAGAAACCACAAGAGTATCTACCATCGAAATCTGAAACAACCAAAAGAGGAACCGAATCAAAACGCGCCAATGGCACACTCGGGACATCCCTATTTCTCAATCAATCATCGTCAGTCATAGGCAAACGTCTTAGAACTTTTCTTCACCTAGATTTTATTTAATGCAGTCGACGTGTAGCATTTCTGTGTTTTATCTTTGCATATGATTTTTACTTTAATACAAATCGTTTATGTTATTTATCGTTCTATTCAGATTTAAAACATCTAAGTAATAATTTAAGTTGATTTTACGTATTGGTAATATCTAAATCTCAAAATCTATCTAAATTGAAGGGAATTTTGCATGAAACCTTTACCAAACACAAAAAACATCCAACTGGCCCTTTCCTTGCCAGCCGCACTTGAAACCGGTGATAGTTCGGTTGAATGTTTACTGCATCATTCCCTTCGCTTTATCCTTAAAAAAAAACTATTTTCTCTCGACAAACAACACTCTCGGCTCTCTGAAAATCGGCACATCAAAATAGGCGAATTGTAGGTTAACAGACTTTTCATTATAACAATAATTTGTATTGTATCTATCAAATGTAATATACTTAAGCTAGTTGCAACTTGTATATAATCACTATTCGTATTTCACGTAAGTAAATGCATTTTAGCGCTAATTATTGTCAGAGAAAAACTGTTTACCAATTTAAATAGATAGCAAAATAACAAAAGAAAAAATTAAAAACAAAACAAAAAAATGAAAGATGTAACGGGTTACACATCGATATTGTCACAATAATAAAAGACTATCTATAAACAAAAAAAAAACGAAGAAAAATGAAGAGAAAACAATTGAAAATTATCAAGTTATATTTATTTAGAATATTTAGAAATTTCGTTTGTTTATCTACGTATAATCAAAAGGTGCAGGTTTACCAAAACGTATCATAAGGAAAGTGAAAAAATATTCTGCGGTTATAATATCTGATAGAAAATTTTCTGGAAAAATCGGGTTTTTTAATTTGAGACGGCGAAATAAAATTAGAATTGAACACGGTTCGTAAAAATGAAACATTCATAATAAGCAAATTCGAAAATTCTATATTTGGACTAAAAAGAAAACAAACAGCTTTAAGAAAAATTCGTATAATTGTTGAAAAAATCGTCGACTTAAACGACTTTTGATTGTATTATGAAATGTTTTACATAAAATCATAACATAAGCGAAAAGTGATAATCATGAAAGTATACATCGCATGAGCTCAAGCACTTTCACCAACTTGCTGGGCATCTGACCGAAAAAAAGAACATCAAAAAGTGCACAATAAATCCGACTAGTTCGTTGGAACCAATTGGCATCACTACGTATTAAAGGCTGTATATTTTTTCTTTCAATCATAAACCAATTTTGTACAGTTCACAACTGACAAAGAATATTAGTTATGTTTTCGTTCATAAGCAAAAAATAAGTTTTACAATGTCTAAATAACATCTACATTATTATTCCTTGAAATTGGAATCTATTGGGTTTTGAAAAAAAGAGACACTAGTGACAACTTCTATGTTTGAAGAAAAAAGATGAAAATACTCGTAAAACCGTCAATTTTTCTTTAGCAATCAATGAAATCAGGCCATTAATGAAATTTATTTTTTCATTTTTAACATTTGATTTGAAAACAAAATTGAATCTTTTACTTTTGGCATTTGAATCTTTATTTTGAATTAAATTTTCCCCAACAAAATTCACCCAGGTCAACTGAGTCAATTAAAATTATTGAAATTAGTACAGTTCTAATGGTACCAATTGGTTTCAATTGGTGAACCTGTTGGATTTAAAGGAAAACATTTTAATGAATTTCGACTAAAAGTGAATGCTTGCCTTTTGTATTCGTTGCGTATATGCGAATAGTAAACATATTTTCGATTGTAAAAACAATTTAAAACAAATATCTTTTGAAATGCTTGCAAAAAAAATTACGAAAAGAAAATTCTTCTCGCAAAATTTATCAATTTTCCCTTGATACCTGGGCGAAACTAACTATTTTTTTGTTAATTTAGTGTAATCGATTTTTGTTTAAAATTTAATTTTGTCTATCAATTTGCCTGAATCAGAATATCAAAACAAAAACAAGAGATTAAAATAAAATGAAAAAAAAAACAGAAAAACAAAAACAAAGAACGAGATTAAATTCGAACTGAAGTCACTATTGTCTCTTTTTTCTCTCATATCCAATAGGTGGCAACAGCCTCATTGGTGGAGTGATTATGTCCGGTGGGAACGGTTCTAATAATAACAATAACCATCATTCGCATCACTTACATCATCACCACTCGCAACATCAAACGCAACAGCAACAAGCGTCGCAGCAGTCACCGCTTCTTCATCACCATCAGCAGCATCACAGTTCAATCACAGGTGATAATAGTCAACATCCGTCTAACAATTCCAACGCAATCTCACCCACGCAAGCGGGTCGTTTGATTTTACCCCTTCCACTGACTGCGTGCCACCGTTGCGACGTATGCGGAAAACTCCTAAGCACTAAACTAACCCTTAAGCGACACAAGGAGCAACAGCATTTACAACCGCTTAACAATGCCGTTTGTAATCTTTGCCACAAAGTTTTCCGCACGCTCAATAGTCTGAATAATCATAAGAGTATCTACCATCGGCGGCAAAAGCCCCATCATGCATATTTACACCATTCGTCGCACCACCATAGCACATTGCATCATTCGTTGTCGTCGTCCTCATTGAATATCACCAGTAGTAATAATAATCGTGCAATGAATGATGATCATGGTGATATCCTTTCACCGCATCATCAACAACAATCGCCCAACATTATTAAGCCGTGCATTGATTTTTTATGAATGAGAAACTACAACTTTCTAACCGAATCCGATGGATGAGATCCTGATTATAATTTTCGCGAATGTACAGTTCTCCCTACTCAAAACGACAACCCCACCAGAATAACATTTTAGTAACACCATTGATCTGAGCTAACCGCATCATCTGTAACTTCCCGAGCTCTAAAAGAAAGTCGAAAATTCAATGGGGCTTATTGAAAAAGGATGTTGAAACGATAACAAAAACCAATTTCTGGCACTTGAATTATCCCTACGAGCTGTAGCATATGACTCGTACAAATATTTATTTGCATCTTCACCGCCTAATTTCTTTCATAATTTTCCCGGCGAAATTCGGTTCGCGCCATTTTCACCACCTCGGTGCAATAGGTTCAACATGAACCGAAAAGCAAATGCGTCTAAGAAAATTTGACGCAAATAAAACGTAATTGTTGCTTCTACATTTCTGGGAAATCCTTCGTAGCAAAAATATATTTTTTGAATAATTCCTTTACTAAAACTTTTCCCATCGCTAATTCTGGAAGATCAACGAAAGAATTATCCATTCTAATAGTTTTTATCTAAATGTTCCCCTATTTGTGGCCCAGTCAATCGGTTACAGCATTTCCTGGAAAAACTAGCTTAAGCTCTAGTTCATTTTCCATTTGTATTGAAATTTAGCCAAACTTTAAGAGTTTCACTCAAAAATTATTTAAAAGTGATAAGTAAGGACTTTCACCCGGCTGCAGTGTATCTCCTTAAATCATTGAGGAATTACAAATACGTGCATTAAACTCACTTTTCAGTTGCTCATAATATTTTGGCAAAGTTACTTTGGTACTTTGGTACTTTACTTGGATAATAACAATTTTGTTTATCGCACGAAATAAACGGTTTTGATATTGGTTTAATTTGGAATTCATGCAACTTTTTCAATTCGTTCAGGAAATTTATCCTGATTCGTGATTGGCCCGACCGATTGCGAAAATTTTTATATTAATTTTCCCTATAAAGCTCCAACCATCTTCTGATTGCGACAAATCCTATTAAAATAATTTGTAAATCTTAGTGTATTCCATCTTATTTGAATAGCCCAGTAAGGACGATTTTCCTTTAAAAAATGTCTTGGAAAAAAAAGTGAAAATAAAGGATAACGTTTGAAAAAACGTTTGATATTCTTTTGCGAAATCATGCTCCAGAAGGACAACCCATTTATACATGTGAAAGCAATGATATCTACTTCATTGTCATATTCATATAAATCCTTTTCTGTCTATTGCATGCATCCATTGCGGATTTCAGTTGAGTATTCAGCTTACTCTAATATTTCTATGACACTACACACGATGTTATTTAAAAAAAGGTTTGGAAACCTTAAAAATACTTTGAAAATTCTCTACTGAACTGATGCTCGAGAAAGACAGGCCCTAATCCATTTAAACGTGTCAAAGCAATCGTACTTGTTCAATTGTCACATTGGCTGGCATCCGTTTCTGTTTGTTGTTTGTAGCCGATGAACAATTCAGAACAATCTCCTTCTAATTTCCGTTCAGCCCGAACTAGAAAACTACGATGACAGCAACAAAGTATCCCATACACGTTCGTAGCCTTTTAATTTCCACGTTCAACGTAGGAAAAAATTTTCTTTATCATTACAAGGATCTTTTCGGTAACAAAAATATTATCGATGAAAATTCATTCGAAAGATGCTTCCACTCGAACTTCGCTGCAAAAGAGATTTTTTCGGTTAGGTTGCAATTATTGAGTGTCAATTCGAGGCTCGAAGAGCGACCCCATTTCGAAGTTTATATAAGTTCAAATATTTCCAGTAACTCAGCTTTGTTTTTTCGCAGCTGTACCGTTTCGATTTAGCTTCGTCACAAAATTTTTGTTAATTTTGCAACTAGAACGCATGGAGTTCCAAAACAAGAAAAAGCAAAATAATTTTGCTACTATCCTTTCATCAAACTTCAAAACAGTTTCTTCCCGAATTTCGTATCATAGCCACAAGGCTTATAACTCAAATTACACACAACTGTCTGACGGAGTAAATATTGAAAATATATAAAAAAAAATTCCACATATGCGTCCCGTTGAACATTTTTCAGATATTACATCGACTCCATTTAAAATTAAAGATACAATTTTTTAGCTTCGGAAGGTATTCCTCTGGTTCTTCTTTATTAATTTAAAAAATTCAAGGATGCGCGAGTATCTACAGCTGTACGATAGTCGTCAATTATTTCACAGGTCGGTTCAATGTTTCACGCTTCTAAAAAAACAAAATCATTGGAATCTGACAATCTCCTTCTTGTCGGAACAAATAAGAAAAAGCAGGAAATAAAAATTTGTCTCTTTTACTAACTCTCCGAAAGCAGTTAAATCTCCAATAAACTTACTTGTAAAAATGGGCGACAAAACTCTGTATCCACTTCTTCCTCAAAAACGATCGCCAGAGAATCCACCTCCCTCGCATGTCTTCGTAAATCAGAGTTTCTGTTCCAATTTATTAGCTGTTGTTTTGGGATATTTTTTTGAATTCCGAAATACATTGATATCCCGACAAAATAATCACAATTTTGTATATAAGTGATGAAATTTTTGAATCTTCTTTCATGTAACTCCACTTAAAACGCAAGCTATCCATTTTCCATATCACAATATAAAATAGCATCTACTAAATGTATGTATCTGTGCATTATTCTTTTAGATAAAGTAACTTTCGAAAATAAATTGTCTCCCCTTAGGAAAGTAATTTGAAGCTCCGTAAAATCAGGGCACTCTTGTCTCCTTGAAAGAACTGGACACATCATTTTCCATAGAAATAAAATACTTCCCTTACATTAACAGTGCAAACATGTCGAATCTGCTCGTGTGCATTTCATTCATGCTATTGTACATTGTCGGTATTTCATAACTTTGCTGTATATAAAAAAAAAACAAAACAAATAAAACAAACTACTGCGTGGAAAATGTCATATTAATAACTTACTTTTATCCGAACGATTAATTTTATCTAAATTTTCCATGAAACTAATGAAAATTACACGTATATAAATGTCTACGTATCATCATCGTGTTGGCCTGATTTGCGATTAATATTACTACTGGTATTTATTCTCCATTTAATGCAAGAAATAAATAACATAAATCAATTTAATTTCAAGCGAATATGAGCTTTCTTAATGGTTCATCCATTAAGTTTGAATGAGCGACATTTTGAAACAGAACTAATATGAATATGAAAGGAATCGTCAAATTCAAAAGAAAAAATATGCAACTATGCTGTGATTTAAAATGAAATTTTAAAATTCTAGACAAATGTGAGGAAGTGTGAACCTTTAGATAACAATTTAAGGAAATGTGTTTTTGTTTAATTTTGTGAAATTTTCGAACAATTTTGAATCACGTCAACTTCATGTTTCAATGTAAATGCGTCTAAAATTCAATGGCATTCGGTCTGTCAATCGGTTTTTATACTATACTATTTTTTCGTAACTATTTGCGTCGAAATGAATGAAAATTAATAACATAAAAAGGTTAGTGATGCAAGATGGATGAGTTAAGCCTTGAAGTTAACGAAAATAACCTTTTGTTCACTTTGAATCGGTATAAAATGCAATAAGGGCCGGTATGTGATGAAATTTTCTTAAACTAGAACAGTGACGTTGAATTCGTTGAAATTGAAAAGGTAAGAAATGTATCGAAACTCCCCAATGACTTCGCGAAGTAAAAATTGAAACATAAAGTATCCAAAAACTTACATTCTCCCTTCTAGAATACACAAACATCAAACTTTACATCTATGTGCAATTTTTTGACAATCATACTATTTTTTAAAATGCTTCTTGAACAAACAAAACTATATGATTTAATTTTTATTTATTCAATATTATAAGTATGAAAAAAATACCCACAATTTAGAAAGGATCTTACAAAAAGAGAATTTCAATGGAATTATTGTGCACTTTAGACATTTAATGTGTAAATAAATACTAGAACACGAACAAAATTTGCTAAGTTAAAACAATTATTGTTTTTTGTTTTTTTATTGTTTGCAGTATAATTTTTAATGTACTGAAAAGAATGTTTGGGAGTAAACAATTTAAATTAGAATTATTTTGCAATGATGACAAAATTTAACTTACATAATAAGTGATTGACTGATACATATTTTTTTATTAAAAATAAAAACGGGAAAACGAATAAAACTCCTCTAATTGGTATAATTCTTTCTAATTTTTCTACATATTTATCTAATGATTAAAACGGCTACTGCGCGAAAAAAAATTATTATTAGCATTTTGCCACCGTATCGAAACGTATGAAATAATTATTTTTTTTTACATTTAATCGTGTTTTGTTTAGAAAAGGGAAAATTCCTCTGATCTCGAAAAAGCAGACTGCATAATATTTCGTTAAATATTTTGCCCAGAAGAATTTTATCTTTTGGTATCGAATCAAAATTAGTATTAAACAAGAAAAAATGAGAATTGTAAGATTGAATCTGATTGGATGATTTCTTTGAGTAATTTAAGTAGGAGATGAAAATTGAAATTGTTGAAATTATTAATCAAACAAAATTAGTATTATTTTCGGTAGGAGCGCCTTGATGACTTATAAGTTACTTGTTTTGAAATTAAAAATGTATCTTGTTTATTGTAATAGTGGACCCTCGCCAACTGCTGAGATATTATTTTAACGAATAGAATGATGCTATTCAATGCGTGATTGCTCTGGACGCTATCAAAACGTATGAAATAAAAGCATTTATGACGTTCTAACCCAACCCAAAGCTCATTTTTAACAGCCAACTATGTGAAATTTGACCCACACTTAAAATGATGGAATAAATCGTTTCCGAATTTATCTACATCTCCAATTTACTACTCAAATCGGCTAAATCTCTTCACTGACCACCAAACATTTTGCACCGGCGTAGCTTGTACAATAACCATGTGAAAATCACCCATTGATCCATCAGTAGCTCCTGTCGACATTAAATTGAGTTCATATAACTATTTGCTTTTTTTTCAAAAACATCTTCGAAAATATCTCCATAACACTCCTCTGATAACGAATGCATAAGCGTCTTTTAATCGCTGAGATTACATGCGAGGGCTTTGCAGCAAAAAATTCCTAGAAATCTATCAGTGAGTTTTTATCAACAAGCGTTCAGCAATAAACTCACAGATTACAAGAAATGAAAGAATTATGATAAGCCATTAACTGCACTCTTTAGCTGTTGAAGTTATAACTCATGCCATACATTTGAACGTAGTTCATTAAACTACAAACTTCTTAAAGCTAACACAAATGACAAAAAATCTTTATTTTTAAAAAACCAAAATCATCTTCCCAATCATCTCAAAATCATCACATATATTCCACACATCAAAAAACCTACTGATATTCGGAATAAGTGGCTACAAAGTGAAGTTTTCCAATTTAACGCGAAGAACTTCAGTTTTTATAGCCTTACTTATCTAAGTTTAGCCTTGGCTTAGCCTCACTTATGTAAACACTCGTTAAACCAACATAAATCGGCCAAACAATTTTCTCCCGAATTTTTTTTCCAAACTTAAATTTAAAACTTAAATTCCAGTCCGCGAAATATTTAAAGACTACTTCTGATCAATGATAGAAAATAAGGTATTGATATTTATACATAAAGTGATTAAACATTTATAGGACCTTGAAAATCTGATGGCTGCTAGCAATTTCAGGTACTAGACATCCTTTACGTATAGATCTTCTGCAATGCATCAAAAATCTCACTGCTGTTCATTGTCTCACGTCTCATGTTCATTTTAATTGAAGTGCTCCTTGGGAAGCAGTTCAGAAGTTCTTACACATTCTGCTGTCTATGCTTTAACATTGAATTTCATCATATTTAATATGAAAATTAAATATGAAGTACCAACATATGCCATAACAGCCACACGCATCTTTTGCCTCTACACATAATTAAGGCAATTTCTGCTTTTTGTTGAACAAATGATTGTGATAAATGTAATGCCAATATCAAAGAAGGCATGAAAATAAAGAAGTTTCGCTGTTTTATGTAAGAGGATGCGTTTTGGTTCCCATGTTGAAATCGAATTGGACATGACTCAAATTAGTTGGAAATCAATATCAAAGATCTACTGGAGAAAAAATATAAGATATCAATAAACCTCTATTATATAGTTGGCAAAACGGTTTTTAATTACGATCCAGTCTCAGTCTTTTCTTCCATTCTAAGCATATTGCAATATATTCAGGCCCAAGGCTGATATAAGCAGTTAAAGTTTTTATGGTGACCCGAGTCTCACATACACCCGCATGATTCATAATCATTTCAAAGAATTGCTACACACAGCGTTAACACTCTTAGGCGACTTTTTTCAGACGGAGATAGACAAAGCACAACTAGACTTGTTTTTGTATTGCGATTTTATGCAATAGCTTTGAGAGATTTCCTATTTAACGCGTAAATGAGTGGAAATTTACCAAACTAAATAAAATTCGACTTATTTTTGTCGAAGACCATAATATCGGTGGTTAGTTCGAAGTGTTAGCGCTGTATGTACATACACATTGACGATACCACTTTCTTCTCCTATCCCCATGAAAAATTCAGCGTCATGCAAGATAAACAGATTCAGCCCTTCAGACTCATAACAGATTTCTTAGTCTTTTTGATTATAATCCCAGGAGTCTGCTTTAATAGTTTTCGAGTATATAAATATAGGAGTATAAATGGGTTGGTTCCATAACAAGAGACAAATTGAGTTTGGGTTAAAGCGCAGGAAATATAGGAAAAATATACAACTGCTATCTCAGCGGTCACATACGGTCACATAAGTGAAAGCGCCTCCAGGCTTTGATTTTTTTTCACTCTAACTTTATAGAGCTTTAATTACACTCCAATTGAATGATAGATGCAATCGAAATGTCCTCCATCAACCCCCCTCCCCCTAATTATTCAATGGAATGAAGGTAAACTTCAAAGTCGATTTATTGCTCAAAATAAATTGAACTCTAAATGTGACACATCGTCTCACCTGTGTCACTTAAATCCTTGCAATAAACAGATACATGCCACGTTTCTTCTTTCCGATTTTCGTGTTTATCTTTATCAGTTTTTATATCCTAGGAAAATGCAATATTTTTTTATTGAATGTTTAACATGTAGGCAAAACAAAACAAAAAAAATTGCTAACAAAATTGACTGATAGTACGTAACGAAATTAATAATTAGGGCAAAAAAGAAAACACAATTTTACCTGCAAACAGAATAAATTGGTAAATTGTCATTATTGGACATTTAAAAAATTCATATGCGAAACAAAGATCGACAAGTAGCCTTCATTTGTTATCCACAATTGTTTCATCCAAGGCAAATTGAAATCTATGTATAAAACATAATATCGGTATGACATTTAACGCATTTTCCATAACATATATATACACTTTTATGTATAAAAATAATCAAATTATTTGAAATTCTTCAAATCAAATCAAAAATCCAGCCACACTTCTTCAAATCTATTGAACAATTTGTGATTGTCTTAAGACTGAATTTTATGTGTATATTATTGATTTTCTTACAAACGCGGATGCAAAAGACTTGAAATTCGGTGTGCTTATGTCTACTACTTTCTAAACTCTTCCTTTTGTTTTATATCAACCGGAAAATTTTATTTCCCTATCAAAGGTCGGCAATTATGAGGAAAAGCATCTCAAACAATTGCCATGTTTGAATAAAATTAATGGAAATTTAATATTTTAAGTTAAGCAATTTTTTGTTTTATTTTTTTTTTAATTTCTTTTACGTTGACGTTAGTTTTTTGTTCTTTTGTAGAGATAAAAATATAACAATTATTACGATTCATATTCATACTATTATGATGTATATAAAAGAAATACTAATTGGCCTCAAAAATGAAAAAACAAATATGTTTAAAATTGATCATGAAATTGAAAAGTCTGAATGAAATTCTTTGATACCAAATTTTTTTACACATTAAATACTTAACAAAGAAAATTTAGTGAGAAAGTGAAATAAAATTAATAATCATTAGATCCAAGATGTATATATATTTAATATATATTTTGGTTTAAGTATAGTTTTTTAATATAAAATGGAAATACAAATTAATATATTAATAACTAAATAAACGATAAAAACGTTTGTAACAGATATTCAACGCGTAATGAATGGATGTTCTAATATTTTTTTGAAAATAACTTTTTAAGTTTTGTAGTTTTAATTATTCTAAGTACCTTTATTGTCAAAATATTTTATTAATAATTTAAAACGAGTTAATTCAATTGCAGAGTACCCGTTACGTAATTACAAGATTATCATAGTAATATTGATTTTGAGCATATTGTTAACGTAAGTTATTTCTTGTATTCTTTTTCGTTATGATCTGTTTGATTTTAAGCGATTTTTATAAGCCTAATTAAATGTTAGTTATTGCGTAAATGTAAAAAAAAATTTAACAACAGTTCGTTTTTGATATTAAGTTTCTTTAATTTTTAATATGTTTATAGATATTTATTAGCGAAATTTTATCTTTGCACATATTAAAGTACGACTTGAGTTAATAACAACATGAAACAACATTTGCAAAGATGGCAAATTAAAACAAATGAATTTGCTGTGATTTTAAAAATCACTTCAATTAAATCAATTATTTAGTTTCATTAGCACACGATTAAAAGAAATGTAATATACATATGTGCATCATGAAGGTATGTACATGCTATAAATAATAACAATTTTCATAGTTTTCATAACTCAGATATTAAGTTTTGTCTGCGAAACAATCCAACCGGATAAAATATATGCAAAAATATTAAAATGAGAGAATATACATAATGTTCTTTGAAATATCAATTTGTTTTATTGTATATGTTTTCTCTCATGTAATAGGAACACCTATGATCCAATAGTTTTTAATCGTAATAGAATCGGATTGAATAGGAAAACGAAAAATATTAACAATAAACAACCTACACACAGAAATATACATGATAATAAAATAAAATAGGAAAGAGAAATAGTATCAATTCTTGTTTTAGTAATTTTTGCTAGGTTTGTGCTCCATCTATTGCTACCTACCAATGATTATAGTAATTGCGATCAATTTAGGACTTCTCGTTAAAATGAAAACATATCTTAATATATTTTATTCATCTCGTTATACTGTTAAAATACTCTGTTTCTTTACTGTTCAGAAAAAGTTGTTTTCCAATCAAGATTTGAAAGATATTCACTACAACCATTACATCGTTCAAACTATTTAAGGCTTATTTATCCCGATAAACGAGAGCGATTACGACTAAAATTACAAAGTCATAGCAGCCGCGAAAAATTTCCGATTCCTAGAGCACTGAATCTCCACTGATGTTGTCCTATATTGATCACAACAACTAACCTGGTTCCATATAATTTACCTAAATTAACAGAATTCTTTCCATCCATATGAAAAATTTCAAAAAAATACCAACCTTCATATTAAACTAAACTATCGAATGTACAGTTAATGTTTTATAAAAGAAAATTTCATGAACTGAAAAATATATTCTTTCATTGTCCCTCCCTTCTCTCAGACTAAGAATTCAAAGTAAAAAAGAAAACAAAAAACAAAATTCAGCACAACTTTTAGTTTCTCTTTTGTAATTTCGCTAATCACAATTCAAACTGAGAAAATGGAAAAAAATTATAATTATTACTTATTGTAACAAAAAAAAAACAATTAAACTAAATAAAAAATACTGAAAAAAATATCTAACAAAACATTCAATATAGTATATAATATATAAAAAATTGAATTCTATCAAATATATTATTTTTCCATATATTTAAAAAAAGAAACTAGTGTTTTGTATTTAATTTCATTTATTAATCATCTAATCATCAATCTTTTACTAATTCCAAACATGACTCTTTTGTTTCGTTACCTTTTCGCTTGATTTTTGTGTTCGGATCCTTCTTTACTCTGGTTTGTAGTAAAAAGCTTCCGTGCGACATGAACTGTGAAAATTGAAAATCACAAGCTAAACCAAAAAAGAAAAATTTGGCTTTCGTCAGTGCTGCTTTTTGTGCAACCCAAAACCAAGTGAATAATAAAAGAGGAAAACAATAAGATTTCGTACGAAAGGAAGCATTTAGCATTGGGGCCTGTCTGGATACGCTACCAAATTTACTTATGAACAAACGAAAATTCAGTCTGCGTAGTTGATTTAAGCTTGCGATAAGAATAGAGAAAAATATTTAATTAATTTCATATGCATAGTGCTTAGAAATAACCAATATGAAAATGAATGAATGAAATATGATACAAATAAAAGATCAATTATAAGCGTGCACACTCAAACTTTATATTAAAACGAGTAAGTTTAGGGCTAATTTTCAATAATTGCAACAACTGATAATTGTAGTTAATTATGTAGTTGAAAAAGCAAAACAATAAGTCGGAAGTTAATACGTAACTTAACATAAAAGTAATTCAACTTCAACAGGTTATCATCGATTTCATAATCCTTAAACCAGTTTGAAATAGAAGTTTACTAGTAGTCGGAAAGAAGCATTTATTTTATAACGACAAATCTGTAGCAAATTTTGAACAATCTAGATTTAATGCAAACACCAAATATGAAGACGTCATTCTATATAAATCCCCTGAGAACAAAACAAAAACCAAAAATCAAAAAATATCTCTCTCTTGCTCTCTCTCTCTCTCTGATAAAAAATGTCGGTATTGGATCTGTCTTCTTTTTGGTTACTATCTTATTACAGGCTGCTCACCCAAGAAACTGTTCGCATGTCAACTTTGCGCTAAGGTACTATGTTCGAAAGCCTCACTCAAACGCCATATTGCTGACAAACATGCCGAACGTCAAGAAGAGTACCGTTGCATCATATGTGAGAGAGTCTACTGCTCAAGAAATTCGCTCATGACACACATCTACACATATCATAAATCTCGGCCGGGCGAATTGGACATTAAAGACATTAAATTCTTTTAGGGGTTTATGCTGATGTGGTGTCACTATCAACAACGAGATTTTAAACAAGACGAAGAAGACTACTATAATAATCGATATTTCCATGACCTTCAGCCACGAGAAATCACCCAATACAAAAGATATCTCTATGATAAGAAGTATTATCGCTATCATATAGAAAACTCAAATAGATTTAATGTGTCAGATGCAATCGGATCAATACTGCGTGGAATCAATTACTCAATCAATAATCGAAATAATTCACTACCTCTACCACAATCACAACCGCCACCATCGTCGGGCCCAACATCGTTTAAAGCATCACAAATCACTGACGATTTGATAAGCTCTACATCACTCTATTCACCAACAATGTCATCATTCCCTTTTGTTTCGTCACCACAAATGCTACCATCGTCAGCCATGTCTATGTCGTCACCACCGTCGATCTCATCATCATCGCCAACAACTAGTACCACAACCACCACCACATCATGTAACATATTTGAGATGAATTTTGTAAACGTTCGCCAAGGTTAGATAACATTCGCCATCAAAAAAAAAAGAATGTAATGCAACCCTCCTCTTTGTCTCTCTGTCACTCTCTCTCTCTCTCTGTCTGTCTCTCGCTCGTACTGTCTCTCTCTGGATCTAGCTGTACGCACTCTCTTGGCTCTCCTTCGTCTCTCCAACTTTCTCTCTTTGCTATGTAGTTCTCTCACATGTTCTCTACTTCTTTCAAAAAAAAAAATACATTAAACAATAATTGTTATACCCTTACTATGATTGCCTGAATCTTCTCGTTAAATCTAGTTGCCTTTCGCAAAATAAAGTCGAAATCTTTACATATATATTGTAAGTAAAATTATATTATCTACTACCCTAAAATGCTATACACTGAACTCTTGACGAAGAAAGTTCATATACATAGTACGTACTTTTTAGTTGTTTAGTGACAGTAGTAGCATCCCTTAAATTTATCACTATACTCTATCGACAATAGCAAAAGTTTGTTACTTAAAAGGCTGGAAAATGTTGATGAAATTTTAAATCTACCTTTTTAATATCTACTATACTACTATATTAAACCAAATGTATCTATCGCCTTTTACACATTTATGGTTATATTACTACTGTCTGTTTTTTAACTGTTTACACTGAAAAAGGAGTATTTTTATAAATAACTACTTATACTAGAGATAAATTATCTATCCGCCGTGCCTATTCTAATCTAACGTATTGTTGTGTAAAATAAATTCGCGACTGTTTTTTTTTTTCACATCCAAGCATTTAGAAAATAATAATAAGAGAAACCACAACGGACATTCGGGACAATGATCATTTTCAATGATAATATAATAGTATCGCATATATAAAAGTATCAAAACTTCACATCTTCTCAACTACCTATCCTCTTACTTGTTTCTATTTTTTGAATTTCGGTCTCGACCAGAGTTTCGCTACATTCATTGTCTTGCGATGAGAGTTAGTTTGAAGGAGCATAGAATGAATAAATGCTGCTACAGAAATCTGAACTGGGTAGTACCATTGAACAAACATTTTTCCTTCACCCCTAACTTCAATCCTAGCAAGCCCAGTCTACCAGCGGAAATGCAAAATCCATTAGTTCTCACTTCAATGCTCAGGAATAGTCAACCGAAAATTATAATCCTCCATCTGTTGATTTGGTCTAAGTTTTCGCCTTTCGAAATTAGTGCACGATTTTCCGATTTGGAGTTGCAGTTGAAAAGCTTTTCATTATGTAGTAAAAACCTAAAAATTTTTCCTAAGTCGTTTTGAAGACTCGAAGGCAAGCAGCCACGCCATCGATAAAAACATAAATTCCGAAAGTGGGAATTAGGACTCTTAGGACTCACTAGGACTCTAACCAAGTTTATGTTAACACTGAAGTTTGCTATGCTTCTAATGTAGTCAAAAAATTAAATATAGTAGCAACATTAACTATTTCATTTCGAGAGAATCTTTTATTTACTCATTCAATCTACATTTGATGAAAAGTTTCTCCTGAAAAAATTACATAGCAAAAAGACTGCTCATTATATTACACCCAAGTTTCATATAAATTGACTTTTTAAAAAGAATCTGCTTTGGTTCTTTGGGTTTGAGACTTTTTCAAACATCATAAATATATGTAAATTCGCTACTTAATTTTGTGTCTGATCTGATAAATGTAAGATACTCAGGTTTGTAGATTCCACTTATAGTTGTAAGGTTTCATTGAAACAATGCAACTTTCACCAACGTCTTCATGAACTCTCTGGTTCGCAAATAATTTTTTTGTGTGAATAAATTTCTTTCGCTATACTAAACAGAGACTTACAAAGATACTTCCCCTGAAGCTGCTGTTTCACTACAAAAGACAATAGTTTCAAAATGAAATGTTTTATTCAATTCTGAAAATTTCAGACATATCTTCGAAATTTTTTTCTAAAAACCTGAGTTTGCCATTAATGAGAGAAGAGAAAATCATCGGTTTTCAAATGCAGAACATCGTTGATGATCATCTAAGTATCGACGTCAACTACTTGATGCCACAGTTTTCAAAAATCCATCATCTATGAGAAACATATTTAGATTCACTCAATCTAAAACTTATTACAATTAAATTTTTCTTAGAAGAGTAAATTACTTTTTCAAATAAGAATTCAAATCCCAAAACTTTTCACTCACCTGAATGAATTTTATCAAATATTATTCACATCCCACAATTTTTCACTCACGCTCAGCGTCCTAAAGTGTCCTTTAATCACATAGTCGAACTCAATCTAAAGAAAAAATTACTTTTTTCATTTGATTTTCAACAATTTCGCAAAAGTATCTACCCAAAAAGTCCAGTATCTATCTTTGAAAAACAAATAGCCAAAAGACAACTACGTTGCCTTATAATGAATCAAACGCCAAATAATCTTATCGACAGGAGATGTTCACCTATGAAAATCCTATATTGAGAGAAAATGAGATTATCCTGTCACGTTAGTAATACCGTTTAGTCTACATGTTGATCTCTCTCTCTCTCTCTCTCTGCCTCTAACCTTAACCTTTTTGCCATCCTGTATATTTTGTGAGCATAAAATATCCGGAAGACTTATCAAAAAACACTTTTCAAGAGCGATTTTGCCGAAAACTGACTTTTCTTCTCTTAAAAAAAATTAAAACAATTGTCACTGAGGATGCCAGCAATATACTTTTAAAAATATACATGTGTCAAGAACCAAAAAAAAGTTGTTATTTTTCGAAACGAAAAACAAATAATTGCTCTGTTCAGGATCAAATTAAAACTATAAATTATTCCTTTAAATTCATTTCATAAAAGTGGGTGAGAATCTAAAAAACATCGCCCCTGCCCGAAAAATTTAAAAAATTTTGGAGTTTCTGTTAACCTGATTCACTGCTTTGTGTCGATTTCAAATTCATTTAAAATATTCATTCATTTTAATTAATTCTTTGAAATTCTACCTTTAAAAATGTCAAATCGTGTACCATACCCTCCACGACTGACAAATTTCAAAACTTTAAGGTTGATTGCAGTCACTCCTCAATAGATAACTCATATCTTATTTGCGTATGTCATAATTGAACAACGTATTGGCCATAACTTTTTGAAAGGCATCCTCTACTCAATCTAAAAAGGACGAAAAAGTGTTCGCAGTTCGTTTTCCGGAACACTTCTTAATTTTTTAATACTTTAACCGCTTTCCAAAATTACAAAAAATTATTATTTAATAAACAATTAGTAAGTGTACGCTGTGAATGTTTTCTTTAATTTTGCTTAAAAAAATTTCACGTTAAATTTTGACTTTCCATGACTTATGTGATTGATGTTGTAGAAAAGAACTAAGCTTAAAATCAACAAGAAGAATAAGTTTTAGAAAACCGTCAATTCGACAGTCCTTGCTTCTCAAAATATCCTTTTTAATATCATGGAAAGCAGTGAGGGAATGCAAGAATACTAATTGTAAGAAAATTATTTTTACAAAATTTCAAAACTTCAGTTTTGGTTTTCTTTCACTAGATGACATGACGTATGAGCTAAAATTTTGAGAACTATTTCATGGCTAGAACACGCACACTGTATAAAAAAAAAGTTTGGGCAGTGTAGATCCAACTGAGGTCATTTCATCCACTGAATGACAACAGAGTTCGCTCAAAATAAAGTCATGTTTCCTTTATTACCCATAACCACCACAACATTTCTCTGAGAACCTATTGACTACCCTTCTTTTAGAGTCCTTGTTGAGTTTTCTTTCAGCTGTATTAATCTTGTGAACAGCCGATAATGTGAGTAGAAAAACACATCAATGTACGTTTTATGAGTTCTGTCATTTATGCAATTTTTATTCAATGTTAGTATAAACATGAAAATGTTTGAAAAGCTACAGGATTGGGCTTACATTTTATTTGCTCACCCAATATCAGCAACATTTACGATTGTTAAATGCTGTTGCCAACTATTGGTTCTTTGCCACCAAAGAAAGCATAGCGCAACCACTGAAAAGTACTTACTATCCCGAGATGCACTATCTTTGTGCATCACAAAAAAAGATTAACGAATACTTCATTTTTCAAATAAAGTGAGCTTTGCAAGGTAGAGAGCTTAGAAATTGAACGTCGTAGGTGAGTTCAGAGGTTACGACGGCCAGTTTTCGAAGCTTAAATTTATGTGAGAATAACTTTTCCCTTTTATAAGTATATTTGAGTCATTGTGTATGAACTCAAAATTTAAGAGAATGTTAATTGGCATTTACGAGAACCATTGCAAGTGGAAAATTAGCATCGAATACCGTTAGATTGGGAGTTTGTACGAAGTTTTAGCACTCATTAGTGGTTACGCTATGATAGAAAGACATGTGTATTGAGGTTATATACAATGGACTAAAAAATAGATTCAACTTTAGTAACGCTAGTGCAAACTATTGCAATGTTCTGCGCTCTTGAAAACTTTCTCTTCATTGGTCGAAAATGAATTTTCCGGAATTTCAATTTCAATTCGAAATTGTCAATATATGACTCGTATATTCCTTCCATATTATTTGCCTTCATCTCTTGCTCGTTAACTATGCGATAAATCTAGAACTAAACTGTGAAAATTCTACCTATGTGATATTAAGCTTAACAACAATCTTTTTTAAAATTCTACGATCTAGATACCTCAGCGTTACTTTTATATATACAATAAAAACAAAAGAAACAATTGTGTATAAGTGCATAAGACTAGCTAGAAAAAATAATCAGCTCATATGCAGTAAATATGATCCTTAAATGAACATTTTAAATGATAGAAGACGATAATAATCAAATGCATCTTCCGACAACTATTCGAAAAAGGAACTTTTTTTCAAAACAAAACAAAGATAATAACTGAATGATAAAAACACTACAGACCTCATCTTTAGTCGATAATTTACAACTAAAGAAAAAAGACATATCTTACAGTTAGTATAAAGCGAAAAATAAACGAAAAATGCAAGTAAATATTTTCTACAGACTTATCATATTCATTTTCCTCACTTTATTCAAAGTACATATACTTATATAAATAGTACAAAATGTTTATTATTTCCATTTGGTTTGTATAGACAGCATTAATTTCACGTGAATTCTATATAAGCTCTTCATTTAGTATACTACATAGTTTGTTTTCTAAGCAATTTTTATACTCTTTTTATTAATTAGTTTTTATTCTAGTTGTATATGTTTAACCTTTTCCTAGTTAGATGTTAGTTAAAGAATGGACTGTTCAATTTTGTGTTTTCTTACATTTGTTTTATTTTTTCTTTCTTTGTTTGTGAACGGAATTGCAAAATTCATAGCTTTTTCTTAGTGGCATTTGTAATATGGCTTGTTGCCTTTCCCAGTTGATGCGTTCATTGTCGACAATTTAATTTGAATTTTTAAATCTTTATCGAGTGCAAAATAATAACTGTGTGCCTCCTTTTTTGCTATGAACTCTTCTAATTTTCAGATTTATTCTGTATGCGCTGTAACAAAGTAGATATAGTAATGTTAATATTGATCATCGATTAATTATTATTTTCAACTTTGCCATTTCAATTTCTCCACCATGGACTTTTGTAACATACCATTTGTTTTTCTTGAAAATTTCAAATTGAGTTTGAAGCGCGGTTGATAGAGGGCACAGTCATATTACAATGAATTTGGAAAAATAGTCTTAAAATTTTGTGCATGCTATGTTTTTACTTTTCGGGACGGTAAAACTCGTTTTTAAACTGTCTCAAATTTTTATTGGGATCTGACAAAAAAAAATCAAAATTAAAGCTCGTAAATAAGAAGAAAATGTACTTATTTTCCAGTTTTGATTGGTAGTTTGTTAATTTCTACCCAAACATTCTCTATTAAAAATCATCAACTCAATATTCTCTGCTAAGAACTAGCATTTCATTTGTCACACTTCCGTTCCTTTATTCAATAATAAATCAGTTAGAATAGGATGATTTGTTTAGAAATGTAGTTAATATTTGCTTTTCATGTGTAATAAGTAGAGACCACATAATCTAATCCAACTGATTTATTGTTTCTACCCAACTCAAACTCAAGCTTTAAATGTATGTGTATTAATTTTTAATTAAGTTTCATGGACTATTTTTCAGCTGTTAATGCTAGTTGACTGTGTCTTGTAATGAATATCAAAATAAATTAATTTTAAATTGGAAATGAAAATAGAAAGTATTCAAAGTAAATTCCAAAAGAAAACATCGTGCCAACGACAATTATGGCTTTAATTTGCTTCTAATTTAAGGACTACAAGATTTTAAAAATTCCTTAATCATGTAGATTTGAAGTGTATGTCCTTGATGGCGTGAAAATGATGGCGTTTTAGCGATTTCAATGGACGTCAGAAGAGGAACAAGTAAAACATTGAACGCCTTTCATACGATAGAGAACGCAAAATTAATTATTAAGAAACTTTCAATCGTGCTTTAAGCTTAACTAAATTAATGCTACGTCATTCTTAAATTATAAGTTGGCTTTGAATTGCTTTTTCCTCGTCACATTTCAATCGAACTCATTCTAAGTAGCATATTTTCCTTTCCAATTTGTCTAAAACAATAAAACTCATAGTAATTTGTCCGAACGATGTAGATAATTTCGGCTTTGCGCATTTGTGTTTATTTATAATTTGTTTTTGGAAAATATATAAATAACTTTCTTCAAAGACATTCTATTATGCATGCTCGATTTTGGATACAAAATGCACTTTGAGATAGGTATCATTTATTTGACCAATGCTTTGAATGACTTGTTAGCGGAAAATTTCATATCCAAGATCGTTATGCATAAACTTTGCATGTCCTAAAGTAAATTGCATTGATTTCAATACAATGCTTATACAAGTAGATTTTTCCATCGTATAAAACGATTTTCGCGAAAAGATGCCATCACGTGATTTCTTTTCGATAAAAAAAAAGTCAAAAGTAAAAGCTTCAGTAGATTGAAAAAAAGGAAATTATAATAAATAACAATTTACTATGAAATTAACCGGGAAAACAGTTTTACTTTGAGTGAATTATAGAATTTCCCACTGAAAAAGTGTAGATTGTAAGCAGTAAATACACAAAAAATAAGAAAAATATAAAGAACGTAACGAACTTATGCCAATGATAAGTTAATGAAGATATAAAAGAAATTTTAGAAATGATGTACATCGTTTATATTTTTCTCTTTTTTTCTTCTTTTTCCGTTTCATTCAATTGGGCTACATATATATGAACATGAAATTTATCCAAGCAGGCCCCCAAAATGCTGTTGTCTCGGCCAATACATCATCGTCATCAACAAATTCTACCTCGTCAACGTCCTCCGTATCGCCAAATTCTTCAGCGTCCGGTCAATTACTGGGTGGCGCTAGCGGTAGCGTTACCCCTGGCAGTCAAACGCAACAACAGATCAATAATATGGGCGCCAACCATCCATTGCGTATACCACCACCAACTAGTGGTGGGATCAATGAGCCACAAGAGTGTCCATATTGTCGCAGGACATTCTCGTGCTATTATTCGTTGAAAAGGCATTTTCAGGATAAGCATGAGCAGTCCGATACCTTGTACGTGTGTGAATTCTGTCATCGGCGCTACAGAACGAAAAATTCATTAACAACGCACAAAAGTTTACAACATCGTGGTTCCAGTGGTATGCTGAAACGTCTATTGAAAACGTCAGCCATTAAAAACGTCCTAGGACCACATCATCCGATTTCCCATCCACGCCCGCATTTATTTGATTTTGCAACTGAACTGGGACAACCGCCACCGGGGATACAATAGAATTTAAGATGGAATGCAATTTTTTAGAGAAATATTGTTACTTTATGTTAAATTTCTGTTTATTTAATCTGGTAAACTTTGCTTAAATTATTGATGCCAATAAGAGCAAGGAAGAATTATTTCCTTTGCAGATAAGACAAAAATTAATGCTTTTTTTTCATTATTCGTATCAAGGACAAAGTGTTCTGGTCGTTCTATGTAGAAGCTATAATCCTGGTGACATTGCCGTGGAATATTTCATATCTTTTCACTTATCAGAAAAAAAAACGTTTCGAGTAGTTCAACTGGTTTTTCCAAATCGAATGTTGAAAACAGACCCTGGCATTAGTATCATTTCCACCTCTTACAGATATTTTTATTTTCATTGCAAGTTTCATAGTCAGACATGAGAAAATTAAATATAAATATTATATAGATTAGCATTGAAAACAGTATCGATACGAATGTAAGTCAACAGCGTGTAAAATTCATAAGTTCTTCGTAGGATCACGAAAGAAAAGTTAGGAATGAATATATACAGATCTTATTCACATAGAAATGCAACAATGAAATATCTTTACAACAAGATTAGCATATAGAGACGCACGCATCTCTTGTTGGACAGAGATAAGTCCACGGATCAGCCTGGTATGTTATTCCAACCACCTCTTGGTCAAGATGTTGAAATATCAATTGTCAAAAGCTGGATCAAATTAAACTTTCAAAGCTGCTTTCAAAAAACTATTCCCTTCTTTTTTAATCAATTACAGATCCTATCACTTGCAGTAATTTTCCAACATATTATGTAGTGCTTCAATTTCCTTTTTTATTCCGAGCTGCATCTCTTTGGTTAATTGATATCCTTATAAATGCAGTACTATCCTCATATTTTGACGAAAAATAAAATTAGTTTTTTAACTTCAAACGAAAAGATCTGTGGGCTAAAATTCGAATCAAAAATAATAATTCCGATAACTCTCCAATGAAAATCTACTTGAAAATATTTTGAAGATAAACTAAATCGGGAAAGTGGCAAATGTTTTTTTAACAGGCCAAAACACTGATAGGTACCCATGAATCAATGGATAAAATAATTTCATGAGCATCCATGGAGTGAAACCGAATCAGATAAAATATTAATAGCAAATATTTGGCCAGGTTGATTTTCCGAAAATCATTATGAATATCTTGAAATCGATTTGATGGAACGGACTGCTCGAAACACCATTTCGTTTCTGTTAGTTTTTTTTTTCTTTCAATTATGACGTACGTGCAATATTTACGATTTTTATCAGTCTCGTTACATTAATTTAAGTAACAAAAAAATTTCAAATATTTAAAATTATCTTTTCTCTACATAATTTAATTATTTAATATATCTCCCTTGTAAATATCTTTCTTGCCCCCCCCCCTTACTTGTAATATCTACGTTTAGTTTTATTTCATAATTGTGTGGGAGTAAATGAATGCAACTTATGCGTAACTCATATCAAAATATCTGATTAGTAACATTAGCATTTAATTTAAGGCATTTATTAGGTTGAAAATAAATATTTAGTTGAGATTTTTCTTGATTTATGGTTCCATAAGATAGACAGGTTTCATTTTCTTTAGAGCATAAGGGTACGATCAAAACATCTAGCCGCCATTGAACCGTTAAAATTAACGAGAATAACCGAGCAATGATTGTATGGAGTCCCAAACCACAAAGTAGAATTCTGAGAGTATTTGTTAATTCAATAAAGATATTTTCAATGGATCATTCAAATTTGTTGATAGTGTTCTGAATCATGCGACACCTCGATCCGTCAGTTTTGAGCAATTTTGAATTTGCAAAATATAACGAATTCGGCTGCACTGAAAACAAACCCAGCGCATATAGCACAACCGTTTTTGATACTCCAGAAGATATTGCCAGGGTACCATTACAAATAATACAATTTACATCAGGGGTGTGCCTTTCAGCTGTGTATCCCCGTGAAATCATAACAAAAATATCATGACGAAATGTTTTCCGCGGAAAAAAGAATTCGGGCTGGACTGAAGCATTCAAATTGCAAGTTGATTGTTTTTGTGGAGTGTCCAATTGATATTATCTATAAAATGTCGCGAACATTTTATTGAGTTATCTTTGCCAAGTTCTTTCAAAATCATTAAATGCACTCAAGATGTGCAAAGTTATACCTTTGCTCATATAAGCCGGAAATCATTGCAAATAACAGTTGGCAGGACTAGAGTATGCATCATTAATTTCTTAAGTGATAAAGCTTGGTTTGGAATTTACCATAAGATACTTTGACCCTGATTAAAAGATTTTTTAACAACGCAGTAATGTGAAATGGAGACGACGCAGAAATGCAAGCGAAGCAAGAAGTAAATTCAACATATCCATAAGATAAATTGAACTGCGACTATTATTATACATTTAGTAACTATTATTTTTTTTTTTTTTTTTTGTAATTATTCTATGAACTATAGAATGGGATCCATTATAGCAATCCGCTCTAAATAATATTTGAAAAACTTAATTTACAGAATGAAAGAGAAGATGAATCCTTTGAAAGTATATAATTTATTTCATATTTTAACGTAGGGAATGACCACCATACTTCCAGAGGCCTTCAGAACAGAATAATTGACACTTTTATTAGTTTTTTTCATTCTTAAAAGTTTTCTGGAGATAAAAATACGATGCAACTGTTATACAATTATTTGATAACTTGATTTCGAATTAAAATTAAATTGTTGAAAAATATTTCTCTAAAAAATCATATTCCAAAAAGATACAAAAAAAAAACAAAACAATTAACAAATTGAAAACTGTTTAGAAAGCTAGCTTTAGGTATAATTAGATTTAAAACAATAAGAAATACAACAATACTAAAATCATATTCAAGATATCTTAAAACAAACCTTTAATACTAATATTGAAATATTAGGAAGATTCAATTCAATGTTACAAACAAACACTTTATGTACATTCTACAGCAAACAGATGAAGTGAAATTAATATTTTCATGGTTTCAATGTATAAATAAAAATAAAAATTTACAAGGATAGCTTCAAAACATCATCAAACAAACAAATTGAGTAAAAAAAGATTCTAGCATATTATACCTGTTATTAAAATAATTCAGAAAAATCAAAAATGGAATGATATATACACAAAAACAGTAAATATTCATTATATATCTACATATATATAAAAATATATATAAACGAGTATATTTAGGATTAGACATCAAGAAATACATATAAAAATACAATGAGCTCAGTGATTCACCATTGAAGTACAAAAAAGGTTAAGTAATATTTTTTAAACAAAAATGAACATAAAATGATGTAAAATCAAATTCTTAATAAATAGGGAAACATATTACAAATGCAACTACGGCGGGAAGCATACGAAATGATTTAATTATTCAAAAAAAAAACAAAAAACAAAAGATTTATCAGAGAATGAAATTCTTATCTATCAATATGTATTACTGAATATCTGACAAATCTCCCATATTGCCAACACAACTACTGATAAAAATATAAAATTTATATATTTCAACAATGATTGAGCATAGAAATTCATATACACATATATATTTTTTCTGAATTCAATCAAACCAAGCATAAATATGAAATCAAGCAGAAAATGAATGTTTATCATATTTTATGTGCACATATCCAGGCGCTCAGGTATAGAAAAAAACAACAACAAAACAAAAATAAATATTCTCGTAATGAAGAAAAAATAAATACAAAACAAAAACACTAGAAACTTAGTGTAGGCTGTACCTACCTATATTATTAAAATAAGAACATTTATATTTTTTAAAATTGCATAATACGAAACAATAATGATTAATGAACAAATTCAAAAACGATGCCATAGTGGGAAACAAGGATATATCCTTATACAAATAATCAATAGTTCTACAATCATACATTCATTGCCGTCAACTCTGAACTCAGTCCGCGTATCCTTTGAAAAACAATTCGCAACAACAGCACACAACAAGAAACTATTTACGAAAAAAAAATGTATTTGGTTGTGCCATGAGAAAATAAAAAACCTAGAAAATAATATCTAGCAAACTGCTACACAATACCTACAAGATTTAAATGGACTCATACATATTTCAGGCGAGCAAAACATATTAAATTTAAAAAAAAAAACTGACCACAATATTTTCAGCTGCCAAATTTTTCTAAAATAGATTTTAACCATATTTTACTATCAATAAAGTAATATAAAATAAACTATAAAAGAAAAAACTCATCATAAAATTATTTTGTATCACTAAGAAGCAGCTTAAACGATTAAGTAATAGAAAAAAGGAAGAATGTCAATCAATAGTACGGAGAATTGCGTTTGAAAAAAAAAACAAAAAAAATTAAAAATGAAGACTTGTTAATTTTGTGTTCTCTACCCTTTTTGGTCTGTGATTACTTTTGGCTAAGACTTGTTCGAAATTTAAGTAATTTTTTGTTAAGGAATTCGCTTATTTTTTCATAAGATCAACATAAAAAACACGGAAAAATTGAAAAATTATGATTATAAAACGGAAAAAGTTCATATGTGATAAATTTTTTAAGAAAAATTCAAAATTATTTTTAAAGGGCAAGATAAAAGTACAATTTAAGATTTTAGGCATGTCGTCTTCATTTATATATTTCGAAATATGTTTAGTTTTGTTGTCTTCCATTTATATATGAAGATATTTTCTAATATAAAATTCCTTTATCCTTTATAAACATATTACATTTATTTTCCAAATTGTTTTTGATTTTCGATAGTTTTGATGACTGATAATCAAAAATGTGCCAAAAACAATTTGAATATGGTTTTGAATTGCGCATTTTGTAACTATTCGTCCCTTTTTCGATAGGATTGTAGGAAAATAAACAGACAACATTCATTGCTTGATACTATCGATTGACATTGTACAATCTCAGGTTGTAAATGTTTAGGTTATTAATAAATTAAAGACTAAATATCGATCACTTACATGAAATCAACTCAATAACAATAGCGAAATATTAGAACCGCAAATAGAATGTGGAAAAGACATGTCCGAACAGTGGTAAAGTATTTAACATAAATTTAACAATTGAAATCGTATTATATTACGCCGGCTTGTAACGGATGGGAAAATATTATAAAGACGTGAAATGATGAAAGCTAAGTTTTTCAGCGATATAAAATTGTGCGTTTTATTTGTTCTGCGATGTGGTTAAATACTAAAATTCAAATAGATTGCAAAAACGTTGCAAAAATCAAGCAACGTAAAATTTTTTGAATGGCATGAAGCTTAAAAATGAGCAGATTTTTATATATATCTATCCATCATGCTATCTTATCTCTAATATATAAAAAACTACAAAAAAATAAACTTAAAAATCATGCAGATTTTTCTGATGGAGTCAGTTAGGACGTAGCTCCTTTCAATTACCATTAACCAGGTACACGAATCTTTCCAACAACAACAACTAGAGAAAATAAATTCTTTTGAACATATTTGGTGATATTCACTTCTGAGAATAATATTCTGCTGATAATATTAATCTGTGTACAAAAAGATAAAACTCTTGTCTACCTCAAACACGTTCAATTTCAGAATGGTTGAAAAACGTACAAAATAAACACAAATTAAAAGGAAACAAAAATCTATTTATCAGTATGTTAACCACTCAAAGTTGTCAATTAACATTTAATAAAACAAAATTTGTCAAATGCATCGTGTATCAATCGACCTCTTCATCATCCAATTTGAAAATGTTGTTACATCACAAAGATATTTGCATCATTTTCCCAGATACCATCCAATTAACTTGAACAGTAAAACAATGTTTGCAAGCAATCATTGAAATCTATTCTCGAACACAATAAATAAATAAATAAATACGTCGATGATTATCTTAAATGAAATTCATATTTTTTTTTCTAAATTATAAACGGAATCGTACTTTCCAAAACAATTTCAAATACTACTTTTTATATAAAAAAAAACCAAAATCTGTGATTAAACTAATATAAATAACATTATATGAAAAATGCTAAAAAAAAACTTCTTTGAATATTTAAAGGAATTATATCTATAAACGAATCAACAAATGTTATTAATTTTAAAGAACTGATTAGATCATTAAACCCTGTAAAAAATTGATAATTTATCAGGTTTTCAAAAAGAAATTAAAATTGAAGTGGAAATTTAATTAATTTTACTAAATCTCTTATAAATGTATTTATTAAATTATTGCAAGCATTCGATTTTAGAAGTATAGACAAAATCATAATTCAAACAATTTAAAAAAAAAACTTAAAAAAAAGTAAATTCCTTCTTGAATTATTCAATTTTCCCTATGGTTAATTGGGCTGCCAAAGAATTTATGTAAGTGTGTATAAAAAAAATTAACAATTTTCTATAACGGATTTGCTCGTAATTTGGTGAAAGCAAAATTATTTCGATTTCCGAAAAATCACGAAAAAAATTTAATTAAGGATAACAAGATGGAATAAGAAGTTATTTTGTGATTTACTATCAAATATATCCTAATCGGCAGTTTTAAAAAAACACCCACCTTCCCTCAAATGCTTTTCATAAAAAGCCAACATATGTTTTTGAAAAAAAAAAAAATAAATTAAAAACTGTCGCGAAATTGTCCTGAACAATTAAAATCAAGTCAAATATCAATTGGTCTTATAGACATGAAAATACTTAAACGAAGCCGGAATGTAGTATTAATACTAGATTCAAACTAATACTAGGTAGTTGAAACTCACAAATGCCACCATATCAACAAGAACCAGCCATTATCAAACTTCTATCAAACAAAACAACAGTATTATGAAAAAGAAGGAGATTTTCTTAAAGAAAAAATAAAACTATATGAAAACATGTTGTCTGCAAACGGATAAACTGCGTGTCTCCTTTGCATGGAAACACATATAAATATATGAATTTGTTTTGATTTGATTCGAAACAGAAAATGAGAAAAGTCCGAATTTATGTAGTTTATAACTTAAGCCCTATATTATAAATAATCTAATTATTACTTCTAACACGTATAGTTTAAGTAATTGAATCAAGAAAAATAATTGAAAAACAAGAAAAAAAAACGCAAAATCTTAAGTCCGTATACCTTAAAAGTGGTAATTTAATCGGATATAATGATCGACTATTGACACATGATGATCAATCTAAGATGGAAAACTCTTCCGACGCAAAAGCATTTGCCAAAATATAACACGACCACCAATATTTTCTATTCACAATGTTATTAGCCGATTATTTCTATTTTATTTTTAACTTTTCCTTATCAAATCAAATACAATTTACTGTATTATATTATATAGGTGCGTAATGAATGATAAGCAAATAGAATGATACGATACATAGGAGGAAAGTGAAAATGAAATCAAGGATTTTTTTTTAATTTCTAAGAATTATTTTCTAGTGTATTTGTAGCTTTTAATTAATTATTATTATACTAGTGGATTAGATGGATTAATTTTTTAACTAAAATATTAAACTGTTTACAAAAATGATGAAATAAGAATAGTTATACACAAAACGCTAAGGATGTTTCATTTCGGTAATTAGAAATTTAGTTGGACGGGACTAGGTAAGCACGATACATTTTTCCATTTGAATACAGGACGAGTCAAAACTGCAACCAATTTTCGACAGCAATAGCTGTCGAGGCAATGTAGTACCAACAATGAACGGATTTTGCTCAATAACAGCTCTATATCCTTAGAGGAATAAGATCAAAGGGAGGAAGATAAACAACACTTCTCTCCTGACTCTCCTTAAATTCACTAACATTAACCTAAATTATTCAAATTAAAATCAATGCAGCGGCATCAATTTTTTAGCAATCACAATGTTATCAAATATTAAATAATATGTAGTATCCTCTTTTTCATTTAGAGTTTTCATCGCGGAGCACTAAGAAGAAGCCCGACTTTCTGGAATATTATCTTTAAATATTTTCCTTGTTAGTGACAAAAAAATGTATATGTGCTCCCGGTAGTATAGCTCCTGGCCATCGAATAAGGACAACTTGAAAATTTCGATATTTTTTCAATTTTTCCAACGTAATAAAAGAACCGACAAATTTCAATAGAAAATTTATTGAAACACACTGTCACAATTTATTATGAACTAATAGTTGGTAATTCCAACCTCTGCTGTGATGACAGCACGAACTCTTTCGGGCATATTCCAACAAATATATGATCCTATAACATTTGCTATAGATAGCAAACTCTGGATGCTCTGTGAAACTGCACTTTTCACCCTTAATGTAAGTAGTGTGAATCAGTTTAGTGATTCGTAATATGGAAACAAAGAAGTTTTTCGGATATTCTGATATTGCTTCCGGTCCATATTCCAACCATATCCATTGGCAAAATATAGTGGAGGGAACCTTTCGTTAGAAATGTACGATGTAATCATTTCTGCTGCTGGAGGTTCCTCAATTTTGTGAACGCTATCTTTGCTAGATCGTTTATGGGACCGACCCTTCCCCTTTCAAGCTGTGCACTTTCTGCGGCATTTTCTAACCGAGACTTGTCACTAAAAAGTACCTAAAGGAAACGAAATATATCCAATTCCTTTTTGAACAATGGAAACTCTGATTTTTCCATTCAAATAATATAATTATACCATATATATAATGAAGTTCTGACGTATCAATGAATCCTGCAGTCTCGAGAGAATCTTCTCTTCACTTAAATAATCAACCTGTCTAGAAGGATTTTCAGCTTTAAGCCTCACAATCGGTGGGAAATTTTCTCAAATGTATTGCAGATACAACAGATGACGAAAGATTCGTCCGCGAGCATCAAAAGTGAATTTAAAATGAGCCTTTGAGTATAAAAACCATGAGTAAGGATGCATTGAAATGTCTTGGAACTTACCCTCCAACGGAATTTGGTCCTACGACCCCAGTTGAATGGAAGTTGATTTCATTGAAGGTAAAGATTTCCAATTCATAATTGGAAAACGATGTCGTATACGCCTTTGATTTATTTATTGACTACCATACTCAAACCCTATTTAGTACAAACAAAATACATATCTCTTTTGCTCGCAATGCAGAGGCACAGATCTCCTACACAAAAGCTTTGAAAATCATCCAGGTGATATTCCTGAAGCGAGAGTAATGCCTCCTCAATTGGAACATATAGCAGACGAAACAATTATTATAAATTTAAACAGAATTTAAAGAAGAAAACCAAAAATTAACATTCACTCATAACATTCTCATAGCATTCTCTAGAACTTACTTCCAATAAAACGGAATTTAAACGGAATTACGACTACCATATACAGTCCAGGATTTTCTTTCTGACCTAATTCAAAAAGATCTTGCACAAGGCATCATCCATCTCTCTCAAACAACATAGTACAATCCTATATGGATAGTTCCAAGAAAAAATGGTCAATAGAGATTAGTAATTGATTTCAGACAACTAAATCAACTTATAATCGAGGATAAATTTCCTTTTTATTGGGAGTTATTTAGAGTATTGGAAGTTGTTAATATTTCACGTCAATTGATCTTGAAAAAGTTTTTCACCAAATTAAATTGGAACCATCAGAACGGAATAAAATTGCTTTCTCTTAGAATTATCAGAAACACGTTGAATATTTTTCTATTAGCTAGTATTTTTTATTTTACTACAAATATATATTTCGGCTACTACTTGCAGCCTTCCTCAGTGCGTATCCAACTAAAGAATGTTCCTCAATTTGTTCCTTATTTATAGCGTACATGTAATTACCTACTAATTTTTCCTAAACGATATTTTTATTACTCATAATTACTCATAAATATTTGAACAGCCAGGTATACCCGTTCCCTTGGTCCGCGTTGAGTAGATTCTCTCCTCTGTTTTTGTAGATCTCGATACTCTCTTCTACATCCAGTTTCCTCACATCCCTTGTGCTGCGTATAATTTTCGCGTCTCCTACGTCAATCCTGTGGTTTTCCGCTATTATGTGTTCCGCTACTTTCGACTTAATTTCCGCTAGCTTACCTGCTTTGATGTTCTTCTTCGCTCTGTTTGCCTCACTGATGTGTTCTGCCGCCCTTATCTTCACTGATCGTTTTGTCTGCCCGATGTATTTTTTGTTGCAATCCTTGCAGCTGATTTTGTATATTCCACTTTGCTCCATTTTATTTATGCTGTCCTTTGTTGTTCCAAGTTTGTTTTTCAACTGATTCTTTCGGCTGCTAAACACAATTTCCGCCGTTTTAATTCTGGACAAAAAACTAAAAGTACTCAAAAAGGAACAGGGTAGGGAAACAAATTCAATAAGACCAGCAGTAGAGATAATTGAGGGATTCGTAGAAAACCATTCGTCGCAACAGTTTTCAAGCGAGCAGTTGAGATTTTTAAATAACGGATTAAAGTATGCAATCCATGAACCAATCGACAAAAGGGAAATAGTTGTGGACATCGAGGCAGGAATCAACAAAATAGAACTTACTAGAGGAGAAATAGAAGAAATAAGGAACGAAACCGGAAAATATTGGAAAAACAGCAGGAAACAAAAAACCAAAAAGAAAGAAGGATGGTAAAGGAACTACAGGAAAAGCCTGTTTACTATCTACAAGCGGACAAAGGAAACAAAGTGGTGATATTAGATCGAGAAGTATACAACCAACGAATGCAAGAGAAGATCAACAACGGTCCATACAGGAAACTTAGACACGACCCACTTCTGGATCTTGTAAAAAAAGTGGAAAAAACAATCAAGGAGTGTAAAAATGTATTAGGCGACGAGATTCGAAAGCTGAAGGTGCCCAACCCTTCGCTCCCGAGGATGAAAGGGAATCCAAAAATACACAAGCCGGGGAACGAAATAAGAGAAATTATCGCGGCCGAAAAATCACCAACGATCAAAATAGCAAAACACCTGGTTAAGGTTTTCAGGGGCATGAAGAGTCCAGCGGGCTATACAGTCAAGAATAACAAGGATTTCACCAACAAACTGAGAGAAGTAAAACAGCTAGAGGAGAATGAGACACTCATATCTTTCGACGTTAAAGCACTATACCCCAGCATTCCAATAAAAGAGGCGCTAAACGCTCTAGAGGATTGGTTGCTTCAACAAGAGAATGACTCAAGCAAAAAGAAAACCCGAGCATATATGCAACTAGCACGATTATGCATGGAGGAGAACTACTTTGCCTTCAGAGGGGAATATTATAAACAAACAGGAGGTGCACCAATGGGTATTCCATTATCTTCGTTTATCAGCGACCTTTTCATGAACAACATCGAAAGAAAGCTGGAGGAAGAAGGAAAACTGCCAAAACACTGGTTACGATACGTAGAGGATTGCTTTGCGGTTATCAAAAAGGACGAAATACACAGAACACTGGAATACCTGAACGCGGCGCACAAGAAGATACAGTTCACATATGAGGTGGAAAAGGATGGGAAACTGCCATTTTTGGATATATTAGTCAAAAGGGAAGACATCAGTAGAGTTGAAATATATCGAAAACCAACAGACACAATGCGGATCATACCTAACACATCAAATCACAGCGATCAACACAAAATGGCAGCGTTCAATCACTTAGCTCACAGGATGTTTACACTGCCACTCAGCAAGGAAGGCATAGAAAAAGAGCGAAATTACATCAAGAAGCTAGCGGAAGTAAACGGATACGAAAACAGAAGAATAAATCAATTAATCAGGAAAAAGCAGTGGAGGTTAGCACAAAAAGATACAAACCTAGCAAGAGAAAATGAAAAGAAACACAGAATACCAATGGGATACAACGAAGCCACGAAAAAACTTAAAAGGAGGATTAAAACGGCGGAAATTGTGTTTAGCAGCCGAAAGAATCAGTTGAAAAACAAACTTGGAACAACAAAGGACAGCATAAATAAAATGGAGCAAAGTGGAATATACGAAATCAGCTGCAAGGATTGCAACAAAAAATACATCGGGCAGACAAAACGACCAGTGAAGATAAGGGAGGCAGAACACATCAGTGAAATATTCAACGTGTATCAGAAATATTCAACGTGTTTCTATTAATTCTAATAACATTAGCTAGAAAGCTCAAAAAAAAAAAGTTAACATTGCTTTCTCTACTGGCTCAGGTCATAATGAGATCCCACGTATGCCCTTCGGTTTAAGCAACGTCCTGTCTACGTTCCAGATATTAAGGAATAATATCCTGCACGAACAAATGACAAAACATGCATTTTAAGCATGAATTAAAGACTGGTATTCAGTGCATCTTTACAAGAAATGAAATGAAATGTCACTCATATGTCTATCATTCAAGAGAAAATTAGAGACATTTTTGGGAAATGTAGAGAACAAACACCAAGTTTGTCGTCCGTGGAGTAAGAATTCTAAGCTACCATCGGCTGGTTTGCAAAGGTCAGACACCTTTTTAATTAAACAAATATTAATGCTTGATAAATCTGCTAGTGCTTAAAAAGAAGAAGCTGAGAAGTACTGCCTCATATGTCAAGCATTCATTAAAACAGTATAGCATCGTCCACAACAAATATTTAATTGTGGTGAAACTGGTTTGGTTTTGGAAACGTATGCCGAACGGTACGTACATCACGAAAGATGAGAAAATTGTTTCTGGGCATATACCCATGAAAGGCCGATGGACATTTCTTTTGGGAGCTAACGCTAGTGGTGATATGAAATTTAAACTGGAACCTAAGAGCCTCAAAAAAAAATCAAAAATAAAGAGAACACTGCCAGTAATGTGAAGATTGAATCAAAGGGCTTGGGTCAAGTAGACTCCTTTGCAAGAATGGCTGGTCAAAGTTTGTGGCCCCAGCATCAAGAACTACCTTGATACCAATGACATGCCACTGAAAGCACTGCTACTGTTTGATAATGCACTAGGGCACTCAAATGACCTTGAAGATAATTCCCTGACAGCCTTTCCCTGGCTAATATAAAGTCGAGTTGTTTTACGTGACAACCTGCCACGAATAGGCCTAACCTCACGGTCTCTAAGACAGAGTTGAAAAAATGTATCAGCCACCACCCTTAAGATCTGAAACAAGTTTCAGTCCAAGGTCCCAATTTATTCAAAGCTTCCTGGATTCCCGAACACAACTGGTGTGTGCTCCTTCTACCTTCTAGCCTTCGAAACCACCATGTTTCAGCCAAGGATATTCTTCTCACCGTGTGGGGGACTTAGCAGTAACCTGTCATGGGCGTCCCCCCAACCCGTGGTTCAGATAACGTTTTCCCTGGCTGCCAGTTCAGTTTCTACCTTCGAATTCGACTGCGCTCATTTAGCCAATGGATCAGGACAATATTGCAAGTTTCCATAAATTGTAGACTGCCGCGCTATTACGTCAGTGTTTCGAAGCATACCCATTCTCTTCAAAAATTACTAAAAACGTTTTTAAAAAAAATTTGGACATTCTGAATACTATGGGTATCGTTTAAAAGACGTGGTCAGAAGTCACGAAGCGCCAGTGAATTTCTGCTTGGCGAAAGCCATGTCCATCCTTCATTCAAGGAAACGGACATGAACCAATCAAATATCCCTGAAATTATAGATGAAATTTTGACAACTGATAGATACCTTTTTAATTGGAGATAAACGGTGTTGATATAGAAGGGCTCATAATGGAACATGAAAATGAACTAACGATAGAAGAAATCCAAGAATTCTTGAATTAAGAATACCAAGAATCACAATGAAATGTGTCTCCTTCTGAACAAGAGGAAGACGAAAGAGAACTAATGACATCATCTGCCATTAAAGGGCTTTTGAAGAAGTGGGATTATGTCAGAGCAATGGTCTTAGAATGGCACCCAAACCAAGCAGATGCCAGAAGAGTTGGGGAACTTAATTCTATTAATCATTTCCCAGACGTCCCATAGCTAAAAATGAAAAAGGCTGATTAATATAGAAGCCTGTATGTATGTTAACCTTTAAGATATAAACAAGCTCATAAAGCAAATAAAAATGGATATCACATTGAATTATGCATGAAAAACTTCTTAAAAAATACAAACCAATATAAGAAGGATAATAGATGCACCGAGGGTGAAGAATCTAAGTAATTTAATTGCCTCAGGATCCGAGTCGAATGACACTTTTTTGTCACGTTTCGTTCAACCATGCATCAATTTAAATTCACAAAAGTGTATTTCGTAGTCAGAATTAAATGTTTGAACGTTGAAATAAAATTTGTGCATTTTCTGGGTATTCCCCGAATTCAGTAGTTGAATATCGCGCATGGAATATTTTCTCTGAGTATGGCAATACACATTTCAGAGGTAATACAGTTTCTACCTTGTCATTTTGTGACAACCAAAGTGACAAAATTTGGATGTCGCGCTTGTTTGTCAAATCACGCTTGTTTACTCTGATTGTGAAGTCGAGTTTGCCGAGGATCTCCCCGTAATTTTTTCGTAGTTTTTCTTCAGTAAAATGCTTGAAGGTTGGTATTGCCGAACGCTGGCAAATGAACAAGCAGCAGCATCTCAAAACCATCAAGATGATGACGACAATGACCAGGATGATTCAGGGTCGGAGGACAGTCAAGACGGCGGACAAAACTACAATGCCCAAATTGATTATAAAGCACAGTACAATTATTTAAAACAGAAACTGAAGTACCTTCTTTATGTAATGAGTAGGTTTTAAGTATTTCAATGATACATGAACGATATTTTTCAGGAGAATGAATTTTTCCAAGATGCATTGCGCTCCAGTCAACGAAGATTGCTGAAAGTTTCGCGGGATCGCTCATTTTTATTGGACAGATTATTGCAGTATGAAAAACCTGAAAATTCGTCGACAGAAAGTGAGGAAACAGAGTCTTCGGACGAGGATGCCACTAGACATGAGGCCAAAAAGTAAACTATCTCAATACCTGAAATCCTGTATAATATTTATTCTATAAATTGAAACTCTTGGTTTTTCGTAACTAGAAGAAAAAATGAAACGAATGGAAGTGCTACGAAGAATCATCCTCCGAAAAAGCGTAAAGTGACCAAAGCCAAACAGCCGATGGCCCAACCAGTAACACCCTCAAGTCAATCGGCGCCACCTCAAGATGGTCATATGACCGCTGAAGAAGTCGAACGACACTTGCAATCGATTCAGTCGATGTCTGAACTTGTTCCTGAACGGGCGCCTCCAACTGTACCCAATGAAATGTTTAGCAATGAGCCATCTCTAGACAGGTAATTGTTTGAAATTGTAAATGCCTGGGAGCTAGCTGATTTGCGTCTTGCAGTGAGTCCAATGATCAAATGATTGAAACTTCTCCGAGTAATATGGGCGAAGACTGTATCAGCGCCGATATGAACAACATAAATTCCCAAATTTGATATGATGAATGTATTTAAATTATATATTTAGTTAGACAAAATTTGTTTTACATCATTACTTATTAAAATCGACCGATCATGTGAATTTGAGTTTTAATTTTAGTATTAAATCATTTTATTAGCAATTTCTTCTAAGGCAGGAGTTGTTTTGCGTCTATTGGAGACTGCATTAGGTAGGTCAAACGTTACATAATGCCACAAAATTATTTTTTCTAAATACTTTGATATTATTCTTGCGCTTTATCTTATCGTTTAATATCTTCCTTTGACATTCTGCTTATTATTCTTTTCTCATTTCTGCTCCAATATGATCTTCCAAAATATTGATTAATTTGATATTCCAAACCACCAGGATAAACTAAATTTTCCAATTGAATTTCTAGGGTCGATTTAAGGAGTGGCCAAATCTGGAGAGTCCAAAAGACGATGAATCGAGCCTTCATGTAATCCTAAGTACATTAACTTGTTGAGGTTGAGTCCGGTTATCAATTCAAATCATGTCTTTTATTATGCAAAAGGAAAATATTTGCACTGACAAATGTCTAAGTTGAGACTTAATAATTCACTATATATGATAATTCACCCCCTTTTTTCCGAAAACCGTTTTGTAAAATAGTTGGGATATGAGGGGTATCTTATCGCTCAATCAAGTAGTCATCAGATTCCTTTCGTACAACTGTAGTTTGACCGATTAAAAGTAATAAGAAGAAATGTTGGATCCGTGTTCCTCGTTAAGATCTGCATACAAACTAAATTAAACATCTTTACCTTTCAAATCAATGGCCATTTGAATTTTATCATAAGCCCACGATTTCTGATTAACTCTCGATCAAGTGTTCTGCTGCAGAGTTCAAGCACTTTTTTTTGTTCGATTGTTGATGAGCGGAGCCAAAAGTAATTTCATTTTGTACAGTCCAAAACGATGTGAAGGTTTTTTATCGTTTCATCAGTTTTCACCTTTATTTACAACCTGGTCGTAGTTCATGGCAAACAAAAGTGTGAAAATTTATGTATTTGTATACTATTAAAGTGATTCGCGCGACATTCGCCGATACAATTAGCAGCGTATTTCTTGTTAATGTGTTAAAAATTCTATAACCCAAGTATATTCTATTTTCTCTTTTTTCTTCTCCCTAACTTCCTTTTAATTACATCCTTGGCCGGCATTTGCCAATCATATCGCAATCAAATAAATACCACTAACAAAATTGACGCCACTACTTATATTCACAACACTCTGATCTTATTTTCAGAACACATTGCTTCGATTTTCCCTTACGATTATTCTCATATCTACGTAAACCTTTTTCCAATCCAAATAAGGTTGAACTAAAAGTTTTGTTCAGTGACTGTTGCACAGCACGGAATGAGAATAATTCAAATTTTCGCTACAAAAATCACACGTAACTTTTGAGTGCTGACCAAAGTGCTAAACTAGATCCGTGAATTACACGATTTCACGTTGCTTTTCAGTGTTGAAATCCTCAATTCTAAAGTTTTTTTCAGAAAGTAAACACTGGTAAACACGTTTTTTTTGTTGCCGCAGACCAAAATTGTATTGTTTTTTTATATCCACCCAGCTATATTGCGTATTTGTGAGGACGCATTTCGGCTATTTGCAGTCATCATCAGTTCATTTGACGCCAGAGTTTTCATCATTCTTGTATTTTTAAGAAAGTGTAAGCATGGTTTATGTCAAAAGAAGCAAAAAATAATCGCAACGATGGACCCGACTAAACTTTGACAGTTGTATGAAATTTGTTAATGTTGATTATCGACATTTATTTGATCTACCAACCGGTTGTTCAAAGTAAATTGTCCTAAGATCGAAGCATACGTGCATTTCAAACAAAAATTATCGATTATATTACTAAGATTTAAATATTTGTTTCGGATCGTTTTGCCACATTCGACGAAATTTCGTTCTGAATGTATTAAATTTGGACCTTACATGGCCGATTTTTTATTTCGGAATTTTTTCAAACAGCACGAAACCATTGAGCTCGTATCTACTGTTAAGATAATGTAAAAAAAAATGAGCATAACTTGCTAGAAAAGTTAGATTTTGTGCTTTGTGAAATATCCGTGGAATTTTTCCACACCGTATTCTTTTTAAGATCCAGTTAAAGACACTGAGGCTTAAGGTTTGTATATCTTATGTTGAATATTTCCGTTGTTCGTAGTTGCTTTTAAAAATTTTTTATATAAAAGAAACAATTTTTCCTTACTACAATTTGTTTTATTAATGCATATGCGCATTTCGGGGGTTACTTACTCCCTTCTTCAAAAGAAAAATCAAAAGCACTGAAGAAGGGAGTAAGTAACCCCCGAAATGCGCATATGCATTAATAAAACAAATTGTAGCAAGGAAAAATTGTTTCTTTTATATAAAAAATTTTATAAGGTTTGTAGTTTTCTCATTTTCGCATATTCAATCATAGACTTTGCTAAATATTGTTTAAAATTTAATAAAACTAACATTTATGATATTTGTGACCCAAGCATCAAAGCAGTTGTTTGAAAAACGGAATTTGTCCATAGTTATCCAATGTGGCAGTGAAAAGCTCGGAAAGGATCCTATTGCCTTTTAATATAGCCTTTAAGTCAAAAGTGTATGACGAAAGAAGAAGCAGTAGCATACACGCAAACTCTCAAATGGAATATGACGGCAGATCTTAATGTTCCCACATCGTGAAAAAGGATTAGGCAAGCCGTTCTAGTTCGCTATCTACTCGAATTAGTAAGTACGGCTGTGATGAAAGTTCTTGTGATCAAAAGTTCACAAATAGTGCAGACGCTGACGAAGTTTTGTTTGTTTTTTTTTTCATTTTAACCGCTTCAATTACTAGATGAAAGTTGTAAAATAACCAGCCATTTTTCACCATGTTTGCATATCTCCACTGTCCGCATGGATCCTTGCTTTGATTATCTGTTCATATTGGCTATCGCCTTCAGGTTAAAACTGGTGGAATGGAATTGATCAAGTAAGTATTAATTAACGTTAAACTTACATCCAAAAAGATTCAAAGCCGAAATGGGATAACTTGTAGGTAACCCAAAACCAGGAATGACGCAATCATTCCCCGGTCATTTTTTTCAGTTAGGTGCAGATATTAAAGGATTTGATGTGACTCCAAACATTGCAACACCTAAAACTTAAGCTTTTGGTTCCGAAATTAATATCGAAAATTTGGATGCTTTTTCACAATAAACAAAAGAATTGTACTTGAGTCTCTATTCATGGTATTACATGCCTGTTACTGTGCATAAAATTCTTGTACATAGTACAGATATGATCCAGTCGATTCCACCTATTAGGCACCTTTTTAAGGTGGTTCAAGAGGCTCACATTGAACAGGAGAAGCATAACAGTTAAAATCAACATGGAATTGCGATAAATAGGGACAACATCTGATCCTAAAAGCGACGGGCTTAGAAAAGTTTCCCGAATAACGACTGGTATATTCCATTTTGAAATTTTACAGATACTACAACCACATTGTGTAGAAATAAGTGCTGATGTAAATAGCTGGAACTTAAACTTAAATAAATAAAATAAAAATCTGGAGCTTTAACTTTTGTTGTTTTTGGTACTTATATACTCAAACTAGAAATAAGATAAATTTGTAAATTTATGTTAGTTTTATTGGATAGTAAGGTTGTTCATTGGTATTATCGCTGTTGATTAGATCATGTAAATGTATTCAATTTAACTATACTAAAATACATTCACAATATTATGGATTTTCCCTGATTTTCATCAAATAAATATTTAAAATAAATTTAAATATTTGTTAAAAATATTTTTCTATTTATATTTTAATACTAATGACTTCAATTTGCACACATATTTTATTTCCGAACGCACTCTAACAGTGCGAAATGAGAGCGAACACTGCCATATCGACATGTCAATTTCTCTGTTTCAACTCTTTTACCCGTGCATCAAATCAAATGTGCGCAGAACATAAGCTCTGGTTCGAAGATCACATTTTGTTTGGTCGACGAACAGAATGGCGAGGAATTGCTAAGTAATTGTAAAGATCGAGTATTGTGTGTTCGCTTGGGGTGTTTTTCTTCGAGCGAAAATCGCTAAATAGTGAAGTGCAACGCAACTTCGGTTAGTGAAATAGTGTAGCGAAGCGAAAAAGTAAATCCGAGAAGAATTAAAAAAATGAGCAATGCTTCGTCGTTTCTGTTGTAAATTTGACATACCGTTAAACGTCGACAAAGTTAATTGATCAGGCCAAGGTATTTCGATTAGAACTTTAGTATTCAGAGGCTAACACTCCAACGATTTGGTGTGCCGTGAAAAAGGTGGATCAAATTGTCCAGGCTATTGTCCGACAATTCAGTGTGTAAGCGATATCTCCTCGTGATTTTGTGTGATGCAGTCGCTCTGTTGGACAACGAGATTCCTATCGCGGGCGCTGCGCAATGGATTCGCGACTCTTGTGGAGCCCCATGTAAAACCACGACCTCGCTTTGTATCCGTCGTGTGTGGATTCCCCAAAGATTTCCTGCAATCGAAGTATAAATTGGGTAAATTCGGAGACGATGCCTGGTTCAAAACACATACGTCAAATGCTGATGTGATAGGTGAGTACATTGAGTGCGGGGCAACGTCAACTTTAAATTGGGATACCCTTTAGGGCTCCCGCTAGAAATGATTTAGTTGCATTGAATGTTCATTGTATTGAAAATTTTGTGTTTTCAACTTTGGCAACAAACAGTGCATGTACAACTTCAACTTTACTCGAGAGAACCGGATTTCGTGTTGAATGTCACATGACAAATTAATTTTCGTTTAAAGTTTTCGCACAGTTCATCACCAAAGTACAAGAATCACTTAAAAGTTTTTTTGTACCGCGTGACTGTACGGGGGATGACCTCCTCAATATTTGTGTTATGTAACCGCAACATTGGATTCTAGGCATGTCGGTCTCAAGCTGCTCTTCCTTTCCATCTATTTATATCCCTATACCAGACTGTGTGGACATACCAAGCGCCAATATGTAATTGAAGAATGTTTATTGTACTTAAGTTGCAAGCAACGCTTGGCTAATCTTTGACTGGCAGCTTGCAATGCAACTGCTCAACATTCGCGGATCTACGTCGGTATGAATGGCTTTCTCATGTGATAGCAAAGCGCTAATTCATTTGTGTTTATCACATGTAAATGATGCATATCCTATTATATTTGTTTCTGCTTCTACCAGCTGATTATTGCCATGACCCGACTGATGACCACTACGTCGCCAAGCCGATTATGTACGGCGTAACAAGGCAATCGTTGTGCGGTCTAATTAAAATTTACTTTGTTTGGATCAATGCAGTGAATTAATATCTTCAATTAATGCCAATTGTTCACAACCGGCTTGGGAAGGAATTCGTCGATCATACGCGAGAGTTCGTCTTAAAATGTTTGTAGTAGTTATGCTATGTAGCCCGAAAATGAACATATGAACAAGTATCTATCATCTACCAATTTCTGTGATAGTTACTATACTAATCTCTGTAAATAAACTTGGGTGTTTTTTTTTTTACTAAGGATTCCTGAATTTAGTTGAGAGTTAATATTCTATATTAGGCGTACAAGGTTTCTCCCGCCCTTTTATTTCAAAATTCCGGCACTATCGTAAAAAATAAACAAAAATTTATGTTTCAAAATATTGTCCATCCTTGGCTACTACATTTTCTATATTTTGGGCAACATACAAATCCCGTGCCGAAAAAAATCGCCATTTTTCGATGAAATTCATGAGTCCAGCTAGTTTTTCACTTCTTCATAAGAGTGGAAATGCTGGCCAGTCAGACTGTGTGTGAGCCGGAATAAATGATAGTCTGAGGGAGCTACGACTGAAAAATACGATGGTTGATGTAGAACTTGCCATTTTAATGTTTCAAGGTACGTTTTAATCCTTTTCTGATGGTATGTCGAGCATTGTCAAATTGCAAAATAAATTTATCGTATCTTGCATTGTATTACGGACGTTTGTCTTTCATTTATCAGGTCCAACATATCAATTCCATTATATAAAGCGTATCTGTGATTGTTTCAGAGGGTTATAGCAGCTCATAATAGTCTACGCCCAGCTCATCCCATCAAATACAGAACAAGACTATGGATCCGTGAATATTCTGTCTGGGCTACGACGTGGAAGCGTGGCTGGGGAATCTAATTCTCTGCGCTTAGGGTTAGCATAAGGAGCCCATTTTTCGTCTCCAATCACAATACGGTGCAGATATCCCTATCGGTTTGTCTTGTGAACAGCTGTTCACAAGCAAACAAACGTCTTGCAACATATCTTTATTCGTGGCATCTTTGCTTCGCGAATGCTTCTATTGTCTTTCAAGGCATTTTGAAACTGCTCATTGAGTTGCTCCCAATGAAATTGCTCCTTCTTTTGACTTTGACACGAGTAACGATTGAGTAATGCCTCCAATTCAAGTGTGTGAAATTTGTATCGTTACAAACGCAACGGTCCTGAATTTTTGATTTTCGAGTTGATTGCACCAAAATGAAGAACAAGTAGAGTGCAAAACTTCCAAATTGGGGCCAGTACAAATAACAAAAAATTTCAGTACAAATAATCACCAAAAACAACCTCAAAAAGAGGGACGGGACGGTCAACGTTTGTTTGCAACGATGCACACTTTCGGCACTTTTTTATTTGGACTATTTACTGGCGTTTTCATTTAGTTTCACACTCCGCATACGGCCCTTCTAAATCCCTTCCATCCGTCATTCAATCCGTAAAAGATCTTTCCACCTAAACACACTACGCTGTCACTATGCGTTTTTGGCTTTAACGTTTTCCTTCTAAATTTTATTCAAAATCTCTGGGATAAAGGTCTTTTAGGGTTTAACTCCAGCCTCCTTGGCTGGTCTGCACTGTTTGTTCCGAAAGTCTCCATTTCAGGTAGTCTATCTTTGAAAGCGCATCTGTAATCTGGTTTTTGTTCTTATAGAAGTGATTATTCTGTCTAGTTCTTTAATAGATATCGATTGTTGCACAAAATAGGTACGCGGCATTGAGTGTGTATTATTTCTTAAGTGTAAACGCTTAATTTCTAAAATGTTAACGCCTATCTTTTACATGAATCCAATAGCATTGAATTTTCACTTTCATAAACTTTTACTTCTGCATGATTGAATTTTTAATTTTTTTTTATTTTTTTACCTTTCTACTTTAACATTATACTTTTACCTCTGTATGATCGACTGCTTTGTCTTTTGATACCGCTTAATCGGGAACGTCCCCAACTGTTATTCAAGATCTTTTACGAAATATCTCATGAATTATTTGTTCTTTACTAAGTTGCTCTAATTTCCATTAGTCGACGAGGCGCGAAAATGCCGGAAATTCCATTGTGCATATTATATACCACATGATTATTCACTTTTCTCGATCTTAACAGTGTCGCTTAAAATTATTCGGACAAATCATACAATCATACTTTTTCAGGTCTGGTTTCTATTTCCTGATTTATATCTTTGAAATTACATAAGAACACGCTTTATGGTATTTTGCGATGGACCGAGATTCACGGACTTGAGGAATCAAGTTCTAATCATTGAAAAATTTCTCCAATATTCTTATCCTGAGTTTAATGAATTTCTTGTCCTGAGTTTCGTGGACCTTCTATAAACCAGGAGACTACAGTTTACATCATTTTAAATGCAACTTGAATATTCTCAATTTTTTTTTTTGTTGATAATTAGACAAACGAAAAACCAATAGAGTGCAATAAGTCAAAATTGCGAAAAATGACAAATCTTTCAGTCTAATCCATAAGATTCAAATGATGCAAATGCAGTAGAAATGGGTAGTTACTACTTGAAGAATATTTGATAATTTTTATTGCAAGGTCCTCATTTAAATTGAATCCGAAATCGCTTCGTACTCCAGATAAAGGTTTCCAAACACAATGGCTTCGTTCCAAACACAATTGCTTCGTTTTTTCCTCATTTTGAACTTTTTTTTTGATGATTTGAATGAAATTTTAGAAAATTCTAGTGGTCCTGTTCTAGTTTTTCCCTTGAGTCAAATTTTTGACAACCGTCAAAAAAGTAAAAAAAATTATGGCCGTTGCGATTCCAATGACGCAAAGTTTAGACAAACAGACAAAGTTTAAGAGTTCTCACCTTCGGCGCAGGAAATGCCCAGTTGAATAACACTTATGGGTACTTGTAGGGAAATTTTCACCAGCCTTCCTACTTTTGTTACCATTAGTTTCAAGTGAGGGAACTGTACTACACCTTATGGCCCAAGTTTTTTAGTAATCTGTAGTATCTTAACAAACAACCAGGATTCACTTGAATGTCTAGTTTTGCAGTAATGTTACTTATCACTACTTTTTCTTAGGCGTAGTTTCGTGCAAGGATTTTTCAGTATCAAAATTTTTAGCGTTATATTTAGACTTTATGTTGTCTGTATTAGCACCCATAATTTAATGAATTGCATTCCGATCATGGGTCAAATGAATACAATGACTAGTTTCCAATGCCATTTCAATGTTGCTCAAAGGTCAATTTTACCGAACTTTCCAACTCGTCAAGGTCTAGGTTAAAAGTTAATTCACATCCATGAGCTCAGTTCATACAGCTAGGATAAAACCAGGACTTATCTGAATTTCAAGAAAATACAAAGCTCATGAATTTCAACCACACTTAAAGTATTGTTTTCTTGTTTTATAGCACGACAAATGTACGTCTGCTGTATTTCATTTCATCTAAACGCAAAAATATTCAGATAAGCATCGGCTCCCGCCTGGACTAAAAATAAGGCATTCAAATTATGGAAAGGGAAATGGTGCCAGAAAGTTTATTTAGAGATTTAATTTAAGATACCGAAGGTTTTTACGTACGCTTCAAATTTTATTTTAATCTTTTTCTGTCGTTTCTGTGCAGGGAAAAAGATTTCTTAAGCCAACAGCAAATATCAAGATAAAATATTTACAAGTTTTGGTAAATCATTTTGTATCTGTAATATCAATTTGTGAACACTGTACTCAAAATATAGTCTGAGTTAGAAGGCCGTTACGTAATCTTTTCAAAGCTAGAATTTTTGCGCGTAATGTTCAGGTTAATTATAATTAAGTTCAAGTCAATGTCGATCTGAATCGCTTAGAACTTTTACTGTCTATGAAATTTAAAGGCTGTATGCATCATGTGAATTGATACGATTTGAAATGATTTCATGGCATCAGTGTTTCTATAAATCTAAAATTCAAACAGGCATGAAAAAACGGACAACCAAGGAAGGTGACTCTTTGCAATTTGACCTAGTCTGCAATATTCTATTGGTAATAGAATTGAAGAATTTAATCCAAGCTGTATATAAAATATGAAATGTATGAATTGCAAACTAGATTGTATACATAACTTATTGCTCTACATATTATTGAGTTCACAACGTGATACGTTTATTTTATATAATTTCTGTCAATTACGTGATAAAGAATTTCACCGTGTATGCGATTTCTGTGGAAAATGGTTTTCTTCTATTATCAAATGCGTTGAGGACTTTTTATTTGTACTAAGTAGTCTATTTTAAATCGATAAGATAAGCACAACGGATGTGTTAAAAGCATCTTTTTGCTCTTATTATTCTTATAGTAAAGTAAAGTGAAACGTATTTGATAACTAGCACAGTGGAAAGGCTCCAAAATGCATAAATTGTTACATTCAATAATATGCAAAGAATTTTGTCAGTTTTAATTTACTTCCAGTATTCCCAGGTAAAACCTATAAATGATATTTTTAATGTAGAGTAGGAAGTGAATCGAATTACTAACATGTGTTCTGTGCTCGCAATGAGAATTTGACAGAGTACACTTAATCTCTTTTTACGGGGTAGATACGTTCCCCAAAAAATCGTGAAAAAAAGGGAAGGGTGTAAACAATATTAAATTCAAGGTTGATCAATTCAAATAAATTTCGTTCTTACACATATTATTATATATTAAATATATTATTAAAAATAAATTATACTCCAAAAAAGAAATTGATTGCTGTAAAAAATGTAAAATTTTATGCATTGTCACTTTCTGACAATAAACGCTAGAGCTATGTGTTGCGTTCTAGTCCCCTGTGCTCATAATTCTGCAGTTTGTAAAGGAAAATCAGTCATTAAAGTCTGTGCTTAATTTCGTGTAAATCTACGCTTAGATAGATCTTTACTAAGATTTTAATATAAAGTTCTCTATAAGTTGACACTGATGATTTCGGTCTATGTTGACACTTTGCAGCTCGTTCCTTATCAGGATCAAGATTGTCAAAAATCTCAAAAATTCAAAAATCAAAAATCTTCTTGAAGGAAGCTTTTACAAATTTTCAAAAAATCTAAAAAAAAAATTTTTTTATTGATTTTGATTCTAAATACAATCAAAAATACTAAATTTTGATGCATAGAGCATTTTGATGTAATAGAGCGATAAGAAAATTTTAATCAAGTTGTTAAGCACCTAAGACGAAACGCGGCTATAGCGCATTTTTCAACTCTCTAGCGTATTTCGTCGTTTTGGCTCCCCACTTGTTTTGAAACATGTGCTTCGATTTATACGTAGATCATACACTATATATTACATCTTTTACACATGTATTCTTAGACAAAACGTGAGGAAACTCATAAGAATCGAACTTTGAGCGTTAATTTCACGAAATTACGTTTTTTGAGCTGGCAGACACGATTAAGATTACATTACTTGTAGATTGTTGGTTATATTTCTGTTTATCTCGTGAACTCATCATGTTGTGAACTCATCCCACGTCATCATTGATTATGCTGTTCGGGAAAAAATTTTCCGATTTCCAGCTGATTTTCTAACCTCAAAACAAGTTTTTTCTCCCAAATGGAGACAAAGATTAATTTTTTTTATGACTATTATTATAAGATTATTTTATTTAACACAGATATTTCAAACTCAAGAAATCATGTCCGCAATCAGTTTTGGGCATTTTTTTTTTGTGAAAAATTCGTTAAATCAAAAAAGCAGCTTCCAAAAGTCTGAACAAATTTGTCTACCTAAATTGTTAGTACATATGTCTACTATATAATGATATGTTTTTCTTTCTATGGAGAAAAAATCAACGAAAACAAGTTTTTTTTTTGAAAATCTTAATCTTAAACCCCCCTTAATAAGGGGGGTTCTTCGTCTCAATTGCTATAGAATCGCATGACAGAGAACTGTCATGATGATACTCAAGGGTGTAGTACTTTCATTTTTGCTAAAGCTTTTATCAGCTCATAGATTCTCGGCTCTTTCTTCATAGTTTATCGGCGAATGATAGACCATCGAATCCATTTGCACCAATTGTATGTGCTAGCGTTGTGATATCAGTACAGTAAGCGTTATTATGAACAACAAGGATAAGGTTCTTTGCTTTGACAAATTCTGGCCAAATGCCCTCCACAATCTAAAAACTTTTCCACACGTTTTTATCCTCAATATGATCTAGTTTGTCAACACTAATTGGAATGAACATCTAATTTAGTACGATTTAAATGTAGCAACAATACTTTGGTCTAGTGGATGTATTAAGGATGTAGTGTTAGGCAGAAGAAAGCAAAATTGCATATTTAGATGTTACAAGACTGGATGGCCTATGTATATTGTCTAGAATTAAAAGAACTTAAATTCTAGACATATTGCCTTCAAGTAGCGTCTAACTTTTGGGATCAATTATTTCTTGAACATCTAGGAACATCTAAATTTTTCTCGCATATTGAATATTTTTGTTCCTACTAGGTTTCCATTTTAGTTTAAATCATCTATTAAAAAGCGATAATGAACAAATTTGACACAGACATCGTTTGCAAGGATGTAAACTTCAGATACCTATGTTTTCACTGTATGTAGCTCCCCACTTTTTGGATTTTTTGTTCACACTTTATTCTAGGTCAGACAGGATTTGTTATTTTCAGCTCATTAATTCTTCCAAACACGGTTTTATTCAATGATCACATTGTCCACCCTCTTCATAGGGTCGTTAAATGGGTTCATTCTTAAAGGATAAGACTGTCATCTATCAAGCCTCTTTGATGGTTTTCCTATAGTCCTTTTTCATAACCACACTATTACCTTAGTCAGCCTCTGAATAGTATGCATCTTTCGCTGTTTTGCTGAAGCATTAACTTTTTGGAGAGTCAGCCTTGTCTTATTTCTGATAATTTCTTATTCAAGAGTCTAAAACCAGTAGTTTCAATAGAAACAAATAGTTTCTTTTCTTGGAAATTTAGTTCTAATTGCAAATGTGTTTTGTATAGGAGCAAGTGACCAAGCCAACAACAGCAACCATTTGGAAAAATCTTGAAATTATTTTGCGTAATTTTGAAAATAGAATGTGGACCACTACATAGTAAAGAAATTAAAACATGACGATCAAACGCGGTTGAGTTGAGGAGTGAACTTCGAGACGTTCAATTTTTTTGCAGTAGGAGCTGGATTGAACGATTCAAAAAGCGTCATAATATTGTTCCTGGAAAATTCGTGAGCGGATCGGCAGTGAAAGATATTGATGTTGGTAACTGGCAACCAAATCAAAAAAAAAAAACCTAACCAAAAAAAGCGACCATGACTGAGAAGAAGTTACAGAAGCTGCGATATTTTTCCACAATACCTGGTTGTTTCATAAGTTGGCACCGAAAAAGACGTTTAAGTGAGAGTCCTGGAGCATGACCCAAGCTCTCAAATGAAAAAGTCGCGATTTTATTCGCAGCAAGCTTGGAATGCACAGAAAAAATGAAATTGCTTGTGACTGACAAAATATGAAACTGCTTGTAAATTAGATTACAAATTAAAAGGATGAAATGACTGCTGATATTGGTTCTAATCACTTACAGCAGTGGGATAGGAAATTGAAGAGATCAAATCAGTTTTACTATTGATCGACATCTGTCCTGTTCATCCAGATGTGAAAGGCATGAAGTGTATTGAATTGGAATTAATGCCACCGAATACTAATTCGGAGCTACAACCTGTGCCTCAAGGAGTCATACACAATTTGAAAAGAAAAACTACAGACTAACTTTTTTGCGAAATGGATCGATTTATACTGACAAGACTAAGTTTACTATCAGCTTGCCGGAATCTCATCGCTGGAACATATATAGAACCGAGTGAGTGTATCCGAATCGACAAGAATTAGCATCTAAACTCTGACCGATGACATCTGAGTCTTGGTCTTGTCTTGATAAGCGACAATAACGAAATAAATTCCTTGGACCTATGATGCAGATGCAGTCTCCTTCAAGATTTTTTCCAAATGCTGCAACTGATGTTTTCAGTAGGTTCATATGAGTCAACCCACATATGAACGAAACATATTTACCATCGAATAGTAAACAATCAATACCACAATATTTTTTCTAAAATGTTTTTTTTATTAAAGTTTAACACGATTTTGTAAATATATATATTTTGAGATAAAGACTTCAAATAAACAAATTTATGATTTAATTCTTGAAAAATTTTATCTTTTAAGGAAAAATGAAAACAGACCATTTTTAAGATCTTACAGTTCTTCTATCGTGTTCGATATATACCGAGTCTCGGCTATAACGAATGAAATACGCTGGTCGCTTAAGTTTCGTTATCTGCAGACACTTTTTTTATTGACAAATATGATAGCGTTGCGTTTTCGGGTAATGTAAATCTTAGACATCTTTTTGATGAAGGATTCTGGAGGCTCTGTCTGGAGAAATTCAAATATGTCTAATTCCTTTCTATAACACACTCATTCGCACTCAATAAATCCTTTGGAAGTATTGCCGCTCGCCTGAGGAACACACATGTTTCAAAGTTACTACGGCTTGCGTAATTCTGGGAAATGTGCCTGAAAATTGAATCATTGCAAGAGCAGCGGAATTGCTTCATTTTTTGAAATGTTTGTGTGGATATTTTGGAAAGTTTTTTAAATTTTGTTCGTAATTTTGACTAATATGCACTCAATTAGTTGTTCATCTCAGCCCAATCATCAAGAATAACGAAAAAGTGGTAACATTCTACATAAACTTCAACCTTTTGAGACTTAGTTTTGGAAAATATTCATGGGGTGACATGTTAATCTTCTTTGACTTCAATGTATTTTTTTTTATTTCATCGTTATATGTTCAACTAATTCGAATTTCGTCTTTGCTTTTACGACAATTGGACTGAAATAATTTTTCTAATTTTAAATTTTTGCGTTCTACTAGTTTTTCATTTCAGTCCGATCATAAAAAAAATTCAAAAAATGATAAAAAAAGTCACTTTGTGTTACCATTTCCGCTAGCTTTGCGTTCTTAAAACACTTCATTTTGTCTGCACGTTAGAGATTGTAATGGTAAATTGTAAATGTATTATATTTAAACTTAAATTAGTCCATCATCTCAGTGTACTCATAAACTGCATAGAGCAAACATTAACGTATCTTCAGATTCTTTAGTTTGCTTAACATTATAAAAAACACTATGCGCTATTTGCATTTCTTTTCCGGATTGTTCATTTTTTTATTTCCTAGATAATCACAGTCGTGTGATTTAACAATGATAAAATTATTTGTGTATCTAATCTTATGCAGGTTGTTACTTTTATCTTATGTAAACCGAAGCAGAAAAACATTGTAAAATATGGTAAAATTATCGCCATCCGAAATTTCAGTGCCTTTTTATAATAGGAAACATAATGTTCTTCATTAATGTATAGTACAAATTATTTTGCAACAATATCTCGCGTTACGACTTCAAAATCTTGCCTGTAAAATATCCACAAACAAATATAAACCCCAGCCCATTGTTTACTTTGAATACTAATATTCCCTATAAATAGAATGGCAATGTGTGGGTTATAAGTAAATAAATGTAACCCTGTTACAACTTTTTCGACTTGAAAGTCTCACAAAAATAATTGTTCAACTTGAAAAAAATTCGAATCGAATCCTATCAGCTAAAATGTTATCGGTTGTAAATAACAATGTTTCGGCGACTAATACTAAGGTGAAACTGCAAATACATACATATCAAACAATAAAAGCGAAGCTAAAGATTTTTGGGATTCGAGCCAAGTCGATTTTGAAAATTTGCCCATGTGATCATGCGAACATTCTATTTTCAACGGCATTAATTTTGGGATAGCCGAATATTATTTTCATTGTGTAAAACATGTGACATTTAGAGAAATTTTTGGCAAAGCATTGTTTCTATTAAATATTTTTTAGCGCAAACTATGAATTATGCTTTCTTTCCGCGCAAAATCTCCTCTTAAATACCTGGACTTTGTCCTGAGGGGAAATTCATTTTCAAAAAAGAGTTCGCGATCTGAATTTCACATTGTTTGAACTAGATGAAAATTTATTCTTGCATACCATAGATGAGTGAATTTGGAAAAAGTAATGGTTGTTTGTATTGTATTTGAAAAATCCTAAACAAGTGGAAAAAATATTTGATTGAATTTCAATGAGGCAAATTTGCTTGAAATCTGGATTGCTGGCAGCAACCCACATTCTGTCACTATAACTCCTGTCCAACCACCACCATCAGAAGACGACCTGTAGAATTTCAGTGTTGCATCAGTGTAGATGTCGATCAGAGTTCTTTTTATTCCCTTTTTTATTTAATTTTTGTTTTCGTTCCATTGTTTTAGGTAGCATAGGGCCAAATGTCTTAAGTTTACATCGTTGTAAAAGGAATGTTGTGAATTTTTTTTCTTTTAAGTAGATGCTCAAACAAATGAATATCTATTAGAGTGTCAAAAATTCAAATATATAAGTAAAATCTACCGAAATTTTATGTCAAATTATCCAAAATTATTCAAATATTGAAAACATTTGAGACGATTGGGTTTACAACGATGCAAACTTAAGACACTCGTTGGGCCTTAGCTTCTCTTTGTTCTTCGGTAAGATTGGGTTACCCTACCTTCTTTTTAGCTGTTACTAACTACTACAACCCCGCACTTGCATCGAATGGAGTTGAGTGCATTGAAAATTACACAATATTGAAAATTTAGAACTCCATTGAAGAAAAACCATGATTAGTCGTGCTTACTTCTTTTGAATTGAGGGTAAACGCAGATTAAAACAAGTAAAGTAGATTTAAGCTCTGATATCTGCATGTATTTTAGTTCGGCCGGTATGGGTTGCGATTTCATTATTTCCTTTGATGGAGTCCTGTGCCATTGTCAAATGTTATCTAGTCGGAAGATTGACCCTGTATATTTTATATACAGGGTAGTTAGTTCACTTCTGCTAGACAAGAGCCGTCTCAACATTGATCTGAGAAGCTGCATGTAGCTTTCTGACTTGATTTTCTTGCAAGGAATGCCCGTATTCGAAAACAAGAGGCATCATATTATGACTTTTCCTTTCGGGGCTGATGACGTACTTTTAAGGGCACCAGTATTACACGGACTGGCTATGCGCTGGATGATTTCTTACCTGTTTTTGGAGGATATCTTCTACATTGTTCGTCACTCTGCTAGGGTAGTTATTTAAGTCATTATACTAGTATGAATCTAGTATACGTCCCAGTGTCTGAAAAGTACTACCGTCACTCTTTTGTAGTTTGCTGTCCAGTGATACTCCTAATTATCTTGTTCACGAACTATGCTTGTTTGCCTTTTTAAAGTAAATCTGTGAGTTTTCTACGCATTAACTTAGATATGTTTATTTATATCCTATGCATAGGATATTGGCAAATATCCATGCTTCCCGTGATTCAATAGATCCTAATTGCAACGTTGTAAACGCTACAGTCACGATATGTTCCATTATTTGCCTTAATTCGATGATCTGACTGTATAACCACAACTAGAAATAAGAAAAACAACAGTGTTGCATATGTGATCTGAATTGAAAATGAATCTGAATTTTTTTTTTATTATCAACTAATTAATTGTTGTTTCCTAACTATTGGATGAGGCTGTTAATATAGTTTCTTTGATTGGGAGACGCATGAATGTGTGTTTACAGGCATGTATATAAAGGGGTATATACATGTTATGAATGCTAATTTTGAAGATCTCTAACTGTAAAACTGGTTGATTCGAAGCCCAGCTATACCTGGCTTTTTATGGCAAGCAGCACTCTGTTCGCCTAAGGGCCATACCTAAGAAGCGGATCTATCCTATCAGCTAGCCGTGATACCAAAACAAACTTTCAGATGTTAGGTTCACATCACAAGCCGCAAGTAGTTCATAAGGTAATATTTCGTAAGCTTGGCCATCAAGTGCAGAACTAGAATCCTGGTTCTAGTATTATTGATAACAAATCGTGGAAACTTCAACCCCAATCGTCTAGATTGCAATAAAAAATCATATTATGCTCATATATAGGTACACTAAGTCACAATGTTAACGAGAGTATTTCCCTTTAGTATGTTTAACCTCAGATTCCTCAACAACAGTGGCAAGTACATCGCAATGATGTACTAGTTTACATAGAGGATCGCCAACTTTTATTCTAGTGGAACAAAATGATGTCCTTAAATTTTGAAGTTTTTTGAGGAAAACTGGTGCAATGTATATGATTCAAAATATTGCCCGTCGCTTTCCACTAACTTTGCCCATCATGCATACGGACCCCACGTTAAAAACTTCCTCATCTTTGAGGCAGTTTTTAAAAATTGACACAATTTTTCACTTTTTCGTAAGAAGTGTTGCTCAGCCAGCTTATTATCCGTTGACCGGAACAAGTGATAGTCCGAAGAAGCAATGTCTGGCGAGGTATCATTTTTCTACTTAGCAACTTGTGGCCGAGCGTTGTCATGCTGGAAGATCACTTTGTCATGTCTTTTGGCATATTGTGGCCGTTTAAGCTTTAATATTCTACTCAATTGCATCAATTGTTCTTGATAACGTTCCGCAGTGATAGTTTCGTTAGGCTTCCGAGTTGATCACACCAGATTTACAGCAATATCTTCTTGTCATGAATACTCCGTTTGCCCGTTAAAGCTCGTGCATGTGCGTGTTTATCCTTGGTTTTCCTGCGCTTTGGATTGTCCTGGTGAATCCATTTTTAGTCTGCCGAGATAAAAAATCTTCCGATTTTGCCTTTGGATTTGTTCGCACGTGAAAAAGCGGCGTTCAACGACCCTTGGCTGAAGTTCATGCGGAACCTAATGTGTTTTTTTTTATCATATCCATGGCCTTGAGACGGTTTGAAAACGCTTGTTAAATCACTTCTAAGGGTTCAACGAGCTCATCTTGAGTTTGACATGAATCTTGATCGAGTCATGCTTCCAACTATGTGTCCTTAATATTTGCTGGTCTCCTTTCCCGTTCTTTTTCACTGATGTCAAAGTCACACCTTTTAAAACGCTGGAAACCATACTTGCATGTTATATTTGATAAAGTATGCTCTCATATGCTTCACATAGCAGTCGACGCCTTTCAGCTGCATTTTTCTTCAAGTTGAAGCAAGAGAGCAGCGCTTCTCGCAAATGTTGTTTCTTTGGCACAAATGTTGTCATAGTTGGAGCACAAAAACTGCATACAAAACTTGAATGAAGTGACATATACTATGTGAGGAAAATGGTTACATTTTAACATGAATATTATAAGTTACAAGACAGGCCGATTCGATATTATACTAGTTATGTCATCTGATGTAAGTCCCACAAAACTTATTTGTACAGCTAATATTGACATATACTCTATTAACACGAACGCTTTTCGCTGAGATATGCCGGTTTAGTTCAAGTGACGATTTGAGACTGAGACTTGAAGGAAAATTTTGGGTCTAACGCAAACTCGGTTTGGATGCAGCTGGGTAAGTTGCGTCAAAAGGATAATTGTGTAAGAATGATATTAAAAACTGGGTTTAATAAGGCTGCGATGTGTTGAAAGTGGAATTGCGAAGTAAATCTGGCTGACAAATTTTGACTTTATGTTCAGAAATTTGACAGGATTTATGAATAGTACAATAATAAAAGGACGGAATACATAGTGTGAAATAGTGAAAATAAAGCAATCAAGTCGTAAACGGGATAGTAAGTTCGAAATTCCGAAGCTGTCATAAAATGATCATTCACGGGTTGCGACGAAAATCATGCAGTTAATTTGGATGAACCATCCAAATGAAATTCGACGAAAAGAAAAAATAAAAATATGGTGCTAGTGAACTGACACATTCCGTAGGTGATTTCAGCAATCGACGTGTTTGTGTTGAGTCACAGATTACGCTCTTACTCTGCAGGGGTCGCTCGGATGTTAGTCGACACATTTTTATGTAGAGGTTTCATCGTTTGTCTTATTCATCCAGTTTATTTTAAGTGCCTCTCATTTCTTGGAGTGTTTGAAATTTGCAACTTTTTTTGGGATAATTTGATTGAAATTTTTGTCATTTCATTCCTTAATTTGGCTCCTACTGGCACTGTACTGGTTATTGACTTGAGTCAAATCGTCGGAAAGTATCCAAAAAAGGGAAAATTACGAGACCGTTGCGATTGCAATGATTAAAACTTCAAACATCTCATTTCATGTGGGTTGTAGCATTTTCGATGCTCCGAAACAAATTTAAAAATACTGCCATAAAGAAGTCGTAAAGAGAAATTAGTAATGTTGAGTGAAAGAAATCATATTCCAAAGTAAACTTGTATCCAAAATGTTTTAAGTTTTACATTATTTGTCTGCACAATTTTCTAGAATATGACTAAAGGAATCGTTCTTATTTACAGTATTGAGTTATTCCTTCATTTTTTTAACATTTGTTAATTATATATGTTTTGTCGAGAAATCATTTTTTGGAATATCAAGGGTATTATTGGTCACATTTTTGCTGTAGATATGGTTAGGCTTACAGTTTCTGTAAGCCTTTTTATCACTAAAAAAACATTCTTTGCCATTCAATTATTGCATGCTCTATATTAAATTAACCCATCCAACTTCAAAGGAAATCGCCAATAAAAATAATAAATTGTAAATGCGATTACTTTTGATGACAATTCGGCTTTTATCGCAATTTTCTGTGCATTTTTTTTTAATGTGGATTAAATGAAACCCAACAAAAATGCGAGTGTAAAGAAATAAGTGAAAACCAATAAACCTCTTCATTTTGGAAATCGCTTGTGCGCACAAGAAAACGCAAAATTATAGTAGAGTTATAAAGTGTTTTTTCTTCATTGAAGCTTCCCCGTATTTTCACTTCTGCATCTTTAATTCTCGAAAATTTTAACTGGACTTTGATTGATGATAAATAAATGCATTTAATCATCATGGCACGCACAAAGTAGAAGCATGTAATGTAACATCCGCAATAACGTGCCTATTAGTTTACAATGCAATTGGTATGCGCTTAATAAATAAATTACATTTCACTTGATAAAGGCATTAGTTGAAATTTAATCGAAATAATCAATTGTTCAAAGTACGAGCATTCTGGATTTATTTTAATTATCAGAAGCAGTGATTGAATAAACGTTGTAAACTGCTGCTCTTAACACTCTCATTTTCGTATGTATTTATGCATTTGCGAGCGAAAACTGCAAAACCACTTGCTAGTAGATTCGACGGCGCTTTGGAATATCAAATTGATTGCATTTATTTGTGAACGCAGACTAGCTCTTGGTCGTGGTCCTGATATGAAAAATCGCAACATGTTGACGCAAATATCGTTAACCCTTCAACTGTGACGTAACCCGCCTCAAAACTTATACAACGTTCGAGATTTAGTTTACTTTATCATGTAGCAAGTTGTTAAGTTTATAAATCAATATAAACCTAAACAGTGTTGGGATCAAGTCAAAATAAGAAAACTTTCATATGCTGATTTAAATGAGTCGTTAAAATTTGTGACTATCGCTGGATACATAAAGCTATCGGCAACTCATTTCGAATCGTGAAATTATAGTAAATTTTTTGCTCAAGCCGCTAATCTTTAAAATCAGTTTCGATTTATTGTGAAAAAAAAAAATTCAACATGAACTAGGAACCGATACAGAGAATTTTAAAGTTTTCTTTTATCATAAAAGTTTTCTCCTATATTTTTTTTATTTAACTACAGTTCTTCAATAAATAAATTAATTATTTGTAACATGCAATCCTTTCTTTTGAAGATTGGTAAGAGTGTCCTTGATATTTGATGAAGCACAGCTTCAAGTGAAGACGCTTGCGTGCAGAGCTAATCATGTTTGCGAAAACATACAAAAGCGAGTTTATTGATTTTCACAATGTCTGATTGCTAAGTAGAGGATCTGCATTAAATTTTGTTTCAGAGAGGGGTTGAAGGGACTAAAGAATAAATTAACACTCTATCGACGGGTAACACAATGAACTTGAATCACACGTGTGATTCAAATTACTACACTTTTTAGAAAACATGTAACACAACTTATGTGGTTCCAATAGCATTTGGTAATAGGTATCACATATTATTTCAAAAGTGTAGATGAAATTTAAAAAAAAAAATTTTAATTTAGCTTTCCATTACTTTATTGAATGCAAAGCAGGCACCAAACAAAAATTTTTAATTTTTGAAAGTTCAAAGCGTTCATGCAGTAAAAAACCGTAATAATTTCAAGGAATATTTTATTTAATTTCTTACATGTCAATTTCATTTACCATAGTATTCATTAAACGAGTCGCAAATTGGAAACAAACTCATCCTCATGAAAGATCTGCTAAAATACGAAATTGTGTGTTTTAATAATTTTTTAAGCTTCATGTTCCCCAAATTTAATGGCAATCGCCGAGGAGGATCTCTGCTGGCTGTTTTACGTCAGTTACAGGTACAAGAAATAAGTACAATTATCGTACCTATTTCTTTGAATGTCAGTCCAATAAAATGTCCTCACAATGATGGAAACCGGGATCACCTTGTATAATCCTCCCACTTTTCAAGCTCTATGGATGTCTTCTATTTGTCTAATCGTTCTAAAACATCTTACTTTTTTGGAGAAGTAAGAAAAGTATACACATTCAAAAATATTTGAAAAATTTTAAAGTGTTTTTAAGAAAAACGCGTTTGAAGTTTTGGGAATGAATAAATCATAAAATTTGTCAACATACATAGAATCATCGATACCAGGCCCATAGTGTAGGTCTTTTACGATCGACAAAATTCCCATGGTATCTAAATTTTATTGTCGAGCAAGACAAAGCGGAAATAAAGGCATCGCTTGTTAAATGTTATAATATATCTCTCCGACCATATTCGGCCATTAAATATTGGTTTACTGAATTCCATCGTGCCCGTGTGATTCCCCGCGATCGGGAAGATCAAGACAATAAATTCGGAAAACATCAAAATCAGCCACGGATCTTGTGTTGAATGATCGAAACATTAAACTGAAAGAGAGAGCTCGCATCAAATGCATCTCAACTCCAACACGTTAAAGTGTTGGAAACAACATCAATTAATATTAACACATGCGAAAGTTGTGCGCGAAATACGTGCCGAATTGCTAGCAATTGACCAGAGAGCAAAATATGTTCCTCTTTCAAAGCGAAATTTGGAGCTATCTCATCACAATAAAAAGGAATTCTCGAGATGATTTTTGACAAAAGGTAAAACATGGATTCATCACTATACGCATGATTCCAATCGGCAGTCGGTGGACTGGTCATGGACTGATAAAAGCAGTAGGAAGCACCCGAAGATATAACAATCTGCTAGCAAGATTCTAGCCTGTGTTTCTTTGGATGCACAAGGTATAATCTTCATGGAAAACATCGTCGTTTATGTTGTCGGATCCGTTCATCAAAATTCGCCTCTATTATCTTTACGTTCAGTCCTAAAATTTTTTTTAGGGTCAGCCGCTGGCACGTCCTTATTATAATCTAACAACCATGTCTTTAACACGAGTTTCATTTCGGAAATTGTAACGATTAGATTCTTCTACCCTGTATAGAAACAGATAATATAAACTGAAACAACTTTATAATCTCGTTATTTTTGCCATTATATGGTAATACACAAACACCAGCTTTGCCTATAAACAACTTGGTATTAGGTGGATAATGACTATAAAACAACTTATTCATCTTCAGCTTAACAGTCGCAAAATTGTTAGGCAAGGTCCTGATTTCTTGTGCGTAGAAATATTTCTCCGTAACTGAAATCATTTTCACTATCGAATTCTTGCAAATCTTTTTCATCCGAATGTGCTGATATACAAATATATTCATTAAAAATTTTGTCAGAAAATTGGAACTGGAAGATTGGAACAAATTTCCCTTGACATTTTGCTTATTTTATAAAGTAGAGAAAACACCTGATCTCAAACAATTTCCTTATAAAAAAAATTTCCGGGTTCTTTTCTCTTCATGATTTATTGCACCTGGAAATGAATACGAGCATCTGAATAACAATTTTAGGACAAATAGAGTCAGAGTCTACAGTATGCCACCACAACCTGAAGATTGTTTACAAAGAGTTATGCAAAATAACTCAGTGCAAACAAAGTATTGGTATGTGGTATCCCAACACGGCGTACGCTCTGCATGTAAAGTATTCAAGTAATCACCAACCCACCAATCGGCGCCAGTCAGTGGAAAAGGAACCAAGATCCTCCCCGCTGTTAGTTTGTTAAGTAATGACTTTATGTCACAAAAAAAAATTATTGTAACTGTTATAAAAAAGGCAGAGAATGCGTTGAAGACGCTTAGCGTCCCTGAAGATCATCACCGCCCAATGTTGAATAATACTTCAATCAAATCAAAGATCTTATACTTTAAATCATCAATAGACTGACGTATGGAGTGCTTGTGACTACCAAAAAAATTCGTGCATCTGAGAGACTGGAAATCATGTTTGGTTCTAGATGCACTTTATTTTACAAAAAAAGTTCATCACTTACAGCTATAAACCCACAATTTCAGACTGCAAATGCCATGGAATGCATCGTAACTAGTGTAGGAACAATCGCAGTAAAGGCAAAGTAAAAGGGGGAACTAAGCTTAAAAAATCTTTGAAAGTCGTTCAAAAATTAAGATCATGTTGAATTTTGACTTCGTTCCGCTCGGTCAAACTGTTAATTAATAAAAATATTTGAGAGGTTAGTCTTAAAAGCCCTTAATTTCGGACAGACAAATTTTGATTTTTGTATTATTTTTATATTATCGCATCATGCAGCATTTAAAATGAGAGATCATTTCGAAAAGATTTCAACCCATGTTGATCCTTCTACATCCTAAGTTCAAACGAAAAAAAAAATTAAGACCAATTCAAAAGGAACTCTACCCATATCGATCTTTCTACGCTCTGAAACCAAACAATCAATCCATGCACTCCATTTTGGCTCGATCAAGATAAAACTGAATCGACAGTATCATTGGAACACAACTAGCATCAAACGCGATATTGAAAAATTTCGAGTTTTGGTAAAAAATTAGAATTTTGATAGACACAACTTTAAAGGTAGATACATTGATTTGAAAGAATAAATAATGGCTCTTATTCTTTAAACAAATAGTTTATTTTTCAGACACTGTTTACGCATCATATCTCACTCAAGTACAGCAGTGTCCGCACATAACTAATCTCATGGGATCAGCAGATTTCGTTCGTTATAGCCTACGTTCACCATATAAGGAACGTTACCTGAACGGAACGTGTTACCTGTTACATACCACTTTCGTTTGCTTTGAAAAATCCGCAACTTCTGTAACTCCTTTTTATCAAAAGCAACTTGTTCCGCAGTCATATGTTTACAATATCAATATCAATTCCCACCAATTTAACCATAAATATATAATAACACATTTTGAATCTCCCAATTTAGTTCCTATAACAAGCAAATTGCTCGTTGTTGTTTCGAAGTTTACTTCTTACTTAACTCATCCGATTTTGATTGCGGAATATGGTCAGTGATAGGACTCGATGGGCATTCGTATGCCCCTGCCGTCAAACCCATTTTAAAAGTCCAAGAGTGATCGAGATTGTTTTTTGATTTCTTTATTTTTCAGTTTTGATTTGAACTTAAATTTGTTTAACTTTAACTTAAATTTAATTATTAAGTGTTGAAAATTGTGGAAATTTATCTTCTCAAAGGCGTTTTACAGTTTTCTAATTTAAAGAACTTTAAAAAGGAATTATTATTTTAGATTATGCTACATTGACTAATATTGCTTTTATGCTACATTGACTAATATAATACGCATTGATTAATATGCCTTTAAATTCAGAAATAAATCAACGGAAAAAAAATGTCATCACATTCCAATAAAGGAAACATCCGACACTTTAATATAAGCTTGATGGAAAGAACGTATCCCTGTTCAAGTAACCATCATAGTACTTTCGTCGTTAAAATTTTTCCAAATCAATAATACTTTTCCGAAAAATAAAAATGAATTAGGTTTCGATAAAATATAGGGTTTGAAAACGCTGTAGACAATGAAGAAGGAGGCACTGTTGCCTATACTATATATATACAGTATCGGCCAAAACAAATGCAACTCAAATTAGTTCCATGATGGTGGGCAGCGAAACCCCAAGTTTTAGAAGCAAAGTGTTTTATATTTATTTCATTAGTATTGTACCAGTCATTAACAAAAAAAACACATAATCATTCTACAAAAAATCGGTAATTTTTACCACTAAATTCAGGAAAATTTACGAAAACTTCTTTTTTTTATCGGACAAAACAAATGCAACTCTGGCAACTCGGTTTGATAACAGTTTTTCTCGAAATCACTTTGCAATTTTTGCCGTGTAACTGATTATTATTTAGGTTAGTTAGATTGTAGCTGATAGTTGTGTGCATTATTTACTAATAGAAAGTGTCGCTTCGTAGTGTAAAGCTATTTTTACCACCGAAAAACTTTAAAACCTAAAAATGGCAAATGAAAAGCATAGTGCGGATATAAAAGTATTAATTATAAAGGACTTTAAGAGTGGTGTATCTCAAAAGATTATTTCCGAGAAATATAATATAGAAAAATCCGTTGTTTCCAGAATAATAGCTCGATATCTTCGCACCGGGAGTGTTGAAACTGTACATAAAGGGGGGAGACCAAGGAAAACAACTGAACGAGAGGACAATCTAATTTCCAAGAAAATTAAAATTAATCCGTTTGTCTCATCCAAAATGCTACTAAAAGATCTCGATTTAAATGTATCGCAAAGAACCGTTAGAAGACGCGCAGTGGAGCTCGGATTGCTTTGTTATCGGCCAGCAAAGAAACCTTTTATTTCAATTAAAAATAGAAAGCGAAGGTTAGCTTTTTCACGTTCTCACATTAACTGGACAGTTCAAAAATGGAGGACCATTCTTTTTAGCGATGAATGCAAGTTCAATTTGCAAGGATCGGACGGAATTTGTCGTGTAAGGCGCCCTAAAGGAAAGCGCTTGGATCCAAAATTTTGCAAAGGCACCATTAAACACGGCGGAGGGTGTGTAATGGTCTGGGGGTCCATGTCAGGGCAGGGTGTAGGGCCAGTTCACAAAATAGATGGTATAATGGACTGTTTTCAATACAAATCCATACTGCAGGAGGTTATGTTACCGTATGCGAAGTGGAATATGCCCTTGAAATGGACATTCCAACATGACAACAACCCGAAGCACACGTCGAAAACTATGAATAAATGGCTTAACGAGAGTGGAATTCAGGTACTACAATGGCCAGCCCAGTTACCCGATCTGAACCCTATAGAAAATCTATGGAAAATTGCTAAAAAGAAAATACAGCGTGAAAATATTAGTAACAAAAGTGAATTGTTTAAAGAAATTAGAAGAGTATGGAATGAGATCCCACAAACAATAATTGATAATTTAATTGACTCTATGCCTCGCAGGTGCTGAGCTGTCATTAAAAATAATGGATTCGCCACAAAATATTAATTAATTTATTAATAATTAAAAAAAACCACGAAGTTGCATTTGTTTTGTCCCATCAAAAAATTAGTTTTCGTAAATTTAATTGAATTTTGTACGTAAAAATGAAAGATTGCTTGAAGATTGTGTTTGATTTTCTTTTAAAAGGTTTGTAAAGCAATAATGAAATAAAAATAATTTACTTTCCATTAAAATTTTGGACTTTTGCTGGTTAATATCGTGAGAGTGATTTGAGTTGCATTTGTTTTGGCCGATACTGTATGTTTTATCAAAACTAAATTTATTCGCGTTTTTCGGAAAAGTATTATTGATTTGGAAAAATTGTTGTAATGGCGCAAAAACAGCGAGTTAACGATGAATTGAACATTAAATTCAAAACTCCCCGGATGATTACGAACGTTTATTGTTTTTTTTAATACATTTTATAAAAACTGCATTTTATCGTTGCGACCTAACGATGCACAATTGAAGTAGCTTTTCACCTGTAGATTACGCACACAGCTGTTTAGTATCCGATAATTAGCATTCTTTATTGCAATCGAGAAAAAGTAGCATAGATAATTACATTGGAGCTAACAATGAAAACGAAAAAATGTATCATAAAGCACAACTCGTTAGCGCGACATTAACAACAGCCTGATATCAAATGCAAAACGTTCGATGATGAATGCACTGATATGTTATCTAATATTTATTATCAGTGCATTATACGCTACCGACATTTTCCAAGGCCAATACGATTGCTGGTTCCTCATATGCAGTGAAAGTTGAATGGCATTTATGAACGTATGTTGCAAAATGCATCAAAAATACCAATGAAATCCCTCCTTTTAATCAGAAATTCATCGATGCAAATTACGAGGAGTATTATTACATAGAATTTGAATTTCAATCTGGTTAAGGTTTGGAGGTTGTCGTTCTTTAGAAAGTATTATTCCAACGTTCAACATGCATATCAAATACAAAAAAAAATGGTTCCTTAGTGTTAAATTCTCAATTTGGATATCAGTTAACCCAAAAAAACGTGAAAATAAAAGCAATTCACATATTCTATGTTTGAAAGCACAACAAATAGACAAGACTTTCACTAAAAAGGTTATTCATATATCCGCTTCAATGTTTTATATGTATTTTAATGCCTTTGAATTCCTTTGATAGTATTTCGTTGTTGTAGAACTATCTAGCATGTTTAGAAAATATCCTTTGGAAGTTTCAATAATTGTCCAGCATTTATGTAGCTTTTAATAAGATCCGAAGACGAAGTGATTAAATTGGCGTCACTCTCTGTGAATTGGGAAAGGGCATCAAGAAAATGCTCATTTGGAAGCATTGTTAACACCATTAACCTTAATATAGAATTTGCCATCTAAATTCGTCACCACATGATATATGTCCCCAATTTACTGTCATCATTCATTGCCTTCCAAACAAGTTTTTATATCGAGGACAAGATAAAAAGGAAGAGGGAGACTGCGAAAAATAGCAAAACTTGATGCACTTGATAAGAAGCACTAGCAGAAACTGTTTTATACAATTCTTATATTATAGTTTACGTGAGAAGTATAATAAATATATGCGCACATAAAAAATGAATACATACGAGTCAGTTGATCAATGAACCTGAATTGATTGAAATGTTTTTTAGCTCGCATTGATATAAATAACGAATTATTGATGTCACAAATAAAGTTTTTGACAAAAACAAAATAGAACGAAAACAAAATTAACAATACTTTTGACGTCACGTTATAATTAAAAAATATTGACGAATATTTGAATGTTTGAACGTTTGTAGATAGTTCCGATAAACTCTGTATAGTGAGGAAAAATTGAAAATTATTTGACTGATAGTTAATGTTGGAAGATAATCAATAGTAGTATTCTCGTTGCTTTACTAGAGATGGTTTCCGAAAACTTCCTGACAATGTAAGGTACAAAGTTGCTGGATTACAAATAATCAGCAAGCCTTTTGATTCGTCCTAAATAGAGAACACAAGATTGCAAGGTGTAAAACGCTTCAAACTATTTTCAATAAACATCCTCGGCTCCGATTCAAGACGCTCAAAACATGCATATTGAAATTTTTATGGGCTTGATCCTCAATTGAAATACGCTAGGACTTTTTTCATTCTTGCAGATACGAAAAAAGAGTATTATAATTGGTAAATAGTAATTGTTCAGTAGCAACCTATCGAAATTTGCAATTTGACCATTGGCTGCAATAATAATTATTAAATAGTCATGAGGAAGTAAGAACCAGAAAAAGACATCAAAGACGTATGAGGGATAATATTTGAAAATCTTAATAATATTTGGGCCACTTAGAAATACTACTACCCTTCCTGGGCCATTGCTGGAATTTATGGTAGGGTACGGAGAGTAATTCGAAAATAAAAAGTCCATCCAACATTTGAAAAACATAAAAGGAAAATCACAGCAATTTTATGGAAAGGTTTTTTTTTATAATACCTTTAAGTTTTAAGCAAGGCTTATTTTGAATGATGCAGAATGTTTTGTTTTTAATCGGGTTTATTTTTATTATCATAAATTATTATTCTTTTTATTGACTGGTCAAATCAAGAAAAAAAAACTTAATAAATTATTCCAAACAACTCGATCGGACAACAGAATTTAGTTATGCAATAAACACAGTAAAAAACGAAATGAAATTCATTCAAACCACGAACTTCAAATGTTGTTTCTCCGGTATTTCTTGCCAATCCTTTTCTTTTCCTTATATTTACTTCTAAAATTCATCTTTGACACAATCGCTCCCCTTTTCGCCCGTTAAAGTAAACACAATCAAGGAGCACTAGTCATTATGTAACCAAACTTTGTCTGAGTGAATAGCATGGATTTTGGACATCTAAACACACAATGTTCCTTTTTCTCCGAGGGTTTTTTTTACTGCATCACAGAACGCATCTGGTCCAAACTATATAAGTAGACCGCTTGACCGAGTACCCCGTACATCTTTAATTGCAATTTGGATAACTTCTAGTTTACCTGCCTCCCTAATTTCTCGCAGGACATCCGCCCAGTATCTACCGTCGGTGGCTTGGGCCAAGCACGCTGCCTAATGGTGCGACGCTTCTCAGTATTTATTTCCCAACTTAATATATAAATATAAATAATAATAAAAACAATATATTGATATACTAAAAATAATTCAAAATTTTCTCAGCTAAAAGTTTTCATCTCGATATGAGTTACAGGAGTGCAAAAGGACCCATGTCCATAAAAAGCTTGAAAACGGCCTCCGTGATTCCAGCGGTTGGCTTATCAGAATCCAAAAAAAAAAAACAAATGGCATATTGATTTAAAACAGTGACTATCAAATAAATTAGAATGATTTGAAAGTCTTAAACACTGAATAATTGACATTCTTTTGAATAAAAACATTGAAATTTTATGAATTTTTTTTGGTTACTGAGTCATAAAAATATCTGGTCGGAATTTCGGCATTATTCTAGTTTAATCAATGGCGTTATATAGGCTTATTTTACTAACGAAAATTCAAAATTATTTGTCAAACCGTTTTTATGATATCGTAGAGATCAGTTCGAAAAATATTCTTAAATAAAACGCGTTTAAAAATTTCAATATGGTTTAACGTATGAACAATTTACTCATCGATATTCGGCTTTGCCTAGTCCATAGAGTACTCCTTCCTTAAAACTTCCTTAAAACTGCATGCTCGGCGCTTGCGTAAATTCTGGCCTGTTTGATCTTATCGCTCACGCGCCGCTTAGACCGAGCAATGCGTGCATCAATGGCTGCTTGAACTTCTGGGATGAAAGGTGGCTTGTTATTGAAAGAGCTTACTTCACCCTTAGCTTCGGCTCGTCGCCATTGCACCAGCTCTGTTCGCTCTCTGGACAGGCTGTTGTATTTCATCTGACAAGAGTTTATGATAGAAGATAGGCCAATCTTCTTTCTTAATTTCTTCTACAGAAACTTAATACCGACGCATTGGCAACCCATAAAATTTTGAAATTTTATAATAATTCTGTTAGTCAATTTGCCGTCGCCTTTTACCTTACCTTTTACCATATTTGCCACTACGGAGTCGTGACCTCATTCTTTTCAACATGTCTTACGCATTCTTTTTTTTTTGAAACCAAAGATTCTCCTAATGGCGTTTAAAATTCCAGCAATCTTTTGCCACTCTCAAGGCATTTATAACCTTCATATCTCTACCAGAAAAAATACGCTATTCTATTTAGGATTTATTTTAGGTGAAGGTCTAGGTCTAGTTAATGGATTTTAAGTTTTCCTACTTTCAAACATACACTGCCGTTCAAAAGTTTGAGACCACTAATTAAAAAAAAACTTTGGTTATTGGTAAATATTTTCAAAATATTGGTGAGAAGATGTCATAACACTCCTCTGGAGTGACGAATCTAAATTTGAAATATTCGGTTCAAAAAGAAGAATTTTCCTTCCGCCGAAGAAAAGATGATGCTACAGTATGTAGTCCCGACTATTAAGCCTATAAAACTGGAAATCTGGTCCAAATTAAAGGAATTCTGAAAAGGGAGCAGTATAAAGAAATTTTAGAGAAAAATGATATTCCCTCCGGGTCTATGGACATTGTTGATAGACGTAATTTGTATTAGAAATGATTGATTGGAAAAGGAAGATTTCAATAAAGATCATTCAAAATCTGAAGATTGAACCTATTGCAATATATGCAATTAAATATTAACTGTACTTTTTCTTCTTTCGAAGCGTTTTGTCAAACTCTTGAAATTTAAACGTACCCAAATTTTTTCATATTAGAAATTATAAATATTGATTTTTTTATTTTTCAAGTATCAAAAAAAATTTCAGTTTTCTTTTCCTTTCAAATATGAAATCTACCTCAGGAAAGATCCTATTCATAAGACACAAAATTATTTTATCTCTAGATACCAACGCATGTGTTTTCCACATTTTTCTGTAATTATATTGTTGCTTTGTACTTACATGGAAAATGTTTCATAGCATATATTACAGGCTTCTATATTCTATTTGTTTTCCCATGGAATAATTTTTTCCAGTTTTCAAGAATTGCCAGTGAATATAAGAATGCTGACAATGTAAATGATAACGCATAGAATTTTCCGAAGAAAAATCCTCAAGGCGAGTTATTAACCCATGTGTTTTCAACATGTGTGATATCAACTTTTTTGTGACATGCAGGATCCTGGCCCGATTTTTGCTGTTGCTTAAATTCGTGCGTTTCACTTTATCACTTACTGGTAGAATGACTTAAATTCAAACAGAATGAAGTCGTAAGGTCAAAACTGCACATAATATCTGTTTAAGTTTTATATAGAAAAAAAAAAGTTTATACTTTCATGATCTTCCAAGATAGGTTAGATGGAGTTCAAATGGTTTAAATACCGAAACTTCAGTTTTCAAGAAGGTCGAATCAACAATGATAGAAATTCTCACGTTTCGGCTGACGGCACCTAAAATAATCGTAATGACTTTGTATAAAATATTGCAAAAATTTAATTGGCAAACACTTGAAATCATGATGATCTCACTGGCAGTGCTTATCTGACGAAGACGCCGATATTTTTTCGGCAGTTCAGCCGTAATTAAAGGATAATGATGAGAAGATGTTACGAGTATTAGTTAATGTTTAAGCATACTTTCAAGAATTTTTGGCGATGCTCTGCTGTGTTTTTATTGTAAAATTTTTCGTCTAGTGATTTTCAATAAAACTGCGAAGAGCACTATTTATACTAGACAGAGAAATGCTAGCAAGAAATATGCAAACGTTTTCAGAATTAGCAAGAATTTTCACAAAATAAATACCAATAACCAAAATACCAAAAAAAGTCTTACGATCAAGTGCTTCCCGAGTGCAGGAATAAAAACAATTAGAATATATACGTGAAGGTTCCAACAATAATATAGTCCAATATAAGGCTGTTGTCTAAAAGAAGTTTCCAACGAATTTAATTTTCTTACTTTAAGTTTTAATGTTTCCTCTGGCGACGACAAAGTTTGCCGCAGTATCGGCGGAGACATACGCAGTAGTTTATTATGTCACGACCGCGAAGCCCAACGTTCAAGGGATCAGGATGAATTTCATTCCCGAATGACGGCATATCAGTCAGCTAGGAAAATTCTTCTCAGGCTGATCAACGAATTTAAGGCTCGCTTCTGGCAAACTCCTATTGAGGATATAAAGATGAACCGTGGGCCTCAGGTTAAAAATTTGTTATGCAGAAGTTCAGAGTCTCTCAGACGCGACATATGCTCGAAACATAAAAAAGGATGATGTTGTCGGGCACTCTTCCCTGTACATCTCGTTCATTTTGACGATTCACGTAAGGAAATCCCGGGTGACTGCCGGATTTCAGTGTGAGGGATCTACACAAACCAATGAACATCGAGGCACTACAATATTTCAATGAGCCAATATATCCAATGCAAATATTAAATGCCTTTTCATCGACCTGAAACTTGTATTCGAGACATTAGAATGAACGTGACATCAGGGATCTGCAAGGTTTTATACTTGGTCCTACATATGGAATGTCTTGTATGAAGAGTTTTTCAGGTTACTCAATCAGCCGCGTTTGATCCACTATGCTGATTATGCAGAGTCAGAGAAACTCACAGTTGGTATGATAATGTGATGGGTTCTATAGGTTCTGCTTAACACTCGAAAAAACTCTATCCTGATTTTGATCAGAGAATGCAGAGAAGTGCACCAATCGAAATTTGAAATTTGACCATTGGCTCTAAGAAGACGATAAATAACGTTGGCTGGATGATTGACAATATGCGGATAAGTCTACAGCTGGTATATCGGTTCTCACCTATCTAATGGCCTTTATCGGGGGACTCGTCACAAGCAAGAAACGCCTACTAATGAACGCAGTGGAGTCGATGCTGTAATCTGAATTTCAGGTTGAAGCTCTAAGAAGAACATCTTATTAGAAATGATTGGTGCAGGTGCAAAGGCAAGATGATTTGCAGGATTCATTTGCATATCAAACTGCATCTGAGCTGGCCATGCTGAATTTCCCGGTTACAATGCCGACTGTTCCCTTTGCCGAAAAATGTAGTATAAACTTTCTGCGCACGGGTGAAGGATAAGATAGGCCAGGACTAGAGAGGGCTTCTGGAGGCTTAGAAGACTCTTTTTGCGAATTAGTAACCTGGAGCCATAGCTGAACAGAAAGTCCGACATAGCTGATTACTACTTGACGCAACACTAATAATTAGAATAATTGTATTTTAAGTCCTTCTTTCACAAAGTCAGTCTCCAGACTACATTTTACGCCAGAGGATCGCGTATGATGCTTACCGCATCTTTTTCGCAAGTGAGAAGTGGGTGAGGCACCGTTTGCATCTTGTGGAGAGAACAGGCATTGTATTTGCAGATAAATCAGTTGAAAAGAAAAACAAATGGAATAATGAAAATACAAATTGAACTGGAATTACGCTAAGGCGCTTCTCCTTGTGAAGAAGGATATCATTGATCGCTTGTCGACACAAAAGAAAGGGGATCTCTCTGTAAGTAATCCCTCTCTCTCTTCTGTCCATCTTTGCTGATAATGGTATCTTCCTTCCTTGGGAACTTCGCAAGGTGAGACTTAAGAGACCCAGCCCGCAGTAATATTGCAACCAGTTTCTGGCTTGCTATATATTTCATGTCCAGATGTTTTTGTCACTGGTAGTCTGAAACTGAGGCGTAAATGGGCTTCTTTTTTAAATTATTATAATCAGAATATTCTTGGCAAATTTATTATTATTACACTGTAATGAGAATGATAAAACAACCTATCTTACTAGGCAATTATACGAAAAAAGGACTGAAGGCTGTCCAGCAAAAAATCGAAATCAAATGCATTAGACATACAACAAATAGAATTATGCTGTTTATTGTATCTAATTAAATCAGACAAAAACAGGAAACTCATTCTTCCTACACTGATATCAGACTTCGACATCAGACCATATTCCTCGATTTAGATTTTCCTTGTATGAAAAATTAAGAAATAACAACCTACTTGTATTTTTTGCATTTGCAGAACTGAATGTCATAAAATACTCAAAAGTGAGTTTTCCTTGAATGATAATAAATTGATCTTGAATGTAAATGATTGGTGATTTCAAGCGATATGTTAGTACAGAACGCACTCCAATAAATCAACGATTAGATATACATCGTTTTTACCCCATTTTCGCAAATAAGTAAATAGTAAACTACTTTCCAACTATCGTACATAGGGTTTTCATACATAGTTTCTATAGAAAAATGCCACACCTTACCCGCAAATTTAAATTTTTGTCACAGTGTTAACTGAGAAAGCTCGTAACATATTTATCATTCAATTTATGTATCAACATCATATGTAAGTACCTTTTTGCCCATATATTCAATTCAAATAAGTCTGATTGCGATATAATTCCGCATGCTGCAAAACAACTTGTGACTGTGTGTTCAATGAACACTGTTCATTCAGTATTTTACTTCATCCTTGATAAATTCAGAAGTTGAAAACGTAGTGAATTGTTTTTATAATACGGCGACCGTTTAGTATCTCAGTCACGACCTGTAATTCATATGACCACTTATAATTTAGATCATCTATTTGCATGTATGCATGTGCTCATGAAGTAATGCTATAAAAGCTCGATGCATTTTTACAGAAAATAAGTTTCTTTCATTGAGTCGACTACATGAAAAATTCAAACTAATTTTCTCCTACTTCTGTGAATTCACCAATTTATCATATATAAATCATATATTCGAATTGAAAATTGAGGCTTTTCATTTTCCTTTTCAGGTGTAGCAGATGGTGTTGGTGGATGGCGAAGCTATGGAATAGATCCTGGAGAATTTTCCTCATTTCTAATGAAAACTTGCGAACGGCTAGTCAATTGTGGAAATTTTAATCCACAACGACCTGTTAATTTATTAACTTATAGTTATTGTGAATTATTGGAGCAAAAGAAACCAATTTTAGGTGAGTATTTAAAGTTTAGAATATGAAAGAAGTTATGAACAGCCTGGGAGAAATTAATCATTAATTTTTAATTAAAAACTATTTACAACAATAAATTTATATTATAGTTAAATTTTCATAAGATGTGATCTTTAGAGACCATGTGAAAATGCAGGCTATTTTAAACAATCATGGGCAACAGATTAATAATATTTTATAAAGAAATGAGGAAAGAGCTCAAGCTGGTTTCGAACACGCGTCCCTGCCGCTTCTCATCAGGCGCAACTCACAGGCTGGGATGCGTCGATTGGCACTACCAGCTTAGGTGGATGTCGACTGGTTATTTACTAGTTATGAATATTGTTCTACAGCTTTGAACTTCTCCTATATTCCAAATTGCCTTTGGTTTGGCTTTATCAATTTCTTTGTGAGTTTCAATTTATGAGTGAGTTGGCCCCTGATGAGAAGCGGCAGGGACGCGTGTTCGAAACCAGCTTGAGCTCTTTCCACATTTCTTTATAAAATATTAAATTCACTATCGAGGTACTCGAAATATTTGATCAGAACTTCCGCACCCATGAGTCTTCGCTGAGTTAGCTTAGCAAGGGTATAAATCACTTATAAGTTCTAAGTGAAAATGGAAAAAATTGATCTACCAAGACTTCTGAAATAGATTAATAATGTTTTACTAAGAACTTGTATAATTTTATGGCAGTTATTTTAATTAATTATATTACCAGTAAGGTTTTGATTATTAGTTTGCCTTGGAAGAGCCCCACTCCTGCGCAAAAAAATATGTTGATGTTAATAATTTTGGTGAACTCATTGTCGAATATACAATTCTGCTGTAATTAGTTTTTAATCGTTTAAATTTATTCTGGTTTATTCTTTGTCAAAGTTATTAGTTGAGACAAAAATTATTTTTCCACTTTCTGCATAGGCGCTAATTAACTTGCGCCACGAGGTCTTTGTTGTCCTATTGGTTCGTAAGCACGCAGTATCTGAAACACAAAATAAGAAAAAATTACATTTAGCTTGATTTGGATTGTGAATTTGGTTGGAACTACAGAATTAATATTTATTACAAAATTAACAATATAGCGAACATATTGCAATCAATAGAGTATCAAACATTTTATTTCTTTTTGATGGTTTTGAGGTAAAAAAAAAGAAAAATTAGAATTTTTAGAAACTTTCACTTCCATGTATGTTCAGATATGTGAGAAATATTTGACCAAAATTTCAAAAAAATCGGTATAATAGTCTCGAAAAAATCACGGGCATTTTCCAAAAAAGAGTTTTGAGAAAAACACATACGAAAATTTTTTATTAAAGAATTATAAAACAATTATTACATCTAACCATGCGGATTGGATCTCGATCCATACGGAATGCCTCCAGATTTACAAGTAAACAATTATTTTTGTAACATTCTAAGTCGACCTTCCACGAACACTAAGAATCGTTTCAGGGCTTCTGCGCGTGGTTCTTGTTAAACGCTGGTTGTCGCGCTTATTTGAATGCCGCATCGCTGCATAATTTTTTAAACTGTTATAAAACTGTCGTTAACAATACTTGCATCTGCTTGTGCTGCAATTTGGACGATTACTCGTCCTGAAAAAATAAGTGCCAATGCCATTGACCAGAAGTAGCTATTAAAGCTCACATTGTTATTTCGCCATGGCAATTTTTTCAATAATTCATCCTTTTGTTAAGTCCTCCTATATGGGTGTCTTAATCTCTTGAGCATCGTCGGAAAGAGAAGATTGAAGCTTGAAACTTCTTAGGGAATGTGTGACTTCAATTTTCACACCAGGAATCGCAACCTGCTGAACAGTGTATGTGTTGCACTCGTGCAACTCGTGCAACGTAAGGGAATTGTTTAACGCTTAACGTTCTAATTTTAGATCACTGCCCGGCCATACTTAGAAAATAACTCCTTCATCGTGCTTTTTGTGTTATTTCAAATGATTAGGTTTGTTGCCTTAAATTTAAATCCCTTAGTAAGAAAAAAAAAGATTTTTTATATATTGTACATTTGGCAATCTTTCCATAATCATTTACCAATTTAATTGCTTAATGACATGAACAAGCAAAAACTCAAAACATGAGGGAAATGTTCATTCAACAGATAGTGTTACTCCAAAAGTCAGAGTTACCCTGAAGTCGAAATATTTAATAGTCATAATGTATTCGATGTCAAATGCGCTTCAAAGCGACCTGGAGAGTGGAATTCAAAAATCACAAAAGCCCTAGTTATACGAGGGTAAGGTAAAAAGTTCTCGGCCTGACAATGAAAGACTGCGATTTTCAATTGAAAAATGATTTTATTTTTCTACATAATCTCCCTTTACTTCAACACACTTGGTCCAGCTTTTCTCCAACATCAGTATTCCTTCCCGGAAGTGAGAGTCTGGAAGGCTGTGAAAGTATTCATCTACGGCCCTCTCAACTTCTTCATTGGACGCAAAGCTTCCCAGAAAGAAATTTCTTCAAGTTTGGGAACAGATAGAAATCTGAGGGTGCCAAATCAGGAGAATAGGGGGGATGGTCGAGCAAATCGTACCCCAAATCTCGCAATTTTCCCATCGCCAACGCACTCTTGTTTGCAGGAGCATTGTCCTGGTGAAAGATGATTTTTTTCTTCTTCAAGCCAGGCCTCTTCTCGCGAATTTTGGCATCCAGCTGATCAAGAAGGTTGGAATAATATTCGCCTGTAATTGTTCTCCCTTTTTCAAGGTAATCAATTAACAGGATCCCTTTCGCATCCCAAAACACGCTGGCCATTCTTTGGCCCTGAACAACCGGCTTCCACCCACTGCTTCGACTGCTGCTTCGTTTCTGGCGTGTAGTGGTGGACCCACGTCTCATCCATGGTGACAAATCGCCGTACAAAATCGGTCGGATCCCTATTGAATCGGTCCAAAGATTGCTGCGATAATCGTTTGCGCATTTGATTTTGATCGGCATTCAGAAAATGCGGCACCCATCTTGCGCAGAGCTTTCGCATCCCTAATTCTTTGTGCAAGATGTTTCGCACCCTTTCTTCCGATATCCCCACAGCCTCAACTATCTCATTAACATTCACTCGCCTATCGTCCAACACGATATCATACACGTTTTCGATGGTTTCCGGTGTGGTTGCGGTTTTCGGCCGTCCTTCACGTGGGTCATCTTCGAGGGACGTGCGACCACGTTTAAATTCAGCTGCTCACTTTTTAACGGTTGACATGAAAGGAGCAGAGTCCCTGTAAACTTTTGTCAACTTCGGATGAATTTCCTTAGGAGTTAATCCATCCAAAACGAAGAATTTTATGACCGCACGATATTCAAGTTTATCCATTTTAACGAAAAACACGCAAGACATCTACTACAAAAATTCGTGTAAACAAACTACTTGAAAGAACAAGTTGAAACTTGTCATACGAACTAATGACACATGCACCAAGGCAGGAAACATAAATTTTTCCTGATTGGAACGCCAGCTCTGTGTCAGGCCGAGAACTTTTCACCTTACCCTCGTAGTGCTCTAATCTATTGGATGGGTTACGTGGTATAATAAACTTATTGAAAAGCGAAACAAGAAATTTATTTTCTTAACTATTAAATTATTTATTAAAGAAAGACTCTACGAAGATGCCTTCGCTAAACGATCTTTACTCTAGGAGAACCTCAAACGGAATGAATAAAAATTATATTCCAAACCTTATCCTAACTAACTACATTGTAAACAAATATGATGTGTGTGGCCTGCAGATGTAGAAAGGATTTCAATGAATCCTTTGTATTATAAAAAACACATTTTCAATTTTGTGAAAATTGAAATTTGAAATAATGTGAAAATTCCAAGATAAATTTTGTTGCATTTCTGGTTTGGAATACATGTGAGAAACATCTTTTAGCAACACACAACTTTCTCAGTAGACTTAATTTTTGTTTATTTGTTTACTAGATAAATATTCAATACAATCGCTTTAAAATATGCACACAATGTTTTATCGAAATAAGTCCAAAGATAAAAATCGATTCATTGAAAATTTCAAAGTTAGTAATGCTCTCTTAATGCTCCCACAAGCAAAATTAGGTTTATAGCGTTATTTTAATCCTGGAATTGCTTTTTTCAAGTGGTAATATGTATAGGGTATATTCTGAATATGTGAACCAAAGAAAAAGGCTCTTCAGCTGTTTAAATGTATTCTAAACTTCTTTTTATTGATGAAAATAAAAATTCAGCAACTATCGTTTAAGTTAAATTTAAAAAACTTCTGCACGAAGTCAACCGACCTTTGCTGCACTGCACAATAAAATTACTGCACTACATAGTAAAATTATTGCAACATCAGAGGATATTTGAGAAATTCAACTTCAGGATATTATACCAAATGGATGTCTTCGAAGTAAATAAATTACTCGACTAATTGGTGGATCACCTTATTTTTAAGGAAAAAAAAATCTTTATAAACCGTGTGCCATTCATTTGGAGTAAGATAGGAAAATGTTTATGACCAGTCACTTATTGATTGTATTAAAAATTTATATGTTTACGGATTTTATCACGTGATTCCATTAAATTCTAATTACAAAAGTTATAAGCGAAAAATCAAGACTTATCGGATAAGAAATTAACATTGCGACATGTTCATATCGAACGTAAACAAAACGAATACAAAAGAAAATCTTTTTGTCCCAAAATCGAATGAGTAAATATTACCTAGTTAACTTAACATATTATATTTAGATCACGTGTTAAAGAGTCTTTAATAATGCTGCTAGAATCTAAATTATAATCATTGAACAACAAAAAGAAACCATTATTTTAGAGTTGGCTTTAAGTAATCAAGATAACTTCTAAAAGGGGCAAATTATTTTATATCACGCTTTTTTTTAAGGTGTGTACACTTTATTCGTGCATGTAAGATAAAGGCGGATAAAATATTATGATGGTATTCGGAAAATGCACGTATTACCGTAGCAAATGAATGTTTTGATACTGCATTAAAAAACCCCGACTTCCTAAACCATAAATATTAATAACGTACGTCTTAATTTATTAAGAACAAGGCACATTACCAACTTCCAGAAGGATTTAATCACAACAGTGTGTTTGGAGTTCTGTGACATGTTAACATCCTTGTTTAGTAGTATATTTGGAAATATCAAGAGGTAGTCCTACACAAATAACTGATTTTCAGTTTTATTTTTAATTTTTCCTTTATCCTTTTTTCGTAATATTTAAATGATTTTCCCGTCAGATGCCTTCTACCCAAAAACTTACATAACAAATTATTTTAAATTGAAAAGTCGAAATTTTATAAAAATGGTATGAACATTTTATGAAAAATATTTACATATACCACATACATAATCGTGCTCAGTTAATTAACACATTGAATTTTCATTCTATTTTCTGTTCAGTCACACTACATATCTCTTGGAAGAGATTGAAATGATAAGTAGTGGGGACAAATTTAAAGTACTTTTTTCGTTCAAAAAATGAAATATCTACACGGCGTTTCTTTCTTTGGTTAACCAACATTGCATTTCAAATTAACGATATCTTAATAGTTTCCACATATGATTAGCACATTTTCACCGACGAAAAAAGTGACGACGGAAAAAATGGTAAGATTTCAATTAGACTCTTGCGATTTTTATGAAATATCTTATGTGATTGATACTGAAACATTAATTTTGCTCCATAAGTACTCCATAAAATATGTCAATTCAAGTTCATTTGCCGCTTACAATTTATCAGTATCCGAACTTCAAAACTCTTTCTTGATAAACAGTGACCTGTTTTGCATGTTGACCGAAAAACGACAGGTCTCTAGTAAGTGCAGTTGGACAGAATGAATTTTTGCCAATATTGGTGATCGATGAAAATATTCGAGATTATTTGCTTATAACTTAACAACTGCACGGTCTGGTATTAAGTTTTAAAACAGACTTTTATTTTAAGAATTATTCTACAATCGAAGGTTCCCTTATATTTACTTTATTCGCCAATCATCGCTCCATCCTTTTTTGTTTCATTTGTGACAGCAAGGCTGGAACTTTTCTTATGTAAAAGCATTTAGGAGGTCCGCAGATTGTCGCTACAGTTCTTCCATTCAACCGAACTGGGTTCCTTTAACGACCGACGTGGTCTTCATAAACAGCAAAAAGTGAAAATGTGTTAAATCAGGCAAGTATAGCGACTGTTCGAGGCTTCGAGTGCCTCTCATACGATATCCCACTTAGGGTCAGTTTTTTGAGCCCAACTTCGCACAGACTATCTTCATGTTCAATTGCTTACTAACGGTGCTTTTTCGGCCTTAAAAAACTTTCATACCATTCAAAAACACGCGCAAAAGAAAGAGATTCTCAGCATAGGTCGCTTTCGCGAACTCCGTTCGTGTTCCTTTTAAATTCAAATATTCAACACCTTGTTATCGTTATTTCCCAATATTCCAAATAGAATGCTTTTTCAAACTTATAAACTGTTAATAGACCAACTATTCCATTTATTTTACTGTTTAATTCATCGCTAAGTTCCTTTATTATCTTATCTACGAATCAATTTATAAATTACAATTGAAACATATGCAGACCTGCAAATTTAAATAAAACGAATTGTTATCAGTTATAGACAATTACCGACACTTTATTCCTGGAGTATTATAAGTTCTTGACAGTAAAGTTATAACTTGTTTCACTTTCATCGTCCCTTTTTTTCAAAATTTTCCTTTATCAGCGCAATTCTTCGTTGTGTCTAGAAAATTCCAAGTTTCTACCTGTGGTTCGTTTTTTTGGTCCTTTTCTGCCATTTCATATTTTGCAAGGTGTAAATCCAAAAAAAAGTACGCATGTACAAAGGATACTAGTACATTGCATAGATACTCCGCATTTCCGGAAACGGTGCAATGATACTGTGAGGTTTAATATCACCAACTTTATCGACCATACAAAACTGTATGGTGTCTCAAAGCTCCTGAGTGCTTCGAAGTTTCTCGATATATCACATCCTACCGTCACTTTCATGGAATGTTTGTGATGGCGCTGATAGGACTGCATTTCTAAGCCGATTAAGAAAACGAATTCCTTGAAGATTATCGATTTGGCAGTCATGATAACAAATGAACATACATTTTGGGATGTCCTTGGGATATCCTCTTTTAATTTCAGCAGAATCAATGTCGCCCAAGATTTGCCGCTCCGTTTGTAAGTGTTAAACGTGCAAATAATTATATTTCTTACTAATGTGTCATTTCGCAGTAAACAGTGAAAATATTCATTAATATAATTAGTAGCCAAGAGATTTCTGAAGTTTGTATAGTAGGAATCACAAGAAACGCGAATTTTTTCCACTACTTTTTAAAATTGTTCTACAATTTATTCTCTAAACAAACTTTTGTGAAGAAAAATTATCTCTCATAAATTAAAGTATATTTTATACGTTAAGAATATTTTTATCCATCCCAAATGCAATTATAAGTTAATAATTACAGCACTATATACAACCTTTCTCAATAGCTGGTACTAAAAAATTGATTTTAGATTTCTGAGTCAGGAATTACCATGAATTCACGTTATCAAAATTCATGATCAATTTGAATACTATCATGAGAAATAATTTTTTTACGTAATATGACATGAATTCCCTACACTTTGAATAGAATAATAATTATTTGAACTCTGAATAGAAACTAGAGAATTTGTTGACTATGAAACATGCGTGCATAAGGGATGTTAATATGTGGATATCATTCAAATGATATGCTGGAACATGCAAAGCTTGTGACAAACAAGCTACACTAAGTTATGAATTAGCATTATTCGCTTTTTCATTGTTTCTACAGTAGACACATTGAAAGAAAACCGTGGCATTGTACTCAGATTGAGTACATTACCTTACCTTCGTTGTTACTACTTAGAATGGACTTAGAATTAAATTTACCATGTCAGCGCTGTAACATATGTCAGAAGACAAGTTTTATAATTGATTTAATATTCCATTATTCAATACCATGATAGCTTAATTTGATTTTCAGGAAATTCATGTTTGAGAAAATTAATTGAAAGTAAACCTGGCATTGCAGTTTTTACTAGAGCCGTTATGCATTAATGTTTTCTTCAAATTTAGCTACAGATTTTCTCAATAGCATTAATTCTTAATTATTTTTATATTCAATTCAATTTTTACCGCAATCTTTATTTTTGATCCATTATTTTGGATGAGTAAATAGTATAGATAAATATGAAAGTAGGTAGTGTTGATTAGAATAGCTGGGACAAAAGCAGTTGGCAATGGACTATTTCAGACAGGGTCTGTAGTATTTGGCATTCAAAATTTCGGAACTACATATTCACACACATACATGTTTCACTTTCCATTGGCTTTGTCTTAACATAAGTTGAAATTCTTCGTATTAAAGCTTAGCACAAGGGCTGATAAGTTCTGGGCCTTACATGTAGATGACGATAATTTTATTGCATTTATTTAGTATAAAGTTTCAAAAGACAGCTGTTAAAATTTCATGATATTCTTTACATTCGTTTGTTAATGAATTGTTAATGAATCAAAAACAATTTCGTCTATTAATTTTTCACTGCTTTTAGATGGGGAAAAATATTGTTCAACCAAAGCAATGGCTTGATAATCATTATGGGGACTCCGGTCTAGAATCAATAATAAAACATTGGTTACTGACCTCAATCGTGATCATAGAAACACGGATGATGCAAACCCCAGTGGACGTGCAAGTGAGTCGACAACACAAAAAAGAGAATGCTCTGTTCATGAGAGTGCTCTGTTCAAAGCGGGTGCTGTGTTTGCTTACTGCGAGCAACAACAACGATGATTCTGAGCAGTGTTTGGCCATTTTTGGATGTAACAAACTAGAATTTCTCGATGTGTGACAAACGATGAAACAGGGATCCATCACTTCACTCTCGAATAAAAACGATCGTCATCTGAGTGGAGAGCAATTAGTGAACCTCGCCCAAGGCGCCCGAAAGCACTTAAATCAACTGGAAAGGTTATGGCCTCGGGTTTTTGATAAGCACGTGGTATTATATTAATCAACTACCTTGTGAAGACAAAGAAGTGAAGACATTCACAGTGAATAAAATATAGCATTATTGGACCGTGCAAACGACAAAATTGTAAAAATAAAAAAACCAGCGCAAATGGCAATGAAAAAAATTCGTTTCATCAAGACAACGTACCGTGTCACAAGTCAATCAAAAAAATGGCAAAACTACATGAATTGAATTTTCGTGTTGTTATCCACCGTATTCTCCGAATTTTGCTGTCAGCGACTACTGGTTGTTTGTACACCTCAAAAAAAGCTTGACGATGAGCAATTTCGCTCGAATGTAGGGGTTATCGCTGAAACTAAGGTCTATTCTGAATCGTGCATTCACAATTTTATCACTTTATATTTTCGTTTACCGTCAAGAAGAATGTAGTTTGTCCTATTCTGGACAGATATCAAACTACTGTCGAGTCTTGGTTATTACGGGGTGCCTTTCCTTTTCGTCGCCACTGTTTACTGGCTTGTTGAGATTCAGGAATATAGCCGTAGTGGGTCCGATTCTCACCTTTCATCCTTGGTAACAATCCAGCTTAATTGTGCATCACTATCCTCCTACGAAGGATTATGACTACGCACGCTCCTCGAAATCTACCAGGCCTTTGTCATTTTTAGTGAGGGCGAGATTCCGTATGAAGATTAATTCATCTGCAGCTGGTATATCTTCCTGCCAGACACTCGTAAAATAGAGCTGAAAATGACTAGATTAAGCCCAAAGACGTCCTAACTCAAAAATCAAGAAAAATTAAAAACGAAAGCACCTTTATATTGAAGTTCACCTGATTGTTACTGTAGGCCAAAGTAAGCGTGTAGCTACAAAACCCGATGCATTAATTAATATTAATAATTAATTAATTAAAGTACTTGTTGGCATTTCTTGCAAACTTCTTGTCCTGGTGACATTTTATAGTCCTTCCTTACATTTTTAGCATGTAGGAAGAGTGCGACTAGAACTTGACATATCAGCTGATCTACATTTAATTGCATTTTCGCCATTAGTGTCTCTGTCTAAATTAAATCAGATACATTATAAAATCCTCTTAAACATAATTATTTCTACTGCAGGGAATTGTATTTAAAATAATATTCACGGAGCTAATTCATTTTGTATAACCTGTTCGCCTATATGTTAAATATATCATTACGAAGAAACGAAGCCGAAATTGTGATAATATTCAAATGATAATGAATCAGCAATTTTTCAAGGGCGCATCAACTTTTGTAATGACTTGCATTCTTATGAGTAGACATTTGTTTGTCTGCCAGATTTATTATTAAAGAACGTTAATCACATTTTGTAGTTTCTATCCTAGTATGTGACGGTCAAAAATAAGAATTATAAGTTTCGTATATGTTAAAATCAGTTATCTAATTGTAAGCGAGTGCGAGTGACAGTGTTCATAATAAACAGAAGGATCAGATCAATAACAGATGTAAGAATCAAGTCATATTACACCACGTTGAGTCCTGTGCGAAGTACACAAATAACCTCAAATAATACCCAAAGAAATTTGGAAAGAGCGTTGGAATATTTAAAAAATCGTCATTGGAAAATTTTATTGCTGCGTAAGTGATATAGATTATAGTTGGAATTTTCGAAATTATCCAAAGTCGTCCAAATTCTATGGATACAGTTTATCTTAGATATAAAATTTTTAAAGCAAAATAAGCGCTTTACGATGAGCAGTTGGCTTGCGGATTTTCCAATGACCGGGATTTGTTACGTAATAAATTTGGGATTTTTTTTTCTTCAATGGCTCATAGGGGGGAAAATTGAGATTGTAAATTAGGAATTTCTCGTTATGATTATCCTTTTTCAAACAAAAACGAAAAAAAGAACTATTCAGCACTATCCAGAACAAGTAGAAAAACCCGCATCTTTTTTGGATAGCTATCAATAAATAAAGTGAGTCGATCAATCGGACGAATTTCTGCACTATTTTTTGTACCGGTAAACTATAAAATAGTCAAAAAAGTGGCGTTATATCTCTAGTTTCTCTTTATACGCGCTCGTTCCGGCCACACTATAGTAGAGACTTCAAAACCCTCAACTTTAGTTATTCTTCATTAAAAATTTGCGAATCGTGGATAAAACATCGTTCATCGATTTGTGAAGAGAACTTGGAAGTTTCCCTACACATCGCGTGCTTCAAGTTCTGAATCTACAGACTTTCCGGCCACACAAAGGAAAACCAGCTGATATGTATTTCAGAAACCAACAACCGAAAATGGATAAGATGTCATATGTGTTATAAAAATAAAAAAAAATAAAAAGTTGAACTTAGGCTTAACGTGTAAATCTTTCGGAGTTGCGCGTCACCCTGGAGATTGCTTTGCTTCGCTTCATTTGAAAGATAAATACTAATTATCAAACAAAATATGAACAAGCAAATAAATATATTATACAAAAGATTGTACTTATTTACATATGTGTATTCTCACAATTTTGAGAAAAAGAGACTGAATTGTGACAGGGGAACTGGCGATAAAATTAAATAAATTTAAAAAACTGCTAGTTATAAATGAAATGTTGTACGAGGGCGGTCCAATAAGCACTTAGCCTCATTGCCCGATGGTGCTACTATCGCAAGAGAAATGTGTATGGTATGTGTATGTATATATGCGTATAAATATATCGTGTTATACCTTCCTGTAAACGGCTACTCACGAAATTTCAGCCGGATTGGACTTGCAGTTCTGTTTGAGAGCATGTGAAAGCAAGGATGTCCGTTGAATTGCGTTTTTTTTTATTTAAAAAAATGGAAAAGGAGCAATATCGGTCGGTGATTCGATTCTTGTTTTTGAAAGGCAAATCAAAGAGCGCTTGGATGCAGTGTATTATGATGCTTCTCCTTCAATGGCAACCGTCAAAAATTGGTTCAACGAATTTCAGCGCGGTCGCACGTCGGTTTTTTATGAGCCACGCCCAGGTGCCCCGAAAATTGCAACCACGGAGGATAACGTGACGAAAATCCACGATCTCGTTTTGGCAGACCCCAATTGAAGGTTCCTGAGATTCGTAGTAGGAATCTCAAGAGACCGCGTGGTGCATATCCTTAATGAAATTTTGGGTATGAGAAAGCTGTCGGCAAGATGGGTGCCGCGTTTGGTCACTCCGGATAACAAGCTCAACCGTGTGCTTAAGAGCAGTGTTTAGCGCTGTTTATTGACAATCCGAAGAAGTTTTTGCATCGTTCCGTGACCGTCGACGAAGCATGGACCCACTGGTACATACCAGAGACACAGGAACAGTCGAAACATTTGACTTTATCTGGTGAACCTGCTCCGAAGAAGGCTAAGACTGTCCCATCGACTGGAAAGTTGATGGCCACAGTTTTCCGAGATTCGCAAGTGTGATATGCATTGACTACCAGGAGGAGGGCAAAAGTTAACAGGGCAGTACTATGTCGAATTATTGGGCCGAATCGACGCCGAATTAGTAATTGTCAAAAAATAAACCCTACTGAGAAAAAATTAACGAACTACAATATTTCTGCCCATATGTTTGGTGTCGGCAATAAATCAATGCAATTTGAGCAATTATGTATAGGTATTTTTTTTGCTAGAAAGATATTAGATTGAATGCCGAACAAACCTACAGAGATTTAAATTTCTAAAGTAAATAATAAACATGAAGGATCAATCTATTTATATTATGTCAAAATGTGACTTTGACTGTTAGAAAAAGTTCAAATGTTTTTGCGTAGAACGCAATGTATTAAGTTGTAGTAGCAGATGTTTATTAACTTAACAAATCGAAAAGCATTTATCTTTGTCATGTCTTAAGTGAATATTAATTTACGCTTCTTCGCTCCTTCGAAAAAAAAGTTGTAGTTGTGTGAGTAACCATATACCATTATTTTTTCAAATTCGATCTGGAAGATAATTTCAGTGTTTTTTTTTCATTCTGATATCGGCATTTCCATTAAAACACATTTAGATTTGTTTTTCAGATCAGTCGGGCTTAGCATTTTTTTTCTATGAGGACATGTTTCGGATTAATATAGCGATCTCTAGCTCTTTCCTAAATACCAAGTTTTCGAGTTGACAGAGAATGAGCTCTCGAGTAGTCTGATATCAAGCTTTCGGGTTCTTAACGTTCAACTTCAAAATAAAAAAAAAATATTTCGGAAAAACAAGCCAAAATTATTCTGCAGCAATTAATCTAGCACAGTCAGATACTTGCAAGGTTTTATTGCTACAAATGAAGTAACTTTCACAAGTTTCTTTTTTTTTTGTTATATTATGATAAACTTTTCTCAACATGCAAAAACTACAAAACACTTGAAAAAATATATATATTTGAATTGAAAAACGTCAACGAATAAAAAAGTTAACCAAAAAAAAAATTACTATGTGTATGTACTGAAACAAACGATAAAATTATTCTAACGAAAATCTTGTTAGACAAACAAAACGAATTTAGATTCGAAGAAAAGAAAAGAAAAAAAAGATTCACATGGCGAAAGTATAAACAAACAGAGCCAACAGTTTTTTTTTTTTAAATGGAGCGTCTTTTGTAAACGTGTTTATTATTACATTTTTAGGAAAAAGAGAGAGAGAGGGAGAGAAATGTAACCACAGTTGTTACTCAGGCAAAATCTTTTAAAAATATCTGCTAAACAATTAGAAAAAGAATATTTTTTAATCGTTTTTAATGTTTGTTTTTGTTTGCGTTGTTTTTAGCAAGACGCCATAATGCATTAGTCGAAAAACGAACATTTATTGCGGAGTAACGCTTGACCTATTTCATAGACCTAAATATTCAATATGAATTATCACTTACAATTAAACTAATCCTTCATTTCTTTCATGAAGACAGATAATAATGAGTTTGCCTGCTTTACAATTTCGATAATGATTAATATCTAATCTATAACAATTAAATGAGGCTGTCTTTGAAATGAATGCGCTAAAACGTTTTCAGGCGTAATAAATTCAGGTGACATAAGACTTGGAGTAAATGAATTTATCAACACCAGTTATAAAAAATGTTTTGTTTATATTTACAATGCTTTCCTGGTATGAGACTGTAATTTGATACGTGACATATAAGTAAAGTAATTTATCAAAAAAAAATAAAAATTCAAGGGGTGTATGGAGGAAATGTGCAACATTTAAAAGAATAATAAATATAGAAAAATTGAAGTAATAAATATTTTATGAATGAAGACATTAAATTTTATAGTGTTTCGTACGTCCAAAGTAGAGAATCATTTTTGAGGAAGATTCTCTAAAGACGGAGCTGATGCTAACTACGTATAGCCAAATCGCGACCACACATAGTAAACAGCATGGCCCGTTGACCTCAAAAACACTTAAATTTCGGTCTACGACAACAACAAGACTAGTATAAATCACATTATCTTTACCTTGAACAATTATTGGTACCGAAAATTATTACAACTATATCATCTGGTTGGATAATAGTAGCTACCCCTTATATTTAGAAGAAAGATAAGAAAAATAGTCACTTGAAAAGTTATATTTTACTATTAATGGAATTGTGGTATGTGTGTTAACCCTCCAGGCATTCATTTATTTCTTAAAACAATATAAAGGGTCTGAGTAGAAGGTCTGATTTTCAGCCGCGCTCGCCTACAAACTTTAGTTATTGTGAAGGGTGTTTTTTATTGGTGCCGATTTTCGTTTGTACTGCGAATTTTTTTAAGTTTCAGAGATTTTCATTATATTGGAACAATAGAAATTCCTCAAGGCTCGCCAAAAATGCTTTTACTTCAACAATGACCTCTTCATTCAACCCGAATCTAACTACCCAATCCTTTAATACAAAAAATAGTCGCAGGTAGTAGCTAAATCTAGAGAATATGGATCCCAATTGACGATTTTTAGCCAAGTTTACATGTATGAATCTGTACATTGCTCGGATCAAACATCACATTCAGTGGTTTATTCAGCGAAACTGCGTCAAATCATCAAAAATATTGTGTGAAAAATAAACTGTGCCATCTGTCCAACCCCTGTGTACAATATTCACCGATAATTTTTTTATGCTTTTCGAGGCAATCGATATGCCATACACCCCGGGAATTCTAGAGTGGCGATGACTGGCCGGAAAAACCATCTTTGGATTCTTCGATGTGATTACCGAGCTTGAACACCTTTTTTATACCTAAATATTTATGCAAAATATAATGCACTTATACTGGTGTGGCTAAAATGGAAGTGTAGAACTTATCAACTATTGAAATTGATGTTGATGAGTAACATTTTTTCATCATACTTTTCAAGCCTCTTCTTGCTTTCGGTCATTCTTTTTGATCAAACAGAAATGATTAGCCGGCAAATAAAATATTTTTCCATTTTAGTTGAAGTTATTGAAGTTTGCTGTTCTCAATGACTCAAACATAAACTAAGTGCCTTGGCTTGTTCAAAATTTGACAGTCTACGCATAATGGCAGTTCACGGCAATAGTATTGTAATTTAAGTTTCAAGCTTATGTCTGTTCCTTTTAGAATGTCATTGACTAGCTTTGAAGTATTGCTATTGGTCGCAGGTTTGTTTGGAAATTTAGACATGAACGGCAAAAAATCAGAAAAATGTAGAACTGAAAAATTTACTTGTTAAAAGTCCTACAAAACCGCCTTTAGCTCAGCATTTGAATTGCATAAAAATAGATCAACTATGGGCAAGCGTTTACAGGCAATGCGAATGGCTCAAAGGCTAGAAGCTCTGATTGTTTATCAAGAAAGAGACGTCGAGAGACGCTTACTCACGTGACCAAATCCTCCGCTGTGATTATCATTACTGACGCCTAAAAAAGTTACGATAATCCTTAATATATCAAATCATGGTTAATGCCCGGGGAATCATCAGCGGCATCAAAAATTAGCATATACAGCGTCACAGTCATGCTCTGTATTTAGTGGAATTATTAAGATCCAATATACTGTAAGTCCTTCAAACCGTTTAAATGGTGCACATTACTGACTACAATGAACACGATAGGATCGAGCTGCGATTACAAAACAACCTAAATGCCATGTTCACAACCCAATTCTGCTACAAGAAAATGTCAGATCCCATGTTACAAAACCAGTCCAAATAATTATCGAACGTAAAATTTTTTTGAACTTACCCCACTTACTATAATCGGCTGACATCTCAGAAACCGGTCTATGCAGTTGGCGATGGTCGGGGATCAATTTACTATAATTTTTTGTGTTTTTGTGGTTTTCATTTCAAAAAATCCAATGAGATCAATACGTTTTTCGCGCATTTTCAAATAAATTTCTTCAAATGATTTTATGCGAGAACTCTACTTGTTTTCAACGTCATCAATTGTAAAACACTGATAAATTTTAAAACTTACCTGTAGTTTAAACTCGTTATATTGGGTCTATAACTTAATTCGTGCGGTTTGCTAAGAGATAGCGTAACTTGTATAATATTACATCGTTCCAATTTTCCGAACCTGCGCTGGAAAGCTACTGTCATTGTACGTCTTTTCAGTGTATGTCATTCATTTGAAGCGTTAACAACAATAATTTTTTTTCACTCAAATATGTCGAACTTTGTACCTGAAAAAGTGTTTTTGCGGGGAGTTCTTCTTCATTACTTTAATATGAAGAAAACTGCTGCCGAAAGTCATTGTATTTTGGTGGAAGTTTATGGTGAACATGCTCTAGCTGAGCGAACCTGCCAAAAGTGGTTTGCACGATTTAAAAGTGGTGATTTTAGCTTGGAAGACGATGGACGTCCTGGGCAGCAAAAAAGTTTGAAGATGGAGAACTGGAAGCATTACTCGATGAAGATTGTTGCCAAACACAAGAAGAGTTCGCAGAATCTTTGGGTGTCACTCAAGCAGCCATTCCAAAACGTTTAAAAGCAGCTGAATATATTCAAAAGCAAGGAAATTGGGTTTCACATGAACTCAAGCCGAGAGACGTCGAAAGGCGGTTTTGAATGTCCGAAATGCTGCTGGAACGCCACAAAAGGAATTCATTTTTGCATCGGATAGTTACTGGTGATAAAAAGTGGATCCATTACGACAACCCCAAGCGCAAAAAATCATATGTGAAATCCAGCCAACCAGCCAAATCAACGGCAAAGCCAAATATAGATGGCACGAAGGTAATGCTCTGTATTTGGTGGGATCAGAAGGGTGTGCTGTATTATGAGCTGCTAAAACCGGGTGAAACCATCAATGGAGCACGCTACCGAACACAGTTAATCCGTTTGAAGAAAGCAGTGGCCGAAAAACGCCCGGAATATGCGACCAGACACGAGGCAATAATTTTCCATCATGACAACGCTCGGCCCCACGTTGCTTTTCCGGTTAAGAACTATTTGGAAAACAGTGGATGGGAAGTTTTACCCCATCCGCCTTATAGCCCAGACCTTGCCCCTTCTGACTACCATTTGTTCCGATCGATGCAGAACGCCCTCACTGGAATACGGTTCACATCAGAGCAGGATATCAAAAATTGGCTTGATTCATTCTTGGCTGACAAGCCAGCGCAGTTCTTTTGGAATGGGATCCACAAATTGCCAGAAAGATGGGAAAAGGTCATAGCTTCAGATTAGCAATACTTTGAATAATACTATTGTACATGTTTTTCTTAAATAAACGTTCAAATTTTGAAGAAAAAAAAACCGCACGAATTAAGTTATAGACCCAATAAATATTTACATAATTTGACTTTTAAATTTTGACAAATTATTTGTGGATTTTTTTTTATTTTGACATTTTTCAATATGTGGATTTCCAAATTTCAAATTTAATAAATTTTTACTCTATTAAACCAGTGAGGATTCTAAAATTCTTTGTCGATGGGTTCTATTTGAACCCCTTAACGATACCGTCTTATCTTATTACTAATATCGAAATCCAACTTAATCATGCTTTCATGCATGAACAATTTTCCAACTAAGTTTCTTCAACGCCCATTGAAAAACCTCAAAAATATATTCAGTTCAAGAAAATATATTCAAGAAAATTTTTATATTTTGAATAATTTCTCTGAATCGTTCTGGCAAGCGAATGGTGGTCCAATATATCCAACATGGCTCTACAAATACTGTGGGAACTTATTCTACTTTATCTGAAAGAAATTTATACGTTATAGCAATTTATACCTCGAAAATTAAAGGTCTGCAACAATTTCAGTGTAGTACAATTATGCTTAATATTGAAGCGATTACGAGCGTTTTGCTCGGTTTTCTATACTTTTTAGAATTTTGTTGGAGGAATAGCCAGGCTACTGAATGCAGTGTGCATATTATAAAAGGGGAAAAATATGAAAAATAACTGAAAAAACTTCCTTTTAATTTTGCGTTTTATAAATTTTATTTAATTAAATTTAGCGATAATCGCTGAAGAAGACCGAACGATAACGGTCGAAAATCGATTACGACAAATAAAATTTATAAAACGCATAATTAAAAGGAAGTTTTTTCAGTTATTTTTCAGAAATATTTTGCGAAGATGAATTCAATTACGAACAGGGAAAAATATGTTAATTTTTAATTAATAATATTAGAACTGAATAACAGTGCCTCGGGTTGAACCAAAGTGGTCCTTATCAGAGGAGTTAATCAGTTTGTTCAACTTTCCTAACCTGTAAAGTCATTTATAATGTAATTGAAGCTAATCATGAAATTTTTTATTGTCAATGATCCAAATTTTTTGCAGTCACATCCCATACACCATCGAATTTTTCCAAAGCATTAAATATCGACACAGCGCATTTCTTTTCATAACAAACAATAAAATTCTCCAGAAGGAATATATCTCGTGTGAGCCAAGCACAAAGCAGTACCGAAATAATAGATTTCGAGGAAACAAATTGGACAAACACCATATCTGCCTGCAAACACCCTTTTACTTCCTAAACATAAAAGTCAACATAAGAACGGGAAATAATCAGGCTTATTTTAATTTTCTGAAGGTTCCAAATATTCGACTAAACAAATATAATAATGTGCATGTTTCGCACTGTTTTCCATCCCCGGGACTATGATTTTATTCATTTCATTTAGACATTTTCGAAATCCTTCACATGTATTTGCCAACTGAAAATAACCTACCTAGGAAATGGGATGACGTTATAAGCAATTTTCTTTAAAAGCTTTCCGTCTCGCCACAACATTCGGGCGCCCTTTAACGAGTACAAGTACAAACAGTTCAGTACAAACTACCCCTCTTCAAAAACTCCCTCGATGTTGCAAATTTTCTTGAGATACCTTAGTTTAGAGAGAACATGTATTTATTGAAAAAGACTTATTTGTCTTTTTCGGAGACATTTATTGCTTAAAAATTATAGGAAAAATAAGTTAACAAAGTTGCATATAGATCTTGGAAAAACTAGCTCGGAAACAATTGATGTGGTGAATAAGGCATTTGGAAAGGAGTGGATGAGTAATGCAGGAATAAAAGCGCGATAAAACCAGTTCGAAGATGGCCGCACAGACCTTCGAGCGCAATGAAATATAATTTTTCAACATTAACTTGCGATTGAAGGAGATAGTTATTTTACTATAAACGAACTAGCAAATGATTCTGGAAATCGAAAATTTTGGAAAGAATCGAAATTGATCCCAGATTTGCCAACTGCAGAGTGAAGCAGAATAGAAAAGCCTGCATTTTTAAACCGCTCAGGACGACTTAAAATTGTTATCACGAAGATTATTCTTGGTGATGAATCATGGATCTACTGCCATCGTCTTGGCGGTATGGCTCGTCCACGACAAGAACGAAACCATACACCGCAGATGGCACAATATTGAAACGATACAAGGAAACATGTCGGGACTTCGTTCGGAGAACAAAAAAGCCCACATTTTTTGTCAAGCGTCTGCTTCGCCACTACAATGTCCCAGCGTATTCATCCGACCTTGTGTGACAACATTTGACAAAGCATTAAGTGATACAACTTCGCCAGCCTCCTTATGACCTTGGCTCTTTCCCAAATCGAAAATGTCCCTCCAATGCGACGAATACACTGACGGCAATTGCGGAAATTTACTTCTAAGACTGCATCAAGAAGTTGAAACACAGCTAAGGGCACATGGCAAAGTATAACACCAATGTGGAGATATGAACGTAGACTTAATACTTTCGGGACAATCCTCGTATGTAAAGTAAATTTACCTTTGATAACCATTTTTTTCACAGTGAAAGGGTTATATGTGTTTTGACTTGTGTTCAACCAATCTTTCAATTCAAACATTGTGTAGGAAAATAGACTTATCCATTTAATCAATCACAAAGCTTCCCGAGAAATTTCTTCTTTGCAAAATTCATTGACGTCAGACGTCATCACTAAAAGAATGAAACCCTTGCCTTCAAGACGACTTCCATAAGCGCATTCGAGCTTGCCAAAAGCGTTGCATCATTCTCCGTAGTAATACGTTAGTCCTTTTCAGGACCACTTTTTGCAACCAAAATTTCTTAATGAAGAATCTAAATAACAATTTTGGGTACAGCCGAATATTCAGCGTTTCGCTGAAATGTTGTATTCCGATAAGGATGGAATTATTTGTTGTCCTCGGAACATTCCGTCGTTCCCCGTGACATCCTTTGATACGTCCATAAACGCGTTACGTCTGTGCGCCATCTTCGGTGTGATGTTCCGTTCTCGTGGATGGCGGAATGTTCCCAGGACAAAAGAATTTTCAACGTCATATTCTGAGGTCCGGATTCGAAAACTTTATTTCATACAAGCACAACGATATAATATATATAATATCATTCTCGAGTTTTTCAAAGACAAGACATAGAATGCAATTCTTTTTGTATTATTTTTATTACATTTCTACGTATTTATAAGTCCTCTTAAATTTTAATTATGAGAATCGTCAATATTTATTCATTAAATATGAAAGACTGAAAGGTAAGACCGGCTGGGAAATATTCTGAATATGTTAATAAAACGCTATTGCCAGGCTTTGGTTATAATAGCACAAAAACAAAGTCTCATAAAGAGTAAATTGAAATGTCTGCTTTTTAAGCGCAAATACCGAAAAATTTAAAACAGTATATATTGCAAACAAAAGACATATAGTCCAGGAAGAAAGTTTTATATTCTTTGGCTATGCTATGTTATGCTATTCCATCTATTTCTCTGAATCATAGTTAGTTATAAGCAATATTTACGATGTACGATTCTCGTCTGTTCTGTTCTTTAATTATATGTTCATTATATGTTAATTATATGTTCTTTAATCTGAACAATTTTATTGTAAACTTTGTGAAATCAATCTTACAAATCGCTTAATGTATTTACTTGTTTTTGTCTCATTTTAGGTAGTAGTACAGCATGCGTATTAGTTTTACATCGAGAAACAAGTACACTATACACCGCAAACATTGGCGATAGTGGTTTTATAGTTGTACGTAAAGGTGAAATTGTTCACCGATCCGAAGAACAACAACATTATTTTAACACCCCATTTCAACTTTCTTTGCCACCACCTGGACACGGACACAATGTGTTAAGTGATAGTCCTGAATCCGCAGACACAATGAGCTTTCCGGTTAAGGAAGGCGATGTTATACTTGTCGCAACAGACGGCGTATTCGATAATGTGCCTGTGAAAATTTTATTAGATGTTCTCAAAGAGGTAAGTGAAATGAATCGATATTTTATTTTATTTTATGGTTACGAATGAGTTCAAAATAAAGGTTACACTTAATTTTAACAATAATGTTGTGTTGTAGACAGAAAGTTACGTTGAAATTTGATATATTTGATAAACGTTCCTAGTAAGTTGTTCGCTCTTCGGCAATCGGACGGTTATTTCGCTTGATCTTATCAATTCGCGAAGCGTTAGTTAGAAATTGCTGATTAAAAAGATTACTATGCCTGTAATTCAATATACAAAATGTAAACATCGTTTGATAAGGAAACATATTTAAACAAAACAAATGTGCCAACTTTGCAAAAATAGTAAACATACTTTATCTTCCTTTTAAAAATAATAATCGTTTGATAGTTAGTTTACATATCTAACCATAAATCACATCTCACAGAAGCTAATGTGGAACACAAAACAGGAGATAAGACCAATCAACTTGGAATTGACAGTACGTCGACAATGGTTAAGAATTGAGCAATTAGATTGATATGCGTAGACGTTGAAGCAAGGGTGGGATCTAATGATAACAAGGAAAAAGTGTTTTTCCTGAATGAAATATGTTAGATGTGAAAGCATTTCGTGCGAATAAGTAGAAAATGTTCAACGCACGATTAACAACTATTCATATATCTATAAGTTAATCAACTGTTGTTTTAGTAAACGTTTGCAGAATTTTATCCAGTAAGATAAATTAACGCCGTTGCATGACTACATCATCCTCACAAAGATAAAATACACTTTTTTCTGCTTCTTTTACGCAAATTAATCATGCATCATTCGTATTTACTTGGGTATTAGCTGCACGCAACGAAGATTTTCCTATTCTATATTCCGCGTTTAAGAAAATGTATACATGATTCATAAATGATAAAAACTGTTACTAAGAGTTGTGAAATCTGCAATAAGTCGCATCACGTTAGATTCTACCATTTATCGAAAAAAAAATCATTTGTATTTCTGTAACGAAACGGAACAATTCTAATAATTCTAATTCAAACTAATTCTGAATGATCCAAAACCTGACTTCGTCAACAATCCAAAATTGTTTCATTCATTCAAAACTAAAAAGTTGACATTAAAAATCGATAAAAAATATAACTAATTGTTATATCCTATATGAAGTCCTGTATTAGGTCGGATAAAGTTTAATTTGTAGAAAAAAAATCAAGGGTGGTCGATAACAAACTTACAAACAAGAAATTATGTCATTTTTGTTTTCAACTCGCATATAATGCACTCATTGAATGTTATTTGTTTGTCTTGGCAATGGTTATTCGTCGTACCCTTTTTTGTTTTGATTTGATTTGAAGTAAATAAATAAATATTTATTTACTGACACCAAGCTTCGTAGATAATTCTTATAATAAGAAATTGAAACGTTTAGTCCATTTGTGAGTTCAAAGTCACTTGCCACATCTCGATAAAAAATGTTGATGCTATCTGCTGCATAGTACCAAAAGCCCCAATTAAATCAGATATTACTATCGGTAAGAATAATTCAATTAAATCAAGTATCACAGAAAGCAAAATATTCGCTATATTCGCAGTTGCAATCAGATATATTATCAATTAAATTAAAATTCACTGAAATTAATGTTCCGCACGTCCAAACGTCGAATATAACCAGTAACCCACAAGATTAAATCGTTACGTTGACGAACGCTTAAATTTGCATTAACCAACTAGAGTTTCAAATAAACATCTCTCCTGTCCAGCAGAGTACCTTGAGCAGAGTACCTCCTTGGGCTATTCTACCCCGTATGGTGCCCTGAGTTTGGAGGAAGCTCTGGTACAATGAATATGGAAATAGTAGAAAGATTGCTAGTAATGGGATCCCTACGCCTTCGCCACCCCCCTTCGCTTTTCTTTGTTGTCTACAGATTTTAGCGTTTCTGGGTTAAGCTTTCAGTACGGAACTCACCCAAAGATCTCTGCGCTACCATTTCCATCGTTTTTATTACAGGCGTAATTCATTTCTTAAGAATAAACAATCTGAAGACCGGTCCTTATCAATTGAATTCCTAGTGAGACTGTAAAAATCGTGTCAGCTCAGTAGTTGGGTCAGGTAGATTTTATATCGAGCGTTCCATTGATCTACAATTTCAAATGGCGTGTTTTCTATCTACCTTTTAGCACCCACCCCAAATTTTGTTGCCACTCGTTGAGAGAACGTCGTCTCTCATCACTAGCGATTGCTACTTTGCTGCCCCCTTGGGTTCTGAAGAAGTCTCTTGCACTATCACTCAATATAACTCTTAAACATATCTTGTAAATAATATTGTTCGATCAGGTTGCTCTTATTTCGTTGATTTTGCATAAAGTTACAGAAAGTTATAGAAAAATTGCATTCTTGAAGGTAACAGTTGGCAGTGAGTATTTTATCTGTTAAGATCAAACACCAGAAATTGTACACAAAAAAATAATTATTTATTTATAATATGCATTCAATTAATATGAATAAAATGAATGAAAAGTCACATTCACGCGACAAGAAATGGCGTAGAATGATAAGGACCGCGTTTCAAGTGGCTTTTAGGGTTGGCGGTTCACGTTCAGGTATGATCGGCTGAGTGTTTGAGATGATGTGCTCCTTACCCCGGAAAAGGCGACGTCAAAGAGTAATCCTGGCTTTTCGGTTAGCGATTGCTCCCTCATTGATAGATTGTTCAATTGAAGTGTTATGGCCTACATTAAGTCGTAGAAAAAAGGTGCTTGCTCAAAAGCTTGAGAAAGGGTGGCAAAGACAACAAGAATTTTGGTGGAAAGATGCGTGAACCCATGAACTCAGCATTCGGAATCGGGTGACGGGATCTGTGGAGGAATGAATAAATGAGGAAGGCGTTACGAGTGGCTTTAAGGGAAATTCGATACCGGACTCTAGCATGGTCACGACCGTAGCATACCCTTACACAGCACAGGAGGATTTGGATGCTATTATGGGTAGAATAATGGAATTATGTTCATTTCTGAATGATTTGAAAGGAATATGGACTGTGGAAAGTACCATAAGAAAAGATCGAAAATAGAATGGGGTCTCCACTGATATTCAGGTGGAAGTAGACGACCTGAAGAAAGTGATAGCGAAGCTGCGCAGCGACATGATGATGTTGTTGGGGAAGTTGATACTGGTGTACGCCAAAGATTATCAGTAATTGGCCCGAAAGATGCAAATGTAAAAGGAAAGTTTTCAGTCAACACTTAAGCATTGCTTGCAGCTCGAAAGATGGTACAGTTCCCTGATTGTTCTATACTTCACCTCGAATAGGAGTAGAGGTGGTCACCGGCTGTATCCAAGTTGGGAGTTGAAATTACGAACGTATTTGCGGATATAGTCAGGGCCTTTATGAAAAGTGTTCAGGAGCTGCGGATGGCTAAAGGCATGCATGTCGGTGGGAGTTATGCCAAAAGTTAAGAGAAGAGTTCCTGTCACCTGGTTACCAGCCGAACCTATGGAGAGAGATTAAGTAACGGATACAAGGAGGTTAATCAATGGCATGCTTCACGATTATAAATGGTTTGTTCCGGCGCCTGACAATTCAGTGTACCGAAAAAAATTAGAAGTTCTGAGGCAAAAAATCGGCCCCATGTATCAATAGGATGTCAACTAGTGGCTACCCATGCGTTGAAGATATTAAGGCAATTCAGGTGAGCGCCACGAAAACTGCAGTAGAAAAAAGAAAAGAGCGCGTCTGACATGTGGGAATACAGCACACCTTAGCGGAAACCGTCCGTAGCCAAGGCGTTGTTTTGATTGGGGGCGCAAGGAACAATCCGCCGTAAATGTCCGATGTGCTCCCCACACGCAACACCAGGACCTCAACAGCCAGCCAGATAAGCCAACATCGACACCATTGGTCCACTTATCGGGAGACACGTCGGGTGCCCAGTAGGTGGCGGATTGAGCACCGTTGCAGAGGAGAACGCCGGAGATCAGGCTGCGACCATATTAAAGCGCTGGAAATTTTAAAAAAGACGATAAAAAACGGAGGTTTTGTATGGTCTTAACGGTTGTTTCTTTCTTTTGTTCTCCTGGCAATAGTTACTTTCATCAGCGTTTTAAAAGATAATTCAATCTATTTCTAAGTATTAAATTTAAAAAAAAAATTAAAAATGTATTCGTTGTAAACAGAATTTATGATTTTCGTATGCCTTGTACAATTTTTTCAATATTTCAAAACACTATTTTTCTGTTTGCAGATCGAAGGAGAAAGTGATCCCGTCAAATTGCAAATGACAGCAAATTCGATTGCATTAATGGCACGTTCACTGTCGTTTGATAGTGAATTTATGTCTCCGTTTGCTATTAACGCTAGGCGAAATAACATTAACGCAACTGGTCAGTACTGTCACCTAATTTTATTCTGGAAGCATACTAAGAATGATTAATTCATTTCAGGTGGTAAACCAGATGACATAACTGTGGTACTTGCAACAATAGTAGTATAGAGTCACTATGATGTTAAAGGAAAATTATCTAAACAAATTTATTTGCTAGATTAGTCAGTATATTTTTCTTTCATTTCTCTTTGTATGAATGTATTTTTTCGTTCGAGTATTTTTCATATTCCATTTGTCCTTTTCAATATTTTCTTCTACATCGATTTTGCTTCACTTTTCGTTGTTGTAAATTCCATTTAATTTTGTATGTCAGGATCATTTTTGTACATATTCAATAGAAGAACGATTTAAGAGGAATACCTTTTTTGACTTTGGTCATCATGAAAAACAAAACGAATCATCTCATCAATTTTTCATTCTACTCATTGCCCTTAGGAGATACAAAGTTAATGTTCAATCAAATTGTTAACCTATTGTGTAATGTAATTTGTAACACGAGAAAACATACGAAACGAAACTAAAGCGATCTACATATGCGTCGTAATCAATGAATTGTTATTACGATGGCGCTTAATTATCTGTGTCACAATCATCAATCGTCGTCAATATTATGTTCGTTTCATTTGGCAAAATGCCGAGGATAAATGTTGTATAAAAATTAATTCAACGCATTAACGAAACATTTCTGTAACGAATCTAAAAAACAGACGATTGCGTTTTAAATCGACATTTATTCTTTTTGTAGTAAAACAAAAGCACTCAACTTATTCGAATCACACGGTTGAAAAATGCAAATGAGTTACAAATTAGAAATAAAAGTAGAAATGAACACATAATACTTGTATTTTGTATTAAATGTTGAATGGGTATTTCGAATTGTGGTATAATACCTTTGGAATTATGAAACGTACGTAACTATCGATATTATTTATATGATTTGAAATTGATTGTTCCTTTGAATATAGTATAGAAATAACGCATGTAAAGAACGATTTGATTCTATGAAATTTGTTGGCGAATAAGCAAAAAAGTAATGAATGGCATTATGCTGGAATTTATTTTAAATTTGGCATTGTCAACGACGAGGCATTTCAAATTAAAATGAAACATGAGTCACAGAATATGTTTTATTTTACAATTTATTCATCACAGAATATGTTTTAGTTTACAATTTATTCATTTTGTTGAACCTATTGCGAAAGTTAGACGAATATTGTTGCCTTTTTTATACACAAAAATGCTGGAAACACAAATATAGACAAATAATAGGAAAAAATGTATGTCAATGATGTCAATCAAAAATTTGATGTAAATGTATATGATCTCTTTTAATATGATTTGCGTATTTCTTATTTTTTGTTCTATATCAGTCGCAATGATACATTGAACATTTTATGTTTATGAAGACATCGCCATGCAAAGTGAAAATTAAATTGACGCTATCATTTCTTTAAATATGCAAACGTAAACAATTAATGATTTTACGAGAATTCTGCAGTTTCGAAAAGGTAAGAAAGCCAGCATAAGTCAAAATTTTTCAGAACCCATCTTGTAGTAATTTCACTGGTTACGCTCTAGCACTTTTTGTTTTTTAATAAACTGTAGTTGAAATATTTATAGCCTAGGTATACGCTCGAGTCGTTCGAAAATCGCTTTGTATCGGTGAATAGGTGAATAGAAAATCGAATTTAAAAAAACATGGACAACGATATAATGATATCCGTGTATAGAAGCGTTTCTTTTAAATCACTTTCACTAATGGTTCTCAGCGTGTCGAAGCTCAGCGTGTCGAAGGAACATTGGACTCCCAAAATAAAAGAAATTAATCGAGAATGCTGGATAGCTGTTACATTTTCTCGTCATGAATAACAACCACTTCGACCACAGCGTCTCTAAATTCCCTACTCGATTGTTGATACGATGAATCTGTTTCGGAACTTGAAAAATCAAAATTGATATTGGAATAAATCACTAAGTGTGGTCCACTGCCCGTGTTTATCTTAAGGAATGGAAGATGAGTTGATCTGCAAATTTTCATCTGGTTTTTGCGGCGGCTGAATGAATTCTTCTACAATTAAATATAAACATATATATAATATAATATTTGTTTGTCTTGCTTCAAGGTGCACCATCGATTAAACGAGCATCTTTTGCTTGTCAATTTGAAAAATTTACTCGATCTCCATATTCATCCTTGGGAAATTTATGATTCATGTCAACAAAATTTCGCACTTGCTGCGTCTGTTTTTATCTTTTGGGATTTCAATTTGATTTTCACCATTTATTTAATGAAAGTTGTCTACAGTCAAAAGTTGATGCACTTTTGAGGTCAAGTTTAAGATGATGCTATTTTTTGGCCGAGCTCCAATTTATTTCGTTACTGAATGCAAAAATGAGACTATTTTTGATGTGTTGATGCCGCCGAGGATTCTTTTTGCTTGCATGGGGTTTTAAAATGATTCTCGAATGCATTTTTGAAATAATTCTGTTGGGTTTCGTTTGTATTTGCCGCTTATTGTTACACAATTGCATCTTAATACACTTTTATATATCAACAGCATTTTTACAAGTCTTGTGTTGTTGAAATTGTGTTTCGATTGCTAAAATTAAGGCAGCAAAAAATAAATTCGCCATTTATATTGAGCTATTTTTAACCCAATTTTCACGCTGAATATCGAATTTTTAGTCAGAGAAAACAACTCGACTACCGAAAAAAATCCTTTCATATCACACTGAGAAGCTTGTTTGAGTCCCTTTATTCTCGTCATCGGCGGTCAAGCAATCAAGAGACGCCTTCAACCTTAACGGTTCTAAATAAATCAGGGTCCAATGTTATTGATGAGATGTGACGTCCTCCTACAACCCATGTCGTTAACTTAGTCTTCCTGCCAATAAGTTACGTCGTTCTTTACTTTTCAAGAGTAACAATGTCCCTCATCAGTTCTCCTCAGCGTAAGTAAACTTGCTTTTCTGCAAGGAGCACATACGGGCCACCGGCGCGATAACTAGTACTGCAGTTTCAGAGACAGTGCAGTGTGAAGCTGCAATCTGCAAAATTTTCGCCTGTATACCTGCCTCGCGTACCTGCGTAAAACGCGTTCGATATGAGTCCTTACTAAGAGCGTCAGACCTAACTTCAAAGCCATACAAAACCATTGATTCCATCACACTCATATGTGGCTGTCTTTTACTCTAGATTGGGCCCCAAATGTCGGTCATAGGGCTAGTAAGAGCTGACACTTCTGTAGTTGTGGTAATTTGATTGAAGGAATTCATCTTAGAGTCAACCATAAAGCCGAGGAACGTGACTTATACCCTCGTCACAATCATTATTTCTCCTGCCTGGATTGGAATAATCCTGGAATCTGCTTCTTGGTCAATCTGCAGATCTTCGAGCAATCGAGCGCTCGACTGAATCAACGATCAGTTACCCACTGACTTACCCGACACTGTGTCAATCTTGTCGCTACGTCATCAGCATAACCGATGAAATGCGACGTATTGGGTAGCTACGAGGGTTGTATGAGACATTCGTAGATCTGCACCAAGAATGGTACCTTGCACCAATTCTGATGTCACGTCCATTCCTCGCCTATTTTCCAAAGTCCAAAAGCTTCCGGTTGGGGGAATCCTTCAATATTCCCCTTAAGGCAACCGTAAAGATCTCAGAGAGCCGACGATAGCTATTCACCTTGTGAAGTTAAAGGCATTATTCACATCGAGCGTTACACGCAACACAACACGCGTTCATCACTTTAATGATTGCGTCAATCATAAGGGATAAATCCCATACAGAGATCGTCTCGACAAATCGCTCTCTGATGAACCTCTCGAGCTCTTGTCGAATAGGGTTTGGAATGACTAGCGGCCGATAGGCAGAGGGGAGATTCCTCCTTACTTTACTAATCAGCACAAGCTTCGCATTTTTGCAGCAATTTTTCGAGAAACTATCCTCTTATAAGAAGGCATTGAATGTGTTAAGCAGAATGTTAGGAAAAATATAGTAGACTAACTGCGGCAAATTCTCTGGAAGCCCTCGCGTTTTCAGTGATATCAAGCATTATCCAGCTCCTATGCATATAAGACCTGGCAATCAATTCCCACTACCCTTCCACCCGCAGTCACACGTTATAAACAACGGGCCGATTAGGGTAAAGTGTCCGGCCACGTTCTGGGTACCCGCGCGGCTCGTAGCTTCCGCATAACCAGCCCTATGGATCTTTGTTGGCGTTGACAATGGGACTTGTCAACGGAGGGCCTTGCTCTCATTGATCAACTTGCGAAGGAGTTGCCTAGCCAACTTGTATGTCACTATTTGAGAATGTGTAGTTCTCCGTCCCTTGAACCTTGGGCTTCGTGGCGGTGTCTGTGAAATTTTCATCGCTTTGATTCAATGAAACTCACTCGCAAAATGTATATAACAAAAAAAAACTTAAATAGCATTTTAATTGAAGCAAGAATACGTAAACAAGTTAATACACGAATCGCTAAGCACGGAAGAGCAGTCAGAATATTTTCTTCGCTTGTCAGCGGTTTCTGATGTCTACCAGTACACTCCGAGCGAATCATGTTATTCCTAATTATTCAGGTGAAATTTCTCTATTCACCGTTGTGACCCTCTTCAATTTTTCACCTCTAAAAAATACTCGATCGTGCTTACCAACGTCAGTTTTAGCAAAGTTCTCACAACCTCATGCGCGTTGATGTACTGTTGATCGCTTGCCAAGTAGTTTCCCAATACCCTAAATACCTGATTCATAGGCACAATGGGCTCCGAAACGAACTTCAAACCCTGTATGACCCCATACAGCCATTTCGATGTAAGGTTCTGTGTTGCAATGTTGATAAGTACAAGTCACCTTTTCTAGATTTGTTTCCCTTTGAAAGAGGCATTTCCCATGAAACAGTATTGGCATTGGAACTCCTGATCAGTAAAAATGAAATTCTCGTTGTGTTGCCTTAAACTCAGACCGGAACGCTAACCGTAACCCAAATGGAGGCGGTTCTAGATTTGTCGCACAAACTGTCAACATCCTCCTCTTTGATTCTCAGCCCTAATGAGCTCTACTATCTGGGAGATGTAAACTGTCCTGAGAGACATGGATCTGGATTTAGCTCTAGCATTACTTTGTGTCTCTTTGCAACCCAAACACTTTCTACTACCTTGAACATAGGGCATTTAGCATGCTCCAGGAATGTCCCATTTGAAGCATAGGCCGCTCCGCTCAGGCTCCTTACAGTTTGTGGAAATGGTTGCAAAACAAAACCTTCCCTTTGACGAATCTTGCAGGCTTTGATTTTTGCCGTGCCCAGAAATTTCACGTCGTCATTTGACGAAAGGTCAACGATCATGAGCTTTTGCCCTCTTGGACTTGCAGTCGTCACCCTTACCCTAACGTTGTTTGCATCTGGGAGAGTGTGTCTATTGGGCTCTTCTACCTCAGTTTAATTTTCAGTAAATGCAATTTCACTTGTCCGCGTTGGCAATTAAATGCTTGTTTAGGGCACGTAGCCTCTGGTTTCTTTCACTTTTGACTTTCATGCGCTGAGCTTTCTTTGCTACCTTTTGTTCCGCTTTTAAACGTAACCGTGTGGAAGTCGTTTTGGATCTCGTTTGAGCCTGTTCCCTGATCAGCCTTTAGCAGCTAGAAGCCTTCGTTTTACCTTTATTGGTGGAAAGCAGCTCCTCTGATACGTTTTCAGCTTCATGCAACTGTTCCAGTTCCATTTGTGCCTTCAGTCATCGTCAACGCTAATGGCGAGCTCAATCCGCGATGTTTTAAATATGTCTCAAGGTGTACATATTACGCGTGAGCCAATCAACTTTGCTTGTGTCCAACGCGTGATATGAGTATTAAGGGCCAGCCTGTTTCAAAGCCCGCTAGGGTATGGTTTTGTCCTATTTGACCGTAAACTATTCTTTGAGTTAAGTTGTTAATTTATTTTTTAAAATATAGAACTTATTTGTTCAGTTTGTTACTTGTTCGTAAGTTTCTACCGATAAATAGATAAGGGTATGATTACATTTAACGTGAATTCCAGCCTACATTGAGTGTAACTTCACAGTTATTATGAACATAGGTCGGCTTATCGCATCTCTATCCTTTAATCCATGTCCTTGCAATAATTTGTTCTCTGGGTACCACAAAATCAGTCGTTTTACGCTCGACACTACATGCCAGCCTCCAAACGTTCAACTCCTTGTTACAGCTTCTGACTAGGTGGCAGATAACAACAACTTGTCATGGACTTCCTTCCAACCCGTGTGTTAGATTAACCACTGAGATCCTCGTTTGTGTATATTTCGAGAACAGAATCTCTGGTTTCAGTTCAGATACAAGACGTAAGTCTACGCTTCATTGTTTCGAATTAAAAACCATATTACCCAATAAATTTTCTTAGTTTACCTTTCAAATCGTAATAATTACAATCCCAACCACAATTGTGTGGTTCACATTGGTACTGATAGGCTACTTGTCCTTTGACGTCGTTACCAATCTAAAGTAGTTCTTTAATGCACATAGTATCTAAACCTCGTGGTGTACTACTTTTTGACGAATTACTCCTATTCAAGGTAATAACTATAAACAAATAAATGATGGCAACTTTTGGATATGACCATTTTTTTTATATTGTTGAGATCTAACATAAAACAAAGTCAAATTAAATCGCCAATCAACCAATTAAATAACGACTGCCAACAAAATAAGTTTGTAACTATTTTTCTACTATCAAACATAAGTAGAAATGAAAAAAAAAGATATGAACCCAATGCGACTTTGGAATTCGGAAAATAAAATTAATAGAAAGTTGTTTGTTCCGTTGCAAACGTTTATCAATAGAATAAAAATTTTCCGGGTAGAAATTATGAGCAGTTAAAATAATTTGTGCTACTATTATGTTCCTGTTTGATTGTATTTGTTTTTTAAGTAAATTTTAATAGTAATACAAATACGTCGCTAAAAAATACATCATAATGAATATGAAAGAAAAAATCAATGCTAGTTATTTTTAAAACAGAACTGATGGTTTCTTATTAATTATAGTTACTAGAAACTTTTGGTGCTTAGGCTCTTACGATCGTAGCGATCCTGATTATTATAATCTGCTTTATTCATAGACTTATATGACTATCGGGCATACTGATTAGTGATGATTAAAACGACAGTAGTTGCTAAGCGTTTAGATGACATTTCAGTAGTTAGTTGAAACAGTCATCAGGATATTGTGTTGATAATAAATCTATCGAAAATCAAATAGAAAATAAACAAATTGAATAATCTAATTCCATTTGGACCTTGTGATTATTTTTCTTTCCAACAGGTTTGAAATTATCGCTTCGAAAAGTAAAACGATAGACTTAGAAGGCAGAGAAGACAGTAATGAAAATAAAAGCCTATTGAAATTTAACCTACAGCCGGGGAACAATTAAATTATTGACTCAACTGCAAGGACCTATAACGCAGTCACCGCGTAGGTTATGTTTAAAAAACCAAATTATAAATTTAATTACAAACCTGTGTAGAAAGCGCTCATAAATGATCTTCCAATATGCGAAATCTTTGGAAAGTTACAGTCGTTACAAGGCGAGCTGTTCGGAGCGATTTATTAACTACACTGGGAAGTGAGTTACCAAATTATTATGATGGTTCTTGGGGTTTTTGTTAGATCACTTTATCCATTTTCACTTATAACCCTGTAAATGATTTATGCCCATGCTAAGCTAACTCGGCGAAGACTCATGGGTGCGGACGTTTTGATCGAATTTGTCGAATACCTCGGAAGTGAATTTATATTTAGAAAGAAAGGTGGAAAGAGCTCAAGCTGGTTTCGAACAGTTAAGTCGCTTACAATGTGTTAAGTGAAAATGGATAAATCGATCTACCAAAAACTCCTAGAATTTATAAAGCTAACAAAAGGCAATTTGGAAAATAGTACAAGTTCAAGCTGAGAGCAATAATAATAACAAGTAAAAATAACCAGACGACATCCACCTAGCTAGTAGTGCCAATCGATACGTCCCAGCCTTGTGAGTTGGCACCTGACGAGAAGCGGCAGGGACGCGTGTTCGAAATCAGCTTGAGCTCTTTCCACCTTTCTTTCTAAATATTATGATGGTTCTTATTGTTATCTGACATATCGCAATATACACGTTGGCTTATCCATGTATAGAAGGAAACAGAGAGAGGAAGAGAGGGGTGAATTTAGAAGTCAACGAGATTAACCAGTTAGTTACATCTCGATTACATTTCTAAGAGTGTAACAGATACAATAAATCAGATCGATTTCAAACATTGGTTTGTTTATTAGTTCGTTCTTCGCGATGAATGGGAGAAAAGGAAGCAAATCCGCTAATGTTCATCCCCGTCGGTCAAAACAAAAACGAAAGTTTCGAGGAAACCGACATACAATGGAAAGTGATGCTCAATTGATATCAGCTTCCTCTAAGAAACGCAAAGAAAGAGGTGTTCGTCACTGCACTGCATTCTAAAGTTTGTCTCGGAAATTTCTGCAAATGTGGTTTGTAGAGAATGCAAAAGTAATGTGACTTTCGCGCAATCAAGCTTACGCGGCATGGGTTTTTCAAATAATTTAATCGTGCGAGTGTGAAAGACAACTCATGAACTCGTGCCCCACGATTCAGAACTCTGTGAAATTAATCGCTATTTTGCTTTTGTGTAGTGTGTTTTAGGAATTGGTCACGAAGGAGTCATTCCTTTTGTAGTCTTATGGACTTAGCTTTTGGGAATTCAACAAATTGCTCACTTCTGGAAAAAAATTCATAGGTGCCACATCTTCAATTTTGGACTCTGTGTTATTATTTGCTGCAACGCAAGAGTTTGCTCTTGAACAAAGGATACACAAAAATGCAGTTGAACAAAGGATCGGGGAAGCCACGAAACGAGTTGATGGAAAAAACTCGAGAAAGTTTCTTAATGTGATGGTTATGAGCAGTTTTTGTGAAGGATGTAATGTATGGAAGATAAAAAAGAAACTGATCCAGCAGCGTACGAAATATGGTACGAAGTTCATCAAAATGTTTGCAGTGTGAATCATTCTGGAAGCCCCGGTAAGATGGAAATGAATGTCATTACACAAATGTTTTTAAGATCGGCAATTAAATCGGTGATGGAGATAGCTGGAATTTTAAATGCCGAGCCATACGGAGAATCCCCAATTTCGAAAAAAGGATGCGTAGGGCATGTGGGAAAAAAATGGGGGCATGACTCCGTAATGTTAAAAAGAGTCACAAAGGAATTGGGGGGGGGGGGGGGGAAGGCGACGGCAAACTGAATGACGAAATAACAAAATTCTATGCGTTGACAATGCATCGATATCCAGATTCTGTAGAAATTAAGAAAGATGTTTGGAGAATCCTCTATCATAAACACTCGTTAAATGAAATATCACAGCTTCAAAACTGTGCAGAGAACGAATAGAGCTGGTGAAAATGGCGACAAGCTGAAACTAAGGGTGAACTAAGCCAGTTCCATCACAAGTTACCGTTCATCCGAGAAGTTCAAGCAGCCATTAAACCTGTCCTCGAAGACTTATGAAGAGAAGACATGCTGACCCGATAGAACGGACGCAGAACTCGAATGAATCTTTGAACTCCTTGATCTGGACTTTCGCGTCGAAACTTCTACACTCTGGTGCCAAAATCATTGAGATTTCAACTTTTTTTTTAGCATAATCGTCTTCAACGAGGGAGTAATCAAGGAGTAATCAAAACAATGGCGACTATGTGATGCTCAATTGGCAACGAAGCGCAAGCCCACTTGCGCCGTCGTAATATTGAACGCTTTGTTCGGTCTGAGCGACGCATAAGCCGCTAGGATGAAACAAGCCAGGATTGAAGCAACAGCAGAGCATGCAGCTTTAAGAGGTTTCCAAGAGGAAGAAGATGGAGTACTTTATGCGTTGTTCTTTCAAATGAATGGATGAAAACACTTTGAGTGCTGAATTTTACTCTGATTTTTTTTGTGAGGAAAATGATTTTATTGAGGCAGAATTTTATGCTTAACAGTAATATACTTTTTAATCTTAGTACTAGCTTATGATGATACAACATTTAGTCTTATTGCTTAATTTTCCTATACATTCTCTTGATTGTATGTATGTCTTTTTCTTTTTATGTGCTTTCTTTACAGTATTCAAGTCTATGAGGAAAGCCCCTACAATCTCATTTGCATTATATTTTATTTTGGCAATTATATACAATTATTTATTTCGGTATTTTACATTTATTTTAGAGAAATTTTTTTTTAACATTATGTTTGAATAAGGTCTTCCAAATAATTTGAATTGTATCTTCGTCTATAGCATATAAGTTCATTAGATTTGTGTGTGAGTCCACTCTGATACTGGTAATATAGCAATGTGGAGGAAAATCCTTTATATATAGTACAGGTTATGTAAGTAGTGATTTTTATTTTACACATTTATCTTCTTATGTACTAACTTAACCTTAAGAATTCTCCTTGTGTGAGATTTCAAACCATAAAGTCGTTAAAGTTCTACATCTTTGTTTGTCGTATGGTAAGTGAATTTTTGCCAAAATCAATTAATATTATGTAATATAAGGCGTAAACAAACAACTGCATCCTTTAACTCTAATTAACACTACATTCGAACATCAAATACATTGTCTTCGTAAATATATTTCTTTTGAATTCTATGCGTAAATAAACAATATATATTCTATGCGTAAATAATCTTTTTAATACTCATTTTGACTGGTCGTGCAATTTCAATTCAAAATTCCTACTACATATAACGTTTGCTTTCCGAAATGATTTTATGACTTTTGTAGCTATAAGTAGAGAATAAATTTTATGAACTTAATGTTACTTTATATATATTAGTAACAAATATATTTTTTGTTATTGACAAAATGACTTGTGCATGTTTGCATTTGTGCATAAGACCGTTGCAGTATATGTAGCGCCCATGCGTATTTTGTTCGTTACGTTAATGGCATTGAACCGATTACGGCAATTACGGTATCTTTACGATTTTTTTACGACTACTTACTTCGTAAATGCACGAGGCACGAGCAGTCTTGTTTCGAGCTTCGTTCAACACATGAAATAAAATCTTAGTCCAAGCGATCTCCAAGCGTAATCATTCATCTTTATCCGCACAGTCACACAGGTAAGAATCATTTATATGGATATGGAAATTTTCAAAAATATATTCTTCAGTAAGTAGCCTACATACGAACAAGCTGTCTTAGTTTCAACATATTTTTACAGCGATCGTCAACCCCTGAAAATATCAAAACAAATAAAAGCTTCTGCATATTCAGAAAATGTTACCAGCATATCTCTGGAATATTCAGACGTGGAAAGCGAATCATATGATACCGACGGTGAATTGTTAGATAGACAAATTGATCCACAAAGCAGTGATGATGATAGTGCTTTTATCGAGAGTAGTGATGAGGAAATGAGGACGAAAGAGGAAGTAACGTACCAAATCAGCAAATTGAAATTGCTTCAGACGGAACTATTTGAACGAGAATTGAAGAAGGTGTTGCTAATAGATTACCAGTTCATAGTGCTTTCAAAGATGTACACGGGCCAACAGCACATGCGAAAAGAAACATTATGAACGGGAATATAAGTAGTGCGTTTCTATTACTGATTGACAACCATATTTTGGAACGTATACCAATTTGAGTTTTGGGAAAAACGGGACAATTACGCAAGAAAAATTGAAGGAATTTCTTGCAATATTGTACGCGCGTGGGACATACGAAGGAAATACTTTGAGGCTTCAATATTTGTGGAACAACAAGTGGGGACCACCAATTTTCTCTAGCACTATGAGGAGACGAGATTTCACTGAGATTCTGCGATACATTCGTTTCGGCAAAAGTCAGAGGAGTCAACGTTTGTAAACAGACAAGCTCGCTTTAGTCTCAAATTTATTGAAAACAGTCAAAATTGCTTTTAAACGGGAGCTTATATTAACGTGGAAGAGCAACTTTTTCCATCGAAGGCCAGATGCAGAATTACTCAGTATATGCCAAACAAACCCCATTAATTTGGCTTAAAATTTTGGTTTCCGTCTGATATAGAGACGAAATATGTGGTAAATGGCTTTCCGTATTTAGGAAAAGACGATACTCGAAATGCATCAACCCCCCTAAGCGAATGAAACTTCTTGAACCGTATACCATGAAGGATTGAACTGTAATAACTGATAATTTTTTTTTAACAAATATTCCTTTGGCGTTAAAATTAAGATCTAAAAATACTTCGTTGCTTGGAACAATACGCGCAAAAAAGAGGGAACTGCCGAAAACTTGCAAACTGAAAAAAGACAGCATGGCACATTTCTCAACGTTGTTGTACCAATCCAATGGATCCACACTTAATGTTTATAAGAGCAAATTAAATCAAAATGTACTTATACTAAGTACAAAACATAAACACATCAAACTTGATAAAGCTGCTAAGAAACTACCTGAAACTGTATCGTTTTATAACAGAACTAAATTTGGCGTCGATGTTACTGATCAAATGGCACTAAAATATACGGTGAAATCAGGTTCAAGAAGGTGGCCACTTCAAGTGTTTTTCCATATTTTAGATTTAGCCGGAATAAAAAGCTAGATTTTGTACAAAAACACAACAGGAGAAAATACGGAAAGACTTTCTGTTTCGATTAGCAGAAGAACTTGCTTCAGGATATCAGACTTCAAGGCAAAAACCACACCTACCTGATATACCAACTACAAATGGCACGGTTTCTGTACGCAAATGGTGTCAAATTGGATATTGTAATAACAATAAGACTACAAATATTTGCAATAAATGCAAAAAAAAAATTATGCGGAAAGTGTACATACAGTTTCAGCTGTGTACATACAGCTGTACATCTACATATCGTCGGCGTCAGTGCAGGACCTTCTAAATGCAAAAAAGTATTTTGTACAGTAGACGATAAAAACTTTCTTAAAAGCGATGCGAACAATTTAATACAACTTTTTTCACATTATTCGTTTATTTATTTTATAGCCATGTTATAAATAAGGATTTGAGTTACAAAAGCAAATTAAAGAATTCAATAATTCACTTACATGGAAATGCAGTAACTAAATTGATAGAATTTATGTAGATACAATGTAATGTGTTACTCATAGAAATAAAACAATATTTTTTTAAGTAATTTTATTATTAATGAAAGAATATGAACACAATTAAATTCAATCTAATTTAAGTAACTTTTTTAATTACGATGGGGTAGAGACTCGTAATATGGCCAACAATCCCTGGGGATCACATTTTTAATCTCTTGTAAATCTTTAAACTTCCTCGCAGTAACTGACAAAGGAGCAGAATGTAATTTTGGAAGTTCAGCGTGAGCAAGGTCTATATTTTTTGGTCTTTGTGGTAACAGACGGTATTCTTCATCGAATTGCAGTTTGTAAGATATGCCCTTACTGGTGTATTTTATAGCTTTGAGTTGAACAACCACAGGATCTCCAACACTTCGACCAGGGCGTATCGATGTATGCTTTAACAGGGATTTGTATCCATAATCACGAAAGAAATCAAAAGTTGGCACGAAAACCTCATACGGATTTCGTTTTCTTGCTTCCTGAGAAATGCGGTGATAATCACTGGGCAAATAGATGTCATGATTTTTTAACGCACTTTCAATAGTACTATGGACGGAGTCGCACTCCATTTGAGTGTGTCCTTTGGTAAGGTACTTTTGAATTATTTCAACATCATATTTTTCGGCAAGACTTAATAGTGCATTGGACATTATTACATTTCGGTTCTGGGCTGTACAACCATCAGAGTATATTATAATAGGGCGATTATCACCCTTTCCCAGAAAATTGGATTCCAAGTAATGAACCAAAAAAGTAGCAAAAGTTGATGCTGAGCCGTCACTAACAGTTTCATCGAACCAGTTACATGTTGCATCACTTGTGGCAAGATTGTAGATTGTAAAATTGTGGTTACATAGCTTAGTCCGATAGTAAAGAGCATTGGCTTTCGTCATCGGAGACAATTTAACAGCTTGGACATCCATGGTTAAGACATGGCATTCACCCTCCAAAGCCCTGATTTTATCTTTACTTTTTTCGTCTCTTGCTTTCTTCTTTTCAGCTTGATGAACCTCGTACTCATTTTCTGGTAAATGTCCGTTAGTATAGGCCAGACACACGTCACATTGGTCTTTACGAGGCTTGAACAAAGAAACATTCATTTCTGAAAGTACATCTTTCATTTTGTTAATGGTTAGGACATCTATGCCTTCTTTTTCACAAATAGACTCATAAACATTGTAAAGCGATTGATAAGTAGTAAACGTCTGTTCCAAGTACAATTTTTTTGTTGATTTTCGACAGTAATGGCTGGGTAATTTATTGAGAAGATTAACGAATTTTTTTTAGAAACTCAAGCTTATCAGTGTTCTTGTTTTCTCTAAGGGCTCTGGAGGCCACAGCTGTTGAATGTTGTTCTATAACACCATGCTGGCTTTTTGCCGACCAATCTGCAACTGACCACTGACCCAGTCCAGTTGTGTTTAAGTACATGGTTTTACAAACAACTAATAAATTATTCCTTATTTGCAAATGGTAAGCTAAAGAATGACTACGTCTGCTATTTCCTTCAGTAGTCTTACGTTTAGCTTCACGGTTGAAGACGGTGTTAGACACGAAAACTTTTCTTTGATCCCAGTTCATTTTAGACCATAGATTTGTAAATATTTCCTGTCGATCTGCTTCGGTTATCTCATAACATTTCTTCGTCGATTTTGTGACTTTAGTGTCTTTTTTACTGCAATTACATCTGGGTAATAATTTTCTTTCGCTTCTTACTGTATCATTAAATGTATTTTTTTGCCCTCTTGGTTTACGAAACCCCACATATTTCTGGCCTTCCATTCTTTTCTTCTTATTAAGGACTCTTTGATTTTCTTTAGAGCGCTTTCTTTTTGTGGGGTTCTCGGTCAGCATTGTCCCACTTATACTAGGTTCATTGTCAGTGTCATTTGTAGCAACACAATTTTCATTTGCTTCTTGCGTTGGTGCCACAGAAGGGGGTATTTCGATATTGATGGGTCCTTGTTTCTCTTCTGAAGCATTTTTTCCCTTAGTTCTATTGTTTCAAAGCTATCGTTTATATTATCTAGTAAAATTGTAGGTTCTTCGGTTACTTTTGTATTATTATTTAGTATTTCCTGACTTGTAGTTGTATGGTTTGTTAATCTTACATTGTCATTGACATTATTCAATGTAGATACATAACATTCTAAAATAATTGTTTGTTCAAATGTTGGTGATTCAACAAAAGGATTCTCTATTGCGGTTTGTTTATTTCCTTCTGGAACAGGCACTAATTCTGTTAAATTGTGAGTTGATATCTCTTCTAATGTATCAAAACTATCGCCAATCAATTCTAGTAACACAAAAGGTCCTTCATTAACGTGTACTTCAGTTAAGTTAACATTGTTATTATCATTATTTATCACAGGCAACAATTCATCAAAAGGCTGAATGTCGAACAAAAATTCTTCAACAGGAGACAAAGTATTCTGCTTATTAGTTTTACAAGTAATTGACGCAATCGTATTACTCTCATTCATGGTATTTTCTTTTAATATTACCTCTCTATTACAATTTATCTATTACAATTAATATTGTTTAAATTTTTTTTAAATTTTTTAAGAGTGAATAAAGACTGGAAACCACAATAAGCATATTCATATACACCAGTCATTTTGACTGGTTTTGGTAGAAATAAACATCTACAATGCTTTCATCATTCATCCACGTCACGGAAAGAATAAGGAAATGCGACGACGATGCTACCCTGTCATGCTGAAGATCTTGCAAATGAGCTGGATAGGTTAAAAATAAACAGTGATAATCCTTCCCTTTTATTTCTAAAATCGTATTTAACACTAAACCTACCGATACTTCATGTATTACTATTCCTACCAAAGTGGGTCAAATGACCTGTCTTTGAAATTTTATACATATTACAATGTCTAGCGAGAAATATATCCATTAGGCCCATTTGGAACACAAGTAAAACAATTTTTTTTCAAAAAACGATTCAAAGGAATTCATATATTAAATTTTAAAAACATGAAAATAATACAAGAAAAGAATTAAATATTCTTCAATTGAATCTCAAATTTGGGAAAAAAATAAATTATTTATTCATGTTCACCGATTGTGCACCTTTTTCGCATTTGCACATGAGAATCCGAATTTGAATTTGTTGACGTTTTCTGTATGTTTTCTATTTCTTCCTGGTGCCCATGTTGAAAATCGTCGACAAGTGCTTCAGCTCATTAGAATGAAAATTGTTGTCTAGAGATTTTTTCGCCAGTTGTTCCTCTGTATAAGGCCTATGAATTGATTCCAGCCAGGTCAAGAATATTGAAGAAAATCTGCGCAGTCCAACTTTGCGATTTCGATTTCATGGAGTATTTTTTGGCCATCTGATTCGGCATGTCTACACCGTATTCAGTATTTTAAAATCTAATCGTTTCAGGTTAGTGATGTGTGGGTCGCGAAAGATTCGGTCTTAAAGACCGAGTCAGTTGCAATTACCTAAATGACTCGGTCATACAATTAAGTATGAGTTGTTCATTCGGTCAGTGCATGGAAGATATGGAAGATATTCATTTGTACAGCTCACTATTATGAACGCTGTTGGTTTGTTACCGACTCAACCAGTTTATGGCTGAGTCCCATGAATCTTTAGTGCGACTCATTCATACTGGGCAAGATGATGTATGTTGTTTGTTGCGACTGAGTCACATTTCGGGTAGAATTTAGAATCAATTTGGTTTTGATAATTCTTCTGCCCGATCGTTTCTCGATGGGACTCGATGGTATCCATCCACTAAACATTGGAATCGATGAAATGTTTTGAATGCATACATACGTACAAATTATATACAATTATATACATATATGCACGTGAACACATTTCCCCATTAGTTTCTGATTAGTGGAGTGATTGATTTGTGTTAGTGCAAAATTAGGATTATTGGTTTTATTGCCTTTCAGCGTAATCACAAAAAGAAGTTTTCAGACAAAAGGTAACGTATTCATATTTAATTCTTGTTGAAAGTTTTGATCACAATTACATAATTGTAATCACTTTAAACTCAAATTTAAAAGCATTTTGTTGAACATCCTCATTAGAATCTTTGGGAGGTTTATTGAGTTAATTAGAAACACCTTTTGTGAACTTTAAAATGCCGCAAAAATTTATCAATACTCGTTTTCTAGCGGAAATATGCAGAATCCACGAAAAAGAAGTGCAGTGTGGAATTGTTTTGTGGGTTTTGTCCCACTATACTTTCTTTTAAAGGTGGCTCAACGATAAATTTGCTGAGACACTTGGAAAAGAAGCATCTAGGCGTACAGGATTCGAGAATAAAAATCAATGCTAAACCAGCAACCCCTGCAAATAAACACGTTGTTGCTAGCAGCTCCAACAATGAAAAGTTAGGCAAAGACTTTACTGATGATAATTCGGACCCTATAAATAATATCTGTAGCTTTGTCAAACCACAAACATCAATTGACCACTTTTTAAAAAAGCCACTACCTATCAGCGTGTCAAAGAAAATTGATACACAGCTTGTGAAGATGATGGCGAAAGAATATCAGCCCTTTTCTCTCGTGGAAAGTGTGGAATTTAAAAACTTCGTCGGCTTGCTGAATCCCAACTATGTTCTCCCGTACCGAAAAACAGTATCCACTGTCTTAATGCCACAAATGTTTGATGAAATAAAAGAAAAAATGAGGATAACGTTGAGCAGTGCAAATTATGTTTCCTTGACCACAGATGGATGGACATCATCAAACAATCAAAACTTTATGGCTTTAACAGCTCACTTTATATCTGGTGATGATGATGAAACCAATTTGCAATCAGCATTGTTGGATTGCTTTGAATGTAGCGATGAATGTCATACATCGCAACACTTAGTTCAACAAATTAAACGCATCATCAGGGAATGGGATTTGGACGAAAAAGTTGTGAGTGTAGTAAGCGACAATGCAGTCAATATTGTCGCAGCCATTCGGCAAGGTAATTGGGATCACATTCCATGTTTTGTCCATACTTTGAATTTAATTGTTCAAAATGGTATTAAAGAAATCAAAACAACACAATTAAAAATATAATCTATCGTCCAGTTTTACAAAAAAAGCCCTCATGCAATGGACAAGTTTATTTCTGTGCAAAAACAAATGCTAGGCACCGAGAAAAAGCTGATACAAGATGTTTCAACTAGGTGTTAGAATTCAACCTACATGATGTTCCAAAGAGTTGTAGAAATGAAGGAACCATTGCTTTATTCGTTAAGCCAAGTCAATCGAAGTTCGTTGGCACTTTCTGAGGAAGATTTCGCTATCATAGAATAAGCTTGCGAAGTACTGAAAATTTTTTTCGAAATCACAGAAGAAATATCCAGTGAGAAAACAGTAACCCTTTCAAAGGTTATTTTATTTAAAAGATCGTTGCTCAAATGTGTGGAAAAATTTATGAGAGCAACATGTATTCCAAAAGAGGTCGAAAATATGGTAAGCAGCATTCAAAAAGATTAATTATAAAATAAAACATTAATTTCACTTGTGTCCATAGAGTATTTTATTTTTTCACCTGTGTCACCTTATATATAGGTGTTGTAGAAAAAATGTTTGTAGTAACCACTGAAGAAGAACCCACAATAGGGTTCGAGATACGTATTTGGAAAAAATAAAATACTCTATGGACACAGGTGAAATTAACGTTTTATTTTATAATTAATTATATTCCATAGCAAAAAATCATCCGACAAACAATACAATTCAAAAAGATTTAACGACAAGATTGAATGGCGTTGAGCAAAACCATCTTTATGGCCAATCCGCTTTTTTGGATCCGCGCTTGAAGAAGCAAGCGTTTCATGAGGAGCATCAGTTTTCAAAAACGAAGCAGTCCATTATAAACGAAGCCATTTATTGTGTTGCAAACCTGCAAATACAGCGAGACAATTTGGAAATGACGACATCTCCTCCTATTGAAAATAACTAAATAGCATCTTGTTCCTTAGTTTGGGGTGACTTCGATTCGGATGTGCTGCTGCAAAACTCAATTTGCAAGCAAACTCCGGAAGCAGAAGCCATCAAAGAAATAGAACGGTATCTCAATGAACCTTATATTAGTCGTGAAATGAACCCTGTAAAGTGGTGGAGTGACAACAAATTATTGTATCCGAGGCTCTATGACGTCATACAAAAGAAACCCTGCATTCCTGCGACTTCCGTTCCCTGTGAAAGGATTTTTTTTGAAGGCAGGGCAAATTATTACGGATCGCAGAAATAGCATTTCCGCTGGAAAAATTTCCAAACTTTTATTTCTTAATTACAACTCCTAAAGCCAGGTCAGTTCTATGAAGTTACACTTTTATATTAATTATTTGAAAATTTTAGGAATTTGTAAATTCTCAACAACCTGCTCATCTAAAAAGACTGAATATATTATAGATGAAGACTGACTATTTTCTAAGTTTAAGTTCAATTTTGAATCGAATGATGCTTGGTTTTGTATTAAACATTTTACTTTTTTTAAAGAATAAATTAATGAGATAAGCTTAATTACAACATCGTTTCAGTTAAATGCTACATTTAAGAAATTTAACCCGTATTTTCTATGAAATACAAAGCCAACTCCAAATTTAAATGACTCAAATGACCGAATCATTTGTTTCGTTCACTAAAACCCAAGGACTCGAATATACAGAGTCACCGGAATGAACGATTTTTCCCATCACTATTTCAGGTATGTGCTTGCCATGAGTTTCAATGCTTACAGATTTATGCTTTGAGCTTAGTAGAAACACGTTTTTTTGTTTGACTTACGTTTGTACTTAATGGTAAGTGAAGAATGACTCGATTTATACAGTTTTGTGGAGAAGCCTGGCTTACCATTTTTCGCCTGCTTGGTGAATTTTGGTAGTTTTTCCTGCGGATTGTTCCGACAATAGTCGTTTTTTTTTCTAATAGTTTTGCAGCTAATGATGCGCTCGTACAGAAATTGTCTGTTTTGACGTTTTTTCCGCATCCTGTGAACGGTTCCATTCGTTTGAGAACAACTAATTGTCCAAGCGGAGTTGAAGCTTTTCTTCCTTTCCCAAATATGGAAATCCATTTATGATGTATTTGGTGGTGACATTAGATGCTAGCCAGAATTTTATACCAAACTTATCCGGTTTTATTTATAAAAACAAAACTAAGTTCCTTTATGACTATAAATTTATTATTATTGAGTAAATACGTATTTCGGTGGTAACACACAGCTAACAAATCAACCGACTCTCAATATACGAATAGAATATCCATACCATATTAACACATGTTCGGCAGTCTAGCTACCACACTGACAAAGCATGGCATCAAAGCGGTAGGCACTAGTAGGGGGAACAAAATTGGAACCCTTCTATGTTCTGAAAAGGATAAAAAGCGTAATGAGGAAAAAAGCGGGATATATCGGATTACGTGCCCGATATGTAAAAAAAGCTACATTGGACAGACGAAACGGTTGGTATCAGTACGATTCAAGGAACACATGAAGGAGGCGGAGTCACATCGAAGAAATAACAAAAAAGTCATAAGATCGGCAGTCGCAGAACATATAATTAAAGAAGGTCACCTCATAAGCTTCGATAATTTAGAGGTTAAAAAAATCTGCAAATTAGATACGTTGGAAAGTATAGAAATTAGGAACGTACCTGTGGAAAAAAGACTTAATGATGATGAAGGAAATAATTGTAGTAAATTAATAGAAATAATTTTTGAAAGTAGGTCAGGTCAACTAATAAGTTAGTTGTACTGAAGAAGGTGGTATGTTACCACCGAAATACGTATTTACTCAATAATTATAAATTTATAGTCATAAAGGAACCTAGTCTTGTTTTTATAAATATTACTTCGGACTATAAAGCTTTCCCAAAAAATAATAAATATTCTTGTTATCCGGTTTGTTCGTCACATATTGTGTAAACTTACACCCCGCCTTGGTTGGGAAAAGCTGTTAATCGATAGTTATATGTTCCCCAGGCTTGTAAAAATTTTCGCTATTCCATACTTCAGATATTAGAGAAAATTCATCTGTTTGTAAACTGTTTTGTTTGTTTTTTTATGAAACCTGATAAACCGTATAATTTCACAAAAATCACTGCTGTTCATGGTTTTTGAAAAAAGTGGGACCCCATTCGATATTCCACAGATATGAAATATTCAAATTGTTTATCTGATATGCGCCACGAGCATATAGAAGAGCAATAAATGCATTTATTTTTGCAGGAGTAAGAATTCATTAAGTTCCCAATACTCGACAGGCTTCTGCTTCTGTGCATTTTCTTATGTGCTACATTACACGATTTTCAATAATCAACGCAAATGCAGTTCTTATTTTGCCCTTATAATTCTTCATTTGGCATATGCTATCGGACCTACAACCTCCCTTAAAAATATTATAGATTGGAGCTCGTCCAGCCTTGTTCAATTTCTTGCCAAATCCATCAGCCGCAATTTCTGTACATCATTCTTCTACATTACTTTCACTTTCTGAACTCAATAACGGTCTTTTTCTCTTTTTCAAAATTTTCCCGTCTTCACTTTCTTTACCTGAGGAACCCACATTCGTCCGTAGTGTCATGTTATCTATGTTATCCACTTCACTTTCAGATAGTTTTCTTCACTCAATTCCGAACAGATCTATGTTATTTATTATTTCCAATGATTTCAAATGTCTTAAATGTTTCGACATTTTTGGGATAAAAATTAATATTAAAATGATGAAATAAGAAATCTTGATTCGCAGGATATCCCTATAAATTGAAATTTCTGCTGTAATACTCGGTTGGAGTAGAATGGCTATTCATCCGTCAGCCAACAACAAATATAACACAATGTAGCAAAATATATCTTGCAGGAGCAAAAATGTCCAATGCAGAGGTTTTTATCACAAGGAATACAAATCAAGATACAGAATCTTTGCACGGGTCAAATGACCCCTTGCTATAGTTATTGAAGATTACATATATTTCGTGGTAAAAAAAAAATTAACAAGATAGGAGTAAATCTTGAAAAATACATTCGATGTATTTCTTAATAAAAGTCGTAATCGAAGACATATTAACGACAATATATCGATTTCGCAAAATACGTTAAATTCTCTGAACACAGCGCATGCGGTCGACGAATTTAAGAACACTATTTGATAGGGTATAGAATACAGTGCTCAAAAATCTAATGCCAAATATACAAGCTTCGAATTAGATCAGGAAGCTCTGAAGCTTATTCGGACCCGAAATAACCTGAGAAGACAGTGGCAAAGATCTAGGGATCCGGCCTTGAAGTTAGGTGTGAATACACTCACTACAGCAATCCGACACAAAATCTCAAACCTACGGAATCAGTACCGGAATCAAATGCTCCAGAGCTTAGATTATAATTCAAGGAGACTTTGGTGCTTAAATAAAATATTCAATAGACAATCGCACAACCTCCCCTACTCACAACAGACTTACTCTTTTGAAGAAAAAGTAGAAATTCTAGCTGATAGATTTCATAATTACAACAACATCTTAAACAAAATGCGCAATGATATCACAGAAACGATGATAGATAACTCTCTGTAAAGTATATCTAAAACATCTCTGGCACTCTGGCGCCTACATCAAGACTAGAGAAATAGTCAGGCAACTAAAAAAACTTGAGAATCGTACAGCTCCTGGGATCGATGGAATTCCTAGTTATGTGATAAAAAATCTGCCAAAGAAAGGGATTGTGCCCACTTGCCTCTTATTTAATGCGTTTCTCAAAATATCTTATTTTTCACTCGCTTGGAAACAAGCTGTAATAGTACCACTACCTAAGCCTGGGAAGGATTCACATGAGCCAGATAGCCAATAAGCCTATTGCTAGCCTTTGGTAAACTCTTTGAAAAGTTAATCCTAGTTAATCCTAAAAGAAAATGCCAACATACTTCCTAACTTTCAGTTTGGTTTCAGACACGGTTATTCAAGGGAGCATCAGCTGTATCGCGTCTCATAGGACATTAAGACAGCTCTAATAAGAAAACAGTCAGTTGGAATGGACACTATTGATATTGAGAAAGCAATCGATAGAGTCTGACACGAAGGTTTACTTCAAAGCTACAAGAGTACAAAACTCCAACATACTTACGTAATTTGAAAGCTTCCTACCTCAAAGATAGATCATTCAAGGTAAAGGTTCGAGATAGCACCTCTACTGTGAGAAGCATCCCTGCTGGTATTCCCCAAGGCTCATGTCTGAGCCCTACCCTTTTCAACATCTACACCTCCGATCTCCCTACAAGCGAGCACTGTCAAATAGCTGCCTTTGTGGACGATACCTGTTTTTATACTTCAGGAACTCACCCAAGAACCATAACAGCTTACTTAGAGAAAATGCTTGAAATAGTATATTAGTTCTTCTATAGATGGAAAATAAGCATCAATTTTGACAAAGCTAAGGCAATATTTTTCAGTGAAAAACGTTCCTTGCTGCCTGATCGACCGATTAACTTTTTAGGACAAACCATATCATGGTCCGAAAATCTGCAGTACCTTGGACTAATGTTGGACAAGAAACTCATGTTCAAAGACCACATTAAACAAATAAGCATCAGAGCCTTTAATTCTGTACTACAACTGTATCCACTACTCAACAGAAGGTCCCAATTGAACATAAAGAATAAGATAATAATTTTAAAGATGGTCATCATTCAGCCTATAATATTATACGGAGCGCCTACTTGGTGCCAATACGCAAAATATTTGAAATCAAAGCTTCAAGTTACTCAAAACAGGTACTTAAAAGTTGCGCTAAATAAGCCTCTTTATTTCTCATCACGCAAATTACATGAGCTTGCTAATATTAGCCATATCAATAAACTCGCGCTCTCACGCAGAGATAATCTACTAGCTAAGGCAGAACACGCGTCGAATCCGTACATTCAAGCACTCAGGATTTAGATTAATAGGTCATCCTGATAGATCATGCGTCCTCAACCGAGTATTGATAGTAATCACTAAGATCTAAAACAGTATGTAAATAGGTTTTAACATAGGTAGTAGTAGTTTAAGTTAGAGTTAAGTTTAAAAGAGGTTTTTATTGAATTGTCCTCTACTATTATAAATATACCATATATACAACAAACATTTATGGTATGAACAAAAAAAAAAAATACTGTAGAAGCAATGAATACAAAAATCAGAACTCACTTTAAGATATTAGCAAAGTCCTGTAAATGTTTAGAAACAATAAAGAATTATTATTATTATTAAAAGTCGTAAAATCAAATGGTGATGTGATAATGTTATTTTCAAAGAATTCTGACAAAATGTTTAAAATGGGTCATTTGGTTTAGTGTTTAGTGTCAGGTTTAGTCTTAAAAAAATGGAGTTATCCACTTCATATACGGCAATTAATCATATTAGGGCGAAATTTGTGAATAAGACAATTTTCAATTACTCACCATAATTATTGCCACTATTTTATTTATAGTGGAATCATTTTTACGCGTATTGGAAATATCATTGTTTGTATTTACAAACTCCTTCTGAGGTGCAGGAAATTCACGAACACGTTCCGTTGTACAACTTGTTGCGGTCTTTTTTCGCAAAGTCTTATTTTCTTTTCTTTTTGCACTTTTCATCCAAAAATCACGAAAATATTCTGCGTTTGTTTTCGACACATTTGAAAACTGTTTTCTTTAATGATACATTCATCTAAACAATACACCACAGTTTTAATGACACTTTACCTTAAGCGTCGGAACACGTTGGCGTGCCTGGACACGTACTTAAATGCAAAATACTCGGGCACGACATCTACCGTAGATGATCATCTAGGTATAAGATGGATCTACAGTAATACCCCAACTTTCGCCACCCAAACATACGCGAATTCGGAGTTACACGATTTTTAAATTTTCTCGTCTATTCGTCTTTTGTGGGTACGCCGCGCAGTCATGGTCAAGCGGCGTTTGTTTTTGACTCCCCCCCGCCCGTACTAGTGTTCGTTCAGCTTATGATAGGCTAAGACGTGTAGCGCGGAATCAACGCGTAGGTATAAAAATTACTAGCATACTACGAGGAGATATCACGGGAGAGGAAAAAATCGTTGACTCGTCAGATGAGTTTGTTAGATTTTATGAAGCCTTCTACATCAAAATAACTACAGATTGTGTTTATACAGTTTATAAAAATATAATTTGTCACATTATCTACAATTAATTAGATAGACTCCAGTCCCAATTAAACATACTTTGTATGTCTTTATGCAATGATTTGCACTTTATGTTAAGTGCAATGATTTATCGTCTGCCGATTGAAATTAAAAAAGGAAAGAAAACGCTTGGACTTTTATTTTCTATGGATTTTATCCGTCGATCGTGAACAGAAAACTAATTGATATTATAACTTACTTGTACTTATTTATACTCGTTCCTATGTAACTATTTAAATGTCTATCTAAATGTCGTCAACTATTCTAAAATATCCCTAGTTACGCTTAATCCCTTTTGTTAGGATGTTTCATGAGCGCCTAGAAGAAATCTTCCAATCTAAACCTCACGTGCAACACAAGTGACGTAGTTCTACGTTTAAGGGGATACGAAGCACCATACAAAGAAAGAATCACAAATATAAGAAACACTTTATAGTATCTTCTATAACATTCTCAGAAACTTTAAATCCTATCGATTATTATGCTTCTTTCTAACTGTCGCCCTGCCATTCCCCGAGCTTTAGATCCCAATGGTGCTAAGGAAACTTTCATTTTAATAAAATAAATAAGTTGCCACGAAAGGCAATAATTCAAAACTCATATTTCTTAAATTATTTTTTATTACAAAAGTCTTGTTTGAACAATTCTTTAAATCATATAAACGGGATTAGATTTTACATTAACTTCTTCCAACGTAAACAATACAATACAGTACACCGACTTATTTGCAAAGTATACAAAATAAGCGAGAAGGAAATATTTCATTGTGCAGGTTCGTCGTCTTGTGGCCTGGCTTCTTGCGGTCGCCCATTTCCCCCTACACCGAATTCTTCGCCCCAATTAAAGCCGCCAGGTCGATCTTCCGGCAATGGCTGATAGCTATGATCGATGTGTTCGTTAAACAGCACTTTCCTATTAGAAATATGTTTGAATTATTTTTAGTTACACGACTATGCTTGAAAACAAACATAGGGATTCCACTTACAAAAATGTAGGAGTCTTTAAAATTCTGCATCCGTTTCTTTGGTGTGGAAACACATCTTCCAAAAAGTAATAAATATGTCCAACAGCCATCCCGATTAAATCTATATATATCGTATTGCCAAGAATCATTGAGAAACAAAGCAGGACCCACGGAAGATATGGTGCCTATGATTTCAACGTTAACTTGAGAATATTATTATTGTGATGTGTACTCACCTGAAAATTCAACAATCCAAAGAAATTCATTCGAACAAAAGGATTTCGCCTCGACCACACATAAACTAACATGATTGTAAATGCTTGTCCCAAAAATAGTAAATTCACAAAGAATGCCAATATTGTCATCAAAACACCACCGAAAATGAACATCATAACAAAGTCTGAACTACGGCCTCTGAAAGAGCCTTCTTCCAGCATGCGACAGTATCGATATGTAAATATCATGTTGAAGAAGAAACTAAAACCAACTGTTCCGAAGAACAAGAATGTCGTTGCTAAACGCCATACTTGAAAATTTCGAATGATTAACGTGGGGTGGAAGTAGAGTTGGAGTGGCGATACCAAATCTAGGTGCTAGAAATATAAATTCAAGTTTTAAGTATTTCCGGTTTAATACTAATATAATCAGGATACTAGAATCTAAGACAAGATCATTTGGAACTGGTAATGAGTATTGAAATTGAGTACCCCAATGACAAGCACCTTCCTATTTCAGAGGAGGCATAAGCCACCAAAATCCTGTAAAGAATCATTTTCATTGTCTTATTTCACCATTCATTGGTAAAATAAAGAAAGAAATATTCCCACAACGGCCTGAACTGCAATAAATATGGCGCGCGAATATCCAATGCTCAAGCAGCAAAGTGCCGGATTCTAATCATGACATTTATTGTTATACGTTTTTGTCTGATAAATGCTGATCTTTTGAAAATTATCTAAGGCTCTTCCTGTCTCATTTAATCGTTTTAGAGAGCATGACTTCGTTGATAAGATGAAATAATAAACTGAATATCGATGACGTGGTTGTTGCAAGTTAATTTTAATGATCGGCACGTTAAAAATTTTTCTATTGCATTAATTATGCTTACCACAGCTAGGGTTGTTATTACACACGCTGTCGTATAAAATCTGGTAACAGTAGGGATTTCGAGGTATGTTTGTCTCAGAGTTTGGTAGGCCATTGTTATTAATTCTCTCGTGAAACGAAGAAGGCCTGCGAGCAAATTCAACTTGAGTCCACCATTTATTTGGTATTCGGAAAACTGACAATATGTCAAATCTAAGAAAAGCAACGCTCACAAAGTAGAATAAGTTGCTTGAAATTTTCTTTAAGAACGTAAGCTTTTCTGTATCTTTATTTTCCTGAATTTCTTATAGAATCGCGAACTTTTCAGAACGAAAAGAAATGTCAACACTTTGGACATTTCTGACAAGTGACAAATTGAATGTCATCTTTCACACTATAGGAAAATCGAGAACTGTATTATCGGTTTGTACATATGAAAATTTGCAATTTATTGCTACGGAAATAAAGTGCATACCGACGTTTTCAAACATTGATCTCATATGCTTATGTTAATCAAAATGAGTAATAACTGTGAGAATAAAACCTTTTTTTTGCTTTGATTGATTGATAAGAACCTGAAAAGTGTCATACGAAGCCCACAAAGGCGTAAGATCTATTTAATATCTTTGTGACTGATCTCGTTATCTGTTGCCACAATTTTTGATTTTTAAGGAAAACCCTATTTGCTATTTATTTCAGTCATATACAGTGTACCAATAATGTCTTCGTACAGCAGCTATTTGTGATAGAAATTATGAATGAAAAAGGTAGTTATGCATTAGCATAGTAATTAGTAATTATGACTTAGCGTAATTACTTTCTTCATTCATAATTTTATAGGATATAAAAGAAAGGCTTAAGTTCAAAATTGTTAATGCGCTTGATAATGCTGACTAGTTCAGTGATACGCGTCGTGCGATGAAAAAAGATAATAATATTGATATCATAACAGTTACCTAATTGTTTTTTATAAAAAATTCTTGAATCTCTCGCGTTCTGGCGCATTGCCATATTTTCTGATGAGAACAAATACAATATTTTCGGGCCTGATGGGAGACTTAGAGTATGCCGAAAGCCAGGAGAAGATTACATCCCAAAAAGCATCATCAAACCTGTAAAGCACGGTGGCGGCGGCGTAATGCTATGGGTCTGTATGGCTGCCAGAGGGGTTGGACAGTTGGAAATTATTGAAGGAATTATGGAGCATCGTGCATATACCGAAATTTTTAAAAAAAATTTCTGCTAGGTGTAAAAAAAATTGGGCGTATCAGAGGATTATTATTTTCAACAAGACAATGACCCCAAGCACATGGCTCATACCACTAGGATGTTATTGGCATACAAAACTCCACATTTGCTGCAAACACCACCGCAAAGTCCGGACCTCAATCCCATTGAGCACATGTGGAACATGCTCGAAAAAATGTTCAGAACTCATCATATAAGTTCCAAATCTAAGTTGAAACAGGCTCTTCAGGAGGAATGAGCGAAAATAGAGCCTAGCTATACAAAAAAACTAGTAGAATCTATGCCACGCCGCTTTAAAGTAGTGATTTAAAATAAAGGCTACCCAACTAAATATTAACAAAAAATGTACACCTAATTATATTTAGTTTTTAAGATTTTTTATGAATTGTTTCGTAAGTGTACGAAGACATTATTGGAGGCAAATTGTCGACTTTGTTTTATAAATAAATCCGAGTAAGTAAAGGAAATCTGAGTATATGGAATAGTTGGTTCATAAGGAACTATATAAAATATGATTGTCAACCTTATTGACAAGTTTTTGTAATAAAAATTTCTACAGAATAAAAAAATGAGAGCAAATTAATCCGTGTTAAAGAAATTTTTTCTCTGTAATTTTGTTTTTAGCAAGAAATTAAATCAAATCGAAACCAAGCTAGTTACCCAGCAAATTTAGAATATTATAACTGTTACTTATACCGAAGAGGAGTCGAACAGCAATCTCTAATAATTTGAGCAGAAAAGAGAAGCACGCGGTATGTCTAATGACAGCAGTTCAATGGGAAAAGCGGGCCATACTACGAGTCACTTCAAATTCAAAGGAAAGCCACGACAGATCAGCGTTCAGAACATATAATGAAATGTACACCGTGTTCTGCAGGAAGTCGAGCATTTATGGTGGAAGAAGTTGAAATGTAAGTGACCACCTCATGCATGCGTATAAGGACGCTTGATTGAGGACGCAATTTGTATGAGAGTATGTTCATTTGACGATCAAATGGAGGAATGTCCTTTTTTCTGACGGCTCGGTTCAATTTAGACGGCCCTTCTGGTTTATTTCAAATTTTCATAGAAATAACCCTTCAGGATATTTCCATGATTTGCGAAAGCAGCCTTTAATCTTAGGCAAACGAAAAATGGGCGGCGGTGGAGTCATGATATGGACAGGAATTTGAGTTGATGGCAAAACAGATTTCATGTGCATGGACAATCGAAAGTTTAGAGGTAACGTGTCCACTGTAAAAATTTCTAGTGGAAATTACATTTCCCAACAAGATAATGCGCCGAGTTGACAACGCTCGTATCGCGCGCTGACATTTCAGAAGGCAAAATCTGATCGTTCTTCTTCCAGTACATTCTCCGTAGTTAAAAATAATGCAATAAGTGCGGAGGAAATTGGTAGCTTCAGTTTACACTTACAAATCGTTATCCTGGTAAAATATAAAATCATTCTTGATTCCAAGCTGGTTTTTAAAATGTTAATTTTGTTGAACACGCTTCTTTAATGTCAACTAAAACTTCACAATCATTTGCATTTGCATTGTTGTTATTGCTAAGCCAAATGCATTTAATGGCTTTTCCCTTTTCGAGAATGATATAAGTATTAGGTGTACATTTTTGCTTCCGCCGTTTTTTTTCCGAAATTCGAGTATTGTAAAAAACTGGTTATACATTTATGATTCAAAGTATTGTCCATCGCTGGCCACTACTTTCTCCAATCTTTCGGGCAGCGTAAGAATCCCGCGTTGAAAAAACTGATCATCTTTTTAAGCGATCCACGAATCGATCCAATTTTTTACTTCTTCATAAGACCGGAAGTGCTGGTCAGCCAGGCCGTGTGTCATTGATCGAAACAAGTGATAGTCCGAGGGAGCAAGGTCTGGAGAATAGAGCGGGTTGGGTAGGACTTCCCATTACAACGTTTTCAAGTATGTCTTGACCACTTTCGCAACATGGGGTCGAGCATTGTTATGCTGTAAAATCACTTTATCATGTCTCTGGTTGTATAGCAGTCGTTTGTCTTTCAATGCTCGGCTCAAACGCATTAATTGCGTTCGATAACGATCGCCTGTGATTGTTTCAGTCAGTTTTAACAACTCATAATACACTACGCCTAGCTGGTTCTACCAAATACTGAGCATGACCACGGAACCGTGAATATTCGGTTTGGACGTCGCCGTGGAAGCATGGCCGGGATATCCCCACAATTTTCTGTGCTTGGGATTATCGTAATGAACCCATTTTTCCTCCCCAGTCACAATGCGACTGGGGACTTCCGTCTTTGCCTTGCAAGCAGCTGTTCACAAGCAAACAAACGCCGTTCAACATCTCTCGGCTTCAACTCGTACGGCACCCAATTTCCTTGTTTTTGAATCATTCTCATGACTTTCAGGCGTTTTGAAATGGCTTGTTGCGTCACTCCCAATGATCCTGCCAATTATTGTTGCGTTTGACACGAGTCTTAATCAAGCAATGCCTCCAATTCTGCATCTTCGAAAACCTTCTCTCTTCCACCGCCATGCTAGTCTTCGACGTAAAAATCACCGTTCTTGAAGCATTGAAACCACTCTTGGCACGTTCATTCACCAATAGCGGCCTCAACATAGGTATTTAGAGCCATAGGTACATAGAGTATTCGATGAGCCTCAGCCGCAGATTTCTTCATATTAAAGCAGAAAATTAAAACCTCCCGCAAATGACGAGAATTTGGCTCGTAAGCTGACATGTTTAATCGAGAATAACTGTATGATGCAGACAAAAATCGACTAATATTTCGATGGCGTTATGTTTACAAATACCTAAGCTTATTGTATGACATCTACGATCTATTTATTTCGACTACCATTTACCGCTACAGTCATCTATTGCAAAATGGCGGAAGCAAAGTTGTACACCTAATATTTGTTGTTGTTTTGGTAGTCATTGTGTGCTTTGCTATTTTGGCAACTACTTTTGCACGTGAAATTATTTGAATATATTTTCTTGTATCCGTTATCAAAGCATTACAGTTTCGCCACCCCATCAACTGCAAAGCACCCCATGCTACCGTTGTCATTAAGTTTTGCCATAACAAGGTAGTATATTTCTTCCGCCAAATAGTTTATCAGCACGGAAGGCGTAGGAGTTCAAGTTGGTTTCGAAGATTGTAGTGCCAATCGATGCGTCCCGGGCCAAGGACTAGGCACTTGAAGAGAATTGGCAGGGACGAATGTTCGGAACTAATTTGAACTCTTCTTCTATCTTTCTAATCTAATATAGTTTCGCTTTCCATTCGATGCAACAACAAAATTGATCAAATTTCCCGACCTACGGGGCTTTGTTCAGTTAGCTTAGCTAAAGTTATAATTCATTTACAAGTTCTAAGTGTGAATGGAAATCGATCAATTGAAAGCTTTTACATTGTTTGTTGACGGGTGAAAAATATAATTAAAATATGAAATTATTGAAAGGAGTAAATTAAAAGACGTCTGGACGCTGCGAATACTAGACATAGAAAAGGAAACGATAGGAACACTCAATAAAACTTAAAATCAGCTTCCTCCAAGTGAAAACGAATCGCAGAACGAGGCCGCGAGATTGGAAGCATTGCAGAAGATGGCTATTCTTCAACAAGAAGAGTAGACACGGCACGAACTGACATGTTCGGACACACTTTCGAAAAGGACCTAAGCCGTATGTTGGATGCACTTATCTTAATCTAAAGAGTGTGATTCCAGTCAACAAACCAATATTTTATTGTACTTATCACTTTTATTCTTTTGAAGCACCAAAAAGCTACAATGATTACGCTCTATCAAACTTCAATTACATAGAAATGTAACATATGTAAAGTACTATGTCTTTTTTCAAAACCAATTTACTAGCCTTCTCAATGTTCCTAATAAAATCACAATTTATCAACTAGTTCCAAATCATCCAGAAGAGATAAATTCTTCGATGAGCTTTAAAAAACATTCATGTGTGTTTTTATAAATGAGATAAGTATATTATAACATTGCTTAAAAAGGTATGGAAAAAAATATATATATATATTTTTTCATTTAAATATTCTATACAATACGGGTTACAATCCTTAAAAGCTAGTTCCATACAAAGGATTATTTTTATGTGAAAAATGAATGCATGAAAGCTTGAATCAATATCATGTGAACGAAATAGTACGCAGGAATATTTTAGAAATAAAAAAGTAATAATATCGTCGAAGAGTCCTTTAATCTTACTTTTTAATACATGATTGCCATGCTAGTCCTCCACATGCCATACTAATGATAACATAAATCACAAATGTAATGATAAGTCCAACAACAACATACATTCGTACATTTTTCCAAAACATTTGTCTAGCCAAATTACGAGATTGTTTTCGGAATGATACACTCTGGAATTGGAAAGAGAGAGAGAGAGAGGGATTTGAAGATGATTTTATTATTGATTTGATGATGATGAAACTGGATTGAACTTACGGAGTCACGTAGATTTTCGGTCTTGTTCACAAGTAGTTCTAATCTTTCACCACGATCTTTGATGCTATCTGAAATGTTTAAGAGATAAAACTTTAGATGAAAAGTACTTTTTCAGAATGTTTTGAAAAAAGGCTAGACTTAAAAAAAAAGCATCATTATTTCGTGGAAAGTCATCGAGCTTTATGTCTGAATCCAATCTTCTGGGCATGAAATGTAAGAAGAGATATTGCCCCACTGTTCCGCCTATGCAACTCGTAGATCTTGTTCAGATGTTATATGGAACGTGTCCTGATGTTTTTGTGGAAAACTACACATAGATTTACCATGGGATTAAGGACTGTAGATTGAGGAGGAGAGTGTTCTTGCTTAGGTGTATTATACAACAGCCAATCTTTCACATTCTTCGCTGTGCGCTTTGAATTATTACGCTGTTGGCCAAACCAAACCAAAGAGTTATAAGATCCAATTTTTGCATACTACATTTAAAATGATTTTTCAGATTCTGAAGATCATCCCTGCTATTCATCGTCGAATCAATGAAAACAAGATTTCCTTTCCCAGCAGCCGACATGCATTGCCAAACAATTAGTGAACCTCTGTCATGTTTCACGGTACAAATGAGCTCGCTGTCTGATGATCTCCAGACCTTACCCCTGTTTTTGGATCCAAATATCTCAAATTTGCTTTGACAAAATGACATTATTCTAAAACTTTTGTTTTATATTATTTTATGTGTGTTTAAATGACTTTTTTGTAAGCGCAGTCGTTTAATAAGATTAGCAGCTGAGATGCCTGGTTTCTTCCTGGGTACTCTTTGTGCCATCCATTGGTATTTAACGCTCTACAAACTGTTGTCGAACTGGGTTGTGGCATTCTTTAGACACATGTTGCACTATTTTTACAGCGCATTACCTTGGGGATTTCCTCACTTACCTCACTAATTTTCTTACTTCAGCATTCGACGTATGGTGAATACAGGCGGGGCGTGGTATGGTCTTCGTACTTTCTTGCAAGTTGTACCTCTCAATGATTTTTGGCACTGACTTTTATTTGCAATTTGAGCGATTTCTCCCAGAAAATTTCCTTCTTTTCGACGCTGCACGATTAAGTTGCGCATTTCAATTGAATGCTCTCTTCCTCACCCCAATATTACTTTTTAAACGTACCTTTCACGAAACTTGTACAGCAAAGTGACCAAAACACAAGCTGACCGATCCATTTAAAAAACTTCGGAACGTAAATTAAACTTAACGGGACTTAGCGTTATATATTTAAATGGAGTTTATACGATATTTTTCAGATGATTTCATCTGTTCTTGTGAATAGTCTTTGTCTTTGCTTGGTATTTCCTCAATTATAGGAAAATTTTCAGGTAAAATTCATGGCTTTAGCGTTAATTCATCATACTGCCAATCCTTTAGAATCTAGATAAATCGGTTAAGTGAGTTTGACGCTTTCCGATGTGGTACCAAGACCATGACGGAGAATGCACGGCCAACCTTAAAGGATCTTCCGATAAAGTGAAGACTGACTCAGCCCTGGAAATGATCAAAAGATTTATTTAACACGTTGACGCTTGCATGACCCACTGGTCGCCTATGCCTGTCTGATCCATGGGGCGGTCTGACCACCAGTGGCCCATGCTAGATTGATCCGTGGAGCGACGTGCATCACCAATGGACTACGTTTGTATATCAAAAAGTACGTAGTACAAAATGTAATTTTATTGATTTAACATTATACATTAACATTTCTACCTTATAATAAAACATTTAATGCAAAATTCATAACTCATAATATGATCAATACATTTAAAATATCTTTTTGTGTTTCCGATGAAATTCTTTGAAACATTTTAAACAAAGTGCCGGCTTATTCGGACAACTGCTACAAAAGGTCATTATTTTTTCCGTTTTGTTTGTAGCGTACTGGGTACTTTTTAAGTTTTGTAAGCGTTTTTAACACTCTTTACGTCTTCTCCTCATGTATCCTTGACATGAGCTTAAAAAATGCTTTTCCGTCTACTTACTATTAGGTTTTTTGTGGATGTACTTCGTATTTACTAAATATGTCCCGCATATTAGCTCAATGACAATTTTTCGATACCATTTTACCGTTTTCCGCAAAGAGGAAAACATCTGATCAGACATATCAACTCCCTTTTTCGCACTTTTGCAAGAAAAAACGGTATCTGGTATTAATTTATCATTTTATCCACGAATAATGACGCATTTGTGGGATCTCGAAGTGGTTCTTTTGTCTGATCACTTTAAAAAATTTACGCCGCTCCGATTTTCAAGAGATTTAATGTTGCCCAGTTTCTGTTTTTGCTTTGCTTGCGGCGGTTTTCTATTCATTTTGACTGTATCGCAAATGTATGTTCTATATTTATATGTTCTATCATACTTGTATAAAAACTGTCAGTAAATATAATCCGGTCCTTGAATAATAGGTCTTCTACCAATTTCATGACTAAATCGTGAGAATGTGGTTTTACAAGTCTGGTTTCATTTTGTCCGGAATAAATTTACACATTTTATGTATATCCGTCCGGAAAGCAGAGTTTGTACAGTTTTATTCCGTACTTGTGCCGCTTACGTGGTATATATTGACGAAAACTAGGGCGCCCTTCGACAGAACCATGCTTTCGCCAATAACTATATTTTAATCGGATTTGACTGCATCTTTGAATGTACGATTTTCGGCCATTCTACATCATTATCTTGGTCCTCAACATCAAACTCCCAAATTTCTTCCTCCGTGATATTTCTATCAGTTGTCGTGTCCGATGATGATGAAAGTATTCTATTTTTTCATTAGATTTATCGGACGAAACACTGAATTCCATATCCATTGTATCTGATATTTAGATGGGGAAAAATGAAAAATGCTAACCACCTTTTTAGACAGAAAGCAATTTTTTAATACCGTTACACTTACCGGAAGTGAGTGTTCAGATAATTCGTTATGTCACTTTACACAGAATATTTGCACACTAATAGTACTCTTTCTTTCTTGCCGTCAACTCTGAACTCAGTAAAACTCACGTCGTCGTCTAAACGCTCGATAATGGTCCCTGGTTACTAGGTAACGAACTATATATTTAAAAAGTGTCGACTGGCGTATATTCATTCCCCAAAAACTGACAGATTTTCTCCACTATGCGTGTACTTCTATTTGGGCCGCCGGAGATGCAGACGCTGGCCAATGTTCACCCAAGTAAAGCCCACACCGAGGCCCGCGATTTTCCAAAGGAAAAACAAACCGATTTTTGGAAACCCATCCGACAGTTCTCGGCTCCTTAGCTCTTTTGTCAGCGGCCCAGAAAAATAAATACTATTGGCGCCTCGAGTGCCTAGGCGCTCGGAAATCGTAAGTCGAATGTTTTCCCCCATTCCTGCGACTGGCCATCGTGGGTTCTATCGGCAAATCAGACCGAGCGCGGGTCACGTGAGAATTTTCGGTCTATTCGAATCAGCTAGTGTGTATTAGGGGGCAAACAATTGGTGCTGCACCATTCCATGGGGCAAACCGCTAGTTTTAACCGTCGATAACATCCTATAACAAGTGATTTGAAACTCATTCCAAGTACAGGGAAGTGTCGGGTGTTCTACGTAGCACTAAGCAAGGCTAATCCTTCAAATCAATCTGCATCGAAGCATAATAGTCCAAGATCTGCTCGAATAGTTTGCGAGAGACAGGCAAGCTGACTTGCTGCTGCTGAGCGAGGAACATCACACCAGAACCTGTTCGGTTCGGAACAGTGCTCACCTACAAGTAAAGAGACGGAGGCGAGGAGATAGTTTGGTTGGGTTCGGTGTTCGGGAACTACACTCTTGAATGTATACCCAACTCCGAATGAATGGTTGTCATCTTTTCAACTTAGGCTCAATGTTTAGAGGACGCACTTTCGAAGAGGGGCATGTGCTCGTCGGAGGTGACTTCAATAAGATCCTCGGGGCAAACGGGTCCGGGGCATGGCAGTCAGAACTGGGCTCGACATATTGAACACCGGACACACAGGGTTGCGTTGGAATCATACCTGATGTGATATTCGCTTTGGTGTGTCTTGTACAATCATTTAAAAATTGGAGAGTGCTAGAGATTACTCGGCCAGCGACCATCAAATTGTGAATTTTCAGAAGTGTTTGTAATGTTTTGGCTAGGGACTGTATATTTCAAAGTTTCGTTCTTTCGTTCATTGCTTTTATTTAATGTTAAAATCTAATTTCATTCGGGCGGTAATATGTGCTTTCTAAAATAACTTAATGTATCTTTCACGTTTGTTGGGTTGTTTTTCTGAATGAAATTGAATATTTTTCGATTATTTTTTGGAACGGTATTCCTGGCAAATTCTCTATAATCTTTCGAAAATTGTTCCAAAATTTTATGCATTGCCGAAGGCAGCAGATTCATGTTAATCTTTTTTTATCTTACAAATTTTCGCAGTTTTAAGTCTAAGAGGAGTGGAACCTTTATAAATCCGATAGATCAGATAAGACCAAAAGAAAATAAAAAAAAACAACATCCAACAACTATCTTCATGGTAAAAGGTGCAACTTGTGTTTAAGTTTAAAATAATATTTCTTACCTATATTTTTAACCATAATATGCTTTAGTTCATCAATTTGTCCGTGCACCCTAGAAATAGCGTCCACTTCATTCGATTGACTAAAATACGTCATTTGGGTGGCTAACGTTGTCGAGAATTCAGCATTCATGGCATAAGCAATAGCCGTTGCTACACGAAGGCCATAAGTTGCTATGAATCGTTGCTTGATATCAGATAAGAACAAGAACGCTCGAGCTCGTTCGAATTCCTAGAAAATGAGGAAAAACGTACTATGTAACGTGTCCCACATCTAGAAATTAGAAAAAAACCTACATCATCTGTAATGCACATATAGATTATCCAGTTTTCGCATATGTAATGAATAAGATAGTTTCCATGCGAGTAGGTCAGTTTGTGGTTTTCCGGCGGTATCTTGCGTATGATTTGTTCTGTAACTTCAGCGAAGTTGCCGACGCATTCCGCATATTTCGCAAGAATTGTGGTACCCCGCGAAACAACACTATAGAGAATCGGCATCGTTCTGAATTATTTGCAACGTGTCTTGTCCTGTGATGCAGAAGAAATTAATATACATCATTATATATGCAGATACAACGAATGGAATCTTATAAATAAAAAAAAAACTATCGGTATGCACTCGAGTCTTTGTTTATTTAATTGATAATACAATTAGTCACCTGCAGAGGGTTTCCCTTGCTTATCAGCAGTTTTTATTCCGACTCTGTGACAGGGCCGTACAAATCCGATCCGAACGTTCTTTTATCTACTATGCAAACAAGCGACGCGACGAGACGTAGAAAACAATTCGGTCCGCGGATGACAAAGCGAACAATACTGTGATATGTCCACTATGCTCAATCTTTGTTAATGTCAGACTAATAGTTTTAAAGGAATTAGGTAGCACTATTTGGATTTGTTTCGATTCACATAATTACAAGACCGTTTTAAGACATTACTTTGTATTATTCTAAGCTAGTTTTGTTGACGAAATTGCGTAAACAAAAGCTAGACTGTAACAAAATCTTTTTTCGTTGTGTCACTGATGTCAATGTCACTTTAATCTTGGATGCTGACATTTGTTTCCTATGGTAATGCAGTTTTACAATACTGGGTGGAAGGAGAAGAAACTCGTGAAGTTAGACGTCGTTATTTGAGAGATTCGCAATCAAATTAAATTCCTTCATTTCCGGTCCACAAACGTATATTTTTGAACAATGGGGTTCTCTTTATTTGACATATTTTTTCTAATGTTTAGGGTTTCGTGTCTTCTCTTAATTTTTTCCAAAGAAAACTTTATTTTGTTCTTGAGAAATACAGCATTGTTCGTGACCTAAGTAACGTTTTCCATTGAAGTTATCAAGTCCTCCGGATAGTTAGTGAGATAGTAATTTACTAAAAACAATTTGTATAATTTCTTTATCAAGTTGTATAATTTTATTTTGTATTTTGTTGTATAAAAACAATTTTTATAATTTCTTAACCAAGTTGTCATGGTCCAAAGAACTTTTTTTGAAATTCTACACCGAAACAAAACTAGTTGGGCTACAAATCAATGAGGAGAAAGCAAAGCTCATGACGCAGTCAAGAAAAAATACCTCAAATACCCACAATATCTAAGTTGGCGAATACACTATCGAAAATGTGTATTAAAGCGCAAAAATAACGAGGAAGGCCAATGGAAGAAACGATATACGCTAAAAAGTACTGCGCGCAAATAAAACCTTTAAATTCAGTTCTGACGATTATGATGACCAGCTGCATACACAGGAATACAAAGCTCCAAGTATACAAATCTGTGATAAGACCAATGCTATGCTATGGGTGTGAAACATGCCGTAACCCATGTATCCGCAAATAGATTGAACGCCTTTGAGCGACGGGTCCTGAGGCGGATAATTGAAGCGAAACTAGCCAAGGACCAATGGCGAATTCAATTCAACCATGAGCTGTATGATTTTTGACGAGCCGTAAAAGTTCGGAAGCTTCAATGGGCTGGCCTTGTGAATCGTATAGACGAACAATGGATACCCTGAAAGGTATTCGTTACGAGAACTGAAGGGCGCATACCAGTGTGGAAACCGAGGTAACGCTGATCTGACTCTGTTGACGAATATATTCATCGCCGCTTGAAATTCCAAATTAGATGACCGGTTTTTATAAAAACCTCTGAAAAACTTAACCCCATTGGAATCTTTCATTTTTAAAGGTACTACGTAATTATGTTTTATTCCTTTTTTCAACTTTCTTTTTAAACGATATTCATTTCACGTTCTCTAAGTCGCCTAAGTTTTGGAAGTATTCTGTCAATTTTTTAGCATTAAATTAATAGCCGGTCCTTGTAAAAAATTCTAACTGGTCTATAACTTTAACTGGCGCCAGGATTGATGTCCAACAGTCTGTTCTGTCACGGTTAGGAATTTTTCCTCCGGTTTGTTTCACAGCTCGTTGCTTGCGTGATTCAAAAAAGCTTTAAAAGCTATAAGAAATTGGTTCTTGGTTGTTGACTCTGAATTTATAAGCACTTCAAATGGCTGCGGAGGATGAACTTAGTACTCCAGCGAATAAAGAAGAAGAGACCCTCCTTTCTATTGCTCTTTGGTTCTTAATAAATATAGATAAGTATTACGGGAATAAGACTTGTTCTGGTCAATTTTTTTGAATGGGATATTTCGCTTAGAGAGGAGCGATCTTGAATAGCTTGAGACGTTACGGTCAATTTCAAAAGTTTATTTTTCGATAATTGAATTTCAGAAGTTATGGATGACTTTGTCAACACCACAATGTACTATTTGGTGTACTATCGTCATCAAATCAAAAAAAGTAAACACAATTGGGATTGTTTATTTCTGTAAAATATTCCATATTTTTAAAAATTCTGCGCGCCATCAATTTCATATGGCAGCACTCCTCTGTCACTCCAGCGACTGCTGCCGCCTTCAGGTCGAACTCAAAACTGTTCCGGCAACACATCTTTCTTTCTTTTCCGTGAACACCGTCAACGCACGAGGTCGTCTCTCACTCCAGAAGCTATTTATATAAAATTTCAGTATTTGGTTTCTAAAATATGCTAAATTGTGCAATTAAAATTTCAGTATTTGGTTTCAAAAATATGCTAAATTGTGCGATTAAAATTTCAGTATTTGGTTTCTAAAATATGCTTAATTGTGCGATTAAAATTTCAGTATTTGGTTTCTAAAATATGCTAAATTGTGCGATTAAAATTTCAGTATTTGGTTTCTAAAATATGCTAAATTATTTGGTTTCTAAAATATGCTAAATGTTTCAAGCTCTTCAACTTTGTACTTTGAACTCCAGTAGCCTTATATTTGAAACGAATTTTGTTTAGTAAGTGAAAATTCAAAAAAAAAAAAGGTTCACGTTTGAAATTCTTTTGCCGTGCAAACTTTAATAAATTGTGGCCATCCGTTATGCCAAAATCTATATAACTTCCAACTTTACCTTAAATTTTTTACAATTTCCATTCAAAAAAATAATTTTATTTTGGTTTTCATTTTAAAGGGAGTATGTTGTTTGGTTTCACTTTATTCAACAGCCAACAAATACTTCATCGCCCAATTTAACACGACCTGGAGTTCGCAATCCAAGTTGAACTCCCATTGTTGGGCTCGCTTGGTTTGGAAAGCAACGATAGCTGAAATAAATCAAATGCAGAAATGATTTTAAATAATTGGCCAATTTTCCCAGCATATTTTTCAAAATTTACCTTTTTAAAGTTTTCAAAGGTTCACCATCCGGATTCCTTTCGGCTGTGTCTGGATTGATGTTGGTGAAAATGCATCTGTAACACGGAGCTACAGCCCGAAAAACGGCTTCATTACCAATTTTAATCCAATTCCAGTTATCCTCATCGTATGCTGGAACATCACTTTTCACAACGAAATTCGGTCGGAATTGCATCGGATCTACTGAAACTTCCAATCGGGTATTCAAATCCTGAACTGATTTGTCATTTATAATCATATAACTTGAGACATCCTGCAGAGACCCCTATAAATATTAAGTTTGAAAATAAATACGAAATTCATTTTGGACGAGCGCTGTGCAATTTCGATTGATTATAATGTAGTATGTATTTCCAAAGTTTTATCTTTCTCAATAACTTCTATATTAACTCTGTTAATAAGACGCAATACCAATATATCAGCCTTGATAACTGGTAAATAGGGGATTTAAACATTCACAACCAAATCAATTTCAAACAGTGTTCCAATTTCAAAGTTAGAGGTTCCAATAGTGTAGAATGAAGCATTGTTGAGGATCTATCAAATTGACATCATAAAGGAGCCAAATTTAAATAATCTATTATGCATGTCATATCCACTGTCAAGCGAATATGGTGGTCTAAATTATTAAGACTGAGATTACTGCTTTAATACCTGGTCATTAGGAAAATTAAAAAACAATTCGTATGTGCAGGTTGAACCGGAAATGCTTTAAGATATGAAAACCCAAGAAACAAACATGCAGAATTGGGAGGGTGCGTATGTAAAGAAAACTCTGAATTCCATGCACCCATAGGATTTTATTGTAATTCTTCTTTTTTTTTTAAAAAAGGACGATTAAACCCTTTTAAAATATTGAAAACAAACAGAAAATAATGGGAATACGAAAAGAATAATGGGCTCTATGTCAAATGTGTCAACGAAACTCAGTTACCAAATATTGCGAACAATGGACTAAACAATGTACAAACTTTTCAATTTGTTTATCTAATTACGATACATAAATATCTGTTCACGATTGTATTACCTTATATACACTTTTAATGAAAGTGATTGACAAGACAACATTTGAAGTAATGAAGACACAGATTGGAGTTATGTAGAAACTTACTGCAACGAGGGCAACGATCGAATTCGGGTACATAAATGAAATATTGCTTTCGTATAAACATAAATATTTTGATTGATTATTTGAAATTAATTTTTATCAGCTTATAAATTATAATAAATTGTAAATTTTCGATTCAGAAATATATTCAAAATAACGTAAATACAATATATTCTACGTATGAATATTTTGGTGTTTAGTTGAACATCCAATAAGTCTAACCCAGGCTGTGGTGGCAGCCTGAACAATTACCCTCGTGCGAACATTAAAAATTCATTCTAGAACACATACATGTGTGCAATACATCGCCTTTCGTGAATAAACCGTTTCATAAATTTGATCATAAATTTGGTGTTTTTCAATTGAATTTTCAGTAAGTAAATGTCCGTTAAGATTCTGTACTTTTTGGGTTATTTAAATGTTTTTCTTTCACTTTCACTGATTCACTTTCTTTCATTTCACTGCTACGTTGTATTGAGCAGTTCACGGACGTTATCATGCCACGGATTCATTTGACAGAGAGAGCAGACTCTATTATTGTAAATTTTTTTCTAATAATTACCGTTGCTTGCTACAATGTTCATTGGAAATGCTTAGACATTGTGTTATCTTCTTCAGTTCGATGTTGGTATTCAAAGAGAAAGCATCATTTTTTTAAGGTTATCGTCTAAATTTCTTGAAGACGAATGAATTCCCAAAATAAGTGTTCATGAATTTCGAGACAATTTGACGATTCTCATTCCGATCAAGATATTGGTAAGTGTATTAGGGAAAAAATTGAAAATAAAATCAGTACATGTGATGAAGACACTTGTGATAGGATATGGGCAGGGCAATTCAGTGAAAACTGAAGAGAGTACCCCTAACATATTTTTGTCAAATAATATGGGTTTATCGACATTTTCATCTTCTGATTCAGAGGATTCTAACAACATAAATATTTCAAATGGGTTAGATAAGATAACTACCTTGAGGAATGAAGATACTGCAGAAATACAAGACTTTCATTTTGATTGGGCCTCAATGGGTGTTACTAATGATGTGAAACATTGTCAAACTCCGAAAGTGATGTGTTCATTTTGGCTCGAGTAAATTAGTACCGAAGTCGAGCAAAGTGAAAATTGTTAGGGATGGGCGGGGCTTAAGTCTTCGGGAAAAGATCTTCGTGTGGAGTTAATGTTCCAATTAGGTCGTTCCCGTTCTCCTGTATCCATGGGTAGCACTAATTTTGTGATCATGGGGCACTTAGTGTGATGGTATTTTTTCGTAATTTTATTGATTTATGGACGAAATATTGTTTATGAGTATTTGAATAATAAAATACGAATCAAAACAAAGCATTTGCTTGAATTATAGCAAGTAAATATTGTAATGTTTGTGACAATAGTTCAGATAGCGAAAATTTCTCCTTCATTATGACCTATGGTTATTTTTAAGTAAGTATTTCCGAATTGGAGTTAATTTGCGTTTGTGATTCCGGACAATAAATTCGGCTTCGGGCCTCTCTATATTTTATTTCTCTATATTCAATGAGCTTTGTACACATATGGTAATGCTCTGAATCTAGATATATATAAACGCAAAGTATCAAATGAAGTGTCTTCCTTATGTGTAGTGGATTCTGTGGTTATGAGATTAATAGAACCATTTTCATTTATTTATGGACAACTACAATAGTACCAAGCTGAGCAATCGATTGCTTAGCTTCAAAACTCATACCACTAGAACCATACGTACCAATCGCAAAATGAATCCAAAAGTCGTAATGCATTAAAAAAATTGAAAAGAGGACAACATATATGGTGAAGACAGCGAAAAATCTATGCTAGTAAGTGGAAAGACAAACGAGACGTGCATTGTAACAGAATGGAAAACGATTCCAAAATATTTGATGTGCAGAATTAATATGGTACCTCGAAGAAAAGCCATTAAAGATTGTAACATACAACTCAAATATGTCTGGCATAGACAGATGATATCATATTATTTCTCACCGAAAAAATCTAACTATTGGAAGGGAAGGTTCTATTTCATCTACTAGATATTTCTGTATAGAGTTCTTATATCATTCATAGGAGTTTAAAATGATTCAAATATTGGTTTCCTTGATTTTGCACACAATATATATAATAAATACGCTTTTAGAAATACTACAGAATTCAAATGATGGCGACTTTGTGCTTGATCAAGGCAACTCACAAAGGCGTGTAAGATGAGCTCCGACAATAAAATGACAAGGAGCACACTATCAGGAAAACATTCCTGCATCTTTATATAACAAACGTAGAACATATTTCCTGAAGTGCAAAAATTGTTACAGGCAAAAAATACTAAAATTCACAACATCCTAATTCGGATTTAGTGTCCTACAACCCTCAACCAAGGTGGATATATTTAGTTTTGTTTTCATATATACGTACTATGAAATTGTGGATTAATTAATTTTCTTATATCTAGATGAATAAAGATCTACTAATAAATAATGTAGAAAAAAACTAAAGTGGTGGATAAAAAAAAAAAAAAAATGGTGAGCCACCATTATTTATATGATTTAGCATTTTTTGAAAATCAATTGAAAATTTTTTGCCTAATATTCTTATTAAATATTCTTAGAAGAGGGTAATTTGACACATTTTTTTAGGAGAAATTGTTTTAAATGTCGGATAATTGGTTTTGCTTGGAGTTCACAGTTTTATTGTTTCATGTATGAAGCCCTTTCGCTGTACCACTTTTTGAAACTATCGGTAAATTCATTTCGGTAACTGAAGTTTTGTGCTTTTCATATCTTATTTACTGATAAATATATATCTTCACGAAACGGAAGTTTCTCAAATTGAAAGATTATTAGAAAGTGGTATGAGCCAGCGAAATGGTGTTCGTATATGTGAATAAGTCGATGAACGGTTTAATACGTCTACAAAAGATACTTGCAGACTAGGGGCTACATCAGAAGACCAGGGTCGGGTCGTAGGAGTCACACATCTGAACGGGATGAACGATTTATAGTGTCAGCAACTCATAGAAATCGTCATCGTTCCGGTGTAGAATTGTAGCACCTGCTCAGAGATGTTTGAGGTGTTATTGTTAGTGATTGAACACCGAAAAGACGTCATAAAGATCATGATTCAAAACCATACAGACTCGTAACAGGAGCTAAACTCACCACAGTTCATAAGGTAGCATGATTAAAGTTTTTCACCAGAACGCCGTGGTTAGACTTTGACACAATGGAGACTGGTACTCTTTTCTGATAAGTCTCGTAAGTGTCTTTATGATGCTGATGGTCGTAGAAGAGTATACGGAAAACCAGGAGAATTGAAATAGCGTGAGTTTTGTAGGTTGCCCGGTTATGTTTTTGGGAGGTATCAGTCTAACCGCTCATACAGAGCTGGTTATCGTAGATAAGGGGACTGGGCCGGCTAAATCGTACATCAGTGACATTCTTGAAGAGCATGTAGAAAAGCATACTCAGGATTATCGGCCAAAGATTTAAATTAATGTACGATAATGAGCGCTCCCATACTGCAATTTGCGTTAGAGATTACTTGCGAGAAATGGAGATAGAGGTTCGGGACTGGCCATTACGACGTCCAGACCTTAATCCCACAGAAAACTTGTTGGACGACTTAAAACATCGATTAAGACAACAAGAACCTTCTACAGCTGGAAACTGCTTTGGCGGAGGAATGAGAAAACACACCGTAGTCAACCATCAAAAAATTGATACAAATTATGAATAGAAGAATTGTCTGTGTTAGCCAGAAGAGGCAGTACCTCTTATCGAAGAAGGTTAGACATAAGCGAGAAAAATCATTTTCTTTTATCCACAGTAAAGTTTTTGTGATTGTCTTAACTTTTCCGATTTTCGTGGGAATCGGTGAAAAAATAAAGTTGTTTGATTTCGCAATGTATTTTTTTGGTTAATAGTTAACTAACAATTAATAAGAAAAATGTTTTCACTACGTTTTTTTTAAACGAAGCCACCTTAACCGGTTTAGTAGGTGGCCTAATTTTTTTGTCCACTTGATTATAGTAAAGCTCGTATCCTCCTGTATTCTAAGAATGAATGCTATAGCACTCTGTCATCTTAGTTGAGCAATTTTATTTAAATCGCATAGATGATAATGCATTCATTTTATATAACGGTTAAAATATGATTTTCTGACTCTTGCAATGTGTCTTATTAGATTTTAAAAACAAATGCCTGTCTAATTTTCCAGCTCATACGTATAATGAATTAAATGTTACTTACAGTATCATCGCTTTGAAAAATTCCATTCTCCAGCTTTTTGTTGATAGGTTTTGTTGGTGTGACATACGGATAGTACACTAGCCTCAGACCTGTCTCTTCCTTGAGGATGTATCTATTGAACCATTGGTTGTACTTCTCACCACACTCAACCACATAAACATCTAATCCAAAGATGTTGGCTATCACTGTTTTTCCATCAGCTACCGATGAGAATAATATCTCCAAGGATTCCATTTCTGGCGCAGTAACAGTCACGCCAGTGCTAGATGTTACCTGGTTGATCTTCAGCATGTGTGGGTAGCCCCTGCTTGTGACCACTTTGTTCGTGTCATCAATCAACATAAACATATGATCGCGACAGTGTTCATCCTCAATACCCGTTAGTTTACATTCTGCTGCATTTAAGAAAACTGTTTGGCAGGATTTAATTGGAGTAAATGCGAGCTTGGAAAGTGTTCCAACGCGCCTCCAAGCTTTCGGGTAGGCATTGCGTACTCGGCGCTTGTACCAATAATAGGCGCCAGTTAATGCGCCCAGACCAATTCCTACGCCAACTCCAATGGCTGCTTTTTCCTTCATGCCTGTAATTTATTCTAATGTAAATTATGCAAAGTAAAATCGTGATTGTGCGATAAATGACGCAGTTAATCTTTAGTCTTTGGAATAAAGTTTATCACAATGAACAAATAGCAAATAGATGCTTTTTATTCGATTTGAATTTCACTGATAAGATATTCCTAATCATGTTATCATTTATGTTGATAAAGACAAAAAGCCAAAGATTTTCAAAAGTATGAAATTTTCCCGACCTTCGAAGCTCCATCTTCGAACAAAACTTAATCGGTCAAGTTCGTATCAATCGTATATAGACACATGAACTGCGCCCACATATGTTTATATTTATTGCAATATTACGTAACAAGTTTCGATTTCGATATTCAACACTAATGGCGAAATTTGTTTATAGTAGGAATTGTTGATAGACATTAACGAGAAATTCAAAGGCTTACCTGACATTGCAGCAACTTGTTCGCGAGTCCCAACAAAAGGTGTCCGTTTAGACTGCAGACTATGATCCCATTCAATGCGTTTATTGTCGGTATTACAAACAGTTTATTGGGAAATGTTATCAATACAAGCTCAGTACGGTTCGCTTAATCAGAGCTTCGAAGAGCGGCTTAAGAATGTAAGTCTAAAGTTTTCGCGTTTCTGGGTCCTCTCCGCAGCGTGAATATTTCGATCTCTTTCTTCGAAACCAGACTGGGTTCACAAGAACTGCCGACTTACTTGGATCATACAAGCCAACACATGGTTTTGGCTACTTGCGGCATTTAATCGTTCTGCAGATTCAAGATCAACCAGTGATTGTGCTAGTGAGTGAAAACAGTAAGTACAGCAGCAATGCTTGGAATTTTGTGGTCAGGTAAGACGTTCATTACATCCAGGTAGATGCACTTGTTATTAGTTTTTTTTTTAATTATTGTTTTTAATGAAGAACTATGTGAAATTACTCATTTTTCTGCGAACTTTTACTTTTGCTGTCCACAAAATAAACACATGCTTCAAAGTGTTGTAAGGATTTCCGTGTATCCTTCTTGATTTAAATCTCTCTTTCCATAGAGGTAGGATCAAGTTAAACTTTCTTCGATGAAAGTTTGATGGTGCTTATCCTAAACGGTGCTATTTTATATTGGTCAGTAAATTGTTACTTTATTTGCATAGAAAGAACAGTGAAATTTTTTCTCTCAAATTATTAACTAACAATTTTTCATTACTTCTGCTCTTTGCTTCGAGTCAATTCTGCTGTGGGTAATTGCTAGCCATCAATTTTGTGCAGAAAGCCGGATGTCGGTTAAACGTATAAAGATGAGTAGAATATGATAAACCTAAAGGAGATTTTTTTCTTATGATGCAAATGAATAAAGTTTTATGATTATGATATTGAGAGAGAAAAAGAAATATTGCCCATTGATATTCAAATAATTTCCACCAATTAGGTTTGGTAATTTGTCTTATGAAGCACAAACCTAATTTTGAATCAGTTTGATTATGAATAGTGTCATGTACAGTTTTAGTATAACTTTATGAATTTAGTTTCACGTTAATTTTTGTTATAAATTGCTTCATTTAAAAAGAAGAACTCTTTAAATGTTACAGTCCAAGGGGTTCCTAGGCATAAGTAGCGATGGAAGCAAGCTGAATAAGTATGTAAACTATAGTTCCAAGGGTATCACTGTTTTCTGTACATCTATATAGGGTATATTTTTTATTTCTTTATGTATTCCATCTTTATTGGCATAAAAATTATTATATAGTCTTTATAACACAGAGCATCCATTTCTGATTTTCGATTAAGTAGTCGGTACAGGGCAGATTTGAGTGCCTTGATACTTATATGATCAATATGGTTTAAGGTTCAATCAAGTTTTAGCGGCGAAGACCAAGGAACCACTTTGGTTTGAACTTTGTCCGCCAGAATATTGGACTTTCGTTTCGTGCTGAAGAAGATTGCCAAACTGAAAATTGGGGAAAATTGTCTTGTTCTTTGTGAAATCACGATCACACGTAATAGCTAGTGCTCTGTTGAGCCCGTTTAGAACTTAATGTCATGTCTGAAACCAAACTGAAAATTAGGGAAAACTTATGCGTTTATACATTCATAATTTCCCACATTATTTGTTTGATTTTAAGGAGAGCTCTAGAAAGCAAATTGGTTGTGTTTGCGTCAGTGTGCAGTTTGTTAACCATCTTTATGCCTGTGATGTTTTTCCTGATTCTATAGGAGATATTGAATTTGTCATGGAACATCTCAGAGAGTAATCCTGCTTTCCGTTTAAATGAATCATAAATGAATGATGATGACTAAAAACCTCTCCTGTCATTCAGAGTACCTAGCCTGAAACCGGTTGACACAAAACTTTGGGCTAAGCCTCATTATTCTAAGGTGGATAGCGCGTTCACGTTGCAGGAATAGTTTCTCTAGAAGGAGGGAAAAAAGGAAGAGAATTGCTAGAGAAAAGATTCCTTCAACCTGGACGCCTCCAGGCGCTCAAAATTACCCGAGTATACCGTAGCTCCTTGTTCCAGTTGTCAGCCAATTTCACTTTTTCTTCGACTATCCAGGCGGAGCTCATCCACTATTTCAACAAAATTACCACGCAGTGTGTCTTATCTTCTGCATGAAAAAGAGCAATACTATGCGTTAACTTTCTTCCAATGCAGAATATGCAATCTATATACTGTGACCTATCAATCTTATGCAAGGTAAAACTCAAAATAATCGAGTCCGATTAATAGCTAGGTCAAGTAGAAGTCGGTCTCACAATGCTTTCGACTGAGCCACGATCTCAGTTCATTGATGACCAAGATTGCTGCCACCCGTCAAGAGAACGGCGTCCTAACTGATTCTTTCTTCCCCATGTGTCTTCGTAGGTAGATTCTTGTACACTCGCTGGCAAGGAAGGTGACGGTTATCATCTCTGTGATTACCAACATCGCTTAGTCAAAGACTGTCCGGTATGTTGATGCAATCCACAACGCACCTCGTCTCTGTTTGGGTAAAGCTTCTTATTGAGAACTTCGATTCATATCTCCGCTTCACATCAATGCGTAAATTGTACGACACTGATCAAGAGTCACTGTTTTGTTGGACTTGATCCATTAACAATCGCCATAAGTCGACTGATTCCTACACTCCTATTGCAGCCTTATTTACCATTGCCCTGATTTGCTCAGAGAAACTCAGCTTTGAGTCTATTAGATCCTAAGTACTTAACTGATAGTTTTGACTATAATAATGTATCCCCGATACTGATAGTCTTTACGCTACGGATCCTCTTCTTTGCCAAAATGACCATTTCAGATTTCTCTAGCTCTAGGTTAAATTGATAAGTTATCATCCAGCTCCTAACCCGGTGCATTAGCGCGTTTAGCATTATTTGCGCTTGATCAATTGTGCGTCTAGCGAAATGTGCGGCAGCATAATCCGCATAGCCAATTAGTCGAGACTTCCCCGACAGTTCGAGTCTGTGCAAAAATGGAGACTTGGGTCAAACCTGATGTATCTAGAATCCTCCGATTTTACACCATGACGTTAATCAGACTGTGATAATTGAGGTCAATTCAAATTATCCGTATCAGATATTCTGGGACTTGGAATGAGTTTTCTACGGCAAATTGAATATCTATCCAACTAGTTGCATCAAACGCATTTCTGATATCTAAAGCCACTAGGAGGACTACCCGCTGCCTGGATACACTGCGTGCTTCGCCTGTTTGAACGCAATCACCACTTCCGCAACTGCACCTTACCCTAATTCCGTGGACTAAGCTCCCTAGTGGCATGGATAATGTCAGTAAGTCTTTCCTTTATAGGTTTCTCGTGCATTTTCGCGGTCATATTTAGCATGGTCCTGGAGCCTTCTGCGAATTCAAGGAAACATCTCCTAGTTCCAGTCAATTCCTCGTGAAGAGCAGACAATGTACTGATCTTTCTCTGTTGGCAGCGTCAACACGGATGGATTACGTAAGAGAGAGAATCCGTGCTATCCGACTTCGTATACGCAGGACGTTTGTAGGACACCGGCATTCCCCATATAGCTTATAGCCCAGGGCCCACGGGAACTGTTAATATCATCAACGAGGTTCTGGGGCCTTAATTCCGTTGATCAGTTTGCGCAGAGATTTCCTAGCCCATTAATATACTGCCATTCTGGTACATTCCTCATCTTGGTTTCCCGCTCCTTGAGCTTCCCGTCTGGGTTTGTGATACTCCTGTCGTTGTTCGGCGATTTCCACTTCTCCGGGAGCTTGTCGTGTCTAGTTCTCAGGCGGGACATAAATGACGAAGAAGCAGAGTTGATTTTTTGTCTCAGGTCTATATTCTACAAGGAGGCCACCGGATTGGATCGGCCAAACAGTTCCAATGGCAGTTTAAGTATCATCGGGTTTCACAGTTCCCCTGATTTCCTGGAAAACGTTAGCATACGTTCTACTATCCGTCAGTTTCACCAGCACTGCATGCCTTAGGGCTTTGCGCCGTTGTTTACTTTGTGGCTCTTGTTTCTTGGCCTCCAGGGAGTAGCTTATTAATGACCGCTTTGACGAGGAGAGTCCTTTTAGCCGCTTTCATGTTTTGTTTCTTTTCCTGAAAATAGAGAAAAAAGTAGCGGAATAGCGGTAAAGTTTGGTCGGAACAATGTTTGTTAAAATTTATTGTTTTTCTAACTAATATCGTTTGTACTAATTTGTACAAGGCATTATTAAGTAGAATTGGACTCATGTGTTTTTGAGATTTGGGCCTCAGTAATTATACCGTGATTTCTGCTGTGTTAATTCATAGTGCTAAGTGAACTATTAAATCTAGATCATCCTGGTCAAAATCCTCTTGTATTCTGTGGTCATCAAGTATTTTGAAATGGAAAAATTTTAAAGAATGGAAAATGTATGCGTTAAACGAACTGTATTGTGTGCTAATAATTTTATACCTCAAGAGTTGTTTCGCGCTCAGAGCACTTATTTTGTAATCAAACATCCCAACAACGTTGGAAACGCCCTCTGTATAATTTCAAGTTAAGACAGATACATGCTTCGAACTGACTCATGGGAAAAAAGGAAAGCTGTGAACGATGAAATTAATGAAGATAATTACACACATTCATTGAATTCTCGCCATAAAACGAAGCACCTTTCGAGGCATGCAATAAAAAGGCGTAACATGCAACACCTTTCTGGTCAATAACAATTATATATGCGATGATGCGATCCTCGCTATTCTTTCGAATCTTTCAGCGGTTTTTTGTGTACACTCGTGTATCTATTTATCATGAAGTGATTTTACTTTGCTATTATCTTTATCGAGGAATGTATGCCACTTTATTGTTTGAAGACTTCCAACAGTTATCTGGCTTTTGGTCACAACCGACCTGTTGAAAAAGCGAATTTGCCTATTAGCATTGCAAATCTTTCTTATTTTTCCACCTGTTTCATTCTTACAATCAAATTTTAATCATCATACTATTCTCCATATGTTTTGGCTTCAAATGTTTGTTAACCGTTCGATGATCTTAGATGCAATTTATCTTTTTGAGGAATTTCAAAGGTGTGTGATTGCATGTTAGGCGCACGAGTTGCCGTTTCTCAACTGTCTTGAGATTGAATTGGTAATATGAACGGACACTTGTCGTATGTAGCTTGTCCACAAAATGTCGAAGCTTTTATCGCTCATATTCAAATGTATCTCAGCAAAGTTTAGCACATGCGTAAAGAAAGATCTTCCAGAACGCGAGTATTGTATATAGCAGACGGCGTACTTATAAGAGAAATGGTTACAGCTTTGGGTTAGGTACGTCAATCGATGAAAGTATCTTAGCGTAAATTCTCTTTACAAGTAGCTTTAGGGTTCGTTCGTCACCAGTTTGTAATGTGCTTTTCGGTTGATTGGTTGTTAATTTCTTGTATTTCTTCTTATGAATAATTCTGAAGTCGCGATAGTGAACAACAGTACAAATTTATCTAAATACATAATAAAAACAAACAGAATTTTTGTGCGTATTGAAAGTTTATAGTCACGTGAACATGCCAAGTAAGTTGAGATAACATACCAAATCTATGAGTACGTTCCGTAACCCTTTCTACAAGCTGGTGTGGTGCCGGTTGGACGGGTGTAAATTGAGTGTATTGATACTTTAGAAGCATATAAGCATCTTTTAACGATGAATATATTCTAGATTTTATAGTATTTCTGAGCTACAGGCGGAAGTAAGATTCTGTATCTATGCACTCAGCGCATAGTATCTTTTCTCTGTTGAAAACCGCTTCAATCTTGAGCAGACAAATACCGGCAAAATATGAGGTATTTTGGATATAGCATGTGTACATTATAGGCGTATGCTAATTGCATCTAGGGGAGGTAATTGTCACTGAGCAAACGAGTATCATCAGAATTCTTTATTTGAAACATGCACAGTAGATTATCGAGAAATGAACATAATACTTAAAAGCTCGTAGCATGAAATACTGCCTAGCTGAGGCTTACTGCCTAAGGATTACTTATGATATATGTATATTAAACCTCATTTAGGTCACCTGCTCCGGAATACAATTGATAACAAGTATGACAATAGGTTTCAATTTTTTAATCTTTACTATTGATAATCGGCTGTTTGATGTTTTTATCCTGAAATAAGCTTTTATATACATAATTGAAAACATGAGTAAGTCTCAACTGATTGCTAGATAATATAAGGTGTTAAACGTTAACAAGAAGTGATTCAATGTAATTGATCGTAAAGATAAAATTTTCTTGCCAATGAAATTCAAATAAATTTAAGTCTTTAATAATTGGTTAATGACCAATTTTGCCCAAAAATTAAATTTTCAATTCGATTTTTTTATGTATGAGTTTACGCTTCAATGTCTAATTGTTACTATGCAATATTTGACTGATAAAATATAAAGTGAGTTATGAGAACTGCATACCAATCATGCTGTGTCATTGGTATCCAATAGAAACTCAAATATATAGATCGAGAAAGGAGGTTTCTTTTTATTAAGCACTATATCACAGCTATGTCAGCGCCCGCACCATTCAGTGAGCGTTCGTTTTCATTACATTCATGCCATCCATAGTTCCTCAAAGAATACATCAATTGCATGGAAAAATATAGTAATGCAGTTGTCAAGGTATCCTATATGTATTTAACATTCATAAAAAATTTGTTCACAGGTTTATAGATGATGTACATGCAACGTGTGCTGTGGGTATGTTCAATATTAATAAAAAACAGGGTCTGTAATAAATTATATGCAAAGAAATAACATATCCAGTGATTTATGAAATTATTCGTACTCTTAAAACATGCGAATAAAATGTTACTTTAGAGAAAACAGAAATGATATTTTGATCATATTTTTTAAGAAAAATATTCATTCATATTTCCCGTTTGGAATGATTTAAATTACGTAACTTTTCGTTCACCATTTATTTTTAGCTAATATATTTTAATAGTTTAAAATATTTATTTTGACTAAAATGAACCTTCTGCCCTTAAAAATCAACTCAGAGTTGAGATAGCTATACATTCCTGGTAGGTGCGGTCCAGGTCCTGTATTGATGCTTATTTTCCTCCTGTAGAAGAAGTACTTTTTCAAGCATTTTCTCAAAGTTAGCCGTTATGGTACTTGGGTGAGTTCCTGAAGTATAAAAACAAGTATCGTCCGCAAAGGCAGCTATTTGACAGTGCTCGCTTGTAGGGAGATCGAAGGTATAGATGTTGAAAAGGGTAGGCCCCAGGCATGAGCCTTGGGGAACACCAGTAGGGATGCTTCTCACAGAATAGGTGCTATCTAGAACCTTTACCTTGAATGATCTATCTTTGAGGTAGGAAGCTATCAAATTACGTAAGTATGTTGGAGTTTTGTACTCTTGTAGCTTATAAAGTAAACCTTCGTGCCAGACTCTATCGATTGCTTTCTCAATATCAATGGTGACCATTTCAATTGATTGTTTTCCTATTAGAGCTTTTTTAATGTCCTTTGAGACGCGATACAGCTGGTGCTCCGTTGAATAGTCGTATCTGAAACCAAACTGAAAGTTACCAAGTATGTTGGAATTTTCCATAAAGTCTGTTAGTCTTTTGAGGATTAATTTTTCAAAGACTTTACCAAAGGCTGGCAATAGGCTTATTGGCCTGTAGCTATCTGGCTTATGTGGATGCTTCCCAGGCTTTAGAAGTGGTACTATAACAGCTTGTTTCCAAGCGAGTGGAAAATAAGATAGTTTGAGGCACGGATAAAATAAGAGGCAAGTGAGCACAATCCCTTTCTTTCGAAGATTTTTCATCACAGAACTAGGAATTCCATTGGTCCCAGGAGCTGTACGATTCTTAAATTTTTTTCAGTTGCCTAACTATTTCTCTACTCTTGATGGCGCCAGGGTGCAAGTCAGATGTTTCAGATATACTTGACAGAGAGTTATCTATCGTCGTTTCTGTGATATCATTGCGCATTTTGTTTAAGATGTTGTGGTAATTATGAAATCTATCAGCTAGAATTTCTACTTTTTCTTCAAAAGAGTAAGTCTGTTGGCCACTTGCGTCTTTAAGTGGGTAGGGGAGTTTTTTGCATTTGGGAGTATTGGAGAAGTGTGGACCATTACAATTGCAGCATACTATTTTATTACTCTGCTCTTTTCGTAGTGTACATTTAGAGTGTTCATGAGGGCCGCTACATATGGCACATTTAGTGGGTAAATGACTATGTGAGGAGCCATGCCCATACATTTGGCAATTTCGGCATTGCGTCGGGCCTTTACGATAGTTAGAGTAGTAGTTCCAACGTACAATTGTGTGAAAAATTGTGTCAATTTTCCTCAGATCTGCCATTTTTGTCCCTCTTTGCAGATAGAGCAAGTAATATATGTGATCACTTACTCCTATCTTCGAAGTGAACTTCTTTATGTCGAATGAGTTAACATCATGATCGCTTTTCAGGATTTTTTTAAATTCTTCCGTAGGAATGTCATGGAGCCGTGTTAGTACTACTTTCAACGGAATAAATTAATTAAGAAAGTAATTCTGGCCGTTGGAAAGTGAAAAAGTTCACTTTTTTGGCCTTTAGATATTTTTCAATGTTATTTTAATCTTCAAACATATGTAGAAGAGGGCGGTTTCCAATAGAGATTAATTTAATTGAAAAAAATTCAATTTTAAGCTCTTTGAGGATGGCATCAATTGTATCGCGGGGAAGATCAGTTAAGGTGATTGGGGTGAAGCTCACCTTAGCTTGCTGCTCAATGCTGGGTTGTTGACCGATGTCGCTGCTATCTTCTAGGTCAGCTAATGGCAGGAATCTGTTTGAAACGGATGATTTAGATGTGCTTCGTGCCATCTTGAATTGGTCCCTAAGGAGCATTCCAATCGGGGATGATTCCCGGCTTCTTTTCCTGCGCTGGGACGGGTTGGAGTTTTCACAACAATCAACACTCATTTCGGGTTTTATGTTACAATTAATTTATTAAATTTGAAAGATGGATAAAACAATTGAATTTATTACTCTTGACGCTTGGAAAATTCGCTCGTACGTCCGCACTGACTGATAGTAGTGGGAAGACTGTCTGGCATGGTTTGATGTGCTTTTTTCCTTCCTTACCGGTTAGACGCACAATGAATCACAGGTACAAACTGAGTCCTCTACCGACACTGCATTGGCGCTAGTTTTTGACAAGGTGTTTATTAAATATTTAATTAACGATGCTAGACGAGCATTCCGACGTTCATGCTTGATGAGGACATTGGCCTTTTCCATGCGGAATGCCATCGAGTCCTAAATATACTTGCTGGGAAAAGAGGCCTTCATATAGTCACTTTTGTACTCCATCCTAGAGACAATGGTAGCTGGATTGTTGAAATGCATATGCGCACCATTGCAGAGGCTCTGCTTTTCGTTTTCAGTATTTCGTTCGTTTGTGTTGTTGAGCCTTGATAGACAAATAAATAAGACAGTATTCCACTCTTTCCACAGAGCGTTATCCTACATGAGTATGAAACCAAACAACGCGGGATCGCATGAAAGTGGGATCCCATATGGCCTGAAAATCCGTTCGATGTAACTCCGTGATGTGACAGTACCCTTATTCAGAACAACAAGGTCAGTTTTTCCTCGCAAGTTGATCTCGCACCATACCATAACACTGGGAGCATCAAACTTCGGCTGTGAAAACAAGGACCACAAAATATTTCATTGATCAATGCAACATGCGGGTTAGCGTTATCGTGATGGACTACGACTGCGCGTTGGTTCGCCAATGCTGGCCGTTTTTCTGCTATACGGCTTTTAGTTGATGGAATTGATTGCAATATTTGTCAGAAGAAACTCATAGTACATTACACATTTTCAGTCCTACCGAATGCAAAAAAGAAGCATCTTCAGAAGTTAAGGCTCCGCAACAGTTGAAGGCATATTTGCCTTATAGCGATCGCGTTTTCCATGCACATTTTGATATGAACTCCAAGTCTCGTCTCTGAGGACAGAACTCTTCAGGAAAAGATTTATTTCATATCGCCGAAGAAACAAACCGCATGTAGAGAAAGGTTCATAAGGTCGGTCTCCGTTAGTAGGTGTGGAACCCAAACTTCATGTCGGTCACATATGATGATGAAAGATGAAACGCTTGTGTATCGTTGGCTTGGGAATGTAAGTAGCATCTATTATCTCTGCTCTACTATTATCAAGGACACTTTATCGCGGATTTTCAAAAATCCTTGATGATGTCAGTTTCCGCCGTTGTTGTGCGGCTGCTACGGTCCTCATGCTTCCACTAGAACTTGTGAGCTCTGAATTCCTTATAATAATGGCGGTCAAGCGATCGCAAAGGTAATACCACTCATGAAACCAGTGCTAATCTTGTTTGCAGTGACGGTGAGGGGTTTTAAAACAATGGAAAATAATATGCAGCAAACGCGTCTTTTGACTCTCCATGTTGAACGACGCAGAATTTTTTTTAAAAAAAGACACTGTCACCAACGGAAACAACAGAATCTGGAACTCTGGAGGAAAATAATTTGCCGATATGGTTATTGGATCGACCGTTGGTGTAATAGCATCTCTCATTGCCAAACATTTTTTTGATGGAAATTGATCTTAGTTAGCACCGGATTTCTAATTCTAATAGTTTTTATCCTATTATAACTTCCTGCTCTCTCTGCACTCAGGTAATCTACTCTTTCTCAGGATGCGTTGCTTTTGAATCTTTCAGTACAGCCTCATCATATTTTCTTTTGTTTATAATTACATTTTTTGCTACTTTTTGTAGAATATAGGTTTCCAGTTAAGTCGATTAAGAATTTTTCTTTTTACTCTTGTGAGTTATTATCTCCCGATCTACTTTTTTAAATTTTTTGACTTTATAAATTCATAAATTCATTCATGATAAATTTTTTCGCGTAGGTACTGCTCCTTTTCTTTTGATAGAAACTTTGTCGTTGACAACATTGCACTATGTTTAATTTCTTTTTTGTTTCTTTTCTTTTTACTTCTTTGGTTAGTGCCACTTTTAAAGCTTCAGATGTTCTTCTCTTCTCTTCTGCTGTCTCTTCTCTTTAATCTCTTCCGATGATAAATTCATGACAAAAACCCGGATCTTTATATTTTTAATCTCTAGAGTTTTCATTGTCTTGTTATTTTTTTTTTGTTTTCTCGCATTCAAATGCCCTCTGTTGTTTGTCACGCTTCTTTACATTTACGAAATTTCAAACCCTTTTTCGAATTTTACTGATCAAAGTGTACACACTGATCTTTCCCGGGGATTTCGTTTCTAAAAGGCCGCCATGGTCAACGATAACATTACAGTCCTCAACTGCATCGAGTGCATAAAACTATCCACCTGTAAATACACAATACAAAAGGATATATCATAGTTATTTAGGCGGACACCATGTTTCTTGTTGCACAAACTTCTTCACTAATCGCCAAAGATGTACTTCAAGAACTCCAATCCTTCCGAACGCTTCAACCTGTTTGATGTCCAATCAAATAAGAAGAGTTACCTTCAAAAGAGATTAAAAGCAGGTTTTTGGTGGAATGGTACAAACAATTTCGTGGAGAGGTGGAGGTGAAAAATTTGAGATCGAATTCGTAATTGCTTTTGTTCAAATGAAGTAAAAAATCCACGAGCTTGAACTGCAACCAAATAGTTTGAGCAACATGTTGATTATTTTCAAAAAAATGAATTAAAATCAGAAAAGGAGAAGGGAGGAGGAATGGGGTTTTAGTGGGAAGTTTGTGGTGAGATAATAATAAACAAAAAAAAAAATATTGCACTTGTATAAAATAAATAAACCTGGGGCAACCGATATGTAGCACCTGCAGCAAAGAAGGAATAAGGTAAGAAACATTATAACAATTTGAAAATACAAAGGCCGGATCATGGCGGCCGAGGGAAGTTACTTTATTTTGAAAAAACTAGCTACCCGCGGGCGGGAAGGGGGGCGTGGGTTAATGAAAAGACACACAAATTCATGAACGCTCCGATCCTTCCGTATCTCAAAACACACACAAAAAGTTTTACCGTTTCAACTTCCTTTTTAATTTTTACTGAATTAATGAGCAGTTAAATAACACCAATATCGTTGCCTGTCGATTTCCTGATTTCTTTGTTTCTGTTCCTTGGCTTCCGCAGATGAACAGCACTTCTACCGCTACGCAATCCGCCCTCGTTTTTTGTTTGTTTTAATAATCAATTGGGAAAATATAACGATTATCTTTATCCTTTGGATAGCGCTTACACACTTAAATTGATTATCTACTAGATATAGTCATAGAAACTTTTTTACTTAAATTGTACAACATGTATATAAAAAAATTGCGATCAACACCATTAGCTTTACCTTTTTATCACTTATAATAGAACACAATTTTACACAACTCATAACACAAATCAAATAACGACCAAAAAATTTCTGAATCCTCCGTAGCAGCTGATTTTCAATTGGCAACGGAAAAACATCAACGACTTTAACTTGCCTTTAACTTTCCTTCAACTTTAACTTGCCATTAACTTTAACTTTTTCTTGCCTTCTTGCGTACTGATCTCTACCTTTCTTGAATGTAACTAATCATAACCAATATCCAAACTATATTTACCGCAAATTTGTCCCAAGCGTTTCGTAAATTCAAATGGATGACAGCTTGGCCATTTCCTGAGACTTTAAACTGTGACTGAGACCTTAAACTGTGACTGAGACTTTTTTCGATTAATATTATTTATTTATTATTTAATTCTAATCTAAGTTCTATTTCATATCGTATGATATTCTTTTAACTTAAAATATTATGTATACAAATTAAAATTTTAATCAAAACTTCATTCGATCATAACAAATAATCTTCAGCTAATTGTGCTTGCTCTTTTTTTATTATTATTTCACCATGCCGCCCACATTATAACGGAAAACGTAAAAAACATCGATTCAAGATTGCTGCGAATGCAGAAGAGATTTAGAAATTTGGAAAAACTTTATTTGATGACTAATGAAGACAATTTTTTTTTCTGACGAATTTGAAACAAATGGTTGCAGAAAATATAAATAAAAATTAGAATATAAAACTGCAAAATTACATCTAATTTGATATGAAAGGAAGTAACCTGATATGAAAATATGGATTTTAAATGTATGAACGTGTGCAGTATTGGCATTACACAGAGAAGGAGAGAGAGAAGAGGAATGGAGATAAATTGGTAATCCCTTTTTAATTTTCATTGCAATCTTCATTGCAAACAAAAAATGCCAACCAAAGTTAAATAGGCTAAGATTTTTGTGAAACAATTCGAACCATATTTTACATATATCAACAGGATCTAAAGTTGTCCCTTACTAGACTTGAAAGTAACGAGATTTTGTGAAATTTAAGGTTTTCATAGTACTTTATTTTGGAATTAAGTTCTGGTTTCTGAAGCGTTGAATGATTTACTCTCTCCTTTGGGTAGTTTTCCAAAACTTATGCCCTATTTGCATTTAAAAATTTTTAGTCTGTAGGTAACCGCTTCTACTCGATAGTGATCGATATAGGCCCTGACCTATAGTACATGGACAAATTTTCATATTCACAGCAAGTCACTTCAAAGGGATATCAGTTTTTTTTCGTGCCTTTAGAATATACACTTTATTTTGTATGTATACACTATATATACTCGGCATAAACATAAAAATCGACGGAATAAAAGGCTTCAAGCTTCTTCTCCGGTCCTAGTTGTCTTCTGAATAAGGACGCAACTGGGTTTTTCTACTCATCCTAAGATCGTGGGCGAAAATTTGGTAAACGACCAGAAGATTGCTTCAATTGCTGAGGCTCGTCTTCACTATAAAATCAGCAAGTCTCGACTTATTCGGAAAATTGATGTACATTATCCTGCGGGAACTAATCCAAAAACTTCGTTTCTATTTCATTTTAAAAATTTCTAAATTGAAAATGGCGTATTTCATGAGTTTCCCATTTAATTTTAGGTTTGCTTTCGAGTCTAAATGGAGATCAATCGAAGCTGATATATGGAATTGTAACCGGAATTGGAGCAGTTACATTAGCAGGACTATTTTACTGGTATAAAAAGTATCAGTCTAACATACCACCTAAAGAATGGCGTCGGGTGGGTGAACTGATCGACTTAATTTGCTATCCTATAAAATCTTGCGGACCTATTAAACTTAAAACAATCAACTGTGCTAAAATAGGAGTTGAAGAAGGATATCTCAGGGATAGGTGGCTACTGCACAATACGTACTAGTTAAATTTTTCACAAGACTAATAAGATTTTGATTTCAGAATTTTCATGGTGATAACAACTAATGGCGAATTCCTCACTGGACGTCAGCATCCGAAGCTGACTCTGGTGCACCCAAAAGTCGAAGGAAGCACAATGACACTTTCAGCACCAGGAATGATGGATATTGATGTTGACATTGAACGATTATACACAGTGCCTCCTATTAAATGTAAAGTCTGGGGTCAAACCGTGAAAGCCGTTGATTGTGGTGAAGAAGTTGCACGATGGTTTTCTCGATATCTTTTGATGGAAGATTTTGGTCTGCGTCTGATGTTCTATCCAGATCGGAATCCAACTAGAGATGTTCGTCCTAAGTTTACTCATTTCGATACAATGTCATCCCAAGATACAGTAGGTGGCAATATTTTATTAAATTTTCAAAAGTATGTATTTATTTTACCTATTATTTTGGAAAATATCAAATTTTCAGGGTGCGCTTCATGATTCAACCAGTTTCCTACTTTTCAATGAAAATTCCATTCATGATTTGAATACTCGACTGGAAGAACCAGCACACACGCTATGTTTTCGTCCTAATTTTGTTATACGTGGTCCACCAGCTTACGACGAAGACAATTATAAATGGGTTAGAATAGGCAATGAGGCTATTTTCAAAAATATCAAGCCGTGCACTAGGTAAGGTATAATATACCTCATGTGTGCATCATCCGTTGTTCACCTCAACTCGATATTGCAATCGATAAAACAAACACACTTAAATTTGAAGTTGGATATTTTATCCAGTTGATATTAATCTAATAATATTGTATTATTTCCTAGATGCGTATTCACTACAGTGAATCCCGAAACAGGAGCCTTTCGTAGTGACGGTGAACCTATTAAAACGTTAAATAAATATAGAATATTCAAGGAAGTTGGTGCGACTCCTGCGTTGGGGATAAACTTAGGTCTTCGGGAATCTGGAGTTGTATCTATAGGAGATCCTGTTTATGTTGGAGTTTCTTAGCTTTTCAGTCACAATACTTTATATACGTACACTACTTTATTTATATAAGACATGCCAAGTAATAAAGTTTACAGTATTTTTAATACGGATCGCAAATTTGTAATAATTTTGGTTTGTGTTAAATTGCTACTTATAGAAATACAAAAATGGATTTGCTAAGGCAACAACTAAGCTTGCAACAACTAATCATACAGTGAAAATCAAATTATTATAGTTTAATAAACTATCGGTGGACATTACGTATGATTTTGTGTGTAAAATACTTTTAAAAAGTATTTAAAAGCTTAAAAAATTATTTAAATATATTAGAAATTATATTTATTATTGAACCATCTACATTCTGTTGGTGATTTAACTTATTTGTTTGACGTTTCTTTTTGGAAAAAGTGATTAGGTGTGTTGATTGTATAAGACGACTTACACGGACATGGTATGAATTATTATTGCAGTAAAGTATTTGTGAAAATTTTTGTAAATTGTCAATCTTTAATCCAGTTTTAGTTTTGTAGTAAATTTTTCGAGTAAAAGCGAAGTGAAATTATGAATTCTGGTTATGATATTTCCATGGAATATGTTTTAGCTTATCATGTCTTCACAGTATCATGTTTTCGCAACGTGTTATGGATGAAGTTGAATAGATGTCATATGCCCACTATATCGTCAGTTTACATTTACAGGTAGAGCCTTCATTTTTTTGAAAATGATGCGTGCTTTCAAAAAATATGGTGATACTTAGAGCATTATCATAAAAAAAAGGCGGAAGGATATATTTGATCATCCTTAATGGCCCTTATCACCTGTGAAGCAACATTTGTATAATATGCCTTTTCGCTCAATTACTTTATTTTAGCGAAATCATACTCACTGAATGTCCCCAAGCAATATTTTTGGCTTTAAAATAATAAAGCTGTGCCACTCCGCCCTAAAAACATTTTTACGACGGAGCAGCGCAGTCACTTCATTTTGAAGTCGTCAATAATAGGAGAGTCACTAAGGGAGTCTCATCGATAAACTTCACCATCAGTTCTTTATTGATATAAAAATTATATCATAGAAAAATTATAATAGATTTTCATCAAATGGATTGGTAGCCATTATCTCTCATCGACTATTCGACTCATTAAGTGCATTTTCACAAACAATGAAAGAACAATCAGATGAAAGCCATTACGAATTGAAAATTTTGATGGTCGTTCTTTTCCACAACTTTCTCATGTACAAATTATCTTTTCAAGATAAAGCGAGGGAAAAGGTGTAGAAAGGCAATTCGGTAATTTTATTTTGGCAATTTTATATTTATTTTAAGTATATATTATGGAGAACATTTTCTGAAATACTCAAACATTTTGTATTGAAATATCCCGGGGATATCCGCTGTCTCGCATTGTAAGTCATCTCTCAGACGGACAGCGTGTGTAAATCTCGAGATCGAAATTTTCATTTGAATTCAATTTTTCACAAAACTTTGAAGTATCTTTTGTTAAAAATTTCTATTCTTAATTATTGAACTATTCATTAATTATTGAACCTGCTCCACCACTCCGTACTACATCTTGAGCGTGCCACTAAATAAGGAAGGAAGGACATTTACGAGCAGAAGGAGTTTGAGCTCTTTTTTGAAGGTTTTCATCTAAAAGTCGCGGTTACGTTGTTCGAATCAAGCGGATTTGTTGCTTATTATCCTTGTAGTATATTTTGGTTCGAGTTTTCTTCTTGTTCTGGTAAATTTTCGGCAAAAATAAAAGTTCTCAATGCTTTGGAATTTTTCGTTGAGACTGTATGATTTGGCAGGGCTCGAAAGCAGATAGGGTTTTTTTTAGGGTAGTTTTGGTTTTGTTGATCTGAGGAGGGATTATATGATACAGAGAGCAATGTTCTTTGGGTATTCGAATGTTGAATATTGGAATCACTTGAGTAGGTTTATAAGTTCTATAATTCACAAATTTTTACATTGGAATTAATGTTTAGCTTTTGGTTTTCGAAAATAGAATCAATCTAGGAAAATTCTAGTGGACTAAGAATTGTTCTTGATATACTATTGTGGATCATTCAAGACCTTGAAGTCACTCAACTGTCGTCGTGTTTCCATATGTGATTTTCCGTATGACCTTTTGCACATCGTGGCAGCAGGGTGTCCGAGGAACCTGTCCTGAAGGAGTTTAAAAATTAGTCCATCTAACCACATCGTATCGAAGGCTTTCTACATATGAATGAGAAACGTTCCAACTCATTCTCTATGATTTAGTTTCCAACAGATGTTTGAGGTTACTTTCGCTATCGCATATATGGTTGAATGCCTTGCACGAAAACCCAATTGGCGATTCGGCGTCAACTCACATTTCTCATTGTGAGCGTTTAATGCTTTATTTAGTATCACTTCAAACACTTTGCTGATGTTGGGCAGCAAGCTGATTGGGCGATTGCTTTGAAGATTCTTTTACTTTTGTAAGATCGGAAATACCTTAGCCTTTTTCCATTCATTTGGGAAGTTTGAACTGCTCATCATGTTGTTGAGTGCAATAATTTCTAATAACAACTTCTGGCAAAGGTCGGAGAACTATATACCGTCAATACCACATAATTTCTTGTTGCATACCCTGCCAAATATGAAACACAAATCTTCATAGCTGACTCGGTATGAGATCAAATGTAAATGTTTGATTGAAGTGAAGAATTGGTGCGCCGTGCAGTCTTGATTTGAAGTTGGAAACTTTTGCTTTTTTGAAACGATTTCTGAAAATATCTGATTCTTTCTCGAAGGATTTAAAATGTGTATTCCGTTCAGCGCAAGTTCCTGCAATCCATCACATATAATTCTGTTTCCGTTTCTATCTGGAGTTGTAATATCAATTTCGATAACAGCCCAGTCGAGAAGATTTATCTCATTACCAGTGACTCCAAGATTCGAGACCTTCACTCCAGACCTCTTACGGAATAAACGAAAGTGGCATTTGGGACCTGTGGGCCCATACCCCTACGTTTTTCCGCCCGCTCATTGCTGACCTCATTCCTGAAATATGGACAGATTAAGATTCCGGACATTTTTCAGGTGTAATTTCAACAAAGTCAACGAGGGATGGTTGTAGTCCAGGAATTGCCGATAAATATTGTTGATGCGTGTGAAAAGCAGGCTTTTCAATCTTTTTAACATTGCGATGGTTGATGTTTCATGTCCTCCCATATTGATTCGTTGTTTAATCTCGGGCACTACTTTCTCGATCGTTTCCAACGTCAGCTTCTCTAACTTCGATGAATAGAGGTCTATTTCATTATAAGTCAGATTTCCGTAATTAGGAACCATTGAGGATGCCTTGTCATCATCAAAAGGAAGACACTGCTTTTGGTAATTCCAATTAAATATTTTTTGAAACTTTGCCCAATCTGTTTTTTTTTTAAATTCAATGGATCTTTTTCTTGTTGAACTGGAAAAGGAAGACATCATCCCTGTGATGATTGATTTTCATTTCGATTGCGTTATGGTCATTCTCATAAGGAAGCAGCCGTAGTTTCCGTTGAGGACTATTAAAGCTGAAGGACTATTAAAGCTGAATTCAAGTTTTGCATCAGAAATGTAAAGGTGCAAATATGAATTAGTGCTAGAGTATGTTGCGAGTTCCGACCCCATATAGGTTGCACCTGTATTCAATTTGGTTCTCTGTTATCCACGATTTCAGAAATACTCCTTTTGGATTACTGTTGAATGTCATGCTGTGCCATGAATTGAGATGGGTTTGAATGAGAAGCATGATGTCTGGTTTTTGCTTAAAAATAAATTCAAGGAGATAGTCACGTCGATGTAGAGTACTAATAGAGTTGACGTTGATCGTAATGAGACGAAGCTTATCCATGGCAATGTAACTGGATGACAAGTTATTTTGAGACATTTGAAAGACCTACACGATGAAAAAAAGTTGATTTTTAAATTTTGTTTATCGATACTCTCTGATACAGAATTAAGTTGCTGGTAAATTTTAAGAAGCAGCTCGTTGTTGCTTCTTACATTATTTGCAGCATTATCTGCTGGCCCGCTAGGGACAAGTGCAAATGATACTCCGGGCTTGACAAAGTTGGAAGGCTGTGGTGTACTTGAGTTTTCTTTGGAATATTTTTTTTTAATTTTGCATCTAGATATTGGGATCCTCCTCGATATGATGACCCAAAACACCGTAGTTAACGCAGTATAATTTTTGTTTAGCCTCCTTCTGAGCCACTTTGCACTCATCGGGGGCATGAACATCTTTGCATTTAACGCATCAATATTGCATGGCGCAGTAGGCAGCCGAACGACCAAATTTTTGACAGCGGTAAGACATTCCTTGAGAACTTGAAAAAGCCCGACCGTATTCTCTCCGTAGTCCAAACTTCTCAACAATAAGGTCTGATTTTTTTCACTTTTCGGTGTAAAGGTGAAGTGTGTAATCTCCCCAGAATTCAGATTTCCTCTTGCAATCCGACCAGCGCAGCATAATAATTTTGGCTTTTTTTGTCCCCGTAGCACTTAGGATTTTTTCTGGGATAGTTTGATTCGCATTCTTCTTCACCTTTGTTTCTTTATTTATTTCATGTTGAAGTTGCGGGTCTTGACTCTTCATCACTTTCTTGAGTAGTTATTTAAGGGACTGTAACCGTAGCCTTAATTCATGGTTTTGTTTTCGAAGTTTGATCACTTCGGTCACGTCTCCTATTATTTTCGTTTTGCGTCCGCCATCTGCGGAGTTTTCTTTTGTTGACGATTGCCACCAATTTCGTTTCTGATATCTCCTCGGGCTCGCCCAACGGTGGGAAGCCGTCGGGCTTCTCCATAACAGCAGCCCCGAAGTTGTCTTTGGGTTTTTACTTTTTTTAATATATCGAAGTGCAAATAATCGATACGCATATTTGCGTCAATAGCTTTAAGTTAAGCACATTCCAATAAAAGTGTTTTTTTTTAATTAATTAATGTTAATTTTAGTTTAATTTAAAAAAAAAAACTTTTGACAGTTGCCTTAATAAAACACGTCTGTACGCAATGAATGCTGGACTAAGAATAAGCAGATGGTGGTTGACTGTATGAAGTGCCTTGGAAGAATTGGTGAAGATCACGTCGACATGAAACAGGCTTTAAAACTCCGAGCGATGTTATTTGTGTAAGCAGTTGGATTAATAGTGGTAAAGCGACCTTTAAGGAAGCTATGTTGCTCAGGGGCAAAAACTGACCGTAATTCAACAGACAGTCGGTTGCGAATAAGACTTTCCAACTTTAAGTTGCTCTGGTAAATTGCTCTTTTTTTACAGTTTAACATATGTTATTGCTGTAAGATCTGTTTTTTCTCAGTTTTTTTGTGAACTGAGTAAAAATGAACTATCATACAAATCCTAGAAAAGAAATTTAGTCGGTTTCTTGATGTCTAATTATGTGCTTTTATAAGCAACGTCATTGCGCGAACAGTAGGTTTTCTTTAGTTATATTATTATTTTTTTTTTAAATTTATTTTTTGCTTTTTTAAACTCAGATTGAAAGTGTTTTTTTCAAATACAACGACATTTTGCTAATAATGTCTGCCAGTTGTTTCCTTTAAAAATATTTTAATAGCATATCTGTATTATATTGAATATTAGTTTTATAATTTTCTAATATTTGTAGGTATTTCTTATAAAACTAGTATTAAATATTAGTTTCATAATTAATACTTACAAGGATCACACTTCTTTACTAGCCATAAATGCCAGTAAATAGGAATAAATGATATTTCAAATATTCTTACCAAATAAACATTTATTCATACAAAAAGAGTATTTCAATTTATAGTTTAAAATATAATACATAATAATATAATTATAGTTAACATGCCTCCAAATGTGGATCAACACTAAATTGAAATTACTTTTGCATTATGTGCCTTACTTAAGCCCATCGACTTCCAATCAATTTTTATATAATATTTGTATTGTTTAAAAAAATATTTTGACTACCATTTCATGAACTACTGCACGAGCCTAGTTAAAATAACAAAAGTAAAGTTCAAATATAAGTCAGTTGCATTTGTTGCTTCTGATTGAAAAGTCATAACAATTAAAATAAAAAGAATTAATAGTAAATACACCACAGTCGTTTAATATTCAAGTAAAAGGGTAGGGCGAAAGTTGACATAAGATAGGATTGAAAGCGTTCACACAATTTAAATAGTTTAAAAACTATTTTACAATTATCATGTTCACTGCAGAGTATTTATGGTTACTTTATAAATATATACAATTCAAATGTACACCGCTATGCTTTACAGCTTATATCCTTGCTATACAATAAGTGAAAGGGTTATCATTTGATAGATGGGAAAGTGGAAGATAGTATTAGAAAATAGAAGTCGATTGTTTTGACAATGCCAAAGCCTCAAGTGAAATAATAGTTAAGAGCATTTTTTTTTTGTTTCAGCACAATTTAGTTACGACACATGTTAGATGAAAATAAAGTGCTGTTTTGTCTTGACAGGAAATTTAATATGTGAACTGAATTAAGTAAGAAGGAAAATCGAAACTAAAAGATTTATTAATCTGTCTACATGTACAACTAAATAATAAAGGTCAAAATGTATTGTTAACGATTGTTTTTAATTTTACAATAAATAATGGAGCTATGAAGAAAAACAATTTACAGAAATTGCAACTTCCAGTAAATGTAGGTTTTTTTTTGTTTTTTTTTCGTTTTTTGTTTGTAACTTTTCGTTGATTCAAAATGTTTTAAACAGTTCAGAGTATCGTTTGACATCTCTATATTTTCTTGTTTGTTTGTTCACTTTTTTGTTGAATTTTTGTTAAATAATTTTGTTGCTTCGCTTGAATGGAGAAATTGGGCAGTTTGGCTTAGATGAGTGAAGTAATAAGTCGTGCCTTGAAGTTAACTATCCTCTCGCTTGTTTGAGCGATGCGCTGAAATGAAAATTCGTTTGTTATTATTTTTGTACAAAATTTTTAGAATATTCAATGCTTCATTTCTAAAATTAAATAAACAATTAAGTAAACGTTGAAGAAATAGCATTAAAGCTAAACTCTTGTTCCGGGGACAAGATTTTTAATCGAATTATTAATGACTAAATTATTCAATTATTTTCAAGTCCTTTATGTAATTTGGTCATGCGGTAGCTGAATTACATTGTTTTCTAGGTAAATTTTGTGTACACTTTTATTTCTATTGCTTCAACAAAACAGGCAACGATCCAAAAGATTACAAACAGATAAATCTGTACTGATATCCGAAACAGCTTTAACAGACTTAAAAGACTAAATTTAACAGATTTAAAGTATCATCGCGGCTTGTTAAAAACTATATCGAAATATTACAGTAGATGAATAATTCTTCCAAACAAAATACACCAAATAAGCGTCAATCATTTGGAATTAAGTTTTACTTAGCAGTAGATGCTAATAGTTTTTAACATTTAAATTAGCAGAACCATATTTGCAACGAGATTGCAATATATCCAGAGACAACTCATTTACAAGTATCCCGCTAGCAGAAAATTGCTTGCACTCAATACAATTTGAGGTGGGACCTTTCAGTCGAACAAAAGAGAATAATCAAAACCAGCGGAGTAAACAAAGGGCGAGATGCCTAAAGGCGTCGTTCGTTCCCTTAAATTTATATAAATCAGAGCACTGCGCCCTTACTCTGTATAAAAGTAAGCGTAAAGTAAAAATCCTCCTTTTAAGCCTCAAACATAAAAGTATACAAGCAGAGTTGCAAACGTGTTCCAAAAATTCCTTGCTTATCTGATCGGTAAGTTTTTATTTTCTCAACGTTGGCAATACTTTTATTGGCGTTCTGTCAATGTTTTTATTTAAAAAATTTGTCAAATTAGTATTCAATTGGTGTCCAAGCAAAGAAGTTGAAAAATTGTTGTGCGGCGATTTTTATAATGGATGAAAAGTTAGAACAACGTACGTGCCTAAAATTTAGTGTTCAAAATCAATTTCCATGTGCCAATTCGTTGAAAATGTTACAAAAGATGTATTGTGAATCGTGTGTGTCAAAAACACGACCATACGAATGGTATAAAAGGTTCAAAGGCTGCCGAGAGAGCCTACAGCACGATGAGATGGCCTCGATGGCCATCATCGTCTGTTACCGAAGAAAAAATAGAATCGGCGAAGCAAATCGTGTTGGAAAATCTTTGTGTATCAATTGGAGATTTCTTAGAGATACTTATCTCTAGAGGTGCTTAGAGAGATTGCTTAGTTGTTGAGCTTCTCATATGGATCATATGAAAATGTGTTTACTTTAACTGATATTTTGGGCATGAAAATTGGCATCTCGGTTGGTGCCAAAAAAGCCTGAATTTCATTCAAAAACATCGTCTTACTGATGTGGCCAAAGAGATGATTTCCAACGCAGACAGCGACCAAAAATTCATCGAACGCATCATTACAAAACAAGGGTTTATGAATTTAATATGCCGACCGAATCGCAATTGTCCGAATGGTGCTTCGAAGCTAACTCAAATTTCCATTGAGACCATAGAGACCATAAAAGAGAATTTGCTGCGTGAGCTGATGGCCACACCTTTGGTGGCCTATAAAAAATGTATGGAAAATTGGCTCAAACATTGGCATCCATGTATTGCCAAAAAAGGAGAGTATTTTGAAGGAGATTCTATAAAAATGAATTAAAAATTTTTTGTTTTGTTTTTTTTTGAAATTCCCATAGGGTATAATGAGGCAACGTTCGTTGTCGATGTTGCAAGCAAATACAATTTACGTACTATATTAAGAGTGCACCAGCCTGTAATGTGCTTAAAGGAGTTTGTATGTTGTTCAGCCGAGGAGTTAGCTCACAAAAGCAATGAGAAAATTTGTTATAATTAAATCGTTTCCGTTCTATCACCTTCAATGTCAGGGTTTAAAAAATAGTTGCTACGTAGCCTACCCTTTGCATTGTTTGTGGTTTGAATATTTAGTGTTATGCCAGTATTCGTAGCGAGAATACCTGTATTTTTGTTACAACCTGCTAAGATATTTTGAAAGATTATTTTTCCATCGAAAATGCCTGAAAAAACTGAACTGATTGCAGAAAAGTGATTTGGAATAGAACTTTGAAGCTGAACAAGAAATATCACAAGCGGAAATAGAAAGTGAAAAGAAAATGTAGTGTTCGCGATGCACTGTGCAACCCTTATTAAAGGGTTTGACGAGAAAAGTCTTGACGAGAATAGACCAAGAACAGGACGAAAGGAAATATCAACAGCACGCTTGGATCCATCACTCTCATGGTTTTCTTTGTGGTGGAGTTGATAATAATGTGGAATTCAAGTCATTCTGTAGCAAATACCGATAATGTGAAGTCAAGTTATTTTATTCATTTAGGATAAAAGGAAATGTCGGATTAAAAGGATGTTATCCATTTAACACAACTAGTGAATGACATAAGGATTATTTTGGATATGTACAGAATATAACATCGCTGATTAATTTAAGTTCAGACATTCAAATCAATCTGACTCGTAAGTTGATGAAAATATTAAGCCAAACCCTTTTCTGAGGACAGAAGGGTCGAAAGAAAGACTTTTAGGTCATAAATTTTATGTAAATAGTTATGGAATAAATTTTGAGCTTTCGGACAGGTTTGATAAAAGCCGATTCAAAATAAACAAAGCGATTTAAAGTAAACAAAATAATACTGAACAGTAAGTATATGGGTTATAATTTTTAGGGGCTTTTGAAGCAATAAATAATTTTCAGATCATCGGTAATGCAAATGACATCAGTCTATACTAGATCAGCGTTCCCTTAGGCAGTTGACTGACAAAAATTCGAACAGAAAATCGAGGCCCTGTTTGGTATTGAATGTAAGTAGGAGGCGTATGAGTAAGTCTACTCGTCCTTGTGCAATAGGGGATCTCAAAATAGTCTTTTCCACGGCTATGAGTGAAGCATTCAAAATTTTTTGCGTAGATCTGCGGAAATAAGGAACTCACAAAAAGAGCGCGGTCACTGGTGAAGTGAGTAAGTTCATGAAAATTATTTTACTAAAATCGAAGGATTATTTGGAAAACAGCCAATAAAGAGGATATTTCGGGCAAACAGAGATTGGAATGCGAAGGTTTATGACTTTACATTAAGGGCTTTTTCCTTAATATTTTAAATATATTGATAAAATGCAAATAGTATAATTATTTGTAATTATTATTATTAAAATCTTATACTTACAAGTATCAAATCTTGGATCAAATTCGCGATACCACGATTGGCAAGAACAAACAATCGTGTTACTGGTCCGGGAATGCCTTCAGTGTATCCATCTCCCCCGGCAACGAAAGTATCTTCCCCTGACACGGCAGCATTGGCTTTTTCGTCGCCTTGAGGTGTACCAACACTTCCCGAGAATAACTATAAATATTGTAAGTATTAGAAAAATCTTGAAGATTGACATTTTTGTAAGAAAAGAGTTAAAGTAAACAGTTGAAACATGTATACTAAAACCACATATTATATTTTCTTTGATTTTTTTTTGTTTTTGCTTTTTTCACTTAGTAGATTTATGATGGAAACAGTTGTGATTGTCGGCTGAGCTGCAGGATTACACACATTTTCATTTGAATTTCAGTTCAATCGTCTGTCATTTTGTCAAATACTTTTGATTTTGTTATTTTGGGGTATATCTGAGAGTGTGAGGAGATTTCAATCCAAACAAAAACTAAACGCAACAATGTTAGCACAATTTTTTTGTGTGTATCTAAAAGTATAAATGTACTTGTGTTAATCAATTACGATTTGACAATTTTTCATATGTACATAAAGTTTGATTGAAAAAGTAAAATAGAATTACAACATGCAATTAAAAAGGCATCGCAAGTGACGAAAATCATCGTTTCAAGTAGAAGAGTGCTTGAATAATAAGGATATATTTTTAATTTGAGTCAATTGGTTAGAATATTTACATCGTCTTAAATATATTGTTAAATTTGTTCTGTAATTTTTTTCAATTCCAGTTCATGCTCTGTATTATCTGTACAAGTTTTAAAAAATTCGATTCATGCGTGAATATCAATAATATATTCAAAAACACTTGGGACATTGTGACAGATGATTACGATTACGATTTATTCGTTTGAAGTCTTATACTTTTTTGAACAAAACATATCAAAAAATTCACGTTTGACCGTCAATCCAGCTGCTCAACGTTTCAGGAAAATTTCAAAGTTTACTTGTTGTATCTACATAACTTTCAAAAAAATATACATAAATATATATAATTACAAAACACATGTAACAATATATTTCAAGCACTTTTCCAGCATGCAAGGATCAATATAATTCTATTTACAATAGGAAAATACTAAGAATTTTCAACTTAGTTTGGAAGAAGATTAACATAAGTTTAAATTGTTATATTTTCATCGTTAAAATTTGATGAAAGATCCAACAAGTTATTAAAACCTTGGAGTGAAAAACCAAAATGTGAATTCTTTTATCAATATTAGATACTATTTTGTGTACAAAATTTTTCAAAAACATTAACTTCAGTATTTTAAAAAATCAACAAAATGAACGATTTTTTATTTACTCAGGATGACACAAGTTCATTGTGTTTTTATGAAAATACAATTAAAGAAACAAAATATGCTGAGTCATAATTAACATTCCATCAGGACCAAAAAGTCAAAGGTTTGTGTTAGTTTTGATTATTAGTTGGAAACGTTGGTTATGTACAGGAAGAATTTAGTCAGGCTTTAAATTAAAAATGTAGAATTAAAACCTATGTACATATTATGCAATTAGTCAAAACCGTTAATTTTGACAACAAGGTTATTTACAAAAAGTAAAAACTTTATTTTTTAATTTTTTTTTTGAAATTTTTTCAAAGTATCTTGTATGTGTTCTTTATTTTGAGTGTGTTTTGTGTAATTGATCGTTACCCCATCATTTATAGTCCCTGATGTCCGTTCATTGTTACTGATTGATTGTCCTGGTACTGGTCCCGGTCCTTGTTGTGTATTGATTGCCGTTAATTTCTGTGAACCTGTACCGTTGAGATCTAGAGATTCTGTTCCAGCTACAACACGATATACAGTGCCAGCAGCTCGTGCAGCACGATCAGCTGTACGCTGATTTTCATTTATTTTTTGTTATTTTTAAAATAATGTGTTGTTGGAGGTGTGTTGTTGAATTTTTTTTAAATTTTTTTCAATTTCAATTTTTTCTTAAAGATTTTTATCAATAATCGTTTTTTTAACTCTTCAAACAAAAAATTTAATAATTTGCGCGCTATAAATATGAAACGTATGCTTGCATTCTTACTTTATTCCTGTAGATTGGAGGGATTAAGGAAACGGAAAAAGAGACTATTTTGGAAATTTATCCAAATTGTGATGGAAAATATTTTGAAAAAATAATATTTTATCTATAGTGCGTATTGAACAGTTATTTCGTTAATTCTGATCAGTGTGAACTATGCATTGTAGGCGAATAAATACTTACACGTATGATGTCAAACAAGAAGTTACCGGAACCGCCACCGTCTTTTGAGCCTCCAAAGTTCAGACTAAGGAATCTGAAAGAACGTTTTGAAGTTTTGAAAATCAATAGTTGCATTTTAATTGCATTGTATTATGAATTTTTATCTTTTCTATCATAAGCTTTAAATAATGTATTAGCTCTTGAGTAAACTTAATTTTTTATCCGATATTGATAATGAGAAAAACACTGTTGTCACAGAAAATCAGTGAAGAGTAATCGAAGTATTACTCATGCAAGGTACAGGTGGAAAAAGTACACAGAAATTGATAAACTTTATACAATACGAAGCCTGCTGAGAAAGTATAGCGAATTTTGAATTTTCTCGGGCTACGTATATTAAGTTTCCGATTTTTATGCTGCGTTATGTTGGTACTCATAGCCATCACTTATGCTGTCATGTTCGGCCATTTTGAATCTTCAGTTAATTTTATGCAGCTTTTTTGCTTGGACGTGTTTTCGGCTTGTCTTCGATTTTTGTGCCTTTTTATTATTTATTTTTTGTCGAAAAGAATGGAATCTGTATCAATTTGTGTGTGAATAATATCTTTACGCGAACGCATTCCGAATTTTGTCTGTGGCATATGGTACAGTTACCTTGGGCCAATGCAACGTTGAGAAAATGTGAACGACGAGCACGTTTAGAACAGACGAAAACATTGATAAATTGATGAATTGGTCAATCATCGAACCGGTATTAGAGAAGCTGCTGAGGCCTATACCTATCAATTGGCTCGTGCCATTCGGCTTGAGACGGGTCAATTAACTGGTCGATTTCGACCAAAAGCAGCATCGCATTGACATATCTAAGGAGCTGTTGGACGCTCTCCGTGACGACCAACCTTGTTCCTGAGGCTCATAACTGGTTATTAATGATAAGTTTATGGTTATGACGTGGAAGTCAAAACTCAATCATCCCAATGGAATTTACTGCCTGAAACAAGACCGAAAAAGCGGGCCAAGTTTTGGTCAAATGTGAATGTTTGCTTGAAATTTTTGTCTATTGCAAGGGCGTGATGCATCATGAGTTCTTGCCACAGGGTAGAATGGTCAAAAGGAAAATTACATACAAGAAATGCGTAAGGTGCAGGAAGTGATCTCTGAGAAACACCCAAATCCGTGCAGGTGAGCTGAAAATTGGCTTTTGGACCATGATAATGCATTTTGGACCTGCTCATACCTCGTTGCTTTTGTGCAAATTTTTGCCCAAAAGCAATCCCTTCATGATGCCGCATCCACCTCATTTCCCAGAATTGGACCCCTGTGACTTTTTCTGTTTCCCGAAGCGGAAGCGGCCCATGAAAGAACGATATTACGCCACAATTGAGGAGATATCGACGGATTTTTTTATTATTCTCTTACTATTATTGATCTCAGCATGAACTAGTGAGTTTATTATTTCTAGTTTTTGAGAGGAATGTTCTTGTTTTAAGCAAAAATGGGAAGTTTCCATTTAAAATTTAAATAACGTTTCAAATATATCGATGAATTAAAAAGCAGCCACCATCTAGCGTGTGAAGGGGAGGGTAGTTTGCAGCTCTTGAATTTATCTAAGAGTAATTATTATGATATAATTCTCTAGTCATGAGAAGAGATTATACAGATTTTGGAGATATGTTAATGCGCAAGTCACCGCACCTTTGCCATTAGGTTTTTGGGTTGGTTGGAGAAGGCTTTTTACGCGTAGAGCGTCGGACTCCTAGTGACACGATAAACCCTAAAAGGTTACCGATGAAACACCTCATCTGTTAACTGGAGCACCTAGCCAGAAATCCATCGGCACATAATTATGAACTGAGCCTGCGTAGTACCGACAAAACTTGTCACGGTTCAGGATAATCATGAAGGAGGCATGAGCTTCGGTATTTCATTACAATTTCACAAAACTTTTGACGTGTTTACCTTAACGTTCGTTCTATTAAAAGGAAATAGAGACTCATGCGTTTTAGACATTCAGGAATTTCAGAGATGCTGATAACTGGCTTTACTTTGCCGGTTCGATGGGGACATTTGGAATGTTTTTACAGGAAGCGATGAAAATTGATCTTATTTATTGAAGACTCTAATCTTCAAAAAAAAAAAAAAAAATATATAAGAAAAATATGAGAGTTTTGAGAAATATTTAATTTTTTTATGAAATCTGTTCAAATTTTCTGCACTTACCTCTTGTTACGGTCATCGTCGGCGATTTCGGGCTCATCATCCAACGTGAGTTCATCGATTGCTGGAGCTTTTGATTCTGATCCTTGTTGATCATTGGAATTTGTTTCGTTTTCTTCGGGATTAGCAGCTCGCTCGGCAGCTTGTTGAGCACTTTGTTCAGCTTCAGCTTGTCGGGCAACACGTATCGTTTCTTGTAATTGTTCATTCAAAGCCGCCATATCGATGGAATTATCACCATTCTATATATTTTTCAAATTGTTGGTGTTGTTGTTGTTGATGTTTTTGTCGAATAAATGTACATTGTTTCATGGTTTTAATATATTTTTGTTTGTATTTTGTTTTTGATTTTCAATTGTCGTTGCCAATCAGCACGTTATGATCAATTCGATGATATTTTGTGTCGTACGAATTCAATTCGAGTCATTGAATGAGTTTCGATTTATTGAATTTTGTCGATTTTCAATACGTTTTTTATAGATTGTGTTTTGTGTATTGGTATTTTTGTTTGTTGTAAGCAGAAGAGAAAAAAAGAAAGGAGATAGGAGAAATGAAATTATAACCGGTTATATAGTTATGATGATCAATAAAAATTTGTTTCTAATACAATATTAATTATTCAGAGTGTATGAATAAATTAGCAGTGGCAAAAGTGTTTATTTCGATTTGAATTATCCTTGTCAATTGCATTCAATTTTGAGTTTTTTCTTGTTTGATTGCATTTGAATTGATTTCAATGAAATAGTTTAGTGCAATATAAACTACTCGTTTTGAATATAATCAATTAATTAATATTCAACACTTGTACCATTGTCGGGATAAAATTTAAACAAAAGAATGTTTCTGAAAAATGAATGTTATATACCATCAAGTAGGCAAGTTCTATGAAAACTATTGAAAAACTAAAACTAAAGAAAAGAAAAGAAAATAAATGATCAATTCATTTAATCGCTAGCTAAAAGTAAATTTTCAAGTTGCAACTTCTACAATGCAGATGATTTTCTTGTTGTTATGAATTGGAATGGCCAAAAGAAATACTTTTTTATGTATGCCATATACGATGCAATAGTTCAATGCCGATAGTGATACAAGAGTAAAAGCGATTGAAAGTTATACACAACCGTAAATAGCAAATGACCAGTCATATTTGTTGGTAGAATGACTTGAAGAAGCTTTGAGCCTTCTTCAATCCTTCTGGTAGAATGAACGTTTTCTACGAATTCATTTGCAGATCACATATTAATACAGAGAATACAATAGTTAGCTAAGATGTACTGAAAAAAAAGCTTGAGAAAGAAAAATACTGAAATGAATTTGAAAAGGTTCAAAGTTTGGAAGGAAAGAAGTTTTGTCAGGAGCCCTTTACCTTCATAATTCAGAATACGAATAAAATGCCAGCAAATGGTTTGAAATTTAAAGGAAAAATTCCGTCTCATCCGTGTACCTACGGGGAAAATTTGTCCGTGCGAAAATTTAATTATTAACTTGTACGTTCGAAATATAGAAGTCATACGTAGAAGTCAAGATTAATTGGCTGATGTATTCATTTGTTGCCATAAGTAACAAAAAACAACTTGAAAAGTTAGTTAAGTTGAAAATAGCACTAATTATAATACTTTGCCCCTACAGATGTTTGTGTTTATGCCTTAAAGGGATGAATAAATGTTAAGATGTCAGTGAAGAAGGCAATTGATGAGGATGGAGTATAGCAAGTATTTGGAAAATATGGTAAGATGTTACATGAATTGAAGGTTGTACACACAAAAACTACTTTGGATACGTAAATATTAAAGCAAAATCAGACCACCTTATTCTTGTGCATTGGACTGTATATGCTACTAATATCATAACTAATTACTCATCGGGTTTTATCCAAACACTGATAACACATGAGCATTATCCTTGCAAAGCCAAACTGGGTATATATTACGCATAATAATTTTTATTCTAATCATTCGTACAATGAAATGTGTGGTTATAATTTTCCATGTAATCGATGGAGTTGAAAAGTATTACATGGAGGCAAAATTATGCGCATAGTGCAGTGGAAATTAGAATTAAACTAATTAAAGGTACTAGAAGTTAAATTTTATTAAAATATTATCAATTATCAAAAAATTCCCAAAATATTAAAGTCTAAATTATGCCGCTCAAATGATGTTGCTTTCATCTGATATTGTCGTCGCTTCTTCAGCATTTTCACTTGAGCTGGCGGTACCGGCATCGTCATTTGGCGTATCAGCGGTGGTATCTCCATTATCACTATTGCTAATATCATCGTTATTACTATTATCATTATTTGTATCGTCTCCAGGATTATCGTTAGTGGCATCGTCGCTAGTGTCGCTATTGTCAGTCGATGTACTATCAGTTCTAGTAATAAGATCGCTGTTTAGATTAATCGATAAAATATCAGAATCGGAATTGGCAACTTCTACTTTTTTCATGAAAACAAAACTAGGTTCTGTTGACGATGATCCTGTTGAATCTGATTTCGCGCTGTCAGCGGTATCGTTCGATGTTGAGTTATCGTCGTCGTCATCATCGAAGTTTGGCAATTCAATTTGTACGCGAGTCCCGCTGGGGGCATTCGATGTTTCGCCATCATCATCGTCGGTAAAATCAGAATCGTAGCTGGTGCGCGAACGTGATCCTCCATTGCCTTGTACGGCAGTTCGAAGGATAGACGGTCCAATGGATCGGATCAACTGACCAACAACTTGATTAACTTTGTCTTCCACTTGCTAAATGTCCAGGACGAGCGTTACAATAAAATAATGAGTTAAGTTAATTAACGTTTTTCTTTCCAAATCAATGTAAATCTTGTTTTAACACACAGATGGAGAAATTATAAGGAGTGCTTTCTGCAAAAATTGATGGTTCTGTATTCATACCAATGATGGTTTGGGATAATGCTACAGATGTTTGTATTTAAATGGATTATGAACATGCATATCTGTGCAATGTTAAGTTCGTCTGATGGTTTTATTTGATCGTAGATCTTGTCGATAAGTATTGCTTTGTCCTTTCAAGTCAAACATGTTATATTCTTGCAGCATCAAACTAACTAGATCAATATCAATGCATTGCTTGGACGTGAAACACCACAATATCCTTAATAAATTGCTTATACGCGCGCCGAACGTTTTCGATACTATATTTACATACATACTAAAGAGTATGTGTTCAGATTTTATTGCTTTGTATTTACAGAAATTAAAAGCCTTAAAGTTTACACCTAGCAAGTACTATTAGATCGTCTGCATTAAACCAATTACATATAATTAGATTCCTTAGTAATTGGCTGCTTAGTTTTGTTAAATCGAAAAAATATTGTGCAGAAGTATGTACAAGTCATATAATACGAGAGAGAAAAGAGAGTAGAGAAGGCAAGGGCTCCAATAATTTGATACAATAACTTAAAATTTTGGCGAACGTTGACAGTAAATTCGAAAATTAAATCCTTCAATACATGCGACAAACATGTTTCGATTTCATGATTGGTTCTTGCCCAAAACTAATATGTTAACATATACAATCGAAATTGCACAAGTTAGTTTTCGTTCCATATCTGTATAAAATTCTCAACTATTCGTTTCTGCAATTTATAAGCTAGTTCTTCGATATATACATTCAAATTAACACACAACCTAAAAGTGAACTTCAAAAAAGTATTTAACAACTAGGTTATCCTTTCAACCCTTTTAATTTTCATCATAATTTTATACGGAATCAAAGAAGAGGTCCTTGAAACTGCATAAACGTTAAAATAATGATTTGTTTGTAAATGGTGAATGGATTTAGATGCATGTCATTTATATTGATCTACAGTCAAGATTCGATAAGTTTGAAGCTATGAAAGTATGATATGGTTCCTTCCTATGTCATATCCTTAGATGTCTCTTAACATCTCTTAAATTAACTGATCGAGTACTAGAAATAAATAAAACGAGTTGAATGGGAAATCGATATTTCTTGCGTAAATATACGACCTGCTTTAATCAATTTAAAACGTTGCGGCTACCTCTTTAGTCTACAAGCGCAATGAATTACTTACCATGAGATATGTATCAACCATATATGGACTATATCAGTTTGTTTAACTTATTATAAGATTATTATACCATTGTCAGCTTTTTCTTTATTGAGGGCGACCGTAGAGTAAAGTTCTACAATAAAAAAGCGCCAGAAAGTAAACATACCTCAGCGCTCGCTCGGTTTCTATAATGTTTGGAGAGTTTTTTTTCTTAATTTATAACAACAATATTAACCCAGCGTGTTCCGAAAGAAATAACATGGTTTCGACAGTTTATAGCTTTGTTTAACTGTTGGCTTTCATCAAAAAAGATTTCCTATCTGATTTTCCGTCTGAATTCACGTTTGCAATGCTTTCATTTCAAAATTGATATAATGTCGGAGGTTAACGACTAGTCAAATTTAGATATCTCCAAATATCACCAATATCTCACATTTGATGTTGCTCATTTACCGCAGATGTTGCCCTACTACTCAAAATCTTAAAAATTGAACCGAACGTAGACTTGTATATATACTCTTTTTATTTTTGACAGACTAAAAAGCGAAAAACGCTACTTCAAAATTGAAAAAATCAACTAATGTGTTTTGGGATATTTATGCAGATGGTTAAATTCAGATTAACTGAGGCATGAGCAATTTTCACCAAAAAATACATAAAGAAATTTATCTACACAAAATTCGATGTCAAATAATGAGCCATAGACTTTCAACTACGAAAAAATTCCTGTGAAAAGTGACCAGCAAAGTTATTGAGATTTTTTTTGAGATAGAGATATTACTTTGACAGTAGTTTTAAGTGGGCCAACTTCATTTAGACCAAAGAATACTGTAGCGGACAGCTCTCCAACCTATTCCGTTAGCGAAAACGAAACGTCAAAAATAGGTTACTGGCATACTGGCAGACACGTAAGCGTGTAAGTGCTATATGAACTTCGCTATGCTTTACCTTTGTTTTGGAAAACCTATGATATTTCCGTTTGAGATCATAAGTTTGATGACTTTGGTTAATAAATGCCCACTTGACATAAGCGATACATGTTTAATCCTTACGTAGAGATGAAGTGTCATATCAACAAGGAAGCCAAATATATAAGACTGTTTGATCTAGTGTCGGGGTAGATCGTTCAAATGAATGAATGAGTTTTGCAATGCTTTCAAAACGTACCGACATTTCTGCTTCCTTTGTTGAAAAATGAGTTACGACATTTAAAGACTTTAGAAATGTTGTCTGTGTGACAGGTAGTCCATCAAAATAGGTTCAGAAAGGGGCCTACGCGAACGTCCATTGGTCAACGCGATCTTACATTAAAAGACAATATAAGGTCCTTTACAACTTGTCTGATAAGGCTCTGATTCTGTGATATCCAGACAGAAAAGAAAAAGTGTATCAGCTAGTAACAAATGCGTTGATGTCAAACCTCTGGCATTAAATGTGACAGTACAGTCGCTGTTGCGGAAAAGCATGTAAAAAAAATCTTGATTGGAGCAAATAATTTTTTCTGATGCATCGGTGTTCGTTTTCTGCTGAACGAATAGTATTTGAAGACTTTGCAGCTGACAGTGACAACTCTTGGCAGATATGAGCGTCTGCGGATGATAATTGGAAATGGAGTGAAATTTGGCCATTTCGGGCAGAATCTTATTTACAAAAATCCTGTATGCTCAAATTATGAATCAAATTTATTTGAAATGGTTTGCTTAAGAACAGCAAGGACCGAGATTCGCCTTTGGATTCTAGGAGAGGAGAATGATTTTAAATGTCAATTTTGTCTCTAAGCTCAATAAGCAATAAGCTGTCAATAAGCTGAAATGAAGAAAATTGTGTGACAACTTTGGATTTATTATCGCGACGTCAAGACATGAACCCGAGAAAACATGAGGTGATTTATCAAAAAACCTAAACGGAAAAATAAAAAGAACACAAAGGACTTGAGGACCCACGCTGGTCTTTTAGGTCTTTTGCTGGGCTTTTTATATAACTCACACAGGAGCTAGATTGGAGTTATATAGAAAAATTAAAGGAATTCATTCGGATTACATGGATAACTGACAACTGGACTCGATTAGTTTCGAAAAAAAGGATTACTATGTAACATTCGAAATATATTTAACTTAAACAATTTATAGTGTTTTTCATGCTTTTTTGGTAACACATTCTTGTGAAATACACCTTACGACAGATTTTAAATAAATGAACATGATATAAATTAAAAACATACAAACATTATCAGCATAGACATAAAGTGGTGGTTCAACGACAGGATTGGAGCTGAAATGTTTAATTGCCCCGACTTCAAGGAATTTATATTGTTTGAACTTAAGACACGGAGTTCTTAAAGTTTACTTGTAAAACATTTTGGACACGTTTTTGGTGGAAAATTACAACGTTGCTCACGTAAATTATAACTTAAGCCTGATTAGTCAATGATTTATAATTATTCAGCGCTAAAGAGGGGCTCGGTTTTTAACTCAAGTGAAAAAAAACATGAAAAATTTCAAATAATTAACAAGATGACTTTGTGCAGTAAAAAAATAAAATCTTCGAAAATCCTTCACCCATTCAATTGGATTTCATCAAAAACTTCATCAAAGTTTTTAACAAAGTTGGACCATTATTTGCATAGACGCAGATTTAAGTGAAAAAATTCGTTTTTTTGTTGCAGACCAAATTTTTTTGATGGTTGGTTGGTTCCACTGGGACTTGCTTTCCTTTTGTTGTCAACCCAACCAACCACCAAAAAAACTTTTATTAACCCTAAAAATAAAGAAAGGGAAAAATCTGAAGGACCAACTTTTTGATTAAGGTTCCAGGATTCTGGAAATGGGATATGGAAAGTTTCAGAATTTATAGCGTAGTACGAAATATGAAAATTGTGTTGAGCTTATGATCTATCTTCGATATAAAAATTTGAAGCTGGGTTGTGACATTTCCCAAACATTTCAATTTCTTTAATCTAATCTTAATTTTCTTCGGACTAATTATAATGATGTAAGTCACGAAAGTGGTGCCAAATTTTATATGGACATGTCAACAATACCAAAGACATAATCAGGCTGATACTATGCGTCAAAGTTAGTCGGAATGTTATTGGAACTTGAGTGGCGATACTCCAAAAAATTATTTAGAAAAATAATAAATCTTTGATTAGAAGTATGAAATTGTTCTTACTACTTCGAAATTTTCATTTTCGTCCTGCGCCGGTTAGTTTCCAGTTTTTGTAGTTTATGAGAGTTTGCGTGGAAAAGCCGGAGGCAGGAGTAAGGCTGCTTTTTAAACCAAAAAAAAAACTCCCAAAATTGGAATTTTTGAAGTTACTTATGGAAATCGTAAACAAAATAGTGTGCAATCTTCTGTGATGTTTTGTCCTATACTACGGAATCGCGTATGTGAACAACCGAAGGGAATAGGTGGCGAACGATTGAATTTTGTTCGGAGGAAATATAAAAAAATCATTTTATATCTGTGTCGAACAAAACACAGAGGAAAGCGAAAAAAATATAAAAAAAGTTTATCCGTAAGAGTGCATTCACTTATTTAGTATCTTATTACATGAGGAAAAAAACCAAGAAACAAACTCTCTGAATGTCTTTTATTTTAAAGAAAGGTTAATTAAGGCAAAATCGAAAAACATATATGCATATTGCATAACTACAAGAGAAATTACCGGTAATATTACATGAAATGAACTATGAAATCTTCCCTCTAGCCTCAGTTTAACATTTTCGAATTATTTTAAGTGCATTATTAGTGCTTTGCTGAAGTATTTTCATTTGTTTTTTCACCTTCACAAGCTACCGATTGTAGATGCATTATTCTTTCGAAATAATTCAATTTCGTGGACTTTTCAATGATCCTCGTAAAGCTCAAATAAATATAATGAAAACGATTTGCATTGAAAAATGTATGCTTTTGAAATTACAAACTATAGTGGCTGCCATTAAGTTGGAGTTTTGACCTACTTATTATCACTGTGCTAAAGACATGCATGGTACACCAACTCGCTTTTCTCCACACACTCGCTTATCGTATGGGAGTTAACTTTAGCGCCTTGCAGCGCGCACGTAATCGGAGCAAGTCTGAACGGCAAAAAATCCAAAAATACAACAACTAAGACGACGATGCAAAGCTCAAAAATACATATGCTCAAGAAAATCTTGTTAGACTGCAAAAAATCTGACCCAAAACAGTTGGTTGCAGATTTGAGATTGAGTTTTCAGATAAAAAGTAAGTAAAATCATGAAGCGGTCCAACAACTTTCGATTTCCTCGTCCACTGGCAAGCGTAAGAAAATGATAGTTGTTGCATATCAACTATTGCTAACCGAACGCCCAGCTATGGTCTTCGGCATTACCATTTACTCATGCTTGCTGGCGAGGTGCATTGGTAAAGATATTTATTAGTTATAGTAACTATTTATGACTCAGAGCCGCTTAGTCAGAGGTTGAAAAGGGTTAGACTTTTGATCCGAATAATCGTTGCGGATGCATTATTTTTAATGTGTAACAGTATGCACGTGCTTTGTGGTGAATGTAAGTTGCAGAGTCATATGTGGGACTTGGTCAATGTCTCAGTGCAACATAACTAACATTCGTCTCTCAACTCACATGCTATCACTTTATTCAATGGGTCAAATATTGTTAAGGAAACCTACTGAGCTAGTTTCCATGTTCCTTATAATAGGAATGCATACTCTTACCAAGACTTACCACCAAAGCCTGATTAAAAGTAAGACTACCGTCCGACGTAGCAAAAGAAGCGTATTCGCAGAAAAGGTTGAGCGCATCTGCATTGGCGTATGTGAAAATATTTCACCTGTGGAGCACAAGCCACAATTTCTATTCAGGTAATAGCGTTGTCATTAGAGCAATGCTAGTGGATCTTTTTATAAATTACTACTTAACATTGGGTTTTCTTTCTGTGACGAATTTTATTTCTACTCTTCATGTACTGAAAGTAAAAGCTGAACGCCACCAACCGCAGCTAATTTCGAAGTTGTAATAACAATTTTCTTGCAATTAGAGGAGCAAATTTCTTTGGATTTCGCAGTTTGTTGTTTTATGGCAGTTGCACACATTCTTGCCGTCCAAGGATTCGAAGCAGATTGCATCGATTGTGATCTTCATTATTCGCATGAACTCTAAAAATTTGTTACAGTATCTTGGTGGTATCAAAGACGCGCAAGTGAATCGTATACAAGTCCTTGGTTCAAAGAGAAAGCCATCGCAATGAAGTTGGATCGAGTGCGCATATTACATAATGTTTAACAGCAGATCAATGAACTTGTTCTTCAAGTGGGTTGCGATGGAATTTTCCAATTAGTTCATAGGGGAATGCGAGGAACCTTCAAATTTTCTTGATTTGTATGTTAGGTGTCGTAATCTTATACTTCCGTAGCTCGAATTTGGGTAGTCCTACGACGAAACGATTTATGCAAAAAAGTTTGGGTTGCTATCGATAATGCATTGAATATTTGATAGATTGTTCAAGGCAAAGCAATTTCTTGAGCAAGTCCACTATACTGCTGTTTCCGAAACCCAGACTTCACTTTTAACCGCCACTATTAAGTTTTGATTTAGCTTTGAGGATTAGCGTTGAACTTCATTCGCTTCATTTTATTTAGGATCTTAAAATCGCATCATCAAACCTGAGTCAATATGGAAAGGCTTTAGAAAAAATTCGAATAATTCACTCGGTATGGATTGGCATATTCCGTTGAATTCAGTGCCCTCAAGGATTGCGCCAAATAGCGTTTAACTTCAAGGAACCTAGCAGATAATTTGTAACATGCGGTATGTGCTTTGTTTATAAGGATGAAATTTAAAGGTAACACAAATGGCAATTTCAAAATGTTATTATTGGTTACTGCCCTAAACTTCTACAATTGTTTTTTTATTGACGGGAAGAAACACATTTTATGGACGGGATATCTAGCATGTAAAACTTTTCTTTCATTTTTCTCAAGAAAAAATCACGGCGTCTGACCATATGAGTCCTTAAACGCAGCTAGCGTCCAGCATTTTTATAATGTTACGCCATTGAGAACGAATTCGGGCTTTTGTAATAAATTAAAATCTTGATTCAATGCAGAACGCAATGTCATGCAGTCCTGATCTAATGGAGTTTTGTATTGCACACACAGGCAACTTTTGACGCTAGATTAGATAGTGGGATCACAAAAAGGGTTGTAAGGTATTGAAATTCTAGTGCCAAAACTATTTGAAAACGGAAATATCTTCGAATAAGCAAACAGATACTATAGAAGAAAAGTTGGATTTTTTATTTAATTTCGCGCCAGTTTCGTATTGACGTATATGGTTGCATTGGGCTGAGAAAAACAAAGTGCATATAAGCTAGAGAAGATGTTCGAGGATATATGGGATGAATATTATTCATATTACTTATTATCTAACCTTTTTTCGATGATGATATTGAAGCTCACCATATATGGCAATGCATCGGTCGATAATCAAACATTATAGACATTGGGTAAGAAAATGAGCCTCCAAAGGGACGAAACATGGATGGGTTGGTCAATTTCAAGACATTTCAGAAATGTCTTTTGCAGGTATCATGGGATTCAAGATTCAGTTGTGTATTTATTGGAACCCATTAAATTATTTCTTCTTGTCTTCCAATAAAAAAAAATTCGGATACTTTACAAAAAGTATAGTATATTGTAAGTAAAGTATATTGTATCCAAAAACTTTGGATACAATACAAAAGCAACTGCGAAGCAAATTTAAGTTCTATCATAAAGTTTAACCTTTTCATTCTTTAACATTTTCATACCGTTACTAGTCACGGTTACAGAGTAAGCATTCGCTGTATTTCCATCCTTAATTTGGCAAGGTCATGTTCAGGAATCGCTTCCAAATTATTTTATGAGTAGATTCTGAATCTCAGTACTATGAATTTAAAAAACTTTTCAAGATTCGGAAAATTTTTGAAAAAGTTAAGTACTTATTTTTTCTGGATCAGAATAGTAACTTTTTTTTGGAAATTTTGGATACTCGTTAAACGTTTTGGGTGTGTAATGAACTTTCATATGTTTCGTTAGCTTTTTGGATGCTTAATCAACTTTTTGCAAATATTTGACCTTATTATGTATTGTAGTAATACTGAGTCCCTAATAGGCTACCTCTAAAATTGAAAAAATAGTGTTTCTAATACCGGAGGAGACATAAATTTATGTCAATGAAATTATATCATGTCATATTATATAAATTTTAGAAGTTTGACATTTAAATAGCTATCAAAATTCACGAATGAATCCTTAAAAAAGGGCATAAGATGTTTTTACTGTGCAGGGCCGAATAGTTAGTTATGCAATGCCAATGTCTTATAGTTATTATTAATAAAGATTGAAGAACGAATTCATTGGGTTTTTTAACAGCATTTCTGGAAAGATTGTCTAAATAACATTTGTCTAAGAGTATTTGAATTTATATTTTTCCAGCGGTTACCTCGACCTTTATTAGAATCTCAGATAAGTTTTCGACTTTGATCTACTACTTGGATAGTATGCAAAGTGTTTTCGTTGTAGAGTAGGTCGATTTGGCATTTCAAATGATCAGCAGCAGTAAACTCATGCCTTTCTCTTTTTGCGGTGTACAAGGCTAAGAAAAGTTGCATTGCTCATAATAGTATGACAAAATTTATCAATGCCCTAAATGTACCAGTTTTCAAGGGTATAAGTGGTGAAGTTTTGAATGCCAATTAATGCAATTTTCAACGGTGGTAAAGTTGATTTATAAACGAACAAAAAGCAGACATGCAGACAATGAGCAAGTGAAAGGGAAACAAAAATTTGAAAAATATGATTAGTTCAGTGATTTTAAAATTGAAATGGAATAGTTGTGCGAAAAATGATCCTTTATACTTGATGCGTATATCTAATTAAAGAAGACTATGAACACAGACTGATCAGATTTTTCAAGTCATCATCAAGTTATCACAAATGTTCTTCTGCTATCGCAGAAGATCGCAATCACGATCATCTAATACAGACGCACAATTTTGAATTTGGTCGAGCTTTTTTTTCGAACGACTTGTTCTTTGGCCAAAGACTAGTGATGAAAATATCAGACTGTATCACAACTACAGCGAAAACTACTATTAAGCGCTAAAACTTCGGATAAATTCCCAATCTTTCGATATTTCACTAAAATTTTCCAGGTACAATGGTATTTGGTACTCTGTATACCTTGAACTTTATGCCCTTATCCCATCAAGTTTTGTTTACAAAGACCATTGCAGCTATGCAATTTCGGTCGACTACCATTGGGAGTTTGTGCGAAATTTTAACTCTTACTAGTAGTTACACTATGATCACAACTTGGCCATCCTCTGTGCTCTTCTAGTAGAGACCCCTGGTAAAGGGTTGGCCCCTATTTTGGTAATAAAGTGGGTAAACACCTGATAGACTTAAGCTAGTAGATCTAGTTCGAGTTCTTCTTCAACTCTAGATTGGATGACCAGTCCAGGTTGATTGGTAGACAAAAAGGAAATCTTGATACTGAAATAGCAGGATAGTAAGGTGTTGGAAAACTAGTCATGATTTTTTTTCTTTTCTTTGTTTGGGAGGTGAAGGCTATTTACGCCCTGAGTGTTGGACTCCCGCTACCGGACTACCGACTAAACATCTCAACACATCAACATGATTGGTCTAAATTGGTCTAGATTGGTCATAGTCATGATAAACTAGTCATGATTGGTCTTCCTGTATTCTTTTGTATTCTCCTGTATAGGATTCTAACAGTCAGATTCATCTAATGGTTCAATGAAAGGTTGAGCTGAAAATATATTTCAATATTAAATCTAGATGAAATGTTTGGGCAGAAAAGTTCTAAAAGTTGATATATATTGAAGCAAATCCTGGTAAATTGAATGAACCCATTTTATTGAAGATTCAATTGGGTATCGATTTAGATAGACTGAAGAGATTTAGACATTTAGATTAAAGAATTAAGATAGATGAAGATGTCCTCAATGCTGAAATAAATATAGGTCAATTGTGGTGTTTAAGAGACCGAATTCATGGATGAAAGGCATACGTTTCGAGTGATGTTCCGTGGATGGTTATCATTTTGGCCAATGGATTGCCTATTGGAAAGCTCACGACGCGAGCATGGGTGATCTCTCACGCATGAAGCACGAACAAACAAGCAGTGAACTTCAGATCATGGCTATGAATTTCCTTACAGATATTTGATCTGTCTTAGAGGTAGGGGCCATAACAATCATTCTCTGTTCTTTATGGAGGCCTTGGAGCCTTTTTTACGTGATGTAATGGTTTAAATTTTTGGACTGGTTTTAAGTAATTTCAATAATCACCAAACCTATATTATGTTTTAACCTTTCAAAAGCCTATTAAGTCTGTCAAGCAATGTATCAACCTGATTGCATTGCAATATCCGGAAGTGAAGCAAAAATTGGCGCAAGGATTGTCTCAACACTGACCTAGGAACCATGAGGTCAGGTCAAGATATGTTAGATACATATGTTGCAAAATCTGACTTTAAAACTTGCAGCGTTTAGACTGATTCGGAGATTATTAGAGCTCACCGCTTTGGCTTGATAAGGTCACCAGACTGGATTTGCAAAATATTCAATTCGAAGCTGCGCAAAGTAGAAATCAATCTCATCATACAATCGGTTGAGCCAAGGCCTCAGATAGGGCAGTTCTCAGATATGTAGTCCGGGGCCAATATGGAATGGGGGTGCAATTCGTAGCACTTTTTGCTTCGGCACGTATGTCAACCGCTTTCAGAGTAACTCACTGTTGATAATGTTGCCCAGTATTTTAGTCCTAAATAGATAGACTGAATACACAGCGCTTACTAGAACCCATCCTTGTCCTTGATGCGGTGGGTCTCTTTATTTTAACCATTTACTGAGTGAGTGCCGTTACACGTGCTGCATCGTTGTTTGTGATTGCCGTCATTTGTTGGGAAAAACTGATCGTCGAATCTGTCAACACACCCATTTGAACATTATTTTCCGAATATGGATAGGGTTCACCCTGCGAATTTGCTTCTTTGTCAGAAAGACTTATTTGGTCTTTTCTTGTGTGAGCCTCAACTCACGAGTAGTCATCCATTGTCATTCCCTGTGTTAAGATCCGTAGTCTGAGTTGCACAGGCTTGATTGTGCGACCCACGACCAGCGCTGCAACATCGTTCGTATCGAAAAAGTGATGCAATATCGTGGGAAGAATGAGCTTAATTCGTCTGGCAGCTCAGCAGTCTATCAAAGGAGATGTTCCACAGGTCCCAGAGTAGAATGGAACCCTGCGCGACATGTCTTATGTCTAACTTTCTTGATATGTACTGCGTTGATATGCACTCATCGAGATAGTCTCTCAAAATCCGCATGGGGTAGTCTGGTATTTGATAACGATTTTCAAACGTTTCTAGCTCATCCATCCATCTAGCACTGTTAGATTCAGTCCTTAAGTCCAGAGTAAACAGCAGGACAACCTGTCTAATGGAACTGCTGTGTGTCTTCGCACGCTAGATCGCGCCAAATGCATTCCCGAATGCATCGATGGTGGAACAATCTGCTTGGAAGCTAAACTGCCGTGGTGATAGATCTCTGGCAGATTAGTCGCGTCAGCAAACCTTTCTCGAATGAGTTCTTCGAGAAGTTTTCCAAATGTGTGCAACATACAGAGTGAGGACTCTCTTTACCTTTGCAGATCAGCACGAGTTGCGCCAGCTTTCAGCCCTCTGGAAACAACATTACGCGCAATCGTGCATTGAGCGCGCTGAAGAATAGGTCAGGCAACAGTGAAAGTTTTTCTTGCCTTCATAGACAAGGGCACATAAACATATAACATACCTTACATGTGCTCTTTTGAAAGTGTTTCACGAATAATTGGGTTTTCTTCGCTTGGAGAAGTTTCCACCTAACTTTTAATTTAAAGATACTTTCAGCATTTGTACACTAGATCATGCCCAGATGTTATGTAAAAAGTTGTTAGGGTAAAGTATTTGAAAAATCTACTACATCTATCTTGCACTAGAGGAAGGTATACATTCAATGCCAATAATTTAGGTCAAGAATATTTAAGTTCACTTATCGCTATTTTATTATTATCGTAGAAAGTGCTTGAATAGTCGTCAATACAAATGACCACAGGAATTGCAGTTGTGTTATAGAACTCGAGATTTTACTGCACAGGAACCAATGCTGAAGAGCTGGGAAAAGAGTGTTTCAAAATGTCAAGGAATGTGTAATCAAGGAATGTGAAAAGTGTGTTTCAAAATGTCAATGTTTTTGTATAGTGAAGGGAAAATCAAACAATTTAATTGATCTCTTCTTCTTGTCAGAAAACGAATGCATTGTTTCCATCTTACTGTGAGCAAAGCTTTCGTTTACAAGGCATTTATGGCAAAATAGGGAAAAAAATCGATTGAACTCGATTATTAATTACTTTGGTTTCATTGTTCATTGCAAAAGTGAATGAGTATTAATATGAATCATGTTTTGTTTTCACTTCTCAAATGTGTTTTGAAATCAATCAAATAGTGAAATTCTTCGTCTAAATTCAAATTCTATTAAAAAATAATTACAAGCAATACCATTAACAAGGACATGAACGATGACCCTAACCTCGTTGCATTGTTATGTGGTCGATGCTTATTTGCATTGCTCAAACTATTAGCATCTAAAATTTTCATAAGTGACGCGTTTTATGTTGCAAAATTTGGTTTGTCATCTTCAATACAAAGCTTTTTCCAAGCGAACTCGACCTCTCCTATTGAAAACACTTATGTCCTTGGGGGGACGAACATACTACTGATTACTCATTGATAATATTTACCATATAACAAAATCGCATCTTCGCGAAACCAATTTGGGTCGTTATGGCATCGTTTCACATTACATTCCACTATCATAGATAATCACTGTAATAACATTTTGTAAAATATTGCTGCGTTGTTAATGTTCTGAGATTTTAAGCGCCTTTAACTGAGTGCATTTCATTCCATTTACTGTTCATATCATTCATGCAAGTATTTACTCATACGTGTATCACATGAAGTGCTTTGGCTCATGTCTTAAGTACTGTCGATTAGATAGTATCTGAAAGGTAGCTGGCAGGTGAGTGAAGCTCTGAAGCCAGCAAATTCGTCAATAGTTTTACTATAAATTATGTAAAAATGTGCATGCGTGTGAGTTGATATTAGTGAAAATTATATATGATAGGTAACTTTTCATGTTTGTACTTAATTGCTGCATTTTTTCCCTACAAATATGACTTGCTGCTAAAATTGAAGGAAACGAAAGGAATGAGTTATAAACTCGTCAACGCGAATATTTCTCACCGTTTGCATCTAAGCTCAAAATTATTTAAATTTATATCTTGCATGCTTAAATGGAGCCTTCTCTATTTTTCGCACACTTTGTAATGTCTGTTGTATTTTTCTGCATCCTTTCATTTAATGTTTAAGCATGAAAAAATACTTTTGGACTCCTGCCGAATGCTAACATTAATTTGAAAAGATTTGTAATCGTAAATTGTTGCCTTAGATAGTTGCCAAAATAAAACTATTTTTAATGTCGTCGAGTAATGATGATTGAGCAATACTAGTTACTTTAGGTGTTATGAATGGTTTTGACTCAACGAGAAGATAATTACCTTAGTGAGCTCGGGGAACAGCTGTCGAAGTATTCCTATCGTGCGTTTATTTCGTTCAGATAATTGGCCTGATTCACCTAATGTTAAGATATCCAATTCCTGAAAAAGAGAAAATAAGAAAATTTTAATTTTGATTTAGTCATCGGATTGCAACGTCGACTATAACTACCAAAGCAAAGTCAGTTTAAAAAAGTATTTGGTTGGCTGGGTGACTGATTTTAGCGATAAGTGATTGTAGTAGCGTGAACAATTGCAAAAATTTTAGCATTTCAACTTCCTTATTGTTTGTCTTCAACGATTCTGTTCGAAACCAGTCAGTGTGAAAATTCAAAGTCTAATATATATTCCATCGTAATGCATTGTTTTGTATTTTAGAAAAACAATAAATTGGTCAATGCATAGCAACATCATCATAAGCCTAAACTCTGTGTACCTTATTGTGTTGCCAAGTGCTTACAAGGACTGTGAGAGTCAAAAAATGTAATCAAGTCAAAAAATGTAATCAAATATCTTTACTCATATTTTGTTTTATGAGTAGAACATTACTTCGGACTGGGAATCTTTCATTTTGACTAGCAGCGACTGCGGATTTAGCAAATCCTTCTTTCAGCAGAGAAGAATGGTAGAAAAACGAGATCCTGCTTCCCGCTGTACCCACAAGGGATCAATGCAGCCCTTCATTAAAATAAGTACGATCCACACGTAATGTGAAACGCAGTTCCATTGATTTGTAACTGGCAACATCATTCCAAGTATGCTTTCTAGAGGGTGAACGCCAAATCTCTCGACAATCGAGCTGTGTTCAAACTGTGCTGGGCCAGCTTTCGCATCCAATGAAGGAGTGTAAGATTTCATCTATAGTCCCTAGGAAAAGCATGCAATAACCGGCCAAAACTTTCCCATCTTATGCTACTGAAATAACCCGTGTCCGCTGGGCAGTTGCGTCAGGTTATAATCAATATCACCACAGTTTCCGAAAAGCCACGGCCCCAGGCCACTTATGTGATGTGCAGCCCACCTACCTCATCCTTCGTGTATTCGCATTTCCTGCCACAAACGTCGAGTCCTTCTTCTTTCCTCTTGGCTAACAACTTATCTTGCCTTCGTCCTACAGTAAGTAGCACTTTGGAGACGACTCTTGCGATAATCAACACCATCGGTACAGAGTCAGTGCGTTTTGTTACCACACTTATTTTTTACGCACTTGATTTCTTTGACTTTCCTTCTTATGTTGCGAATTTTTGTATCAGTAAACATGTCGAGACCCCGGAAAATTCTTCACACCGTCAAATTTAGCGTATATACCAAATTTTATTTTATTTATTTGTATATTATTTATTTTATAATGCAGTGATTTTTTTGAATAATTTTGCCAATCTTTCGTAAGAATTCGTCTTTTCTCATATATGATTTCTCGCTTCGAATTCCTTATTGACTTTCGTGTCTTTGTCGAAGTTGATTTGCCCGTGGAACAAAATGAGGCTCTCAATACTTAGAACAATTCAAACTCTTACGAGAAGTGAAAACCTTGGTTCTTGTATTATAAGCAAAAACTATTCCGTCTTTTAATACACAGCTTAGGGGCTTCCCCGAAAAATAAGAATTCACGAAATTCAGTGCTGCCATTGTTTACTTAATAAGCCCTTCTTAATTTATTGTAAGAAGGGCTCAGTTTTAATTTCCAAGAATTTTCGCGTCATTCCATGTTAATTCTATTTAAAAATTTTCAGTAGCAAAGTTGCAATAAAAAAAGTAATTAATCATTAATTAAAAAACAAACTTTTTATAAATTATTCATGATTAATTTGTGGATTACTGAATGAAAAACGAAAAAAGGTGTTTACTTTTTCTTGTCGCTCACAGGATATTCTTTTTGATATGTTGTTATTTTTGTAATTTTATCATTTTAAATTAGGTAAAAAACAATTTAAAACCTGAATAATTCAGTTTTATTAATTTTCATATGCATCGTTTTGCAATTTCCCTCATAGTTTTGAATATTTAACGACGGTTATTGTTTGAAAAAAAAAAAAACATAAATAGTTTCAAAACACAGCATTTCGCCGTTTCGACTTGCAAGCACATGATAGGTGCTAAGCAGAACAACAAAATGACATGGAAGGCTTCAATGTAGTCTATATGTTAAGAAGTGTTGTAAGATGACTGTAAAATGAATGATACCAGTCAAACTGTATGCAGTCTTCAGATGTAAGCAGATGTCCAGATAGACAATTTCACAGACATTCCTCTTATTCTTCTTATACCCTATACACCAAAAGAGGTTTCGTTAGTGTTGTCATTGCAACTCTACACCCTCTTGCTCCAAGAAATCAACTTCACGTAAAAAATCTCAAAATGAGACTGTCAAGCGGGTTCATTTTTTCAGTAAATTCTCAGTAAATTCCTTTCAGACGGTCTGTGGTGAACATCGTTGACGGAATAAGGTCAACAGAAAAGGTCTAAGGTGTGGTTTTAAAGATTCTGCGACTCTCGTTACTCAACTGTCACAAAATATTGAATTGGTAATCAGTGGCTAAATGGTAACAAAATGGCATGCATAAGTGGATTTAAATAAGCTTGGCATGAAACAACAACAAAATAAGAAAAATACTAAATCACATATTTTTTGATATAATTTTTCAGGTGAATCGGTATGAGCGTTTTCTGGAAAAGCAGAAACAAGGTATTCCAAGTCGAAAAAGCAGTTTTGAGCTCGAACTAGCTTCAGAGTTCAGGAGCTTGATAATCATAAAATATGAAGTTTATAGATTAGATAAAAAGCTGGAACTCACCCCCCCCCCCTTTGAATCATTCAAGCACAGAAAAAAGGGGCCTGTTCAAAATCATGTCAGCTATTCATTATTAACCTTTTCATGACGTTTCACCGAAGTGCCTTGGTTAAATGTTTAATCGTCAGACGAAACTCAATTCGATTTAGGCTTATCAAACGTCAATTGTGACGATAGAGTTGACAGAGTGACGACATTTTCGTTCCCATGGCACGGAAGGTAGGCACGCAGAAGTCAGCATACTTTCTCTGTCATAAAGGTAATCGAAATGTGTACATCGCATGTATCTTAATGAATGTTCACATTCCCTTTCGTGTAAGTTGCCAGCCCTGTGTCGCAATTTAAAGCACTGTTAAAGCGGAACGTGTCGGCAAATTGGCTGACAGCTGCAGTTGGCTGACAGCTGCAAATTGAATCTGTGTCTTGGTAGTGTGTCACGATTTTTATAATGAATCACAATACTGAAGCAAGAGTTTACATTAAATTTAGAGTTGCAAATGCAACATTGCAAGTTTCATGTTTATGAAATGTTCATTAAAAATGTTAGAAAAGCACTATGGTGGTATAGCGATATCAAAATCACAAATTTATAATTGGTTCAAAGCGTTCAAAGAAGGGCTTGAAGTGATTGAAGTGACCTTCAATGCTACAACATTTTCAGGAAATTGTACTCAGCCATTGCTGGTTGAGAAAGACAGCACGCCATCTGAACATCGGACACGAATCATCGGACCAAGTTCTTGTCACCAAAAGCATTGTTCAAAAGAGGTGAAATTTCTGCAAAAACATCATAGTAAACTGGTCGCTTTACGCATACTGGAACACTTTGATTCTCAGCCCACAAACACAGAATGAGTCATAATAATGTATGAGACCTACGAGTTTGATAAGCAAACAAGTCGATAGTTGTCAGTATGGCAGAGAAAAGACGAGCTGAATGCAAAGAAACTTTGCCGAAACCTACCACAAATGATGTTATGTTTATTGTTTTTTCGATATCTAAGGTTTGGTTAACCACGACTTCACTCCCGAAGGAATAAATGTTGATTAAGAATACTATTTGGGCGTATTAAGATGCACATCAGAATTGATAAGAATTGTGGGAAAACCAAAACATTGAGTCCAAATTGCAATCGAATTTAAACCGATAACGCCAATGATGAATACCATCAATCCATCGCCAGTTTTTCCAGAATAGGCCCTGCCACACTTCTTTATTTTCAGAGACTAAAATCGACGTTCAGTGGAACCAACTTTCTGTCAGTTCAGAAGTTAATTCATTGAGGAGTTAAAGGCTTTACCGGAAATTGTTCACGAAAAATGCTTCCAAGATTGGAATCTTTTTGTATTTCAATTCGAAATTGGAATCTTTTCGGTCGGTGCATGTATTTTATCATATGGGGCCTACTATGAAGGTGATAAAATAAATTTTGTTTATTGATGGAATTGAATTCATTTAATTTGATTGACGAATCCTGGTCATTTTTTCATTCAGATTGCATGAAAGCTCAACCAATGAGTCAGAAATAAAAGTAATTCAAAAAAGTTACGAAGTAAAAGTGGTCAGAGACATTTGTCTAACTATAGCCCGATCCAATCCAGAAGAGAATATTCCTTGTCATAACGCGTTTCCCGCAGAAGAGGATAATATTTCATGCGCTGAAAAGGAAAAAAAGAATGATATTGAACAATATCTAAAGGTTAATAAAACCTTTGAGAAAGGTCTCATACTCCCACAAAGGGATCACGTATCCCAGGTGAAATGAGTGGAAGCAATTCCTTGCAGATACAATGAAGCTTTATTGGATTATTATTGGATTATTATTGGATTTATTGCATTACAACGTGAATAAAAGCTTATAAAACTGCAAAACTGGTTTAAAGGACGAGTTACTGTCATCCTGCACAGTTTAAAGTGATTAAAAGTTCATTAAAAAATGGTGCTTGTTATTCTATAGTAAGGTTGGCGGGAATTGGTGGGAATTAGTGATGAGCGCATAAAATTTGTGATGGGGAGTTCCGAGATTATTAAATCGTTAGATTCAGGAAGTGGTGGTTGATGGATAAGTCCTCAAAATGCTTATGGTAACTGTGGGTATAGGATTGATTACGGTAGGAACCAACTAGTAATCTTATCATTTTAGATTTTTAACTGTTTCAGAAGTATAAAAATTCATGAGTTAGACACATTATTTTAAGACCTATGTATGAAATCATTTGAATACGCTTGGGGCATTGCAAAGCACTGGGATAATTCCCCAACGTAATATGGTAATATACAGCATGAATAAAAGGTATACTGGAAGGGTGAGAGGCCCAACTTAACGCTAAGTATGCAAGAGTGCCCGAAAGACTTACTGCTGCGATGAATTCCAAGATGGGCCACAAGATAGTTTTGTGTTATAGATCATTTCATGGAAAAACAATGATTATGAAAATTTGATTTTGAATTCGGAACATTTCAAATAATTCTCTATGCAGTAAAATTTATCTCTTGTGACATGGATGAAGATATTTTGATTTGTCAAGTTTGAGCAGTTTTCACTGGTTTTGGTTTTCACTTGGAAGGTACAGATAATTTTTTCAGAAATAATTTTACCTTAGGGATTTCTTTGAAGGTGGTTATGACCGAAGATGCACTTATATTTAGATAGAAATATTATATACTTAATTATTGCTATAATCAGATTGTTAAATTCGGTCATCTTTTATGTAGAAAACGCATACTCTTACTGTTATATCATCCAGGAAGCTCATATTTTCCACTGTTACTTCAAACTATAGACCTTATCATAAAGATTTTCATTAGATTCAAGTTTTCTCTGTTGCAATTTAGTTCGTAGTATTTTGATAAATATAAAGTCAAGTATTTCTATGCTTATGAAATTGATCCTAAATTGGTTTCCTGCGATTTAATGTATTTCCAATACTAATGTCATGTTTATGTCTTCATATGAAAAGCATCTCCTTATAAGTTTCTTGTTTGAATTACAGTGCAATTTGTCGCTCTTTATTGTAAGAAGTCCTTGAATCCCCTCTCTTCCATGGATTTTGGAAACGGTGAACTCGTATGCAAAATTATTAATGATTTCGGCATATATTTTATATTTTAGCTGACGAAGAACGATTTCAGAATTTTTATATGGTAACAGCGAAGAAAAGTCACAAGAGGTTTCCTCTGTTCTCATTTCATCCTTCGATAAATTTTCAAATTATGGTATTACGATAAATGCACAATTCGTAATCAAGAATGAACGCGATCCTAGAGGCATAAAATCAATTTAAGTGTGTTAAATAAATATATCTTTTCATACTTTCACTTGTTGGACATTCATTGACGCATTTGATAGGGGTTGAATAGAAAATGATATTCGCGTACTACTGCACGCCAAATATTCAATATAAACCGCAACAATACATAACATCAATGGCATGTTGCTTTGAATGCAAATAACCAGAAAGTGTTGTTAAGACGTCCGTGACAACATTATCATATGTGAATTTATTCTGTCGATGTTTAAACGGAATCTATTACCAATAAGGATCATTTGTGAAGACTGTGATGGTATTTTAAATATGTATTGCATGAATGTGTATTCATCGACTCTTTCTCTCGCAAGCATAGGGATTTACATATGAAGGGATGCATGTGAATGTACAATGATATGATCTTTGTGAAAATAAAGGTTTATACATGACAAGATAGAATGAAGAGGAGATATAGACAGAGTGTGCCCATAATAAAACATTTATATACTATTTAAACAATGCTGTATATATTAGACATATCGGATAAGCCCGACTGAATCATTTCCTGACTATCATCATCTATTGTAACCTTCAACAAAAAAAAAATTTGAATGAATAAATAATGATTAAAAGTGGAAGACTGTTTCATAATGATTTATAAATGCGCATATATTTACGAATTCTTGCGAAATTTCGATAATGAATTTAACAAGATACTGCATATCCGTATCCATTCATAAAAGTTTGGTTAATAAACAAGTTCTTTTTTCTGGTTAGTGTGTCTCATATTGACAAAAAGATTGTGGAATATTAGACAAAAATCACACATAAATTTTGTTTTTTTTTTTTGAGAAAATCAGTACGCAGTAACAAATGTTAAATAATTTTTCAAAATCGTGGTTTTGGGAATGACATGCAATACTAGCACCTACACTGCTATTAGCATTGAAAACTTTTTCTCTTCAAAACAACTCCCCGATAGCAGGGATAGTTGTCCAGTAGGGAGTCAGTATGGAGTTCCCTATTCGTCATTAAGACAATTTCAACTAAGCAGCTTTCTGTCAACGCCTTTGTCCTAGCGTTATCAGCCTCACAAGCATGATTCCCTTAGACATTCGATAGACCCGTCTCCAAAATTGAGTTGTAGATAATCTGCCCCTGGGAGGAACAGTACTTTTTTCTGAAGAAAAGTTTTCAGAAATGCAGAATAAATGGAATATGTGCAGGATTTTCCCGCCAATACCTACATTGAGATGATGTTTATTTCCCTACTAGGTGAAATATTCTCCGAAATTCTCGTCGTCTCTTTGAAACTTAAAAAAAGTAAAAGTTGGCCTCCGCATGCTGGGGACTTTTACATGGTTCTATATATACAAAAGTTCTAGCCGTCGGAGGATCGACAGTATTAGTGAAAATAATTTATGCACAATTCGTATTTTTCAGCCTTTTTAACGGTTAACACATGTGTGTAGCTCTTTTAGATCGAAAATAATCCAAATAAGGCTAAGGACAGGCAAAACGCGCCCTCAGGTGGAGCTTACCAATGCTGAGTTACCTAATATTTTCGGCCTCTAACTCTCACATCGCTATTGTAAATGAAGAAACGCCTGAGAGACCCATCTTTTGTTTACCTCTGATACCAATTTGAAAGTTCCTTGGATCGTAATGGGATACTACTTGTAAAACTTTGGTTACTTTTATGTCACATTACCCAAGATTTTTATTATGCCCACAGCTCCTTTGAGGTATTTGCGTGGCGCAAAGGTCCCGCTGATGGACGAATAAAAAAAAACCTAATGCTAGAGCTCGCATGAAGTCGCAGCTCCTTCACACGTTCAAGTATCTCCACCCCGGCTATTATTGATTCGGATATCCTAGCAAAACAACGGAAGGATTTTCGGAAGACCGAAAACATATAAAAGATCAAGCTTGCTCAGGGAGACATTCAACTTGAAAAACTGCCCGAAATGTTGAACGTGTGAAAGGTCGAGTGAGACCAGACCGTCGTATAACAATGAGGACTGATAGCTGGACTATAAAATTTAATAACATACACCGATTCTTTTATTTTTAGCCATTGTGGAGAAGTGGAAGCTTCGTCGTGACAATGCTTTGGTCATATGATCATATCTATTAGTGAATTTTCTACTTAAAAATATATTTCTGTTGTTTCTCAACCCCATGTTAACCTGATTCGAGTCCTTATGACTTTTTCGTTTTCACCAAATTGAAAAAAACTCTGGGAAGCAAACACCAGTCGAAAACTTCCGGTGTATAGCTGCACAAAGGCACTACTTTGAAGCAGATAACATTTTTGTTTGAAAAAATTATATATTTGATAAATGAAACATCAATTTTATTATTTTTCTCACACGCCTCGTATGAAATACTGTTATAAAATCTAGTCTACAATGAAGTTGATAGAAAATAGGACTTAAGACACATTTTTTTCGACATATTTTGCACATATTGAAACTGGCAAAAATAAAAAAGATAACAAATAGTAGATGATAATTTGGAAATAATTGCTCGAAAACATAACGTGAAGAGTTTATCAAATGATACGAAGTTATTGCCTAATTTTCCTCTGGTTGTCGTTACGAAAAATAACAAAAAATTAGGCGAACTTCGAGCCAATATTCTGAAAAGCAAGACGTGATCGGAATGATCCTTAAATTTATAGTCAGCCCGAGGGGTTAGTGATCGTTATTGCGTTGTGTCTGATATTTTCAAAATTTTCAATATCAATTTAATATAAATATAACATTTTCCTCCTTGTTTGGTCCTCAAAATTTTCCGAATGAACTAGTGCAGATTCCGAATAACGAATGTAAATGTTAAGCCTTCTTCTTTGCCTTTGTAAGCCTTCCTTCTTTTTTGTTAAGCCAATCTGTTTTTCTTGTGAAGGTATTAATCTCGTGGGAATCTTTTTATTTATTTTTTTCCTAAAAAAATTTTCATCCTGAAAAAAAAAAAAGAATTTTCGAAGGAAAGCATAGAGCCATATAAAAGAAAGTTGCGACTCAATGGAGATTATGATGATGCGCTTATACGATTGAACTGGCAAGGACCGCAAGGACTTTTTAATTGAAAGGAGGCATGAAAATTTTCTGTACTCTGAATAAAGAAATGTAGTAATTCAATATGTACAAATCAGCAGTTGTTCAATTTTTTTGACTCATCCAAAAGCGTTAGGACTATCTTTTGGTTATTTCAGAAAAGATCATCGTGTCGTCGTAAGCAGAACGATAGGCAAGATGAGCTCTTGTCTTGCATAAAGATTTACGTATAAATTTCATGATTTCTTGTTTTATCATCGATGGCGATGATAAAAGCTCAACTCGACCCATTGTCTCCGGATTGAAGAACATATTCTACTAGAAGTTATTTTTCAATAAAAATTAAAATTAACCATTTTCAAAGTAATTTACAGACTAGAACGGATCTAGGATGCGTACATCATTATCCTTGGTTGTTGATTGAACCAAATTCTAGAAACATATTAAACAATGGCTAACATTAGACTTTATCGTCATTGGTTAGCGGAATATTCTCTTCGATCAGCTTTTCCCTTGACTTTTCTTATGCTCTTGAAAGTTGGATGTATTTCATTTGTGCCATAGTATCAAGAGCATGTCTTTTTCGTGAAAATTTTCTGTTGATAACTTTGTAAATAGTTTGACTTTGGACTTAAATGTTAAAGGATCGTTGGAAAAGTCTTCAACAAATGTAGTTCAGTTATTTGTGTAGATCAAGGTGAAGGTCTTCTATAGGAAATTTCTTTAAAAGTCGTCTTTTTTGCTCTTCTTAAGTTATGCAATATTGAATCGGTCGACTTAGATGTTGTAACAAATGTTGTAGCCGAAGATATATCATGATATGCGGAATCTACCTCAATTTTGTTATCTGAGGTGTCTTTACGGCTCGCAGCGGACCTAGGCATCGTCTTATCGAATGTTAGTTAAGCATTTCATAATTTACGACTTCAAAATTCCACAAAATCCAAGAATTCAGGCGTCTTCATATGCATGATGGTCATTCGAAAATTTGAATAACTGGTTAAATACATAACTTCAGTTGTTAATAGACCACGAAGCAAAAAATTTATTTGGGTTTGAAAATTATTTATTAAATTTAGTTTTTCGAAACTCGTTTCTCCGATGATGGTAGCTGCTGATCACTTTCGATTTAACTATTGTAGTGGACTTTGTTGTTTGGTGTTGAATCTTGTTTGCCGCGGCTTACTCATTGGTCTTTTATGAAAGTTGAATAATCCATGAACTAAATAGACCAGCAGCAACGCAACCATACCTTACGCTCACCACTCTTGAGCCGGAGGCGTGCAGTACGTTGTTGAAGATTGTAGTTGCGATTGGTGAATCTTCGGAATGTTACCAATTTACTCATCTATCTATTTTTCATTTTTAATTCACCTTTCAATCACCTGTGGTATGATGTGTACGCGTATGAGTGGATTTTTACTGAAAAAATTTTATGCAATCAACAGCCAGCTTACAAAAGCACAAATTGTTGTTGTTGTTGCCCTCCCCTGATCTGTTCGAGCTTGTGGTGGTCTTTGCCGGATGATTGGTGTTGTAGAGTGCAGATAATTGTTTGGCACCACACGGCATAAAGCAGATCTCAATATGTAACCAATTTGACACAATTACACAAATTTTAATAGCATGGACGAATACTAAGTTATTTGATTGTAGGTATGACCTCTTGTGGAAATCTGTACAATTCAATTTTTTTATTGAACAAGGTTTTCCAGCTGTAATTGAGCAGTTTACATGCAACCTATACTAGTGGACTGAGGGGTACCATTCGCTTTTCACTATCATTCTGGTATTTTTTTGTGTGTTTATAATGTGGTTATTATCGGCACGTATCAGTTGAAGTAATTAGCATGTCGAAGAATAACTAGCAGAAGGCCATTGAAATATTATAGTTGATATAAGGTGATATATTTTTAACTGTCTTGTACTGCATTTACAACATGAGATTTCGCCTACTCCTTAATTAACACTTTGAAAACATCTACGACTTGTAATTAAAATTACTTTAAATGCAATTCCAAGAATAAAATAATGATGCCAAATATAATTACTAACTCCTTGAACATTGCCAAACGCGCTTACTCCAACACTTAAGCAGTTACACAACATGAATATTGTATTATGTATACGATCGAGCTTCGTCAAACTCATAACAAAAATTTTTCTTTCATTATTCACAATTTTAGAAATTAATTTCTTAATTAAATATTCAACATCATTTACCAATGACCAGTGCAAAGATGCGGGATCTAGGTCGTAGTGGAACCAGGATAACATCCTCGGATCGAATTGCAAGAACGGTAACAACTCGCAACGAATTGAAAACAACTCTTCTGGAACTTGGAAAGCCAGGGAATTGAACACACAGTCCACATCCTCGTGGAGACCAGATACGTTCGAAATGCGAATGCACATCTTTATTAAAAGCGGAAAATCGCAACGAGGCATTAGTTTGGAGTAGCTTTCAGGGTGGACAACGTTTCAAACAAATTGCCACTGATTTTACTTTGATTTAATGAAAGGATCTGTGCAATTCATGCAAAATTCTTAAATATCTGACAATTTAACGCCTGAAAGACTTCGCTTCCAACTGAAGTTTAACAATAAGTTCAGCACATTTCCGCAACGAGCCATCTGTTGAAGAACGTTGGCATCCTCAGATGGTCGTACCATCAATCGAGTCTATCGCTTTCTCCATAAAAAGCGAGCGGCCAGCAACATTCTCCTGTGGTTGCGTCTGCGGGACACACTACTAATTTTTATAGGGCAAGTTTCGAGACCACATTTCCGAGAGCTGTGCAAAAGAAAGGAATGTTACCCTAAGATGTAAGCTCCACAGGCGAATCAGATATATGTCAGCGGTAGAAAACGGTATCAACACAGCTTTGCAGGTGGAAACAGGCATTGATAACAACAAAACCATGTGAAGTGTAAGAAAGACGTGGTAACAGAAGAAGCTGAAGACGTCTTGAGGCATCAACTAAAGCGAATTCGGAACGCCTGGTACTTCGCGGACTTTACAGAAGCGGTGTGTAATTGGAACCAAGCGTACATAGAGTACATTCAGTGACCAATCCGGACAAAAAGACCACTGTAGCACCCTCCAACAGCAAGCCAAGAAAATGTTTTGAAAACAGAGGAAACAGAGAACACCATCAACCCTGAGATCCAATTGTTAAACGAATACATGACGCCACATGTACTCAGATCGGTCTCCATCAAACACTTGAGAGAAGGCATCAGCCTACGAACGAGTGTTTTCCAAAGTGCACAAGGATCAATCAGGGGCAACCCAATCGAAATCAAGAACAGATGGCTGCAATATTTCAAGAAGGTATTCACAGTTCTTCCAAAAAAAGCTGTGAACAATCCTTAAACTTTTAGACTTCAAGCAAGTATACGACAGTATCGAAACAAATGTGTTCAAAACAATGCTTCATATTTGTGTTCAAACAAAACTAGTTAATTGGTCAAACATTGGGCATTACATTACATTGGGCAACACAGAGTTCTTGGTCAAAATAAACCGAGCACTAAACTTGGAATTGTAGTAGTCACGCAAGAATATTTATGTTTTTCTGCGGATTTTATAGATCTGGATGCGCCAGTTGTTTGTTATTTATACAATATATTATAAAGAGGTCCTACAGCAGCAGCGGCTTTGTAAAAGGTCTTAGAAACAACAATGAAAAATATCTCCGAGCATTTCAAATGAACTCATCCAATGATAAAATGGTATTATAAGATGAATGTGTCTTTTTCTTATAATTGGAGTAACATTTCATTTAAATAAAAAGTTTCGGAAACAATTTTTTGGTCCTTTTTTGACAATTTTCCTTTCAATTTTTAGGCACACTGAAGCCATTTGTTATCATTGGACTTTCAGGATGTACGCCATTCATTTAGTCGGACTTTGGAATCGTACTGTGTCAATTTAGTACCATTGCGTACGTGCATCAATCAAGAATTGTTACCATCGCTCAAAACTTTACTGGAAGCCAAGCACGTGGTATGGTACCATCTTAGATTGCATTTTACTTGTTTACCTGTCTGTTGTTCCATGTGTAGAGCATTTTATAACTAAAGGCCCGCACTACTGCTCGTCATCTGGCTCATGAAAGGCTTTCAAATCTCTGTTTGATTAAAAAATGTTCTCCCGTGAGTATTTCCATGACCGTTTTAAACATATCCTTTAGTTTACCTAAAGCAGACCATTGAGTATCTTACTGAGTGTCCGTTGGGAAGTATTCGTCATCTAATGTAAAGCCAAATACTAAAGTGATACACGGTAGACAAGTGGGGATGGTCTTGATTTTTTGAGAATTGTTCATGTGTAAGTAGGACTTGATTGATGGTCAAGTGTATCACGAAATTCAGATTTTCCTGCAGCTCATTTTTATGGATATTTTTAACGTTTATTTCATTCTATTTTTGGCCACTCCAAAACTTGAAATTCCCAATTACGGGTTAAATCTGATGAGAAACGGGTCCATACTACCCCAACGAATCTGGGATTAGAATAGCCCCTTATATCTAAAACGGAAACGTGGAAATTTTCATAAGTCTGTTGAATATCTGATTATGATCAGATGCTTTTTGGGTGGCTCATCTTCTCCTTTTCAGTGAAAAATCAATCCCAGATGAAAAATGATGGTCGTGATTTTGAAGGAACGTTACGCACATATTCCCAAGAATTCGTTTTCGCTAATTTTAAGTTAAGACCTCTACGCGAAATCGTAGACATGAGGATGTTGTGACGGAGAAGGAAAAGTTAACTCTTGTTTATTGAATCTAAGGGATATTTGCTAATGTTGGCAAGTCCCTATATTGAGACATTCTCTTGTTTATGTATTTGCGAACGTTAAGGTGATATGGATTGCATATGGAAGTGTAGATGTGTTTTTTTTTATTTATAAATTGTTGAATTTCGTTAAATTTAATGCCAATATTAAAAAGCGATGAGCAAAGGAAGGGAATTTGAATGAAACTAAAAAAAAAGTATATTTAAATCAAAGGAACGCCAAATCAATGAACAATAAACTATTTCGACTTCAGAGCTATCACCAACTAAAATTACAAATGAAAACCGCAAAACAACATTTTCAAAATTCATACGCTAATAATGGAGAAAAATTTAACAGTTTCAATAACTCTGAGGAAATGCCGACGTGCATGGACTTTTTATTGATCTATTAGAATCAGTTCAGTGAATCAGCAAGAATTTTTGCATAAAATCTACATATCAAGTTATAACTCTTTCATTTTCTGCACATACATGCATGTGTAATTTCAATGAAGTATGTTACGAGTTAGTATTTTAATTCCAGGAACGTTTCAAAATGACAATGACGTTGAATGCGACAATGACGTGAGCTCACACAAAAACACCAACAACAAAATCACCTTACACTGACTTGGAGTCATAAACTGAATACACATTTTTGAATTTCATTATGGAACCTTATTTGGAATTTTATACGTTTGTTATGATACAATTACGTATTTTGTAACAAAACCACGCACGTATCAAACATAGAGTATGTGATGAATTTCCGATAAAATTATGTAAGGCAAGTTGATGAATTCAGATGGAGTGAAATATTAATATCGTTAAAAAAAGGTAACGTAGAAAAAAGATAATGAAAAAACCGAAAACTTATGTTTAGCTGCCCAACGCTCCGTATTAAGATATAATAAATTAAATTATCCCTGCTATGGAAAGAAACATAGAGGATGGAGAGGTGGCCTAAAAAAGATCGAATGGTACGCGAAACCAAAATAGGAGTGTTTACGGGGACAAGCTTTTAATAAATAATGGAATTTTTCTTAAAAGTCGTATGAGTCTTCTATAAATTGAAAAATAATATTAAAAAAAGAAATCAAGAGAATTCCACGGAAAAATGAAAAAAATTGATGGTCAAATGAACGCCGAAGTTCAGGATTTCTTGCAGCTCATTTGTTATGCATTTTTTAAATGTTTATTTCATTCTATTTCTGGCCCCTCTGAAGTTTGGTATTCCCATTTAAGGGTTAACATGTGATGAATCATATGTCCATACTACCATTTTGTTATTTTACCATTTTATTCTACTTCCTAGAACATTAAATGGACTGGTTTAAAAGGGCATATAATTCTAATAATTTTCTTCTTTTCGAAATTTCCTTAGAATACGGTATTTTGAAAAAAATGTATATCCTTTTTATTTCACCATTTTTGTGCATGTGTTGGCCATAGACTTTATTCGCTATAGGATTAGCGGAACAGGAACAGTAGCAAAACCCGTCAAGGCCTGCAAATTAAATTACATTCCATCGGAAAACACAGCGTTTTCCACTTGATTTTCTAGCTCGTGTTCAAATGTTCGTTTGCACTATGATATTGCTAATTGGTGGAAAATTTTCAAAATTTTCACATATTAAATTTGCATTTAATTTGAATTGAATTTAAATCTTTCGTTTGTTAAACACATATGATAAATGAGTTAAAAATGTTTAATTCCAATTCAGAGTCCTTTTGCTCTCAAAAAAAGGATGCGCTATATGAAAAATATGGGTAGCACACTATCAATCATTATCCTGCTGCAGTAAATTGTGACAGTCATGATCCAATTTTTTTTTGTGAACTTGAAAAGACTGTCTTTAAAAACTTACAATCAATCTGGTTTGTCAATGAAAATAAGTTCTTCAGCACATTTGGCAGCCATACAAATCCCAGACCATCAATGCTTTTCCACTTCCGCGGTTTGCCATCTATTGAAAATTTTCGAGGTAACAGTCAGTATTTTTTGTTCTCCATACTCGTCCTTTATGTGAAGAATACAGCATGCTGCAATTCATCTTAAAAATTATTTAATTCTTCTTCTCTATTTAATATAGATCACAACACGGAGATATATTGGTTTGCACTTGTGTGTTGAAGAATTTCAGTTGATTGAGAAAACTATGAGCTATGTTGCGTGTCAAATGGAGGATGGCACTTGAGAAAAAAAAGAAGAAAAATACGAAGTTTGGCTCTTGATGGTCTGGTTTTGTTTCAGAATGATAATGATCCAAAGCATACTACGAAAGGTATTCATATGGAGAAAAACGAGATAAAGATTTTTTAGAACTCAAAATTGAAGTAAAATGTTCAAAACTTATTTGACTGTTCATTTTTTGCAGTGAAGTGGATATAAATGTAAGTCACTCTCTTCAGAGAATATTACACGGTTGCAGATCATGTTCTTAATTCCTTTTACGAGTCACAACATTTTCTTCTTAGCAACTAAACAAATAAAATAGTTTTCTTCTTGGAACTCTCAAGTGGTAACCATAAAGATGGGGTCACTAGCGTCTACTATTTGACCGCTGAAACTTCCTAAGGTATGCGCAGGATCATTTTGAACGGCTTAATACATATTTTCGTTTCTCTTTCACCTGAATTTCGATTTTTTATGATTAGTTTCTTAATCTGTTTTAGAATTGAGAAAACTTTTCAGCGATTTCCTCCAATAATCCTTGCCATTTCATAAATGGATTGATTGACTTTAAATCACTAATTTAAATCACTGTATTTTTTTGCAATTTTGATCGACGAATTATCTTTTCACTTGAAATCAAAAAAATAATGCAGGCTTCTGATTCCCTTTGATGAAAAACTAATGGACGTTTGATAAGAAATATTTAGAGGGAATTGTGTTTAAACTTCAAAATGAGAACAAATAAACTATGATTCAAATCACTATTTTTACTCTTCAATTTCGTATGTCAACTCCATAGAGGTATAAAATATATAGAGGCCTTTGCGCATATTAACACAATTTCGAATAAAAACACTCATAGATAGTATAAATAAACATCTTAAAAATTTCGTGAACTATGAACTATGTTAGCAAAAATTACAATATTTCCTTTTATCGCCATTAAATTAATAAAATCCAGAAAAAATATCTTTAAATGAAGTGCCTGATCATCAACAAATTTGTACTGCTCATCGATACCGGAGAATCGACTTCACGGGAATGTTATTTCACGCGAACATCATTTCCCGAAGAATCACGCCGCCAGATGCTCAACTTCGGATCAATGCAAGGGAGCCGAATGAATATGGGAAACTTAAAGCTTTAACTTTTATCCAGACCACACCAAGTGATGTCAGTGATAAGAATGTTCTTTTACTTAATGAGAATTAGCAATGGTATAGCATAAGTGTTTCGAATATTTTAAATATAAGTAAAAGTATGAATAAATAAAGTGTATGATACATTGAACAATTTCATGATAATTTCAACATTCAAATAAAATGATTGACAATCCCTCTAGAGGAATAGATTTTCTAATTGAAATCTCAAATATATTTTGGACGCAATGGATGATGGCTGTCAATTTGAAAACCGCAGGTGGCCGAAGAAAATGGAAAATGTAGATGTTGATAATAATTATGGATTTCAGGCATGAAAATGTTTTCGTTTTGCAGATTATATACCTCGAAAGTAGTGATACTTTTATGTGAAACTGTCAGAAATTATATTTATTTATTATTTCCAATTACAAAGAAGATATATGGCCTTCACTGTAACATTTTGGAGTAATAAATTTTTCAGCTGTTTTTTGTGATTTATAAATGTGGTTTTTATGTTTTTGCCTTTGGGCGGGCAGGACATTGTGAATATCAACAGTTTATACATATATATATACATAACATTTTCGATTTCCTTTTTTGTATTACCTACTGAACTTCAGGCACAAATGGGCTTTATATTTGAACATCTCAGGGCAGGAAAAATTAACTAAACCTAATCCTTAACTTATATACATGGGTAGGACCTCTCTATATATCTCACACCACTGTCACCCACTTAATGTATTTTAAGTGAATTCCGGAATTTACTTAAAATGAAGAAATCTGCCGACTGCAATCAGATCTACTGCAAATTATCCCAAAGAAAACAGAACAATGATGAAAACTACCAAGCATATACAAATTAAATGCTTCAATTCGTTTTTCAAGTTAACATGGAGCCCAAAGCAGAAATTAAATATATGAGCAAAGGAATGCGTGATGAGTCTTCTAATAAATCGAGACTTATGGTACCACGGCTCTTTAGCATCTCAAGGAAAGGTTCAGACACTATTATAGCATGAAAATCTAAGCTAAAGCGGAAATTATAGAAGAAGAACAAAAAAGTATAATAAATCAGGAAAAGAGATTGAAAATAGCAAAATGACAGACAATGCGAAATTGGAAAGGTACCAAATTGTGGTTTGACAGAACATCCAAATCTAAAATGCCCGTATGGTATGAAGTATGGTATGAAAAAGGTATGAAGTGTTTTAAGGGCAATGATTACGGACATTTTGTCATCAGATGTTCAGATTCCCGTCAAAATTAACGAAGTCAATGGAGGTAAACAGCGCATGACAGCCTATTGTCAACGCTTTATCGGAATAAGTGTAGTTGGATGCAACATGTTATACCGATTCTACAGAGGTGTTAGATCGTCTGAAAAAGCCAGCTGCAGTATTTGGGAATCAACGAAGGATTATCAACAACCATGGAACTGCTTTTACCTCGAATGCATTTAGTGAATATTGCAAGGACAAAGGAATTCAAAAAATTCACGTTACAACTGGAGTTCCGCGCAGTAACGGCCAAGTAGAAATTTTGAATAGAACAGCCACCCCCTAACTTATGAAAATGGTTGCTACAAAAGCAGATATCTTCCTATAATTCTACAAAAGCAGATATCTTCCTCTAATTCCTATACCTACCTGTGGAGCAAGGATTTTTAAATGCCGCAGTTCACCGCAGTACGCGAAAAATATCATTCAATTTGTTAATTGATACACATATGAGTTGCAAAGAAGACCCAGAGATACGGAGAGTGATCCAAGAAGAGTGGATAAAAATGTTTGAATGACAGTGTGACGAAGCAAGGATTTGAGCGAAGGATAAAAATAATACGTACGATTTTAAGCAACGTTTTTAACTAACTTACTTGCAAGAAAAACCATAAAAATCATTAAAATATAATCTTGGCGACCTAGTTGCAACTAAACGAACGTAATTAGTCCAGGACTTATAGTATATGCCAAATATTTTGGTCCTTATAGTATTATAAAAGTTCTACGCAATAATCTCTTCTTAGTTTCTAGAATGGGAGATCATAAAGAGCCGCATCAAACGTTGGCATCCGCAGACATCGTAAAACCATTGTCAAAAACCGAACGGTATTCAGCAGAATGCATTCGAAAGGACGTATTTGACAGCGTGGATTCGGATTTTAACGATCATAATCTGAGGACAGATGTAAACTGGTACGTCCGAATGTAATATTAGGAAAACGTGCTAACTTAGGTAATAATAAGCAATAGACAAATGATAAATTGATAAAATTAAAGATAAAAATGTAAAAATAGTTTGGAAATATGTAAAAGATTATGAAATCGTCGCGTTCGCTTAGGAATTATAAGAATGTTTTCAAAAAAATTATCGGGTCCTTTATCGGTTAGTTTAAAGCTTTCTTAGTTTATGAGAAAAATAGTCGGAAAAAGGACTTCGCTTCACAAGTGACACGTGCATCGGTGGCAATAAAGGTGAGTCCCAAAGGCAGAGTAGAATTTGTTCACAAAGACGGCGGGTTTACAGGATCACTTTTAATTCATATGTATTTATTTATTGTATGTGTACCTATTTGTTTCCTTTATCAAAGATTTTACATTTATGCAAAAATTCATCAGCGCCGCTGTGAGATAAAATTTTTTCTCATGAAATTCCTTTTATTTCGAATTTTTTACGCAATAGTTTGAACATATGTATAGAAAACTTTAAAGTATGGAAAAACCTTTACAATTTCGTGCCGTTAAAAGTTTCTTTTTCTTGTTTTTCGTATGATTGATCACTTTAAGCCATCTTTATGTACACAATATTTTGTGGAACATGAACAGATCGTCCGTGGTGTCGTTCTGTTTATACGAAAATTCTTGAGCTAGACCAGATCCTTCCTTAAAATCTAATTATTTAAATGCTGGTTTCAAAGACCTTCAAACTGAAATATTGCAACTAATACTTTGCCGCATTAGACAGTGATTGAAAAATAGACGTTAATTGTCCGTATCTTAAAATGTGGTTACAAGTACTTGACAAATTGCTTGAAAAATGGTTTTTGTTTGATTTGACGTTTTCGTGCAAACTTATTTTTCCGTGGAGATGACTTTACATGCGACGAGCATAGAAGATTAAAAAATTGCCTATAGCAATTTACATTTCACTTGTACGAAGGTTAAAAAGTCTATTTGTAACGGAAGTATGTGATATGTATATGTCGAGTAACACACACGTAATAGATATGGTTGTACAGCTTCTTCGTAGTAAATTCATGCGTAACAAGATGACGAAGATGGAGACTTCCGGTATGTAAATATAAAATAAAGCAATCACGCTAAAAATGCCTTATTTGTTGGATTATATTTGGCAAGTTATTAAGCTTGACACAGTCAAGTTAACTATATTTGAATCAAAAGAAGTCTTAAATTCGATTGAGATGATGCCATTGAGTTTGAACCAAATCTTAGGTTCTTGCTGATCAGAATTTTCTATTTCTTTTTTCTTGTGCGACATATACAGAATATGCGACATAATACAGAATAAACGAATGCCTGATGCAAGATAATATGACTCTTTTTTTAACGTATATTTTCGCATGGAAGGTAGGAAAGCGCTCTAAATCATGAGCATATGTGGTCAAGAGTATTTGTGGGCTCTGACGTGTTTTTCGTGAGGACGCGTTCAGAAAATACATAAAATTAAAAGCGATGATAAAAGCCAGTATAATTTCTACTTGCGGAAGTTTTCATATAGCATTTCACATAGAAAAAATTTCCACATTTACCCTTCTTTCCATATCATCAGTGAAACGTTTAAAGTCGTCCTTGGTCAAAATTTATTTTTTAAGAATTGTGTAATGCAATCAAGGCTATATTTTATCTGAATTCTGTCTCTCCTGCTGATATATCAATTACTAAAAGTAATGTAGATCTCCATCACATTTCACATGCAGTTCATGCTAAAAAATAGTTGCACAATAGCTGAAATCAGGTAATAAGCATTTTGCCATACTAGAAAAAATTTATTATTTCTTGCAAATTTCTTTAAACTCAACTTAGCAATACTGTGTTTTGTATAAGGTGGCAGAGCTGTACAAGTGGGTAGAGAATTTAAAATATCGTTCATTGAAATATATCTAATCGAGAGAAAATCAAGAAATAACTAAATTTTTGTGGTTTTTTGTACGATGCTCTATAATGCCTTTTAATAATGGCGACAAAAAGCCTACACAAGTAACTGAAAAAGTAAAGTCTAAGCTTTGAGCAGTGAATACCTTTTTGAAAGTTGGCTAATGAAAAACTTATTGTTTCATTTTAGAGACATCGTTTTCATGGCTACTCACTTGTTATTTTGCACGTTATTTGCAAATATGTATCAATATGGAATTTTATACAGCTTTCGGGTTGTTGTTACTTATTCGGTATTTCCCATTGAAGTTGTCTCATTCTATGATAATTGAGTAATGTTTTTTTTTTCCAAAATTGCAGTTTCATTTGGTAGTTTGATGCTTTTGCTGCTTTTTTAAGGAATAACCATATGAAGTCCTTCATTAATATTTTTTAATCTATTTATTTGTATTATCAAAAGAAGAAAACAATTTAAAATATAGTTTTAGCAGCAATACGCAATAGAATGAATGTTTGCAGACGAATTTCTTTCTCTTCAGTCTTAGATAAACTTAGGCACTAAGGGTGCTTAAGAAAACTACTTGTTCTGGCAGTAAAAAAGTATTCAAATTTAATTGAAAATTAAAATCGATTTCTTTCATTTCATTGACTACTTTATATAGCACAGAAGATTCATTGCCGCAGTTGAAAAAATGCAAGGACTGCAACGTGCAGTCAAATTACAAAATGATAGGACATCTTGAATGAGCAAGTTTTCACAGATTATCATTAGATTAGAAGTTATAAAGAGCGGATAGCCTACATGCTGCCTCCTACTAATTCCAAACATTTATTTTTGCAACCCTTAATGCAAGATGAAGCGGATGTAATTTTCAACCATGATGTCACTCTTAGTTTTAGGATTCAGATATTGACTTAAAGAATGCATATTGATATTGACTGAAAAGTAAAAATACCGGAAAAAGGTAGCAAAACAGTTTCTGTTATATATCGTAATTTATCCATTGGGAATATCTGCAAGTGTTAATTTTTTAAAAAGTCTTGGAATTTCTGTTTGAGTTAATGATAATATATTTGAAGAACATTCTTAAAGGTTTAAATAATCTTTTAAGAAAATGAGCTAAGAAAAAATTTAGGTAAAAAGGTCCAAAGTTAGGTAAAAAAATGGTAATTTGATTCGTCGTTTCGTCTGTAAAGAAAAATATTTAGCTTGAGACTGATATGGTACCACAAATTTTAAATTCACATGTTCTTTGTAGAGTCCCAAACATAGTTAAGATCCTGTCAAATTTTTTTAACATTTGATTAACTCATTTTTAAATTAAATCTTCCCAAGTGACAGTAGCTCTTAGTTTTTGTAAACAAGAGATAAAGGTGAATTTTATGTTTCGATAAAACATGGTTTTTTGAATGTGAGAAAACATGATTTTGTGACGGTGCAGACAAAGTCATGACTGGATAAATGTTATTAAACATCAGCGTACCCATATTCAACCATTGAATATTAGTTTTCTGTCCGTACGCGTGGTTTGTTTTGATCGTACGCTCACCGCTTCACGATCCGCTAATGAGGGAGAAACTTCGGAAAACATCAGAAAGTCATGGAAATTGTGTTGAATTATCTCAAAATTGAATCGAACGAGAATGCTCACATCTCAGACATATCAAAGAAACGTGTTGGACACATAAATATTTACACATGCGATAGTTGTACATGTGATGTATGCGGCATTTCCCCAATAATTCACCAGAAATCAAAATTTGTTCGTCTTTCAAAGCAAACTTTTTGGAGCTGTTTCATCGGAGTGAAAAGAATTTTTTTTGAAAGATTAGTAACGATGGGTGAAATATGGATTCATCACTACAGGTCTGAGTCCAGTTGGAAGTTGTGGCGCAACAATCATCAAGCAAAGTTTTTGAGGATGCACTTAGTACGATTTTCATGGGCTATCTTCAACCTGGAAAAACAATCAACAACGAACAATACCTTGCAGTAATGAATTGGCTGTGGTCCCTAATCAAGTTTATAGACCGGACTACCAAATCAAGTCCAAACGACCTCATCAAGCAACCAAAAACATGGTGTCATAAAAACTTGTTTCCACTAAGACACTTCAGATAATTTCGCTCCTGGTAAAATCAATAATTTGTTGGAATTACGTTACGAAGTGGTTGAACACCCACTGACATTGTCTGATTTAGCCCTGAACGACTAATTCCTGTTTCCACAGTTGAAAACTTGTCCCACCGGGAAGATTTCATTCAAATAAGTAGCTCAAGTGTGAAACAAATGCTTATTTTGAGATACTATATGCGGACTAATATCAAAAAGACATTGAAATAATGGGAGTTCCTTAAACTAAGTGCATTAATCTATATGGAAATTTTTTCAAGCAATAAAATCGTTTTTGTCAGGCCAAAGACTATGTTACCATCTAGCAGAAATTTAATATATTTTTTCGATACAATTTTAATTATATAAGGGGCTAGGAAAAGAATATGAATATGGAAAGGGAAATTGATATGAAAACACTTTGTGTCTTACATATTCTTTTTTGGCATTGTAAAATTGGGATATTCAAGATGAAGTGCATTTAGAAGAGACGAATATCCACGATTGGAATTTTCTCGAAGGATATAAAAAAGTTCACAATATTTATATTTTGAAGTAATTTCGCATGAGTGAAATGCCTTTCGAAGAGTTTAAAACCGATGAGAAATCCAGATGATATGAAAAATATGAATGCGTAAAATATGATTCGAAGAACCACTTGATTCTACGACAGACAAAAGTCGGGGTGGCGATCATCAATAGTAAGCAAAAAAAAAACGTATATCCAAAGATCAGTCGAAAATTAATCAGTTGTTACTTCCCGATCTGCAACGATGCGGCTTAATATGTGAACAATTTTCCCTCATTTTTGCATAATATTTTCGATTTTTAAATTGAAAAATTTATTTTGTAATTTTATTCGACGCAAAACTGAAGGATAACTTGCCAAAAATTTACGACTTTTTCGAGGCTTTTAAGTAAAAACACATAAAAATAAATTAATTTATGGTATTCTCATCGCTTTCTGTACGAAATCCTCCGGGAGAGTTTATACTTGTTTATACTTAAGCTATGACTCCTCCTCCACTCCTAACTTCAGTCACTTTCGCCCTTTAAGCATAAGACTCAAGTCGGAATTGATGAGTTTAATGGATGAATATTATGAAAAAGTATATAACTATTATAATAACACATTAATGTCGCCGTTAACAAAACATTAAAGGCAGGACAAACAATGCAAGGAAGTGTGTGTTATGGATAAATGTAATGAGCGTTCAAAATTATCCAACATATTTTCATAACTTCTCTTGGACATTGTTATCTTCTGACTTAAGATATCCTTCCTGACTTTAAAATTAAGCATTCGAACAAAAAAAAAATTCCATCGGTATAACCACATCCTGATGATCCTGATTATATCTTGCAACTGGTGCAAACTGTCAATTCTGACAACAACATGTTGTTGCGCACTTGATAAATTTACGTGTCTGTGCAAAGTCCTGTGTACAGTCCGCTGAGACGGCACACAGGCAACCAAAGATATGAAATTTGTTTTTGACAAAAACTTTTGCGTAGGCTTATACGAATGCACTAGTGTATTTTCAGATATACCAATCTAACGTCGAGTCATAGCCGGTTACTGAAAAGCTTCAAACAAATTTCTGATCAATCGGGACTCGACCAAAACACTTCTAAATTGAGGCATAAGATAGTAATAACATGCTTAGAAGTCCCTACGTAGAGATATCTTGGGGTATAAGCTCTATTGATATCAGGTATAAGATCTTACACCTCTATGCAGTTTGTGAACAATAAAGGATGGAGATAGATTATGAAGACACACGATTTCTCTATCCTGTGCAGACGTGCTTCTGAATAGTGCAACAACAATTATTTATTGGCGTTGTAGTATTATTTTGATTTTTTTTTTATTGATTTGATAGATTATTCAACAAGTGAATACGATTTTTTTGCCTTTAGGAGTAATATATTACTGCTCTCCGTTAACAACAACAACAACAACAACAACAACAACTACAACAACAACAACAACAACAACAACAAAAAATTGAAAACAAACCTAAACAAAAAGTGTCCTGTTTTGAAATATCATCAATTGATAAAAAATTTTATTTTCATAATAAATTTGAGTTCAGGAATTGAGTTTACCCTCTCTATCTAGCATGCGTTCTCTTTCTCCATTATGTACCCGAGAGTGTTAGCGCTTACAAGTAATTGTATTATGGCGGAGATTTCAATATAGTCTTTCGCGTAATTTTGGTTCGGTAAGGGTTTATTAGTTGATGAACTCAGCAAGGTAAAAATTAGTAATAAAAAATATTCAAAAGGAAGATACCCTGCCGTTAAAGTGCTCTCATGACGTACTGGCATTTTATTTTCGAATTGGGCATTTAGTTCAGATATTGATCAAAAGCTGAAGTTGTTCAAAATAATATGTTAGCATGTGTAGGAAATTTGTCAATCTTTTCATTTTTTATTGTGCTAATAGTTTATATTTGTCTAATGCACCAAAAATAGGAGCAACCAAAGCGTAAACTGTTTAAATATTAGCGTTTGTCTTTTTTTGTCCTGAAAAAGTTAACAACATCGAAATTCGCGTATTTTTAAGTAAGAGGTTTTAACTAAATTTTGTAGTAAAATAGCAAATCAGCTTATCGAATACTCTAAGTTCTTTTATAGCTGGAATGATTTTGTTTTAAAGGACTCTTCAAAGTGAACGTTAGTATAACCAAAAATTTCTGCAAATGGTTTTTTTATCCATACTACAAAATACGCGATTGCTCATAATTTATGTTTATATCAACAATCCAATCAATCAAGCTCAATTACGAGATATCGCATCTCCTCCTTCCTTCCTACAGCAAAAATAAAAATGTAAGTCATCAGAATGAATATAAGATAAAATATTATGATCGTTGATAAAACAACATATTGTATGAATATTTGGACGTGACATGCTTTTAGACGTGATATGTAAAGTTCTTTTAGATCAGCATTTAACAAAATGCCGTCGAATTGTCAATAGTAACTGGAAAATAGCAGAATGAAGTGGAAACAAGCTCCAAAAAAAATTCATGAAAAACAAAATTTTTTATGGATATCTAAAACAAGAATTTATGAATTTCCAGTTCGAACTGCCATCGTTTATTCATCCTGTTTGTTTTAATTAAAGTATTTGTAAAAAGAATATATTTAATGGTAAAGAATTATGCAAAGTAACTTATTTAACCGACATTTTCGATTATTTTACTCTTTTCATCAGATTAATTTTGAATCAGCTTTTATTGAAATAAATGCACGTGCAGCATCTAGTTTTTATAGTATCATAGGAAGGAAGGAAAGTTGAAAGTTCCGTGTTTGTGGTACTAAGAGGTATGATACATTTGTTAATAAAATTTGTTTTTCAACGTAGTTCCTGTCTACCGTGGTCTAATTTTGTCTCAAAACCAATGCACAATTGTAATTTAAAAAAAAAACCAATCTGCTTGAGAAGATAAAACACATTATAACCAATGGCCTTAAGCCTTGCATAGGTATATATAGTGCTAAAAATTCTAAAAAAAACTCCTGATATAATGGCATTCGACAAAACTAAATGGGATTATATTTATAATTCTAAGTTTCCTCTCATTGTAACTCATTCTAAATTTCCTCTCATTGTAACCTCACTGTATCCATCCCAAAGATTTAGCCTTTAATCGCAATACAAATATGAACCTTTTGGTGCTTCTTCTATCTCTGTCTGGAAGAAGTCACTTGAGAGTAGTGGCGCTTTATGAAGTTACACCATGCCGTCAGGATTTCTCCCTTTCAATGCATGCTTCTGAATTGCATGGATATTATTGGGTTGGGTTTAGCGTTCTGTTTCCATAGAGCATGTGAACTACTAGCACTATCATTATCAATAGTCTAGCCCCTTTTCGTTGAAGCTCTTCCAATGTGCCTTCCTTCAGCATTGAGAAGAAGTTAAATTCAGGTAGACTCATTCAATAGTTTTGAACCGGAAAATGGAGCCGTTCCCAGTTGTATTTCTGAACAAGTTTTCTATATGTATATAAATTGTAACAAATTAGGCATTGATTTTAAATACACGTCAACGCATTTTTAGGATTTTTGACTGTAAGACAGTCGAAAGTATTTATAGTACGCTACAGTGACACTAGTACTCGTTGGCCTACAACGTACTTCAATGAAACTCGTCGTAGGAGGAGAATGAAGAGTATAACTTCACGTGTGTTGTTGGAGGACAATATTATTTTTTTTTTCACTTGCCGCCTTTGATGTTGTTTTGATTATTTGAATGTTTTTCAACAATGCGCTGTATCCTAACTCTGCTATTCGCAGTATACTTTCCTTACGCTTTCCGTTCTTCGACCATTGAATGAACTCTGGGAAGTTTTTTCGCCAAGCACTTCTTTGGGGAGCCTGCTGGAACGCGAAATTTTGGAGCGAGGTTCATTTTCAATAGAGTGTTTCACCCTTGCGTCATTCATTTTAAGCTGTAAATCAGCGCTTTTTTTAGATCTGCATAGAAGCCAAATTCTTCAAAATTTGACTGATTCACGCATACATTACGGTGGGAGACAATGACCAAGAAATGAAGGAAGTGTTCTAATAGCATCTGGAAAGCTGCCCGACTGATTGCCCGCAGACGATAATCCATGGTGATTTGAACACAAAAGTAAGCAATAAGCTTCCTCATTGGGGAAGAACTAGAGGGCATAGCCTCTTCGACGCAACCAATGAAAAACACCAACGCTTGATTGACATCGTATGCATCAAAAGTTTAGGTATATGCTCCACTAACGCATATATAAGATGAGTTGGGCATTACCCCATGGTTGCAACTTATTTTAGATCGAAGATATTCTGATGCAAGAAAGATGACTATTCTGATTTTTTCTGATATTCTATTCAAAAAGGACTTGACTATTCTGACGAGATAGTTTTAGCTCGGCCAATACTTGGCCAAATCCACCTATTATTGTCGGTTATCGAAGACATGTGAAACGAAGACCAGCTCCCTTCGAAAATTCAATATCGAAAGTTCCGAATGATATCGGTGATAGAAACCTTAACGGAGGTCCAAGGGAACCGATGGTGAAGACAAGAAGGCTGGTTTGACTTTGTCGATGAAAGCAAATCATACCTGCGGATCAGACGACGCGGTCAATGTTCTTAGACAGCTGCTGGAATTGCTTGTGGAGAGCAAAAGTCTACGAGGTGTTAGTGTATGCTACGAAGTGCTGCTAAAACGGATTTGCATGTTCTAACTAAAAAAACTCATGCTAGAAAATTGTTTGATATTGGAAAATCGAATAACATGTTTAAATTAGTACGTAATGATATTCAACTCTTATTTCGAAATAAGTAAGGATTCTGACTTCCATTCTTTCTCACACAGATCTAGAGAGGAGCTTACGTTAGAGTTGGCTAGGACCACTAGAATGCATAGGGACTCTGAAGGATAGGAGACCACAACGCTTTGATTTTGGTTTTAACTATGTAGGATCATGCAACCCTTTTGAAAAAAGCCTTTGAATATGAATTTATAGCAAGAAATATAGTAGTTTGACTCTGTGGATTTCGTTCAATTTGTACTTTCCAAATCTTGCTTCATAATTTCTTTAATCATTTTGACGGTCCAGTTTATTTCAAGTGTAGCGAATTATAGTTTTAAAAATATTGATGGCCAAATATTGATAGAATATAGTCAAGTCCTAGTGTTTTATAGCAAACATCCTTTCTTTCAATATAAAAAGTGTTTATCTCGTTTCCAAGTGTTACAGGTGCAGATATTTTGGGCAAGTTTTGTCGGATTGTTTGAAAGCGAGACTGTAGTAGAAAGAAAAATAGAAATGGCTCAAGTTGATTTGAAACATATGTCCCTATTGGTCCGTATTAGGAACACATATAGTATCCACCAGGCTGATTTTATCAATCAATACGTTTCATGTCCATCAAGCAGGTTTCACCAAATAATGCGAAGTTGACAGTTTGACGAAAAATTGGCAGGTAATCATGATTGAAATCTTTCTCTTTATCTGTTCCAAACTTGCTATGAACAATTGTTTTTGTAATGTTTGGCCCGACATCCAACAATGAGTCTCTCGAATATATCCTCTTTGCTTGAGTAAAGACACTGTAGGAAAAATGTATTTTTCTACAGTGTGTTTGTCGGGGTAACCTTCTTTCATCCTTAACCTCATAACGCAATGTAAATTTTTCTGAAGTCACAATATTAGTAATATCCTTTCTGTAAGCTGATCCTTTCTTTTTTTGCTTAAAAATGGTTTCGACTCCCGGTTGTTTATCGAGAGTTTTGAAAAATTTTTGGGACCAGGTCTGTGCGTTTGTGTAACCTTTGTTGCAACAAGCACTGGATGTAGATGAGCAATGGAGATCAAAAGACAATTGAGAGTATTGATATTTGAGTAAAAGAGAATGTTATTTTCGAGATAAACATGATTTACGTAATTTTATCGGGACATGTCTAGAGTGATTTAATTTTAGTTATTATATTAATAATTATTTGTAAACTCAAAATACAAATCTTCGAGTTCTGGTTTTCAATTTTACTCTAATAATCTTAGGATCATTAATGGCGAAGACATTTTTTCAGTATTGAGTTTGAGACCTTTTTGAGTTTTCAAAAAAGAGATTCCAACGCTCAATCGATGATAACTATTACAATCAATCTCAAATGTAACCGAACAAAGGCGAAGTTTTTCAGCAGCTCTTGTAAGCTTTTAACAATCTCACCCATGATAATATTATTTTCAAGACCCTTCACTTGTGGTATTGGCTAATGGTCTTCAAATTTCAAATTACATTAAATTTTATTTTTTGGAATAAAACCGCCGCTTCCAAATCATACGTTCATGTTCAATATGAACAAATTTTATCAACTAAGTTTCTTGGAGTTGTATGCGATAATTTTCTGTTCAAATATTGGACATGTAATTAGAATTACCAAGTACTGTTCAAAATAAATATTCTCACCAGCATTTGTTTGTGACGTTATATTTACGTCTACGAAATTATAAGCAGAATTATTGGTGACTTCTTTGTTATTTCAGCCCCAACTACACATTTAGACTTTGAATATCAAGTAAAAATGTGCAAAAAATTTAAGTAAACAATAAATAAATTACTTGCACTTACCTTTCCATCATTTAATGGTATTTGTACTAAATCAATGTTCTCCTGATCATTTGATACGGGAAGTGCATATGTGAGAGCACCGCACAGGCATGCAAGTATTACTATGTGTGTATTCATTTTGTATAAATATTTGTTTGATTTGGCGTGTTTTCAATGAGAGTCCTGGGACGCGTTTTGTATGTTTTTTTTTGTTATTTTACGTTCAGCCCCAATCACGATTTGGTTGCTATTTTTTCTGTAATAATAAGAAAAGTGTAATAATAAAACTTATAAATAAAGTGTGCTTAGATTTGAAAATGTTTATATTAGAAAAATTTTATAGTCAAGTGAAGTTATAAATAAATTGATAAATAACGTAGAAAAAATATAAAATTTTTCGGAGTATCGAAGATTTATCACTCAGCGGATTTTTTCCATCACTATCACAGATAGTTAAAAATCATTTGCAAAAGAGCAAAAGGGAAATGAAAGTTATTAATCCTTCGAATTTTACTATCCCCATGAAATATTAAATTCTTAAAAAATAAACCATAAATGATTATATCACAGGAAAAAGTTGTGAGCCAACATAATAAGCAACAACAGGTTGACTTTTACCAAAAGGTGACACAACAAAACGATCATTGACTTGTGTTGAGTATGAACCCATGATCTTGACAAGGTCGGTGAGTCTTAAGCCCACCAGGAAGACGACATATGTATAATGTGACGATATGTAATCTTGGTGGCTCAGCACTTGTTAAAAGTATCTGAGGGTCGTTCGTGAAGACCTACATATGTTGTTGGCATGTCAGTGATATGAGTTGAAATAATTGACAAGAAATCGTTTGTTATATATTTCACTACTTCCTGGTTAAAAGGTTAAAAAAATGAATCGGAAGCACTGTGTAATAACAATTGTAATTTTAGGTGATCGGAGAGATTTAAATTTATGTGTAATTCAAGTGTTGACAGATTCTCCTTAGCTCTAAAATAAAACTAAATGCCTGAACTAAAGGTAAAGATTGTGCCTTACCATGAAATAAACTATCTCCACGTAAATTTGTATGTTAGTTTTATCACTTATCATGCGTTGTAAAGTTAATCATAAGATCTCAAGGGTTTCGCGAAAAATTGGTGGCTTTATTTGAGTTGTTTTCCTTATGTGTTTTATCTTATTTCTTGTCGGTTTTCGCTTATGTTTCAAACTCAATTAGCTTGGGTCAAGATATTCGTGAAATATCTGCTCCTATTGATAATTTTTTATTTTTTTTTTGGATGCGTATACTGTTTTTTTATGTTCCAGAACAATAATACGCAATCCGAAACGAAGGCGCATAAATGTCATTAAGGAGTAGTTAAGGCTACTGCTGGGCTCACCACCTCAAAGAAACGACGTCACCTGGGGCACGCGTAAGCTATTTTACTCTGCCTGGGAGAACTTTAGGTTGACGCACCAATCAAAGAAGTTACACTCAAACCAATTGGCACAGGAACAGAAAAAAGAAGCGTTGCTTCTTGCAGGCGGGTTTCAAACGGTCTACCGGACGGGGTTGATAGTCAAAGTAGGGATGATACCCATCGCCCTCCTCGCGAGATAGAAACATTTACCTACGCCGAAGACAAGACAACATGGAAGAGTTCGACAGGGGAGAGAAATAACGTTCTTGGTTGGCAACAGTCCCTGGAGTTCAAAATAAAAAGAAGGTTGACTCCACGTGGGATCCCTGAATTGAGGTATTGGCTCAATCAAGTGGACACCGAGATTGATTTATACTTGGTCCAATGGTTTCTGGTTTGCCTGAACAAGAGTAATAGATAGAATCCTTACTGTATTCTTTACTTAAGGGGAATGGATGGCACATGTCACACCGCCTTGTTAAAAGATGAAGTAAGCAGTGTTGTGACCTCTGTTTTGGTGGAATTTGAGTGCTCTTTTCGGAAACTGTAGAGAAAAATGCTTTCAAGGCCTGGAAAACGGAGTTACGAGACATTTTATGCTCGGCCAGATCTGACAGATAAGAAGGCACAAAAAAGGTCTCCGTAATCATCGGGGAGGCAGCAAGTTCCTCCCCCGTTCGAAGCATTAGGTTGGACAGAACAATGCTTTGCCCAAACTAATTTTGTCAAAAGATTCCAGACAAGACTTTCAGGTTGAGAGCATAGGTGTTTAGTGCATAGACCAGAAGCATTGTGCGTCTCTTCGTGTTCCTTCATCTCCTTACCATAAAAAAGCCTTCATCTCCTTACCATAAAAAACTGCTATGGATTGATTCATTTCTTTAAATTTCACAAATTTCAATCTCGTGGGCGTTAGAATTCCATATGATCTTATTTACATACATTATCATTTATTATTCCTGCAAGGCGCCTGATAATATTACATATGCACGACCTCTTTCAAAGAGGGGGATCACCTCCTTAAATCTAGAAGAAATCTCTGGTTTGTGTTCCAGGGCTTCAAGTTCCATAAAATCCGATCGAGAGTACGTAGGATTCGTTTGGAAAACAGGGATAATAGGAGGAACGGGTTATAGTTTTTATCCTCCCGACAAACGCAAGTGAACATATCCTGGCTGCAACGCGTTGCATGACTATTTTATTGTTGCTTAATGATAAAAGGGAGTTGTGAGCTGGGTTGAGCAACACGAAGCGCTTCAATCTAGTTGAAATTCTTAGTTAGTACGAATAATAGAAGTGTGAGAAAGCGGAATATAAGATAAAGCCTCATATAGATAGGGATCTACCATGAGCCTTGTCATTGCGTCTCTTGAACTGAAATATTTAGTTGTATTTCATAAACTGTGAATTAAATGAAAGAATAAATTATGTGCCTCAAAGACAAAATTAATTCAAAATGAAACCCTTGTACTAAACAAAAAAAAAATATGCATGTTGTATGTACAACATACTCCTGTTTTCGGATTTGGATACTTTGTTCTAATGTATAAGAATTAGAGATTTTGTCAGTTTGCTGAAGTTTGGAAGATTTTCGGAAAGCTTAAGGATTATTACATTGGAGATTGTTTGAAATTGAACGAAAGATTATCAAAACTCAGTAGGTGGTATCGAGTTCAAAGGGATTCTGACTCCATGAGCGGTGAAGTTTTAGCTATATTTTTTTTTAACATTGATGTAACCTAATGTCAGTATAAAGAAATAAGTTGTTATCCAGAAGAAAAATTCTGCTTCAAATTTAAGGAATAAGTTGTCTGACTGATTACTTACTAAGAGCCTTCCAAGAATCATGACAGAAAGGGATATGGATGTGAATGTGTAATGGATTTGCGGGCAGGAGATGGATTCAATCTTTCAAGCTGCTGTTTTTTCCCAATATTTATGCTCCCGAATGAAATACATCCAAATTATCTCTTCGTGTAGGATTTCGCAGTTGGTGAATGGGTTAACTTCGCATATCTCTAAGCTGTTCATATTAGTTTTATAGCCGGTGAAAGCCGAAATATTATTGCTTTATATGCCCGTTGGCCCACGCTGCGTTTTGATGAGGACGCATTTTGGACTATTTGCAGCCATCAACAGTTTTTTTGTGAGAACCAAGGTTTCATCAACAAATACGCAACTGTAACGCATCCTTATCAAAAGCTAAGCATGGGCCATATTTGGCATTATAATTCATTGGTATTCGTGTTTTTAATGCATTTATAGGACATAGTTTGTTTCTTACGAATAGAAAATTGTACTGAATAATTAAATTCAGACTGAGCTGAATGTTTTCAACAATTACCATTACTTGAAAATTCCACTTATTGGTCTCAACCAGTACAGCAAACCTTACAGGGAATCGGCGAACTATATTTAGTTTGTTTTTAGTTCTTTTGATTGGTGTATGCTAATAATGAGTGAAAAGGAATGGAGTCATGCGAAGCTTCGAGATGATGAAGTATTAGTCTGCGACAGAAAACAGCTAACTTGAGAATTTGAAAACTTTTACGAAAATTAACGATGAACTTCAAAAGCTGAAGTTAAAAAGTCAGTCTAGGATGTGAAACTTAAATTTTTTCCTTTAAGACGGTACGACGTATTCAATGTTAAACTAAAGAAAGAATCGATCATCGAATTTAAATACCGGGTATAAATTAACATTTTAGCATTTAAAGTTCGGAATAACTTAATTAAGGACAAGTTATTTCTTTATTTAGTCGTATCTCTATTCATTCTGGCCGTTGACGGAATATTCGCATAACTTATTAACAGGAAGTCAATGGATTAGAAGCTCAATTTTCGGGCTAGTTTACAACATCTGGTACTAAAGATCAATGCTTTAGTAGTTGTCAAAATCTTAAAAAAGGGACAATCATATTGTCCTGTCTTTCAAGCTCTACAAAACCTTAACAAAACAGCAAAACGCCAAATGAAAGTGTTTGCTGAATTAATTCTTAGTGAGCACGAAGAAAGTTTCAGAGCTGGACATTCATCAATTGACCAATACTTCGCGCCGAAGGCGATGCTGTAAGGAAGCCATAACAAGCATTCACGAATACATATTGCCTTTAATGAGTTTGCGACAGTGTACATGGAAATGTGCTGTAAGAATATTTTCTTGACTTCGGGTTCTCAGTTTAATGTGAAGAATTAACTCAACAGCGCAAGTTGGAATCAACAATCGCATAGAAATATTTGTAAAACTAGTCTGGTCTAACTGGTCTAAGTGGTCCTTTGGCCTTTCTTGTATTTTGCATTTGGGCGCATCGCCAGAATACTCTTACATCACAGACACATTACGTTACAGAAGCCGTCAAACAGAACATTTGCCACCAAAATAATTTTGGGGGAATTTTTATCAAATAAAAACAGATATTTTCTTGAACCTTGAATCGGCTACAAAAGAGACCGGTCGGCAAATTTTTTTAAGCACAGTCGACGAGACTCTATACAAATTGAAATTTATAGACAAGTTTGAATATTTGGAACATAAATCTTTGGATACAGGAATGACACTGTCGTGATTAAATTGTAAGTATGGTACATAACTAAGATGGTTTATTTTGAAATTCACCTGCATTTACCGAAAAAAAAGATAATACAAGCACACAAATCCAAAATAACAAGGGTATAAAAGCATAGACTCTGTGTCAAATATGTGGTAACCATATATCGGAGCAAAACTAGATGGACACCAATGTAGACGAGATACAATCATTAGTTGCACGAAATATTATAAAACATACGAGCCAGGAGTTTCGGGACCAGAATAGGAGCAGAAACCCTAGTAGGCTAGACAAATAAAGCTCATCGAAAAATATCGGGTAACAAAGATACGGAATGTGATATACAGGGAGAAATAAGGACAACGATCAGCAGACAATTCGAAAGTGATTGCCAGATGGAATCAATGAAGATTGTGCAAAGCTGAAATTTGTCAAAATTTGGTGAATGCGTTCAAAAGATCGAGACAGTTGGGGGTGAGACTTTCAGATTGTCAGCGGCCAAGATGAGCTACAGAACTTTGATGACTATGCTGACATATAACATATGAACTAAATGCTAATTGGTATATCGATTGTTGCAATGGCTGATAAAGAGCAGCCGAAGTTTCAAGAATGTCAAATTAAAGCCCTTTACAACAATTGCAAATGTTTGAAATCAGTGTTTGTCGTGTTTTGCCTTAGTGATTGGAATTCGCCAAAACTTCTGCTGGCACAAATATTTGAGTACGCATCCCTGGAACGTAGATAGTAATTCAGATGGCTGTAATTTGTCACTTGGAGTGATAGCCCATGCGAAGTATGATTGTAGAAAAGTCACCAGTGATTGTGCTTTTAGTGGTTACATGAAATTTCTCCAGCAAAACCCAAGGCCGATTGCCCAAAAGTGAACTGTTGCGCCATTGATTCTCAATACGTATTAAACTCTTATCGGATGTTACTAATAAAAAAGCCGAAAACAGCCGATCAACTTTGTGCTGTGTTTACTGATTGAATTTAGCCTGAATTCTCTTTTTATAAACAAAATTTTCCAATAATACTCATTTAACAATGCTTTTGATGCGGGTATACGGATGAGCTGAGCTACTTGATTTCTTAAACGGTGGAAGAAGAATGTTAATCAAGATTTTGATTTAAGTGAAACTAACTTCCTTCTAACCACAGAAACTTTATATGTGGTATAGACGTGGCATACAATTAGAGATACTCACAATTGGCTCAACATTTATAGTCCCCGGAAGCATTGTTTCAAGATATAGTAAGGTCAATTGGTGGGATATTAATAGTTACCATATTAACAGACTGATCATGTTCATAGACTTGTTTGACGGTGACTATTTACGCCATAGTGTTGGGCAGAATTGAATAATACGAATCATCATCAGCATGCAGACACTGAAGCGGAAAAGATGAGGTTTATAGTTATTTAGAAAAGTTTAACTTCTAAACGTTCTTCGAACCAAAAGGGGGCCATGAAATAAGGAGTCTCAAGGTATGCAGTTCCAGTGTGAAATTCATATAAGTATTTGCTTATGTTGTGTATTAGTATAAATTCTTCTTTATTTTCTGAAAAATACGAATTGAATTGCTTTCTCCCTTTTTAAAATTGCGTTTAATACGCTTGCTTTTATAGTAGCTATGAATATTTGATCGAACATACTTATAATTTAAAAATTTAAAATACAATTTTCAGCATAATCAAAAACACTTTTTAGTCATATTTAGATAAATAAACATCGATTGGTGAGGTAATAACTGGAAGGCTTTAACATTTTTTCGAATTATTTCAAGCTGAGAAACTCGAAATTGAATAAACTGTAGGAAAAACAACAGTTTCCCAATCATGAATCATGAATTTCTCCCTTGATTTTTTTCGCCAGAAAAAGGAAATTCAATCCACAAAGTGAACCGGATTGAAACAAATCCGCAAATTAAATGGCAGGACAAGCCTAAATCAAAGTTAATTTTACTTAGTAGAATCGTTGAGCGCTTTTGCGAGCTATTCTTTATAGATTCTAATCGATTCTTATTAGAAGCGTTACTTTATGACATTTACCAAATAAATCAAATCCCCCAATCATTTGAAATTTAAGCTTTTGTACAATTATATCTGAAGGAAAAACAAAAGACTTAAGGCAGTAACCCGGTTGAGCAGTTGCATGTTTTTTTTAAACTTACCGCGCCTATAGATATTTTCAGAAAGAATATATTTAAAGTAAGGAAACTTTCTGTATAATAGAAATATACACTGAGTATATTAGCATGCTGCAACAAAGTATTCGCAGCTCCAAGTATTCAAGGCTGATGCTTATGAAATGCAGTAGAATAAATAAAATTTGCTAATCAGCTGCTGCGAATCGATCTACTTTTGAATATGTAATGAAATTAAGCTCGCTTTGAAAATGAACTTGGGTTTTTTTTTTCAAAAAGATTTCATTATTTTTTAATGTGCCATTGCGACTTTCGTTGAAAAAATTGAAAGTGATTTTTTTTGTAAATGGACGAGGTAACGATTTTTTTTCTCTAACTAAAAAAAACCACAGATAAAACGTCTAGCACTTGTTAAGGTCAGTATGCTGATGGCCTCGTTTAATTTATTTCTAAATTAATTACATATACACAGCGGAAAGATGTTTTCTTAAATGTGAATATTTTACATAATTATAAAATTAGCCACTGAACACCCCGATGGCACGGCACTATAAACCTTGATTGCGAAGTTGTAATCAATCCCAATAATACTCTTGAGGGAGGTGTTGAGAAGACAATTACAAAGTGAAAAATATTTTCTCATGACTCATTCTTATAACTGCAAATCAGCACCTAATTTGCAAATCAAATTAAATATTGCCGCAACAACCTGCTCCGACTGTTTAATATGCTTGTGAAACTGGTGTTATACTTGTAAGTGGATCTTAATTTTTGAGCGATAGTCCACTAAATAGTTAGGATATCTTGTTTAAATGGTATCAACATGTGAATTTTCGTATGGTACATTTGAGCAATCATTTGATTGAAGCAAGGTGTTTGTTTCGTTTAGAATGGTCTCTAATTGCCGGTGGCTTCCTAAATTTTAAGGCCAAGACTTGTTTTCTTCAAATGCAAGATCATGTGATTGTTTAATTTTTCCTCGAGTCCAAAACTGCATAAATTAGAAATGATATAATCTTTTCTCGCCAGCAGGTTAAGCTAATTGTAAAGCATGCATAAGTGCAATGAAGTCCTTACTTAATTCGCTATAAACAATAATTGTCTGTGCGGTCAGCAATACGTAAATTGGCAATAGATTAACTTTTCAGATGTGATTAATTTTGGCAGGAAGACACGATGCACCCAACTACCATTTTAACCATTTTTAAGGTAAATAAGTTTGCAACCACGCAATGTAATGTGTTTTTTTTTGCAGGTAAGAGAGTCGATAAAGCATTTTGAATACTCTGAACATAAAAGTGAAAGTAATGAATTGGATAACTTTATCCGGAAATGTGCTTTCGTGAACGTTGGGTTTTGCCACATTGATCTGGAAGAAATGAAACGAATATCAGGGTATCATTGCTTGCTGTTGAATGAGGGGAGGACATGCAGTTTTGGTTTTCGGTTTTAACGTTTATAGTATTGCCAATTGCTTGGGAACGACTTCCTAAAGTTTCAAATCAATTCAATTTTAAGTTTTGATAGCATAAATTTTAGACAGGATGTTTGGGTGCTGGGACACACAATGCGTATTTCATTGTTGGTGTTTGTGCGTGCTTCGTAAATGTTGCAAACGGCATAAAATTCAAAAGAAATTCCATGGTTTCACTTGAGTTGGCACAAAACAGTGGTGTGAAATATACCCAGCAATAAGTCGATTGGAAACTTTGGTGGCTTTGGCAAATCAGAAAGAAAAAATATGTTTTGAATTTAAGGCATCAGATTTGGATTCTAATAGTTGGTCCATTATTTCTCCGTCACAACGTTTTGCGCTCGATTGGAGCCATACGAAGGACCTTCTAACCCACATCACTTGTGAAAATATGAACAGTAACCAGTTCAGTGTTTATTCTAGCGTTTCAAATACATAAGGAAAACTTGTCCGCCTTGTGCATTATACAGCACGACAACATTGTGAAGTAATACGATGCTGATAGCCGACAATATCACAGATACATTTTCCTACAAGATATACGTAATCACAAGGTATGCGCTTTAAACACAAAACGCAGCGCATATATGCATAGAGCAAACTCGAAAAGACAAATTGCATTCAGCCGCGCGCTCCCATATATGAAATCGTATGTGCATGCGGTGAACTGTTGCTGATTTTTTCGCTTTTCATTTTACTTCTTTTACCGAATAAACATCAACATGTTAACCGAATTTCACTTTTACTTTCAAAAACCTTTTCGATTTCAATCTCACATACTCACAGTTTCCACGAAATATTTAACGGTTTTCGCGAGGAATTATTGCACTGATTTGTTCGAAAATTATATTATTGATGGCTGTTTTGTTTATTACAAGCAGAAGGCGGTCAATTCAACTCGTTATTAATTTGGCTAATGAGTAAATGATATGATTTAAATAAAACGTATGGGTAATGGTCTAGATACGTACAGTACTTCCGTTGATCGTTCCGTTCAACGTAAGAAAGTATCTTTAGGAGCACTTAACACTCGGCTCTTGTTGTCCGCCTTGTACAACACTTGGACGTGAAATGTTTGCGGGAAACTTCATCCATACGTACAAAACTCGGTTGCTGCAGAGAGAAGTTGACAGTTTGCAAGAAAATATACGGAACGGTGGTCGGTATTTAGAGGTAAGCCATTAAGTTTAAAAAATGTAAGAAATGGAGAGTAGACGCTCTTCAGCCACAGCTGAGATAAAGCTAACGCTGAAATTTGTTAAGGTGTTAATGCACAAAATCTGCTCGCATGATAAACGAATGTGTTGCACCTTTCAAAGTGGCTGAAGAAATTCAAAGAGTGGCTATTGCACTGGGCGCACACGTTGGTTGGTCAGGGTGGGGAGGAGAACGCATGCGAGAAAATGCGCCAAAATGCACTAAATCCTCTCGAACGAACCAAATATCGACTTATAACTCTCAAAGAGTATCCGAAAGCCGTTCAACGTTCAAGAGGAGGGACCAAATATTAAAAAATTCAATCTCAACGTTAAATTGAATCTTCACGTGGTGAGCTACCAACACTCGGTTAACATTTGTTGAATGTATTTTGAAGACTTTGATCTTTGCTTCGCTTTTCTCCCCGTCTTCGCTTTCATTTGAAATTTACTTTCATTTAGCGTTAGATACTTAAAAACTTGTGAGATAGCGTGCTGCAGGTTGTCTATTTTACTAGTTGGTCAATGACGTAAAGTGGCGGTGTCGAAGATAGTCTGTTGGCGCTGCAGACAATAGTGGTAAGCTCATTCCGATAAATAGGTAATATGTGGTTATGAACAATAACAGGCAATTTCTTACCTTATCAACTATCTGATCGTAATAAATCCAAGAGGCTATCGGCTGCAGACGAGTCCTTTTAACCGGTGCAGTAGATGGAATTGCTTACAATGATGGTTTGTTTTAGTGCGTCTGGCAGTTATATACAGACAATATGATTAATAGCCCACTAGGGGCTGATGTCCATGAGTCAGTTTCTATGACCACAAAATTTCAGCTGGAAAATAATGGTTGAAGTGAATATTTTCAGATACAAAGGGCAGAACATTGGCCACATTAAAAATAGCAGTTGCTAGCGTAAGTAATAGTAAGATGGTCGTTTGTAGCAATAGTCAGTACTATATTTTGTATTACATCATATATTAATGACAAAAGAAAATAAAAATCTACGTTGAAAGGTAAATGTACCAAAAAACGGTTACATTGCATCACACAAACAAAATATATATGTATCTTTTATGTGCACATGAGGATAATCCCTACAAATGGAATTTCATTGTTTTGGTCCGAATAATTTTCTTTCGTTCGGTTATATTTGAAATCGTCAATTTATATTTGCCTCATACATTAAATTTTAAAAAAATGTTTTAGATTAGCCACAAGTACGGTGAGTTCTTTTTCAAAATTTTACTACATTTACTAAAAATCCAATCATGCCCACATACTTTTTCGTGTTGTTCACTGATAATGAACGTATAAGTCAGATATTCTTTATAATTTACAAAAGCTACACAAAGTTATCTATATGCTTAATGTGTTACTCTACTGCCACAGTTTGCATGAGTAACTTAAACTGCAAGTAATCATATTTTGCATTTGCACTGCACATATAAGAATAAAACAAAAAAAAAAACTAATAAAAACGTTTCTAACGTTGTAAACAATTGTTTTATATGTTTGGCTTTGATATTTCGTCTTCTTGTGCTAGGAAATATATTGGGGGTTGATATTACACATCTAGCAGCAACGAGCATATTGCGTTTTGATGGATAACCATCACACGTTATATTCTAAGCAAGTGATACTTCAATTTTGATCGATCAGTATTTTGCTATATCTCTCTTTATCTATCTATATCCTTCACTCTTGAATTGGAGCCAAATTTTTTGATGTTTATCTTGGTTTTACATGCTTTATAAAATGCTGCATAAACTGAAAGAATTGTTCACTGTAACCTATACATTAGCATTGTTTGGTCCTATACATTTAGGTGCGCACCGATTTTCAAACGTCTTTCTGAAAAATAAAAACGTAGGAGACACCGTTTGTCCATAACCTACAACAGTCACTACTGTCACGACTAAGCTATACGTTTAAAAACCAGAATAATTCTAAGTGATCTTATTAAGAAATACTAATCATTAATAAATATGAAGATTCGAAATCGCAAACGAAATGGTTCATTGAAATGGCAAACAATTTTTATCACAAATCGAAATGGTGAACCTCAGTTGCACAAAGCGATCAAGAAGGCAGTGAAATCCTCGAAGATTTACCTCGTTCTGGAATAACTGGACTCTTCTGTACTCTAACCGGAATTAACGTCGATGTAGCGAAGGAAATTATGGTAAAAAATCGTCATGCCAGCTTAAGAGGGATACCCACCATCCTCAACATCTCTCACGAGTCTGTTCCTACCATTTTGATTTAGCATTTGGGCATGAGCCGCGTCGCTGCATGGCTTATTCCACGAAAAGAGCTCAAATTTCTTCAGAAAAAGTACCGTGAACAAGTCTCTTTGGACAAGCTTGAACGCTCGAATTCCGACCCAATATTCTAATAGTGGCTCTTAATTAGTGATGGATGTATGAATTTGACACTGTCACCAGTTAACAGGCTTCCGAATGGCGCGCTAAAAGTGAGTTGGAACCGAAAAAGCACGTCAAAGTCGGTCAAAAATCAAGGTGATGCTGATTTTTTTTCTTCTAAATTCGCGGTCTGGTTCACTATGAGTTCCTTCAACAGGATCAGACGGTGAATAAGGAGTTTGAGCGTACTTAGAAGATAACGTGAACGAATTAAGAAGAAATGGGTGGAATTATGGGCAAAAAACTCGTGAATTTTCCACGACGATAACGTGCCGTCGCCCCAAGCAAAACTCTGAAAAAATACAAGGCGCAAAAACTCAATAAACACCATCGATCAACCACCGCTTTCACCTGATTTAGCTCCGTGTGACTTTTCTCTGTTCCGGAAACTAAAATTGTCCCTCCGTGAAACACGTTTCGAGTCCATTGAAGCCACGAAAAAGAATTTGGCGGCTTATAAAAAATGTTTAGAAGAATGGAAAAAACCACGGCACATGTGTGTAGCCCCTAATTGAGAATACGTTGAAGGCAAAATAAATATTGATGATTAAATGTAAAAGGTGTGTCTTCTTTACGAATTCCCGGTACTTTTTTGACAGAAGGTATTTCATACGAAATTCATTTCTAATGAAAGATCTAACAGATTCACATTCCGCTGTAAAACCGCCTGTTTAATAGACACCACCTACGCTTATGAAAAAGTGGACCTCCAAATTCTCAGCAATCTCTTATTTGCCCACAATATTCCGAAAATATATATTCTGTGGATCATAAACCTATACCGGAAAAGAAAACTCCATTTTAACGAAACAACCACAATAATTACCAACGGATTACCACAAGGGGATGTCCTAAGTCCACTAAATACCACTAAACTCCAGGCAATTTCAGAAATAAACACAACTCTCATGCAATATGTGGAAGACTCCCTAATTCTTGTCGAGGTAACTAACCAAAACTATTCCATAAACAAATTACAACATAAACTCAATCTCTCCTCGATTATTAGCGAAAACCTTAAGTTACCAGTAAACCCTGATAAAATTTGAGCAATTCATTTTTACCGAAATAGAAACCCAGTTACCAACCTAACTCACAACAACACCGAAATTAATTGGAATTAAAAATGAAATATCTAGGAATAACAGTAAAAAAAAACTTATCGTTTAAACTTATCAGGAGCATATACACAGCCTAAATAATTCAGAAAACATCATCAGATTTCTGAATAAACAAACTAACCTTTTCAGTACCTTTCTGACTCTTAGCCTTTACAAGTCGCTTGTCAGGCCAAAATTAGAATATGGAATAACCCAACTGGCACACGCCCCTGATTACTTATTTAGCAGCATGGACAGACTTAAAGTCAAAATCATGAAACAATGTCTAGGACTACCTCCCAGCACACCAAACCTTGATGCGTTCAATATCGCCACTGAAGCGGAGCTCTTGACAGCAAAGAAGTGAGAAAACAGATACTCCAACAAAGTCTAAAACCTATATGTTCGGACTACGAAATAAACTACAAAAGCAGCTATAACTATATACTGAACAAGAACAAACATCAGTCCAGCAAATTTAACCCAATGCATCCTGTAAGAAAACCGACCAACTTAGACAACATTCTTCATTCAGACAACTCTCCTTGTCTTCAAACCTGTAAGAAACTTGAGTTCAACAAAATATTAAGAAACAAACTGAAAACCTGATGTAACAGAACATGCTTGTCACACTCGCGGCTAAAAACCATCTTAGAACGGGCATTTTTGTTTGTGGTTGGGAGGTGAATGCTATTTACGCCCTAAGTGTCGGACTCTCAGTGGCACAAAGCAACTGAATTACCGACTAAACACCTCCCTTGTTACACCGAGAACCTAGCGTAGAACTGTTTGTGACATTACTTCGGACTAGGCTTCTTCAGTCTCGCCTAGCGGCGCCATCGGATTAGGGAGATCCCTTCCTCCGCAGGGATGGGTAGAAAAGAGAGGGATTACTGAGAGAGTGAGCCCTGTTCCCGGACGATCGACGACAAGCAAACGGCGATCAAATTGACACCAAATCCGGATACAGATTAAGAACTGGGTAAAGTGTGAGTACAGGTCGTAATGTCTTGTGACATTTTTGTTCAATATTATTACGAAATGTAAAGTTTTTCGTCAATTCCAAAAAGTATATAGATCGAAGTATATCACTTACACACTTCTTGGGTTCACGTGGTCAAGGAAGGTAATTTTTCTGTCAGTGAGCAGAAAATATTTCCACGTATTTGAGCAATATAGATATATATATATATATGTTGGGTGGCAACACTGACAGCTGAGAGATTGTCACCTGCAACATGATCGTCACATGTAACAAAGGGAGTCGACTACGAGACTGTACCGTGAGCAGACATAACTTCGTTTCGTCCTTCGTTATTATTAAATTCGTTCAACCTAAATACTGAATTTTATAGCGAACCTTTCCAATGTCTACATATATGTATTTATATATATGTGTTGTTGTAACATGTTCGTATAATGTCACGCGCCACTGTAGTCGCCCAAAAAGCAAATTTGTAAACAAGTATCCATAGCAAATGCACGAATCATTCTCGAATGGGAAATAGCCATGACGTAAACACATTGCGTGCATTGAGTATGACAATTCATGTGGAAATGACTAAGTATGTAAACTCGAGAATGAACCACGTAGAAGATTCCGGTTTGGTTCAATAATTTTGTAAGCGACTACAGCAGGCGGCGAAGAGAAGTCTTGTTGATTAAGCAAAGAACGGCAATGCGCGTTCAAATTAGTGTCTGACGTGGACAAAATGTAAAATGTCGAGTTCAGACGTTGGTAATCAACTTATGGGCGTAAAGTTTTCAAGTAAGTGAGAATTTTTTTCTGATTTTAAGATCAGAATAATTGAAGCGCGTTCTCAAATAGATACGACAATGTTCAAGACAGTCAGATAGGACCCAGGTTAAGACAAGCATTGATCTATAGACATACGACAAACTACTGCTTTCCTTAGACGATTCTTGGTTGTAATATTTGGTGATCCATCATATTTAGGAGCTGTTTTGTTTGGTATATGCTTCAGTCCCCTTGCAATTTTTGCTTGTTTGATGAGCTCAAGTTAGTACGTTCGCTGTCGACATCACGTTATCAAAAGAAGTTGATGAAAACCCTTTTTCATTTAACCTTAAAATCAGGAAGAACATGGTATTGCATTCTGTTTGTATAAGAGGAGTATATTGTTATAGTAATATTGATGTTATTGATATATTCCAATCAACCCTTTCAAAGCTCGTGTCTATGTTATCTAGATATAATTGCACACAGCTTAAAGCTGGGGAAATATAATTTTAATTTTCAATAACAAAATATGCAAATGTTAATGGAATATTACTTCCAGAGAATTGGCTGTTCCTCATTTTTCACCATTCAATAGATGAGGACTGACTCTAGTCTTCGAATCAACCATTTCCACATAATTAATTCGAGTATGTTTACAATCCATGAAAACAACTATAAACTATTTATTCTTAAATGCTTTTTGATTTTTACATAATTAATAGGTTTGTTTACTCATAATTTTAATCTAGATAAACAAGTTCTACAAAACAATTTCATAACACGGAGAAAAATTTGCTTAGAATTGAATTGACTTTGAAAGGGTAAAAATCCAGAAGAAAAAAAATAAATTCAGCATTTCATCAACAGATCCTCAATATTTTGCCAAAATATATACTATCTCGAAATTTACTGATTGGACAAAAAATTCTTGATATAAATTTCTAATGCATGCATTCATTTTGACATAACTTACAGATAATAAACATTATTGCATAACTGAGCTATGACTTACAAATTACATCCCATCGATTTAATATATATCGTTGATAGGTGACAAAAAGCAGCGAATGCATGACAATGAAAAGGTGTAAATTTTCTTAACTGATTCACACGATGCAACCTGGGCAGATTTCACTTGGTTAGACATTTAATTTGATCAGGTATTACAAAAGGTTTGTAGCTTTTTAGAGGCCACAATTCGGGAAGCTGCTTATATAGTTGATATCATTTAAAAAAATCATACAGTTGTTACTTAGCTAAGATATAACAGGAAGTTCTTGAAAATCTTAAAAACAGAAAAGGAAACAACTGACGAGTTGTATCTCGAGTTTTACACATACCACATGTTAATGGTAACGAGTTGTAAGGACTTTTTGATACATGCTACAATATCGCCTTAATAATTATATATGAGGCTCTTTAACAAACGAAACATTAAAACTTAGATTTTAACTAGTAATCGTGGTCGTGTGTCATCAGCATATCCGGCTGCATCCTGAATTAACCATGATTTTGAATGTAGAAAAAACTTATGATGGCCTCAAATTTTGCATTATGAAGGTCCTCTACCCAAGCGTTACCAATAACAAGAACTAAAACTTGCTATAAAACACACTCCCAATCAAACGGTATACGTGCACAATTTTCCAGATGCAATGGTTTTTGTATAGAAATCTTTCTAGTTATGAGATAAAGACGCAGGTGTGTAGAGATACGAGTTAAGATACTCTCAAAATGTACATTCATACACAATTCTACATTCATTTAAGCTCTCTGTCTTGAAAAGCTCGCTTTGTATTGCTTCATGGGGAGTTTTTATCTTAAATTCGACATGCGCGACCGAAATGCCAGCGCTTTTAAGTAGTTCCACTATCCTATGCGTAATAAAATCAAACCCACAAGATTTTTTAAAGATTTATTTATAATTCTAATATCAAATTATACAATTCTAACTCTAGATTCTACTATTCTTATTCAAAATTCTCCAATAGCTCCTATTTGATATACAAGACCGAAATTATTGTTCTTGTGTATCAAATAGAAACTCTGGATGGATTGCAACCATTTGGAATCAGGATATGTATTAACATATTCCTTATCTTAGAGAGTCGAGACGTCTGAATCGTCTTCTTAGTTGGGAAATTTTCTAGTAAATGAAATAAGGTTAAGGAACATTCTGTGAACCAAATTCGACGAAATGATGAATTCAATAAAAAACGAAACGAACTATATAAGAATTATCTGTCCTGATTTGTATTGAACTCTTAGGAAAAACATCGCCAGAAGCGTCGACTGGGCCCTTCACATGGGGCAAAAGTTAACTTTTAAAACCAGAAAAGTGATTAGACATCGAACGTTGAACGTCCGGCAAAACTAGTAAAAAATGATAGGGTCACTACAGAGAAAAAGTGCACCAATCAGTCTAGCAAACCTAGAATCAAGAGCGAGCTTTGCAGAATTGGTTCTTAGCTTAGTGTGCAAACTAATAACAGAAAACTACCTGGGTATACCCATATCGTAAGTAAATAAAGCGATAAAACTCCTGAACGGCTTCGATCGGACAGATATTGAAAAATCAGAAGCAGATTTATAGTGATAGTGCATCCTCCCAACAAGGTTTGTGAGAGGTATTTTTGTTTTACGTAAAAGCTGGAGAAAAATTACCAAACCAAACAAGGTTCCAATTATTTTTGGTGCATATCGTTCGATTGAGAGTTAGTTTGGTCGAGAGTTCGTTAGACGCTCCACTGAGTTTATACCCTACAAATCTTTCACCAAAATATTTAAAAGTAGAGTAAGACTCTATATTAGAAGATTATTTTAACAATATTTAATTGCCATTTAACCCAGGAGATCAAATAATGATCAATTGTTTGGATCCTTGAGAAGAAAAGACGGGTTTTGGCCGCCAATACTTCTTGGACCAAACTTCAAACTAATGAGATATACCTTTGCACACCTTAATTTTGAACTACAAACCTCGTAATATCATATTAACTTGCAAAACAAAATTTTATTATATTCTGAATGCTCTCTCACGTGTAGGACTTCAAGTATCAATATATTGTTTTTCGTTGCTTGAAAAATCTCTCATTTTCTATCTTTTCTAGTTGATACTATATTTCGGGCTTAAGTTGTTCCGTTCCATTTCTTCTCTTCCTGGGAAACAATGGAGACCGAACATGGAAGCGAGTTACTCCCGAATCATGTACATGTTTTAAAACGGCAAACAACAGCGTAGTCTTTCAAAAAACAAAAAACAATTTATTGAAAAAATGATAATAGTTGTGGTTGTTAGACCCTAATTTAGCCTTGCTTGACCCGATGGATCCTGCGAAACTTGCTCTATATAAACACGTTATTTGATTTGTTTCATAATTTCGTTAGTTGCCGCACAATAATTGTGAATAGGGAAACACTTCATATAAAATCAAATGTAAATATGAGTTAATACCTAAACTTTTTAGTAAGAACTCAATACTTCTGTGAGGAAGACACCTAAAACTCAGGGGAACAGATATTCCATTGAAAGGTATGAGCTCCGTCACTAAGTTCCTACTGTTTTTCATTAGATGGCTCTAGCATTACGTACTAACTATTTTTGACATATCCAGAACGTCATTAACCGGGTTTCGGCCTATGGTGAACAGCCATTTTGACATATAAGTGATTTTGGTTTGGCATCATATACTTTTGTTTGTGTAAGATGACTGTTATTTTGTCATGTAGTCGTCTTTTGCGAAAGGAATTGCATTTCTTCCGCCATTCAACAAAGGCTCAAACTAAAATGCATTGAAATCTCATACTGAAGCTCTAACTGGAACGTGTTGAGTGTTTCAAAAAATTCACATAGATGCTGATCCAGGCGAAACACGTACCGTGATTGATTCTGATTCCTTGGAAGATAGATATTTCGATGTAGATATTGCGACAGTCAGCGTGAAGAGTGCTAAGATCCGTATCAGGCGCTGATTTCGAGGCGTTTCAGCATGAAGATACAAACAATATGCTTCGTCATTAGAAATCAAGATTTTCAAAACAGTTTCGTGAGTAAGAAATGATTCAAAAGAAAGGAACTTGAGTTTCTAATGGTTTGAAGCCAAACCATTGAGTCTCTTCTCTAGTTTAAAAATGTTTTTTTTTTTTTACTAGATCCTTTACGGTCGATGAATTGTGGTTTGTTTGCTGAGAACAACTGAATGAGAAAAATATCATAATTTATGGCTTCCTCATTATGCTACTTCATCGTTAGTTTTGTTGAATATGCACGCTGCAAAGGCAGTATTTTGTGGGACCAGATGGTCTATTTGGTGGTAAACCAGATTAGTTTCACTTATTCAGAGCGTCTGAATTTAAAAGAAATCTTCACTTGAGACTAATGTCGAATCCAATTGTTGCGACTAAACTGAGCATTTTTCGAAAAATATGAGCAGAGACATGAAAACGTGATTCTATAGCATGATAAAACTACCTTTGATAAAGCTGTCTAACATTGCGAGACGGAAGACAATTAATCGGGAAAACCTCAAAGGGGAAATCTTACGCCACTCCTCATGTTTCCGAGATATGCCCCTTTCGATTATAATTGGTTTAGTATGACGGCATATGCTCTTTAGTTTGATGGCACGTGTCAACAGTACCGCTCATATAAAGGTATTAAAACTGGCTTGATTTGCTACACTGTGTAGTAAATCTCACGAGATTATACCATTAGAATTGGGAGTTTGTTTGAAGTGTTAACGCTGAAATAGCGTTACAGCTAACCGCTAGCCCCAGTCTAACGGAATTTGACTTCCATTTTACGCATGCATTGTATTTGTCACAAAGTAGCTACTAACCAACGTTCAAAATTCGACAACTTTCCGATCTGAGCGTATTCAACCAAAATAAGTGGAACTTTATTTGCACTGTTAAGTTCTCTCTGATTTTTGCGTAAATCTCTGATATCTCTCTGAAATCTTTTGCTTAAAACCGCAATTACATGATTAACCTGCTTGTTCATTTTTCATCTCTGTTAGAGTGAAGTCGACAGAGAGTGTTATCGCTGTCTGTACTTATACTTTGGCATTTCAAGCGAAAAAGCGAAAAAATCTGCATCAATAAACAACGAATTACATTTACGTTTTTCAAGTCTAAAATATTGTTGACATACAATTTATATTACTCTTTTATTTTTATAAAATAATTAATATTTAATATTTCGTTTGGTATTTCGGGCTCTAAAAATTATCGCTTAGTATTTACCTGTTTGACTGCTGTGGAGCGCTCTTCTTATATTCCGTCAAAAATACTTAACACAAGAAGTATAGCATAAAATACATATAGGTTGCATAAAATACTATACCAACAGCGCTCCTGTTTTTTTCATGCCAAGCTGCTTCATATGCTCTTCATATGCTCCTTCAAAACATCAGAATTTTTGTCAAGCGAGTTGCGTTAGCGGAGCATATAATTTATAAATTTTCTAATCAAATTGCATGTTTCAAATTCTGTTTTTCTTTTAAATAACGCTGAAAACAATGCATAATATTTATAGTGAAACTCACATATGTGACAATGAATGTGATAGCGGAAGTGATATTATTATTCCTAAAAAAGATAACGGTTTATAAGTGAGAGCAACAATGATTAACTAAATGTAGAACATGCTTCTGTTGTCGAATATTTGGATGTGAATTCATGGTATTCGAATGAAAAGTATTAGGTGTATAAATATGAAATGCGGATTTTACTAACAGATGGCATAACCATTACATATGGTTTGTGTCGGGGATAACGAATATGGCATTGTGTAGGGTAAACATTCGTCAACAGATTCCAGTATGTCATACGTTTTGATTGTACAAACAACATAGTTTTTTTTGCTTCAAAAATGTCGAATTACGTACCAGAATAAGAGGTTTTGCGGGGAAGTCTAATAACCTTATTTCATTTGAAGAAAACGGCAGCAGAAACTTATCGATTGTTAGTGGAAACATATGGCAAACATGCTCCAATCCAAGACACTTTTGAACAATGGTTTAAAAGATTTAAAAGTGGCGATTTCGATGTCAGCAACAAACACCGTGAAAAACCACCAAAAAATTCGAAGATACAGATTTGCAAGCATTATTGGATGAAAATAACAAACTGAAAAACAGTTGGCAGAAGCGTTGGAAGTTACTCAGGCAGCCATTTCACAACGTTTAAAAACCATGGGAAAGATCCGAAAAGCTGGAAAATGGGTGCCGTATCAATTGAAAGAAAGAGACATCGAAAGGCGAAAGACCATTTATGAAATTTTGCTTTTCAGACAGAAAAGAAAAGGTTTTTTGCATCGGTTTGTTACTGGCGACAATCCCAAGCGGAACAAATCATGGGTAGACCCAGGCCAGCCATCAACATCACAACCAGTCCGAAATATTCATGGAAAGAAGACTTTGCTGTGTATTTGGTGGGATAGTAAGGGGCCTTTGTATTACGAACTGCTGACACCTGGTGAGACTATTACTGGCGAACGTTACCGACAACAACTGATCAAATTGAACCGCGCACTTAAGGAAAAACCACCAGAATTTCACCAAAGACATGGTAAAGTCATTTTTCAACATGACAATGCTCGGCCGCATGTTGCAATACCTGTCGAGAACTACTTGGGAAACATTAATTGGAAAGTTATGCCCCACCTGCCGTGTTCACCAGACTTGACTCCTTCTGACTACTTCTTGTTTCGATCGATGCAGCACGGACTTTCGGAACAGCACTTCCATTCTTACGAAGAAGTTAAAAATTGGCTTGATGAGTGGTTAGCCTCAAAAAATGAGAAGTGGTACTGGGACGGAATCCATCAATTGACAGAAAGATGGGAAAAATTCGTAGCTAACGATGGCCAATACTTTGATTATTGAATTCATTCGTTCTGTTATTCAAATAAATGCATATTTCAAGCAGAAAAAATCCACATTTCATATTTATACACCTATTATTATTTTATGGAAATTCCTGTTCCACAATATTCGCCTCATCCTGAAGCAAAACCAATTGAACATTTCTTCATATTCTGTTCAATTTCTCTACTCTCTGCAATGTTTACTTAAACACACCGGTACGTTCATCAGTTTTTGGGCTCCAACAAAACTTTGAAGCGTCACTTACTGCCAAAAAGATGAAAACTTGTTACCATAGTAGAAAGAAAAGCGATTAATGTGATTTTATAAGAAGTAGATATTACTAGACGTATAACAATGAGATAATGGAATACAGACTCGTCCTACCGGAATACAGGCTCAAGGCAAATACGCTGGTTCGGAACAATGTTTCCTAGGGATATATTTTTATTGATCATAACAATTTTCGATCTTGTTTGTCAGACATACTACTTTGGAACCACCAAAACACCCACCTTACGATCCATGTGAAAAGTTTAACTATCTTGTGGAGTATGCCAATAAGATTTTTTATGTTTTCCGTTATGTAGGCGGCATGAAAAAATAAACAAAAAATAAATAAATAAACAAAAGATAGCAAGTACGATTATTTATTGTAATTAAGTTTTGTTTCAAATTTTAATTTATGATCATAATATTTTAAGTTACAAGAAAAGCATACGAAATAAAATAGAGCTAAGGCTAGAATTAAAATGAAAGCATTTGTACTTAGATTTGTGTATTTAGTTATATTAAGTTGAAAAAAATTTAAAAAAAAAGTCTCAGCAAAAAAATATGCATAAAATCCTCGGAACGCTTAACACAAATTTTCAATCAATAGAATTTGTCAAATTGTTGTCAGAAACTACCTTAAAGAAGGAGAAAATGTAAAGTACAAGAAAGAAGCGTGTATAAAGAAGCAAAAGTGAATAAAGTTTAAAGTAAATATAGAGAACGATAACAACAACACGTAAACGGGAAAAATTACTTATATCATACAGGGTAAAGTAATAACAGGAAAGTGAATAAAGTGAAAAGAATAAAGTACATATAGAATAGAAAATAAAGTTTAAGAAAAGTAAAGGAAAGAAAAAAAAAGGACAGTTAAACAGAAACGGAAAGAAAAGTTGTTTGTGGTCGTAGAGATAAATCAAATAAGCAGTATGAACGAGCTCGTGTGCGGATGCATCACCTTTACCCTAAACAAGCTGTCTGTAATAACTGTCTGTAACTGTAATAATTTTTATCATACTGATCAGCGGATGACATGCATTGAATACGAGCTTTTCGGAACGTGAATGGTGTCTGTCGGTGTTGACTGATTATCGAAATATTTTGAAGACAAATTTATTTGCGCATCAGAGGAAAGAGATCGTTTCTGGCGGATGCCAGTAAGTTATATTTGAGGGAACACAATCCACAACGTTCGAATTCCAAACGAAATCAATGATATAGTGATCAAAGGCTCTTAGGTAAAGTTCCGAAATCCAGCTGAGATAAAAACTCGTGTTTTCTAAACTCTAAAACTAATTTATGTAAATTCACTATTTTTTAAATAAATTTACTTATATGATTGTATTTGCATTTTTTATATAAAATTTGTTTAATTTGTATAAAATAAAGCATTAAGATTTTTTCTGTGTGTGTGTGTGCTAGGCAAGGATCAGGGCTTTGATTTCAACTCCCACGCCTGCGCGATCAGCTAGTCGTTTAAAAGTAACTTCCCTCGACCACCATTATGCGGTCTTTGTATTTCCAAATAACGCCGTCTTTCTAACCTTGTTCCTTCTTCGGTGCAGGTGCGACCTATCGGTTGACTCAATATTTTTTATATTTATATTTTTTTTGGCACCCAACGTGGTTTCCTTACTGAAAATTGTAAAATTTTTATTGATGCTTTTTACTACATTATATCTTTGGTGTTATTTGAAAATAAATAATAAATTGTTCGTGAACAGAATACACGGCTACAATAGTTGAATATCGATGAAGTACTGGTAGATACTAATTGTCAATCGTGTATACAACAGTTTCAACGAACTGCACCACTGATAACGTAGTCGTTACAAAGAAAAGAGGAATTTATGAGTCAGATAAGATGGAACCTGTTGTTGCTCATAATTACAAGTTCATGGGTAGTGTGACCCCATGAAAATCAAGTTATGCTGTTTCTATCTCTGTCTTAGACGAGCCCCTCAAGAGTGTTAGCACTATATGTACTTACGCTATACCAAAACCCAAAATTGCCTATTGGATTTACACAGCAGCAGCGAGGCCAATAACCACCTACGGGGCATTGGTTTGGTGGCAGGCATTCCAAAAGAAAACTATTGGAAAATAGCTAGAGAAGATCCAGCGAATGACCTGCTTTGGCATCACAGGTGCCATTAGGAATATGCCAACTGCTGCAAAGGAGATAATGCTCAATCTCATGCCTCTCGACAAATTCGTCTTCAAAGAGGCGTCACTTGCGAGCATCATATTAAAATCCACATATGGGTTAACTTACCACACTCAAACGGGGCACGTATGCATTTCGGAAAAAATGGATAGAATGGCCACGTCAAGCAAAAGGGAGCTGGATAGAATTCAACCAATATTGGACACAACAATTCCAAACAAGATCAGCATTCCGACCAGAGAAGCGTGGAAAACGGTGCAGGATTTCACATCTGGAAGTGAGATTATGATCTACACCGATGGTTCCAAAACGAATGAGGGAAGCGGTGCCGGAATATCTTTCTCAGATTAACCGCAACTCAACCGAAGTTATAAACTGGAGAGCCATACCACAGTTTTCCAGTCGGAAGTGTTTCCAATAAAAACGGCTATAGAAGCGGCAACAAACAACCTTAATGGAAGAATACAAATACTCTCGGACAGTAAGTCGGCACTGCAGGTGCTTGCCTCTAACCGCGTAGTTTCACAACTGGTGCAGGAGTGTAGGCAGGCTCTCAAAACCACAACAACCCAAGTAAATGTAAAACTGACATGAGCCCCTGGACACAGCGGTGTAGAGGGAAACGAAAGAGCGAATGAACTAGTGAGAGCGGGATCAGCCGGCCAAAATGCCACTAGAATAGACACAATTAAAGTGCCACTAGCAACGTTAATCCACTGGAAAGAGACAGATACGGCTTGGAATGACAGGAACGACTGCAGGATAAGCCGAGCTCTTTGACCGCACCCTAATCAAATGAAGACAAAACAACTCCTAGGAAAAAACCAAAATGACGTTAGAACATTGGTGGCAGTATTAACGGGCCATAATTTTCTAGGTCAACACGTCAAACGAATAGGAATCCAAACGGATGACACGTGCCGGGCTTGCGGCGAGGAGGAAGAAAGTACAGAACACTTTCTCCTAGATTGCCTGAATCCAGCCAACAAACGCTTTATTTGGCTGAGGTGGAACACTTGGCGACCACAGAGTTGGGGGAACTCCTTGGTTTCTGTAGGACGACAAGATGGACCGTCTGTAAACAATAGTACTACACATGTGGAGCTAAGGGCTGGTGCTGGCCTATGCTATTTTCCAGCAAGTGGACCCCATTACAATTAATAATAAAATATGCTATACCAAAGGTATTCAAGAACATGAAATAGTCGGATTTGTGGTCCGCATGGTAACAATGTGAATAAGAGCTGTGACAATTAAACTCGAGATGCGTAAGCTTATGCGTCAATTTGAAAATTGGAATCCCTTCTTTTCTTCTTTCCATTCTATTTGTAATCTTAATTGAAATGTCAATTCAAAATAAACTTCCTACGATGCTAACTTCCAATTAGTGTATCTTATGGTTCATTAAATTTTATGTCACCGTAATGAGAGAATATCATTTATGTTTATGACATTTATCAGATTATAAACATACTCATAAAATTATAAACCTTCTCATGTGCAAACCAACGATTAAGAACGCTTAGATTGTTTGTATTCCGATCATCAACTTGACTTCGACCTGTTACAGTGTATTTAACACCTTTGGGTGTATGCAAAGAGTATTTCCGAAGTACAAAAGCGCCGCTATTTAGGGAAAACCAGCCTTAAGTAAGAAATTAAAATGTTAATGAACATCATTTAACTTCCCAATTTTCTCATAGTGATTGCTTGGCGTTAATTTTACTCATTATGTATTCATTATTCTTAATAGGGTTTGTTACAATATGGGTGGTAGGTTACATGTCCGCCATTTGGAATATTTGAATTTTTGCTTAGTATCGAATATTTCTATAGGATACGGCGAATTCAAACAATGTCTCTTAATCTTTGACCGGTAAATTTTTACGAAAGAGATTCAATTAATGCTTTTGTCAGCAAACTCCAGATTGGCAATTTTCGGGTCCAATTCGGCTTGTGACGACAATAAGTTCAATTCAATTCTTGTTGCGTGAATGTGAATGTGAATTTTTATCATAAATCATTTGATGACAGTGGCAATATGAAGGCATTATTCTTTTATAAAATTAAGTGTGAATTATTTTGGGATTGTTCAAAAAATCTCTGGAGAAATATTTAAAACTAAACAAAAAAAAAATCTGACATGTTCATTCTCTCAAGGGTCTTTAGAAGATGAACAAAAAAGAGGCTACAAAAGTTATTAGAAATCCTACGATTTCATAATAACTTCAAAGGTGTGTGTAAAGAACAAAAGGTGGCAATTAAGGTTAATTTAAGTTTGGATTGCCCAAAGATTTACGAGTTCTGTGGGTTGTATGGACCCAAGTGTGGAACTAAACGAATAGAAAAATCTCTACTCGTCAAATATTTCATTCCTTCCATAACAAATTTTATCTTTCAGGTGATTTATGTTCAATTGCTGTCGCTGAGCAGTTAATTTGATGAACAATGCCTCCCAATATCCAAAAAAATAGTCGGTATTACCCTAACATTTATTGTCGCAGAGCTAAAGGCTCTTTATGTGCTCCCGGATTGCTCAATAAATATCCCGTGCAAGTCAAGAATTTAGCCTGGAACTGTTTGAAACCTCACTCATGTCAAAAAATATGTACCCCTGCAATGCTATGCCTGCAATCCTATGCCAACAGGTGCCTTCAAATTACGGAAACCCCTTCTCTATCAGAAAGAAAGCGAGAATGTTAGGAAAAATATCCTACCACAAACAACGCCTCCTGATGCCTCATTATGCCTTTTTACTAGTCACGACCGTTGGAGCATATTGTGTCACGTGATTCACTTTATCGATCAGTAGAAGTATTTTGCTGATCGCAGTCTCTCAAGCTACGCTGTAGAACTCCCCACATAGCATGCTACATCCTTTGCACTAAGAGAAATATCTACACACATGACCCATTTATTTATTTGAAATAAGCAGTTTGTGATGTATTTTCAAAAAAAAAAAAAAATAAAATGATAAATCAATAATTAATAATGAATAAATAATAATAATAATAGGGCAACCGATAGGTCGCACCTGCAGCGAAAGAAAGGAACAAGTTTAAAGAGACAGGGTTATTTGAAAATACAAAGGCCGCATGATGGCGGCCGGACGAAGTTTCTTTTAACCGACTAGCTTGCCGCGCGGGCGTGGGGGTTAGGACATTATTTAAGCCCTGATCCTTCCATGTGACATACACAGAGAGAGAGAGAGAGAGAGAAAGAGCTTATTTCTTCATATTAGATTAATAAATAAATAAACAAAGATCAAATACCAAAGGATCAAACCACCTGTGAATTGTGCTACGCTGATTCTTACCACCTGTGAATTGTGCTGTGCTGATTCTGACCACCTGTGCTTGATTGCGGGACGTCAAGGAATTCTGCTGCGCTACCTCCGATCACTTCTGCTTCCTCCAACACGAATCTCCACCTCAGTTTCGGTTTCGGGACTTCACTTTTTCTGCTGCGCTACCTCTGATCGTGCTTCCTCTAGCACGAATCTCCACCTCAGGTTGGTTTTGGGACTTCACTTGTTCTGCTGCGCTACCTCGGATCGGGCTTCCTCTATTGATTAATACTTCTATTGATCCTTCGATTGATAATCCTATTGATCCTCTATTGATTGATACTTCTATTGATTGATAGTCCGATTGATACTTCTATTGATACTTTATTGATACTTCTATCCATTGGTTGTCTCTTCTATTGATTGATTCTTCTATTGATTTAGTGTCCCGTACCTCACAATTTCTATTCTTTTTATAGCGATATGTACACAACAACCCAGTGAGTCATATCAATAGAAAATTTTATCGCAAGTAACTTCCAAGAAATTTTTTTGATTTTTTTGGTACTGGGAATAGTTTTTTCTGAGACTTTTTTTTCTGAAATTTTATTTTTACTGAGCCTTTTTTTATTAATTTTTTTGTTTTTTTTTTTTGTTTTTTACTAATATTATTTAACTAAATATTACTTAATACCTAACTATAAATGTTTTTATTTTAATTTTATTCTTACTTCTATTTCATCTCGCATGATTTTCTTTTAACTTAAAAATATGGGTACATATAAAAAATATTTATTCATTTTTTTAATATATATATTTTTTGTTTGCTTAATGTCGCCTACACATCGGAATACGTAACAAGTTCTGGGAGCGTAATCTACTAATCTTGGGCAGACGAGACCGAAAACATCCATTTGCGCAAATAAGCTGGATCAATCACATATCAGTCTCACCACAGATATCAGTATCATTATGCCACAGTCTTGGGCCAGAAATCTTATGTAAATTCTGTCCTTCCCTCGTGTTTAATTCCCAGCAATGTTGTCAATCACTAATAAACTCTTCTCGGTTTCCTTCTCTGCTATGTCGGTAAATATTTTAATACTTTATAGCAAGGAGAGCGGGAGACCGTGCATGAATTTCCCAGCGCACCATGACGCCTGTACGAATGCCTATTATCAGTGAGAGTGATGTAGTGCGGTGGTTCATCGTGGTCATGTTAAATCGATAAACGTTAGATAAACGATAAACGTTGATAAATCATGCTAGATCGATAAACGGTTATGTCAGCCATAAAATTGTCGGAGGGTGCGATGAGTTTCTCGATCAGAACCGTTTGTATTTTCCGAAATAAATCTTGAAAATTTGCAGACGTTGCTCAGACGTCAACCTTTTTTGATGAAATGGCACAGCAAACTAACCATAAAACGCATAACAGCTGTCATAATATTCGTAAATTAAAATATGTTGCCAACTTCAAGGTCTAAACCTCTTAAAAACACCCTTTATGTCAAGCATAGCTTACACAGAGAAAATCAAATTCCAAGCATTCAGCTTATCTGGGAATGGTCAAATTGGTCAAAATTGATATAAGGAGAAACAAATCTATTACAAAATAAGTTTGAAAGCTGTCGACATAGCACTGAAATGTTTGAATTTTTAATTACATATGAATACAGCATCATTAATTTTCCTGTGGAAAATTTGACAGCAAGGCCAATACATCCAAACTTTTGAAAATCAAACTACCTATCACTTAGTCAACATCAATGGTTCCCAACGTTAGCAAAATAATAGATGCAGGAAATTATTTCGCTATTTTCTAAGATTTCAGTGCACATATGATACGATGACTTGATTACGTCTAAACACACGTACTTTCTTAACATAAACTTTGTACTTTTTCAATGGCAATCGAGACTACTTAAATTTAACATCTATTTTTTCTTGGGCGGCTTCGTAAATAAGCACTTAAACTTTGCACTTGGTGTCTAACAATCCAACATAAGCCAGAATACGTACGTTCGTTTCATACTTGTTAAAGATAATTAGTTTTTTGATGAACGAAGGTTAAGTATGCTGCAAGAAGCTCTATTTCTTGTAAATTGTATACTAAGTTGACCTCAACACTGTTAAGCTAAAATTATGATGCATATAACCATGGCGAAGCATATTGTCAGCTTCCTTAAATTTGTGAAAGAACTGCCAATACTATCAAGATGTACGATTTGAGTATACTGTGGATGAATTCGGTGATTCCGTACGAGGAACTGGAGAAAAATGAACTTTAAAGTTCTTCATTTCAATATGAGGACCATCATTACTCTTCTTAATTAATCAATTTTTTGGATGTTCCGTTTTATCATGGAATTTGCAATCCACCCCAGGGACTTTCACCGCCATTACCTTCTTACCGAAAATGATTAAATCGCAAAGATTAAAAAATTAACGGTTTTTGAGTAAGGAATTAGAAAAACCTACAAAATATAACAAAGACCATGCCAGCAGGCACTTTGGATCGAAATATGTGTTCGCGCAAATTTCCAGGTTACTGGCCTAAGTCTTTCGTTTTCACAAAAAACATGGGGGAGTAAACTACTGCTTAACAGGAGCTCTATTCGGAACAATTTATTTTCCTGGAAAAAGAATCTTTGGCTTAATTTGTTTTTTATTTTTAATTAAGATATTCATTGGAATTTGTAAGTAATTGTGTAACAATAACATTTTTTATCAAGTTTTCATGGTCTGTGAATAATATGTAATCTTAAAACCACAAGCGATGCTTTGAGGAGTAATATTTGCAGTTTTATCGTGGAAATAGTTCAATTAAACATCCTACAATAAAAAAATTTCCACTTACCAACAAATGGCCATAAGCAACATTTGAGGTTGGTCAACTCGTAAGTGTCATTAAAGTAAAGTATAAAGTATTTTGGAAATATTTCGTAAGAAATTTCATTTCAAAGTATTTCCAAATAAGTGAATTTGATACTCATCTGGGATCAACAATTTTTCTGTTACATATTTAAGTGTAATGATAGTGTGATGTCATTAATGCCTTTTTTATTGGCAACTGAGGTTGACCTTAATCTTTTATTGTTTATCAACCGTAAAACAAAATTTGACCAAAATGTGTAGAATTTTCTTCTGGTGTGCATACCTTTGAACATATTCGCACTGCTGTGCGTCGGAAATAATCTTATTGTCTCATATATAAGTTTTTAAAATATGATTAAGTCTGCTTGAGTAACTCGTTATAAGGAAAATAATATGTAAACTTCAACACAAACATTTGGTTTTCTTGTATTTATGCAGAACAGATTAAAATAAATTTAGCAATAAAGCCATATGTACATCCAATTCCTTTCAACATTTAAATCATAAAATAAACAACGCACAAAGCTATTCTTGCGCAAGGAGCATATGAGATTGCATGAAATAATTGCTGTTAAGTTTTAATAACCAATTTTAATGGTAATTGCGTGTATTCAGAAAACAGGACAGTTTTACTGCATTGAATGTAATTGTGTCATCAAGTTAGTGCAAAACAGTTTAATACATCGTTGTGCCAATGGATTATGCAAGGATTATGCATATAATATAAATAGTAGATAATTAACTTGTATTTTGACCAAATGTGCTCTAAGTAACCAGTATAGAAAGTGATCAGTAATGAATTTTAACTTGATTTTTGACTTGTTTATTATTCGCGGACAATCGGAATCGCGAAAATTCGACGGCATATGGTGTGCTTTACAAACTGTTTACATTAGTTTTGATAATTACATACTTTGGGTCCACTCTTGGAGTAGAAGCTTAGGCCATCATCGGCCCTGAACTACCCGCGTCCATCTTGTTCTAAGTGTGTCCAGATACCTTAAAGGGCCCATAACTTCTCTAGCCCAGAAACATTGAAGGACCCCTCAATCCGTGATAAAATCTATTATGTTAGTACTCGTCAGCCATGTGAGGTAATTGTTGGTCAGACTCGGAAAATCTAAAACAGAGTGCTCTGTATTTTCCGCTGTATTTTCTGTATTTTACCTTACCTCAATGTGATCCGTGTCGATCAATCTGGATTGCTGTTCATTCGGCTGATCTGTGAGATTATGTCGTATGAGTATTGCCGACAGCGATTATATGCCATTTCTAGTTTTCCCTAGACATTGTGTAGTTCTCGTTTTTTAAAGATGAGGCTAGAGCATTCGGCTGATTCTGAAGTCGTTGCTGTCATTCCAAGCCAGACCCATCGCCTTCCAGAAGCTTTAGTCTAGTTCGCTTTTTATTGTTGCTTATGCCATTTTGATCATATGTTTTCTAGTTTTATTTTGATTGGCCCATCCTTCTCTTGCTGAATTATCTACTCTTTTATTTCTCTTTATACCACTACGTCCAGGAATCCATCTCAGTTTTCCATTTAATAGATTTATTACCGCTTTGAGAGCCTGCCTACAATTCCACACTAGTTGCGAAACTGCGAGGTAAAGAGCAACTTGGTGTCGCAACTTGGCAACTCCAACTTGGTGTCGGAGTGTATTTGTGTCCATCTGTTAAGGTTGTTTGCTGCTTCTTGTATTGCTAATGTTTCCAACTGAAAAAGTGTCGTTTGTCCCTCAAGTTTGTTGCTTCGATTAAGTTGCGGATGATCGTGGAAAAATATCCCGCCGATCATTCCCTCATCCGTTTGAAGCAATTGGTATAGATCTCGATTTTACTCCAAGATATGATGTCCTGCCCATTTATCATTCTTCTTCGGTTAGTTTGTCAATCCTATAAGGAAAAGTTGTGTCCACAATCAGTTGAATTCAATCCTGGTTCCTTTTACCAAACGGAGAATTCTGTCTATTTATTTCTATAATGAAGAGATGTCCCTTTCGTAGGTGTTTAGATACCCGAGTTATGGAATTTAATCTGACGCTCCCAAATGATGCCTCCCTGAAAATGCATTTTCGATTCGCATGATATTGAGCAATATCTCCTTTGCAAATGGGACCTGTGATACAAAAGCGGGTCATTAGCTGGGTCTTTTCCAATTTTTGGTGTTTATCTTTCGCTGTGCCTGCGCCTTACCTATTCTCTGTAGATTGTTATAGACCTCACTGATATTGTCTATTTTCAGTGGACGATACGGAGTTTCAAGCTCCACATCTTCTCAACAAGTCGTTAAATAGTGAAGAACCCCGATGAAGGTTTCCCTTCGACTTCATTTATGGGTAAGGAATATATGCATATATACCTTACGAACCGAAGTATATATGTATATACAAACCGAGATTATCCAACGAAGTTATATCAAACGATTGGGGGTGAAAATGAATCCCGTTTTCGATTCTTTTTGTAAATCATAAGCTCTATTTTTTCATCATTGATGTGTACTCCGTTTAGCTTCGCACACTAATATGAAATGCGAGTGTACGTTGTATCAGTTGTGGCATTATTTTCGTGAATCTTCCATTTATCAATATGACGATATCGCAAACGTGTCTTATCGTTCTGAAACTCTTTCTGTTTAGGTCTTCAACTATGTATGTAGTTAACCATGAGATCTTAGGCAAGTGGTGATTCAATGCCATCCAAAGGTTAACCCATAGGGTAGGTTTAAGGCGTATTTCTTCAAGTTTGCACAGTTTACTGGCATCTCCCTTCTAGTTAGTAGCTTTAGCATCCACCAGATAAAATGAATAGGCATCAATCAACGCCTCCCGATCTATCAAGATGGGGTACCAGTTCCTAACCCAGCATACGATACGTAAGAAACAACCAGTGAGTGCTCAATACTACTTTCTCGTCACACTAAATCAAAAACCATCACATTTTAAACAGTATGGGCTTCTAGACATATAGGGGGATGGCAATAATCTGTCACGGGCTCTCCAAAAACTGTGGGCCAAATTAAACCTGTGATCGGGGTTGCGCACTCGACAATCTGCGAATGGCTATAATTTCTTACCTTGCACCCGGGGATATTGACACCATCTCGGGTTCGAAGGAGCATCAACCCCAAGATCTGAATCGGTGCAGATACTCTACATTTATTCGAATACCCTTCAAGATTACTACTATACAATAAACACATGGAGGAAGAATGGAGGACATGCAGAACAGTACAAGGACATAACAGTTAGATTATTTACCTGGTACGTTTGCACTACAACGGTAGTTTGAAAAGTTTCCGACGCAACAATTATGCAAGACAAACTTTCTCTTTTTTTTATTTTGTTACATAGTTTCCATGTCTCCTACACATTTCTGCTAGCGATCGTCCCATCTCTTTATCTCGTCCAAATAGTACTAGGTGTTTTTCTCTGCAAAATAATTGTTAACGAAGATGATTACCTCCACATTGGACGAAAATGTCTGTCCTTCGAGCGCTATTCTGTTCTATGAGGGAACAGAAAAAGTTTTGGGGCTAGGGCTGGTGAGCAAGGTTGATGCTCAAGCTGTTGAATCATGGATTTTCGCCAAAGCAACCCTCAGGTGTTGGACGTTGCGTTATCTTGGTGAAACAAGATTTCATTTTTCTGCGAATGTGTTCATTTTTCCGCAATTGCTGCCTTCAACTTGGCGAGTGCTGATACGTCGTATATTCCAGTAATGTTTTTTTTCTTTTTGAAGATAGTCCATTAAGATAACTCCATGACTATCCCAACAAAAGTCGTCATCTCTTATCCAGCCGAAAAAACAGTTTTGGCTTTTCTCTGAACTTGTTTCCTCCTTTGCAGTTCACTGGTTCTACCGTATTTTTGTTTTGAAGTATAATGGTGTATTCAAGTTTCATCTACAGTAATTAATCCGTGCAAAAAAACTCGTAATGATTGCGCCTTAACCGCGTCAACAGAGAATTCGAACATGTTTTTGATGTTATTTGAACCCAACGCTCGGACAGCTTTTTCATGCCTAAATCTTGATTTAATATGTGACAAACACCTTTTTGGAACATTTTCAAAACCTCCGCTATCTCTCTCACTTTAATTCGGCGGTCGTATGACACCATTTTGTAAACTTCACCAATTTTATCGTCAGTAGTCGCAGTTTTTGGACGTCCGGAACGTTAATTATCTCCCAAGCTTTTACGGACACGTTTAAATTCAGCTGCCCAAAATTATACTGTGATAAATGACGATGTAGAGTTCCCATACACAGGATCTAACTCATCTATGATTTATGGAGGCGCATTTTTATTGAATTTTTGTTTTTCAAAAGCAAAAGCTTAATAACAGCCCTAAGCTAACAAAAATACTTGCATTGACTCGCTCAAACGACTACCAACTAAAAACTGCTCGTCCAAAATGGCTGAAACGTTGGTGACTAACTGTCAAAAGATACACAACTACATTCACTACCTTTTATTGACGAGTGCCGCCATTTTTAACGTCGTGGTCGGAAACTTTTCAGAACACCCTCGTTTATTTAGAAAAACAACTCCTTACAGGTATTTCCTGTCCATAATCTTTTGCGATATTCTTTCCGAGGTCCTAATGGGCCATTTAAAATAGTAACATAAATACTTCATTGCAAATCCTTTGACGGCTAATGCCTTAAATTAAAGCCTAATTCAAAGGTTCATGCGATTACAAATAGATATGTTTCTGATTTTCATATGTCATATTTTCATAATCTGAGTGTTACATATTAGCCTGTCATGGAATGGCGAAGGCTCATAAATATTCTACAGTGCAGGAATTTCGAGGCTAGCTTTATATCTGGAACGAGTTTCAATAGATACGTTTTTAATTTTTTGTCCTAATGATTTTCACAAAGTAAATATCCTTGCATATTTCTTGATAAAAATAAGATGTGAGCAGTTCGAGATGGTCGAAAAGCACTGAATAACAATAAGGAAGCGAAACATGCGCTAAGTGAAATTAATCACCACATTCCAATAAAGTCCATAGACTTGGAGTGCATTAAACTGATATTCAACTGTCGACTTTTCCGGAAGCCTCTTCATGATGTTCATGAAAATCGCATGAATTTTCAGTGAATGTTTGTTGCATTACGTAGCTGGCATGCGGCCCAAGCCAGATATAAATCTGCGTTGAAGACTTTGGCAGACCTCAGCAGCCGTTATACAATGTGTGGAAGATTGTTGCAACTATAGGTAAGTAAACTTGTTACTTCTAATGGCGGAGATTCGGGCTGGCATCTCTCAACAGTTTGTATGTGGCCATGATTAGTTGACCCGCCAGCGGTAGTACATTTTTTTATCGCGCTCCTGAATCAGCGTCAGATAATTTTCAGTAATTGAACTCATTCATTCAGCAAAAAAGATACTATCATGATAGTATCTTTTCACTTGCAACACATATGTTTCAAACGAACTGAGGTAGGTTATGAGATTTGCGCATAAAAAGCTTTCCGTGAAACCCAAGAATTTGAAACGAGAGGGAAAAGTTAACATTGCCTCATAATACATGGTCGAATTTTTTCTAGTTCGCCTGAAGAAATGAATTCAACATAAATTGTTGTTTGTATCAAGTGTACATGTTTGCAAACTTTAATTTATTTATCCAAGAAAATTTCGTCATATTCATATCAAATCACATCATATCCGTGAAATCCACCTGTATATGTCCACTTAGCAATCCTGGTTTTAAATTTGTAAATCGTCAAGCTCCCTCATCTTCATTTTCATCTTCATTTTTCACTACCGAATCTTTTTCAAATGCACGTATCACATGGAAAACTAATTTTAAACATTTTTCTCAGATTTCGGTGTTCGCCAGTTACACATTTTGGCGGAATAACAATTCAAAAACATTTGAAAATTAGTCAGAAAATATTCGACAATTTCACGGAGTGTAGTTCACAATAGTATATCGTGGGAATCTCAGTAAACACAAATTGTTAGATATGTAGCAAATAGGCAGTTTATATGCTGTGGGCGTTTTGCAAGACATGACTGCATATGCTTTCTGATGCACGACAAAATATGAAGATGAAATGAGCATATGTGGAATAATGACAAATGGTTTGATGGGAAATCGTGGCAATATCGGGTACACTATTTTGAAATATAGTCGCAGATAGCAAAGATTCTATTCTTCTCCTTTTTGGTTAAATTTAGTCCCTTTTGATAAGTTGAAACGGTTTCGAGTCGAAGTTTAGGTTGAAGAGAAGGAAATTCTTTTTTTATTCTTTTTTTCCAAAAATGTTTGAAGATAACTATTTACATCACATTCAGAAATTATAAGCACCATTTTTTCATGTTACTCGTTCCCACCGAGACGATATTTCCGTAATCCTACCTCATAAAGCTCTTTCTTTTTTCTGGCGAAAAATTTCGCAATCTGTTTTCCCAGGTATTCTTACACTCTCAAGGAAATCGCCCTTGAGCTGAAACATATTGCGTGAGATTCTACAAGGCGATAACATCTTGAACTGTAACGAAACCCTTAACAAGCGATTACACTCAGAAAAAACTACCTACACAGTATGTCGGAAAAGTTTCCGAACTTATTTTGTAGCGCTTGTACGAGTGGCGCCACCTCTTGGATACCGATACTACGTTGCTACATCCCTCTGGAGTTTCTGAGAATTTTTTCACCAGTATCCGTTCATTAGTTGCCGAGATAGGCGTGCTTGAGTGAACGTGTGTTTAATACCGCGGTGCAAGCTCTACGATGGATGAGAAATTTGAACATTCTGCCGCAATTAAATTCTGCTATAAACTTAAAAAAAACTTTCGCGGAAACGAAAAAAATTATCGATTCGGCTTACGGTGAAGGTGTAGTGTCGCGTACAACTGTTTACACGTGGTTCAGTCTGTTCTAGAAGGGTAGAGAGTCGTTAAAATATGACGAGAGAAGCGACTTGCCGTCAACAGCTGTTACCGACGAAAACCAGGCTCGCGTGTGTTACATCATCGGCCCCACTAATACCACTTAATATAACTATAACACTTAATATAATAATAACCACAACCGGATATGTGTGGTCCTTTTCAAAGAATTTGAAAAGATAAACAAACGTAATATCATAAACAAATAATGCACACCACATGTATTGAATTGCTTGAATTGTCGGAACCTATAAATGGTCCAAGAAAATATTAACCGAGGCAAGGATTTCAACATAAAAATAAACATAATATCATAAACGAAGAATGCACGCCACATGTAGCTTGCATTATCGGAACGTATAAAAGGTCCAAGAACATGTAAACGAAGGCAATTATTGTATCGCGTTCACTGTAGTCCAAACGTTATAATAAAGTTCTTGAAACTAAATGTTTTGTAGTATTTTTCTCTCGTGCTCGGAGTGGTTACAGAACTCGTGCGCGCGCTACTGAAGCAGGATAACCACATGTCTCTCAGAATGTTGGCAGACGAACTCAACATGAGCAAGGATAGCGTCGCGTTGATTTTCAAAGGAAAAATGAACCGCAGGAAGGTCTGCTCTCGATTTGTTCCGCACTTTCTCACACCAGAGCAGAAACAAACTCGAATCCAATGTTGTCAAGATTTTATTGAGACTTGCGATACCACTCTGGGCTTTCTAACCTCAACCTTGTGACCGGAGACGAGACTTGGTGCTTTCAATACGATCCTTCCATGAAGCGCTAGCCATCCGCTTGGCTCAGTCCGGGCCGTGCGAGGCCTCAAAAAGTGTGCCAACAAAAATCACGGGTAAAGACGATGCTCAGCGCTTACTTCGACTCCAAAGGCCTGATACACAAAGAATTTGTGCCCCCAAACATCACCGTGAATACTGCTTATTACATAGAGGTGTTAAAACGTCAGAAGCGCCGGATTAATCGCATCAGGCCCGAGTACAAGGAACCGGGATCGTGAAGTTTGCTGGATGACAATGCGCCTGCTCATTCTTCGAACATTGTAAAACGTTATCTAGCCAAAAATCAGATCCCACGCATCAATCACGCCCCATACTCGCCAGATCTGGCTCCAGTCAACTTTTTCCTATTTCCCAAGCTAAAAATGGCCCTGAAAGGACGATTTTTTGAAGATGTACCGGGCATTCAAGCGGCTTGCACCGAGCGTCTCACAGCGATAACTTCAGAGGAGTACCAGAGAGCCTTCGAATCACTCATGGAGCGCTCAAATGAGTATATATCTAGGGAAGGGGACTATGTTGAAAGTTAGCTGGAATAAATTCCTTTAGATGTAATTTTCGATTTTTTATTTCAAAAGTTCGGAAACTTTTCCAACATACTGTGTATATAACAATATTCGATTTAGATTTTCTAGATACATAGTTTGTGCAGAGAAATTTGTCGGAGATAGAATATAAAGACGAAGGTGCTGAGAGTTCAATATTCTCTGAAATTTTGTCTTCAACATTCAACCTACGAAAGCTACCCTTCGCAATGCCTCTACTTACCTACATTGTTTCTAGTTTCTTAATTTAATGCTTGATTTCTCTCGATCTTGCAAAGCTTGATTTATTTTCTGCATGGTATTCATACCTCATCCTTTTTAGACATCTCCGGACTGTGAGCTTAATTACTAATTAGCATAATTATTCCTCCACTCATCAACCAAAGTAAATGGAATTGTCTTTGGACTAGTAAATTTTCTCTCATCTTTGCGATAGACGAGGAAACCTATCTCAAAGCTTTTGCTTAAAAATGCAATAAAAATATAATTCTATTTATGACTTCTCTATTTTTGCCTGAGAGAAACTGCCCGTGATTGTTATCGCTGATTATACTTAGCCTGTGATTCGGAATTCATGGTAGAACTACATACACAGTACTGGAAATGAAAATTACTAAGCCTTTTTCTGTGGTAAATGCCTGTTAATGTTAATAAAGGGCGAATATTTTTTTCTTTATTGGATTATTGCTTAAATTGAAACAATTCTATTAGCTTTTTCGATGAAAAAAATTTACCTGTAATTCCAAGCGATATGGTATAGTTAGTAATAGAATGCGAACTTCCTCCGCCATAAACGGTCACCAGCCCGGTTGAGAAAGGAATAGAGATTCCCTTGTTTACCAAACCCACAGCTTTCATGGTTCCTAATTTCAAATCCCACGAATAAATAGTAGCAAGTGTTCTCGCATATTGGGTTTACTGGTTCTTCAATGATGGCACATTAATTGCCGAGAAATGCCAATAACTATAAATACACATACAGGCTATGCTACTAAATTCTAATTAAAAGCGGGCATTCCACGCCTGATAACGGAATCAAAGTAATAATCATGCCACCGGAGTAAAGGTTTGGCGATGGATTAGCTCCCCGTCCGTGTTAAAACTCTCAATAGTTTCGAAACTTGCAGCAGAGCCTCGGAATTGTTCCGACCTACGGCAACGACCTCGCAACCGATAAAACGGACTTTGGCGTTGGATCCTGGAACACAAGATCACAACCTTGGCGTTTTTAAGGACATTTTACAACAGGCCAGCCAATATGAATTTAATATACTGGCAACCCAGGAAACGAACTGGAATGGAAATGAATTCCAAGATAAGAGATCGCACACAATATTCAAAAATGGGAAGCTCGCTAGAAAGCTTGAATTTGGACTCGCCTTCATTCTCAATCATATGTTTCTCAAATCTTATGTAAGCGACTTTAAGGCAGTTTATGAACGATTGTGTGGGTTCCGTTTTAAAGCGAAATAGATCAGAGTTTGGCTGATAAACGTACACACCCCGACCAAAGCAAACGACGAAGAAACAAAAGAAACGTTCTACAATCATCTGGAAAGACTAGTCGACTAATTGCCTACAAACGACACACAAAAATAATTTTGGATGATTTCAACGCTAAATTTGGCAATGAGAGATTTCATCAAGGAACGTCAGGAGGATAAAGCCTCTAAGATGAAACCAACGGCCAATGCCTGATTGACTTTGCATGCATCAGAAATCTAGTCATACGTTCGACTTGCGTCCCACATTGACGCATACATAAAATCACCTGGGTATCCCCGAATGGCATCACACAAAATCAGATGTACCGTGTTATGCTCCAATAACGTTGAGCCTCAAGCATCCTTGATGTTCAGACATACCGATTCCAACCACATACACATACCACACATATCTCTTAATTAAACTAATATATCGATGTCGCATATTAAAGGGGCATCCGACGAAGACTAGCCCTCTTAACATAATCAGATATCGAAAGGTTCCAAACGACGACTGTTGCCAACAATTTCACGGAGTTCTTGGACAACCAGCTAGCTCCCATCGTATCAGATACCTTCCTGAAAACAAGCAATGAAATATGGGTGGAAGTGAAAACGGCACTGAAAAGCGTGGCATAACAGACGATTGGTAATCTTGGAGAGGTTCCATTGACTCTACCAACTCTGGATGAAGTCTGTTCCGCCAGCAAAGCCCAAAAGAAAAATAAAGCGACTGGCATCAATTAGATTCCAGTGGAGCTTACTAAATATAGTGGCAGCCGAGTTCAGAAAGTCATCCATGAATTCATCCAGCAAATCTGGCAACAAGAACTTGTGCTGAAAGATTGAAGCCAATAAATTATATTTCTTATACACTAAGAAAGCCACGAACTGCAGTTCGAAACTAACTCAGATTATACACCAACACTATTATTGGGGAATATCAAGGTTGCTTTAGAGCTGGTAGATCGACGATATACAGATTGTTTACTGTCGAGTAGGTCCTTGAAAATTCCAGGAGTACAACTTAACGTTTGCCGGATTTTTGTAGACTTTAAGCAAGTATCCGTACTGTATCAAACAATGCTTCGCTTTGGTATTCCAGCCAAATTAAATCCGTCTTTTCAAAAGACAATGACGTCGACAATATCTCAGGTTCATATTAGTAACCAACTCATCGCGAATTGGATTTTCTTACCAAGCTATTTTCACCAAGTGAATGAATGGCATTCCCGAAAATTTAACGTTTACCCACATATCCTTTTTTATTACCTGACTCAATGAAAAAATTTCATTCTTCGTACTTTGAAGAACATTAGCGAAAATGAACTAAGGGTTGTTTTTCTCACCTGATTTAATCTTTTGTTGAGCCACTACGGAGATGCTTCCACAGATCATGATCCCCTTTCAAGGGTTCAGATTTGGCCATTTCTTGACGATCGCTAGTTTTTTGTGGTTGTTGATGGCAAGTCGAATTTAATATTCCGTCACAGCTGCACATAGTGAACGATTTCCTACCCATCCTACCAAATACATAGAAACATCTTTCTGTCCGTTAAGTCTGGTCAGGAAATGGTTCACGGTTATATGGCTATCCATCCATATATCATCACCAGTAATCATTCGTTTCGGTTTTGTTTTATTTATTGAATTGAGTCAACAACATGTCTTATCAATCCCACAGCCATATTTTCCGAAAATTCGGTACAAACTCTTTGTGATGTTACTTGCATATGCTGATATTGCGCTCGATTGAATACAAATTTAATTTACCAATGAAAGTCGAGCAGAGAATGTAGTCGTCCTGAAATACGAAGAACTCATTCGTATTCTGTGATTCAGATTTCATCTGCATTGAAACACAGGTTTGATTCGATATTACTGCTTGATTTTTAGATTTTTCTTAGGAGTGAATACTGTAAAGTATTGAAAATTTTTTGGGTGTACTATTTAGTAGCACAACTTGTCCTTGTTCAAAAGAAGGTAGCTGAAAGATTATACTTACTCCAGGTGTCGCTTAAGGTTCCATTTTCGGCTCGGACTTATGAAACACATCCTATAACAGAATGCTGCGGCTGAAACTCCCGGAAGAATCAAGCTTGAATCAAGTCGACCCTGCGCAACTCAGACTGAATATGTTAATGCGGCGAGTAAGGATCTAGATAACCGCTCACGGTTTCAAGCTGGTACTGGAAAAAAACCGATGTGGTCATCCCAACAAAGAAGAGAATCTCCAAAGTAAGATCTAATCATTGATGGAGAAGTGCTGGTTAGATCAAAATCAGTGGTGACATACCTGAACGTTCTGATAGACTCGAAGATTAGTTTTTCCCAACATATCAGGTCAACAGCTGGCTAGGCTGCAGCGCGGGTAATGGAATTCACTCGGTTAATGGTAGTACATAATGGTAGAACATAAGGGGCCCGCAATGAGCGCCGGGTCAGAACTATCGGGCATCGCTCGCAGGAAGGAGTTACACCGAAAGTGGTTGGCACTGGTGCTGACATAGGGAGTGCTGCGAATTGCATGCGCTAATCAAATAGTATCTAGACCGCAGTGGTGGTAGTCACAGGGGTGATACCTATCGCCCTCATTAGGAGAGAGCGAAGGAATATTTACTTCCGCAAATGCGTAGACAACCGAGAAGAGAGACAACGCTTTCTCAGCGATTGGCACCAGATCTGAGAGCAAGACACAGAGGGATGGTTGACAGCACGCCTGATCCCTAACCTGAAGCCGTGGCTTAATCGAGTACTGATTCCTTTGGGAACCAATCGCACACATATGCTTCAATGCTCTTGCCATTTACAAATCCTTTCCCTCGCTTATCTATTATAGTATAAACCAGTTCAAGTAGCTTTTTCAGCTTTTCCCAGATAGAGAGATAGACAAAGCATAATCAAGTTTCTTTTGTATTGCGCATTTACGCCAAAAGTTTTGAGCGGCGTATTATTGGCATATGGTATAATAAGAAAAAAAACTGTTAATCCAATTATAATTGTACCTCTATCGCTTGATTCCCGAAAGCTCCAACTCTTGTTTTAAGGTGCCGCTAACCCTCTTTATCTGTAAAGGTACTCAAAGCTCCGAATTCGATTAATTACTGGAAGTTCTCTAGCAATATTTTGACACTTAAATTCAATGACTGATGTTTGTCGTTCGGTATTTGGGACGTTTTCAACAACCTCGATTGCGATCTTTTGCGCAGAAATTGTGCCCAGTTTGACATCAATTAAGCACACGACGCTTTTCCCTGCATTTATTATGTGCAGATGTTGATCTGGATTGTAGGCTAGGTCCTCATGACGGGGAGCAGATCAGACATTTTGGGCAAATCAAAACAATGCAAAGTCTGGGTTGAGGATAGTTTCGAGACGTCTGCGTCGTGCTTCCACATGTGCAGCAAAGACTCTTCTTTTCTACCCATGCATAAGTCACAGAGTACTTCTAAGTACTACCGATTCCCAGGAGTTTCGTGGCTCTACGACTGCAAAGTAGTATGAAAGCATCAATCGAGGCGCGAGTAACCTAAAGTTGACGTCCCAGGGCGACCAATTCTTTGATTGGAGAGATCAAAGAGATCCGCAACGTGAATTTCTTCCGACAAACCGGTCGAATGTTCTATGTCAACATTTCCAGCTTCTTTTCTGCTTCTCTGTTATCATTCTAAACGATTTTAGCTTTGAGGCCGCTTTAACCAGAAAAGCGTTAAATGTGCTGGGGAATCCTTAAATCTAACACTCCACTTGAATACATCCGGAGGCTTTCTCCACTCCTGGCCTTTGTGAGGTGCAACATATTAAGAGGTTTGTACTGTCTGTTCAGCCATAAGTGACGTTCCAGTAGGGTTCTATTTTCCTCTATCATGTTTGTCTCCTCAGCGCTCACCTTCGATGATCCCTCGGCACGTATTAATGTTCCACTCACCAGTTTCACATCTGCTTCCTTTCCTTTTGCTTTTAAGATTAACACACTCAACAACGTCATGAGGTCGCCGCGCAGCTTCGCAACCTCTTTCTCCTGATTGTCTGCTTCCACCTTATTATAAGCAAGTCCAGCCAAGCTCCCGCTAGGGCTCGGAGTCTCTAGAAAGAGTGAAGGAGTGGCAACTACGCCCGTCTCCGACAGGGTACACCGGATTTCAAGGAAATCCATAGACATATCGGGTGATAAGGAGAACGTAATAGCGAATATTGACCAAAATTCTGGTGAAACAGAAACATCTATGCCCGGTGACCTAAAATCTATGAATACTTGATTTTCCAGGGAATTATAATAATGACTAAATTAGCTTATATAGATGCGAATGAAATTTTTCAGGGCGAAAATAAACAACTTTAAACTATCCAAACAAAAAAAATGCGAAATTTCTCCATCGGTTTGATTTTGCACGTTAGTGGAGAATGTCCAAGTGATTCCGAACCAAAGTGGAGAATATCCAAGTGATAAACCAAAATTTTGGAATCCAAATCGGAAGTTGCTTAGCCTAGATGCTTAATGAAATGCAGCAAGGGAGCAATTAGTAATTTAATGTAAAAAACAGAAGAAATTGCATCCCATGGGCTAGAAAATAGTTGTGAATGAAAACGTGGTACCACGCAAACAGATGAAGGTCACTCAAAGTTCTTTGCCTAACTAAATCGATACGAACCAACTACGAACAAAACTACGATTAATTTTTTGAAAGTCGATAAATAAGCCTTGTAGTTCCAGGACAATCTAAAGGAGGCTGAATGAGACGAGTGTGCGTTCTTACTAAAATACCACTTCTGCACAAACAGATGATACAATTTCCTCTTAAAGAGTACAAAAACCAAGAAAATTCGACATAGAGGATTGGAACCGAATCATTTACTTGGATGAATCGAAATTCAGTCTTATTGCGCAAGACGGAACGTTGCGAATGACGGAGAATTGGTGAAGGATATTCGGACGAATGTACCCAACGGGCGGTTAAGTATTCCCCATACGTGAGGTCCTGGGATATATTCTGCATAATTGTGAATGAAGTATTATACTTTCTTTCACGTTTTTGTCCGACAGGGATGGAAAAGTTTTTCTTGTCCTATGAATAAAGTTCCGCTATCTGGTTCCTTGTATCTTAGACATACGCGTTTTGGTGGTGCGCCATCTTCGGGGTGTGAAGATTGTTGAACAAAGACTTTAGCAAAAACTTTCTCAAGGAGCGCGTAGTTCCGGTAATGGAAGATTTTACGGCTGACGCGAGAAACCTTCGTTTACAAGACGATTCGGCTCCAGGATATTGAGTTTGTTCTGTAAGTTATTAGCTAAGTAACGAAAAATGTTAAGTCTCTCCTGATTTCTCTGTTCCAGGTCATACAATTCCAGGAGCAGTGTGACATGGTATCAATCTCATTTTTCAATCATCAATCTCTAATTCCGACTTGAATCGCTTAGAAGATCTGGGAGCTAATGGGATCGAAAATATGGGATAGAAACCGAAAACTGTACAAATTGTGAAAAGTGCCGGAATTTTTAAATTAATTTTAAAATAACCAAATTAAGAATTTGTGTAAAAGCTTGTATGAGATCATGATAAAGCAAGTAAATACTAACATTTCAGCTAAATGTGGGACAGTCAACTCAGAACACTCACATCAAGTCAACAAAAAATATTAAATTTATGGTCATCTTTCTTACTAACCTGACCATAAACAATAATAGATAGAATTTTCATAAGATCAAAATTTGTGACTTCTTTCAATAAAATGTCTCCGTGCCCTATTTGTAATGAATCAAATTCCACGAATAATGTCCCAATCTTGTGTCGCTTACTCCAACACCGAATCGAAAATAAACGTCAAGTTTTCTTCAGGACATAAGAGGACCAATAAACTGAATCCTACTTAAGATTGAATTTTCAAAAGATATTTATAGTTTTAAAAAATTGCGTAGTTTGGCTTTGTTTTTAAAAAATCTGCTCAAATCTTGATCTCCCCTATTTTCGTCTGGTAAGTACTTTTACTCCAATTGATCGTAACCATCACTTAAGTAAATTACAATTGAAATGCGTCCATGCGTGGGCTATTGCATATGTATGTCTACAGCAATAGTCTACAGGAAATCGAAAGTCACTTTGTAAGTTAGCGACAAATTGATACCTATCTTCCTACGAATATATTTTCTCGATCGCATCAAAGTTCTTCAGTTTCCGCTGGTCAATCGATTCGAATTGTTTCCCAAAGAATTAAAAATAATCGCGACTAAATGTTAATCGTGTGGATCCTTTTTATATCCCTTAGTATTTTGTGTAGTGATACAATGGCAGCTCCTCGAAATTCTCCAAAACTAGAATCGATGCCGGAATATGTTGATTTGTTGGAGAATTTCAAAAAATTGCAAAGCGTTAAAACTAAAGATGAAATGAAATCAATTGTTACATTAGGATTAATTGCTGGTGCGATGCAAGTGCAAAAGGATTTGAAGGAAAGCCTGTTCAAAATGGTTGCCGACATGCTGGATAGTATAGACACTTCGGTGGTGGTTCTGGCATCCCCGAAAATCGAGAAAGTTGAATCGACCATGCGTCGCGATCGAACAGCAATTTTTATTCTAGGAAAGGCATTGGACTTGGCCCGAGGGGACTTATCCATTGACGAATACCGCGGCAATGTTAAGAAAATGATGCGTGTGTTTGCGTCTGAAAACCAAAAATTGGTTAAGAGTGAAGGGAACGCGAACATATCGGACCGATTGGATAAATTGAAAAACTCCTTGATTTCTCACATGGATACGATGAAAGAGATACTCAAAGAAAACAGTTACAGGACTCTTGAATTTTTAGCTCTAAAGCACGGAGTCTACTCACCTGAAGGATCAGATCAAAATGATACTACCGCTGAACCTGCTGCTCCTGGAGTCGATTCAGCCCTCATATATTCGGTTGGGGTTAAATTAAAATCGATACTTGGAAACTGATAAATAAAACAGAATATTTTATAGGAACCAATCGAGGATAATATTATCGAAGATGTCCGGCGGCAGGATATTAATGTTGTTGAAATGGTGAGTTAAATTTTTTTTGTATTTTGTGTTGTTTGCTTTGTATTGTTTGTAAATTTGTATTTTTTGCTTGCGTACGTGCGTGTTTATTAAGTGCGAAAAAAGAATATGTCGTTCATAGAAAATACCGCCAGTATCCAGGGTAAATAATCGAAGCTCCAAATTAGGTTAATTATCATCCATCGCTATTCCCTAAAGCAACTGCAAGCTGCCAGATTATTTTCTACAGAATGATCACTTACCAAGAAAATCATTGTGTCCCATTTTATTCAATAGTCTTGCGGAGCTATTAAGGTTTTGGATGTATTTGTCAGTCCATCAGCCCAACATATCGCTATCAAAAGTTTTTTTCGATCAAATTTGGTAAATTTATAGAAGTTTTAATTGCGAACGTTCCTCTTTGGTTCCTGTAATATATTAGTAAAACTTATTTTAGTATAAAGAAGAGTATCTAATGAAATATCGTGATTGAAATATCATAGAGCTGCAATGAAAGTAAATAATAATAATAAAGTATTTTTAAAAAACTAATATTAACAATTATTATTATTATTACTTTTATTATTATTGTTATTTATATTCTACTATATATGCTATGGGTCCATATTCGACAGTCCAATGTGCAAGAGAGCCGAGACTTCTTTCTCCCGCAACCAGGTTGGAGGTTAGTCACCAGAGCATTTTCCAGTGGCTCCAGAACTCCCGGTTAGTGATGTATCAACAAGCGATTAAACCGTTGAAGAAAGCAATTTCACCCGCAAGCCAAAACGGCTGCGGACAGCGTCTCAAAAAAGAATCAAACCGGTGTAAAGCTGCGTAAAGACGACGCTTAACCTCGGCAACTTCTGCCGCTGTCGCAAAGAAGTTGCGAGTCCTAAACACTCCTCCTGCTAACGCTTCAAAACTTACAAGAAGCGCCATGGAGGTGTGGGTGAGCGGAGCGGTAAACCTCAAGCTTCACTCCGCAGAACAGCTCCTAAGGAGTGTAGCCAATAGCCAAAAGGTCAGCCAGTTTCCAAAACAATGTCCAAAAGGACATTAGAAACAGGGTCAGTGAAGTGGAGGACAAAGTCGACAATATTCAACACAACCGTCGCAGGTGGCTAAGGCCAGAGAGTGAGCTTTAAGAAGTCAAGAAACACGGAAAATATTACTCCCTGAATTGAAAGTAGTAAATCGGCCTGAAACAGCAGACGCCAGTCAAGAGGCACAGGAAGGTGGTGACTTCAAGCTGGTGCGCTACAAAGCCTAACAGAAGACTGCGATAAAGGTAAAGCGTATAAGAGCGAAAAACATGTATGTGCATGGCCCAGGGCCATGCATAAACAGACCAGGTACGAGTAGCGAAGGGATGTTCGTTTGATTGAGCTCGCAGTCAGAAGAAGTTACGTCGATGTTCTCAAAGAAATAAGGGAGAACGCTGAGCCTGGAAAAACAGGAGTCTGATTAGAACAACAACAGGTAATCTCATCGCGAAATTCGTGGCGGAGTTCTTGTTCAGGAGTGTGGTAAAAGACCTCCTTGTCTCTCAAAATGTTATTTCGACGTTACAGCCAGCGGCTTATGTAGATATTAAAGACGTAGATTGTGCTTCGGACGTCAAAGAAGTGGAGGAGGCTATAAGAAAAATTTTTCTTCCTACAGCAAGCAACTCAGTCGAATACTTTTAGCGGTGACTTCAATGCTAAGGCAATTTAATGGCGGAATTCCTCATCAAGCAAGGGTTGTGGAATATGGACCTACCATCTACCCATCGGCTTCTATGTTTGCTGACCACCGCTTTGAAGAAGCTCATTGGAGAGAGACTTGGTGAGGCTATCCGAGCTGCTTGGGGCTAAGATCAACGGTCAGTTCAATAACAGAAATTGTGAACGTGGTCTAGCGGGCAAAAGCCCACAATAAATTGATGTGAGGAATGCCTTCAATTCTGCTATTTCGTGGATATTCTCGGTGTTCTAGAATATTAGAGTATGCTGAAAAATCTGGTACTGAGAATACTACTGTAAAGTCTACCCAATAGGACGAAAAGCTCGTGTTTGACAGATTGGAAGGGGTGAGGATCAATGGAGAATGGATGGAACCTTGTAACTCCTCACGAGACACGTTGAAATTATAACGAGGAAGGAGTCGCGCCTGATCAGGTATGCTGATGATCTCTGCGAACCACTGGACACTGCCTTATGACCAACAATGTGCGACCAACCTCAAGCAAAGGACGTCTACTCATGGCTGCGGCGGAGTCGGTATTTTTGTACAATTCCAACGTTTGGGCTGATGTTCTTAATCAAGGTTTCTATAATTGGCGTCTTGCACAGGTATAGAGGCAGCTTTGCAGATAGCAGCTACATTCCTGAATGGCTCTAGGCAGGCGATACTGGTTATGGTGAGAGTCCTTCCACAATACCATCTTGAGCTGGAGAAAGAAGCAGAAAATGTGGTTACGCGAACCGTAAGGCAGGTGAATTGTGGGAATCATCAGTAGCCTGTGTTTTTGCCGGAGTTTTGCGAAAAGTATTGTGAGACTGGTTCTTACCGGCCGCAAGTGCTCAGCGGGTACGGGATTTGTTAGTGTTACCTGCATGATATGGGAAAGTCACCGTTCCTTAACTGCTAGTTTTTCTCGAGGAACACAAATGTACCTGCCACATGTTCTCTGCATTGGAAGATGGACCATGCACCATTTCAACCTTACCACCAAATTGGTTTGCTCTCTCCAGACTGTGATGGGAAAAAATTTAAAGCTAAAACCAAACGTAACGACATAACGTAATGAAACGACATGTTACATTACGTGCGGACTGTTCTTCTTATAAATAAAGGCAAACAGTCTCCTGTAGCTTCCTTTCGCTTATTCCCGGTACTACGTCGACATGAAGTCACGCTAGGGATGTTTGGCACATTTTTCATTCAGGCAGCAACATTCATGCTTTCTTCCAGAGTTTTCAGTTCTCTCCCATTCTACCCATCCGTCAAATAATTTTCTAAGTTTAAAGACGGACGAGGAATTGTACATTGCAAGCTTATGAATTACGAGTCTTTAAATTCAAATGTTTTAGGTACATCATTTATATTTGATGATCTAACACACTGATCAAAGTATCTGTTGAAGTTTTGTAGATGAAAAACCATCCAAATTCGAAGATGGTGTGAATTACATCGGCATGGTAAATGCGCATATCTTTTCCAATGTAGGCCTTGCATAAGTAACTGTAAATTGTTAAAAGCTTTGTAGGGAACAAGTATCCCTCCTCGCAATTTCGGGTCAGGAATATATAAAACCAGGAAATCAACGTAGACAATATATCAAACGTCAAGCACCACCCATATCTGCTGTCAAAGTAATGATGTTCAGCCCCTGATTGGCTTGCAGACTCTCCATTTTTCAACCGTATCTTTGCTATCATTTCTGTAGTTGTATGGCATCAGCACTGATCTCGGGTCCATAAACAAAAATCGAGCTAATTTTCGTCAAAGGTAACCTTTTGCTGCTTCCTTAATCACTCTCCTCACATTTCACCATTAATCTGCTAAGCAACATAATTGTCTATAAGGCGTTGCGTCGAAAGGGCAACCTTCTTAGCAAAAGATGCTAGTAATATATGGTCCATGATAGTAATTTCTGGCCTAATAGTAATATCTCACCACTAGTAATATCTGGCCAATATCTTTTTTCCAACTATAGTCTATTGTCTATTTTTGGGGAAATTCAGGACTAGGAGGCCAGGTGTCATTGAAATTATGTTGATATCATCCTTCTTAATGATTTCTGGTTTTTCACTCATCTATCTAAGTTTATGATCGCTTATCCATGGTTTTATCCTCTACAAGGCCTCACTTTTGAAAACAGATTTTAACATATGTATATTGCATTCAATGCAATTCCTATTTTAAGGATAGCGTTTTCAGTCTGACAGGCACGTCTCATCTCCCTTTAACTAAGTAGGTGACAAATTCGATAAATTTTTTCATAGCGCCATAATTTCTCATCTTTTATTCATTTTTTCATTTTGTTGCGATCTTTCTGCTTTTCCTTTTTTAAAAAGTTTGCATTTTTTATTTATATGCTGGGTCTTAATGGTTCAAATACATACAGCGTTAACACTCTCGGACTGCTTCCCACAGACAGAAACTCAATCGACAAGTCGATTGATGTTTGTATTGCATTTCTACGGGAAAGCTTTGCCAGTAGTATTCCTGTATGGGGAGAAAGATGAGAGAATATTAACAATTCAAATGAAATTTCACTTATGCTGTTTGAATCCCGTTCATGAGTTTACTCCAAGGCTTATTGGTGGCTAGTAGCTTCGCTTTGCTTCAAGTGCCAACTGCTTTTTGGGGATCATTCGTGCAATCAGAGAAAGCCGTTTTCATAGATACAGTTCCATAGTTCTAGGTGCTCTTCAGTGTTTTTTCTCAGTTGTATGTTCGCCACTCTTGCCTTTGAAGTCTTGATTCAAAGTCAAAGTCTGTCCAGTAGTACACAGTAAGTCGCGGCTCCGCGTGATGCATCACCACGTGGTATCGGACTGATATGTCTGTTCTTGTCCAAACAAATGTTTCACTTCCGGCAGTCGAAATCTTGAGCTTGAGTTGATTTCGCTCTGGAGTTATAATTGGCCGTCTCCGGAGCGTAACCAGAACACAACCGTTCGTATTTCCATGTACGGTAATGCATTATATACGATGTTCCACAAAGAGAGTCTTAGAGACCAAGAAGTAAGAATGGAGCTAACGCTGCACAAACGTTTCAACTTCATCATCCAGTGCAAGAGGAATAAGCCCCATGAATAAAATTATATAAGTTTGGGATGCACTTTTCTTCGTAAAATATATTCAGTCAATGAGCTCATCTTGCTGTGTTCGCTCGTCCCTGCGGAGCAAGTGTAACTCATACTGGATATAATAATGTGTTTAGTGGAGAGGACCATGGGTTCAGCCTAGCGCTTAAGAAAACCGCGGACGCCATTCTGGCGAAAAATAGATCCCAAGAGTTTCGACATCATTCTAACCTTCTTCGATCAAATCAGAGGTTTGCCAGACAAAGCCGCAGATGTAGCATCAGAATTTAGCCATCTAATGGACAAAATGGCAAAACAAATCACGAACCTAGTCCTGGTCGAGACTTGTCTCTGGTGATTACAGTGGAGTTGCAGCTAAAAGTGCCATGGAGTATGGTGAAACTCTATATAAGGGTTTGTACCGGATGCGACTGATGCATGTAAGAAGAACAAACGCGCCCTGCGGGTGTTAACCGTATTGTCCTGTCCATAAGCCGGTAGTGCTGGTCATCATGAATAAGATGCCAATTGTCTTCTTTGCTTGGCAAAAGAAAAAGATCTACCTATGTAATGGAGAATGATCACGAATAATCATAAATGTAGGAAGAAAGGACTCCCGCAAGAGGAGGAATCATGAGGCGGTTGAACTAAACGACTAATTAGTGACCAAGAGCAATAGGTTAACCGAAAGCAAGATTAGATTGATTCAGACTCAGAATCATCGGGCACGGATATTTTCAGGCTCATCTGCACAAAATTGGAAAGTCAAGTTTGCTGAATGCCGCTTTTTCCGAGTATCGTGAATAATGTATTGCACATCTCTTTCACATGCAAAGGGTGGGTCAGGCGTCGTTTATACCTTGACAATAGAATAAGTGAACCCTCTGCAGATAATTAGGAGAAAATGGTATAAGAATCAAAGCGCTAAAAGCGCTGCATGTCAAACGATGCTCAGGTAATTCTGCTTATGAAGAAGGACATATTCAACCCAAACAGACTGCACATTCACGTATGACAAACTTCTTGGTGAAAATTGCCGACAATCCCTGTGAAACCTTCTTTAGCTACAGAACGCGATTGAGACCGCGTTTTCATTTAGTCTGAAAGAATACTGAGGAAAATGAAAAATAAACTTTTCTGAAATAAATTAAGTTGATAAAATGTTAGCGCCAAAGGACCAGCGTAACCGCGTGCCAAACTTTGCGCTGAAGATTCCGTTCATAAAGGAGGACATATCCTGTCATTATATGTCAGTGCAGAAGGTGTATATCTTTTTGGTTAATTGTTTCCAGTTTTAAAAGAACGTTCCTAGCTTGAAGGAGCTAGTAGATGAAAGTCAAGATGCCTAGATTGAAGTAATGGGACAATCATCGTTAGATTAGAAGACCTACCCGATAGAGAAAGTCCGTCGTTATTGAGAGCACGATGGACTTGTTCTTGAGAGCTCTACATTCAGGGTGTTAACACCCTTCACCTTCCAACCACAAAAGGAATTAATAATAAAATTAGACTCGGTAAAAGTTTTAAAAGTTAGAGATTTTTGATAATTTTAGTATGATGTAATACGTGTACCAGCATAAGGTTTAATAATATTTTGCATAAATTAATTGTTATGAATAAGTAACACAGGTTACACAATGTGGACAACCTATTTTAAATTTTCAATGTAAGTTAGAAGTTGTAACTGGTTGAGTGATTGGTTGCATCGTTTGCCGGTTGATTAAATATATAGGTGACTGCTAGGTATTGAAAATCAGTCATCTAATTGATGTAATATATGTAAAGTATTATGAGTGCCTTGTGTTGTAACACAAGTCGCAAAAGTTTTGTGTAATATTTGCAAGTTTTGTAGGATGAAACTTTGTAGAGCTACCGAATGTTACAAAATAATCATTGGCTATAAATTTTTTTAATAACAACAAACAGGATAGAAATAGCAGCAAACAAGCAGAAAGTAGTACTGAATTCGATGATTTCCCGATAGAAGTAACTATTAATGCCAATTCAATGCCACCGGGAGGATTATTGGCTGGACTACTTGCCAGTCTGAGTGGGGTAAGGATACAATCGAATGAGTCTCGAACACTATAGTTGTCTTATAGTTTTATTTTAATGGCACAGGGTGAAGGAGGGTCTGATGTGGGTGCCCTGGTTGGTGCCCTGACCGGAGTCGTGATGAATTTATTTGGAGTAAGAATCACATTTTATTCTCTATTTGTTCCTATTATAATTCCATTTATTCATACCAGCCAGGTGGACTTGATATTCCGTCGCTTTTAAGTGCAGGTTCCGCCTTATTGGCAGGACTACTATCGGTAATTTCAGATGATAGTCATTGGGTATATATGATTTATGTTTTGGTAAATTTTCTTCCGTAGGGAAACCGAAACTTTGGAACAGTCTTAGGGGAATATGTTGGACTAGCAGTAGATGGATTTTCCGGAGGAGGAGGGGCAGTAAGTTGTATTCTATTGTTTAACTCCCTCATTAATTGCAGTTAAACCGATTCTAGATAAATAATGGAAGATTTTTTGGAAATCTTTTGGGAACGATAGTTGCCGAATTGAGCGCGGTAAGTTAAAATTAGTTCATAAACAAATTTAAAATAAATAAAATCTTAATTTAAAAACATTCAAATCAACTTTCGCTGAAATGATGTCGGCAGTTTTTTTTTTTTTTTGATAATTTTTTTTAATCATATCATGATACAAGTTTAAAGTAGTTTGTAGTTTGAATATTACATTTTAAATATTCAAACCATATTAAATGCATACATATATGAATTTTACTTCGTATAATTTTGCAAATATACACGAATTTAGTGTCCCTTGAAGATTGCAATGCTACCGTTTAAAATTTGTATCCAAAAGTGATGGCATGAAAGGTGTTGCTACTGCATTTATTATACTATCAGGACTATGCATGCTAACTATTGATAACTGACATGAAGAAACAAATTAACAAATCTCAAATATTTTGATGACCTATGGTCCAGTGTTAAAAGAAAAACAGTAAACTGTCAGCATTTCTTCTGATAGCTGCTGCGGTGCTAAGTGAATTGTTTTATTTAAAAAACGATTTTTGGGCTTGGGTTTTATTGTCTGTATGTCCTCCTTCGCTTCATTGGACGAAACTCAATCTTTTGATCTTCCACTTATTTCTCACCTACATCCTTTTGTTTGGGATTGTTTCAATGGTATGTTGGACGGCCTGTCTGAGCTCGAAAATCGTTTTTAGCTGGATCTCGTAGATCAAATATGTCAAGAAGTCTAAGGATGTTAAATAAAGCAACATGGAGTGCCAGCTGATATTGAAATTACTTACTCTCTCAGGAAATTCCCCTTCTACCTAGACGATTTTCGAACAATATATGCGCTAACCGTCTCCAGGAAAGTAAACATTGGTTGGTGAAAATTTTCAGTCTGTCCCAGAAATATTCGTTTAACCTATGTGGCCTATTTCTGGAGCGTTTCACATTTGTATGATCTTCACGTTGATCTCTTGCCTTTAGCTTTAACATGTAACACGGGCAATGGATTGATGAACAAGAAGGACCATTTCGTAATTCACTTGAGTATTTTCTTTATCCTGACAAAAGCAATTTTTTATGTAACTATACTTAAAACCAGAAATTCGCTTCACCCGAAAACGTATCTTATCCCAAAATCGGAGTCCACTTCCAACTATTCCAACGCCAAATTTGCACAGATTCACTTCGGACAGTGATCAGCAGATTAGATTTCTTGAGTCAGTAGAATCTTTCAGGCCAGCAAATAAAAGTAGTTTCGCAGAATTCTCGTTTCGCGATCTGAACTAACTTGAGCCGTATGAACGACTCGGAACACAGAGATTCGAGTTATCCTTATTCTCTACGTCAAAAATGCGTAAACATAAAACAAAGGTTACACCTCAGAATACAGCGTAACCACTGAAAAACACTAAAACAAGGTATTCGACGCGAATTTTTAATGATCCTTGGTAATTGCAAGCCAAATTGTTAGAGGTATGAAATGAAGACGAAATTCCGAAGAGCTGCGCGTTTAAATTCTCTGAAATTACGTATTCATTCACAATGACCAGTATATACATTTGCAAAGGAATAATTATCTACACATTTCCTTAAGCTCAGAAATATATCGATTGCAATGCACACTCATCTATGTCGTTTAGTTTGCAAGCTCTCTATCTTGTAAAGCTCCTTCTATTTTCCAAATGAGGCATTCGTATCTCTTCCATCATGATGTCCCTCCGAAGTGTGAGCTGAACGAACAACATTGATTAAAATGACTATGGATTTATTTGAAATGGTCATAATACCATCATTATCGCGTAAGCCAAGAATACTCTTTCAAAACTTTTGCGTAAAAATGCAATGCAAATATAATCCCACTTATACTTTTTCTACCTGTTTTTGCGATAAGTCATCCGGGAGGACTCGTTGGAAAATTAAAATAATTATCACGCGTTCTCGAGGGAGTACCATACTGAATTGAGTACGACGGTTAACCGCAGCTTTTTTGTAGCTCGACTTGAGGCTGATTGAGACAGGTGAAAGTTCTTATCATATCATAGCTACTAACAAGCGATAACACAAAGAAGAAACTACCAGTAAAAAGTATTCGACGTCAATCGACAGATGGATTGGTATTTGCAAACAAAAACTTTTTGGATAGGAGATAAAAAAAAGATGTGAGGAGATCTACACTCTCGCTCAATTGCCCGCTAATACTATTGTACCGGAATCAACATGTATGCAAGCTCAGAAGTTAGCTATCGCGATTCCTACACCCACTTAAGTCGTTAAATTCACAAGCTCTCTATCTTGTAAAGCTCGTTTTATTTTCTACATGGGATATTAATATCTCATTGTTAACTTTTTGGAGTAGTAAGCTTCATGTGTAATAGACATAAATAAGGTAAACCTTTTGTGTAGCCAAGCCTTATTGGAGACAAATTATTGATTAATTTCTAACAGACGCAATCTAATGAAACACACAACTAAATACTTATTAAAAATTTTCAACCTAACAAATAAACAAGGCATTACCTTAAAATTGAGGTTATTTTTCAACATAGTCTTATTTTGTGTCCATACATTTTTCCAACCATGCTCATTTAATACTTCGAAGTAATAGTTGCAGTATTTTCTGCAAAATAGCCGTTTAGGTATGCTCGAACATTTCCTTTTCCATTTCCTTTCCAAAAGAAAAGTCGATGTCCTGTATAGCAATTCACTGCCGGCCAAATCAGACGAATGCGCTGTATGGTCAACTATTTCAAAAACCAATTCATGAATTTTAGATAAAGCGATAGCTAAAGTGACTATAGAGCGGCAGATCGACCATCGATCAATTGTTTACTGTCAAGCAGGTACTTGAAAAATGCTGAGAGTTCAAAATAGACGTTTGCCAGCTTTCCCTTGACTTGAAGCAAGGATACGATAGTATTGATCGTTACTTACTGCATAAAAAAAGGCTTCCTGTTGCTATCTAACCAAATTAATCTGTCTTATCAAAATAACAGTGACGTTGACAATCTCCCAAGTCCGTTTCAATAAACACTTCACCGACGCCTTTGACACAAATACCAGATGACAGCAGGGAGATGAGCTGGCAAACGGGCCATTAAATCTGGCTCATATGTTATCAGCGCGTTACCTGTTGAAACAAGAGGTACACTATTATACAAGTCAATGCAAGTGGTAGCCTATGGGGATGCCATCAATATTTTATCATGGTCGCTAATAACCTCCAAAAAATTCTCAATGAAACTCGACCGTAAAGCAAAACTAGTAGAACTAAAAATCAATGAGAATAAAACAAAGCTCATAATGTAGTCGGAAAGGCTTATTACAGGAAGAAAAGGTCCGAGACGGGCTGTAGTGCTAAGAAGAAGAAAACGAAAAGGGTAGCTAAATTGTGAGTAGTCGTCGTATCCTGATGCAAAAGAACTGTTTACTTCAAGAGCAGTTATTTTTTGAAGTTTCTGCCTTTAGCTTATGGAATATATTTTGTAATAGTCTCTCCTTATTTTGTAGCTTTTTGAGCAAAATCGATTCAAGTTTCATCTATTTTCATCGGTTGTATGGTTTATCATTTTCATCCACAGTAAGTAAATACGGTCTCCATTGCGTGGATTTTTTGCGCATGCAATGGCATTAAAAATGTGTTTTCTTAATCACTAATTCATTTAAACTAAATCTATTACATAGTCACTATTGTTATCTTACTTATCACCAACGTTATGGAAATTGCTGTATACCTCTTTTGTCGAAAACTTTACACATACCCTCGAAATGGATGCCTAGTCCTATACGAAGATCCTCTTGCTTGCTAAATTCCCTTCTTTTCAGGAAGTTTTCCAGAGGACGAAAGAAGTAAAAGATCGACAACCCACGATGGGTGGGTGAAAATTTCTCAGCCAATTTTCGGCAATTTGCGATGGGTACCTGCAGCTCTGTGCGGTCTCGCGTTGTTGTGTTGAAAGATGACTTAGCAACTATTGACTAATGCAGGACACTTATCACGCATTGCTTATTGAAGCCGCTCCAATTACAGACAGTACAAGCCAGTAGTCAACGTTTGATTTTGTTCCAGAAGCATATAATTATCGAATCTTCGGATATCCAACCAAACAAGACAATAACAAGACATTCAGACGTTGCGTGGATGCAAGCATGGTTTTGAAGTGGCTGCTGGTGATTATCTCTTTTTGCAAACTGTCCAATGCAGTTTCACGTTATTGTACAGGAGTCCTTTTTCATCTACTGTAACTATCTGTTGAAGATATCCTTCATTAGTTTTACGAGCAGGATAGAAAACTCAGCGCGTCATACTGTCGTCCTTGTTTCTTTACAATAATTCGTGGGGTACGCAATAATCTAACTTCATCATAAACCCTAGCACATGGACTGCTTTTCCGCAGTGTTTCTGGGGAAATGGACCTTCTCCAATAATTTTTCAAGCGACGTCTTATTATCTCCCTGAAAATCTGTCGCTGATTACGAATGCGCTGGAACACTAAAGTAGTCAACATGTTCGTTCTGTCCGGACGTTTCCGCCATGAATTCTGCTTTCGAGGAGCCTCCACTGCGCGCGGTCTGATAACAAACTCGTTTATTAACCCTTTGCACTCGAGCGGCGCCGATACGGCGCCCGGCCGATTCGAAGTGGCAACTCGATCGGCGCTGCTGCGGCGCCCGAGTGTTTTAAAACTTTAAATCGAACTACGCTGCTACGACGCTATGGTCTTTTGTAACTGGATCTCCTTATTTACAATATGCGATAAGATAGTTTTCTCGGAAGTACTTTCGTGGACTAGGTTCTGCTTACATTGTAGCCAAATCTTAGCTCAATTTAGTTAGTCTCAGCGTAGCATTCGCTTGAAACAGTCTTGGCAGTAATTACAGTATCTAAAAAGTATTTGAACCCTAAAAATATGGAGGAAGATCAGATCAGCTCGAGTTCGGACGAATTCGATTTTGCCGCTTTGGATGATGAACTTACATCGATTTCCGACGGATTACGCCGCGAAACGAAAGAATCCAGTGGTGAAGACAGTGATACAGTAAGAGGTGTAAGACGACGGAAAATTAGAATTATAGAGAGCGACAGTGAAGCTGAGAGTGATGTTGAAAGAGAAGTTGAAAGTGAAACTGTGGAAGGTGCAAGCAGTTCAACATGGGAACTTTGCGGAGACTACGACGAAGTGCCGTCAAATGTACAATTTATACCTGGCCAAAATCCCACAGCAACACGAATAGTTTCTGACTTAAAACAACCAATAGATTTTTTTAAACTGTTTTTCACTAATGACCTCGTGAAAAAAATTGTTTGTGAAACCAATATATATGCAAAAAAAAATTGGAAGGGAAGACGCTATCTGCAAATTCGATTTGGCGAAGCTGGCGTGATGTGACCAACGAAGAGTTCTGGGCATTTCTTGCTGTCGTAATCAATATGGGGACGATGCCGTTGGCCAATTTGTAAGAATATTGGTCGAGAAATGTCGTCAGTTATATTCCTTTCTATTCGGATACATTTACTAGAGATAGATTTAGCCAAATCTTCTGGATGCTTCACCTGGAAACTATTCCAACACGCAACACCAATCCACGAACGCGCCTACAACGCGTAAGCTGCTTTTTGGACTATGTCACCTCGAAGTTTTTGGATTATTTTATCCCGGGCGAGCACATATGTGTGGACGAGTCCACTATAAAATTCAAGGGTCGAATTTCGTTCATAACTTACAAACCGAAGAAACCCACAAAATGGGGTATCAGAGTTTATGCTTTAGCTGACTCAAAGACTGGCTACATTTGCTGCATTTTACCATATTACGGGTCACTCACCACAGAGCTCTTGGTCAGACCCGATTTACCAGTGTCATCAAGAATTCCAATACACTTATATCAAATGTTGTTGGAAAAAATTCCAGGTGCTCAGGGGCACCATATGTTTACGGACCGCTACTACACTAGTTATTTCTTAGCGCAAGAACTAGCCAAATTAAAATGTAACCTTACCGGAACAATTTTAACGAACAGGAAAGGATTGCCCAAGGAAATAAAGAAGCCAAATTTTTCGAAAAAATCCACGGTCGCGTATCGACAGGACAACACCTTAGTTTTAGGATGGAAAGATAAGAGGGTTGTCACTTGCTTGACTACGGCGGGTGACACAGGAATGACGACGGTCAAAAGAATCACACGAGGAGGTGTGGATATAATGGTCAAGAAACCCAATATTGTATTAAATTATATAAAAAATATGGGCGGTGTTGATCGGGCGGACCAATATGCGTCAACCTATTGTTTCCTGCGAAAATCGCTTAAATGGTGGCGTAAGCTTTTTTTCTGGGGAATGGAAATTTCCCTAATCAATTCATATATTTTGTATAAACTAGAAAAAAACAAAAAAGGGGAAAAGCCACTGAGCCATCTACGATTTTTGAAAACACTTGTTGAACAATTAAGAGGGTCGTATCGCCAGCAACGAGAGCAAGCGTCTACGTCGCATTTCGATGAAATCCGATTAAACGGGAAGCTCCACGTAATTCTAAAAGGGCCAAAAAGGGACTGTAAGGTTTGTTCTGACCGCAACACGCCTGGAGGCAGGCGGGAAATTTCGTATTACTGTGATACGTGTCCTGACAAACCTAGGATGCATCTTGGATATTGTTTTACAAAATATCACACCAAAACTAATTACAAAGTGTAATATTTATTAAAATTTTGTAATACGTAATAAAATTTCTTGTTTTCGACATATAAATAAATAAACTAGTGAAATTTTATTATTTATATATGTTTGTTTGCTTATAAATGTTTTTCAATTACTTGTAATGTGTTCGCCGAATTTGGCCGAAATCGTCTCGAGTTGCTGGTTCGCGCAAGCGAAAAAGGCCTCGAGTGCAAAGGGTTAAACAACACGTAATATATACTTTACCAGTTTTCATGTTGATCTTACCCGTTTTGCTTGAAAACTAATATGCTCAAAAAACTTTTATGGTCGCGATAATACGATTTCCATAGTGCTATCTGCTGCCACAATGTAATCAAGGGTCAATTATAAACAGTTCAATGATATCCACATGGAAAAGCCGAAAAACTTCCCGACAGACTCAACATTTAGACAAAATTACGATAAACACATGCTTTATTTTTCTTTGTTGTAAGAGTTGGTCATCGCAGCCTCTCTGAACGTTTGAACCCGAAATTTGACCGGCTTCAATGATGGTACATTCTACACTGGCACAATTAAGTTATCCGACAGAGCTACGATATGTTATGTCAGTAACTCTTTGTAATTCTCATTTAGGAGAAAATGGAATGCATATACATTTATTTGTTAATACTAAATGTGATTGTTAAATTCCAATTAAAGAGTTGGACGCCTGGTAACACTTGTTTTCTTCTGGCATTTGGGATAGGAATTCCGCGAATTATAACAAATTAATTGTGAATAACAGTAGTCAAAGTGTAAACGAAAAGAATAAATGACTTATTGCGAAATTTTCAAAATGGAATCTTGTACAAAACTAGCATGGGTCGTCGAGGTAAAGACACTACTAACCAAGTTTGGCTTTGTCATCGAACATCACAAAAACGGGATGTCTGTGCGAGAAATTGGGGAAATCATCGGTAGAAGCAATTCGACAGTTCATGATATCATTAAACTGTTTGAAATTAGCAAAATTATTGACAATAATCATAGATCCGGGTGGCCGAAAAAATGGTGGGTCGTGCAGCAAGTACAGAAAAATCGCAAGATGAGTGCAACAAACTCGACGTCAGAAGTGTCTAACTACTTTCACATTATTGCAAGTACAGAATCTGTGAGAAAAATTCAACGGAGAGACTATTTTAAGGGCAGAGTTCCACACAAAAAACCTTTTGTAAATAAGAAAATCAGCTACAGCAACTTGGTTCTCTAAAGAGCAGTAATCGCGTGACTTTTCCTATTGAACCACAGTGTTATTCACTGACGAGAGCAAATTTAATGTTTTCCGGTCAGATGGACAAACATACCTTATTATCAAAAAAGAACGGGAGCGAAATTTCAATTTTTCATAAATTTCTTTACTATTCCCTTCAAAATACTTTCCTCCTTCGGCAAAAAAGCATGCCAATGGGTGATCCAAATATCCATACATTTTTATAGGCCGCCAAAGGTATGGCCTCCATCTCATGCAACGAATTCTCTTTTATGGCGTCTATGGTCTTGAAACGCATTCCTCGCAATGCCACTTTGAGTTTGGGAAATAGAAAAAAGTGAATCGGGGCCATGCCTGAACTGTACGGTGCTTGGCTGATGACATTGGTCGAATTTTTGGCCAAAAATTCCGAAATAATCAAGACCGTATGAGATGGCGTATTATCATGGTGTAAAATTCATGAATTGCTCTTACACCAACCGGGCCTTTTTTACAAGTGTTTTGACGCAAACGACGCATAACGCCTAAATAGTATTCTTTATTGACCATTTGGCTCTCCAAAAGGAACGCGTAGTGCAACAAACCACGAATATCGAAGAAAACCGTCAGCAAAATTGTTGTTCGGTCGGCATGTCAAATTCATAAGCTCATATTTCGTCACCACTAATGATGCGTTTGATGAATTTTAGGTCGCTGTTTGCGTTGGAAATCATCCCTTTGGTCACATTAATGCGACGCCTTTTTGAATTAAATTCAGCTTTGGTACCAGGCGAGAAGCGACGCGTTTCATGCCCAAAATATCAGTTAAACTGTGTTCGGCTGATCCATATTAGGTACTTAACAACACAGTGATCTCTGTAATGGATACACAACGATTTTCCAACATGATTTGCTTCGCCGATTCGATTTTTTCTTTGGTAACAGACGTTGATGGCCGACCAGGGATCTTAACGTTATCTATGCTCTCTTTTATACCACTCGCCTGCTCGTATTTTCGACATACACTCTCCACCATACGCTTTTGTAACATTTTCAACGAATTGGCACACGAAACTTCATTTTTAACAGAAAATTTTAGACACACACGTTGTTCGAATTTATCATCCATTATGAAAATCGCCGCACAACAATCTTTCGACTTCTTCGTACTGACACCGATTGAATACTAATCGTACGATATGTGTCAAGGTTTGACAGAACACTAATGAAAGTATTGATAACGTCGAGAAAAAATAAATTTACGGATCAAAACTCCAAAGGAATCTAACGTATTAACCTTCAACCGACCGTAAAATATGAAGCTGGATCATTGATGATTTGGGGCTGTAAGACTACCTCTAAACCATGGCATAATGCACCAACACAAGCACTTATCTATATTAAATGAAAATTTTAAAGAAAGTGTAGATAAATTGAACATTTCTGAGACATTTTTGTTCTATCAAGACAATAAAACCAAAACAAAATGCTCACAATACGCGCATGTGGATGTTGTAGAATTGTCCTTACGTGATAGAAACGCCCCCACGATCTCCGGATATAAATGATATCGAACATTTGTGGGCCAATTAAGGAAGCAAACTGAAAGGGCAGGTAATTTCTTCGAAGGCCGAGTTTAAAGTGGCTCTGGAGGACGAACGGAAAAATACGATTTCTCTTATTGCAGGGCGTCGGTGGAACCTATTTCAAGAAGATTGGAAGCCATTCGGAATACGAAATGTTTTATTTTTTGATGTTCCATTTCAAAATGCTATGTTTTTAACTTTGACAAATATATATTTGGGGAGTAAGTTGCTCCCTTCTTCAGTCTCAATTATTTTCTGATGCTAAATGGCCTTTTTAGAGATATGTATACTAAGTTAACACAAAGTGCTAGTTGCGTAATGTCTAATTACTATTGGATTTTATAGCCTGCGTACCTATCATTAATTTACTTATGGTTACTTAAGGTCTAATTACACTGGAGTTTTATGATCTAAGTACATGTCTAAGTATTACTTGAATTATTTTTATTTTTTTTATTATTATTTATTTTTTTTAATTTTTTTTTTTGTTTTTTTTCAAAAACAAGAGACAAACAAACATTAGCGCTATTTCACCATATCCAAGAGGCCAGAGTATTCATTTCTAAGGTCATCATTGAGCCTAGTTTCGGTTGGCTGCCTCATAATCCACAATGATTGTACACGTCCAGTTTTCGCATGTTTCTTACTTCCTTTACTACCGTGAGATCGCTCCATCTATTTGGTGCCCTTCTCAAATGTGTTTCGCTACTAAAAATTTGACGTTTGTCCCGTTTTTCGTCTTATCACAAAGTTTGCCTCCTTTGTGTGATCCTCGAATCTTATTTAAAGATTTCGTCCTGTCTGTCCAATCTACGCTTGTTGTCCAATATCACATTGATTGTATTTGATTTCGTAGATACCGCTCTTCTCTTCTCTTTCTTCTTGCTGTCCTGTGTGTTTGTAAACCTACTCTGTAGTTGAAACTGGATACTGCTTGGGATTAGCTTGAGGAATGTTGATTTCTTCTAATAATCTGCTTAAGGCCCCAGTTAGATCTGAGTTAATGACTACTGCTCTTTGTTGTTCTCCTTGTTTTTGGCTTCTAATTTGAGTGTAGTAAAGCCAGCTGGTGTTCTTCTTGGTCTTATTTTCTTCATCATTACTGAAATCATCCTTGTTTCGTATCTGTTTCTTCGCTGTATTCAGAATGTTATTTGTTTCCTTAATTCGGTTATCCATGCTCAAGGGTACTGACATTATCCTATGTATCCAAGCTCGTAAAGATGCCTTTTTTTGTGAGTATGCAAGTTCTGACTATTGTTCGTTGTTGTTTTCTTCCTTAATTGTAAATATGATGTTTTTTTTTGTGGATGTTGTTTATTTTCGGTAGCAAATTGTTTATGTCCTTTTCGTTTACTAAGGCGAAAATACCATCTACGTATCGAACCCAAAATCTGGGCATTATGCCTGCTTGCTCAATCTTTTCTTCGATCCAGGTCACGGAAATCTCGGTTAAAAACGATAACACAGTGTTACCCATCGGCGCTCCAGACATCTGCTTGGAGTACTTTCCTCTAAAAGCGAAATAATTTTGCGACATGCACAGCGATGCCAAATTTGTGATTGTCCTTGCTTTTCTCTTTCCTTCCATTGTTGGATCTTTTTGAGTAAGTTTTGATCTTGCAAGTACGCGAGAGCTTGCTTCACGTGTGCGCTTCGGAACAGAGTCTTGGGGTCAAAAGACACCATTTTTTCCTCATTTTGTAAGCAACTGTTCTTCATTACCTTGCTGATCAGTTCATCTCGGTTCTTTCTCGTTATTTAAAGTGTCCGAATATTTAATTGGAATTTAACAACCATATATTTTGAATTTTGTCTCATGATTTTTTTTTATAATTAAAATAGTAATTTTTTTTCTTATTTTATAAACTTTTGTCACCTACCAAAAATATATGCATTTCATTTTTTCCTAAATTGATTTTTCATACAGCCGGCTTACCAACAAAAATCTTCACACCGCGGTACTGTCCGATTACTTAATTGAGCCACTGTGTAGACAGCGCCTTAATCATCTTTGTTCTTCGTGATTATATTTAATGACCGATCGGTTTTCAATTTTTTCCCTTTTTGCGAAACTCTTCCTTGTCCCTTACTCAAACGACAATCACAAATAATCCTTCGAAGCGGCTGAGATTTCAATGCGTTTTTTGAATATATTCTGCAACTCTAGTTGTAAATCCTTCCATTTCCATGTTGTGGGGGGAAATTTTAGAAATCTTGAAATCCACCCACAATAAGCATCGAAATTCGAATTTCTTTTGGATTCGTAGAAATTTTGAAATGTCTTTCCTGTTTTTATTTAGAAAAAAAGGAAAAACACGCATGTCAAATTGATAATTTGTGATTTTTAGCTCACTACTTTGCCTTAAATGGTCCCAATGGACATTAAGCAAATGTAGCTACAAAATTATGAATCTCACTTCTGTATCGACAGTTGAGCGGTACAAACGTGTTTCTATTTTCTTCCAGTGTGATTCATAGTGACATTAATTTTTCTCCGTTACTTTCAATTGTTTTGAACGTTATATTCTTTAAAAAGACTAGCCATTGAAGTAATATTTAAGTTGAGTGTGAAGCCATCGGATAACTTTACTCCTGTGGAAAACAGGAAAAGAAGCCGGGACTCTTCGCCGGCAAGTTCCCTACTTAGGGACCACTTTAAAATGCCGCGAAATACTACAACTTTATCACCAGCCAACCGATTTCTACCCCTTGCCGATCTCCCGAATGGTGATGATAGCAGTGGTAAAGCAGACACCGAATCTAAAGCCAAGGTAAGAGTTCCGCCGATTACTTTTATTGATCTTCCCCGTGACACCATCGATGCAATTCTCAAAGAATTGAAAATCGAAAAGTACTCAATCAAATTGATGTCCATTGGCAAACGAGTATTCCTGACATCAAATGAAGACTACACGAAGTTGGAAGAACATCTGAAAAATAAAAAAGTAAATTTTTTTACTTTCCAACGGGCAGATCTCCGCCCATTAAAAGTAACATTATCAGGGCTGCATGATATGCCCTGTGAAGACTTAAAAAAGATTCTGAAAGCAGATCACAACCTAAGCGTGAATGATATCAAAAAGTTTAATTCCAACAAAGACGCACGCGAGAATGTATTCTATCTTCTTTATCTGCAACGAGATGTCAAAATGCAAGAGCTGCGAAGCATTCGCACAATTATGCACACAATAGTACGATGGGATTATTACTCTAGCCGACGCAAAGGGCCCACGCAGTGTAGAAACTGCCAGCGTTTTGGCCATGGCTCGAGTCATTGCCATCTTCCACCAAGATGTGCTATATGTAGTGGCCCCCATCAACTATCGCAATGCACACTCACAGATAAACAAAACGACAAAATCTTGTGTTGCAACTGCAACGGTCCACACTATTCTAACGCTCCTGAGTGCCAGAGCAGGAAAGAGTACATTGAAATAAAAGGCAAAGTATTAAAACAAAATAACAAGACTAAAACTACATATCCGAGGAAAAAGCAATTCAATTTTTCGGAAACGGATTTCCCAAAGCTTCCAACCAAATCAGCAGAGACAACAACTTCTACACATAACTCTCCGCGCGCAACATATTGCTCAATAAGTCAGCAGAGCTCTGCAACAGCACCTTATTCCACTAACTGCAATCTCTTTCCACCAGCAGTGCTACTGGAGATATCCCAGAAACTAATTAAAAATTTAGCATCGTGTAAATCTAGAAACGAACAATTCAATGTCATAGTAAATCTATCAATTAAGTTCTTATACGGGTTGAATTGATCAAAATATTAATTTGGAATGCTCAGAGCATAAGGAACAAAAGTTTAGAAACATTTAATTTTATAACTAATTATAACATAGATATTTTTGTAATAACAGAGACATGGTTAGGGCCGAAAGATAAATTAAAACATCCCTTATACGACATTTATAGGAAAGACCGAGTAAATAAAATCGGTGGAGGAGTAGCGATCGCCATAAAAAAGTCAATCCGTCACTCTCTCATACCAGAAATGAATTCGTCCATTATAGAAAATGTCGGAATATTTATTGAAGAGCTGAATTTAAAAATTTACAGCGTCTATTTTCCGGGTACCAAAAACACTAAGGATAAAGTAAATCACTTCGTGAGAGATATAGAGAGATTTTGCAAACAAAACCATAGATACCTGCTTTGTGGTGATTTGAATGCTCGTCATCAGCAATGGAACTGCACTCGCTCCAATCTTACAGGACGCGCACTATATAAGCTTAAAGAGTATAACAACATTTTTATACACTCGCCAGATGAACCCACATACTACTCGGCAAAAGGAATCGGCTCAACCCTCGATATAGTGTTGAGCGACGAAAATGTTCATTTGTCTGAGCTTAGTGTAATGCAAGCCCTTTCCTCTCCACATTTGCCTGTATATTTTACAATTGGAACTGCAGAACGCTCCATTGAGCAGCCAAATCAGTTCTTTCTTTTTAAAAAAGCTGAGTGGCCCAAGTTTCGCAGTTACATCAACCAAAAATTATCCATAAATCGGTTTACGATCGAAAAGCTGCACTCAGCCTCAGATATCGATGAAACCGTTGATTCTCTTAAAAAGACTATCTGGGAAGCTATCGAATGCAGTGTCCCAAAATTCAAGAGTAAACTCCAGTGGCTAGAGCTTGATAATGAAACTTACAAACTCATTAGGACAAGAAACTCGCTCCGACGAGAATGGCAAAGAACACGACTTGCTTCTACAAAAAATGGTGTTAACAGCCTTACTACTGCAATTCGAAAGAAAATCTCTTCGTTACGCAATCGCCAATGGAACAATATGTTGGAACATTTAGACTTCAACTCGCGGAAAGTATGGAAACTAAATAAAATATTCAAACGAAAGCTACACAGTTTGCCCTATCCACTAACAGATGATAAAGGATATCAGGCACATTCCAATAAGGAAAAAGCCGAACTCCTTGCCGATAAGTTTCTCACCTTTCATTCTTTAGCACAATCCAGTTATAATTCCATCACCGATATGATGGTCAAAAAATCATTTGAAAAGGAGATGAGCTCTTCAAGTATACCACATAAAGACTTTATTCGCACCGAAGAGATAACTGCTGCACTGAAAAAATTGAGTAATAATAAAGCACCAGGTATTGATGGAATACCCAACATCGTATTGAAAAATCTACCAAAGAAAGCAATAGTTCTCACTTGCCATGTATTTAACGCATGTCTTAGATCAAGCTACTTTCCCTTATCTTGGAAACATGCTACTGTGATCCCAATATTGAAACCAGGTAAAGACCCACATGTACCTGCGAGCTACAGACCAATAAGCTTATTGCCAGCTTTGGGAAAACTATTCGAAAAATTGATCCTAAAAAGAATCGCCGAAAACGCCGATGATAAAATGATCCTTCCTAACTTCCAATTTGGCTTCAGGCGAGGATATTCCACAGAGCATCAATTATTTCGAGTAACCAAAGAAATTAAGGCAGCCTTAAAGGAAAAGAAATCAGTTGGCATGGTGGTGTTAGACATAGAGAAAGCCTTTGATACTGTTTGGCATGAAGGGCTTCTCTATAAACTCAAACAATTTAACTTTCCGCAATACTTGACAAGCCTCATAGCTTCCTTCTTACACGAAAGGAAATATCAAGTTAAAATACGAGGCAGACTCTCCTCAATAAAAAACATTCCATCGGGTGTCCCGCAAGGCTCTTGCTTAAGTCCCACTCTCTACAACATTTATACTTCGGACTTCCCAACAAACATTAATTGCCAAATAGCGACCTTTGCAGATGATACTTGCCTTTATGCAATAGGAACAGAACCGAAGACTATTATAAATAGCATAGAACAAGGACTAGAGAGCTCATACCAATATTTCCACAGATGGAAAGTTAAAATCAATGTGGGCAAAACGAGAGCAATTTACTTCAGTAAGAAGCGAAAACCCACTATGCTTCCTGGCAGATGCTTAAACTTTTTGGGCCAATGCATACCTTGGGACAACGAATTATCCTATCTCGGTTTGGTGCTAGATCCAAAATTAACGTTTCGAAACCACATCGAACACATACGCAATAAGACATTACATTCCGTCATAGCATTATATCCACTACTAAATCGGAAGTCCAGCCTTAACTTAAAAAACAAGACTCTCATCGTAAAAATGGTGCTACAACCAATCATGCTTTATGGAGCTCCAACTTGGAATCAATGTGCCGAATACTTAAAAGCCAAGCTTCAAGCCACCCAAAACAGATTCCTGAAAATGGCGTTTGACAAACCTTTCTATTTCTCTACTCGGAAATTACATGAACTTACTGGAGTTGATCCTGTAAAACAGCTCGCGGACTCGCGGCAACTTAAATTAATGGCTTCAGCCAGCAACTCATCTAACCCTCTTATAGCTTCTCTTAGCAATTGAAATCACTTTCCTATAGTGTAAGTTTTGCCTTAACAATGTCTTCTGTTATTGAAAAATTCTTAATGCTCAGAAAATTGTATGAGTACATTAACTTTAAAATTAGAATATAAGTAGTACATAAGTATAGGATATAGGTTTTATTTAGTTTTAGGTATTATTAGGCCCAGCCAAGGTTTTTTGTTCATTTTTTCCTTCAAATTGCTAAACCAACCGTGAAAAATTAATACCAGCACAGCTGAAACAATTACCGTAGAAGAAATGAATTAATGAATTTTTCAGAACTCTAAATTAAGTGACATGTATGTTATAACACAAACTTATTACTATCAATAAAGCTTTATTCAATTCAATCAAAAAAAAAAAATTATGAATCTTAAGAACTTTCGAGATTATAATATGAAAATTCTTTTCCAAGAGCATAATGAAATGCTGATGCTTATTAAATCCTTAGTCCCTGCACTGTTACAACATGTGAAACGAAGAATCTTCATTTTTATTTCAATTAAGACGGCGATGTTGCACATGCAAGTCTTAAAAGAAAAACAATCTCGCAGGTATACCAAGGCCAATAAAACTTTACAGAATCTTTCATTTGAATTCATGTCTTCTTGCATTGCTCTACATAACTGCAACACTGTTTAGCTAATGAATATAAATGACTGCAGCAATTTATTTCATACAAGCAAAATATGCTAGCAATACCCGGTGAAAAATGATAATTTTCTTCGATTTCCATACTGAAGAATTGGATACAGCTCGGCAATGAAGACTGCACTGCTCAGGTAAAATTGAACGACTTTTAGAAAATATGACATGGATCGCCTCACCGTGTGATATTTTCCATTCTCACAAACGTACCTTTGCATTCACTGGAAAACAGAATGAGAGATTTAGAATATTGAGGGTAGCTGACACGCTATGGGAAACTAACTCAGTATTAAAATAAATCAAATGGATCAGTCTTATCACATGCATTACAACATTTCATCATTTTTATTGTTAACACCACGTTTATTTAAGAAAATTTTGTAATTTTAAATTAAGCTGCAATAATTTAACTTCAAACGTTTGATTGCAGGATCCCGAAGATGATGACTTACCTCCGAAACCGTTGATTTTTCTTCAAAACTTTTTAAGCAGTTTTTCCGGTGCCAAAAGCAAAGCCCAAAGTGACTCTGAATCCTCTGGAGAAGAAATGTCCATGGGTGATGGCTCTGCTGGTACATTTGGATTTATAACGCGAATTGTAAAGGCCATTGTCGGTGGAGTTACAAGTTTTATACTTAATGCTTCATTAGGCTCTTCGTCCGGATCTAGCAAAAGCTCAACACACTGAGGATCGTAATATTAGGTGTACCCGAAAAACCATTATTTATTTAAAAATATTTCATTAAACAGCATTTTGCTTTTACTAAAAATATTCTTGTATTTTATTTGTTCTTTTTCGATTTTCTCAGCGTACCTTAAATGTACATACAGTATATATTTCGTTCTATATACGAAACGATCTTTTTTAGATACAACGGCTATAGCGGCATAAATGTGCATTTACCGACGTACAAGTAGAAGCCTAGTGTCAGGTTTTGGAAACAATTTTTTAGGTTGAATTTCGTTTTTCACCATGTTACACGACTTGAAGCTTCAGTATGCACGTGGTTGTAAAGGGAGTAGTGCAATCGTGTTTTTTACTTAAATATATGATTTTGCTTTGTATGAATAAATTTGATGTTCAAAGGCTTGCGAATGCGTATGCAACATTCCACCAGTGGAAGTACAAAGGCTAGTAGCACACTGTGAGAGAAAAAATATTCCACTCTTGATAGAATGCGATGCTAAAGCCCATAATGAGCTTTGGGGAAGCACTGACACGAATCAAAGAGGTAGTGAACTATACGAGTTCATAATGAAATCAAATATGATAGGGAGTACACCTATGTTTGTTACTAAAATGCACAAGGAGGTACTGTATATTACTGTCCGTAGTATGATTCTGGACTCCTTGGTTAGATGATGGCATGTATCTGAGGAAACCTCCATGTCGGACCACGTAATGCTGATGGTATGACCTGGAGAGGTTGTGGATGGAGGCCATCATCACTAGGAACCCAAGAGGCACAGATTGGGCATTGTACACCACCCGTTGGAATTGCAGGAAAATCTGCAGCATTCCTCTGTCAAAAGGAACCCCAATAATAGTTCTGAACTTGAGCATTCTGTAGATGAAGTTAACAAGGCTATTGTGAATGCCTTCGAGGAAAGCTGTCCTGAGGCGTCATAATGGGGGACAAAGAATCTATGTGGTGGATTGAAGGACTAGCTAAGCTTAGAGTGGAGGTGCGGAAACTCCACAATAAGGCAAAACAGACCAACGATTGGAATGAATATCATAGAATTCTAACACACTATGGGAACGAAATCCAAAGGGCAAAACGCCACAGTTTCAGATCTTTTAGCGAGCGTGGACATATTTCGGCTCGGAATGTCTTTACAAAGGTTTCATTTTATTCAAAGTTCTTTGACCTTCGATGATATTTCTACCCGTGAGCCAAGAGCGCAACTAGACAATTTGGCTGCGATCAGAGAACCGTTTGAAGCGTTAGTCGAAAACTGTAAGAAAACATATATACCTAGTGATTGTCTAACTATTGACGAAATGCTCATAGCTTTCCGAGGCAGATGTAAATTTCGTCAGTATATACGATCAAAGCCGGCTAAATATGGGATAAATATAATTGCTTTAGTCGACGCGCTAAATTTTTACATCAAGAACTTCGAAATATATTCTGGCAAGCAACCGGAAGGCCCTTTTTCTCTAAGCAACAAGCCATATGACGTTGTAGATCGTATTGTGCAGCCTATTTCCGGAACAAATAGCAATGTAACGTTTGATAACTGGTTTTCTAGTAATCGGCTTGTCCAGCATTTGCTTGAAAAACATATGCTGACATCGGTTGGTACCCTGCGAAAAAATAAAAGACAAGTTCCGCTGGAATTCACTAGAACTCGCGGAGTTGAAGTTTTTTCATTCCGATTTGGTTTTCAAAAGGACGTCACACTTGTTTCTCATGTGCCTAAAAAAAATAAAATAGTTTTACTGAGGTCTAGTTTACACCATGACGATGCAGTCGATGACTCAACAGGAAACAAGCAAAAACCTGAAATTAATACATATTATAACGCGACAAAATGTGGGGTGGATGTAGCTGATGAGCTATGTGCTACATACGATGTAAGTCGTAATTCTAAGAGATGGCCATTGACAATTTTTTATTCCTCATTGAACATAACCGCCATTAATGAATCTGATACTGAATAGATTTAATAATAATTCAAGCATAAAATGAAGACGATTTATAAAAAACTTGGGCCTCGGTCTTGTCATGCAGCACCTAGAACTTCGCCAAAATATCTCATGCCTACCACCCGAGTTGCGTAAAAAGATTGGACAATTTGTTGGCGAAACTTCAGGGGAGCCAGCGGCAAAGAAAGCAAATATTCGCAAAAGATGCCAAGTATGTCCAGCTAAGAAAGACCGGAAAACCAATTAATTACATTTGCGAGAGTTGCAACAAACATATTTGTTTGGAACATATTGTACCTTTCTGCGCTGACTGTAGCAAAAATGGTGACGCGGAGTGATATTTTGTTTTTTTTTCTAAAGATATTCTAGTTTAATATAAAAACGTGCCAATTAAAACAAAAAATTGATTTTTGATTAATTATAGAGTTATATTTAACTTAGAGGGAAAGATTTTGTTAATTTTTGGTTGATTTTTAAAACATCCTGAATAAACATGATTAAAACTTAATATTATATGATATTTCTCTTTTATTCATTTACATGCATACCTAAAAAGATAATTTCAAATAAATATTGCTTATTTATTAATAAAGTTTTGATATAATTCATATCTAATAAGCGGGTCTGTATGACCCACCCCAACGACCGTGTAGCACTTTTCCATCCCCATGACGCCGGGTTAAAAACGAAATATATCGCTTGCATTTGGAGAAATGCACATCTGGATGTGCCTACAAAATTTAGTCCAGAAGACAATGGATTGGTTTTGAATGATGGTCAGTACGAGTTCCACTGGTTCAAGGGAGATCAGCTATCACCTACAGCAAGTGATGTTATGTTATGTAAGTAGATGATACCAATATTGATGGTAAGTGTATTTTTTGTATAAATTAAAAATATCTAAAATAGTAATTATTATTAATCTTGTTCATAGATGATGGGATATTAGAGCCTCAAATTCAGTTAACAGAAGATTCAAATGATTCTGTATTCATTGAGGATCACGGCGACCAATATGATAGTGCACAAGAGGATGAAGACTATTAAACAACTTAAAAAACATAAATTTTGTATTCTTTAATTAGTATAATAAAATTTTTCTTAAATGGTATATATTAAACTTCTATATATTTTACTCTCCACATGTGTTTTCTCTCTATTCTGCAGGATTCCATATTACTGTCTTACTTGCACTCGCACGGACACGTTTTTCGCTCTGGCAGACTGTTGGTGATGGAATTTCGTTCTGGCATTGTATATTATTAATTGTTTATTTATTTCATTGATTCTGTTGAAATTTGAAGACTGATGAAATGACAAAAATGGATTTTTTTTTCTAAATATTTATAGCATTCTGTCAACTATTAGGAAAGATGTAAATGCTCTGGAAAAAATTCCATGAAGACAAAATACTGTCAAAAGTAATCTCCTAAAATTTTATGACTGATACTTTAACTAAAATGAATCTTATTTCTTACCCTCCTTAAAATTGGTCACTGGCTCTTTCTCCATACGGTGATAAACGCAAAAAAACGGTCGGAAATAAACAGTTGTTAAATTAATGTTTTTCATATTAGTTTAAATTTAGTTATTCATAAGTAATTGCTGATTGTGTGAATATGCCGAGACAGTGTAATAACGATCCTGACTCTTTTTCAATATTTGTGGAGAATTAACTTTCAAAAAACAAAGACGAAATTTCTCTAAAGTTGTGATGGAGAGTTATTGTCAGTAGTTTGGTTTCCCTGTAGCTCATCATGACAAATCTTGGGCTCCCTATATTAGTTGCATAACGTGCGTTAAGAATTTGAGTAATTGGAAGAAAGGGTTCCGTTCTATGTCGTTTGCTGTACCCATGATTTGGACCGAACCAAAAGATCACGTTTCGGAGTGCTATTTTTGTCTATCTTAGATATAAAAGGTTTTAATTCTAAAAAAACACACAGTGGGTTACCCTAATTTACAGTCAACACGCGTCCCTGCCGCTTCTCGTCACCAGCTTGAGCTCTTTCTACCTCTCTTTCTAAAAATATCAAATTCACTTTCGAGGTATTCGACAAATTTGATAAGAACTTCAGCACCCATGAGTCTTCGCTGAGTTAGGTTAGCAAGAGTATAAATCACTTATAAGCTCTAAGTGAAAATGGATAAATTGATCTACCAAAAAACTTTTAGAATTGATAAAGCTTACCTAAGGCAATTTGGAAAATAGGACAAGTTCAAGCTGAGAGCAACAATTATAACACGTAAAAATAATAACCAGTCGACATCCATCTAGCTGGTAGTGCCAATCGATGCGTCCCAGCCTGTGAGTTGGCACCTGACGAGAAGCGGCAGGGACGCGTGTTCGAAACCAGCTTGAGCTCTTTCTACCTCTCTTTCTAAAAATAATAAATATTCTTTCAAAATCTGTCGTGATTTCAGAGTTGTTGCCCTTTTACTTGGACTTCAGCTGGGTTATACCAAGTTCTGCTGTTTTCTTTGTGAATGGGATTGTCGGAACCAAAGAAACCGTCATCATAAAAAAGTATGGCCTACGCGAACATCTTTAAAGTTTGATTAAACATTTAAAAATATGAAATATTTATCTCTTGTGGAGCCATCTAAAGTTCTTCTTCTACCGTTGCACATTAAATTAGGCCTAATTAAAAATTTTGTTAAAGCGATGAATCGCAGTAGCAGCGGATTTTTGTATATAAAAGAAATAAGTGACGCAAAGATAAAAGAGGGTATTTTCGTTGGCCCTTCCAACGCCCTTTTTCCAGATGGAAAAGCGCTATCAGGGCAAAGGCAACCCAAGTATGTTGGCTGATTACTGTTGAACGTTTACCAGACGGCATTCCAACCGAGGTGCTACAAATGGTTTTCCATGTTTGCCCTGATTTTCTACTCAATGTGTTTAACGCTTGCCTTAGAGAAGGTGTATTCCCATCTCGCTGGAAGATGGTGAGGCTTACATTGATCAGCAAGGGAAAAGGGGACCCGGGGCTGCCATCTACATACCGCCCGCTTTGTATGCTGGACACAGCCGGGAAAATGTTCGAAAAGCTCATCAAGAGAAGACTCACTGACGCAATTCGTGCTGCAGGGGACCTATCTCCTCGGCAGTATGGCTTTAGAGCAGGGCGATCTACTTCCGATGCCATCATGGAAGTGGTGAATGCAGTCCGTCAAGCCGAAGCGCACAAAACTGAAAAACGAGTTGTCTTGCTAGTGACGCTTGACGTCAGAAATGCCTTCAACTCCGCCAGATGGTCGGATATTCTTGGCACATTGGAAAATTTTTTCCGATTGCCAGGGTATCTGGGCCGCAGTCTTCTCTATGAGACGCAAGATGGGCGGCGCAGTATGGAGATAACGTCTGATGTAGCGCAAGGCTCCATACTGGGACCAGACTTGTGGAACGCCTCATACGACGGACTATTGAGGCTTGAGCAGCCAGATGAGTCGCGCTTAGTCGGCTATGCAGATGATACAGCAGCACTGGTCGCCCGACGCACAGTCGAACATGCGCAGCGCAGACTGGGAATGCTAATGCGTCAAGTGAGGGAATGGATGACCACCCGCGGGTTCAGTTTGGCACTAGAGAAAACCGGGGTGGTCATTTTCACGAAGAAAAGAATTCCCACGGTAATTACTTTGCAGATCGGAGATGCGACTGTTGAGTCTAAGCTTGCAATAAAATATTTGGGACTATTGATCGATTCGAAAATGAGCTTTTCGGAACAGATCAGGGCAACGGCGAAAAAGGCCGCGATAGGCGTCTCAGCTCTAAGTCGGCTAATGTGCAACATCGGTGGGCCCACACCGAGCAAACGCCGACTTCTCATGAGTGCTGTACAGTCAGTGCTACTGTACGGCTCTAAGGTTTGGGCCGGACCTCTCAGTAAGGAGCTGTACCGAAAGCGCTTGGCCCAGGTACAGAGACGAGGAGCTTTGCGGGTTGCGTCTGCATACCGCACTGTCTTTGAGTCGGTGGTGCTGGTGATCGCAGGAGTGATACCCATCGCCCTCCTTGCTAGGGAGAGACGGAGAATTTATGACAGAAAAGTGGAGGGCTCAAGATATGCTGTCAACCGAGAGGAGAGGCAGCGCACAATACTCGAGTGGCAACAGTCCTGGGAAGGCGACTCTAATGGCCGCTGGACTGCCCGCCTTACAGGGGACGTGGGATCGTGGCTAAATCGAAGGCACGGTGAGACTGATTATTACCTTACCCAGCTTCTTAGCTGGCATGGGTATTTTCAGTCTTACTTGCACAAGATTGGTAAATCACGGTCCCCAGACTGCATTTTCTGCCCCGGGGAAAGGGACGACGCATGTCACACCTTCTTCAATTGTAGAAGGTGGAAATGAATGCGGCAGGACTTGTCGGAGGGGATGGGAGAGCTTTCTCCAGACAATCTGGTCGGAGAAATGCTGAAAAGTTTCGACAAATGGACCTGTGTGGCACATTACTCTCGGGCAATACTTACTGCCAAAAAATGTACAATGGATAACCTTGGGCGCGGGGTTTAAGGGGGTCTCCTTTCCAGCAGTCCTCCTCCATCCTGCCCCCTCCCGTTGGGGGGAGATTCTAGGCTCTCTAGGCTGACGGCGCCCTAGGGCGAAGTAAGAAGAGGCCTAGCCCGAAGTAATGTGTCAAACGGTTCCAGGCTAGAGTCTCTTGACAGGAGGGGTGTTTAGTGGGTAGTCTGGTAGTATGCGCTGCTAGGAGTCCCACACTCCGGGCGTAAATTGCCTTCACCCCCAAACCCAAAAAAAAAACTGTTGGACGTTTAAAAGGGACCATCCAGGAGCTAAATTAGCCAAAAAATCTTAAATCGTAAATTCATAATAGAACTGTTTTACTTTTTTGTTTCGGACGGTCATTATTTGTTGAAATTTTTAAATAATATTAATCAATATAATTCTTGGCCTATAATTTGTTAGTTACTTATTTTTGCTAACAATCTATCTAAATCTTACTAACTTTTCAGTTACTACTTTTTACTAACTATGATCGACAAAAGTAAAAAATATTAGTGAAGTTCGTGTGGCACGATAAAGTTCAAATATTGTTCCCCAGTGTTACTTATCATTCAATTCAAAACAAACGTCTGCTCACCGTTTTATTACTATGATAAGAGACCCAATACACTTTCTAACAGTTACATATTCTAACTCTTCATATAGATATGCATGTAAAAGTGATCTTAATTACATTCACACATTGTTGCCAAAAATGATTCCTCTATGGTTCAGTAAGACAATCAACAAAACACTAAATGAGCGACGCCTATTGTTTTCCTTCTAGAGGTTTAGCCCGTGTGCTCATATGCAAGTATGCAATTAATTGCCTCTATAAAATATTTCTAGCACACTGGACAAGAGAAAATGACGAAGCAACGATGGATGGCCGCCCGCCTAAATTCAAAGAAAAGAAAATAAACTTTCGTTACATCCGGTGCTGTTTCGCATATTGAAATGAATGATGAGCGTAGTGACACGGCAGGTAAGCAGTGATTTCAGGTGAGCAGCTGAGCGCCGGCGGGAATTTCACTTTCTTCTCAAGTAGCATTTCGACTAATGCCTAGACCTACACCACTCACCTGAAGCGGTGAAAAACATTAGACGACAAGATTCGGAGAATCTTTCTCCAGTTTGGAAGTTAGTAACGCCATTTGGCAAGTCAAAAGAAGCGCGCGGAGAGCAACTTGGAGATTTCAGTTGCAGCGGAAAGTGGTTTACTTGGACATTGGTCCAACCGAAACTGGAAAACCAAAAGAAAACACAACAATAAAAAGTTTGAATTGCATCTGCAATATTCCAACGTTTACGGCTGATTTGGGAGATCCCCTTGAATTCGACCATTTAATAGCGGTTACGTCGCGCCGGGTTATTACGTTGCGGAAGTTGAAGGACGTTTCGTAAACGGTCGTATCTCTTGGATTCGCGGTTTTCGTGAAAGTGTGTAACCAAAAAGTGCAGTGCTTTGGGGAGTAAAACTTGGCTCATGTGATTCATCTGCTCGTGTTGAGATACCCAGGTATGGAGTAAAAGATATTTCTCGCATTCCGATCGATGATTAAAGGGTGGCGGCGCAACATACATGTAATGGCTATTTTTTTTAAATCTAAAATGCAATTTTGTTTTTTCGAAACATTCAATTGTTTACTCTGCACCCGGTTTAATTGAACACTTTTAAGAATCGAAAAAACGTTTAGTTACTTGATTCAATTTTTAAACTATTCTTTCTTCTAACAAAATTTAGCAGCAGCTGAACGAAACACATGCAAAATGGTAGCTCAGTTGTTTTCAGAAGGGACCAGTGAAATTTTAACATTTTGAGACATTTTTGGTATTTGAAGTTATGGCTCTTCATTTAATTATGTTCAAACTAGCAAAATAGTTGACTATAAACTTCATAAAGTGTTTGCTAAAACTGATATTCTGTTTCAAACCTTTCACTCATAACCATTCAAAGAAACAATCGTCCGTAATTTTCTTTCTTTCTCCAATACTTCGTCGCTAAGTTTTCGTTTGGAGCATCTTAAAACTTTCTTTCTGCTAACTTTTTGCTTCTTACGATGACATTATGTATGCCTAATTTTAGCCGAGCGCGCACATTTGAATTTCTTGTCCAGTTAAACATTTTTTGTTTATTTTGCTCTATAAGAATCATTTGATTTGTAAAAATTTCGATTTTCAACGTTATCTTCACTATTTCTTGCATCCTAACAACTCAGCAAGTTTCTCAGCAATATTTACGCCCAACAGTCTTAGCCATAGGATAACTGCAAGATAGTATACTTAACAAGAAGAAAAAAACTAAGAAGGTTGACGCAAACAATAGAGGGCATCGGAATAGATAACAACATGATTCTATTAGTCGGAAAGTCCTATGCAATCTTATTGTTCAGATACTTTTTCGTGTTTGTATCACTGATATCGACCTTATTCTCAACACTCCTAAGCGTTTGAATACTTCAGTATCGAAAAGCAGATGTTAACACCTTACTTTTGTCGCCGCACTTCTTGTCGTTCGCCGCCTTATTGGTAAAGGAATTTAACACTTCGCCTCACGATTTAATTTCAACGAAACATGCGTGTCCAGACTATTTCATTTTAATGCAATTCTTTATTAAAACAAAAATATTTTAATTTTAATGAATATTATTTTTATGAATTTATGAAATTTATTTCATTTGTTTATAAAGTAATACAAAAAAAAATAAAAATAAATTATATAATAAATAAATATATAAATCATCATCATCATATTCAGCTCTTGCAACCATATTTCAAGTTTTGATGCAGCCTCTCTAATACTGCCTCCACATTGCTTCCCATGTCTGCCTGTTTTGAGCTATTCTCATCCAAGATGTGTCGGCCATATTCTTTTTGTCATTTGGACGTCCTCTCGGTCGTTTGATTCCTCTTGGGTACCACTGCGTTATTCTTGCGGTCCACCTGCCATGTATCAAGTCTGTTACTTGGGTCCTTTCTCGTATGCACGATAGTCTCTTGCGATCCCTTCGTGTAATGCTCAGTGTGCATCTTTCCATGGCTCTTTGAGCAACTTGGAGTTTCCTTGTTATTCCTGTTGTTAGTACCCATGTTTCCCTACCATATAGCGGGACTGGTAGGATACATTGGTCGAAGGTTTTCTTTTTCTATATAATCAAGTTCTTCCCGATAGCACTCCATGCCATCTTAATTCGTCGGTTCATTTCGTTTAGTAGTGGACCGGATTTGTGTATAAGCTAACCAAATATATATATTCTTTGACTATTTCTAGTGAGGTGTTCTTTTTGTATGACCTTGAGCGCTTATATAATCGTTGAACATAATCTTAATCTTTTGCTCAGGCTCATTTTTAAGCCAACTTTTCCGCTATCCGCGTTGAGTTTATTCAACTGTTCTTGTAATTCTTCTTTGCTATTGGCAATCAAGACCATGTTATTTACGAACCTCAAGTGGTTGAGGTGCGCATCATCGATGATATGGTGTCGCCGTGTCTTACCCATTTTTATGTGGGAAACTCTGGAGTGTCTTCTAGTACTTTGGCCTTTGCTCCTGCATTGCGCTTGGTGTTTGCTAGGACTTCAACATATGGTTTTTCTATGCCTTGTGTTATTAACGCATTTATTATTGCATCAGGGAATATTGAGTCAAAGGCCTTCTCAAAGTCTATGAAGGCCAGTGCTAGAGATCGCTCATACTCTTTATATTTACTCAAGACTTCCCCTAATGTGTAAATATGATCCATAGTCCTGTATCTACTTCTGAAATCAGCCTGCTCCCGTGGCTACCGGTATTTAGGGTTGTTCGTATTCGGTTGCTTATGAGCTTCGTGAATACTTTGTAGACGACCGATAGTAGACTTACTGGTCTGTAGTTCCTGATGTCTTCTTTGTTGCCTATCTTGTCGATCAGTCTTATATAAGCACTATTCCATTAATCAGGTATGCATCCGGCATTAATGCAATCAGTGTAAATTCCTGCCAGTAGCTTCAAGGTTTTTCTGCCTGCGTGTTTGCGAAGTTCAGCAGTGATACCGTCATTACCTGCCGCTTTATCATAATAATATAAATATTAGATGTGTAAAGATAAAGAATAGTGCTCAACAAACAACCAATGTGTTGTTTAAGAAAAATGAAAAGTTTATTAAACGAAAGTACAAAGTTAAAATATACGTGTTGATGTCGCCAAGGTGGCGTCTTCGGCTGACTCTTCCCTTGTCGATGTCGAAGGAGGAAAACTCTTTTTTCCCTACTCTTCAACATTTTCCCTTTACCTGACGGGTTTGGGTTTTTTCAGGGCTTGGGATTTTTTTTACTACTCTCTCCTTTAAAAGCCAGTCGTTTTAAAATCCCAAAAATTAAGTCTACATCGACATGAGTTTACATCCTCGATATTACATTCGGCCATCCTGCTAGACATCTGACCCCAGATGTTCGTCGTTCAGATCTAGAAAGCTTCCTTCGCCATCAGCATTAGGCCATAATTTCAGATGGTCTGCAGAAGTAGATGTTTCACGAGGACCTTCATGATTTCCAACCCGTTCGACCAGGTATCTATCGTTTCTCAGGACTTTGGCGATGCGGTATGGTCCCAGATACTTGGATAGAAGCTTTTGACCAGGTCCAAGCTGTGTCCGTTTAATTGCGACCAGGTCATTTTCATTGTAACTGTGGGCCTTTTTTCGTTTAAAAACCTTAGCGTTTCTTGGTTTCCTTTTGTATATTACCAATTTTTTCTTTCGCTATTATCCTAAGTTCGTTGCGTTGCTCTTCAAACATCTTAACCCACTCACTTTCAATTATTTCACGTACTTCTGGATTATTTTTGATACGCAGGTGAGTTCCAAATAACAGCTGAAAGGGTGTTGTTCCCGTGGTACGATTAGGTTTTGCGTTGAGATATTGCTGGGTGACTTGAAGATATTTGTACCATTCACCTGCTTTTGGTGCTGCAAGCTTTGTTATTAGAGGAATGACGGTTTGGTTGACGCGTTCTACTTGCCCATTACCCCTTGGCACTCCTGTGGTGATCTTGACATGTTCGATATTCTCTTCTTTACAGTTGTTGGTGAATATGTTTGATGTAAATGCCGTACCGCGATCCGAGATTATCCTGCGTGATGATGCTTGTTTCCTCAGTCTATCGATAACCTCAGCCGTATCAGTGGATCGTGTCGCATACAACCATACAAATTTTGTAAATGAATCAATTACTACAAATATATGTTTATAAAGTTTCTTGGTTGATGGTATTGGGCCTAAGTGATCGATATGATAGGTGTCTAATGGTGTACTGCCCTTATTGATTGGATTAAGAAATCCTTCTTGTTTCCCGTACTTTCTTTCGGTCTTATTTCTTCCGAAGTGGCCACGTTCGTGGGCACGCCGGATTATCTGCATTTGCATACAATCAGGGATTACAATTAATGGTTCATCTTTAACAATTTTAAATAATAAGTCGTTTTTCATTACATATTGTTCATTTGGTTTGTCATTCTGGATTGATTCAATAATTTGTATTATTTGCTTGTCTTTATTCTGTGCATGTTTAAGTTTTACAATTATTGTTTGATCACACTAATTCAATATATCACACTCGGCAAAGGATACATACTAAGCGCATCTACGTGGCCCATCTGTTTCCCTGGTCTATGTATGATTGTGTATCAAAATTCACATAGCAGAAGTTGCCCATCGGGCGACCCGTACACATAAATCTTTTTTCCGCATCGTCATTGATATAATTGTATAATTGGATAATTGTAAACTGGATGCCTAGTAAGTATACTCTGAACTTCTTTAAGGACTTTACGATCCCAAGAACTTCCAACTCGTAACTCGAGTATTTTTCTTCGGCTTCGTTTGTTTTTCCGCTGGCGTGATGAAATTTATCATCATTCGCGTCCTTTTGCATCAAAATTGCACCGTAACCTTGTCTTGATGCGTCAGTATGCAGTTGCGTCTCATTCATAAAGTTTAAGGACAGGGTTTTTACATAAAGCAGCTTTTAAATTTTGAAATGCTTCATTTTCTTCGTGACCGATTGGAATTTTACATTTGCTTTCAATAGATTAGATAAAGGGCGGGCTATAAGCGCGTATCTGTATATAAATTTTCTGAAGTATTCAGTAAGGCCCAAAAAACTTTGAATATCTTTAACTTTTTTAGGCTGTGGAAAGTTTACAACGGCCTTAACTTTGTTGCTAGATGGTTTTACTGTCCCTTTTTCTACTACATGACCCAAAAACTCGATTCACTTCTGCAAGAACTGACATTTTTCCCAGTTGATAATAAGACCGAACTGGCCCGCAACGATCAAGGCGTTCTTTAAATTTTCAATTGCTGTATTATAGACTTTGGCAAGTATTATTATATCGTCCATATAAGTTAAAACTATTCGTTTGGCTATAAATTCTCGGAAAATAGCGTTAATAAACTTCTGAAAAACCGACGGTGAATTAAAAAGGCCGAAAGGAACTTTCGAAAATTCATATTGACCAATCGGGGTAATAAAGGATGTATACTTAGTGCTTTCGTCGTCTATGTCTACGTGGAAGAACCCATTCTTGAGATCAAGGGTAGTGAATATTGTCGCGTCTTATAAGAGATCTAATTGATCCTCTATTAATGGTAATGGATATCTGTCTTTTATTATTTTCTTATTCAGTGCCCGATAGTCAACACAGACTCGCGTTTGTCCGTTTTTTTTACGAGGACTATGGGACTGGCATTTTCGGAACTTGATGGACGAGCGAATCCCTCTTCGATCTATGAGCTTACATATTCGTCGACTTCTTGGCGTTCAATAGGTGACAGTCATCGTGGACGGGAATAGACAGGGATTTCATCTTTGAGAATTAGTTTCATCTTGATACCGACTTCACGCGATTTGTCTGGCTTGTAACAATTAATAGACCTTAATACTTCGTCACGGAGTTGGTCGTCCTTAAGATGCGATAAGTCAATGTTGGGCAAGTCGTTGGTTACATCAATATGAAATATCTCTGGGCATATAAACTCAGTAGTATTTTCATTATCAACTTTTGAGATTTTAATTTTTCCTGCTTTAATCTTTAAGTTAACCTGATTCAAAAAATATGTACTTATGATCATGTATCTTTTTAAAATCGTACCTGGTACAAAATGAAATTTAATATTATATGCTTCGTCGTCGATGACAACTTCGGATATAAATTCACCGAAAATCTCATTACTTACGGACCCAACACCATCGAATTTAAGACAATTGTGTGCTAACTTAGGTGATACTATTCTTACACACTCATCGGTTCTTATTAAAGTTAAATCGCTACCTGTGTCGATTAATGCATCGAATTCAATATTCTTAATTACTACCTGTTTTACATGATTCTGGTTACTTGGATTAGATACTATGTTGGTCTCCTTAGTTGTAGTAGGACATTTCGCAGCTATATGGCCGTTGTTGTTGCACTTGAAGCATTTGTATCCTTTCTTCTTGTATGGGCAGCTTGATCCGATATGATCCTTCGAACCGCAGTTAAAACACCTTTTGTCTTTAGTACCACTATTTCTGGACTTATTGCCCTTTTCATTTTTATTACTTTTGAACTTATCATCTTTTCGATCATCATATTTCACTTTACTCCTCATGGCTTCGTTCTTCATATCTTCGTATTGAGTGAATCGTTCTTTTAACTGCCGTATGGATTTGGCCCCGTACAGCATTGCCTTATTACATTTTTATTACATTACATTGGATCATCGAGAACTTCTTCAATGATATACTTGATTACAGTTTTGACATCCATGTCTGCTCGGCCTGATATTTCCAACATCTTGTAGATATATTCTTGATAGCTTTCGTCTCTCTTCTTTTTTCGTAGCGTCAGCATCCGATGGACCATGTGGCTGTCAATTACTTGGCGGAATTCGTCTTTTAGGGCCTTTCTTTCAGGTATCCTCTGTTTCTTCTTCACTGCTTGTATCCTTGTCATCGTCCTCGTCATGAACGTTACTTTTTGTCACTTTACTGGCATGCTTACCAGTGTTCCTTCCTCTTCAACTTCTTCACTCGTATTCTGCTGTTCGGCGTCTGGAGAGTCATCTTCTCGCAAAGCCGTCCTCAAACGTTCCCGGAGAATTGGCTTAGTTCCGGTTACTGCAAAACCCAATTCCTCCAGATGAGCTCGAAGTTCGTCCACCTTGAAGCTCTCCAGGTTGACCAGGATTTTGGGAGGATCAGTCATCTTAGAATGTGCTTGCTCACTCGGCTTATAGTCCACGTTTCGTAGTATTCCTTCCCCGAATGCAAACTCACTTCACTTTTCAAATAATCCGCTTTTAATCACTAGCACAGTCAAATTTAGTTTTTCGAAACGCGTAATTTCCTTTTTCACTTCACAACTTGCGGCTGTCTCGATATATGCATTAGATTAAATCCCGGTTGAGCCCCCAGAATGTAAAGATAAAGAATAGTGCTCAACAAACAACCGATGTGTTGTGTAAGAAAATTGAAAAGTTTATTAAAAGAAAGTACAAAGTTACAATATACGTGTTGATGACGCCAATGTGGCGTCTTCGACTGACTCTTCCCTTGTCGATGTCGAAGGAGGAAAATTCTCTTTTCCCCTACTCCTCAACATTTTTCCCTTTATCTGACGGGTTTGGGTTTTTTCGGGGCTTGGATTTTTTTTACTACTCTCTCCTTCGACATCTGTTTTGGATTCGGGGTTTTTTACATCTGTGAAAGTGGGAAAAGCCAGTCGTTTAAAAATCCCAAAAACTAAGTCCACATCGACATGAGTTTACGTCCTCGATATTACAGATGTATAAATAATTGATAATACAAATAATAAATAATAAAATTAAATAAAATAAAATGAAACATATTTGTAAAATAATGACGAAAGTGTGTTACATTGTTCGAAGCACTTCGGTAAATGTAAGCGCACCATACATCGGTTGCATTTGCCAAGTAGCCTCACTTCCTCTTACTCGCCGCCTTATCATTATACGATATATATATATATATATATATATATATATATCGTATAATGTATACATACAATATATATGGTATAAATAAAACTGCCTTTCGTTTTTCATTTTAACAATATGCAACTTTAGAGAAAAGCTACTTACAAAACGTGGGAAACCAAGCCTTGAAACTGCTAACGCACAGGTAACACATTGTTTAGTACACGTTTTCGACATCTGATATAGTGCAGAAGAGGCACGTTTGCATATGAGATAAATTAATGAAGAATACGCTGCAACCGAACAAGAATGCGAAACATCATTTCGACGATTTCCTTTTCGAAAATGAATTGAAGATCAACCAAGATCGGATCTACCATATTAACCTTCCGAAGGCAACAGGAGGGATCGGTGGCCCCCAACCCCTGTACCATACATTGACTTACAATCAGAGGTGAAAACACTAGCAGATGTTGTAAGAAAGCTAGCAGAAGGTATTAAAGGTTCCGGTTATAATATCACCAATGAGAAATTGTTGTTATCTATTTCCACTTGCCGATAAGATGCTGAAGAATTATCAGTCAACGACTATAGGTACACAACGCAAAAATAAACGTAAGAACCCACAATAAATATAGAAATAAAACCCATACAAAACCAAGCTGGAAATAATAAAGATATGCAGTTCAACAAAAAGGGGAGTTCACAACTTTTATAAAATTCTACGCTCCTAAAGTCCGGCTAGGAGTACAAGAGGGTGACTATTTCGTTATATCTCTGGAATGATTGATCAACCTGCTATAAATTCTTTGATACTTCACGCTAAACTTCCAAATATTTTCATTAAGAAACTTCCGAAGTATTTCTTTTTTAAATAACTAGCCATTTGATTGGTGGATTCGCATATGAAGTTCCTTTGGATTACAAATTTTCCACGAGAAGTAGAGGACAATATACGTAACATTCTAAATATGCACGGAAAAACTCTTGCGGGTGAATCTTCGGTGATGTTACCTTAGCGGGCATGATGTGTGCCACATCCAAAAAAATAGGACGAAAAACTTAAGACAACTTGTGTATAGTATGTTTGATACATCGCCAAGATATTTGCATAATTGTATTAAGTTGTTAAAATTACTATACAAATATTACAAAAACGATTGTAGGAAAACATTTTTTGGTTTTATATTGAAACAAATATTTATATTGGTTTTTCACTACAATGTCGTTATATTTGAAATTAAATTAGTTGGATGAGTGAACCCCCCTAATGCTACTTACGTATGCAAAAAATTGTTGTCAGTCAAAAGTTAGTGTTCAAAAGACGAGTTATTGGAAGTTCTACAATGAGAAAACAAACAACCACCCGAGAAACAGGGATCAGTGAGTATAAGCTAGCAATTCAAAAAGAGGCGGACTTAAATTTCAAACAACAAAGATAAAATTACTGGCAGTCATTTCATAAGATCCTTACACTGATAAAGAGTTTATCCAACATATGCTTACAGAGACCGAACAGTGATTTATCGGGAGTAATACAAAAATAAAGTAGGTTAAATGATAGAAAATCTCTTTGTATCTCTTTGTATCTCTTTGAATTTATGGGAGTTGTGGAGCTTTTTCCAATCAACACGCGTGTTCTCCAGCACGTTCAATAGAGACTGTTACGATCACTACACGAACTGGACAGAGATTATCCTGGCCATCAATGAATACAACCTGGTGGAATCTGTCCGCATCGATGGAGCTTTCAATAATGTTAAAACAGAAAGTATAATAGCTGCAATCAAATATTTTTAAGCAAAATGGAAGACAGACTACGAATAAAAGGCACGAATAAAGTCCATAGTCGAAGAAAGGTGTGTGACCTTAGGATAAGCGTGGGAACACCAGAAGAAAGCGTTGTATTACTTTTGGTATCTTTCACTGCTAATCAGCTAGTCAGCTTGCTAAATAGAAGTGATTAGACGGGAATTCCTGTGGAAAATATCTGTTTTGATGTAGATCGCACTTTCACTACTGGATAACTGGTTGAGACGGAACGGGCTTAAAACCAACGCCAAAAAACGGAGCTCATATTCTGCATATTTTGAAACAAGCAAACTTTTTAGCTTTAAATACAGAAAAAAAACTAATAAGTCTGGTGTATGAAGAAAAATATTTAGGAATACCTCTAGACAGCAAACTAACACAAATTCTTCATACAAGGCTACTCATAAAAAAAACGACAATGGTATCTTCAATTATCAAAAGGCTAGTGGGTAAGACATGGAGGCAGGTGCCTAAGACCAGCCTACTGAATCTACATTACAGCTATTGTTCTAGCACATCAGTTTACAACAGTGCATGGGCTTCGAGGTATCCTACAGCATAGTCATTTCAAGATCAAATGTATACGAGCAGGTGATTTGATCACAAGATCAGGAGTAGTTGATAATTATGCCAAAAATATCGATCGAAGCTAGGTGGACTAAAACTGGCAGACACCAGAAACACAAATACCGCTACCGCTGTCACCAACAGTATTCAAAACCCTCATCTATAGAACACAGGATCAGCACTCTAACTATTATACCATTTCGAGTACACTACGGTGTTGAAATCAAGAAAATTTTTTAGAACTTTTTGAAGAATTGGAAGCATGCACTATTGAAACATGAGTTCGTAAATAAAAAAGAAAAAACATTCAGTGGACTGTCAGTTGTACATCACTAGTGATCCGAGGACTACGACAACAGCGACAATGGAAATAATGCTCAACCTGATACCCCTGAAAAAAAAAACATCCTGAAAAAGTCTTCACCAACAAGCATCGACTATCGGGTTGGAACTAAGTAAGCATATTTCCACTCATCCTTCAACGAACCACCAATAGACTGACAAATTCAGGGAATGGATTGTCCTTTCAAATAGACAAAAAATCGATACACCGAAACTAATACTTGACACAAAGACCCCTTACAGTGTTAACATAAGGACAAGGGAAGTTTGAGATGCGCTGTTAAGGGCATTGGAGCTTGAATCTTCTTCTGTGGCTACCCATGACACAACCAAAGCTACAAGCTAGAAAGTCACAAGTTAAAGCAACCGAAAAATTGTGTATGCTACATGCATGAGGGTGTGTTGTTTTCTCCTTAAGACTATTAAATGATCTTAATGTTAGTAATATATATTTTTTCTTCACGCGAGTAGCGAACCTTTTCATGTTTGTAACAATGCTATTCAATTGAATGCTAATGGAATTCTTCGTTCCTAGAAAAGGGTTTGATATTGGTGCTTCTTTGCTCCACTTTATTTCAGGATGAAATTGCGATCACAGAAAAACAATGAGCTTTATGATTCACTTCACTAATATGAAAAGTGAGGTGAAAATCTCCTAGATGACGACTATGATAGTCTCATTGATCGCAAATATCAACCATCATAAGATTTGGAACCTTTTTCTGACAGTACGGAACATACTAGGGTCAACATTGATTCAATTGCAGAAGAATTACATGAAGCCATGATGAACCTATTGTTGGCACAAAATACGAGAAAAGCGATAAATAAAATTGAAAAAAGCACCTTGTTCTCATTGACCAACATCTGAGATCTATTGGGAATTCTAGTCTGCAAGCTAGTTCATTGGACTTTTTCACATCAATTCAATTTTTCTCTCAAAAAACTAACGTTTTACTGCAGAGCAAAAGAATTTCTCTGCTATTGAAAAACTCTCAACCAATCGTTTCAAATGATTGATACCGATTTCAGTAGTTTATTTTAACTACAACGACGCCCAAACATTCGATAGGATTATGAAATAAAAAAATAGCCGGTACATCTTGGATGAGAATAGCTGAAAACAGGCAGACATGGAAAGTGATGAGGAGTCAATATGTAAGGGAGGCTGCACCATAACATAGAAATATTGTTGGACAAGCTGAATATGAAGATGAAGATGATATATATTGTATACCCAAATAAATCATATCACAGTATGATAAATACTGTGAAAAGGTGTAAGAAAAACTTCGAAATTTTTAATTCTGTTGAATTCGTACAGGGAGTGAACCAGTTGGCATAGCTCAATATAAGCTTGATATTCGAGATAAAATTTTATTATTTATCAAAAACAATGGCGTTCGCCAAAGCTATGTAGACATTATGAAACGTTTGTACACTCAACAAGTACAAACTTTATTTCCTAAGGTTTCCTCAACATTTGTTAAACAAACATTCAAAGCAAATGGTTGCAACAACAATTAAAATTTTTCATAATTCCAGATGCCGCAAAAGTTTCAGCCTGCAAACTCATACTTTATCAGTAATTTTCAAAACAAGTGCCATAATTTGCTCTCATTTCGACGTATGCTTCTAATTATGCAAAACCGTAGGATATTTTCGTTATGCACTCAAAGATTGTAGATATCACTCTAAACTGCAGCGAAGAAATACATTATGAAACCATCAAGTCGTTTCGGAAAATCAAAGTCCAAAACAAAAACTTGAGATTGAAGTTTTTATCCAAAAAACATAATTCAGCCCCCCGTAAAAAATTGTTAACTTGACATAATTTCGAAACACGTGTATATTAGGCCCAATGTTACTTATTTTCTAATGTTTGCAATTTTGTCTTACGGGTGTTTGTTGTGCAATTTCGTGGTTAACATAAAAATGAATAAAATTTAAAAAAAAAACAACAATTTTACACTTTAAAATTTCAAGCCTTTGACGACCAGGCTAATTGTCATTTATAGCCAAAGGAATGAGTACCCTGGTCAAATATGTTTTAAATAAGTCTTCATATGTGTAATTACGCACTCAAGTGTGCGTTGCGTCATCAAACACTTTTGACCACTTACAAGTATCAACAATCATAAAGTGCGGTCTCAGCAAACTGTTCCTGAAAAGTGCAATAAAATATCCATAAATTAAAACTCTACATGATCATAATTTTAAATGCATGCAGCAACTACAGTTCGTCAGAACTGTACGGAGCGTATGTGGAATTGTTACAAATTCCGTAATGATCTGCGATGCAGTTGGTACTATATGTTAATTTGAAGAGTTGCAAGATTCTGTGAATATGTAATACCTGGCTGTAGTAGGCCATTTATTACAACGAAAAATCGCGCATGCAACACTCGTTTGGCACATATGTACATGCCACAGATCAACGAACTCATATCACGTCTTGGGCAACCTCTTGAAAAATTGAATATGTGTAACTAATGTTATTCCTTTATAATTGCAATTGCATAAATTGCCTGACGCTGAAATTACTGCTGATTTTCCAAGGGAACTGACATCGATAAACAAACAAAGCTTTTAGGAGTAGATCCAAATGCTTCTCAGCAGGAGACAGAGGCAAGGAAAAAACGGATTTTTTTTCAGTTCTTTGACTAGTACTCAATATCATACAGTGCATGAAATTCGCGCTTTTTATTTCGATGCTTATAACACCAACATTCAGGATTGCTTGCGTTCGTGTTACAGTGGAGATTAGTTCCAAATTTATTGGCTTACAATATGCTTTATTTCTTTCTATAAAATTTTGTTATGTTATGGTTACAAAATGATGCAACGCTTATTTATGTTAGTTCCATCAAATTGAGCTGCATGATAAACCTTTTTTTTTCAATGTTTTACCTTGATTAACACCGAATGGCAGCTGAAAAAGTCCGAAGGACATGTAATTTTCCATAATGTAATCAATACGCAAGAATATAAATTTAATGCGACCGTTTTTACGATCCTTGCAATTGAGAAAAATTCGCTCATGTTGCAGTTTTAATTTCGTTACGTTTGCAGGCGATCGTATGAATTGTAGTAATTGATTTTGCACGACCTCGAACACATGAGTATGTTAAGGTCAAGTTGGTAGACAATGCGGATATTTACATGTTTGAACAAGAACATTAGTCAAAAGAATCTCCTCTGAAATAATAGTTCTGGTAATAATGCTTCCAGGTAGCATGAAAAACCATCAGAATTTTGCAAGACTTTACCATGAACGTTGCGAAAGAAAAAAAACAAGGAAGATAAACTTGTAATTAAATATAGAAGCTTCTTTGAAACTAGGTAAAATGTTTGTTAACATCGCTACATTCGATTAACTTCAAGGATGTTCTTGATGAAAAAGAGAACACAGTCGGCCGAAGTTTAGATGCAATCTTTCCGAATTTTGTGATAAACTTGGTGTTGATGATGAGTAAATAAAGAATATTGTTTTCAGCTTACTTCAATAGCTTTTGCATTGACTTCATGGAGTATGAAGACATTAACACTGGGTGAATTATTATCAGAGTGTTTCTGAAATCTGATCATCTCTAATGGGGAGCCTGAAGCGGATCTTGATCTCTAGTGTATACAAAAATTGCAACGTTTAAATTCTAGGAGTTTTTGGTAGATCAATTTATCCATTTTCACTTACAACGTGTAAGTGATTTATACCCGAAACCAGTATTCGAAACCAGCTTGAGCTCTTTCCACCTTTGTTTCTCAATAAAACGTTCAAATGTTTATGCAGCTCAAAATGAAGCAACTTTATCAACGTACATTAACTCTTTCAGCCACACTTCTGGAAAAACAATAATATAATTCTTTTTGCTTTACTTTGTTTGTATTAAGGGTTCTAATAAGTTAAAATACGATAAAAACACGATGAATACGATGGAAAAAATATTGAGTTTAAAGATTTCGAGAAACAAGCAGACTACTGGGAACTAATACACGAAGGCGAATTCTTCAAATATAAAGGTGCTGGCTCTACTCGTGAAAATATTGAAAACTTGTTTTTCTTTTGCACAAGCACTAATTAAGTACGGGGGTGATTTAAGTTCATCAAGCAACAAAACGGTAGGAAATTCCACGTTGTGCATTGAAGAATAAGATCCATGGAAGAACAAAATCGTCTCGTTTTGGATCCTTACCTGTACTGACAGAAAAGGAAGAGGAAAAAATATATTTGTGAATTAAAACTAATGAAATGAAGGTACTTCAAAGAAAAAGAATTTCTCGGTTTGAGCCCCAGACAAAATCTTTTTAAAGATAACCTGCCTGGTGATATCTGGTTAGAAGATTTTTTAAATGGTCATCCGGAAATAACAGAAAGGACAGCAGAAGCTATAATGGATGCAAGTCTCTCTCAAGGTATCTGAGATTGATATCCGAAAGTGATTTACTCAAATTAGTGAGTATTGGAAATAAAGAAAACACCACAGATATTTTGGAACGTTCAACACGTGTATATAGTTGTGATGGGAAAAACTTTCAAATGTGCCTTAACTCCGGCAAGGTATTGCCACTAAACGTAAGGAAATATATAGCCAAATACAAGCCAATGAACTATTATTTATTTCTGATTATTTGTACGTAACAAAAAACTAGAAAACTGTAGGAAAAAGATATATGACAGATCATGTAAACGTTTTCTGCAGCCGGATTATTGGTCCCACCCATGATAATTTACCTACATAAAAAAATTCCGAAACTCATCATAAAATCATCCCAGATATTTATTATTAAAAGTCGATAGCCGATTTTATTATAAAAAAATTCATCTATTTCTTGTTACAGAACATATTATTTTCTATAATTTTATTTTTGATTGAACATAAGACTCACGTGTCGTATATTTTGTCAAAATCGTGGGAGGAATCAAAGATAATTTCAATTTGAATACAACAATTTTGCGGTAGAATTTCGCAACCTGCAGACATTTCTGTTTTCAACCCATTAAAAATTGGTTGGCAAAATGCTGAACTGGCGTAAAGAAATGATTTGCATGACTTTTACATGAGGTTGTGAAAAAATACATGGAAATGGAATATATTTTCAATGGATTCTAAGCTTGTAAATTACACCCAATGGATCGGAACACCATTGATCTTGCTAAATTTTTGGAAAATCAATCCAGACTAGCGATTCCGAACCACAAACAGGCATTAGTAATGCCACTGAAATATCACAAGAACTTTAACTCGAAGAATTAATTGGCTCCGAGAATATAAAGTTTACCGAAAATTTCAATAGCTCGAATCCATATTCAATGACAACTTTCTTATCTTGTACAATCTTTTTATCTTTACAAAATTTACGAAGAACTTGAACGTCGTTAGTAGATAGAGTTTTAGTAAGATGAAAAAGATACTTTAAAATATGATATTCCCGAGGATCATGACTGCATTATGGAGAATATTCCCAACGACGAAGAAGCGCGGCATAGACCTTCAAAAGATATATTTGCAAACCTACGTGAAACCTTGGTAGGATCTTCACAGCAATTATTTTGCAGAAAATCAGGTTCAAGTGGGAACTTCAACAAAAAAAAAGCAATAGATGAAGAAAATTATTCTTTGTTTTTGCTAGTGTACTATCATCAAATAAAAAATTTCTGCCAAAAACTGCTACTTCGACAAAAAAGGGGGCAGATAACATTGAAAGGCAAAAATTTATCATTACATCCTCTGCCTTTCGAAAAATTATTGAAATTAGAAACGAAAACAGGAGAAACTGCGAGAATCATAGAAGAAAATGAGAGAAGAAAAAAAACGCGAAAAGGAAGAGCTTTGAAAAAGAAAACAAGCCTGAGAACCAAAAAATATAAACAAGCAAAGGAGAATCAGACAGTGATTAAATAGAACTTAAAATATTTTTCCATGTTTTCTAATTAATGCATTCAAAATGCACTTATAAGATATAAATATTTTTTATAACATTTATACCTCATTCCAATTTTATTTTATCCAATTTGCGTTATTTCAATCAGAAAATGTTTCGAAGTTGTTTTAAGTTGCAAACTGAAGATGAAGGCTCACAACTACCATAACTGAAAGCCCTAAATTAACATTGCGAGCGGAGGATAAAACAGAAACTTTATCATTGTAGTAGTTATTTTTCAGTAGCATGTATTGATTTTTTTTTTGTTGAATCAAATCATTAAAGCAGATATTGAAAACAATTTTTTGCAATGAAAACACTTCATACATTTCTTTTGCTTTCAAGTTTTCTCTATTCTGAATTATATAATTGCTAAATTGAAAGCTTGCTTCAAAGGGCTCGACAATGACATTTTATTCCAAATCATCTTTTGTTTTAGTAAAAGAACGATATCAAAAGTTGTATAACAGGATGAAAGATCTGAAGCGTTAACAAAATAATTAGAAATTCGTGGTAACAGAAAAATGGCACTGAGTTTCAACAGTCTAAATCTTGAAAAACTGAATCACTGTCTGTAACCAGAATGAGCAAACAAACGCGTCACATATTGTATATCACAGCAAATATTTGTAATTGTTTTACCACTTTTCGATTCAACAATACTCAGATGTGCCAACTCGATTTATTAATATTAAAATATGTGTGGGAAGAAAGAGAAGCAATAGTAAATAGACTATTAAAAATTGATTTCTCATCATAATACCAAAGAGGATGCTTGAAACTAGTTTTATTAAAAGTTAATAACTGGCATAACACTTCTATCATGCAACTTGACCATTTGAACTCATGTTGCAGATGCTGCATTGACCAGGAAGTTACATATTTTTTCTTGGCTATCGTGATAATTTACTGGTTCTTCCTGCTCACATATTCACATAGACGTGTCTTCTTTTGCATACAATAAAGTCAGTAGCCAAAAAATTATTTCCTGCTACAGTATTACAAGCTTAGGTTGCACTTAAGAGACCGGAAAATTAATTTCCATCACAATATAAAATTTGTTAAGTCGCCCGTTTGTTTTCGATATATCGGATATCTTGATTTGTTTTCCCCTGAGTTGTGCAATGTTTGTTTGCAAAAACTTTGGTGAAATTGCGAAATTATCACTTCTTGCATAAATGTGTTTAAATGGATACGTACCTATTTACGTCAGTAATACTTTAATAACTCGCTAAATAGTCCTCAACTTAAATTTTAATTATTCCTTCGGAAATGACATCAGCAAATTTCGAAAATAAATGCATCTATGTAATTAAAAAAAAATATCATTTCCCATAACTACCAGTTAGATACCTCTGCATCGAAAATTTACTATGCAAAGGCAACTCCAGCTTCAAAGCAATACCGCAATTATCAACTTTCTTTCGGGTTTCAAATTCCTTCACAGTTTCAGTACTTGCAAAATAACATTTAACCAAATCACTATTCCAATAGTTAAGCATGACCTTCCAATGTTACCATCAGGTCAATTATTTTAGAGTTGAAACCCAAAAGTAAGACGAGTACTGGTAATTGGTATTTAGAGCTATTTTCGCTTTCGTAAAATCAGCCAAAACGCCGTTTTTTACCGAAATGAAGATACTTCAACTTAAATAACTCCAACTGAGAAATATTATTCCCGATTTGTGAAGTTCAGCTTACGGGAGGTCGAAGAGTTTCTTCAGCATTATAGCTAATTATTACGAAATAAGTTATTCAAAACCGATTTGGCTGTATCCAGAAATGCATCATTCACACATGCACAATTCATTGTTATGCATTTCGCTTCAAGAAGGAAAGTTTTGAGATTTCGAATTCGAAACATTTTTGCCATTTTTAATTGTCTTGTGATAACAGCAAACTTTCAAAACTATGCAAGCCGGGAAAAACTTGCATTCGTTATTACGAATTGTATCAGCCTCCAAGCAAATTATTATGCAGCTATCTGCTTTGCATTATGACAATGCATTTGCTTCGCTTCAAATTTTCATTTAGCAATATAAACTTATTGCGACCGATTTTAACACGAGAGCCAACGAGCATGCAATAGTTTGCTATTGTATGCACAAATAACGCAAGGGCAAAATCAGGTTACTGGCCTAAGTCTTTTGTTTTTGCTCGAATTGGCGCTACGAAGCAGGTCACTGACTTTCATTTGAATAAATCATGCCGACTTAAAATATTGTTAGATCATTATGTTGCCAAGTGCGCAAGCCAATTGCTTGTAATTAAATTTCATTCTAGTCAACTCAATTTATCTTAGCTAGTTTTAAAGAGTGGAATTAATGTCACTACGAAAAAATCTAAGGTATTAGTAACACGGGTATAGTATCCTTGACCTTTCTATTTATCACCGGTAATACTAATCACATCAACCGTTGCAAAAGGAACTAACAATTATTTTTGGCTGAATACTATTAACGTTCATAGCTTTTATCTTAGTGCACTTGGTACACTTCCAATGACTGCTACAACTTCTTCATAAGCCCATATACGTCTAAATCTTAGTAATAATAGATTTAACAAGATAAAGTAGGAGATGTTGTCTATAGAAATCGGAAAAATAAAAAAATGGCCAAAGTAAGAAACTTGTGTTTATGCAGTTTGTGCAGAGTATACTTGCTTATAATCTTAATGTCTACAAATGACTGTGCCTGCATTTTTTGTAACAGTACGCGACGTACAGCCACCTCCAATAAATTTATTTTATTTCATATGTTGTATTCACAGCTTATTTAACCAGCATTTTGTTTTAAATTTGTTGAGAATCAATTCTAATAGACGTAAGCCGCTTCATACTAAATATGGCTTGCCAGGGATTTTTATATGAATATCTATTAATCAAAACAAAATCCTAAAAAAAGCCAAAAAAGTGCCCAAAAAACAAGTTCAAAAGAGTGTATACAATATATTTAGAATGACTTCCTATTTGCGGAAAAATAAAGGAAAACTTCCTCTTTCTAGGTCATGTTATTTAGCTATCATTTACCATACGGAAAAGATTTTAGTCACCTGGCTCTCATCAGTTTGTATTATTTTTTTATGGCAATATTAAGAATGCCTTTCTACGTAAGATCCTGACCAAATGAACGCCTTGCATACTACGGTACAACGTTCGAAACAAAGTTGGAAATCGAAGGTGTCCTCGAAATGTTCGCACCAAAATTTTCTTTGCTCTTCCACTTCTCTCCGCCCTTCGGTTCCCATTACGAATGCATTTTTAAGGCACCCGTTGTGTGTCCATATGACTCACACAGCTTTTAAGTCACAAGTTTTAATTCGAGTATCCGTCTATATTTGGTTGGACCTAATGCAGCCAGATAGTTTTTAAAAATTCGAAAAAAAGATTTGGGACTCGTCAACTACCCTCTCCCCTTATATAGTAATGAAATACTTGTTTACTGTAAGGATTTTATTAAAATCCCTATCACTTCCATGAGAATCTCACATCCTCATTTTGATCCATTCATTTGGAGATCCAAAAAATTTGTCCAATCCAATTTCAATGGAGGTGTTAGATTTCAATGCCAGTGATAGGGAAAACGCAATTCCAAGCCACCACTAAATACCCTGATATCCATCGAAAGGCCTTATAAGCTGATCTATCCATACCGATGGAGGCATACCAGGTTTTCAGGTACCAGGATATACCTACACGGTGCACTAACAAGCTTGCCCGCTATTTTTCGAACTAAGATCCTTAGTATAGAGTTTTAATAAGCGTCTAGTGGCAGCAAAAGTGTTAACGTCCATTAGATTCACTGAACTCGTAACTTAAGTTTTATAATTGGAACCTCCGGCTTATCAAATATTTCATACAACTCAGGGTTACATTGAATTCGCTTTTGGTCCCCCCTATTTTTGTTTACTTGGAATTTTGTTTGTCTGTAGCCAGGATTTGCAATTTCATTAAAAATTGGTTCCTTCCACTTTCTATTATAGCCATCGAGCTTCGATCCTTCCTTTACAAATATTACCTCGAGGTCAATTCGAGAAGGTTCAATTTTTTGATGCTTATCGGTACATATGCCATATTTATTAATACAGTTCCTTCCGAAATTGACTGAACCGCGATGCATCATAAGAAAGCTTCCGAATCCCACATTCGTCTGTTGGCTGTCACGGCGGAAAAAAATGCAAAACTATAAGAAGAAAACATTTTCCAAAAAAAACAAAGAGCATTCAATTACGATCAAAAACACATATTAAGAATCAAACACTTGCATGGCAACGTCACCCATGATGTACCATTAGACACTACGATTCTTCCCAAAGGTACTGTATCCGAGAAGTTGATTCATCCTACCGATGAGGATTTGGCAGTATCCTTGGGAATCCACCACAAAGTTGGAAGAGTGTGGAATTACGTGAACTAATCCTACATAAGGAAAGACTTCAGGGGTTGGGCCATTGTGTTTAGTGAAGATTCTTATTCTAGTATTTCATGAAGTGTCTAAGAGTCGCCAGTTTGTTAACTTTAGACATCAAACCCAGCCTAACCCAAAAGTCTACTTTAAACCAGAATCAGATTACCATAAGGACAGAATTATTGAACACAGATTTTAGTTCTTTCCTTCCAAAATTCGGCCCAGCAGTATCTTAAACCGTAGACAAGACTAAACTTTTACCATTAGTCTGAGATTAACTCCAGTCTCTTTGTAATGGAGAAAACTTAATTAGCCCTGCATGGTTTTGAAGTGATTCTTGTAATCTGTTTTAAAGCGAATCTTTTTCCAAAAATAGATGAATAATTATGTTATAGATTAGTCAGTGCAAAAACTTTTTTAGAGACTGCTTCAGTCAGAACCCGAGCAGAGAGAGTCCACTGCATCTGCTTATTTTTGTTTAAATCCCTAGTAACGATAAAGTGTCGCTAACGATATTCGGCTAAAATAAGTGGAACTATATCTGTGGTCACAAATTTTCTCTAATTTTTGCTTGAAATAAGATGACATTTGTTACGGCTTTTGTGTAAAATTGCAATAGATCTATGTATCCACTTTAGCTTGTTCTTTCCATGAAGCAGTCGGATCAGGATGTTAATACTTATCCTTGGGTTAGGCATCACGAAGAAATAGATTAAAATACACCACGTCGTAAATAAAGCGAGCTTTGGGAGAAAGAGAGCTTTTAAACCAAATGAAGTAGATAGGTTGAGAGATCGTAATGGCTTAGTTACTGAGCTTATGTACGTGAGAATAATTTTTCCGGGGTTATAGTCTATGTTGATCATTTTGTATGCGTACAAGATCCAAGAGAATATTTAAGCGTATCCATCCTGTCCATATTTCCATATATTTTTCCTGATAAATTTCATTATATCTGGAAAATTTTGGACAAGTACAAATAAAATTGGGAAAATGTTCGAATTGTTATGTCATGTCAGTATTTGAGCTACGGTAGTTACGCTGTCATACTGGCTTTCTATGCACGACATGACCAAATAACTTAACATTTCTTACTTGTCATTTAAAGCAATCGTCAACGAGATAAGTTCAGTCGGAGATTTGTTCCCTCTTGTGTACAAATTTGGTACTATAAGGCATCTTTTTCGCTTTCTGGCAACGGCAATGTAATTATTTTTGCAATAAGTGCTAGCTTTGATTCTTCGGTCTCCTATAACCAATCGGTAATAAGGAATATACATTGGAATACACAAGGAATATAAAATTTAATGAATACAAGTCTTCAAAAATTTAAACTGAGAGACTATTTTACATTCACATTCATCTTTTGTATGGGAAATAACAATGAAAGAAAGCATTTCATTGCTAGATTAAGAAGTCATTTGTGTCAAAACCAAGGATTTAGACTTACTTAAATTATTCTTTTCTTGTTCTCTAAAATGATATCATGATTATTTCTCTTTAAAATTCTTGAATTCAAAGTAGAAAATACAGAATTTAGAATTTCTTTAGTGGCCTAAAGTTAGGACCGACGGTGTACGATGTTCGACATGTGTGGGCGTTATTATTTTGTTATTTAATTCAGGTCCCTTGTTAGAAAAATCAGAGACCAGCGTTGAACCTTAACTCGACACGCATGGGGCTACAGTTTCGGGATAGGGCTCATCCTGCCCTACCGAACCAAGAAGGTTCCCTAGTTGTGTGGTCGCCAAGTGTTCCAGTTCTATTACGTTCGTACTTCTGAGCTTTGTGAGGCGTTTGGCCAAGCTAAGACGATCTAGGTGAAAGGGTCTTGAACATTTTTGATGCTTGCAACAACCTCGGCAAGTTATCCGATTGGATTACGGTTTGGCGTGTTGACTTCCTGACCCTTTATTTGTTTTTACTGAGACACCGTTTTGTCCTCGATTTGTTATGGCTAGACCAAATATTTCAGCTTATTCTGTAGTCGTTCATACCATTCCAAGCAATATATGTCACTTTCCAGAATATTTTTATAGTCTCCTTTTTCCTGTTGCTAATAGCACTACGGTCGTATCGATTCCACTAGTATTTTGGTAGGCTGATCCTGTAATTGTGAGGTCGATCACAATTTCATTACACCCTCTACACCGCTGTGCCCACGGAAATGTGTCAGTTTTCCATTTATTGATGATGCCGCTTTAAAGGGATGTTTGCAGTCCTGCACCAGTTTTGAAACTACGTGGATTGAGGTAAGCGCCTTCAGTGTCGACTACCTGTCCGAGAGAATTCTATTCCTTCGTTAAAATTGTCTTTTGCCACTTTTATTGCGAATGCTAACGACTGGAAAATAGTTATATAGCACTCAAGTTTTTAACTTGAAGGAGAGTTTTGGGTATTCCCGAAAGAAATCCCATCCCTTGATGCATCCCTCACCTGTTTTGGAATCATTGCTTTGTATTATGATTTCCTGCAGCGTTTCCCACACATGCTGGTTTTCCTACTCGTCTGGTATCTGGTATCTGGTCTGGTATCTGGTATTTGGGATCATTGTATTCAACACAGGCTGAATTGTATTGAGCTCCTTTTTAGTTAACAGTCCCATCCTCTCGTATTGTTCATTTTATAAAGTTGCCCCGTTTGGGAAAATATTTCAAATACTAGATAGGAAACACATTTCAAAGAATTTATTTTGTATTTCCCTGGATTTGAGCGAAAATTTGGTTGAATATAGAAAATCAAATACAAAACTAGCGTTTATTTATTAGTATTTTAGAAATGAGATTTAAAGATGTTTCTTTTTAAAATTGGCATAAAAATTTCTTCCTAACGATTGTTGGGGAGAACGATATTCAAGGATCACAGCTTGAATCTTTTAAATTTTGTTGTTTGATTTATAAAAAGATTGTTCGCGCAAAAATCATTAGTGAAGAAAGAAAGTTTGGCTCAATAAATGAGCCTTTTACACAAGGATAAAAAATGTTTGAAATATTTAGTTAATATAAGCTGATGATCCTCATGACCTTTAAATTAGGAATTAGGCTTTCGAAAGCTTATTTAAGTATCTATTGATAATTAAATTTTAATTTTTGATTAAATTTTCCAAGACCAATGCCTCATAAATTGAGGGATTAAACCACACTAGGTGGTATACAAAATCGACAATTTTTTTTTATTGCGTAAATTGCTAACAAAACGACTATAGAATCCTTTCCAATTTCAAGTCAAAATTCATACTTGTTAAGATTTTATAAGCATAGAACCGAGCGCTCGTCGAGTAGATGCTTCCGGCTGAATTTCGCAGCCAGTAGGGCGTAGCATCATATCAAATAGTCGCTTTATCTCCATTCAAGGCCTTAAATGGATCTATCTTTCTTTTCAAATGACTGTATAGAATACAATTGAAGCATCGACAAAAGAGCGACTGACACAAAGGTACAGCAACGCTCGGTCTAAGTATCAGTTTCTAACATCTACATCACCAAAAGCAGTTATTATTATTATTATTACTATTGTACTGGGGTCCACTTGCTGGAAATTAGCATAGGCCAGAAAACGGCCCTTAGCTCCCCATGTGTAGTACTATTGTTTACAGATTGTCCATCCTGACGTCCTACAGAAATCAAGGAGTTCCCCCAGCTGTGTGGTCGCCACGTGTTCCAATTCTGTTACGCTAGTACACCTCAGCCTAGTAAGGCGTTTGTTGGCCAGACTCGGGCAATCTAGGAGGAAGTGTTCTGTACTTTCTTCCTCCTCGCCGCAAGCTCGGCACGTGTCATCCGTTTGGATTCCTATTTGTTTGGCGTGTGGACCTAGAAGATTAATAATACTGCCCGTTAATACTGCCTCCAATTTTCCAAAGCCATTTTTGTTTTTCCCCAGGGGTTGATTAGTCCTCGTTTTATTAGGGTGAGGCCAAAGAGCTCGGCTTATCCTGCAGTCGTTCCTGTCATTCTAAGCCGTATCTGTCTCTTTCCAGAGGATTTCGTCTAGTTCCCATTTTACCGTTGCTTGTGGCACTTTGATTGTGTTTATCCTAGTGTCATTTTGATTATTTTGATCCAGCTCTCGCTAGCTCATCCGCTCTTTTGTTTCCCTCTGCACCGTTGTGTCCAGGGACCCATGTCAGTTTTACATTTACTCGAGTTGTTGCGGCTTTGAGAGCCTGCCTACACTCCTGCACCAGTTGTGAAACTACGCGGTTAGAGGCAAGCACCTGCAGTGCCAACTTACTGTCCGAGAGTATTTGTATTCTTCCATTAAGGTTGTTTGTTGCCGCTTCTATAGCCGCTTTTATTACAAACACTTCCGACTGGAAAACTGTGGTGTGGCTCTCCAGTTTATAACTTCGGTTGAGTTGCGGGTGATCTGGAAAAAAAGATTGCGACACCGCTTCCCTCATCCGTTTTGGAACCATCGGTGTAGATCATAATCTCACTTCCAGATGTGAAATCCTGCACCGTTTTCCACGCTTCTCTGGTCGGAATGCTGATCTTGTATGGAATTGTTTTGTCCAATATTGGTTGAATTCTATCCAGCTCCCTTTTGCTTGACGGGGCCATTCTATCCATTTTTTCCGAAATGTATACGTGCCCCGTTTGAGTGTGGTTAACCCATTAAGTTAACCCATATGTGGATTTTAATTTGATGCTTGCAAGTGATACCTCTCTGAAGATGAATTTGTCGAGAGGCATGAGATTAAGCATTATCTCCATTGCAGCAGTTGGCGTAGTCCTAATGGCACCTGTGATGCCAAGGCAGGCCATTGGCTGGATCTTGTCTAGCTCTTTTGCAATGGTTTTCTTTTGTAATGCCTGCCACCAAACCAATAAGTGGTTATTGGCCTCACTACTGTTGTGTAGATCCAATGGGCAAGTTTAGGTTTTATTCCCCAGGTTTTTCCCACTAGTCTTTTCACCGAAAGCAGTTACTGTCATAATAGTACTAAAGGGCATTTTTATCCCAGAACCAACTAGAACATTTTAAATGGAAAGAAAACCATGACGAGGAAGACTGTAAAAGAATAGTGAGTTTGGCACTCAACTTTAAAGAAGATGTTCTGAAAACAATGCGATCGAATAGCGTAAAATCCGAAAATTATATTGGTGACGAGCATTCAGAGAAGTTTACAGCAATTCTAGGTTTGAATCCTGATGGTGATGGTCATCAATTTTCAAAAGCAAACGTAAACGTAATTCACGTTTAAAATTGATGGGAACTCAACGTCAAAACATCCAAAAAACTAAAAATTGACATGTCGTACTCAAAGAGTTATTAGTGAACGAATTAGCACTTATAACGGACCGGCGAGAACACGACGTGCAGAAAGACACGACACGAAAAACCAATAATGGCGACATACTATGATATGATTTCCACAGATAATAATCCTTAACACGAGAACTGCCCAGAGGGACTGCACTCCGGACTTAAGGTTATTGAAGTGGCATCGTATTCAGAAGCACGATTAATCTATGAAGGAATTCATTCCTTCTAGTAATGATTAATGAGGCGGGAATAATAACAGACCGAATTTCATGAAAACTCAACAATGATTTGTTGCAAGAAAACAAAAAAGTTGCACCAGCTGTTCAGATATCGAGATTTTAAGGAAAAGTTTTAGCATTTTAAGTGAATTAATGGTGAAAACCTAAGAAAAACTTTCCAACCACTGCATTCAGGTTTATATTACTTTAAAATAAGATACTTATACATGAATTTTCTGAATTCGTATGAAAACTCAAATGTATGTACGTCTCGCGATCCAAAAACTTTAGTAATGATCTAACTATTGATCTTAGTAACTTCAGAACCAAGATTTGACGTGTAAATTTGATATTTTTACTCAAATCATTCAAAAATGTAACAAACATTTATCAAAATCTGGAAAAATTTATATAGATTTATATCACTTAGAAAAATCCCAAAATATCAGTGAACATGAGCCATCTACTGTAGTTTCCTCCCCTTAAAGATGGTCAACTAATAATTATTAACATGAAATCGATAAAAGATAAAATATTTGAGCAAAAATTTAACGATCTGGAAAAGCTTTAAATTGGGAAATTTATAATATCAACAACAGTATATTTAAACCTGTTTAAATAAGGTTCTCATTTCTTTTTCGTTTGCCTTTTGTAATCGCTGTTAGGGGTATCTCTTCTCAAATTCCAGCAACACTCCGCTAACATTGACGCATTCCATCGGGCCTAGTATCTCTCTTCCATTGTCGAGATATCTTGATGGAACCACGTAAACCATGTTCGGCACTTTCATCACTGCAGTTAGAAGGATAAAAACCAACATGAGAATGAAGAAAATAAATTTTTAGGGACGCATTGCAACCAAACTGTTGAAACTTTTGAAGGAAATTGGCCACAAGTTCAACATAATTTGCATTTCCCATACTGCCCAAAAAATCATGAAGGACTGCTCTAAAAGATTCCCATACATCTTTTTCAAAGTCCTGTAAGACTGAATTAAAGTTATAGTCCTTTGGAATCTCTCTTATTTCAGGTCTGATACAGATTCCTTCTTTATTTTTGGCGGCGCTTATATGGGGTTTTAGCTTCGCAGGTATTTTAATGCTGATTCATCCTTGTTGAGAGCGTTCATAAAGTTTTTTATTTGTCCCAATTTAATATGTAAAGGTGGTAGAATAATTTCGTAGAATAATTTTTCGGTTCGTTCTTTTCGTTCTTTTCTCCAGACTTAGTATAGAACTCTAATATTTTTTTACGTAATGTAAAGATTTAACCTGACTATCGCATTCACACAAAAAAAACAGTACTTGGTATAGGCCATTTGAAGACCCAAAACCATTTCTATGACTATAAGATCACCACAAATCGGCCATTCGTGCTCGGAGTATGATATATTGGATATGGGAATAAGTTTCCACCGTTGGTAGACAGATGTTCTTACATATAATATTTTAGTGTCTGCACTGGTAATGTTCTTGGAATTGAAAGTTGTTTGCGTAGGATCACGAACGTAGTAGTCGCCATTCGTTCAAAGTGCAAACACCGTTTTTCTCTCGTGTAGAAAATATCGACTTTCATACCGAAAAAACTGCATTTTCGGGAAGTCTTAGTTTATTATTTCATTCTCAAGGAATTATTTCATTCTCAAGCTCGATGTTTATGGTAATCATGCTACATCTGAGACGACTTGCTGAAAGTGATTTTAGCGTTTTAAAAATGGTGATTTTGACGTGACTGATAAAGATCGTGCAGGAGCAGCGAAGAAGTTTGAAGATTCATAACTACGGGAATTGTTGGATGAAGATTCAAGTCGAACCTAGAAGAATTGTTGCAGGAGTTAAATGTTGACTGATCTACCGTCGGTAAGCGCTTGCTTGCCATTGGAATGATCAAAAAAGCTGGGACTTGGGTGCCGCATCAACTGAGAGAGACGGACATCGAACGGCGTTTGGTGACGTGCGAGATGCTTGTTCAACGACAAAAAAGAAATGGTTCCATGCATCGAATTGTGACAAGGGATGAGAAATGGATGTACTACGACAAACATAAGCGACCAAAACCTTGGGTAATGCCAAGTAAACCAAGCCCATCGACGCCAAAATGGAATATTGACGCTTCCAAGGTCATATTGTGCATCTGGTGAGACCATAGTGAGGTCATCTATTACGAACTCCTACAACTATCTGAAACAATTACTGAAGATGTGTACCGACGGCAACTCATCCGTCTGACATCCGTAAGACAAACATGACAAGCTGATTTTGCTGCATGACAAAAATGTCAAAAATGTTTGGTAGGTGTGAATTGCGAAATCTTCCACCATCCGCCTTAGTCCTCAGACATTGCTCCTTCGGATGTCTATTTGTTCCGCTCTATGCAATCGGCCCTCACTGGAACTGATTTAAGGCATCAAAAAATGGCTCGACGCACGATATAATTGAAGGATGGAATCCATCTACTACTTACTATCTAGGTCATAGCTTAAAAGTGGGCATACTTTGAATGACGTGACTGTATTCTTTAATGTTGAAATAAACTAAACTTATTCTCATGTCCAATAGCATCCAAAATTAATTTCTTATTTGCCTATGTTTCTTGAGTATGCACAACGTGTCATAACGGAATCGATGGTTGTGTGTAACCATTATGGAGAAGAACAGCTTTTAAACTTAATTTTGAGGAGTCTATGAACAGCCGCCATTCCTGTGGATGGTATTCAATGTTCAAAACGTTCATCAAGCCATTAATGTTACTACAGAATGCAAGCTGGCATTCCGATTCGAAAAAAGGTATCAAGTTCTTCTGACGATATCTGTATAAACTGATTTTGTTATCCGGTTGAAGCCAATTCCATTGCTGAAATCTTGAACCCAGTAATTCCGCATTATCTTTTGGCAAATTTAAATCTCGTATAAGGTCGCTGAGTTCATCTTGCGAAATTCTATGAGGTTCATCACAAATATTACTGTCACCCGCAAACTGAGACGATTTTGAAGCTGTAGACTCATTGTGGTCAACTTTCATTGAATTAATCTCTTCTTCAGGATCTTGCTGGTACTCTTCGGGATGTCGAGGTACAGGTAAATCGATTCCGTGTGGTACAGGTCGCGATACAGAGGCTACGCCAACATATTACATGTTTCGTTTCTTTTTTCTTGATGTATTGTAACAGTGACAGTCATTCAAATTATCAAACGACATCATTGGAAGACCAAAAGGCTTTGAACAATTCTTTTTTCAAGCCACTTAATCTTTGATTAATATGGACTACCTTACCACATATGTAGCAAAAATGATCTGCACTATCGACACATTTACGTGATATAATAAAAACTGCAGATTTTTCATTCAATATGTCAACAAATAACGATGACAATTTCACGTTTTAACTGTTAAACAAAACACAGTCAGCGTAAGACGCACGAACAATTAAGAAATAATATAATTTCTGCGGTTAATCACTAAATATTTTAAATGATCATCATTATCATTGAATCTATCGCGCTACCCGCTGTTGTATTATACACGGCACAAATGCGAAATAGCAAACTACGAATCCTAACTTGTATATTTATCTTCAGCGAGTGAAATACTATCAATATAGTGCATTTTCATGTAAAAGACAAATTTGATGTACACCAGTGTAATAAGAAAATTGTAACAAGGCAAATGCCACTCATTGTCCCTCTCCTCCCATGCGACCTACAACACATTTTTAAAAATTAATTTCATATTAAGTCGAACATTAATACTCGTAGGAATGTAATTAAATATAACAGCTCATAAAGTTCCTGTGCATGAAAATTTCATAGAAGTTATGCATGTAGTCTTAAAAGTGCCCAAGGCTAAGTTTGTTGTCCATGCTTATAAAACTTGCCTACAATGCAGTCCATTACACATTGACGATAATCTGCATAGACCAGTTTATTTGCTTATTCTTTGCCAAGTAATGTATGCATCAGATTAATCGAATTGGCATCTTAATACGAATCCATATCGCCAAACATTAATTTCAGTACACTAAACACATAGAAACCCATAACTCTCTTCGAAACAGGCCCACAAAAATAGTGAAAATTTGTCGTAAATCAAATCGCTTGGATCAATCGCCTCAAAACGTATGTTTTGTCATTTGATCATATGAAACCTGGCTTAAAGAAATCAGATATGATAAAAATTTTCAAAATGTAAAACAAACAAAATTATGTCACGCAACAAACAATCACTTTTACTTTCATTCCGTAATTGAACTTCGGGGTTCAATGACAAATGTCTGGTCTAGTGTATCCAATTGCCCTTCCAAACCGGCAAAGAAATAACTGCTGGCCTTTAAGCATATGCGAGCATATTCACAAGTGCCATGAAAAATTTAATTCGCTTTAGGACTAAAACCAACAAGTTGCCAAAGTTATTATCTGCAGCATATTGAAATTAGCTTCATTTGTTTTAAAATAAGTTTTTCCGGACATAATCGACCCACATGGCAATCAACTTGTCACGTTGATAACATACAAAAATTAAGTGGCAAACGGAATCGGTCAACATACCAAGATGGAACCAGTCCGTGATCATGGATTTTCTACATTTGCAGCACAAAGAATGGCCAGCATGAGTGCATGGAGGCAAGAGAAGCTGGAAAAATTCCATCAACTCCTTGCATGAGTAGCCGGGATTCATGTTTCACTTCGGACTACTTTCGAGAATTTCGGGTATTACTTAATCTGGCCTTCTGCAGCACTGCTACCTCGTTCTGCCTTCAAGTGGTTGATAAGCAAATGGAAAAGCATTTGCGACAGAAACTTGTCGGTCCGAGAGCTGTAATCCCTTTTGAAGGAGTTAGCATCGTTATTCCGAAAAATAATCATTCAAATGCGTGTTTGTTATCATATTTTTTTATGAAATTCTTTTTTTTCGAATTTCTTTGGACTTTTAAAATGTCTTTAGATCTTGTGTTCAACTCCTTATTTTCTGTACGATTTACCACACGTGACGTTAGAACTTTTAACTGTGGCAATGTTCAGTTTGATCAAAAAATCAATGGTTGTAGAAGCAAGGCTATAGAGGTAAAAGATTATAGCCAGGTGTTGATGGAAGGCATATTTGTGCTTTGCAATCGGAAATAATTCATAAAAATCAGTTCTATTGATTTTACGTACATTTTCCATTATTTATTAAAGTATTTAATATACCAAACGACAACAGTTTCATACTTAAAATGCAAAATTAAAGTCAATATTTACATATTGCATTATAAAGTTCATGTTTGACAACAGTCGTATTTAAAATTGACAGCTTGCTAATATTACAGTTAGAAAAGCAATATTCGTAAAAGAATGGTCACATGATCTATTTGAATATTAAAAATTTCATGAGATACGCTTTATTTAGCGAAATAGAAATAAGAATTAAATATGCTAAGGACATTGTCCGTGGAAATAATATTTAAAACACTTTGCAATAGCATTTATTCTATATTCGTTTGACTTCAGTAAATTTATTCGAAGTTCACCATTTGTTAAGGTTGCATGGAATAAGCGGGGCTTTTATTTTGGAGGAATTTTCGGGAAATGATCTTCGTGTTGAGTTAACAATCTCGCTAAATTAATACTCCTCTATCCACAGGCATTAAAAAGTTATTAATATCATAGCATAACGCGATGTTCATGTTCTCATGTATTTTTCACTTTTTCTTTTAAAAAATATTTATACTTAACGGGACTATAGCTGTCTCCCCCAAGGAGGCATTTTTCTAGGCAACTTATGCGGTGGACATGAAAGCTTAAGAGGAGCTAATCTGAAATTAGTGATGATTAAAACTGCATAAGAACGTTTCATTGACTAGGGCATAAATAAATGGTATGTCGAAATTTCAATTTTTAACAAAATTGCGGTAATTTTACCGAAGAGGCACCTGATCTATGGCTTTTGGCCAAAAAAGTTTTTCTTATCAATGAAGTTAAAAGTTCTTAGTTCAAATTCCAGCTAATATCATAACGGAAAAGCCCAACAAATCTTGAACAATCGGATTAAAATTAAATATATTGAATATATAAAATTGAATATATTCGTAAAAGTTGTTTCGTGTCCATCACAAAGGTTTTTACATGAAACACAATTTTGACATATTCACGTTTGAAGATTTGCGTTTTCGTTTTTCCCATTTGAAATAAATTTATCTCACATGAATTCATCGATTCCAGGGTCTTAAAGTATTTTTCTATATATTCTGTAACCTCCAAAGCTCGAGTTGTTGTTTTCTCTGACCCTTCCTACATTTTCTTGTGGGTGCGTGCGAACGTTCCTTGGCAACCGCTACTCACGAAGCGTCCTCTTGAGCGACCGCAGTCCACTTCGAGTGATTGGAAAACCTTAAACAAAACGATGTTACCTTCATCACACATAAACCAGATTCATGTGTTGCAATTTGAATGGAAACCACGCCATCCGGAAGATGCTTTGCTGAGATTTTCCAGACGAGCTAGTCTCCTTCCAGAGTAAGAAGTTAAAGAAAGAAAGTTTGAAGTTTTCATTAGGAGTAAGAGTCATACAGGTGAGTTTAGAGCTGCTATCACTCTAAACATTATTATCTTTGGGTAGCGCGGCGCGGTTTTCACAAACCGAAGAGCCAATTGTAATTCGGATGACTACTAAATTAAACTAAAATATCGATGTCACATGTCAAATGGCATTTGACGATGACCAGTCCTCTACAAAAATTCGACATTCAAAGTCTCCAAACGGCGTCTTTTGCAAAAAAAAACCACGAAATCCCTCGACAACCAGCTAGCTCCCATCCTATCAGCCCCCTGGAAAAGATATAATTGTATCAGCGACGAATGGCAGGATGCGGTAGATAAAATGAATCAGGAATCGTACAAAAATATATAGATAGGAAAACCACGACGAAGATATAAGAGTATAAAAACTTCAGACGACCAATTGAGGAGCATCGATGTATGTCTAGCGAGCAACAGCACAAGACAAGCATACAAAGTAGTGAAAAGCTTGAAGCACATCAGCCCAAGACTACGTTCTGTCATGATGACATAGGCAACATCACCGCTGATGAAAGCAGGATCAAGGAAAGACTGGCTTCATATTTCAAGAAACTCCTTAATCCTTCACACAGCTTCAGAATATATAGAAAATATAGGACCCTTTAGGTATAAATATTCCTGGAGAGCTTCCATTGACTCCCCCAAAGAATAATGAAACGCCACGCATCGATGAGAACCCAATGGAGCTCATTAAATATGGTAGCAGCAGTGTTCAGACAGCCATCCATAAAATCATCCAACTCATCTGGCAGCACGAAAGTATGCCGAACGAGTGGAGCCAATCACTTATATTTGCAAACCAGAAAAAAAGTGACAAGCTTTAGGGCGAAAACTATAGAGGTATATAACTACTTTGTACGACCTATAAATTATTTTCGAAGTTTTTGGAAAATAAAATTAGATCATACGCCAACACTATTATTGGAGAATATCATGGTGGCTTTAGAGCTGCTAGATCTACAATAGACCATTTGTTTAAATAGACATAGACGTTTGCCAGGTTATCGTTGACTTTAAGTCAGAATACGAAAGTATTGATCGTAACGTACTGTATAAAATAATGATTCGCTTTTATATACCAGCCAAATTAGTCCATCTTATCAAAATGTCAATAACTTCGACAACTTTCCAGGTCCATATCAGTAACCAACTCACCGACGCCTTTGACATTAATTCCAGGCTGAAGCAGGGAGCTGGGATGGTCCTTTACTATTCAATTGGGAACTGGAATTCGCTATAAAAAAGCTACCTGTCTATACAAGAGGCACACTTTTACACAAGCCAAGCCAGCTGGTAGCCTATACGGATGACATCAATATTTTATAACGGTACCTCGACCGCGAAGCAAAACTAGTGTAAAACTTGGACTCTAAACCAAGCCAATGGGTCCTAGGGCCAATGATTGGAGTGAAACTAGGTGGGAACCAATGGCAAGCATTGGCAACCAAGCTTTATGAAATGTTTGATGACTATCGGTTTTTTGACTAAGAAGCTGTGATGGCCTGGCCATATGAATAGTATAAACGAACAATGGATATTCGAGAAGGTATTCGTTGGGAGAACTGAAGGGCGTAGATCAGTGGAGAAATTGAGAATACGCTGCTCTGGCTCTGTTAACGAAGACAGTTCATCACTGCTGGGATTTCAAAATTCGAGGACGCGGTCAATGAGCCCGGACGGTTGCTGACGATTGTTGCTGGAAGCGAAGACTCAAAAGGGCCTCTAGTGTTTTATTAATTATTAATTAATACTAATTATTATACAATTTTTATTATTATAAACTGAAAAAAGTTTTTCGGGGACAATAGAGTAAAAATATATTGTTTGTTTTTCCATTGTTATTAGATTATTAGGACCCCATCGTTAACAACTAATATTTTGTTTAGCCACGTCTTGCGTACGTTACACCTTTAAAAGAAAATTACAAATTTATCAAAGTTTGAATTTACAGTGGGCGTTACCCTTTCTTATTAAACTTCGTCAAGCTTAAAGATGAACCAGTAATTTCGATGTGGTCTTAGTCGGGGCTATATGGTAGTCAACGTAACACCGCAATATTCTTTGCATTCAAATATTGCTTGACCTTTAAGAATAAAAATGCAGATTGTATGAATTTTTAAATAAATTATGCTGTTAATCAAATGTTAAACTTGTACGAACTTAATCCTTACAGACATGTTGCCTTATCGACTCGCAAGTAAAATAAGGGAAAATAAGGCTTAAACTCGTTTTTGAGGACATTGAAATTGTCTGAAGCTAATATGTTTAAAATCATGTGGCCTATTTGGATTCGAATCCCCGCGCACCATCACTCCTTCTGATTTTGGACGACTTCTTCGAAGTCAATCATCACTAACCTTCTCCTATGTTACCATGGCACTAGAATTCTTCCGTCGCCACAATTAAGGTTAAATTTGGACTCACCTGGAAACTTACTTTGTTTCTTGACTTCAGTTGGCATGCTGTTTAACACGTTGAGTGCCACGTCAATCACCGGTGACTGACACCGACTTTTCCGTTCAGGCCGCGTCAGTCACCGTACCTGACAGTCTAAAATATGATAATAAAGGTAAAAATTGAACATTTCTTCAGAAAACTTTAACGGATTTTATTTTTTTTTATTTATATAAAACTGGTTGTCCCTCGCAAGTGTCACAAAATTTTATAACCTGTTTGGTCAAATTTCGTGCTATTTTTCTGCCACTCTGTGCCGCATTTTCTTCATAGTACGATTTGCAATATTTGCGCACTGCTGAAACTCGGCCAGGTTTTGTCTGCAGATTATGTCATTTTTTACTGGTTGCTGGCTGCTGCTGGATGGAACGTCGGCTTCCTTATACTATAAACTATACTAAACTATATATATTATAAACTATATATACTATATATACCATAAACTATAAACAAAACAGGCGAGGGACCTAACGTGTTGAATGATAACTTATATAAGCATTCCCTTTCGAACAGAAATACCTTCCACTATGCTAAAAAACAATGGCTCTAATACGTTTTAAAATTTCCATCGAGTAAATTCCAATTTGACAGTATTGCGCTTCGCATTGCTGTACTACGATACCTGCGCGCTCGGCCTGACGGGGAAGTCGCTACAAAACCGCGTGGCAGTCAACGTGTTAATCTACTGCAAGCAAATTTCATTGTTCAAAAGCGTTTCTACCTGATTCTTAGGGGACGCTCTAGCTTAGGGAATGGTTTCAGCTTATACGATCATATTTCTCTCCAACCTTGATTAAAATTTGACTAAGAGCCGTCTTTTGCACGTGATTGTTCCAAATTTCCCTCAAAGTCTTAAATTGATTACCACAAAGTTTTCCTAAGTCGTCCAGAGCCTTTCTCCTATACAGCGGTGAAGCTTTGAGTTGCCACCGACGTGGCTACTTTGCCCTCTTCGCCGCCATTACATAGATGCCACACTACCGGCTAAAAGAATCAAGCAACGCGTTACACAAATCTTTTAGGACGTTACTATCAGTTGCCTGTAACATGAATGAAAGTTTGGTTTTAACAATTAATGAAATACACTTACCTCACATCAGGACGTTGAAAAGCACGAAAATATTCAATAACTTTTAAACAAGTGATCAGAACAGCTTCCACCTTCAACACTTCTAAGATGGCGTACCAATGGAATAGTAGACGCATTCGCCGCTGTATAGCAGCACCGTACAGTGGAGTTACAGCCAGTGCCACCTATGCCCACCTTTCGATGCCCACCTTTTTCCACCCACAGTCGATTTTTTTTTCAGGAATATGCTTGAAAATACTGCCTAAGCCTAAATTAAATATTCATAGCCAGATTAGAAGTGAAATAATTCCAGTACGAACCAATATCAACATACATTAAATGAAAAAGACGCATTACTTGGAGGTCGTAATTTCCAAGCTGCTGAAAAACGCAAGAAAACGTTCCTTATACAGTGAATTTATATTGAAAACTAAACGGTGTAAGTAGAGAAAAGGATTAAGATAATTCTTATTATCGTCATCCATTTTTCTTATTATCTCTATCTTAGATAATTCTTACTGTCTTAATCTTCTTGGAAATTATGATTAATTCTTTTGATGAAGATCTTCTTTGAAATTATGTATGAAGCTTCTATATTCGATCCTCGTCCATGAGCTAAGAAATAGCTGATGAGGTTGAAAAAATGGCAGCAAACCTTGCATGAGGAAAAGGTTGTGGTACTTATATCGAAGTCATGTTCGCTTTATTCAATGTTCTAGATAATCTGCACTTTCGATCAATTTGTGGGCAGTCTGGAACGAAGAAGAATTAAAAGATTATAACAAATACAATAAATTCCGTGTTTTCACGACTTTATGGTTGAACTACAGTAGAACTTTCCCCATTTGAAGAATATAGGAAGCTTCCAAGCTTTAAATTTTTTTCAACTTCAATTTCAAGGATTTTTAGGAATTCGATAAACAATTAACATCAATTATATTTAACGAATTTGCATAAAATAAATAAAAATAAATATATTTAGCTTTAGATTTAACGACTTAAAAGCTAATAACAAATAAAATAACATGCAGTACTAACTTAATTCAGTGTTCAAAACTTGTATTGTTTGCGTGTTTTGAAATGAAAATCGATTGGATTTTCAATCGAATATTTAAAATTCACTCAACTTAGCAAGGTTTGCGGATTCCTGTGTCAAGTTCTCAATCTGTTCTGCTAAAGTTTTACGAATTCTTTTGATTAAAAAATTAAACTAATTAGTCTGAATCGCAGATTCATCACCTTGAAGTGGGAATGAAGCCACCACTGTCATTGATGAAAAAAACACGTGTTGGCCAATAAATTAAAATGAATATTAAGAAATATTCGTTGCTATGCTGCGACAGAAAAAGGTTAAGGTTGTATATTTAAATACCTTTGTAAGTAGATCAGATATGCAAACTATATCGTCAATACATCACGAAAAAATAAATGAATAAAAATTTGAAAGTAGCGAAATAACTAACGAATTTTTCAATGAATTTCATACGATGCGTTACGTGTGATAAATGTTGGTTGATATCTTTAAAATTTATTCGCCCCGAAATTTTCAAACAATTTGAATTTTACCTTTATTACAATATTTGCATAAAAGTCGGTGCATGATTTTTTCATACTTTGAAACAATCTTTAAATGAACTTAATAAATATTAAACGATGAATGGACCTCTTTTTGCAACGACGGGTTTCATTTCGGTTTTAAAAAAAACCTAGCGTTAACCTAGAAAAATAAATGAATAAATAATCTCAAACAGTTTTTCCAATTGTATTAAATAAAACCATCCGACAGTTGACATTTACTGTCCTAACACCATAACTTACCAGATGCCTTACCTAAGCCAAGCTTCATAATTAAATAAATGTGTTGACAATATTTACGAAACATACTCCAACTATAGTATTTGTCTTTGTTTATTGGATGTAATAGACCACATTCTAAAAACAAATGAAAAACAAATAACTGCACAATGACGGATCGCTTTCGGCTGGTGGGCGGATTGCTGGTCCCCAATTGCTAAAATCTTTTTCAGATTGAAGTCAACAACCAAAATGAATGTATGCGCTCAATATTCACAGCCTGCAGCAGTCGTTACGGACCGATCCACTACATTTCACATTCACTTTTATCTTTGAACAAAATAAAAGATAGATCGTTCACATTAATTTATAACAATGCGCAATTAGTAAATAAAAGATACTTTTCATCACGTTTGAATTGGTAAATTAATTGATTGAAACAAACAGGCATTCTTTAGCCGCATAATTGACTCTTTATCTTGAATCGTTTGCATGCTTTTCAATAATCACAAATTATCCTATGCAGTGCCCTGCAGTACAATCATGCCTACCAATATCGCGGTATATTGTGTAAGGAGTTTAATAACATATGGGCAATTTTGAAATAAAAATATTGATGTCAACTCAACAAATCAGCAAACAAAAAGTCCTGACCAAACACTCGGAAGTGTCCGGATTTTAAAAGATTTTTTCAATTTTCAAATGACTTGTTTTTGGCGCTTTCTTGTTGATAACTACAAAACAGCTTTTTCACTGGTGAAGATATTTTGCAACTGAAGACCTTACACACGTTTAGCAGCGCCTACAATGCATTAAAAGAAAATTTGTTTAGTGAGGATAGCAACCTTATTTGTTATTATGGTGAATTGGTATCTAAACTAAAAAAGGAACTTATTTAACTCAATTTTTAAATAAATTACTTTATGAAAAATCACGTGATTCGCAACATAAAGAAGAGAAGATTGCTTTTAGCTCTAGATTGATCTGGAAAAGAATTAAATAAAAAATCCCATAGTAACATACAGTGGGTCACAGCTTATTTTATGCGGTTCATACTTTAAGTTATGAGACTCTGTAACTACGAAACTGGAAAGAATATAAACTTAAAATTTATGCTGTTTGAAATAGAAACTTGTACATTTTACATATAAACTTCATTTAATGACAATTTTTATTATTTACAAGGTAAAGATCAAAATACTTCCAAAAACATCAAAATTCCATCTCACAGCTAATTTTATGCAGTTACTGATAATATTAAAAAAATTTAAAAATACGTAGAAATTATCTGGATTTTAATATTTTGTGTGATGCCCCTTTTGGTCCACAACAGCTTTAAGACGATTTGGCATTGAATGAACTAATTTACGGGTAACATCTGGTGATATTTTACTCCATTCAAACTCCAAAGTCCGTTTCAGATCATTCTTGTTGGAAATTGCATGTTTCCTGATATTTTGTTCCAATATTGCCCATAAATTTTCAATAACATTCATGTCTGGTGATTGTGCTGATGGCGTCATTAAATGGGGACAGTTGTATATCAGCCATGACTGAACAATACCCGTTTTATGTTTTGGGTCATTGTCTTGGTAGAATTGAAAATTGCACCGAATACCCAAATTTTCCGCACATTGCAACAAATTATCTTTAAGAATCTGAAGATACATGTGCTTGTCCATTGTTGTTTCAATAAAAGCCAGCTATCCTGGACCGGAAGCCGACATACAGCCCCATACCATAACACTTCCTCCACCATGCTTAACAGTTGGCTTTAGGTTTTCTTTATTGTACTCTGTATTTGGCTTTCTCCATACGTAAGACATGCCATCTGAGCCAAATAGATTAAATTTTGATTCATCGGCAAAGATGACTGCATTCCAGAACTCCTGGCTCTTACCAAGGTGCTCTTTAGCAAAGTTTAATCGACTGAGCTTATTTTCAAGATTGATAAATGGTTTTTTCCGGACAACTCGACCATGAAAATCGTGATCCCGCAGTACTCGGCGAACTCGGCTTTCGTTCACTTCGGTGGTCAGTTTTACCGCGGAGAGTCCAGGAATAGCCCTAATTTACCGTACAATGTATCGCTCGTCAGCTTCATTGAAAATTTTATTTGGTACTTTTCTTCCTTTATCATGCACCCGATTCTCGTGCAGGAAACGCTCAATAATTTTTTGGACAGTACATGAGTTCATATTTACCATAGAAGCAATTTTCCACTGTGATTCGCCGTTTTTAAAATGGTTTATGACCAATTATGATGACCAATGACCACCCACACGAAAAATGCTTTCAGAACTGAATGGCAGAGTGAAAAATCGGTAGCTCTTAGCGACTGCATAAAATAAGCTGTGACATGTAATTTCGATGCTTATTTGTTTTTCTTCGAATTTTAACAGTGAGTGATGCATTTTTTTTGGTCGGTGTTCGTTTCATATTCTATGAAACTGTGATAACCATTCTACTTTGGTTTTTCATTATAAAACTTTTTCGTTTGAAAAATATGCCGTATGAAAATGAAAATTAGCTACTGCATAAAATAAGCTGTGATCCACTGTATATCTTAACCGATATTTTGGAATTTTAAAAATTAGCAATTTATGGCCATAGAAAATTATTTGCGTTTAGATAATGAATTTTAATACTTTTTCATGAAATTTATTTTATCAAAAATTATATATCCAAACATTAAGCCTTGTACTGCACTCCACCAGCCTGTAACGGGGAGACCACAAAGGAGCTAATGTGGCCTTCACAATTTGGATTGATTATAACTTCAATGTAATTTTAATGGTTTTATCGACAAGTACATGATTTAGGGACAAAATTTTGCTGGGAACCTAAAAATTTTATTGAAAAGTTGTGAAAGGACATTATCATAGGCAATAAAAAACTCTTTCGAAAAATCTTTTTTCACTTAGAAAATCATATATTTCTCTGAAATAAATATGGCCATGGCTATGAAATGGCAGGAAATAATGAGAAAAGCTCGTGAAAAAAGAAAAACTGTACGATTATACACATTAAATATTGTTAATATATGCTTGAAAAGGGGGTTATTTCAAGGATATTAAAGTCTTTTTCGTAAAAAAGTTATTAAATGAGTTGAGAGCTCTTTTTTATGTCTGCTTTATCAAAAATTATGGTATTCATCCGAATAAATTAATGAAAAAAATTTTTAAAATTAAAATTAAATTAGAAAAAAAATTCGGTGTTTTTCATAAACTTCACACAAATGCAGGTCCTGTGCATGACAGCAAGAAACTTTGCACTGTGATGCGATTTTTTGCTTAAATAAAATTACGATTACATGAAATATAATTACGGCTTTCAAACTTTGAAATATAATATTAAACCGATCTGTGAACTTAAAATGTATCGGCTTAAAAAGTATAACTATTTTGTACCTACTTAGATTATTTACATTCTTATCTCAAATGAAATCCCATCTTTAATATTTACGAGGGTGAAAAGGGTTTTTTCACGCCTCCTGTCTATTGTAGGGCGACTGATGTTTTCTTACATCATTTTTGATGTGAAACATCTATAGCCGCACGTAAAACAAATTTCTGGCGTGGCGACGCGTCGCCACGATGTGATGTGAAACATCTATAGCCGCACGTAAAACAAATTTCTGGCGTGGCGACGCGTCGCCACGCCAGAAATATGATGGTGTATATATACAGTCTATATGCAGTAGTGTGTACTGTGTGGCGACGCGTCGCCATGCGCAATCGACTGCGATTCTCTTCCCACTCGATCCGGCGTTAAGCTATCTCTCTCTCGCCACACAGCTCGGATACCTATAGTGTATACTCCATAGTGTTGTTTACTGCGGTACACATAACCTGTGTTTTACTTGAAAACAAATTTTTTTTTTTAATAATATTTAATAATAAAATATGTCTGACAGTGATAATTTAGAGAGTGACAGTGATCAGCCTCTTGCAAAGAAAGCAAAATCACACTATGACACACTATCAAGTCATCAGTAAGTTAATTATATACGCATATAATATACTAGCTTTACAAACTGAAAATAAAATAGATTCAACTGCAATGGACATTATTTCTGGTTGTACTAATCATGAGCAGGAAGCAAATATGAGACAAAAATTACACAAAATGTCAGTGATTGATACAGGAGGTTTGCCATACGAAATCATTTTTGTTATTGGAAAACCTTATATTATTACAACTAACATAGATGTGGTAGACGGTTTAGCTAACGGTGCCGTTGGAAAGCTGGTTCATATAGAACAAAATGATGAAAATAAAGTAACTCGCATATGGCTCGTTTTTCCAGATAAAAACACTGGTATGGTGGCTAGAAGAAAAGCCGCTGCCTTTGTTGCGGAACATAATATCGATAGACGTGCTGTACCTATTGTACGTCGAACTTCAAGTATATCACTCAATAATAATAAAACCATTGTGGCAAAAAGAAATCATTTTCCATTGATATCAGGATGTGCTATGACTATTCATAAGTCTCAAGGAGGTACATATGACGAGGTGGTCTATGAGTATAGTAAAAGTCATTCTATTCCATTACTTTACGTAGCTTTAACACGTGTAACAAGTCTTGAAGGGTTGTTTATATGTAACAGTCAGGATAATTTAAGATTTTATCATGGAAGAAGAGTAGACCTATCAGTTTCAAGTTTACAGCAAGAATTTAAAAGATTATCTTTAAACAAACTTACTACATTGCAAGGACTGATCACTGATTTTATGAACTCTAGAAATAAATTAACCATTTATACTTTAAACTGCCAAAGTCTCAAAAAACATACTACTGATTTACAAGATTCTATTTGTCAAAGGAGTAACTTTTTATTATTAACTGAAACATGGCTTCCTGCAGATGAATCAGTTGACTTACCTAATTTTCATTGTATAGCTAAATTTAAACGACAAAATGTTAGAGCCGCTGGAGTTGCCATTTATAAAAACAACAATACTTCACATATTACTACACTCAACATGGATCTAGTAGTTCAAAATGCTACAGAAGTTCATGTCTCCCAAACATCTATCGGCGATATGTGTGCTTCACATGTTAAACTAGAAGATGGAAGTGAATTAATGATGATCGTCAGAGGCAACATCGAATGTAAATATTACCGAAGTCACTGATTGAACGAATGAAGTTACATAAATTGTTTTTATATTTAATGAAAATAAATGTTTATTAAATAAACAGTCATCATTTTCTGGAAAAAATCGTAATATTTTATTTTATTATTATGCCATATTTAGTTTATATCGCAATCTGTTCTTTTCAATCATATTACTTTTACAAAATAATGTCGATGTTTCACATCTGCCAGGCGTCCCGTGACGGCTCACATTTTTTATTATTACTTATTATGAGCACATATTTCCCGTCACTTCTTTTTTACGTGGCGACGGATGTTTTATGAGATTTGATATTGTAATTATATCTTTGGAGCAACATGCACATCAAGCCAAGGACTATTTTTGGATGATACTACAACGGCTACTGATAAAATACTAATGCCGCGATACTGCTTGATGTACCTGAGAAATGTCTGTAAGACACATTTCAACACCACCGCCCCCCCCCCACATTTTCTCCGGGACAATAGTGCTAACCTATGTATCCAATTTTTACACGAAGTAATTTTCCTATTCCTAATATACTCATTGATCCGTCAGGAAAAGTTCAATCTGCAACGTCGGAAGCTATTTTATCAACTGTCAGACTGTCAGGAGTACCCTTAGAGACAACATTCCACATTTTGGAATCAAATTAAAAGCAATTTAGACATTAATTGTCTAAATACACTAAACAACTTTTCAAGTAAATGCTAATCCCTTCAGGAGTTGTCGATGAATAATGTATTATTTACGTGAGAGCGGCTTTATCTTAAATTCATATCGCATAGCTTCGTTTTCCTCTTTTCAAATCATACCAGCTTTAATTTATTCTAGAAAAAAACCATCTGGCATTCTTCATGCTATCCAATGATTCAATATTATTTCTTATTGCCAAACCATAATACATAGTTAACTAATCTATTCTTTTGGCAAGTAGTTTCGTTTTTATTCTGGTTTGCTCTAATTTATTGTACTTGACCCATTTTAGGAAACGTTTGATTCCTTTTTGATGATTAAAGTCGATTCCATATAGTCCTTGACGATTTGGCTGAGACACTTACCTATATGTTGTTGGACAGGCCCAATTTATTCTTTTTTATTTACTGTGAAGTTTTGAAATGGCTAAAGTCGAAAAATTTTCGAGCTAAATAAATAATGTGGTAAATCCGAAAAAAAAAACAAAGTTTGTCCGAAGAATAGCCTATCTTCATCCACAAGACGTCTCCAAATAAAAATTTAACGATGACCAAATACAAATTGATTGGCAGATTGTTCAAGTTCTTCTTCATAAGCATCCACTTCCCCAAAAAAATCTGCATTACTTACAATTCAATGTGAAATATGAATTTATCTCGAATGCAGAACTGATCAAAGGAGATCAAAAGAGACTTTGGATGTTTTCGTCACAGGTTATACAAAAAACAAGTTAAAATCCAGTCCGTAGGTTTATTTTCAAATATTTCACATTACCATCACATTTATGACAGATCACATACTTCGAAAGAACTGTTGAAAAAGAAACAATTAAATATAATCCTTGAATTATTGGCGAAAAAAATCTAGTAGCGTAAAATTGACCGCTTAGTCATTAAGTCCCTTGTCAAGTAACGGGAGTCAGTCGGAACCATAATACAAGAGATAACGTCCGTTTGCGGGGACTCTTGTCCGCATGAAAATCTCATGTCTCTCTCTTTAAACAACGCAGGGACTAACTTAAACACGATCCACGGCATGGACGACTGATTGAAGTTCTTATTCCGGAAATGATTCAAAAAGCCCTAACGCTAATATCAGAAGATGTTAGACCAAAGAAGAAACAGCTTGCAGAAATAGTTGGAGTATCGGATACGACAATTCTTTAAACTTCTTACAATTTTCTTGGCATAACAAATGGCAGCGCTAGTAGGAAACCAGGGACGGTCACAACACCTTAGAAACAACATGACGCATAGTGTCATAGTGTCGCATAGTGAAGACAAGAATGAACTGTTGAGTTTTAAGTTGAGTTGAAAATTGAGTTTTTACTAGAGACAAAACTGGGTCCAAACAGACTCTTTCTGTTGACACAAAAAAGGCACATCCCCTCCCAAGAAGTTTAAGATGGCACAGTAGGCATATTAAACCATGGCGAAAATTCATGTTGACAGATGACAAAAATAAAGGCGTGTTTGCAACCGGAGCACTATAGGCTTCGACCAAAGGGAGATCGAAAGAATTTTTAAAAGAAAATTAGATGGTTACATTGTTTCGCTGGCTGCGCTGCACAATGTGGACTTCGATATTCCGGATCACCCAACTTACAATCCTGACCTGGCTCACAGTGAATATTCTCCGTTCCCACAGCTGAAAAACGAACTTCGTGGGGAAGAGTTTTCAAGCGATCAAGAAGTGGAAGACGCAGTTTCAACTTTTTTTTTGGACGAAGATAAAACAGTTTTTATGAAGGTATACCTAAGATAATTGAAAGATCAGAAGAATATATTAGAGTATTTCAGAAGTTTTGGTAGATCAATTTTTCCATTTTCACTTAGAACTTATAAGTGATTTATACCCTTGCTAAGCTAACTCAGCGAAGACTCATGGGTGCGGAAGTTCTGATCAAATTTTGTTGAATATCTCGAAAGTGAATTAATATTTTTAGAAAGATGGAAAGAGCTCAAGCTGGTTTCGAAAACGCACCCCTGCCGCTTCTCGTCAGGTGCCAACTCACACTAAGTACTAAGTGAATATATTGAAAAAGAAAACTAATTTTATTTATCCTCACTCCTTGCACCCCATTCCATGAACTTAAAAACGCTCTCTCGAATATACTTATAAGAAATTATAGAAACGTCCCTTGGTTTAGTATGGCATGACAAAGAACTAACATATTGAAGCTTTCGGTGGGCAGTCACATTTTGTACCATATCTTTGGATTTACGAGAAATTATTGTGATCAACTTTCCCAGAAGTACGCCTCAGACTATTGAGCAAATCAATTAGGTTAAAGAAATAACCACTTTAGTCCGGTCATATTTACTATACCTGCAGACTCTACGCAGATTCCATAACGCCATATCAAACTTTTGAATAGTCGAAAATAATAAAAATGCAAACGCTAAGTAATGGAAGCATATTTAAAATTATTGAGGTTTTTGGGTTCTCAATCGCTCATTCTCAATAGATGTAAATTCCGTTTCATAAAGGCAATTGTTTATTGTGCCGACCTTTAATTTCTAATATTTGTTGTCCCTAACTTTAATTCTGTTTCATAAAGGCAAATATTTATTGTGCCTTACTTAATCTCTAAACTCGAACTGCCTTTTTTTTTTCAAAAAAAATTTCCGTCAATACTGCCCCTACCTCTATTCAAGGAGATCAGCTTCTTGATTGGCTGCCTTATTCCAAAATTTAACATAAAAAGCAGATTGTCAATTCCTACCCAGATTATTAAAAGCTATACTTTTTAACAAAAACTGATTGGAAAACAGTTTGAAATTCTGCATGACTGAAACGGACTTTCGTTTATTTAGGACGCGTAATGAGAGAACTTTCTGCCAATTACCTCCTTAAAAAATCCGGTTTTTGACCATGCATACTCGAAGTTTGAATATTTCCTTAAAACCTTTGAAAAAGTCCTTATAATACTCAATAAATAGTAAACTGTTAGTTCTCAGCCAAAAAATATATCAGGAAACTATTGATAATATAATTATTATAATGAACAAGTATTGTATTAACAAGGCTCCCAAAAAACTGTCAAAAGATTAATTTGCTTTTGCATCCAAAGGAAGGCTCAAGCTCCATATTGAAAGCAAAAAACTTTAAAATTATAGTTATTAATTTTACTATAAAACAAGCAATATAAATGATGTCCCAATTTCCTTACTCTTACTTTTGCTATATGAATTCGACGAGAAATAAAACCCAATAAATGATGAAAATACTATATTCATCTATTTGATGATTTCATTGGTTTAGCAAAATTTCGCTCAGATGTATATCACAATTTTTTGCACACCGTAATCCAATCATGTCAAATTTCTATAACTCTGGGCGCCATTTTAATTTGTAGTATAGATCGCATGCAGGTCTGAAGTTAAACTTAATCTTGAACTTCATGACGGAAGCCAACACGTTTCTCAAAATATCTCCGCAAACAAACAGTAGATTTTTACTAACTACTGGTAGTTGCAGGGAAAGCTGGTTGGTGAGATATGCATTAAAACTCTCTTCAAATCTGTATCCATACACAGGGGCTTATATTGAAAAATAAACCGTTAAAATTTTTATCAAATATATTTAAACTATTTCCCATCGTTATACTCCACTTGCCTACGTCATAGCGTAACAACATACAGCAATAAAACTCCGAACAAACGACCGATCTAACGGTATTCAACGAATCCTGCAGAATTGCATTGGTGTTAGTAAAAATGTTTATTTTTCTCTATTTTCTCTATCTATTTTCATTTAGCTTGTAAACAAAACGATCAAAATACAAGCAAAAAATAAAATTTTTTACTAGCACCATTGCAATCTGCAGAATTCGTTTGATCGGTCGATGGAAGGAGTATTATCGCTGTATGTTATTACGCTATGCCTACGTCGTTTCCTTTCACCCACCCTGTCCAGCAAAGTTTGCTTTGTGTATGTCGTCTTAATGCTTTATCTCAAACAAAATGAGCAAAACTACCTTTCCATCTTGAAAACATCGATTTATACCGTTAGATTGAGATTTTTTACAAAATGTTAACGCTTGTTAGTGGTTGCGCTATGATTAGATGTGTTTTGGCTGTCATAGTGGGTTCCTTCAGCCAGAGATATAAAAAGCACAAGTAGATTTAAATTTCTATTACATTTTCATGCAGAAGCCATGAGAGGGTACTTTTCTTTACGCAAAAATGAGAAAAATATACAAATTCAAATAAAATGTTGGATGGATCCGAATCGAGTTAAATTGAGAGTTTGTCCGAAGTGTTAGCACTGTGTGTACTTCTCTTTAGCAACTACTCTGTGGTATCGTGTGGTATCTGTTTCATCGTGATGCCCATCCGAAGCATGGACGCTTTTCAGTAGTTACGCAATAGAACAAGCTAAGCTCTGAGCACAAAAGCTGCCGAGTCACCCTGGTCAAGTCAATCTCTTAGGAGCAATGCTTTTTTGATGACCTTTTTTTCGCAATTCTTGCACCATTGGTATCTATTCTATTCACTATAAGAGCAACGTTCTTATGATCGTTGATATGATATGTCGTGATATGTCGTTCTTATGTTTTACTTATAAAATAGTGAACTAACTGTCAACTATTCAATAACGCGCACGAGCAAAGCTGCTATTAAATGACCCTGTTTTGCGCCAAATATCGTTTAGAATTTCTAACATTGTTCAAAAGTTTTGAAAGAGAGTATCATCCTACGAAGCATTAATAGCTTTCGGAGGTTTGTTTTAAAAAATTCTTGAAATTTGCTCTTTTTTTCATCTCTAGGATAATTTGAGCGCTTCCATCTTATAAAGTAAGGCCCTTTTATCGTAGCGCAGGTATAATATATAAGATTTTGTATAGAACTTTTTTATATCTTCGTGAAGTTTATTTTTCATGATAATATGAGTATTATGAAAATAGAAAATAAACGCAGGAAAGAGAATAGAAAAGATTTGTAATCAACAATTTCGAATAGTCAAAGCTAGAACTTAAATTCATGTAAGGATTTGTGAACCGCATCAAATTCGAACAATAACAAGAAAAAACACAAACATCCAAAATAATTTAAATTCGATGCTAATACCATCTTTTGTTGACTAGTACACTTAATCACCTCAAATAACCGGAATGAATTTTCTTTTACAATCACAATCAATAAAGTATTTCGAACAAATAAAAAACATGGAAGACTTATTGCAGTAGTTAACGTCTATTGGCCTCGAAATTAACCCACTAACAAGATGAATCAAATACATTCATCCTATCAAAAACAGACAAGAGACGACCTATTAATTGGCCAACAAATTAATTGTAATAAAAAATTCCAAAAATTTCATAAGTTTAACTAGAAATCATTCATTTCGCCGAATATCACCTATACGGCATTTGGATTAGATAAAGTTTCAGTCGGTGGCATTCGTCGTACTTTTTCACTATAACAAACGTCATCATACAACTTCAACTGGTAATTTCTTGTAAACGCGGAAACCTTGACCACTTAACTTGAACGGGTCCATCTAGCTCGCCGAGTAAGCGGCTAGCGATTGTGTAAGTTTCAACACATTAACGCCACCTTATCCGGCGACTATCTATTTTTATTTCAATGGTGGAGTATTTTCGGTTTTTCTACTTAAGCAGTTAAAATCAACATGCTCATTTCAAATCATTGCCCTTTGTAGAGAGTGTTGACTTTTGCAATAAAATTAATCACAGATTAAACAGTACTCTCATATGTTTATCATTTTTCATAAGCAAATAAAATTCAGTTTCAGGGCAATTGTATCTTTTTTTCAGATACGTTTGCGATGCCCCAAAAGGAAGCTGCCAACCCGATCTCGTTTATACTTTTCATGTAGCATTTTCGTTGATTTATGTTGTACACTGACTGGCATTTAATTCGACCATTACATAGTAATCGTACTTTTCCTGCCATACATACCTTTATTACAAACAATTCTAGTAAGCTGGTAATGTAACCGAAATTATATCCATTGTTTGCTCATTAAGTTGGAAAGTACACGGAAAATCGTAGAGCGGGTTTCATATAAAATGGTTGTTATTCGCTGAAATGCATAAATTTATAGGTCCAATGAAAATGATTTACATGGAAGCGTATTTAGGATATATGGAAGTGGCCTTTACTACTGTGCTACAATTTTTAATAGTGAAATTTATTTTGTTCGCTAATGTTACGTGATTCGTGGGATTATGTGGAAAAGTGGATTTATTTCAGAGGACGACAATTTAATCTACTTTTCAGGGCAATCATGTCTCTATAAAAGAGAGGTTATCAACTACCATGCAAGATCTTAAGAATAGTTCTAAAGATCTCTTCGTAATAGTTGAGAAATTGCCAGAAGTGGATGGTCAAAGACTATCAATTTCCAGCCAGAAACCCTGCCAGAAAAGCAAAACTCAAAACTTTATACTTCTTGTTGTTGTTGTTACGCCACATTCCACTATAGAATATGGGCCGTGATGATTATTAGGATTTTGACAAGCAAAATACAGCGCTAACACTATCGTACGCCTTCTCTTAGACAGAGATAGAAAGAACACAAGACGATTTATATTAGCAGTTTTTTGTACCCCAAAAGATTTGAGAGGAGTTTTTATTACGATTTTATTACGATTTTATTTTATACGAAAAGATTTTATTACGTAAAACTGAGAGGAAATTTAAATATTTAACATCGAAGTTTTGGCGCTTTATATACTAACGCCACACCAAATGTACAAGAAAAAACTTGGATAATTTTCCCGAAACTTTCTATTACAGGTAAATTGACTGATATTCGGGCTTATATGACCAATGATGTCCCTAGTGAAGTCAGCAGCGTATCTTCTATACCATCTCCAGTGTTCGTACCTTCTATGTGCAAAATTTCTTCCGCTTTTGATAAGCCCACTTTGGTAACTTGCAATTTTGATTCACCTGACAATCTAAAATTATTGGCGAAGATTAATTCAAAGTTCACCAGCAGCATAAGTAAGACTTTACCGTAATCTATAACTTACTAAGCATATTAACGCTTGTTTCAGTGAATCCTTAAAACATAATGTGACAAAGTGCATTTAAGGCATTGCCTATTTTTTAACTTCAACCAGGACAAAGTTGCAGCAGAATGCTGCCGCCGTATAAACGGCGGTCCAAATACTCTAAATATGACGTTACGTGCCTAGTATCCTTTTTTTAAGCCCTAGTTTCGAAATTTGACAACTGACCGAAACGAAATACACCTCGAATAGGTACCCTTTACGATGACACTATATATTGCGAGAGCATTTTTTGGGTTGAGTGAAGGATGGGAGATGTGATGTTAGATACTCAATGAACGTCATCCTAATTTACATCAAAATTACTGAAAACAATAAGTTTCAATATACATAGTATTCAAATTTTGACATAATGGTTAATACAAAATGAGGATAACGTCCCTGTTGTCTTTTATAAAAGTTATTCTCCGCAGAAAAAATTTGTATATAGTTATGGTGCATATAGTGCTAGGCTTACAAAATATGAAACATTTATTCACTTCTCTTTTACTTATGCATTGATTAAAAGCAATGCTATCAGCAATTACTAAAAATGTGAATCCAATCAAAAACTTTAGAAATTAACAAAAAATATTAAAACAGTCACAAATCTTTTCTGCAATTCATTGAATATTGAAACGATGTTAATATTGAATTAAGTATCCTTTCGATATTATTACATCTGGCATTGGAGAAACAAAAGGAATCCTTGGCATTGATGAAACAAAATTTTCTTTCGAAAGTGTTGATATCTTACTGCATTTCTAGCGAATAATTTCCTCCAGATCATACTTGAAAAGAATTTCATGTTGTTTTTGTTTCTTGTACAGTCCAAAGATTCTCAATGTGATTGGTAGCAGCTGATTGATTAGGGGTTTCCAACATGTGAGGCAAATTAAAAACAATCCGCATTCCCACGTTGTGGGATGTGTTCTTTGGAGCATTATCCTACTAAAACTAGTACCTGTCACTTAGATTAAGTTTTTCAGCGTTCTGCCATAAACTATTTCTTCTAATACTTAACAAAAAAAAATTAATGGACCATTTTTGTTTTTATGAACTGTAAATTTCTCACTCTTACTGCTAACATGACCCGACCCCATAGCATGACTCGACCACTCCCATAATTTTCCAATAGGTAGCACCACTAGAAAATGAACATGACCGACTTCGAGACATGACTCATGACATGACATTACTCATTTCATCTGTCACTAGTTTATGTTTGAAGTTTCATGGCATTTCGTTCATTCGGTTACTAGTTACAGTAGTTTGAATGACGCTACTTTCGCTTTCGAAAACAAAATGAAAAAGCAGGAATACTGCGTCTCGATCAAACAATGTATATTGTACAAACAGAAAGTACATCGAATCGTCTTGATTGAAAAGTGAAAAAAAACTTCGAATCCGGTTGCCAGTTTTGCGGTCTTGCAGCATAATCGAGAGGATTTGTTTCGACATTTACTGACGATGAATGAAATATGGGTACATTACTATACGACTGAGTGACGTAGGTAATCTGCAGAGTGCCTGAAAAGCCGCGTAAGCCGACTCATAAAGCCAAAAAGCCAACGCTCGACCGGGATAGTTATAGAATTCCTCTTTTTGGCAAAAACGGCCCCATATGGCAAAAAAAAGTTCTTTGCTATCACGACAGTGCATCGTCACACATGTCTTTGAAAGCGATAGTTAAATTAGACCAATTACGGCTCCCCTTAACTATTATCTGTACGCAAATCTCAAGCGGTGGCTCCAGAGAAAGAAATTCGTATACATCGCGGAAAATGAGGTGTATTTCGAAGGCTTGGATGTTTCGTATTACAAAAAGGGCATCGAAATATTGGGAAATCGGTATACCACGTGTATCGCCCTCAAGAATAAAAATTTTGAAGAATAAATACGACTTTGCCCAAAAAACGCTTGTTTTCATCAAAAACGCCGGAAATTTCAAGCCCATGTGCATATTTTTTTTGCAGAACAGTCTCGTTTTTCTTTCTCCACACCTTTTTCTTCTCATTGTTTTCGAAAACATTATATCTTATCTGATCGTGGAGAATAACTTAAGAACATATGTTATGGCATACGCTTACCGTTTTCGCCTGTTCGTTTTCGAGAAAGACGGTTTTCTTCTTGCACTGCGTGATTGATAGCCAACTTTATGTAGGCCTTTGCATATGTTAGGACGCTAATTTGTTTTTTTATTCTTTTTGAATGGCTCACACACGTGACGAGCAATAAACTTTATTTTATATTGTATATATATATTTTGTTTATATATATTTATACATATTTAATATATATTACCTTATACAGTTGATTTATCCGGATCAGCTAAGCCCGCTATCTGCTGATAAGATTTTCTTATATTATAAATTTTTAATATTTTCCAGAAATATCCAACGATTTCACCTTATAGAATATATTTTTTCACTATTGCCATCGTTACATTTCTTCATTTATACTGTCAATACTTCAGACACGAAAAAAAGGGAAATCAATAAATCTCATCATTATACAATCGTACGCTAACTTTTAGACAACACTGCTGTAACTTTATGCTCGCAGCTATTGCTAAAAAACTAGATGAGCAAGTTAACAATTTTTCCAAAAGCTGAACGCAAAGGATAATATATGCACCCACCCTGACGCAATCTCACTGTAGAGCCACCTAAATTTTGACTATTCGCCATATCGCTATATGCGCCATCCTACAATAATCCCTTTCGAGCCTCACTCTACCGAATTTGACCCTTCTAAAACAAGCTGTCCTTTGACCTCTCCTCTTATTAGAAAATTTATCTAACCAATTCCCTCTCCTTATCAAGTCTTGCGAGTACTGCATTGGCTTTCCCATGTTCACCTTACTGGTAAAATCCTTACCTTATTACTGCTTGTCATTCAGCATGCATATGGCAATTCGATTACAGTTTTATGAGGCCCGTCAAAAATTTTGAAGAGTGCATACATGTTCCTTACCCACGATTGATTTCCATTGTGTTTTCCCCAATAATGTGTCCTTAGACCCGCTTTTTAATTGATTTTACTTTGGGTACACATGTTTGCGTCAGGGTATATATCTCATAGACTTGACGTATTGCATGCCTTACCATGTTCTTTATACTGGAACCCTTGTTCTCCCATGTATGCAGGTATCTTAACAGTTTTAAAAAGGCTGAACGGAATGTCTTCATTGTGAGCTTTATTCTTATACACAATTTAACTGATTCATTGCGGCCTTTAATAAGTTGTACGCCAAGATTTTGCAAAAAGGACAAAATTATCTACTCTTTGCTTGTGAAACATTATATAAGGACAGATTGGTGCCGTTTATCTTGACATAAGGCGCTTTGTTTTTCACTCATTAATGACCCTTATGATCCCTATTTAATTTTGAAATGAGTCTTCAAGGTTTGTGCTACACGGAGAACTTTTTCGGCAGGTGAAGAGAACATTGAGAGGATATCAATATTATCTGGCAAGACCACGGTTATGTTCGACTTAGATCTGCAACTTTAACACTAATTTAGATTCTACCTGTCCCACATCCTCAAGCTAGATCAAGCAACAGTGGAACCATCTTATCATCTTGCGTCAGTCCTACTTTTGTGTCAAAAATATCAATTCGATTCCTTGTTTATAGATTTAATGTTGTTCAAATGAGCTTGTTTTGCAACGATGCCAAAATCAACCCTTATTTGGAACAGCATGTTCCGAAAGATACTGGTTTTCTGACCACGAAATTTTTCTGAACTCCTAGCACTTAAATCTGAAAAGAAAAATTGTACGGTAGCCGATCTCCCTGCTCTCAAACTGCCTTGATAATAAATTTTGATTCGACAGCGGTATAGGGTTCCAGCTGCTTGTTGCGCGAATGATGATATATCTCTAAAATTTTCAGATTTTGGCTTGTCTCGATTTTTGCGGAAAGGTCTGGACTGGTGCCTTGCGTCTTCTTGCGTTCCACATATATTGAATTAGCTGATGGATGAAGATTTGAGCACTGTTATCACCATATTTTAGATCAGCAGGAATTTCTTTAATGCCAAGCGCTTTCTTATTTTTTTAGGATGGTTGATTGCATGATTTTTTAGTTGGTGTTTCTTGATGACTGGCCGTCCATGTGACGGCAATTCCTCTTCTATTTTGGCACCCATTTCAGACAATACAAAGAGAGTAGAATCTAATCTAATTTTTATCGAATCCTAGACGGGATTTGGAATGGTAGACTGCACGCTTAAATCGTTTCTTAAATTATACCTGAGAGTCTTGGCATTACTTTCATTAAAAATCAAAGGTCTTAACTTCAGCATTATTTTCAACAAAATATCCAAAATAATAAATTCACCATCGCTTAGCAAAAATGCAACACAGGAACAAGATTTATGGGATTAGCTTCTCCGGCCGATAGCTGCATTTTTTCTTTGGCCTGTGTATGGAACGTTGCAATGAGCAACCATAGCCTCTAATACGAATTTCAAAAAACTGCCTAAATTTCACACTTAATTAATAGATTTTGTAAGTGTAAGCCAATACGTTACGTCCATCCTGATTAAATTTCAATTTCTGCATCGATATTTCACCCGTCACGTATAACCAATGAGTTCAATTTATGAATTCACCTATCGACCCATGCTTTATACATGAATTCTTTTGAAGGCTATATCTATTCTTCATCTGAATTAATTTTATTTGGGAAGTAGAAGGTACGCGAAAGCTCTAAGCGACATTTCTGAAATCCCCACTAGCATACACTTCCATCAAAGATAATCAATCAATCTTGACACTTACCTACCTCAAGCATTCGAATCGGCAACTTACATCACTAAAAGCACTAACAATAACATGATTCCAAAGAAAATATAAAAATAGCAGCCAATATTTATTGATCTTCTCAATATTTTTAAAAATATTATATAATAATAAAATTTGAACAATTTTAAGGGATAGCAATAAGAAAATATTTTAAATATTGGATGCCGATAGTGAAATTTTTGCAAAAATAAAAAAAGGTATTTCATCAAAAGTTGAAGCACACATAAACGAGTATTTCAATTGATTAGCATAAACAAAAGGTTTTTTCCTATAATTGCAAAACACTATAAGCAATTCGGTTTAAATATGATCGCTTAATATTATGCAACCGCTGCGGTTTTTCATTTATTTAATTACTCAACTTTGCATCGCTTTTTAAATGTTAGATAATTCATCTAATTATTCCATCTAACGGAGCTAACGTTGATACTTTCCATCAAAAGTTGGCTAATTAATGAATTTTCAGGATTTTCCTTTACTCAAACTAGCGCACATACGGCAAATATTGTAATGAATGGTCACCTGTGAAGTATCTATTATCTACTGCAATACATCAATCAAATGCATGATTAATTCTTTTCAAATCGAAAGGCGCTTTTCTTACAAAATGTACCAGGTTGCATTTATCTTTTATATCTTGTATTTATCGGTGCAAATCCGAGAGAAAAAATCTCCAAAGAGGTCAACTTGGTCAACTTTCAATAGTCGTGCATTGGTACTATATTTGACCATGTATCCGTTACCACCAGTATCTAATTCAACAGATTGGTGAATCAAATTCAATTTATGAAGTTTTGCTTTAGGTTGAATGAACTTTTCATTCACTTATATTTACATTCAAGTACTCATCGACATACGATGCCGGTCAATTTCAAAATCACATTTCTACTATTGTACACGTTTTTTTCTGTGCAAGCTTTAATTTGATTGCATCTTGAAAAATAAAAATTCATAATAAAAGAAAGGTTTATTGTTGATAATTCAGAGTTCAAAGCAAGAAACTGACTTTTGCATATTCGCAATAACAAATAATTCAGTTATTTATGTGATGAAACTTAGATCTATCATAACTAAAGACTGAACTCTAATGCAATTGCACATCTGGGCACGAAGTCAAATATTTTTGGAGTTAGTTAATGGTTATGAGTTTATTACATAATATTACACAATTTTTATATGTGACCGTTTCAGCCCAAATTCATAAGGCAAGGATACAATAAAAGAATTGGGATTTATTCGCCTGAATTTCATGAATTTTTCAGATTGAAGATATGAACAAACTAATATTATTCACATGTTTCAACATATGCATGAGATAGTTCATAAAAGTTGTCCTCTGTCTCTCTATTTGCCAAATTCAGTCAATTGAAATTCAGAGTAATTGTTTTCATTTTGCTTATAACTGAGATCTCAAAAGTTACCTTAGCCTTTAAATGAGTACAGAGATAAAAATATATCCGCAACTAAAAAGTAATTGAAAAAAACAATTTACCATTATTCTGCAATAAATCTATCAGCAAGAGAAAAATGCAAGTGAATGCTGACGGGAGCACTTATATCCTTTCGTGTATTACAGCCCTTTTAGTTGGTGCTCTTTATTGTTAACTCTTTGTTAACAGATATAATCTAAGCATCTTTAGTTGGCAAAGAAAGCTCCATTGCGAAAAATGCAGCTTTATTGGTCGAGTCTTTCATCTATGCTATACGAAAGTTGCTTTGAATTTTATATTCCACATATTTTCATCCACACTAAAGAGGTTGCTATTTGTATTTCTTGCCTAAAAATGAATCGACAATAATTTATCAATGAAAATCGCTTGATTGTTTTTCAAAGTAATCTTCATGAAAATTTATACACTTTTAAATGCGTTTACACCAATTGTCAAAACATTTTTTTAACGCTAGAACAGCTTCTTCGGGCGTTGAAAATCGTTGCCCACGCACGTTATTTTTGACGTACGGAAATGAAGAGGATCGTTGGGTGCCAAAAAAGGACTGTACGCCGGATGTCCCTTTAGTTCGATGTTTCGACGGATCAAAAAGGTAGTTTTTCTATTAGATGAGAAGGACTCATATTATCATGGCAAAGAATGATCCGGCGTCTTTTTGTTTCTCACTTCATTAAACACTGCCCACAATCAAATGGTTCTTGTTAACAACCACTGACCGTCCTACGTTGCTCTAGCAGAACTGTTGTCACATGACCAGTAAGTTTAAAAACAGGTCATCATTTGCTTCGCAGTGATTCTTGCACGAACAGCTTTTGTCGGATTTAGCTCGTCTTTAGAGACTCACAGAGTTTTTTCTTTCAGACTCATATACATAAAAGCATGTTTTGTCATAAAGTATTTCTTTTAAGTCGCGAAAATTTGCTATTCATATTTGATGCACGAAACAACGTAAAAAATTAAAACATATCTATGATGTCACAATTTTATGACATTACTCTATGTACTTATTTTAACCTATTTTTAAGCTAACCTATTAAGAGTTCGTTAATTTTGTAAATAAAACCCGGTGTTTAGAATGAGTACCTGATATATTCAGGACTAAACTCACGATGTCGTAGACAAGACGGACCCTTGGTGTCAACTCCCCTCCCTGAGCTGATACATGTTCCATTGATAAGTCTGGTAGCCAGAACAACCATATTTCAGGCAGAATTTGATCCTCACTATAAGGGGATTAATTCGTAATTCAGACAAACTTCTGATCAACCTTAAAAATTAAATAGAAAGTTTTCCTTTAAGTTTTGCGTTTTTTTTTTTTTGGTTAAATATATTTTGCTAAGATGGAATCAATTACAAATTCCTCTGATCAAGTTGAGTATCACAATAGTCTAAGAAACCCCAATTGGTTTGCTCAAGACACACAGAGCTCCTTATCAGAATTTACATTTTCATTTTTCAATTTACATTTCAGTTCAGTTCAGAGCGTCTGCTCCCTTGATGACTGTACTGTGTTGTCCAATTTAGGTTTCTAGATATTTATGGACATCTCTTCATTGAATTTTTCGACCTCACAGGCTGTATTTACGTGTTGAGTGAAACTTTCATTTCTACTATCTAGACAAAAGTCTACTATTAAGAAGGATACCGGGTTGTGTTAGAAGTGAGCTCGTCAAGGATATTTATTAGCGTGTAATGTTGGAAGTCACGAGAAACTCTTAAGATTTTTCTTTCAAAATATTTTGATACATTGAGCATATGCAGATTAGCTTGTTTTTCCCTGATGAATCTCTTAAGCAAAATCTCAGCTCAATCGCTTCTCACAGATTATATATATTATATGTAAGATAGGGAGACTTGCTCCTGTCATTTCCTGGATGAGAATTATAATGAATCTATAGTTAAATAGCAAATGTTCTAAACTCTCCAGTCCTCTCATAAAAGGTGTTTTGTAAGAGCTTGAGAACTTTAAATAACGATACAAAACAACAATATTGTTGGAATTAATTTTTTATTATAATAATTTAATAGATAACTTAATGGTATTTATTTTTTAAACATGCTTTTTGACATATGTCCGGTTACGAGTTATAAAGTCCATTCGATTAGTCGAATTTCTCAATACTTTTCCATTAAATCTGGCCGTATGGCGTCAATGATGGCTTGAATTTCGGGTTCCAATGTGCTTCAGGAGTTGCTTGTTTGTCGGCATAAACCAATGAATTAATATAGCCCAAGAAAAAGTAATCGAGATATGTTCAGCCGCACGAACGTGGGTGCCAGTTAGCAGGACAACTTCTGGAAATAAAGTTGTCATCAAATTTATATTGCAATAAATTGATGGTTAAGTGCCTTATATTGTAAGTAGCGCCATTATGTTGCTATCAAATATTGTCACTGTTTAGCTGATTAATTTTTTGGAAGAAAAAACGTCAGTCAAGAAAGCTCGATAGCCCTCGCCATTCCCCATAACGACACCCCCTTCCTCATTTTGAAAGAAATAAAGACCGCTAGCGTGTAGACCACACCAAACAGTAAATTTTAATGAATGTAATGCTGATTCGTTATGCCTTCGCTCCATGTATAGCAATTTTGCTTATTGAAGAAGCCATTTAACCAGAAATTAGCTCCATCACTAAACATAATTCTTCGGTAAAAATGCTCATCTTCGGGGGATTCAAATAAGCCCAATCAGCAACAATGCGACATAAAACGATGGTCATTTGGCTTTAATTCTTGCATGAGCTTTATTTTAAAGCTACAGCAGCAATATTCTCTTCAGAACGCGCATTTCTTTATCTTGTTGACGGTTTAAAGTAAAGAGTAAAATTAGTGCGAACAAGATCAATAACTGCCCGAATTGCTTGTTCACTAGGCCGATTATGATGGCCGTAAACTGGACGAAATGTTTTATGAACTTTGCAAAAGGAATTTATTTTTTTCAAAGTAAATTTCCACTATTTGGAAGCGTTGTTCTGGCGGCAAATGATTCATAATGAATTGGCAAACCTTACTGAATCCAAATGTCAACACAGTTGGACATTCTCAACTGTCAAACCATAGACAACAACCATCTAAACTTCTCGTGCAACTAAAAAAACACCCATTATAATGAGTTCACGTTCTACTTGCATATTGTAATGTGATACTACGTTTCATTGCTATATTTTGTTAAAGTGGGTTTTGTGCGGGAGGCATTTTAAACATTGAATCATTTTTGTCGGCATCAGCTAGAACTGTCATTGCATATTGCCGAAGAATCGACAGGCATCGTAAGTTTTGAATATGTTATGCATTTTTTTTATTATTTACTGTTTTTATTATTTATTTGTTTATGCATTTTAATTTTTAGACTTTTTAATGTTGCTTTGCATGGGAAGTTTTGTTTATGCAGCAATTTACGGCAAATTGACAACCCCCACGGCTTCCTGGATGTGATCCAGTGTAATTAATACAATTTGGTGATTTTTATGTGCCTTTTATGCATTGGATAAAACTGCGTATGCTACTGCACTTGACTTATCGAGACTAAGCGCAGTGCAGATCTCAAAATACTATCATATTTACGTCTTATGGACTCCCAGGTTTTATTAAAAACATAAGTAAAACTAGGAATAAATAGTTGAAGCCCTTTTCGCTTGGGTATTTGTTATAAGTGCATGTGACTGATTGTTCTATGTTTTGAGACGCATCAACGAATGTTAATACTGAGCGTTATATTTTAAATTTAAGTATCTAGGGCTGCATCGAAACTTTAGCAACTAATTTTTGACCTTCAATTAAAACGAATTGCTAGTCTTACCTACTTATCTACTAGTACCCTGTCCAACTCTCTAGAGTTTAGTATGTTTTGATATAATATTATTTTTTTTGTGCCGCCATTTATTTGTCAAAATAAGTTCAAAATTTAAGATAGTAGACAGTCTAATTTTTAAGTTCTCATTCTAGCAATATACCCAAATCGTGATCGATGATTTAAAAGAATCAAAATTAGACCGGTGGTTAGTGCGATTACCATTTCTAGAGCACCTTGCATTGCAGGACAATTCGACAAATAGAAAACTCAGTAGTCTTAGGAATGGAAACCTTATTGAAAGGCCTCTATAGTTCATCGATTGGGACCATCGATTTCATTGCAGGTTTTAATGAAAGAGCAAAATCAGTAGAAAGGTGGTGTGATGTCTAAAAGGCAAGAAGCAATATGTTAGCAATATGTTAAAAAACAGTTGGGTTTTTTTAGGTAGTCTGAAACTACCTGTAACCAAAATTCGATAAAACCCCAGTTGTACAACTTTGCGCCATATAGAAGGCTTATTCTTAGTCCTTCAAGATGAACCATATTTAAAATTTTACTTTTCAACGTAATATGATAACAATATTTTAAAGTCATCAACATTGAAAAAGTTGGGAATCAATATGTGTGATGTTCGGAACAATTCTTTTATCTGCGAATGCATGTTCGAAAAATAATAATACAACATGTTGTATACATGTTTAACAAAATTTTTAAAAATTGATTCAATTTACCTATAATTGGCCTAGTTTTTGACTAAATAATTTTTCAAAAGATAGAACGAAGTAGTGGACAGTTATGGTAAGGCACTTAAGCTACCAAAATAAAAATCTATCTATCAAAACGGTTGAAAGGTATTGAAAATATTCTGCGAAAGGAAGAATATTCTTTACAAACAATTCGTTTATTGTTATTGTAAAGTGCAATGGATTACTGGATTAATGGACTCAGTTGTTAGGTGATAGAGTAGAGCTTGTCAAGTTAATTTAATCTTTTAAAGACACTATTAAAGACATTTTTAAACGTAAAATACTTGTAAATATTCAATACGCCACTTATAGCGAAAAAGATTCATTGAACATAAATGTTAACATTATTCAGAAATGAAAAAATTCTACGTGATTAACATTATAATAAAATACTAATATGGGCAAAGCTAGTAAGACTTTTAAATTTAAATTTCGCGCAGAAACTGATTCGTCAAAATGTTATTTTCCTAGATTGGTATGACTGTCAGTGACATCTGTATACGCTTGTCATTTCGAAGTACAAAGAGTGCAATCGGCGATGTTTACAGTGAGTGAAATTATTCAACAAAGAAGTGCGATCAATTTTTGCGTGCGAAATCAAATTCTTGGTGCCGAAACGTTCACAATGTTTTATAAGGCTTTCGATGATAATTGTATGTCACGAGCAAGTATTTTTGATTGGTACAAATTATTTAAAGAGTTTCGAGAACCCGTTCACGACAAGTGACCAATGAGTCAATCTATGCTTACGACCAGGAAATAGAAGATCAATCGGCCGAATATCGTGCCTAAGGTGAGAAGAAACCGAAAAAACCACGTCAATGCAAGTCAAAAATCAAAGTCATGTTGACAGTTTTCTTCCATTATCTATGTGTGGTGCACTCCAAACTCCTTCCGACCGGCCAAACTGTCAACGAGGAATACTTTCTGAGTGTTATGCGTCGTTTGTGCCAAGCTATTCGTAAAAAGAGGCCGGAATTAAGGGCCGACAATGGTATTTGCACCACGATAATGCAACATCGCATATTTCATCGATTTTTTGTGAGTTTTTCCCCAAAAATTCAACCAATATCGTTCCAAAACCACCGTATTCGCCTGATTTAGCTCCGTGTGACTTCTGGCTGTTCAGCAAAATCAAACGACCGCTCCAGGGAAACCGTTTTGAGTCAACTGAAGACATTAAACGCGAATTGCTATGCGCATTGAAGAACATTCCGGAAATTGACTTTAACAACTAGGATTGGAGGATTGGAAAAAACGTTGGTACAAGTGTATCGGGACCCAGGAGATTACATTGAGGGGGACGAAAAAGATTTGGAAGAATAAATATAGAATTTTAATATTATGAACAAAGCCTTAATATTTTTATGCCCACAGTAGTATATAAAGTACCCAAACTAGAGATTATTTTGGTCTTTACGTGCGTCGCTTTGAATTTCTTTTATTGCTATAACAATGTATCAAAAACGGTTTGAAGAAAGATAAAGATATCTATTTCATAAAAACGATAATGATATACCATACGGTTATTATAATTGCATCTATAACACGACCATGTTTGGATACGCTAACAGGAACATTTAAAAATGCGTCGACTCTCACCGAATTTCAGGCAAAAGTTAGGGTAAACTTTTTAAGGCAAAAAATTCAGGAAACAGTAGAAAATATTCAAACAAGAGAAGTACTAATTCAAAACTTGGACTTGAACCTCCCATATTTGAGATTTTTTCAAAACTCTTCATAAGTACCTTATCGTATCATGGGGATACTGTGCTACCATTATGAGACGGTTTTCACTATTTGAAACAAAGAAACTATTTTTAAGATAATCTATTAACAACAATACCCAAAAAAATCTAAAGACAAAGAGTATGTTTATTGTGAGGGTTATAAGAAAGAAACGGATTTCTAAGGCTTCTCAAAAGCTCGTTGCATAAAAAGTTTTAAAAAGCATTAACAAGGTTCATTTTAAATTGCTTAATCCTCAGAAAATATTACGCTTTGCAGTGGCATAATGACAATATTGTTCACATGATCTTTACTAAGTTAAAAGTACTAGGTAAAAAGAAGAAGTACATATCACTAACAAGATTTTTTGCTGTAAAAGAAGAAATGAATTCAGGGGAATTAGATATATTTACCATCCTAATTTATAGTACAAATGCCGCAATGATACGGATGGGCAAACAAGCCAAAGTTCGTGGTAGACCCATTTCAAGTTCAGCATGTGAGCAACTTTAACTTAAAAAATCTAAAAGATGGAAATAAATCGATCCGGAAGTTAGACTTGACGATGTTAATCATTCCCTTATAAAACGACATGAAAAATCCAGGATATGACGATAAAAATTGTGCAAGACGAACTCGTTATATTTGTGAAATATGTGAAGAACCTTTATGGCCAGGATGCATGAAATTATTTCATTCATAAATTTCCACTAACAAATTTTGGTGTTATTTTCTTTCATGAAATGTTATTGTTTTCTCAATTGTTTACCCCCCCCCCCCCCTAAATAAATCATCCCTGAAGAGGTTAAACTATTTATTGCATTGATATCCTGGCATTTATCATATGTAAGGGTATTAAATTTTATATTTATTGAACGAAGACATTTACTCAATATTAACCAATCGCTTTGCCTCTAAAGATCGAGAAATTAAGCTCATATATATAAATAAAATTTTGAGCTCCCTTTTCGTAAAGTAGATTCGACCCCACTAGCCACACCACAAATTTGTAATATAAATACGCCAAAATTTATCTGTCCATCATTAAAAATCTGTTAAACACTTTTTAATTGAACTTGCATTCATAGAACTATTAAAAATTAATTAAGTGTTCCTAAATTAATCCACAAAACGACACATTTAATTGGTTAATTAAATAATTTTTTAATTCAAGTAGTCTGGCTTCAAATAATTCAATAACAGCTAAAAACCTTTAAAACCTTGTTTTCGAACATCAAGGTTGATTTTTTACATGCGTGGTCGTACATTGGCCAATTCACCTACGAATTGACTAATGCATAATTTACTAACAAGCTTTTACATTTAAGAACCAATTTTATTTCAGCATACGCTTACTTATCCGGCGCATATTCTTTGTGTTGAAAAACCAAAAAAAAATTAATTAATCCACGTAACACTCATGTGCGAATAATAAAATGGTATTAATTATAATAAAATCTAATAATGGCCTTTGATAGTAAGTGACGTATTCATTATAATTAGAAATTCTTTTAAAACTCAGGTGGAAATATCATTATAAATTGAACATTTTGAATTTTAAATATGCTCATTTACAAGCTGGGTCCCGAAAGTATCTGGCCCAGGCAATGAACTTAAGCTTTATTTTTATTTTTTCTCCGAGTGATTTTTATTTTTTCTCAAGTGTCTGCTGAATGCAATTGCAAACAATAAGTTCCAGAAGCACTTCAAAAGTATACTCATTTACACTCGGATCGAAATCACCAGGTACGATGGTTATCTTGAGTTTAATAGTCAAGAACGATATCAGGAATTATGAAACTAGGTCGCATACATCTTTCACACTAATAGTATACATGTGCAACGAATAATTTATTGTTTAAGAAAGATAAATATTACAACAACTATTGGTCGTAAAAAAATCATAATTACTATGAAAATCATTTAAAATTCGGAAATATATACAAGACAATTTTAAACTTTCAAAATCCCCAGCGAACAATATTTAATTTATAAATTTCACATAATTCTCTCGCAATTTTCATCCAAACCTCACTCATTGGCACACCAGGGCAGAAAAATGTTTTAACTAATTTTTTGTAAAACCTTACAGTCTTGGGTTTTCGGCGGTTTTTAGAATTTCAGTTTTTGAAAAAAACCTTTCAAACCAACATTGGAAGTAAGTTAAAATAAATGAGTAATAAAGCCAAAATAAATATCAATGATTTCTGCAAAAATGTTCTGCTAAGACCTTTTATTCTGTATAAGCAATTGTTGATCATGCCTAAGGATTCCGGATCTTTTAAACATGAAAGTATTACATGCTAAGTTTTTCCAGAATCCTTTTTCTTAATCGAAAATCGAATTTCTTTTGTTACATTTTAATTAGAGAGGAAATTTTCTCTACGACACCTTCAAATCATGACGATATTTATAGCACTACTATAGCCTTAATACTATAGCAATCCCTTGCCATTCAATATCAACCGAAAGCAATTTTTCTTTCATAATAATTATTTGCTTTGTTGCGGTCTCTACGCAGCAGCTCGCAACATTTTCCAGACATTTTACAAAATAAAAGTACAGTCGCATAGTCGCAGAGATTTTCTTTAAAATTTTTTATGCAGAGGATTTTTTTTTCTTCGATCCGATAATACGATCCGATAAATATATAAAATTTCGTAAAAGTTTGTTAGTTCTGGATGGTTCTGAAATCGTGTGATTCTTGAATCTAGGTATTAATTGAGTTGAATTTTTAGCATATGTTGGACTGCTTTCTGCTCCGCGATAAAATGATCAGTCTAATGGTCTTATAAATGTGGATTTCACCTTCTTTATGTTTTATCATTATGTTAATATGTGTATATTGTTTTGTTAAAAAAGTAAACTTTCATCCGTAAGATTATGGCACTTTTACTCGTACAATACTATGTACATCCAGCGACGAAATTCAGCAGATGTAGCTCGTATAATTCATGAAATCTTAAACGAACTTTGAAGGATAACTTCAAAAAAATTATCCCCGATTTATTTTTGATACACACTTCTTCAATCAAAAATATTTGTCACAGCATGGTTTCTAGCCTGGGTCAATGTACACCAGATTCTGCCAAACGAAATGGTCAATTTATTTAATTTTATCCTCGTCATTATATCTCGTTCCCCGTGGATCCAGTAAGAGCCAGGTGTTGAATTTATGGGAGTAGGTTATTCCTTTCAAACCTCATCCCTTAATAGAAGAACTCGATACTGCAGTTGGGTAAACTTGAGCATTATGGTGAAGCAATCGCACGCCTTGTGCAACTTTTGCTCATGTCTTTTCCAATATTTTCTGCCTCAACAAATCAGAGTAGTAAGCTGAGCTAGCAAATTTGTCAAGGTCCTTGAAATCGAAGAGGAAAATTCCATCACAGTACCAAAAAATTATGTAGCCAGAACCATAATGTAAATACATGCAGCGTTCTTATTTAGATGGAACATCTCTCAGACAGCGGTAGAAAAAACTCAAGAAGATTTATATTTGTATTGTGCTTTTAAGCAAAAGTTGCTCGAGTGCCTTTGAATACCAATGAATTGAGAAATCCAATGAATACATTATAACCATATATAAAAACATAAATATATATATTAACAATCTTTGCAACTACAATGTATCATAAACTTCTTGCTGCTTTGGGTTTCTATAGCTTTTTCTTGACCAATCCTCCTGTTCCATAGTAAGATGCAATCATTTAATTCCCCTTCACAAAAGGTCACATTCATTTTTTACTGGTTTACACGACAAAGTTCTTCAAAATTCTTTACCAAATTCCAAACGTCACTGCTTTGAAACTGCGCTCAGAATTCAGTGCACCAATCTTGCATAGATTTTTGTCGTTTGCAAATTGTTATGGAGTAAGAGTTCGATGTAACGTTGATTTACTTTTTGATTCCATTCCTAGACAAGAATTTTTTATAAAAAACAATTAGTTTGCTGTTATGAGATCAATATTTTTATCTTCTTTATCGCACGACACGTTTCACTAAACTTATCAATCAATATCATGATTCAAGTGCATTCACTTCATCAAGTGCATTCACATTCACATCGCACTAATAATGCCGACTAATTCAGTGAAACGCGTCGTGCGATAAAAAAGATAAATATATTGATCTCATAACAGAAAACTAATTGTTTTTTATAAAAAAAATTTGTTATGGAGTGTTTGGGCCATAGTTTATCTGCAAAATGCACTTACGCTTTGAAAAATACCACAATCTAACGGTATTTGACCGAAATTTTCTTATTCATATAATTTTCATATTCATTAGGGCTCAGAAAACTAGTCATTTCGATCTCTCGACTCATCTACGTTGTTAATTTTCAAGCTCTCTACTTTACAAAGCTCGTTTTGTATCATACGTGAGGCACCAAAGTATGAGCGCTTTTTGTAGTTACTCTGTTTTTCTGAGTATTTATTTTTTTTGTGTTTAGTGAACAAATCTTTTCGATCCGTTGGAAAAGGGCCAAAAGTGGTATTGAATATTGATTAATACTGGAATTCAACAAATTCTGTGCAGGAATGAACAGATTAATTGGCAGATGACCCCTTCCATTAATCTCTTCGACGATAAGTTTTTATTATTGCATATGAATAACTATTTACATCGCTAATATCAGTTAAATTTATTTTTAATAGCGTTGCCATTCGAGCGTTTTGATTGCGTTTGCTCGTAAAACGAGCTTAATCACAGCACAAACTATATTTTTGACATTTTCTAAAATCAATCGACCATACAATACTTACACCTCCTACCTTTATGGGTGTGTGTACGTTTGATGTACAAATCAATAATTAGTTTACGTAAAAGTTTACTTTGATTTTTAAATTTTTTATTTTTTTTTTTTTTTTTGATAGTCATTTGCTAAAGCATAAAATTAAATATAAACGAAGAAGAAATCCATGATTAACATTGAAAATTTAATTGATACCAATGAGCTTAATATTTTCACGATATTTGCCACAAAATGCAATAATCTCAATACTATCTGGGTAGTCGACAGATTCTTGGCTGAAAAATTCTGCGTTGTATACCCCAATTTAAAGCCTTTATTAAAAGAATACAAGGAAAAAGCTACTTTCAACACTCAAAAAGATGCAGAGAAGTCTCAACGCGGGGTCCTTAACAACTCTCCACGAGCCGAACAAAGACATTGCGCAGAATCGAAGACCAGCGGTAACACATTCGAAGATCTTTGCCAATATTGCGAATATTCTGAAGAAAGCTGACATAAACGCTTTACCCACGAGCCAGAAGTTTAAAATAGTATCCAGACTATCCAGACACCCAAAAATAAGAAGCAGAAGGAAGAAGTATGAAGAATGTCAAAAATTTCATGTCAAACATGTCACAAAAAATAAGTTAGACAAACGAAGTGCCCCGCTAAAACTAGGAACAACGAGCACATCAAAGAAGCAGAAAAGTTAAAATTGAAAAAACCACCCAGTAATACCGCCAAGTCAGCCGTTGCTAAACATATCAGAGAAAACGACCACGTAATCGATTGGGAGGATTAGATAGTACAATAAGTAACATACAAGGAGATATAAGGAAACTGGATGTATGTATACGTTTGTATACAAAAGCCTGCGAATCGTTCGGCAACCGGAAAAATTAAGACTCAACGAAGACTCAACATAACTCACGTATATTAATTAGATATAAACATCAAAGGAACATTAATTAGAAACAATAATAAGTATTTATGTTTTTTTTAAAATAGGCAATTTCAACGTAATTAAACAATACTCTTACTTGTACAGTAAGGTATTAGGCAATCGAAAGTAAAAACGATTTGGAAGAAAATAGGTAGAATGATGAAGGGTATAAATAGAATAATTGGTCACTTGGTCAAAAGGAAACACTGAAGGAGGGAGCACTTTTACTCGCCAAATATATATTATTAAAAACAAATATGCATTTGCGTCTTTTAGCGGAAAATTAAACAAATTGAAAACAAAGTTGTTTTTTTTTTTAATTTTTTTTAACACAAAGTTTTTTTTTAATTTTTTTATTGAAGTTTTATGAAGTTCGATTCGATTATGTTGATGTTGAATACGATTAGGATGTTTAATATCAAAATGGTTTTAATCTCAGGTTTCCCACACAGGCGTCGCCGCCATATGATGTATAATAATGTAGACAATTAACGCCCATAATGTAGACAATTTTTATTCATGCTTTCCATGCATTTAAACATTTAATATTTAATTTTTGATCATTTGATTTTTGACCATGCATACAACTAAACATATAACAAAAATATTGGTTAGTCGAGTAGCACCGGGACCTCGACTAATCTATCGTTATTAATAAATTATTACAAAAATAAGTGAATAAATGCAATAACTCTATCAATATATCATCGAAAGTGCTATAAATGGGTACATATATGTTTCTGAGAGTGCTGAACTTGAACCTCACAGCCCCGACTCCCTCCGAGTGGAGGTTCAAAAATATGTGAATAATTGCAATAATAAGTGAACTTATTTTTGCAATTCGTCAACAACAATAGATTGACCACTCGGAGGGCTCGAGGCTATGAAATTCACATTCAGACTCCAAATTTCTGTCCTAGTCGAGGTCCCGGTGCTACTAGAACTAGAGTAGGTAATTCAGAAGTCATACTAAAAATGTAACTTTATGTTAGATTAAGGAATGGATGAAGATTACACCTGAACAAAAGGAAATATTATCACCACCAAGTTCTGAAGCTGTATCACCATCGGTTTTCTCTCCATCAACTGAAGCACAGCAAGAAGGAAGAAACAACCAAGACATAGTGGCATCGGTAGACTGCTCTGTTCGTCACACTTCTGCTCATCAACCTCAGATTGTACCAGGGGATTTTCCGGTGCAAAAACTTCCAGGCAGAGTGCTGAAATTCCAGACCAGTTGGTACGAGAAATTTCTGCTGGAGCAGAAGGCGTAAGCTGTTTTTACTGTACAAGATATGCTCAACTGTGCCCAGGCAAAACGCTGGCTACCAAAGCAGATAAGTCTTTAAATGAAAAAGGGTTCAACAACTGAAAAAAAGCTACTTAAAAATTTGGAAACCACCAAACGAATGATACTCATTCCCAAGCCGTTTTAAGCTACTTTCAGTTACAAGCACCTTATGAGTCAGAACTGTCACATGTTAAACTCAAACAACAAGAACTTGATACTGTGCTGCTGTGCTGCTGCCTTGCTTGGTTGGTTTCGAAACTCGAAACCAACCAAGCAAGGCCCGGCGGACCCAAGCAACACAGTATTAATTTTGGCCTGCGGCAACAACCAAACGAACTTCAACAAGAACTTGCTTCAAAATATCTGAGGACTACAATAAGTAGTGTAAAGTATCTTGTTAGACAAGGTCTGGCAGTAAGAGGTCACTAAAATGATGGAACTATTGAAAGTTCACTGTGAAGACAAGCCGTCTTTGAAACGATGGCTAGAAAAAGATATTACCTATACTCACCCTACCATACAAAACGAAATTATACAGATTTTTGGAAACGAAATCGTGTCCAGTATAGTTCAGAGCATTAAGTTAAGAAACCCTTTGATGTAATCTGTCATTTGTGATGGGACGCGAGATATTGCTGGCAATGAACAGGTCAGTGTTTGTGTCAGGTGGGTTGATGGTGATCTCCAACCTTGCGAAAGTTGTTTGGGGATTTATGAATCGCCAAATACATGTGGAACAAATAAAGCAGCTTTTATTTTGGACGTTTTGCCTAGCTTGCAGCTCCCTTTGTCCAATCTTCGTGGGCAAACTTACGATGGAGCTGGTAACATGAGTGGTATCCATAAGCGAACTCAGTCGGTAGTAATAGACAAACAACCACTTGCTGACTACATTCATTGTGGTGCTCACTGTGTCAATCTAGTAATGAAAGCAAGCTGTGACACTTCAAGAACTGTCAAAAACGCAATGGATTGGGTCCATCAGCTAGGAGGATTGTTTTCGAACACAAAAGCTAAAGATGAATACAAACGTATAGTTGAAGATGCAGCTCAAGGTACACTCAGTAAAATTGCAAAAATAAAACCTCAGTGTCCCACAAGATGGATATACCGGAAAGGCCAAATCAATGAAATTTAACACAAGTATCCATTACTTTGGGAGTATTTTGAAGTCATTGAAATGGCTGTACATGGTCTCAAAACTCGTATACTTGAACAGGCTGGTATGAAAAACCAATTCAGCTCAAGAAAGTTCTGCTAAAACGAGAAGGTTATGATGTAAATGTGCTAGCGCCATATCCGGAAATCAACTGTCAAATATTGAAGTCAGAACTTGAGCTTTTCCAAAAACAAATTGTTTCAATGAAAAACCTGCTAGTACAAATGTAAGATTTTGGGTATAAATTAGTGTTCAAGCGTCAATTTAAGGTCACAATTTTTCAGAAACTTTACGGGGGACGACCTCCTGACCCCCATTCGTCCCCATCAAAGTTTTTATGCTGAGGACGCCAATGGTTGCCGAGAAAAGGATTTTCCTGTTGCCATTAGAATAAAGCGTTGTAGTTTGCGATCGCAACTGGCACTGAAGAATTCAAAGTAATTTATAACTGATAGACCAACTTAGGGGTGTTCGAGATGTCAACTGCGATAGACGCTGTTGTGTTGTTGCCTTGATCTAAAGTATGTGACTGCTGGAAGCGATTAGCGCCTTCCACTGAGGCCATCGTTTCTTAGATTTTTTTAGTAGAAGTATTGAGGAAGATTCGTTTTTTACGGAGCATTATCTGTCTCGCTAAATGTGTAATTATCTATGAACATTCGTAAGCCCAATTTAATTTGAAAAGGATTTTTTTTAAATTCAGCCCACATCCAAACAATCACTTAATGGGCTATTTAAGAGTAAAAAATTATATTATAATTATAATTATATTATTTGATACACTCTCCGTATATTCTTGGGTGTGAATTTTACCATCTTGAATCTTGCGTCTTACCTGCCTTTTGAATATGATATTTTCCTCGTGAGGATAAAAGGATCATCGAAATAACTCGATAGGTAAGACAGATCTTGCACTGTCATGTTCATTTAATCCATCCAAGTGGTAGACTCATTGTGGTCATTTAAATAATTGTTAAAACTAAAGTTAATTCAATAAATATTATATCAACTGTCAACATTACCATTCACAGTCTTACTGCATACATCAGTTTTCAGGGTCGTACGTTACAATAAGTGAACTTTCGATGCATTCTCCTTAAGGTGCATAATCAGTCAAGCCGACATGTTTTTTTAAAAACCAACCAACTAATCTTGTCCATTAAAAGCTTAGATTTTTCAGCTGATACGACGATATCTTAATAATTTTAAAGCATCCATACCGGTAAAATCTTTCCAAATCTGCTGCAATGAATGTATCATATGAGCCATACCTTTCCTTGACCTCGATTTCAAGATCAAGATGATGTAACATTTTCACATGAAAAATTAAATGCCGATTTTTAATAATGCAGCTGTAATCGGATACGTGAATATCAACAACAATCACATTCCCATACAGTTTACATGGCGCAGAAAAGTTAGACACTATGAAGGAGTCCAAAAGTACAATTTCGGCAAACGTACAAATATTACGAAAGGTGGAAAAACTCAAAGTATTTTGTCACCATTCCATGTGTGACTTTAAGCTTTTTGACCATCTTCGGATGTGCCCGAATATGAGGTATAGTGAAAAACTTGTGAATGGAAATGCATTTCATATTTGTAACCTCTTGCATACTTCACAGAGCCAAAAAATTAAATGTCGATGACTTTATAGTGATAGTAAGCAAGTGATACACATTTCATCAGGTAAAGGTCATGAAATTAATACGTTTTACGACAAATTATGAAAAGTTATTTCGCTCGTGATGACATCGAAGCTTAAAGTTGTTAAAAAATTAAAATTATTGCAAATTTAAAAAAAATTAAACCGTCAAAAAAATGTTCACCGGCAAATTGAACAGTAAATGCAAAATTTGAACTCTCATATGTAAACAAATTTATCAAATTACAACCACTTAAATTACCTTTTGAATGCGCCTTGCCCTGTATAATTAAAAATGACATAAAGTTGTGCAATATCTTACATGAAATCACACTTAAGTGATTCTGAATCACGGTAAGCCTAACGTGCGGGACATTAACATGAGGGGTCAGTTGGACGTCTTTCAGATAAACTCAAGTTTGAGGGAATAGTTTAAAAATGATTAATAATGATCACATTTCTCAATTATTCAAAAAAAAAATTTTATATGAAACTAATTACAAACCTTTTGTTCTGTCAGATAGAGTCTCAGTCAAAAAAGATCTGTCAGATAGAGTCACTTCAAATTTCAATCCATACGCAGATGTTGTTTTGAGACATATACGACTGTCACTCATTTTCATTGCATTTTCGCACATGTACACTCCTTAAAAAAAGAAACAAAGATGTCTTATGTCATTATTAAGTCAGACACGATCGTGAAAACATGGGTACGGATAAAGTTCATTTACGGCATTGTATTTTGTACGAATTTCAACAAGGAAGAAATGCTACAGAAGCGCGTCGAAATTTCGTGAAAGATTTTGGTGCAAATGCTGTTTGTAATCAAACATACAGAAGATGGTTTTTAAAATTTCAAGCAAGTTATTTCAACCTCAGTGACAAGCCACGTTCCGGATCGCCCTCTTAGACCGATGACGACATTATCAAGACTATGACAACATCAGAGATTGCAGAGAAGCTGAGTTAAACTCAACAAACCATTTCGACCATATTCGGAAGCTAAGATTGATCTTTAAATATTCTAAATCATCAGTTAAGCGAGAAAAATATAAATAATTGATCTTGATCATATATCTATATCTCTGCATCTCTACATCATCTCTCCAAATGGGAGACACCGTGAAAAAGAGTATATTGTGAGTTCGGACAGCCTTCCCCCTTCACTTTTAAGCCGAGCTTCAATCTGAAGAAGAAAATGTTGTACATACGATGAGACATTCAAGGACCACTACATTATGAGCTTTTGAAACCTGATGAAAAGCTGCATACGGAGAGATACTTTAATAAAATAAGTGATTTAAATAATATACGATGATATACAGACACAATGAATAATAAACAATAAAAGGAAAAAGGCCGGCGATGTTCAAGAGGAAGCATGTCGTACTGCATCATGATAAAGCCAGACTTTGCGACTCCAACTTTTCCAACTTTACGATCCAGACCGCGTAACCTCCGATTACCACTTGTTCCTCTCTTTGGAGATCTCTTCACAGGAAAAAATAATTCAAAACTGAAGCCGATGTTAACCAAGCACTAATTGAGTTCTTTGCCTCTTAAAATAAATCATTTTTGTGAAATTACATTTACAAGTTGCCGTCTGATAAGAAGTCATAAAAAACAATGGAAATGTACTCCACAATAAGTATGATTAAATCTAGGAAAATTGTGTTGCTTTCTTTCAACTCAGAAACTGACATATTTATCCGGTAGAATTAAAAATTTAAGCTTGGTCATTGAAATATATGCGTTCATTGATATGTTACCTAAACATCGAGCTCTTCAGACATATAGTTATATTTTTCCTCGAGTTCTTCAGTATGTAGCCGAAGATTTATTGAACCTAGCTCACAAGGCGCTGGCTTGATATATCATTCATGTCTAGTATATTGCTACTTCCTGTCAGGTTACTTATTGATCTTGAACCAGAAGTGGTGAAATTTCAATAGCTTTCACATGTACTTTCGCCGAAAGCCCAGCGCATCCTTAATATTGAAATTTCCCGAACTGAATCGAGCAAAACACTCCTTTGTCCAGTGTTTACTTACAACATTCTCACCGTTAGACGCCAACATTTTTTAACATGCTTTGGTTGTATTCATAACTTTTCTATAATAATAACGTCCCGCGCGGTCCCAGGCGTATGCCTTACAGATTTCTTTGCGGTCCTTAATGTGTTAAGTGCCTCCCAGAAATCCACAAAGAAAGACAAGAAATGAGTGAAATCATCACAGCAGTTAATTGACCAAAGCAAAACATACCCAACTGGATTCTATCTAAAGGAAGACTTGGACTAAAAAACACTTTAGAAGTAGTAGAACGCCTAAATAAACAAGAGCAAACCAATGAGGATGAAATATTGGTTTTATTCGATGTAGAATCATTATTCCCAAGTATCCCAATCAAAGACGCGATATATATATTTGAAGAATATATACATATCAACACTGCCCGATCATATTGCGCCACGCGATGCTAATTGTCAACTGTTTTCAGCATTACTCCGACGATAGTTTCTGGACGGAGCTCTCTAATTTCGCTGCGGAGGTCCCTTCGCTGCTGTCTCCACCTTTTACAGTAGGAGAATGTGTGACAGACGTCATCCAATTCTCTTGCGCAAAACACACAGTTAGGAGACCGTGCTCTGTCAATTTTGTACAGGTAGAACCGAAAACAACCGTGCCCGCTTAAGAGCTGGGTCAAGTAGAAATCGGTCACAGTATGCACTAGACTGAACCACGGCCTCAGGTCAGGGATCAGACGTGCAGTCCACCCTCCCCTTGTTTCTTGCTCCCAGGACTGTTGCCAATCGCTGAGATAGCGACGTCTCTCTTCCCTGGTGATCTTTTCTCTTCGGTCTTCGCCTCTGCGCAGGTAAATACTTCTGCACTCTCACGCAAGGAGGGCGATGGGTATCACCCCTGCGATTAACAGCACTGCCACCCCGGAGATCGTTCGATATGCGCATGAGATTCGCAATGCTCCTTGTCTCTGCACCTGTGCCAACCGCTTCCGGTGTAACTTCTTGCTGAGACCGTCGCCCCACAGTTCTGATCTGTAGAGTAGAAGCTACTGTACAACGCTCATTAGGAGTCGTCTCCTTGATGTGGTAGGCCCCCTTATGTTGGCCATTAATCGGGTGAGTGCCGTCACACGGGTGACGTCATCGATGCAATCACCTCAATTAAATGAACAAACAATGGTGACGACATCGATGCCGCCACCATTGCTCAATCAAACCTATCATATGGAATTGACCCCAAGTGCTAATGAACTCCCAGTTAACTGGTCAACCTAATTTAAAATTAATTTGTTAAAGTAAACAAGAATAGAATGAATCGCATAGCAAATATTTCCAACAATTATGCTGGTCATACAAGTTAGCGAAATTCCAATTGCAATGAGGAAATGTATTGACCAAGCATAAATTCAGTAATAACAAAATGTATTGATATGCACAATCTAGAATATAGATCATATCGACAAAAGAGAAAGCTTAGTGGTAAGTGAAAATTGTAAAAAGCATCTAGTATAAGAAATACTCCCGAATTATACAGTCAATTTAAAAACAATTAAAATTGTTTTTCTATTTTTTTACGGATATAAAGAAGAATCTACATTAGTCACGCGCTGCAGCCTTGTCAGCTACTGCCCTGATTTGTTGGGAAAAAATCATATTCGAGCCTATCAGGACGCCCAGGTACTTTACTGCTGATTTCGATTCAACCAGCTCGTCCCTTATACTGATAGGCCCTACTCTGGGGATTCTTTTCTTCGTTTCTTCGTTCTTTGACCACTTCGGTTGTTTCCAGTGCCAGCTTAAATCCTTGAGCGTTCATCCAGTCCATTACCCTCCGCATTAACATATTGAGTCTGAGTTGCGCATGGTCTAATGTGCGTCCAGTAACCAGCGCAGCGTACATCGTCCGCATAGCCAATCAAACGTGACTCATCCGGCAGTTCAAGCTGCAGCAGTCCATCGTAGGAGATATTCCACAGCTTCGGGCCAAGGATAGAGCCATGAGCGACACCTGAAGCAAGAATTGTACTTCGCCTACCCTCCTTCGAGTCGTAGAGTAGGCTACGGTCCTTCAAATAGTCTCTGAGAATCCGCATCAGGTACGCTTGTATTTTATAGCGCTTCCAGAATATCCACCCATCTTGCGCTGTTAAATTCATTTCGGACATTCAGAGTAACCAGCAGGACGACCCGTCGCGTGGAAATACTGTGAGACTCCGCAAGTTGGACCGCGCTCACTACTTCACTACTTTATGGACACATTAGAAGATGATTTAAAAAAACGAGGACTATTTCCATGCTTTTGGGTGAAACATGTAGATGATATTTTGGCGATAGTTAAAAGAGACCAATTAAACGTTATATTTAACAGTATAACTAAAATTCACTAAGATTTCAAATTGTATTTAAAAGAGACGAAGAACAAAACGGATAATTAAGCTTTTAAGATGTCAAGATCGCAAGATAAGGGAAAACTTGGCGATACGATATATACAGGAAGCCAAACGCAACGAACAATAGCATGTTTCTACCACAGCTGGCCACATTAAATGGCAATATTCAACGCAATATTAACTTACCGAAGATAACTTCAACAAAAAAGAGCAGTTTATCCAAGACACAACAAAAAAGAACGGATACATGGAAACATTATGAAGAAAAAGAAAAAACAATTGGCAAATGACAACCTAACAACATTCTTCAAATAGAACAGGGAAATCAACCAGCTAGAGAAGAAATGGCTAGCCGTTACGAACAAAGTTGGACAGAAAAATTGGACGAATTTTCAAACCGTGGGACATTTCAATAGCGTCAATAAACAGCAACACAAGACCAAGTTCAGTACTGGAAACATCAAAGGGCAAATAAACGGAAAACGAAAAGAGCGGCATATATGAGATTGTATGTAAAGACTGCCCAAAAACGTACAGAGGACAAAAAAAGAGGCTGGTAACAACGAGAGTTCAGGAGCATCTACGAGAAGCTTAAATTAGAAAGAAACATCAAAAAACAGCGCATGTAAGTCGATTGTTACAAAACACATAGTAGAATGCCAGCATAACGTGCATTGGAACGTTAAGAAAGCAACGATAGGTAAAAAATTGGATGCATATGACAAGATTTTCACCTTGATATCAAAAGAGCAAAATCGGCTAAACACAGGCACAGGAAATTGGGACACAAAACTGACGGGACTAGCCACATAAAAAAACAACAAAAATAAACACCCGAATCAACAAATAAAAGAAATTCCACTTCACATCAATGCGCTTCCTTTACCTCGTAAAAAGTATACAATATTAAGCCGCGCTGATTGGAAGTCACTTTCCTTATAATTAATTACCCTCATTGGCGAAAAAAATAACTTCGGAAACATTTCCCCCCTAAAAACAAACTCTGGATTTTACTAGGACTACCATTTTTTACCATATTTTATCATACACCACCTCTTATTGGCTTGCAGTTGATGATTCCATTCAAAAATTCCTACCTCCTTCCGCAGACTTCAACAAAGAATCAAACAGGAATCACAAGGTTTTAACTTTTCGTTTTCAGGCCAACCTTTCGAAAGCTCCCATAGCTTTTCGACAATTTTTGATTCACTCACCTGTCAGTCGTCATAAAGAGTGTCTCGCACCGCACGAATGCTTTTGTCTGCAGCGCTTGCTGAAATTCGATATAACGTGGCAGAAAGCTTAATTCGCAGTTGAAACGCTTAAGGATAGCTACATATACTACTGTGTGTATATTAAAAAGTAAGGTGAAATTGTCATTTAAAACTCCCGGGCATTAGCACTGTCTATGACACTTGCCAAGCGTGATTCTGTTATGCAGAAGCAATGAAATACGGACAGAATCGATATATCTGTGACCTAAACTTTAAAACTAGCTTCCCGTTGAAAAACAAAGTCGAAAGACCTTCATGTGGAAACTTTTTCCTAGGTCTCGTAGCTTTTGCAGGGTTTCCGATTATTTTGAATAAGAGGCAAAGGTTATGGTTCCTTTAATTTATGTTCCTCATCATGCAGTGTTAGGCGATTGTGGCAAATTTGAATTTAGGAGACACAGTTTCAGTAAAATTATTCGGATTTTCGACTTCACCAAAGAGGTCTTGATCACAACGGAAACTTTTGAGAACGTATTTCCCCAGAGCAGAGACCCTTCAACAAAGAAACTTGAATGAAATCAAGAATTTTATACAACCAAGGAATAATCGAAAATTCGCAAAATTTTTGATGCTTTTCCTTTGATTTGATACTGATACTGGCCGTATTCAGGAACAATCTTTGAAAGCAAAAATGATAAAGGTATAGCCAAAAATCATGAATGATTGAGTCTGGTATAGTTATCCTTCAGGGTAACCATAGAGTTCAGTACAGTCTTGATATTGTTGTGATCACAGCATCGGAAACTTTGCAAGACTAGGCGTAAGAAACTTTTTTTATCATTATTCGGTGCTGTCCTATCATAGAACTTCGGCACATTTCGGTACGGCTAAGTAACTATGTAACATAAGTACTTATTGGTACTTTCATGATTTCCGCGTCACCATTCTCATTATTGAAAGAAATATGGGCTAATGACTCTCCAGGATATAAATGTGAAGCGATAATCAAAACCGTAGACTTACATGTATGCAAAGAGCTCTCATTGACAAAAACTAAGCCCTCTGTGGCCCATATTCTACAACCGCTTAGAAAAAAATTGTTTTCCTTGCTCCCTAATAAATTATGACTGAGGACCTACTTTTCAACCTTTATGCTGGTCAAAATAGCATAATCAAAGTGTTGCTGGCAGTTTTCTTACTTCAATTGTGACATTTGCTGAACTATAAATGAGTTATTATGTGTTCTGTGGGTAAATTCTCCGGAAATATCTGCGTACAAGTCCTGGTTGAACATCTCATTGTTAATACTGCTAGGTTATCCTAATAGTACCTCTCTCACGTTAAATATTTTCAGCTATATGAGCGGTGTAATATCTTCTATCAGTACAATAAAGTTTTTTTCCTATCACTTGTTAAAAATTGAAAACTGGAGGGTTTATCAAAATCTTTGATGTTCCGACGTAGATATTGAACCTTTGCTTATTACAAGCAAGGCATTGTATCCTCATAGTGTGCAACATCCTGTATTGCACTTCGTTCGGACACAACCAACGATATCTTCCAGGTTTCGTATGAAAGTCAGCGTTCGTTGAATTTTTTTCAAAACTTTTAAAAAAATCTAACAAAGCGCCGAAATCGGAGGATTTTTAAAGTTCCATCATGGTTGAAAATGGCTGAAATAGTGCTGCTAACTCGACTCAAGGAAATCATCCGTGATTTAATCTTTATAACCAAAGATGAATCCAGTTCAACTATCACGGTTGGTTCAAAGCATCAGAACAGGACTTATCCGCAGAATATCGTTATGTTTTTTCTAAGTTTCATTGCGTTTGATATAGCGATAGCCTTTGAAAAAAGTTCTTTAACCAAGAATTTCTGCAATTGAAGGCAATTTGTAAATCTTTATTCTTATTTCAATGTACATAATGGCTTTGAGAGCGTAAAACGTGGTTTGAATTAAATTTTCGAAAGAATTCGCCGGAATACTTCTTGGTGTTTCACAAATGCTTGAGTACTAAAGTATATCAGTAGCTCATTTCAAATTTCAAATTTCAAAATAAACTTTAAAATAAGATGTCTCAACCCTGAGAACAATTGATGATGTTAAATCCTGCACAACATATTTGCTGGGCAACCCAGAAACTTTTAACATAATAAGGAGTAGCTCTTATTGCACCTCGGCAGTTCTAAGGATCTCGACCAGAGATGATCGTTAAATATAACCATATGTGAAACCCAATTATTATCACAATAAGAACGGAACGATTTCACGAGGGATCTAAAGATGCAAATAACTGCCGCTAACCTCCTCGTATCAAGACTATTGAAAAAGGATATGAATGTTAATAACACTTCGTTTCCTTGGTACCGCAATATTAATAACCAAGAAAGCAAAGGTCGAACGTTGCATCACATTTTGCTTAAGATCTAGTGTATTGCGAAAATATTCCTTAGTGCAAATGTTTATCATCGAATATGAAGAGAGCGTAAGGAGTTTGTTCATTGGCTCATCAAAAAGAAGTTTCGAGGCAGTCCTTGTGCATAACGACAATAAGTACTAGGGGGCGTTTTTTAAGTTCCCGAAATGAAAATAAGAAGTGAGGATAAAAAAAATTATTATTTTTCCATATATTCACCTGCCACTCTCATATTTTATTCAGATCTTTCAATTAGCCTTTGTATACCTTCCTAAAAAAATTTTTGTCTTTGTCCGAAAAATAAGCTTAAACTGCGACTTAAATTTCATCGCTTGAAAACTTCCTCACACTATTTTTTTGAAACTTTACGAACGAAAGGTTATACCGGGAGCCAGATTAGGACTGTAGGGTCGGTGATCAAAAATATGGAAGCCCACCGTGTGCGTAAACAGGCGCATTGACTTGGAGAATGAGGACACCTTTGATCAATTTCCCCTTCTTTTTTCTTTTATAAATTCCTCCAGCCTCTCTATTATCGAAGCGTAGGCTTCTCTGGTTTTGGAGATGCCTTTACCTTTGAAACCTGTCAACAGGCTCCTTTCTTGATCCCAAAAAAATATGGCAATGATTTTACCAGGCCACTGCAACACCTTGCACTACTTGTGTGGTAGATTACTCTTTTTGTGCCACTTCATAATGGCAATTCACAATGAAACGAGGTTTTGTCTCCAGTTACAATTCGATTCAATAGTCCACCCTTGTCTGCACTACAGAGGTCCAATAACGAACACCATACACGGTTTTGTTTCAAAGCTTTCTCATCACGCACCAAGCCCTGGCCTTTGTCATGTCAAATAATTATGAAGAATTGTGAAAACTGTTGTATCTGATACTTCAAACATTTTCCCAAACCGTTCAGCTTTAATCTAGCATCTGTCAGTCTTAATATTTTGGTTTTTGAATGATTGCCGGAACGGTCACTTCGATCAGCCACACGGTCCGTGGGTCGTCTTCAACTGAGTTCAAAGTGTCTGTGCCATTTGTAAACCATGATTTTACTTGACCAAGAGTCCCCGTAATCGGAAGCCATTTCTTCCCGCATGATTTCCGCTGACTTTTCTGTTTAAGGAAAGGAAAGCTTAATGACAGCGCGGTACGCAATTTTTCCCATAATTAATCCTTACTTTTCAATTGAGATGTTTGATCAACGATAATTCAAGGATTACTGACCCGATTCGCATAGAACTTGGTATTCATACTGACATTCAGTTTCTGAATGCGTTATTGAACCGTTAATCACATTTACAAATGACCTCTTCCTACATTCCGTGAACTTAAAAACGCACCCGCGCCAACAATGCATTCCTTCAAATGCATTGACAATTTGAAAAATGTGTCGGATCAATCGAAATACGTAAAACAAGATTAGATGGTCTGTGGAAATCTAAAAGTTTTAAGTACGCAACTATGTTGCGTACTTCATACTCCAAAATATGAGAAAATTGTGAAGAAAATTATTGAGATTTTCGGAAAAATTTAACACTGAAAAACGCATTGAATTGCTCTTCATTAATTCACATTAGGACTACTTTTCTTTTCTAATAGTTTGGAAGAAGAAGACGAAAGATTTTACCACGTTTGAAAGACATGGAACTTCGCTATGAAGGAAAGTGAAATAAAGTCATCATTGTACACTTTTGTTGTCTGCTAAACTGAATTGATTCAAGTCAGAATTTCATGCGAAAATTAAGCATGGAGCATGGGTGCAAAAAAGGCAAAATACCCCAAAAGTATTCAATGTTTTCAATTTATTTATAATTGTCCCTTAAATTCCACGGTAAGAAAAATATAATTAATAATGTAGATTTTTTTTGCGAATCAGCTTAGCTCAAAAAAATTGATATTGGTAGCAGAAATCCAAGTACATATTATCAGCGTGCCTTAATACCTCGAAATTAGCATTCTAATCGAGGAAAACGAGGAATTAGTAGAAGTAATTAAAATTTGCGAATCTGTATTACAAATTAATTTTAACAAAAGTGTGGCTTTGAAGCTTTAAATAATAAATTGCTACCTTAGCGTGTTCTCAACTCTCATACAACAGAAGGAGTAACAATAGAGGTACAGAAAACACATAATAGCAGAAAAACACTGCAATCTGTGTTTCAAGTAGACCAGTTGGTCGTTTTGAAATGTTCAAATTTGCAGCAAACACACTCGAACGTAATGTATTAATTTTCATAACATCTGATACCTTATGTTTTACAAGGAAAAAGTTATAAATTTGTGTAGGATAATACTTTACTTTAATTTTTATCAATTATTAGAACTCTTTTTTGCCAATGTTAAGAAAAAGGAATAAACGTTTTGTGACTTTAATTAAGAAAGCCCACAATCAAATTTACCTCAGCGACGCTTCCATTAAATGAAACTTCTTCACTTAAATGGAATGCAGTTGCAACATTTGCTTAGCAACCTTGGAGTGCTAATGCAAGCTTTATGATCCTTTCTGACATTTATTAAAATAGTGTAAATTAAACAGTCGCTTGTTTTCCCGTGTTCATGCGGCTAATCATAGCATGGAAATTCAAGAATTACTTGACCTACTTTGCAGGCTTAAAATAACGATTGCGATTTCCAGCCCCAATCATTTGACGTTCAGGCTTCATCTTGTTTGTGATACAGTCTTTTTCAGTTCAGTTCTTTTCATGTTAAACAATTTAGCCAAAGGTTTTGAACAAATTTTCGCACAAATTTATATTTAACGACTCCATTCAGCCACACTCGATCAAAGATTTAACTTTAGGTAGGTGGTCTACTTGCTAAACATCTCTTCGTCGAGTCTTATTTCTGCCTCATAATTAAAAAGCCAAAGAAATACGCGTTCGTCTATTTTTTTTTTTCACCTTTATGTGTGTACCAACTCTATCTCAGGTGTGTTGGATTGCTACTTAGTCAATTGATAGATACCAAGGTTCATAGTTGGAGCAATGCAAAGAAGGCGCCAACGATCCCACCAACCCAAACTTATCAGTTAGTAGGTTTATGGTTGCTTTTGAGGGGCTCGAGTGGCACATTTGATCGGCTCCGGACTCTTGGCCGCGGCTCATACCCAGGCTACCTGTTGATCAAACCATACCTGCATACTCACCTGGTTATCATAAAATGTAAGCAGTACCTCAACAATTGCACATAATAAAGAAAATCTAAAAATCTCTTAGCTTCGGAGGCCGTTCAAGAAAAGTTTCTCGTGATTCGAAAAAACAACGTTCGCTTGCATCGGGAGAGTGCGCTTTTCGCGAAAAATCGTTTTGATACCAACCTCTCCATGCAAGAAACGCGCTAATCGTCTACACCAATACCACATGTGAATAGTGCTATAAATTTGGTACCAATACCACACGTTGTTGTAATATAAACTAATGCATAGTTTCTTGTAAGCGTATCGGCAATCGGATCGGCTGCTGTGAGTTGAACTGCAAATAAATGCATTTCGTGCGATGGGGCTAGTTGCTCCTTTAACCATTTTCTTTGCTGGCTTTTCCGTAAAAGTATTTGTTGCTTCTGTTGCTCTCTTCGGCGCCGAGTGCTGGCAAGCCTAAATAGTCAAAGACTTTCGATTGTGGTCATTTTGCTGGCGAATGTTAACGTGTCCGTGTCGTTAATTCAACCCGATTGCGTTTTACTTACTCTAAAGTAGTTTGCACCATCAACCAAAGTAGTTACCGTTTCAAATCCATTTCAAATTATTCGCACCATCATCACATCAAACATGCTTACTCGACCATCGTGATTTCCACTCGTAATCGCTTTCTTAACTTACCATTTTGTTTATTTGCTTTCTTCCAGATAATTGACGAAAATTCTAAAATCACTCAACAGTAATCAATCTTTGGATTATAGTCATTAAACGTAACACAACAAACAAACCTAAGATACATTCACAATGCAAGGATTTAAGTGGAGTTTAAGTTTAGTGCTAGTGGCGTTGGTAGCAGAAATCGCTTTTGCGGCACCCAACGTAAGGATAAAGCGACAAGATGCAGTCGAGCTCGGCGAGCCCGCAGACTCCTTGGACGAGTTAAATCCCATCGAAGTCGAGGTAATTGATTCCATTATGTTAACAATTTCAATTGTGCAATTCCGATAAAATATTATTTCATCATTGCACTTTGTTGCAAAAACATGCGTGGGCTTAAATCAAGATATTCGCGATCGGGCATCAATCATGTTTCCAGGTCGGTTGTCTTCGATTGTCCCATGGCCAGCGCTCCTATTATGCAAATTTCTTCATATCAAAGTTATGTGTCGTTTTTTTTTTGTTTTGTTATTTTTTGTGTTTCGAACGGTGTTAGCGCATACGGTCAACATTTACCATATTTGCCAACATCTAATAACAATCTGTTAAAATGCCAATTTCGGGTGAAGAATTATGAAGATTCGTTGCGAGAGCATAGTCCATTGCCTGTTGGATTATGTAACCACTCAAATAAGCCGGTTGATATGATTCAGTACTGGTTTCTGTTGCATTTTATTCGTGCATTCAAATTATATAATTTTAAAGTGCAGCGTTGCAATAAGTGACATGATTTACACGCGTACAATAGCATTCTTATGGTTTCGTGGTGGCCAGGAGTATCTGGATTATCAAATAACTACCATTTACTTACACTTCAAAAAAAAAGAAACAAACATAGTTGCAACTGAAATCATTGGAGCTAAACTATCTGCACAAAGTTAATGAACATCAACACTTTCAGACGTGATTTAAAATAAACATTCGTGAATCGATTAACTTGAAAATATTTGGAAATAGCAATAAAGTAACAATTTTCTTGAGGTCAGAAACGTCTGCAATTGAAAACAGTTGTTAAGTTGTTATTCTTATTTTAATGTACTTTATGTCTTTGAGAGCGGTTAATGTGGTTTCAGTTAAATTTTGGAAAAGTGAACCAATTTACATAAAAATAAATTAAACAATTATTCCACTTACAAGTCCTTAGTCGGTCAGGGATTTATTTGTCGTATTCACTAATTCTTGATAGAGTCTTGTTTCAAATTGTGCAATTATCTCTGGTTTCTGGTGTCAAAATCTGGTCTCACTATTTATAAACTATGATTTTTTTGGGATTTTTTATTGATAGCAGATAAAAGATAGCAACAAAACTAACAATAAATCGTGCAGGATAACGTGAAGTGAATAGTGACAATCCATGAATTGAAGCAGCCAAAAAGATGGATCAATTCAACCAATTATTCATTTTTTAAATCATTTAAAAAAATAAAAAACTGGGTAACCAGGCATGCACCCAACCTTAACGAAAAGGAGTTGTCGGTAACGACTGTTTGTTTTTGAATGATACTCTCCGATGACACCGCAGCGCTAAACGATTATTTTGATTCGAGTTGTAAGAGACCATGCAATGAATTTTTTAAGGCAACATTATAGTCCATGCATCCGAAATATAGATCATTACAGTTTCAGAATTTCAAAAAGAATTTCACCTCATAATTCATCTTTGGTTATGTGTATTTGAGGATATATTTGAATTTTTTTTTTCAATATAAACACTTCGCCTTCTGTCTACCGCCGTCCCAAGTATGTGCTCGGTTGACACTAAAGAAGTCATGGAGCAATCGAACTTTTACGATTTTTTGGTAAAACGAAAAATGGGGCGATTTCAAAGAGAACGGCTCGGTGTAATTAGACACAAATATTAAAACTATCACAACAAATCACCCTCCGTATTATAAAAAATGCTCAATTGTTACAATTTCAACACATTTTTTAGGTTTATCAATCTCTAATAACTTGTCAATTGCAGTTTTTATTGCATCAAAAATTATTATTTTTAGTGAGTTTTCTTGAATATATCTATGCAGCTTTATTTAAATTAATTTTTGTTTATTGCTAAAAACTTCTTGGAGCATAAATTATTAATGAAGAAAGTAGAGAAAGAAAGAAAGCAGAAAAACGTCTGGAGTTTTTAAACATAAATGAGAGACCATTTTCTAGTTTCGCACCACGTATTACAGAGACATTCCAGTTGACCAGGTATGATTTGACCGGTTGTGAGGTGACCGGCTTGACTTTTTGTTTAATATAATACCAAAAGAATTATCACTTCAAAAGATCTTATCTAGATTTATCTACAAGTGCATAGAAGATATTAGTATCCCAACATTGTTCTGATTTGTCACGCTAAACTTAATCTTAGAACTAGGATTGTCTTCAGATCAGATGGATCAGATGTCTTAAAACCGAAGCCGTTTGTAATACTGTCCTTTTAATTATTACTTAAATAGAGATAAACCGGTATTATTATTATTTGAGTATTACCCTGTACTTCTAGTATATCGAAGAAAATATGGCGACACTCTATTAGATAAATGACATTATCAGAATATGAGAGTTTCTTCATTTGTCGGTAGTTTCAATTGTAAAACAACTTACGTCAACAGCCCCGTATTTCTTAGGAAATTATCTTGGGAACGCATTGGCGAATTTCACAGCTTATTTAGGTTGTAAGGATAGATGAAATTCACTCCGAATTTGACGTTTCATTCATGACCACGAGCGTTTTGTATGCAAAAGACTAGACTTTCGCCTTAAATAATTCCCCCTCACTTCAAGCAAGGGTTCTATAATCGCGATAGGCAGTTTTTTTACGGGAGACTATAGAGGCTGCTGTTTTGCGGAAAACTAACTAAAACTCGTTAACTTATCCAATACGGTGCGCATGCGGCCATACAAATCACGAAAATTTCATTTAAATTCCTGCAACGAGTCAGCCGGATTATGGTCATGTCTGCATGTGAGTGCTAGGGGAAACTTCTAGGTTTATAAAGTACGGCCCCACGTGAAGCGCAGCAGTGGTTGGAAACCCTTCTGATGAATGTGTCAGATTGGGACCGTACGCATTAAAAAGTAGGGTAGCCCCACCTTTTGAGAGTTGCAGTGCCATACTTATAGTGGAATGAAATGAAACTTAATTTTAAATTTCCATTGCTCAAATTTTATTACAATTAAGTGCAATTTTCTGAACTTTTCGGTAATTCTATAAATGAAAAACACTTACCTAAGCCCCATATTCTTCAAATGATTCGGAACTGGTTTCCGCGAAGTTAAAGTAGTTTTCATTCTGAATCACGTATTTCCTTAACGTTAAGACAAATGCTTTTCTTTTCATCTTTTCTTTTCAATCGTTGACGTTTCTGTTGAATCATAGCTTTGAAAAGAAGCAAACATTCTTGAAATCACATATCTACACATATCACAGTTTGCAGATATTGTATAGTAGCTACCCATTTCGGCATAAAAAATTCACAATTCAGTGAATATTCTATGCCTTCGAAAGGCTCAAAGTTGTTATACCTAAAATACTCATTGGTCGGTACTTACTCAAGAATTTATTACTCAAAATCTTCCATATCTCCTTCGATGAAATATGTATAAAAACGTGTTCGATAGTCATCATCTGAAATCTGAATCTGAAAATTTTCCAAAACTCATTCAGTCCTTTTGTTGCTGGTTAGAATGGATATGAATTTTTTCCACATATCAGTGGCATGGCTTACATTAGAATTATTGCCGTCCAAATATGATAAAATTCCAGTTGGGCATATAATTCACTTACGACTTTAAGACGGTTCAGATGGTTTGCCAAAAATAGAATTTAAAAAGAAACATTTTCAATTCACATTTGAGGAGTTAATGTATTACTTAAAATTAATTTTTATGTACATTAAAACCCAAACCATTGTTATACATGAACTTACTACGACACAAGATAAATCTCAGTCGAACTATTCTTAAATTTGCTTTAACCTCCAGCACAAAAAGTCACTTTTGTTGACATTAGTCAAGTATTAAGTGACAAAAAGAATGCAATTTTACTTGGAGAGAAGCTCATTCTTCAATTCATTCACGATTCAAATATATTCCTGCCTTAAATAACATTCTTTATTATTGGTTTATTTATTGGTTAAGTTTGGAAGCACTTTTCATTATGGTTTTATATCAATTTTCTGCCTAAAGTTTCATTTTTTAGCAAAAATGATTCGTTTTAAACTAGTTGCTGTAGATTTTTTAAAGATGAGTCTATAATGACTTAGTTATGCCAAGCTTAGTTAGCTTCCCTCAAGTGCATCTTTCCTTACATCCATTTTGTCTTGAAACTTCAGAGAAGCAAGACGGGTTTTTTTTGTGACATGAGATGCTAATTTTCCTAATTATTTTGTTTTTGCCAACCAGCCTTTCATTCATTTTTTTTATTTCCAAATGAAATTTTAAATAAACAATTAATTTTTAAAACGAGAAAACGTACCGCTTACCAAATTTTGGCAATAATATTTATGATGACCAACAAAATAATATTGAAAACCAGTGAAAAATGCAGAGTATTGGATCAATTTTTTTCATGCCATAATACCATGATATCAAGCCAGGTTTCTCTACAAAATCTGAGTCGGTTGAATAATCTTTTTATAAATTGGGTGAAGCTAATTCACTTTGACTGCTTAGACGGGAAAAATAGATGAAATATGACGTCCTTAGTTTGCTACGAGCGAATTATAAAAATTCTGCAATTTTTATTGTACAGATGATGGACTAAAACACCGTGATGATAGTAATGGAATGAAGAATATTGTTGGGTAACTCTCCCAATGTCGTGATTGCAAGTTAATCGAACCTGCATAGGCTTTCGGAATACTTGACATTTTCGGAAAGATCCTTCAACTTTGCAAAAAATTTTCATTCGTGTTTCTCCGAGTGATATCTTCCTGATCATAAATTTCATTCTCCTTTTCAAAATCTTCTGTATATTTCCATTTCAACATGTCTCGAAAAACCAGAGAGTTTTCAGTGTCATATTATGTTACATATGACCTTGGATTTACTTTTGTTGAGTTTTTCGAGTTTTTCACTTGAGATAGTATGAAAATGGGGATTTCAGTTTCTATCAAGAGAACTTTAATTTTGAAAGATTTTCGTAAGAATTTTGAAAGATTTGAAAGATTTGAATCTTCACTTTTGATGATAAATACATGGCATTTATCCTTCGTCAGCAACTAAAAGGAAAAAAGTGCATCATAATGCGACTGTTGATTTCTGTATCTATCGTTATGTCATTTATTTAGTTATGTTCATGTAATGTCCTTATTTCTTTGTTTTGTTTTGGGTTTTTATTTCAAATCATTGTATGAATTTGAAATGAAATGGCTCCCTCTCCAAAACAAGTACAATTAAATCATTGAACAGTGAAATTATCGGGTGTCCTATAATGGTTTTCAAATATGTGTTCCAATTACAATGATTTCATATTCCGTACTATCATATTCATTGTAAATATGGTCTAAAATTATAATTATAAATAACTTCACATACGTTTCAGTGGCACTGCAGTTCAGATTTCAAGTTTATTATATCTTTATTAACTTGATATTAAATTGTCTGAGATGAACAAGCTGTTGAACGTACGTTCACCATACAAATATGAAACTTATGAATTAAATCGAATTAATGGTCATCAGGGCTTAAAACACTAAATAAATATTAAGCTCAAAATAAACAAGAAGTCTACCTGCTGAATTCGAAGAAGCTGGTTGAAAGAAAGAGATTCAAAGATGACAGTACTTAACATCAAAATAAATGGTCTCATGAGGAGAAACATTTAGTATACTTTTAACAATGTTTAACATTGTACTTTTATTTAACATTTTGATAAGAACTGGCTGAGCAATGAAATTTATATGAGATGAGCGCGATGAAATGAAAATTCGGATTAAAAATTGATAAGGAAAGATTTATTTTTTACAATGTAAAATGATTTACAATGATACAAATATAATTGCAATCCAATTGATGAGAAAACGTGATTTAAAATAACTTCTATTTCAAAACCCCAAGCGTTAATTATTCTCCTTTTACTCATTCATATGACAAAAACTGGCTTTTAAATATTGAATATTACACTTATTATGTCACAATTGTAATGAATAATCTCAACAGAAGTGCAATTCAAGTCTTGAAAATCCTATGAAGATTTCAACAAGATTCATTCATGCTACAAAACAATACAAGACGACTTCCACGTAACGCAGAGCGTTCGTGGTTTACCTTTGGCAAAACTCAATTGAAAATTTGCATATATCAATTTACCACACATGGAACTGAAGGAAACAAGTGTTTTAACCATCTTCAATATGCTAACTGCAAAATAAACCTTGATAGCATTGCAATGCATGACGCTTTCACGTTAACTTGGAATACACTACTTAACATTGTGTACTATAAAAATACAACCTTGCCAACTCTTGACACGAAGCATCAAACTCACATACATATGCACAATAAATGCACCGCCAATGGCAAATAAGTAAATTGAATATATTTAGCAACATTGGAATTCTATGTATGTACATTTTCGCTAATTTTTCGGACCTTATATCATTAATGTGAAAATCGTTGACCGACACGCGAGATCCTCCCATATGTGTTGTACTTTTAAATTGGTCATTTATATTTCAATGTCATAGTCAGGTGTATTCAATTGAGTAGTCAAATCGACTGTTTATATTGAATGGCTGAAATGTATAAACAAACATTTGGATAAATGTAAATATGTCCAGACACACCTGTACAATTTGTTTTGATTCTTTATGAAGTTGCTTCGTATACTGCAGTCTTCTCATTTTCAACGATGAGTTTTACTTTGCTGCAGGTTTCTGTATTTTTTAATTTTCTATTCCCAACTAATAATTAGACTTAAATTAATTTTGACTATTCATGCAAGGATACAATAGAATCTTCATTCTCGTCAAGGCTCAAAAGCCTGACTTGCACCCTGATGCTTACTTGAGTATACGAAAAAGTCTCGCTTGCAGCTAAGGAGCGCGACTCTATATAGCCTCAATATAGGCTACTTTTTGATTGGGTTTGTAGAATCCAATTAAATATCAACATAAACCAGTTGACTAAGCCAACTTGAAGATTTTAGGGAAATCACAATGTATGATAAAATAGGACCATTTGCCACATGTTTCTCATTCAATTTAACTAGAGAGTTTACCAGCCTGTAGCGTACCTATTGTAATCAGTGCTTGGCAATTTTCCAGAATAAAACGATGACAAGTGCTCAAGTCGTATTAAGTTCCAAAAACGGCTTTCAAGAAGTGTGTCCACAAATTTAGTATCGAAGAATTGCAGCATACGTGTGACTATTTTCAGAAGGCTTCGGCTGGATAGAAAAACGAGGAAAGAGCTTAGGCAGATGACAATCTGTTACTCTCCATAGTGAATGCAACAGCTTCTACATTCTTATTACAGCCAAAAGTGTAAAAATCCTCGAAATACAAATCCCTTGCTAAAGTTTCTGTTTTTCTTTCTTTAAGTCTGCTTCAAACTATAAATTAAAGTTCGGATTAATTAAATTCTGAGTATGCCAAACTGTACAGAACGCAAATGCGGTTAAGGCATCAAACATTTTGATGAAACAAAACTTATATTCGCCAAGTGTGACCTGTTTTTCAGTATAGACTCACTGGTGTCATAAGCTCACATGATAATTGCCTTTAATTGAAAGAACTGACGCATTAACCATTTCACTTCTCACCGAATTCGACGAAGCCCATTTTGCTGTTTTATTCCATTTCATGCCCATATTATTCGTTCCTACTGCATCGTTACTTCAACTTTAAATAAGAAGATCCTTTTATGAACAGTGTAAAAAGTCTAATGAAAGATGCAATTCCTTGATTTCATAACTGGGAAAGTTTATCAAAAAATATCCTGATAAAATGCAAAAAGGATGAACTAGGCAACTATTAAAAACATAAATAAAATTGATTTCCACACAATCTTTTTCAACAAAGGAAACAAATCCTTGTAGAATTTTCGTACAAGAAACAATTTTTCCTTTACTCATTTCTGAAGCTACTTACTCCCTTCTTGAGTGATTTTTTTTCTCAAGCTGTTACTGGTTAAAATCGAACTTGTATACAATAATTTCATTTGAACTACTTGTTAACTCCTAATTACTTTTCAATTTATGTTATTACCTGATAGACTTACATATCAGTTTTATTATATTCGACGCGTAGTTCCTTACCTCTTCTTTTAGGCGTTAGTTATCGAAAAAGTTATCAAACTTTCCCATGCATTTTTCTCAGAGATTCTTCTTAGCTTCTAAGTTACCCCGTTCGATATTATGTCCTCGCTCAACGACATGAGTCGCGATTGATGACCTCATTGTGAAAATCCACTTTCCTGTTACATTTTTCGCTACTTTAATGTTCTCCTTGAATTCTACCTTTATTAGTCTTGTTTCATTTGGCATTCTGGGCACTGTACCCTTTAAACGCTACTTTTTTTCGTCCTTTTTTAGCACAAAGAAGGGAATGAAAGAAGACAGAAAATTGCCGATTCGAATTCACCCACGTTTAAGAATGCGACATTGTTAATACAACAATTCTAGGTAATAGGAGACACTGAGAGCAAATGCTCAGTGAAAAACTGAGTAGAACTGATGGAGAAACTGCAGAAAATTGGAGTCTCCTTTTTCAAATCAATAGAAGCGAATTTTTCAATATGAAACGGTAGCGAATGAAATGTTTTGAATTTAGTGAAATTTTATCAATTTCTGTGCATTTGATTGGGCACCATGCTATACGGCCTCCCAAACTATGCATGTATCCCTTTCAACGATTTTTCATTTTCTTTCAACTCAGGTCTCCAGAAATAATATGTTCTTCATTCTGAGGAGTATTTAAAAATTTTTTCAACTATTCAAAGTTTTCATACCCTGAAAGCTTCTTTACAGAAACATCTGATATATCCAAACTTGATGCAGGATGGTGGCAAACACTGATCAATGTGATAAAAAGTACTTGAAAATAGGTCTAACATTAGGTTAACAAGAAAGACAGATACATGACCAATGTTATATTATGTACGTCTGCCCTTATTAAAATCCAAGGTTTTTTTAATTATTTTAGGCTGAAGCTGAACTAGAACCCTAGTTTTCTTACCCACAACCGTGTATAAAAAAACCAAATACCAAAACCAAAAGTCGCCTCCAATCTTTCGATGCCAGTACCTGGTCTCTAGTTTATGTTGCTTGGGATAATATAACGCCAGAATATTCCCATCGTATCTTCTGATTCACTGCTGGACGTTTACTAAAACGGTTAAATACCCCTAACTTTCTCTGATTCTGAATGTCACATCAATGAGCCTAGATCAGTCCTCCTAAATTAATCTAATTTAATATATGTGAGGAAAACTTATTATTTCGATGTAATGGCATCCTCTCAAACTTTATGAAATTTATATGAAATCTGGTGCTTACCATTCTTTAATTTATCGAATATGCCGGATATAAAAATCAATATACTTTGATGTAGCTTGTCTTTTCTATTGCATCTTTTATTGATCTATGCTCTATCTATCTCTCTTTTAAACACTCTTTTAAACGTCAGTACACTGTCACATCTAGAGTATACCAGCATCGTTTATCATTCAATCAGCCTTTCGCTCCTTTCTTACTTTTATTCTGTTCATAATTCGTATTCTTTCCGATAATTTTCATACAAAGTAGTTTTTCTTTGTTGTATGTTTCACTGCTTATTGGTCTTATTGTTTACAGTTGAAGTTTTTACATGCTAGTTCCAATCGATCGGCAGTCTTCTACCCCCTTTGATAATTCAGAACTGATAATCAATTTCATCCCCTGCAGCATGTTAGAAGTTCTCCTTCAGGGTTTCTAGTCAGTTCGAGTCCGTTCTCCTTCAGGGTTTTTTTTTCAATAAACCTCGAAATCTTCCCAGCACTTTTTCACAAACTTATAGAGCATCTTCTCAGATTCCTTTATTTACATGGCCTCTTAAGGGTTTATATAAGAAGATTATTGACCTAGTGTGGCTAACTTTCACGAAAAAATTCGAGGAATATCAACATCAAATGAAATTGTTCAGCAAAAGAATTGCAGATGATGTTAAAGACTTTTCTTCCGATTTTAAATGAAAAGAGACCTTTGGAGTCAATCATTGACCACTTCTGAGAAAGCCAATATACATATAAGAAAACTTAAATATTCTAATTCGATCCAGTGCACTTTGTTTGATACAAGGGGTACAGTAAAGATATATGCGAGATTCTTAGTCGTGGGTCGGGTTATGAATATGCCAAACAAAAAGTCAGCATGACCTTAGAATCTCCGAACTTCCCTCGACTTATTTGAATATTGTCAATATTGTCGATTCCTTTTTAAATATTTTTTTCTTTAGCAGAGACAGAGATGTCCAAGGAAAGGACAGAATTACTATCAGTCTAAACATATAATCTCGGCCCTTATTCCATATCCTCTTGTACGATCCTTTCCTTTCATTGAGATAGCATGATGAACAATTTAATTTTTTTATTAATGACTCACTTTTCACAGTCGAGCATGTCGTTTTTTAAATATTTTAGCTCAGAACCCACTTTCAGCCGTTTGTTCTTTGTAAAGTCGAGTTTTGCCTTACGATGCTTATCTCTTAATAAGCACATGCTATGTTTTCTGATTCACACGATGCCCAATAATCCTTTGCGATTGCCACAATCTGCCACGAAGTGTCACAGATTTCACAAAATCCGATCAACCGCTTAAAACATCAGGTCAGTATTTTACTTCGGTCTAATCAATTTCAAATTTTCTATCTTACAAACACACAATCCTTATTATTTTTAACAAAGTATAATCTAACATTGACTAGATAAAAAGCGTTCTTCTTATTCAGATTCCTCAGAATCATGCATGCAGATTTCACTTTCAGCCACTCGTTCCTCAAAAATTATGAAAATAAAATATTCTGCTAAATTTACAAATAACATGGCTTCTGCATATTTATTCCTTATTCACGACTGAAAGAGAAATATTTACTATTTTGATGGAAAGTTTTGATACCACTTAACTTTGAATTCACCAAGTTACCGCCCCAAGAAGGGAGGGTCCTGCTCCCATTCCATTTTAGCTGTCATTTGTAGTTTTCACTCCAATATTCATCTCATCACGTTTGTTTCTATTTTTTGTCACTAATCTATTAACATTCAAATAGAAGATATGATGCCAATATCAAGGGTATATGGTAGGGAAAGGGTATATCAAGGGATATGGTGCCTTATACGAAATCCTTTTCCTGAATCCTGAAAAAATGCCAATAATAAATAATTAAACCCAACGTATACGAAATGGGTTACTGTGTACGTCCACTGCGACATGAGATATTTCATTTCCTTTATCAGTTATTGACGGTTAGGTCACTCAAATATGGTCGAAAAGTCAAAAAACAAATCGAACCATCTTAGAAACATTTCCAGCTTTCAAAGGCTTGTATTTCCGCAAAATTTTTATAGCTAATAATTAGCTAATAATTTTTCCTGAACTTAGTTTTTATTATCTTTAACATATTTTCAAAAAAATTGTTTTGATCGTTTCACCTATAAAATTATACCTACGACTAACAAATATCGACTTATGACCAATTAATGAATAAATTATGATTAATCATAAAAAAAGAATTCATTTGAAATATTTCGTTTGTTTTTTGTGAATTATTGACAAATTATTTAGGGTGGGTTCTCAACTATACTTTAAGTTTAGTTGAAAAAAAATTCATTTGAGTATGGATTTGGCTTTTTTCAACAAATAAACAAAAATTTGAAAATGGCCCAGAAAAAAGAAACATAAAATGAATACCAAAAAATAAAGTGGCTGACAAATCCGCAAAGCTTTATTAAAGTTTACAATTATTGTCATTACAAATTTCAATGAGTGTATTCAATATTACCCTGCTGTTTTCTCAGCCAATGGATATATAGGCTAGTGTAATGCAGATAGGCATTAAACTGGTTGACAAGATATCACAATTTCAAATTATGCCATGGTAGTTCTCCTTGCGTTTCCAATCTAGCGATAAATCTTTTTGTAACCCAATATGTGAAACCAGTGATTTACATTATGAGTTGACGCTAATGCGCTTGTCTATTCCACGTCTCTTCTATTCTAATTCCGTCTATTTTAGTTCCGAGGTTTCATTAAATATGATTTTTCCGATTTCCTGGTTTAACCTGTATTATTTGCCATACTTTGAGAGATCTGACTTCAGTCTTTGCTGAATTTTGCAGAAGTCTTTTGGACTATTTCTACAATCTCAATCGCCAAAATATACCCTCAAAATTCGCCTCAAAGAAAACCAAAAACCGCCCTCACTTTGTTTACGATGATCCTCTTTGTTTTGATGTAGGCCACAAAGCCGCGAGCTGCTTGTCCGCGAAGGATTACGTCTCCTTTCTGATAGTGTCGTCAATTGCATTCTTCGTCACTTGAATAACATATCATGTCGAGATATAAGTCCTACTACTGTTCTTAACATCTGAAAAAACATAAAAAAATTAAATATGAGATACCTCGGTAGGTAAAAAAGTGAGGAAAAACAAAAAACAACATTAGAAGAGGTATTTTAGGAAAATATAGATTAAAACGATAAAATAACAAGAATTAAATCTAACTGAACATTTACCCGAAAAATTAAAATAAAACTAGCGTTAGAAAATTTAAATATCACATAACTAAACCAAATGCTCAAAAATAATTTAAATATGCAATAATAACAATAATATTTTTATATGGTTGGGAGTTGAAGGCTTTTTACGCCCTGAGTGTCGGATTCCCAGTTGCAACCGAACTACCGACATAACACCTCCCCTGTCACACTGAGAACCTAGCCTGGAACTAAGCTAAAATAATAATAAAAATTATAATAATAATACAAATAATAATAATAGTAATTGTTATTATTATTATTATTATTACTATAGCAATTTTATTGTGATTTGGAGACGAAAACCATTTACCAGTAGAGTGTCAGACTCCCAATGTCACAACTAAACACCATAACCTGGCTGGAAACTGTTTATCAAATTCCTTTGGACTAGACCTCGTTAATCTCGCCTAATCCCCCTTAAAGAAACAACGGATAGAAGGAAGATGGATTACTGTGAGTAGCAATCTACTTGTCTCTTCGTCGACAAGGTTATTATGGTCTTTTTTAAATTTTTTAAATTTAAATGGTCTTTTTTAAGGAGAACATCGTCTGCACGTGATGGTAGACGCAGTTCCATTTCTTCCGAGGACAACATCTTTCTCACTAAACTTTCTGGAGAATTCAGCTTGCTGATTTTCTCAGAAAGGTTCAATCCGAGTCTCCACAAAATTCCGCCGAAGAAAGATGTGTGGCAAATAATTAGTGGGTAGTGAATTTCCCTTCTTAACCAGATGGAACGGAAACTTCCCATAACCACTAAGTAGTTGCATTAGGTAATAATGTGTCTCACAATGGTTCCTATAAAACCAAGGCACTAGTAAGGTATTACTTCATCGCGCTTCGTGTACCCATATTTCCTGCAGCAAAGCTACAATCCCTTTTCTTTCCTCACGGCTAACAGTTTTTCGCTCAGGCTCCCCTCGATGTAAGAAGGCTCGTCTTCGCTCTTGAGAAAGTGACACTGTCGGGACCACTCTTGCGATAACCATTGCCGTGCGGTATACAACTGCAATACGGGAAGATCCCCGCCTCTGTATAAGTGCGAAAAGACCTCGGGACGATTCCTTACTAAAAACGGCGGCCCCAATTACGGAGCGGAAACTTTGGAACCTTCGGAGTAATAATATTGACAAAGTTTATATATAGTTTAGTTTATACATAATTTATAAAAAGTTCTAAAAATAAAAAAATTGTGTGCGAAATACTACTCATAGATTGCTCTACTACAAATAGATTGCCATATGCCTTATATACAAAAAGAACAGGAGCTTTCTTAACGAGTGCTTGTTTTCGAGCTGCTTTTTTTGTTACTTACGCCACTAGGCATGCGTAACCTTTCGCTGCTAGTATAGAATATTTTAAACAGTGGGACAAGTCATGTTCGTCACACCCATTTTAAACTATAGTAATATAAAATGTAAGTAAGGAAATAGTTCGCTGCGGATTAACTATTAATACTGTCTGCAAAAATTTATTGAAATTGAGCGGGTATTATATAAGCTATGTTAGCTATGCTTTAAAACCCAACTAGTGGAAAATTGGTTAAAATATTATAAAACTATCTTTACCTTAACTTTCTTTGAGTATTCATTACCTTTGCAATTAAAAATTTTTATCGCGCAATCTCCCAACGCGATGTATGTTTCCGCAATTATATTTGAACGTTGCAGAAATAACGAAGCTTATAAAATAATCAACCAAGTATTAAAAAAGTATCAGCTTTAGAGCGGGCAGTGGTAAAACTCACCAAATTCAGATTAGATACCTATAAAAGCTAAATTTATTAATAAAAAGTGTTAGTCCGAACTTTAACATTATATTCGCCCCGTATTGGGCCACTGTACGTCTAATCAAAATATAAGTCATGGTTTTCAACATTTCTTTTTTGTGACGTTAACTCGATTTTGCGTAATTTACGAAAGCGCGTCAACAACAAATGGCCGCGGTATCATGCAAATCAGCTGTAATCAAAGAAATGAGCTGCCCACAATCATGAATGCTTTATCGACGAAGCGTACAGCATTAATATAATATATCCTATTGCATACGTGAATGGGGAATCCAACGGACTCTCCACATTAGCGCTACAATGCCGGGCAGGTTTAAGCAATTTTCATTGCGGCCTACCTGATTCAGTGATTCAAATAATTCTCTTGCGAGGTGAATGAATTGCATATTTGTTGGAAATGAGGTGGTACTTTTCCCGCAAACTAATACATATCAAGTAGTTGTTTTTCGATCATTTAGTTTTAATTGTTTCGAAGCTCACCTCCGTTCGCGCACTCGGCAATGAGAACGATAGTGATTACGAAATTTGCTAGAAATATGTGGAAAACTCAGTGGAAATTGTGACTTCGAAGAAGAAAATAGCCCGGACCATACTTTCAATTCGTGTGGAATCTTACAATTAATTCAATTTTCATTGAGAATAATTTCACTCCGCAATAATCAGTTGTTTCATCACAACTACAAGTAAATGTATGAATATTGTGCACCTCTTAAACTTAATTGCAATCCTTCAGCATAATTCGGTTGCAAATTGAGCAAATCTCAAGAGCTCTTGAGCAACTAGGCCACCAAATCAAACAGAAAGAAATGTTGAAATGAAATAAAAGCAAATTTAAATTGAATTTAATTTTCAAATCGTCACTTGTCGGCAAACACCTTACATTTAGAAGTAATTTGCGCCAAACAACAACCATGTTTATGTGAAAAAATCATTATTTATAGAAAGAATAAATTTAATTATAGAATAATTTTTTAAGGGGTAAATTTTTGGACTTTGAGCCTAGAATGAAATAGGATATAGGATAAGTTTTGTTTTCTGTGTTCTGTGAAGCTCTACCGTAACCTTTTTGTGTAAGCACAAAAAAGTTAGTTATGAATGAAAAACATAAATTTTTATCTAAATTTCGCAAAAAATTTTTTATGCAAATACGCCACGAACACTTTTAATATCTTACGTCGAAACTGGTCGTGTTTGCTTAAAATAATATGTTTAATATGTTTAAATAAACTATTTCACCCATAAATTCTCCTCCATATTTCTCTATCAAATCATATAAATTTTTTTCCAATGAATGTCATTTTCACACCCCTGATATTTTACCCGCCGAAACGTTTGACTAAACATTCCTGTTTTCATTTTGCTTCCCCCACTTAAAATTGTTCACCTTAACATTGTTCTCCATGAGCCCTTTACTCCAAATGGATCAAAACCTCAACTTTTGTCTCCTAAGTCTTTGTCCGAGCTTTCTTTTCACGTCGATCCTTTTCTTCACTTAAGTCCTTTCTGCCACTGCTAACTGATATTCTACCATCTTCAACCTGCTTATATCACTCTTTTATTTTTGCTTTGCTCATTCACTCCTCTAGAATCCATTATATCAGTTGTTCCTGAGCTAAGCATGGAATTCGTTGAACTGTTGATCAATTTCAATTTTCAACAATGAACAAATCCGACAAACACTCCAAAGTCCGAGCAAATTAATATATGCTGAAACTGCTATAGGAAGCTACTGATGGGTTGTAGTTTAGATTTATACCCAATGGATGGCGCTCGAACGTTTCTGCGCGCAGATACAAAGATATTCTCGGTACTTTTAAGTCAAACCTCATATTTTAAAAAATAATTCCAGCCTTTTCTTCGATTATTTCCTACAACATTTGACTCCCTCAATTGTTTACAGAACCTTTCTCAACTTTTTCTGAGATCGCGAGCTTAGTGAGCGAATACTTTTCGTTGGGGAAGTATGGCTTTATTTACCTGAAGGGTCCATTTCACGTTCTATTGTCGTATTTCTACATTCAAAGCGGCCCAATTAGTACTGACGAATACTAAATTCGTTTGCAATTCTCAGTGATAAATAAGAATTCCCTATCACGTTTTTCAATTCTTACATTTTGAAAATGAAAACACCTAGGAGACAATATTTTGGTAGGTCTATTTCAGAAGTTCCTTGGTATTTGGTTATACTCTCTTTCGTAGATAAGGATGGGATGGAAAGAATAGTATGTTTGTGTTTATAATAGTTTATATTAGTTTTAATGGCATTTTCAGATAATTTTCTTGCAAATATCATTTGTAGCTCGGATTAGATCTATATCAATTGTTTATACTTTGGTCTGCGATCAATTCACCTTGAAGTTGAGTACCAAATCCCAACACAGACTTTTGTTATCAACTTTATTTCATAGTTAGTGAACACGCTTCCTGGCTTTTAGATTGATGGAAAATAAGAAAATTTTTATAAGACACCAACCGATGCACTGTTTTTGCAATAAATCAGCACTCAAAACCACATTTTCGCAGCATTTTAGTTTCGTATAAAAATTTTGGGCTTTGTGACATTTAATAATTCAAAAATACAAAACAATTGGTCCAACCGTGTTAAATCGTATTTTTGTGCAAGCCAATTCGTATAAGAATCATTTGTAATTAAGTGTTCCGAGAATTTCGAAATTATTTATTATTTGAAGAAATTTAAATAATAATAAATAATAAAATTAATAATCCGGGTCTCGGCCGGATAAAGTTTTTTGCATGCTCCAATTTTGCATGAATTTTTGATTTTGAATTTTTGAAGGAAAAAGATTAAACGGATTATTAGGATTCTTCATTACTTGGTAAGCTTCAAGTAGTCAATGGTCATTCCTTGTTTAAAATGTGGTTGTTTGAAAAGTCAGTTGACAACGTTTCCTACGTTCATGTAACAATCCATTACTTCATGATTAAATTTGAAACGATTAAATTTGACGTGGACTTAAAGAAATTTTATCAAAATTCTGTAATATCCAATTCTGTCTTGCGTGCTATTTAGGATACTTTTTCTATGCTTACTATCAAGATGTCCAAACTATTAGGGAAAAAGACGTGCAAAGTTATGGCTACGGCTAAATTAGAATAATTTCTCCTTTTCTTCGTCTGTCTTTCAAAAGTTATAAAAAGTTCCTGCCCAATTTAGGAAACAATCCTTTCTACGATTATTATAACTTTATGTTGAAAAAATGAAAGAAAATCAATAATTCCAAACTTTTAAAATTTACTTCTGATTACGTCGCTCGAAGCTTTAACCTCTACTGACGACGTCGGCACATTATCCTTTTGTATCGAGTTCTTTTCTCTATTGTCATAATTTTTTCCTGTGAAAAATAAATATGAAAGAAAAATTTTTCCTTTTGAATCCGTTAATTTTATTTTTATTTGTTTAAGACAATGCGGAGTTTAGAACCACACACTTGGTTCTTCCTCAGTAAAACGATACCCAACTTATCTTCTATTTATTTGTTTTATACAAGTGCCTTTTAAACAACTTATCATAATTCTAAAGTCTTCATTTCGCAGTATCGCTTGTTTACGACCCTGTCATATTGCCACTTCTATTTTCGGCGTTTCGTTTTATTCCCCCTGTCTTTTGTTTTTTTTTTTTGTTATCTTGTTCAATGCCTCCATTACAGGAGACAAGTAACTATCCTGCGGTGTCAGAAATAATTAAAAATAAAAAATAAAATCAACGAATTAAAAAGAAACAATTTTTCATTTATTGAGTATAAAATATTTAATAAAATTCGTTGCAGCCTTCGACAAGTTTTAGTAAAGAACTTTTAAAACGTTTTTTTACTATTACATTTCCTTAAAAATTTATAAGAGAGGGTACCGATCACTCAAACTTTCGTACTCTCGTCTGGGTTTTTTTTGATTCATATGAAATATTTAGTGATTACGTCGTCACTATATTCACGTCACTATAAATGACGTCACTATAATTTCACTAACGCTTGCGTCTGGTCCTCGCGAATAATATTTAAAGGACAAACTATATTCAATAACACTTCAGCCAATAATGTATTAAGCCAATGTATTAATTTTTCGTTGGTTCAGATGTTAGGTTATGCACCATGGATGGTGCATCCACTAGTAGCTCCACTACCAATCTACCAAAATGTGCTAGATTATCTTTCTGTACTAATCCAAATACCTTTGGTCTCGAAATAACGTGGCATTAATATACCTTAAAGAACAAACTTCTAAAATAGATTGTTTTCCATAGTCACATTCCGTACTTATTGGATACCAAAATAAGGAGATTCTAGTACACCTTTAGGCCTAGGTTTCTGAACTACATTGTTGAACTATCATTTATTACTTTTATTATAGTTCGGTTACAAATTCGTGTACTCTGTCAAACAAAATAAAGGCTACTAGATTTTTTTTTTCAAATAATTTTTACCCGGCAACACCACAACCTCAACATTAATCTCCTTCAGGACAGACATGATCGTCCAGGCTCTAGGTGATCGTGCATTCTCCTGAGTGAGGATGAAACCCACAATGCTCGTTGTGAAAATGACATGCCATATGGCGTGATAATCCGTTATATATAATTCTGAGATGCCACAGTATCTTCATTCAAGAAAATTTTACTTTGCATGCTGATCCCGCCATAGACAATCACATTGGGGCTACCAAACCGGTCTGTTTGTAAATGCAAGGAACTAAATATCTTTCAACATTTCTTCTCGATACTGTCATATGCATATCGTTATTGTATAACTTCAGCTTGCCCTCATCCCTGAAAAGCACCTTACGCCATTCTTATGTCTTCTATGCCCATATAAAAAAGTAGACGAGCAAATCTTAAATAATTTGCATGGCGAGTCCTAGTCATAGTTCTCCATGAACGTGACAGGAATCTTTGGGTAGTCTTCGTGGCAAAGATTTCTAATTGTCTGGTTGCTGAAAATCACATCACTGACACGCCCAATGACATACCCTTCGCGCCGCACAATAAGTAGTAAATAGAAGTCTTCCAGGGTGGTTAGATTCGTAAGAACAATTTTTCCCGGTCCGCCCGATAACTCTCCTGGTCTGCTGAAACCAGTTTCGAAGATTTGGGGCAGCGTTACCGAAATAATCCAACTATTAGACCATGTCATCATGCTACGTTGCGTTTGACCAGTCTCCGAATTTCCATACGGGTCTGCCAAAAATACTATCTGAATGGTGTCAAATTTTCGACATTTTATACTTGAATGATTCAATCATACGTTAAGGTTCCTAAAGCAGCCATAGAAGTCGGAGGACTTGCGTCAAATAAATCTGAAATTCAAATACACAAATAAACAAAATTTCCCATATAGTGATTTGCTGGGAAAAAAAATGTTTAAGGATACCTAAGTGACTAACATTGTATAATAGTTCTTATCGTTAAAAGAAAACTTGAGAGTATAAGGGCATTGAGTAAAACTAATTGTCTTTCTGACATCTTATATTTATAATTTCATAAAACTTATTATAATTGGCTAAAAAATCCTATTCGAAAGAATAACCCCCGCCATAATTGACGGGCTTTTTGGTCTTTTGTGGATCAAATAGTTTTTTTGGGAGGGCGCCTTACATATTTTTTTCTGTTCGAATCGAAGATATTGAACATGGATTCGTCACTCCGGAGAATATTTCGCCATTTTCATGCCTTCTTCGGAACTCCAAACTAAGTGGGAACTTGCAAAATTTAGTCGGTTTCAGTTTTTACATAGGAGAGGCATTTTTCTGACATCTCTGGTAGCGCAACCTAAAGCATTCTTAAAGCAATCAGACAAAGACAGGACGTAGATCTAAAAAATAAATAATTGTTATATGACATCAAAACTCAAAATGGTAGGAATATTATTGATCGAATATGATAAAATATTAATAAATAATTATAAAATGATATAAATGCGGAATATAAAATAGTACACTAGATACAAATAAAAAATCTTGTACGCGCAGTAGTGGAATAGAAAATTTTAAAAGCTTTTATAATTTATAATAAAAACTTTTAAAATCCTTTATTTTTTAAAACCAACAGGCCAGTCTGCTTCATACAACTAATTTCTTTAATATTTGAGCGATGATCCTGTTCTTCTCAAGTTCAACGGCATTTTTAATTTGTTTCTATATCAATTTTGCAGATCTTTTTTGAATCTGTCGCATTGCATCTGCATCGGACCTTGCATAGATTTATTTAAGAATACGTTTGGAGTCTTCTAAGATTCCTGCATTGAAATATTTGCCTCTTGATTATCGTTTTCATATCATATAAGACTGAAAGTGAATAGCTTTAGATGAAAGCTATTCAATGAGATTATATCCTGTCTTTATAAAAGGATTTTATTGCGTCGTACTGGAATTTACACCTATGATGGCTAAGGATCTTGCGTGGCTCATATGTGATTGGTTTCACTATCCTGCTGTGAAGGCAAATTTCATTAGCTTTTGTGAAATTAACCCTTTCATTTGTGCTCTTTGCTAAAATTACAATATTCGTATTCTGATTTTGTATAATTTTGCAATATTAATCAATGCATATATTATTCATGCAAAATCAGGATGTTATCTACGTGTATATTATAAAATTTTTGATAAAGCAGTCATAAAGCCATTGAAATTGTTTTAAAATAATTTGCAATCGACGGCCATAAACCTCAGTACATTACTTATGTTATTTGTGAGTTGAAAAATAAGTTATTCCTACACATAACAACACACTTGCGCATAATGTTATGCAGAAGTGCAAAACTTGAAAAAAGATACAAAAAATTTTATCATTGCAATTTGCCCACTCATCAACAATAGTCTTATTATTGTTTAACCTGTTTGAGTGAATTTGTAAAGTATTTAAGCCCAAGCAAGTGCATCGAAGCTATCTCCAAAGTTGACTCCTTTGGGAAAAACCTAAGAGATTTTTCTTCATTGCGTTTATAGTTTTTCCATATTTTTTCTGCTTCTATTGACCACACAATGTAGACTTCCACTGACGATAAGTTGGTACTAACTACCGCAACATTTTACAAGTTCCAATAATGAAATCGTTAGTGTACCAGAAATGAAGCTGGCAAACCAACTTTAATCAGAAACTAACCAAAAACTGACCACCATTTGGTAATTTCTTATAACATTCAACTGCATCGCCGCTCTTACTGAATCATTATAACCCTCAAATGTTAATCGTTACAAAATCAACATTTTTGAAATCGACACTTTGCTGGACCTCGTTGACGCAGGCAAAACGTTGCGGCAATATTCATATTTTTGAGTACTTTTCAAATACCATCGGCACATATGCATACACACTATGCATGTATGAGTGTTATTTAGGAGGTTTGAGTACTTTTTTATGCACTCTGGACGTGCAGGTGAAAGTAAAAGCAGAAAAAGTCTACAAAGAAGAAAACCGTCGAGTAAGTGACGAATTGCCGTTGTTGAAACCACGCTATAATTTTCGCCGAAATTTTTCGCGTTGCTTTGTTAAGTTTGTGTGTGTGCTATGTGTAAACAAATATTGACCGATTGTCCAATGATCACAGCATCAATTGGTTGCTTTTTGCTTTCACGGCGCCGACAATTTTTCGCGTATTTCTTGTAAGCTTGACGTTGTATCTGTAATGAATGTTTGATTTTTTTCATTTTATCATTTCAGGTGTCTGACAATGGTTTAGAGCGCGAGAAAAGAAAATTACCCGATGCCACGTTCGCCGCAAAGAATGCTATTATTGGATTTGTGTTTGGAGTAAGTATTTGTTGCGCTCATTTCCATAAGGAACATTAAAAGGTTTTCACGGGTAACTTCTACAAACATATACATTACCCACAATGCATTATTAATCTCACAGCATATGAAGCAAGGAATGAGCTATTTCATAATAAATTTGGTTTGTTCAATTAGAATATGCGATTTGGTCACCTATCCAGACTATGTAACCTGTACCAATACCAAATATAATTTTAAAAAAATCAAATAGGTTGACATAATCTGCCCAAACCAATAAAGTTTTGGCAATTTTCCCATAATTTCCCAGCATATATTATGCAAATTCTTGACAAAACTATTTCGGTCGTGAAACCTCCGCGATTTTCCCAAACCCAAATTTCAAACGTTCAAACCCTCTTCGCTTATTATTATTTGCGTCAGAAATAAATTTAAATCGAGTATTTATATCAGAACCAATTATCTCGCTTACTAAAATTGTTGATTGACAAAAGGAACAGCAATTCATGCATGCTTTTTATTCGCTAAGCTTAGTCGCTTCAAAGAACGCTTGCTGAGCACCGAACATTCATCCTAGCAATCATTCAAAATTTTAGGTCCAAAAACTAAATTTGAGCTTTGTAAATATTGTATTCATGTAAATTCAATTTTTCAACTTTATCAAAAACTCATTTTGCTATATCATCCTGAAAACATTTGTAAATTATTTTAGTCAACCTAACACAAATCATTTAAATTCATTTGTTTCGTACATAATTAAATGAAGTAAATAATAATCATATTCCTGAATTGTAAATAGAAAGTTGACAGCGTAATTGACACCAAAACGCGTATCTTGGATCGTTTGGAACAAGCCAATATTGAGAAAAATCGTCAATACAATATCACTTTGCCGCCACCGATCAAAGATTTCCAAGGACTTGTAACCGCTGTTGTTTCACCAAAACTTACCGCCATTACATCAAAATTAACTGGTCTTACTGCTGGTATCTTTGGCGCCAACAATAATGGTGACAGTCCCGCCGCTCAAGGCCTCGGACAAATTGTAACTAAATTTTTGCGATTCTCTGGACCTATCTTCCAAGGATCCGCAGGAAATCCGCCTACAAAAGAAGAGCCCGAATCTGATGAGGCGGGATATTAATTTATTGATAGTAAAATTTATGATTTTAATGAACTTTGTATTCTACATTCTTTTGTTTATTAAGAACATCAATTTTTTTATCATCGATTTTGTTGTTGTTTAGTGACCATAATTCAAGATTTTCGTTGATTTTGGGAATGAAAATATTTTTAATGTAATTATAGAATATTCAACAGAAAATGCAATACTTGTTGAACTAATGGAGTAATATTAAAGTGGATATTTAAATATTTTTAATAGAATTTCCTATTTGTTTGGATTTTATGATTTGTTCAGCTTTTGGATTTACATTCAGAAGTGTAAAATTTATTCTTTTAGCATTTTTAATTCTTTCCTACAAAATAAACTCTTCCCATTTTGCATGCAAACAAAGGGTTGAGTTAAAAATTATACTCAAATTGACTGTACAGACATTGAATTTCATGTTTTGTAAATATATTTTTAGGAGATAAGATCAAATTAAAAATATAAACATAAAAATGTTATGCTTGGCATTTTAATTTCTTTCTTCAAACTGTTTATGTTTCCATGTCCTTTTATACTAACACTATGGGTAATCTAAGTTGAAATTTTGTACAAAACATTTGCAAACATGTGTCATCTGATGCATATACAAAGAAAAACAAAGAAGTTATCTAAAGAACCATGTCATGTGTTAGCTTTTTTCTTATCGAAGAATAAGTTATTACAGCGTGAAGTAATTCTGTGGCAAATCTGAATTGAAAATGATTTCTTGAAAATAAAAATAATGATGGAATGAAAAAAACCGAAATAAATATTCAACTAATCAGTGCTAGCCAGAATATTTACACATTCTTTAATTTTAAAATAAAACAAATTATATCTAGTTAAACAATTCGCTGGTTCAATCCAAAATATTTGTAAGGTAAGGGAAAATTTCATGTTAATATTTTCCCGAAGAGAGAAATGTTTGAAGAGTATTGTACGTTTTTCATATTATTTTTAATATGGGTACAACATACTATTTAACATAATTTTTCTAATGTGAAAATTTCATACTTAGATGAAAAATATTAAATATGAAATAAAATTCTTACGTGCAACTTCTCTAGCATTGCTGAGCAATGCATTTGGTTGAATTGGTCAAATTGTTTGATCGTGAACTTGAACGCCTTCATTATTCGTGGATAGATCGCCTTGAAGGCCTTGAACGCCTTGACCGCCTCCTTCACTTTTAAATGGATAATGGGTATATCCTAGGCAACCTCAAGTATTTTATTGATGAATATCTGTAATCCATTGGGTTTAGATTGGAAATAAACGGTGGCAAATTCGGAAGGATCATACCTTTGCTTGTTTAGACATTCTAAGTGTTGTCCCAAAAAAATTCTATAGAATAAAATCCGATTGACTTTCACAGAAACTATTTGAAACAAATATTCCTTATGCTTTCTTGGATTTTCTGAATATTTCTGTATAATTGCAAAATCTGAAGAATTTGTGCCTTCGAAATGTTAATGAATACGCTAACCGCTGGATGTCTGGAAATAAGTCAAAACCCATTTTCTTAACAAAATACATTTTCGTCCCGAATTGTCATATATTATGCTTAGTATATGGTATGTCATTTTCTCTTGTCCCTTTATCATTATCCTATATATGTTTCATACGTAAGTGTAGCCTTATCCATTCAACTTTAATTAAAAGCAAATTTTAATGCAATTAATTTGTAGTTCGGTTTTTGTTTTCGACATGCATGGCCAATAACTGTAAACTTTATTTTAATATATCGAAATTATTTTCTTTTCTTATAACTCTCGTTTGATTTTATGCATGGACTGAACCAAAATTCGATGTAATCCTTGAATTGTTTGCAGAGCTCTATTTTTCCAATAAATTTTTAGTCGTTAGCAGCCTCCGCCTGACTTTGGCTTCATTGCTATAAACAACCCCTTCAGAATAAATAAAGATGCCCAAAGAAAGCCGAAAACATTCGTGAAGCAATCTGACGCAGCTCTATTGTCCTTTCACATCCAAACTCAAACCTGTACGAATATTATTGATCGGATTTGTTAAAATATAAAAAAAAAACAATATAAAATGATCTAAATATAAAATATAAAACGGGACACTTGATGCAAATAAAATATCCTGTGATACATGCATTAGTAGAATGGAAGATTCTAAAATTCTACTTATTTTACTTGTACCCCGTTGGCTCGGGAGTTCGTTTGAAGAATTATTCATGTTTTGTGCGTATACAATGATCAAACTACTTATATGGTGACTCAAAAGTTGTCGAATACTTTCTTGTTAAAAATTTTAGCAAGATAGAACTTTATTATAATTGCGCGGTGTGATCAATATTTGTTTAGTGTGCAATTATGTTCACTGTAGTTAGACGAAAGACGAATACCTATAGCTAAACCTAAAGAGAACTCCAACCCGACTGTAGGACTTAGTTGCATTTTTGATTTTAAAAAACGCTACTGTTTTAATAAATGTATTTTCAACTCTATAACGATTACCTACGGTCTTCATTACTCATAAAAAGTTTTCCATTAGGCACATAACAGTTTCTTCTCTTCACATGAATGCACTCTTATACTTTCATAATGAACTGTCAATGTCGAAACGTTAGTTAAAGTCAACATATTCATGCTGGTAAAGTTAACGAAGCAGCATCGTTTGGAAATTATTAAAAATTACGACCGAAATCCGTGGTCATTACTTTAAGGGCTTTTACTCCAAGTTCCAGCCGTAATAATCGTCCCAGTCGGCAGGTTAAGCGTGCTATTGTCGATAAGTTCGAGTCCAAATTTTCACTATTCCGATGCCAACAAGATGTTGAACCGCTCGAAACGAAGGAAATATCGCAGCCCTAAATACATCGATTAAAAATGAGCCAAATCAGTCGATTCCACGCTGTTCTCAAGAATTGGGAATCCCTCAAACAACACTGTGGCGTATTTCGCAAAAAAATCTTGACCTACATGCTTAAAAGATCAAATGTAATCAAGGACTAAAACCACTTAATCATTCGAAACGCCGAAACTCCTCCAATTCGGCTCTGCCAAAACTTGAAGAAAATGAAGAATTTCACCGAAAAATCATTTTCAACGATGAAGCTCATTTCTGGCTCAATAGATTTGTTAATAAACAAAATATGAGTTACTGGTCAACTACTCACCCACACGTGTTCCTTAAGACACCGTTACATGCGCAAAAGATTACATTTTGGCGAAATTTTCATGGTGGAGGTGTGATTGAGCCGAATTATTTATTGTTATTTGCTTTATTGTTAATGTTGGAATATTATTTGGAGCCAGAATTGAAAGAACTTGATGAAAAACAAGTCTCACAATCGAATTTATTGAAATTTTTCAAATTTCATGTCAACTCGAGTAAAGGTCACTGAACTAATCATAGAACCCGATCAAGTTTTTTCACAAACCATTTATTTAAGTTTTTATTAAAATTAACAAAATTCAATTGGCTTCAGATGATAATTCGAATGATTGCACTTATCCTGTTGGCTGGAAATTGTAGCAAATAAAGATTCTACATTCTTTAGATACTGCTAATTGCATTTATTGAACGTTAGTCAACTTATTTTTGTTAGCTTTTCTAGTTAATCTAGCTCGCTTAGTAGTCCTTCATATTCAAACCATAAAAAGTTTAATTCAGTTCATGCAATCTAATCTTTTAATTGACAAAAAAGCTTTAACTTCTCTCAATTGACAATAAATCTAATAATCTAATTTTGGAAGCCCGAAAAAGTGAAGCGTAATTTATGTGTTTAAAAATTTTATTTTCCTCCAAAAAAATCGATACTGATACTACCGATTGAGTATTATTTTCAAACGTGTTCCTCCCATTCTTTACATTTTCTTTAAACCATCTTAATACATTGTTATACAAACGATCTGAATTCTACTTAAAAAATTATAAATCGTAATTAGATTTTTTATGCATTTAATATAAATATTTAATTTCATAAGAATATTTCAACTTTAATTGGTTTGAACCAACTGTCAAATGAGAAAATCTAATTCGAAAGTATTTATAGGCTTCAATACCAAAAGCGTCACCTATCAAGAGCCTTTCTTGTTCCATGTTCATGTTGATAAAATTACACGAGTATAAAAACTATTCACTTCCGATATATTATAGAGTGGAAGTTAGTTTTTGTTATCAATTATAATAAGATATAACATTATCTATGAATTATATTATTTGTCAATTTAATTCACTTTTTCAAAATCTATACGACTAATTTCATTTGAATACGAAATAACTTATGGTTCCTGGTACATATCCTAAATTTTTACAAATCTACGCCATGTGGTTGTTCAGCTTTGATTCCTGCACGAGTTGGAGTTTGTAAGCCCGCAAATCATGAACCTTCTATAATGTGGGTGGGCATATGTTTAATTGGTGAGCACGACGTCGAACGGACTCATTTAAGTCTTCATCGATATTACGTTCTACAGCTACAATACTTTCTTCATTATTCACTATACGACGTCTGTAAAGTTGTGAATTATCGGTGAGAGTAAACGTCATGAGAAAGTTATCCTTGGTTAATCGGATTAATTGTTCTGATGGACGATTATGAAGACCATAAAATTGAAGAAAAGCGTGGTATATTTCTCGAGCAGAACCGCTTTTTTCGAAATAGTTTTGCACAATTTGCAGACATTGCACAGACGTCAACCTATTTTTGATAAAATGACAAATCAAACTAACCGTTAAACGCATGACGACTGTCACACCATACGTAGCATTAAAAAGTGTTGCCAAATAAAAGTTCTATTCCTTTAAAAACACCCTTTCCTTTCGTGACTTATAACAGCGTATTAATATACATCGTCAATCAGGTCATCTGTCATTGTGACTAACGATTCACTTAGGCATTTCGAAAATACGAATGAGACGTCTCATAAATATAGGCCAACTTCCGGCCACATACCCCCGCCTTCCTTTATACAGGTTGGGATGTGCCATTATGGGCGCCTGTAGAATAAACCACAGTCTTCACAACAAAGCGGAGTTAATCTCAGAAGAGTATAGCGCAAACAAAACATGCAACTATCAAACGGACAGAACGGTGGCAATATACATTGGTGTTTAACAGATAATTCAGCTGCGATAAGCTCAAGAGAAAGTTCGGGCGATGGAAATGATAACAGCTTTTTTGTCTGAAAAATGGGGCTCGGTTCGGTTTTCGTCGAATCCATGATGACAATTTATACGTAAACTGGTATCAAAGTCAATTCTTTTTTTAGTGAATAACGGTATACTTAATTGAATCAAATACTCGATAGGATTTAGTCCGGTACAAGTGAAATGGTTGGTTCGAATATGAACACCAGAATGTGTTACGAAGAGAAAAAACAGAAAAAAACATTTAATTTGAAAGGAATGCAAAACGAACGAAAGGTTAATAGGAATACCAGAACAATAAAATCTACATGAATCTAAAAAAATTGGTTTTTAAGCTTTAAGAAACGCGCATTTAGTAACAAAAAAAATAAATATAACTGATTATAGATCAAGATTTGTCAATAACACAAAACAAGCGTAAAGAAGAGTCAAACGCGTGAGATTGATTCTTCTGCTAAAGGGCACATTATGCAATAACAGGAATGGAAGCATCTTCTCTTTCAATAACAGGATCAAGGAAAGATGGCTCAAATATTTCAAAGTACTCATCAATCTTGTCAACATCTCAATAGCATCAGACACGATCGATAAGTTTTTGTCTCCTTTGGTATTGGCAACACTGAGAGAAGCAAATCCCGCCATCAAAAGTCAAAAAAAAAATTTAGTCCGGGCATTAATCAGGTTCTAATTTACAAAATATGGTGAAACTGGTTGTCAAAACGCCATGCATAAACTGATCCAATACAGCCAGAACCAAGAGCAGGTGCCGTAGGAGTAGTGCCAGTCCATTATAAGCCACTTTAATACATACCCTACACCATTTTGAAACATCGAAGAAATTTTATACGTGAAAGATCGACAAATCATAGAGATACAGTATAATTTCACTAATCCCCATTGTGCCGGATTAGTGAAATTATACTAAAATTAATTATACCGATACATGCAACAATGACGCAAAATTTTCAAGTGAACGGAAACACAGCACACTAAATTGGAAAGATAAAATGGACATTTTAAAGAAGTTAGATAGTGGAGAAAACATGTGCAAATTGGCAAAAAATATGGTTTTGGGCGAGCTACTATACCCGATCTTAAGAAAAAAGCTAATGATAGTAGACCACATGAAGACGATGGAATTTGGACCAGGAAAGCGTAAAACATTAAGAGTTGGTGATTATCCAATAATGGAAAACGCTCTCTACATGTGGTTCATTCAACAGCGATCTAAACACACTCCTGTAACTGGAGATATTCTGATGAAAAAAACAATCGAATTGCGTTTTTAAGGACAAAGTAGAGGAACTGGGTCTTCTTCCTGACCAAATCCATAATGCAGACGAGAATGGTCTGCATTATAAAGTGAGTAAAGATAGAATTACATTCATGACGTGTTCAAATGCTACTGGGATTGGTATATGGTAGTGATTGATAAGGCTAAAAATCCCAGAGCTTTCAAGAACATTTGTCTGTCACTCTGCTACACGAACCAATGTAAGAGTTGGGTCACAAGAGAGGTATTTTAGCGAATGGTTTCATACAGACTTTGTCCCAGAAGTCAAGAAGCTTATGAAAAGATCGAACTTGCTCATAAAAGCTTTACTCGTACTTGATAATGCTTCAGGCTACTCAAATGAACAAGAACTTGAATCAAGGAATGGGAATATCCAAACCATCTCCTACTACCAACTTGCACACCTTTAATGCAGCCGATGGATCAGAATGTTATCCAAAAAGTAAAATCCTTATATAAAAACAAATTGCTGATCCATATTATATCTCATTATACCCGATGACAAAACGCAGAGCCTTTACAGAATTGAATTTGAAGGATGTTATATTCTCTATCGCTCAAGCTTGGGAGTCTGTTTCATCTCACTTAATCCAATCTCTTGAGAAAGTTGTGGCCTTTAATGAAAGCCGTATCACAAGAAACGGAAGGATGGAATCCTGAAGATAATCTACCTATTGCCGATTGGTTGCAAAATCTATTGGGAATGGGAATAAGTTTCCGCCGTTTTTTCGACAAAGTTTTTAGTTTATCACAACATGAAAGAATACAGTCACGTCATTCAAAGTGTGCATCAGTTATGACCTTATCCCATCTTTCTGGTAGGATTCCTCGGCGGAAAAAATCCCCATTCTTCGATTCGATCCACTCATCGAGCCATTTTTCGATGCCTTCATAAGATGTAAATGATTCTCAAGTGAGGGCCGATTGCATGGAGCGGAACAAATACCCTACTGGGGTATACGGCGGGTGGGGCAAGATTTCCCAACTCACACTTTCCAAATATTTTTCTACCGGCTTGGCTACGTGTTGCCTTGCATTGTCATGCAGCAAAATCAGCTTGTCATGTCTGTCATTCCATTCTGGTCATTCAGAGCTCGATTCAGACGGATGAGTTTCCGTCGGTATACATCCCCAATGATTGTTTCAGATGGTTTCAGGAGTTCGTAATTGATGACGCCACTGTGGTCTCACCAGATGCACAACATGACTTTGGAAGCGTCAATATTCCGTTTTGCGTCGATGTACCTGTTTCACCTTGGATTACCCAATGTGTTGGTCGCTTATGGTTGTCTTATTACATCCATTTCTCATCCCTTGTCACAATTCAATGCATAAAACCCTTTCTTTTTGGTCATTGAAGAAGCATCTCGCACGTCACTAAACGCCGTTCGATGTCCGTCTCTCTCAGTTGATGCGGCACGCAAGTCCCACCTTTTTGGATAATTCCCATGGCGTACTAGCAGTTATCGACGGTAAATCTGTTAACATTTAACTCCTGTGGTAATTCATTAAGGCTTCGACTTGAATCTTCATCCAACGATTCCCGTAGTTTTGAATCTTCAAACTTTTTCGGTACCCTGTACGATCTTTATCAGTCACGTCAAAATCACTATTTTTAAAACGGTCAAACAACTCTCTCCAAGTCGTCTCAGATGTAGCATGACCACCGTAAACATCGAGCATTATACGATAAGTTTTCAGAGCACTTTTCTTGAGAATGAAATGATGAACTAAGACTTCCAACAAATGCAGCATTTTCGTTATGAAAGTTGACATTTTCAACACGAGGAAAAAACTGTGTTCACGCTTTGAAGGAATGTCGACTACTGGGTTCGTGAGCCTACGCATACAAAATGCAATTCTAAGCACACTACCACATGGACACGAAAATAGTATCTGTAAGGACCTCTGTCTACCAGCGGTGGAAACTTATTCCCATACCCAATAACAGAAAGAGGATTCGAGACAAGTGAAGAAAATTTAAATTGATTTGAAAGGATCGAAGACAGAGCCGATTAGGACAGATGGAAAAATTTGTGAAGCATTACAAGAAGAAGAAAGCCATATAGAAATATTGGAGCCATCAACTACTACAACTGTTAAAAAGAAACCCACATAAAGCATTGGATTGTTTCGAATACCTGCATAAATTAGACAGAAAAAAACGGTACATCTGCCAAAAATATTATAATTGAAATATGTGAGAAAGGGTTTTAAGCAAGGACTACAAGTTGCACAAAAGCAGACCTCTATTTAGGATTATTTTAAAACTATGTTATTTTGAGATATGTTACAACACGACCTATCAAACAAGAATACAAATATGGAGATACATTACATACATTTTATTCTCTACATGAAATACTTTTCTCTATAATCCAGTAATCTGAATCCAGTAATCTTCCAATAATCCAACACCCCCCGATTTTTAATAGTGCCGGATTAGTGGATTCTTCTGTATATAGTGTTCGACGGCTTAAACTTAAACGGATTCATTCGTGCTGGAAGTATAGTAGTATGCAATATAATTTCTGAAATTCTATCGAAAGCTCAGTGATTTCTAATGATTAATAACACATATGTTTATAAATTGTCGATATTCACAATGTACTATCCATTCACAGGTAAAAACATGGAAACTTTATACATAAATCACTAAAAATAGGTGAAAAATGCATTACTTTTACATGATATTTTGGATGGCATATATCTGCCATGCGAAAATTACCCATCAATACCATTACTGACAATTTCACATAAAAATGACATTTCTCATAAAAATGACATTTCACATATAACTAATTAAAGCATATAACTTGCAAAACAAAAACTTTTACATTCATGAAATGTAAAAAAATTACAATATTTGCATTTGATATAATCTTCGGCTAACTTCGGATTTAAATTTGACAGTGAGGTAAAATTACGGTTAGAAATTAAATATTTGTAAAGGAATGGTAAAATGTATTATTTGAATGTTGATATTATAATGAAATCGGTCGCTGAATCTGTACTTTGTTTTTCTACTGGATCTTAAAATGAAAATGAGAATAAAAAACGCTTGAATATACCAATGCCAATCTTCATTAAGGAAAAGGATATTCTCATTAATCACATCTACAACGGAATTATTGATTTGAGCATCTTTGATTAGCTTAGCGTAGACTTTTAATCACCTGAAGATAGCATTTTTCACATGTTGATTCGGCTCCAACAAATTAAATCGGAAGTCAAGCATCTGTAAAAAATCTAATAGAATGGGCGGGACGTAATTCTTCGAGAACCGTTAAATCGATTCTCCTGTATCCATGGGCAGATGCCGATGATGGGTCACTTGATTGATATTTTTCGTAGTTTTATTAATTCAATGACGAAATAGTTAAAAAAAACTTTTGTTACCTTCCATTTTAAGGTTGAGGCCGCTATGGTCCCTTCTTCAGTGTTATGCCTATGAAGAAAATACCATATCGGCCATGAAACAGCTGCCTGTTCCACAATACAACTTTACCAACATCAAGTAACGACTTCATCCTAAAAGTGGAAAGTAATAAGATTTTTTAAAAGTTTTTAGAAGCTTACAAACACCTGAATCAAGAATTGGAAATAGAGACGAAATAGTGTTGATGAGTATTTGAATAGTTGCGAATAAAAACAAAACAGGTGCTTGAATCATAGCAAGAAAATATTGTAATGTTTGGAATCATAGTTCAGATTACGAAATTTTTGCCCATTCATTTATACTACCCATGCGTGTTTTTACTGCAACATTCCACGCAACAAAATAACAAACAAAATCGATACTGTTCAATGGTCAAAAAATCGAGTAGTAGTTTCGTTTGTTTAAACATAGTTAACAATGGGAATGAAACAGCTGAGCAATACAACTAGCATAAAAGGGACCCTTTAAGATTCGCCAATTCTTAAGACTAGTTGCATATACAAGAGAACAGAGCACCAAATCCACAAAATAGTAAAAAGACCTTTGTTATTTTACGATTATGGGCAAGCAAAATTAATACATTGAACGAATCTAGAATCAAAGTAAATGCATTTGAAAGACGGGTCCTAAAGTATATAAGACACGTGGAATGTTTAGCGGATCATTTCAATTTTGTCAAGCCAGAAGTCTCCAACATTATAAAACTGAGAAAGCTGCAATGGGTTGGCCATGTGCAGCGGATGAATGACGAGCAGATATTCAGGAGAATATTAAGATGTCACGCTAAGAGACAAAGATCAGAAGGAAAGAAATTGCTGCTCGGCATCCACTGATGCAGATATCGGATGGCTTCTCGGGTTTTTCAATTGGAGGTCACGGTTTAAGGACCAAGACTGTTGAAAGTGTTGAGTGTTAAATATGCGAGACCAAGGCTTAAAAATATAAAACAAAAATGTTAATCTTTTTTGATCGGACCTCTAATGATTTGGCTGAACAAAAGTAGATGAAAGCAAGAATCAAGTGGTACCTCAATTAATTTTACTTGAATTTTAACTCGAGTGATCTTTCCTAACCCTTACTAGAATTGAATAATTCCAAAACACAAGAAAGAAAAATTGCCCTTTTCCTTAAAAGATATTTTAAAAAATAAAATATTAAATGCTTCCTAAGACTTAATTTTATTTTTAAATTTTAGGCAAGCAAGAAAACTGCATATGCTTCAGCTGATGCATCAAGAATTAGACGATACAAGGAATCTTTCAAGAATTCAACCGATGACGATGTTCCTGAGTTTGATCGAAAAAACGTTTCATTAGATCTTCCTGATGAACTTTTCAGTAGTTCTTTTCGTACCGTGACAGATATATCAAAAGCGTTTGGTGATTTAATAATGGTAAGATCCTAGTTAGTATTCATTGTCTTCATCATCAATCTCACTGCCATACGAATTGAGCCCTACCCTCGCAGACCCATCTCGACCGGTTGTCCCATATTTTTTATTGCGTCTTCCACTTCGGTCTATTTAAATCCGTATTGCAGTCTGAATTGATAGAGTTCACTGTTCATTTGTGTGGTATACTCATGGCTTATTGCGTTCGATTTCTCCCGTAGTAATATGAACCTCATCATACCATAAAATTGAATACAAAACAAACTCAATTGAAGCTCCAGCTTTGGTATTACTGCTCCCGCTTGAATTGAAAATCCTAGAATATCAGACTTCTTAGATTTAAATCATAACTATTCCATAAATTTTAATGCTGATAATAATTTCTTTGCATTATCCCCGTTTATTACAGAACTCTGCTCGTCGATTTGCGCAGTTGGTTCAATTTTTAAAACCAGCCCTCGGAGAAGTACTAATCGTTAAAGGATATGAACCAACAACATCAACAACCACAACTACCACCACGAGTACGACTGAGGCAATCGAATCTAACATTATTTAGAGTCAACTAATTGTTAAAATTAATTGAAAATTTATTTATTTTCGAAGTTGTTTTAGTATTTCATTCAAAAGGTGTCAGATAAATATTTATTATAGGAGTTTAAAGTTATATTCAATTATGCACTTAACAAATCTTTAATTAGACATACCCTGATGAAACTTTTAAAATTTTATAATAAAATGAAAAATGACTAGTGTGTTTTGATTAACTGAATGCGCGACCTTGTCAAATAAGATAATCTCTGTCATGTATTGATTCCATTACTTATCCCTAATAATGAACAAAGAAAGATTTAGGTGGAAGTTGAAAGAACAGATTTATCAAAAGTGATTGAATACTATCAATTTTACGCACATGAGAATTAACAAAAGGGGGACACCAAACTTGCCTCAACATATCTTTACCATTTGTTACTCTCAAATGCTGAAACAGAGCAAAACCAGATAAAATAGTAACCTACCAGGTCATGAGGTTTTGAAATTAACGATTCTGAAGTATTTGTCTTCAAATGAAATTTTACAATACTTTTACTTTTCAATACATGGCGGCTAATGAATAAACCGCAAACTCAAATGGAATAACGAAGTTTTACATACAAACGACCGTAAATAAACGATCAACTTTATGCATAATGAACTTTTCAGTAGGCATACACTTCAACCTGTGTAACGACTTACGTAACGACTTAACAGTCTCGACGAGATATCATGAGCCAGACTAAGCACAAGAGTGTACAGAGATACTCTTGCATCCTCGAATCAAAGGGTCCTGCCTGGGTGCGTCCATTTACTCTCCCGTACATACTGTTGTGTAGAGGCATTGTGATTGTGAACAAGTGAGAAAATAAAATGTGGAATAATAAAAAAAACTAAACTTCTTAGAAATACACCATACAGAATCTATATTGTTAGAGCCAAGTCATAGTTTCCACAAAGATAAGCAAATTGGTTTCCCTCTTCCCGAATAGAAAAAGAAAATGAATTCACTCACACAGAGGCCATTTAAGGAAAGTAAAGAAATGGCAACATTCTGGTATAAACAGAGGCATTATAAACGTACGTGTATAAAAACGTAAATAAAAACTGTTTTTTAGAGCCATAGAACTTTAAGTTGGTAACACCTTTTAATGCTACGTATGGTGTGACAGCTGTCATGCGTTTAACGGTTAGTTTGATTTTTCATTTTATCATAAATAGGTGACGCCTGAGCAACATCTGCAAATTGTTACAGATTTATTTCGAAAAAACTCGGTTCTGTCCGAAAAATTCCCCACGCTCTTTGGAATTTTTTAGCCGATATAATCGTTCATCATGATTCATCATTCATCATCAAACCCCCCCCCCCCATGGGTGCTACCTTGTCGTGGTGGGGGGGCTTGACGAGGTTGCCCGTCATCCAGACGCGTGATCAAGCCACTAAAAGCACCCACCAAAAACAAAAATATATGATGAGTGACAACAAAAATAGTAAATTAGGGGTGGGGATATACACCCCGACGTGTGAGGGAGCCTCGACCTCATGCGGGCTTCTCTCCAGCATTCATGCTGGGGATAAGTCACCAGGGCATTTTTCAGTGGTGGAACACTTGGCCACTGAAGAATCAAAAATTACAAGTGAAATAATCAACGACGCAAGCATGTTCGCCCGAAGGCCAAAACTCCTGCGAACTCCGCCTCAAAGAGTAGCCAAACCTAATCAAGGCAACGAGAAAACATCGTGCAAGCAAACCTCCATCGAACGCTTTGCAACAGCGAAAAAGGTGCTTGTCCAAAACATCCCTCCTACACAAGGCGATGGAGCGAACGATACCAGAAGCGTAGTGGAGGCTTCGGGCAGTGGAGTCATCGACCCGAAGTGCCATTCTCCAGGGGCCATTAAAAGTCATATACTGAACAACGTGGGAGGCGAAACCAATGATGCTCAACAACAACAAGACCCTCCTGCTGACAGTATATCGAGAACTTCACCTGAGGACGACCTGATAACGAAAATAGCCGCTGACAGAAGTGAAGAAGAGCGTCTAACAAGGAACATAAGCGCTATAATAAAAGTGATGAGAAATTCAACAAATGTCCAAAAAAATTTCAACAAGGGCATCAAAAATGAGATTGACGAATTGGAGGATCTCGTTGATAGGATCCAGCACTATCGCCGCAGGTGGCTACGGGCGGAGAGTGAATTGAAAGAGCTTAAAAGAATTCCAGAAAATAAAACTCCCTTCACCGAAAATGCTACTCCTCTCGTAAAAGGCAAAAGGGCGGCATGTAGCCCACTTAAACCTGACCGTAGGAAAAGGGCGAAGGGGCCGATAACAGTCGAGACAGGAGACAACAGTCAAGGGGAGGAGAAAAATGATGGCTTTCAATTGGTGCACTCTAAATCGCAACAGAAGACTGCGAAGAAGATACACCAAGCGATAACAAAAGATTCCAAACAGGCACCTGAAAAGCAAGAAGGCACGAAACACAGCGCAATGCCAAAAAAGACCAGAAACAAGCAGCGCAGGGATGCTTTACTGATCAAACCTGCAGACGGGAGAACTTACGCCGAGGTCCTCAAGGAAATCAGACAAAATGTGGAACCCGAAAAAAACGGTGTCTGTATACGAACAGTAAGAGCGACCAGAACAGGCGGTCTCCTCATAGAACTCGGAGCGGAATCCACCGACAAGGGACGGTTCGAGAGCGCTGTCAAGGACCTCCTGGGCTCTAAAGCTGTTATCTCGACTTTGCAGCCAATGGCGTCTTTGGAAATAAGAAACCTTGACTGCATTGCGGAGGCCAAAGAAGTAGAAGATTCAATTAGGTCGATTCTTCCTACGGCAGAGAGCTTTAGGGTAAGGCTAACGCCTACCAACCCTAGAGGACAAAGGGCGGCAATAATAGACATCCCAGAGAAAGACGCTGTGCAACTCCTGACCAAGGAGAAAATTAAAATCGGCTGGGTTGTGTGCAGGATACGTCGGAGGGTAGCCCTAACTCGATGCTACAAGTGCCTTAACTTCGGACACATCTCCTTGAACTGCAAGGGGCCAGATCGAAGCAAACTGTGCTACAGGTGTGGCACTTCCGGTCATAAGGCGAAAGACTGCCCAAACGAACCCAGCTGTATCTTGTGCAAAGATAAGGGATGGAAGTCTGAAGATCTAACTCACATTCCAGGAAGTGGTAGGTGCCAGGAGTTCAAAGAGGCACTAAGCAAGAAAAGAGCAAAGACATGATCCAAGTCCTGCAAATCAACCTACACCGTAGCTCAACCGCATAAGATCTACTAGACCAGGTTGCAAGAGAGAAAAAAGTTGACTTGTTGCTGATATCTGAGCCACCCCACAACAAAAAGGAAGCTGGATGGTATTGTGATCGATCCGGCATCGCCGCCATCTGGGTACGTGATAGGGCTCTACCTACAGCTCGGACTTGCACCAGTGGAAATGGCTTCGTGCTCATTGTATGCGCCGATTTGACATTCATAAGCGTCTATTTCACTCCAAATGAGTCAATTTCATGTTTTCAGAGCAGGCTCGATGAACTGGAGGAAGCTGTCTCGAGCACAGAAGGCCGAATCCTTGTTGGCGGTGATTTTAACGCCAAAGCGATAGAATGGGGAATGCCTCTGCCAGACTCGAGAGGAAAAAGAATCCTAGAAATGGCGGCTAGGAGGCAACTTGTCATCATGAACGTTGGGAACACACCAACTTTTCGACGGGGAGGCTGCTTGGGAACTATACCGGATGTGACATTTGCTTCGGAGTCCTTAGTGCCTAGGATGCACAGATGGAGAGTACTGGAGGACTACTCGGCGAGCGATCATCAGTACATTGCTTTCGCAATTGGCGACTGTGCTACTCGACGCGTAGCAACCCAACCCTCAACTGTAGGTTGGAATATATCTAAAATAGATGTCGACGCGTTCGCCGCAGCTCTTATGAGAGGTGAAACTATGACGGTAACGGGAGGAGCCTCAGCTGAAAACATGGTGAACTCCACCATGAGGCTCATCAAGAATGCGTGCGACTGCTCTATGCCCAGGCGACGGCCTCGACACAACAAGCCTGCTGTGTACTGGTGGTCGGCAGAAATCGCCGAAAAGCGGAGAGAATGTCACAAACTCCGCCGCGAATCTCAACGTTTAAGAAATCGAGACGAGTCACACTCCCGAACGCTGGCATACAGGTCGGCTAGAAAAGTTCTCCCTAGGTTAATTAACGAAAGCAAGGCTCGCTGCTGGCGCAACCTAGTTGTGGACATCGACAGAGATCCGTGGGGGCTGGGTTACAAGCTTGCCATACGGAAACTAGGAGCTGCAAGGAGGCCCTGTGTCCTTGAAACGGAAAAAATGGACCAGATTGTTAGAGCGCTCTTCCCTATGCATCCTATTCGTCCCGATGATGCAGATATTGAATGTCTCGGAGAATGCCCACTTTTTACCGCCATCGAACTGGATAATGCGGTAAAAGCTTTAAAATCGAAAAAGTCCCCGGAACCAGACGGTATACCAGCGGAAGTGATACAGCTTGCACATCAACTTTGTCCTGAAAAGCTGCTCACCACTTTCAATGCCTGTTTGCGGCAGGGCGTGTTTCCAAATTGCTGGAAAGAGGCGAGGCTCGTGCTGATCCACAAGGGGGAGGGGAACGCGGAGCAACCAACTACATATCGGCCCCTATGTATGCTGAACGCCGCTGAGAAGGTACTCGAGAGGCTCATTAGAGAAAGACTTGGAGAAGCCATTCGAACTGCCGGGGATCTGTCTCCTCGGCTGTACGGCTTCAGGGCTGGTCGATCCACAATTGGTGCAATAGCAGAGGTAGTGAGCGCGGTCCAGCAGGCAGAAGCCCACAATCATTACTCGAGACGAATAGTACTGCTCATAACTCTAGATGTGATAAATGCCTTCAATTCTGCTAGATGGACAGATATTCTTCGTGCTCTGGAATATTTCAGGGTGCCGAGATACCTGATGCGGATATTGAAAGACTACCTCAAAAATCGGAAACTCATCTATGACTCGTTGGGAGGCCGGCGAAGAATTGATTTGACATCAAGGGTCGGACAAGGTTCCGTTCTGGGCCCGGACCTGTGGAATGTCTCGTACGATGAGCTTTTGAGGCTGCAGTTACCGGGGGAGTCGCACCTGGTTGGCTACGCAGATGACGTAGCAGTACTAGTCGCCGGACATACTGTCGGACAGACGCAGCTCAAACTGGACGCGGTAATACGCCGAGTGAGCAAGTGGATGACAGACCGTGGGCTTAGCCTAGCGCTGGAAAAGACCGAGGTTGTCGTCCTCACAAAGAAGCGAATCCCTCGTGTTATGCCGGTTCGTGTAGGGGGAATGATCATCGAGTCAAAAGAATCAATCAGATACCTTGGCTTGATGATTGATTCGAAGATGAGTTTTTTCGAGCAGGTTCGAGCTTCAGCAGATAAGGCCTCCGCGCGGGTATCGGCGCTAAACCGCATTATGGCCAACACGCAGGGGCCAACCTCGAGCAAAAGACGTCTACTGATGAGTGCAATGGAGTCAGTGCTCTTGTATGGCTCCGAGGTTTGGGCTGACGCTCTTAGTAAAGAGACGTACCGAAGGCGTCTGGCACAGGTGCAGAGGCAAGGAGCTTTGCGGATAGCCGCTGCATACCGCACTGTCTCTGAACCTGCAGTGCTGGTAATCTCGAGGGTGGTTCCAATTAAATTACTTGCAGACGAACGGAAACGTGTATACTCACATAGGGGGGAGTCGGCGAGAGAAACCGTCAGCCGAGAGGAACGGAGAAGAACCCTTATCTTATGGCAGCAAACATGGGAAAACGAAACGCGTGGCAGGTGGACCGCACGGCTGATAAGTGACTTGGGGCCGTGGTTCTACAGAATGCATGGTGAGACTGATTATTATCTGACGCAACTACTCAGTGGTCACGGGTATTTTCAGTCTTACCTGTATAAGATGGGAAAAACACCATCCCCAACTTGCGTGTTCTGCCCGGGGATGACGGTTGACGCATGCCACACGTTCTTTACGTGTAATAGATTTACAAGACTCCGTTCGCATCTCTCGGAGAAAATTGGCGTAGTTTCCCCAGAAAATCTAACGGGAAAAATGATGAAATCAAAGGACAATTGGAACTGTGTGTCACATTACGTACGGACAGTACTCATTATAAAGAAGGACATAATGGATCGCTTGGCGAGGGAGGGAATATCTCTGTAACGCAATATTATAGTTACTAATTGCAATTCCTTCCTATCCATCCGTGAAGAGAGTTTTCCCTTAGCCTGAAGACATCGCTAAGCGATGATTAATGAGGCCTAGTCCGAAGTAATGTGACAAACAGTTCCAGGCTAGGTTCTCGGTGTGACAGGGGAGGTGTTTAGTCGGTAGTCCGGTAGCGGGGGAGTCCGACACTCAGGGCGTAAATAGCCTTCACCTCCCAAACAAAAAAAGAAAAAAAAAAAAAAATCGTTCATCAGAACAATTGATTCGATTAACCACGGATCGTTTCCGCACTTTGCTTACTCTCTCTGATAATACGCATCCACTCAGACCTCGTACAGTGTGTAATGAAGAAACTGTAGCAACTGCAAGGCGAAGCATCTATAAAGACCCAAGTGAGTTCGTACAAAATTATGCTATACAATTCAACCTGTGCCCATCCACATTATGAAGATTTTACGAAAGGATATAGGTTAGTGGATCTAGGTTGCGACCTTCGCGCACATCATAGATTCGCCGTATGGACCCATGACCAAATTGCTGCAGCTTCTGAATTACATTAAAAAAATTTTATTTATCGATGAGGCTCATTTCTGGTTGAATGGTCACAATTTTGGTTGAATGAAATTGCCGCATTTGGAGTGATGAACAACCACAGCCAGTTGTCCAAACACCGCAACATCTGGAGAATATCACTATTTGGTGAGCTTTATGGTTCTGTGGAATCATTCATACAACATTCGCCGCGTTGTTGATGAGATACGACACCAATTATTGGTTAGAACAGTCGAAAATCGGACATCTCGTTTGGACTTCAGCAATCGTGCTACTCTGATAACACCAATTTAATAAAAAAATTTATGTATTATATATTTTTCTAAAAAAAAACACTGAACATAAAGTAAGGTAATCAGGTTATTATAAATTTTTATAAAAATTTGTATGATTAATAGTAAATATTAACTAAAATAATTTGATTCAAAAAAAATATTTTGCGAACGCTTCTCAAATTTCATTCACAGTCAGTTTCAGTCTTCAAGGCAAGTATGGCATAAATCCTAGGTCGGACGGTTCTTCAGCAACGTTTTGTCCAGTACCGGAATTAATTAGTATTTCATTATTTTGACCAAACATAGCTGTAGTACTCAGTGGTGCGGATATTCTATTTGAAACTACACTTTTCAATAATTTATATTCGATTGTCAAAAGGGAAACTTTTTCTGGATCGAGTAATATTGGCTTCCGGAAACTTCTAAACCTTGATGCTTAAATTACAAAAAGATGTTCCATCACTACCCGAGGAGATGAAAGTCTTTTATTAAACACACGATTTTTTCTCGCTTTCCTCACATAACGTGACGAAGCCCTCTCCTCATTCCTGGCAGTGGGCTTCACGGTCGTTTGTTGATTGTTGAAACAAAATTTTCGCCACGATTAACTAATGCAAAACATACCACTAGCGCTCGAAGGACCTTTTCTAGGTTTAATATTCCGAGTCGCTAAATTATGGTCTTGGAGTAACAATGTGCTTCCCATCAATAGCACCAACGCATCGAAGAAAATAGTTACCGCAGCCTTTTTCGATTTCTAACCATACTTCTGCATTTTCAGCACCTGTAAGGATGACCAAAGCCTTTCCTACCAACAAGTGAAGAATCCCGTAGCGAATTCATTCGTGGAGCGGCAGGAGTTGAAGAAAACATTACAGAAGTATAGATGAAATAACGAGTCGTGGGTGTTTTAAATTATTTTTGTAACTTCTCATAATACTATATCATGCTAAATTTTATTTTCAAGATTGATTTATTTTCTTTACGTTCTTTTGATGTTCTGCAAGTGAAAATACTACGTTTAAAACGACTACGTCTTCACAACCCTCAATGTTCTCTCCGACACAGCGGCGCGGAACGTATTTCCGGGAAATCTGCGCTAACTAAAGTATTAAGTAGTGCTGTGTCGCTATAGGAAAACTTTAGATAATAAGCTCCGGCTAAATTACCAAATTCTATTATATATATATAATAATTACCAATTCGACCGTTTATAAATTCGACTAATCGAACGTCAACAGAATATCCGCGTTGCCCTCCCTCCAACAAGTTTTGCTTACATATGTACAATGCATCTGTACATTTTAAGCCATTTAGATTGAGAGTTCATTTGAAGTATTAGTGCTTGTTAGTAGTTATGCTGTGTTTAGAAGCTTAGAAATGAATTGAACCTGCTACGAAAGAAGCGTCACGTTGTAAACTTGCTTCTAAAGGTGAAGATCACAAAGTGGTATAAGATCATAAGGAAGAGAATTCAAACTTTTTCTGTCCGAATTTTCCGGAATCCATTAGCATTTATTCATAATTTACTATTACCACTTAGTAAGCTTAAAATTTGTGTAAAAACACAATACCAATATCAATCAACTTATGCATTTTCGATCTCTTTCAGTGAAAAATCGCTCTGGGCAATTCTTACTATGGGTGCTTCGGAAAGCAAATTAATTAGGCGAAATTTGCATTTCACTCAGATTCAGTGCAAATTGAGTTTCATACTTTGAGGGATAAAACCAAACTCTGCGAGAATATTTATATCTATAGGCTCCAACGTTCTAGAGTTCTGCGGGAGATTCAGGAGTTTCTTCAAATATGAAGTCCATCTTTCCTTAACCCTGCTCTTATCAGCCATGATATTGCCGATGTCATCTCGGCAGAGCCTGATCTTGGGCTAATAACTTCGATTCAAGCTTTTCTCTACTTTGTATTCTTGTGTTGTGTTGTTGTTCGCTAGACTTACATCAATTCTCTTCAATTGGTCGTCATAGTATTTCCTTTTCTTATTCGCTACTCTTCTGAGATTTTCATACTCTTCTCTTGTCATCCTGCTTTTCCTACCTAAATTTTTTCATATGCCTGATTCTTTTTATCTAACGCATCTTGACATTCGAGATCGAACCAACCATTTGTTTTGCGCCGGTCTTGTGTCATATTTCGTTGCACACGACACGCACATGACCGTTCATAAACTGCCTTAAGTTAATAACATATGATTTGAACTCTCTATCTACAATTAACGCCACTCGAATATTCTCGCTTTTCAGCGGGCTTCCCACTTTTGAATATTGTGTTCGACTTCATATCTTAAATATCACTTCCAGTCAAATTCATTTCCAGGTTTGCGAGTATGTTTAAGTTTTATTGACTGGCCCGTTGCAGAAAAAGTTCTGAACAGCGCTAGGGTTATTCAGTAATCTGACATTGCAGGATCCAACGGCATAGTCCGTATTTCGGTTGCGACTTCGTTGCCGTAAGTCCAATTCATTCTGAAGCTCTACTGCAGGTTTCGAAACATATAAGGGGTAACTGAAAAAACTTCCTTTTAATTTTGCGTTTTTTTTTTTTAATTTTATTTGTCGTAATCGATTTTCGACCGTTATCGTTCGGTCTTCTTCAGCGATCGATCAATTCTTCAGCGATCTTCAGAATCGCTGAAGAAGACCGAACGATAACGGTCGAAAATCGATTACGACAAATAAAATTTAAAAAAAAGCAAAATTAAAAGGAAGTTTTTTCAGTTATTTTTCAGAAATATTTTGCGAAGATGAATTCAATTACGAACATACAAGGGGTTTCACTGGGACCTGGAGTTGACCCGTCTCCCGGCTCCCACTCCGGCGTTATGGTTATTACCTTGATTCCGTTATCAGGTACAGAATGCTTACTTGCACCATCTTACATCCTTGCAAGGAAGCGTAAGCAGGATTTACTAGCAGAACTTTAAGTGTATCAACAGTTATTGGTTCTTCTCGGCATTTAATGTCCCCTCGTTACCTCCAGTAAGCGAAATATGCAACCCCGAGACCATTTTCAACTATTTTTTCATGGGATTTGGGATGAGGAACCATGGAAGCTGTGGGTTGGGAAAACAAAGGGATCCTTCTTTTTCAACCGGGCTTGAGACCGTCTATGGTGGAGTTAGCTATTTCTGTTAAGATATGTTTTTTCTAGTATATTTTTCCTGAAATGTTAAAGATGTACCTGCTTTCATTTTTCTCTGGTCAAGGGGAGCATTGATCGTATAAATCAATATTTTAATGATCACTGTATTCAGGTTTTTGTCTGACGTTCTGTCGTGCTCTGGCGTTTTCCTTCTATTGTATATTTGCGTGTTTCGGCGATTTGCCAACTTCAATGTGTGATTTCGTCCTAGACGAAAGGAAAACAAATTGAAATGAGAACTCGATTGCAAGAAAAAGCAATAGCAATAGCAATATAGAAAATATTCTTTAATTTGTTGAGCGTCAGCTTTTCAAACGCAATGGAAATAGAAGTGAAGTGAGCCGCAAATAAGAGGAAGAAATTATAACAGTGAATCGAATTTTAAAAAATCGGGTCGACTAAAACTTCTGGAATTCTACGACAAACGGAGCATAACTTTTCAAGTTTGATGCCATAAACACGAACAAAGACCGAGTGTACGCCCACATGTTCCGCGTTTCGTGCTAAAAGAGAATAGCAAGGCATCGTTAAGTGTGTAAAGGATGCAGCGATGTGTTGTGTCCAGCACCACGCATTGAAACATAAGACACAAAAATATTTTTTGAGAAGGTGTTATATTACATATTGAATATAATACAGAAGTATACCATAGAGTTTGTATGATTTTATACTAATTTTCTGTGTGCGTCAAAAATTTTATAAATTTTAAAATGAGTCTTAAAATTTGTTAACTCAAAAAAAATTTTGCTTTTTGCCGGTTTTTTGTTTCAAAAACATACAACTCGGACAATTTATCTAATGCAATTTATTCAACGGGTTGATGCTTCTGCTAAATATAGTATTACCATATGCAGGACAAGCAAAGTAAGCTGTCAACAATTTCCCTCCATGTGGTAGCTCTAACACATCTGTCTTTCTTTCTGTCACTATTTGTCGTTCAAGATGGTACGTAAAAGTTTCGGCTGGAACAAAATCGCAAGAATTCTTCAGCATCGGTCGTTAGCGTGAGAAAAAATTGTTCAGAAATTGTGAAACCCGTCCAGCGAAACCTAAATATGTTCCCATTTAGTGATTTTTCTGCGATTTTGTTTCTAATGTTGACGTTTTGCGGTTCGTAGTCTTCAGATTTCGTTTACCGGGATTTTGTATTTTTCAGACAAAAGGTACATCAAGTTTTGGTAAACGGCATAATAAGACGCACACGTTGTGTCGTCGATGTGGTCGATCATCGTACCATATTCAAAAATCGACTTGCGCTCAGTGCGGATACCCAGCCGCCAAATTGCGTTCATGTAAGTACGACTACCCTACAAAACTAATGTCTGCGATTTTGAGTGTCCTAGCAAGTCAATTGCTATGGCGCCAAGCACGCAGATAGAACAATTATGATGGAATTTGTTGATTGAATTGTTTACGTTATCAGTTTATTGCAAATAGCATCGTACAATACAAATATTTATGTTTCAATGTGCTCATGCTGACATTCAACATTTGCAGATAACTGGTCCATTAAGGCTAAGAGGAGGAAGACCACTGGAACTGGCCGCATGCGTTATCTGAAAGTTGTGCGAAGGCGATTCCGCAATGGTTTCCGTGAAGGCGGTTTGAAGAAACGTCCAGCTAACAAGAAAGAAGGAAACTAAACTGTAGAGCTGTACAAAAATACAAAATTTTTACTAAAATCCAAGTGGTTTCTTCTTAGTGAACAAAGTCGGAAAGTGGATTAGGATTTTTCAGTGTAAATGTCAATGAAAAGGTGAAAGGAGATTTACCTAAGCTCTTGTCAGCTTTGCTTGGAAGATTGGGTACTTGCCTGTTATGAAGGTGTCTGAAGATTGAGTCGTTGCAAAAGCAACTTTATGTAAATATTCAGTTTTGACAGTGGTTCAACTGGAACGAAGAACAAAATTGCAAGAAAAAGAAATTCGGAGAAAATTCTTCAACTTTACAAAGTAAAAAAAAACGTGAATAGATTCAAAACCATTGCGTTTGCAACGATGTAGTCTTCGGGCATTTCATTATGTCATTAACTCGTCAAATATTCTGCCAATATCGAGTAGCTTAAATTTTCGTACTGAACGGTGCTCTACGAATGAATACGAAGTGATTTTGTCAGGCTTCACTTCTTTCTTACTTGGTTGCACGTCTACAATTGCAATACTGTGGATTCTGCAGGACTTGGTCAACAACAGATATTTTGGCTCATTCTGAGGAAATGAACTTTCCTTAATATGAAATATTAGTGGACTTTCTTTGGCCGAAAACTAGCCGAGATAAACATTTATTTAAACTGCACGGCAGTATAATTACCCTCGCCATAAATTATTTGGCCGATTTATGAAAATATTTGTAATTGCTTCCATCCCCATAAAATTGTTTTGCTAAAAATAAAGAAAAATCTTCCTTTTAATTTTGTTTTTTTATTTACCTTGCGGAATCGATTTTCGACCGTGATCGTTCGGTCTTAATCAGCGATTTTCGCTGGTAAATAAAAAAAATAAAATTAAAAGGAAGATTTTTCTTTATTTTTAGCGATTTATAAAGTCCGCGTGCAGTGGCACTAGACAACTATCGATAGCAGATTTGGACGTTTGGCAGTTCCCTAAACGTAAATATTGTGTAGTAGAATTCTAATGCTCCAAGTGAATTTCACTGCTTCAAGCTTTCCTGTATTAAATCCATGCAGACAAAACGAATTGCCATCGATACGAATTCGTATGGCCGTGGCGGAAAATTAGTTCGCCGGCGAATTCGAATCGTTTGCGAACAATATGTCACCTCGCAAACGAATCGCCAACGGTTCGCCATGGCGATTTAATGGTGAACTGCCCCGGCGATGTGTTTATAATCGGACGTGGCGATTTGTTTTTGATGTGCACTAAAGTGCTAGTAATTCAGATCGCTGTTGAAATTATTCACAATGGCGATACAAATTCACGTCGTCGGCAATCGTTTTGTTTGTTGTATGTTCTGAAATAAAAATTTTCCAGGTTATTTCCTGAATGTTCATATTGCCTGAAATACCCATTAAATAAAAAAATAATCAGAAAAATACACTTGAAAATGAACCAAAACCGATGAAATAAATTTCAAATCAGTTTCTCCATTTTGTAACTTTGCTTATCAACTTAACGTAACAACTTAAAAATCAATCGTAAGTAAAAAAATTTGCCATTGATTCTTTAAAATTTGTTTTATCATATTAAGGGCATTTAAAGTCGGTTTTGTTTTGTTTTTTTTTTGATTTTTGAAGTTTTTTTCGATTTCGATCAATCCAATCACAAAAAAATGATGTCTTAATTTAAAACACATTTGTATTTGATTTCAAACCAATAAACAGTTTCAAATTAAAATAGAAAAGGAAAACTTAATAACTGATAGGATTTGAGTCTGATAGGGTACTTATATTGTCGAATTTGAACGTAATATAATGCGTTAAAGTTGTTGCTAATTGCTGTCATTTTTTATGTTTAAGTTTTCTGCGTCTGCATCAACAGATGTAATTTTAATAGGAGTAAGATTCAAACTACGTGCATTCTTTGGAACACCTCAAATATAGTGCTTTAGAAGTCTTAACAGTCCATTTATTCATAAATTCTCTAAATTACTTACAACGGTAAAGATATAAGTTGTAGGGACTGAAATATATATTATGCAGTCCCTACAACTTAAATTTTTTTGAAACGCTCTCGCTTGTAATGTCACCATAAAAATTAAAGAATTGCAAATTGGATGGAGTTTTAGGAGTGGACCTGAAGTCTATTGTCAAATTATTTATAAGATTTCAAGATTCTTTTTAACTGTTTTTCGCGACATTGTCATCAATTGCTTTTGGCTTACCTGGTGGTTTTAGAAAAAAAACAATTGATTACACATAATTATTATCGTCTCAAGCTTTCATAAGTGCCAGATCAGATTATTGTTTTTTTTAACAAGGAATCTATAAGATTCTTACAGACTAGACGTTAACAAAATAGAGATACAAACAGGCTCTAAAGTCTTGTTTTCATGAAAGAAATTGAATAGTAGGATTAATTCTGTTTATATAAAGTCACAGAGAATCTGTAAACCATCGAAAAATGGAGAATACAATCAAGCTTATGTTAAAAATTCATATCTTGCACGTCTTAATAAAAACAGGAAAAGGCAAATTGACGAGCTCGAAAAATCTGCAGTTTATCAATAAAATCGGGAGACAGTAAAGCCCGGATAATTGCAATATGCATAAACGAAATTCACAGAAGGCTCAAGCACAGCGTTTTTAGGAGGTCATACTACAATATTCTACCAGTTTGGAAACCTGTCTTTCCATCAGCACGCTTTCCTATCTGTCCACTCGTTTCTCAAGTTTTCTCAGAAACTGCAAATACCAATATCGGATTTCATTAAAAAATTATTTATTTATTTAAATAAAATTCACTTAGTTCACACAGGTTCACACTATCTAAAGTGCTAGTGCAACAATACATTAAATCACTTAACTAATTTTTTGTGTAATATATTGTAAAATATGTCGTAAGAAATTGTTAAAAATGCAGACAATAAGGCAGCATTTAATAAGTATATGATTCGCAGTTTACCTGGCGTTCCGACAGGTGGTCGAGAATCCGTAAATAGCGAAATGTTCATTAATCACTCTTTCGAAACGATAAACTAAATTGTTTTTTTTTAACTCACCACATAATTAACACATAACTCGCGAAGTCGCAGAACAAATCGAGAAAAACCCACAAATTATAACTTTTGGTCGCGTGAAAAACCAATAGTGAAAAAACCGCAAAAGGATAATGCGTTATCAAGAAAATAATCCGGAATTTCGCGATCCAAATTAATAATTAAAGTTAGAGAAAGCGAGTTCCAAAACGGATAATAAAGAATAAGCCACTTATAACTCTTGACTGAGACTAGCAAGAGCAATTTGATCAACAACCCATAAAGTTTCAATTGGATCCAGGAAACAGGAAAAAGAAAAGTTTTCTTGTTCGCTCTTTCCATAGTTTCACGCGCCGCATATGACATTTTCCGACTTTTATTCGTTCTGGCGAAGAATAGGCGATCCGAATTTAGTTCGCCTAAGCGAAATTCCGACAAAATGTTTGCTGGGATATTACATGAAAAAACCGTCAACATAGGACGAAAAATTGTATGTAAAGAAATAATGTTTGTAACGGCTACATATATCCTTCGTAAAAATAATGAGATTTCACAACTGAAACCACACGCGCCATCAAACTCGTTATTTAATTTTAACTGATTCTGTTTGCAGTATCACGACTGAATTTGTTTGAAATTTATTATATGCGCAAAGCAATTTATGTGCAGAAATTTGGCAGGGGGTCTTTTGAATTGCACGCAAACGGTCAATGTTTTTTCCAGTGAAACATTTTTTTCACGATCGATTCTATCATGAGCAAATGTTCATTCGTCAATGACTGCGGCTCCTGTTGAATGAATTGAAATTAGACACTACGATACAAATGAGAAAATTTTCAGAAAAAGTATTTATGAAGAAAATAAATGCGTTATTGAAACTATTTCCCGACCCTTTGCTTTGATGAGTTATTAAACACTACTCGGAATATTTCTTACGCAAGAGCTTAAAATCGTTTGGTAATTCCTCGTCATTGTTTCCATATGTCTTCAATGCTACCAAAATTCCAATTTTTGGATTATTTCTACAGTATATTTTCGATTCGACCAATGCCAGGCAAATTCTTGACGGGTTCATTCTAGGGAACTCTTTGCAAAGATATTAGTGCGATTTTTTGCCCCTCATATAAAATCTAAAATTAATTCACACACGAATGTAATTAGCGTAATTATAAGCGGTTTTACCGTTTTATACATAAGGAGCTTTTTACATTTGTCAATGGACTTACTCGACAGCAATGGCTCTTAACAGCTTCCCTATCCTAATACATCAACGATTTAGCAATGCTACAAAAGATGTAGACAATAAAAACAAGAGACAAAAGAAAGATCCCTTTATTGATTATTTTACGAGGATGTAACCATTTCAAAGATCATGTATTGATAAAGAGTAGAATACTAAAGAGAAATTTTTTAAAAGAGGTTACCGGTATATAATTTGAAATAGTTTATAATGTAGACGTAGATAATTAAGACGCAGGTTGATTCAGCGAACAAAATTTGTTTCTATAAATAATGTTTTATTATATTTACAATAGTTATTTACAACCTTACCTATAAATAATGAAACGACAATTAATGTTCGATGTTATTACTGCGCTTTTTTATTAATATTTCTTTAATATTCAATATTAATTCTTTTCTATATTCACGAATTTAACATTTCTCTACTATAAATTGGCTACTAAGATTTTGACGTTTATACAACTATATTATATTTTTATTCATCTTAGATTAGGTTAGAATGACAGGTGAGCGGAGCATGCGAAGCGCGGCAGATTCAAATTTAAAGACAGATACTTTATATATATAATAAGTAAGTAATTTATATATATACACTGGTGGTCAAAATAATAAATACACGCCTGCGGTTGTTGGAAAACATCTATTTTTTCAGCTTTCAATACCTTGTTAAGCCGGTCGATTGAAACGATACGTTTAAATGTGTAGAACATATTAGGAGCAAAAAGAGCGTCTTACCTGTTAAGGGTTTTTAATATATTCCGATTTGGATTCATTATCCTAATTATAGAGTGGACAAAAAAATAAATACAGTATGAGAGATTTTATTGAAAAATTTAATTCTTTTCAAGAGAAGTTTTCAGTTTTATTTTTTTTTATAATATCAACTTAGTAATTTATTGCGTGACCCTTCTTTATAAGAATTTTTTTGCAACGAGCCGGCATAGAATCCACTAAACGTTCACAGCTTTCTTTTGAAATCAGGTGCCACTCTCTTTTTACTGTAGTCCACAGTTCAAACTTATTTCTGGGTTTATGAACATAAACCCTATCCTTGAATTGCTTCCACAAATTCTCAATAGTATTACAGTCCGGTGACTACGCCGGCCAATCGAGAACCGAAATTTTTTTGCGCCGCAACCAATTCTTCACTATTTTTGCAGAGTGCTTCGGATCATTATCATGTTGAAACGTCCATCGAAGCGGAATGTCTTCCTCTGCAAATGGCAGCATTATGTCCTTTAGTATGTCCAAATAACTTTCTTTGGTCATAATCCCGTCAATCAACTGAATTGGGCCTACACCATACCAAAAAAATGCTGCCCACACCATTATGTTACCTCCGCCATGCTTAACGGTCTTTTTGGTATATTGTGGATCAAATGGTTTCTTGGGAGGACGCCTAACATATTCTTTTCCGTCTGATCCGAAGATGTTGAACTTGCATTCATCACTCCAGAGAATATTTCGCCATTTTCTCATGCCTTCTTCTCCACTCCAATCTAAATGGGCCCTTGCAAAATTTAGTCGGTTCCGTATGATTTTTTTACTTATGAGAGGCACTTTTCTTGGTGATCGGGCTGGTAAGTCTGCGTCCAATAATTTTCTACGAATTGTTCTAGCACTCACGTTAGCATTTGTTTCCCGCAAAATCACGACCGAAGACGCGAAAGGGTTCCTTTTACAGACGCGCACAATTTTTCGATGCAATGATGGAGTGGTTTTCCGTGGCCGGTCGCGATTTTCTTTATCATTCTTCTCCTTCATGGCGTTCTGGACCATTCGAAAAGAGCAGTGAAAAGTGGCCCGAAAGTACTGATTTAACAACATTGTATTTATTATTTTGTCCAATGTGAAAATGGTCCTTTGACTATCAACTTTCAATTTGACATGTGCGAACAAACCATATGAACAGGCTTGCTACGTACAAAACTATCTCTCGTTCTCCTCTTCTACTTATTTTAAAGTAAGAAGGAAATCATAAAGATAATAGGGATATGTGGATAGAAATAGGCAACTTGGAGACAACGAGAAAGATAGTAAGAAATATACAACAGACAGCAAATGTTTCCTTTCAACAGGAAATTCCCATCAATAAAAGGACTTAATAGTTAAGAAAGTGTAGTAGCGAAGGAATGTGGCGATGCCGATATGAGCAGCGGTCCTTAACCCATTTGCATCATATACAGTACCGCTCAAATGCTCTGCAACTAATATTACTTTTGAAGAAATATCAAATTTTTTCAGTGAAACAATAACTTTGAATTTAGTTTTATGCTATCTATGCTATGCTAAATTTGACATTTCTTCAAAAGTAATATTAGTTGCAGAGCATTTGAGCGGTACTGTATATACGCTCAATTTTCCTGGTCACTATCACTGGAGCGTATATATACGCAGCTGTGTTCGACAATGAATCCAATAATTTAATTAAAATAACACACTCACTAACAGTAAAAGATCACAGAGATAAGCAGTGATACCGTTAACTGTTATACTTCTTGGATGCAATGATGATTTGTTATTTTGATTCTATTTGCTATCTCTGCAATCAGTATCGCGGGTGCTATATCTGTTAGCAAATATCCGATGGTGATGATAGTGAATTCGAGTGGCAGAAAAAAAATGAAATACTAAAAGCTCACAAATTTTTAAGTGCTGGCAGTATAAACAAAGATATTTCAAATTTTACCAGACAAAATGTTTTCGAATTATTTTCGAATGAAGACATTCTGGAGGATATTCTGACGGAAACAAACAGGTTTGGTGAAAATGATAATCATTTTGAAGAGATCAGTGTAGAAGAAATAAAAGTTTATTTTTCTTGAAATTTTTTATGCCTTCAGTACATAAACCAACGCTTCAAAGTTATTGGTCCACAGAAACACCATTTTTTAAAACTGTTATGTCTGGAGATAGATTTGTGTCAGTTTCCAAAAATTTGCATTTCGTAAATAATGAATTTCAACAACCTGATGATCCGTTGCGAAAAATAAAACCAATACTTGAAAAAAATTACTACAGCATTCATGTACATCAGGATGTGATATTTCCATAGACGAATCGTTGATTAAATGTAGAAGTGGATTGCACTGTATTCAGTTCAACGAATCAAAGCGGGCCAGATTCGGGATAAAGTTTTATAAATTATGTGATTCAAAAACAAAATATATACACAATTTTAGAATACATATAGGAAAGGATAAACCTGCACAAGGGCTAGCCAGCACGAAGATTGCATTAGATTGCACGAAAGAAATTAGTTTTTTACGAAAGGGTTTCTGCCTGTATATAGACAACTGGTATAGTTCCCAAGATTTATATAATAAATTATAAACACAACAAACTAATGTTTGCGGCACTGTAACGATGAACAGGAAAGGAATGCCAAAAGCTTTAGAGGCAATTAAACTCAATAAAGGAGAAGCTACTATTCACCAAAGTAAAAACATAACAACATATCACTTCACAATATGATATGATATCACAACATATCATATTGTGAAGTGCGTATATGCATCCCACATTACCACACTGAACAAAATTTCTAAAAAATAATGCCCAGAAATGTTTTTTTTTATACAATTTTACACCTAAATATGAAATAAAATTTTATATGAGCCTTTTTTTCATGTTTATTTTATGATGCAAATGTGTTAATGGTTTTTATTGTCGCAGGCTTAGGTACGTTATAACATATGTTGGAAATTTTAGGAAGAAATATAAAATATTGGAAAATGCAAACATACAATATCTACATGAATTCAATAAATTTACAATGTTCAATGTGGTATTATTCGCTACATGGTTGTTATTACACAAGTCAAAAAAAGACTTGATGTCGCCGATCAACAAAGCAACTACTACCCACCAATAAGAACACTAAGAAAAAGTCTCTCATGGTATAAGAAATTTGTAGTTGATTTACTTCTCCAAAGTGTCGTCTACTACCTTGATTAAAAAGTTCCCGGAATCACCACCGTGCGGAGCTCTCAGTCACCTGATTTGAGTTCTTTTTATTTTAGGTTGCCACATCTGTCATTAACATTCTATGAAATGTCGAGCTTGATAGCTTTATATTTGTAAAAGTATTGAGTACCTCAGCGATTGTAAGTGTTTTCGATTTTATACAATTTAAAAATGGAATTGAGTTTGCAACAACTGGCTTGTGTATTGAATTTTGCGTTAAAAACGGTTTCAATAGTGCGACGACAATGCAAATGTTAGAAAAATGTTTCGGTAACGATACTCTGAAGAAAACATTCGTTTATCAGTGGCACGAACGATTCAGAAGTGGCTGTGAGTTCTTGAACGATGATGAACGTAGTGGCAGGCCATCGACATCGAAAACATTAATAAAATCAAAGAATGGATGACCATTAACCGCAAATTGACCATTAGAGAGATGGCGGACGCGTTAGGCATTGCTTTTGGATCCGTTCCAGACATTTTACTTAATGCTTTGTGCCTCAAACGTGTCGCTGCAATGGTTGTGCCGAAAAACCTGAATTTCATGTAAAAAAGGACCGCGTTCGCAAAAAACATGATTTCCAAGACCGAATCCAACCCAACATTAATCAAACGAAGTATTACTGGAAAGGAAACCTGAATTTATAAGTAAGACACACAATCCAGACATTAAGGGAGTGAATAGCGCCGAATGCCCCGAATAAGCCGCGGTTTGTGGGGAAACAACTTGTGGATCTTGCAGCACGATAACGTACTGTCGCAAAATGCTATCGGTATCCGTGAACATTAGGCTAAAAACGAAACGACCATTCAACGACCACAGAATTCACCTGATTTGACTCCCTGCGAGCATGGAAATACCTCAATAGCCAAACAGATAAACATAGAATGCCTGGAATCTGGTAAACACAATCGTTTGCCATGTTACAATGATGTTCATAATCAGCTTCAGAAAGAAAAAATGCGGAGTAAACAAAGTAAACATTGTATCGTTTACGATCCTATACGAAAAATTGAATTTCTACAATTGTGTCCTTTTAAAAATGCACTAAAAATCACCTTTAAATATGCTTATATATAATACACGAACTAAGTATGGTTGTCAAAAGAAAACAGCGACCCTGTTAAAAAAACAGGCGGTGGTGGAATTGGACTCCTTAGTACTCAATAAAGTTGTTTTAACCTTTTATGGGCCCATTATAAAACAAGAAGCAATTTAAGCGAGTTCCGAAGGAGTTTTTCGTCGAGTTGTCACCGTGGATGAAACATGGATTCATCATTAGACACCAAAAACTAAGCAATAATCAAAGCAATGAATTGCTCCCGGTGAGTCTGTTCAAGAAAAGGCGAAGACGGTCCTATCCGCCGGAAAGGTCATGGCGACGGTTTTTTTGGGATGCGAATGGCGTCATCATCATGGATTTTTTTTAGGAAAAAGGATCGATATTGGACCGCTTCGACAAAAACATTGAAGAAGACACGGCCGCATTTGGACAGCATTTTCGCACCAGCCAACCCAGGATGAATGGGTTGTCGCCGCTAAACTGCATGAATTGCGCTACGAATTGCTGCCGAACCCCACGAGGCATATTTTGGTGAGTACGACAAATCCTATTTTTGGAGGGGTTACAAAAATAATGGCAGTGACGTTGCGAGCAGTGTATCTTTCTAAAAGGGTACTTTGTTGAAAAATAAAAAAAGATTTTTTTGAAAAAATTGTGTCTTCATTTTACGGGTACTTACTTAATCGCCCTTATTAGGCAAACGTTTTCACTCCATTATGGTTAAGGATTATCGATGAAGATCTGTTGGTCATTGTGACGGTGTAGATCTCATCTCTGATGTAGAAAATGTTAATGAGGTCGCTCCTGGAATGAACGAAAACGATGCTCCAGCAAAAAAGTCACAGGTCGAACAGAGGTCGGAGGCAATTATCTTTTTTGGGAAGGGTGAGAAAGGTATGCTGTAATACAAATGGTACCTTAATCCAGCGGAACCACGGGGAAATCGTTTATTCGACTAATATACCCACAGACGCAGCGGATTTTATACAAGATCCTTTGGCGGCTTGGTCCCGGCTTTTTACGAATGACATCCTCAATAAACAGCAAAATGAAACTCAACAAAATTAAGAAACTTTGATATAGATATTTTCGAGTTTATATTATTTATTGCAAATATAACAAACAGCATTAAATTAAAATTACATAGATTCAAGGAAATAACTGAATACACAAAAGTAATGACTCATCAGGTACAATTAAAAGGAAACATAAACTCTAATAAAAATTCAGGACTTAATTGTCTTTCTGATTTTCGGATATTTTTTATCTTCCAATGTATTGAATGAACTTATTTTTCGTTACATGACTACTTATTGCATTCATTTATTCTCATATAACCGTGCGCATTATTTTCGTGTTTTTTCAATTTGACTGATTGATTGCTTTAGGTGTCCCCATAGATGCTGAGTGAGGTTGACATCTTGTGATTGAGCTGGATAGAAAATAGAATATTTATAGAAAATCCATTCTATTACAATTTTCTCACTATGCTGTGGATCGTTAGATGCAGCCTCAAACCATCAGAGAACCACCTTCAAATTTTACTGGAGGTTGTAAATTTTCTTTATCAAATTCATTTTCCCCAGTTTTCTCGACACACGCTTTCTTATTGATGTGGCAGTATTTCAAATTTATATTCGTTGCTTAGTAAGAAATTTCCCCAGAAACCGATCTTCATGCTTCTGAAACGAATGAAACTTCATGCTTCTGAAACAAAACGAATGTCGTTCGCAACATTCGTTTTCCGCATTTCAGGTTTTTTTCTCGCACTGCGATCATTGAGACCAAGGTGTATGCATAGGTTTTTTCCGGTTTAACTAATGGATGGCGCCAGCGAAAAGTACGCGGTATACGCGTACGAGTACGCTTTCGATCGTCTGACATTTATCTACAAACACAAACAAATGGAGTCCGCCAAAAATAGAGTGTTTTATCGTGCTAATCAATCATGTCCAATTTTGTGCCTGAAAAAGAGTATTTGCAGCTTGCTTTGCTTTTCTTGTTTAACCAAAAGAAAAAGGCTTCCGAAAGTCTTCGTTTGCTGGAAAAGATACATAGCGGACACGCTCCATTAATTTTGGCATTGTTTCAATTATTCATGAGCCGTAATTTTAATGAGGAAAACAGTGAGCGCTCAGTTAGACCAAAAAAGTCGAATAGGAGGAATTGCAGAAGTTTTGTATTGGATGCTAACCCAATTCAAACTCAAGAGCAATCAACAGAAGCCTTAAATATGTCACAGGAAACACGATCAGCAGACGTTTACGAGCAATGAGCAAGATCAATAATCTCAGTAAATGGGTCGCACACGATTTGAATGAACGTTAACTAGAAAATTGCAAAGTCACTTGTGAAATGCTGCTTCCGCGCTACGAAAGGATTATTTGCATAGAATTGTGACAGCTGACAAAAAAAGGAAATTTTATTTTTAAAACCGGAAGCGGAAAAAATCGTGGCTTACACATGGCGAAGCCGGTTCTTCAACACCAAGACCAAATCGCTTCGGCAAGAAGACCATGCTCTGTGTCAGGTGTAACCAGAATGGTATTGCTTAGCATAAAAACTTCAAGCCCAGTGAAACTGTTAATACACAACGCTACCGGCAACAAATGATAATTTCAACCGAGGAATTTAAATTTTAAACGAAAAACGACAAGAATGGGCCAGAAGACATGGCAAAGTGATTTTATTACACGGCAACATGCCGTCGCACACAGCGAAACCAGTGAAAGAGACAGTGAAACCGCTTGGATGGGATATCTTTGTGCCCTCAGCGTACCCTCCAGACTTGGCGCCATCTGAAAATCAACTCTTCGCATCAATAGGGCACGTGCTCGCAAAGTAGTAATTCAGCGATTTCGAGGAAGTTGGGAAGCGGCCGAACAACTGGTTTGCCCCAAAAGATTAGCAGTTTTTCTGGCATGGTATTCATAAATTTTCTGAAGGATGGACGAAATGTGTAGAAGCCGATGGCTAGTATTTTAAATTAAAAAAAAGTTTTTTTCCTATAAAAATTTGTTTTCCCATTCCTGCAAGAATACTCGGGCTTTTCTCCAAATCTTATACCCTGACCTTTAATGTCCTGACTTAATATTTTCGGTCGTATTGAACGTGGCTTATTTTCAACAGTTTGACTGCGTGTATGTGCGTGTATATCAGAGTACTAAGTGAGCTAAAACTTAGGTTTACTAAACCAAAAAAGGAGTTCAAAGCAAAGCAATAACTCACTCACATTAAGAGAAGTCGAACAGCTGGTAAAGAACAGGAAAATCAGAATAAGTTGGGGACTTAGAGAAGACAAGGAGAAACTTCCTTCCGGTGTACACGGGCATATCTCACAGGCATGTGAAGGAGCCAATACGAGCTCCTCTTGCTACAATTGCGACAATGGGGATTCTATGTATAAAAGAAAACAGTGCGAAAAAGAGGCACATTGTCTCCATCGCCAGTGAAACCACAGGTCAAAAACGATCCATATCCTGCAAATCAACCCGCAACACGGCATTATCGCTTAAAATACGCTAAGACAGTTTACGAAGCCACTGGTTTGCTTAGCAAGCCGATTTACTGCTGCTAAGCGATCAATATCACACCCGAAAATCACTAACGTGGTATCCTGACAAATGGTTGAACCTCCACCACCTTGGGAGCAGTGCTCACTCACTTCGTTTGGGTTTGGTGTTTGGGAACTAAACTCTCCAGCATATACCTAATGACTAACGAACCGTTGTCATCTTTTGATTCTAGGGTCAATGCTCTGTAGGGCACTGTTTCATGTACAGTGGGCAATATTCTCGTCGGAGGAATCTTTAACGCTAGAGCAATAAAATTGACCTTGGACAGGGCAACTAGGAACGGGCCTTACGTATGAAACCAAGGGCACACTCCTACTTTTCGCCTGTACTTCTGCGTTAGGACAGTACTGGAGTTGACATTTTTTTCGGAGTTCCTAGTACTGGGGATTGATAGTTGGGGAGTGCTAGAGGGTTACTTCTCAAACCCCATAAATCGCAGAAAAGCCTTCATCAATCTCCAGTGGATGGATAGTGCATAGGGACTACGAAGCAAATGTCACGTCCAGTATGCTTTAACTCCCGAAGTAATTCTGGGAAGGTGGATATTGAGTGGTTTATTAAAGTGCTAATGGAACACTTACGCCTGACCGAAGCTTCGTCGAGGAGTGGAGAACTTTTAGCTATAGATGTTGATTCAACTGTGGCAATTATTTCAGCTGCCTGCAAGTCTCCCAACGATCCGCAGATCTTGGCACGACAAGCCTGCAGTGTACTGTACTCATCAGAGATTCCTGAAAAGCATCTTGGTAGACGACTTGAACAAAGATACATGGGATTTGTTTACAAACTCGTCATGTGGAAGCTCGACGCCCGAAAGTTGCCTCGTTCATGTGAACAACAAAAGATGAAGTAGATTGTGCGGGCTTTTTTCCCTATCCATGCTGCTCCATGTAGAAAGTCTACTTTTCACAAAGATTGAACTGGAAGAAACAATCTTGTCTATAATATGAAGAAAGGCTCTGGCAATCTATGGGGATCCAACTGAAGTGTTGTAAATTGTCTTTTACTTTTACCGCGATCTACTTCTCAGCATGATCAACATCATGATTCTAGACGCCAAAAACACATTTAGCTGTGTTAGATAGGCGAATATCCTGAAGACTTTGAAACTCTTTTACTAGCATCAGAATCGTTGGTGCATATTCTGAGGGACAATCTGAATGAAGAAAGCCTACTCTACGATGTGAAAAAAGGTAACTTTAATTGCGTGTTTTGACTGAGCCAAAAGATGGGTGTAAACGTCAGAAGTTGTACATGGGTCCATTCTCGGCCTGAACCTGGGGAATGTTCCCTAGGAAGAGTTACTAAGGTTTGAACTGTCAAATGGGTTATGCTTGATAGGCAATACGTCGATGTAACGGTGATAGTCGCTGAACTTAGACTAGTTACGCTAATGCGGCGAGTGAAGGACTCAATGACTGCTTGCCTATTCAGGCTGGTGCTGGAAAAATCCAAGTCAAAAAAGAGAATCCCCAAAGTAAGACCTATTAATATTGCAGAAGCGCTACTCGAATTAAATTTCGCAGACTCGATGTTGCGTTTTTCCGAGAAAACCAGGACAACAGCTGACACGATTGCAACACCTACTCAATTAAAAGCTAACATATGAGCTCTCTCCGCATCAAAGAGAAGACTACTTCCTATGTACCTATCGCCTCCTAGCCGTATAAGTACTAAATGTGGTATGACGTCCTCAACAAGTAGTTAAACCGAAATTGAAGAGCAAAGAATGGTTTCGAGTTGCATGCGCTTAACTAACAGCTCACAAGCCAACGGCATTGGTTATCGCAGGGGAATATCTAACGTCTTCTTCACTAAGGAACTCGAAACTTTTTACTTGTGGAAAAACAGATAAGAGATCGCCAAAGGTGAGAGACAAGGCACCCATAGCGCCTAACAGCGCGCTGGCCTCTTCAACAAAGTTGGAGATCTCTCGCAGGGACATATTTGCGACAGAAATGCTTAGAATGGTTAGGACAAAAGGGATCTCATGTTACATTTTGCTTTGACGATTCTCCCAGATGAAAAACGACTAATTGAAGCATCAGAATGTGTCAGGGATGTAGAGGTCTGTGTCCTTGCACACTTTCCTTCTTGCTAGAGTAGATATTATACCGTAGTCTAAAGAAGCAAATCTGGAGGAAAACGAGACCTAATCCAAACGATTTTGTAAAATGGTAGCAGACTAGACTCAAAGGTTGGCATTAGCAGTTCTAGTGAGTTGACCAGATCAATTCTACAATTCGGGCGTGAACAGCCTTCATCACTCTACCACAAAAAAAATATTCATGTGTAGGTCCGAACCGAGGCCACAATCTCATTGAATATATTATTTTTATATTATATTTTAGACAATTCCTTGCATCAATCATAGGAATAGGAGTGAAGATGCTGCGATCTTGGATTTATTTGTTCTTGTACGTTTGTTGTTTGTACATTTTCTTATATACCTCAGGTGTGTAGTTATTAAAGTCAAGAAGATTTGGAACTCTATCTATCGAGAAGTCGCATCTGAAATTCTTTAAAAATAGTTTATTTTCGGGTCTGCAAGGGGTATACATCTTAATTTAATGTTTTGAATGTCAGTATCCATTTGTTAGTGCTACAGTAAGTTGCTTTTTCTAGAATAAATCCTATTATTCTTGCGCCATCTAAGATTCACCTAACAGTGTCAAATAAAACATCGTTTCTTTATAATCAATGTCACATATTTTGTGTGAAACATAGTTTATTATTTTTTGATATTCTTGTACCTTTATACAAATCATATGTTAAATATACCAAAGTGTAGATTTGTTTGAAAATCTCTTGCATTTGTAATCGAATATAGATAAAAAAATGTTTTGTGTTCCTTTCAAGATACAGAAGTTAAAATTCTAAAATTATAATTAAAACTATACAATTGATATTTTCAAAGAATATAGTAATCACAAAAGGGATAAAAAGTAAATTATGAAAACTAGATATCGCCAAGTGAAGAATATTTTTGTTTGTTTTTCTTTTTAATCTGATAAGGGAAGCCAACCAATTTATTTTTCAATATCAATATACAATTTTCCAGCCGTCATTTGTTTCTACAAAATAAACAATTAATACTTTTTCTTTGATCACAATCACTTTCAATGCTGTTTTTTTTTTTTGTTCACAAAAATGATTTTTTCTTTTCAATCTTAGAATCTACATATTTGTTTGAATTCTCTTAAGTTTTAGTTTGTTTTTTACATGCTAAGAATCGACCAAGGATTCCGTTTTTTTATACAATTTTGGTTACTTCTTGTATTGATTTTAGAGATTTACAATTTCAGGGCGTGACTTATAAGATCCAATCGCCGATTGTGGACAAAACTCTCTAAATAGGGATGTGATTTCAATTGTTTTCACGTTTCGTTCTAAATATATGGCTTGCATTTGGATTTATCTAATTTGCATCACTTGGAGTCTACACGGATTATCCTTATGTGTGAAATACGTTACGTTTTGTGGCTAGACAAAAATGGTGATATTCGTTTGCATGCTTTGTTGAAACCGATCAAAAATATTATATTGAAATATTAGTTAAAATGGTTCAATCACAGCCCTAGCTTCAAGTGAATATTAGAAATTCTTTCATTTTTTCTTATAAAATCCGATGTCGGTTTGTTTTGCGCATGATTCCCTTCAACTATTCCCAGACATTGTTCACCTTTCGATTGTTTTCACTTTCGGAAGTGTGTTGACAAACATTAAATTTTAACAATTACTCGTGCGCAGGAGTTCACAACGCGATAACTTTAAGATTAGTTTTTATTTACAATTCCCAATAAAATGTCCCCAGTAGACATTAATTCATATTGTGGATGGCTGTTGTTGTTCAGTCAATTCTAAAGCATTTATCTTGAGCTTGAGCTCTCACTACAGGATTAAGCTTCTTTATTGTTCTACAGGTTTGAATTTGAAACGAAACCGAACAGAAAACTGAGGGTCTACGAGTTAGACTACGAATTTTAGTGTGAATGTAATTGAGATAAGTGGCCTAAACTGCATCTGCCTTCTAATAAAGTGTCATTGGTCTTGAGAACGCAGTAATTTCGTCTGAATAAGGCATAAAGTACAACTGTTTGTTGAGAGGTAATTGAGAACTTAACTAACTTGCCGATGGCCGGCATGATAACAGCAGCCATTTTTCAGGTTTATGCTTTGATGTAAAAGTGGAGCGAGTTCCGGTGCTTTCATATAATTTCCACATTTTTAATTAGCTAAAATTAATAATAGTCATAGAAGCATTGATAAACTACTTCCCCGTCAAAAAGTTCTACCTAGTCACCTTAGTCAACTTGCAATTTCCAATTAACAGTTGGTACTACAACTAGTCTTAGGTGGAGTTGATCTATTTTCCGCCTCGTTCTCCTTTACGGGAGGATTCGACCACGACCATCTACGCTTTCGTGTGCTGGAAGCATCAATGGCGGCTTCTTGGTCGCCACTCATTAATTGATTTGATTCAATATTTCCACTGCTCGAAGTTGGCGGTTCCCTGCCATTACCCTTGTCCATAGAAGAGGAGCCCAGGTAGTAAGGCTGCTGTTGGCTATTGCCAGGACGACCGCCCACTGACATTGAAAGTGGCGGAGAGCGGTGACTGGTCGTGTTCCTTGTAAGAACCACATGTCCTTCGATTTGTTGTCGCTGAAGCTGGTGCTGTTGATGATGCGAAAGTTGTTGAGGTATGGCGGTGTTCGGCGACATATGATGTGAGTTATGAGATGACACCGGTGGGCTTGCTCCATACGCATGCAACATCTCATACGATTGAACTCCTGGAGCATGTGATGGCATTCCTGACATTGGAGGTAGTTGTGGCGGCATGGTTACCGAAAGCCGGCTGGAAACAGCTGTACCTGTGGCAGTTGTAGGGATCGTTGTCGTATGTGAATTTGAACTTGTTGATGAAGGCTTTCTTGAAAGATTTTGTGGACCGGTATCTTCTTTGTATTGGTGGTTTGGTGATGGATAGTTGGAAGGTGAATGAGGCATTGTATGATACGAGCTCGACGGCGGTGAGGACGACTCTCTCGGTTTAAGAGAAATACAAACATCACCAACTTGTAGACGTTGACATTTTAGTCCGTATGTCTTCAATGTTAGCTCTGGATTGCAAGATGCCCAACCTTGGCCGTACACAAAAAATGGGTGTTCCACTGATGCATCAATGTCCACCTGAAAAATGAATATTTTTAAATTCTTTAAGTCAACTGTGGTTTTCAATTTTCACGACAATCAAGACAATTTAATGCTCCATGAAAAAATAATCAAGTATCAACTTGAAATTGATTATTATAAACATTTCAATAGACTCACTACACATAAAAGGAATCTTTTTTCAATTCATAAATGATGCATTAACACCTGTTTTGTATAGTTTTCGGACGGGTATAATAAGGACTATATATAGGATATATAATAAGGAATAAGGACGGCTAGATTGAAACGGAATAAAACGATCAGTCACGAAGTTCTTTTTCCACAATATATGAAAGGTCCATGTAAGCCATTGTGTATGGAATATAACATCGTCATAACATTGTCCACCGCCGTTTCTCTTGTTGAGAATGAGTCCAATTATCAATGACTCTATTGCATGAGCCTGCCTGAATTTGGGCGATCGCTTATGTTTTCTTGGTTGAAGGACATCGGTCAATTGCGGCCTAATGGCGTAGACCTGCGATTTCAGAAACCCCACAAAAAAGTCTAGAGACCTGAAACTACACGATTTTGTTGGCCAATGCATGTCACCTCTGCGAATAATAATCAACATCAATCAAATCTTCCATCAGAATGACTACCGTGATAGCCACAGCAACGTTGTTTCCGAAAAAGTACGAACGAAACAGTAAGTTTTAATGGATGTGTTACCACATAGTTAACCTCGTCTGAGCTCGTTCCCTATACCAAGGTTGAGTTTGGTAAAATATCATTTAATCCAAAAAAGTTCCTCGTGGCGAAAAATGGTTTTCCGCCAAAATTAGGGTCCTCTTTTTACGCTTCAAAGCCAAATCAGCGAACTATTATAGAGCGTATCTATTATCTGTTATTAATTTTGGGCTCGTTCTTTTACGGGTGAAGCCCATAGCCCGGACGAAAATTTTTGCAAAAGGTTAAAGCCTTGGGCACGGCGAGGAATTGATGGCCTCGGATACTTCTGTACAAATTCATGGACCGCGACAGTACTCTCGATCGATCTGGCGTTCCTTTGACGAACTTGTGTTGGCTGTGTGCTTCCCTAGCCAGGACTTAGCTATCAAACATTCGAGAGAAGACCGAGAGAGAAGAAGTATTATCATTTGAACGTGCAGTTTATTGGTGTAACTACTTGCCATGATGATTTGGGATCAGTGACTGAACAATAAATAACTAATGGAGAGTAATAAGTTATAGGCTGCGTTTTTACTTCGATCATAGAAGATCAATAAGTAGACTTGGACTTATAGTACAGTAAACTAATCTGAACTTTTCACATGAGAGCAAAAGACCAATGCGAACACTTTTAGCCATGAACATTTTAGATTTTACATTTTTAAAATATGAGCACTAAAGGTTGAACTCTTAGACTGGATTCACACTTCACAAATGAGACTAATAACCATCTGCAGAGCGATGGTAAGCGGGCAAAGGAAATGATGTTCAACTCCATGCCCTTCGATAGACACATCTTCAGCGCGGATCAGCGTAATCACAGGTAGCAGATAACTAACCATGTTAGCAGGGGCCACTTCCACGTTCTAAGATAACAAAGTTTAAAGAAGGAGAGGCGCCATTAAAGTGAAGTAAAATGGGTATATTCCAATCGGTAGTGAACAGAAAGATTATCTAAAAGTTCAACCTTCCGAGCAGAAGAGATTGGGAAACGGTGCGAAACTTCAACTGTAATTGTAAAATCACGTCTCAATAGCAACGTTTCAGAAACGGATGGAGTTGGAAAATACCCAACCAAGTGTTCGATGGGGCATCATCTTTGGCTAAAGACTACACCAGCTGCTGCGACGGAAAAAATGTTCAACCTGATACTCGCCGAAAAATGCATCCTATGTGGAATTCCTATCGAGGATCACATTAAGACTCAGGAAGACGAAAGCACAATACACAAAACCCCGAATTCCAATTCAATGGAACGAATGTCTCCTCAACTCTAAGATCTCTTACAAGGAAAGGATCCCTTCCGAACAGGGAAGAGAGAAGCAGTGCGGAGATTAATCTCCGCACTAAACTCACGACTAAAAAAAGGATAAAGGCCTTGGAGCTCGAAACTACTTCGATGATTTCGATGTTATAAATATAATGATATGAACGCATAAATATCTGATAATCCGAACGAGGTAGTGTCGCACATGCAATGAGGATGAAATGTTTGAACACTTTAGAACAGCTAAATCAAGTAATTATCCATCCCACAACAATTTAACTAATATACCTTCAGTTCTGACTTGGGAAGACATACTTGAATTGTTGTGACGCATTCCTACTTAATTGCTGGCTATGATATGGGACTACCTCATGAATGAATCATATTTATATGATCCCAATTAGGAATAGATAAAAAGTGAAGCACCGCTATAAGCGGATTAATCTTACAATTAAACTTCTTGCGATGATCAGTTAGGTGCGTTATGCTGATTTTGTTGTAGGTGTTATCACTGTCAGATCCACTGACTTGGCTCATCTCGGACTTCAGGTCGTGAAGAGAAATGACCGGTAAACTATTTAATAAGTCCATTACTTCCAGCTGACTATCATAATGACTAGGATGCTGCCAAATTGGACGGTAACGATTATGGTTCTTATGAAGCTAACTCCTTTGAAACCTGGACTAACTAATCGGAGGTTGCTTCTAACTATTTTAAGAGGAAGTTGCTTCTTCTTCTTCTTGATATTGTGTATGGTAAACTATTTGCTTTATGGTAAAGAGCTGATTCGTGTATAAAAATCTAATGAATTAGGAACCCCCAGCGGGTTGTTCCCGTTTCCCATTCGAGGACATTTGAGTTCCCAGTTGAGGCAGCAATCTTTTCTGGCGGACTTGTTTGTCTTGACCCTGCCTCACTGTGCCGCTTAAAATGTAGTTTCTTTTCCTGAGATAACTTACCAAACCATAATAGTCAAAGGGTGGTTCAGTACAACACGGTACAAACCACAATTTTCCACCGTACGAAAGTCGACTGTGTCGGTATGCCTGTGATATCTTCAACGTAGATTCGCTAGACAAATATCAATCACCTGTATTAACAAGCGTAATAGCAGTGCCTGGATACGAAGGAACCTTCAAAATACCGTTTCCCAGTTTTCGCATGTTCAATAATGATGTTCTTTAGCCATTTCATCTAATCTTTCTGTTCATGGGTTTCTTTTCAGGGTGGTAGCATTAAACTCTTTGATCGTTTATACTGTAGTAAGGTTATATTGTATGTTTCGCCAGCCTTCTTTATTTTCTCAAATAACCAAACTCACAACCGCATTGTTTGAATATTTGAACAATATTCTGATCACTACTAGGGGGTCGATATTCTTTTTCGACAATAACACCGGCACGGAGAGAATATTTTTTGATGCGGTTCACAGTAGATCCGTAGAGATGCCGTAGGCAGACTGCCCCTGCCATTTTGGCGAGCTTTTTTTGACGGACATTCAGATAATAAAAGGCCTATAAGTCTCTGCTCGCCCCTATTTACACTTGACCATAATTAGGCCAATTTGTCTTGAATATTTTTATGGGAGTTTCGTAATTTGTATGACCACGTATAGATTGCGCCGGGAACAAGTAAAAAGTATTATGGGCACATCGTCTCTATGAATAAATTTCGCCTAAATGAAAAGCCAACTTTTTGTTCCAATTGAAAAACTGGGAGGCAAATGGTTGAAGTGAAATTTTCGAAACGTCAATGTGGCCGTGAAAAATGTATGGCGCAAATAGTACCGTAATTTCGCCTAAGTTGATCCCAAACCGGGTTGAAAAGAAAAGCGAGGTGCTCCGATAAGTCATTCAATACTTTAAGTGCGTTTTTGGAGTTTTCAGTAATGACACTTGAAATTTCACGGGCGCTGCCATGTTGTCTCTCGTGCAGAATAAGTATGCAAACACCTCATCATGATTATCATCAGCATCAAAGTATTGCCATACACTCCAATTCAAATGGAGAAAATTATTTGTTTCTAATTCAATGGCAACCGATTCTCTTGCATTTTCTAAGGACTTATTGAACGAATCTCCTACTAAATTTGAGGCATTTGAGCGATCATCTGGGCTATTTTCAATTCAATTTCACCTTTGATTCAATACTAAATGTTGCCTAGAGATAGAACAAATAGGATATTAGTAATAAAGTAATTTCATTATGGATTGTACGGAGTAAGCGTGACGCATAGCAATGTATAAGGAAGTAGAAAGTTTATAACATGAGCCAATGCATAATACTGAATAGAGAGCAACTAAAACCTCTTTTTTACACCATATTTCATTATTCACAATACAATAGTAACATTACACATGAAATTTAATCTAAATTCGCGAACCGTTCAAGTTCAAGTTGACTATATAGTAGTCAACAAATGAAAGCAAAAATATCTTCTAGTTTCAAGGTCTCCTTCCACACCAATGCCATTCAAAATTTGCTTCTTTCAAACGACACTTAAGTATGATGTATATCTACAAAAAGACAATTCTGTTTCAACGTAAAAAGCTAATTAAATACAAGTTGAATGGCGTAAACAATGAAACACCACCGGCTTAAACTTGTTTCAATTATTTCGAGCTTTTATGACATCTTTTTTTTCTAGCACTCTGGGTAGGTAATATTACGAATAAATTGCTTTGAATGCTTGCATCGTTTTACAGTCCTGCAAACGTATCAACTATGAATGTATGCATTCGATACTATATTGCAGCTTCATATGTGACTGAATTACCCATAATGGTGGCTTTTACTATATAGTTGCAAAAAGCAGTGATTCGAAGGAACGGACAACGTATGAAGGGAAATGTATACTCCTTCATTGTAATTATCATTCTAGAGCAGCTTTTGCCGTATGGCAAGCAATTGAAACTCTTGATGTATTTTTTTTTATTTCTTTTGTTCTTACGACTTTTGTTGCCGAGTGCTTTGAAAGAATCATAAATGGGTAATACAATATAAGACAACCTGCTCAGAATAAATATTTTCCATTCAGTAGTAGTAGCAGGTGGAAAGTCTTAGCTAAAAGTGTTAGTTATGAATACACAATGTCCATTGTTAAACGAGTTGTTTTTAATGTTTTAGACATATTTCCAGATAAAAACCAAGCACTAAAAACACCGTTTGGAGTTATTGCGAAATAGCAAAGATTCACTATTCACAATTCATGCTTACAATTGCAAACCATGTTCGGATTTAAATAATTATAAGCAAAGATTTAGAACACCAAACTCATGGAATCTGATTTAAAATGAGGGTTAAATAATAATTTGTGATCAAAAATCGAACGTTAATTATTCTTGAATTATTCATACTAAAATTATAAAGCTTAAGCTTCCGCGTCACTCAACGGAAGAAAACAAATATTTTGTTCATAGTGACTTAACAAATTACGTAAAAATTGAAGAAAAAAACAAAATTAAGCCCAAAATTACCAGAATTTGATGGAGAGTCGGTAACTAATGCTTTCATTTCTCAAGTGTGATGTTATTTCATGAATAAACTCTTCTAAAGCTTGTAATTCCCCCCCAAGGAATGGAATACCAAAAAAATCTACTTGTCTCCCAGTCTAACAACTGAAACAGTTGAAATGCCATTAAAATGGAAAAATCTTATCTCGAGATTATTTCGAACGCCTCAGGAACACAACACGATATGGTAAATAAACAATTTTTTGTTGTTTGTGATAATTTAATCAAGATTTTATTGGACACCCATTGATAATTTAATGCGCTTCTTAATTTATACTATGCAAATCATTGTACTCGTATATTTCTGATATTTAAGACCTTCACAGAAACCAACCCGTATCTCACGTCTTCATTCTGGATTCTAGACAAGCGCAAATTCCAAATTATTTTGTTCGTATAAAAATAAAAATAAAACAATAACAGCAAAAAATTGAATACTTATTCAACGAAAGTTATTTATACGATTTGAATTAATTCAGGTTTCAATATTTCATTAATTTGCAGTGCAGTCACGTAGTGATTTTCATTATATTATTTTAATACACGAACGATGACATACATTCCTAATTTTTTGTTTTATATATTGAACAATTTTAATGGTTCCGGTTTTTCTCTTGTATGTGTTTCATCGTGAAACAGATGTAGCGTTATTGGGGAAAATGTACACTTTTCTTATTCATAAATATTCTATTTCAGTCAGTACTTTATTTCAGATTTTCAGTCTATTATAATAGATTTAAATTAGAAGTAAAACAGTTTGAGATAGATTAAAAAATCTTCTGAAAAGATAGAAATGGCATACATTGTAGCGTATGCGACTAACGTTATGTAAATAATTCATGTTAGCTCTGTAATGTATGCAATTAAGGAATCTCAATTCTACGTAAATGCAGCGACCTTAGTTTTTATCAATTCGCGGAATTTGCTGCTCAACGAATTCAGTCGATTCACAACCGAAAGTCAAAGAAGCTACTCATCTAAGGCGCTAAAACTCGATATCAGTCCCTTTACTAGCTGAGAATTCGCTTCCGTTGGTCACGATCGTTCGACTGCGTCCTCAGTTCTTAAAACTGAGCAGTTTTGGCTAGCATGCCAACAGAAACTTTCCTTTGAGTGCTTGGTATACCTAGAGATCGCTTTCCATGAAATCTTCACTGCATCATCATGGCCCCCCAACGCAGTTTATTACGCTTTCCATAGACACAGGCTGCAGGCTCGTCAAATCTATAAAACTCATTGGTAAATCTTCTGTTAATAGATCGACGACTCGTTTTAGAACTTTCCCCTGAAAGGCTTTAACATTCATTTCAGAGGCCCGTTGCCACGTTTCGCCTTCATAGAATAGAACTGATTTGATTATCGTTTTAAAGCCTTGATTTTGCTTCTTTTACAAGGTCTATAGGAAAATGTAATGATACTGGCAACACTGCGGTGATCAGGCAAAGTTGTGTCTTCCAAGCTGTGCACGACCAATTCCACTATCTCAATCTGAGCGAGCTTCAATTCCGTACAGCTAACACATTAACTTTGACAGCGCTATCAGTGAACTTGTTTTGGCTTATAAAACTAGAGCATTGGAATTTACAGCAACAGTAAGCAATAAAGTGTTGATTATTAAGAGCCCAAGTTTGTCACTGGCACATCATGTTGGAAAGCCGCGAACACGTTGAAAATCAACCTCGTTCAAGGGACCATCAACTTCAAAAACTGACAGAAGCGTTGAAAGTGTGAGGGCTCATGTGAGACAGATGTGAGATCAGGTCTCGTGTGAGACCAGAAATTGCAGAAAAGTGTCAAGTGTCAAAATTAAAATTTTGTCAGAATAAATCAAAATTTTTGATTCTATCACTTACACAAGAGTTCGCCCCCCGCCAAATATAGCAAAAGTATAATTTTTCATTGCAGAATCGACAATTTGAAAGCTGCTTAAAATTATTTTTTTTATTTATTTATATTTTTTTTATTTTATTTATTTATTTTTGTTTTATTCTTTTCATATCCTTTGAGCTTAAGCAAAAAAAAAGGATTATATTATTCGAAACCTAATAAATTTGCGTGGATTTTTTCTCAAGGAACTGACAGGGAGAACAATTTCAATGCTTATTTGTGACATATTCTTTGTTACTTTTTTATGAACCCATGAGAAAATGATCTTAAAAATGGAACCAATTTATAAACTTCCTTGTGAGGTCTGCTCACGAAACTTTATCCATAGTTAGAAACTGTGAATTAGACTTTTTTTTCACAGCATAAATCCAATCTACCGAAGAAGTTTATCTTTTTGGTGAGCTTTTTTATTTATGTAGATTTATCTGTTTATGTTGGTTGTGTTTTTTTATATTGAACTTCAATGCAAAAACATAACGGAACATACGAATCAGAAAGGTTCTTTTTTAAAAAAAAGAAGCCAGAACCACAAATGAAATAAACACAGAACAATCCCAAAACGTTCCAGCAGTCATAGATAGTCGGATGTTTGCAGCATCAAAAAATATCTCCAGCCATATCTCCTAGAATACAATTCTAAAATTTTTTTGTGTGATTCAATTTTCCGGTTGAGTTTTATCTAGATAAAAAATCAGCTGTTTTGGAGAGGTCTGATATAGTTCTTGATATATCTATTTGATTTATAGATAGAAATAACACTGAAAAACTGACCAAATCGCCCTCAAAACGACTGTCTATTCTAAACTAAACCTGACTATGGAATTGCACAAGAATTTTGGGAGGTTGATCTTGTTGTAGAAGTCAATTTATAAATCGAAACTCTCCGCGGGTAATAAAATCATACTGCTCTTGGCATACCTTTGAATACATACACGTAAAGAAAAGCCAAATAATTCAGAGGGCACATGCAAAGCCGCAGTCCTTTTTCATTGCGATTTCGTGGAAGATGGTATTGGTTTCTATGGTCTAACAAGTTTTTAAATGTTCGTTCAGGATTGCAAGGGAAGCTTTCCAGTTTACTCAGTTTGTCTCCTACCTATGTCACTGTCGACCATTTATGTTTTTCTCAAGATCTTTCATCTTTAAATTAGATTTGCCTTTATCGAGCGAGAGAATAGCGTGACATTAGATTACACCGATCGCAGCTGTCATCGCTTAGAACGTTAGCAGATGACTGTCATCTATGCTAGGGTGCAAATCAAAGATAACAATTGCAATGGGCACTGTAATCTACAGATAGTTGGCACTAGAAACAGAAATCGCAGTATGACTGCCTTCTGTTCCTATGTCATCTAGCTTTTCACCCGTAGGCAGTTGCTTAAAGAAAAGAACTAAATGGGACTTGAAACTCAGACTTGGAAATCCTGCGAGGATCAGTATCATTGTTTACGACCAAAAATCTTGCCACGAATTAACAATGGACAATCGTTGGACAGCGTAAGGTATTTAGGCAATTAGGTCAGATAAAAAAATGACTTCATCAATATCAACTGAATTGAGTAGTTCCTCTAAGTCTGTTTTCCTACATAAATTACAGTATCTGCTTGTGCGTTATATTCAGCAATTATCTCATACATTATCAAAGTATTTACTGAATTCATTAATCAACTCTTGGGATTCAATCGATTATTTACGAATCATTGCTTGAGAGCTAAACAAAATGTGTGGTCGTAGGTTCGAAAAGTATATCCCTGAATTCATAATCGAAAATCCTCCGCGACGAATAAAACAAAGTCCTTCTCCGTTATGAAAACAAAGTACAATCCAATGGCCTCACCGGGGCTTCGGCAACCTGATACTGTTACCCACGAGTATAATTTTCCATGCAATTACTCCTGCTATCGAATATCACTCCTAATTTACTTGAAAATCTCTCATTATTATTATAATGTGAACCTACCTTGGAGCGATTCTTGTTGTAGCTAAACGTTATAGCAACGCTGTGTGAATTAGATGAAATTTTGACCACGGTCGAGTCGGCGAGCTCCAAATGTGGGCTTCGCTCGGCAGATTGCACAAAATCTTCAGTTCTCATGTCTTCAACACGACGAAGTTCACCTGTCGACAACTCAATGAGCGATCCTTTGGTGAAATTTGTAAGTGGGCTTGTGCTGTTTGAACTCCTGCGGATTGAGAAATAGAATAATTCATTGCATTTGGGGTTGAATTCTTTCGATAGGTTGTTTTCATTGCCTATGGATAAAGGTTAAATGAGATAATAATGAGAGTAGGTTCCTTTGAATTCATCTTATATCCTTGCAGTTTATTTTCTAGGTATGTAGCTGAGCAAGGCACAGGTTGCAATGCTCGAAAGCTTGAAAATCGCAATCGCTCCTGATTACTTTATAATTTATTAATTTAAGGAGGCTACAAATGAAGCATGCCATTATGTCTTCCAGAAAATAATTTTCCGCGAGTAAAATTACTCATTCATAAATTCAAAGGAATAGCTTTGAGCTTTTCTCACCTCATAGCAGCGGCTGAAATGGGCGACCGATGACGGCCAACATCTTTCTCGCCATACTGAGGTCGCGTCAAAATTCTGTGCTTCATTGATCCTTCCTTCCCTGATGGCACTTTGAATCCTGCTTGATTTTCCAAGAACATGTTGGCTTTTCCATTCAATTGATTCGCATTTTTAACGTCTTTCTCCTTGACATATGGCGGTTGCTGACGTTCAGTGACCATAATCGGCGGGTGAGGTATGTGCGGAGAACTGGGATGATGCAGAGAAGACGATGAGGCTCCATGTGAATAGCGTTCCGTTGTAACTGGCAGTTGAGTTGTACTCAGGGGTGAATTTGTGGAACTGTTGTGACTATTACTAAGCAAATTGGAAGCACTATGTGGACTGCCAAGCTGTGTTGAAACTGCCGATGGTGCCGCGGGTGGTCCCAAAAGGGTGGATGCACCCGGTGGGCTGAACGCATTTTGAGGCGGGTGAAGATACGTAGGAAATGGATCTGACAGATATGGCGGTCTCGTGTGTAATTGTCCACGAGCAAGGGAATTGGTCACAAAGAATGTCGGATCCCTGCAAAGAATCCATGCAAAAGTATTAAAAATAAATATAAGACTGTAACAATAGGACTTATTCTGTCGGAAACTTACGCATATAAAGATCTATTTGCGGCAAATGCTCTTGAATAGTGAAACACTGCGCTCGCGGTGGAAGGATCTGTAGGCGCAAAGCACAAATTCTTGGCTGCATACAATCCAGCAATCATTTCGCGTTCGCTGGGAGAATGTGGAGGCGGAAGTGAATCCAAAGATGATGACTTTACTGGTGGAGTTGAAGGGTTACTACCGCCACTGTTGTTGCTTGTTGCTAAATTGACGGGTCCTGATTGGTCCGATGAGTATTTAGATCGAGATGGTGGCGAGTTACTTAGGTTTAAGCTGCTATTCGCAATCTTATTACTACGCACATTGAGTGGAATACCGTTGCCACTACCGCTGATATCAATGCCTGAATTAGGGCTTGTGGCAGGATTGTTGGGCGAATTCAGATTGTTGCTCGATGAGGTTGAGCCGTTGTAACGCGGCTGCTTTGGATGTGGTCTGAGAAATTCTGCAGAGGACATAGTTACCGCCACTGGACCGGACGGAAGACTATTATTATTTACGCTTTTACTATTTACCAAAGATGGTGAAGAGGTGATAAAACCTCTGGGACTAATTGTTGGGGTCGTACCTTCTGGAGATGGCAGTGAACCCGCTCGTGGGGTTGATGGCAGTATAAGTCCAGCACCGTTTAACGACGGGTGGGCTGCTAACATCTGATGGTGATGCTCCAAAGCTGCTTGCTGTGAAGGCATTACAGCTGCAGCGGCTGCGGCTGCTGTACCAGCGGCTGCAGCAGCTGCAGCAATCGAGAAATTATGATGATGCACATATGCATGTGTAGCTGCTGCGGCTGGACCGTAATTTTCAACAGCTGATAACATCGGCTAGTTTTGCACGTTCACGTCAAAAGTTAAAATTTTCTAACAGATTATTCCTTGATATAAATTGATTCGATTTATATCTGATGCATCCATAAATCTGAAATCAAATGGAAAATTATCAAGTTAGTTTTTCTTTCGATATAAAAATCAAAAACTTAAAAAACATGTGCGACATTGTATGATTTTCTTTGAAATTTAATAGCAAACACTGGGTTTTCGAAAATGAAATTCATTCATTAGAATTTTTGAGAATGATTAACCCTAAAAACGTATAAGTTATCCAGTGATACCCTAAATGAATTCGGAATAAAAAAGGCCTGGTGATGTCGTGAATTTCTATAGAGTATTTTTGCTTAAGCAATTTGGTAAAAAAGAATGGTCTGTACTGTTTTCACTTTTTGATATTTTGCAACGATTTTATTAAGTGAAAACTAGTAGTGCCAATAGAGTCAAAATTACGAAAAGAATTATATAAATTGCATTCAAAACATTCACGAATATTCAGAAATTTGAAAAAAATTACGACCGTTGCGTTTGCTATAATGAAAATTTCAGACAGCTTAAATTGGAAGAGTTTCGCTTCCGATAGTAGAAATGAATCTTTTGACGAAAAGTTGCAATTTAATGTTTTGAGTTTTTTTTAACTTTATCACTGATTACGATCGTACAATGCTCGGTTGTTATGACGAGGAATGTAAAAGATAAGCCTGTTCATTTTTTTTAATTTGGGCGATTTTATCAATGATACCATATAGAATCCTATTTTTTTATGATGAAATCCATTCTATTAAGTATATAATATTCTACTTCAATTTATATTACTTTTTTATGCCAAGTTGGCTCAGTTATGAGTGTTCTGGATTTAGAACTAACTAAAAATAGAAATTTTCCCCATTGCTGTTTTGGATATCATTTGACCTTAATATCAATTTAGCAATAAGAAAAATTTTCCGCTAAACTAGTCAATAAAAAAGGGTTTTTCATAGGGGGGGGGGGGGGATTGAAACTTTTGATTAGGTTAAAACCAAATCCCTTGCGTCATTTTTAAATTATTAGTTAATTCAGATGCCATTTTGCTCGTATTCCATTATTCGGCGTAAATGTTTTGAACCAGTTTTTTTCAGCTGGATATTAAAAATTTAATTAAATAATTGTATAGTTAATATTTTTATCGCTTTTAAAATTAAATGAAATCGTATTGTGCTGGACAGAATCAATTTTATAGTTAACAATTCCGTGCGTAGGCAAGATTTTACCAGCTTTTGACAAAGTCCAACCAGGAGCTAGACTAGAACCCTCAGACAGTAAAATAACGCAGAAGAATAGAAGGTTCAACCATATTGACGTGCGGTGCATTTAGGTTACTATTGGTACGTGGGGATCAACAGCCAGCAACCTTTTCTGGCTGAATTCAAAGGTTATGTTGGATTAGGTACACACTCCTTATATCTGGAAATAAATATAATTCTATTAATCTGGATGTTTTGCCTGAAACCATCAGATATAAGCTAATGACTAACGGAATTACAGCCGGATTGTACAAACCGACTATTGTTTAGTAAGAATTAAGGGCTCATCAGGGTCGAAACCCTCAAAAACGATATCGCTCCCTGTACTATTACATTCCACGTAATCCTTGCTGGACCGTCAAGGACAGTAATATAGATTCCAAACAAGACGTTTCGATGGCTAATGATGCATAGGATTGCTTATCTAATACTGTTGCAACTATTCCTGAAAAGACTCAACTTGGGGACTTCTATACATTTTAAATGTACTTTCGATTGCTTGCTTGCTTTTGATTAAAGAAAATAATATTGAGTTGCCGTCGCGGATGGGCAGTCGGGTTGATTTCCTTCGCAAAAATTATATTTCTCGGAGTAAATTTTAAAAGTGTTTGTGTAAATTTTTTATATGTCAACAGAGGTTTGTAATAGCTCATACTGCCATTTAACCCATAGGTTTGTATATAAACCACCTACTAAGGAACTGTTGATACAGCTTTCTAAGGTAAGTCACTTGTATGCGTATATTTTGAAGTCTTTAACATACTTTCCCTGAGCTAGAGATCTATGTACAAACACCATCAGTATACGCAAATAATTTCTACATGGGGTTGAGGAATTTGTATCTGTGGTTACAGAGAATACTACATTCAAAACTTACATGGCTTTACTTAAGGGAAGGGTTAGTGGTAAATAAATAAAGAAGTATTGAATATGAGATATGTTAATAAATTGAATTGGTAGAATTCTTTATGGATCCGTTTCAATTGATGAAAAAAGGATTGTCTCAACTTTATTCATGCAATTCAGCTTTTCCAAATGTGAATGAAAACATCAGAAAACTTCAAAAAAATTAATAATGACTCTTTTCTGTTGTTGGGGTTGCTTAACTTGTGAGTCGCTTGTGCTGTTTAAATGTATGAACCAAGTCACATTTAGGTTTTTTTTTTTGAATTTTGACACGCTGGTTGACTGATGAAATGAAAAGACTACAAAGGCACAATTTGTATTATTGTACCAGATGTTAATTTGGTATGACCGAATACATACCTGGATGTTTACTGGATGTTGTGGTTTATTTTGTCAGGAATGGAAGTCGGAAGGGAGAGGTTTCTACCTTCCTATATAAAATAGGTAGACACTATGTTTGCTGGATTTGACTCCAGTGATTTTGATAAGGAGTAACGTAGTAATCTATTAAGACTCAGGTGTGTGTTGCTCAAGTCTTCATAATCAGCTTTAACGTTGAACCTGTTTGACGCAACATGCACAGGATATTTGATGGAAGCACTTTGACTCGTTAATCAAGCCCGTCAGTGGGACTGTACATCCGTTGAGTCAAAGTAATTACTATAAACGCTTTTACTTCTTGTACCATGCAATTATGGTTTTTTAACCCGGTCATTGTTTGTTTCATAGCTTTTAAGGAAACTAAACAAACAATGGTGCGTAATTGTCCATTGTTATTAAAACAGCATACATTATAAAAATAGATATAAATTGATTTTGACTCATTGGAAATATTTGAAGTGTGAAGGCTCATTAATTCGTAGTTGAATGAAGAGGTTTATTGATTTTTCTTTTTTGAAATAACAATATCCTCAATTGGGTTATGCTTTCATTCGAGCCATGCAACTACCTAAAGGTTGTTTGAATGTATTAAGTGCTTTCCCCATTAAAATATTAATTCCTTCAATTAATTTCCATCAAACAACTACCCAGGAGAAACTGTTCATTAACCTTTCAGCTCACGAGTGTCTGCATTTACAAATAATAAATTGCTTATTGTACGTTAACATTATGCATAAACTTATCATCACAACCTCAAACATAATAAGCATGTATAATTCAGACTTTTCCTAAGAAAATATCTAACAACTTTGTAATAACTAACATGCATGGAGAAGTCTACTTGTATAACACTCATGAATATTTGTACCTGACCTCGACACCATGCTACCATTGCCTGTCGACAAGCATCTAACATACTAGCGGTCACTGTAATCGTAGTCCGCAATTCGTAAGTACAAGTTAGTAACGTATAGTACGTTAGTAATATATGTATAGAATGAATCATGTTCAGCAATAAATTCATTAAAAAAGTTTTCGTAAAGGTAGTTCAGGTTCTCCATGTGTGAATTCAATTGTGCCTACTATTACGGATGCCTTGGCGAAAATACGACGCTTAACGTTGGTCTTTTATTCAACAAGTGCTTTTATCGTATGCGACCAGAAATGGTAAATGCATACTTAACACGCGACAAATTCTATTTATTCAAAGCACGATGCGATGGTGGTAGGATTGCTTATTTCTATGCTAATCCTTGGCGGGTTGAGATAAAGGTGTGTATAGGTTACTTAGCGATGTAATCATTTTCACTTGGAAATCGTTGTAAACATTGCGCTGGTATTATAAAGAATAACGCGAAACTTCTTCATGCAAGGCCATAAGAGCATTTCAAGATGTTTGAAATTGAAAATATGAAATAAATCTAAGGAAATGAATGAAAATCCTAAAAAAAAGAATAAGGTATCATTTCGAAGGAATCATTTGAAAATGTTATATCTTCTTCTATGTTTGAACTTGAAAACAGATTAGAATATCTGAATTCACATATAAGCATAAACCATTAGCTGTTATATAACATGAAGGACAATTTTAAAACAATTTACTATGGTGTCTTCTTGTTCAGTTGGCAGATCATCCTTCAAAAACATTACAAAATAATAAAATCAGTGTTAAGGGTCAATAATACGCTCAGGTTTATAAATAAAAACAAACAGCTGAAAAATAGTTAGCAGGAATTTGGTTAAGTTTACGTTTATATTAGGATATTACAAATTGTTGCAATCTTTTTGGCAACATTTCATTCCACAGCCTTTCAGTGGGTTATAAGTAGTTGAAGCTTCAACAACAAATTCATTTCCAGAATGTATATTTAACAAATAATATTGCCTGAAAATTTAAAATCCATCTGATAAGTATTTTCCGAGATATAAGCATATTTGCAAAGACGACGCGGACTGATAGAAAGTATCACGAAGGATGTTGAGTACGTCATATCTCTGAGCTGAGGGACCATAGCAGTATGCGAGAGGGACGAATGGCTCGTAGATAACATCACTTTAAAGTATTAGAAGTTACTGATGCTGAAGGCGATCTATTATATGGTTCTGAAATAGATGTAAAAATGTGTATGTGCAGACTACTCCGAAACTTTAAATGCGTTTTTTCTGATAACGATGTTCAAACTATGTTTATGCGGCTCAACAAATCGGCTTGAATTCTTCACACTCAGATATATTTCTTAGACGAAGAAATCAAAAACTCAGATTTTCCCTATTGATTGAAGATTTGGAAGATTTCAGATAATTATTGGCATATCTCTTAAGAAATTTTACATCGCAATTTAGCGTTTGAAATTCTACTTTTTTAAACGTAGCCGCTAGTTTTAAAAAAATCGTGCTAATAAGTATATAAGTAATTAATATAAATCTCTTTGGTTTTTTTTGATTTCAGATGAACTATACCAGACAAATCGTGGTTATCGTTTTTTGAAAATCTTCAAGAGGTCATCTACGGGAGCGTATGAGAGGAACATTTTTACAAATCATTAGTGTCATTTTAAACTTAGAGTGCCACTCAATATCTCAAGACTTTTTGGTTTTGTGAAACAAAAAAACCATCTAGAAAAGTTTGAGAAAAAAGCGTAATTAATTCCATTTTTCCATATTATCGTTTTACCAAATATTTTATTAATTTAAGTAAGTGGCGTGAAATATTGAATTGCATTAATTATTTTACATTTTTTTTTTCATTTCTCCAACCGAAAAATATATGCTCAGCTTAATAAACTCCAAAAATTTAGGAAATTATAGTTTGTGAGCAAATGGTTACTTTTCTCATTTTCTGATACATTCGAAAAACTAATAAATCACCACAAGTTGATTTTCTTACGTCCTACCGACCACGAAACCATGTTGCTGTCAATTGGGAATAATTGGACTTTACATGCTACAAGGACGATGCCGAGAATAAATGTGTTACGATTTTTCCTTTGATTCGACTTTCTTACTCTGCCCATTATGTGTTCATCTGCAGTACCAATTTTATCCAAAAATCAAACAATCTTGGATGCAGTGTTATCATATCATTTGCTTTTTGCTAACATCGTTGGCAAATTTTTGAGCGGTCAAATATTTAGAACATATGGACATGGAAATGGATAATTTGATCGACACTACACAATTATGCATCTGCCATCAATTACCTACAGTTGAAATCATTTAGTTACCATTGAAGAAGACGTTTTCGAATGAAAGCTTGAATCAGTTCTTCCAAAAACTCTGTATGATGAGGTATGCCTAATGATAAATAAAACAAATGACACGTAAACAGATGCTGGGAGAGTGCATAACCGAGTGGAAATTTCCGATCTTTGTTCCTCGGCGAACAAGAAAGCAAACCACTGAATTTTATTAGGAAGCAATTACCCCATTGTTGATGCTGTTGCCACTAAGTGGTTATCATCATTTTGAATTTGCAGACAATTTTTATTGGTCGTCAGTGCGACTTAGCGAATGTCTCTCTACCAAGGATCAAAGAACTAAAATCTTTTTGCAATAGAATACTATTTTATAAATACAAAGAATGAAAACCAGAAAAAAAGCTGGGAAAAATTTCGATATGAAAAACCATATGAACCTAAATTACTCAACGTCAATTGTTGAAAAAAAGGAATCCTGAAATCGACCAGAACATAATTCCTTATTTTGGACACCATTCATGCCGTGTTTAGCACAGAGAAACTGATTCATTTTGGAATCAAGATGTGAATTATTTTCTTTAAATGGATAAACCATTTAAAATAGGATTTTATTCTCTATCAAAGTTGAAAATTTTAATTTGAACTGTATTTTTATGTCAAAATTTTTTTATTTTTAGAGGAAAATATATAGAAAAAATAAAACATATATTTATATGGGAAAGTCCTAGTCCTACTGGAACTGTACTTGAAGGATAAACAAGGTATTGCCGATCAAAAGCCGCAAATATGATTAAGAGAACGTATAAGAACTTTGAAAGTGATTGTATTTACCATATTTCCCGGTGGAATGATGGTTCTATTCTCAAAGTAGTAGATACACACAGGATCCACCTTATCAGAAAAAAAAAGAAAGTCAATTTGTCCTCACAATCAAGAAAAAAATGTATGATAGTACCAGCGATTTAGTGGAACTACTATCAATTACTATTACTAAGTAATTGATATATTGGTAAAACAAAAGAAATCGTTGAATACTTAGCAATTAACCTTAAAGTAAGTTCGAAAGCATATGATTAAGCTTAATGGGAAACGAAAAATAAAAATAATGGGAAACGAGAAAAAGATGGAATAGTTGTTATGAAAAGTTATAAAAATAATATTATAATTCATATGCAACCACGACATGGTCGCCCAAGATTGTTTTTCTAATATTTTCTGCCCAGTAGGAGCGAATCGCTCTGAACAAAGATTTCATAAAATCAATTTTTAGAATTGCACAACAAATACTGGAATCCGCCTAAGAAGGATATCATCCCCAAAAATAATAAATAACTGAAATAGTGCCGGCATTTCATTTCATAATCCTTTTCGAGGAAAAGCATATAATAGAATTAATTTTGTAAAAGATCACTTGACAAAAGATTAGAACTTTCGGGTAAATCTTCTATTCACTGATGAGAGTAAATTTTTAATTTTTGGATTGGATGACACCCAAAGGGAAAAAATGTAGTATATGGAGGAAGCTAAAAACCATATTTCACAAGCAAATTGTAGTTCCAAAAATTGAACACGGTTGCAGAAGTATAAAGGAAACGGTTAAACAATCAAACAGAGCAAAAATATCCTCTTAATATTCTTATAAGTTTATGGCAAGTACTCCGAACATTGTAAGCGATTATTGCCAAAAGGATGCCAAAAACAAACAAAATTGGAAAAAACAAACAAAATTTATCCAAATTCATTAGACAGCTCAAGGATCCTTCCAAAAGTTAAAAAAAAATGATTAGTTCAACCGATTTGGACTTTAGAGGAGAACGAAGAATTGTCCATATTTTATGATGCCATCCGAAATTTGCACAAAGGCATGATCAAAACCCGAAATTTTCCAAAAATGGAAAATGACTCGTCGAAATTTTTCTGATGCAAGGGACCTAGAGATGATGTGCCCTTAGCGCGACGAAGCTGTCATGTCCAGTATGTCAGAGGCGGTCGCCCCAGCTTTGTTCCTCAAAATACTATAAGATAGGCTTGATGCTTCTCGCCACTATGATTTTACTAAAATATTAATTCTGTTGACTTACTGATTGCGAATAGTAGGATTTTTTTTGGAAACCTTGTAATTTATATATTGATTTACATCTATGGTAAGCCATTTTTACCGACTGAGAAAAGACACTCCCAGAGACCAATTCTTTCCAGGTTTTCTTTTCGAAATATTTCGATATAAAAAGAATATGGCACATACTACGAACAAAAATGCCAAATATCAGTTGGTTCTCATTCATGCCTTTAAAAATTTAAATGTGAAAGCATGAAAATGATTAAAAACGATTGAAAAAAACAAAAATTGTGTAAAGAACAAAAACGTAAGAAAAAGAAAAAAAAAACAGAAAAAAAGAAAAAGGAAAATTCATAATTTTATTGTAAATATCCAATCTCTAAAGACTACTGAACCATAAAAATTTACAGAGTTCACTCATATTCGTTCATAGAGACTAAGCAAATTGCGAAAATCATTCACATATGTTGGGCGAAATTTCACAATTGCATTAGACAAGCACTGTGGGAAACTCAAATTGTCGTTTGATGTTATCAAATAGCTTCACATTGCCGATAGACGATAATAATGTGCTAAAGATTTTCCATGTTTCACAGAAAAGTTAAACATTATTGAAGTCTGATCGTTAGGTGCCAAAAATTCAGACTGAAACAAACATTTGTGGACGGAAAATCGAAAAAGTGCGGGAAGAAATCAAAGTATACGAAATCAAAATCACTCCCTAGCACTTCCCTAGTAAAAACAATTCATTTTCTTAATCAGACTGGACATTTTAAACTTAATTAGTCAACAATATAATAAAAATCCGGACATGCAAATTATATCAATATGAAACATTAAAAAAAAAACAAAATCAGAATTGGTGGATACGCCAAAATTTTGGGCACCTCATGTTTATTGCGGTAGTTTGTGGAGTAAGAACGCTTGGAATTCAACATTCATTTAACCGAACTTTGATACGCACGGTCACTTTGGAAAAAGAGAATACGATGAACAGGTGAAATTTTTGTCAAATTGCGTGCATGTGTCAGTAATTTAATTTTTTAGCAACACCACTGAGGAAACCTGCCATCTTTCAGCGTAAACTGAAGTTGCTAACTATTTTTTTTCACACGCTTTCGATTATTTTAAGTCCGAAGATCGTGCTTATCAGGGAAGAATGTCAAGTCCTTGTCCTTGAAAATATTAGAGCACTTAGGACTTTTTTCTTCCTATTTTCGTTGGAACCCGTAATTTTTGTAACCTGACGGGTTAAAGAAAAGAGGATCGCGTCAGTGACGTCTTACATTTTAAAATTTCTACTATATATGCACAGCTGGTTGGAAAGTACGTTGGATATTACGTACTCTTGTGTATACACCAGCCTCTTCGCTGATCTTTTTTACCGATGCCATTGATCTTAAAGTAACCCGAGGAATGGCCGCTTTTCCCGTCCAGCCAATCACGTTGTTATCGTCTAGCGTTCTTTTCTTTGTATTTAATAGAATCATTCAATTACACCTAATTCGCGGTTCAGGATTTCTGCAGTATCTGGTATACTTCCGAAAAAATCGACCCATCGCTCATATGTTGCTTCACTGCTTTTCTTTCGCTTGCATTCGATTTCTAACCATGTGATAGATTGTATAAGTTTTAAAATTGTCAATTAAACAAAATTCCATTTTCAGATAATTTACTCGTTGATCCTCTTTTTAAAATTAAAAAGCGCCTAGTCTCAAATCAACCGTCAACATTTAACAAACAGGTTAGACTGCATTAGTTTTGACGGGTCTCTGAAACACCTCATCATTGAACTAATTTGTTAATTTGTTGTTTTTCTTTACCTACTTGGGTTTTCTTCATATCTTGAAAATGCCTCATGGTATTGTCACGGGCTGCTGCCGCTAGATCAGTGTTTGTAAAACGAAGAAGAAAGTTAATGCGCCCAAACTTGCTATTTTGGAGGCAGATAAAAACAACTTTTTGTAGAGGGGTGTGGAGAAATAAGTTGAAATACTTTAAGTTTCATCTTTCAAATGATTTAATTGGTTGGAAAGTTTCCATTTGACAATTTTTATTGAAATATTTATCAACTTTGGCAAACCAATTATCTAAGAATTTTTTAATAATAACGCTTCGATACAGATATGAAGGCACACACGTATTTTCCATCAGCAACTAAAAGCACTTTCTACTAAACTTTCAAGGAAAATCATGTCCAATTTATATTTGGCAACACCAAAAGCTTTAACGTAAAAGCCAACACTTACTCAGAGTCGTGGAAAATTGTAGTAAATTCAAAGAAAAGTCACCGACATGAACAAAAACTTTATACTACCGTAAGTGGGCTGGTCCGGGCCATATAATTTTTCATTGTAAGAATCATTCTTAAGCCGCGACGACGCGGGCGAGACGAGCTCAAGTTCGTGGAAATAAAACGGCGGGTATGGGTGTAAACACGTGCATGTGACTCTTTCCACCGTTATGCAAAACTATACCAAGCAATTTTCTCCCCGAAAACGCCATGGGTGGCGGACACGCGAATTCAAAGCCCACTCACTACACTAAGTGTCATGGCCAAGGCCATCCATATACGAATGCTTCTGTATGTTGCTATTGACGCTCGTGTGTATATACCGAAAATACCTGAGTTGAAAAGTCGTTTAGTGTTGGGGTAAGTGGGGGTGGGTTGGGTGAAGTTTGTTTTATTGTTGGCTGGGAGTTATATACAGATACGTACTGTGCGTGCGTAGCTCCGTCGTCGACTATGAGCCGGAAAAGCACAGACACGTAAAGCAGTAACCGAAGCACAGAATGAAAATATTTCGTTCATAAAACAGACAAAACCCAGCATGGATTTAACACGCCAAGCCACCCCCTGACGAGGAGCTTTCTGCTCTTTGAATCGACCCCAGCCATCCGTCCCACCCCGTCCCATCCGTATTTTGGATCACAATAGCTGATCCATTTCGTTTTCGTTTATTTTCGTCGACTTTGAGACTGAGGAGTTTTCCTCTTAATTGTTAGGTGCCATACTTGACTAAGCTAATGATAATGTTGATATAGTGAAAGCTTTTACCATATGTGACAGTCGACAAAGGAAAAACTTGAATGCATGTTGGACAGATTAATGTTCCTCGGTTTCTAAACATTTCTCTTGTGATAATCAAAACGTTTTATTTATTAATTCGATTAGAATAGCTTTTTGTTTGATTTCAGATCGATACTAATATTTTCTTCAATAATTACTGGCATGACATTAAATATTTATTTTGAAATAAGTCTTATGTTCACTAAGTCAAGAGTTTCCTCCATGGCAAATTAAACCCAGCAAAAAAAATTATTCCACCAACATTTTAATTTAGGAAAAAAAAATTTGTTAATAACGTAGCAGGTCCGAGATTTAAAGAGAACTTGAATATTGGCGGACGGGATGTCTATTCGATTATTAAAGCCGCCGATGTTTAGGATAACGACCTTGCTGATGGGAATACAGAAGAAAATAGGACTATAGTTGCAGAAAACCATAGGTAAGGCTTCAGAACCAGCGCTGGAGCCAACAATTGTCCCACCAGCAAAAAACATCAAACTTCAACCACAAGAAAGAACCACACAGCCATGAAGAGTTTGCAGACTTTCCAGAGCATTGAAGCGTATTTCTGCGGTTATATCACTGAGTCAAGATTAATTGTCCTTGAATATTACACATAAAAACATTCAAAAAAAATCCTTTCTCAACTATCGGGTTTTCAATTAGAAACAAAACAATTTCGTATCTTTATATGAATGCACCCTTAAACTTTTTTAATGGGCTGTCAGTGTCGAAACGTCAGTTGAAGTCCAAATTTTCGTCTTGGTAAAATTGTCTGAGTCGGTCCTCGCAACCTTTAAGAGCGCTTACTCCAATTTTCGGTTCAGTTTTTGGCTTTTAAGTTCGAGTCAAATTTTCACTATTGGACGTTCTGGTGCAAATAAGACGTCGTACCACTCAAAGCGAATGAAACATCACAACCATAAGTGTATCGATTCAAATGGGCAAAAAATTCGATTTAACGTCGTTCATAAGAATTGCGAAAAGAACTTGGCCTACACGCTTACAAGACCAAATTGACTCAATAACTACAGCCACATAATCATTCCAAACGCCTAAACTTCTCCAATTGGGCTCTGGCTAAGCATGAAAAAAATGAAAAATTTCATAGAAAAATCATCTTCAGCGATGAAGCGCATTTCTGGCTCAATAGCTTTGTTAATACGCAAAATATGCGTTATTGATCAGCAACAAACCTATATTTGCACGCGCAAAAAAACTGTTTGATGCAGTTTTCATGTCGAAGGTGTCATTGGGCCGTACTTTCCGTGGATGAAAACAACCGTCATGTTACCATCAATGGAAAGCAGTATCGTGTTACGTTGGAAGATTATAGGCCCAGATACAATGCTGCGTGACAACGATGCGTGAGCGCGATGCGTTTCTCGCTCGTCGTCCAGCAACGCATTCAATTTACAATGGGTACGATGCGAGGAAGAATAATAATCATATGACAAATGTCAAATTGGTGACGTTTATAAATGAAATTTGCTTGCAATTGTTTGTGATTTTTTCAAAATTTTGAATTTCGAATTTTCCTTCGTTTGGCAAATAATAGTCTCAACAAGGATGCACGAAATTTCCCTTCAAAATTAATTCAGAAAAACTCTAGTAAACTTCATATAAGCGCCATAAAGTATCTGACAAACGTCAAAACACCTCATTGCGAGGAATTTTCCATTTTCCGAATATTTCTCGCCTCGTATGGACGCATCGCAATCATTGTACGATGGCGTAAACAATCGCGTGTTACGAAAACTGGTTGATATTTGCTGCGAGACTCTCGCCGCGCTCTCGTATCGTAGTCTCGCAGTATTGTATCTGAGCCTTATTTGTGGCCAGAATTGGATGAGCTTGGCATCACCGACATGTGGTTTCAACACTCCTAGCAGTACGCCTCACAATCGATTAATTGAAAGACAAATTTGGTGAACGTGTTATCTCAAGAAATGGTCCGGTCCAATGGCCGACTCGTTCATCCGATCTAACGCCATAGGCTTCGTCTTTCTTTTAAACTCACATTTCTACATGTTTAGAAATAAACTTTATTTTGTTGCCAATTGTGATTTGACCAAGTTACAAATGCTCAATTTTTTCTCAAAGATATGAATACTATTACAAGCGTTTTAACCATTGGTTATGCGTCTTTAAAGGAAGCGTTGTTTACAAACTGAAGTGAAATAAAAATATGGCACGTCAAGATAAAATATAAAAACACGGATTAAAAATTAGTTAAGTCATTACTATCAATATACACTAGCTCTTAAAAATATTGAGACAACATCCAATTTGTAATGTTTTCTTTCTATAAACCCATAAATAAAGACAGGATCAGTAAATTATTACATATGAATTGCCTAAGAATTTTTTCTGAGTACCTAATCACAGTTCAGCTTAAATAGGGACAATCGAATTTGAATCACTGAAAAGTTTGCTTTCAAGCAAACGTTTCGTGTTCCAAACTTATCGGTCAAAGTCAACAGAAGGAAACGGTAGAGGATTCAAGACGTACTCTTGTTGAAATAATTGAGAAAATGACACATTGAAATTTGAAATATTATTTTATTCTCCCTCTCTTTACATGTAAACAATACTTTCATCTTTCAGGAAAAAAATGTAGCTTGGTTGATGGATTTCTTAACTATAGGAAGGCGTCGAAGATAGTATAAAACAGAAATTTGAGCTGAGTTCATTGAACAGCTTTTTGTATGAGAACCATCACATTGAAGATGTCTTGGTTGGAAATTTTTTAATGAAAATAAACTAGACACTCATAAATCATATTAAAAAATTTGGCCTGAAGACTGGAACAGAATCTCAACCATTGGATGAAAACGTGATCGCAAAATTCAAAAGAAAGAAAAGAAGATTCGATAGAAAAGGATATCAATCTTTTATCACAATATTGATATCTGAAATCTCAAATGTGGAAAGGACGATTGGAGGATTATGATTTCGCGTGACGCAAATCCTAGTAAAAATGTATTTTGATATAGCCGGCGTTGTAAGGGAATTTTATTCCCAGGATGCTGCCAATCGGATGATACACAGAAGAAAAGATTTCCTTCCACATCGAGACAGAGACATCGAAAAACGTTAGGAATAAAACTAACAGAAAGCATGAAATAAGTAACATTTCAAAAACAACGATTTATCTTCAGTGTATGTGCGTTTACTTCGTATTCACTACAAAAAGAAGCTCATGTTAGCATGACGCGCTTATAATTATCGAGCATATATGACGTTTTGTAAAATGTAACTAACAGAACATAGCTTGATTTGGTGAGTGTCTTAACAACCCAGGACGTACAAAGCAAAATGAATTTGTAAAAAGGGTTATGAAACAAGTAATGTAACACAAGAGGATGATGAAAACAAACAACAATTTTTTGAACCCGAAATAGGCGTGAGTTTCCCGCAACGAAAAAAGCGAAAGAAACACATTCAGAAAATATTTATTTTCTTTGAGGCCCAAAAGTTATATTGGAATATTTTTATAATTATAATTAAAAAAAATATACATTAAAATGATAAGAATAATGAAAATTTAGAGCACTTTATAATCAATTTGGTTAAACTTCTGTTGGTTTAAAAATAGTTGATGTTGATGCATTTGTCACTGCTTAAACTGAAGGAATCTCAGCTTCATTACTGTCTTGGAGCAACATTTATTCAAAAGAAGACGAAACAGCCACAATTAAAGAATGCAAGAATTGCTATCTATATATCTATATATATCATATCCCTACCTATATGGGACGAGATTTGTAAAAAAGACTAAACTTAGCCGGTAATAAAGACTGGGACTTGAGTAATAAATATTTGTTAACAACAAAAGCAATAATATGCACTGGGTACTGCAGCTTCAGAAGGATCTGATGTACCGATAACGTTCGCCATTGATGGTAACAGCCTTTTCTTCAGGCTTTTCGAAAAAAAAACGGCCCAGTGATAAGGCCAGACCAAAGACCACACCACACAGTCAGTTTTTCGGCATGCAATTGTTGTTCATGATATTCATGAGGATTTTCAGCCCCCCAGATCCTACAATTTTGCTTATTAACATGGCCACTGAGATAAAATTGAGCTTCCTCCGAAAAGATGATTTTGGCAGAAATACCCTCACTTCTTTCAAGCATCCAATTAACGAAATTTCGACGCTGCTGATGGTCTGGCGGCTACAGTTCTTGAGTCAATTGAATTATGTATGAATGTAGGTGAAGATCAACATGCAAAATCCTCAATAATGTGGTCCGAGCAATGCCTAAGTCCTGTGAACGATGTCTTGTGGATGTGGATGGGTGTTGACGGACACTTTCACTTACTGCGGCAATATTTTCAGGAGTACGAACCGGACGAGCATTTTGATATGGTCTACGACCCTCTACGTAACCAGTTTCCTCCAACGTTGAACAACTTTACGTATTCCAGGTTCTGTTGGTCGTGAATGTTGACCAAAACTATGCCGAAGTTTGCGAAACGTTTGTTTTTTTACAGAACGACCGTTTTCGTAAGAAGTTTGCATAATTAAAATGAGTTGTTGTGTTGTTAAAAAGTCCATGTTCACAATTGCTAAACCTTTGACTGTGGGCACATGCATACCGCATGACAGGTCTCACATATGATATGTCAAATATAGTTAGTTAAAAAAAACCAACAGATGGACCACCCTGTACATGTTTTGAAAGGAATCAACAAAAACATGCAAACTGTACTGGCCGGCCTCTAATGCAAATTGTTATCTACTACGAGATGTCGCGTCGATTTAACAGATATTGTGCGACCTTATTGATCAGCAACTCTCACCATTCTTGTACTGACTCCAAAACCCAAACAGTCACTTTCAGGGAATGAAATGGTCGTACATGTTAACATGCATTCAAACATGCAATTCGCCGCTCCTTAATGGCCATAAACGTGGCCAGTAAAGAGGGGGGAGGGGTTTAAACGCCTAAAAATTTTTTCTGAATGTATAACATGTCAGAGGGTTGTGTTAACATTCTAAGGAAATTTCACCGGAGAACAAAATGTTGTTAGGGGCAAAAATCAATCAAATCAGCCGGTTAGTGAAGTTAAACCAATAAATATGATCCTTTGAGCGTTTATGACAGATTATCATTTCACTTTTTTTTTTATTTAATACCACAACAGTTTGACTATTTACGTAAGATTTGCTCACACGGATGGCATGATACGGTCCACGAAAACGATTCATGCTGGCTGAATTTTTGAAATTATTATGGCTAGCGATTGTATGAGTTAAAATGCTGTTTTTAATCTTCTAATTCTACGAAATCCCTTAAAAAACTTGAAAATTAAAAATGTTGATAAGAAAGTATAACTTGATTAAAAGATTAGGGTTAACAACTATTGGCAGTATAAAGAAATATTAATATCATATAGGTATCTTGGGTTTTTGAATGAATTGTTTACTTGGAACGAATGTATCTTTCAATGACAACGAATTAATCTTAAAAAATTGAAGTTTTATAATTTTTTATCCAAACATTGAACGGAATAAATGATGTACGTTCATGTAGAAATTGGCAAAGTAGCAACTGTTGGTACTGTTAGTGTTAAACTTTTGAACATCTACTAAGAACACTTTACGACAGCAGATCTAAACTTTTTTCACAAAACCTCAGTTTGAACACACAAAAACATATTTTCATCCAAGTTACATATCGCACTTTCACACCTCTACATTGAAGGCAATCATTTCACATATGTCCATTGGGTGGGAACAAAATTTACCGCGAATTTCACACATGCCACAGCTCATTCATAGCGCAAAACTGCTAGGCAACTACTCGCAATTTTCGGGTAATTTTCACAAAACATCATATATAAATATCACACTTGATGCCAACCATATTTGTTTGTAGCCGGGAAATTCGGGAAACAAGCAAAAACAATAAAAAGGTGCTATCTAAAGGCCGGTGCTTGTTTACAACCCAAAACGGTACCAGTTGTTGGACTGTCTCCTTATCACTGTGCAATTATTTACAACACTCATTAGAGCGCGATTGATAGAGATGAGGCCTGGAAAAAGCTTCTTTTCCTCCTTTTCGCCGCCCGCCCCATCCTTCCCGTTTTGCCACCCACTGTGCATAAACACTCCACATCCACTCGATATAGTAACGTAACAGTCATGGCGAAAAAGCGTATGGGGATATTTAACTCGGGACTATCTATCATACACTGCAAGTTATCAATTCGCAACTTTTTATCGATTGATTTATATTTATTGAATAATGGAGGATTTCGTGCTGCGAGATCTTGGCTTTATCAATGTTTGCTGATATGATGTACAAATGATTTATGAATAAAAAATTCATTTGGTGGAAAGGCTTTTCCCACCTGTACGTCAATCCCGTCGCCTTTATTTTCGGATTAAAAACAATCGATCAATTTATTGCAAACTTTATGTTTGACCAAGGAAAATCAAATGACGTTCGGCTAACGCAAGCACGACGTGACCACGCAAAAGCTACCATTTCTGCCCGGGGCAGAAGTAGCCAAGATGATTCTGGAAACCATATTTCAGCACGTGATACCTAATAAATTTTTATAGGTCTCCCATGTCTTCATATTTAGTTTGCTTAGGAGTAAAATAAAACAGAACCAATGTGAGTTTTGCATGGCCATTTACTGATATAAAGTTTAGCAAACAAACAGAATACTGCACGCAATCAGTTGTGTGTAGTAATTACTAAATCATTTTAGATTGTAGGCCGAAAAAAAACATTAAAAAAAAAAACAGATTGGCAAACAAGACATGGAGGCTAAAAATAAATGCCGCTGATAGTCACTTTTTGAACTGATATCAAATTTTGGTATTTTTCCTCATTCAGAATCTAAGTAACACGTGATGTTAGATTTATTATTAGAAAAAGAATATTTCTTTACACGTTATCTGCATATGATGTTTAGTTGTAATGAAATTGCGTTATGTGCTCGATTGAATGATTCACGAGGTCTTAATATATATAACACGTTCTTGAAGCGAAAGGAAATGCTGACGCATAGTAATACAAATCCTGACCGTTATAGACTATTAACTTAACACAAGATGTTGAAAGTTTTATCTTTTCGCTCATAACGATGAAAACAGTTTGAGTTATATGTTTTTTTCTATTCAGATTATTTAAAAGATATTTCTTGGCTCATTAGTAATAATTTCATCAGAAATTCGGTTCTATTGCATCAAAAAAATTGATTTCAAATGTCAAACATTATATGGATGTGATATAAATAAAAACTAAAAAGGTTGAGTTATTTTGAGAAGTAAATAACCATCGAAATCCACTCAAAGCAAATAGTCCATGAAAATGAAAAAAAAAAACGCATGAAACAATCTTTATCTTTTCTCCTAAATTTACTTTGTATCCCATTATAACCTCATTATTATTCTCATTTGGAAGAAATTCTAGGAATTTTAGGTAATTGCTGAACAACTTAAAAGTTGAAGGTATCATGTTTTCCAGAATTATGTGAAATTTATGAAAATTTCCTACGATTACAAATAATTTCATATCTTTCCCACATGAAATTTATTTTTTGCATATAATTTCTTTAAATTTCATATCATTTTTTTGCGCATTATTTCAAATTTCATAAAAACATTGTAGGCGTGTTTACTTTGGTGAAATGGAGAATGAAAAAGGATGTATTGCTTCGCAAATTGAAGATGATTCGGCTGGGGCCTTGGCCTAAGCTCGTATCAGACGGGGTTTAGCGCCACTCGTTTCAGACCACCACCGCCGCCAAATAAGTCACCAAAGTCGAGAAAGCGATTTACTGGATAATATAATATGGAGATAGTGTAAAACCACTACGGATATCAAATTCTTGACTCTAACCTCAGAAAGCGAGCCTATTCTTCCAAAACACTTGGTAGTCTGGCCACGATTGTAAATAATAACCCGCGTATCTTTACGGAAAACCCCTGCTACTACCGCATAATTCAGCGCCAAACAAATATAAAAATAAAATAAATCAGGCAAAGAAAATATTTTATTGTATAAGAAAGAACCTATAAAAAACGATTGTTTGAATGACAAACGAAAGATTGTGCAATAAACGATAGAGCTTAAAATGCACATAATTTGTTCCCTCTCTACTTCCAAATGGTGCTTAAGAGTTTCTAGATGATTAGTTTTTTTGCTTTTCTCGCGTCGCACTCCATTGAGGCTGTGTGGCACGGCGCTCTCATGCTTTGGTTTTCATTAATTCGGGAAAATCTTCTATTCAGACTCTAACTCCCATGGTGAGGACGCAAAATTCACTGAAGTACAGAGATTGCCCGTCGTTAATGTCGTTAATCTTTGTATCATAACTCAAAATCAAAATGTGATTTATTCCGATCTTATATCTTTTCTCCTTTAACACGTTGAGTACCACGTCAGTCACCGGTGACTGACAGTATAAAATATGATAATAAAGGTAAAGGGCCTAACGTATTGAATGAATGCTTATACAAGCATTCCCTTTCGAACAGAAATACCTTCCATTATGCTAAAAAAAAACAATGGCCCTAATACGTTTTAAAGTTTCCATCGAGTAAATTCTAATTGGCCAGTATTGCGCTTCGCATTGCTGTACTACGATACCTGCGCGCGCGGCCTGACGGGGAAGTCGCTATAAAACCGCGTGGCACTCAACGTGTTAAGGAGCTTTACCTATTAGGAGCTGAAAAAAGTTGACTTATTTTTTTTTATAGATTACAAGAATATTTTTTATTTAATTTTTCCTAACCATTCGCACCTTTTGCTCCGCAGGCACAAAACACTGCTCGGATAGTTAATCTCTAGAACGGCGAGTTTGAAATAAAAAAATCAAAATACGTTTCAAAAAGGTAGCTGTCTTGCACAAAAACGCCCAGAAAATTTAAAAAATAAAAACAAATTGCGGGCTTTCAAAAAAAAAGTTCAAAAATCGACCTTTTTCGATATTTTTTTGATGCGAAATTGTTTTTCATTTTTTTAATCAAATTGTAGTCAATAATTGCAGAGTAAGCTTAAACAAATAAAGTGCTTCAAAATTTATTAATATCGGGCTAGTGGATTCGGAGATCAATTGTCGATCACTTGCAAAAAGTCATTTGGAGAAAAACACGTTTTATAATAATAATTATAAATTAATAATTTAGTACATTAGTAGTACATTTAGTTCTTCTAAAAATTCGAGTTTAATGGCTTTCTATCAATTAATCCGCAATGCCTGGACCTTATAAAAGTGAACCTCTATTCTCAAATGCCTGGACCATTTAACAGTAACCCTTCATCTTCAAATGCCTGCTGATCTTGAAATTCGGCCTTTTTTCTCCAAACGTCCTTCCTTCGTTGCCGCCTTGCTGGCTTTTGCAGCCAGCGAAATTCTTTCTTCGTCTTTTTCCAATGCGTAATCGTAATCGTTAGCACGTAATCGTTAGTTTTACACTGAACCCCGAAAGTGTTTTAGTGAACCCCGAAAATGCAGGTTGAAACGCTTAGAAACATAAACGAAAACCTTCATTAATTTCTACATCGAAGTCTGTGTTTGTTGGTAATTTTTCAGCAAATTTACTTCTAAAGGAAGTACAAACACCACTAGTGGATTTGCCTTAAGGAATCTATCTTTCTCGGTGAGTTTACTGTTTCATTTACCCTTCCTGTGAACTTCTGTATAATTAATGCAGAGCGTTTTCGCGATCACCTACTAGGCGACATTAAGCATATGAAAATTTCAAAAAAGTTTCCTGGAAAATTTTGACTTTTTGAAAGTTCAACAAAAAGTAATTGCACGCATACGGCAAAACTGAGGTCCTTAGGGAAAATTGTATCGTCGCTAGGATGCAGGTTGTTATTTTAAATGGATTCTCAAGAAGATTGGATTCATTTTCCTATGCAATATATCTAAATTGATCGAAACGATAAAATCCGAAATTAAAATCTTTCAAAAATTGTTAAAAAACGATCGTTGACAGTATTCTGTCATACCTCAAAACGGCTCATCTTCAAGGTTTTAGGTATGGAGCAATAGTCCTCCACCATTTAATAGTAAATTTTCAAATATTCTAATCAAATTTCAACTAATGCTTATTACCGTGCTATTAAATATAAAGTGTCTGTGGTGACAGGGGCATCCATGATGGTCACCATTACGATAACGAAACAAGAGAAAAAATATCAGCTGCAATGGTCGTGACCTCTATGCTTGCGGAAACCATTAAAGGCTACAGCGAAGTGAAGTGGTAACCACATACAAATATGCAAGTACAGAATGGTGTTGTGCTTCATGTACCTACCAAATGAGGATAGAAACCTCCGCGAACCTGGAAGTTAGTTTGACTAGACTATTTGCTAGTTGACCATAGCAAGGAGTCAATTTAACGAGTAACTGTGACAAAATAACAAACCGAATGGCGGCTACTGTACCTACCAGGCAGTCGGAAGCATAATCGAGGTCAATACGAAAGAAGGCGCGAAGAAATTTCAGACTCGAAAGAAGCTGGAGCAGAATGTCCTCAACATAAACTCGGTCCAAATGAACGAGAAAACGCAACCGTCTTAGGAAAGCAGGGCTTAAATGTTTTATTGCTAAGAGAGAAGTACCGTACCTATTAAATGCAAAGAGTATAACAGTTGTGAAATGGATCTCTTTGCAAAACACTGAGCGAAGTACTGGATATGAGGAGACGCAGAACCACTCTTAGACTCAACAAACAATAAAAAATTCATTTAGGGACTGCACAATCAACCTTATCAAAACAGAATCAATCTCTGAAAATCGACGTGGAACACTCCCAGTTATCATCAGGGTAGCTGTCTTCAAATTATGTTTTAAGGTTGAGAGACCGGCAGGGTGCCATTTGGGTATTAACTGAAACATCAAACAGTCTGGAGTTTTCAAATATTTCAAAATGTTCCCTCGCCTCTGAGCAGAGTTGGAAGTAATCCTTATTAGTGAGGTACTGCGGTTTAGTCTTTATAAAAAATAGCCAGCTGACGCCAAACAAGCGCCACAGAAACTCTAGGAACTAGTGGAGCTTCAAAGTTCAGATTATTGCACGACAAGGGCGTCAAATTTTCTTTCAGGACAATAAACGAAATAACATTGCTTAATTTCGGAATTGCTTAGGAGAGTGAATGCAGGACATATCAGTGGCTTCGCACGCCAAGATTACATCGACCGATTCGGCAGTAACATCCAGTAAAAAAGTGGATCTGATGATCTAAATAATGGTGCTCCACAAAAGAGTGGCAGGATCTTATCTTTTCAAACATTTCTTATGAACTTATAAAGTGATTATAGAATTCAGCCTTTTCAAATTCAACATAATCGTTGCAAACCTCATAAGTCCAGTTCTTAATTTCACAATATATCGGAATCCTTCCTACGATCAGTCTTATTTTTCCTACGCAAATTAACTTAGACAAACTTCTCACAACAAAATAAGCACAGGGAAAGCAAGTGACAAAAAAAAAAACTCTGGGTTCAGCCTTGTCACTAAATGTAGGGAAAATTTGCTACGATGCCCTGAAGACATCGATAAAGCAGTGGCCTACATTACAAAAGATACACATCGAAGGTCGTCAAGCTGACCAGCCTTACAAAGATACGAGTGAACAACCGAGATATGAGTGAGTTTTGAGGGAATCAACAAGACATTCTGGTTAAGTGTGAACTTGACAAAGGATGCAAATATAGAGACGATGTTTATAGGCTTCATGGATGCTTGACCAGCAACAACAAGGACTGTCTAGAACTTCTTTTTGACCATTTATAGAACCATTGACGAGGAGAACGAAGAAGAAATCCAACAACTAAACTTTTAGTCATCGCTATGGAATACGCCTTGGTATCTTACCAGAGTTTACCCTGAACAATATATAATTTAGGAAGGCGCTTTATTAAGGTCTTCAGTACTTTTGACCCGTATAAACAAAAGAGGCCCGCAACTAAGTAATCCAAGTGGTCAATTTGACGAAACCCTATGATAGAAGGTAGATTCGGTTCAAATTTGCAAAAAAGCACGATAGCTGCACGAAGCTGCACGATACCCTGAACTCTTTTGGGGTGTCGGTGACAAAAGAGAATCAAACATTCATAAGAACATTCAAAAGAACAGGAATAGCGTAAGAGTCTTGGCCGTATTGTTTACTGATAAAATCCGGATATAGTCATTTAGGTCAAAATGCTAACATGCTGAACACGCGTTGAAGAAGAGAAAAGCTTGGCATACCCCTGAATCCAACTCAAAAGCGCTTCTAATATTAGCGGTGGAATCACGAGTTTGAATACCCGGAGACCACAAAATTAGAACCTTTTATTGCGTTCTGTAGGGTCACCAAGGGGACCATCTATGAAACTTAATAAATAGCAATGGTCTTTATCAAACTTTGGATCCGGAAGAATAGAAAAGGTTTACCGTTTAGGCCTACACATTTAACGTTACCAAACAAGAAAGCTAAAACACTGATAAATAAAGCGTCTTGATAAACACTGACATTTGTCATTTCTTTGTGCCTTCCAATTTTTTTATCTACTACTAACTGACCTCTGACTTCTTATCCTTTCGAATCAATATCTGTGTGTTTTGGGCTGATTTTTTTTAAGCTATGGGTTTACATGGATTTTTAATACATATAAATAATGAATAAATTAATCTAAATGTCAAATTTAATTATTTGATTTAAAACGTTAAGTATAGTTAGTTAGTAGTTAGTTTAAAAATTAAACTAACAATAGTTATTTTAAAAATTAAGAGTATGTACTTACAAGATATCATACAGTAATTTATGTTGTAATATTCTGCAAAGAAAAAAAAAAGAAATTAATTAATATGTAAGGTAATGAGCTTTCAAAAAAATGCAACAAAAAAATGTTTTCTACGAATTCCTACAAATGATCGACTTCAAACTCTTGAAGTTTTCATATAACTGAGCATCGACTTGTTTTGAGCATTTGTATCTAAAATTTACAAATTTGAAATTTTAATACGCTATTACAGCATAGTGGAGTGTTTTCCCATATGTATATGGTCAAGCTTCAAAGTCAAGGCAAATAAACTTGATGCAGTTAGAATTTTGGCGTCTTCCTTAGAGTTTGTCTCTCATCGAATTCGTTTTTTCGAAGAAAAACTCGAGATCTGAATTGAATGAACTGGTCCGTTGAAGCTTGTAAGGACAAAAGTTTAAGCCAAAAAGGGTTTATAATCGTATCTAGTTCAACACTCTAAACACTATATAGTACTAGTAACTATATTGCCAAGTTGAAAGGACGTGCTCGTGTTTGACTTAACCGTTTCGGTGCAATTCGTCGACATAGCGACGAGCGCGCTTGACCTTGAGAGCGCGGTTCGTCGCTATGTCGACGATTGCGTCAGTCTGCGTTAAGCGCCCGGTGGGGAAGGGTTGTTCGTGCGTTCAGTCTTGTTTTTTATCGTTAGTCAAAAATTAACATTGTAATATGTAATAAATTAATCGGATTTTATTACCGCAATTTTAATTAAATATAACCAAAATCCTTAGCACTGCAATGGTTAAAGAAGATTTGATTGGGAAAAGATGTCAATGCAGTGCATCTTGTTTGTGGAATCGTCCATTCTCAATGTGAATATTACACCTGCAATTTCCGTGGCCGTATTTTGATATTTTTGCCAGGGAAAACTAACCGTCCTTGTACGTTAACATTTTTTTTACCATTTGATGCACCTAATATGGCTCGAAAATTGACAGATAATCTTTCCTTGATCTTTCTTCACGAAATTCAAGCTTCAAAAAATAGTCCGAATATCACGACTAATTTATTCCTTAGAGTGCTATTGGAACCGTATTACACGATTCTAATGAGTGAAGTTTCGAAGATTAATTTATGAGCTACCAACAAAGATACATCTTGTAAATTGGTAAATTCGGTTATGAATGATAAATTAAAAAAAAAATTAACCCATTTTCTCAATTATGTTAAAGTATGTTAAAGTTTTTAATTGCATCAAAATAATATTATATTTTTATAGCTTGCATATATATGAAGTATGAAAGGAGACACGCATATATTTTTCGTAGTCTTCAAAATTTTAGGAAACACTAGAACAGTTAGAACCTAAGCAAGCATTGAAATTCTGTGGGGAAAGTGAGGATTAATTCGTGAGTGAGTGAAGGATTCATTCGTGAATGATTGATCTGTAAAAACGATTAAGTTATAATATAAAACCAAAAACAAACACATTAGTCCAAAGTTTTGCAACTTCTTGACGAGATTAGTCCAAAATTTTGAAACATCTTGAGTAGGTTGTCTGATGCCTGTGCACAAAATCCTTTTTGAAGGAACACAAATTTAATTTCTGGACAGTTTGACAATGACAATGTTGTTATTCGTCCCTAATCAAAAAATTCTCCATAATCAAAAAATTCGAGAAAAACAAATAGAGCGGAAACCTATTGCATAACTGGGAACCTCAAATATTAAATTTCGGATTCTTGCAGTAGAATTAAACCAAGTACATTCGACATACGTATCGCGCACCATAGGTAGATCTTTACTGATTTTTGAAAAATGTGGACTCTAAAAATCATTTGTGATTATCGTAGAAACTACTACATTGACCAAACAAAACGGCTAACAGCGACACGGTAATAGAAACAAGTGAAGGAAGCAATGAATGGAGGAATACGTGGTCTAAATATGGCTAATGAGCTATGCATATGAATGGGCGGAGTCGATGGTCGGAGTGTTATCGCTGTATGTTATTACGCTATGACAAAGGTAATTCTGGGTGTTCTTAAACGGCGGTTATACGATGTGGTCTTTAATTTCTTGATTACTTGTTTTCTAGATTATTACGATTGGTATCTTCTGCAGTTTGGAATTTTTCGATTGCTTTTATCAAATCTCTTGCCTCTAAAACTCAGAGCAATGCAAGTTTATCTCCTTTTTTCTCAGGATTCCCAATGATTTGCTCACTCAATTTAAATAATTCAAAATTTGATTCATGAGGACCGGTGCAAGTTCTTCTTCTTCATTGTCTCCGAAAATGCCATCGATACCGAACCATAGATAAATCATGGATAATTTAATAAAGGACCAAGGTAAAGAAGCACTTAAAATGACTTCAAAAGAAACCGAAGATGATAAAATCTGATAGGGGGGCTTATCCAGGTAACTATGATCATTTTATGCTAAAAGTATTTCCTTCCAATTTTTCGGCTTTAAATTAAAAACATTGACACTTTATATAAATCTGTTAAAAAATAACTCTTTGTTCAAAAAGAAAAACAGTTTCAGTGATGAGTTGACTTTTTGTGGTGTTTAACGAGAGAATTATATAAATATATTTTGAAAATATTACGAGAGGGCAGACTATCTTTTATTTTTTAAAAGAAAATGTTAAAATCTCGCTTAGCAAACCTGCTGAGCGACTTGTCCGTTACCTTAAATCTGGTCTTCGTCATTTTACGTCATTACAATACTTGCAGAGTGGTATAATAGAGGGGAAGTGTGGCAGAGAGAATAAGGGAATACCACCAGCAAATATCTGCTGAGAAAAAGGATTAAATCAAGTGGCAAAATACTGAAGAAAAGCGTGAATAAATGAGACAACTAACTGCTGAAGAGGGCAAAAGTAATACAAATACTTTGATTTTAATGACAACTACTTTTCTAGTACGAAAAGTATACGAAAATCGAGAAAAAGTATATACTTTCGTATAAATAGAAAGTTCCAACACTAGCGAAGTCGAATATCCGTTTAGTTCCATCCAAGCTCTGGCCAAAGCTTTTCAGAAAGTTAAAAGAACATTTTCTAAGAGATATGATAAAAAAAAGCCGCGAGAAAACTTCCTATCGAATTAGGTTTCAAAGTTACTGATAAGAAGAGAAGATCAACATCACTACCTGATGTAGCAATGAACAATGAAAATGATTTGATATCAAGACGATTACCGGGGATGAAAGACTTTATACCAGGTATCCACAAAAGTTCTTTCGGTTTACGCTTGGCGACACATTCGAATGTCCAGGGAGCCACGACCATTTGCCGAAAAAGGGCGTGTTTATGGGGCGTGGCGGCTCAGTAATTGGGTTCCCTACCAACTGACCGACGCGAACAAACAGCAAAGGCTCACCATATGCTCATCGCTGCTCTCTCGTCACAAGAAGGAACCGCTACTCGACCGCATTGTTACATGTGATGAAGAACGGGTTCTTCATGATAACAGGAAGCGAACGTACAATTCGTTATCACCAAATGATCCTCGCCACCTGACCCCCGAACCCAATCTTCACCAAAGGAAGTTCATCTTGAGCGTATGGTGGACCACAGCCGGTGTCGTTCATTTTGAGTTCCTCCCGAGCAACCAAACCATCAAAGAAGATGTGTACTCGGCCCAGCTACGAAGGGTTGCAGCGGCACTTGCAAAAGAACAACCGTCTCTGGCGAACAGGAAAGGTGTTCTATTCTATCAGGACAACGCAAGGCCGCATACAGTAAAGACGATTGTGAAAGTGATCAACTCGCTTGGATGGGAAATTCTTCCACATCCACCGTACTCCCCTGACATCGCTCCATCGGACTACCACTTGCGAAATCGGAACTAGAGACGATGTCGCAAACGAATGAAAGTTGTTTTTTGCATCAAAAAATGTGAACTTTTATAAAAGTGGCATTTATGATCTTGTACAGCGTTGGCAGAAGGTCACAAAAGGCGAGCATTTTGTTTTAACAGATAAAAAACCGAAAGAACTTTTGTGGTTGCCTGGTAATATTAAAGACAAGATGAAGAAATAAAGAAAGAAAACAAAAGAAAATACTTCCTGTCAAGACCTACCCGCAAATTGAACTTCGGGTCATTGTATGATTAATCGAGTCCAAAACATAGAGTTCCAGTATCAAAACAGGATCATAACGCATGCTGCTGTCTTCATCATGATAATGCTGAAATGGTTTTAGGCCCATCCACTGCATATGCCAAAATTCAACTTGCGAATGGAAGACGTCCTGTTTTTTTAGAGCATGTTCAAACTGTAATAATATAAGTGAATACGTTTGGCAATGCGCTAAAGAAAAAAAAAAGCCATTTTGATAAAGACCAATCAGATTTTTATTATCAATGCTCTGATATAAACAGAAATGAACATTTTGATTCCGTATTATGTGGACCTAAAAGGGAGATGATAACACAACTTTCTTTTCTTTTAATCATTTCACAGCAAAACCCTAGTTAAGGACCATCATAGTTTTAAAGGGGAATATTCTATAACTCTAATTCTTTTCGAAAATACTACAATTCATAAAGGTGACTTTGCGGAAGTTCTAAAACGATAGTACGAGAAAATGGAAGCAAACGGAGATTATGACACTGTAACAATATACATCATTGCTGTCTTTTATACTAAGGTAGGAACCACTTCTCTTGCTGTAGTCAGTAATGAAATCATTTCGATAAATTCATTGTTTTGTTTTTTCATTTAAAGAGTTGTTACTGACAGATGCTTTGTCAGAAATTCCTGTTGGAAGGGGTTCTTATTTTTTCCGGCGGTGCTTGTAGCCAATTCAAAAATAGGTTTGACTTATCCTATATTGTTTTAAATCGAAAATATTTCATGCTGATTAAGAGAATATCAACTGGAATTTCTTGTAGCCAATGGGAAAGGACAAACTGATGGAAATGGTGGAAGTGTTAAGCAAACAATTTGGAGAAGAACTCTTGAACAAATGGTAGATATGACTTCTGCAGAGGACTTAGCTAAACTCGCAAATGAATGCTGCGGAAAAATCGAAATCTCTTGTTTCGAAAATCGAAACGAAAAAAAATTGGACAAACTTTTCTCAGAAGAAGCTTTGGCTGAGTCGAACCTTGTACGATTCCAAATACCCACAAAATACATTTTTGACGCGAAAATGAATGATTAGAAAAATTCGATTTTTCTCCACAATATAGAACATACTGAGGAAGCATAGCTAGTGAAGATCATGGATGACAAAAACTAGTGTGGAATAACTTCCAGTGTTGAAATCAGACGTGCCACGTCCGTTATTAAGTATATTTCGGCCGTTAAACAAAAAACAAAACAAAAACTATTACTTACGTGGAATCTTGTTGAAACAAATGTAATGCATTTGAACTATGCTGAGTTTACAGAGAGATGAATTTTATATTTTATTAAATTTATTTTATTTTCATTTGATTTACTTTATTTTAATTATTTATTAATAAAGAAACGGGCAGATTCATAGAAGATATTAATTTTTAGCCATCTTCCAAAACTTTGTCTTTATTCAGTTATAAATGTTACATAGGTTTAAGGAGTTCTTACTTCATACTTAAAATATTTATCGGTATTTTGGCTTTCCTAGGATAACAAATGCAATTAATTTTCAAATAAATTTGTATTTATTTGTTGAAAAGCATGACTACTTTTTCAAATATTTCAAAACCTGTTACGCTGTCTTCGGCCTAGCAAAAACGACACTAGGTTACACCAGTTTTTAGGGTACATATAGTCAGGCATACAGTAAATAAATTAAAGGTATATAAATTTCCAAAAAACGTTTTCGTTTCCTCTTTTCCTTCCTAGCCTTTTTTTCAAAATTATCGACGAATATACTACTTTTGTGCAATTTCAAGGGCCGAGAAAATGGGGAAATTTTTTGAATTATCAAAGCCACCGAAACTCTCTTCATGTATCTATCTATGAATAGAAGCCATAATTGCATAGCTGCCGAATTGCAATTTTTCGGACGTTGTAAAAAAAAGTTGCAGAAGCAGTCGAAAAAGATAAAGAGTTAAAGACAAATTATGTTGAAAAAAGCAGGATGACTAGAAGTAGTTGAAACAAGTCTGCATTTAAAAAATCAGCAAAACCCTGTGAATCTACAAAGAAAACAATAATTTTTTTTTATTTCGTAGGGAAGATTCCAAGATTTTCTTCACTTTTGAGGATGCAGGATGTAAGCAAAGTGTGGTTTGCTTGCTGCAATTCGCAAGGCATGTGGCTCAGCCTATCAATATGATGTTATAAAATTTTCGCATTCTTACAATTCCAGATTAATGCCCATGCTTAGCAAAGGAGCTCACAACAAATCTGAAATGAATTTTAAAAACAACACAAAGATCTTCAAATGACAATAGTTCTACGAGATATTAAACAATAACAGAAATAAAGCAAGTGGAATAAATTAAATTACATATCATGCATCGAGCACTGAGTATAAAGGTCCAGTACAGTTCAATGGAGTTCAATGTAACTAATCATTCAAATCAGTAAAGTTTAAAAACATTTGATGATATACAATTTGCTTTCATAGTAATTCTTATCATCTGTATGTTAGCGATATCTCAATATTAAACAGAGTTTACTGTAGCTACGTTATTTATTTACTACACGTAGTATTAGTTTAGAACAATGCCATTGTTAGATTTTTTTCAATGATGTAAGTATTTTTTGTTCAAAATTTTAAACACAGGGTGAGCAAAACGGCAAAATTTGATACTAAAATTGTTTCCAAAAAAAAAATGGATTTAAATTATTATTTTAATGTTCATTGGAGGTTCCTGAGAGAGTATTCAATATGATAAGTTGTCGAGTTTCATATGATCCAGCAGATTCCTGGGTCATAATTTTTGCAGCATGCTCCAACTTTCGCCATGTTTGTTTCGCATATTAATCAAGTGAATGTATGTTAGGAAGTAATAAGCATGCACGAAGCATTGTGTTCTAATTGAAATATATCGTACATGATAGAATTTTTTATTTACGGTAACACGAAATACTATCATGGTACTAAAAATCGATAACTACCATTTTTTAGAGGATTCGGCAAACATTTTTGCGACTGTTAATCATTTTATTTATTACTAAGCTTTAAAAAATGCCAACGCACACACGTGTTTTATACCGACATGAACATTTTCTATTTAAAAACACAAATGCATCACTTTAAAAAATTTACAGAAACTTAAAGGTTCCATAACTGGCCTATCAGTTTAGTCATTCATATGTAGACCGTTTAAATATTTTGATAAGCAGCAACGACAACGTATGTTGGCTTAACCATACGTGGTTTATATGATGATAGAGTCGTAATAGTAGTTTTAGCTGGTTCTGAATTTGCACACGTACAATCAGTAGAAAAGCAAATATTAACCGACTTTTGCAGAAATTATTTATATGCGTACATAAATACTTGCATGCATATAAACAAAGCGTGAGCGGCATTAGTGCAAAGAAATATAAAAAAAAAAATGACATGATAAAAGCTTCAACTTGGAAAACATGATAACCAATTTCGCTTCTAATAACGGATGAACAACATACTGGGATGACAAAGTTTAGCTGGAAATGATTTTTTGTGGTCTTAATTCTTCAGGCTAGTTTGTAAGCTGGCGTCGTAGCGACAACAACAAAAAAGGTTCAATCAGCATTACAAACCACAAACTTAAAAACAATTCATTCATTTTATCACCAACCTTTTTTGTAATGCAAATTAACTTAAAAGTAAACACACAAACGTTTGAAAAAAAGTGATTTGCAATTTATTGAAAAATATGTGAAGGTGAAATGTGTGGGTACGAAAAGTGTCAGCTGAGGTCGTAAATGATTACACATGAATGAAAGTAAAGTTTTCAGATTGTTACTGACATGGCTTTAACTTGAGTTAATTATTTGCATAGGTTTAGAAAATATAAATATTAAGCTTGTCATTAGATTATGACATATCACTCAAGTTTTATCATGTAGGATTTATTCTACAAATAATTAATCACACATTGCAAGCATTTTGAAATTCACGTTTGGAAATCTGTCATGAATTCACAAGTATTTGAAATATTCAATCGTCTGTTTCCAACTTTTTAGATAGATTTCCTTATCATACTGAGTCCTTTTTTCGTTTGTTTATATCTGGTGATGGTATTTAGCACTAGCAACCGTCCTATTTATTGGAGTACCACGACCATAAAATAAAAGATATCGATGATAACTTCGTCATACATGTTCGACATACAGTTTAGGAGAGGAATGTAACAGAATATACTAATGAATACCTAACTAAATTTATGCTCCATCAACTATAAATAAGATAATCGGATTTCAACTGTCCATCTTTATTAAAAAATGCACTTACTATGTTTCAATCAACCTTAGTTTTGTTATGATATGGTCATTTTCATATATATATGTATCCTGGCAAAAAACATACGTCAAAGCGCATAAAAAAAGTATTTATATTTTATGGTTTTAAATTTTGTTGGCATTAATCCATTATTTTGCGAACTTGTTTTCAATAAAACGACGGTATTTGTGGTAAACCGAATATCAACAGGTGAAATATCCCAAGTTTCATACAGTGCTGGAAAAAAGGATGCTAAATCCATGAGACAGATAATGAACGAAATTTTGCTGAAATAGATTTGATTTAGCTGAAAAAATAATGGTTTTTTTTTTTGTGAAAAATTCTATTTGGGATTTCGAAGGGTTAGTCAGAAGTGAATGCGGAAAATTCTACCCATAAAAAACATTTGTTCGGATACAATACAGTACAATTTTTTTCAAATTTTCCTACTTTTATTTTCCATTTTAAGGACTCCATAGTTAAACATTATTATTTTGTTGGGTCGCCTTTGACCTGAATTACGGTCAATGAAATTCGATTCATCGACTTACACAATTTTTCAATATTTTATGTCGCAGTTTTTTGACGCCTGAACGGAGTTTGGACACTTTCTAATCATTTCAGGCTTTATGATGGGCCAGATTCATTCTGATTCGGGGCATACGGTAACTAACCTGAAACGCCTATATTCTTTTCCTCAAAGTTGTGATGTATTTTCAAAACATAATAATTATATAATTAAGAACAATAAAATAAATATTGGGGCAACCGATAGGTCGCACCCGCAGCGAAAGAAAAGAACAAGGTTAAAGAGACAGGGTTATTCGAAAATACAAAGGCCGCATAATGGCGGCCGAAGAAAGTAACATTTAACCGACTAGCTCACCGCGCGGGCGTGGGGTTTTTAGGACATTATTTAAGCCCTGATCCTTCCATGTTACATACACACACACACACACACACAGAGCTTACTGATAGATCATAGAAATGATCAAATAAATAAGAAAATATAAAATATTAAATTTACGTGAATTGTGCTGCGCTGATTTTGACTACCTCTGCTTTCTCCACCACGAATCTTCACCTCAGCTTGGTTTCGACACTTCACTTGCTTCGGCTGCGGTACCTCTGACCACCTCTGCTTGATTGCAGGACTTTAAGGAATTCCGCTGCGCTGCGTCCTGAACACCCTCGCTGCCTGCTTACTATCTTCTTGGCCTCAATCTTAATGTTCTCTTGGGCTTTGTGATTCAACGATTTTGCGACTCGAGGACTTCTGGGGCTAAACACTTCGAATAGCTGCTAGTACTTCCTAATTCTCTGTATTCTCCTCAATAATTAAATTCACAATTTATATCCTTTATTTTCCATCACTTGATACTGAATTTCTATACTTTATTTTCCATCTTCCGTCTTCCATACTTGATTCGCAAGTTCTATTCTTATAGCGATATTTACACAACAAACAAGTAAATCAAATCAATGGAAAATTTCTTCCCAAATAACTTCCAAGAAATTTTTTTGTTTTTTTTTACACGGAATATTTTTTTTGAGCCTTTTTTTTGACATCTTTTTTTCTGAGACATTTTTTTTGTTTGTTTGTTTGTTTGTTACTATTTTTACTGTTTTTACTATTTACTATTTTTTGTTTCATCCTAATATTATTTAACTAAATATGACTTAATACCTAAATTTAATTATAAATGTTTTTATTTTAATTTTATCCTAGTTTAGTTCTATTTTATTTATTTTTATGTATTTTTTTGTTTGTTTTACATATAGGAATACGTATCTCTTTACGTTTCAAAATGAAAATAAAATGGAATTTCAAAATAAATTATGCTATTAACATCAAAGATTAATCTTGCAAGCATATTTCATGTTACCATTTTTAAACTACTTTAATTGTTAGCAGTGTCATATGGTGCATTTTGAAGCAGGATAAAGAAAACTTCCTGAAAAACTCGCCTTTCTGGCAACATACTGGCAACTGTCTTTCTGCACATAAACCGAATCTGTTCCTTTGTGAAGCATATTTGACATATCACTCGAAAAACATTCCCAAACTACTTCTAATTTTAGAGGAAGTTTATAGGAATTTCCCGAAATTTCCACTGTGATAAAATTCTTCTATCCCGTAAATGAAGCTGATATTTTTTTTTTCATCTGAAAAAATTACCATAACTTCGATCTCCTCAGTCCGATTAAAATGCTTCTAAGTCCATTGTAAGCGTGTTTGCGTTTCTTCTGACTCTCAGCGGAAGAGTTGGTTTATGGACAGGTTTCAACGCGCGTAACTTAATTTTGAAAAGCCTTTATCTCACTAACTTTGACACAATGTGCTATTTAGTTGTTCAAATTAGATTGCATCGAGTGACCGATCAAGCCTTAACAAGTTTTGACGGCTTTGCGAAATGATGAAGCGATCCAAAGACGTGGTTTCCGTTGGCCACCCAGATCCTTTTTGATCATACTTCGTGGTGCCTCTTTCTCGAAACTTCCTGAAATTGCATACCACCTAAACTGGGAAATAGCCAGGCAACGGATATTTTCGCGAAATGCAGGATTTTCTCGCACCAAAAACCAAAATTTTACTCTTTACTTTCGCATTAACTGGTCTAATTTTTTACTTAAATTTGATTTCTTTCCCAGTCAAACTTTTTTAAACAAGTGAACAAGTATCACTCCTACACTTTTGACTATTTAAAGACGGCCAACAGATCCTTTGTTCTAACTACAAGAAATTGTAATCCTACTTACTTTTAAGAGCTAGCGAATAAGAATCATAATGATTTCTAGCAATGTATTCTACCAATGCTGAATAGCTTTTGATTTCTAGCAATGTACTGAATTGATAGCGTAATTATTATCTTTATATTTGGTTTTTTTCGTAAAATATTTTAATAACTCATTCAAATGAATAAAAGATTAGAAAAAGATAATGTCATATACTATTCACTGTTCCCAGAATACGAACTGAACCGATCGCTTTACATATTGCTAAATAATTTGTTTTAAAACGGGTTTTAAAACGAATTTTAAAACCCAGGTTTTTTTTTAATCACACTTAAAGAAGGCGAAAATAAGAACTTGACGTATCAATATACGTATGACAACCACAAATAATTGTTTGCATATAAACGTTCCAACCCCTATACTTCAGACCAAATTAACGTCGATAATTTATGAAGTTTGTGCAAAACTATTGAACATATGTTCATACATCTGCACTCATGTTATTCCTTTGCATTTGGCGAGTGACATAATTCAAAATGGTCCATATTTGATTGAACAATAAGCTCCTAGCAATGTTTCAACTTCCTAAAGCAGATCTGGAAATCAGTTTTCGGTATTGCCTTCAGTGCATTCGTGGCATTACTTACGTCTCTCTCTCTCCTTGCATCGAAGGTTATTCCCAAAAAAACGTTGAAGTTCTATCGCCGCGTCAAAACATTTGAGTATCCTTGAACGGATATCAATCTGAACTATAAACTCTTGAGGTTTCTCGATTCCGCATTTCGGAACGCCTCCTATATAGCTTGTGTCCGCGGTTTTTTTAACTATTAAAGTAGATCAACCAATTTTCAGTTTTTTTCTTATCATTGAGAGACTAAATCATAAACAATTGAAATAACGAGAAAAGCGTTTGGAGAGGAATGTAAGAGTAAAGTGAGAATAAAAGAGTGATGCATGCAGTGTAAAGAGTGCCGCACGTCAGCTAGCAATGGTTCTCGGTCTTAACGACTTGTGCGCGGAATAACATCGGAAAACGTCGAAATTCAGAATATCAGAAACCCATACCCAAACAAGAAAATGATCTTCAAATATCAGAGAAGTACTGTTTGGAAAATTTTTAATCGAGGATGCAGCAATGACTTGCGATCGCGCGAAATTCACCCAAAATTGCTAACACAAGTTTGAAATATCTTTCCTTTGAAATCGCTCAAGACAAGTTTGAAATGGTTTCTTATTGGCAACATGTTCTCAAGAAGATTATTACTAGTGGTGAATCATGGACTCTGAGCTTACAAACTAAGCAATAGTTTTCACAGTGGAACTATTCTGAATCGGCAAGACCGAAAAAAAAACACGTCAAATTAAGATAAATTTAATGAGATGTATACTATTTTCTTTATTTTGAAGGTGCGACAAAAATGTTAAATAAGCCAAACGATTACTAAAGTATCCTACGTTCAAATATTGTGTGAACGAAAAATCCGACGTTATCAGGACGAGCGAGTACAGAAATCAGACAAAATCACCCGTTTTTGATATTAAACTTCCAGGAAATTATCCTATTGGTATCTAATGCCAAATGAAATTGAATATCATATTGCATGCGGAAGATTCTTAAGGGAGAAGGCTTGATCGTTTGTAGACGTAGGAGAAAAAGGGGTCACTCTCTAAGTGTTTCCGCTCTTTTCCGTCCGTCCCTGCTGAAAGAAGGATCGTTCTGATCCTACGGTGCCGCTCGACGCAACTGGTACTCTAAACCGTAGGCAATACGAGAAACAGCTCCAGATTAGGTGCGCGGGTTGACTAGGAAGGTGTTTAGAAGTTAGTCTAGTTGCTTTTTGCCACTGGGATTCCGAAATAGGTCAATTAATAATAATTTATTAATTTAATTTATTAACTTGTTCTTCCTATCGCTATTATTCAACACTCTTAAACTATTGAAATTTATTCTATATTTTAAAATACCAATTTCTAGCCATTACTTCTTACTTTTCTATGATGAAAATGTGAAGCAGAATTTTTTTTCAAATTGTCAGCATTGCCAAGATGATCATCATTATAAATTATGCCTTCATCAGATACAGTATGTTGAATTAGTGTAATTTATTTTCAGCGTCATGAGTTTGATGAGCTTATCGCACTCATTCTAAGCGTTTGTGAATACCCGAATAACTCTTCGAAAAATTTATTTATAATTTTTTAAGAATAAATTTTTGAATCGTTATCTTGTTAAAAAAAAATTGTCGATTCATTAGTAAACATAACTTGTTTCATTTTTGTTATTTAGTCATACAAATTAATTAAGGCTAAACGTTAAGCTATTAGTTGAAAAAATCGGGCTTAATTGTAAGTTTTGAAGAAAAACTGATAGCGTTTGTTTATTTGGCCCATTTGAAGTTATTTCGTACTTGCTTAACTTTACCAACTAGTGAAATATAAAATAATCTTTATAATTAGCTAAATTTTATTTTCGAAAACTATTCATGAAGGACAATATAGTACCAGTTTATTTATTTTCAAAGGACAAACATGACTTTCATGAATTTTATAGAATTTTCATACATTATTTTTTACCACGAAATGCTATGCTGTCTAAATGCGATTTCGAAAATCGAACGATAGCAATAACCACACAAAATAAGTATTATTTCACTTCCAACAACAAGAGAGCATCCTTTCAGGAGGCAAGATCCAATTTCTAAAGACTTAATTCAACTCCCCTAATCAAGTGACGGGTTGTATTCGTTTTTGAGAACATATCGATGGTGTAGCGCACAAATGTGGTAAGTACACTTTTGGACGCAATCGAGTTAAATGCACAGGCAGGACTTACCGGACATAACAAATCACTACGCACATTTGTGGGAAGTGTATCTGTATTCTTGACGCAGCTGGCACCAATTACGTTTTGTTGTAAGTGATATAATGTTTACAATGCGCGTGCACACTTGTGATAAAATCACTTACCACATATGTGCTTCATTTGGGACTTTGTGGAAAGCGATAAAGTTCTTGCACACATGTGGTAAAATCACTTATCACAATTGCGCACAAGTAATTTCTCTATAGTGTTTTTGCGTCCAAATAACGGTAAAATTAGACGGTAAGTTATGGGTGCACTTGCCACATAGACGTTTGTGCATGTTTAATCTTGTTGTGAGGTTTGTGCGTGTTTAATGTTTTTCTGGCGTTTTTACTGAAAAGTCACGGGAAAAGCGATATAATATTTAGCCAATATATTATAAATCGTAAATGAGTAAATGCTTCTATCTAGTATAGAACATCGGGTTTCTGATTCCAGCATTGAAGACGTCAATTCCGAACCATATGCGTATTCAAGTGAATCGTATCAGCCCTCTAGTTTCGAGGTAATTTCAGAAGATAATGAAATGGAGGAGAACCAGTCCGAAAAAACTGTAAAAAGAAGGAAAAAATCCGGGGATAAATCTTTGTGGAAAAGGTCAATTGTAAAAAGAAAGAGGCTTACTGGACAGAAATACATAAATAGGGGTGGCAAGGAAGTTTCGAAGAAAAAGCCTTTAGCCGCAAATTGTGATAAATGCAGGTATAAGTGCAGCCAAAATTTTTCCGATGAACAACGAGAAATAATTTGTCGGGAATATTGGAACCTTGCGGATTATGAAAAGCAGAAATTACATCTGTGTTCTTTAATTACTAATGTACTTGTAAAAAGGAGGAAAGTAGATGCGCAAGAACAATGCAGGCGCAAGACTTCAAGAGTATTCTTTTTGAAGGATTCCAATGGTTCAAGAATCAGAGTTTGTTTAGACTTTTTTTGTAAAACTTTTTCTATATCCCATCGTGTTATTGAAACATGCATGAGAGATGTTAGTACCAGTGGCACGTACGTTGGGTATGATAAAAGGAAGGATACAAAGCCCCATAATGCGACAAGTGAAGAGGCTAAGGCACATGTCAGAGAGCATATAGATAGTTTCTCGCGAGTAGAGTCTCATTACTGCAGACGTGACTCCAGCAAAGAATATTTAAACCCTGATCTAAACATATCTATACTGTACAGGCTGTACAAGGAAGATTTTTGTGTTAATAAGAATATAACCCCGGTTTCAAAGTTTGTGTATCAAAAGATTTTTCATCAACATGAGCCTGCTTTAGATTTTTTTATTCCTAAAAAAGACCAATGCTTTAAATGTAACGCCTATAACGCAGCAAAGGATAAGGAACCATTGAAAGCAGAATTCGACCGTCATAAGAAAAGGGAGAAAGATGCCATGGAGATGAAAAAGCAAGACAAAGAAAGGGCTGTTGCTGATAAGGGGAAAACATTTAGAGCTGTAACTTTTGATTTACAGGCTATTCTAACGGTTCCTCATGCTGGGGATAACAAAATTTTCTACAAGTTGAAACTGAACGTGCACAATTTCACAATATTTGATGCAGCGAATGCTGACGGATATTGCTACGTATGGGATGAGACCCATGGAAAGAAAGGCAGTAATGAAATCGGAACATGCCTCTTAAAGTATCTCTTCAACTTGCCAGAAACGGTAACACATGTTCCAACATTTAGCGACACATGTGGGGGGCAAAACAGGAACAAGTATGTAGCAGCTGCAATCCTGTATGCAGTTAATAAAAAAGAGAATTTGCAAATCATTGATATGAAGTTTATGGAAAGTGGGCATTCCTATTTAGAGGCAGACTCCATGCATGCCACAATGGAAAGAGCACGAAAACACAAAAAAATTTATACAACCAGGGAATTGTCTGTTTTAATTTCAGCTGCCAGGAGGCATCCGAGACCGTATTATGTAGAGGACTTACACTACAACGACTTTTACAATCTTCAAGATCTAGTAAGTAATATGGCTCTTAATTCTACGTTCAATACAAAGTACGGTGGATGAAAATAAAGTGGATAAGAGTTGAAAAAAGGAATCCATTTTTGATAAAATATAAATATGATTTATACGGCGAAGATTTCTTAACAATCGATGTTAGAAGTAAAAGGATGTTGAGGGGAAGACCTCGAAATTGGACATCATTCCGGTTATCTAAAAAAATATCCACAAAGGCTCTCAGTCTCCGAGAAGAAGAAGCAAGACCTATTATCACTCCTACATCATGGCGTTATACCCCAAGAATATAGCCAGTTCATCAATGGCATACCTGCAACTTCCAGGCCGCTGACGCGAGTCGACGATGGTGAATAAAAATCGTTCATTTTATTTTTATTTCATTGTTTTTTATTTCATTGTTTTTTATTAAAGTAAGCCTGGATTTTAATATTTTTATTTAATTGACTAAAGTAAAGATAATAAAATAAACATTATAAAAACCAGAACTTTTTAAGAGTTAGAATTCGTCCTCATCACCTATTTCCCAACACATTACTAATATAAGCACAAATGTGCAAAGTGCATAAAAAACAGAAAAAAGGGACAAGTACGATTTGAAATTGCACGCCAAGGGTTCCGCACTCAAGGCACGTTTGTACCAACTTGTAGGAAAGTCATTATGAAAAAAAAGTAAAACTATTATTTCTCTGTAGATATTTTTTCTCATTTCCAATGTTTGGAGATATTTTGGGAGTTTCAGAAGAAAGCTCAATATTTTTTCCGTTTTGCCTCTAGTCTGGCGTATTTCTCAATTTCTATATGGAATTAATGAGCTCTTATCAATAACTCTATAATTAATAACAATAGAAAGATCGCTATAGTTTTCCTTACATTTCTCAATTGTCCCTGGTATTTAAGATTTTTTTCAGAATTTCTGGCCCAATACTTTTGGAAATAAGGATGGGGAATATAGTATAAAACGAACACTTTTGATAAAAATATCAGGAAAAAATGGTTAATAAATAATAAAAAAATTTAAAAAAATGTTTTCATTAAGACCTTTCAAACGACACCCCACTTGTCTGCATTAACAGAAAAAAATTGTGGGCGAAGTAGAGAGAGAGACGGGGAGCGACGGAAGATCGTTCGGACAAAATAATAGAAAAAAATTGTTAAGGTTCTCATTTTGACTCACAAAAAGGGTTGCGACAAAATTTTTTTGAGACATCCATCCCTGAACTAACTGCGGAACATCTAACTCTGCCTACATGAATAATTTCACCTTTCTAGCTATTATAGTTTGGCTTTCGGAGATAAACCGCGCTGACAGACAGACAGACGGACGGACAAGTGAGTCATTCTATACGGGTTCCTTTTTAAACCTTGGAAACGGAAACCTCAAAACAATAAAAATTTGGTCTAAACTGAAAGTAACTGTAAATTTTATCACCGACTATTAAATATAAGCCTTCTACGAAACAATTTATTGCTAGTAAAGAATTGTCTTTAAATTGCCTGAATTAAAAATAAGACTTAAACTTTAAAGCTTATTTTCTCGAAAACAATATTTTTGCACTTACCACATTTGTGCGCTATACCATCGATATTATATTACAGTATAAAAAACGATTAAAAGGAAAAAGAGCGTATATGAATTTTGAATAAGTAAAATAAGGACATACTTTAAACCAAAAGTTTCCGATAAATGCTTGTATGTCCGTCGAAAAAATATTGCGAATACTTAATTTTTTGGGAATATTGTGTGAACTTCTTTTAAATATTTATCATAAACATAATTAAAATAATATACTTTTCTTAAAATTAATTTAAATGAATTCATGAAATAGTGCGGGTTCAACCTTAGTGAAGAGAGCTGACAAAACCTGAATTGCGTCAATTGTTTTGATAGCAATTCTGTAAAGTCTTGGCTGTATTTCAAGAAAATTAAAATTAAAATGGTTAATTGTGCACTTTTTGCTATAAATTATGGTACTGGCATAGTACACCTATTTTTTATCATAACCTGGGGAAGATTATTTAACACTGTAATAGAAATTCTCTATGCATCACGTTAAACGAGTTAGTGACCTTAGATTGTAGAAAGTAGTGATATCTGATAAAAAGGCTTAGATTTTTTCATTTTGAAGGAAAAATTGAAGATATATTCAAGCACAGACACTCAAATTACTTAAGAAAAATGAATTTGTTCTATCTATCCTTCTTCCATTCTGTACTTTTCTGTTTTTATTTCGAATAAAAAATGTACGTGATTTTTACTTTGGTTAAAATTATTTTATGTAACAACAACAAGGGATAGCGCTTCGAACTAACTTCTAATCGAACGGTAGTCGACCCCAATTTTCTAGTTTTTATAAACAATGAAAGACATATTATTACACCGGAAAATTTATTAGCATATACATTTAGGCTCCGAAAGCTACCTATGGCGATCTCTCCACTAACCGATGTCGTTTGACTATGAAGCTCTCTATGTCTTTCTCTTTCTTTTTGATGCCACTCTGGAATATTAGCGCTATTTACTTTTTACTGTACTTTTGTAACCTCATGGTTACACCAATAAATTAGGATAGCATTTTGATTCTTCTCTAACTTATCATTATTTCAAAGCGGAAATTAATAGCTAAATCTTTAAGTTTCATGAAATTGTTTCATGTACTGGCTTTCATGCCGTCCCAAGTGGCTTTCATATTCGCTCCGTGCAGTGGAACGGAAGTTTTAAGGGGATCGGATGTGGTCGGGCGCTCCTAGTCGACCTTCATCACTTCAAACTAACTTTGTTTCAAAAGTATTTAAGACTTTTGAATGATGTTTTTTTTATTTTGTTTGGGAGGCTATTCTGGACATTTGTATACATGGCGGATAACAATTTTTTGTTAGAAAAGTTTTGACATTGAAAAAATCCAGTTCGAAAAAAATAATATATTCTATGTACCATTTCTCAGCTGACATATGTTCGATTTTTACCAATTAAATTTCTTTGTGTACATTAAGGTATTATAAAGTTCCCCTCGAAAAATTCGAGGCTCGAGTGCTGAACAACGCTCAGCCTCGAGTCAATTATCAAGACTGGATATTTGGTTAAACTCTTCAATTTAATGATCGCTTCTCCTATTTGGACGGGAGTATAACCGGAGAAGTATTTTTTCAAGCGCTTACTCACTGGCTCAGCGGATGCGTCCGGCAACTAATGTCGCTACGACACCTGTATCAGATCAAATACGACTTATCTGGTAGCTAAAGCAAAATTGCTACAAACAAGAATGAGGCAAGACTGTGGCAAGAATGGAGCCTTGTGATGGCGCTCATGTCACGTCCAATCTTCTCCGGTTCGTCAAATTGTGACCGTTGAGATATTTTCTCATATCCCCTCTCATTATTATATATTTCGGCATCCTGAAAAATGCCAGTGCTTTGACGCCCGATTTCTGTCGCGCGGAATTGTCACCAGCATTACTACACGACTTGTATGGTGATTTTGGTCTTCTGACCAAAATCGTAAAAATTGTAATAGCATTATACATTTAGGTTTTTCGTGTACAGGCTTTTCTCTGATTTTTTCTGAACTTTACATTGACGTTGGCTTTTCTTGGCTTTCTGGATATGTGGACTCTATCCAAAAAGGATTCGCACGTACATTTCATTCATCAAACAAGCAATTTCACTTGATTTAACTTTCCGGAATGATTTAAAACTAAGGGAAATGAGGCTTTTCTCTTTGGAGTTTCATATTAAAAACGAACAAAATTAGAATAGAGAGGGGGGGGGGGGGTATTCAACCATGGTGAAAATATGAGAAAACAAACTAAAAAAAATTAAGAAGTCGAAGTTTATACCTTTGCAATCGAATTTATTTAATGTTTCTTGGATCATTTCATTTTTTGGTAAGTTTTGGTGAATTTTATTCACATATTCGAACTTTATGCACTCCAATAGGAAACGTCGAAACTCAATCGCACGGATATGAAATTTCGCTTGACAGATGTAAATAAAATAGTCCTTGCGTTTTGCATTGCAAGCCAAGTTCATGAAAAATGAATGGTTCTACTACAATGGATAACACTTTGCCATGTCCCATCATTTTCGAAAAAAAAATCGTCGGCAACCCAATCTAAATTACGTTCGAAAAAGAAAAATAATTATCATAATACGTCAATACAATTTATCTGCCATTTCATTCATATAAAGAAATTTGAAAATATTTTGAAATATTTAAACGAAGTGTATAAGTTATGTACAAAATCCTTCAGAATCCTCTATTTTTAACTTTCTCTTCTAAACACTTACTCCAACAAAAAAACATGAAAATACTAGTCATGAAATATCCTTATTAAATCATAGCGTAATTGATTAGTTTTCATCCATTGCGGTTGAACCGTGGACTAATTTGATGTACGTGCTATCATACGAAACAAGGACACGCTTGGAACGAATCAACGACATGTGTACCTAATTACAATTAAAACACTTATATCCATTACTGTATCATATAAATATACAAGAACAAACAGTAACTTATCACATCTGATGAACGCATTTAACAGATTTAGGATAGCCGTAGCCAACGCACAACAGAGTAAAAGGAGGATTGATGATAAGGCGAATTTGTGTTTCCATGATAACCAAAACTCCTGGGTTGCTGCAACGTCAATGTTTCCTAGCAGCTATTTTTGGAATTCAAGAAACGGAGCACGTGTGAAAGTACAAGTTAAACTAATCTAATCGGAATGTATGTCGAGTTGATACCATTTCTAACATACTGAGATGGAGGGTGGATAAAAGGGATTGCACAATTTCAACGATCGTTTAATTTAAATGGCGTGGGCTGGGATATAATTGATTTGTCAATTAATTTATTTATCATGCATTCCTCGTAATTTTTTATTTTGATTGAAATTGAATGATTAAAAATATACTAAATATAGTTTTAAACATAAACATCTACCTTTGGAACGACATAGTTGAAATTGTAGCAAGGCTATTTCGAAAGGCATAGAATTAAAATTGGGTGTAAGGGAAAATTCTGAAATTTGTTTCAAAGAAAAAAGCATACTTATTTTCGCTTCTCAATTAAAATTTCATTCGAAACATATTGCCCTCTTGTCAGCTACAAAGTTTGCAAGCGTTTTGGTAGACTAACGATTTCCATTGAAAAAAAAACCTCCTTTATTTCGGAGGCAAAGTATCCATCCACTGCCATTCGAAAATCTACAGGGACCTAAACAGATGATAGTCCGAAGGTGCAATATCAGGAAAATATGCTGACTGAGGTAGTTTCCCAACCAAACACTTCTTCTACCTTCTTCTAATCCACGCCATCTTTGAGTGGTATCCTGGATGGTGGCCGTCTTTTGTAAAGCCATTTTCCAACCACTTTCCATCTTTACAAAGGTCTGTTTTTTGACGAGCAACAAGTGAAAAACATATGGAATCTGTACATTGAATTGTTTGCTTTTATTCGTATGATATTCAAACAGACGCTTCGGGGACCAACCCATTCTTTTAATACGATTCAAAACAGTTTTCTCATGAATTCAAAACTTAAAGCTGTAGCTTCGACATCTGCAGAAGTAAACGCAGAATTCGTCCAACTCATGCTCCCAAGTAATTCGCCATTAACATGTGATGGTCCTCCTGATCTAGGTTTATCTTTCGAAGAAGAAATCACCCGAATGTACTTTCATAAATCATATTTGGCATGTTCGTGTTATTAATGTTTCTACTCCAAACACCGAATCCATATACGAATCTAACCGCTTATATGCGTTTCAATCGGAACAGCATTCTTCCTAATGATCGTCAACGAAATTCCTTCTCTTTCATGTGTTTAAAAACGAAAGATCTTTCGCAGATAGTCAACAAATAACACTCTAGGTAGCTACGACATGTGTTGAACTTGATCAGAATCAATTTAACGCGAAATAGCGATAGCACTTCCGGGCTGCTTCTATTAGAACGAGATGGAAATAATGAATTTATGTTTGTATCAATCAAAAATCAGCAGAAAATCTACTCATTTTGTTTGGATTCTGTTATATCGGAGGAATGTTCTTTCAATCAAATATTTATTTTCACAATAAAAAGAGCTTTCGATGTCACAAGGTATGGTCTAAAAAGCAAGTGTACTCAAATCGGAAGTTGAAAGACTTACTGGTGACGAGGCGCCTCATCAGCGGATCAGTATTCGTTAGAATAGGACAGGATAGTGTAAGTACAAAACAGCAATAAGACTCTCGGCCCGGTTTTGGCAGAAAGAGATACCAATCGATTTTTATTGTATTGCATTTTTACTCGAGTGTCTTGAGAGCGTTACTCTTGTTAAACGAAAGAATGAGAAAAAACTTTTTATTTATTTTGGTTGAATCCTGTTGAATCGGGAGATCGCTTGAAATGTTCCCATTGTTGCGTGTTTATATTGTGACACAATTGTACATTAACTAGGTGTCTGAATTCCCATCGTTTGTAACGCAAGAGTCTGCAACTTTTGCATATTTTTAATGTTTTTTGGATAACTGTACTTATAATTTTAGGAAAGGCTCGCAATTTTTTATACTCTGTAAGACTGGGATGCAAGACCTTCCATTTGGATTGAAGAGTTCATATGAACAATCGAGAAAACTTTTCGGTTAGATCGACTTTTAACAGTAGGTAAAATGTCCGAAATATTTTGACAATTCTTTCAAATTCCAGCTAAGTCACAGAAATGCCTTCTCCAAACATGGGAACAAAATATTTTGTTGTCTCCGTCACGTTATACGCTTGTTGGAATTCATGTAACGAAAATGTTTTGACAGGGGTGTTCGCGATCCACGATATTTTCATGACCATTTTTGGATTCTTTGAAGTGAACCCATTCAATTTCGGTAAATATTTTTTCAGGTTTTGAAAAACAACTTAATATTCAGTACGTTTTGGACCTGTGCTACAAAATCCTGTAAGCTTGATTACAAAATCTGTCATCCAGTGATTTGATTGCAACAAAGTTTTGACAGAGCGTATATGAAGAATAAGGTTTTCTAAAATGTTAATAGATAGAGCCACGTAACATCTCTTTTTAAAATAACTTCGTTCGGTTTGCGACGGACCTATTTCATAACAGCTGCTCAAGCAAAACTTATAGAATACGCATTTTATAGAAAAAATGTTCTTTGGTTTATAATTAAAGTATTCTTTGGTTTATTAGTCGGTATATAAGTAAAGCTGCTAGCTCATTAGAACAAAAAATCTCTGAATGAGAAGTTAGTTCGCATTCCGAGGAATGAAATTGATGATCTTGGATAAGTCAATCAAAAGTAGAATTCATATTTTTAGGAATACCAAAATAAATGATAATCTTCTACGCGATTTGAAGCGGAACTTATTGAATTTCTTGCGAGGAAAAGGTGTGGGGTTTTTAGTCCTGAGGATATATTATGCACAAATAATTTAATCCAATATTTGATCCTGATCGTTTCAAACTTCTCTGAATATTGATTGTTCGATGACTTTTTTCCATTTAGATATAATCTTCTAGCGATAAAAATAAAAGACGACAGAAATTCGAATCTTATGAAAAAATTATTGTTATCCAATTCAATTACACTTGATTACCGAATCATTCAAGCAAGAAATGCTTTTAGACAGCAATAAAAATTACATAAATTTCTGATAACATTGCTGAAAACGTTATAAAAACGATTTATTTGAAACCTTATCCGTTACGAAGGTATCAGAAGGATATTCTTATTTTAAATATCTCTTTTCATCGATTCAGCCATGTATATTCGCGTGTTTGATATCTGTTGTATATATTCCTCCCGGGGCCGACCTTGAAAAGAATCTCCACGTTTTAACAATTAAGTCGTTCTGATAGATACTCCTCCTGCCACCCTGAATATTGAGCTACATTATTAGTATATTGTTGCATTAATACAATACGATTGATATCCGGTCGGATTTCCAAAGAAGCTTTGTTGGCATTTTCTTTATAAATTTTATATAAGGAATGCTAATTGATTTTTTGTCTATCGTACCTACTCTACTGTATACCATAATCTAAAATAGACGAATATTTATGTGTTTGTTTATTTGAAAACGTTTGGGTGTAAAGTTGATTGCTGTAATTCAATGTTTCGTGCATATTTTCAATAGAAAGTCTGAAGGAAATGATATTATTTGAGCAATATTTATGGCCATAAAAACCCGAAGAGGCGGACACTCTTCAAAAACGAACAAGGAATATTTTAGTAACTTACGATAGACAAACTATAGATAGGCTGTTTTTATCGACTTTGAATTTGGGTGTACACAGATTAGACAACAAAATTTGGAAATTAATAACAAGGTTAGGGTCATCGGAAAAACATTTTATGGTTAAAAATTGATCGATTCATTTTACAAATTTACAACACTTTAAAACACAATTCCTCAGCATAAAACCGAACAATTATTTAAAGCAGGTGATAATGGCTATTTAAAACTATTTATCTAATCAAATGATTGAAATAGTTAACTAATGAATCACAACGACCAAAAAGGATAGGAACAATGAAAGAATTAAAATAAAAAAAAAACGATTGGAAAATTATTCTAGTTAGGATCCAAATTTTTTGGTGTTGTTTCTACGTTAAGCAGCAGTCAATTCAAAGAACTTATGTCAGGCTTTACAAGATTTCAGTAACAAGGATGAAGACCAATTTGGAAAGTCAAAGGTTACGCTTTTGAAAATTAAAGTACTCTAAGCAACAACAGATCTTACTTCACTCATCTATAATAATTCAAATGTAAAAATCTCTATTTATTCGAATTAAAAACTAATAACATTAATTGAAATTTTTGAAGTGACTGCAAACGAGATGGTTACAGTATTTTCACCAATCAGAATTAACAAAAAGAAGTGATCAGCTCAATACCCAGGACCCTATCAACGCGGAAAATTCAAAATTTCAAGATGATAAATGGTTCGAAACAGGTTTCCTAAAAAGCCTAAGACATTTGCATTTGAATTCGCAATTGAATGATGAACACTTATTTCGGATTGACTGTATTTAGTTTATAATGCTCTATTGTTATTAGATTCTGATTTAAATTTGAATCGGTATTGCTTTTCTGCCGATTTCACAGCAAATGGTTGCGTGTAAACAACAACGCCGGCTAAAAATCACATCTCGTCGGTTAGTTCGTCGTCGCTCGTCGTTTAGTTGAAAAAAAGTGTGATCCTTGGGACCTTTCTTTTTTTTCTGAAAAATTGAAATTCATGAAATTTCAATGAAATTCTTCCTCATCCTTGGTTATCTTCAAAATTGAGAATAGTGCGAGAGAGCCATAAGACGCGAGCAGCTATGTCGGGACTTTACGGAGACTGGTGAAGTTGCGCGATTTGATGCTTTGTCAAATACGTCTGCACGTCTGGTTCGATGATTGCGGTCACGCTTGTTCGTGGTGAAGCAGCCAATCACCACCTGATGAAAAATATGGCCATTTTCTTATTACAACGTGACGCAACCTTTTCAATGCTTGAGCGTAGTATTCCTCAGTGATCGTTTGACCTCTCAGAACATATAAAGCGTGTTCAACATCTTCATTATCAAGAAAGTCGAGAAGTCCCAACTTTATTCCGATTTTCACGCGATTTTTTTTATCTTAGCGATTTCGAGTGCTTCGATTCTGAAGACTGTCAATTTGTTTCTGGACAAAGATTTTGAAATCATGATTCATCAACAGTAATAATCTTCTTGAATACATGATCGTCATAAGAAACCATTCCTATGTTTCCCTTAGCGATTTCAAGGCGAAAATTCTTCTGTACTGCGGTTAACATGTAACAATGCGAAACTTGTTCAAACAGATAGCAAGCTTCTCCTCATTTTCAAGCACCAAAATAAGTGCTTTGTGTTAAATTCAAGAAAGAAGATTTTTAATATTCCTGAAGAGTTTCAAGAAATCATATGTGACTTAGGTAAGAAGATTGAAGATGTCTGTCTGAAGATTGCATTGTTGTAAACAGAACGTGCTCATATTTTTTTTTAAATTTTTTGAATTCTTTGTGGAATTTTAGATCGAAAATTTTGTAAGCCCTATTCCCCAATTTAGACAAGTTAGTACTCTACTAGATTTTCAGTGTGGTCCAAGTTGTCACAAGCTGTCAAAAGTTGTCAAGAAATTCGTGACTGTTGCATTGCAATGATACAACTTCAAACACCTGAAGCATGATGGAACCTGCATCATGGTTTGTAATTGTAATGAAGGGAAATGCCGCAGTTCGTTTAGTCAAATTAGAAGCAGGACTGGCTCTTCTTACAGGACAACGATCAAAAGCATACTCGCAATATTATGAAGGAAGACTCCTATAAGAAGTTTCTTAGACTATTGATTATTCGTCTCAGTTTCCAGATCTCACCCTAGGAACATGTTGGCAGATGGTATTTATGATAAGAAAGATTCAAGTAGGCCTGAAAAGAAGAATGGGATAAAATTACGCTGATGTGACAATAAAATCGTCGGCTTTATGTCTAGACGACAGAGTCCAGTCACTTCTTTTGAAGGGAAAAAACTAAGTGACTAAAACTGTGAGACTTTACTTTTGAATTTCTCCTTTTCTGTACCTGCTTCCCCTTTTCAATTAAAAATCATCTGATGTCAAAGTTCATACTAAATAATTTCTTCTGTGTTCCTTTTTGTCATAGATGTTCATTGCATTCAATTCGTAATAGGCTTATAACGAATTGTATGTACTACAAACACTGAGCAAAAAAAATTCTTACTTTATCATAATCGAATACTTTGTGTTAAGAGGTAGTTGATTGGATAATTTGACTTCAAATTTTGGCAAATTTTAGTTACAATGTACTCACGAAATTTGACAGCTTTCAACGTTTTCAACGATGCAAACTTTAGACTTCTGAGTTAAGAAGGTATAAGGTTAGTACCTTATAGCTCACAATATTTATAAATATCCAAATGATTCATATTCATAAATATAAAGTAGATTTATTTTTTCTTACATATGTTTTCTGTTACGTGGTATATTACAAGTCAGTAGACTACAATAAAACTAGTAGAGTTAGCCTATTTTTTCTCTAGTTACCTTTTAAACGTTCAGAGTTGGAAAATTTCTTTTGTAGCATATTCTTCTTATGTGAAGATATAACGCATTTGTTTCGAATCGAATTTTATATTTTACAGAAAAATAAGAAATTTCCTCGCCGATCTAATGAGATGAAATTACGACGTTACTGAAGAAATTTACAGCTGTGTGCAAAAAAATAGTACCATGTTACATTTTAAATGTTACAAAGTTGAAAACAGCAAAATCGCTTGTAGTTTATTTGTCAGATATCATATCGATCTAACGGAAAGTCAAAAACTGTTTGAAAAACTTTTCTTTGAAACGAAGAAATTCCCGTTATATTTATTGAAACCAACTTTATGCTGTGTAAAAAATTAGTACCGCATCATTCTACTGATAGTTTTGCTGGTGGAGTGTTGTGTTTCAAAATATTTTTCATATTTAAACATTTGGAGCTAAGCAATTAGGATGCCTGAAAATGTTTGATTTATAATTGTGACATATTTATCAGCTGAAATGGGACGCGGTAGACATTGTAACAACGAACAGCGCTTGCTTATAAAAAAAAAAAAATAACTATGCCAAAAAGTAAACTGAGAAGAGTGAAAAAAGTGATTAAATCAAAGAGCAAAGAGAAAATCAAAGGCGACGCCAAGCGATGAACGATACATGAAAACTTTGGTTAAGAAAAACCCCTTTATAACTTCTGTCAAAATAAATTCATAGTGCAAATATGTCAACAATAAGAAGGAAGCTTATCCAGAATCAATGAGATGTAAGAAGTCCTTGGAAACTAACTATTTTTTATAACTAACTATTTTGAAAAAGTTTCACTTTGAAAAACGGAAGAAATTCGCAGATCATTTGAACTGGTCGTCATCTAATTTAAGTAATGTATTATGGACGGATGAGTCAAAAGTTGAATCACATTTTATGCTCTGGGAAGCAGATCATGCCGTCATTCGGCCAAAGAATAAGGAATTCAAGCCAGAGCATACATTGAGTTTCATGTCATGGCGGCGCAAAACTAAACGTATGGGAATACTTCTTCTTTAATTAGTTTCCTTTAACTAATCCTATATTTTGAATTAAATCCCTTGTGGCTACCAAAATTAATGTTGGAGTCACACAGCAAATTATGCTACTTTATTGCAAATAGGATATGCCTCCTTTGTAGGAATCAGAAGTTAGCATAATTGAAAATGCATAAGTCGCAAACTTTTGTCACATATTAGATTTTGCTGGCATAATTTGACTGAAATTTTTATAAATTATGTTGGCTATTCTGAGTTATTTTCACTCTATTAATTTATTGCAGTGCAATCAGCGATTGATGTCAAAAAGTGAAAAATATTTAGATCGTTGAATTTGCAACGATGCAAACTTGAGACACCTTAGACACAAACAGGATAACGACCCAAATGGTAAAATTTTTGAAAGAGAATAAGCTCCAATTTATGGAGTGACCGGCTCAATCTCCAGATCTAAGCCCTATTGAAAATGTGTGGACAGATGTTGAGAATGACGGATTTAAAGGAAAACAGAAGAACACGTTGCAGTTTTGTGATGCTGAGCAGGCTGCACGGAAGGATATTTCACGATGCCCAGCATTTGCCGACTCTTTGCCAAGAAGTTGCGCCGCTATGCTTAAAAATAAAGGCAATTAGACCAAATACTAGACAACTGACATACAAACAAGGAGGAAAAATGTAAATTGTATCGAAGAAATCTATTTAATTTTTCACATGTTATTCTTGGCATTATTATTTTTGAGAACTTTTACACGACATTTTGTTGTGAAAGGGAAATATAATTTTATTAAGGTGTCTGAAGTTTGCATCGTTGCACACGCAACGCTGTCAAATTTTTCCACTATTTCTTTTTAATAGATGGTCAAAATGAAATGAAAACCTATAGGAGTGCAAAATATTCAAATATGCGTATAAAATTGACTAAAATTTTAAGTCAAACTATCCAAAAAAAAAACAGTCAAAAGGTAAAAAAAATGGAGACCGTTGCATTTACAACGATGCAAACTTCAGACACGTTTTTATTATAAGGCGCTATGATTAAACTTTTATTATATTTGTAAAATATTTTGATTTTTTAGAAATTTTGTTTTATACCTCAAATTAATTTGACCACTTCTTGCAAATTACTCATGCAATTTGTATACACAGAGCTGTATAATGGTTATTTTGAAAAATTCAGAATATGATCTGGCATCTTATGTCGGACTATACTGACTGTAAGTATTTAGTGTGAACAACCTGTTGTTTAAAAGGGTTTTCAGTCTAATCATTCAAAGGATATTATTTATAAGTTCTAACGTTGTATCATGAAATATCGGAAAAGCTTCAAGGAATTAACAAGTTTCGATTCGATGGTCTGGAAAATAAAAAAAAAAAAATTTTTCGAGATACGATACCGCTCATATGAATTTTAAATTGAAGAGGATTTTAAAAATTTCAAATACACTATACACTACATGCACTGAATAATAATTTTCTATTGATTATTCCGCTCGAAGCAGTGAATGCTCCATAAAGAGAATACAACAAATAAAATTAATTTATGCACATTCGTTTAAAGGTTTACAGCCAGTCGTGTCCCATAGTTAATTTTGCACTCAAGTACACACACCTGACGTTATTTCGTTCATATATGTACGTACAACTAACCAGAAGCAGCTGTTGATGCTACTTTATCTAACTGCTAAACATTAGTACGCCACCTGTCACACCTCTTACATAAAACAATGAAAAGTGAAATTTGAAGCCGGCGCAACCGTGCGACGAAAAATCATTTCGAGCTATTGTCGCTCGCGAATGCATAGTTTTCGCGACCATAACAAATTCTGAGCATTTCCGCCTAGAACAGTACCAAGACGACAAGGTCACGTCTTAAGATAATATCTGCTTAGCAGAAAAAACTCAACGCGTGTTAACACTGATATAGATACTATGTGTTGACATAAGGGGCGCCGCAGAGGGAACTTTAAAGGTCATGTTCAACGACAAACGATTATGCATTCGAATACTGGTTAAGCAGCATGCATCAAACAATACTAATTACATTTTCCATAACTGCCTTCCATGTTCACGCATGCATTACTCACAAAAAACGCTGATGGTGCCGACGAAACTCGGTTGTATTTCTCCCACACGGCTCGATCGCTAACACACGTTCCTCGGGCAGATACACTTATTGCATTGGCAACCGCACAACTAACGATCTAAAAAGTTGCAAAAGTTAATTTCAATTCGCACATTACATTCTCCATGAATGAATGAACTGGGCATAGGACACATTTCCACCGATGAAGCCAATGTAGCGACACAAACTCCGCGCCGCTGAACTTGTCCCGTATCTACTACTCAATACGTACACACACGACTCGGAAAAACTGTCTGACTTATCCAAATGACCTTGAAAACGAAAGTTTTACTACTAGCACTTTTCTTGATAGTGTGTACTGCAACTTTCCGGGTTCAAATCGAAATCATATGCTCGAGGGGAACTTCTTATCTCACTCAATTCTATTTCAATGCATTGACTCGACGTGCGACGGGGGTGGTTTCGGGGTGCCGATGGACAATGTCCGGTTTCGCGTCAAATTGTTAGAACCAAGAGCTCAGGGTGAAACAAAAGCGGATTAGACGCGGCGAAATCAACGGAAAAATACAACAAACCGAGGAGGACTTGACGCGATTAACCACATCCAATTCGCAACAGCTAGAATCCGCGAGCCATACACAACATTCCGATTGGAAATCTAACGAAAAACTGCAATCTGCTAGTACCACGCTCCGAAGCGCTCGACTTCGAGCTTTACATAATATGTATGTATGTCGCTCGGAATCTACGCGCTTCGGTGGTAGCAAGTGTGTAAGCTACGGAATTCCGAGCCGGGCTGAACAAACACACCACGCTCCAACCTCATATCACATACCCTGTGAAAAGCTCCAATCGACTACGGCAACAGCAACAGCAGCAGCACCAGCAGCGCTCGGGCCCCCAGCCATTCTTGCTTTTGTTGTTATTCGCCATGACGGCGGAGGGAATGGGAGATACCATGGCAAATGCGAAATAGTATCCACGCCTACAGGTGAAGAATTTCGATATCTTCAATTCAAGGCAAATAATCCTCGTAATGAACTTTATGGATCCTGAAGTATTTTTGGATCCTCTCTATGGCAACTGTGGAATCTGCATTAATTGTCTTCAGTAAGAAGAGGCAGAGGGTCAATAAGTACGGATCAAAGCCCAATAAAAACGATTTTACAACAAACATCCTGCATAGCTGCAGATGCTGCTTAAGATTTAAATTGTTTGCACTTTTTGATAGCACATTTTATCCTTATAACTAACTCTAAATTAAGACACATGTCCCTCAACAAGGAATTTCGATAAAAAACGTTTGTACTGAAAATAAACTTAAAAAATTATCTATAAACACGACATCCTTGCACAGTCAAATTTCATAATTCACCGATATAAGGCCCACAATATAAGGATTATAGATTTGAAAGCCGCAAAACGACATGTTAACCCTCCCAAATGGAAAAGGTGTACGTGTGATTGAATATGTTTTTGGCTTCTAAAACTTGACAAAAAGAAAGGGTTATTTCCTGTCGTAGAGGTTCAAGGATATATGATATGTATATTTCAACTATCAGCAGCAGAAGGACTCTAGTGTTTGACGCATTACTCCAGACAAGGCCACGTTTTTTCTTTGAGCTAAGATGCCACCACTCAACAAGGATCGTCCTTTCATCGTGGAGGACGAAGGGGAGAAGAGTTTTCAAATAACAGTCCCGCACATCCGCTGTTCAATTGTACCCGGTCATTTAAAATAAAGTTTCCCGATTGTTACTCCGACAGAACAAACAAACCTGCTTCAAAGGATTTTTCTGCCTAATCACTCACTCAAGTGAATCCAACGGAAATTATCATCGCCGTATATATACGGTTACATTCACTAGAACTAGGATCTAGATCTAATTGACAACATAATCGGTTGCTATGCTAGATACTGTCATCTAGTAATCACTTTCAATCTGAACCATAGACGTATATCCAGGTATCACGAGTAGTTTATAAGACCCTGCTTATTGGGTTAGGATCAGCATCCTGGTGGATAATATGTGAGCATAGTCGCTAAGAGCGTCCAGAATACAGAATAGGGTTCCGCATTTAACCAGTATGAAAGTTGAAGATGCTCGATGTGAACATAACGAAGTAATGGAGAACGATGGTTTAGGGATCGCAACTTCTTTCTGAAGAGACCGTGAAATAAGGCTCAGGCAGGCACTGACGTGAGTCACTTTTATTTCCTGTTCGAGCGAAATTGACACAAGATTCAATCTGTGAAACGAACAGTCTAATTTTCGATTGACACTACTGTCCGTAAGGATGAGAAGACTTCCCGCAGTTCACCGAGCTTGATCTGAAAGGATGAAATCGACTCATGTGGCGTGAGATAGACACTGATAAATGTCATATTGGCACACTTGACGGTCCCAAAGCCATCCCCACTGAAGCAGCTCTGAACTGGGAGCAAAACGGTAACACGCGGCCAAATGGCAATCGGCCATCTGTCTCAGTACCGTCTAGACTCCTCCCTATTGTGACGTTGCACAGATTACCAACAGCAGGCCAAATTCTTTCACTTGCAAAACCTGGTCAGGCAAGTTGTCTGAAGTTGCACTGCGATGTAAGTTAATATGGAGAACTTGAATCAAGGTTTAGCTTTTCTATTATCCAATGCCTCTTAGAACTGCAGGTACCTTCCGCTTCATGGAATTTGAGATAGGTTTTCAGGCTTAAGGCCCTTGTGTTTACATAAGTTGTAGTTTGCTTCATTTGTCCACCCATTCGCCGTATGGCCGAGAGTGTAAAACTTGTAGCACAGGTTCGTTGGATCTGGCCCCTTGCAGTTCACAGAAACCTGTCTGAAGCTAAGGCACTTGTAGCAACGAGTTAACACCATTGATGTTCTCCTTGGCCAGGAGTTGCGTCTCTCCTGGATAATTTTCCATAACATAAATAATTATAATTTTATATATTATATAAATAGTTATAATATAATGATTTGGAGGTGGAGGCAATTTATGCCCTGAGTGAATCTCAATTGCACACAGCAATTGGACTACCGACTAAATACCTCCGCTGTCCCACCTAAAATCTAGCATAGAACTTGTCACCACTAGGCCTCTTTGGTCTCTTCTAGCGGTGACTTTGAGTTAGAGAGATTTCTCTTTTAGCGGGCACGGTGGAAAAGGAGATGGATTACGGGGAGAGGAATCGCCCTTTCTTTTGCGCCGACAAACGATAGAAGATACCCTTCTTTGTAAGAAGAAGTGTGTGTAGTGTGGCGCATTTGTCCTTTTTCTTCATATTATCTGGAGAGAACTCGCTTATTCTCTTTCCAAAATGTGAACGATGCCTCATACAATTTTCACATGTGAAAATGTTGTGGGAGTTGTCATTCATGATCCCGGGGGAAAGGAATCGTCAGGGGACCGCGGCTTTTCCTTATTTTGCAAGTAAGATGGGTAATTAAAAGCTGCGTCAGGAAGTAATCTATCACTCCGTGCTTTTCGTTGAGCCACGGTTCAAAGTCCCTGATAAGGAAATCGGTTCAACAAGCTCGTATTTTTTTTTTGTCTACCCTTCCTGCCACAGAACTAGAATCCTTCCTCTGTCCTCTCGTGAAGTAGCCTTTCAACCTTGTTCCCCTCTACACAGATATATTATCCTTCGTGTCTGAGCAAGGAGCACAACAGGTATCGTACCGTGCTTCGGATCAACTGTCAGTAGCTCAAGTTTCAGTCGTTTGTCGTACGATGACGTTACACAGAACTGATCCAAAGATGGAACACTGGCAACATTGGTCGAAACTCCCATCAGATATTCAGGAAACTCCATGGTAGTTGAACACGTTCGACATCAAGTTTTAGTACGTGTAGAAAGACGTGTAGAAAAACGCTTCAATCGGATCAGAATTTAATTCTTCTGTGAGTTTATAAGGACACTTTTCCATCGATGTTTAGTGTACATAACAAAGAGTAGTCAGACGGTGATTCTGGGTTTCTCTTGATTATTGTGATCAATACGAGACAACCTACCCTTTCTCGATCCGGGAAGAAGTTTCCCGGAGCATTAGAAGATAGGCATGCATTGAACCCACACAACAACTCTTCAGCTGGAGCATTCTCTGGTCTTGCTGGCTTTAGAAGAATGGACAGGATGTGTAGGAAACAGAGCCGTCTGCATCTATTCCATTCACTCTTGGGCTGCTCACACATTATGTAAGAATGGATGCTTTTAAATTAAACTCACCATTGCGATTAGACCTTTATTTTCGCCAACTCTTACAGGCATTATTTATTGTGTTAGAGCCTGAGGACAGATTAGACGAATTCATAAGCAACATTCTACGCATTCCTCGTCTGTTGGTGTGGCAATATATCGATCTAACGGTAATGGACCAAAAAAAGTTGAACTTTGTGCTTTTAATACTTTTTCTCTCATTTTTGGGCGAAATAAGAAATAAAAACACTATATAAATACAAATCTTCTTTTTTTTTTCTCTGTCTGAGAGAAGTAGCCCAAAAGTGTTACTGCTTGATGTACTTCCGCTGTGATGTTGTTGAAGGATTTTAGTAATTATTAACGTTACTAAAGCGAGGCGTGACTCCTCGAATAAGTGATAATGATTCAATCATTTCGAAAAAACTCTTGATAGGTAAATGGTCTTACTGAAAGTCCTGTTGCCTGGGAACAGGTTTCATGCGCTTATAATGTATGCATGTAGCTTAAATCTAAGCCGTGTTTCTAGAAGCTTTTTTATGGTGCCTAACACACGTAGTGAGTTTTCAGACGACGAGTATGTAGGATTTCCCTTTCGAAATCGAAACGTGCAAGTTGGTATACGCGCCAATGCGAAGGACATACATCCGCAGCTAAAATTGCAAACCATAGTCGTAGTAGAAACGTAGTTTCTACTACAAAGAAATAGTCACTTTGGTTGGGTTTCAACCACTAGTTTAACGGATTGGCTGGTAGCCTGCAGGCAGGTAGCCCTCATCTCTAATAAAAATCTAATAAAAAAAGGAACCAATGGCCAGGATTATTAAAAATGAAATAGACTAGAGTTGGAAAGCAGAAAATCTGTTTTTATATCTACAAAGTGTCTTGCAACGTGATCGTATGCTTTATGTTTCTTTGTATCTTCTTGAATACTGATCTGTCATAATTTTAATTCTTTTTTAATTAACTTAAGGTTAAAGGTTTTAGCAAGCACCTTTACAAATATTTTGACTTTTTTTCTTACATTCTGTGTCTTCTGGGGAATATATAAAAATAAAAAGAGTATACCTAGGTGAGAGATATTTTTACGAGGCTAAAGTTTATGAAAATCATTGTGGTCTTCATGTCAAAGAAAGTGTCAAACTTTCATTGTTTATTTTTTAAATTTTAAATTGCTAATTCTTAATAAAGATGTACTTACCTATCCATAAGCAACTGATCCCGAGTAATCCTGGAATTAGAAAGATCAAATTAAAGCACATTTTCAAACCGAATATTCTCAAAAAATCAAAGACAAAAAAATCTGTTTAAATGGACTTAAAGGTAACTAAGTTTTTCGAAAAAGTAAACTGAAATCCTTACTTTTACATTAGAATAATAGTGCAACTACGTACGAGTGTATAAATTCATAGCAAATGGATAGGTTTAGATGCTTCAAGGTAATTTATTTGCATATACATGTTAAAGGGGATTTAGCGCTGGTTATAAAAAACCGAAGCCTAAAACAAATGGAGATACATCGGACACGTCAATGACGGACATTTCCGAATTTAAGATGAATTGAAATTGTTAAGCTGTTTTCTTTGTTCTCGTAGAGGATATTAATTCAAGATACGTAAATAAGTGCAGGCGCAAAAACTTTTTGACATGTTCCAACCTTGAGCTCCAAGAAAAGCTCCATTTAGGATGTTTGTAACTAAAAAAACAACAAAATCAAAAAAGAAGGAGAAAACTTATTCAGTTGACGCAAGTTTGGCGCAGCTTTCCATCTGCTTCCATCGGAATTTTCTGCTGAGCGATCAAGGAGAGAATGAATCTCTTTCATTGTGGACTGAAAACATCCTGTTCAGCGGGGCTAACGATGATCGAGGATTGACAAACCCACAAAAAATGGCGTTGGTTATATGAAGGCGTTGAGGTTGTGATTGATAAATTTTTCTAAATCATGGCTCTGTGGTAAAATAAAAAAATATTAACTTTTTAAATTTGTCATACTTTTGCTGAAAGCAGGATGCCAATAAGATGGCTTTTGCGGCAGGACAATGTTTTAAAACATCAAAAGGAAAGACAATATCCAATAATTTTCAGATCATAAAATGAATGCCTTAAATTGGTCTTCTGAGCTTGCGATCCCAAGTTTCTATGAAAATTTATAGAAAAATAGTAAAATGCAGCACAAAAATATCTTCGTGTCTGAAAGGAGTCAGGAGCAATTGAAATTGGCTGTAGCTAGGAACATGTTGGAGGAAATCAAAGGATTCGAGTTGAAAACCTTCGATTAATAAGTGTGTGAATAAACCGTTAAAACTGGATGTTGATGAGTTTTTCATACCAAGGCAACTCACGAAACGGAGATTGAATCATGACCTAGGTAACAACTACGTAATGGACATGGTCACTATGAGTCGAAGGAGGTCGATCAATGGTCCAACGAATGAAAGCGCCACACAAGGATAATAAGAACCTCAATAAGGGATTTTATTACTCGATGGTAATATGATTAGATTTAAGAGCACCATGTATATAAAGATGACAGTCCTTTAATGAATTCGTTAGCTTAGCACTGATGAGGATTGGTTGTACAATTTGAAATACCGCGTCAAGGAACAAAAATAAATAACGAATCAAAAGGAAACGTGGTATTGAACTTTTTGAAAAAAATTTTCGTATGATAAAATCTAGGTTTAAAGGTATACTTACTTTTTTAAAAGGAACAGACGAATGAGAAAATATTAAGCTCTGGACATACATAGTCCTATAGATCACATAAATACAAATCTGCGGTTTGCAGATGGAGTAACGCCCTAAGTAAGGGACATAGAAGCAGAAAGCTACTAGGCTACCTTCATAGACTTTTCATGTGCCCCTGAGAACCCAGCTTGGAACTGTTTGTCACATTATATTGGCCTATTTCTGTATTTCTTCACCGATTGGCATCTTCGAGTAGAAGAGTCACTGTTTCAGCCGGAAGGAGCGAAGGAAATATTGTAAAAGCTTCCACTTTTCCTTCTTCGTCATCAAATTTCCACGAGTCCGTTCTTCTTCAGACGAACCGCCTGTGCAATAAACTGCCATACAGTTCCACTTGTCAGTTGATTATGGCTTTCAACAATTTGCTCACAGCGCTCTCTAACCCACAGTCTTTACGTGAAAAAACCTTAAGGAGCGTTTACGCTCCTTCAATCGAATTTGATTCGAATCAGTTTCGATTCGAATCAGAAATTGACAACGGTGTTAATTTCGATGTTTTGGCTGTCTCTATTGTTGGGTAACACCGATGTGCCATACTGAAGATGATTTTCGAAAGAATTCTACATCCTTTTTCATCGATGTTTGTACCTGCTTAGTGTGTATTATAAGGTCCAATTCATTTTAGAGGTTTTGACAGTGGAATTATAATCCAGTGACGGATGAAGAGGATGAACCAATCTTGGGTAGCCAGTTTGATCACTGTCTTTAAGGTTTAAGGAGTCTTCGAAATAATTTATCATCATTTGGAATTCCGGGGAATCGTCAAATTTTCGGAATAAGTGCACGAAGAATTTTTGGAGACTCTTATAGGTGTGTAACAAGCAAATTCATTATGTTCTTTTTGCAAGTCTTGTGTATCAGCTTTTATGCAATTTTTTGCATTGTATGCTTTTTTAAAACCAAAACTTTTTGATAATGCTGCAGAGTAGAGTTGCTTTTGATAAGAAACACAGCAGCCTACTATCGTGTGTTAAAATCAAGACCGTGGTATTAATTCAAATGCCTCCAGCAGAGATCCGTACAACAACAAAAAAAAAAATGAATTCGTTGTGCTTAAATAGGATTTCGTTTCAATAGAATATAATCATCACGTTACGTGACATTCAATATTGGCAAAAATGAGTTTCCGAAAAGCGAAATGTGTTTTATTTTACCCAACAAAATAGATATTGTCAGCGTTTTTTGCGAACGTGCCAAATTCAAGCTTTTACCTGTATATAACATTTTCACCTCAATTTCCTTTAAAGCTGATGAATATTGAACACTTTTATGCTATCCCCAATATATCAGTCGCCTAAATAATAAACATACAAATGCTTGTGGGGAGGTATAAGAATCCTGCAACCTCGGCTTTATCCGAAGTAGCCTTCAAGCGAAAAATTGTTTACAAAAGACAAAGCCTCCTTGTTACTTTGGGCGTTGTAACTGCCCCACAACCGACCACGAAGAATAACAAAAGTTTCTTCTAGGTTCCGTGGATGGCGATTATACTGGATATTTTTCGCTCGACAAGTAGGATACGACCTAGCTATCCTATGTTTTGCTCTCTTCAAACTCAAAGCTTGTAGCATATAAAGGTAGTAGATAGCAGAAAATAAAACGAGCAATCAAACGAGATACGGAAAAAAGGAAAAGCAAAATAAAACGAAGAACGTACAAAGACAAACGACAATATCAATGAAAGTAAGAAAACGGCTACAGAGGGGGTGGTAAGATTATTTCTTCGAGTCCCAGTAGATTTAGCGAAAAATTCGCTTTCTCAAGCCACCCGCTGCCACCCACCATTAGGGGAGATAAATAGTCTGCATTGAAGTTTTCGGTTTTTGCACATACTTATATGTGTGTACGTTGCTGTTTCTCGTTGGATATGAAATGGACACAGCTACAAATATAGACAGCGTGGGGCTTGAATGAAAGCTTACAACGACGACCAAAACGAAATACAATTTCCGAGTTTACACAACCCCATTGGATTCGTATTCTATTCATCGGTTTTTTTTTCGTTCTGATGTCACGGCAACAAAATACCTCTGCCATACTCGTCCCTCCTCGCCGAGGACAATGGTGTTTTGTAGAATTTTCGCGTAGAATGTTTTTTCACGATAGAGTGAGTTGTACAAATTTCCTTTAGTGATACCATGAGAATAGATTTCGGTATACTGACGAAATAGCAAGAGTTATCTTAATGGACGAGTTAAAAGCGTTTATTCTGATATTACGAACCAACTTTATTGATTATGGAATCAAATCTTGCTTAAAAACTGATTACGTAAGCACTATCATCTTTAGGTGTCTGATGTTGTATGAACTATAAGGAGTGTGTTTTCAACACTTCAAATTCAACACTTTTTTAAAGAAAATATAAATTTTCAATAGTAGTTAACGAAATATCCCCGACATGAGATTCCTCCATCTAGGATTAGTGATAAACTCCAATCTTGTATACTGGTGTCAGAAGTGGGTATGAAAATTCACATCACTGAGATATTCTAATATTATTCTGAGAACCGATAGCCGAAAAGCATGAAAGAATATTCTGTTACATCAACCAATTAAAAACTATTAAAAATAAAATAAAACTACAAATTCCTTTCGTTTTCATTCTATTTCTAGGGATATATTACACAAAAATACAGTGATAAGATCTGACAAATAAGAGCTTTGACTTAAACTTCCTATGATAATTTTGCTTGTCCTAAAAAACTTTAGTTCTCATTTCAATATTTTTCATTGAGATTGAATTTCTTCAATAATTTCTGTGAAATTAAAAATGAAAAAAAAAATTAGTTTTCAGCACCGTATAAAATTGCAAAATTGTGTTTTTCATAAATCACGGTTTTAATTCCGCAGAAATGAGACACTGTAAAATTCTTGGCGCTTATTTTGTTTCCAACAGGTTTATTGGATGATATTTTAAGAGCCTTTGTTTGGAATCAAAAACTTATATTGACAAATAGATTCTCGAACTTTGTATCATTTTAAAATGTTAAATATTCAAGGACATGCTGAGCAGTTTTCCTGTTTGACTTTTTGCTGATGTTTTCCTTCAAAACGCGTGGTGGGGGTATTAAGTAAGTGTGAACTGACTTTCAATTTCATTTAAAATTTTCCATAGTACGGTTTTTTATTTATAAATTTACTAAGATTACGAAATAAATAAAAGCTGGCCCTAATAATTCAACCTGTCGACCTCTTAAACGTGCAAATCAACGAACTATTCGATTAGAATACTCAATGGAACCTATCGTGGTACAGATTTTCGTCGGTATTCTTCTTCTGGTTTTTTGAATAAAAGAATTTAGTGGAAGTTTTCGAAGAAGCAAATTGAAACAATGAAAAAGTTTAAAACCTGTGAGCTTCTATGAGTATGATTTTTCTAGAATATTATTCTTATTGCATGAAATGAGGCACAATATCGCCCAAACTTAGTGTCAGGAGGTGGCAAAAATTAAGAAAGCCAAAATTCTTTAATTGTCGAAATTCAATTGCCTTTAATTGTCTGCTGTGGAGAGTGGAGAGCAGAGAGCAGAGAGCAGAGCTTTAATTGTCGTGGTTCGGTTTATTAGCTACATGACATATTTGTATCTCCCTCTTGATGATACCTCTCGGGAGTGTTAGTGCTATTTAGTGATTTCGCTATGGTATTACTAATTGCAGGAATTCAATGATGAGTCACTATTTACTTTTAAACCGTATTTAAGAGCGTTGTTCTGAGGCGGTATTAAAAACGCAGATTTAATGGTTTAGAGTACAATCGGCGTTAAAAATGAGTTCTTTAAATGTTAAAACTTACCCACGATTTTCGAGTTTTTTTAAATTTTTAATCAAATGAACAAAATAACAACATTTGATGATTGTAGCATTTGGATATCTATACTTTGTTAAAAATTAGCTACATTTTCGAATTGACTATCAACATTAATCAGCAATAGATGCCATAAGGAGATTTTTATTCCCACATGAATGAGAGTAAATGTTTCTGGAGCCTCAAAAATCTTTACGTTTTGACGATTATCAGCCATGTGAAGTTGTTTGTTTCATAGCTATCACTTTGCAGGATTTATCGTTTTAGATAAACCTCTTTTATTAAAATATCTTCGTTCTTTTAGGTACCCAGAATTAACAAATTACGTTCTTATAGCATAATTTGCTTCTGACTAATCCAAAGTCTTTACTTTGAGAGAAAACGCATGTTATTTTTATGAATATTTGATTTATAAATTTACATTTAAAAACCATCAATTCAACGGCGAATCGGATTTGCTAAACCTCTTCTGTCAAAAGAGAATTAGACCTCTTTGAACTTGACAGAAAATCTAGTACTTTTTTCTGTGAAAGTCAAAATTTTTAAAGAAACTCAAATTGAAATGTAATTTCCAAAATTGATTCGTACTAAACGATCGTTTTATAAACGCCTGGAATGCGATTATATAATTCTAAAGACATAAAGTTGACATTTGCATATAATTATTTTTAAATGCTTAGCATGGAAAACTTCAATACAATTGAAGGGTTCCTGTTGAACTTGACTTAATTCAAATCAAAGTAGACAATTTCAATACACTTGGAATTGTCAAAAAGGATATAGAACACGCGCTTCTCATTGTAATTTTTACACAGAATATCATAAGGGGGAAATGCTTATCAAGAGAGAAGAAACTTCATTTCTTGGTTGTGTTGTCCCATTTATCCACATCTCATTCAAAGCTTCCACTTCTACCACCCACAACAATTCAATGCATAGAATGCAAAAAGAAATTCCTTTTATTTCAATGATTTATCTTTTATCTATGATTTACCAATGCATAGAATGCAAAAAGAAATTCCTTTCAATGTTTTATCTTAAATTAACATAAAGCGATCTAGCAAGCTTTTAGCTGAATTTAAATGAAGGGATATTATTTGTTGCATATGGAAAAAGTTTTGTTAAGATAAAAAACGGAAACAATAATAAATAATAATAAAACGATCCGACCTGCATCCCTGGCTTGATGCTGGTATGATAAGGATGAAGGGAAGTGTAGGGTCATATTTTTTTAATGATCTCTATGATCATTTATTATTTAACTAGCTAATTATAAAAAGTTTGACTCATATTCGATGAGATTGGTTTCAATCTATTGCTGCTCCCGTCGCCATCTCAATAAAGTTTTTGAGCACATTCTTGACATCTGTCAAGATACGTCAAAAGTCATGATATCGTGACATCTCATTCAATACGCCAGTCTATCAATAAATCGCTGTTGAACAAGGAGCGAATATCGAGTTATATTTTAAAATGAGCAAAACTATTCAAGAAACATTTGAATCGATGAAAAACGTTCAAGTTCACCAGTGTATATTCCATGAACAAGTATTACTTTAGATTAATAGAATTTGTAATGGTCCCGAAGAGCTTGAAGATGACATACACTCATTAAAGATCTTCTTTCACGAAAATGCAAAATAAAAATTATGGGGGTGAGTTAGAAGGCGAAGACATCATATTCGCCAAAAAAGGAGACGCTGCATTCATGTCATCTATCTATGAAACGTGGTGTTTCCCATACAGGCCACGTACTAAAAGGCAGAGCGAGGTGTAAAATTGACCGGATGGGCAGAAACCAAAGAAAGTTCGATTGGGAAAGTACTATATCCAAATACTGTTCACTAATGTCTCCTTTATTCCTAGGGCATAATCCACTCGGGATTCGTTCCGGAAAGTCATTGCATTGCTGTCTCAGCTCAGAGAGGGATTATTTTCAATGGAATTTTGATAGAAGGGCACTACAATGTGTTTTATTCCTCGATCCAGGGCTGTCTTATCGGAAAGTTGACAGACTGCGCGCTATTGGCGACCAATGGTTCACAGATCGCAACAGCACTTATTTTGTATAAGCTGCATTAAAACTATTTTTGCGATACCAATTTGAAATCAAGGCATTCACCCCTAAACTCCACTTTCATGGTGGATTTTAAATATAACTTTGCAGTCCTTTCCCAAAACAAAATTCACTCGCCTTTTCGCTTTTATAGGGGTCGATGGAATCCTGTAATGAGCTTCGGTTACAACGTGGACAGGTTGAACGGCTTTTAGTGTTTTCTGAGCCTGAGTCTGCCTAAAGACCTCAGCCATTGCTGTTCCTGGAAACACTGTGAAGACAGTCTCGAGTCTCTACACGAAACATGGATAATTTAATTTTTTTTTATGAAATTAGTAGAAGAAAATAGCCCTTCAGTGGCATAAGGCAACAACCTATGCTGTTGAAGAACTTTTTTTTTGGTTTGAATTTATTAGCACTTCAGTGATAAAACTCAGCTTAAAAGTTGTTTAGGATTTTGGAAGCCTCTTGTGGATTGTTCTGCCTCGAACATGTAGCACTCCTTTGTTCAAGTGAAATGATTCATTACTCCTTGATGGACGATATCACCTTGAAAATTACTTTTACATCCACATTCACAAACAACTTTTTAGTAAGTTATTTTCCGCTTGCCTAGAATACTTGTACTGACAATGAAAACAGGAGTCAAAAGCGAGAAAAAGGGCTCGAAATAAATCTTTCACAAATGAGAGGAGGGCTGGAAATAGCATTCCAATATATTTTTCCGCATTAGCACACATTGGTAGGAGGTCTATTCCAACAATGTCTTTGGTATTCGAAAATTAAACAAATTCGAACGTGATTTTGTAATCACATTTTAAAAGGCTTCGTAACGGTAAGTTGTCAAACTAACAATTAGGATTTGTTTTTTCGTTTTCAAATAATTCTTCGAAATATTGATATCATTATTTTGCACTTATGCAAACATGCTTATAACATAAAATGATGACTTATTTTGATATAACTGGTACCCAGAACTTTGTCAAAAAAAGGACACTCGTCCTACGAAAAACATAATAATGTGTTGCTATGGCACAGAAACCTACAAAAGTAACAATTTCTTCGGAAACGGATGATAAACAATTCCAGTTGGTGCAAAGTGCTGAACAAAATTCTCTGACTACAGGGAAATGATGGTTTCTATTTGCCTGCTAAACGTCAATTTTTCTCCTTTGACTATAGGTCTCTATAGCTATCTCTCAAAAACAGCATAGCCTCAAGAGTTTGAAAATATTTATGGGCCTCCTGAGCATATGAAGAGTAATACAGCTGCTATTTCAATGACCTACAGCATCCAAATATTTCCATGAATCATAGTGTCTGCCGTTGCCACAATCCTCCCACACTTCTCGGCTTCCTCCCGCCTCCTTATCGTCAATAACAAAGCCTAATAGACAGCCTTCTCTGAATATTCTATATTTGTCCTTGGAAGAATGGCAATGAAGGCTCTAGCATTGCGTACAAATATATCTTAAAGAGCTTACAGCTGTACATCGAGTCCTGCACAATGAAAGCTATATCATCCAAAACATTGTTTAATATCTCCTTTCCTATCAGCTGAATCGGCTACCAATGTTTTTTCAGTGAGTCCTTGCAGAGTGTCTGCTGCGCAAACTCCAGTTTCGTAGTAGAATTTTCATTTGATAATTCTACGATAGTAGGACGAGAGTAAGGATGATTTACAAGTACAGTTCGTTACATACATACATACACGCAAACATAGCCGCCAACCTACGTGCGTCGTAGGTTGCCTTGTTGAGGAGCAGACTCGTGTTTGCACTACAATGCAGTATGGCGTAGGGTAGTGTGGAATAGCATGACAACAAGGTTTGTATTATCCCTTAGTGGAGTTTCCTGATCCACGGGTAAACAAAAAAGAAGTGTGTAGTATGCCTGCTTCCCATTCATTCGGAATTCGGTTCCGTTTAAGCTTTTCCAAGTCTCAAGTTCAATTCTGGCGTCACTTCATTATACATACTATAAATGTTTGATTTGCTTATAACGAAGCCAAAAGGATGAGGATGGAGATTGAAAGACAGTTATTGACAGTGATGCCAGCGTTTATAAATAACATGCTTTAAGATAAACGAGGAGGAAATTAAAGGTATATTTATGTTGGATGAGTTTGCAGAGCTTATTCAGGAAAAACGTGGACGGGTCGATATGGATGCCCATTTGAACGTGAAAAGGATCACTGATGGTAGGATGTGTGTGAAACGTGTGGCTTGGTAGCAAAATATTTATTTAGCCACAAGCACATGAAGCTTGGAAAGCTATTGAAGCACAATTTTCATGAATGAATACAAATTAAAATGAGCATTTCTTCCTGTAAAACGAGAAGGAATTATTTCCATACTAGTATTTTAAATTTCTATCTTTATCCTTATTCAGGGTATGTTAAAACGTATGTCGGAGGTATACTATAATTAGATCCTTATTGAGACCAGCAGAAAATCTGTCATGTGAAATAATCAAAAACACTGATATCGCGTGGTTACTTGTCATAATAAAATAATTGATTCTGCACTGAAAACCGTTCAGATAAAAACTATTTCACACTGTTTGTAAAAAATAAGTAAACTCAGTGAAAAAAAAATATTGGAACAGTCAAATATTAACGCATATATAAAGTAAAAAAATAAATTCCTAAATAATTTGCATTTTTGTGCTCCATATAATTTTAAGAACATATCGAAGATACGAATGTCTCAGATGACCGAAATTTGTTCATCGTATTCTGCATAACACGCACAAAATTCTATTTCGTGTTATTTCCGACAGATATTTTTTTTCATCGGCGTTAATTATAATTTTCCGATACACTCTCAGGCAATTGTCAATTCCATTGCTCGCGGAGGCTATGTGGTGCTACCAAAGCGCGATATCAAAGTAAGAGCAAACAGTTCCGAATCAGGTCCTTAATGGCTCGTATAGTAGGAGAAGGGAAACTACGTCCATAAACTGTAGGAGGAATATATTCCAAGCTAAGATATAAAATAAGATAAGAAATAAAGATATAAAATCAGGTGCTCGAATACCTTCCCAGTAAGCACTGCATCCCTTGCATTTCCTGAAAAAAAGTAAGGGCCCATTTTGATTTCAGAGCTTTTCACACTGACACTTGTCAACTACTACTACTACTACTACTACTAATCCTACGACTTCTTCTATGTAGTAGTATTTGATGTTTTATCTGGGAGTGTCAGATGAGCTGGAGCGCCAACTTTGCTCATTTATATACCCATTCAAATGACAGTTTTCAAAGTGCGAAATCTCTCAATGGCTGTTTGGTAGCAACTTTTACGTAAATATCGGTTATTTCTAGTTAATGCCACCTCCACTATCAGGACTTGATAGTGATGAAATTTTATATAATATTTACAAATCCTCTTTACTGTTGACAAAGTGACGTTTAAGGTCAGTGACTCTTTTGCGTAATGATAAGTATGGGTTGTAGTTTACGCTAGCTTGCAAGTTTTGCTGTTATTGAAATTATGATTTAATTTGGACAAGAAACGTTTGATTTCTAGTGAAGTCTGTTGTTTGACAGTTCTGTACCCATTCTGCACCCAAATTGAGTTTTCGCTGGGTCTATTTCGTGAAATTCTCACATTGGAGTGGGAACACAATTGTTTCCAAGTAGCGTGTGCAGGGTTTTGTAGCGACACTCTTGTTCCACGAACTGGAAAAACTAATTTACAAATTTAATTTTTTTTTAAATACAGCAATTTGCTGCTCTTGCAGTAACCTCGTCTACACGCGAAGAAATTTCGATTGTACATTGGCGTGGAAAAGAGAAAGCTAAGGGTCCTCACTGAGATTTTTACGATGCACGATCAGACAGAATAACAAGAAAATAGGCCTGAAAGCGAATGGGTAATGAAGCAATTCTGCAGAGTAAATACTAGTGTGTTTGCTAGCGCATTGCGTAGTATTGTCTCGCAGGAGTTACTTTCTTATTGAAGAGGAATGGGGGCGCTTGAAGCCATAGCAGATAATAAAAAGGTTCTCTGTTCAATGTATCACATATGATACATGACGTTATTTTTGTACCAACCATAACAAGTCCATATATCATAAATGAGAAATTTTTAAAGGCTTTTTTAAATGCACCCAGCAGATCTTGAATTCCTCTAAAAATTTGCTCATGTGCATGGACTTAGTATGGTTGATAGAAACGTTGCTCCATTTATCACAAATGATACATTGGAAAACGAACCTGTTGTTTAGGCGTTCTAGGTACACCGGAATTGGGGAGGGTGGCACAATAAACCGTCTGAATATGTTGTGACACTACTCCCGATGCAATCAATCAATCAAGCTACTGCTCCTGGGTGGTATTTTAATAGTTCGTAATATTGGTAATGAATTAATACGCAAAATCACTGCATTCAAAAATAAATCGCAAAATAATTGCATTCGTTCATATGCATTTTACCGAGAGCTAACACATTGTAAAATCTTTCACTATACATATAAGCAGATTTTTCACAACCAGATTTTTTTATCAGCCGACTTAACTCTGAGCTAAATTAAGTTCAAATTTACAGATGATCCCACTCATGAGGAATGGCTCTTCTGGCTCAGTTATGCTGAAGTTTACTTGAATCATAGGTTTAGAGCCATAAACAGCATATTTCGTAATGCTTAAGCAAGATTGTTTCCCTAAAGACACTGGTAAGGAAATTTAGAAAGAATATTCCACAGTTAATTAAAATTAAGTACTAAAAAGTTTAGTTTACTTAAAATCTCCTGGATAATAGTAATGAGTATGACCCACGGGTTCCTTGTTCGTAGGGATAGTAGCAGCTACCTTAAGATGTAATCTTTTCAATTAAATACCGCTGAAGAAATATTTCAGGCCAATTGTGATTATGTGATCGCCCTTTTTGTCAGAGAACGTAAAGGAAGAGAATGGAAAAGATTTACCTCCGAATACACGATTGTAATAAGGAAGCAGTCGCCATCAATTAAGGACGATGCAAAGGTGGCGAAAATCTTGGCAGTGTAAGATAGACAAAAGCTGGACAATGCGGCGCACCAAGAATTCGAGAAAGCATGAAGCACCAGCTGAAAGCATGGTGAGAATGGCCTCCACCTATTGAGTATATACAGGAGTATTCCAGATCGGTAAGTCACGGTCTTCGGTTTGCATATTCTGCACTGAACAGAAGTTTTGACGCCTGCCATTACTTCCTCTCACGCCAACCAACAGCGCAGTGTGTAACCGGAAAGTTAAACAAAGAGATGCTCAAATCCACTGAAGACATTCCCAGCTTGTGCACTACATTTGGGTTATCTTATTATCAAAAAGGCTATAATCAATCGGTTGAAGGGTCTCTGGTGATCCTTCCACTCCTACTATCGTTCCCACTAAAAATGGCATTCCTATCACCCACAATGAAATGTAGAAAAGGAAGCTATAGCAAGGATAAACGTGTGAAAGGTTCCAGGCTAAGTTCTCTCGTTAACTGGCGAGTTAAAAGTTGCCTTGTGCCAGTGGGTTTCCGACACTTTCTGCTCAGGAAAAAAAACTGATTCTGGTACTAACTTACACTGATAACTTGTTAAATACAATCTCCTTATTTAATTAAACAATATTCTTCTTGCCAGTGTTTTGTTCAGACTTTATATATTGGTAGAACCGAGTAATAAGGACATGTGCGTCCGTTTTTCAGTAAACAATATAAAGTGAAAGTTTCTGTTCTCATAACTAATCGATGGATCTTATTTATTATATTAAAATAATGACAATAATGAAGGATAGTCAAAAATTTGGACAAACGATGATCTTCGGGCGAGTGTTATATTCATCCGAAAGTTGACAAAATGAATCCTGTAAAGGTGCACTCATGAAAATTACCAACAAAATCACTATTACAGAATCCGGTACGTAGAAAAAGGTTTCTAAGGGAAACGCGAGAAATCCCAGAAATCATCAAGAAAGCGTTATAACAATACTAAATTTATCATCGCTTTTATCGTGAATTAATTTGATTTCCATTTATTCTACTTTATATCAAGGATCAAAACTTCAACTAAGTCTTGATAGAAGTTGCTGTGGAAACAGGATCATCCTCGCGAAAAAAATATCTCAACAAGAGTATTTGCAACTTGCCTAAAAGCATACTGAAAACACAAAGCTTGCAAGTTCATTGTAAACTTTTTGGGTAATACGCCAGTAAATCCTTTCTTGGAATGCTCAAATATCTACTATGCTCCAAACATCATTCAACACTCACGCAAAAAGATAAATAAACTTAGCACACGTGTTCTCTCTCATGTCATTTATTGCCGACAAATAGAAAGAACCATAGAAGGAAGGATAGAAAGGAAGAAATAAAAAAAAGTTGTTTTAATATCATCTTTAATATGTCTTATACGAAACTCTATACAGCCAGCATTCTTAGAATATTCTGAACATTTGAAGCATAGAAAGGAGAAAAAAGACAAAAACAACCAATATAAAACCTTTTGATTGCTTGGTTGAGTTAAAGATTTGTTGTCGATGTAACGAGGATCCTCCATCGATTTGTACGCTCCCACTCTTTAACTGCCTACTACTACTACATATTATCGATATGCTACTCCCCGACGAGAAAGGATGTCAGTTGAAGCATTCAGAATTGAAATCATCATTGAGTAGCACAACCAGTAGTCTTGACATTAAGCAGGTGAGGAAGATCCACGTGCAGCCTTGAATTTATTTGTGAGTTTTTTTCCAATACGATTGTAAAAATGAGTTGTGGCAAGCCCAAGCCCACCAAGAAGATTTTATGTATTTATCCTCTGTTTATGAGTGTTTTGTGCGAACGTATTATGTATGTTTTCATTACATTGAAAGGAAACGTATTGTATAGGTTTGGATCTAGATAAAACGGCAAGGACATTTATTGGTACGAATTTATGTGGAAAAGTATCAATTAAATTATATGATTGTAATTTTATCAGTGACAATGTCGGCATAATTAAAATTTTCGGGTGGATATTATTCGGCTGACGGTAATTTATTACTATTGTTCTTCAATATTTGGAAACTCATGGAAGATCTTTGATTTAATTCAATATTATATCGTATGGTAATTTATTTCGTATGGTTTCCGCTCACGTTTCAGTTGCGAAAACATATCAAAGTGAGGCACTAAATTTTCACCAGCGATATTTAAACATTTGAATCCATTGAAAGGGACCTTCTAAAAAGCATTGTTCTAACGGAAAAGGAGTTGAAATTTTGAATTTTTTGACATTTTTTGAATAAATTAGACTGAAATTTTGTTGACTTTTTTTCGAGTTCGAATATTTTTGCATTCAACTAGTTTTTAATATCGATCCAAACCAAAAAAATTTAAGTTCAAGACTGTGTGCAAGTATTCAAATCCCTTTCGAAAAAAGATTGGGGATTTTCGAAGAAAAATGGGGAAAACGGGTTCCAATTTTTTTATATTTGATTCTAAATTAAAGCGAAAGGAAAAGTATCTTTTGTGTTGATGGCACACGCCAAAAGCTATTTTCACACGTTCACCGTTTTTTGAGCTTCCAAAATCATTTTGAATATTAAAAAATAAAAATAAAAAACAGTATTCTTTCGGGTTAAGAACTTCAAAGATTATTTCCAATTAACTTGCTACGTTAACTTTGTTGCGTTTCTTTTGCAAAACTGCAGGGTGGCGCAAAAGTTTTGATCGGCAAAAAACTAGTATCAAAAATTTTGACAACCGTTTCAAATTTAATCAATCTTCATGAAGAGTGAAACAGAAATTTAAACAATAACACGAAACTAATGAGTTTTATTTAAGAGTCGTCAAAAACAGGTTATCATCAGAAATGCCTTATAGTAAGTATGATATGAAGACCCGTTATTACTTGGATATTCTTTTATAAGATTTAGATGTTAACTCCTGGATACAAAGATGTGCGCAAATATAAATTTATTCAGAATAAATTATTTACTTACTTGAATTACCAAATTTACAGGAACCCCTTAATTTTGACGGTCTTTCAAAAAGAACAAACCCTTAAGACTTTGTGAATCTTAACCGGATTGGTATCATAAAGCTAAGTAGTCGAATTAAAAACCTATTGTGATTAAATGCACGCATCGATTAGGGTGTAGGTCTAGCGACATATGCAGGATACTTATGGTCAACAGAAACACCCCAGTGTAATGCCGAATGAGGTAATTATTACATGAGTCATGAGCAAAGAAGTGGTCGACCGTCGATACTTTCAGAAGAAATAAAAGCGAGAATTCATGCAAACTTCAAACATTTTCGAAGATTTGAAAAAAAGGGAAATTTTTTTATCGAATGATAAATAAAAGTGCGGGATAAGTATTTTTTGTGATTATTTTCGTTTCTCTCACGAAGTAGGAGGAGGAAAAACGTAGGGGTAGGAGGAACCAATGAAAACAACAAAGACTGACAATCGTGTGGATGCGAACAGTGACGAAACGGCTCAACATTTCTCCGGAGGACACTAAAGGAGTCTAGACTAAACGTCTAAACGTGTCTAGGCGAACGTCTGCTGAAACTTTAGCAAGGAGTGTCTGTGAATCGAGAACGCCTTCTTAATCATTAACAATTCAGGGACGAAAACGAAGTGATTTTGTTGCATGATGGCACTAAGGCGCATCCTTCAAATATTTGACAATTGGATGACAAGTGCGAAGAGGTAAAGAGGATTGATAGGTGGACTTAACAACATGTTTTTGGAATCTTTAATGTCCTCCTGGAACTGTCTCCGGTAGATCAGTATGCGCGGCTAATAAAGGGTGTTTTTTGAAGAGCTTGAGAGCTTTAAATAATATTGAAAGACAAATATTGTTAGAATGCATTTTTTATAATTATAGTCTGGTAGATAATTTCATGGCATTTATGAAATGAGCTACATCACTGAACACAATTCTTTGGTAAAAATGCTCATCTTCGGCCAGTTTCAAGTTAGAACAATCAGCAGAAATGCAATTGATAGGCACGTAAGCCAAGATCTTTACGTGAAATTTTCCAGGTAGTCGAAGGACAGAGGCCAACAAGTTGAGAACAGCGACGAAGTAACATTTCGGCGTCATCTTCTGCATTTCACGCTACACCAGCAATATTCTCTTCTGGACGCACATTTCTTTGCCTTTTTGATGGTTTCAAATCGAGAAGAGTAGAATTTATGCGTCAAAGATCAATAACTTCAAGAATTGCAGGCTCTCCAGGCCGATTATGTACATCATCAAAGGAATGAAGTACTCTATGAACTTCGCGGAAAGATTAAGATCAAAGTAAATTTCCCTGTTGTCCTGGCGTTCGACGGTTCACGATGAATTGCCAAACCTTACTGAACAGAAATGCCAACAAAGTTTGACATTCTCAACTGTCAAACCATAAACAACCATTGAAACTTCTCACGCAGCTTACAAAATAGTCATTACAGGTAGTTTACCTACCATGCACGTCTATCTTTATAGATAATGCAACTTCTGTCTTTCGAGTTGCTGACAAATGGCTTCAACGCTGATATTCAACAAGATATATATTGTTAAAATTCCAAATAACATAAAGGAGGGTGAAAATCATTTATCCAAAGTGAAAGCTATGTTTCAATGACCTTAAAAAATGGAGAAATGGATACACGGAGTGCACTTATTTGAGCTGATGATTTTAGCTTGTTTTTGCCGTTTCGTTTTGTAATTGCGATGAAGACCGTGAAGCAATAACTCTTATTAGGGACAATTGCAAAATTTCAATTATGCTCATAAGGTCAACAAGGCACCGCCATCTTATAATATCAATGAAAGCTAATACAAAATTATCTTTTGATACTGCTAAATGAAAGGGTAGAAATCTGCGGAAATGGAAGGGTCGAATTTTATTGAATCTCGGGGAATTGACGAGCCGTTGATCTTTTGAGATGAGGAATGAATCCCGAGCATATATCAGTGGTACGTAAACTGGAAGCTAATGATGGACACCTTAAACGAGACGTAAGCACTTGAGCCAAAATGGAGACGGAGGTTTTAAGTAAGCTTCATAGTACAATCGCAACTATGCAGACTCTAACCAACTTTGCAAATTTATGCAGACATTTTTGGGAGCCACAGGACAAGGAAACAGTGAAGCAACTTTTTTAATTGCTATAATTATGCATTGTTTTTTTTTTGACATATATATCATATATTTCAGGAGTAAGTGAAATAAACATGTTTCGGAAAAGTCACCCTGAAAAAACTCTTCAGTATCAATTTTATGCTCACAATAATTTCTCAAAACAACTGAAACTGAGGAAGGAAGCAACTTACCCCGGAAATATATGAAAAAAGAAAACCATCAAAGTAGCACTTACTTTGTAAAAATAAAATAAAAAAATTCTTGAAGCGTGATTAGTTGATTGCGAATTGCCATCTACTGGAGATACAAGGATCTCTGAGTAAACAAACGTTTTTGAGTAAACGAGGTACCTTAAAGTGTGACATTTGCAAGGGAGTTTCGTTTACGTTAGGGAGAAGGGAAAGGGCTTTCTCTGAATCCCTGTCAGAGAGGCTCTGGTCGCCACAAAGTCCCAACTTAACTAAACTATTTTAGATATGCAAAAAGCACAAGATGTTTGAACGACGTTCAAAGAAAAGATGTTTTCTTGATCTCTATTTGACTTTTTGGGGTTGACTGGTCTATCAAATTAATTTTTTTAAGAATTTTGACAAGGCACCATCACTTTAATTTAAAAAAATGTAAAGCCCTCAGTATTTCTTGAAGATCAGGACGAAAGTAACACCGTTGAAAAATTAAGTTCGTTTTCGTTGTATCAGCTAAGCATGGATTCTGGCAACATTGTAGTAACAATAAAACAGTTTACAATAATAGACAACTTAAAACGGAAATATTTGCATCAATAGAATAAATTGGTGGCGTACGTTTTGTGTTTTACGTTAACATACGTCCTATCATTTATCGATTGAAATTCTAAAAAAAACGGAATAAATGAATTTTTTGACTTCAATAAAAGGATTACGCTTGTTGTCTCCGTATGCGCAAATTCCGTATTTATTCCCTCATGAATATAATATTAACATAGACACTATATTCATGAATACGAACGAGATCTTTCACAAATAGGACACTGATTTGTAAAACGTTACCTGGAAAAATATGCTCTGTGCGGATTTTCACGTCTCAAGTCTGAAATGATAAAAAGGAGAACAATGTAATTGGAATTTTGACGTACATATGAGGAAATAAGTCGTTCTGAGTAGTTTTATTCAAAAAAATATTTCTAATATTGCTTGATTATTCCCAAGGACATGAGGTGTTTGGTTGGAAAAATGAGCTGAAATTTAATTAAAACATACTTAAAATATAATTATGCATAAAAATTGTTTATTTGAATAAGCGGCAAAGTGCACATTATTTACTTCTTTTTTCACACGTCGAACAACATTTTTTTTAATTAACGCCAAGTTATCTTAAATCTAAAAAAAAGTCGTTTCTTCACAAAGAAAAAAAAAAAGGAAAGCAAAGAACTCTTCGAAACCGCACTGTATCAAATTCGAAATGGAAAAACCCCAAACAGGCAGAAGACATGAATAAAACATGCGTCAGTTCCTCTACTCAGTACACAATTTGGCAATGTTAAACAATTTTCATTGAAATCTTTAGATCGTTGGCTCTCTTTTAAAAATAAATCTCAAATATCAGACGAAAAAGTGAAAATTTGTGGACACAAACAAACATTCCATGGGGTTGGTAAGTGGGAAGTGTAACCACGAGAAAATATTTGTCAGAGTTGAGGAAGGGGAGCGAACAGCAAATGAGGAAAAATTGCAAACGCAAATACGTTAAAATATTTAGTAGTAAAATGTTCAAGATGTTCACGCGTCTACTTGTGGGGTTTCTATTTGAAGATATTTTATTGTATTTACGCTACATATATGCCAAACGGCCAGCGGAAGTATTTTTATTACAATGTTGAAACTGCATGGCTATAAATGAAAGGGGGAGGGAGAGTCTTGGGTTGAAATTGCACAAAAAAAATAGTAAAAATGCGTTTTAGCTTAATTTGACAATCGTGCGAAGTAAATTAAGAAATCAAAAAAAAGTTTTTAATCGAATATTGCAAGTAACATGAAAAGAATTTGGATTTTACCCTAATATAAATTCCTTTTTTTTGTGATTTGAAGAGTAAGAGAAGAAATTCGCTTCTTCTTTTGAGATTCGGAAATGAGCTAGTCAATAATTCTTGGAATTCATAATAAAGTGGATTTTGAAAATATTTTGTAAATTGACTTCCTGTAGTTGACGCTCCTTTTTTGAAAAACGGCATAAGGTAAATAAATGAAGAATTCATTTTTAAGTAAATTAAATTCCAATAGTTGAAGGCAAAAATTTTATGAACCCTTATACTCATTGATAATTCATAAAAATATCTCAAAAACTATTATTAAAATAAAACTGGTCTGAAACGAAATCCGCCTTTAAATAAAAATATGATAAATATGAAGAGTTTAATATGCTAAATCGATGTTTGTCTTCCATTTTTTTTCTATCACATATAAAAATTTTTTAAAGTATTTTTTTAAATTTCTCATTATGTGTTTTTTGTCTAACGTCGTTGCATTACCGCGGCTCTATTCAGTTCAGATCGTCTCAGTACTAACGAAAACCGGTCGCGCTGGTAGAAAGAGAGAGAAAGATATCTGCTAACGTGGTTTTAACACGAATGTCCACGCCTACGCAGATCTCGATATGTTTCACCATGCTCAGTGCGTTAAAAATTTGAATCGTGATTGTTTCTTGTTTTACACCAAATTTTTTGGTAAATTTTGAATTTTATTCATACGTATAGCTTAAATATATTGTACTTGTTTATTTTTTCATTTTCATATTGTTGTGAAGTAATAGCAAACTTCTCTTTGTTTTAGGTACAATATGCCAAGAAGTTGTATATTGTATAGACATTTTTTGCTACATATCTGGCGAATTTACTATAAAATCTCAATGAAAAAGACTGTCAAATTTAGTTAAAAGTGCTTATCAGCAAAACTTTGAATTTCTGGTTGATGAAAGAGACAAAAATTGGCTCCCGAAAACATGTGTCTAACAGTTGCTCAAGAACTTTAGCAACTCCGAGGGAGTCATAAGACCATGCCATTTGCAAAACCAGTGATTTGGTGTGAACCTCAATGCCCTGAAAACGATTGTTATTTCTGAATGACCACGACAAAAGGATTTACGAAAAAAATAAGAATGAAATTCATTACCCAGACATTTCATTTGCACAAAAACCAGTTCCGCGAAGCAATGATGCTTTACCTCCAGTGCGTGTAAATAGCAACGAAATCGTGAATCACGATGATCAACGTGATCGAGTATCTCCTCTACTTCTTCATGCTTATCCACAGACTCTACAAAACCACATCTTCTTACGCAATCAGATTTGAATGATCTCATTCACGATTTAGGACTCTCAAAATCGAAGGCTCAACATTTGGGATCAAGGTTAAAACAATGGAATTTGTTAGACAAAAGACGAGAGTCTCATACTTTCGTAAGAAACAAGAAGATTTTATAGGTTACATTCATCAAAGAGGATGATTTAGTATGTTGCAATATTGCTAAAGGACTCTTACAAGAAGTGGGTGTTCCTGAAGATCCGGAGGAACGGCGACTTTTCATTGATTCGTCCGAAATCAGTTTGAAAGCTGTTTTTCTTCATAACGACAATAGATATCCTTCTATTCCTCTTCCACACGCAACAAACATGATAGAAAATTATGGAAATATGAAGTTGTTATTGGAAAGAATTATATATGCACAGTACACGTGGAACTTTTGTGCCGATCTAAAAGTTGTAGCAATGTTGGACTGGATTGCAAGGAGGATATACTAAATTTTAATGCTTTTTATGCGAATGGAACAGTCGCGCTAGAGAAAAGCATTAAGTAGTAAGAAATTGGCCACAAAGAATGATTTTGATCCCTGGAGTCAAGAATGTAAAAGAAGAACCTTTAGTTCAAAGTGATAAAATTTTTCTACCACCTCTCCGCATAAAGTTGGACCTTATGAAAAATTGTGTTAAATCCAAGAACAAAGACGGTGGAGATTTATCTTATCTAATATTTTAAAAATAAATTTCCTCGAATCAACGACGAGAACTTGACAGAAGGAATCGTTGTGGGTCCCCAAATACGAGAGCTTATGAAGGACTAAAATTTTGAAAGTATATTGAATGAAGCTGAAAAGAGAGAGAGAGCATGAACTGCTTTCGTAGAAGTATGTCATAATTTTCTTGGAAACAAAAAAAAAAAAACAAAAGTACTACCGCGAAATCATCCTCGAACTTTTTTCTTCATACAAAGTCCTAAAATGCAACATGTTCCTACAAATACATTTCTTGGATTCTCATTTGGACTTTTTTCCGGCTAATCTTGGAGCAGTATCAGATGAACACGGCGAAACGTTTCATCAAGACATATTGCACATAGAAAAACGTTAGAATAGAAAATGGTCAGAAGCGATTCTTGCCGATTTTTGTTGGCCGCTTCATCACGAAACATCTATAGAAAATATGAAAAGGAAGAAAACTACAAAGAGAAATAATTTCAACAACCTGCAATGAGAGCATCTAATGGTTTGTAGGTTTTGTAACACATTTATCTAACATTTGTACCATTTGTAACAAAAATTATAAATTTTTTTTTACGCAAAAAAGTAACTTTCATTTAATTGAAAAAAATTATATGTGGTACGGAAGATTTAATACTATATTTCTATTCAGAATTATCTCATTTATTATTCGTTATGCATGAAATAGAAAGGAGGAAAAACATTTTTTTTTTGCAGACCAGTTCTTCTTCTGTTAACTTAACTTATGTTTTCTTTCATATTTCAAATCATTGATTGAATTCTTTCAAGTTTTGAAAGAATCTTAAATTGCGCAATTGAGCATTACACTGAAATATAAAATTTAAAACATTTCCGCAACTCTTGAGACATCAAAACAAAACAGGAAAATTTCGACACCACCAAAATCCTGTGTCAAAAAAATCTACAGCAATATTGTGTTCTATGGAAACCGAGAAATGTCAAAAATAAGGACGTTTTGCATACGGTAAATTCCATAGTTGCCAAAGTTTTCCTGCTATACTTTTATACGCCTGTTTAATATTTCAAAAAGTATCAAATAAAGCAGGAAAAAATGGACGCTCAACTGGGAACCCAAACTGCAATCCAGAATTGAAATTTAAAATTATTTCTTAATGACATATTGATATTAATACATATTAATGAAAGTATCTTCCGTCTCAAGTTTATTCATACTTCTCCAGGTGTTGGAGTTTTACCTGATAATTTTTTGATATCCTATTCATTACAAGCTTCATTCATACACTAGGAAGAAAAAGTCTGCGTTCACCTGATGCCATTTAGTTTTCAACATTCACAAAACGAAATGTATAGAACATTTGCTAGATTTTGTTTCGCCTATCGATGAACAATTTGTTTATCACTAGGGTCCCAGACTTTCATTAATTTCCTTCGAGCGATTTTTCAGATAATTGTACTTTTCGCGGGAAACCTTCAAAACCGGGGCAGAAAAACTGCGTTCACTTATCAAATAAGGGGATTCCCCGAAGAACAACTTTTCGAACGCAGTTTCAGAATAAAACTTCAGAACTGTAATTATAAGTCATTTGAAAAGGTTTATGACATGTGAACGCAGACTTTTTCTTATAACTATTAAAATAACTATTTGCTTAAAAACTATTAAAGTAAAAAAAATGAAATTCTGCTTGAAGATAGTCCTTTAAGCTACTAATAAATGTATTGAACCAAATCTGGAATCATTTTGTTTTGCTTCGATTTTCAAACATAATAATTTGATTGCACGCAGGTGAACGCAGACTTTTTCGGCCTAGTGTATATCTAAATTATTTATTTCTGTAAGGATAGCAACCTGAATTTTTATTTCTTTATTATAACGCCAAATTAGTTTATTGTTGAAAAAAAAACCAATCCAGTACAAAGATTACACAACAAGAATGCACGGTCCGTATTTTTTTGACAATCTTTGATATGATCCAATTGGCAGCTTTAAAATTTAACAATTATCAGAGCGTTACAAAATGTGTGCTGAAACAATGCCTGTATTTCTAGCTTTTTCTAATCGTAGGTGTGGACACACTGTGCCAGCGATTCTTAGAGTGATTATAAATTCGAAGAAACTTTGACCATTGTGGAAACAAGGACTCCTCAAGGACTGTTGTGGTACACCTACTGGTCGAGAACATGCATTCGATCTCGTTCACAACAATTTGACATTTCGAGTATATGCCCCCCCCCCCCTTCACTTTTTAAGGATTAAGTCAACTCAGGAGATGAAACCAAGATACCACACGCTGTAACCGTAATTCTTTCAACAGGTGATGGAGATAAAGGAAGCGACTACCGATTGTTCAAAAGAAAACGGGTTGATAAAGCCCATTCGCATCTAAATTTCGGCGGAAAAGTTAACTACCGAGCATGATCCGTGACACGCGTCAAAATTGTGATTTGGTTAGCATCTACCATAGCTTGATCTTGATAATTTCCACAAAAGTATACATCAAAGCTAAAGATAGTCCCAAATCAGAAACACAAATTAAAAAAAATTAAAAATGCGTCCACTCGAAACAGCTATCTTGTGAACACTTTGATAGGGCAATGTCGTAGGACATTACTTCATTGAAAAAGAAGTTTGAAATGTGAATCTTTGTTAAAAGAAACGACTTCCTTGTGGCTTTAAGAGCACTGAAATAATCTGCATAACTTGTTCATCCAGCTGGATTGCACCGATTGCAACAGCGCGCGCAAAAATTTGACTCGCTGAAACTCGCAGAAATGATTTCATCCGGGCCATTTCCATGAATTACCAATTCTAGGAAATCCAGTCACAGAGCCCATGCGATTTAATTCTATGTTGTTTGGTATTTTAGTGGTATTTATCGTTCTTCTTTTCTTTGTAAAATATCGGGTTGACCCGAATATACTACAATATGTACAGTAAACAATTCGAAATTTCCAGTAATTGATGATTACATGGACCGTCGCTTAAGTCAAAGTTGACAAGTGACGTTTTCTACTGAAAATGGAAAAAAGACCGCGCTGTCATCAATTTTCCCCTCCATTAGGAAGGGAAAAACTCTCAGGAAACTCTGTTTGCGATAAACAGTTTGCGTTGGTGAGGTTCGGTTGCCGAGAATAAAAATGGTTTTAGAAGCGGTTGCAATGGGAAAAAATCTGGGCATCCATAATCTGCTTCGAGTGGCAAAATTATTGATCGGTCAACTGACTGTTTCAGAAATTGCTGAGGCTGGTGCCATGTTGGATGAACGAGGATGATTGCGTGCGGCGCTTATTGACTATCGGTCAAAAGATTTAACGAACGGACATGTTGCGCGAGTGACTGGGACTTTTCCGAACAAAAGGAAGAACTTTTTGGGAACATTTTTTTGAAAAAAAAATTTCTTCTGCATTTTTTGATGCTTTCAGAAATAATTTTCAATTTTCAGGGAAATTCAGGTTTAACGAAGTCCTTCAATGTTTACTGGATATAAAATCAGGTGGACGTTCTTGAGTGGCTCAAGTTATCCCAAATTTACCTTTACCCAAATCCTATTAAGGACATCTGAAGTGAACTTGAACGCCAAGTTTAATAGACGATTTTCCAAAACAAAAGCAGTCCTGGGAGAATATTCATAAAGTTAAATATTCTCGTAGTCTTCATGCAGAAAAATTGGTATCATACAATCGGACGAATTTTTAAGAAAATGCAAAGAATAATGGCAGATATTCAGGTTATGAAATACGTCCTAGCTAATTTAGTTCAGTTCCAGATTATGCTGACCATCTGAAAATTTATATACTTTATGGATAAGCTTTAATATTTTTTTTTAAATTGTGAACACTTTGTTTTCAGTTATGACAATGAAGTGTGTTTATGTTGAAAACCAACTTAGTTTTGGAGACATGATAAATAAATACATAAAACTTGTTTTATCAACAAAAAATGGTCAAATGTTCTATTTCTCTGCCGTGGATACTTTTCAATTTTATATAAAATATTTTTGAGCCAAAGGAAATATTTCAGGCAGAAAAAAACTAGAATTCTCAGAATAAAATATTGTTTAACTATGCAATGAAGTGTCAAACTAATAAACCATCAGAATAATTTGATAAAACAATGTGTTTCGAAGAAACGAAGTCCCTTATTTTCCGACAGTAAGCATATGTGTCGATTCATTCCAACAAAAATAGCATGATCTGGGCAGGAATCGTTTAATTGCCAGCGGAAAAGACTTGCATTTATGTACAGAAGTTCAGAACGAACATGTGTGAACTATACGGAGAAGTGTTTATGTACTGAACGTATGCGCCAGGTAAATTACAACAAATTTGTTTACATCATCGTGGGTGGGCAAACGGACCAACACGGGGGAGAATCGTTCGGCTATGAAGGATATGAAGGTTTAGCGCGCATACACCTCATTATACATGATGTGATTTTTTTTACTATCTATTGAAGGAATGTTACTCGCTTGATTGCTTTTCTAAGTTTAGACCCAGCGAGTTGTTTATATATATAAGAATAGAAGCTTGTGATTCCGTTCTATGCTTGTATTTTAAAAACAAAGTCGACCAGAAGAATTTCCTCCATTAAAAATAGCAAAGCATATAAATTCGTTCACTCATTAATAATTTACATGAAAGCACGATGTTCGAGTGGTATTTAACATAGAAATATAATGAAGTGTGCAGTATTAAATCAAAAATAAATTGAAAATTTGAATAGTTGATCTACGATGCGAACCTTGAAAATAAAGAACATTCTTTTAATTAATATTACATTCGTTTTTACAAACATAACCAAATCGCTCGGAAAATGCATAGTTTACAAAAAGGACAAAACTTACCAGGATGTAGAAATGGCAAAGAATCATTTGGACTTGGTAATATACTTCATTATCCGTGCACATAAATCAGATTAACAAGCAAATGTATTTTGATTTTATGTTATTTGTTGTTAAATTCTAAAGTCATGAATTTTAGGGTTGCACTTCTTACTCAACGCCATTTCTTCGGAATTGTTGCCTTTATTCTATAACGACAAACTCTATCTCTAAAAAAATATATTAGTCTAGATAATTGTCCACCGTGTGACAAAAGATAAACCCTTTAAGAAAATTATACGTAACAAGTTTTAAATCGACGAACTATAACGCTACAAAGATCAGTAGCGACTTCGAAATAGAGAATCGTATTATCAAACTGTCAAAAGGCTTTTCTTATGACTTGAGCTTTTCGTATACTAGCTAAGCGTTAGTTTTTTTCCTTGTTAATAATAAACTGTTATGATTGTTAATTCATGGTAATATAATAAGGTTGGACATATGAGAACATCATATGTCAATGAGTTCGATCTTTATATAATTTAAAATAAACCTTAAAACACATAATTTATTAACGTACGAAAAGTTAGAATTGTGAGCCGAATGACCGTCACTAGCGGGAATGTGCATTTACTTGTTTAATTTGAAAGAATTTGCGACTGCAGTGAAATGCAGTGCATACTTTCATGATATAAAGAACGGCGAGTTTGATATCTAAGGTAAAAAAAGCAGCGGAAGATCAAAGGCTTGGAAGCATTGTTGGCGGAAGGTTCAAGCCGAACGTAAGATGGACCTACATGTAAATTAGGGAGGGCATAGTGGAAATTTAGCTAATGGGAAAAGTGCAGTCGACGTTCAATACAAGCTATAGCATACACCATCTGATTTCTAATATGAACGGACACTGCACGTAGAAGTGACAGCTGAAATCCAAAAGCACGTTGTAAATCTTGTTTTCAGTAGAAAAAAACAAAAGAAATGGTATAATCATCAAAACAATAGAAATATGTAAAGAAGACCAACACAAAGAATTCTAAAAAGACACGCAACAAGATTCAAAATTTATTGTAGATGTCGCTGCCAATTGCAAAAACAAACTGCAGAAAGATATCTAAAAAGTTGGTCTGTAACTTTGAAAATGTATTTTAGATGTCACTGCCAATGATGAAGAAGAAACAACAGAAAGATTTATATAAAGACACGCAATAACTTTCAAAATTATTCTAAATGCCGCTGCCAATAATGACAGTACCCGACAGTGCTGACAGTAATGACAGTTGACATCTCACCGTATTGACCAAAACAATTTTGCGATAAAAAATAAGTGATTAAAGCCGGAATGCTTATTTATCGAATTAAGTAATGTAATTGAGTGGGAGCTCGACTTTTCTAGGAAAATAGCAGCCTTAAAGTGCAACAGATGCAAGGAAACATCTGCGATAACCAGTAGAATAGACGTCGTAAATCAACAATAAATGCCGAAATATTAGGACCAAAAAGTCTTCCACCAGCCCTTCCAACAGGAGATTAATCAACCACGACAGGAAAGGAAAACGTGACATCGTAGGAATTACCAAAGTTCCTACAACGGATGTGGGCATGTCAAAAGAACTAGATGAGCTCGAAACCGTCATACAAAAAAATCATATGAAGTTCCAACTTGCAACACATAAACTTGTGAACGAAAGATTAACACGAAATATTTATTTAACAAATATAAATCGGGATGTGAATTAATTTCAATATCTAAACCCAAATCCACTCTCACAGACATATACGTCAGTAGAGATACGCAATGACCCCTCAACCAGTCCTTAATATGCGTGGCTTTCACCCATGTTCATCAACCAACTTACCACTGCTTCGATAGCTTCTCTCATGAGTACATTTTGCACCACAGGATCAAGCTGATTTCATTTTTATCGAAATGAAGGAAGACCTGGAGGACATGTTATACGTCATCGACACGTCGAAAACCGACAGATATCAAAGATAATATCTTAAATCAGTTTTCTAATCTCCATTTAAGTAAACATAAACCTAACTAACACGTGGTCGAGGCGTAAAAGTGTCACTTTAAATTTCTTTAAAGTCACTTTGAGGCACGAGGAAGACTGCAATCATATTAGACGTTTAAGACACATCCCATTATCAGAAGATCAACTAGAAGAATCTCAAGAAAGGAGATATAACCTAGTGCTACAATTGCGAACGCTTTGGATACTAGGTTGTAAATTATATGCACGCGATAATCTGCGTGCTTGCGGCAGAAACCACGAAGACAGTGTTGTCCTCCCAAGAATTTCTCTGATTCAATTTGGGAGGACTTCGCATCTACAGATCAATTCCAGCTGTTAATACTCACTGTGTTATTTGGAAGTCAGCCTGCACTCTTCACATGGGTTCCTGAACGAATAAAAATAAGAACAAAGCTGATGGAGAAAAGAGTGGCAAGACCAAGTGACTTGCAGTTCATATCATCTATCATGCATTTTTCTCGTAGTCAGTCATCCCATTACTATCCGATCGTCCGAGCAAAGCTTTTTCCGAGCCGACTGGCTAAGGATACGTTTCTTATCCTCTATACTGCAACCTACCAGGAACTGTCGAAATCCTGCGCAGGATAATAGTTTCGGATTCACTTTGTATGAAATTCAAAAACAATTCAGTGTTTCCGTATCCACTGTCCTGAAAATGGCCAGAGAATTCCTAGTCACATACCACTTCCTTTTTATCGAAAACGAAGTAAAAAGCCCTCCTGAACTTTTATTTAATTTTGATAATTATTGCTTCTGTTTCTGATAATTTATATTTTTGATTTATTTTAATTGATGTACCGAGCTAAAATTAAATTATCGTCCCTTGAAATCAATATCATACTCTCGCAATGCCACGACAAACGACGTGCACTACTAAACATGCTGGGGCTCTACTCTACAGGCTTCGTCTCAACTAGCGTATTCTGCCTCACAGCACCAAAACAGCTCCGATTTCCAGACTTTACAGTGTTCTGTAACAATGAAAGACAAGGAGTCGCGATTTTCGATAAACGCATATACACCGCTCACCAGGTACAAAATTTAATTATCGATATACCCGGTTTCTTAGTGTCACTGCAATCTGAGGCCAACGAGAATACTTGCAGAAATTTTGAAGCGAATGTTTGTACATTTCTTGCGGCTTAGGCTCCATACTTACTGCCAAGGTGGACAGTCTTGACAGTCAGTCAGGCAGTACCGAAGGCAAACTTTACAAGGTTATCTTTGTGGGAGACTTCAACACTCCACACCACACCTAGGGCGACCAGGCTATCAATTCCTGCGGCAACACAATCTTCCGATGGTTATAATCCTGTCACTAATTGCCTTCTGGGATCGGTGAAGTTGTGACACCTGCCACAACTTTTCCAGAGGAAACATCGAAAATTTCAGCACCCTTCCCAAAAGAGCGGACGTCAGATGATTAACTCTTGAACATACTAACAAATGAACCCAGGCCTGCATAATCTGTCTCACTTTTTGGCCAAAGCTGAGCTTTGACCGGCTGAGATAAAGCATTAATAAAGAAGCACCTGATTGTAACATTCTCTCTAAAAAAAAGGAAAAATGAAATCATCAAAACCGCCTTAAGAATCGTCAGCTGCATGGACTTATGTGTGTTACAAAAACCTTCTTCAGGTATGGAGACATGTTTCAGAGCTCTTGTCAAGAGGGTCAAGAGAAGGTACAAGAGAATTTTCAGTTGAAAACTACAGCGTATAACCATATTTAATGCGTATCACTGTGACCACAAATGAATTGTCTCGATACTATTATCTAAGTAAAACTACGGACAGAGCTCAACACATATTTCAAAAACTTCCTCCAAACAATCAAGTCGCCGCTCAATGTTTTTCAAGAAATTTGTAAGTTCAGCGGGCACTTGGTCACCTCCTACAACGAGATTTTTGATCCTATTGCATTCAGGGGCCAATATTTGTACACCACTTAAGAGCTCTACATCGCAGTAGATCCTCCAAGGACAAAGTCACAAACGAGCAGATTCTGAGATAGACCTCACTTTTTCATGAAGTATTCATTCGGTCACAGAGTAAGCACAGTTTGCAATTTAACCAAGCCTTGTCAATGAATTATCATTTGGTTTGTGTGCAAGATGGTAGTACCGTGTTGCATTTATCTGTGTTGCTATGACCAAACTTCAAGCGAGAAATGCAGTAAGCCTTAAATTATGAGACTAAAGTTTCCTCTATTCAGGACATAGAGACGAATTCGATAAAAGAGTAGAAGGCTTATGAAGGCGTATGCTGCAAATGGGTCCTACATTGAAGGTGATAAGACAAATTTTGGTATTTATTTAAATATTTTGAATTTTTTCTGCAATTTGTGCTGCCAGGATCAGAGTGCAAATGAACAATAAAAAAGTCAGTTAATTCCTTTTCAAAAAAGTTTTACGTTTTCAACAACTGCTTTAATTAAAAATTTAATTTTCGTTTTGTTAAAACTAGCAACATAAATTTTAAGTTGGTACTCATATCCCGAACTGGACTTAATTCAATACCAAACATTCAATGAACAATGCTCATTTAGATTGGCCAAAAGCGAGACACAAACTGAGACTACTTCAATAATGAAAATGAATTTGATTTGAGATCCTTTCACTTGGCAGGGCATGTCAAAATTTGACCCTAATTTTCTAACTCTTATTAGAGAAATGAGAGGCATGGCAATATTGAGTCGAGAAAGGTCACATTAGAAAATACGTTATTCTTATGATATGCAGGCAGGAGTCTGATAAAACATCGTCATTATTTTAATAAGAAAAAAACAAAAGATAGCAGACGAAGATTTAAACAAAGGAAAATTGTCTGATAAGTCACCTATGTTAACCTTTTTTTTTGGATACTTCATGAAATCTGCCTGTTGTCACATGAATTATATGTCTTGGGCAAGTTAGAATCTTCCAGATAGAAGAATTTGAAACCTTTAACAATACTGGTGAAGGTTATCACGTCGGCAAAATGTATGAAGACTAGAAAGAAAACTCGATTGTAACGGATCCCTTACCCTCAGGAAGATCCGAAAGAACAACATAATAGTTATGGAACAAATGAGTTAAGGAGCAATTTATGGTAAACTCTCTTACAAAATATTGTTCAGTGCAAAAATGCATGCAGCTTATCGAATCCTTTTTATGCTTTTTTGATGGTGACAAAGACATTTTTGTATGGAAAAACACAATTATATAAATTCTAAAAAGTGTTATTGTTCATTTGTTCTCATCTTAGTAACTGGATTGAAAAATTCAAATAGCAAAACCCCTTACCAAGTGGAAATGATAAATCTATTGTTGGTTTGGTACTCAAATAATTTATAATCTTGAAACGCTAACAAAAAAACTTTTCGGAAGAGTGAAGAAAATGAATATCAAAACCAATTCACCATTTTCTTTTTCTTCGCAACTGAATGAATGAATTCTATTTTCGATATTTGCAGCAAATCGACTTGAACCAAGAGACAGATATCTTTAGAAAATTCTGAAACGCAAAAAATATCATCGTTTTCATAATTTAGCATTGATATTTAAACAATAAGCTTCAACGGTCCCATGTGATCACAAATGTGTTTATTTCTACATGTCTGCATCCTCTAGATGACGAAAATATTGTTTGTATTCGATTTGGTCGGTTGTTCTTGAATAATTTTTTTTTCAACTGTTCAAAAGTGCAATTTTTTTTAGAAACATTCATACAAGATTATTTTCAGTAGAATGATTAGATTTTCTATTTTTTTCGTCCTTTTTGTCGGCTAGTAATTTTTGCTTTGGTGTTTCACATAAAAAAAATTCTAAAAAAAAAGTTTATTTTTTTTATTTTAGTCATTTACTTACGCCGGATTGAGTGAGAGAATTTCAAAATGTTGTGTTTTCACATTCTTGTTTCGCCTAATACTTATCTTTGTTTGTTTTAATTTCTCAACTATAAAAATATGTTTCCAAGGTTTGTGTTTACGCGGTAATCCGTTCAAAGAAGTTGAAAAACACATGCGATGATGATGGACCGAATGTAAACAAATGTTTTTGTGTAATTCTCGGATTGATGGTTTCATCTATTTTCAGCCGCTTTTCGGGAAAGTCGTTTGGGGGTAAATAGAGTAGCTTATTTCCTATATTGAATTAACATGTAGTAAAGTTTTCTTTGGAAATTAGCCGTTTTTAACACGCTCGACTCGCGTGCAGTCGTGGATGGGTAGTAGAAAAGAATCAAAACAAGGAGGTGTACGTCATTGATTATTGGAAGGATGACTTGGTTAAGGAGCCAAGTTGAGACTTCGAAAGATTTACTAGATTTTATGCGGATAGTTTGACATGCGGGATATTACCCAACGGCAACACAAATGAATTTTATATAAAATCTTTTTTTGTGAAATAAATTTCTAAAGGCGTTGTAATGTATAAGTAGTGCAAGTCAAAATAATTTTCGAACGTTTAACTACTATGAAAACTCAGCTAAATTCTACTCTAAACTGTTGGAATTCTAATTGATTTCGTGGTAATGCAATTCGTTTACGCATTTTGCATGTAAGGACTTATAAAATAGAAAAAAGAAGTATTTATATTTACAGTGGCTCGAAAAAGTTTTCACACACCTGTGAATTTTATAAATTTACTTAAACAAAATCCAAACATTGCGAACTGACAGATATTTTTGTCGGGACATTTATAGACGCTGATAGTCTCCCAACTTAATATGTAAAAATATGTAATTCAATGTTATACATAAAAAAAGAGAAAAATTCAGTGGTTTTGGTTGGCTTTTAACCAAAAATTCCGCTCACTTAGATTTCTTACAAGTTTTTCAGATTCTTAATTTTTGGTCGGTCTGCTCTTATTTATTCCGCTCTTACACCACCGATAGTTTTTCCCCGCTCAATGGCTGAAGCTGTTTTCAAATCAGTTTAATTTTCAATATTGTAATTACGTACAATAATCCCAATATGTTCTACGAATTTTCCATTGGATTGATATCCGAAAATTGTGTCGGAATTTCAATTCATTTTGATGTATTGTAAAGTAACCACATCGTAGTGTTCCATGTCGTATGCACGGTATCGTTGCCCTATGTGAAGATATAATCGGTTCCTAGACCCTTTTTTCAGGACTACTATGGAGTTCCATCCACAAAAATAAATCTACAACATTTTGGGCACTCATGCAAGCTCCTTACTAAAACGGAGCCGCTTCCATGCTCAAATGAAGGCTATACGATTTTCTTTTGGAGCTCCTGATTCTTTTACCGTCATATAATGCTCCTTCCGTCTGGCCCATAAAGATATGCTCACTTTTTTCAATAAATTTGACTTTGTTCGAAAGCTGCTTTTGCAGATTTTTATAAGTTTTAGCAAACAAGAGCCTTACTCATTTGTTTATGATGCTTATAAAGGATTGCTTAGGGCTTTCTTATTACTTCAAAATGCTTCTGGCTATTGTACTATGATATCCACGCTCAAAGATAACATTTCTCATTTTATTAAAACCCACAAGCTTCTGGCATTGAGTTTGAACATAATTTTTGCAAAGCAATTTCTTCCAGGTCCTCTTTTATTTTTTGCCCAATATAAAGTATTTCTTTCAAATCTTGCAGCCGGCCGGATCTAGAGACATTTCTTAAACATTTGCTAGTCAAATGCGTGTCAAAATTTTTCTTAAAACTCTAATAAAGTCCGGAATTGATTATCCTTCGATACGAAAGCTAACAATAATCTTTCATCCTTCTACACTCGTCTAGATTCGTATGCGGCCCATTTTTATTTAAAGATAAAATAAGAATAAAATCACTCTTGAATACGTAAGTTAAGATTCAATTGGAAGCGAAACGACTAGTTAATAAATTCCGTATCTTCCGCACTTATTTTTCGTTAAAAAAAAAGGTTTCTTTATCTTCGATTAAGTGAGACAAACCCTTAAGTACCTAATGCATAAGTGAAAACTAGAATTTTTTATTTTCTGTTATTGTTTATGCGTAACGTTGAAAAACATTTTTGGTTATATAATATATTCATGTTGGCGTCCATTAGCGTCTTTATTATAAAATATAAACATATTTAATAAAATGTCTTTTAGCGCTAACAGTTTGGATTCGGAAATATCCAGTGTTTTTTTAGAGAGAAAACATGCGTGAATAGCTTGACGAATGGTTCGAGAATATCCTTCTGATAGTCAGCTAGTTTGGTTTGATTGTCTTGTTGACATAAACGGCGTTTAGTCACGGTGGTCTCACCAGGACCACTCTAGGTGGCCCTCTATCCGCTTAAGCAACTTTCTTTTTGAGAGCTAAGAGATCCTTTAACACTCCTGATCCGCAGATTCTGTGATTTTTGCAACGGCGTAAGGAGGACCCTTTCCGCGCGGCTGCCACCACTTCTTCACTCTGGTTGCTCTAATATAGCGAGAACCTGGCGTCAAGTTATGTCCAATACTTCAGTGATGAGCGACTAGCTTCAGATCTGATTTGACTGTTTAGGATGGGGTCCTAAGAAGACATTTCATTACCCTGACATGTGTTTGTAAAGGATTTCTCGGAAGCTGGTGAGCTTCTGTTGTCCTTTATTTATAGGGACGGCGTGTATTGTGTACGAAGTCTTTCATTGACACCAAGATGTCTTGATTGAACAGAGGATGACTTATCTTTCTGCAACGACCACTTTTCGACAAATCGGTCGCTTTGTAGCGCCCAAACTGCTATACGATTTTTCATTACATCCTAGTTCATATTTTCGGCTTAGAAGTGAGGAGTTTATGGAAGACCGGCGCACATTCTTGGCAGGCAAAAACATCTGACTTTCATATGCCATTGCATTAAAGATAAAGTTGCATTTAAAATTTGAGGACAGAATTCATGGCCAGACTGGGATATTTGAAAGAATCTTCATTCAAGCAGGAGAAAAACGAAGGAGTTGAGAAAAAACAGGAGTTTTTTTTTTAAAAATTTCTACTCTTAGTTTTCGAAGCATTTGTACCGTTAGTAGTAAATCAAATTTTTAAAATTTCGTTTTATGTTAATACTAGGCATACCGATAGGGACATTTTTTTACTTGCGCAACGGTAGTGTGAAAATTACGTCAGTGTGAGCCGAATAATGTCTCTGATCCCCGCCGTTTGCGATGGCATAATCGAGAAATTTCAAGGCCTCTGAAATTGAACTCACCCAAGAAATTCAACCATTTGATCATGGTTGCTTTAAGCTTTTACGAATAACGACTTTTTCGTTATAGGAAGGTGAAGGCGATGTGGGCTGTTAGTATGGGACTCTCATACAGGTAATGCTTCTGAAATACCTACCAAATATCTTTTCTGAGCCATTTGACACATGTCTTCAAGGTAGGCTTCGCGTTCACCTGGAGGCACTTTCTGTTTACTGAAATTCCTTCAATATAGGGAAGGCAAGAAGGGTGGAAGGAAAGTGAAGTGGAAGGAGAAAGAGGCAGAAGGAAAGTGAAGTGGAAGGAGAAAGAGGCACAAGGAATGATGGATCTCTCGCTTCTCGGTTCAATTATAAAAAAACGGCTAAAAAATCTGAGTTATACCGCGGCTCAAGGAAATGGGTCCTTATGCAAACATCCGCAACTAAATTAAAAGGCAGTTTATAAGTCGCATAAAAACAGCAAAAAATGTAAGAGATCAATGGTGAATAAGGTACACCACGAGTTGTACGAATTTTTGACGAGCCAGAAGTTTTCATTATTATAAAACTGGCCAATTGTAGTGGATAAATGAAGAGCAGACACTTCGGCAAGATGGGAAGAAGATACCTAGTGAGCAGGTTCAAGTAAAAGCGGGAGAGCGCTGATTAGACTCCATTTATGACGAAAGCGAATTTCTGTGGGACTTGCTAATTGGAGGACACGTTCGATTAACCGAAACTGTTGTATACAACACACATGATGGCCAAGACTCGAACTGCAGTATCACGACGACAACGTTTACTGTCAATGTGCGAGACGATGCTAAATGTCATAGATTTCCTCAGTCAGTTGATGCAATAATAAATCGACGGTTTTTTCCCCATCGTCTTCGAACTGTCAATTTTTTAACTTTTCTTAAAAAGGCTTGTGGAATCTTTGGTCTGCGAGAGTAAGATTCGCGATCTTAGATGAAATATCCAGCAAATTATTGAAAATTTACCAAGGAATAGAGTGAGTACGTAGTAGAAAATTTAATATAAAAACCGCATTAAGCTCAATGAAACCGGAGAGGATATTCGAACGCTATTATTTCAGGGCTTTATTTCATTAATTTTTCTTTATAATCGAGAAATATAATATATATATAATCGGGTTTATAGGACTAATGGTTAACATTTGGTTTAAATTAAAAGTTTTGACTCGCTCATTGCGTGAACCCTGTAAATAAATTTGACAAGAGAAAAGCAAGGCGTGAGGCTTTTAGAAAAAAAGGTTTTAATTTCCACTAACAACCAAATATATTAAAATAAAGATTGGAAGAGTAAAATTGAATTTTTTAAATAACGCGTGAAGGATCACGTTGATCAAAAATAAATTCTACGGTTTCCAACCGACTTTCTAACTTCAAAAATCGAATTGCTTTTCAAATGGTTATTTTATTTTCTCTGATGTTCCAAACTTGAAGTATGTACCAAACGGTACATAAAAAAATTGAAATAAAAAAGTCACGTTCAAATTGGATTCCTCCTCGTTATTTTGAATGAGAAGCGTTCAAAGTGTTCCTTGAGTCTGATTTGTAACTCGGAGAAGGCTATATTTTAATTTGATACATTTTTTTACAGAATATTTTTTTTAGTATCAATAGTCGATAAATTGAAATGCTTGCATTATACTAGTGCAAAATGGTCTACAGTATAAAACATTTCACGTTTCATTTTCGATTGGGTGTCAGTGCAAAAAAATTGTAGGGATGCAAGTTTGTGATGTCTATCAAGGCTTGTTGAATGTCATTAAATACCAAACGTTTGTTTAGACCACCTCTAATACTGATTTTGAGTTATCTGACAATGAAAGACTGCTGAAGCGGTAGGTTTGTAACGGATTTCCAAAAGCATATTCAAAAAATAGCTAAAACTTTTCAGGCTTCTTGGTCAACGGTGCCAAGAAATGGAAAAGGGGTGGCTTATACGCAAAGTATATGGGTTCCATATTAGCTGTCAAATATGAATAAAGACTAACGGAGCATAATCCCTACTTTTCTGATGTGCAGACAATCAATCGATCCGTTCTTGCGAAGGTTTGAGACAGTCAAAGTGGAAAATAAGCTAAGCACATTGTACGATAACAACAAGGACATTAATTTCATATAATCATGCTTGAAACTCGTTAGATATTGTTGCTTCAAACCACATCTTTTTCAGTTCCATTTGTTTGAAAATATTCAAAATCGATTTCTTAGTTGAATGAACTTCAAGGACGACAGCTTCCCTAAGAGGTATCACCCGGAAATGGCATGAATCACCGGAGCATAAGTTGAGAAATATTCAAGGTGTATTTGTAAATATAGGGGATTTTCACGTAAAAGAGAACTTTCATGATAATCAACTGACACATTCAAATATTTTTTTTGAAAATTCTAGCCTTCTATAATAGTGGCATTAGCTTCTGCGTCCTTGAAGCACGATAACTTCTCAATGAAAACCTTTTTCGAAACATATACCTTGACAGATCATCCTTCAAAGTTTCATAACCTGCATCCTTAACTTCAACAACAACAAATATCGATGAAATTAATAATCATAACTAATTTCAGCAGCCTTGCTCAACATCGAATCCACTTCAGCGTTTATTTATCATATTCTATACCATTCACAAATAACGATGAAGCAAAAATTTACATTAATATAAAACAAATGATACTCATAACCAGATACTTCCCGAATTTCGGTTCAAACAATATTTTGTGTAATATCATATGTGATGAATGTCATGGAGATCAAAATCAATTCTCTGGGCGTCTCGACATCAACAAACCAAGTCGTCCAGTAATGAACCAGCTTTTCATGTTATGTAAGAATGACTTAAAATTCTAAAATGAACATTCTTTTTGCTGTTCATTAGCGCTACCGCGATCTTTATAGCGTAGATTCGTGCCTATAGAGATAGTTGTACATTCACATATGTATAAGCTTTCTAAGTGTTTACTGTCTTTTATAGTCATATTATGAAAACAGGTTATCTATCTTTCCATCTACCAACCAGCTAGCTGTGTTGTATATTTTTGGATTTGTTTGACAAGGCCGTTTGGTCAACTTTAGTGTCCATGTCTAAATTTGAGTTACACATATGTGATATAGAATGTATAATCAACGTCAGTAATTTTCTAATTGTTTGGATCAGTGTTTGTGAACCTTTCTGTAGTTTTTTTTTCCTTTTCTTTTTTAAGTTCGATGTTAAAGGAAATTAAATTTGGCTCGACGTGAATTAAAATCCGCATCTTCAATTACATCATGAGTTAACATTTAATTGTAAACAATATAGTTTCTATTTCTCAATATAGTCTGTTTTTTTCAATTGAGCTTGACTCCATTCACAAGTCCTGTGAAGATTGAAGCCTTCTGATGGAAACGTTGATCGAGTCAATAAATAATGACAAAGGACTATAAAATTATTATTTGTGAGTGTCAAGATTTTATAAATAAGCATTTTATGTAACTCGAAGATTTTGAAGATTCGAAAACAATAAAATACTTTTTTAACATTTTGAAGCGCACTTTATTTCCACGAAATTACTATTTCATTTCAGTCAAACTAAATTTTCGCATTCATTATAACAAATAAAGCGAAAGTTCCTTCTTGGCGGGTGAACTTTAGTGTTTTGGTCAGTATCACACTTAACTTGATTATGAAGATATCTACCAAAAAAGAGTGTACTTTTAACTCTGAACAATCTACACAATTAAAGCTTCAATGTGAAATTGATATTAGGCTGACGTATTGATCCTTATCACAAATACCTTCTGTCAAAGGTACCGGGAATTTGCTATTTAAAACCCCCGCACTGAATTTTTAGGTTGGTGGAACTGTCATTCATTATAATGCCAAGTTTGAGCGCGATCTGTCAACCAGTTTGTTTACAGCGAACTGGTTAAGTCAGTCAACCTTGTTAGTGCGTGCCGATTTTTTACATGAACGAACTTAATGAACACAGAGTCCGCTTTAAATTTCATGTTGCAAACGAAATTTCTTGTGCTGACGCATTGAAAATGTTGGAAAAGGCTTATGGTGATTCAATTTTATCCAAAATCCGTTCATATGAGTGTTACAAAGCGTTTGAAAAGGGCCGTGAAATAGTCGAAGATATGCCTCGTTCTGGACGACCGTCGACCTCTCTAATCAATATTAACGTCGATGTAGCGAAGCAAATTGTGGTCGAAAAACGTCATGCCAGCTTAAGAGAGATAACCACCATCCTCAACATCTCTCGCAAGTCTGTCCGTACCATTTTGATTGAGCATTTGGGCATGAGACGCGACGCTGCATGGCTTGTTCCAAAAGCACTCAATTTTCTTCAAAAACAGTACCGTAAACAAGTCTCTTTGGACATGCTTGAACGTTCGAATCCTGACCCAACATTCATAGCATGGATCAGAACTTGTGATGAGACATTAATTTGACACTCTCAACAGTCAACAGGCTTCCAAATGGCGCGCTAAAAATGAGTCGAAACCGAAAAAAAAAACACGTCAAAGTCGATCAAAAATCAAGGGGATACTCATTTTTTTCTTTGATATTCGTGGTCTGGTTCACAATGAGTTCGTTCCACGAGGTCTGACGGTCAATAAGGAGCTTTATTTGAGCGTACTAATGCGTTTACGTGAACGAGTTCGGAAGAAACGGCCGGAATTATGGACAATCAACTCGTGAATTTTTCACGAGGATAACGCGCCGTCGCACGAAGCTGCAATTGTGAACGAATACAAGGCAAAAAACCTCGATAAACACCATCGATAAACCACCGTTTTAGCCCGATTTAGCTCCGTGCGACTTTTTTCAGTTCCCGAAACTAAAATTGACGTTCCGTGAAACAATTTCGAGTCCATTGAAGCCATCAAACAGAATTCGGCGCGTGAATTGAAGGCCTGCCCACAAAGTGCTTGCATAAAAATGGTTTTGAAGGATAGAAAAAACGATGGCACATGTGTATAGCCTCTAATGGGGAATACTTTGAAGGCGATAAAATAAATTTTAATGATTAAATATAAAATTTGTGTTTTATTCACAAATTCCCGGTACTTTTTTCACAGAAGATAGATACAAAAAACATTGTTGCGATTTGGAAATTGTTTTGATTTGGAAAAATTAAAAATCTTTCGTACTTCAGATTTGAACTGATTTCTGGGATCAAAATAACTTCTCGTTTAAGACTAGCAATACAAACAATTTATACTTAGATATGTTGCTTAATGGGTCCACCACTAAATACTTTTTACAAAAGTATTAGACAAAAACAAATAATTTGGTGGAACTTCCAGGAAACCTTCTACCTATGAATGTTGACTTTCTGAAGAAACTTTGGAGCTGCAAGGAATTTCGTATGTTTCGGGAACTTTCATATTTGGAATGTAAATTTTAACCAAAAAAAACTTTTTTTTAAGATTTTAAAAAACTCACCCGGCCAGGGAATGACTGATGCAACATTATTTCTCTTCCTATAGGGGACTGCTATTACCTTGCTGAAGCCATATGTCAGGTACATTCAAACTTTTTCAATTTAGGTACAAGGAATCGCGTTATCATATCGGAAAAAAATGACATTTATTTAGTTTTTCGAAGATGAGTCCAACCTCCACTCAAAATCAGCATCAAATTGACATTTCTGGATGCATATGTTTCTGGACAATCTCTCGTGCATGCGCTGAATCCAAATTCAAAAATTTTGATGATTTACAAAAAATCATCAAAGTGATAAAAGTTTGAATGCTGCGATGATTTCGCTTGAAAAATTTGCATCCACATGCTGTTGCTCGATCAATCTTTTAACGAGCTCTCTTTGGCTTGCGTGGTCAGTAGGCTATAGTTGTTGAGGTAACTCAACTGTGTATGCGTGAAAATCCAGATCATCCGGTAGAATAATCTCAAGAGGGCTTCTCAAAATATTCAATTGTTGACAACGATGTCTAATTCATGTTCCCGTGCTTTCAGAAACACATTCACGAACTGCTTGGATATTTTGTTTCGAACGAGAGTTCGAAGATCAACAATTGATATGGTCTTTCGAAGTTTTTAAAGTGTGAACCTTTTTTTACGATTGACGTATGTAAACCACTATCCTGACCATATTCTCACCACAAGTTTTGAACCCCAGCTCAAGCTTTTCAATAACAACGTTTTAAATCCTCAACTGTTAGCTATCTAGCTGTTTCTTTTTTTCGGGTAATACTTTATCGTGTAAATGGCGTGCAACACAAATCTGACAGACTAGTGGGACCCACTTCATTCAAAGGCGGTTACAGACAACGTTCCTGTCAAAAAGAAACCAGTTGTGAGTGCGAAGGTAGAGGAGTATGTAGAACCGTTGAAAGAAAAGCTAACGAGCAAGGAATTATTGAGTCGTTGCTTAGCAAAAAATACAAACAACATCGATTAATGAAATGAAATCGCTGTGAAAAGGTAAGAAATTTGCCGAATTGGGGTTTGAAATTTGGATGTGTATTTTTAAACAAAGCTAGAATATAAGACAATAATTATAAATTATATAAGACAATATTATAAATTATGAAATTAATGCACCGCTTCTTATGAATACGTGTAGTCTGAGCAAGCGAAAAGGATTGCAGAGCAGAGAAAACGAATATACAACAAAAGCATTTAGCCTGAAAACTGGCTCAAAAAGAAAACTGAAGTTTTTTTTGATGGTGACGGAATACAATTTTTTGATCCCCAAAATCGATTCCCAGAAACATTTGTAAAGAAAACTGGGAAAACGCTTTAAACACAGTTTTCTCGAAATAAGTATAATTCTGTATAATTCTAAATTTTATAAACGACGAGTTGACAATCTTCGGATTCACTAAACCTTCTTTTAAAAAAGTCCCGCTGTGTTTTATTTGCCAGAGTTTATGACATCGCAATTCACCATAATATAACAAAAATGTGTGTAAATAAGTTTTTGGCGTATAAGAAACAACGAGAAATTGAATTTTCTTCAATTTTCAGTCCACTACTAAGAGATTTCTTCTGCTCGTAAACTCCTTAGAACTCTTTCGGTGGAATGCTATCTGTAATTATTGCCATAGTCTTTTGAATCGCCGCGATGCTGGTAAATTTCTTTCCTTTCAAGTTTCACTGCGTGGGACGACAAAAGGAGGCCTCCAGCAAAAACTGGGGGCAATGCGGGGCGATAGGGTAGCCGCGTCAATTGGGTCAAAAATACAGAAAAGTTTAAAAAAAGTTTTTTGACATTTAAGAAACTACGAATAAGGACGATTTTGACATTTTGTCAAAAGCCTGCCATTGTTTTTTGAACTAGTTTTGTTTGAACCGTTAGTGGTTTACGATGTGGAATACCTCATTTTTTTTTAAACCGTGTTGGAATTTTTAAGGTCAGGACTTGATAAACCGTCCGCCGTGGAGTAGCGACTTTTTCATCTTTGATAAAGCATTTGAGAGATTGTTGTTAAGTATGTGGATCTTTACGGTTTATTTAACATTAATGTCTACAGTTTTCAACTTTTCAATGTTTTTGGATTATTTGACTTAAAATATTGGTAAAACTTAGTCGCATTTTTCAATCGTGTGCGCTCTACTAGGTTTTCATATCAGTTTAATGATCTACTAAAAACAAATAGTGAAGAAATTTGACAGTATTGCGTTTGCAACGATGCAAACTTCAGAAACCTTACGAAGATCGTCGAGGATAATACTGCTGAAATTTTGGTGCAGCCAATTGCGTTTGTTAAACAATTTCGGTGCAGCGATAGCAATAGATGCCGCACCGCTGCCTAAATTTGCATATTCCCGAGATTCCTTTTGTCTGCACACATCAATTTGAATATATTGAAACAGCTTTCTATAAAAAAGTGTGTTTTTGGTGTTTTCTGTTTTTTGAGAGCTGAATTCACTAGATAGCCCCAAAAGGTTTTTTTATTTTCTTTTTATGCACTATTATTTTTAACAATTTCTTTACTAGATTCTGGTTCCTAATAATCATTATTTTTACTATCACGAAATGCTAATGAGGGGATATTCATATGAAAGCTCGGTCAAGCAGCAATAAATATGGCGATAACGAATTATTCACATTTTTGTTGTCTCCGTCTGCACGGTCGGTGTCATCATCGTTCTCATGATTGTTGTTAAGCTTAGCTGAAGTTTAACGTGTATATGAACATATATCTATGGGCATGTGTCTAACGCGTTTTTTTTTGGTTTTTTCTTTCTTTTTTCTTGTTTGAGGTTTTTTTTCTCCATAAAATGTGTTGAATCAGCTGATCGAAATAGACATTGTCGAAAGGAGCTAATATGTGAGCAATAAATACTGATCAAGCACAATCATAAATTTCAAGTTCGAATCAATGCTCCCGAGTCTTTGACCTCCTCGTCAGTGTTGAGTAGTTGGATCTTTAATCGTCGTTCTATTACCACAATAAATCACTGGCCAGCTTGAATATATGAATAGAATTGAAAACACATTGTTATTACACGATAATCATTTATTGATACTGGGAATTTGAATTATCGCACACCAGTGAAATAATCAATGTTTTATAGCCGCATCAGCAAACGATATGGAACTTGTTATCAGGAAAATTGAGTTGTTAGTCGTGTCTTAATCTATCTGGAAAATTGTTGCAATTTTAAAGTATTCCAGAGTTCAGTGAGTACGTTGCGAATGATTGCAGTGTGTGTGTGTGCTTTTTTTTACTTAGCTTTAATGTTGTTCGGAAAAATTGCTATCTCTAATACGCGCATAAATTATTTGATCAGATAAATATTTCTGTTTACGAAGCTTTACCAGAGATAAAAACAAGTTTTTGTTTGGCCTTTTCTTATCAAAACTCTTTACACATTCAGTCATGAAAACTCGAACGTTGATTTCTAAAACAATATTTATTTTGTGATTTTTTTCTGACTGATGTAGAGCAATAGTTTGAAAATAGTTGAAAAAAGTAAATACTTTTGAACATGCAGAGCGCAATGTTAAACCAAAATATTTAAATCTTTCTTCTAAACTAATCGGCCGAAAATCGGGAAATTCGTTGCTGGTAAAGAGGGAAATGGGTGTAGAGGCTTCACCATTTTTTTATATTTTTTTTATATTTTGAATCAAAAATATATCCTGAAAATTTCAAAGCAAAATTGAAACTCCCTTAAAAGTTATATAAGGCTAAAACCTTACTAGCAAAGTCTAGAAGGTCAAAAAAATTGTTATTAAGATTTTTTTCTCAGCTCCTATATTAGATATAGCAATGGCATTTTTTCATGGATACTGTATTTCTTTTAAAGATGGTACTGATATCCAGTGAGACAAAAAAAAAGAGTGTCGCATAGCCGCAGTTGATCTCGGAACAAGCACCACTCAAAATCCCAAAGAGGTATTAAAAAGGAAATAGTCTTAATTTACCACCGTAAGACAAAACCAGAGGCGGATATGTGAGACAAATGTTGAAAAAAGTATCCTTCTTTGCCCTTTTTCGTTTGCAAATATGTTTGCGTATTTATATATTTTTTTGGCCGAGTAGATTCCGAGAATAACTTGCGGTCAGCTAACAAAACATCATTTCGTGGAAAACATGTTTAAACTTTTGGTACATGTTATTCATTTGATATTAAAATTAAAAACAAATTTTATTACTTGCAAAAGGTTAATATGCAATTCCGGCACCGTAGAATAAGTTTTCGGAGTCCTCCTCAACCTCCAGTTCTTGTTGCTGGTCCTCTCATTTTCTGGCTAAACGTACTTCTTTCGTGGCGCTCTTAGTACTCTGTCAGCCATCAAGATTCTCTACTGATCTTTTCTGTCAGCGTATTCGTAAGCAACAACTACTATAGTGCAGTCCATAACCTCTGACATCTTAAGCATCGTCAGACGAACCTCTTTGAATTCTGACAATGATATTTGAACCCCTATTTCAGTTAATTCTTTGTCAATAAAGTTACGCTACGGAACTTTTGGCTAGCGTGTTTTATTTATTTTATTTTTTTATTTGTTTTATTTATATTTCTGCATTTATTTACCTTCCACATGTATCGCGGGTTCCCGCTTTTAAAGGGTTTTGTCCTTTTTTACCCATCAGATATTTGCAAAATTCTTTTCTGTAGTGCCAGTGTTGTGGTGCATAATCAGTTGATATCTAGTAATGATATCCTGCCTAATTTTTCTCATATTTTTGACTCTCTGTATTGCTAAACTATAATTCATGGATTTTTTTTTAAGAACTCTGGTTTTGTGGTGTATTGATCAGTTTTCCCGGCTGTTTTCCAATTCGACTTTTTTAATTATTCTTCCTTCTTTTTTTGAGCCCCTTTGTTATTTTTTTCGATCAGTGTCTTTTTGACCTCTTTTGAGATGCCGAAGCATACGCTTACCGACATGAAAAACGGCCTCGTGCTGTTTTACATCCAAATCATCGTACGGTTTGGACTTTAAACGATTGTCGAAGGTTTTTGATATTTCCATAATCAATTATTGTGCAATATAATATGCACAATTTGCATTGTGCACATAAATAGAATTTGTAAATATATTTACTATCCCTTGAGTGTTCGTATCTATATCTATTTTCATAATTGTCTGAGCAGTTTTGTTTATTTTCGTTATCGTGCCAAATAAAGGCATCAACACGATTGAATACATTTTTTTTTTTCATATAATATCATTCATATCTTTTTGTATATATTTTCATACTTTCAAATTTTTTTTTCAAATAACAATTCACCAATCTTAACTGTTTCGATCAAACCTACGTAACCGCAAAACAAACACAATTCGCCGATTTATTTCAAATCCTTTATCCACAAAATTTTAAGAATTTATTGTTCTTCCTTCAAACTCCTATGAAATGTGTTTTGAATCCTTAGCGACGAATGCCGGTTTTAGTAAACTCGATATATTTGTCACATGTTTTACATTTGAGCATAGCCGACAACGCCGAGAACATCAGAGGATACGTGAGTATACAATAACTATAACTGTCATCTACTTTTACGTCGAAATTCGTTTTTGTTGATAATTTTGGGGAGAAGTACTCGTAAAAGAGATTTTTACCGATGCCGATTTCCTTGAAGATTGCAAGATGTTCTCATATATTTCTTGCTGATGGTGTTACATATTATCCTTTCTGTACGATTTCGTTCTGATTTTGACACAAACAGTTTCGACTACAACCAAAAGACAACTGAGCAGCAATTCTACAGTGGAAGTATAATAGAAGCCGGAATAAAGTAAATTGAGGATAAACCCGTTAGGAGCATTCGGCAGCTGCGATATTCGCCGCAATGCGTGTAAACGTAGTCAGCTATATAATCATTTAACTTTTTTCTGTTTCGAATTTCTCTATAAAAGTTTAGGAGGAGATTCGGTGCGAACCGAAGACTTGGTTCAAAGGATATCCCAGCACATAGAATATATAGCAACTATAGTAGATTAAGATTAAGGTAGCCTTCCTCGATTTGAATAGGACTTTCGATATTACTTGCATGTTTGAGGTCATAAAATACCCCATTAATAATATTGACAGGCATTCTGATAAATTAACGAATATTGAGAGTAAGAAAAGAGAAGACATACTCTACTATACACCACCTGAAAAACTGATCTCTCCACGGATCAGCCCAGGACACGAGGCTATTTAAAATTGCCATATACGAAATGATAGGCAACTTTAGATCTGGAACAACCTTACATCACCAGCGTACATTGACGACCTAGTGCTGATTCGCTTGGTGCACTAACAACTAATAAGGGAACAATTCTTAGGAGGAGAATGGATCGCAGTCGATATTTGCTATGAAGGCTAGTAGATATACACACATATTATTCTAGGAGATATAGTAAATCTCTACTAGAATGCCAGTAAAACGAAGAAAAATAACGGGACGACTGACAATCCGCAGAGAAAATGACATGCATTTAAGGACAGTAGTTTCTTACTTTATAATTTGGTACCTCTTCAACCAACATATACTAACAGCAAATCAGTACCTATATAGAGATAAAATTAAGGAATATTCTTTGAGGCTAACTTTACTAAAGCGGTAGATTTTCTTAAATGTTACACAATAGAAAGGAATTAATTGCAGCATGACGTTTTTCTTAAGAACTATGCCAATGACTCAGGTATGTCAAAGCTTGCAAAAATAAAGTATTATGTTTGCCGGTATGATATTTTGCTTAAAATACAGCCCACGTAAAACCCGCAGTCATGCTTAGAAAAATTAAAAATAACTCCTTTATGTCTGAAGCACTTGAATATGAATCTTCCGAACGTTCTACTACACTTCACGCTAAAGAATTTGCCGCCAATTCGTCAAAATTAATTCATGACAGAAACAGTGAAAATTTTCTAAAATTAATTTATGTCAGTGTTAAAAATAAACCAATGAGGAAAATTTAATTCATTTTGAAAAGATGCTGCCGTCGACGACGTGCAGGACGACGACTATTTTCGTCGTTTAACAACGTTTTAGATGAGTCCCTCAGACAGCCAATATACGTAAGAACGTACGTTTTATTTGTGGCTTTCGCTATTTGTGGGCACTTGTGTGACTCTGAGTCTGAGTCTTTATAATTTTTGACGGACAGCAAAATTTATTGCTGAAAAGATATTTTGGCAGCGAATTCCACCTGATCCTGCAGAATAATAATGAGAAAGAGACGGCCGTTGCCAAATTATCGAATTAAATCTTAACTTCTTCGCACTACAAGTGATTTCTTCCTTGTCTCGATGAGTTACGAACTCATCTCGTAGTTTATTGGGGTGAGTTTGTAAATCGGTTGTAATAGACTGCAAGTGAAATTAATTTCTATTTCTGTGGAACAGTTTCATTTTCAACGCGGCAAAATACTCAAAATGAGATTGAAATAAATTCCGGGAGAAGGCACTTAAACGAATTTGAATGCTGACTGACGTTTGGTATTAGGACTCGCGTCACAACAATGTTGCGTTTGATAAATTGCGAATATCAGTTTGAAATTAGCTTCGACCACAACGGATAGTTGAGGTCGTAAATTAGTATGGAATGCCAGGAATCCTACGACGGAAAAAACCTGGGACATGCGACGAATATATTCCGAATAAATCACAGGCTACTACGTCCACGTGGGATTTCCTACTCAAGCGAGTAGGCTTTTAGTATTTCGAGTGGATTATAGTTGTCTTACTCCTTTGACTGAATTTGTTGTCAAGTAAATCCCATTGTTCTGCAACAAGGAACTCATGCAGAGTCACTAGACATCAAACAAAATTTTCAAATCGAGCAATAATGTGGTGTCTACCAGAGTCTGTTGTCTTCATCTGACAAAATCATTTGATTTCAAACACTAAATGTGCTACGCGATCGTTTCATTAAGCTAAAAATATAATTTTGTTAAACATGTGACTGGTAAATGTGCGAGAAGCAATCAAATAAGAATGATGACAGTTTCGTAATATGTGATGTTTGGGCGGAATCTAATTAAAATTAGTCATAAGTATATAATTAAAAATGTAACGAAAACAATATTATTAATAATGGAAGTAATAATTCAATCACAAGTCGTCCGTATATTGCAAATAGAAAATTTATAGCGAAGAAACTTTTCGACTGACGTACTAAAGAAAACGTTAAAATAAAAACTTTCAAATCAATTTCAACTTATTTCGCAAGAGAAATTACGTTTGAGGTACGTTTGTAGCCGTTGTGAAATGAATGTTAAAAATTAGGTCCAGTAGTTTACTCTATTTTTTGTCAACGTCTGACAACTTTCAAAATTTCTTATTTCATTTCAAAAATATCTGTGTTATAGATTGGTAGATTATTCCTTTTTTAGGGATAATGTATCCAAAAATCATTTGAAGATTTATATTAAAGCATTATTTTTTCAAGTATATTTAATTGAATAATAATATTGGATGGACCGGAAAGTAATGTCGTTATTTGAGTATCATTTGTCAGCTCATTGTGACTCATTGAGCTCATACTCAAATTAATTTTCATGCATTGTAAATTTAAGTCACAATCTCATGTTGGGAAGAATTGTCTACAAGACCAACATTCGACAACGACATCTTAGCCATGTAGGGTCATAGTGTAAGCTCTTCTATGTAAAACAATTATGGAACTGTCAAACACCTTTAACCGACCTTGGTTGACGGGGTACCATTCGAAAACCAAGCAGAGAAAGTGTTTGTGAATCCCATAATCGGTCCCAAGAGAACGAAATCAACATCCATCACATCGCAACATATTTCGTCAACCGCATCAATAACTCACACATTAAACACAAACAAAACGATATTTTGATCGTTTGGTTTGGAAACGAAAATGGGTCCTATATGATAATTCGAACACAAAAGGCAATGGCTCTCTCTCTCCCAAAGTAGCTCTCACAACATACAGTGGCTCAATTTAGTAATCGGACAGTACCTGGGTGTGAAGATTTTTGTCACTAACTGTATGAAAAATCAATTTAGGAACAAATGAAATGCATATATATTTACAAGGTAAACATAGTTTACAAAATATGAAAGAAAAATTCTATTTTATTTACAAAAAAAAATTATAAACCAAAATCCAAAATATATGATATAATTCAAATTAAATATTCGGACACTTCAAATAATGATAGTAAATTAAGTATTTAAAAGCGATTTTTTTCTTATTTTAGTGTTTTTTTGGAAAACCTTCCAGTCTTCTTGGAATAGATTTCACCAACGATCTGCAATAAGAGGAATCGCTTCTTTTTCATTCGTTCTCCAGAGCCACTTTAAGCTCGCCCTTCAAAGAAATTACCCTCGATTTCAATTTGTTTTCTATATGTTCGATAACATTTATATCCGGAGATTGTGAGGGTGTTTCCATCACGTGAGGACAGTTAAACAACAACCGCATGTGCGTACTGTGAGCTTTGTGTTTTGGGTCATTGTGATAGAACGAAAATGTCTCAGAAATGCTCAATTTATCTATACTTTCTTTATGGTTTTCTTTTAAAATGGATATGGACTTGTGTTGGTCCATTATTTCAACAATAAAAACTAGATTTCCTGGTCCAAAGGCAGTCATACAGCCCCAACCCATCAATGACCCAGCTCCATGTTTTACGGTCGGTTGAAGGTAAACAGGTTTGAACTCCCAATTTGGTCGTCTCCTCAAATAAGTTTTTCCATCTGACCGGAAAATATTAAATTTGCTCTTGTCAGTAAATACTAAAAAATAAAAACTGTTCTCCAATAGGAAAAGTCACTGCGAACTTAAGTCGCTTTAGCTGATTTTTCCCATTTACAAAAGGTGGAACCCTGCCGTTAAAATTGTCACTCCGTAGAATTGTCCTCACAGATTTTGTACTTGCAGTAAGGTGGAGGACGAACACTTCTGATATCAATTTTGTCGCACTCAGCTTGGAATTTTTCTTTACTTGTTGCGCGATCCACCGTTCATCTGCCATTGGAAATTTTTTCGGCCGCCGGATTCAAAGATTTTTTTCAATACTTTTACTAATTTCAACCCGTTTAATGATGTCATGAACTGTCAAATGGCTTCTACGGATGATTTCCCCAATTTGTCGCACAGACATCCCGTTTTTGTCATGTTTATGACCAATTTTCGAACTTCGTTAGTAGTTTCTTTACCTCGACGACCCATGCTAGATTTATAAAAGAATTTACTATAAAAATTTCGCAACAATCAATTTATTCTTTTCGTTTACCCTTTGACTACTATTATTCACACTTAATCTTTCATATTTCGGGGAATTCCCATCTCAAATGTCAAAAGAAAACCAGCGTTCCCAGGTGTCCAAATACTTAATTGGAATTTAACAATCACATATTTTGAATTTTGGCTTATAACTTTTTTTTGATATTATTAAAAGCAATTTTTTAAAAAAAAAAAAAGGATTATAAACTAATGTTAACAAATACATGTATAAGCATTCCATTTTCTCCTAAATGTGATTTACAATGAGTAACTGACATTAGGTTTCGTCTCGTAGCTCTGTCCGATTACTTAGTTGAGCCACTGTCACTCCACGGGGGCCTATTCGAGCCATGGGTTTACATGTGAAAAAGGCGTTTCTATTTGTTTGATGAACATTTGTTTGGTGAAACCTAGACGTATTGTAATAAATGCAGACTTTTAAAAGACGGTCCTGCTTTAAAATTTCACAAGCTTTATAAGGCAAACACCATCTTTAGGTCCGGACATAGAAAAGCTGATTGAAGATTTATTTTAGTTATATACTAAAAACACGATTGGAACGCTTTTATTGGCATAACAATTTTCTAGTAGCAACTAATTCGCTGACTTGAGTCAAAAAAAAAATGATGTTGATGGCATTTCCTATGTAAAAACTGCATTTCCTATTCAAATTGGGACTTTTTCCTGAAAATATGTTAATCCAATAAACGACAAACATGGGGAACGTTTTCATCCAGATGAAGATGTAAGGAAAAAACGTTTCCAAGAAAGATGAGCCCTTGCTATGCTCGCAACTTACTGTTGGAGCCTCCTTAGAGACACTCAGGATCCCACTACAAGAGAAAAGCCAGCTGCAACAAGAAAACTTAGTCTTTTCAATTGAATTGTCGAAAAAGTAAGCTTGGTTTTGAAGGAAAATTGATTTTTTGACTGATCTCCTGTTTTTTGAGTATTGTAACTGCTCTTTTTACCACAGATCTTAGAAATATTACTGGAATTTTTGAATAACCATTTCAATTTTTGAATGAATTGCAATTTCAGATGTGTTATCGATGCAATATTTTCATTAATTAATTCGAATTCTCAAATAAATAAAGTTTTTCGATCATACAAACAAAATTCTCCAAATATCCGAAGTAAGCAATCAAATTTTTTGACGGATGGCTATGTTGAACGAGGTTCCTCAAACATAAGTCATCTGTAGTAAATGCATTTAGTAATAATGGCGTATATCAAAGTAACTTAGAACGCAAAGGGCTTTGTAAAGTATATTTAGACGATAAGACCGGAGGGAAGAAGCCTTGACCAAAAGAGCATCGGCGCATCGTTTTAAACGCAACGGTCTCGATTTTTTTTCCAAATTTTTGAATATTTTTTAGATAATTTGAATGAAATTTTTTTAATTTCTTTTCGTTATTTTGATTCTATTGACGCTCTGTTAGTTGACTTCGGTCAAATCAGCGAATAATATCAAAAAGTGGAAAAATTATGACGGTTGCGTTTCCAACAATACAAACTGCAAATACCTGTCAAAAGTAGTTTTCCGAAAGCTGTATCATTGTAAACGTAACGTTCCCGAATTTTTTCAACTTTTTAAATATTTGCTGAGATATTGAGACTGAAATTTTCGTAAATTTTTTCGCAATTTTTACTTCTTTGCATGTTTTTATTTTTTTACCTCAGTCGAACTATTGTCAAAAATCAAAAAGGGAAGATTAATCGAGATCGTTGCGTTCGGAGTCATGCGAATTTGAGATATTTATAATTATAATTTATATTTTGTAGCTACAGACATTCAGAAACCAAAAAATCGTTAAGAAGTTTGAAATTAATAGGAAGTCAAAGTAAATGTTGAGCAAGCGTGGTGACAGCCATCAGCTTTTGGTGATTTATATGATTAAAAATGCTGAGCAAATGCACAAAAAATAATTATGTTTGCTTGAAATTTTTTATGAAAAATTGAAATAAAATGAACAAAGTCCTGCCTACATCAATACTATTTATTTATCATTTTGATTCATGTTAAATTGAGTGACACAACTTTAGATAACCAAATACTAGCTTTATCAATCAGCTAGTTGGTATTTCTACGAACTACTCATGGCAGAGAGTTTGACATTATTTGTCGCTTACATTCTTTCGCAAAAAAATCAATAAAAAATAAATAGAATTCAACAACAAAAATATTCTATTCATTAAAAAATAACAAAAGTGATATTGTGATACTAAATCCGAAAAAAATGTGAAAAGAAATCAGACGTCACCACACCATCTTACCGGCCAAAAGCAAAGAAACATTGAGTAAAATGATGAGAATGTAGAATTGATCAATCAAGGACACATATGTGCGCTTAATGCATCAAAGCAAAATATAATTGAGAAAATTTACGCATCACCATTTTGATTTTTTTTTAACTTGATTCCCAAACAATTTCATTGTTCTGTTGATGTGTTGAAGGATATGTTGCACCTGTAACGGTTTTGATGTTTTTTAATGAAATTATTGCAATTGTTCTGCAGCTATTTCGCGATCGCTGGTCTGTTCTTTATCGAATTCGAAATTTTCCTACAGCGTTTAATCAATTCACCAGCACGTTCTGATAGTCATCGACACAATTTTGTTGTTAAACATTGTGCGTGGCGCCATTGATTGTAAAAATTTCACGCGTCTTCCACGAATCATGTTCATGTCCTGAAGATAAGACCGCTTAGTTAATTGTAATCGCCGTGAGCTTGTCAATCTATCTTAAAAATTGTTGTAATGGCTTTGATTGATCGACTCAGGAGTGGAATCGAGAAACTCGTAATCGGCCCGTCCCAATGTTGACCAGCGGCCGGAACTCACTACAAGATCCGTGAAGCTGGAAGATGAAGATGAAGACCACGATGATGGCGGAGATGAAATTTCTGGCGCCATCATTTAATGAATTCGTTGGCGTTAATTATGAGGAAAAGCGTTAAGTGAATACACATGGTTGGTATGTTGACGATGAAGAAATTTATATGCATGCATATATTCATTTATTTATCAGTATTATTTATATGTACATATTGAGTGAAATAGTTGGATGGATGCTAAGTTTCTCTCAGGTTGATGCCAACTGATTTGAATGGTTATTTGCAAGATCTTGGACCCGAGTGAACATATGTAGATTGATTTCATCTGACGTGTTTCTTTTATTTGTGCGCATCTGATAGGAAATAAGTTGGTTAAAAATTTAAATCTACAATTCATTTGATTAGAGTTTGACTTTAAAATGACATTTTTTCACAAAATTTTACGCGGGAGAGTAAATACCCACAATCTAAAGATGAATATACGATGTTTTCAATTTAACTAATAATGGCTAACGAGTACGAGGATTCCAAAACACATGAGGACCGATATCACAATATTATGACTTACTATTAGGAATATACTTTTGTTATTTGTTTTATGAAAGATTTGATTCAACATCACACATCAAAATGGTAGCAATCCACAATCAAGTTTCAAGGAAAATATGAGATATGTCCGTAAAGTGTCGAGTCTACCTTCATATCTCCACACTGATGTTATTCTTTGTCATGTGGTAAGTGCAACCCCTCAAAGTAGTCCCCATTTGATCGAACAACAACCTCTCAGTTGCGTTTTCACTTCGTGCGGGAGTTCTGGAAGTCCATTATCGTCATACATGGCGCGACACCCCAAACCGAACCTTGGTCTCCATCATTAACCTCCGCAAATGGTCACGGTTCTATAACCTCGTTCTCCAGTTGATCATTCCTAACAAACTGGCTGTAAGAGTTTACTGTGTCTTCCCGTCGAGTCTTCGTCCCTCCTCCTGGACATTTGTCTTGCGATTTACCCTTCAATGTCCTTTGTCAAACTGCGTGGTCCGCCCGTTGCAATGCACCTAAAGCAACCAAAGTCTCTGCAGCGCTGGCACCACTATTTTCAAGCAAATCCGAGATTATTTCGTCAGCAAATGCTTGTCCAAATACAGAAAACCTAACCAATAAAACTCTGACGAAAAAGAAGGCCAGCTGCATACACAGGAAAACAAAGCTCCAAGTATTCAAATCTCTGTGAGACCTGTGTTATGCTACATGTGCCAAAAATTGCCCCTGACCCAAGCATCCGTAAATATATTGAACTTTGAGCCTTTGAGCGGATAATTGGAGCGAAGCCAGACGACGAACAATGGCGAATTTGATACAACCATGAGCTGTATAAAATTTTTGACAAGCCGGAGGTCCTAAAGATTGTAAGACTGCAGAAGGTACAATGGGCTGGCCATATGAATCATATGGACGACCAACGGATACCCAAAAAGATATTCGTTGGGAGAACTGAAGGGGGAGACTAGTGGAATAGCCGAGGAAACACTGGTCTGACTCTGTTGACGAAGACAGTTTATCGCTGCTAGGATTTTAAAATAAGAGGACGAGGACCAAGACCATTGGAGGCGATTATTGCAGGGAACGAAGGCCCCAGGGGTGTGGGGAAGGAGGGGTGTAGTGCTAAGAAGAAGAATCAATGTCTTGTTTGTAGCAGTATTCTATCACTGGCAGTATACTCTACTTGAATCGAAAGTCCAAGCCGGGCCTCAGCCTCCAGGATTAATCTCCACAAATAATCACGGTTCTGCGACTTTGTGCACCAGTTGATCATTCCCGTCGTATGCCCGGTCTTACTCCTGGACGTTTGTCTTGCGATCTGCCCTTTAATTTCTTTTTGGGCAGCCAGTTTTCTCCTGTTCTAGCTACATGGCCCGCTCATTGCAGTTTAGGTAGCTTCGCGCATTTGAAAAAAGAGGTGGTTTCTCAAATAATACGTACAACTCATCGTTCTAACATAGTTTTCACACTGAAGCTTCTCTGAACCACTACCTGCCACTACCTGCCACTACCATACAACAAAATAGACTTGTAGATGCGAAGCTTGTTTTGCCTATGCAGAAATTTTGACCTTAGAATGGAAAGAACGGAGTGACCAACTTTAGTCGCTTTTTAATTTTTTCATTTTTTCGGCACCTTTTTATAAAGGTTTCCAAATTGTAGTCTCCAACGGTCAGATTTAACCCAGCGTCTGATTTTGTCCGAAATTCTTCTTCTTTTTAGTCATGAATTAGGTTTTCAGTTGATTAAATTGTAGTTCAATTCGATTTGTTTCGGAATCTAACACATCCTTCTTCGACATCTGAGATTCATCGTGTCCACATCAGTGACCTGTTGAAGAGTAATTTCAAAAAGCTTTGGGGCAAGTACACCCATTTATAAATTTTCCTGCTGTCCATTACTTCAGCACATTTGGCGTCTAAGTTTTGACGGTCTGTTTGTCTTCGAAACGAAGTCCTTAGAACGTCATTTTCGATGTGGAAAAGAACCAAAACTAACAAGGAGCTGTTTCGTGACTGTACGGAGACTGGCACAGCTGTACGACTTAATTTTTGGCAAATGTTGCTGAACCAGACTTGATAAATTTGTTGGCGCACTATCTTGTTGAGGCAGCTCATACCGCTTGGCCGGTTACGTGAACCTTTTTTTACTGCATCACACACTAATTTCAATGATTCAACTTTGTATTCTCTAGTGATCATTTGTCCTCTCGAAGCATATTTCCGGTGCAAAACACTTTCATTATCAAAGATCACACGTAATATCTTCATAACATTGCTGAATGCTTCGACTGTGAAGACACTTTTTCTGAACAATGGCCTTAAACGCACGATTCATCACCAGAAAAAAATTTTCTTGAGTACATTTTCGCCATTCGAAACCATTTTCAAATTGTCCTGAACGATTTCAAACCGAATATTCTTCTGTTCTGCAGTTTTAGAGTAGAATAGCTGCATGGTTTTATATATCTAGGTACTAGGGTAGGTTACTTTTTTCGAAGATTGTTACGCACTAGGAGAATGTTCTGTGACAGTTGGTTCCTTTTCGATAAGAAAATCGTTCGCCCAGAAACGAAAAAAATGCATTAGACTTGTCAATTGATCGTGATACAAACAGTATTGATCGGCCAGCAGTCAATTTTGTTTAAACCAAGTATGTCTACTTATGTACGAGTTGACATATGTTTTGTTTTTGGAAAAGCCCCATTTACTTTTTGTCAGACCGTGTATGTAATTCTAAACTTTTACGGAAGGTGATGGAAATTATGTTTTCTTTTTAACCCTGAATTGCATTTGTGGTACCGTTTTCTACCCCTTTTTTCATTTTTGCCTATAAGAAAGTTCGTATTGCTCTGTGTTTGTGCAATCTTGGCATCTCAGTAGCGATGATGCACTTCCGCCAGAGCACAACTCGCGGAGTGCATCAGTGTTTCGTTTTATAACAAATAGTAGCTTCGTTAGATATAAGTTGGGGTAGAAAAGTTCCCCATTATTGTAGTTACGATAGTGTTTTCATTTATCATCTTTCCTTCCGTATTCACTTTTTTTTAGACAAAATGGCATGATATTTGAGTGAAGAAGAAATTGCAAAAATTTCGAAAGCAGACCTTTCAGACGACGACGGAGAAATCGCTCATCTTTTTGTAAATGATGAGGAGCTGAGCGATGCTGCATCGGTAATTATTGATGACGACAAAGGCTGTGAATTTAGGGTGACAAAGATGATGGGAGCGAAAAGCAAGGAGAGCAAGATATAAACAGAGAGAGTCCAGTTATTTCTACGGAAAAAATCGATTCCAACCGTCAAAAGCTTCACCTGCAACTTCTCATACGAGGGCTCACAACATTGTTCTGCAATTAATCGGCATTCAAGGATCCGTTGTAGAAAAACAGTATTCGACACCTCTTGAACAATGAGCCTTGCTCATTATTGGATTAGTAAAATTTTAGAAAAGAGAATTAGCAATGACTTGCCTGCTTTTGTTTTTTCATTGTAATGAACTGAAAATCGAATACGGAGTGGTATATTCAAGTCGAACAATTCCAGGGGTGTAACGACTTTGAACAGGTTCTCTGAGTTTCTGAGGTTTGATAACGTACAACCTCGTGAAGAAAGAAGAGATACAGACTGCCTGGCTCTTACTTCTAATAAATTTGACAGTGGATGAAATGCTAGTACCTTTTTGAACAACTGACAACGAAGTTTTTGTGGTTGTAAGGCGTTATTTGGAAAGTTATTTGATAAAATTAAAATTATCTTTATATTAAAAATATAAAGATGTCCCCCGTACTGCCTCAAGTCATAGAGCGTAACAATATCTTGAGGCATTATTTGAAGGACTTATATAATATAATTGCGCAGCTATACAAGGCAGAGCATGAGTCTGAAGTTGGATCGAGTCAGCCAAAGCTATTGAAAATCGGTCGTTGCTTCAAATGCCCACAGAACAAAAATGGCAATAACACCAAAAAGTGTTCAAAATGTGACAATTTAATTTGTAAATTTCATTCGAAAGAAACGAAAATTTACACGTATTGATGGGGTTGATGGAAAGCTGCAGAGACAAAGGGACAGGCTTTGATTCCAAAAGGATTTATAAAAAGTCTATCTTTTACCGAACCTAAAAGCCAACTTCCAAAGGCGATTAGGTAAACGTCGAACAAAAGTTCGCTGAAGTGAAATTCGTATGAAAAATTCTATGATTTCCAAGAAACTTTGCTACGAAATGCAACTTGATGATTCGTTGCGATGTTTACGAGATGTTATAAACTGTTTGATAAATCCTTAAGAAGTAAATTTAAAACGCATTCCTTGTTTGTTTCATCGCGATACATTTGTTTCTATGAGCGTTTTTTAAGTGTGAAACTTAAAGAGAGAACGTTTGAACGCTGAACAAAGTCATTAAAAACATTTAAGATCAGCATCAGCAGTCAGACAAAAAAGAACTGGGTCAAATAAGTATTCTCAGCAGAAATTTACAGAGCCATAACTATTTTAACGATCAGCTTATTCGTATTTTGCATTAATCCGTGAAATTACTTATTCAATCGAATGAGTATTTTCAGAAACCAATTCCTATCATTGGCATCACAAACTCAGATTTATGTGCAGTATTTTTAGGGAGTGACTTAGTAAAGTAAAATCGCAAACTTCCACGCGTAAATCGATAAAACATCCAGATCATAAGGAAATGAAAATTCGCCTCGCATCGTATATGCAAAATGTGAAATGGACAAAAGAAATCGTTTGCCAGCTTAGAGGCAATTAAAATAAATTGGCTTTTAATGTGAGAACTTGAATCTGATTAGATGAAACATATCAATTCGATACGAGCGCGATACGATCAAAATTCTGCGAATTTCTCACAGTAACCATATCTAGCTGATACTATTTTTGAATTTGACAACAATTGCCTGCAGTCGCTGATAATGGCCGTACAAAATAAAAACAAGTCATTGCAAAATGGGGGTTATGGATACGAAGAAATGTTTGTTTGGTTTTTTCCAACCTTGAGAAGTGGGACCTTATCTGTTGTCTACGCCGAATAAAATTTTCTCACTTATCACTGAAATTTTAATCAATTCTCCATGCACGTGTCACAAATGCCTTAAGAGATTTCTTTTAATCTTCTTAATTTTTTCGTGATACATTCCAGCTGTTATAAAGTCAGTTTTTCCATTAATTTACAGCAGAAATGCATTCGGTTCAAGCCAACGCATTTTGAGTTCCACGGGTGTGAGCAAACCCAGAATACGTTGTACCAAACCGCAGTGTGAAATAGTGCAAGCCTCATATAGTATGTGAGGTTGCCATAAATTACAAATAATATTGCTTAGGCATAAATTTACATATGCTTACCAAATAGTAGTTAGATGCAATGTGTGTTGCGTCTATCACCTACGCACTTTATCTTTCATCAAAGATTGAAAGATTCATGAAATAGGCATGCACGTTCCAAAAGCGCCATTGCCCGCCATTTGCCATCGAATCCGCGTCGGTTTAGTCAAGCACAGTTTACGGGCGAACTTATTCCCATGATTTATTTATTGAGATTATATTTTACATTTTTAGTAAACACAAAGACAGACGAATTCTTTACTCGTTATGAATAATGCATTAGAATTGTAACAGATTATGGGAAGCCGAGAATATGATTATTTTCTCGCTATCCAGGCCACATATATCGACTACTGTTTTACACAACGCGCTCCTTGAAGACCCCGTGCGCCTCCGGGCAATCTTGCTCGAAAGTATCTTACGTTTGGCATCCACGGTTAGGTCGTCGCACGGAGGCGTTTAAGGTTACCAACTCTAACAGCGGAGGTAAGCAACGACACTCGCTCCACAATGTTGATGCAACGCATCCATACTAAGTTAGGCAACATTTTTGAGCTGTGCCACCAATCGAATTAAGAGAGAAAATAATTAAACAAAAAATTGTTTATGAATTTTAATTATATCACAAAACAAGACGTCAAATTCAAAAGCATAGAACTTACTATTAAACAATAATTCCAATTGAAATTATTCAGTTTGCGAAATTCGCGGAAAACATTAAACATTCCGTCATTGTTCGTTGCGAAGAATCGCGAGAAAATCGACTATTGACTCTTTCGCCCACGGTTACGTAAACTTATCAATTCGCCCGGATATTCAAAATTGCTTGAGCGACGCTAATTAAAGTCTAACCATTTGCAAAAACCATATTTGAAAAATATTTATCTATGTTAAGTGGAACGAAAGTCGGTGGAGCTAGTTACTGAGACGCTGCCGCAAGCACTTCCGAGAAAAAAGTTAATGTTTACGTTAGGCATTTGTATAATAAGAAACTTCTTATAAATCTTAAGACCATTAAAACTAAAATATGTGTACGCATTCAGAAAACTGTGGATAAATTAAAATAAGATTTGTTGTCGAGAAATCTCGCTATATTTGGTAGCATCAAATAACAATGGAAAATTTTCAATGTTCTGACCTTTGTGCACTCGACTGTCAACAATTTTTTTTATAATTAATATGTTAACACAGACAAACACGTTGGCATGAACTTATTTTCAACGCTTAGTTTACTTCCAATAGTTTATATTTATTTATAGGCCTAGCCCGGAGTAATGTGTCAAACAGTTCTAGGCTAGGCGCTCCGGTTGACAGGGTAGGTAGCCCAGTAGGTCTGTTGTGCCGCTGGGAGTCCGTAACGCAGGGTGTAAATAGCCTTCACCTCTCTACCTAAAAAAAATAAGTCCAGAGCGTGGAACGGATTTGAAAAAATAAATTTTCAAAAAAATTGAGTCTACCATTGAAGCAAAATAAGTCCTGTTGTTAGTTTATTATTGCTGCATCTGGTCAAACTTTTTGAGATATAAATATTATTGTTATATGCAACAACTTGCCAACAATGACATATCTATTTTCAGAATGTATGTGCTCATTTGAAAATTCAGGCATCATTACATCTTTCAAAAAACCTTTCACATGCATCACTTGCAAACTTTGTCGGGACGTACATAACGCAGTAACAAAAATATAGACCCAGTTTGAGCATGTTCTTTACTTTCACATATTGGATTTGTACCAACGTTTTCTCGGTTTTCCACATGGATTTTATTTTTATAGTGAATCTATATTCCTGGAAATCGGTATGATTTCGGTAGTAGGTAGCTTTTTGGAAATGAGTCGCGATAATAAGTATTGCGACTATGAAAAAAGAAATTTATGGTACATTTGCATTTTAGGTTTCAAGCAAAGGTGCAAAGCTCTACATGAATCCCTATAAAGTGCATATTGAGGATTGTTTGATACACAAGTTTAATCTTGGACACGACGCAATGGAGGCCCATCGGAATATAAGAAGAATTAAAACAAAAGATAAAAACAAGAAAACGAGCATGTCAACCGTTTCATCGCTTTCGTAATGTACAACGAGAGTTGGATTAGTCGTAATTGATTTCACCTTCGCAAAATGAATTCTAAAATTTAAAAGAAAGACCTTTCTTCCAATTTTGTGTGTTAAATTTTTATTTTTTCGCAATCGATTTTTTACTGTTATATTTTGATCTTCGAATGACAGTTTGAAGATCAGTCACGATAAGAACGGTCCAAGAAGATGATAGATGGTGATTTATAGCAAGTCATTCAAAGAGGTGGTAATATGACACTTTCAGAATCATTTGAGAGGTGCGAGGCTTACAGAACAACTACGTTAGGATATGTGATAAAGTTGGATACAGAACAGCACGATTGGATATGTGATGAGTTGGATGTTTGGGTACCCCAGGAACTTTCGCAATGAAACAAGTAAATTAAGTAAGTCAAAGTAATTAAGGATTTCTCCAACGGGTGTTTACTGGAGATGACAAGTGGATTTGTCCAATAACGTGACACATCGCCGGAAAGTTTGCAAAATAGATGAGTAACCACTGTTCATTCCGAAAGCCAACCTACAGGAAGGTCTGATTGCCTGTTTTACTGGTGTTCTTTCGTATCACTTGTGTACGTGCTATGGCTTATCTATGAAAATTATAGAAAGTTGTCCTAAGTGTTCTAGGGCACCAAACCACCGCAATACGAACGTAAATTGTTAGAAACCTAAGGCCTAGTGCTACGGAAATCTAAGGAGAGGTTCGATCTCTACGACAGGCCATGGAGACCCCGCCATATGTCTCTGTCAACCTCTAGATGATGAGGAGCCTATCTGGACTAAAACGTGGTTGTTAGTGGGGACTAGTTAGTAGTGTTTGGGCACCAAAAAGTTGTGACTTGGATTTCCAACACTAGTCTTAACTGAGTATTCATTGGTATATAGGAGCGTTAGGCGACGGAACAAATAAACTCAGCCTATTGGGATGATCAGAAAAGGCCTAATGGCGACGTGTACTCACAGGAATATATGAGCCAAGTTATAGGCAACAGGTCCAAGAAAATTAAAAAATTGAACTCTCTTGATTTTCGCACAACAAATCCATTCGATTTTTTTTAAACTTTTTAACCTACATTATAAAAATGCATACTTTTGTAGCGAGTTTTTATGGTTTCGGACTCAAATTATAAAATAAAAATTTTGAAAATATATAATTAAGAATAAACAATATAAAATTAAAATAAAAGAATAATAAAACATAATAATAAAACGAAATAATTTCATTAGAAATATTATTTTTAAGTAAATTTAATTTTTTTATTTAATTTTTTTAGTTATTTTCATTTTATCTTTAATATAAAAATGATTTTTTTCTTGAATTATTTTCATTATAGATTTTCAATTTTTTAATTTATTTTATGAAAAAATTTAAAAAAATTAGTATTTTCTTAATATTGATTCAATTTTAATTTAAAAAAAAATAAAATCGATACACATATGCATATAAATAAAATAGAGACATACCTTAACGGTTCAAAATTAATTCAGAATGGTGTATTGACATCGAATTTCCTTGATTTACAAATAAAATTATTAAACAAGAATTTGATAGTTGTCGACATGGTAAGATGCAATGCACTTAAATTCAAAAATGCGCGCCAAAGCTGTAAGAATAAAACATACAAATTATTACACAGTGAATTTCGAAATCATAATTTTGTAGTTTTAAATATTTTTAGAATATATCAATGAAAAAACTGAACAATTTTAATTAGATAAAGCTAAACTTTGCTTGTGTTTTATACACGTGTTTTGAATTAACTAAGATATTTGTTATGTTTGCATCGTTGCAAAAGCAACAGTCCCAATTTTTTCCTTTCACATTTAGAATTTTGCGACTGATTCGAATAAAGCGAAAAACTACCAGAGTGTTTAAAAGTTAACAACTCGAAGGATAACATTTATTTTTGTCATACGGTTGCTTGGCGTCGGATTCTAGGACATAAAAATGTTTATGAATTTATGTGTCGGGTTTGGGTCCAAAACCTACTATGGAATACTTGAGAACCGCTGTCAAAAGCGGGAATACCGAGGATATTTTGTCGGTATCATACAAAAAAGAGATTTTATTTCTTTGTTGATATCTATATTCGAATCGAAAAAATAAGCGAAAAGTTTTGGGAGCAAATGTCAAATTCAGTTACTGCAAACCATAGCGTAACCACAAAAGTGTATCAATGCTTCGAACTCTATCTTACGTAACACGACTCCTTTTTTCTAGATGCATTGGTGTATGTAAGCATAAATTTTTAGAGATAGAACATCAAGTCGAAGGTCCAGAGAGAAATTCGTTTACATTCTCTTGAGTTCTATGCCCACATACAACCACTTAAATATAGTATTGCACCGGAAGAATTATTGTCATTTGTGTGACAATAAGGCCCAGAAATCTAGCCCTCATTCACGTACCTTGCCTTATTTTTAAGCTCTCTATCTTACAAAGCTCACTTTATTTGCTCATGAGGTGCTTGTATCTCATTATTTGTGATGCCCCTCCGGCCCGTGTACTCGTTTCAAAGGTTGCGATATTCAACAAAGTTTATACGCAAGCTTAGTCTTGGTACTACAGACATAAAACTGTTTGTTCTGCGTATCACGAAGGAATTGCTGGCAATTTTAAAGTGGACGTTGTGGTTGTAATACGTTTTTTGAAAGCGCGATGATTTCAAAAGCTTCACAATCAAAATTCAAAAATTAGGATGTGTTAGAGATGTAAAAAGGAATTATATAAACGAGAAGCTGAAGGTAAAATAGTCCTAAAGCCAAACAACCAACCAAACCAAACCAAACAGGAACCTAGTCTTCCGATTTGTGCAAACAAAAGACCATAAAAACAGTCATATGAAATAACAAGCACCGAAAAGAGAAAAAAAATGAGACAAAAACCGTGATTCTAACGAATAAATTGATAAAAGATCAATCGGCGTTGTCTGCATTACCAATTATGCTTGATTAAATCCTTTGAGGCAATGCGATTTGGACCACTTTCCATCATAAAATTTCTACATATAATAGGTCACAGCATATGCATTTACTGCCAGGTGCAAACTTGTGGTATCATTGTCGAAAGTATGAGGAAACCAAAGATCTTAAGACCAATCTACGATGATCTATCGAAGGACGCTCATGTTGGACGCATTTTGAATGGACCTCGCACCGCCGATTCGTTTTAGTTTCAATTTTTTTCATGAAATTTCAAAGAAAAAACTAGTAACGCGTTTTTCTCGAAAAAAATCTTTTTTACACGGCTCTGCACTTTTTTCAAAATAGCTTCACCGATCGTCTTGATTTATTAACGCCTATTCAGGTTTCGTCTATATTAGAATGATGTCAAAATGTCAACTTTTTCAATTCTTAAATCGAAAAATATTACAAAAGAATTACCTTAAATTAACTTTTTCTGGGGTAGACATACTGGATCTAAATTTTACTGAATTTTCCGTTTCTGACAAATCAACCTCAACACAATAGGCTGTTGAGGACATCATACCGTTTTCTTTTTCACGGCTGCACCAATGCCGCTTTTTTGGATGCAATTTTGATGTAACATTAAAAGCGGGTTTTCACACATTTCAAAAATGTAATAATTTACTCTTGAAAGGAATTAGATCGATTAATAATTTAGGGCCTATGCTAAAAGTTTTCAAAATAATTTATTTTGCAGGTCTATCAGTTAGGAAGAGCTGCTAATTTGACATAGGATCATTCGAACTTTAATAAACAAAGCCAGAACAAAAAAAAAAAGAAAGAAAAAGAGTAAGGAGAAAAAGTAAAAAGAGTAAGGTCGTTTTTTTTAATTTCATATCAAATAACTTTGTGTCGATTAAATTTCGCAATGTGTTTGTTTTTCTTATCTATGTCGTGTTAAAATTCAGCATTCTTAACGTGCCTGAATTTTTGATTGTTGCAAATGCAACGACTTCCAACTTTTGACATTTAAAATATTATTCAAATAAAAATCAGTAGTGCCAAAAAAAATTTCTGGGTTCAATCCAAAATCCAGACCGTTGCATTTTCAAAGATTAAAATTCAAGATCCATTGCTTTTGCAACGTTCCACTCCTTTAGACTGGTTTAGACTCCTAAAAATTTCCTTTTTTTTTCACAATGTTCAAAATTTTGTGGTCTTCAAATATGCTGAAACCATTTCTACTTCTTAATTTTTAACTTCAAACCTGACAGAGAGGCAAAGGAGATAATGATAAATATGACAATTAATAAAATAAAGATTTTGGTGCTGAAATCTCCAGAGAGAAAATTAAGACCAAAGAGAAAAAAAGACCAAATATTCTGAAGTATAAAAGTCTTATATTGATGCTGAATGGTTAGACGACAATTTCCTTTCTTGAAGAAAGGAAAAAGTATTTCCTAATATAGAAGAAAGGGTAATTAAGGAAGGAAAATGTTAAGACTGATTTAATATCATCAGTTCATAACTATATTCATGAAATTAGCAATTTGTAAGGTTTACTTCTTGTTTTTATCACTCTAAATTCGTAGTTCAGTTGTTTTTTGACTTCTGACACAACTTAAGTTCAAGTGCGATATGTTCTTCACAATCTACCCTTACTGAAAATCTCATGCTTATAATTCAAGGATTCATTACATTCCTACGCTAGCAACTTCACATAAGCCATCAATTCAAACTTTTTCGACAATTTGGGCAACTTTCTGATGGGGAAAACTAATTCATATCAGAAGTGTTGTCGAGGTGATTTTCCTGGAATCTGGAATCCTGACGTGCGCCTGAATTTGAGAGCATTGGTCTTAGCAAAATGGCGCATAAGGAAAGGAGCTTATGCGCCATTTCGCGTGAAGGAAGAAATACTGTGTGAATAATATGAGCGAAATCACACTTTGACGGATAATGTGATTATTTCCAATTCTTTATCCATAAATTTCCTCCTTACCAACCTGCCACTACGGCATTATTGTACTGTCATGTTTAAAAACTGAATATCGTCAGGTGCCTGCAGTTTGAATCGTTGTAAACGCAACGGTCTCGAATTTTTTGAATTAAATTTTTTTTTTTTTTTTTTTTGGAAAGTTATTCTGAAATTTTGTGAACCCTTTTCGCAAATTCTGATATACTAGTTTTCCACTAGTTTTTCATTACGGTCCTATAATCGTGAAAATCAAAAATTAAAAAAATTCGCAACAATGAAAACATCAGACACCTATATCGTTGGGAAATGCTAAGGCGAGGAACACTTTTACATTATAGTATCTCAACAACCAAATATATAGAAACAGAACAATACGCTGCAGTAAAGGATGTTTACCAGTACGATAACCTGATTCATCGTCGAATGGGTTTTTATGCGTTCCATCAAAAACTGAAACGGACGCCCCACCGCTTCGTGGCCAAATCGTTCGATACCCAAAGAACATTTCAAAGGAACATCATAAAATTTATTGACTTGGAGAATTCTTCCTTATTCTCGGGTCCAATTGGCTTTTCGCTCGCAAACGAGTGCTTTTTTACACTTGGTCTTGATAGTTTGTTATTATTATGGCGACATGATGATCATCTGAAATGTTTATAACATGTATGAGCTCATACGCGCGAGAAGTTTTACTACAGCATGCGTAGACTTTCAGTTCCTTTATTTGCTTCCCCATGCCATCTGGTCCTCCGTTCTCGATCCCCTGGTAGCCCGCCAGCTTGCTAGGCAGCCCAGCAGCGAACAATGTGGGCTGGTCGACTCTGTTGGTTTTTCTTGTTTGGTTCGTTTCGCTTGATTGGTTCTTGTGCCCTCCACATCTAAGCTACAACAGCAACAAGAATCTACACTGTAGATACTGTTGCCGAGTGAGTGCTGCTGCCGTGGCTGCTGTTGTTGATACTGCTTTACATTCAAAAGATGTAAATACAAAAGATACGGTTAGGAAATATTTACGATAGAGCAGCAACGAGACAGTAATGATGCTGATGACTATAACTAGGGCCGACCAGCAACGTGGCAAGAATAGCCACAACATCGTACTACCAGTGCACCCCGAATCAAGTTACTGTTTACGATAAGTCTAAAATAGCTTACAATCATTACAATTTTCTTTGGGGTTGATTTTGTTGCAAGTTATTCAACCGACTGATAGGAAAATGATTGCATATGCTGGTGAATACTGCGATTGAACTTCTGCATCCTAAACGACGAGGTTATTATTAGCTGCCGACATTATCAACTATGCAGATATCAGTCGGATGCCACTCCATCAACGAGCGACACAAACTCATTATTGAAAAGTGCATCGTTTCTCATATGGGGGCAAATGATAATTATGAAGGGATGTGTAATTAATGAGTATGATCTGTTGCACACCAATTATATAATGTGAACTTCAATTCCAATATAAGCGTTTAACAAGATTCAAAGAAGAGGCAGATAAGAGAGAATGAGGAATAGAGTCCAAGAAAATCCAAAAAAAAATCAAGGATTGTCATCGGTAACAATCTTATGTATTTTCAAAAAAATAATAAAATAATAAATATAACCTAAATAAATAAAGTAAGGCAACCGATCGGTCGCACCTGTAGCGAAAGAAAGGAACAAGGTTTTAAAGACAGGGTTATTTGACGCCTGGACGTGGGGGTTAGGACATTATTTAAGCCCTGATCTTTCCATATTACATACACACACAAACACACGCACAGAAAAAGCTTACTCACTCATTTAGATTAAAATAAAAGAATCAAAAATCAAAAGATGTGAATTGTGCACCTGTGAATTGTGCTGCGCTGATTCTGACCACCTGTCAATTGTGCTGCACTGGTTCTGACCACTTGTCAATTGTGCTCCGCTGATCCTAATCGTGCTCCCCGTAGCACGAATCTGCACCTTGACTGGTTTCAGGATTCACCTGTTCTGCTGCGCTACCTCGGATCGAGCACGCTCTATTGATTGATAGTCGTATTTAGTCCTATTGATTCTTCAATTAGTTGAGACTTCTATTGAAACTCTGATTGATATTTCTTGATACTTCCTCTATAGGTTGTGTGTCTCGATACTTCTATTGATACTTGAATTGATTCCTTTAAGTGACCTCTATTGGTTGTGTGTCTGTATGGTATTTCTATTCTATATACACTGATACGTACACAACAACCTAGTGAATCATATCAATAGTAAAATTTATCGCAAATTACTTCCAAGAAATTTTTTTGGTTTGTTTTGCGCCTGGAAATATATATTTTTTTTGAGACTTTTTTTCTGACATTTCATTTTACTGAGACTTTTTTTTATTTACTTTTTTTTTTATTATCAATATTATTTAACTTAATACCTAAATCTAACTATTAATGTTTCTATTTGAATTTTATTCTTACTTCTTTTTCATCTCGTATGATTTTCTTTTAACTTAAAAAAATGGGTACATATAAAAAAAACTTAACCAAAACAATTAATTGTTATATTCAAAATTAATTGTTATTTTATTTATTTATTCATTTATTTCAGATATATATGTATAGATATATATACATATACATATATATATATATATATATATATATATATATATATATATATATATATTGTTTGTTACTTTAATATCGCCTACACCTCGGAATACGTAACAATCTTCTTGCCTCCTATTTCCCCTTTTGTCCACCACCTTTAAATTCGAAATTCCAGCAGGTTCTTAGCAACCTTGCCGATTGAGTTTGCACAGTATCAAGGAAGTTGCTCAATTGGTCTTATTTTTAGATTATCTCGTCAAATAGCGTATTCGAAATCGAATCTTGATTATTTTGTAGGCTTCCAGTACGTCCAAAGATTTGTTCAACTCATTGTTGCATCGCAGTCGGAAATTATCTCAATTTCATTGTGCTCCGATGACTCTTCTCCTTTTTCTCGAGACATCTCGATACAAGGACATCTGTTTCGTGCACTCATTTCAAATTTCAAGGTGTTTGAAGTTTGCATCGTTGAAAAATTTTAGTAATTTTACTCACATTTTTAAATGTTTCTGCATTCTGCTTGATTTTCATTCCAGTCTAATCACGTACTTCAAACAAATAGTGAAAAAATTTGTGACGATGCAAACTTCAGACACCCAGAATTGAACACTTTCGTCTAATTTGAAGTCCCTATAAGTGTAGTCAAAATCCATGATCCAGGTCCCATAGTTCTGCCCAACACATAGGCTGCGGCTGGAGATCGTAGTGTTGATTTCAATTTAGGAATTTATGGAGACGATAAAACTTTGAAAGAGGTCATATACTCTACTTTACAGGGTAGAAAAAAATACATTTTATTCCAAAAAAGGCTTTATATTGAGAATCTATAAAGCAATTGCCTTTTAAAGATTTTCGTAGATGTTTTCTTGATAGGGTATCACGCAGTAATCAGTAGCCAGCTCAATATAAATATCACATTCCACATATTGCAGATTTTCTGTAATGATTTGAACGTTCATTTTGCTTTTTGCGGAAGTATCCTCCCCCTGGTGGAACTCAACTCGAACTCACTTCAACTCAAATCCTTATACTTTGAATCATTCATGTCATTAAATAATTTTGTATATTCATTTGCCTTCTAGTTCCTAAGCAAACCTTGAGTAAACAGCGCGAAAGATCTTCACTTTATGCATCCGGACAAAGTCATCGAAGTTCGGATCAAAGAAATCACCAGGCTAATTAGACCACAAATTTGAAAGGCCTTTTTTTAAATTTCAGAAACTTTTTAAATAGTTTGAATCAAAATTTTGTAATTTGTTTTTATAATTAGGACTCAACTGACACTGCACTTGATTTTCAACCTGACTGAAATTGTCGGCAAATAAAGAAAAAAGTGACCAGATTCGAGATCGTTGCGTTTGCAACTGGTACTTCAGTGCTTAAACTAGCTTCATAAGTTTTCAAAACTATATATACTCACTCCTTGCTTCCAACTTGGATCAAATTCCTTTCTTGTGTGCCCATAAATTGAGGATGATTATTAACAGGCTATGTGAAAAAGGAGAACTATTGGGCCGGTATTATTCTGGATTAGCAGGCACTCCTAACTTACTAATATAAACATATTTTTTTGAATGAATACTCTGCATAGCTACCACAACCATACAGGCAGATTTCGGCGTCTGTATTACGTGAATATTAGTAGGATCGCTGATTCGCACCATGTAATTTTGTCAGTAAGGTATTGGATGCGATTGACTCCACGATCGAAAAGTATGAGTACGTAAAAGAAAAAAAAACATTGGCACACCAGACTTCACCCTGGGCGTTGCCATAAGCGAATTCGATATTTTGGGCTTTTGACAGAAGTTCAGGTGAACAAAGTATGGTACTGTCAGCTGGAAATCTTTGACCAATTGTTATATGTGACAGAGACGGTTTTATCATCGCGCAAAGTTTAAGTACATACAGTGTTTACACTTCAAACAATGGCTTAACCACCAACAACCGCTAACACTTCAAACAAACGGCCATTCTAACGGCATTCCACTTTAATTTTCCAAATGTGTTGGTATTTTCAAGCCAAACCGGTTGGTGATAAGATATAACGAAAAGAGTGCGGGACATACAAAAAGACTCACGTATACTTTTCCACCGGAAATTTATTTTCACACACATCTAAGCTCAGAAAGCTCGCCATTACGATCTCTCCACTCACTTACGTCGTTTAATGTCTAAGCTCTCCATTTTGTAAAGCTCGCTTTTTTTGCTACATGGAGTATTCGCATCTCTTTCTTTGTGATGCACCTGCGGACTCCGGCGTTGGCGGTCTGATACCAGCAAAACGACGTAGCAAAAAGGTTGTTTTCTCCTGGTGACTTTTAATTCAAGAATATATCTTAAGACTCATAATGTTATACGTTGAAATCGACGCACGTGTGAAATTTCCAAATATTTCATGGTAAACTTTTTTACACGAGTACGCAGACCTCATTACCTCTATTTACGAACGTGTAGTTTAAAACACAAGCCATTTAAATTCAGACACTTTATGGTCCCTGATAACCAACCAGATCGTACAAATTTTTCACTTCAGAAATCTCCATTTTTCAAAAACATGAAAGTTACCATGATCCTTGTCGCATGGATAAATCCATAGAAAACTGTCAAATGTCAAAAGTTTTAGTGAAACACCTAGTGCAATTCATGACCAATAAATCTAGAATCTTGTTTTGTCCGACCGGGGTGGAAATGTTGCTTGTTTCTCCTCCGATCGAAATTCTGTCATTATTCATGTGTTCGCTTCTAACATTCACATTTGCGTTTCAGCGCTATACCATCTTCCGTGTGTGCTGTGATTCGCGGTTTCGCTGTTTCGCGGTCTTAATTTTCCATTTTTATAGGCTCGTTGATTACACAAACAGGTAACGATCCTTTTACGTAGGTATGAATACGTCACTAATTTTTTATATGAAAGGAGTTCTTTTATTTGATCCCGCTCTCTTTTGTTTGCTGTCATTGTGCGGTATAGTCTTGTAAGTTTTTGTAAGTTATTTTGGCGGCTTGAAGATGATCTCCACATAAGAGATGGCGTGTTCGTTTATGATTCGTCCGTCGAATGTTTTTTAATTGTATATTTCAGTATTTTCGAACACGTTCGGAATTTGTCCTTTACATTGTACATGTAGTACTGCAACTGTTTTCCTAATGTAAGTTTACGTATATTTGTTGCTAGCCTATGTGGTTCGCAAAGTTGAGTTCAGTTTTTGCGTTTGGTTTCCGTACATTTTTTGGGGTCCCTTATGTGTTCCTAAAATCTTGATCTTACTACACGTTCTGATTGACCGATGCAGCTTTATTGGCATGTACATTTTAATGTATATACACCCTGTTTGTCAAGCGTACCTCTTTCTTTGTTACTGTGTAAAATATTTGTTCAAAACTGCTCCTTATTTTTTTTTTTTTTTTGTATTTTTTGAGGTGTCTGTTCAAGTCTTACGCTATACCTTATTGTCCCGTTTTTATACTGTTGGGGGTAGTTGAACAAGTTGCGTATAAACCTGTCTGCGGGTTTCCTTTATATCTAATACTCGACTTCTTATGATGTTTTCCTCTTCTTTACTGAGCTGTCTGAAGTTTGTATTGCTGCAAACACAACCGCCTCCACTTTTTAAGTAGAGTCATAATTCGGAAAAGAAATTACAAAAATTTCATTTACATTGTCAAAAGATAGTGTAAATACAATTTTCCAAATTCCAAAAATGGAATAAAAATAGAGACCGTTGCATTTGCAACGATACAATCTTCTGACATCTTCTTTATTGTTATATCAAGGTAATCTTTTTTTCATTCCTTTTCTTTCATTATGGATTTTAGATTTTTGTTGTTTGTGATCTTTTTTTTATTGAGGTATTTTAGAATTTATTCTTCGTCATATGAATACAACTAAAGTTCTAGATACCCAAATATTCTGGAATTCTTTGGATGGTCGTTTAATGAAGCTTGTTAGCTTGACAGAGAACTTCATCAAAGTGCAAATTTAATAGCAGTTTCTTATCTAAAATACCACCAAGAGCTAAGAAACTATCTACTTGGCTGAATTTGTGATGTTCAAGCTGATAATTGCAAATGATGTTAGAGTTTTTCCGAGAAAAACTTAAAATTTCACATTGTCGAGGTTCAAACAAAGTTAATTTGTTTCAGACCAGTTAGAAACTGCGTTTAATTTGTCTTAAAGGAGTTTCGTATCTCTTGGGGACGTAACCACATTTCGTGGGGTCATCGGCATAAAAAGATACATATATATAGGTATATCAGACAGGAAACAAATACGAAATGAAGATGTTGAAAAGAAGAGGACCAAGGTGGCTGCCTTGTGGAACGTCGGAAAACACTTTTGTTTTCTTGGATATAAGCCCTTGAAATTTAACATATTGTGTCCTATTTTTGAGATAAAGTTCAATCCATTCCAATAAAAGGCCACTCATTCCGAAATTTTTGAATTTGTGAGATAGAATTTTGTGGTTCACGCGATTACACTTACTAAATTCCGTATGAATTGCGTCAATTTTGTGACTTTTTCCATTGCACAGAGGATGCTAGAGACCATTACATTAACTTTCGTTAATGTCGATTGATTTTTGCGAAAACCGCGCTGTTGATTACTTAGTCGGGGTTCAATGTTTGGGGATATTCTCAAACAGACTATTTTTTCAAAGAGTTTTACAACGACTGACAGGATTGTATTCTCTCTGTAGTTTTCAACTGATACCTTACCTTCATTTTTATAAATCGGAATCCGATATGAAGTTTTCCAAGTAGCTGGGAAAGTTCCGGAAGGGAGAGATTTATTGAAAATAATATACAAGGTCTGTCTCAAAACGGCGGCCCAGACGCATCAAATGATGCAAAATGCGTATGGTAGAGAGTGTTTATCTCATACCTTTATCTTTGAGTGGCTTAAACGTTTTAAAGAAGGCCGGGATGCGCTGGATGACGACGAACATTTTGGCCATCCAAGATTAGTTGTGAACGAAATGAACGTTGAATTTGTGCGTTAATTTATTAAAAATGAGCCAAAAATTAGCATTGCGTTACATGGAAATGGAGCTTAATATATCCCGTGAGTCGATTCATCGCATTTTGACGGAGCACTTGGACCTCAGAAAGATTTGTGCAAGATTCGTTCCTGACAAGCTGACTGATAACCAAAAATTGCTTCGCATTCAACATTGCAAAAACTTGATTAAGGAAGACAAAAAGGACCTAAACTACCGAAATATCATTGTAACGAGTGACAAGGCATGGTGTTATCAATATGATCGCGAAATCAAGCAACAAATTGCAGAATGGCAGCATCCGGATGACTCCAAACCCAAAAAAGTTTGGAGAAGTCAAAAGTCAAATCAAAGTTGATTTGTTTTTTACGATTCCAAGGGGATTGTCCACAAAGAGTTCATTCCTCAAGGCCAAACGATTATTGCTGTGTTTTATATTGGTGTTAGGAAGCGTTGGTTTTGGCGAATACGTCGTGTTCGACCAGAATATCGTGAATGTGGAAGTTGGCGTTTGTTACATGATAACTCTTGTGACCGAATTTTTAATAAAAAAAAATGGCATTCTTTCCATTAACCACTCGCCGTATTCCCCATATTTGGCACCATATGACTTTTTTCTGTTCGTTTCCAGAATGTCGAACAGAATGTTTTCAATGTTTTGGGAACATTGAAGTTCTAAACATGATATCAAAGAACGACTTGAATAAATCTTTTAATACGCTTATAGACCGTGCAAAGTGGTCTAGAGATGCCGAAGAGAACTACTTTGAATAAAATAAATCTGATTTACGGAAATCATTGGTAGTTTTCTTTATTCTTGACCAGTCCGGGAACTTTTGAGACACACCTTACATGGCGACCTGATTAGTTGATCTTGATAAAAATCGAAAAGTGAGTAAATCAAGACCTGGCTCCTTATTGAGATCGAGTCGGTTCTAATGTCTCAGATATTTCATCTTAATGCAATATTGATTTCCTCAAATAGAGACGTCGCGTTTGAGTTTGAAGAAACTCTGAGAGATAGAGAGTTGGAATGTGAATATACGGATTGGAAATGGTCTGCGAAAATTTGCAAATGTCCTAAGGATTACAAGAGCAGCATTTTTGACATATATGGATATACAGTATCGACCAAAACAAATGCAAATCAAATTAGTTCCATGATGTTGGGCAGCGAAACCCCAAGTTTTAGAAGTAAAGTGTTTTATATTTATTTCATTAGTATTGTTCCAGTCATTTAAAAAAAAAACACAATCATTCTACAAAAAATCGGTAATTTTTACCACTAAATTCTGGAAAATTTACGAAAACTTCTTTTTTTTATCGGACAAAACAAATGCAACTCTGGCAACTCGGTTTGATAACAGTTTTTCTCGAAATCTCGAAATGCAATTTTTTCCATGTAACTGATTATTATTTAGGTTAGTTAGATTGTAGCTGATAGTTGTGTGCATTATTTACTAATAGAAAGTGTCGCTTCGTAGTGTAAAGCTATTTTTACCATCGAAAAACTTTAAAACCTAAAAATGGCAAATGAAAAGCATAGTGCGGATATAAAAGTATTAATTATAAAGGACTTTAAGAGTGGTGTATCTCAAAAGATTATTCCCGAGAAATATAATATAGAAAAATCGGTTGTTTCCAGAATAATAGCTCGATATTTTCGCACCGGGAGTGTTGAAACTGTACATAAAGGGGGGGAGACCAAGGAAAACAACTGAACGAGAGGACAATCTGATTTCCAAGAAAAATAAAATTAATCCGTTTGTCTCATCCACAAAGTTACTAAAAGATCTCGATTTAAATGTATCGCAAAGAACCGTTAGAAGACGCGCAGTGGAGCTCGGATTGCTTTATTATCGGCCAGCAAAGAAATCTTTTATTTCAATTAAAAATAGAAAGCGAAGGTTAGCTTTTGCACGTTCTCACATTAACTGGACTGTTCAAAAATGGAGGACCATTCTTTTTAGCGATGAATGCAAGTTCAATTTGCAAGGATCGGACGGAATTTGTCGTGTAAGGCGTCCTAAAGGAAAGCGTTTGGATCCAAAATTTTGCAAAGGCACTATTAAACACGGCGGAGGGTGTGTAATGGTCTGGGGGTCCATGTCAGGGCAGTGTGTAGGGCCAGTTCACAAAATAGATGGTATAATGGAACGGTGAAACGGATGGTATAATGGACAGCGTGAAAATATTAGTAACAAAAGTGAATTGTTTAAAGAAATTAAAAAAGTATGGAATCAGATCCCACAAACAATAATTGATAATTTAATTGACTCTATGCCCCGCAGGTGCCGAGCTGTCATTAAAAATAATGGATTTGCCACAAAATATTAATTTATTAATAATTAAAAAAAAAACCACGAAGTTGCATTTGTTTTGTCCCATCAAAAAATTAGTTTTCGTAAATTTAATTGAATTTTGTACGTAAAAATGAAAGATTGCTTGAAGATTGTGTTTGATTTTCTTTTAAAAGGTTTGTAAAGCAATAATGAAATAAAAATAATTTACTTTCCATTAAAATTTTGGACTTCTGCTGGTTAATATCGTGAGAGTGATTTGAGTTGCATTTGTTTTGGTCGATACTGTATATAATATGTGGAAAAATATTTAGGAGATCCGTGAGACTTTCGTTTCGTATTGACAAAGTCAATTGTTTTTTTGGGTCTTAGATGATAGTTTCTCCAACTAGTTTGACATACGACTTATATGCTTCTCGTGATTTGAGTTGAAATTCTTTAACGAACTCATTATATTCGGCCCTAATTTATCCACTGTTGCAAAAGCAATAGGTTTGCATTTTTGATTTTTTTGTTTTGCGGATACTTGGAGTGCAAATTTTGTGAAATTATCTTCACAATTACAACTTGTTGACCAATCTGCCAGTTTTTTGTTGTCGTGTGATCATCGAAAAAAATAAAAAAATTGGAAAATTCAGTACTCTTGCATTTTGCAGGGATGCAAATTCGGGGTCTGCAAACTTAGCGAAAAAATGTTGTACAGAAAATGTTAAAGTATCGATGAATGATTGTTGATGATCATTTGCACGTACGACTTTCTTCCGCCATGATTTTTCAGTGAGTACGAATACTTTTTCTGGCAAGTGTAAAAAGGCGCCATAATGCTAATAGAACCTTAAACAAAGCAACTGTTGCTCCTACGTGATCATAAATTGCGACTTAGGAAAAAAAGGCTTGAACTTTTCATGGGTAATTTAATGAGCTATGCCCAATGCCTTCCATGTGAAGAAAAATATTTATTTATAAAAACTTGAGCATAAATAATTGAGCAACAATAATTTAATTTTTTCCATCATGTTTTAGCTAAATAATGTCTGGCCCAACAAGCTTTGACCATAACAATTACAGAGTGGCCGAGCATTTTTCAGAACCTTTCACTCCACACCCAATCATTTAAATTTCAAATTTTTTCGGAGAACTAAAAATTCCATTTTTACGTATTAGACCAACATTAAATCTCAGCATAATGGCCAAAATAAAAAGAATTACATATATAATTATCCTCCATCAGCGGTTAAGGTTCATACAATCATTCCATTCAGCATAGAGCCTGTGTAAAGTGATTTTTTTCCCCAATTCTCTGCGGATGACCATGGCCATCCATCGAACGTTCCTTGGATGGCGTGCTATGTGTTTGCGTTGTATTGTATCCAGAAATAACTGAACCGCAACAACACAGAAATTGAAGAGCAATAGTGGAAGACGACAACGTCTTGGTCGTCGTGTTTGAAGATGAAAACCAAGAAATGCTTCTAGTCATATGTGAATGGTTCAAATCGTAAAGAACGTCACGGCGGAATCTCACTCGGGAAAAAAAATCTTCGAAACGCAGATAGGAGGCTCCTTTTCGTGAGGCATTCTAGGCTTCTCGTATCGTATAGCATGGCATAAAAAATACACAGAACTAAAACATTGACTCGAAGCCTTGGGCACAACAACAAAGTAAGGTTGAGTCGAGTTGTGTGAGCCGAGGAAACAGGTTTATTTCATCAACATAATAATGTGTAGCATGGACTCGATAATGGGCACTCTGAAGAACAAGAAATAAAAACTCTGCTGGAAACTCGAATTCAAAGATTTATCGTACGACCAGCCCGAGTTCGATATGCGCGTATAGATTGGCGATACCAGCGTACTTACGTACGTTTCAAACGTTCATTGGTATATGAGATCATGGATCTCGGAATGGAGCGGATTGGAGGAAAAAGTAGGGACACAACCGACGAGTCCACATTGCAATTGATAATCCACCATCGACAATCCCAATGGGATGGTTGTTGTTTTGCAGTTGGACACGTTTCTGGAAGCAGCAGCCGCAATATCTTTTTCTCAGGTATCTATACGAAAGCTGGAACAAGACAATCACCTGAGTGTTGAATTGTAGCGCACCTTTCTTCAGAGATATAATCAAATACACATGTATGCGGCATGGAGTATTGTCTACCTAACCAAACTCAATGGTGCAGGATTCTAGGGGTGCGAAATCTTTTGAACTGCGTATAGATCATCATTTTAGTGTGGTCCCTGAGGACTTCAACTAATTACCTTACATTTTCGATGTTGATCACACCTTTGTTGTTTGCCTAACACTAGAAAAACTGTTTTTTGAAAAGAAAAAATCCACGAAATTGATTCAAAAAGTAGGAAAAACCATTTGCTTAGATGCTGGATATAACATTTCAGAAACCCATACTAGATGTCAACAGATTTTTATAAAATCATTTAATCTCTAATGAAATTATTGTACACTAAATTTTAAATAGAATTTTTTTTTGAATTAGGTCCGAAGAGGCTAATAAAATTAAACACAAATGACAATTTACCTTTCTTGAAAGTTACCGTGAGTGTTAATATGAAGTTAACAGCATCAATTTTTGCATGTTTCATTTATATTCCTCGATTCCTGAAATACTGCCTGCACTTAAGGCCTTCGGGTTAAACTCACCCGAAGATGCTATAAACATGAAATAATTGCATTAAATATAGAAATACTTCGCCATAGACGGTCCCAAGCTCGGTTGAGCAAGGCGGAGGGATCTCCTTGTTTTCCCAAACCAAAAACTCCATGATTCCTCATCCCAAATCCCACGAATAAATGGCAGCAAAGAGTCTCGGGGTTGCATATTAGGTGTACTGCTCCCTCAATGATGGGATATTAACTGTCGAGAAAAGCCAATAACTGTAAATACACCTACAGTTCTCCTACTAAATCCTACTTACACCTCCTTTGTGGGGGCGTAACATGTTGAAGGCGAGTATTCCGCGTCTGATAATGGAATCAACCATACGTACTGAACATACCGCCGGAGTGGAGATTGGCCGACGGGTTAACTCCGCATCCCTGTAAAATCCCTTAATTGTTTCGCAACCTGCAGGAGAGCCTCGGAATGGATTATACCTGCGGCAACGAACTCGCAACCGAAAAACTCGCGCTGTTAAGGACCTTTTAAAACTTTTAAAACAATTCAACATACTCGCAATCCAGGAAACGTACTGGACTGGAAGTGATATTCAAGATATGAGATCACATACAGTATTCAAAAGTGGAAACCCCAATGGAAAGGGAGAATTTGGAGTCGCCTTCATTGTGGAAAGGGAGTTCAAATCGCATTGACTTAAAGGCAGGCAATGCACAGATGTGTGCGATCCGCAGAAAAGCGAAATTCTTGAAAATTTGGCTGATAAACGTACACGACCCGACTGAAGAAAAGGTCGAAGAAACGAAGGAATCGTTACGTTAAGGAAACGTGCGACTAGTCTTTTCAGTTCTACAGCTGGAAAGACTAGTTGACTCATTGCCTACAAACGACCCAAAAATTATTCTGGGTGATCTCATCAGGGAACGACTGGAGGATATAGCCTTAGCGGTGAAAAAACGGCAACAGCCAGCGCCTGATTGACGTTGTATATAGCAGAAATCTTGTTATCGGTTCGGCTTGCTTCCCACATCGAAGCATACATAAAATGGCATGGTTATCACTAGATAACAACACAGGCAACACACAAAGGCAGATCGATCATGTTATAATCCAACAACGTTAGACCTCAAGGATACTTGATGTTCGCACATACCGAGGAGCCAATTGAAACTAGGATCACTACTTGGTCTAACGTGTCTATCGGTGTCGTATATCAAAGACATATTTGACGAAGACAAGCCCTCTGCAAAAATTTGACATCGAAAGGCTCCAAACGGCGTCTGTTGCATAAAATTTCAAAGAGACCCCCGACAATCAGCTAGCTCCCATCCTATCAGATGCCTTGTTGAAAACAAGCAAGGAAAGTAGTAATTAAAAATGTCTGTCAGAAAGCCCGGCGCAAAAGAAATTATTGGTTCGAAGACGAATGCCAGGATGCGTCACATAAAATGAATCAGGTGATTAACGCAGGATTAAGGAAACATTGGTTTCATATTTCAAGAAACTCCTTAATCTTCCGCACAACTCCAGAACATTGGAGCCTCTAGACATAAATATTCCTGGAGAGATTCCATTGGCCGCACCATGTTTGGATGAAGTCTGTTCCGCCATCAAAACCCAAATTAATAATAAAGCGCCGCGTATTGATGAGATTTCAGTGGCGCTCATGAAATATGGTAGCAACAGTGTTCAGGAAGCGATCCACAATATCGTCCAGCACATCTGACAACAAGAACATATGCCGAAAAAATGGAGCCAGTCATTCATATTTTCCATCCACAAAAAAAGGAGATGTCTGAAGTTTGCATCGTTGCAAACGCAACGCTGTCAAATTTACCCACTGTTTCTTTTTAATAGATGGTCAAATTGAAATGAAAACCTATACAAACGCAAAATATTCAAATATGGAAATAAAATCGACCAACATTTTTCTTCAAATTATCTAAAAAAAAAAAGTCGAAAAGTGAAAAAAATTGGAGACCGTTGCATTTGCAACGATGCAAACTTCAAACACCTTAAAAAGGTGACAAGCAACAGTGCAAAAACTATAGACATATTTCACTACTTTGTACGGGGTACAAAATATTTTCGAAGATCTTAAAAAAACCAATCATACATCCACACCATTATTGGAGAGTATCAAGGTTGTTTTAGAGCTGGTAAAGCGACGATAGAACAATTGTTTACTGTCAAGCAGGTACTTGAAAAATGCTGGGATTTTTACATGGATTAGTGTCAAATAATGTTTCGTGCCAATGTGCCAAATAGGCCAAAAATTAGTTTTACCAAAATGATAATAACGTCGAAAAGCTCCCAGGTGCGCATCAATAACCGACTCCTTTCACATGAATACCGGGCTAAAGCAGAGCGATGGACTTGTTCCTTGCTATTCAATGTGGCTCTAGAATATATCATTAGAAAGCCGCCTGTCAATAAAAGTGACACGCTATTATATAAGTCAAGCCAAGTGATAGCCTATACGGATGACATGAAAATTTATCACGACCGCTAATAACCGGTAAAGATCTTTTACTGAAACTCGTCAGCGAACCGAAACTATTCGGTTGAGAAATGAGAGAAAAAAACGAAGCTCATGACGAAATCGAGCGACGGATCCTGAGGTGGATAATTGGCGCGAAGTTAGACGGGGACCAATGGTAACTTCAATATAACCGTGAGCTGTATGAAATTTTTGACGAGCAGGATGTCACAACGCGTGTAAGACTACTAAAGCTGCAATAAGCAGACCATATGAATCGTATGGATGAAAGACGGATACCCAAAAAGCTATTCGTTGGAAGAACTGATGGGCAGAGACCAGTAAAGAAAACAAAGAAACGCTGGTCTGACTCTGTTGACGAACACATTTCATCGCCGCTCGGATTTCAAAATTAAGAGGACGCGGTCAATGGACCGAGACAGTTGAAGACACTTGCTGCAGGAAGCGAAGGCCTGATAGGGGCTGTCGTGCTGCGAAGAAGACGCTGTATTAAATTAATGCAATATCTATATAGTATATCTATATAGATGTATCAAATTAAAATATGGAAACGATATTCGATTACATTATTGATTTTATTGGCAACACGTCAGGTGAAAAACTTCGGAATATTTATGTAAAGATTTCAGGTGTTTTTACTTCTTTTGAAGACCTTTATGCATACATCTTTTTCTAGCTTTAGGACCGGTTAAGGTCGTCGTTGCTTTGGTATCACCAAACTGCATTCGTTAACCAATTCCTGAGATGCGTTTGTCCGAGGAAGTGTTTTCCAAGGCTTCATGTGATCATTCACCTATTCCATCGCTAACTTTTCTAAAAAATAGCCGTCTTGGTACTGTTCTCTTTTGTTTCCAGTCTGGATGGAATAATATGTAAGCAATAAAACATGGAATATCGATATTATTATGGAATATGGCTATAGGCCACCTTCTAGTCATTCTTTTGCAACTAGAGGCCGAATATATTTTATTTTGAAAGTCAATTTATATTGCATTATAGTCCTTAATTGTTTTAGGTTTGCTGTTCTCTTAATCATGTATTTTGATTTTATTGTGTTTGGTCCTCGACAAAATGACGTTTGTGTTCTTTTTCGGAATGTATCAAACATTTTTTGAATGTGCAAGTGGATGAAAACAGAGGTTTCTTAGTTTTTAAAAGATCTGTTGGTATCTGACGTTTATTTTTTCATAAGGTTCCAAAAATTGTAAGTTATGATTGAAAATTTTTCAACTATTTCATAGGAAGTTTAAAAAAAGTATCTCAAGTAACATTGCAGCCCCGTAAGCTTTCTGTCTGATTCAAAACTACACGCATTTCTAGATTTTTTCCGGAACAATTCCCTGGAGTTTTCCAGTATGACACTTAATGGAACGAACGCATCACTGTCACACTAAGGCCCACATACAATTCCTTATTTTATTGGCTTGCTTGGCATGTATTATCAAAACGGACCTCAAGCTCTGAATGAGAGTAACCGTTCGTCAGTTTTAATATTTGAATTTGAAATATAGCGTCACCCATTCATCTCATATATTCCTCGCAGCTGCTAATTCATCTCTCTGTCTTTGAATTTTTCGAACAGAATGTTAGTCAAACCGCAATGTTTCTGAAGCTTTCTTGCACTATTTCAGCGACACTGTGGCTCGAAATAAAGGTCTTCCATATAATTCCATATAATAACTTCCATATAATAAGTTTTGAAAGCTGATCGTCTATCAGCTTTCAAAACTTCAATCGTGAATACTCCAGCAATACAATATAAGAAGACCAAGATATGCATCCAACTCTGTTTCATCTAGAGCTTCCCATTCATTTCAGAGCCATGAAAAGCCAGTAAAATTACAAAAGAATACCAAAAACGGGGTCTTAGGTCTGAATCTGAATGAAACATATAAAGCTCTCAAAAATCAAATCATTCTTTTTTCTGCCTAATGTCTTTCGTGCTGATAAGAAAATTGACAATTTCTTCTCGGTGATACCATTTTGACACTTCGGTTTGTAGACTTTTTATCAGTTTCTATGCTTATTTGAGACGGAGTGTTTTCTATTTGTCTAACTTCTGATCACGGTTGTAATAAACGAATGGCTACAAGAAAATTTTGGGACTTTTGTCAAAGATGTACCTTCGCTATTTTTCGAATTATTTCGAGAGATGAGTGATCGAGAATCGATTGATCATAGAACTTTGTATACTAATTCTTTTTCTTTCAATCATGTCAAAATCTGTCTTACTATATGAAATACATGTCCAATGAATTTTGAAACCCTCCTATTTTTGTTGATTTTTTTCCATCTCTGCGGAAAAAGGTGACCTAACCTATCTAGTCCTGGTATTGTTTCTACCGTTATTTTATCTAGTCCTGGTATTGTTTCTACCGTTATTTTATCAACTTTCTCAAATTGAATTTTCTGAGCCAAAAATCGCACGTAAAAATTTGCACTAAACACATTATATCTCTTTTTTAGTGGGCCGTCCTGTCCGTCTGGGTTACCTTGTAAGTCTGCTCGAAGGAAGTCGCTGCGAATTATTATCGAGCTTAGCAGAAATCGTGGGATGTGAGCCGTCATTTCTGCTATTCCAGTAAAATCCTTTCATACTTATATATACATATAATGTCGGTATTATCGGGCTGCATTATCCAAGTATTCTTCAAAAGAGAGACGATTCCGGAAGCTCGGATTTTTCTCATTTTTTTTTTTGATGCACTTTGTCTTGATATTAGTTCTCTTGCTGGCAGGGGTCTGAAGTTTGCATCGTCCTAAATGCAATGGTCTTGATAATTTTCATCTTTTTTCACTTTTTGACTTTTGGCGCTGATGGGACAGCAGTAAAAAATTAGCAAAGTGCATCTAAGTCAAAGTAGCAAACATAGTTCATGAAAATTTCAGTCGAATTATCGCAAATAATTCTAAAAGTAGAAAAATTGGGACTCCTTTTTAATAAACTTTGCTGAGTCATCCTCGCCATCCTCTGACGTCATTTCTGAGAACAGATATTCTCATCAATGTGTGATATGTTATGTCCTGAGTTTGGATTAACGCTGCGGTAGCATTTCACCGTCATTTCTCAGTCTTTAGAATTGTTTGGCAGGGTAGGCACCATTTAATCTTATCCAACGATTATTCGCGCCATTTATCCTCTACGCACATTCGGAATTAATTCATAATTGGTTTAAAAAATTTTACTACATTAAACCTAGGATAAACAATTTTAAATTAATTCGAAAATGCTCACAGTATCGGATGTAGCAATTGCTCAGGCATCCAGAATATTTTTTGGGCACGTAATATGGGATCGGCATATGATGTTTTGAGGTGACTAAGTTTTGCATGCTGTCAAACAGCACACAATGCCTGTCAAACTTTTTCACTGGTTGGATGGTAAAACTGAACTTTTAGTTTTTACCCGGTTAAACTGGTATGAAAACCTAGTAGAACGGAAAAACTTCAAAAGAAAAAAAAACACCTAAAAAAGTGGAAAATTTAGCGGCCGTTGCGTTAGCAATGATGCAAACTTCAGATATCTGTTTTGCCCCAGGTAAGGATCGAGCTGTTTCTTGATTTCACCAAACTAAAGAAATCATACTGTCCCCTTAAAGGGAATTTGGGTTAAAACGTACCCTAAAAGTCGAAAGATGAACGTACATGTGTTTCGAATTTTAGTCATAGTTTGACTGAAAATTTTGCAATTTTGAACCTTATCAATTTTTCATTTCAGTAAAATCAATGTCAAAAATCAAAAAGTGAAAGAATTCGGACGTTTGTAACGATATAATATTAATGGGTGTGAAATTTGCATTGCGATTTCACAGCGCTGTCAAATTTGGTTTGCATCGTTTCAAGCACAACGGTCTAAAATTTGTTGAAAGAAAAACTGAAATTTTTGTAAAAAATACTTGCTTATTTGAATTATTTGCACTAAAATAATTATTTGGTGCACGCCAATCGTCGCCAGAAGTCAAAAACTGAAAAATATCAAGAATGTTGCATTTAAGTTGTCTGAAGTTTGCAGTATTGTAAACTTAACAAACTCTAATTTTATTCACTTTTTGTATGTTTGTTCGATGCGAGTGAAAATTTCGGTAAATTTTATTTGCATAACTACTTGAATATTTAACACTCTAGTAGGTTTCATTTCAGTTTAACCATTTATTGAAACGAAACAGTGAAACAATTTGACAGCGTTGCGTTTGCAACGATGCAAACTTCATAACACCTAATGAAAACCTATTAGAGTGCAAAAAGTTCAGAAATGCGAATTAAATTTAGCAAAAAATAAACAAAGAAAGAGACAAAACACTGAAGAAGGGATCATATCGGTCTCGAAACTGTCTGTTCCAAAATGATAACCTCAATATAAAACTGGAAAGTCAAAAGTTCAAAAAGTTAAAAATCCAAGCCGATCTCCGAGAATTAGAGAACAATTTTCAAAAGGAAGAAGAAAGTAAACAAAGGATCTAGGATGATATTACGCCTAGGGATGAAGATGGTGTGTTAAGCTCGATGAATATATAAAGATGAGAAAAGCAACGTTATTGGACATTTTGTACATACCGCTGGTAGCCGAAGATACATTGACTGCAAAATCAAGATTGTGTATGAAAGTTATCTTTTACGGTTTAGACAGGTTTGTGTGTAATTATTCCAAATTTCTATGAATGTACTGACGAGACACAAGTACCTAAGGAGCACATTCGTCGACGCGGGGCCAATGACTAGAGAATTAATTCGATAGAGTGGGGCAATAGCTCTGTTAAATAATGCCGTAGAGCATCGTCGGACTTCTATTAGAATACGCTGAATTAGTAGACCTGTCAAATGAAGAGAAATCCTCAAATGATTTTAAATGTCAAAGCCGAAGTAGTATGAGTTATTGGCAAAGTTGAAGCTCAATTTGAAGAATAAAAAACGATTATAAATCTGTTGAGGAGGTGTCACTGATTGTATATGTTCTCGAAATGGATATTTGGGAGATGCAGTTTTCAAAGTAGGATTTTATGTAACATATCACGCCACATAAACTGTATTTTATTCTGAAAGAACCAACTTTGTTTATATGGGCTGCATTATTTTGTATTTTGTAGTAGTCCGTAGTGGTACCAGCAATTGTGAATGTGCATGATTAACTTCCTATATTCCGAAATGAAGTAGGCTTCGATCAATTCGATGTTCTATACAAACAAAGACACTCCTGCTCTTCGGTAAAAAAAAAGGAATCCAAACAAAGATTTGCAACGATTCATGGCAACAACAGCGGTCTGCTTGCCCAGATCGTTTTCTAGTTCTACAACTAGAAAACTCTTTAATAGAAAAAAAAACAAGTTTGGCTCGTCTGTACTTGTTTTGTTACTACTTGGTCTCTGTCAGTTACCTTGCCTTGGTTACCTTATTGAGACGAAGAACTCACGTAAAAGAGTAAAAGAAAAAGAAACAGATAATGAAAAAGGAATGAAATCCTCAAGTTCGTGTGTGACTGTTACTACCAATGAGAACAAAAGTACGAAGTTCGACTATTGTGTACTAACTGACATAAAAATTGAATGAAGTTAGAGGTAGGCAAACCACCCTACAATCGACGGAGACTTAACAGTGAGATAGCCAAGGAACATTCATGAATGTTATGAACATGACTCAGGGTACCAACTTGTATGTTCGGCAGATCTTGCCCGTTGAAGCAAGAAATGGACTCAAATACAATTGAGCGGTTTTTGCCACGCAAGGAAATAATTCACAATTTGTTTGTCCTCTGTGTACTCCCCATGGAGTAACATAGAACGCAACAAGACTCTCAATTGAAATCTCAAGATCAGGCGGAGACATTCAATTATCTCTCATTAATTGCAATTGAAAGTGCTGAAGGTAGCGCCAAATTACGGAAACCTTCGAGGCTCGTGGTCTAAAATCGGTAACTTTGCGAATGGTCTATATTGCCAGCCCGATGGACAACACAACTCCGCTTCCAAGTGTTGGCTCTCCCAACTCACATGGTTCGCGATGACGAAGTTCCAGTGCGCGATGTATGGCAAACGGTCTTTTATGGAAGTTCTTAGAAGCTACGAGCCCGCCCCGCTGCTGTCGTTACCTCTCCCATCCTCCAGCCGATTGGATCAGACCTCGCTCGTTATGTGGTGCTCACTGTCAAGGTCATTCGAGGTTCATTTCTTGGCATTTACTATCCACTGCCATCATCCACATGTATTCGAAATGTGTACTAGTACGAGTATAACTGGAATCGTTTTTCTTGCTTCCAGCACTGGTTGTATCTTGAATCTTGTATCTCCGTATTTTGGCGCAGCACTCGGCGGTTGTGGATACCGAGCGGAGCGTAACGTCGCTCGTCTCATGTGGGGGAACCTCGCGACTCGATAGTTGTACTTGGAAACAGCTCACATATTTGGAATTGTCGTTTTCTTGGTCTTCGTCTTGCGCGTTGCTTCGAACCAAAGTTTGCGCTTGACGATCACACATTGGTTGTAAAAGTGAACTCTCGTTTATTTCTGTTTCTTGTTTTCGTTTTTGGTGTTTTCTCGAGGATTGCTCGTGCATTTTTTTCTACTTTATTTCTCTTCTTTTTATGTGACTTTCCTGAGGTTCTTTTCGATTGTCCGAACACAGAGATGCTCGTATCCATCCAAGTCTGCTGATCCGGGTTTTTAATGATTTTTAACTGTTCACAAAATTGAAAGTTTTTTTTTACACGGGCAAGGTGATATTTGATCACTGCCATAGGAGCCTCCTGCGACCACAATGCGGACAGCGCACGAGGAGAAGGTATACAGTAGCAATTCGATCAGTTTTTACATCCTGGTCAGGATTTACGTTATCTGTGGCTCGCGGTAGTTGTTTGTCAATTCATTAAATGAAGATCAGGTTTGATACGATTTTATTTGGGTACCTACCTCTTATCTTTTGTGCAGAACGTCTGTGAAATTTTTTCAAGATGATGGAATTCAGCGGGGCTAAAAATAAAAACACTACACATTGCGAATTGATATCTGATGTGTTTTTATTATGTTAATGTCCAGTCAGTTTGAAAAGCAATTGGCATTGGCCGAATGATGGGTCTGATACAAAATAGGAGATTAGCCATTTTGTGAGGGAAATTAATTTAATGTGCGTTCCATGATGACTTCTTTTCAGCAACGTTTCAGACATAATTTATCGCAGCTCTAGGAAAAATGAGTCATTAGAATCAAATCCATGGGACTAAGCGCTTAGTTGTAGTAAATGATGACAGTTTGAGTTTGATAATTAATTAGACTTCTTGGTAATAGAGGCAAGAACGGATAAGATAAAGGGTGGGCTAAACACGATAAATTTGTTAATAAGGCAACATGGGAAGCGGGCGATACAAAGTTTTTATATGAATTTGTCAATGACTTTTGGAAATAATTAAAAAGAGCGGAAAATATTCTAGATAAATTATAATTCTCTTCTAAAATAAAAACAAGAACATAAATATTGTTCGTATATGGATTTATGGATAATCGACATCCTGCAAGGTTCTCATTTCAGTTTAATAAACCACCGGACAAGACACCCTTCTCTTTTTAGGTTACGGAAGAGTTAAATTTTAATAAGTTCCTTTAAATTAAATCCATTTTTAAAGAAAAATGCTTAACGAAATCTGTGCGGAATATTTTTTGAGATATATTCAGTTATTTAGTATGTGCAAGAAACAATTGCATTCAAAATAACCAGGAGATACTCAATGAAAATGCAAAAAATGCTATTATATAAAGTGAATTCCAATCCTATATTTGGTAACACGTTTTTAATTCAATTGACAATATTTTGACATTCCTAAACTCTTAAAACAAATCTACGAAATAATGGACAAACATTTTAAACAAAAAGTACTTTCCCCTGCTCCACATATAAAATTGAAGAAAAGATAATTATTTTTAATATATTATTATTTAAACATTTAACAGTTTTAATATTTCGTCTAATCGCACTGCGGTACATCTATGCGGCATGGAATTGAACAGATCCTGGCACCGCTTTTGTAGTATTCCCTGGTATGCTTTTTGAACGGCGTTCCATAAATCATTGACATTGAAAGCTAAACACCTACAACACTTTTTTTTTTAACTCTGCAGACAAATTTTGAAATGGTGTTGAGGGTCAGATGACAGAACAGGTCAGGTCATGACCCCAAGACGATTATCGATGAACCATTTTCTTGCAGACTTACTAGTGGGATTATGAGATTTCTGAGGTTTCTATCGTTGAAAACGCAACGCTGTCAAATTATTTCACGTTTTCTTTTTAGTAGATGATTAAACTGAAATATAGACATTGTAGAATGCAAAAAAATTGCGAAAAAAAATTCACCAAAACTTTAAATCAAATTATCCAAAAAACAATGAAAAAGTGGGAACATTGCGTCAGCAGTGATTCAAATGTCAAACACGCTTTTAATGGCATATAATCCACTCGGTAGTTGTTAATATCATATTTTGCAGAATTTTTCCATATTCTCTCTGGATTACTAGATTCTTTATCGTGTGGATTGGACGAACTAACCTTTACGAAAACAACCCTCCAAATCATTATTTTTTAATGTGTTCGGGCTGTACTTCAGATCAAAAGCTGTGTTTGGCAGGCGATTGACATATCGCCTAAACCAAGTTTTACGTAAAAGTGCGAATTTAAGGCGCGCACCTTTGTTTTTTGTCGGCAGTGACACTGTGGCTGGATTTTATGGAAATAATTCTACTAATTGTCTGCGTTTTGTGGCATCACTCAGACCATGGCCTGCTCGCAGTTTTAATTTTCCTGAAGCCGCCTATGGGTAGTATTTGCTGCTTTCTATTATGTACCGATCGCCTTGAATGGTGGCTTTTTACGTTTACAGTCATGCATTTCTGGTTCGTTTTGATCATGTTAATGTTTGCTATCATTTAATGGGGACGACCCATTAAAAACCAATGCAAATACTCCATAGAAGCATACACAGTGAATAAAAATTCAGTCAAATTATCTTCAAAAATTACAAAGTGAAAAAAATCAAGGCCGTCGCATTTTTAACGAAACCTCAATTTCTTTGGTTTCTTCATAGGCTTTGCCCTTTGCACTTTTACTGCAATGCTTTCTTTGAAACAATATTATAAACAAATGAGTAATAACTCGGGCAAAACTTTGTGGAAGCTTACAAAATTCTAATCGATCTAATTTCTCTGAAACCAAACCATAGATAGTATATTAACGGAGGTTCTGAAATAAGCAAATTTTGCTGAAATTCTTTATTTTATATTCTCAATTTTTAAATATTTCATAAATAATTGGGCCGAATTTCCGTAATTTTTATTGAATTTCAAAATTTTCGGCACGCTGCTGGCTTTTCATTTAAGCCCCAATCATCGACATATGTCAAAACATAAAAAAAAAAGAATTGAGACTGTTGCGTCTGCAACGATGCAAACGCTAGACACCTCTACAGGGAAGCAAACTTGATTTAGAATGGCTGCAATGTACTCAGAATAACCCTTTCTCTAACATGATGAGAACCGAACAACTCATACGGAAGGACGGATTTGGGAGAAGAACGCTAAATGGCGAAGATAGAGAGCCGATGTGAACATTTCGAAAATCGTTTCACCTATATTCGGATGTGCCCATGAAACGTGTCTAAAGCTTGCATTGTTGCAAACACAACGGCCTCATTTTTTTACATTTTAAATTGAAAAAATATAAATAAATTACTTTGAATTAAAACTTTGTGTTTTTTCGAAATTAAGACTCTACTGGCCTTGTACTAGGGTTTCACTACACATAAATTGCCGGCAAATAAAAGAACAAGTTAGAAAATTGGAGACCGTTGCGTCTGCAACAATGCAAACCTCAGCAACCTCCGTGAAATATATCCAAGCATATATCATGAGAATGATGAATCTTTCACTTCCTTCTCTTTTTTTTTTTTGAAGCCTTTTGGTCTTCCTACTGATTAATAGAAGTTTTTTTATATCTTGTACTTAGTTCTAAGCTTTGCATTCAGAGTGAAATCATTTTGCATAGTACTGTACTAAAATGCGTGTTCAACGTGGTTATGGTAGGTATCTGAGGTTTTCGATTTAGTACCGCAACGCTGTCGAATTTTTTAGCTATTTCTTTTTAACAGATGCCTAACCTGTAAGGAAAACCTAGTAGAGTACAAAAAATTCAAATATGCGAGTAAAATTTACTAGAATTTGAGATCAAATTATCGAAAAAGAAGGTCTTGGTTTTGAATTTCAGGTTAAGTGTGTAAAACGCATCCCACGTTATACCGTCCAGTGGTAAACTGGTCGACACTGGACTCGCTTTCACAAAGCGTATTTTAGGCTTGAGTTTAACAGGCTGTAATAAGTTTTGTGGTCTCATGAATATAGCAAACAATTCTGTATCAAAAACGTCTTATTTGGAGAGCTAATGAATATGATTTGTTCTAGATTAGAAACGACTTCTAGGAATTACCTCCTTTCCGCCCCAAACGAGAAATAGCAGAAAACATGTGAAAATTTGAAGTCTCATATTTTGCGGTGTCTGAAATTGCACTGTGCAATTTTTACACTTTTTAATTTTTTTTGGACATTTTGACCAATTTTTTTGCATTCTACCAGGCTTTTATTTGCGTTTAATCATGTGGAAAGAACGAAAAGGGGCAATTTTGACACCTTGCGATTGCAATGATGTAAAAATCAGGCACCTACCCTTTGACAGCTCTGGCGATGACACGTGACAAAAGCAAAACTACAGCTCCTCTTTTCGCCTCACTGGTTATTGGGGTGGAAAAGTGATTGATATTTTTACAAGTAGTTTACTTTGTCCTTCAAAGTTGTCAAGACAAAGAAGCAAAGAAATACTTCTGAATTTTAAAAGTGGTACCCACAGCACGTTGGTTATGACAAATGTCAGGCGCATGAATGGGTTGGGGCGCTCAGAAGAAAATTATAGAGCAAAGATTCGTAATTATGTTGGACACGGCGACAGTACTTTGAAAATTTCACTATCAATAAAAAAGAATATGTAGGCCATGCACAGGAAAAAATGGAAAAACGTTTACGTGGTTTGGTACATACGAGTACTGAATATTTAGTCAGGAAAAAAAACAGACAGGACCCGGCGAACTAAACTACTCAAGTGTACAAAGTTTGCATCGTTGCAGACAATTTTGTCTCCCATTCTTTTTACTTTTTGAATGATTTTTTGGATAATTTGGCTTAAAATTTCGGTAAATTTTATTCATATATTTGAATTTTTTGCATTCTACTAGGATTTCATTTCAGTTTAATAATCTACGAAAACGAAATAGGGAAAAAAATGACAGCATTGCGTTTGCAACAGTGCAACCTGCAGACACCTGAATACACGTGAGAAGTAAATTACTAACTCGAAAAGGAATACATAATGTGAGTCGATACAACGGAGGAAGTGAATCATTCAATTTGAACCACGTAATGCCAACAGCAGTCAACAGACAATATTCTTCAGCACGATTGATTGAGAAAAGGTTGGTGACCACTAAAAATTTTTTTTCGCAAATTTTACTTATTTGCAATCTACTAGTGCTAATTATCTATAAAAATGAAGTCCCAGCTTGATTATCTACAAAATTAAAAATGTCAAAAATTTCGGATCGTTGAAATTCCAACGATGCAAACTTCACACACCTTTTATTTCCATACATAATTTTTTAACAACTTGCATGCAAAAACCTCAAAATCGTTACGAAAATGTCACAGCTTATTTCAACCAGCTAACAATAAGAATACTCTCTTGTATATTTTTTACATTATATTTAAATTTTAAGGTTTTTGAAGTTTGCATCGTTGCAATCGCAACGCTGTCAAATTTACCCACTGTTTCTTTTACATAGATGGTCAAATTGAAATGAAAACCTATACAAACGCAAAATATTCAAATATGGAAATAAAATTGACCAACATTATTTTTCAAATTACCTAAAAAAAAAAGTCGAAAAGTGAAAAAAATTGGAGACCGTTGCATTTGCAACGATGCGAACTTCAAACACCTAAATTTTAATAGTTAGTATCGCCTCCCTTCTTATCATACCCCGCCTTCATTCATTTTGACATTGATTCTACTAGCTTCAGACACGTTTGGGGGGTGATCTCCGCCCATTCCTCTAACAAAGCTTTTTTTAAACCAGTTTTGTTGGAAATTTCATGTTTGCGGATGTTTAACTCCAAAGTTGACCACAAATTTTCAATCGCATTAAGATCCGGTGATTGGGCTGGAGGTTGCATTAGATGGGGGCATTTCAAAATGAGCCATGTCTCAACAATACCTGACTTGTGTTTGGGGTCGTTAAGTAAAAATCTGACTCTATGCCAAGTGTTCGGGCACATTGTAGTAAATTTTCCTTTAATATATTGAGGTACATTGTTTTGTCCATGTTATCCTCTTTGAACACTAAATTACTAACCCCGGCAGCCGACATACAACCCCAAACCATGACGCTTCCACCACCATGTTTCACGGTTGCCTTTAAATTCTTGTTTTCCAACTCTTTATTTGGTTTACGCCAGACATAGGTTTGTCCAGAAGAGCCAAAAATATTAAATTTTGACTCATCCGAAAATAAAACCTTGCCCCAGAAGCTCATATCTTTAGAAAGATGCTGTTTCGCGAAAGCAAAACGACACTGCTGATTTTTTTTTGGTTATGAAAGGTTTTTTGCAAGCAACTCGGCCGTTAAAGTCGTGCTTTCGTAAAACTCGGCGAATAGTTTCAGCACTACATGACTTACCCAACTCATGATTAACCTTGATGGCCAATTTTGATGCTGATATTAGGTGTATAAATATGAAATGCGGATTTTACTAGCAGATGGCATAACCATTACATATGGTTTGTGTCGGGGATAACTTTGCATGGCATTTTGGAGGGTAAGCATCTGTCAACAAATTCCAGTATGTCATAGGTTTTGATTGTACAAACAACATAGTTTGTTTTACGCTTCGAAAAATTTCGAATTACGTGCCAGAAAAAGAGGTTTTGTGGGGAAGTCTAATAACCTTCTTTCATTTGAAGAAAACGGCAGCAGAAACTTATCGATTGTTAGTGGAAGCATATGGTGAACATGCCCCAAGTCAAGACACTTGTAAACGATGGTTTAAAAGATTTAAAAGTGGCGATTTCGATGTCAGCAACAAAGATCGTGGAAAACCACCAAAAAACTTCGACACTACAGATTTGCAAGCATTATTGAATGAAGACAACACACAAACTGAAAAAGCAGTTGGCAGAAGCTTTGGAAGTTACTCAGGCAACCATTTCACAACGTTTAAAAGCCATGGGAAAGATCCAAAAAGCTGGAAAATGGGTGCCGTATCAACTGAAAGAAAAAGACATCGAAAGGCGAAAAATAATTTGTGAAATTTTGCTTGCCACACAGAAAAGAAAAGGTTTTCTGCATCGGATTGTTACTGGCGATGGAAAGTGGATGTATTTCGACAATCCCAAGCGGAAAAATCATGGATAGACTCAGGCCAGCCATCAACATCACAACCAGTCTAAAATACTCATTGAAAGAAGACTTTGCTGTATATTTGGTGGAATAGTAAGGGACCTTTGTATTACAAACTGCTGAAACCTGGTGAGACTATTACTGGCGAACGTTACCGACAACAACTGATCAAATTGAACCGCGCACTTAAGGAAAACGAAGGTGTCTGAAGTTTGCATCATTGCCAACGCAACGGTCTCAGATTTTCTCTCTTTTTGAATACTTTTTGGATAATTTGATCTAAAATTTTGGTAAATTCCATTCGCATATGTGAATATATTGCACTCTACTAAGTTCTCATTTCAGTTTAAACCTCTACTAAAAAGAAATACTGGAAAAATTCGACAGCGTTGCGTTTGCAACGATGCAAATTTCCAGACACCTGGAAAACGACCAGGATTTCACCGAAGATATGACAAAGTCATTTTTCAACATGACAATGCTCGGCCGCATGTTGCAATACCTGTTCAGAACTACTTGTGAAACATTAATTGGAAAGTTATGCCCTACCCGCCGTATTCACCAGACTTGGTTCCTTCTGACTAATACTTGTTTCGATCGATGCAGCACGGACTTTCGGAACAGCACTTCCATTCTTGCGAAGAAGTTAAAAATTGGCTTGATGAGTGGTTAGCCTTAAAAAATGAGAAGTGGTACTGGGACGGAATCCATCAATTAACAGAAAGATGGGAAAAAGTCGTAGCTAACGATGACCGATACTTTGATTATTGAATTCATTCGTTGTTATTCAAATAAATGCATATTTCAAGCAGAAAAATTCCGCATTTCATATTTATACCTCTATTAATTTTGGGTTTTTTTTTTTGAATTTTACGCACGATATAGCGCTCATCAGTTGGGTTGAAAATTTTGTTTGGTGCTTTTCTGCCTTTATCATCTACTCGATTCTCGTGTATCAAACGCGATATTATGCTCTGCACTGTCCCGTCGCTTAAATTTACCATTTCTCCTATTTTTCGCGGAAAATTGCCATTTTCAAAATGGCGGAGGACCAATTTACGCTGCTCAAAAGTGGTACGTCGTCCCATTATCAAAAAGATTTTTTTTTCTTAATAACGATTGATGAAATTAAACTCAAACCACTTTATAAAATTACCGAAAAGATAGAGAAAAACGATAAGAGAAAAAAACAACGCAATTTTATTCAATAAGCGATCTCTAATGCTCGATAAACACTGTGGTTCAAATAAGCTGTGGGCAAAATTATGTATGACAAATTCATTTTCCTTTCCTTACTACAGGAGAACAAATATTTTCCGAATTTGTTTTTCACTCCTTCAATTTATGTTTCTTTGTTTATAGTTCTGTTTTTCAAGTTCCCTTGATACCTGCCTTTGTTTGCAAGTTAAACCTTCTCAAAATCTGAAAACAGTGTTGGTTGAAATAAGCTGTGAGCCACTGTATGCGGACGTTATATGTATAACGACCAAGAATAACGCAGAACAAATTCTGGAATACCTAAAAAAACAACACGAAAACTTAAAATTTACAACTGACACAGAAATAGGTGTCTACAGTCTGCGTCGTTGCAAAGGCTACGGTCTGCAAATTCTTCACTGTTTGACATTTATTTGGGTAATTTGACGTAGAATTTTTGGTCAATTTTATTCGCATATTTGAATATTTTGCAATCGTATAGGTGGTGGTCATTGCAATTTAACCATCTAATATCACCATCAACGATTGAGAACCATTGGGAACCGATAAAAAAAAAATTTCCACACTTCCTGAAATTCTGTTACTGCTGGAATAAAAAGCGCTCCCAGCTACTATTTGTTCTAGAGCTCCGGCACGCTGACAAGCCCTCTCGCTGGTGTATTATCACGGAATCAATTTAACAAGGACAACATGACTATCGCGTTAGCAAATTTAAGGTAAGCATTGTGAATTGGAGTGACTAGAGATCAGTTTGCATGCTGTTTAACTTTCATAATCCTTAAAAATTTCGGGAATTTAAGTATCGAAACGAAAAGTTGTTACGAAATTGACAGGAAAAGTAGACAAATGGTGACATTTTTCATTTTTTCGACTACTCAAATGCGTTGTAAATGCTTTCTTATTTAAAAAGAAGTTCATATCTCGGGCGGATTTAGATTGTCTTGCCTTGAAGGACTCGCGTCGCTCCGTGAACTAGGGATAGGGACTTTTGACTCCAGGAAATTTCGATAAGACCGCAGGTCTCTTAGACTAGTAATGATTAAACTGCACAAGCCGCCAGTTTCTGCAAATATCCGCTTAGAAAGTTCTGCCATCAATCAACACGAGGCATATCTGTCTAGAAGCTGCTGCATGTAGTATGTAGTACAAAACGTACTGCAGTTCGTACTGCAGTTTGGCAGTGACAATTTTTCACGGCTTTGCTTTGATTGTGCAAAGGAAATACATGTCCTCAAGATTTTTACAAGTAAGGCCTGCACATTATATTTGAAGGATTCGCCTTAGTGTATTACTCCATGGTGGTTGTTCCTCGAAATTCTAAAACTTAATATTTTTAATATCGTATTTTTAAGTTATTCAGATCGCAAAAATGCAAATGAAGTAAAGAAACAGGAATGATTTTATTATTTATTCAGAAGTGTGGCTGAAAAAGTTAAACATCAACAAAAATTATTTTAAGACATTTTTGATAATTTGGGATAGAAAGGGTTAAGGGCGCAGAGAAATTTAAACGAAATGCAACCCATCGGCCTCTTCCTAGCAAGCAAAATTGTTTATTTTGAAACAAAATGAGATTGCGAAATGCTGTTCGAAAAATGACACCAAATTTAGTGAAATAAAGCGGAGGAAATACTCACTCTTCACTACCCAACCAATCAAAAGGATCGCAAAATGTGTCCAATAAATCCAAAGTGGCACAAATCACTAACACTTTCACCAAATAATTCCTGCAATCACACAACGTAGTAAATCTCAAGCCTGATTCCAACTTTTCATTGAAACATTGTCAGACGATTACAGCGCACTTAAAAAATTTATTTGAGTGTGTCCAAGTTAAAGCACTGAAACATTCCAAACTATTAGGATCGAATCCTGATCAAATTAATCCGTTAAGTAGCTTAGGAGGGTCGCTGAAACGGTGAAGCCACTGAATGACGTAATATAAGTCGCACTAATTGGAATGAGTTTTCCGTCGCGACGCCAAACAACAATCGACAAATGACAACAATACACACAACGAACAAAGTAACCCGCGCAAAATATCGCGCGATTTTTGCCCGCCGGCAATTCTACGAATCGAGCAGAACGCACCGATGAAATCCACACCCCGTCAAGATCGGAGCGAAATTCGGATGCGTTGCGTATCCGTCAATGCCACTCAACACCCCCGAGAACGGGATGCCGCCCCGAAAATTCTATCCACCACAGAACCAGCCAATTTCCGAATTTCCACATTCACTTTTCTTTTGTTTTCTGTTTGCCCCGTCGAATTCCTACACTGCTAATCGCGCGGATTCCTGGTTCGCTGGGACGAACGGGTGAATGGTGCCCTCTGAACGGCGCCCGATATATGTACGAGCCGGTGGCAACGGCGAGCAATTGCCAAAGGATCACTTCAACACATTCAACGAAAAGGTCAAAGTCAAGGTCTTGCGAAAAAGTAGTATTCGCGCAATTGCAGACCGCGAAGAAAAATCCGTGAACAATTGATCCAAGACGAGACACAAACCGAACGCGGAGAGTAAACGGCACTGCCAAGAAGCACGACCAGACTTAGCAAACGGTCGAGGATGACACACGTGTGAATCTCAAGCACCGTACGAGCCGTACAACCACCTCCACTCTGTGATCGCTGACTGATCACTGACTTGCCGGCGCGACTTTTAGAGAATTGTCAGTGTGTTGACAGGGCTGCCAACAAATATAAAAAGTAAAATTCTTACAAATATTTAAAAAAAAAACACAATCGTCAAAAGTTAATTAAAACTTTTGACAATCTGAAAATGTTGACATTTAGATTTTCCACTAAGGGAATAAAGATGTCGATGAAACAGTTCTCACTAGACACCAATGCAATATTTGCACGCATAAAAAACGCGCTTTGCTGCTCCTTGGGCTTTTTCCTTCTAAGAAATGTAAAATGTTAGCATCGATCCCTTCTACTAGTTTCAAGCTAGCTTCTGATTATTTGCTTGAGACAAGGATAATGATTGAAAGGACGGGATTTGTTTGTATGAAAAGGAAGAAATGAAGAATCAAGTCTACGAATATTATGATCTGACATTTCATTTTTGATTTTCTCAATGCATAAACTTTTATTGAAAAGGCTGCTTTATACGGTAAAATTGCGAACATTTTGTCGATCTCTTCGTTGACTATTTATTTCTAGTCGTCAGAAATTTTTTCGATATGTTTCTGAATAAATATAAACCCGTTGAACTCAAAAATGCTCGCTGATTTGAGAAGGATGTTCATACATTGCAGGCGTGCCTTGTTCAATACATTCAATATGCGTATCCAAAGATCATTAACGGAAAACTTCTTTTAAATCAAAACAATTTTCACCTTTCCACTTGTCAACTAAACAGTCCGATTCACATTTCATGTTATTTTCAATTTTTTAGATGAAAATGTTTTAGACTCTGCTCAAAATGTTCAAAAAAAGATCATAAATGATTGAAATTGAATTTAACTTTACATTTACTTTACTTTGATGTATTCATAGAAAAAATTTTGTTCTTGTCCAAAGAAAGTGCGAACTTGCTTTTCTGGCAAATAATGAAGGCGTTTTTTTAAAAAAATTTTTATTTTTATAGCTGCTGTTCATTTTTGGATCGGACAAATATGAGAAGGTGCATGATCTAGTCAGTTTGGAACTCGTCCACTGGCATGCTTAGATTTGTTTTTGTTTTCTAAATGGTGAGACGCATGAAGAATCACTGGGCTCATCTGAGTTCTCCTTCGATGTGGCGCTCATATTTGCCGAGGAACATAAAGGTGCTTCTGTGGTTCACCTTCGCTATTTGCGTTGGTTTTCCGCTTGATGAGCACAATGACCACTTCCATGTGGAACGCTTTTGAATCCGAAAAACCTTGTCTGCGTGAAGATTATCCGTCAGTTTTGTAGGTCATATTTTGATCGAGTAAATCGACCCCGTCCCTACTCTCGTCGTACAAACGAACCACCTCAGGACGATTGACTTTAATGTATCCCTGGGTTTGTTAGCCCTATCGTTGTGCTTTGTCTTCAATCTGGATCCCAACGAAATGACTAGCAAAATTTACAAACTTGTAGTCCAAACAACGAGTGAAACATACTTTGCCGTCATAACTAAAGCACGTTTCGTTGCAGTCACGCCAGTTGGCACACGTCATTTCAACGTCCGGGAGAGAAATAAATTCGCGGATCGATTGACACAAACTATTCTAGCTAAGTTAATTTGTCGATTTCCTAAAATTTCAAACAATTGGAACAACGGAGTATCAGGACTAGTAAAATGATATCCAATATGACATTTCTTTATTTGTATTAGGCAATATTATCACCATTCTAACAATATATCAATGATGACGAGATATTTCCCTTTCCCAATGATGACGAGAAGGAACCTTCCAGGGACTTCACACCTACCCGATTTATCGAAAAACAGGTTGTGTTCCAACTCCAAGAACCACAAAGTTTTGCAATTTCTAGAATAACTGTAGAGACGGACAAGGAAATCATAGAGTGTGTTCCACACTCTCCGCAGTTGAAATTGTTGTCGAGGACGCATTCCAGCTACATGCAACCACCAACTGACTGCATTCCAAAATAAAGCAAGACCCTGCAAACCCAAGCAACAACAAGGACATGTTAGCCTGTGGCAACGAAAAAACGAGCTTTAATATCATTTAATTCGTTTTTTTTACTTTATGACGTGTAAAAAACACACATACAAAAATTTAAGAAGCTTCACGGATCACATTTAAGAATTTGGAAATTTGGAAATTTGGAAATTTGGAAATTTGAATTGAAAAAAACTTAATCAAATTCACATAACTGTTAATTCGAGTTTTAAGAATAAGAATATTTCCGAAAACATGGAAACATGGAGATAAAAATTACGGGGAAGACCAATTTCGATTGTATTGGACATAATGAACGAAAGGGTTAAAAAAGTTGTGTACACTGCTTGTACACTGCAGATTTTTACTTTTATATCTGTAAGGACTTCAGATAAAAATAATTTATAATATATATTTCCAAATCAATGGTAGTAAATAGAAATCAGACATAGAATACTAGAAATAGGAGGGTCGAAACTGATTGAGATGTGCCAGTAGTTTCAACAGTAGAATAAATTCTATAGTTTTTGTTTTGAACTCTCGGAACGAAAAAACAAATTATGTGGCATGAAATAAATTTTAAACGAAGAAAAGAAATTATGCAGCTTAAAATAAAGTTATGGATATTGTTGTCAATTAAATATTGAATATTTTTCTGTAACGATATCTACAAGGCAAAACTATATACGTGAAGATCAAGAAAAACGCTGAAAGGAAGTATGTACGGAGCGATTTCAATCCATGAAGCAAGTAAACAGTTCGCAATCGTCTAGTTTTGGACCCTCCATTGTACTGACAGAAAAAGAAGAGAAAAAATAGTTGAGGTGACTAAAACTAAAGACATCACGAATTTGCTTTGTTTTGTGTTTTTATTCTATTATTAAGCCTATTCAGAAAGTTAAACATATGTTATAATTTAATTTTTTCACCGCATCCTTATGGTTTCCTGACTTATGATGTTCTATTTACAGATATGTAAGGACGATAAATCATCTCTCATCCGAATTAAATCGGAAGGTGATAGGATATGATTCTTAGAGTTTCGAAATTTCATCAAAATCAAAAGAAACTAATATAATCATTAGAACACAGGTAGGGCATGTCTGAAGTGAAACGAACCAAAGAGACCCTATTGAGAGAACGAAAAGGACGAGAACAAATAAATGCCACTGTCACTTTTTCTATGTCACTATAAACTAACTTTGTATTAAATGAGAAAAATACTTTTGTTTTATTAAAAAAAAATACTTTGGAAATTAGACAAAAGTGTTTTATTAATTTATAATATTATAATGAATTTCTATAAAATAAAGAAATCTAACATCTCATTCATTAACGGCACTAAATTAATGGCAGACTAATGCTTACGACTGCACTTTGAGCTCGGAATAGACTGGTTTCTTCGTTTACAGCATAAGTGACAGCTAGTTAGCTCAATTCAAGCTTCAAAAATGAATGAAATAGAGGAAACAATAAAGAACAAAGGCCGTTTAAACTAATCCTGATCACAACCCGATGGTTGGAAAAATTATAAACGAAGTTGTAACATTCTGGTCGACTGTCAGAAAAGCGATGAGGATATTATGGGGTTCCTTTCCTTTCCTTAAGACCGAAGAAGAATATGGACCGAAGACCATACATGCGAAACAGTTTAGATAGTGCTTTATGCATACGAGATAAATTTAGAAGAGAGAACACTTAAGTATAGAATGAAACTAGAAATACAATCAAAACTAAATAAATGAAAGTTTCAAAATCCTCCCAGATAAAATAATTATAAAGATAACCTACCGGGTGATCCGGAAAAGAAGCAGCTTTTAACCCATTTCTTGATAAAGAATGGGTATAGTTGTAACATTTCACTGGTAGATGGACATAAGACTCACAAGTCGTATACTTTGTCAAATTTATGTGACGAGTCAAAGCTAGGTTTCTGTAACTTGCACGAAAACTTTGCAGTCTGCAGATGTTCAAGTTTTTCGCCCGTAAAAATTTCTTTCCAAAATGCTGTACTAGCGCGAAAAAGACATAATATTAACGTGAAGTTGTAAAAATGGGTTTTTTTCCTTTGTATTTATTGGTGACCTATCACAAATTGAATATTGTCTGCCACAAGCTGTCACTCTGGCAAGAAAAGGTGCAAAAAACTCGAAAAGGCAAACTTTTATCATTGCATCCTCCGCAAAGCATATTGAAGACAAATTGACTTATAGACAATAACAGGAAGAACAGCGAGAATTAAAGAGGAAAATGTGAAAATAGTCTGCCAAACAGGAGGAACAGCGAGAACTAAAGAGGAGAATGAGGGAAGAAAAAAAGAAACGTGATAAGGAAGAAATCGAGAAATGAAAATCAAGTCGAAAGCCATTGAATAATAAAGAAAATAAAAATTAAGAAATTTTTGTTTTACAAAATCAACGTCTGAATCTATATTTATGTCTATGAAAAGGTAGTTTTTTTTCAGAGTTAGTGAACGTTAAAATGAAATTAAATACGGTTAAATTGAAAATTTGCTCTAAAATGGCAAATTTACCTCAAATTTGCCAGTTTTATTAGAAAGAGAGTTCGATGGATAGAAAGTACCTTTTCATTTCAATATAATTTTGGGCTAGCATGTAAGCATCGTGGCTGTCTCTCAATGGAAGAAATCAAAATGGGAGGTAGAATTCTCCCAATTGGGGCCGTATATCGCCAATCACGCAGCGAATATTGTTTCCCAAATGATCAAGCCTCTGGGACTTGGCGTAGGTGAATGATTTGACGAACCACCAAAAGAAATAGTAAAGCAGTGGAAAATCACAAGATCTTGATGACCAGTTCACAAGTACAAAACAAGAAATTACACGGTCATCAAATGCTTCTTCCATTAAGTTGATGCCTGAACGAGCTGTGCCGCATGTCGAGCCATTCTATTGAAACCAGAGACACCATGTATTGTGGCGAGACAATTCCGTAATGAGAAAGCTATTGATCATGGCTCTATAGTGTCACCATTGTTGTTCCCTGAAGCATTTTTGAAGACAGATGAACCAATGACTGGCTTGCTAATAACTCCAAACGAGCTAGTTTTGTTTATTGACGTAGTTATTTAACCAGAAATGGGCCTCATCACTTTCATGATGTTTTTAGGAGATTCTTTGACCCCACAACGAATCTACGCTGTGCCTGGTAGTTGTTCGGCTTTGATTCCTGCTAGCCAACATCCTTCCGAAAAAATCTTTCACATTTTGAATTGTCACAGGTTTAATTAATAAGCGCAATATGTCGAATGGACTCACTAGGGTCTTCATCGATACTGCGATAGATGGTTTTTGTGGTTTCTTCATTACTCACTGTATGGCGTCTGGTTGGTTGCGAATTGTCAGTAAGAGTAAACGTGGTGCGGAAACGATCCATGGTCAATCGAATTAATTGTTCTGATGGACGGTTATGTCGGCCAAATAGTTAACGGAGTTAGCGATGACTTTCTCGAGCAGAAACGTTTGTTTTTCGAAATAAATCCTCAAAGTTTGCAAACGTTTCTGAGGCGTCAACCTATTGACGATAAAATGGTATACGAAACTAGCCACAAAACGCATGACAGTTGTCACACAATATGTAGCATCGAAAAGTGTTGTTTAGTTAAAGTTCTATACCTCTTTGAAACATCCTATATGAATAAAAACGCTGTGCAACGATTTCAAAAATGTTTCGCATGTAGATGATTGGTCAAAGTATATACTCAAATTGAGTTATTGACTTTGACGTATTTTTGTCTTTGTTTTACTAAAATCAAAAGTTTTGAACGCTAATAGCTTCAAGGGGAATAGTGGTTAAAAAATGTGGAGATATGGTCTTAGTTACAGATACCTTTTTACCTATAAATAGTCAGGATCGGAGTGGTTTAATTGGTATCTAAAAGTGCATTCAATTATGGGACCTGAGGTGAAGCCTCCGTATTTACTTTTACGCTTTTGGAAAATGGGTAATCACCTCCATATAAAACTGGCATCCTTTTTCGTGCTTGCGGTCCAAGTCCAAGCTCATGGGGATGTTGGGGCTTGGCTGAAGGCTCCATCAGGGAGTATGCTCCTTAAGCCCCCATCCACCGATAGTTTGATGACCAGTCTAAATCATAAAACTAATATTTGAATAAAAAATTTTTTTTAAGAAACAGCACTAAATTCGTAACATAAATGAACTTTATAAAGTTATTCTCTGCCGCAAAATCATGTGTATAATTTTAGACCAGGATCCTCATCCTCATTTGAAAATCATCAGCCGTATGGCTCTCAGATGCATATTTACTGAAAAGATTTCTCATGCTCATCAAATTTTTGACGATTTCATCGGAGAAAAAAATCATCAAATTTTTCAAAAATTTTAAACTAAGCCGAATGACAACCCTTGGAGCAAAATTAAGTGACGATCATCGACTTCCCATGCATTCATTTTCTGGTCGAGTCCCTTGTCAGACGTAGAAAGGAAAATGCCAGCAATCACACGAATTACATACAAAAGAAAACACACAACACACATGTACCTCAGAGAGATAATCAAAGCGATTCAAGATACTACAAAGACAGTGGACGGCATTTTTCCGAGTAAGTAAGTGGAAACGCAGAGTTCATGATCGTACCGCAACACGTAAAAGATACAATCAGGTGTAGACCGATCTCATTTTTTTTTTGTTCGAACTGCAGAGTTCGATTCGTAGATTTTCGAATTAGTATCACCCACACACAATCTACACGGGAAGATTCGAATATCTATGCACAAACAACATAGAGAAAACGCAGTTTTAACTTTGAATAATCGAAAATCAATTGATAAATAGAAAGCTTCAGATACAAGTTTTGGATTGAAACAATCGATTGGGAATGATAAGATACAAACCTTGAGGCGAAAACACAAGTGCTAAATGGCGCGCACCCACACATCACATGAATCTTTCCTCTGCAAAAGTGAAAATGGAAGGTTGTCACTCTCCGGTAAAGATGATTAAAATAATTGCTCTAAGAAAATGCAAACCGAGGAAGCTGGAATGCGCTTCTATTTGAAAGATATAAAAATTATGATCTTATGTTGCGCAGGACGCGCAGAATCGATCATATCACTATCATTTTTTGATACACTTTCAATACAGTGAAAATAAAATCGAATAATTCACTGATCCGCTGAATTTTTCGATCCGTATTTTTTGAGAAACTAAGTTTGTGTGGCGGAGACCAAAGGTGTTGTCCAAATGTGAATGGTAACCAACCTAGGGGCACTTTTTTGGGGGAAGGCTAATTTAAAACATTATCTGAATTTAATATTACAAAAAAAACTTTTTTTGCCTAAGCTTTTGTCTGATTACCACGATTTTATTTATGCAATTAAAACAAATAAAATTTTAGAAATTTGACAAAAGGATTTTTTAAATTATATTATAATGAATTTCTGTTAAAAAGAGAAGTCATCGATATCTTATACTATCCAAAATTAATAAAAGATTAAACGAAATTATGGTATATGGGAAATTTGACGGTTGGGCTCTGGGAAATCCTTGTATTACAACCATTCTTGGACTAAGGAATTAGGGGAGACCGGGGAAGGTTGTAACAATTTTGGTATAATTCGCTTTTTTTATCCAAACGTAAGCTATATTGGGGTCGAAAACTGGGTTTACACGGTCTTTGGTATGCTTATTCCAAATATAAATTGATAATGAATAACTCTTTGGACGAGAATGTTTATTATTAATAAATTTATAAAATTAATGGAATTCGTTACAACTGACCCCATATCTGGGACAGTCGAAACAATCGTTGGGGTAGGTTGTAACACACACAAAATTCATAATTTTGCTAAATAAATCAAATATATTGCTAACAAACTTAAAAAAGAGCTCCTTCGACAAAATATTTAATAAATCAAACGAAAAACATTCTTTAAAGCAACAAAACATTCGAAAAACACAAATAAAAGGGACCATCTGCTGTGAAAGCTTAATGGACCCAGTGCCTATAGCCTACACATTGAATCCAATCGTCTCCTGGTTTGCTTCCTGCATAGCTTTCGACACAAATCAGACAAAAATAATCATCTTCATCACTTGAAGGCACTGTTTCTATTTTGGATTTTTTGAATTTTATTCCTTTTTTTTTCATCGAACCTAAGTTTAATTTTTTTTGCCTTCACCTTTCGTTTCTTTTCCTCTGCTTCTTGTCGTATAGCCTGCTTCTCTGGTGTATCAGGATAACTTGTAGATTTACGTTTTTTCTTACCCTTGTTGCTTTTGGGGTAAAGTTTTATTAATTCAGGAGAAAAAATGCCGGTGCTAGTAGATGCTACGGCGACATTTGCTCTGTTTTTTTAAATATTATTATGTTTCTCAACAATTGCAATTGATGAAACCGATACTTCTTGCTCTTTTGCAAAACACAATTCGACATCACCGCCGCAATCAAATTGTTCAGGCATTCTGATATCTCAGTATTGGGATTTTATTGAAAGCAAAAATCCATGAAGTCTTGTCTTCTCTCGGACTTGAAATTGACCGATCGGTGACATATGCTGATGAAAAATCAAGATCCGTGAACACGTTGCGGTTTTGAATCCATTTTTTTGAATCCAGCCTGAATACTACCGGGAGTAAGAGCTAATGGCATCGCTGCACTGGTAATACCAGGTATATCATCATAGATGCTCATAGTCTTCCCGGGGGGATGTCTCATCCAAGCGTCACAGGTTGTATTTATTTCATACCATTTTTAAATGGTCCTTACACTGACCTGTCAAGAGGTTGTAGCTTATGCGAATAATGCGGAGGAAAAGATAACAATACTATCCCATTTGATTTGCAAAAATCATGAATAAATGGTTATCTAAAATGAGCAAAATTTTATGGGTCATAGAACAAATTGTGTGCTTTTGAAAATGTTCCTAAAATCTCAGAAATAATTCGTCCTGTATCCAACCAGATGGAGTAGCTGTTACCACTGCACCTGCTGGGCCATCTATAATAAAGTGGTCCTGGTACCACAACTGCGAGAAAACGAAAAGGGGAGGAATCACATTTTTTAAGGCATTTGCTGCAAAAGTAATTGCAACGAGTGTTCCTCGCTTTCCTAATGTTACCAACCTAACCTGTCGACCATAACGTTTGGCAACAACTTTCTCTGGATGTGGAACAGTAGTTACACCCGGTTCATCTACATTGTATATGTGCTGGGGCTGAAAACTATCCCGGTTTATAACCTTTTATGGATTGTCAAAGAACAAACCAACATTTGCTGGGTCGAAACTGGTCGCTCTCGACAAACCAGTGGCTTGGGCTGACCTTATTGATAGTTGTGGGATTCTATGCATGAATGCACAGGACCAACCGTCACCGGCCATTTTATTTTCATCCCAAGGCTTTTCACGCTTCAAATTAAATATTTCAATGCGAGCTAGTAGGTTAACTTTGTTACCGCTCTTTGGAAAATATGTCGGCGCAACGAATTATATAATTGGACAGTATTTTTTCTTGCTCGTGTCAAAATACTTTGTTGTGCGCACTATAGCCCATAGAAGGTGCAGTTGCTGCTACTTCTAGATTACTTGTTTGACGTTTTCTTTTGTACCGCATCAATGATACATTATGCTTGGCAGCTGCAATGTGAAAAGCTAATCCGTTCATGATGTCATCAAAGGCGTTGGAATACTGCGAAATATCATTTTGACCCTTAGTTGTTTTTGTTTCACGCTATCTCGGCATCTGCAAATAGAAAACTCACATGTATTTGTCGAAAATGAATAGCTTGGGGTCGGTTGGTATATTCTACCATAACTTTTACAAAAACAAGCACAGTGTAGAAAATCTATTACATTCACGATTCAAGACTAATATTTGCTTAGCATCGCTAATAAAAAAGGGTTTTGGATAAATTCACCATTGAATGATATGTAAAAATTTTAGTTGTGTACAAAAAATCGATTAATCACTCTCACCCACGTGTGCTCCGTTTCAAGTTAAAAAAAACTGCAGATAAGTTTCATGGAGATGATACATATTTTTCTATCAATTTCCACATGCTGGCACGTGTGGGTTTCGAATGATGAGCGTTGTTACAATTGATCCCTGTTACAACCGTCCCCGGTCTACCCTATTATCATTTGGGAAAAAGCATAGGCTAACATCGATCCTTTTTTTTCGGTGAGTGTCGGACACTCAGTGGCACACAGCAAGTGAACTACTGACTAAACACCTCCACTGTCATACCGAGAACCTAGCCTGGAACTGTTTGTCACATTACTTCGGACTAGGCCTCTTAAGTCTCGTCTAGCGGCGCCTTGGGATAAGAGAGATCGCTCCCTCAGCAGGGATGGACAGAAAGGAGAGGAATTACTGAGAGAGTGAGCCCTCTTCCCTCTGCGCCGACAAGCGATCGACGATGCCCTTCTTCTTAGTGAGAACCACTCGAGCGTAGTGCGACACACAGTTCCATTTGTCTTTATACACCAGCATCTTTTCCACCAGGGTATCTGGAGAGATCTCCCCTATTCTCTCCCTGAGATGTAAACGCTGTCTCATCCACCGTTCGCATGTGAAGAAGGTGTGGCAAGCATCATCCGCAATTCCCGGGCAAAACAGGCAGTCAGGAGACCGTTACTTTCCCATTTTGTGCAGGTAAGACTGAAAACACCCGTGTCCCCTGAGAAGCTGTGCCAGGTAGTAATCAGTCACGCCATGCTTTCGGTTGAGCCACGGCTCCAGGTCCCTGATTAGGCGCGCGGTGCACCTGCCCCATGTTTCATTTACCCACCCGTCCTGCCACAGAGCGAGAGTCCTTCTTCACTCTTCGCGTGAAGCAGCCTCTCTACCTTCTTCTACCCTGCACAGGTAGAGCCTCCTCCGTTCCTTAGCAAGGAGCGCAATAGGTGTCGTACCCGCGATTACCAGTACTGCCGGCTCAGAGACAATGCGGTATGCAGATGCAACCCACAGAGCGCCTAGTCTTTGCACCTGCATCAGTCGCTTCCAGTACGACTGCTTACTGAGATCTTCAGCCCAAACCTTGGAGCCGTATAGCAGCACCGAATCCACTCCGCTCATCAGTAGGCGTCTCCTGGTCGCGACGGGTCTCCCAATGTTGGCTATTAGACGGCCGATACTCCATCTGCGGCCTTATCCGCTGATTTTATCGAAGAAGCTCGTCTTCGAGTCAATCGGCCCTTAGCTCTCTGCGTATGATGCAATTGCTTAAAGATGTTCTATCCTACAGAAGCTAAGAAGGTTTCCCTGCTCCAAAATTTGCAAAATTTTACAGTTCTCTTGCGCTAGTACGTCTTAATAGTGAAAAGTTTGTTGGTTAGAGTAAGACGATCTAGAAGATAATGTGCTCTATTCTTATATTCCTTCCTGCAAGCTCAGCGGGCGTCATCCATTTGGATTGCTTTTTGTTGAGGGTGTGTAACTAAGAAATTGTGACCTGATGGCATTGCCACCTGTGTTTTTACGCCCTTTCTGTTTTTCCTTAGGAGTTGTTGAGCCTTCGGAGGTCAGGTTATCCTGTCAAAATCGTATCCACCTTTCCAGAAGGCTACATCTACCTCCGTTTTCACTGCTTGTTTGTGTCGATTCTCGTTTTTTGGTCAGCTGATCTTGCTCTTGTTAGATCATCCACTCTTTTATTTCCCTCTACACCTCTGTCCCGTGTAATCCATGTAAATTTTACATTTGATCGGATTATCTTCGCTTTAAGGGCATGCCTTCAATCCTACACTAGTTATGAAACTACATTGTTTGCTGCTGAATAGCTCTGTTCAGGTTGTTTGTTGTCGCTTCTGTGGCCGCATTTATCGAAAATACTTCTACTAATAAAACTGGTGCGTGGCCCTAAAGTCTTTAGCATTTGGTGATTTACGTACTATCTATGAAGGAAAATTCGATCATCACTTCCTTCATCTGTTTCGGAGATAAATAAGCATATCACTATTTTACTTCCAGACGTGAAATATTTCACCCTTTCCCACTCTTCTCTTATCCGTATGGTCATTCTTTATGCAAGCATTGAGTTTACTATCGGTTGAATTTGAGCCGGCTTTGTGCGACTTGACAGGACCGATTTGTCTTTTGTTATTTTCAAATGCATACGTGCCCTGTTTAATGATGGTTAGTCAGCCTGTTTGAAGTGTTTGAACCTGATTTTCACGATCGATACCTCTCTGAAAATGAATTTTTCGAGAAGCATGAGGCTAAGGGTTTTCTATTGCAGAAATAGGCGTGGTCTTTATAGCATTCATCGTGCGAATCCAGGCTCTAAGCTGGATGGTCCTAGTTCTTTTGCTCTAGTTTTTTTGCATTGTTTTCTGCCATACCTATTCTCTGTAAGTGGCTTTTATTCTGTGGGCAATCAGTGACCGTTTTGGGGATTTAAGCTCCAAGTTTCACGCATTAGTCTTTTCGTTTTGAAGAGCACCACTGTAGGTGGCTACCTAAATTATTTTTATTTCATTATTGCTTTACAAATCTTTTAAAAGAAATTCAAACACAATCTTCAAGCAATCTTTCATTTTTACGTACAAAATTCAATTAAATTTACGAAAACTAATTTTTTGATGGGACAAAACAAATGCAACTTCGTGGTTTTTTTTTTAATTATTAATAAATTAATATTTTGTGGCGAATCCATTATTTTTAATGACAGCTCGGCACCTGCGAGGCATAGAGTCAATTAAATTATCAATTATTGTTTGTGGGATCTCATTCCATACTCTTTTAATTTCTTTAAACAATTCAATTTTGTTACTATTATTTTCACGCTGTATTTTCTTTTTAGCAATTTCCCATAGATTTTCTATAGGGTTCAGATCGGGTGACTGGGCTGGCCATTGTAGTACCTGAATTCCACTCTCGTTAAACCATTCTTTCACAGTTTTCGACGTGTACTTCGGGTCGTTGTCATGTTGGAATGTCCATTTCAAGGGCATATTCCACTCCGCATACGGTAACATAACCTCCTGCAGTATGGTTTTGTATTGAAAACGGTCCATTATACCATCTATTTTGTGAACTGGCCATACACACTGCCCTGACATGGACCCCCAGACCATTACACACCCTCCGCCGTGTTTAATAGTGCCTTTACAAAATTTTGGATCCAAACGCTTTCCTTTAGGACGCCTTACATGACAAATTCCGTCCGATCCTTGCAAATTTAACTTGCATTCATCGCTAAAAAGAATGGTCCTCCATTTTTGAACAGTCCAGTTAATGTGAGAACGTGCAAAAGCTAACCTTCGCTTTCTATTTTTAATTGAAATAAAAGGTTTCTTTGCTGGCCGATAACAAAGCAATCCGCGCTCCACTGCGCGTCTTCTAACGGTTCTTTGCGATACATTTCAATCGAGATCTTTTAGTAACTTTGTGGATGAGACAAACGGATTAATTTTAATTTTCTTGGAAATCAGATTGTCCTCTCGTTCAGTTGTTTTCCTTGGTCTCCCCCTCTTTATGTACAGTTTCAACACTCCCGGTGCGAAGATATCGAGCTATTATTCTGGAAACAACCGATTTTTCTATATTATATTTCTCGGGAATAATCTTTTGAGATACACCACTCTTAAAGTCCTTTATAATTAATACTTTTATATCCGCACTATGCTTTTCATTTGCCATTTTTAAGGTTTTAAAGTTTTTCGGTGTAAAAAATAGCTTGATACTACGAAGCGACACTTTCTATTAGTAAATAATGCACACAACTATCAGGTACAATCTAACTAACCTAAATAATAATCAGTTACATGGAAAAAATTGCAAAGTGATTTCGAGAAAAACTGTTATCAAACCGAGTTGCCAGAGTTGCATTTGTTGTGTCCGATAAAAAAAGAAGTTTTCGTAAATTTTTCTGAATTTAGTGGTAAAAATTACCGATTTTTTGTAGAATGATTATGTGTTTTTTTTTAAATGACTGGTACAATACTAATGAAATAAATATAAAACACTTTGCTTCTAAAACTTGGGGTTTCGCTGCCCAACATCATGGAACTAATTTGATTTGCATTTGTTCTGGCCGGTACTGTATATCCATATATGTCAAAAATGCTGCTCTTGTAATCCTTAGGACATTTGCAAATTTCTACTCTTATGTGTAAAGTACTAAACTACTCTTATGTGTAAAGTGCAGCTAGCTTACTATCTAAGGATATCCCGAGATATTTTACTCTGTTGTGGCAATGTTCCTGGTTCTCAACGCTTTGTGAAGAGCATAAGCTCACTTTTGTAGGTATTGATACGCATACCGTTTAAATTAACTCAGGCCTGAAATGGTATCCTAAAACCTTGCAAGGATCAGGATTAAGATATTATTAACGCGCTCTATCATTGTTAGGCATTCCAAGCTTATGGTGGTAAAATTCCACCCAGAAGTCTACGCCAGTTCACCCATTTCTTCAATATTGCTTTCTCATTTTCACTTTGTTCAAATGATCTATTGCTCTATTGATCATCTATTGATTAGATGTAGATCTGTTTTAAATCTAGATTTACACAGAAACTAGTGGCTTATAGGACGTTACCTTCATCTGGCACCACTTTTAGGATATGGAGAGAGAGAGAGAGAGAGAGGGAGAGATAGGAGGGAGGGGATAGCGCTATGGAATAGGGCTTGTAAACATTCCGATTTCTTCATTTGAGCTCGGAAATAAGTGATTCAATAGGAGTGTTGAAGGACTTCAATAGATGTTCTAAGTGGTTTAAAGCTCACGATCTATGTTTTCCTTGAATTATCGTATCAATGCGTGCGTCTCTTTTCAGAAGAGCACTACTTACCCTAGATGTCTTACATATTCCCTCAATGCTGCAGAAAACATTCCAAGAGTTTATTTTCGCTTTTCCCAATGCTTTTTTTTTTGAAAATTTTCAGATTTTGAATAGCCGAATAGCCCCCAATCCACGTCTCGTTTTGTTAGGGAGACTTGAATGGATAATATTTGATTGATTTTATTGATCACTTGGGGGTTAATGTTCTTTGAGCTTACCTTCTTCTCCGTTTGAACGTAGATTGTGGGATCCTTCATTGAAGCTTTGAACCAGCATAATTGTGATTTGTTTGCTAGTCTGTAACAACTCCCTCTATTTTTGTTAATACAGTGTACATGTCAGTTATTGCAGCCCTGTTGTGGTGATTCACTTGAGTCAGCCGCATTACTATTATATTTTCGATCAACCGAAACCTAAATTTTGAAAGCCAAGGTTAGATTTTTGGTTTGTTCTCTTAGCTTGCTGACGTCTTCCTATCACATGCCTAGCACTAAGACCGTTCCTTGGTTGTTTGCTTCCTTAACCGCCAACGGTATGCTACTTTTGTGCTTAGCACCCCTGGTTATGTGCTTTTAACAGCTTGAAGGGGTTCTGCAATTTAGATTGCTTTTGGAATTGGAATGCCTTTACGGTACAAAACCGTTGCACCTGAACTCTTCGCATAGTGCCTACCATTCATCGTTTCAATTCACCATCCGCAGTCGATCTCATCCCCCGAAGCTGGAATTTCGTCAGGTTTTCTGCAAAATTGCCCGGAAGGGTTGTTTGACAAGTGACAGCTTCATTAATTAATATTCTTGGATAAAACCTGTGTCATGGAAGTATACCGTTTGCGCATCGACTGTGGTTTCTCGATTTAACTTCTTCCTTTAAGTTTAGGGGTTGGGGCTCAGTCCCCGTTCCATTTTTCCAAAAGTTTGGTGAATTTGTGCTAGTAGTAATTTGTGTGTTAATGTTGTTACCATAGACAGTTTACTGTTATAAAATGGTGCGCAAACATTAAAAGACTCCAGGGCCCAGATCTGACATGACGTACAAAATGGATAAAACACAGATAACAACTGGGCTGAAGGGGGACTAGCCGGTTCGAAATATTCCAGCAGCCCTAGTGGATGTTGTCATATGAACCTTTTTAAAAATTGGTTCTTTAATACCTTATTAACGCATGTTGAAGCCGTTCGCAATCCAGAAGATACAGTTTATTTTTGGGACACAATCTGGCAAGCCACTTCTCGCCTAAAGTGATTGAAGCTTGTAAGGAGAGTAAAATTTCTTTGAAACCAAGAAAATAAATCAGATATACTGGTGTCATTCCCAAAGATTAGTTCCCTGTATTGTTAAATAGATTCTAGAACAAAATTAGCAAGATGGTGAAAACTTGAAGTCAGGATTTTGAGCAACTGGTTTGCACCCTCCTAATCCTGATGAAGTGTTGAAAATGGAATCCTTGGATAGATGGTCTTGACAACAGCGAAAACAGAGACAGGTGTAACGAGTTTTAGATGTCAGTTTCCTGGAATTATTGCAGCAGCGAGGAAGTGGCGAGAAAAAGAAAAGACAAAAAAGCAGCACAAATGCGTGCGTTGCTGCAACTGCAAAAACATCCGAGATTTCCAGTGATAAACAAGCTGTTTCTTTTCAAAACCAGCCTCCTTCGTCAGGTATTCTTTTCAAGACATTTAAAAGAAAAAATATTGACACGTCTACTTGCCGTATTTGCGGTCTGAATTGGAAAAACGACAATTGTAAGATTGACTGGACACAATGTCTAAAATGCAGACACTGGATCATTGGAGCCTGCAACAGTGGAAACACAGATGATAATGACCACTGCTACCGATGCCTAAGATTTGGAAGAAGTAAAAAACTGCTGTGACAGTGATGAAGATGAAAACTTATCTCCAGAATAATAAGAGTTAGCATAAGGAAAAATACGATTCAATTAAAATTTTATTCGTTCAAAGTTAAGTTAAAGTTAAGTTTTTGAAGTTTAATTTTTGTTTTCTTGGATTATTCAAAGTAAATATATGGTTCACTCGTTTGTTCACTTAAGATTTGTCAGCAAGAATAATAAAATAACCCACACTTGCAATACTACGACACCTTGCAATATTCATGTTTAATTTAGTTAAATACATGATTTTTCGTATAAAACTCATCCTTTAATCTTATTGTAACCCTTTCGGGGCTACTAACATTTATACACCCAAGATGTAAAATAAGAAAGCTTCCCTGAAAGTGCGTTTCAATGGTTGAAAAAGGCACTGCGAAAAAGCAAAAGGAATATACTTGTTTGACTACTCCGGAACAACACGTGACTAGCGACAATTTAGTAGAGCCATTTTGACACACAACATTTTCAGGCTGCTCAACAATGTTCAGGATCGAAAGTTTGCAAAAATTCACCATGAATAACTTGATTATTCCTTTGGTCCATTGGTGGTAGCATAGACGTTGTACTTGCTTGTTAAAAATGAGAATTGATATTTTGTACGGTTGAGGTTGACAAATGAGAACGTGGTTCTCTACGTTGTGAAAAATTTTTCTTTCTTCTTTTCAAGTTTCTTGCCTCATCACCGGAGCCAGTTAGAAATAAGTCGCTTGTCATTCATGCTCTTCACTGATTGATAAAATTGACAGGAAATTTTTGAACATTTGATTGAAGGTTTGAAACATTTTGTTGAAGTTTTTGTACGTTTTTTGAATTTCATGGATGTAACCATTTTTCGTATTCATACTTGACATATTACTAACAACTGCAACCTGAATACAATCTTAAGAATCACTTTCTCCATGACATGCTTTACTTTTGAACTTCAAGGCTTTACCTGGTGTTAAAACGATTAGGCTCTATAAAAATTCCAAACGCTATATTGGCATGGTTTTCTTGAATTGTTGACCAGAGTTTTTGAATCTGGTTTTCGGCAAGAACACCCGAGTGCGACTCAACACTCGACTCCACTGACCTTGCTAAGCACGATGACATTTTGTTGAATATTAATCAAATTTATTTAGCAAATTCAAATATGTATGAAGTACCAATCACTTAAAACAAAAATTAGTTGTATCACATTGACAGACATGCAAAACTTAACCTAAAAAAATGTGAGACTGGTAAAAGAAAGAAAAAGTGGCAGGTGTGCTCCAAATTATAATCTACATTATTAAACAAAAAGTATTGTTAATCGACAGGAAGAATTGTCAGGATCTTGTTAATCAAGATAGGTCAAATCATAGAACAAAAAGCGATTGGTCGTCGTTCTTGAAGAAAACCCTTCCACAAAAGTCAACACATTTCGATGTTTTTATTTGTCGTAACATCTCGTTCAAATGTTTCTTTCATACAAATACACACATAAATGTCAAAAATGAAACGGGAAAAACGTGGTGACAACAGCCACAAGGCTCTGTGCAAATATAGTATAGAATTTTCGATCAAAAGTGCTCATTCTGAAACAAAATTTTTTATCCGAAGCGAATTACAAAACAAAGTCTATCTGTAGCATAGAGACTCAATGTGTACCCAAAATTTAAAAAGTAAAGAAGTGTCAAAAATGGCGTTACACTAATCCATAGAAGTCGAGAGCATATCGAGGATAGAGATAGACGCTACTAACGTCGAAAACACTGAAGATTGGTTGAGGTTTTACCAACAATTCAAAAAGAAGACGTTCAGCAGGATAAAGACAATGGACATGCTCATCGAGCCAACGTTTGGTTTACTGGCGAATCGTGAATAAGTTTGCACTTAAAGCCCAACACACATAATAGGACTAACCGGAGGAGCTGCCCATTGACAATCCCTGCAATTCTAGTTCTGACATTCGTATAGAGAAACTTAATTTTTTGGAAAACAATATGTCAGAAAACCGAAAATATTGTAGAGACAAACTATCCCTGTGTATGTAGGATGTCTGGAGAACCAAGCACAAGTCTCCAAGTGACATTTGCATTGCAGAAATGAAGTACATACTACTTTCTCCGCGTTGCTTAATGCTTAAAGCAAAAATTCCAATCAACCCCCTTAGGTCACTGAGCATATGTAGAACAGAGTCCTCCTCATGGGTGCTACCTTGTCGTGGTGGGGGGGCTTGACGAGGTTGCCCGTCATCAAAACGCGTGACCAAGTCACTAAAAGCACCCAATATACGATGAGTGATAACAAAAATAGTAAATTAGGGGTGGGGATATACACCCCGACGTGTGACGGAGCTTCGACCTCATGCGGATCATCATAAGTCACCAGGGCATTTTTCAGTGGTGGAACACTTGGGCACTGAAGATTCAAAAATTACAAGTGAAATAATCACCGAAGCAAGCATGTTCGCCCCAAGGCCAAAACTACTGCGAACTCCGCCTCAAAGAGTAGCCAAGCCTAATCAAGGCAACGAGAAAACATCGTGCAAGCAAACCTCCATCGAACGCTTTGCAACAGCGAAAAAGGTGCTTGTCCAAAACATTCCTGCTACACAAGGCGATGGAGCGAACGATACCAGAAGCGTAGTGGAGGCTTCGGGCAGTGGAGTCATCGACCCGAAGTGCCATTCTCCAGGGGCCATTAAAAGTCATATACTGAACAAAGTGGAAGGCGAAACCAATGATGCTCAACAACAACAAGACCCTCCTGCTGACAGTATATCGAGAACTTCGCCTGAGGACGACCTGATAACGAAAATAGCCGCTGACAGAAGTGAAGCAGAGCGTCTAACAAGGAACATAAGCGCTATAATAAAAGTGATGAGAAATTCAACGAATGTCCAAAAAAATGTCAACAAGGGCACCAAAAATGGGATTGACGAATTGGAGGACCTTGTTGATAGGATCCAGCACTATCGCCACAGGTGGCTACGGGTGGAGAGTGAATTGAAAGAGCTTAAGAAAGTTCCAGAAAATAAAACTCCATTCACCGAAAATGCTACTCCTCTCGTAAAAGGCAAAAGGGCGGCATGTAGTCCACTTAAACTTGACCGTAGGAAAAGGGCGAAGGGCCCGATAACAGTCGAGACAGGAGACAACAGTCAAGGGGATGAGAAAAATGATGGCTTTCAATTGGTGCGCTCTAAATTGCAACAGAAGACTGCGAAGAAGATACACCAAGCGATAACAAAAGATTCCAAACAGGTGCTCGGAAAGCAAGAAGGCACGAAACACAGCGCAATGCCAAAAAAGACCAGGAACAAGCAGCGCAGGGATGCTTTACTGATCAAACCTGCAGACTGCAGCGCTTACGCCGACGTCCTCAAGGAAATCAGGCAAAATGTGGAACCCGAAAAAAACGGTGTCTGTATACGAACAGTAAGAGCGACCAGAACAGGCGGTCTTCTCGTAGAACTCGGAGCGGAATCCACCGACAAGGGACGGTTCGAGAGTGCTGTCAAGGACCTCCTGGGCTCTAAAGCTTTTATCTCGACTTTGCAGCCAATGGCGTCTTTGGAAATAAGAGACCTTGACTGCATTGCGGATGCCAAAGAAGTAGAGGATTCCATCAGGCAAATTCTTCCTACGGCAGAGAGCTTTAGGGTAAGGCTAACGCTTACCAATCGTAGAGAGCAAAGGGTGGCAATAATAGACATTCCAGAGAAAGACGCTGTGCAACTCCTGGTCAAAGAGAAAATTGAAATCGGCTGGGTTGTGTGCAGGATACGTCGGAGGGTAGCCCTAACTCGATGCTACAAGTGCCTTAACTTCAGACACATCTCCTTGAACTGCAACGGGCCAGATCGAAGCAAACTGTGCTACAGGTGTGGCACTTCCGGTCATAAGGCGAAAGACTGCCCAAACGAACCCAGTTGTATCTTGTGCAAAGATAAGGGACGGAAGTCTGAAGATCTGACTCATATTCCGGGAAGTGGTAGGTGCCAGGAGTTCAAAGAGGCACTAAGCAAGAAAAGACCAAAGACATGATCCAAGTCCTGCAAATCAACCTACACCGTAGCTCAACCGCACAAGATTTACTAGACCAGGTTGCAAGAGAGAAAAAAGTTGACTTGATGCTGGTATCTGAGCAACACCACAACAAAAAGGAAGCTGGATGGTATTGTGATCGATCCGGCACCGCCGCCATCTGGGTACCTGATAGGACTCTACCCACAGCTCGGACTTGCTCCAGTGGAAATGGCTTCGTGCTCATTGGGTGCGCCGATTTGACATTCATAAGCGTCTATTTCACTCTAAATGAGTCAATTTCATGTTTTCAGAGCAGGCTCGATGAACTGGAGGAAGCTGTCTCGAGCACAGAAGGCCGAATCCTTGTTGGCGGTGACTTTAACGCCAAGGCAATAGAATGGGGAATGCCTCTGCCAGACTCGAGAGGAAAAAGAATCCTAGAAATGGCGGCTAGGAGGCAAATTGTCATCATGAACGTTGGGAACACACCAAATTTTCGACGGGGAGGCTGCTTGGGAGCTTTACCGGATGTGACATTTGCTTCGGAGTCCTTAGTGCCTAGGATACACAGATGGAGGGTACTGGAGGACTACTCGGCGAGCGATCATCAGTACATTGCTTTCGCAATTGGCGACTGTGCTACTCGACGCGTAGCAACCCAACCCTCAACTGTAGGTTGGAATATATCTAAAATAGATGTCAACGCGTTCGCCGCAGCTCTTATGAGAGGTGAAACTATGACGGTAACGGGAGGAGCCTCACCTGAAAACATGGTGAACTTCACCATGAGGCTCATCAAGAATGCGTGCGACTGCTCTATGCCCAGGCGACGGCCTCGACACAATAAGCCTGCTGTATACTGGTGGTTGGCAGAAATCGCCGAACAGCGGAGAGAATGTCACAAACTCCGCCGCGAATCTCAACATTTAAGAAATCGAGACGAGTCACACTCTCTAACGCTGGCATACAGGTCGGCTAGAAAAGTTCTCCGTAGGTTAATTAACGAAAGCAAGGCTCGCTGCTGGCGCAACCTTGTTGTGGACATCGACAGAGACCCGTGGTGGCTGGGTTACAAGCTTGCCATGCGGAAACTAGGAGCTGCAAGGAGGCCCTGTGTCCTTGAAACGGAAAAAATGGACCAGATTGTTAGAGCGCTCTTCCCTATGCATCCTATTCGTCCCGATGATGTATATGTTGAATGTCTCGGAGAATGCCCATTTTTTACCGCCATCGAACTCGATGATGCGGTAAAAGCTTTAAAATCGAAAAAGGCCCCAGGATCAGACGGTATACCAGCGGAAGTGATACAGCTTGCACATCAACTTTGTCCTGAAAAGCTGCTCACCACTTTCAATGCCTGTTTATGGCAGGGCGTGTTTCCAAATTGCTGGAAAGAGGCGAGGCTCGTGCTGATCCACAAGGGGAAGGGGAACGCGGAGCAACCAACTACATATCGGCCCCTATGTATGCTGAACGCCGCTGAGAAGGTACTCGAGAGGCTCATTAGAGAAAGACTTGGAGAAGCCATTCGAACTGCCGGGGATCTGTCTCCTCGGCTGTACGGCTTCAGGGCTGGTCGATCCACAATTGGTGCAATAGCAGAGGTAGTGAGCGCGGTCCAGCAGGCAGAAGCCCACAATCATTACTCGAGACGAATAGTACTGCTCAAAACTCTAGATGTGAGAAATGCCTTCAATTCTGCTAGATGGACAGATATTCTTCGTGCTCTGGAATATTTCAGGGTGCCGAGATACCTGATGCGGATATTGAAAGACTACCTCAAAAATCGGAAACTCATCTATGACTCGTTGGGAGGCCGGCGAAGAATTGATTTGACATCAAGGGTCGGACAAGGTTCCGTTCTGGACCCGGACCTCTGGAATGTCTCGTACGATGAGCTTTTGAGGCTGCAGTTACCGGGGGAGTCGCACCTGGTTGGCTACGCAGATGACGTAGCAGTACTAGTCGCCGGACATACTGTCGGACAGACGCAGCTCAAACTGGATGCGGTAATACGCTGAGTGAGCGAGTGGATGACAGACCGTGGGCTTAGCCTAGCGCCGGAAAAGACCGAGGTTGTCGTCCTCACCAAGAAGCAGATCCCTCGCGTTATCCCGGTTCGGGTGGGGAAAATGATCATCGAGTCAAAAGAATCAATCAGATACCTTGGTTTGATGATTGATTCGAAGATGAGTTTTTTCGAGCAGGTTCGAGTGTCAGCAGATAAGGCCTCCGCGCGGGTATCGGCGCTAAACCGCATTATGGCCAACACGCAGGGCCAACCTCGAGCAAAAGACGTCTACTGATGAGTGCAATGGAGTCAGTGCTCTTGTATGGCTCCGAGGTTTGGGCTGACGCTCTTAGTAAAGAGACGTACGGAAGGCGTCTGGCACAGGTGCAGAGGCAAGGAGCTTTGCGGATAGCCGCTGCATACCGCACTGTCTCTGAACCCGCAGTGCTGGTAATCTCGAGGGTGGTTCCAATTAAATTACTTGCAGACGAACGGAAACGTGTGTACTACTACCTACTCACGTAGGGGGGAGTCGGCGAGAGAAACCGTCAGCCGAGAGGAACGGAGAAGAACCCTTACCTTATGGCAGCAAACATAGAAAAACGAAACGCGAGGCAGATGGACCGCACGGCTGATAAGTGACTTGGGCCGTGGTTCGACAGAATGCATGGTGAGACTGATTATTATCTGACGCAACTACTCAGCGGTCACGGGTATTTTCAGTCTTACCTGTATAAGATGGGAAAGACACCATCCCCAACTTGCGTGTTCTGCCCGGGGATGACGGATGACGCCTGCCACACGTTCTTTACGTGTGATGGATTCAAAAGACTCCGTTCGCATCTCTTGGAGAAAATTGGCGTAATTTCCCCAGAAAATTAAACGGGAAAAATGATGAAATCAAAGGACAATTGGAACTGTGTGTCGCATTACGTACGGACAGTACTCATTATAAAGAAGGACATAATGGATCGCTTGGCGAGGGAGGGAACATCTCTGTAACGCAATATTATAGTTACTAATCGCAATTCCTTCCTATCCATCCGTGAAGAGAGATTTCCCTTAGCCTGAAGACATCGCTAAGCGATGATTAATCAGGCCTAGTCCGAAGTAATGTGACAAACAGTTCCAGGCTAGGTTCTCGGTGTGACAGGGGAGGTGTTTAGTCGGTAGTCCGGTAGCGGGGGAGTCCGACACTCAGGGCGTAAATAGCCTTCACCACCCAAACAAAAAAAAAATGTAGAACAGAGTGAGTTGTTTCTGACTTCGAAAAACAACGAGGATTGGTAAATATATTGGGAATGAAAAAAAACGGATGCTTTACGGACCATTAAAATTGTGGACATACTTCATACATACTTTCACCTTTGTGTCGATGAGACAAAGCATCAGTGAGGGGGATAATAATAGAAGTAACATGTTCCCTGTGAATGTGAATGCCAAGAGAACCGAGAATAACATCCGAGGGGAGACCGGGTGACATTGATGCAAAATTGAGTCAGACCGCATCTGGCTCTAAGACGTTACAAGGCGATACTGGAACATTTTTGACAAGTGTGGCTGGACTGACTGAGAAATTCACCTGATCTTAATTCAACTGATAATTTATGGCTCGGCTTAACGGCGGAGTGTTTAGGCAACAATATATTCAGCATAAAAAAAATAAGTGGAATCAATTACGACACAGGAATTATAAAATTTGTACCCCAAATTGCAAAAAACAATTCTTGAATGTAAAAAAGAGAAGATCACATATATCTTATTGAAAAAATAGTATACAGCTCACAATGTTTTGTTACTCAAATAATTTCAAAGCCCAAATTATTTTCACTGTTCAAAATTTTGTTGAATGACGAAAAATCCAAACTTCAGAAATGTTAGATCATCTGGTTATTACGATTTTAACACCACTTGGTCCGTAAAATATATTCGGGAGTTGTTAAAGGGGCTTTTAGGTTACGATTTCCAAAAAAACACCTTTTCTTCGATGATTTTTTCTTCATAGAAGGAAAAAAGATCAGGTTTGAAATTTTGCACAGATATTTATTAATATTTTAGGTAGATAAAAAACGAATGTTTTCAGAATTCTTGAAGCTGTTTTTTGAATTTTACGAATTTTTCAAAAAATGACCAAAATTGATTACGAACGTTATTTTCGGGCTTGGAATATCTGAGAAAAAACCATAAAACGGAAATTTATCCTTGTTTGAGTGGCTACCACGTGGACAAGGATAATATTCTTCTGCCGAAAAATAACGAAAAATAAAATCGGTTTTGTAAGGCAAAAATGAAAATGGGCTTTAAACCGGAAAAATATTTTGCAAACAACATGATCCTAGTTCGAGACATGTCAACAACATATTAAAAATTCAGTGTGACCGGCCTAGTATTTTTTCTATCGAGTCCGCCAACTCAAAAAAATTTGATTTCGTGAAATTAACTTTTGAAGTTTGGTTGTTTTGTTTTCGCTATAGAATATGTACGTTAAGTATGTGAAAGATAGTAAATAATCCATTTCGTTCTAGGCGCTTAACAACTAGTTCAAAATTTTCATTTTGTTCTAAAGCCTTTGGCATCGTATTTTCGATTGTGTTTGGAACCAAAATTAGGAAGAAAATTCAATTTTTGGAAAAATTTTAACCCAAAAGCGCCCTTTGAAGCAGGTATCTTTTGTTTTCTTCATTTTGACTGTTTGTATCCTGGTGAGTTGTTCGTTGCATTTCACATAAAATGAGTTGTCTAAGGTTTCCATTAGGTTACACTTTTGACGATGTCTTGAGCAACCATCTTTATCCTGATCCTCAGTTCATTCCAAGTCCTGCCTACAGATCTGTTTGGAATTTTCGGCAGATCTGTTTGTATCGCTCATTGTTTTTTCAACTTGGCTCATTGTATGGATCTGAATTCTCAATTTAGACTGGCCTTACCAGGCAATAATCAAAATTAAAGTTTCGTTGCTCGGTAGGGTTTTGTATCAAGGATGCTGAAGAACCATCTTCCCGAGACCAAAATGTGATTCGATATCGTTCTTTGCATGCATTTATGGAGGTGGAGATTATGTCCTTCAGTTGTATAGTTTAAATTTGTCGTCGATGATCTTCGTTTGCTAATAAGGAATTGAGTAGGCTTTCAGATCGATCCTGATAAATCTAGTATGAGGCACTTCATTTGGGGCTGGAAAATTAGTTCTTTAGGTAGGCGAGGATTTGAGACTACCGCTCTATCATCAAGCTAGGAGAAACAGACCAGTATAGAAGTGCAAGGGCTAGTCTTCACCTTTCTATACGTTAAGGCCTTAAGCCCCAAAAAAACGATTGTCATTTGGAAGCTTAGGTAGACATCTCTAGATATTTTGATTGCTGATTAGCGTTTTTTGAGATTCTTCCCTTGGAAAGATGTAACCAGCGTCATTCCAAACATGAGACCTGCTGGTATCATCGCCTCTCTAAAGCTTACTTACTTACTATCATACTTTGAATTGGTTTTACTATTAAAGGCCAAACTCAATAAAGTAAACTGGAGAACCAGTCTTTCAATCTTTAATTAATTGGACGAATTATACTAATATCTCAAATATCATTATTCATCGTAACTACAACAAAACTGTATTACATTTCTGAATTCAATAAAACAGCAGCCTTTCAAATTAAACAAAAAATTAAATTCTAGAATCACTGGTCCATGGAACTCGGACCACTCAGGAAACGTTGGTATTCTGTTCTCGGATTTCTTATTGTCTACTACAAGTGCTTGTTGCAAAAAATGCAAATTGCGCTATCCATTTAAATAGTATCTACCGGATAATTAGCAGCTGAAGAATGCATGTGTATACATCTGAATGACACTTAGCATATTGAAAAAGGGCTAAAATTAGTCAGAACAATCAGATAGTAACAATTGTTTGAGATGCTTGTATTGTTACATTGCACCAATAGATACGTGGTTCTGAGTACACATGAACAGTGACTCGTCGTGTGATTTTTTCAACCGTAAAGGGGTGTTTTACATCAGACGCGTTAGTACTTCATCGAAAGTCATTATTTGCATTAACATAAAATTAATTATGTCGTTTCTAAAAGGCTTCTGTAGTGATCGCTCGCGTACATAAATTGAATGCACGCAAGGGTTAAGTGTTGAAAAAGATATTTTTTTTTTGAATTTCAACAGGAAAAGATAAATCCAGTTCTATCGTTAACGAATAGGTAGTTGTTCAATTAAATTAGACTTAAATCTCATAGCTGACACAAACAGTATTATCTAAAATTTGTCAATAATTAGAAAAATATCGCTTTAAGCAAACAAGGCACTCATTATATTGGTAGGCTTAAAACGTATTGAGCCTTTTTTTGTAATTTTTCGATTGAATATTTCTTTTAATTATAATGGATTTTATTTAAGTACACATTGTCCATTATTATCTATGACTTTTTGCCATTTTTTGGGTTATTCCATCTGTGTAGAATTAATAGAATATCTGTGGATTATCGGTTTTGAAGTGAATTTCTTTTAATTAAGGAAGTTTTGCAGATACCAAAACATATAGTAGTCTAATAGTGCAAGGTCTGGACTATACGGTGGATTCATCAAAACTTCCCAGCCAAGCTCTGTCAGTTTTTGGCATTTTTCTGGCATTGTTATAATGGAAGACGAAGCCCTTTCTAATGATAAATTTCGGCCATTTTTTTGAATTGCTTGTTGCAATCTGGTTAATTGCTGACAGTACCGAATTGAGTGTTTGTCCAGATTCTAGCACCTAATGATAAACAATTCCCTTCCAATCCCACTATACACACAGTATAACCTAATTTGGTGTCGATTCTGGCTTTGAAGTCGTTTGTGATTATGACATTTTCGTATCTTACCCTTTTTTCATCGCCCGTAATGATTTGCTTCAAAAATGGCTCGATTTCGTTGTGCTTTATTAGCATTTTGCAAATGGAAATTCGGTCGATCAAATTTGTTTGTGTTAATTGATGCGGCACCCAAACGTCGAGCTTCTTTGTGTATCCAGCCTTACGCAACTGGTTCAAAACTGTTTGGTGATGGTTATTCAGTTCCTTAGCAATGTCTCTAATCTCTAATCACGGCAGAGGCATTGGAGGACCTGCACGGCTGGAGAGTATGTGACTCATCTAGCCTCTCGGACTACCAATGGATCACCTTTCAAGTGAGAAGAGGCGAGAAGACCCCATTGGTCTTCTGCAATCCTAGGAAAGCGAATTGGGACGGCTACACCAACGCTACTAAATGAGATATAGGTTCACACCAGTCGAACCCATTGAGAAGTCGGAAGGATATCGACATTGAAGCGAGATATATCAAAAGTATACTGGTCGATAGTTTCAGTGAAATGTGTCCAACCACTACCGTCAAACAAAAAAAGATAAGCTGGTGGAACAAAGAACTGGAAGAGATCGGAAAATATACTCAAAGATTATCCAGAATAGCTCGCCTTACAAACCGAGATACGGATTGGGAGGACTATAAGCGAAATCTGAAAAATTTTAAAACAGCTGTAAGAAGAGAGAAAAGAAAATCCTGGAATCTTTTTTGCAGCAACATTGAGGGAGGAAACGAGACATCTAGGCTAAACAGGGCTCTGAAAAGAGAACCACATGTGGACATGATGCTCCAAAAGGAGGACGGATCGTGGACAACAAATAGCATAGAACGTCTCAAGCTCTTACTAAACCAACACTTTCCGGGCTCAACGGATGAGGAGACAGAACAATTAAACAACGTGACTCCTTACCCTGCCCCCCCCCCCAAATCATAATAAACGAAGAAAAGGTCCTTTGGGCCATTAATAACTTCTAACTTTACAAATCACCAGGAACCGACAAAGTGTATCCGATCATGCTTATGAAAGCGGATATCACAATAATACGGATTTTGGTGAAAATATATAGAGCCTCCATATCCAAAGGCTATATTTCTCTGGACTGGAGAGAAGCCAAAGTAGTTTTTATACCCAAGCCAGGCTAGAAAAGCCTGGTGGATCGGTACATAAAAAGCACCGTGAACATAACGGAGCTTTGCCCCAACCAACACGCATACCTCCCAGGGCGCTCAACCGAGACGGTACTACACGAAGTCGTAAGCAGAATAGAGAGGAACCTTGGCATCAAAGATTACACCTTGGCGGCCTTCATTGATATCGAGGGAGCCTTCAATAATGTAAAAACTGAGAGCATAGTAGCAGCCATCCAAAAATATGCAATAGACCCATATCTCACTAAATGGATCACGGAACAACTAGCTTAAAGGAAGATTACAGCCGAAGAAAACGGCGTAACCTTGAATAAATGGACTAACAGGGGTACACCATAAGGCTTCATAGTATCACCACGTGCCTGGGTACTCACAGTTAATCAAATAGTGGAAGACCTCAACGGGAAGTGTTTCAAAACGATAGCGTACGCTGACGATATCGTTATACTGATAAGTGGAAAGTTCCCGGAAACAATGTCGGAATTGATGCAGACCGCACTCTCACATCTTTATGATTGGGCGAAGCTAAACGGACTGCGCATCAATGCCGACAAAAAGGAGCTTATGCTTTACACAAAGCGCCGTCAACCGGAAACATTTACACTCCCGACCATTGACGGAAAACATATAAGTTTAGTAAACAAGGTGAAATACTTAGGAATAACCTTGGATAGTAAGCTAACTTGGACTCCACACATAGGAGCAGTCAGACGGAGAGCTACAGCGGCGCTCTTCACAATGAAAAGACTAGTGGGGAAAACCTGGGGAATAAAACCCAAAATTGCCCACTGGATCTACACAACTGTAGTGAGGCCTACAACCACCTACGGGGCATTGGTTTGGTGGCAGGCACTACAAAAGAAAACCATTGCAAAAGAGCTCGCGAAAATCCAGCGAATGGCCTGCCTTGGCATCACAGGTGCAATTAGAACTACGCTAACTGCTGCAATGGAGATAATGCTCAATCTCATGCCACTCGACAAATTCATCTTCAGATTAAAATCCACATATGGGTTATCTAACCACACTCAAATGGGGTACGTATGCATTTTGAAAAAAATGGAGAGAATGGCCCCGTCAAGTCAAAGGGAGCTGGATAGAATTCAACCAATATTGGACACAACAATTCCATACAAGATCAACATTCCGACCAGAGATATCTGGAAAACGGTGCAGGATTTCACATCTGGAAGTGAGATCATGATCTACACCGATAGTTCCAAAACGGATGAAAGAAGCGGCGCCGGAATCTTTTTCCCAGATCAACCGCAACTCAACCGAAATTATAAACTGGAGAGCCAAACTACTGTTTTCCAGTCGGAAGTGTTTGCAATAAAAGCGGCTATAGAAGCGGCAACAAACAACCTTAATGGAAGTATACAAATACTCTCGTAGTATAGTAAATACTCGCGTAGTTTCACAACTGGTGCAGGATTGTAGGCAGGCTCTCAAAACCGCAACAACCCGAGTAAATGTAAAACTGATATGGGTCCCTGGACACAGTGGTGTAGAGGGAAACGAAAGAGCCGATGAGCTAGCGAGAGCTGGATCAGCCGACCAAAACGCCACTAGAATAGACACAATTAAAGTGTCTATTCTAGTGGCGAAATCCTTTGGAAAGAGACAGATACGGCTTGGAATGACAGGAAGGACAGCACGATAAGCGGAGCTCTTTGGCCTCACCCTAATCAAATGAGGACAAAACAAGTCCTAGGGAAAAACCGAAATGGCGTTAGAACATTAGAGGCAGTATTAACGGGCCATAATCTTCTAGGTTAACACGCCAAACGAATGGGAATCCAAACGGATGACACGTGCCGAGCTTGCGGCAAGGAGGAAGAAAGTCTTACTTCCTCCTAGACTGCCCGAATCTGGCCAACAAACGCCTTACTTGGCTGAGGAGTGCTGGCGGAATAGAATTGAGCACTTGGCGACCACAGAGCTGGAGGAACTCCTTGGCTTCTGTAGGACGACAGATGGACCATCTGGAAACAATAGTACTACACATGGGGAGCTAAGGGCCGATTTCTGGCCTATGCTAAATTCCAGCAAGTGGACCCCAGTACAATAATAATATATAAAATCTTACCCATTTTTCATGGCCCGTAATGATTTGCTTCAAAAATGGTTCGATTTCGTTGCGCTTTATTAGCATTTCGCAAATGGAAATTCGGTCGATCGAATTTGTTTGTGGTAATTCATTCGGCGCCCAAACGTCGAGCTTCTTTATGCATCCAGCCTTACGCAAATGGATCAAAACTGTGTGGTGATGGGTATTCAGTTCCTTAGCAATGTCATGGCTGCTTATGTGTCGGTCTTCTTCAATTTTTTTGCAAGGTTTCATCGACTTTTTCAGTGAATTGTCGACCTGAGCGAGGTGCATATTTAACATCAAAATTTCCTGAACGAAAGCGAGGGAACCATCTCTTATCTGTGGCTTGTGATAAAGCATCCATTCTAGACCGTATACACCACAAATTTTTTCACGAGCCTGCGATGCATTCTCACATTGATCGGAATCATATTGTAAAATATAAGGAATTTTTTCAAAAATTTCACTTATTTTCAAATGAATACAACTTTTGACACGAATGACGAAATAAAAAACTGTCTGTATGAAAATTGTAGACTGGAATGTCACCTTTCAAATCTGATACAATCTGATAAGTATTGCCCTGCCTGATATATGAAAACGAACACCATCTAGTGACAAAAAAGCTCAATACTTTGTAGACTATCCAATCTAAATAGTAGTTGGCGTTTTTTTTGTGTTTATGTATGGCCAAATCGAGGTTCGCATATAATAAAAATATCAAATGAAATATCCGCGAGCCAAAATAAAACAACTGGTGTCAGAAGTGTGGTACTACCAATCATTATAAAGAAATCTTTCGTGAAAAGATATAAACAGAGGTTGTGTATAGAACGGGTTGTTGTACAAAGACCAAGTGTGAACTTTCTAAGATCTAAAACTATACTATATGAATGACTATAGTCATTTTTTCTATTTTGAGGTCATTGCGAGGTCCAGTCCATTTCGATGCTTTGGCGTGGGTCGATATTTTGTAGGAACCAACGAAAAATCTAGGGTTGAGGCTACTCCGTCGACTGATCTCCCCTCCGCCGGCATGCTTTTTATTATCGATGGACTCGGTCATCCGGGACGGGAGACTCGTCTTCAACTTTTTAAGTTCGGCTTTTATCATAGGAAGCAGTATCCAGCCACCACAACTTGGAAGTTAAATTAGGGTTCGAAGAGAAAGCTGCCGGTATATACAGGGTGTCATGAGTCATTATGTGAGCCATTATTTGCTTTCCGTAGAACGAAATAAATTCTTTTACACTTGAACAACGTATGATAATATTGAAATCTTACTTGCAAAGTAAGTGCTGAATTGCTCATACAGTGCGTTTATTGAAAAGAAGTTTTGGCCAAAATGAGGCACCCACGGCGCCTACTGTACGCAAATTTGTGAATGTTGGACCATTGGACTTCTGATTATGACGCTGTGAAAGATCAATGTTATACGGAAAATCCACAAACAATTCAAGCACTGAAATTGTATATGCTACAAACCATTGCTCAAATAGGGCCGGAAATCTTCAATAATGACTTGGAAAATTGGGCTGATAGAATGGCCTACTGTCACGCCGTGGCAGCCATATGAATAAAATTGTATTTCAAACCTAACGAGAGGGTTTGATCTTGCGAATAAAGCTGGAGTATAAGAAAAAAAAATTGATTATTGTTTATTTTATTGCATTTTTCAAAAAGAAACTTATATTTGGATCACCCTATATACAATTGGTATTTCTCGGTCTTTAATGCGACAATATTGGGAGAACATGAACCTAATTATCGATTATGACCTTTTCCCAGTCTTTCGCAACCATTATATTGCAAGTTACAAAAGTGGGGGACGCAGATTCAATGGACACATATAATGTATTAATGCTGCTAACTAAACAATGCGGAATGCTTCACATAGCAGTTGGAGCATTGCTATTTAAAGTGAAGGCTAAGAGGGATTGCAGATTGCGTAGCCAACAAAATCGGAAAAATAGATCATAGAGTAACTGCTAAAAAGAGATAAAAGTCCAGTGGGGCAGTACATAGCAATCGATATGAGAACCCTAATGTAGAAAAAAAGGGAGCTTTCCATTATAGAGAGCTTGCAAATTAGACGGCTTTGCTGAGTGGAAAGATCACGATGGGTACATTTTTAAGATTAAGTCTACTCCAATGTAATAGTAGATGTGACTAAAAGTATATGCCTACACTTCAAAAGAATCACTTCTTCACTCCTTCGTATTTATGGCTTCAAAGCCATAAAGCTTCAAAGCTCGAACAATAGACTTGCGAAAACATCAGCTTTACGGTGCAAACACAAAAAGGCCGATGAAGCAGATACATCAGTCATGATTACTTGAACGGTTGGCGTTATTATGTTCCGGCATCTAAGCGTTGAAAAAAATCTGCGGTGGAAGCTTACAAGATCGGAAGCCATAGTTGACATTTAAATGTAAAGGATGCCTTCGCTTACAGCTTATCATAGATCCTATGTTAATCGTCATTTGCTGGTTCGAATTAAAGTGAAGTTTTGTGTGTTTGCTAGTATAGAAAACTAGGGTATATTGGCATAAAAATTTGAATACCGAATAAAATTAGGACGTTGCGTTCCCTTCACTGACTTAATTAATGGCAAGCGAAGCAGGATCTTAAGTTAAGGCTGGTGAAGGCCCTCTTTCTTTAAGCCTAAATGTTCGGAAGTGAAGTACGTATGTAAAGCGAAATCGTATTAGGAACATGGCCACGACAATAAATGGTAATTTGTTGTATTTAAATTATTTCTGCCAATGATAAGCTTCTGGAGAGTACCCATACGAGTCCAAGAGCTACAGAGTTACACGAGTTCATAATGAACTTAAATATAATCATCATTTATGTAGGCAGTATGTCCTCGTTTGTGACAAAATATGGAGGGGGAATAAGATTTTACTGTTGGCAATACCTCTCTAGATAACTTGGCTTAAAGGTAGTACTTATCTGATAAAACCTCCACACTGGATCAGAAAATTCTGTACATGATTTTTGACATGAAAATTCTGTCATTCATAACATGAAGACGCTGAAGAAAAAGCCCATCCCCATTTGAAACCCAGAGCGCACATTTTGGGCACTGCACATCACCAAGTTGGAAGCAAATCTTAAGCATCTTTCTGTCAAAAAGACTCCCAAAAACTCTTAAATTCAAGTTTGCTGCAAATGAAACAACAAATAACATGGTCAATGTGAAAATCTGTGAAGAAAGATTTCCTGAGTGCGTCATAAGGGAGGACAATACACGAATGTGGTGGAATGAAGGCCTGTCTCTATGAGACTCTAAAACAGCTTACACATATGATCTTAACGTTACCGCTGGAAAAGAGTCAGACTATTAAAATGTAGGAACTTTGGGTGAAAGGATTGTTGAAAGACTGTGATAACAGTGGCTTTGGTGGCTTTATCAAGTGTTTGGCAGACGTGGCGGTTGAATTTGAAGCGATGATCGAAATGGACCATCGTATTTGATAGAATTTTTTAAAGGGACGTTGACTCCCTTAAATGTTCGTAAATGTAAGGTAAATAAATGTAAATGTTCGTTGTTGATGCAATGGTTGATGATTATGGTGGGTGATCTGTAAATGGCCTCGCTACATTTCTTGAGTACACGTCGAGGCTGGCCGATTTTTCCTGTTGAGAGATTGAAGGTAGAAGGGTACTTCATCTGGTATTGCAACGGATTCTTTGAATTTGGAGCATGTAGGATTGGAATCGCTGTTGTTTGGTGAGAAGAGCCCTGGTATCCGTTGTTTGGAGTCCTGGTATCCATTGAGGAAGGATTATTTCAGCGGCTGCGGTTGTTGCTTCATCTTTTGGGGCATTTTCGCGGTAAGACTGACTGTAAAAGGGTGAAGATACGTTTATCTTTATGTCAGGCCGTTATGTTTTATTGGGTCTTTGTTTATGTCAAACTCCGCAGTGAGGCGCTCTGTAAGGAAGTTGATCGCTCTGAAAACGTGAGGGGCAAGTTTCATAGCGGCAAGACGATCTTATTCTGACAATCTTTATTCTGATAAGGGTGTCTTGGTAGCTAATTTGTGATTTTACTGTCATATACTCGCGATTCACACGGTTCCATTTCCGGTGAAAAATACGATTTAGCCGTTGCTGCCACCTAGCCCGGCCTAGCTTTGGGAAACTTCTCTAAACTTTCTAAACTTTGTACTTTGGGTGCTTTTAATGTACCATGAATACCAATCGAATTGCGGTTATGCAAGGACAGCATTTGAACCAAATTTTCTTTGTCTTGGTCACTGTATACCTGATTTTCCGCAACTTTCTCCTCTAATTGGAGCGACTATTCTTCGTTTAATCTCTTTTAATCCACGTTGCGGGGGGAGTGATTGGAGCGGTTTCTTGGAGAAAATATTGTGCAAGGTGGTCAGAGAGAGCCGGCAGACAACAAGAAATTATCTAGGGTGGAGCTTCTTCTGGGAAATGTAGAAACTCCAGCGTTGATGGCGAACAGAGAAGTTTGGTTACCTGCGAAAATCCAGTCAAAGAGAGAGAGAGAGTATTTGTAGTGTGGTCTCCCCAGTGTATATGTCTCGCATTAAGATGTCCACCTAAAGTTACTCCATCGTGGCCACTGTCTCTGTGTAGAATACTGTTGATGTCGGATTCTGTCGTTTGACCCGTCCCGCAGGGTATGTATAGAGATTGAATTAATATTGAGAAAGGTGGAAAGAGCTCAAGCTGGTTTCGAACACGCGTTCCTGCCGCTTCTTGTCAGGTGCCAACTCACTGGCCGGGACACATCGATTGGAACTACCAGCTTAGGTGGATGTCGACTGGTTATTTTTACTAGTTAGGAATATTGCTCTCAGCTCGGAACTTGTCCTATTTTCCAAATTGCCTTTGGTCTGGCTTTATCAATTTTAGAAGTTTTTGGTAGAACAATTTTGATCAGAACTTCCGCACCCATGAGTCTTCGCTGAGTTAGCTTAGCAAGGGTATAAATCACTTACAATGTTGTAAGCGAAAATGGAAAAATTGATCTACCAAAAACTTCTGAAATGTATAGAGATTTCAACGGTAAATTGTAAGGGGCTACCCACGTCTTTCGCCACATATATGCAAATGAGAACAAACATAAAAAACGGTACAACACACCAAAGATGGCGTACCGTCGTAACGCGTCTTTGCACGAAACAAAGTAAGTGACAGGCAACGACGAAACGTCCCAAAGACAACAAAAAACATACCTATACTTGCCATAGGCAAGTACTATCTACTTGATTGACCAGAAAGACGCCAATGCATGTTTCGAATCTGCTCAAAAAGAATTATAGTAGCCAATTCGAAAGATTCGCGGGAAATTATTCTTTTGCGTATACTCTTTGTAGATTCATCAACGTATTTAGAATGCAGAAAGACGGAAGCGGAATTCACGTTAATTGCCCGTAAGGATTGGCCCGCCAGTTGTTCGCGCTCATGTTCTGCACCGGGAGATTATGCACAAGAGAATACAGTTAAAACACTTTTTAATACCGTTAGCGGAATAAATGATTGCAGAAAGAAGGGAAAGAGCTAAAATAAAATGGTAACTAGTGGGAGTGTTCCGAGGTCAAAACAAGCAAAGATTGTGCTGAATATTGAAAATCGCATGCCGGTTATGTAGAAAAAAAGACTAAAGCGTTCTGCGTGTATTTTTTGGAAAAATTCTACGAAATAAAAAATTTATTCGCTCAATGTAAATCATGTTTTTATTTTGGATCTACCCAGTGGTATGAATAGTAACAAATAATACATCCGATGGGATACATTATCCCAGAATAATGCTCCTTTTTGACAGGGGTCCACTTTTGTGAGTGGTACATTTGCGTTTGGAATGCATCGTCTAGATAAAAATCCATATGGCTTCGTTCAAACTTTATCGCTTATAGTTCGGTAGTGGAAGGGTGAAGAAATGGGACGTTGTTGTACATCACGATCAGAGAGCTCCCAATAAAAAAAGGAATAAGCCTTTTCTATTAACAGGAGGGATGACTTCTTAAGCTATTTCTGTACTTTATTCATTCCCGCTCGAAAAACATATTTGTAGCGTACTACGCCAGCTTTGTGCTGCTCTTGGATTCCTTCATTTGGAACGCACTGTCCTTCATCTTCCTTCGTTCAGAATTTCAACTTGCTTAAACAAATTTATGGAATATCAGTCTTCATGTTGACACTTTGTTTATTTTTCAATTCGACAAGAATTTAACCTTTATGTTATGTCGGAAAATTCTGAATAGAGTTCATATAACAGATATTACAAGCCACGGTTCGAGTTTCTCGAATTACATTCTTTTACGAATGCAATCATGCAAATTAAAATTCATGTGTTGGCGCTTGTATTGACTGCTTGGCTGCTTGCTTGCTATGCTCCTTAAAATAAAGCTGACAAAAACGCGGCGCCAAATATCTGTCAGCAATATCAAATTGAAATCCAAAGCAACAAAAAAAGTTCACTATGAAGATATGATTTGCCATATTCAGTGGATCAAAAAAAAAAACAGCAACAATATAATGAAATACATGGAATTCATAATCGAACATGTCCGAGGCAAGAAAAAAAAACAACATGGAGACGTGCTGACCAAACTGTAAATGGAGTACAAATTTGCTATACTGAACTTTAATTGCAACAAAAAAAGCCTCGTGCTGTGATTTTTTGTTCTGGTCAATTAAATTTGTTGCGGTCATTGCGTCTTTTTGTCACAGTCACCAGTTCGTACGATTCGAATGCGATCAAAGTTTTCAAAAGTTTGAGCTGCAGAGAAACACAACACAAAAGAATACCAAAAGTAGAAGCAATGGAACCCGACAAGTACATACTTCACCATATTTTGATAATAGTAACTTACATGCACTTATTCATCAGTATGGGATACTTTTCTCTTCGCCATAATGGCGATTTGCAAACGGTAATGTTCCAATCCAACTTTCAATGAAACGAAATTGAAATCTTTTTAGGTTGTCAACGCCATTTGTAAAACATGCCGGCAACCATTTATGGTTAATGCACTTGACAATTTTTTGGTTATCTGATACTTGGAGTGTCTCAGTGAATTTCGATTGTAGTTTATTGAGTTGTTGTAGTGCTGGTGGCAGTGTGTCGGAGTGTTATTTGCATTTTATTGCAAAAATTACATGTGTATAACTCTCCTTTGTTCCCTTGCTTTTGACCACCATTCCACATTTTGTTTAAATATCGAAGAAAATCACCAAAATTGATGCCTTATAAAAAGTATCCAACTCCCTTTCAATGGCATTTACTTCATTGACAATGGCTTTGAAATTATATGGAGTTTTTTTCGTGGTAAAACATAACTCATAGGGGTCATTCACATCCAAAAAAAGTTCATCGAAGAATTGTTAATGTACGAATCTGACGGAGCCTTTTTTGATGCAGCCATAGTCCTAACTTGGTAAAAAAACAATTGTCGCAAAAAATGATCGATATTGTTGTTGGACTGATTTTAAAACGTCTTGCTTATGATTAGGATCATGAGGTTTAATCGGTTCCCAAGTTCGATTATTGAATGTTAATTTTTCTGTCTTAGATTTCTTGTCGATTTTAAAAATATCCTTGACTAAAGAATGGATATGAGGTCGAGTCAGAAGTAGCTTCTGATGCATCCTAGTAACATCCTTTTCCTATCTATCCACAACGGCCTACTGGGGAAGCGAATTTTTGTTTTTTTCAGTGGCCTTCGCAATTCGTCAAACAAACGTTGCAAAACGTTACATTGTTCCGCATCATGTGAACATATAACGAAGTCGAAGAGACATCGAAAAAGAAGTAAAACAGATTGGAAGTATGCTGGTCGATAGATTCAGACAAGTGTGTTCAGTCACAAGAACAGAGTACTGTAAGGGATAAGAAAAAACTTCAGAAAGTTATAAGGAATAGTCTGCCTCACAACGCGAGACTCGCATTTGGAGTACTACAAGCGAGTGCTGAGAATTCATGAGAATAAAGAAGAATGAACGGCCTGCCAGAAGAGAGAACAGTAAGTCTTGGAATCTCTTTCGCAGAAGCATTGAAGCATTGAAGAGGCAAGATGCCTCGTTTAGCTCTAAAAAGCTCTAAAACGAGCTCTAAAATGAGAACAACATAGGGAAACGATGCTTCAAAAAGGGAGGGATGGGGGTCGTCTTTTCAGATGAAAATTCTGGAACACCTAGGTAATGGGCACATGAAAGAAGTATTGAACATAAAAGAATTTTATCCCAACCCGCACCCATAACCTGGCAGAACGCGCTACTCAGACGGCACCTTAAGAAGAACTAAGCAGGAACCAAGAACCAAGAATGTCACTATCGATGTCAATGTTAAGGCTTTAGGAAATTTGCATCGAGGGAAATGTGCATTTAGGATGTATTTCCCAAATAAACCTAACAAATATGGAAAATAGTTGATCTCTACAATTAGGCTCATCAATCTTTTGTTATGACGAATGCTTGACATAATTGTCATATAAACCGAAGCCCTTGAACATGGTTTACTTATTATAATCGTGTCACGAGGAAGGTATCATCGACCCTGCAACTGGGAAGCCAGCTATTGTTTCGTTTAATAACCAAACTAGGAGTGGCGTCGACACATTTGATCAAATGTGCTCTACCATGTAATTGTCGAGAAAAACTAATAGATGGGCAATGACGACGTTTTATTGTATATAGAATAATGCTTTTATTTTTTCATACGTCATATACTGCCATAATGTTTTATCAAATTAAGAAAAGCCTTTAACTTCGTAGAGAGTACATGAAAACACTCAGTACTCAGCTGATTTCAATGTGGACGAGGCAAATACTGCAAGCTTAGTCTTAGCCAAGGCATGGACGAAGCAATATCGAAAATATTCTTCCATAAACAAACTCAGCAGCTCTCATAGAAGACGATGGAGCCACCAAAAAATGGCGAGCATCAAAGTGACGTCTGTCATGAATGTCTTGATTATGGCGACCACAAAAGTGAGGGCTGTCATGACTGTTTACAAATAAGTGATAAGAACTGAATTGCTAACATGAGTTTGAGCTTAAAGTTTGATTGAATTATTTGACTGAAAAACAACGTTTATGTTGTGATTTGGAATAACATTAGTCGTAGTAGTTAAAGTAGTATTAGCAAAAGGCAGTATTTTTATTATAAATAAAATTCAAATTCATAACTCGTAAGAATTATGTTTTAAACCACTTCAAATAAACGAAAATTTCAAAATTTCAGAGTAGTTTGCTTAGATTATAAATATTAGTGTGAAATAGGGACGTTAAGGAATCGTGCGCCTATGAAGCTTATGGTTATTTTTCATCCATATTTTCATATGGGTTTCTTTCTGGGAGTACAAAATTACAATGCCTTCTAAGTACCTGGATACCTGTTGAATGCAGTCTGATCTACGACATGGAGCTAGGTTGACGGGAGATGCTTGTCAGACAAATATTTGAGTTAGGGTTACTTAGACCTGTGTAACCACTGACTGATCGGCTTTGCAGATAATGTACAAAATTTATGCCATGTGTACGTTCAAATTATATTGTAATTAGAGATTGCTTTCGATCTTTCATTCTCTGTAGAAAATTTTTTGAATGTGTTCAGTTTAAAATAATCATGTTCAATTTTATTTTAACCTTTTTAACGGTAGGTTGACGGGCGTTTCTTATATACCTTCCTCTACGGGTACTCCTTAAATTCTCGGGTAGACGAAAATAAGTATTTTATTTAAAATTAATTTATTCAAACTTTATTCATGATTGGGTACTCTTTTTATTTAAATATAACGGTAATTATTACAATATATAACGTACGGTTATATATATATATATATATATTTCAGGTGTATATTTATGCATACGATGATTTTGCAATACAAATAAAAATGATTGCTTCTATTTTTATTGCAGTAGCCCACGTGCCAATTTTTTCGGAGTTTGAAGTTAAGAGAGCTCACTCCGAAATTTTGATAAATTTTCTTCTCGTTTTTTGCAGCTTTTTTCTCGGTTTAACAAAAAGTGAACTCCTTTCGGTATATTTTCGATCCTTTGCAATATAAATTTGATTTATATCGATTTGAGGAACATATCGTTATCTTGCCCCATATTTTTTCGCTAGTTTAGGTTGTTCTCTCTTGGTGCACAATATGGTCTAAATAAAGGTTGTACAAAGTTTTAGCTAGCTTTGGAAATCATTCAAAATATACTAACATAACCTCAACTGCCAACCAAAACTTAATACCAAATTTTGAGGCTTATTCGTCATACATAACATAAATTTGCAAAGGGCTTGTCTTGGAACTTATTGTTCCTCCACTGTGAGATTATGCTGTTTCATATTTCTAATATAAACGCAAACTATTCAAAGCGTATGAGTCTCAAATTTGGTTTGACTGGAAAAGGTTGATGGGTGAAAATAGAAAAATATTATCTCTGATTCAATTAGCTCTAAGACTGTTGTACATCGTTTCGAAAAATGTTCTTACCACCGTCACTACAGCATTTATACTGAACATCGTCTCGTGTACGAGAGGTTTCTTCGGAGATCTGTGAAGACACATTTTCGTGTTACACGATACTCAAAACATGCGGCTAGTACCCACTAGGAAATGGAAGTAGTGTATAACTAATTACGGAATTGATTCCTTGGAATTATAAAGTAGTTACTTTTTGGATATTTCAATGTTTTGTATGCATTACATTTAACGTTAGATGTCATACGCCGTAATCAATTGCTCCAGCTACGATTACAGTGGAGGCATTCCGGAATCAGTTACTAAAAAGCATTTTTAGTACTAGTTACATAGTAGAAAATGTAATTAATTTGGGAATCAGTTCATCAACTCATTCCAACCAAATATTTTTTAATCAAGGGCTACAAACATTCTAACGAATATTTTGGAAATCAGCTTTTCCAAGCGAAATTGGAAAATAATTTCCAATATCGTTCATCCTCAAATTCAACAGAGCACTGCATTGTTAATTATTTCTAGTAGAAAAAATATAGACAATGATAAAGTATTTATTGCGAGTTAAAATCTAATAAGTTCTCAAGTTAAAATCTAAAATAAAAGAATAATAATATTAAAATAAAAGAATAACAAAGATTCAAATCCTAATTTTAACTTATTTTTAAGGTTTCGTAAACTAGCATAGCAAAGAACGTGATTATATAACCTATCCTAAACCTATTGCAAATCGCTGGTCGATGTGCTGCTCGGCTTACTCGACTCGCTTGAAGTAATTGTTTTTACTTCTTTTGAAGGCTTGCTTTATCTGCGTTTCATAATTTTCATGACCGGCTGCCTCTGAAAGAGTATAATAGAATATTAGGAGAGAGTCGAAGACTTCCTACGTTTTTGTCATATACTTTCAAAAATTTTATTTACTTTTTCGTAAGTGCGGAATGGTAATTTCCCATGTGTCCCATTAAAATTATGTTCTATGCAAATATCCTCTGAAAGGAGCTTTCCTAAATTTTTTATAAGACCGCCAACGACCGCTGATTTTGTTTTTTACAGCTGCAATCTAGTAATGTAGTAAATTTTGATTATTTGCGAATGAAAAGCAGAAAATACTCTTACGTAAATAGGAATATCGTCCTGAGTTAAATTTTCATTTAAAATCTTCAACTCATCCGCAGTTTTAATGGGAAGATTAGCAGAAACATCATGTTGCAATGTTTCCTGTTTGTACAGTTTTCTCAGGAGAACAGAGTTTGCCGCAAGAACGTCCATTATTGCCTTATTTTGTCGGTCAATCTTATCTGAAATTAAATAGTTTTTAGTTTCCAACAAGTATCTAGCGGTAAATATTGAAGGAATCATAACTTCCAGAGTTTTAACCTGGTTTTTCAAATCATTGCTGAGGCATATTTTTTGGTTAGCTGAAAGTACGAAATCATCAATATTTGATATATTATAAACTAGTAAGTATATTTACAGGAAGAAAACATCTGTTTTCCTCCAAAAACTGCATTAATGCGCTTAATTTTTGCTGGAGTCGGCGGGGAGTTTTCTTTTTGTTCGCTCATCCTCTGAAATAAAAAATTACGTTCGCGTTCTGCATTATTCTTTGCAATTATGCAACAATGGTATGATAATCCAATTTTCTTCGTGCCATGGAAAGGTCATTAATTTGCAGTTTATGTTATCGATTGCAAATTTTTCTTCGACACTACACAATTCTTTATCCGCGATACATATCCCCAATGTGTTTTTTGACGAAACTAGTTCTGTAAAAAAGTCTCTCCAATTTTTAAGTCTTTTGCCAATAATAAGATTTTCATCTCCTTCCAAGAAGCCTGTAACTTTTATGGGAATATAAGGCATAATAGCGCAATAGCAGTTGGGCTCTTTCACGCTTTAAAAGTACGAACTGCAATTGTAGCGTATTATCTTTTCGCTATTGCTTTTGAAAAATGTAAGTGTGGGATTTAAAACTGAAACTTCATGCCTGACTTTATTACATATTTGTTGCAATATTGCAGATGGCTTTTTAACTTGCTTTTTTAACATCTGCAAATAATTTTCGAACTTATATGCCGAATAATCAGAAACGATTTCATGTTCTCGGACGCAATCTGGCAAATGAAGTAAACTATGGACGTTATATGTAACGCTGTTTTCCCCATATATCGTGGCAAAGCTTTCAACGAAATAGCTTATCATCGCTTGTATATTTGCAATATTTAGAATATAGTTTTTTGGGTATAATAGGAGCCGATAAAAACAATGCAGCAATAAAAAGTGATTATACAAATCATCGTGCACATTGTCTTTTAGAACCACAATTCCAGTGTATAAACCAAACTGTCTAAACTCTGTTGCCTTGAATTTTTTAAGCTCAAGAAGAATACTTCTCGGCTTTCTAGAAAATTCTTTAGGAATATATGGCCGTCATGAGACTAAGTGTGCCGAAATTCGTTTTTTATTTTCTTTGGAGATCTTATGAGCAGTTTTATTTTCAAACAATTGGACCAATATTTTCCTTACTACTCCTAGGTCCAACAAGTGCATCATATCAAATGGAAACTGCGATATCATACGTATTCCGATTTCTTCTAATGGCGTTTCTTTATTTTTAAAGTGATCCTTATGAATTTCTGGATGGTTTCTTGTTGAGAATTGGTTATCAGTCACTATTTCGCAAACTTTAGTCTCAAAAGTTGTGACTCCTTGAATTGATTTACCTTTTTGGTTACAGCTAATGCATCCATTCAAGGATGTGTGACCAACTGTGCCGCGAAGAAATGCTTTGGCAGGAGCATCGCAAATAAAGGCTCTAATCAAGAATTTCAATGATTTTCCGTTAATTTGAATGCCATTTTCTAGTAAGTCTTTAACTTCGACAACAAAATCATTAAGATAACTTTCAAGGCAGTTTGGTTTGTTTGGGCCTAAATAAGTCCCGATGAGAAAAACTCTGAAGTTATTGGCATTTACAACTTTTCCTAGAATTGGCCATAAACTTTGGCTAGAACTTTTGTACAAGGGCAGCCCATCAATCCCTATATCCAAAACAATTTCATTATATGTTTCAAACACATCTGGAGTTTTTTGAAGTTGATTGCGTATTCCGCAGTGCCAGTATTCTCCAGGTAATACTTTTTTTACGACAATTTCTGGTGAATTTCCGATTATGCTTTTGGATGATATAGGTACATCTAAATTTTCGAGTTTCAGAATTTTCAAAAGTTCATCAAAGGCTTGCCTCCCAGGCGAATATTTTAAATACCACTTTTTAAGCTTATCTCTCAAAGATTCTGCTTCTGCTGCATGTGGAATTGCTTCAATTTGTGGAACTTCTTCTATGAAAATCCCACTGCCGCCGATGTTATCATCACTGTTGCTTGGAACTGGCACATTACTTACTTGCTTGCTTGCTTCATCACTTCTTAATTTTTGCTGAAGTCTTTCTCTTTCTTCTTTTATCATGCGTGACAGCGTTCTTTTGCTTTTTCCAGTTCGATTCATTCCTATTTCCAGTTTTTTAGTTTATATTATTTAATATTTAACTTTAAAAAGTAAAATCTGTGCTTACGTGTAATTTAATTGAAGCGGCACTCAAAAATTTATCACCACAGAATTTTTCACTATTTCAACCAACTCACTGTGGATAAAGGAATTTATCAACAACACAACAATACGTAATTTTCACTCTACACTTTCACGCTACACTCGACTCAACGATAAAACTGACCAAAATGATACGTACAAAAGATGATGCAATTTTCTGTTTGCATAATGCAATGCGTGCATCATACATACACACAGAAAAACAGTTCCTGGAAAATTTCCAGAGTTGCGCGTGTAGCATGGCACATTCGAACCCATTACATAATTCATTACATTTGATGAAACTGTCATGCAAAAAGGAAGTAGTTACTTGTGCCTGGTAATGATTTAATATCGAACTAGTTCTCCCATTAATTACCGATGTAACTACTTGCTATATTTCCTAGTGGGTAAGAGTTCCGTTTGCGCTTTGTTATGTGTGCACCAACACATGAACCGAAGAACTTTTTGATGCGACATGGTGCGAATATCAGCCATTTCGTTGGAGGTTAATTTCACAATGCCGAGGCGCTATTGAGATAATGAATGAGGGGCATCTTACTAGACTTTCCTCTCACTTGTGTTTTTACTATTGGCCTAGCGTAACAACAAACAGCGCTAACACTCCGACCATCGACCAATCTAACGGATTTTGCAGAATTGTATGAGTGTTAGTAAAAATATTAATTTTTTGCTCGTTTTGTTTACAAGCACAATGTAAACGGAAAGACAAAATAGAGAAAAATAAACATTTTTACGAACACCAATGCAATTTTTCAGAATTTTTTGAATACCGTTAGATCGGTCGTTTGTTCGGAGTGTTAGCGCTGTTTGTTGTTACGCTATGCTATTGGAGGAACGATTTTACAAAGCAAAGATATAAGGATTGTTCATCAAATCAGCTCGGCCAATTCGACGGGGCTTGTAGAGAGAAAAATACTACACAAACATACTACACAAAACAAACATTTGTAAAGCTTAAGAAAATAATAATTATATGTATAGATTCTTTTGATGAAATCACAAATAAACGACTCAAATTAGTTGATGCTCTGATTTTTTGGGTAGGTCATTTGAAAATTTGAAATCCAATTTGAAATCCATCATTTTATCTGGTTCTGTATCACTAGTGTCAAATGGGTCGTGTCTACAGCTTGCATCGCTTTTTTATGGAAAAATGAGCATGAAAATAGAAAACTTCCAATCGATTTTGCTATTAACCAAAATGTCCTTCAAACGTGCGCTCGTCTCCGAGAAATCACAGAGCGACAAGCAATTGTAATCAATGTTAAGCGCACGAGATGCGCTTGCAAATATCACCCCTTTGATCAAGTTTGGCCAAATTTTATGTATTTTTTTCTGTGTCATTTTGGATTTTCTATCGTAATCGTTTGGTCGTCTTCAGTGACTTAATTTGTTTTCCTTACAATTTATGCTTAAGTACTAACAGGCCTGAAGATATTTTATCTATAGAAAATAAAACATAATTTTCAAAGGTTATTACTGAAGCTATAAAAAATAATTGGTTACTAAAGTATTAGATTATTTAAATAATATTTTTTAAGGATATTGCTTAATTACTTGGAATAACCATGACTTACAGTTTCCTTCATACTGATTTATCAGCCTTTTCTTTTCCCGGCTGATTGCGAGGCTTTCCATGACATTCAATTCAAGAGTATCTCTAATTTCCTTGACGGTCGTTGCATCCCCCTTTGTTATCTTGTGTCCTTTCGTGGTGTTATGTTAAGCTAGTTCAGCTTTGAAGCATACGGAGTAGCAACGTCAAGAAGAAAGGGAAGAACTTGAAGAAAACTATGCTATGTCCCAACCTTATCTGATGACTTCACAATGCAGTGCAGTTGCTTTCAGCTCATTGCAGGCGTTTTAATTCATGTTAAAGTATAATTTCTTTTAAAAAACTAATTTATTCAGTGACAATAAAATGATTTCCTTAATGAAAATTTTTCTGAAATTAAGTTGTTCAAAAGTCCACTTTCAATATTTTTAATGTTATTCAATGTTCGTCATGATGTTGAAAAGACAATGGCACATTAGAGATATTCAGGACAAGGCTAAAATTAACACTTAGTGTGAAATCCTTGTCCTGAATGTTTCTTGATTGAACCTCTTAGTGAATTTGTTCGTTTATAAAATTCCTTTGATTGTTTTTGAAGTTTAATTTCTTGGCAACAAATTTGCCAGCCCTCTCCTCTTAAGGATATGTTTCAGCAACCCATTTCGATTTCAAATCCGAATTATTTCTTCACTGTAGTAATCACTTTTCTGTCATCATCTTCTCGTCAATTTAGCGAGATTCGTTACGCATCACGGCTGTTGTAAAGTCAGAAGCTGGATGATCCCTGAATATGCGATAATGCCCGCCATTTGGTATTATTAACATACACGAATGGGTGTGTGTACATATATGCTACCGTCTCACGTTGATCGAAGTCAGAGGCCAGTTACCCACCGCGTTCCACTAAATACAATAATAAATAAAGTAATTTAACTCTTTGGCACAAACTTTCCAATGTGTGGAGAGGCACAAATCAACAGATCAGCCACGGTTATAATGTACATGGCGTGAATTCATTTCCATGTCTGCAATCCGTAGTCAAATTGAATTGAAAATAGGACTAAGGAGAATGTTGCAAATATCGATACTTTTGAAGTTAGGTATGTTCTGTTGTTGGTAGCGTGTAATCCTTAGCACAGAAATCTTTACGAGCGTAAAATTATGACTGTATGTAATCACAACAATTTCGAAAATTATTAACTCAGTTTCATTTATCGTAAGTTGACCATTAATTTTTTTTATATTTCGAATTATTAGATTCAAATTATAATTAGTATTTCCGATCTTGCACCGTATTTTGTAGTTATTTTCAGTTCTTTTCAGTTCTTAAGAATGGAGGGCTGACAGTCCTGGTTTTTCATATTTTTAATGAACAAAACCATATTTGGAATAGAAACGTAAAGTTTTCACCCTTCACTCGATTTGCTCATATTTAACACCTTCAGCAATACATCAAGGTATTCGTTTATTCTTCCGAAAGGGTTGGATTCTGCATACGAGGGCTCTTTCCAAAGTTTTGTGAGTTTGACTATAATTTTTATTGTTTCGTTTATTTTCGTCAATATTACCATATAGTTTTTCAACATAAACTTCACATAACATAAAATACATTTATTACGACGAAGAACTTATTTTTTAAGCCGCCCTCAAACAACTTTCTTGATGTATTATTCATCCGCCAATTAATGGCACATTTTACGTCAACAAAATTTGGAATTCGAACACTCTGTAAGGAATTTTTTTCAAAACATGGAACAGATGATAAACACTGGATACAAGATCCCGGGAAACTCTGTAGGGAAGCAATTCTATCGAAAGTTGTTCAAAATATCCTTCGGTTTTCTTGTCGTGTGTGATCTTGTATTATCCTGTTGCAATAACACACGCTTATGCAACTTTCTAGGACGTTTTTGACAATTTCGTGCCGCAACGACCCGGATAATAGGTTCGAATAATATTCTGCGTTAATTGTAGTACATTTCGCCAGATAATCCATACAAATCATCACCTGGAAATCCCAATATACGGTAAGCATTACCTTCCCAATAGGGGGAACTCTACACGCCTCAAGTTGAGGCCCTTATTCTTAACTTTTGGTCTCATGGTTGAAATAGGGATTCCATGTTTCGTTAGTGGTTATTATTCATTGCCAAAATTCATCACCGCAATGGGCTAACAGCTCCTGCTGTTGACGACAAGTACCAGACCTTTTGAGTGTCTGTTCTGGTCCCAACAGCCTTAGCACCAAGCACGCCGAAACCTTGCAACAGCCCAAACGATGCAAAATGTCATGAACTTGACGGCTACCTACCCCTAGGCGGACACTTATTTAACGACTATTCATTCGCCTGTCCTGTTCAGAAGGTCTTGGATGGCAGTAATGTTTCTTTTATTTACTGATGTACTTGGGCGCCCACAATGTGGATCGTCTTCTCGTAATGTTCCAGCGGTTGGAAAACAATCTCTGATAAACAGTACTTTTGGATTCCGCTGACTCAACAAATAATTCTTGCAGACGCTGCATAATGAAAACATATTTATGAAAACGCGTTCAAATCAGTCGAACATCTAGATCAGACTAAATAATATTGCACTAGATAATGGCATAAAATGTTAAGACTTGGCTGACACGAATAACATTAGCTATAAGAACTGAATAATTTGATAACATTCGTATTTCGGAAGGAGTTTTATTTGACCTCTGTCACTACATGGTGCTTTTTGACAGACAAGTTTTAGACAGACGGTTTTTCAACGGTAACAGTCACTCAAAATTACACATCACCGAATTTAATAAATGTCAAAAAACATCATATGGTGAGAGGGGAGAAAAGCACTCAAAAGAATGAAATGTAGTAATTCCACCAATCCAAAAAATTAGCTTTTATCAAATTGTGCACCGCGATAGCTTGCATGAGTGACAACTTCAGAATATTTAGTTGCGTTCATATATTGACCACGACTTATTGTTGAGTTTATAATTATGGAAAGTCGACCTGACAAAAGGTTTGGTGAAATCATTATTTCAGAATTTTATAATGATGATAGCTTCGAAACGAATCCCATACAACTCCTCTTTTATTCCTCTTCCTTATGTCGAATATTGAATCTCTGAGAAAGTTCTAATTATAGTAGGCTGAAAGAAATCCTTAAATTCTGTGAACCTGTATTATTAAAGGTATGTTGAATATATGAAAATATTTGCACATGTGGCAAGTCTTTCAGTGTGAATTCATGAAATTAAGTTCTCTCCCAAAAGGATTGCTCGGAATGATTTGAAAATTTCATTTGAAAATTCGGCATGCCGTCTCTAGTTTTTTTATATTCTGTTGGTAAGTTGACTTTGATCTCAAATTTTACTTTTGTCTTATAACCCTGAACTGAAACCATGATACCCTGTTGACATACTGAAAGCTCGGGGTATTTCTGGTGGCGAGTGATTTTTCATGAATTTTCGTTCTCAAGGATGCAGTGACATAAAATTCCAATTCAACATTAGAAGCTCAAAAGGTTGTTTTAATTCATCGGTTTATGTAAAGGAGTATTTACTCAAGGATTCTTCTGGATTTAAGACAGCCGTCGTCCAAAAAGCAATTCAAACGTCAAACGAAGCTCAGGTCAGACGATCAGATCAGACGATCAGGTCAGAAGATAAGTTCAAACGAAGGCACTGGAAATTTTTTAGCTTAAATTGAACTCCTTGCTATCAGAGATTATCTCTATTGTCTCTATGGTCCTTCTTGGGCTTTGGTCTTCAGTATGCTCCCAATCTCTTACAGCGTCTACTACTGGTCGCCAATGCATAAGGTTAGTTCATGCATGGTATTTTAAGGGAGGCTAAGGTATTAAAAATTTCTTTGGCATTATTTTTAGTTTTTTCAATTGAATGAATAATATTTTAAGAATATTGTGTCAATTATTAAAGTCGATTGGGGCAAAATTGACGAAGTTTCGATTATTTTTATACCTGTCGGATTTTAATCCCTACCCGACCCGAGAGCACTTTTGTTACCCGGATGGTGTTACGCTCTCTATATAATATCTAATCTTACCCCCCCCAGTTCTTTTTGTAGAAATTTCGACTTAATTACAAACGTCCTCATAACTGTACTGTGTATTTTGTCAGTGTAGGGTTTAAAATTCAGTGTGAAGTAAGCCGATAAAATTTGCTTATAAACGTTTTATACCACATTTTTTGGTGTTCAAAACTTTAAGGCGTTTTTTCAAAGGCGGTGCCCCTCATAACTTGAAAACTGCTGCTCCGATCCTTTTGAAATTTTGAACACTATTTCTGTACATAATTTACGGGGTAACGCTTGCATTTTAATTTTACAATAACAAAGTATTCGATTTTTTTTGCAAAAAATCGCGTTTTTCCCTTCAAAGTGCTCTAAAAAATTGAAAAATGGAAATTTTGAAAAATCCTCCGAGCGTTACCTGGGGAAAACTACTCTCTAACGAATGAACTATGATTTTTTAATTTCACACGAATCAGCACCATGTTATGAGAGGCACTGCAATTCTACTTTTTTACGAGAGACGTCCGAATAATTGCTGCTATCGCCGTGTTTTTTAATATTTCTTCATGAAAATTTTATGCAACATTCTTCAAATGTCATACATAAATGTACTATCGGTTCGAATAGAGATTTTCTGACTGTGTCGTCACAAAAAATTCACAAAAACATGCTGTTCTTCGTACGAATTAACCTTACCCTCCCCTTAAACATCGCAGCTACCAAATTTTCTAGATTCGATTCCAAAAAAGCGATTATTTTCACTAAGATGAGTATTCTGAGTCTTGTCCCATGTTAAATGTTTTCAGTTTTGTCTTAATATTTAGTTTGTTTTAAGTTTGTTAAAGAAAATGCTTTTCATTTTATAATTTTGATATTTATGAAAGGATATAAAAAAGGGAGACTTAATTGAAGACGATCCTCGATCTCTTGAGCCTAAGACACTGGAGATAATCGAAAAATAAGAAAACTTGTTTCGAAATATATCTGGCTACAGAAGACAACTATCTGAAGAAGACGACTTTACTGCTACCATTGTTAAGAGTATATGAATCAACCATGTTTGAAATCATGCAGCAACATCTTTGGAACACTAAAATTTGTGCAAAACCACAACCACACCGAACGTTTCTAATGAATTTTTGGGTCGCATTTGAATGCAGAAGGATAACGATTGTTACTGGTAATGAAACTTGAATTTACCATAATGTCCCTGAGTCAAAGCAAGAGTGCATGCAGTTGCATGGAAAAGACACTCCCTATCCCAAGAAGTTGAAAATGTTAAGCCTCTTGCAAAGCAGAAAACTAGTTATCGCAATCTGTTCGTCATAGCATGATAAACAAGCAGCAATAGCAGTCTCGTGCGAATTTTAGAAGAAAGAGATAGATTCATAGTTTTCTGATTTTTTTAAAAATAAAACATGAAAATGAAAATGGAATAACAAAAAATTTTTTAATTCAAATCAAACTCAATTATTCTCGGTTGACATTCGTCAGATCGGGAGTTTTAGGAGTGATGTCCTTGGTTTGTTATTATGCTACGCGTAGGTTGTCTAATTTTGGTGGTCTCTGCTTTGTAAAAGTAAAGGGAAGCTGGATAGAATTCAACCATTAGCAGACACCTCCATCTCAAACAGGACTAAAATACCGACCAGAGAATAGTTTGAAACGTTCCAGGTTTACCTCTTATCTGGAAGGGAAATCGTGATCCATACCGATGGTTTTAAAACCCATGAATGAAGCGGTACCGAAATGTCCTTCTGATACCATTCGTCATCCAACCGAAGCTACTAATATGAGGGTCATACCACCATTTTTTAGTTGAAAGTATTTGCAATGAAAGTGACCACAGTGGTTACATAAAACAACCTTAACAAAAGAATACAAATTCTCGTGGCCAGCAAATCGGTACGGCTGACGGTAATCTCTCACCCCGCAGTTTCACAAATAGTGAAGGACTGTGAGCAGACCCTTAAATCCTGAGTAACTCGAGCAAACATGGATCTCTGGATACTGAGGGGTAAAGCGATAATATTTAACAGATGCGATAACAAGAGCAGGAGCAGCCAACCGGAATGCATCCAGAATACACACAGTCACTGACACTAGACACTAGACGACGCTAAAACTAGACAAAACACTTTGTACAGAGATAGATTAGGCTGCAAATGATAGGAAGGACTTTAGGATATACTAAAATTTAACAAAACAAAATAAGAAAAAAACTGCTTGGGAGAAACAGCAATGATGCAAGAACACTGGTGGCGCTCTTGGATTAACATGCCAATAGGAATCCAAACGAACATTTCGGTCGAATTTTCTGGGGAGGAAGAGAAAAGTACAGAACACTTTCTTCTAGACTGTTTGACCCTTGCTGAACAGTATTAACGTCTCAGAACTGGGAGACACCACAGCGACAGATCTAAGGGATATCCTTAGCTTTCTGTACGACGACAGGATGGACCATTATAAGTAGTAGCATAATATGCGGAGAGCTAAGGCCCAATGCGATTTGAAAAAACAGTGCACCCCAGACAATTAAAAACTATCAAATAAATTCAAAAGTTCGAATTACTTGCTGAATGGAACTTTCGTAAATATAAATCTATCTCTTTCTTCGACAGGACTTTTAAGAGTATTAGCGCTCCTTCCTGATTTCACTAGAAGCGTATTGTTTACTTAACTCCAAAAAAATAGTTCATAAGGGCATTCTCAAGCACACAAACTGTCTGAAGATGACACAGTGGAATGTTCTTAACCAGAGAATTGCAGAAAATTGCAGAATTACTACCATCAAAATATTTTCGCGATCCTTTGCTGGTTTCTATGCAACTTTAATACAGCGTTGATATTCGTTGAGTCTTCCTACAGGATATTATTTTGTAGTATATGTCAGTGTGGTTTTTTTAGGTTTCGGTCGCTATATACTGTTTTTCGGATATATATATAGTTGCGATTCAGAATCTTCGGTGTAGTTTATCCCTAGTTTTGAGTTGCCTATACACCCCATCATTTGTGCAAGCAGGAATTAATTCCAACATGGATTCGATCAACCTTTTTACAGCATTTCAACAATTTTAACAAGAACAATGTTTCATAAGTGTTTTCGTTTATTAGTTTTTTACTGGGGTCTCTTTTTTGAATCTCATAAGAATATTTGGTTTATGTATTTCTGGTAACGTGATCACTTGGTAGGAACGTGAAATAAGGATTTAGTTGATATTAGCATAAGTGCGTTAATTCCATTATTTTTGTTCCTTTCCTTAACACTTGTCTGTCTGTTGGTGAAGCTTTGTTTGTGGGTACACGTCAGATAGATATCACTCCAATTTATCAGTATTGTTTCTCTTTTATAAGTTATCCTATTTCTTCGGATATACATATCCTTTTTGCTAACTGCTATTATATTTTTCTTTCGATCCTATTGTTGCTATGATATTGTTTGATTTCAGCTTCCTTTCAAAATTATTTTATGATTCTTGTGATCTTGTCTTTATGTTTTCTTGGGTCTAATCCTAATCCACTCAATACTCTTTTCAACTCTTTCAATTTGTGTGTTCTCTGATTCTGTTCTTTTATTGGGAATCAGTATTTTTGCAGCTTCTACGCTTGAAATTATCAGTAAGATCTCTTTAGAGGTTATGGAAGATGTGCTTATGTCCTGTTCGTAGTACTTGCGCTCCTGGTTTTTTATTCTGAGTTACATATGTCAAATTGATGAATCGATTATGGAATTTTTACTTCCAGTTTTTATCGGGGTTTATTGCTCTTTCCTTCTTCTTGTCTAGCTTATTTACTCTATTCATCAAAGATTTTTTCATGTTGTTTCTGAAATTTCAGTTATTATTGGGTCGAAAAGGTGCAATGGAATGTCATGTGAATTTGCTGTCTGCCAACTGCAGATGTAGGAGATGAATATCTCAGCGGTAAATTTGTGTATCCTATTTCGCATATAAGCTCGTTTCGCTTATATCATGCAGTCGTTTTCTACCCTTTTGAACCACTGAAGTATATAAGTCAAAAAATAACTAAAAGCGCCCGAAGCCAGGAAGAAATCGTTCTGCAGTTTGAATACTATTAGTACATTTATCCTGAAAAAAAGCCGGTTGATACAGACTGAAAAATTGGTAAAAATCACTATAGAAAAAAATAATCAAGAGGCATCTAAAAGAGTAAAGATTTATACGAAATTTTATAGAAATTACCTAGTTGAGTCAAATGAATCAAATAATGTATATTGTCCTAATTTTTTCATGGTTAATTGTATGTCATACAACATTTTAGAGTTGGCAGAACATTATCTGAATATACCTCTGAAGTTTCAAAGGTTTTTCTCTGATTTTGTGCATAGTTATTTTTCATGTGGTTCATGTTACAGGGATTGATTGCCTGAGCCCAGATGCGTATGAATGCAATACAATACAATCTGATTACTCCAGACCAGATTGAACTCTAGCTCAGATTGACAGACCCTGTATCCAAATCGAATATGTGAAGATGTGACATCCAAATCATATCCACAATTAAAGGAGTTCACTGCAGAAATAGAACGAGCACCGGAAACATCCAGTGAACTAGCTTTAATCAGTGTTAGAAGTCTTCGCCTTGGAACGGCTGGAAATAGACAAGGACAGGATGCAGCTGAATTGAAGCCAATGATACGAAGTGTGTCAAATGAAGCCAGAATGTACTAAACATACTTTTTTAAATTAAACATACTACAACTCTTCCAAGAAAACGGGAAAGTTTGGAATTTGAATAAATACTGAAATTTGGAAAGACTCCCACCTAACATATTCAATTCAACCTGATTTAGCAATTCCTTTCCAACGTCTTTGCTTTTGCATACCCGTTTGCTGGTCCCTTTCGAACTATAATTAATAAAGGTTAACTCCTTCGTTCACGATGTTCAATATATTGAACATTGATCTTCCCCTTCTTTTTATATCTGTTTTTTTTTTCTGAAAAATTCTTTTGTTATCACTTACGTGTGGTAGCCTGAAAATTTCGGGAGCACCCACTTGTGAGCCTTGTACTGTATGTTTTTTGCTTTTAAAAACGAATCAAATGGGGGTTAGTATCGATGCAATGCTGTCAAAAAGTCCTGAATAATATCTTCAACATGTGCATGCAACGGTCACAAAAGAAACCATGAACATGCCAACCAGTAGAGTGAACTCTAGGTCCAGTAGTCCAGTGGTAATCCCACTGCTTCTGGATCAGCTGGATGCTTCCGGGAAATGCCTCTTGGTGTGCCCTTTTAGTATGTAGTGTGAACAAAAAATCTTACCATAAACCCGTCCTTTTTTCACTTCTGTCGTTATGAAAATGACCACGAAGGGAAGAAATTCTAAGTAAGTTTGACAGTTTGTCTTTCATCATTGATGAAGGATATAACGCAGGAGATGATCAGGAATCGAACATGACAGACATCCCTGTTCCCGATGAGTTGGATCCGACAATTCACGGGCTTGGCTAGTCACAGACTCATTTCTTAGCAAATAAATTCTTCGCTCTGCGTCGACACTCTCACGTTGCCAAAAACAATTCTGGGGCTCCAACAACAGATTGTATAAATTTTGACAAATTATGAAATTGAAGCTGACTGTTTAAGTTAGGTCCTCAAGACACTGTCTGTTGATGAAGAGATGATTCCCGTTTAAAGGAAAGTTCCTTGCAAAGCAATACGTCGAAACTAAGCATTGAAGCGTCATTTCCTCTACGGATAGGGTGGAATACTGACTGATTTTCTTGTTTACCAATGCTCAACAACATCAATGAACGAAATCAAGAAAGACCCAAACGTTCTTTTTCGTAAATTGCTTTCAGTTGTTCCGAATCTTATTAAATTTGATTAAATTTTAAGAAAATGACAAATTATCGCAGCTGGAAAAGTTTGTGCCGATCGATTAGGGAATCCAGCTTTCCCAGACGCCAAAGCAATGGGTGACGGCGGAACCGACTCCAGCGAACAGTGCTGCAGCTCTGATGGCAAAGAATTTTTACTTGTTGGTTTGTTTTGACAGCATGGTTACCAATTTTACTTCTTATTTCATTAGAATTCGCATTGAAGACAAAGAACAACGATGGGACAAACAGAAGGAGGAATAAATCGAGGTTAATCGTTCTGAGGTTATTCGTTTGTACAAAGAGAGAAGGTGTGGGGTTGGTTTCAACATACGAACCATTTAATGGACAGTGCGAGTGATTATCCATTTCCTCGATCTGGCTTTCAATGCCGCTTGGATGATAAGTCGCAGTCGCTCCTGTACTAGGTGCGACTGCATGAAGGCCTCTTTGTCCAGAAAGCATAATGTGAATTCGATGGCATTCCGCACAGGATCGGCCAATGTCCTCACCAACCGGAAAACCAACGTACATAGAGAAGGTCAACCCCAGAAAACCGCCGGGGTCATCCAACATTCTCAGCGAATTCTTTAACGTACATCCTGGCCATTACTAGCGTCACGGTCACGTCGGCAGAATTACCTCAGGTGAGCCCAGCGATAATTCATAAGCAAGAAAAAAGCGCATCAAACCATGCCCGAGGAAGGGCTCCGAACCAACAAGGTCATGCACCTTCCAATATTTGTCAAATCGAAAAATGATCAGCATGTGTAAAAATTATGAATGTCACAAAAAAATCCTTCATTATTTGCATGTCAAATGCATTTGAAATCGCGCAGCTGGAAGGTGCGAATAGGTACGAATCTAAGTGTAGTTTTGAGCTGAGCGGGTTCATTTTAGTCTAGATACATATCTTAAAAACAATGTTCGACGGTTAGCGAAAAAATGCTCAACGAGACGGTTAAGTATATTCAACCACTACTCCATGCATTTAACGTACCCAATTCGTTCAAACTTAGAATTTGACATTCCACAGAAAATGCCAATTGTACGGATATGAAGGTGCATACCTGAAAATGCAATAAATAATAGAAGAGCATGCAGAAATATTTGATTGGATCGCAGGAAATCAAATAAGAGGAAAGAATAACTGAAATATATGAAAAATATGAGACGGAAGCTGTCTCCAATCCACCACAAATATAGGAAAATATTTGCAAATAATTACTTTAAAGATTTTATTCACACGAGATCAGTTAGGCTTGACAGACTTGGAGTACTTGAAATGCAGACAACATGATTCCAGCGAGTTGGAAATTCCAAATATAGTAAGGTGAAACATTTCCCATCATTAAACAACTCGTACGCCTCAGCAGCTGTATGTTTCGATACTAGACATTTTTCACCATCCATAGTCTACGGCTGAGTCCCTTTTATAGTAAACTATCTATGTAGTAATTCATTGAATTCATTTGGCTTAAGTATATACAATATCTTGCCAGCTTACTAGACACGTTGTATATCAACGAGCGCACCCTAAAAAAAACACCACTTTGGTATGGAACCGACAGATTTCACCTTGTGTGCTCACCTCCGCCAGAAGCGTCGCGTCCTCTTTGTCCTGGTACCCTTCCACATTATCATCATTGGACATATCCGCACGCCATCACTTGCGTTTTAAGAATTTCATAAGATCTCTTCAGGGATAAGTCTTGGCAACCGCATTCAGCGCAGAATATCGCGGAATTGTGAGATTCGCGTAAATAGCAGACAACATTCCATTCGCGCGTATAAACGTCCTCGAATCTCATACGACAGCGTACACTGTGTATCTATTTCGCGTACTCGCACGTAGTAAACAGATAAAATGCAAAATAAGAAGCTCCACCATTGCCGATAGGATGTTTCATTTGACGGAGGCTGCTACAGCAACAACGTGGCAGTTCGCTGCCGTGGAGATGCTCCATTGCATAGGGATGCATTCACGTAGAAACACGATGTATGCTTTAATAGTGTCTGACATCGTTGGCATGATGATACATTTGAATGTTCTGCCAGACTGCATCATGAACTCATAAGAATTCAGTCATTAATAATTTAAGTACCACGGGGAAAAGAAAACCTCGAAACAAGGAGCGACTAATTTAGTGGAAAATTCAGAATTTTCATTGCCTGTCGAAACGTTAACTGATGAGCTTTGATAGAACTAACGCTTGCAGATATGTAGAGATTAGATGCTTCCTTGGGAGGACTCGATGTTTTAGCGATGTGTGTTAATATACGCAGATGATTGATACGCAAGGATATATTCATAAAATAATTTTGTATTGACTAAAGCTACTATTCAACGTCTGTGTATCATCGACAACTACATCGTTGCATAGGGTAAATAGCCTCCAAGTCAATGGAGATCACATCGATCATATGTTACAGGCACACGGGAAAACCATAATTGCTTCACTGAGGCAAAAGTTCAAAAGATGCACGGTCGTCGCTTAAAAGAAATCAGGATCGAAAGTTGTACATTTAGCATACATACTAACATGCACAGCGATTCTCATGTATTAAATCTGGAAACGTGAGAAAAGTATATATTTATCTTTCTTTCGCTCTATTATAAAGTTCGTGACAAAGCATAAGGCCATACAGGTAGTAACAATTAACAAACACTTCAAACAAACTCTCGATCTAATGATATGCGACTCCAATGTTCCAGTTGCATAGGTATTTGTCAGAAAACCTTGTTGGAGATAAGACAGCAAGATGAAGGCGCAGAATGATGAGCATCAACATTTTCTCAAATTTTTATTCATACACAATGACTCACTTATGCTATTGCAATAGAAAAATTATTCTCACCAAAATTTGTGCTCGTAAGCTAGCAATCACGCTCTTTTCACTGCCCAATGTTTAATTTCTAAGCTCTCTATCTTACAAAGCTCGCTTTTACAGATTCCCAAGTTAACAACATGCTTAACAAAAAAAAAATTTATATAATAATTTTCTAGTAACTTTCACTTTCTTCTTCTTCACAACTATGCACAAGTTGTGGGTCAGATGGTAGCCGAGGAACATTTGGCATTAAAGGTGTTGAAATCTTTTCAAGCAAAGGTCGCATGCTGGAGATAACTTGATCTGAAGTTACTAAGAGAAGATTGTTTCAAGTCCTTGTTTCTCACTGCTTCTGAAAGCTGATCCATCTGAATTGTTGAGTTTTCAATAGTCTTCGATCATTAAACAAGTACTTTATGCACACTCGCTGTCATGTAATACTTAATATAACAAGTACAAATAATCTAGATGTTCCAAATTTCTAAGTATCGAATTCTTCTCGAATACGCTGTTTCGTTGCTTTCACAATTCCTCTCTGCTTGGCTCCTCTTGTTTGCCATTTTTTAAGCTCCAAACAATAAGAAACATGTAAGCATCTTTTAAAACTACGAATCCATGCAAGCAGCGTAGAATGCACAAGCTGGAAAGTAATATTGTCAACAATTCTCAATATGGTTCATTTCGTTTTGCAGGTGCTCCGGCTCCATCTGATCATCACGCCTTACTCCTTGGTGTTCCTCCTGCCGGGGTAAGGATATCGCCACCGCAAGAACTCTCACGATGATACCTGGGCGTAGACTACCCAACCCTTCAGGGACAGTTGACCGACCAGCTTGAAAGAAAATTTCCCGACCCACGAATAAACAGCAACCACGAAAAAGACGTATTGATGCAAATCCTGGCAAGCAGTATTCAAAACCTGATTACTACCCACGCACCAGCTGAACCTCGTTCGTTCAGAAAATATGGGAACGTATTCTCTCACACAGAAAACTTAATCCGAATGAGGGCGAGAGAGGCAGCAACCCGCGAAAAGAATCTTCCACATTAACTTAAATCGAATAAATTCAGAAAACGTTACACTAACGTCTCAAATAAACTGCATGAAGACTTTTATGATGCAAAATGCGACAGCCGAAATGAACAAAGTGTTCAAAGATATGCTGACAAGCATGAAAACATCCTCCTTCTTATTCAAAGAGATCAATGCACTTAAGGATTCCACTTAGAGACCCTACTAACTTCCCTTCTACTAGCCGGACAATAGTTCACTTCGCCGGAACAGAAGCTAAGTGCTTCCTCTTTAAATTGCATCCACCTGTACAGGGAGAGATCATATTCAGACCAAGGCACTAACACCATTGCGAGTTAAAGGACTCCTTACGAATACCAAAGGTCCTACCTCGCTATCTTCTCAAGAACCAATGGAGCCTCTAGCTCCTCAACCGAACCGTTCAAAAGTTCCTTTGCATGTCATGATCAGATACTATTCGCCCTCCCCTCAATGAATTCCAGATGTTATACCGAAATATATGCTAAGAAAATGTTCCAACGTCATTCACAGGCCACTCACCATCATTTTTTACCACTGCCATAATAATAGATGTTTGCCCCGAGCATGGAAAACAGCTTTACCACTCCCCATATCCAAAAAAGAAGCCAATGACAACTTAAAAAAGGTCAGAGCTATATCTCTACTTTCAAACCTAGGTTAAAATCGTGGAGAAGATCGTCCTACTCTCCTTCGAAACTTTCGCTAAACACCTAATAACATCTCAACAGTTTGGATTGAAAGGAACAATATCTACGGAACAACCAGTCCCCTCTTACACGACCACACTCATCCAGTTTCAGAAAGAAAGAAAGAAGCAGTTTTGGCCTGCTCAATCGACATAGAAAAAGCGTTCGACTCCGGGTGGACCAAAGGACTCGTATACAAATTCGCGAAGACTCACTACCCAACTCCCCTGACGCACAGTGTAGCCAACTATTTAGACCAAAGGGCTCTCCTGGTGAAAATTGCCAATGTCTACTCCAGCACTATTACTATTCATTCAAAAAACACTATCGGAGCAGCATCCTTTATAGAGAAATAAAAATTATGCCCGTCATAGAATATATGATCGAGACTAGTTCGAAACGCTTTAAGAAATTGGCAAATCACCCCGAATCTATAAGTGGCATTGGTTTCCTGGAATGTCGCTGAGAACATCGCTTCTCTATACCCCTCGCCCACTAAACAGCTTATCTCCAATCGTATTACCGTTGCAAACCCTACCACCTTACAGAACCACAGGCCACCCTTCTATACACAGACGGAGGACGGTAACCGCGGCTGACCAAATGGCGCAAGCAACATGCGAACTTCTACATTGCTCACCAAGATCAATTCGGCCAGTAAGGTAAGGTCCAGAGACCCTCCAGACGCCTCAAGCTTCTCTACAGTCAAGTCAAAATCAAGAGATCAAGGCGAGAAGGGAGAAAGTTTAAACCAAATTCTTCCAGATTCTCCGAGTCTGAACTTTAGGAACCTCAAATGGTTGGGGTGGAAACGTATAATAGAATTTCAACACCTGAGAATGGTTAGGGAACTAGGGTAAAGGGTTCTTCTTGGCATCTCTACGATACTATTCCATAAAAACTAAACAGTATGTAGGGATATAAAGCCTATATTTGAATGTCATGGTTGTTATTTATTGAATTATTATTTATTAGATAAAAAGTCTAGATATCTACATTCGTACGGCATTATCTTGACGATTATTGTTTTTTATTAAAAGTGAAAGTTATATAACAAAATGACAAGACCAAGACGCAACAAAATTCAATTGTTATGCGTGAGGAAAAATGGATACTATCTTACAAAGCGAACAGTGTGGATGATGTCATTTAACATATTTTCCAGCGAAACAGATCAACAATCAACATTTTGAGGTTCTACGCTAATTGGCTGATGTCCCATTAAATATTTAATTCATTTTAGTAACAATACAGTATCGTTGAAGCTTAGTTCATAGCATTAATATTTTTGCAAATTAGAATAAAGTGAGTGCGTTTGCAATATTCAACTGCAACCACTTTAATAACGCTGGAACTAATTTAAGGCATTGATCCCATTCTAAGGAGCATTGCCCAACTATAGTACGACGAAGAATACCACAGCAGTCACTGGACTAATTGATTCATCAGACGAACCATGCTAGAATGATTGATGTGGTCAGTATCACGCTCACATGGGTTTTAAGGTTTAACCCCTTTTGTGAGTTCATAGCCTTGTATTTAATGACTACCAACACTTCCTTTGGGATAAATGAATTATTACGGATTGATCATTTACGCACTTCGAGCATTTTTAATACTACCATTATTGACAAGTATTGGTTGCTCAATTCTCCCGGGGACTGTACATTGAATAGTTTCTCTCCATCAATTTCACAGGCATGTAACAAGGCCCAATGTTGTGTCCTTTCAAATTAAATATTCAACGTTGCATATCACTCAAGGACTTAACTGGTAGCTTACACTTTCTGTACCGTAATTTGAAAATATTTCCAGTGTTGTTAAAACCTGCTTGTCGTCCGTTGAAAGGATTGATAGGACCACTATAGTAACCGAACTGAAGGCATATTCCCTTAAAATTTTCACAATGCAACGATGAACATCGTAAATAAAAATATTTGCAGATCATATTCTGTCCTATCTACAGCCTAGATCTGTCAGAGTCAATTATTCTGGTGAAGTACAGTGAAGTTCAGTTAGAAAACCATGCGCAGTGCTAATGTTCACATTGTTGGCAAAGATATCTAAATTGATTTGATGATGTTTCTTTTTTCTTTCACTGATTAGAAGTGCTCCATTCGGGGTCATAGCAGTTGTACCACGCTCTTTTAGATTGTCCGAACCAATTATACAGGGGCCATTTGTCTACTATATGGGGTTGCGTTGAGCTAACAAGTTTGAAGAATAATGTATATAGTAAGCAGTGGCATGTGCAACATGTGAGGCGGTGTCAACATTAACTTGGTGTTTAATAGAATACAATTACTACAATTAATCAGATAAATAGGAAGAGAATAAATAATTGACATGATGTATGGGTCAGCGACTTGTTGTCACAGTTCCTTACATTTCTAATTCGTAATAATTGTTTGAGTGGCGCTTAAACTTCACAAAGCCTCTTTTTTAGCCTTTTCTTGTTTGAAATTATCGGATTAGTTAGCTGATGATTCCGATAAAGACGAGATTATATACGAGAATTGCAAGGAAGGCTACCCGGGTTGAAGTATTTTATCCTTAAAGTTAGACAATTTATTTGTTTTTAGCTTTAAAATCAAAAACTTATTTAATGCATCCTGCTGAGAATGAGAACAAAGAATAAAGAAGAGAAAAAAGCTGATAATATTAAGGATTCCTGGGATAGTATCACTGTGAGTGCGTTCGTAATCGAGATACTAGGAATATTTTGGGAGGGATACATAAACTATTTACTACAATTAAACTTTGTACTAAATATATTATTCAAACTCCTTACAAGTGAATCCCAACGTTGATCAATTTGAAGTATCGATTTGTCATCCTTTCTAACTCTAATTTGAGTCAACTCACTCAGTTGTCTCCGTGGAGGTTATGGCTAGGCATATTAAATAGAGGGCTTGTGGCTTTATTGAGATCCTCAAAATATAAGTTTTGTCCGACCTATATGCCGACCTATATGCCAGCATTCGGGAATGTGCATTCTCCTTCCCTTGAACGTTGGGCTTCGCGGCGAAGCCTGTGAAGAATATGAACACATTGGCGTCCCTTAAGGTAGTGTAATTAGACCAGTTTTCTTTCAGTTCTTGACACCGGACTTAACAATATCAAGGAAGATGTTAATATAGACTTGTGCTCATGATATGATTAGGGACTAAGCAAAGCAGGAGCAAGTACATGTTTTAGAGGATGTTTAGCTTAACACAAGTGACAATAAAGTAGGCATAGAGTATTGATGGCACATTTACACCTTGTAAGGCAACATACTAACCGCTTAAGATCATCCTACGGTATGCAAAATGGATGATGTCAACCATGAGACTATGGTGGAAGCCTGTCAAGGCTTCAGCTTGTATCGAAATGGACGTGAAAAAGTTAAAGATTATTACCGGAATCTCCATAGGACATTGCTTGCAGTACGTAAGTTGGGCAGTGATTTTAGGCTGTAAAATGAGAACACATCTGAAAGCATAATACGAAGCCTTATTCTCTAACATAAGAGCCACTCTGTGGAACAGACGACCAGTTGAAAAGGAATTTGTTGCCCGAAAATCGTAAGAGATCATTGATATTCTTAAGAAAGTGCAACAAGGATTGCTGCTAACACGAACTCGTTGAAGACATTAACAGGGAAACTTGGAGCCGGGCGGAAGCCCTGTATGTTCCAAGCAAAATAATGGACGAGGTTGTTCGAGCACTTTTCCCTGTGCATCCCGTCTGTCCCAACGTTTCAGGTGGAGAAGGTCCGGCAGAATGCCCACTTTTTAGTATTATCGAGCTGGACGGTGCGGTGGATTTAATAAAAACTAAAAAGGCCACGTGGCCAGACGGTATCCCACCGGAAGCGGTGAAGTTTGCACATCATCTTTGCCCTTACATGTTGCTCAGCACGTTCAAGGCCTGCGTGCAGCAGGGCGTGTTCTCAGATTGCTGGAAAGAAGTGAAGCTTGTGTTGATCAGCTAAGGGAAAGAGAATCCGGAGCAATCATCTTCATATCAGCTCCTATGTATGTTGAAGAGGCTCATCAGAGAGAGAGAGAGACTTGGGGAGGCTATCCGAGCTGCCGAGGATCTATCTCCTCAGCATTACGGCATCAGTCCTGGTCGCTCCACGATCGGTGCAATAGCAGAGGTGGTAAATACGGTCCAACAGGCTGAAGCCCACAATCATCACTCGAGGCAAATTGCACTATTTGTAACACATGACGTGGGGAATGCCTTCAATTTTGCTAGATGGACAGATATTCTCGGTGCTCTGGAATATTTCAGGGTTCCGAAGTATTTGACGCGGATATTTAAGGATTACCTCAAAGACCGGAAGCTCGTCTATGACGGATTCGGGGGGTCGGCTTAGAATGGAAGTGACATCAGGAGTGACGCAAGGCTCCATTCTTAGCCTGGACCTATGGAGTGTTTCGAGGAGCCACGTTTGATTGGCTACGCAGATGATGTGGCAGTACTAGTCGCCGAACGTACTGTCGAGCAGGCGCAACTAAAGCTGAGTGCGATAATCCGCCGAGTGAATGAGTGGATGACAGGCCGTGGGTTTAGCCTAGCGCTTGAAAAGACTGAGGTTGTCATACTGACCAAGAAGCGCATCCCTCGTGTTTTCCCGTTCGCGTCGGAGACACAATCATCGAGTCAAAGGAATATATAAAAAACCTTGGCTTGATGATTAACTCTCAAATGAGCTTCTTCGAGCAGGTTCGAGAGACAGCAGATAAGGCTGCTGCTGAGAGTGTCAGCTCTCAGCCGCCTTATGGCCAACACGGGCATTGCAGCTGCATATCGCACTGTCTCTGAACCAACAGTGCTGGTTATCTCGAGGGTGGTCCCTGTTATGCTACTTTTGGAAGAACGAAAGCGACTGTACTTACGTAGGGGGAAGAAGACGAGAGACGTCGTCAACCGAGTGGAAAGAAGAAGGACCTTAACTCTGTGGCAGCAATCATGGGTAAACGAAATGCGAGGCAGGTGGACCTCACGCCTCATCAGTGACTTGGTTCCGAGGTTCTGCAGAACGCGTTGTGAGATAAATTATTATCCGACGCAACTGCTCAGTGGGTATGGATATTTTCAGTCTTACCTGTATAAGATGTGAAAATCACCAGCTTTCTTGTTCTACTCGGAAATGGCAGATGGCACCTGACACACGTTCTTTGCATGCGGAAAGTGGACAAGACTTCGTTTGCATCTCTTGGGGAAAAAAGGCTTGCTCTCTCCAAAAAAACGTAACGGAGAAAATGATGAAGTCAAACGACCAATGTCCTGGAAATGTTGAGTTTTTGTGTCGAATTTTTGAAGGATATTCTTTGTTTCTTATGTAATGTTAGTAATTTTTTAATAAATAATTTTAAGCCTACTGCAGTGCTTATGTTTCAAGAGAAAAAGAGGGGAGTGAACATAAGTGTAATAGTGAGAAACAAGAATATGTTTTAAAGAATTCCTTAAAGTTTCTACTTTGTTAGCATCGGCAAACACTATACAAAATATGGTCAATGGTCACAAATCCTAGAAGCTTGAACTCGAAGATTTTCGAACTTACTTTCTTCAGCTTAATTCAAATTCAGAGTAGTGACTTGTTCTTTTTTATTCAGGTTTTTATTTTATTTGAGGTAGAATTTTAAGGACCGGCTTGTCGAAGAGTTTGGACTTATTCAGTCAATGTGATCGTAGATAGTTTCCACCATGTAGAGATTACTATTGCTTCCAATACTGACCTGAGTATTATCCACGTGATATCTTGACGCTTAGTTTTAACGTCGTAATTTTGACATTTGATTTTGGGCAGAATGTAAACGTGACATATTATTTGATAAGTACGTGAGTGAGTGAGTGCATTAGTGAGTGCTTGTATTGTTTTCGTAAAAATACTTTTAGAATACATTTTCCAGTTTCTTAGTATTCGGTTCGTGCCTTTCTGGTCAGCACTTTAATGGCACGGTCTTAGTGCCTCGTGTTATATTGCGAAGCGATTTTTCTTAGTTTCTTATCACTATTTTCGGCTTTTTGACAAATATTTAAAGGTAAACAAAAGTCTACAAATCTGTGATTAGACCTGTGTTATGCTGTGGGTGCGAAACATAGACCCTAACCGAAGCAACCGCAAATATACGGAATGCCTTTGAGCGACGGGTCCTAAGGTGGATAATAACAGCGAAGCTAGACGGTGACCAATGGTGAATTCGACACAACCATGAGCTGTATGAAATTTTGGTTGAGCCGGAGGGCTCAACTAATGTAAGACTGCGAAGGATGCAATGGACTGACCATATGAATTGTATGGATGAACAACAGATACCCAAAGAGGTATATGTTGGGTAAACTGAAGGGCAGAGAGCAGTTGGGAAACCGTGGAAACGCTGCTCAAATTTCATTTTCAAAATTGGAGGACGCGGTCAATGCATCGAGACAGTTCGAAGCTCTTATTGGAGGAAGCCAAAGTCAGAGAGGGGCCGTAGTGCTACGAAAAAGAGGAAGAAGATGTTCTTGCAGTATTACATACCGACCCTTATGTACCCTCTGTATATAGACCCTTATGTACCCTCGGAGTTTTATTCTTATTTCACGTCTTGTTTGTTCGATTCAACTGTATTGAAATTCGCAGATTAAATCTTATTCGCTTTTTTTCTGGTAGCACAGGCCCGAAGTTTTTTCTTGCCTTGAGACTTTAGATGATGTAATACTTTTCAAAAAATAAACTAATTTGTATTAATATATCCGTCCACGAAAAAAGTTTCATAGTTGTGATTTTGCGATTTTGAAAGTTTTGTAGTTTCTTTGGATCTTATTCTCAAAAAAAATTTCTGGTTTCATTGTTTTGAACTGGTAATATAATTTGGCTGATTTTTTTCATTACAGGACTTTTTTGTTAGACTTATTCGTAGGGAGATTATAGTAGGGGATTTCTCCAAACTTTTCTAAAGATAGCAAAGAAAATCCCACACGGTAGCAAAAGACTAAAAATTATCAGACCGTCGACCGTCTCAACAGGATTTGAATCAATTTGATGTAAAATCCGAAAGAAATTTTGTGATGTGTGCCTTAAAATAATATATTGTACATCCCTTCCCTACAAAAGGTTCGACTGGTTTCATATCTATAGTTTGTGATAAATTATATAAAATTTAAATCTTTCCTAGTCATTCTTGCATAAATATCAGGAATAAGATGAATCCAACTATGTTTGGTCTTTAATTTTGGAGCTCATCCAAGATTATGTTTTGTTTTGGTAGTTTTGAATGCTGGCTGGAGAAGACCATAAAAAGACCAGTTATCTAGTATATCTGTTTGAAACATATGTCTATAAAAGACATGTATAGCAAGTAAAAGAAAGCATCGACTCTCCTCCTCCACATATTAACGGTAAAGGATTTTCCAAGGAGGTCAAGCTGCGCAGAAGAAGGAGTATCGCGAATGACACCTATAACGTCCCGCACTGGGAAGCGAAGATGGTATTTGATGTTGACTTTTTGACCTGCCATAGAAGAATGTACTTCAAGGGTGTTGCTGAGATCACTGGAATATAAATTGGTAGCGTTTGAATAATTGTTACGAACGAATTGCATGCGAAAAATGTGCCTCCAGGTTGGGTACCTAGGAAAATTATCTGCAAGTAAAAAACCAGTCGATTTTTCTCAAAATTTCAAGCTGATCAGGAAAACTACTTGTCATAAATCTTGACCATGGCCCAGAAAAACTTGGTGAACCATGCAATCAGGGTCAAATATTTTAATACTCAAATCAAACAAAAACTTCCAAGCAAGTCTGCTCACCCACCCCGAAAAATGTCCAAGTGTCAAATTTGGCGAACAAGATTCTAGCCTCCTTTTTTTGTCTGTGGAAGCATAATTGTCAAGAATTGATACTATATTCTTACTAGGCAGGTAGATTAGGTATAGAGCCAACCCGACGTGGCAAACTGGGGGTTGGGATAATGAACTTTTTGTAAAATTCCACTAAGTACATTATTCCAACCCCGCCAACCGTCCCTTTGTGGAAAATGCTTCAGTTCCAACGACTATTACTTAAAAATCGGGGTTCGAACTGCTCAAAATTTTTTCGCCACATCCATTTCTCAGCGATTTCCAGCTCTTCTTTTGGTAGGAAGGAAATTCTTCATTGCAAGAACATATTGCTCTGATTTAGGATAATCTAGACAAAAAGTCTTTGTGAGGAAAATTTTAAAAACTTTGAATTTTGAAAAATCAGAGATTTTTAAGGAAAGATTTGATTATTTTCTTTACTATAATAACAACCGTTTAATGAGCTCTCCTTCAATTACTGGAATTTGATGTTCAAATAATCAGTCATGAATGTAATATTCTATATCCTATCCTAATTATTTAACTCTCTTCACATTGAAGGAAATTTGATATGTATAATTTGATATACAGAAAAGTTTGCGAGGCATAATTTTTAAAAATTTAGAAAAATCATATGAAAGCTTTTTTAAGTACGTAAAATTATTACAATCGCTTTTAATTTTTATAAAATGAAATATTTGCGGCGGGGAATTCCCATGAACCGCTTTATGTTTACAATGTTTTATTATATTATAAATTTATATTTTTATTCGCTTAAAATTTGCAATTATATAAAGAAATTTTGCTTTTATAAATTTTTCTTTTTGGTTTACTGGCTTCCTCATACGTGTCTCCAAAGGGAAATGTTGAAGATAAAAGTGAGGTAAACTTAAGCCAAGCTACCAGACTGAGGTGTAGATGGCATGGAGATGTCAAACAACATCACAACGTCAGCCAATTGTCATTCAATGCCAGGTGGTTAGTCATAGTTTATCATATGTAAAAGTGAATAAGTGATAAATTTATCCTTAAGGAGAACTGAAAAAATTTTTAATTCAAATTACAACCAACGAAATAAATAATGGTGTCAACTAGGTCCTAAAAAAGAGCTAAAGCTAATTCGTACAAAACAAATAAATTAGTTAGGGATGAAATGAACAAAGATTCAGAACAATATAGTCTAAGCTTTCAATGGTAATAGTTGAAGTATTCAGTCTTACCAGTTCCAATAATCTCGCACTCAATGACAACATGCTACCTAAACTCGGTGTTAATCTTCTATTTAATTAATTATATTAGCATGAATACAAAATTGTTTTTGTATTCATAAGCGTAAATTGATCATAGAAACTTAATCCACATACTTAATAAGCAAAACAAGCCAATACACATTTGATTACAATCTCAACATTTAAGACTCATCTTTAAATAAATAATCCATTACTACACAAGAACATACGTAAATTCGCTAAAACAAATGATAGCTACCAGTATTTGCTTTAGCCATTCGTAAGAATAGTACGTTTGGTAAATATTGCATTCGGGAATTCAATGTCAATATTTTTTATACCATTCGCAAGGTGGATTTTAATTGCAAAGTTAGTTCTTTTCTCAGAATTATATTTATCTTATTTCTATACATTTTCTTTTGTACACACAAACATTGCATACGAGAAATATAATTAGGTAATCCGATAATTTCCTTGGCTTTGGTTTACATTTCCGTGCAAATGCTAAATATTTCGTTATCATATTTTGAAATTAGTATGCATATCTGGTGTGTTTCAACTTGGCAACATTAGACTGTGAAGGAAAATGAAGCAGTTATGTTTTTATTGCATAAGTTTTGTTAACCGAAGCTATTAAAGTCAGCGTCTTTAAATTCTAGAACGAATATAAGAACCATAATATTAACAACAAATGTTCATCAACTCCAGTTAGGAAAATAGTGGGAGTGCTACATGTACAACATAAAGGATGGCGTTTGAACGCACTCAGAAACATGGCAATTATTAAACAAAAAACATTTGACAGATGAATTACTTACGAACGAAAGCTCTCACAACTCAACAAAAACTAAATGCCATACCGCACAGTGACAGCATGTAAAAGCGCGGGACCAAATCAATAGACAACCTGACAAAAGAAAAGTTACAGACTTTTTCCTACCGCATGTAAGGACTCCTACCTGGTTGTGGAAACGTTGAAACGATTCTGAACAATTGATAGAATGTTTCTGGTAAACGTTTCAATCCTTTATGGGTGTAATGGTCGTCAAACAATACCTCATGGATAATATAGATAGATCGATATATTTATTGAGACTTTTAAACTTATCATGTTTTTCTTATCGAATATGATATTTTATTGTTTGACAGGAACTGTTTTGTTAAATAGCTTTTTTTATTTTTTTAACAAATAAAAAAAAATATAAATTATATTATATTGTTATACATTTTTTTTATAACAAATAATTTCTATGCGATTCTCAAATTTATCCTGAGCTCACAAGGCTTGTTGAGTTTTGCCTACTTTTTTTATTGAAAATCTAGAGGTGTTTGCTGAGAATGTTCGAAGTCGGGATCCTAGTGGAAGTGAGACTTGACCAGTCCAGGTCCTCTGGAACTTGTCTTGGAGGAACGATTGATTTTAGCGATTAATACGGAAGCTTGCCAGTTAGTCTCGGAAATTGGTAGCCGTTGTTGCCGTACTTTATCCGTGCGCAGAAGGAGTTCTTTTGGTTGAACAAAGTGCTAGGGTTTGTTATGATAGTAAAGTTACAGGTAAGTAATTTAACGCATTTTAAATTTAATTGAAAAACTATGTTCATCGCGAAATCAATTCTCTTATTATGACCCGGGTGAGTCGCCAACCCTCTAAACGCTTCTAGCTAGTCTCGATCATTATTGTATGATGGCATTCACTTTTGTTTGTCTAAAAAAATTTTTTTCAAGAAGTGTTCTGTACTGTCAAGAACTGTCAAGTTCTCCTTCCTTGCCGCAAACTAGACGGTTGGCATGCTATTTCAAGAGAGTCGGATCGATTCACAATGCTACCAGTACTAACACTTTTTTTATGTTTTCCACGAGTCATTTTCCAGGTTTTTTTTTCATGGTGAAGCGAGAGAGCTCGCTCTCTCCCGTAGTCGTTCCTGTTATTCCAAGCCTTATCGATTTCTTTCCAGAGGGTTTTGTCTAGTTCCTTTTTTGCTTGCTAGATAGTTCTAATGGCACTATGATAATGCCTCTTCTAGTGATATTCAGTTCGGAGCAACCAGTTCTTGCGGGCTCACTTTTGATTTCCTTTTACAATTTCGTATTCAGGGATCCATGTTAATTTTACGCTTACGTGGGTTGTGGTGCTTGGCCCGTGTTTAACCAGCACGTTTACCTAGGCTTACTGCCTTGGAGAACTCGCTTTGTTAGCTGATCTGTTCCTGGTGCAAGGGTACATGGACACATCTGATCCGAAGATAATAAAGGGCCTTATCAGTAAGGTCACTAACATTAAGGTAGAAGTTGCTTGTGTGAATTCTGGTTCTTATTCTATTTCCTTGAAGCATGCAAAAGTTATTATACTGTAGAAATGGTACGTTTCTCCGTTTTTTTTTGCACATTTACGAGTTCGTTTTCTACTGTTTTTTTTTTGAAACATATAATATATTTCGGGAGTCATTGTGCTCCCTTCTTCGGTGTTTCTAGAAACAGTTTAAATGCAGTCTACAAAACAAAGCTGCAGAAAATGTCGGATAGGTATTTTTCTTTTTACGACACTAGGACGACGACGGTTTTATAGGTTGATAGTCCGGTGGCATCCTAGTTTAGGTGATATCTTGGGTTATTCCAGTCGTTTGAGTGGGTCATTAATGGTATATTCCTTGTGTCCCTATTGACTTCAAGCATGTATTTCTGAGCTGGTCAGCAGTAATAACCAAACTAACTTCTAGGTGCTCCGATGAAGCTAGTTGTCTGGCAGAAGTGTGTTCATCCAAGGATTATGCGACCTTATTTTTATTTATTTAATAAGTTCTTTATTGTTTTTAAAAATTTGCAGGACTAAGTTCTAAATTTGGGATTCATTGCATCTACAGAATTTTTTCTGTTTGTACCACAAATGTTTCTTTTCATATGATATATTTATAATAGTAGAGGAAAATTCAACAAAAACTTCTTTTAAACTTAACTCTAACTTAACTAATACTACCTATGTTTAAACCTTTTTACATACTATTTTGGATCTTAGTAATAACAATCCATACTCGGTTGAGGACGCATGATCTCTCAGGTTGATCTATTAATTTCAATCCTGAGTGCTTCGAAGCGTATTCTATCTTAGCTAGTAGATTATCTCTGCGTGAGAGCGCGAGTTTATTGATAGGGCTAATATTAGCATGCTCATGTAATTTGCGTGATCCGAAATAAAAAGGCTTATTTAGCGCCATTTTTAAGTACCTGTTTTGAGTGACTTGAAGCTTTGATTTCAAATATTTTGCGCATTGGCTCCAAGTAGGCGCTCCGTATAATATTATAGGCTGAATTACCATCTTTAAAATTATCATCTTATTCTTTATCTTCAATTGGGACCTTCTGTTGAGTAGTGGATTCGTGCAATGTGGTCTTTGAACATGAGTTTCTTGTCCAACGTTAGCCCAAGGTACTGCAGATTTTCGGACCATGGTATGGCTTGTCCTAAAAATTAAATCGGTCGATTAGGCAGCAAGGAACGTTTACATTTTTCAGTGAAAAATATTGTCTTAGTTTTGTCAATATTGATGCTTATTTTCCACCTGTAGAAGAACTGATATACTTTTTCAAGCATTTTCTCTAAGTTAGCTGTTATTGTACTTGAGTGAATTCCTGAAGTATAAAAACAGGTATCGTCCGCAAAGGCAGCTATTGGACAATGCTCGCTTGTAGGGAGATCGGAGGTATAGATATTGAAAAGGGTAGGACTCAGACATGAGCCTTGGGGAGCACCAGTAGGGATGCTTCTTACAGTAGAGGTGCTATCTCGAACCTTTACCTTAAATGATCTAACATGAAGAAAGAACTAAAATATCTTAAATAAATCTGTTAAATCTGTCTTTGAGGTAGGAAGCTATCAAATAACGTATGTATGCTGGAGTTTTGTACTCTTGGAGCTTATAAAGTAAACCTTCGTGCCAGACTCTATCGAAAGCTTTCTCAATATCGATGGTGACCATTCCAACTGATTGCTTTCCTATTAGAGCAGTCTTAATGTCCTTTGAGACGCGATACAACTCGTGCTCCGTTAAATAGCCGTGTCTGAAACCAAACTGAAAGTTAGGAAGTATGTTGGCATTTTCCACGCAGTCTGTAAGTCTTTTTAGAATTAACTTTTCGAATATTTTACCAAAGGTTGGCAATAGGCTTATTGGCCTGTAGCTTTCTGGCTAATGTGGATCTTTCCCAGGCTTTAGCAGTGGTACTACAACAGCTTATTTCCAGGCGAGTGGAAAATAAGATAGTTTGAGGCAAGCATTAAATAAGAGGCAACTGAGCACAATCCCTTTCTTTGGCAGATTTTTCATCACAGAATTAGGAATTCCATCGGTCCCGGGAGCTGTGCGATTCTTAAATTTTTTTTGGTTTCCTAACTATTTCACTATTTCTTTGGTCTTGATATAGGCGCCAGGGGGTAAGTTAGATGTGTAAGATATACTTTGCACAGAGCTATCTATCATTGTTTCTATGATATCATTCCGCTTTTTGTTTGAGATTTTGTGGTAATTATGAAATTTATCAGCAAGAATTTCTGCTTTTTCTTCACCAGAGTAAGTCTGCTGGCCACTTGCATCTTTAAGTGGGTAGGGATGGTTGTGAGATTTGCTTTTGAAAATTTTATTTAAGCGCCAAAGTCCCCTTGAGTTATAATCTAAGCTCTGGACCATTTGATTCCAGTACTGATTCCGTAGGTTTGAGATTTTTTCCAGATTGCTGTAGTTAGTGAGTTCACGACTAACTTCAAGGCCGGATCCCTAGATCATTGCTACTGTCTTCTAAGGTTATTTCGGGTACGGATAAGGTTCAGAGCTTCCTGATCTAATTCGAAGCTTGTATATTTGGCATTTGATTTGGGGAGACTACATTCTATACCCTTCGAAATAGTGTTCTTAAATTCGGAGATTTTATCATCGACCGCTTGCGCTGTGTTCAAAGAATTAAACATATTTTCCGAAATCGATATATTATCGTTAATATGTCTTCGAAATTTCCTCCAGTCATGATGCGACCTTGTTGAGATAAATGATAAGAATGATTATGGCCAGGTATTCACCACTGGTAAATTTATATGGGGCTTAATACATCATCCACCAAAATTAATAAATCATCCGTATTTTTCAAATATGGAATTTCAAATATGCTTGACTTCTGCCTGGGTGTGGTTATTTTGAAGGCTGTGCGTGGACGATACGAAAATATTTGTTGGACACACCTGGGTCTCCCTTTTCTGGTGCCTTTCAGGAAAATCGGTAACATGTGTAGCAATAGTTCAATAGAATAACTTCGTTCTAAAGCTAAAGTTAGAAGAGAAGGTGATCTGGTCAAAATCATGCTTAACCTTGTTAGTTTCCCCGAACACACTTATTACTGCTGTCTATGTGTGTCAAGTTATACTAGTTAAGATTGCAACATTAGATCTAAACCCAAATTTTACTCGTATTAAAAATGTTCAGTTGTACTTTAGACTCAAACTAACCACATGACGAATAAAAAATTCTTAGGGCAGATCAGTGACTACCCAAGAGTTGTTTTGATTTGTAATCATAATATTGTAAGACCCCGCTTGACGCGGGGGATACGTTCCATCAAAATAGAGCGTAATACAAAACAGCGCCAAACGAGGCAAGCTTAACATGTACATACATATGTATGGAGGTGATTTTATGTAGGGGAAGATGGATAGAAAATTGTTCAGGTATTAAATTTAATAATTGTATTCTTGTTTTAAATAAAAATAAAACCAAAAAGTTATTTCTTACAAAAATAAAAACAATATAAACAAATAAAATTCTAAGTCAGTCAGATCATTCAGTCTATTCTATGTTTCTAATTTTCTGCTTTTTTGTCGAGAAGGCATCTAATTTAGTTTGCGTTTTCCTTTTGCATTCTGTTAGAAGTTGCTGATAAGTGAATAAAGCATCTTTAACACCCCGTCTTGCTTTTGAACTCCTGTCAAAATTTGGATCATTTTCAAATGGGACCATAATTTAAGTTATAGTGGTCAAACTCCTTTTTACAAACGCTATCGAAAGTTCTTTTCGCTCTTCTTCGAAATCATTACTATCAATATTTTTGTTTTCTTCTTGCTGAGTCAATTCCTTGAGCTCATCATTAGATAGACCAGCTGCTGTTTCTTGAACTATTTCTTCGACGTAGACCACATTAGCCTCATCTAAACCGGTTTGTGTCGCTAATTGCCTGCACCTGTAGGTGAGCACTGTTCTGAACCCAGATGGCGGCTGTACCGGATTCGTCAGGATACCATGTTGGTGAGTTTCTGGTGTGATGTTGCTCGCTCAGCAGTCAGCTTGCCTGTCTCTCGCAAACTGTTCCAGTAGGCCTTGGGAGATGATGCTTCGATGTAGATTGATTTCAAGTACACAATTCATTGCAGAAGCGCTTTTGCCTTGGTTAGGGCTTCTTGGAAGACCCGACACTTCCCTGTGCCTGGAATATGTTTCAAATCATTTGGTCTCGGGTTATACTCCTGGCAAAGAACACAGTGTAACTCGTCTGTGCATTCCTTCTTTTTATGCCCTGTCTTACCGCAATTGTAGCACAAGGAGCTTCGGTCAGTTCCATTACATGTCTGTGCGGTATGGTCGTAGTCGAGGCACTTGAAACACCGAAGGGGAATCGCCTTTCGCCGCATCCGACAAATAACCCACCCTTTTCTTATTTTGTCCTGCTTCAAAAGCAGTTCTGCTTCCCTCTCTATGAGGTCGATTATGGCCATGCGTTGATCCCTGTTGTTTGGTTTGGCCAGCCTGACTTTGATCGTTAGATTGGAGCCGTTCACACTCGAGTGTCACCTCGGTGCTACCGTGCGACGCAACTAGGTCCAAAACATCATATCCGCCAGCCCAAGGCGTCAATTTATGTTAATCAGTCGAATCGTAGTCCATAATTGGTTCAGGGTCATATTCCGTGAAGTCCTCAATTTCCTCGGGTACGTGGGGGCGGCACTCCCTAAAGAATACTAGCTTTCAGGAACGCTTCTGGTAACTAGCATTCCCCTGCGGATAATCACTTGCATTTTAGTTTACGGTGTAATGCTTTTTCTGGTTGCTTTCTTTTCTTGTTTTCATAATCATCCATGGTAAAATCTAAAGATCATAATATTTGTCTCTGTTTTAATGTAACGATTAAAATATTAATAATAAATTTATACTTACAATAATGTCATCAAATGTTTAAAACTATAAAAATTTGTCCGTAAAGTACCGCACCAAACAAGAAACACAACTATACTGTTTCGAATATGTTATGTACAAATTTGAAAAACTAGCGCTGCGCACAATTTCGGGGAATCCCCATAGTGCTACGAGCAATTTTGGGGAGTTCCCGGGTTGAAATAGAAGAGCGCTAAACTGAAACAGCACTAAACGATACAGCGTTAAGCGGAGTCCTACTGTATAACCTAATAATTCAAAATTCCTTAAGTTCCCGCGCCAGATGACAATGTATTGAGCGAACGATTCAAGTCAATTCTGCAATGTGTACAAGCAAAACATGGAATAATTCGTTCTAACTTATATGAGAATGACACACAAGGATTTCAAATGGTTGGAGCGGAATTAAGCAAAAGCGCTGGACAATCTGGCAACCAGTTGTACTCAAAGTTCCTTGCTTTAGGATAAATGGAGAGACTTCGCCATCTGTAAATATTTATTACATATACATAGAGAGGGAAGGCCTCGCCTATTTTGTCTCCACAATTGGACCGGTTGGTAAAAATAAGACAACAAATCTATTCCCTCCATCTTCCAGTAAAACTCTGTTGAACATTAATAATAAGATAATAAGATTATTAGCTGAAAATTGGCTTGCCGTTTGTTCCGTTTTGTTGTGCTCTTCGTCCTTTTTCAAACTAAATCATTTAATTTTTTGTTTCGAAATTATCAGATTCTATTACTTTCTTTCTCATACTAGTATGGCGTCGTTGTTTTTGGTTCAAAAGTCATTTTAATACGAATCACATCAAGAATAATAATAATGATTTTTTGGGGGAATACACCGATAAATTCGAAAAAAATGGTTCTATGATTTCTATTATATTTTTTCCCTCGTTTTATACAAGCAGATTGAAAGGCAAACTAAGCATTTTTAATATGGTGCTCTGAACTCAAGTATAATCTAAAGCTTGGCGCCATTTTTGAGCTCAAAAAGGATGGAATAAATCAAAAAAGCACGATAGTCTGTTAAATTGCTTCAGCTTAAAAAGTCTCGAAAATTCAGCTTAACCACTTAAAATCTACTAATAAATACATATTTTTTTAAGCAAAATGTTCTTTCTTAGATAAAACTTGCTGTATCATTTAAACTAAATTTAATTTAAAATAATTTAAACTAAGCCCATAAGAATAATTTAGGAATAATAATTTCCGTATACAACAATTCAGATTGAAATAGTTGAAAAGTTACTCTAAAGAAGAAATATTCTGTTCATAATAATTGTGAGGAATACCAGAAAATGCTGAATGTTATGTGACCTGAATAGATACTTCGAAATTCATTACAATTAACTTGCAATTCCAAGATAACAAAATTAGTTGTGTTTTACAAAATAACGTGCCATAATTTTAAATCATATTATTATTGAGCATGAGTTAGCACACAATTCATGCATCCAAAAACGAGCGTTCGTGTGTAGCCTGAGTTAATTATACTTTTTCTCATATAACAATATCCTCATACGCACCAATGTATGTGTTTTACAATCGAACAAATCCTAGGATTTATTTCAACTAACAATGACCCAGGTAGAAAACGACCCTCATAGCACCAATGCATTTCGCAAACGCCAGTCAAACCTGGGAATCGCATTCAGTTCATAGTTGAAAAGTGAAAATACTTAATGACAATCCCAAACCTGTGAGGACACATCTTATACCAATAACGACAACAATACGTACCACTTGAAACACCACAGGAGATATCTATTTTATTGATAACTATTGTATGCGTGTTACCAAGAAACTCATCCATCCAAAAATTATTCTTTGACCAAACGGGGAAAAAGGCTAAGCGAGGATTTTAAAAAGGCACACCATAAATTATTTATGTCCTTTCGTCGCAAGCATTTGGCACTTGTTATAGTTCTTGGTAAGAGGGAGGTGTTCGGAGAGTCCCTTTGTCAATCGGTTTACAATGGACCTGCTAGACCTACAAGCGCCAGATGCGTTCAATAGAATTTCTCTATTAAATACGTATCCTATTAGAAACGGACTGTTTTTATAAGACAATATGACTATGTCAAGTTTCAGGAGGGTTTCCAATGCTGTCCTTTTGTCTGGAATTAGCTAAAGCAGGAGGTGTCACAGTGCATAGATGGTAGGCGCTAAAAATATGACGGTTCGTTTAAACTTCTGAAATATTCACTAAAAACATTCAGTTCTGTTTTATTGATGCTTGTTTAGTGGCTCTATCAAATTTATATCCTTCGGGCGTTATTAATGAGTCTTTACTGGTGAGAAATGCTTTCAGTTCTGATGTCTTTCGTTTGTTAATAATTTAATAATAGGTCGCTAGCGATAACATTTTGATTGTATTGAGTTTTTTAATTGTTGAAATTAATAAGTAAGGGACAACAACCATTGAAGGGACTTTTTCTCAACAACCATTAAACAGGATGCGTTTATGGATGAATCTTTGCGTTGATATGAATATTGACAATACAAATGCAAATGCGTAGTAATCCGCTTCACAAATAATATGTAAAAAAATTGAATAAGTATATGTGAAATTTGTAGATTTTGGGTCTCTATCCTTAGTCGCGGAAAAGATTCAAAACATAGTACCAGAAAATTAAAATCTTACCTTCGGAACTAATTGCTTTTCGTGTATTTTCTTTTTAAACAGGATTTTCAGCGCCTTGAAGTGTTTGTAGAATTTTCTGCCTAGGATTTTCAACCGTTCCGACCTATTGAAATGAGTTTAATTTAAACTTAAGCCTGATACACAATCTAAACCTCGGGTTTTTTTTATGTTTGAAGTTTTTTCAGCTATTGATTGGTTCTAGCTGACGTAACAAAACTCACTTGATAAGGCATTTGTAATGAATCGATAAAGAAAATTCCTTGAAAACAAAATTAAAGCACCTAATAAAGAATCGTTTGAAATTTTCTGGTATTAGACGAAAAGTAGAAGAAAATTTTATATAAAAAGAGGATCGTCACAGAAATCCGTGGGTATTTGCTTTTCTTGCTTTTTTCGTCTGATTGTGGTATAATATTGTATTTTTTATTTTTTTGTTTGTTTGCATTTGTTTTTAATTTTATCTGAAACCATCGAATTCCATGGCCCTCTATAGAAGTATTCATAGTTATCGGAATTTCATGCTTGAATTTATAAGTAGATCCTGCCAATATTGTGTAAAGTTCTTTCTTCAACTTTTTAAAAATAAAATCATTATAAAATAAAGTAAAAATGTGATAGCTGACAAATAATATTTATTGTTCAATTTTTCGTTCACTTTTCTCGCAAGGACAAAACGAAAATATAGCTCCTTTGTCTATTGAAAAAAAAACAACCTGCCTAATGAATAGAATGACATCAATTAAATATTTCGGAGTCATTATTGATAATTTACATTCATTAGGACGTGTTTATCAATTTTTTATCAACCTCTGAAACAATACTTAGCCGTGGATCGTTACATTTTGTCCTGGATTAAAATGAGACTTGTTGTCAATGAACATTGAAGTCATACGGACTCATTATCTCAATAAAGTTACGTATAAGTTAATTTTATTTCTTATCTACACTATCTTCGTCCCCTTTGAAAAGTTGGAAAAATTGATTTATTATTTTTAACCACTCCCTTTCAATACCTAATTTGTACATACGTTCCTAACATTTTACTCATCAGTGTGCAATGTATTTGATTTTTGAATTGTTAGAATTTCTTGAATCCTGCAAACAATAACCTTTTCACCCAGGTAGAGTCAATTATCGACTAAAAAATATTGTCTTTCTAAAGTCAGTCACAAAGCCGGCGTATCTCCATGGTCAAGTAAGCTACCTGTAATCATCCGATCCAAGGTTCGAATCTGCAAACGCTGCTGGCTTTTGAACTTAACTTGATTAGTGCAAACTTCCTCTAAGATATTTGTCTTGATATAAAATTTTATTTGGTCCAGATAAAATAGCCACGCCCAGGATGAAAGAATGATAGCCACAAGCAATATAATCGTGCTACAATGTTGGAAATAAGAGTCAGATCCGTGTTCGAATTATGGCTGTTGATAAAATGCGTTTTCGTGGATTGTTGGTTCAATAATTGTTTGCGACCGAAATAGTTTGAACTGAGCACTTAATCCGATAAAAAATCTTCAGACCAAGCAAATAAATTGGATTTGAGTGCACAACATTTGTCTGGCTATGTTCTAACAAGTGTCGATGGTGGATTTGGACTAGTGCTGATGGCACTCTCAATATTGCAAATATTGGAGGGCAACAACAGATAATACGTCAAAGTCAATAAAACTGAGCTTAAAAAAGTCCATTCAATAAGTTCGTAAGAAGACATATAGATGGCGTTACTAGAATTTTTTCCATATGATTTTTTATTAGTACTAACCTTCAAACGAAAAGTGTATAAATTTGATAGCAATCGGACAATTGATTCGTGAGTTATAGCATTTTGTATGAAGCAACTATTATTTTCGAAAAAAAGTTGAAAAAAAATGGCAATTCGAGTTTTAGTAAAGCATTGCTTTTTGTTGAAAAAAATACAGTGGAAACAAAAGAATGGCTTGATAAACATTATTCGGACTCTGATCCATCGAGACAAATGGTAGAGACGTGGATTCCTGAATTTAAACATGGTTGTACCAGCACAAATAATGCAGAGCGCAGTGGACGCCAAAATGAGGCTGTTATTTCAGCAAAAATCAAAAAAATCAACAAATCGATTATGAACTGTCGCAAATTGAAGGTGCACGAGCTAGCTGACATTGTAAAGATATCAAATGGTAGTGTTTTTAACATTTTACACGAACATTACGATTACATACCAGAATCCAAAAGATAGTGAGTTGAGTCGACAGCAGTTGACAAACCGAATTCAAAGCGAGCAAAGACGCAACAGTCGGCCACCTCACCTGCATTACAAACCATAAACCATGCATAAACAACGGCTACTTTCCGCGAGCCTGGAAAACCGCAGTTCTAATCCCCTTACCCAAAAAAAATTCAAACGGAGATATACGTAAATTTAGGGTAATATCCATGCTCTCGAATTTAGGGAAGATATTACAGAAGATCATACTTCTATCGTTCAAACCATTTGCCAAACCCCTCTTGCCTGCTCAGCAATTCGGATTTCAAGAGAAGTTATCTACGGAGCAAGTAGCGCTACTGCTACACGATCGAATCTCGACCGGGCTTAGAATGAAGCAAACAACCGTGGCATGCTCCATTGATCTCGAAAAAGCATTCCATTCAGTGGGGTCAAATGGACTTATTCATAAACTCCTCAACAACGAATGCCCTATTCCAGTTGTACGCATTATAGCTGACTTTCTCCAAGAAAGGTTCTGTTCCGTAAAGATAGTGGACACATATTCAAACCTAATTAGTGTGAACTCGGGCGTCCCACAGGGATCCATCCTCGGACCGCATCTCTTTAACTTCATCCTCCACGATATCCCCATGGCCCAACCAACAAGTATTTTAAATGGCCCTACTCAGAACGTGCCATTTACAAAACCAACTCATTTACAAAACCCTGATCAGGCCCATAATATCATACTGCTTCCCGGTTTGGCTACCGATTTCCCCTACTGTCGCTAAAGAACTGCAGATTTTCGAAAGAAAGATTCTTAGAAAGTGCCTGTCCAAATATCGAAAGCCCAATAAAAAGTACTACCGCAGCAGCATACTTTACGAGGAAACAAAAATCTAACCCATCCTTAATTATATGATCCAAACAAGTGCCAAGAGACTGAGTATGTGGTCAAATCACCCCGAAGCTATTGTCCGTAACTTATATTACCGGAACATGTCGCTTAACGCCTCCTCAGCCTACCTAGCCCCCATCAAACTCCTCTGCTCTAATCTGCCAACAATGACATCCTTCGATGCGTCGTCACATTATAGGTCACCATTCTATATCCAACCTGGACCAGAAGACCGCGGGTGAACACACGGCACTCAGAGCGCCAACCTCAAAGACTCGGGTCAGCACATGTCACCGTAGATTATAGAGAGCCCAAGTCAGCCGAAGAACCTCTGCTCCTCAACCCCTTCAGACTTACACCCCTCTTTCAACAGACCACTAACCCTAATTGTAAATGAACTAGGATAAGTTAGATATAAGTTTATATAAGAATATTGTAACCAAATCAAATAAAAGATTTTCGAGCAAAAGATGAATAAAAACTACAGCTCCAATCGTGCATAAGAATCGGTTACGACCAGATTTTACTGTTTCAAAAGCTTTTTGACAATTTGTTGCTGTCAAATATTTGCCATAGCTAGTTAAGAATGACATGTACGTATAAAGCCTCAATAAATTTATCTATCTATCTATCTATCCAACAGTCGTCCGATGAAAAAAAAACGAAAAACGATGGCAAAATTGAATGAATTGGGCTTCGAATTGCTTACCCACCCAACGTATTCTTCAGATTTAGCCCCCAACGACTAATTCCTGTTTTCAAATCTCAATAGAATATTTGCTGGAAAGAAATTTAAGTCCAATGATGAAGTAATCGCTGAAACTGAGGCCTTTTTTGATGAGAAACAGAAATCGTACTATAGAAGTGGTATCGATGAGTTCGAAAGTCGCTATATTCGTTGTATCGCCCTCGAAAGCAACTATGTTGAATAATAAAATTGCGTTTTATCCAAATTTTGTTTTTTTTTCTTACATATGCTACTGACATTTTGAATAATATTCTATTTATTTTACTACGTTTTACTATGCTACAATTTTGGTTATTTTTCCCTCACCCCCTATGAGGCCGAATGTGGTGGTACTTTTTCCACTGAAGTATAAGGGCTGGTACTCCGAGAGCACCTCAAGTAGATCGATCTTTTTGTGGAATTTAATTATCTGATTTGACTTCAGGCGTACCTATTCTTTCGATAAGGATGTTTTTTCGGGATTGTCTCTTTACTTGCGAGGTACACCTTCGGAGCAATGTGTCAGTAGATGCAATGGTGTTTTCTCCGCAAAAAAGGGAATTTACTTCTCCCTTTTTGACCCATTTTCTTGAGGTGTCTCCGAGTGGGCAATGCACCGTAAAGTTTCATTCCCTGATAAGACTTTGGCTTTCTCTTATCCGTTTCTATGCGTGCTTGAAAGATTTTGTCGTCATAGACGTCGATTTCCAGCCTCGAGAATTTACTTCAGGGTCACTGCTTACTATAGAACAGCACCCTTCAAATGAAATTTCTTTCAGATTCATCAAGGGTGTTAGGGGTAGTGAATGCTGTTGAAAATTCGGTTTTTGCTGATTGATGTTTAGGTTAACACTACTGTCCACAGTCAATTCGTTGAGTATGTTATTGCAATCTGGAGCTATTTAGTGCTTTCACAATCAAATGTTATTTATAAAGGCAAATTATGGCTACGAATCGGTGGACAATAGTGCACGATTGCACCTCAGCTATTGTTGGATTTAAATTTCCTGGACATTAAATCATCAAGAAGACTCATTTCTTTCAAATTGATGTGAAGGGATCGGATTGTATGCTTTGTGGTCTAATCATATTATCATCAAGCCTTAAAAAATCGTATAAGATAGTCAAACCTTTCTCGACTCATACACAAAATATATAACCCCATAAGTTTTATTTCTCGTTGGATGATTATCGTTAATTGCAGCAACAAAACCAAATGAAAATGTTGGATTTATGTTTATAGATATCCTTTCCGTGAAGTGATTGTTTTACAGATTTGTTTATTTTTAACTAATTCAGTATCAGTGCTGGAATTGCATCCAACATAGAGACGTGAACCAGCTCTAAGAGCTTGGCCAGTTTTTTGGTGAAAGAGGAAGTCCACCGGCTGACCGAACGATTTTCACAACTGAAGTACAAGAAGAAGTATTTGTGACGATTTTTACCTCGTATGTTTGGTTTAGTTGATAATGTGACAGGCCGCTGATAAAGGATCCTGTCGTGAGTCTCCAAGTGCATGAAGTCACAATTATTGACAAAGCCTTCATAGCCAGTTACATATACACCCAGTGACAAAAAAATCTACGAGATGCCAATTCAATGAAAATCACTACATATTTTATCTAGTTTCTGGCAACGTCCACTTTTTAGATACAAAATACTTTTCTTATTGCATTATGTCCCTGAAAAAAATGTTACAATGTTGGAACATTTTTTCAATAGCTTGATTCGTTAAAAATTAGAAAATAGGTACCTTTTGCAAAACAAAAATCGCAAAATATTTTATTTGAAAAAAAGTTACTCCCTTGTTTTATTATTCTGTCATATAAATACAAACGAGTTAACATATTGTAATAACTAAGAAAAAATTAACATTACAGATATTCAATTAGTTCTTATGTATTTCAAAATTATTCATAATTGATCGGCCCGCCTTTTGCTTCGATGATTGCCTTCACTCGCCTATCCATGCTGTCATACAAATTTTAAAAAAAAATCTTCATTTATTTCTTCTTCCCAGACTTATCTTATTACACTTTTCAGGTTTAGGAGAGTTTGTGGTTCACTTTCCCTTATTTTTGAGCCCATTACCTGCCAAAGGTTTTCAATGGGATTCAAGTTGGGACTGTTTCCTGGCAACGGCAATGACTCTATCCCTAGCTGCTCCTTGAATTGTATTACCTGGAAAATGAAAATAACTGAAAATAACTTACAGAGCGAGCTCGATGTGCAGGAACCGAATCGTCTTGGAAGAGAGGATTTGATACATCTGTTGTTACATCCTCGATTGCTGGAACTACGCCTTCTTCAACAATTGCTCTGTACTTAGCAGCATTCACAGATCCTTCAAGAATAATAAGAGGCCCTACGCGATTATGTAGGATCCATCCCAAACCATCACATAGGGGGAATGCCTTACCGTTGCTTGGATACATTCGTCCAAATATCGTTCACAGGTTCTGCCTCTCACTTGCAATGTTCCATCTGGTCCAAAAAGATTCAATTTCGATTCATCTGAGAAAATGACTCGTTTCCAATCCTCTAAGGTCCAGTTGTTTCTATCTTTGCACCATTCAAGACGAGCTTGGCTCATTCGTTTATTCAAAAGCGGCTTTTTCGCAGGGCGACAAGATCGCAAACCCATCTCGTTCAAACTTCGTTGGATTGTTCTGGTACTGAAAGGTTCATTAATTGATTTCGACAACTCTGCCCGCAATTTTTATCCTGATTCGAATCAATTTGCCAGGGCCAGGAATTTGAATTGAAAATGGTCTTCATCCCTTTGCGTGGTACCTGTCCCTAGCTAAACTGTCCCCTCGCTGCACCCTACTTGCCGAGCGATTTCCGAATTCGACTTACCTGATTGGTAAGAAGCCCAAATTTTGGCCTTTTGTTCTAGACTCAAAGTGAGTCTAGAACAAAAGGCCAAAATTTGGGCAAATAAAATGATATTTGCCAATGATAAAAAAATAAGATAATGATAAAAATGATAAAAAATAAGATGCGAAATGACATCTCAAAATAGAGATGTCATTTCGCATCTCAAGGATAACTTTTTACCTATTGGCTTGCAAAATCAGACTGATGCGGAAATTTTGCATTCTGTAGTTTATATAGGATCCCTTATTACTACCTGGAAAATTTCATTTTCCTCGGGATAAGCTAATTATGTCATTTTGATGGTAACTTGTAAAATTCCTTATTCGTAGATTTTTTTGTCACTGGGTGTACATGAACGTACATGCAACAAGCTATGAAGGCCGCCTTTCTTGAAGTTTTCCGACGTCCGAGGATTCGCCATGAAAAAAACTTTTAATGTCGTCCACACACAATTTGTTCTCAATATCAATGTCAGATAAATCACAATTGTTTCGTCGCCTTTTTCTAAAGCTTGCACTGTTTCCTCGACAGTGAGTGCTGATCTCGCAGTTATACTCAACTTTCAATGTATTAACTAATTATAAAATAAAACATTAATTTCACCTGTGTCCATAGAGTATTTAATTTTTTCCAAATACGTATTTCGAACCCTATTGTGGGTTCTTCTTCAGTGGTTAAGGTATAGAAGGTCTAGAAGGTAAATCAAAAAATCAACACAAAGCACAAGAATAATAGTTACACATGAGCTAAACATTAATCAAAGTGACGAAGCAAACGCAGTTATCTCAAAAATGAATTTGCTCATCGGCTAAACAAGTTAACACGACTTTACCTGGTCACACGGGAAAATACAGTATGAGTCACCAGACGGCCGCATCAGCAGAATTCCATACATTTGCAACGTGATGCAAATTAACACAAATTTACCCGGGCACACGGGAAAACACAACATGAGTCACCAGACAGCCGTATCTGCGGAATTCCACACATCTGCAACGTGATGCAAGCTAAGACGAACTTTACCTGGTCACACGAGAATGCATGTGAAAATACGATAATAGAAAATAGGATAATAGGAAATAGGATAGAAAATAGGAATTTAGGAAAATGAATTGACACATTTTTAGTTCAGTCTGTAATCAGCTATCGAAGAATAAACTTTGTTTTTTCTAAGGAACCGTTTCCTTCATTTAAATTAACTAACATAACAATTTTACAACGCAGATTAGTGGTCACTGAGCTGGCACGAGAGTACGGACCAAAGAATAAAATGTTTACAACGGGATAGGTAGTTGTATATTTTGTGCGCATCACTTTAACGAACACAACCTATGTATGGTTGAATAACCATATGTGACCTGGACTACGGAAAGGTACCTATGGTTAGAAATCAAGTTTTCGAGAAAACAGCTGTTAAAGATTGCAAATCGTGTGCGTGCGTCACGTTAGTATTTGCGCCTCTACCTCTTCTTTTTTCGTCTTACCCTTGGCTCTCCACGTCTTTTTAGACTTCCACTATACAGTGGTGTTTTTACAACATATATTTTTATACCTTTTTCAGGTGATCTTCCTAAACAGCTAATTTTGTGAACGTTGGAAAAGTTGAAATAATACGTGCTCCTTTTCTTATCATTCTATTTTCGAGATCGTGGTTTTTCGTTGATATGCAGCTAGTGGAAGTGCAGAATAGATTTTGAAGAAAAATTCGAAACAGCAGTGAAACAATATTTGCGGATTGTGATGAAGATTACGAAGATCATGGAGGATCTCAGATCTCAATCTGGGAAGGCAGCGGTATACCCAAAATAATTTGAGAGATTTGGTTAAGCTGAAGCTGATATGAAGCTTAAGTATAAGCTGATTCAATTGCACTCCTACCAACCCAAATAAAAAAAAAATTTCAAAAAAGGAATGCAGCATCCACATCAACAAACGAAACATCCAAGTCAACGAAGAAAGCTGAAAAATTCACAAAACAAAAAAGAACAACTGACAGAACTCGACATCTGCGCGCAAAAAAAAATTTATTATGAGCCAAATGACGATTTTAAAAAAATCAAATGAGGAAAGAGGAAAGAAAGAGGAAACATCGAAAAAAGCCCAAAGGAAAAAACGAAATGTTGAAATTATTTTTTTTTTATGCATTTCTGAAATTTAAAATCTTAAAATCATTTTGCTTTTTTGCATTAATGTAATTTCTGTACTTGTGTAATTTATTTAATTTTCAATTTCTATAAATTTTCGTTAAAAAACATCGATTTTTCCAACCACAGGTGCAAAAGATCAAAAACAACAATTCTTGATCTATTTACAATTTTTTTCGCGATTTTTATAATTCATTTTTAAATTTTAGGATGATTTTCAGAAAAAGTTTCAAACTTAGGAGTCTGCGGTTTGTTTCATTGAAAAATACGTTCAATTTTCTATAAATTTCGATTAAAAAACAAAAATTGATTCTTCCGGCCATAGGTACCTTGCTATAGTCCAGGTCACATATAATCATTCAAATTCTAAGTAATTTTAGAGAAGGACGGCTGTCTTCAAATTGGAATAATTATAACTTTCGATATGCTATAACTTCCTTTAGAAAATTTTGTTCAATATCTTATCAATAAAATTTGCTTAGATGTGATTTCTCTGCAGGAAACAATAAATGCAATTGTTCGGTTGCTTTAGCAAATCTTTTTATTATCGGGTGATATTGGTCATAAAACTCGTGTTCTTCTTATCGTGCTTACTGTATGTTGCCACACTCAATCACTTAGTGTAACCTTCTTTTGGGTAGTAAAAACTGAATTACCTGATTGTAAATTCATAGATTTACCTTAGGTAAATCAAATTGAGACACCATGAAAAGGGAACAATATTAGAATGTTTCTACTATGATATTATGAGAACTTCAAAAGTCATAAAAAGAGGCGCGTGAATACAACGTTCATTCAGTGCTTAATAAAAGTTACGATGTGCAATTGGACGCAAGTTTCCATTCCTCCGATTAAATTATTATAATTCAATTCATTTACGAATGTATCCAATAAATATGCGAGGTGTGATTCGAATAAGTTATAGACATCGTTAATCTAGTCATAATATTACCGATAATGGACAGCACCCAGTTGTCTTTGGTGATGTGCGTTAACTTATTATATATCGTGTATCAGTATGCATGTTCTTAACGTTCAAATACTCCATATCAGTTTTCAGCCATTCAAGACACAGCCAGCAACCGTAGAAACTTTTGTCGGTCATTGAATACGACGAGTACAATTGATTATCATAAACATCTGATTCAACATTCTCATCACGTTCACCTGAATTGGCCACTGGAAAGCAACTTAGTTTGGTTTGATGTTTAATTTGCACAAAAAAGTAACAATAACACTCAGCCCGATTGCATATATTGAAAATTAATATTCTTTTCCTTTAGAATCAGTCGTAATATAAACAGTGAATATTTTTTCATTCTTCTCCTTCAAAAGGATTGCTTTCCTATAGTCAAGTTAATCTGCTTAAGAAATTGTTGGCATAACATAAACATACATGTGCCGTATGTGTAAAAAGTATTTATAATATATGTTTTATATTGAAAATACAAACTCATCTTCATTCAGAATGTTCAAAGGCGTAGTAAACGTAGTGATTGCCCCTCGAATTAGAGTTTAATTGCGATTAATGCGCAATAATTTGAAGTTCGGATAACATGCACACATTATTGAATCAAGAGTTTAACCAAACGTTTCGTTTTCTTTACAGATTTCATTGTAATTAGCTTTAAAATGATTTCAATTTTATTTTCTGCTACGTTGAATTTCCAGAGTAACGCTGGTTTGGCTTAAGGACTATACTTTTTATAATTCCATCAGGCCAGAAAGTTTATTGACAACTTCTAATGTAATTCATATACCTATCCTATAGTATCCTTCGCCGATACGAACCAGGATACATTCGCAATTGATCTTATCTATTCCAGTGCTAGAAACGTGCACACTACCTGTAACCTAATGTTCTATATCTAGCCTTACTACTGCAATTCAAAAGAAAATTCCTTCGTTACGCAATCACCAATCGAACATATTCGTGGATGGTATGGAAATTTAACCTCACCGTCAAACGAGAACAATACAGAAAAGATGGAAAATCCACTAAAAGATGGTAAACTATATTAAGCATTCCAACAAAAAAAAAGCTGCAATCCTTGCCGATAATTTATCAACCTTCCATTCCTCAGCACAATCTTTTCATAATGCCAGGGATATGGTGGGCTAAAAATTCATTGCAAAGGAGACATGTTTTTCTAGTGTACTCAATGATGATCCTTCCATATTGAGCAGGTAACTGTTGCTCTAAAGAAACTTGGTAACCATTAATTAGTAGATATTGATGGTATATCTAATATCATGTTTAAAATAATGCTAAAGCAATGTCTTCTCACAATGTCTTAGAACAAACTTAACACTTTCATGTCCGGTGCCACCAACGTGGTGTCACGTCAAAACCAAACGTTCCCAGCAAAAACAACGATCAGGCATATCAGGCTAATTAGTATAAGCCTAAGCTAAGCCTTATTCTAACGACTATACTAGTTTTGAACTGTTCTTTTAAAATATTCTGTCTTCATTGGCATTCCCATAAAAAAGTCAGTTTCAAGTTGTGAAGGTCACTGTCAATGTGTCAATAGGAATGCGAGTGTAGGCACCACCAAGGATTGTCAGTGTATGTGCGAATTGTACTGGGACGGTGAATGTGAAGTGTGCAATAGTGAAAAGTGAATGATAACTATCTCGAGTGAGACATAATTCTTGGGTAAGTGCGTTTTGCACAGTGCTATCACCACTTCTATTATATCATTATTCATGCCTTATCATAAGGTATATATAAAGGTTAAAAGCTGTATACCTGATTGCCAATGACATGACCCATTTTAAAATCAGGGATAAAATAAGGTAACGTATATGCAGACTGTTTTCCCTTACGAGTGATAGGTCTTATGCACTAAGGAATAAACTACACCAAACTAAGCCTTATATAATGATTATAATGTTCACTGGGTTAGCTGCCGATGACAACACGTTGGTGCCACACGCAAGCCATTTTTTTTTTTTTTTTAGGTTCGTACTGGTCTTATACCAGTGTGTGATTGGCCCTGGCAACTATGGCACCGGCCAGCGTTTTCGATCTTGTGTTTGCAGACTCTAGTTCTTGTTACATTTCAGTTTGTGTATTAACTTCAGTTTTGTTTAGTTTGGGTTTATGTGTAAGTATAGGGAGTGTTATAGTTTAAGATTTGCTTCCGCTAGGAAGCCGCCGAAGTTGGTAAGTAAGTTGCGATCATTTTTGAGGATTAAGCTCTTAATATTATTGTGGGATTGAAAGAAATTGTAATTCACCCTTATCCCTTCAAACTTAGTGCAATGAAACAGTTGGTGATCTATTGTGTCCGTTGTGTTACATAGTGTGCACAAGTCTGTTGTGCTTTTTTTGATTTGGTAGAGGCGGAGTTTATTGTATGCTCTATTCGTTAGGATTCTGTTAATGGTTTTTATGTGTTTAGGGGCTATGTCACTGTTGTGGAACCAAGGTTTTCCACCGCTATTAAGATGGTGTGCATCTTTCCAGATGCAAGGGGCAAAACTTGAACTTTTCTCTCTCATTCTGACTCTCCATTGTTCTTCAATTTCTTCCCTAATTAGGGCCACTATTTCATCGAGTTCGTATTGGACTTCCGTGTATCTGTGGCTCATTAGACCTTCTTTTGCTTGGCGATCTGCTATTTCTAGAGGTTCGATGCCCACGTGTCCTGGGGTCCATATGAAAGTAAACATTCTCTCCGGGTTTTGGTTGATGATATTCCATATTTCGTATGTTACTTTTTTTTCTTCTTGATTGTGTTCGAGGCTTTTAATTGCATTATTGGAATCGGTGAAAACTATTATTTTTTTATGGTCCTGAAAATTGCTATTCCTTAATGCTATTAGTATTGCGTTTAGTTCAGCTTCTGTTGTTGTTGTACTTTTACGAAGACTCGAATTGTAGGTGAACTTACTATTAAGGTTGATGAACCCTATACCTGTGCCAAAGAGATTTTTGGCTGCATCAGTCACCAGTACCAAGGCTTTTTGTTGCAAGAGTTTATCGGTATGTGTTTTGAAAATGTTGTTGAGCTCTTGTCGGTTACAGGTTTGGAGATAGGGAGAGTTTTCCGCAAAGGGTGTGTTGATTAAGTTTCTTGGTTTATTGGTGCGGTGTGTGGGGTTTAGTTTCCTGAAGTGGTCAAAGTATTTGTTAAGGACATGGTTGTAGCTGCTTTTAAAGTTCACATCCTGCTCTGTCCAATTGGGTTTAAGATTTTGATTGAGGATTTGCTTCCCTACTTCTTTAGCTGTAAGTAGTTCAGCTCTATCCTTTGACTGGAGTTCTGTAGCTATATGGAATGCATAAAAGTTGGGAGTACTGGGTGGCAGTCCTAGACAGTGTTTAAGGATCTTGGCTTTGAGTTTGTCCATGCTGTTGAAGAGATATGTAGGTGCATGTGCAAGGGTGGTTATTCCATACTCTATTTTGGGTCTAACCAGCGATTTGTAAAGGTTCAAAGCCAAGGCAGGGCTGAAAGGATTTGTGGGTTTATTTAGGTATCTAATGATGTTGCCAGTGTTATATAGGGTGTGTATGTGTTCATCATGTCTCTTGAAGCTTAGGTTTTTGGTCAAGTTTATACCCAGGTATTTTATACTATTGCTCCATTTGATATCAATGTGACTATGTATTAGATTGACAACTGGATTTTTATTACAATGAAAGTTTATCGCTTGGATTTTATCCGGGTTAAAAGGTAATTTCAAGTTATCGCTAATAGTGGAGAAAAGGTTGAGTTTATCTTGCAGTAGGTAAGTGGTATGACTGATATTTTTGCCCTCGACCAGAATCAAAAAGTCATCCGCGTATTGCAGTAAAGTTGTATTGGAATCCGAGATGGTGTGAAGTTTAGCAGTATAGATGTTGAACAAGAGTGGACTAAGAACGTTACCTTGCGGTAGTCCGTTGGTGATTGTCGTGTAGGATTGATTAATGTGGAGTATTCTCTTCCTGTAAAGATTTATAACCCACTGGATGTAGGTTTTAGGAATATTGAGATCTGATAGTATTTGACTTAGAATTTGGAGGTCAACTTTCTCATAGGCGTTTGAGAAGTCTATGACGCATGCTGTTTTGGCGGGATAGGTGACTTTATTCTCTAGTTTCTGTAAGAGGGTGTTGAAACATGATGTAGACGACCTGTTTTTAGTGTAGGCGAACGTTAATGTTGGGAGTGGGTTTGTGTTCTGTAGATGTGTTTCTATTCTATTTTTAATTAGTTTGTTAATTATTTTGACGGGTACACTGATTAATGAGATAGGTCTGTAGTTGTTTAAGTCATCCAAATTTCTATTTGGTTTTGGGATGGGGACTACCCTTATGTGCCTACTAGAATCCGGTATTGAGCAATTATTAACGGCGTCATTGATTGCTTGGAGTAATCTGTTTGGATGTAGGGTAAAAAGTGCTCTAACTAAATCATTGTTGATTTTGTCCAATCCTGGGGCCGTGGATTTTCGTTTCACGTTTAGTATTTTACTTAGCTCATTATGGTCGAAGTCTGGTGGATTCTCCGTTGGCGTGAACAAAAACGTATGATGGATGTTGTTTGGGTAGTGTTTCATGTTGATGAGGTTCAAAAAAGCTTTAGCTTGCTCTTCGTTGAGGACGTTAAGCGTAGGGGGGGTTTTGTTTTTCCTGATGCAATTTATGAATTTCCAGAAATTCATAATGTTACCACTCATCCTGATCTCTTCCAGTTTTTCGTTCCAACTGTTTATTTTAGCTTCTTTTGTTCTCTTCCGCCAGGTTTCCCTTGCCTCATGCAAAGTGGTCCAGTTTGTGATGGACTTTAACCTATTAAATTTAAGCCGTGCTTCGTTCTTTATTCTCCATAGTTTGTTTATTTCCTTGGACCACCAGTGTCTGGGGGGGTGTTTGTGTTTAGTGGAATGCGAGTTGAGCTCAATAATATTGCCTAGAGTTTTATAAATATTGCCTAGATCTGGCCTGAAGGTGGTGTTGTTTATGTCGTGAAGTACGTTCCTGTAGTTGATTGTTTTGTCGTTTTTCACGGGTGTGTCAGGCAGGCAGATTTTTATTGGAATATGGTTGCTATTACTGATGTCATTTTTCTCTTCCTTCCATATTATTTCATGTCTTTTCATGTTGGTGACGGTAATGTCTGGTACTGACTGCAGCATCTTTCCATTTTTATTTAGTGTTCTGTAGGTGTAGATGCCCGTGTTCAGTATCTTGAGGTGTTGTTCTGCTAACCATTTCTTTAGGATTTTCCCTTTTGCATTGTTGTGATGATCCCCCCACAAATGGTTCCTCGCATTGACGTCTCCCCCTATCAGGATGTCTTTGGTATAATCTAAAATTTTGTTTAGCTTCTGTAATTCTTCTTTAAGTTCTACTGATTTGATAGATGGTGGTGCGTATACGGAAGCTAGTATCATGTTGTATTTTAAATTTAACGTTTGGATTACAACGTTTTCGAGGCGGCTGTTTGTATTAAGCTGTCTGAATTTGATGTCCTTTCTGACTAATATTGCGACACCACCACCTATGTTGCTGTCTCTAATTTTGAAAACGATGTTGTAGTTTGCAAATCGTATGTTATGGTCGATATTGCTAAAAATTTCTTGCAGAAGCGCAAATGCGATGTTGTTTTTCTTTAGGTAAAGTTCGAGGCTGTCTTTGTGTTTGGTTAAGCTTTGTATATTCAGTTGTAGGACATTCATATCTTATGCTTTAATGTTATTTGTTTTACTCTTTTCCTTGCTAGTACCAGGCTCTGGACTTGTTAGATATTTCCTTAGGGTCTTAGCCCATGCTCTCACTGTCGTAATTTGGAACTCAACGTTTTCCTTATTGTCTCCTGACTGTTTGTTTATGTGATCTTCCATATTATTGAGCAGTCTTTCGATTTCCGTAGTACTGTGTGGATTGTTTGTGATTGCTTTGGTTGGTAGCCTTATGGGCTCACTTGTTGGGAAGGTGTTTGTTGTTATCTTCTGTGTGTACTGGTCTTTGTTGAGGCTTGTAATTTGTGCGAAGGAGTTTTTAAGTAAGACATTGTGTGAGTCTTTGTGGGGGTTTCTAATGTTATTATTGTGGGCTTTTGAGAGGGTAGGGAAATTAGCTTCGCTGAGGTCCACTAAATCTAGTCCCGCAAATTTATTTTTATTTATAATGCTTCTGGCCTCTCTGTTAGTGATATTCAATATCGAGCTGATTTCTACTTCCTGCTTGTATGATAGCCATTTGGGGCATCTTTGGTGCGTAGCCTCATGCTCCTCACTTTTGCATAGCAGGCACATGGTTTTGGTGCAGTTATCGCAATTTTCGGTCCCACATTTCAAGCACGTCTTCTTTTTATTTTTACAAAAACGCATGGAATGTCCTAGTAGGCCACAATTAGTACACTGCCTGGGTTTGAATTTGAAATAGCTGACCTTACTAATTACATACGCCATTTTGATGCAATCAGGTAGCTCGGTGCCAGAGAAAGTGAGTTTGATCGACGGTGTAGGAATGAATTTGTTGGGGTCATTTCTGTCCCTTGTATTCAGTCTTTGGGCCTGCAGTACTTTTATGTTTTCTAGGATGACTCCCATTTTATTGCATGCTTTGGCTGAGTTTATTATCTCCTCTGTTGAGATCTCGTGCGGGATGTCTCTAATCACTCCAAATCTGTGTATTAAGTTTCCCAGGATAAATGCCCTGAGATTAAAATCCTTTAGTTTGATGTTGTCTACTGCTTGGTTGGCTTCTTCCGCTGAGCCGAAGAAGACTTTAAGCCTATTATATCCAGCTTGTTTGATGTCCTTTATTCCAGTAAGTCCTAAACTCTTGTTGTAAACAAATAGTTTCATAGGTGTAATTCTAATCCTATCCCCATTGTTGTCCACACTATCAATGAGAATGGCAAAAAGAGTCCCCTTAGCGTCAGGTTGGTATTTATTAATTTTGCCGGTTACCAGGTTTTGAGTGACCGTAGCACACGGTGTTACTTCAGTAGGAACCTTGGTCATGGCTGTATCATTGATATGTGTAAAACATTTAAGTTCACCTTTACTTCTGATCACATTTTTATCATCTATAATTCTCCTTTTTTTTCCTGTTATAGTTTTGGGGTCCCCGGGGTCTGGAGGTCTGTCCTTAGATGGCTCATCCATTTCGTGAGTCACCCGTGACTTTTAAGTTTGATCACCAACTGTACTAAACACCAAAAAAGGGAAAAGGGTACTTACAGTTCTTCCTTTGTGTTAACTTTCCAGTTTATGGGTCATACACTGAAACTATCAATAAAAACTGACAAAAGCACTGAAAACTGATATGGCGTCGCCGAAATACCAGGAAAAGCGGTGAATATTTCGATTTGAGAAGTCAACCTGTCCTGTTGTTCCGAAAAACACGTCTTCACACAATCGCGTTCTACACAGAACTGCTTTTCGTAACATAAACCAAAACTTGTGAATCAACAAAGTCAACTTTAATGTTTGACACGCAAGCCATACATTAACAGCCGGTGACAACACGTGTGTGTCATGTTCAAGGCAAACGTTAGTGACCAGTGACAACACATATTATGTCAAGGGACAATAGAGTATATATTGAGGGATAGTCGAGATATAATATTTAACCTATATAATCTATCCGACTGACTAACTGGTGAGCGTTTTGTTTTTATATTTTTTAAACATATCCCTCGATAATGGCAGACGAAAGAGAAGATACTTTTATAGATAAATGCTTAGATAGATTATCTGATATTCCTCTTGATAGTAATGACTCAATAATTTTAAAAGATAATCCAGATTGTGCAGAATATTCAAGTGGTTCAGAAATAGAAGTGCCAAGAAATCATCGAACGCTGCCCTTGTCGAGTGATTCAGAAGAAAGCGAGCAAGATACGGAAGATGTCTGGTCGGATTTTGATCCACCTACAAATAAAAACGATTTCAATGGTTAACTTGGGCCAAATGTATTTCCTAAAAATACAGATAAGATAGAAGATTTCACCAACATGTTTATTATTTGAGATAATTTATTTAAATTCATTGCTACGGAACCAAATATCACGCACAAAATTCGCATACGTTCAAAGTTTACAAAAAAAGCTGCTAAATGGTTTGATGACACTATACGCGAACTCAAAAAATGGTTTGCTCTAGTAATTTTGATTGGCCTGACAAAAAAAATCAAGAATCAACGATTATTGGTGCAAAATCCTTTGATTGAATCTTTAATATTTTCTAAAACCATGACCCGTAATAGATGTAAACAAATAATAGCATTTATATATTTTTCTGATAATAATAATGTTCCTGACAATGCTAGCCGACTCTTCAAAATTAAACACATAATAAACTATTTTTCAATAAAAAAATTCTAAGAAAATTTGAAACCTGGGCAAAATATTTATTTGATGAGAGCATGATACAATGGCGTGGAAAACTAAATTTCAGAGTTTATAACACTTCGAAAATCACAAAGCATGGTATTCGTATCCGGATGCTATGCGATTCTACTACTGGTTATATGTTATTGTTAGGTTATATGAGTAGTTTTAAATTATATTCTGATGCAGGGCAAAGTTTAAATACTACAATCTTAGAATTATTGGCACATTTATTGGGAAAGTAGCATAGTTTATATAAGCACAACCTCTACAACAGTGCAGAACTCTCAAAGATTGTACTTCTAAATAAAATCAGAGTTTGTGGAACAATTCGACGCAACCAGCTTAGGGCCAAAATAGCCGAGAAGCGGACACTGAGAAGCCAACCTCATTTCATCTGGGACCCAAAAAGCTTGCAGCAGTTGAGCCCACCCGCACCTGGCGGATACGTCGATCATTCGACCAGATTTCCTCCAAGTCAACAGTACTCCGCAGTCTTTAAGAGACCTGCAGCCCCATACTCTGAGCCAGTCCTACAAGAGCAACCCCGAAGCGAGAACGTCCTAAACCTGACCTCACAGGAAACCGTAAAGCATTTAGGCGTTTCCTTGGGGATGCTAATCAGAAAATCCCGGGAATTTCGGACGACGTATAGAAAAATTCCAAACGTAGAGAAAACAGAAGCGTTGCTAAACTTTTATATAAATGTTGTCGGTGAACAGTAGGCTGAGAATCATAGCAATCAACATAAACTCTCTTCAGAGGCATGAAAAGCGCATAGCATTCGAGCAATTGCTACAGAAATACAGGCCTGACCTTGTGTTCTTGAACGAAACATGTCTTCGAAAAAAACACAAGCGATATTTTCCTTACTACAATATTTTTCGAGATGACGAGGGTAGAGGTACTGAGATTCTGGCACGCACCAACCGAACGATCTACCAAGTTGACTGTCATATCATGCCACTTTCTTGCACGTTAGCCACGCTCCACCTCCGCGGCCAGCAGGGGCACATCCGAAAGGTCTTGCTCGGGTCACTCTACATTCCATGCGGCAACGGATACGCCTTGCCATCTAAGCTGGTCCAAATAACGACCATTGGACTGGGTTATGATGAAATGATTATCGGAGGTGACCTCAACGCCAGACACTCGTCGTGGGGTGACCACGCGACTAACAGTAATGGCTTAGCCATATACAGCTGGTTATCGGATGGACATCAAACGTCTCTGACCGTCATCAACGCAGGAGTGCCAACTTTCCCAAGAGGCAGTTTATTCCTCGACAACTTCATAATATCCGCTTCATTAGTAGGCTTGAATGGTTCAGCTATAAATTGCATAAGCATTCCGGCACCTTCTGATCATCACGCATTACTTCTCGATGTCACCCCTTCCGGGGTAAGGATATCACCTCCACAAGAACTTACACGATCATACCTTGGCGTAGACTGGCAAATTTTCAATGAACAGCTTTCTGACCAGTTCGAAGGGAAATTCCCGGACCATCGGATATACAGCAACCACGAAATAGACAATTCGATTCGAAACCTCTCAAACTGTATTCAAGACCTGATGAACACCCACGCACCAGCAAAACCTCGATCATTCTCCAAATATGGGAGCATATCCCTCACACAGAACACTTAATTCGAACAAGGGCTAGATGGCAGCAATGCCTAAAAAGAATCTTCCATAGAAATTTAAATAGAGTAAATTCGGAATATGTTGCACTAAAGTCTCAAATAAACTGCCTGGAGACTCTCATACGGCAAAATGTGCGCGCTGAAATGAACAAAGCGTTGAAAGACAGGCTAACTGCCATGAAACCATCCCCATTCGTTTTCAAGGAGATAAATTCCCTTACAGGCCGACATTTGGCAAAGTTCTCAATAAAAAGAGACCCCATTCAATTAAACAAACAAGTGTTCACTACGACGGAACAAAAGTTATATGCTTGCTCCCTATATTACGCCCACCTGTATAGGGAGAGATCGTCCTCAGACCAAGGCACTAACCCTATCGTGGAAAAACGGTCACGGAATTCCTAAACGGACACCAAGGTTCCTATCTCACGATATGTTCAAGAACCAATAGAGCCTCTAGCCCGTCAAGCAAGCCGTTTCAAAATTCTTTTGCAAGTCCTGACCAGGTACTATTCGCCCTACGCTCAATCAATTCAAAAAAGTCAAGCGGCCCCGATGGTATCCCGAACAACTCACTTAGGAAATGCTCCAACGCCGTCACAGGCCTCTCACTATCATTATTAATCACTGCATTAATAATGGATACTTTCCCCAAGCGTGGAAAACAGCCTTACTACTCCCCACACCCAAAATAGAAGCCAAAGGCGATCTAAAAAAGTTCAGAGCAATATCTTTGCTTTCAAACCTAGGAAATTTTTTGGAGAAGATCGTCCTACTCTCTTTCAAAACCTTTGCTAAACCCCTTGTACCAGCACAATAATTCGGGTTTAAAGAAAAGGTATCAACGGATCAAGCGGTCCTCCTCTTACATGACTACATCTCATCCAGCCTAAGGAAAAAAGAAGCAACTGTGGCATGCTCAATAGACTTAGAAAAAGCGTTTGACTCCGTATGGGCCAAAGGGCTCATATACAAACTCCTAAAGACTCACTGCCCGCCCCACTGACGCGCATTATAGCCAATTATCTAGAGCAAAGGACTCTTCTGGTGAAAATTGCCAATGTCTTCTCCAGCAGCATAAACATTCGCTCTGGTGTTCCCCAAGGATCAATACTTGGCCCTCATCTCTTCAACTTCTATCTCCATGACATCCCAACTGTTATGCAACCGACGAACTTTATTCAGCACCCTGTACAAAACAACATCACCAACCCCTCTTCCCACACAATCTTATACGCAGACGACATACTAGTCCTCGCTACTCGCAAGTCCCCTCTCATAGCCTTGCAAGACATCGCTCCACACCTAGAATCCCTACAAAAATATTTCTCGAAATGGGCTCTTCCAATCAATGCGGAAAAATGCGAGCTCATATGCTTTAGAAACGCCTCGGGCAAAGGCCACCGAAACGCGCCAGCTGAAAGCAAAGAACTCTCAATATACATCGATAACGTTCGTGTGCCCCTAAGAAACTCCATAAAATACTTGGGCGTCCTGTTCCACCATCATTTAATCCCCACGCCGGTAGAGCCATCGAAAAAGCCAGCTTGGCTACTGCAGCCTTAGCCCCTCTACTCTCTAACAAATCAGTACAAGTAAGCACGAAAGTTATTATGTACAAAACCCTTATTAGACCCATTATCTGCTACCTCTTCCCTGTCTGTTTCACTATCTCCCCCACCGTAGCGGACGAATTGCAAATCTTCGAAAGGAAATTATTGAGGAAGTGTCTGTCCAAATATAGGAGGGCTAATAAAAAACACTATCGGAGCACCATCCTATATAGAGATACAAAAATTAAGCCCATCCTAGAATATATGGTCGAGACTAGTTCGAAACGCCTAAAGAAATTCGCAAATCACCCCGAATCTATAATAAGGAAACTGTTCTCCTGAAATATCGCTGGTGACTTAGTTTCTTCATACCTCTCGCCCATTAAACTGCTCACATCCAACTGTACTTCAATCTTATGTGTAAAGGTTATAAAGTTCCCCTATATTTAAAAGATTACTTTGCTTCATATTATTTGAAGAACCATTCAATGAATATTCAATACACATAGCACTGTAATTTCACTTGTAAAAAACCTTGTAACTTAAATAAAATCTAATGTAAGCTCAGTGTAAACTTCTATTTAGGAATGGACTATTTCAATAAAAAATTTACGGTATCTATATGAGGCTATTTAAATTAAAGATTTTAATTTTCATAGTTTTCTGATTGGTTAATTCATTTATTTTAAATAAAATGTTGTGAAAGCTTCATGTAAACTTGTGCTTATTATTTGCCGATTACACTCAAAATTAACTACCTTCTGCAGATTAACACCGATGTCTTATTATAAATTTCTTATTATAAATTTCTCTTTATTACGAAACTTTGAGAAAGGAGATATTTTTCGAAATTGAAAAATTATAGTATTTGAAAAATAAAATTTTAATAGTAATTGTTCTCTTAAGGGGTTACACCTATGTGAAGGCTAAAAACAAGCCTTTTTTCAGGATTTTTTTTTTTTTCAAAGATTTTGAAAAAAAGCTTTTATAATGAATATATCAATATAAAGGATAACTTTTCGGGAGTGCAAAAAAATTTTCTTATTTTAAATTCAATACAAAATGGCGGCTGTAGTGCACGTCAAAGTCACTAGTATTTACAAAAGACGTTCCGTGGCCGGACAAGTTTCTCAGCCCCATCTGCATCTGGAACAATACAAAATTTTTTTCATAAACTCCATTAGTTTTGTTAGTGAAGTACACAAGATAATAGTTTAATATCTATTTTTCGCAAAATGGCGACCATTTAACAAACAAATTGCATTTTCGACCCAAAAAAATGACTTCAATTGTTTATAACTTTTTTTAAACAAAGCCAATCGCTAAAATCGTGTGTACTTCACTAGACAATCATATCAAGAAGCTACAGTTACAGTCGGACGAAAACTGAAAGAGTTTCGTTTCCGGCAAATTTCAGAAATACACTTTCGAGATAAACGCGTTTAAAGTTTCAAAACGTGATAAAGTTGTGAATTTCCAAAATTTTACTATATACAAATTTTTTTTTACTTTACTCTGCTATCCCAGCACCATACAGTTGGCCTTCCAAGACTGTGGACTTCTCCTCCTCGTCCTTTCTTGATGCTTAAAGGCCGCGTCTCGCCTCTTTTACAACGTCGGAAATTTAGCGCTCAGCAGCCTTTATTCGCTCGGCATCTGTTTCTAAGTAGAAATTGTAAAAATTAGGTCCTGCAGTCAATCCTAATGAGTCGTAGATGGGGAGAAGGCCCGACAGTCCATCATTGAATAAGATAACTGCAATATCCGTCGCGATATCGAGCACTGCCTTGCCTCTCGACACATGTTTCGGCGCAATGGACCACACGACTGCATTGAACGATTTACTATAGTACTTTAACCTCAAATGTAGTTGTATAGTATAAGCCTGTAGTCAATCGAGTAAACAGAAGCGCTCCTAGCGTCGTTTACGAAGGAACGTGTCCTATACAGTGTATATTAATTACTATATAGTATAAAGCGAGCAAATTTTACGTTTTTCGAGCATTGGAGTTGCTTCAGAAAATTGATTCTCAAAAATTTTCTGAATTATATTAGTATTTGGACCTTTTTGTTTTCAATTCTAGGGATGTGTTAGCATACTTTTAGCCAATAAAAAAAAATGGAAAAAAAAAATGCACAAAGGTATAACCCCTTAAATAATTAAGAAAAATTCCAACCAGGTAGGAAGAGTGTGTTCAAAATCGTGTTTTAAGTTGTACATGAAGCATCTACACAGATTCTTGGGACCTGCTGAAAATAAAACTTACCAGTCTCTGCTGGGAAAATTATTTGGCATAAGATTGCCACTGAGTGGCACAGAATGCCGTTCAGCCTAGGAAACAATCGACATTTCGCGAAAGAGGCCTGTTACTTGACTTCCATGTTCAGGTGATTTGACGGTTCCAGATTATTTTCTTAGGTTGTTACGTATCCCGATGTGTGGTCGACATAAAAACTATATAAATAAATGAATCAAGTAACAATAAATTTTGAACATAACAATAAGTTTATTTGGTTAAGTTTTTAATTTATACTCATATTTTTTAAGTTAAATGAAAATCGTATGGGGATGGAAAATAAAGTATAGAAATCCAGTATAAAGTTTTGGAAATAGATATTGTAAAATTAAGTATTCAGGATAATAAAGAGAATCATGAAGTATTAGTAGCTGTTTGAAGTGTTTAGCCCCAAAAGTCCTCGAATTACAAAGCCCAAGAGAACATTTTGATAACGACGTCAGAGGTAGCGCAGGAAAATCATTTGAAGTTCCGAAACCAAGCTGATTCGGAGATTCGTGTTGGAGGAAGCAGAGGTGGTCAGAATCAGCGTAACAGAAGCAAGTAAAGTCCCGAAATCAAACAGATTCGTGTTGGACGCAGTGCAGCAGAATTCATATGTTCAAACGGTCCCGAAATAGAGCAGAGGTGAGCAGAATCAGCGCAGCACTATTCATGTAAATTAAATATTTTATATTTTTTTACTTATTTATTTGATCATTTCTATTTGTTTATTTATATTTTCTAATATGAAAAAGTAAGCTCTTTCTGTGGGTATGTGTGTGTGTACGTGACATAGAAGCATCAAGAATCAAAAGTAAATTCCTTCGGCCGCCATTATGCGGTCCCTGTATTTTCAAATAACCCTGTCTATTTAACCTTGTTCCTTTTCTTCGCTGCAGGTGCGACCTATCGGTTGCCCCGACAATTATATCATTATCATAATATTATTATTAATTATGAATTATATTATCTTTTTTTTTACACGGTGGTATGGTGAGTCTTTGCTTTATTCTATCCAAACTAACAACATTGAGAGGGAGGGGAAAATATTTGTCGCACTATTGACCGGCAATATTGAAAAATTTGGTGAAGAATTGGATTGGTTGATTGGATCATGGAATGAGATCAACTTTTATGAAAACAAATAGTAAATAATTCGAAGCCGTCAACATTATTGAAACGCACTCTATGCGAACTAATTTGTGTGTCCTAATATAGGTTCATCGTCAAATTAGAAATTAAAATAAGAATGAGATAAGAATACAAAAAAAGTAGGGAGAACAATTAATAAATCCATACACATATATTACATAGCAGGGTATTGATTTAGTAATGAGTTCCAAGTCGTCAATTATAAAACACCAGCTTAGAACATGAATCTTCCGAAAATATTTCAAAATGAAGGAAAAATTAACATCCTATTTGAAGGGGTGCACTCGACGATACCAAGCGGGGTCTAATATGACTTTCCAGAATACAAGGTTTTCAGGTAAATGTATATAGCAAACATATTAAGAATGAATTATCAAAAATGGTATAAAATGGTCCCGACACTAAGAACGCATGCGGATATTTAAATTCCTTTTGTATCTATCAATTATTTGTTAGTCATATTAACTTAAACGGTTGACTATTTAGGAAAAAAACCGGGAGATAAATCGTGTGAAAGAAAACTGTTCGGTATGCACCACATACAATACTACTCATATGTGTGCAACAAATAGCGCTTCCTTTAAACTTGTCTCGTTCATATGTCCCTGAAATGTCTTTGGAAGAGAATAATCAATCGTTTAAAGACGATGAATTGAATTTGTTAGTCAAAACACATGCGAAATTTAATTGATGGGTATACACAAGACCATTGTCTTCATTTTGACCATTATGTCTGCGCAGAAATGAAAAGAAAGAATCAATGATCGACCCGGGTAAGCAGTTCCAGTTCAAATCAAATATTCTTTGTACCAAACTATACTCTATTATGTACATACGATATTGTATAAATATTATTTGTTTCGCAAAGACATTCATTATTTGAATTTCGCTTTCGTATATGATCACAATGTATTGCGAAATATATGCTATAACCAGCATGTATATGTACACAATGATTGCAAAATCCAGGGTCGTAGTAATATTTGCCTTAGCAATAAAGATACATTGGTTCACATAAATAATGAGTAATTTCTATGCTTTTATTATTAATGAGAGATTTTCCTGTAAAAACTTTTTAATATTCTTAATATTTCCTAATAAATCATGGCCCTAAAATTTTTTAATAGTAATAATAATTTTCTAATATAAATAGTTATAGAAATGACATTCATAAATAGAACACATGGACCTATGGGTCCTAATACAATTAACGTCCCCGGTAATAATACTAAAGAAATTAAAAAATTCAACCCTCTTAAGAAATGGAGCAGACATTTTTCAAGTTCACAAAAAACTAACATCTAAGAACACCTGTCATTAAAATTTTCTTTGAAAATTTTGACACTGTTTATAAGTTTTTCCTCATGAATGTAGATTTTAGTAATATATGAAGAGTGTTAACGAAATTTGTAATTAAAGGAGCTGAGAAACAATAACTTGGTTAAGTAGGTGCAGAATGGGAGTGAAAAATGGCATTGAGATTTATGTATAGATTTACCTATATTCGCCTATATTCCCACTTATATTCCTATACTTTAATTACCTTAGAGGCTGTTAATAAGGACTATTAAAGATCATCTTTTTTTTTCTTTGACGTAAATGAGAATAAGAACATTCAAATGAATGATGTTCAGGAAAGAGGAAGACTCATAAGCGGCCATTTTTGTAAAATTAAAGAAAATATCACCAAGTTTATATGTTAAGTCTTTTTGAATGAAAGGAAAGTGCTATATCCGATCAATACTGCAATTCAATTAATTGGATTCGATCTGAATGCAGTGGTAGTTGGCGGCTTAAATAGATGTGGCAATCAAAGTTCCGAAGCAATCAAAGTTCCGAAATTGAACCTCGGGGTAATTGTATCAGGCGTTGCTGGATCGGAAGTAAAGGAAACACCCATTTTATCAAAAATAAAGTGTTACTGAACGGGGTACATTAAAGGGATATATAGAGATTCTCCTTGCGTATGCAAAATATCTTGAAAAAAGGGAACAATTTCCGAGTAGGGATAGAGTGATATTAATGGTGATATGGATGTTATCGATTAATGAAGAAATACAATAGGATATACGATGTTTTGCTATTATTACTTTGATTATCAATTAGACACACTGAATTCTCGAAAACAATAGCGTTGAGTCTTGCTCTGGCTTAATTGCAATCTTGATATCCAATTTCCGACACCTATCGCAAGGTAAGTTTTCAATATTACGTCGGACGTTTTGTCTGAGATCACAAATGATTCATGGCTTTTTCTCGTACATCAAAGATTTGAAGAAACGTCCAAATGAAAAAGTCCAAATATGGAAGAACGTAGAATTTTGGTAGTTAGTTGAAAGAATTATTTCTCGAGAAAATTCGTTCCTTCAGTTTTCCTGACAAAACTGGATTGTCTGGCGAGATGTTCACGTTGGTAAAAACCTTGAAACCTCAAATAGTCTTATTGAATATATCAATAGCTACTCGTCTTACCTCCCTTTTTTCAAAAAATAAGGTCCAATCTGGTCTTCAGTCACGGGATCACACTGAATAACGATTTTCATAGCATGAAGAGGCGATCTATGAATCACTTGAGACTCGAGGACTGAAACCTGACAGCTTGATTACTTAAGCCGTTGATTTTGTCATAGTTTTCAAAAGAATTCCCGAATTTTCAGTTTAAGGATGGTAAAAAATCTAAAAGTTAGCAAAAAGTTCCCTAAACGTATCTTCACCCATCACGCAGCATTGTCCAGTTGACACGAAATTCCATATTCTTTGTTTTTCAGGAATTTAGGGAATGTAAGTATAAAAGTTCGACCAACCAAACATCTCATGTATACTAGCTACACTTCATAATAAGCAATGGAATAGCAATGCTGCTAAATTCATGTTGGCAGACATTTATATTCTATGTAACATTGGGACTACATTACAACAGGCGATGAGTAGCATCCTCTCTTGAGCATTCTCATATGAACCCCGACACCCATGATGATAACTACAAAACTAGATATGAGAACTGGGGAGACTCGGCCCATAATGTTAAAAAAGCTCTCAACCACTCAACCGAATCGCAAAAAATCAGTCGGAAAAATCAGTTCATCACTCAATCAGAAAACGCTAAAGTTGAAATCTATCAAAAAAAAACGGGTTCTTCTTAGAAACTTGTTAAATTCACATACTTTCACTTCATACCCTGAAGCTCCTATGGAATTAAAGAATTTCCCTCAGTCGCTTCCAGAACGGCTTGAAAATTAGTATCCTAGTTAGCAATCAAACCTAAGCTGCCTGCATAAACATCGTAACTATTCCCAGGAAGACTAGGAGGATTTCAAGTATTATCTTCTAGAACTCCTCCCAGCCATATCGGCAAAGATAAGAATTTTATCAAGCTCTGAAATAAACATCCACATAAAGGTACTCGCTAACTTCTTGAAATTCTGCATGGATATTCACGCGCCGGAATATGTGATCTGATGCAAAAATAAAATGGCGGCCCTACTCAAACATAAATTTTACAGTAACTGTAATAGAATCTATTGAAAAAATGTCAGTTTTAAATGTCATGTGGATAACCTCTTTTGCGTTATGAACCACAAGTTTAGTCGGAAATACAAAAAAGACTAGGATATCTAATACTACTTCCAGATATATTCAAAGAAAAAAATATCCTCAACGGAAGTGCGCCTGAAAGTGGTGGTGGTGGTATAAAGTGAGAACCCATCAAGCTAGGGAAAGGAATAGCTGATGGACTAATATGAAAAAAATGTAGGTCATGGTTATTCCAACTAACTAAGTAATATCCTTTAAAAATATTAGATCCTTTATATAGTTATACTTAAGTACTCTCGAATATTTTCCTCTAAATGCACTCTAGGCATGAAGAGAGTAGGCGGGCAATGAATCATAGTTCTAGAGATGGATTACATTGCGTACTATCGAATAAGTTTATGACAAGTTCACGGTTTTTTATAATTGCTTATCACATATTCATGTTGAAAAGATCATAAATTCATTAATAGCAAGTGAATGCTGAGGTCGTTTTAACGTCCATACGAAGGCATATGACGTTCAGGGTAATTGTCAAATATTAGCTTCGTATATTGTCATTACAAACATGCTCAATATAGTCAAAGGGCCAACTACCCCCTGACAGAATTAAAGCTGAGAAATTTTCTGCGCAATTGCTGTACACCAAACATGGTTTGGATCCTGTAAACTTTGAGTTGTTTTTTATTTGTGAGATAGTCGGTTGTCAAAAATTGGACATTCATTACGTCATAGTAAAAAACTGAGTTTTGATTCCTTGACCAAAGAGTCAGACACTCTGTCACACTCCCTCCGCTACACACAGTCAAAAGTGCAAAAAATTACAAATTTTCATCGTTTCATAAAAGCTCAAATTTACATAAGTTAATTGGGGACGTATTTTTAGATTTTTGCCAAATGATACACTTTTGATGGCCCCAACATACTGCCAGACACCATTAAAGTCGAGGTTTTGGTGCAAACGCAAATGCAAAATGCGTTTCAACAAGTGAAATTGAGAATGTTAAATCGACTTATTGGATAATTTGTTGATGTTATTATTGTAATTTATTGATATGACATTTTGATGAACAAAAAATGTTATATTTACTTTTCAGTTTCGTATGAATCTTCTGTTAACAAGTTAACAAAAATCAATCTCATAAATTATGAAATAAAAGTAATATAAATTTCAGGAATTTTGATCATTTGAATTAAATTTAGTTTATATTTCTATAATCCGTGACACTCATACAGTTTGAAAATAACAAATTTAATGACTGCGTTTTACATTTCTTTAATTTTCCATAAAAAAAACAAAAAGCTATTTCAGGAGAGATATCACACCTTCCTTTCAGGATTTGCATATCATTACATACAAGAAGGGAGCGCTTTTACTCTCGAAATATATATAAGTTAAAACAAAAATATATTTGCATTTTTTAAGGGAAAAGTAAAGAAATGTACTACGAAGTTGTATAGGTGCAAAAGCAGGAATACGAAGAATTGTAATAATTTTCCGGTTAGTATTGATAAAAATCATGTTAAAAATAAAATGTTATCAAAGATAAGAGTTTCAAATGAATTTTTAACTTTTAAATATAACCAGGCAATATATTTCATAAAACTATATAATACAACTACAAAAAACGGTTTTTATACATGATTTTGTAGATTTTCCACGTTGCAGTCAGGATCACAGTAAATTTTCTCATCTGACAGCCAATTTGACATGCATGATAAATTATTGTTGTCTTGGGTTGTTCATGTGCCCAAAATATTATACATAAATTCAGGCATCATACTATGACGTAGGTGTAAATACTGTAACATATATCTAATTTTTCTATCAAATTATTATAAGTCCATGCGTATCCGTTCATGATTATATTACTTTGTTGTTTTTTGTGAAAAAGGATCAAGAAAATCCTTTAAATATCCGTTAAAAGTAATGAAATCGCGTACTGAAGTAAAAACGAAACTTGCTGCAACTTTCACCTCGAATGATTGAATTGGGGAATTTGAATGAAACATTCCTTTTGTGTATCAATTGATATTTTGATTGATTTTTTGGAATTAAATTCTTTTGGCTTGCTAATGATGGAAATAATTGGATGTTGGCAATTTTAGAAAATTATTTAAATTCTTCATTTGCAGTCTATTGAACACCATTTTGATTACATATTTGAAGAGTCTTCTCAAATTTTTTTGTTAAGATACATGTAATATTATTCTTCGTACAAGCATTTCGCCGAGGCGCATCGAGTATGTATTTCTCGTGTGGCGGGAAAGATCCTGGTCGCAATTTCCATCTGAAACAAAGGATCCAATAAAAATTTTATTTTTCAATAGTATAGTTTCTAGTTAAACCAAGAACATTCCAGAAAAAGTGAAAAATTCAACAATTTTTCGCAAATTGAAAAAAAAACTTTATTTTTTTGGAAAAAAAATTCACTTTAGATTGTTTAAAAAGTAGATTAATCTTAACTTATTAAGGTTTTTTAGGTTCAACTAGAAGAGAATTTAATCCCAAATACAATGCACTTTGTCCCATTACGATAGGACGTTTATTCTTTTCTCTATCTTTCCCGCCAATTAGGAAAAATCGTAAAAATGAAAAGCCGAGAAATCGCGCGTCAAAGTTTTCGTATATAAAAAATCGTAATTTTCTCGAAATTACCGCATTAATATGCTAATCAGCGATTCCTGGTCTATAGAGTTGCCCTTCTGATTCTTCGAAAAATTGGTTTTCGCCCAGATGTTCCAGTCTATGGGCTGTTCTGGTCTCTTTGGTTGAAAATGAAGCGCGTCTGTTTTGTCGGGTGACGCGCTCCGCGTCGGCGCTGTTGGCGAAATTGTTGCATTGCTGTCCGATTTTTAAATCCAGCAACTGCATTGTTTTCAACGCTGCACTGTAGCCTTCATTAAACATCCCTCCAGCGATATAAGCAGCAATCTTGACGGTCTTGATGCCTGAGTGAAGATGTTTCGGTGTTATGCGCCACACAGGGGAATTAAATGACTCGTTCGCGTTTTGTATGTGTCAACCCAAACACCTCGTAAGCAGCCCGTCCACTGTTCAGGATGCCAAGAAATGTTTTTGAGTCGCCGTCGCCAAAGTAATTACTATACATTACTCCAAATTTCTCGATAGACCTTGAGAGCATTTCCAACATCGAATCAACTTCCATTTTCCCGGCCGAACCTGCGTGATTCGAAGAACAATTTTCTTTATGGTTTTCATACCAATTTTCAAACTCGTCGTCGTTCAATGTATTTTTCTTGATGGCACCGGTATGACAATATCCGCTTTTAACGTCTAGATCGATCACTTTTCCACTGTAGTACCCAATAAGTGTAGTTACACCGTACAATGGAGTATATCCACGTTTCTTCCACGATCTATGGCCCGAAACTTTCAAATGGTCAGCTGGTCTTCCATTTTGTGATTCTTTTGTGTTAAGTTCTTTTTCCTCTTCGACGGCTTTTTTGCAGGCGCTCTCAAACATTGTTTTCGACGCTGTATACAGGTGTTGCACGATTTGGTCATACGTCAATTTTGCTAAGCCTTGAGATATATCCATAAGACCACAAAAAATGTTAATGCCTTCTCGTGCGACACCCAAAAGCCTCATGATGAACACAATTCTTATAATATATAGTTATAATACATACATATATAGTTATAATACAACTATAATAATATAGTTATAATACATACTTTTATCCCTACCATAACTCCATAAAGACCTTCTACGAACAGTTAATAGGGTCTCGACGGACCGTTAGTCCCTTTGCATTATAATACGTACAATAGATCGAGGGGCGCAGCGCACGCGCTCCGAGCGATCCGGCCGCTCGTATACCTGCTCGACGCTTGCTCACTATTTCTTCTGTAACTCCGAAAATATTTCGAATTTGGTTATGAAATTTTTTCGGACACATTCTTGGATAGTGTAGGAAGACATTTATGCAAAAAAAACATCGATTTTTTGAAGCGTCTAAAGCAGGTTCCCCCCTTAATTATTGTGATTGACAATCACGTAGTGGGAGATAACTTTCACGAACAGCACTGTTTTTCCAAAATAAGTCTTCACAATTTGCAGACTTTGTTCGGGTGTCAACCTTATTATGATAAAATGGCAATCCAAACTTATCATAAAACGCATCACAACTGTCAGATCATACGTAGCATTAAAAGATGTTGCCAACTTAAATTTCCAAACCTTTAAACAAAGAAACTATAAAATGATGTGAATTCGCAAGTTTTTTTTTTGAATATTTTAGGGTGTCTAGCCTGAGGTTACAACCACTGAAAATATCAGGCTCTTTGCAACGTGACTTGTAATAGTACCTCATTCAAATCATCAAAAAATGTTGTGCTATGACGTACTTCATTTCCAATTTTTTACACTTTTGAGACCTGTTAATTCTCAAAGCTTTCAAAACTCAAAGTTCATTGGTGTGCAACGCTAATGAACAATGGTGGTGTACGTTGGTGTGCAACAATTGAACAGAGAAATTATCTGCTTTTCTGCTATGACGTATGTCTGGCGGTCCATAAGCAAGACGTTCGTTATTTTCCTTGTAAGTAATAAATCTTAACTATTGTCAATTTGTATTCTATTTCATACAATTAACCCGAGTGATTTGCCAAAAAAGAATAGGAGGATCCGTACGAGCTCCTTTTTAAGAAAGTTTTACCAAAATTTTCACATATATGAAAAAAAAATTGATTTTGCAACTTTCTGTATTAAATTCTTGATCTCTTTTAGATTTAAATGGAACTGCATAAAACAAAATTGAAATACCTCAAATTCAACTTCTCCTATTTTTTCCAAAATAGCTGATTTGCACTCTATATTGATATAATTTTTTGAATATTATGCTTGCTTTATAAATTAATTTTAATTAATTCAGACGTTGATCAACTTTTAATCCAATTTTAAGCACAAATATCCTTGTCGACCGCTATTATTTTGTCATACTTCGCAGTGATTCACACTAACAGTGATAAATCGTGTTCAAACACAAATCAGTAAAATATCTAAATTGTAAGAATTTCTAACTACAAAATTAATCAACATGGGTATGATGTTGAACACGATGAACATTACAAATGTTATCAACATGATCAGACAACAGATACAACAGAGCGAGCGTATTTTGTATGCATCAGATGAATCCGAAAAATTGACTCCTAATGTAGAGTAAGCAGTTGGCGCAACTGGGAGATTTTACGAAGAAAGAACTTAAAGTAGAGTTGTTATATTCAATTAATTTTCAAAGCATATAATTTCTGGTAATCTACGTCTCTTTGCTGGCCCAAAAGATCCCATATCGGATTGAAGCAGCGAAAATTACTAGGTTGCGCCTAACAGTGCGATTAAGAGATTTGGCCACTCATGCAAAGATGAATATACAGAGATATTTACATATCTGCAGTGATGGAAGTCCTTGCCAATCGGGAAGATACTATAAAGGTGTTATTTCGCTGCAGAGATCACATATTCCCATTGTTCAGATACCTCTTCCTAAAACTCTTCTAAAACTGCTTGCATCTACACAACGTAACGAAAGATCTTTGGACATCTTGAAGATGCGAGAGATTTTGTGAGAAGAGTTTATGGTATTTTGAAATGTTGACGATCCAGTCCAGTCAATCAACTTAGACGGTGCGTAAGGAGTCGTCAGAAGTATCTGGGATGCATTGCCAAGTTCCAAGTCAGCACAATACTTGTTTGACAGCATTGTTTTAGCCGAACCATAATCTCATCCGAGAGTCATATTATGGTTTTCAGATGTTGACTATATGGAACCTTGGTTTCCATCATCATGATTATCATCCTCATCATCATCATCATCATGGAATGGTATTGCCTTTATCGTCATGGAATGCTGTACATTTTCGTGTTGGTTTTATTGTCAAGGGGATGGTTGGGATGACTCGGCCTCGAATGTTTTTAACAAGAAACGGTCTCATGATCATCATTATTAGCACAGATGGGACACATTTCGACTTGATAGAAAATAAGGACAGTGCGAACTAATGGAGTTAATAGTTATCGAGAATTCGAAAGAATTCGAAAGAAGACCATTCAAAGTTGACGGCATGCCTTAGGAATTTAGTCAGAAATATGTTTGTGACTTGCAGGTATTTGTTTGATTATTGAACATGGATTAGATTTAAAAAAATCTTGAAAGGAAAATTTACATGTGAAATGCTTACGTAAACCAGTGAGCAATCTGTACGATAAAATAAATTTCCAAAATCGCATTCACCATTTCGTTCAACAGATCTCAAGCTTAAGAATTAAAAAACAAACTTCTTAAGATAAAACCACGTAAATCACATCTTATAACTATGAAAGTATATAAGGGAAAATTTATTTATCTTCGCTGAGTTTTCATTTAAGAATCCTATTTCGTATAAAGGTTGACTGCTAAAAAGATTGATCCAATTATCTGAGGCATCAGGGTTCGCTGAATATGAGGTTGTCGGCTGAATATGAGGTATACAAGATAACACGCGTAGCTTTTGCAAAAGAAATAATAAAACAATTACAAATCAATGAAAATAAACATATTCTTACATATTTACGTCTAATAAAATTCTCGATTTAATAGTGGGAAAACAATTCCTGACACGTGATCACTTTCCCTGAATTGGCATATGTTCACACACTTGAAGGAATGGACTAGAACCCGTTCAGAGATGTCTGCCGCATCGAGGGTTTCGCACAATGACCTGCATAAGAGTATAAGATATAAAGACCAATTTTTATCAGTAGTTTAATAAAATTATTGAATGCAATTGATAAATAAACAGAAACCAAATCAAAGTTTGTCAGTTTACCTTCAACATAAAATCCATGGCGGGAGAAAAATTGAATTGTGTTCACTCGTTAAAAACGTTTACTTTGTTGGGTCACTAGAACTATTCATGAAATCAATCGAGATGTCCGCACTCGCGTAAACACTTGCAAGTTGTGCAAGTTATCAAGCAAGTTATCAACCTAATTACGCCAAAAACAAAATTAAAATTTAACACATGACACCGAACAATAAATTGAGTACACTTCGCAGTTGATTTGACATCATCTCGATTAAATTTTCAAAGTGCCGATTGAACACTTGACGTTTGACGTAAGGCCAAGTTCCAAAAAATTAAACAAAACCTCGTACATGCTAAGCGGTTAAGATGAGCTTGCGGAGTATATTTGATACCTAATGAACTTGGCATGCTTGAAGAGAATTTATGTAGTTAATTTGGAATATTTATAGCATTTTGATTTGTTAGTTATATAATCTTGTGTAACTTTGTAACAATGATTCTATTTAGAGCTTGAACCTTCCCTCATGTACAATACTACTGCTAACGAAACGTTGAACTACTTGACAGCCCTAAAAACGAACACGGATGAAAGTTAACGTTAATGCTTTTGCTAGTTACACAAAATGCGTATGAAATAATTGAAATTGATTTGCGACAATTCTTTCATTTTGTTTAACAGTTCTTTGCCTACTTGGGTTTATATTCAAAAGCAATGCATTTTCATATTTTTACCGTTATGAATGGATTTTTATATTCAAATAATTTTCCGACTTTACATTTTTTACTGATTAAGTGGATTCATAATTGAAGCCAAACATGTGAACAACTGATGAGAGGGACAATTACATAAACTAAATTCTTTGCTCAGAGAGAGACCCATACACGGAAAAGGCTGGTCAATATTATTTTAGGATGTGTCTTTCATCATATCGAGAATGGCCTGTATGATTTTTGATTGAAGTTTTTAATTGTGCACCCTCATATGTACCTTACTTTCTATAATTAAATCATATAAGTTCAAAATGACCAGAATTCGACGCCACTTAAGCAGCAACTTCGTTCACTCTATAGGATTTGAACAGTCAAAATGCCCACAGCTTGAACGGTTTCAATTGATGGGGAATGTTGTTGTCAGATGCTAATCAACTGGTTATGATCTCGACTTCAAAATGTTAAAAAGTTACGCAATCGTGTAGCCTTAACGTAACGATAGTAAAGGATGTTTTTCAAATTTAAATTGGCGGCACTTTTTAATGCTACGCGTGGTGACGTTCACACGTTTTAATTAGACAGTTTGATGCCTGAGAAGCGTCTGCAAATTGGGCACATTCATTTCGAAAAAAAAGTTCTATTCGAAAAACGCAGCGCGCACTCTGTCAATTTTTCGGCTGAGATAATCGTCCAGCAGAACAATTAATTCGATAAATTATGGATAGTTTCCGCACTACATTTACTCTCACTTAAAATACGTATTCATCCAGTAGTTGTACAGTGTGTAGTGAAGAAACCATAGAAGCTGTAGGGCGTAGTATTGATGAAGACCAAAGTGAGTCCATTTGACATTGTACTCAACAATAAACTTGTGCCCATCCCCAATATGGTAGATTTACGGAAGGATTTTGGTTTGCCGGCTTACAAAATACAACTCGTGAAGTCATTAAATTCGAACGATCACCAGTCACGGCGTAGATTCGTTTAATAGGCCCACGAACAAATTCCTACGGAACCCAAATTTCAGAAAAATATTTTGTTTAGTAATGAGTCCCATTTCTAGTTGGATGTCTAAGTTATTAAAAAAACCTGCCACATTTGGAGTGATGAACAATCGCATACGGTTGTTCAAACACCGTTACATGCGAAGAAATTCACTGTTTGGTGTGCTTTATGGGCCGGTGGAATTATTGGTTCATATGTCTTGGAAAGTGCTGCTAAGAACAACATTACAATCACTGGTGATCGCCAATAAGCCATTACCAATAGCTTTTTTGTCCGGATATTGACTCATCGTAATACAGGGAACCTTTGGTTTCAACAGGATGGCGTGATATGCCATCCAGCTCATATAACCATCGACTTATTGAAAGAAAGATTTAATGAGCGCATAATTTCTCGTTTAAGACACATGGACACTCAAGACACTCACATGGCCAGAATCATATCCAAATTAAATTGTTAAAAATTATCTTTCCAATAAAACCAATTTCAAATCAATCGCAACAATTTAACCGTATTATATTTTATTATTTTAATTTTTTAAAATTATTTTAATTTCAAAGTTCTATGCCTCCGAAAATCAACCTTAATTTTCATTTTGGATTAGCATGGCCTTAGACGCTTGGCTTCTGCGATTTCTCTTTGAAACTTTAACGTAGAATTAAATCCTAAAAGTTTAAAATGACAAGGAATCAACACAACTTAGGCAGCGATTCTGTTGTAAGAGCCGAAAGGATATTGGAGGCCGGCAAATGGCGACGTATTGTGTCATTACAATTGGGATATGCACGAAAGTCAATCTAAATCCTGAGGACCTGAATAAGAAGACCGGTAGTGTATCTTACAATCGCTTGAAATGTAGCCAGGGACGCATTACAAAACTTGGCATCCTTGTCAGCCAACAGACCATCAGGAATCGATTACTCGAAGATCGGTAACGTTCACGGAGGCCTGTAAATAGGACAAAATAGGACCAGATTACATAGTGCAAACCGTTAAAAATTTGCACGTCAATATAAAGTGGTTTTGACGGATTAATATTAAATGAGGTTCTATAATGATGCTGGACGTACGAGTTTTGAGAAGAAGCCGTGCAAAATTTTGTGATTCTTAATTGGCAGACTTTGATAGGTTTGGTTTAGTAATGTGGTGGTCTGGTATGGTAAAACAGATTTTATTAAACAGGAACAGTCCAGCTGGTGTGTTAAGTCTACAATTGAATGTTGTTTTTAGGGTGAAATAGCCTTTAAAGAATCTGAGGATGATTTCACTGTCCTTATTGACCAAACCAACACATTTAAATCTACCCTCTTTGATGCATTAGCAGAATTACTTTCTTCATGCATAATTTAATAGGATATAAAAGGTAGGCTTAAGTCCAAAATTGTCAATGCACTTGATAATACTGACTATTTCAGTCAAACGCGTCGTGCGATTGTTTTTTATAAAAAATTCGTAACCCTCATTCTGTTTTGAAGAAAATCATGAATCAGAAAATCATGAATCAGAAAATCATGTAACCAATTAAATTTAAAAGAAAAACAAGGAGAAATCTGATTGAAGCCTTCATTTGCATAATATGCAACTTAATGGACGCGAAGCAACAATTTGTCAAATTCGATACAATATCTCCCTAAACATTGCACATTACAGAATCGATAGCACATTTTTTGGTGCTTACTCCAAATCAACGTGATCTCATCTGTTACTCGCAACGTCTGAGAACTTTAAAATATTTTTAATGCATGAGCAATTCGGCTTGTTAATATTTTTCATTCCCATTTTTATTTTATTTCTCATTGTTGTTGCATTTCTACCACTTTAAACTGTAACAAACCAAAAGAAAAAGCGTCCAACGAGTTCAGACATATATGAAACGTGGTGATGTCTTGCTTTGTGGTTAATGTCAAGGTCTTGGGGGTGCTTGATGGTCAAGCTCTTGAACTCGTGACTTAACACAACTTTGTTGGACATGAATTTTATTGTTGCTAAACACAATCACGTTTCGTAATTAGCTCAGCGGCAAACTTTGAATTGAAATCGTTACCACAATTAGTGTTGTTATTTATTTAATGAATTTATTTGGACAATTGATAGTATGGATTGTATAAACATGTTTAAGGATGATATTTAATATTTAGAAAACAAATTGCCATTGTAACTTTTGTTTGTTGTTTACAGCAAACGAGTTGCTTTGGCAAAACACTTGAACAATAAGTTAAACCTTTTTTTCGATTTCAGTTGGAGCTTTTCATTTTTGCTGGATTTGTATTCAGGAAACTTAGTTTGTTCTTTTGCTACGTTGTGACTAAAATTTATTAATGGTTTTTGGGGGTGTATATCAAATGGACATTCGCCGGACATGGTTTTTGGTGAAAAGTTATGCAAACATATTTAGTGTAAATGGTGTCCTGCTGGCGATTGTCTCTAATGCTCCGAAATTAAAGTCACATGAAGACTTGAATTGAATTTAGATACCTTCTTTATATAGAATTGTTAACGTGAGCTGAATACCTATAAATAGAACATAATAGAATAATACTACGTAATGGAAATTTAATGAGAATCCAACACGATAGTGGTTCAATAAGTCTTTGAAAAACATTGAGACATACTAATTATAAAAAGGATATGTTGGTTTATTTTGAACACTAGCATTTTGTGGTGAAACTTCAACTAAGCAATTTCATCTGGTTCCATTTCTGAAAAAAAATGTCGTACTTTGAGAAAATTCGTGTTTTGAGGTAATACCTGCATGAGCAGATTTTTTGTACTCATGAATAGGTAATTCTTTCCTATCGAACTTCACCAGCCCATAAAACTAGTATGAGTACGAATGTCAAATTATACACTCAGCAGCAAAAGTATTGTAACGTAAAAAAAATTCAACACAACAACAGTGTTGACTGTTAGTCTTGATATCAGTGCATTATTATAAAAGGATAATAGTACACGTCTTTGAAAAAATCCAGAACCAATAATCGCTTTAGAAATTCAATTTAATAATTAACTGCACTGTGGCAAAAGAATTGCAACATGGGTATTGTCGCCCAAACTTGTGTGAATGTGCATTGTATTTGGCAGTTCCTGTGATTACAATTAGTTGAAAAGACTGGTTATCATTTCTAGAAAAAGTTTTCGCTAAATTTTGTTGAATATTAAAGTTATTTCTTTATTTAAAATTACGACAAAATGGTTAAAACAAGAAAATTGAGCATCGAAGAATGAAAAGCAATTGTTGAAAAATACAAAAAGTGTATTTCAACGGATGATATTGCTTAAGCCCATAAACTCAAAGAATGTAGTGCTATAACGCTCTACAATGAAAGATAATGGTAGGAACGCTTAAAAAACAAAAAAGGTGCGGACGAAAACTTGTGAATACTGACAAAAAAGACCGTATTCTTGTAACGACGGTCAAAAAACATCCAGATTTATCCCTTGTCAACATAAGGTTGTTTTAGGACATCGTCAAAAAAAGTTAGTGATCGAACTTTAAGAAGAAGATGCAAGGTTGCTGCCAATTAAAACGGATGTTGCACGGAAAGCTCCTTTTATCTCTGAAGACAATGAAAAGAAAAGTTTACAGTTTGCCAAAGAACACTAAAATAAGCCATTGCAATTCTGGAAGAATTTTTAATGCACAGATGGGATTTTACATTACATTTTCATGGCCATTACGGAATACCATTTAAGCGGTTACAACCAAAACAAAGGAAATCTATTTCACACAACCGACGCAAAGACATGAAGGCGGCTCAGTTATGTTTTGAGGATGTGTTTGCTTTCATAGTCTCAGAGATTTAGTTGTAGTTCACAGTGGAACCTTAGCGAAAGTTACTTATCTTTTATTATTAAGCGATAATGCATTCCTTTCCAGCGATAAGCTGCATAAAACTATCGACTGCACTCTCCAACGAGACAACGCACCGTATCATAAGAGAATACATGTTATAAATTTTCTCAGTGGTGTTGGTTTCAACGCTCTAAGCTGGACACCTCAAAGTCCTAAGTGGAATATAATATATTTGGTCCTACTTGAGGCGTTCTCATAAAATCAATTACATTATTATCATTATTATTATTATTATAACATGTTCTGAATTAATGACTTTGTTTCTTTGTGCCTTTGTTTGTTTGTGTTTGTTGTTTGTAATAACTGGTTTTGGACTTTACTACTACTATCCTTTTGTACTATTACCCAGTTATAAAATTAGTTATGGGAATATGTCTCCACCATTTTTTCGATAAAGTTTTTAGTTTATTTCAACATTAAAAAATACATTCACGTCATTCAAAGTATGCACCATTTGAAGCTATGACCTTCTCGCATCTTTCTGGTAGTAGTTGGATTCCTCGGCCGAAAAAAACACCTTCCTTCTCTTCGATCCAGTCATCGAACCATTTTTGATGCCTTCATAAAAAGTAAATCGATCTCCATTGAGAGCCGCTTGCACGGAGAGGAACAAATGGAAATCCGAAGGAGGGGAATGTCTGGGGAATATGGTGGGTGGGGCAAGATTTCCCAATTCACACCTTCCAAATACTTTTTGATCGGCTTGGCTATATGTAGCCTTGTATTTTCATCTCTGTCATTTCATTCTGGCCGTTTTCCTTCAGAGCTCGATTCAGGCGGATGAGTTGCCGTCGGTACACATCCCCAGTGATTGTTTCAGATAGTTTCAGGAGTTTGTTATAGATGACGCTAATGTGGTGCCCCCAGATGCACAATATGACCTTGGAAGCGTGAATATTCCGTCTTGGCGTCGATGGACCTGTTTCACCTCGCACTACCCAATTTTTTTGTCGCTTAGGGTTGTCGTAGTACATCCATTTCTAATCCCTTGTTACAATTCGATGCATACAACCCTTTCTTTTTTGTCATTGAAGAAGCATCTCGCACGTCACCAAACGCCGTTCGATTTGCCTCTTTCTTAGTTGATGCGGCACCAAAGTCCCAGCTTTTTGGGTCATTCCCATGGTAAGCAAGCGCTTATTGACGGTAGATCTTTCAACAATTAACTCGTACAACTATTCTTGTAGACTTTGACTTGAATCTTCATCCGACCATTCCCGTAGTTTTGAATTTTCAAATATTTTCGGTGCCCCTTCACGATCTTTATCAGGCACGTCAAAATCACCATTTTTAAAACGCCGAAACCCCTCTCCGCAAGTCGTCTCAGATGGAACATGATAACTGTAAACATCAAGCATTATACGATAAGTTTTCGCAGCACTTTTCTTGAGAATGATTAATGAACTAAAACTTCCCGCAAATGCAGTTTTTTGGTATGAAAGTTGACATTTTCAACACGAGAATAAAACAGTGTTAACGCCTACGCATACAACTTCCAATTCCAAGAACACTACCACAGCAGACACTAAAATAGTATCTGTAAGGACATCTATCTACCAACGGTGGAAACTCATTTCTATACCCAATAAAACAGTGGTAACAGGACTTATAGTCAACGCAAACTAAAAGGGAAAGGACATACTTGAATCTTTAAAAAAAAGTCATGTTGAAATTTTTAAAGTTGCAATACTTTTGCCGCAGTAAACAATATATTAAATTTTCAGAATACAGAAATGAGATATCTTTAAAATTAACTTTTTGACATATTCTGGAGCAAAACTGCAGTAAGTTAAACTTATTTCAAATATTTAAAGCGAGAGGATATCCTACCAAATATTGAGTGTAAATTATAACACTCTATTCCTATTCTTTAATATGATTTGGTAGTTTTTGCTATTCCTTAGGAGCGATTGTTCGAAGACTTTTTGCGCGTGGGAAAGGGAGGATTTGCCGTTCGACGAGCTATTCTCCATTTATGAATTTTCGTAGCTTTTTTCTTTTAATTGATTTTTTTTCCTTAGACTTAAGATGATCATATCATGCAATTAATTCCTGAAAAAATTGTAACGTTTTGGTTAAATATTGATTTTTATTGAAAATATCTCGTCGTACGTACACTTTTTCCACTCACTGTACTTTCACAGTATTGTGGACCATGGAAAATCAGCAAATATATCTTTTCAGTGTCACCGAGCAGCTACCCCTTCCCCCTCTAAAATTTTTTTGTTTGAATGAATATTGTCACATCTTTTCTATTTTCCAGTGACCATTATAAGACTCATCAGAAAATTTGCCAGTGGTGGTGATGCATATTATTAGTGATGATGCAGCAGCCTTAATTTAAACGTGGTTTCAACATTATTAGAAATAAAGGGCATAAATCCATGTTTGACAATTTTTTCTATGCCTTTCCCTTTATAAATGATAAATGAAGAAAGATACCCACGTTCAGATACACACAACAAAAATTATTTGATCGCAAGTCTCGACCTTTTAAATGGAATATACTGCATCCAACCTAATTGACCTTTGCAAGGCATTATGCTCGCATCAATTGTGACGACCTTTTTTGATTTAATAAACTGGAACGTTCGTAATATACAATTCCATAAATGGGTCAAATTTTATATTGTTTTTGGATTTTTGGACTGTTCCGGTCATATTTGTCATTGTTGCAAACGTGCATGTTTTAGAGTTTCCTTAAATCGGGAAAAATTCAGGTGCACCATATTACTTTAGTGGACCAGTAGATTTTCATTTCTGATTTATTTATATGGCCAATAAGTATATTTCTAGTCAGAAAATCATTATTTCCTATTGAGCGACGTGTTTTCCATGATGTTCAGATGTGCTCGGTTTTTATTCTGCTTGTTAATTAGTTTTTAAAATAAAAAACCACCATGCTCTCTTGTTACAACTCCTCCTACATGAGCTCCAACTGTTGACCCACTAAAACCCTCATTGCCGCTCCTATTCGCAAGTTGATTGATGCGAATTCGAAGACGGCCTACGACATAACCTCCAAGGCGTAGCCCCTGATGATCGTACCCTTTCCAGCGAAGAAATCCAACATACACCTCCTCCATGTACGAGAACGTCTCCGAAAAAACTCTAGGCCTCATTCGAACCAACGTTCGGTGATTGCAAAGACTGGACAGAACCTTTCACAGGAACTTAAACCGTATTACACCAGAATACACATCACTACGGCCAAAATTGACTGTTTAGATACAATCATTCCCGAAAAAACACGCATCAAAGTCAACAAACAAACAGTCTGAACTCGGACCCTATCAGATGCGAGAACCAAAGCCTGTACACCACAGAACAGAAACTCTCGGCTGGCCCAGCATTCTACCGATCCCTCTATAGCAGCAGATCCTCCAAGGATCAGGTCACCAACGCTCTAGTTCACGAGACAACGGAACAATTTGTTAAAGGGTACAGAGGGTCCTATTTAACTTTTTTCTCCGCATCCAATCGATCTGTGTACCCAATCATAGTAGACAACAATAATTTTTTCACCACACCGTACGAAATAGAATTTCTCTTAATCTTCCTGAAAAAATTACACGGGCCAGACGGCTTCTAACTACGTATTACAAAAATACAGTAATGCGCTGAACAAACCACTCTCCACTATTATCAATAACTGCATTAACAACAGATGCTTCCCGAAGCGATAGAATCAAACAACTCTGGTTCCAATACCCAAGAATAGTTGAAATGAGGAAATCTCTCAGCTCAGACCAATATCCCTATTCTCGAATTTAGGGAAAATTCTTAAAAAAAGTCCATCTTCAGTCACTAAAGGTGTTCACTATAAACCTTATATAGGCCAAACAGTTTGGTTTTAAACAAAAAAATGACGACAGAGCAAGCAGCACCAGCATCCACGACGCTATGTCAGTTGCTTTCAGAAGGAAAGAAATCTGGATTACTCACACTAAGCCGCATATTAGCAAGTTTTCTTAGTGAGAGATCACTTGTGGTTAAAATACCCGACGAAACCTCAAATAGTATCCAAATACTCTCGGAAGTTCCTCAAGAATCCATTGTAGGCCCGACACTATTCAACCTCTTTAGCCACGACGTTCCGTCGGATCAAAGATCCCATCCCGAATCACAAACCACTTCAAAATCACTGTTCTACGCCGAGGACATTCTACTATTCACAAACCACGCTCAGCCAAAGACAGCCCTATCCGCTTTGAAGAAACATGTGGAAACTATACACAAGTACGTTGAAAAATGGACATTAAGCATTAAAGCAAGCAAATGCCAACTCACCTGCCTCCGCAATGCCAGCAGAAAGGGGCATAAGAAAGCTCCATCTGATAGCAAAGAACTCTTGCTGTCCATGAACCAGCAAACTGTCCCCTTAAAAAAACATCAAATACCTTGGCATTCTTTTCCATTATCACCTGAAATTTAACCCACACGCACATATGAATAAGGTAAAAGCTGTTACCGCGTCAATAGCCCCTTTACTCCCTTAGAAATGCTTAGATCCGGGAACGAAGCACCTCATGGAGGGTGTTGTATGGATGACTATTTCCCACACTGTAGCTGAGGAGCTCAAAGTATAAAAGACCTAATAAGAAACATTTCCGGAATGAAGTCTTCCCGGAGGAGCGAAAATAACCCCTATCATCTATAACCTAATTGAAAGGAGTAAAAAACGCATAGAAAATTGGGCGATCCACCTGGAGCATATTATAAATCATCTTTACCATCAGAATTTATCACAAAACGATAGCTACTATCTATTGCCAATTAATATGATATGCTCAAATGACACTCGCCTTCACATACCTGTATCACATCCCTCTGAAAAGCCTCCCTTCTACATACATGGATTTGAGAAAACCGACCGGGGCTAGATCATGTACGACCCGAATGGTTGTTAAAGTTCCAACCTCCCGAGCTATGGTTTTTTCAGATCGAATCCCAATTTCGCACACCTAGTGTATCAGCTGATCAGACGAAGTTCGATACAGCTGTCGCTTCGCTGGATGTGAACTGTCTGGAAGTTATTGCAGACATAATACGAAATCCACCAGCATCAGGAAAATATGAGATACTGAAACATCGAATAATCTCCGAATTTTCTGATTCCAGTTTGAAAAAAGCTACGAATATTGCTACAGGTACTCGATCTTGGTGACTCCAAACCATCGTCGCTGCTGCGAAAGATGAGGGATCTGGACGGCAAGTCCATGAGCGACGAAACATTCGAGTCTCTGGGTCTCTCAAAGCTTACTGAGTCAATTCGACCCTTGCTGGCACCCTCAATTTCGAATTATCAAGCAATGTCGAAACAGCCGACCAGATTCTGGAGTTGGGCAAATTCGAAACAGCGTCCAGTTTGACAACTCACGCTGTGAACTCCGCTGATGCCTCTTGTCAAATCAGTGAACTGACCAAGAGAATTTAAGTTTTGTCTGCAGAGGTCAAACGTGCACGTCAACGCCAAAACAGCCGGGATCGTGGTTCTAGTCGAGGCAGTTCGAAATCCCGATGCAAATCAACAGGAAGTAACCCATGATTTGTGCTGGTATCAGACGAGGCAGACGAGAGAAGCCACTCGACCTTCATTTTTTGATTGATAGATCTGACCTAACACTCATTCCACCCAAACCTAGTGAGAAAAACAATCTACCTGCAGCTCAAAATTTCTTCGGTGCGAATGGGTCAGCTATAAAGACGTATGGCCAGAAACTGATGGAAATAAATCTTGGCCTGCGTCGTGAGTTCTCTCGGCTGTTCATTATTGCAGATGTGACTCGCCCTATAATCGGCGCAGATTTTTTGAAACATGTTGAATTGTTAGTCGATTTGAAAAATAAGAAAATCATCGACAGCAAAACTCAACTCAAATCTTCTGGAAAGATGCAATCGGTCAATGTGTGTGAGGTGTATATAACTTCCTTAATCGTCGATTCTAACTATAAAAATTTATTACAAGAATTTGTCGATTTAACCAAACCAGAGACATTTAACGCAAAAAAAAACCTTTGCAAACAACTGTCTCTCACCACATTGAGACCAAAGGCCCGCCATTGCATGCCAAAGCCCGTTGTTTGACTCCAGAAAAATACGCAATCGCCAAAAGAGAATTCGGGTAAATGGCCAAAATGGGCATTTGCAAACAAATGCAAAGGGTCAAAATGGGTCCTTGTGACGATTACAGACTTTTCAACGCACAAACAATTCCTGATCGTTACCCTGTACCATACATTCAGGATGCTACAATTAATCTGGAGAACAGTGAAGTTTTTTCAAAGATTGATTTGACTCGAGCGTAGCATCAGATCCCTGTTCACAAAGATGACATCGAAAAGACTGCGATTATAACACCCTTTGGATTGTTTGAATTTCTGTGATGGTCTGGACAGATGAAGCTTTGATCGCTCACCCATCGAACAATGCTGAACTGTGTCTGCATGTTAGTGCTTCTGACTATGCCGTTGGTGCTTTACATCAAAAGTTTAGAGTTCAGCTGCAGGCTTTGGGTTTCCACTCAATGCGTTGAATAGACACACAGTAATGGAATAGTACTTATGACTGAGAGTTGTTGGGAGTTTTTCAAGCAGTGAAGCATTTCCAATCATCACTAGAGGGAAGACCATTCTCAATCTACACCGACCACAAGCCATTGGTAAGCATGTTCATGAAGAATTCAGAAAAAGCATCACCTCAACAACTTCGCCAAATTGATTTCATCAGTCAATTTACATCAGATATTCGACAAGTTGCTGGCTCCGGAAATGTCACTGCAGATATGTTGTCAAGATTGGGGGCAGTTTCGGAACAATCTATCGACTACAAACTTCTGGAGAAGTAGCAAAAAGAAGTTACCGACATGAAGGTTTCTTTAACAACGAATCTAATTCGTCATTCCAACTTAAACTGTGCGTTGTTCCTAGCACAAAAGCACATATATATTGGGACTTTTCAACTGATCGAATCCGTCCGTTCATTACCAAGGATTTGCGACAAGCAGCTTTTGATTCTATTCATTGCCTTTCTCTTCCAGGAATTCCTACTACGGTTAAAATGTTGACAGATCGTTTTGTCTGGCCTTCTTTAAAGAAGGATTGTGGAGAGATGGCCAAAATTGTCTTACTTGTCAACGAGCCAAAAAACAACGCCACAACAAGCCGCCTTCTACAAAATTCCTTGTTCCTTGTTCCATCAACATTGACATTGTTGGACCATTACCTTCTTCGCAAGATTTTTGTTATTTGTTGACCTGCTGTAACAGATTCTCTCGTTGGCTTGAGCTAATTCCGATTAAATACATAATGGCCGAAACAGTCGCCCGTGGTCTCGTCAAAGGTTGGATTTCTCGTTTTGGTGTCCCTCGTCACATTACAACTGACCGAGGAAGACAATTCGAGTCTTCTTTATTCAATGAGCTGACCGAAATGCTCGAAATCAAGCACCTGCGAACCACATCCTACCATCCACCAAATCAATCCAAGTAATGGATTGATTGAACGCACATACACAACGATCAAGACCTCTATCAAATGTCACAACTCTAAAAATTGGATCGATTTGTTACCGACTATTTTCTTGGGATATCGGTCTGCATTCAAAGAAGATATCAAGGCCACACCAGCTGAGCTTGCCTACGGAACATCACTTAGACTTCCTGGAAAGTTTTTCGAAGACCAAACCGGCGAACACCGGAACGAGTTCGTAATCAAGCTGAAACTATGCATGATTTGAGACCCCAACAAACGTCAAATCATGCTTCTCAAAGAACAACTTTTCTTCAAAAGAGCTTGCGACTACGTTTTTCTCCGAAACGATGCATTGTTGCCATTTTTGACCCTACCTTATGATGGACCATTTAAAGTAACGCGTCGAAAAAAATCCACCTACATTATAAACAAAAATGGGACGGAGCAAGAGGTTTCAATTCAACGGCTCAAGGCAGCGTTCATCACGAACGAGAAGAACAATTCACTTAATAAAAAAACTACCCAAGGGCTGATCCAAGAAGCCCCTAGAACAAAAAGAAATGTTAGATTTCAACTCAACCTTCCACGTTACGTCTCACAACGTTCTGGTCGTCAGATTAAACCACCAGCAAAGTTATTATCGTGACTTTGTCACTGGTGGGGGAGTAATGTGGCGAATCTACAATTTGAATAACGTGGCGAATCTATAATTCGAAATTCTCGCCTACTTATTCTTGCCAGAAGTCCTTAAAAATAAAAATAAAGGAATAATAAATAATTTTACAGGAGTACAGAAAAACAATTCACGCGTTTTATTCCAGCGAATATAAATTTATTTTTTTCTTAACTTTATATGCGGAATCATCTCTACTAGAGGATCCAATTCGGGATCCATACACTCCGTCAGCTATAAAGTAAACATCACAGATTACATTTCTATGTAAATACTAAGTACCAAAAATCCGCTTTTCTCGTGGCTTTCATATTGACTGACTGTCGATTCTTGACTCGAGTATGAAATTCTAACCAGTAGAAAGCATGAACCCGCTTGCGTTATATCGGACGTGCACATTTTAGCCCTCTTGTGTGCTGGATCCATCTTGAGCATGTAGGTGATGTAGTTAGTAGATATATATTCGAATTTATTTTATCCGGTAATTAAAATAAATTGATAATTAATTTACCTTATCATTATCCATGCAAATGCAAGCTGGTATTTATTCGTTCATCTTGCTCACAAGCTTGTATCAACAATTTACAAATTTCGGGAAATTAAAATTGTAAAGCTGTTTAATTACGTTTAATTTAATTTAAATTACAGTATTTTCCTTGTGACGTCATTCTTATTAGCGTCACCTATGTTTGAACTTCCAAACGATTCGCCCTATGACAATAAATGACATACGTATTTTCGACCTAAAACCAGTGACAATTAGGTCAGCTGCCAGAAACTGACAACACAACACTGTCTTTCGTCTTCTAAAAATTCTTCCGCCTCTGTTAAGTTCGGTGCCGGAAAAGGGAAATTCGTGGCTTAATAGGTGTTCAAAACAAAAAATTCGAAGGAAAGTGGGCTCAACACATTCACCATCATGACAGATAGCGTGAAAGAAGAACCAAACAATAATAAAACAGAAGAAAAGGTCGTTGAAATTGCAGCTTCAAGCGTAAGTAAATTTCGATAAACTAGTGATTGTATCATGTTCTTATCACTAATTACCTGCTATCGTAAAACAATCCCTGTATACTTCCGTCTTACTATCGCTCGCTTGTTGCAGATACGATCGGGCCTAGCTGAACTAGAACTGAGAACCTCACAGACACTTCAACGACTGGAAAATGTTCGACATGTATTGAAGGACGAGTCAGCGAATCCGGTGAATGGGATCGCGGCGGAAGGCCCTACATTGCTTCCACCTGACCAAAAACCACCTGCAGAAATTCTAGAGTCGCTGGAGAAGCTCATTTCCTTCACAAGCTCCGACGATGACCCAGATTTTCCGTTGCCGGCGTTAGATGACGTCTCACATCTCGCTTTAATTTCACACAGTATCGTTGCATATTTGAGTCATTTGGATCGACAGCAATTGGCGCGCGTGACGGGACAGATATCAGGCGACACCTCTCGCTGGCTTGGCAGTATCTTCCGATTCGCCGATTGCTCGGCAAGCTATCATACAGACAACGCAGAAGCAACATTACGTGCGGTGCGTTTAGCTATCATATCACGGTGTCCCGGCTACTTGGAGGGCGGAATTCCTGCACTGGCCAACCCATGCCTGTATATATCGGAAAATGCGACACCAATTCGTTTGCAGTATGCTTGCCGGCAGTTAGGTTTACCATTAGAATGTATAAAGCTCATTTCCACCACTATACCCTACGGAACAATGGACTTAGCCGCATTACAAAAACAGATACAGGCTGACGTAGCATCGAGTAAGACTCCTCTGTTTGTAGTTGCTGACATCGGCTCGTCGTTGTGTGGAAACGTCGACAATTTGGCTCTGCTGCAGGAAATATGTAGAACAAATAACATCTGGTTACACGCAGCTGGTCATGGACTTGCGGCGCTAGCTGTTGCGCAAGGCCCTGGAAACGTAAAATACTTCAGTAATTGGAAATGATACCAAGTGTTCAATGGTGTTTTTTTTTTTAATATTTAGGTGCGATCTGTTGCGGATTCGATAACGGTAAATCTGGGAAGTTGGTTAGGAGTTCCCAGCCTGCCCATAGTGGTATGTATCGGTCACTCCGTAATATTTGCGTAATAAATATTATTGTTTCGGTGTAGTTACTCCACAGACAAATCCAGAACATTACGTTGACAGTATTTGATTCAGATCCAATCTTGTCGCGACGTTTGACGGCTCTATCATTGTGGACATCATTACAAGCACTTGGACGAGAAAGTATTGCTGAGAAAATTCTGTTGGCATTCCAAACATGCAGTATTGTACATGAAATTGCAACGAAATGTGATGGAATAAGAATCCTGGTAAGTGTAAAACTAAATTTCGGGTCAATCAATCTTCTGTGAAATCAGACTACATATATTAAATGATACCAGTCAGTCAGGAATTACAATTAGAAATTAGACACAATTAGAAATAATATAAAAAAACCCCTTTATGATGGAAGGTTTGTAATGCAATTCAAGCGGAAAAGAAGTAAACTTTTCCAATCTAGTTATCAGTTAAAATGGACGTTAAATTAATAAAACGGCTAAATATAACGCACATTTAGTTACTGAACAGCTGAAATGCAAATTATATTTCCTGAGATCAACTTAAGTTTATTGCAATTTTTCGAATCCATTCGTGATTTAACAGTGATAAGATTTAGCTGAAGTTGTTTTCTATCATTAGTACTGCCGTGCGTGATAGAAAACAAACAGCTCCTTGTGAAGCACTTAGATTTGAAAATATTTCCACAGATTGTACAAATATCACGACAAGAATTGATTACAGTAATACCACTTACACTCAGGTCTTAAGATAGATATGTAATGGAAAACTATCCATGGAAATATAGTAATAGGACTTTGGTAGTGCTACAGGGTTTATTCTTAAAATCTAATTTGCTTTGTGTATATATTTCGGTCGAATTTGTTCATAAACAGAAATTCGACAGTTTTGCATTTAGCTGCATCAACACCACCCTGAATTTACTTTTCCAAGTCTAACTATATTTCCCATTGTCCTGAACATTAAGTCTTAGTATACTTTCGAGTATTGTATTGGGAATTACAATCGTAAACTCGACATGAACTTTTACTAAAACTCAGTTCTCGAAAAATGTCCAGAATGAAATGAATTTGAATACCTGAATCCAAAATGAACTTGAATAATACTTAAGTTTACTTTTCGTCGTGGCAACACACTATCATATATGTCATGATCAGATCGCGATATGTTGCGATCACTTAACACGTTCATTCTCTCATAAGTTTTAATTCTACGGTAAATCTCTAAGCGGCTCACGACGAACCCATTGTGGTAACATTTTGTGTACTTTCTTATGCAATTGCAAATGAGCTGCATTTCACAAAGACTTTCTAAAGGTTCCAACAGTGTTTTTGCTCATAGTTCCCTTGATAGAAAATAAAAAAAGCATTAAATGCGAAGCAAAGTGACGCTTAACTAGTTCGCAGTTCAACACAGTTCGTAGAATTAAATGTCCAGAATTAAATGTCCTGTCTCACAAGTCACCGGACCCATACACAAAGGTGAATGCCATGAGCCAAAACCATTGATCAGTCTGCACTCATCGGCGTAGTGCATACGAAAAGTTTAGCCCAAGTCCAGCGCGACAACGTAATGATAAGTGTGGTAACTAGTGAGTGTTAGCTCATGCAACCTACAAATTAGACTTGGATTTTCTGGTTGCAATTTTTTGCACGAAACAATCACCTCCTTGCCTAGCAATGAAGCAACGATGATTGATAGCTTGAGGATAATTAAGTAACTGTTTTATTCATCAAAGTATCCACGCCTGTAAATCTAGACGCCTTTGCAACTTTAGTGAATGATTATTTGGTAGAATATTAAGGTTTTATAGTCGAAAAAGGGATATTTTAACTTTTTTGGTGGGATATGAATAATGCCGATTTATTTATTTCATATACACGTAATATCTGAAGTATTTTTGGAAAAAAAATTCAATTAAAAATATTACGTCTGTGAAGGCGAATCTCCGCCTGCCAAGGTAGGTCATTCGCTGGATTTTTTTTCTTGATGTGATATAGTTGTTCGTTTGTAATGCTGTTCACCATACTAATGCTCCGCTGGTGGTTATAAGTCTCACTACTGTCATGTACAGTGGGCGATCAAAGAGCATCGCTGTTGCATTTTGTGACTTCTTCTCTAGGTATTTCCGTTGTTAACCAAGCTTGTAGCCAATGATCTACAGCTAAGGCATTGTCTCACATAGCCGCAACATCATCAACATATTAAGTAGCGCCAAACACGTATACAAAACCCACGAGTTCGTGCCAAAGTCGTGGGATTAGTCCAATTTTGTGAACACCAACTTTGTGAAGATGATAGACACACTCAATTTAAATTTTTCTGAAAGTCAATGCTAATGAAACATTCACAAAAGGAATATGTGTTCGGGTGTGTAGATTCCTAGTGATAATATCTGCATACCTAGCTATCTAAGAAGTAGCCATCAACTCCCTTAAAATCATCAGCCAAAAGCCACTCACGCCACTGTTTGAAAGAGATAGCTCACAACTATATTATAAGTTACGTCCGTTAGTCTTTCGATAAAATACGTCAAAGTGAAAAAAAAATCTTAGGAAAACGGAAACAAGAAAATCAACTATAAATTTTCACTATTCTCGATTCTTAGATTGGTTCTTTTCAAGAGTGACAGAAAATATAACGCTGAAGAGTGTATTCTATCGGCTTCAAAAGTGTAATCTGTTCCCTGAAGTCTAAATCAACCTGATAGTGGAATATAATATAATTTATAAGTATATTATTATATATTATTTTTAATATATTAAAATTGAATCAGGGATTTGAAGATTTCAAGTCGAAAATCTTCGCTTCCACGATACCTGCAAGTAATTGGTTCCTTCTCTCAGAGTTTAGTGGATGACCCAATGCAATAGTATTCCCAATCAGAACCAGTCTATCTCTGTCTTCGCTTATGATCACATTCGATTAACTAGAGCACTCGTATTTATAATATATAGATACCTATCTTAACATAAATATTTATCGCGCTGCTAGTAACTTTAAGATTCCAAATATTTTTCGAAGAATAAGTTTCCGCTTTTATGAATACGCCAGTTGGATCTTGTCGGCTAGTATTCCTTAACTTCTATAACTTACTGTAGTATTGATTATGCATTCGTGTAGAAAGAACAGACTCAGTGCGGAACAATCTCAAGATGTGATGTTAGCCTAAGCCCAAGACTGGTTGCAGTCCCGAAATCGAAGTATGAGGAAGACTATTCAATATTTTCAGCCTTGTGATGGCTGGAGTTGCTTATCCTTGCTTCTGCCATGATAATCTTAAGAGCCAAGCACTCAGTCGTCAATACGTCGCATGGTTGAAAATGGCTGTAATAACGGAACATATCGGCGAAATTATACGTAAAATACAGACAAAACATACACAGGACATCGACTCTAACCCATATCCATCAAATGCATACATACTATTCATACGTATGCATTAAGGAGGTGTTATGAAATATAAACTAAACAACAAGAATTGCGTTGAAGCGTGTCTCATCAATATGCCATGAGACAACCATGGTTAGATGGACTGATTTTTAATACTCCTTCAGAACACGCTCCCTAGACACCATTTCGCTATCACGTGCAATATGTTGTATGGAAAATCATTTCTTATTATTTAGATTTCATTTCAACGTGTCGCCAACGCGATCATCGATAGCGTTTCCTGATTACCTTAACATTTATGTTGTCGAACCAAAAACTACAATAGTTCATGTGCAGCTCTATACCAACAATTAGCGAATGGAAGTTAATGCGCAGAAGAGTAGGAAAACACTGCGATAGGCCCGCCAGGAACTGATACATAAAAGCAAGGAGTTCCACATGAATCTGTTCAACATAAATCGTTAGATAGGCCAGTTTTCATCTAGATCAGTGCCTACGCAATACAGAAAGTGATCATGTCCCTTCGACGACTCTTTCATTCTAGAAACATTGATCACAATATCAAAGTTATCTGTTACAAGGCCCTTGCTGAATCAGTTTTGACATATGGATGCCAAATCTGGTACAATCAGAGTGCAAGTACATTGGAAAGAATAAAAGTATTCGAAAGGAAACGTCTTCGTCCATGCTCTGGTCTGTACACAAAGCCCCAGACGATCCGATAAGAAGATAAAATATCCTTCGAATAGACCCACAGTATAGGTTGCTGAATGACTATGGCTAAATTATTCGCAGTTTGTGTTTTCTATTACTTTGGTTTGATTTGCAGCTCAATAATGCTTCAATTAGTGTTGTTTGGTAGCGTTGGGGACAAAAGAGATAATGCTAAAATTTAGGTTAGGTGTATTGTAATACAATGATGTAAGGAGAACATAACGTTTTTGATTGATTTTTACTAAAAAAAGGTTAAAGTATGGTTAATGATAATTTTGAATTGAAAAATTCTGTTTAATTTACTAATTTGGTTATCCATAGTAAGTTGTTTGATTAATTTGGTTGTTTTTCGATGTGCTTTATGTTCTTATAAATCTCTTCGACGGATAAATCAAGATACCACATTTAAATTGAATTGAAAATGAGTTATTAAAGCGAACACAAAAATAAATGTAATGCAAAATAGATAAATGTAGGAAATTCCAATTGAGAATTTTGAAGAGAAATATTTTACTATTAAGTTAAATCTACTCTAAGCGGCAGACAATTGTGTATAAGAGTGGTATAGGAAAAACTCGTGCATGCGTAGCTATAATTAAGATTTTTCTATTATTCTTAGTTTGATGTTCAGTTTTTCATGCTTTGATTTTAGTCCATTTTATTTTACTTGAAATAGTCGATACAGATCGTACTAGGCGCATGAATATTGCAGGACTTACTCAGTCGACGTTCTCGCTTTTTTCTTAAACCATTCGAGATGGATTGCACACCATTGTGTGTGCCTCCAGGCCTGTGTCCTTTGTTTATTCTTGAATTATTTATTTTTCCTCAGATTTAGATTAAGATTGGAATTTAGACCATAGTGAAAGAAATTATGATTATGATTAAATCTTAAGTATGTGTTGACTAATAATAGTAAAAATAGTAAATGAATGAATAGTAAAATAGATGATTAACAGTCAAATAGAAACACACTCGTCATTATACTACATACAAAGATGGACTTTCACAGAAAGTATCGTATTAATCTTACAAAATTGTCTTTTTGTTACAGAGTCGAATGCCAGGAGGTGAGAATGGAGTGCAATTAAGTGATTTTATTCATAAGCCGATAGATATGAATGTGAGTATGTTATCGCCCCTTGAAAGCCAAATTTCTAATCTCAATCATTTAACAGGCTTTATTGGAAGCGGCCGTTCCCGTAGTTACATTTCAATTCGATGGAACTTCAGTGAAAATTGATCAAGAAGTAGTTGCATCCACCGGAGATGAAAATCAAGACCTTACCCAAGCGATTATTAGTAAATCGATAGAGAAAGTCGCGAATGCCGCATATTTTGATCGCCTAAACTCATGGCTCGGACAAATTATTCAACGTGACTGTAGCAACGTAAGTCTCTTCATCGTAGCCTACAAGGAGTGAAAATCACTCTTTATATAACATAATGAGTAATCTTAAATTTGAAAAAATTTCAGTTCGACTTCGAAATAATTGACCATCAAATTCATGGAACATGCATACGATTTTGCCCGTTGGAACTAGGACTTGGTGAACATCCTCCAACATCGGATAATCTAGAAAATTTTGCACATTGTTTAGAAGCACACGTTGACATTTTACGAGCAACTGTTAAACATAAAGCAACATTTAACAAACTTGTTGAGAAGAGCGAAGTATTACGCTTAGTTCCGCTACCTGATTGGGCTGGAATGGGTGGAGTACGATTTGTACCGGAAGGCTGGGAAACTTTGCTCACCGATCAAGCAAAAACCGAACTAAATAAATTGAATACCGATTTAGTTGAAGCATTGCGGTCAACAGATAACGCATTTTCATTAGGCGAAGGCTCAGACGGTTTAATATGCGTTCGTTTCGGAATGGTTACACACGATACAGATGTTGAAGAACTTCTAGATTTAGTAATATCCGTTGGCAAGGGCGTGCAGGAAAATTCTAAAGTGTTAGACACTATGGCCGAAATAGTGAAAAAGGTAATTAAAGTGTTGAACGCATGTCAAAATGCTGTAACTTACATCGCTATATGATTAGGGAATCGAAACTGCTACGCTTGACCTTCAACGTGAATCTGAAGAAAAGCTCTGGTCAGAAGGTATACTGAGGCATGTTCCGGTTGTCGGACGTATGGTTAATTGGTGGTCACCACCAATCAAAGAATCGGGCATTAAAGGCAGGAGCCTTAATTTAACGCAAGGCGTTGTTGAAAGCACTGAAAATATTTATAAGTAAGTAAATTAATTGGTTGTCTGCTGATATCTTGCCTAATCGACATCCTTGGCAGGTATCACATGCAAATGACTGGTGCTCCGAACCAACTGCCAGCAAATAAATCGCCACCTACACCCATGGTTCAAACGCCGGTAGGAACCACTTCGGCTGGTCATTCACGAAGTGTAAGCCAAAGCAGCGCTGTTTCAGCTTCGGCATCGGTAACTTCAGTACAAGAAAACTCTTCGCAAAAGTAGGACAATTAAATTCTAAAATAAATGTAATAAGCAAAGTTTGTTATTAAATCCGATTCAAATTGAATAAATAACAAATGGAAAAGTTAATTGAGAAAAAGTGAAACAAGAACGAAAACAAACATTTATAATATTAAACGACCTAATTTCACAACATTTTCGAACGTCGAGTTGAAAATTTATTTTTGGAACTAAAATTATCTGATTTATATTCATTTATAGTTAATTTGAATTTTCAGCTCATGCTGATTGAATAGAACTTATGGTTTAACCGTCGACCTACGGTTTTCCCATCGCATTCTATTCGGTAAACGTATTGTCTATACGTGATTATATTCCTCAATCTGCTATATTTTATTGTAACAATTAGTTCACAAGTGCTTGGAGCACAAGTTTTCATGTTATTTTAGTTGTGTTTAGTTATTACAAATTTTTAAAATTCTTAAGATTATCCAATACTTTTATTTGTACTTTAATTTAATGGAATTTGTTAATTTAAAAAAAAAAAATAGATTTTTCATTCCATTTTCAATAAGTAAGATTCAACAGGGAAAAAATATAGTACTGCAATATAATTTAGGTTTGGTTCATTCGCCTTTTAATAACATCAACATATAAGTTTTCATTTACAGCGAATGGAACGAAAACCCATTCGCCATTATAATTTCGCTTGCGATTTCCCATGCAACATGATAAATAGTTAGTACCATATAAGTCATGCAAGTGATATGCAATTACCAAATGGTTTACACATTAAAATTCATTTTTGAAAACAGAATTTATCGGTTGGATTTTTATCTTTGTTCTTAACCATTTAATTGAATTCAATTCAATCGAATTAGGAAACGAATGTGGAATGCACAATAATATAAATATATTGAATTTAAGAACGAATTATGTGTGGTTATTGTTTAAGATTGATTATGTTGGTTTAGTAGGGAATCCACACAATGATTACCTAGAGAAAATAAACTGCAACCGTTTAACAATTTTTTTTTTGTGTCGATTAGGTGAGCGATTTAGCTTTTCCATATTACAACTCGTTGTTAGTACGTGTTTTGCCTCTGCAAATGTTGACTTTATTAATTCATAATTTTAATTTAACAAGTACTAACAAATATTTGTTAGTTACATTGGTTATGGTTAGCCCGCAAAATGAGTTAAGCTGATTCTAAGGGCATGAAAAATATTCTCAGTGATGCATACAAATTTCATGCGCTATTTTTAACTTGAATTATTAGTGTTTATCAATTGAAACATTTATAATCCAACTAAAAATATATATTTAAATTAATAGATTTTAATAATTATAAAAATATACAGCTGAAGAGCTTTTTCTTTCGTATCTGTTAAAATGAATTCTTTTCTCAGTGCCAGCAGACTTATTTTGAAAGCACCGTTTCATGTCTATCTCCTTATAAAAGCACCAACTTTCTTCACCAAAAAAGTTGCCTGTATAACGTCCCAAAGTGTTCGTTAAAAACACATTTTTCAGCCAATAAACGAATATAAACAGAACGTAAACCCCAGTTCGTAGTGTAAGCAAAATCGAAAATGACGAGGTACTGCCATGATAACACCTTTTAAAAAGGTGATTCATTTTGACATATGGTTTTTAATCTCAAATCTCAAATAAAAGGTATAAAGTTGAACACTATAACAAAAATTTTATTTAAGGCGGAATAAACATGTATGGCATTTACTTTTTATCAATAACTTCTTTTAAATAACCGCGACTACGCCGTACGTACGTAAATGATCCTTCCTAAAGTTACAATTTTGGACGACGTGTTCCGGCATAGCAACCGGTATCGGTAATGACGCAAGCAGTGTTGGCGTCCAAAGAGTCTATTGATACTTGCTTATCCCTGAAGACCAGAGACTTCAACAGAAAAAGCAATAAAACAATGATGATCAGGAAAAATTAAGTTTCATAAAAAATTGTGGATAGTGCATGAATAATATCGCATATAATAATTGAATAATAACGCAGTGAAATGAAAGGTCAAAGGCGGTTACTGAATTTCGAAGTACATATGGCTAATTATTAAAGAACAATCAATGTTGCCAAAACAAACTTTAAAGGCAGACGAGACAGGTTTGTTTTAGAAAGAACTGCCCTCAGAGCCCGGTTTTGAAGTTCGTCTAATGTCGTTGTTAGGATCTAATGCTGAACTTTTGTACGTACAAACACATTAAAAATTACAATCAGAACCGTCTTCCTGTCATTTATAAACCTACAGTTTCTGCGCGAAAAATTAAATGCACTGATATGTAACACAAAACTTCTTAGAAGCGATGCATCCAATTCATGTTAGTTCAAGAAAGATATGGTAATATGTCTGATCTTTTGTTTAATAATGAAGTGAAAATTTAAAAGAAAAGTGTTTATTTGAAAAAATCGTTTTCAAGTATTTATTTATACATAAACTTGCGACTTCTTATTAAATGTTTTGTGCGTAAAAAAATCATCTGAATACTGTTGGTTAGTTTCAGTTGACTCAGTTTCTTCACCTATTAGTTTGACTTCTGTATGAATGGTTTAATTTCCGGAAATTTTTATCATACAGTTTCAACAAATTAAACTGTGAAAAAATTGTTAACTGTATTCAAGAAGCAACTCAACGGTGATGTGATACTTCAAATATTGCCAAGACTACTAGCTTACCTAGGAAAATGGAATTTTGAAAAAAAAAAACAACACCGAATGACTTGTGGAAAAGAAAAGTGGACGGATTTAATGGTGACTCTTCTTCGCTACGTGAATAATGAAGATATGTTATGGAAACTTATCGTTTACGAGATGTTAAATCTAATTCATTATATAGGCTGGATTAATTTTACCAAACAAGTTGTCTAGTTGGCCTTTTTCAATCGCCTAATCCGAAGAAACAGCGAACAGAACTAAATAATCTATAGAAGCTGATTACAAACGATATCCCATCTTAAGATTCCCAGCTCCAGCTAAGCTTAGCTTTTTGCTAGGATGTTTTGAAGCATTACTTGATATTATTTTTGTGAAACAGCTCCATTGCCACAACCCGGAAATTGAAGTACCTTGACATTGTCTACCTTTATTGAAGGGAACTTATACTTTCGTTGAAGATCCACATCAAATGTTACACGAGCATTCTTTTATAAGTTGTTGATTTCCTTGTTGCAAAAAATTCGACGCTGGTACTCTTTCCTCCAGCATTTCAAATAGATCAGCAGCATTAATTGATTATATCCTTTCTACAGACGGGTCTGATTTTTGTCTGTATTGGCTTTACGGGCTTTCACAGCGACTTTTATTGATTGAAAATCAACCAGTTATCAAATTTGTACGGAATCAATTTGTTTCCCCTTCAATGGTCTCATTTTATATTTGGCTGACAAAATATAAATTCCGTGCTGGACAAAAGCGTTTATGGACGGAATTTTTTCGTCAATTGTAGATATTTATATTTTAAATTTTCATGTATTCTTATTTTTAAGGGGCTATACCAGTGTAACCTATAAAAAATTAGGCGATTTTCGGGAGTTTTTTTAAAAGAAAGTACTCGATAGAATGTGTTGGAAGTATTTTGGACATAATAAGGAATATTTTCAGCTATATTTTAAGATTTCTTTTTTACAAAAATATTGAAAAATAACGGAGTTATGTGCTGTCTTCGGAGGTGCCAAAAAAGTTTCCCAACTGCTGATATGACTCCGGCCGAATGAGTAGCTGAAACCAAAAAAATTTACCAAAATTATTAAAGTTGAAGGTATTTCCCATACAATACACCTTTTCTTTCCTCGAAAAATGCCTGCTGGGAGGCTTATAGGCTTATAGGAGGGAATACTTGCCTCCGGGCTAGTCATCCCTCTTTTGATGACGGCGCATGACGTATCTCCGCCTGCTTGATTCGGCCGTCATCTCTTTAAACTGCATATTCTTCCGCGATGGGGCCTACAACCACGCCCATCACTTTCATCATTTTTAAAATACTTTAAAAACCATCATTTAATATTGAAACCGCTAGGAAATTAGCGAGCTCAATTGTTTTCATCCCGCTGTGGTGTTTAGGAGCAAATTGCCATAGCAACCCATTATAACTTGCATTATTGAATTGTGTGTTGCCTCCTTTGCATCGCTCTAGCAATTCCCTTGAACTCAGTATAAATTGGTTTCAAAGCTTCCGTAAAATCCTTATCAAGCGGTAAATAATCGTGCTTGAAGCTTGATAAGTCCATTCCTTGAGCTTCCGCGTGACGATAATAACACCAGCTATTCTCACCCACGGGGAAATTATGATGGTTTGGAATTTTATCTGGTGAAATAAGTGATAAAATGTTGCCCAAATTTCTTTGTGCATATCATCAACATTATCTTGATGCCTGTTAAATGCTAATCCGTTATATTTCTTTAATTTATTGATAACTTGATCAGTCAACTTCTTCGTATTCTTACTCTTTCCTCCTAATCCTTTGGTTCGTTTTTTTAGATTACGGCATCGCGTTCCCGTTCTTTTTTTACATATGGGTTGAAATCCAATAAGCCTTTGTATGCAGCACTATCACCGTCGCAATGTAGCGCGTGTATTTCACTCCGTATTGATCGATTGAGCGGCCAAACATTTCTTTTACACTGTCAACTTCCATTTTTCCAGCCGACCCAACATGATTTGCATCGCAATCGTCATACTCTTCATACCATTCTTCGTATTCTTCAGGATGAGTATATTTTTTCTTTTCCCATAGTTCACAACTCTCACAATCGTTTCGATAATTTTTTTACTATATTTACCTGCAAGAGTTGTGACATCGAAACATGAAGTGTGGCCGCGTTTTTACCATGTGCTGTCTCCAGAAACTGTTAAGCAATCATCCGAACCTTCTTCTTGTAAAGTTTTTGCTTTTTCTTTGGTTAGAGCTTTTTCTGTACTCCATTTATAAATGATTTTAGCAGCTTTAGTTATCTTTTGAAAGCATCCAACGAAAGTATTGTTATTAAACTTTGAAAGCATCCAACGAAAGTATTATTATTAAATTTTGGAAGGAGATCCATCAAGCCACAAAATAGATTTAATCTATGGATACCGATGCCTAGAAGTCGCATTATAAATACTATACGACGATTTATTTCATAAGTATTATCAATTGTCGGTCCACAATTCACATATGAAATACTGCACACACATGACACAACGATTTGAAATCCTATACCTCGTGAACTTGTTTGATTAAACTTGATGTCTTTTTTACAAATTTTGCAAACATCCAAAGCACTTATTGCACTGAAAACTGAGAAAAACTCGATAAAACAGTATCTATGCGTTTGTTCAACGACAATTTCGTTATCTCCGGTGTGTAACAGTTTTTCAGCGGCTGTACTGGTATTTGCGGTAGACTGTTCGTATGTAAAACGATTTCCTGAAAATCTTCTTTTCTTAGACCTCGATCTAGATAAAGGATAATCGTGAGAGCCTTTTTGGATAATACTCATTTTCGTTGCGTTATGTAGTGTACGACAGCTGAGAGTAAACTGGGCAGACGTTTCGACAACAGTGCCTAACGGCTCCAAAATATATGTAAAATGGCAATAAACTATATTTCAAGGACGGTGTACACCTATATAGGCCCCCTATATTAGCTATGTTCTATTTACAATGCGAAAGATTCGAGTAACTACACACTAACTCCGAAACTCCGTCTATAGCCAGGTGGAGCAGTTTATACCTGCGAGCGATTGCTCTTTAGAACGCTGCCATTGGAAAACTATTCAAGATACGACCTTGCCGCTTTCACAGGATATTTTTGGATTTTTTGAAAGTGTCACACTGGTATAGCCCCTTAAAATTTTCATGTATTCTTTTTATTCAGTCTTCTTTTGTGTCAGATTCCTGCCAGTAGTACTTCATAATGTTGGCTTTCATATGTGTGGTCGACATTGAACTCTTTTTCAGTTTTTCTGGTTCTAGCATATTCTTCCTCTCCGTCTTTTTGAGTTCCTGTCTCCTCTCATTTAATAATTTTTCCCCCTTTTATTAATTTTCGTTAGTTTAGCTTCTTGCATCCTATTTTTCAACATTTCTTTTCAATTTACAATTTACAATAGGTGGATGCATTCTTCAAATCATTTGCCTTTTATTTGTTGTCGAATTCTCCATTGCCTCGTTTACATTCTGTTTCCTATGATTATCAAGGGATTGATAATCCTCCTTCCATATCACTTTCTCTGAAAGCTTCCCTTTCAATTATTATCTTTAGAAGCTTCTCTCCATGTATTGCTAGCAGATAGGTACCGACGTCGGATGGACTACCGGGGGTCAAAAGCTCCTTTATTTCATGGGATTTTCATTAATATAATCAATTAAAATTTCATAATGAGTCTAGACATATCCACACTAATTATTGTGTAATCAAATATAAATTTGATAAATTAATTTAATAATATAATTATGGTTAATCATCTGGATATGGGTAACAGATCTGAACGATAATTTTTCATGGTAATTACGATTATTTATTTGTAGTTGATCATGTACCTGGTTCATTAAGTTATCTTCTTTTTTTTGAATCCTAGAATCATTTATGAAGAATAATTAAAAATAAAACATGCTCTGAACTTTCCAAAGATAAAAGAGTTATTACAATATGCATAAACACCGATAAAACAAAAATGATTAAAACTAATTGCTATAATTAACATATTATGTTTTATTTTTTATTCGATAAACATTTCCTTTTTACGAATTTGACTTATGGTTAGACATTGTTTAAATTTATAATCATTTGTCAAATTATTTTCCTTTCCTTCCACTTCTTTCTTACTCTTGTCCCCTTTAGAAAAAAATCTACGAATTTAAATATCAATGGTTTGTTATTCTTTTTCTTTTAATTAATTATAGGATCTATTTTATTGTTAGAGCTTTATAAAATTAACATCAAACTGAATAGCATTTGCTTTAAAATCCCTTAAAAGTAAGAGTGCATTGCATTGAACTGTATAAATTTTGGTTTGTTTTTGAATCGAGCATTCATATCGTTTGTTGATTTTATTTAAATAAATTTTTTTTAGTAGAATTTATGCTTTGTTTTTTTTATATAAATTTTGCTTATTTCTTGTTGATTTTTAATAGTAAATTTGCTTGTTGTCGATTGCTTCACAACACCTGTAGATGCATAAACGCTAAATGTATTTAGTCATATAAAATTAAAAAAACACTTATCATGTTTCCATCATTTAAACAGTCAGTAAGTCATTTGGTTATGTAGTCTTGTTAATTTTATTTTATTTAGCTGTTATGGCTTATGAAAAATATTTTTGTTCATTATGTACGCTTTTACTTATTGGCTGTGATACATGCATAATTACAAAAGCAAAAATGAGAAAAATACTTTCAGTTGTGCGTCAATGTTAAAATAGGGATATATTAATATCGAGTTTTTAAATAAGCTGTGAAATATTGCCTAAATTGTTTCTAAAATATTTTCGAAGCTAGGTGTATTCTCACTCAGTAAAGTCCTGGAGTGATAATGTTAAGTTAAATTAGGACTAAATGAATTTCACTTAAACACTCAAAATATCGAAGTTTAGGTGTAAAATAATTATTTCAGACTTTCTCCTTCTTTCCTCAGCCTACAAAAATCTCAAACGTCAACGAAATCCTTGATCCAACACGACCATCGTAATTAAAGGCACACGGCTCTTCATCTGACTTGAAAAAAAAAATGGAGTAGGAACACTCGGGAAAATTGATTTCAAAATATAATATGTAGGGTGTTGCACGGTAATCAATCTGCATGTAATGGTAACTTTTAATCGAATGGTAGCTGATAAGTAAAAATACACGCAATTAACATAATTACAGTAAAAGATGGTGTTGAAATCAATTTACATGTCTTACATGTCAAAACATTTTCGTATATAAAATTTTAAAAATTGGTCGTGTCTTTTCTTTGAATAATTTCCTTTAAATAATTTCTAATAGGCAGTAAAATTCAGCCTGGGTTCGAAATTATAAAATCGTGTTTTATCTGACCTTCTTCCAAGATTCAATATGATTTATCTATAACTCAAAATTTTTAACTTTCGTCTTGTATGGATTTTCATTGACTAAGTGAATTAATATCCTCGACAACTACATATGTTTATTTCCTTAGTTCGAGCTAATTTCACAGAATTGCAACATATGATGAATGTACGCCGATGTTGTAGACAACACGTGAAGCTATTAAACTTTGTCCTAAATAAATAAATAAAATATATAATATATTACGAATTGCGACGAATAGATAGTTAAATTTATTAACTAAGCATAAATTACCAGGCAATAGTCCAAGATAAAAAAGAGAAAGCGTATTTCCAGGATGTCTGATAACATCAGTTGGATATTTGTAATTATGCAGCAATTAGGCAGTTGATTCAAAACTAGCCGTCGAATGGTTCAAATGACTCTCCCCACCCCGATTCATACAATTAAAATTTAAAAGATGACCCCTAAATGATTGGTTCAACGCAAATTGAACGCTATAGCAATTTGCTTTTGTTTCCTTTACGAAGCAATGATTTAGGTTTTCACTTCCAGCTAGCAAAGACTTCAACAAGGAAGTGTAATGAACGACAAACTTCAGTTAACAGCTTGAGTTCCAGCCATTGCCATTAAACGCACAGTGGTAAGCTTGTGGTACATGAAAGAAGATGATAATCACATTATGCAGGACAAAACAAACAAAACAAAGTAATGGAGTCATTTGTCTTGCAACATTGAAGGGAGCATATGAAACATGCAGACAAAGTATGGTCACGATACATCAAAGAGTTGGCTGGTGAATCGACAACAGTGCGGAACATCTTTTAATTAGTAGATCCACACTTTTTACTCTGAAAGAAACCGCAAACCACCATACGACTCCTTACCGACAGTCTTTCCTGCGAAAAATCTTTAATGAGAAAAAAAAGTTGTTTTTTTTCTCTCCGAAACGAGTATTTGAACGATTCAAGGGAACACACGAGGAATGCCTGATGAAAAAAAAAACATTTTCATCTCTGTCGTACAAAACACGGAGTATAGCGAGAAAAAAAGTATTATGCTGGTCAATAGAAGTTAAGAAGTTCGTTGCCGGTTATTAAGCAAGCACAAACTTCCTAGGAAAACGCTTATCTAAATTACTTGCATCTATCCTATCTTCAATATTCACGACAGACGATGCTAGCGTTCTAAGAAGGCTAAAGGCAAGTATTCATTGCCTTAAATTAGAGCCACAGGAGTTCCTAGAATTAACTACGAAACGGATTAAGACAGTAGCTGAAGTAGTTATTATATTTGTGTCCCAGCAAATAAGTGACTTGTTTCATAAGACATGCCAGGGAGTATTCAATAGCAAAATGAGGCATATAGACAAAATACAAGACGAAGAAACAGGACCAGTTAAACTAAACCTCAAAAAACTGTCAATATAAACATAAGACAAAAAAGAAATAAGACAAAGACAAAAGAAATAATGTAACGAAAACAAGGAAAAGTTGTTGACATACAAAATTAACGTAAAACACAGTGAAAAGCCTACGGCGAAGTTTTCAGTCAAAATATCTTTTGTGTACAACGAAGATAGGAATAATAGTAGAATATAACAAAGAACAGTTCCACCAGGTATTTTACTTTTGAGAACATCTGAGCTCTCGATATTCCACGTTAAGTGAGATAATAAGATTAACTGAAGCGATAAATGTCCGCACTGCAACGCTGGAAAATGTTCAATAATTGTCCATTTAACACAACAAGGCCAGAAAACCAAAAAAGCGTCAGGAATCGACGACATCCCAGCAAATACAAACATACAACAAGAACGCCAATGGGTTTGCACCTCCATTTTTGGGTTCGAGTGTGAAGAATCCACTTTACAAGTAGGAAGTCTTATACAGTCCTGGTGATTTTCAAGTACATCAACATGTACAAGGGAGAGATGCTTCGCGTATAGAAAACCATATAAAGGGTTAATTATCAAAAGAGCATCCGAAAAATGCTAAAAGCGTTTGGAATGTTACTTAAGAAGAACCATTTGAGCAAAATGGCATTGAGATCGATGGCAAATCAAAAGGTTGTACGAAATATGTCAGAAGTTTTCAAAAAATGGGGTTGTACGGACGAGTCTTGGATATTGTAAAGAGTATTTGAGAGAGTACGAAAGAAGGAAGGGCGAACGCCACTAGAACAGTCTCAAATGTAATGAATGGATTCGATTGACGAAGAAAATTCAAAGCTTCTCTCATTCCAAATTCGAAGGATATGGAGAAAAATTCAAGCAAGTTGAAGACGCGATATCCAGAAACGTATGGTGTAAGACATTTTATTTTGAATGGCGACGGCTCTTCAGTGGAGTTACCCAAAGTATTTTTGAAAAAAAAAAAAAAATATTGCATTGCTTGGGTTATAGAAAAAATTTGAATAAGTAATCCTACTGACGATTTCATAACTTGACAATTTACTTAAGGATAAATTTACTTTACTTTATAAACAAAAAAGAATTTTTTTGGGAAAAGAGAATCTATTATTCACGTCTTTAGACGGATAAATATTTCAAATACTTTTCAACCTTGTGACACCAAGATAGAAAAGAAGTAAGTTATAAAATTATTTTTCACTTTTGTTGAAATATTTGAGGTCTTTATAGCTCTCTAAAAGTTCTAGTGGATGCCTATTATCTATGTTTAATTCGTTAATAACATCACTTGCTAACTTTTGATAATGTTTAATCTTATTATGCGCTGGTTTTGCTTTAAAAATTTTTGTTGTAAAACAACCTAAATTTGTATCAATACAACGCAGCCAAGAAGCTATATGTTTTGATTTTCATTGAATAATACCAATCGACAGCTCAACAACCTTTAGAACTGTGGAAGACCTGAAGTCCTAGGCCAACTAGTAAAGCCGATTCACTTTTTGATATAAATATATGAGCTAGGGAAATTCTAAAGTCAAGTCAAGCATACAAGCTCTTTCATCGGTATTCAGTAAAATAAAAAAGGATACTAGAAACTCTAAATTATTTAGAAGGGAATATAAATTGATTTATTGGATATTTAGCGTTAGTATAGCGCGGCGGTTCTCAACCAAACGAAAATGTCGATGGTGCGCTTTGTCTCAAAATGAACTAAATCTACTTATTGTCCGTCAGCTAGTGAAATGAAAACAGTCACAAATCTATGTTAATATAAAAGAAAATAGTTGGAAGGGTTTTACTTGATGATAACATTTAACAGAATACTGAGGAAACTTTGAAAACTAAAACACAAAAGAGAACGATTCATTAGCATTAAATTTGACTTTTCCATTGATCAAAATGTTATCGTAATTCTACCTTTTTTTAGCCGGTATTTATTGAAAGTCGTTCATAACTCGGAGTAATTATTAAAAATAATAAAATATTATTTTATTAAAAATAATACAATAAATTATTATATTTGAATTAAAAAGTGATTTTTGGCAAATTATAGGAAACTAGCGTAAAATAAAAACAGTTTAACATGTGGTTGTAGCACATTAAGTACTGTTTCTATTATATTCTAGAAAGAACAAAGTCGATACTATAATAACTATTTTGCATACAATCAAAATTTAATTTCCATCTAAAATTTTGCTAAGAAATACTTTCAGAGACGCACACTCATTTAATATTCTTCAAAAACAATTTCCTTAATAATTTCAAAATGGAAGAATTACATCAAAAGAATTCAGTTTTTTTATTTAAAAAAGAAATATGAATTAGTCTTGACTCAAATCGATTATGGTAAAGTAATATCAGTGTAAATAATATCTAGATTGAATCAAGTTCTATATACTTCTAGCTGAATGCTAAATTTATCACACTACAACAACGGCTCTTATGTAATAATCGTCGAAAAATCACCTTCCTTTCGTGGAAAGTACTACTTAGTAATTATTATGGTACTATTTATTTTACGCCTTTTCAGGTAGGTTATATTATCATTAATTTTGGTTTTCTCAATTACAGTATAGTAATAATAGTTCTATTAATAACCTTATACATATTATACAGTGCACATAGTATATTCGCATAAAATATGTAGAAAGTTGTAGCAAATTGTTTCACAATCATTTTATTTATATTTATTTATGTAGATTTGCCGTTATTCCAAGATATAATTACGGGACAATTTAACTAACTAAAATCTAGGTAGACATCATTTTACCATTTAAGAGGTCATACTTTCCGATATTCAATGAACTAGACAGTGTTTCCTTTTGTAAATACGTAATATATTTTATACACCATTTGATTTGTTTGTTGTATTTTAAACGATTTTTATAGTATAAAAGTAAAAATTGTGTGCGAATTGCTTAAAAGTTCAGTCTCCTATCAGTTTAAATTAAAGATTTTGCATCTATGACCACTTAAATATATAAAGATGTTGATGGCAAATGGGTTTTAGCATAAGTTATAAACTAATAAACTAAGAATTCATATGCCAATTTTTAATACAATTGGAGCCTTTGAAATTTGATTCCAATATTACATTTTATGTAACTTCATTATCTTACAGCTCTTAACAGAACACTAAATACATTTCAGTTTAACCTGATAAAGAGGGTAACTATCATCTGATGGCTTATTTCGCGAATATATGTTTGATTTTCTCGTATCAATATAATCTGACTAGAATATGCAATTTTCACAAATTTTGCAGCCTGTAGCGATATCTATGCATTTCTCATTCATCAAATCAGCATCATTAGTTATCGGAATACAAAATTGGTATTCCGATTGTTGAGCAAAGGTATTTAGTCATTAAATTGGGCTTACTTAAAAATACAGATCAACTTGGATCATTTGGAATCCTAATCTACAGTTCAGTCACAGCATAATTAGATTCGTCGTTTGGATTAATTGTTGTGTCCTCGGACGAGGTAACTGCCGTTGAATTATTATTTGGTGTTTTTGGTGATTGTACCGAAGATGGAGGTGATGCGGGCTTTTGTTCGGGCAATACAACTACTCCTTTTTGCATAGTTTGCGCATTATTTAAATGCATCGCACCATTCCGGGGAGGTGATGTTGGCGTACCAATTTTTGGTGGTGGTATTGCTTTTGCGTTTGGTGGAAGTTTCATTGGTGGACGTTGTAAAGTTCTAAAAAGATAAATATTCGGTTAAAGCCATAAACCAGTTTGCTTACTTAGTCAGTTTGCTTACTGCTTTCAGATAAGTGGATAAAAAATATTGGGCTTAAAAATATACAATCTAGTCTAAGTGCATGTATGCAAGAGCTGAAAAAGAAGAACGTTTCATCCCAAAAAGAAAATTGTGCTACTAAGCATGTGTTACCTAATGCTATCTACTTCTTCCTACAGTCATTGTTATTTTGAAGACCATCTAATAAACTTTTTCTTAACGAGAGGTCATGCTTGAGGTCGTCAACCGAGATAGAACCGAACAGTTCCAAAAAAAAAAGAATAATAACAACAAAGCAAACGATTGGCAGGCTTTCTCATCCTTCTTTATAACCTCTTCGGGTAACGTCTTCCGGAAACTGTTGGGCCTAAAGACTAAGATCTAAGAGCTATGGGCTCGATGATTTGTTGGTGTGAATCAAGAACAAAAATATAAGAGAAGTCAATATGCGAGCACTGTGATAGTAAGCACCCCACGACGTATGGAAGTTGCCTGAGGTATCCGATGATCGTAAGGAAGACGTTTGCATGAATTGCCTCGAAACGAACACTAGAATAACAGAAACCTAAGAAACAAAAACCTCCACGAAAAGATTTACACTCAAATACTATCTTTCACTAATTCACAATACAAGATCACTGAAAAAATAGGCGAAATTTTCCTTAGATGACTAAAGCCATGTTTGTGAATTGTGAGACAATACGAAAGAAAACAAAATGAATGGCAATCTCTTATAGTTTCTATGACCTTCCATATTCTAAACTAAAATAGAAGATTAACTCAAATGAGCTGCAAGCAATTTTCATCATACGAAAAAGGCTAACAATGAAAAACTTATAAATTCACAATGAAAAAGTCACATAGAAACGAGCAAACATGTAATCAGGACTAACTTATGATAATGAGCTGCCACACACTAATCATATCTATAATCATACCCACATATACAAGAACACTTCCAGGTATTAAATCATCCTATTACTCTCCGTAGTTGTTCTCTAGAAGACGATTATATTAACAAAGTTACTTATCCACGTTACTTATGGCTAACATGTGAATATCAGAACATAACAGCTTCTATTCTTCTTTGAATAAAGCTGCCAAGAAAATCTTAGAAATTCTCCTTGGAAAATCATGTAAGCGCTTCCAAGTGTAGACTATTTACGAGAAAAAAACTACAACTTACTGAAGAATACCCCAATAAACCTATGAAATATAATAACATATAAGGCACATTATCACGCAATTTTGGCACGAGTAAAAAGATGTTAAAAAACTACTATATAAAATGGTTCTAACTTATTTTAAGCATAGTTTTAAGAATTGGACAGTAGTGCGTCCGATCATTGTTATCAAAAAAATGGTCAGGAAGAATTGAAAATAATTTTTTTTTGCTTAGTTTGAACAATTTGTAAAGTTATGCTTATTTCATTTAGTGCTACTAATTTTTTTTGAGTATGATTCTCTATGATCTATTCCTTTTTCAAGAGAGTATCTTTAACAATATTGCTGACTATTAAAAGATGATAAACTGATGCAACATTCATACGCATCGACAATTTAAAGAACAATGATTGCTTGCTCGGCTTATTGGAGTCAAATATTATCCACTGAATATTGCGTCGAAATATAATCTACTGATTATATCAATATAATGTACTGGCTGCGGCTGGACCATCAGACAATTTGTTTTATTTTTAAAATCAGCAGGATTTATCATTTTTATAATAATAATGTCTCTAAGATGTCAGGCGTTAGCTGCAATAGATTGCTGGAGCCGATTTGTAAAGTTTTAAGATTTGAAATTCTTGACACAGAGTTCACTTTTTCAGCTCTCCGCTCCTTTAGTTGAAGCAAGTTTTTGGGGGTCAAGTTAAGACACTTTTTCCTTAAAATAAAGAAAGAAGTCGCATATGTTTGAATCGGGAGATCGTCCAAGCCACCCCATGTCACCCTTTACATGCACAAGACGTCCGAGAAACATTTCTCTTATAGCATTTCGAGAATTTTGGGCTATGTGGGCCGTAGTCCCATGTAGTTGTAACGAAATTCCTGCTTCAAAAAGTACGAGCCCTTAACACCAAATTGTGATGTGGTGTACGATGAGTACAGTTTTCAAAGAATGTTGCGGTCGTTTGTGAACAATATGGAGCTTGTTTTCAGCCAAGTAACGAAAGTTTTGTTAATTGACAAACCTGCTTAGATGAAAATGTCCCCTGTCGCCGCTGAGAAGTGCAACCTCAGGAGGGATCACTGCAAAGATTTCCTCACACAGTTTTTTGCAGCAGTTGGTGTAGTCTGCTGGGTTCAATTCTTCGTTATTCAACAGGTAGTTCAAAAGGCTCGCGGGACGGGAGTATGGCTATATAAGGATCACGTTATTTTACGAGTACTTTTTCTGAGACGTATAGAGGGTTCAATTACAATGTTTAATAAAATTCAGGTTATTATTCATTGAGATATAGTTGGAAAACAAATCAGGACAAAATTTAAAACAAGCAGAAAATTTTGTATTTGTATTTTTTGAAAACCTCAACAAACTCGGAAGAATTATATTGGAAAATCCCTACTCATAATAGAAAAACTTGTAAAAATGATCGGAATGCTAGCTACAACCATATTGAGCTCCTTCAAGCGATCATTTTGGCACCCCAAACGTCGCTGCTGAGAGTACTCACACATCAGAAGAAGCAGGGCCGAGTTTAATGTTGCCGCAGGCATTCAGCTAAATGTGGTGAAAAGAGGGATATAGTTGTAGCCCAGACTTTGAAGGCAAATCTAACTTGACTTGATTACTATAAGCGTAAGTTGAAGAAGGAACAAAAACCGCACACCGCTTCCTACAATATTCAAGATGTGAAGAGTATTCAATTCAGCAAACTTATTGATATAGCCTTGTATATACCACATTCTTCATAAGTGGTGGTTTAAGGATCAAATACGGTTCAAAAGAACCACCCCACTAAATGGTCCCACAAACGTCTGAACGAAGTAATAAGGATAATGTGAGGTGAACAGTAAAAACGATCGGTTGGGTCTAAGGAAACACATGATGGAAAATGAGGCATATCATTTGTGATGAGTTCAAAGCTCTCGAAACAATTTGCATGTTAAGAAAAGTTCGCGGCGCGATTTCGTATGTTTCAAATAAGATGTAATGCAGATTCTATGGTGGGTGTTTTCTTCATTTAAAAAATGCCGAGATATACAATAATATCTCTTTATATTTCATGAATCGATTAAAAATATTGTAAGTATATATTTCAAAGAAGGTATCGTACATACGGTTTACAAGCCGTGAATAGGGAATTATATATTATATCGTTTAAAACTTACAAATACCTTAGTATAATATGTGCTTACACTGTATAGATAAGTGATTTTGATCTCAGCAGTTTAAATTCCCGGAAAATTAACTCTCATTGACAAAACATCACCAGGGCCAGAATAAGCTAATTTTAGATTGTTGCTAATTAAGCAACAATTCTTTCACAATCTTGTAAATTTCATTTAAAACTAAAAAAAAATTAAACAGGAAATGTTTATAAATCTGAAGTAATAATAATTTTCGAATAATATTAAGAAACAAATATAGCAGAATTGAATCCTATAGCATTAGTAGCGACGATGGCGTTTCACATTATCAGTATACTCTTAGTCTACATCCGAACTGGTCCTAGGAGAGATCAAGTATCCAATCATGGTCCTGGATTCAACAGAAGATTGTGTCATAGCACACTCGAGTAGGGGGTAGAGGCTTGGTGAAGCACATTTAGTTGGTTAAGAGCATCGCAAGTTGAGGTATTGCAATATTTTAAATTCTTGTCTTTATCAAGCCCGCGGTCGGATTTCGCGACTATACATTAGAATCACTGAATGTCCTCGAAACACATCAAAATATTTGCTCAAACTGGTTTCGAACACGCATCCCTGCCGCTTCTCGTCAGGTGCCAACTCACAGGCCGGGACGCATCGATTGGCACTACCAGCTTAGGTGGATGTCGACTGGTTATTTACTAGTTATGAATATTGCTCTACAGCTTTGAACTTCTCCTATATTCCAAATTGCCTTTGGTCTGGCTTTATCAATTTCAGAAGTTTTTAGTAGATCAATTTTTCCATTTTCACTTACAACATTGTAAGTGATTTATACCCTTGCTAAGCTAACTCCGCGAAGACTCATGGGTTCGGAAGTTCTTGAGCTCTTTCCATCTTTCTAAAATATTAATTCACTTTCGAGGTATTCGACAAAATTTGATCAGAACTTCCGCACCCATGAGTCTTCGCTGAGTTAGCTTAGCAAGGGTATAAATCACAGAAGAATTTTCTCCTCCAATCCCACTTTTTGTCATACACCGAAAAGAACCACATCCCAAATAGCAATTGAAGAATTCTCATTTTGTAATTCGATTGAAATAGTTGGAATATTCCATTTCATGTTTTTTTAGTCTAATCCTCGGACCAACTGACTCATAAAACTCATGAAACTGCACAATTCTGTTGGACGAATAAGGCATATCGAGGTCCTGAATGAACGTGACACTTGAAAAACCACACGCCAATGGTTTAGATAAATTTTTTTACAATACACTACGGCTCCGCTGACTAGGAAGTAATATCGTTTAACTTTGGCGAGTTGTTTTGTTGCAAGAATAATAATAAGAGTGGAAATGAATTTTCAGGTTCTAACCTTTGCAAAAATCTCTTTAAATGTGATTGCTACTCAAGACGTTCGTTATTTGCAAAGATGCATAAGAAGTGCGTTGAAGTTATTCAATTAAAATGATTAAATAAAAACAATTGTTGAAAGTTTGTCACCAAGGACATTTAATTTTTTAATAGTTAAATGACTGTTACTTACTTCGAGTAGATACTTTGGTCTTTGGTTGTCTCCTTGTTTGGCGACTCAGAAGCCTCTTTCGGTATTTCTGGCAGTGGACAGTTCAGTATTGAGGGCTTATAATTTGAATCGAATTTTCCACCTTGTCGCAATGTCGAACACCGATATATTTGCTTATCCCGTTCGTACATGGCACTATCGATACTATTTGAGTTTGGTATTGTATCTATCAAATCAGGCTGTCGATTTATTTGACTGGTATTCGGTTGATTTGCACTTATGTTTCCATTTCCATTTGAATTTGGATTTTGATTTGAGTTCGGATATCTGCGCATTGTTGCTGTTGCACTGGCCGTACTTTTACTTGCCACCGAATTGTATACAGGACATGAAATAGATGAAGAAGTTGTTGGTCCCGATGTGGTTACGGGTAATGATGTTTGTATTGGTTGATAGATTTGATGATGTTGATGTTGCTGGTGTTGTTGATGTGTCATATGATGCTGGTTGTGATGATGTGAATGAGGATGATTTCCATGTGAATGATGACAATACAGCTGCTGCTGCTGTGGATGTCCTGGCTGATCGCTACAGGCTGGTGATTTTCAGTAAAAATCATTCGCTTCCAATGTCTTGCATTGTTTGCTCAATGTGGCGTATTTACCGTTATTAGGTCCTGAATTATGACCTTCAATTAAATTTACAGATTGCATGTTCTAGAATTTTAAAGTACCTGAAAGGTGAGTTGGGCTGTGATTATGTGAAGGCAAACGTCCTAATGTATGTGTTCCCATTGCCCGCATGTTTTGCTGTGGATGAGGATGTTGATGAGCAGCCATCATTTCATGCTTCCTAGGTGGATGTTGTAGAGTATGTGAGCCACTTATAGCTGGAGGGCTGAAATGACTGTATGTCGATTGCAATTATATACACTATATTACTTTTATCATTGATAATTAATTGACAATGAATATTATGAAAATACTGATAACAATAAAAACAATAATGTTTTCTTCAGCTTCCGAAGTACACACGCTCGCCTGTCATCTACGAACCCGAGCCTGGAAGTAATTTCATCTTTCTCCTGTTCAACCTCTTTTGCTTGCCGCATGGAAACATCAGGTTAGGGAAGTTCTTAACAGAATTAAAGAATATATGATAAAGATTGTTTTAGAAATAATCTCTCCTTTCTCAGCGCCCACAAGAGCTAACCAACAACCGAACCTCCATTATAACGAGAATCACCGTAGAATACTTTCAGGCCCAGTTAAACTTTTCTATTAATGTAGAAATCATATGTACCTTCCTTAAGCGCAATATTATGCCTAATACCTTAATTATATTCAAATTATAATAATATAAAAATAAATATATGTACACTAGAAAAAATAAAAATATACATAATTATTTACCTATCCAAATACTATATCTATAATCCAAAGCAACAACACTTGAGCGCTCAATTGCCAACAAACTCTTGAGTCTGGACAACATGGTTTTTCATGTTCCCAAAACACAATTCCACTTAAAAACTTTTGCATAGCATCAGCTCCCCACGAATGGTATTAATATTAACTGATGATACATCCAGTAGTCCTATGTGATCTATGGATGTCCTCTGTAGGACAGTACTGTTGCGTTATTTGCCTGAATATACACGTATCAAAGCAATCACGAAAATGTCTTCAAGAAAAACGATCCTTATTTGTGGATTATCCAAAAGGAGAGACGATTTTTCTAGAATGTCTATTCGTTATATCTATATATTTCAATACTTTTCACATTAAGCATTCCAATTTGTAAATTTTTTTAATTTATAAGGTTAACATAGTGTCTAAAACTTTTCACCGATTGACTACAGCGTCGGTAAAAATTATCCGGACAGTGTCCTATAATTTATTACGCGTTTCAAGGGTAAAAACTAAAGTGCGATTACTTTATAAAATACTATATTTATATAAAGTTGCAAATAGCAACAGCTGGTATGGCGTGATGTTTGATATTGACTATACCCAAACGTGCTCTCTTCGATTACGATCAAGAAAGGGCGCTGAGCAATTCATCAGTAATATAATCTTGTTGTTTTGAAATCAGAGCATTGTGATGGTTGATTTACAAGAAGGACGTACGGTGTGCACCATCTGTATTCGTACAGTGAAGTTTTTTAAAGAAAGAAATTGAAAAATCTCATTTAATTGTTTTTCCAATATTAAAAATGTGTTAGACAAAAACAAAAATTATTCAAACAAAGGTATCTCAACTCATTGCAGACTTCCCGAAAAAAAATCAGTAAGGTAAAAAATAAACAAAATTCAATGTTCCATTGATTTTCGTATAGTAAACGCAAATGGAGTGATTAACTTTTGGTCTGATAAAAGTTTTGGTCTGATAATCGCTCCCACTCTATTTGGAAGTCATGTGCGGATAAAACTTTCCCTCATTTTCTCTTTAGCGCCTTTCTTTTTAAGACCTTTATCGGTTCTTATACTGGGCTTCTTAAGTTCTCGTAATTTAAGCTCACAGCTAATACGTGGAGACAGGGCGGCATTTTGAAATACTAAGGACGAATCGTGCTGGCAAAAAACCTCCGACCAACAAACAGATATATCGCGAATTTTTACGCGTTGGTTTGTTTCGGTTCTGATTACTTTGTAAGTTTGCAGATTACCGTTGCTTTGGTACCTTTCGATAACATATTGTATTGTGGATCGTACTCGGCTAACTATTTTGCTACTTTTCCTAATAATTTTCCTTGACTCTGTAACTATATAGCTAGTTTTCTAGCTTCCAAATATGTTTCACGCGCCTTGCTTCCCATATTATCCATTTAAAACCACTTCCTGCCAATACTTGCAAAGTTATTACGACTGACTCGCTGGAAATAATAAATAGAACTATATGTTCATATTTTCAACAGCTGATCGCCAGACACCAAAAATTATTTTTACAAGTACACGAACAACAGAAGATCACAATACCATTGGTGCATTAAACATTTAAAGACGCATAAACCACTTACAAAGCATAAAATTTAGGCATTTTTAATTTTGACAACAAATTTCAGTACTGTGCAAATACGATTGGTGATTCCTGTGAACTCTGTTCGTCTGATGTGATCACTGATCTATTTTTAACTTTTTCTGCAGCCTTCAAAGAAGACAATTTTTCCCAACACAACCGATAGTCATGCCTTTAATCATAACCTACGATATCTATGCCTGAAAGCTGACCAAACGCAAGTTAGATTAAATCCTTTAAAATAAAAATAAATCATTTAAAAATGAATTAAAATTAACGTTTAAAAATTACACATTTTAAAAGTTCCTTATCATTTTTTCAAAACGACTCTGACTAAAGGACTATTTTTTTCACACCAGAACCCTTACACCGACCACGATCCGGAGTTTGTGACAGTGGAACAGAGCATCTGTAGTCGAAGGCTCAAATAACAGCACAATCCAACGACTAATCAATCAATCATTGCTTCGTCTATCTCTTTCCACCAGAAATCACCCGGGAATGCTCTTACTGTATAGTAAATATTTCTCAAGTGATTTGTAGGGGTGAGAAGTAAAATGAGGATAACAAATACTATAACAAATTGAATGGCGAGCAACGTCTGCGTATCCGACTTGATGACACATATGGAATAACATAAGAATAATAAACAATAATAGTAATAAAAACATAAGACCCTTATTAAGAATGAGCATTAGTCGCAATTCGAAAAAGGAAAGTCCGCTAAAACTTAAAAATTGTGAGGTACTCTGAACTATAAGCTATAGATCAAATTTTGAGAAATTGGGTGGACGATGCGGTAAGCTTCAAAGTGATGAAAAGGAGCTCAAGGAAACTTAAAGAGATCGCAACTGTCTTATATGGTATACTTATATGGTTATTGATATTGAGGTGTTGATTTTATCGAATAATTCTTGGGATTTTTACTGCTGACCTTCAGTTAGATTTGTTACAATAAAAAAAAAGAAATTGAAGTAGTTCTGAAAACATTAGCTTTGAAATTTAAAGTTTTCTGGAATCTATACTATCGCAATTTTCAAGATTCCCGTTTCACAAATGACTGCATATAAACTTTAATTTATGTGGTCTAATAATGGTGGTCCACATCTAAATCAATCATGTTGAAATCTTGTTGCGCCTGTTATGACTCATATGATTTGTTATAATTGAAAAAAGACAAAAAAAAATTAAAGTTTCAAAATAGAGGCAAAAGGAAAATTTTTGAACATCATACAAACTATAAATTATCATAAAGCATTACCCATTATGATTTCGTGGCAATGTCCTGGCATTCATTGGTTGATGGTTTTGCGGTGCTTGATGTGAAATGTAAGATGGTTCCTCGACTTGAGCATAATCATTACGTTTACGAATGTAAATCCAAGTATGAGAATCGACCCACACCATTATGGTTAGAAGTATGGCAGCAATAAAACTTGCAATGAGCATTAGAACGAGTCCTAAAAGACCGCCTTCACATAGTCCTCGAGCAGCGATCAAGTAATTCCTATGAATAGCTTTGCAGTCTACAAGGGCAGTGAGTTGTGTTAGAATCCGCTCGCTCATATTCAGATCCGCAGTCACGGCGCCTAGTTTCGGTTGTAATCCTGATGACTTGAAAAGCACCAAAGAAATTCTCGTAACAATAGCCATTGCAGACCGAGCATTATTGATTGCATTCTGCGATTCTCGCAACCGTTGAGTGAATGGATTCGTATGACCCGGTTCGCATTGTGTATAATGCAAAAGAACGTTTGTTGGCAGCTCACTTGGCGAAGCCGATACTAAATAGTCAGCTGGATTTGTGCATAAATCTCCAACGGCAACGGAAGACGAGAGGTACAAGCCAGACATTAGCCAGGATCCTGTAACAGCAAGGAGTCCACAAACGCTAAATAAAATCAAAGCACAACGGGAATGTCGTGCCACTCCAACTAAAAGCACGGCACAAAGCACAAGCAATAAAGCAAGAACAGCAACAGTTCCAGGCCATCGAATCAACTCCCATTGATCTCCTTTCTGAAATGTGAATGGAACGGATTGAGTCCTCGCAATAGCAAGTACGAATGAACTAAGGTGGAGCTCTCAAAACGTGAAATGATTTATTTAGAACAATTTTATCCGTTAAAAATTAACTTCATTTATCATTGAACGGATCAAGCACACGTTTGGTATCCTTTTAGTGTAAGAACTATTAAATTGCATTTTCTCATTTTTTCTAGATGAGAAAAGATAACACATTATGAGCATCCCCTTAAAATGTTTGTTACGGTTTACCGAAAGAAACGCCGACATAGATATTCCCATGAGTGGACGTCGAATGTCTCCTGCTGCATTTGTAGCCAAGGTTACATTGCCCTGAACTATGTTCAGAGCAACAATGAGAAGAGATAGTGCCGTCTGGTTTGATACGGGTTGATCGAAAATGTCAGCTAATTCAACTAGCTGTGGCCGTATCTTGGTCGTAAGGATACTCTCCAACATATTTGTATTGTTTCGCACTGTTATAACTAGGTTATCGACTTTTCGTCCTGACGTTAACACTTCCAAAAGACCATTGTGTAAATCGTCGTTTCCGTACAGTCCTGCAGATGAAACAAGAAAAGTAGACTAGTAAGATTTCGAGTTCATAGCTTTTTATGTATGTACGTTTTGGCAAAAAGGAAACCTTATATAGTTAGGTATTGTAGTACACGAATTTTTTATAGAATTTTTAAAATAATATATCAATATAATAAAAGTGAAATAGATATTATAAACAAAAATCAGTTTTTAATAATTAGATAGCATACAAGCATGCCTAATTAATAAGTTGAACTAATCCTCCGTGGAGTTACAAACTGAATTGCAACACTTCGCTATCAACTATATTAAATTTCTTTGAGACTCGTATAAGATAATTAATTCGGGATTACATTCCATCTTATTCTATGCTAATCGATGTTGTTATAGGTTTTGTGATTTGAATTTGGAAAATTAAGTTGCTTAACACCTTTTCCCGGTAGTATTTCCCGGTAGTGGGTCGTGTCACTTCTGTCTTATCAGCGTTTTATTTTTATGTTATGTCACCTGTTTAATTAAGGCATTGATGTGGGTGGACTGTAAATATGTTCATGTATTGCCTTTTGGTATTTAAATCAATGCTAAGAAATCGTCTGAGAAGTTGCGAGGAAAACATCGAAAAATAGCCCCGTCAAGTAAAATCGAACTATAAATTGTCTTACTTGATCAGGTTACATATGTGTATAACTATACATTGAAAACTATATATTGTGTAAAAAACGTAATAAAAAAAGAGATCAGATGAATAGAAGAATAAATCCTGCCAACTATAGTTTTGCCTTTATAGTTGTTCTATTTAGACTCAAATACAAGCACAAGAAAAATAAGCTTCGCATATACTATGCACCCTTCAAGTCAGTGCTAATGTGTGAACGCTTCATTTTAAACTTAACAAACGATTAAACGGTAAATGCTAAAGAGATTTTTAAGCCCACTTAAAAAATTCATTGTGTAAGATACTCTGGAAGCCAAGCAGATCCATGCCAGCGGTTATTGTTAAAACTACATAAATCAACAGCGACTAAATGATTTCTACGCGCGCCGTGAATGATGAGTTATCACACAATGAACTCAGAGGTTAGATTTCAACAAAAAAGAAAACAATTTGGGGATTCAAAAGTTCCCGGCAGGATAATCCGTGGTAGTCGCCACAAACTAGAAAACAACGTAGAACGAGCGAAACTATTGGAAACCGAGTTCTTTTTGAGGCGAGTAATTTTCTATCTATAATAAACAAAGATTTTCCTTAGGTTTTAAATTTTACTTCTATCTTTGATTTCAACTTTTAAAGTCCTATTATGCTTGAGTTGAGTCCTAGAAGCAGCTTTCACGTTACCGACAATCTCGAAAACAAGGTATAGTGATCTGCTGCAGCATCAGACCATTGAAAAATATTGATGCACTAAGATGTGGTTGAAGTTCATATTCATTCAAACTTTATTCGTCAGCTTACAATGTCAGTCTCTCTATTCTGAAATCTTGGATTTGGTTTTAAAAAAAAAATTGAGCCATCTAGGGCCTTGCCTTAGGAACAATAAGGCCTCCTGCTACTGCATCCCTTCCCACAATAAAGCAAAACCAGGTCTACTTAGTTTTTAGCTTCTATAACAAGCATTAGGATCCTATTACCAGTATTAGGAATTTTTACTTACGGTTTTTAGCGCCAGGATTTATGTCTCAGTCGTAGAACAACAAATGCCTTATCAATGCTTTGCATAATTGGAGTTCTCTTTTTCGCTGTCCTTTAAACATTCATTATCAAACTGAAATCAGTATTTCACGTTGCAACCCCATTGTTGTCTTCTGTTTAAGTTTCCCACACTGGGTCTATTCCAATAGTAGTGGGACTGATTTTCTGTAGGCGAACGGAGCTGCGGAGAGGGATTTCACTAGGCACCGAGAGCCATGGAGGGAACACGCAGCAACAAGAAAAGACCAGCCGCAGTCGGCTGATGCCACCCCATCAAAACATTGATTGGGTAGACACTGGTTGGGTACATCGGTTATTTCGAAGCGTGTTTTATGTCCTTGTCAATGCACAAAATGCATTAAAGTCTCGAACAGCGCATTTATATAATGTTTCTGCCGAGCTTGGGAATTTAGCAGTCGAGACCTTTGAAAATGTTAAGGAGACTTACGGGGATACCGCAATTTTGAATGGCACAAGCTGTTAAAGGATGTTAGGGAGCTCGTTGAAAATGACCATCGCATCGGACAGCTCGAACTAATTACGATTTAGAAAAACAGAGAACTCCTGAAACAAATGCTAACCCACCTGCTAGACCTTCCATCCAGCCATGTCCGACAATGCGCGGTGCCTTGGTGCGCCCGTCGTGAGGCAACTATTGACAAGATTAGACGTTGCCGCACTCCACCTGGAGTCCCGCCTGGTTCCATCCAACTTTTATTCACGCGGATGATTAAATTGGCTACCTCTTTGGTTTGACTCGATTTAGAAAGTTCGAGCAGTGACGACCGACCAACCGTATCCCCGAAATTGATCAAAGTTTGATGCTACACAAAGGATCCTTTTCGAAGAACATTAAGGAATTCTAAACATACCTTCAACACAATTGTTTTTAAAAACACAGTCTCACTACTTTTGGTATATGATTGCATATAAAAAATAACAGCTGGATTTTCGAATCGATGGAATCGACAAAATTGAAAAGAACATCTTATACGCGACATGTATTCTATTCGGTCAGGTAGAAAAAATCGCGTGCAATTCCTAGCAATTTGATGGTGTAGGCTGACCAATATGGTGTAGGCTGGTCAATATAGTGTAGACTAATATCGATATCCAAGTTCTCACTACTCTAGAAAGGTGGATGGAGTATATTAGACTTATTATTATAGCGTATCTAAGGGCACTAGAAGTATAGGCACAACGGGGATATTTTCATGAATGATTTTTAATTTTCGTCATTTGCATTTCTCACACCAAACATTTCTCACATTTTTTGTTATTTGTCGAAGTTATTTCTAGTTTTTTTTTTTTGGTTAAAATGTTTAATTTACGCCTGATTTTTTCTTTCTAACACATCGTGTCATGCAATGTCGATTAATAATTTCACCGAATATTTCCCATCATTTATTCTGCAACCTATTTGATTGTCAACTTCAGGTCCATCCAGAGTTTGTTACCGCTCGTCTCACATTCGATTTCTAGGATGAGATCCAAATTAGTTTTGAAAGCTTGATGAACTCTTTCGTTACTGACGCCGTTCTTAGCTCCTGAACATTCAACTTTTAAAACGGTCAGTTTTTGTTTTAAATGTTTTTGGAAAGATTGATTTCACGTACGTGAGTGTCCGAAGTTTTAAACTTCTTATCTTCTTTTTTCTCCTCATCAGCTGTTCATATCTTCGGTTTCATTCGTGCCTACTGTTCGTGCTATATGTAACAGCATGTCCAAACTTCTATCGAAACTTCAATGTTTTCCAAGCCATAAGAAACACACATACTTAATATTCAAAATGAACTATCCAATCATGAGCCAACATATGGAAACTACATTCATAAATCACTAAAAACAGCTGAAACATGTAGGACTTTTATATGCATTATTGCAGGACGATAAAATACTTGGACGATAAAATGCGAATCAAAACAAACCATCTGCCTGAATGATAGCGAGAAAAAATTGTAATGTTTGTTCCCATAATCAAGATCACGAAATCGTTCCGGGCAAAAATTAGGGCAAAGGGCCTCCCTATATCTTATGCCTCTATGGGCACTTTGCTAGATGATAATATGGTTATTTGATTGAATATGTCGCCATCAGTTGATGCTGCATTCAAAGTTAATACAGAACTGGTCTATATCCCTGAAAGTCGAGTTGTAACCTTTAGTTTCACATCAGTTTAATGACATACAATTTCCTCCAATTGTGTAGGAAACAAGAGGGGTTTATTTTTATTTAATGTTCTACTTTTACAATTAGCTCTTAAGAATGTCTTCATCCTTTGTTCACGCTGATTCGTGATTCGCTGATTCTTTTCTAGTGTAGCGTTTGGCCGTTGACGCCATTTTTCCCTACCCGCCTTCGCGTAAGTTGTTGAATTTGGCACTCAAAAAGGATGTTTGTAATACCAAAAGTAGTATTGTACCATTCAAGATACAGTTCTGGTTCGAAATTACTCCTTCTGCACAAAGGAACAGGTCTATCTCCTTGCTTTATATTTTTATAAGAAGTTTTGTGCCCAGTAAAGTACAGTACTATAAATTTAGAGATTTATGGATTTCATTCGATTTGATTATTCTTGATCTCAACTAAATCAACCAAAAACAGTAATTGGATCATATGATTTACACTTAAAGGACTTCAACTCATTTTCAATCCTACTTGAAAAATTATGTAGCGAGTCATTGAGGCGTTAATTATCCCAAAATATCTTGCTACAGTTCTCTATATTCAACAAATTATGACTTTATACACTTCACTGCGTGTTTTGCTACTCTGATTGAGCCTTTGGTTGTCAAGAGTGTTTCACCTTTATCCTGTTGTAATAAATTTATTTGTGATCGCCTCATGTTCTATTATGAGTGCGGAACTTGAGGAAAAGGTTTTTGCTATGACATTTTTTGAAGCTGTCGCGGTTGTAGTTCGAAAGGACTTGAAGTCCAATAAAGAAATCAACTACAAAACCCAATAAAGAAATCAACTACGAAGTGCTTTACATGGTTTACAATCAAATTTCATTTCACTTGGAACAACTCACTTTCTCCCTCGCTTGTTTAAATCAGTCAGTGTAAAAAGAAATGCTAATTAGCACAGCGAAATTTAAACGTGGAACTACATTGCTTCGTTCATACCTTCATCTATTATCTTTTCAATTTCGATTCCTGTCCGAGCTCATTCAGAATGGTAATAATAGCATTAACGTTTATATTTACTATTTCTATACATTGTTAATCTCTAATTGAAGAGCTAAAATATCTTAATGTCAATTTTCTCACCAGAACTGTTTGATTGATATGAATATGCATACACAAAACGATTATATTAATACAGAATAAGATAACAAACAAAAATAAATCGTTTATGGGGTCACAATAGCGAAAGCTGGAATTCAATTTATTGCATGATCATCAAAGGCAATGGGAATTTCACTTAACTCGGTATTAAAATATCGACATTATAAATATACTCCTTGATAGTTACTTATCTGTTCACAAAAACTGAAAAAAAAAAAATTCAAGGGAGGTTTTGCCACATCAAAAGTTGACTAAAATAACTGTGGTTAAATCCATCTACGATTGAAAAAAAAAATTTGAATCAGTAGGTTTCTGGTAATTTTAGGGATTGCCTCCTTCCAAATTTAGAAGACGCTTTAAGATTACTAAAGCTTTAGACTCTAGGTATCCATCTGTTCTGAGTGTGAGCTAAGCAATCCCATATGGGATACTGTACCGTCTCCCTTTCCCTTCGTTGCCCCACTTGTAACAATTCCCAGTCTACATGAAATTTTCTCTGCCAGGCAATGGATGGTATATACCCTTCCCAGCAGTGCACAAATTGATCTTGGCAGTACCATAAAACAATATGATTTGAGTCCTACCGTTTTCATGGGCTTATGTTGTCATCGCGGCTTTTGATAACTTCCATATCGATTTGGCTAAGAAAATTAGCTTCTGTTCATAATTTTAATAAATAGTGTATAGTATACACCGGCACTCGCTTCTCTCTCCTTCTCGTAAGCTCCTTAACTCATTCATTCTTCACAATTTCTGAATATCTTGGAACTGAGTAGATTTCTATCCTCCGGTTCTCACAGACAATCTGAAGCAACCAAGGATAATTTTATATCATTTTGAGTTCAGATAACACTATAGTTTATTCGTTGACGTTGAATATAATTGTATTGTTATTTTTTTAGTCATTGGCTCCATCATGCGTGATATTTCTTGATTTTTAGAGAGATTTTTTGACAATGGATTGTTGCACTCACGTCGATTTCTACTTCGGAACCATATGTGTAAAAAATTATCACCTTCTGTGAGTTATATTCAGTTCGCATCATGCTACTTGCTATTGTGCCCAAATACCTTCAATAATATACTTATGGTAGGGTTTTAAGGTCTATACATTTTGACTCTCCAAGATTAGAGTACTAGCTGTTTTGAAACGCAAATCCTAATCGCACATTATTTGCAACATTTTTGTGTACAGAATTATAAGTAACAAATACATCCAAGTAACAACAGCAAAACGTTTAAGAATTCTAAGGACACCCTTTTCAAAGCCACATCCAAACATATCTGCCTTTGTATCATTTTCAAGTTTTCACTGCAATTTATTGTGTTCGGAGCACTCAAAAATTCCATGGAAAATGTACTCCGTGACAATCAGTAAAATGTAGTGTTCATCCCGCTTTCTAACGAAGGTTGGATGCTCATTTTTTCATACAAGCAGAACCACTTCTGTTATATGCTTAATCCTCTTTACGTTGCCCATTCTCTGAACTTGCACAAAGCACTCGATGCAAGTCGTGGAAGTGCTTAGAGATACCTGAAGCTAATAATACTATATCGTCAGTGTAAGCTACAATCTGGACACGAGTATATGGGTTTGGAAGTGCTTTTTTGACTAAGTACCTTCGAAAGCAAGTTAGAAAAACAACCCTTTCAGCTTTTCTGGCAGGTGCACTGCACAGCCAATGTTCTTCCTCACTCAGAGATCACAAACATGGTTTCAGTAGCCTTTACATACATTCACAGATAGGTCTGTAGACTTGCGCTACCCACAGAACCTTATCTTATCTTGTGACTCACAGACCATCATTCTAGCTTCTATGTCTAGAACGTTGCAATGATATATTTTTGGAAGAGAGGCATCTTCTGATGGTTACTATAAATTATTGTATTGCAATTTTTGTGAATTTGCCTTTAACATAGGCCTGTAGTTCTTTAAAAATATCTTCGATCGATACTTTTTCTAATGTGACTACCCAATATTATATTTGAACTTTTTACACTGATAAACTTGAAGCTAATTGGGTGGTAGTTATTGTGGCTTGAATGATTGCTCCTGCCGTTCTTTGTAGCTCATGATTCTCCACAAACTTACACTGCGTAGTTAAGTCTAAGACAAAATTGAAAATCATAATGAATTTGAAAAGTACATCCGCTTCTTTCACAACGCTGATGGCGTGAGCTCATCCGGAGCTACTCGTATTTCTGAAGATGCAAATTGCCTTTCTTACTCTTGTTTTTGTATTAGGTCTACGAGAAATTTCTGTCCGTTTTCGAATTGCAAGAGATTAACACAATTTACATAAACTTAGTATTATTGTAGAGTATACTTTCCATTGTTTCTTATGACTTTCTGCCAGCATGATGGCAACATTTTTAAAGAATGTAATGCAATTTCTAAAGAATAATTTATTTTCATTATTTTATTTTGTTTGTTTTTTATTTATTTATTTATTTTTTTTTAATTATTATATGAGGCGAAATACTCAACTAGTTTTTGGTTAACATTGGCTTCAGTTTTGAATTTTTTTCTGCAAAAAGTTCTGCAAAAGCGGAAAATAAGTGATCGTCGGAGGGTGCGAACATTTGGGAGAACAGTGGATGTGGCAGAATATCCCAACCCAGCTCTGTGATTTTCTGATGAATCACCAAAGCAGTATGTGGCTTGGCATTATCATGAGGCAGTATGATATGCCTCCTATTGAGGTAGATAGTCTGTCCGGGCAGGCAATTTCTTTCGCTAACGATGTATTCGTATGTAATCCATTTTTCATCACCAGTTTTCATCCAGTCCAAAAAAGGCTCGTATTTGTACCGAGCAAGTATAGATGTGCACATAACGGCTCGATCATGCAAATGTTTCTTACTTAACTGATGAGGCACCCATCAAGAATATTTATAGACCAATCCTAGCTCTCGAATATGGTCGGAAATGGTTCTTTGAGTTGAATTCAGCTTCTCTGCAATCTCCGATGCTGTAAAAAAGAGATCTTGCTCTATTATAGAGTTGATAATGTCGTCATCGAACAAAGAAGGCCGTCCTGAACCTGGCTTGTCACTAAGGTCGAAATCACTTGCTCCAAATTTTCCAAACCATCTTCAGCATGTTCTATCATAAACTGCATCTGTAAACTCTCATCCAAAAACTTTCTCTAAATTTCAGCACGCTGCTCTGTATTTTGTACGATTTCCAACAACCATTTCTTCTTTGTAAGAATTCGTACAAAATACAGTGGCGCAAATGAACTTCAGTTCTCTAATAAGTTTTCTACCCATGTTTTTACGATCGCGTTTCACTTAATAATGACATGTGACATCTTTGCTACATTCTTTAGGAGTGTACATGTGTGTAAATGCAAAGATAAAGAGATAAAGGCATATATGTCTCAAACCAACATGTGCATATGGATTGAAACTTGAAGTCATATAGTCGGACAATATTTTTCGGTAGACATAATCATTGGTTCTGGAATAATTCCGCCTCGTAGCCCTCACTTGTGGGAAAACACCAAACATTGATGCTTTGCAGTCGCGAAATATCAATGAATTTAGCGCTTACAGCACCTCTTTGTTCATTGCATGTCCTAAGGCTGAAGCAAAAATCTACAAAAATTACTTAAAAAATCACACCAGGAATCTTTCTGAATGTGCTTTTCTTCCCAAACTCTGTTTTTTGACAAACGTGTTTCTCATAAAAATGCTACATTTACTCAGAACCATCTTCGTTAGTTGGATATTCTCGTAGTAGGTGAATCGAAAAGGCGCCTTAGATTATCAATCTTCTCAAAGAAACTTTGTGAATCATGATCTAACAAAGAGTAGATTTGAATAAACGGCTAGTAATAAGAGTATATAACATCAACAAAAACAAAAGGAAAGTGAAATCACAAAGTGGTTATGAATGTGAAGAAAAATCCTACATAAAATATTGTTCAAATAGTTGAAGAAATAAAATTTACAAATATAAAGTTTAGTGCACTATCTGTGATGCAGTTAGTGGAAAATAAAGTGAGGCTTTACGAGAAGCAAACTTGCCATCTTCTGTAAAAGATGGTAGGGGATCGGTTACAGGGGGATGTACTTGTATGCTGCAGGAACCGGTAATTTGGCTTTCATTGGATTTACAATTTATACTCATCCTTTTTTAAATATTGGTAAGTATTGAGCCTTTTTCTGTCATTTTCGATTGAATATTTCTTTTATTTAAAATGGATTTTATTTAAGTACATATTGTCCCTTATTATCTATGACCTTTTGCCATTTTTTTGGGTAGAGCCATTATTCCATCTGTATAGAACTTCTGTGGTTTGTCGGCGAAAAACTTGGCCAAGTGATTATCACATTCCCTTTTTGAAGTGAATTTCTTTTCATTAAGGAAGTTTGGCAGAGACCGAAACAAATGGTAGTCTGATGCTACAAGGTCTGGACTATACGGTGAATTCATCAAAACTTCCCAGCCAAGCTCTGTCAATTTTGCCGGATCATCAAAGATATGTGTGGTCTGGCATTGTCATGATGGAAGACAACGCCCTTTCTATTGATCAATTCTGGTCAGTTTTTTTTGAATTGCTTGTTGCAATTTGGTTAATTGCTGACAGTACAGAGCTGAATTGAGTGTTTGGCCCGGTTCTAGCACCTCATGATAAACAACTGAAATCGTATGTGATGATTCGCCTTTTTTTGACCATCATCTTTTTCGAATGACATTCTCGCATCTTACCCATTTTTTATCGCCCGTTATGATTTGCTTCAAAAATGACTCGATTTCGTTGCGTTTTATTAGTATTTCGTAAATTCGGTCGGTAAAATTTTTTGCGTTAATTCATGTGGCACCCAAACATCGAGCTTCTGTCTGTATCCAGCCTTACTAATGATTCCAAACAGTTTGGTGATGTATATTCAGTTCCTTAGCAATGTCATGACTGCTTATGAGTCGGTCTCCATAAATTTTTTGTAAGATTTCATCGACTTTTTCAGTGATTGTTCGACCTGAGCGAAGTAAATATTTGACATCAAAATTTCCCGAACGAAAGCGAGCGAACCATCAGTTGGCTATTGCTTTTGATAAAGTATCTTGACCGTGGACACTACAAGTTTTTTTCATGAGCCTGCGATGCATTCTCACCTTGACCGTAGTGATATTGTAAACTATAACGATTTTTTCAGAAATTATACTCATTTTTAAATGAATATAACGTTTAATACGAATAACGAAATACAAAACTGTCCATATAAAAATTGTAAACTGAAATTGCACCTTTCAAACGCATGTCAGTTTGACTCAATCTGATTAGTATTGCCCGATATACGACAACGAACACCATCTTGTGACAAAAACGGCTCAATACTTTTTAGCCTATCCAATATACTTCAAGATAATTCTACTTCTATAAGAATTCTACTACTAAAGTATATGAATCAAATAGTATTAGGCGAATAACACACAAAGATTAGAACGAAAAATACAGCTATACGTATATATCGGTAGGGTTGGTATACTCGTATACCGCTCGAGCGGACAAGATTGCTTCTTCCGGAGAATAATCTGTGTATCTACATACGACTGGAAAATGACGGCCAGTATTTTTCAGTAGCAGTTCTATTTTCAATTTTGAATCACGAATATCTCAATTTATTTTCCATTTTTACCATGAACCTTAAAACCAGGCGTCAGATGTAGGTAAATTTCTCACAGTTTTTCATATAAAATAATTTTAAGCGTGTTTTTCTCAAAACAACGTTTTTCGACGTCTTATTGATAGAATCTCCAAAAGTACTAAGGCTAACCTATGAGGCTATGGGCAATGAGACTTTAATTTTCATTGTGGATAAAGTGATTTATTTATATCATTTTCGAAAACCCGTCCCACATTTGTCTTTTGCATTTATAGCCAAAGTCCTAGTATGTGCAATACCCCTTATTATGTATAAAGTTGCGAATAACTGCCAATATTTATTGTCACAATACCTGAATGTTAAAATTAAAAAATTTAATTAATCTACTTCAAGAGGGTCTCTATAGTTTTCTCTGGAAAAAATTATAAAGATAGCATTTTTTCACAAGGCAATCAAAGATCTTGCAGCAGGAGAATGATTCAAAATACACTTCGAAGATTGATAGAAAATTGGTTCTTTATAATGTACCAAAACATCTCAAATATCCTTTTCAATCAAGGGACCTCAACCCCTTTGAATATCTATGGGAGAATATCAATAAGAAACAGCGGGTAAGGCATGCAACAAATATCTCAAACTTTAGTAAAGACTTGTAGAATCCATGCCGGACAGATTGAAAGCCATCACCAAAGCTAGAGGAGGTCACAGGAATTACCAATTTAATACTTTAAGGATCAGACGCAAATTATTTCGATGATTCTGTGTTGTGGAGTATATTGTACCAATATTTTTGAGCGAAAATTTTGTGGCTTTTTAGAAATCTTTACATAATCATCTTTAACGAAATATTTGTTTTATTGATCCGAATATGAGACATTTTATTTATAACAAATAAATCAATCAATCTGTCGAATAATAAGAACAAGTATAAAAAAATGTCTATCTTGTATTCCGAAAGGTAAACAACCTTTGATATAAAATAAATAGGGTTACGAATATGTTTGGGCGCGACTCTGGATATTTGGTATAAAAAAAGGGAATAAAAATGACGTTCTAAACCTTAAAAATGCTCATAAAGATCTCGAAGCACAACATAAGACAAAAATTTAAATGTTATACGTGGTCTTCGAGAAACAACTTCTGATTCCATCTTCAGCTGCCACGAAAGGTACGAAAACGAAACCTTTCGTTGTCTAAGTAAAGCTAATGCCCGTCAGAGTTTTATGATTGCAACTAAAATCCTATAATAATAATAAACGTAACAATATTGTGATGCTATATGTAAGATGTGCACCAAATCAATGGAGATTTCGGTGAGACATATGCAATTTTTCCTAATTCGTAGGAAGTGCAAGTGCTCTCTGTTTTCAGTGACTTGAAACGGCAAAGAGTATCAGTGACTTGGTTTTAGCGTTGCGAAATATATTACTTTTGACTTTACTTGAATTGAATTACATATAAACTTTTGACTTGAGGATTCAATTTTAATTAAATTGATTCTTTATTTTTACCCGTTACATGCAACTCAAATTATATTTTTATATTATTGCAACTCAAATTATTTATGTTTTATATTATTTGGAAATTCTGTTATCAGATGACGACTCGTCAGAAAATATAGCGTCATTGCAATCGTGGTTGATATTTCTTCTGCTGAGATGGAAGTTTTGCGACAAAGTTTTGCGTAACAACGGGTTACAATAGAATGCAACAATATTTCGTGCAAGGAAGTATTTGCGAACCTTCACATGTGATATTTCTTCTCAGTTTTGAACTCAGCCTTTCGGCTTATTCACAAAAGTTTGGATTAGGGTATTTCGCCAATGTATTTGTAACCATTTTCCTAACTTTCAATGTGAGTCCAAATCATGAGCAGAGTACTTGCAATTGGTTGACGTTTTATACCTGCATACACCAGCTGACCCAATTTGTTGCGAATGCTTTTGACTCATAAATTCTGCTGCTGCTGAGTGGTATATCTTCGATCCCTCAGGATGGGTTCAAAACAAGCCTGTGTAGACGCAAAAAGTATTTGGGGATCTGATTGAGGGTAAACAGTCATATGTTGACAAGTAACTGATATTAATTGGTTATTACAAGAGCATTAACAAGGGTAGTCCCATCTATCGCATAAAACGTCAAATGCTTTTTTCACCCTTGCATGTTACTATTGCGATCACGCTCTTACTTAATCGGCTGTATACCTAATTAACATATTGTTTTAACTCTTTTGAGGCACGGCACATATTGCTAAATATGTTATATATTGTGTGCCGTGACGAAAAGAATACCCAGGGAATATATTAACAGTCGATTGCGCAACGAGAGCAACTCCTCATTTGACTAATCAACGCGAATACACATCATATTTGTTGAGACTGAGACCCATCTAATGAACTTTTTCCACAGAATCAAATATTCAGCCGAAATTTGAATGATTAAAACTTAATTTTAGGATATTTAGGACTTGTCGGTCTTTCATTTCCATTCAAACGGTAACAACACATTTCTCTTATGTTATGGTTAACTTCATCCACCCATTTAATAAATTTTTACTCATACTCGTTAATTATACTTTAACAAAGGCATACGGAAACTTGGAAACACAAACACTTACCTAGTCCAATTGCAGCACAACACATTACAGTAACAATTGACAAAGCCACTTTTAAGCTTGTTATTGAATGAGCTGGTCTTGGCTTTCTATCACAGCATCTGGTCATTAAATAGAGTAGAAGTCCTAGTAAAGAAATAATAAGAAGAGCAGCGGGCGCTGATCCCAATAGACCCAAACTCTGCAATTATGAAAAATAGAAAAAACAGGCATTAAATTAATTTATTAATTCCATCTCAAACAACAAATTAATTGTCATTTGCGAAGCAAATTATAATCAACTTACCTCACGGTAGACTTCATCATCCGGGCGAAATGTATTATTTATTCGGTGAAATGTGATGTTATAATGGGGCAGGGCATGTAAAAGTTTCGCAATAACAGGCACTTTATATGTGTCAACGAACGGAGTCGCTTCACTCATGTTTGCGGTTATTGTGTATACGTTAAATTAGAATTTGAACACTTTTATCCTGCATTAATATCGTTAATTAATCAATTACTTGACATTCATTCTGCACAACGAAGGAGCGGTACTTATGACCACTCTAGTGAAGCCCCTTGGGGCTAATAAGTAAGAGGACGAGAGAATGACACACAACAGCAACGGCTCCTTGCAGAGCTTGAGTACTATATAAGTGCCCACTTTGCATATGACACACTTCCTCTATGATACCGTTGTTGATATTATATTATTCCTTCAATGAACTACGAAAAGGATTATGCACCGAGGTTTTCTCAACACTTCGTTCACTTTTTCTTTCACCAAAGTTTAAATTTATCTATATCACATTTACTGACGAGAAACGGGGACCGCACTGTTGTACGCTTTTCAAGGGACTTAGCAAACCTCACAATTGGATTGTAAAAGTACACCAACCTCACTAATACCACAAACTGATGGTGTGCTAAATAACGCCGAAGCACACGAGAGGAAGGATACTGAGCTTGCAAACTCACCCGAAACTGACACACTCCAATAAGATTTACATCCTTCTGCACACTGTTAAATTTCGCACTACAACGTATTCCTAGTACACTGACGCTGTATGAACGGGATTTCAACGTATAGCTGGTACTGTATAAATGTATGGTGAGCAGTATCCTTATGAATAATATTTGCCCAAGGGATATGTCTCGCTTCCCCTATCTTGTCAGCAGACACAAAGAACCATGGATAACGAAAAATTTATGAACACAATCCTCTTCAACTAAAATGAACAACAAACGACAGAACGTTTCCTTTTAAAATCAACCTCATCACACATCACTTGAAGTAATTTTTTTAGTATGTTCACTGCAGTTACTTGTACTGAGTACTGGACTCCTGGACACTTGACTCAGCTAAATTTCAGGGCAACAACTATATTCTTCCACTATGAAACGGTTCGAGCGTCGCGGCACTGGTTCGAAGAAATAAATAACCATTCGAAGGATAATTATAAAGATGAAATAAGCAGAAGGTGCAAAAACTAAATTTCCTTATTTTAATACAATATTCACTGTTTTTCCGAGTCTGAACCAACACCGACTGCAAAGAGGTTTCAATCTTAACTTGGTCACACCCTTTAAATGCCTACAGGACTGAGCTTCTATACAAAGCAGCACAAGTTTTTCGAAGTCCTCCCTTTTCCTGATTTCCATTAAGGAGCATAATTTCCATGAGCACACGTGTACGTTTGTACACTCCTTCGCCGTTGACTTTCAGAGTGTGTTATGTAGGTGTAGCGGATTTGAAACATATACCAACAGGGCTGCTGATGCCTCAACAGCTTCTGACGCAGTGTGTGTAACGTAACACAAACAAAGAAAATAGCCAGCAATGCGTGCACCCGGCAAATTTACAATTGTTTCGAAAATAGTAACATCCTGCAAATTTACCCCAATTTCGAACATATTGTGTTGATTCATTGTTATCAGTCAGTAAACTCAGGGTTTTGTCTGGGGTTCGGGTGTTTGATAAGGAATAGTTCCGGTTCTATTGCTGATGAACGGGTGATAGTAAAAATGTGGTTTCAAAGTGCCGGAACGTACTTGAATAGTTTAATTTAAATTATGATAATTTTAATTAGCGATTGGGGGTAAGTTTACTCGCTTATTTTTGTGTAGATTTATGAAGTTTCATACCATCTTTAAAACAATAAACTACAATTATGGTTTAAAATTCTTGAATACCGTGTAAAAAATCAAAAACCCAGGATTTAGGGGATGTCTGAACAAGTCTAGCTTAAAATGTTGAATGAAAACCTCTAGGCAATTTGTAGGTGTTTAGTAAGTTTAACTGCGGTAGCAACCCTTTCAGGTGTCAACAATCACCTTGACGTAGTGATATTTTGTTTGATGTTGAATGTGCAGTCTATATTGCAATTTTCCATCATGGTCATTAGTGGAATTGATGGGCAAAGAGCCATTTCAAGATCCTTAATGTACTTTCGACTAACTATGAGCCCTTACCACGGGACCAATTGATTGAATTCTTCCTCAGTCTAATATCTCTCTTTAAGACCCCATTCATAGCAAATAGTCCTATAATTATACGAGAGCCGGGGCTTCTTCTTTGCCTTGCATCCTTTAAAAACAGCACTAAGAAGATTTCTTGACGATGTTCTACAACAACAATAACAGCGCAATCATCAGTTCGAACCATAGCGTAAACACTAACAAGCGCTAAAATAATGATTAAACTTCCAACCTAGAGGTATTCGACTTCAGTTCTCTTGATGATTTGGTATTTGTTAGGAAAACGAGTTAGAGATAGGAAATGCAGGAGAAGATGCGGAGAGATACGCATTAACACTCTGTTAAGATCTGTATTCATACACATTAACTCATTAGATGTGAGATTATAAAATATTCCGGAATATACACCGGAATATAAAATATTCTCACCTACATTTAAGCTCAGAAACCTTGCCATCGCGACCTCTCCACTCACGTACGTCGTTTCATTTCAAAGGTTTATATCTTCCTAAACTTTGCTTTAATTGCTATATGGTGTATTCGTATCCATTTCTTTGTGACGCTCCTCCTGACTGTCAGCGCTTTCTAGTAGTTACGCTATGCTTCGAACAAACCATCGATCCCAAAGAGGAACCAAAAAGGAACCCAAAAAGGAATGTAATTTTATTTTGATTGATTAATGTTCTCTAATTATCACATTTAACAAGAACACTCTTCCATGGCGTTAAAAACTACATAAAATATATATATAGTATAAATAATTTAAAAAACAAATATCAATCTTCGAATGCTTTTTCTATCTCCCTGTTTGTGCTCGCGTTATGGTACACGCCCTAACTTGCTTTCCTTTTGTCTCTGAAAATTTTGAGAAGTTTCGAAGATTTCTTTCTTATATTGGAGGGAATGCAATCATGGAAAAAACCTTTTTCGCAAGCAGGCTTCAAGGGATTAAAGGCAAATGGAGCAGCAAAACTGCTGGACCAATTGCAATTACTCGTCCCCAAAGCCCTTTGGTCAGTGAGTCTTGTTCGACTTTGTGAAAAGAACTGCTAATTCCAGTCACTTCCTCGTAAAGTGTGGACAGCGCGGAAGGAATGTTTGGAGAAGAAAGCCCGTACCTCGCGAAGATACTTCCAGCCCGATCAATATATTGTAATTCTGGAGCATGCAGCTCATCCTGGCTTCGTTTCTGTTGAGCATTCCCATCGTCTTCCGTTGATTTCAGTTGACCACCGAACGCTTGCCGTGTCAAGGTATTCGGCTCAGTATTGATGACTTGCAAGCAGAATTGGTGGTATTCATTGTAGAGTTCAACATGTCTTCAGCGGCAAATGGCGAATATCCAGGCGGAGCGCTGAGCGTGAAGGATTGTAGGAATATTGTCGCGAATCTCGAATGCTACTGGCTACTGGCCGAAGTCTCCTCTAGAATTCTCAAATCTATGCCTTTGAGAAAAGGAACTGAGTATTTTCATCTTCCTCCAAAATGTGAAGCTTCGCCTGAAAAGATGTTATTGGTTCGGTAAATGTCGGGTATACACTTAAGAATGCTGCACCTGGACATCGAACCTACATGAAACCATCTCTTCTCCGGGGCTCTGAGCTCTCAGATGTGGACTATTTCGAACTCAGATAGCACAAGTTCGAAATTCATCAGGATACCATGCTGACGAATTTTTACCTCGGTGTTGTATCCTTAGTAAAAGGAGGTCATTCATATCACTCGCGATCTGCCCGAGCAGGTCTTTGGCGTTTGAGCCCCCATCTATTGTAGCGATGATTAGAGTTTGGCTAGGGCTTCTTTGGAGTCCGGTACTTCCGCGTTTCTGAAATATGTTTCAGTTCATCAGGACTGAGTAAGCGTTCTCGAAGAGAATACAATGCATCTCTGCATTGCCTATACTCTTTTATGTCCTTCTTACACTTATAGTGCAAGAAGCCCCTATATGGCCCCTTCCAGCCTTTTGCCATATGGCAAAAGGCTACATGCGAATAGGAACTGCTCCGCGCTGTATCCTGCAAATACTCTGCTTATCGTTATTTTCCCAATGTTGACAAGCTTTTCGACTCGTTTATAAGTTAAATCAACTATGACCATGCGCTGTCCTATCATCATTATGGTCCAGGTTTTTTTTTAAATAGACTAAAGTCAAGGAAGGCACTTTTGAGGCAAACTTGGTCATTCCTTCAAGAGATGCCAGCGTTTTTTTCACCAAGGTCCTTTTTATGACCGAATGAATCAGTCTAAGGGTCCAGGTCCAAACTCTACAAGGGTGCCACTAAACAAGGTCGGCTGAATTGTTCTAAAGACAGCTTGAGTATCATCGGGATTCACAGCATCCCTGATTTCCTGATGGACGTCAGGAAGATGGTACATTCTACCATCCGTTGGTTTGACCAGCTGAGCTTGCCTTAGGGCATGGTGGCGTGGCTTACTGCGCTGATTTTGTTACCTATTCGGGGTTTCTTTGCATTTGTCCCCAGGGAGAAAATTATCATCGATTGTTTTATGAAGGGGAGCGTTTTGACGACTCTTTTCTGTTTGTTTGCTGCTCCTTCCTTTCTCCTTTTGTCTCAGTCTACTTGGATTAGGGTGCTAGTAGATGTTTTGGTATTTGCTTTTGCTGTGCCAAATGTCATTAGAGCCTCTGGTTGGTAAAAACGTCGCCTCTTTGTGTTCATTCGTCCGTTTGGCGTTTTGCTTATGGTCCCATGGGTATCTATGTAAAGGAAGGAGGCTATGCAAGGGGGACTTTACAGAGACCTCCAAAATATCGCATACATGGGAGTGGCCCTCCTCAAACAAATCCAGAATACTCCCGTCGGCTAGCATTCTCCCTGCAGAGTAAACACAAGCAAGTTAAAGCTAAAATAACATCAGTCATCGACGACATTTTGAGACGGATCATTCGTGAATTGAACATTATGCGCCAAATAGAAATGATCGATTGTTAAGTTTATAAAACGAGAGTTAAATAAATGTTTGCAGTAAATAGAAGCTTTAAATTACAAAAGTATTAAGTAATAGAATTTATTATATAATAGAATTTGTCAGGAATATTATGAATAATCGTTTTGAGAAGATCATTTTAAATTCTAAGTTATTATTAAGAGAATGAATCACGAAGAAACGTAATATGAATGGCCATTATATATTCAATGTGTTTTTTCGTTATGTTATATTTTTAACGACGCTACAAGCAAATTTTTTGTCGCTCAAATACGAAATGTTACCTCAGTGGAAATTCTACCATGGAACCCAATAGAACTTGTCGGATAATTGCACTTTCAGCTTAATGCATGTTATTAAATACATGAGTGACCATTATCAGGATTATCATATATTAAACTAATATGTCGCGCTTATCGAAAAATAAGCGTTCGAATCCTTATCAAAATTGTTTGTATATAGATAAGATAGCATTCAAATTATTGCTTTGAGATTTATAACATAAAGAACGTATGTTTTACAAGTTATCTTTTCAAATTATATCTATGAGTTAGTCCTAATTCTCTGACAATTATTAATTATAGTAAACCCCATTGACTCAAACGGAAGCTGCTTCACTAGACCAAATTAGTGATTTCGAATTTTAACAGTATTGCATCTCAACATTTTAAGAGTTGTGCAACATTCCAGCCAACACTTCCAGTTGTCAGAATTTGCACAAGAGTTGCGAAGGCAAGAGAAATGTAAACTGTGCGCTAACCTCAATAGACACCAGCAAATACGCAGAGAACAACAAGAAAGTGGAATGGTAATAAACAGAAACAACGGTCTGTCAAAAGTCCTGTCATATTCGTTCAAGTGTTATGAAACTGGCGTTGTCAATTTGGTGTCGTGATTTACGCCGATTTATGTACAACAATCGAACTTTATCTGATATTTTCCGGTGATCAGTGGCAATGTAGCAAGTTCAACGTGAGTGGGTGAAAGATTTCAGAACGCAGGAGTTGACTGTCAGGTGAAAAAATGAAACAGGAGGTTCGCGATAGCGTTGGCCTGTCAACGAAAGTTGCAATTGGACGGCTTCACGATGAAATCAAGGCCGTCCTGGATTTGTACGAAGAAAAGTTCAACAAGGAAAGGTCAGTTCAATCAGTCCAATTGTCTATTTATATTCGCTGAACGTCTCGCAAATTTCCACAGCAAATTGAAAAAAGCCAGATCTGCATTTATGACACGGTACGATAGCCCTCTGGGATGGTTTTCTATAATTGGAACCATCCTGGCGATCATTGGACTAGTCGTGACCGATGAATTATTTGCGGCTCTGATTATGTTTATAATTTTATGCCTGAACATCCACTTTGTTGTTCGTGAAAACAATTTGCGGCGAACCGAAATATTCCGGAAAATTCACGGCGTTTTGGGTGAGCTGCACTTGATACGCGAGCAATTCTGTTTGGAATGGCAGGAAAATAATTATCCGCATAAGTGGTCTCCACTTTCTCCTTGCATATCATTACAATGGACCTATCGAGACGGAAAAATGCTCAATTTGCCTTGGTCTCTGCTGGTGAATGGTGATTACATAGTCATGCGTCCTGGCTTGGTCGCTCCGGGACCATGCACTGAAATTTCCGGCAAACGAAAATTCAAGACGAACGAGATGTACGGAATAGCCCAACCTGTCGAGCCACCTTCCAAACCAGTAGCAAGAAATCCTCTACCGGACCTGATATGCATTTTAGAAAACACCCCTTTTATAGATAATTTAACGCTCATTTTAGAGAACTTCCTTAAACGACCGCCAACCATATACAACCAGCAAAGATATTTGGTAAACATGAATAGAATTAATAGACTCTTTTATATTAGTTATTTCATTTCAGCTCGTCACAAAGTATATACAACAATTTGGTTTTATTCTAGCGCTTTTTGTTACGCTATTGGCGGGATTATTACGATTTTTAGAATACGGACTACCAGGTAATTTCAATTTGTCAGATTTTCGCAATGGCGTAGAGTTAGTTTCAATAGTTCAAAGATCCATTTATACGTTAAGTACCCAGCCCGATTAAGATATTTTCTGTTCAGGCCCAGACGCGGCTGTCAAGTGAATTACCGCTGACGTAGGAGCCAAAGTATCTACTTGGGGACAGAAGGGTTTTTGAGGGCCTTCCTCTCCACTTAGAGAGGAGGCTCGCCCTAGACTTGGAAACGTTCCTGCCCGATTCCGATTGCAATAAATTTTTCTTTGCATTCAAATACTGAGTTTCCTAAAACTCCCCCACTTATTCCCAAATGATGAGAAAACGAAACGCGAGGCTAAACGATAACGGCCAACGAACCCTCAGTTGCACAGAAGTCACAGTTTTTTTTAAAGCTTGATTCAACAAAAACATATGTCGCCTATGCAAAACATTTAGTCTCAAATCAGTGCGCAAAACCCGACACGGGCGGCCGTGTTATATGAATGCCGGTCCCTACGGACTGACTGGGCCTGAATGGAAAGTCTAACGACGATCCCTATGGACCGGCGTGGTGTTTAACATGTTAAGAAAGTTTGAAGTCTATTTTAGAAGATGAAATAGTAACAATAAATTTATTCTTTTGAATTATCTAGCTTCAATATATTTTTTGCCCAATTTACGATTAGTTTCATTATTTATGCATATCATCAGCTTTCCTGTGGAAATTTTTTCGGACTTGTGAGTTAAACCTAGCCAGATTTCATGATGAGAATCATGAAATTAATGTAAACAATAATATCAACAACGAAGGCATCGTATTCACACTAATATTAGCTATTTACGGAAATATGAATACCCAAAGTTTTGGGGTTAACTTTAGGACAAAGGTAATAATCATCTTACTTTCTTCTTTTTGCAACAATCTGTGTTATCATTTCTTCATTTTACAACAACCGAGTGCTGCATGTTAGCATCTTCAATGTCTGCAAATAATTATGTTTCAGCTAACAAACGGCAAATATTACCAGGAAAAAATACATATGCCAATAGGCGAAGGAATATGAAAATGTGTTTAGGCGATATCGCATCGTCAAACCACGACAAACTGTTACGTGGATATTTTTTACCTTTTTTTCCTATACTCTGTTGTTTGTCCAACAGGGGTGGAGAAGTTCATTTTTCTGTCGTTCTTCGTCTGTTTCCTTGTATCGTGCCCATGCCAGAGAATATATTTTTTTTTTTTGGGAGCAAAAAAATTTACTTGCCTACATTTTCCGAACATCATTCACTTATTCTGCGTCGCACTTGCAATTTTCCATCTGGCCCGATAAGTTTCAATGTCGATTCACCCAGATTCATTTGCGGTCTTCTAAGGTCTAATTGTTCATTGCACCACAGAAAACAAGCCAGCCCCATTTGTTTGTTAAAAAAGGCATTGAGAACGTAAGTCCACCTCTTACCTTTTTTATTTTTCTGGTACTACAAAACGCATCTTTGATTACTGCTCAGGTGATTAAGGTAATGCCTGATAATATTGATGATGTTCATAACGAAGATATCTTTTGATGCGAAACTAATGCACATTCAGTAAAATCAGTCTGGTTGCGATATTAACCTACACCAAAAATAAGCTAATGATTGATGTGACAGAGATAGAAGTTCCAAATCGATGATGAAAGTTATGATAAGTGTAATACGAACTAAAAAGGTGATATAGCACTATGCTAGAGTTTCTGCATGTCAAATTTCGTTAATTGAAAACTAGGTCCATTCTACTTCTCTATTCTATTCCCTATTCAGTTACTCCAACTGTCTCCATCAACTGACTGCGTCCTCTGTTTTGGAAATCCGAGAAGCGGAGAACTGTTTGCGTCGACAGAGTTGGATTGGCGGCTTGTGTCCGCCCTTCGATTCTTACTACGAATACCTTCTTAGGTACTCGTTCTTCGTCTATTCGCTTCGAATGGTCAGTCTATTGCAGTTTTTGCTGTGTTATACCCTTTGAGATCGGTGGCTCGTGAAGTATTTCATACAGCTCATAGTAATATCGCAATTGATATTGGTCCACTTCCCTTTTCGCTCTAGTATTCTACACTAGGGCCCGCCTCTGCAATGCATTCAATATGTTTGCGGACGCTTGCCATGTTTCACACCCATAGCATAGCACAGGTCTTTTCCTGACACCTGATTTGCGAGTTTTATTCTTCGACGTATTTAATCAGGTTTTTTGCCGTTTTTTTTGTTAACTTAGCTCCTAAGTAAAAAGATTCGTCAACGTCAAAGAAAGTTGAAATTAAGAGTTTTCGATATTGTATTCACCAACCGTGATATTTTGTATATTAGGGGATTTTTTCCCGACTGCGTCTTAATCTTTGGTTTGTTTATTTGCTAATCCTAATTTTATAATCTAATCCAAAATTAATTTGCTATCCTAATTTTCAAGTTTTCTCAAGTTTCAAAAGCAGTCGTTAACGACCGTGAGTAAATGCTGATGTCGTCCCCACAGACAACAATTTGGCTCGACTCGTATAGTATTGTACTTCTTGTACGAGATTTGTTAAGTAGTCAGCGTCATTGCCGTTTTCGTTAGACTAACTACCAAAAAGAATCGTTATTAGATACAGCATTTTACGATTATTAGTGTCACATGTTTGCTTGACTCCACAAAAATTAGGTGCACGTCAATAATGAACTGCCAGCGTATCTCAAGTACCTGCTTATAAAGTGCTTGTACCTTTCAAAAAGAATTGGTCTGTGTTCGATCTACCTGCTCTGAAGGCGCCTGAACTGCTCTTAACCAGTATCGGGATAATCAATAAACCTGGTGGCGTAAGATGCGATTCTGATTTCTAATATTTTTGACAGTATTTAATGTAATAGTATTCGCTCTTGATCCCGAATGAATCGGATTACTTTATAGATGACTTTCTGAACGCCACTACGACATACTAAAGGAGCTCAACTGAAATCGAATCTATGCCCGGTTCTTTGTTATTCTTTTTCGTTTTGATGGTAGAACATATTTGGATTTATGGTGGATGGATTAATAATATCCTTTAAAATATCTTGCCCGCCTTTCCTTAATCTTGCTTTCATCAGCAATGACTCAGACTGCCTTATTTTCCTATCCTATCCACAAAACCTTAAAAGACATCGTTGGGCAAAATGAACAGGTATCGTGAGCAGTGCTATTTATTTAATTATAACCGAAAAAATAATAGAACATATAAGGAGATGTACTGAAACAGAAGCAAGTTGTGTATTGAAAGTAGCTTGGATTATTTCATCCACAAAGTTATCTGCGTTTAAGCTCTACAACTTTTGTAGTCCTATAACCTTTCAAACCTCCGATTCGTCAAATATTTCTCGAGAATTCCTTCAGAATAACACTAAGAGGTAGTTCATGTAAAAATCAAACAAATTTAATGAATAACAATTAATTAATTTAATAATAACCTTGACTAAGAGCAAAGTAAAAATTACTTACTAGATTCGATGTGATGATGTCTTCAGCAAAAATATCTAATATACAACGCCCCCTTGCCTTTCAGAAAAAATCAACAAGCATTGGATTGAATTATATGTGGATGGTCCAATCGCTACAATCATACCAATTTTACCACTAATATTTCCCGTAATGTGGATAGCAGTAAATTTATGGGGTGTAGCTCGTCTTGAGACATTTTTATTAATGCCCCATTATCCGCCACAAGTGACAGACGATATTGAAAAATCGTTCCATGAAGATTTCGACACGCCTACCTACGATTTGGAAAATACACCATTGCCAAAGCGTCATGTTCTGAGCAATTGGATATCATTATGGTACGGTTCAAGCGATTTACTTGGTCGTAGCGCGAATGTAGTTCAAGTGTTAGGATCTATAACAGCCCTTTGTTGCGTCGATAAGAAGGGAATATTATCATGGCCTAATCCAACCGCTGAAAAGGTATTTTTTCTCCATAATGCTGACGAGAAGGAAATGGAATCGAGTGAAGAGAATTCAGATTCGGACCCACAACCGACTACAACTGAAAATAATAATAAGAAGCTGGGAATTGTGGCGGAAGTACTTGACCTAACGCCGAACCAACAATGTCCATTTAAGTTAGAATTTGACGACCATGAATGGAAGAATCATATTTCATCATTAAAGCCGCTAGGTAGGTATAATTTAATATTGATTTTTACGGCCTACCATCGATTTGCGAAATTCAAATATTTCATCAAGTTTATGTTGAAAGTAAATGTGATTTAATTTATTGTGAATAAAGCATATAGAAATCCATTCTCCGAACGAACGCTACATCGTCCTGTAGCTCCTTCCGGCCTTTCCTTGTTTGCTCTGACGATGCGTTTCGTTCAGCAAAACAACCTCAAGGAAATATCCCAAAAAAATCAAAATGCGTCCTCAAAGCATTCAAGTGGAAACCCGATAGAGATGCACTACGGATTGGCAAGTGACAGTAAATCAAGGAGTTTGCAGATTATATGTTCGCATTAGTAAGAAAAAATGAGAAATACAAGACAAAATTAGCTATGAAGTAAGTTCATAAGATTTAAATTGGTTTTTTGGTCGACAAAATTCCAATTGAAATTGGAATTTACCAGCGAGTCTCAACATATTTAAAAAAATGTGAAAATGTGAACATTCATTCTTCTGAAGTAATGTCACACAATTCAAATGTTGTGAAACTTCCATTTTTTCCCGAGCTGATCAGAAGATAATTAAACAATCAATTTTCTTTCATATGTTTGTGAACTGAATTTCAACCATATTTACTTATTTCCAAATGTTACATTCAATTATAGGCTTGGCAATTCTACTTAATACATGCAGTCCTTTAACGCATGCACATTATGCTCAGTTTTGTGGCCATGTAACAGCTGTCGCCATGCTGGATAAAGATTTAGTTCCAGTTACCAATCGGTATGCGATTGTTGAGTCCAGTCTTAATTGCTTTATGCATGGGTATGTAATAATCAATAGGCAAACGATGCTTCGAAAACATCAAGATTCTATAGAATTTCCTTATAATGCTAATATTTACTATTCTTAAAAATGATATCGATAGCTTTTTTTTTAATCGAAACGTTTTTCCATTTTTTCAGCTTACAAGTGTACAAAGGAAGTACCTTTACTGTTTCTATTTTTGATTGACTTTCACTTACCATAACTTTGCTGTTCATAAAATGTCCTCTAATGTGATTTTATGTGTGGTTTTGTATTGTCTTTCATATGATGATTTTGTTCCCCCTCAATGCCCGGTGTATCATCTGAGTTTTGCTGTTATAATGTTCCTTTTCCTATTTAGAGTTGCGAAAGATAAAACAAATTATTTTGCGAAAGCTTTCAATGCTTAATTGCACAAAATTTTATTTTTCAAACGATATAAATTTATTTTTCAAACGATATAAATTTATTTCAAATTCATTAATAACCAGCACATTAAAAAATAGTAAAATTAAATATTTGATAATATACTAAATTAGTTAAATAGTCTCCGCAAAATCAATTTAAAACAATCCTTTTGCGCTATGTAGATCTGTTTTGCTCGTTCGATTGATAATACAATACAAAAAAAAATTAATTCGTTTCTACTTCTTTAATGGTATTCCGGAGTTACAGTAGAAAGTAAGTAAAGTTTTCTTGAAATTCTCTGAAATAAAGGACGAAATAAAGATATAGTTTAGTAATGTAGGACATTGAAGTTATTCACACAACTTCTTTCGTATTTCTAAATAGTGTCTTTGGATTTCATTTCATTTTTCCTCCTTGTGTCGATGTTATTTCTATGTGAAGAAATCTGTGTACATATGATAGATTCAAACAGCGTAACCGTTTTTCGTTATCATCTATAATTGCTATACTTTTATCTAAAAATAAGTAAGATATAAATTTTCAATTATTGTGCATCCAATGTCTTTTTCGTCTAAGAATTATCATTCATATTGGTATGTTGATCTTAACAATAACAACAAATGAACCACTTGTTAGTCACTTAGAGACCCCTCTAAACTAAAATCGTTCATCGCATTTCTTTGGAATAATTTTAGATAAACTAATTTTGCATTCATTACAGATTCATGCAATAGTTTAAGATAAAAGGAGCTTAATGCTTGTATATTCCGCTTTGAATATTTCCCTCTTAATCTTTCGAATGATCACTCATGAATATTATGAGACGAAAATTTGCGTCTTAATGCTTGCTTGAACTCCGTAACAACGAAAACTTGTAATTAAACATTTCTGTGTTTCATTTCTGTCAATCGATGGACATGTAACTTTAGTCACTTCTACTTCTCTGTGCGATCAAAAAGTATAGTTTATTTTGATTCTGGATTATTCGCATGGATGCATGCACGGATGTAAACCAAATCAAAGATCTGTTCAAAATTCAAAATTCAAAATTCAAAAATTCAGCAATTCAAAATTTCAAAAACTTCGGAAAAATTTAATAAATGAATTCTAAGATATTCTTAATATATTCCACGGTAAGTGAAACCGCTCGGAATAATGTATGTAATCGCATGGGTAGGGGATACTCGGAAGTCATTTCACAAGTCTTCTCAAGAAATCAGTCTACAAAATGTGTACAACAGAAGTGAGCGTTTTTAAACTTGTACGAAAGTCCCAAAGCTAAAATCATCATTCTCTTATGACATTTTCTCATTTTCAGTTTGAGTTTTATTTTATTTTTGAACAGATAGCTGCGTCGGGCCGATATGGTATTCCGAAAACAGACATAAGACTCAAAAAAGGATCATATTGGTCCCGAAACAACTTAATGTTCTAAAATTAAATAAAATACAGTATGAAAATGGCTTGCTTGTATGAAAGCTTGCGAACAATCGAATCAACCAATAGAAATATCTAATATTAATTTTAATGTACTTATTATTAATTTCACCCTATATTTGCGCTTTATATATTTATTCAAAGCGCGAGCTCATGGTTCGATCAAGTTATGAGATGCAATAGATCATTGTCAACGAATAGGTACAGAAAAAATGTTTTTTATTCAAAATACTAACTATCGGCTTCTACACATTTCGCCCATCTTACTGGTAGTTTATAAATACTATGCCAGAAAAACTGCTGGTCTTTTGCGGCAAACCATTCGTCGAGCCAATTTCCAACATCCTCGAAATCGCTGAAGTGCTGGTCTGCGAGCGCGTGCCCCATAGATGCAAAGAGGTGATAGTCAGATGGGGTCAAATCTGGGAAAGTACGGTGGGTGCAGAAGGATGTCCTACCCAAGTGATTTCATGGTGTCTCACTGGTTTAGCGCTGTGCGACGGCGCGTTGTCGTGTAAAAAACTCACATTTCCATGTCTTCTGGCCCATTCCGGTCATTTTTCGATTAATGAGCGGTTAAATTTTTCATTTATTGATGATTTGATATTTTTATTAACAGTTTTGATAACGGATTTGATATTTGTATTAACGGTTTTGCCGGGGATCATGAGTTCACACAATACCACTCTGGTCCTCTGGTCTATGAGAGACATAGACGATGGTCTTCTTGTCGAAGTGATTTAGCCTTGATGTTGAAGGACCGGCTTCGCCAGTTGAAAGCCACGATTTTTTCCGCCTCGGGGTTTCAAAATAATCGCAATTTTCGCTACTCATCACAATTCGATGCAAAAAAGACATCCATTCGTGGCGCTGAAGCAACATTCCACAAGTGACTTCGCGACTTTCCATTTGACGTTCATTCAAATCGTTTGGGACGCATTTAGCGTGTTTTCACATTGAAATTACCACTTTTAAATAGTCGAACCCATGCCTCACATGTCCTAATATATGGAGCGTGTCCACCATATGTTTTTACTTGCAAACAATGACTTTCGACAATATTTTTCTTCTGGTTTAAAAAAAGAAGCAATGCGTGCCGCAAATGCTCTTGTTCAACAAACACGCTAGTTTTAGCGGACTCAATTTGTATTCGTAGCAAAATGTCAGACGAATGAATTGGCGTATGTGTCAAATTAATACGCTTCGCCCTTTTTGCTGGCGCCATCTCTTAGTAAAATCGGGAAAAACATGCATACACATGCTGAATTCCACACAAAACTTAAAAATTGATTACTTTTTATCGTTGGATCATTTAAAATACGCCCTTTTCCTAATATGTGCTTGTTTCTGTACCAAAATCTTCCCAATTTCGAATTCGTTGTAGCCGTTTATATTCGCGGTAACCAATATAAATCGTTTTTCTCGTTGATAACCCTCAGCCAATAGTGGATAGGTGACCAATCGATGAATCCAGGTGCTTTACAATGGCATCTTTTGCGGGACGGTATGAGAAGATGAATTCGGGATCTTCCTTTGCGCTGCAGTTTTTATTCGTCAAATGCCAAAAGTTGCCCTTTATTCTGCTCTAAAAATTCGTCTAATCAGGAAGGGTAGCGCCCAATTTTCTTCCATTTTCTTGGTAAATACGATGTTCTTATGGATTGTAATGACCGCTATTTTGAGATCATCAAGTTGTAGTATTTTTCAAGGGCTCAATAATTCTAGCCAACTCTAATTGACATCACTTTCGAGTTCAGAATGAAACACTTATAACAGGCATCGCCTAGGTGTTCAATTTATTGTTAATATTTGTGGTTTTTCGAATGTCAGATTGTGAAAATTTGTTATTTTATTGTTGATGAAGATTTCAGATTGTCTTACATTATTTGAGTTACATTTTAAAGCCTAAAATTTTTGGGCAAGACCCTAAAAAGTCTTTAAAATCGTCAAAAAATAAACCATAGCACAGTCAAAATAATTAGTATTAAGTGATATCTTCCGGCTACTTGAAATTAAAGTTGATATTTGAGTTGGAATAAAATTTCAATGTATTAGGCCCCATTTAGTAGTTTTACTCCAATGATTATAGATGAACCAGGTAGATGATCTACGTATGTATTGTCGAGTCTGTAATACATCTAAATGTAGGATGAACACTTCTTCGCCCTTCAAAAGGGTTTCTGAGCAACCTTTAGTACTAAAGGGTTATTTTCTATCATATCAAAAAGTTAAGGCTTACATAACTCGAAACTTGATGCTAATCTTGATGAAAAATTTAAGCCAATACAAAATTTCAAAATAAACTAAAATGGCCAGGAGTAAAATAAAATAGAAAAGGAACTTTTAATTAAGTAGAAAATTGAATTACATATTCAAAACAAACCCTAGTTTTGCGCCTTTTATTTGTTAAATATAATATAAAATATAGTTTTGCGACAACTTCCATAACTTGAGCAATGACTATATAAGACTTACTGAGCAATCTATATAATTCTAAAGTATTTCTGTTCTAATATATCGGCTCAGTGAGGTGTCAAGTTTGGAACTAACATAGCATCCTTTTTTTTGGAGACTGCGCTTGTATATTTAATTCATAATTTTTAAATGACATCTTCATACACAACAATTGACTTTTTTTATTATCTTTTCATTACCTTATTGTAGGCGACAGGCTCTGCCGTCATGGTATTAGCACCCATCGTTGATTTTTAGAGCACACTCGATATGTTTTGTTACTTTATTTTTCCAGTTTTTGTTCTGTTGTGAATCAATCACTGAAATACGAATATTAATGCTATCGTTTAGAAAATAATTGTCATCACCTATATCTAATGATTTCGCGAATATATTTTGTCCCATAAAAGTCCCTAAAATGAGGTCAGAGCAAAAGTAAAAGTTCAATAGCGAATTTACCTTTGCTAACAGCAGATTGTAGTTTTGACCTTTTCTGTTGCAATGTGTTTCATGAACTGAAGTGAACAAACTTATTCTACCATCGTGTTCGCGTTACCTTTGTTGAGTTGTTGAGAAGGTAACAAGAGGATGAGCATAAATTAAGCAAATATAAAGCCAAATAGTTGAATGAGTCGTTTTCACTTAAAGTCAGACTTTCGGTAAACATCATAACATTTAATTTTTTTTTTCTAAATTTTCGGCTAGATTGAAATATAGATTAAAAGTGCGGACCTATTACTCTTCCCAAGCCATTCTGTTTATATTCCTCTCGTTTCGAAAATGTACCTTATTGTACGGAATAAAAAAACCTCAAATCTAACAAACTAATCTAACACAAACTTTGAACATAAACCTCATTATTCTGTTCATCATTAAATGATTTCCATCAAAATATTCGATTGATAGATATTTTATCAGATAATAGCTGTTATTTACAATAGATACATATTTTATGTTTGCATTTTTTAGTGTCATTTAGTTTTGTTTTTTGCCCTGTCGCTTCGCTATTCATTTTATTGAGTATTATTAAATGTAGGTGAAGCCAATTTACACGAAGCATGCTGTTATAAAAATTACTATTTTGTCTTTTTTATTATGTTTCCACAACTACCGTTTTGTTTTTTTTTTTTTTTTTTTTTTTTTATTCTTTTGAGTTACATTTACATAGTCATACAAATCATTCATAAGGAACGGCCTTAGCATGATAATTTTGTAAAGCTAGAAGAAAATAGTGTTTACCATATTTTGCTTCGATTTGAAAAAAACGACACACTTAAAATTCAAATTGAAAACAAATCGGTACGCTTTGAAACGTTTCTGAAAATATACATTGAGTATTCGCTGAAGTAATTCATCTAATATTTCAGCCGATGTCTATGTGAGTTGGCTAAGCAAATTGGATTTACCACCCATGCAACTGACATATTCACGTTAGAGGGTCAATTGGCTACATATCGACATTTGGTAAACATCATGGAAAACAACCAAAATACTCTACTCACTCGTTTTTGTTCATAGCAACCAGAGGTGGTACGCCGAGATATTCGATTCGCTCGTCAGCTACAGATATCATCAAAAGTAAAAGTACCCTTTCCGCACTCACTATCGGTTATAATGCGCGAATCGCCAGGCGGTTACTTGTCTTTGTTCACACAAGGAACAGCAGATATAATTCTTGATTGTTGTGATGATTTTTGGGACGGGAAGGATTTAAGGCCGCTGAGCACCCAGGAAAGGAAACGAGCGCAAGATTTCTATCAAAGAAGTGCACTGACAGCATATTGCACAGCATTTTCATACAGGCCATTACGGCATGGAATATATGGTTCATTAAGTGGATCGAACAAAGGCGGAATTTCATATTTGGAGTTACCACCAGAGTCAAAATATCGTATGCAACATGTTGACAAATCGCATTGCGATTTCGAGGGTCACACGAAATTGAGTCATTCGATTAGTACGGACTCTTTATTGTTTTCAGATGCTAAGGAAGAAGACATAACAGACGTTGAAGGTTGCTTCGAAATGCAATGTCATCAAGTTTTTATTGGAATGATAACAATGCAATATCAAGCCCAAACCGACATTGTTCATCTAGTTGAGCGGTTAGAACGCGCTTGTATACGTTTCGTGCACTTTAGTAAGGAAAACGAACTTCGATCGCGAGTATTTTCGGAAAAATTAGGCCTAGAATCTGGGTGGAATTGTCACATTTCATTGCTGAGTGATGATTCCGTCTCGAACCCTCATTCGCCGAAAAGCTCAGAAAAATTCGACTTTCGCAGTACGAGCCAAAATAAAATGGAGGAAAATCAAATGGACTCTGAGATGAATTGCTTGCTCACATCAACCGGTCTTGAATCCAGTAAAACATTAAGTTCTTCCGCTCCAGGTGCTATATCTAATCAAGACTACAACATGTTAAATGTTACCACCGAAACTCCTTTAGAACAAAATGACCCTGCGAGCTTTCAAAACGAACAACATCAATCCGAAGATTCTGCTATGGAGGGAAACTGTAGATCTTTGAGTATACTGACGGACAGTACAGAACAAAGTGCACCAATCAATTTTGATATGTCGAATCGAGCGAAATTGCCTCGCGGTATTAAGAATATAAGGCCTCATTTAGAGAAAGTTGATAATGTTCCGTTACAAGTCTCATTATTCACGGATTGCTCGGCCGAAGCAACACGAGAAATGTTAAGTATCATGCAATCCTATGGAGAAATTGTTGTCTGTATTGGTTCGAGTGCAAGTAACTCGAATGCAGAGATATTTCTTCAAGCTGATTGTAGCATAGCAGTGGAACCACTGTATCCACAGGTAAGGAAATTCAAATACAATTCCGCATGATAAATCCTAGCTTAAATACGTTTAAGATGCAGTCGCACAGATTTTCTTTCCAATACTTAAAAAAAATTATTCCATATTGAATCTGACAACGCATCTTGAAACGTTATAAACAGCATGTTCAATGAAAAAATTATAAAATGTGCTTTTGAGTTCAATTGTTCCTCGCATTCATCAACATAATTTTTTGTAATATTTCGGCATAAAATTATTCGATTAATAAGCTTTGTATGCCAATAATAATTGCAATAAGTGAACTTAATTTCCTCGTTTTTCCTTGAACGAATTCTTAGGAAAATTTTCACTAACACTCCTTAAGATCCTTTGCCCATTCTATTTTTCCTTTCTTTCATGACAAAACGCTTAAGCTTGACTAAGAATCGCATAGCACCTGCTAAAGTTGATATAAACATGCTTAGAAATAGAATCTTAGATTTGGCGCATAACTTATTTTTTGTTATATAGTTTGATACGATGACATTTTACTAAATTACGATACGAGAAAATAATCCATGCCAAAGTTCAATTGAGCCTAAAGAAATTTTGGGCAATTCGTTAAAAGAACTGAATTAATAAGCTTTTGCCCATTTCATCGGAACTCGATGTATTACATCTGGGTCGTGATTTCATTTTTAATATTTTACATTTCATAAAAACTGTATTAGATAACCATGCTATAATCACAGATCGTACTGAATTAGCCGCTTATCACGCCAAGTCATTCGCTTTTCATTATAATTAGGTCACGATAAACCGTTTCTTAATTCCTTTCCCTTTCTTGCCCATCACGTTTATGACTTTCGCACAAGTGTTCGAAATTTTTAATTCTCCCCTGTTGTGCTGCCCAGACAATGCTAGGATGGAACTTTTATCAATCTTATTAAGCTAAATCTTAAACACGCATTTGCTGTTTTCATCGCACATTTCAACTTATTTTTTCTTTTTTGAGAAGGTATGTGTGGAGTTTGGTATATTTTTTAACCATTGCAAACTTCACTAATAAATTTTTAATTGAAACATTTTGGAGCCAACCCCTTCAGAATATTTTTGATAGTTTTTTTTTGGTAAGACATGGTCGATAGATTAAGGCCAGAAATCCTTTTAGAAACGTGCAAAATAGGTATTTTTCGAGAATTTTTCTGGGGGGATGACATAATGTAATCATTTCCAAATTTCATTTTATTCAAGATTGTGAGACATTGTTTTTTTTTTTTTTTTTTTTTTTTTTTTTTTTTTTTTTTTTTTTTTTTTTTGATATTACCAAAAAAGGTCCGAGCGCCCGACTCGCTGTTTATCCGCTCGAGACTATATGCGATAACTCCGCAAATATTCTATAATATATGATTTTAGATTTGATTCTCGCTTTTGACAAATCATCAAATTTTTCTTATTCGAAATATACCGATCTCTGATCTTTGTTTCTAAATATTGCACTATTGTTCGATTGGTTTCAAATCTGTAGATTGGGAAGAAGTTTCGTACGAGTTGACGATGGTATGAAGTGTTGTACAACAATCACAGTTAGGTATTTCTTCCTTTGTGATTGCATTAAATAATCATTTCCAAACCTATTTCAACTCTTAAACACTTACACTGTGTCCAAACCATGCGCCAGCATGGAAATCTCGTGACGCTGCTGTAATTTGTGTTCTGTTCTGTGTCTGTGCTAATGATGGTTACTCTCATTAATGTAATTATTCATGTAAAATACTCTCAGAATCGTGTTAAAGTGCCCTTTGATGTATCAGAACTTTAAGAATTCACGTATCCAGATTACTAAGCAAATATTGTGTGCTCGCGCTCGTTGAAATCCACAGACCTTGAATTGCACTTCGCTCTGTTTAAGCAGACAAATCGTCCTAGGTTAAGAACCATCTTAAAATACTCTACATACAATTTTAACTTCGCCTTTCGATCCACACATATAATGATTAATACACACTTCTCTGAACGCCTGATTGTCGTGTTGCTTGGATAGATTATGATGATTGCCTGCCTGCCTTAGATTAAGAACTTATTCTCATCATTCGGCACACAAACTCCCCAAATCCCCATTGTACTGAAAAATACGCTCTAATCAACATAAACAGTCTCTGTAAGGTCGAACGGACGCTATTTCGGTATTCAAATTCTTTGAGCAAACTTATATACCTAAAAATAGCCCAGAATCGTAGAAACCTCAAAACATACATAAAGTTCGATGAATGCACTGACGGTTCTTCCTTTAATTTTGCCTATAATCCATTAAAGTTTAGTAATATACGGTAATAGTAAATATGTTTTGCAAATTAACGACAAGTTCGAGCCCCTGGCTACGATCGTAGACCACAAGATTTCAACCTAAAACGTTATAACACGAAGTGATGTAAATTTTGAAATTGAAGTTTTATACCTTTTGTTATTTAGTTTTATACCTTTTGATATTACCGCCTTGATTTAAGTGAAGTTATATGCAAAACTCCTCTGTGACGTATGTGAAGACTATCCTGAGCATTCATCTGGTTCAAACATGATCAGATATTTTATATATTCACTCTGAGCGTCTACTCCTTTACTATATTACAGTCTCTCCTTTCTTTATTTCATTCTCTTTCAACCGCGCAGGTTTACCCCCGTCGTCGATACCGTCAAAAAGAACTCTTTCATGTTAGTTTTCTTCGTTTTTTTCTCCTTTAGTCGAGTATTATTAAATGCTTCATAAATTGCATAGGCAATGAAGTAAATGATGGCCATATTGCGGTAAATTATTATCTAGATGATCGAGCTAATCCGGGGATGAATTATCCGCCCTGACAAAAAATATTATTTTCATTTAAGTCTTTTTTTCATATTTTGCATCCTCAATTCAATGACTTTCTAAGTCAATGTGTACTGCTTTATGTACTATTAATTTGGTATGCTAATACCATGCAGAATCCCTTTCGTAATCTCAGGTTCATGTTCCTCGGCTTTTCGATTTTTACGAGCACTTCTAGCGTCTTTTGATTCACTTGTAGACTGACGGTCAGCTTTATATTTCTGCCAATCTCGGGCGATTAGCTCTGGTTTATTTTGCCACATTTTGCCCAAGATCTATCACCCGATACCGATAGTTCGTTAGTGCGATGTCCTCCTTCATTAATTTTTCTTTCGTTTCTCACTGCTTTTTTTTAGAAACGTTTTAATTTTTTATTTATTCAGTCATTCAAATTTTATTAAACGATTTTATTTTATTTATTAATTTTTAATTTTATCAGTTAATTAATATAAGATAATTTTTTTATTATTTTTTTAAATTTTATTAAAAGCAGCTGTGAGGCGGGGTAACCACTGTCGGCACTGCGATGTTTAAACCCGTTTATAAACATCGCAGTGCGGTCAACATTGTTATAAAAAATTGTTTTTTTTTGTTTTTTTTTTAAACTACTGAAACTACTTTTTCTGAAACTACTAACCCGCGGAGTTGAAGTGGAAATGAAACTTGGTACAAAAAGTGTATCGAAAATTTTTAATGTATAGTGTAAGTAAGCATTGATATTTTCCAGAAAGTAAGGAGATATCATTCAAGTTGGTTTCGAATATGCCTCTCTGTCTCTGCTTATTGGTTGCAAAGACCTGCTAATTCCGCAACGCATGTCTGAAAATCAGTTGGGTCGTTTCTATTTCTTTATAACGAAGTTTTAATCTCAAACAAATCGACAAAATTGCTCGAAATTATCGTTTCTGTGATTCTTCGCTTAATCAGTTTCCCGTCATGTATATTTCGCTTATAAGTTGTAAGTGGGAATGCATCATATGCTTTACTGCAGACTTTAATAATAGATAGTTTTCTAGAGCTTAATACTTAAGTTCTTTTTAACAGCTTTTTCAAATGTGATCCGTTGTTTTTAACCTTAAAATAAAAACAAAAAACACCTGATGTGTTAAAAAAAAACATTTTGAATTGCCCTTCCGACGCAATTCGCAATCGATATTCGAAAAATATCCAAAACCATCTTCATTCCTTTGAAAAATGGTTTTGCCGTTTTGAATTTTTAATTAATTTACAGTTTTATTACTTTAATTTACAGTTTATTTATTTATTTATGTAATAAATAATAATAAGAAATATTATAAAAAGTCAGAAAGTGTGTGAATTTGTTCGTTTGATCGCTTAAAAAAGCAATTTTAAAAGTATTCAAATTATTTTTACCCATAAACGGATATCAGCTTTTAGGTGTTTTTACAAACTTTTCTTATTTTTTTTCAATTCAGGTTTGTCAGGACATTCCGGCATTCGATGAATCAATTATTTTAAATAATCGATTGCGCGTTACTAAACAAAGAAAAGACTTTGATACGAAAACGGAAAACAAATGGTTCCTACAACAGAAGCCGAGCAGACCCAATCTCATAACTCGCAATATGACCGTTTCGCCAATATATTTAAGTCGCATGTTAAATTCAATTCCATGTTCTATATCTGTATGTCGTGATGATCCTATTTCAATAGTCGCCATGATTGACCTATCCAGACGATTTTCCTCTGGCCTTTGGAATTGCATTCAATTTTGGGCATGTTGTGGATCATCGCTTGCCGTTATTAATATGTTGAATGCGTGCATATCATTGCCACCAATATTTACACCAATAACTCTATTGTACTTAATGTGCATCGCAGTGCCGTTACTTTCGTTATCACTGATTCGAATTGATGTCGATCCGAATAGTATGAATCGGGCGACTGGGAAGAAACAAACGAAATTCGATTCAGGTGTTTTTGGTTTTGTTATATGGTGCTACGGATGTAAATTTTTCACACCGATTTTAGTTGTGGTAAGCACTTGGATCAAAATTTAACTATTTTTTGAAAGAATTTAATAAATATTCGTTCACAGATACTTGCATACTGCGCATTTATGGGCCATCCAATGGAACTTTTAGATGTAAACGAAGATAGATATGAAGGAAATATCGAAATGTCGCGGGCTTTTGCTCTATTTGCAATAATATTGCACTTTGGTGAGTTACACAGTAACATAATCATAAACAGTAGTTCAGATTTATATCTGAACAAATATCTATTATAGCAGTAACGGTGTAACAAGTAGACGCGCATTTGAATGAAAATGCACCAAATCCATGAAATTTAACGCATTCATCTAGTTCGAATGTGAATTATTGATCTTCTCCCAAAATAAATCATCCAGCGTTCGTAATCCCAAGTCAGAACAAGTACAGACTCTGAGAGATAGAGACTTATCAGAAAATTTCCGTCACACGCAATAACCGGTGGAACTTCTTAGTTCGCACAAAGCGTCTGTTCAATCATAGTCGTTTTTTATATTCAAATTTATTTTTCTCCCTTGAAAATTGTGCACAGAAAGTGAGTTTGTTTCAAGTAGTTGTACAGTGATTTAAGTAAAATTAACAAAGAACAATTTAAATATTTGTGGAAGGCGGTGCGTAACAAGATGAGCATGTGGGTATATTCGATTATGAAAAAAATGCATGTTGGCGTGATGAATGTTGCCATCCCAATTTGAGGCATGCCGTGATCACCATGATCATTTGCCAACGTATTCAAAAAAGCACCAAGAAGAACATTAAATTTATAAGCATACAGTCCTGACAGCCTCTATGACTTGGGGCTTTTTCCAAAATTGAAAATCACGCTAGAAGTCTACAATCGTAACGGCATCAATTCACCTTTCGGTTACTGATCGCAGATACTGATTGCTGCTTAAGGACGCCAATGCGAGTGAGTTTTGCCGTTGAATAGCGATTAATGATATAGATGCCTTAAATCTGAGGAAAAATTATCGAAAGCTAGAAATTATGTACTTAAGCTGCACAGGTTTGGCGGTGACTTCGTGCAATGAAAGCGAGCCTCCAGGTCGTCTCTTCCGAAGTAATTAATTCCTCACTCCCGGGTCGTACACTAGTGAATACATCTTAATTGTATATGTGAACTACGTAAAGTGTTTCATTAAACTAAATCTTTTTCAAAAATAAAAGGCTTACAATTTTTATTTTTTAACACAAATTCCCCTTTCTTCTTCCTGAAAGACGTTCTCTTTCTCTTGTTTTTTTTTCTATTAAGAATTGCTGTCTGATGATTTTTTGTAAATCACAGTGCTGAAAATATAATATGATAGCTCACATTTGACTTTTCGCTAAAATTTGTTTTTATTTTATTGATAATGATCTTATCCAACTCCGTCAAATCCTATCAAGTTCTAGTGCTTTGCAATTTCGAGCATAACAGACAATTCTTATCCTTCGCAAATTTGGGAATGTGTAATCATATGTTTCTGCTAGATGCTCACCATCCCCACCACCAACCCACACAACTTTATTAAAATTTAAATCCGACGAACTCGTTTAGCCAAACACGAGAGAATCATGTGATTACTACTAAACGTATTTCTTCAACTACTAATTTCTTACGCTTCTGCGTTTAAATGTATGTTACGCATTCTCTCATGCTTGAATTAAATACTTCAGCGAATAGATAAAATATTGGCGGCATATGATGCGCAAGTTCTGGTACTTGGATTAAATACATAAACATAATCACATAATGAAGTGACTTCAAATAGCGCTTACCTAATTGACTATAAAGTTTCACTGTTGTCACGATCATACGAAGATGTGCCAGATATGAACTGGGTCCAATATTATATGGACAAAGTGCCAATCGACGCAGATAGCCGTTTAAACTATTAATGAAGAAAATACCTGGATGGTTATCTTTTTCCACGAATTCGGTTACATCTAAGCAACGAGAATTGTCCGGCTCATCCAGATGTGAAAGGCTTGAAGTGATGAAATTGGAATCCATATTGCGAAATACGAGTTCGAAGTTTCAATGTACGGATCAAGGGTTCATTCACGCTTTGACGAGTAAATACAGATGCATTTTTCTCACGTGGATCGATACCAACAGAGATAAGTTAGCATCAGCCTGTTGGATGCAAACAATTCCCTTCACATGGCGTGCAAAAAAGTATCGTTGCAAAACATCGAAATCGCTAATGCTGGATTTTTGAAATATTAGAGCTTTGAGGGATATGATGCAACTAGCATTGCTGGAACAGACATAGCACTAAGCGGGAATATCGAATCGACGAAAGCTTTATCAACACCAAGATTCTGACTGATTAGCAAAGTTCGTCTTGTGTGGCATCGACGAAAAGTGACAGTTATAAAGAAGATTGCGTAGAGTTCTACGATTAAATACAATCAGTTCTACCTATAACAATTGTGATGAAAAAAACATGAGTCGAATTCGAAACTTTGCAACTGCAAAGTGATCGAACCGACGTTTTCAACAGCTTCGCTCAAGTCGAGTCACATATAAATGAATCATATTTATCACCAAAAGGGTTAACAATCAACAAGATCACAATTTTTTTTTTTTAATATTCTTCCTAGAAGTTTTTACATGGTTCTGTACAATACGACACACGCATACATTGAGATGAAGACATGTTTTATATTAGAAGGATTATTTTGGTTTCCAGCTAGACATTGTCAACTTTTTCACCAAAGTACGCGAGTAAAATTTGATTGATACTAAGTAGGGAAGTAGAAAAGTTATCCAATTATTTTATTTTAATCGAAATAATAAACCAAAGAAAGAAAAGACGAGATTGTATATGGTAAACTCTTGTCTACAAATTTAATTTAATTAAAAACAAACAAATCAGTTTCCAAAACTCAAAGTGATGCAGTACATGTATATATTATTTATTGTTTCTCTTATTTTTCTCGCAACGAAATAAAATAATTGAAACAATCTCCTATTCTAGTGATAATATCAGCATCATTTGTTCATCGGGATCATTTGATATGGCGAAAGAATCCGTTTAGTAATCGTATGTGGACAATGTGTAGTTTGGGCCTTTTGGTGTGTCATATAATAATTTGCAGCTTACAAATATCGCTCAGTGAATACATTATCAATGAATTACCAACCATTTGGCCAATCGTTTTATTTCTTTACGCATCAGCCATTATTGGTTTCATTGTAACTGAAATATGTAAATGGCAAGAGATTAAGTAAGTTGAAATGTGTTTTATTGTATAATAGGTTTTTAGCTAATTAAAATATGCTTGTTGCAGAGTAAATATGCGCTACCAAAGACGTGCCAGATTAGATTTTGGAACTAAATTAGGAATGAATTCACCATTTTAATCATTTCAGTGATTTTCTTATCTATTAATTATTGTTACAAAAAGTGTAAGTGTTCTATTGAAGTATAGCAACAATTATAGGATTTTTATGTATTATCCTTGAGTATATATTTATTAAAAGTGTTTTTTGCGACGTACATAACTATTTTAAGTGACAATGTCCAACTTTTTACTTTTGACAAACACTAATGTATACAATACGTATGTAATTTATATTTTAGACTCTTTAGAGCTGAAATAATACAACACAACTGGAAAAAATATATATTTTATTTATAAAAATCTAAATTTAAGTGTTTTACTTTTGATGTTGTATGTAACGAAAGGCGGAACAAATATAATCCCTATAGATTAAATGATTATATGTAATCCTAAAATCTATAGGAGTAAAGAGTAAGAGCTGGAAAGTTAAGTTCAGAGAACTATGCAACACTTAGGGATTGAGGAAGTTTAAATACGGTTTCAAATATAGCCAAACTGAAAAATTACAAACGCATTTCGAGTATAACTAAATGATACAGAAATTATTAAAAGAACATTCCTGGGAATGTCGAACTCCCATTGCCGAGCCATTCCTACAACTGAGATATATTTTAGGTTAAGCGTTACAGAACTTAACATTTTGCCGTCCGAATGCCTCGTTCGAAATTTCTTCGCTCGTCGCCGGCAGCTCTATTTAAGATATCTTCCTCTAATTAAGAATTCCTGTTCTAAATTGAGACTATATATTTTACTAATCTATTCGCCCGTTATGAGTTTAAATCCTTTCCCGATATTTCCATAAATCTTGAAGATTTATATTTGTGAATAAATGTAGAGTTTATTTGTTTTAAATATTTCATTATTTCCATTTTTTTGGCACATAGCATTTCTTTTAGATTATACGAAGCAAAATGATCTCCAAGATGTATCGCGACTCCACAAGGCTTGGCAGATTAAATTTGTTGTTTACCTTCTTTTTGTTTTTGGTACACGCATTGCATTTTCTTAGTTTTCGTCCATTGGTCTCATAAAAGAGTTTTAGCTGGTGTTGTTTTAATTGCCCGGAATAAGTCTGTCGATCGCATCATCATGGAACGCAAGCAATATAGTAGCGACCTCTGAGTTTTGCTTCTTTTATCCACGATCCACGAAAAGAAAATCATGAAAAGGAGTCTTATGTTGTATATTAATGTTTAAATGTCCCGAAATCATGAAAATTAGCCCAATTAAACAGGTTTATAAAATCATTCGTTCACCATTTTATAGTTTATCTGCAAATTGGGTAGTAGGTCAGACATTAGTCTGTCTATCCACTCCGTTTCTGTATTTTTTTTCCTCTTCCTACTGACTAGTTGGTGGTATTGGCTATGGTGCTGAGCACATTAGTCAGCGTTTTCAAATTTTGATGCCTTATGGCAGGTTATTGTCTGTATTGCAGAGATCATGCGAATCATTTTAGTTTTCGAAGCTGTTCATAATTGTGTGATACTTCGCCTATTCGTTGATAGCAACTTTCAAACACAATGAGTTTTACAAACTTCAATTTTACTGGAGATCCTCTATGTACCTGCATCGTCCCACGAACTCGAATTTTCTTCCTAAATAAATTCTCCCTCCTTAAGTTCTACGCAATCTAACAACTATCCATGTATACGAAATCCCACTTCGCATAAGAAGATTTCAAAAGTTTCATCACTGTTTTTGTTAAAGGTTGTCTAGCGCCAGAATATATTATGTAGACTGGGTCTTAAAAGGAATACTCGAAATTTAAGACTCAAATTTCTCTGATGATTAGCGTGCGCCCCTTAAAAGTATAGGTGGCAGTGGAGATAAAATGCCAAACGGACGCCCGGGTTTGGCGGTTGATAGTTAGCTAGTTACGTAATTACTACAAGAAACCCATAAGCATTAATTAAAACATATGTTAAACATAAATTTTGTTTTTTTAATTTAGACTCATTTACAATTAAACGGCCCTTTAGTGTTTGCTGTAAATATACAAGGTCTGTCTCAAAAGTTCCCGGACTGGTCAAAAATAAAGAAAACTGGTGGAAGCATCTTTCAAATCTTTTCGGCATTTTATCGAAAAACCATCATAGACGTTGTGTCCAAAACTCATGACCTTTTGTGATGAAGAGAACCCAAGTTATTGCGCTCTGAGTAACAGTACTTTTTTTTGTTTTTTGTATTGTATTTTTTTGTAATTTTGTGAAAAAGAGCGAATATTAAATTCCGTTCTAGACCCAGTAAAACAGCGGCCCAGACGCATCAAATGATGCAAAATGCTTATGGTAGGGAGTGTTTATCCCGTACCTCTATCTTCGAGTGGTTTAAGCATTTAATTTTAATATAATAAGAGTAAACAAGATCAGTTGCGAACGAAATGAACGATGAATTTGTGCGTGAATTTGTTGCAAATGAGCCAAAATCCTCATTGCGTTACATGGAAATAGAACTTAATATCCCGTGAGTCGATTTTTTGCATTTTGACGGAACACACGAGCCTCAGAAAAATTTTTACACGATTCGTTCTTCACAAGCTGACCGATGATAAGAAATTGTTTCGCATTCAACATTGCAAAGACTTTATTGAGGTAGACAAAATGGATCCAAACTACCGAAAATTCATTGTAAGGTGACGAGACGTGTCGAAACCATACGACAAAGTGCCCAATGGCAGCATCCGGATGACCACAAACTCAAAAAAAGAAGTCAAAAGTCAAATCAATGTTGATTTGTTTTACGATTCCAAGGAGATTGTCCACAAAGACTTCATTCCAATGAGTCAAACGGTTAACACTGTGTTTTATCTTTGTGTTATGTAACGTTTGCTTTCGCGAATACGTGGCGTTAAGCCATAATATCGTGAACGTGAAAGTTGGCGTTTGTTACATGATAAAGCGCCGGCTCATCGTTCATTTTGATAAAAAATGGCATTCTTTTCATCAATCACTCGCCGTATTCGTGTGATTTGGCACCATTGTGACTTTCTGCTGTTTGGAAATTTACATTTGGCCATGAAAGGAAAGCGTTTCGTGAACATTGAAGACATCCAAAAGTTGACGACCGCTATTCTAAACATGATATTAAAGAATAACCTAAATAAATCTTTTGACACGCTTATAGACCGTGCAAAGCGGCGTAGAGCGGCCGAAGGGAACTACTTTGAGTAACAAAATGCGTTTTGTCGAAGTCATTCGTAGTTTTCTTTATTCTTGACCAGTTCGGGAACTTATGAGACACGCCTTCTATATTGAGCTTGACTTATAGTACTAGTCCATTAGTCCTATTAGCGAGACAGTGATATAAAGTGGTTGTCAATTATACGTGGACAAATTACGCCACATAACTACGTCTGTCATGATTAAACGAACTGTTGCATGTAATTTGATGCCGTTCGGGCTATTTTTTATCGAGCTCAATTCGGGCGGGTGAGCTCTGTAAGAATTATTTATCAAACCGAATCAGAAAGCGATGCCCTACTTGTTCTTGGGACACTGGAGCGGGCAGAAATTAACAGCGTTATATTATATAAGTGGAGAGAAGCCAACCACATCTCGGATCGATTTCGCAAAAGAGTTAGTTCACAGTCTCCTGAAGTCGCATTTAGAAGCTCGCTGAACAAAAACCCCACCTTACGCACTGACATCAGATTCCTGAGTGGCGAAAAGTTGAAGCGTGTGACGAGCAATGAAAGAAGACAATTCTTCACTGTCATATAAAAATATATATCTGAATCTTTGACGGTGTATCGTGTTCCGAAATATTGAAGTTTCTATCATAGGATTTGTTTAGTATAGATAAGCAAAATGTATGTTTACATAGGATGTTTAGTATAGATAAGTAGAATGTATGTTTACATAGGATGTTTTGTATAGATAAGTAAAATGTATGTTTATAAAGAATAAGGTGTGAATTCTCATTGTGTGGGCAATGGGTTACGTGTTAAGAATAGTTTTATAGTTTCAGCATAGACAATGCATTCAATTTTGAATGCATTGGTAATTACGGATAAGTTTATTGAATTAGTATGGGCAATTCATTGTGTCGGAATGCATTGTTTATTAGGGTTCAAGGACATGTTAATGTGTTAGCATAGATAGATAGGGAATAATAAAATTGATGGGTTTTGGAAATCTGCAAAGGATGTAGAAATTTTATGGGTTTATGAAATACCACACAAGGAGAATTCTGTAGGTTAAGTTAGTATATAAGGGAATCATTTGTAAAATAAAAATCAGAGTAAGATCAGAACCCAACGTGTTTGGATCTTTCAGCTCGGCGAATATCAAGTTCCTGGATTAGGTTTCCTAAGCCAGTTGACAAGGCAAAGTTTATCTTTATCAATTAAAGAACGCGTAATATCTGAATTAGAGCTTCCTAAGCCAGTGTACGTAGCGATCTATTGGTAAACAGATAAAGGGAATTTATACCAGGCCCATTGTCGATCAAAGACAATTCCGGTTTAAATAAACAGGATTCATTTACCAATAATCATCCAGCCTGTTTTTTTACAACTCCCTCAAGGTTAAAAAACACAAACCATTTTCTAAATTCTGCTACCGCAATGTTGAGAAATTTGGTAATTTGTTTGTCTAGTTTTTTTTTCTATTGCGATTTTGATTCAATTTGCTAGTTTTGATCCCAATTAATACAAATAGTTCTATGGTAGCCTCGATGCGAAATACGTTTGGACCCGGAGGCCTTTAAATACTAAAAACCTTAACCATAATTGGTTCTCGATAATCCAAGTCTAACTATGGTACACTTTCTTCGTCTTATTAATCCGAATCAGTTAGCAACTTTACCGTTTTCCGAATATTTCTTGTAACTAATTCACAATTTTCCGTTGATTCAGCTTAATTTTTTTATTTTCGGGATGCAATGTCTTCTTACCCTCTTAATCTTAACGTCTATCAAATATTCCTTTCTCATAAGACTGTCTATGTATGATCCCTGAGACCCAAAACAATGAGAACGAAAAGGGATAATTTGTATAATGTTTACAAGTTGAAGAATGGTCGACAAATGTACGCATGACACAACCGAAGTGGCGCCGGCCGTTGAGCGTTACTTTACGAGCGACACCACTATGATGTTGTAGCGGTGTCCGAATTTTGGTTTGCTAGATGTGATATTCATATTTTGTCCACCGCGATGCCCTCCCTCCTTCAGTCTTTGCGTTTCTTAGTGGCTACTCAATAGAATAGCTTTGACCAAATGTTTGCGTGCAAAATAATATATTTCAATTGATATCCTTAAACCCAGTAAACTGAAGTCGTTATAAAAATCCATCAAAATCAGAATGATAGAGAATCGAAAAAAAGAAATCCGTAAATTCAGCAACTGTTGAGGAATCTGAGCCCTGAGGCTGCCATCCGCTACGAACAGAAGGGAACGTACCAAATCGCTTGTATGTAGACTTCAAGGGTCAAGTCACCAGACGGTTCACTTTTCCTCACCAATGACCAGCATCCAAACGGCAGAGGAGACACTAGAAGTCAAGTCTCCTGACAATTTTTCATAAAATTTATGCCTGCGGACCTGGTAGACCGTCTCGCCACCTATTTCCACCCGCTCTTCATAATGCCGTCAACAATGGCAACAATTTTCAATGCGTTGAATTCAATTTGTAATATAATTAGTTGTATCATGGTTAAAAAAAATATGTACACAAGGAAAGCAGACAAGCCTAATGATTCTATGGAAATAAATCTACACTACCAGAAAAAAATACGACACTAAGCAGTTGTTTGAATGCAATTTTCTTACTGTTAATTTTATCTTGCTAGATTCTGCAACATGACAATTAATAGTGAGGCCAAAGAATATGCATTTTCCAAATAATTGCATAATTCAATGAAAACCTCTCCTGCCAATTTATAACCAAAATAATCTGCATCTTCATAACACGACCAATCAATTTTGAACGAAATACGGTCACTCAATAACGTCACTCCTCTTCTATCACTGTCATATATTCGTCTCGAATCATAGACGTCTGCAATTAAAAAAATGAAAGTCAAATTTATAGTATTTGAATGCTTCGTCAATATATTTGATAAATATTTTTGTTTTCATAAAAAATGTACGAACTATTCAATTTTATGGGTCTTATGAAATAAAATTTGTAAATTTTCTTTCTATAAAATATATGCTTAAACTGAGGCATCTGTATATTATTACTTACAAAAAGCAACAAAAGTATCAACTAAAATGATGGCAATACTTGGTGAATAAATCAACATTAGCACGTATATATTGTGAAAGTCCTGTCTTATTCTGGAATTCTTCTTGTTAACCAATCAAAGAACGCGACACACAAATTACTGACCATAACAATCTTCGGTCAATTCTGACAATAGGTATATGATGAGAAATATAGTTATGGGCTTATTAGATCAAATTGCCACGAGATTATTACTATTGATTAGTTTAACTCGTTAAAATTAATTTATTACATGCCAATAAATTCGCTTTAGATATTTGAATAATCAAAAATATTTGCAACATGTTTATATATTTCATATTAATCCTTGAATATAATAGGAGAAAGCTGCTAAATTATTGTATGTATATAGCAAATTTCTAACTTTCGTTATATATATGTTAGAGAATGTAATATTTCAAGGAAACACCAAAACAAACAAACTTTAGATAACCATTTTTAGATGTGTGTACATTAGAATAGTTAAACAACACTTGACAAAAATTAAAAAAGAAAAATCTTTTTTTTTTTTTATGAAAGCTTTCAACAAATCGCAAAAAATTCTTAGCTGTGCATTGGAGTATCATGTACTTTAAATATATTCGATAACTCATCGAGAAGTGTTTCGTAGCGGAAAGCCACACGAATATCTGGTACATTTGTTCGCGTAATATCGTTGCCGGCAACACCTTCACGTGTATAATTCGGTCCCAACCAATGTTGCTTCATCTGAAATTTTGCAAAATTTTGTTAGTTTAGTTTCCCAACAAATCCTGAACTGGTCAAAATGATCTTACTTTGTGTGGGAAGCCACTCATTATAACACTGTTACGTGCCAATTCGCACATATCACAGGAGCTCAACTTCCATACCTGCGCAGCAATGCTATACTCTTCCATTAAGGGTTCCTGTAAGAAATTATTCAACGATTAAATATCATATATAGTATGCACATTTCCTATGTAAATCTGTTGGAACAGATTCATTTTAACTTCATCATTTAATAGTTTTTATACATTAGACCTTAGATTAAGAACAGAAAACACTATATTCCATTTTTTGTCCGACAGAAATGGAAAATATTTTTTTCCTATCCAATCGAGGTTCCCCGTCTCTTGCCTTCTATCGTATACATACGCGTCTCGTTGGTGTGTTACCTTCGGTGTGTGGTTTCGTCCTTCCGTTTGGAACACTGAACAAAAAACAACCATAAAACACCTCCCCAGATTATTTTGCAATGTTTTGTGTTTCAAAACAATTTAATCCTATTAATTTATCGAATTTTATATTTTACACATGTTACATATTTCATATGAAACGTAAATTCGTTCGGACCTCGTATAATTCCCAACACGAAACGGCGAATGTTTGAATAGGTTTCTAGTCTGATTTCAGTCATGTTGACAATAGTTGGCGTTCCCGCAATCCCATGACTGCTTAGAAAACACCATAGAACTACGATATAAGTTCTTAGCGTAGCGGGAGACGTAGAGCTTAGAAGATTACGGTCCTTGGGGAAGTATCTTCGTGCATGAGAGGGGCGTTCTACCTTACAGCGCCAGGGATAGTCAGATATATATGGGTTCCGTATCAACCAAGAATAAATTCGAATGTAAACTAGTACCTCAATGCGTAGAGAGACTGGCATAATAGAGGTGGGTACTCAAACAACTTTATGCTTAGCGATTTATTTGTTAAATATTTAGCAAAATTGCATGTGAAAGTGAGATGCAATATAGAATGTCTATGAAATGCGTTTGGTCAAATCACGAAGCTTTCGGTATTTATTATCCACATATTCGTTACATTTAGACTGGACGAAGACCTGTTTGTAAAACTATCATATAAAATTGATAACTATCTCAAAGCTACAGTTCACAACGTCATTTTTGTAACGCTATATTCTCTTTCCTGATTAAATCTTTCGAATATGACACCTCTGATAACCTCATCCCATCGACCGCACCCTTCAAATTGGCAGGTCCGAATTGTGATTTACTATATTCGTTAATTCAATCCGACTAGCGCTTTTCAGGTTTACCTTGTGGTCTTTATCACTCAGCCTTCCATGTGAAAAGCTTCATAGGCATTCGCTTGTCGTTCATCGATTGTACGTAAACTACTCTTGCAGCTTCTGCAGTTTAATTATCTTAGAAACTTTTGGCTCATCAGAAATTTCGTACATCTCAGGTTTCTACCTTGTTGCTCACTTTTTTTCTCAGGCGCATTAAAGGATCGAAATTTAATCGGCATCTATTGCTTTTATAATACAACTGATGTCTCGCTTTTCATGTGAAATTTCAAATTATAAAATTTATTTTGTCAATCGATATTTTCGTCAGCGTCGACCTCTCACAACTGTAGCATGACACATACCGTATCACCGCTTTGTAAATTTTCAGCTTTGTTCTTGTTCTCTGCAGACCTTAAGAATGTCTCATACGTGAACTGCCTGCGTCTATTTACATCAGCTGATTTTTTGTTATATTCCACTAGTTTGTATCAAGGTATTCGAAATCGCTCACGTTTCCAACCCTTCTACAGTTCAATATAAGGTAAGTTCGGTTTGGGTTCATACAACATTATGTTAGACCGGTTTGGCGTTATTTGGATCAATTACCTTTATGGCCTTGTCAATTTGTAGCCTTACTGGCTTGGCCTCTTGATGCATGGTTGACAGAATTCCTTCGGCACATGTAGAGAACCGTGAAAGTATGGTAATATCATCTGCGCCGATAACTATATAGATCAATTCGTAGAGCAGCGTTCCTGTTGTATCAAAGGCAGATTCCTTATCACATATTAAGAACTATATTAAATGGCAGTGAGCTCACCCCATACCCCTACTGCAGTTCAAATTTTGTGTCCAAGACATTGAGAACTGAATATGTGTTTGCACTTGGGAAGTTGTCAGACGGCCAAGTTTCGTTCGAATCTCAAGTCCTTGCTTGTTTTAAGTCTTATTCTTGATTGAATTTTGAAGAAATAGTTGCTGAATATTAATGTTGACTCTACAGAATTTGCATGACCGTTTAGAGTTGATCGGTGGTTGATGTTACAGCTCAAAAACCCTTTTGATCTTCGCCAATGATGTTTTCAACAGAAATGACTATTTTGTTTTTGGCTGCTTGGTAAATATTTTGTATGTTCAGAGAGATGATATGCCTTTTCACATTTCAGTGTGTCTCCTTTCATGTGCATAGGGATAATAATGGACCAACACCATTCCTGAGCTATCTGCTCTGGATTATAGATGTATTAGATCAGTTTATGGATAGGATTTAGAGTGACGTTAGAGGATTGAATTTTAAGCACCATTTTTACAAATTGGCACCATTTTCACAAATTTGATAAATTTGCTAGAATTTTTTCAATGCCAGTTGTGTCGCGAGATTTACTTCTTCCAACGCTGGAGGTGCCAAAGGAGATTCATAGAACGCATTCACAATTTCAGCTTTCATTGAATTATTAAAATGAAGGAGTTGTTTAAATTAGACCATCTGTCTTTAATCATGTTGTCGCCAGAGATGATACTGCCGTCGTAGCCTATTGTGTTTTTCGACTGGTTTCCCTGTCCCAAGCTTTTCACGTCTGGGGTGGTATATTTTCTCCAATTATGTTTCATTCTTCGCCATAAAATTAGCTTCTCTTGCATCAAAATTTCTTCTCGAGGATGATCGTCTTCTTGGTATTTCTACTAACGTAGCTGTTTTTTTTCTACTTTTTAATGCATCCCGGCATTCATCATTTGTTGCTTCTGGCACACATTTTATGGTGGACTTGTCTTTCGCTCATCATTGTTCGTAATTTCACGTTACGTTGAGGCCAAATTATGAGTCTTATTGAACTCTTTAGCAACTGACGCCATGCGGAGGTTTCAATATCGAAGTTTCATAAAGGCTTTGTTTTCGTAAGACTACTTATGATAATTGATACCGAGAGATTGATTGAACCAGTTTTTTTACGGTTGTTTCTTTAACAAAGAGTTTGTAATTTTTTCAAGACTAATTTTTCAAAAAAAAAAAAAAACTAAAAATATAAAAAAAAAACTAAACCAATGTCATTTAAAAAGTTTCAAGCAGTGTGATCTACAGCAAAACACGTGCTTGTCGATCTTATTAAATTTTATGCACCATATTGAATTTATATTAAAAAGGGTGTAATTTTTCCATTGTTTCCATTTTGGTTTCATCAGTGGAAGTTTATATATACCTTAGTGAAATGGAACTGCAAAGGATCATCCGTACTTAGTGAGACAATTAAACCTCTTGCCAAATATTCAGGCAATGGATTACGATGATAATTTAAGAACAACGAATTGTTGGATAATGGTGACATGGCAATTCCGATTTGTGCTAAATAATAAAGATACTGAAGTACGGGCACTTTTCGTAATAATAAACCATGTGAAATATTTTCAGCCATCAAATAGCCGCAAACTAAATGCTGGACGGCTCCCGCTTCACCGCAATGTGGCCGAAGAACAAATGTATTCATACCACGTTCCCTGCAGGAAGAAAGCAAGAAAAATGTATTTATAGTAAGTTGATTAAAGAACATTATCATCAAGTACATACTTTCTGAATTGATTCAAAACTGTCATATTTGCATACATGTAATAAATATAGTATGCATATGGAGGATTATCTTCATCAGTCCATTTTTGCGGTGGTGTAATTTCACCATCAAATATCGGATTTTCCGGCTTGGATTCATCGTCGACCGAGTCAAAACCAATAACGTATTGCATGAAGCGATGCAGCTCCGGATGCTTCGAAGGATCATTGGTTGCTTCGAACAGAGGTAGAAAAATATTATCGATGATTTCTTGGAAGGATGTCATCAACTTGTTTGTTTTGTAAATATCACTAAAGTGAATATAAATTCCAATGTGAAAACTTTTCGCGCTTATAATGACGTATACTTACTATAATCGTGGTATCTGAATTAACCAACGAATATTTGTGGAATGAACATTATGGACGATCGCCCATTTAGCCAAATTTTCCCATTCATTTCGTGATTTGCCATAAATCGATAGACGCAATTCTACATTTTGATACTTTGATTCCTCCAAATCGAATGCGACTTCCTATTTTTATTACAGAAATAAAATCAGTGGATTTTAAAAACTTAATTAAATCTTACCTTGATTATATGAGCAAAATATTTTCCATTCAAATAATTATCTGTTTTCAAAAACACTTCTCTAAGTCTTGATTCGCCAATGGGGTTGTATTTTGCATTGAACTTGTCGAAACGATGGAAAGTGTTCCGATCAGCATGGACATCGAGCATATCAACAGTCAGGTCGTATGTGGTTAAATTCATTGACTGGAATACTTGGGACAAAGACATTTGATGTCCATTTGTGACTGTTACTATTTCATCAGCATTCTTTTTGAGTGTTTTCTTAATGAAGCGTAATAGGTGTTTTTGATTCATACACGATGCTGCGTGAATGTGAGTATCCACTTTACTGTAAGTTTTATATTTTGTATGTTAGAAGTAGAAGAATTTTTCCTTAATTTATACTAGTTACCGTATATTGTAAAAGTCACGATGTGGCACTGCTTTTTGTGAAGCTAATTCTCTTAATTCGTTCAATAGAACATGTAATTGAAACTTGGAGTAGAGGTAGCTTAATCTTCTGTAACAAAACGACTTCCTAGAAAGTAAGAATTGAGAAACGTGGGTTATTAGTTATTTTGCTTGGCTTTATTTATTTATTGTTGGTGCTTTAGCACTTACGACGTATGCTTCGACCAGGATTAATACTTAAGTGATAAGATTTTGGAACGATTTTTATTGGTTTTGTCCACATACGCGGTAAGGCCATGTGGTTTTCGGTATCTTGTGTTAGTTTCGTTTTAAACAACCCAAAAGTTTTCAAAAAGCCAATCCGTTAATATTTTTGTCCGCTACCATCATCACAAAGTATATCTTCTAAAAACAAAGAAAAACCCTTTGCCTAGAATTTTTGTTATCTCATTACTGTTCCCTTACAAAATCAAATTTCCCGTGTGATTGTTCGATGACAACTTTGTATGGGAACAATAAAATAACACGCTTTGTGTTACAAAGCAGGCAGGTAAAACATCAGTAATGATTGCCTTAAAGAATGCAGCTTGAAAGTTGAATATTTGAAAATGTGGGAACAGGAATTAGGACGACTAAAGTGAAGTAAAAAGTTAAAATAAATATACGTTTCGTTTGTATTTCCGAATGTTCACTTTTTGTGTCTAAAAGTAGTTCCCAATTCTGTACTGAAGCGAGAAGTTAAAAATAAGGAGAAAAAATTTACCGATATATGATGATGTGCATTGTACAAAACTTTCAATACTCAACAAATGTTTTGTAGATTGATTCGGATTCTTTAATTATTTTAAATATATTGATTGAATGCATGCGATCGATAGTACAGGATGAAAATCGAACTAGAAAGCAGAAGTCTTACGATAAAATTGGAGGTTGTACTTTCTGTCAGCCATTTGCCAGTTGCTATCTCAAAAAACATAGAGCAGAAGATCGAAATGCAGGACATCGTGCTGAAACAGTAGGTTTATTTATAGGGTCGCGTTGATCGCTACGTTGAATTGTTTGAGCACATGATCGCGATATAATTTATTAATAGTGCTCTCTTCTTCAGTATTTTGGAGCAAAACTAAACAATATGTAAAAACACTGAAGAAGGGAGCTCGATTACTCCCGAAATATATATTTATTAAAAAAAAAAAGATTTCTCGAAAACAGACTTGAATGAAGTGGTTACTAACTACTAAAAGACCATGCACTAGTCAGTGCTTTAAATCTACTACGTTGGCACATTTAAATCTACAAACCAAAAGTTTCAGAAGATTTGGGCCAGTCGCAAGAGAACATTATTATTAAATAAAACATTATTTGAAATCGCTGGGAATGATCCCGGAGCAAAAGAAATGTGTTCCATATAAAATGACACCGAGGCAACGGCTAAACAACGGCTTTGCAAATGTGCAGTTCGGCTTGTCAGGCATTAACAAAAAGGGGATCTGCATTATATACCTACTGGCGATGGAGAATGGATTTTCTATGATAGCCCGAAAAAGAAGAATAGAAGTATTATACCAATGCTTTCAGCCAAACAGTATTTATATTTTTTATGGGATCATGGGAAAATTGAGGCGCGAAGTGACGGAAATCGCGGAAATCTACTAATGCTCTAAACATGACAAAATGTGTCTCCTGCATTATACTACCTTTCCATAGGTTGCATCGCAACCTTCAATCAGGAAACTCAATCGGGAAACTTTACTCAACTCGCCGTATTTACCAGACATTGCCGTTTCCAATCATCACCGGTTTAAATCGATGGGGTATTGTCCATCTGAACAGCAATTCACATCATACAAAAATTAGAAACAATTGCACAACTTTTTCGTTACTTCTAGTTCAAATGAAGAGAATCGAAACAAAAATTCGCAAAACAGAATGAAAAAGATAAAAAAAAATTGTTTTTTTCAAATGTTTGCTTCCTTGGCTCCAAAATATTTACTAGATCTAGAAATCAATTTATTCTCACCATGAAAAAATAAATATTTCATCTTGGCCGTAAAAAAATACCTCAATTGCGCCTTTCGCAAACTATTTTTCTTAGAAGCTCTTGTTGATTTTCTGGAACAGGGTAGGATCACTTGGGGCTATTTCTGGGCAATGAGGAGATAATTCAAAGATTTGCAACCCACTCTTTGCAACACGTCTTGCGCTTGTGTGCCGGTGCATCCTTGCAAAATAGGACCACCGCTTTGCTCAATTTTAAACGCGTATTCTCTCAAAATATATCGCAGTTTCTCATGTATTAGTAGTTTCTAGTCATAGAAACAAACCTAACTTTTTAGTCAACATGTAGGATAACCTCTGCATCCCAGAAATTAGTATTCGTTACCATTCTCCTGCATTACCATTCTCCGTTACCTCCGTCGCTGCAGACGGTAGGTTCTGGAAGTTCTTAAGAAGTTATGTGCTCTTCATCTTCTTTTGGATGGAGACCGTCTTGCACGTAAGCTAAAAAAAAGTGTATAGTTGTTTCGCCATGGATTATATATGCTATCAGAAAGAAATTTAGTGACTAACCATGGAAAATACTTTGCGTAGAACATTATTTATCGTTATTCTGATTTTTGATTAAAAATACGGATGATCTTATTTCCATTCTAAATATAAAGAGCAGTCAACAAAACTATCTATGCGTTTAATTTTTTATAGGAGAACAGATAAATCGAGTGTCCCCAGGAATTAGAGATTCATGAGTCTTCTAATTTCATAAATTAGATTTCGAAAAAGGTTCTAACTAAGCTTATGTAATAATACGCGAAACAATTGAATCATCTTGGAAGAAGAATATGGCTGCAAACAAAACTTTTATATGACAAATTATTTATTAAATGATTAAAAAAAAACAATGAAAGAATCTAATTGTTATAACCAGTGATGAATGGTGAGCATCTACACCTAAAAGTTAAACTCAAGGAGCTCAATCGTATTCCCCGTAAATACCGCAAAGGCGTTGCAGGCAGAAGATTCGAAAATGGATTGCACCTTCATTTATGACCACATAATCAATCACTATCAATTTCAAACAACTAACACGAACAGAGCATTGTCACATAATTGCAATAATAATTGTTGAATTTCCAATTATGAAATCAATTAAAAAAAGTAAAAATTTATGAATGTAGTATTGATATACTCACAATGGTCCATCGGCGATCATAAAGCACATTACTTGCATATCATTTACGAACTGGTCCAACTTTGGATACTCATAATTAATCATATCGTTACATTCCTGTGGAATGATAAAACAAAACGTTAATTATCAATGAATAAGTACTTTTATTCAATACTTACTTTGTCTTTAAAAATATTATAGACGCCATTTACAGGTTTAAGAATATACCCTAAATCGGGTGGGAATTCTAGGTCCCATGGATCTGAAACATCAACTGGAGGATCAATAGGATGATCTGAAATGTATGGAAATCACATTGTTTGTTAACTCTCTATTAATTGCTCATAAAAGTTTAATTTGTGTCGAACTGTATGATTGTACAGGAGGTAACAAAACTGCTTAAGTGACATATGGCACTAACGTAAATATGTTCTCCTAAAACAGATAAAATCAATTTCATTCGGTTTTTTTCGTGTTGGATACAGCCAAAAAGCTTTAACATGTTATTTGTAATAACATAAAATATGATAGAGCTTGCGAAATGCTTATAAATTCAATAAAATAAAGTTGAATTCGTGGAGCCGTTTCCTCTTTTGATGTATATAAATTTAAAATTCAATAATTTTTTTCTCGTTTTCTGTTACTTTGAGGATAACATTATTTTGAAATAAAAGTTTTCGATCAATCTGTTATGTGTTCTTTTTCGATTTTTTTATGGGTCTATTATAGCAAAAACTTATAAACGGTACGTTTATGAAATATACGACAAAAGTTAATTGAATTTATCCAACAAACTCTGGGATTTGTTTCACTCGACATATAAGAGAGTATAGTTTTTGGTTTTGATGAAGTTTCGTTAAAGTCAAATTAGTGACAATTTATTAAATGGAAATACCATAAAAAACTATATTTATCCACGTATTTTGTTAAATGACTGTTTATTCCTAATTTCGTTAACCGGATAAGCAAATAAATTGTTATCCGTTCAATTGAAAATAAATTGTTATTTCATACATCAATCCATTGTCAATTGCATTCGCTTTAAATCTAACATAATTGATGTAAACATTTAAATGTGCGTGAAGCGATTATCGCATATTATATAAATTAAGTGTACCCGAACATGAACAATATCTAAGCTCTACATTGTTATCACTTAAGATATAATTCAGCAATGAATCAAGAAAATATTTAAAAGCTACTCTAACGTAATCGAAAATCCACTAAATTCGTGAAAATTTTAATAATCATACATTTTTTGAAACACTTTAAATAAACACAGACATTCAAAACAGTCATCTAACTTTGGAAGCAACTGTAAAAAACGCATCCAATACTATTTTAACGAAAAACAGAACATTTAAGGAATACATCCAAAAATAAAACAAGAAAAATTTTTCATTGAAAAATGAAAATTTTCATTGAAATGAAATTATTCGTTCGCGTTAAGACGCACGAATTACCTCTTAGGGTGGGAAGGCTGATCTTGCGGATTAATTCTATAAAAATGTTTAAAAGAATAAATTAAGAAAATATTAAACGAAAAAAATCTACGAAATTCGAAACTAAAATGCAAATAGTACCATCACAAAGATAATATAATAATTGATAGTTAGGTATTCGAATCTATTTATTTTTGAATATTTCAAAATATTTTTGAAGAAACTTGTATTCGGGATTTTGATGTTCGATTCCAAATTTTGTCTGGAGGAATTCGGTGACCAAAATTTGAGGTAATTATGGATTGAGATAATAATAAATAATGTTTTTGAATTTGGAGATTTACAACAGACATTAATTAAAAAAAAGGCTGACAATAGTTAAAATATAAATAGATTGAACCTTTTCTAGATGAAAGTATTGAATGCTTACTATCATTATGTCGTTACATCTTGCTAAGATGTACTGACTGAAGTTCCAATGAGATAATCTGAATATCCCATGTATCAAGTTAGGAACATCCGATTATAATCAGGATGACTATGATCTGTTATGGGCTCCCTTATTCTGCGATTTGATCATACTTGGAAACATGGGTGAGTTCTGAAGTTAAGGTTTATTGGAGCAGTGTTATTGAAAGCATCACATTTGCATGAGAATGATCTTGGTGCAAACAATAACGACAGGATGATTTCTAATGAAAGAACACGTTTTCAAATGTACAACGTGAGTGGCAATTATTTGTCATTGTGCACGTAATGAGCACGAATTTGAAGAGCGTACAAAATTATCTGTACGATATTATAATAAAAAAATTATATCAATATGTGCGAAATGCTAAGTAAATTTAAAACAATGTCAGAAGAGAAGCATGCCATAATTAGTTTGCCTCCTTTGCCTTGCCGGTAAACATATTCAGTAAACATATTCTAGCAAATATTATTTCTCATTAAATTTTCGCGACGCCTTCAATATGGGCGCTAAGATGTATTCAATGACTTATACTTTTCACTGAATGTACATTTAATTTTATTTGAAACATCATTGATTCGCTACTCTACGCTTCAAAACTTTAGCGGGTCATAAACTTGAATTTAATATACGCATAATGATTAGTGGGTCAAATAGACATCTTGATATAATCATCCTGGTCGTAAACGGGAGAATATCGCAATAGAATGACGTTTTAGTGTGAGTTTGGGGTGCGTAGTCTTCGCGAACCCGAAGGAGGTCAACATATCGTGGCTTTATGAGGCAATTTGTGGAGTCTCTAGGAGTGGAGTAATAGAAATGTGTACAGCGGTTTGGTCCGCCACATCATAGGTTATGAGGAGGTTATGAGGAGTCATCATAGGTTATGGTTCAAGCGTCGAATTTGTTTAGGCTGGGACAAAGTATAAGTTTCACTGAGAAAGAACTAGGTGTATGGTTCGAAACTCCAGGGTTTCTAAAACAAAAAAAAAAAATTCAACAAATTAAAAAGGAAAATAACTATTCATTGATTGAGCATAAAATATTTAATAAAATTCGTTGCAATTTTCTACAAGTTTTAGTAACTGGGAAATAGGTTTAGAAAGTTGGCTTGTTGTTTTCGAGTATTCTGAGGTCGAACAAACTGGTGCCCTATTACTAGAGAATGAGGTACATTTCAATTGACGCTTACTACAACCCTGTCAAAGCATAATCGTGGGAGATGATCACGTTGAAAACATCTGAATTCATGTCATTATGACCAGTATACCGACACAACGAGGAAATATTATGAAATATCAAGTATTACTTATCAAGTATTATTTATTGAACGGATTAAAAAATATGTTGAAGTGAAGAATAAAACCTAAGACACTCAAAGTTTCTAGAAAAGTCAGTTATTGAACCAACATTGTACATTTGAATTGTATATAGTTTAATGTCAACTAAAATATATCAGGTCTTAAAACGTAATTTATTTGTAATGTCAAGGGATGTTCCCCGACTGGATGACATGAAAAAGAGGAGCAACATTTCATGTAGGTCTTAAGTGAGCATATTATTTTCTAATACCTCAAACAGACAAAAGAAATTATAAACTTTAGATTAGAATGATTCGGGGAATGCAACAAAACAACATCTTTTGTAGAATACCATAGAACGAAAGTTAATAAATAACTAACTAAACTAAAGTATGACTGAAGTACTTTCTTCATTCTACGGTAGATGACGAAAATTGCGGACGTGTACATGTGATACAATGAATACATTGATTAAATCAATGGATTTAGTGTTTTCCCACCGAAACGAAAATATAATAATTCTCGATACCATGTGACAACTATGTGACGACAATGAAAATATTATTGGGAATAGAGAAAACCATCAGAATAAATTGGAAAATAAACCGCAGCAAGACCTAGCCCATGATAAAGGTTCAGAAGGTAAGAATTCAAAAATAAGCCTGTTTGTCCTAGAAGGGGTTTCTTCAGTTGAATATGCCTATTTAAGGTAATCCAGCACTTTTAAATGATTGACCGGGAAGACTTAACATGCAGTCTGTTTTTTGTCTGTTGAAAAAATTTGAATTTACCAGAAATATTCAAAAATAAATACATTAGGACTATCCAATTAATATCTACAATTATTTATCACCTTACTACTAGCTATAATTAAAACACTTTTTCAAATTACAACTAATTTTCCGATCCAAAATCAAAAATTATTCGTACTAGTGAAACTATCAAAATGTCCAACTGTTAAGCTTAGCGCAGGACCCTCTTACCTGCAATTGTTTTTCGATCCTCATGTTCAATGTTGCTGAAACGTTCTTTCTCGTGAACGGATTTAAGAAAACGTGTAGTTGTTGTCGGGAACGTTTGTAATGACATTGACATATAACGTTCTCTCAATTCTAACGCTTGAATAACAAGACGTGAAGCACGTTCTAAATCTTCTAATGGAACACCGCTTGTATCCTCGCCAGATATGGAAACACGTTGAAAGTGTGGAACTATATCCTGTTCGTGTATGGAAAGATTTTCATTGGAGCTAACTTCGGCAGCTACAGACAACTTGTCTCCCAGCGCCCTGAAAACGAGAAGATGAGTGTGGTGGTTAAAAGAAAAAGCCTATTTGAAGAGTTATCATATTTCCAGCGATTTTGTTTAATCTGTGGCTGGGCTATTTATTATAAAAAACGATTCTAGCAATATTTGTTTCGCAATGTGTCCTCTTCATGATCATGTGCTTTCAAATATTCAATCATACTCAAACGTAGGTTAACGAGAAAGTGGTGATATTTTTGGTATTTTATAGTTTCGGTACTTGACAACCTTTAAATTAAGTGGACAGAGACCAACTTAAAAAGCAACATTTATCTATTTTTATCGGCATTTTAGATATGTTTTAAATTGAGTAAATCTACTACATCTACGTAAATCTACATCTCATTTATTATGATGATTTTTATTTGACATCAATAATCCATATCAGCTCCTGTATTTTATTGAATTATTTGGGAATTTGAAACTGAATGTACGAATCCATTATAATTGAAAACTCTTGATGAAAACTTTTATATTCACAAGAAGTGGCAGAAGTGTTTTTACCATTTAAACGAAGATTTCCGAAAGTTTGCTACCAATTGCAGTTATTTGACTTTCAATTTTCTATGAGAAAGGCAAAAAAATTTAGTATAAACCCATGTCATAGAGTCAATACAATAATTTTGAATACGAAACCACTTGAAAAAATTTGTTTAATTTCATGAAATTAAATTTTCCTTTCCAACCTATTGTTGACCCTTTAAAAGGGTTTTAATATTCCTTCTTTACTAATTGGAGACTTGAATAACGTGAAGAAAAAAGTTGTTATCATTTATCGACAAGAATATTTACTCATAATAGTCTGAAAATTGTTCAATGTATCGTTATTGTCATTGATTTGACAGGAGTGGACCCACCAAAACATTACTAGACAAGACTTCGGTATATGGTAAACATTGTTTTAGAAGCTTGACATTATTAACAGAGCCAGCTTTTAAACTGATGCATTAAATTTTATAGAAACATTCCTCTCCAAAATAAGTCAAAGTTTCGTAATAACACTGTCATATCAGCCAACTTCATTTTCCTGGTTTTATTTTTTGAGGACGGCAAAGGACTATTATTTAATAGGGTTTAGAGAGTACTGTGAGTGGAGAAGCAGTTTGATGCGAGATTAATTCCTTTACCAATACATTTACCAACATTTTTTTTTGACCAGCGTTTAAGCTTAGTTTTTAATTATGTTTAAATTTGATCCTTTCGATCCAAGATTGTCATATCACATTCGATGTTGGTAACTTCTTAAGATAATCAATGAATGTAAGTTTATGCGCGTTCCAATGAATGGATGCCATTCCCTTGCTAGCCATGTTTTGCATTTTTGGTCACTTTGGATGACTTTAATCAGCTCCTGTCCACAAAGCTGATAATCACTTTGATTAGGTGCTTAGAACTTTTTGTGGATTCCATCTTTTATCCACCAGCACATACCAACTCAAGAATTCCTTTTTATTCTACTTACACAGCTCCAAATAACGTTCTGAATCATCGACGCGATTTTGTTTATTGTCCATTTTGAGGAACTTAAATTTTCAATTATTTCATGGAACGCCACTTTAAGAGCTTCATAAACAAATGTCTAAGGAAACTTTTTAAATTTTCCGGAACGAATTCCAATGTTGACCGATCAGAGTATTCAGCATCACGGTGTTTGTAGATTGCATTGATTTGGTCATTATCATAGTTAATTTCTCTAATGAAATCTCATTATATGGATTATGCCATGCGTTCCAGCAGTTGAAAACAATTTTTAAAAATATTTCCAACTCCAAAAGACTTTTAGGAGCGAATAATGATAAAGACCAAAATGGAAGGAAGACTTTTTTGTTGAAGGGCTGAACTATTTTAATGTTAGACATTCAAAAGTTGTATTTTATGCATCATTGTAGGAATTTTCCCGCTTACTTTTATGATGGCTGATATTTTTTGATGAAGAAAAAGTTCATATTTCAATTTCAGAGAATGAACTAAATATAAAATCGTCTGGGAATTTTACAACATGTATTTTTGTTAAAAATAAATGATATGTTTGTTGAAAAAATCAGGGGTGACTATACAAAAGTCAATATTGAACTCTTAGAGTTCTGACGTTTAGAACGCATATTATAAGAAAAAATCACAACTACGAAAAGGTGAACTTTTGGGATGAACACAAAGAATTCACCAATTTGTTGTGCTTGGGACGTGAAATCACTTTACTCACTGAGTGTCGGTCTGCCAATATGACACAGCAACTCGACTACAGACTAATCACCTTCCCTGTCACACGAGACCAAGCCTGGAGCTCTCATTACTTTGAATCAAGCGTCTTTAGTCTCGTCTAGTGGCGCCTTGGAACACGGCAAATTCCTCCTCGAGCGGGGACGGATATAAAGGAGAGGAATTGCTGTGATAGTGGCCCCACTTTCTTCTGTGACGGAAAGTTATCGATGACGTCCTTGAAAGAAGATGCCTTCTATAATAAGAATCGTCTGGACGTAATGTGACACGCAGTTCCATTCGCCAAAAAATGCAAACATTATTCTGCAGAGATGTCTACTTTCTTGGAAAGCTGCAAAGCTGCAAAATTTTTTTTGTGTAGTGCCTTGGCTGAACAAGCGATCATGAGACGTTGCCTTTTCATTCTTATGCAGGTAAGAATCCACCATTTTTTCTACAAAACCACAGCTACAATCACTGATGTTATGTGCGGTCTACCTGCCTTGCGCTTCGTGTAACCATATTTCCGGCCACCAAGCTAAAATCCTTCTTTTCTTTCGGCTAACAGCTTCTCTCCCGGCTCCAAAGATTGGGCTGACGTTGCTAGTAAGGACTCGCACCGAGGACGTCTCGCACAGGTACAGACGCGAATAATATCGCGCTGTATATCAGCCTTTGATGCTGGTCTATCCGATAGTGATTTCCAAAGTGCTTCTTTCTGATGAGCGAAAGCGATGTCTAAACAAGCATTCAACATTAATTGCAATCTAAGTATAGACGTGAATCTTTAATCTATTTTACGACTTGCTGACACACGTCAAAAGCACGTTTTAAAACGGGAATTAATCGCATTTAAGGCTTTGAGAAAAAGGAGTAATATAAGACACGTAGCAAACGTAATTTTTTAACTCTGAAAAAAGTACATAGACGCAAACGACAACTGTGCAAATCATAATTGCATCTTAACAGTAATATTCGATTAAAGACAATAGCCAACGTTAATTATGATTTATTTTATGTGTTCCGATTAATTTAATTTATCAATTTCCTAATTAAGCATCCCGTAATTCATCGACTTCAAAGTAATAAGTAGTCCTCATTTGGTATTTACTCATAACCTTCCGTTCTATTCCTTTTTAAATAGCTTAAAATATGTGATATGGAAAGGATATGGTTTTCGCAGAGAAAAAAGATAAAACCTTGATTTGAAACGCACTACAAGGAGAAGGATATGTCTCATGCCAAATCTTGTCTATGATGAATTGAAGTCTGTTTCTGAATCCCTTTGAATTATCTGTGGGTTTTTGTTATACCACTCCCGTACTTGCCAGCTTATGTAGCTAAAATTTAGTTCTTTTAATTCACATTCACCTATATATTTGAACTTCCACAAATCAGGCAAATATTTTACTCTGTAGTTTGTAATCTTCTTAAAAATTCTTTTAAGGTTAAAAAGTTTTTGGAGTTTCTATGCGTTTGCACTCCGAGACTGTCGGCTTGATTCGACTCAACATCTGTTTCTTGTAGACTTACGCTGTTTTGGCCGCGATCGTTTGAAGGATCAAGCGAGTGTCATCTAAATAAAATTGAACCGGCTAGCATCGTCTAGCCGGTTCAATTAGTTACTATTTGGAAACTTATTTGGACTATTTGGAACTATTAGGTTCCAAATAGTCAACTATTTGGGTGCCGCTAGTAGGATACAATTTCCCATTGACTTCTTTCATATACCATGGGTTGATAAATCCGCTTCAGGATCTTGTGTTGGTGATCGTTTAAATTATTATGTGAATCACTGACGAGAGTGCCAATCTAATTTAGGATTCGTCTGGCTTATGCGTCATTTCTCGGTTTTCGCAACCAAAAGCCAAAGAGTCGGCCCAAACTTGTATTGCAAATTTACTTTTGAAAGCAATTGATCCATTCGTCAAAATTGAAATATTAGAGAAGTAGATCAACAGAATTAAGGATGCAGTTCAAGTCGTTTTTTTAATATTTAGATTTGGGTTGATTAAGTCAAAGAGATGACTTGGATTTTTCTGGATAAGGTTGTGAGAAGACCAGGCGGCCGTGTAGCGATGTTAAGAGAGAGAGAGAGAGAGGAGGATATTCTGCCTACTTCTGTCAGGATCGCAGCGTTTGAGCAAGAAGTAATACCAGCACGTGCACAATAGCTAGTTGCATTATATTAGTGGTTTCAAACGAAATCGAACCAATGTGAATTCCGCGTCAATTCATTGTTCAATTTAACGAAACAAAACTGTCACATGCAATCACTCAACATGTTTTGATGTCTCAATAAAGTCAAACAAAGTCTTGAAGCAATAGAATGTAAAGAGTTGAATAAGCCGCGCAAGGAAAAATATGACAGATTAATATTAAATATATATATAAATATCAAATATTGTGTGCATGAGACGATCAAATCAACAACACAACATCACTCCTCCTATGACGTTATTTAATATAACTGGTATCTTACATTTGACAAGATTCTTTTTACAATCGATGTTCGCCATCGTAGTGCATATTCTAATACCACAGATCACCATAGTTTTCAAAAAGTTTTTAAAGCACGGATATGGCTTTTAACGAACAATTTGTTAAATTCTGGTGAAAACATTTGTTAAATACAGTTGGGAACATGCTTGTTAAATAAAACAGAACTCTTTCAATGCATAGTGACATGATGAAACATACGTGTATGCGAGAGTTGAAAATGGCCTAATTACAATATATAGGGCAAAGGAAAATAAAATTGCCTTGGCCCATGAAAACCTGTATAGTTGTTTTAAATAAAGTCTAATATTGTTTTATATTCGATTGACAAGCAGCATAAAAAATTAAAAGCAGGTATTCCGCTTCATGTACGACAAATCCTGTTTAGTGCTGACAGCACTTGCATTGTGCCAGTCAACCAGAAATATGCTTTTCTTACAAATACCTGATGCGAGATAAACAAGGTTTCTCTGAGAAAACTTGACCAGCATTTTCAGAATTTTCCAAAGACGACAATCGAAAGCTCTCTGGCCATTAGAAAAATTGTGTAAATATTTTACAAGGATATAGAGAAAGGCTATTACTGTCTTGTGTAGTTGTATTTTACTGAAATAAATTACGAAAAAGAAACAAAGTGTCTGAAGTTTGCATCGTTTTTCACTTTTTGGTTTTTTTGATGACTGGATTAAAATGAAAGACTAATAGAATACAAATAAGTCACAAATGCGGTTAAAATTTATAAAAATTAAGGTCAGTGCAGAAAAAAACCGTCAAAAGTAGATCGATTGGAGACCTTTGCGTTTGCGACGATGTAAACCTCAGACGCTTATTCGACTGATCCTCGTATTATCAAGAATTATGTTATTATTTATGCGTATTTAAATAGAGACACACAACACAAGTATCTTACTTATTGTAGATCCGAGCAATGGTTCTTTTCATTGTTTGCAATCTCATCATCTGCGTTTTGATCCTTCCACAATAAATCAATCAATCGGGAATGTACGAATTTTATTTTGATAACTATTCTGTTTCAACTTAATATTTTTGCGTTTTTTAATGATATATTGAACGTTTCATACTCTAAGTTCCACACAAGATTTTTTCCTAACTAGCAAGGCTGTTGGATTCGTCGCAATAAATTTTGAGGGTTTTGGGTAGAGTTTCTATATCGGCATGTAGGATAGATATAGAAATAAAATTGTTCATGAGTCTCCAGTCGTATCTTGATTTCAACCGCTGTTTAATTTTTCGGCGGAGATGTGGCTGGAATTTCGCTTTACTTTTAAGTAGAGCAGAAGAAATTGATTTTTTTAAATAAAAACGCTTACCACACATATGTATCCACTAAAAATGACATTCTGAACAATATATTTATGTTTTTAGTTTTAAATCACTTCACTTGCCGGCATTATTTTAGATACTAGTAAGTAGAGTTCGTGAAATTCACTTCCGAAATTCACTGTAGACACACAAGATAAAACTAATAAAGATATAAGTGTCAACTCAATTTAATTGAAGATAATAATTGAAGCAATTATTGAAATCAATTTGAGAGCAGTTAGGCCATAACAAAACTTTTTGGAGAGTTCTTAACTTTCGTAAAAGCGTTTACATTCTAAACACTTCGTGCAACACGTTAGCTAAAACCGCCACCGAATAATGAGACTGGGAAACAAAATTTCGTGCCGAACTTCACCAATAACATTTAGCTTCTTCCCTTCTGACTATAATACAATAACATCTTGGACGATTGCAAACAAGTATGAGCGCTAGAACTTTGTTAATGTAGTCAAAGGTAACCATATTGTTCGACATAGACCTTAAGTCTAGCGCGAATAACATAATGACGTCAAATATTCGCACGACAACAATGAGCGCTTATTAAATTATAGCAATCGATGTTTGTAGGCTCACTTCCTCCCTTTCCGGTCACACTCACTACTCATACTCATAGTTAAAAAAGAAATATATAATTGATAATCGGAAGCCACTAATGTCTCACTTTTCCTAACCTTGGCATTTGAATAATAAAGAAAAATTGTCATTATTTTAACGGACACTAAGTATGCGCTCACGTTTGTGATGGATAATGCACCACACAAGAGAATCCAATCAATATCAATCATCATCAGTGTTTTGTGAAATGTTGATACTGGTAACAGGTCTGATTCGAATGTGATTTGAATTTGAAATCGACTAGGTCCATGAATATTCAATTTTCTGACGGAGTATTGCAAGCAATTTTAAGACAGGCGGAATTATAATTCTCGAAAAAAATATCTATTTATATAATTGAAATGCAGAAAAATGCATTAAGCACACAATAAGTCCTGAGAATGTTTCCAACTTCTTAAATGTTCTAATTTCGCATTCTCCAAAGTTGGGTACGTACTATAGTTAAGCCAGCTTTATTTCTGATAGCAAAATTAGTCTAAATTACTGGTCAGATAAAAAGGACCAAAATAAAATACTTGTAATAACCTTACCATGTTAACTTTGCATTAATCGTGTTCTGAAACCGAGTTAACACTATGAAGTGTTCGCGTTTATCAATATAATTTATTCCCTAACTCCTGGTAAGACATAACATGAAGTCAAATGTATCTCAATCCAAATAGTTTTCATATAAAAAGATACTGCTTCATCAATTTTCGAATGGGTTTGTTTTATTAATTGACAGCATTTGGTTCAGAATCGAATTCGGATCGAGGTGAACAAATTGCAGCATTGAACAAAGTCATTACAATTACGTGCCGTAAAAAAAATGTTCATAAGAAAATAAACAAGAACTAATTGATATTGATTGCGTTTCTGTGAAATTTCGTGCTTCTAGAAATGTTTCAACACTAGGACAAATGCAGCACTCGTTAACAAACCATGCACAACGAACATCGTAAACTAATTGATTTCTTGACACTAGAAATTAAATTTGCAATTAGCAGGATGCAGTCTCTCGGTTATACAACGAAGTATAGTTGGAAATGCAAAAAAAATATTGCAACAACTAAATTGACAAATTAATGCTTTGAATTGAATTTATGGTAACACCTTCTTTATTTGTGAATTTGAATTAAGTGAAATATTCAGTGATTTCTAATGAAAAAGTTTTTAATTTTTAAACAAGTTCTTCGAAAGCGAACATCAAAAAGATATATCCTGCCGCAGTCGATGAAATCAGTGGAAAGGCACTTGAGAACACACATTTGTCAAGAGAATGCATTAATTTGAGAGTTCCACACCCATTCCAGCCTCATATAAGGTGCTTACCCAAAATGCCAAAACGAGATCCAGTAAACAGTCAAACAATTTCTGAAATAGCACAATGGATCCTAAAGTAATGGAAGAATGCCATAAAATATCAGCAAATATGGAATAAGGAACAGATATAATAATCGGAATATTGGAACAGATAAATGAGCTTCGACTAGAAGAGATCAAGATACCCTTGGACTTATTCCGAATATTCTAGTGAAACAATGAGTTCAATGAGCAGCTTTTCAAGAATGATACGTCCACAGATTGGATAAAAAAAAGCACAAACGAACACGAAACGTATTGACATGCGAGAAGTGACTTCATTTTTAAAGGGATTTATGAACAATTACGGAAGTAGCAATGGATAACCCATTGTTATCGCACCTCGCGAAAATTTCGTGGGATGTACCGAGTCCAACATTCTGCAGGAAAGGGTCTCCTCCCGAAAATCCGGGTATAATACGGTTATGATGTTTCAGTATGATCAACTCAAACGAAGTGGAAACGCTGGTAGAGCCATCCCAAAAAATAAATACACGATGCAGGTTAAAATTATAAGACATAGAACAGGCTGGAACTTGATATTTAGAAAAGGAAAATAAATACCATGAGAACGACATTAAAGATGGCATCAAATGGCAGAGATTAGGAAACATGCTATATAATCGGAATGGAACGTATCCAATTGATTTAAGAACACTGTTTAAAACAAACGCTTTCAACGCATTCAAGAACACACACATCAAATAAAGGAAGGATGTGACGAAAAATCGATAGTATTAGAAAATTGCAAAGAACACTAATGGGAGAGCCAATCTCGTTGCAACAAAATTCTCTACAAGTCACAAAGTTTTCGAATCTGCAGACGACCAAAAATCGCCGATGAAAGAGGAACACTCACACTCGCCTGCTCGAATTACCTCAAAGCATATATTGCCCAGCCAAGAGGGTTTATAAAAGCTCATGTATAGAAACGTTTCCTGGAAGCAATAGTCACCAAAAGAGGAGCAATGAGGGACTCAAAAGGAACAACCAACGCTAGAAGATTGCAATGACGCAGCGCAATATCGAAGAAGAAAGTGATATCACGAGTGAATACACGATTTCAGATGGTAGCAACTGGAAGCGTCTCGATTTAGCATTAAGCTTTCGGATATTAAGAAAACCGCACGAAAAACAATTGAATATAGGTTTTGGATACGGATACAACAATTTATACATTTTCAAATTGAACTAACAAGTCTTAACACTCTCGGAAGCGCATCACAAAGAAAGAGATACAAATATCCTTTCTAACAATCATAGCGAATATGATAAAAAAAACTTGAATACAAACGAACATGATGAAGAACTTAAACGAGGATACAAGCACAGAGAAGGCAAAGGCTGGCTTTAAGAATTTCAACGTATTGCGAGGAATAATTTTCTAAGCGAATAGAGCATCCAAAGTTATCCGCAGTAAGGATAGCGGAACTACGAATAAGCGCTCACATTTTAGAAGAACATCTCAGAGAAAGTGATTCGAATTTCCAATGAAACAAATAAAGCGAGCTTTGCAAGAAAGAGAACTTGTAAGTTAAACGACGTACACAAGTGGATAATTCGCAGTGCCTAGCTCTCTGAGCCATTCACGTTAGGATTTTAGGGGAAATAGTATATGAGACATTATGTATAATAAAATTTAAATCAATGTTAATCCATACCTCCAAATTTTTCTTACAAGAACCAATACATCTGGAAAGTCGGAGTTCGAAGTGTCAGCGTTTGTTAGAGGTTACGCTATGAAGTAAGTTTAAGAAAAGGTAAATGCGCATCTTCTATATCCTTTCTTCATTCGCTTTTGTTTGCAATTATTAATTTCTATAGAGATCTGTTCTGTAAAATGGGCACCCGTTCTACGTGTTTCCATTCACTTGTTAGTAGTTAGATTATGACACGGATAGCAATGTTCAGGAAGAGAAAACAGCGCAAAGTAGCATATTTAATGAACCGAAAAATGATAGATGGTGAGAAAGATGAACTGACAAAGAAGAGGATTCGTAGCGTAAGAACGCTTAGTGCCGGGTATACAATAGTAGTATCAAAACAACGAGTTAAGTTTCTTGGTTCGCTGATATACAGTAAGCTGGGTTTCGCGGAGCAAGTCAGGCAACGAAAGATAAGGCTGCGGCAGGGGTTTCAGAAAGCAGTCGACTAATGGCTGATGTTATGAACAAAGTGCAACACAATATCTATGTGGAGATATCGAGCGAAGCTCTCAACAAGGAGCAGCACCGGAAATGGCCGGCGCAGATCCAGAGATCCGGAGCACTGCGGATTGCATCAGCTATGGTAATCGAGGGGACGATACCCCTTTAAAAAAAGAGGATAACAATTAGTAGCTAGCAATAAAAGACAACACATTCTCGACAAGTGGCAACAATCTTGGGAGCGTGAGCCAAAAGAGATCAAGTTTGACCACGCTGCTCATCAACATTTTGAGATAGTGGCTCGGTTGAAAATATGGTGAGACAGACTTCTAACTGAACAAACATTAAGCGGATACGGCTGTTTTTAGTCTTATCTGCATAAGATTGGTAAGTCGCCGTCTCCAGATTGCATATTTTGCATTCAAAAGAAAGATGACCTATCATACATTCTTTTCATACAGAGGATGGAGCGGACAGTGCGGTGATTTTTCCGAAAATATCAAAAAGCTGTATCTGAATTATGTCATCGGAGCGATGCTGAAATCGGCGGACAAATATAATCAGGTGGTACATTACACTCGTTTAATCCTATCAACAAAACAAGAAATATTTGATCGGCTCGGGGCGTCGGGAGTTGGGGGATCTCTTCGCAAACAACCTGCCTCCTCCTTCGCTACTCGCTGGAGAAAGTATTCCCGTAACTCGAGGATGCCATAAGACACAGAATAGGGAGGCTTTGTCCTAAGTAATGTCTCAAATGATTTCCCGGCCAAGTCCTTTCGGTTGCCAGGGGAGGTGTTTCATCGGTAATACAGTAGGTTTGTGCCACTTGGAGTCTGACAATCAGGGAGTACTTAACCTGCAACTCCATATTAAAAATATAATAATATAGTTATTGATTAATTGATCAGTTCTTAGGAACTGATATTCTTAGAGGCACACCTAAAATCACCTGGGCTGCGTTCACGTATGCAGGTCTGAGTGTTCCAGGAAGTTAAAACATAGTCAACAACTAATAAAGAATTCACAACAGATGCAATTGCTGACGAAACGTGTTACCTCGCATGCAACGAAGAATTTTTTAAACTGTTCTATTTGTTTAGGTTCTTTTGGATTTTTATAAGAGAGTGCAGTTTGTTTTTAAATAGGATAAAGCTCACGTCCTTGCAAAACAAAACTGTCACAACTTTCCACAATATTCCACAACAGAATATTCCTATTATTTAGACTGTTATTAACTTTGATTTTTTTTTTCATTGTTCTCAGCGCACCAATCCAATGGCACAGAAACGCAAATAAGGCAGAGTCTACTTGCTGGGTAAAGGAACCAAAATGCTGAATGTTTTCCAGTCGGATGAGAATTTTTTGAAGAATATATTAAACCTTGTGACGAAGGCGGAGGATTGGAAACGCCGCCCTATGAACTTCCTTTAGCAACCTCATCGATGGTAGAAGTAAATTCTAGAAGTAAAGCGTCAAGCATTGACGAGAGTCGAGAGCGCCCTTATAAAATAAGATGGCAGCGATACTCAATAGGTATCCATAAATTAATCCAATATATCTGGGATTATGCACGATTTCGAAGGTTTTGGTTTTAGGTTTTGACACAGAATAGGGTTTGAAATATGGAAAGTGGTTGGCCTCATCAAGAAAACTCCACATTGATGTACAAATACGCCGTTCTACAAAACGAACCAAATTTTGCCTACGCAGCTGACATTCACATCATATCACTGTCCTTTACATCTACTGGAAAAATTTAGTTAATCATGCACCTAGAAGCAAAGCAAGTGTCTCAACAAAATTAAATTTTGAACTTTTTTAATTTAAAAACTAAATTGAAGGAGAGAAAACGATGATTGGTTCTTTAAATGAATAGCAGGCAGGTTTAGTCATTGTAAATGGACTTATTTAGTTTGGAATAAAAAATGTGTTTGGAAATATCTCTTTTTTTTTGCATTTTTCGATTCCATATGTCCTTAAAAATGTTATGAAAGAAATTCGAATAATGCATGAAGCTACAGCGGCTTTGATGAACGCGCATTTTAGACTGGACACAGGTACTAGCTGAACCGCTGCTTAATTAATTGATAATAAATCTATTAATAATTTATCAACCTTGTTTAAATGTACAAGTAATAGGTAAATGTGGAGCCAAAATTTTGGAAAGTTTTGTGTCATCGGAGAATTGTAAAACCTTGAAAAAAGATTGAAAAGAATAAACACAATACGCATTGGATGGATTTTGATATCAGCTTTGAAAGTTAGCTTAAAGAAGTGTGCAGCACAAAGTACGAAGGTTGTTCCAGCGGGATTAAGGAGTAAAAAAAAATGAAAATTGAAAAAAATTATTTATTACATGTTTCGCTAACACGAGGGAGCAAAAATAGCTACTAATAGAGCTACGTTTACAAAAAATAAAACTGAACAAAGCAGAAAGAAAGAGGAAAAAGAAAAATTAAAAGGAAAGACACTACTAGAGAATATGAAAGTAGGAATATGAGCTGATTTCTACCCCAACTGCACCACCTGCGATGGATGCTTGGATAAAAAAACAACATTTTATAGCCCCGCGAGTCCTCCCATATCGCCAGGGGAATGCTAATTCACCAATTCAGTAACCAAGGAACCAATTGTTCTGTACGAATTCTGTAACCAAGTGTTCTAATTGAAATATTTTATAGTGTTTACAGAAAAATAGATTGAGAAATCTTGAAACGCTTGTTTTTTCAAAGTAGAAAATGAAAATACATAAAATACAATACAGAAAATACATAAAACATCGTAGCTAGATTAAAAAAAAAAGGAGAAGTAAATATGCATTTCGCCGATCCTTCGTCTGAATATCTGTTGGAAGCAGGACAAGTTTCAATGGGCTGTTACAAAAATATGTATGTTTAATATTTCTTCATAAAATTATTTAAAAATCAAATAAATCAGAAGCGAGTTTTTACTTTCCACAGCTGGAAGTTGAACGATTTTCCGAAATTTCGATTTATTTTTATTCTCATCGGCCTCACACTGCCACTTCTTCCCCTCCAGTTATCAATTTTCCAGGACATTGAGCGCTGACCAGCGTAAATCATCTCGTAACATTTTAAAAGAAGTTTTGTGATTGCCAAATGGTGTATATTTAAGATTAAAACATTGAGAATTATAAGAGGTTATTTAATTTGAAAGAGAATTAAAATGTGCCATCATAGAGAAAGCGGTCCTGAGAGAATATGCAAACATGCCTGGGATGATCATACAAACGTTCTTGAGATGCAGTTGCGTCAACTTAGTGAGGTGATTTTCAAATTTCCTCCTAGTCATTTCTCTTGAACTGTCTCGCGAAGATAGTTGCCTTTTATGATACTTTTATGGGTCTCAGCATAACAAGGCTCCAGTTCCGAAATAAATATTCTTAACGTAGTAACTGGGGGGATTTGGCAGGCATTTTAAGCAAAATTTTTGATTGTTTCCTCTTTCCTACCGTGCAGATAGCTGGAAGAAAGTTCACCAAGCGCCCAAATATTTTATATATAATTTTTTTAAATTAAGCTTCTCCTTTCGTGAGGCTCTTGATTTCAAAGTAGTAATAAGGGTAGTATGACAGACATTTAAAAATCAGTTTATTAGTGTGTCAATTTCAAATGAATTGTAAAATGACCATCATCATGAGCTACCTACAAATCGTCGTAGATTTAAAAGTATTCACTCTCGGTCTACACGCAAAATAACTATTTGATAATTGATGCAGGTCCAATTACATAAATTTTTGCAGTGAGTTTGTGATAGAACTTTAGATACTACAAATACTTCCCCTAAGGAAAAGTGGCTATTTGTTTTTTGAGTAATATTGAATTCTTAGTTTGTTGTTTATTTTATACATAAATTGCTTCAGAATCTGTTTTTTTCTCTGATTCAAATTTATAAGTCTACAATATTATTTAGTCGATTTTGTTAAGCGACTAAGTGACTAAGTTAAATGTTAAGCGACTCATCAAAGCAGCTATTTGACTTTTTACTATTATTCAAATTCCAAAACAACATTAGTAGATAATTAGTAGATAAGTAGATAATTTTTCTTGCAACCTATGTACTTGCACTATGAGTTGAGAATAATTGTGGTTCCATTCAGTACTGACCTCTATTAAAGTTCTACCGATTGAGTGTTCAAATATAAAAGTATTGATTATATTTTCATCCTGTTTCATTACAATGAAATATAAAATATCAATCAGATTAGGCAAGCAGAAAGCATAAATGTGAAAAAAGTTGTTTACTTACTTTACATTCAGTTGTCTTTGTATTTGAAGTTTCTCTTCAATTTGTTCAATTGGAAGTTGAGGTACCTCATACGGAGCAGATATTTCATTTGGCAATGTTGGTCCATTGGAAGCTGGAGCCACTGGCAAATTCGCATTGTTTGCTATTGCTGTTGGCGAGTCAATTCCTAAAAAACATTGAAAACAAAAGCGAATCATATCAGACAGTGCATTTCAAAACCGAATCTAAATACAAGTTTGTATATAATAATTTGTATGTAAATAAAATTGATTGAATGTCGTCAGTTTCTTATCACATATACATATTATAAATAGAGCTTAACTTCGATTGTAACCCCAAACATTAATATTTATTGTTTATTGAATCTCTCTTCAATGTCTTCAATCAACATTAGGACGATGGAAAAAAATTCATTTGCACTTCTTTGTATTATACACTATGATACACTATAAACCTTAATATTCCATTCACAATTCACAAATTTTGTACTATATTTTCTTCATTTATACTTTCTCCAATTATGGTTGCACGATTTTTAACTCCTTTCATTCCTATTTTCATTTATTTTTTTATGTTTTTACCAATTTTTAGTGATTTTTTGGCATTAATCAAAGATTAAGTTGCAAATTCAATTTTAACCAACCGTTTTCCTTCTCCACTGCTTTCTCTTTTTTAATGAATAATTTTAAATCATTAATTAGTCGTTGCGCAGAAGATATTCGGTTAAAATTCATTCCGACGAGCAAATTTATAAAACTTTGTAATTTCGAAACGAATAAACGTGAAACGAATAAACGTGAAACGAGATAAGGGCAATACAGTGGAACTGTTCTAACCGCGTGGACCTGTGCCTTCTTGAAAACTGAGAAGTAATCAATCTTTTGTATCTCTTTGCGCTGCAAACTGATATAGTCGCGAGGTAGTTACAAATAAATTGGATTCTTCTTTGTGCAACAATGCAAATATATTTACACAAGTGTCAAATGTTTTTGTCGTTATCAATGCTCGTTTATTGTAAAGATAACAACATCCTTGTGTAATTATTTGTTTGTATATTACAATGGGACGATGAACGTAAACAGCGAAATGAAGATTTTAAATATGAAATAATATTGAATTAAATGCGGGATGCTTCTGTGTAGGGCATTCGACTCATACACAATGATAACCTGTGAGTTTAACATATGATCTAACCGTTCGTCGATAATTTTAATTCAATTTTTAATTTAATTTCCTTTAAAAGTACGAAATTATTGTTATTCAATGGACTTGCCAATTTTTTTAGCAATTAAATTGGTCATATAATAAGAAGTACGATGCGTAAGTTTTTGTGTCTTTCTTGTCTTCTGGAGGGCAAAAGAGAACCAAAGAAAAACCACACATTCTGGAGGAATTCAGAAGTTCAAGCCATATCGTGTTGAAAAAGTTGCATTTGGTGACTTTGGTTCCAACGCCAGAAAACAACAAATCTTCATGAGAATTTAGCAACGTATCTTTTGAAATACAGGTCGGTTCAATATGAAGGAGTTTATTTCTTTAGGAGGAGAGCTTTATTTCAAATAACCAGTAACTTATTAATTTATATTAAATTGATATTAAAAATATTGTGTTTTTTGTTAATCAAGCAAATGCAATATATACTCACTTAGCGCATCAATTTTTGACTTTCCCAGCAGATTATATTTAAGTTTTTATAGAAGGAACTATATCCTCTTCAGACTAGATGAAGTTATCAATTCATCGATATGCGACTTCTTTGATCGATCGTGGATGCATTGAGAAAGCCGACGAAATTCGCAAATATGAATATTCGTGAATAGTAAAATCCATAAAAGATTTTTTTTTAAACTCAAAAGCCCTTTTATCTTTAACTTTTAAACATAAAATAACATGTTATGCTACGAACTGTTAGATAAGCAAAACTATGTAAGCCGATGTCTTAACGTGGTTCTAGCGATCAAGTTGACAAATGCACGATTTACCTTTCCCAAACACGATTATTTTTTCCGAGTTGCCTCACCTTGCTCAAAACTTGAAGGTAGCGCTTCCCAACGACTGTACGAGCACTCGGTAAAAATTTTTTATCTCTTTTCTATTCTAGTGCAAGAAAATTGTAAGAAGGGCCCTCATCGTTGAAGATATCTGAAGTTTCCATCGTTACAATTGCAACGGTCCCAATTTTTTCGCGGTTTAAATGTTTTTTGGCTAATATGACTTAAAATGTTGGAAATTTTTTTCGCATTTTAGAATTTTTTGCACTCAACTAGGTCTTCATTTCAATTGAATCATCTACTAAACATTAAGAGTGAAAAAAATTGACAACGTCACTTTTCCAACGATGCAAACTTCAGATAACTCATATTTGACCAAGTTCGATACGCGTCTCTGCGCATGACCATCTTCGGTTGCCGTTTTTGTCGTGACATTCCGCTTCGTTTAAATGCGCGAACGCCAAACTTGGTTTTTAATTCACTAGTTTATGCTGTATAATGCACAAACAATTATGATTATTTAATTGCAATACCCAATTAAATCAAGGATTTAAGCCTAGATATTATTTCAGCCGTCATTTTTTTTTTGATTGACGCAGAAACCTCGTGCAATTATTGCCAGTTTTTCATCAAAATCAATTCAGCAATGAAGAGGATTGCACATTGAATGGAACGGAAAGTAAGCAAATAATATAAAAGAATAATATTTTCAAACTGGACTACAAGAACTCGTGGAGTACCGCTAACTGCCGATGCTTCTTCAAAGACTGACTTTTCAGTGTAGTTATCGAGCGCAAGTAATCGTTAATCCTTTCTCTTTTGATAATGACGATGGAATGACGGTTACTTGAGAATTTTCCATAATAATGCGAATTTCAAGGTAACTACATGAATGCCATAATAATTGACTATTTATTTCGCAAAATCAATCGGATCAACATAGAAGATGTTTACTTTCATCAAGATAGTGCGACTTGTCACATAATCCGCCCAAACACAGAGTTGTTCAGTTTGAATAAAGTTTGATAAACTCTTTATGTGAAGAAACGGAAATTTGACTTGGCTTTTTTACTTGGTCTTGTCAGAATTTTCCTAAACAAGTATTCCTGAAACGAGCGTCTGAAATTTGCCCCGTTCTGTCCCAAATTTTAAATTTTTTTGCGATAGGTTGGATCGTCTTTGGATCGCCTTTCGTCTGAAAAGATGAAAAGTTCAGACATCTACCTGACATTGTTGCAGTGATAAATTCCAGTGAAGCCACCACAAGGACATTGTCATTGGAATTCGACAGTCGTTTTGATATTTAATATCAACAAAATCAGCCGTGATGAAAATTTCAATGATCATATTTTATTAATTTTATATTTTAATCAATATAAAATGGTTGGTTAATGTGTGTTTACTTTTGTGTCACTTTTATGCTTGGCTCTATTTATTTTTTGTTAAATTTTGAATAACATCACGGTTCGGGGGGAACCTGTTGTAGTTAAAAATAAACGACCACTAGTCTGAAATTAAATATTAAATATTTCCGAGAGCGTATTCAATTTTTTCTAACTCCCGAGTTGATCCGGAAGAAATTATATTCAGAATTCGGAACTATATTTCCTATGTGAAATTAACATATTTTGTTATTAATATACATTTATTTATTATTGGGCAAAGAAAATGTAGTTCTTAAATATTTTTTAAATAAAAATAAGAATTTTAGGAGTTTTTGATAGATCAATTTATCCATTTTCACTTACAACATTGTAAGTGATTTAAAACCAGCTTGAACTTTTTCCACCTTTCTTTCTAAATAAAAATAAAAATTTGAGCGCGACTGTATAAAATATGAAACAACCATTTTCATAATCTTAAAATAAATTATCAAATATGGTATTGACTATGATTTTAGTCAGGTGGCTTATATATTGAGTAGCCTAGGTATGGACTACTAGGCATTTTGTTAAAATCAGCTACAACACAATGTAATAATTGCGGGCCAAAATTTTGCAAATGAAAAGAGGATATTCAAAAATTAGGTAAGTAACTTAAAAAAAACTCAGAAGAATTAAAATGTTTGAAGTAAGCACCATTGCAAACGGAACAATGCTCCGTCGAGTCCTGTAAATTTTTGCTTTGATCGGTGATTGCACTGAAATGGTGGCCAGTTAAGGTCTAATTATTCGAAATTGCGTACGAAAATTTACAGTCCAATTATTCAAGAATATAATTTCAAAAATTGAAAAATTTCAGTCCGTTTGTAACATTGCCAAGTTAGAACAACTGAAAAGTTAACTGCTTTAAAATTAAAGATTAATTATAAAACTTGGGAGAAAGCATTGTAATTTGTCACATAATGTAGAAAAAGGTTCATTCATAAGATCATTCATTAGTACATTAGAACTGATAGACATTTTGATCAGTTTCCTAAATCCCATCCCAATCCCAATTAAAGGTAACAACACATATGCTATGATCAATTTAATAAGTCTGCAAGTTGTCTTCTTTATTTTGGCACCTTACCAGCAAGAAACTGCAGACCCAGGTGTTTAAATAGCGAAAATAACAAAAGCGACCTGTCGGCGCCAGATATTTAACTAATGCGCGTATTAGAACTTTGCTCGTTGGCGATTTCATTTATGTTAAATTTGCTAAATATGTAAAAAATTATGTATATTCAGCATAAGCATACCTAGTTCATATATTGAATTGGTTTTAACAAGATCTCTGAAGTTCTTATTTTCGCAAACTTACCGAAATAGAAGTCTTTTGTCACAATATTAGGACTTTTTGGAGTTGGAACCTGGTTTGTAAAGGTTGTGTCAATGGATCCATGTCGATTGATAAAACCGCGAGCACTCATTTTTTACAACTTCACTTCTTTGTTTCTTTGGTCGATTTTTTTAGCTTTATAATGCAAAGTAAGCAAAGTAATTTGCACGATTAAATTACACAGCACATTTTAATAGTAGCACCAAGTAAAAATATTTGATTAGTACCGCCCAGTGAAAATATATATATGTTGTTTGGATAATTAGTTTAGACTTTATCGCGTAGATAATGAAAAAGACTTGCAGAAACACTGCGTATTGGTTCACTTTCACAGATTAGCAGAATCTTGATGGAAAATATTGTCTATTTTACCCGAATAATATCCGAACAAATTGAATTTCAGCAAGAAAATATTGAATTTATTCCATCGGATTACTCTTCTTTACTAGAATGGAAGTCATCAACAGACCAGATTTCGTAGATATGTATTTTACTTATTATCATCCTGAACAACAAACAGATTAATTATCACAAACGGTTTAAATGCACATGCGCGAATGACAAATGACGATATGCGTACAAATAACGTACTATATTTAGATAAACTTTTCAATCATGCAAGTATGAATTGAGTCCGAACGAAACAGCGAGCGTTTGTTTTTTAAAATATACTTAATATGTAATCAAAAGTAACGAACTAAATGGAGGGAAACGATAAACAATTTACAGAACGAGCACATAATACTATTACCAACACTTTAGTTGGTTAAAATGCTTATCGTTGTCGTGACAAGCATACAAAACTGCAAATCAGAGTAAAAATTGAACTATTTTTTAAACGTAAGGAATCATCTAAGATCTTAGTTATATAGAATATGATAAAAATCATTGAAAACACATCCCAAATAGCTGAATTCTTTACTGACAGTTTTGAGATTTATGGTTCTAATATAAGTAGTTTTTCAGTCAGTAATGGAAAAAAACTATAACTTTTTATATTTAAGAATCAGCAGAATGATAAGTTATAAAAATACTCAGCAATTAATAAATTTGAATTGAAATAAACTGGATGAATCAATTCAAAATGAAACCTCAATTCAAAAAATTAAAAAATGTGTTATGAAATTAAACATGAAACACATCCGCAATTAAATATGAAAACAATACCAAGAAAGGGTCACATATGAGAGAGGATGATGAGAGATTTAAAACGAGACGAGAAATATTGATGCATTGACGTTGAATGTAATATTTTTACATATATTTAATATACAAAGAATAAGTTTTTTTAAAAAAATGCACTCTATGTCGGAATACTCATGAAAATGATCCCAGATATGCTTTATATTTACACATTTACAATAGTCCATGGTTAAAGATAAACAATTTAAGTTATTTGGTGGAAAGAAAAGGTAAGGGAACGGAACGGGAAGAAAAGCGATTGTTTGGAGGAAGCCCAGGAAGCTTACGATGGGAAATTCATAAGAACAACCGTCAAACATAGGGGAGGCATCTTGATGATATGGAGTTGCAAGTCCGTGGCGAGCGTTGAGAATTTCCATTTGATTGCAGGAACTATGGATCGAATGTGGTTTGTGAATATTTGAAACAAAAATGGTCAAGATAGCGTGGAAAGCATGGGAATTGGGGATAACATTGTTTTCTATCAAAACCATGATACGAGGCATACAGCTTGGATGATAAAAATTGACTCCTGTTCAATTGTCCTAAAGTTTTTGCGACGCCTTTTCAGCCTCCGCTATGTGTCATAGGACATTAGTGGACAGAATTAAACAAAAATAGTGGCCAGGAGGAATGTCCCTAACGTAAGAGCCTATATGATATAATTATGGGAAATGCTAAGAGAATGCACCCTCGTTTTGCAAAGAAACGTGTCAAAAGTATGCCAAGACGTCTTGAAGCCGTTAGAAAGGAATAAAAAAAAAACAAAATTACCGAGAAAAAAAAAATCATCAAAAGATAACTGTTGTAAGTGTCCGACTTTGGGTGTGAGTCGTAGATGAGGAAATGTATAAAGGAATTTAAAGTTTTCTATTTTTCAAATCGAATTTGTTTTGGTTTTATTTTGTGTTAGTAAAATAATAATACAAATAAAAAGGCTCAACTTTAAATATCAATTTTTCCAAAATATTTGAGACTGAGGAAGAGAAGTATTCCTGAATGTATTGTATGTAGAAGTATTCCTGAATGAAAAAACTAATGATTTCTTTTGAAATAAAAAATATATTTACTAACACATCTTGCGCGGCTCTTTGCCGCCAAAGTCTTACTGTTTTGTGGGGGTTACGGTACAGACGCAGTATTCCTTGTGCTTCATGCTTCAAATAATTGGAGTTTTCAAACTTTAGATTTTTCCGTAAAACTTTCAATTTTTCTCTGAAAATCAATTTCTTTATTTCCTTAAAAGTAATAAAGAAATGAGAAAAAAAAACTTATCAGATCGTATCCTTCAAAGTACGTTACAAAATTTACACTTTACACGAGCATTTTATTTGATTTTCTACCATAAATTATAGTAAATGTTTTTGTATGTCCGTAGAAAGTTACCTTGGAAGGACGTTCATGTTTTCTATTTATGTCGATATCAATGGTATTGGTTCATCTTGGGTCTTGATCAACTTCTGGTCGAAACTTGAAAAATTGTTGTCCTTCATGTATTTCTTGCATGCAATGATTAAAAACTAATCAATTGAATAATGCGCAAATGATAAGGCACATGGTTAATCTTTTTGTTCCTCTCATTTCTGCCTTAGAATTTAGTAATTGGTGTTGGTCAGCACGTCAGCAATCAAAGCTTTGCAAATACTTACTATAACCGATCAGAGCGTTAGGTTTTCTAAGTATTTCCCTCGTGATCCTATTAAAATTATGGCTTTCTCCCATTTTATCTGGATATATAGTTGATATGAGACAGTTTTCTGTGATTACCAGACTTTTACTTAAATGTCAATTTCAATGTCAATTTTTCCTCGTTCCCTCAATTTGTCCTCTTTTCAAAGAAAAAGGATCAGGAAATCCGAATTCTTCTGCTTTTTTAAAAATTTATTTTGTAGTAGTTTCCACGCGTCCACGCTTTTGTAGTAGCTATCCATATTTATATAGTGCCACAAGTCCGTATAAGGTAGCACAACTGTTTTATTTGTGTCTATGAATCACTTTCCTTCAGACATATTTAAAAATGACACAAACAGCCCTGTTGTACTTTTGGACAGTATACTTCCTATCTTTATTTGGTTGTAGATTCCGTGAGTTTTAGGTTATAGTTTCTTGAGTTTCAAGTTTTAGACTGAAATATAAAAATCTCCTCCAAGGAAGTATCCCTTCATTCAAGGATAACTGTATTACCATTTATAAACTTGAGGACAAAGTCTTTCAGTGGTTTAATTTTCATCAGTTAATCCTTCATTATTATTAAAGTGTCAGGCTTTCCATACTATACGAGATCTATTCTCCGTCACTTTTTTTGTAAAAGATGGACGTTTCTAAACACCGATCCGTGCTTCAATGGCTCTCCTCTCAGTCCTTACGCACTTGACCCACAAGAAAAAGTCGCAGAAATTTTTGGAATACATGTTTGAAAGGTCCGTCTAGACTTTGAGGAAGAATCGAGGAGTCGATGGTAAAGTAAGGAACTAGAATAAGATCGTACAGCACCAAAAAGACACACAGCCCGCTGCCATTTCATTTTTGGGAATACTTTATAGACACCAGGAGAAAGGTTGAAAACACAAAAAGTTGAACTAAACACTTTTTCAAACTGCCACAGTGACAAAGAGTGAGCAAAAGACGACTTCGTGACTGTAAGCGAAAATACTTGGAATTCGCAGATATTCCATAGTACATGTGGGCACATTGAGTCTTGCCTCGCCACTGGCATCATACCTTCAGAAGTATTTGTGTGTTCAGACATGAAACGTTTCATTTTCGACTCTCATGATGTCCCGACTATAGACATGAATAAGATAAGATAGAATATCCTTAGAATTTGAGTGCGACGATTGGACCCTGGCAATGGAGATACTCTTTGGCAAGGCATGTTGAAATTGGTCTATCTGAGATGTAGAGATCTAAGTATTCAGCCAAAAGGCTGAAGGTTGTTGAATGACAACATTAATAAAAGTTCGAGCTTTAAGACCTCCGGAGAAAGGACATTCATTGATTGAGTCTTTTATTAAATGCAGAAAATATCGAATGCAGTTGAATATTTATCAGATTTCTTGGAAATTCAGCTTGGTTGTTACATTTTTCCCTTTTTTTGAATGCAATAGTAGCTTTGAATGCAGTATTTTGCATAATTTTTTTCCTTTGGAATACTTCACTACTAGGAATAGATTCAAAAATGATTTTACTAACTTGAAATTATTTAGTTAGAATCATGAAACAACAGAAGCGAACAAACTAAATCCAGGAACACTTCGGGCTTCTCATTTGTGACCAGTTTTGTTACTTTTCAGAGTTATTTTGTCTTTCTTTGATTTGACATAGCACAACGTTCCCATTGTGTATTTCAAATATTTTCAAATTGTTGACTTCCATGTCTCATGCTTTTTGGACTTTTTTTGGAAAGTTTTGAAATTTCTGGAAAGGATCTCAAATATAATTCAGGTAATATTTGAAAAATAATAGCATCCAAATCTGAAGAATGTGATAAGTGAGATAAAAATCTAACATTATCAGTTGGTATTAGGATTTCGTTGCAATAATTTTTTTGTTGTATCTCATGTTGAGACATCTATTTTAAGAAGCAATTATTAACTATAACATAATTAATTTCAGTAAGATTGGTATAAAAAAGTTAGTTTCAATAATGTTTTAACAGTCTTTTAGATGTTTTCACATCTTGCCGTGTTAGTGTTTTCAGTAAGAGTTGTAGTTTTCAGATTCTGATGGGGTTTTGCCCCCTAAAATAATTAAAATTAAGTTTGATCTGCATTAATCTAAATAAATAAGTCCTTTTTCATAATCATGAATGGGTCCTTTTTCAATGATAACATATTTTCATTTCGAGTGTCTTTTTTGAATTTGGTAGTTTTGATTTCGATTATATTTTTTATATCATATCTTATTTTAAAAACATATTTGAATTTGAATTTCAGTTTTCAGAGGACCCGTTAGCACGGAATAGTGAAGTATGGGTTGAAATTTTCGAAATTTTGTTGTTTAGAAAACACATTCGTTTTTATGGAAAAAGAAATTTCACAATGTCAATCAGTCATTCCTTGTAGAAAGACCTAAAATTCACGTTTCTACTATCAAATAAGAACGCCTAGATCGGCTAGACAAAGTATAAAAATTGATTCATAGATATTTGTAGGCATTAAAAATGATTTAAATGAATTTAAAAATACCATATCTGACACTTTTCTAGAGGTGTATGGAATTTTGTTATTCTGAAGGTTTTCTTCTCAATGACTAAAAAATAACATTTTCGCTATTTCGAGCGAATCATCATCAACAAAGATTAAAATTTCAGCAGTGCATCTCATGCATATGACGACTGAAAATATTTTGCAAATTACTGTAGAACGTTGAACCGTCAAATCATTGGCAAAGAAAAATGATTTTCACAGTCTATTTTAAGGCTGACGTGCCGGCGTCTCACCGCATGCTGTCAAAGAATATTTTCAAACTGTGCAGATACTACTATGCGCAATATAATATTATTCATTAAGCCAACAAAGACGACATATTACACTGTCACTTTATCATTTAGCGAATCAATGCAACAGACCAACATTATTATTTACCGTCATGGGACATATGCGCACATTAATTAGAATAATAACAGAATATGCACTTTAAGTGTCGTCTAGGTTAGAATAATTATCCAAACAGCACTTCTGAAGGTTCATTCTGAAACCGCATTTCTTGATTTATGACCAAGCATTAGTCACTAGAATTGAACACCACCGAATTTCTTGTGAAAATTATCACTGTGAAACTAAGAAATACCACAGTATTGCATAACACTTAAAAAATTGAACCTGATTTTTGCACTTTTTTGGGAACCGAATCGACTTCAATGACACATGAAAACTTCAAAAAAACAATCACAGAATTGATAATTTCGACAGAAACGCAGAGAATACATTGATTTCGACGAACGATGAAATTTCAATACAAATTAGGCAAACTATGAATGACAGATACCTGACACAACGAGGAAACACGACTTTTTCTAAGTAGATGTAGAGAACTGATTGTTTGGCACAAGAACAATGAAATCACTGTACGAGGAAGCTCACCTAGGCGTAGCGTCTTTATTTACGTATACTGAAAGTTTAGACGCGTTTTCACCTCGCAACTAAAAATATCAACAAAACATGGGAACCGGCCAAAAAGCACTGAACTAAAATACTGCGGATATACAGACGCCTCATCTATACAAAGTAAGTTTTGCTGGGATTTTTTATGAGATCAAACAGCTTTGAATGCCCTCGTAAACACTAGTGCGAGGCTTTTTATGTTTATTGATTTTCCGAATAAATTTATTGTAATATTTGTTTCACTACTAAATAAAGTGGTAACCAAGGGTAAGTGTATACATAAAAAAATTGAGCGAAGGACAGATGGAGCTGATATTCTCATTTTATATTGGTAACTAAGTGAAGTTCTACGGTAAGGGAATTTCACGATAACTAGAAAGCAACGTGGCGGTGGGCATACATATCCTATATATGTAAATCATATATATTTTTTGATATTATATCATTATCAGGAATGTTTTTGCCTGTTAAAACGCTCTATTTTCAAGACCTGGTTTCATGTTAGACGTTGGCATCAGATTTGTCATTCATTTTCATTCATGAAAATAAAAGTTCTTGGTAAAAAGCATTAAAATAATTTTTTGGTAAATTTTTATTTTTTTATATTTTTCAACATAATCTCCTTGGAGCTCAATTCACTTGGTAAGGCGTTTCTCTTGATTTTTTAACCCGTCAGAAAAAAAGACTTTGGAGGGTCCTTAAAATAAGCATTTGTTTGATCGATGACTTCTTCATTTGAAAAAAAAAACGTTGTCCAGCGAGCCATTTTTTCAGGTTTGGGAATAGGAAAAAGTCACTGGAGGCTAAATTTGGTGAATAAGGTGGGTGGTCGACCAATTCGAATTTTGATTCTTCAAGTTTAAAGGCAACCACCCTATTGCGTTTATTTTCGACTGTGAGCAAACGTGGCACCCATCTTGCCGAAATCTTTTTCATACCCAATGTGTCATGTAAAATAGAAATGACGCTACCTTTTGAAATCCATGCAACCAAAACTATCTCACTCAACTTTAATCTTCGTCCACTTAACACCATTTCGTGGATATATTCTGGCATAGTCACCTTTACAGGGCGTCCTGAGCGTGGTTTATCCTTTGTTGATGTACGACCACGTTTTAATTCATTTAACCAGTTATAAATAGTTGCAAGTGAAGGAGCAGATGTGCCGTAAACTAAATCCAACTCATTTTTTATTTCTTTTGATGTTAAGCCTTTTATATGAAAATGTTCAATAACCGATCTAAACTGAATTTTTTTTCCATTTTTGTAATCAAACCATTTTTTTTTTGAATACACTAGAAACACACAACAACTCCACGAATTCGGCTGAAACTTCACAGCATACCTTGTCGGTAATGCCGCTGCGTAAAAACGGACCACTTATATTACTATTCGCGCCATCTGTTTATTTTTCTAAGGACTAATTGACATACCCTCGTATCTATGCATACATGTGCAGCCCCTGCTCAAAAAATTAGATGCACTCGCAAGTATACACACTCATATATTTGCGTAAATTGGGCGCTAGATGATTGGAAAAACGTCATGTCTGAGTAATCAAAATTTTATCTCTTCGATCCTGATGGAAGAGGTAACGTTCGAAGAAGGTGAGAAAAGATTTTCCGAAGAATGCACAATTAAAATTGTTGAGGCATTCTTCAGACAACATTACTTGGGGATGTATCATAACTTATGAAGTTGGGGAGTTATTAGCACTGAAAGGTGCTTTCAATGCAATTAGGTTCAAAACTAATCCTCAAGATGGTTTATCGTGGAATAGCAATATAGTTTATATACTGAAAACAGACATTTTCATGATGACTTCGCACCTTGTCGTACGAGAGCTCGTCAGGTTCGCGTTTTTCAAACAATCATTCATCCTGATTTAACAGCCGTGATTCGACACCTTGATTTGCTAAAATTAACAAACTTGGGACCAAAAGGTCTGAAAATTCAAGCCGAGGAAAATATAATGGAAATTGATTATAGAAGCATGGTGGGAAGATTAAGTGGCAAATTTATACGACTCTATGCCAAAACGAGAAAAACTTTGTCTAAATCATGACATAGGGAGGATTGATCAGGTACTGATAAACGTGTCGTACTATGCTTTGCTTTTAAAATTAAACAGAAAATATATTGAAGTGTCAAAGCATTTTTGGCTGCTTCAAATATGTCGTGGAGGGTTTCCTTCTCTATCAGATTACTAGACAAGGAAACCCTCCACCCTCGACGCCTAGAATTACCCGAGCGTAATGTACCACCTGGTTTCGTTCTTTGATTTAGCTATCTGAACGAAGCTCTACCACTTCTCAAACTTTAAAAAAGTTATCAAAGTACTTAATGGTACTAAAGGTGTTGAACTGATTTAAAAAATATACATATAATGAGGGACCAACTTAAGGCATTCGCATTGCGCAGCAAGAGAATATATTACCTATAAAAAAAAGTTTTAAAGTATCTTTTTCAAGTTTGACGCTTCATTATGTTAAAATTTGTTACAACTACGTTTTTCAAAGTTTTGTCCATCGCTAGCCACTACTTTTTCCCATCTTTCTGGTAACATACGAATTCCTCTTCGAAAGAACGACTCATTTTTTGACGTAATCCACGAATCGATCCAATGTTAGAGTTCTTCGAAAGGCTGTTCCTAAAGGGCATGCGTCATCGACAAAAACAAATAGTAATCGGAACGGCAATGTAAGGGCTATGCAGCGGGTGGAGTGGGACTTCCCATTTAACTCGTAAAGTGCATACTTCTTAGTAATCACGTTAAGGGCACACTTTGGTGTCCGACACCCTGACTTTTTCTATGCTGATTTGCTCTGCCGCTATGGAATATTTTATTACAAAAAAATTATGGGATGCACTTTAAAATATCTCTAATAAAATATCTTTCCTTGAAGTTAGTGATCTGAACTAATGGTAGCCGGCGATACATACCCGATTTTGTTCGATACGGCCGTTTTTGTTTCAATGCTCGGCTCAAACGCCTCAACTGTAGTCGATAGAGTTGCCCTGTGATGGTGTCACCTGGTTTTAACAGCTCTTTGTACACCATGCCCAATTGGGCCCCCCAGAGCCTGACCTTGCCACAGTGAATATTCGGCTTTGGCGTCTGTTCGGGTGGCCCTTATGATTTTATGCTCTTTGGGTTATCGTAATGAACCCATTTTTCATCACCAGTTACAATACCATGCGAAAATCCATTTCTTTTTTGCCTTTGGAGCAGCTGTTCACAAGTGAACAAACGTCGTTCGACATCTCTCGGTCTCAATTCAAACTGCACCCAATTTCCTACCTTCTGGATCATTCTCATGGCTTTTACGCAGACTGGCATTCGGCATCCTCAAACTTTTCTCGTCGTCCTTCGCGCTAATTGTCATCGATATTAAAATCACCACTTCTAAAACTTCGAAACTTATTCTTACAAATAGGATTCGATGGAGCAAGAACTCCATAGGCTTCCTGCAGCTCACGACGACTTTCAGTTGCAGATTTCTTCAAATGAAAGCAAACAAGTAATCCTTCACGCAAATTGTGTTTTGTTGGCACAAAAGTTGACATTTTCGGAGCACAGACAAACTATGTTGTTTCTTCAGAGAAATGACACATACTGAACAAGAGAGCCTAATGGCAAGGCCTCAAAATAAAGTTGGTTGCAATAGTGTCCATCTCTTGAAAATCCTTTGAAACTTTTTTGTACAGGTAATACTTTAAAAATTTCTACAGTTGATAAAGTAGCTCTGATTCTTGAACCAAACTTCCAGATTGCGAAATGCAAAAATCGCGATAGCAAGAAAGGTAAACGGAAAATTTTTCGTTTCCCATTAAACTACGATGAGCTTCGTCTTGCAGCAAAATAAAGGTGTTGCTTACTGATGAAGGTGTTGATGTATGGGTGGTGACATCACCGTGAAGGTTATTTAATGCAAGTTAAAATGCCGGCCTGTTGCTAAACGCCGCAACTTACCTTAAGGAATAAGAAGGCGGCACATCTGGACAGAGACTCATCCACATCTTATAGTCGAAGGATGCGATAATGTAAGGTTATAATTATAAGGTTATTAAACGCGCTCGCTCGCTTGCAACCGTGAGCAATCGGCTAGTTCCAGTGTTATGCATCAATCAAATCTTGATGCATAACACTTTTGAAGAAGCTTTGAAGTATTTTTTTGCAAATATTCTTCAGAGACAAGTACAATTTTAAGGCCGTAGTAGAAGCGTTCAACTTTAAGAGAAGGACACCGGGAGAAAGCTGCGATAAGGTTAATATTTTCCAACACTTTCGGTGACGGCATTACACTATCGCGTAGGGTTCGGGACTTACATTTTTTAATGAGAATATGTGGAGGCAGGTGCGGGGGGAGGGTATGTTATTGCTGTTCGGCGAATTTTTCAACAGGGAATGATTGTATACATAGCATGACGACACAACTGTTCACAATTTTCGTTCGTACGCAATTAGTTCGAGGTCCAGAGCGATCCACTGTAAGCAACGGAAGACTTAGTTGTCATTTTAAGCTTAGCTTCATAATGCCTCTCTCAGAGAAAGTCTTGATCCCTATTAGCCTAAACCCTTGTAATTGATTTTCACTATCTTTTGCAATGCGAGAAAAAGTTGTTTATCGCTTGATGCCATGTCCGGATTATATAATGACATAAAAACTTTCCAATCAAGCTACCGGATTTTCCGAAGAGTTACTATAGACGTCTGTGGCCCCGCATTGTCCTGACGGCACATGACACCTCTTCTGTGAGCCAATTCTGGCCATTTTTAGCAGTTGACATCTGAGTTTCGTGGTCAGCTATATGAAATCGACTCATAATAAAAGATTTCTTTCGAGTCCCACCAAATCCTAGCCATTAGTCGCGGTTTTTTCATCGTTTAAGCTGCTTCACCACTTCTTGATATGATCATTTTTTCATAATGTTGTCGTATGTGACTCATTTTTCATCGCAAGTCACCATCCGTCGAAGAAATGGCTCGATTTCATCCTCCTTTCACGATTTTATTTCATTAGGCCGAAGCTTCGCAAACAAAATTCAATCTATCAGCATTTTTATATGTCTGTATATTTTTGTATATTTTCATTACGTTTTCTTGAGTTAATTGGTATGGCATGCAAATATCAAATTTCTCTTTGAATACATCTTTGTGCAAATGGACCTTTAGCTCCTGAGCTAAATGCTGGTCAAATTTAATATCAAAGATATCTGACGAAATCGGCGACACCAAATCAGCACGAAACCAGCTGTTACCGTATCGATGCCATAAACAGTGGGGAAAAAAATTTAAAATCGATCAAATTTTCCGTTGCTCCTTTTTTTAAGTAAAAAAGCAAATCTGTTAATTTTTATGTAGAGCAACATGTTACCTTTCAATGATCATAAATCGATATTTTTTGGACTATCGATCAGCAGATCCATATATCGAAAAAATAATGGATTTCCTTTCCATCAACTAATTATTTCAACATTCGAAGCCGTCATTTATTTTAAGATAAATTGGCAGAAAACTAAATGGAGAAGGATGTCAGCACCTCTCGATTTTAAATAAGCCTTCCTTTGTTTTGTGGAAGTTAGATAACGAGAAAATAATAGTGCTGCATTACGAGAATCGATCGCTAATGATATGGAATCAGGATAATCGATCTGAACAATAGCTACTAAGCGCTGCGTATGTATCCGATTCGTGTTCAACGTAAAAAACATTTTCACAATAACGTTACAAGTATGAAAGGAGGCCACCCGAAATCGTTATCATCCGAACCTGATCGGTTTTTAAGTCGAATTTTTGTAACTAGGACCATGGAATTTGACATGGAATCCCGAAACTTACATGGTGTTATTGGATTGTATGTATGTGACATTGGAGGCACGAATTTCATTTACAATAATGACCCTAAAGATACTGCTAAAATGACAATGGAATGGCTACAGAATACCAATATAAGGACACACAAATGGTTCGCTCAGTAGCTCGATCTCAATCCTATTGAAAATTTGTGGCAGCTGTAAAAACAGCTACTGGCAAATTTGCATGGACTGAGTGAATCATTGCAAAGTGAATGGCATCGATTGATCAGAAATATGCCAGAGTGATTCCAAGCAGTTATTTTGCAAAGAAATATGAAAAATCCATGGCGAAATATTTATATTGACCATAGACTAGAGTTAGTAAAGGCTAACGAAAAAGAGTGTCAGTAGAGTATTTTTAATTTTTTTCAGAATCCTAAACACAGAACACGGCACCTATTGCTGGAAATATTTGACTTGACTTTATCTTTTAATATTTCATGAGATTTCAAAGCTTATTTCTAAGTCTAAAAGCCAATCACTAGCGATGCAAACGCCAACAAATAGGTGAATATGGCCTAGTATTACAACTCATATCAAACATAACAATGAGTGTAATAGTGAAGTGAATAGTGTAAAAGTGAAGTAAAAACTTTATGCTGAAGAACAGAGTGGAAAATATTGTTTTTTTTTTATGTGGGTAATGTTGACATGCGAATATAACTTGATACTGTCTGTTTAAAAAATAATAAAAGTTACAGCGCATCGCAGAACACACTGATAAAATAGGATTTTCAATCAAATATTTTGATAGTGTGAAAATAGAGCGAAACATTTTTACCCGAAGTTTCTATCACGCATCAAATTACGCTTATATCCTTTTAGAACAAATCGCTATCGCTTTTGCTACTCTTTTATAAGCAAGCAAATCACTAGACTCATTTTAACAACAACGAATATTATCCGATTAATGAACAGATATCAAGTTTTATTAGGTAAACATGACCTTTCGAAACAACCAAAATGATTAAGCAAGCAAAATGGTAACGTCTGAATACAACAAAATTAAGTAAATAAAATAACGTAGAGGACTCATCAGATTAACTTGTGTTACTGTGTAAGAACATATTAGTTGCGTTTTAGTAAACAGAGAGAAGTAATTATATGAGCGGACGTTTCGCCTTCTAATGCGTAACTACAAAAGTTTATGCTTACATATACCATTTTAATGCATCTGATAAAAATGAATTCTGATTTGAATTCATTAAATTTATGAATTAAAAAGAAAAAGCAGCAATACTCTTAATGGTTCCGGAATTAAATATTTTCATTAGATTCCCAAAATTTTTTCCAAAGTATGTCTATTAATTGAACAAAAATAAGTATTATTACATCGAAAGTATTTATGAAGAAATAATTTAACGTGCATGGCTATAATTTCTATGGCTCAAATTAAACGTGGAATGCTAATTTTATTTTGAAACTCACGGAATACAATCAGAAATTGGAAGGAGTAAAAATGTATAAATTTGCCAGTACCAAATTAGGTTGAGAGCTAAGATTTGTTTCTTGTTCAGAAACCTTTTTGTTTAAAAAAAACATGTAAAATTCATTCAATCCTTAGCGCTAAAATAAAAAATAAAGTAATCAGCATCCACATACAATTCACTCTTTGTGCTGGCGACTCAACGCGCCACACGTGCGCTGCACCTTTTTTTTATTGCTGTTCTAATTCTTCCTACCTCCATGGCCACGCGTTTTTCCACGTTAAGTGAGCTATCTAAATAGCTCTGGGTTTTCCATTATTTTATTACTTTCAGCTGTTAACAATACACTCATATTGTCATAACTTGAGACCTTATCATTGGCCTCTTTGGGCACGCCTTTCGCCAATCAAGACATTTTCCTGCAGTTTTTCACCAGAGAATCTCCCTTTCCTTGAGAGTCGAAGCGGGCAGTCTCTCTTGAGTCTTCCTCGATGTGACATTATCTCTGTGTTCATGGTGCGAATCGGTCGTGTGTGCTGTGTAGCAAATAACAGTGTTCTGAGCTTTGCGCATCTCCAGGCAGTCTTGACACCTCAACCACCAGCTGCCAGACTATCTGTATTCCTGCTTCCTGGATACTCTCCCTGGATTCTCAGCGACCGTAGGCGATCATCATCACCTCGAGTTCCTGGTCCAGGCTGATTGGGATTCTTCAACTCTGCTCAACACCATATTTCCAGTCCTTCCAACGTGAATAATTCCTGGCATTATATTCTTGAAAAGATTGTCAACGAATAATAATTTTATTCAACCTTAGACAGTCGATACTTTCTTTTCATACCACCTTGTGCGTCCTAATCTCACTCCTACATTATTTTTAACACTTTTTTTCATTGCTAAGATGCATTCAAAGAGAAGTTCAACTAGAAGAATAAAAAGTTGTGGATTATAAATACGTACTTATTTCTTCTTTTTTAACGGGGCGTTAAAATTTACGCGGAATAGGAATTTCTATACGAATTTACGCGGAATTTTTAACAAGATTGACTAAACTGGGTGTTAGCTTCTGTGTTATAAACGTTCATTACGGAAAAATTTAGTCTGTGAATTTTTCATCAAAAACTGACAAAACACTGACATGCCATTTTACAGCAGCAAGAGAAAAAGTTGACCCCCAACCCAGGCAGCAAAGTGTCACGTCTGGAAGCGACGATTAAGTGAAAAATTATTGAAAATGAAAACCACAGTTTGAAGAAACAGCCCAAGGGAATGAAGTATTAGAACCAACCGTTTTAAAAATCCTAGACGCGTATCATTGGATGACAAAATTAAGTTGAAAAAAAAAACGCAAATACGTGAATTCTCGTCAGTTTGTAGGGCGTTGTAAAGAACTGGAAGACGATTTATTGCGGAATCGTCACTGCTGGGATAAAGCTTAGGTTCACCACCATATACACATGGAGCACAGAAAAGAGGTGCACCACTCTAAAAAAAACCAAAAAGCAATTAAAAGTAAGAATCGTTGCAATATCGAATTGAAGAGAATATTCGGATCGACATATTTATAACAAAGACAGGCCTACATTTATAAAATGTAGGCCTGGTCAAACTCTTCGAGCTTAATTGAATTATTGAGTTGAAATATTGACAACTAGTGTGACATCGCATGGAACTATCTTGAAACTTATATATTCATGTTAAAACGTCACCATTTTCCTCTCATAGCATTTGCCATTTCGTTAAAGTGTACACAACACGCATTTTTTATGCTCCAACAATGTCAACTTTTGTGCCAGGGAAATAAAATTTGCGAGAATCGCTGCTTTTTTGCTACAACTTGTAGAAAAGTGCAGCTGAAGGACATTGACTGCTTTTTGAAACATATGGAAAGCATACATTATCAATAAAAAAAACATATGAGTATTGGTTCCGGCGTGGCGTGGCGACTTTGACATCAGATGCATAGAAAGCGAAGGGAGGCAGTGAAGTTTGAAGACGGTGTGTTGGAAGCATTACTGGATCAAGAGGAGCTTGCTGAAACTTTGGTAATGACACAACAATTGATTTCAAACATTCTCAAGGCCATGGGTATGGTAGAAAAACTTTAAAAGCGATAAAAAAATTTCTGTCTACTTTTTGGCGAAACTCAGTGGAATTTTATATTACTCTCTTGTAAAAGGACATTATTGAACCAACAATGTTTTTTTTTTTATCTGATAAAACTAGATTCCCCACGGATGTCATTCTGACTGCAGTTTAGTTTCAATTAGAAAAAAAAATATATATTTAATGATACAATTTCTTCGAATTTTGTGACTATTTGTACAACATATAATTGCATTTATTATATATTTTAGTTATGCAGTGACGTATCTTTATGCAGTGACACTTGTTCTAACAAGTTGTTTTATTAAATTATGGAAGAAATGGGGAGTAAGGGAGGAAGTAAGTTCTTGGAAAAGCTAACGAATATATTCAAAGAGTGCTCCGAATTTCGAGGAACGATTGTACGTTAATTTATTGAGTTTTTTATATGCTGGTGGAGCTTACGATGCAAACAATTCAAAATTGAGTTATTTATAGTCAGCAAGCTGGGGTCCTGATTTTCTTAGAAAATCTATGACCAGAGAAAAGTAAATCCTACTATTTATTCGTTTGAATAAAAGATCCGAAACAAGTAGACGCCTACAAACAAACAAATTCAGAGTGATTTTTTTTTGGGTTTATTAAGCATAAATGTGTAAACCTGTACCTGGCTTTTGAAGGAAATAATTGCTCGTCAACTGTTATATTCTGCCCAGGTTGAAAGCTAGCTTGACTGTTTCCAATGAACTTATTTCTTAGTTTCACAAATATCGCATAAGTTCATTAGTTAGCAGGTATTTAAAAAGAATGTCAGTGATAGAACCACGCGGTCCTCAAACCTCATCTAATATGAGAGAATCAATATTAGCGCATCCCGGATCAAGAAAATCTGTACGAAATATTGCAGAAATTGTGAGTGAACTTCAATCTATAATATTAAATATAACCAGCCGCTACGAAGATGTAGATAATTTTGTTAATAAACCAAAACCGAGTAAATGCAAAATATTTTCGGACTGCGACGAACGATAAAATTTGCTGCAAGAACAAAAAACAAAGTTAAATGCTTTGGAATAGTCATTTTAACGCACGGATGCAAATTTAACGTCTTCCGGTCAGATGGACGTTCATATGTGTGGAGAAAGTGTAATGAAGAGTTTCGGGAAAGAAACCTAAATCTGACTATAAATCACGGCTTAAGGGCGGGAAAGGTATGGGGTGCAATATCGACAACAGGACATAGAATATGAATATCTTCACAACATATGGAAAATAAGGGCAGCAAATACTATTTGAACATTTTGAGATAGAATCTGACAGGAAACGCTGATCTGATTGAAGGCCTGAAGGATGAATGGGGGAAAATTCCATCAGAAGCTAGATAAATCTATGCCAAATCGCATGAAAGCAGTAGTACAGTTAAAAGGTGGCCTAACAAAATATCAAATATTAAATCATAAGACTGATTTTTTTTCTATTTTCTGTCTTTATGTTGTGAGTCCCAATTATACTTTGATCCCAATTATGTGAATTTTCAAATATGTGAAACGAATGGTATTCACAGGCCTTCCTGAGAGTTTACTTTACAATATTCAGAGTGTTTTTCACAGTCCATCTGAATTTGTAATCTGAACGTCCGGACTGTACGATGGATCATCTGACTTCCAACGCAGCGGATATCCTTTTTTGCATGGTTGGAGCGGTATTTCCGACGATAAGGTCAACATTTTTGGTCCAAAAATGTACAAACCATTCATAGGCTGTTCTTTCTCAGTCAGCATCACAAGCACGAGGTTCACTTATTTTGTGGTCACTAGAAATTCGTTTTTCTGTTTCTTAAAAAAAGAGCTCCAAAGTGTCTATAATTTTTGCTTTATGTTCACTCAAATGAAATTAAATATCACATATGACCTTTTTTTAAGGTCACAATATTTCATTTAGCAATAAATTTTAAGATAAATTGATTTACATCTAATCGAAAAAGCATGAAGGGAATGAATGTGAATGAACTAAAATCCAAGACTGTAAACCTATTCCAACGTCAAAGTATTTTGCAAAGCTGTGGAAGAAAGAAGCTATGAAACTTCAACGTGTCAGAAATTGAACTCCAATAATGCCGAAATACATGCTGAAAGCTATTCAAAAAAGAGGGACAATATTGGATAGTCGCATGCGATCTACTGAATTGGATCCTTTTTTATTTATTTATCTATTTCATCCAGGCCAAAAGGGACTTTTGTAGTTAAAAAAAGGCTGAAATCACCACAATTTGAAATTTGCAAATTTCAGTTGGATTTTTTTTTTTTTTGAAAATTGATGTTGGTGAAGATTTTACTGCCCATTTTCCGTTTTCTACATTAAGAGGATGTGATATTTAACTAACAGCACTGAAAAGTCTGAGCCCACACATTTTTAGCCCTTTTCAGCTATACTTGAACCCAGGGGCTATAACATAGAAGAGGAGTGCTTTAACCACGCTGAATACTAAACACTGATTGGCCTCATTGAAAAAGCCGACATGGATTTTCTTACTTTTTACAAAACATATTTCAGTAATATCTCTGGAAGAATTCCTTTAGATTGGGTATCTATGCAACCATTATTTCTGTTCTGAATTTGAACGCATTGTCAATTGGAGTGTATCGTTACAGAATCAGGTTCCCGATAAAAGAATTTGCGGAAATGAGAAGCTGAAAGCACACATAAACGCACAAACTATTGATGATCAGCTTGCAAGGAAAATATTTATTTTTTTTTTTTTTTTAAATTTAAAGTCCGATTTGTCGTTTAGACAGCGTGAAATTTTCCATTAATGTTAGATGCTGCAGAATTTATAAAAGATTTAAGAATATATTTGAATGTTGAATGAAAATTGAAAGAATTTGTTTAATTTTAAGCTTGCACTAGAGGATGAAAAAAGTTCAGGAGAACGTTCAACTTTATTGATCATTCGTGGTAATTAAATTATTCTTGCTAAATGACACAAATATTTAACGTGCCACCTGGCCACTAACATATTATGTAAACACATAGATTATTTGGTGCTACTCAAATGCATTTCAATGTTATTATTTTTTCATTTTCCTAGCGATAAGCATTAAAAATGTTTCACAGATTAGAGATATCCTAGCAATCGCTCATTTGTAAATATTGAAAAAAGTTTTTGACTTCATTGTATTTAAATGTAGATATTGAACAGTGTAGCGCTAAATAAATATTTGCTCATACAATTATGACTTACTTGAATATCTTACTTATAGAATGAATATTTGAAACTTAGGGCATAAAATATGGCAACTGTAGCCCAGTTGAAAAATAAAAAGAAAAATTTTTAAAATGTTTGATTATGTTCTCGTCGAATATTTTTGTTTTCTATTTTCTGATTTTTATATATTTGATTTCTACTGGCGTTACAATTTGTTTTGATTTGTCTGTCAACAGCTTAAAAAATGATTGCTCAACTAAAGAAACTAGTTGTGGTGCACACCAAAACACGTATCAAGAATAGCTCATTGAAATGTTTGATTTTTCATCAACATAAAAAAGAGGTGAAAAAACAAACGAAAATGTATGAGTAATATGTTGCCAAAATTTAATGTTGATTCAGAATCGAATTGGCGCCGAAAGAATTTTTTTGCGTCCATTAAAATAAAATTAAATGTTGTTTTATGTCTTTCGAAGTTTTGATGCTTAAGAAATTTCACAGCTGCTTAAACTTACGTTTTTGCACAAAATGCAGCAGGACATTTTTAAAAAATTAAGAATTTGCAGACTTTTTTTGTTGTTTGAAGGTAATCCAGAAGCACACTTCTGAATAGGCAAAGCAAGCGAGGTTCTTTTTTTAACAGCAATATACTAGCAATATACAACATACACATTGAACCCCATGGTCAGAACTATGGGCCGACGCTCTATGCAAGGAATTACCCCGAAAGCGATTGGCACAGAAGCAGAGACAAGGAGCTCTGAGAATTTCATGTGCATATCGAACAGGGGTGATACTCATCGCCCTCCTCGCGAGAGAGCGCAGAAGTATTTACCAGTGCAGAAGAGTATTAGTTTCTCTTCAAGAGTTCACCAGGGAAGAGAAACAATGCTCTCTCAGTGATTAGCAACAGTGTTGGGAGCAAGACATAAAGAAGGTAGATTAACTGCACGTCCGATCGCTGACCTGAGGCCGTGGCTGAATCGAGTGCATGGTGAGACCGATTTCTACTTGACCCAGATTCTAAGCGGGATAAGCGGGAATGAAGGTTTTCGATCTTATCTGCACAAGGTTGATAGGTCGAGGTCACCTAACTATATGTTTTTTATAAGAGAGATGGATAACACCTGTCACACATTCTTCTCTGGCAATAGACGGAGTAAGTAGAGCGGTGATCTCTTCACCGAAATTGGAGAGCTCTTTCCGGAAATTATGGCCGGAGAAATGCTGAAAATGGTTGACAGATATAACAGCGTGGCACAATTTACTCAGGCAGTGCTGACACTGACAAAAGCTATACTACGAATAAAAAACCGAATAATCCGATTAAACTACGTTAAAGGATTATAAACTCCTTGTAATGTGTTACGATTGGAGATTCGCATACGATTTCGAGATATACCCTGATTTACTTAGGTAAAAATTGTCAGTCAATCTCCGTTTGTGTCAATCTAAATTTGCGCCTAAATTTGCCGTCTCGCATCGTCGTGGTAAAGGACGACTCCGCAACGAAAGACCATCCAGAGCGCTTGCCCTGCATTTGAGATTGAAACCGCCCCATTGCTGACAGTACAAGTCCTAGATAATCCCACCAAACAGACAATAAGACCTTCCTTGGATGCACACCTGTTTTGGAGTATATGCTGGTGATTCACCTCTTACGAAAATTGTCTAGCGCAATTTCACGGTATTGCACAGGCAGCACTTTTCATCTTTATCACATATATTTTTTATTGAACTATAAGTGTTAAGTGTTCAGTAAATATGTCATCATAAAGATTCATCGACCTGCTGTATACCAGCTGTATATTCTTAAATTGTTTAAGAGTCGACACTATACAATCAACGTAAATCTTACAGTTATTGTTTTATTCATGGCTCCCATAATTTACCACATATCGATGGCAATTTATAATGCACATTAACGAAATTTTCTTGTTAAAATTTACATTCGATACTTCAAACCGAATGTTACTTTGTGTTCGTCAGATTTTCTTTATAAAAGGCACGAATTAATTGAATGTCATAATACGAAAAGAAAAAACAAATATAAAACATGCAAATGCTTCTGATAAGAATTTTACTTAAACAGCCGAACACATTGAAACACAATTTAAAGCTTGAATTTTCCCAGAAAAATTTTATCAAGACAAATATTCAGATAACTAAAAGGTAATTAAACTGGACTCCAATATGTCTGAATAAACGTTTTTATTTTCCAAACAAAAATCCCATTCACCTATGGATACAATGTAGTTAATAAGAGTAATTAATAGAAATGATTTAATGGATTAGCGAAAATTGTGGAAATTATCGCACAGAAGGTAATGCATCATTGGAAATGTTTACCTCTCACGACCTTTTCTTATGATGAATTAGAGCTGGATACTCTAATCGTCTCTAATTTTGATAACACACTCGCGATCGTCGAACCAGAGCCTCCTAAGCGAACATTTGATTATCTTATCTAAAAATTCATCATTTTTTTAGCAGCTTTTCATTCGTAAATGAAGAATAATTCGATGATTAAACAATTCACTATACTATGAAAATCAAATGCAATTAGTCATTCGAATTAGGTTTAGTAACCCATTAGGAATGCATGGAAAAATTATTACATACACAGAAAATTGGATGCGTAGGTGTTTATTCAGTTCATTCTTTTTTCAACAAATAAGTGAATAGAAAGAAGTCCCATATTATGGGCCTTATATTGAAAGAATTCAAATACTCAATTTCTAGTGCCATTTTTCGGTTCCTTTCTATCATGTGTTACTAGAGTTACTTTTTTTTCATAAACTAATAGTTCTAGGTACATAAATTTTCTATAGAATGCAATTTGACACATGTCTGCAGAAATGTTTGTGTGCCTCAAACTCTCCGTATTTCTGACAAATTTCGAATTTCATCTTAAAATCTGTCGTACGTTCGTTTCGTTTTCTTATATTTGGACTACATGCTCAACGTCTTGCTTTGGATCCATTCCAATTTCAGCGATCGATAAAAGGCAAATGATTGGCTCAAATGTACATAAACACGCTACATAGAAAACTGTATGACAGCATGTAAGCTTATTCCTATCAAGAACAGTTGAATTCGTATTGAAAACCTTTTCCACTTGCTCCTCATCAAGTGTTTCGCTGTTGCCAACTTGTAAATACAAACTTATAGCATTTATGCGTGTTTGAATCATTCTACTGTGAAAAAGATGTAAATCATACGTATAGAGAAAATGAGCAATTTCCCTTTAAGTTCTTTTCGAAATTGCAAATGGAAAAAGCAGGGAAAATTACTTAGTACAAGCTAAGTTCTAATAAAAAGCTCGTGTCGATGATTATATGTAAATGAATGTAATCGTTCGTTCAAATTATCATTCTTGGAGAGACAAGTTTATTTCATCGGAACGGATATTGTATTTATTAGAGCGCTCGCTTTCAGGATGGGAGGCCACGCGTTCAAGTCCAATTGGCGGGGTTGGAAATTGTGCCATGTAATGATGAAATATATGGTTCACAAAATTCTGATGGGTTTGAAAAGGACACCAAATGTATTAGATCATTTGAAATAATTTTTATTTTTTTCGGTATAAAATCAATTTTGCATGAAAGATAACCATATGCAAAACTTTAAGGAAGTTATTTTCATTTTTAAATTTAACTTTTTCGATATGGAATGCAATCATGTAAACCTATCCGAGACATCACATTTTTTGAAGCAACATCCATAGAATCCGAAATTTTAATTTGCTAAAGGCGGCTAGGGTGGATCAATACAACCACTATCCTTGGTTTTCGGCCCCCGTATAAGGGGCTAACTTCAAATTAATCCAAAATTTTATTCTGTTGTTATTTCAATGAGTTTGAGTCCCGCCATACGCAAGGTATCTCTGAAGTTTGTATCGTTGCTAATGCAAGGGATCCGATTTTTTATCTTTTTTTGCTGATCGGATTGGTATTTTGCAAATTTTTCCTCTCGAAATTTTGCTATTTCTGCACACTGGCTAGTTTTTCATACCAACCCAACTATCGGAAACAATCGATTAATGTCAAAAAGAGAAAATACCTTGAGACTGCAGCGTTATTTTGTTTTTATCTGCAATCTGACAATCGTTTCCGCAGACAAATGTATTATGGAATCCTGAAAAATTTTAAAAATAAATCTGGTTGTTTTTTTTTTTGCTTGTGTTACCACCGTTCGCTTAATCTGAAAGAAATTATTTCATTTTTTTTGTTGCTGGGATTGCGGTCACGCGAATTGTCGAAAAAACCTAATTTGTTGTTGACTCAGAACTTGAAGCGTTTAAGAAAACGTAAACTATATGTAATAATTAAAACATCACACAAAACCTAAGCTGGCATTTTTTTAAATTCCATTTATAATATCTTAATCATAGGTGAACTGAAATTATACAATTTTTCGCATTTTTTTGCGATTTACTGCAGCCGCGATCAAAAGTATTAGGCACCCCTATTGTTATACCTGTACACAAAATTTGAGTGAATATAAGCTTTTTATTGTTTTACTATTGTGTCCGGGATATGTTGACGTTGAAATAAAGCAAAAACAACTATTAATGACATGCAGGTGTGCAATACCACATTCTTTTTTCAGGTTAGCTATTTTACATTATGATGAATTTTAGTGTATTTTCAGAGTTTGAAGTGAATACACGTGTCGTACCCAAATATTTCTCCCATATTTTTCGAAAATAATAATTAAAGCGTGAGTCATGCAAAAAACTGAACTTGTGCAGAAAAGCGCCTGAAATTTAAGATTTTGCATGAACAAAGCATTTCGCAAGTGAAAATAGTCCGAGAAGTAAAGTGTTCGCGTTGTGCAGTGCAATATGCAATAAATCGCTTCAAAGAGACCGGATCCCTTGATAAGAAACCAAGAACAGGCAGAAAAAGATTCACCATCGACCGTGATGCCCGACTGTTAATTAGGTAGTCTCTACAGAATCGCAAAAACAGCTGTTAATCCCACTGCCTGCATATCTGAATAAAAAAGGCAAATCTGAGTGTGCATACTGTCAGAAGAAGGCTTCTTAAAGCTGGATTGAAAGGTTGCAAGGCAAGGAAGAAGCCCTGGCTCTCGGTTGGAGTGGGCCCTCAAACATAAAAATTGGACAGTGGAAGATTGGTCCAACATGCTGTGGTCAGACGAATCTCACTGTAAGGTATGATTATTAACTTTATTTTTTAAATTAGAATAATTCAATATCTTTGAAAACTGATTCTGTAGTGAAAATTATGAAATCATAAATTTAACCTTTTTTTGTTTTCTTTACACATGTGTTTAGAACTCCTGCAGTATCCTATGTCAGGCGCATGGTGGGCGAAGAATACAGCCCAGAATGTGTAGTGCCCAATATTTAACACGGAGTCTCAATAATGATTTGGAGTTGCATGGCTGCCGATGGAGTGGGCGAAGTGGTGTTTTCTGAGGGGCGAATGAACAGTGAAAAATGCACCGAAGTCCTAGAATCAACTGTAGCTTCGTCGGTGATGAAAATTTTCGACCACACGAATAGTGATAGAATAAAATTTCAACAAGACAACGATACTAGCCACAAATCACTCACACACTCTATGGACTGGATAGCTCGAAACGGCATAGATCTCTTTGACTGGCAACCACAATCACTGGACCTCAATCCGATTGAGCATATTTCGAGTATTTTGAAGAAGAAAATCAAGAGACATTCAATCAGCAATAAGATCTTCTTACTGGCTGCTTTAAAGCATGAGCGGGGACAAATCACGAAAGAAGAGTGCTATAAGTTGGTAGAGTCAACGCCAAAAAGAGTGGCTGCTGTAATTAAATCAAAGGGTGGACCGAGCAAATACTAATTATTTTATTGTAATAAGCAATATAGCTTTTAAAGTATGTTTCATTTTCATCACCTATGTTAAACTATTCTAAAACTGGCAGTTCAGTATGGTGCCTAATACTTTTGCTCGTGGCTGTATCTTTTTGTTTGAGACAACTTTTCTTTGCAGATGCTTCCAGAGCGGGGAATACACTTACATGCGATCAGAAGCTTTTTTAATTTAGTTTAGGTAAAAACAAAGTTATCCTTCATAGTTGTCTGAAAAGGTAGTTGAAAAGAAAGGTCTCGATTTTTTACACATTTAGATTTTTTTTATTGCGTAATTCAACAGAAATTTGTGAAATTTTTATTGCAACTTTAGTTGCGCATTCGGTTAATTTTTTAATTCAGTTTTAAACGCAACACTTGAAAAATTTTAAATCGTTGATTTTGCAGCTATGTAAATTACAGACACCTTGTCTAAGACGAGTGACTTGTTGATATGACTTATTTTCCCTAGAGCAAGCCTAGTGACAATATTTCCGGATGAGCTCATCTACATTTCCTCATATTTTAACTTATTGCTTGGCATAGGTTAAAATAGAATCTGCAGCTACATTTAATTAAGAATTTTAAGAGACAAAATTCAGAAAACTTTGTAAAGCGTGGTTGGTCGACACGTAAATTAAGATTAACGTTTTAACATATTCTCATATCCTTGTGTTTCAATAAGTGATCCTGTCTATTCGTTAGGCCTGTAAGCTTCCCAATACCAGAAAAAAATTTTGAACAGTGCTGTATCGGACAAACGAAAAATTCGAAATGCAAAAATAGTTTCAGAAACCATGACGATTAAGCGTAGTCTACAATATTTATGGCTGAAGAGTCTGCAAAATTGCTATTCTGAAAATTCGCGGGAAAACATGAATAAATTTGCAACCCATGCGTTCAAACTTTTACATCCCGTGTCATTTATTACGATACTTTATTTGATTTTAATCACGAATAAACTACTTGGAAAGTTCTCAAAAGCGCCATAAGTTAGGCTTAATTATTGGTCCCATTTGTGCATGAGCCGGGAAAGATTAACACACCAACATTTGAAGACTAGAAGTTTATCAAACATTTTACTTAAATAGTTCCTGCTCAGAGAGGCTTCGTCGTCCAGCTTTCAGAGGTTTCTGAAGCTTATATCGTTACGAACGCAAAAGTCCTTCATTTAGTCACTTTTTGAAGGTTTTTTCTTTTTTTTTAATACATGAACTTTGATGAATTTTATGCGCTAGTTGAATTTTTGCACATAGTTCGAACTGACAAATTTGTCATAAAGAAATTTGACAGCGTTTTGCAACGAAAAAAACTTCAGAGACTTTGCCTGATTTGCCTGATTGAGTAGGGCTTTGTCATCCTGTAATAAAATTGCAGTTCATGACGGCTCGTCCCAGTTCCGATTTGGGCACGAACGCTTCCGATTTGGGCACGTATGATATTCAACTAAGTAACATAAGATTAGAACAAGGGTGTATTGAGTCTAACAACAAAGCATGTTCAAAGTCTAAATTTCAATTATTATAGGTAGTGAAGAAATGAGAAATTTTTCACGAATATGAAAGTTGACACAGTAAATGTCTCCAGGGAATATGTCAACGGTTTCAAAGTATTTTTCCAGTTTAAATTATACGACGGTACGTCAACGGTTTCAAAGTATTTTACCAGTTGAAATTATAAGTGGAAAAAAAAATCAAATGTACACCTAGCGAGAGTAAACACGCTAATTCCAAATCTTCTCCGACTTATAGGTAAAGAATATGCTTAAAACTCAATATTACTTTAAAAATTACAAATGTTACTAAATGTTTTCTACTTTATCTCTAATAAATCATCTCATGTTTTCATTTTCACAATATATATTCACTAAAACTAAGAAAACCTTCTTTTGAGATTGTGTTATTTTAATTATGTTATCTTACGAAATCGCTTTAATGCTTCCTAGTTCCTATGCGATTGTGCTACCCTTTCGCCTTTTTCACCGACAAATTTCTTTCTTTTGAGCCTATAAGCCAATAGCCTAAAATATTCAATACTGGAAATTTGCATCATATACTGCAACTTGCGCCTTGGGAATGGGAGCATTGCCGTTCAGAGGAACATATTTTAAAATTTTTCCCTGCTTTGCTCAAAGAGATTTTAACTCTCATAAGTCGTGGTTTTTTGAGTACAATGTCCAATGAAAAGAAGACATCTCCTTTGAAAGGCTAAGAACGAGAATTTCTTTACTTACCGAAGAACTTGAGGACTGTACGGGGCTCAATTTTATTCATGTTCGGAGTTCTCTTTCATTTTGAAATATCTCCATATCTCAATGAATAACATTCTGATTATTATGTATACCCCTAACGAGAACAGATGAACAAAGTGAAATTACCTTGCAATAAAAGGGTCGACTATCTACGACAGAAAATTTCGATTTAAGTTTAAAACAAGCTGAAAAAGCAAGACTAGGTTTTATAATTTAACTATTCAGGGAGAAAGAAATTGTTAAATGTACAGTTGATTTATTTAGGAGGGTGAAGGTTGCATCGTACACAAAGGCATGTCTCAATTATTCCTTTTTACATTATCATTAATTTTATGAATTGTTAGACTTAAATAAAGAACTAATCTAGTGTTCCTAGAGTCAAAATTACCTCAAAAATTAGGTTTTTGAAGTTTGCATCGTTGCAAACGGAAACGTCTCGAAATTTTCCACTTTCACATTTGATTTCGATTTGACTCAACTTAAAAACTAGTAATGTAATAGTAGTGTCAAAATCACGAAAAATTATGATTGGAGAAAGGTGTCTAAAGTTTGCATCGTTGCAACCGTAATAGCCTACAACTTTTTCAGTTTTTGAGTGTTTTTGGGATCATTCGACATAAAGTTTTGGTAAATTTTGTTCGAATTTTTGAATTTTTAGCATTCTACAAGAATTCCATTTCATGTTAATCATCTACCAAAAAAAAATGACAATAAAGACAATAAAAATTACATTGAAAACCTAAGGAAGAGTTAGAGAATATATCCGAATGAAAAATTATTTATAAATAATATGCAAGTCATGGCAGGATTCAAACGGATGTAGTGAAAAGGAAGTATTTGATTCTGTTACACGATTTTTCATTACATATAATACCAACTAGTATGTAGGCAGAATGCGTCTTTTCAACAGTTTACAGTATTAACCATTAAACATAAAACTTCAAATTTAATTTGATTGATATCCATGTATTTTTTATTTTTTGTTATGTATTATACAACCGATGACATCAAGCTTCGAAATTATATCGTTCGTTCATCGTCTTCGACTTTGTTAGACTGATTGCACTTTCAGTATCCGATTTTCCACCTTTTTGTTACACATATCGTGTGGTTTTTAGAAGTGTGTGGAGGTTGTCTTGTTGCAAGCGCAAATTTCTGAAGTGGATATCGTTGCGAACGCAACGCCCTCCAATTTTGCCTCATTTTGATTTTTTCGACAGTTGGACTGGAATAGAAAACTTAAAGAGTGCCAAACTTGTGCAAAAAAGAAATCACCAAATATTCAATACCAATAATCCAAAAGTAATAATCGAAAAGCGAGAAGATAAGACACTATTGCTTGTGCAATGAAGCAAACTTCAGGTACCTGCAAGCGCACTGGCCTCAAAATTTTCACCTTTTTGAAATTCGTGGATATTTGCAGTGACTTTTAATTGAAGAGACTTTTTTATTTGACTTGAAACTGTTTCTACATTTCAATCTCATAATAATTCAAAAACCAAAAGTGACAATAATTCTCCTGCATTTGTAACGAGATAACTAAATAATCTAAAGGAATAAGATCGGATTTTGACAGCGAGCTGAATTACGATTACTGGAAATATACCATCACATGAATTGATTGTTATACCAAATTCGTTATAAGCTTCATACACCGTCTTGTTCAAATTAAACATTGATGGTTTCAAAATTTATTCTATATCTATTCTATATTAATTCTATAAAAGATTCTATTCATAACATATTTGTGTAGAGTTAGACATTCACATTCATGTGGTTTCCACCTTCGTCTTCAGAAGAAAATAGCCTTCACGTCTTGAGCCCGAAGACAAAATGAAACAGTAATTTATTGACAACAGACATAATAGACATGCTAATAGACAATTCCAGACTAGGTTTTCAGGTTGACAGAGATGTTTAGCGGATAGTCCAGAAGCATTGCACGTCTTAAAGTCAAACACATAGGGAGTAAACAGCCTTCATCTCCCTATCACAAAAAATAGACAATTCGTGCATCGCTTGAGAATTTTCATTTGCTTCACTCCTGCAAGTTTGCTTATTCACTAGTCCATTGACGGACTCAAATGCGCTTCATGATTTTTGCTCGAAATTTAGATCGGCTTCTCTCGCTCTAAAGCCTAATTCACATAATTTCGACACGAATAATGATATTCAAATTTGAGTTGTTCAGCCAGGTGAACCCTGTAGGCACTTAACTTAAGGCGTATAAGGATCAAGTGCCTCAAAATGATAACGAGAATTTTCCACGTTATCATTTAAGGCAGGGGCACATAGGAGGCCTAGCGCTTTTGAACGTTCCGGAACGAAGAGACTTAGATTTTCCAGGTGTCTGAAGTTTGCATCGTTGCAAATGCAACGGTCTCCAATTTTTTCACTTTTCGACTTTTTTTTAAAGTAATTTGACGAAAAATTTTGGTCAGTTTTATTTCCATATTTGAATATTTTGCGCTTGAATAGGTTTTCATTTTAATTTGACCATCTATTAAAAACAGTGGGTAACAGTGGGTAAATTTGACAGCGTTGCGATTGCAACGATGCAAACTTCAGACAAGTACGCTTCAGACCGCCTTACAAGTACGATATTCTCTTCTGATAGACTAGTTTGATGACGCCAAGTTCGAATTTTTAGCAACTAAAAAAATTTCTCAAATTTTGTTATGCGGCGATAAATGGAGCGATCGGCTGGTCGACTACGCGGACCAAGCATTTTTGTCAATGCACCAAACGTCGAGATACAGAACATTTATTTCGATGATTTCTTCGCATGGTTGCACCGTCAACCTTTCCATGATCAGATATCTGAAGTTTGCTTCGTTGCACAACGATCTCTAACTTGTATTCATTTCCATTGTTATTTGGGTTGACATTGTTATTTGGTTGATGAGTTGGGTTTATTTATTTAATTTGACTAGCAAATTTTATTCGCATATTTGAATTTTTTGAACTGTACTAGGTTTTTGTTTCAATTTAATCTTCTATTTAAAAGAAGTAGTGAAAAATTGATTTGTAGTACTTTTGTAAAAGTACACAAGTGCTATTAATCAATTTTATCAATTTTATTTTATAAATTTGCAATAATCAAAAAAGCCCAAAAACAAGAAAATACCTCAAAATCTATAGCCGGGTTTAGTACTTTTTAAATTTTTTCTTGGATATTTGGAGTAAAATGTTTGCATTTTTTCCTTCAACTTTGTTTTCGTTTAATCTTTCGTTGCATTTGCTGCAAAATTCACACATTTTCCATGGTCCTAGTACATTGAGAGTTGTGCTAGTTGAGAACATCGCAATCAGTTGGAATTTTTGAATAGAATTTTTCGCTATTTCGAAATTGCTTATATTACTGCATTGATTCCAGACATGAACAAAGTTCATATGATTCACTTTCCACAGAAAGAAAACTAACTTTCTAGTTGGGTTAGATACAGATAAGAATTCATATTACCAGTAAGCTATAATGTACCAGGAGATTGGATCGATGCAAACGCAACGGTATCGAATTCTTTTTCATTTTTGAATTCATTTCGCTAATTGGACTGCAATGGAAAACTAGTGGAGCTTACAAAATTCTTTGTTGAATGCAAATATGCAAAAAAAATTCTAAAATATCCAAGAAAAAATTCAAAAAGTGATAAACTCGGCTAACGATTTTGTGATAAATTCTTGCTTTTGGGCTTTTTATTCATGAAGAAGTACTGTAAGAGCTTTAAAGGATTTTGTTGATTAGCTGCAGTAAGGTGTTGGTTTTTGTAATATTAATATTTAATTTAAAAACGAAGCTCTTTTTTTGAAATCTAAAGAAAAAATCTCAGATTCTGCTGGATAGAAGACATACCCGCTTATGTTAAAACAGTGCTGGATGACAATCCCCACTTCCTGCATTACGTGAATCCTTTCCAAAACATATTCACTTGGACTTGCAAGTGTTAAAAATATTTGTACAGAACTCTGAAGTACACAAATGTACATTTGTACTCTGAAGTACATCTAATGGCCATGTCCTTTCAGTCTTTGGGATTTAGAAATATAATCAGAATTTTCAAATAGACGCTTGGAACGTATTCACCGGCACCAGTGAATGTTGTAAATGATATAATGGACCACACTTGCAATTGACTCCAACCACTGTCATCAGAGAAATGTGTTTGACATTGAAAGCAAGGTTACACTTTTTAGTCCTGCGGCTTCAAAATTACATGGAAACACACTTGGCAATAGAAGATGTGCTGCTCATGCAATCTTGTGGATATTTCCCCAATTAATGAGAAAGGTCGGACACATTATGACAAGTGGGAAGAGGGCTCTCACCTTTCCCGTGGTAGGCAGCAAGTACTCCGGCAAACAGCGAAAGTCGGCAGCCCCGTTCCCCGTTCAGTAATTGAAAATTATTATGCGATTATTCAAGACACCACGTTTCACTTCAAGTAATAACATAAGAAGTATCGTTGTCTTTCTTGGCCGCCTAATTACCGGTTGGCATGCGATGGTGGGTAGCAAGCAAACATTTGCAAGCCAATTCGAAATTGGAGGTAGCAATGTCATTATTGCATGCCATTAACCATAAACATGGTATGAAACTACGCGCGGAATTAACGCGGCGGGCGTTAACATAATGACGTCCTTCGAAATCGATAATTTCAAGAGGCACAGTTAGCTGAACAATGGAGTGAATGGAAATGAAGGCAATTTACTGCATATTCCAATTTTATTGCACGGAAATTGATGCTCGGGTGTTTGGAAATTCTGACTTCGCTGGACGTGCTGGCGGGTGCGGCGGTTTCCTGAATTGGGTGTTGCGATCATTTCGTCCAGAAATAGAAAAGTTTTGAACATGAGATATCGCGGCCGTCACTCAACCTAATCATCTGTGTTGGCTGAGGCATTTCAGCTGACCAGCGGCGTCCGTATTGCGACATTCAATGAAACTTCTGGCAACGACGCTATCGCTCCTCGACCCACCTTTCAACCCACAAACTTCAGTTCATTGAACAGCAGAAAGGGATTGTCATCAGCGCGACGCAATTCCACGAATTTCGACTTGACACGTATCGACTGCGTCTCCTTGTACTCACCTTTGTCCGAACCGGACTCCTTGCAATCCATTCCGGTATCGAAATCAAAGGAAAAACTTCTGGAGGCATAGTCCTCGTAGTTGGACGCACTCATTTCTGGGCCGCGAGCTTTCCTTAGTGCACGACGCAACAGACGAGCTGATATTCAACACGCACTTGCACACAATGGTTGCAGTTGCACTGGAAGATTGCACAATTCGCCCGACTAAGCGTGTCCGCACTGATGCACCGAAAAAATCTTTGTTTATTGTCTAACAGCGACCTTGCAACGTTTAAGTTTCCCTTGTTGTCTTCCTCCTTGTCACGAATTTACTAAACAAAGTGTGAAACGAACGAATGGCGACGAACAACTCGTTTCAAGCCGCACTCCAAGCGGCAGCGACACGGCGTTTTCTGTTGCCTATCTATGCTGCCGGTGCTGCGACTCGCATGTTGGCAAATCAATTGGTGTTGCCGTCTACCGTCATTTTTCGAAAGGAGGAATTAAAGCATTTATTGATTTTGCATCAGTTTATGAGATTTCTGCAAGAGTTTTAGTTATTTTCGCTGTTAGATGGTACTCAAATTATCTGCTTTGCATTTGCCGTCTATTTTCAAATCACACCTAAGTAATTCGGCTATAGATCCGAATGTTTGGAAATCGGCTTCAAACATGGCAGGCATATTAACCCATGAGCACTTGAATCAAAATTTGGACATCTCGAAAGGATAATCAATTCGGGTATAAATCAAGCAAGGCGGCATTATAAACAACACAATAAAAATTTCCATGCCAGACGCAAACTCTGTCTTAATTCTGGGTCTAAGGTCATGACTGATAAGAAAACTGAACTCTGGCTACCACAAAGTTGTAAGATGTTTGCAGTGAACCAATAGCCGGAAAAATTCATATTTATTCAAATATGGCTTTTTAATATCAAAAATCATAGAACGCTTTTCCGCCTCTCTTGGTTAAAATAAACAGAAGTCAATGTTCGTCCGGTCATTGCTCATTTCCTTCTTGGAATATTTGCCTCTGCTGTTATCATAATTGACCAATTCCTGAAATCGTTCTTGCCCAAAATGCATAATATGGATAAACATACGTAAACATTACTAGTACACAATTAAAAAAAAAATTGATGAGAAATGATGATTTAGTCTCTCATACGGAGATATCATTGTATTAATTATAGTTATTTTTTTTATATAGAAATATGTTTATATTAATTACATTTGTTTTGCGGTTTTAAGCAAAAATAATGTGGGAGTGTTCTTGTTTTACGCAAAATGAGAGCAAATCTACTAGTCCAACAAAGTTACACTTATTTTGGTCGAATATCGTTATATCATGCTATATCACGAGTTTGTTCGAAGTGTTAGTGCTCTTATAAGAAAACTTAGCGTTATAATGTTAAATTTTTATGTTTTTTCGGGTTCAGTATGCACAGGAAAAGTTGATGAAAAAACATTCAGTAATTCGTCACTCATTCAAAAAGTATAAATCGTCATGATAGATAACAAAAGCGGAACGCAATGAAGATTAACGAATCGGTAAATTATAAAGTAGCGCAAAGCTGAAAAAGAGCAACAAAATAGCATGCGTTGAAATAAAGGTTCAACACAAAATTAGAAAATACAGATACCTTTATTCAAGTTATGGGTGAACCGAATCAATTGTCATAGTAGGAAGTAATTTCAAGAAGTCTGGTGGGTCAATCAACGTAAAACGTCGTTGATTTATTTGAGGTCAAAAAGCAATGTTTACCTATAATAATTATTTTACGAGGGGGATACAGAAAGATATGAAAAATGAATAGCAGTATTTTTGCTCAATTCATGGTAGTAGCAAAACTAGGATCGAAATCGTTTCTGATTTTTCTGATTTACGGGGAAAAATAACATCGCCCCTTGGCACGCGACGTTAGCATGCATAGAACTCAAATAAAATGCCAGGTATTGCTTTGAAAAATATTGAAACAATCATCTCAAGGATACCACGGAGTCCGTCCCACCAAAATGATTACAAAATACAAGACAATTGTCTTCGATTCAAATGAAAAAGAAAATGCATAATCTTTTCCTGGCAAATATACAGGTATTAAATTATCTTCACCCTTCCAGGTTAAACCGCCGATTCCTACTACTAGTGTAGTAATTTGGGGGAACTCATTTTCTGTCCAAAAGATACCGTATTTGAATCTTCTTGGTAACAATTTGGTATTTAATTTTGTTTTTCAGTTGTTAGAGTACTAACCCCTCTAGCTGTGATATGCATAAAGAAATAACAAAGTCAAACTTCATTCTAACCAGATCACCTTGTCGAATACTTTTGATTTCGAAATGAAAAAATGGCTTTAAAACGTTTTAAATTTCTAATTCATTACGCTAGCCAAACTTTAGCTGATTGATTGCTTGTTGGCTTGATACTCATGGTATATTTTCATAATATATATTTATAGATAGATAATAAAAATCATAGATTATAAAAATATATGACGAATATGTAACTGTATAAACAAAAACTGAATTTAAGTCATAAGAGTCGTTAAAACTAACAGAATTTTTTTGTTTGTTTGTACATTGTTGTTTGTTCCTGAAATCACCTGAAACAAAGAGAGAAAAAAAAAATGATCATCTTAAATATAAAATTATTATTTAATTTTGACTTACTTGAAATTCTTACTTGAACGTACATACTTACTACTGTTACTATAAAATTCTTACTTCATACTTCTGTGAGATAGGATACATAATTTTTCATACCAATTTCATTTTGTTTTGAATTGAAATCCTATACCTAAAACCATGTTTGAAAGCGAGCAGTGGCGATATTTATTTTTGAATTATTCCATCTTGCCATGCATCTTTTGCATTTCAATGTGCAATAGAAGACAGAAATATTAAGAGGCACTAACAGAAATGTTCGTCCTAAAATGAATGAAGCCAACTCTGGATAATAACGTTCGCATAAATTGATTATTCAAGAACCATAAAAGGATGAATGAATATATTTTGATTCGCATTCCCTTGCCATAATTGTAAAACTTATAGTTTTTAGCTTGGAAAGGATATCGAGCTGTTTAACGAAGCAAGTTGCCTTGTATTCAATTAATTTAGCGATAAATTTCAAAAAAGTTAAAATTTTTAAATTTATATAGCCCACCGGAAATAAAATATTAACGAACTTAAAGTCAAAATTACCGAAAAATAGCAAATAGTGTTTCCAACGTTTCCAGATAAAATTGAAAAAGGGCTACTTTGCTGTTATATGAAGTGGTACTTCAATTTGTGATCAGTATTTAATTAATATCCTTCTAATATTGAATAATTATTATCGAATAGAATAGAATAATTTAATATCCTTCTTTCAAGTTAAATAAAAACCTGAGCTTGTGTACATTTAGTTTGTAGAAGGAAATGAAGATTAATGTTCGAAAAGAACCAAAAAGGATTGACGAATAAAAAATTCTATATTTAACAGCATTAAAGTAAAGAAAAAACAATTAACAAAGTTGGGGAGAATATTCTTTCTTTTTCATATTACTTTTTTGTGAATTAAATTTCGGAGGGCTCATGTGATTTTAATGATGATATGCATTGTAGTGGAACTAGAATATAATTTTGTTTCCACGCTTAACTAATTTAAATAATTTAAATTTTTTCATGTGAGAGAATTCGTCTTGCAATGTGTTATCTTATGTAGTTTCAAATTATAAATAGCTTGGTTTATATTAATACTTCAAATAATATTAAAGCGTCAAACATTTTCAACTTTAACAGTTTCTGTATTTAACTGACTCAAATTTTTCATTTGAATTGTTTATATTCATTTTGAATGTTTTAAGAACCACCAATTGCCTAGGAGAATAGAATTAGGCCACACCTACAAAAGATAGTTTTGTTACAACTGAAAATGGTGTTAATAGTGGCCCGTTTCCCTGAATGGTTCAATTTAGTTTTGTCACCCAAAAGTTACATAACTCTCAACTACCGAAATTGTTGGGGCAAATTTAATGCGTGAAGTGGACGATTAATTATTAAAATTTTGAATAAATTTAATCAACACTGCGAAACAGGTTATTTGAATTGCTTGAATGCAATGGTGCGAATCCAAAACGTCAGTTAAAAAGCTGAATTAACTAGTGAAGTGAATTTGAAACGCACATTGATACAATGCTATGCATTGTAATGATGGCCAATTATCCTAACTTTATATATTTTTCTCAATATATTATTAGTAGATTAGTAATTTCTAAAATACAGTCAGGGCTGCATAAATTATCGTATTTTACCTTAGTTTTTCGTAATTGAATATGAATTGAATTGGAATTTTTTCTAGGAATAAAAACGACTCAATAAAGCATTGAAAATAATCAAATAGAAGTCAAAATATGATAGAATGCAACTTCAAGGAGATCAACTAAACGAGCGAATGCTATGCAATTTTTTTATTTTAAGTCTAGTGTGTAATTGTAAGAAATAGTTAGCAGGTACCGGGTTACAACTACATGAACTTAATTGGATTATATCCTTAAATGTCTTTAAATAAGATAAAACTATATGTACGTGATCCAAATATACGAGTTACGTGACGTTTCTCGTTCTCACTTCAGTAAGGGGTTTCAAGTTCAAGTTTCGAGTAAAACATGAACAAATTGTGCAAAAATCTACCTGCTTAATTTCTTGTTTAAAAGAAATTCTTAAAAATTACAGCATACTAAATTGACAAAATATTTTTTCGTAGCCATATACAATAAAAAGACATCTAAATTTGAATCATGTTCATTAAGTTTACAATTTTTTTTATTTATTTGGAATTCTCTGCTTCCACATTCGATGGCGAAATAAAATCCTAAGAATTAGACGTTCATTGTTCTTGTATAATGTCATCAGTCAGTACGCTTAAAAAAATTATTCTACGAGAGGAAACAGGTAAAGTCTACCTGACGTATCGTTTTAAATTTCGTTTATATCTGGTTTTGAAATTTTTAAAATCATTTCAAAAATTATTCACATTCAACATTCGAGTAGAAAAAAGTAAATCTGTTGAATAATTGAAGAATGATAATAATTTCTAGAAGAAACTTTAGTCAAGCTTTCGTTGAATGTTAAAGATTATAAGACTGATGTTAAAACTTTAAATATACTGGAATTTCAAGTGTTAAGACAAAGCAATGCAGACGTCTCAATTCATTCGAATGTCCTTGTATACGTATACTGTGAATATATCAGCTTTACTTATTAGCTTTCGCAAAATAAGTACTATTTCACTTCGAATTATATCACTACAATGACGCATTGACATTGACGCATTTTCTATACTTCCTGGATGCTGAAATATTCATAGTACTCAGAGTATTGCAATTTCTCCATTGGTGTTTGAATTGGTTTATGGTGTCAGTGTATTAAAGCAAATAAAGTGAATCCTGTTTAACTAGGCCCGTGAAATGTGAAAAATCTTTTTTATTGATAATAACTATAAGATCCCGACTCTTTTACATTGAAATACCACTTGGAATGTTAAGTCTTTGCTAATTGAAACTATATTTCACAAATATTTTCCATCTTACCTGTATATTTGGGACTTCATTGGTCAATAATCCGTGAACGTGAGAAAATTCATCAAGTTGAGACAAACTTTAACATGCTTGTTTACAAACATTCGAATTTCTTCCAATCTTATTTTATCAGTACTATCTCAGAATTTTACGAATAACAAGTGATTAACATAACACAAAATGTTGAAACGAAAGTGTAATTCCATAACATCCATACCTGATAAATTGAAGTTACTATGAAAATATGTTACTGAAAAATCACGTGCGATAGTTAACCAAAGGCTACTCCTTATAGGATTACTCAAAATCAGGAGAAGGTACATTCTCTGTCTCACGGAACAGTGACGGAGAAAGGAAACCTAAAACAAATGCGACAAGCAGAGTATCCTGAAATTGAACAATGTCCGTCGACATGGATAAAACAGCTACTGAATAAAATCATTCTAATGAGCGTCGCAATGATTGAAGACAAAGCTCTAGAGACTTAGTAAGCAGCGTATTGATAATTTTGTGACAGCGATTCATGGTTGATGGTTTTGAGAGAAAGACCCAAAAAGTTTCCCGACCCAAAAAGACCCGTTTCCAAAAGTTTTTCTGCAGAGAGCAATGCTGTGAACAGCAAAGAATGTAATCAGTGATTACAAAATTTCCAGCTCTATTACATGATTTATTATCCAAAAACTTTTTCAATGTTGATTAATCGGGCTTATCCTACTAGCCTTGTCTTCCAAATGAAACTTTTACATTTATTGGTCAGCATTGTCTTGATGATAAATTGAGCGAAAATAGGGTTGTATTGAAAATAGGATTGCAGTGTGTATATAAATATGACAAGAATTGAAAAAATACCACTTTTTTCGTATCTGAAATGCTTTAAAGATGTCAGAACTTTGTCTATTTATTTAAAAAAAAAAAAACAATAAAAAGACATGGCAAGCCAATATAAAGGCTCAAAAAATGTTGTTTTTTTTTTGTGTATAACTGTTTGCCTCATAACGAAACGGCCGAATTAGTTTAAATGAATGTATTTCCCTCGCACTACTACAAGTAAATTACAGACAATGGCTCGAGGTGCTATCGTGAATTTCAAAGTTTATTGCAGAAACGAAGTCGTACAAAACACGAATAGAAGAAAGGAATATTGGTTTGGTCCCAATACTACCATTAATAACTGCTTCAAAAAGCTGGATTGAAAGTGACATCAGGACCGAAGCCTGAAGGCTCAGAAGAAGCAGAAGCGAACTGTGAAACATTTGCAGAATGGAACCAAATTATTGCCGCTTATAGTAACTAACAATAAAATAACCAACAGCCCTCTTTTGAGGATTTTGAGCGTATGGATGCATATATAAGGATAATGTACTAGTATCGCAAAATCTTATCAACGATGTCAGTATTTCTAAGCTCTTAGAGGCAGAACAACGAAGAAGAGGAGTACCGTGAAACTTGTGAAGAGAACTTATATAAAGTTTCAAAGCTCGACGCCGAAAAAGCCTTCAAAACTCAACATAAATATTTTGAGATGCCAACTGATAATGCTCACATACTTAATCAAATTTATACTACAAATAAACACCTTAAAGCTAGTAATAATCTACAATCACTTATACAAACTAACAGTCAGTGATTCTTTCGAGCCAGTTCGAGCCTTTCGTTTTCTTTTAAATACAATTTGTGCAACATAAAAAATATGTAATGCAAATATATTAAAATTACAATCTCTTCATATGATGAATATACATTTCGGTAGTGGGACCCTCTATACCTCTGGTAGTGGGACCCTCTATGAATAAGACCGCTGTCATGTTCACCCGCCAAGGGGGAAAACTGGGTAAATGGAAAGCGTCTATAACTGATAAATAATTCTAGGTCCACTGAGATCCAGGTTTCACTGTAATAGGTGAAACACTGAAACATTGAAACATGTTTCACTGTAGCTGTGATAGATATTTTTGCGGTAAGATCAATTTCAACCGTTAAAATGTTGAAATCATCTTTTTATCCAACTTTAGTCTCGGAATAAGACCCAAATGAAGAAGACCTTGAAGATTCAAATTACACACAAAGGATGTTGCAATATTGATTATTAACAAATTCTTAACAAATTAAGTTTTTAGAGAATTTGTTTGTTTCCTGCGATTTATTGCGAAGGATATCAAAAACGGATCATCAATTAATTTTTTTACTCTACAATATACCGAATTTTCACGCAGAGAAACTTTAGATGCCTTCTTGCCCTGACTGGTTCATCTGATGGAGGCATCCGTTGTAGTATCCTTAGAGCAATCTGTGTGCAAATAAGCCGTAGTTCTCTTAGTCCTATGTATACGCTATAATTATTAATGATGGCAGCCCTTGCGAGCTGAGTAATAGCAGAATGAATGAATTTGCAATGCTGATATGTATATTAACGTTCGCAATAAACAAGAAAGGCGAAAACATGAAACGAGTTGGATTTGTTAACACACATGCGATTGTGATGAATATGTCGTTTATTCCTCTTGTTTTAAGCTGTAAATCGTAAACATTATGCATGCCACGTTCCACCATCGTTTGTCTCATTGCAAATCGCCACTCGTGTCAAAGAGCTTGCACAAACAGTACCGTGTTTACGTCGCAGCATGGCAGCCGTTGTTTGTTTTTGTCCATCAGCTGCTGAACAGTCAACAAAAGTAGGACAGTAGTTGGAGTAGACAAGAGAGAAAAAATCGATTGTTTTGGTGGCTCCTACAATGTCTGGCAGAAGGAAGAACCCAAAATTGACGAGAATTGCGCTCGGAAAAATATATTTTGGTAGCGTTCAGAAAGCTTAAATTGAACCACAGACTGGTTAGAAAACACGCAAAGTATTCCACATAAATCCAAAGGAGTCAATAAAGAGAAAAAATTATACTGAATTTCTGCTTTAACAGGAAAGATTCATTTTATTCTTGGGAAATTTCACGATACAATTGACCATCAAACACGTTGAATAATTCTTTTTAGATTTTATTACAATTTTCGCATTAGGAATGCACTTCGAAAATAAATCTGTAAAATTTCACATCGATGTCTACATTTGAGTTTATTTTGCCGCGCTTAAAAGCGAGTCGTTTACCCATTATTTTAGTGCAGTAGATTAGTATCTAATTTGGTCGATCATATGTAATATAGCCATTTCGTGCTGTTTTTTTTTCGAGCGAGTAGCGCTATCCATTATCATTCATTTTCATCGGCTAAATAGGCGCAAACCTTTCAAATCAGTCGAGTAAAATTGCCGCAAAGTAGGGTAAACTATACTAATCCTGCCACCCCACTGGTTATTGGCATTATTCACTTTTGCATTTAAAATTAAGACTTACCCGTACAAAAAATTATTTCTGAGCGTTTATGTCGTTTTATCCATTCTAAATTCAATAATGTGCACAGTCCACTGTATGGTAACAATAAGTAAAGTAAAGTCAAAGCACGCCGGGCTCCAGAGTCCCACGTTTTCCCTGTTTCACTAAGGTTTCTGTTAGCGGCGGGTGTGTTTGTTTCTCTTTATAATATTAATAATAGATTATATACTTGACTAGAGCAATTGACCCAAAATTTAAGTAGAACCACCGTTAGTTGGCACCAATGATAATCACTAAAATTATGTTCCAAACCTTTCATGCCAGATGCAGGTCATTTACTTGAACACACTAAGTGAGCATCGAATATTAATTTTTAGCATTGCCAATCATTGCATTCTTGGAGGCCAATGCTTGTAATAAAGTAAATTATGTAAATTAAGGTTATGTAAATTATATAAATTACGATATGGATGAGCGGTGTCAATCAGCATGTTGGTCAGTTGTCCCAATCATTCAATTTGCTTGTATAAAGATAAATTTAACATCAAATTTCAAACTATTGTTTGTTTGTGACATGCAGATTTCCTATTTAGATGTTGCAGATATAAATTTCAAGGAAGCCTAAGGTTGAGAGCAGAGGCATTTGTACAAAAAAGTACAGCGAAGACGACTTAATCCAAGCTATACAGGCTTGTCAAAATGAAATGTCAAAGAAAACTGCTGCAAGGAAGTTCGGAGTTCCAAGAGCTACACTGCAGTTTCGTATAAGTTCAAAGTTTGTGAAATCTACATCAGGACCGTTAACGATTTTAACAGACATTGAGGAGAAAACTCTGATTGACTGGATCGTAGTAAGTAGCAGAAAAGGCTTTCCTCGAAGGAGAGAAGATGTTTAGTAAATGTTTAACACTTTTTAATAAAAGAAAAATATCGATAAAAAAATAAAGAAAATAAGCCCGGAGAAGCTTGGTATCGGCGTTTTTTTAAATGTTAGCCAGAAATAGCGGCTTGAACATTAGAAGCAGTAACGGCCGCCAGCGCAAATGTTTCCTAGTCTAATGTTAGGAGGTGGTTCATGCAAATTGAAAATTATTTAAATAAATAAGGCTTAAAAAGTATTTTTGAAGATCCACCAAGGATAAAAACTTCCAACCTTGTCTGAAGAATTCGAAAGTGCTGGCAGAAAAAGGAACCAAAAATGTATATTAAATTGACTACGCACAAGCCAAAACGTGTCTTACAGTCATGTTCACCTTTTCTGCTAGTGGTGAAATAACGCCGCCTATAATAATATACCCATTAAAAAGAATGCGAGTCAATCTTAGAGTTTGGTATCCTCTTCTTAGGGCTTAGTATTGTCTAATAATGGGTGGACGAACTCATATTTATTTTACTAATATATTAAACTTAATGCTGACAATTACATATGACGACATTTCTCCTGGCTCATCTTATGCGGAAATATCTGCTATGAATGTCACGCCGACGTAAAAAGTAAAAACTGCCTTGGAGGACGCTTTGGTTTAGACTAAAATATCATCAAGGAAAATGAAGAACATATCGGGAAAACCGATATTTGTTTTACCTAGCGAGGAGTGACTACAAAAAGAAAAGCAGAAGCTCAAAGAGAAAGAATGAAAAACGAAAAACGAACGAAGAAGAAAACGAGAAGAAGCTGGAAAGTCTAAAAAATATTGCCTTCTAAGTGAAAACCAAATTCAAAATACAAAAATAAGGCAGGAACGCCTGAGTTCCGCGAAGAAAGAAATGCAGAGATAACGACTGAGGATAATTCAAAACCTGAACATGACACTTCTATTAAAAGAACCTCAAAGAATGTGAAAAACCAAAAAACTTACAGTTTATATACTGTTACTATTGTCACAAATTCATCGAGGAGTGATAAAGTTAAAGCCGGTATTAAACGAAAGAAAATAATTTGTAAGGACGAAGAAATTCTTGCTTTTTTAAAAAAAGATTCCGATTCACATGATTAAGATATCAAATATTGAGACTGAATAAGATTAGTTTATATTTTTTAAATTTAGTTTTCGTTGTTATGCTCTGAACTCTTGTATAAAAATTTTCATTTTAATCATTATAAATCGAAAACTGATATTTATTTTGTATGCTAATCATTGAAAAATTATACAACAATAACTATACCAAATGTGCCAATGACCATACTTTCATACAATATTTTTAATTTGTAATCTTTATCTTTATGTAATCTTTATCTTTTTAAACAAATGCACTGTTACCATGCTATTTTATCTGAAAATGATCTCTCTGCTAATCACTAACGATTTACATTCAGCCTTATACAATTGATCACAACCTTGTAAAGAATGTTTCATTAAGACTTTTCGCTTAGGATGCCAATTATTGTATAGTTAACTCTATATATAATAAACGAAAGTTTGTGGAGTATTTAGGATTAGGAGAATTAGGATTCGGTATTAGGAGGATTTTGGCTCCAGCGACAGTCCTAGCTACAAACCAAATGTAGGGACATTTTCATGGCTTTAAACATTAAGGAAAGTAATACTGAAACAAATAATTAAAAAACTTATAAAGTACAGGATAAAAGAGAAAAAAATGCAATCAAGGTAATATGATCGTCATAACGCCAAACAACGACTCGTTCTTATAAAAGTAACTGCGATAAAAATGTGAGAACGAACACGAGACTATAACTTTTCTGCTGTTTTTTCTTTCCGGGTGACCAACTCGATAGAAAATAGTTCATACGGAAAGCTATATCAGAACTCTCAGATAAAGAACAAAACCAGGTCAGATACGAACGCAAACATATAATTGAAAACGAAATTAATGCCAACAAAGAACAAAACAAGGAAACAAAAACATTTAAAAGTCTTTGGAAGAAACTGAAAACAAAAAACATTGTAACAATAAAAACAGACAATAGAAATATAATAGTACTGATTAAAAAGTAAGAGTATATCGGAAAAAGGGAAAACTCATTGTGAAAATGAAATTTAGGAAAATCAGAAAAGATCCCACGGATGAGTCTCTAACTCATAGAGTTATTAGATATAGAGAGGACCATAAGCCACTTTTGCGTCGTAACCGCCCACTTTTTACAAACATTTGCAAAAATTTACCAATACCAATAAAATTTTAACAACTTTTGAACTATGCCAATGGGTTCGCGAAAGTTTAACGCACAAGAAATTCAGGTGAGTGTCAAAAGCTCGAGCCGAAGATTAATCCACGCCTTTGTAAACAATCTTATTGACCGACAAACCAATAATTTCTACATTATTATCAAAAAAGGCATCTATCTTGACATAATCAACGCAAAAGTTAAAAATTAATTAACTATCTAAAATTTACCTATGAAACCACACCCCGGAAGGCCGCGAATAAGTGTGATTTCTGCAAGTGAAAATCACACACTTCATTGTCTATACTTATCTTTAAAAATCACTGTCACTATTGTCTTTGCACTTTTCCACAATCGCAAATAAAGTAGCACTCACGATTTGTAATTTTTATCGTTGAAAAATTCGTCTGATACAAGTAACTTACAAAATTCGCCCGTAAATCACTCCGAAAATGAATTAAAACACAGATTATTAGTCTTGTTTTGACAATTCATTCAGTTCGGCTGCAATCGAAAAAACCCGAGCATTGAACCAACTGAAATAGGAGAAATGGCTTCGACGAATTGAGGGTGCATGTACATTATTCTACCAACATTAAATCAAAAAAGAGTTCACAAAGAAATTTCTATCAAACTGGGTTCTTGTAGATATTCAATGAATAAGCATTTTGAGGAGTAAAATTTCTCGTAATTTAGAGTATACTGAGCCGCCGGCCATTCAATTTCATAAAAATATTAGAAAAAAAACTTGGCCATACACTTTTTGAGTGTGCGCATAGTGCGCTTCAAGAAGAATTATTTATCTAACTGTATATTCAGCTCAGTGTCAAATTGAAATTACGAATGTATCCGACAATTCGCATCGTATTAAAATTTGTAAACATTGATTTCAAATTAAGTTTTATCAATAAAAATATGTGTTTTGCATGGCGAGAATGTTTCATTCTCCCACAAAATATGAATAAGATTCTATTGCCACCAATTTATTTGGGGAAAACCTCGACAAAGTTTAGATATTTATCTTTAAATTTCACGAGAAAAAGTATCATCCTTAACAACTTAGTTTTAGGGTTTATAAATAATTAAATGGCAAATTTCCCATTTGAGAGCTAAAGAAACTTGTAGGTAATATGTTTATGTAATATGTTTTTATATGTTGTTGCGAAAAGAGATAATTGGGCGGGCTTTTAGAAAATAGAAAATTTCTCAACATTTAAGCTGTAATATATTTTGCATTTGAAATATGGAAGTTCCGAAAATTGCCTAAGGTGAAGCAGCTACGAAAGGGGAAAATTAGCTAAATCCAATTCTTTGGACGCTCACGGACAGTCACATACACAGGAATAACCTCTCTATTATCTTATACCTCTATGATCTAACTAGGCTCAAACAAGCAACGAAAAATACAACAAAAATAATAGACCAAAAAATCGGGCAAATCGGTTCCAACAAAAGAACCAGCCAAATACTTAGCAACTTTTCGCGAAGTCTTAAACCGTAAATTTGATTGACAAATTAAACAGCATCAAGTCAACAAAAACCCTAAACTGATATCATTCGATATAAATGATTTATATTCATCAATCGCAGTAATGGAAACAATGAATATACTGCAAGAAGTGTTACTTAACAAGGAGAAAGATCGTCTTTTATACGCGTTTCGCTCACAAATATCCTCGAAACAACATTGTCACAAAATGACGTCCGTTGCAGAAACTTTACATACACACAAACAAACGAAGAAGGAGTGGGAAGTCCAACATCAGCGATCCTTATGGAAGTCGTCATACAAAATCAAGAACAACATTTCAAGAAGGGACTAATACCTAGGATCGGAGTGTTATTTAAAGCAAGATATGTGGACAACATAATATGTATAACTACCAAAAATAGTGGAGAACAAATAAGAAAATACGTCAACAAACAATAGAAAAATTAGAAATTAACAGTGACAGAGACAGAAAAATAGGGAAGAATAGATTGCCTTGACATAACAATAAATAACAATAAAATACCGATCGCATTCGAGAATGAGATATAAATGAAACCCACAGACACGATAAGCCACAACTCGTCCAATTATCCCAAACAACCAACCCCCAACAGGTTAGAATGGCAGCAATAAGGCAACTAATAACAAGACTGAACCGGACACCTGCAAAAGATGAAGCCTACAAAGAGTTGAACAGAATATACACGATAGCGGAAAACAATAGATTCAAAAAACCTGGTGGAGAAGATGAAAACGACCTTCACAACACCCCAAAAAGTTTAAACAAAACGAAGAAAGAAAGAAAGAAAGATATCGGAGTGAGCAACGTACAAATTAGCAAAATTTATCAAAAAAAAACCAACCTGGCCTTCGAAACAGGAATCAGTTTGGGACAAACATTACGCACAAACAAAAGAAGAGGATTCTGTGGACAAATAAGATGAACATAAATAACTTGTGCATACTACAATGTTCAATCAGGACGTGAAATTAGAACAAGATTCCGCGAACGCATATGAGACTTGAACGAAAGGATACAAAATCTAACTTTGCTGACCCCATACTAAACAACAAACAAATCAGGAAATCAGTGGAAGGACTATATGTGCAACATGAAGGATGACGTTTGAATTTACTCGAGAAGAAGGGAATATAAAAACATAAAATATTCGACGGACGAATCATAAATGATCACACGTGTAGGCATGGTGGGCCAACCTGCAAATCCCCAATTATTAAAGAAAACTTCAAATATTCATATGTCAATATATTTGATTCATATCCATTTCCTATGATGATCATGAAAGAATTTCCATTACTTAAAAGATTAGCTTGTACTTGAATTAAAATTTAATCTCATCGCACTTTTCGAATATATTCCTATGCATATCGTCATTTATTTATTATTGAATGTGCATAAAATTGCAGATTTTTTCTCAATACCGTTGTTTGTTTGAAACACGATGAAGGGGTTTCTATCAGCATGGTTTAACATTGAGGATGATAACGTTAGAGACCAGCGTTTACTGTTACGCGAGCCAATTTATCGACGACATCAAAGCCGCTTTGTGTCGATTAATAAAATGTTATAATAGCCGGTTTTCTTCGGTCACCGCTTGCTGGATCGACCTCGTTATCATGATGTAAGGAAGATATCATATTTACGCACTTATGTCGCTTTAGAATGTAAGAAACAATGGTAACATCTTTTTGAAAACCAAAAAGAGATTTGGCTGTGGGGCAAATTTCCAGCAACTTCGTAGCTCATGAAGAACCATGGTGATGTTCCTTCCAAATTCTGATACACATCTCACGAAATGATCTACTACATCAAACAGCTCATTACTAACTGCATATGGGCTATTGACAGGCTGTTTCCCGGTAAATTTTCAAAATCAACGTATAAAACGTGGTGACATATACGAGAGTATAAATTTTTAACCCATATTTTGTCGGTTTGGAAGAAATATATTGACGAAAAGAGCATTTTCCTCGAAAACTTACTAGTTTTTCATTAATCGTTAAATATTCAGACAGTGTGTAGGCATCAGTGTGTAGCAGATTTTAATGAACACGTCAAATATATCTCGAATTGGTGCCTGCGATCTATACCAGCTCTTAACCAAATCTCAAACTGTCGACCAAGAATGAAAATCTTTGTCTAGATTTCGTTTGTTTAAATATTTCGACTCCAGTACCATCGTTACTCCACAAATCGATTACACTTTCTCTGCCAGACCTTATCAGGCCTGCCAAAAAAAGTCCGAAACGGCTTTCAATTCTCCTTTGTCAGTTTCCTTGTATAACGAAGCGGAAGGATGGTTAGCCAATCTCAATGAAATCTGCTGATTTGAAATGTACAAACTCTATCGAAATGTACAAACTTATCTCGAAACATTCCACTTGGGTTTTCTTGCTTTGAGTCAATGTCAATGCTTTTACATCCTAGCAAATTTGTATTTATGTTTTACCTTCTTGTCGATACTTTGGTCCTTGGTTGCGATTTAAACCATTTTGTTTTCCCACCTTTGCCAAGAAAAAATGGTTGAGGTGTTGATGGCTTGTTATCCAATGATGGTTCTGCAAATTGTTTGTCATCTTCCACGTCCGTATAATTGCAGATGTTAGTTGCCTCGCTAATGTGTTGTGATTCGCTATCACTTCCGGTTTGAAACAGTACTTCATCCGACAGCGAATCAGTTTCTTCCAACAAAGCCGCTATAATTTCCTCATCCAAAAAATTCTGGGCTATCTTTAATACAGTGTACCTTTGATAAAAATAAAATAATGCAAATAATAATATTGTCAAAAAATGACGATAATAGTTCAACTAACGAGTAAAAGTGCATAACGATAACTAGCGATAATAGTTCAACTAACGAGTAAACACATAAATCAACACATACCTTTCACTAAAATTATTTTAAACTTCAACAAAAGCTAAATTTTTCAAATAATACTTCAAAAGCATTTGCTCAATCTGAAAGACTTACTGAATAATTTTACGGAATCCACAAGTTTTTATTTTGTAGGCATTTTCTTATTTCATAGCATTTCTTTTGAAACATTAAACACTACAAAATACTTTATGTGATATAAACCTGGGTACCATAAAGTAATAAGTGTAGCCTTAGCCCAAATCCGTACAGGACCTTTGAGAGACAAACAATCTCATAACTCATAACGCCCAACAACCTTTAAAGCAATAGAAAAAGGATATCATATAGCACTATACATGGAACCTTCTTGAAAAATAAAAATATAAAAAGGATAATAGATGTACCGGAGGTGACGAATCTAAGCAATTTAATTGCCTTAGATACTAAGGCACTTTTTTGCAGCGTCCCGTAAAACGTGGAGGCAATAATACCCATAACCTAATTATTGCGAATGCCTAGACCGCTACATCGCTAGCAGCACTGGCAATTGAAGCATCAACATTCAACATCCAGCTAATGTAAAATTCAATACATTCAGTTTTGTTTTACATAATATTTGACGAATTTGAAAATCTTGAGGTTAAAATAATCCGACTTTGTATGCCGGAGGTTCATCAATTGGAAATAAGAATTGATGATTTGAATAAATTAAATTTCTTAAGCCTGCTGAATAAAACAAATTTAAGGTTACTCCAACCCTAGTATTCTACGTCTTTCAAAAGACAACGTTGAAACTTGACATTTATTTCAAAAAATAATTTAAACATAATGTTTTTTAGTTTATTAAGCTTTTCCGTTTGGCTATGTCTTTAGCGACTACTTCAGCATCAGTTAAGCGAAGTTTTTCAGCACGTAAACGTATCAAAAGTTACTCCCAAAACACTATGAGCCAAATGCGTTTGAGCAAACTTTCTTTAATTACTATTGAAAAGGAACAGATGGAATAACTCATAAATGATGTGGACACTAAATTTAATGATAACGATATTGATCATTTTGCTGAAATAAGAGATTGTAGGATAGAATTAAAATATAAACATGTATGAATTAATAATTTTTGATTGAATATTTTGCTTTTGCTTCCTTATTTTTTGTTGGACCACGCACCTATTTCTTGAATCCTAATTTTAACCTTAACTATTCCCATTAACTCCATCCTTTCCATGGCGAGAGGGCCTTAGGCCTTCACGTGGGTGCATGCTGTTGAATAAAGTGCTTAACTTGGATAATTTCACTGACACGAGCCGCTCGACCGATCTATATAGAAGGACCCTTAAGACAGACAAACATAGGATGAACATACACACCAAAACGCGTTTATGACCGCTACAAGGAACGACGGAAGTTCGTTCGGAGAACAAAAATCAAGAAACACCAAGGTCTGAAACATTATTTCCGTTTCAACAAGAATATTTATAGACAGACAACTGATGTTTGGTATGTGAAGTCCAATATCCTGATCTTTATGGAGGTCTTCAAAGAAAACCAAGAGCAACAATTCATGAAGGTGATATCTTGTGCTAGATACGTGGACGATAGATAGCTAGAATACCTGATTACACAGAAATCTGAATGTAATGGTGGAAACGGAAGAGGAAGGAAGAATATATTTCCTTGACAAAACAACAATGTACAACAAAACATCAAGTCGAGTATGGTATGCATGGGAGGGAATGGAGCGTTGAATCCAATATACACCTCATAAGACGGAATGCGATCAAGTGGTATACGGATGGTTCCAAGACATCTGAGGGAACGGGAATTGGAGTAATTGGGCCTGGCACCAAATACTACCAACCGTTGGGAAGTATGCCAAGTATCTTTCTGGCTGAGGTTTATGCCATTGCTGTAAGCGCACGACTCAGCATAGACAGAGGATACAAAGGCATAACTATAGCTATAATATCCGATAGCCAAGCAGCACTAAAAGCACTAGAATCCCCGGTGATTACATCGAGAATGGTTCTAGATTGCTGCAATGCACTTAACAAATTGAGTGCGGACAATAGAGTTACCCTATACTGGGTGCCAGGGCACGCAGGTATCGAGGGTAATGAGCAAGCGGACCAACTGGCGAGGAAAGGAGCATCGACAGCATTCATCGGCCCTGAACCCTTTAGCGCAATTGAAATGAATCTCATTCACAGGGCCCTATAGGAAAATGAGGAAAGAGAATGCAATAGGCTCTGGAATGGACTTCCAGGGCTTCGAATGTCGAAGCTGTTCCTCGACGTTTATGACGAGAAAAAGTTTCGAGCGGTCATCGAAATTAATAAAAGAAAGCTAAGGGTCCTGACTGGGATATTCAATGGGCACTGCACACTCGGAGGGCATCTCAAAAAGATGGGCTTGAGAGCGAATGGTGAGTGCAGATTTTGTGATCTTGCGGAGGAGACACCGGTGCATCTGCTGGCACACTGCGACGCGCTGTCCCGCAGGAGAAGAGACAGTCTGGGAAGTTGCTTCCTTGTCGAGGAGGATTTGGGACGCCTGAGGCCGAAGCAAATCATTGACTTTTTGAGGAAGATCGATCTGCTTGAGGCGCTCTAGGCGCACCGGCAGCGGGGGCACAATAAACCTGTAAGGGTTGACGTGCACTATCGCCGACAGTAATCAATCAATCAATGGTATACATAAAATGTCCCACAGACTCGATAGAACATGACTCACCCAACCGCCACCACCGCATGACAACGCAGCAATAAGGCAACTAATAACAAGACTGTAGCGGACAACTCTAACGGAGGAAGCCTATAAGAAATTCTTTTCCGTCAAAATTGTAAATATTTGTTTCTCTGAGTCCAGCAAATATGGGATTTCAATGTCCTTCCGTGTGGATGGCAAAATAGAAGTTCTTTAGATTATTCGTAGCAGTTCGATTGGTTCATCTCGAAACTGAACGACGGAAAGCAAACGATAACATAATAACAACGGCGAGAACACTTTCGGGCGGTTACTAGTAATCGTTAATTTATACTTTTGCTTCGTTTTTACTCAACAAGCGCTTTGAAATTGTTACTCTAATTAAACGAAATAATGAAATGTTATTTTTGGTCAATGGATTTTCGACGTTTTGCGCTTACGTGTTGGCAAAACAAAGGACCTTTTTTTGTTAGCTACAAGGCACCCTAGGTTTGGAAATAGTTGGGCGAGCAATTTTGATTCGGTTAAAAAAATAAGATAATGCTGGCTACTGGTATCAATGTGTATGGTGTTTTTACTGAAAAAAGGGAACGTTTTTGTTGCTATATGAATACTTTTAAAATGTGAGGGTATAAATTAATAATAATAATTAATCTTATGTGTTTCGTAATAGTTAATAAGTATAGAAATGATTGCTAGAGCTTTAAAAATGTGATGCATTTCAGAACATTTTGCTACCAACGAATTGAAAACATGTACCTGAATAAAGGATAACCCAAATCAATTAAAATATATCTCTATTTTCAATAATTCAATACATCTACTAAAATAATACATTCTTCTAAAAATGTATACAAATAAATATTGTACTTATAATTATATTAAGGCAATGATATTCATCAATTCCGTAACAAGAGTCTCCGCATTAATACTGCCGATTACATTCCTTTTTACTTTTCTTTGTAGAGATTCAAACGCGTCGACTACGGATTCCTGGACGTTCTCGCAACGGTCTTTCATATTTCCATGTCGAGCTGGATTCTGCATAATTATCTTTTCCACGGCGTTCATCTTTAATTGTATCATCGTCAAAAATCCAATCTTTATCATTTGTTATTCTTGTTATGCATGATAGCAAAAATTCCTTATCCTTCGCTTCCATGTATAGCATTTCTTTTAACAATTTCACCATTCCGATTCGCGCTTGTGACTTCGATCGTAAATAGTAGACAATAACACTCATAGTAAGAAGTATACCACCCATAACAGCAGGACGTGCAAGCATCATCAGAGTACGCCATATCCAATGATTAGTTCGCAGCGCGAGAACTCCTTCGATGAATATTTGAAACATGTAATGTTTACCGCGAAACGGTCCACATGTTTTACTAACAGGCACTCTGTAATTGAATGAAAACAAGTGTTAGATAAACAAATTCTCTCAAATTTGAATGGAAGATAAAAAATGTTGTTAATGTTTTCAGCTTTTTCCTTCTTCAATTATTGAGCAATAGATTCAAAATGATTTTAGATAGGTCATAAGTTGCGACACATGCACAATATTTATTGCTTGGTCAAGGGTTATGAATTCTGGAAATAAATTTAATCCCTTCAAATAACGTAAATAGAACATTTATTCAGGTTTTTGCGCACAAACAAATTATCATTGTCACCTTTTATTGTGTTCCTTATACCTATGAAATTTCACACGAGGCTTGTTTGCAGTAGTTTGTGAACCATTAAAATTCCATTAAATGTCATTGCCACAAGCTTGCTTGCTCTTGACTTATCTTATATTGCCCAATCTTCGTTCTATTTAGATATGTTGTCACATTCAGCGACCAATCTTGGTAGAGTAAGGATGTGTATTAGTGTAGCTAAGGTGAACAAGGCAAAATATAGTTGCCTGGTGTTTCATTTTCACTCATCTCCCCTTTATCAAATTGATCTAAGCTTAATCATTAATTAGTGAGTAGTAAATTACAAACTTTTGGGTGACTACTGAAAGTCAACTCCAAACAAAAGTAAGGTTGAAAATCACTGACGGCATAATTGGTACAGTTGATGGCCTGGAAAAGTTTATGTAAAACAATGTAGAAATCGACGAGAAGTAGAAAAAGCAGACAGAGGCCCTTAACAACACGAAAGTACAAATCACAAATAAGATCATTCGGTCAACAAGAACTACCTAAAATGGAAAGATATGAAGAATAACTCAAAACAAGTTCAGTAAAGAACATCGCACTAAAAGAAGCCAAGACAGTTCTCTGTAATAACAATTTTCATCTTCTAGAAGTCAACGAATCGATAGATGACGCCTTCCTAACGCTGAATTAATAAAACAATGCTCAGAAACTTATAGCACATATGGCAGCGGCTAACCCAAAAGAAAGTGAGTCAAACAAAAACCTGTCAAAAAAAAAAACCCTGGCACTCAGACAAACCTCCAACTATACCCTAACAAGAAAAGATCTACAGCAATAGTAACACTTCCCAAGTATACAATCATCCATGTGCCCACATAGCCAGCCAACCTGGAAAAGTTGCTAACACAGCTGATAAAGACCTTAAAAAATCCCCCAGGGAAAACAACTTTCTACAAAATCTACAACGAAATCTACAACTAGCACAGACAAAACAAAGACGGAACAGGAGAGGCAGAGCTTTAAAAAAATCATTAACTACAAATTGGTCCCTGCAGACAAAGGGGCAGAAATATTCGCCATCGGAACAGCTAACATCATCACTTACTTCTTGGTAGTTTCAGAATACATCCCTCCGGATGCAGACGATGGTAAGCTAAAACAGCAACTTGAACAACAAATACAACTCGCTCATCGTAAGAGGTTATATAAACGCTAAACAAAGTATGTGAGCAGACATTTTCTGCTTCCCAAGGAAAAAAGCTGAAAGACAGAAACAGCCACTAAATACCTATCCTCAACTACGGCCTCCAACGTTCCAGAGGCTACACATAAACGAAAGGACACACAGATCAAACATAGACATTACACTATCCAAGTTTAATAGCAATGGGAGAGTTGCTAAGCCCAAAATTTCAAAAAGCGAGCACAAAAGCCTAAGTTTCTAAATAAACATAAGCCACATAATTCGAATAATTTTTGCACCATGGACAGATCAAAGGTCAAAAACAACTAGAAGATTTCGTCTTACAAGAAGACCTAGATGAAGCCCTTCATCACATTAACCGGATAATCATGGACAACGCAGTCGACAACTCAAACTATACACACCAAAACTATGGTGAAACAAACAACTGAAAAAACTGTGGAAAGCTAAAGAGAAATGATGAAACTTTGTTGAAATGTTGAAACAACACCACGAACTGTTAAAAGCGATTGTAAGAAAATTTGACATGGAAAGTTGTGCATCTGGGAATATAAAGTCAATGAACTGAACCCAAACCCGAACAAAAACGATTTCTGGAAACTTCTGAATAACTTCAAATTAAACAATTGGAGTTCCCCAAGCTACTTCAAGTACAATCTCCCTAGCCATGGTCAAAGAACTTCCATCAAAACTAAGACTCTGCTTACTAACAGCCAATGCAATACTCATAAAACCTTAATGACAGTGAATTCAGAAAACTGCTCACAGTAAATCTCGATGCCAACTAAATATTAAAATACAGAAAATATCTAGATCTATTCAACAATACCTGATGGGGAGAAATTAACACCACTCCAAGGAACTTCTTCTTCCAGCTCCATGACTCTGCTAACAACTGGCAACATGGCCTTACTCGAGCGCAACGATCTCACAAATTCCATACCCGGAATAGGAAAATCATTAATTAATACACTTGAAATGTGCTAAGAGAAGCTAAATTCTCCGTTGGCACAAGAGGCGGTATTCATCATCTCAACACAGAAACAACTAGTATCAACAAACTCAACAACTCATCAGTCAATGATGGAGAAATCATGGCAACATATCTAACCATTACAGAACACTCCACAAAGAATGCTAAAATTATCATCATATTTACAGACTCACAACACTGCATTCGAGAAATGGCCTACAATAATAACTTTAAATACGTCCCCTGCATAATGAGAAAATACTTCTATGAAATCAGCTTTGGTGTGTGTTTGCTTTCCGGCTCCATTATGTCAGTTCCAAGCCTGTGTAAAGTGGGAGAGGAAGGAAGGGAGCTTTTGTTGTCAATGGGGTCGAAATGAAGCTAAGTAGGGCAACGGAAAGTTGAAATTGAAGCCGAGTTGCAACGTTGTGCAGTCTAGTCTTGTGGCTGTTTGGTCTGCTGTGGAATCTGAGCGGTGTAGTGCAGTAATGAAGAAGGGAAGAAGGCAGTTAACGAGATTGCAGTTGTTTAAATTATTAGTGAAGTCGCCAATGGGGGTGTTAAAACGCCTAGAATCAGCGGCGTACTTAGGGAAAATGGAAGAAAGCCAATGTGCGATGGACGAATAAATGAAGACCGATAAGCTATTGAGCTGAGGTCAGATGACATGAAGAACGAGACGTATCAAGCATGCAGCACAGAAGTAGCGAAGATTGCAATTGGCTTAATGTCTTTAGTATTTGGGAGGTGCCGTCCTCGCGTATCTAAGTCTGTGAGGAAGAGCGATCAGCCCCGTGTATTTGTAGCAAAAACTGAGAGTTTTTCTAGGACTGTAGAGAAATGCAACGCGATTAGAGGTTTATCTGAACCATTGGACGCCATGACAGGTTACTGTCAGTCCTCCGCACGGTGAGGAGCCTATCCTGGCTGAAATATGGTGGTTGTGGTTACGATGGCTTGAAAGTATGTTGAGCACGAACCAGTGTCCTTCGAGAATTCAGAAAGCTTACACAAATCTAGGACCCAAGACCGAATCTTGTTTCAGATCTTGGGGGAGGTGGTTGACAATTCATTGTTTTGTTTAAATCCTCTCAGTGGAAACGGAGGAATTATGCTTTAACAGCAGGTGCCCAGGTTAAACTCCTCTGCCACATTATATGATCCGAACGTTAAGATTAATGTTTGCTATGATAGTGCAGCGGAGAGAAGCGAGGAGAATATGGTAAAACCTCGACCTGTACGCATTTTCTGACAGGCCAGATGAGTCCAACACAATAAAATTGTTGATGTTGCGATGGGTTGGCAATGTGCTGGGGACGAACGAAGAGCAAAAAGTAGTTGGTAAGGAAAGGAAAAGTAAGGTAAGGCAGTTGTTGCAGGTAAGAGTGAGGCACGAAGAGGAAAGAAAAATGCGTTTGATAGACTCGATTAACAAAGATCCTGAATCGCTTTTGGAATTTCGAAATTGGAGGACGCGGTCGATGAACTTAGATTGTTGGAGGCGCTATGTACGAAATGCAAATGAATATTCCATTTTTGCCTTAGAGTTTGAAAAAAATATGAATCATATCTTTGAAACATGAATTAAAATTGAGAACAACTGGATTTGTGTATTCGCTAGCGCCCATTTCATAGTAGGTATGAACCTGACTGTATATTTATGCGAATGCGTACTACCACTACAAAGACTGCCGAATTTTTTTAGCAATATCGATATCAGAAATGCTTAAAATAATTGTCTTCAACTTCTTGTTAGTTTTGCTTTTGTCAACACAAATGTATTTTGTGTCAATTTTTTTTTTAAAAAACAAAAGCTAAACTCCCAAAAAATCGAAGGGCACCATCAAAACGCTGAATACGGGAAACATTTAGAATATTCACAAAATAAATTAATTATAATCAATTACTTACTGCGTCATAATATATCCATGAGCCACAATCACTCCCAATAACGATAAGAATGTGAATACTAGGTATAAAGTTTGAGTTTGAGCTGAACGCCAAATATGCTTTGGTGTTCTGCAGAAATAGATTAACGTCAGCTTCTTAATATAAAATGTTAAAATCATCTTGATAGCGACAACTAATGCCAATAGTGGTGCAAATAAGAGACCAACCCACAGCAAAGTCTGATTATATACCAATCCTAAACTTTTCCGGGAAATATCAAACTCTGGAACTCCTATAAGCTCTGGATATTTTCTAGAATTTTAATATAAAAATAAGTTGAACTTTGTCCACTGTTAAGATGAGTTTAAATTACGAGTTCAATAATCCTTGAACAACTTGTACTGCAGAAGTTCCCAGGACTGAAATAATGAAGTCCATTATGATTAGTCTGTATATCTCTTGTCCTATCGATGATTCCCAGCACTGAAACAAACTTCTGTTAAATATAAATAATAAAATCATTGAAAATAATAACCTCTGAATAAGCTTTATTTAACCAGAAATAAACTAAAACACCAACAATTATTGCTTCAAGGCAAAAATTACGAAACAGCGTCACATGAAGCGTTCTTTGAGGTGTGTTGTAGTCCTCCATTCTATTATAGAAAGGGTATGAATAAATGATTTTACTAAGTGATTGAAACTCTAATTGTAACTTACTGAGCAATCCATGAATAAACATTTTGCAAAAGGATCATCGATAAATTTACTGATACAGGAAGGTATAACGTTGTCCAAGTGGACGTTTCACTTTCATCTACAAATGCCTGAAATTAAAGTGTTTAAAACTTCATTTAAACGTGCATATGTAACATCTTACATTCAATAAAATCCACATTCCTACTCCCAGTCCAACGGTCATTACAAAAACAAGTAAATGAGCAGCCATCCGAGTGCATCCAATCCAAAATCGTTGGAGCTTTGTCAAACGCTCTTCTGTACTATTTATCAATTGAAGTATTTCATTAAGTTCATGGCAGATGCTTAAGTGCTTTAATTGAGCCGCCTTAAGATTTGAAATACCAAAATCCCAGGCACAGAATATTTTATGTGTGTACATATTACGTATTCCGCCAGATGTTTCAATGAAACTTCGACGATATGATTGAGCCATACTAAAGGATTGGAAATTTTTTACTCTGTGTATTTGCTGTTGATTAATTTAACTACTTACCTACTAGATATAATTATAAAAGTAGAAATGTAAAGGCACAACATGGTCATAAAGTACGCATGTGGAAGACTGTAATGTTTTGGCGATGTTAACACGAAGGATTCGTTTGTGTAAGCACCATATAATAATATTGAATGTTTGATGAAACCCTAAATAATGAAAAGAAAACGAAAACTTTTCACTACTTTCACTTTCAACTTTCATTATTCGCTTTGATTTCTACAAATATAATTACATGCAAGAACTAATTTTCGTTTTATTATTCTAATTTAAATAGAAAATCTAAGTTATAAGTGAGAGAATTAAGAAAATATAATTTAGTTTTGATTGTGTAGAATATGCAGGCTTTTGGCTGATTGTGAAATGATGCGCGCTATCGGATTTATTAATTCAATATTTCCCATCTTTAATTTGGTATTGATGATGTTCGGTTGGTAGCAACTCTTGTCCTTAAAATTTTGTAAGTTAGATAGAGAAGATAGAAGGAGAAATTTCAGATTTCATAGTACTGACCAGAAAGCAATTTTACTAGCACAAACACTAGCACAGGGCGTTATGTTAGTTTAGTTGCTCTTTCTTCTAAGTTAGAAGTTCGCCTGGTGAAATTGGGCACCTGAAACCTCTTAGGTACTACAGAAGTAAACTTGTGAAATGTGGTTTACAACTGCTAGTCTACAGTCAATTTTAATGTACAAAAACTAACAATTTCAATGTGCAGACATACTTATATTTTTGTGGTTTCGCAGAAAACACTCAAGTCAACAAATAATACTTACCCCGCTTCATTAAGGCTGTTTACAAAGACAAGGGAAAGTCCAGTTATCACAAAGGGAGAACAGGAGATAGCAGTCTTGTCTTTAAAGGGCAGAAAGTCTCGATAACTCGACTGGATCTCGGTTGAGGCGCTGCAGATCGTCTTTCACTTTTCCCCTGATCGTCTCCCCAGTCCGTTCAATGCATGTTTGAAAGGGGGTGATCCCAGCGTGCTAAAAAAGGCACGTCCCACGCTGATTAGCTAGGGACAGAAGAATCCCGAGTCGTTATTTGCATACTGCGTATGATAGATATATGGATATGCTGAGGCAATCCATGTTGCCGGGAATCAATCTCCAAAGTACACAATGGGGCTTCAGAGTAGGATGCCCGACCATCGATTCAATCTGAGAAGTGGTTGGCGCGACCCAACTTGAAGCGGCCCCAGCAGTTCCACACGAAGGGTTGTCTTGTTGGTCACTCTGGAGGTCAAAAAAGCCTTCGATTGTGCTAGATAGGTGCATATCCTGGATTCGTTTGAAAATCATTTTCAAATGCCAGAACATCTTTATCTACTTTATGACTCCAAAGAAAATAGCTGTGGAATGATAGTTAAATCTAAACGATACATATAGATGTAACTGACATCTATACGATACGTAAAGATGTAAAGTATACGAAAGTTACGTAGTGTCCTCGCGGGCCATCCTCGATCCGGACTAATGAGGCTTGAGCTACCGGATGTTCCTAGTCACGAGACTCCCAATGGAGCGTGCGTAACTCAGACTTAATATGCTAAGTATTAAGTGGGATTTAGATTCGGATTGGCAAAATCGCGAGTGGTCATCTCGACAAAAAAGCGAATTTATGTTTTATAAACTATTTAGAATTGATAAACTTATAAATATCAAATTGGGGAAGGGCTGGTCGAATCAAAATCAGCAGTGAAATATCTGGGCGTCGGTGAAAACTCCGAGGAAGGAGTAACAAAGAAAGTATTTAATAGAGGTATAGAGACAAGGAGGGTTGCGAATTTCATGCCCATTTAGAACAACCTCCGGTACAGTGTTTTGGCGATCGCAGGAATGATATCTTTCACTCTTATTTTTGAGAGCCTCCGCAACAGAGAGAAGATGACCATTCTAGAGAGACAAATGTCCCTCAGCGATAGGTAACATATTTCGGAACGCAACACAAAGGAAAGGTGGACGAGTAAAAGTCTGCACGTTGACTTATGACTCTCGCTCAATCGTATGCATGCTTAGACAGATTTCTACGTGATCTAGCTCTTGAGCGGACGTGGATGTATTCAGTCTTACCTGCGCTAGATTGATAGGTCACGGTCCCCCAACTGCATGTTTTGCATAGGGGAGGTGAATTATGCTATCACATTTTTTTTTTGCAAAATATGGAGCAAGTAACGTGGGGATCTTTTCAACGAACTTGAGGAGCTCTTCTGGAAACTAGAGACGTCGATATGCTTACTACGGATGGAAAATGGGGTCGCATGGCAAATAATATCGGGCTCCTGAGAATTAAAAAACGGCATACTAGAGCGTGAGCAGACGTCGGCGAAGATGGGATTTCTCTACTACCAATCCGCTCAAGAAGGGATTTCCATAAGGTAAGACGTGTGGAAGTATAGGAAGACGAGACAGAGCCAGAAGGTTATTTTCACAGGTTGACAGGGCAGTTGTTTAGTGAGCAGACCAGAAGCATAACCTTCACATCCTTACTACAAAAAAACCCCTGCTTTAATTAACGACAACTTCGCTTCGCATGCACGTCGGTTTCCCAAACTCCAAACTTGCCCAAACAGAAGAAGAAGGAATTTACGGATAACACAGGTCGGCGAGTATGCAACAAGAGGTACTATCAGACTAAGAATTGGCAGAATATCTAAAGAAACATCATAAAATTTGTGATTAACACGCTTACTGTACTACTACTGTACGCTTACTACTGTTGACTATGACTTCAAGTTAGGTTTTCGGCCACATGAAACATGAATAAATTGTGTGTTTCGATCTTTTTTTTAGTAATATTAAGATATCGAGTTTAATTGAGGACTATGGACCCCTTATGCTTTATCATCGTAGTAGTAGCAGTCCAAGTCCAAGTCCATCGAGTAGCAGTCCAAGCAGTAGCAGTCATCTTGTCGATGATTGGCATTTTGTACGGAAAGGATGATACCATAAAACGAACATCTCAAAATTCGATCTCCAAATTTTAATTCGACACGTTTTCCATCGAAATTTGGAACTACTCAGGTCGACGAATAAATGTCTACGTCAAACTGAAGACGTTGGTTAATAGTTATATAATTCATGCGACTCAAAACCCAGTAGATGTTCTTGATTCTGAACACTTGAAATCAAGCGTCAAAAATCATTTGTGCCAAATTTGCTACGACAAAAAACTGCATGTGATTCGTAAATAAAAAGGACATAATTGCGAAAAGTTTATTCGAATAATTACAATTTTTATTCATACAAATAAGAAAATTTTAAAATGCTCAACATCTTTGTGGAAGTGTAGGCCCCGGATGAAAGTCCCCGAATCTTCACAAGTCAGAGTGTTCTACATTTGCCTTAGGTCAGATTTTAATTGAATATCAGAGTATCAACAAGTTTCAGCAAAAAACAAAAGCTTTGTTTGTATTCATGAAGGAGCGAAGTGACTTGCATTTGTGGTGGTAATTTCAGTGAGCGGATTTAGTTCACAACAGATAAGTGTTTCCAGTGCAAAAAAGATGGGTGGGTAGTATGAAGTAGACGAAACAGGCCTTTTTGAAAAAGAATGCTCTCTAGGAAATATATGAAATTTCTGTAGAGCAAAAACCACGTCCCTTCAAAGAGAAAACTAATGTTGGCGGTATGAACGAATGCTTCTGGAGACATTATTATGTTGAAACCTTGGCCTCTTTATTTAGGAGGAGTTCTATGTTTTGAAAGCAAAGTATTTTTCTATTGCTATCTGGAAATTTTCAACATTGGTATATTCGCCTTCACTGAGACGGTTTCGGAGGGCATGAACAGATAAGTCAGATGGTTAAACATCGGAAAATATGCCGGCCAGGGGTGAAGTTGTCCCATGCAATTTTGCAATGTTCTTGGAGATTCTTTAGTAATTTTTGGTTTAGTTTAGTCGAGACGAAGAGATATATGTTTTATTTTGGCCTCAGGCTAGAAAAAAAAGATGTCTTCCGCGTCTTATTTTTATTCGAATTCTCGATTTGTGAAGAATAGTCGTCGAAGAAAAATGAAAGGTTACGATTCGAATAAAAAAAGAAAGTTCAACTTCAAAGCTTCAAATCTTGCTCGTTACAAAAAGGGGACCGTTTCTAGATACCCTGGTGACGGCAGTTGAAAATTATTTTTATTTAATGAAACCGAGCAGTTCTTCTTAAAATTTTATTATTTATTTGTTTTTCGCACAAATTAAAGTTTAAGCTGCTACTTTGCGGCTTCCTCAGTGTGTGCTCAATTGAACAAAGAAATGGAGTATTGTCGTTTTTATGCTCAATGGTGTTTACATCCTGTTGATTCAAAACCTGTTTTTCGCGTTTGGGGATGTGCTTGGATCTTGTTACAATGTGGGAAAATGATTTTATATACTCCCGACTCTGCCATATCTGTTAATGGGTTTTTGGTTGATTCTAATAGAGAGCTAATTTGGTTGTCTCTGCGACTAAACGCCATTTCCAAATCATGCCTCCTTATTTTGTTTATGCCCCTTTTTTCAGCGAGAGGGAAATCTTGTTAAAACTGAGCGGTTTTCTTCTACTGCCGCTCCTGGGTTGTAAGTTTGTCGGTGTCGTCCGTGATTGCGATCTCCTCCGTTTTTAATGATGTTGATCATCTTGCCGTCTCCAAAACGTGACTGAGTTCTTCTTCCTGTTCGGCATGGCAGATGGAGAATGTTAGCATCCGGTGAATCATGTGATAAAAGATAACAGCATTCGTTTCAGGTGCTGCAAATTGTTCGCTGGTTTCATATAGATCTCTTAGCTCCAAAGTTTCCTGTGTTCTTTTCCACAGAATATCCAAAGAACAGTAGTCTTTCTTCCTTTTTGAGTTCGTAAGTGAAACTTATATCCTCATGCAATCCATTGAGTAGGACCAGAGTCAATTCTAAAGTCATTCTAAATCCTTGAAAGAAAATCTAACAGAAACCGAAGCGATTACAAGCACTTAAAAAAACACGGAAACCCAGTTTCGAATCAACAGGATACGCATAGAAAAGACGCAATTTCTTCAGAATACTGAGAAAGGCAGCAAATAGTCGGCAAAATTCGAATTTGTGAAAAAAAGTGAAACTGTCCACGCAGCGACCGTTCTTTTGTTTTTAAATATTATTCAGTTTTTATCTCTTGTTACCAGGTAATCCAATACGGTCCCTTTTTGTAACGAGCAAGATTTGTGGACAAAATGAAAATATTTCCAGTTACGTTTCTTTCGCTTATTTCGTGTGGTATTCCCTGATGGAAAGTTTGGACACGAAATCAATTCTTTAACGGAATCCAAAGCAGTTATCTGATAAAATCCTAGGTCTAAGCCCAAGTGTGTGGGAGTTATTGCAGGATTTGTCCTGATAATACTGTGTAGCAAATCGTCATTCACATGTTATGGCATTCCTCATTGGAGTTCATCTTTCTAGGCAAAGTACTTTCGTACGAAATTTCCAAAACCAATATTGGTCTGTTCGCGATACGTATTACTGCAAAATGTATTCCGTCCAAAAACGTCACATATGTTATTTGTTGCATCGATTCGGTTATTCTCCTTTTAGAAATCATACAGCATAAAACGTCTCAAACTGACCAAAGTACGATTTAAAGTGTATAACTTGTCAATCATATACTAATCTAACTGTTCAGACTCGATCAGAAGTCCCGCTAATGATCTATAAATTTGAAAAGTGAACGCGTTTAATAACTGCTGATCTTATACCCAGTAATAGAATGTAATAAATTTGATTTTCTAATGAAAATTTGTTAAATTTCACCAACTAATGATACCTTGATCACATAGAAGTCATTTTAAATACAACATGATGGTGAGAGCTCTTGCCCTGCTGCACCATGACGTCATACGAAAGTTAGACTTATGTAAAAAGCAAAAGTTATTAGATTTTGAAAGATAACAGTTCTATTAATTTGGGTCACACAATTAAGTTTGAGTTTTATTTCATATAAGACTAACAGTTCCAAAAGTGTCAGTTGGACTCGAATACATCCAATATGAATAGTTTCACATATACAAAGACAATCGAATGTTCAGAGTATGCTGCGAACAACTTTTCATAAACTATTTTCAACGATTATTTTTGTTGTCCTCAACGGCTACAGTAATCTGTTAATTGCCCCTGCATGTGGATGCAAATGGAATGGTGAGGAAACAAAGGAAAATTGCTAAAATTAGATACCAAACGTTGATGTTTACCAAATAAGTGTAAAATGAATGGAGCAATTGCCTTTAATAATTGTAAGACCTAGCGCCTAATTTTATTTTCGAGTCCATTCTATTCAGTTAAGATAAGGGTCTACGAATTGTGGCTTTGAAGTGTGTATTAAGTGTGGTTTCGGCTGTATTTTATATCTGTATATTAATGCAAAAGAAATATATTTTATTTTTCGCGTTGAAAAAATGAAGATAATGCAACAAATAATATAAAAATTTGAAACATCATGCATGCATTTTATGTAAAAAATGTTGGTCATATATGAAGTCTGATGACAAATTTATATTTGCAACTGTATTTGCAGACCATTGAAAACATTTTTTCAAAAATACCATGAAAAATTTTCAATTTGAAAATGAACTTCAGGATTTCAAGCTCTTCACGTTAAGGCTGTACTTTATTATCAATTTGAACCACTTTGTCTGAATTTTGATTAGAAATATAATAAAATTGATTTTGAAATGTGCTTGAATAATTAAATCATAGCATTACACACCTATGCATGGTAACTTAGAATTGAGTGCTTTGAAATTGCCCTACTTACCCTACATACATATAACTTACCCGGGAAGTTATAAAAAGGGTTAAACCTTAATTAATTATGTTTAATGCAATAATATAAAATTAATACAACTCTCACCTCTGCTGTCAAAATATCCCAAATTTTTACTGAAGTACTGCTAGCGGAATCACTTTCTTCTCCCTCAATTGCATCATACGATATTTGTGGGAGTGTAATGAAGGCGAATGTGAATAAAAGTAAGTAAAGATTCAGTAAAAATAGCCAGCGTAAAAATACAAAGTAAGTTCCGACGCCACTCCCAAAGTGACCCTCGATTTCTTTCATCGAGCCATACCACAATTCCAAACTACCAATAAAACTTCTTGCATTATTCCAAAAACAAATTGCTGCTTTGATAAGTTTATCTCTGGCGCGCTTGAAAATGCAAGACGTGTCATGTTTCGCTTGTTGTGTAACACTTATAGAAAGCCTTTGTTTGATTTGTCGTTTTGTAGCGAGTGAGTGTGGAAGAGCTCGGATTGTATCTCTGCGGAGGAAAGAATTAGCAAAACATTACATATTTTAGTTACAATTTGTCGATATAAAAATGTGATTACATTCTCAATTGTTCGCCCGTAGGATTGTCCTGCATCAAATATTCATGCTGTTCAATTTCATTTGCTAAGTCGTCGACCTCTAAGTCGCTTTGAGCCAAAAGTTGACCGTCTACCTGAAAAACTAGAAGAAAAAGTTTTCTTTTTATTCTGGAGTCTTGTATCTACTATATTCTTATAGCGTCATCATTTCATTATTCGGTCTTGGGTTAACTCTAGGATCTACTGGGGTAAATTATTGGGGCAAGAGTGATATCTTCGTTGGCATTAATAGAGGGACTCTATAGATATATCGGCATTTATAACCGTTCTAAAAAAGTCCGGGATAAGCGTAACTCCACTAGTTCTCTTGTTTTTGTGGTTGTAATATATGTTTATTTTCATGGTTCTTTTTAACATTTAAACTTATTTTATAAAAAAGTGGAAACGAGGTCGAGGACTAGACAGGTGGAGGAGTTTCTTTGCATGTTAGAAACTAAGAATCTGGATAAGGAAGCAATTATTTAGATTTGAGTGATGCTGAATCAGATAGTGAAAAGGAATTAGAAGGCTCAGATGTGGATGTGAATTTCTTAGATGTATTTGATGGCGCAGATAGTGATAACAAAGTTGTTGACAAATAAAAAATACATCAACTAGTAGTGATGACGTATGAGAGACAGAGGCAATAAAACGTCGTCGGAAATCAAGAGCAGAATCTAGCAAGGAGAAACAATTGATGTGCCGGAAAAAGGGACTCAAATGGTTCCGTGCATTTCCTGCATCTCGGTGACGCAGTGCAACATCTGCGCTACCCACGCCTAGTCCGTGCGGCGTCGGACCTGGCGCCAGTGTTCTGAGCGCATGGAAGCATTGTTTCTATTGCTATCTGATGAGATCTAGCAGAAAATATAGCAGAATCTCGATTATCCGTGCATCGATTATTCGAATATTTGATTATCTTCACTCATTTTTCACGGCTCTAATTAATTTAAACGATTTAACAGCTCAAACGAGACATGTTACGAAGAGTTAATTTCCGCTTCCGACGTGTAAGTACTACAGCACTCATTTGTTCGCGTGATAGTGTCTATTGTTCCATTTTATTTGGTAGCGTTGAACTGAGTGTATTTTTTATTTACCTTTCTGTTTACGTTTTGCGTTAGATATCTATAATGCCTAGGCGAAAAAGAGAAGTCGTGTCTCTTAATGGAAAAGTGAAAATAATTGAGGGTTTTAAAACGGTGAATTTGACTGTGAATTGGCGCAAATGTATGGTGTACGAACTTCTAGAGTATCAGACATCAAGCATAATTCTTATACCATTGAAATTCACCTACGCGCTTGGGAACGAAGATCGAAGCTTGCAACGTAAAGCCTTGAAATTGGTTCTTTGCTTGGTACGTACAAAACACAGCATGCTTGTAGCCCATGTCTGTACCTCTTTTAGGTGGGAAAACATTGGATATTAAGCAAAAGCTTGGTGGTGAATTTTCTTTCAACGCGATCTGTGAATGGTTAACAGGATTCAAATATAGACATGGAACTCGTGAATTGGAAATTGGAAAGCGAATAACTGTCCGCTAGCGTTGCCTCAATTGAGCCATTTATAGACGAGTTAGAAGGAATACGATTCAGATTTTGTAAATTTTTTTTTGTAATTGAAAAACCCTACCAAACTGATCAGTAGCATTGTGTCGTGAAAATGTAGCTCAGAAGCACAAACTGAGTAAGGATAGAGTTACGGTTATGGTTTGCGCGTACGCTACAGGAACACATCAATTGCCACTGTTACTTATTGGCAAAACAAAAAGCAGCGTCATTTTAAGAATATCGCATTTACCTTAACACTTAGCCGATCGATCGGGGAGATCTCCCCGTTTCAATGTAAGTTGCCCCCGCCTCATTATAGGTCGATAGGAGAGATCTCCCATATTGACCTGAATAACGCGTTTTATTTGTTTTCGTTTATTTACATACATAGTTACGTTGGAGCGTCAATTTAATGATGTTATAGTTATTCAATAAATATAGTTATATAATAAAAAAAATACCGTTAAAAATGTGGAGAAATAACATTGAAAATTTGAGTGATGAGTTGTTCATGGACCCGCTTCAGAACAGTTTGAAGGCAACGATATGCAGATAAGCGATTATGAATCTAGCGAAAACTAAAGTAATGTTCTTCCCATACGTTCAAATTACCGTCGAATATTTCTGAGCCAAACGGAAGATGATGCAACGATTGATATACAATGAAAGATTGAATGATATATAACTTCGTCTAGAAGCATGTGGTCGAACTTCAAGCGTGAACACGACACATCAAGAGCAAGAAAACGCATGAAAATAGTGCAGTTCGATTCAATCAAAATCAATTTTTCCAAACAAATTACCCAAAATTAGAGAATTTGAAAACTATGAAGTACAAACCAATTTGTATATGTGCCTTTAAAGCAACTTTAAAAGTATCAACATTTGATGGACAAATGGCTTGGCAAAAAAACTCAGGTTGAAGCCTCCGCTTAAACAAATCACTGAAAGGAGCAGGAGCGTGCGACTGCATTTATACTTGCCCCGGGAGGCCCAGCTGATTAGATTCTCCATACCTATTGAATCTAAGTCAATCTATATCGTTATAATGAATGGACTTGAATTGACTTGAGCAGAATTCCAGGTGACAGCTACTGAATCGGAAGCAGAAATCAGACGAAACTCTGCAGCAGCTAGCCAAGGAAATTGATCTAGACGATGTTGATGATGCTAGATGCAACGAAAGCGTTTATTAGAATGTTGCAGGACACTGAACTGCAACAAACTGTCTGCCTAGCCGCAAAACGCGCAGTAAAGTACGCATTGGCCTATAGGTTCAATTTCGAAGCCGACAAAAATACAGTTCCTAATACAGCCAGGGTCCGAGATTGCAACAGAAGAATGTAGATGTGACCGTTTGGACATGAGTATGTGTCATAGGTTCGCCTATATGGTGGAATTGTGGTGAACGAGGACATTTGCAACAAGACTGCGAAAGAAACCAAGCTATTGCTCAGTGTGTGCCGCTGCAAGGAGACTCAGAAGAAGACCAGTTAATTGCAAAAATTGCAAACGATCCGGGGAAAAGGAACCACGTGCGGATGTGCCTGCAATAAAGTTTGAAGTCGACGAGGGTTTAACGCAGCACGAATTCCGTACGCTCAGCTAGCCGGCGATAATATTTGACTATTGTTGGTATGAAACGAAACAACAGGACGTCCCAAGTGGGAGGACGTACCAGCAGTGTTAAGATTCTATGCGGAAATAGGAAACTGCGGACGGCCTATACAACATGTAAATTGTTTTTCCTGAAAGTCGAGTCAAAGGAGTACTTAGGGAGATGCATAAAGGAACATGGGTAGGTCAGCTTGTTGTGAATACGACTATGATGAAAGTACGAGAAAGATTCTACTGGCTCCAAACTTGAGACGAAGTACTGGACTGATGTCGTAAGTGCACAGTATATGCTCCGTTAAAGGCCCGAATCGAAGAATGAGAAGACAAATGCAAACCTATAGCTTGTGGGGTGTACCATCCGAGAGAATAGCCGTGGATAACGCAGGACCATTTCCCTCCAGTTTGAATGGGGAAATCGGTATCCACTCGTTATGACAAATTACTTCAGTAAATGGTTAGAAGTATACCCAATTTCTAACAAGGAGGCAACTACCGTAGCCCAGAAGATCGTGCCAAAGTGCGTTAGTAGGTACGGCGTATCCCGTGAACTGCATTTCCACCATTCACACCACTTCACACGGAATTGTCAACCGGTTCAATGACACGCTTAATTTTGACAAGATGATCGATGAAAATCGGAGAAAAATGTTTTAGTTGACATTAGTGAAGTCTTTTGAAATATTATTGACAGAATATTTTAACTGATTATTAATGAGTTGGTTCACTTGCAACAAGTTTAGTTAGTTAAAGGCCGCGCACCTGGATAAAATTTGTTGCATTATAAATTGCGGATGATTTAAGTCTTAGTGTCTGAAAAACATTGAAACAGTTAAAAACTTAGCGACTGTTGCATTTAAAACGATGCGAACTTCAGATAACTATGCATTATTGGTTATACTTTATTCTTGTATATACTTTTGCGTAAGTAAAACAAATATAGCACAGTGCTATTTGTTTACCGCGTGTTTCCATGTACACCTTTCCGAACCCGCATAATTTGATGTAGGCGTCTAAGGTGCAGGTGGTTAACACGGGCAGTGATCCTTCCTGCAAGAACACCGACATACCGAGCGCATTAGACTACTGGGAAATCCAAAGATAACTGCAAATTCATATCAGCGACAGCGGTAGCCGTGGTTTGCAGCTGTATTTAGAAATTTTCATTCCTACTGTCGATTTTCGAGATCAGTTTATTTGATTAACCCAAAAAGTTTATTTCATCTATTGATTGGATTTGAAAACGTGAAATGGTTACATAAATGTCTTAAGTGTTTTTCTATTCACAAGTAAGGTCTCGATGCAGGAGCAGAGAAAAACCCCATTTGATCGATGAATCCTATTTGCTAACGCAGCATAAATTTCTATTCATCGCTTGATTCGTTGAATTAACGAATCGGTTACTTACTTTTTCTTGATGGTAGGCGATAAATTGTTTTTTCACGGATAGATTTTCTGCCTTTTCCGAATTTCGATAAGTTCTGTGACCATCTACGGACCTATTCAATAATACAATACACATTAAATAACCGAATATCTCTCGTGTATATTTTCTCACCATATTGCTAGGAGTTCCCACACGACTGCCATCTGGAGATTCTGTTCGAGTAAATTGGAAATTTGTGTGGGAATCAGTGAGAAAACTTTGACTTCCTGTCGAATGCAAATCACTTGTGGATGAATGGGCCACTTCAATCCTATCTAAATCGGCATTGAATACCGCATTTACGTGCCCTTGGCGACTCATATTGAGGAGCAGGATCTGCTTTTGCTTTCATGAAATTGAGGATGTGTAAAACGTTCCAGGAAATTAGAATCAAACTGAATAAAAAGGCTGACAAATCACAAGACAATGGAAATGCAGCAACCACGATCAGTTGACAGTTGTCGGGTGACAGCTGACAATCGGGCATGTAAATAAACAGTGAGTGAAACTGGCTAAGTGCTGTATACAAATGTCACAGTCAGCTGGCGATGTTGAATCATTTTGTACAGACCGGAAGTTTAATTTTAAACAGTTTTTATAAATTTTGATTGTACATTTATTTGAATTATTGCCGAATTCTTTATTTATTATTAATCAAATGTTCGTGGTAAATAGGAGTAGACTGAACATTGAGAAAGGTTATATCAAAGGATATGTAGGATGTCATTGAAAAGCATTATTAAGAACGAGGTCCGATTTGAGTTAAAACGAGACAAGATTGTGCGGAAGTAACGAGCAATATTTTGTTTTTTTCGCGTCGCTGGTTGGATGTCGCTTGAGTGGTGGCAATTGGTGTTAATGTTAGATTTCTATATTTCCAAGCGATAGGAACGCTGTATTGGTTCTTGAAAAGATTCTTTAGCTATTGATGCTCTTTTGTATGAAGTGCCAAATCACATGTCTTAAAGAAGATAAGGTCAAATAGGTAAACGATGCTTCTTGGACTGTACCTCTGAAAATTTTTTCAACCTCGGTTGAAACTCGACGATCGCAACGAAACTATCTGGACCATTTGTATAGTGTGGTTATGTTCTAATATCCGAGAAAAAACGGATATAAGGAGTTAGCGATGATGAACTCTGTTCTGAAATAGTCTATGACGAAGCGGTGAAGATGGAGATGTGGTGTTGGGTGTAAGGTAACGATGATCAGAATAATAGACAGGGCACTGGATAGTGGATAATAGAAGCACTGGTAGATTTTTTTTCACGAAAAAACCCCTTGCTATTTTTTGCGGAGACAATGCATCAATTAACACAAAATATTTGTCAACTTTGTCATTAACAGTCTATTAAGACAGAACGACTCTTATCAACTTTCACTCAAGCACTGTACACACAACGAGCAATTAAAATGAACTGAAGTATTAGAACCGACAATTAGAATTAGAAGAATATACAAACTTATTACGATGCGTTTAAAATTCTACTGGATTGTCGCATTTGTTAAAATGCATAAGTAATTTTCCTCTTGTACTTTGTTTCTTCTTGGAAAAATAAGAGAAAACCCTTTGTTAAGTTTTATGTTTTTTTTTTGCATTTTCCATACGGTATCGATTTTCAAACGTGTTCGCTGGTACCCATTACCGATTCTGTATTTTTTTGTGTTGAAGACACTATGCAGTAGGTATGCTTTTGTTTTTGTTGTGTTGTTCAGTTGACATTCGCTACTTCTTGTTGACTTGCCCAGTTGGTATGTTTTTTTTTGTTGTGATACAACTGTCATTAAATAGTTTGGGCTATGATCTTGTTAGAATAACGCCTGGTCTTGATGGTTTCCCGGACGGCATCTATCACAACTAAGTGGATTGATACTCCGAAACAAGAAACGCAAATTCAAATATCATTGACATTTATTTGAGTTGAGTCCAGTATCTGTTACACAGAAGGTTAGTTAACATCCGGACTATAAATATGATCAAATCACACCCTAAATTCGTTAATAAAGATGAAAATTCGTAATTGATTGTTTTTCGAACGAAATTCCGTCGGCGAATATGTGTTTTGATACACCAAAGGTGGTACATAGCCACAATGCGTATGGGGGCAAATTATGACGGATATTAAGAACAACAGAAATTTTTTCAGGGAACAATCAAATGAGATTTCCGTCTGTGTCAGAAAAATCCCAATAATAAGCAAAATTTGTGGAAATGCTTTACAATTGTGACAAGTAATGTTGTATGAGTTTTATAAAGGCTGATGATAATGCGAAACATCCAATGGGCCAATACAAATCTATAAAATGATTTCTTTGATAATAAACTTCTGCATAAACGTAATTATCATATTGGCTCACTGGCAATTACAGGTTATCACCATTGCAATTTGTTGTATGTAATTATGTTGATAGGCAGAGGATATTCAATATGAGTTAATCAAATATTTTTCCAGGGAGAAAGAAAGCATATTCAATTGTTGCCAATGATTAAATGTTAGTTAATCCATTTAATCTAACAGAATAATCATGAAAAAGAGATGAGTCATGTCGAATCGCAACAGCTTTCAGGTACGAATGTCAAAAAGTAAAAACACAATGCAAAGTTTCTCCTAAATGCCCAAAATTAAACAGCAATTATATCCTTTAGAGGTATCACCTAAAACATATTACTGGTCGACGAAGAGCTGTTCATATTGTTGCTTTCTTGAAGAGAGATAGCCTGAAAGTATTTGAATCAATTATAGGCATTTAATTGAAAAATTTTGAAAGTTTTTTGAAGAAATCAGAAAGATGTTTTTGAATGTAGAACATAATCACCCGTGACCTACCAACCCAATAATCTATGCATCCTAAATTCATAAATGCGAATGCTAGCATATCCAAACTCGTCGCCGTCTAATCTTATTGCTAAAGATGTTAAACGAAAATCCCTTAACATTGTTAATGGTCAGCAATCTAGGTATCTTATCGGAATTTTCGTTCCCGATAGTAGCACCGAAATCCAGGTGTTAATGCAGGTGTTGTTCTTATCACTACAATTAAATTATGTTATCTCTAGTACAATTGTTACTTTAACATTTCTAAGATCCTAACTCAGTCAAAATCAAAGTACAAAAGAATTTAGTTAAATCCCGGCACTCAAATCGAATGGATTAAATCGTGGGTTCCTGAAGGATATATAATGGGGGAAAGTGAGTACTTGAATGTGGCGTTTGATTTGTTCAAAGATAGATGTGAATGTGGTTTTGTGTTTAAGAGAGAAATAAGTGGTTTCGCAATTTTACCAAGATTGGAAAATTCAATTGCTTCTTTGCTAAGTAGAAAAATTTACTTCGAAAATTCTTTGCATCAATTTAAGTGGAATGAAGGAAGAGTGCATATTAACGTTTATTTCCACCAATTGTGGAATACAACTTAAAGTGGCCCCGTAAAATCCTACCAATCTAAAAATACCTGTTCTTATCTTTCTCGTTTGACAAAGTGTACAAAATTAGATTTTTTCGAAAGTCCATCCATTTATAGAAATCCTTATTACTCTTCATCATTCGATTTATCAAAGAAATACCCTTGATTGAATAAATTAACAATATTTTGCTGGGATATAGTGAGAATTAGCTTAACTTTACCGATAAATATATTTTTATCGATTATTTTGTTAAGAATACTTAATTGTTTCTGATTTCGAACAATATATTGAGCAATCTCAATTCGGAACTTGTGGCCAACTGTATACTGTCGTAATATAGTGGCATTTTGGAATATTCTATTCTAACGTTATCATCATGACCATAATCCTCATCTATCATCTTCATATCCATGCGTGCTGCGACGGCCAAACACAGCGTTTTTACTCCGGAAATTATGTATACATTCAGCGCAATTCAAACATCCTTTAAGCCTCCATATCCGGTGGATCAAGTATTTTCGTGAACTTTGAGCTCATATTTTCCTGTAGCTTAAGCTTAAGTTAAACTTAAGTTATCAATATTTCTTTTAAAGCTGTTAAAGAAGGTAAATAGTAGTCCTTCGGTGCCATAAGTGATATTCATGATGCCATGTAGAAATAATGAGTGGTGAATGAGTAAAACGGAACCCAATCCTTTTGTTTTAGTTTCGTGTTGTGACGGAATGAGTTATCTGAGTTACTGAAAACTCGACTTTTGAACATTTATTTTCGATGAAGAGGCGAAGAGGTATATCAACACATTTGGAAGCGAGCTATAATCAGGAAAATCTTACGGAATAAATAGTTAAACTAGAACAACATTCAAGTGCGGAATTATGCGGAAAGAAAGCAAAGGAGTTTCATAGGACAAAGTTCATGAAGCTTGGAATAGGGAGAAAGCACAGAAATGAAGGATTGTAATGGATTTCTTATTTCAGTCGTCATGACGTCGATTCTATGACGAGTCAGCCTCGCATCGAAATCAGGTCGTAAACTCCGAAGAGCATCTCAGGGAACTGAATCCTTCGGGTTAACTGTTCGGCAACTAGAAAGTTTACTGATTTGGCGGGTGTTGGCAGAAAAGCTTTGTTCGACGCGGTTTGTGGACGTGGGTTGGACCACTTGTGAACTTTCTTTCCGGTTCGATTATTGAACCGTACGCGACATTTCCAATTATAACTTTACTTCTTCTACGCATAAATTTTCACTCAATTCAAAACATAAGCATCAATCGCCGAAAGCTAACTGATAAAATTATCGATAAAACATTTATTCCGCGAAAAAAATTACTTAACAATACACAAAAAAACGACACTGCGGACGCAACATGCCGAAAGACTTGATGCCCTAAATCACGATACTTTTATCTGAGCCCCGCTACTTTCCCCCTAAAATGATATCGGAAAGTGGAAGAAATTATATTGGATTCCGTTTTATTATTCGTTTAATAATTAATTTTTTTTGTTAAAAAAAATATCGTACAATAATTTACGTAGGGCGGCCACCCGCAATAAACGTTTCCTTGAATTGAAGCACATAGCAGTCATGTGGGAACAAAAAAAAATTGCCGAAGTTTTTTAACAGCAGTGTAATCGGTCGCACGTTCTCCACGCGTCGTCCCTCAGCCGCCATTTTTTCCTCTCTTTTATCTTTTAACCTCTCCCTTTCTTTAATTACTCTGGGTGCAATCCTGTTCGTTCACAACGAGGCGAAATCAACTCACTTGATCTCTCAAGTGTTCAATCTTGATGAGATTGCCACGGTTGAGAGGTGCATTACAACAAGGTCCACAATAAAACTAGCTCCGACGTATGAGTCTCTCGGAAATGAAGTAGTCTGTGACAAAATAATATCTCTCCGTTATATCTTTTCTGGGAATGTGAACACATCTTTCAAAACATGAATATCGTACTGCGGCGAATCTACCGTCGCAAATCTCCTTTAGAAAATCTATTGGGTATTGAAAAAAGTTTCCGCTGTTGGTAGAGAGATGTCGTTACAGGTACTATTTTAGTGTTTGCTGTGGTGTGTTCTTGGAATTTGAAGTTGTATGCGTAGGCTCACGAACGCAGTAGTCGAAATTCCTTCAAAGTGTGAAGAGAGTTTTTTTTCTTGTACCGAAAATGTCGACTTTCATACCGAAAAAGCTGTATTTGCGGGAAGTCTTAGTTCATTATTGGTGTGCAATTTTTTTCTATTATTAAAGTTGTCCGGAAACTCATTGTTCAATCTTCGATGTTTACGGGGATCATGCTCCATCTGAGACGACTTGCAGAGAGTGGTATCGGCGTTTTAAAAATGGTGATTTTGACGTGATTGAAGGGGCACCGAAAACGTTTGAAGATTCACAACTATGGGAATTGTTGGATGAAGATTCAAGTCGAAACCTTGTCGCAGGAGTTAAATGTTAAAAAGTGACAGGTCTACAGTCGGTAAGCGCTTGAACGCCATGGGAATGATCCAAAATTTGGATGCCACATCAACAGAGAGAGGACAAAAAATGACAAAAAAGTAACAAGGGATGAGAAACGGATGTACTGTGATACCCTATGTACCCTAAGCGACCAAAACATTGTTCTGGCTGGCAAGGTCATTTTGTGCATCTGGTGGGACCAAAGTGGCGTCATCTATTACGAACTTCTGAAACAATCTGTAAGAATCACTGGGGATGTGTACTGACGGCGATACATCCGTCTGAATCGAGCTCTGAAAGAAAAATGACCAAAATGCAATAAAAGACATGACAAGCTGATTTTGCTGCATGACAATGCAAGGCGACACATTGCCGAGCCGGTCAAAAAATATTTGGAATTTGTAAATTGGAAAATCTTGCCCCACCCGCCATATTCCTCAGATATTGCTCCTTCGGGTTTCCATTTCTTCCGCTTCATGCAATCGGGCCTCACTGGAGAACGATTAACTTCTTATGAAGGCATCCAAAAATAGCTCAATGACTGGGTCGAAACGAAGGATGTGGATTTTTTCCGCCGAGGAATCCATGTACTACCAGAAAAATGGGAGAACGTGATAGCTTCCAGTGGTGCGTACTTTGAATGATGTGACTGTATTGTTTAATGTTGAAATAAAATAAAAAATGTTTGTCGAAAAAACGGCGGAAACTTGTTCCCATACCCAATATATTCGGAATAATGTGGTGAGTCTACAATCTGAGTTTCTCGTCTGCTTTATCTTGCGAAATGACTGTAATAAAAATACACTTTGGATTGTTTGAGTTGCCTAAGATGCAATGTAATCTGCGCGATGCAAGTGAAACAATTGATTGATCAAGTGTCTATTGGTTTTGCTTACATCGGTGACATCAGAATCACATCAATGAACCTCGCCTAACACGTTCACCATTCGCCAACTTTTCTTCAGAGTAAACCATCTAAAGATCAACACTGGAAAGTGGGAATTTGGCAAAGCTGAGATCACCTTTCAGTGTCATCTCATCTACAAAGATGACATCAAATGACTTCCAGACAAGGTGATAGAAATTAAAAATTTCCCTAAGCCAGCCGTCACCTCAGAGCCTGTACGTTTTCTTGCATCAAAAACTGATGAAGCGCAACAAAAAAAAAAAATTAAAACCTCAGGAGGCCTACAAAGATGAAGCTTTTGGTAAGTGTAACGAGAAACTAGCCATCTCAACTTTTCTGGCCAACCCATGGAACAATGCTGAACTGTGTCAGTTTGCTGATGCATTTGACTGTGTCATTAGCGTTTCTTTGTATCAACAAGTCAGACATCAGTTGTAACCTATCGCTTTCCGCTCAAAACTTTTATTTGGCACACAACAACGAAAAAATACTAATTGCCGAGAGTTTTTGGGAGTTTCTCTGGGAGAAAAGCATTTCTAATCATCACTTGAGGAAAGACCTCAATACCGACCAAAAATGTTCACGAAGATTTCAGTAAAAAAATCGCCTCGACAACTCCACCAAATTGATTACGCCAGTAAATTTACAGCAGATATTCGACACGCTGCTGGCTCCGGACTGCGAACATCTGGAGAAGCAACAAAAAGATGATGCTGATCAAGAAATTCTTGAGCAAATAAACAAATTCATCAGTGCAACTTAGACTTTGGACTGTTCCCAACAGATGTATGAAATAGTTTTTTTCGGGTTTTTTGTGAAAAAATTATGTGATTTATTTGTGAAACATCTTTTTATTCAAAATACTGGTCATCGGCGCTTACAAATTTCATGTATCTTTCAGGTGATTTATGAATACCATGCCAGAAAAACTTCTTGTCTTGTCAAGTCACATTCAAACTTCTTCGAAATCGCTGAAGTGCTGTTCTACAGGAGCTTAACTCATTGATGCGAAGATGCGCTTAGTCTGGGCAGTACGGCGAGTGCAGAAGTATGTCCCAAGCGATTTCACTGTGTCTCTCCCTAGTTTTGCTGCGTTCGATGACGCGTTATCGTGTAACAAAATTATTTTGGCATTTCTTCTGCGCGGTTTAAATTTGAAATTTTATCGCGGTAAAAATTTAAATTTTTTGCACGGTTTAAATTTATAATTTTTTGATGATAGCGTTGTGGATTAACAGTTTCATCGGGCATTAAGAGTGCATAGTACACAATACCACGCTGGTCTCACCAGACACAAAACATGGTCTTTTTGCCGAAGCGATTTGGCGTTGGTGTTGGAAGACGGGCTTCGCCAGGTAAAAGCCACGATTTTCCGCTTCGGGGTTTCAAAATAAATCCATTTTTTGTCCCTCGTCACAATTCGATGCAAAAATGATTTCCTTTCATGATGCCGAAGCAGCATTTCACAATTGACATTGTGATTTCCCATTAAGCGTTCATTCAACTTGTGTGGGACCCAATTTTAAAGTTAATTGGTCTTACCCATTGCTCTAACCGTCTGATGATCATTTCCTGTGACACATTCAATGCTTTTGCTGATTGCTTTTTGTTTGAATTTGGTCACCATCCAATAAATCCTACAATTCCTCCTCTTCGCATTTTTGTGGTCCACCAGAGCGCTTACAGTCTTTCAAATTGAAATTACCACTTTTGAATTGTTGAAAACATGTCGCGCATGTTCTAATTGATGAAGCGTGTCCACCAGATGTTTTTCCCAATGATGACTTTCAGCAGTCTTTTTCTTTGGTTAAACAAGAAAAGCAATGCGTGCCGCAAATGCATTTTTCAAACACAAAATTCGACATGCTTGATCAAATCGATAAAACAAACATGTTAGTTTTGGTGGATTTAACTTGTGTGTGTGACTCAACTTGCCTGTAACTTTCTTCGCAAGACTTTCGTTATTTGTTGATCTGCTATAAAAGGACCATTTATTGACACGAGCGAATTCCAATTCAAGGTATAATGGCCTAAACAGTTGCCCGTGGTCTCGGCTGTGCTTGGATTTATCGTATGCCTTGTCACATTACAACTAATCGAGGAAGACAATTCCAGTCTTCTTTATTTAACAAATAGACTTAAATGTTTGAAATCAAGCATCATCGAACCGCATCCTACTGTTCTCTTAGAAATGGATTGATTGAACGCATGCATAGGACGATCAAGACCAAATATTAATCAAATATTAAAGTTCTAAAAATGAGATTGATGTGTTACGAACTAGTCTCTTAAGGTATCGCTCTACTTTCAAAGAAGAACTACTTGTTAAACTGAACTTGTTAAACTGAAGGAAATCATGCATGAATTTAGAACCAAACCAGATTCAAAGCATGCTACTCAAAGCTTTTTTCAAAAGAGGCTCAAAACAGAGTTCAAAAGAGAGTTTGAAACATGGAAATTGGTTGGCCTCGCTGCCGTGTAATATAACTCTATAATATGTGAAAATAAAACCCCCAACTGTTACAAGTTGAAACACATTTCTAACTATGCAGATGACATTAACATCGTATCACGGACCTTTACTGAGACATCTACTGAGCAAGGTTAATCATGCACCAAGAAGTAACGCAGGTGCATATAGAGGTGTATGTAGAAGCAGATGTATGTAGAAGTAAAGCAGCAAATAAACTAGGGAAATACAGAATACGTAATTCAATTAGGCAAAAGGACCAGACTGGTCAAAGATAATATTGAATGTTGTCCGAAAAGTAATCGATAACGATTTCCTCGTTTGTTTTTCGTAGACTATTAGCGATTTTGTATACATTCCCGGAAAACTTATAAAAAATGGCAAATTAATCATACAAAATATGAGGCTTGACCCAAAAGTATCGAATTTACTTTCATATATCCAGACTGGTGTCCTTTATTATCATTAGGTGAGCGAAATCTTCGAATTAGTTCCTAATTGATTGAAAACATGCCCACAGCAGTGTTTACACTTCCTAAAGCAGCCCTGGTTTTCAGTTTTCAAAGTTGCCTTCAGTGCATTCATCGCATTAGTTTCAACAGTCTGTCACTGTGTTATTGAATCGATCTCTTTCCTTTAAAGCAATGATTCATCACATTAACAATTATTTAGAGCTTTTTTCATTAGAAACAATTGGACAAGGGGTCCAGTAAGATGTTAAAGCGGAATTTCTTCTATCTTAAGAAAAGCGATTTTGGGATGAAACTCGCATACACACGAGTCATTCCCGAATTCTCGGTTACAATTTCATAAACAAAACCTTTCGATATTTCAAGATCACTTTCTAGTTCGTGTATATGCAAACGATGGTCTCTATCAGTAGCAAGTTTCACTTGTTTGAATTTTTTTCATGTTATAACGCTCTCAGGTTGGGCTGAGTGAGAACTCAGGCTACTGGACGTACGGCCATCTTTAATTTGCTTGTACCAACACTTATAACTTGCTTGTAACACAATAAACTAATCCGCCAAACACGAGAATGATGGTTGCCAACTATGACGTCTGGAGAAAAACTGCGACTTCGATGGAGCTCCGGCAGAGTTGTAATTGATACCAGGGAGCGGACACTTGAAATTGCGGCCTGTCAAGATAAAGACAGGTTCGATTCTTTTGGGACTAACATCGTACAGTTCACATAAAAGACGCTCTTTTCAGTGCACTAAAGTTTTTTAAAAAATGAAAGTCAGTTGGCGTGAGATCCCGGGAATAGGTGGGTATTACAGAACTTCATATTTCTACTCATTTAAATTCGCAATTGTTCTGTGCGATGTATGCAGCGAGAATTGTCGCGAAGTAGAAGGAAACTTTACCAATTAACGAGTGGTTGGCGTATAATTTTCAATGTTTTATTCACCTCATCAATGTACCGGCAGTGCTTTTCGGCCGTAATTTTCTCGCCGGTACGAAGGGGCGAGCAATGAATTATCTCAGTCAAATTCCACCAATTGGTGGTCGAATGTGAAATTTTAGTTAAAATCTTCCGTGGATGAAGTGTTTTCCTTGGAGTATGAGTACAAGGCTCAACCCTCAACTCCTTTTGTCTGTTGTGTTAAACAACCCATTTTTCATCACGGGTACTAGTCTAATGGGAAAAATGCCACTTTAAATGGCTCTGAAATTGACTTAGTTACGACGATCATACGTCCAACCGATCCAGCTTATTTCGCCTGGTTGATTTTTCCTCCTTCGCGTTTTCAGGAAGATATCACAGTATCGTTTCATCACTTTTCATCCTGGTAGCAAATTCCAACGTGAATACAGTTGGATACTTGCTTCCACTCATGCATTTCCCTTTTTAATTTTTCACGGTCGTTTTGGGTCTTCCTTGCGGTTCGTTCTGTAGTGAAAAATCCAGACAGAACGCTGCATTTTTTTTATCGTTAACAACATTTTCCAAATGCCTGGTTTTGGCTTTTTAGCATTATTACCAAGTTTACACCCAGATACAAAAATACACATATATAAGAATTCATATCGAAACACCTAACAAAAGGGAAAACTTTTGGGCAAGTCTACTTAGTTGAAATCTGACTCTGATTATGGGCAGTACGATAATTATTGAGGTTATACCAAAAGCATATAAAAAACAGGAAAAGAATCCTTTGCGTTAAATATTCAACAATTGATGGTTTCAATTCAACAACCCAAGAGCTGATTCAAGTTCCAGTCGTTAGATGGAACCATCTGCAAAGTTATTAACGTGATTTAGTCACTGCAAGTAAAGTTGAAAGCAAGATAATTAGTTTGTCAGCTGAAATGAACACGTGTTTTATTCTGGCTTAATATAATTCATTTTTAATATAAGACTCTGAATCATCAGTCCCGAAGGGGTTCAATTCAATCCATACACTCCCTCAGCCATTGCTTCTTTTTTGATTCAGTTGCAACTTCCAAGAACTTCGTTTTTGACAAAAGGGGTTTTTTCGTTTGCATTTTCCATGTTTGTGAAAATTTTTACAGAAATTCAAGATTGCGAATTGAAATAGTATATTACACTATATCGACAACAGCGCATCGTTTAGAATAGAAAATATAATGTTTTCGGGGATTATACGTGATCATAGGCTTGGTAGCCCATACCTTTGATAAGAATAGTGATCATCTTCTTCTTCATCTTGGCACTACAGCCCTTCTCAAGCCTTCGCTTTCTGCAACGAACGCCACCAGCTGTCTCGGTCCATTGACCGTGTTCCCCAATTTCGAAACCGCAGCATTTATGTAGTGTAGTTTAATAGTATTGAACTGCTTACGGTATATGGGAGGTATTATGGCGGCCCCAAGGAAGTATTCGCCTTCTTCTGAGTTTGGAACCAGCTGAAGGAAATTAAGGTGCCTTTAGTTCTCAGTGGCCACTTTGCAATTTTCGCAACTGTTTGACGTCGTTCACTTCAATCATCATTGCCAAATACCATTTCCACAAAAAACACTTGAATTTTCAATACTATAAGAACTTATCATGGAACCGGCAAATATCTTTAATGGTTGCAAAAGTAAACTGTGGAATTACAGATAAATAAAAATCGCAAGGAGAATGGAGGCTCTGCTTTGAACACGATTGATGACTTCGACAAGTGGAACTACATCAAACGTGAGATTCTTGCAGTCTTTCGATGCAATTTTTTTCCTTTTTTGTGCGTGATTAACAGAAGGCTTTTGCCATTAATCTGGCAACATTCCTTGCTGGCAAATGCTCAATTTATGGGTTGCGCTCATGTCTTGAATTACGCTTTCAAGGATTCAACAATGATCCTATTGCGCTCCGGATTATTTATATCTTAATGAATTATTGAAGTAGTCTATCTTGCCGAATTTTTTCTAACGCTGGGAGATATGCACTTGTATCTTGAGATTTTTAAGGGAAGTTCCCCTTTCTGCATGACCTCAAGATAAATTTCCATATAGATCTTTTTATATTCAAGACATCGCATCAATATCGAGAGAATGATATTGGATGCATCCATAGCTCGGATCGTATCAATATCATGAATGCATAAACCAGCGCTGCCATATCCAATAAGTCAACATTCTAACGCGATCCTGTCAATGTACTTTCTGATGCATTAGTCTTCGTAATTAATCTTCGAGAGATGGAGGAAGATGTGGTTAGATGCCCATTGACATTCTCTTTTAGTACTTGTATCCAAACACAATGACATACCTTTACAATTACACCGTAAAATATTTCTCACGTAGATTTAAGTTCAGAACGCCGCCCGCTGCGATCTCTCCTCACCTGCGAACTACGTTCTTCAATTTCTAGATACCTTATCTTAAAAAAATACTTTAATTGCTGCATGTGGCACTTGCACGTTGTTCCTTGTGATATCTTTCCAGAGTGTGGGAATTTTCTAGCAGTTACGTTACAGCGAAAGCACATAAAACTTCAAACAAACTCCTGATCGAACGGTATTCAAACAAAAACAGAGAAATTTCCTTTAATAAAATTTCAAAAATTAAATTTTACAATCTCTCCTTTCAGTTACGTTATTTTATTTCTAAGCTCCCTCTCTTACAAAGCTCTCATTATTTGCTACATGGAGCACGCATATCCCTGTTTATGTTTTTTTTTAATCCAAAGCCGCTGGGGAATGTATGCACTGTTTACTCCTATACCATATACGTATTTTTCATTTAAAATTGTTGTTTTTAATGCCTTAAAATAATTTTAATACTAATAATTTTAATTATAAAATAATTTAAATATTAAATACTTGCAATCTTCATCAAAGCTGGAATTTATAACATCTTTCAAAATGCTTTCAGTGATTGTAACAAAGTCGAATAAGAAGGGTGTTTTTAAAATGTAGAGAACTACAAGTTGTCTGCAGTTTCTTATGTCACGTATGTTGTGACAGCTGTCATGCTTTTTAAGGTTAGTTTGGTTAGCCATTTTACTGTGAATAGTTTCATGCCTGAGCAATGTCCCCGAATTGTGAAGATCTATTTCAAATAATGGATCCTGTTAGAGAAACTCAATCTTCCATTGCTAATAATGTGTAATGAAGAAAGCAATTCGTAATGCAAAGCGCAGTATCAATGAAGAGCCAAGTGAGTCCATTCGACATTGCTAAATAATTGTATCTGGGGATTTCCACGTATTGGAAGATTTCTCGTTAGGATATATGTTTGCGAGCTTAAAAATCCAACTCGTGCAAATTGATGCCAAACGATCACTGGGTATAGCGTTGATTTTGTGAATGGGATTCAAAACAAATTGCTGTAGATCCCGAATTTTGTATGCTAATTTCGTTTAGCGATTTTTTTCTGATTGATTGGCTACGTCAATAAACAATATTGCCATATTTGTAGTGACGAGTAACCGCAGATTGTTGTCCAAACTCCGCGATATTCCATAGAATTTGGTGTGCTGATGATATCATTGATCCATATTTCTCCAAAAATGCTGCCCAGAATAACATTCCCTGCAATGGTGACTGCTATAGAGGCACGATTAAAAACTCTCTGATTCCGGAATTGACTCGCCATAGTGCAAGCGACCTCTGGTTTCAACAAAATTACGCAACATGCCATACAGCTCGTGCAATCATCGACTGATTGAAAAAAGCATTTAATGAACGTATCATTTTCGTTTCCAGTCCCACAGTATATAGTCTGGTTGACTATATAAATATAGTCAACCAGTGATAGGGACCACTGGACAATATTCTGTGGGACAATGTCAAATCATTCGTCTACGCCAACGTACTTGAGGCGATTTTTTTTTCCAAGAAAAAATATTGAAAGGGAATTACTAAAAGAGAGAGACCCTACCAATAAAACCAATTGCTTGACAACCAAAGTGATTTTTGATTTGAATGTATTCCAAATTTAGTAATGACTTTGAATCTCGAAAAAAATTATAACGGATTTATTTCTATGGTTTAAAACGGCAATAAATGGCTGCCCACATCCCTTTTCTTGCAGGGGAAAAGATATTTTCCGATGCTTGATATAATGAAAATTCTCAGCAAGGACTCGCTGGCAAGACTGTCATAGAAAGGCTTCCACTTGCGAATGCTGCCGCAGATCATCTGAATTCGTAGATTTGAAACTTCTTCAAACCTCTTTAGATCTGCGAGTCTATCTAAGTTTCAGTTTTTTAGGAATTCAGCCCTTTTCTGGTCCTATCTAACTAATTTCATGATATTTCCCCAGGTCGACGTATTTTTATTATACAAAATACAAAGACCATAAATTTGGAATTCCAAAGTCAAAAAATATTTTACTAGAATATTTTAGTGGGAGAAGTTATATCTGAAAAGGATGATATCTAACGACAAATGCACCAGTTGATAACGATATGACCACATATCGATGGTGTAGCGCACAAATGTGGTAAGTACACTTTTGGGCGCAATCGAGTTAAATGCACAGGCAGGACTTACCGGACATAACAAATCACTACGCACATTTGTGGGAAGTGTATCTGTATTCTTGACGCAGCTGGCACCAATTACGTTTTGTTGTAAGTGATATAATGTTTACAATGCGCGTGCACACTTGTGATAAAATCACTTACCACATATGTGCTTCATTGGGGACTTTGTGGAAAGCGATAAAGTTCTTGCACACATGTGGTAAAATCACTTATCACAATTGCGCACAAGTAATTTCTCTATAGTGTTTTTGCGTCCAAATAACGGTAAAATTAGACGGTAAGTTATGGGTGCACTTGCCACATAGACGTTTGTGCATGTTTAATCTTGTTGTGACGTTTGTGCGTGTTTAATGTTTTTCTGGCGTTTTTACTGAAAAGTCACGGGAAAAGCGATATAATATTTAGCCAATATATTATAAATCGTAAATGAGTAAATGCTTCTATCTAGTATAGAACATCGGGTTTCTGATTCCAGCATTGAAGACGTCAATTCCGAACCATATGCGTATTCAAGTGAATCGTATCAGCCCTCTAGTTTCGAGGTAATTTCAGAAGATAATGAAATGGAGGAGAACCAGTCCGAAAAAACTGTAAAAAGAAGGAAATAATCCGGGGATAAATCTTTGTGGAAAAGGTCAATTGTAAAAAGAAAGAGGCTTACTGGACAGAAATACATAAATAGGGGTGGCAAGGAAGTTTCGAAGAAAAAGCCTTTAGCCGCAAATTGTGATAAATGCAGGTATAAGTGCAGCCAAAATTTTTCCGATGAACAACGAGAAATAATTTGTCGGGAATATTGGAACCTTGCGGATTATGAAAAGCAGAAATTACATCTGTGTTCTTTAATTACTAATGTACCTGTAAAAAGGAGGAAAGTAGATGCGCAAGAACAATGCAGGCGCAAGACTTCAAGAGTATTCTTTTTGAAGGATTCCAATGGTTCAAGAATCAGAGTTTGTTTAGACTTTTTTTGTAAAACTTTTTCTATATCCCATCGTGTTATTGAAACATGCATGAGAGATGTTAGTACCAGTGGCACGTACGTTGGGTATGATAAAAGGAAGGATACAAAGCCCCATAATGCGACAAGTGAAGAGGCTAAGGCACATGTCAGAGAGCATATAGATAGTTTCTCGCGAGTAGAGTCTCATTACTGCAGACGTGACTCCAGCAAAGAATATTTAAACCCTGATCTAAACATATCTATACTGTACAGGCTGTACAAGGAAGATTTTTGTGTTAATAAGAATATAACCCCGGTTTCAAAGTTTGTGTATCAAAAGATTTTTCATCAACATGAGCCTGCTTTAGATTTTTTTATTCCTAAAAAAGACCAATGCTTTAAATGTAACGCCTATAACGCAGCAAAGGATAAGGAACCATTGAAAGCAGAATTCGACCGTCATAAGAAAAGGGAGAAAGATGCCATGGAGATGAAAAAGCAAGACAAAGAAAGGGCTGTTGCTGATAAGGGGAAAACATTTAGAGCTGTAACTTTTGATTTACAGGCTATTCTAACGGTTCCTCATGCTGGGGATAACAAAATTTTCTACAAGTTGAAACTGAACGTGCACAATTTCACAATATTTGATGCAGCGAATGCTGACGGATATTGCTACGTATGGGATGAGACCCATGGAAAGAAAGGCAGTAATGAAATCGGAACATGCCTCTTAAAGTATCTCTTCAACTTGCCAGAAACGGTAACACATGTTTCAACATTTAGCGACACATGTGGGGGGCAAAACAGGAACAAGTATGTAGCAGCTGCAATCCTGTATGCAGTTAATAAAAAAGAGAATTTGCAAATCATTGATATGAAGTTTATGGAAAGTGGGCATTCCTATTTAGAGGCAGACTCCATGCATGCCACAATCGAAAGAGCACGAAAACACAAAAAAATTTATACAACCAGGGAATTGTCTGTTTTAATTTCAGCTGCCAGGAGGCATCCGAGACCGTATTATGTAGAGGACTTACACTACAACGACTTTTACAATCTTCAAGATCTAGTAAGTAATATGGCTCTTAATTCTACGTTCAATACAAACAAAGAGAAAGTACGGTGGATGAAAATAAAGTGGATAAGAGTTGAAAAAAGGAATCCATTTTTGATAAAATATAAATATGATTTATACGGCGAAGATTTCTTAACAATCGATGTTAGAAGTAAAAGGATGTTGAGGGGAAGACCTCGAAATTGGACATCATTCCGGTTATCTAAAAAATATCCACAAAGGCTCTCAGTCTCCGAGAAGAAGAAGCAAGACCTATTATCACTCCTACATCATGGCGTTATACCCCAAGAATATAGCCAGTTCATCAATGGCATACCTGCAACTTCCAGGCCGCTGACGCGAGTCGACGATGGTGAATAAAAATCGTTCATTTTATTTTTATTTCATTGTTTTTTATTTCATTGTTTTTTATTAAAGTAAGCCTGGATTTTAATATTTTTATTTAATTGACTAAAGTAAAGATAATAAAATAAACATTATAAAAACCAGAAATTTTTAAGAGTTAGAATTCGTCCTCATCACCTATTTCCCAACACATTACTAATATAAGCACAAATGTGCAAAGTGCGTAAAAAACAGAAAAAAGGGACAAGTACGATTTGAAATTGCACGCCAAGGGTTCCGCACTCAAGGCACGTTTGTACCAACTTGTAGGAAAGTCATTATGAAAAAAAAGTAAAACTATTATTTCTCTGTAGATATTTTTTCTCATTTCCAATGTTTGGAGATATTTTGGGAGTTTCAGAAGAAATCTCAATATTTTTTCCGTTTTGCCTCTAGTCTGGCGTATTTCTCAATTTCTATATGGAATTAATGAGCTCTTATCAATAACTCTATAATTAATAACAATAGAAAGATCGCTATAGTTTTCCTTACATTTCTCAATTGTCCCTGGTATTTAAGATTTTTTTCAGAATTTCTGGCCCAATACTTTTGGAAATAAGGATGGGGAATATAGTATAAAACGAACACTTTTGATAAAAATATAAGGAAAAAATGGTAAGAAAAAAAGTTAAAAAAATGTTTTCATTAAGACCTTTCAAACGACACCCCACTTGTCTGCATTAACAGAAAAAAATTGTGGGCGAAGTAGAGAGAGAGACGGGGAGCGACGGAAGATCGTTCGGACAAAATAATAGAAAAAAATTGTTAAGGTTCTCATTTTGACTCACAAAAAGGGTTGCGACAAAATTTTTTTGAGACATCCATCCCTGAACTAACTGCGGAACATCTAACTCTGCCTACATGAATAATTTCACCTTTCTAGCTATTATAGTTTGGCTTTCGGAGATAAACCGCGCTGACAGACAGACAGACGGACGGACAAGTGAGTCATTCTATACGGGTTCCTTTTTAAACCTTGGAAACGGAAACCTCAAAACAATAAAAATTTGGTCTAAACTGAAAGTAACTGTAAATTTTATCACCGACTATTAAATATAAGCCTTCTACTAAACAATTTATTGCTAGTAAAGAATTGTCTTTAAATTGCCTGAATTAAAAATAAGACTTAAACTTTAAAGCTTATTTTCTCGAAAACAATATTTTTGCACTTACCACATTTGTGCGCTATACCATCGATATAAACGCCCATGAAAGTACTTGGTTCGAATCGATGGTTTTAGAGTATTCAAATTTTCAAAATATCATCTGCGTCCCCATATATACCAAGTGGTATTGCTTTTGAGGTTATTTCATAGAAGTTACGCTTTCAATCTACCTTGGACATTTTTTACTGAAATGCTAGGAAATAAGAAAAAAGATGTTTGAGTGCTGAAGGTTTGACGTTTTTGACAACATAACTATCTATATAAGTTTGAACTTTTGGACACGAGGATACTCACACTGAATTGTATTCTAGTAATCCTTCATGCTCCCCGAAAGAGTTTCTTTTTATGTATCCGGACATATGACAAATTCTCAGTTATTTTTAAAGCATTGTTGGAACAGCAAAATATGGTGAACTGCAGAGAGTACTAGCTGACTTTGGATGGTACTCTAGGACACAACCGACAAAAATCTTTGACTCCCCGAAATTTTGTAATTTCAAACATTAAATGGAAGTAGACAATAATTGGTAAGGTTTTTTTTTCAGAAGATTTTTGAACGTTCTCGCTCTACCACTGCTTTATGGATCAAGTCATATTTTGCCTTAGCGTCTAAAAATGCATTCATAATTTAAGTAAACAATATTAGAGTTCTCTACACAAATCGCTTTGTGTTAGGATTTGCGTTTGGTCTGATAATAGTGGAAGCAGATGATCTCACGATGGTTAAATCAGCAATGAATTATATCCACTGCATGTTTTGTTCTTATAAACTAAAATAAAATATACAAGCACTTCAGATATCACTCTTGGGACTGGATTTGGCAAAATTAAGTTGCTTTTAATTAGTTGGAGCCGAATTTATTTATCGTGAATTTGACGTTTCGTTCAAGCTCGTCCAATGAACTGTTGATTCGTTTTGAACACTTCTCACTCTCTTCTAAGTGCACTAAAGAGTCAGGTTCTTTCCTGATGTTTCTTTAAGGATCGTCCACTTTATTGTAAATGGGCCGTTTTATTAGACATATTACTGACAATGTAATAATAACAAAATAGTCGAACCACACTTAAAACTTTTTAAAGTTATGTATAAAAGTACAAATTTACATAAATAATAAATTGTACAGGAATTTTTATTAAGAATATCTGTTACTTTATTTAAAATTCAATCCTGATTGCTACTTATAATTGATTGATTAGGAATGATTTCTTATCTTGAATACCATAATTTCAATATTACCATAAAAAGGTTAACGATCTCTGTTTAGTTAGTCCATTGGGATTTATTGACGATTATAAACTGCAATAATTTTTATGACATTGTTTGGTTGAATTCCTTGAATTTTCAACTTTATTTATCTGTGGCCTAAAATTAAAAATAAAATGTTGATATCTAATCATTTAAAAAGGTCGATTGGCATGCTTTTAATTTTTAAGTTTTTGTATTTCGCTTAATGTTATTATTTTCATGAAAAATTGATACGTACATAACTTTTCATGTATAAAATTTCAAACGGACTTCAAATAATTCTTGCGAAAATTTTCGTTAAATTTTGTACAAAACACAAATAATATTTATATTTTTGACCTCAAGGGGTAAATGTATACCATTGTACTAATATTGTTATCATATCTATATAAAATGTAGTGTCATATGATCGTAAACAATTTGATAAACAATAGGATAATTGATGTGCCTCAAAAATCGAAATTAAATTAATGATAATACATTTGATAGGTTTAAAATAGCGGGAAGCGAAAAAATTAGTTAGGTTATTTACTCTAACTTTGTACTAAATAAAGATTCTCCTGATACCTTCCTGATACATTGATGAGTTCCAGGTCCTTCTTGTTAAATGAAGATTCAAGTTCAATAATTAAAGTAACAACTTTGATCATTACTTCAGACACTAAAATAAACTAATATATGTGATTAATCAACCAATAACTGGTCTAATCACTACACCAACGTGTCTTTATCCCCTTAATGAGCTACAGGTTACGGGGATCTCTTGTGCTTCGGGAATGGAAGGAGGGGAAGGAATTGTTGAAAATACATCACTCCATTCCGGACACCTCCCGAAGTTCCGGTGAATCTTCTTCAAGCGCCGGGAATGCCCGAGAATGTTGTGGCATTGTAATTCCATTCAATTGGCAACCGCATATAGCATTTTTCGACCATATTTTCCGGGCAGAGCTCACAAATTTCGCTGAAGAGGTAACCGCAATGCTTACTCGATCTTTAACAAGTAAAAAATGTCTGACAGGCGTCGTCCAATTCTTCTGTACAAAACACGCAGTTAGCAGGCTCTGACCTGTCAACCTTATCAAGGTAAGACCGAAAACATCCTCCCTACTACTCCCTGCTACTCCCCTTTGTGTCTTACTGCCAATACTGTTGTCAATCGTTGAGAGAGCGTTGTGAGAGAGCCTCGTCTGACCATGACGTTCACATCTCCACAAAGACATTCTTATGCAATGGCTTGAATGTGTCTTCGATCTCCTGGTGTATTCGATCAGTTTTTGGCTTGATATTGGAGATGATTGCTAATTGTTTTCGTTTCAGTATCTACTGAAACACAAATCACAAGAAATCTGGTCACTACGTTGTCGTGATTATGAGACTTGATCCTTATTTTCGTCAGCTTCACGGTTGTCTCCTGTCGAATTTCGTGCCTTTTTTTAAATTCCTGTCTGGCATTCGCATCGTTGGCTTGCCCAAACACTGTAGTGAATCCGGTTGGGACAGGGCTGTCCGTTGTTCTTCGTTTCACCGTTCTTCCACTGTTCTGTTGTTTTCGTTGTTATCGCTGTTGCCAAAGTTCTTGTTGCATCGCCATCATCATGACTTCAACTAGTCGCCACGTATTCATTCTTTTTTCATCATTTTTTGCATGTTTTTGAATTGAAGGTGCACCAGTTTTATTGGCTTTAACCTCCGAGTCGCTTTCTCTATTTGTATGCGTAGACACATTTTTGATCCCATGGTTATCTTTGCAAGTAGGCATGTCATGTGAGGGTTCGCACAAGTCCTTATGGGGATGAGGGCTCAAAGCCAGACAAGCGCTGATCGGCGCTCATAATCGTGCCTCAACCGAACTTATACCAATACTCCAACAATCCAATGGTGCGAACTTTGGAGTATTCCGAGGATTGCTTCGTTTTACGACGACGGAGGTGGTTGAATAGGAGCCGTTCATTCATGAGTGTAACCTCCACCAGCCCAAAACATCACTTCCAGTTTCATATTTAAAACTTGGCCCAGGTTCTGTCATGGGCGTTGATGGTTATCTCAGGAAGAGGCTCTTTGTGATCTCAATATCATCGGGTACGTAGAGGAGAAGACATTTTCTAAAGAATCCTGGCTTTCATGAGGAATCTTGACAAGCCAGGGGAATTTTTTATGGGTTGGAGTGAATGGAAAGGTTGTGAATGGGGAATGGTTGTAAAATAAGTTTATCGATTTAATTCTTGATTGGAATAACAAAGATTACCTTATATTTTTCGAGTTACCATACTTATATCTACCTTTGTTTCGGAGATTTTCTATAATAAATTCATTATTTTTTAGCGATTTGCCGATTTTTAATCGGCATTTGCTTGATAGCTAGTTGCATTTTCGCTCAAGATACGACCACAGAGAGTCCGGAAAAGGGCCATTGTATTTGGTATGGACAGTGCACAAATCAGAATGGTAAATACCAAAACTGTCCATATAATGGAACAGGCAAACTATTGGAAGATGAAGTGGCACAAAGTAAATTGTTGGAATTATGCCCGAATGTTTACCAGGATAGTAAGCTCGATATTGAGGTTCACAATGTAACATTTTTTTATATTTTAATACGTTATTTCAGCTGAGACGCCAGTTTGTTGCGATGCAGCGCAAGTCTTTTCAATGGCAGAACAGTTAAACCAAGCCGCAGGTCTTTTCAAAAGATGTTCTACATGCCTTAGCAACTTTATGTTGGGTATTTGTGCCATGTCCTGTTCATCAGACCACAGTCGATTTTTGACGCCCTCTTACGATGTATATGAAGGGGTGGAATATGTTCAGTCCATTGAGTTTCGCATCGATTCGGATTTTGCAGACAGTGTGTTTGATAACTGCAAAAATATTATCCTTTCGTCAACAGGACTTCCTGTAATGGATATCATGTGTCAGCCATATAATTCAAAAACATGCACTACTGAAAGATGGTATCGTTTCTTGGGCGATCCTACAATAAATGATTTTGTCCCATTTTTGATTGATTACAATTTCACTACCGACGGGGATGAAAATTCTTACCAAGGTGATGCTAAAACATGCAATGAAGCGTATCCTGGACAATATCCGTGCTCCTGTTTGGATTGTCCAGCTGCGTGTCCTGAAGGAGAGGTGCCAACAGGGGATGAAGAAGGCTTTATGATTGGAAACTATAATGGAGCGTCTTTCATAATAGCAATCGTATTAGGTGCAGTTGGTGTGTTGATAGTCGTTTTGGGATCATGTTTTTGCAATAAGTCTAAGATGCCGCGACTTAATTTTGGATTTTTGTGTGGTTTTAATGAAGTCCACGATGCCCTGAGCGCTGTGTTTAGGTGGTGGGGTACACTTTGCGCTAGACATGCTATTCTTGTTATCGCTGTTGCGTCCTGGATTATTGGTGGTTTAGTGTACGGAGTGATATTTTTGGAGATCACTACGGATCCGGTGGAATTATGGGCATCTGAAATAAGTCAATCTCGCCAAGAAAAAGACTATTTCGACTCAAGTTTTGGACCGTTTTACCGAACGAATCAAATTTTCATTAAACCGATTCAACAAGATATGGTAAGTTTAATATTAGTTTTAAAGGATGTGTTGATGATTCATAACGCAAAATGAATTCCAGGTTTATCATGAAACTCCAGATGGTGTTATAACTTTTGGACCCGCATTCGAAAAGGAATTCCTGCAAGAAGTGTTTGAACTGCAGGAAGAAATCATGAAGATTGGAAGAGACGATGGAATTGGCTTTGAAAAAGTTTGTTACGCACCAGTCGTTGAATTTGGACGAAACATAACTATTGATAAATGTTTGATACAATCGGTCTATGGATTTTTCGGGCATAATATGGAAAATTTCCTCCGGGAAAGAGAAAGTGACAATTATACAATTAACTATTTGAATGTTTTGGACGAATGCTTGATGTAAGTAGTTTATTAAATGTTATTAATGATTATAAAATATATTCAGATACTTGGTATGAGAAAAAAATACTGGGAAAAAAAGCCTGACACGAGGTTGGTGTTCCTTCGCTCGATCGCTCTGTCGGCTTTCCGCTGATAGTCTGAGAATACTTGACACATGCAAGCCTAAGTAAACTTGCAGGAATTCAATCAATGATTTCCAGACCAATATGAACGAATTTTTTCTAAACTTGATTCCTGCCCGTAAAGGAAACGATAAAGGAGAGATGAGATCGTATTGTGAAACCAAATGATACCAAATTTGAGTTATCATCAAGTAATCAATTGACTCCTATGGATATAATTTATAATAATACGAATCAATTTAATCGAGAATTTGCATATAATAAGATGAAACTATAGCCTTCACACGTTTTATTTATTTTAGAGCGCCGATGTCCCAGAGTTGCTTTGCTCCATATGGCGGACCAATAGAACCGTCAGTTGCATTCGGAGGATTCTCAAAGTTTGAAACCAATTCATCTGATTATCATATGGCAACAGCTGTTGTGCTTACGTTCCTTGCCAAAAACTACGTGGAGAAAGAACAACTTTTGCCAGTTATGGAGTGGGAAAGGAGATTTATTGCTTTCTTAAAAAATTACACGAGCGAGAAAATAGACATTGCCTTTTCAGCGGAACGGTCCATTGAGGATAATATTGAAGAGCTTTCAGATAGTGAAACGTCTACAGTGATCATTAGTTATGTAGTTATGTTTATATATATTACAATAGCATTAGGAAGGATTAAAAGCTGCTCGAGCTTGCTTCGTGAATCAAAGATAGTGTTGGCAATTGGTGGAATTGTCATAGTTTTGTTATCAATTTTATGCAGTCTTGGATTCTGGGGATATATAGGACTAAAGACAACAATGCTTGCGATAGAAGTTATTCCTTTTCTGGTACTTGCCGTTGGTGTTGATAATATTTTCATGTTAGTTCATGCGTTTAATCGTATTGACCGAGTGGAGTATCCTGACAAGAATATTGCTATCGGGCGTGCAGTGGGACAAGTAGGTCCATCGATATTATTGACAGCGTCGTCTGAGCTCTTTTGCTTCTTGATTGGTAGGTGAAGTTTTATTGATGGAGTTGACCGTCATAATTTTTTAGTTAATTTTCATCAGGTGGCTTATCGGAAATGCCTGCAGTTAAAACGTTTGCTTTTTATGCCGCCATTGCAATTTTAATGAACTTTTTGTTGCAAATTACAACTTTCATCGCTTTAATGAGCTTGGATCAGACAAGATACGAAGATGGTCGATTGGATTTATTCATATGCGTAAAGAGTAAGAAACCAGATATCAAGAGCTCGGATGTTGGATTTTTGGAGCAATTATTTGAAAATTTTTTCTCACGACTACTATTTAACCGGTATGTATAATAATCGTTATATTCAAATACATTAACCTTGGACAAAGTGTTTGTTGAAAAACACTTTGTCCGAGTGCTGAAAGTGTTGTTGAATTTATGATATAGAACTTTTTTGAAGTTTTTTGTTTTCTACTTCCTATCTTCAAAAATTTTAAGAATAAAGTGTCTTGTGAAACAGTTCGATTTGTGCAGGGCGAGGCCGTTCGAAATAATAGGCCAAGTTTTCCCTAACTTTGGTTGTAACTGAGCTGAACTACTTTTGAACTACTTTTTTCAGATTTAATCGTCCTTTCTCGTTGATCTGTTTCATTGTCATTACCTGTCTGTCTATAGCAGTTGCTCCGTCGCTTGAAAAAGGCTTGGATCAGGAACTGTCTATGCCAAAGGATTCACATATAACGAAATATTTCAATGTAATAGCTTTTCGCATGTTTGATGTAATTGAAAGTAATAATTACTTCGTACATTTTCAGTACATGTCAGAACTCCTTGAAACTGGAGCACCAATATATTGGGTAATAAAATCCGGAATAAACTATGAAATGAAGAGCGAACAAAATGTAGTGTGTGGAGGACAACTTTGTTACGATGATTCGGCAGCGCTCATATTGTATTCAAACTCGAAGTATCCTGAAGTGTAAGTGTGCCAAATTCTCGCATATTATTGTAAAGTAATTGCTGGACTTTTATCAGGACTCGGTTGGCTCGTCCAGCGAATTCATGGCTGGATGACTATTTGGACTGGCTTTCAGTGGAAACATGCTGCAAAATAAATAAAACAGATGGGTCTTTCTGTCCAAGCACCTGTAAGATAAATGCGATAAAGTATTTTTTAAAATAAATATTTGAATTTTTTCAGCTACTAGCCCCGATTGCATTGAATGCCCGAAATCGTGGCTTCCAGATGGTTTAAGGCCAACTAACGAAACATTCGCCAAATATATCCCTTTCTTTTTATTTGACTTACCAAATGAAATGTGTGCTAAAGCCGGAAGAGCAGCGTATGCTGACGTAAGTGAATTCCAAAATATTAGGTCATCATGACTTTAACACAGGATATATTTTACAGGCTGTGAATTACGTTATCGACGATAATTACAAAGTCACTGTGCGTGATACCTACATGATGCAGTATACAATAAAGTCAGTGAATTCGAAGGACTTTTATACGACGCTGAGTGAAGCGCGAAAAATTGCTGAACAAATTAATCATTCCTTCAAGAAACATGGACTCGACGCCAGCATATTTCCTTATTGCGTATTCTTTGTGTTCTATGAACAGTATTTGACGATTTGGTCGGACGCAGTATATCTTCTAGGATTATCTTTGGCAGCCATTTTTGGTGTTACATTACTCGTTACTGGATTGGATCTTATTTCATCCCTCATCATCCTGGTTATAATTATGATGATTTTGATGAATATGATGGGGCTCATGTGGCTATGGAATATTACTTTGAATGCAGTATCATTGGTTAATTTGGTTGTTTGTATGGGTATTGGTGTCGAATTCATATCGCATATGGTCCGATCATATAAAGTGTCTGAAGGAACAGCACTGGAGCGAGCACAGAACGCTTTTGCGAGAACGGGAAGCAGCGTATTGTCCGGTATCACGCTGACAAAGTTTGCTGGAATTATTGTTTTGGCATTCGCCAAGTCGAGTGTATTCCAAATATTTTATTTTAGAATGTATTTAGGCATTGTAGTGATAGGAGCGACACATGGTCTTATTCTTTGTCCCGTACTTCTAAGTTATTTTGGTCCTAAGAGCTGTGCAAAGAAGCGATCAAACACTGAACTGCAGGTTTTGTCGTCAGAAGAAACGACAAAATTCTAAACTTTTTGTTTTGTATTTTCAATTAAAATATTAGTTCAATATGATCAAATCTGGCCAAATATTTAATATAAGAACTTGGGAAATAAAATCTGGTATTTTTTAATAACTGTTAGACGATAACTCTTTTCAAATCCTTGGAATACTAAGTTAAGTGTGTATTGTGTTCTTGAATTACTAAATTTAGAGTTATTATTACTATCATTTAAACTTTTCTACTCAAAATAAATTAAGGGTCATTTATTTATTTAAACATCAGACTGATTTATCAATTAAAGAACAATTTTATGTGTTTAATTGTATCTTGCAGCGGGGTTATATGTGTTAACATACTCTCGAAACATTCCAAGTACTTTTTGTAAGGCGGTATGTTTCAAAAAACTCTTCTTGGTCACTCGAAGCGTGGATTTCTTCGTAGACACCCCGGGCTTGTAAAGGTCGTTGCGAATGGGTAGAATTCATGAAAACCATATACCGCGCATTCGAAGATAAACCAATAAGGAAACGATAACATGAATCTTCTTTTAAATTCATTTAAGTTCAATATTCTGTTGCTTTATCTCTTGAATTTCTACTAGAGCAATTCAAAACGCTTATAATAGTTTTGAACAAACCTAAAGAGGAACTATAAGACATGTATGCATTGTAATAAAAGACCCTTTTAAACTCTGAACCTTCCTAATATCAGGGCGATCCGGTAGGTACTTAGCTTGCAAAGGAAAAACGAAAATTTTGGAAAGTCCTCAATTCATTTTTTACCACAATCTTTTCATAGCTCGATACACTTCACCCATTGATGCGCCAACTTCTTTAAATCATCTCAAGGTAGTAAACCGGAAAAAACCGTTTTCTTAAGATCTGCAAAGTAGGACTCAAACTTTTTCGATTTTGGAAAATGGCATGAGGCCACATTTGGAGAATGCGGAGGATTGGGTAGCAGTTAGTATCCCAATTTGGTCACGGTAGCGACGGGGAGTCTTCTACCATAAGTACCGGTGTTATGTAAGGAGATCATTTTTTCTTCGACAAAATCGGCGTCTAATCGGTCCGATAATTTGGCATATTTTATCCTTCATCAGGCAGTTAATAAAATTCACACCTTATAAATCCCAGAAAACTGTAGCTATCAAATCTAGAAGTTTTTTGTAGATCAATTGATCCATTTTCACTTAGAACTTATAAGTGATTTATACCCTTGCTAGCTAACTCAGCGAAGACTCATGGGTGTGGAAGTTCTGATCAAATTTTTTTGAATACCTCGATAGTGAATTTAATATGTGTTCGAAACCAGCTTGAGCTCTATCCACCTTTCTTTGTAGCTATTACCTTTCCAGCTGATAGGAGAGCCCTTTGACTGTCTCAAATTTGTATCAGTAGATTTATGCTCTGTCAACGATCAAGAAACGACACCGAAACTCCATTAGATTGCGCTTGAAGTGCGTCGAACACTGCTTTGAAATGGTCTCATTTTCGTGCTTTTGTTTGGAGTTTTCTCATGGCCAAAATTGTATGCAGGAAATGCATCACGAGGTCTTTTGCGATGCTGCCAATCTCAGCCACCTTGCGTGCCTTCAATTGGTTGTCCTTCAGTCCCGATCGTGGCACCCATTTCGGAGCACCTGGAGTGGCTAATCAAATCGACGTTTGCCCATGTTGAAACTCAAACGAATTGTTTACGGTTCACCTGATACAGCATTCAAGATCTCTTTACTTTCTCTGCGTGTTATCTCTTCGATAAACAAGAGTCGAATCAGCAAATAATATTCCCATTTCTCCATTTTTCTAAAATCCACGAACACACTCGCTTCAATATGCGGTCAAGTCGAAACAATGAGTGGGATTCGGTTGAAATTTTGATGGTAAGCGTCTACGGATATGTGCTCCACGATATTGTAGTATATTTTTATCTGCGCTATCGGGTGATGAAGCTAAGTACTCAAAACTTTGGAAGTAATTTCAAAATTTCAAGTCAAAGCATCGAAAAAAGTACCGTTATGTTTGTGACGATCCTAACTGCAGACACGTTTTATGAAAAATTTCCCTAGACAGTCGACTGGATGCGAAAACGATTCTCGGGGATGGTTTTTTTGTCAAGAAATGGTAATGCCAATTGAGTTCGCCTGGCCGACTGACTATCAACTCAAATGGTCAGGCGATCTTACAACCTTATACTTTTTGAAATGGAAAAAAGCCTATGAACGATAATTTCTCCTTGCCTTGCCAGATCTTTGAATAAGATCTTAGAGAGTTCACACACCAATGGCCGCCCACGTAAGTACATATGTTTCTGTTCTTCTGCGAGAAGCATTCGAGGGACCACCCTCGAGATAGTCAGCACCGCTGGTTCGGAGACAGTGCGATATGCAGCCACTATCCGCAGAGCGCCTTGCCTTTGTAACTGTGCCAGAGGTCCTCGGTGCGAGTCTTTACCAAGAAGCTGTCACCCCCACTTAAACGAAAATAACACGAGAGATCCACTTCTTGGTCAGGGTAACAACCTCGGTCTTTTCCAGCGCTGGACTAAACCCATGGCCTATCATCCACTTCCTCACCCGGCACAGTACCGCTCCCAGTTTGAGTTGTGTCTGTTCGACATTACGTCCGGCGATTAGTACTGATACGTCATTTGTGTTTTTTGTGTTCTTCGGGATGTTTTTTGCATGTTGTGATTTGGGCATTGAATTGATGCTCAGTTTAGTTGATGTGGGATCCATTTTCAAAGTTTTCGAATATTTTCCATTGTATAGAAACGGTTTATCGTACGACACCCAACTCCGAAGTTATTTTTTCGTTCGACACGAATTTTCATCCAATAATTCTGTATCTTAAAAATTTGTGGCTGACCTGTCTTTCAAGTCAAAATCACCACTTCGGAGGCGTGCAAGCCATAGTTCACCAGATTTTTGAGTTAGAGAATGTTCATCGTAAGCTCCTATCAAAAATCGATAGTTTTCAGCAGGATTAATCCTCTCCACAAAACAACTTTTTCAGGCGGAAAATTCGACATTTTCGAAGCAAAAAAATTTTTTTTGGTTAATGCTATATTGTTCAATGACTAAGTGAGAATTAATGACAGATGTTTACCCTCAAAAATACCATATAAGTTATTATAGACACAAACCATATGTAAAAGTTGCACTATCTCCCAATAATAATCCCACTTCCTGTTCATTCAACTTGACTGCCTATTAAACACGTTTTCAAAAGCTTTCCAACGTTAACATTCTACCGAATGATTCATGTCGATTGGGTAAAATTTTATTTGAGGAAAAATCATAAAATAAAGCCCCGGATTAATGGGATTTTTCCCTCAGTCAATACTGACAACGAATACCAATTAATCCAACATATCGATAGTTTTTACGAATAGACCTAATTCCGTTTCCTTGTTCATATTCTGTTTTTGTTACATGAGCATGCATTGAGTTAATGCTTGCATGTCAGATTTTATGAATTACAATCATTTTTGTTGTAATTGTTGTTTTGTAGTAATTTGGTTGCCATTTCGAGTCTTAAATTGGTAAACAACACTTTTAACCTTGGTAATGGCAAAAAATTGAATTAATTTTGTCCTGTTACGGGACAAATAACATGCATGTAGCATATTGCGAAAATTGTAAGTGAAGTCGGTGCTTGCAAGGCATATTTTCGCTCAAATGAGAAAAATGCATTTTTCTTATGTTTTCAGAAAAATATGATTCGCCCGAGATATAACATTTTCAATCGATAAGAAATATAATTTTGTTGCGGCACAAATCGCTCTATGTGGAAACAAATGAGTTGTTTGAACTAATTTTCCATCATTTGTCGCTCGCTTATCGTTCATATATTAATGCCTTTCACTGATTTCCATTTGAGTTTCGCGTGCATTGGAATCGTTAGTTTTGGGAACGCTTTCAAACACTTCCAATTCTAATGAACTCCTGTCAGTATCTATTTAGCGGCAAAATTTGAATTAGCATCACCCTCCAAGGTGAGGCATTTGTAGAAATTTGATTTGTAGGAAATTGCGAATTGTTGGGGAAAAGCGAGTGCAAACAGAAATATTTATAAAGAATTCTTAAGTAAGTATAGAATTCAGTTCAGTTCAGTAAGTAAAGTTCACTATCTGCAAACTTCTTATTCATTGTTTATACATTTCCGTAAATATTTTAAGATCCTATCAATTCGCAGACCTTAATCATTCAACTCAACATTTTTGTCGATAGTCAAGTTTAATTAAATGCAGGGAACAATGGTCAAAAAATAATGGAATTGATAAAAATGTGATTGAGTGGAATCCCCGGTCCGGATTTTTATAATTCTATGACACAATGCTGCTGTCATTAATCATAAGAAATTGTATACTTCAATTTTCGGGTCTGTGCTTGATGCATGCATCGGTTCCCGTATTTTTTCCCTTCAACCACATATTCCATTCTTCAACCAATGTATGTCCATGGACATACAGCGTCAACACTCTTTGGTGGCTTCTACTAGACAGAGATCGACAATGAACAAGTTCCTTATGGCCTGCTATTCTCAGCTTATCTAGTGAATGGTACCTCAATGTTGTGCCTTTTTCGCCTTCGATTTCCTTCCAGCCTAGCACCAACAATTTTTCTGAGGGACTCTATTCCTGAAGGTGTTTCATATACAGTGAAATCTCTCTTAAATGGACACCCACGGGACCGAAAAAATTGTGCAGTAAAAAGGGGGGTGTCCGCCAAAAAGAAATTTTTATTTGCTGTTAACTCCTCGAAAAAATCATTTACTTTTGTATACAAATGTGTTTGTTTAATATAACTAAGTAACTAAAATTTATTTCTTTCCAAAAGAAAAATTCAGTTCAAAATCAATAAAAACATGTAAAGGCAAATTCAACATTAGCAACCATGGACTTGTATGTATATATACATAAATTATTTTGGATAACAAAACTCATTTAATGTGGATTGATGAACCATTTTACGAATTCCAGCATCTTGATAGTGGGATTTTAAATTTGATAAAAGATTGTGTGCATAAAATTCCCATTAATTTCTCGCAAAATTTTGCAATTTATGTAAAATTTTGCTCGCTTCGCTATATGTCTAAATATCTAGAACTAGTGGTTTTTCGTCTGACTCATCTGAAACTTGTAATTCCTCGATGGCGTCTGCATGTTCCTCTACATCTTCACAAGATAATTCATTCTCAATTCCGAAATAGGTTTCGATGCTTGAATTGTTAAAAATTTCTGGTGTAAGTGCGTTACCCATCGCAGCCAGTACAGCTAGTGGTATATCGGCTTCTGCAGAAAACTGTTTAGACCAAGAATTCTCAGGATTGTCTTGAAAGAACCCTGCTATGTGGAAACAGTTACGAATTGTGTCCTTCGTAACACTTTCCCAAGTATTTTTTATTAAATATATCGCATCTAGCAGTTTTATGCTTTTTGTAGACACTAGCGGTGTCTAGATTCAGCAAAATTTGCTTCACTATTTGCATCCTGTAAAAAACATTCAGCGATTTTATAACCCCTTGGTCTAATGGCTGGTAGACTGATGTGCAGTTTGGGGGTAGAAAAATTAGCTTAATATTTTTAAATTGTAAATGCGTCGGATGTGATGCGGCATTGTCCAAAAACAATAATATGTTTCTATTGTCTCGTCCCATTTTTCGATTTAAAATCTTAAGCCAATTTGTCACTATTTCACCAGTCACCCATGCTTTGCTGTTGGACAAAAAGGATACTGGCAAATCATTGATGTTTTTAAATGGTCTTGGCATGACCCCTTTACCGATTACAAGAATCTTTTCCTTTTCACCAATCATATTCTAACTTTCCCCCAAAACAGAGCTTGTTTTTAAGCGTTAAGATTTTGTTAGGCAATGCGCGGAAGTACAATTGCGTTTCATCGGCATTGTATATATCTTGGGCTGAATAGCCCTGAATAATCGAGGGAAGCCTTTGTAAATATGATTCGACATCGACAGGATTAACGCTAGATGCTTCTCCTGAAATTGTCTTACAGCTAATATTGTGTCGAGTACGGAATCGTTCTAGCCACCTTGCAGATGAAGAAAAGGTTTCCAAGCCAAGTTTCGTAGCAATTCGTTTTGTTTTATCTCGAACTATTGGTCCTAAAAAGCAAAATCAGTGAAATCGCTGTAAGCTATGAAATTCATTATACCTGCCAAAGGAATTCCTTCTAGGTTTGAGGAACCATTCATAGCATCTCTTATCGATTTGTAACCCGTCATCATTTAAAAAACTTCTCTTTTCATTGATGTTACAATTTGAGTGAAATTGTTTTTCTAAACTACCACGATTCTTTAAAATATCTGTAGCCTGAGTTTTTCTGATATTAAAAATTTTTTGAAAGTTCGCGGACACTAAGCTTTCCTTTTATTGTAAACGTTTATTATTTCAACTTTTTCTTTTAGTGTCAACCGATACCGTTTCGTCGTCAATTTATACTGACAAAACTCGAATTATACACTGTATACTAGTTAACACAAAACCGCAAGCAATTTACTAAGCAAACTGTCAAAAATACTACTACACACTGATATTAAAAGAAAATGTTCTTCGTGCTTCGTTCGTTGTTGTAAGCAACTGCAAACTTCAACAAATGCACACAGAAGCAATTTTCACTGACTTTCGCATTGAATTTGCTGCGTGTATTGATTGCAACGTCTTCTTGGTGTCCGTTCAAGACAGCTTTCAGCTCATAGAAATTGTTCTACCGGCGTTTAAGAGAGGTGTCCGTTCAAGATGCTAAATTTATATGGATTTTTGAAGGGACCAAAAAAATGTACGTTTAAGAGGGGCGTCCGCTTAAGAGAGGTGTCCGTTAGGTGAGGTTTCACTGTATTGGGGAAGCACAATCGTAGCGTTCAGCGGTCCTTCTTACGTATTTTGACACAAAGAGGCTCACTCAAAGTTCATCATTAAATTAAATCAGATTTTTAAGGATCGAATGACAAATTTGGCTTTTTAAAAGTATTTTTTAACGTGTTCCTATAATGAACAGACTCTGGTGTTTCGAGAGTAAAGTACTCGCTTCAGCAGTGTGAATTGCTGAAATTTTTAAAATTTAAGATAGAAAACTCACTCGAGGATTTGTTAATTTTGATTAAGAACCCGTTATTAGCCTAATGAATATATAAATTGTTTTTTCAAGCAATTCACTTCCCTAGAACGATTCCACGACCTGAAAAGCTTTGGCTGAAAACCGTCGGAATTATAAATGAAACTCTTTTTAGTCCAGGGCACTGTGGATGTTTAGAATTCAGTAAAAGCAATAGACACGAAAATATGCCACCTAAAATATACCATTTGCAAAGCGATAAAAATACAGCAGCAATGTCCAAACCATGGTAAGTCGATAAGGAAGCTCATAAATTAATTCTGGTGCTTAATTCTCTACGCCATCAGTGGCAAACAAATCGTGAGCAATTGGTGTAAATTCTCTAACGAGAGCTATCGCACTCCAAATCACGGAGCTTACGATGCCTGTCGATCGAACAACCTTCTAAAAGTTTTTTAAAACGAAACAAACAGTTGCGTAATTTCAGGAACTACAAATGAGAAGTATCCCGGGGCTTCTTTCAAAAATTCGTTAACAAAAAGGAATTGTGTTGATTAACCATATATTGCTTATCTTGAAGCCTGGTTAAGATGTGTGATATTCTAACAACTTCAGGCCAGTAAGCTTCCCCTCGGTGCCTGAAAAACTTTTTGGGAAGCTTACCTTGAAAAGGTTGACTGATTGTTGAAAACAAAAAACATCCTGTGCTATTTTTAGTTTGCCTTCAGGCAAATGCACTCAACATCGCATCAGCCATTATTTGTATCAAAGCTACCGTACTTAAACAAGCTGATAGAGAGAGAGAGAGATAGAATATAAGAAATTACAATAGAGAGATAGAATCCCTCAAGAGAGATTAAAGTTCGAACATCAACGTGCAATACGAAACCTGTCTCTGCTGGTGCTCCACAAGGCTCGTGTCTTAGTTCAACGATTTTTGGAATACCAGTTGTGCAAGTTTAAAATGTCGTTTTGTTGTCAAAAGATGGGGCATGAAACCTATTGAGGTAACCTGTCGAACCCAAAGCGCCATTTTGTTGGTAAAACTGCCCGCTACAAAACGTTATTTTCATTCAGTTATTTACGAGTTAGTAGCATACTTCTTTTTCGTGTTAAACACGTCGAATTTTGAGCCTAGTAAAGATCATTTGCGGCATGTAATGATTTTCTTGTTCAATCAAAAGGAAAAGGCATTGGAAAGTCATCGAATTCTTGTAGACACTTACGGCGATCTTGCTCCAACCGTCAAGACTTGTGAACGCTGGTTTCAACGTTTCAAAAGTGGCGATTTCAATGTTATTGACAAAGAACGTGAAAATCGAACAAGAATGTTTGAAGACGACGAATTACAAGCGTTATTGAACGAAGACGATACACAAACACAACAAATGAAGACGGAGCAGTTGAATTTCACGCAACACATTTCTGGTCGCCTGAAAGCAATGTGAAAGATTCAATAGGTTGAAATGGGCTCCACAAAAACTGATCGACAGATGGAAAGACGAAAAATGCTGCATTTAAACCCGGCGAAAAAATTAAGACCTTCCGCTGTTGACAACAAACGATAAATTTAAAATAAGCATGGATCGGAAAACGTCCAAAATGGTCTCGAAGACACGGCAAAGTCATTCTGCAGCATGACAACGCTCCTGAGTATACAGCCAAAGTGGTCAAAGAAACGATTTCCTCGCTTGGTTGGGAACACTTACCTTACCCGCCATATTCACCACACCTGGCGCCTTCTGATTATCACCTCTTCTCATCGATTGGACACGCAGTTGCTGAACAACACTTCAAAACTTTCGAGGATGTACAAGAATGGCTCGATGAATGGATATCAATGGAAGTTGAAGCTTTCTTTTGGAATGGTACCCATAAATTGCCCGAGAGATGGACAAAATGTGTAAAAAGTGAGGGCCAATATTTTGAATAAAAAAAGGTTTGAAAAATACATGATTTTCTGAGATAGGTTCGTGAAGAGACTGCTTACGCATCAGGGCAAACGGAACTGTCATATATTCAAACAGTGAACAGTTAAGTTATCCACATAAAGAAGAGCACCTTCAATATTTGTTGGCGCCAAGGGCAAAGAGGTTCCTTGTGGTGTAATTTCTCTCGCCTGCATTCTCAGTAGACGAAAAAAGCGTCTCTTCTTAAGGCGGCATTTGGCGAGAAGTAAGAGCCAGCTCCGAGTAATGAAATAAAGAATTTGAGGCTAGGCTCGCTTTATGGCGATAAGATTGTTTATTCAGAAGTGCTGCTGCTATGGGTTTATGGGGTTTTGAGCTCCAAAAGCCCTTATCTTCCTCTAATAAAAACATTGAAAATCAAAAAATTCCTTCAACTGCTTATATTGCATTATTTTCTCCAGTAAGACCAAATTCATTTCTAAATCCTGCTTCTAAAAAGAACAATGCAAAACAATGAATCAAACCAACATCGCGCGCATTTGCCCTACCACGATAAATTCATAATAGAGCCACAAATTCGGATAATAATTTTTTCGCGTGTCGGTGATTTAGCTGGGACATTAAGAAAATAAATAGAGCATTGCAGGTAGTCTAAGAAATGTGTCTGTCTCATATATTAGTTCCTTGTTCCTGCTAGCATGTCTACCCTCTGACAAAACTGCAGTCTTAGGCCCATTCATTAAATAGTATGAATGTCACAGTTTCAAGGCCTAGTTTACTACTAATTTCTTGCGCATGTTATTTACAGGCGAGCAAAGAGAATATAAAACACTTGGTATCGAAGTCTTAGGGGATGAAATAGTATTGCAAATTCAAACGAAGTGATATGACTGAAAGACGTTGGGATGCTGGAAGCATGGAAGATGAAAACGAGAACAGAGAACTTCCTTATTTATTTGAAAAGGAGTTGGTGATAAAACAAAACAAACAAATCTATGTTGTTGATAAGTATGTTCCTAATGTTATTAGTGGTATGTAGATAAGTTATCAGTTTTGAATCTACATATAATCAGTGTTGTTCTCCCACAGTGGTACCAATGACATTAAAGTTTTATTCGAAATATGATCAAGTTTCAAGTTCTGTGCTGAAATATTTTGAAATCGTAGATGAATCGTCAAAGATACCCAGCGAAAGATTTCAGTATCCGATCTTGGAAAGCCACAATTATGGATGGATTCATAATTTTAAACTGCAAAGGATGCTTTCAGCGTCACAGCCAAAATGTTATCGAAAATCCCGATCAGAGATTACTGTTTTTGGCGAGAAGTTAATGTGCAATCGAGCTACCGAGCGTCCGAGATTCAATGGGATCCCATTTCATTTGAGATAATATCCTAGAGATTATGTTTATATGTGCGTTAAGAAAATCATTTTCTGTTTTCCAGTCTTTCTAATATTTCTGTTTTCCAAAGGGAAAATATAAATTTGCAAGTATTGTGAATTCTTGTTTCAGTTTTATTGTCGTGCAGAAAAAGAATTTAATTAGACGTTTTACTTAATAAATATGATTAAAAAGGAAATCAATGGTGGAATTTATGGCACGAAGCGAAATACGACTACCATAGAACTTAAATTAAATTAAAATTGTTTAAATTGCTTAAATTGTTATTAATTGTTATTAATCACTCATATAAGAATTCTGAAGCAGGTATCCCGCTAGAGTTCATGCTAATTTTCGGTAGAGGGTTAAACTATAATGTTCCGGTCGAATTTTGAAGGTGTTTTAAGGATTTTTTTAATAAGATAAAGAACAGAAACGATTCAGTCTTCAATTTCTTATTTATTGCCAATTTGAATGAATTGAAAAAGGTTTTAATATTATTTTACATGTTTTAATTATTTTTATTTTGATCAACAAAGTTGATACGTTCAATTTCAGGTGACTTTCTGACCTGACATGAAGAAACTTAATTGGTTATTCCGATTAATAGCAATTTAATGGATGAACTTTTAAAAAAAAATTTCAAAAAATCATGTCTTATTTGTATCACATCTGATTAAAAAAGAAAATATCTATTACAAATGAAGATCTTATTTTCAGGCAGAACCACGCAGAAGCTGTGAAAGATAACATGTTAAAATGCCAGTCAAATTTATTGAGTAGTTTTTTTTAATCACTTGTGCCACAAATAGAAATGTTGATTCAAGAAAAACGCATTTAAAGGTAAATTTTGTAGTTTTATAAGGAAAAAAATACTTACGTAAATCAGCGATGCCTGGTGCATACAATAAATCTCCTCGTATGCATAATGATTTTCAACTTTTTCAGCCCTCCGATTTAACCTGGCCTTTTTTGTTTTATGGAAGTTTCCTTTTCCGCGTTGCTGATTTGTTGCCTGCTGTACTTCAGTGCGTACTCAGCCTTATGCTTAGCAGATTTGTTTTCGAGTTGATTTTTGGCTTTCAAAAACTGCGTATATGCTATTTTGGCTTCTTTTACACACCTTTATAACATTTTTTGACGTGTGATACACACTCCATTTGTGATTACCGTAATAAGGATCAGGATGTAAAAGTTTTCGAATTTCCATCGCCTATGTAACTTTTAATATACACCATATTTTCTAAGGATCGCTTGAACATTTGAAATACTACCTCTACCTCCATTTTCCTGAAGTTCCTCCATGATGCGCAGCACATACGTCTTTACCACTTTAAATACTCATCAGGTCTTCTTTCTCTGTACATTGTTCGAAAGCTTTGCACACTTTCGATTTTACTATCATATGTACAATTTTATTTGCATGTTTCCCAATCAACGAAACAATATCTAAAAACGACAGAAACGGTAATCTTATCTCCCCTACATCCTTTTCAATTTAAAAACTAAATCACCTACAACTGGTGCGATATATGTAAATGTTCAATTATTACATAGTAACATTTACTAAATCCAGTTACCAATACCATCAATGAACCAAAAATATTCGTGCCAGATAATCGTACTCCAAGTAAAACGTATATTAAAAGTCAAATATATGATACTTTCGTAAGAATGTCTTACCACCGGACCATAATTAGTTTTAAACTTTCAGCAAGGACACTTCATCCCTAATTTAAATCCTAAATCTTGATTTTTTGAAAAATTGTAGATCAGCATCACACAATTTACACTTTCTTATTTGATTGTAATACTGTAAATACTAAACTAAAACTTAGACCACTATAACCGAAATTTTCATAGCAAGTCACTTCAAAATCACTTGAATCTGTGATTTTTCTCACTGAGTGCTTACTAATTCAGTGTGTTTTACAATGATAGGCCTTGCCTCTAAAACCTGGTCGCTTTATATTTTTTCTAGATTGTTTTTTTTATCCATTTTCCGATTTAACGGGAGATTGGCTCACCAAACAACAAGGTTCGTTTTAGATACCCGTGTTTCGGATCACCCGTGAGCTTCAAAAACTTGTTTTCTCTCTTTTTCTTATACAGTTATATAATGTCAAAAAATTTATGCATTTATAAAAGTATACGTGCCTTGATCAATTTGGTATAAGGGTAGAAAGTAAAGACTGTCTCAGCTTTCGTTGAAATTTTGTATTCCGACGGGGATGGAATTATATTTTTGTATTCGGAACATTTCGTCGTTCTTCATCACTTCCTTCGATTCGTCCAGAGATGCGTTTCGGCGGTTCTAGCATCGGTGTGATGTTTTGTTCTGTTCTGTTTCGAGAATTTGAGAATGGAACATCACACCGATGGTGGCGCACCGCCGAAACGCGTCTGTGGACGAATCGAAGGAAAAAATGGGGAGCGATGGAATCCTTCGAAAAAAAAACAAAAAACTATCTCAGCTGTCGCTCAACGTTTAACGATCAACTCGACGTCCACTCGTATATACGCTATAATTTTCTAAAGATTAAGACTATATATTTGAAATTTTTACACGATACTTCCAATACATTATTCTTTTAAAACATGTATAAAAATAATTTAAAAATAAAAATGGTAATGGTACCCAGACTCGATGATCATAATTAACACATACCAAATAATGCTCATTTTCAAGTGCAGAGCTGTGGGATGGTTTTTTTGGCTCAGAATTCAGGAGTTATAATCTTCAGTGTGTGCTAAACATCGAATGAATCAATGTTATCTTCTTGGACGTAATTCGATTCTCTGGAGATACTGTTTTACACACAAAAGGCCTTCTTCCCGTTGGGTGAGACATAAACACTAAGTTCCCAGGGCAACACGGTGGTTAAAAATGGTGGAACTGGTGGATGTCAAGGCTAGTAACACACTTACTTAACCTTATAGGACAAAAGCGTGAAAGATGTAGCATATGCTTGCGTATCCTTAGCACCAAGTTTGCATAAACTGAGACTATTGGAAATTGTTTATTTTATTTAAAATAAATGATGAAAGTTCGAAAATGAATTTTGTAATCAACAACGAGTATTGGAACATCGAGTCTCGTCATAGCATAAGCACAAATAGCAAGGACACTTTGGGGTAGCTTCAGCCAGAAAGACAAAGGACCAGCACAAGGATATTTTAATTGGATAAAATTGAAATTAAACTGCTAACGTGCCTAAATGCCTGTTTTTGACGATCTTAGTAAATTGAGCTTTTGGATCGTTATTTCAGCTGTTCGACACAGAATAATAATGAAGTGCTTTAGAAGTATAGAAATTTTTCTTTAGAGGGTGCAAAAACTTGGCAACGTATTTCATTGCAACATATTGAGTGATAGCTGGCATGCATTATAGTTAGTTTGGCTTGCCATTTTATCAAATAAAAGGTTGACACCTGACCAAAGCCTGCGAATTCTGCTGATTTATTTCGAAAAAAAGTGTCCTGTTTGAGAAACTCATCGCACACTGCGTCAATTTTAATCGTCCGTTACAACAATTGATTTGATTAATAATAGGTTATTTCTGTAACACGCTTACCCACACTGATAATACGCATCCATCCAGACTTCGTATTGTACGTATTGAAGAAACCAGAGAAACTGCAGAGCGTAGTATCGACGAAGATTTTAGTGAATCCATTTGAAATCGTGCTAAACAATTAAACCTGTTCCCATCCACATTATGGAAGTTTTAACGGACGGTTCTTGGTATGCGGGCTCCTAAAATCCAACTCGTGTAAGAAATGAGCCTGAACAATCAACGGGCACGGCGTAGATTCGGTGTTTAGGGGCAAGAACAACGTGCTGCATATGTCGAATTTCATAAAAAAATTTTGCATTGCGATAAGTTTATAAAAGTTTCATAAGTTTCTGGTTAATTGGCTACACTAATAAGCATAACTGTCGGAATTAAATGTTGGTCAGACACCGTTACGTCCGGGGAAAGCCACTGTTAGATGTGCTGAATAAACCAGTGGAAAAATTGGTCCATATGTCTTTAACCTTCACCTGGCCTCGTGGGGTACGTACATACCCCAAGCTCTTTCTCGTCGATTTTCGATATCTTAATCTTCGAAATCGAAACTCGGAACGACATTTATCGGTAGTCAAGGGATATACTTTTATACTTATGCCAGTGGAATAGCGCTGCAACAGTTAGTTCGCCTGCAGCAGTCATCAAAAGCAGTTTGCGATGTCGTTTTTTCGTGAATTGGAGTATTTTTTGTGTTTTTAATTTTCGTGTTTAGGAAGAAAAGAGAGGTAAGTAATCAACGTTTCAATGCATCAAAATTTTTTTTAACGATTTTCAGCGTTTTTTGTTTACGTTTAGAATGGCGTATAATTTGCGCTCTCGATATTTACGAGAGCAGTTGCTCGAGGATGACTTAGACGAGGAACCAATGAAAGATAATAATCAGCTCGGAGAATTCTCAGACAAAAGCTATGAAAAATCTGACGATGCTATGGATATCGACATGGAGGATCCGAGCGAAAATCAAAGGCTTAATAAAAGTCGAAGTGAGCCACAACGCGGCCGCCCGCCAAAACATCTCTATGGGAAAGATGGCTTCAAGTGGACCAGAAAAGCTCCATATCGTAGATCAGGTAAGAAGCGCAGCTGTTCCCCTTCCCCCCTCCGACTGTCTTTGTCTGTCTCTCTCTCCCACTCTTTCTTCTTTCTCATACCTATTTTTCTTTGCTGACGCGTATCAAAGAATATCATAGCGTACAGAAGAACAGTTCTTCGATAAAATCTCTGTCTCTCTCTATTCTCTATTAGCTCCAATGTTAAATCTCGGTTAACAGCGAGATTTTTGGATGTAGGCGATGCCTACCTTCTTTGCGCGTATAGGGAATACCAACGTAAATCAGGAATTTTTTTTTCAATACTAATTAAATTAAGCCGCTATGATTTTAATAATTTTTTATTGAATAATTATTAATAACTATTTAATATTTATTCGTTTTAATTTTTGTAATTGGTTTTGCAGACAGACATTTGCAATCGTTAGAGCCCGGTCCAGCTGGTAACGCTGTAAATGCTGAAACGATAGAAGATATTTGGGAGTGTCTATTTACTGATGAGATGATAAATTTAATCTTACATAATACGAACTTGAAGATAGAAGATGAAAGTTTATCATTCGTTGTCGAAGAAAAACAACAAAATTACCATTATCATACTGATGCTATTGAGATCAGAGCTTATATCGGAATTTTGTATTACACTGGATTATGGAAATCTGCAGACGTTGATGTTAATCGATTATGGTCAAAAGCTAATGGCCTCACAACTTACAAATGCGTATTTACAAGGCACAGGTTTACTTTCTTATCAACTTGTTTTCGTTTCGATAATAAAGACGAAAGAGAAGAACATGACAGATTTGCTCCGATCAGGAATTTATGGAACATGTTTATAGAAAATTGTAAAAGTAACTACAGCTCGAGTCAGGAATGTACTGTTGACGAACAGCTACTGAGTTTCAGAGGACGCTGTGAGTTCAGAGTTTACATGAAAGATAAGCCGGATAAATATGGGCTCAAGGTCAATAGTTTAAACGACGCAAAGACTTAGTACATGGTAAATACATACGTGTTTTTTTACCATTGATTTTTATGAAGTTTTTAAAGACATTTATTTAAAAACTTTTATTACAGATTAACGCGATTCCATATTTAGGGAAGAATACTGAAATCGTAGAAGGTGATGAAAAAGTTCCCGAGTATTACTTTAGATTAGTAACTCAACCTATTTACAACACAAACCGATCAGTAACGTGTGACAATTGGTATACGTCAATTAGTTTGCTTCAACGAATGTACGATGAACAATATAATTTGAGAATTACCGGTACCATTCGCAAGAACAAAAGGGAAATTCCAGCGGATTTTATTGCGAAGGTTCCAAAAAAAGATCGACCACTCACAAAGTTCTGCCATGCTGAAAATTTAACGCTTCTCAGCTATGCTCCGAAGAAAAAAAAATCTGAAAAAATTGTCCTCCTGGCCTCCTCGTTTCTTCACACAGAAGAAATGACAAAGGATAAACCTAGAGATTTGAAAGTAGGAATAAGAACAATTTTGAATTGATCGGTTTTGTCTGAATGTCGTGTAGAAAATTTGAATCTTGTGATTAACCAAAGATGCGCCTTATGTGATCGGAAGAAAGACAAGAAGACAGATAAAGGATGTGCATCCTGTAAACGCCCTAATTGCGTAGACCAAAGGATTTTGATGTGCCCCGATTGTACTGGTCATTAATTTAAATTTTTTTTATAAGCTGCAAAGCTTTTTTTTTCATTAACTCTACTTCTCTCAATGATGATTTTGTAATACATTTGTTTAAAAAATAAAAAACAACGACTTTTTTACTATATTTCGAAATTCATTTTTTTCCGTAAAACCCATACAGTAATTTCTCAAATACCTTTTTTTAAAGACCCATGCAAACTTTTATTATTCTATTAAAGTGATGTAACAGAAGAAGACACAGCTAAAATTCCTGCCCTTTTTATCGAAAAACAAAAAAGTTATGAATTTTTTTGTAAAAAACGCATTTTTTTTCAAGTTTTTCAGGTTTCCGGATTTTTTATGAACGCTGATCGTTATTTTTTTTCAACTCGGACCATTCTTCAGTTGAAAGTGGCATCTAAAGATGATCTTTGATTTTTTTCAATACAAAATAACCAATATTTCAATTTTTACAAAGATATTTATCACTGGGGTTCGTACGTACCCGACGAGTCCAGGTATGTTACTCAGGATGAGCATGCCAGGTAAAGGTTAAAAAAGTTTGTTGGCAATAACATAACAGTCAATGGTTACCGCTAAAGAGCCATGAAACATGATTTTTTCGTTCCGGAATCGACACATCCTAATCCAGGGGACCTCTGGTTTGCAGATGGTGGCATGATATGTCATGTAGCTTGTGCAACCATCGAATTATTGAAAGAAGCATCAAATGAACGCATAATATTTCATTAAGAACCTACAAACTAGCCTGAAAGATACTATACCTTATATAAAATACTTTTTACTTGCTGCTTGTTCTAGGAGTGTTGATGTTTCCACCTCTAACGAAGGAACCGCAAGTTTATTATCAATTTTGCACGGCATGGATATAAGGCTTACCCAAATCGCCACAAGCATGGTTTAAAAAGCAGATAGGGTTCTCAATCACATTGCCGTGAAAGAATCTCCATTCAAGACTCATGCAGCAACGATTTGTCATGAGCAATAACCAAATGATGTCCTGGACTTTATGGGCTTGGAATCGGAAACTCTGTGTTAACTTCCAAAGCATTCTTCTCAAAAATTTCCACTGCATTCAAAGTCGGTTGTCACGATTGGTCGAACAGTACGGAGCTAGTCTTGTGTTTATTACCGGACTTTTAGATATTCTTGACAAGTAATTTGTCGAAGGATTTATTTTTAATTTTAAAAAAATTTAAAATTAAGATCTGTCAAAATTTTGGCGAATTTCGAATTTGAATTGAATTTAAAAAATTCTAAAACCACATTTCAAACGGTTTTTGATGCAAACGGTTCTTGGTGCAAACGGTTGGACGTATTTGAAACAATCTATCGAAGTTTTTGATTAAGCTATGAAGAGCATAAAATTTTTAATCAAAAGACGCAATCCATTTTTTTTCATTTCAGATGATCCTGTCATGACTTCTGTGACACGCATGGAAGAAATTTTTCAGTGGGGTTCCCGCTAATGTCATTGCAATAGCTGAGTTTCAAATAAATGTCAATGGAAAGTTCAGAAAATATTCATTAAATATGTATTTTTAATTTTATAAAAACTTTTGAAAAAAAAATTTCATATTTGTTACAAAAAAAAAAATTATGAGTTATATGTTGGAGTTACATGAATTAGAGAAAAGTTTGCGCTGAGTTATTAGGCACTAAATAATTATCATGACCAAAACTTATTTGTAGGTCACGGCTTTACTTCCGCATATAAGATAATACAATGAAAACCTTATATAAAATCAGGTGTTTAATAATGAATAGTTTGAGGTGGAGTTCATTAAAATTTGTAATAGTTCCCGGTTAAAAACTGATAAAATTATTTCAATACATAGAAATTATGTTGGAATGCTCATTGTTTCCCAAGCTAAGAAATATGACTAATAACAGGCGAGTTTAACCTAAGCGTATTTTACTATTTAGATAATATTTAATCGGGTAAACCCCGATTGTGGATTTATATCAATCAATTGAAACAATTGCTTGTTTCATATGCTGACTCGAAGAATTCAGAAAATTTAAAATTCATTGAAAAATCCAAATCAATTGAGTTACGTAACTTGATTTGGACTTTGAGGCATACTCCACCTGCGATGAAAAATAGGGGATTTATTAAATTTTGGAAGGGAGCAAGGAAATAGTTTTTTTTTGAAGCATCCAGCTGATTTGAAACGATTTTGAAAACTTTTTAAGCACTTTCACGATAAATATGATTTATCTAACCGCTAAGCTGCATCTAACACACACACGCTAGAGTTCATTTCCTATCAATTATGTATAAAGGTATTCCGAATTAAGATTTCTCTTGGGGTTTTAATATCAGTCTTATCGCCTCGATAATGCTTATCTTATTGTCGAGGTTCGATTTATATGAGCCATAATTCAGCTTTTGGATCATTATATTTTATTAGCTGATAAAGGATTGTTTTTTGAAATTTCGCCTGATCATTTTTTCAGTTATTTTCTACCGGTAGAGAGAGAGGAAGATGTCTCGTTTAGTGTTAAGTGTTTTTGTGTTTAGCTTTTTGATCCTTTATTTCGTTCGGGCACTTCCAGCAGATGAATGGAATCATCCCATCACGTTTAAGGATGCATTTACTCGAGCAGATGAACGTGTCGATGGAAGTTATCGTCTTAATGGAGATATTATTCCGATCAATTACAATATTTTGATTCAATCCCGCATACATGAGTTTACACCTGATTACACTTTCAACGGAATAGCAAAAATCACGATAAAAGTCATGAAGAGAACATCACACATCATACTTCATGCACTTCAGATGAAAATCTTTAAAACTGATCTGAAGGATTTAACTACGAACGATATTTATTTTTTGTACCATGAATTGAATACTACGACTGATTTTTTGACTCTGGAGTCTTCTCATATTGATCCGCTTGATTTAGTACCAGGACGAGAATATCTTTTGACTATAACGTATGAAGGAGTTTTACGTCAAGACAATGGAGGATTTTATGTGTCCACATATATGAAGGACAATGGCAAGCAAGGGTGAGTTTCTCTTGTGAAAAAAAGAATTGTTTGTGATTGTCAAATGACTCAAGATAGAATTGTAATTGTAACTGTTTGAGTTTCAAAATGATTGAGATACATTTGTGTGATGGAATTTATAACATTTCCTTGCGCGGATTCCTTTTATAAATTTCTGTTTTAAACATCTTGAGTGAGACGAAGTAATGGTGTTGATTTTCAATTCACTCGTCTGGATCAGCATTTCCTAAAAACCCGTATTTGAATGTCCTAGAATTTGTTAGAAATTCTCCGATAATATATTTCAAAGTAAACCTTAGATCTGCATCGTAGACCTCCTTACCAATTTGCCATTGCATGTCATCAGTGTTATTAAAAAGTTAGCCGTTCTTTCTTTTTGAATGCTCATGTAGAGCAAGAAGAAAATAAGATAAATAACGAAAGTCTTCTCTTTATGGAGTGCTCCCTGGTTGGAAGGCTTTTTCGGTTATTCTTTATGTTTTCAACGATAGTTTTCTAAAAAAAAATCATTCTTCAGGCTTCAGGATTCAGGCGATTCAGGAAAATTGAGCTTGTGAGCTTTCAAAATGCTAACTAGAAAATTTATACCACAATTTAAACGAAGATCATGTGCCTCTTAGTAAGTCCCTGATTAATCTTTTATTTCGACCATAATATAGAATTGCACCGATAAATTTTGATTGTCCGAACCAACGGTCCGCGGCAATACTTTTTTTCCATTTATAGTTATTTAGCCATTGATATAATTGATTTTAGAGATTTTTTTATTGTTAGAGAGAAGTTTGGTGTAATATGATTTTATTTTTACAATACACTGCCTTTTAGGTTAACATTTTTCAAATATAATTTCTATAGAGTAATTATTTACAGTGTATTCCCATTTTAAAAAAATCTTCTTCTCGGGCCCGTTGAAAAATACCTGATAGCTGCAATGACTTCCTTTTATCTTGGAGAAAATCAATGAAAGGATATTAATTCACTGGGATCTTAGTCCTGCGAACATGTTGGATGTTTGAAGATTTAAAAGCTAGCATCTTGGGTTGATACCATGACAGCTGCGTACTTATGTGCCGGTGTATATCCTTAATGTCAGTATCAATCTTGATGGAAAACAATTTTTTTGTGGTTTTTATCTGTGTTGTCAACAAATTTACTGACGTATTTGTTTCATTTGATCTGCGTTTACACTTACTGTTACAGTGGCTTCATGATTAAGCTCCGCAATCATTGCAGCTCATTGGATGCCCCAAAAAAAGTTCCCATGATCTTACCGGCGAACAACTTAGTCTTCAAATTCTTTGGGGTTGGAGATGACGATCTCTTTTATGCCATCGATTGCTTGTTTGCTTCAGGATCGTAGTGCTGAGGCCATCTTTTCTCTACTGTTATGATTCGAGATAAGAAGTTATTAGGAACTTGCTGAAACAATTCGAATTAGCTCTTCGACATCTTGAGTTGTATTTGCTTTTGTGTGTCCGTGAGCATTCTGGGAACCAAATGCATATATCAAAGAACACCTTGCTAATTTTCAAATGATCATGTAAACTGTTATGCTCACAAACATTCGTGGTCTTTAATTCTTCACCAATTAAATGTACTGTCATTAGATAATACAATTTTTTCAACAACTTTTTCAACCAGATCTTGGTAAACAGATGTTGAAGGGCAGCTTGAGCGAGGGTCGTCTTGAATCGATGTTCTTTCATATTTGAACTATACACACCACCTTACTATTGCAGAATATGGCGGATATTAGATACTATATGCAGAATATTAGACCTCCTCTTAATGTTCGTTGTAACTTTTGAAAAACTTGTTTCGTAGAAAACTTTTTCAAAAAAAGTTTATCACTGCACGAATTTCAGTTTTATCCTTTTTATTAACCCTCAGCGAAACAAATGAAACAAAGGAGTGTTAATTTACTTGGCACTACGATACCGAACTAATGATTGCAGTATATGTTTACAAAGATTTAAGCTAGATCTATAATAAGTATTACTTATTCTTTCAAATGATTCTCAATAAGTTTATCTTTCTCATTACTATTTGAACAATTCCTAGTATCTTTCTGTGCATAACGATGCAATATGCAAATGAGCAATATTTTAAAATGTAATTTCATAACTGGTAACTATTGCTATCAAAGGATGAATGGGAGCCTGGAGACAATGAGAGGCCCAAGAGCCTTTTCTCTATTCTGTTGATGTAAAATTACCATAATTTTTGGATCATATAATCAGAAATTAAACGATAGGTTGCTTCTTGATTGAAATTTTTCAAAAAAGCCATTAATTTAGCTTTGGGAGAAACGAACGAAACCACAGAGCTTTCAAATTGATAGTAACAATTGATAGTAACTCCTGATAGTAACATAGGAGTAGAATTATCGTTTTCCACCAGAATTCATTTGAAAATGATAATGCTCTTTACTCTAGTCTCATTCGGGAAATAGTTTTTCCCGCTTTTGGCAGACTTGTGTCGAAGGAGTTCTTGGGAAGTATGTTTCGGTATAAAATTATTAGACGTTGTGAGTTAAATTTTTGCATCTTTTTTTCAGACGTTTTAAATGAATAAATCTCTCGATTCATGTCCATTTTCACCTATGGAGTCGGAACTACGTGACTCAAAAAATGGCTGTCCCATTATTGAACAAGTTTTGTCTCTTCAAGACAATGGCATAGTTATTTCAGTAAAAAAAAATGCATGCCTGTATACAATATGCCCGTATAGAGTAATGATCATTTTATACAATTCTGGCAGTTTTGGCATCAAGCCAAATTCAAACTTCTTGGTGAAACCTTTTTTGAGTAACATAACATCTCCAAGTTATGCAAACCAACAAAAATTTCAGAAATTATTGTAAAATTCAGCCAAATAGAACGACTGCGTTCCAATCTTTCGCTAGTTGACCAGTATATTGTCGTCAAAGTAAAACGGTAACGGATAGTTGTGCGAACAGACACCAATGCGCCCCAGAGCAGGAAAACAAGACAATGCCTATCCCCGACAGGGAAGATTCGTACTAGATGGCATAAATCTCATCAGGTTCAGAGACTTCCAAAGGTATTTACCAATATCAGACAAAAAATCTTAAGCAATCTATCAGTTTTATGCTATTTAAGATGAAAACCCCGTCCCTTAAAACCTTCACAGTGCTATTATAACACTTTTTCATCATTATGCTACAGAAACTCAAAATACAATATTTCGCTATGAAAATGATGTCAATCGCGAAAAATCTGCTCCTCACAAGTTCATAGTTCATGAAAAAGTATAGTCACCTCGATTTTAGGGATAATGATTCAAAGATAATATTCTATTCTATAATAATCCTACCACGGCTGCCTGAAACGCAACTGAAGCCGTAAGTTGAATAAAATGTCCTTCCTTCTGACGTCAAGAAATTCAAATTAAAAACGAGAGACTACCTATCGTGCTTTCTAAGAGGAAGCAAAACATGTGATCTTCAGAAATAAAAATCAATTATGTGCAATGGATCGTTTATACTAACAATCACAAAGATCCGACATAATGCAGCAATTGTCAAATATGCAAACGTGGCCAATCACACTATATCACAACTCTACCTACAAGGTCCAGGAAATTTATGCGCTTTAATTGTAGAGAATCATATTTCTCTGCAGCAAGAAGAGAATACATTTAATAAACGAAAAGCTTACCAGCCAAGGTAGAAAAATGTGAGCATAGCGAGGTCATACGTAATAATAGTAACAGAACAAGTAGCCCCTCCCTCCCTATGCTTGGTATCGCCCATGAAGTCACCAACGCGGTAATGTCACCTCAAATAATAGAACAACTAATTCGAAAACTTCTCTCTTTCTTTTCAACCAATTTGAGACCAGCTTAGGCGTAAGTACAATGCTATTAATGGTAGAAGCCACACCTATCACCACCAACTGTCACACAACCAATTTTGAAAGTGAATGTTTTATGTACTATTTGGGTTTTGCTCGTATTGATAAGCGGAACGTAAATGGGACACAAACCCTTCATTCAAACACTTAAAACACACTACTCGATTTTTCATTCAACATTATCCGCTGTTTCTCTGAGGCACCTGGTGCGGGTGTCCTATCCTCATATTAAACGTTCATTTTGCGAAGTGCGATAACCTGATAATATCGTCACTTTTCCCGATACGGTCCAACCATTGACAAAATAATTACGAAACACTCATATAAACTACCGCGTTGAGTCAGCCTAATAATAATGGAGACATCTAGGTCTTTTATTAAGTACGGACCGATTGCAAAGCCATCTGCAAATACTCAAACGAATGAAATGTATGTGAATGGAATGGATATGAAAAAAACACTACCCACATTTACTACTTTGAGATAAAAATATCAACTCGTCCGAATCCATAAATAAAACAATGATTAAAGAGAAGTCCTTTCAATATACAAGACTTTACTCAGATCAGGACTGTATCTTTTATCTTATGTTCGTTTTTATGATCCCTTGAATAGCAACTTTTCTAAAACAAACGAAAACTAAAAAACCTGTATTGCAAGCATAGTGGAAATACTAAGAAACGCTTGCATTCCTAAAAGGAACCATAAATAAAGATATTCGAATACCCCAAATCTAGTGAGCTTTACAAGATAGAGAGCTTAAAATAAATTCGATGCATATGAGTGGAGAGAGAACGCAATGGTTAGTTTTTCGAGTAAAATAGAGTATGTTAGTCACAGGATATGGCTTGAAAATTCAAGAGCAATGTCATGTGCATACATTCGCACCTTCATCTCTATCCCCTATCTTCAACAAGTTTTGCTTATAAGAGGAAGAGCAGTGTTAAGGGACGTTACATTTGCAGTTTTTTTTCAAGTATAAGCGCTCTTGAGTGATTACTCTATGACGTAAAGTCACGGATACATTGTAAGCATTTTAAGTGGATTCGCAAACCTTAAATTTAATCAGGTAACGAAATTTTATTCGATATCAGTTACAGAGAACTTGAACTGTGTGACTTAAATCAGGGTGGAAAATTTTGCAAAATTGAAAATTTGCAGAATTTCCAGCCGGACAAACAAACTTTGGTGTAATATGCTATACAGCTTTCACAATGACTTTCTATAGCCTTAGAACTGTATTCCGTTCATGTTCCAAAGATTCCAAAGAAGAAGAGAAAACATTATTCTCCATCTTCCTCGCTAAAAAATGGCAGTTGAGGTATTTTATGTACAAACGACTGAAAACAAGAAGTTCTAGTCCATTAGGGTCGATGAAATAACGTAAATTGTAACGAACGAAGAGTTGCCACTAAATCTCTTTGGAAACAGTCTGAAGTGTTCTAAGGGTTCCTTTGAGGACTTTAATTAAACATTGCGAAGTTAAAAATTGAATTGACAAGGTTCAGAAAGAGAAAGAAAAGATTTAAGAAAGCAAGAAAGCCTATAAAATGCATGCGAATCTGCCGGAGGTATACAACTAGACAGAGAATGCTATTTGATAACATATGGAAACATATGTGATACATGTTCAAAGCCTAAGCAAAAATTCCATATTGTTCGGAAACTATAAACCAATCTTTGAGGTATTCACTCACGGATAATTTTTCGAAAAATTTGATAAACAGACATGATAGTATCTTGGAGGGTAAGGTGATTGTCTCAAATTTCTTATTTGGACTTAGAAGTGGATATTCGGCCGAACAATAGATCGTATAATGAAGTACTTCAAAACTCTCGTTAATCAATAGTCATCAGTTTGTATAGAAAAAAAAAACTTTAAATTCCATCTGTTACGAAAGTCTTCTCTAGAAACTGAATCAGAACAGCACCCCGTTATACCTGGTCAATCTGATGAATTTTTTGAAAAAAAAAAAATTTATACGAAGTTAAAATTAAAAAGAAGCAGCTTCTCTACTAAAAATATTTATATGCAGCTGTCCCACAAGGTTCTTGTCTGAGTCCCATATAATTTAATATTTAGATCTATGCCATACATGCCAACGCAAACAGTGAACAAGCAATGTTTGCTGACAATATATTTTTATACAATTCTTGTGCAGATACCAGCACGATGTTTTGAAATTCAGAAATCACTAGGGAAAAATCATACCAGTTATTCTCTAAGCGAATATTCAAGTAAATGTCATTAAAACCAGATGCCCGTTTTTGAACAGAAATCGAAAATTCGGAAAGAAACATCTCGTGGTCTGAAAATCTGTCATACCTTGAACTGTTCTCAGACATAAAGATTGCCTTGAAGAAACATATCGAGCCCAACAGCACTAAGGCATTAAAGGCGATTCTGTCATTGTACCGGCAAAAAATGCAAAGATCCCAGTTTAAAGGAAAGTTTTGGTCATCAAAAACGGTCTTAAATTACTTATGAAATGAGCTTCAAGTCACACAAAACCGATAGCTTTAAGTGACACTCAATTTTAATCAGCCTTATTTTAGCTCTTCATATGAGCTTCACAAAATTTGACATCAGTGAGTGACACACTCAGTAATTAGTAAAATTGCAAATTCGCGTAAAGATCCATCAAATCCATCAATAGATCACAGGAATCCTTGAAATATCGTGTAACTTAATCATGTGTGTTAGAGTAAGACGAATTGGTTATTAGAATTAAAGAAATGGAAACGGGTAGAAAACTACCCCCCCCCCCCAAAAAAAAAAACTACGTGAATATGAAAAATCAATGATTTTAGTGTTTGATTTCGTTTGACTGTTTCGATCTGATGTAAAACTAAGAAATTGATTTTGTTTAAAATTGTTTAATAAAACATACAAATTGTTGAGAATGAAATAATATTTTGTTTGAAAAATGTTTAAAGCTTTTGACAATTTTTTTTATTCAGAATAATTGCTACGACTCAATTCCAAGCAACTGATGCACGTCATGCGTTCCCTTGTTTTGATGAGCCAGGATACAAAGCGACGTTTGACATTGCCATAACACATGGTAACTTGTTCAATGCACTCTCTAATATGCCAGTTCTTCGTGAAGAAACGACGTGAGTATCACATGTGCTGCTTAAATTCTTAGTTTTGAAATCACACATTCATTTAAATTGCAGGAGTGAAACGACAAAAACAACATATTTTGAAACGACTCCACTAATGTCAACATATTTAGTTGCATTCATCATCTCCGATTTTGAGAGCAGCGAAAGTCAACAAGGAAGTGTAATGCATCGGGTATACTCACGGCCAGAAGCAAAAACCACTCAATTATATGGTCTGCAAACTAGCCGTATGGCACTTAATTATTTGGCAACATACTTAGACATTCCATATGAACTGCCTAAACTTGATAATATTGCTATACCTGATTTTGGTGCGGGTGCAATGGAAAATTGGGGTCTAGTAACTTATCGTGAGGAATATCTGCTGTTCGATCAAAATAAATCTACCGCGAACACTCAATTGAATATTGCAATCATGGTTTCACATGAGCTCACACATCAATGGTTTGGAAATTTGGTCACACCTAAGTGGTGGCAACATTTATGGATGAACGAAGGATTCGCCACATTATATGAATATTTAGTTGTGAATGATGTAAGTAGAGTTGAAAGTATCTCATAATAAAAAGCATATATTTAATTTATATATATCATGGATTGGCTAACATCCCGACTGCAGTTAATGCCAATTCAATATATGACATCCCTAACGCTCTCGGTCAATTGATCATACCTTCAAATGAGAAAATGAGAGGAGCAATTCACTTTCTTTCTCAATTCATTCCAAAAGAGAGACTACTCAGAATCATTATCATCCATGGCGTGACAGTCCAAGCTGGGCCTTTACCTCAAGGAGTAACTTCCTCCAATCTCCACGGTTTTCGACCTCCTTATCCAGTTGATTCCACCGAACAAACATCTGCTCTCAATGTTTATCGTGTCTTTACATCGAATCCTTGGGCTATTTTGGTGGACGTTTGCCTTGCTTGCTACCCTTCATACCATTTTGAGCCGCCATTGTATTTTCTGCCATTTATTCTATATGTTATTCGTCTATGTGTTGTTCCTTAAATAATTTATAGAATACATAGTTGTAACGTTGTTGCCACTGTGAACCATCTTTGAGGGGGCCTTGAATTTTCCGGAGCAATTTGCGTTCTAATACGCCAATTGATTTTTAGATTCGCTCGTCAGGCAAGCAGCAGAGGGTTGATTTGATTTGTATGTGCGAAGCTTATTTCGACTGTGTATAAACTTGGACCTTACAATGGGAAGTACAGAGAAATAAGTACCTGTTCAACTAAGAATATTTAATCTATTTAACCGCCCACTTCGGAAGTCCTCCTGATATTCTCCTATAGTTTTCATAAAGCGCGACCTAATTTCTTTTTTTTTGGAGAGCACTTTACATGACTCTGTCAGTTATTTGATCCCTCCATGTTGTTCACACTTGAATTTGTTTCACGTTTTGTGCACAGGTGAAAAAAAACATTTTCTTAATACCAGTAGTCTGCTAATAGCTCCTCTGACAATAGTTTATTTTTAATTAAGCGTTGCAGAAAGATACTTAGATGGGGATCGCCTCTCTGTTCCAGGAGCCTTATTTTTTCAGAGGCCAAGAGCCTTATTTTCTTGTTCTGCTTCTGGAAGGTTCGAAGCTTGAACTATCGTGGGATAGGTTTTGAATAGTTTTGAAGGGATCTGTTTTTGATTATGAGTTACCTATGATTGATACTTGTGAATTTTTCTATAGGAAGCTTTATGTCAATTGTTTGCTTGGGACATGTGCCGCTCTGAGTTAATGTAGCGACATGTTTTAGCTTAACAAATTGATTTTTGCGTTTATGATCAGCCGCTTCCTTTTTCGGACCATATTCTAAGCTTTTCGTCATAAAATATCATAGTGGTCCTTTTTGGCTCCATATGGGCGCTGCATTTACTCTTTGTACTCCTGGTTCCCTTATTCCACCGTATCTTTGCCTACCGCATTGTACCAGTCGTTCCAAATTTTCTATAATCGATGCCCCGAGACCTCTTCGGCCACTTCTAGAACTTGGTGCTTCTGCTCTGATGTTATCACTACCTTTTTCTGCTGCTACAGTTTTGCGTCCTTCTCATTCTCCAGCCCTATGGCAAACTTTGTGTTAAATGCATTAGCCAACTCCACTCACGTCAATATCTATCAGACGGACTGATTTTAGCTACGTAGTTTGAGGTCCCATTTTCGGCAATATTCGGTATTACTGCTGAATCCAGATCTATTGAATCTGAATTTAGATTCATCTGAATTTAGATTGTATCATCTGAGTTTTGAATGATTGATTAAACAGTCCAAATCTGAATTTGGATTGTATGGATTACTGCTCTCCAGATTGTAACCCTTAAAACGCATTAATAGTATCGAATGAAATCGCAAGGATTCGGGTAGAGCTTGCACTATAATCTCTTCAAACAATGAGATTCGTTTAATGCCTTCCCCCCATAACATCCTTGCAAGGCACCACACTTTGCATCATTGGTCGTATTGAGGATCTCTAACTTTGATACTGTTGGATAAAGAACCTTGTTAACCCTGAAACTTTATGGAAACATGGCACCTTTCAGTAATGTTAGTCACCCTATGGTCCCCAGGAGGCCATAGCCCAATAAACGTTACCACATCCATATGGATCAGTACTTACCAGCAACCCGTGGTACCTTACCTCCCTCAAAACGAAGTAAGTTTTATTCAGGAGATCAATCCGCCCTGTGCCTTGATATTGTCAACTCTTACTGAGGCGATGAACGAATTGAGAAAGTAATCAAAGAAGTTTTCTCTTCTTGATCCTTTTAATGTCAGAACTGATACCGATGTTCTCGTCTTGCGTATTGTGATCATGAGCTGTAAAGCACGTTTCAAGCCTCTCGCTCCTTTAAAAGCTTTTCTGGTCTATTACGTGGTATGATTTTTTCTAATCGTTTTATATATTTTATGAACAATTTGCACTTCTTCCATTGTTTCTATGCTATTAATCGAAGATTTTCATAGATTTTTCTTCCCTCTGTATGGTATTGGTGCTTGTCTGTGAATAATCCTTGTCACCAGTTTCAACGAACTTCTTAAATTAAAAAAATAAAAACATTCGCTTCCTTTATTGTTCGTTGATTTTTATTACTACGAACACCACGGGTTTCGGAATAAACCGGTAATAAATCCTTGTCCTACCTTTTTCTCTAACAAGACGAATGTTCTTTCCCATACCTTCGACAATTATTGGTCTAGCATACGGAAGATAGTTCATGTTCTGGGCTAGCATACGTAAGTCTGACCTGAGTCCAATGATTTAAATAGAAAATTTCTTCCTTAAATTTTCACGAAAAAGTTTTTTTCACCTTACGAAAATCTTCTGGTACTTCATACCGAACTAGTTGCTTTTTTGCTGGGTGTATATATCTGACGAAAATGGCGCTATTCAGATAAAATGTTGACTTTATTACTCAATTCATTCTACTTTTCACACATGAAGATTTTCAGATTATCTTCAGAAGCGTTAAGGCGTAGCTACTACAAATCGCTAAAACTTAGACCAAGCTCCCAATTTAGTGGAGTTTTACCGACATTTTTCATGTGCAATGGTACTTTCAAGCAACACTTGTTGAAGATAGGACGTAACAACGAATGTGCGGATAGTTGTACATTAATATTCTCTTAAATTTTGTATTCATACAAAATGGCTGATATATGCTGTTACCTCGGAAATAATATTCTTCCAACGTTCTTCCAAAATAGATTTGCCTCAAAGCTAGCCAGCGCAAGCTTTCACTTGCTATGTTTGATTTGCAAGCTCTCTTTCTTATAAAGCTCGCATTTTCACTGCACTAGGTGTTCGTTTATTATTCTTTTATGTAATGAAAATTTGGCGTTAAGTCTAATGCGCATGGAGAGTGATATATGGTTTCATTGGGTTGGTGCATTTCCTCTACCTGAACTCATTTTGAAGTTTTGAGTTTCGTGCTTCTAGATTGGCCTGGATTGTTACGTTGACATAGTACGCTGTCATAAGAGGATTTCATTCCCGACTGCATCATTGAAATCGTTAAGGACGATTCCGCCGTCCCGGCGTGTCAATGACTACAGACAGTCTTAACGTAAATATAAACAAAGGCTTCTCACTTAGAAAATTTCGAAGGTTCCTGGTTTTGTGACCAAGCTAGCGTTTCATTCCGTCATTTGACTGTTACAATTTTAAATTTATAGCTGTTAGTTTGCTATAAAAATGTTTATAGTACTAGTAACAACCTTGTGATCTAATATTCTTATGTATGATCCAAGGCATGTAATCTTGGTCCCGTATAATCAGTTTATTTTTTCGATATAACGTAGGAAGCTTCTACTCAGTATCATCAATCTCGTGTTCAAATCCAGTTCTGGAATTCATAGGGATGGAGGGAATTCTCTGCACCAATACCTGTTTGCTGCTAGTTTGTTCTGTTAGAAAAACCGTGTGGTGTGGTCCGTAGCAATAAGTTTCCTTTAAATTTTGGGTTCTAACTGGTAATTTTTCCATATAATGGTTTGGCCCTTTGGTACGAGCTATCCTTTTCTTACTTTTCGTATGGTGTTGTAGTGGATATTATTCATGTTTGTGAGGAGTTCCTCTTCCGCTTCTGTGTCGACGGTGATGAACCAGTCGTTCACATATCATTTGTTGTATATCACATTGAAATTTTCCACTAGACTTGTTGTGTTAACTTCCACTATGCTTTGTAAGAATACTCCGAACACGATCGATGATATTGGTTGTCCCATGCACAGTCAATTCTCAGCAATGTAGATGTTGTTGTCAAACTCGAAGACGATTTGCTGGAGAGTGATCCTTACGAGGTTCATAAGAATCGTCGGCTTTTTTAGTAGTATTCTTTCTTTCTGATATCAAGTGTTTCACTCAGAAGCTGTAAGTGTAAAGTTTGGTGATGCCCAATGATAGGAGTCGATTATTGTGGTTCAGCGTTATAAATTCAGTTGAGGCAACAAGTACTTGACTAATTTTGATTGTGTTAATTTAAAATCAAATTGTATACAACCTAAATTTGAAACAGTGTACGATGTGATGCTACAAAAAACTCCAAGTAATATACTCAAATTGCAAAAATTCTTCATAATTTTCATAAAGCCAGTCTTCAGAGATAATTTCTGCTGCTTTTGTTTGTGAAAGTCAACACGTAAATGATAACAGAAGTGAAATGACCGAATTCGACTGGAACTTAAAGCAAAGACGTTTTTTCGTTTGGTAACAATGTGCAAAAACAATCTAATAAAATAGTTACAATAAAACTTCTAAAACTAAAGTTTGTCAGCAGCCACCCTGAAAGTTTACATAAGGTTTCGAAGGTAACTTGATTGAAAATTCCCTTTGAATTTGATAATCATATTTTTTTATTTATTCGCGTTGTCAAACTTCCTTTAGTAAAATTTTAAATTCTTGGCTTCCCCTAGATATATTTTACTATTTGATGTTAATTGCATACATAAAAGCAATAGCTAAATAAATTTGATAAAGACTAATCAAATTATATTGCAATCTTGCATTTAATCGTAATAATTGATCTGGCATATTGTAAGCGTTCAGCAATTGCTTTCGAAATTTATCAGACATATGACAAACATATTGGCGTCACGCTCAAATTTAGTCTCACACTCAGTTTAATTTAGGTCAAACAAAATTTAGGATCTCCATGATCAAAGGAACAAATTAGTTTGTTTTTATTAATTCTTTTATCGTGCTGATCCATTTTCGAAAATAAGTACCTGATCCGAGTGCATTATGAAACAATAATCAATTATCACAGAAAACGTAATACTTAATTGCATTTTGATTAAATAATCTAATAATCGCACTTTATTGCATTAATTGTATTATGTCCATTATTAAAGATTAGATAGCCTGTTTTCTTTTGCACTAATTATTCTTGGGCGCTTTTTTTTAAATTGTTTTTTGGTCGTGCGTTTTCTATTCAGGACTGTGATAATACTGTAAACATTATAAAGCATATTATTTTAAGGTCCATGGGATCTTTCTTGGGTATTTTAAATGGCATACGTTCAAACTGACACATCATTGGCATTTATATCGAGTAAAGATAGCAAATTGACCTGAAGCTTGAAGTGTGCCGGGTCGGGCCACAAAATTTTAACTGAATATTTCAACTACCAAAATTTGCATATATGGAATGAAACAAATCAACTCCATTAAATCCATTGAAAGTATAGAATTTTAAGTTGGTAACACTTTTAATGCAACATATGTTATGAAAGTTGTCATTCGTTTTGTGGTTAGTTTGGCTTGCTAGTTTATCATAAAAAGGTTAACGTTAAAAACGTTTGAAAATTTATTCAGCGAAGAGGCCCCTTTCTGGTTGAATGGCTACGTCAATAAATAAAACCGCCGCATATGGTGTGATGAACAAACATAGGCGGTTGCCTGTAAACCGTTACATACGCAGAAAAACACTGTTGGGTGTGCTTAATGCGCCGGTGGAATAATTTATCCAAATTTCTTGAAAAATACTGCTGGGAATAACATAACCGCCAATGATGACCTCTGTAGAGCAATGATCAATGAAATTCTGGTTCCGGAATCGACTCACCAAATCGACCAAAATTCATATTCAAATAAAAATGACAAAGAACTACCTTTCGAAAAAAATTCGAACTTGAATGCAAACAATTCATCCTTTTTTTTCATTTTAAAACTTTATGCTTGTAAACACACTCTATATTACGACATTACTCTTGCAAATCAAATCGATTTTGTATGCTCTGGACTTGCTTCAAATCTTTAAAAACAAACTTTTTTGAAATGACTCGTCAGGATATTCCAATTGTTAATTTTTTCAACAACTTTAATTTTATCATTCCATCTTTTTGACAAATAAAATATTTATTCTTTTCAGATCTATACAAATTATGGAGTTATGGAAAACTTTGCTGTTTCACACTTTTTAAGAGCGCTACTCAATGATGGCCAAAAGAATCCACGTGCTATGTCTACATATGTTGAAACTCCGGCACAAATATCGGGCTTGTTTGATAGTGTAACGTACTCAAAAGGTAAGATTTCTATATAAACTCTTGATAGTATTTTTCTTCTTGTCATGGTTGGGTTCAATCCCGAATGCACTCAAAAACATACAACAAAATATCTTCTTATAATAGTTTAATTTAAAGTATTAATCTTCGGGATCAGTTCACTTGAAGGTGTTCAGGTGCTGAAAGTGTTCAATTCAGGATCTTCAATTGAAATTTCTTGATCGGTGTTGACTTTTAAATTTGTCTGGGATATAGCAATAAGAACCTTCTCAATTAATTTTGTTTAACTTATTAAGTTGACAATCAATTTTACTTCTTTCAAGCAATAAAACTATTTGTGGAGACAGAAAGTGGGTTTTAGGAGTAACTATCCTCCTTCTCAGTAGATGGTCTTGTTTTAAATACTTTGCTTACCGCAATTTAATTTTGTTACGTCTTTGCATAGCGTGACAATCTTATTCAGCTCTTTTGGACTTGATCGTGGTTCTTACTACTGGGTAGCGTCAAATAGAACTCGATTGGTAAAGCTTATGAACTTTATTTCATTCTCGAGTTATTACCTGTAAACTTTATGTAGGAAACAACTTCACGTTATTGGCAAAGTCTCTCTAATTTAATTCAACGTGGGATAAAATTCAAAAGCAAACTTATTAGCTATTCAATGAATATTAGTATATGTTAAGTTACTGTTCTGCTCAAAACGTCGTTCCTTTTTGTTCTAAAAATTCCATTTTCCCCACGCAGCAAGTTGTCTGTATTCGAAATATTGTTTCAACTTTGACGTTTTCGAATCAGCTGCAGATACAGTCATAGTTGACAATGTTCACAGTTGTAAAATGTCCACTGAAATGCGAAGAAAAATTTTTCCCGGAAAATGGATATGGAATGGATATAACTTTGTTCACTGAAACAAATAAAAGAGTTATTTTCTACCAATGCATATGGATACAATTGAAATAACTTTCAGCCCAAAAATCTAAATTAAAACAAAAAAGAATCGGAATCTAAAAAGAATGCTTTCAATGGTATTTAAAGAGGATTGCTGACTCTCCGAATCTCTAATTTGTATGAATTAATTTTAAAAACAAAAATATTCTGTTTAGACTCTTTAATTTTAACTACAAACATTTTTAATGAAAAGAATGTTTGCAAGCATGTAATGCACTAATTTTTTAAACCAATCATACCAAACATGGCAAAATGTGTCCCAAAAACGATTTAATATGGCTCAGTTTCCCTTATTCCAATTCAACACAAAATGCTTCCAATATTCTCGAAGCTCTCTCGTCGTAATAGAGTAACTGGAGGATACTATAGAAAACCGTCTACTGCATAGCTGAAGCCTGAAATTCAGGTATGAAAGACCTAATCAACCTCTGCTGCTCGGAATGCATAGTCATATCGAGGAAGCTTCCTGAAGTACGGACATTATTCAGGCTACCCATCACAAGCTCAATCATACCATCTGCTATTTGCCTTTCTTGGCTCGCTACGTGGGTCATTCGCGTCACATGCGGTTGTCTTAGTATCTCTGACCTTAACATGAAAACTTCTAAACTCCAGAATTATGCTCAGTTCTCAAAAGATTCTTAACCTTGGCCGCATATCAATTTGGCCACCAACTAGCGCTCAAGGGCCCGTTGTCAGTATTCATTACTAGGAACAGTCTTGCATCCTAATGTTGAAGCACTCTAAAGTGCGTTTTAATGCCTAGTTCTCTAAAAGCCAATGAAGATGCCTCAAATTTCTCAGACAAATTGGATAAAACCATGGTAATCTCCTACTAAACAGCTCAAGTGGATCAGTTACGAATAATCAGCACAGCTCGTCTCCACATCGAGAACAAACCCCATCGCTAAGCCTTATAAGAAGTATAACAAGGTTTTCCAAAAAGTGATCAGCGGCATCGTGCAGGACAATCTAAGCTCATATTGACTGCTCCCTGAACAGCACTCTACTTATCACCTTCCTAGGCAGGTTTAGTCTTCGCAGGCAATGTAGTGGTCTCAATATCGAACGTTGTCAATCTAGTTCGATCAATGTTTGCTGGTCTTCCCTGCTGGTATCTGGTATCCGCTTGTGATCCATTGTTCAACGTAGCCAACATTGCTGCTTCAGCAGTTTTACAATCTGACTCGCCAAACAATTTGAACAGGTTGCACTTTATTGGTCATTGATCCTTTGTAACTGACCTTCAACTGAACAGGTCATGTCACCGCTTAGTATTTTTCGTTTTATCTTTTCTTTTGTTTGCAGGGATTCTTAAAAACTCAAAAAAGCCTCCTATCCGTGACCTATATTTTTCAGTTCGCAGCTGGTTCCATGCCAACTTTGACGGATCTTGAACCCTGGTTCTCAACTCCTCGATCATTCAAAAGTATGTTGCACCTGTCTTGGGTTGTTTTTCTTGTTTGGACAATGCACTTTTTTGGCGTTGTTGCATAATTTTTTGGTGTATGTATAGTAGGATATCAGCGGATTTCGATGATCGTGAAAGGATGTTGCACAATTCACAATATGGATCGATTCGTAGAACAGAACAGAACTCTAGTATCAATGGAAAGTTTCCTGATCAGCTTTTCTAGGTCTAAATAAAAAGAAGTACGACCAGCCCGTCTCTGGTCTTTGTGTCAAAGTTATCAATCAGCTGATTCTCCGCTAGGAATTGAAATTTTATTTTGGTTAGACGGACTACTTTTGCTGGAATATCGAAATCAAGCTTGATTCGGTACCGTACGCTATTGACATAATTGACACTGAAGAAGGGAGTAAACTACTTCCGAAATTTACATCTCTAAAATTAAAAACAAAAAGACAGCATTTTGAAATGAAGACAAAAATATAAAGCATTTCTTCATTCGATTAATAAAACAAAAAGAAGCATCCATCCAAAGATACTTATAACTAAATAGTTAGTAAGTTATTAAGTTTTGTTCTGAACATCGATTTGGAATACCATCAGAAAGGTGATTACGTAGTTATTAGACACATCAGACGATCAGACAACTTCCTCGACGTTAGACGGTCGGGAGACATCTATTGAGTGTTACAAATAAAATTACAACTAATAATACCAACTAATAATAATAATAATAATAATAATAATATATAATCGGTAGAATATTAATTTTGTTGCCCTTCTAAAGTAAAAACAATTTCTTTCAATTGAACTAACTAGGCTATTTTTTTATCTCAAAAGCTGGCTGTGTACTTCGTATGTTCCAACACGTCCTAGGTCCCGCCAAATTCCAGCAAGCGTTGTCCAACTATCTTAAGGAAAAGTAAGTTCAAATCAGATGCCGCTTGCAGACTTAATTAATTTATTAATATTAATAGCTCTTATGGAGTAGTCGATGAAGATGATTTGTTCAGGCATTTTAAAGCTGTTGTTACCGGTGCCATTGCTGGATTGCCCCACTCCTCATTAGAATCATTCTTCAAGTCATGGACGAATCAAGGAGGCTATCCAGTTTTGACAGTCACACGCAACTACTCATCTGGATCTTTCGAAATCATTCAAGAGTTCTTTGACAATACCAACCAGCCGTCAAAAAATGTTTCGTGGATCGTCCCCTTTAACTACATTTATGGGAACAATGCTGACTTCTCTGGTACGAGTCCGGATGGATTTTTGAACGGGGTCTCGAGTGTAACGATCCCAAGCATGAGCTCTTCCAGCACAGCCAATGAATGGTTATTGCTGAACAAACAAGTGACAGGATATTATCGCGTAAACTATGACGTGAAGAACTGGGAGCTTTTGACAAAGCAACTTCATGAGGATCATACCAAAATAAACGTGATGAACCGAGTGCAACTTATTGACGATCCTGTACGGCTTGCCTTTGCAGGACGTTTGTCTCCCACAGTTGCTTTGAGGCTGATAGAGTATGTAAGAAAAGAAGAGAGCTATGCTCCATGGGCTGCTGCAAACAACGTCTTCAATGCTCTGAATACTTACTTCCTAGGAGACAAAGAGTATAAACTCCTTGAATATTATGTTGGCAAGTTGGTAGCACCCATTTACGGGAAACTTGGCGCTGCTGAAGGTGTAAACGACACCATGCATCATAAGTTAACGAGGAACATAGCTATCAACTGGGCCTGTAAAGCAAGCGTAGCTAATTGTCCCGATCAAACCAACAAACGATTGAATGAAGTCATAACAAATCAGGAGGAAGTTGAGCCTACTTTGAAAGCTGCAATCTTTTGCAATGGTTTGTTGAAGGGCGGCGAAAAGGAATTTTATTACGTTCTCCATAGAATCCTTAACTCAACTGATCAAGCTGAACGTCGTCAACTGATGCCGACTCTAGGATGTTCGAAAAATGAAACACTGCTGATGGAGTATGCTAAGACTTCAATAACATATTCCTCTGAGATCAACTATCGCGCTCAGGAGCGGGTCAATGTTTTGAGTGGAATCATTGATAAAAATGATGTGGGTTTGCATACAGCGATCCAATTTTTAATGGACAATCATTTGGCTTATTATAATCTTGGCTCACCTGGCTTTATGGACAGTAATCCTTTGATCAGTATTATGTCAAGTATTGCTTCGCGGGTGTACTCAAAGGAGCTAGTGGCTGAAGTGAGTATAACAATGCATTTCTTTTTGGCTTTCTATTATTTTTTCATAATCTCTTACAGTTTAACTCCTTATTGGTGGAAGTCAGGAAAGGACCGCTCGCCAGCTCTTCTCAAGTGGATAGTATGAAAAGCAGAGCAGAAAGCAATTTGAAATGGATATCGGAAAATAGAGAAAACTACGTGAAATGGTTGGACACTTTCCGTAACAGTGCGTCGTCTACGATAATTTCGGGCGTAACTTTAGTTTTAACAGTGTTCGTCACGTTCAAAAATTATTTTTAAGTCAAAGTCAAGTCTGACAATAAACTTGCTTGTAAAATGTTATTTAAATTAATTTTGCATTGATTAACACTTAATTTGAGTCAAAGTTCAAGGGTTTACTGCAAAATTTCCGAGCTCAAAAATAAATATTTTTTTCTTAAATTTAAGGTTAATTTTTCAAAAAAGTTAAATATATACATCTGTTTTTTAATAGTTTCCAACTTTGTCTCCAAAATTACCTGTTATAATGCTGTCATCTGCTCGGTCCTCGCTTATCCACCAAGCCAAATTTTAACGCAAGGATACAGTGAAAATTCACTGAATGCATCCAACCTAAAGAAAGATTCGGGTTGTATGGTCATCCGGGTAGTGCAGACTGAGAATATGCGTGGTCCTGATGGAAAAAAATTTTCCGTCATTTGTTTCTATTATTAGCTTACCCAATACAAGCATGTAATAGCCTTCAGGACTTTTTTACGTTTCGAAAATAATCTATGAGCAAAACTTCATGGCTACCCTGGAAAAAGTCATCACCACCTTCCCAGCTGCCGAATCCGTCTTCGGATCGAACTATTTGTCTCAGATTTCACTTGCAATTATAAATTCACGATAAAAAGGACTCCCCAAACGAACTTGGGTAACCATAAACGGCCGGGGAACTATGGAATTTCGTTCGCAGAACAAAAAAAAAAAATACAACAAAAGAAAAATGAACAACATTTAAGTCCCTGTGGGACAATACATGGAAGCCGTTGTAATGGTATTGGTTAGTTCAAATATCATTTCATGAACTTTTCAAACTTTTTTGCAGTGCCTAGCCTTTCCGATGGCTCATTATCTGTCAAGCTGTTACGACCTGCTCAAACTGACTGGCTTCGAGTTTAGCTACTCTGAAGTTTCAACATGGCATGTTCATAGTACATAGTCTTTTTATGCAGCGTTCAGCTCGTCGTTGATTAAAGTTAACATATTTTTTAAAAAACTTTAATGGCAGTTAGGTCATTCGTTTCCATTTGTGTCATAGAGTTGAGAACGACTTACCCAAGTGACTTGAAAACAAGCAAAATGACTGATTTACAACAACCATCAAACAGATGATTCGAAATAAAATAATTCCTTTCAGAATTTTTCAACCCGTTTTCCTCTTTAATTGCAAACGTCTGTCTCCATCAAATGTCAAAAAAATTTAGGTATCTTTAAAAAGATTATTGTTCTAATTTTGAGATTAATATTCGAGGAAATTGAAGAAATAGTTTATAGGTCAAAGGGAGTTTTAACAAAACAACTCTGCGTATTTGTTTGTGTTTCTTCAAGATATCACCGGAAAGTTTCAGAGCTATTTAGTGATAACGCGATGTGGACTGCATAGCACTTTAAATGTTCAGACAGCGCCAATAGAGGTGCACATTGAACTGATTGCTTGATGATAAGATTTGTCGATATACAACAAACATCAAAAAGATAATTCGATTCAAACCCTGTCGAGCAGTAATCAAGAACTGTTGAATTCTCACGCACCAAGTGGAACTCACTCTTTCTCCAAAAATGAGTACATATCCTCTCACACAGAGAACTTTATTCGAATTAGGGCCAAATGGCAGCAACGCCTCTAAACGATCTTCCACGGAAACTTAAATAGTTCTCGTTTCAGAATACGTCATAGTAATGTCCTAAATAAACTTCCTGGAGGTACTAATAAGAGAAAATGTGTGCGCTGAAATGAAAAAAGCTCAAAGAGAGGCTGACAGCTATGAAACCTGCCCTTTACATATTAAAGGAGATCAATGCCCTTACAAGCCGTCTATTGCAAATTTTTCAACGAACAGAAATCCCATTCAACTAAAAGGACCAGTGCTTTCTACACCGGAGCCAACTAGTCCAGGAAGAGATCGTCCTGGGACCGATGCACTAACATAATCGTAGAAAAAACGGTCACCATATTCCTAAGCATATATTTGGTTACCTTCTCACGAACCAATAGAGCCTCTAGTTTCTTAAGCGAGGGGTTCAAAAATTTTTTCTCAAGACGTAATCTGTTACTGTTGGTGATCACGTGATCAACGATTGCGACTACTACCCCATCCACGGGCGCATCAGCGCCCTCTTTCTTTTGTATTTTTTTGGTCAGTTAGTTCTGTCAGTTGTACTTCAACGATTCACGGCTTTTGTCTTTACTTTTGTATTTCGAGGTTAATAAAGCGGTAGATTAAAATTCAGTCGAGCGTTTCGTTTCTCATTTGTCGCCAATCCTCTAGCAGGTTATGGGCCCAGACAATTAAACGCGCGGGACCGAATGAACCGATGAAAATAACCTCCACGTGATCGGTCAACATTTTAGAGAACGGCGTACCGGCACGACAGCCATCCCATCTTTCGAGAAGCTTCGAGAAAAAGCTAGAAAGAACAAAGTGCGAGTGTTTCGGACAACAACACGTGGCTCGATTGTGATCACCGGTGTTTCGGACAATAACACGCGTGGTGATAAACAAAAATTGAAGACTTGAGAGCAAACAACTCAGTGCGCATTGAGGCCCTAGCCCGAGATAATTACGATGTGTGGAAACTGAGAATTCGTGCTATTCTGGTTAAAAATCTCGAGTGGGGTTATTTTAACGGAGACACGGTAAAACGCGAAGCTGGCGCCGACGGTGAAGCAGAATGGTTGACGAACGACGAAAATGCCATGTCCCACATCATGTTGACGCTCAACGACGAACAGCTGCTGACAGTGTAAAACTGCAAAACGTCCCGCGAGATGTGGCTCAAGCTTGAAAGCGCAAATCAGTCAAAGGGGCCTGCCCGCAAGGCCACGTTGCTCAAAGGTCTGATGATATAAAAAATGGCTGAAGGTAACGATGTACGCGACCATCTGAGCCGCTTCTTCGGAAACTTCGACAAACTGTCCGAAATGGGCGTCAAGCTAGACCAGGATCAACTCAGCATTCAGCTGTTATACAGTTTACCTGCAAGTTTCGAAAATTTTCGAATCGCCATAGAGAGCCGAGACGAATAACCGACTACGCACCAAGATAATCGAGGAAAGCGACGCGAGAAGCAACGCGTCATCGGTTGTGGATCAAGGTGCCATGTTTGTAAAAAGGAAAAATCCTGGTAAGAAACATCAAGGTAAGCCAGCTCGAAACTCGGATGAGAACGGCGAAAGAGACACGCCTTGGCCCCACGCGCGTCGCGTAGCACTCCGCTTCCCGATACATCGTCACGTTTACGGACGACTACTCGTGATGGACGGAAGTGCGGTTCATGAATCGAAGGGGGAAGTTTTCGAGAAGTTTCGTGAGTACAAGGCCTTCGTCGAGAAGCAGCACGGTTTGAAGTGCGTGCGATCAGACAACGGTCGCGAGTACGACAACAAGCCATTCAACGATTTTCTGAGGTCCGAGGGCATCCGACGTGAATTCACGACGACGCACACGCCCAAGCAGAACGGCGTGTCCGAGAGGAAAAACCGAACTCTCGAGGAAGCGGCTTGATGCCTGATTTCACAATCAGGCTTGCCTCATTCGTTCTGGGCAGAAGCTGTCAATACCGCTAACTATCTCAGGAATCGATGTCCGACCAAAAAGTTAAACGGGTAGACACCGTTCGAGTTCTGGCATGGCAAAGTGCCGATCGTACATCACCTGCGAGATTTTGGAAGCAAGGTGTTTTGCCTCGACAAAACACCGAACAAGGGTAAGTTCGATCGTCGCTCGAGAAAGGGCGTCTTGGTGGGCTAATTGGAGCAGTCAAAGGTGTACCGGGTTTGGATTCCTAGGACGAGAACGACGGAGGTCACCAGAGATGTTGATTTTCGTGAAAAGATGATCACGCACGACGAAACAATCGGAGACATTTTCCAAATGGATCATCGGAATGAGGACCGCGTCGAGCCGAACAACCAAGTTCACGGACTCGAGTTCGAATTTGAACTTATCTCTGAAGACGAGGATCGGGCGTAGCGCAGAGACGTGGAGGATCTACCGGATATCAACGATTTAGAATTCCCCGAGGGCTTCAGGGGTTTTCTTCTTGAGCAAATTGACGATCCAAATCGAGAACAACAAGCAGGGTTCCTCTGCACATCGAACGAGAAGCAGTGCCAGTCGCACGAAGGCCAGGACGCCCACAGTACGTTAGAACTGGAAGGCGTGGGCGACCGCGCAAGTTGTACTGTGGCCGGCTAGAAGAAGAAGCTAACGTCACGCAAATTCCGGTGAGTCAGGCAGTTTTCGGTAGAGACTCGAAGGAGTGGTTGGCAGCGATGGCAGAGGAAGCTATCGCGTTGATCCGGAACGACACGTGGGAGCTAGTTGAGCACCCCCAGGGACAGCGCGTCATCGGGAGTAGATTCGTCTTACGCAACAAGCACAACGCTGACGGTAGCATCAGCAAGAGAAAGGCGCGTGTAGTCACGCGCGGCTTCACGCAGCGGCCAGGAATCGAGTTCTACGACACGTTTGCTCCGGTGGCAAGGTTGAGCACTATCCGGACTACGGTCGCGATCGCTGTGCAGGACGGCCTGAAGATCCGGCAACTTGACGTCAAGACAGCGTATTTAAACGGAGAAGTTAAGGAGCAGATTTTCATGGAAGTACCGGTGCACATTCAAAACGTTCTGGCATATATTGTGCAGGATGAGGCGATCGACGAAGCCGTGAAGAAGAAGGCTGAGGAAATGTTGCGGAAGTTGACAGATCAAGGTGTGGTTTGCCGGCTGGATAAGGCGCTCTACGGCTTGAAACAAGTGGGGCGTGCCTGGTATCACTGTATCGACGGAGAGATGATGAACCTTAAGGCTACTCGCTCGGACGCGGATCCCTGCCTGTACTTCATCGGACCAGTCGAGGACAGAACCCGCATCATAATCTACGTAGACGACATTTTGATCATGTCTCGGACAGACGAGAAAATCAATGAGGTGAGAGACTTCCTGAACACCAGGTTCGAGATCAAGGATTTAGGTGAGGTGCGGTATTGTTTGGGGCTTGAGTTCGAGAGAGGGGCAAACGAGATGAAAATTTGTCAGAGAGGATATGTAGACGAGATCTTGGAGAGATTTGGGATGTCCGAATGCAGGCCTGTCAGCACACCCATTGAACCAGGGACGAAGCTGCGGAAGGACAACAACGAGTTCGACGAGCAAGCACAGAGTTTTCCCTACCGTCAACTCGTAGGAGCTCTAATGTACCTGTCAGTGGGTACAAGGCCGGACATATCTCACGCTGTGAGTGCTTTGTGAGTTCAACGACTGTCACGAGGAACAGCACTGGATAGCCGCAAAACGTGTTTTGCGATATCTCGCAAAGACACGCGACCTGGGTCTCCTGTTTTCCAAGTCCAATAATCCTGCGACGATGTTCGTGGACGCTGTTTGGGGGAACTGCGTCGTAGACCGAAGGTCATACACGGGGTACGTATTCATCGTCAGCGGTGCGGCGGTAAGTAGGGAATCCCGGAAGCAACAGACAGTAGCGCTGTCATCGACAGAGGCCAAATACATGGCCCTATCGGACGCGACAAAGGAAGCCTGTTACATGAGAAGGCTGCTTGGTGTTTTTGGAAGACGACTTGGTGCCGTTCCACTCAGAAACGACAACATCGGTGCACAAAAGCTCGTGTCGAATCCTGTTTTTCACTCCAGGACGAAGCATATCGACATTCGACATCATTTTGTGCGAGATGCTCACGAGAAGGGGATGATTTTGATCGAGTACGCTCCGACGGACGAGATGCCTGCCGATGTACTGACAAAGGAGTTGTCAAAGCCGAAGCATGATAAGTGTATTCAAGGTCTTGGCTTGGGATCCCGTGGACCAGCATAACTCGGCGGTATTTTCTTCGGGTGTTGGTCGAGGGTCAGGACGAAATGATGGCCACTCGTTCTATTTTACGGGCTGATTGATATTTGTGCCCTGAACTCTTATTTACTCTTCAAACACGGAATATATATATATATATATATATATATATATATATATATATATATATATATAGGTGAACCGCTGGGCGAGCCGTCACTAAGGTGATAGTTGATAAAACGGATGTACTCGAAGCTGTACTTGTATGCAGGACACGCTCCCATCGCTTATCAATAATTTATTGAAGGTAATCATGTTCAGGTCTTATAACAAGGGATTGATAATCTCTCTGAATCTCGGGTAAAATCGGTTTTGGCTCTATAGATTTTCAGTTTCATCATTATCAAAGAGAACTTTCGCGCTTATTTACTGCCTCCGTTTTGTCCTGCAGGATCAAGACTTCCAATACTACTCAAACATCAAATTTAAAATTCCTCTGGAGTGATAAACGCCTCTTCCCACTGAGGTACAATTTTATTTCTGTTTGATTGATAAACCTACATGTAATACGAGTACCACATAGGACTGTTAACCATCCTCACGATCGAGCTCTTAATCACAACTGCCACTGGTAGCATAAATTACATGTCACCGTATATGCGGTGACACATCCGCATGGGGGAAAAACCCGTATTATGTCTCTGGTTTCGCGGTCTGCTTAGCTACTCTGGTGATTACAGATGGGAAAGATTGTTACACTTGATTTGGGTGTCACAGCCGTCCCATATCAAAAATTTGATAATAATCCTACCCAGAAGTGGCGCTGACAACAACCCATCGACTCAGCTGTACGAAACAAATTTACTGCGAAATCATGACTTGGAACTAGTTCTTATATTGTGCCGCTCCTAATACCTGTGTCACGTCCATATTTTTTCCACCCTCGTATTAATTGAGTAAGGATTTCAATTATTTCCTTATTTCTTGCCGCGGTACTTACTTGTGATCAATCACATGTGGTACCAATCATATGTCATTGGACTCAAATGGTCGCATATTGTAGATCAGATATGATTCCGAGTCCTTATTTCATATCTGCTTATTTAATATTGATAATTTATGTTATTGGTATCGTGAACATCTTTTTTATCTGACATTTTTTCTGGCAATATTTCAATCAAAATCGGACTTTGAATATTCGTAGTTGTCACTAAATGAGTTAGTTCACTTTCTAAATTAATTTTGGGGCTATCGTTTCGGATTGAAAAACGATATTATAAATCATTTTTTTGGCAAGGGGAAATACTCTTACAATTACTAATCCAGGTCATCAACAGCTTTCGCTTATCAATGATATATTGATTTCTTGAACAGATTGCTTTCTAAATAGACCAAAGATTAAAAAGTTATGTGAATGGGAAACTATGTAGTAATATCAACGGGTTTTCCAGGTGAAAAACAAAATCAGTTTAAGCTTGGATTTTAATTAAGTTAGAGAGCTTAAAAATCAAATTTTGAAAACTACTTTTTAAATTTTATAAGTTACTTATCTTTTGGTTTGACTTGATAGTATCAGTTCAGTATCTCTCTTCAAGGTTTGTCATCTTCATAATTGTAGTTGAAATTTTATTTCACTTTTCGATTGTAAATTGCCTTGAAAAGAATTGGTTTTGTATTCAAAGTGGCTAGCCAGGTAATATGCGAATTAATTTTTCTAAGTTGTGGAGATCATTAAAGCTGCCAGGACGTCTTCGCAATTTCCAAAGACTTCATCCAAAGACCTTTTGTCCGCTCATTAAACGTAAGTTTTTTCTAATTAAGCGGGGAGATGCAGTTTTAAACTGATATTACCGTCCAGTATGTGGGACACCTTTTTTTGCCACAGAGGTAATTCTCGGAACATAACGTCCATGTCCGGAACATAACGTGTGAACTGTTTATTGTTCTTTCTTTTTTTCCTCAAGAGGATTGAAGTCACAAAAGATTGTGTTTTGAATCCTTAGTTAACTGCTCCAGGCCTTCAGTCAGCCTTTAATATTTAGTGCAATTGTTTCAGTTCCTTCGAAAAAATAATATATTTGTTGCATTTTTTCCATGGGTACATTGCATCTTGTCTCTTCCAAGTGCTCTCCTGTTCCGAAAAAAAGGTTACCACTTCGTGCAGTTGCAGGAATTTTGTTCTGTGTCAAAGCATACATTGCGTACAAGCATTGCATACGAGGGGCGGCTGAAAAGTTCGCGGCCTAGGGTACTTAACGATGAGTGATTTGCTTGTTACTCATGTCACTAGTTACGCAATCATTAGTATTAAAAAAGCAATCACGAATAAATATTACAGATAACCCAGGAAACTAAGATTAAGAAGCATCGAAAACCCATTGGGCAGGCACTGCTGGTTAAACCCACCGACGGTAGATCCTATGCGAATGTTCTGCGGGAAATCAAGGGAGCGGTAAAACCCGAAGACGTACAAACTGCAATAAAAGCTGTACGGCCAACTCGGTCGGGGGATCTACTTTTTGAGTTCGGATCAGATGTAAATAATAAAGACGCGTTCCGTGACGCAGTCAAAAGAGTCCTTGGAGAGAAGGCAACTGTAGCCTAAATCGAGCCTAAGGCCACACTGGAAATTAGAGACATTGACTGCGTTACGGATCTGCCCGAAATAGAAGACGCCTTAAATCGCGACTTCCCCGTACTAGGCGAGACGAAAGTCAGGCTGGCCAAACCGAACAACAGGGGTCAACGCATGGCCATAATCGACCTCAGAGAGAGGGAAGCAGAACAGCTTCTGAAGCAGGGCAAAATAAGAATAGGGTGGGTTATTTGTCAGATACGGCGAAAGGCCATTCCCCTTCGGTGTTTCAAGTGCCTCGGATACGGTCATAACGCACAGACATGTAATGGAACTGACCGAAGCTCCTCGTGCTACAATTGCGGTAAGACAGGGCATAAATAGAAGGAATGCACAGACGAGTCACACTGTGTTCTCTGCCAGCAGTACAACCCGAGACCAGATGATTTGATTCATATTCCAGGTACAGGAAAGTGTCGTGTCTTCCAAGAAACCCTAACCAAAGCAAAAGTGCTTCTGCGATTCGTATACTCTAAATCAATCTACATCGAAGTATCATCGCCCAAGACCTACTGGAACAGTTCGCGAGAGACAGGCAAGCTGACTTACTACTGCTGAGCGAGCAACATTACACCAGAAACTCATCAACATGGTATCCTGACGAATCCGGTACAGCCGCCATCTGGGTTCGGAACAGTGCACACCTACAAGTGAAGGATCGGGGACGAGGAGATGGTTTTGTTTGGGTTCGGTGTTCGGGAACTACACTCTTCAGTGTATAACTAACTCCGAACGAATCGTTGTCGTCCTTTCAACTTAGGCTCAATGCTTTGGAGGACGCTGTTTCGAGTATTGAGGGCCATGTGCTCGTCGGAGGGGACTTCAATGCAAAGGGAATCGAGTGGGGCATGCCCCAGAGACACGCTCGGGGCAAACGCATCGTGGAAATGGCAGCACGAACTGGGCTCGTCGTACTGAACACAGGCGACATCCCTACTTTCCATCGATGGGGTTGCGTCGGCACCATACCTGATGTGACATTCGCCTCGGAGTGCTTAGCACAATCAGTTAAAAATCGGAGAGTGCTGTAGGGTTACTTAGCCAGTGATCACCAGTACATAGCTCTGGAGATCCATCACTATGCTTTCCGAAGACTACGCGCTTGTTCTTCTGCGCTCCGGTGGAATACTGAAAATGCGGATATTGAGAAGTTTGTTGAAGTGATTATGGCGAGATCACCGCTGTCGGATGCAACGCTAGAGGACGGAGAACCCGCGGCAAGAGATGTCGTTAACTCAACTATGAGAATCATTACATCCGCCTGCAGGTCTTCAATGCCCCTACGAAGACCCCGGCACAGCAAGCCTCCAGTATACTGGTGGTCACCTGAAATTGCCGAAAAACGAAGGAGTGTCACAAACTACGACGCAGGACACAGCGAGCTCGAACCCGGAAAGAGGCATGTATCCGATTAGCTTCTTACAAGTCATCTTGAAAATGCCTCCGTAGACTTATCAACAGCAGCAAGGCCAGCCGCTGGCAAAACCTGGTGGACGACGTGAACAGAGACCCATGGGGCCTGGGCTACAAAATAGTAATGCGGAAGCTCGGTGTCCAAAGGTCGCCTCACTCATACGAGGCAGAAAAGATGGACGAAATCGTGCGGGCTCTCTTCCCCATCCATCCCGCCATCGTTGAAGTCGTTCACTATGAAACACCAAGGGAAATTCCATTTTTCACGAAGATGAAATTCGAGAAAGCGGTCTTGTCTATGAAGGCTAGAAAGGCTCCAGGACCAGATGGGACTCCAGCAGAGGTGCTAAAGATGGTCTTCCACTTTTCCCCTGACCTGCTCCTCCGCATGTTCAACGCATGCCTGCGTGAAGGGCTGTTCCCGGAGTGTTGGAAAGTGACGAGACTTGTACTCATTACGAAGGGAAAAGCGGATCCCGAGCCGCCAGCTGCATACCGCCCACTGTGTATGCTTGACACGGCCGGAAAAGTTTTTGAAAAACTTATCAGGGGAAGACTCGCTGACGTGATTCGTATTGCCGGGGATCTATCTCCACGGCAGTATGGCTTCAGAGCAGGCCGCTCCACCATCGATGCAATTGGAGAAGTAGTGAGCGCGGTCCAACGTACGGAGTCTCACAGTATTTCCACACGACGGGTCGTCCTGCTGGTTACTCTGGATGTCCAAAGTGCATTTAACAGCGCTAGACGGGTGGATATTCTGGAAGCGCTAGAAAATCGTTTTCAAGTACCAGTGTACTTGATGCGGATCCTCAGGAACTATTTGAAGGGCCGCAGCCTACTTTACGACTCGAAGGAGGGTAGGCGAAGTACAAATCTTACTTCAGGTGTCGCTCAGGGCTCTATCCTTGGCCCGGACCTGTGGAACATCTCCTACGATGGACTCCTGCAGCTTGAACTGCCGGATGAGTTACGTTTGATCGGCTATGCGGACGATGTCGCGGCGCTGGTCGCTGGACGCACAGTAGACCATGCGCAGCTCAGACTCAATACGTTAATGCGGAGGGTAATGGACTGGATGACCGCTCATGGATTAAAGCTGGCACTGGAAAAAACCGAAGTGGTCATCCTAACAAAGAATAAAATCCCCAGAATATGGCTTATCAGTATAGGGGACGAGCTGGTCGAACCGAAATCAGCAGTAAAGTACCTGGGCGTCCTGATAGACTCGAAGATGAGTTTTTCCTAACAAATTAGGGCAGTAGCTGACAAGGCTGCAGCGCGTGAGACGGCACTCACCCGATTAATGACCAACATAGGGGGGCCCACCACATCAAGGAGACGACTCTTAATGAGCGTTGTGCAGTCGCTTCTACTCTACGGATCAGAACTGTGGGGTGACGCTCTCAGCAAGGAGTTACACCGGAAGCGGTTGGCACAGGTACAGAGACAATGAGCATTGCAAATCGCATGCGCATACCGAACGGTCTCCGGGACGGCAGTGCTGGTAATCGCAGGGATGATACCCATCACCTTCCTTGCGAGAGAGCGCAGAAGTATTTACCTGCGCAGAGGCGAAGATCGAAGAGAAGAGATCACCAAGGTAGTGAAACGTCGCTCTATCAGCGATTGGCAACAGTCCTGGGAGCAAGAAACAAGGGAAAGGTGGACTGCACGTCTGATCCCTGACATGAGGCCGTGGTTCAGTCGAGTGACCCAGCTCTTAAGCGGGCACGGTTATTTTCGGTCCTACCTGTACGAAATTGACAAAGCACGGTCTCCTGACTGTGTGTTTTGTGCAGGGGAACCGGATGACGCCTGTCACACATTCTTCTACTGCAAAAAATGGAGCCAGCAGCGCAGGGATGCTCTACTGATCAAGCCTGCAGACGGCAGCGCTTACGCCGAGGTCCTCAAGGAAATCAGGCAAAATGTGGAACCCGAAAAAACGGTATCTGTATACGAACGGTAGGAGCGACCAAAACAGGCGGTCTCCTCGTAGAACTCGGAGCGGAATCCACCGACAAGGGCCTGTTCGAAAGCGCTGCCAAGGACCTTCTTGGCTCTAAAGCTGTTATCTCGACATTACAGCCAATGGCCTCTTTGGAAGTAAGAGACCTTGAATGCATCGCGGATGTCAAAGAAGTAGAAGATTCCATTAGGCAAATTCTTCCTACAGCAGAGAGCTTTAGGGTAAGGCTAGCGCCTACCAATCGTAGAGGGCAAAGGGTGGCAATAATAGACATTCCAGAGAAAGACGCTGTGCAACTCCTGGCCGAGGAGAAAATTAAAGTCGGCTGGGTTGTGTGCAGGATACGTCGGAGGGTAGCCCTAACTCGATGCTACAAGTTCCTTAGCTTCGGACACATCAACTTGAACTGCAAGGGGACAGATCGAAGCGAACTATGCTACAAGTGTGGTACTTCTGGCCATAAGGCGAAAGACTGCCCAAAAAAACCGAGTTGCATCTTGTGCAAAGATTAGGGGCGGAAGTCTGAAGATCGGACTCATATCCGAGGAAGTGGTAGGTGCCAGGAGTTCAAAGAGGCACTAAGCAAGAAAAGAGCAAAGACGTGATTCAAGTCCTGCAGATCAACCTTCACCGCAGCTCAACCGCACAGGATCTTCTAGACCAGGTTGCGAGGGAGAGAAATCTGATATTGTTGCTGATATTTGAGCAACATCACAACAATGAGGAGGCTGGATAGTATTGTGATCGATCCGGCACCGCCACCATCTCGGTACGTGATAGGGCTCTACCCACAGCTCGGACTTGCTCCAGCGGAAATGGCTTCGTGCTCATTGGGTGAGCCGATTTGACATTCATAAGTGTCTATTTCACGCCGAATGAGTCAATTTCATGTTTTCAGAGCAGGCTCGATGAACCGGAGGAAGCTGTCTCGAGCACGCAAGGCCGAATCTTTGTTGGCGGTGACTTTAACGCCAAGGCGATAGAATGGGGAATGCTTCTTCCAGACCCGAGAAGAAAAAGAATCCTAGAAATGGCGGCTAGGAGGCAACTTGTCATCATGAACGTTGGGAACACACCAACTTTTTGACGGGGAGGCTGCTTAGGAACTATTGGAACTCGGAGTCCTTAGTGCCTAGGATACACATATGGAGGGTACTGGAGGACTACTCGGCGAGCGATCACCAGTACATTGCTTTCGAAATTGGCGAGCGTGCTACTCGACGCGTAGCAACCCAACCCTCAACTGTAGGTTGAAATATATCTAAAATAGATGTCGACGCGTTCACCGCAGTTCTTATGAGAGGTGAAACTATTATGGCAATCGGGGGAGCTTCAGCTGAACACATGGTGACGTCCACCATGAGGCTCATCAAGAATGCGTGCAACTGCTCTATGCCCAGGCGACGGCCACGACACAATAAGCCTGCTGTGTACTGGTGGTTGACAGAAATCGCTGAAAAGCGGAGAGAATGTTACAGACTCCACCGCGTAGCCCAACGTTCAAGAAATGAAAAGGCTCCAGACGAGTCACATTCCCGAACGCTGGAATACAGGTCGGCTAGAAAACTCCTTCGTTAATTAACGAAAGCAAGGCTCGCTGTTGACACAACTTCGTTGAGGACATCGAAAGAGACCCGTGGGGGCTGGGTTACAAGCTAGCCATGCGGAAACTAGGAGCTGCAAGGAGGCCCTGTCTCCTTGAAATGGAAAAAATGGATGAGATTGTTCGAGCGCTTTTCTCTATGCATCCTGTTCGTCCCGATGATGCAGATGTTGAATGCCCTGGAGAATGCCCACTTTTAAGCGCCATTGAGCTGGATGATGCGATGAAATCTTTTAAATCGAGAAAGGCCCCAGGGCCAGACGGTTTACCAGCGGAAGTGATACAGCTTGCACATCAACTTTGCCCTGACAAGCTACTCACCACTTTCAATGCCTGTCTGCAGCATGGCGCGTTTCCAAATTGCTGGAAAGAGGCGAGGCTCGTGCTGATCCACAAGGGGAAGGGGAACGCCGAGCAACCATCTTCATATCGGCCCCTTTGTATGTTGAACGCCGCTGGAAAGGTGCTCGGTAGTGAGTGCCGTCCAGCAGGCAGAATCCCACAATCACCACTCGAGACGAATAGTACTGCTAATAGCACTAGATGTGAGAAATGCCTTCAATTCTGCTAGACGGACAGATATTCTTCGTGCTACACATTGGGAGGCCGGCGAAGAATTGATCCTGGACCCTGACCTTGTGGTAGCAAATATGGGAAAACGAAACGCGAGGCAGGTGAACCGCACGGCTGATTAGTGACTTGGGACCGTGGTTATACAGAATGCATGGTAGGACTGACTATTACCTGACGGAATTACCTGATGGGTATGACGGATGACGAAAGGCGTCATCTGTCATCCCCGGGCAGAACACGCAAGCTGGGGGTCGTGACTTTCCCATCTTATACAAGTAAGACTGAAAACACCCGTGACCATTGAGTAGTTGCGTTTAGTCGGTAGTCCGGGAGCGGGAGTCCGACACTCAGGGCGTAAATAGCCTTCACCTCCCAAACAAAAAACAAAAAAGGGTTATAAATTCAAATTAGAATGCAGAATCCTCCTCACACTTTGGTCTATAATCTTGAATACAAAAACGTTCCTTCAAGTAGTGTTCATCAACTTCACATTTTCTGGTGTTCTGTGATACCTGTTGTGCTCATATGTGCTACCAATTCCATCCAACATTCAGAAACGAATTATTGCGTGGAATGTCGCCGAAAAGCTCTTCGCGTCGCAGATACAGATCGGTTGTTTTTATGCAACTCCCGCATGCCAAACCGACGATTTGATTGGGTCCAAACCATGTCAGATAAGAAAACAGGGATGATGACAGAAGAAAGGAGACCTAGTGCAACTACCTATTTTCAGCACCAACAGAACACCTGCCCTTCTGAAATGCTCAATTGGGTTCACAAAACCCTTTATAATCATCTTTTCAAACCCTTTTTCCGATTTAATAAGATCGATTGGTGTTGAATCCCAAAGATCCGGTGGAGTAGTCCTTGCAGATAAGACGATTTACGTGTAGACAGAGCAGGATTAGTGGCACCTTTGTTTTTTTATCGTCGGAAGTCCATTTTGAGAAGGAGAAAATTAAAAGGGGCTTTCGGAGTAACCAAAGAACTAACTATTTGTGTTGTGAAATTGGGCTACTATCCACCTCTTTGATTCTAGAAATCAAATTTAACTTCTTACAATTGAAAAAGGAGTGACCGTTCCGGTTTCGTCTGACAACAGGAAAGTCTTAAAACGAAGTCATGTTTAGCAATTCAGTAGGTCTCCATTTACAATGGCTCCTAGTGAAAATCAATTTTTCGTATTCGTATGTATCTCTATAACACATATGTGAACATGGTTGTGATTTATATAGGGTACGAGCCAGCCACACATAATTAGATAAAACATTTAACAGCCATTGCAATAGCCGTATTTTATTAGAAATAATCCGCCGTCGTTTTCTCATGCGTAATTCGTTTCCACGTTATCAATATAATGACTCTCGTTTGAAGTCAGTCCTTATCACACCTTCCAAACTCGATTTATATCAGCCATAAATAAAACCACTATTATTAAATACTTTATTGCTCGATACTTTTCGCGTGTAATATCGCATTCTAATCGATCTTTCATTAAGTTTCTAACGCCAGACATATTAAGATGTCTCGTTTAGTGTTAAGTGTTTTAGTTAGTAGTTTTCTGATCCTAAATATCGTTCAAACGCATCCTATTGACGATTCGGATCATCCTATTACGTATAAGGAAACGGTTTTTACTAGAAATGATCGTGCCGATGCTATTTATCGACTGAGTGGGGATATTATCCCAATCAATTACAACATTTGGCTTACATCGCGATTGCATCAGCAGGATGCGTCGTTTTCCGGTTTGGCGAAAATTACAATTCATGCAATCAGGAATACTTCAAGTATTGCATTGCATGCAATGCAAATGAAAGTTCGAACCACAGACTTGACGGATTTAACAACCAATGACTATTATATTCTATACCATGACTTGGATACTGTCACTGATTTATTGACCCTTAAATCGACACACGTTGAACCACTGGCGCTAGTGGCAGGACATGAGTATCTTTTGACTATTCAGTATGAAGGAAGTTTGCGAAGGGACAATGGAGGATTTTATTTGTCGACGTATCAGAATAGTAATAATCAGCAAGTGTAAGTATTCGGTTTAGGTTTTTTTTTGATTTTGAAAGGATTCTTTTGATTATATTTTATTGGATCTGATCCTTCGAAAAACTAATTGCGAAGTTTTTTTTTATATTAGAAAGAAATTAATAGAAATTTTCTATGTTTTATCCATGAAGCAATTATGCTTGGAAGATTGCTGTGATGTAATGAGTCCTTCGTTAATATTGTCTAAATTTTCGACTTCTCTCTGAGTAATAGGGTATTCAAAAATAAATATAAGTGATTATGTTAATGTAGTAGTGAAGTGATTTAATGTATTAACACGAATTCAGACCATACACTTAGTTATATTCTATCAAAGATGGTTTATGACATATATTTTTTTGCGACGACATATAATTTTTACAATATAATATGTTCTAAATTGCAATAGCCTTTGATCCTTTTGCAGTATAAATGAATCTCTCAGATTGCATACGTATAATCGTTCTTTTTATTGATTACATCTTCATGTAAATGTATGTCACATCCTTAAAAACGAATGAGACTCGTTTGGAAGCAAATATTTTGTGAGTCGTACTTGATTTACTGGAAAACATTAAAAGGGTCGTACCTCAGCAAAAGGACAGATAATCATATGTTTTACTCCTTAATTTGGCAGTTACATGGTCCTACAATCGATGATTTATATGACAAGCAAGTGTATCTACTAGACTGTTTTTTTTTTGTCTAAAAGCGACGCTAAATAACTTATGATCAAGAAATCCTTGAATTATTCAATTGATTCATTTGTGAAAAAGTGCAAGACTAAGATCTGCTGTCCTAAATAATTCTGTAAATAGTTCTAGTTTTTATTGCTGGGAATGAAATATTTATTCAATAAAAAAAATGATAGAGTTTGAGTGGACTATACTTTATGTTTTGAATTTCCATTCCAAAATGCAATCTTTTTGTTTTTTCACAAGAAGCAAACGTTTCGGAAAGGTTTAGTTCTGATACTGAGACAGGAAGTCCTTTAAAAATTGCCTCGGCATACCACACTGCTTCCGAACCAGCAGTGGTGATTATAACGCGTGTGCCGCCTATCGTTCTCACAGCAAGAGAGCGTAGTAGAATCTATCTTCAGATAGATGAATTGAGGAGGGAGGCTATGCTCGCGAGGAGAGGAAACAGATTCTCGCACAGCAGCTGAGAACATGAGCGGTTCTCGAGGAAGAAGGGAAAATTCTCAGACCCCTGGTAGGCACAGAAGAAGGAGAGCAAAATGCAATGTTTTTGTTTAAAATTTTGACAGATATATATGTCGAGAGTAAGTTGCTTCCTTCTTCAGTGTCAATTATTTAGATAGAAAATAATATACACTGAAGAATGGAGCAACTTACTCTGGAAATATACATCTGTCAAAATTAAAACAAAAACAAAAACATAGCATTTTGGAATGGAAAATCAAAAAATTAAGACTTATTTGGAAGTGGTAAACAGGAAAAAAAACACACAGAATCAAATAAAGTTTCTCGGTGGCAAAATATGGAGTGAAAATTTTTTTAATTTAATAAAATTTGAATAAATTCTACTATTTATATGTTGTTTACAAAAATTCGAATTTTCCCTGCTAGCTGCTGGCTTCCTCGGGAAAGGGAAACTGCACGGCTTTATTAAATTAAAAAGTTTAAATTGATTTCGAAGACAGCTTCATTCCGATTCTCGCCAAGAGCAGCGACTTAGCTAGGACGCATCGAGTTGCATTTTTCTTTGAGTTTGTCAAGATTCTTAATTTATAAAAGCTGGTAGTGTCGCAACTAAAGCACCTGAAGAGAATGTTACACCAGGGTTGAATGTTCAAGATCATTTCGAAACCCTCTCATATCCTTTGCAATATGGAGAGCGTGTTTTTAAGACTGAAGTGGTCACTTTGGTTAAAACTGAAATTGATTTGGCCAACGTTAACTTCTGAACTAGATTGTCCGATTTCGCAAAAACCCCTTTTTTATATTTATGTGTTGAAAAGATTTGGGTTTCATTTACAATGGAAATTGTCTAAAACACAATTTGGAATTGAATTGTAGTGCATGAGTCACTTTTGGTAAAACTTCCTATATTGGTGGAGTGGATGTTTCGTGGTTTGTTGCGATAATGAATTTGCCCCGATTCACTTCGACTAGGGGCAATAGTTTAATGATACGAAACTGCCTTTACAACGTTATACTAAAAAATTAAAATTATCAGGCAGATATTGGGCACTGAGCAAAGAAAATCCTTTGTAAGATTAGAAATAAGACAAATAAAACGTACCATATCGAAGACCAAAATACACTCGGGCACATAAGAAAACTAAGTCAAAAACTAATAAACAGTAATCACGGGACTGACGAGGGGCACCTTATAGTGATAGTAAAGGCGGATAAGATAACAAAGGAATTCATCAACGGCAACCGATACACTAGAGTAAAGACCCCAACAAATAACTACCAAACAGCAATATGGAATTTAATCTTTCGAGCACCATTGCATATCCCCTAAACACTCATCACTGAAACATATACGCCGAAGTCATCCCCACAGAACTCGTCTCATATCCTTTTCAGACCCATCGTTAAATCGCCCAACTCTCGGCTATAAACTAGTGAAACACCCGGCATTAGTACTGCTATACGCCCTATACCTTGAAGACATATATTCAATTAAAATAGATTCGAACTGCAAGATTTTATGCATATAGACTGAATTTGAAACGCTAAACTATCGCCTCCTATGAAAGGACATTGTCAAACTTTTGACACCTGTACTCTTGAATGAGACACTGACACATGTCAAAATACTACTCAACAATAGCCGACGATTTACAATACAATTAGTGAGCCTTTTTAGGACCGCCATCTAGTAAAACTACTTCGAGTTCCATAAAGTTATTCGTCGGTCAAGACTTACTGCTCTTACAAAGTATGACACTGCGAATATCAAAAAATGTATTCGAAGTATTCTTACATAACATAGCCAAAGAAAATAATCGTGAATAGTTGATATATTCGTCGTAGATATTTGTAGTATATCAAAGGACATACTACAAATTATATGTGGACGACAGCTTCATCATAATTAAACCAAAAGTGGCCTACAAACTCCTCGCATACTTGGCCAGCATCCACGATAAAATCAAACACCACAAGTAGAGGACAGAGAACTAAACTGTTTGGACCTGACCATCATGCAGAAAAAATCTCACTTGGAGCAATAAATTCACATGAAACCACCTGCTGTGAACTACATCTTAAACACTTTCTCTCATAATCTCGACCGTCATTAACTAGCAGCAGGAAGGTCAATGGTGTAGAGGCTTCTTTCCATCCTGGTGAATTGCGGTGACTGCACTCAAGACTCAACAACTTACCTAGAATAGCTGAACTGATACAAACATGTAACATTTAGACTCAGCAAGCAAAGCTCTCGAATGGACTCTTATGCATTAATAGTCGCTGAGAAGGCCAACTTCTCAGCTATTTATTCAAAGATTGGCAAACTTCTTTAACCAGAAAACAAATACGTCAACACCGCTTTGAAAGCCAACAGAAGCATTCTAGTATCACACCCTAACAGTACATCAATAAATGCGGTTTTCCATTAGGGACATATCAGCTTCACATCTTCGTATGAATGCACCCTTAAAGTTTTTTAATCAACTGTCAATGTCAAAACGTTAGTTAAAGTCAACATTTTCATCAGGGTAAAGTTTACTTTGGAAATTACTAAAAATTACTATCGAATTTTGGAGTCGGTGGTCGCAACTTGAAGATCCCTTATTCTAATTTTCGGTCGTCGTAATCGTCCCGTCTGACAGGCTGTGTGTGCTAAAGAACATAAGTTTAAGTCCCTGTTTTGTCAAAAAATACCAAAAAAAGAAATATGTGCCGCTCGAAGCGATGGTTTATCGTAGCCGTAAGGGCAACGATTCAAAATGAGCCAAATTAGTAGATTCCACGTCATTCTCATGAATTGGACATCGCTCAAATGGTACTGTGTCGTATTTTGCGAAAGGAATTCGGCCTGCATGCTTACAAAATCAAATTGACTGAAGAACTGAAGTCTCAAGATCAACGCCGAATCTTCTCTAATTGGGCTTCTGTGAACCTTAAAGAAAATGAAGAATTTGATCGAAACATTGCCTTCAGCGATGAAGCTCATTTCTGCCTCAATGGCCTTGTAATTAAGCAGAATATGCGTTATTGGTCAGAAAAAACCCATATGTGCACCTTAAAATACCGTTGCGTTACTGTTTGTTACCGTTTTCAAGCTGGAAATGTGACTGGGCCTTCATTTCTCGTGGCTGAAAACGACCGTCATATTTCCGTCAATGAAGAGCGCTATAGTGTTACGTTAGAAGATTATTTGTGACCAGAATTGCATCAACTTGACATCAGTTATATGTTGTTTCAACAAGACAGTGCCACTAGCACGCCTCACAATATATTTATTGAAAGGCAAATTTGGTGAACGTGTTATCTCGAGGAATGGTCCGGGCGAATGGCCGCCTCGTTCATGTGATCTAACGCCATTGGATTTCTTTTTATGGAGCTATATTAAGTGACTGGTCTATGCCGACAAGCCTGCCATTTAAGAGGAGCCAGATTTGCCAGAGGGGTGGAAAATTGGGTCCGAAGAATTGACCGCTGTAAACGGGCAAGAGGGGGTCATATCACTATGTCCTTAATGGAAACCCCTCTATCATCACAGCGGCATACATGCAAAGCAATATTTACCCCCTTTGGTTAAAAAAGTTTCTGTGCGTTCAAAATTTCAAGACTTTTTAACCGAATCCTCAGATGAACTGTCAGTATTTTTTTTAGTTTATTTGAATCTTTGATTTACGATTAGATTGGCTTACATGAATATAGATTTGTGACTTTTTCAGATTTTGATATTAAAATACCTTTGATGCGAACATAATAAATAATTTGGAATTTTTCATGTTTGAACAGAAATATCGCCACAACTCAGTTCCAAGCAACAGACGCCCGCCATGCCTTCCCATGCTTCGACGAACCAGGTTACAAGGCCACTTTTGACATCGCTATCACTCATGGTGTCAATTATGAGGCACTCTCGAATATGCCAGTTCTTCGTGTGGAAAATACGTAAGTCTTCGTGCTTGTTTTGAATCCCTTTTTTCAGATTTACTCCTAGGACATAAGTTTCCCTTGATCATCATTGATTTGCTCACAAATTGTTGCATTTTTCATTCACAGGTCGGTTACAACGAGGACTACCTTCTTCCATACAACTCCAAAGATGTCAACTTATTTAGTCGCCTTCATAATTTCGGACTTTCAAAGTACAGAAAAGCTTCAAGGAAGCGTTTTGCATAGAGTTTTTTCGGCGCCTGAATCGAAAAATATGCAATCCTTTGCTTTGACAACCAGCCAAAAAGCTCTCGATTATTTGACGAATTACTTGGGTGTGACATATGATTTGCCAAAATTGGACAATGTTGCAATTCCCGATTTCGGTGCTGGTGCTATGGAAAATTGGGGTTTAGTAACATATCGCGAGGAATATTTGCTATTTGACCCAGCTAAGTCTTCGGTTAATACCGAGCTAAACATTGCCATTATTATTGCACATGAATTAGCACATCAATGGCTTGGAAATTTATTGTCTCCCAAATGGTGGCAGTACCTTTGGTTAAATGAAGGATTTGCAACACTCTATGAATATCTGACGATAGTTGATGTGAGTATAACCCATAATTTGACTATACTATGCCTGATATTTGATATTTGACTATACTGTACCTGACATTTGGTAATCACAGATAAGGTAAGACATAATCTGAAGAATCCTGTTTCCTTTAAACGTTTTATAGTAATATATTGTAGCTTTGCTTCAGGGGCATAAGCAGGGTCAATTTTTATCGTTATTATGTTCAGTGAGAAAAATTAGGTCTTTTGACGGTAATGACTTTGTAACGAACCTTCTTTTTGATTCCCTTAGGAGATTTTGGAATATTCGAAAAGCTATTATAAATAAAAGAATATTCTATTAAGAAAATCACATCCAGAAATCACATCCACATCCATCCAGATCCAGAAATCCAATTGGCAGTGGTCTCAGTGGTGCTACAGTTTTTTTAGGTCCTTGTCCTCCTTTAAATGACGCTTGAAATTTTCTTGTTAAGGTTCCCATGTTTCATTTGGAAAAATCCGTGTGGGTATTTACTATTCTAGTAAATTTGAGAGACGTCATTTTGCCACTAGTATTCGCCCCTGAGTCTCATTTGTAAGTAAGATATCTTTCTAGGTATCTGTGTTTTATCGGTCTGCTGCACATGGTCAGCACCTTACAGTTTCCTTGACTTGACAATTTTATAGTGGTCTGCCTTCTATAAAGTTTCATGCAATTCGTAGTTGTGGTTTATCGTCTTGACGTTTTTTCCTATAGGGACCTTAGTACCCGCGCTTAAATTAGTTTATTAAGTTTGCGTATTTTGACATGAGCATTTACGGCTTTAGGATGGCTTTAGGAATTTACATTCGTGTTAGCCTATGAATGCTGTTGGTCTTAAGAGTTGGCGAACAAAATATCTTATAGGAGAAATGTTTCCGTCGATTCACTTCACCTGATTGATTGCCTTTCGCATTTTGAAGTCAAGTTATCAACAACGTCAGTCAATTTAATCAACGTCAACGTTTCCTACCCTTCGATCATTCAGCAACATATTGGGTTTGGTGCCTTTTTCCTTATTTGCACGATGCGTTTCGTTTAAGGGCTCTTCTTCTTGAATGAAACATATACCCTTATAGGTATGTATAGGGTAGCGTAACTGCTAATCTATGCTAACCTTTCGACAAAACATACAATCCGGATCCGGAAAATTTTCCAAGCAGATTTTTTATTGACTCAAAATTTCCATAATATTGGATGTACATCTAGAAGGAGATGCGGTGAGATGTGCATAAATATTCTAATGAATATTGTATCCATCCCACATTGACCCGGATATCATTGCACCGAAAAAAAATTTCTCACCAAGATTCAATCTTAGAAAGCTAGCCGACTCCTTCAATCAGCTGCGGCGTTTGGTCTTCAAGCTCTTTATCTTGCAAAGCTCGCTTTACTAGCTACAGCTAGCAAAGCTCCCTATATTCGTTTTTTGTAACGCTTTTCTAGAGTTTGAGCGCTGATTTAGGCTATGATAGGATTTGATGTGTCTCCTTATTGCATTTTCTTGTGTTATGGTTAACAGCGGGTTAGAGCTTATTTAAATATTGTGAAATGATTTTGAGGAAAAAATCTGCAATACCTTTCAAGTTGTCTTTATAATATCATGAGCAGCTTCCATTTTAATTCATAAGATCAGAAATTTCTTTATCGAACAAGACATGAATACAGAGTATAGAAAAAAAAAGGAAACTTATAAACATAAATAAAAAAAATTAAAAAAAAAATAAATATGGAATATGGATAAAAAAAAATATAAAATTCATCACTCGAACCGCCAAAATCTTATCCTACCCTAATTTTAAATAAAATAGATTAAGAGGATCAAGTGATGGATAAATCGGCTTGAAAATGTTTAAGTCGTTTGACGGTTATGATATAATCAAAAGTTTTACAATATCTCAATTTATGAACTCTTAACCTGCGTGAATTACATGCCGTTGTGTATGATTCGCAGACAGGAGCAACTGATGAATCGCTACACTTTATTTACTTTCATTCTGCTAGTTTCAATTGGTATTCCGATTGAATTCAAGGATAACAAATGCGAAGGTACAAAACTCCTTAGAATACATAGTGACCTTAACGAAAAAACACAAAATATTTTTGAACAGATTCAAGCCTGTGTATGCGGAAGTCAAATACAGGATACATCATTTAAAATGTATATTCAATATTAGGGCGCAGTGATAGAAAGATTAAAAGTTTTTTTGACAGCCATATATATTGAAATTCTATACCACTATTGATGAAACCAAGGTGATTATAACCCAAATCAAAAGTAGATTTTATTTCCATAAAAACATTAGGGTCAATCATGTTCCCATCACCGTTTAGAACCGATGACTGGACATTCTCCCGATAGACTGCGTTAACTTTTAGAAAAGAAAGTTAACTTGTTTTTAGAAGAAGTCTTTTTGGAACATAATAATATGGCTCAGCTTGTCATAGCTAGTCATCTGATCAAATTAAACAAGCAATATCTGTTTACCTCAAAGCGAGCTGAAAGCAATATTCAAAAAATTAAAGGATCGAGTTGGCTGCTTTGAGGTATGCCAACTTAAATATTTATTTCTTTAGACAAACATTCTTGAAATTTAACGTCTTAAGTCCAATTAAAGATATATGAATCAAAGGACTACAGAAATGAATTACGTACTTTGAGTGTTTTAAGTATTCCTTTATCAGTATTCCGTGCAAACTCGGTGGTATAGAACAAAGCACCCCATGTATCTCGTCCTGATGGAGATCATAGGAGACTCGCTGTTTCCTGAACGCATAGCAACAGCAGATTATTCCATCGAAATTCATTCCTGGTTCTCATTTTATGTAATCGGGAAGATGAAATGATTTAAATGTTTATTCTATCTTTGAATGAAGCAAAATAAGGGTTCGAGTTCTAATTAAGTCCCAATTCAAACGTTTAATAATGTTGGGAAGACTCAACCTATGAGAACATAAGACTCAACGCCTATGATTCTTTTTTATAATTCATAATCTCTCGCGAGAACTTCCCATCTAATGGAAAAGTGTTGCGACTGGTGTGTTTAGGCAAAATGAAAGTGACAGTACATCAGTTCATGCTTAAAAAAATGATTCCCTCACTTCCTTTTTTATATATGCTGCTGAATTTTTAGGCCCTGATCTCGTGATCAACTCGTGATCTAAAATTTCAGCAAACGTAAATTTAATAAAAGTGTCTTATTGTAAAACTTTTGCCGCAGTTGATTCTTACTCAGTAGAATTAATAGCAGTAATTGGTTAAAATTTCAACTAATGTTGAAATATCGTTTGTTTTATTTAACCATGAAACTGGGCACATTTCTGGGCACAGCATACTTATAACTAGTCCTAAAATTTCACGCAAATTCCTAAAATGAATAGATTCGACCAAAATAAGTTTAACTCGTTTTGGATTATCAAAAATTCTCTGGTTTTTTTGCGTAAAACAAGACGCAAAGCTCTCCCAAAGCATTTGCGTAAAAACGCAATAAAAACATGAATCTGCCTGTGCTTTTTCTTTTTCTCTCTCGCTCTCTTTCCCTCTCTGAAAGATGCCACTAGAGAGTATTAACGCTATATTTGCTTTCGCTATGCTTGAATATTAATGTCTGCCTTGGGTTGAATATATCAATTAAGGCATCATTAGGTAGGACCATCTGCTTCAGAAGCAAATATCTTTTAAGGTTTTTTCAAGGGGTGGCACTGGCGACGCAGAAGTGTTCGCTAGCCTTACAGTCAAGACATAAAGAAGGCAATGAATGAGTGAGTGAGTAAAGCGTGTTCATAATTATAAAGATGCAGGTAGAGGGGTATGGAGTTGGACTTTTTGAACTGTGATTCCGATGGAATCTACTCCGTTGAAATTCAGTATAGGTTAGATTACCTAAAGTGTTTTTTTTTCATCATTTTAACATTTTCCGCAAGAAGTTTTCTTTTATCATTCGGGGAAGTAAAATTAAAAAAAGTCCCCGGCGCCAAGTTGGGTGAATAAAGGCATAATAATTATGCCATCAGTGGTCTTGCAAAACCAGTTGCCCGACTGCCAAAAATCAAACCCTTCAAGCAAAAAAATCAAGCTCTGCCAAAACATAATGAAAGAGACCCCACGGATGACGCCTCTCACACTTAAAAAACAAATCAGTGTAGGTTTGATGTTTGATTTCAATTGACTCTTGATTTTAATTCTTTCACTTGATAATTCTTTATCTGTGATTTCCTTGGAAAAACCGGATTACTTTGGAATTTCGCTTTCGAAGCGAAACATGCTTCCGCGCGACCTTCCTGCTGTTCAGCAGTCGGCAGTTGTCGATTTGGCAGATAGGCATTTCTTCCTGGACAGCTACACAATTACTTCAAAAGTTCGTCTTTGATCTTTCAAGTTAATTGAGCGAATTTTTCCAACATTTCCGTTGGTTTTGGCCGTGGACGGATGACAAGAGCGAGTCTTGTAGTGAATTGACATTTGACAATTTTTGAAACGGGAATACCTCTCAAACATTGAAGTTTTCCCAATATCATCATCTTATATGGGCCGCTTGTAAAATGTCAAGAGTTCCTGTATCGGTTTTCCGAACAAGAATCAAAACTTAACGGACAGGCACTATTCACGAGAATCAGCCATTGCCAATTCGACAAAAATACAAAACAACTGTCAAATTATGGGCGTACGTTCCGAAGGATAGGGAGATGACTAACAACACTATTTGGACTAAGGATAATTTAATTTGGTTTATTCGCTGCTTAGTTTCGACTGATTGGCTAACAATTATTTATTCATAATCTAGTAAACCTAAGGTTAATCAAGTAAATCTTCCTTAAGTAATTTAGGTGTGACACTTGGCACCTTGCAATGTCCTTGCACCATCTGCTTAGCATCTTTCACGAATGATGATGTGCGGTCCATTTACGACATTGCCTTATTGCTGGTTGTTGAATGAGTATTTTTTTGGTGAGATATACATAGAAATATGCCTAGAATGCACACATAACTCCTTGTATACATAACTGTGACTTAAACATTCACATAAACCACAGAACGGAACATACTTTAGCGACGACATTTGGCTTACTGACACGGCAATGCCTAGCGGCAGAGTACGAAACTTCTGAAACTTGGCCCACTACAATATGAGTTCGATTTCTTTGGGTAACCACTGGTCTATTATTGATGTTCCCTGTCATTTAGATTTTAGTATAACGTCAAAAGTCCTCGTATGCTCCTGCCATAATAGTCTGTCTAGTTTCATTATAGATTTATCTTCTGTAAAGTCTTATGTCAATAGAATATATTGTCATATGACTACAAATTATGATTCAATGACGATTTATAGTGCGCCAGTTTTGATTTCCGTGTATCTTGCTTCCTAAATTGATCTTGTCTACCACCAATGTCTCTTATATATATTGCAGTAGCGACATTAAAGAATAATTCGTCGAGATTGTCTTCTTAATTTTTATTTATTAAAAAATTATTGGTTGATTAAAATCTTCAATATTAATATTTTCCTTGGGTCTTTCTGTATCAATTTTTGCTTTTATTTACTATTCCAATTAATTTTGTATTCATTTTTGCAGTCACTATAACACTGTTTTTCAATTTAGACTCTAATGTATTTCTTATGGCTTTAGGGGCTTTTCACAAGAAACTTTTGGCCTTATTGTTATATTTTTCTCTTCCCTTTCCTTTAGTTTTTTTTTTGCTTCGAGTGTTTTGTCATATAGAATTTCAGGTTGGCAGGTCGTGGTTCTGCATAAATAATGCCTGTCGCAACATCAGTTTGGTTTATTTTGAATACTCTCGTATTTTAAATTTAGAATGTTTTTCAGCAAAATTAGTTATTGTCAACATTATCTAGTTTCCGACCATATCCTCTGAGCCATGGAACAATTTATGTATACCTCCAAATAATATACCTTCCTTTTGTACGAATACAATAATTTTGATAGACGCAGAAATGTTTCATTCTAAATGAAGTAAAATTTTGGCAAAAATCTAGCAATTTTATGCGCTGTTTTGTCAATGTTTCTCATCCAGAAAATAAGGAATTGGATCATCAATAAGAATATCAATAGGAATCCTCAACAATAGGAATAACTTGTGTCAAAATTGGAAAATCTTCATTGTTTTTCCAGCAGTTAAAAACATATTTACTTAATATTCACAATGTACTATCCAATTATCGGCAAACATATGGAAACTATTTTATATTCATAAATCACTAAAACCAGCTGAAAAATGAATTAATTTTACATGTTACGTTGGAGGGCGTATATCTGCCTTGAAATGGGAAATTATCCGTCAATATCAGTGCTGACAACCCCTCGTAACAGTTCCCTAACTAAGGTAGGTGAATCGTAAAATTTGCGAAATGAAAACTTTTTCTTTCGTGATATGCAAAAATAATATCAATAATCACATTTTCCATAATCTTTGGTTACCTTTGGTTTTAAATTTGATAGTGAGTTACATGACAGTTCGACAAGCAACACTGTAACAGGATGGTCACACATATGACTTGAATCCTGAAATTATAACTAAAACGGTCGTTGAATCATGCACTATACTTATTCAATGTTAATTAAAATTTTGAAAACGCTAATAAGCGAATCTGAAGCTTAACTCTCCTTAAGCATAAGGATATGCTCATAAATGGCCATAACAACGGAGTAATTGATTTGAACATGTTTGATTATTGACTTAATGTAGCTGTTATATCAACTTGGGTTACATTTCCTCCATGTTCATTCGGCTCGATCAAATTCAACCCGAAGTAGAACATCTGTCAAAATTGTGTGGAATGGGTGGCATGGAGTTTGTGTGGAATTAACATTTCCGTTAAGTTGATTCTCCTGTGGCTATGGACAGCAAAAATTTGTTGATGATGTTGCACTTAATGTGATGATATTGTTTCGTAATATAATTGAATTATGGACGAAATATTGTTTATAAGTATTTGAATTATAAAATGAGAATCAAAACATATGCTCGAATCAGAGCGAACAAATATTTTAACGTTTGTGACCACAGTTCAGATGACAAAGATTGCGGATTCATTTTTACTTCCTATGAGTATTTTGAGTAAGTGTTGGTGAATTTGTGTTAAATCGCGTAAATTTTGTTGAATCTGTCGCATTCGCGTTAAATGAAATTTACCATTTTGATATTTGCTAATTAGAAAGCACAATCTAAGCAAATAACTTGCAACTTGCAACTCCATAACATCAAAGTGACTGTGGGGACTGGTCCATTCGCAATTGACGTTGATTATTGGTCCGTATTTCATTCGAGGATCAGAGGAGCTGCCATCTCATTAAACGGTAGTCATCATCAGACTATTCTCAATGCTTTTTCGTTCCTGCAAATCAATGGTATAAGTATTGAAAATGTTTAATTCCGACAGGATTTCCGTCAGAACAATCGACTTATTTCAAACGAATTTCGGAGGAGTTATTACTTCACCGATAAAGATAAAGTCAATTGGCCTTTAAACTTATTTGAGTTTATGCCTCCAGATAACTTTCCTTTGAGCCAAGGATTTAGCCTTGACTTTGCACTAAAAATCATAGATACAATATATGGTGAAACCAGTTGTATTGAAATATTTGTCAAAATTGGCTTGATTGAGCATGTTTTGTAAGTGCTAGTTGTCCAAAGGGTTTCAATATTTTGTTTCAATGTAAAGTTCTCAAGAATTAAAAAAAAAACAATCAAACCTGCACTTTTTTCTTGGTCCTTTCAAACTAGACTTCATCCATCACTAGTTGGTACTGTTCACTATCGTTTGGAACCATGTTAAAGTAATTGTGATTTCAATGCTAGAGGTTGTAAGAAAAATGTCACATTGCGCAGAAAAGTACGCATAAGTTTCTTATCACAGGATAAGGATCTTAATTGGAATTAGGTTCAATTCATACAGAAAAGAACTTGTACTCTGATCAATAAAATAATGCATATCATGTATATTTTCCACAAATTGTAATGAAAATAACTGAAATTTTTTGCTATTATCAGCTCCAAGAAATTCTTGGACATACTGAACCGCCACAACTATTTGATAAATTACCTATGATATGGTTAGTCGATGATATACAATATCATAATAATTGTGCCCAACACATTATTCTAGTGTTGCTATATCGATCAAATAGAGATTAAATCCTGTCCAGTTACATTGTACTAATGAATGATATTGTTGCAAGGGTTATCCCCGTTTAATTGAAGTGTAGATGTCGGTGCGATTGAAAAAGTCAGTTATGCTCGACTCGCCAATATTCCTGATAAGATATATAAGTTATTAAGTACTTTTGTAACACTCATCGGTGTGATCGATCTATTGGTTCCAGTGCTAGATTATTGTATAACCATCGGGACTTTCACATTAATTAGATTAGATTAGATAAAATTTAGATAAAGTTATCGCAATTATTTAATTCTAATGGAATTTCATAAATTTTAATTGATGATTTTTGTCTGGAGATTTTATAAAAATGATTTCCAAATTGCTAAGGTCGAGCGGCGCTAGATAAAGAAAGGATTAAAAATAATACAGTTATGCAGTTTCCAAAATATTTTCCAACTAAATATATGAATAATGATTTGTAGTTTATCTGCTTTTGGGCACGCAGGACTGATCAGTAGGAGTCATGAGAATCCAATGATATACATCGCAGCAAACCCATTATATGTTAATATTACGGTGGTATATTGGCTTACTTTTTAATTAATGTCAATAAATATTTTTCAGAATTTTTTTTGTCAACCTCTCCGTAGTCAGCCAGGGCTCTAAACTATGAGTTGTCATACGAAAGAGTCTTTGAGAAAACTTAATCAAATTTATTTTCTGAAAAACCTATAGTATGTTTTCATGCAATTTATTCTCAACTAGAACTGTTTCGTACTCAAAAATTAATTCTTCGTTTATATAAAATAGTTTTGATTTACTTCGAATTACCCAATGTGTTCGATGTTAAATACGTACAACTTCACAGTTGATTATGTGTCAGAAACATATGTCAGCTGACATTAGAAACGTCAGTTCAGTACAATTCTCACTGTAGAACAGAACACACCGAAGGAATGTGTTAAAATTGTGAAGTTTTATTTTCAAAAAAACTCCTCAGGTTCTCTGTTGCAACGTACGCAGAGAACTTACTGTCGCAGTAGAAATGTACAAACAGCAAATTGGCAAATAGTGTGTAAATTCAACAAAAACGGATCTTTTGTTATGATCAAAGCCAACGAGCAGGATCTGTTGACATCGAAGTGGAGTTGATATTGAACCCATTAGATTCAATGTTCATCAAAACTCAAACACATAACATCGGCGATGGGCTCAGCAGTATGGCGTATCTCCAGACATTTTGTGAACTATTTTGAAGATTGATTCGTATTTTCCTCAATGGAAAATGTAAATTCTACAAAAATTGAAGCCAGCAAATAAACCAAGTTGCATTCAATGCGTTTAAAACATGCAAAACATTTTGAAAACTGAACTTGATTACTAGCGCTGTTTGATTGTGAATGGTGGAGGGTATTTCTCAAGTATTATTTCAAATAAGCGTCAGCGCAAGTTGTGACAGTTCAAAAATATGTTAAAATAAACAAAACGAAAACAATCTATATGATTAAATTTGTATGTTTGCTGAACTTCAGGTAGCACAAGAATACAATCCCGTATTCATTACTATTGTTTGGAACATAGTTGATGAGAACGCATATTGAATACACCAAAGGCAAGTTTTGGATCTGCGGTACCTGCATGTAGTCATTTAATTTAAATACAAAAGTCCTTCCTGGATCTCTGCAGAAACAAAGGAAACTTCGTAGTTCCATAGACAAACCACGAAACTGAGGTTTGTCTTCTTTTCGGTAGTATGCTTGTTTCCAGGGCTTTGTTTGAGATTTTCTATTTGTTTGGTAATTTTGATGTGCCATGCATCCTTTATTTTGCTCAGCATACCGTTTAGTATTTCATCTAGTTCACAATATGTTTCAATTTGTTCGTTGCTTAGCCTAGTAGTCAGTCTTTTATCTAGCAAATCCTTTGTGCCTTTGAGATCCATTGTACAGTGTAAATATTTTCGGGGTTATCGTTGAAGATTTTTCAGATGTCTTTGACAATAAGCTCGTTGTTCGTGTTTGTTTTGTAAATTTTTTAAGGCATTCGTGGGGTCAGGGCAAATATTTACATCGTTTTTGTTCCTGAGTATGCTGTCTTGTAGTGCCGTTAGGATTGCCATTAGTTCAGCGTATTTGAGGTGTTTCTGATGTCGAAGGCTGTAGAAATGTGTTGGTTATGATAGGTCTACGCTATTCCCACTCCTATGCTGTTTTTGGCTGAATCTGGTGTACAGATTCCCTTTTTCTGTTTTATTTATTTTTTTCGGGAAGATTGTACTCCCACCTACTTGAAGATCCCGAAAGTTTTTGAATAATGCCCTGCCTATTCTGGTCGTTGTTTTGAAGTTTGTTGGTTTTTGGTCTTGAGATCACTCCAACCAGATTTTGCAGAAGTGATATTTGATTTGTGAATATGGTGTGCATAAGTGCTTTCCGGTTTTGGTTAAAAAAAAGATTGTTTTCTAGGGATAATTTTTTTATTCAAAATATTAGCCATTGGATTCTACTCATTGATCGATGTTATTTATTTTAACCAATTGACAATAAATGTCTGCTGATCGTTTCCTGTGACACATTTAATGCTTCTGGTGATTGCCATTGGGTTTGAGTTGGATAGTCCAATCACTCTTGCGATTACTTCTTTTCGCATTGTTGTGGTCCGTCAGATCACTCACTGTCGTTTAGATTGACATTACCACTTTTGAATTGTCGAAATGGTTGCTTTTACATAGGTTTTTACAACAGGCAAATTTTTACTATAGTCAACGATGACCTTCAACAGCTTTTTCTTATGTGTGTGTATGTTTGTGTGTATTTGTTGATGGAAATGGGAGGGGGGAATAGTTCTAAGCGTCTATTCAGGTCATTGCCATTTACATTTTTGTTTCGAAAAAGTATGTATAAAAAATGCCAGATGTCTTTGTTGGTGTCGTTCTTTCTCTGGTGCTAAGAATCAGCGTATTTTAATGCTGCCGTTTCCTTCTTCTGAGATACGATGCAGTTTACTGGTATATAAGATAAAAAGTGTGTGACTTAGCTTTACGCCTTGTGGAAGTCCGTTATTTACCTAGGTTTCTTGTCCGTTTAGTGTAAGCTGTCTCTTTGTGAAAGGATTTTATAATTTTTTTAGCTATGTCAATGCGCTCAGGGCTACTCGTTTGCATGCATTGGCAATGTCTATTACCGTAACAAATTGTAGGTGGTATATTTTATACGTGATATTTTTTATAGACCGTGTTAAGACATGTGGTGATTATTTTGTCTGTAGACATGGGAGTATTTGGATACAAGTTCGTTTTTCCAATTTAATTGTGGAGTTTATTTTAGGGTATTGGCTTTCTTGATGGCTACAAGCCATAAAGAGATGGTTCTTAAATTTTGATGTTCGATGGATCCTTACCAAGTTTTAGAATCGGTATTATTCGGACACTGCGCATAAGTTTATTGCATTGCTTATTGTTTCAAGTAATGTGTCTTCGCTTGTGCTGCCCGTACTGCAGTGCTGTTTGCAGTGATTATTCACAGAAGGTGAAGAACATTATGCAACAATAAGCTATACATACATAAGCTATATATACGGCTGGTGAGGCAGACAATTCAGTCACATGAAACACTACCACTTATGCAACAACGCACGTTATATGAAAGGATACAGGTCATAAACAAACATCCCATAGACAAGCCAAGGACCAATGTTACCTTTCTCTCACGTTGACAATTGTGCTCAAAAACTGCTTGACTTCAATTAATATTCTGGACGCGGTCGAGATATCGAGACCAATGAAGGAAAATTCTCAGGAAAGACAAGGAAACAAATGGTTTTATCAATACCAATTTCGCATATGTCATCCCTGAATCTCCTAGTATGTTGAGGTAGAAGATTCTAGCCTGTTAGCGATACTGCTGTAGGGCGCTTACAACTTTCCAGTGCTATGCTGTATGTAGGTTTATCTTCGTTTTGTTTAAGTACAGCTAAAAAGCTCAGCTTATCCTGCGGTCAGTTTTGTGGATATAAGCCATTTCGTTTCAGAGGTTTCATTTCTTTCTTTCTGTTACTAGGTAGCACTTTGATTATCTTTACATAAATATGGCCGAATGAGCCATATTCAGGCCATAAATATGGCCTGACTCAGGTCAGCACAAGTTTGTCCGCAATTTTTAGAAAATTGTTTAGTATCCAGTACTAAAAATTTTTTCCAAAAATCGAGACACAAGTCATCATCAATTTAGTTCAAATGAGACTTTTCAAATAAAAGCACGGTATCACATACCGATAAAAATTTTTCTCCATTTTCACAAATTCACTCATAAAACGTCCACTATTGATGGGTGCCAAGCAAATACTAAACAATGTGGAGTGTTAAAATTTAAAATTTATGCTTAATGAATTGTCTACTTTTAATACAGTGACATTTTTCAAAAAACTACCGCCATCACTAGGTCAGACCGGCTCCTTATAGGATTACCCTCATACGTCAAAAGCGCCAGATTAAATCCACTCATTCTTTCCTGTGTTGTGGGAGAGTGGATTCTTTCTAGTAATTATACCACATAGCAATTAGAACTCTCCGAAGAAACTGCCTTTTAACTTCCTTTTTATTATCTCTTCTGCGATTGAACTTTTAAATATTTCATATTTTATTAAGGAGTTAGCTCGGAAGGTAGAAACCGTTATGCGCTTTGAGATCCGGTATCGTTGGACAAAAATCTTTAAGCCAGATCACAAGACCACAATACTCGTCCTTCTCTTCTCTCAAAATTTTCCTTGATTGCTCCAGAATTCCTAAAACCATGCAGTTTTGGACTGGTTGTTGAAAAGTTGTTAAGAAAAACATCCCTTTCGTCCTTAGTTTGCCTGCGGGAAGTTTTATATTTATTCATTGATGGAGAATGTGTCGTTGTATTGGTGCTCGTCATTCATGCGGATCAAATTATCTGCCCTTTCCAGGTATCTTTGTAAAGGCCCATCCCATCACAGGTGCCTTTGTGGAGGCAGGGGCTTTCTAACACGTAACTGAATAGATATAACTTATTGTTGCAGTACCTTTTTGACCTTCTGTTGTCTTCTGTCATTAAGTTGAGCATTCCAAAAAGGACTCAATGCACTCAATTTGAAAAAAAATTGAGATGATTGACTGTAAGTTTATGTCGCGCTGATGTATCAATAGCGTTTAGTAGGCCTATATTTTGAGTTTTCTGTGCAGGCCTTCATTTCTTAGTTCTATAAGTAAGGTAATATGTCCTATTTAAAAGAATTATCTGTCTTTTTATTTCGTCTGTCTCATCGTTATGAAATTTGTTCTAAAAATACGATGAAAGAGTTTCATGAGCCAAAATGATGATACCATGTTCATATCATCATATGGCCAAATGTTTGATCCTTTGAGACAGACTGAATACATATGAATCCGTTATGAGCAGTTAGTCAGTCTCGAGGGCTAGTAGATGGAGTTCGATAATAAATTTAAACGTACTAACATTAAAGTTGTAAAACCGGCTCAAGAGTTCCAATAAATTTTGGGATCTACGTATAATGCTTTGACTTTGCCGACTGTTAACGAGAGAAGGAAGAAATTTTCTTATTCATAAGAAATAAGGATTATCTCTGACCACATCCGAGCTTGATAGCCCAAATTGTAAATGGAGATGACAGTTGCTTTCATGAAAATGACCCTAAGTTACGTGCAAAGTTTACAATCAAAAATTCCAGAAATTCACAGAGAAGTATGTCTGTCGGGCCGAAGATTGACACCCTGATATTTTTGCCAAAAGTGAGGGTAGAGAATAATCAGAATTCATTCCAAGTGGAACAACTGCATACTCCGAATCAGTAAGTATTTCGAATCAGCTGTAACATTTACGAAACAATAAATGAAGAAATAAACTAGAAAACTGACTTATAGCTTTTATATCAGCTGCGTAGCTTACCATTTGGCAACTTTATAACTTAGTTTTTTCCAACTTATGACCCGTCTAAAAGCTAATCCGTCCTTTCTTCAACCAAAATGCCAGGTCTTGTTCCTTCCTAACATGCACTTATTTTCAAGGGACTTTTAAAACAAGATTTGTTCTGTATGAACCCATAACAATTTGATGAACTCCCAGCAGTTCTCAAGTTCTGGTGTAACTAAGGTAATTGTCACTACAGTTGACTATCTTTGTCAAAAACCACGATAATATTCACCTAAATATTCATGCGCAAATGGACTTTCGTGATTTTCTAAAATGTTTTTGAAAATTTTGTATGTTTGTGAATTCCTATATAATTATTCCTACAAATTTCAAGAAAGTCCTTGGTAATGCCATCTGGAATTACGTTACTTTACGTTGTGTTACGTTACGTTACTATTTGAGCCTGCTGGGACAGCGTGACTTCTTCTTATTGATTGGCAACCGGTGCAGGATTCAAGAGTATTTCAAAAAATTTGGCACAGTTTTTTTTCACATCTTGGCTTAAAATAATTTAAATACTCTTAAAATATTTTAACATTTGATTTATTTTTATTTTTTGAATTTTATATTCTGAATTTTATTTTCATCTACAGTAATTATTTTCGTGAATTTCAGATATATCCTGAATACGATGTTATGCAGAATTTCATCTCTGGTCACTATTTGAGGGCCTTACTCTCGGACGGACAAAAAAATCCAAGAGCAATGTCTACTTATGTTGACACACCATCTGAAATTTCAGCTTTGTTTGATAGTGTTTCTTATTCGAAATGTAAGTCATGTTATTTTCTTTCTATTTGAAGTTGATAAAATTATGTGTAATGTATTGAACTTTATGTAAATGAGTAGAAAGAGTAATAATTAACTTTTTCGTCTGTCCATTCCTTTCAATTTGAGTGCCAGTAAAAAATGACTCTTACAATATCTCCGGGGAAATGTTATATTATTGCACCTGGCCGTACTTTTTCTATCTGACTATACAGTGTCAAAGCACTGTTGTAAGGCTCATTGGTAATTATACCTCGGAGACATATTTTTTTCATCTTGACAACTTGACTTTTTAAACAAATGAAAAGTAGTTTGCTGCAAAAATACTTAAACAAAGCGTGTCAACTTTGATTTGTGCGGTTTGGAAGTAGTGATTTTGATATATGTTGCAAAAATGATGCGGAATCAGAGACATCATTCAATATGACCTTCTGTCAAAAACAAGAAGAATTTTGATTGTCATTGAAGATGCATAAGGAGCAACCTTAAATCGCCGTAGAGCAATAGGATTCATTCATAATCAAAAGGAGCTAAAACAAAGGCAAATAAATTGAAGCTGTAAAATGCTAAAATGTGGCGTTGTAACTCTGAAATGCTGCTGATAAATTTTTGATCGAATTGTCACTGGTGGTGAAAAACGGGTTCGCCAAGAAATCACACGTGAAACGTGGGCAAGTAGTGGAGTAAACGGCGAAGCATACGTATCCAGGCTAAATTTTTGTATTTGCTAATGGTCAGTCATATATGGGGTCAGAATGGATGGATTATGACCTGTTAAAGTCAGGGAAGCCATTATCACCTGGTAAAGTCAGGTTAGACCATCACGTACGACCTTAATGGTCTCCACCTCAAAAAATCATTTATCTCAAGGTAGTATTAGTCGAAAACCACTAGTTTTTGGATTAGACATGATGCCACAATTTTCCATCGATCAGCTTCATGCTGCTATACGGGTCAAGAACTTTTCAGAAAATAGTAGATGAAACGTTTGACTTAATCGGCATTATATTTTAGGCCTTAACTATTTTGCCTATTCTATAAAGATCTGGTCAATGATGGGAATACGTGCGATTTCAAGACAAAGTATCAACATTTTATTCTTGGTTTCAAAATTCGTCTTTTTGCGACGGAATTACCGGGACAAAGGGGGAGAAATTCCATAGCTTCCGATAGCCAATTCTTTGAATTCTACATACATTTATTTTACTTCTTAAAATAATTTCATTTGTTTTCTTGTTACGAGAACACTCTGTTTGCAATAAAGAAACATTGTTAAGTCGTAGTCTCAATAATTTAAAGCCAAAATATGTGTTACGAATATTCAATATCCTTTAGCTTAAAAACTATTTAACCACCTTCTTTCATTTCACTCATAATAATGAGTGATTATACTTCATCGATTTGAAAACGGAGTATTCATACATATTTTGTTAGGAGCATACATGAGTCAGCATCGTTATCTTGTATTAAAATAAACACTTAGGAAGGGACCAACATACGCCAATCAAAGATTGTAGGCGTGTTAAGTAAGCAACCCTTTATTCTTTACTCTTGTTACAATTAGAAAATGAGATTAGTAATTCAATTCATTTAATTTGAACAATTGCTGAGCAGCTTATTTCTAACTGTCACTGTCCAATTTAATACTTTTTAACTGTAATAACTGTATAAGGTCCATCTGACACACAGTTTGACGTGACCAGTTGTTTTTTAATTATTAAGGCGTGGTATATGTGCTACTACAGTCTCGGTGTCTTGACCATTACGAACTTTCCATCACGTCAAAATCGTTTCGTTTTCTGGCTTTTGCTCCACATGCTGCTGCTTGAATCCTTATTTTGGCAATTGAGAAACATCTCATTCATCCGTTTGAAATTATAGTCACCATCTCCAATGATTATTTGAGTATTTATTTTAATTCATTTACAAGTTCGCCCAATTGAATTGCAACTTTCCAAAACGCTTTTTTATTTTTCAATAAATTTTATTGAATAAAAGCAAAAAATGTCGAAGAACGTCCAAAAATTTGTGAATCAATAGATGCTTTTGATGTGGCCTTTGATGTGATTTGACGCGGATTAAGACTCTCAAACGTTCGAAGAAAGACTTGCACGCTGCACGAATGGAACCGTCTGGAATCGTGTCCTGTTCACGGAGAAGCCCATCAACATTTCGGTTTTTGCTCCGTTTTCTGTCTGAGAAATGCCTCGAATAGAGAAGACCAGTGTTTTCGCATTCAGCGACTATGGAGGTCATTCTGCCGCTACCACTGAAAAGAAGAATGAAAGGTTTTCACGTAGCCATACTTGGTCAACGCGCGATTTGTGTGAAGGCAAATAGTTCTGTTAGAGCGTGCACTCTCTCGTATTGATATATTTTGCCGCCAACGCCTTCAGAAGACCTTCCAGACATACTCTAAAGCGCGGTATATGCGGTAAACATTCGCATTCACCTTGATGCCACGGTCAAATAGCAGAGCGTAGAGCGTTCATCGGCCGTCACCGCATCCTAAACTGTCACAAACAGTGATGTTTGACATCTGGTGGCAATCCAAATGTCAAAACTATCGCTTGACCTTTCACTTATGAAAACACGATAATTCCGTTTTTTTCACAATTGGGCAATGTACGACTTTTTCGTTCAATTCATTCATTCATTTGGATGCATACAAGCGTAACAGCTCTTTTGCTCGATGGAGCCTAATTTTTTTTCTGAACATCGCTGAGATCTTGTCCTTCTGAAACATGTCAGGCTTCGATATGTTCAACTTACAAGCTTTCTGTCTGTGACCATGACGCAATTTCGGTGAATACTAGGTTTCTCCTTTCAAATCATCTCAGGCGCTGATACTGTCCCTCTGCGTCCACTTTCAAAACGTTTTCGCACGCTACCATCACGGTAACGAATTTTTTTTCTCACAATAGCCACTTGCTACTTTTCGGGCAAGTACAACGAAATCAAACGATCATGCTTCATAAGTATAAGATAAAAATAAGATAATTTTTTTTTTGAATCAGTCGAGACGCAAATCGTTCAGTATGCTTGTTAACAATGAAATTCGCTGTCGTTCAGCACACATTTGACATATGTGGTTTGACATAAGGGTTGACATAAGGGTTTGGAAGCTTTAGCAGAGCTAAAACAGATGCAGTTCACTTGAGCAATCCTGTGCTATCGGAAGTTATAGGAACGGCCAATTTGGCTTTGATTCAAGACATGCCATTATTGCGTACTTCTTTTTTATATTAGCCTGAAACACCATAAAGTATTACTTGTTCCGCTTCAATCATTTCGACTTTTGGTATGTTTTTATTTATTCAAAGAACCGACATTTTTTAATTTTTAGTTGAAACAACAGAAAGACATTAATTATTTTAAAAGCGGTTACAGTAATATGTCTAGCTCGCCCACATCTGAAAAGTGAAATATTTTCTTGCGTGACCTGAAGCACCATCACTTCCCACCTTAGATTTTTTCCATCAGGAAAATATGTTTCTCCAATCACTCAATGTTATCCTGACTATAAAAGGAGGCAAATGCGTTCGGGGGGTATCATTTCAGTTTAACTCTTGACTTACTATATACTCCGTATTAGGCTACAATTTCCAAGATTTCCCTTTCCGATGTCATAGGCCACGCGGTCACACCTGGTTGTCGTGCTCGAATTTGGAAGAGGTCACAGGATCGAGATGATCTCTGGTCTTCATTCATCATGTAGTCCATTTCTTAAGGCTGTTTTGTCGGTTTCGTAGTTCACTTCCATAGAGAGTATGGTGCTTCAAGGCAGTGAGGTTTCCACTTCTACTCTATCTATACTTCTATACTTCTACTCTAGTGCAGAAGTACTACTTTAATTGCTCGACCATTTCTTCTTGCTCAGGTCCCGATGTTAGAGATTTGAACTAGTCTCCTTTTTCTTCATTTGTGGCCTTTAAAACAAGGACACTACATGTCGCTGTAGCATCAGCACCTTTCGTGTTCTCAAATGATGAACCAGGGGAATTTTTTCGACTCTTTTGCTAGGGACTGCATCGCACAAAGAGTATGACCTGACGATCCTTTGGGTATCTTCCTTAGTTTTTTCTTGATACGGCTTTGGAGAAGAATGACTTGTACGCGTTATGATGCAACGTATAGTATTTCTCGGATTAACATCTTCAGTACTTTTTGGTCCAATAACTTTAGAGAGTTTGTTTATGCCTCAAAACGTTTTTGTAATCGGAATGCTCAGTAATCTGTTTTCCTTCTAAGAATGATTAGTTATCGTCATCAGCTAGCTGGCCAACTCAAATTCGATGCTACTAGTTGAATTACACTGGTTTCCTTTACAAATCTGGGCCTTCTTCCTTTGACTTCAGTTCTGTCAGTTCAGTATTTTGTCACCTGAAGCATTTTTTTTATTATTTGAGGGAAATGTTTACTATGCATGCCATTGATTGATTCAGATAGTCTACCCACAGAATTGGCAATAGAAACCCTCCTAAGGGAGGGCCTTCCGCTAGATTGCATTTCACCCAATAAGTTGTAAGGATATATACCGGTAATGTCCAATCAGAGTATACTATTTTCATAGATAACAGTTGCCTATATTATTGAGTAACGCTGACATAAGTATCGCTTTTCAGTATCTATGTTCTTTGACTAAAGTGTTTATACCCAGGATCAATTAATACCGTTTTTTTTCCTATTTTCAGCTGGATGCGTACTTCGTATGTTCCAACACGTGCTAGGTCCCGCCAAATTCCAGAGTGCATTAACTAACTATCTTAAGGAATAGTAAGTACTCTTTACCTTGTTTTCTGAATCAACTAATAAGGATTATTTTTAGCGCTTACGGTGTAGTAGAGGAAGATGACTTGTTCAAGCATTTAAAAGTTGCTGCTGAAGGAGGTGTTGCTGGACTACCCTATGCATCATTAGAATCATTCTTCAAGTCATGGACGAATCAGGGAGGCTACCCAGTTTTGACTGTCACACGCAATTACACATCTGGATCTTTCGAAGTCACTCAAGAGTTCTTTGACAACACCAACAAGCCGTCAAAAACCGTTCAATGGATCGTCCCCTTCAACTATATGTATGGAAACAATGTTAGTTTCGCCGATACAAGTCCTGATGAATTTTTGAACGGGGTCTCGAGTGTAACGATACCAAGCATGAGCTCTTCAATCACAGACAAAGTATGGTTACTGCTGAACAAACAAGTGACGGGATATTATCGCGTGAACTATGACGTGAAGAACTGGGAGCTTTTGACAAAGCAACTTCATGAGGACCACAAAAAAATACATGTGAATAATCGAGTCCAGCTAGTTGATGATCCTATTCGACTTGCCTTTGCAGGACGATTGTCTCCTACAGTTGCTCTGAGACTGATTGAGTACTTGAAAAAAGAAGAGAACTATGGTCCTTGGGCGGCCGCAAACAATGTTTTCAATGCTCTGAATACTTATTTCTTAGGAGATAAAGAGTATAAGCTCCTTGAGTATTATATTGGTCAGTTGGTGTCTCCTATTTATAAAAAACTAGGCGCTACTGAAGGTGCAAACGATACAGCACATCATAAACTGACCAGAAATATTGCAATTAATTGGGCGTGTAAGGCTAATGTTGGAGGATGCGTTGATCAGACATTTAACCGATTGAAGGAAGTTATAATGACACAAAAGGAGGTTGAGCCCAGTTTGAAATCGGCAATCTTTTGCAATGGCTTGTTGAAGGGCGGTGAAGAACAGTACCGCTACATTTTCAGACGTATTCTCAACTCAACAGATCAGGCTGAACGTCGTCAGCTCATGCCAACTTTAGGTTGCTCAAGGAATGAAACATTGCTTATGGAGTTTGCAATGACTTCGACAGCTTATTCCTCCGAAATAAACTATCGCACGCAGGAGCGTGTTAATGTTTTGGGTTCAGTAATTGATAGGAACGAAGTTGGTTTGCTGACAGGAATTAAGTTCCTCAAGGAAAACCACCGAGCCTATTACTCATTAGGAACTGCTGGATTCCTGGACACTAATCCTTTGATAAGCATTTTATCCAGCATTTCATCGAAAGTCTACTCGAAGGATCTTGTCGAAGAGGTATGCGGATGCTCATACATGTTTTTCTCATATTTCCAATGTTGTTTTGACATTTCTGTTTTGCAGTTTTATGGCTTGTTGGACGAGGTGAGGAAAGGACCTCTTGGCAATTCAACCATTCTAGACAACATGAAGAGTCGAGCGGATAGCAACTTAAAATGGGTGACAGAAAATCGATCAAACTATATAAAGTGGCTTGATACCTTCAAAAACAGTGCAACGTCGAGTATTTTATCAACTGCTACTTTGGTCTTTGCGCTGTTTGTAACATTGAGAAATTACTTTTAAATATTAGACGAAAAAATACAATTGTCTTATTTTTAATTTTTGTGATCGTAGTGTTTTACTTTGTTTTACTTTGAAAAACGGAATTGAATTATCAAAGTTTTTAATATTCAGTTATGTTGACCATTTCATATGTGAAGGATTCTCGGTTGATGTCCACTAGCTACCTATAACAAATCTACATTCTACTTAAAATTGCAGTTTAATATATATTGTTGGGTTTTCTCAGGTGCGGGACGTAAATGTTCGCAAAACCGAATGAAACGCATCCGACTAATTTAAAGTTAGTTGCTTGAGAATTTATTCTGTTAATGAATTTCACTAGCACTTCACAGTTATTTTCACTTAATTACCATTTCACTTATTCGCTTTTATTTTAATTAATTAATTATTTCAATCACTTTCACTCGCTATTTAATCCGCGTACGATCTTATTTTACTTCAACTCTATTCGACTACGGCACTACTTTTAATGCGCACTGTCGCTTTTCGCTTATGCAACTTCGACTTCGCTTCATACACAAGACTTTCCTTCGCCGCTCGCTGTAGATGCTTTTATACATGTACAACCGATCCCGAATCTTCCACGCGGATCATTCTCGAGCTTACGTGCTGAGTCATTTACACACGTATTTGTTGTTTTTTACGGTGTGTCTATTTCCCCTACGAGAATGATCGAATCGTATTGGTAATTGATATTTGTTTATGAATTTTCTCTTAAGAAGACTACAGTGGTGCGTGGCATTATTCGAACATGTCACAATATATATATATAGGTCTTGTTCAGAGGAAAAATCTTTCCTGGACTGGCGTCAACGGTGATTCCTGGTTTGTAAGGAAGGCTTGCAAGGTTTTTAAGGTTGATAGGGCTTTTCCATTGCAGCAGCTTAAGTAACTCCGCATCGCTTCGAAAATGAACAATAAAATTATTGTTTTTATTTGTATCGATGAATTTGTGACATAACATGGAAATGTTAATGGAACGAATTTGAAGTATCAAATTTGATGATTACGGATTTCGCTGATTTGTATATAAATTGTAGGGTAGTCTCCTCTTAATAACTACAGTGGGTCACAGCTTATTCTATGCTGTTCATATTTTAAGTTATGAGACTCTGTAACTACAAAACTGGAAAGAATATAAACTTAAAATTGAAATAGAAACTTGTACATTTTACATATAAACTTCATTTAATGGCAATTTTTATTATTTACAAGGTACAGATCAAAATGCTTCCAAGAACATCAAAATTCCATCTCACAGCTAATTTTATGCAGTTACTGGTAATATTACAAAATTGTAAAAATACGTAGAAATTATCTAGATTTTAATATTTTGTGTGATACCCTTTTTGGTCCACAACAGCTTTAAGACGATTTAACATTGAATGAACTAATTTACGGGTAACATCTGGTGATATTTTACTCCATTCAAACTCCAAAGCCCGTTTCAGATCATTCTTGTTGGAAATTGCATGTGTCCTAATATTTTGTTCCAATATTGCCCATAAATTTTCAATAACATTCATGTCTGGTGATTGTGCTGGTGGCGTCATTAAATGGGGACAGTTGTATATCCATGACTGAACAATACCCGATTTATGTTTTGGGTCATTGTCTTGGTAGAATTGAAAATTGCACCGAATACCCAAATTTTCCGCACTTTGCAACAAATTATCTTTAAGAATCTGAAGATACATGTGCTTGTCCATTGTTGTTTCAATAAAATCCAGCTGTCCTGGACCGGAACCCGACATACTACCCCATACCATAACACTTCCTCCACCATGCTTAACAGTTGGCTTTAGGTTTTCTTTATTGTACTCTGAATTTGGCTTTCTCCATACGTAAGACATGCCATCTGAGCCAAATAGATTAAATTTTGATTCATCGGCAAAGATGACTGAATTCCAGAACTCCTGGCTCTTACCAAGGTGCTCTTTAGCAAAGTTTAATCGACTGAGCTTATTTTTAAGCTTGATAAATGGTTTTTTCCGGACAACTCGACCATGAAAATCGTGATCCCGCAGTACTCGGCGAACAGTTTCCACACTACACTTTTTGCCAAGGGTTTTCGTTCACTTCGGTGTTCAGTTTTACCGCGGAGAGTCCAGGATTAGCCCTAATTTTCCGTACAATATATCGCTCGTCAGCTTCATTGAACATTTTATTTGGTGCTTTTCTTTCTTTATCATGCACCCGGTTCTCGTGCAGGAAACGCTCAATAATTTTTAATTTACGATAGAAGCAATTTTCTGCTGTGATTCGCCGTTTTTAAATTGGTTTATGACCAACTCCCTCTGTTATATTGTCGTACGAGGACCTATTTTGTATTCTTTTCGTGATAACCTTTTCAATAACAAAATCACACTTCAGAAAACAACAAGGCAACTAAAAGACTATTATCACGGAGGACACACGAAAAATGCTTTCAGAACTGAATGGCAGAGTGAAAAATCGGTAGCTATTAGCGACTGCATAAAATAAGCTGTGACATGTAATTTGGATGCTTATTTGTTTTTCTTCGAATTTAAACAGCGAGTGACGCATTTTTTTGGTCGGTGTTCGTTTCATATTCTATGAAACTGTGATAACCATTCTACTTTGGTTTTTCATTATAAAACTTTTTCGTTTGAAAAATATGTCGTATGAAAATGAAAATTAGCTACTGCATAAAATAAGCTATGACCCACTAAATGTGAAATGGTAAGACGCACGTTGCTTTCACGAAAAATGAATTTAAAATTCAAGTCCACTCGACTCATTTTTTGCCAAATTTATTTATTTAATTTTATTAAATAATTTGCTATTTTAATCAATTCAAATGGTGAACTAATTTAAAATTAAATTTAATACATATTCATGACAATGGATTCTTATTATTTTTTTAAAATGATCTTCAATTTTGATTATAAGATAATAAATTAAAAAAAAACATTAATAATATCTTCTCTTCCCTCGGAACATTTAGTCGTTCACCTTCACTTTCTTTGATTCATGAACAGACGCATTTCGGGGGAGCGTCATCTTCGGTGTGGTGTTCAGTTCTGAGTTTTGTCGGTCTCGAGTGTTCTTGTTTATAGGTCCGTCCATAATAATCTGTTGTATGTCATTTGATATTGACATTCCGTCTGATTAGTATTAAATAATCAAGTTCGAAGTTTTACATTCAAGCTTTTGTTTGAGCTCGAAAGCTTCCTGTAGTGTTGGAACATCAGCGAACGGAACATAACACCGTTGATGGCACATCGCCGAAACGCGTCTGCAGACGAATCAAAGGAACTGACCGGGAACGACGGAATATTCCAAACAGAAAAAAAATAATTCAATTATATTAAAAGTTTTTCGTAATATATTTTCGTCGCTTTCGTCAAGAGTTACAAGAACAAAATTGATCTTTCCCTTTTTGAAAAATAAAAAGGAATAAAATTAATAATAAGTTTATTTTGTTGTAGATGTCCAACTTCTTCGACTTTATTCTCGTACTGCACACCAAATCCTTTTGGTCGCGAGTATTTATAAAAATCTAATCTTATCTCCAAAAACTACTTATCTCTAACTTGAATTTGCCTTAGTCATTAACAAATACAAATGATCTGAAGCTACTTATCTCTAGCAATTTGTGTGCATCCGATCGTTCTGTCATTAAAGGATAATTATGACTCATTCGGATGCACTTTGGTTTCTTTAGATAACCAGCTCATTGGGATGGTAGTGTATGTTCTAGGAAGTGATGACGTAACTCAAGTCAGTCCCCCATTATGGGAGCTGATTTGCATTATGTTTGCCGATGGGCTCATACTAACTCATTCTGGTGTTGTGCTCAATTCGTCGCCATATGAATTAGCATGTTGACTACTTCGGTTCAATTCTTTCTGCCACATAAAGTTCATTATAGAAGCAACTTCCCCATCTACTCTGTGAAATAGTTCTGTTGTAGCTCGTAAACTTGCCCATATCGGCACTCCATATGGCAGTATTGGGCAGTATTTAATTCCTTGTTTAACCACAGTACCCTAAGTAAAGGTAACCTTTAGTTGATCAAAGCAAAGATGCTTACTCCAGAAAAATTGCTAAATATGCAGCTGAGCTGATAATATGCTTCCGATGCTTTGTGTAGCGCTTGTTTAACATGTGAAGCGCAGACGTCACGGACTAGAACTGTGCCCAAGTACCTTGGACCTTTTGTCGCTTCAATCTTCAGTCCTGCTAGTGTTAATTTTGCTGATTTTCTGGGTACTGTCCCGCGTCAATATTGCCGAAAAGATTCTCGGATGAACTTCAAATCGAACTTCTTTACATTGATGTCCAGTTCAGTCTGTAGTACAAAGATTGAATAGGGTTGGGCGCAGGATTGACCCTTGTGGGACGCCAGACTTAATTGGGAATTCGGCAGAGATTGCTCGATTAAAACCTATATACGCACTTCTTTCTCTTAAGAAGCATGATCGCATTTCCAAAAATGACTCGGTTCGAACTGGGTTAGTTTGTTGACAATGTCACCAATCCACACAGAGTCAAAGGCTTTCCTCAAATCTATCAAGTAAATCCCTAACATTTTCATATGCTGCTGCACATAAAACTGAGAGAGCATCATCTGTTGAGTGTTTAGTTTTCCAGGGGAAAGTTCAACTTGAATGGTCTTTTCCAGGAACTTTCCAACATTGGAAAGAAGTGACGTAGGCCTTGTTATACTGATTCGCGGATGAAAATCATTTTTGCTAGTTTTCTAGAACATGGTGTTTAAGAAACCCGTAGTTGCAATTTTGTTACCCATACAACCATCTGTAAAGGCTCAGCAATAATTATTTCGACAGACAGTCGCCGGGAAAATTCCTAACTCAAAATTTCCCATCATAAGGATATAAAATAAGCAAATCTTTTACAACACCACGTGCAGTTTACCGATTCATTAGACCTTTGTTTTTATTGCATCTAGGTACTTGGGACGCTGCGACGTATGTACGCATATGCGTTAGAGTATCAACATACAGTTAAAGAATTACGGGTGGTGATACGCGTTCAGACAACACGCGAGAATAGTCGGGTTAGAGAAGCCTTGACGGATGGTTTGCAACTTAAATTTATTGATGAAAATTAGAGTCTAATGAACATTGTATTGTTGAGCATTGTTATTAATAAAGTGAAATTAATTAATTAAAAATATCCGGAGAACTTTAATACAGCGAAGCTAGGAATTTTACTAACGATCGCAAACACATGGAATGTATCCAATGTTATAGCAATTGCTTTTTATAATAATTGTGAGTAGATTGAAAAAGGGATGTAGTTCCCTTTGATGGATGACATTCGAGACCTTATCTTCTCCAGGTGACATTTTCGCGGCTGAAGTGGCAGCTAGAAGCTTAACCGAATTCGCATCCACAAGGAAATTGTTTTCTAAGATATCTACAGCGTTTTTAGAGTGGCTGAAGATTGTCGGGCCACTACCAATGACATGATTTCCATTGACAAATTCCGTAAACCAATCCTCAAAACTGGAGTAATCAGTTCGAGATAATTTAGAGAAAGTTTTCGCGGCAGAGTTGGCAGCTCCTTGTTAATTGACGACAGGTATCGCGCTCAAAATAAAGTTTGCAGGGTAATATTTTGGCTATGTAATTCTATTAGTGTTTCAGATGTTCCTCAAATTAACCGTCAAAGTGTGCTTTTGTTTTCACTTTTATCGAAATATTTACTCATTTGATTTCCATGGAAGGTCGTTTATACTCATAACCAATTGTATCCAGATTACGATGATAGAAGCGTGTTAGTAGGATCCTGAGCACTTTCCGTTTTCGATTGAGGTTTATGATTTCTTGAGGGAGATTTCTATAAGCGAAATTGCAAAATGTCTGGCGGATAGATATAGGTTCAATGGAGTTAGATAAAATCATGTTTAAGGCCTTTATGTGAGTAATTAGAGTAGATGAATATTTTGCTGAAGCTTATGGTCATTTTGAAAAGAATGGAACTATTTGTAGATATTGAAAATTTGAAGAAAAGAGTTGGAAACATAAACTATGTCCTCACAGGTAGCTGAAAATATTTAACAAAGGTTATGTTTTGATTTTGGAGCTTTAGACGAGTATGTGCCAAACTTATTGTATTTTGAGTTCCTGCAATAATTAGGAGCTTCTTTAATGCAAATTCCTTGAGTATCGTCGGTAGACCATCAATAAGGAGAACAAGGTCTTGAGCAGTTATTTGGTCTCCTTGCCTCGTATTCGTGTTCTCAGAAGAGAGAGAAAACCGGAGTGGATCATATAGCAGATATCAATGATCTATTGAAAGAATCTGTGGGGCGACCAGCGAAGAAAGATAATAAAGATGAAGCAACTGTAAAGCTTGGCTACTTCAGAGGAGGGCCTACTTATAAAATCACCTTTTTATTGCTTTGATCGATTTCTAATACATCTAAGAATATATCTCTGAATTTTTAGACCTCAAATCCCAATATTTTCGAAGTTATAGCACTAAATGCGCAGGGCGCCGAGCAGGTGTACGAACGTTGGGCAGCTGCTCTATAGAATGCGCGATACCTTCCCTTCTCGACTTTATCCGGATTAGTATGCCTGTTTCTGATATACATGAAGAAGTCCAATGGACTTTTGTAAAAATATTTGAAATTTACATATGGCACGTGTCAAGCTATAATATGGGTATGTATATTTCATGCTTGTGTACCCGCTTCTAATCCGCTAGTTTTGCTTCGAGTCTTGTCGAGTGTACATCGCTACGTGATCATGGGCAGTAATCCTAAAGATGAAAAATGGAACAGTGATCGTGCTGCAAAGCCACAAAAACGCAGGTTCCATGGTAATTGATTTCTTAGTGAAGAAAGTGAAGTCCTCAATACAAGCAGTAGTGCAAGAAAATTGGCCAGTGCGAGTACCAATAGTATAATTGTAAATTCAGGCCACTGTTATAGGATAATTGATTTTGTGACAGTGTTTCTTGAAATTTCTATTGTAGTTTTGTGTAAAACTTGTAAGCCAGACATAACATTTGTAGCGAGGGGTCATACAGGCTTGATATTTACAATTGTGTTGAAACGTTTGTGTGGTGGGCGAGAAATCAAAGCAGGACCTATAATACAATGTGGTTAAGAGATAAACAGACGAATCGTCCATATGATGAGGCTTCTTGATGTTGGCCGACAAGGTGTCAATCAGTTTTGTGGACTTATGGACATGAGTAACGGGTTGACAAAAGAATCATATGATAAAATAGTGAAACATATATCCTCAGCCTCGAAATCAATGTTTGAATATGTCTGTGAAAAAGCTGTCAAAGAAGAGCAAGAGAAAAATGTGGAAAATGGGCGACCAGCAGATAGTTTAAAAGTATCCCGTGACGGATTTTGCAAGAAATGGGATTTCACTTACTTGTTCGGTCTAACAACGCTGATTGGATATTTCTCTGGCAAAATAGTCGATCTCTTCGTTAAAAGTGGGTACTGTCAACTTATTATGTGCTCAAATGACAAATTAATTAGACACTGACGACTTTACCGAATTGTATGAAGATCATAAAGAATCATGGTCCGTAAACCACGACGGATCAGCAGGAAAGATGGAGGTGGATTCAATCATTCAGATGTTTTCAAGATCAATTGAAAAATTCAGAGTAATGTACAGGAATTATATCACGATTCTAAAACTTTTGCTGGTATTCTCAATGTAAATCCATATGTAGAAGAGTTCTCTGTTAGTAAAAATGAATGCGTAGGACACGTTCAAAAACGGATGAGTAATCGACTAAGAAATAAAAGGAAGGGGCAGAAACTCGGAGGTAAAAACCGCTTGACAGAGACTATTATTCAAAAGTTAACCATCTATAGTGGTTTGGCAATCAGAAGAAATATTAATTCCGTTCCAGACATGGAGAAAGCCGTTATGACAACGTTGGATCATTATTGTTCGACGGATAAATTTCCTCGACACGACAATTGTCCGATAGGCACAGAAAGCTAGTGTGAAAGGCGCAAAACTGAAGGCACGAATTCTCTTGCATCTTGCAAGCATCCTGCTCGATAGATTGACCAAAATATAGAGAAACACATTCGTGCAATCTACGCAGAACTCTCAAATGATGCCCTTTTGACGCGATGCTTAGGTGGACACACGCAAAATGCAAACGAATCGTTCAACTCCACTGTCTGGCGCATGTGCCCGAAACATTTGCATTCTGGCCAGAAAATCGTTGAAATTACTGCTCACTTGACTGCAGGAATTTTCAACGAAGGCTTTTCTGTAGTATTAGGTTTCATGCAGCTACTTAAGTTACAATTCGGCCTGCAATGCAAAACGTTTGCTGATAATGTCGACTTAGAATGCGCCAAGATGCAAAACCGAAGTTTGAGTTTCGCTAGCAAGGAAGCTCGTACGGCCCGCAGACTTCAGCAATTGCAACAAAATGAGGTTTTCGAGCAAGAGAAAGGGTTACTTTATGGTGCAGGAATAGATGATTAGCGTATTGTTAATGTGAGTAATCAAGAATTACCCTGATTAGCGTATTGTTAATGTGATTAATCAAGAATTACCCTTTTTTCTTATGGTAAACTTTAAAGCGCGTTTTCTCGAGTTTTGCCTGCCGATTTTTTCGGAATTGGTGGCCGTAATTACAAATTAAATTGACCATCTTTTAAAACAAACCAAAGCTTAAAAGATTTAGTTTCATCCCCTCTTCTATTTGAACCTCTCAGGTTCCCGAAAAAAAACTGTCAACCATTTTTTAAGCAGATTGAAAAAACTTGTTTTTTTGTTTTTTTGAAAAAATAAACTATTTTGTATATTAAATTTCACAATTTTCTTGGGGTTTCAGTGGTTCACATAGAAGAGAAGGATATCGAAATTGAAATTTAATTTGAAATTTTCATTTCGGACGAAAATTGCGAGTTGCATTTTCCCCGACGATTGGAGAGTAAAATTCCCGGGCGTTACAGCAAAATAGATAAAAATCAGCTGTATTCCAATATATCAATGTAAAAAAAATGTTCGATGTTTCGATGTTTAAATACAATCTGAAACTTCTTTTTTCGGCCTAAGCAAATTCCCGAAAAAATCCATTTTTTAGGCCTCCATCGGTAGGCCCTCCTCTTCATTTAGAAAATTTTCCGCAATTTAGAATGTCTACGCCAAGAGGCGAAAGAAGATTCAGAAGGACAACTGAACGTATTAACTCTCCATTCTGTTAATACTTACTCTTCATATTCTTGCTTACTTCTTTGTATTCTTCTCTTCTTCTCTTCTTCCTTCTATTCTCGTGCTTGATCAGAAAATAGTTACTAGGAGCATTGAGTGTTATTATTTAAATCGATGCTCCCAGGGTACTGCTCCTACTGCGTTAAGGAGGGGGGGGGGGTGAACTATTAAAAATTGTGTTTGCTCATATTTATTCAATTAACTTTCCACCCTCAGAATACAAGAAGGACAGCAAAAAATCTGCAACATATATGAAATGAAGTGTTCACCTTTCATAAACGAGAGATATACGAGAGAGATACGTAAACTGCTGTAATTGGTTACGCGTCACATTTGCCATGCTTTGTCCTTATTTATCGCACAAAACGAATACACCATCTTTTCTCTTGGGCTCACACTCTCCTGGAGCACGAATCCTTTATTGAAATCGACCTTTGCTTGAAGACATTTTTCAACTGGCAATCATGGTTGCCATGGGCATAGAATTTTGTATTAAAATAAATAAATTAAATAAAAATCAGGCAACTGTAAACAGTTAGCAATAATACACCTATTTAAAAAGGTGTGCTATTTAAAAAGCCCAGTACGTTCCATGAAATGAAAAAATAGAATCCGGTAGATTGAATAGAATAGATTGACGTTTGAGATGCGAGTGTAAGGCTGAGGACTAGGTGGCTGCAATAAGTTTTCTGATGAGATGGAATTGACAGGCGATTTCTTATCAAAACGATCCTGCGATAGAAAATGTTTGACACTGTCAAGAATCTTGCGAATAAGATTTTATTTCTGCAGAAAGAAAAAAAGAAGCTACGTGGCCGTGGTTGGTCGTCCTTCGGCCCTATAGCATATTGCAAAAGTGACCAAGAGTTGACACCTCGTCAAAAGCCGAAGTTTACTCTTCATGAAATTCATCATCATGAGCAATGGTGCAACAGACCTGTTTTGTAATGTATGATGTAGTGCTAATGCAGGAGCTAACTAAAAGTGTACGAGGAGGCAGTTTAGCTAGAACCTTATTATTACCCCGAAGGAAACCATGTCAACTCGATGTGCTGATGATCCAGAATAATCAACAAAGATCCCCGTGTTCCTATAAGCTAAGAAATATAAGTTTACTATGTCATCGCGACAACTTGAAATTCGTTAGAGTGTAATTTTTCAATTTTATAAGCTTTTATTGCACTAAATAAATAAATTTCACGGGTATAAGTATTTCTTGGATGTACGTCTTTTGCTGTGCATTTCGCTTGACATTTCGATTTACTGCATTTTTTTAATTCCTGCATATTTTGCAGATAAACATAATCAGCATTTCGCCAGGATACCAAAAGTCGTTACATGACCGTAACACGTAATGAGTTTCCTTTGTCTAACCGAAAAATGAAGATATCCAGATCATGACGCTAATTTCGGTCATGATTCATTCGTTTGTCCGAAAAATGTTGAGTTTCCTCCACGGTCTATGGCTTTTCTGACTGCTATTGACGTAATGTTTTAAAATATGTAGCCATAAAATATATTGGTCACTCATTTATTAGAATTAATTATAGTCTTATCAGGCGAATTGCTAATTCAATAAAAGTAATTATTATCCACAACTGTTGTACTATTTTTCATAGCGTGAATAATTGATAAGGGGTATTAAGGTGATAAGGTAGGTTGAGGCTTTGTAATGGCTTTTACACAAAATTACGTGATGTAATAGTTTGCCTGGCTTGGTGCAGTGGGATTTTCTCTAACGTCAAGGTGCTTGACTTATCACCAAAGGATTAATAGGGATCTCGATTGGAGAACTGTCTCTCTAAACTTAACTTTCTACCAAGATTTGGATAGAGCTCATGATAAATATGTCCCTAAAGGTGAACGCAATAGTGCGAGATACCATGTTACCGTGTAAGGGGTAGTATTGCTGAAATCTAATCGTACAATGTGAATTATCTGCCCGTTGGACCCGATGTTTTTATGAATTTTATGGCAAGGCTAAATATTTGGATCGATTTCGAATTGATCTTCAATTGATAACTAACGCTGGCAAGTGAAATAAGGATTGCCTTCGATTGCGAGTGTAACGAATCGGGGTCGTAGCATGTTTTCTGATAAATAACAAACTTAAGCGTTGAAAAAAGTCTGAATCGTTTACAAACACGAGCTAGTTTAGTATTTGGTGGTTACAAATTTTCAAAATAACGTTCACCTTGATGGCGGCTTATAATATTGTGCTTAGTTTTTTACTGATCGGAGTTAATTCATTCGTTTTAAGTCAAGATGTTTATCGTTTGTCGAACAATACAAAACCGCTTAACTATGAAATCGAACTAAACGTGGATAATAGTTGTGATGCAACCGAATTCGAAGGACATGTTAATATTACCATTGAAGTGCTACAAACAGATGATTTTATCACGCTTCATAAGTCCAAAGAAGTGGCAATTTTAAATATAACCGTATGGGAGGCTTCAACGGCAGCTCCGGTTGAAGTAATTGATTATCCTTTCAATGAGAAAACAGAAATTTTAACGATCAAATTGGGAGAAGAAATCGTAGTAGGCGCCACGTTTGTTGTAGAAATTTCATACGATGCCAAAATAAGCTCGGATAAATTAGGATTTTATCAATCTTCCTATATAAACGATGCCGGCGAAACGATGTAAGTCAAGTTACATTGAAATGTTTCACACAATCGTACACAATTACTGAAATCATTACACACTGTAAAAACTTTAACCATTGATTCGAGTTTCATTGTTTACATTAAATAATAATTTGTAACAAATTGCTGCGACCAGATCAGCCTTCGCAATTCTTCAACTTTCAGATTGAAACGTGATTTTTTCCTAGAAGAAACACTTATCGAACTCGTCCTTGCATCCGCGCCATTCAAAATTTGGCTTAAGCGTGAACATAAAATACCGAGAACGCTTCGGAAACTGTCGGTTCGACCGTTTACAACTTAAATCAGTAGAATTTCATTTGAATTGGTAAAAAGTCACTCATTTTCCATATAACAACAGCACTTTCATCATCTGCTTTGTTGTTGTTGATCAACTAATGCTATCTCTCTCTGCTAGAAGTTGATTGATAGTGATCACGCTATTTGTATAAAGGCTATAGTCGTATTGCGTAGGTGGGGTATATTTCATCGTGTGGCTTTGAACCATTATTTGAGTTCTGGGATTTGAAAAACGTATCATCTAAACAACTTAAAAGTGAGATATTTCACAATTTTCATAGGAACCTTTAAACAATCGCAGAATCTTCTTGGTGTTTTTTTTCGTGGATGAATTTAAAATTATTTCAAAGCTGTTGCGGAAAGGATATGCTTTGTTTCCAGATCTTAAAATATTTGGAAAAGTATTTCATCATTACGTGCTCGGTTTCTTCTCGAAGTTGATACTCAATTTTCTGCCCCGTATTGTAGGTAAATTACTATAGGAATTACTGCGTACTGGGTATTCAGGAATTACCAGGCTATTATATGAATAACCACCAATACTCTGCAGCCTAACTTTTCGGTCGCTAATTACCAATCTAATTACTAACGTCAGGAAATAATTCATAAACGTCGTCAAAGAACTCCGACCAACGCCTCCTGGTCCTGTTTTCCTAGCTGGGTCTGCAAATATTTTTCGAAGTATACATTCGTTGCATATACCGATCGCAGCTACCGCAGATTTGGAGGCTTCTATTCCTTGTTCACCATTGATTTCCCTCAAGTTTTGTTTCAGGTGCTTTGGACTTTTCTTGATTGATTGGAAGGTTGGTTTGTTTGGTCGATGTACGTGAGGTTATGACATGGTTATGAACAGGAAAAACGACCAACTGTACTCTTCCTTTGAATGTTTTTGCTAGTTAGTTTGCTTATTCTTAGAGTTTTCTATTATCTTCTTGCATTAGAAATCTTCTGGATAGATGCTTGTAGTGAGGAATTATTGATTTTCAATTATATCATGATAAATTTTCCAAAATGTTTTAATCTTCATTCCAAACCTTATTGGATAACAAAAACAATAAGGCAAAGGCTATCGCTGAAAGAATTTTCAGTAAATATTTTCACACGTACATCTTATATCTTATAATATCGTATCCTATATCTTATAAAAGATTCGATTTCTTTTACCGACAAAAGTGGAATTCATAGAAATCAAATAGGGAATAAAGTAATTTTAACCATTTGCCGATTTATGGATTAGACTTTAGTATAATTCTGAAACAAATTCCATTAATTTTTTAAAGATAATATTTGTTTTTTTTTTTTTTGATTATGTCCTAAAGTCTATTTACTTTCTTTATATTGGATTCTCATTCGCACATAGCAACATTAATACCAATGCAACACTTCCTCTGTCATAACGAGAACCTTGCCTAGAGTTGTTGGTCATATTACTTCGGAGTGATTCTGTTGGGGTAATGGAAATCAACCTTTCATCAGAAACGGTTAGATTGAAGAGCAATCAGTGCTAGTGAAAGATCTCCTTCTCATCGATTAGCAACTTATCGATGATGTAATGTAATGTGACTTATAGTTCCATTTTTCTTCATCCACTTTACCACTTTGGAGAGAGTTCACCTAATCTCTTGAAAGGGTTAATTCTGTGCCTGGACGATCTTCCACACGAGGAAAAAGTGTGACAGGTATGATTTGTGGTTTCCCGACTCAGCTTTTCTCAGTGCTTTACTTAACGCCCGATCGGTTATTCATTGGCCTACTTGGATACGATCAATGTGATTTGTGACCAGGTCGTAATTCCTCTAGTAACCATGATCACTACGTCATCAGCGTAGTTAAAAGTTGAGAAACGTGTCGTTCCCCACCTCAGATGTAACATTGGCGGGCTTCTGCTCCATTAGATAAGCCTTCGATGCCTGCATTTGATACATCAGTACTCTGTAATATTCCAATACGCCAAAATTATTAACCGATCTAGCGGGTTTGAAGGCATCCGTCGTGGTGAGCGTCAAAACTTTACCCCATTCACTTCTTGCTCAAATGCGCATATTGTGTATCGTCCAAAATTGAAGCCTTACTTCTGAAGAAGAAAATCACCTATGGCTCAAATCACCCAATCTCTACATCTTATGAGGTTATCAAGCAGTTACCCAAGAGTTTTGAGCATATAAAGGGACCAGTATGCAGCTGGCAGCTCTGGTAGCACATATTTCCCCTCCTGCCAATGTTTGAGAAAAACACTCTCCTGTAGATACGAATTGAATATACTACGCAATATTTCAGAGTATAGATCGTTGATAAGTTGTAACACCACTGCAAGGATACCGTTTGGTATCGTAGTCTTTTGAATATTAATTGACTGCTTCGGTTTTTCCAGTTCGATCGACCTGGGAGGGCAGGCAAGCTCGCAGACTTTATTAGGCGTAGAATGGATATATTATTTCCAGCTGAGACCTCTTAGTCCTACATGTTCATATGCGTTCACTGCGCATGGCAAACCCCTCGACGTTCATTTTAAGACTATGCGAAGGATGGTTCCTGAGTTAACATCGTAGGCACCATTTTCAGGGTTCGTAGGACTTGAGTACTCTGGTGAGAGATTCTTCTTTCAACCACATTGAGATCAGGTAATCATCAGCAAAGATTTCCATGTTCGTAAAAGCATCCTACAGTTCATCGACTTTGTTCTCACAGGATGAGGTCATACCCACATATCACATTAGCATAAAATTCTCACCTAGGTAGCTTTGAACTGGGAGGAGAACACTATTCCGCACCCAGATAGTGGTCGTGAGGCATTCGCGACAGTACCAATCCGTTTACTCTTTGTTGTGATCCTATTATCAACAGTTAATCAGATCCGTTCATCCTGACAACCTGGTTAAGGAAGCTGTATGTGGTTGTGCTATGTAACAGGTTGATCTGGATGACTCGGATCGTAGCCCACATCTTTGAACTCCAAACGCTTAACACTTTTTAGTACGTAACCCAGGTCTTCCGGTGTGAAATATCGGTGTAAAATAATATTTGCACTATATAATAATAATAATAATAATAATATATTATTATTGTATAGTGCATAATATATAATAATATATGCACTGTGTGATCAGGATCGCCAGCTTGCAACAAAAGTTGCGTCAACTGGCCTTTTGCAGTTCAGAGAAATGTGTCCAACATTAGGGCACTTATTGCAACGGGTCAAAACCAACCTTTGGCCGATTTTTCAGGCTAATCAGCAGATTTTAATTTGCTCTTTGAACTGGTATTGCGCTGCTTATTTCTAAGGGAAACCCACCCCTGCAACCTTTGCCCTCTAGTATTGGCAGACATAAACTTTACCCTAAAACGGTCCATTACTAGAATAAATTGTTTAATAACCATTTCTACGCGTTCAATGTCTCAAACTTCTATGGAGGCTTTTGGCTATAATGTCAAAATAACTCGAAAAGGAAGGAGCTCATTGAGGGCAATCTGGAACAAGCTCTTATCTGTGGCCATCTTCTTCTCGTTGATCGTTACCTTCCATTCGCAGGCTCCTATTTTTTCGGCTCAACATTTTTCTTGACGTTGGCCTCCAACTTTTTTTAGATATCAATGGAGGTCTTATCGTCTGTCAGTTTTATCCAAAGAGTTTCTGTTGAGGGTACTTGCACCTATTTTTTAAAAGGCATTGACCTGAATTGAATGCTTTCCGGGCGTGTTATGGCTACTTCTCCACATTACACAAATTGTGCCATCTTTGAGGCCTTCGGTTATTATTTTGAGCGTGTCAGTTTGAAGAAAACGTTGAAGTCCCTCTTGAGGGCATCTCACTCAGACTGTTTTACTCTTCTCCTTTCTTCAATCTTTTATTTTTTTAACGTTAACGTTAACGAAGAAAATGATAATGAGCATCAAGCATTCCTGTGACTATCTTGATCTTTTCATTTCGTATGTCCTTAGTCATCTGAGACAGTAGGGTTGAATCCCATCAAGCGCATCCAAAAAATCCAGCGTTGGTGGCATTTTCCATAATTTTTGAGTCGATGTTTATGTTTATCGGTTACTCTTCACATCTATCGTTGGCTAGTCTCGTAGCCACCTCGCTTTCAGGGAAAATTTCCGACCCGTTGCCGGTTGTTGCTGCTGGTTCTGTGGCGCCTGAATTTCATTGTTTCTGATTCGAAGAGACTGACATTTGCATCACATTTCTGACATTTGTGCAAAGTGCTTAAACGTTGTCTTCTAGCAGGTCTTCACCGGTTCCGTCACATTTCTAGGTGGTGTTCGCTGCAGTCTCGTCCTTCCCGTAAAAAAGCTTGCCTTCATTGCTGATAGCTAGAGACATCGGGTACTACGAGGTATGCGACAAAAGTCATGAGCCAGGCAATAACCTCAAGAGATCTGACAACGTTGCGTCTAGGGACCTGTGCTAAACCAGCTTAAATCTCCCGTTCACTTCCTTAGTTCGAATTGAAACTCCATACAGCTAACAGATTTTTCTGACAGCGCCATCAGTAAACTTATGTTTCGGTTGTGGCTCTCAAAAATAGAGCAACGTTGTACAATCAAATTTGTATTGAACTTGATGGATTCGCAAGAGCGATATTTGAAAAGTTAAACCAATGGGGAACATTACTTATCAAAAGAACAAGTTTCCGCTGGTGCAAATACTTTTTCGAAGGTCAAGCACACATTACAAATCAACCCATCTCAGGGAAACCTTCGACTTCAAAAACTGACGGCAACGTTGAACGTGAAAGAGATTGTTAGGATACATCAGACTATCATTTAACAATAAGGACTTGCAAACATTACATTGCCCCGTCTCACACGATCATTTCAGTCGGTTAAGGTTTGACCTAAAAACGCATTTATGTTTATCCTGATTCTCCTTTTACGCTCTATGAGTAATTGTGACTTTTTTCCTTTCCCGGAACTGAAACATGTCTTAAAAAGAGGTTCATATTTCATAATATCGTGACCGACCAGTTAGAAGCCAAACCAGTTGAAGACTTCCAACGCTGGTAGCAAGAGTGGAGCAACGACTTCGCTCGTGTCTAGCTGCCCAAAGCAACTACTTCGAAAAGGATAACATATAACATTATTCTTTGAACAAAATAAACACTTAGGTGCAAGAGTAACCTATCGCAATCGTTTTCTCAGACATCTCGGTTATCCCCACCTGTAATTGATTCGGCGTCCATCATATGTGTTGGTGGGGTATTTCCAGCATCAGGAAAGTGGGTAACCTCGCCAAGTATCCCAGTACGACCAGGTAGTAGCCAAAATAGCTGTGTATTGACTCATTATTATGAATTCCTGATTCCATGTGTGTTTAGCAGCAAATTTTTAATCTCTAACCAAATCGCATAATAGCAAATAATTCAATCATTTTTATTTTTGCAGATGTTTAATGTCAACACAATTTGCGCCGACACAAGCTCGCCGCGCATTTCCTTGCTATGATGAGCCTTCCTACAAGGCAAAATATCAGATTAGAATAATACATCCTGTGGGAACTAGCGCTATGTCAAATGAAAAAGCGATTGATTTTATGTAAGTGTTTTTCGCAGATTTATATTTGTGCCCTGGATTTACTATTTAATCCTTAATAATTGGCATTATTTTCAGTCACGGGGACGATGACAAAGTATTAACAATTTTCGAAGAAGTCCCCTTAATGCCGACATACCTCGTTGGATTCGCTGTAACAGATTTCGGTTATAAAGAAAACATTTCATCAGGAATATCGCATAGAGTGTATTCAAGGACCAACGCACTCGACCACGTGACATTTGCTTTGGAATTTGCTACGGATGTTTACAAATATTTTGCAAACTACTTTGAGATGACATTGCCTTTGGCTCAATTGAAACACGTTGCTATTCCGGACTTTTACTTCAGTGCTATGGAAAATTGGGGTATGATCACATATAAAGAAAGCCGCTTCCTGTTCAATCCTGAGCTACATCCGGCCAATTTGATGCACAGTATATCAAATGTTATTGCTCATGAAATAACACATCACTGGTTTGGAGATCTCGTGACTATGAAATGGTGGACGCATGTGTGGCTGAAAGAAGGATTCGCGACATTGTTCTCGTATTTAGGACAGGAAGATGTAAGTTCCTTATTTTCTATCCATTTAATGCTAACGTTGTGTGTTTCAGGTGAGACCAGAGTATCAACCTATCCAATTTCTGCTTGCAGAGAGATTACATTCAGTGTTTGTTGTTGATTCCGATCCTAGTATAAAACCAATGTCCAAATACATTGAAACTCAAAGCGATATCATGGCTAACTATGATAGGATTGCCTACGATAAAGCATGTTGTGTGCTGCGTATGATGAGGCATGCATTTACCGATGCTGTATTCAGGACAGCTTTGGGAAATTATCTCAATCAGCAGTAAGTAAATTATTGAATCACTGATGGTATATTTCTACTATGTAAAGCTACAATATTAAGATATTCTCTAGAAAAGGTATACCTGGATTAATCAAACAGATATAAATGAGGTACTCACCTCTAATGAAGACTGCATTAGACTTCTTTAAGTACACTATGATTAGGCCAGGTTTAATTTATGTGGCAGCCAGAACCTCAGATAGACGCATGGGTGTCGATGGTGAATGCGGTATTTTTACATAATAAGTTCTCTATCGTCTACAGAAGTTAATTCCTAGTCTCCAGGTAAGCGCGTCTATGTCCTTATTGCTTTGTGTACGCATTGTGCTTTATTTAGATGCACCACAGCGTATTCAAGGCCTTTTTGCTTTTCACGTATTCAAATTTTGCCATTTTTCTTGGCTTACAAGCATTCCCACAGGCTTTGCGAAGTTTACGCTTTCTAGTCCTCGAGGGAATAACAAGAAAAGGATATATTTATTTATTTTCCGACAATAATTCAAACTGTTTCCAACTTAAATTTTCATCATGAAATCGACGTAGGGGTGCAAAATGTCCCATGCCCATAAAAAAGCTTGAAAACGGTCTCCGCGATTCCAACAAATTGTCAATTCCCGCAAATTCAGCACGGTGACTATCCAGAATGAACCAGAATGATTTGAGAATCCTGACAACTGAATTATAGACATGCTTTTGAATATAAATATTTAAATTTCATACATTTTCGGTTACTGGGTTTAAAAAAATCTCGGTCGGAAGTTTAGGAATATTCGCCACAATTTCGTCATCCATAGAAGCCCACAATTTAGTCATCCATAGAGTACTCCTTCTTCTTCCTCTTGGAAGTCTCGTAAAGCTGCACACTCTGCTCTTGCTTGAATCCTGGCTGGTTTCATCCTATCGCTCACGCGCCGCTCAAGCAGAGCAATGTATGTATCATTGCGATGGTGCACGTAAACATGCGCTTTGAAGCCATCGTTTTGATGACTAGTTGAAATCCTTGATGATTACAGCCAAAAAAGTTCCAATTTCAAAACTTTTCGCACCAAAGCGTAGATGTTTTGCATCGAAGCTCAGAGATTAATTCGAGTTCTGCGTCTCTGCTCCTAAACATCGGGTCAGCAGCTCTTCTCTTGACAAGCCTTCTAAGATATGTGTAATGTCTGCCCGAATTTCTCGGATGAAACTGGCTAGGATTAACTTTAGCTAAAGCTTGTCATCATTTGCACCATCTCTGTTCACCCTCTGGACAGTTTTGATGCTGTGGTTTTACGTCTACGGAAAAACATTTTTCTTTCTTCAACAGAATATGGATGACAACGGATCACCATCCTGTCGAATATTTTAATTTCGTTCGTTTTCGTAATTGTAATTTTTTCGTTTCCATCGCATTTTGCATCAATTCTTTTGTTACTCTATTTTAATTACGGAATCGTGCTCCGCTTCTATTTTCTACATGCCCTAAACTTTTTGTTGAAACTGAGGATTATCCGTATGGCACGGCATTTAAAACTCGACCAAAAGTTTTGCTATCTCCATCACCTACGTACGTTGAATGGTTTACGCCATGCCTCCCCACCAATCTTGAGAGCATTTTTTTAATGGCATTTATTTCCGTTTTACCGGGGCTTCCAAAAAAAGTCACGCTGCAATCGTTTTGATGAGCTTCATACCATATTTCGTACACTGCTAGATCAGTTTCTTTACTTCCACTTCGATGAGTTACATTGACCACAAAAACTGCTCATAAAAAGAGCCTTTCCTAAGCATCAAGAACCTTTACGGAAAACTTTCCGATCAAGACCCATCGAACAGTGGTGAGAAGCCTCGTTTCTTCCATGTGCTGTTGCCTGAAACCATTCACTCATCCCGTGGCTTCGCGGCTTAAAAAAATACAGAGACAAACTCTAGAATGCAATAAACGAAGTGACGGGCACCGCCATGTCCATACCATCTTTGAGTTTTCACACGAAACTGATATCAATTCCGCATGACATTCCACTGAATGTTGGTTTTCAGGAAACTTTAGTTTTTTTTTTTGATGGACTAGGATAAATAATATCGGACTTGATTCCTTTTCTACCACTCGTTGCAAAACCCTTTGATGAACAACCGATGTTTGAAATCGAACTGATTCAAGTATCTGTTACACTTTTAGGTATATAACCGAGATTTAACTAACTGTTTAATCTGGTTAGTTTCTCTCGCTCTCTCTCTGTTTCCTTCTGTATATGTTTTAGTCTTCGTGTGCATTGCATGTTTCCGATAAAAATTAGAACCATCATAATAGTTTCGTAACGAATTTCGCTGTGTAAATAATAAGGCGCTCCGAGCAGCTCACCTTGTGGCAGCGGTAACTTTTCAGCCCCTTCAAAATTGGAAAATCATTTTAGAAGCATTTTCTACACAGGTTTGGAAATAAATATATATAAAAATAATTCGATTTTTTGAACATAATACACAGTGTGACTGCCATAATTCTACAGATCTGGCTTTTCTATGACGTAAGCTTAAATTTATTCGTTTTCTCTCGAGTCTTTCATTCATTTTCTTGGCCATACGAAATTATTGCGAAATGTGAACTGTAGCTAATATTTCTCTTTGTGAATATTGTTTTTTTTTCCAAGACGACTTCCAGTTCGGTGATTATGGTTTAGGTCAAGGGTCATGAGTGCTATAATTTGAAAGAAAGGCGTTTGCAATATCTCTGGAAGGGGAAGGAGCATTACCCAGTAAAATTATACCTTTATATCTTTATAAAAATGAGTTTACACCAACACAAACTAAAACAATCACAGCTAATGAGTCAATACTAGGTGATTTACCTAGCATCTGCAAACGAATGACGGAAAATTGGCGTCTGCATTGCGATTATCGTAAATATCGCCAGTATTCCCAGTAAAATTCGTGTTAGGTATTGCCAGATATAACAAAGTGCATTAGAACTTAAATTTCTCGACTTTAAATTGCAATTATTCCTCGAGTCTAAGAACTTGGCCACTTCGTATTCTTTCCTTGTGATGCCCATGGACTGTTACTGCTACTGGACTGTCAGCCCTTTTCAGTGGTGACGCTTCGGTCAAAAGGATCTTTCCAGACTATCCAGAGAACGTTTTACTTAAAAAGGGAGGATACAGTGAAGTAATTGCTGATAGCAATGAAAAACTAGACGGACCAACAACAGCATACGGCTTTGAGAAATCAAGTAGAGTAAATAAGATAGTTTTAAAAATAACAGTCGAACCGATAGTAGCAGAGTAGTAGTAGTATTAGTAGTAGTAGTAGTAGTAGTAGTAGTAGTAGTAGTAGAAATAGTAGTAGCAGTAGCAGTTTTTGTTGCTGTAGTAATAGTCGTTGTAGAATTAGTTGTGGTATTAGTTATATTAGCAGTTGTACATTAAAATAAAGAAACAATAATGAGTCCACTACAAACAAATAAACTGCGGACACAATAGGAGATGTGTTAACTAAAACTTACGCGGAAAGTTCGGATTAATGCTGGATATTTCAGTCGAGAGGAGCTGAAAATTCCCGTCTCAGATCAGGCTAGGTGATATGAAACGAGATGCGTGCATTGAGATGCACAGGTAATGATTCAACCACAGCTCAGAGGAAGGATTACTCAATCTGAAAGGCTCCTCGAAACGGATAATGCGTTTGTCAAGATAAAAGTGGTTATATAGCCCGCTGCGATTGAAACCGTGTCGCTTAGTATTAGCGTAGGACTCGGGGTAGCTGTGGTGCTTATTTAGATTCACTTTAGGGTCACAGCCTGTGGTAAGATTCCAATAGATCGTACCCCGGTGGCGAAAAAGCTTCCAATTCGAGTGCTACATTAGCTATTCACACAACAGAAAGACGTTTGACTGCAAGATTTAGGTGCTTTTCTGGAGTAATGTGCAGATTATTGAAGGCCGTCTGCAGTTATAGTTTAACAGGAGTCTAATGCACAAAAAAATCCTCTTTCAATAAGTTTCTTCTATCTAGGGCTCATTAGTGGTACCCTTTTGGTGTCAAGCCTTCACGGGTTATGGCTTCTCTGCATAATTTTGCCATCTCTAATATTTGGGAGATATTGGCATCAATTTTGTTGCAAAATAAGGATAGTGTTGTAACTACCCCGCCCTTATGTTGAACTCTTCTGATGGCAGTTCTTTGACCCTTCAGCTCATTTGGAGTCAGATCCATCCAGTTTTGAACATATTAAAGTCTTCAGAGGTTTGCTCTTGGTGGTAATCGGAGATAAGAAAAAAATGGAGTTGATTTGTGAGTCCTTGAAAAAGAAAAACAAAAGTTTGATTGCAGTTGATTCAATTTGGCAACAATTTATTATGTATTTTCTAGGAATTTTTGCAAAATTTTATATTTTAATGATTTTTGTATTCTTTGAAGAGAAAAAAAAGTTTGTATTTAAGTTAGACCGAGGGACGTACTTCCGCATAAATCAATTTTTTCGTTAGTAGTTTACGCAAAATCCTTGAAAGACACTAAATGAATTTTTTTTGTTTAAACTTTCCTTCACAGTAAATTTGGCAACACCGATGAAGATGATCTCTTTTATGCATTTGAAGAATCACTACAAGATGCTGATAGAGATTTTGCGGTAGCCACAGCGATGAGTTCATGGACCCAACAAAGTGGCTATCCAGTTGTCACAGTATCACTTCAGAAGCTCGTCTTTCACATACACCAAGAGCGATTTTACCAAAAAAGGCCCAAAGAAGAACCTGTCGAGCCTCCTGTATGGTGGATTCCCTTAACATTTGCTGATATCAATGGTGTAGTCAAGGCTTATTGGCTGAATGAGACAGAAGATCAACTTAATTGTCAGGACCTCATTCAAACCTGCGGACCAGGTGAATTTTTCCTAGTGAACTATGAGCAAACTGGCTACTACCGAGTAAACTACGATGAGGAACATTGGAATGTGATTGCAAATGTCCTTAAAGTTAACCATAATCGCATTCATGTTAACAATAGGGCGCAACTTGTAGACGATGCATTAAGTTTGGCATTTGTTGGACGTTTGAGCTACTCTACCGCCTTCAATGTTGTAGAATATATCGGCATGGAACAGGAGTATGCACCTTGGGCGGCTTTCAAACGAGGCGTCACAACTCTTAAGCAATATCTCTCCGGAAACCCGAATATTGAACAACTCAATAAATTCATACGAAGGATCGTATCGCAAGCTTACAATAATGTTGCACTTTCAAACAATGCCTCGAAATATATTAGGAAATTTTCCCGACAAATAATTGTTAACATGGCTTGTGAATTTGGTCTGAATGATTGTTTGCAGGAAAAACGTGTCTACGACTATCCCGATTTACGCGAAGTCTACTTCTGTAACAAAATCCGTTCTGGTGGGAATAGCTATTATTCAGGCCTCAGAAACATGTTGAAAAATACAACAGAGCCAATTTTAAGAGCAGAAATCATTTCATCCTTGGGCTGTTCAAATGATCGAACCCAACTTGCCGTTATACTTCTTATGGCAATTGATAAATCAGACAACTATATGTTAACAGACGCAGAACGAGTCCAACTTATTCAGAGTGTTTATCGGAAAAGCTATGTGGGCGTGGTCGAAACGTTGAATTTCTTCGATAACGAAGAAGTGAAGAGTGTTATCATTCCAACAGATTTGGAGAGGATATGCTTGGATTTCGCCAAGTATATCAACACTTATGATCTCAGTGTTAAGGTAAGAACAAGAATTATTCGATGTTTGTGTCCAAACTGGTCAATCAGTTACTGTCTAGAATCATGTTTCTCATCAATGCTTATTGAAAACTTGAAAACAGAATATAGAATACAGAAATAGAATACATTAAAAGGGATGTATAGATACATAAAGGATACGACTTTTAAGAAAATGCTTTAAAACACCGGTGGTTGCTTTAGAATTTCTCGCTGTCTGCATATTGTTAGTGGAAAACACTGTTTCAATTTATAATGAATAATTTATTAAATCTATTTATAACTAACACTATCAATAATTTAAGTGATTGTATGCTGTAAGGCGAAATGTGGAAACATCCTTATTTGAACATCCATGTAAAATATTTCGTGAATAATGTGGGAGAACAACACGGGAATAATCCTTTCAGAAAAGGGTCCATTGACTGCTAATTTTGCAATTTACAGCCGAAATCAAACAGCTTGCATCTAGGTTTCCTCTCATTGTTAGTCTGATAGATTTATGTCTCGCTAAGTACAATTTAACTCCAACAGGAATTCCCTGGCTTTAGCCATTCCGAACATCTTTTCATAGAGCCAGAGTTGATAATGATGACGTCCGGGCTTTTTTTTGTAAAGAATAATATGCGTAGATTGCAATCGAATACTCTAACTTTTTCCTTGTTTGCAAAGTGTCTTGACGAAAATCAAGCCATTTCAATGATCAATCATCGTTCATCGAAATCCAGTGCCTCGAACCATCTAATTGCTTAACGTTTCAATGCTACCAATGAAGGAGTAGATGCAATGATATTGTTTTTGCAAAAGATTATTGAAATATTTTTTGGTTAACTCAGAAGGATGTTACTAATTAAAGCCAGGTGTCTATTTCAGCTGAGAATTGACGTCTTCTGAAGAGGTTTGTATTCTTTTTGATTGCTAGTAAAGCGACGTTTCCTTTTTTGTATGTTCTCAATGTCTGTAGAAGTTTGAGCCCCCGTCCTTAGATGGTCTTTTGCTTTTTTAAGACGAAAGTCTGAATGCAATTCGCGCCAGGATGAATTTTTCAATCTAATTGAGTATGTCTGCCAGTACTCTATCCGAAATGACCTATCACGTTTCTTGAAGGATATTGCAGCACGCTTATTCCATTTCATAGTCACAACAAATCAGCTACATTGTTTCCTCTTAGAAAGAATATAGAACTTTGATTTATTTAGTATCTTTGATACTATACCTTACGATCCATACTTTCGTATAATTGATCCTAGTCAAGGAAAATCCTGCAGACGTCTATGTTGAACTCCAAGCATTTTGCAAGTACTTGCTTGACAGTAAACAATTGATTTATCGTCGATCTACCAGCTTTAAAGTCATCTTAATTCTCCCAAATAATAGTGTTGGCGTATGATCTGATTTAATTTTCTAAGATCATGAGTGCTTATCCAATTGTTGAAATCAAAATTTGTACTACAAGCTACTCATGATCTCACTTTGATCTTTTTCCTATACTAAGCAACCAGAAGTCCACTTTTTTAAAATGCTTTTCACCTATCAAGAGAAGCAACCCGACAGTTTTGGGCGTGTAATAGGAATGCAACCTTGAATGATTCCGAGCAAATGAGCCCTTCTAGTATGCGTTAATTGACAAGGAGAGGGGTCCTGTGAGAATTTCATATCTTCTTCAAAAAAATTCATTCGAACTACAGTCATCCGCAAATTGTTATTGGAGCATGTATTTCGATCGTCAGGACGTTCGGATGACGACTTCTTTGCTTTTACACCATTATTCCATGCGGGATCTCTAGTTAGTACTTTTTTCATTTTCTCTTTCGGTCTTTCTGGGGTGAAATTGCATTAGATCTGCAGGTACGTCACCAAGAGTTTGAGCCATCTGTCCTCCTTTTGTCTTTTACCATCTGTATCCCAAGTGACCAACTTGATTGGGAGTTGTGTTCCAGATTTTGTCATTTGTGTTCTTTAATCGTTTAAAGACGGTTTGTTATGCTTGAACATTACTTTCAGTGTGTGTCCTTTTCACGGTTATAAGGTAGTAAACTTAGTAGCAACTTCACGAATTAAGGTTTTGTCTAAGCTTGAATAAAAAGATCCGCTTTTGGTTTGTCTTTGTCGTTTGGTAGAAAGCGGAACTACCATAGAATAGCGCTCGTCATATGACAGTATTTGTATATAAGTGCTCATTTGTGCTCATTTGTACACGAGCACTCTGTTCCTTCGGCCAAGTCTTCTGGATTTGAGGATGGATACAGGGAGGACAGGAGTCCAATGCAGCGTTATGCTTCCATGTATTTCCAAGTGTTGTTTTCATTAGAGTCGGCTGTTGATATTTTGTCCAAAATATTTTGTCACTAGGGTCCAAGCTATAGTGTAGCTGTTTGTTGTAATTTGGGATTTGGCGTTTTTCCTTTGTAATAAAAAGAGCCTGAGTTTTGTCGGTATTTACCTTAATTTTCCGTTTGCGAAAGTATTCCGATAATACAATACATCTATTGATCTTTGCACTCGTGAAGTGATGACTCTTGCTTGTCGTAATGTAGTGAATAAACAAGTTTCATCAGCGTATTAATGTAATTTAACTCTTGATGGCAGAGAGGCGAGGTCTATAGTAAATATTATATAAAGGGCCCATGAGAGATGGGATCCCTGGGGTACTTCAGCTTCACAGGGTCCCAGACTAGAGAGATGTTTATCATTTCTGACGCGAAAAGTTCTGTCTTCCAAGAAGGAGCCAATAGTTTGAGTTAGCTGCAATTGCATGTTCAATTGATGCATATTGATGATAATTCTCACATGTTAGACTTTGTCGAAGGCCTTAGCTATATCAAACATAACAAGGCCAGTTGAATTTTACAGCTTAAGCCTGATCTTACATGTTGTACCACTTTTACTAGCTAGAGTCCAATAGAATGCAAAGCTCTAAAGCCGAATTCTTCTTCTGGAATTCTATTTTTTCGTATATTACCTCATTGAGCCGATGTAGAGTCACTAATTCTAGGCTAATAGGTCTGCAATTTTTAGTAAAGTGAGGTCCTTATGAGGTTTCGGAAAAGCAATTATTACTACTGATTTCCATGCTTTAGGATACTTTCGCAGCCAGAATATTTAACTATTGATAACATCCGTGAGTACTTTTAGAATGTTTTTCGGTACACATGCGATCATGGCGTTTGTGATTGTGTCATGTCCAAGTGATTTACGTTTGTTCAATGTTCGTATGATGTTCCGTATTTCGTCTTAGTCCGTTGGTTGTACTTTGAGTTGGCTACTTGGCTTTGAGTGTTGTCTCTCAGAAGTCTGCTGGCCGAAGAGTCAATTCGGTCCCCTGTTTCAACGTCCGATGAGCTTTCTTAGAACTGCATTTCCAGTGAACCGACTAAGTCTTCTTAGTCTTGTCTTGCATTTCTTGTCTGCATTGTAGCATCGCGTTTGGGCCGTGTATTGGCGTATATCAACATTGTTGTTGATTCTGATGTATTTAGAGACTCTCCAGAAATGATCATATCTAGGCTCGAGGCTCTGTAAGAAGGTCTCCCATTTCATCTTTCAAAATATCCTTATTTTGGCGGGGAGTTTGTTGGTCATTCGAGTGGCGTTTGAACTTAGCTTAGTATCACATGTATACCTAGCACATCTCCACACTTGATTTGTTCTCCTAATCAGTTGTTAAATATTCTGAGGGAGTTCATAGGGATTAGTTTCTCTTCTCGGTATTCTGATTGTGTTGTCCTTGTCTGCCTGCATGATCGGTTGAATTATTAATAATATTGTCCACGGCGTCGAACGTTACAGGTGATTCAAATTAATTTCTTAGGCCAATACGACTAGAAAAGCTTTACAGTTGGTTGTTTTCTTCTCCTGTATAGGAACATCAATAAAGATGTTTTCTATAAGGAAAAGTATGGGTGTATGATCGGATGACAGTTCGTCGTGGACATTAAGTCGAACATTTAGCGTGAGATTTCGTTTTGTTGGTTCGTTGCAGATGTGCAGGCTGAAATTTTTTGGCTGTGATTAATGTATTAAACTCGATCCCAGCTTAATTGCTTCTCACAGCTCCCCATTAGTGGTGGACCGCATAAAAGTCTCTAGCTTTGAACATTGGGATTTCAAACGCAGCGAGTGCATCAAGATCGCTCGTTCTATTTTAATTCTATTTCCTTGCGGGTTGTACTAGGAAAACCAGCATGAACTCAAGGAAGTCAGTTTGTACTTTGATTCAGTTGCCTCAAAAGGTTAGAGTGTAGGTGAGTTGATGGTGTTGATACCCACATTTCTCCTCACGAGAATGGTCATTCCGACTCCCCAACTTATCATTTTGTCCTTTCTGTACACAATTTAGCTGGGAATGCAGAATCGTCTTACAGGATTCAGAAAGGTCTCCTGACTCAGTATAATGTCGTATTTGTGTTCAAATAGAAATTTATTCAACTCGCTAGTCTGCTGAAGTCAGGAATTCGCATTTCCCGTCATTTTTTTTTTGGCACTAACACTTTAACACTTTTTACTGGTATTTTTTAACACTGCGTTATGAACACAAGCGATTGTCCGCCTACGCATGACATATACTCTTTCCGAACATACCGATGATCGGTTCTCTTCCTTGTTCTCTTGGTGGGTCGGCTTGCGTGCGGTTTCAGATTCTCACGCGGAGATACGATAAAACTGATCGATTTAACACTGCGCGGGTACACTCGCAACCGCTTCTCATGTATGACTCCGCTTATTGCATTTTATCCCTTTCTGAATCTTATATTATCATGTTTTGAGAATCACCTGTATTTATCGTTAACTTGCGAAATATTTCAATGATTTTAAGACAATCATTTAGGTTTTGGGAAAACATCCAAAGACAGACATCACAAGAAAGGTTCAGAAGAAAGGAAGTTATTTTATTCTTTTATTGTATTTTGTTCTTTTCTGTGCGTTTTCAGTTTTAAGGATATGAATTATCCTTGTAAAATTTATTTTAATATAAAGTTTTATTGTGGTTGGGAGGTGAAGGCTATTTACGCACATTTACGAGTGTTGGACTCTCAGTGTCACACAGCAACTTAACTACCCACTAAACACCTTCCCTGTAACACCGAGAACCTAGCTTGGAGTAGGCTTCGGAGTAGGCCTCTTAAGTCTCGCCTAGCGGCACCTTCGCATTACAGAGATCCCTCCCTCAGCAGGGATGGACATAAAGGAGAGGGATTACTGAGAGATTGAGCCCTCTTACCTCTGCGCTGACAATCGATCGACGATGCCCTTCTTCATAGTCAGAACCGCCCGAGAGTAGTGCAACAAACAGTTCCATTTATCCTGAGACACCAGCATCTCTTCCACCACGGTATATGGAGAAGTCTCACCTATTCTCTCCCTGAGATCTAAACGCAGTCCCACCCACCGTTTGCATGTGAAGAAGGTGTGGCGAGCATCATCCACAATCCTCGGGCAAATCAGGCAGTCAGAAGACCGTGACTTTCCCATTTTGAGCAGGTTAGAATGAAAACATCCGTGCCCGCTGAGAAGCTGTGTCAGGTAGTGATCAGTCTCGCCATGCTTTCGGTTAGGCCACGGCTCCAGGTCCCTGATTAGGCGCGCGGTCCACCATTCCCGTGTTTCATTTACCCACTCTTTCTACCACAGAGCAAGAGCCCTCTTTCTCTCCTCGCGTGAAGCAGCCTCTCTATATTCTTCTCCCCTATACAGGTAGAGCCTCCTCCGTTCCTTAGCAAGGATCACAATAGCTGTCATAGCCGCGATGGCCAGCACTGCCAGCTTAGAGACAGTGCGGTATGCAGATGCAACCCGCAGAGCGCCTCGGCTTTGCACCCACATCAGTCGCTTCTTTGGAGCCGTATAGCAGCACCGACTCCACTCCGCTCATCAGTAGGCGTCTCAGGATCGCGACGGGTCCCCCAATGTTGGCCATTAGACTGCTGAGCGCCGATAATCGATCTGCAGCCTTGTCCACTGACGCTCTGATTTGATGGGAGAAGCTCATCTTCGAGTCAATCATCATGCCAAGGTATTCGATCGTCTTCTTGGACTCAATGATCTCTTCGCCAATCCGGATGGGTATAACTCTGGGGACCTGCTTTTTGGTTAAAATGACAACCTCGGTTTTTTCCAGCGCAAAGCTGAACCCACGGTCTGTCATCCACTCGCTCACTCGACGCATTATCATATCTAGTCTGAGTTGCGCTTGCTCGACAGTGTGTCCTGCGACTAATGCCGCTACGTCGGCAGGAAAGCCGATCAAACGCGACTCATCCGGTAAGGGCAGCCTCAATAGCTCGTCGTACGAGACATTCCATAGGTCTGGGCCAAGAATGGATAAATATAAAGTTTGTCATTTCGGGTTATCTATTAATAATTCTTTTGAGAATCAAAGTTCGAATTCATGAAAATTAATTATATACCTAACGCTCCTTACCTTAAAAATCATTTACGTATCCAAAAATTATTCTTTCTAATTCTTGATTGATTTATTCTAATTTATCTAGATCTAATTTATTGACATCCCTGGAAATAAATATTGAATTTTCGCAACTGTATATTTAACTTTTATTTTTTAATTTTCAGTTCGGTAAAGTCATGGAAAAAGTGATGACAACATCCAAACTCAATGATGCTAAAGCTATTATACGAGAGAATCTATTTTGGATTGCTGATTTTGGTGCGACAGCGTTAAGCACCCTTGAACATGAGTCAAACGGCGCCAATGTAATAAATTGCTGGATCTGGACCATATTAGGAAGTTTAGTGCTTATTCGATACAACTACTTATAAGACAACTGCATTTTTATTAAGTTTGATGATTTTTCTAAGTTATTTTCAATTAAAGTGATTCACGTAGTTTTTAAAAATTTGATTTTCGTCTTCCAAGATTTGTGAGGCATTGGCAGGAGAGTTGTATTGAACTCCAAATGGATCCTGTTGACAAATTACAAAGATAAAGTCGTCATCATAACCGCAAAATACTATGCTTTAATGATAGAGTGGTTGGAAGAGCATATCAAAGAAGACAAGAAAGCAAAACCTTAACTAGAAGTGGCTTCCTGCCTTGATTTCTTCACTCACCTACGTCATTTAATTTCTAAGCTCGCTTTATTTGCGCCATTCGTATCTCTTTCTTATATATGCTTAAAAAATGCTGTTGTGAAGCTCTTATGCAAAGTGTTTCTAAATGGTTACGCTGGTCTGATAGAGACTACCCCTTCAAGCTGGAGTGAATGGATTGAATCTAACCAGTAAGTGACACAAAGACGCCTTTAATGGTCCAATGAGAGCTGGCAACATCGGAGAAGGGCGCAGAACAACACCGGATCTAAAACGAAAGAAATCGTAATAACGGTGTTGACGTCCACGACTACCCACTGTAACTAGAAGCTTGGGAGCCATAAGAAGTTGTTATTAGAAGTTGTTTCTTATGTGGAATTGTTTGCAATTCAACAAACTGTACGAATGACAGTAACCATCCTTATCAGCAAACTATAAATCGTCTTAAATAACTAGTGAGCACTGTGATATCATCCACTTGTTTCTAATCTTGTAATCTCAGCGCGAGTGATGTAACCGGAATGAAGTGAAATTAACATGGTTCCCTGGACACAGATTCGCAGAGGAAAATGAATCAGTGAAAAAACTAGAAGAGCTGGTTCAGCCGGTCAAAAGGAGGACGAAAAAAGCTTGACTCAGTTTGAAGTCACACAGAATAAGCCAATCCTTTTTGGATTCACCCTAACAAACAGTGAACCGAGTATCTCGTACAAAGGATGAGAAATGTTGTAAGACCCTTAGTGGTATTAGTTACAGGCCACAACTTTTGGAATGGCTACCACAACGAGGAAGGAAAACGAAACTGTCGACACTTTGAAGCTCATGTAGACCAAAAAGTTGTACGAATTTCGTATGCGGGGAGCAACAACATAGGCTTCTTTTAGACCCAATAAAGGACACCGTATTTATCCGACCAAGATGAGTGATTGCGAGCCCTTATATTATGCCTAGAGTCTTTCTAATGCTTTGAGTTCGCACACCGCAACGAATAAAAAGAAAGTTTATCCTTAGGTTTATCCTTTAGTTTAGGCAGTGTCCAAATGTAAACTCGTTCTAGTTTCAACCAACATTCAAAGACTTATCTCCCAATACACGTTAAATGCTATTTTGCAGATGCAAAGCAGATGGCTGCAGATACTATCCCAGGTAGATGAAGTGTAGCTGAACCTGTTTTTCAGTGTGTCGTTTCTTCGCCTCAAGGGGTAAATAACCATTTAAACGCGGCTAATCAAAATTAATTTTATAGCTAATTATCATGGGTGAATAAAATTCATAACATTACGCAGAGATTTGTAATTTCCTTTCATATCAGTGAATTGTTGTCAGTAACAGTCGAGTGGTAGCTAAGAAAAAAAACTTATCACCAAATGATTTTAAGAGTTAGCGAAGCGCTCAATGACCCATCATCGTTTTCAACACCTATAATGATAGTTAACATATTCGTTCGACCTGAAATCTGTTCTGAAGCCAGTAAGATAATTTGAGCACCATTGGTCGCGAAACCGACGAAAACATTTTCCTACCACACAAACAATCGGCGGAACGCCACCGACTTGTGAGGTTTGTGATGTGATTTCTTACAAAGTGGAAAGTGTATGATTTGCATGTGAGTAAAATGGCGCCTCAGTTATTCGCGTTGTTTATAAATATAGTGTGCATTGTTTTGTTGCTGTGTGGCAACTCTTTTGGTGCAAGTGCAAGCTCATATCGTTTGGAAAATAATACAAAGCCACTCAGCTACGAAATAGAATTGAACGTAGATACTGATTGCAGTGCAACTGATTTTAGTGGATATGTTAAAATAACGATCGAAGCCCTTGAAACTGAAAATTACATAACTCTACATACTGCCCCGAACGTGACCACTGTAGAGCTTAAAATTTCGCAAGCTGCCACTTCTGCCAACGTACCCATTTCAAATGTAACGTATAATGAAACAACGGAAATACGCAAATTATTATTGCAAGAAGCACTCCAAGCGGGGGAAACATATTTCGTGGAAATTCTGTACAAAGCGAAATTTAGCGACGATAAATTAGGATTCTACAAGTCCTCGTACAAGAATGATGCAGGTAAAAAGATGTAAGTAAAATTTGTTAATGAATTGAATTGAACCGGTTCCCTGATCAACGTAGCATATATGATTCATTAAGCGTTTTTTCATACAAGTTCATGCATCACACATACCGTTTCGATCTTCCGAATCGGCGATAAATTCTGCGGTGCTCTTGATGTCCTGACTTGACCAAATCGTAAATGACTTAAGTTTGAAATCGTGAACGCTTAAATGGAATTCTATTTTGTTTCGGTAGTTGACGCTTGTTTTGGACTTCGTATATTGTATCGAGTACAACATTTGAGGCTATGATACTAAATGTTCTTCTCAGTCCGCACCAAAGGAATTCTGTTGTCAAATATTGAAGGTTTTGCGATTTATCCTGCTTCAATGTTTTCCTACGTAGCGTCTTCGTTATTTCTTGAGCATTAATCCAATTTCTCACTTATTTCTCTCAACTGTCATTCCATTTCGCCTTCCTCCTACAGCACTTGCCAAAATATCCACCGCAAATAGTTGGTAGACAATCCAATGTGTTTTAATTTCGTACAATTCAAAGACCTTACATTCTACCAACAGCAATTCCCACTACAACTAAATGAAATGACTTCGAGAGAATTGGACGGTAAGTAGGTCTTCCACAGAATTCCACATTGCATCCACGGTGGGATCACGAGTTGCCACGGAGGTGCTTGATATTTGCTATAGAATTAAATATGGGAAAAACGGTTCCTCTATTGGAATGTTCCATCCAGGAACGTTCCAGAAAAATAACGTTACTCTGGGACGGTTTTTAGCATGTTTGGGCATCACTCACAAATTGCTACTTTAGGCAAACTTTACCTTCGTCCATCTCCGAAACGACAAATGCTTTTTCAAAATTTTTTGTATGTACTATAAGAAAAAACCCTTTTCTAGAGAATTAACTCGTTGCATTTTGGAAAAAAAGGTTTCACGAAAATGATATAATTTAATTAAGGGGATAAGGTTTTATTGATAAGAAGGATAAAAATGTAGTAACTCTCGGAAACTACTTAACGTACCGAGTTGATTTAAGCAGTGTTTGTTAGATCTAAATTATTTACATTTAATTAACAACAAAAATTTAAAAAAAATGTTTGCAAAAAATTTTCTAGAACAAAATTTGATACAAATAAATATGTATGCATGATATTTATTCAGTGTGTGAAAATTACACATTTTGTTCTATGAAATTTTTGCAAATTTTTTAAATATTTGATGAGTTTATTCATCGTTGAGTTAATTTATAAATCTTGATAACATCTAGCTCGGTGTAAAGTTTGGTTAAAATCCAATAGAAATTGTGACTTTTATAGGCATTTAAAATTTCGAACTTTGTCCAGTCGCCATTTTGAAATTAGAGACCTGATCTCAAAAATTTATAATTTAACTGTTAAACGTTAAACGGTGTAAGAAAACGAGTTACTTACTCTTAGTTACTTAGTTACTTAGTTCAGTACTTAGCTAAGTACTGAAAACGGGAGTAAGTCGCTCCCGAAATACGTGTTTATGCGAAAAATAAACATTATTGTAGAAGGAGACGCTGCTCGTTTTGTTTCATATATCTACAAGAATCGGGAACAGTTATTTGTTAAACGGTGTGATCACAGCTATCAGAATAATTTTTGCCCTTTGAACGGCCGCCATTTTGAATCTGCTCGTACGATTTTGGATTTTTTGCTGTCAACTCCATTATACATCTCAGTAAGCCTTTATGTAAAATTTCGTCCAAATCGGAGCTGTATTTTTCGGTCAAGCTAGAAATCTCGAATTATCGTCTAAAGTGGCCGCCATTTCGTTTTCGCTCGAGCAGTTTTGCTAGGTAATGAACATAGTCGAGACATTTACTTGATACACCTTTCCTGAAAATTTTGTGCAAATCAAATAAAAATCACGACCTCCATGGTGTTAACAAATTTAGTTACATCCCATACATACGAGGTGTGATCAAAAAATACGGTGAATAATTTTTATTCAAAAAAAAAGTCATACGCTTACATAGAATCTGTTTAATCTCCTTCAAACTACTGTCCTTGGCTAGCAATGCACTTATCCCAACGTTGACTCCATGACAGGAAGCATTTCTGGAAGGCATCTTTCGGAACAGCTTTCAGCTGCTCGGTCGTGGCCCATTTTTCTGGCCGCTTTCTTCGTATGTCGTTTCGCAAACGTTGCAGTACGCCCTTATAAAATTCAGAGTTTACAATTGTGCCCCTTGGAACGAACTCTGCTTGCACTACGCCTTCACTATCGAAGAAAACAATGAGCATGACCTTGATGTTGGATTTTGACTGACGTGCCTTATTAGGGCGAGGAGATCCACTGGTTTTCCATTGGGAACTCTGCATTTTGGTCTCAGAGTCATAGCCATGGGTATATGGCTATTTCATCTTTCATAAAATTTTCATGAGCTTCTTTGGCATTCTTTTGCAAATTCAAACAAAACTTAATGTTAATGCATTGTTCGAAAACCATGTTGTGCGACAGATACGAAAAACTCAACCTCACTCTAGCGGCTCTGGCAGCTGACTGACAAGTTCGAACGTGTTACAACTTTTCCCTACCTGTCTTAGCTGATCAGGCTACTGGAGAAATGACAGCATATGGATGTAGCGTCAGCAGTTGCCGATGTAAAAATTCATTCATCGTATTTTTTGATCACACCTCGAATATATAAATCGCTCTCCGCAATAGGCGAATTCCTCTGGAGATATTTACTTAATAAATTACGCTCCACCTCTACAATAGGTAAACTTCTATCGTGAAATTCACATTAAAAATTCAAATACTATCTAAATAATATAGTAACTTTACGGAAAGCCAATTCGCTACTTAACGTTCACTTATTTTCCAAAGAACCGCATTCAAATCTCAACTTAAATCAACCCTTCCATGTAGGTATCAATAAGTTTTTCTTTCTGAACTCTATTCATCACATCAGAATCCTAACTAACATAGAAAAATAACATAAACATATGAAAATATAAAAGGCGCAATAGCTTGATCCGACCCGATCATCAAAGACCAAACCAAACGAAATACACGTTCGTTGCGCGTAGAACCAAGCATGTACGAAATTTGCAAAACATTACACGGAACGAGAGAAGATCTCAGTGACAAAACGCGATAGCGTTCCGAAAAACGATAATGGGAAAACGATAATAAGGTTTTCGTTCCCTGAAAAACGAAAAGAACGAAAACGCTTACGAGAAGCAATGAAACGTTCAGGAACGTTATTCGTTGTCGTTCCAAAGAAACGTGCACCATATTCGTTTTGGAACATAATGTAACGTTCCGGGAAAATAATGTTACTTAAGAAACGTCTCATCTCTATATAGAATAACTAATGTCAAACTGCTCCGTCGCGTAGTGGATTGGCGGTGGCCAGTGGGCCATTTACATCTGGGTTCCAATGCACCGTTTGGGGTTGGCTTCTAACTTTATGGTCGCTTCATTCTTCTTAGGGCTATTGACATCACATTCAATTCGCTTTGAAGAAGTTGACTTTGACCGAAGGACGAAATACGAAAATTGAAATCGAAAAAATACAATGGAAGTTGCCATGCATTAGATGGGAAACTGTGAAACGGGTGTTGAATGAAAATTAAAAAATTAAAAGCCCACTTTTTCACATTATTCATTATATTCAACATCATCCTCAACATTATCTCCACCATTACTACCATTACTCTACCACCACTACATTCTCTCTTCATATTCTTCTTTTTCAACTCCTTCATAATCTTCTTTTTCAACTTGTTCATAATTATTTTTATGATCTTCAAAATTATCTTCTAGATTAATATCTTCTTGAATTATCTTCTTAGTCAACATTTTCATCATCTTTTTGATCATTTTTTACACCAAGATCATCTATATCAGCAACTTCATTAACATCTTATTCATCATTTTCTTCAATTAAACATTTGCTTCATCATTCAGTTCATCGATTCATCTTGGCAGCTAAATCCATTGGTTTGGCTTCCCTCAACTTTCCCTCTTTACGTCTAAGATTCCATACCATTTGAATCCCATTTGGCGACGTTAACAGTACTATTCAGTCTGTCCTCTCCTCAGCGATAAAGACAACTTCGACTCCTTATTCGTCAGTAAGCTTCAAGTCATCAGTACTACAGTCCATCAGTCCATACAGCGGTCAGATTGAAATTAGTTTCCCTCGGTGCACCACGGGCAAGGGACGAATCCCATTGGCTTCATTTGGAGCTCTTCCAAATGCCTCCCCGCATCCTTCACATCCTTCTCACTTCACCACTCAATACATCAGTTTTTTCTTTATGCAGCTAGACATCTACAACATATATTTCGTTCTAAAGTACGTCAGTCGTCATTTCCCCTTTTCAACAATTTCACTCCACCAAAGACTCAACAAACACAACGTCTTATTCCGCATCAATTCCACCTTTCGGTTTCCCTATTTGACATCATATCAAATTCCTAGGACAACAGACTCCACTGCCATCTTCTCTCCCCATTTACACGGGCTTGGGGCCGTCATGACGTCGAACCTGAGTTCTAATCCCAAGACTGGGTTCATGCAGTAATATTACGTCGTACTGATTTAGCAATGCTGGCTATTTTTTCATAAGTTTCTCATGCATGAGGACATAAATTTCCCGACAATGAAACATGGCTGTTATAGTTTTGCCTGGTTGAAGAAAGGAATAATGGATTACTCCTTGGGAATTTCACTACCTGGTGACGATAATTTTTTTGATTAAATTTCGGTTTTGGGGTGGGTCCTGGGGTGTATTCTTATCTACCCATTAGCTTGGTCATTTTTGATTACCACACAAAATCCACTTTTCATCACAATTGATGATTTGGCGGAAAAATAACAATCGTGTAATGCGAATCAATAAACATGCGCGATTGATTTTGCGGTAGATCATCTAAGTCCAATTTTTTGACTTTATACGTTGCACCTAAATTTTCTAACACAGCTGTATGACTAGTTCTTATCCACATCATTTATACATACAAATATATACTCGTTATTATATATATATTGCTCGTTATTAATATGGGCTGATGGTCTTACTCAAAGCTTCTTGACGATACTAAAATTGTCAGAATGTAATTTTCTGAACCAATATCAAGAATTTTTCTTCATTGGTGGATCACGTGGATGCACGTTACAATGTATCTCTCCCAGTCGCAACTGAACACAGACTAAACAAACAACGCCCGTTACATAGTTTCAACCTAATAAAACGGTAAAAAAGGGAACGAGACGCGGAATGTTAGCGGTGAAGGCCGAAATACAATACCGCGAGGCGACGATACGTGAGCGCGACGAGATTTTCGCTCGTTATCACGCAACGCATTCAATTTACAATGCATGCGATGCGATGATCAATAATGTTCATATGTCAAATGTCCAATAGGTGACGTTTCAAATGAAATTGTTTTTGATTTTTTTAAAGTTTTGAATTTGGATTTTTCCTTTGTCTACGAAATAATAGCCCCTACAAGGATTCACGAAGTTTTCATTGAAAATTCTTTCAGAATAACCCTAGTACATAAAAACTAATTAACGCGTTTGAATTTCAAATTTTATTCAAGCGCCATATTGCATCTGACAAACGTCACGCACCTCGTTGCGAGGAATTTTCGTTTTTCCGAATATTTCCCGCCTCGCATCGACGCATCGCAGTCATTGTACGATGTCGCATACAAATGCATGTTACGAAAAGTGCTTGACATTTGCTGCGAAACTCCCGTCGCGATCACGTACCGTCGTCTCGCGGTATTGTATTTCGGCCTTGAATCGGATTGAACTCGAAAACGGAGTAGGTGGTCGACTCAAGATGGCATGCGAAAGAGGAATTTGTATCGAGAAACGAAAGTGAATTTTGAAGATGGAAGTGAGTAGGAAATCGCTAAGGTTGTCAATATCACCAAAGAATAAACAATTTCAAAACTTCGTATAAAGCATAGAGTCTCAATTCGTTTCACCTGGTCATAAGCCGAGCATGAAGACAAAGAACAAACAAAAAAGCTACTGTAAAATGCATAGAATAATTGAAAGAAGTGCAAAAACGCGTGAAATATTGGTGCTAATATGGTCGATAAATTAAAGTTTATATTTAAGACAACTAAAAATTCTTCACACAAACTTTGTGCAAAAAATACCAGAGAAGCAAAAAAGGTATATGGCCATAAGCAGTGAATTAAAGTCACACATGCACCAAGATGATGGTATAATAATTAAATAATTATAAAAATATTCACATAAAAATTCATATAAATTGCTCACGATCGGAATAAGCGATGAGTTCTTTTTAATTGAAAAGAATTTCGAAATTATATTCTTTCCATCTAATTTGTTTGCATTTAAACCTCAGTTGTTTTTTCGATTCTTTTCTTTCTTTCTCACATTGTTTTTGCTTTGGATCTTTTAAATAATAAGTATAATTGAAATGAGAAATGATTTTTATTTCATTTATCGAAGTATCCCTCCTTTAATCCCTCTCTCTCCCTTCTCTCTCCCCTCTCCCTTTAATCCTCTTGATATTACTTGGAATGGGGTAGCACACCACCGTCAGAAATCTTCCCCGCTGAAACTTGACAGATTGAGCCCAACTCGCCTCAGTAAGCCACCTAAAGGACTCGAAAATTAATGTCATAAAAGTTTAAAAATATGAAAACATTGACATTTATCAGACAAGGGTTCAAAAAATTTGTTACTCTTTCTAGCCAATCGATTAATTTGCGGATAGCAAAATGTTTAAAAGTTGTGTATCCTCATTTTTTGCAAGGATTCAAACGAGTTGAAAAACAAAGTTTTGGTTACAATCGTATGATCATTATGTTTCTTGTGCATCTATGTTTACGGAGAAATAAGAAAAGTCTGGTAGCATCAATTCTATCAGATAGCGATGGTAGATTAAGGTTCAGATGACGAGATGATGAGCGTAGCCCGAAGCCAGAAGTTGTATTTCAAATAGAGCAGCCGTGATTACAGAAGGGCACAAGTAAAAACGTCTCAAGGCTGCTAGTTGTGGATATTTTATTTAATATGTCCTGCAAGATAACCATGGTTTGTGTTTAAGAAATAGACTTTTAGTGTTTTGGAAACCCATTTCTCTAATCAATGGTATTTTCCCAGTTATTGAAAATGTGGAAGTGCAAGAAGACTGTTTGCTTTCATGGGGTTCAAATTTTTGACAAAGAAAGCAAACCGCGACACCTTTCTCGACAGAATACTGCAAACATTTAAGCCAGTCCACTAAAAAGGTTATGTTATTCTCTTTTGGATTACAATTCAAAATGTCTGCTCCATGGCTTCTTGGATTTGAGTACTAACGAAAGGAATACCATAGCTACCATGCTTCACCAAACCTTTTTCTATAGGCTTAGAAGTAGTTGTACATTGTCCTTGCATATGTTTGGAAGGATGAAGTTTTTCGTTGTCGATTCTCTCCTTAATTTTCCATTCTTTGCCAAAGTAAGCCCGTATATCCGTTGCAAAATCAATCTATCTTCACTAAAGTTCACAAAATACTGTCTCTTCTACATTACACTACCAACAAACACCACAGAGACGACCACACCGGTTGGTCGTGAATGAGAACAGAAATTAAAAATGCTTCTCAGTTCTCTTATTATGTTCCACGAACGTGTTTGTGTGTGAAGAGAAAAGCTGAGTTTTAAGTACGTGTGTGAAGAACAGGTCGTAGTCCTTTATTGAGTTAAAGTACAGGTTCGTCGTTATTTGGGACTCGGCTTAACAGAATCATTAGATTTATCATATCTTATCTATGGACATGTTAGAGAACCACGCCTTGGTGTGAGTTCGCTTTGCGGCTTTATCATGACAGCCCCAAGCCTGTGTTAAGTGGGAGGGCAGATGGGATGGAGTCTTTGTTGTCCAATAATGTCGAAATGAAGCCGTGGGGCCAAATCGAAGCGGCGTTGGTACGTTGTATACGTTTTATCTCCTGTTGTGTGAACTTGTTGCAAACTTATGGGCAAGATTCATGTTGTAGACGTCTAAGCTGCAGAGTTCGTGATACCGATTTATAATTGGAGAAGTTGCCGAATGATGTGACGAGAAGGAATGCAGAGTGAAGAGCGAGTGTTGGATGGTAGTTGGAAAGAATTACAGAAGCAAGTACCGATCACGTCATCTTTGTCGCATGGGGTGTGCCGAGAGAAAGTGAATGTAACTTGACGTTGTACTGATAAACTGATGGACCGATGAACAAAGAAGTTAAGAAGATGACGGACGAAAGAATAATCCATGTAGTCAATATCGCAAAGGGGAGGACAGCCTGAAACAAATACTGAAGACATCGCCAAAAGAGATTGTGAGTGGTTGAGAAGCTGGGCGTACCGACGAAAGGTAGAGGAAAGCCGAATCAATAGATGATCGATGAGGAAATAATTCAAGCGTAAAGCTGACTAATGCGACCTGCAACTGAAACTTGTTTCAGATATTGGAGGTGGTGGTTGACACATTGTTTCAACCCCGTCTATGGAGACCCTAGAATTAAGCCATAAAGGCAGGTGTCCACGTAATTTCTTCATATATTTTAGACTTCATATATTTTAGAGACTTCAGAGACTGACATTTGTTACTGAGGAATATGTGTGAAATAATTAAAAAATTTAATTCATTATCAGATAGGTATAATTCTTGGCAAAAAGGAGTTCAGTGCGTTATTGTTTCTTCTAGCATGTGTTATATTGTTAAGGACAGTCTCCGTGAGAGGATACTGTCTGAGTCTACTCCACCTTTCATTCTTCTTTCTCATATCACACTTGTACTCATTATGGTATTTATTAATATTTATTATTTTAAGATGTTTGGTGTCAACGCAATTCGCACCAACGCATGCACGTCGTGCATTCCCATGTTACGATGAACCCTCCTTTAAGGCAGAGTTTATAATTCGAATTATACATTCGAACGCAACAAGCGCAATGTCAAACGAGAAGGCAGCTAAAAGAATGTAAGTGCTTGAATTCGATTTGATCTAAAATATTGTAATCCTGATTTTCCAGTGAAAGAAAAGATGGCACCTCCTTAACAATTTTCAATAAAATGCCACTGATGCCAACCTATTTAGTGGCATTCGCGGTGACCGACTATGGATACATTGAAAATATTTCAGCAGGAGTAGAACATCGAGTATTTGCTCGTAGCAATCAATTGGAACACGTTCGATTTGCTTTGGACTTTGGTGCTGATGTCTACAAATATTTAGCCACATATTTTGACCATCCTTTACCTTTGGAGCAACTTAAGCACGTCGCCATACCAGATTTCCATTTCACGGCCATGGAAAACTGGGGAATGATTACCTACAAAGAGAGTCGATTTCTATTCAACCCCGAATTGCATCCACCTAACCTAATGCATAGCATATCCAATGTAATCGCACATGAAGTAACACATCATTGGTTCGGCGATTTAGTTACAATGAAATGGTGGACTCATGTTTGGCTAAAGGAAGGTTTTGCTACATTATTCTCATATTTGGGACAAGAGCATGTAAGTCGTGAATTAAGAAATGTTTATTAAGCAAAAAACCAGTCAATATTAAAGAATCTATTTTCAGGTAAGGCCAGAATATCAGCCCATGCAATTCCTTATTGGTCAAACATTACAAGCTGTACTGGCCGTAGACTCAGACCCTGACATTAAGCCAATGTCGAAGTATATCGAGAAGCAAGGTGATATAATGGCGAACTATGATAAAATTGCTTACGACAAAGCATGTTGTGTCCTTCGTATGATCAGACAAGCCTTTTCGGATTCTGTCTTCCAAAAAGCATTACAAAAGTACATTAAAGATCAGTGAGTATTTCGTCCGTACATTTTTTGAAAATTATAAAAGTAGTTCAAATATCACATGAATTGACTTTTTATCATTGTCGAATTACATTGGCAGTAGTCAATTTTGATATTCGAAAATAAAATCTTTTAAATGCTCAATACTCCAAAAATTCTTGACTTCTGCTTACTTTTCTTGATTTAAGTATATCAGTTTACTTTTTATTCCATTTCGAACAGCCTTTTCAGCAATACCGAAGAGGATGATTTGTTTAGCGCCTTACAAGCGGCCATGCCAGAACGGCTGAAAGACTTTCCGGTAGCAACAGCATTGCGCTCTTGGACTCAGCAGAGTGGATATCCTGTGATTACGATATCTTTGCGAAACTCGACAATTTTCCTGCAACAAGAGCGTTTCTATGATAAGAAACCAAAGGACGAGACAACGAAACCAGCAGTATGGTGGGTCCCTCTAACGTTCGTTGGAGCCAAGGGGTCAGTAACGGAGTATTGGTTTAACCAAACGCAAATCCAGCTGAAATGCCAGGATTATTTAGGAGCATGTAACGACCATGATGTTTTCTTACTGAATAATCAACAAAGTGGCTACTATCGCGTTAACTACGATGAAGAACACTGGAAACTGATATCAAAATCACTTCAAATGAATTACCAACAAATACACGTAAACAATAGAGCACAATTGATAGATGATGCCTTGAGCTTAGCATTCACAGGACGTCTAAGCTACTCCATTGCTTTCGAACTTGTCGAATATCTGAGCAATGAAGTAGAATATGCTCCGTGGGTGGCATTCAAACGAAGTATTTCCACCTTAAAACGGTACCTTTCCAGCAACCCAAACATTGATCGATTAAATCACTTTGTGCAGCGTGTTGTATCACAGCCTTATAAAAACGCTGATCTGTCTAAAAACGTATCTAACTACATAACGAAGTTTTCTCGCCAGATCATAGTCAATATATCATGTGAATTTGGATTAGAAGTTTGTTTGCAAGAAAAACAGGACTATGGACATCCTGATCTCCGCGAAGTATATTATTGCAATAAACTACGAGCGAACGACAAAAATATATATTCAAATTTGAGGCTACTGTTGAGGAAAACTGTTGAGCCAGTTTTGAGGACAGAAATCATATCGTCATTGGGCTGTGCCAGCGATAGAAATCAGCTTTCTAATTATTTATTGCTTGCTGCTGATAAGTCTAATAATTATTTACTAACTAACGCAGAGCGTATTCAGGTAGTTCAAGGTGTTTACACAAAAAGTCAACTAGGCGTTGTAGAAACGTTAAATTTCTTTGAAAACGAAGATTTAAGCGACATATTTACCAAAAAGGAAGTGGAAAAAATGGTTTTGAACTTTGCAAATTACATAAATACCTACGATCTGTATGCTAAGGTAAGATTAGTTTTACATTTCTTTTAGATTTTTTGATTCTTTTTAAATTCTCATCCGAAGCGTAAACATAATACGTGACAATGGCTGGTATGGTAGTCAGGGAATGACTACGAACGCTTCGCTTGTTAGTGGTTACAGTGCGGTTTGAAGTATTAGCACTAGTTACAGCAACGCTAAGCCTCCAGTAAGAGAACTAGTGCAATCACAACAAAGCACAAAAATCTGGGGTATGGGAGTCCTAAATCTCTGATAAATATTATTGGCAAGTAAAAGCAGAAAGTGTTCCAATCTTTTCAACCTTGTGATGGTTGATGCTTCCTATCGTCCTCTATTGCCTAAACTCAGGAACCATTATTTCTATGGTTACCAACTTCAGTGATAGTGATTCATTTCATTGTTAGAAACTTTAATTGGTTTTCCACCAAGAATCATTTCGCAATTCTTACCACCATCGGATAGTAGACATTTATTTTGGTGATCTCGATTAAGTTTACATTCAAAGTTTGTCCAATTCTTCTTGTTAAAATTTAGCCAATCATTTTCGCTCCTAGCTGGATTTGGGCACAAGCATCACCGCTCCGATGATTCCGAAAATCGCCTCAATGAACATAGGATACAGAGACTGGAATTACCTTGTTGAGGATAGCAGAATTGAAGCTCTAGTTTTGGGCCAGCAATACATACATTAAGGAAAAATTGGCTTTCAGAAAAATTGGCAACTTTAACCAATGTCGTATGAAATTACAATCGCTTTGCTTCATTATTATTCAGCATATAGGAATACACTTCTTTCATTATAGATAGCGTTTAGCTATGAAGAATGCCGGCCATTGATACATTCAGAATTGAGTGTTTGCAGTACTTCTGCACCTCAAGCACTTTACCCAAGCAGAGCTCCTTGTTGAATTTGAGAACTTGCTTCCCCGCTGAATAGGCCGAGATAAACAAGAAGTTATGTCCTTGCAATGCATCTTTGATGACAGACGTTTTCAAAATATTCCAATTTTTCACATTTTCGTGTATCGCCTCATCCCACCTCCTTTATCATAGTTTGTTATATGATAAGAAATCCGTGGAAATCCAAATGTAAATCGAGCACTAGAGTCAAGTTCGCTATCTATGAGAATGTGACTGCCTTTCAGATTATTTCAGTACTTGTAAGCGTGGGTGAAAAAGTTAATTTTGGGGTCTTGTTTTGTTTTGCACTAATACCACGAGTCTAGTTTGGTCTAAAACCACGCAAACTATTCGTTATATTTTCGCCAAATCCTGGGGCATAGGATGTAAATGGTATTTCTGGTTCGGTGGGGTTTAGAGATATATTGCCACGCTATATTTGAATTGTCTTGGCATGTATCTTTAGTACCCTAACATGGGTTTGGGGACAACCCTTACACGATGCTAGATGACCAAATACAACACAGTTTATAAACTACAATTATCTTGTTTGGTTCGTCTATGCTAACTCGGGCATCCTTGTCTATTTCGCAGCAATAAAGCATCACATGGTATCCAACAAAATTACCAATTTGTGACTGATTCCATCTTCGCAAAGATATTTAACCTAAAAAATAAATATAAAATACTACTTTGAATTTTGCGTTTCGTTTTAATTTTTCTGCAATTCACGATTTTTTCCGCAATCCTCCTTATTTTTGATGGGTTGAAACCATTCAATTTAGCTGTCTGTAGAATATAATGCATTTCCTCCTTTTTTGCCATCACGCTTAATGGTAAGTCTAACATGCGGGTAATCATTGCTCGGTATGGTGAAACCTTAATTTGTTGCGTGTGGTTCGAGGAGTTAGGAATTGTTCTGTGTGTGTGGGTTGGTTTCCTATAAACTATAAACTTCGAAGCACAGACAGCCATACGTTCTTGATACTTGCGTGTCCAGGAATGCTAGCTCACCGTTCTTTTCGTCCTCCATTGTGAAAGCGATGTTCTTGTGTGCTCTGTTGAGGTCCGTAACAACTCTTGAAGACACTTCTTTTTTGACGTACGCAAAGATGTCATTAACACATCTTATCCATACCCTTGGGAGTTTGTCCTTCTCTCTGAGCTCCCTCTCCTGCCTGGACATAAACATATAGCTTAGGAATGGTAAGAGCGAGTTTCCCATCACGACTCCTCCTTTGGTTTTGAAGAAGCATCCTTTGAACGTGAAGTAGTTCTCAGTTCCCATACCTATGTTATGACTATGTTATATGAAATATTTCCCATACCTATGTTATGACTCGTACGATATGCTTTTGAAGATGCAGCTACCGAAAGAGTCTCGCCTGATCAACTATGACGTAGCAGTAACTCAAACTACGTATGATACTGCGGCCGTAGGTTCAGTCTAGCGCTTGAAAAGGCCTAGGTCGTCATCCTGACCAAGAAGCGGATCCCTCGTTGTATTCTTATTTAGGCGGGAGAAACGATAGTCGAGTCGGAGTAATCAATAAAATACTTTGGCTTTATGACTGACTAAAGGATATGCTTCTTGGATCAGGTTCATGCGTCAGTGAATAACGCTGCTGCGAGATAGTCGACTCTCAGTCGCCTTATTGCCAACACTGGAGGACGAACCTCGAGCAAAACACTTTACCCATGAGTTCGATGGAGTCAGCGCTCTTGTACGGTTCCAAAGTTTGGGCTCACGCTGTTGGTAAGGAGTCGTACCGCATAGCTACTGTATACTGCGCTTTCCCTGAGCCGACGGTGCTGTTTATTGAGAGGGTGGTCCGGATAGTGCTACTTGCTAAAGAGTGAAGGCGTGTCTATTTGCGTAGGGGGCAGTCGAAGAAAAAATTTTTTGATGGAGAAGAAAGAAGCATGACCCTAGCTTTGTGGCAAGAAACTAGGGCACACGACAACACAACTCACCATTGAACTGGTGTCGTAGCTTTGCAAAAAGCATATTGAGACTGATTACTACTAAAGGCAACTATTCAGTGAGGGCGGGTATTTTTAGTCTTACGTGAATAAGGTGGGAAAATCGTCGTCCCCTGTTCGCTTGTTCTGCCTGAAAACCGCAGATGACGCCTGCCACATTCTTCGCATGTAGAATACGAACCAGGCCCCGTTTCGATCTCTCCGAGAAAATAGGCGTGTTCTCTCTGCAAAATAAAACGAGGAAGATGTTGACATTAATGTGTAGTTAGAACTGCATGCCAAATTACATGCGAACAGGTTTTCTTCTAAAATAGGATATCTTAGATCGGATTTCGGGACGGAAAAGGATATAGCTCACTCTAAGGTCCCTCTCCTTCAAACATCCCTGACGAAAGTAGTATCTCAAAGGTGCCCCTAATTGAAACGTAAGAGTTGTAATTCAAAGCGATTTGACAAACCAATCTAGAGTAGGTTTTCGGTGTGACAGGGAAGGTATTGAGTCACTGCCCAACTACGAAAATATATTAACCCCAACGCCCAACCAATAGAAAATAAATATTATGTACATTTGTTTGTTATTTGCACCCTGACTTTAGGACTCTCTGTAGCAACATTATGTACACCCTGAGTAGGACTCTCGAGACTACCAATTAAACACTTCTCCTGTCTCTTCACGAGGAAAATATATTCTTCAACACTATTGATTTTTTTAGATTACAATGCGTTTGGTATGCTATGTTTTGTATGGGTCAGCCTTATTTGACATATCGCACTCATACATACGAAGGGGGCTGGTTTCTATTTTCATGTTCATACAGATAAACATTCGAAAATGATCCATAAAATTACTAAATGAACAGAACAATAACTTTTATCTTATTAATGTTATATACATATTTAATTGCTTGACAACTTGAACGTGAACTGATAATTATTTTAATCTAGACTTTTCGTATTAAAGGTAATAAGCTCAAATGCAAAAAAGTGCATTATGAAAGATTAAATTAATATTGCTTATATCTAATAGAGATAATGAAGCACGCTCCACTCGAAATCAAAGTAGGTTGCCGGCGCGAATTCCTAGACGAAGAATCGAAACAGCATAATGATTTCTCCAATCTATGCGTATTTTTCAGGATGAAGTAATCGAGTAAAAATACTGTTGAATTAGATAAATAGTTAAAATAAAGACTATAAGCTCTTCTGCATGTAGTCTGCCTTATTTCAAAATTGAGTTATTTTCATTCATTCACCTGAAATCCTTATTTTTTCTGTTGCAGTTCAACAAAGTCATGGATAAAGTGGTGTCGTCTGAAAAACTCAAGGAAGCCAATGGAATCATAAGAAACAATTTGTTTTGGATCGCTGATTATGGCACAGCTGTTTTCGCCGCTCTTGACAGCTACTACAAATAACGATGTTTCCAATGTTTATTCCATATTGATCCTGGAGTCAACAATTGTTTGAAAAATTAATTATAAACATATAAACATTAAATAAAGTAAATAACTTAACAGGAAATTACTCCTCTAAATTCTTGTTAATGGCATCAGAACCTCACAACCTTCAGTTTGCTGATGGTAAATTTGGGTTGCAAGATCCTTGTTTACATTAATCTTTATGTAAACAATGCTGTTAATATTTTATAAAGGAATATGGAAAGAGCTCAAGCTGGTTTCGAACACGCGTCCCTGCCGCTTCGCATCAGGTGCCAACTCACAGGCCGGGACGCATCGATTGGCACTACCAGCTTAGGTGGATGTCGACTGGTTATTTGGTTATGCTGTTATTTCTTTCTACTTTTTTATCATACGTGGAAACACGTTGACATTCAATTGAGCACACGGTGAACATTCAAAAATATTTGATTTGAGTGTTATTTTTTGATAACTGAAAAAATAAATTAAAATGGGCCTGTAAAATAAACAAATGAAAAACTTGGCAAATAAAAAATTAGGAACACAAAAATAATAATATAAAACAAACTCCAATATAATACTTCTAATATCTCCTGTGGGTGATCGGTTAATGAACATATTCTGTCATAAGACTGAGTACGCTATCCAAATTGTTTGTTGACCGATCATTGATTTACCATTGGTTTTTATGTGAAATAGATTAATTCGTTCCAGAGCCCCTAAAAATTAAATTAAACAAAGAAGGTCTAATTTCTAACTAAGTTTATTAAAAAAATAACACGATAATAAAGTCTTATAAATTAATCGGTCTTTTTTATTTTGGATCAAGGGGCAGTAAAAACCATTCGGATATCTTTTGCTTTTCTCAATTTCTAACGATTTTCCGAAAATGGTTAAATAGGTTGTCGTTGCCAAGACTTGACCCTTCTTACATCAGCTTGGTTTGATTGCCATTCTAAGACATTGTTCTGACACACTACCACTTCTTTCAAAAGGTCTTTAATAGCATACTATTGGCCCTCTTTCCGATTTCCTGTTGTTGAGAAAGAGACTGGCTGTGTTCCTTTTTGTTTTTCATTCAAGATTTCTTCGAGTTCTTCTGTCGTCGGTTTATCTTCATATTCCATTGAAAGTCTTCTTTGTCATCCACCCTCACCTCCGATTCCAGATCCCCAGCAATTGCAAACGCCTTTTCAATGATATGAATAGCTTCCAGAATGTCCAATTTTTCTATCGTAGATGCTTTTAACGTTTACGTCATTTTTAACGTCTAGGTTTGACGTCGTTTCTGAGGAGAATTCACATGCTTTAAAACACCGAGGAAACAGCGCGCAAAAGTGCAATTTCCTTAAACTTGCAATAATCTCCTGATCTTTCGCCTGAATTACCGAAGTCAGATTCGGAAGTAGAAACTGAACCGCTAGCCAGAGCACGTTTGTCAGCAAACCATCTTCAAGGTGAGTGACGAAATGGTAACCATTCTCAGATTAATGTGGACGCAACAAGATCAGCGGTTTGATCTGAACCACGGGTTAGGTGGAGTCCATGACAGGTTAATGTCATCCCCCTACATGTGAGGAGCCTATCCTGGCTGAATCGGTTTCTGGTCAAAAGTTCCTTGTTACGTATTCCAATGTGCAGGCGACATAAAAACAAAAAAATATATATATAAACAAATGAATAAATAAATAAAATAACATTAAATTTTGAACATAACAATAACTTGTATTGGTTAAGTTCGTAATTTGTACTCATATTTTTAAGTTTGAAGAAAATCATACGAGATAAAATAGAACAAAGAATAAAATTGAGATACAAAAACTTATAATTAAATTTAGGTATTGATTTAAATAATATTAGTAACAAACAAAAAAAAATTAAAAAAGGTCTAAGCTAAAAATTCTCTATAGGAGTAAAAACAAAAAAAAAATTCTTGGAACGCTTTTGGAAAGAAATTTTCCATTGATATGATTCACTTGTTTGTTGTGAACACATTGCTATAAGAATGATAGTAAAATGTTGAGTAGATATAGAAATTGTGACTTAAGTATTGAAGATAAGAGAAATTTTGACTTAAGTATTGAAGATAATAGAAACTGTGAATAAAGTATTGGGGATAATAAAGAGAATCAAGAAGTATTAGCAGCTGTGTGAAGTGTTTAGCCCCAGAAGTCCTCCAGTTGCAAAATCTTTGGATTACAAAGCCCAAGAGAACATTTTGATTAAGATCAAGGTCAAAAAGATAGTAAGTAGGCAGCAGAGGTGGTCAGGGCGCAGCGCAGCGGAATTCATTGAAGTCCTGAAATCAAGTAGAGATGGCCAGGACGCAGCGCAGCGGAATTCATTGAAGTCCCGAAATCAAGCAGAGTTGGCCAGGACACAGCGTGACGGAATACATTGAAGTCCCGAAACCAAGCTGAGGCGGAGATTCGTGTTTGAGGAAGCAGAGGTGTTCAGAATCAGCGCAGCACAATTCATGTAAATTAAATATTTTTCTAAAATTAAATTAATTAAATATATAATAAATTAAATATTTACTTACTTTCATTTGATCATTTCTATTTATTTATTTTGTCTAGTATCAAAGAGTAAGCACTTTCTGTGTGTGTGTGTGTGTGTGTGACATTGACATCGCCGCGCGGTGAGCTAGTCGGTAAAAAGTAACTTCCTTTGGCCGCCATTATGCGGCCTTTGTATTTTCAAGGAAAACTGTCTATTTAACCTTGTTGCTTTTTTCGCTGCAGGTGCGACCTATCAGTTGCCCCAATATTTATTTATTATAAAATATTTCTATTGTTTTTTGAAAATACATCACAGGCTAGAAAGTAGTATTAAACAGTTACTGGTTGTGCTTTGGGTATCCTATGTTGGGGTAGAACCTGGTACCCTATGTTGATAGGGAGGGTATGAAACACCACCAAAGAGAAACTGTTTCCGATTGTCGTACTATTACTATTGTGTTGTCCTTCAATGTGATCTAAACACCCCAAATATAATAGTACCGTGTCAATAATGATGACATATTGTCATATTGACGTAAATATTGATCTTTGGGGTTGCTTAAAAATTGACCTTACTTATCGATGGAGTCTTCCCCAACGTTTTTGTGCATGCGAGCTCGACAAATCCTACCCTGATTCGACATACTCTTGTAACGAGGGTTTGTCAGTAATTGTTCATCTCTATGACTCCAAAAAGTAGTGATAGCTAATATTACTATAGTATAGTAGTGGTATACTATAGTTGTGGTCATAGTAGTAGTAGAAGGAGTAGTAGTAGAAGGAGTAGTAATGGCAGTAGTAGTAGCAGTAGAAGTAGTGGTAGTAGTATTAGTCCTGCTGGCTCGAGACGATAATAACAATTAGATTAACATTGATACAAACGAATTCACATGAGAAGTTTTTACTTTTTTAGAACGCGGATAAGAGAACAGGGTTATTATCATTATTCCTATATTGTCCCCTATGTCACCTGACAAAATTAGTTTAAAACGGTTTAAACGTCTGTGCTGTAATTTAATTTATTGTTGCCTATAAATATTTTACGAATAAAAACATTTCCAAAATAAAAACGAATTTTATTGCCTTATTGACAATGAAATATAATTGTGATCGATAAGTTCACTGACGCAAATGAAGACTTCATACTTTTATTAAAAACGGTCAAACTCTCCACTCCGGGATATGTAAAATCCCGGAGTTAAGCGTACCATTTTCAAAGTTTGGGAATGTCACAATTTTATCTAAGAAGATGCTTTCAAACTTTCTTAGACGTTATCTGTTATAATTTGTCATTGTCCTTGGAATCAAACCGCATGAAAAATCGATCTGAATTTTAGTTACGTGAGTGTTGATCACAAGGTTTTCCACATTAAATTAACCGATTAAGCAGTCGCAACAAATAATTTTTATTACTCGTCAAACGGAAATTGTTATCTTAAAATGAATTGCACATTGACACGTTAGAGCCACTAAATTTATCGCATAAATTCTATAGAATACGATGATAAGAATCATTTGATTCAAACATGTTTAGACTATATTAGTTTATTATCCAAAATAATATCATAAACATACCATATCAGCATCAAATACCCTATAGTTTGAAAACTTTTGCTTTAGTCATAATAAGTATCTCACCCTGAGATATTGGATATGATTCAATGACCTAATTAAAAACTTTATTCTTGATTCACAAAGATAAATCAGCAGAATGCAATAGACAGTGAAAATCACATGAGAAATTGATTGATGTATTTTTGTAGTTTTTCAAAGAAAACGATTTGCTTTTTTTTATCATATGTCTATATCTCGAGTTAGCTTTCAATTGTTTTTTTTTTAGAAAAAAAAAACATTGTCATTTGGTCATTTTCAGGAATGCAGTAGCGATATTTGACTCAAGCAACGACTGAAAGCGCTTTGCCTGGGATGATTTTAAAAATCAACGTTATAGCTTTATTTTTCTATGAATTTAATTATTTATTTTGACAAGTAATCATCGTCGAGACCTGCAACCTCTTTGGTCAATTTCCCGGAAGGGAAGTATTAGCGTATAAATCCATGCAAAATAGAACAATCGATTGTGAATTATAGGTCTAATTATTAAGTATTTGAAAAAAAAAACATTACTCAATTGTTAGTGATTATATTTGCCCATCTTCGCTGACGGTGAATCCTGTGATTTCACACCAGAATCATCCTTAAATTTGACGTTTAAATTTTATATAACCTCAGTGCCAATAGCTGTATCGAGTATTGAACAATTGAGAGGAAAAAATTAGAATAAAAAAATAGTACAATTTTTTCAGGGCTTACTGATTTCCGAAGTAGTTAATTTATTTTTTTCAAGTTCGAAGACGATCTTGTGAAATGAAGCTACGTGTATGCCGAGCCAATCGATAGTGCGAGGAGAAAAGTAAAGAATCATTATAAAAATTAAAATCTAAAAAAGCATCAAATGAAGGAGATTTGCAAACGTATAGAAAATTCAAAGCCAACAGAAAATAATCAAATAATAAAAACGGGTATTGAATGTTTGCTTAGAACTTTGAAAAGAGATTAGTAGAAGGTTGAGGGATGAATGTGGTTAAAAGATACGCAGTTTGAACTTAGGAGTAAATACTAAGTACTTGCCTTTCTCTTCCTTGCAAAGGTTCCACCTCGGGTAGCTATAACGTGTATTTCAAAAAAGATTTCTACCAGGTATTAGACCAGTTTCTTCCGGTTTTACTAAGAAACGGGACCAGAACGCGGTACGCAGCGTTTTAATTTGACATATACGCCGTTTTAGTCCTCTGACATTTAGCCACAAACACATAAACGTTAAGTCTGCCAAAACTAGTGAGTTTGGTTAATCGTGTTGATCAAGAGCATCAGAATCAATGTCGATCAGTTGAATGAAATATGTCACAGAACCGATGAGCAGACGTTTAAAGCAATGGGAAAGATCAATAATCTTGTGAAACAGGTCCGACACGATTTGAATCAACCTCAAATGCAAAATTGTAATGTCACTAGTGAGATGTTGCTTCGGTGCCACAAAGAGAGATTATCTTTGTATCGAATTGTGAAGGATTACGAGAAATGGATTTATTTTGAAAACACGAAGCCTAAAAAATTGCAGCTTTCACCTAGCGAAGCCGATCCTTCAACACCAAATCGCTTCGTTTTCTGTACTCATGAAGTTCGGTGAAACCATTTACACACAACGCTTTGGTCAAAAAATGATAACTTTAAACCACTTATACATCGAGAAACGAACGGAATGGGCCAGAAGACATAGCAAAGTGATTTTGTTACATGACAAGGCGCCCTCACACACGGCAAAACCGGTGAAAGACACAGTGGATGGGACCCGCCAAACGCCCCAGACTTGGGGCCATCTATCACCTCTTCGTATCAATGCGGCAAACTCTTGCAGAGCAGCACTTCAGCGATTTCGAGGCTGAAGTAAGTTTTTGTTTTTTTTTTGGTTCCTCAGGTCAGTTCTGCGAAGCTCCGTATTCTGCTTAATTTGTAGAAAACAAGGAGCTGAACACAATCGTGATCACAAAGGCCAAAAAGCAGCCGTTACCAGAATGAAAACCACCAGCGTAAGCCTTCTGTATTTCCTTCGGCATCCGCATATCTTTTGGCATCCGACGTCGCCATTTACTCTAGCTAAGACCAGGAACACCTGATCTAAATTTTCACAGATAAGCCTATCTGATAAGCCACAGAAAGCCTAAAGTATCCTTAGTTCTGTTAATTACCCTGAAACTTCAATGATCTCCCTACGTTTAATTTGTCACAAGTCCTGCTTTAAAAATTTGACACCTTCCCGACTCATAATGTGTTTGATGCTATTTGACGGTTCATTAGCAGCCAAAGCAGATCGATCACCTATCTAATCTTCAATTCGGAAATTGGGAAAAGTCCGTTTTAGCTGCATTTGGTTTGATGAGAACACGATAAAGTTTCTAGTCTTCGCCACTTTTTGCCTCGCGGTTATTTTACTCTGGGCCTAAACATTGTCATCTTTCCAGGTCTAAGACTCAAATTTAAGGCTCAGATCTTAAGTGATAACGTCTGAAATTTATTTCATTTTTGTGTCTAACCAATGCAAGAAATTTGTGTCATCTTGACCTTCTTTGCCTGGGTGAAAACCAATGTCAATGAAAGAAATTTAGTTGCTCATTTGGGAATCTAAAATTGACCGGATTTTGGATGGATAGATACAACCTTCCAGAGTTTCAACCAGAGACTCGATAGAGATGCTTCTCTTAGCACATGTCTATCCAGGAACATTTTCTTGAATGTTATTTCAATGAACCAGTGATGCATTCCCCGCATCTTTTCCAATTTTTTTCAGGAATTTTCTTTAATATTGGCCATCACACTATCGCTCCGCTGCACAGTGTGACGTGTTGGCAATCTAATTGGCCAAATTTATTTTTCATAATTTTTTTTTTTTAAATAAAAACAAAATAAAACATTTTTTAAAACAAAATAAACATTTTTTTCTTTTGTTGAAAAAATAAAAACAAAAAAAAAACATTATTGAAAACATTTTCAAGAACTTAGCCGTTTATTTCACCAATCACATGTATTTTCGAAATAAAAAGCACAAATATTAATATTTTATTTAAGGATAACATGAAATATAAAAAAATCTTTAAATTTTGATACAGTAAACATTATCTCAAACAAAAGTACCTCGGAATCGCTAGGACTACAATCTATAGAATATATATCACAATTGAGATCATTGAAATTCTATCAGAACCTGAGTCTTTAGAATAGTTTGCTATATCCACTGTTGAAAATCGATTTAAAGGGTTTTTTTAAAGTTATGAAAATTCGAAATGTAATAAAATACAAATAAATTGTTTTGATTACCACGATATTAGTTTGGCTATATAGATAATTCTTTGTCATTGTAATTTGCAAACGATTTTGGACTTGTCAGTGCCACAACTAACGCGGAGGAAATCCAAACGATAGGTCCAATTTTCTACCACTATTTTCCCACCAATTTCCTAATGAAGAAGAAGAATGATTTGACGTATCCTCACAAGAAGTAGTCCAGCGTTATAAAATCACAAAGTCTTGCAGGCCAATTCACAGGACTAAAACGAGAAGTTGATGGTTGCACGAAGTGTATGGCATGTCATGCCATCCGGTTTAAACACGAGATCCTCTGAATCACGGCGAGTCGATTCCGGCGTGAAAACTATTGGTCTTGGCTCTAGTGTAATCATCATTGACTTTAATGTCTGCTGTTCCCAGCAAATATTTTGTAGACATATGGACCAATGATTTCACTAGTATATAAAGCACACCAAACAGTGTTTTTCTCCGATTTTGACAGAGTTTCGACAACCGCTCGGGTTGCTCATCGCTTCAAATGTGGCAGTTTTGTTTATTGATGTATCAATTCAAGCAGAAAGGGGCCTCATCGCTAAACAAAACTTTCATATGAAAATCGGGATCCGCAACATTTTGGTTTGAGCCCATACACCAAATCTGTGCCGTGCCCGATGGTTGTTCGGCTTTAATTCCTACATGAGGTCGATTTTGTAAGGCCGCAAACCAAGCGAAAACCAAGATCCTTTCGAGAAATCTTTCATAATAAGGTTGTTCACAGGTTTAATGTTTGCATACGATGTCGAATTCACTCACTTGGGTCTTCATCGATACTACGCTCGGCAGCTGTTACGGTTTCTTCATAATACTCTATACGACGTCTGGATGGATGCGTATAATTAGTGAAAGTAAGCGTGGTGCCGAAACGCAGCACGTCTTCAATTTACAATGCACGCGATGCAAGGAAGAATAATGTTCATATGACAACTGTCAAATTGGTGACGTTTTAATTGAAATTTGCTTGCAATCGTTTTTGATTTTTTAAAAGTTTTGAATTTGGAATTTTTCTTTGTTTGGCAAATAATAGCCTCAACAAGGATGCACGAAATTTTCATTAAAAATTCATTCAGAATAACCATAGTACTTATAAATTAATTAAGGCGTTTGAATTTCAAATTTCATATAAGCGCCATAAAACATCTGGAAAACGTCAAAACACCTCGTTGCGAGGAATTTTCAATTTTCCAAATATTTCTCGCCTTGCATCGATGCATCGCAATCATTTTATGATGTCGTATACTAACGCATGTTACGAAAACGGTTTGACATTTGCTGCGAGACGCTAGTCGCGCACTCGTATCGCAGTCTCGCAGTATTGTATTTCGGCCTTTAGGACGGCGATAAAATTGATGGAGCGCGCGATGAGATTCTTCAAATGAGCATTTTTTTCGGAATAAATTTGCACAATTCGCAAACATTGCAAAGACATTAACTTATTCTTGACAAGATCTCAAAACAAACTAGCCATAAAACGTATGAAAGCTGTCAGACCATAGGTAGCAATAACTATCGTTGTTAACTTAAATTCCATACGTCTTAAAAACAACCTTTACAATTGAATTTCTTTAATGGAAAAGCTTATATCCTTTGGAAAGAATTTTATGGGCTTCGATTTAGTGAGACAGAATCCATCTTTATGTAAATTTAAGGAAATCAACTATATTTCCAATGAATTACTGTCTGTGTAAATTCTAGATGTTCTGTTGTGAACAGCTTTCAAAGTTTTTGTTCTGTTCCTTCGGGCTTGTTGAGCTTTTCCTAACATCCAACTGACAAATGAAGTAAGGCGTTCCTATGAAATATAATTTAATGTACGCTGACTGGCATAAGGAACCACGAGTACTGCTGCATTTAAGTCCCTTGCTGCCGTGCAGTATCGATTTGACTTGGTGGGATAAATGAGGTATCATATTTCAGTTGTCTCTAAAATACCGCGGAAATGCTTGATGAACTCCGAAATGACTTTGGTTATTTAGGGCTGAATTTTCAGCATTTTATGAAAACATCCAAGAGCTTTTTATCCTAAACTGACTGAAAAACTGGGAGTTTTATTTTCCAGGTTGTTATCTGAGCATATCAACTAACATACCCCGATAGACAGATATACATCATATTGAACGCAAATTTGTGTAAATGATAATCATTTTATGCATCAATACTGTGTTTCTTATGATCCATCATAAGATATTTATTTTAATGAAAATACTTGACTCAGCAAGAATGAGAAAAGTGATGTAAATATTGATTCATACATTTGATGAAAAATATTAACTAAATAATTTTTAAAATTTAAATCACGATTTTCAGGTTTACTTTTAACGAGGATTTACGACAATTCCAGATCACAATATGAGTCATTGTTTTCTGTCATATGTACCTCACGGAAGCGTCATGCCATGAGGATCATAAAAAAACCCATACCCCTATACCTGGGCCTATATATACATATATATGTGAATAAGTGTGTGTATTGAGGTTTTATTTGGAATTATTATTTCATTATTATTTTTTCAAATTATTAAGTTTATTATAAACTTATTCAATATTTTTATTACAAAACGATGCATTTATTAATTACTAATTACTAAATAATTCCTAATGTTTAATGCTAATATTAATGATTATAATGTTTGGTATAAATAGAGATCATAATATAATTAACATAAGAAATATCCATAATATTATTTTAAAGATATGATAGTATATCGATATTATATATAGTATATCGATATATATTAATACGTGCATTAACAAGCATAATTTTAAGATGTGAACTTATCAACTACGTCTATTAAGAGTATTCATATTTTCTTCATACATCATCATCAACCATATCATCGTCATCGGGAAAAAGTTCCTCTTCATCTTCCATTCTTCTGTTACGTTGACCTCGACTATTCGATATACGGGCGTTCCTTGCAGTTTGTTTATATGATCTTAATATTTCCTGAAAACTTTCAATAAATTCACTTCTGGTGAATTGTCCAATTCTCCTCACTTTTTTAGCAGCTCCTGTAAAAAATTATATATTTTTGATTTATGTATGTATTACAATGTCATAATTTCAAGTATAGCAGTACAATGTTCTTACTGTGAAAAATCTTGGCTAATTTTGTGTTATAAAAACGTCTTTTTGGTGATCCATTTGATTTGCCAGTCCACGTGAAATTTTCCGCCAACGTATTGGACATTGATACGCGTATATCACCACTAACGCACTAATCGAATTTAATTCTACGATGTATTTATTTGAAATAAAACAAATGATGAACTTAGAGACACACAATCACTCAAAAATGTTGTGTTCACGTTCAGACGCGTCTAGAATATTTTCAAATATGGCAATATGGCGTCTTCTCGGAAAAACAGACGCCGACGCTGACGCCATGATGGAATAAGTCCGAAAACATCCGAACTTGACCGAAGAGTGACGATGGATCGCCATGTAGGAAGCGGGAATAGAGTCCTCTGAGAAACTTTAAGTTGGCTAGAATTATAATCCAATAGAATCGATAATCCGTCAGGTAGACCTATATTTTTTATCGTCTTTTTTGAAAATTTTAAAAATATACAGATACAATTGCCTTCATATTTCTATCATATTCAAATCATTAGATGATGGTAATATATGATAGAAATTTTGTGTTAAAAATAATATATCAAATGCATTCATTGAATGATCACAACTATCTTGTAAAAATTATCATCATGTTTACACCATTGAATATCTCAAATATTATAATATTTAAGAGAGTGTTAAAAGGATGAAAAATTGATGTTCAAATGAACAAAACAGTTGTCTCATCATGTGAGGAAATATTGATGTCATTATAATTCATAAATTTTGTGTCTAATTTAAATCAATAATTTTATAAAAACCGATGATGAACATATTTAAATAAAGTTTTATTAAATTTCTTTTCCTCACTATGTGATTTTCATTGTTGTCTATCGGGGTACCGAATTGGTTCCAAAAGTTTCATGAAGAAGTTGCTTTTTTTCAGCGGGGTTCATTCGACCTACAATTCTTCTAGCTTGACAAGGATACGAGACGTGGAGGACGGACTCAAAGAATCAAACAGGTTAATGAATAAAATTCTATTTTAAGTGTCTTTTTAGGAAAAATTGTCTTCATTTTTCATCTTATGGGCTTGACCCTGAAAAATAACACATTCGAGCAGGTTTACAGGACGATACCGCTTTACAAATTTTACCGTCTATCGGATACTCGAAAGAGTTAGTGCTGTATGTAACTACACTGTTACTGTTGATAAGAACCAGGGAGTGCGATTGAGTTTAAGTCCCTTTATTGCAAGTTTCGGTGTGCTGAAAAGTGCAGCGCTCGCCTGGCTCTATTTCTGTTTTAATTAGTTTGATGTCCATAATAAGCGCGATATATGTATTTCACATTGTTTACGAAACTTAACGTTTTCATTTAAATAACGAAAAAGGATTTATGATCAGTTATAAATGCGAATAAAATTTTCAAGAAGGTTTTTAAACTCAGTTGCAACAAAAAATCATTTCTGATTACAATATGGGAATTACAAAAATAAGTTCGACAAGGACTTGAATCTACAGAACATTTATAATGCAAATTCTACTAATGCACCCTCGATGAGCCGGTTCAAATATTCGAAAAACCAAAATGTATTATCCCTTTTTTACCACTAAACCGATAGATTGGTGTAGAAGGAAATTCGAATTGAAAGAGATCTACCTCTACCTTCTGCCAGTACATATGCCCAGTAGAAATAGAAACCCACTCCAGCTCCTGCATGTTGTTTTTGATCTGCCGAACTATTTATTTTTGGACTAAGGATAAGGAAACTTTTTGCAAGGTCCAGCGAGCGGTTTGCAGATTCCTATTTCAGCCTATTGCTCTCGGTAATGTAGTCTTCCAGGGAAAGACACTTTGGTGGACCATAAGAGCAGGTCCATCATATCTGTTTTGAGCTCCTTTCACATCTATCGAGCTACGCAACTTTAGTGTTTGGAACGTAAAGGCTTTTTGCAGCTACCTCCTTTTTCGTTCGCATTATCTTCTTTTCATTTTAGATTCATCTTGCTTAGGCTAATCATTGTATTGGGATGACCCTTGTTACGTGTGTTAGATTCGATCTTCTGAGACATTGTCTCCGCTCAAATATGTTATCATATGTCTCCGCTCCAATATGTTATCATATTAATGACCGCGTTTCTTATTTGATTATGCAGGTGGAATCCACTAGTGTCTAATTTTCATAGGGGTTGGTCGTCAGAGCTAAGTCAACATGTGTCGGAAATTTGTCTACCTCAACCACTAACGATTCTCAGTCAAGTGAATAGATTAGGAACGGTGTGGCATTATTTGGAAGCTGTTTTTCCGACAAATTCTCTTCAGCAGAGTCCATATCCTTAGAACGACTTGTTCTGAATTGCCAGGATTGCCAGGACTACGAACCGAATCGAGCCGTGCTAACCGTGAGTCACTTCTTGAGTTGTGAAACTAACCCACGTTGTGTGAAAAAGGTGTAGTTGTTGGTTAAAAACCATAAGTCATGCGGAATACTGAATCAATACCCAAACTATCAACCAGATGATGTCATCCAGAATGCACCACAAGGATGTTTTTGAATTTTCAACTGCACAATTTAATTTTGTTCGTTTGTGTAAAAGTCTAATTTCGCAACGCAAGTAGATTCATATCAGATTGACAGTCATCGTAGAGCTATAAACTTTTCCTAGATAACACGATACTCGTGTATTAACACATAAATCGTAGCACAAGATCGACACTTATCAAGACAAGATACAAGATATCACACGTTTAGCAATTAAGCTTTGCTTAAGGTAATTAAAAGCCATTAGAGTATTAATTTGCTACTGAATGAGATTAGCGTGCAAGACAATTTATTGTAAATAAATTCAAAAATTGTTAACAACATAATTCCTTTGCTTAGACAATTGATAAATGTTTTATCAGTGACAATATTTGATTTCTGATTTCTAGATTGCAGTAAATGCGTAGCATGTACCCTGGATCGCTATATGAGCATTTCAGAATGTTACAATGTCTACATTATATGTCTCTGCAAATATTGGAAAACTATGGAATGTCGATTTACTTGCATATTACGCAACATTAAGAAAAATACTAGATTGAGGTGGCTGCTATTGTCATCTGAGATAAGGACACGTCGGAATCTATATCGCATTCCTAATAGGTTATTAACTTGGTACTGTTTACAAATATGTTCATATAAATACAGAATTTTTAAGCGAAACGATTACAACGGTCGGACGTGCCTAGAGTACTCCAGCAGTATAACATATTTCAAAGGATCACTTAATGGGGCAACACCCCTGTAGCAGACTTGATAGAAAGCGTCTGACATATTTCGGGAGGAAGGATATATGTATTTTTTTTTTAATAAAGGTGCATACATTCCAAGGCATTTCATTTTTAATTAAAAATAGAATATAGTGGTGATAGTGCAACAACCTTCCTGAGATACATTGGATTCCAGGCGTTCTGCAGCTTGTACTGTAATAGTAATTTAAAGTACTAGTAAAAGCAAAGAAATTTAGTTCCCAATTTTTGTTTTAAATGTTTTGTTTGTTTTCGTAGTTGTCCAATAAACACTAAAAGCAAAAGAATTTAAGCATTCCAATACTCGATTGAACAGTAGGATCGCGTGAACGAGAAAAAGTCCTGAAATACGACCATGAAAAGGCTGCGTACACTGAGTTCTTGTTAAAATAAGACAAACATTTCTTTTACCATTCTAACTGGTTAATCTGGTTACTGGTAAATTAATAATCGTTTTAGCATTGAATCTACGAATTTTCGAGTGAAATATTACCCTGTTGAGTCCGGTTATGACATCCCCGAAGATTGCCATTGATGTTTTTGTATGCGACCGAATTCCTTTGTTCAAAATGATAACATTATTGCTCTATTGGATTAAGATCAGGTGACAGCAAAGGCTCAAAAAGTTGATTTGGTACATTATAGAAAAACCAAAGCCTTACTTCTTCCAAATTGCCTGCCCTTTTTGCAAATCGCGTTTGAGAATTCTTCGGTAGTCTGTTTTGTTCATCGTACTTTCAGTAAAAACAAATTTCGTAGCTCCTCCCCTGGCCACACCTCTATAACATTAAACTATCAACCACAGTGCTTTACAGTTGGACAGACGTTATTTACATTCAACGCTACACGTATGTAAATAATCTTCCGACCTTTGATGCCAAAAACGCAAAATTTGCATTCATCTGAAAAAATGACCCGGTTCCAAAAAAGCTTTTGTCTTATTCAGATGTTCGCTGAGCAAACATTAGCAAACGCTAATCGCTTAAGTCAGTTGACATTTGCAATATATGACTTTTTGCGGGCGACACGTTCTTGATACCCATACTTTTTTTATGATTTCACGTAAGGAAATGGACTTGTGGTACCTTGACTTGATGTCCTTTGTTATATCAACTGCAGTTCATCTAGAGTTGATTGATCAGTGCAAACTACGCGTTTCGCGAAGTCTTAACTTTTGAGGATGTCCTGACCTGAGTTTTGAATTCAAAACTTCAGTATTTTTCCATTTATTTGTGACGCTTTGTGGCGTTTCTTCCACAATTCTAGGAAAATACTCTTTTCACCAAATTCAATTTCTTTGCCAGTAACAATCATTTTTATTGAATTATTTTTAACCCTAGAAATCTAACCTCGACGGAGGTTAGGCATGGAAAAGAAATATCGACGGGCATGGAAAAGAAATATTGTTGTCTCTTTTTAACGCTGCATGCGACTGTTTAGTCACTGCTTGGCAAGCCAGTTGCCGGTGAGATCGCCATTGTGATACGCACTTAGAATAGGTAGGTATAATAGCTTTCGAGATATTTGATATTTGCCGGTCATATTGACCAATGGTTAGTAATAATGTTAGTTTTTTTAATGTGAGTGTCTGTTTCCGAAGTAAGTTGTTTATGTTGCAGGTTTTCGTCATGTCCTCGTTAGATGAATCTGCAATAGCTAATGTGATAAATGAAGAACTTCGTTTCGAAGATGTAGTGAAACCGACGATTTCGTAATAGAAGACCACGTCGAAAGTGACGAAAACTTTGAGCAATCTGATGCCGATGAAATTGATATAAGTACACCGCAAAATTTATCATCAAATGTAGAAGAAGTTCAGCCGAGTGGCTCTAATGCTGTAGTGGAAAATGCATTGGGTATTATTTATTTGGCCCAAGGAATCATACGAGGCAAAAATAAATATACCTGGTCTAAAGGGTCAAAAAAGGGCCATTCCTTAACCCGAACTTCATCAAGAAATAGTCTACAGATATCAGTGTGAACTCACATGACCAGTGTAGAACATACTGTGTGTGGTTTTTCCCGTGTTTAGCACTTCTAAATTAGATTCTATTTTTTTGCTTTTTCATTACAAAATACTGTTTTTTTTTTATTTTTGACAAATACATATTTCGGGAGTAAGCTGCCCCCTTCTTCAGTGTCAATTATTTTCAGTGTAGAACTGCTTTCAACAATTCTTCACAGATGATATGAATGAAGAAATTCTCAAATGGATGAATGTTGAGATTTCAGCAAAAAGAGCTTTGTATGAAACTTTAACCGCTACTAAAAGCGATACAAGCATTTTGGAAGTCAAAGCCTTAGTTTGTGTTCTCAGTTCGGTCGCAGCCATGAAAGATAATCATTTAACTTCAAAACAGCTATTTGATTCAAATTATTGCGGAAATGGATATGTAGCTGTATTCATCCGTGAAAAATTTGACTTTCTTATTAGGTGTTTATGGTATGACGGTAAAGGTTTACGGCTGCAAAGTAATCAAAATGATTTATGTGCACCAATAAGAAAAATTTGAGATATACTTGTTATACAATCAATCAATCGGAATAGTTATAATCCTGGTACAAACGTCACGATGGACGAACAAACCCTTGGCTTTCGTGACAGATGCCAATACCGTATGTACATTCTAAATAAACCCGCGAAATATGGAATCGAACCCCAAATGATGTACGATAGTGGGGCGTACTATATGATTGATGCCATGCCTTACATGGGAAAAGGCACAAAAGCCTGCGGGTTGCCTTTTGGTGAATATTTCGTAATAAAGCTGACGCGGACAATCCATGGCACAAACAGGAATGTCACCACCGATAATTGCTTCGCGTCTGTTCTATTGGCAAAAAGTCTACAGATTGAGCCATATAAGTTGAGGATAGTTCGTACACTAAAGGGAAATAAAAGGCAAATTCCCACAGAACTAAAATATAACAAAAGAAGGCAGGTCGAAACGTCAATATTTTGCTACGATGGACCGCTAACATTGCTCTCTTGCAAACCCAAGTCGTCAAAAGTTATTTATTTTTTATCTTCATGCGACCGACAAGGCACAGTAAATTCATGATAAAAACAAAACACACATGATTGAGATCTATAACTCAGCAGAAGGGGGCGTGGCCACATTTGATCAAATGCGTTTTTATGCGCCCGCCAACGGAAAAACTAGTAGATGGCCAATGTGCGTTTTTTTATGGAATGATTAAAGGCCGAAATACAATAGTGCGAGACTGCGATACGAGAGCGCGACGAGAGTCTCGCAACAAATGTCAACCCGTTTTCGTAACATGCATTTGTATGCGACATCGTACAATGATTGCGATGCGAGGTGGGAAATACTCGGAAAAACGAAAATTCCTCGCAACGCGGTGCGTGGCGTTTGTCAAATGCAATATGGCGCTTAAATGAAATTTGAAATTCAAACGCCTTAATTACTTTTTAAGTGGATTGGTTATTATGAATGAATTTGAATGAAAATTCAAGTTAAGGCTTTTATTTGCTAAACGAAGGAACATTCCAAATTCAAAACTTTTAAAAAATCAAGAACAATTTCTAGCAAATTTCATTTAAAATTTCACCAATTTGACATTTGTCATACGATCATTAATGTTCCCCGCATCGCGTGCATTTTAAATTGAATGCGTTGCGTGACGACGAGGGAGAATCGCATCACGCTCACATATCGCCGTCACGCAGTATTGTATTTCGGCCTTAATATTGGATGCATGAATAGCAACATTATACATTATCACAACTCATTAACAGGTTGGGGTGAAGCAATGCCACGCAGAGAATAAATCAAGCCACTGTATTTTCAACTTGTGAAACCTTGCCTACCAGTAAACTTGAGCCAAACAACAATGCCTAGTCAAGTCAAAGATAAAATTAGGAGCGTTCTAGCAGTGGAAGCATCAAATCAAGACCAACCATCATGTAGCCGAGCTTTGTTTCATTTTTTGAAAAGGAAATGAAGAAGAGCCATTACAATCTTCAGGACAAGCAAATCGCAAGCCAAAATTTATTCGAAGCCAAAGAAGAAGCCTATTAAAAGCCAAAAATTCGCTGATTTAAACTAAACTAATAATTTCTAATCATATAAACAAAATTTCATAAACTAATAAACTAATTTTAAGTACCAGTCGTTTCGACGGATGGTTAGCCTGAAGAGGGGTCTTCCGAACGTTAGCCATCTAGGATTAATTACAATAAATAATTTTGCTTTCACACACAATTCATACAGAAACGACTTGAAGTTTCCTTTATTCGCTCTATTCTCACACTTTTTGTTGCTGTATTTGTGACTAGGTTTCGTTTCCACATTTTCCCATTTTTTTCGGAGCACGATGGTTTCCATTTTTAATTCGTTTTATCTCCCTTAGAATGCTTTGAAAAAGCAGAGAATTTCTTTAAAGATTTCACGCATACATTTTCTGGCTAGTGTATATAACATATGGACTAAAAAGTCCCCGGCGTCCCACGTACATTACACTAATTTTTTTTTTGCATTTACCTCACTCTCAATAAGAGCTAAGATTCAATGCAGTTGGATTCACCTCATTTTCAGTAAGAACTAAGCTTCAATAATAGCGGTTCAAATTTCTTGTCATTCTTTTCATTAAGTTGTGAGATATTGTGCTAAGAAAAACTCTACTTTTGTTATTTCAAAATGAGAGATCAAAACAAATTTCGTGTTTTGAATTTTCGCTGCTTTTTGATGGCAAAAAACATCGTTCAAGCAAAGCAGTGGTTCAGCAAGTGTCATTTGGACTACGCTCCATCAGAAACAACAATCGAACGTAGGCTTGCTGACGTAGAGCCAACGATGATGGACGTCCAAATGACGAGGTAACATTAGAAAACATCAAAAAAATTCATAAAATCGTTTTGAATGATCGAAAAATGAAGTTGCCGTAGCTGACATCAAAATAACCAGAAGAATAGCCAACAGCTGGAAAAAGTATTGGTCATTAAAAGAAATAATGAAATCCACTGAGATTAGCCATACAATAAAACGAAGAGTCTTCAACATCTGCATACGACCTTGTATGACATATGGCTGTGAAACTTGGGCACTTACTAAACACAGCAATGGGCATTGACTAGAGCAATGGAACGAAGCATGCTGGGAATAAAACGTCAAGACAGGCACAGAAATACGTTTATAAGATCCAAAACTAAAGTTGTTGATGTTCTTGGAAAAATAGACTAAATATACTAAAATGGAGGTGGAACGGTCATATGATGCGGAGCAGACACGAAATATAGAGCAAAGACGTGACCAACTGGTACCCTAGAGACGGAAAAAGAAGAAGAGGCAGAGAAAATGCAAGATGGAAAGACGACATAAAATTAACAGCGGGGCCATTCTGGAGAAGGAAAATGGAGTGGAAAATGTTAGAGGAGGCCTATGCCATGAGGCACACTGAGCTCAAAGACATACTATAACAACTCGAAGTAAAACAAATAAAAAAAGCTCAGAATGGAGAGGCTATATAGATAGATAGCTGAAATCAAAAGAACTTTTCGGCTTTATAAGCAGTTGTCCATGAGAAACCACATGACCAACACGCAGGACGCACATTTTTCAATGTGGGTCCCAGGTTTGCTGACTGTTGAAACAAGTGTCGATGATTCGGAGCAGTGTTAGATCATGTTTAAATATAACAAACCGGAGTTTTTGAGCCTAAATGTGCCCTTGGTTGAAACATGGATCCATCACTTAACTCGAGAATCAGCACGATGATCATTTGAGAAGACTTCAACTGTTGAAACTCGTCCAAAGTGCCCGTAAGCACAAAAGTCAGTTGTAAAGGATATGGCCTCGGTATTTGGGGATGCGCATAGTATAATATTCATTGACTATCTTGAAAAAAGAAATAACATCAACAGTGAATACTCGTATTATGTTGTATAGCGTTATCAGAGCAGCTAAAGACCGAAATGGCAAGAAAACGAATGCACTTGAGAAAGAAAAAATTTTTGTTTCATCAAGACAACGCACCGTGTCACAAGTCAATCAAAACAATGGCAAAATTACATGAGTTGAACTTTGAGTTGCTTCCGCATCCACCATATTCTCAAAATTTGACACCCAGTGTCATTCAACAATCTCAATGATTTTCAAAAACAAGAACCGGATTAAGCAATCATTCAATTGAAATGTTTTGAAACCGAAGAGGCCTCGAAAATCGTGACAAGAAAAGTTGATAAAGCGTTAATTCAGTGTATTGAAATCATGAGAAACAAAGGAATACCCGTCAGTGGTCCTTTGCTACAGGAATAGGCGAATTTTTTTGCCACGCGTTTTAGTATTCTTGACTTCAATTTTTCTGCAAGCTGGATTAATCGTTTTAAGGCTCGACATAACATTGTGGCGGGAAAAATTGTCGGTGAACATTCGCCTGTTGATCAAAATGCAACAACAAATTTGTTGTCGTCTGTATGGCCGGATCTACGAAGACAATTTTCTGATGATGAGATATTTAAAGCTGATGAAACTGGACTGTTTTATGAATTAATGCCGGACAAAACTTTAAAATTTAGAGGTGAGAATTGTGGTGGAGGCAAGTTGTCGAAAGGAAGAATAACTGCCATGGTAGCAGCAAATATGAGCGGCACAGAGAAAAAGAAATATTTCGTTATTGGGAAGTCACAAAAACCAAGATGTTTTAAAAGTATCAAATCGTTACGTGTCGATTCTGTTAACAATCGTAAAGCTTGGATGACGTCAGAATTTTTTGAATAATGGCGTCGAGATTGGAATCGTGATTTGGTGAAGAAGAAGAAAAAGATTTTATTGCTGGTTGATAATTGCCCGGAACATCAAAAAGTTACTGATTTAGTCTATAACACTTGCTTTCCATCCACCGAATACATCAGTACTACAGCCAATGCATCAAGGAATAATACGATCACTCAAAACTAACTTTAGAAAGAACCTTGTGCTCAAAATGATTAATTGTCTTGATGCTAATGAAAACAACTCTTCTGCAAAAATAACGGTGCTAGATGCAATTCTGATGGTTAATGATGCCTGGAAGAAAATGTCACAAAGTACCATTCACAACCGATTCACACATGCAGGATTCATTGAAAACCATGGCGTTTTAGCTATTCAAATTGCAGAACATGAATTTGATGAAGAAGATGACGTGCCTTTATCTTTGTGGTCACGAAACCTAAATTCAGATTCTTTAGCAGCACCGGAAATATTGGAAGATTATGTTGACATCGATAGCGCTCTTCATACATCCGAAGAGCCCACTGATGAATATATCGTACAGAACATTAGTTCTAAGGAATGACTCCAAAGGAATGGGGAAGAGGAAGTCGAGGAAGAATCATTGCCTACCGCAGAAGAGGCATTAAAGGCTGCAGAATAATTATCACGATTTGTTAATAGCAATATTGAAAATGAAAATTTGACCATGGCAATGTCTTCTATACACAATAGTATTAGAGACTGTTATTGCAACAAAATGAAAAAACAAAAGCAGACAAAAATTACAGATTTTGCAATTGCAATTTTGATTTAACATGCTATGTTTCTCTATTAAAATAAGTATTTATCCAAATATAAGCAGTTTTTTTTTTCCACAAAAATGCTTTGTCTGACGTCCGCTTAGTTTGACGTGTTTGTCAATCCCTTTCGATGTTATTATAAACGCCTTCCACTGTACGTTCCTTTTTGTGTATTTGGCACGCGGTTAAATAAAATTATTTAAGTTTCTATAAACAAGGAGATTCATCTATTACTAAACATTCGTTCAATTCACTACAATTCCAAAATATATCACGTTCATAACCTTCATATTCTATTTCGAAATTTTCACGGAATTTAAAATGAAAGGAACAAAATTCAAGCAATAGATTTTTGATAATTCGAAAATTACTGATCTCTTGTAGTTTTAAACTTAGATTAGAGAAATCGTCAATTTCCAAGTGATGGGAAAGATAGTTCATACATGCTTCCCCCACATTTCTGCTTTCACATATATTTAGTTTAAAGCCCGTCTCTATTTTTTGAATTACACAACGAGGAATTAAACTACCCAATACACACTTTTTGATAAAACACGAATCGATATCAAGATATACAGTGGCTCAATAAAGAAGTCGGACACATACCCATTTACACTTGAAAAGAGAATAAACGCCAGAAGAATGTATTTCAGAAAAAAAAACAAAATTTATTTTTTTAGCTCTATATTATTAACTTACGAAAAATAAGAACATTGAAAACATAACTCGATTTTGTGATTATTAAAAAAATAAAAAGTCAAAATGCAGCCAAAATTTAAGTGTAAAAAAAAATTTCGGACAGTTAATTCTTTGTGAGATTTTTGAATTTTATTATTATTTTTAATATTTAGTTGGCAATCCTTTATTTTTCACTATGGTTTCCAATCTTATAGGCATTGTTTCGACAAGTTTTTTGGAAAAGGAAGGGTCGATTTTGGCCCATTCTGCCTGAAGAGCTACTTTCAAGTCCTCTTTATTTTTAATTGAATAGCTTTTAATTGGTGTTCTAAATAAGCCCATAAATGCTCGATAACATTAATGTCAGGAGATTGTGGAGGTGTTTCCAGTACATGTGGACAATTGTACAGCAGCCATAAACGCACATTGAGTGCTGTGTGCTTTGCGTTGTTATCCTGGTGATATTGGAAGTTATCTTTTATTCCGAATTTTTCAGGACTTTCCTCTAAATTTTCTTTCAGAATGGTCAAATACTTTGTTTGGTCCATAATTCCATCGATTACAGAAAGTTTACCTGGAGCAGCAGCGGACATGCAGTCCCACACCATTATCGAGCCACCTCCATGTTTCACAGTAGATCGTAGATTGCACTCTTTGAGCTCTTGATTAGCTTCTCGCCAAACATAGCATTGACCATCTGAGCGAAATACATGAAATTTACTTTCGTCCGCGAATATCACAGTTTCCCGAAATGATAGGTCTTATTTTTATATGTTTTCGCAAACTTGAGTCTCTTTTTCCTATTGCACTTACTAACGAATGGTTTTTTACGGGCTACTCTTCCATGTAGATTTTTTCGTCTCAAAACTGACCTTATCGTTTCAGGATGTAAACTTTTATTAAGATATTGCGATACTTGTTGAGCTATTTTTGGAGCACTTAATTTCGAATTTGTTTTCGAATTTGAATAAAAATTTATGAATTTGTTGTACAATCCATCGCTCATCTGACTTCGAAAACACTCTAGGTCTACCACTTTTTTGTTTATTTGCCACTGATCTGCATGATTTAAATCGTTTAATTATATCGTGAACAGTGGAGTGTGATCTATTTACGGTTTCCTTTATAGTACGGACCGGTAATCCTTCTTTATAATGTTTCAAAATGAGTTCTCTTACTTCTAAAGAAGTTTGACTACGTTGCCTTCCCATTTTACACAATTTCACCCCCGTGAAGGTTCACAATTCACACAATTTCACCCACGTATAAAATTTACGGTTTCAATTAGTTTCACTCAGATGATATGAGCTGTCAACTACACAAAATCCGGGGAATGCCCGTTTTAAACTCAAAAAGAAGGAGAGTGCTGTCCGAGTTTTTTTTTTGACGTGAATGTTGGCTACATTTCGACTTTTTATTTTTTTAATAATCACAAAATCGAGTTATGTTTTCAATGTTCTTATTTTTCGTAAGTTAATAATATAGAGCAAAAAAAAAAATTTTGTTTTTTTCTAAAATACATTCTTCTATCGTTTATTCCCTTTTCAAGTGTAAATGGGTGTGTGTCCGATTTCTTTATTGAGCCACTGTAAGTACTGCATCGCGCAATTTTCCTATAATACGCATTTTCTAAATGTGGTTAACTGCGCCGATCACATGTGAAATTTTTCCGGTTTTAATTACAAAATAATCAGAAAAGAAGCAACGACAAACCTTAGGGTAGGCAAATTGCAGGCTTTGAATACGTTTAAAAGACTATAAATAATTAATGAATAATATATCTACAATGTAAATACGACAAATAAACACATATGTGCTCAAACAAACGCATAAATGTCGCGTTAGTCAACACATCAAATAAGAATGAAGCGGGAAACACATGTATATGTCGTAGATATTTTCAATTGAGAAGTTAAAAAATTGATATTGAATGACAGGATATGAAGCCTCGAACATTACCTTCAAGGTTACCCAGGTAGTTAATCCATAGTTAAAGAAATTAAAATTGAAGAAGAATCCAAATAGAACTGAAGTCTGAAGGAATAGAAGGAACCAAACCATATTCGGGATCACAAATACATATGTACATGTCTTTATCGTAAGTACATTAATACGAACTTCTTTAAATTGTTAGCTAGAGGCCAAATTTTAATCCTATTAATGGCAACGCTAAGTGTTGTTATGAAGATAGGCTTATAGACCTTATGGCTTAAACGTGCCTTTTTGCGATCTAGGTTCCAGACTATGTTTTTTGCAAAAATTGTTTGTGCATTTGTTGCTAATATTAGATTTAAACACTACAAATGATCCCGTGACTCACAACGTTTTAACTGACTCCTAAGCAATATTTTTGCTACAAATAATGTTTGATATTAAATATCTGACCGAGAGCCGAACTTTGTCTAACTCTCAGGTGCGCATGTGTGCAAATCATCGAATTTCAGGTCCAAGATTAAATATTATGTTCGATAAGGTTCAGCATAAGCAGTATTTACTCTGTCATTGTCGCAAACATGAAAATGTAATTTTGTAATATTACAATTTCTGTATGTACCATATACAAAGCAATAACCGCTTAATAGTTTCAAACAAGATGATATATTTCAGGTGTAAATGTATGTACTGTAGGTTGGAAATGAATTCTAATGATAAGATTCAGATTGCACATACGTAGCGAAATAGAATTTATCTAAAATGTTTACTGGTATTTGTAAAATGCTGCGATGATTTTAATGGATAACGTAAGTAATTTCTAATAAATAGAAGTAGCTTTCTTCATTTGTTTCCAGTTAGTAAAGTGGTAGGCGAACGTCTTTCGTGCGGGCTCCGAAAGACCAAAAGCGCTCTCACTTTCGTTCAAAGACTCCATAACACTTAGTAATAGGATTAACTAAAAGTAAGGTGGGTGTTAAAATGTGCAATTACATATTGAGAAAAATATTTAAACCTACAATGGATTACGAGCAAGTGAAGTGAAATCGGTTTTATTTCTTTTTATTTTCATATAATGTGTGCTTCCAAGTGTATTTCCTGTCTGAAAATCTAAGACACATTCTAAGTTCAAGTTTCATCTTCCGAAAAATATACTAAGCTCAATTTTTCAGTACAATTTTTAATTTCAAAACAGTGGTGATTAATTTACTTTGCTGCATTAATGTTTTGGAGCCATTTGTAGACCGCTTTTCGAATTATTTGTCCACACTATCATAAAATATCCACTTTTTAATGAATTTAATGATTTCCATTAAAATTTAAAATACAACAGTCGGTACAGAGGGATTCATAGTCAAGTATAAAATGGATTCGTCTTAATCGTCAAGTTAATATCCGATTTAATATTCGACCACAGGAATTTTCCTTTAGGTTATCTCACTCTCAACTATTTGGGTCATTGTTGCAATCAATGGGATTTATCAAGTGGATCCATAAATTGGAATCAATTTGGATCCATCATTCGTTCTTCCTCGCGTCAAATTTCTGGAAAACTGGATTTATCCTTGCGCTGCATATGACCAGTCTACCCAAGATTGGATGCCCAATTATTTATCTTCTTCTTTTTCTCATTACTAATTGTTAAATCTGATTAAATGGTCCCACTCTGATTTGACTACGATCGATCTTCTTTGAATCTTTCCTTAGTGCTAAAGCCTTTTAGTGCTTTATATTTCCACCCTGTATTCGTTCATTGAATTCTCCTGTTGAGTGCGTTGAAGTTTTGCCTACAAGCTTCCATTCTTTGATCTTCCCGTCGAATATCTTTCCCGCTATAAAAGGATCAGCCTTGCACTGCATATGACCAGTCCATTCAAGTTTTTTGTTCAATTTAATTTCATTGCATCCAAAAATTTAAAAAATTAATCATCATAACTTAATATATTTGATTTTTTTAGTGTCTCCACAAATTTTAAAAGAATTTTTTAAACATATTTTTTTGTTTAAATTCTCTTAGCACTTTGCTTAGACATTAATATTGATATATTTAGGAAATATGATACTCGTTCATAGATTACAGATAAATACTTAAGTGGAACCAGAGCACTAACTTCTTGCTAAGTACATAAGGAAATACTGTCGAAAGTAATTTTCGTCTAGATTAATATCCAATTGACGCCAAAATATGCCTGCAAATGCAATTATGTCACCAAAAATTTATATGTGATAATAAAATTGAGTATCAATTATTACGTTTGAGGTAAAATGATTAGGGTACGTTCGTCATTGCTATAAAGCAACACATAGTTAAGACATCCACAAAAATTTTAGGAATAATTCATCAAAGATGTAATCAGTTAAATTCAGACTAAAAAATATAAATAATTTATTCCATGGGCAATCGATAAATGATTTTTAATTTACTCTAAGGAGTAAAACTAATTTTTTTTAGAAAAAATGCTCTTGCGACAATAAGCTAACTTGGATCTTATTTGATTTTATTATATAATCCCCAAATTCTTGAGTGTCCCCTCTAAAGGTGAATCCTGCATAGATTCAAAAATATGAGTTCAGCAGCTAAGAACCACAATAGGTCTCATTCTACATCATTGATTTTATGCAATATTCATCAAAATGTCTTTTGTCAAATATAAGCATTAAAAATAGTAAATCCCTTTTCTTTCGTTTCCAACGTCAAACAACGTAAAAATCAAAATAATCTTTGATAAGAACGAATCTTATGCACACTCTTACGCAGCTAGTATGAGAATGTGCATAATTGCAGTGTGCAGTATGGAGGGGCATGTGTTCGGGTGGTGGCTGGCGTAAGCAGCTGCACTACGTCTCCATTTGTTCTATCATCATCCCAATTTTAGTACCCAATATTGTTTGGTCCGAATCACTTCGTGGCTTTACCGTGCGTGTATTTTATAAAAACAACTGATGTGTGATTGCAATGCAAAGAGCTTCAGCATTTCGCGAAATGATACTGTTCCTACTGTGAACCAAATTCGGTCCTGTTGGGACACGTGGCCAACAAAGATGCATCAGGGGTAATGAGAGTAGCAGTTCGGTATTCAAAGCCAGGGCAAACGTTTTGATCGTTCACAAGCTATTGCATTGCGGTGTTGAGACCGCAGTTTGAGTTTGAGGAATATTTTGCGTTTTGTCTTAGGTATTTGAATTTCAAACACTTCAAAATAAGGATGATTCCAGGATTGAACACAGGAGCAACAAAATGTTGAGCGGAAATTCTTGCAGCGATTCCTATTGAGACAGCTTTCTTCAGCAGCGACGATGCACACTTTCACCTAAGTAGGATTGTGAATAAACAAAATAGTCGTTAAAAGGCTCAAGAGAACTCCTAAATTGTTCGTGAAAGACCAAAACATTCTTCTTAACTGACAGTATGATATGTCGCTTAACATTTTGGCGTAATTACCTCGTTCTTCTTTAAAATAGGACGCGTGACCGTGAATCACTGGCACGATGTTTCAATACTGCGTAATTTTCTGTAGCCTCGATAAGAAGCGGATTTTGAAGGAGTGAAATTAGAGGACTTTTAGTTCCAACAGGATGGAACCATTGCACACACAGCCCGAAATTCGCTATATGCTTGAAGAAATGCTTAAATGCTTCCCAGATGATCATTGTCTTTTAGAGGTGACATGGGGAGGCCTGCTTAGTTGTCAGGTTCCATCATATGTGATTTCTTTTCCTGAAGATAGCCTTATACAAAAGTTTTTAAACCCCTAAACGCCCTCAAAACCTGCTGAACCTAAGGGAGCTGATTGTTTAAAGTTTGATGTTAGTGTCGCATATAGACACCACGCGGAATGTGTCAGCGGGGTGTTCGAAAGAAATCGATTCCAACAATGTATTCTAGGTTACGGCTGCCATGTTAAAGTCGTCACTTTTAAAATTTAATGAGTATAAAATAAATAGTGCTTCTGTGTAAAAAAAATCGATTTCATGCATAGCCTGTTTTCAATTTTAAACTCTTGGAAACTTCTCAACTGGTTTTACACCACTCTGCACTTCTTTTTTCAATCGATTAAGCATTCTTTATGACTGTTTTACATATCTCACACAATAGCGAGTTTAAGTTTCATAAAATTGGGTAGAAAACGCAATGATATTGTATTTGATAGATTGGAAATAAAGTGAATCCTTGAACATAAATGAACATTACATAAAGTTGAACCTTCGTTCCTTGTTTTCGGTTGATTGTGAAAAACCAAAAAAAAGTATTAACAATTTGTATTTTTGAGGATTTTTCGTTATTCTGGCGATAAATCTTACCACGGCCCTAGATTTCTCGTATATGATGCCTCCAACAAACACATCCTCCAAGCAGAAAATTGGAATACAATGAAACACTTCTTAACACTTCTTTCGTTTCCCCATTGGTCTTCGTCCTTCAGTCTTACCTGTGAATATCGTCTTTAGTAAATGCTCGTTATTCACTCATGCCCACTCTTTCCGGTCTTCGTGATTTTAAAAATCTTGATACCTCTAGCTCATCACAAAGTTCGTTCAAGTCGGGGTTATACCTAATACGTCGTGGATCTCCTTCACGTTCTCCTCCGACGATGGACCTTAGACTCCGAACTACATTTACTTCATTCGTAAACACAACTACTATACAAATACAACTACAAATACAACTTCAACTGTATTCAATATTCATCCGCCACCTTTCAGAGAAGCAAATCAGTTCAACCCTTATCAGTGCTTTGTATATTTGGAGTTTTGTTCTCCTGTATTTGCTGTCGGCCTTAAAAATTTGCAAAACTAAGACAAACATCTTTGATGGCTGCTGTATTCTTCTATTTACATCAACTAATTCATTGCGATCTTCCACAAGTCTTACTCCAAAGGACATCAAGCCATGAAAAGTTTTCTACTCTTCGACCATTATATTCGGCCAATTCAGTCTCTTCTTGATTGTTTGGGCAATGCTTCCTCTTGTCTGCGTCCTGTCAATCCTCTTGTGCTAATTGGTTTGTCGTTTTAACTGCTTTGCTTCTTGGTTCATGTTTAACAGGATGTTGATAGCAGATGGAGACGATCGCGTTAATATTATCAGCGTAGGGATTTTTGGTTCGGATTCGGTTTGGTGCGGATTTGGCCAGTGAGTGAGCCCAGCCCATCATTCTTCTTGTGATTGGTAGTTTGTTGTGTTGGACACACAGGCCGTGTTGGACACACGGGCTTTGTGACCGATCGGATTTCTTGGTGCAACATGTCTGATTGGTATTGCCGTATCCTTGTTTATTATCCATAAATATTTGACGAACATTTCTCCAGGTCTAATTTGTCCCGAATCAGTCGGTCTGCTGTTTAACAGCCATTAAGCCCACTTTTAAATTTCCAATGCATTTTGTTGTATTGATTAATGGTAGGCTTCCTCACAGTTCACTATTTAGTACGCCTCCTTTTTTGAGATATAGAGTATCCATCGCTAGCAATATATTGTATCATTTTAAGCAATTCTAGGTTCTTCTTCAAATACCAGTAAGGTTATTGACAGACGTCTGATAAATTTTCTCTAACTCAACCTTGCGTACAATATCGTACCAACCATTTAGATTCCATCGCGTAATATATTCTTTTACTACACGTTTGATTTTCGAATACACTCCTATTCACTTCATTAGTTGTCTTGTTACTATCGCAGACTTGGATGGAGCTAATTAAGTTTTAAGAGTCTCTATCAACTGTGTATGAATTTTGTGGCACCGCTTAGAGTTCTCCATGTGAAACGTTACAAAGGGCTTATTTCATTCAAAAATTTTTTTATTTAAATTTTATTGGTGTACGTTCAGGTTTCTCCTTACTTACTATTACCAGCACATTTTCAAGTGTATTGCGATCATTCGAGTGGGGCTGAAAACGAAATCGAGACAAAGAAACAAATGGAAGTTTTTGTACAACTTCAAAACGCGTATAAGGAAGAAAATAAGGGAAAGACGAAACTTTGTTCAGAGCCTTGTGGGGGATCATATTAATCAGTTATAATAAAAATGGTTGGAGCAAAGCTTAGTCAGCACTGCTTTAATTTTCATGAGCCTCAATAAAATTCTTCAGCATGTCCTTCTATTATTTAATTTAAACTCTTTTTTCGACAAATCCTTTTAAGGAAGTATTTTTTTGGAATTATTTTTTTGAAATTGGTCGTGAGGATCAGAATCAAATAATTTAATGAGAAGAACCTCGGCATATTTAATGTTTAAATAAGTTGTTAAACGTTAACTTGTGCCGCGAAATAAGTGTTAACTTATGCAGCACAGAAGAAGAAACTAAAACAGGATTGGCATCAGTTATCTGTTTATAAAATATGGTATTTTTTGGTAATAGAAAAGTTTATTGTTTGATTTCCAATCCAATATGGTCGGCTCATTGCTATGTTTTGGGGCACGCAAAGCTAATTAAACGTTCAGCATTATCTTTGCTACAATTGCGTATGCCAGATCCTGCATTCGTTTCCCTATCTATTGGCTCATTGTCTTGTTTCACCTTGAAATCCCTTAGGACTAGGTCTCTATCCTTCAAAAGAGTGAGTCGTAGAATCTTTAGGGATTGTTTCAGAAGGGGTGTTTCATATTTCATCCTCTTTTTCTGTCGGATATGAGCATTGTTTTAATATGGAGGGCATTGTATACCCTTGTAGAATGTTTTAATATGAAAGTATTGCAATTTGTCCACCATCGGTATCCCGTCGTTAAAGCGAGCTTTGGGGATAGTATTCTTTCATTACACTGGATGAAGGCCAGGGCTGCTGGTAATTAAGAAAGGGAAGAGAGACGCTGAGGTACCATCTTCAAACCATCCACTGTGCATCCTGAATCTTACTGGTAAAGTACAGGAGTAACTTCTCTAGAGAAGACTAACTGCCGCAATCGGAGCCAGTGCATCATTATGACTTCCGATCTGGGGGATTCGCTACAGACGCCATTATTGGGGCTATGAACGCGGTTTAGAAAGCGAAAGTACACAAACAATGCTCATGTTGAATAGTGTTTGCTTGTGACACTGGATGAAAGGAACGATTTCAACACTGTAAAATGGACGGACGTCATGATTTCTCTCAATTATACCCTGAGAGTAGTGGAATATCCAATATAGGCTCTGATAATAACTTGGAGACCGCAGGTTATTCCCTGATATGCACATGAAATGAATATGACATCACGACGAGCTATTTGACCCGGCGACTGCTGGAAAAGATGAGGCAGATTAACAAATAAGTCTGAGAAGCTACTCAGACGTCACTGAGGTGCTAATAGGCTTAAACGCTGTGCACTAGACCAACTTTACGAACCTTAAATAAGCGCGGTGCAACGAAACGTGTATGAATGGTTTAGCCTAGCACTAGGAGAAAAGCCAAAGTTGTCATTCTGACAAAAACGGATCCCCAGCGTTTTTCGTGTGCATATAGGAAGGAGTCTACTATTACGTCCAAGAACGCATGAAGTACTTGGGTAGAATGATAGATGTAAAGATCAGCTTCCTTGGAAATTAAGGGTGGTAGCAGACAACAGTGCAGCAAGAGTGTCATTACTGACCCAGCTCATGGGTCACATGTCAAACAATGTCAAATAAAATACGCCTTTTTATAAACGCCATAGAGTCCATACTTTTAAATAGTTCCAAAATCTTGGCTGAAAACCATCAACAAGCAAACGTATAGGAAACATTTAATTCGGGTATACAGGTGAGAAGCCCTACGAATCGCATTCGTAGAAGAATCAATCTTCAGAGGGATGAAAGGAAGAGAAAACCAATCACAAGGAAGAAGTGGCAGCGGACTCTTGCTTGTTGAACGAACTGTATGTCATATTATGCTCAGACGGTTCTTATGAAGAAGAAAGAACATTTAGCCCACCAGTGGACGCGAGGGGAAGAAAGGTCGCTTTTACAGTAATCTCCACTCCACTTATTCTGGCTGAAAAGAACCTTCTGTATCCGAAGGCACGGATGAGGAAACAGGTGAATATCCAAATATAATGTGACAATCATTTCCACGCTTGGATTCTCCAGTGGCTGTTGAGGTGTTGAGAGTGTAATCTAGAAGCCTTCTGGTGCCGAGAATTTCAAACTTAAAACGCCTGAAGACTTCATGTTAAAACTACAGAAAACAATATGGAGGGCATACATTTCTTTGGCTCGTTTATTGTTTGTCTTCCTTTGAGTGCTTCTCGAACGCTCCTAGTCATTTTAAATGCTACGATGCTATTGCAAATTCTTGGTATCCACAAATCACCCCACATTGATACCATGAATCTAGTTTGTATAGAAAGGTCATTTCCAGCAATGATTTGATAGCACCGGGTTTGTTCAATCTTTTGCCCATGTTATTTGGTGAGCCCGTTTCTGTTGATGCGATTCCTTTCTAGGACACAATTGTGGGTTCCCAAATAGCATTTGTTTTCCATGAATGAGTAGGCAGCTTGTCGCAAAATTCGGCGGAATGGTAATTATAACTTCGTTGTTAGATACAGAATACTTTCCCTTCGATCTCATTTATCCATGGCGGTAAGACGGATTTAGTAGTAGACTTTTTATTTTGACAATTGAGGTTACTCTCCATTCTTAGCTTTACTCAGGATCTATTGGGATCTTCTTTCGAAACTGAGATTGTTCACTAGCATGTGGCATCGATTTCAAAGACAATGATATTTTAACAAACAAAGAAACGCCACCAATTTCAAGGCGTGAATTCCTAATTTTCCTATAACTTTTGAATATTTCAACAGGTTGTTGCCAAATATTGTAATATTAAGTGTTTGTACTTCTCTATTATTCAGAGAAACGATAGACATGAACCAAATCATGTCCATGACAGGTATTAGGGATAAGCCCAGCAAGGAACTTGTCAAAGCACCCGAAGAACAGAAACCCTTTCATTATCAAAATTGACTACCAAGTACATTTTCATACGATCAGTAATTTTTCATTGCCATAACTTACACATGTCAGCCAAATTACATCTGTGACTCGGAAGCTTTGATATGGAAGTCAACACTTTTCCAACTTTTTGTAAACTCGTTACACACTTCAATTGACAATTTTATAGGAATTTCATTGTCACCGAAAATTGAATGTGTATATCAGTAATAAGATATCAATCTTTGTGTTAACTGTGACGGAATTCTTTCCAATTGAAAGAAAATATCTTTATGAAATGAAACTTACATGCTTACACTGAGCACAACAATTCAGAACTTATATCGAAATATTGTTTTTTCGTTTTAGATAGAATAACTTATCAGTTGCAAAATACAGGGAAACACAAATAGTTTAATTTGATATTTGTTTTTTTTAACGTTGAGAGTTCTTGCGCTGGTCAGATTAGATTCGTTTTTTGTTAGACTTAGGCCTTTTAGATGTGTTGTAACTGCCTATAAAATGATCAAATTTATTTTTTATTTATATTAATCGGGTTGTTGTGGCGATCAGGACTTTGATACTAAGATATCAATCATTTTTACAACGCTTAAATAACTGCTTCATGAAACCAAATTGAATCTAACCTTGTCGGAGAAGATAAGAACGCCATTACCACTTATTAAGTTGGACAACTTTATTGCTGTTAGGTTATCCATACTCCAACTTGAAGACAAGTTTGATTGCTTTAATTATAATCAATTAATAATTGCGCAATTAGAAGATTGGTGGTTGTATATTTCATAACTACCCTAATGTAAGTTTCCCATCCCAGCAGAGGTGTCGTGCTGCACATGTCATATGTGTTTATAATTTGTCCGTTTAATAAAAAGATTCATATGAAGCGAGAGTTATGCGCGAGGTCAGACTGAATAAAATTTTTAAGAACTCAATTCATGTTTGATATCCCACCAGCAAGAATATTTAAAATGTTATATTGGAAGCTGCCGCGCTTCCGATATCAAAAACTTTGCTATTTTCTTTGCTGGCTTTATAAGGATGGGACCTTGTAGCAAATATAGGCAATTACCTATACTACTTTTTCGTTCAGCTGTCCAGTTCAGTTTTTTTGCCAAAGTTCGTACTTGGTAGCTTCGTAGGTACTTCGTACAGCTTGGTAGGCCAGTTTCGGATGATTATGCTGAAATTCACTTTCCCGGCTCATTCGTGTCGGTATAGGACAAGTCTCAAATGCAAATTCAGAGCATTTCTCGAACAGACTTGACTTGGAATGTTTTTTTTTGTTTGTTTTTTGACGTTAAATTGTTTTGGATTCCTTCTTACTTTCCTGATAATATTTCTCCAGCCATCAGGCACCTCAACGTAGCTTTCTTGGTCTACGAAATGTATATCTATATCAAATTCTAAACATGTGGGATCATGCACAAGAAATGTATAACTAACGCAATCGAACTTCTTGAGCTTCGAAACCAGAAAGTTGAAAAAGTTTCTAAATGTGTTATTTTTTTGGAATGAAATACGAATATGAATCGTTGAAAGTGTAAAGAGACGTTTTTTCCTTTGTCGCCATGTATTTTATGCGTCGAAGGCCTGTTTTGTGCTGTCTGGTGTCTTATATGGCCATAGTATCTGGTTATATAATAAATCAGATATCTGGCCATATAAGTGTTCCTCTTACCGCAGATAGCTCGAATCAACTTTTCATTAGTTTCACAGATCACATAAACTCTGTGTCTTTTTGTAATGTCCTGAATGGTCGTGAATGACCACGAAGGCTTTCCGTGATGACCCGATTGTCATCTGTAGGACTTAACGCTCGGACACGGTGTTAGAACGAAGCTTTCCAAAAATTAGCTGTCCAAATAAATAATGATCATGAACCCACATAGCTGCTGGTTTTGCTTATTGTAGCTAGCTAAGGACCTGAATTCTCAAATGATTCCTTTAGGTTTGTATATGCCGACATTCATGAAACCTAACATTTTAATACAAGATCATTTGATAGGATAACCAAAAAAATTGTTGGATATAGGATGATATCGTTTATCCAAATAGTTATGAACTGCAGCAGTCCATAAGTAATCAAGTCAAGACAATGGAAGCTTATATTCCATGTCATTTTCTCACGTTTCGCCAATTTTTTCTCTTTAAAATATTCTGTAATAAAATCAACTAAGTATAGATCAAAGATCACTCAATATTTTAGTGAAAACTCAATTTGTTTAATCTTCCAATTTGTATTTTTAAATTTGTGTTTAAATTGTTTATGAACAATTTTTGAACTGTGACATTTCCTCGTAATTGTATTTTGATGTGTTTGTTGAAAAATTGTCAAACAAATCTTACGCCAACCGACGACGTGAGAAAAAAAAAATTTCAAATTTTGAATTCCAAAAAAGTTTTCCAATATATTTTGACTGGTCATGGGAGTAAACCTTGAATGAAAGAAGTCTAGCCATGCGTAAGTAAATATCCGTGAAAAATCAAAATAAAAGAACGACTCAATTTCTTTTAAATGTTGATGGGATTGATAAATATCTATTTGTTACGATAGTGAGATTCATTTGTAGTGTAACCTGCTATGATACACTAAATCCACAGAGCCATCAAAATAGACCCCTATCGACTTCTGCCGGCTTACTTTTGCAAACGTTTATAGAAAAAAAGGTTAAATAACTTTAATTTGCCTTCTTTATAGGCATGGTAGTTCTGACAATCAAACGCATTTGTAAGTCTGTTCAAAACGTATTTGCACAGAAAGACTTTGCCTGTTACAGACAGACCTTGCCTGTTACAGACAGACCTTTTTTTTGTGGTATGGAGGTGAAGTCTATTTACGCCCTGAGTGTGGGACTCCCAGACGTAAAATGCTTTTGGACTACCCACCAAACACGTCCCCTGTTGACCTGAGAACCTAGCCTGGAACCGTTTGACACATTACTTCGGGCTAGGCCTCGTGTTCCTAGGCTAAAAGGCACCTTCGGATTATGGGAATCTCTTCTCTAACGGGAAGGACGGGAGAGGAAGGAAGTGCTAGAAATGAGATCCATCCATCTCCGATGCCTCTTAGCGCTCCAATCAAGCTATTTTTAATGTAAGCACTGCCCGAGCATATTGCGCCACGCGATTCACCATTACTCCGATGATAGTTTCCGGATAGAGCTCTCCGATTTCGCTGAGTACAGGTAGGACCTGTACAGAACTGTACAGGTAGGACCGAAAACAACTGTGCCCGCTTAAGAGCTGAAGTCAAGTAGAAATCGGTCTCACCATGCACTCGACTGAACCACGGCCTCAGGTCAGGGATCAGACGTGCACTTCACCTTCCCGTTGTTTCTTGCTCCCAGGACTGTTGCCAATCGCTGACAGTAGCGATTGGCGATTGGTTGTGCAGTAAGTGACTGCACAACGCTCATTAAGAGTCGTCTCCTTGATGTGGAGACACGTCACACGCGCTGCAGCCTTGTCAGCTGCTGCTCTGATTTGTTAGGAAAACCACATCTTCGACTCTATCAGGACGCCCAGGTGTTTTACTGCTGATTCCGATTCAACCAGCTCGTCCCCTGTACTGATGGACTGTACTCTGGGGATTCTCTTCTTCGTTAAGATGACCACTTCGGTCTTTTCCAGTGCCAGCTTGAATCCGTGAGCGGTCTTTCAGTCCATTACCCTCCGCATTAACATATTGAGTCTGAGTTGCGCATGGTCTACTGGGCGTCCAGCGACCAGCACCGCGACGTCGTCCGCGTACCCGATCAAACGTGACTCATCTGGCAGTTCAAGCTGCAGCAGTCCATGGTAGGAGATGTTCCATAGGTCCGGGCATAGGATAGAGCCCTGAGTGACACCTGAAGTAAGAATTGTACTTCGCCGACCCTCCTTCAAGTCGTAGAGTAGGCTGCGGTCCTTCAAATAGTCCCTGAGAAGCCGCATCAGGTACACTGGTACTTGAAAACGATTTTCTAGCGCTTCCAGAATATCCACCCGTCTAGCGCTGTTAAATGCATTTCGGACATCCAGAGTAACCAGCTGGACGACTCGTCACGTGGAAATACTGTGAGACTCCTCACGTTGGACCGCGCTCACTACTACTCCAATTGCATCGATGGTGGAGCGGCCTGCTCCGAAGCCATACTGCCGTTGAGATAGGTCCCCGGCAGTACGAATCACGTCAGCAGGTCTTCCCCTGATAAGTTTTTCAACAATTTTTCCGGCCGTGTCAAGCATACACAGTGGGCGGTATGCAGCTGGTGACTCGAGATCCCCTTTTACCTTCGTTATGATCACAGGTTTCACCACCTCCCACCACTCTGGGAACAGCCCTTCGCACAGGCATGCGTTGAACATGCGGAGGAGCAGGTCAGGGGAAAAGTGGAAGACCATTTGTAGCACCTCAGCTGGAGTCCCATCTGGTCCTGGAGCCTTTCTAGCCTTCATAGACAAGAATGCTTTCTCCAATTTCATCTTGACCCTCCCTTGTGATAATTCACCCTGTTTTGTTTAGCTTCATACATCTGCCATAGCGTAACCACTAGAAATCGCTGACAAAGTGGCAAAATTCAACGACATAAGTTAATGAATTTTTTACGAGGGACGACTTTCTGAACTTATGCGCACGTCCGATTTTCGCAACTTCACAAGGCAGAATATTTTTAAAAAAACAGTTCAAAACTAGTAACATCATGAGAATAAGCCTCAGCTGTGGCTTATAATAATCATTAGTTAAGCATTAGCCTGATAAGCCTGATCGTTCTTTTTGCGGGGATTGTTTGAAGTTTTGTATTCATACATAATGACTCAAATATACTATTACACCAGTTCCAGGCTAGAGTCTCTTCACAAGGGGAGTGTTTAGTGGGTAGTCTGGTACCATGCGCTCTTACGAGTCCCACACTCCGGGCGTAAATTGCCTTCACCCCCCAATCCAAAAAAAAATTACGCCGGGGAAATTATTCTCGCATATATTTAGGCTCAGAAAGCCAGGCATCGCGATCATTGCCCCTCCTACTTATGGCGCTTGATTTCTATGCTCCCTTTTCATGCAAAGGTCGCTTTATAAGCTACATGTAATATTCGTTTCTCTTTCTTGTGATGATTCCTTCGAACTCTTAGTACTTTTTAGTTGTTAAGATATGCTCTGCAGTGGTACAGAAATGAATCCTGGCCCTGTTCTTTCTTATGTAAAGAAACGTTAGGAGTAGACACGTTTTCTATAACGATCGAACAGGAAGATATTTCAAAGTAGTATCCAAAGGCCACATAAAGACCCTTTGTTATGATATGATAGTGAACTTAAGACTGTTTATCAATAGCTTCTTTGCAAAAATATGTACTGCGTATTTCACAAAATGCGAAATACGTAATGTATACGTACTGCGTTTTATCAGGAACAGGTTGTTTTTGGAAGCCATATATAACAAAGACTTACAAAACTGGAAAGTGGAAACTTCCATGCAATGTTCTGAGTATTGAATATTCTTGAGGGCGTTGAAGAAGGAGCTCAGCATGAGGCGGATTATTTTTTAGATTGCTCCTTGAATATCAACTTTTGTGTCCAGTAAACCCTATACTGGGCAAGACATTAAAGAAAGAAATCCAGATTAAACTAGATATATTCGGACTTAATTTATGAATTTGCTTCGAAACCGCTTGATGAATTTTCATGAGCAAAATTACTTATTGCACCAATTGATTTTCATATGCTCACTATTTATTCTTTATTTTGTGGAAAATATATGCACAACATGTCTCAAGAATTTTCTCTTTTTTTTTCATTGCAGATGATAGCACAGTACATAGTATTGTGCCTTTTCACTTTAGTGAAATTAGGCCACTTTGCTCCAACGACTGATGTGGAAAATGGTCTTGCGGAAAAAGCATACGATTACAGATTGCCAACTACGGTTTGGCCATCATACTATCGTATCCAATTAACTCCATATTTACTGCCGACGGATCCAAATCGGTTTACATTCGATGGAATTGCTGAAATTACAATCAGATCAACCGTTTTGAATATTCGAAATATCACACTCCATGCAAGACATCTTACAATCCACAATACAACAATTCGACGAAAGGATAGTGAAACCTTATTGGCAATAGATAGTGTCACACCATGGGATCCTGAAACACACAAATTCAATGTGAACCTTGACTTTCAAATGGATATCACAACTGAATATGTTTTGAAATTCACATACACTGGCATTCTAGGCGATGACATGCATGGCTTCTACCGAAGTAAATACATGAACGCTAAAAACGAAGAAGTGTAAGTAAAATGTTTAATCAGAAAAAAGCAACGAAAATATTTTGTTTAACTTTATTTTTGGGACGTAATTTTAAGACATGGATGCTAGGCTTTAAAGGGTAATTGGCTTATCCTTAAAAACCTAGTATTCATGTTATACATACATATATACATCTACGTTACTTATTAAATTATACATAATTTAATAAGTAACGAATTTATTGCCTGAAGACAACAGACATTACGTGTTTGCATACGTCAATACTTTCAAAAAAATTGAACTTTTCCACCTTTGCTATCAAAAGACAAAATGTTCAGGCACAACATTTTCTTATAGAAAAATTATTGTTCAGAGGCAGCAAAAATAAATCTGCAATGTTTAACAAGAACTACACGCAATCAAAAAATATTTGATTTTTGTCAAAATGTCAAAACTTTCTTGACAATAAAACAAAAAACACGATGAAAACATATTCAAAATTCTATTCCAGACGATGTGAAAATTTCGAATATTAGCCTTTATTAAACATTGCTGATGAAAATTTTCAATTTCAGCCTTCTCATCATTTATGATGAAGAGGTATTTGATATTTTCACGAGCGGTATCTATGATTTAAGGGACCTTCTTATTGACGTCCAATTATTTTTGAATGTCTAGCTTAAGTACGTATCTAGTTATATTCTATGTCCATGCTAATCAAAAGTTACAAAAGAAAAAAATTAATGTTGCACTCAAAAAGCGTTGCCATTGCAATGAAGCTTTCATTATTTATTAGATTATCCTTTCTGTAATTTATTTCATAAATACAACATAAAAAGGATTTCAGAAGTTTTGGTAGATCAATTTTTCCATTTTCACTTACAACATTGTAAGTGATTTATACCCTTGCTAAGCTAACTCAGCGAAGACTCATGGGTGCGGAAGTTCTGATCAAATTTTGTCGAATACCTCGAAAGTGAATTAATATTTTAGAAAGATGGAAAGAGCTCAAGAACTTCCGCACCCATGAGTCTTCGCTGAGTTAGCTTAGCAAGGGTATAAATCGCTTACAATGTTGTAAGTGAAAATGGAAAAATTGATCCACCAAAGCTTCTGAAATTGATAAAGCCAGACCAAAGGCAATTTGGAATATGTATAGGAGAAGTTCAAAGCTGAAGAGCAATATTCATAACTAGTAAATAACCAGTCGACATCCACCTAAGCTGGTAGTGCCAATCGATGCGTCCCGACCTGTGAGTTGGCACCTGATGAGAAGCGGCAGGGACGCGTGTTCGAAACCAGCTTGAGCTCTTTCCACCTTTCTCAATATAAAAAGGATATTTGATTATCAGTCCCATTGCATGGCCAAGAAGCAAATGCCCATTGAACATTTTCTAGGAAAATTTGCACTTAAAATTATATGAGTAAAGAAGTTTGTGGTAGGATTTGAACATAATTCCTTTCACTGACAAGACCCTTAGCTGGCTTTAACTAAAACAAAAGTCTATACGCGAGCTCATAATTCTAAAGGGTTTAATCAAAGAAACGTGAAATCTCAGAGAATCTTGAAGTCTCCCCACTGTTCGTACCTCGCGTTCAAGGCAACCGCCTAATATGATGTAGTCATGGATAGGAGCTATATACAAAATCCTATCGAGAAATGTTTGTATTGAATTTCGGTGATTCCCTGGAATATATAGTGACCCTATGAGTATTTGTCCCTGATTCCCATTAGTTTTCCTCATATTGAGTGTGGCTAGCGTGCAATAAATGTCTGTGTGATTTCGATTCCTCTGCCCGAATCATTCCTGAGAAGTGAGTTTTTATCCACGCAGATCTTGTGGGTCGATATAAATACTGTTTCGTTTCGGAGCACTATGTCTGGTTGTATGGGATTTGCCAAATTAGAAATGGATATTCTTTTTTTCATGGGATACTACTAAATTTATATTCGGGCAAATGGATACCACCGTATTTGCCCCTACAGATATTGATGTACTACTGTGTCCAAAAAATAAGGTGACATTGTATTTATTTTGAAAATTCTTTATTTATTCTTCCAAATCAATTTCATCCCCTTCAAAGTGATCCCCTCCCGATGCAATCCTTTTATGCCAACGGATTTTCCAATCTTCGAAACACTGATTGTAGTTACTTTCCGGGATGGGCTTCAGTTCCGTCTTCGCTGCGGCTTGAATCTCCTCTATCGTATCAAAACGGTGTTCCCGGAGCGGTCTTTTGAGCTTGCTGAACAGCCAGAAGTCGCACGGCGCCAGATCAGGTGAATACGGTGGTTGTGGAACGATATGGGTTGAATTTTTGCCGAAACGATCATTAATTACGAGTGCAGTATGGGATGGTGCATTATCGTGGTGTAAAAACCAAGAATTGTCTTTCCACAATTCCGGCCTTTTAAAGCGGATAGCGTTACGCAAACGACGCATAACGTTCAAATAATATTCCTTGTTGACTGTTTGGCCCGGCGGAAGGAATTCATAATGCATAACACCACGGTAATCGAAGAAAACAGCCAACATGACCTTGATTTTTGAGCGACTTTGGCGCGATTTTTTTGGTTTCGGCTCGCCTTTGGCACGATATTCGCTCGATTGATATGTTGTTTCGGAGTCGTAAGCATAGATCCAAGTCTCGTCTCTAGTGATAATGCGTTCCATCTTCAACGCGACGCCTTTTTCCCAAAAAATTCAATGTTTTCGGTACCAGTCGAGAATTGATGCGCTTGAGGCCCAAAGCATCCTTTAAAATGGTATTGACTGAGCCTTTCAATATGCCAAACTCATCAGCAAGGTCTCTAATCGTTAATCGACGGTTTTTAACACCAAATCTTTGATTTATTGGACGTGATCTTCGTCGTTTGAGGTTGATGGTCGCCCAGGACGCTCTTCGTCTTCGACACGTTCACGACCGGCTTGGAACTCACTATACCACTTGTAAACATTTTATTTTAGACATAGCCTCATCACTAATGGCTTTCTGCAGCATCCTCAACGTATCCGCAGCAGAAAAGTGATTCCGCAAACTGAATTTAATGCAAATTCTTTGCTCAACAAATTTCGACATCGCAAAAAACGAAAAACTCACTTGTAGCAGCTCACAAAACGAGGCGTACCTCAAACACTAATGAATATTTTGACATGTAAATTTGACATAAATGACACTGATAGTACTACCAACCTAAAAAAAATAATTCTCCAAATCCTTCGATGCGCGCAGCTTAAATTCAAATGTCACCTTATTTTTTGGACACAGTAGTATAGCTCCAGCAGTGTGATTGGTTTGTCCTGTACTGGTCTATTATCGTATTTTGACCGAAATTCTGCTGTTTTCGTTTTTTAAGGAGGTTTTTTCTGTACTGAGACAAACCGTGATGTTCAAAAATAGAGTCCTTTCATGTATTTAGCGTAAGATTTGCTTGATTAGCCTTTTGTTGGTAAGGCTGTTAATGTGTTTTGCGAAGGACTAAGTCTGAAAACGCAGATGGGGTAGCGAGATTTGTATGTTTCGTTTTAACAGAGGTTTTTTTTTTACCTCAGACCTTTCCCTTTCGGGGCAGTCGCAGTAGTTTGCAGGATGTCCTTTCTCTTTACAAAGGCTGCAGATGGGTGGCTCATTTTGCATGTTCGTTTGCTGCCTTGGACACGCGTCGTTGTTATGTCCTCCTCCATAAACTATACACCTTGAATGAAAGGCGTAGTTTGCCGGTACGAGGCCAAACCTCTGGCACCTAAAACATTGGAGCATTCCACTCCTTCTAGGTCTTTCCAAGATTGCTTCTTGATTGAGTATATACCGTACCTTAAGAAGGTGATGTCGATCATCTTCCTGTTCTATGGTCACTCTATAGATCCGTTTGATTTGGAAAAATTGATGGTCAATGGTTAAACGGTGCATGCTTTTATGCCGGGGCATTGATCCTCAATATTCTCTTTTACTTCCTTTTCTCCAAAAGTGGAGTCTATGCCTCTAAGGATACCAGAATATCTTCTACGCTCTCTTGGAGTGAACGAGAAATCTTCCGCATTTGAGTGACTTATTGCCTTAAGCAATTTCTAATCAGTAGCAACGTGATCCACTTTAATTTTAAGTTTTTTGACGTTCGTTTCAGTTATTCTATACTTTTTTAGTTTTCCCCATGATCGTTTTGATTGACATCGCTGAAATACCCTCTTTAAATATTTCGGGACACCATGACAATTTTTATGCTTAATGTTTGATCTTGGTGTAGGCTTTGTTGGGCTCTTTGCAAGAGGTGAAAAGGGAATTTCACTTCGGATTGGGGCTTCTACACTACTCCATTTGTTTCATCTGTATTGTTGTTGCAGCTTCCATTTCCTCACGGGCGGTTTTCGTTCGGGGTGGTCTTACAGCTTTTATTATGTTACCTTGTGACCATCATAGCTTAGCTGGTGGGCTCGTACTACGCAAGTTTCCTCTGGCTTATTTTTCTTTTTTTGTTGACTAGGTTCTTTCTTCTATCGTTTCATTTTTTGTTTTGTGTTCACTGTTTGTTATCACGTTTTCATACTCATGAACTGTCATTTATTATGGCAAATTTTCGACAAGAGCAACTAAAAACATTTCCATGCTACGTCTACGACGTCAAATCATCTACCTGCCGGCGCACCGCCGAAACACGTCTTAGATGTGTTGCTTTGTGGATGAAACGAAGCAATTGACGGGAAATGACGGAACGGTCTGAGGACAAAAATAATTCCATCCCCGTCGGAGGAAAACAATTCAGCCAAATAGTTAATTGTCGTTCAGGAAGTTCTATTTCCCTAGGCAATTCATAGTCTAAGAAATGTTTGGATTTTGGCGTATTTGAATCAGTTGACATTGATACAGTAGTTGTCAATATTAGTTTTGACACTCCAAATTGTACAGTTATTGCGAGGATTGATCTAATCCATGTTTTGATTCATAATGAGGAGATAAGTCGATAGATTAATTTACGATATTACGCCCAACTGATGCTTTACTCAACACTCTCATGAGACCGAATTGAAATAATGCGAAAACCACTGAGCCCAACCAGTTGTGACATGCATGGCCGGCCGCCATATACATCATCAAAGTGATTATAGGTTGAAGTTAGTAACTCTGAACTCGTAAATAAGAGAGAAAGTATTTACTTTCTGTTCAATTTATTTTTATCACCTGTAGATTAGACCAGATTTAAATACACATATACATTACTCTATTATCACATATTTTCTGTTAACAATTTTTGGGTTAGTTTTAGCTCTTTGAACGAAGTTCTTCTCATGGCTTGAAGCCAGTTGGAGTTCATGGACCCGCGGATTTTGTTGTGGAAATAGAAAAAGTCTGCTTGGTCCAAATCTGAACAGTGAAAGAAGGTGGATTCTTGGTACTTACCAAAGGTCCATCTTTACCGTCACTCACTACGAGCCCTAGACATTTTGAGGCATTCATTGTCATCGTGAACAACTTTTGAATAGGTTGGTGAAAGGTCGATTTTCTCACTCAAACATCTCAAAACATCTGCACAGTCTTGTCCTAGTGGAAGAAACTCTTGGTATATCAAAAGTCGAATACCGATCATATACAATGAGCATTCCTTTCAATCAGGTCAGTTTTGAAATTGTGTCCTCAGTTGCCACCAAAATGACTTTAGACTCATCACAAACATTTTGTCATATATAAAAAATATCAAAGATATTTTACAGTTCAAATTCAGATTCATTTCTAACCGCCAGTTATGACTCGAACTGTGAATGTAGAACTAGAGTTTACCTATATCTATCATATCCAATCCGATTTGTTACCGATAGTATATTTGCAAATAATTGAACTGTTTTAGAGCAATCCTTCCCGGAACATCAAACAAGTCCATAATGTTGACCAAAACCAGATGAATTGAGGCGTGGGAACCGTGACGAGCCAATTCTTTAAAATTAGAATAGATATTTTCGAGGACAATTCAATTTCGAGTTTCAAGTCAAAAACTTCCTCAATTAGTTTACCGGATGTAATGGTTGTCCAGGGTAAAGGCAAAATTTAAATTCATCATTGCCGCTTTTGAATGTGCCAATTATAACTATGGGCTTTCGATATAATTAAGGAAATAAAAGATAAAATTCCATTTGCAACACAAAATTAATACAAGCTTTATGAAAATTGAGATGCTTTGTCTAGATTTTTCAACTGGCGGTGACTTTGGGTGGCGTTTTCAGGCAAGGACATATCGTGCGAAACCCCAGGAGCGCGGTAATAGTGAGGATCCAATCAAACTCAATCACTACTCGGATTTATATTTCAATCGGTGGACTGAGACTGTTCAATGTATCACACAAGTAATGGAAATATTCGTGGTCGTCAGAAAACTTTCATAGGTATCACGAACGCTATGGACGGCTTAAACCACTGTCAGGCTTTTCACGAAATCAAGTTCTAAAATTTTACAAAATTTTGAGGCTACCATTTTTCCGTAATTGAAGTCGATCTCCCCTACATAAGACCAAATACATAAGACAAAGGTCCGAATATACGGCTCTTTTGCCTTTCCTTTGAGGGAGTATGAAAATAATTGCTCATCCGCCATTTTTTGGGAAATTCCCAATTGATTGGAAAATTCAAAATGTTTTTTTTTTTTTTTGCAAAGAAATACGAGTGGCAAATTCTCAAATCAATGAAATGATAACTATGTGTATTAACTTGTCAGCCTTTCAGAAATCCTCTTCCATGACTGAAGATTTTAGTTGTTTGCTGAAACCTTTCCTAAGTTGCACACTCCTCCGCAGTCCAGTTTTTTGAAATAACAAAGAATTGCGAAAAGTTTTATACCAAAATCCCTAGAAGAAGTTTCAAAGTCTCCTAGTTTCAAAGTCAACCCTTAAATATGAATGTCCTCAAAATTTGAAATCATTTTCAATTCGTGTTCATAAGTTTTTTGAAATATAATAATGAAACACAATCTAACTTCAATATTTCAAATTTATCTGTTACACGCATCCATATTGCTTATGGCCGTAAGTAGCATTTTCGGAGTTTATTATTTTTACTTTTCCATTATAAATTTTATTGTTTTCGAAGTAAGGATTTTCTCCTGTTCATTCCAGATGGATTGCATCAACCCAATTTCAAACGAATCACGCTCGACGGGCCTTCCCGTCGTTTGACGAGCCCAAATTCAAAGCGCGTTTCAAGGTGGATCTAACCTATCCCGACAAATTCAACGTTGTGAGCAACACTCTTCCAGAAAATACTATCAGAATGTAAGGTTTTTATCGGCTTTAATTCAAGCAATTTGAATAATTCAAGCTCTTTTACAGCCGCGCCATTGGAAAGTCAATCACCGTTTTCAAAGAAACACCTCCAATGTCTTCATATCTAGTTGCCTTCATCGTTTCAGATTTTCAGGCCCGCGGAAATGACAGTTTCGTTGTTATTGCCCGTCCAGAGGCTTACAATCAAACTCAATACGCTTATGAAGTCGGCCCTAGGATACTCAACAGTTTGGAGAAATTTACCGACTTCCCATACAATACTCATGGCCTCGAGAAAATGTGTTTGGCGGGAATTCCAGATTTCTCAGCAGGTGCAATGGAAAATTGGGGATTAAACACCTATCGGGAGACTGCTCTGCTCTATGATCCATCCGTGTCCACTTTATTAAATCAACAACGCGTAGCTTCCGTTATTTCACATGAATTGGCTCATCAGTGGTTCGGGGATCTGGTCACATGTGATTGGTGGGGTTTCACTTGGTTGAACGAAGGATTCGGGAGATATTTTCAATACTTTACCACGCATGATGTAAGACTTGATAAAGCGATAAGATGGGATTTATTGGATTTTAAATCGGCATCATAATATATATTTTTGCAGGTTGAACCCACATGGGAATTGGAGAAGCAATTCGTTGTGGAACAACTTCAAAGTGTTATGAATATGGACGCTTTGCCAGGTACAACACCCATGAGTGATCCAAGTGTTGCATCTGCGGCGGAACTATCGCGAATGTTCAACAGTATTTCTTACAATAAAGGCGCGACGATCCTTCGAATGATTGAGCATTTAATTACACCACCTAAATTCAGGGATGGCCTTAGAAGCTTCCTTCAATCCAGGTTAGTTGGTTAGGTATGTTTTTCGAAATTTTCAACACACTTTCGAATAATAATCTTGCAGAAAATTCCAAACCTCGGTACCGCAAAATCTTATCGATGCGTTCAATGCCCAGTACAGTCAGGACCTTTCTGGTATGATACGTGATTGGACTGAACAAGTTGGCTATCCAGTGGTTACTGTTAAATTGGCAAGTGATGGGAAATCCTTCACTGTGAAACAAAACAGATTCATGCTGCGTGAAGATGCTGAAAATGGCTCCCTCCTATATCGGATCCCGTTGACCTATACAACTGACGCTGATTTGAACTTCATGGATACGAATCCAATAACCATTTTGCCGAAGAGCAGCGATGAATTGAACATGACCCTGAGCAAGGCAGCTAAATGGATCGTTGCCAACATACAAGAAACAGGCTATTATCGAGTCAACTATGACAAACAAACGTGGAAAAACATTAGAACAGCTTTAGGCACCCAGGATTTCGGGAAAATTCATGTTGTGAATCGCGCACAAATTATCGATGACGTTTTTAACTTAGGTCGAGCTGGATATCTGTCTTATGATGAAGTGGTAAACATTGTGGGCTACTTAAAATCTGAAACAGAGTATTTACCATGGTACGCAGCCTTCCAAGGATACAGCTATTTAACTACACGATTGGGCGTTGAAAATCAAAAATATTTCAAGACATACATCCTTCCACTTCTAGACAAAGTATACAAAAGCGTCGGCTTCACATATAGTAGCTCTGAAAAGCGGTTGGTTACATATAACCGTGCGAACGTCCTTACTTGGGCATGTAGGTATGGTCACGTTGAATGTGTGAAGAGTTCGCAAGAGATTTTCAAAAATTTCACCGAAACAAATACTCCCGTTGAAGTAAATATACGTTCTGTCGTTTACTGTGCTGCAATACGCAATGGTGGCCCCGATGAATTCCAATTCTTGTGGGACAAATTTAAAACTGAAAATGTTGCTACTGAACAAGTACTCATTTTAACTGCTCTAGGATGCAGCAAGAATAAGACGCAAATTCACATGTATTTGGACACGATTTTATCAAATGAAGTACGTCTGCAAGATCGTCAGTCAGCCGTCACGGGAACTTACACCAGTAACATTGAGAATGTTGACATGGTCTGGGAATACATTCAAAATAAATATAACGCAATGATTACGTCGTAAGTATTTATGCTGATTTCGAGGTAACGAGGCAATCTTTACTTTGATTTTATTGTATTTCAGCTTTGGGTCGGCATCTACAGTAGCTTCCATTATCAATGGAGTGGCGTCTAGATTTACAACCAAGGCTCAAAAAGCCTCACTAGAATCATTCATTCACGATAAAGGATCCGCTTTTGGTAGTTCAGTTTCGACACTCGACAATGCTCTTAAGAGTGTTGAATATAACATTAATTGGGCCGAGAAATCAATGAAACCATTTGTGGACCATTTGAAATCAACTGATGGAAGTGCAACTATTACTATCAGCACAGTGTTGTTAGTAGTAACAACATATGTTGTATCGTTCCTGTCTAATTGATTTTGTGTACCATGAAACTTTGTAACCTGCCGTGATTGTACATATGACTTCTAAATATAAGTTATTTTTATTATTTATTTCAGCTGTTTAAACTTATTTCATTTTTCCCCCGAAACATCGCCCAAATATTTCCAGTTGATATTCTGGCATTCGGCAATTTGTCCGAAATAAATTTTGTCCATGACCTTTTTAGACATTGTTACATGTTTCGCAGGAAAATGTTGTGAAACGCCGAAATGGGCGAGCACTATCAGAATAGAACTACAAGCTTACACTATCGTCTCATAAACCAATAGACATAAGATTTAAGATAAAAATTTCTCACCCTCCAATAAATGACTTCCATAAGTATTAATTATTTGAATTAAGTTAAATTTCGATACCTGACTAATCATTCATTGTTAATTAGTTTTATATCAATAACGTGAGTTTACGAATGAATGATTGGATAGATTTTCAATCCTAGAATGAACTATGAAAATAAAATAAGGTAAAGCGTAAAAAGTAAGGAAAACAATTCGATGGCGATACAGACCACATTTGCGCCCGATAGACGCACCAGGGAGTCAAAAAGGACTAAATTGAAGCGTCAAAGTAATTGTTCTAATTAAATCAAAGCCATTATTAAACGTGCTTTTGAGGTGCTTCTCTGTAAGACTGAGTATCAAACTCACTGAGTGAGCGTTAGACACTGGGCACTACACCAGGAAAATTTCCCACGTATCTCTGTCAAGCAGACCACCAAAAACAATCTTGAACTCAAGTATGCTATAGAGGAGATGCACCAGGCAGAGAAAAAGAATCTATGCGGTGGAATGAAGGACTAGCCAAGGTGTAGAGTACAGGTGCAAAAACTCCTCAATAAAGAGCGAATATTACAGAATTTCAACAAAATATGGCAAAGAAATCTGAAGAACAAAACTGCACAGTTGATCATTTTCGGGATGAGAAACACCCGTTCTAGCTACACTACAAAAAGCCATAAGACTAAACAAGCAAAATAAGGAAAAGGAAAAATGACGGTATCTTCATGGAAATATAAATGCGACGCACTCTACTGCTCATAGAAACACATTTCCCAGGAAGATTATAGAGATATTGTAAGAAAGAATACCAAGAAACTCGGATTGCGAGGGGCTCCAACCACCTGTATGGAGAAATGGTTAGCTTTCACTCCATTACAGCCCTTCAAATCATTGGGGGAAGATGGGATGTATCCAGCACTTATTCAGAAGGGCAGGATCTGTTCATATCGCATCCAATATGCTTCTTTAGAATTACCCTAGCATATAAAAGTACACCAAATATTCATGTGTGACAATGGAAAGAAGCACATGGAGAATTTCATTGACACGTTCAGGTGACGCACTTTATTTGTCTTTGAAAATTTCGACACTTAAAAATTATTTCTCTACACCTGTTCATATTTCTTCATCATCTGTTTCCAATTTACTTTCACAATACATAAGACTGGTTTTGACTTTTTCATAAGTTCAATCTTTTTCTTATATTGTTTGAATTAATTTATTAACATTTCATAATTCATAAAATGATTAGTCAAAGACGAATCTGCTTTCAGTTTAAAATTACTCAATTTCCTTCGCATTTTTTCGTTCAAAAGTTCCATGTCGTAAAATAAAAAATTTTTTTTCGCTGCAGCACCAATCAAATCAAACAAATCAAATCCTCAAAACATCTCTCCCAGCATCATTACTTGAATCAATAATTAAATGAAATTTTCCTAAATAATTTAAAGCAATCTTTAAGTTCAAATCTTTAAAAAGGATTTCTTTGATAATTTTCCTGTCAATAGTGCGATGCTTGTTCAAGAAGTATCGTGAATTTGAATTTTTTCTGAAGGAATCATTTATTTATTCATCAATATTGATGAGATCCCTACCAAAGTCATCCCCATCCGATAAACACTTTTACCGAGGTTTTTTGCAACTCTTTATCTCCTCCTCTTTATCTCTTCTGTCTTTGTCTCCTCAATCATGACGTAGGGTTGTGCTTCCGTAGGCCTCATCTGTTTCAGAAACAAGAAAGGGTTCCGGGTCCAGGCCAGCGGAATATGGTAGATTTGGCCGAACATTATGCATTCACTCAAACGATGTGCGAACGCCATTTTTATTCTCCCACAAATCTGGGCATTTCTGGCTAATTGCTTCGCATGAATTACGCATTGTTTGTACTTTATATTCTTTATTGACCGACTACCCTGTGACAAGAACTCGTGATGAATCATATCCCTGCAATCAACGAAAACTGTAAGCAAAACCTTTACATTCGACGGAGCTTGGCGCGGTTTTAATGGTCGGCAGCTTTCTTTGGGACGATTCAGCTTTGATTTCGATGTCATAACCACAAATCCATGATTTTTTACCAGCTATTACACTCTCGAGTAAATTTGGGCCTCCACGGAGAAGGTCCTAAACAGCTCTTTAGCAGTGTTGATGTAATTTTCTTTTTGGTTTGAATTGAGCAATTTAGGAATAGAAAAAAATCGGGCGACGAGCCTAAACACGTGCGAAAAAAATTGCTCTGAAAAATTTACTGAAGATTCAAAATGGCCTAACTTGTCAGCGTAAGAGAGGCATACTGAGTACTAACAGAATGCAACAGAAATATTGAAAATCGAATGTCGAATGTATTTCGCATACAGTGGCTCACACCTTATTCTGAACAGCACAAAGAAAATACTTGAACTACCAATAAGATCTAATTTGAACAAGATATCAAGATGATTTAAACGAAGTTTAATAATCTATATGTTAGCATAAATCACTTTAATATTATCACTTTATTTATATTTTCAAATTTTTGTATAAACATTCAAACAAATCAAAATGGAAAACGCAATCGACTAGAATGCTTTAGCTTATTTCGACTGAATTATTTACTGCTGTGTAATGAACCGTTATATTCATATATCTATATATATCTAGCTGTTATTTCTTTATCTGTGTTTGATTCATTATATTTTCAACCATAGAGGTATAAGATAATAGAGAGGCTATTCCCGTGTATGTGACTGTCCGTTAGCGTCCAAAGAATTGGATTTAGCTAATTTTCCCCTTTCATAGCTGCTTCACCTTTGGCAATTTTCAGAACTTCCATATTTCAAATGCAAAATATATTACAACTTAAATGGTGAGAAATTTTCTATTTCCTAAAAGCCCGCCCAATTATCTCTTTGCGCAACAACTTCAACATATTACCTACAAGTTTCTTTAGCCCTCAAATGGGAAATCTACCATTTAATTATTTATAAACCCTAAAATTAAGTTGTAAAGGATGATACTTTTTCTCGTGAAATTTAAAGATAAATATCTAAACTTTGTCGAGGTTTTCCCCACATAAATTGGTGGCAATAGAATCTTATTCATATTTTGTGGGAGAATGAAACATTCTCGCCATGCAAAACATATATTTTTATTGATAAAACTTAATTTGAAATCAATGTTTACAAATTTTAATACGATGTGAATTGTCGGATATATTCGTAATTTCAATTTGACACTGAGCTGAATATACAGTTAGATAAATAATTCTACTTCAAGGTATGCGCACACTCAAAAAGTGTATGGCCAAGTTTTTTTTCTAATATTTTTATGAAATTGAATTACCGGCGGCTGAGTATACTCTAAATTACGAGAAATTTTACTCCTCAAAATGCTTATTCATTGAATATATACAAGACTCCAGTTTGATAGAAATTTCTTTGTGAACTCTTTTTTGATTTAATGTTGGTAGAATAGTGTACATGCACCTTCAATTCGTCGAAGCCATTTCTCCTATTTCAGTTGGCTCAATGCTCGGGTTTTTTCGATTGCAACCGAACTGAATGAATTGTCAAAACAAGACTAATAATCTGTGTTTTGATTCAATTTCGGAGTGATTTACGGGCGAATTTTGTAAGTTGCTTGTGTCAGACGAATTTTTCAACGATAAAAATTGCAAATCGTGAGTGCTACTTTATTTGTGATTGTGGAAAAGTGCAAAGACAATAGTGACAGTGATTTTTAAAGACAAATATAGATAATGAAGTGCGTGATTTTCACTTGCAGAAATCACACTTGTTCGCGGCCATCCGGGGTGTCGTTTCATAGGTAAATTTTAGATAATTAATTAATTTTTAACTTTTGCTTTGATAAGGTCAAGATACATGCCTTTTTCAATAATAATGTAGAAATTATTGGTTTGTCGATCAATAAGATTATTTACAAAGGCGTGGCTTAATCTTCGGTTCGAGGTTTTGGCACTCACCTGAATTTTTTGTGCGTTTTGAATTTTTTGGAACACCTGAATTTTTTGGCGAACCCATTGGCATAGTTCAAAAGTTGTTAAAATTTTGTTGGTATTGGTAAATTCTTGCAAATGCTTGTAAAAAGGGGGCGGTTACGATGCAAAAGTGGCTTATCATCCTCTCTATATCTAATAACTCTATGTTTTCAACGTGATGAAAATCAGTCCTGCTGGCTTTTCCAAGAACATACTGCAGAAACTTAAGTTTTGAGAAATGGACCACGTACGATGATTCAACAGCGAGAAATTACTGTCAGGCACTTGACAAATGGCTATTCATGCCGAAAACATGGTCAGCAGGTTAGACTGAACTGCGTGACAATGCAGGTCTTCGTAAGCAGATTCATCCTCGTAGATAGGACGCACGATGAGAATAAAAAGGCCCCGAATAAGATTTAAAACACGACTCGTGTGCGCCATATTGTCCGAAATATCCTGGAGAACCCGAGATTATCAGCTCGAAAAATCAGCAGTAAATTGGAAGCTGAGTTTGGGAAGTCATGACAACCGGTAACTACACACCATATGCAGCATGGTTTCAACGGAAAACCACCACGCAAGAAATCGTTCATCAACGCCAAGAATCAAATGTGTCGTTTAATATTTGCTCAGGACAATTTGAACAAGGATTAGGGGTTTTGGAATACCGTTATATTCACGATGAATCCAAATTTAATATTCTTGGCTTTGACGGTACTGCACATGTTTAACATACGCCAGATACAGAGCTGCGAGCAAAAAATCTTTAAAGAGACAATACACTCCTGAATTTTGAAAAAACATTGTAATTTTATGATTGATTTTGTTTCAAAAGGCCTCAAAGAATATATTTAAATGGTGAAGGTATCGAACGCATAGTGTCAAGGCCGTATAATTGGTGAATTTCTCGTAAGGCGCGAAGAACGTGCCTTCCAGGATTATTTTATGGCCCAGGAGTTGCCGACTAAATTTAGGTAACATTTTGTATAAAAATTATTGTTAAAAATTAGAAATCATATTTTCTGTTTCATATTTTCTAGCTTTTTCAAAAAATCATATTTTTTGAGCTGAAAAAAAAACTGCTGGACTGATCGTTGGAATTTTAATATGTTATTGTACACATACAAATCTATAGATAGAACGATCGGTTAGGTAATATTTGGTTTTCAAGTGAATTTTTGGTCGCAAAAATCGGCTGATTTCGAAAAAACGCCGCCATATTCGGATTTCGGCCAACAAAAAATTTTTTTAGTCAAATTTATAACGGCTTTGATGCTGATTGAAACACCGTTTTTATTTATTTTTCAGACGTTTCAGTGAGCCAAAATCACGCCCGCCGTAATATTTTGATGTTATTTTCATAAGGTTGCAGCAGCCAAAAAACACGTTGAAAAAAACCCCAAAAAATTTTTTTTAAACTGTTTGTACATAAAAATAAAAATATAAAGTTTCAATAAGATATCTCTTTCCGTTTTAAAAAAAAAAAACGAATATTCAAAATTTCATTTTCTAAAAATCCAGGCGTGTACTGTTCCCTCGAAAGTCAGAGTCAACGACGGAGGTGGTAGCGTCATGGTTCGGGCCTGTATGCCTGCAACGCAGGTTGAAAATCTGCAATTCATTGAGACAACAATGGTTAAGTTGCAATAGCTTCAAACTGTGAAATGAAGTTTGACTGAAAGTAGCAAAACCTGAGTATTATCGATCACTCCCAATGCTACTAAGGTATTACATAGATCGAGTGATGATGAATGATTTCCCCTAACCTATGAAAAGTTTAACATCGAAAAGGAGCATAAAGTTGCAACAGTAGAAATAAATGGATACGGCCGACAAGTTATTGAAAACATGTTCAAGAAGAAGAGGGAAAACTAGCATGGCGAAAACTCTCAAATCTCTTTACAGCTAACAAATCAACCGACTCTCAACATACAAATAGAATATCTATACCATATTCACACATGTTCGGCAGTCTAGCTGGCACACTGGCAAAGCATGGCATCAAAGCGGTAGGCACTAGTAGGAGGAACAAAATTGGAACCCTTCTATGCTCCGAAAAAGATAAAAAGCGTAATGAAGCAAAAAGCGGGATATATCGGATTACGTGCCCGATATGTAAAAAAAGCTACATTGGAAAGACGAAACGTTTATTATCAGTTCGATTCAAGGAACACATGAAGGAGGCGGAGTCACCTCGAAGAAATAACAAAAAAGTGATAAGATCGGTAGTCGTAGAACATATCATTAAAGAAGGTCACCTCACAAGTTTCGATGTTTTAGAGGTCATTAAGTAAGTCAATGAAATCTGCAAATTAGATACGGTTGAAAGTATCAAAATCAGGTCCTAATGAGGATGCAGGAAATAATTGTAGTAAGCTAATAGACATGATTTTTGAAAATAGGTAGAATTTCTGTATATAAATAGGCAAAGACTTTTTACTAAAAATTTAGTTGTACTGAAGAAGGTGGTATGTCATTAAGAAGGTGGTATTACTCGAAAATAATAAAATTTATAGTCATAAAGGAACCTGGTTTTGTTTTTAAATATTACTTTGGCCTATAAAACATTCCAAAACACAAAGAAGAAATATTCTTGTGCCTCTTATATGTTTTTTCTCAAATTCTTACTCATATTGAAATAAAATATGACCTTGGTCGCCTTCAAGATGCGGTCCATTGGGAGCCCGCTCGTATAAAAAGACCTTATGTTGCAGTGCGTCTCGTTTTGAGGATGTGCTTTTTCTTCCGATGATGAGTTATGCTACAATAAAAACGATGCAAAGAAAAATAAACCAAATTTAAGGTTTGACGAACTGTAGCAGTACAACGACTAAAGAAAGATACCATATTTCAATATCTTATTTTCAACAAACTGAAATGTGTGATTGTTGAAATTTTTTATTTTATTTCTATCGAAAGAGTCTCAAGAGAGTAATTGAAAACGATTTACACGCTATCAAAATGAAATCAACAATGATGCAAGCAGGATTTAAGCTAAGTGAGCGTTTATTCTGTCTCATCAGAAAGATACCATCGAAAAATTGATTTAAGATTTAATGCAACTAAAGCATCGAAGTTGACCAATGATATTTCAGTATAGGTAATCGCAGTTAAAAAGAATTGCAATGCAAGTCAAAGCTCTGAAGATGGTAGATTACATCAGGTGTAGAGTGTTATGTTAACGTCTGTGTTTTGATCGTTTGCAAGCTTAAGTTTTATACGCTTGCACTGCATTTAGTTGGAAATAAAGTTAAATGCTTGGAACAATGTCGTCAACTTAACATTGGCCTAAATCTGACCGAATCAACGTCAGAGTACCTTGTATCGAAATGGAAACATTGAATAGTAATGATACAGACACGTTTTACATGCCGGCACATGTCAACGGCTTTTGAATATATAATTGGTCAAAGAATTAATGCAGGCTATGATATTTTTTCGAAATCGGTTCATAACTCGATTGTCGTAGTCAAAGTGTGATCGTTTGGTTTCCTCAACGCGAAAGTGGTTTTATTTCCTGTGGAAATTTTGAAAATAAGTGATCTGGTTTCGTAATTACATACTACAGTATAGAATCCTTAGTGTGCAGTTCCAGAATGTGATAAAAATAAGAAGACTTAACGCACTAAAACTTTCTGAGGAAGATTTTTCAACCATTTGGATAAATTTGCTATTACTTAACATCTGACAAGTTAAGCACAATAGAGTGATGCTAACAGAACTGCCAATACTAAGTTTTACAAATGCCTGTTATCCTTCCCCTCTTGTTAAGTAATGTAGTGTTTAATATAGCAGAGAACAGAGTTCCCAACGGAAGTGAAATCTGGTTGGATATTATTCTGTTCAAGGGTTTGGCAAAAAATTTCAATTATTTATTCACAAATATTAATTAATCTGAAATTAAATTGGAAATTGGAACTTATTCTGTTCAGGCGTTCGGCAACATATTTCGTACTTGAAACTTGAGTTACTTTCCAGAAAGTCATACTGCTAAAAGAAAAACAAACCACTTGGACAACAAGATCACAAACTTTATGTAATTAACATTACAAGGATATCGCTTAACCGGTCGGATTCGTAAGTTTAAGATGCTCAAAAAATATTTATTATTCTTTCTTCGAAATTTTTTTTTCTCGTTTTCAACCCTTGGTTACACTATTGTACCTACTATTTTCGTTTTTGATTCTGCTGTTCATAGGAACCATGGTCGGCTTAGGGCTTTAGACCAGTAGAAATTCAAGGTAATACCACATTATTGTACTGACATTCGTTAACGTCTGATCATACGAACAAAAAGTTTTTTTTCTTAATCACCGTCTTCATCGATAAAAACTTTAAAAGGAACTTAGGACATCCGACACCGTCAAGTCCTGTGAAGAGACCAACTCGATTCCTACAGTTTCATATAGAATAAATGTCTAACCCCCTGCCGGCATTATACGCGTTTGAAATCGTACTAACAATACGCATTGATTTTTGTTTTCCTTTTTCAATTTCAACTCGAAAGTGGAATGTGTACTGAGTTCGATTGACAAACTTTATTATGAGCACTTTCCTGAGGTCGGTAAAACGATCGGTTGCTTAATCAGCTGCTATGGATCACGCTGTGCGATACGTCTATCAATATCCACCACACAAGCCTTCGACTGTCGTCATAATCAAGTCTACTCACCAAGGACTTTCCAGTTATGGCATATTCGAATGGCATAGGCCTCTTACAACTTTTACTCCTGCGCATTAAGAAAGAGTAAATGCTCAGAAGAAGTGCAAGAGGACTAAGGCACCTACTCTTCTCAAAAAGTAATTACGGGTATTCAGACTTAAGGTGAAGCTTGTCACTGGTTCGAGGAGGCTCAGCAGACACCAAGTCGGCGTTTACTACTTGGTGTATCCAAAAGCTTTTTTCGGTTATTAATGAATTAATAATAATTTTTTTTCAATCCTATATTTATCTTAACTGAATCCCATATAAAATTACCAGTATTAGCTGTGATATAGCATCAACATTCTGGAAGTTGTTGCAGCCTTCAACTACAGAAAGCCTTTCACCTTTAACCTCGAAAAAGTTAGCGATTCTCTGTACGTAGATCTTCTTAGGAGTGTATCAACTTTCTGGCAGGAATTTGTCCAGGAACCGGCACAAGTAATAATCAATTCAGACAAGATTGGAAGTATATGATGGGTAAGGTAAAAGTTTCTAGTCTCGCATTGTCGTAATGAGAGCCAACTCCACGACGGTTGACCACTGTAGAATGCTTATGACGCTTATGTGAAACTCTTCAAGAATCCCATCAAACAGATAATAAGACTTTCCGTGGATATATGCCTGGTTTTAAAGTGAATGCTGGTATGACTGCTGCAAATTGTCTTGGACTATCTCACGTTATTGTATAGGACCCATATTTCATCACCAGTTACCATCCGTCGGAGAAATCCTTCATTGGTTTGACGAGCAAGGTGGAATACATATCAGAACATTCTGTCTTCTTACTTTTTGGCAGGGGGGTTAAGGCTGCTTACGCTCTGAATGTAGGACTCCCGGACGTGTGGTTCTTTTCCTCTCTTGTCAACCTAAGAACCTAGCCTGGAACCATTTGACTCGTTAGTTAGGACGAGGCCGCGTTTTCTTACGTCTTGGAATTAGGGTAATCCCTTTTCAAATGGGAAGGAAGTGTGAGAAAACAAACCATTCCATCACCGACGCTCCAGTATGTCTTTTTAAGGTTCAGGACTCTCCGAGCCAATCGTGCCACGCAATTGCATTTTTCAACCATTCTAAGCATTTCTCCACCCATACTTCGCGAGCAGAGCTTTACAATTCGTTCAAGAGGTCACCGTGCTGCTTAGAAAAAAGTGTGACAGGCGTCATCCACCTCTCCTGTCCAAAACATGCAGTTAGGAGACCGGCACCTATCAATTTTATGTAGTTTAAACCGAAAACATATATGCCAGCTTAAAAGCTGGATCGAGTCGAAATCAGTCTCACTATTGATCGATTGAGCCAAGGCCTTAGGTGAAGGAGCAAGAGTGAAATCCACCTTCCCTTTGTATCTTGCTACCAGGACGGTTGCCAATCGTTTTGAGAGCGTTGTATTTTTCCTGGTGACTGGTGACCTGGTGATATTCTCTTCTGCGCAGTAAATATTTATCTTAAATGTGATATTTTGGGGTATCGACACTGCAATCACCGGCACTGCCGTCCCGGAGACTGTTTGCCCCTTATTTCTGCATCTGTACCATATGCGTTTGGTGTAACTCTTTGCTAAGGGCGTGAGCACATAGTATTAACTCATAGAGTAGAATAAGCTGTAAATTGCTCATTAGGATTCGTCTCCTGTATATGGCCGGCCCCACTATGTTAGCTATTAATCGAATGAGTGGCGTTATACGCCCTTCAGTCTTGGCAGCTGTTGCCCTGATATATTGGGAAAATCTAATCTTCAAGTCAATCAATGAACCCTGATATTTCACTGCTGATTTCGACAGAACAAGCGCTTTCCAAAAACTGATGGGCCTTATTCTGGCGATTTTATTGATTGTTAGGGTGACCACTTCGGTTATTTCCAGAGCCAGCGGCATACATGAGGGGTTGTCCAGTGCCTTATTCACCGATTCGAATTTTCTTCCTTCTTTGAGAAAGTTCGTGGAGTAGCCAATCATCCAATTTCTCATAGATCCAAGCGGTTGAATTCTTCTCTCCATAGTGGCCCTGTTAACTTGTAAATGCGAACACGTTTCTGCGATAGTCATCTTAGCACCTTCTTGTATGACTTCCAACAAATCTCACCTGTCAGCTCCTGTGGCTGTCCTGATCTTCAAATCTGTTCTCTAGGCTTTCTTAGGCTTTTGTGCTGTAGGCTTTTTTGGTTTGCTCAGTAATTATTCTCGTTCATTTTCCTTGTTCTTGTTTTCTTCATAAATTGTTTTTATACTCCCATGAATCTCTCTTGCGCGGTGTCCAAGATGAAACCCGGAAAATGAAAAAAAAAGAAATTCTCAAAATTCTATCAAAAGCCGAAATGGGATTTATGATTCACACCCAAACAACATGCTAATGATTCACACACTCATTAGCAAAATCAAATTTAATAAAAGTGAAGAAGAATGACTGACACGTAAAAGGACGCATTTTTATAAATAATCAAGAGCGCGATCTGAGCATAAAAGATTATAAGTAAATTGAAGGAAAGAGTTGAAAAAGTTAAGTAAAGCGAAACACATATGGTAAGACTCGGTTTCCAGCGGCAAATCTTGGAAGGACGAGAAGTAGCCCTTGGAGGCAAAAACTCGAATGAGCTATTACCGAAGACGACTTTCAGCTGATACGTTCAAAAGCAGAAAGAGGAAAAGAGAAAAAGAACCTCAACCCAGGGATTCAATGGAATGGAAAAAACTAATTTCAGGTCAGGAGTAGGCAATGCAGCGATGTCTTATTGTCAAAGCTATCAGAAACGAGTTGGCAAAGCTATCAGACAGACAAACAGACAAATTAAGCAGAACCAGCAGCTTCAGAAAGCAAAGTTACTTTTCGAATAATATGACTGATCCATTGAGCTGGTTTTCAAGTTGAATTTAAAGCTGAATCGGCAAAAAGGCTTATTCGCTAGCACATTCAAGGATTTCTTGAATGTGCTAGCGAATTACCCACTTAAAGTCAAATTTACTAGAAATCAGGCAGATTGAATTTACTACAGAGGTTGTAGAGCTGAAAGAATCCATTAGGTAATATCTATACAATAACAGCAACTTCAGGGTAATTGAGGGCTTCATGTTGAAGACAGCAAAAGATTGTTTTCATGTACCTGTCCAAAAGTATGCCGCTAAACTGCTACCAACTGAAAAACCCAAATCCCACTGAGTGGTCTACAATATTCGCTAAGGGTGAATGTTAGTCGGTATTTTTATTTTCTTGTTTTCAAGCTCATTTAGAAATGGTGTATTCTTTCACAAGTGGTATGGAACCTGATGAGGCAGACCAAAGACTTGCAAACGTGGATTACTTGGTTATAAAGAGTGCATATCTTGCAGATGTGACCATGTTCAAAAAAGTGTAAGGTATTTGAAGTACAAAGAGGTACTAAGCAAAGCAAACCGGACGCAAAACAATCTGTACTGCTGGGAGATCACGCAAAACTTACACGAAACTGCAAAAAATAAAAGAGGTAACAGCTGCTACTGATATCAGAAAAGCGTACCAAAATGCAGAACACAGGTTAATTTTGTAGCCAATTCGGCACCGAGGCCATCCAGGTGGCGAATAGCGTTCTGCTACATGTACAAGGTTGGAGCTCTTTGTTTACGGATGATACTCAAAATTCGTGATTCGGATAGTCAATCTTACTTTCAAAAATCCTTAAAGCTGAATGTATGATTAACGTTTATAAAATGTACTTGCTTCACGGGGACTCTTAGGCTACAAATTTAAAAAACCAATTTTCTTTTACTGATTGTGGTTCTACATACAATCGAAAATACGATGCAAAATGTTTTAGAGCTACATAAATTTTTATGCTGAGCTCGTTTCAACTCTCCAGCGTATTTCATCGTTCTAGGCTCCCCACTTGTTTTGAAACATCTTGTTCAATTTATACTTCGATTGTATACCATGTATAACATTACATTCAAATTTCAAAATGAATTAAAATAAAAAAACCCGAAACTTCAATTTTAATTCCTCGATTTAAAAGAAACTTTTGGGCCGATCACTCTGAATTTTTCATATGGTTTTGGCGACCAGGTTAATAAAATAAATAAAAAATAAAATTAAATAAAATAAATAAAAATAAAATATTCAAATAAAAATTCCGATTTCCAGCCGATCTTCTTTCCTGAAAAATAGGTTTTTTTTTAAACAACCAACAACCATTTTGTTATTATTCGGGTGAGAACAATTATCCTAGTTCACACGATAACTGCTTAAAAAACGATAAATTTCCGGTTTTTTTTATCTCAGCTGTTCCAAACTCGAGAAATCACATCCACCAGCAATTTCAAACTTTTTTTTTAAATTCGTAAAACCAAAAAAAAAATTTAAAAATTTAAAAATTCTAAAATATATTTTTCTTTCTACCTAAACTGTCAGTAAATATCTGTGAAAAATTTCACTCTGTTTTCCTTCCAAGCAGAAAAATTCATCGTAACCGTAAAGTTCCCTTAATTTTCTGAGAGTTCTTCAAACGGGTATTTGCCACATTATGACACACACGAATCTTAAACATTGTTGCTGTCACTATATCAGCTGGAAAAAAGAAAAAGCAGTCACATCTTTGCATTGGTAATCATAAATCTTCAAAGCTAGCCCAACTTTGCCTGAAAGAGCTCAGAGCAGGTGGACTAAACTTTGGACTTGGGACTAAACTTGGACTAAACATGACTAAACTAATCAGCAACTTGGGGCCATGGTTGAGTAGAGGACATTGTGAGACTAATTATTGCCTGACGCAACTTCATAAAGCCCATTAATATTCACTATTACCGGTACAAGATGAAAATGTCACAATACCCTTATTGTTATTTTCTTGGCGGATAACCTATGACGCTTGCCATACCTTCTTCTCATGCAGACGTTTTCGATTGATAGGTGAACTATAGGTTAGGCGGTACAGGCGAATGTTTAATAGGAAAGATGATAGTATCTAAAGAAAATTTCTGCATGTTCGGAGAGAGGGTAAAAGGATCACACCCTCAGTAATCTCTCACGTTTCCTTCCCTATATGCTGAAGGAGAGATCCTCGCAATTCGAAGGCACTGTCGACGAGTGCAAATGGGCCTAGATTGAATTAATCTGACAAATACTTACAAGTAAGGTTCTTGATATCACAGTGGAAGAGCTTAATCGGTAGTATAGGTGCCTTGTACCACTGAGAGTTCAATATCCGGGTCGCAAATACACTTCAATCCTAAGCAGAAAAAAATATTATAACTGGGATTCGCTGATAGAAAGAGCATATCCCAGCATCGGTCCCTAGTTCCCCGGAAACTTAGATAGGCCTCTGAATCTTTAGTCGAGTATCCCAGATCGCGTACGTTAGTAAATTTCATTCAAATGATGTATTTGTTGGTCAGTATCAGACAACTTCGATTTAAGTATTCTGTCCGCTTTCGTTCTCACAATCCTGGCGTCTACTAATTTCCATACGTCGGTTCTACTTCCCCTGGAAATATGTTGTAGTCATCAGAGTGAGAGCAAAATTCTTCGGTAATCTCGCAGCCGTTCCTAGTATTCAAAGCCATGTCTTTCGCTTCAATCAAATGTCGCCTGTCAATCAAAAGTCGCCTGACAATCAAATCCATATCGGTCGCAAAGGATTCGGTATAGATTCCATTTTACTATTGCTAATAGCAATTTGAGCAATCTTGTTTATTTTTTTAGTTGCATTCAGGTCGTCTCATTCAGTTATAACAAGAACATTAATTTTTTTTCATTTCCCTCTGGACCTCTGCGTCCACCAACCTATGTTAATTCTTAGTTTGCTCTCTGTCTAACATTTTGCAGATAGAGGCAAGCACCTACAGTTTCAACTTGCCGCCCGAGATGATATATATCTTTTCGTACAGATTGTTCCATGCCGCTTCTGTCTCCCCTTCTTTTGAAATGAATTCCAACTTAAATACTGTGGCATGGCTTCTAAGCTTACAACTTCAATTTATTGAGGAAAAGTTCAGAAATATTATATAGTACTGCTTGCTTTATTCATTTTGGAACCATCGATGTAGATCATCGAAATTTGAATCCTGTAACAATTCTCAATCTTCTTTAATTGGCATCTTATAGAATCCATATTCACACTACTGGTTGAATTACAACCAAATCCCTCTTGCTGGACCGAGTTATTCTCTTTATTTGTTATAGAATCTTGAGGAACTTACATTGTTTTTTTTTTTGGATTTTATCATGAATTTCAAAAGTGGTGTCTGTCAAAACATGAGTTTATAGAGTGGTATAAGTTAGAGCACTTCTTCCAGAAAGGAAATTGGTGTAGTCCTCATTGCACCAATGATGTCAAGGTAGGCAATTTTTTGGGATTCTTCTGGTTTTTTCATAGTGACTATCATCGGGTGCCAACCCTCTTACCAATTAACATTGAATTTAATCTGAATTCAGATTGGATTTTAAGGATACTAAATGATCGATCCGGCTGACAACTGAGCCATGGAGAGATATCAGAGCTTGCTTGTTTAAATCTCATTGTGGAATGTGCGTAGAAGTTCTACATTTTGTTGGTCAAACTAGATAACTATTCTCTGCTAACCATTTTTGTTAGTAAAGTGATGATCGCTTCTAACATGAAGGCATTGTTCGGTCCGGCTTTTTTGTACGGATGGAGAGAAGCCTCCTGACACGAAATTCATGTTATTAGAGACCATTGACTAGTACCTTTTGCGAAAATGTGAAAGAATGGCTTTTCGAGGGATTTTTTTTATGGATGAATGATTTTTTCCAATGATATTCCTTGATCAAAGATCAGGAAGAAAAAGGAGCTTTTAATTAAAAACTCACTAGAAACTTTTTTATACAATAAGTTCCTTTTTCTTTTCAAAAACCTTATTTCGATCCTTTCAAACAACAACATAAATGCTTTTTTTTGGTCTCTTCTAACGAATAAAAATACTTATCCTTAAGAATTTAAAATTTATGAATAAATTTTGCTAACCATTTTTTCACTAAAATTCGAATTGAATTATTATTATTAAAAAAATGTACACAAAAAATTCGAGAAACAAAACATATGATCAAATACGTATACACAAATAAGAAATTGAGCAAAAATGAAAGAACAGATCAATTGTTTCAGTTCAATATCAAGGTTTAAGTAATTGTTTCAGTATAATACGGTGCTATAAATGTGGCCACAAATATTATATGTGGCCTTAAATAAATAACAAGGTGTAAATAACAATAGAGTTTGAAAAAGTAGACTAGTTTGGTGGAAACCATCTAAAAATAACTAAAACATATGTTACTCTGTATAAACTTAGATACGCGCTGATGAATAGTATAACTTTCTTTATATGTACATCCTGCATAATAAAGTTTTGTGTTCCCATTGTTTATGATAAAAATTAATACGATATTTATGCCAAATAAGATAAGAAAGAAATAATTTATTAAATTCATTTGGATTTATATTTGTACAGCAGTTTCTACCACAAATTGTTGCAGTTGATGTTCTATAAATAACATTTATAAATGAAAGTAGTATGTATGGAATATATGACATTTTTCTAAAAGTTGCTGGCTTATTGGCATAGACTCGATGAATCTCTACAATAAGAAATCCAATGGACCACCAATCCCGTGAACCATTTCTCAAGAAAACACGTTCACCAATTAGATTTTATTTTTTACTTTTCCATTCCAAAATGGTATGGTTTCAATTTTGACAGATAAATATTGCGGGAGTAAGTTGCTTCCTTGCTGTGTTCAAAATATAATATATTTCTGTCAAAAAAATTTAATCTAATTTATCATAGACGTGCTAAACAAGGGAAAATACACGCAGTACGTTCGCTGAATACTCCTTTCATAAAATCGACTATGGCGTGCTGTGTGGCTAGTGGAACTGGTATTATTGAACCACATATCGTTGATTTCAAATAAATATACCATCTGAATCATCCAAGTCAACATCTTTATATATATGTCCTTCTCTGTCTTGTTGGTGTACATCTAAAGTCAATTCTTTTGATTTCGGGTCGCGAATGACCCAAGATGGTTTTAAATTACCATCAATTACTTTAAAACGTACTTTTCTCGATTAAATTTGGCTTAACATAGTTCAGTTGCATTTAGCCACATGCAATTTTAAAAATCGTCCGCAGTTTTTTTTTGTTTTTTGTTTCAATGATTTCCAACAAGGTGGAATTTATTTCGAGTCAAAACTAGTAACTTTGTTTAAAAATTATTCGTTTATTTTTGAAATATTTGAAATCTAGCTTTTTAACACTTACACATTATTCACCGCCGTACATAAATGCGGTAAATTCTTTCATCATAAAAAAAACGCCAGTTGTATGTGTCAACGAAAACCATTCACGATCATCCATCATAATCGTATGAAATAGGCAGGCTTAATTCTTCGGCAAATGATGTTCGTGTGGAGATAATATTCCCGTTATGTCGATTCTCCTGTGTCCATGCGCAGTACACATTTATTAATAATGGAGCACTTAATGTGATGATATTTTTCGTAATTTTATTGATTTAAGGCCCAAATATTGTTTATGAGTATTTGCATAATAAAATGCGAATGAAAACGAAACATGTACTTTTATAGCAAGCAAATATTGTGATGTTTCTGATCATAGTTAAGGTCGTGAAATTTTTACAAACTCATTTATACTACCTATGAGTTATTTTTTAATTAAGAGCTGGTGGATTTGTGTTAACATGCTTAAATCTTGTTGATTCCTGACAAAAATTTGGGCGTAAGGCCTCTTTTTATCTTATTGCTCTATGGCTGGAGCCGAATGAACATGGAGAAATTGAAAGCTTCAGCTGATATCAAGGCTACACATAGTTAATCAATTATGTTTAAATCTATAATTCCGCTGTTAATGTAATTAATGAGCATATCCTTATGCTTAGTGAGAATTAGAAATGCTCAGTATACGCTTTTTCACATATTTAATTAATATTGACTGAGTGAAGTGTATTCATCAGGAACCCATTCCGTAATAATTTCAACATTCAAGTAATATGTGTGACTATCCATCCCTTTACAGAAATTGCCTTTCTTACTGTAGTGTTGAATGTAAATATTGATATTATTTTTTACATTTCATGAATGCAAATGCTTTCGATTTGCAAATTATATTCTCTAATTAGTTTGTTACATTTTATGAGAAATTGTCGGTTATAATGATGGATACTTTCCTGCAGAACATTTAAGCCTTATGCATTTTTCAGCTATTATTAGTGATTTATGAATGTAGTTTTCGTATTTTCATCTATGATTGGATAGTAAATTGTGAAAGATAAGTGTATGTGCTTCTCATAACGCAGAAAATATTGAAATTTCGATAGAATTTCGTATATCATGTTGCATATGAAAAGAATGGTAGGAACAAATGGAACCGAGCAATTGGACAGCTAATGAGGGAAAAAAGATAAGTTTAAAACTTCGGACGCCCACGAATGTCATGTACACGAATAGGGCCTTTCTATACCTCTATGGGCTACCTCTTTCGCAAATCAATCTGGCTCTAGAATATGCCATAGGATAGCTACCTGTTCATATAAGAGGCACACTATCACACAAATCAAGCCAAGTGGTAGCCTTTGCGGATGACATCAATATTTTGTTACGGTCGCCAAAAAAAACTTTACGAAACGCGACAAAAGTGAAAAGTGAGTGATTGCAAGAGACGAAATACGCAAAAGAGTTACAATAAAACATTTAGTTCAGCTCTAAAAATTTTGAAGACCTGCTACATACACAAGAATACAAAGCTCGCAGTATATCATTCTGTCATTAGACCTGTGTTATGATATGGGTGTGAAACATGGACTTTATGCCAAACATCCGCAAATATAGCCGAAGGTCTCAACGCTTGTAAGACTAAGGAAGCTACAAAAGGCTTGCCATTAGAATCGTATTGATGAGCAAAGAAAAGCCAAAAAGATATATATTGTGAGAACTGACGGGCAGAGAGGAAAACCGAGAAAACGTCGGCCTGACTCTGTGGACTAAGACAGTTCATCGCTGCTCTGATTTCAAAACCGGAGGACGCGGTCAATGGACCGAGACAGTTGGAGGTGTTTATTGTTTGAATCGAAGGCCCGAGAGGGTCTGTAGTGCTAAGAAGAAGAAGAAAATTAATTACATATAATTGTGGCTAATTTTTATAGGCAACCTATCGTTAACACATTGAATACTGTTACAACTTTCATTCAAATTTATTGTCATTGAAAAAACAGGCAGCTGCAGAATCGCGCAGTGGACTTCATCTAGAAAACAAATCCTTTGGAAGCAATATGGAATGCATGGAACTCGAGACAAATTCACGAGACTAAATCAAAACGTTCGTTGAACGAGGATAAGCGAAAGCCTTTTTCTCTACCTGTACGTCTGGTGTTATTTATTAAAGACATGATTACAAATTGTTATTCATTGTGAAATTATCCAGGAAACAAATCGATCTAGATGGATATTTACAATAACTTTACAATATCTCAATATCAATAACGGGCTAGAAGCTACAGGATTGATTTTATATACACACATAAGGGCTGATACATTTATGCGAATTGAAGGAAATCTCAATATAAACAACCATCTGGCTCATTTGCTGAAAATTCGAGCAAAGCTTGTGCCTATAGCTTCTAAGTGCAGTGTTTATTTTCTGAATCCAGCAGAACGACGCTATTAGTATGATAATTCAGTTGACATCATATGTAACAATATTCTCTGGCTAATTTGCATTTAAATTAAGTAAATTTTCCCCACATAATCAACAAATTCTGGCCAAGCAAGTTATTATTATTTTTGATTTATAATGATAAGTTGATTCGTCAGCATACAATACACTAGAATGTCATAAAACTCATTCACGATAGGGCACCATATATAAAGCAATTTTTCGCTAATTACATCTTGTGGCAACCAATAAACATACTGATTACATGTTAACTTTTACTTGCATTCGATAAGATAAGCCACGTTTCTCGGCAAAGCATATAAACTCTGCAAGTGTTAATTGAGTGTGGTAAAATGTTTATTTACGGAGTTTAATTCATATGTATTAGACAAACATAAATATGCAGCCTTTCAATGATGATAAAGACTGATTTTTTTTCTGGACCTTCTAATGATACGCATTATTGTAACTCTTATCGCAACGATAAATGCTATTGATATATTTAATCGTAATAAATGAGCTTTCAGTTAACTGGCAGGCGAGTGATCAGAGTGGACATCTAGACCCTTGCTACTCCCGTGGAAACCTAACCCTTTCCTATAGTGAAACAGTGTAAGGTATGTGCCAACCAGTGCTGTATAACACTTAGTTTAGGATACGTTTTGTGCTCGATTTTTGAGGGAATAAAATATATTTTACATTTCCAATACGACGTGAAAAGTGTTGTGTATAAATTTTCACTACAGATACTCATCGACATCCTGAAAGTAAACCAAATCCTGCTGAAATGTGGACATTCTGTAAATAATCTAAAATAAAGCGATAAAATGCGCATCATTTACAGGCAGTGTACGAAATCAACATCATGAGATTTAGAAGAATTACTTAAACAAATTATTTTTTGTCTTATCTAAACGAGGAAGAGAGATTTAAAGAAAGATTAACATTTACTTTTTTATTATATACAGAGAATTTTCATACCCAATGAAAGCTATGAAAATATTCCGTCATATTAATGGTGAAAGACTAGCGACAATCAAAATAAAACTAAATAAATTAGTAAGAAAACTTGAAAATCATTTGAATGTGCAATATTCATTGTATTTTGATATCTACTTTTTTGTAGCTGCCAAGGGTGATGTTCAAGACTTTTAACACCATAAGTGTTGCACTCCGAGCAGCGCGAAAATAAACGGACTACCAACTAATCAAACGGACTACCAATCATCCTTGTCAACCTTAGACCATACCCTGGATCTTTTTGTTACATAACTTCGGATCAGAGACCTCTGTCTGACTCAGTAGTGTCTTCAGTGTAGACAGATTTGTAGAGCGAGCCCACTTTCAACAGGGTTACATGTAAAACAGGGGAACTACTGAGACGGTGTAAAATACGGTCAAAGCTCACGTTTAATGTAGGAAGGACAATAAACAATTCCATTTGTTCTCCTTGCATCGTATCTACTAAACTAACTGGTGAAAGATATATAGATAGATATTATTAGATATGAGACATAGGTATTCCTATACCAACATTTAAACAGTGATTATTTCATTTTTGTATATGATGAAGGTGCAACAGGCATCGTCCGCCATACCCTTCAGAAGAGAAGAAATAAGAGGATTTGTATTTCCATTTGCATTTCATGCTATTTCATGCATTGCAGTTACGTGATAGTCAGCACCTCCAAATTAGGAATACCGTAATACGCACACGGAGCTCAAAAAATCTTTCTTCATATGCTTGCATCATATGCCTTCGCTATAACACTTTAGTCAAAGCATCAGATGTACTTTCGAAGTTATATAGCGCCACGTAAACCACACTTTCATCGGTAAGTGTATCTTGTCCGAAAGATCTACGGGTTGTACCCAGTTGTACCAATTTTGTACCCAATTTTCACCTTTCACGGTTAACAAGTGCCGATACTCCAAATGTGCCTTTATCCAGCTATGTTCTGATTTTAGGCAACCGTCAAGTCAGGGTGTTCTATTAACTTCTACACTTGACAACCTGAGAGATAAAAATTATAAAAATAACTAAATATTAAAATTAAAAAAACTAAATATATACATCCTTCCCGTAACTGTTTATCAAATGACGTGTGGTTAGGCTTCTTTTGTCTCGCCTAGTTGTGTCAACAGGTAAGAAAAATCCTTCTTTCAACGGAGATGAGCAGGAAGGAGACACATTCCAGAAAGAATGAAGCCCCTTCGCCTGCAACGACAAGCAGTTGATGATTCCTTGCTTTATAAGAAGAATAACCAACGTAAAGTCACATGTAGATATATTGATCAACATTTTTCCTACTATACTTCTACTATACGCTCCGGAAGGAGAACATCCCTCTTCTCTAGGAGAGGATAAAATGGTGTCTGAACCATCCACCGTATGCGAAGAAGATTTGTGAGGCTTTATCTGTTGTCTCTATTCAAACAAGCACCAAGGAACAATGCCGTACTAATTTCTCCAGGCCTTCGGTGAGCCATGATCCCGGTTCCCTGTTAAAGCATGCAGTCCACACGTCTCGTGTTTCTTTTGTCCACACTTCTTGCAACAGAACTTCTCTCCCATTTTCCATTTATGAACTTTTTTTTGACCTACCTCTTCACTACACAAGTAGATTCCTTTCCTGTTCCTTTGTAAGAACACAACAGAAACCTACGATAGTCAGTCCTACCGGCTCAGAGACAGTGCAGTGTATAAAGACGAAACCCACCATATATCTCAAATCTGCACATGCATCAGCAACCTCAGGTACGACTTCTTACTAAAACTCTTTGTAAGGATCCTCATAGTCGTATGGTAGTATCGGTTCCATTGCACGTAGCGTTCCTTGGTAGCGTCGATCCAGAACTTTTGCCACTAGATGCTGAGTGTCGGTACTCCAGCTGCGACCTTATCCTCTGACACAGTCTCAGCCGAACACATGATGTGCTCCACCATGAGTCGCATCCTCCCTACGTGTCACTTCTCTATATCCAGGCATGGCCACATCGTGATAAACCTGCTGTGTACTGGTAGTCAGAAGAAATCACTGAAAAGTGAACAGAATATCACAGACTTCACCGTCAATCCCAACGTTTAAGGGATCGAGATGAGTCGTATTTCCGAACGCTGGCACAGAGGTCAACGAGAAGACTGCTCCGTAGATTAATCAATGAAAACTAGGCACACTACAAACCTACAAACGTAGTTGATCACATCAACAAGAAGCCGTGTAGCCTGGATTATACCCTTGTCATGCTGAAGCTCTGAGCCTCACGGACGCCATGTGTGCTTGAGTTAGAAAAAATATACGAGGTTGTAGTGGCACTTTTCCCTGTGCATCTCGTTCGTTTGGATGCTTCATATGAAGAATATCCTGTTTTGCACTCGATTTTTCAGTGGCATTTATTTGGCAAATGCAAATGGAATTATCACTATCACTTCCCTATCACTTGCTTCCTCTCATTCCAGACGCATTTCAGCGGTGCGCCATATTCAGCGTGAATATCACATTGAATATGGCGAACAGAACAAAATACTGTTGCATCACACCGTTACCCGTTACGTTACAATGTGACAAAAATATCTATGGACTTCACAATGTGACGGGGAATGATATAGGAAAACAAATTAGCGGGAATAGTACCCTTATAACACTTCATGTGAGAAATACCTTAAATTCTGCTAAGTGTACAGATATTCACGGGTCTCTGGAACATTTCAGGGCGCCGAAGTACCTGATGTGGATGTTGAAGTACTACCTCAAAGACCATGGTTTCAGTCTAGCAATAGAAAAAAACGATGTCGTCATTCTGACCAAGAAGTGGTTTCTCGTGTTATTCCTGTTCGGGCTGGAGAAACAATCATTGAATCGAAGGAATCAATATATAACCTTAGTTTGATGATTATTCGAGGTTGAGCTACTTTGATCAGGTCCGGGGTTCATGAAGTTGGAATGACAGTTCTAAGTCGTCTGATGACCAACAATAGGGAACCAACCTTAAGCAAAAGACGTTTTTTAACGAGTGTGATGGTGTCGAAACTCCTGTGCGGGTCCGAAGTCTGCACTGATGCACTTAGTAAGAAGTCGTACCGGAGGCGAGAACTCGTAACAAGTACAAAGAAAAGGATTTTGCGGGTAGCAGCTGCATAACAAACTTTCTCTGAGGCAAAGATGCTGGTCATCGCGAGGGTGCTTTCCCTAGTATTTTTTGGTGAAGAGCGATGGCTAGTCTACTTACAAAGGGGAAGCCGGAAAATAAAATTTTTAGCAGAGAGGAAAGGTATCGTGACGCAGGTGTAAAATGGGAAAATGGGGAAAGTCATCGTCTCCTGAATGGGAAAAGTCATCGTCTCCTGTTAACTTGTTCAGCCCGAGGACTACAGATGACCTCTGCCACACCGTTTTAGAAAAGGGTACATTGGTAGGAGCCTGCAAAGTTGCCTTAATACCCAAAAGCATGTGTAGTAAGTCGTAGAAGTTGCTCATTACCGTCGTTGTCGTTTGTTTATCGTAACAATTTCTACCTGAATAGCCTAGCCGGATTCTCTGGGCATCATTTGAAGATTGATACAGTAGGGAATGTTTGTATATACTTAACCCTAAAGATCGTTAGAACTTCCAACTGGCGGATTAATAATACTAATCACAAATTCTGACAATTCAACAATGCGTAGCAGATTTGCACAAATAAAACATGCTTCTGTAATACATAGGAAAATTCCTGCAACGAGTCATATCAAGTAATTGTTATAACAACTGGTCCAAGGATGGTGCGATTTCATACCCTGACACATTCCCTGTGCAGGTTTTCGAAATATTTTGTGCACGAGGATAAAGCAACAGCATTTCGCGATCTCTGAGGAAACATCAATAACAAAAGGAAATACCATCAACGCTATTGAAAATATACCACACGATACGTATTAGAACGAAATGTAAAATGAGATATCAGGCGAGCGGAGGAGGGCAATACAAAAATCTAAATTTGAATACTCAACGATTTTTTTCAAACACATTCAAAAACTATATGAATATAAGTATCGATTACTATTTCGTTTCTTTTTGAAGCCTTGATGCCCTTTATGGTAATCCCTTTATCATTTACTTAGCCTTAATCTTAACTATTTATTTATTGCCAACCCCTGAGTTTCATTCAAACTTATTGTGCCAAAACGTGATGATGTAACAAACACCGCGCGCGGTAAATCAGTAAAGTGGATTGTTGGTAACATCCAGGAGACAGGATACTACCACGTGAATTATGATTCCAATACGTGGAAAAATATAAGAACAGCTCTCGGAAGCCAGGAGTAAGGAAAAAAACATGAATTAAATCTTGCTCAGATTTTTGACGATGTTTTCAATTTCGGATGTGCATGATTTTTAAGCTATCAAGAAATCATTGATATTGTATCCTGCATTTGCTTGACGCAGTGTATAAATATATTGGACTCAGCTATAATCAAAGAGAACAAAGACTAGTCATGTATAATCGAGCTAATGTGTTATCCTGATAACCTACGGAATCATTAAAGGGGACGCACTTCGCTTTTACGTTGACTCCCCAAGTTCATGGAAAATTAACCTCTTGCATCAGGACATTCGTTCGGTGTTGATTGGAAAAATCATTCAAATTTTCTTTGCAAGATGCTTGTCTTAGCATTCAGAAATTGTGGCTTCTTTTCTGTTTTTCATTCCGGATTTCCAAATACTAGAGAAGTGTTACATCAAGCCTGTGCTGAGTTATTTTCAGGATAGTGTTCATTACCAACACAGCGTCCCACTTCCTCGCCAATTACACACGGCTTAGTGGGCCCAGCGTACTCTGAGCTTGCAAATTGATTCAAATTAATTATGTATGACCCCCGAATCAAAATATTGTAAAGTTTATCCATCCAATTCCTTACAAAGTTCTACATTTAATTTCAGATGGCGTCCTTACGGAGTCTTCTATTATTCTATGGGATCATTTGCCTGGTCCTCGCTGCACCTGCCATCGATGATGCATCAAGCAAATCTAGCAATTATAGATTACCTACTACAGTATTTCCATCACACTATAAAATTCAACTAACGCCTTACTTGCTTGCTACCGATCCAAATCGTTTCACGTTCGATGGCATAACAGAAATTACCGTGAGAACAAGTGCAACAAACATACGAACAATTACACTACACGCTAGGGATATCACTTTTCATGAAACAACTTTAAGACATGGAAATAATGGAACTTTGCTGGGAATAAATAATATCACAGTTCCCGATCCTGAAACTCATAAATTTGATATAAATCTCAATTTTTCTTTGGAGCCCAATGTTGACTACATTTTGATTTTCAATTACTCCGGTAAAATGGGAGACGATATGCGAGGATTTTACAAAAGTAAATACATGAATGCCAATAAGGAAGAAGTGTAAGCAGTCATTTAAAATTGATATCTTTCATGAATATATTGCCCAATGATATGATTTTAACTTCATTCGTTTCCAGATGGATTGCTTCAACTCATTTCCAGACAAACAATGCTCGACGCGCATTCCCATCCTTTGACGAGCCAATGTTTAAGGCAACCTTCCAAATCGAGATTACCTATCCAGATAGTTTTAATGTTGTCAGCAACACTCTTCCAGAGCTAACAATTCCATTGTAAACAATTTATTATTAATTCATATTAACCAAGCAAGCTTATCGCTTCTTTACAGAACTGCCTCGGGAAAAGTCAGAACGCTCTTTAGGAAAACACCAATAATGTCCTCTTACTTAGTAGCCTTCATCATATCAAACTTCACAGGTCGTGGATCAGATGACTTCCGCGTATTTGCACGTCCAGAAGCTTACAATCAAACCAAATATGCATATGAAGTGGGTCCTAAACTACTTAATAGTTTGATTCAATTCACTGACTACCCATATGCCAACCATAGTTTGGGAAAGATGTACTTGGCCGGAATTCCTGATTTTGCAGCTGGTGCCATGGAAAATTGGGGCCTGCTTACGTATCGGGAAACATCATTACTCTATGACCCAGAAATGTCAACATTGTATGATCAGCAACGTGTAGCAATGGTGGTATCTCATGAGCTAGCTCACCAATGGTTTGGCGATTTGGTGACATGCGATTGGTGGGGATATACTTGGCTTAATGAAGGATTTGGCCGATATTTCCACTATTTTACGATTAACGAGGTAAGTGATGTTGCAGACATTTTTCTAGATTTCAAAGAAAAACTTTTGTTTAAGCAAAATATCTAATTATGCGTACTTTTGATTTGAATATTTCACAATTGATAACAGTCAGCTGTTCATTTTTTCAAATGATCAAACTGCTTCCTCCTTAATATTCCTATAAAGACGGTTTTGCAATGTAGATATTACTTAATACAAATACGTATTATGTATATACGTACTTTTATATACGTATAATATATATATACGATTTCTGACGCTGAACTCTTCATCGCCTCTTTTCTCGATAATTTTCAAAAAAAAAATTAGTTTATTTACAAAACAGATAAAAATTTTTCCTATTTTTATTATATGATTATTATATTTTTATTATATAATATTATTATATGATTATGATTATATTATTAACCATGGCTCAGATAGGAGCTTATTAGTCTATGAATACTGAGGACACTTGGTATTGATTTTACAATCTATGACACATATGATGAAGGGATGCAGAAAATATTACGCTTTTTGGAACAGCGTAGAGCTACGCGAGTCTACAAGCTTGCTAAAAGGAATAATATTTGGCGTAGAAATCCTGAGGATAAATAATAAAGTTTGTTTAGAGTCAACTTTAAATAAAGATTTCGGGTGAATTGAAGCTTACTAACTTGATCAAAAAGTTCCCGGAATCACCACCGTGTAGCGCTCTCAGTCACTCAGTCACTCACGCTCTCAGTCACTCACTAACTCACGCTCTCGGTCACCCTCTGTCATTCACATTCTATGAAATGTTCAGCTTAATAGCTTAACATAAGTAAACGTGACGCCGTGCTGAGTACAACTGCGAGTGTTTGTGTTTTCGATTATGTATAGTCTTAAAATTGGAATTGAAATTGCAACAACAATTATGCATTGAATTTTGCGTTAAAAGCAGTTTCAATATTGCCACGTTATTACAAATTTTAGAAAAGTGTTTCGGAAACGAATCTCTGAAGACAACAAACGTTATTCAGTGGCACGAACGTTGGCCATGAACAAAATCAAAGAATAGATGACAAAAGATTTAGGCATTGTTTTTGGATCTGTTCAAAACATTTTGGTTAATGTGTTGGTTAATGTAATACGCCATGGACTGATGCTGAAAGATTTGAACTTCATACAAAAAGGACCGCGTTGACAAAACATGATTTCCAAGGCCGAATCCGACCCTATATTCATCAAATGAATCATTACTGAAGACAAGACGTGGATTTATGAGAATGAGTAAACGTTGTGCTCCGATTGGGCCACGATCGAAAAAATCACATGGATTTTGATGGATTATAAGAGTATTATGTATCATGCATTCTTTTCATAAGGCCAGGAAATCAACAAAATGTATAATTAGGGCGTCATTAGACGATTGAGTGAAGCAATTTGCCGAAAAATACCGGATTTCCGGGCAAACAACTCGTGGATCTTGCACCACGATAACGCATCGTCACACAGGGCTGTAAAGATTTGGCTAAAACGAAACGAATTCAACTGATTTCACTCTCTGGGACTTTTTCCGAGATGACCATAACACAAACGCAATATAAAAAAAATTTCGAGGATTGGATCAAGCGCTGACATAAGTGCACTGGAGTCGATGGGAAGTACTTTGAAGGGAACAATATCGATTGTCGAATAAATTCTGGTAACTTTTTGATCAAGGTGGTAGCTTTAAGATATTTAGCTCATTAGTTCCATGTGGGAGCTCCATACATTGAATGAATGCTCATTTAAAGGATGAAGATTTCATTACGAAAACTTTTATTACGAAGATAGTTTTCGATCGAATTTCAGGTCGAAACAAGTCAGATCTTCGGACCAGGCAATCATTTGGCCTGGGATGTTTATGGGTCTGTTAGACAACATGGTGATCTTACGTTTTCTCCTCTCGTCTCGTAGAATATTGCCGAATCTCGACAATATTGCTAAATCCCGACCTTGATATTAATTTTCCACCTGGAGAAGAATTGGTAGATCTTTTCCAGCATGTCATCTAGGTTGGTGATGATCTGGTTTGATTTTTGGTAAAAGTGTAGAAACAAATGTCGTCCGCAAAAGCAGCTTTTGACTTGTTGGTATACCAGACGTGTATACATTGAAAAGTGTTGGACTCAGACATGAACCTTGCGAAAAACCCAGCAGGAGCGGTATTCATAGTGGGTATTGAACCTCGAACTGTCACCTAGTATGTTCTTTCTCTCAGTTTCTGAAGGTATGGTGGAGTACTGCAATCTTTGAGCTAATGAATTAGACCGTCATGCCAGACGTAATCGAACGCTTTTTCAATATAAATGGATGGTAGGTCCGCCCACTGCTTTGTCCTCCTCCTTTTACGTTTTTGTTGAAACATTTTTGAAAAATTGCCAAAAATTGTTTTCCACCGAAATTAGTCAGCCTTTTCAAGATATGCCTCCCAAGAAGTTGACCAAATGCCGGCAGTAATTGTTATTGTTAGTTATTGGCCTATAGTTTTCGGGATTCGCGGATCCTTACCAGACTTTAGGACTGTTATTATGCTGGTATGTTTCCAGTAGCTTGGACAATACGAAGTTTTCAGATGGGCGTTAAACATGAGGCAGTTTAGCACTCGATACTCATTTTTTTTGGTGATATTTGGTATTCCGTCGAATCCAGGGGATGTCCGTATTGTGCCGGATAGCAGTGACTTCCTGTTACGATTTCTGCCATATTGTTGCTCGTTCTATATTGTGGTGTTCGTTGATCTTATCAGCAAGCAACTCTGCTTTGTCTTCACTAAATTGTATGTGGGTACCATTATCGTCATTCAGACATTATGGAAAATCGTGATGCTTTCCGTTTCGATGTTTTTTCAACTTCCAGTATTTCCGGCGTTGTAGCCAAGATTAACGAAAAGATTGTTCCAGTGGTTGTTTCGTAGGTTCGCAATTTTGAACTTGATACCTCTCGTTAGAGAGTTTACGCCGAGCTTCGAGGTGGAGTCACGATTTCTCTGCCACTGGCGGCGTAGAGAATTATATGCTTGGATCAGCTTATACGCTTCCTCGTGTATTTTCATGGCAGGGATTTAGCTGCCATATTTTGGTGCACTTTTACCTATTGCATTCTAAATGTAATTTCCTCTATTTCTCCTACTTTTTTGATCTATTTTCGTGGTGAGTTTATGGAATTCAGAATGTCTTGAGCTAAAGAAATTTGCTCGGTTATACTTGTACGAAAATCCATGACAATCAGCTTTTTTGAATTAGTGGAATCATTTCGATATATTTGTCAAATTTTGTCGTTGCTTCTAGTGAGAGCAGTACTATGATTGCAGACAGCGACAGTGGGTTCCGAGGGACAGACGTTCTCTTTTATTAATTTCTTAACTTTTTTAGAAGAAATTATCCATGCATTTCAAATATGCCTAATACTACTTAGCTTATAACCGCGAATTTTCTCCCGAATAAAGTACAGCGTATCTTACCAAGACTGAAAAAAACTGCGAATATCGAAAAATTACAGGATTTATAGCGAAAAAGAACATCCCTATCCTAAAACTTATCATTTCTTTCTATTGACGGTAGTACTAAAAGGTGTAGCCTATAAATTATTTCAAATCCTTTTCATTTTAAAATATTTGAAATTGATGCCCATTTTTTGCAAAAAAAAAAAAACATATATGTAGTAATATATACAATTATTAGATGAGCCCTGGGTATGGCGTCACACTTATTAAAGATGATTAGTTCTGCTGCTCTAAAGGAATCAAGGCAGTTCCTCAGCTCCATAGTCGTCAGATATTTCAACTGAATTAAGTGTTAATTCGACACTACTGAACGAGCAGCTAGCTTTTCTGACTTGGAGAACTCGAAAGAACTCGAAAGAATTTTAAATTTTTTTCTTCGTCGCAACAATTCGTGTATCAGGAGGTCTTAAACCACTTCTGTTTTTTCTTTGGCTTAAGGTTGAGGTTCCTGGTAATGAAACCCTTATTGTTTCTACTGAAGTTGAATTTTAGTCGGATGATTCAGATCTTGTTAACTCGTTCGCCTTTAGATTCCTCTCTCCACCATTGTGTCATGACTTTCACACTTTCACGCTTACCACTTTTCATCGTGAGAATATTGATTTCCGCCACAACAATTTGAACTCTATTCAATCAGTTTTACACAATGTAACTTCTTGATTCTAGCCTGATGTTCCTTAGTGATGGTTACCTTAAGATTTGAATGTCGAGTCATTCAGCGTAATACCTTAGTCATTTCTAGTTCCCTCAGAATGGCTCACCCCTAGTTAATTTTACTTTCTCTCTTGGACTTGTAGTTTTGAGAATCCGACCTAAACCCTACATTAGTCATGAAGCTACGCAGTAAGAGCTAGGGACCAACAACACAAACCTACCGACTATGGAAAGGAGCTAAAGAAAAGTACAACATGGTTTTGCCGAAACTCAGGTTTGGTTTGCAAGACTATAGTTAAGTTTAAGTCACGAATGATCCTGAAATTAAATTTCAACAACGCTTCCCTTATTTATTTCAGAGCGGTTCATTTCACTTACGATCTAACTTCCAGCTGAAAAGTCTAGCTTTTGGACTTTATACAGAGTACTACGATTTCCAGTTATTACCTCATGAGGAGTGGACAATAAACTGGTCATTTACTGTTACATTTACATATTACTACACGGACGTAATATGTAGGGAACAGAGAACGTACTTTTTCGTCTATCGTGCCAGCTTCGTATACGCAGGGTACCTGTAGGCTTCGAATTTCCGCGTAAATACCTAATTCCCCATTACCCAGGGGTGATGGAAGATGTTCACGTCTTCAGGATCTTCAGCTTCTGCCAACATCGGACCCACCAGTGGTGATAAGTTCGCGAAGACGTTTTCTGGCTGACCGATGATATACTGTCATTCTGGTTCATACTAGTTTTGCGTCTGTTGAGCTTTACGTCGGAGTTTGTGACAGTTCCTTCGCTATATGGCGATTTCCATTGACTACGGAATCAAAAGAAGCTTGCCTAGGTCTTCGACGGGACATAGATGACTTACAAGCAGATTTGATGGCACTCATTGTAGAATCCACCATATCTCCAGCAGGCAATCAACTGGTCCCCGGCGAAGAGCCAAGCTCTGGTACATATATCAGAAGAGCGTATCTTCTCACATCCTTCTTCCCAGCATTCTACACGAAGGCAGAGCGCTGAGTATGTGTGGGTGTAGCAGCATTTTTCGTTGATCTCGAATGCTATTTACTTATGCTCGCTGCCCGAATAATCATCTGGATCTCCGAGGCGAATGGCAAGTCTGGAATGGAGTTCCGCAATCACCACAAATTGTCCAATTCTGGCTACCATCTCCAGGATTCGTTCGGCTTGTAACTAGTTGAGATATGCCCGATTCAAAAGATATAGGACTATAGCTATGATTGGGATTGATTGATTCAATTCAGAGATTCAATAGCTTTAGAACTTAAAATATTGAATTTCCCTTGTATTTGCCCTTGAACATGACCCTCTGTCGTCGAGACAGCGTCCTCTGCAGAATTGAACTTCGCCTAAACAGATATTATTGCTCCGTTCGGTGTCAGGTAAAAACTAAAGAATGTTTAAGTTTGACAACAAACTGACACGAAAGCAAATCTCTGTTTGCAGGTGTGAACTCTTAGATGTTCGTTTTTTCGAACCAAGATACTTGCACCATCTTGGTTATATTCTGATGATCAGCGTCATCAGAATAGTTCGTAGATAAATTTTTAAGCGCAATGTTTTCACCGTCTCAAATTGCTTAGGCAAGTCTTGGGCATTCGTGCTCCGATGTAAGCTTATATGCAAAGTACAGATTATTGCAACCCCGCTTTGACTTCAGCTAGGGTTTCCCTGAAGACCCGGCTCTTCTTGGTTCCTGGAAAATGTTCGGATCATCAAGGTTGAGGCAACATGCTCGTGGAGAAAACAATGAGCCTCTCATGTGCATCATATTCTTGGCTTATATATTATTCCACACTGATAGCATACGGAACTCCGATCAGGCCCTTTACAGCCTGGTGTGATAGGGTCATAACTTAGGCAATTGAAATCGCGGTGAGGAACTTTTCTGCACCGTATTCTGTAGACTACCCAACCTATTTTTATGTTGTTCATGTTGAAAAATTTTTTGGCTTGTTTCACTATGGTAATGCACTGACCGGTAATATTTTCATGGATAAGTCTTATTTGAATTCCAGTGAACCTAAGGAAAACCCATTCGAAGCATTCTTCCATCTCAATCATGTCCGGAGGCAATTAGTTCAAGTAAGGCCACCTTTACTATTTCCCCAATCGCCTTTTCTCCATAGTCATTATTTTTGTCAGGTCCAACCAGGTCAGATCTTCAAGTCATGATTGGGTCGGATGAACTATCCTAAAGGCAGTTTAAATGTCATCAGGGTTCACGGCTCCCCTGATTTCCCGAAAAAGTATCCGCGGACATTCTACGATCTGTCGGTTTGACCAGCAGTGTGTTTTCTTAAAGCCTTGCGGCGTGGCTCTCTTCACATTCCTTGTTTCTTTTTCGGAAGAAAGCAAATCAGAAGCAAGCTTTAATTGAAAGCTTTAAGGCCGCTAAACAGTTAGGTAGACCGTCTTCTCCACCTTTACCATGAAGCGTTCTCCTCATGGCAGTCCAGTACAATGGAAGTGTCTTGCGCCTCGTTTCGAATTGGGCTCTCTCTCTCTCTCTCTGTGTCAGATCTGCAGCTCAGATAACATCAGCAGAAGCATTACAAGCAGCATCGAATATCAGCAATGGTTTCTTCAACCATATATTACCCAGGCATTTGCTGTTTGTTCTTTTTTTTCATGTCTTACGGCGCGTTCCGCGGTGCAAATTCCTCCTTGTTTTGTCGCGCCCATTTGCCGCTAGTATTTCATCTATGATTTGTAAAAGCACCGCCTTTTTGGGTACATTTGATAGTTTTTCGCGTGGATATGATTGTTTTTTCATTGCTTTTGGTTTTGTTGTGGTTAATGGAATCTGAGAGATCATCATTGCAGAAGGGTCCCCATCGGAACCGCCATCTCTACTCGTGTAGGGTAAAAGTGGGAGAGACGCCATATGAGGAGAGATGCCATACATTCTTTATCTCGCGATGTGAAAAAGATAGCCCTATACTTTATACTGACAACAACTACTGATCGACGCTGTCGCCTTAATGAGTCAGTGCCTGTTCGGCTGCCCTTGAGTGCGTTACGTATTATCAAGAAATATTTTTTTCTGCGTAATTTATTCCGTGAACATTTTCAGTATGTTGTGTTTTAGTGAATGCCATAGGTACAGCAAAGATAAGTTAAAGTGAGTACCTGTTTTAATGTTTTGTTCAGTTTGTTTTTAACATTATAAAAATGTGTTCTTGAATCATTATTCATACTGAGTGATATTTTAACTGTATGGCGTCTATCCCCCAAAATGAGGAGAGACGTCACGGTTTATATAATGTGTGTTTTACTGTTTAATTTTAAGAAGGTATTTACTATTTTAGAATGCCTAGAAAATATGTAAGGAAGCATAATATAGCCAGAGGTCTGTGGACTGAAGAAAATTTAAAGTTGGCTATAGAAAAAGTGAAAAAAGGCGAAATATCCAAAAATGAAGCCCAACGACGTTATGGAATCCCGATTCGTACCTTATCTAGACGACTTCATACTAGCAATACGATCAAATCTGGATTAGGACCTGAAGGTATGCTCTTGATGAGTTTAAGATAAAACGTGGCAACAGGTATCAAGGGGGGGGGGGGGGGTAAAAGTGAGTGGTAGTCCAGTCATTTACACATTTTTTATATTGTTGCAGCATCACTTGGACTAGAGAATGAAAAACGTTTAGCATCGTTTATTAAACGTTTAGCTAGTGCTGGCTTTGCACCTCATAGGAATACTATTCGTTGCCTTGCTTATCAATTTGCTGAGATGGTTGGTATTCCACACAAATTTTCCAAGGAAAAGGAGAAAGCAGGACAACATTGGCTTATGTCGTTTCTCGAAAGAAATAAAGATATCTCTGTACGGCAAGCAAAAGGTCTTTCGGTGGCAAGCGCGCAAGGTATGAATAGGACAGAAGTTAATGCGTTTTTTAAGCTGTTAGAAGAAGAAATGGTTAAAAATAATTTGACTAATAAACCTCAAAACATTTTCAATGTTGACGAGAGTGGAATTCAGTTAATAAATAAGCCGGGAAAAGTTTTAACTGCGAAAGGTGCCAAAAACGTTCACGTGATCACAACACGTGAGAAGGGAGAATCTGTTTCTCTGATTGCTTGCTGTAATGCTGAAGGTGTCTTTTTACCTCCTGTATTAATAATGAATGCGTTAATAAAAAAGCCGAGTTTTCAGATGGCCTTCCTTATGGATCCGACGTTTATATGAATAAGAAGTCGGCATATATAACTTCAGAATTGTTTATGAGATGGTTCAAAGAACATTTTTTACCAAGAAAACCAAAGAAAGGTAAAACTATTTTGATTTTGGATGACCACCCTTCTCATTCCAATTCTATAGATCTGCTGGACCTGGCCAATGAAAATGAAGTAATAATTATATGTTTGCCAAGTCATACTACTCAGGCACTCCAACCACTCGATCGTAGTTTCTTTAAGCCATTAAAGACATATTATCAACAGGAACACATTCATGGATGTTAAGAAACAAAGATAGGGTGATCTCAAGGTTACAAGTCGGAACTTTAATTGGGCATGCTTGGGGAAAAGCCGCCACTGTAGGCAATGCAGTGTCAGGTTTCAAAGCTTGTGGGATGTTTCCCCTGAACCCAAATATCATTCCAGACCATTTCTTCGCCATATCTGATCTAACTAATGTAGCGCCCACAGTACCTTCTGCAAGTGTTACAGTTGGCTCGCCACCTAAACCATATACGTCAGTCACGCCTGCTAACGAAGAGTCACCTACAAAGCTCCTTGAACAAGCAAACCCAATCCCAACACTACTTGCCTCAACAGTAAAACGCAAACAAGTTGCTTGTGTTCTCACATCTCCGCAAAACCTAGATAAAAAAACTGATAAGCTGAATTTGATAAAAAGACAAACTAGAAAACGCAAGATTGCTGGTTCCAGATTAACAGGTGCATCGTCAACCTCTCAACGAGATGAGTCTGATTCTATTAAGGATGATAACAATGTGTGCGTTGAGTGTTGGGAACATTATTCTCGAACAAAGAAGAGAACTGACTGGATTAAATGTGGTGTATGCCTGAAATGGCTACATGAGACATGTACAATGTACTTCCCCCACTGCAATAATTGTGGGAGGGAAATAGTACGCAAAAAACATCTTAATCAGACAAAATAACATGTATGGCATCTCTCCCTCGTATCGTGGCATCTCTCCCACATAGTGTGGCATCTCTCCCACATAGTGTGGGAGAGATGGCATTTTGAAACTTGTGATATTTTAATTTCTAGATTTTTATTTATTTGAAATAATGTCGTAAACTGTTTTTTACCACATAGTGCATAAGTATAACTTTCCTATAAAAAATAAACGATTCGATTCGATTGCATTTTTTCTTATAAAATTTCTCACTTGCAAAAACTATGGCGTCTCTTCCACTTTTACCCTATCTACTCGTCTTAATAGTCACATGAGTATCAATGCGAAACAGGGAGGCTAAACCAGTGATGGAACTACACCTTAGGGAGACAGTAGCCCAAAGCAAGCCCTCAGAGTGCTTATTGAGAATTTGCTTAAACCAAACCTACACCAACATTTCAATGGTGGGAGTACGTTCCAACGTACCCCGTGGTATGCCAAGATTTTTGCCATGAGTAAATCGTACGATTCTTATATTTGAGCCAATTGCACGCAAGTAACACCCCGATATTACTTGGTTCAACATATCCTATAAGCCAGCCCAAGTGCGCCAATCGGGCTTCGTTCGACGATTCATTATCCAGATTCACTGCAAGGTTGTAAAAAACCAAAAAACCTTACCAAAACCTAAAAATCTTCGGGTACGTCTAGGTGGCATTCGCCAAAGAATACTAGCTTCCGTAATAATCCTTACCACTAGCCTTACCCCTGTGGATGCTAGAAGTCTTGGGAAAGTTTTCCTTTGGCTAAGATTTATTTTGACGCATAAATTTTCATCATAATCTCGGTTTCGAAACGCAATTGTGAGGGAAGTGAGATGAGAATCGATTTACGATTTTGTTATTCAAACGTATCCATATTAGAGAATAGAAAGGCACCATTAAATTGGAGACTCAAAAAAAATGAATTCAGGCACATTAAAGTTGTATCGATCTTTGGATCTCTTTTCGTTTTTCGAAAAACATAAATTATGAGAGATTTGAACAGATTGATTTTTTAAATAGTTACTAGGCTAATGCCTATAAGGCTAATGCACCTCTAACTATTTTCATTTCTTTAACAACTTATCGGACAAAAAAATGAACGTTTGAAACCGAACCGATCTTGTAAATTATCCTTTCCGAAATGCACTCAAAGATGTTTATGCATGAAACTATCACACATGTAAATAAATTTTTTATCATTTGCAGGTTGAGCCCACTTGGGAAGTGGGTAAGCAATTTGTTGTTGAGCGAACTCAAACAGTTATGCTTGCAGATTCTTTACCGGGAACTACCCCAATGAGTGATCTAACAGTAGCCTCATCAGCCGAACTCTCTCGTATGTTCAATAGCATATCCTATGACAAGGGGGCATCAATTCTACGTATGGTGGAGCATATGATATCATATAACCGCTTCAGAGACGGATTGCGAAACTTTTTAAGGGCAAGGTAAAATGACTACGAGGACAAACTTCAACAATTTCTAGGGAATCCTCTTTTTTTCAGAGCATTCCAAACATCAGTTCCTCAGCATTTATTCGATGCCTTTACGCAGCAATGGACCAGTGACATTTCATCAATGATGCGAGATTGGACTGAACTACTTGGATATCCTGTTGTAACGATACTACTAGCGGATGATGGTAATTCATTTAACATCACACAAAAAAGGTTTGTGCTGCGAGAGGACGCGTGCCAAACGGACCTGCTCTATCAAATTCCTTTAACTTATACCACTAACAACGATTTGAATTTTGTGGATACAAAACCAAAACTCATTCTGCCAAAACGCGATGTTGTAACAAACATCACGTTGGGTAAATCAGTAAAGTGGATTATTGGTAACATCCAGGAGACAGGATACTACCGCGTGAATTATGATTCCAACACGTGGAAAAACATAAGAGCGGCTCTGGGAAGTCAGGACTACGGAAAAATACATGAATTAAATCGTGCTCAGATTGTTGACGACGTTTTCAACTTCGGACGTGCAGGATTGTTAAGCTATCAAGAAGTCATTGATGTTGTAAGTTACCTTAAATCAGAAACGAACTATCTGCCGTGGTATGCTGCATTCCAAGGATATAACTTCCTGACAATCCGATTGGGAGTAGAGAACCAAAAATATTTTAAAACGTATATCCTGGATTTGCTTGACACGGTGTATAAAGATGTTGGATTCAGCTATAACCAAAGAGAACAAAGACTAGTCACGTATAATCGGGCAAATGTGTTATCCTGGGCTTGCAAATACGGCCACGAAGAATGCGTGAAAAAATCACAGGAAATGTATAAGAATTTCGAAAACTCAAGTGTGCCCGTTGAAGTTAACATTCGTTCTGTTGTCTACTGTTCAGCAATTCGCAACGGCGGAGAAAAGGAAATTAGCTTTTTACGTGCCAGATTCGTTAATGAGAATGTCGCAACTGAGCAAGTTCTAATTCTAAATGCTTTAGGATGTAGCAAGGATAAAACACTGATTCGAAAGCACCTGGAATTTATATTATCGAATGCAGTTCGCCTTCAAGATAAGCTCGCAGCATTTACAGCAGCCTATTCTAATAATCCTGAAAATGTTGATACAGTTTGGGAGTATGTCCTTTCTAATCACAAAGGGATGATTAATGCGTAAGTAACGAATATAAAGGTATGGCCACATGCGTAAACTCTCAACTTTCCTTCTTTAAAGCTTCGGAGCTGAATCGACAGTGGCGTCAATCATTAGTGGCATTGCATCGAGATTCACTACAAGTGTACAAAAGAAGTCTCTAGAAAATTTCATTTCATCATTCATTGATGATTTTGGCACATCCAGTCAAACTTTAACGGATGCCTTGGGTAATGTTAACTTCAACCTCAAATGGACGGATGAAACAATGACACCTTTTGTTGACCATCTGAAGTCGTTGGGAGATAGTGCTTCAAGCATCACAATAAGTACCCTTTTAATATTAGTATCATCCTACACTGCAGCATTCCTCTTCAATTGAGATGTATCATGCATTTATAATTGTTTGATTGTTATAATATTTCTGTTGTAAGTGAAATACAAACTTATTTTTTTCCTTACAAAAGTATTTTTGCATTACAAAAGGATAATTGAATGTTGGCCTGTATACAAGGCCTGTCTCAAAAGTTGCCGGACTGGTCAAGAATAAAGAAAACTGCTAGTGGCATCTTATCGCCATTTCATCTAACATCCATCATAGACGTTGTGTCAAAATTTCATGACATTTGGATGAATAGAATCGTTTGGAGAAGTCAAAAGTCAAATCAATGTTGATTTATTTTTATGATTTCAAAGAGATCACCCAGAATGATTTCATTCCATAAGGCCAAACGGTTAATGTTGTGTTTGCTTTCGCGAATACGACCAGAATATCGTGAATGTGGAAGTTGGCGTTTGTAACATGATAATGCGCCGGCTCATCGTTCAACGCTTGTGACCGATTTTTTTGATTAAAAATTGTATTCTTTCCATCAAATGCTCGCCGTATTCGCCTTATTTGCACCATGTGAGTTTTTCCTACTCGGAAAATTACATTTGGCTATGAAAGGAAAGCTGTCTACGAACATTGACGACATCCTAAAGTCGACGACCGCCATTCTAAACTTGATTTCAAAGAATGACTTAAATAAATCGTTTGACTCGCTTATAGACCGTGCAAAGCGCTGTAGAGAGGTCGAAGCGAACTATTTTGAATAAAATAAATCCGTTTTGCCGAAATCATTCGTAGTTTTCTTTATTCTTGATCAGAACAGGAACTTTAGAGACACATCTTGTAGTACTAAACATTTAAAAAATTCATCAAAAGTCATTGCTAACAAAGTAAGAACAGCAAGTGAAAACTTCAAAAACCCCCGGGACAAATATAATGTGTGCAGACTTCAAGACAGAGCTAAGTGTTTTTTAGAATGTGAGAGTCGGGAAGCGTGTCAAACATTTACAAAACCAAGCTAGACACCCCTGATATTAGCCCAAGACGATTAATTCTAGTGAGATTGACCTATCACATTTTATTTATATTATTTGACTTATATTTTTCTAATTTTGTATCTTTAATAATTAAATTTAAAACTCCCCAAGCCAAACTCTCCAAGGATATGGCCGTTTACATACTCCTTAAAAGGGTCAAAATTGGTGATACATCTCTAACTATTGGCATAGTTATGGATATTAATCGTGTTATTTAAAAGCCTCTGTTGAAACCGTTATGGAACGAAAATCAGGTCAAATTAACTCCAGGAAAGAACGAAGTCTTGCCATCCATCTGCAAAGCCTGTCCACTTAAGATCGGAGCGCAAGTCTGCATTTTTTTTACATTCTTCATATTAGGGTAAAAAACCCCGGAATGCGTCCTGTCATAATAATCCTTAGTAAACTTAATTAACTCGCTATCGAGGTTTCTTAAAGTCACATTTGATCAAAACTTTGGTAACAATTTTTGGAATCATAAAAGAAAATATAAACAAATGGGGAATGTGCAGTCTAATGGCTTCTTATGCAGAAAACTGCACACTAAAGTAATAATGAGAAACGCAACCAACGTCCAAAAGAATGTAAATAAAGACATCGATTCGGGATCAGCGATATCGAGGACCTCGATCATGGGATTTAGCACTACTGCTACAGGAGTCTAAGGGCAGAGAGTGAGCTGAACGAGCTCAAGAAAGTCGCCGGAAATACCCGCTCACGTCAGTAAAAGTCGGCATAAGTTCGGCCTGTAGCTCACTAAAGCCAAAGCGCAGAAAAAGGGCAAGGCTGCCGGAGACTACAGACGCCAGTCAAGGGGAAGAGCTCAATGCTGACTTTCCACTGGTACGCTCCAAAGTTCCAGCATCTGGGGACAGAAGATTTGATCAAACACACGCCCAAAAAGCACGAAAAAACAAAACATAGCGCGCGGCCTAACAAGAACAGCGCAACCAGAGTAGGGATTCTCTACTAATTATGCTACCAGAGGGATGGACTTACTTCGGTGACCAAAAAAAAATAAAGCAAAGTATAGGGGCTCAAAAAAACAAGAGCCTGCATACAAACTGTACGAGTAACCAGAACATGCGATCACTCATCTTTTGATGGAACTCACCGTGGAGTCCACTGATAAGGGCTCGTTCAAGAGTGCCTTCCAGGACCTCCTTGGCTCTAAAGCTGTTATCTCTTCCTTACAGCCACTAGTCGCTTTAGAAATAAGAGACATTGATTATGTTGTGGACCTCTAAGAAGAAGAAGAGTTTAACCGACAAACTCTTCCTACAGCAAACAGCTTTAGCGTAAGGTTCGTAGGAAGCGTACGCTTACCAGTCCTCGAGGGCAAACGGCCACAATAGAAGATATACCAGATAAATACGCAGTGAAACTCTGGCGAAGGAGGAAATCAAAATCGACTGGGACTGATCGAAGCAACCTTTGCTTCATGTGTGACACTCCCAGCCGCACGACGAGAAAATGCACAAGCAAACCAAGTTGCATCTTTTGTGAAGCAAATGACCTGAAGATCTGGCTCAAATTCCAACGGATCAAAGAGATCCGTTCAATCTATGATACTATGTATCAAAGAGATACATAGTAACTCTGGGTACCTTGGGTCCGCCGGGCCTTGCTTTGTGGGTCTCGAGGACGCGTTTCGGCTGCATACAGCCATCTTCAGCTCGTTCTCTTCAGATACATAGTAACTGCAAAGCCAAAACATGCTTCAAATCCTGCAAACTCAAAGAGACACTTTGCAAGAGAAAAGCCAAAAGTTGATTAAAGTCCAGCGTATTAATCTACATTGATTGCAACCGCACAGAGCTTACTCGACCAGGCTGTGAGGGAGATAATATCCGGCTGCTGATATCTGAACAACATTACAACAGGAAGCAGGCTGTATGGTAGTGTCACCGATGTCGCAAGGCCGTCATCTGGGAGCGGGATAAAGGTCTGATCCCAGTTCAATTATCAGCTTTCTTGTGATCAGGTAAGATAGACACATATCAGTATCTATCTCACGGCAAATGGGCCGATTTCATCCCTTCAGAACAAGTTCGATGGACTGGAGGAAGTGGTTTCGTCCACGAAAAGGCATACCCTCCCTGGCGGTGCCTTAAACGCCAAAGCGATTGAATGGGAAATGCCTCATCCTGATTCAGCCTCATCATCATGATCAGGAGAAAACGACCCTAGAAATGCTGGCAAGGATGGAAATTGTCAAACGTCATAAACGAAATTGTCATAAATCATACACCAACTTTTCAACTGTCAGCTACTTGGAAAATTTCCGTTTGCCACAGAGTGCTCAGTGCCTTTGGCGAGCTATTGGACTGGAAATTGGCGAGGATTATACTCGACGTGAAGCAATCCGACTTTTAACCGTATGTTTTAACATTGCTAAAATGAAACCACACCTTTGTGTGAGTTCGTTTTGCGGCTCCATAATGACAGCCAATAGCATTAGCATGTTGGACAGCATCAGCATGTCCAACAGACAGCATCTGTCAAGTTGGAGGGGAAGAAAGGGAGTTTGTTGTTCTCCGTGGGGTTGAAACGAAGCCAAGTAGGATAACCGAAATAATCGTTCGGAGAACGAAATAAACAAATAAAACAAACAATAGAAACAAATAAAATTCATAATATTTGTAGTAGTGTTTGACAATATATCGTGATTAAAACTCTTTCTGCACTTCAACCAGCGAACACTTATGATTTATTTAAACAAAAATTATTCTTTATTTGATAAAAACCATTATAGATATATCTTGAATACAACACTTTAATATCCGGCATCTTGTAATTCTGTTCTTTTCACTACTCTATTGAATTGAACTCCTTCGAAAATGATTGTTTAGTGGACCTTCATCGGCATATCCAGCAATTTCTTGTGGGATTATTCCATTCTCTTCGACTCCTGTACATGGTCGACACATACATTCCAATGGTGCTTTTGTCAATACCTAGAAAGGTTATGAGGATTGTTAACTTTTATTTTAGAGAAAAACAACACTTATTTCAGTGTGATTCTTGACCTTTCTGAATTTACGCTCGCCAGGCTTAGCTTTTGGACAGAATAATGAAACAGCCGCTTCACGTTCGCCAGACTCTTGGCAACACATGCATGAACGTTCCATTTGCCAAATTTTACTACCTGATACCTAAAATGCATGTCAAATAGAAAAAAAGAAAGCTTTCCAATCGCTTTTCACTTTTAAATGAGATGAATGTATCCTTTGAAGAAACGAAATGAATTTTTTTCCTCAAGTATTTTTCTGAATATCCCTTTTAGGTGTCTTATCACGCAGATAGATAGATAGATATACTTATTGAGACTTTATACGTACATGGCTTTCATAACTGATATGATTATGTCTAATATTTGACAGCGACAGTTTGTCAAGCAACTATTCTATAGATCTGGTCGTAACCGATTCTTGACATAGGCTTAAATTAAATTTTTTTTTTAAATTTATCCTTAGCTCATAAGACTTTTTTTCTTTGATCGGGTAAACATTAAACCTAACTTATTCTAACTTCATTCTATCTACTTCTTATTTACAATCTAAAGGTGTTTGATGTGAAGGTAGTAATGGAATGAAGATGGGAGGTCGGATGATGATGTTTCTGTATCCTGCTTTCGATGACGCGATTGACCTTGGCCAAATATGAAGTTCGCCCGTTGCTGGCGCAAATTGGTTAGCCGCGGTCGCCTTGTTCTGTCCGTACATAGAACGGAGGCTTGTGGTTCAATATTAAGCGGGGGTGAGTGAAGGTAGAAGAGTTGGAGCTAAGCAGTTTAATTGGCGAGAGGTATGGGGAAGCGATGTTTTCAACGATATTCCGGGAAAAAAATTCACTTATTATAAATTCGGGTTGAGTTGCCCATTTCTTTAGGCGTTTCGAGCTCGTCTCAATCATATATTGCATGATAGGCTTAATTTTTGTTTCACTGTATAGGAAGGCTCCGATAAGGCTTTTTGTTTGATCTTCTATATTTGGACAAACACTTCCTCAAAATTTTCTGTTCGAAAATTTGCAGCTCTTCTGCTGCAGTAGGGGAAATAGTGAACCAGACAGGGAAGCAATAGCTAATAATGGGTCTGATGAGGGTTTTGTAGATAAAAAGTTTAGTACTTACTTGGACAGACATTTTGAAGAATAAGGGGGCTCGGGCTGCGGAAGCCCAAGTGGCTTTTTTGATGGCTCTGCGGGCGTGGGGATTAAACTTGAGGCAGTGATGGAACAACACTCCCAAGTATTCTATGGAGTTCCTTAGGGGAACGGGGACGTTATCCATTTGTCGAGAGAGTTCTTTACTCTCGGCTGGCGCAGATCAGTGTCCTTTGCCAGAGGCGTTCCGGAAGCAATTAAATTCGCATTTTTCGGAGTTGATAGAGAGGGCCAACTTTGAAAGATTCTTTTGTAGGAATTCCACGTGTAGAGGGATGGCTTGCTGGGCCTTTAGAGGGGACGTGTGGGTAGCAAGAACAAGTATGTTGTCCACGTATAGAATTGTATGTGGGAGAGGGTTGGTGATATTGATTTGGGCAGAGTGCTGTGTATTGTTTGTCGATTACTCTTTTTAAAGAGCAGTATTCAAGAGAAAGAGAAAGAGAAAGTTAAAGAAGTGGAGCCGAGTATTCATCCTTGGGGGACGCCGGAGCGTACGTTGATAGAAAGTCTTATCATGCATATATATGTATTCATACACGTATAGGGAGAATCGATCGATCCCTTCGTATATGTCAACTGTTTTCCAAGAAAAAATGTAATAATTTTCAAGCTGATCACCGGCCTTGATAAAATCTGGGCAAAATTATTGGATTTCACTTTTATCAGGAAGGAATAGTATAGAATAAATATTATTTTTTCACTGGCAAATAGTCCCAATCCTTGGACAATAACTAACTAAACATTTTGATTGTCCATTAACTTAGGTAAGCTTAGTAAATAGATTTCATTAATTTCGGGCTCCGCTGGTAGAGAATTTTTAACTAACACTTATACACATATGTTATATTATTTACAGTTAGTATTCAAAGTAGACTTTTTCCAAATCATATCATGGAAATACGACGATTGGTTTTATGACAAATGGCAGACTCTGCAGTTCAGAACTATCAGAATCATTTCTTGGGATAATTACAAAAATCCTGGAGCATCAACTTTATGCTCCTCCAGAGCTATTCCTTCATTCCGCTCTAGACAATAAATTTGCTTTTAAATAAGAAAAAGAAAGGCTCATAGAAAGTATTCAACACTTTTTTGCTGCAGGCAAGGTATGTACCATCGGTTCGAATGCGCAGGATTTTTTATTATGTTGATCTTCACGTAATTTGACATGATGACCATGCTAATAGGGTTTCTACTCCATTCCTATTCCTCCTTAGATGCTGTTTGATCTTCCTTTCGCTTTATATAACGAAAGAACAATTAACTTTTGCTTCACTCATTTATCACATTAATTTCGGTCATTTGTCAGTCATATTCTTTCCAAGCCGAGGCTTGCTTTTCCCGGAAGGATGTGGCTAACTCCCTAAAACTGTTGCGGGGAGTATTTTGGTAGACTCGGCTCTCGATGTTCCTGTGACGCTGTATAGTGAGAAGCAAGTGATTTCATTGCTAATATTATATCGAATAGAACTTCGTATCTATGTGGTATTAGTAGTAGTAATAGTAGTAATAGAATTCCTTACTGAAAAAATGTTGTATGACCCTGTCGTTTGAAAGTTTCGATTGATTTCTGGGTGATCAAAAGGAAAATTGTAGCTCCAGCTATCTCATCCCTTTGAATTCCCTTGATTTGGATTGAAGTTTCAAATATAATACAAAAGAATACAAAAGTTTCACTCCCAAGGGTGATACAATGTCGCGCTGGAGGTGCTTGACAAAGTTGTAGAAGTAATAGTATTCCAAATGCATGGTTAAGGCACGAAAAGTACTTAACTAACAAATATGGTGAATGCTATAAAATAGGGAAAACTAGGTGTGGTCAAGTACAGTTTGACGCGTGAGGGAGCAACGTCATGCGGTTTACTTTCAGGCTGTTGATTAGACGCATGAAAATTTTTTAGGAGTGGAGTAGTTATCCAATGCAAGGAACTAATTCATAGAGGCAAGAATGTTCGCCAGCAGTTTGCCGCGTAATCCCAGAAAACGTCCCAGAAAACGACAAAATTGACGTAGAGCTACGAGGTGGCAATGGCTATCCAAACTTCTATTTCATGTTTTGCTTTTGCGATGGGACTGCGAGTTCAGAACAGGCTTCTCTAGTTCAGGGTTATGGAGGAAAACTGTCAAGAAGTGCCGCGGACGTGCAAAGGACCGGAACTATCAACCTGCAGCGTCATGATTCAGATACTGTCCATACTCACACACCGGTAACTGTTGAGGTGGGAACGACGGTGTTCAGCACTTACTTCAGAAAATATTAGCCCCAACAATAGCTACTCACATCAGTGAAGAGATAGCAGCACGGCACTGGAAACTATAACGTCACCAAAGTTCAGAAGAACGTCAATAAGGACAATAGAAATGGGATCGGCCGGTTCTAGAATATACTCCATAGAATCCTATACTATCTTCACCTGTGGTTGGTTCAGGGCAGAAAACGATCTGATTGAGCTCATCAACGTACTACCCAAGGCTGAAAAAATCCTTCTATCTTGAGTCAGAGCAAAGGGAGGAAGAAAAACGACCTGGGCTTAAAGTTTCCAACAAAGCACTCGATAACAAAGCTGGTTTGCATTTGGTTTGTTTCAAATCCTAAAAAAGACTCTACGGTTCAAATCCATAGATGCAATCAAACCCATTCTCAAAAAGCTTAAAAGGTCTACTGAATTGAAACCACAGGCGAAAAAGATCAAGCATAAGCGGCAAAATGATGGTCTGCTTTTAAGGCCAATTGATAGGAGGATTAGCGTCAACTTCCAAGACACAAAAAAATATGAGGAGGAGCCTGATAAAGCCTGATAGTAGATTAGGTCTTAAGAAAAATTGCTCTGATACTAACTAATTCAGGACGAAGCTGATTCCTGCGGAACACAGAGGGCAATAGGTCATGATTGTTGGCATTTCAGAAAATGATGGCTTTATTGGAAGAAAAGTTTTAATTATTTAACCCAGTCCAGTCCAGTGGCGAAAGCCAGATTTTGAAAAAAAAAAACAAGAGTTTCCTGATGCCTTATGGGCTATAGAAGATTCGAAACGTATGTCATTAGAATTTGATAGCATCAGTACATTTCTATTTTAAAAACATCGAAAGTTGAGTTTGGTCTGTACATCGCTATATGCAATGTAGTTGCAAGTCTACAAGACAGACCATCTCTGTAAGATGATAAATACTGTTTGTTATTCATAAGTCCCATAGGCACTGCTTCCATTTTCTATACAGATCAAAGAATTTCATCCAGAAAATATGAGCCAGAGCTTAATTTTGGAAGAAACAGGAAAGCATTATAACGGAGACTTGAGAACGCTGTTGGGAATAGGTAATATTACTGACTCCAGTTTCAATTCGTCTCAATTTATTACTTTAGTTTCCAATAAAATCAAAAGCAATAAGACAGCAGTGGGAAATAAAATTTTAACATTGTGTTAAAATTTTATTTAACACAATGATATAAATGATATATATTCGGGATATATATCATAAACAAAATCATATCGAAGTTATGTAACTGTAAAAACTGTTATGAACAACCTCTTTGGCAACTTTGGCGTGATGGAACACGTGAGAGATGGAACGCACCCCACAAAAGACAAGTGGCGGTGACGCACCTGAAAAACAGACTTTGCGTCGGAGCGCGTCCCACAGCCAAGCATGCTGTGAAAGGAATTTCTGTTATCGATAAGATTTCTCGGTTGGGAGTGCAGTGAGAATTTGCGTGTATGTGACACATGAATTTGGGTGGAAGAAAGACCTGCGAGAAAAGTTGAGCGCGGTTACATTTTGACGCTGAAGAAGCGTGCATTTAATCCAATCACGCATAAATCGGAATCGTGTGAAGTTGTGAAACCTACGGTGATCGCTAAAGACATACCGAACGGCATTTTGTCGGGTACAACAGCTACAAAAGGAACAAACTCACGAGGCGGCAGCAATGTTCGAGTTTGCATTTACTTATTTTTCGAGCACAGCAGCGAGGACTGATCTTGGATGGTGAAGATTGCTGGCACAGGTGACCGCATTAGTCCTTTAAAATGTTTGGTGTGTCGTGGAGCTACATAAGGCAAATCCCTGTCCTGAGTCGCACGTTTCACTTCTTCTTCCGTTATGATTGCTTGCATGAGAGCGGTCCTTAAGCACCATTACCGCTAGTCCGAGGGCGAGCAATTTAAACTATGCACCGATTTGACAAAGGAGTATTGGGAAATGGGAAAAATTATTTGACGAGGAGCTGTTCTTCGACCGTGAGATTAGATATGAGATTATAGAAGGGAGCAGCGGACCAGAAGGTAGTTACCATGCTTACTGGTTTTTCAATGTAGTGGATTCGGTTAAAAGTTCAGGATTTTGTTTTGAGGGGTTGGGAAGATTGACTCCAAAGCGTTTCGCCATATCGCCGTAGAACTGTGTAAAAGGATATTTATAGTTTTTTTTTTTATTTTGAATTGTTTTAAATCATCAAATAAGTATCAGGAATAATGAAATATATAATAAGAAAGGACACGAAGGATGTAATTTATGTATTATCATTTCTCATTTCGTTAGTTGAAATTTTTCTTTGTAGTTGTGTTTATTTTTTACTTTACATGGTTTAAAATTGAAACTTTTCTTCTATAATTATTTGGAATCTTGAAATATAAAACGTACAGTTGTGTAAGCGTAGATATAGGTTCACAATTATGTAAACGAGTCGATTACATTAAAAATACTAATAATTTGAGCGAAAAACATGATCATTCCTTTCTCACGCCATCGTCTTTTTATTTTCAACAGGAAGTTGATGGCGCCTTGGTAAGAGGTCTTATGGTATAAGGCCATCACTGGTTCAGTCGATAGTGGTTTGTGGTACCTTAAATTTTGTAGTTTTTCTCGCGTAAAGTGATTTCGATGTTTATCTGAGTAACATAGATTGTTTTCACGACTTGCGAGGGATTGGGATTAGGGATAAGGTTCGTTCTGATTCTGTATTCTGAAGTAGCGTTCGCCCCGGTGCGTTAGGAAAATGATGGCTGGTTTCAGTAAAGGGACCGGAGAGAAAGTCTGTTATCAACTCGACCCTATGTATTCCTCGTCTAACAGCACAAGTCTCCCACTGTCAAAACGATTCTTCGTGGAATTGACGTCCTTATTTCGATCGAGACGCCCACTAGGCGTATTGCTTTCATTTGACTCCGAAACGTATCATAAGCCCTTTTTGAGGTGGCCCAAACCAATTGCAAAGTCTTAATTTTTAATCGATAGATTTGAAGGATGAAATTCATCGGTATATTCCTTTCACTGTACGGACACTAAAATTCACATTATTAACTCAATCTCTGATGTATTTGAGAAGTTCACCTTGATAATTGTTCTAATCTAAATTTATAATTTCTCTTGGGTAAGCGATGCGTGTTGAAATAATTTTTGGTGCCACGTTATTAACTTTCATTAATTTTACGCTTAATAAATGTTTTACTGACACTGATGGAGGATCAAATACATATTACATTTACGCAATGTTTGTAGTTTTAAAACCATTAAAAATGTTTCTTTTATTTGATAGATATTTTTCGGTAAACGGAATAGATCTTGATCTTCGAGTTACTATCAAGGTAACTGCATTTAACTCGAGGACTATACTCAGGCTAAGTTCACCAGGTTTACTTGATTACCTCGATTAGTTCGTTGCTTCAAAGGATCAATTATATTTATATAGAAAACCAAACTAACTTGTAAGTAACTTGCACATCGCCCGATGCAGGCAAATGACGGAATAGGTTTTGGAACACAACCGGGATACTGCAACACATGGATAACAGGAGTGACTTGGCAATCGTCGATAGCTCTTGATATTTCTTCAGGAAGAAATGTATATAAAAGTTAATTTCTTTTTGAAACACCTTGATAACACTCTATACCGTTAGATGTTGCCTCCACCAATAAATCTGATAGTTGCGATGCACAAGCACAAGCAAAAACAAACACTATAAACTTCATGATTCCTGAAAATCTTAAACGCACGCGCTACGGCTCAATACACAATTGAGTCCTACGAAAACTTTCGCAAGAATACGGAAATCATCAAAGTTTTAACTTCTTTTATAAGAAGTTGATGCACACTCAATCATGCGCATTTACCATGACATGATAGATCCCAACAGTAAGGAATTCGTGTATGTTAAAGGACATCGAAAATGCATTTGGCCATTAAGACGCTGAGATAGTTCATAAGTGATTATAGTAATCATATCCCGCTAAGAAAACAGCATGGCATACGTGTAGGATTGAATTTTCCCATAGAAGCTCTTGCAGACAGAATACTGTGATAGTCCTTAATTGGTCGGATGGCCTTGGGATGTTTATAGTTTCTTGCACCGCGTTCAATTTCAAACAGGTATCATGATTTGAGTTTGATGAAAGTGGTTAACACCAAACTAATGACAAGTGTAAAATTGAAAATATTAGGTAATTATTAAAAAAAAAACAATAAAAGGATGAAATTGAAAGCGATATTGTTTGATGTGGTGCACTGGACTAGCCCTTCCAGTAAGAACCATGTATATGAACAAGGTACAAATAAAAAGTTAGTTTTAACTATATAATCAATATAAGTTATTGTTGGTTCATCTATCTTTTCACTTTTATTTAAAATTTGCTGGCTTTTTCACCCAGTGTTATCCCGCCTAAATTCAATTTCGGAACGAGTACGAATCATAAAAATAAATCATTGGAGCGGTAAAAAAGAACTAAAAAGTACACTCTCTCCAAAAGCAATAATTTTTACCACCAGGTGACTTCTAGAAGGATTAATACATTGAAAATAAACTCTGAATTTCTGAATTTAAGTATAAAATTGAAAATATTTCACAAAAAATAAATTGTTTTACTATAATACGAATTCGGAGCAGTAAAAACTTAAAATTATTTTGATAACCATTCGACTAAATTTTCTTAAATAAATTGTGATTGGAAAGCCATCACGCCCAAATAAAATTATTAATCATTTACATCAACCAAAAGAAATTTTGAGTTGGTAACACCTTTTAATGCTACATATGGTGTGACATACGTCGTGCGTTTCTTGATTACTTTGATTTGCCATGTTATCGTGAATAGGCTGAGGCCTGAGCAATCTCTGCTAATTGGGCAGATTTACAGTTCTGTTTATTAACAGTCGATTAACCAAGTCGATTAATCATGGATCTTTCGTGCACCACATGTATTCTTACTGATAATACGCAGCCATCCAGACGTGGTATAGTGCGTAATGAAGAAATCATAGCAAATGTAGAGAGTTATATCAGTGAAGACCCAAGTGAATCTATTCAATAACTAAACCTGTGCCCATCCACATTATGGAAGATTTTACGGAAAGATCTTGGAAAAAAAAAATTGCTGCTGATCCTGAATCTCATAATAGAAAACAAAAATCAGCAATGACGCTCATTTGTGGTTGAATGGCTAATTCAATATAGAAAACTTCCAAGTTTGGAGAGATAGGCATCCTCATAACCGATTGTCCAAACATCTTTACAGAAAGTCCATGTTTGGTGTGTTTTGTCGGACGATGGATTCTGCGGTCCATACCTCTACGAAAATGCTGCTGGGAATAACATTGCAGTCAATTTCAACTACTATAGAGCCGCCATAAATGACTTTCTCGTTCCAGAATCGGCTCGCCGTAACACAGCAGACCTCTTGTTTCGAAAGGAAAGCGCGACATGCCATACAACTCATACAACCGTTAACTTATTGAAAGAAGTATTTGATGAGCGTATAATTTCTTGACCTGTGAACTGGCCTGCAATAACATCGTGTAATTTAACACCGATATTATATGTTTCTTGTGGGAATACGTCGAACTCATCTACTTTGTGATCGAAAGAGCTTGACATTTTGGATCACAATATTCTCTACGTTATTGAGGAAAACGGATGAAATTATTGGTTAGACTTGTCGAAAATTAGACCTCTCGTATACTCCCTCTGCGCCAGTCGTGACGCTCATATGCCTTAAATCATATTCAGATAAAATTAGCGGAGGATTATCTTTCGAATAAAACCACTGGACTTTAATTTATTTAACAATTTATTGTAATTTTACTTAATTCTAAAGTTCTATACCTCTAAAAAGAACTTCTTTAATGTATGCCTTGTACTGTGTATGATGTAGTAGTTGGAACTTCAACCTTCTTCGCAATACATGTCGCGTTCAATTTTTTCTGATGACTATGATATTTGAATTTGTGTTACGAGTATAAATAAAAACAGATGTGAAGGCTAAATTCGGCACAATACTGACCACATAATATGCACCATCGTCAAAGGTCTGTTACGAACTGTTGTGCTACGAAAAAAATCAATGCAGATCATGTTCAGAATAATTTGGAAAGGATATCTTACACACAACCTTATAGCAGACAAAACTACACGCTTTTTGCCTCGGAAAATACTCAAAATTCTTACAGTGTCCAATATAATTTGTGAAGTTTCCAAGATTTTAGCCACACTCGAAAAAGGTGTCTGAAGTTTGCATCGTTGTAAACGCATCAGTCACATTTGTTTCACTTTTAGCTTTTGCGAATCATTCGACTGCAACAAAAATCTAATAAGGTATAAATAATTGAAAGAAGCAAAAATAATTTAGAAAATTTCAGATCTATTATTCAATACAAATACAAATAATGCAACAATGCAAACGTCAGACACCTTTCAAAAATCCCTAATTTTGAAAATTTTCGTAATGTTGACAAATAGATATCGTAACAAAAACTCAAGTGTCAAACAACCGAACCAACACAGTTTCCACAATAAAATTACCTGAAAACCCAAAGTGATGATTAATCAAGTTCTATTGACGTTCAGTATTTGATCCTGCGACCTAGATCAGAAAATCGGAAACTATTTTATCCGTTTCAGGCGACAGGTCATGTTAAAATCTTATTGAAATGTTAAATTGGTTTAAATCGATGTTTAACCACCCGCAAAAAAGTTCTCTGTGAAAAAGTTAGAGTGTGTTTAACATGTAAAAAAAGAGCACAGAAACCCGCAGCGGAAACTAACACAGCTTTGGACCATAAGATAAAAGCTTTAAAATCGTAAGAAAAAAAGTCGAATAAGAAAAGGATCAGGGAAATAAGAAATCGCAACCTGACACAAAACAACTTCTAGCTCTAGAAATTACAAATTTGACAAATAAGCTGATGAAAGAGTTGTCACCCGATAATGACTTAGCTATTTTACGTCATAATAATTCAGTAAAAGATATGCGTGATGCAATCTGGGCAACATATCATAAGATTTCGACGGACGCCAAACTGCAGTATAACAACTTCCCTACAGGTGCTGATTTTTGGTGCAACTATTGACAAAACGAAACGAAAAACCTTGGAAGCATTAAAAGTATTCTCCGTAAAATGGTAAAGCCCCTTTATCAAGATTTGACTAAAGACGACTTTTAAAAAAAATGCTTAGGTGCCTCACGAAAATTTTTTAAGGCTTGCGTTTGGCAAAAAATTCCTTAGCATATATTCAATTTTATTCAACATATTGCTACCATTTCGTATTTTCAACGAGAGATTTAGACCAATTTTAAAAATAATAGAAATCACAGGCATCCAGATTGGTCCCTAAACGTTTTGCCTTCACATGTATAAAGCGAACCGCGACAGCTTTGAAGCTTACAGAGATAGATAGATAAATTTTTTGAGGCTTTATACGTACATGTCATTCTTAATTAGCTACGGCAAACATTTGACAGCAACAAATTGTCAAAAGGCTTTTGAAAAAGTAAAATCTGGTCGTAACCGATTCTTATGCTAAATTGGAGCTGTAGTTTTTATTCATCTTTTGCTCTAAAAGCCTTTATTTGATTTTGATTACAATGTTCTTTTATTAACTTATATCTGACTTATCATAGTTTATTTACAATTTGGGTTAGTGGTCTGATGAAAGAGGGGTGTAAGTCTGAGGGGGTTGAGGAGCAGAGGCTCTTCGGCTGACTTGGGCTCTCTATAATCTCCGGTGACATGTACCGACCCGAGTCTTTGAGATATAGAATAGTGGCCTAGAATGTGACGACGCATCGAAGGATGTTATTGTTGGCAGATTAGAGCAGAGGAGTTTGATGGGGACTAGGTACGCTGAGGAGGCGTTAAGTGACATGTTCCGGTCATATAAATCACGTACAATAGCTTCGGGGCGATTCGACCATCTACTCAGTCTCTTGGCACTTGTTTGGATCATATAATTAAGGATGGGTTGGATTTTTGTTTCCTCGTAAAGTATGCTGCTGCGGTAGTACTTTTTATTGGGCTTTCGATATTTGGACAGGCACTTTCTAAGAATATTTCTTTCGAAAATCTGCAGTTCTTCAGCGACAGTAGGGGAAATCGGGAAGCAGTATGATATTATGGGCCAGATCAGGGTTTTGTACATGAGCAGCTTTGTGCTGATGCTGACGGATCTGCTGGAGAGTAGTGGTGCCAGCGCTGCTGAGGCTATGATTCCTTTGGAAATGGTCGCGCGTGCGTGCGGGTTGAATTTGAGGCGATGGTGGAATAGGATATCCACATATTTTATAGTGTTCTTTAGCCGCGTGGGGGAGTTGTCGATACGTAGAGTGAGTTCTCTACTCTCTGAAGGTGCCAATCGGTGGCCTTTCCCGGAGGCATTACGAAAACAAATTAGTTCGCATTTTCCTGAATTTTCTGTTCTGAATAGGGCCATTTAAAATACTTGTTGGTTGGGCCATGGGGATATCGTGGAGGAAGAAGTTAAATAGATGCGGTCCGAGAATGGATCCCTGTGGGACGCCCGAGTTCACGATAATTAGGTTTAAATATGTGTCCGCTATCTTTACGGAACAGAAACTTTCTTGGAGAAAGTCAGCTATGATGCGTACAACTGGAATAGGGCACTCGTTGTTGAGGAGTTTATAAATAAGTCCATTTGACCACACTGAATCGAATGCTTTTTCGAGATCAATGGAGCATGCCACGGTTGTTTGCTTCATTCTTAGCCCGGTCGAAATTCGGTCGTGTAGCAGTAGCGCTGCTTGCTCCGTAGATAGCTTCTCTTGAAATCCGAATTGCTCGGCAGGCAAGAAGGGTTTGGCAAATGGTTTGAACGATAGAAGTATGATCTTTTCTAATATCTTCCCTAAATTCGAAAGCATGGATATTGCCCTAAATTTCCCTATGTCTACGTTTGAATTTTTTTTGGGTAAGTGGATTAGAACTGCGGTTTTCCAGGCTCGAGGAAAGTACCCGTTGTTTATGCACTGGTTTATAATGTAGGTGAGGGGTCTAAATACGGTGGCGGAACATTTCCTTAGAACGTATTAAGTTGCCACCTAGCTTTGATTCGGATGAGGTGAGTGGTATAAGGAAAACGAAGGGGGTTTGGCGGGTGCGTATTTGTTAAGGGTCTTTAGTATGCTCACAGAGAGTTCTTGGATGGAGTTGTCTATTTCTGAATTACTGAGTATCTTATGGTTCGGATATTCTCCCTCAAGTTGATCTGAAAGTTCGTCGTTGAATGCTGACCAATCTAGGGCTGCGAAACAACAACTTAGTCTCTGAGGCAGGGTGATTGGGGTGATCCCGCGTAGTTGTATGTCGAGCAGAAGCGCGAAGTGGTCGGAAGGTGCCGGCGTGGTGGTGCACTTGAAATTTGAGTGGTTTGGGGTGAGAAGAGAGGCGGACACCAGGAAATCGTCTAGGAAAGAGCTGCCCCTCGGAAATGTTGGTTCACTTGCATTTATAATGCAAAGGGATGTTTGGTTGATGTATCGCCCCATGAAGGGTGTCTGGCGTTGAGATCACATCTTATAATTATTCCGTCGCAGCTCTGTCCAATGTTTATTATTTGGCTGAGTTTGGATTCAATAGGGATTCCGGTTCCGCATGGTACGTACAGTGCTCCTAGCAATACTTTACGTAGATGGCTTTGGTTTAACCGCAGATGAACAGTGGCTAGAGTACACGAAAGGGAAGTGACGGTGCATTCCACCTGGTAGGCGGTATGGATCGTTCGAACTATGATTAGGGTACCTGTGCCTTCGTCATTACGGAATATGTTACGTAAGTTTCGCTGATGAGAGCGAAATTTGATGAGTACCGTTCTAACAGGTGTTGTAGTGCTAAGCGCTTGCCGTGTCTCTGGAGGTAGTTTATATTTAGCGATAAGAATCTTAGCTTGCTGCCCCCCAGTGACATACAAACAGAAGTTAAATAATGCGTCTGGTTTCTGTTCTTGTGGCAAATGTTTGTAAGTTACCCAGAACTCGCGGGCTTTTAAGAGTAGGGATGGGAGTGACATTCCAAACATGTTCTGTGTTTCCTGAGCAATGAGGTCAAAGGCTTTTCCTCCTGGTATTGTTAACGCCGATCTTGCGCGTTGCTGGGAGGGGAGGAATTTTTCGCCACGGAGGCATATGACTCTCTGTTGACTCGTGGTAGGTGGATGGGTGGTGCTTTGTTATTGCGGACACTCATCGGAAGATTTGGGGGATGAAAGCTTTGAAGCTTACAAGGATAGCAAGGATACAAAGAAGCTTACAAGGATAAACGCATTTTACTCAAAATTGATTTTTTCCATGCCGTGACAATGATTCGTCCGAAACTACTACTCCGAAACTGTTGACCACTTATTGCACACATGTATGATTACCGGTTGAACATCGCACCTTTGAATATATATTACACATTTTTATGAACATTTTGGTAGTGCAAACTCCCTCTTATTCGCTTTATGAAATTGTGGCAAAGAAAAAAGGAGTGCATTGATCACGCCCGAAAGCAAATGGATGCTCGTCTTCGAAAAATGAAGAAACAAACAAAGGCTTCGCGAAGAAAAACACCAGGAAAAATTTTTCTCACATACATTTAAATTCAGAAAACTAGCCATCATGATCACTTTATCCACCAATTTCGTTTAATTTAAAAGCTCTCTATCCTGCAAAGCACAGTTTCGTTGTGGCATAAGATGTTTACATCTCTTCCTAAGTGATGTCTCACCCGACTTTAAGCACTTGTTGTCACTTGCATTATGCTTGCTTTTGACTTTTCTCTTGTAGATGGAGCATTGCAAGATTTGCTGTGATATGCAAAAGGAAGGACAATCTTGACTCAGATGTTTATGTATGAGATTGCAAACAGTTTGAACATATTGATGCCAAACACGTTTCTACAAACTGGATTTCATTTTCAGGGCAGCAAGCTTCGTGAAGAGTTTGCAGTTCCGTCAAGTTTGTTCCTCTGCATCCATTGGTCTGACCAACCAATAATGCGAGGGATCATATTTCATTGGATTTTCATTCAAAAGGAAATGAATTAATATTGGAGAAGGTCGGTTTTCTTCTTCTCAGTGCTCTGCAATAAACGTAAGAAAGATGATGGAGACTATCGTTGATTAAATATTTATAACCTAGTCCTAGTTTCGTAATTTCCGCCCCTGAAATTTCACTGTTTCGGTAAATTCTTTCTTACGTGTGATATTCTTTTCATCTAGCGAAAACTAGGACTTAAATTATGTTTATTGATTTATATACCGACTTCAGTAGCATCAAAAAGTGTGCGCTCTTCCCTAAACTATGAATAACAACTTGATGGAAAACTTCATTTCCCTGTTTTCATTTCCCTATCGGTGTTTTACAAATTAAAAAAATGGATGTGAATAAATCATGAAATTTATCTACCGACGTGGAATCGTCGACAATAGACTCATAATGGAGGCCTTCAACCGTCAACGAAATATTCATAGCATCTAAATTTGCTGGCGACGGCGTATTCGACTTTATTTCGTTTGATCTTGCGCAGGCAGCTCAGCTTTTGCTACATAAGTTTCGTCTCACTCCGACCGATATTCCCAACACGTTCATTACTTCCAATAATGGGGTAACACTATTTTTGAACCTGTATTTTGAAAGATATAAATCAAAGGTAAAGATTTCAGCCCCTATTTTCAGTAGAGACCTCGATAAATGCATGAACACACACAAGAAATGGGGTTTCCTAATTTGAAGAACAAGGACATAAGGATGTTAATACCAACACAGGGCCTGTACTTCGATAACAAACACTGACGAGGAAATCAGATCAATTTCGAAACAGTTGTCTGTTTCTTTCTTTTGAATTGAAGTAAAAAACGTCAATATTTTGACGGCATCTTCAATCTTCAAAATGTATCGTTGTTTCTCTGTTCTTTATGAAAACATTGATGGAGCGCACATTTTTAGACCATCAAATGTGAATTATTTATTTCTTTGCTACTACCAATGTATGGGGCTAATTTGATAATATGTTTTGTAGTTTTGTAAAATAGTGTTAGGACAATGACCAAAGTGAAATTTATTTTCCATCGCGTTGTTTTATTCACAATTTTGGAAAATTTACGGTTGTGCGCACACCTTTTCGAGCACCGTCTATGGAAGTACCGTTTTTACCTCGGGAGGTATGTTATAAGACGTAATTAAAAACTAACTCTGACGCTGTTACTTTGCTTCGAAAATAAGTTAAAGGAAATTGATCGTTCCGTGTCTCCATGAAATCGCAGTTGAATCCAGAAAATAGATACCCAATTCCTATATCCATATTTGCATCCGAGTTATGCCTGTTACCGCATAACTCAAAGTATAAATAACTCATCTGAGTTATGCCTGTTACCGTATAACTCAAAGTATAAATAACTCATCTGAGTTATGCCTGTTACCGTATAACTCAAAGGGTTATTCCTTTCAAGTTCTTTCTCCTCAACTATTCCAATCAAATAAACACAAGCTTTTGTTTCTTCGGTAAATCGTTAGGAACTTAAATCCGCTTAAGCTGATTGTTGACGTCACTTTGTCAATTGTAGATAATATTCCCAAGCACCAGAATCTCACCACTAAATGACATGTCTAAGGGAAATTTTATCATTGCAAAAACGTTATTCATAGTTCGTTAGCTGTAAGTTTTGAAGTCGACCTTTTCGTGATAAATCCATAATATGACAAGTTATTTTTCATGTATTTTCCAATAATCATATCTTATTCCGAAATTTTTATCTTTAATAACTCACTGCCAAGTAAATTGCTCCTGATTTTTCTGGTTAGCTTCCAAGCACTGGCGAGTGAAACGTCAACAGCTGACAATCGCATTATGTTGAAACGTCAGTTGTATTATGTCCGCGGTGGAGTAAGGTCGTGTTTTGTTGGTGTGAAACGGTTGTGGTGCGGCAAAATCAATTCGTGATATGGTTTTTTAGAAGATTTTGTATTATTCCTTCCCATCACAGTGTACACTTCACACCAACAGCAGTTATTCCCCCTTCGCACGCACGATTCTACCGCGATTTGCGCTTACATTGGCGACCAGTGATTGTGTTGTGCCAGTTTACGTGATGCCAGTGTTTGGCTTCTGTCAGTTGTTTTGTTGATAAGCGAATTTGTGGTGCGTGTCCAGGGCCGGATCGGGTGCAGAAAAGCCCGCGGAAATGTCGTCAGCCGTTCTAGTTCCGGTTCACCGAGTGATGCGCCTCCATTTCAACGGTTTCAGTGCGGCGCACAAATTGGCGGTGATTTTCCTGCACATCAGCTTGCTCATAAATGGATTAAATCAGGCGACGGCAGCGGTCCAGCCACAAGCAGCTTCCACCAACAACGCAATCTACCACAACCATCTGCATTGCAATCACCAGCACCCCAAGGCGCACGAGGTATTAGAGCGTATTAGAATTAGAACCGGGAGTCAGTTGTCGTCCTAACGAATTCAGTCTATTAGGCGATGGCCGGGAATTGTTTTGCTCTGGATGTCGTCGAACGAGTGGGAAAGTTCGAATGTCGTTTGATGACGTTAGAATGGAGGGTTCGGTTTCCCTTTCTTTCAGACTCCGCTGCGAAAGTCGTTGGACTGCTAATGCGATGGGTCGGGGCGCATGTGTTAGACCTTTACAAACCGGTGCGACTAGATATTGTGGTCGACCTTACCGTCGAGCAATTTCAGCAGTAAGTGCAGCATGGATTGTTCTCTAGGCTGCTATGATTGTTGGAAACGGCAAGCGCTTGTCTGCATCCAAGTTAAAAGTTGAATTTCCACCTTCTAATTGGTAGCAACCTAAACGTATGTCCTATTGGATGACCTTTCTACCATAATTCCAATGCCCCGTCATAAGTGCTAGCCGGCCTGTCTGGGCTCCAGTTTCTACTGGGAAAATCACAACGGAATGTGTATCCCTTGCAAATTATCCATCGCAGCCTCCCATCAGTTACAATTTCAACACTCCGGGAAAACTGAAACCGTTTGTGTTGCACTTACTGAAAGATTGTTGCATTGCCAACAACAAAGTCAATTTACTGTGACTTCAGCTCACAAGGATTTTTTGATGGTTTCATTAGAAAGTCCTATAGCCCATTAGGGGTTTTATTATCTTTATTTCCACTCGGAGGCAATCATTGGAAAAAGCGATGTCCACCATTGGTCCTTTTGTTTTCACGTATGGCACCATTGTTCATGGGTGCCATTATCTGGCAGTCTACTGAAACTTAGAAGGACTCTAACTGTGTAGTGTCAGTTTCTGGTACTGTTGCGTTGGTACGCCTTAGCCGAGTGACGTGCTCGGTGTCCAGACAAGGACAATGAAGCAATAAAGGCTATGTAATTGCCTTCCCTCGCCCTAAAAAACCACTAAAAAAATTCCATCCACAATCACATTTTCATAAATGATTGTTTTGTTAGCTGTTTTTTGGGAAGAAGTTTTTGACCTTTACCCGGCTTGGAAAAGGTGTCTGAAGTTTGCATCGTTGCAATCGTAACGCTGTCAAATTTACCCACTGTTTCTTTTTAATAGATGGTCAAATTGAAATGAAAACCTAGACAAACGCAAAATATTCAAATATGGAAATAAAATTGACCAACATTATTCTTCAAATTATCTAAAAAAAAAGTCGAAAAGTGAAAAAAATTAGACGATGCAAACTTCAAACACGGCTTTCTGGGAGGATATCGTTAATAATTACAGGCGAGATATCCGTTATCCTCCTTGCCGCAGAATGGAGGAACATTAACTGATGCGGAAAAGAAGAGATATTAAGTCAAAACTTGGGTGAGACAACAATTTTTAAGAGGTAGCCAGCAATCCTGTGAGAACAACATCAACAATAGGTGGATTGCATCTCTCATCTCTAAACTGAGGGCGTGGCCTCATCGATTGCATAATGAGACTGATTTCTACTTGATCCAGCTCTTGAATGGGCGTGGATGTTTCTGGTCTTACATTCACATCACGGTCTCCCTCCTGCTTGCTTTCCAGGTGTCTGAAGGTAGGATATCTGCGAACGCAATGGTCTCATTTTTTAGATGTCTCAAGTTTGCATCGTTGCAAACGCAACGTTGTCAAATTTTTCCACTATTTCTTTTAAGTAGATGGTCAAAATGAAACTTAAACCTATAGGAGTGCAAAATATTCAAATATGCGAATAAAATTGACTAAAATTTTACGTCAAATTATCCAAAAACAGTCAAAAGATAAAAAATTGGAGACCGTTGCATTTAAAATGATGCAAACTTCAGACACCTCATTTTTTCACTTTTTGAATAATTTGAATTCAAATTTTGTTATTTCTTTTCGTAATTAGGACTCTACTGGCATTGTATTGGGTTTTCTCTTGACATAAATTGTCGGAAAACACGAAATCAGTCGGAACATTTGAAACCGTTGCGTTTCCATCAATGCAAACTTCAGACACTTTGTTTTGCATAGGGAAGCGGTGTGTGTGTCACGAATTTTTGTGCACGAATATTGTTATATCTGAATTTAAGTGTTCTAATCGTAATCTGTGGTCGGGAAAATCCTTGTGACAATTGACAAATGGAGTCGCATGGCACATCACTCTTAGACTGCGCTGACGCTTAAAAAATGTAAAATAGAGCGTCAGGAGCTGCCGGCAAAGGAGAGGTCTCTTCTCTTTCTCGTCATTCTCGCTAGAGATGGAAACCCTATATTCTTAAAGCGCTCTAAAGAAATCGAGCCCTACTTCGAAGTAAGGTATGAAACGGTCTCAGGCTTGTTTGTCAAGATGACAGGCAGGCGGGAGGAGGGGTTTGTAGGTAGATCACAAACATTTCCCTTCTCGAGACTCCACACTTATGGTGTAAATATCCTTCGCTTTCCTACCACAAAAAAGTAAATACCTGAAATGCCATCGTCAAATTTAAAAAATTAAATGCTACAATTTTTTTTGCTGGTACGTTGGTAAACACATGTTAATACTATATGTTAAAACCACCCCAATTAACGTCGGCTGGTCGTTTGATCCATAGAAGATCATGTTGTCAATGGGTTTGAGAGTGTTGCCTACAACTTCTCTTTACTACTACCAATAACGGTACTTCGTGTATCTACTTGATGGTCCTTCCCGTGATGCATTTATCTGAGTTCTATTTAGTATCTTTATTATTCATTCAAAAATTGTCTTTAGAGAAGGTTCGTGTAATTTGGCATAGGCAGGTATTGTGGGATAGCTTTGCATTGCTTTTGTTCTTTTATTTGCTTTAACAGAGTTATTATACTTAGCTGTAAAATCGTATGTCTAAACTACGACAAGTAGTTTAAACTAAACTACGACAAACTACGACAAACTGATGACGTAGTAAACTACGTCATCAGTTTGATCTCAAACGTTCAAGTGTGTGGACTAAATTTTTTTTTGAATATTGTTGAGTGCCATTTCGTAAAGTGAAAATTTGTTTCTCTGAGGCTCTGTTATTAATCCCCGTTTATTTATTTTTTATTTTTTGTGGAATGTAGTATAATATATTAAAATATTGTTAATCTAAATTTCTCACTGCAATGAAGAGCCCATATAGGGTTTTTTTTAGACATTAGCCTCATATTTCATAAATAGGTATACTGTTTGAACTACAGATTCCAACATAATGCCATAGAAAGGAGTAAGAGTAAGGAAGTGGAATGAAAAACAAGTGACGAAAGCAACATCAGTGGTGAGAAATACTAAAATGGGAATACTTTTAGCCGCATGAACATATGGAGTATTCCACATTCCACCCTTCAACGTTTTGATCGAAGCGATACGTCCACTGTTGATATATTCTCAACTTCTCTGGGAAGAAATCCGGGATTCAACATAAATTTAGAAGATGAATTGGTGAAATATTTACTGGGAATGGAAACCTGGGTTTTCGGCTTTACAAGAAATGATATTCGCTCTCTTGGTTTTCAACTTGCAACGAAATATAATATTCCCAACAATTTTTCAATATTAAAAAGGAGTTACGCTAGATTGCTAGTCACTGAAAATGATGGCGAAAGTGTGCTCAACGAAATTACAAACTCACTTAATGCTGCCGAACCTGTCCTCAGCACGAGTAAAGTCCAATTCAGATCTTGGGATATTTCTGCACCTCCAAAAAACAAGGACCCATCACTCAAAGAGGAAGAAAAATTAAAGCTACAATTTTAACATCAGCTTACAAAACGGCTCTCGAAGTTATTGAGGATAAAATAGCAAAATCGAGTGAAGGAGTAAATGAAAAGATAATAGAATTAAAAAGTGGCACTACCAGAAAACGTAAACGCAAAAATATCGAAAAAAACGGATCATCTAGTGAATCTGATATTAGTATCAGGATGGATGATTCAGATGATGAAATCTATCGCGATTAGCCCCCATCAGAGGATACAGAATGTAATTACTGAAATCAGTCATGAACTGTAGACAGAATTGGAAAAAATGGACAACATATCTTCGGTGCGATTGCATTTGGGCTCATAATGACTGTATTCGAGAAGGATTGGCTCTTTTTCTTTTTCACTCGTGTAAAAATTAGTTTGTTCATAATGAATTCTTATAATTTGCGTCATGTTCACAGTTCATAACTTTCGACTCAAGTGGATAGTTTTGTAAATATTTTCATTACATACTTTGCAATTAATTTAAATTTGAAGTAAAACCAAAGAAGACGAAATAGAGCGTGCATATGCAAGTACTTAGGGCTCGATATGCCATAGTATTCGAAATATAACAAAAATTGCAAACAGTATTCCACAATACCCGAACTTACTCAACCAAAAGTGTGTAAAGTTTTGATATTTGCGAACTAAACTAAATTGCTGAATCTTCGTTTTTTGGAGATTGGAAGTGAAATTTTCTTTTGGCAACTTTGAATTTTCGCATCCGATTAATTAGCTGTTTCCGTCCTCATCAACAACGAAAATTAAAAAGAAAAAATCATAACAAAAAATTCCGAAAAAAGTAACTTCAAACTTCTAAGCATCCTTGGGGTTCCTGCAAATTTTACGCAAAACACGTAAAGAACTTTTGAAGTCTCATGAAGGAAAACCAAAATCTTATGGAGTCCATACCCCACCGATAAAGAGGGCGTTTAAAGTTTGCATAGTTAGAAACGCAACGACGTCGTTTTCTTTGTATTTTTTTTTATTTTTTGAAGTTTCTAGTTTCTTTTCCTGAATCGGCCTCTACTGTCACTGTACAAGTTTTCCACTTGAGTCAATTCGTCGGAATATATATAAAAAAAAACAGAATAATTTCAAAATCGTTGCAGTTAAAACGATGTAAACTTCGAACACCTGATTAAGAGGAGTGATTAGACGTACAAGGATATCGAACAACCTAAACTTTCATATGTCCGAAGTTTGCAACTTTTTCAACATTTATTTTTAATAGATGATAAAACTGACATGAAAATAAAGTAGAGTGCAAACAATTTAAATGTTCAAATAAAATTACCAAAATAAAATTTCAAATTATTCAAAAAACATTGAAAAAGAGACACGAAAAAGACACGAGAAAATAAGACACCGCTGCGTTTGCAACGATGCAAATTACAGACACCTGAACGTTTTGCCATATATAAAGACCGGAATGTGTCCTTGGCACTAGAAAACATCGAAGAAGTCATTCACAAAAAGAAATAAGTTACCAGATTGACGACCAATAAGTATTGAGGAAACGCTGGGATAGTCATAGACTCGAAAATGAATCGATTCAAAACAGGTCGAATTCTGTGAAGACTTAAGCGCATGTAACGATATTCATTCAGTTAACAGCCAATATGGAGTACCCTCCAGATCAAGGAGGCGGCTTGTAACGAACGCTATATATTCAGTCATACTTCACGAGGAAGGACGATGAGGCGACAAGCTGAGCAAAAAAGCTACAACGAAACCGGCTGGCGGAAACACAGAGACAAGGAGCTTACAAATTGTACGCACATATCATACCCTTTCTGGGAGGTTATAGTTAATGATTACAATGGCGATGTCCATTATCCTCATTGCCGCAGAATGGAGAAACATTAGCTGATGCGGATGAGAAGAGAGATGAGGTCACCTTTTGTGTGAGACAAGAGTTAGGCAACGATCCTGCAAGCGCGATATAAATGATAGGTGAACTGCACCTCTGATTCTTAAACTGAGGCCGTGGCCTCATCGACTGCGTAATGAGACTGATTTCTACTTGATCCAGCTCTTGAACGGGCGTGGATGTTTCCGGTCTTACGCGAACAAAATTGGCTTCTCACAGTCTCCCTATTGCTTGTTTTCCGATGTCTGAAGTTAGAATAGTCGCGAATGCAATGGTCTAATTTTTTTCACTTTTTGAAACCTTTTTGAATAGTTTGAATCAAAATTTTGTTATTTCTTTTCGTAATTAAGACTCTACTGGCATTGTACTAAGTTTTCACTTGACTTAAATTGTCGGCAAACACGAAATCAGTCAGAAAATTTGAAACTGATGCTTAGTTCAGACACCTTGTTTTGCATAGGGGAGGGGGTGTGTGTAGCATATTTTTGCGCGCGAATATGGTTATAGCTCTTCTCGGCATCTGTTGTCGGGAAAATCCATGTAACAACTGACAAATAGAATTGCGTGCACATTACCCTTAGACAGGAGGAGCCGAAGGAAGGGTTTCCTCCGGGAAGAACGAAAACTCTCGTCCTTCCCGCTAAAGAATTTTTCTGCATTTTTTGTTGGTTCGTTCAGAAATACCAATGCGAAGAAGGTCATGTTGTTCATACGTTTGCCCTTCTTTCTACTGCCCTTATCACACGAAATGCTGAACAAATTTGAAGCACATATCATAAAGCAGCGAGTAAGACAATCGTAAGTGGATTTTATTTCACCATAGAAAATGGAAACGACTTATTGACCCAATTAATAAGTGGTCTGAACTCGGCGTCTCGTTTTGCACGGTTTTGGGTGTTCCACCAACGGTCCTATAGTTTAACACGGCCAGTAACGGTACTTCGTGTATCTACTTGATGCTCCTTTCCTTGTAGCACTTATCTGATTTCTATTAGGTATCCTTATAATTCATTCAAAAACTGTCTTTGATAAAAGTGTGTGATGTTTTGAGCGTTGCAAACACAATATTCCCGAATCTTTTCCTATTTTGAATTTTGTGGAAAATTGGAGTCCAATGTTTGTGAATTTATTTAATTTTTTTTTGTTAGTTTTCCCCTGACACTTTATTTTGCGGCCAATAATCAATAAAAATCAAAATGTGAAAAAATTCGAGGTAGTCCCAAAGAAAGCAAACTTTTCATATCTAAATCCAAAGTAATTTTGCAAAATATTGTAATGCCGAATATGTCAAAAATCAAAAAAAAAAAAAGGTTCCGAAATTTTGGACGCTCGAAATTTTGCTCCTTTTGATATAAATTGGTGATTAGAGAGTAGGAAATGCAAGTGAAGTGCAAGTAACAAATTATAAAAATTGTGAAAAAGATTCTGAAAAGTTCAGTTTAACAATCCGTTGAAAATATGAAAAAAAATTCGAGACCTTGCTTTTGTAATAATGCAAAATTCAGACAGCTTTTTAGTTAGTACACGGCAGGCTGTCTGCTTTTTCATCAAATAGCTTGAACCAATTGCTAGTTGTTCTCTATTCATCATCCCCGAAGTGCAGCAATCGCGCCGGAATACCTGAAAAAGGCAGGAAATGCTTCTCCCGGAGTTTTGCAACTTTGAAATTCTTAGCATACCAGTTAGCTAAATCTAAAAGGATATGCATAAAAGCTAACGAACGTAATTTTTGCTGCTTCCAAAGGTCCAATCAAGGTTGTCAAGTGTCTTATTGCCCTGCAACTTCTTATTATTGCAAGCAAAAAATTAGCAAAATTGCGCATTGTAGCGAACTCTGTCTGGGCCCTTAACGTATCCTGATTCAAAACAATTTGATAGATTAAAAAAATTCTTGTTAGATTCCATTTTTAGGTTGATATATATGATAAATATCAACCTAAAAATGGAATCTAACAAGAATTTTTTTAATTTTTTAGAAGGTTGCAAACATCCGAACCAACAATTGGAAATTTGATAGAGCTTTTCACACTAGCATTTTTGCTAGGCAAACTTATCAGCGAACATTTGTCTATTTCCACACAAAAATGAAAACAACCCTCATTAAAATTTACACACCTTTCCGCACGTAATGGACATTATAGTGGTCACAGGTATATTTTTACGTGCTAGCCGCAAAATTGACATCACTAACAAAAATAAAGTGCATGTTGAATGGCCATTTGTATCTTTTTCATCCATAAATTGCATGAGTCTTTCAGTAGAATTCAACGACAAAGCGCTGATGGGGTTAAAAAGAGTGGATGAAGTCATTGATTGATACCCTGCAACAGTGTGTAAAATTTCATTCCAATGATTAAGTAGCAACAAATAAATTCTTTACCGCACTTTGTGAATTAAATATTCACTAAGCTACCAGCGAATTGATGTTTCACGTAGTTATTTACTTTAGCATCGCAAATAAATGTAGTTTAAAATAATTTATTATCACTTTTCCGACGTATTAATTCGAAAAACGTGGTCACGAGGGCCATTAGACATAAACAGAGTTTTATTTTTAACTTCGCTAAAACTGATTTATGGATAGAATTCAAAATGTAAAATGAATTCTCTAAGGTGTCTAAATCGCATTTGAATTAGCATCGCTGCAAACGCAATGGTCCCGAATTTTTACACTTTTTTTATTTTTGTAGATATTTCAGCTGGAATCTCACTAATCGATAATTAGAACTAGCATAGTGCAAACAAGTCAAAATTGGAGAATTTTTTTTAACTTGTTGGTAGTTTCAAAACTTTTTTTTAGATACGCTATGTGGTCTACTGCTATATGTGGTCTAAAACGAAAAAAACCTAGGTTTTGACTCAAAGTCGTATTTCCTAGCTTCAATCTAGCGCAAATTAGGAATTACACTTACCAATTACTAGCATGCACGAAAATTACGAAATAAATTATTTTAAAAAAGCTAACAATCAGCTTATAACGCAAAATACGTCTTTATTCGCACAAACCATTCCCTTGTCAGCCAAATATCATATTTTATTTTGAGATGTCATCCATAACTCTATGTTAGATATTCCAGAATTCATAAAATTACCTCTTTATACTGTTCATATATCGTTTCAAATATCTAAACAAATAGTCAAAATCCGACAGCCAAGTGTATTTTAAATTTCCACTTTTACATCACAATCTTTTTAAACCCATCTTTTTATAAGCATTCTCTAGCTATCCTTTTTAATGAAACTTACCCATCTGAATCCAAATCGAGTTTGCCATCAACTCGTAGTCTCCAATTCTTACTTTAAATTAACCGAAATTCCACGGCGAAAAAAACAGAAGTCAGAATTAAGTCTTATTTCTTTAAAAAAGAAAACAACAGTGCATTTGAATTTAAACACTTTGCACTTTTATGTCACGCTGGAGGTGACAATACTATTTGACTCTACAACTCGTATGTCAAACTGGTTAAACACTGGCGGAGGTGGCAATACTAATGTATGTCGGTAGACAATAACACTAACTGTAAAATAAACTGCGGCATTCGAGATCTTATACAGTAATTTTTTGTCAAGTTTTGTTAGTCGAGTGTAAGTCGTACACGGTATTTGTTCTCTTTGTATAATTCAGTACACATATATTTCCCCCCAAAAATGGATTTTGATGGATTAGTGGTAGTCAGTCAGGATTATGACAGTGAATTTGAATTTACTAAAATAGATTTGCGAGATCTCAATGTGCGAGAAATCAATAATAAATGAAATAAATATACGTTGAATTCATTTAGTTAAACATTACAACAAGTTGACAGCTTTGAAAAAAAAATCGAGTGTGAAGGGTTTAAAATCCAATCCTTTCCTACTACCCACAGTCCGTTAATTGAAATGATAGGCAGTTTTTTCCTTGACAGGGAAACTCCATTGTTCTGTTTCTTCTTGAGTTTGAACATCCTTAGCATCAGCCCTTTCATTTTAGTGTGTAGCTCCAGCACACATTTCAGAACACTGCAGCCTATTGCACATCTTTGTGTTTCAGAGAAGCAATAATCTGGGTTCTTGAAACTTTTTACATCATTCTTCATACGTATTATTTCATCTTTGCAAATTCAATTCTTCAACAGGGATAGTTTGTTTTTTGTAAAGCTTTGGCAACCACCTATTCCACGTCTAAGATGATCGTATTATCCTCTAATAAAATTGTTTCAATATTGTCAGAACTTGCATTGATGAGATTTGTATAGATCAGAGATCTGCGGACTATATATGCAATTAACTTTTTCAATTTCATTTTACTTTCTCCAAACGCCCTGTCACAAGGAAAGAAAGCGTGACCCCTCATGAAAATACTACTTCATATCAGTGTATTCCTTCAAAAATAAGGCATAAGTAATCATAAAATTAAGTTCAGCTGATAAGTATTTGTCAAGACGACAGGTATGATGTGACGTTTTCAAAGGAAAGCTGTTGATATCCTTCCTTATAAGCTCGCATATTTGACTCGATATTGACGGTTTTTAATTATTTTCCCCACGCTTGTCTACAAGAGATTTCATTTGGCTGATCAGTTTTAAAATTTGCGTTGTCAGTTGCTACTAACTGATTTGAGAATCAATATATCTATTTTGAAAACACTCAGTTGGCGTCTGTTCAGGAAATTACAATATGATGTGGCGTACTGTTTACCATTTTGCTGTAGTGGATTTAGTGGTTCTACTTAGCCGGTTTCGGGGAATGGGCTTTGCCTCCATTTGTTCTTGCAAAAAAATGTCTTACTGGTCTTATTTTTCGCTCTTTTTGCTCTTGCGACTGGTCATCAACACACTTCCTGTAGCACTTGCAAAAATAAGTACGAAAATAATATCAATATATTGAGCTATAATAAAAATGATGACTTACTTGAAAAGTTAAAAAAAAAAACAAAACCCTGAGATGGGTCCAGTAAGTTAAAACCAGTCACTTACCCTCATGTTTCACCCATTATCTTAAAAGCCACAGCACTATCTTTACAACTTGTGTAAGCACTACCTTTCAATCTTGCTTATTTGATCATATTTTTTTTATAATTTTTGTCGTTGCCATCCCACTTTCGTTTTCCCAACACAGACATGGTTTCAGATAGAAAATCACTGCTCAACATACAGTGGCGGGCAAAAGTCTACATACAGCATCTTATACTGAGTTTCTGAGTAATAGGAAGCTTTAATCAAAAAACCATTGATGCAGTTTTTTTCATTATCGAAAATATATATTTTTAAAAACAAAAACATTCATAACAAACTTAAAAAGAAATTCATAAAAACCAAAAAATTACGTGACAAAAGTCTACGTACAGTCAGTGTACTGGGAAACATAACAGCATTTTTCTAAGAACCTATTCGTTTATTTATTTGTTGTGGAAATGCAGCTGTAACGCTTTCAGTGTTTTACGCTAGTTTTGAAGTGTAAGGTCGAAAAAATGTTTTCGGGCAAGAAATTTGCTGTGATGTGCGAAAATTGGTTGTTCAATATAGAAAAGACAATAAGTCGTATGGTGAAGTAGCGAAACTATTGAAGTTAAAACGAAGTTCAATGCAAACAATAATAAAAAACTTTGAAAACATCGGTTCTATTAAGACCAAACCACGAACTGCTCGGCCGAAAAAACTTTCGCGGAGAAACCTCAGTCTAATTTTAAAGGAAGTTGACAAAAATCCCAAATCAAGTTTTGAAAATTTAGCGGAACATATCGCTACGGCGAGTAAAAAGATTGTCCATCCATGGACTATTAGGCGGGAGTTGAATGCAAATAATTTTCGAAGCGAAACTCCCCGTAAAAACCATTAATATCAGCTGAAAACCGACTTGTTCGCCTGGAATTCGCAAAGGCTCATATTAACAAGGGCATGGATTTTTGAATACAAGTCCTTTCTACTGATGTGTTCAAATTTAACATTTTTGGATGTGATGGTCGCGCCAAAACCTGGAGGAAATACAACACTGCCTTAGATCCCAAAAACTTGGTACCTACTGTCAAGCATGGTGGGGGCAATGTCATAATTTTGGGAGCCATAGCAGCATCTGGGGTCGGAAGATTATCATTTATTGAATCCACCATGGATCGCTTTGTATATAAAAGCCTGTTGGAACAACATTTACAGCCATCCGTGGAGAAGCAGGTGTCTGAAGTTTGCATCGTTGCAAATGCAACGGGCTCGATATTTTACACTTTTTGACTTTCGGCGATGATTGAACTGCAACCAAAAATTATTTAATTGCAAATAATTCAAGTTACCAAGCATAATTTACAAAAATTTCAGTCAAATTATTCAAAAGAAAATTAAAAATGTGAACAAATGATAGACCGTTGCATTTGCAACGATGCAAACTTCACACACCTGGAGAAGCTATGCCTTGGAAGAAGTTGGATTTTTCAACAAGACAACGATCCAAAGCACATAGATCATATCGTTCGGGATTGGTTGTTATACTGTCCTCCCAGGCAGCTATATCATCCTCTCCAAAGCCCGGGTTTAAATCCGATAGAACATGTATGGGAGCTTCTTGAGCGAAATGCTCCCTAGCAGAATGGGAGAAAATAACGCTAGAGGAAATCAAAAATTATTCGCCTCGATGCCCCGAAGACTGCAAGCAGTACTTGATGCTCAAGAGGCCCAACAAAATGTTAAAAAAATAATATTTAGAAAAATTATGCTAACATTTGTACTAACAAATTGACTGTATGTAGACTTTTGTCACGTCTATTTTTTTCGTTATTATGAACTTCTTTAAAGTTTGTTATGAAAAGTTTTTGTTTTATCGTTTTCTAAAAAATATATATTTTTTTCGATAATGAAAAAAACTGAATCCATGGGTTTTTGTTATGATTTCTCAATAAGTTCATTGTTTCTCGAGCGTAGTAGTGAAACAAGCAGCGCCGTTTTGTTTAAACCAAAGTTAACCAATACCACAGTTCACCAATTTTTTTGCTATCAATTTCATATAGCAGAAAATTCGTTATAATAGTGCGGTAGCGGTTGCCATGGAAAGATACGTTCTGACCAGACTCGGTTTCAAAGAAATATGAACCGATGATTCCACCGGCCCATAAACCAAAACGAACCGTGTATTTCTGCATCTGTAGTGGTAGCTGTTGAAGCTCTTTAGATTGTGGATCAGCCCAAATAAGGCAATTTTCATCGAACTAAAAATATTCTTCATCACTAAACAAAATTTCACGCTAAAATAGCGAATTTTAATTGAGCTGATTCAGAGCCCCTTCACCAAAAACACAACGATAACCTAAGTCGTCCAACTTTAATTCTTGCACGAGTTGAACTTTTTATACCTATAAACCAAGATCCTTACGGTAAATGTGCCAAGTTGTTGTCTACTACAAATCAAGCTGTTGACAACGAAGCTGAATCAATTCGCCACGGTCTTCAGCCACAATCTCGGCTTCAGTCGCTATATATCCTTCACTGCGTGCTGGATCATCCGATCATGTATGCTGGGTTGCAAATTTTCGGATGGTATTGCCTAAAGTCGTTTCTGTAGGTCAACGATAGGTTGGGAGGTTGATCTAAAAGCACGAAAAAATTTTATCACAGAATGCTGATTTTCAGCCGTCGTAGCCAACAATTTGGACCTAGGATGTTGCGTCGTAAGTTTTTCAATGATGATTTATCAAAGAATACCGAATGAAAGTTATATTACTTGATATAAAATATAATGACAGGTGTCAATCGTGTTCTGTCAAATAAGGCAATTGAAAATCAAACCTTTAAATGAATCGCCCGTTATTTCCCTGTTAACCTGAGAACTTAGCCTGAACCTGTTTGACAGATTACCTCGCGCTATGCGACTTGTTTTATGGTGTCTTTAAATTATTGAGATAGAAGAGAGTCCTAGAGAAGAAGTTCCTCTTTCACCACATTTACCTGACACCATGTTTCCTTTTAAAGTGTCAGAACTGCGATAGTAAAATCTGTCACGCAATCTGTTTTGTCAATCTTTGTCAGCATTTCTCCTTTTCGTAATCAGCATTTTTCTTATTTTAGTTCTTCGAAATGACATCTCCAATCTCAATGAATAGGCCGCTATGGTGGTTTCTACATCTACATCTACTTGGGTGTGACACGCGACATTTACACCTCCCTTACGCAAAAAATTGAGACCGTAACCTACCTATCTGGTGATGGTAAACGTAGAACATACATGCTTGCCCACCAGTTGGATTAAGTAGAAATCGATCTTAGTCGATCGAGCCACGGGTCAGGATTCAGACGTCTATAAAATCTAACTTACTTCCGTTTATATTTCGTTTTTTATAGACCGGAAGGATCTGAATTGTTTTATTTCTGGGTCCTAGATAATCGCTCATAAAACTTAAATTTTTGTGTTTTTTGGCAACTGAGAACATAATTCACGCTATGGTATTCGCACAATGGTGTTTCCTCCTGAATCCTACAGCAAGATACGCGTATTATAATAACTTTAAGGACCTAGTAGCCCCTGAAACATCGCCTGAATGGAACGTTCAATGATCGTTCAAACTATGAAAATGAAATTATTTGAAAATAATTGCGACGGGCTAAGAGTGTTCGCTGTATAGTTGATAATTGAATTAATTCAACACAATAAAGCTGTTATTGGAAAGTCAAAAGAATATCCCTCAACTCCTTAAATCGCGTCAAACACATCTTTTGCAAATTCAATGTGCAATGAAAATTTAACCTTTTATGTGTTTATTCGAGAGTGATTTTGTAGCTAATCACATGCATAATTTACCCGTTTATATATAAGCAAATGGGACTTTTGTTAAAACTTCCCATTGGCATTTTCTACATAATTCATAGAAATTTCAATGCATCCAATTCTTTCATTCATAAAACATTTTATCGCGTGCCGTTTTGTGTTAAAATTTGACCTTGTTTTACAATGATTTTATTCGCTTGCTGGTATAGTGCAAAATGCGCATTGTATTAAAGTTAGTAGAGCGGAACACTTAGTAGCGGACATGAAGTTAATAATTGAGGAAATTTGTTCAATTTCACGCATGCCTAAGTATGTTGTGTTTACAGTCTTTCGTTGTGAAGATATAGAACGATTCTGAATATTCTGTCATTTTAGGAAAATCAATCGACTGTATTGAATTTCAAAAGTGATTTTATACAACCCAAATACACCCAAATATTCTAAAAAAAATTACTCTTCGTCTGATGTACTCAAGTTGTTCTTTTTTTTGGTGTCCTTCCAAAAATTAATTTCGTCTTCTACAATTCCTTTCGAATATAAATCTGATATGTAAACATCACTATACAATGTATGTACATATTTTTAAATTCTTTTTGAACCATTACCAAAGATGAGCTGTCACTCCCATTACGCATGAAAGCTCTTAATGTTATCGCATTATATTAACCTTGTAAACATTCATGTTTTCGCGCTCACAACCTTTTACATATCCTCGGAAATGTAACGTACGATAAAATTTCACATCTCTAAAGCTTTCTCAGGCCTGCAAGTTGGAGAAATCGTAGCGTTCACACCGATTAGGTATAATGTTCGCAAGTAACTTTGCGGGAAGGAACATGCTCGAACCGAATTGCCTAGCACTATTTACAGGAAAATCAGGGATTGTGCAAGGAATCACTGGCGCCAAATGTCTGAAGAGCGCATAATTGAAACCTATCAATAACAACGTACATCGTAGGCTTATGAATAAGGTTGAAAAAAAAAGAGGATAAGAATGGTTTATTGTAGGTTGATATGGCACATGAATAGGGGAATGATTTCTACAGGATACATTCAATGTAGTGTTATGAAAAATATGTGCAACATTGTGAACGCTTTTCTTTAGAAAGGTTAAACTAAACGCAGGATAATAACTTGAAAGACTTCCCTCCCAATGACAAGTCTTTACATCTTTCATTTGACTTAACTAACCTGAGTTCTTCGTAAGAAATAAACATTAAATTCTTGAATTTATTTAATTCAAGAATTTAAGCCTTTCACATACTAGTAATGTTATTGTTTTCCAATAGAAAGACAACAATAGCCACCATTTCCTATGGCAAGCCATTGTATCAAGACTTCTAAGCACGTACTTTATGCTCACTTTATGCTCTTATTTGCATGAATCTTATGCAGGATTAACTCAATTGCATCATAAACGTCCATTGCTCCTGCAGTTATTGTGATCATTTATTTCAGTATGAGATATGCTTTTAGCTATCGTAAACAAGAAGGTAATACTTTTGTTTATGTTATTCCTTTATTTTAATTCTTTGAAATATTTTAGGAATGGGTTCAGCAGTATCCATAAATTAAGCGGAAATGCCCCGCTTGAGAGTTTGAAATTAATTTTACGTTTTGAAAAAATTACAATCGTTGTCAGGATATCTCTTGCCTGGGTACCATGCCCAGTTACTCAGTAAACCAACTAAAAAAAATTTTTGACCTGTATACAAGATAGAAAATTCATGTCAGCCGGCGTTTTTCTTTTTGAATTGTTTGCGTACGTCTTCGAGCGCTATGCTATGTCTTTGGATAATGTTATACAAAATTTCGGTAAATTTCGTTCGCATATTTGAATATTTTGCACTCTACTAAATTTTCATTTCAGTTTTATTATCTACTGAAAATTACTTGAAAAAAATTGATAGCGTTGCGTTTGCAATGATGAAAAATTCAGACACCTAACTTTTCGTTACATCCTTTACTAATTATGACTGATAACACAACGGCTAACCTCCTTAGCCTAAAGTTTGATAAAGTACATCTTACTTTGAGGTATACGAAAACATGCAAAACTTAGATTGTGATTTTGAACCTGTTGCTATATGGGCTGAAGTGCTGTTGGCCTGACAATGAAAAAAACGATATTTTCCTGACAAAAACGGTTTCATCAACTTCCATCTAGGGTGATGGACTTAGTGTAAAGATCTTCCAACATTTCGTTGCCTTGCTTAATGTGGTCAAAACTATTCATTCGAGTAAGATCTTTTCTCTTTGAACCAATTTTTCAACTGAAGAAACAAAAAAAGACGCTGCGCTGGGTGCTTAATTTGTCGGTTGTATCGCGAGCAGAATAAACTGGAGCGTTGTCTTTCGCTGTCAAGTTGATTCATAATTTTTTTTTTAAGTTGACGATCCCATGTTAACGATAGTCTATGACGACTTTACCATGTGCAACTAAAAAATTCGAACTTTAATTCTTCAATTTTAGCTCTTGATCGTGAACATGTGTGAACAAGGGCATTGTGCTGCTGAAAGAGGATTTTTTCTCTTTTTAAATGAGGCCGTTGTACGTTAATTTTTTCTTTTAGTTTTAATTATTAGCTCGTTTGCGTCGTAGTCTTTTAAAAGTCCTTTCAACAGGAATGTCTGGTCTTTCTCCCTTCCTGGGAGTATATGAAAAGGATGTCGCTTCAGCCATCTAAAGAACTTCACGAATCTCGTGAAAATCTTTGGTGTTTTCTAACCGGATTTGTGTGTTGCTCGCATTTTTTTTTTTAACTCAAAATTGTTGACTTTGCCATACTCATTAATGAGCCTCCCCATATCATTGCCGTTTTGGTGAAACGCATTAATGAGTGGCACTTTCTTAGATAAATTCAAAGATTTTCCATTTGAGTTTTTAACAATTTTCTCATTTCCACAATTTATTGTAATACATTTTCCGAACATTTCCTCAATTGATCCTGCTGGGCTTTCGTTAATTTCTTCCTCTTTCTATTCGTCTTCTTGATGACTTTGCTGGAATCTTCGTTTGTTTGTTCGCTCACTCCGCTGCAGCGTTTCATTTTTCTAAACATTTCACAGCTTTCTTCCATTTCACTAAACTGCATCTCTGCATCATGAATAGCTTTTTCCTGTTCACGCGCGGCAATTGTTTTTTTTCACAAATTCGAGCATTTGTTAGACCTCCGCTCGCACCCTCGCGTTTCCCTTCACCTGTTCAACGCAACCCACATCACCAATAACTAAATTCAGCACTAGTACTAAATTCCACACCGGCGCCTATGTTATAAAATCACTTTTTCATTTAAGTTTTAATTAAATTCGACCACGATCTTTGCACAAATGACAGCACAGTAGTTTTTTAAGGACTTGTGCTCCGAGCCCCGAGTTTGCGGATATGGAAGGCTGCCGTGCTGACTTTGCACTAGAACGGAACATAAAATGCATTTCGAGTAGGGGGGCTCCAATTTCATTTCCATTTATCATATTCAAGAAAAATTGCAAAAAAAAAACTTGTTCGGCAAGCGGAATTTTCCCATCCTGTATTGTGCTCGAACAAAACTGGCAATGATTTTGTTCCTAATGAAAAAGTATATCCACGGCATATCTCAAATAATTTTCATGTCCATGTTATCCATACCTCGGTTCACGCTTCATTGCAGTTCTTCTAACGGTCAGGACCAAAAAGATTCGAGCACATATGAGCGATTCCATCATGTTATCTTGGTCCTGTCTAACAATTATATACAAGTGTCTAATAATTAGGAAACACTGATAAGCTTCATAGTGGCAATTTATTCAAATAGAGTATCATCATAGTTTCAAAATTCACGTATTTATTGATACGTACTTTACCAGCCTTACACTTCTCAAATTTCTTTGTATTCGATTTCCTCGAAACAAACCCACTTCTGACACCATTGCAAATATTTTGTGTTACTTGCAAGGATGTCATTTAAACAAATTTTTTTACTTATTTGTATTTATTTATTTTATATTGTTCATTCTCCATTTCAATAAGCACATTTTTATGTTTATTAGCTCCTCCCCTTCCCTTTCATTTCACTTTGATTCTACGTTCAACATTCATTCCATCGTTTTGTTTATGAGGATTTCCAAAATAAGTTTATTCATTCACGTATAGCAAATCATGTAGAAAAGCAAAACAAAACAATTGAGATATGAGGGAACGTTCTAATTACTTCAATCCACGGAAATGTTTGTTAATTCCATTCTTGGTATTTGGCATAGATTTTATAAAGGACTTGATTCGTCAATCGTGATTCAATTGCTCCTATTGTTTGGCTAACATTTGTACCTATATTGTTTAGCTATAGCTTTGGCTATATTGTAGTTGTAATATCAAACAATATTCGACTTTCATTATCACTCAACTGGACTTGGCAGCTAAGAGGCATTTTCCGTGTCAAAAAGAACGAAAATTCGAAAGTTCATTGAGCTCTGCAGACTTCAATGATTTTAATTGAATCGAATACGATTTTGTGTTCCATGCTTATTCCAAATTTTAATGTTGCCATTTTTAGTTTCGTAACCAAACGACCTAAATGTTTGTAGCTTTCGGAGACGAGGACTCCTATAGCCACTAAAAAATTAATTCAAGCTTGTGATTAAACAAAAGACTTCCACAGTACTAGAATTCGCGTGGAGCAAGGAACACAATAAAACACCAAAGACATCTAAATTTTCCGACAGGAGTCGCTTCGCAGAGTGAAGCATGAAGTGTATAAATGCTTGTCCAATTGTCCCAGAGTTGCTATGACGATTAAGCAAGACAATAGGATAATGAAAACTGTTTGTCAAAAACAAATATTTCGTTTTCCCCGAATTTGTAGAAGCATAATGATTTAAATGGTGATGCGGTAGCAATTGCTTTGACTAGACATCACTTCGTCCCGACAGACAAACGTTGCCTTTATAATCAAGTGGGTGTGCGTTTCAATTTGGATATAATTAAGCGTACTCCTCTTAATCAAAACGATATTACACCCTTGTCCTGTTACCAGCACACTCTCATTCAATGCCAGAAACGAAATACAGAATTTGTGAAGTAACATCATATAGTAACAATGGATCGAGAGCTAAAGGAAATTTTTGTTTTCATTACATGCACACTTTATCACGATTTTACAGAAAATTATGGGCTAGTATCTATTTTTATCTAACGAATATATTAGCCTCCAACTGGCCACAAGAACAATTTACGTTTGAAGGACTTTCAGCCGATTGGTTCTTTTGTTTCAAAATGACGGAATTCCCGCCGAAATTCAAAAATTTTCACATACTTTAATAAAATGATATAGCGAAAATCTAAACAAATAATTACATACGAGCTTACTTGCAACCATTGCGAATTAACGTACGTGTCTCGTTGAAACTTTTTGTTTAATTAAATACACAATTATTTATTCTAAACAAGTTGCAACCAACGATAGCTCGTTGCATGTGGCTTGCTCAGCTTGAAGTTAATCAACCACAATGAAATGGCAAAAAGGTGCAGACGAATAAATTCAAATGGTAAATAGCAGATTTAATGAGTAAGTAAAGCTAAACACCTGCATTGGTAATGTTCGCCTCACTCGGGGAAAAAAAATTTATCAATTAACACAGTCACAAAGAGTGTAAAATCGGAAATAAACGAATTTTCAAAATTACGTGTTAGTGGCGAAGATCGAAAGGACGAATGTTTTCTCGTCTTTCTTCGCTCATGGGCATTGTTCTTCTTGGACATTCTGTCCTTGAACGACTTCTCTTTTCTTCTTTTTTTCAGAAAAGTAAACTATAGCATATGTACTACTTAATCATATGTGAGAAGAGACAGGAGACAGAATTTTAAGGACTTAAACACAAAGATTGTGGATAAACATAAAGAAAAAGTTTTGGAACAATGTAGCACAATGACCAAAGATGCGAATACACAACCTTAGAAATCCTCAGAACTGGTCGAGTTCGCAGTTTTCGTGGCATTTAAAAATGGTGGTGCTAAAATATCCCGAACCCGATTTTATAAAAGTTCACGTATTTAGAGTGCTGGTTAATAATTTTGATTTTTTGGCTTGAAAAAAGCATTTATTTCAATAATTAAATGAATGAGTACGTTAACCAATATATTGCGAATCGTTAGCTATGACTTCCTACCATCGCCTGGGAACTTTGAAGAAGACCTCATCTTTGGAAGCAATCCATTCATTGATCCATTTTCGCTGTTCTTCAGTATTACGAAAGTGTACGTCGGCCAAGCTGATCTGCATCGATCGAAACAAATGGTACTCAGAAGGAGCAGGGTCTGGAGAGTACGGGAGTGATCGAGATGTTCCCAACCGAGCCTGTATAATTTTTCTTTACCTATGTTTGTACGATGAGGTCTGGCATTGTCATTGTGGAACAGAACTTTGTGGTGTTTTCGAGCTATCAATGGTCGCATTTCGTTCAGTGCGTGTGCCAAATTGGTCAGTTGGCGTTGGTAGCGATCAGTTGTGACCATTTAATTCGATTTTAGTAGCTTATAATACACAACACCCTTTTGTATCCACCAAATACACAGCATATGCTTTTGGAAATGAATATCACGTTTTGGTTTTTAAGTTGAAGGTTGGCCGGGAGCAACAATCGATGCTTTATGCAGGGATATCGTAATAAATCCATTTTTCATCACCTGTAACGATTTGACTCGAAAAAACTATGTTTTTTGTACTCTTCGAGATGTTTTTTGCATGCTGTGTTTCGGGCATTGAATTGATTTTCTTTCAGTTGATGTGAGACCCACTTGTCAAGTTTTTGAATATTTCCCATTGCATGTAAACGTTCAGAATAAAAGCGGATATAGAAGCGACAACAAACAACCTTAATGGAAGAATACAAATACTCTCGGACAGTAAGTCGGCACTGCAGGCGCTTGCCTTTAACCGCGTAGTTTCACAACTGGTGCAGGATTGTAGGCAGACTCTCAAAACCGCAACAACCCGAGTAAATGTAAAACTGACATAGATTCCTGGACACAGCGGTGTAGAGAGAAACGAAAAAGCGGATGAGCTAGCGAGAGCTGGATTAGCCGACCAAAACGCCACTAGAATAGACACAATTAAGGTGCCACTAGCAATGGTAAAAAGGGAACTAGACGAAATCCTCTGGAAAGAGACAGACACGGCTTGGAATGACAGAAACGACTGCAGGATAAGCGCGAGCTCTTTGGCCTCACCCTAATAAAACGAGGACAAAACAACTCCTGGGGAAAAACAGAAATGGCGTTAGAACATCGGTGGCAGTAATAACGGGTCATAATCTTCTAGGTCAACACGCCAAACGAATAGGAATCCAAACGGATGACACCGGCCGAGCTTGCGGCGAAGAGGAAGAAAGTACAAAACACTTCCTCCTAGATTGCCCGAGTCTGGCCAACAAACGCCTTACTTGGCTGAGATGTACTGGGAGAACTCCTTGGCTTCTGTAGGACGACACGATGGACCATCTGTACACAATAATACTACACATGGGGAGCTAAGGGCCGAGTTCTGGCCTATGCTAATTTCCAGCAAGTGAACCCCAGTACAATAATAATAAAACGTTCAGAAATGGTTGATCGGGCGACACCCAACTCCAACGCTAGTTTTTTATGCGTTCGACACGAATTTCCATCCAATAATGCTTGCAATTCTGTATCTTAAAACTTTTTTGGCTGATCTGTCCGTTCTTTGACTTCCAAGTCAAAATCATCACTTCGAAAGCGTGCAAGCCATTGTTCACAAGTTTTTTGATTGGAGCATGTTCACCGTAAGCTTCTACCAACAATTGAAAACTTACAGCAGCGTTTTTCTTCAAATGAAAGAAAGTTATTAAACTTCCCCCCAAAACAATTTTTTCAGCCAAAAAATTCGACATGTTTGAATCAAAAAAAACTTTGTTGCTTTCGCTATTTCGTTCAATGACTAAGTGAGAATTAATGACGGATGTTACCACCCCTCCCCCCCCCCCCCCCAAATACCGTTTAAATTATTATTGACACAAACCATGTGTAAAAGTTACGCCATCTGTTATCTAAATCGACATTATGATCCGACACTCCCAATATATAATATTTTTATTGATTTCCTGTGGTACAATCTTTTTGCAGCTTATGTTTTAGTTTCAGGTTAGTTCATTAGTTACTTTCCATTCGGCAAACTTTTGATCAAATACTTGTCAGTATTTAAGTATAAATTAAACATTTTAAAAAAGGGCACATAATGAAGGCCTCGATTTAAAAAGGCTTACTCTTTCTAAAGGATATAGCCTTTAGAAAAGAAAAGATATTATTATTACATCCCTGACGTCTTCCAGCGTTTCAGTATTACACACCTTACATTTATTTGGATATCCTGAAAGCCTAAGCACTTGCTGTAAGTGTGTTTGAACTTTTCAATCGTTGCAAACACGCCGATTTCGAATGATTTTATTTTATAATTCGACCATAATGATAAGCAAGTAGTCTTACAAAAGTCATAATTACTCAAAACTGAAATGCCAGACTAAAAATAAAAGAAGGTGTCAAAAAAGATGATAAAAAGAATAACTGATAAATTCAAAAGAAATTCAAAAGTGCGTGAAAAAAATTCGAGACAGTTGTGTTTGCAACAATGCAACCTTCAAAAGGTTCTTTTCCTTGAGACATAAAATGATTCACGGGAGCTACAACTTTGGTTTAGCCATAACCATTTGGTATAGCCATAATTTCTTTTGGGCTATGATATTTTTCGTCGCGCATAAAATTTGGGACATGAAACTTAGTCGGGACATATCAAATAAGTTTTGACTGTAAATTTTCACTGGAGCCAAAATTTGGGTTTTGACATTAAAGTATTTCGAAATATAAAGTTGTCTTTGTGACACATTCTTCATTTAAATTCTCGTTCGAAACTTTCTCGTGAAGTAATAAAATTTGGGATTCGGATCCAACATTTTGATTCACTTAGATTCATGTTGCGAAATGAAATTTCGATTGAGATTGGGACACAAAATTTCAGATTGAGTCTCAATCGAAATTGTCACAAACAGCTTGTCCTAATCTCGATTGAGATTGCGAAACAAGGTGAAAATTGACGAAGAACATTTTGGTAGACATAAAATTTAGGCTGGGGCACAACATTTTGGTATAGATAAATCAAAAAGGGTAAAAAGTTTGCTTGGGACATTGTTTAAATTCAACTTTTCTTAATATTCTTCAAAACAATTCAAACAGTTCAAGCATTCGCATCAGTTGCATTTTTGTGATGAAAATTTTGGTTGGTACAAAACATTTTGGCTAAGAGATAAAACTTAGATTGATGCATATAATTTAGGACGAAACACACAGCTTTGCTCGGGATATTAAACTCAAGTTCAAACATAAAATTTTGGTTGAAATATGAAATTTGGGTTGGAAAATGAAATAAATGATCGGAATCTATGATGACAGATGGAATTTTGGGTTTGGTAACAAGTATAGGGGGGGGGGGGGGGGAATATAAAATTTTAATTTGGATAAATTAGTTCTGTAAATTTTTATTCAACTGAAATTTCAGTTGAAGCACAAAATTTAAAGCGAAATATTAAATTTTGATTGGCTCACGTCAGTCAGGTTGCGAAATGAAGTTTTGATCGAAACCAAAAATTCAGATAAGGACATCTAATTTTGGTTGAATCTTAAAATGCGAGTTAGGAAATAAAATTTTGTCCGAGGCATATTCATTTTGGGGCACAAAAGTTTAGACGAAGGCATACAATTTAGGTTTTGGCAAAAATATTTACTTGGCACATTTTTTGAGTGTAAAACATTGGTTTCTACTTGAATTTTTGTTGTTTTTTTTTCTAATTAAAAAAAAAATAAGAGTCAAAACATTCGTATCAGCTGCGTTTGAAACGATTGACATTTGATTTCCTGATGAAACAGGTTGACGTTAATATAAAAAAAATCGTCTGCAAAATCAGGACATACTCCATAGCACAGCAAAAAATAAATTAAGGTAGGCACATGAATGTTTGTTTGGGGTATGAAATTTGGGTTGGGACATCTTATTTGAGTTTTAACATAACATTTTCTTGGAAAATTAAATCTATGTTTGGCACATAATTTTTGTGTTGTGACTTAAATTTTTGATTCGAACATTCTAGCGCGGAAATTAATTTTAGTCAGGTCATAAATTATAGATTGGAACATCAAAATTTGCGTTGATACATAAAATTGAGGATGGAACATAATCACGGTAAGGTTACACAGGACAGATTATTTATAAGGTTATATAGGACATATAACTTAGATTGGAAATAAATTTTTAGTTGAGATAAGTATTCAAGCTGGCTTATAAAACAAGATTGAGACAGAAAAATTATGTTTCCACATAAATTGTGATAAAAACGTACACTTGTGTTTGAAACATAAAATTTTAGCTTTGGTACTAAATTTACGTTTGTTAAAAATATTTTGCTTCAACATAAAATTTAGTAAGGGATAAAAAATTTATTCTGCGGCTCAAATTTTCGGTTAGACATAAATCATGGCAGGAGCTTAAAATTTTATTATCAATTTTATTGGTATATATTATGTAATATATATACACCTACATTAAATATAACACTCGCTTATCTGAATTTGACACACTAAAACTTTTCAGCGTGGTTTGGTCATCTGCAACATTCCATAGTAAAGCAATTTTCAGCGATGATGCACACAACATCAAAATATGAACTACACAAGAATAAGTGGAGTTCTCGGCACTTCGCATGAAAAATGAATTCGTTTTATAAAACATAAATATGTTAACAATTGCCTCATTGGGCCTCTCAATAAACCACTGCCAAGCCGAACAATATGGATTCGCATGAGAAAGAAATAAGGCTGATATTGGATTATGGGAATAAAGAGGCATAAACTTGGTTTATGCATAATTTATTTCCGGTTTCACTTGGAGATTGCGCCAGAGAAAAGTAGTCTGTGCATTAATTTGACACAAATGCCATTCTTATCTTCTGACATTTAGGTACAAACACTCACAAGATGCTTCTGTCAAGACTAGCGTGTTTGTTTTATTGCGTTGGTCAATCATGCCGAATTTTGTGTCTGAAAAAGAGCTTTTGCGACACACATTGCTTTGCTTGTTTAACCAAACGAAAAAGGCTGTTGAAAGTCATATTTTCCGGGTTAAAAAATATGGTGGACTCGCTCCATCAACTAGGACATCTGAATCATGTTGTCGAAAATTCAAAAGTCGTAATTTGTGAAATGTGAAAGACAGTGAGCGCTCATAAATGCGACGATGAGAAATCGCAAGCGTTATTGGATGGTGACCCAACTCAGACTCAACGGCAATTAGCACAAGAAAAAACGCAGAAAATGTTTAAAAGCAATGGGTAAGATTAATAAACTCGGTCCCAAAAGATTTGAATGAACGTCAAATGGATAAATCGCAAAGTTACTTGTGAAATGCTGCTTCGGCGCCACAAAAGAAAATCACTTTTGAATCAAATTTTGACGGGTGACGAAAAATGGATTTATTTTGAAAACCCGAAGCGGAAGAAATAGTGGCTTTCAGCTTGCGAAGCCGGTCCTTAATAACCATGGCCAAATCGCTATAGTAAGAAGATCGTGCTCTGCGTCTGGTAGGACCAGAATGGTATTGTGTATTATGAACTCTTGAAACCCAGCGAAACCGTTGATAAATTTAAACAGCGAATTAAACGAAAAATGTGTGGAATGGGCTAGGAGACATGCAGTGACATGTGTGACGAAGTGATTTTGCTACACGACAACGCGCCGTTGCACGCAGCAAAACCAGTGAAAGATCTTGGATTGGGCATCCACCGTACTCCTCAGACTTGGTTCCATCTGACAGCTTCCTCTTCGCATCAATAGGACACGCGCCAACTGGATATATATTTATATATACATAGATATTAAATAATATATAATATACATAAATATATGTATATATTTCCACATTGCCTTTAATATAAAAACCATCCTTTCGGTTACCTTTCGGTGAAATGGGATTAAAAACTTCCTATCGGTAGTCATTTAGGACGGAACTGCACCAGGTGTATGACAATAAAAGGTCTTGAAGAGGAATTCTTGTTTCATCTATCGAGACCTTAAAATGTTCATCGAATTTTATGATAACCGCGCGAAATTCAGCGGAAATACCGTTGTCCTCTTTATAAAATCTGTGTAAAAAACTAGTTGCCATTGGTTTTAAATATGTATACATCTTTACTCTACCGCCTTTGCGCCAAGAAATCCAAAAAAAAACAAAAAACAAATTAATAGACATATAAGCTCTCATAGATGCTCATCTGCTTTCATCTTTTTCTCTCTTCTTTTCCACTTTTAGGATAGATTCCTATTTTAGACAGCTCTATTCAAGAATATGGATGAAAGGAAAAATAATTCAATATCATCAATAAAAATACAAAGTTCAATGTGATATTCCCATTCCCCTGAGTTTACGACAGATTCTTCCCCAAAGAACATGTAATTTTAGAAAATTGAGTTCCTACCAAAAATGTCCTGGAGCAGATTTACAATTTCAAATCGATTGCGCTTTTCAATTGAAATCTGATAAGTCTTGCGTTTAACTCATTGCTTGGCCTTTAGCAACATAATTCAGAGCGCTTGATTCTTTCAACCATTAAATTGTTTGCTCAGAGTTTCAAAGGAAGCAAAAAATTTAAACCTAGAAAAGAAAAAAGAGTCCTTAATATCAATTTTGCACATTTTCAACTCCAAGTCGACATGATACAACATTGTTGCATATTTGCATGCGTTCGCATGCCAGCAGTGTTTCGATGCTAGTAGTTGTAACTGGTTTCGAACGAAAATACCAAAGGGCAATAACTACCATGCAAGCTGCTTACTTGGCCAACGTAGCAATTTATCATCAACATTACAAGGAATCCACCATGAATCTTGCGAGCAAATAATTATTGTCTTTGTTTAAGTTGAGCAAAAAACTAATGCTAAACAGTTTTTGTCGATTTTGGAAGTCGCCATTCAACAAATGATTTGAAATTTTGCAGTTGAACCAGTGAAACTTTTCGTTACAGGATACAACTATTAATCTTCATCATTCCTCCGATTTAAGCCTATTTGTGCTATGCTTCCGACACAAACCACATCGTGTCTACGTCAATGATTTGAGTTCATCTATTTCTCTATGAGGGCTGCGTATCCTATGTCACTATGTTTGTAAATTGTTTTATTGATATTTTGACGGGTCATTGTATGTAATTTGCGTTACTCCAGTGAACTATTCTTGGCTTGATGGCCGACTGTAATGATCCATGTTTGTTTATTTGAAATGCTGCTATTCCGCTTGTACAATTGTTGAATTGTTTAAGTAAATGATGGTTGGTTTGAATTATAGAAAAAGAGTGGAATAAGCAAATCGGTCCTCCATAACATTAAGGTGAGTGTTTATTACGTGCGTTCAATTTTCACCCTTTAAATTATGAAACAAAAATTGACTGTATCGAATTGTGTAGACTTGGATTTTAATTGTCGCTTTTCATTGCTTTCGTATGAACGTCAGTCATACTTTCCCAAACTGGTTAGAAAATAAGCAGAAATTTATTGATTTGCGTAACCCATGGCCGTACGGCAGAATACGCCCGTTTGTCCCTACTTTTGGCATTGGAAAACAGTGTTGTAGCGCCCGTGAAGTCTCTCTCAAGTGCGGAGAAAGACGCTTTTCCTTAATTTCTTCGATAAAAAACTCTTAGTGAAGAACTCCCTTCATTTCTTCAACCAGGCTTGAAAACGGCTCAGCGAAATTACAGCAATTATGCATCCCAAAACATTAAACTTTCACTTCAACCACTTGCCACGCATTCACGGAATAATCACATTACTTTTATCACGATAATCTTTATAATATAAATTAATTGTCGATTGACGTACATATTCCACACATGGACATACCAGGTGCGCAAGTTTAAAATGTAACCAACCTTTTGATTACAAGGATGTAACCAAAACCACTGAGATGAGACAACTTCTACGGCCCATTTGTCGATCACGTCCAGAGAAGCGATGCAATTGAAATTTTGCACACCAAACGTTTTCTAGTGATGCGACTTGATTGATGATGACTTTCCCACAGACGTCTGCATTCTACCCGGTGCATGCATTCTTCACCGGTAATCCAAAATCCACAAATTAAGATAAGATACGATAAGTTTTTTTATTCTTATATAGGAAACTCAATTTCCACTTTGTTACTCGTTCTTCTTAATTTTAATAATATTTAAGTTGAAGTTTCGAAACTTCACTTTTTTTCTCTCTGCTTCAATATATTTAATTTCACTTTTTTTTGTTCTTCTCTCTATAAAGTACACTTCGTTGTACACAAATACGTACACAAATAAATAGAATATAAGAAGGCAACGACTGAAATTCAATTAACTCCATTCCCCAACATGATTAGTTGACGCAATAAACTTAATCTTCTTATAGGTGGTGAATCACTACCAACACCCGAAGTATACCAATGGAAAATTTCTTTTCAGATAGAGTTCCCAGAATTCAATAGGGGATTTTTTTAAATAGGAGATTTTTTTTAATAGGGGATTGTTTTTGTTGAGACCTTTTTTCCCTATTCTTACTGGGACTTTTGTTTTCTTCTTATATGTTTTTCTTCTTATATTATTTAAATATTGCTTAAAAATACCTTAATCTTAATATATATCTATACCTTAATCTTATCAAATATCATTTTAATTTTAGTCTTAGTTCTATTTTATTATGTATGATTCTCTTTACCTTATAAATTATGAGTTCAAATTCACAAATTCAAATTTAACCAAAACTTCATTCGATCATAATTAATTATATACACAAATAAATACGAGAATATACAAATTAGCCTGTTGCATACTTTATAGGGCATTTCATGCCCTACATAATCCACCCTTTCATAAAATGAGGAAACCCTAAGACATTTGCTTGTGACAATGATCGTTATTTTTTCAGCTAGCTTTCAGGACTTGATTGGCTTCAATTTTAACATGTGCTCTATCTTTTCTCTTATTGGCAACGAAAATCACGAAATTACTTAGGAACTAGCGACTTTTCCCCGACTTCTTGTAGGCCTTCTTGAGCCTTGATCGTGTCTTGATTTTAAGCTTGACAATACTTTTTTTCTATGTCAAAATCATGCTCAGTACAGCACATAAAGCAGTCATGCCCTTTCAATTGTGTCTGAAATGAAAAATAAATCCACCGATGACCGCTTGCCCGTTGTATTGACGGTGTTGTGCTACTATTTAGTGAGTGAATTTAGGATTAGAAAGTGGAATTAGTATGCTGGTCCAGTATGGTACCAAAGTATGAACTACGTGCCCTCCTAATAACTGCTCATTTAAAAATGATCAACCCAGGTAATAAGCGAAATGATGATGATGTATAACCTCCGGAATTTTGCCCAAAAAGTTGGTTTTCTGAATTGCGAAAACCCTTCCCCGTACAGCGGAATGTTCCATAATTTAGAAATAGTAAGCCATAACTTATCGTGACAGTATCTTATTCACCAGAACTGTCGACTCTTGAGGTGATTGAAACAAAAGGATTACCCAAGACGAAGACTTTCTCTTCTAAGAACTGCAGACGTCTGAACGATTGAAAACCAGAGCTGGTGTTATCAAACTTCTTCAGATGCACAAAACCTTTCTCCTCGACCGACATTGGATTCCTCAGCTACAAGAAGTCTTTCTCTTTCAGGAAAATGTTCTATATATTGAAGGAACCGAGGTAAACGAACGACTGGCAATCTTCTAATACCAAGGGCAAATCCTTCATCCGCTCTGTACTATCTCACCGCGTCGTGGTCTGCTTCTACTGGACTAAATTTTGACTCGAAATTTTTCACTTTGTTTTATTTTCAGATCAAGGGACTGAAATGTTGGTTGATACGTTCTACATAATTCGGTATGAAAAGGAACCGAAACCACCAAAAAAACTCTCAGGCCCATTTTTAGGTCGGGCTATATATTACACGCATTCATTTTACTATTTTGTTAACAAAATTATATTAGTTTATTATCTGCTAACCTCTCAATTCACAAAAACTGTTACAATTCCTTCCTTGCAAAATATGGTTAAGTTGTAGCGTAAGAAGTTTTTGACGGCGTCCACGACTTATAATTAGAACTAATGGTTGTTTTTTTTTTCAATAAAAAGTGGTAGTCCGTCAGGGAAAGGTCCGTCATCCAACACATCCAACCTCAAGAATTTTGTCTTGAGTCTTCCGTACAATATGACCTATTGTCTTTTAAAAGAATGACGTTTTTGCCACAGATGAGTAGAGGACGCTTTTTAGAGAGTTTCTCTTACAGTCTTTGCACTCCTGGCGTCGAACATATTAACCCGCCTTGAGTCGCCGTGTTGCATTATCCCTAGACAATCTTATCTTATAGGTAATGCAATTTTTTGAATGGATGTTTGCTTTCGGATCTGGTACTGGTAGTTCCTCCTTCTCAAGTAACGGTCTTTCACAGGCTATATTGTTAATGGTAACCTATTATTCATCACCAGCCACAATCCTGCATAAAATGGCTCAATTTTTACAAATGAGAGCAAACATTTGACAAATGGCATAGATCTTTTTTTCGGTTTTTTTTTTCAGAGATAAGATATTAAGATATCACCGCAACGAAAATTTACCAACCAGTTTTCGTCAGTTCATTATATACACTGGATAATCTTTCAGCTGTCATCTTAGCACTATTGCCTTGTTTAAATATTAAATTTACTTTTTTTAAGTATTTGCTTACCATAAACAAAATTTATCTCATATTAATCAGATTTTACTGTTTCGTCATAAATGTCCCAGTATAACATAAGTCACTTTGTAGAACAAGTCTGTTTTCACCTGATGTCACTTAGGCTTAAGAAAACCAATTAAAAACTTTTCAGGATATGTCCCGTAGATTAAGCATGGATTTTGTGCTCTGATTTTCGTTCATTTCGTCCAAGCATGAATGAATCATGTATAACTGTAATTTTTCCAAGAATCATACAAACCCAAGGAAAAGAAGCCCGCCTTCAGCCATCAAATCAGGGGTTTCCCCGGAATATTTGGTTTTAAACATCCTTTTCTGATTTTGACTTTCATATAGTCAATCAGCTTTTATTTTTGCATGTGATTAGAAATTTTATCTGAAGTTTATTTTGTGGAATGATTGTTTTTATTACAATAGCCGATAAAAGAAATGTCCGTCAGCGAGAAATAACATCAATTTATGGAACATGGAAACAATTCACAGGGAAAGTGGAATTGTGGTCGCAAGGCAATACTACCTTGATCACAAAGTCCCGGGAACCACAACCGTGTGGCGCTCTCAGTCATCCGATTTGTGTTGAGTTTTTTAGGTTGCCACCTCTGTCATTGACATTCTATGAAATTTTCAGCTTGATAGCTTAGCATTTGTAAAAGTGACGCCGTGTTGAGTACATCTGCGATAGTGAGGGTTTTCGATTTTGCACAATTTTAAAAATGGAATTGAATTTGCCAAAAAGAGTTTGAATTAAATTTTGTGTTAAAAAGTGTTTTTATAGTACGATGAGATTGCAAATGTTAAGAAGAAAAACGTCGTTTATCAGTGGCACGAACGTTTCAGAAGTGGCCTTGAGTCCGTGAACGATGATGAACACAGTGGCAGGCAATCGAAATCGAAAACCGATGAAAACATCAACAAAATCAAAGAATGGATGATCGTAGACCGCAAATCGACCATTAGAGAGATGGCGTAAGAGTTAGACATTGCTTTTGGATCCTTTCAAGACATTTTGGTTAATGATTTGGGCCTCAGCGGTTTTGTTGCAAAGATTATGCAGAAAGACCTGAATTTCGTACAGAAAAGGGTCCGCGTTGACGTCGCAAACGACATAATTTCCAAAGCCAAATCCGAACCTACATTCATCAAACGGATCATTACTGGAGACGAGACGTGGATTTATGAATATGACACGCAACCCAGATATCAAGCAATTGAATGGCGTGCCTTGAATGAGGCGCAACCGGAATAACTACGTATACTCACAATTTTGATAGCGTTGTGTATCATGAATTCCTTTCACAAGGCGAGACCGTCAACAAGGAGTATTATGTGGGCGTTATTAGATGTTTGTGTGAAGCGATTCGCCAAAAAAGACCAGATTTCTGGGCAAACAACTCGTGTATTTTGGAACACGATAAGACACCGTCCTACAATACTATCGTTAGCCGTGAGCATTTGGCTAAAAACGAAACTAAATCACCTCATTTGGTTCCCTGCACTCTTTTTTATTCGGTCGACTCAAGAAACCGCTCCGAGGAACGCGTTTCAGCATCCAAGAATCATGGAAAAATCGAAATGGCTCTGATGGCCATGATACAAACCGAATATGTTTCGAGAATTGGATCAAGCACTAGCATAATTGCGTTGCAGTCGATGGGAAGTACTTTGAAGGACATTATCGCTTTTGTATATGTGTAAAAATGAATTATTTTATTTTCTGAATAAATTCAGGGAAATTTTTGATCAAAGTAAAATTCATCCATCCAGGTGGTTAACAACTTCGACTCAAACTTGTTGCGTATTTCGATGTGTAGGCGACATTACGCAAACAAAAAAAAATATATATATGTAAATAAATAAATTAAGAAATTAAAATAAAAACATTTAATGTTAGATTTAGTAAAATAATATAAGTATAATATGAGGAACTAAGCTCTTTCCCTGTGTGTGTGTGTGTGTGAGTTGCATGGAAGGATCAGGGCCTAAATGAAGTCCTAACCCCCACGCCCACGCGGTGAACTAGTCGGTGGAAAATTAACTTTCTTCGGCCGCCATTATGCGGCCTTTGTATTTTCAGCTAACCCTATAATCTTGTTCCTTTCTTTCGCTGCAGGTGCGACCTATCGGTTGCCAATTATTATTTTATTATTAATTATTTTATTAATTTCCGTTTGAAAATACATAACATGGCGCCCAACGTGGGGCTTTGTTCGGTCAAGGTGATGGCAATGTGTGGCAGCGGAGGATTTCGTTTTTTTTTGAAGTTCGTAAATAAAATCTTTGCTCTTCCGCTGGCACACTGCACCATCGCTTCAGTACATATCGCGCCGATTGCTTGCATCTGCAGCTGGCGCCCCAAAAGTATTCTTTTCTTATCTTTCTTCTTTCCTGTTTCCGTGAGTGATGTTAACTGTCGCTTCCGTAGATTTCGACTCGATGAGTTTTGAGACGGAGCGTTAAGGGTCGACGAAGGAGGTGGTTGGTTTCTCCTTTTAAGATTATGGAATTAGGATTCAGGAATTAGTATTTAGGAATGCCTCTCCTGAAGTTGACTTGGCTGACATTACGCACAAAGGAGCGTTTGCATCTATTGATCTCTTGTAAATTTCGCCATATGTTTTTGGTTTGAATGGAGAACAGGCGGATGCACACGTACCTCGAAACACCACTAATTGTTTTCCTTTGCTATTTTCTTTAAACACTTTTACCTTCCGGTGTTGTTGACTCTATGCCGACTGATATTTATCGCTCTATGAGTTTGAATCAGGGGCCGGATGAGCATCAGCAACTCTTGGAATTGCTCACATACTTCCATTTCACCTTTAACTTTCTCAACCTTCTTCGCGTCCTGATCCGGAAACGCATGTCTTCAAACGCACACATACACACATTAATGAATAAAAACATACATATAATATAAGTAAGGAATTAAGAACTAAATAAGGACAATTAAAAAGTATAAAGTAGTCAAATTATGTCGTCTCCACCATCGGAAAAATTTTTGCCGTCAGGACACTCTACGCCCCAGAGCTTCTCCATTAGGAGTCTACCATTGCCAGGACATTAGGTCATAGTCACTTAATCCTACATGGATAGCAGCCCGGCTTTTGGAGTGAGACCCTTCTCAAGGGGTAGGTCGTCCCCACGTGTTGCGTATTTCGATGTGTAGGCGACATTACGCAAACAAAAAAAAATATATATATGTAAATAAATAAATTAAGAAATTAAAATAAAAACATTTAATGTTAGATTTAGTAAAATAATATAAGTATAATATGAGGAACTAAGCTCTTTCCCTGTGTGTGTGTGTGTGAGTTGCATGGAAGGATCAGGGCCTAAATGAAGTCCTAACCCCCACGCCCACGCGGTGAACTAGTCGGTGGAAAATTAACTTTCTTCGGCCGCCATTATGCGGCCTTTGTATTTTCAGCTAACCCTATAATCTTGTTCCTTTCTTTCGCTGCAGGTGCGACCTATCGGTTGCCAATTATTATTTTATTATTAATTATTTTATTAATTTCCGTTTGAAAATACATAACAAACTTCTCCTCCTAAACCCGTCTTGGCAAGAGTTATCCTGGGGGAAAAGGTGCAAGATTCTATAAATGCGAGGATTTCAACTGCCAGGAAGATAAAAGTGGAAATCAAGCAAACGTTCAATAAGCAGTTTTCTTGAAAATCAAGAAAATCAGGTTCATCAAGAAAATTCTGAATAAGATTATACTCAACATTCGTGATTAATTAGGAAAAAAAGATGTTAGCTCTACTAAACAGTAACACATTGGAAATGTGATCACACTTTTCTATGTTCTAACGATCTTGAGGAACACTGAATTTTTTTCCTGTACTTTATTCTAAGTGCTGACAATGATCTTAATTTGTAGACCAATTATTTGAAAGGGGTGTGGATCACCATCGCCATCAGAATATCTTCATCTTATTCTGATTACTTTTCGGTCCCCCTTATGCTTGAAGGAAAGCGCCTCAAATAAACGCTTAGTTATCCCTTATCATGTTCAACATGATGATGGTGCCAAGCAAACAGCCAAAGTTTTGCGGCTTTAATTTCTTTTTTACGATGAAATCTGGTAAGTTTGTTTTTAAAATATGAAGGCAATGTTCTTTATCCATTATCCCATCTTTTTTGGCCAATGGACCCAGATGCCACCATGTGACAAACTAGAATCGATTAATTTTGATTTCATCTGACCAAATAGCTCGTTTCTGATGTTCCACGATCCAGTGTTAATGGTTTTTGGCAAACTATAGCTTAGCCTTGATCTTCTCAGATAACAATGGTTTCTTAGGCTAGGTTTGCTATAAAGCCAACTCTTCTTAGCAGTATCCTGGCAATCAACTCGCAATTTTCATTATAAGGTACGCTGCCGTTTTCTGTGTCCTTGCTTCCTTGCAATCTTCACTTCTTAGCGGAGTTCTTAGCTTGTCCATTAATCGCGCACCGGCATCCGATAGGTATTCGGGGCGCTCCCCAAGATTCCTTGCGGATGAAATGTTCTTTCTTTTCCTTTTTAAAAGTATTGTTCTGTGACAAAATTAAACTTCCCAGCAATTAGTCACAAAGTGTACCCATTTCGAGTTAAAGGAACGATACTATATTCTCAATCCGATGAAATTTTCCTCATTTTGAATATATGTTTAAAAAAAGTTATTGATAAGTTGACAGTGTTTAGAGGTGTACCACAGACAGTGGAGTGGGGCAACTGACTTCCACAGAATCCACAATGGAGAAATATAGCTACCTTAATATTTCTAAAAACCATTTTTAAGCAAAGTTCTGGGAAGCCCCGGCTGGCGAACGAATTTTACTTTAATTGCAATAATGACCTCAAAAGAAGTAAACAAGTAAACAAGCTTTGGTTGGCCTATCACGAGCCGAAACTGTTAAAATACCTCGTTATGGCCAGACCTCAATCCAATTAACCATTTTAAAGGAAATTCCACTTTTAAGAAAGAAATTGTAAGCATGATATAACCTGTAAAGGATTATTGAAAAATGTTATTTTAAAAGAACAACGAACGCAGAACAACGCAGAAAGCAGAACGCAGAACAACGGGCAAAGAAACCACAAAGCTTGTATACAAGGGCTGTCCGATAAGTACTTGGCTAAATGAAAAAAAAAAAAATTATGGAAAAAATGCAATTAATTTTGCAATATAATCTCCTTTTGGCTCGACACACTTGACCCAGCAATGCTCCACCGACGCTTCTATAACCCGCCTGAAAAAAGTTTTCTCCACATATGAAAAGTAGACCTCCGTGGCGGCGATTACTTCGTAGGGGGCCAAATATGAAGAAAACGTCGGATTGGGCAGCATTTCGTAGCCCAATTTAATCAATTTAGCCGAAACAAGTGCGGAGGTGTGAGCCGGTGCATTGTCGTGGTAGAAAAGCGCTCCTTTCTTCGCCGAATGGGGCCGTTTTTGTTAATTTGGCGTCGAATTGGTCCAATAGTTCGACACAGTACAGCCCTGTGACCAATTTGACATTCTCCAGGTAGTCAATGTATATCACGCCTTGCGAATCGCAGGAAACGGTAGCCGTCACCATTCCGGCCGATGGGACAGTCTTCGCCTTTTGCGAAGCAGGTTCACCGGGTAAAGTCCACTGTATCCACTGCTCCTTGGTCTTTGGAGTGTACCAGTGGATCCGTGTTTCGTCGATGGTCACGTAACGACGTAAAAACTCCTCTGAAGTGGTCACATGGTTGCGCTTGCTGTCCGGAGTGAGCATAAATGGCACCTATCTTGCCGACAGCTTTCTCATACCCAAAACTTTATGTAGGATATGCGCTACGTGGTCTTTTAAGATGTCTACTAACCTACTGTCTCTACTCACCTAACTCGCGCACCTTCAATCTGAGGTCTGCCCAAACGAGATCGTGGTTTTTGCCACGTTATTCTCCGGGGTTGCTGTTTTCGGGGTACCTGAACGTGGCTTGTTAAAAACCGATTTGCAATCGCGCTGAAATACGCTGAACCAATTTTTAACAGTCGCCATCGTAGGAAAAGCGTCCCCACATACTGTATGCAAGCGTTCTTTAATTTCATTGCGCGATTTCCCTTCCAAAAACAAGAATCGAATCATCGACCGTTATTGCTCCTTTTCCATTTTGTTGAAATCAACGAACATGTTTGCTTTCACACGCTCTCGAAACAGGACTACAAGTCCGATCCGGCTGAAATTTCGTCAGTAGCCGTCTACAACAAGGTACTACACTATAGTGTATTTCTCTTGCGAAGGGGCACCATCGGGCAGTGAGGCTAAGTACTTATCGGACCGCCCTCGTATTCAATGCAAAACAGACCAGAGGATGTAATTAAAACAAAAGAGTGTGCTACTAGCCATTAAGATACCTAATCTGATTTGGTTTATTTTGTGGATTTTAAACAAAAATAGCAAATTTTTCATGTGTCTACATACTTTTTTAAGTAATTTTGACGGCTTCGGGCAAAAAAGTATAATTATATTGTTATTCCAACCATCGAATTGTACAGGTCTTATGTTGATATATTTGTTGCTACCGGCAAGGGTACGCAGAATTTTCGAGTGAATATACGTCAAAATCTACCCTAAGGTATTCTGATTTAAGCAGCAATTTTCCAGAAACTATCATCAATGCAAACCGAAGAGTAGGTGTCCATAGATTTGCGTACGTCTGCCGGCATATAGACTTTCCACAAACGTAAATGGTCAAATCGTTACCTTTTTTGAAGAACTGTAGCTTTGTAAAGTTAATTTAAACTACTTTGTTTGCATGTACTTTGCAAAATTTGGTTGCGAATGGAATTTATTAATTTTTGCAGCTACACGACGACTGTTTATTTGGTTTATTGTCCTGAGGATATAAAAGTTTTTCCAGTTTTTCGAAAAAGCAGATTGAAAATAGAGCATGTATGATAGAACGAATTTTTAAACAGTATCGCTGACTTCAGTGAAAATTTTACTGTAGAAGATACTTTCCCACAGCTATAAAATTTAAAGAGGTTTAAAAAGCTTGATGAAATATGTCCTTTATGGTATGTCCGTATGTGTTTAACGTTAGTCATGTGTCCTAATTCGTTAGAATAGCTAATGTTAGCAATGTAAAATTCAATTTTGGCCAGTATTGCAATAATCCTTTCAATTGTTTGTGGTTTCTCCATGTGTGTCAAGCTATTATTTGCGTAGTTGCAATACCTAATTTCTGTTCCTTATTTGCATTCGTGCTTCCAAGTCCATCAGCTTTTACCACCCACTCGTAAGATGCTTCGGATCAGTATACATTGGTGCTTCCTCATTATATGCCGTTTTTGCATTACAATGTGCAAACTTGAAATTTGGTTTAGAAAGCAATTATCGACGTCATTATTACCTTTCATTTGCTGTGGCTTGACCGTGTTCAAATAAATGAAATACATTCTGCTCCACGCTCATACAAATTTTTATTATTTTGCTTAATGGGAACAACAAAATTGTTGGGAATTTGAAATTTCGACTGAGGAAAAGTCTCTTCAACGGAATATCACGTTTGGTAATGACATCGTTCCTGTTGTTAATCTTCCAGCTTTCCGCTCCACATCTTCGTCAAACACACTTGCTCTATACGCTTCAAATAAACGAACCATTCAGCGGAGAATGGCGGTGAGGTGGTGGGAAAATTCATTTATTTCAATTTGACTAAACAAGGTGAAGTTGTTTTCGAGAACGTAAATTTCATTCATGAAGAATGAGAGTAATAGCTGGTATACATTTTGAACAAATAATTTATCATTTTGCTAATATGGACGCGCTTACAGTCGGCGCATATATAGATATACGCATATGTGGAACCCATATCTTAGTGTGATAAAGTACAGTTCCTTGTGTTGACTTGACTACATCTTACGTGCTTAATTTACTTATATTTGCATGCATGTTATCTTACGGCATAATAGTCGCCACAATTTCATTAAAATATATTTTATTTCTATTTTCAGGTATGTTTTGTGGACAGAATTTTTGCAGTATCACGTAAGTGACTATATTGGTCGCGAACAATCGTTCAGGTTGGAGTGGAGTTCCGTTTAATCGGGCCTAGCGCGATTGGTATTGCTGTAAGGAAGGTTTCACAGGACTCCTCAATCGATTAAAATCTGAAAATTAAAACTCATCCAACAAAAGCGTAGATTTCAGGTCTTTTGTACTTATTCTGAAGTCATTATTGCCGATAAATTGTTAAAAAAACACAACTTACACATCTATTGATTAAATTATAATATTGACAACCAGTACTGAAAAAAATTGTTTACGAATGTTGGTTAATATTCTCAGAACTATAAAATGTACTTAATTAGTTTTGCGTCTTTATGCGATATTCATATAGGAAAATTACAGAACATCGCCAAGGTCAATCGCTCAGGTGTTTGGGAATTCCTGACATTGATGATGTCAATCCGATCCAATGTCAATCCGAATCCAATGTCAATCCGACTATCGCATTTATTTATTTAAAAGATCTTCTAATTTCTAGCATCATTCCGCGAATAAGTTAGCACTGTCGCCTCGGAGTTGTATAATGGGCTTGTCAAACTTCACATAAGGGTTGCAAGATGTGGTTTTCACTCAAAATTCAATGGAAACAATAAGTGCAGTCGAAGCTTATCTTAAATTTTTCATATTAAAATCGAAAAGATTTTGTAACTAGTTTATTAACTGCTTTTTAACCTGATGGAGTTTTTGGATCCTGAATTGGGTCCTTTCGGCTGAGATTATTCGGAAAATTAAGTTAAAAAATGAAATTAGATTAAGCCGGAATAAAGAACGTTTTCAGTTCTCCTGTAAACCAACGATCATTCTATTTTAATTTTTTTATTCGATATTAACATAATGAGACCGAAAATTCACATTCCAAATTCACCACATTATTCAATTTATAGATTCATCACTTTTTAATTTAACTTAACACCAGAACTTTAAGTGTCTGGAGTTTGCATCGATGCAAATGCAATGCTATCAAATTTCTTGAACACTTTGAAGTAGATAATCTAACTCAAATGGAAACCTGCTTAATCAAATCAAATGAGAATGAAATTTACCAAAACTCTGAGGCAAATTATTTAAAAACATTACAAAGTGAAAAAATTGAAGACCGTTGAGAGGGAGGTTATGTTGAAATCTTGCGGTTCTTCGATCTCCTGTTGGATTGTTTCTTTATCAAATGAAGTTAACTTCTCGTTCGTGATGAATGTTGCCTTAAGCCTTCAAACTGAAACCTCTTGCTTCTTTCTAGTTTTTCCAAATTTTTCAACGAGTTAATGTGTTACCATTTACCTGGTCCATCGTAAGGTGGGGTCAAATGTGATACCGCTGAATTGTTTCCGAGAACAACGTCGTCGCAAGTTTCGAGGCTCTTTTGAAGAAAAGTTATTATTTGAGCTGCATGATTCGCAGTTGGTTGGAGTCTCAATTCATGCGTAGCTTCCTTCAGCTTGATGACACTCCTTCTAATGCTAGCCAGGATGGTCCTCAAAAAATCGACCATAAAGTCTAAATGATAATCCGTAGGCAAGTTCAACTGGGGTGGCTTTGATATCTTCTTTGAACACAGCGCGAAATACCAGGAGAATAGTCCCTAAAACACGATCCCATTTATCGAATTGTGACATTTGATTGAGGTCTTGATCGACCTACTTGTGCGTTCAATCAATCCATAATTCTAAGCATCTCGGTCCACTCCTTATATAAAAAAAAACTCGAATTGTCTTTCTCGGTCAATTGTTATGTGACGAGGGACATGAAAATGAGTTATCTAACCAATGGAACTGACTTTAAGGTCGTTACGTCTTTAATCAAAATCAGTACGAACCAAGTCAACAAACAACGAAAATCTTGCGAAGGAGCTATTCGTCGAACAATACTAATGTTAATGTGTCTGAACCGATTACCAGCAAAAAGAATTTTATAAAAGTCAGTTCCTTTTCGCGTTGTATTTTCGCTCCTTGACAAGCAACACAAGCTTTGGGCATCTTTCCTCAATCTTTCTTGATTGGAAGGCCAGAGTAAACGATCGGTCAAAATTTCAAAAGTAGTGAAAACTCTTGTAAGGGAAATATGCAAGGATATGCTTGTCGTAGTTCCTTGGCAATTAACGGACAAATTCGATCAGTTGAATAGTCACAATATATATATGTGCTTCTCTATAAGGAAATAGCTCAAAATTTAGGTTGCAATGACGTATAGGAGTCGTTGTTCAAGAATTGCTTGATTTTGCCTACGCCTTTTTTTTATTTCTCCAGAAATTCATCGTCGTTGGATTGATTCGAATCTGCCTACACTCTTGATAACATATTTGCAGTCACATCGAAAAAAATTATCAATGGCTGCATATGATCTCTGAATTCTTATTCTAAGTTGCGCCCACGGCATAGTCACAAGAATCAACATGCAGACTTGTGTCTGGTGTTTGCATCGTGGTAAAGGCAACGTTGTCAAATTTTTTCAATTTGTTTTTAATTCACTAAGATGATTACACTGAAATCAAAACTTTAGAGAGCAGAAAAACATTCAAAAATGCAAGCAAAATCACCAAAACCTGAAGTGAAATTATTCAAAAAAACATTCAAACAACGAAAAACATGGAAACCTTTGCATTTTGGTTTTCAGATCTTAGACACGTCATGCAGAGACAATTCAGAGGTGTCTGAAGTATAAGTCGTCGCAGACGCAACGGCCTCATTTTTTGTTACTTTTTGAATAGTTTCTTTACATAATAAGGGCTCTACTGGCATTGTACTACGTTTTTACTGGACTCAAATTGCCGGCAAACACAAAAAGGTTGAAAAATTCGAGATCGATGAGTTTGCAACGATGCAAACTTCAGACACCTGGATTCAGGATTGTTCGATGGGTGAGTAAGGAGAGCTGGATTGGCCAGTTCCTCTTGGCACTTTCAAAAAGCGATCGAAGCTCCATGGGTCCTTCTATAGGCTGCCCTTCATCAGTTTTTGCAAAATCTCTTGTTAGATGACATTGTTGGGAATCCAACTGCGAAACAGGTCAATTGATGCAAGAAAACGTCGCAGCTCTGACTTAACGACTGGCTTAGAGAAATTGTCCATCACCTTTTCCAGAAGTGATTTCATGCCATCATTGTTGATAAGATGACCCATAAAGGTGGTCTCAGTTTGTACAAAATCACACTTTGTACCGCTGATCTCAAGACCTTATTTTCTGAACCACTGAAAAACTATTCGCAAGTGTGCAAGGTGCTCAGCTTGATTTTTTATGGGATTCTTATATCTTTGTTGGAAGTTAAAACGAATGAAAGTCCTATCAACACTCTATCTAACACTATCAACAATGAATCTTTGAAATGTTTGACGGGCATTTCGCAAACCTGATTATATCACAGGGAATTCAAATTATCAAAATGTTGTGACAATCGCATTTCGCAATTTTTCGATGTCGTCTTTCGCAACAGTGTGGTATCCTAGTGTGTGGATTCTAACACTAAAGTCATTGATGTGAAACAAAATTCTCCAGAATAATTGAATCAGTCTAAAATCATGATACAGGGCCACTATTAGGATTTGGTTGTGCGTTGAGACGTCTTTAGTTGCCAGAAGGACAACAATCTGCATTCTGGCCCATGGTGAGCTGAAACACTGGCCCATGGCGAGCTCGCACATTAGCAGACAACTATTTTGGCAATATACTGAAATTCCTTTTTGACGATGTTTCTTTTTTTCTAAAAGTGAGACGATGGCCTTTGGCTTGAGCTGGAGAGCCTTTGGTCTCAATGTGGTAGGTGACAGTTGTTTGCAAAGATGTTTTTGCGTTGAATGTCTATGGTTGGGTTGGATCGACGAATATTTGTAGTAAATTTTCAATCGATAATCGACGCTCAAAAAAGTTATCTTCAACGTGTAAGTTGATATTGCCCGATAGCATTTTACCATTTTTCTGTCGATTATTTTATTATTTTAAATCGACTAATAATTTGAAATGTCTCAAATGTGTACTCTACTAGGCTTTGATTTAAGTTTAATCATCTTCTCATAAAAATTCTAAACAATTTTGACATAATGTTGCGTTTGTGATAATACCGATTCCAGACACCAGCCGATTATTGGGCGAGTCACAGCTGCAACAATAAACAGTCAAGCGAATTCAGGAAGCATGTCAAGATTTATTTTTATGAGTTTTGGCCCATGCATCTTTATAGCTTATAGCTTTCATAGTGAAGAGATTGAGTGTTGCTAGTGGATTGTTTTTGTTACTAAGTTAAGGTGGAATGATTGATTTTTTCAGATTCAGATCTATTAAAGATAAACTAACAAATATAGAGGGGCTTCTCATGGATAAAGAGACGGTATAGGTTCTCTGACACCTCGTCTAGCGCCGACGAGGGTATTTCTTCTGTGAGTGTATTTCTTCTTCCAAGCTTCCCACTTCTTTGCTCGTTTGCGAGAATGTTATGATACCAGCACACAACATACTGTTTTGTGTTACGAACTCTTGATGAGGTTCGGAGTTTTGGACTGCCCCAATTAGAAAAACGATCCTGGCAGGGTACGCATTGAAATTTGACTGACCTCTATGGACAAGTCATCAGTTCTCCTGTCAATTCTCTAAATTTGACAAGACAGGCAGCAGAACTCACAGCACGGTTTGTCGAACAGAACTCTGGTCTGAATTTTCCCAACTCCAAAATATGTTTGACTGTTTCGGCTTTGTATAATAATTCGACCTCTTGGATGCCAACAAATGGTCGGATTGCTTCAGGGAGCTATGACAACCACAAAGACTTGAACCTCATCTCTCATCTTTGATCCCTCTTCATTCGGAGAAGCGACAATTGCTTAAGTCACTAAGATCGATTCTTTGTAGCAATCTTCTTAGCCCTTTCAAATTAAAATCAGAAAATTTCGGGATTATTTGGTACTTCAGTGTCTCAATTTGTCTGTTGCTGGTGGATCTGATATGTCTTCAATTATTTCCAGATAGTCCACAGCTAATACGCCAGGTATGCATATTTGGGCTTCAATATGAACATACCTCGGAGCAAAAATATTGAGACTTCAACAGGCGTTTTTACAACCTCGTAATGGTCCTTTTGTGTATTCCGCGTTCCGCTATTCCGCGTGTTAGAGGCGAAAAACTGTAGTAAAATAGAATCCACTTTTCAAATCCGCAGTGTTGTAATTTTGTGGATTGGTGTCAGTAAAAGAGTCTTTGCTCGAATCTTTACTCAAAACTGCGATTTGTCGTTTTATCTCGAAAAACCACGCGCATCTCGTGATGACTTCTCAGATAGTTGATCTTAATCACTGGATTGCCGGCAAAATGCTTTTTCGTGCATGAACTATACTCGGGGTCCGAAATAACGGAATATCCGCGGCGACATAACCTCGTGTAAATTCCTGGCTCACTAATTGCGCTCGGTCAGAGTCATCAGTATAGCTGACGAAGTGTACGGATCCTCAAATTCAAATCGTAGTAAGGTAATTAAAGACACTGAAATGAGTGTTTTCGAATTGAATGTGCTATTAATCCATGGTGAGCAGTCATTCCCTTTTAGTTTTGAAGATCCTTTCAACAAAAGTACGCCCCTAGATTTGTACCGACATTCTCTGTATTGAACGTAGGTACCCCTACTAGCATTGCCGCGACTGTCGACTTCCTCCAACCTTCTGACCACAATCTGTTTTCGTATCGATGTTGTGGTTTTCGCAAATCAGACAGGAAACACATTATCCCTCCTCGAAATCGTGGTGTTGTTGATTTATTAGCACGAAGTCCACTACTATGTTTTCCATCCCTTAAGAATTACCTGCGGTGTTAATTGTTTTGGAGAACGTAGTTCCTTTCTTAGCTGTAGCCTTGCTTAGTGGCTTTTTAAGCAAAAAATACATTCCTACAAAGAAAGGTGGAAAGAGCTCAAGCTGGTTTCGAACACGCGTCCCTGCCGCGTGAAAAAAAAAATGGATAAATTGATCCACCAAAAACTTCAAAAATACATTCCTGTTTCTCTGTGTTTCAACATCAATTGCTTAGATTTGTATGAGATTATGCATATGTATGCATATGTTTTTTTGGCTTTGTTTCCGAAGGTTCCATGCATGTAGCACAGGTTGCTTGCAAGGTTGCAAAAGTATGTTCCAAAGCTTGATGTCAATGTCCTCAAGTCAAAATTTGTCTTGGGTAGATTTTACAGACTACCTAGTTACTCTTAAGCCAAATGCTGTTCATTGTGATTTTTGCGTCGTTGGCTGCCTATATTCATCCATACCAATAGTGTTTATCGTGGTCTATCGCTGACAGCAATGTCGAACGAGCGATGCATGTGGATCCTACCCTGAATTTCACTATGAGACGGCCTATTTTGGTTGCTCGTGTCATTTTTTTGCAGGCTCCGCATGCAGAACACATATACACATCTTATTAAGGACTTTACTTACTCATCGTTTTAAGGGCATCGCATTTCTGATGATTTTTCACGACGGCAATGTATGACCTCTCATCCGTTGACAATAAAGTAAAGCATCATCGTTTCTTCGCACTTCTTCTGTCAGGTCTTTAAGCCGCGGACTTGGTTCTTTTGTTTTTCTGTTCTGTGGACATTTCATCGTTCCCCGTCACTTGTTTCGTTTTGTCCACTTACGCGCTTCGGTGCTGAACTATCTTCGTAGTGTGCTGTTTGTCCAGCGGGTCCTCTTCTTCTATGTTTGCACGTAGTTTTTGACCCAAATTGCTCCTTGTTTTGTAGGCTGTGTTGAAGTTGTATTTCTTGCATAACTTTGCCGTGTATAAGCTAAGCTTTCTTTTCGTTTTTTTTCTTCTTTTCTGTGCATTTTAGGTATGTCTCTTTCATCGGGCCTTTCTTTTATTGGTTCGACTGTTTCGACATTTCGAGTATATTCAGCTGTCAGAAACTATAGTGCAAAGTTTTATGAACTATGTCTTCTAGTTTGGGTTTTTTTTTCGAACGCTCTTGTTGGAGGTTTTTCGCTGTTGTAGCATTCCCTGCAGTTATCATTGTGGTGTTGATGTTTACATCTATGGATCTTTTCTGGGGTCTATCCAAGAATATTCTTCTGAAAAAAGCAGATCCCGGTATAAATTAGCGTGGCTATTGGTTGACGAGTCTTGTTAAAATTAAGCCTCATTACTCTCACTGCTAACTTCGTCCTGTGCATGACGTTGTGAAGAATATGCTTCACATATTCTCAAACTTGTTTGCGAAAGAAGACAGAGTATTCTAGATTTACAGACTCTTTGGTTTTCGCAATTATTATCTTCATGTAGTTCTTATTCTTGGCTATCTTTTCCCTGCACCAGGAGGAGTTTCAGCCCATAAGCGAACATTTCTGCCGTATAGGTTGAGCATATATGACATAATTTTTTCAGTCCTATAGTATTTACCCATGTCTTTCACTAAGAAAACATGCACTGGGCAATCAACTTGAGCGTTCTTGCTGGAGAAAAGCACCTCAAGGTGGTTATTTCATTTTGTGTCGGGGTTTGTATCGTCACCAAAGGTGTGCGCCGATTGTATCTATCATTTGATTTTATGTTGAGTACATTTAAGCTCTTAGCAAACCATCTCGATAGTGGCAGACGTATCCAACACTCCAAGCGTAAAAATTTCTTTCACTGGGTTCCAATTTGACAGATATATTTGGTATCATAATAATGATACTCAATGGCGCAACAGCTCACATTTTAAATCAAAGTAACTTATATTGCAGCTGCTCCTTATGGAGAGATTAAAAACTTCATATAAAGATCTAACGGCTGCTTCATACGTAACTGATTTCTTGAGTAAGACGCGTGGCTTTATTTATCATTGCAAAGGTATCATTCAAGCCTCATGGTAGATCGGCATTGTAATAACGAGTTCAAAAGCCGCCATATATATATATATATATATAATTTCAGAGCAGATTAGCTCTAAACGAGTGCGCAAACTTGCTAATAGGGGCAATAATAGCTATTTGGTGTAATATTTTTCAGGAGAAGTTGTAAGGTTTTTTTTTGGAAGGGGGTATTATTCAATAACGATTTTGGATGACTGGAAGCTTACCTTTAAGTTATTTAGCGCATTGGTTTCATGTGAGAGCTCCGTAGATTATTATATAATTTTTTATTTTTGCGTTGAATGCGCATTTTTGTAATGAGGATTTTATTACGAAGACCTATGTGCGACTTTCGAGACAGAAAAGAATTGAATGCCTTAGGTTTAGCCTTAGGTTTAGAGTCAAATAGGTCAGTTCTTCGGACCAGGGAATCATTTTATCTAGGAAGTTAATGGTTCTGTTAGTTAGCATGGTGGATTTACGTTTGCTGCCAAAAAATATTGCCGCGGTTTTCTTGACATTGATTTTAGTTAGCCATCTATAGAAGAATTGGTAGATTTTTTCCAGCACTTCTTCTATGTTAAAGATGGTCTGGTTAGAACTGTTGTTAATGGTAAAGAAACAAATGTCGTCCGCAAAAACAGCTAGTTGACAGTTTGGCTTGTGGGTGTCAGACGTGTAAACGTTGAAAAGTATTGGACTCAAGCATGAACCTTGTAGATAATCAGCAGGAACGGTTTGCATAGTGGATGTTGATCCTCGAACTTTCACCTGGTATGTTCTACCTGTCAGGAAGGATGAAATTAGTTGTAGCAGGTATGGGGGAGTACTACCTTCATTAAGCTTCATTAAGGCCATCATGCCAGACGGTATCGAACACTTTTTCAGTATCGATGCTCAGTAGGCCCGTCGACTGTTTCTTTTTATTTTTAATTTTCTTTGGAGACAATAATAATTAATGATTAATGCTTCCGATGTTTGTTTATTAAAACTCTTTTGAAATTGTGATAAAACAGTTAAAGGGTAACTTTTATTAGGGATGGTTAATTCAAATGTAGTGATGTGGTCGATTCTAATCATGAATCTTGACAATTCTAAGTAAATTCTGAATTGCCTTTCAAACTAACTGAACAGTCTTCATTCGTTTATAAAAATAAAGACACTTCCTAGATACTCGTCCTAGATAGTAATTATTTAGATAGTCAGTTATTAAGGTTTCTTCAACAATACAATATTAAATACAAAAATATTGGTTACGTAATGACTAGAGACATCAGAGAATCAACTCACAACCCCTTCGAAGAAATACCAAAAAACTTTGTTATAGGAGAATAGAAATAGAATTTTGCATGGTAAGGTTGAATTTGTTTTTTTTTTTTTGTTTTGCAGAATTTGTCTCTGGTGTCTTTTTCAGTATTGCTGTGCCGTATGCCCACCAAAGAATAAACCCACCCAATATGTTTTATGTATTTTTTATATGTTTATATTTATGTATATGCTACCTCAATTGACAAAAGCGGTTGCTTGGCGTATGGTTAAATCCTAACACTTTCCATACTTGTTTTCCCCTCCAATTCCGATAAAATCACGATTCAAAGAAGATTCCTAAATGAAACATATGTCTAATTCTATGATTTTCAAGCTGTGAGCTTATATTATTTAGCAACGTACTCAGACTGACGAAAGGTCTGCGCCTGCTGATTGTTCCATTCATGCAGAGTCAGCAAGACGCTGTTGTCTTAGGATCAGAAACTGTGACCTTCGCAACTACATAATTTTTTACTTTCTATTTTCATTGGTCTTCCCCTCTTGACTTTTCGTGTTGCTTTCATCATCCGATAGTACTACCACACTCTTTCGTCAGTGAATAATATAATCTAAATTTAAGGAATCATTCAAAAATGTTTTCTATTCAAAATCAAAATTTCAAAAAAAAGTGTTTAGTCAATCATTTCCAATCGTATTAGCAAGTGAATTTTCGGCAATCAAAACGTTCACTTTACATAAATCTGTAAGCCATTCACGTAATCTTATGCTTTCATATTTGAACAGGAAAAACACAACAACAACACATATCTCATAGATTTGGATGAAACTGTTTTCCAATAAGATTTCTTTTTTCGTCAGTTTACTTTGAGGTACCGAGGTTCATTCTCAGCACGAAGATTTTATCTTTCTGCTAGTATGAACTTTAAAGCTAGCAGGTATACTATGTTTGGACATATTAATTGCATATCCGAAATGGATAATAAGTTAAGCTTCTTGTTTCATACTAACTTTTCGGTTTGCATGCTGGAGGAGCGTGATGCCGGGAAATATTATATCTGCAGTGAGAGACTGTAAAACAGATTTTATCTAATGTTTGAATAATTGCAAATAAAATATTTTATTATTCTGCATTATTTGTAGTTGGATTGTGTTTGTGCGAGTTTATATATTGCGTTCTTAGCTGAAAGAACTGACTATCCTCATGGATGTTTTACCTTGAGATGACAGTTTGTTTTCTGCGGACTTCAAAAAATCAGCAATTTTTTATTTCTTGTCATGCAGATGCTATTAGACGTTTAAAATGAAAAAAAGCGAATAAAACTGAAAAAAACACGCCCATAAAATGTTAATCTCACCACGTCGCCGCATAGCTCACTGAAATGTTAAAATTGTCAGAATTTTCTACTGAAAATTTATTCCTTTACTCCTGCCCCCTGAAAAAGCCTTAATGCGAAATAACTATTTGTACTCCCTCACCTTTAATTACATATCGAGAGAGCTTCAAAAAAGGAGTCACGAACGTCAATAATTATTTATTTCATCATTGATAGTTTTGTATACGAATATCAATAAATTATTATCAATTGATAATTAAAGTTTCATTGCGAAAAAAAAAAAACATTCGATAGTCCATGGATAGTCTGTCGTTAGTTCAAAGTATTCATCAATAGTTTGACCATGAATTAGGAAGTCAAGTTAATGCTGCGCTGCACAAGTCAACATCAGTTTTCATTTGTTGCAGAAGATAAATATATAGACACATTTTTTTATTGAACATTATCATCATCATCATCTATTTGATACTTGATATTTTGCAATTACATTATCTTCAAGTATTTTTGAGTGTTTGAAAAGACGCACAACGCTCTCAAACAGTTTTTTGCAGAGTAACGCTTCGCTAACCATCCAAAGTATGAATTGTTTAAGCAAAAATATTAATCAGATAAACTTCAGAATTGAAATGAGGCTATTGTTGATATTACTCTTCAAGTTCGTGACTGTGCTTCAATATCCTATCATACGAGACAAATACCTAGAGTTTAAAATGAAATGTGATTGAGAACTTATCAATTGAGTCAATTGCTTTGAATTGTTAGCATGCTGGAATTAAGGGAATGTGCTGTTTCTCTGAAAAAAATCGCTCTTGCATTGATTTTTTTATTGATTCAGTGTTTAAATTTGAAGCTTTTAAATTGTTCCTTAAAAAGCTCATAAACTTCCATTAAATTGAAAAAAAAAACGTGGAATTTTTTCTCTCCCAAAAAAATTTTAGTAACACATTGACACTATTTCATCAGATCCATTAAGCAACTAATTAACGCGTTTGAAAAAATCAGATTTATCCCTGGTATGAACTCGAAAATGATCGAAAATATCTGGCTTGGCTCCTTCATTGTTGTCATTTTTTTATACAGAATAATACCTCGTTATTTTGTTGAGACAGTCACCCCGTGTGAAAGCTCGTTTTCTTCGCTCTTTCGGATTTTATTTTTGACGAAACGATAAAAAATTGCCGTTTTAAATTTTTATGATATATGTAGACATATATCCTCCAGAGACCAGGCGTCCTTTAAAATGGGCATTCCTTTAAATTGATTTCCGTTATGAAACAAACAAGAAAGAAACATTTTTCACCTTCCAAGTTTTATTTGAATATTCAGGTAACACTGCCAACACTGTATTATCACTGTCATTTTTCATCAGTGTGCGATGAGCCCGTTGATATGGAAGCAAAAATGAAGCGTTTGTTTTTAAGTCATTTCATGTGTTTTCTTGTTCGTTTCGTTCAGTTTTTATATTATATTGTTTATTTGTCTTATTTTGTGCGTTAAGCTGAAAAGTGCTGTAAAAAATATCTTGTATTTGTAGTGATCAAACTGTTTTATCGTAGTCCACTTAAATAGACTGCCGGTTCATATCCTAGTACTCGCTTGTCCATTTAAATGTACATCGGGTCCGTCTCCACGAAGCACTTAGTCCATTTAAACAGAAAATTGCAGGACTTCATCGTACGGAATTACGAAAGGGGCTATTGCAAATTTTGTTCCTATGCAAATTTCTTGCTTGCTGTAACATTTATTGCTTCCCTACTTTTCTATCAAGCCAAATTTCAAGTGTTAAAATGTGCACAAAGTGTATTTATTTTGATCAATGAAGTTGAGTATAATTTACTATTGCAATGCAAGTTCGATTTTTGGGAAAATATTTTCATGATCTATTTTTCAAGTTAGCAGTGAACTATCAATTGTCTTTGTTAATGTTTTCTCTTAAAAAGAGAATAACTATCGAAAAAGACAACGTGGGCGCCCTTCTAGCCAATGAATGTTCAGAGATAAACTTTGATAGAGCAGGCATGGATGAAGAACTTAACTTAGATGATGCAGAAATTAATACTGAAAAGAAAAAGGGAAACGATACTGGAAAGAACTGAGCAAAAAAATTTTGTAGACGGGTCCATCCACTAGGAATCAGCCCAAGAAGCAGAGCAAGTTGAAAGCATGCTTGATTCACAGCCGTCAACCAGTGGTGGATTAAAGAGTAAAATAGTTACAAAATGTCGAACTGAAAAAAGGATAAAAGTTAAGTACTGCCACATGGGGCAAAACAATCTTCCATCCTATCGTAGTCACTGAGCAGAATGAAGATGTCACTGTGTCAGTTCGAGAAAATTGGATACCGAAGCAGTATGAGGACCTACTTTTTGATTTGGATATGCTCAAGAGAATGTGGGAATGTACTGAAATGATAATTTTCCAAACAACATGCAACGAGTATCACAAATAGTGAGATTAGTGCATTCGTAAGTTCAACGAATATCATGTCCTGCCTAAATTACCCAAGAATTCACATGTACTGGACGAGTGGCGGGTATTGCTGATGCAATCTCCAAAGAGAAATTCTTCTTCATCAGAAAACAATCTCAAAGTATTGCATGATAAATGTTTTGAAGCAGAGATATCGACAAAGACAAATTCTGGATGATACGATCGATTGCTGAAAGGATAACAGAAAGATATTTGCGCTTACCAAGAAGCCATAAGGTTGCTGTAGATGAGCAAATGATCCCATTTACTGGTTCTGCTTGCGTTACGAAGCAATTTGTTCCGAACAAACGCAACGCTAAAGGCGTTAAAAATTATGTGCGTGTAGCTCCTTATGGGCTTGTATTGGATTTTGAGCTTTACCAAGACAAAGAGCATTTTTTCAGAGATAATCCTGAGGACTTGTCACTTGGAAAAAATGTTGTCCTTAGACTAAGCGAAAGCTTAAATGAGAAAACTCATTTATCTTTAGAAAGACATTTTACGACTATTTACTTATTGAAAATTTTCAGGGGTAGATGCTTGGGTGGAATCGGAACTATTTTGGTCAACAGGGTTCCCAAAAAGCAATTGGGAGATCTCACGAGTGATGCTTTAATGAAAAAATGAGCTAGGGCTCGTTTCGAAAATCAGCCGCATTTATCAAGTAGGGAAGTCTATTGGCAATGTTTTATTGGTCAAATGGTTTCGGTTGAAACCTATTATCCTTGGCCAGTGGCGAATTCCGAGCCTATTGGTTCATGCCGCAGATGGTCTGAAGCAGAAAAAAATACATGTTATAATGTTCCAGGACCCAACATTGTTGCAGAGTACAATTCGAACATGGACGGAATAGATTTTATGAACCACATAATTAGCCTTTACCGTATTTAAGCACGAACCAACAAATAGACTGTGCAGTTGATTTTGCATTTTATTCATTTAGCCCTTGTAAACGCATGGATCTTATACAAACAAGATCAAATAATACTACACAAGAGCAAAAAGAAGATGCTTCAGTACTAAGAGTTCAGGAAAAATGTAGCTTTTCCTGTTCTTTTCAATGAATACTTAAGCAAGGGTTCTTCCGAATCATTAACTTTTCGTTGAGGAGCTCGAAGAAGTTTGAGTACCACTGCGTTATTTTTGTGGTCCATCTGCCGTCCGTCATTTGCTCTGGCATTGCGGTAGATGTCAGCTATTACTTCCATGTATGGTCACGCTATGCCTTGCGTTATTGATGCATTGATTGTTGCATCAGGGAATACTGAGTCAAAGGCTTTCTCAATGTCTATGAAGGCCAGCACTAGGTGTTGCTCATACTCTTTCTAGTTACTCAAGACATCTCGTTATGTATGGAGATCGTCTAAAGTGCTTTCTTTCTCCATTTCTGAAACCAGCCAGCTCCCGTAGCTGTGGCTGTTCTATTTTGTAGAATACCGATAGTAGACTTACTGGTCTGCAGTTTCTGATAACTTCTTTGCTGTCTTTCTTGTGGGTTAGTATTATGTTAGCACTATTCCATTGCTCAGGTATGCACCTGGCGTTACTGCAATCGGTGTAACTTTCTGCCAGTAGTTTCCAGGTTTTTCGGCCTGCATATTTGAGCAATAAAGCAGCGATACCGTCATTATCCGCCGCTTTATCATTTTTCATAGAGTTTATACCCGTCTCAAACTCTTCCACTAGGATATTCTGGGCATAATCGTTGGTTTCAGAGAAATCGTTTGGTATTAAGTTGGAAGTCGAGTTATCTGAAGCCATATACAGGTCTCGGGAAAAGTTGATGATTGCCTCAGTTTTTTCCAGTCTATCAGTAAGTCGGGTGCTGTCATGATTTAGGGATATCAGATTCAGGTTGTATCTTGCCAATGAGGAGTTTATTTTGCATTCTTGAGGGTTCTGTTGTTTGTGATGGCATCTTCCATCAGCCTTTCGTCATAATTCTTGATGTCTTCAGATTTAATCTTTCTTACTGTTTTCACATTTCTGTGTACTCAATCCTTTTGATGTTTGAGGTTGTTTTCATTTCCCTTCGCTTGCTGAGTAGCGTCTTTTTTTTGTGCATTTATTTGTATATATATATATATATATATATATATATATATATATATATATATATATTTATATATACATATATATATATATTGGATAGTCTTAAAAAGTGTTGAGCCTTTTTCGCCACTCGATAATGTTCGTTGTCATATATCGGGCAATACTAATCAGATTGAGTGAAACTGTCATGCGTTTGAAGGGTGACAATCCAGCCTGCAATTTTCATATGGACAGTTTTGTATTTCATCATTCGTGTCTAAAGTTGTATTCATTTAAAAGGGAGTGAAATTTTTGATAAAATTCATTATATTTTACAATATCACTACGATCAAGTTGAGAATGCATCGCAGGCTCGTGAAAAAATTTGTGGTGGCTTTAGTCAAGATACTTTGTCAAAGGCAGAGCCAAGAAATGGTTCTGTCAAAATTTTGATGTTGATGATCGCTGAGCGATAGATCACTGATTACCAATCACTGAAAGAGTCGATGAAACCTTACAAAAAATTGAAGAAGACCGACACATAAGCAGCCATGACATTGCTAAGGAACTGAATATCATCACCAAACAGTTTTGAACCATTTGGGAAAGGCTGGATACACAAAGAATCTCGACATTTAGGTGCCGCATGAATTAACACCAAAAATTTGATCGATCGAATTTCTATTTGCGAAACACTAATAAAACGCAACGAATTCGAGCCAGTTTTGAAGTAAGTCATTACGATAGATGAAAATGGGTAAGGTACGAGAATGTCGTTCGAAAAAGATCATGGTCAAAAAAAGCTGAATCTTCACAAACGACTTCAAAGCCAGGATTGACACCAAATAAGGTTATGCTGTACGTATGGCGGGATTGGAAGGGAATTGTTTATCATGAGATGCTAGCACCTGGCCAAACACTCAATTCGGCTCTGTACTGTCACCAATTAACTAGATTGCAACAAGCAATTCGAAAAAACCGGCCAGAATTGATCAATAGAAAGGGCGTTGTCTTATATCATGACAATGCCAGACCACACACATCTTTGATGACCCGGAAAAAATTGGCAGAGCTTGGCTGGGAAGTTTTGATGCATCCACCATATAGTCCAGATCTTGCACCATCAGACCACCACTTGTTTTGATCGTTTCAAAACTTCCTTAATAAAAGGAAATTCACTTCAAAAAGGGACCGCGAAAATCACTTGGCGAAATTTTTCGCCGATAAACCACAGAAGTTTGGAAGCTCTATTGGGTGGAGACTCGTCCCAAACGCAGGAACAACTCGCAGAAGCATTGGAAGTGACTCAACAAGTCATATCTATTCGCTTAAAAGCTATGGGAATGATCCAGATGGTAAGATATTGAGTGCCGTATGAATTGAAGCCGAGAGACGTCAAACGACTATTTTAAACAGCTTCTTTAACTCCAAAAAAGAAAGGGATTTTTGCATCGTATTGTAACTGGTAATGCAAAATGGGATCATTACGATCACCCCAAGCGCAAAAAATCATACAGGCTTCCCGGCCATAGCAAGTGGGAAGGTCACGCTCGGTATTTGGTGGGACCAATCGGGCATGGTGTTGAAACCAGGTGAAACTATCACAGGGGAATTCTAGCAAATACAATCGATGCGTTTGAACCAAGCATTGAATCAAAAACGGCCGCAATACGATCAAAGACACGGTAAAGTTACTTTTGAGCATGACAATACTTGACCACATGTTGCAAGGTCAGTCAAAATATACCTTGAAATGCTTAAATGGGAAGTCCTACCCCAACCTTCGTATAGCCCGGATATTTCCCCTGCCGACTACTATTGATTTTCGTCGATGACTTATGCCCTTGAGAAAAAGCACTTCCGGTTTTTTGATGAACTTTTTTGATGATTTTTCAATAGCCTCAAAAGATGGGTCATTCTTTCAACGAAGAATCCGTATGTTACCAGAGAAATGGGAAAAAGTTGTGGCTAGCGATGGACATTACTTTGAAAAATGAAATTTTAACACAATAAAGCGTCGAACTTAAAAAAAAATCCCTTAAAACTTTTTTGTACAGTACTTTTGTGTATAATATATACAATAATATTTTATTATATACAGTTTTTTATGTAAAACAATAGATACAGGTCGTCGATTAATTCTGCAGGTATCGCAAGGTCTACTAAATTTTAATCTGCATCTATGAATTTACGGGCACTAGTTAAGAAACAAGTACTATTAATGAACGAGGTAAACCTGGGTAACCTACTTTAGATATGAGTTTGGCTGGTTTTGACAATATTTCTGTTTGTATAGAAACTGCATTTTATTTAATAGAAGGAACTGTTCTTTATGGTATTTTAATAAACGTTTTATTACAGTGGATCTTTCTATTGATAATTTAAAAACAATTACTAGACCTTTTGTATGCCGTATGTGTATGTCAATCAAAAAGAAAGGTTAAGGGTCCGATTAGGGTGAAAAGGAGAATTATCGTGAATTAAAAACACTTTGCGACTCAACAAACCTGGCCATTTGGTTTTGATTGCTTTCCGTAAACGATCCAAAACACCTCAGTTTTTGTTGTTAGTCTTGCATTTGTCGAGGTAATCAATCAAAAGAATACCTCGATAATCCCAAAACACTGTCGCTAAAACCTTGCATGCGGAGAAAACTGTTTTGCATTTTCTAGCTTCACATTTGGACGCTACTTCTATCGACGTCTTTATTTTAAATCGTTGTAAGAAATACAAAAATAAACTTATCTGGCTCAGCGATGCGTCAAATTGGTTAGGATAGATGAGAAAACAACCTCCAAAAAATTAATTAGTTTATCTTTTCACCACGTGGAGCGCTGCCACCCTTAAACTTACTTTCTGACTAACCCTCGTATATGCTGTTCTGAATAAAAAAAACGTTTCAAAATTTTAAAGCTTCAAAGCCTAAAAAACTAATTTCGACAGGATGTAGGTAAAATCTTTTTTTGATAGAATGGTATTACCCATTGATTATTTGTTCAACCCAAAAACTTCTAAAATGTTAATTTGTCGATAAGCAAAACCTGATTATTTTCACAGCAATCATTTCAATTATTTATTTCAATACAATTAATTATGTAAATTGAATATATTAAGCAATCACGTCCAAGTATAGAGAGAATAAGAGCTCAAAGACTTGTTTCATAAATGAAGGTCAACAAAGTAAAACATCGAACTTGTTCATATGTAAATTATGAATGAAGGAAGGTCGGAAATGAATCGAAAAGACAAATTGAAAGCGAAATTAACACTTTCCAGAAAATTATGCATGTAAATTTATTGAATTTTCATTTCCCGTTCAACGACTTGAACGAAAATAAAACAAAAAAAAAATCGCGTCTTCAGTAGCGTTTCTAATTTATCGAATTTATTAGTTTACTTTCTTCGTGAAAACAAACTGCAGCATTTTTACGTAATCTTATTTACTTTTCATCTCCCGTCAAATTTATTCTGTTTACGAAAATTGAGTCTCGAACTAATCGAGTTTATCTAAATAAAAAGTCCATCAATTTTCATAGATAGTAATTTGCCTTTGTAGATACGCATTCGACATAGAGGAAAAATTTTCTTTGATTTTTTCAGGCACTGATTTGATTTGGAGGGCCATCAGAGTCCACTAGACCTTTTTAAGACTTGAAAGTCGCTATGATGTATGCTGAAATACTCAACAATTACCAAAGCCTTTCATTTGCATATCTAAGCACGAAGTGTACTCGTTAGACTTAGGGACATATCCACATAGTTGGCATTTTCATGAGAAAGAATTATTACGAAGGGTACAAAGAGCTTCTGTGGTAGTTTCATGATAAAATAAAAAATCAATGTGTAAAGTAAAAGAAGGTTGGGTGGGTGGTAGGTTGTAAGTGAATTTTTGTTTTTCCATCATTTTACTTATTCTGAGACCAATAGAAGTAAAACTGAAAGGAAAATGGACAGTCAGTAGTAGAAATCATCATTCGAGCTGTCAATAAAACGATTTGGTCTTCTTATCTTTAATAAAAGGTAAGGAAAGTTACTACATGTGGTCTTCAATAGGATTTTGAATAATTGGCCAACAAGGATGTTATCACCCAGAAGGGCAGTATTCTCAAGTTGTTACTTGCACACTTGCACACTTATTTAATAGTGAATTATTTATGCCTATCTACCTCATTCAAAACAACCCGAAGCAGGAATATATACCGGACTAAAATTCGGCTGCTGAATGATGTTTTAATCAAACATTATATACAATATACAAAACTTGTTTTGTTTTCATATCAGAGTTCTCTTTAATCGCCCCTTCGACCCGTTATTGCCTTTGTTGTTAATTCCGAAAAGGATGTTTTTCGCATGAGAAATAAATATCAAATTAAAAACTGAATTATTAATAAAGTAAATTTTTACGTCATAGGCAAATATAAACTTGTTCCTTTTAATTTGCGTTACTATGACCAGTTACCAGTTCAGTAAATCTCAAATAAATTTTATTTTTTCATGACTAGAATTGCCCGAGCGTAATGTGCCACTTGATTCCATTTGTCAAATGTTTTCATCATCTCTTCGATTAGGCTCTGTATGGAGCTCTCCCACTTTTTCGGCAAGATCAGCGCGTTTGTCCCATCTTCTGCATGAAAAGAAAGTATGACAGGCGTCATCATTCACACCAGCGCATCTTCCTTTTAAGCTCACGTTCCCATTGTTGTTGCCATTCGTCGAGAGTGCATCGTATTTCATCGCGAACAACTTTAGGCCGAAATACAATACCGCGAGACGACGATACGTAAGCGCGACGAAAGTTTCGCAGCAAATGTCAAGCACTTTTCGTAACATGCATTTGTATGCGACATCGTACAATGATTGTGATGCGTCGATGCGAGGCGGGAAATATTCGGAAAAACGAAAATTCCTCGCAACGAGGTGCGTGACGTTTGTCAGATACAATATGGCGCTTGAATAAAATTTGAAATTCAAACGCGTTAATTAGTTTTTATGTGCTAGGGTTATTCTGAAAGAATTTTCAATGAAAATTTCGTGCATCCTAGATAAGGCTTTTATTTGCTAGACGAAGGAAAAATCCAAATACAAAACTTTTAAAAAATCAAAAACAATTTCATTTGAAACGTCACCTATTTGACATTTGTCATATGAACATTATTGTTCCTCGCATCGTGTGCATTGTAAATTTCATGTGTTGCGTAACAACGAGCGAAAATCTCGTCGCGTTCACGTATCGTCGTCTCGCGGTATTGTATTTCGGCCTTTTTTCTTTATTACCCTCGTGTCTTCGCAGGTAGATTCTTTCACGCTCTCTAGCAAGGAGAGCGATGGGTATCACTCCTGTAATTACCAACACCGCTGACTCACAGACTGTACCGTATGCTGATGCAATCCGCAGTGCTCGTCGTCTCTGCACCTGTGCCAGCCGTGTGGAGTGGAGCCTTGGGCAAAAGTAGAAGCCTGACCCACCGAATTAACATGCCTCAAAGAGTAATGATAATGGTTGAAAGCAAATGGCGAATTCGAGGGCGGTTCAAAAAGTACCCGTGTTTGACGGCAGAGGGCGTTCCTGAGAGAGATTGGTATTATCACTGTGCGCTGCCATCTATGAAACGACGATAAAACAAATTTCTGGCTGATTGATAGGTTCGTTTGGATTTGGCAGACATTCGAGTAAGATGTGTTTCGTGATTTTCGCTCAGTGCAATTTCGTTCGGTAATTCGCATTTGGTTTTTAGATGGAAAAAATTGCGAGGAGATAAAATTGGATGCTGTTTATGGTGACACTTCGCCATCTATGACCACAATTAGAAATTGGTTCAACGAATTTAAACGTGGGCGAACATCCGTGTTTGATGATGAGCGACCAGGACGGCCGGCAAACGTGGTTACCGATGGAAATTAATCCAATAGTCTACGACATGATTCTCGCTGATCGACGAATGTGTGAAGAAGAATGAATGAAAAATTGAAGAAACGACCGCGTTTGTCGAAAAAGACAAATGCGCTGTGATAAAGCTAGATAATAGATAAGATAAAGCGCTGTGTGAAAAAAGACAAATGCACTGACAAATGCATGGTGCTGTTTCACCATGATATTCTGTCGGAGTTGTCGCCACCAAACTGCGTGAATTGCGTTACGAATAGCTGCCACACCCTTCGTATTCATCCCATCTCGCTCCCTGCGACTTTTTCTTGTTTCCTCACATGAAGAAATGGCTGGCGGGAAAAAAATAAAGCTCAAACGAAGAAATCATCGCCGAGACAGAGGCTTTTTTGGAGAGTTCGACAAACACTATTTTTTGGATGGGTCGAAATGGCAGGCACGTTGTTAGATTTGTATCTTTTTAAAATGTAACTATATTGAAAAACCAAAAAACAACTTTTGGAAGAAAATGCGTCTTCATTTGTAACACGGTTACTCGTTAAACCGCCCTCTTTTAGAAGTTTTTTTTTTCCTATTATTTTATTAAACGAAGTCAATATTTGCGTGAACGTTCTTTGGCTTTGGTCACGAAGTAGCGGTCCCGAATTTTTCTATATTTTGATTTTATTTTTTGACGTGAGTAGTGAACTGAAGTTTTGAAGGGTGCGAGAAATTCAAAATTGCAAGGAAAATTTCACTCCGATTAACAAAGGAAAAATAAAAGAATTTGAGTCGTCTCTGACGATGCAAATTACAGACACACCACGGACTAGGGAGGTGTATACATTCTCTGGTCAAAATATTAGACAAACTTTCAGTTTGAGGAATTTAAAGCGTACATCGTTGCAAACGCAAGGGCCATGATTTGATTAACTAAATTTCGCTATAGACCCTAAATGTGAGGCATGTAGAGGATATCACAACAGGAAGATAATTTTTAATAAATAGCAGGAATAAAAGAGGACCAAAAACAGATCTCTGGGGAACACTGGTCCTACAAGATGACACGTGATCACGAACGAGAGAAGGGATGAGACTTTATACAAGACTGTAAAGCACCAGAACGAATATTAGAATTCAGAGAGTTAATCAACAGTTCCAGTTCAATCGAATAAATAGAGAAATGAGAAAATGTCACATGGTGGATAACTGGTGGTTGCGTAAAAGGATCAAACATAGAGTAAAAATAAAATGTTGAAGAGAAGAACTGAACAAGCATATATAATACCAACAAATAGCAAGATGAATAGTAAACGATAATTTAAGGGAATGGAAATAGAACTAAAAAGGCTTAAATTTGTTGGCTTAAAGAGATTTCCCAAAACAACTCAATTGGTTTTTTCGAAACCAGCTAAATTTGCTTTCGACTTGAAACTGCAGATAAATTTATGGTTACGGAATGCACTTTCCTTTGCTTTTAAAACATCAATTAAATGACGAGTTAATCAAGTTTTGTGTTAAGTTTTGCGCGCAGTTTGCTGGGATATAGACCTCTTGCTTGATTGAGCTACAAATAAAATTTGTGCAGAGCTTCGTCACAAAAAGGACCACAAACAGTCTTCAGATGAGAATCTTTCGCATTGTAGTTTGCCTCGAAGACATTTTTTGGGAACCGAGTGTGAATTCAGATTTTCAACAATCTCAACCATAACATCAATATTTAAGCGAGGATAGTGCAAGCCTGCGAGAAAAAAGGCGTGACATGCAGGTGAAACCGATGTATAACTTCTGCTGGCCGATGTTCGAGGTGTGTTCGAAAAGCAAGGTGACATTTCAAATTTCGCGGGCAACGATTTTTTTATTTTTTTTTATGTTGGTACACTCGTCAGGCACATATATTTACAATTTTAGTTATATAATATGTTTAGTTTGTTCGTTAAAGACATAACGATTTGATGTGTTTTGCGTGGACGGTGATGAATTCGCATCAAATTTTGTGCCAAAAAATGAGATTAAGCGCTCCAAAAGACTTGAAATATTGACAGTGGCATACGATGAAACTGTTCTGGGTAAAAAAATGTTTAAAGTGGCAAAACTCTTTCAAGATGGCCGTAAAGCTGCCAATGACAAACATAGTTCTGGATACCAAAGCACGTCAAATACTGATGAAAACGTTCAAGCAGTGAAGAGAATTGTTTTGAGAAACCGTCGAATCACTATCAGAGAATTTGCTGAGGATATTGGCATATCGGTTGACTCGTGCCGAGAAATTTTTTCGATCGTTTTGGGCATGCGACGTGTGTCAATGAAGTTTGTTCCGAAACTGCTTAATTTGGACCAAAAGAATCGTCGCCTGAGCATCGTTCATTAGCTGTTGACACACGTCAATGATGATTAAAAGGATCATAACTGGTGACGAATCATGGGTATATGGTTATGATACCAAAACCAAATCCCAATCGTCCTAATAGCCGAGCCAAGGTGATCCAAGAGAAAAGCGCTTATGAGCAGTGCTTCGAAGATTGGAAAAAGCGTTGGCACAAGTGTGTCTCATGGGATCCCTTTGAAGTCGCCAACATTAATATTGACGAATAAAAAGATTTTTTTTCCTACAAATACAAAGTCACGTTGCTTTCGGGACACACTTCGTATAACAAGTCAAGTAAGTGACCCTTGTCATTATAAATCCTATAGTTTTGAGAAAAGGAGCAGTAACAAGGACGAGATAAAACTTCGTACCAAAATGCAGTGTAAATTCTCGCTATTCTGGTACTTAATCCTACTCTGTCAGTTTAGTAGAGTTGAAAATAAGGAAATGAAATATTTTCCCTACATATTTTGAGTCCTTCAACCATCCAATGATTAACAACATTTTATTCCTTAAAGTTTGCACCATCAATGCTTACTTTTGCTGACAGTTTGTTTATCGTAGCAGAACACTGTTTCTGAATTGATTGATTTTTAACTCCGCTAACTTTGCTAACTTCTCAGGAGCATTGAAAAGATAGTCCAATTAATCTGTGTATCGCAACAAAATTACTTTTCAATTTTTTCGTTTGCCTATAGCATAGTCGTGAAAAGTACACACAAAAGAAACCTGGAAAAAAACTATCCTGGGAACTAAAATCTCATTAGTTCTGTAAGCCCAAGTTGAATGGACCACATCAAGGAACATAATTATAGTTTTTTAGTGCTCTAGCCAAATGCATGTTGAAAGTAATTACGATTTCACATAGGTATGTAGAACTAAAAAAATTTTCATTCTATGCTTGTTTACTTTTCAGACTCACAAATTCATCTTTCCTAATTTGTATCCGTTCATTATACGGCGTTAATTAAAATTTTCAAAGGATAAAATCTTAGTAGACTTAAATCCTAGCTTTTACAGATTTTGGGTTGAGTTGTATCTTCGAGAGCTTTTTAAGCAGAAGATCTTTTTCTCCCTCAAAAAACAATTTCTTTAGAGATTCTTGCAACACTTGCGGCAAACGCCAGCAATTTGAATCGCAGACATGCTAATAACAATACTGTCACATGTAAGCAATGGAAAAGTAGTTCGCTCTTTGAATGTTAAATTTATTAAGTTGGTCTTGATGTTGAGGTATAAGTCATGTTCGACGTTGCACATTTCTTATCGTCAGAGTTAATGATTTGATTAAAATTTATGGCGCCCAACAAATCAATTCTTTTTAATGCACACTAGAAGTTATTTTTCTTATTGTTGGTGTCATGTTTTTGGTTTTATTATGCGTTGTATACGTTTGCATACGATAATATTACAGGGAGATTCTAAATTCGGAGATAAATGGACAATTTTTTAGATCTCGACGTTCATATCGGAGTTCTAAATAAATAGTCACGCTCGAGATTTTGATTTTCAAATCATTTCAGGAAATCATTTTTCGCAAAATTGAGTTTTTGTTAAAAATGAGATAGGAGTGAAGAATCAAGAACGAAAGTAGAATAATGATGTAAATATGGCTCAAAATACGGAGACTACCTAAATTTTGTACGTCTTCAGCAAGATGACGGTAAAGAGAGCCGTCTGACACACTAAGAATAAAGCTTTATCTATGTATCTTTAGAAATTATAATGTAGCCATGTGGATTATCTGAAGTTTACATCGTGGCAAATGCAACGGTGCTGTAATCCACCTCTTAAGTGTGGTAACCTTTGCAACATGGCATACCTATAAGATCAAACACACCACACAGACGGCACTAATGAAACAGGACACACCTCTCGACCCGCAGTTGTTTCCGGGTAGCGAGCCGAACATCACGCTCATATGCTCGTATCACATTCGGACGTTGTTACATCATTTACGACAATCTTGATTTTTTCGATCTTTTGAATTTCACGAGAATACCAGAAATTTTTACATTCTTCGCTGTTCTCATTTGTTGCACACCAATACTGACAGGAGATGCAAACGCAACGTGGTCAATTTTTTCAATATTTGTTCTTTTCAGATGATCAAAATTCAAAAAGGCGAATAAAATTTAACCAAAATTATTAATAATTTAAAATAATAGCCAAAATAATGAAATAATTTAACAAAAATATTGTCATATTATGAAGAAGAAAAATAATTCCAAAAAATGAAAAAAAAAATTCCAAAAAGTGAAAAAATGCATAACGTTGCGTTTGCAACGATGCAAACGTCAGGCATCTAATACTGACTATACTTGTAATATGTGGCATCCCAATTCGGATCCACCGTAACGTGCGGCGATGGAACTCAATACGTTTCAGAAAATTTTGAAATTTCTAAGTTTTGATGAAAGTAATACTCACAGCAAAAGTGAGAAAAGGCGGCTTCCATTCGTCATTCATGGATAAGAATGTATCCACGTTGGATAATCACAAAGGAAATTTAATGACTCATGAACAATTATATCCTGATTGAAGCCGTATTGGATTTATTCAATGTATACCATCAAAACCGGCTCAGTATAGTATGAAAATCTGGTGGATTTGCAATGCTAAAAACGCGTATCCTTTGCAGGGTATTATTTAAACTGGTAAAACAAATAATTTTTACGTAAAATCCATGGGGTGAGAGTGGTAAAAGAGATAGCATCTCCATAACGAGCAAGTGGATCTATATGGGCTGTGTTTTTACAACTAAATACTTATCATTGCGGAATCATTCGTTCCATGTGTCATAGCAACATATAAGTCGCGATCACTTTACTCAACAGTTTCTGGACTTCTTGAAAAAGTGACGTTGAAAATAACGTTGAGATTCCGATAACAACGCAGCATTCAAAATATGCTATAAATGGAGACGTGAAAAAGAAGCCAAATCATATTAAGTACCAGATAAGATAAAAGGTTGGTGTTGACACAATGGATCAAATGCTGAGAAGATGTACAAGTCAGCGGCAATGTACAAGATCGCCGGAGGCAATATTATTAAATATATTGGACATCACAGCATTGCATCATACATCATTTATTACGAAAATAATGAGAAGATCGTAATACAACGACACAAAGAAGTCATTTTAGGCAAAAACTCAGTGAAGCACTTGCCTAGCCAATGATTGAACCATATACGACGAATCCTGAACTGATGCAAAAATTGCATAATTATTATCGAAATTACCATAGGGGGAGCACTGTAGGTTGTCCAAAAAGCAAAAATTGCAGAAGACCTTGGTTTACCCGTGCAGCGGGATACAATAAGAAAAAAGGAAAGCTCAGGACACTATTATATGTATCATATACGAAGATAGTTAAATAAGTGCCTGTGTTAGAAATGATGACACAGTTTTTTCAAAAAATTGTTTTTTATTTTTCAACATAGTCCCCTATTGGAAAGATCACTTCTTCAAACTAACACTATAAACTCTGAACTCGCCAAAATACGCCTCTGTCTCGGCGACGACTTCCTCGTTTGAGCTGAAAATTTTTCCCGTGAGTCATTTCTTCAGGTTAGGGAACAAGAAAAGATCGGAGGGAGTCAGATCGGATGAATACCAGGAGGGCGGCAGCAATTCGTAACTCTGGATGAATATGATGGTGCGTTATCATGGTGTAAGAGCACCTCATTTTTCGACAATTGCGGCCGTGTCTCCTTCAATTTTTTGTCGAAGCGGTCCAATAACTCACTGTAGGGTTGTCCAGTTATCGTTTTTCCATTTTTCTTAAAAAATATGAGGATAATGCCGTTCGCATCCCAAAAATAAATCGCCGTGACCTTTCCAGGCGATGGGACCGTCTACGTCTTCTTTGGAGCAGATTCACGGGGAGGAATCCATTGTTTTGATTATTGCTTAGTTTCTGGTGTGTACTGATGAATTCATGTTTCATCAACCGTGACAACTAGACGCAACAACACAACGCGACAATGCGTTGACGATAACTCGACGCCGGGCGTCCTGATTGCTCCTCATCAAAAACGGATGTTCGCCCAAATTAAATTTCGTTGAACCAATATCTAACTGTGATCATAGATGGAGGAGTGTCCCCATAAATAGCATCCAACTTTGCTTGTATCTCCTCGCATTGTTTCCATCCATAAACAAAATGTGAATTACCGAGCTAAACTGCACTTTTTCCATAAGGTTATGCACTTTTCTAGTTTTATTCATATAGATATAACACGTTAAGTATCCACAAGTTTTAAACAATATATACGCGTTTGTGACGTCAAAGCCTGCATAGATCGACTTAATCCGGCTTATATCATGGCATGACAATACTAAATCGAACGTCCAACTCAATAACGCTGGGATCGTCAAAAACGATGTTTTCTTCATAGTTATCATGTTTCTAAACAAAAATAAATGTTTATCTTGGACTTCATCGCATCGTCCTTAACGGAGTTAAATTGTCGCAGAATAAATTTATTTAATTCGACACTGATTTTGTATCTACAACTCTTAAGTGGTAACTAAATTAGCATATAAAGAGCTAAATCAGCCGCAGTCATGAGATCGAGCTGGATTGAGTTTGTCAGGTAGTTGCAGTTTAACAAAACTCAAAATTCAATCAAAAACAAATATCAAGAAATGTTCACAATGCTGTTGAAGTTGTTTCTGTGATAACTTGCGAGGAAAGAAGGATGTTGCGCAAATTCACGCATGCGAAAAATTTTGTTACACGCGTATATACTGGGTTGGCCATCTAACGTTTGGTATTTGAACTATACATTATTTTCAGGTTGGAAGATTCGGTGACATTTCTGATGTGACAGATTGTCCCAGTGATGGCGATAGTTTTATGTTTGACATTTAGAAAATGGGTCGCATTTCGCTTGAATAAAGCTGAGAAATATACAAAACTTATTTGCATAGTATTGAGCCGTCTACTTAAACTCTAAGAAATTTACGAAAGCAATGTGACAAAAAAGGAGGTGCAAAAAACGCAGTTCGTGAAACTGGGTCCTTGTTGGATAAAACGACCTGTGCCCGTACCCTCGTCCAGTGTGCGAGAAAAACCGTCAACATTTATTCGTCATCGATATGTAGAATAGAATATTTCATGCATCTCATTGAAAAGAATTTGACATAAAGTTCTCGGTATGAATGCGTACAAAGTTCAATCAATGCAAGAGCAAAAGCCGTGTGGCTATCCGATACATTTTTGGTTTGCGCAATGGGTTAAAGCCTGTTCGGCCGAAGACGAGCATTTTTACTGAAAAGTTGTCTTTTCAGATGAAGCTCATTTCTACTTCGGGCAATACGTTAATAAGCAAAATTTTCGTATCTGGATTTTAGGTTTCAATTCACATGTCATTGTGGAGAAGCCGGTGCATCCACTGTGACTGATTCGTGCGGATTTTTGTCTGGCGGCATTATTCGGCCCTTTTACTCCGGAAACGAAAAAGGAAACACCATTATAGTGAATGGCGATCGTAAGTGATTATTTCTCAAAATCGAAGAGGATGCCACAGCCAACAGACATAGTTTCAACTGGACGGCTTTACGTGCCAGACAGGCACAGTAACAATCGATCATTTGCACACTGTTTTAAAGAATCACATAATCAGCCAGAATGATCCTGTCATTTGGCAGCACGAAGCTGCGATTTGACTTCGTTCAACTTTTTTCTAAGGGAGTCCTTAAGATCAAGTGTTACCCTAACAATGCAGATACGATTGACGACTAGAAACAGGCAACCGAAGTTCCCATTGACGAAATAGAGGTCCAAACAATCGAAAATGTACTGAAAAGTTGAACCGATGGAATGGCGTGATTTAAGGCTAGCCGTGACAGTCGTTTGATTGGTGTTGTCTTTCATTTCTAAAGGGAAAATTTCAATCTTTCCAATAAACTTTAATCAGTATCTTTAGTAATAATATATATTATTTAAATTTTTTGGAAAGATATTCATTACTCTTTTTTATAGTCGTCCTTATAGAATTTGCAAGAAATAAATTCCGTCATTTTCTATTTCTGTTGTCGAGGTGCTAACAAAAGATACGAAGAAATGTATGAAATTTTTGCGATTGGTGATATTTCAAACTATAGCACGCAGATGTTTCAAATAAAAAAAAATAAAAGATAGAACATGAGTTTGTTACTTAGTTTTGAGCATGATAAAAGGGGAAGTGCTTTGTTGGTTGTTTGGAAAAATAATAATGACTGTTAATTTCAATGCAGCTCTCGTTTTAAGGGTTCGAAGTATGAGATTCTGAAAAGTGAAGCCTTATCAATTCCTACTTCATGTGTTGCCCCGTTTACGGCCAGTTTGAAAATTTTCTTAAGTGCATGTCCCTCAGTCAACTTGGAGTCTTGGATACGAACAATAAAGATATGCTTTCGCAGTTCGATGCCTCAATTCATTACACAATATTTATTTTTTTTTGTATTTGATGAATTTTCCTTGATTGTTTAGGAACTTTATTTTGTATTTAAGTTTACAAATAATAAGGTAGAAGCATAAATAATTATGCTTCTTTTCAAAGAAAAACCACAGATATATTCGTTCATTGAGGTTAAGTGGTTAAAGTGAAATCTTTAACGTTTCTTATTCGCTTTGTGCTATAATCTTGGAAAGTAAAATTTGCTGCTGCACATCGGTGTTACACCTTGACCAGAAGACTTTATACACTAACGTTGTATTTAATTACGTATTTTGTATTTTTAACGTATTACGGAATTCCAAATGAATTGATGAACAGTCACGAAATTCGCTGCTGCCCAATTGCGTTCTTTCCCGAGTCGATTAAAATCAAAAACCGAATTGCACTAACCTTACCATATCAGTCTATTTTTTTGATGGATCTATTACATTACGTTTAATTTGCTTTTCGCCCCAAAAACACAAACTGTTTAGATACGCCTTGAAGAAATAGTTTCAGTAATTTCACGTATTAAGTCATATAAACAGTATATCTAATTGCGAGAAGATAATGCTAATCAAAAACAAAAAAAAAAAAATTCATGGGAACAACATGTTGTACCAAAAGCAATGTAGCTCAATTTTTTGATGCAATAATCTGGCCCAATTCACGCCTTGCTACAAAAATAAATTATAAATTTGAATAGTATTAACAAACGTTACTAATGAGCCACAACAGTTGAATTGTACGGCAATCTAACACCTTATGCTTGATTGAAGTTTCTCTGCTGGCGATCATTTTGGTCAATTTCTTATAACTCCAGCAACAGCGGTTAGGGCGCGTGTTTGGCGCCCAAGCGTATGAGTTACGGTGCAATCGCGCCAGGGAAATTTACTGAACTAGCCAAAAGCGTCAACAATAGTCACCGACAGATTGAGTCAAGCTTATTCGCCGAAAAAGGAACTTTCACTTGTTTCTCTTCAATTTGAAGGCTGAAAGTATTTTATTATGTATCGACACATCAATCAATGTAAGTGAGTCGGTTTATTGACTTTGAGAAAGAAAAATGGATTTAATGCTTTCTTCCGAGAGTATTTTGCTGAAAATCTGATTATGTCGCGATCAGAGGTTCATTCCCTCCTTTTTCAACTTTTTAATATTCGAAAATTTCATTCTGTGAGCATTTGAAATCTAGAAGAAAAACGAATCGACATAATTTTCTTCCCAGACGTTTAAAAAATAATTTATATTACACTTCTCTATCAAGTATTGCGGCAAGTGCTCAAGAAGTCACATGTACTTTTAGCGCATTAAGTTTTATCTGAAATCAACTAATCAATAAGAAAATCAAGGGAAATTATAATCGATTCCAATGCAGGAGGCCTCGTATAATGTGAGTGGGTAAGGAAAGTGCATACCTAAGTCACATATTCAAGGTATCTCAAGTTTGCGTCGTACCAAACGCAATGCTGAAAAAAATTTTCACTATCTTTTTTCAGTAGATACTTACACTAAAATGAACACCTAGTAGAGTCCAAAATATTCAAATGTGCGAGTAAATTTTAAGAAACTTTTAAGTCAAATTATCCAAAAAAAATATTCAAAAAGGGAAAAAGGTGGAGAACGTATTATTTTTAAGATTCAAAACCACATGAAATAAGCTCCATGCACACATGAAGGTTTTTTAAAGTATCTTAAGTTTGCCTCAATGAAAACGCAACGGTCTACGATTTTCTTAATTTTGAAATGTTTTTTGTGATAATTTGACGTTTAGTCTTGGTAAATTTATTTCCCACATTTGATCATTTCGCACTCTTCTAGGTTTTCATTTCAGTTTAAACATCTAATGAAAAGAAATAATGAAAGAATTTGACAGCGTTGTTTTTTGAACAATGCAAACTTCAAAAATTTGTTTTTGAAGATAATTTGTGTTTTGGAAACGCTTTTTGATTTCCTAACAAAATCATTTGATCAAAAAACAAAGCAAATCAACGTTCAGTGATAAAGTACTGTTGCGAACCACGGTGGCCGTGTTCCCAAAAATTTCTTTGACAGTGATCTTTGTGTCGCCTAGGTTAACAACATATTTTTGAAAAAAGCGCACAAAATAATACACACTTGTCTCCAATGATGCTTACGTTAAAAATGTATAAATACGTTACACATCTTAAACTCATATCTTATCATATTAACAACCTTTTAACCATATAGACAATCTGGTCGGTCTGGATTGTCTTTCTCCAGACAATCTGGTCGGAGAAATGCTGAAAAGTTTCGACAAATGGAGCTGTGTGGCACATTACTCTCGGGCAATACTTATTGCCAAAAAATAAACGATAGATAACCTTGGGCGCGGGGTCTAGGGAGGTCTCCTTTCCAGCAGTCCTCCTCCATCCTGCCCCTTCCCGCTGTGGAGAGATTTCTCTAGACTGACGGCGCCCTAGGGCGAAGTAAAAAGACGCCTAGCCCGAAGTAATGTGTCAAACGGTTCAAGGCTAGAGTCTCTTGACAGGGGGGTGTTTAGTAGGTAGTCTGGTAGCATGCGCTGCTAGGAGTCCCACACTCCGGGCGTAAATTGCCTTCACCCCCCAACCCAAAAAAAAATTTAAAAAAAAACCATATAATATTCGATCAATCTTCTTTGGTAAAAAGTAAACCAATAAAGAAATAAAACCAATCGCTTCCTTTATTGTTCTTTAATTTTTTATTACTGCAAACACCGCGGGTTTCGAAATAAACACTTATTCCATCCTCAATAAGAAGTTCGTTGAAATTGGTGACTAGGATTATTCAAAGTAAAGAAAGTAAAGTAGTAGAAAGGAAAAGTAAAAAGTAGTAACATGTACTGTCCTAATTATTATTCTGACAGGTCAGCAGTTTACGTGGCAGATGTTTTTTTCCGATTACTCAGCAAAGTACGTACAATAAATCTCTCCTCTTGAATTACTTCTGTTACTTCTTTACATCCGTCCTTGGTAAATTCATATGTGAATCCAATTCTATAGATCGTTGTATAGCCAATCGTAGTAGCGTAAAAGCCAATCGAACCGCTCCGCAAGAAATGTCTGAAGCTTACATCATTGCAAGCGCAACGGTCTCAAATTTGTTTAATTTTTTTATATTATATTATACAACCATTGTATTCGAGTGTTGATTATTCGTCGAAATAGTTCATATTTGTCGCGCGTTGTCTTTAGATGTCGCTAGTTTGATACATTTTATCTGGTTTATGTATTTAAATGCGTAAATCATTAGGAAATGAATTAAACTTGATAGTAAACTCCTTAATCTTCCAAGAAACTAATAAGGACCACCTTATTTCCCCTTCGTCTAATCCACACCGAAGGAAACAATCGAAAAATTGCTTCGAAAACACTATTTAAGAGGGCGAACGCAAAAATAAAATCATAAAAAATAAAAAGAAAGTTTATCCATTTAGTTTTGCGTATTCATGTTTGTTCGAACTTTCTAATTCGACTTTCGACCGTTATTGTTCGGTCTACTTCGAAGTTTATAGGAAACCAACCCACACGCACAATTCCTAGCTCCTCGAACCACACGCAACAAATTAAGGTATCACCATACCGGGTAATGATTAACCACATGCTAGACTTGCCATTAAGCGCGGTGGCAAAAAAGAAGGAAATAGAGTTTATTGTACTGACCGCTAAATTGAATGATTTCAACCCATCAACAAGAAGGAGGATAGCGGAAAAAATCGGGAAACGCAGAAAAATGAAGGACAGATCAACATTAACCACTCTAGGCCAAGCAACAACTTGGCTGAAACATGCAATCAGGGCATCGCAAAGCTACTGCGACACACCGTCAAAGAATACAAATCCATACGACTTATAGAATCCAGCAGCAAATACCAGTTAAAAAACAGCCTGGAATCCACAAAAGACAAGCGACAGCGAAACAAAAGATCAGAAATCTACAGAATTGATTGCTTGAAATGCTAGGAAGTTTATATCGGACAAACAAGACGACTAATAAACACCAGAGCACGAAAGCACATAGTGAAGCGTCAGCAACAAAAAAGAAAGGAAAGTTGAAAAACTTCAGATCAGCTGTAGCTGATAATTATCATAAAAGGATATGATATAACAATTGATGACGCAAAACCGGTAAGGGAGGCAAGGGATACAAGAGAATTAGACGCCCTGGAAAGCCTGACGATTCTAAGAGAGAAGAATATGGGTAATTGCCATTTCTAGCTTTTCCGGCTAATCATCTAAAATTGGAAAAATTTAAGTCGCCTTAATTACAGATTCACTAAGTGATTTTTATTGACTAAGTTAAGCACTGTATATGATTTAGTGAAGCCCCTTGAGTCGCTGAAGAAGACCGAACGATTACGGTCGAAAGTCGACTTCGAAAGTTCGAACAAAAATAAACGTAAAACTAAAAAAAAAAAAACTTCCTTTTTTATTTCTTTAAGGTAAAATATACTTTGCGAAGATAGAATCAATCACAAATAATAAAATCGTTCCAAAAATAATAGAAGATCGTTCGCGCAGGTTGCAGTAACCCAGTCAACACAATCAACCCAATAACAACCTACACAGCAAACTGCCCAGCAAAATTCAAGCCCAATTTCAAAGATAATAATGGCTAATCATGCAAGATAATAATGGCGAATATGATCCAAACCATGTTTGCTGCATTAGAAAAAAGGAACAAATCCTAAGCACTAACGAGAATTTTTTTTTTCTTCGAAAATAATTGACCCAGAAGGGCGCAACTTACCCCTTCAAAACATAAAATCTGTCAAAATTAACACAGCACAGCATTGTGGAATGGAAAATTGAAAAATCAAATCTAATAAACTAGTACGCTTCCTGATACAAACCATCTATATTGATGTTCCTATACAGGACAAGAAAACAACTAACTGGAAAGCGTTTCGCATTGACCAAAAAAATTAATTTTGAATCACTTGAAACCGTCGAAGACATCGACAATGTCATTAATGACATTTATAACTTAATCGAAAAAAACGTACAGGCAAAAAAGGACGATCACCACTCCGAAAAGGGAAACCAAATAATCTCCCTCAGAATATTAAACAACTGATTAGGAGAAGAAACTAAAACCTTATAAGAACGTCACATTTCCTCTGTTGAATATTGCGGAAATAGTGATTTTACATCGACTCAATAAAGTAATATTCGAAAAAGGTATAATTTCGGATGAACAATTTGGCTTTAGAGCTGTACACTTTATTGAACTCCAGCTAGTAAGAGTATTCCAACACGAAAGATCAGGCTTAAACCTTAAAAATTCGACTGGCCTAGTTATGCTTGACATAACCAAGGCCTTCGACAATGTCTGGCATGCAGGACTTATTTTCGAAATTCACCAATTGAATATGACATTGCTCCTCACTCAAATAAGCGGCTCCTTATTAGAAGGCGGAGCTTTTCGCGTCAGAATTGGCAAACAAGCCTAAACCCCATTGAAGCTGGCCTCAAGAACAGAGTGCCACATTAGCATTCCAGCATTCCAGCACAATCTTTTAGAAATGATCTTCAGAATTAGATGGATACAAACGAAGACGATATACTTTCAGATGTAATTCGGAAGATAATTTATCAGACGTACCCAGTGAGAACGAAGATACGGATGACTCCTTGGATGATTGAGAGGGCGATTCCGATGACAGTGAAATGACGAAGAGAGAAATATCTATAAACAACAACAACAATATATTCCTTTCTTTTTCGTCAGGCATGCGAACTTAAACGACTTGAACGACACTGACCACATATGCAGCATGGATATATACACTGCGAAATTAAATAAAATTGAAGCAAAATATATGGCTGCCTTGGCATATGGGATCATATATGTTAAGATAATAATAATAAACTTTTTGCCCTTGAAACACATTTTCATCTCTAGAGTTGCGTACCAAACTTCTGTTGATAACTTAATGTGTTATGTCACCAAATCATCAGTGAAAATTTTTAAGTTGTCAAAACTGACTAGGGAAGATTTAACTGATAAAGGGGTTAGCTCATTCAAATCAACCATCTCTGCAAACACTGACATTGTCTTGAAGTCGAATTATTGGCCAGCTGGTGTACTTGCCAAGCCGTTTGCAACGAGATACAGAAATATTCGATGATCAATAAACGAGATCCCAAAGCTCTAGTGACTTGCAACCTTAATGACTTCTCTAAAAAGCATGACGTCCATCCTAAAACATCTACTTTAAATCCAAACGAATCTATTTCAAAACTGTTCAATGTAATTTCTCTTCTGTTAATAAAAAATGTGTCACTATTTATTACCAAAATGTACGAGGGCTAAAGACCAAACTTGAGGATTTATTTCTCATACCAGCTTAGCAGAGACTCTATCATTTGTTTCTCTGAAACTTGGTTGAATGATTACATTCTGAATAGTTGTTAGAATAGTTGTCATTCTTAGTGCCCTACGAGCTAAAGATAAGGCACATCGTGTCTTTAAATCACTTAGCACTATCGAAGCAAGGGCTAATTTTGGCGGGTTGCGTGGTTTTGCCAAAAAAGAAATTAAATATGCTATAAAAACATATTTTAACAGTCAAGAAAGTTCTCTCGTGGCAAATAATCCAAAACCATTTTGGTCATACATCAGGTCACTGAAAAATTTTTCCTGTTCCGGCCCTAGAAAGATCCATTAGAACGGTATAGAAGTTTCCTCCCCTCAGTAAATTTCGGATTTATTTGCCCAATTTTATTCTTCAACCTTTTCTCTTCCTGCTCTAGATTTGTATCCTGTTGACTTATTCGAATCGTTTTCCTTTCACAACTTCTGTTATGTTTACAGATGAATCTCAAGTCAATTCCTTTATCAATTTTCTTGATACATATGTCAGCCCTGGACTAGATGGTCTACCAAACATTTTTGTGAAGTCGTTAGTCAATTCTCTAAGCTTCCCTTTGTCCTTCCTCTATAACTTAAGCTTGAGTACTGATCCGTTCCTTACGTGTTGGAAAAGTGCTAATATTGTACCAATATTGAAAAGCGGTGATCCAACGTCGGTTACCAATTATCGTACTATTTCTTTGATTTCCTGCTTTCCAAAGTTACTTGAACGATTAGTTCACAATCGACTTAAAAACTTATCAGCACGTATTATTGAACCAGAGCAACATGACTTTCACAAGGGACACTTCACTACCTCCAACTTAATGGAGTTCACGAACAGTTTGTTCAGTTTGATCTTCACTGATTTCTCCAAGGCCTTTGACATAGTGAACCATCGTCTTCTTTGCCATAAGCTTGACGCTCTTGCCCTCTCAGGTGCAGTTTTATTTTGGATTTCATCTTATCTAGTAGATCGTCTTTGTCTCCCTAGTCTCCCTAGTACTTCGTCTACTCCTTTTTATCCTTCATCAGATGTTCCTCAAGGTCCAATCCTTGGTCCTCTTTTCTTTTTATTGTTCATAAATGATCTCCCTTTTTAATGAACTCGCCATGTCTACTGCATGCTGATGGTTTTAAATAATTCGAGCAGTCAAATTTCATCTAGACTGCCAACTCCCTTAAGCAGACCTCATTGCTTTGAATAATTGAAAACTTCAAACTTTTTAAAACCTAACATTACGAAATGTCATAAAATGGCCTCTTCCCTCACGGAGTCTTCTTTGATATTTAACTATATGTTACATGATTCTTTGCTCTCTGAGGTATTCAGTCACAAAGACCTGGGAGTAACATTTGACCGGAACTTAAATTTGGTAACCATATTTTCAATGCCATTACCAAGGCGCCAAAAGTTTTTGGATTTCTGTAAGGCTTCTGTAAGATGGAATACATAAGTAAATAAATAAAAGTGCATTTACTGCTGAATTGCTGCTCTAAAGCATGCTTAGAGTTGGTGATTCTATTAGACAGTATATGCTTCTCGACACATCTGAAAATAATGACATAAGTGACGAAAGAAGGCGCCAAGCAAAATGACAAGCAAATTATCAGAATAATTTACTTTTAAAGCACCTCTGTCTCAGCAACTGGAAATAATATAAAAAAAGCGAATCGTAGATCCAAACAAAACATAAAAATATATTATCCACATGAAAAGGGTTGGCCGTGCTAATCAGTCGATTTTGAATCACTCCATTCTGAGAAAAACTGTAAAAAGGACGAAAAAGAAGTAACTTCCTTCAGAGTAAACAATGAACTTAATCGAAACGAACAATAATGAAAGCTCTCCGGAATCAGAAGTTTCTGCCTGAACCTTCCCCTTGAGGTACATGTAGAGCTTACAGATAAACTTTTCTTGTTGATTGGTCGAAACCATTTAGTTTAACCGTCGGTAGGGTATCTGACGCATCTTTTCAAAGTCAGATTGATGAAAGTTCGGTGCAACTTCAAAAAAATTTAAACTTATACACAAATATTCCCATGCTGAACAGCGTTAGCTATTAATTTTTATTAATTGTGGTTACTTTATACACTTTTTATTCATACCAATAAAAAAAAATTTCAAAATCTTGTAAGGGAATAACACAGTTCCATAAAAATGGCCTTAATTGTTCCATAAAAGGAGGAAAAGTCAAGATAATTATAATGGTCGGTGTTATTTATTATTAGCTCTGTCACTGGGTAATCGAATCAACGCCAATTGATAGGAATAAATCGAAGTTGTCTGAAGTTTTCAACGGCTTGAAAGGTTTCCGCGTTTCAAAGTTTTTTTTTCAGTATTGAATGTTTTTGGATGCACCCGAATGTTTTTTAGATCGAGCACCCGCTAAAAATAAATACAAAAACTTCATGGAAAAGTGATCAAACAGTGTGACAACTCCTAAACCGTTCAATCCTAAATAGGATCCTCAAAAGGAAGTCCTATCTGAAGCGCGGTATTCCCCAGAGACTGTAAGGTTAGATTATTCATTTTTCATACTCTCTGACTAATTAGCAGTTCCGCTGACATAAGGACGTAGAATAATAGGTTAATCAAAAATGACTACTATTATCACAACGGTATTCAAACCCTTAGAAAGATGGTCAGAATGTGTGGAATTTTCGCGACAAGCAATACACTAAATAATTCATCTGGGCCCATTTTTCGCAATAAAATTTGTTTTTTATAAAAAAGAATGGCAACTTACTCGCGCTATTAATATTATTTATTATAATTTTATCCGCAGGCTAAAAATTCCCTTCTACCTCAAAGTTTCCATGTTTGCATCTAAGGTTTGCATTTGCTAAGGTAAAAGCTTTTCCCATCTGTTATTATTGCTATCATTCCATCAGTATTTCATCATATTCTGTTTCCTTTGAAGGACTTCACTAGAGCGTAAAACGACAGAATATAAGTTTGATCATATTTAATTTGAATATTCCTCACATATTTTCTAAACGATCTTTATCCTGCAAAAAAATACGCATCTGCTGCATCTTTCTGCTGAAAATGTTGCTTTCCTTTGAAACAACACTTGCTGTGCTTTACTTTTCTCAAATGGCTTACTAAAGCGAGTAAAGGTCTTAGTCGAAATTAGTTCGCGTAAATTAATTACGAACGCGTTGTCATGAGAAAAAGCATGACTGATTTTAATGACATTTTTTTCAAAATTATGGTTTAAATCCTTTTAAAATGATGATTTGCACTATCCTTCAATCCCTTTTAACTTTTCGTATACAATCCATTAACTATCAAAAAACATGTGCTGGTAAAAAGTCAAACACCTTATTTTTGGTCGATACGAAGCTATATCAGCATCAGTCCATCAGCATCTGCCTTAAGGAATCCCAGAAGTGTAACCACTTAGGGTGAACTCCTTGAGCCTTTTTACTGTCATGTCAAATACCTGCTAACACTGCTTTCGAAAATTTCAAGACAGGAGCTGTAAACAAGAATTGTTTTCCCCCCAAATCAATAATATTGTCCTAAAAACGCAAATAAAGTTCGGAGGTAAGAGTTCCTCCTTCTTCTGTATGCGTTATTGATATCAATATGTGAATAACATACCCACATATATAATTGGGGAAAATTTTTGTAATGGCGCAAAATCACCGAAATAACGATGAAAGAAATTGTTATTTTGCATGGAGGATATTGCCGCTTACTCAGCTTGTCATAATTATCGTTTATTTATTAAATTATGACAATGAAATAATAATAAAAGCAACGAAAGACAAAAATACAAATAATGAGAATAATTCGCGACTTAAATGCCAAAGCACATGTTTATATACGGATTGAAAAATTGAAAACAATTACAACTTCGACTTGTGAATCATCACGTGCCACATATCCTTTTTTGTTATATTTATTCGTTTTAAAAGTACAAAGTCAAGTTGTTGTGAAGGAAGCAGCTCTTTACAATAAATAAAGAAATATTTCGGCTCATCTTTTGTTACTATAACGACACACTTACAGGAATCAGACAAATAAAAAAATATAAGTGGGAATAAAATTCCATTTGAATCTCCACAAGCATTTCATTTTTCCTTGGATTGAGGATCGCGTTACAATCACACCGAATCTGAATGTAAAACGGCAGGTTTTGATATATGACTCTCGAAATGAAAACGGACAGATGATAAGGAGGCATCTTCAGAAAAAGGATATGTTCTCTATCCTCTCTCTCACTATTTGTTCGGATTAACCTTTAGCTGTCCTTGTGTATGGAAACAAGGAAAATGAGATTATTGCTTTGAATTGTGTGACTAAAATATTTACTAATCAATCTATGGAAACTTATATGCATGGAAGAAAATGCATGCCAAGGCAAGTGTCATATAAATGTTGCAGATGAATCCCCCGAAGAAATTAGCTGGAAAAATTGAAGCAAATCAGGCTTTCGCGTAAAATTGGGCTCGTTCCTTCAGACTTAAAATAACTCAAAATATTAATTAAAAAACAAGTTTTCATTTGGAAATCACCTTATTGCTAATTCGATCATCTTTAGTAGAAATCCACGTTCTGGAGCAATAATCTGCGCACAAAGGCGAATATTCGTTTTTTGATTTGCCATTCCACGTAGTCCTTACAAATGAGAAAATCATTCAAAGCATATTTCATCCTAGAATTTGACTAAGAAAATTTCCAACACAGCCGCCGAAGCATAAGTTGGCTACATTTTTTAAATATTATTTAAATTTCCATCCGCTTTTGCCTTGAAACACTTTCTAGGATATAATTAAAAATTGATAAATTTATTGATCAGAGTCACATAAATTATATAGTTCTACCGAATAATTTAGACTTCAAATACTTTATGCAAAGTTATAAAATATTTTCGGAGTGGAGTGAAACAGAATTGCATTTAGGGAATAATTGATGGCTGAATGTCGAAATTTTTCAAAATAAAATGTCATTAAATATTGGTTTATGTGTATTTAATGGTTTATGTTTTTCGGTGTGCACGTGAAATTCTATTCACAAGGGTAAATGTTTCCAATTACGAGGGTGGCCTGAAAAGTTTCCGACCCAATAATGATGCAAGACATTTTCTTTCAAAATTTAATTTTTTAATTTTTCTATAAAGTCTCCTTGTAACTCTACAGACTTCTCCCAAGGATGCTGCCATCTCTTTAACGCGTCCAAACAGTACACGGGGGTTTTCTCTTCAAAATAATTGTTAACGAAGGTGATTGCCTCCTTATTTGAGAAAAATGCCTGTCCTCCGAACGCAACTTTTAGAAGTCGCTCAGGGTTCCATCTGGTGAGTAAGGTCAAGTAGTTCAAACCTGAATCCGTGGATTTTCGCCATGGCTACCGCCGAGGTGTGAGACGGCCCGTTATCTTGGTGAAACAGGGTATTCTTTTTTTTTTGCAAATGTGTTCGGTTCTCCGCAATTTCTGCCTTCTGCTTGGCAAGTAATAATGCGTAGTACGCTCCTGTAATGGGCTTTCCTTTCTGAACATAACCGATTAAGATAACTCCATGAATATCCCAAAAAAACAGTCGCCATCACTTTTGCAGCCGAAAAAATTATTTTTTCGGAGCTGGTTTCCTCATTCTTTTCTAAATTCTCACATTGCAGTCCACTGTTTTAGTTGTATGTTTGTTTTGAGGTTATATTGATGTATCCAAGTTTCATCTACATTAATTAATCGGCGCAAAAACTCGGATTTATTGCGCCTTAACGGCGCCAATAGAGCGTTGGAAATGTTCATTCGAACATGTTTTTGGTCTAACGTGAGCAATCGCGGCATTCAACGCGCGGACAGCTTTCAAATGTCTAAATATTCATTTAATATGTGTTAAATAACGTTCTTTGGACATTTTCATAACCTATTTCTCTCACTTTAATTCGGCGGTCGTGTAACACCATTTGGTGAACTTTAGCAACCTTATCCTTAGTAGTCGCAGCTTTTGGACATCTGGAACGATCATCATCTTCTAAGGTCTTACGGTCACGTTTAAATTCAGTTGTCTAAAATTCCATTGTAGTAAATGATGGTGCAGAGTCCTTATACACAGATTCCAACTCATCTTTGATTTGCGTAGGCGTATTGCCTTTCAAAAACAAAAATTTCATAAAAACTCTCCATGTTCACAAAAATACTGACATCGACTGACTCATACGACTATCAAATAAAAATTGTTCGTCCAAAATTGCTGAGTGAGTAACTGTCAAAAGATGCACAACTAAATTCACTAGGTTTTAATAACGAGTACCGCTATCTTTGCGTTGTGGTCGGAAACTTTTAAGCTCACACTTTGGAGAGGGCGTCTAAAAGGAGGAGATACTAATAGCCTATGTAGAAAATAAAGCGATAAAGATAGAGAGCATGTAAATCATACGACGTAGATAAGAGAAGAAGTCGCGATGGTTAGGTTTTTGTAATAAAATAAATGTGAGGATAATTTTACCGGTGTTTTTGTATATTTTTTGAACAATTGTATATGTATGGATACAGGTTTCGAAAGAAATTTTAATAGACATCTTGCCGCATCAACAAGGTATTTTTTTCCAAATACCGATTCACCTGAAAAATTGGAGTCGAATATTGTTAAACTGGGAGTTATTTCGAAGTGTTAGCGCCTGCTTGTGGTTACTATTTGGTTCGTGCTAGGGCTGTATATGCTTGCGCTATAGTAATGTGTTATATTACTCGCCAAGTCAAATCAATTGAAAAAGATTTGACCATTTCTCGCATAAGAAAATTCGAGGAGAGCTCTCTAATTTCTTGAAGATAGTCCCTGCGGTGGGGGTCTAAACACAAAAATGTGTTACGAAATCAGGCTCTCCCAAAGAATATGTTGTTGAGAGATTGCGGCTCATCAAAGTAATCCTTATAAAAAAGCAAAAACTTCTACGCACCAGGATATGGATGCTAGCGCATCCATTAACTGTTTGCCACTTCAGCGCTTTACCTTTTTGTCTTCTGAGGTTTGTACCCTGTTGCTTAGATTCGGTGGTCTACTGTATAAGTTTTGCATAAGTTTGCATAAGTTTTTGAAAAACTCATTACTGTGTTCCACAGACGTCAATTCATGTAAAATACGTGTTCGCAATGTTTGATCTCTGGGAAATTTGACTGATATTATCCTTAAGCTATATGTATCCGCGTGATAATTTTGACATCACTGAGGTTGATGCATTTATTCTATGATGCGGCTATTCTCCATAAGGGAGTTCCTTGTCAAAAACATGAACCTGGTGGTTTCAAGTGGTCATAATTCTATTCCAAAGCTTCCTTATTTTGCGGTATTCAGAAACACCGTATCGATCTTACGTCTCTATAAAGATAGGTGCGAATATGACAAAATGATGCAAACGAAAAAACATGTTTATGGATTATAAAACATGAAAAATTAATTTCGGAAATTTCTGCATGTTTTTGAGTGTCAAAAACCTATTCGTCTATAATGTTTTTCCTTTTTCGGGAAGAATTTCATATAAAATACAAGACACATACAACCAATGTGCTATTAATGTAACAAGGAACAAGCAAGAAGAAACGACACAGTCGAAAATTCCACTAATGTTCAAGACGGCAGGTCGTTAGTCCTTAGAATAAGGTTTGCATCCAAGGTCAGACAGTGGAAAGTAAGCACTGAAGTGGCTTTCCGATTAAATTACTTTGACAGACGATTGCTTGTGCTGAAGCATGTTTTCCAACATGTTGCTGAGCACGCATTTGGTGAAAGGTAGGTGGTTTAATTTTTATCAACTTATCATATTTTTGTCATCTTATCCCTTCAAATCTTTGTATTCCAATGAACAAAACAGTTGATCCCAAAAGTTCGTAGTCTACCCTATAAATGACCTGCCAGTGATGACTTCCAGTGACCGCTAACTTTTAAACGATACATGCAAAATTTGACAGCTGTCAAATAACTGATTTTTAGTACATGGGGTTGAGAGTGAAGACATTTTTGACCTCGGGGGAAAACTGGATTAATTGAAATTTCGAATCTTTATCAAACATGATTTTTGTTAACAAAAGAAAAACTTCTGGAGCCAAGGATTACATTAGAAAATATTATTCAGACAATAGAGGCTGTCACCGACAAAAAAATCGGAAAAATCCACAAAATAATTTTGAATACAGATAGCTAAGACTAAAGATATCAACAGAATGTGCTGGCCATTTCTTGGACGAATTACAAGAAAGGACGAATTACAGCTATGCGAAGCTGTGTATAAACTGGATACCGCGTGAGCTCACAGTTGATCAAAGGCAACAATATGCAAAGTGCAATGTGCAAACAATGCAAAGATATTCAATTGTAATACAAATAAGACCTCCCACCGATATTTGATATTGAAATAAACTTAACAGTTTCAAAGCATTCACGGATGCGAATGGAAAAATATTCATCGAATATCTTTAAAAAGACCATACAACAACAGCGACTATCACAAAGCGTTGTTAGAACGTTGAAGGGTGTAATTCTTCCGAAAAAAGTGTTTCCATTCGAGGAACTAAAAACTTTCTGGCTCATCCAAACAATGAATCTATAAAAACCGTATTATATTCGATTTAAAAAATGAATATATATTGATCTAACAACAGCAAACTAATTGTTTTTTATAAAAAATTCTTGTTGACAGTATCTCATAAAATTTGACAGAAAAAAAGAGCACTTAGACTTAGAATTTCTTGCGCCAGATCTATGTCAGACCAAAAACTTTTGAACCCATGTAGTATCATATATAATCTTTCACATTGTAGTTTTTTGGAATTAGAAATAGTCAAAATGGTGGAAAGTCAAAAATAAAAGGATACAGCTAAGATGCTGGTGCTGTTCCTATTGTTAGAGAAATGCGACTTACGCAATTTCATAACACAGTACAATCCATATCCTCACTGATTAAAACGATATTTATAAAAATAATTTCAAACTGTAAGCAAACTGAATCATGGTATAAAATAACTTCAAATCCTCAATCTTTTACGGAACAAAATGATATTGCGAAAATGGCCAAAAAAATTATCATATTCTCAGAATCATATGGTGACAAAATGTTTCTTCCTGTAAGAAAAATTCAAACAAATTTTCGCTTTCGTTCTTTATATAGAGTTTGACGTTGTGAAAAGGTCTTGTACCCTCAAGCTATTTATATCTAAATAAAGTGTGCAACTCCTCCGTTTTAATTTAATTTTTTTTTCTGTTAAATTCACAAGGAGAGATAAGGGATTGTCGCTCTTTTCCTAGCTTAGAGATTTCAGTCATGTGAGGTTATCTCACGCTTTTTTTGAGACGTATGATAAAAATATATTGCATGTTTCCTTGGAAATGTACCTTTATTTATTATCGTGGCAAATTCCACTACGGGGAAAAACGGAAACTTTTAGGATTACGACCCACTGTTAGGTATATTTTTATGTATGGTGTTTAGTAGATCCTATCCTGCAGGAGAATTTATTTCACATTATATACAGATGATTAACAAAAGTGTGTGGTGTATCCTTAGCTGTCAAATTCGTTTGGCTTAGCAATACCTGCTAAGCATTGACTTTAAGAGTAAATATTTTAAATTGATCTTCCTTTGTCCTTTCCAATTTATGTCAATATTTAAAGTGCATTTCAAGTTGCTTTCCAGACTTGAGCAATTCATGTAGGCAAGTCCTTTTCAAATTAGGTGCAGATTTATCCTATCTTTTCGGGAAAAAAGGCACCTTCAAACACTTTTCTTTTCCCTAAAGTATCTCAAAGTAAGATATAATTCATCAGGTTGTAAACGTAGACAGTAATTTTCGAGCAAAAAATTGGTAGACGAAGGAAATAAAAATAAATAGACAAGAAGGTTTATTGACACATCAACTGGGAACCGTATTATAAAACCAAACAAGTTTGGCCATTCGAATTTCGTATTCTGGTCATCAAGAGCGTAATTTATGCAGAACACAAAAGATACCGACACGAGAAAACCTCAACATCGTATATGCAAACAACGTAATATAAGTCACTCTTCCTTTCATTTTCAAAACTTTTGCTGATTGGGATTTAATAGATGTGTCGTTGTTGGTTGAAATTGAAGGAAGCTGCTACAAATCCGAAGAGATTGCATAGATTATTGTTGGATGTTATTTCGTTGATTAGATTTAAAGGAAACATGTATTGGTAAACTATGATTTATTGTTCAGGGTTATATGTACAAAAATTTCTTTATTAAGAGCTTAATAAAATTTTATTAGTCTCCTTTTAATTTAGAGCACACTTGCACATGACGAAGAATTATAAATGTATTAAAATTTATCCATGTCTTTCTGTTTCATTGCAGGTAATTATTTTGATTGTTTATGGCTTACTAGGAGTTTGAACCGTGTCAACATAAACTGTGGTATGTACTCATGTGCTAATAGACAACATGCCTGAAAATGTTAGTTCTGACAATTGCACACTTTCGTCTGTGAATTAATCGATTTAGTAAAACCTTTTCTATACTCAACAAAACAAAAATACAAAAAATAGTGTGGTTGACATCAGGCATTGTATCGTACAAATAGTTCTTAAAAATGTGTTTAAATGACAAAGGGTCAGTCTGGAATTGTCATGACAACAAAGTCTTATTGCTTGTGTTGGTTTAAAAAAGGATATTTTTGCATATAAAATGGAAGGCATGTGTTAATTGTCAAAGAGAGAATGAGGTTATTTCGATCAAATAAGTAAGAATAATACATACTAATCCTGGCATTTATTTGTCCTATATCTACGAAAAATACGAGATAACCATAGCGATTTGTTTGTGGAGAGCAACAAACTCATGAACTTAATCAAAGCTACCATCTGCAATGATATTATCGACACAAAGAAACTTATTATTAAGACCAGATTTCAAAGGGCTTTAAAATATAGTCGTTTATATCCAAAAAAATCCCTATTTTTCGTATTCCAATCCTTTCGATAAAGTGCTTTGACTTCATAACAAAGCCAAAAGTCAACCGTCTAAAATCCAAAATAGTTACAAACGCAATGCTGTCAATTTTCTTGACTTTTTGTTTTGAATAGATGAATCAACTGAAATCAAAAACCAAGTAAAGTGCAAAAACAATTGAAAATCCAAATAAAATTAGCGAAATTTAACGTAAAATTATCCAAAAAATTTGAGGCACTTGCGTTAGCAATGGTGCGAATTGCAGGCACTTCTGGATAATTGAAACTGTCTCACAGCTCAATTTGAGGCGTTTTGATTCCTTTAAATACGTGTGTTCCAGAACACGAGCAAAAGCATTTTTCGTGTATTTAATTTCACATACGTTATTCCTTTAGTTGTAATAGTTCATCCATTTGATAACAACAAATGAGTTTGTACATTAAGGATGAATCGTAGGCTTGTTTTTGGATATAATAGATATTTTCAAACACAAAAAAACGCAGTTTGAAAATTATTGACGAACAGCTGATGACCTATTCCGATGCCACAATTTCAGTGCTCGACAAACCTTGTTAGGAGAAGAAAAGCTGACGTACAAGATCAATCTGCCAACACCCAAACACAACAACTGCTTGAAGTTTATTCAATCCAACTTACCTTTCTGTAGGGATTAATAACTTTTATGTAGGGATTGTTTCCTCGCATTCCTCTAGTAAAAAGCCCAGGATGTAAAAAGACGGACGCCGTCAAATGACAGACGAATAAGAACGGACTAATGATGGCTACAATTTGTCGGAACAAGTCCTCACCAACAGCACAGAATAGCCCGGAAGACATAATATACCTCACTTGATATTTCATAGTCGGATGTACATTTAATGTTTTCTTAATTTTTGTTATTTTTACTAACGACTATCAGGTGAAAAAAATATTATAAAATTATAAATTCGCCCAGCTATGTTAAGCAAAATATAGGCGATTCAAATTATACTAAACATTCTATAAAAAGTGAGCAGGGTAGTACTTCATCTGCATCTAATGATTAGTACGCTGCATTTTAGATACAGAACGGGTCCTTGATAGGGAGGCCTTTGTACGAAAAGGGTCGGGTGAAAAAAGTCGAAAAAAATGTGAACCTATAAAAAGAACTCCCATTGTTGGTGAGAATCAATTGAAAGAAATCAAAAGACAAAAGCGATTAAAAAAATAATTCTTACTGAAAGCTTCCATTTCAGCATTTAAAATTTAAGAGTGTTCTGCTCAACCCGCTTTTGATCGAAAAGTTATTTGAGAGAGGATATAGAGGAGCGACAATTCCAATCGAACTCACGTTTTTGCCTGGCTAACCAAATTTTTAATGGAGTCTATTTTTGGAGTCAGCACAGGCGAGTGTGGTCTTTAGTTCCCTGCATGATAATACTTAAATAGAACTCTTTTGTCCTACATAAGCCAAAAAGAGCCTAAATTCCTTGACCTTCATGTGTTTCTATTCTGATGTTTAATTCCACTGTAGTCACTTATGAGCTTAAAAATTAAGCTTGGAATAAATCTTACACCTTTTTCTGCAGTAGAATGTGTTGTGCGATTGGATTGCCAATCGAAGATGGCCAACATTAGTTTACATCGTTGCAAAAGCGTTCAGTTTTTCTCTACTTTTTTATTTTTTTCATCTATTTGCCAAATGTTTTCCATTTTCAATGAGACGAATTGAGAACATAATTCATTTCAACTATCCAAGGAACATTAAGAAATATATGAGAAAAAAGCAAGAGCCGGTTGCGTTTGCAAGGATGAAACTAAACTTCAGGTTTGGACCGATTGATACATTGACCCAAACAATCAAGGCATTTTCACAATAACCTTACGATCCCTACAGGATTTCTTTTTATCTTTGGTACATATTTGTTCAGCATAAAGTCTAACGGCTACGCTTATCTTTTATTCAAATCTAATACTATCTCCGCTTTGAGCCGTCTGATTCAATTTTTGTATTTGCTGGGGACAATTTGACTATACCTGCTCTTAACACTTCTTCCTTTTCAATATGCACACACTTCTGTGCCCAGGTGCCTCTGGAGATTCGATTTCCCATTTATTAGGTACGATTATATCGTAGCAACATACAGCGCTAACACTCTTGGGCGACCTATCTTAGACAGAGATAGTGAAAGCACACCAGGTTGACAACTGTATTGCAATTGTACACAAGAGCTTTGAATGTGAAACGAAATTTAAAAGACGTAAACTTAAAAGAAAACTTCCCAATCCTTACAGAATTCCACTTATTTTGGTCGAATACCTTTAGCTCGAGTTTTTAAAGCTGTATTTACGCTATGGTACAGGCTTGATTTTCTGCCCGCGATTCAAATTGTGCGGATGCGCGGTTCAAGACAACACCTGTTACCCTTATCCTTCACCACTTGCCTGGGTACTCACAGTTAACCAAATAGTGGAAGGCCTCAATGGGAAGGGTTTCAAAGCGATAACGTACGCTGACGATATCGTTACACTGATAAATGGAAATTTCCCGGAAACCATGTCGGAATTGATGCAGACCGCACTCTCGCATCTTTTTGAGTGGGCGAAACTAAACGGACTGCGCATCAATGCCGACAAAACGCAGCTTATGCTTTACACAAAGCGCTGTAAACCGGAGACATTTACACCCCCGACCATTGACGGAAAACATATCAGTTTAGTAAACAAGGTGAAATACTTAGGAGTAACCTTGGACAGTAAACAAACTTGGACTCCACACATACGAGCATTCAGACGGAGAGCTACGGCGGCGCTCTCCACAATGAAAAGACTAGTGGGGAAAACCTGGGAAATAAAACCCAAAATTGCCCACTGGATCTACACAACAGTAGTGAGACCTATAACCACCTACGGGTCATTGGTTTGGTGGCAGGCACTACAATAGCAAACCATTGCAAAAGAGCTAGAGAAGATCCAGCGAATGGCCTGCTTTGGCATCACGGTTGCCATTAGGACTACGCCAACTGCTGCAATGGAGATAATGCTTAATCTCATACCACTCGACAAATTCATCTTCAGAGAGGCATCACTTGCGAGCATCACATTAAAATCCACATATGGGTTATCTAACCACACTCAAACGAGGCACGTATGCATTTTGAAAAAAATGAAGAGAATGTACCCTCAAGTAAGAGGGAGCTGTATAGAATTCAACCAATATTGGATACAACAATTCCAAACAAAATCAACATTCCGACAAGAAAAGCGTGGGAAACGGTAGATTTCACATCTGGAAGTGAGATCATGGTCTACACCGATGGTTCCAAAACAGACAAGGGAAGCGGCGCTGGAACAAATACCTTCAAATACCTACAAATACCCTCGGACAGTAAGTCGGCACTGCAGGCGCTTGCCTCTAACCGCGTAGTTTCACAACTGGTGCAGCATTGTAGGCAGGGTGTCAAAACTGCAACAAACTGAGTAAATGTAAAACTGACATGGGTCCCTGGACACAGTGGTGTAGAGGGAAATGAAAGAGCGGATGAATTAGCGAGAGCTGGATCAGCCGACCGAAATGCCACTAGAATAGACACAATTAAAGTGCCACTAGCAACGGTAAAAAGGGAACTAGACGAAATCCTCTGGAAAGGGACAGATACGGCTTGGAATGATAGGAACGACTGCAGGATAAGCCGAGCTCTTTGGCCTCACCCTAATCAAATGAGGACAAAACAACTCCTGGGGGAAAAACCGAAGTGGCGTTAGAACATTGATGGCAGTATTAACGGGCCATAATCTTCTAGGTTAACACGCCAAACGAATAGGAATCCGAACGGATGACACTTGTCGAGCTTGCGGCGAGGAGGAAGAAAGTACAGAACACTTCCACCTAGATTGCCCGAGTCTGGCCAACAAACGCCTTACTTGGCTGAGATGTACTGGGGCAACAGAATTGGATCACTTGGCGACCACAGAGCTGGGAGAACTCCTTGGCTTCTGTAGGACGACAGGATGGACCATCTGTAAACAATAGTACTACACATGGGGAGCTAAGGGCCGAGTTCTGGCCTATGCTAAATTCCAACAAGTGGAACCCAGTACAATAATAATAATAAAAACAATAATAATAATACCCTTATCCTTCGCCATATCTGTGGCTGCCCAAATTGCAAAATTTTCAGGTTGTAAAACTGTGATATGGTTCTAAAGCTTGCAGATTTTGTTGAGCTGTAGATAGGCGCAGAGCAAAAATTCAGGTTGCAAGATCACCACCTGTTTAAGTATCGTCTGCGTAGACTATGATTTCAATCCTTGTGATGCAGTTCTACTGTGTTTTTCTTGTTTGCTGTTAGCAAGGTTGACATTGTAAATGATCTGTGTATTCACTAGTTGATTTCCTCATGAACGTTAGGATCTAAAGTAGTCAAATTCGAGGACAAATGGGTTTCCTTCCCTGAGTTTTATCCTGATAGTTGCTGTAAAAATCTAAAATCTCGACTTCAAAAAAAGTCATGTATCTCTTAATTTCAACGCATTTTCGATCTAGTCCTGAGTTCATCAGTAGTTCTCAGGCAAACCCTTCATTTTGTTCTATGTCCTTTATGAACTTATTCTTATGTTATGCTGGCCATCAAACTATCGCATCGTAAGTTATTATTGCTCTCATATTTGTAGTTTAAGATCAATGAGTTTTAAGATCAGTGAGATTGTGTTTAAGTGATTATGTCCATCCCATCTGTGTCTTCGTGACTGAGACTTCGCCGAGGTCGAGTCTCAGATCGAGATCGTCACCTTTTTTCGGACTATGTTAGGAGTCAATGAGCGTGTACTTCCCGTTGTCGCACCTTGAGATTCCACCTGGCCAAACGAAACCCATCCCCCAGGAGGTTGGAATTTCGCCCACGCTTCACAGTAATAAAAGTTAGACTTTGTTCGCTAACGATATCAGAACGTTTGTCCTAGTCGAATTTTTCAATAAAGAATACGCAATCAGCCTAAAACCCGACATTGTTTCCGGAAGCTTCCCAGTCAGTCAGTTTCAGTCTTTGAATATCAAATAAACCTCGAGTGCCAATTGCTAATGTGATGCAATGCCACACTGTTGTGAATCCATGTTTTTGTATTTATTTAAGGTCACAGTTCGTTTCTCGGGTCAAACTTTTCCGCTTTCTAGGTCAGTACAACTATCAATTTTCCGAATCTGAATTTGAACCAATCCCGAATCTCTTGAATTATGTTGATATACATTGCCTTTTAAAACTTTTGACTTCTTGTTCAGCCTTTCGGAGGCCGCCAAAATGTGTTAATTGTTATTTAGTTTTCTCTCTTCGTTGAGCATGCTGGAAGGTATGCATGCTAATTGGAGCACAGCTTCAAGACATTGAAAATGATTTTCCAATTTAGTGCTGGCTAAGGCTTGCTTTGGTAAAAGGACTATTGCTTGAACCTGTTCAACCTTCTATGTACCTTCTTAGAACGAAAATTGTGTTTATTTTTATCAGTATCCGTATTATGTTCCATAATCACAAGCAGTGTTGTTTCTATTAGAATTATCGGGTATGCACCCGTGGTTCTGGTCAAATTTTACCGGGCTTGGTAGGGTTTTACTAAGTAGACGAGTAGAATATTTTTAACATTGAGCATTTTAACGAAGAACTAGGTTTGTATGTCATATGGTCACCATTGGCACGAAAATAACCCAAAATAACCTTTCCGTGGCACAGGGTGGGCCATTTAAGGTTTGAAATTTGAATCGACTATCAAAATAGAATCTCATGATTATTTTTTCAAAGTTATGAGTTTATTAAAACGATTTAACCTTTCTATTTGGGTATGGAAGACATCATTCCAACAACTAGCCCAACTAACCACGGCTAGTCCATATCCTAGTTATACGAATTTCCCATTCGATCAGTACCATTTCCCAGCACATTTTTGATTGTTGGGACCTCTTTTATGACAGACTCGATGCGCAACTTCGAGAGTGGCAATTGACATTGGCATTTCGGCCGATTATGCGATTTTCGAAAAAAGTGTGCAAAAGACGTTGGCTGTGTTGCACGTTGTCCCGTGCTAATGAAACGAACTGTTGTCTGTGCCATCCTCTTAAATTTTGAGGGACCAAAAATAACTTAGCATAGCGCAGCAGTGATCGCCATTCACTATAACGGCGTTCCCTCGTTCATTTTTGTCACACCCGAACCCGCGCCAGAAAGTCACTCATTGTGGATGCATGAGTTTCTCTACGATAACGTGTGGACTTTCTGAGCCCCTGAATATGACAATTTTGCTTATTGACGTATTCTCCGTCGTGGAAATGAGCGTCATCTGAAAAGATAATATTTCAGTAAAAACCTCATTTTCCATCAAGCGGTTTCCTGGTCCATTGAGCAAATCAAAAATGCATCTGTTGGTCGTGCGGTTCAGTTGCTGTACTAATTGAACTTGGTACGCATTCATATCGAAATCTTCAGGTTAAATTCTTCTCAAAGAAGTCCGTGACTTTTCCGTAAATGCTTGATTAGAAAACTCACCACTTTGGCAGGAAGTTTTTATTATTTTCCAGCTTTGTGCAAGCGCGAAGCGACACATCTCATGCATGTCAAACATAAAACTAATTATTTGTTCCCTCGGGAATGTCATCAAACCTTCCAACCTCAAAATAACACATAGTTCCAATTCCATACTTTAGATGGTGCACCCTGTACAAAATGTGTTACTCGGTTTTGATTAGAGCGAAAAGTGAGTTAGATTCGTGTAAAATATGCTTAAATTTAAATAGGGAACGTGATCTTGGTTTGATTAAATGATTTACATCAAGCGTTTGACGGTACAAACAGTGTAAACAATAGAATGCAAAGTCTTGCATCTTTCATGATGTATTAGGCTCAAAATTTTTCAGGACAGGAATTTAAATAAGAAAGTAAAAATAAACCTATTATTTGCTGTTGACCTACGATCAATAAAACTTCATTTGAAGCCGAAAAATTTTGAGACCATAGACGCAATGAAATCATACCGGACGCTGTCTCCAGCTCTTGTAACACTTAAATTTAAAATCAATCCACGTCAATGTCTTGCGTTTGCCATAATAATAACAAATCTATTTCGTTAGTGTGTAATTGAAACTCTTCGTTCACCAAATCTAGGTAGAAATATCATTGCATGAGCACTTTCATTAAGACGTTGCACAATCATTTGAAAGTAAATTCGAAACAATATTTTCTGCTGGGCACCATATAATCATCAGAGCTTTTCCATCCATTATAAAGGAAGATTATAATTACCCAGTAACGTCAATATTTTCTTCATTACTTGATGTATCTTTTTTCCAAAAAAAAACGATTAAGCTCATCAAATTACACGAACAATTACGTAACTTTAAAATTTATCATACACTCACGTGCAATAGCAAAACGTTAAATTTGTGTTTAAATATTGATGAGATCGTTAATACAACTACATTATTTCCTTCTTCACAGGTAAGACGGTTAGGAATACATTTGCTCGTCTTAAAGCCTGTCTTGAGTATTTTAAATCTCTTTATGATAATATACCACCGATTTCAACAAAAGTATAATCAGATTGATGGAATGAATTTTTGTTTATTTATGACTTTTTTTTGAAATTTTGTTGCGGCTTTTCTTTAATCATAATCGTCAAACTTTCTTTGGAAGGTCGCTCGGGGAAGCGTGAAAAATTCAAATAAAGACAATTCGTCTGCATTGCATGTGACCAACGTCTGGTAATCGTGCGGAGCATTTATTTGCGATCGACTGGTGGAATCGCGAGCTTATTCGTAGTATTTTGCTCAGTTGGTGCTTGTTAAAAACTTTAACGTTTGGTTTCAACCAGTAAACGATTTTTTTCTTAGTGCTTATACTTGCATTCCAGGATGGTTCCAGACGTAAGTTTTAAAATGTTTCAAGAAAACCTTCATCATTCCTTGTCGAATTTGGGTTTTTTGAACTTTGTTCAAAAAACAGTTGTGTTTGACAGCTCAACTGTCAGTTGTATTCCAAAAAATCACCAAAACACATTGATATAACAACACCAAATACTGGACAGTCTCGAGACAGTCTGTACCAAAGAACAATTTTTCGAGGGGAGTAATTGGTTCAAGACCATACCCTCCCCCGATGCTTCGTCGAAATTCTATAGTGATTCGGCCACTGGACGTCAAAATGGTGTACTCGAATTAACAGTATGTTTACCTGTCGAAGAATATTTATCATTGTTCGAAAAATAAGATCCAACCAACAAGCGAGTATTAATTTTTTTTAATGTCCGCAAAATTTACACTGAATGTTTTTTCAATTGCTGCAATTTTTTACTAAAACGGATTTGCAATCACATTCTGTCATTTGACATGAGTGGTTGGTTTAAATGATTTGGTCCTTAAAGGTAAGGATAAGGTCCTTAAAAAAATCAAGGAATCAGCTTAGACTAGAAAAATGCCAACAAAATTTCCTTTCATGCAAATTTTTTTTTCGTTGGTTTTTGAAAACCGAAACCAAAGAAATTCATCTGTTGTGACCAAGGTGTCCAAAAACAGTTTCCTTTTGTGAGGAGGAAGATTTGAACAACTGATCGAAATTCTGTCACCTGAGTATTTCCCGCTTGGTCGGGTTGTCATGCGAAAAGGAGGTTGAGCACGATACCAATCCTTTTAGTTCTGGCACAACCACAAATTTAGCCATCGCGATCCCTTCACTCACTTACGTCGGTTAATTTCTAAGCTCTCTATCTCGCAAAGTTCGTTTTAAAGATCGCTCTTGCGAACTGGTAACGCTCTTTAGTAGTTACTTTAGTAGTAGTTTAACGTAATCCTAGCAATGATTTCATGAATCTCAAGTTTAAAGCACGAATTTGAAAATAAACGTAGGAGTGGGAACGTAAGATTTGTCCTGATCGTAATGCAAAGCAAATTGTTAATGGCATGTCATGGCGTTACCAACTTGGGTAAATCTTTCAAATAAACAATCACAATGAATTCAGATAAAAAGTCAGCACTTCTAAGCTTGTTGACGTTTAGCAACCTTTAGTCGTTCATAAAGCTGAAATGTTTGTTTTAGGTACCCTATTATTGTCTTGCTAATACAGAAAAATAATGATTTGTTTACATCTAGACAAGTTAGAAATGACTAAAATATATTAAAATAAAAAAAAATATTCTTTTTAGAATGATGTTGTCCGTGTAGCTGAAATAGTCGCAAACTTTTCGACCCATGGATTCATACGGTTTTTCCAAAAAGGTCCTTGAAATTTCTTCGAAACATATCCGGAAAAAAGTCTATTATTCTGAACTATCCTTCCTAGATGAGCACAAAAATTCTCAATACGGTTGAAGCCAGAACTTACACCCGATGCGATGTTACTCCTGAACTTTTTGCATTCAGTTATATATAAAGAGAAAATTATTGTCAAACTTAGAAAATATCACATTGCAACCGAAGGTGTCTAAAGTTTGCAGTGTTTGAACGCCACGCTGTCAAATATTTTCATTGTTTCTTTTGAATAGATGCATATTTAAATATGCGACCAAAATTCTAAGTCAAACTTACTATAATGGATTTAAAAAGTAAATATTTTTTAAAACCATTGCGTTTGTCACCTGCAGTGGTAATATGTGTGAAGTTTAGATCGATGCAAGTGCAACGGTCTCCCATTTTACCACTTTTTCGATGTTTTTTGGATATTTTGACCTACAATTTTGGAAATTTTTTTGCACTCTAATGAGTTTCACTTTGATCATAAACTAAAAAGAAATTGTCAAAAAATTTGACAGAGTTGCGTTGGTAACAATACAAACTTCAGACACCGAAACAGCGGTAAGGTTTCAATACTAACAGAGCTGTAACTCTGCATAACTATAAATAGAGCTGAATCACCTTCAAAAACAGCATCTGGGATAGCACTGTACAGTTGCTTTAAAGTTGTAACGACACCACTGTCAATGATTTATCTTTACCTTACACCGTTCATAGACCCGTGGAGAACAAGATCTGCTCCAGTTCACTTTGACGTCATTATTATCTATATCATAGTACAAGATAAATGATTTGTAAAATGCACGATAAAATCTTTGGTCTTTTCTACATCGAACTCTCACCGTTGTATCGGTTACCATAGAGTTAAATTTCGATTCATCTTGTGGGGTTCCTCTTTTTCAATCCTAATCTGTACAATCTTTATGTTCCAGCGCCATTTCCAGAGCTGATTTCTAATTCTTTTTGTAACAATAGGGTTTTTGGCCCGCTTCCATGAAAAATAAAAAACAGCTCGTTGAACCTTCGCTGAACATAACAGTTCGGACACATAATTGTACTCCAGTGGTTTATCCTGGTTTTCCTCTAATTCACGACGCTGATTGGTCTCTGTGAAGGCGGGTTTAGAGTGATTTGAGATTTGAACCAATACCACTTTCTTGTGCTAAACTGATTTCGTCGGAATAATTTTTCAAAAACCTTGGGTTTTTTTTGGCTAGTTGAAGACACGCGCAATTTCCCGATTTGACATTTTAATCATTTCATTTGACAGCGCAAGTCTCGGCTTTTGTTCAGTACGTAATTAATTTCTTACGATTGAACAAAACACTTTTTTTTCCTTATGCCATTTTTTCTTTAAGGAACAGTTTCGCAACTATACAATCCTCTAAAGCTCTTTTGCAGTTATAAAGTGAAAAGTTTGGTTCCCATATTTTATCCTGACTTTAGATAGGAATGTTTTATAAGCTTCAGACTTTTGTTAGTGTATAAACTAATTTTTTGGCTTCACTCATAATGAATTTCCTCCAAATATAGCCAATTGAGTTCACGTCATTTTTTCATATTTCGGGAGACATTTTGACGCTCAAGAGACACTTAAAATTGTGTACTCATACTGAGGCACTACCCTGTCGCTTCGCGAACTACACCGGGCATACCGCTGCGCCTCTCTTTTATTAAGAGCGGTGGTAGCTTAGCATTTGACGAAAATCGTATATCTTTTTGTCATTGTATAAAGTGAACAGGACAAAATAAATAGAGTTTTCGTTGTCAACAAGAAAAAAATTTTCATTACATAACAGACACACAAAAAATGGTTTGGTCTTGACTTTCGACTTATCGGCGTATAGTTTTGCGGCTTGGGTGGATATTTCCCGAAATTGTGTATGAGAGCAGCTAGAGCTTATTTCCAAAGGATTAAGAAATACATTGCTTTAAAGCCTATGGAACGAATTGACTAAATGGCTCTTCGGTTTTTTGGCTTAGTTGCATCTTCTTTAGGCTTTCGTTTGTGACAACAATATCTAGTTATCAAAGGAATGGTTGAAGCAAAAGTTTTAGGCATGCATTGAATATATCGCAGATAAAAATAAAACTTTTCTAGGTAAGCTTCTTCAAAGCTATGTTAGGCCACTTTTGCAGCTTTGAAGTTCTTGAGTTGACGGAGTGATCGATTATTTTCCTGGTTTTAATGAAATGGCTTGTAGTGAATTTGCATCAAGTTTAAAAATCAACGAAGTTTCTAAGATTTTAAGCATTCCCATTTTCAACATATTTGTGACGTTGTTGCGGTTGATAGATCAGAAATGTGGTTGGTGAGAAACTTATCAATGAAGATCTCTGCCTTCCCCTCACATGATTCTGCATGCTAACCGTCTTACTCATTCAGCGAGGGGGACAGCGTCAAATCCTTCAAAATTGGCATTTATTCCATATTCGAGCTCTCAATTTGAATGAAATCTATGCGTGGGGCGCCAATTATTGAATCAAAGGGACAAGAAATATCACTGAGGGCAAAATCAGCTCAAGTTTGTTGGTTCTGTATCGCTGCATAATTTAATTCTCTCAGTTTATTGGTTGTATCCTGAGAAGAATGAGCTGAAGCGTTATCTTGGTGAAATAAGAACTTTTTCTTTCTAAATGAGATCATTTCGACTCAATTTTGTTGTCCAACGGGTCCAATAACACAATAATATTGTGTGTTGACTGTTTTTTCACGTTGAAGATAGTCTATAAAGATTATACCATGTGCATCCTAAAAAAAAACACTTTCTCAAACCTTGCCAGCTGATTGTCACGTCTTCAGGCCCTTTCTATGGTTTTCAGTCGGCAATAACCATTCTACCGGCAAACTATTGGCTGACAAAACTATAATCAATCCATGTTTCGTCCATTGTCACGAATCATCTCTAAAATTCTTTTTTATTGTGGCGATGTAGGTCGACATTTTGCATTAAAAGTCGAATACGTTTTCCTTTCTGATGAATTGTTGGGAAATGAGGCACATATCGCGCGCACAACTTTCGGATGTGTTAATATTGATGAATGGTATATCCAACGCGTTTCTTATAAATGCGTATTGTGTCAGCTATCTTCCTCAATGAGTTTTGGTGATACAAAATGTGTAGCGACATGTCAGCCTTTAAACAACACGCTATAAAGATCGACAGCGACTCCAGTTTAATCCAATTCAATCTGTCAAAAACTTCTCCTTAAACTTTTGGACGCCATTCGATACGCGTGGGTTATTTTGTTGAAGTTAATTAAATTTTTTTCATTGTTGTTTCTTTGTTCTGATTTAAAGAAGCAACCCGAATTTAATTGAATTGACAATTTAATTGAATTGAATTTGCAGTGCCATCTCTATGTAGTTAATTTTCAAGCAAATTATCACAGTTTTGGTTGCTTAGAATAGATATCTTGGCTTGAATCGTTGTTGTTATTGATCCAACTCTGAAGTTTGGTGTTCAAAGTTGGATTTCGGGACCCTACCATTGTCGTCTTAGGATATTTCTTAAAGAGCTCGAGAACTTCTTCCAATTCACGGCCTTATATACTGAGCTTATTTTAGGGATGCTTCAGTATACAGGTATTCAAATAATTAAAAATTTATCCTACTTAGAACGGATAGAAAAACAGGATTCAACTTTCAAGCTTAGAAACCTTTAATTTATCAACAATTTTACTTAGTTAATTATCAATTTAGAAACTTCAAAAGTATCTTCTGCAGAAATAAAATCGCTGATTCAGCAATAATTCTAGCGAGCACATTCTTATCATTAAATTTGAATGAAGGAGGCTTATAGTTTATCATTTCCTTTAAAAGTATCTTACAGTATAGCTAGTAGCTAGCAGTGTCTTAGTGAATCGAGTATGGAATACTACGCTCGAGCTTATTCAGTCTTAAAAAAACTTTCAAAAAGATACAAACAAAAACGCTTGCAATATTGACTCGTCACGAAATTTCAGCTCACGATAAAACGAATAATAAGCTGAATGCAAACAATTTCGTTATTTACCTTCCGACAGGAAGACATGACATCAGTGTGAGCACTTTGCCTTGGTTAGTTCATCATCATCATTACAACAGAAATTTTAATTACTAGCATCAACGAATATCTGCCTCATCAATATCAAACAATCTTTTACTCGCAGTACAATGAAGTCCGTTTTGTAATCATTCGCACGCATTCCAAAGCAACGTAGCACTTCACAGAATTTTCAATAGTAGGTTCCTTACCTTAAAAAAACCAAAACAAGAAATTAATAGTATCTTTTTATCAAATGGCCTTTAAAGTTTGTAGCTGCGTACAAATAGTGAGTTTTCCTTGCGTTATGCTCGTAATAAATGTAGGCCTTGACGCTAAACTTCACCTCAAACGATGCCTTACCTGTAAGCAAGTTACTATGAGTTTACAGCGAAATGGTAGCACGATCTTCGCGTTTCAGGTGAATTTGAAAATGCCATTAGTATGCACGTCATGCTATTTAAGGCACTCATGGAATGAGTAAGGTGAATTTAAGTAATTTAATTTCTTATTCAGTGGCAAATGACTGCGTGGTAGAGAGAAGTTATTTGGCCGCGAACCGATTAATATATACGTGTATGTTAATTGCGAACGTATTTTCTCCAGTGAAGAAATGATTTGTGTTCAAATTATGATTGGGAAAATCAAGTTGGACGTGCGGAGGAATTCAAAGCAAAGACCACGTAGTATTGCTGGGAAGAAATTCGTATATTGTGAAACTTTCGTTGTTACTTGTATTTCAAAACTTAAAAGAACCAATTCCGCGCATTTGCCAAGGAAATCTTCATGTCCAGTATCATTCAAAGCCCAAGAACTGAAGCACGATTGCTTTTCAAATGATGAAACTCTAGCTTGAGCCTTTGATTAAGTTTCGCAAATCTTTTGCGAAGAACTCCGTCGTGCACTTACAATAAAATCTAATTAAAATGTTCTCATGTTTAAGGGGAAAACCATTTGTGAGCTCGCCGTTCACTAGTGGATTTCACCACAACTTTATACGTTTTCAAAACACGGTGGAAAGTCAAAAAAGCCCGGTTTTCTTTCTAGAGTGACCAATAAACATAATATTGTGAAAATGAATTCATTTTTCTAGGAAAATCTTATGCCAGATAATTTACTCGGCAAACTAGTTTACCTGGGTATTTTCTCTGCAAGTATTTATTTTCTTAATACTACGTATCCCACTTTTCGGAGCATAAAATGAGTCAAATCAGTTAACATGTTAACATGAAATTAACCGCAGATTCATTAAAAATCTTCGCGTGACAATAGAATCAAAGAAAGCACAACATTTGCAACAAAATGAAAATAAAAATTGATTTTTTATACCGAAAAGCACATAATATTGAAACTATAACATAAAAATGTTTGTTTTTTTTTCAAAAACGAAACAAGAATAATTTAATAAAAATAAAATAATTGGCTAATTTCACGGAGAATCGGCTAACGATCTCGTTACGCTATCGTCAGATTTCAAAAAAATTTTGACAGTGAATATGGATAGATGAGTAATGTAATTAACTTGTTTTGAGAAATATAATATTTTTTGCAGAAATGTGGCCTATTGATGTTGTTGCAAAACGCCTTTACGTGTTGAGCTCGAAAAATTGCATAAAATCTTCCCTTTAACATATAGCCTTCAATTATAGCATGTTAGAAAGGGTAAAGTATAGCAAATCTTAAAAAATATAGCATTAGAATCATCCTGTCCAAAAATGATAAAAGGGATCATTAAGGTTGTCTTAACTTTGATTATTTCAAAATGCATAGCTCCGATTTTCTTGACTTTTGAAGCTTTTCTTTTCAGTTCTGCATTGCGTAAATGTATGCTATGTTCTTCTGCGTTTTTCATTTAGGTCCGATTTTCATATTTAAAAATGTCGCATCCATGCTACATTTCTTTATGCGGGTGATGAAAATTTAAATAAGAATTATTCATGAAAACTTTGCAATGTATTTGACGCTGAGAAATGTTGCATTATTCTCTTCAAATTTTACGACATACAAGTTGTAAATTTTTTTGAAGTTCAAATCAGCATCTAGGTATTTTCTGTTTGAATTTTTCGAACGCATGTAATGGCTTTCACAAGGTGCGCAATTTTTTAACAAGATTTTTTCCGGCGTATACTCGTTTCTCATCACTCATTCCCCAAGATCCTTTCATTTTTCCACGCACTATTCCACTTTTCCTATTAACATTGCTTTGAGAGCACAAGTTGTCTGCCCATAGATACATCAAATATCATATATATATATATATAAATCAAATATACATCAAAAATAACTTTTTTTATAGGGTTTCGTAAAATTTTATATTTTATATAAAAATAACTTTCCAATATTATTTTATTTTTTCCAATATTATTTTTTATTTACAATAGTAATTATAATATCAGTCTATTGCTGATCCCTTTAAAACTCCAACTCTTCGCTTTTTACTGACATACGCAGACTAAATCCACACAAGAATATATTTGGTCTGTGAAAATCCCCCATTTTCAAAAAAAAAAAAATTAAAAAAGGATATTCGATCACTCTCTGCAATACGATTCTTGCACACTTACTTATATTAAAAATCTTTATTTTCCAATTTTTTACCAAGAACAATATTTTTAATTTTTGTATGATATTTGTCGCCTTTTCTACAATTTTTGGAAAATTAGTAACATCGTTTTCTCCAGGACTTAACTGCAAAATTCTAATACCTTTAATCAGTCACTACTTTCCTGGTCCGATTCGGCAATTCGTGTTATTTTTCTATTATGCATGGGTCTGTAAAAAAGAAATTTTCCAATGTTCCTACGAAATAAATTTATTACTCTTACTTACCAACATCAATCAAATTGACATATTATCATATTTTTCATAGAAACGTGAACTCTTTGTAAGAAATGTATTTAATATTATTGATGTAAAACTTCGATTGTTTGCTTTATTAACAATTATATTTAAATAATACGCTGACTGCAATCTATAAGAAACATAAACCAAACAGTCGTACTAACGAAAGAAAACTAAACAAAAGTAGATGAACAATACCGTTGTCATGGAATTTAATCAGACGAATAATGCCGTGATCCAGTTAACAAAATTGTTATTGCTGTAAATGCTAAAGCGCAGTGTACACTGAAGTCATAATAATCAATAATAACTGTAAAAATAAAGTTATTTTGCTTTTTAAGGTTATTAATTTGGTATGTTACTAGGAATGGACTTATTCCACTTTTTTTTATTGCCTTATCATAATCGTAAAATACTGAATGTTTGTGATTATAAATATAGAGAGAAAGTGTTTCTATGCAAGAGTATATCTTACTAACTTCACCTTTAACTCAATTTTTATCAAGTGGCAGTTAGAGAGTAAGAGGAAAAGGGAAAATCGTGCAACTTAAAATAAGTATAAAGCCAAATTAAATCGTATTACACCGGCATTAAAGTGGGATTTTCAAAGTTTCCAGCACTATATCCTAAACACTGCATTTTAGCGGGAGCATAAGAATGAAAGAAAGTCGGTGCATGTGTTAGCTGTCAAAACATTAAATTATTGATTGCAGGATCCAAAATAATGGCTGTAACAAAGGATTTCGATATAAGCTTGCAAATTATGAAGACTTTTTATCTACAGAATCTCAAACTCTCTTCCACAAACAGATTTTTATTTTGGTGACTGGCAGAATTTCCCTGGATCAGCCGTTATTCTAAGCACATGTGAAACTATTTTCGAAGAAAATTGCGCCAGTAGTATTAGTTATGAACAAAGGACTTATACAGATCTTCAGATTGGAGTTTATGCAGATTAGCTTGAACTAAAAGATTTGAAATTTGCTGCCGCCCAAATGAATTAAAAGTTTTAATCTATGTTTTTGGAAATCTTTTCATTTATTATATAGGGCAAAGTACAGAGCTACTCCTCGACAAATGTGTAAGCAACTACTCATCCTTTCGACATACATCACTTCGATTCTGAATTAGTTATTTTCACAAATGTCATCATCCTATCTCAACCTGTGATGCATATCACATTATAAATCCATTTGTATCAGAAACAATTTTGTTTCATATCAGAAACAAAATTTATTTTCCGCCTTTGCCATTGTCAATTATTTTCATGATGTAACACCATTCCAGAATAATAATCGATTTAGTTCTGTCAATTCGAATAAACTTGAGCTGTAAGACTGGGCTAAAGATAATATCGTCAACATGATCTTTGTGAATGTACACTTTTATTTAATAAGTACTTTATTGTTTCTAAAAATTTGCAGGACGAAGCTAATACTTAAAGTGAGAGTTCTGCATTTAGTATTCATTGCATCTACAGTACTTTTTCTGTTTGTACCACAAATGTTTCTTATTCATATGATATATTTATAATAGTAGAGGAAAATTCAACAAAAACCTCTTTTAAACTTAACTCTAACCTAAACTACTACTACCTATGTTAAAACCTATTTACATACTATTTTGGATCTTAGTAATAACTATCAATTCTCGGTTGAGGACGCATGATCTCTCAGGTCGATCTATCAATTTAAATCCTGAGCGCTTGAATGTATCGATTCGAAGCGTGTTCTACCTTAGCTAATAGATTATCTCTGCGTGAGAGCGCGAGTTTATTGATAATTTGCGTGATGGGAAATAAAAAGGCTTATTTAGCGCCATTTTTAAGTATCTGTTTTGAGTGACTTGAAGCTTTGATTTCAAATATTTTGCGCTTTGGCTCCAAGTAAGCACCCCGTATAATATTATAGGCTGCATTACCATCCTTAAAATTTTCAATTTATCCTTATGTTCAATTGGGACTTTCTGTTGAGTAGTGGACACTGTTGAAGTACAGAATTAAATGCTTTAATGCTTATTCGTTCAATGTGGTCTTTGAACATGAGTTTCTTGTCCAACGTTAGCTCAAGGTATTGCAGATTTTCGGACCATGGTATGGTTTTAGTGAAAAATATTGCCTTAGTTTTGTCAATATTGATGCTTATTTTCCACCAGCATTTTCTCTAAGTTAGCTGTTATTGTACTTTGGTGAATTCCTGAAGTATAAAAACAGGTATCTTCCGCAAAGGCAGCTATTTGACAGTGCTCGCTTGTAGGGAGATCGGAGGTATAGATATTGAAAAGGGTAGGATTCAGACATGAGCCTTGGGGAACACAAGCAGAGATGCTTCTTACAGTAGAGGTGATATCTCGGACCTTTACTTTAAATGATCTGTCTTTGAGGTAGGAAGCTATCAAATTACGTATGTGTGTTGGAGTTTTGTACTCTTGGAGCTTTTAAAGTAAACCTTTGTGCCAGACTCTATCGAAAGCTTTCTCAATATCGATGGTGACCATTCCAACTGATTGCTTTCCAATTCGAGCTGTCTTAATGTCCTTTGAGACGCGATACAGCTGGCGATCCATTGAATAGCCGTATCTGAAACCAAACTGAAAGTTAGGAAGTATGGCGGCATTTTTCACGTAGTCTGTGAGTCTTTTGAGAATTAACTTTTCGAATAGTTTACCAAAGACTGACAATAGGCTTATTGGCCTGTAGCTTTCTAGCTCATGTAGATCCTTCCCAGGCAGTGGTAAGCTTGTTTCTAGGCAAGTGGAAAATAAGATAGTTTGAGCACAATCCCTTTCTTTGGCAGATCTTTCATCACAGAATTAGGAATTCCATCGGTCCCGGGAGCTGTGCGATTCTTAAGTTTTTTTAGTTACTTAACTATTTCTCTAGTCTTGATGTAGGCACCAGGGGGCAAGTTAGATGTGTTAGATATACTTTGCACACTGTTATCTATCATCGTTTCTATGATATCATTCCGCCTTTTGTTTGAGATTTGGTGGTAATTATGAAATTCATCAGCAAGAATTTCTGCTTTTCCTTCACAAGAGTAAGTCCGCTGGCCACTTGCGTCTTTAAGTGAGTAGGGGAGGTTGTGAGATTTGCTTTTGAAAATTTTATTTAAGCGCCAAAGTCTCCTTGATTTAAAATCTAAGCTCTGGAGCATTTGATTTCAGTACTGATTCCGTAGGTTTGAGATTTTTTTCCGGATTGCTGTAGTGAGTGAGTTCACGCCTAACTTCAGGGCCGGATCCCTACATCTTTGTCACTGTCTTGTAAGGTTATTTTGGGTACAAATAAACTTCAGAGCTTCCTGATATAATTCGAAGCTTGTATAATTGGCAGTAGATTTGGGTACACTGCATTCTATATCCCTCCAAATAGTGTTCTTTAATTCGGAGATTTTTTCATCGACCGCTTGCGCTGTGTTCAAAGAATTAAACGTATTTTGCGAAATCGATATATTATCGTTAATATGTCTTTGAAATTTCCGCCAGTCAGCAATGTACTACTTAGTGAGTATGAAAATGAGAAAAACTTATTGCGGAAGGTACTTTTTCAAGGTCTTAAAATTCCTTCAAGAGTGAGGTTTCACTTTGTTCCACCCTTTAATGAAAATACCACAAAGACGAAATACTTCTCTTCTGCAGAAGATACAATAAATCACCCTAATTTATAAATATTTTTTTATGCACTAACATTGAAGTTCAGCTAGTAGAAGAACTTAGAACTAGTTAACTTCATTGAACACTTAATAAAAACTATTACTTAATAGTCTTTTAAACTGTTTGTAAAAAATAAAATTACTTTGTACCTGTTTCGGTACCATTTTCTATAAATTTTCCTTAGCGGTGACAGTTTTCCTCACATTTAAAAATTTCTTACGAATGTACCTTCACCAGCTGCCTTTGCACATTTTTTGTTTACAAAACATAATTCAAAATCCATATGAGGCCGGTTCAGGAGGTATCGAGAATTTTGAATTTCTGCGGGCTAGGGACATTCGATTGTTAATATGTTTGAGTTACTCGGCCATTTTGAATCTTCAGTTCACCTTTGACAGCTATTTTGCTTGGACGTTTTTTTGCTTGTCAACTTTGTCTTAAAATACAGCATTGCATTAACATGGCTAAGGAGATGTTGGATTTTGCCCGTGGCGACCCAAATTGGCTCTAGAGATCATAACTGGTGAAGAAACGCGGATTTAAGAGTTTAACGTTGAAACCAAAGTTCAATCACCCCAATGAAAACTGCCGTACGAGCAAATACCAAAAAAGGGCATAAGCACAGTTTGGTCAAATGTGAAGGTTTTGCTTACAGTTTTCGTCGATTGCAGGGGCGTGATGTTCCGTCAATACAAGTAATGCGCGATTCGCGCAAAGCAATCCGCCAGAAACCGCTGGATTAGTGGAAGGATAAAAATTTGCTTTGGCACAATGATAACGCCCCATAATGCACAAATCGTGGCTTTTGTGTCAAATTGTGGCCAAAAACAACACACTCATAATCCCGCACCCACTTTAACCACTAGACTTGGCCCTCTATCGCTTTTTCTTGTTCTCGAAATAATATCAGAAAGAAATATTATTCTGCAAATAATTGCAGAAATGATATCAGATCCTTCAGAGTCAGGAAAATATAAGATATTGTAGGACCGAATAATGTCCGTATTTTCCGATTCCTGTTTAAAAAACCAAGAAGACTGCTACAGGAAACAGTGGTTCTTTCTCTTGAGGTGGAACTGGAACCATATGTTTTAGACTTCTGTACTCTTGCATCATGGACGAATAATCTACTGCAAAATCATTATTATTCTTAAATCTTGTATTCAAGTAGTTCAGGCCCTTTAGGGCTGGAAAAAAGGAATTGTCTAGTTGACGGGAAGATATCTTTAAGTGTAACCTCACAAAATATATTTTCCAGTTGAGTCTCGTTGATGGGTGTCGATGAAAGATAGTTCGCACTATTCATCTCCAGCGGATAAGCTGGATTTGTCAATTGTAGGAAGACCTTCTTCCATCCAGAATTTTCAAGTAAGTCGATGAGGTCTAGATCAACCAAAAATGATGCGTTGAAGCAGTTGATTGTTGAATGTTACCATCTGCTGTACCAGATATAACCCAATCAAGTCTTGTAAGTTGAGCCACTGGAGCATCAACGGGACCTTTCCAATAACAGAACATTTTCAAAAACAGAGCCTTCCAATACCAGAACGTAATTATCCACGCCGATTATGAGGTCTATGCGTTTCTGAATGTGGAATTGAGAATCAGCGAGTTGCAGGTTTTCGAAATGATTCCATTGGTTGATAGGTTGATGTAGTGAGGTACGTAGGTGCGGTGTTTATTTTAAAATAACGTGGACGTCAAAATTTAAGGTCGGTTTGGGTGAGCAGCTGAAGACTGTATGACATGAAGTGAAGTTGATGATTCTGAGGTCCTAGACGATGATTAACCTCTTCCAGTCGCTTTCAAGTAATCTTGATACGTCTTGGCATAGCAGTCCTTGGAGAAATAAGAACGCTGCTACACTTCCCGTATCATCTGCGTGTCAGCTACAGCTAGGTTGATGGCTTAGAGATTGGCAGAGAACTTCTGCCACTGATACTGGTTAGCTTCTAAGCGGGTTTAAATAAGAGGTGGTTATGAGGTTATCACGACCAACTATAATTAAATTGGCGTTTGCAACCCGCAGCGAATCACGAATCGATCTTTGTTAATTGATTCGGTACTGAATGTGTTCAGTGCTCATTTTGATATGCTACAATGCACGGGTCTTTGTAAGGCCTAGGGTGGAGATTTGTATCCACAAGACATTCTTACAAGGTAGCAAATGACTACTGACTTGCAGCTAATCACCGTATATTTATAGAATAAGAATAGAAAACAATAGGTTAGAAATGTAAAGCAAACGTTTAGAAATGATGATCGATTTAAGATATAAAGATTCACTTTAGAACCAACGGCCGAGTTTGAACACCGTGGTCAAGTTCACAATTAATCGGTAATCGTTTCCCCAAGATCTGGCTCGGAGGACTAGAAAAAATATTAAAATATAAGTAGATGGATCATAAAGGGACTTTTTAAATTTCATTATTGTTAAATCCGACTTAATTCATGCTGAACTATTTCTCTTTTATTTATTACAGGTACATAACTTGAAGATTAGCTTAATATTCAATAGGTACAAAGAGCGAAGTAACAATGTTTTCCGTTGGTGATCGTGACAAACTACAGGCTTAGGTTCGTAATAGATGTAGAATTAATTTGTATTATAGATAAATTGGTAGATGAAAAATATGTGAAGACCAGAGAATGATGAAACAATAATACAATGGCTATTGAATGAATCAGTTAGTGCGTGAGTGATCTAACTCACTTAGGCTAAGGTGATAACTTTCAGGTCTAGATTTGTCTGAATTGCTACAAATTTGGTCCTAGCAAATCGAATGTTCTGAGAAATTCACTCACTAGCGTTGTAAAGATGTGAACTCTTTGAGGTGTTAAAGACGACTCAGTTAATAACTTGCTGGTCTAGGTTGATCTGAATCATTACAAATTTGATCCCAGCAAGTCTAATGAGATGAAATTCGAGACAAGGTTGATAAATTGCTGGTCTAGATTGATCTTAATCGCCACAAATTCGCAGTCCCAGTATGCCTTATGAGTCGGATCACTCGCGTTGTAAAGATATGAGATGTCAGAGACGACTAAACTTATGAACGAGTGACAAAACAACCAAAAAAGTTCGGGCAAAACCCAGAGAGTTCGACATGTGTGCGCCTCATGTTCGACGGTTTTCTAACGGATTTATCGTGCGCTGTGATATCTCTAGATGTGATGAGAATTAGAAAACCCAAGCAATAAAATTTTTAATTTTTGCTCGGGCTCGGAGTTTTTTCCTTTTTCGACATGCGAGCGAGCATTACAATTTGCTAACGTATGAAGCAAACAAAGTATACGTACAAAGTTTCTTTGCGACATGTCTTTTTAAAATCTTTGTTTCCTCGTTGTTTCTTCGTTACAACTTCGTTCCTATGGCTCTATGTTTATGTAAAAAACGTAAATCTATTATTGTTTTAATAAATTAATTATTGAACAATATTTTTCTCTTGGGAGTAATAGTGATCCTTTTTTCACTGTTTTTACTTACAGCCATGGACATACAAATAACACAAATTGTTAAGAAGCTTAAATACACAATTTTTATTTAAAAATAATGACAAATATTCCAACTTTTATGAACGCTACTGTTTATCAAGAGCATGCAGTAGAATTCTGAGAAAATGTTTTACCGTTATCATTCACAAGTTTTTATACGCGTTACTTTCTGTAAGTAGATTCGTTTAGAGTATGTTGTGTGGACATTGAAATAGCACAAATTGCAGCAGACGGTATATTTGTTCGCGAATTAGTTTACCATTGCAACTGATGTGTTCTTTTTCCAAGTGAGTTTAGCTCAGTGTCAAAACGGATAGAGGAATTCATTGTGCAGTGAAATAAAGAAAAATAATGTATAATATGAACAATAGTGGTAAAAAGCCAGCTGAGATAGCGGAAATAATGAAATGTTCCAGGTAAATGGTCTACAATGCGATTACTTTATCAAAGACAAAGTGTATTTATTTAAAGGAAAATAGAAAACCGTGAACCGAAATAGTTAATAATAGAAATAAATATAGATACAGCCATAGTTTGAAAGTGCAAAAAAGATTCTTTTAAGTCGTCAAGGCAAATTATGCGTGAAATAAATGAAGAATTTGACATAAATGTATCTGATAGATTAGTGAGAAGGTGATTATATTATGCTAAACTCTTTGAACGCAAGATGTCTGAAGTTTGGATAGTTGCCAACGCAACGCTATCAAAATTTTTGACTTTCTCATTTAAGACTATGATTAAATTGTAATAAAAATTGAATAGAGTGCGAAAAATTCAATTTAGCGAACAAAATTGTAAGTCAAAATATCCAAAAAAACATTGAAAAAGTGAAAAAGTGGGAGACTGTTGCGCTTGCATCGATGCAAACTTCAGACAACTTTGGACGCATAAGTAGAAAAAACCTCTTCTGTCAAAAAAAAAAAAAAAACCTTATAAATCGTTTGAGCTTTGCTAAAAATCACAACAATAAGGTTCCCCAATTTCGGAAAAACGTACTTTGGAGTGACGAAACCAAAGTAAACAGAATTGGGCCAGATAGTAAAACAATTATCCATCGTCCGAAAGGTCAAGCATTGAATCTCAAATACGAAGGTTTCTCATGGCACGGAAAAAGCCCTCTTGTCAAAATAAACGGAAACATGGATAAATTTCAGTGACTGGACATTTTAAGAAATGCGATGGAACCATATGCGTTTGACTTTATGCCAGTAAAATGGAAGTTTATGCATGATAATGATGCTAAACATTCAGTTTGCATAATAAAAGATTGGTTTTCAAGAGAAAAAATTAGCGTGTTAGCTTGGTCAGCTGTAAGTCTTTACTTTTAAAATATATGGAACAATGTTAAGGTCAGGGTTGGTCCAAACAAACTTATTAAACTGATGAACTCTGGAATGGGGGAAAGGGAGCTTGGTATTCTATTCCAAACGATCAATGTCAGAGTTGAGAGTCGATGTCGAGAGTATGGGGGTGTAGATGTCAGGCTGTAATCAAAAATTCTGGCTACACTAGTAAATACTAAGAAGGTGAAAAAAAAACTAAAAATGTATTGTTAATATTATAACGAATTTTCATTAATTAATTTCAGGAAATATTTTGCTGTTTACTGCTATATTTGTGCTATTTACGTGTCCACCACATTTTTGAAGATTGTATAAGTTCAGTTCTTATATATTTTCTACAAATTTGCTCAGTTTAGTAATGAGTTTGAATTATTAACAATCACGTTATATGTAGAATGACAGAAAGAATATTCTCGTTTTTATTGTTTTACTAAATAAAATTCCAAATTAAATTTTTTTGATCGTATTTGTGCTATTTGTATGTGCATGGCTGTATGTCTTTATGCCCGAAATATATATGTTAAAACAAAAATAGATTTGCGTTTTTTTTTGAACGGAAAATTAATGAAGTGGAATGGAGAATGGAATGGAGATGTCTTCTTATTTAACTAAAAATAAATCTTTGAAAAAAAATTTTTTTTAAATTGTTGCTAGGTTTCTTAAATATGGTGGTGCTATGTCCCCTTACATTGATTTGCTGTTGCTGCCCTCTTGTGGGATATTCAGTCCTGATCATAACGCATCTGCAAACTCAGTATAAGGCATTGTAGAATTTTGCCTTGAACATTGCAATGTTCCTGGGATGATATCATCTTTCCCCGAAGATGCTGTGGCTGATTTGTCTTTAGAGATACCTTTTGATTTATTCTTTGGAGATTTATTTTGTTTTGAAAAATAAAAATGGCTCATATTTTATTTTTTGGGTTATCAATTCCATTCCTTTCCGGAAAACATAACCAAATCGTCTACCAACTTGGTTATGTTTTCCGCCCAGAGTCAAAATTTTTGGCTACATTATGCTAATTTTCTATCTACATTATAAAATGTCTAATAATTCAATTTTTTTTTAATATGAATTCAAACGCAACGATCTCCAATTTTTTCACTTTTTAAATATTTTTTGGATAATTTGACTAACATCTTTGACTATTTTTTGCACTCTATTCAGTTTTCATATCAGTATAATCATAAACTATAAACAAATAGTCAAAAAATTTGACAGTGTTGCGTTTGGAACGATTTAAACCTCAGATACCTAATTTTTCGTTCTAATTACATACGAATTTACTTATAACCGTCACGAGCGTTGTCTTAAAAAATTGGGGGATAGAGGACCTTTGTTTTGAATAATGTATTATAAGAAAATAAAAACGAAATTTTACATTGAACAAATTGGAAACTTTTCTTTGATATTGATTGATTTCAACAAAGCTCATCTTCCAAGTTCTTGCTCATTATTAAACTTTATTGAAGTTTGTTATTTTCTAATTAAGAAATATTTATCAGTATCTTGTAAAAGGCTCCTAGAGCGTTAACTTTTCAAGAATTTCTATATGAATTTCCTGTTTATGTTGTGTTAGAACTTTCTAAAGCAAACTTTATCAGTTTGAAATGAATGAGAAATATTTCGCATAGTAACAAATATTTATATCCAACTTTACGGACATTCAACAGTACGAAAATATGAAACTATAATTTGTGATGAAAGTCATTGTTTTGTTGTTGGTTTTTGTTGTTAAAGGAAAACCACTTGCTTCTTCAATGATTTCTTACAGAAGAGTCGTGATGTTTTTCTTTCAGAAAAAATATTCGATGAAAACTTAATCAACTGACGCAACTTAGAAAAAGTATTCAAGAGTTTCAGCAACAACTAGAGGGGTGACATTATTCCCAACTCAAAGAAGTATTAATTTGGAGGAGCGAATTTTGCCATCGACATGATGGCAATATTGTGATGAATTTAAGCTTTGTGTAATCAACGCCAATTTATTTGAAATTTTCAACATGTATAATAGCAACAAATATTTCGTCATAGCTTGCCATCAGTCTATCACATGCTCCCGATTTTACTCCACAAAAAATCTATTTTGTCTGGATCCGAATTTTATAGGTCTGACTAATTCAACCAAACACTTTATTTGTCCTATACAACGATAACCAGTTGAGTCAAATTTATTATATATTAATTAAACAATTAATTTGTTATTTGTTCCCTGAACTGTTGTTCTTGTCTTCCACCAATAACTAGTTGGGATTGTTTTTGAATATGTTCCATTCAAGAGCTAAATAATTCTTTATAACCTGTAGCGTGACTAACACTGATTAACATGCATTGAATTCAAATAACCATTTTGAAATTTTTTATTTTTAAAAATTATTTCGAAACACTTTTGCCAAGGTCAATAGAGAAATTCATCTAGTAGTGATATGCTAAATTCTAGAGGGAGAGGGAAGCAGATTAGCAGAGAAGATGTTTTATTGATTGGCTTAAATCGACTCCTCCGGTTGAAATTTGTTATTCTATTTAAACATTCAAGTTCATGAGAAAAGTTATATTTAACGATGATTGATTTAAATGGACGGTTCTCTATACTATAATGTCCACCTTGAAACAGAAATTGAAACAGGTTTGGGCTGAAGTTTTTAAACAATTTAAATTTCATCAGGATTCAAATTTTTTAGTAGTGAGAGCTGTTGTTGTCACTGCTGATCACTTCTTTGAATTGACAAAACAAAAAACGTATTTACAATCAAACATACATTTGAGCCGTGAAAACCTACAAAAGAGCGAAAAAGTTGCAAGATGTAGAAGGACCGAAGTTTTAATACATCTTTTATGAATTTTTTTTTGCGATTTAAAAAACTAAATTACGTTGGCTTCTCCGCCTTTCTGCCTGATCTTTGAGACTGAATGATTTTTCTTAAATTATTTCTTTATATTATATTTTTTATGGTTTTACAATTGTGAGACTGTCCAGTCTAATGACAACGATATTATATTGAATTTTGCAACAACATTAATAATGTTACGATTGTATTTGAAAGGGACTGTGCCAAGTCTGTGATCAAAATATAAGGGACACTCTGATTTTCCCAAATATTTACTCTTTTGTCCATGAAAACTTTTTTTCACAACGACGAAAAAATGTAAAAATTATGTTTTGATGTACCTTAACTATTTATTAATAACAAATTAAATGTAAACTGTATCTAAGTACTAATTTTTCGCGAGACCACCCTTCCCTTCAACAACCACTTATATTCTTGTGGGCGTACTGTCAATGAACCAATCTATCATGTCCCTTATGTTTTCACTGTTTTTCATATTATCGTGAAATATACGAGGGTACGTTTTAAAGTTAGAGGAACGAAAGAGGCAGCGCGTTCAGTAACTCATTATGATGATAAATAGTAAGTTTTATCTTAATCAGGTCAGTAATGTTTGATTTAAGCTACAGATACTTAAGCCATTGCTGCCTCGGATACGGTGTCAACCAAAAGTGCACAAAGAAAGGATGAAGTAAGAGAGATATTTGCCGATAGCAAATCACCCACGTTTAAGATTGCAAAATGGTTCATACAAAAATTCCAGGATAAAGAAGATACTGAAAGCCCATATTTAGTATTATTATTGTTATTATTGTACTGCGGTCCACTTGGTGGAATTTAGCATAGGCCTGAACTCGGTCTTTAGCTCCCCATGTGTAGTACTATTGTTTACAGATGGGTCATCCTGTCGTCCTACAGAAGCCAAGGAGTTCTCCCAGCTCTGTGGTCGCCAAGTGTTCCAATTCTGTTGCGCCAGTACATCTCAGCCAAGTAAAGCGTTTGTTGGCCAGACTCGGGCAATCTAGGAGGAAGTGCTCTGCACTTTCTTCCTCCTCGCCGCAAGCTCGGCCGGTGTCATCCGTTGGATTCCTATTCGTTCGACGTGTTAACCTAGAAGATTATGGCCCGTTAATACTGCCATCAATGTTCTAACGCCATTTCGGCTTTTCTCTAGGAGTTGTTTTGTCCTCACTTGATTAGGGTGAGGCCAAAGAGCTTGGCTTATCCTGCATTCGTTCCTGTCATTCCAAGCCGTTCCAGAGGATTTCGTCTAGTTCCCTTTTTACCGTTGCTAGTGGCACTTTAATTGTGTCTATTCTAGTGGCATTTTGGTCGGCTGATCCAGCTCTCGCTAGTTCATCGGCTCTTTCGTTCCCCTCTACACCACTGTGTCCAGAGACCCATGTCAGTTTTACATTTACTCGGTTTGTTGCAGTTTTGACAGCCTGCCTACAATACTGCAATAGTTGTGAAACTACGCGGTTAGAGGCAAGCGCCTGCAGTGCCGACTTACTGTCCGAGAGTATTTGTATACTTCCATTAAAGTTGTTTGTTGCCGCTTCTATAGCCGCTTTTATTGCAAACACTTCCGACTGGAAAACTGTGGTATGGCTCTCCAGTTTATAACTTCGGTTGAGTTGCGGGTGATCTGGAAAAAAGTTTCCAGCGCCGCTTCCCTCATCCGTTTTGGAACCATCGGTGTAGATCATGTGAAAATGTGATCAGATCAAAATAAAAATGATCAGATGTGAAATCCACCGTTTTCCACGCTTCTCTGGTCGGAATGTTGATTTTGTATGGAATTTTTGTGTCCAATATTGGTTGAATTCTATCCAGCTCCCTTTTACTTGACGGGGCCATTCTCTCCATTTTTTTTTCAAAATGCTTACGTGCCCCGTTTGAGTGTGGTTAGATAACCCATATGTGGATTTTAATGTGATGCTCGCAAGTGATGCCTCTCTGTAGATGAATTTGTCGAGTGTTATGAGATTAAGCATTATCTCCATTGCAGCAGTTGGCGTCGTCCTAATGGCACCTGTAATGCCAAGGCAGGCCATTTGCTGGATCTTCTCTAGCTCTTTTGCAATGGTTTTCTATTGTAGTGCCTGCCACCAAACCAATTCCCCGTAAGTGGTTATAGGCCTCACTACTGTTGTGTAGATCCAGTGGGCAATTTTGGGTTTTATTCCCCAGGTTTTCCCCACTAGTCTTTTCATTGTGAAGAGCGTCGCTGTAGCTCGCCGTGTGAATGCTCCTATGTGTGGAGTCCAAGTTAGTTTACTGTCCAAGGTTACTCCTAAGTATTTCACCTTGTTTACTAAACTGATATGTTTTCCGTCAATGGTCGGGGGTGTAAATGTCTCCGGTTTACGGCGCTTTGTGTAAAGCATAAGCTGCGTTTTGTCGGCATTGATGCGCAGTCCGTTTAGTTTCGCCCACTCAAAAAGATGTGAGAGTGCGGTCTGCATCAATTCCGACATGGTTTCCGGGAACTTTCCACTTATCAGTATAACGATATCGTCAGCGTACGCTATCGTTTTGAAATCCTTCCCTTTGAGGTCTTCCACTATTTGGTTAACTGTGAGTACCCAGGCAAGTGGTGATACTATGCCGCCTTGTGGTGTACCCCTGTTAGTCTATTTATTCAAGGTTACGCCATTTTCCTCGGCTGTAATCTTCCTTTTAGCTAGTACTTCCGTCATTCATTTAGTAAGATATGAGTCTATTGTATAACTTCGGATGGCTGCTACCATGCTCTCAGTTTTTACATTGTTGAAGGCTCCTTCGATATCAATGAAAGCCGCCAAGGTGTAATCTTTGATGGCAAGGTTCATCTCTATTCTGCTTACTTCTTCGTGTAGTGCCGTCTCTGTTGAGTGCCCTGGGAGGTATGCATGCTGGCTGGGGCAAAGCTTCGTTAAGTTCACGGTGCTTTTTATGTACCCATCCATCAGGCGTTCCAGGGTTTTCAACATGAAAGACGTTAAGCCGATAGCTCGGTAATCCGTTGCCTTGTAGTGGCTAGCTTTTGCCGGCTTGGGTATGAAAACTACTTTTGCTTCTCTCCAGTCCAGAGGAATATAGCCTTTGGATATGGAGGCTCTATATATTTTCACCAAAATCCGTATTATTGTGATATCCGCTTTCCTGAGCATGATCGGATACACTTTGTCGGTTCCTGGTGATTTGTAAAGTTCGAAGGTATTAATGGCCGAAACGACCTTTTCTTCGTTTACGATTTCTTTTAGGGGGGAGGGTACACGGTAAAGAGTCACGTTGTTTGTTTGTTCTGTCTCCTCAACTGTTGAGCCCGGAAAGTGTTGGTTTAGTAGGAGCTTGAGTGTCCACATGCGGTTCTTTTTTCAGAGCCTTGTTTAGCCTAGTTGTCTCGTTTCCTCCCTCAATATTGCTGCAGAAAAGATTCCAGGATCTACTTTTCTCTCTTCTTACAGCTGTTTTAAAAATTTTTAGATTTCGTTTATAGTCCTCCCAATCCATATCTCAGTTTGTGAGGCGAGCTATTCTGAACAATCTTTGAGGATTTTTTCTGATCTCCTCCAGTTCTTTGTTCCACCAGCTTACTTTTTTTATTTGACGGTAGTGGTTGGACACATTTCACTGGAACTATCGACCAGTATACTTGTGATATATCTCACTTCAATGTCGATGTCCTTTCGACTTCTCAATGGGTTCGACTGGTGTGAACCTATATATCTTTTAGTAGCGTTGGTGTAGCTGTCCCAATCCGATGTCCTAGGATTGCAGAAGACCAATGGGATCTTCTCGCCTTTTCTCACTTGAAAAGTGATCCATTGGTGGTCCGAGAGGCTAGGTGAGTCAAATACTCTCCAGCCATGCAGGTCCTCCAATGCCTCTGTTGTAATTAGAGTGACGTCAATCACTTCCGCTCTATTTTTTGGTAAAAAAGTCGGTGTGTTACCCTTATTTGCTAAATTAAGGTTAGTACTTATTAAGTAATTGACTAACTGCTCACCTCTTTCGTTACACGTGTTGCTTCCCCAGAGTTCATGTTGCGCGTTCGCATCGCATTCGATCATGGCCCGTTTTCTCCTTATATGTTCCGATAGGGTGCGGAATTCAGTGGTCGGCATCAGAGCGTCAAACGGTAGGTTTGCTGTGGCCAGCGATACCTGCCCGTTCCTTCCGTCGAACACCGCTGATGTAAGGTCCATGTTGCTGGAATGCGGTAGAAAAGTTAAATTAACTTCCTTCCGACATATAATGCAGCTACGGATTTTATTTACCCCGCTTGTAGGAAAGATTTTGAATTGTTTTGATTCTGATTCTGATTCCAAGTATCTTTCCATTAAGCTGGTAGGCCTCATGTACCAGTGCTATGTCGGTGCTTCCATCTGTTAGATGCTTAAGCATGTTGGCTGTTGCCGCCCTGCTGTGGTGCAGATTTGCTTGGGTCACCCGCATTGACTTTTCGTTTTTGCTCCAAGGGCTCGGTCGCTTTTGCTTTGGCAGTCACCTGGGTGAAGCCAAAACTCAGTCGTCCATTTTTGTCCCTTAGAGTGTTGACGTCTTCTTTTCGCATGCTCAGTACCAGGACCATGCCTTTGTTGGCGACTTCTTTCTCGGCGAAGAGATGCCACCTTTCCGTTTCATACCCCGTATTCTGTAGTTTAAGCGTTTCGAAGGCTTTCTGCGGTGTCTGCTCCGTTTCGAATATAAATACCTTGACGGTGCATAACCGCGGTACCTCCTTTATGGTTACGACTAAACTCCTCGCTTGGGGTGGTGTTTACCTTGGCAACTGCAGTCTTTAGATATTTTAGAGACTGCTCGTCGCTACAGGTTACAGTCAGATGGCCTGCTGTCGGTTTCATTCCTCTGAATGTTAGGATTTTTTTCTGGTTTGCTGCGTAGGTGCTCGAAGAGGTCCTTCTTCAGGGCGGTTTGCAGCTTCGCGAGTTGATCCTCTTGGATCTTACCAGTTTCATTGAGGAAGTCTATCACCGCTACCATTAGTGCATCGGTTGCGGCGTCCCGAAAGGACTTCCTCGCCAGAGTTTGGGGTTCGGGGCTTATCCTCCGTTCCTTTTTACCAGTGCCTTGGTTGCAATATTCAGTAAGAAACTCAGTAGATGGAGAATTTGCAGAAAATTGAGCCACTCAATAGTTATGAAATACTGGTAACATTTAACGTCAAAGCTTTGTTTCCGAACACGCCAGTGAAATAAGCTATATATCAATTGGAAAAGTGGCTGAAAATATTCGATTCAACGCCAAACAGGCTCAAAAAACCAAACTCTACATGAAACTAGCGACATTGTGCATGAGCAAAAATTATTTTATGTTTCACGACAAATTTTCAAAAAGACTGCAAGAGTAGCAATGGATAACCCGCTATCAACTTTATTAACAGAACAGTTTTTGACACATAGAACAGTTAATTGAAGACGAATGTATAATACCAAGAACCTGGTTTAGAAATGTCGATGAAGTATTAGCCATTGTGGAAAAGGACAAAACTTCAAAACAGCTATCGAAAAAGTTAATAAAAACATCAAATTCACAATGGAAATGAAAGACAATAGAGTCCTATCCTTCCTGGATATAAGAATTATTAGGGCACAACAAAGGCTCAGTTGTCCACAAAAAGGACAGCAACGCAAAGAAAGATTCCGAGTTCGTCTTATCATACAGATCCGCAAAAGATGGTAGCACCCAACAGCTGAATTCATCGACTGGTCACCTATCTACTAACGCCTGAAAGTTATGAATGGGAAAAACGATTTATATTGGATACCGCAAAAATAAATGGCTACAATGAATTAGAAATTATGGGGATTTTAAACGGGAGGAACCACATATAAATAAAAGGGCGTATTTCACATTAGTCAGCGACAGAAGTGAAGGTAAGGATAATAAAGTTCAATAGACTTAAAAACTGTGTAAAAAATTACGACAAAAAAGTTGTTGGGACTAGGTAAAACTCCTGTCTTAAACCTCAACTGGCAAGTAAAAAAGACCCACTACAAAATGACGAAAAAACTTAAACCTTTAAACCTAATTTTAAAACCCTTATTTAAAAACCAATAGAATAATAAATGCACGATTCAAGGAGCACATTAGAGAAGTGCAAAATGCAACGAGAAAGGAAAATTCTACAATGAGGTCATTATTCGCAACTCATATCGTGGAGGAAGGACGTAATATCAAGTAGGACATTGTAGAAACTGTGAGAAGCATGTGAGAAAAACCTCGAAGCTGGTCGTATGGACAAGTTTGAAGATCATGAAGGTTCCTGATAATCAACGCCTAATCAAAGATGAAGGGAACTGCCCACCATATAAAATGGAACTGATAAGTAAGTCTAGCAGGCAATAATATAAACTGAAAAGTGTTATTATTGTATAGAAGTTATGGTAGTACATAGGTTCGATTATAAGCCATAACATCTTCAGTAACAAAAGCACTAAAGAAGAGAGTAAGTAGTTACCGAAATGCGCTTACCCATTAATAATAAAAAAAATGTAGTAAGGAAAAATTGTTTCTTTTACAAAACATCCTTAAATTATTGTCGATCAAACATCTCAATCTGAAAGTAAGCGTGAATTATACAACACATCAAGTATCACTATGTCATTTAGTTCTTTATCAAGCAAGGAAAACCAGTTAAAACGATACTGGAAGAAATAGTGTCCGTTTTAGCGGACTCTTGTCCGAGTGAAACCATGATTAACAAGTGGTACAGTCTCTTTAAACAGGACAAGGACTCATTTGAAGACGACACACGACCCGGAAGGCCAGTCAAAATGACTACTCCATAAATGATTCAAAAAGTCAATAAATTAATATTGGAGGATGCTAGATTAAAGAATAAACAGCTAGCAGAAATAGTTGGAGTATCGGAAACGCTATTTTTTGTTAATTTTTCACGATCATCTGGGTATGTGGCCTCTTGGTATGTGACTTTAAAGGTGACCTCTTGATGGGTACCGATGGGCGCCTGAGAAGCAACACCGCGTATAGTGTTCCCGCGCGTTTTGGGGCTCTGTCGTGACGACTAGGATAGACTGATGAATCGAATTGTGGAGACGAACCTTCAGTTTGTCATTATGAAGTTTAGCGAAAACAGGACTCTATGCAGTGGCACACAAAGAGTACACCACCATCTGTGGAGTTTATGGTGGCACAGTCAATTTGATTATAACCATGAGACAGTTTTCTGGGATCGAGAAGTGATCCTGTTGAAATTTAACTAGAAAAAAGGCGTCTCCATAGCCGGACAGTACAACGTTTCAATAAAGAGAGATTTAAAGAATGTTTCAAAGGAGAAAGAAGGGGAAAATTGACCAGTGTTGTCCAGCTTCCACACAACAACGTATGCGTGTCGTGTTGCGTTGGCCTGTGCAAGGTAGGCTTCAATATTCAATTGGATCATCCACGCTATAGTATGTGTCTGAATCCATTTTTTTCACTTTTTGAATGTTTTTTTTTTTTGTACCGGACAAATCATGGTTATACTATACCGCTGGCAGATATCCCAGCACTTATGTCACTACAATCATCAACCTACCTCAATTTCAAATCCACTTGCACCAATCTAGCAGACCGTAGTTTGTGCTCCGAGAAAAAAAATCAACAAAGTTAAATGCTTGTCCAAGTCCTGGATTCTCTCGATATGAACCTCAGTTAAAGGGTGAGACCATATGCACCAAACTCAATGGTACAAGATGCAAAGATCCTATATTTTGCATGTGTTGACATTTATTCCAGTTCGTTCCAGTGAATCGTTCGCCTGGAGCTAATAGCATACTCCAGAATAGTCATTTCATTGTAGTTATGATTATCTAACTGATAATACTCATTCCACGTTACTATGAGCCGAACAAAGAACATGTTTCCAAATACGAGCGCAACGACTCCATGTTTAATAAACCTCATATTTACGTCACATGTCGCAGAAACTCAACAGTATTATACGATTTTCTCCTTAGGTGAATGTCTATGCGTATTTTCGGCAGAAATCATGTAGGAACCCATTGAAGAGTTCTAATTAAATCTCATATTTTAGTTAACTTAATGACTTTGTGGCAATTATCAGCGTACAATATCTTACAGACAACTTAACATGAAAGCACGTATGATTCCATGGAAATATGTGTGCATACACATGCAAAGACCAAATCCACTAGTTCCAATCATTGTAGGTTTGTGGAAATTTCTCCCATTTGTGTCTGTGGTAATTTTTGCAAAATAATCGAAAAACTTTTTCTATATATACAAATTTTTATCGCAACGAATGCCAATTCATCCATAAATTTATTCAAATGTGTGTAGGATTCGTCTGGGACTGTCGAAAAAAAACTTTCTTAACTACATAAAACCATAATCATCCAAAAAAAAGTTATGACTTAAAGAGACGACTTAAGGGAATATATAGAAAAAATTATCATATAAGACTGCATGCTATAGCTTTGAATTTAAAAGCAAGCTACAAGAATTCTGGGTTTGTATAATATTCTCTGATAAGAGAAAGTCTAATACCTACTCCTGTAAAGGCCGTTTATTGTTGTGGAGAACAAAAAAATAGTTTTGAACTTCAAACCAAATTTCAGAAATTGTATTCTTTGACAAACCTTTTTAAAATCAGGTTTATTTGCCTATTTTTGACAGAATCTTCGAAAAAATTTTGGCGAAAAAATTGCTGACAATGGGAAACATCATCTAGAACGTAAATCTCATACATCCTTTGTGTTAAATCTTAATAAAAAATAAGAAACTTTACCGTTATCCATAAAACACTGAAGGAGGTTTATTTAGAAGAATGGAAAAATAAGCATTCATACGATACCAGTCTGTAGTCCAACCTATGTCTGACAGATTAGCAGTAGTCATTAAACAGTTAATATGTCACTAGATTTTATTTTTCTTTACCGCCGTATTTAAGTGAAAAATAAAATCCATTTTGATTAAGTAAATATATGTCATATTTATTACTGAATTTTTGAGATTTTCGGAGCAAACCCTCAATGTCAGCGATGCAGAACTCTTGTGAACATTCTCAGCCATAATCTCACGTCATAAGCAATGTGTTTGGGGTCGTTATCGTGCTCAATACAGAAACTTCTTTTCAATCACAAATTTTCCGCATTTTTATACAAGTTATGTATTAAGGCAAACAGTCTTGTTCATGGTATCTTCACTGAAAATCAGTTTACCTACCCCTGTTGCAGTCATACAACCCCATACTATTACCCCTCCGCCACTAGGCGTTACTACACCTTAAGGATTTTTTTTTTCTTTTTAATTTAGGACTTGATTTTCTCCACACTAATATTCTGCCGTCTGACTAAATAATTTTAAACTTGGTCTCATCAGAGAATAGCACGTGCCTCCAAAACTCATCATTTTTATTTTTAAAATCTGTTGCAAAACCCCCTCTCTCTCTCTTTATTTGCTTTCCTCATGAGAGGTTTCCTTCTCGCCGCTCTTTATCGATATTCAGGCCGATATCCTGGTTGAATTCATCTTTGATTTCCACTTAAAGTCTCGATGGCGATAATTTAGTATTTTTGTAAACCTCAGCTTACGTGGTCTTCCACTTTGCGCACGTTTTTTTGAACTATTTTTGTTTACATAACCTCACATAACCCTCCAACTTCTTGAAAGAATCTTCTTGATTTCGGCGTAAGACTTATTTTGTTTGTGCAAATTTTGCTCCTTCGTTTCGTTTTGTTTCCGGCCCACCGTTAATTTCTATACAAAAATAAAAAAACGAAATTTAGCTTGCACGCAAGAAAATACCCTGTCACCTTAAAAGGGACTTTCCCGTCTTATGTATTCTGCTCAAGCCGCACAAAGAGTTATTTACAGGCTACTAAACAAGTTAATAGTTGGCTGTGCTAACAATTTTGTCCACTCAAAAACTTGATATGAAGTGAACAAGTACTTACAATTGTCTTTGTTTCTTGGACAGAATAAGTATTTCTGTAATTTTCTTGGTTGCTTCGGTGCTGGCCTTGGAACTTCTTCATTTTGAATTTCATGCACGCGTCTTCTTATATCTTGTTGCAAATGTGGATTGTCTTTCCTTTTCCTGATATGGTTTTCATGCAATGTAAGTCCCACGCGCTTTTCCCTTCTAAGGTTGGTCTTATTCTTCTCAATACCGTTTGTTTGTTTGATACACAATGAAGGAGTTTAGAACAGCATGGTTTAACATTGAGCAAAACACCGTTAGAGATCAGCTTTTACTGTTACAGGAAACATAATTCATTCGAGCGAATTTATCGACATCAACACCGCTTTTTCGAGTGTTATAAAATGCTATAATAGCGGGTTTTCTTTGGTCACCGCTTTCTGGACCTACCTGGTTATCATGATGTAAGGAAGACATCATATTTACGCACTTTCTTGGCTTTAGTACGCAAGAAACAATGATAATATCTTATTGAAATTCAAAAAAAGAAAATTTTTCTTCTCGTTTAGCCTTAAATTGAGGTGAAAGTACCAACTTAATGTACCATAAGCAGTCGATTTGTGGGTCTAGAGCAAGCTTGCAGCGGCTTCGTAGCTCATGAAGAAGTTGTCACCAAAACGATCTACTACATCCCACGGCTTATTACTAACTGCATATGGGCTATTGTCAGGCTGTTTGGCACAGTGAATTTCCAAATTCAACGTTGACATCTGCGAGAGCATAAATTTTTAACCCATATTTTGCCGGTTTGGAAAGAATACATTGACGAAAAGAGCATTATCCTCGAAAACTTACTATTTATTCATCAATCGTCAATATTCAGACGGTGCATACGTATCCTGGCAGGTTTTACCTCGAATTGATGCCAAGCAATCTACACCAGCTCTTGCCGTTCGATTTGATGCATCATCAAACCTCAAACTGTTGACCAACACGGAGAATCTTTGTCTAGACATCGTTTGTCTAAATATTCAGATTTTCTTAACTTTGTTTTGTTTAAAATTTAACTTTGTCTGCCGGACCTAAATAAGCCTGCCAAAAAAGGTCCAAGACGGCTTTCAATTCTCCTTTGTCAGTTTCCTTGTATGACGAAGCGGAAGGATGGTTAGCCAATCTCAATGAAATCTTCTGGTTTGTATATGTCAAACAATTTTTTCTGTAAAAATTATCTCGAAATCGATCTCGATTTAAACCATTTTGTTTTCCCATCTTTGCCAAGAAACATGGTTGAGACATTGACGACGCGTTATCCAAAGATGGTTCTGCAAATGTTTCGTCATCTTCCACGCCCGTATCATTGCAAACGTTAGATGCTTCGCTAATGTGATCTGATTCACTATCAATACTGGTTTGAAACAATTCTTCATATGACAGAAAATCAGTTTCCTGCATCAAAGCCCCTAAAATTTGCTCATTCGATAAATTCCTGGCCATTTGCAATACAATGTACCTTTGATTAAAACAAAATAATGTCAAAAAAAATTCCGAAAATGGTGCAACTAACGAGTACACATAAATAAACACATATCTTTCACTAAAACTATTTTGAATTTCTCAAAATTTGCTCAATCTCAAAGACGTTTTGACCAAAGACCAAAGAAAAATTGCACTGAATCCATAACTTTTTATATTGCAGACTTCTCCATATCCCCAAATACTTCTTTTCAAACATTTAACACTACAAAATACGATATCTGTGATAATCCTGAGTACAATAAAGTAATTCATGAAGCCTTTAGCCCAGATCCCCACAAGACCTTTGAGATACAAACAACTTAATAAAGCAAAAAAAGATATCACATTGCACTAAACATTCAAAAAAGCTTCCAAAAAATGGCAAAAAAAATACAAAACTTTCTTGAAAAATAATTAAGTGTACCAATGATGAAATACTTGCTTTGAGTGTACCAATGATTTTGTCTATCATTGTTATTTCGTTCGTAGATCGGCCAGTATGTGAACCGTTTCTCACTGACGTGCGGCCATCTTTAAACTGATTGGGCCACTTTTTTATTATCTCTTTGCTGAAGCACGTCTTTTCAAATACCTTTTTCATCGTATCAATTGTTTCTGTGCTAGCCTTTCCAAGATCAAAGCAAAACTGGATGCAAATTCGTTGAACTAATTTTTTGATATTTTGAGCAAAAAAAGGTTTTTTTGGAACTTTTAGTGGGATTTCAATCAAATCCAAAGAAAACGAAAGCATCTATGTAGACAAATACACATTCTTCGCGAACCACGGCGTCAAAGGAGTTCCAAAGGGGTTGTAGACCATATTGGCTCATGGTAAAGGGTTGGGCTGGCTCGAATGGGTTGGCAAAGAGGTATAAAAATAGGCTCGATACTTTTTGGAAAAACTTCGGTTAATATGAAATCCATTAGCTTCACTCTGGTGTCAAAATAAATAACTGATTTCACCTGGGAAAATCAATTCCGATCGTACCCGCGCGACTTTCTTTGAGTTATCACAAACGTATTTAATTCGCGCTAAAGTTATTGATATTCATATAGAGCGATTCTGCTTATGTTTAGGTATATAACATTACGAAAAGAAGTCTTGGGTGTGATTCACTCCTGGCAGCAAGGAAAAGTTGCATGACAAAATTTTCAGCCTCTCATATCTCTTCTGGAAGTTATTCTTACGAATGAAATGATCAGGATAATTTGAATTTTCGGACAATCAAGAGGAATTTCCGTTGATTTAGAAAATATGTAGTAGAAGCATTTTCTTGCAGCGACTCTGTTCAAGGATTAAATCTCTTACCATGAAAAATTGTTTTAAATTGTCTTTGAGACTTCGATATATATTGGTTGGTCTGAAAAGTATTGGATCTTTTTTTGTCGTTTTTCGATTAAATATTTCTTTTATTTAAAATGGATTTTATTTAAAAACATATTAGCCATTATAATGTAAGACCTTTTGACACTTTTTAGATAAAGCCATTATTTCATCTGTGTAGAACTTCTGTGGTTTATCGGCGAATAACTTGGCCAAGTGATTTTCACAGTCCCTCTTTCAAGTGAATTTATTTTCATTTAAGAAGTTTTACAGAGACCGAAACAAAAAGTAGTCTGATGGTGCAAGGTCTGGACTATACGGTGTATGCATCAAAATCTCCCAGCCAAGCTCTATCGATTTTTGCCGGGTCATCAAAGATGTGTGTTGTCTGACATTGTCGTGATGGAAGACAACCCCCTCTCTATTGGTTCTATTTCTTCCTATTTATTCTATTTCTTTCTACTTTCTAATTCTAGCCGGGTTTTTCGAATTGCTTCTTGCAATCTGGTTAATTGCTCACAGCATAGAGCCGAATTTAGTATTTGGCCCGGTTCTAGCATCTCATGATAAACAGTTCCCTTCCAATGCAACCATACACCCAGCATAACCTTATTTGCTGTCAATCTTGGCTTTGAAGTCGTTTGTGATGATTGACCTTGGCCATGGTTTTTTTCGAACGAGATTCTCATATCTTACCGATTTTCCATCGCCCGTAATAATTTGTTTCAAAAATGGCTTGATTTCGTTGCGTCTTATAAATATTTCACAAATGCAAATTCGGTCGGTCAAATTTTTTGTGTGAACTCATGCGGCACCAAAAAGTCGAGCTTCGTTGTGTATCCAGCCTAACGCAAATGATTCAAAACTGTTTGGTGATGAATATACAGCAATGTCATGGGTGCTCATGTGTGGGTCTTCTTCAATTGTTTGTAAGATTTCATCGACTTTTTCAGTGATTGGACGACCTGAGCGAGGTGAATCTTTGGCATCAAAATTTCCAGAACAAAAGCAAGCGAACCATCTCTCGGCTATGGCTTTTGATAAAGTTTCTTGACCGTAGACACGACTAATTTTTTCACGAGCCTGCGATGCATTCTCACCTTGATCGTGGGAATATTGTAAAATATAACGAATTTTTTCAGAAATTTCACTTATTTTTAAATGAATACAACTTTTGACACGAATGACGAAATACAAAACTCTCCGTATGAAAATTGAAGGCTGAAATGTCACCTTTCAAACGCATGTCAGTTTGACTCAATCTGTCAAACTGTATTGCTTTATATTAGCATTGCTTGAATTATGACAACGAACACCATCTATTGACAAAAAAGGCTCAATAGTTTTTAGACAATCGAATATTTAGATGGGAAATCCGTTTTATATTTTATAATTAGATGTAGATTGTGTTATCAAAAATTCCAATGTATATCGGGTGTGTGGGCTTTTGCTAATTTGTGGTGATTGAACTTTTCATTTCGTGAGAGAAAACTCCTAATTCGATGATTTTTTCCAAGTACATAATATAATTTCGACTTTTATTCATTCTTATTGATGATATAATACAAATTTCCAATGTGTCACCATTTGACTTTATATATAATCACTGATTATCAAAACTAATTGGATCCATTTTATTACTGTACCCAATGTGTGATATCAACACGTAATTATTATTCTCAATCAATTACTGTAGGATCATTTGCCGCTGTTAATTTGAAATTACCCCATTACATGCTTAATGAAATAAATGTGATGTTGCGCAACATGGTCCTGTGCATGTGACATATTTCAACTTTGTAACAATTCCGCAAAACATGAAACGTGTAAGGTTGAGTTAATTGAAAAATTAAATAATTAAAAACACTAGAATTACCGAATGCGGTGAGAATTGGTATGTCGTCATCTTACATTCCTTATTACAGACGTGCACCAACGTTCATACATGTCAAGGTTTTCAATTGAAGGATTCAGGCTAGTAATCATAGAAATGAATTAAGTTTCTTGTATCAAATGGCAATAGAGGTGATGTCTCTGAAACTAATTAATCATTCTACTTGAATTAAATGTGCAGATTACCCTTAGCATCTGCCTCAGCGTAAAGAATTCTGACTCTGACAGCAATCAAAAATAAATATTTAAGTATGGCAATCGCTCCGCAACGTCTAACTTGAAAGGATCTTAAATACTCAAAAAAGGATCTTAACTACTAAATTTATTTAGTATTTATTTTCAAATTCATTTAGTATTTATTTTATAAAATAAAAAGGATAAAAATTACATCTTTCAGCGTTCTCCTGGAATTGATAAATTAATTTTTTGGAGTACAACCTCCATCTAGAGGGAAGACAATCTTTTTTATTCATAATAATACAATTTATTTATAAAATGAATACTGTTCGTTATAATGAGGGGTTTTTTTACTGCTTGTTCAGTAATATCAAAACAGTTACTGAACTATTGAAATGTCCTTGTGTGATTTACTGAGAAAGACAATTATAATTCACAAAATGTACCCTACTATGCGTTGGACCGTCCAACGCATCCTTCCAAGAGTTGCAATTATTGATCATACCAGGCTCAAAAAACGCTCAAGCAGTTTGAATTGGCTGCTTTTGTGTCCGCTCGAGATAATTTTTCGACTAAAATTCATTAGATGGTCATGTAGGCCTTGCAGTCTCCTTGTCGTGCAAAAGTTATTGGCCCATTGAACCAAAATGGAGACCAGTAAAAATGATTTGACGTATCTCCTACAGGCAAAAAATTTGCTGAATTATCTCTAGATTTAGCGTGTAAGGTAATCAGGTAAGGTAATGAGGTCAGGTAATGACAGCTCTTGAATGGCACCCAATCGATTTGCCACAAAAGTATAGTAGCAGGATCACGATGTTTTTTAAATCATATGCCGCCAATGATTCTGGCCTTTAAAATGATTTTTGTTTGTGTCCTATAAACGAACTTCCATCATTCCGCATCGGTTTTCTTTTATCGTCCTGATCTGCAGTGCGCTATCCTCGTTGTGTGGCTTCATCCTGAGTTATCGGTTGTCGTCCTGAGATGCTAAGAAATTGAATTTGTAGGGAATCACTCGGGTTAAGAGAAGACAGGAATAATAAAACCGATCTTACAAGAATGGCGGTTTGTTTTACAAGAGTTTTTTTTACAAGGTTTTAGTTTCACGTCTTGATGGCTGCCTTGATTTGAAACGGATGATGGCTGCGCCATGGGATCTGTGATGTGCTCGAAATACGCAGGTTTGATACGTTCTGTGGTGATGTTGGTATGTTTTCCATTGATTTCGAGCTTGAAAATATTTTCAGACACTCGTTCGATGACTTTGTAGGGACCTTTATACGGGTGCCCCAAAGCCTTCCTCACACGGTCAATACGCACAAAAACATGTGAGCAAGTTGATAGGTCCTTATGTACGAAAACCTTGCGTTTGTCATGTCGTAATGCTGGAGTGGCTCGTACTTTCTTCATGTGCTCGCGAAATTTCTGTACGAACAGCTCGGGATCTGGCGGCATGTCCTCGTTGTAGAAAAATTCTCCAGGAACACGAAATTTAGTTCCATACACCAGCTCTGCAGATGTTGCTCCAATATCATCGTTGATACTCGTACGCAGTCCAATAAGAACAGTCGGAAGGACTTCAACCCATTCGTGGTTGTTAGGGCACATATTCGCGGCTGTCAATGAACTGTGCCAACGCTCAATCATGCCGTTCGCTGCAGGGTGATATGCGGTTGTTCGAATCATTTTGCAACCCACTAAATGTGTTAGTGACTGGAACATAAGTGACTCGAACTGTGATCCTTGATCTGAGGTTAAGATTTTAGGAGCTCACAAGCGTACGATCCAGTTGGCGTAAAATGCAGCAGCAATTTCGTCTGCTGAGATGGTTTTGATGGGAATTGCCTCGGGCCATCGCGTGAATCTATCGATAATCGTTAACACGTACGAAAATCCTTTCGATAGATTCAAAGGTCCAACGATGTCGATGTGGACGTGACTAAATCTTGCGTCAAGCGTTTCAATACGACCCTGTGGAGGCGTTATATGTCGTCCTATCTTGCTACGCTGGCACGCGAGACACATTCTAGCCCATTCAAGGATGTCTTTTGACATGCTTGGCCACACATACTTTTGGCTTATAAGTTTCTTCGTAGTTCGGCCACTGGGATGAGACAGCTGGTGTATTAAATTAATGACTTGTCTTCTTAATAATTTCGGAACATAAGGCCAAATTTCATGAGTTGAAACATCGCAGTATATCATTATGTCGCTGTCGACTAGTCGCAGTTTGCAAAACTGAATCCTCCTTCTGGGCTTTCGCTAAGTCTTCAACAGTTACTGCAACCGGCGTTCCTATGCTGTTAATCCAAGACAGTGCGTCGGCTGTTACATTGTCTTCTCCCGCGATGTGGACGATATTCGTAGAGAATTGTCCAATGAAGTCCAGCTGTCTCGAGGAGATGCCTTATCAGCTTTTTGGTTGAACGCAAATGTGATTGGCTTGGGATCCGTTTTTATTACAAGTGGACGTCCTTCAACCATGTGTCGGAATAACTTTATTGCACTGTAGATTGCCTGTAGTTCGCTCCCAAACATTGTTAGAAAACTGCTCCAGCATTGCTCCCATCGCTGTATCTGACGCATCAGTTTTGATCGCAATCGGTGCTTTTTCAATTGGATGACTAAGCAGGGTTGCATTGGCGATTTGTTTCTTGCACTCATCAAAGGCTTTATCCGCTCGTTGATTCCATTCAATTGGACGTTTATCCTTCTTTCCTGCACCGACGAGAAATTCATGGAGAGGCGCTTGAATGTCAGCAGCATTTTTGAGCGATTTCCGATAAAAATTAATTGCTCCCAGGAATCTGCGCAGTTCCATGATAGTTGACGGCTTCTTGAAGTTCAGGATCGTTTCAACTCTTCCTGGAAGAGGTCTGATGCGTTGTTGTTCGATGAGATAGCCAAGATACTCGATCGTTTATTTTCCAAACGTACGTTTTCCTACGTTTATAGACAGTCCATATTCTTGTAGACGATTCAAAATGATTTTCAAGTGTTCGCGGTGCTCCTCATGTGTATTGGATGCAACGAGGATGTCATCAATGTGTGCGTAACAAAAGTTCAGACCTCGTAGAGCATAATCTATGTAGCGTTGAAAGGTCTGAGCCGCGTTACACAAGCCGAACATCATCACTTTAAATTCATACAGTCCGAATGGTATTATTACGGCCGTCTTCGGAATATCTTCTGGAGCCACGGGAGTTTGATTGTATGCTCGCATTAAATCCAGCGTTGAAAACACGGCGCACCCTCTCAGTTTATGAGCAAAGTCACTAAAATGAGCGATAGGGTATTTGTCCGGAACAGCGATCGCATTCAAACGTCGATAATCTCCACATGGTCTCCATTGGCCAGTTTTTTTCGGGACAAGATGCAATGGACGTGGGCAAATTCGTGGGCTGCATGATGGCTGACAAATTCCTTGTTGAAGCATGAAGTCGAATTCTGCTTTTGCTTGACGAAGCTTTTCGGGAGTGAGGCGTCTTGCCTTTTCGGCGACTGGAGGTCCTTTTGTCAGAATATGGTGGTAAATGCCATGAGCCATCACTTTCCTTGTATCTGAAGGAACAGTTAATTCGACGTATTCCTTCAGTAGATCGTGGTATTCCATGTTTCCTTTAATTGTCATGATCGTCGCATGGGCTTCATTAGTGTGCTTAGTGTTAGCTACTAATTTAGTTTGGCCATCCATCAACCTTTTTCGACGCAGGTCAACTATTAGGACAAAATGTTGCAACAAGTCTGCTCCGATTATTGGTTGCCTGACATCCGCAACTACAAATCTCCTGGCAAATGGTCTTCACAGTCCGAGGTCAAGCGTCATCACCTTCTGGCTGTATGTTTTGATCGTCGTGTTATTAGCTGCGTACAGTTCCAATTTTCCTGGAGCGTCCTGAATTTTGTCCCGTGGCAGGACTAAAATGTCAGCTCCAGTATCAACTAGGAAACGCGTTCCACTTTTTCGATCAAGTATACTTAATCGGCGATTATTGAATCGAAGTTGGTCGTCCTCGGCCGCCGTTTTTCGGGACGACGAATTTAGTTTCCCGAATTATCCTTGGCACTAGTTTTCCACTGGCATGGCGGTCTGCAATTCCGCACGCGTTTTCCAAAGCGCTTATGAAAAAAACAAAAAGTGTAATTTGATTGTGAGCTTGATCGCTTACTCCTATCTCTGGATCTGGAACGTGATCGATCCCGCATCCGCAACTCAAGGATATCCAAACGATTTATAAGCTGTTTGAGCATTCGCTGCTTTCGGATTCTTTGTTGACAGTTGTGACGCCAGGTGGTTGTTGGAGCTCCATCATGAAGTCCGCAATTTTCGCCAGCTTTTCGTTGTCGGGTTCGCTGAATATCGCCACAAAGACTCGGATGTTTTCCGGGAGTTGCTCTAGTAGCAGCGACCGCAGCATTGTGTCCGTGACCTGCTCTCCTCCAGTGTTCTGCAGGTCCTGCAGGTAACGCGATGGCTTCTTGGCGTCTAAGTTTTGCCCTTGAAAAAGGTGCCTTAGCTTATATGCCGTGGATTCAGCAAAAGCAGTTAATATCCTTTGTTTCACGGCTTCGCACTTATTCTCCCGTGGGGGGTTCCGCGCGATGGAGACAACATGTGGCAATATATCAGCTACCGCATACAGTATCACATATTTAAACTTCGTCTCGTCGTGCGTAATCTGGTGCGTATGGAACGTTGCTTCCACCTGGTCGAACCAAAATGCTGGATCCGGCTTATAGAATGCTGGAAATTTATTTATGCGCGATACCTCGACGAAGACATTGCTGGATGTCGAACGCCTCGGAGCGACTGGCGGTAACAAACTCGCGTTTTTGAGTGTTTTCGGTGTGTCCGAACCGGTAGCCATTGCGAAATTTTTGGTGGCATCGCTTCACAATTTCACAAACTAAATCCAGTTAATTCACTTTCAAATGTTTTCAAAGATTATTTCACCAGGGTATCACGTCGGGGTCACCACTGTTGGGAATCGCTCGGGTTAAGAAAAGACAGAAATAATACAATCAAAAGTTAAATTTATTCGTACCCGAAATCCGATCTTACAAGAATGACGGTTTGTTTTACAAGAGTGAGTTTTTGACAGCCGAGCTGTATTTATACCAGCCGATCCTAATATCGTTGTTCGGTGGTTGTGTGGATCCTTGTAAGGTACTCAGTTTGACGGTTTCAATGTCGCTACAAATTTTCTTACTTCTCGCTTCTGTGACTACGACTGCCCACATTCAGCACTCAGTTAGATAGGTGATCTGTTCAGACATTTATTAGTCCTATTGGTTTGTAGATCTTTCTAATTTGAAACGTGAAGAATCTTAGGATATCCAAGATATAATCGTAATTGTCAATTTTGTCAAGGCTTAAGGGCTCTATCCCGTATGTATTTGTCAAAGATCCCTTGCCTCAGTTCTTTTGGTATGACTATGTTTCTTAAGTACCAAGGATATACAAAGATTCTCCTCGGAGCGAGGTTCTGGTTGAATCAGTTTTCATTGTCTGACAGAAGGCAGTACCGTCATAAGGTAGTATTGGTCGTATAATCTGTTTAAAAATTAGTAGCTTGCTTTTGAAATTTAATTGTTTTGATTTTACTAAAGAGCTTAGGATTCCAGAAACTAGTCTCCGTTTTGTTCAAAGAATGTCGTTGTCTAGCGTTAGTCCAGGGTACTTAACTGTCGTGTTGTATTCTAGATGATCTTCTTGTATTGTTAAGAGTGGTGGTATTTGGTATATCTTCGTGTAATGAAGTTATTTTGAGTTTTCTCGGTATTGATTTTTGTCTTCCATTGGCGAAATTATGTCAAAAGCACGTTGATGGATTGTTACAGTTTAAGGTGATGATTTTGCTTGTCTGAGTGTACAATTTCTACGGGTATCATCGACAGAGAAAGATAATTTGAAATTTTCAAATTTCTGCCGATCCAGATGGTATAAAGTACGGGCGACATTGGCGATCCTTGCAGGACTCTAGCTTCAATTGGCCGCAATTTGGAGGGATGATTGTCGATTCGGACGTGCTTTGGAGGAAAGACCCTATCGTTTGTAGAATCGCAAGGCATATGTGCTGTGCATGCTTTTTATATATACGTACCGCATGCCATAACCGCATGCGCATGACATAATGAAGTCCGTGGTTTTTCTGCATGTGAGGTAATTTTGTACGGGTTGTACTAATTTATTCAACTCAGCAATAGTTTTGTCTCGAAAACGAATTCTGACAATCAATGGAGTATTGCTATTTCCAAAAATTTCTCTTGTGAAGACGAAGGGGTCACCAGTTTCCACCAGTTAGGGGAAATGGAAGTTTTCATGGTTTTGGGAGAGCTATGACGATTCGGCTTTCTATACCTTTAGGAACCATCGCTTGCAAAAGAAATGTTTAGATAAATCGGTCAGTTTTTGAATATAATTTTCGGGAAGATTTTGCAAAGCCGTGTTTGTGACCATATTGTACACGGGTGATTTTCAGATGTTTAGTGGCTGTACAAAGTGTTGTATTGCCTCTAAGTCAACTGGCCTCATACCATCACCTGAGACAATTGTGTTCGTAGTATTCACTCACATTTTCATGCTATTTCTTTCAGATCGTCAATGTCTTCCTCCAAGGAACGGTTCTCGCGAAACTCATCTCGAGCGTGTCGCTTCTCAACCTTTTCGAACGTCATTCCGTTTGGACCATGGATGGGAGGGGCTAGAGTCTTGTTCTTGGTTCGGGAATATTTGATCTTTCGGCGGAATCGGTCTATGCCCGGTTCGAGATTTCGTAAAAAAAATTCTCCCACAGCTCGTTACGAAATATGTTGATCTGATCACGAATTATGTTAGTAAGTAGGCTAGTTAGTCTTCGGAAGCCAAGACGACTTGTGATCCGGACTTGATTCCTTCTCCGTATCAGACTTGGAATTTGCATAAAGGGGTTGTGGTGTTTAGGGGTTGTTTTCCCTTGCCAGAGTTGTGATTATGCTGTCCTTTTCAGCCTGGATAATTTTCCTTGTGGTTTCTCCAATGATGTTTTCTATGGTGCTGGCAGTATCAGGTGTTTGCGTGTTTTCTTCCTCTTCAGTTTTAGAGAAACATCTATATAGATGTCTTCTATTAAAAGGAATACTGGATATCAGATGATAGCTTGCCGAGGAAGTTTAATCTCATGTTGTGGTTGAAACCGTCAGATATCGAGAAGCTGTTCCTTCTGCCAAAATGTGTGGGCTCATTGAGGATATGCAGGCTTCAATTTTGCTCTGTTATAAATCGGATGAGTTCAATCCCATCTTGCTTGCTACTCATGGCTCCCCAATTGTCATGATATGCATTCCTGCCGTAAGAATTTGACGATCAAATTTCAGTAGAGAGCGTAGGTCTTGGAAAACGTTTCGAACAATTCCAAAGACACAAGATTAAAGTCGAAGGATGTCGTTTGCACTTTAATAACTATAGCTTCTAGGAACTGAAGGTTTGGGGTACTTATCACATAATTATTATTGTGTGGGAACTGGAGTTGAGTTTCCTGTTATAGAAATTTTTCTTGGGGAAGCAGAATATCTAATATATGATCCAGCATAAATTGATTTAGCTCTCCAGTATTCGGAAGCAGATAGTTTGGGTTCCATGTAAAAAGAGAAATGTGATACATTTTACTCATTTCAGTGGTTTTGGTGGAGTGAGGGTTTGAGAGAAAATTTCCTGAACCATTTATGCCATTTTGTTTTGTTTTGTTTAGAATTGTTTTTCAATGGAGAGACCTGAACTGTTCAGGGGAATTTGATGTTAGAAAGGTGTTTGCTGTGTGGAAGGTTTCTTTTGAGTTTGGGCTACAGCTAGCTGTGCAAACGTCTTCCTTATGTTAGTCTTCTGACAACCGCCGTAGCTGTAGTAGTTGACACATTTTGGCATGAATGATATTCATCAGATTTTACGCACCTGGGGTGCGCATGGCAAATGGCAATGGTTTCCCCCAAAATTTCCAAATTGCTGCAGTTGTAGCATTGGAGTTGTCCATTTCTTTGTAGTTGGGCTTCGACATTGCGGGCAATATTGCAGAGGCATGTATATTGTAAATTTCCGTCTAAATTCTTGGAAGAACCATTTTGAAAAGTTTAGATGGTCCATAGAACAGTTTGCGATAAGCTTCCTTTGTTAGTAGGAAACCCTGGGTCTCTAAGTCTTCTTGGATCTCGGCGACGAAAAGGGTATGTAAGACTCTGATTATAATGTTTTGGTTTTTGGCTTCGAGAAGATAGTAAAGTAGTGGCAAGGTTCCTTCCGTTCCTGAACAGATTTGTCGTTTACTGGTGGTCAGTGGTATTCTTAGGAATTATGTTATATACTCAGATATAATCTGTTCGCTGTCTCGTATTGAATATTTTGTTTTTTTTTGTTTTTTTTTGCGAGGCTCGCCCATTTTAACGTGAAGTTTGTCGCTCAGTTCTGGTGTAATGAGGGGGGGGGGGGGTCTGAAGGTTTTGGGTTTGGGGTCTTGTGTTTCGGGGAGCCAGCGGTCGAAAAGTGCGATAAGCTAAGTGTTGGTTTCTAGGGTATTAGGCGCTGGAAACTCTTTGCTCTCTTCCATCTCTTCAAACCCCGCTCCTTCCATTTCATCGATGGAGTTTTTGCTTTTACTTCTTGTCTTTTAGAAGCCGTTTTGTTGGAGGAAGACGAACAGGTATCCATCCGCCATTTTTTTATGTTTGATTTTTTGGCTTAACTAGTTCTTTCATTAGCTCGTCATTTCGTCTGTGTTGATTAGCCAGTACAGCCACAACCTTCTTAGGAGTCGGTGTTACATGTCCTTATTTATAAACCCATCGTTTATCCAAGCAGGTATATGTCTGTTTTATATGCCAGTGGGCAAAAGTCCGTAATTTTTCTATTTTGGGGGAGCCCCTTGATATGGGACAGCCACAGTTGTCATTGTGCGGTATGACCTTTTTGGTCGCAAAAGTGGCGTTACTATCCGGGGGAAATTCAAAAAGAAAATTGTTCCAAATAATCTCTTTTGAAATTTATTTAATTTTTTATTGATGGTATTTGATTCATATCTTAGATTTATCCTTAACAAAAAATTGACGTTCAAAAACCATATTGAGTTGAGTTTGACTAGGATACCGGCAGCAATATTAGCAATAGACCCTTAGATAATAAAGAAATATGATAAATACACCCAGTGATAAACTAGAATAAACAGCTTGACTTAAAAAACAAGGTTATTGACTGAAAACCAAATCGGTTGAATGTAGCCAATGTGCGAAATGCCTAAAAACTCAACCTCGAGCGATACAAAATCTATGTCTGAAAATGGCTCCCAAAAAATCTTTTGATAATTCCGCTGAAAAGCGACATAAGCTTGCTTGTACATAAAGAATTGATCATCCTGCATTGAAAATAATAAAATATTTGTTGAGAAAAACATTTCTTGAAAAATACACATAATCTGACAGCGATTCTCTTACTGTCGTCTTTTTTGCCGATGAAACTCGCTCATAAAATATTCGTGATCTAATACTTACTTCAAAGGTCATAGGTCATTGGTCCTTACCGATAGAGACGTCAAACATTCAGTTCCTGCGGTGGTTAATCTAGTCACAAATTCAAACCAGTCAGTCCTGTTTGGCAAGTGTTCATAGACATCATTTGATGTTAATGAGAAAGTTAAAGAAAACGTCCTCATATCCTTTTTAGTGAAATCGGATAAACAAATGCTGTGACAAGAAGTCATAATACGCGAAAAATATTCAAGACTATATTTTTGTTGTATTCTATTGGTAACCGTCTCTAAAGTTCAAAATTCCGAGGAGCCTAGAAAAGTTATTTGGCATTTACTTTATATATAAGCAATCGATGCAGAAATTCAAACATGCCTAGGACTTGTGTTCAATATTCAACAAACAACAGGTGACACATGCATTGAACCGACTACATCCCTTGCAAATGTATCCTTTTTAATACTTCTATAAGGCTACTCCTGTCGATACAAATATATCCTACGTACACCTGATACGGAGCAAGGATTATTTGGTGGAACTAGTAACAAAACGAACTCTAGAAAATTCCTCTCCTTGCAAATTGATTGCATTGTTCGAATTGCGTTTGATCGAAGGAGATACGTCGATAAAAAACAGCACGCTTCCATTCAATTGGGTTACATGTAAGACACTTTTTTCATATTAACTTAACCCTTTTTGTCTACCAAACTTGAATTCATTCATATTGAATCGAAACACATCACAAAAAAGCACAATACCTTATTTTCAACGATATTGAATAGCTTAAAATTTTTTGCACGAATATTGCTACGTGGCAGATAAGGAGAGTTCGTAAAGTATTCATAAAATAGGCTTCAAAGTGGTTCTAAAAGTTCTAGCAAAAATTAAATTTGTTAAATTTCAGGCTTTAAAATTGGGGTTTGCACATCTATATAAAAAGATAGACAGATAACATAGATATTCAAATTATGAGAACCAAACAATCATCAAAAGTTAAACGAAAAAAAATCTTTATGCAGGTGTCAGTAAATGTCCATATACGAGATTTATCAAGAACGTGAACGTTACTGCATGCTTTCCACTAAGATAATTAACTCTTTCCACAGCAAAAACTCGCGAAATAAATTTGGGACAATATGTTTTCTCAAGTTTCCAAATAAAATATTAATAAAAGTAGGATTTAGTAATAATTAGGACTCAAGTTGCATGACTTTAGCTGTTCAAACAGCTTTGACACGAATCCTGCATTGGTTGCACGCCAGGCAAATCCTTTTCAAATGAAAACTTTCTTGACTGATTACGATCAAGAAAAACATACTATTTGATTGCCAATTATATGTCCAGCATATCCACTTATCTAGGTTATGTCTATACTTGTGTACTGAAGTAGTAATGCCTTATGGTTGCGACGGAATATGGTCAAAATCGTGTCAAATGTTACCGGTTATCATGAACTCATTTCAGAAGGTATGAGCGTGTCTACTTTTTTGCAAAAACAAATTTTTGTTTTTAATCAATTTACAAATTTCTTGCCATGCATTTACATTTTTATCAAAGAAACTCATGCTAAAGATTTTTCAAAAATTTAAAAGTCTTCTCAATCCTTGAGAAGACTCTTACATTGTTCTGTGACTCGATCCTGTCGATGAGTATGTATCTTAAGGAAACACTTACAAAAGGTGTCTGAATATTACTCCCTTGTAGACTCAAGACCTTTTTTAATTTTTGAATTTTTTCGACAACTTTTCTTGAATTAAGTTGAAAAAATTGGTCACAAGAAAACATAAGAATCCGACAGAACTTGACCATATTCTGCGCCATGAAACCAAAGGAGAATTGCAGTTCTTGGATTTTGCAGGATCTACAACGTTAACATTAAACCAAATATGTTAATATAAATTAGTTTTTGGTGGTAGTGAATCCATCAAAGTAAAAACAAAAACAGTAAGAGCAAAATCAAAAAATAGAATCTAAAGATGTTTCAGCACAGAAACCGTGCAATTTTCGTCAACGAACTGACCGACCGGGCTCTTACATGGGAAACGTAACAGATTGGTTTACGAGTCTAAACGTGGTGACTGTCAACGAAACATGGGTAAACCCTATGGTCAAAGAACGTCACGGTTGTGAACCTTGGGACGACAATATAAAATAAAAAAGATTTAAGGGAAACGGAAGGCTCAAATGATTTATCTACGAAAAATAAAAGAGTAATGAACTGATGCAGAAGCAAAGGGAAAATAAAGCATCGTAGGTTTTCAGAAAAGTGTTTCTGTATTTCCAACAGAGACTCTTGCCAACTCCTATTGACTTGAATCTCCGAACGTTTGTCTCTTTGACCGATTCAAATTTTGGAGTGGCAGTTCTTTCGTCGATTTAATTCTCATGACTTTCAGACTTCAGCTTGGAAGCGGACATGTCCATGGATTTTAGAAAAAAGACGAAAAAGCAATAACGCTTGATGATTCAATTCTTGTTTTTGTTGTTTTTGGATGGAAAAACGTACAGAGAAATCAAAAAGCGCGGGTTCTTACATGGGAAACGTAACAGATTGGCTTGCGAGTCTAAACGTGGTGACTGTCAACGAAACATGGGTAAACATCAAAGAACAGTCGATAAAGTGGACTTCGTCCGGCCAGCATGCTCCGAAGAAGCCGAAGACTGTCTTATCGGCCGGAAAGGTGATAACGACTGTTTTCTTGGATTTACAATGTGCGTTCGACTGAAAAAAGGCCAAATAATCACATGACTTTTTTATGTCAAACTCTGCGCTTTGGCCCGATTCGACGCCGAATCACGGAAAGAAGGCACCAGAAAGGCCAAGAAAAAATCGATCCTCATACCAAGGATTCGGCACATATCTGCGTCGTCGTTTCGGCGAAATCAGTTAATTTGGAATACGAACTGTTCCCATACCCACCATTTTCACCAAATTTGGCTCACTGCTTCTTTTTGTTTCCAAACTTTTGGCAGAAATTTCAGTTGAATCACGTCTTTGGCGCCACGGAGGCTAATTCAGCAGACCTCGCGAAAAAATATTTTGCAGAGAGCATTCTTAAAAAACAAGACTACTAATTCAACAACTTTCATTGGCGTCTTTTTCAATAAAGCAATAAACTTACAGAATACCTTTCTTCGCAAGCACTTCTTGTCAAAAAGTAAGTAAAACCCATCATTTTTAAAAAACTGACTTTGATCCTTCACAACTTCTGACTAATTGTTCTTATCCGCCGGTTTTGAAGTGAGTAGAATTTCAAACGCAATGGTCTCGAATCGCTTTTTCATATTTACTGCCAGTTTAACTCAAGTAGAGTGTAAGTAGAGTCAAAATCACGCAAAGAAGTTGTAAATATTTAATTTAAGTTGCCCCAAAAAATCAAAACTTGGAAAAAATCGAGGCTGTTGTGGTCATGACGATGCCAACTTCAGACATATCTCCTCCAGATAATCAGTAACCATTCCTTTATATTTCTTCTGCTAAAGAAGCTCTAGGTATAAATGAGCCTTCTGGTACACGACAAGATATTTAGGAACGTGTAATACAAAACCTTTTATGCTACTTGTAACCGTGTACTCCACTTTTAATTAAGGCATGACGTTCCCTATAGCAATAAATACGGCGACGGATTTCATCAGACCTCTAGATTCCGAACCAGCCTCCGCCCATTTTGACGGCTATTTGATTTTTAGTCGATGACATTGACATTTAGTCGATGGCATTGTCATACCCTACGTCTGTACACGTTCCCATAGTTACTTCGTTCACGCTGATCGGCATCGCGAATCTTCAATTTTGAAATAATTCTGGAACTTTTCAATCAGATTAAGGTTAGGTAACACGGACGGATACATTAGAAAGTTTATTTTAATGTTTAGCAAAAATTGGACAGTTTTTTTGGCTGAAGGTTCCAGGTCGTCGATTTGCTGAAAGCGTCAGATACCAAGTTTTTTTTTTGAGTGCGATGGTTTTCTGGCGTTATGTAAAACGTTAATCTTCTTTTTTGATGAAGAACATGCTGAAGCGTAAGGCATGTTAGAGCCACCTCATTTCAAAAGAAAGGTACTCGAGAAGGTTATCTGGTCTGACCCACGCTAGACTTTGATAGTCAGGGAGGGTGGTCCTATCCCTGGAAAGTCCCTACATTAGCTGAGTCTTTGACACTGGTATTAAAAATCGAAAAATCAATGTCAATATAGCCAAATCTGACAAGCTCATGCTTAATTTTGGATTTCGCGTGCAGTGGATTATAAGCTGCCTTGATGGATAGCGTCCTACGTGTTTGCATTGAATCCTGAAAGGAATAATTATCGTTCTCGTTGGTTAGTTCTTAATGTTCGTTGTATCGTTCAGCGAGAACAAAATTTTGTTCATCAGTCGAATCTTGATGAGCGGAACTCTTCGACTTTTTGATGTCCGCACAATAAATCCGAACGATTTTCTCAACCCTCTTTATTTTCATGATATAAAAAATTTTAATAATTATTTATAAAATCTTTATTATTATAACATAAATTTTACAATATAATTTTTTTACTTCATATTTCCAATACGATAATTTTTTTTTGAAAAAAAGCGGACTATCTACATAATACGAATGAATGAGTTGAAGGATGTTGCTATTTCTAGTCCATTGCAGTATATGCAATGAGTAGATATATTGCTATTATATTTATTTTATTAGTTATTATATTATTTTAAAATGATTTAAAATATTGGTTAAGTGTAAAATTTATCGAACAAATTTAACATCTACCGTACGAAATTCTTGTTCCCGTCCTGTTTCTTCTTCGTTAACACTGCGTTTACTACTGAACTGGCAGTTTTCACGAAAGAATGATTCTTGTTAGAGCTTCACGTTGCTAGCACATTTCGAATGTTAACTTGAAAATTGCCACATTCCGTTCTGCTTAGGCCACGTTGGCAAAGAAATATTTATAATTTTCGCGCCATTCGACACGAAATATTAGAAATGGACCCTATTTGGTGTTGAAACCTTGTATTTTTTTCGCGGAATTCCTACTCCTTTGGACAGAAAATCGCGTTTGAAAACTTAAACCTATCAACAACTGATGATCTCGGGTCACCAATTCCACAATTTTGATGCTGCCATCATAATTTACGTTTCATTCGACATGAAATTGTATGAAAGGACATTTTTAGTCCATCTTCAGAAAACTACCCGAAAAGCTCTTCATAATCACGTCGGCATTAAGCGAAAGAAAAGTTAAAAGTTACTTAAGTATTTGTTGAATATTTTTTTAGGTAGGAGAACTATTGATCGTTGCCGAATTCTCAACCATTTTATGATTTTATTAAGGGTTGCCTGGGAGAAGTTCCAGCCATCAGCCTAATATGTGCTTCATACGTGCACTGATAAAGCCATAAAAAAATTTACTACGGTAACAAAAGGCAAAAATTATTTTAAAAGGGTTCGCGAGCGTTCCTTACGATTCGGCGTTCCTGACGATTCAATTCTTACTATTATCCAACATATCTCGTTTTCTACGTAACCTGACGTGTTGCAAAAATGTCATTAATTTATATGCATGTCAATTTCCTCTGTTTCTTCGAATGAAACCAATTAAAAATTCTATTCATTACTTCAACCCATCGGTTCAATGGTCTAAAATGCTATGCACCTCTTTGACGATTTCCTTTTGAATTAATTACATAACGCAATTACAGTTACTGCTTTCTTACAATCCATCGGTTATTGTACATCGATGTCATCAATAACTAACAATCCAATAGATAATAAGACAGGTTTACAACACGTATAGTACGTGCACATGTGAAAATAGATATGCTTTGATAATAAGAGGAAATGCGATTTTATTACAGTTAAAAGTCATTCGCCATTCTCTTATCGAAATGGAATATGTAATGTATGAACGTATGTACACAGGAGCGGGTGCTTTTGGCAGTCTTGAAACCTTGTCATCTCGTCTGAATTATAGACGATGTCACTCATATTTGTCTCATATTACATACCTTTCAGGAAGAATTGTCTATCATCACAGGTGACATCATTTCCTATGCTTGTAGCTTGAAATGTTGCGGAGCAACTATTTTTAGATTCGAAATCGAAAGTTACCATTGGGACTGGCAAAGCCTTTATCTAAGACTAGAAAATTGTGAAAACATGTGTTGGAACATTATCCTTTGTCTGGTTTACGTAACTTTAAAGGCGGTATCCTTGAAATTTTGATAATTATGGGCCTAGTGTTGTTTCATGTAAAACTGATTGTTACAACTTCAATCGTTTCTCCTCATGTGCTTCATTGAACACATTAAACCATTAATAATTTGTGATTGAAAAACCTTTTTTCACCTTGGAAACAAAATCCTTTTAACTCTACTATACCATAGACTTTAAACATGATAGAACAAACACGAAACACATTGTAAAACCTATTAGTTTGCTCCAGGGTTTGGGTCTGTCGAAGAATACAGTTTATTAGTTATTAAAACGACCGAGCGCGCTAGTCTAAGGATAGAAGCTACAAGGCACGTTAGAAATTAAATTTTCACAAAGGATGTCGTATTTAAAGGTTTCCGACCAAAAATGTGTTATAATATTGTTCATTATCAAATTATTGCGTGTTAATACAAGCTAAACGGTGTTGTTGGTACAGCACTAATTTTGAAAGCAACCTTTTGAGGGTTCATAAATTAGCGTTGGCGGTGATGCTGTATTCACTGGTTTACCACAAAACCAATTTCACATATTTTAGTCAGAGTGCTGTACTATACTGAATAGTTTGGGTCATAAGTCAACAATATTTTTGCTAAATTTTTTCAATTTGAATTTTTTGAAACATTTCGTTTAATTTATTTTGTTCATCATACAAAGAAATCCATTCTCAAATACTTAATATGATTCCAGATATAACATCGAATTATAAAATTCGTAGCCATCCTCAATAGGCCAAAAAACAATATTCAAAAGATTCACCTCGAAGATCGAAAATCTATGGAGAGAATGGTCGCGTTTATTACGAGGGAACTTGGTACAATCTAGTGTGATCAATGCGATCCTTTATAACGTGAATGTGCTATCAATGAAATGGTGGGAAGCAGTGCAGATTTTCACCTCGTAAGAAAGTAACTGGCCCTATATGATCCTAAAACCGATCATATCAATAGTTCATATGATGATCTTCCTGCCACAATCTTTTGCAATTATCACATTATTACCGAGAAACAACTTTCCTCGCGTCTTCACGCCCAAAATACAGCGTAACAGTATACAGTAATAACACTCTTGGGCGACTTCCCTCAGACAGAGATAGAAAAATCATAAGTAGATTTATACTTGTATTGAAATTTGACGCAGAAGATTTAAGGGGAGTAATCTTGTTTTACAGAAAAATGTGAAGAAATTCTAGTTATTTTGTTAGATTGTTTGCATATTCAGTAGATCGGGAGATTGATCTGTGTTTTTGTTGTCGCATAAGAGATTTCTAAATCGTTTTTCAAGTCAAAAAGAATTAAATTGTTGCATTTACTAGGCATTGAGAACCGGTAAAAATTTTTTTGAAAGTAATCCCGCCAAAGCTTTCCTATTTTTTCGTATCTTTTCGCGTTTTGTATCTTTTTACGCACATTAACTCATATTTTATTTCCTTGAAGTTCCTTTAGCACAGAATGTCTTGAGTTCACCCTAAACCCACCCGAAATTTCCAAATTAGTTATCACTTTTCAAGTTACAAAAAATTCAATAAAAATAATCTCAAGCACAACCATCAGAAATTCCTGGGAATCCTTGAATACTGAAAATACTGATGCTGAATGCAATAATAATCAATACTGATAATTTTTGGGGCTACTCACATTCTTCTAAGGATCAAAATCATCATATGTTAGTAAATTTGGGAGAAAAAATCAAGCATGCTTTTACGCAGTTTTTGCAATGCAGGCTTACTTTTCGAAACGTTCAAATGAAGACCGCACAATTTGATTTTGTTTTGATTACCTGTCAGGTCCATATAGATCGATTTTCATTTACTAGTTAATTTATTTTATATACTTTCTTCCCATTTTTATACAGTAGCTCAATAAAGAAGTCGGACACATACCCATTTACACTTGCGCTCAAAAAAAAAAAAAAAAAATCCGGCACCATTTTAGCTGCACAGAACGCATCTTCGCTGTAAGAGGAGGTTTTCCCGCTGCTCGTCGGGCATTCAAATTGTTGTCTTTCGGACGTTATGATATTCCCTTAACTATGCAGCAATTTCTTGTGCAGTTTTAAAAGGGTTGCGCAACGATAATCGGACAGTGTGTCGGTCTTCACGTTTGTTGGTTTTCCTTGGACACCCGCTGCCATATTCACGCAATAAACTTCCCGTTCTAAAATATTTTACCCACAATCTTCTCACTGACGATCCAGTGCAGTTGATTTTTTTTAGAGACAATAAAATTCGATTTATTTTGCTTTTTATAGACAATCAAATCAATTTTCTGTTTTTCTGTCAACACCATCGCTTCATTACGCATTCACATTCTTCATTGAACAATCTACACAGAATGATGAAATCGATTGCAAAATAGCCCTTTTTCGTGGATAAATACAAAACCAATTTAACAAGTCCTGTTAGATAACGCTTCTAATCGGCAAACAACAGAGAAACACTGAAACGAAAAAATCATCGAAAACGAAAATACACTTCAGTATAGGTAAAATTCATGTCAAAAGAGAACTTTGGGAACTTGTCAGAACTCTCTTTCTTTTTGAGTTTAAAATAGGAATTTCCCGGATTTTGTGTAGTTGACAGCTCTTATTATTTAGGACATGCAAATTTCAAGCGCAAATTTTATACATGAGTGGAGTTTTGTGAATTTTGAGGTTTTTCTTGGATGCATTCTGTAAAACAGAAAGGCAACGTGGTCAAAATTCGTTTGATGTTCAAGAACTTATTATAAAACTTTACAAAGACGGGATATCGGGTCGCAATATTGGGGAAATCGTAAATAGGTCATACGCCGTAGTTCATGACATTACTAAACGTTTCAAATCAACTAAATCCCTCGTGAATAAACAAAAAAAATGGTAGATTGTTTTCAGTCAGATAAGCGATGGATTGTACGAATAATTAATAAAAATCCGAAATTAAGTGCTTCTAAATTAGCGAAGGAGATATGGAAATATCTTTATAAAAATGTGCACGCCGAAACTATAAGGTCAGACGAAGACTTTTACATGGAAGGGTAGCCCGTAAGGAACCGTTTGTTAGCGAGGGCAATAAAAAAGGACTAAAATTTAAACATTTCTTATTTTAGAAGAATGTGATAATCGCAGACGAAAGTACTTTCAAAATATTTCGTTCAGATGATCAATTTTATGTTTGACGAAACCGAGAGCTCGAAGAGCGCTCCCTAGGATCTACTCTAAAACATGGTGATGGCTCGGTTATGACTTAGGTCTGCATTTCCGCTGTTACGCCGGTAAAATTTCTATAATCGATGGCATTATGGACCAAACAAAGTATTTCAGCATTCATTAAATATGACCTGGATCACGACCCGAAACATAAATTACTCAATGTGCGTTTGTGGCTGCTGTACAATTGTTCCAATATACTACAAACGTCCGCAATCGCCAAATCTGAAAGATATTGAGCATTTATGGGCTCTTCCAACGAACCAATTCAATAACTATGCAGTAAGTAATAAAGATGACTTGAAATCAGCACTCTAAACAGAATGAGCAAAAATTTGCTCCTTACTTGTTCAAAACTCCGTAAAGTCCATGCCCGTAAGATTGCAAGACGCACTAGAAAATCAGGGACTGTCACCCGAATATTGAAGATTTTCAATGATACTCGGAAATCTTACTAAGATTTAAGTGTCCTTTTTTGACACGAATCGAACCTTCATTGACACTTTTAGTTTTTCAATAATCACGAAAATTAGTTATGTTTTTAACGTTTATATATATTTAATATATAATATAAAAATAAACGAAAACCATTTGGCTTTTTTTCTGAAATACATCATTCAATGTAATACATTATTAATTTTAAATATTTTTAAAAATATTTCTAAGCGGATCTCATGCAATAAGTTTATGTTCAGAGCTCAGGTGAACACAGGATTACCTTATTCTGTCAAATAAGGTATCTGAAATTTGCATCATTGTTCCGAGTAGTTTGAAATACTTTTTTTTACGATGGTTGGACTGATATGGGAAGCAAAGTTGTTCTGAAAGGACTAAATCTTGGGATGAGGTAAAGGAATTCAATGCTCTGGGCCACGTCGAAATCCTTTCTCACAATATAGTATAGGACCCAAAATCCTCATCGGCATAAACAAGCTTGCAGTAACCAAACGCGGCTGTAGTGTTTGCAGCGGATATCAATGTTTTTGAAACTACTTTGATTCTGCACTTATAAGATGTCTAAGAAAATTCATGGCATTTCGCCTGGCTGTGAAAAGGACAAAAATCGGTCGGTCGTACAGCAATTTGCTCAGAGTCCGCCTATTCTTATTTTTAGACATTATAGCACTAAAGTTCGTTAATTTTTGCTGTAGGCTCAGTTTAGATTCGCTGAGCCATGCTGTTTTGTGTATGAGAACTTATTTCGACTTCCAAATGCTATCAGCTCCTTTTTAGGAGTGTACGGTGGATCCTTAAGCAATTACAAGCAGATATACAAGTTAAAAGGTATATCATAAGACAATTAGACGCGTTCGAATCCAGGAATTTCTTACCGTCCTAAACTTTTGTGCAAGTCATTTTATCGAAAGAATTTCAGTGATTTTCGACAATGCCACTTTTGAGAGCCCCTGGGAGTCGAAACACCAAAAACATCCCAGTATTGATGAGATAAGGTACAATGAAGGGTTTGAATCATTTCAAACCCGAGATTTCGCATAAATGTTTGTGACGTTGCTTGTTATGCGCAAGACGGGGTCAATGAGCGGTTTCTCAATGCAAGACTATCGACGCCAGTTGACGTCAGTTTCAGCATAACATGACCACTTTTTCAGGTTCTTTTGACGGACTTTGTCAACTGAAAACAATTAAATTTTAAACTTTTTTCTTATTCGTCAGCCAATTTAATACTTAAATTGGCTAATTTAATGAGGACCCTCCCAGGAAACGGTATGAAGTTTTTTTATTTGGTTTTTAACATTTTAATTCAAGAAAACATGTGTGGATATCAAACTTTTTTGTTGTTTTGGCGCAATAGAACTTGGTTCTTCAAGCGTCTTAGAGCCACTTCTTTTCCGGGTCGTCGCAGTGCTTTTTGAAATGTCAATCTTCTTTTCTTTTGTCATTTTTATTGTGGAACAATAGATCACTGCAGAACTATGACCGGAAGGCTTGTTAAAGCCAACTCATTTCAAACGAAAGCTACACGACAAGATGATCTGGTCGGAAGTAGGCTTGACCTTGTTTATTTCCCCTAGAGGTCCGTATCACAGCAAGATAGTCCGAAACTCCTACACAAGAAGCAAAAATTCCAGTATGATTTCGCCGAATTCCGACAGAGAAAAAAATGTTGTATTGGTTTCTTCAACCGAAAGTCCGTCGTTTCCTGCCTGTATCCTTGTATCGTTCACATACACCTTTCGGTGGGTCCTCATCAAATAGGACTGCCAGCAGTGGGACCCGACATTTGTTGCGAAGTCCGTCAATACTCTAACCGCTACACGATTCGAAATACCTAGCCTTATGGTCCCTCAAAGTCAATTTTGTCTCTTCTGAGTCGTAATGATGCACTACTTTGTCCATTTTGAGAACGCTCAAAAAGAAACACGGCTCTTCTATCATCGTACTGCCGCGAAATTTTCTTGCAGCATTCCGTTGATCACTGTTGGCACTTGAATATGAACGGTGAAGTACCTATCATCATGAGTTTGACGCTATTCTAGTTTTTGGATAGTGTAGCTAATGTATTATTTGGATATTCTGGAAAAATTTTCGATACGGTTTTGGATAATTTGCTTGTTATTGGAAATTAAGGGGTCGTATGACCACTCAATGTGCTCATCGTCAAAATTTATGACTTTTTCGTATTGGTTATCACGAAATATTCAAACTAATCATTGATTTATAGCAGTATCATCGCTTAATTATAAAGCAGCAACAGTACTCTCGAGTGATATGTCGAAGAAAGAGATAGAGCAATAAATAGTAGATGTAAAGTAGTTATGTGTGTTTTTCTCAAACGTTTTGATAGTGTTATTCTTAATAAAACGAAATACTGGGAATAGAAATAGAAAATATTCATTAAAATAAATAAAAATCGACTATACTCGGCTTGACCCCAACATATTGGGGGTTTGTTCATAATCTTATCTCTGTTTTCTTATTGGACTACGGTATTGTGCTGCGAAAACCTAGCAAAAATATCGTTAAAAATTCAGAAATTTAACGACAATCAATCTCAGTAAAAGTCACTTTTTTAGTGGTTAAAAATTCGATGGTAGCTCCCAAATAAGTCACGCTAACATAGCACTAGAACACCTCCGAATAAGCGTTCTGAAATTTGCATCGTTGCAAATACAAGGGGTTGGGATGAAAGAACAGCCATAAAAAATTAGCAGAGTGACAATAATTCAAATAACAAACACAAGTTCTAAAAGTTTCAGGTCAATTATCCCCCCAAAGAAATTATCATAAATTCAAAAAGTTGAGACTTTTGCGTTTGCAACAATGCATATTTCAAATAACTTTCAGAATGGTTATGTATAAAAGGTGAGCAAAAAGTAATGATCGTGAAAATAAAATAAGATGATGTTAAAAATTTGAAACAAGCAAAAAAAAATTTAACTATGAACCCAATTTTGAGTTATAATCATAATTTCACGACGCGTTGCGCCATTACAGTCATCTTGTTTAGGTGAAATTACAGGATACAGCCAAACCTATATGACATACTCCGCGAATATCAAGGGGAAAATGCGTATAATAACGACTGAAAACTTTTGCTTGTCTGCCTAGCCTCCTAACAATGCAACAGCACTCAGGATTCTCTTAGGGAAAATCTTTGTTATGTTATGTTATCTTTGTTCTCCCAAAACTCCTCCACATCAGCCAGCATTTCGCTATCATTTCCAAATTCCCTTTTTCAAAGATGTTCCTCGAGTCTAAAAAGGAAGCAGGAATCGTTTTCAACTAGATATTCAAAAAAAGCCTCATTTTTGAAGTTTCCAATTAAGTTTTTTGAATAGTAACCATCGAAATCATGCCTTCAAAACTCAAACCTCGACGGAACAATATTTCGGCTCGCAGCTTACCAAATTTTATTTGTTGAATCCGTAGTAAGAGCCGATATAGTAGTTCACTTCATTAAATATTCTTCCTTAAGTGTCAACAAAAGGATGTCATCCGCTTTTTCCTACCCGGGCTTGACACTTTGAATTTCTTCAGTGTCGTTAAGTGGAGCTCTCACTGCCAAGTTATCGATTGTTGTTTGGCTCAGGATGAAAATGGTTAAGCCAAATTCCATTAAAGATTACAAAAATATTCGAACCCTACTTGGGAATTTCATAAGATTCAGTCTTAATATGTCGGTTGGTTTTTTTCTTTTGTTCGTCAGCTAACCACCCCCGTTTAACGACGTGAAATGGCCTTTTCCGTGAGTGCTTCGTTTTCAATTTCATAAATTTCGATCTACCAGTATAACATCTTCAATGTGTTCACGTTATTTTTGGTTCGGTGCTTGGATACGTCCCCTCCGTGTTTTTCATTTTCCTTAGTATGTTGCGTCGAAGTTAATACCTGTAGAAAATTAAGGGGTAGACTTTCACAATGTTTCTAGTAAGTCACTTTTTTCAAAGAGAGCTAAGTGATGACAGCGCTTCATTTTGATGTTGTTCCGTCGACTGTTTGCATTCAAATAGGGTCCTTTCGATAATCTAGGTTAGCAAAGGAAATTAAATAAACAGACCGCATTTTTTTGTATGTTAACTTAGTAGATGGAATAATGTTTTCCAACTTTAATTTTCATTCAGACTCACATAAACGGGTCTCATTACTTTTTAATCATCTCCCGTATAGAGAGGTAAATAATCCTTCCACATGTCACCAGGCGTTTTTGTTGTTACATCCTGCTTCAAATGTTTTACTATTTAAGGGTGGACAAGAGTCTGAGATTTAAAAAAATTATATTTTTGTGAATTTTTTTAAAGATTACCTCATTGATTAATATTTTTAAAATTTTTGTACATTATTAAGCATAATTCGACGAATATTTTGCTACATTTTCATAAAAAATGTTGAAAATTCAGCTGGTGGTAGTAGTGAGAATCGAATCCCCTCAAAAAAAGTTCCCATGAGGTGGTCAAGCTAACTCATAATTGCTTCAACTGAAATTAAAACATCAAAAGGATTTATTTAGTACATAAGTTTGTCTTGAATTTGAATGAAGGAATTAACAATATATTCATTTTTCAATTTTTGATAAAGGTGTGACCAAAAAACTTAGATTTTCGGCAAAAATGGCTTTTTTATGTTTAACTAAAAAATAACTTGTAATTGAAAAAAATGCTTCGTTCGGAAACGAGTATTTAGTATGCAAATGAAGCGTGCAAAGGTTTTCAGGAAGGTTTTCGAGAAATTTCGATTACCCACTTCAAATAAACAAGTTTTGAGTAAAACGCGATTAAAATTTGATACATGAATAAAATAGAGAAAACATTTTTTTTCAAATTACATAGAATGGTCAATTCCAGCTCCATAAAGCAACTCGGCTGGCAGCTGCTGCATGATCCAAAGCATGCTTTTGCTCCATCCTACGACGTATTCTCTCCTCTTCAGAGCCTTGGTTTTGCGATCTGGTTTCGATATGCAGTTTTCGTCTACTCTCCGTGTATACTCAAGGGTTATTTGGCCAGGTTTGACATCGAAGCTGCTCAAAAATAACAACAAAGCCAAATTCCCTTCGTTGAAAATGCCAGCAGCTACATTCGCTGCTACTTTACGACTACTTTAGCACCAGCATGAAGGGTTTTTGGCGCTATTTTCCAAACGAGTTGATTATAACTTCAGTTATTGCTTTGCGTAAACAATACAACGCTCTAAAAGAACATCGTTGCTTAAATCCTCGTACACAGGCCGCATGACTTCCAAAACGTCAGCTGGCAGTGGACTACAATCATGCTGGAAAGATTCAAGTTCGCCAGAAACCACAGTTCCTTGCCAAACACACCCCGAGTCTTCATCCCTTGGACACTTTACATGTTGTGGCCTATTGTCCGTGGAGCTGTAATGTAGAAAAGTGGCCCAAATTGTGTCTTTGATTTCTTCTATGGAATTTGAATTTTGCCTAATGGCTAGTCCGTAGTTAATGGTCAATTTTTCAATGAGTTTTGCAGTTAGCCGTCCTTTACCGGAAAGTTGTTTTTTTTTTGTTATTTTGCATAATCTTATGTTCAATAGTTTTGTTTACTAATTCACTCAAACGAGTCCCCATTCTTTTTTGGATATGACCAACAAACTCCTTCTTATTTATTTGATACTCTTGACCATATGGTTGCGACTCAACTACTTCTTTATAACTTTAGCGTCACCGTCTCCGATATAATTATTATATTTTACTCCATATTGATCATGCGAGCGTTCAAACAACTTGAGTATCGCTTGCACTTCCGTATTGCAAGATGATCCTTTGTGAATTGCGGTGCATTCATTACTCTCAACATGTTCGTTATACCACTCTTTAAATTCTCACATTGCTTACAGTAAGAAATGTTGGAAAAAATGTCGAAGACTTTACCAGAGTAGTACCTATGACAGATGTTAAACCGAACAAGGAATTAAAACCATGTTTTTTCCACGTACCGTCACCTGTCAAATCTGATGAATAAATACCGGCTTCAGCACACATATCATTTTTATCGGTATTGACAGCAAAAGAAAAAAGTTTATCTGTAACTGTACGCACACATTCACGGATTTTTCCTTATGTAAGAATCGTAGACTGTTTGAGTCAGGAAACTGCACGATAAGTCCATTTATTGCGCGCTGCGAGACCTAAGCCGAATAAACGCATTACAAAAATAAATCGTCGATTTATTTCATACGATTTTCCTATTTTCATGCCTGAGTCAATGTACGTTGGATCACACTTTTCACAGTTCACTTCAATTTTAAAACCAAGTCCTTGTTTTTTTTTGGCATGCACTAAAATTCACTTTGCCATCACAAATCTGATTATCAATAATTTTAAAACACGTCACCAAATAAGGAATTACAGTAAACACTAACATGAAGTCTATGATTTCATACTGAACAGAACTCTTTGGTACCTTGATTTCTTCATCAATTTTAAGTTTTATTTTGCTGACGAACTAGTGAAACTCTTTTCTGAATTTTCGGGTTGCTTAGGCTTAAATTGCTGTTTTCGTTTATGTGGTCTATCTTTCCGAATACCTTTCTTTGATGATCTCTTGTATCTTTAATCATTATATAAATAATAAAATAAACTTATACTTCAAAAGAACAGCAAGACGAACGATGCCAAACTAACTCGGCTTAGTCTTTCAAAATGACACTTTAAAAATCAGGTATATTTCTATAAATAGAACAACAAATGAGTCTTTCATTCCTGTAGAAATTTGAAAGGAGGAAGCAGATGAAAGTAGTTGCTACAAAACAGTCGCCATACAAAAAGTTGCCTTAATCGCTTAATGACGGTCAGAGGGAGTGAGACTCAATCGTGCATAGCACGGAAATTTTTGATCCTAATGACATCAAATTTTCCGAGAATATTTCTTATAAGTTGTAGTAGCAGAAAAAATAACAAAAAAAATCTATTTTCAGATTTTCCGTATCTTGATCGATGTTTGAAACGGTCGGGTAACCCAATTTGCCTCAGATAATTTTCAATATTGGGCTTGACTACTAACGTGTATTTTACATCCTAGTATGTTGTATGCGAGTATGTTGCAAAGTAACATAGTAACCGAGGCAACAATAGTAGCGGATCTCCTTATTGCTTCCTTGCTAGCAAGTTCTTTTGGTCCAGTAAACATTTTAGTTGTCATTTCTTTTTCCACGTAATCACTTGATTCACATAGATATTTCTTATATTGACTCAGGACATTACATTAACGTTCTCAAATGCTTTAATTGGAAGCAGATAAATTTATGAAATGAAGCGTCCTAATATAAATATCAGAACACCTTTTTGGGATCGATTTCATCGATTCCTCAATAGATGTTCTAGTGAATTTTAGAAAGAGTTCAGTACTTAGTAGAAAGTCCTTTCAAAGTTTAGGAACTGGACAATTCAATTTCATTAAACCAATAGGATTATTAGTATGTCTCTTTATAATATTATACACAAGTCGAAACGGATATTGAAACAATGCCTTGCAGCTTTGTAAGAAGAAGAGAAACTGACAACGAGACCTGACAAGTTATACTCTCCTTAAGTATCGCAACAGTTGCAACTATCGTTTCTGAATACCAAACTTGTTATTTTATACCCTTTTCCAATCGCCAGGAGAAACAAAGTCTTGAACTCCACCAGACTTCTTGCATCATCATAAAATTCCCCACAATTGAATTCACATATCGTTATCTCGGTGTACTCATACAATAGATAAAAGCCAAACGTTAACATTTTCCTTTACGTGCAGACTTTTGTTCCGTCTAAACAAATGCAAGTATCTTTGTGCAAAAAGCACTTTAGTTTTCTTAGACAAGAAAGTGCACCGACTCCACCATTCCAGTTCAATTCAAATGCTGCCGTACTACCATTGCAGATACCTGTTGGACCGGTTTACCTGTCTTTGTACATAGAAAGGTGTAACTGAAGTGGCCTAAAGTTATTGTTTCACAGGAGAAAAAATTACATTCGTGGCCATGAATTTCATTCTGGTTTGTATCTGGGTATTATTAATGATGAGAATGTTTCTCATATATGAAATGTAGATTTCGCACTACTCAACATGTGTAGTCGTGGACTGATATGTTCACTGGAATAGATTCTATAAATTGCGGCTTCACGTGTCTGGATCTAATGGATGAGTACCGACTTTAGCTCCTGACGACGTGGTCTTAAGAATGTTTATTGCGGTAAAGGCTTAGATGCAACAAATAGTTCAGATGAAGTCTGATAGGAGCTATTTCTTTGATAGTCCACAAGTATCTTTGTTACGATGTAATTTCATCTTAAAAGATAAGCTTCATTAAAATTGGATTACAGCCTTCAATGGATCCGATTGTATGCGTTTCGAAGATTAATATCTTATGTCGGTTTCAATGGAAATGAAACTTGAAAATTTAAATTGGCTTACTATAATAAATTACTCTTTGGTTTTGAAACAGGTGAATATGTCATCGCAATCTCTTTAATATATTTGATTATATCATCGCAAATTAATTTCAATTGTGAATTTTTATCATTTTGTTAAAATCTTAATGCGCTTGTTATCGATAAATTGAGTTTGAGAAATGGTCAAACAGTGATCGTGAGTATGTTACTCACTATATAACATATGCTACATAAGTAACTGTTAACGTATTCCATCAAAACACAATACTATGTATTTTTCGAAAGATTTTGACAACTTTGTGTACAGTATTTATAACTTGGATAAAGTTGAGCTCCAAATAATAGATTTAATTTTATAGGCTTATCGAATGAGTATAACTTCAAGTAGGTATAAATTTATTATCATGATTTGGCAATTGAGCAATAAGAAAAGAAAAGCCATTTTAACACAGTAATACAAGTTCTATCTTTAAAAGTTCCCGGAATTGTTAAGAATTAAAAAAACTGGTGAAGGCATCTGTCAGATCTTTTTGACATTTCATCTAACATCCATCATAGACGTTGTGTCAAAATGTCTTGACATTTGGATGAACAGAACCCAAGTTCTTGCGCTCTAAGTTACAATACTTTTGTATCATTAGTCGAAAAATGAACAAAGAGTGAATATTAAATTCTGTTTTAAACTCGGTAAAACGGTGGCCCTTATGATAGTGAGTGTTTATCCCGTACGTCTTTCTTCGAGTGGTTTAAACGTTTTAAAGAAGGCCGGAATGTGATGTGGGGCCGTCCAAGATCATACACGAAATAAACGTTGCGAAATTCTCATTTCGTTACATGAAAATGGAGCCTAATATGTCCCGTGAGTTGATTCATCGCATTTTGACGTAGCACCTGGGCATCAGAAAGATTTGACACCAAACCCAAAAATCGCTTGAAGAAAAATCGTTCGGAGAAGTCAGAAGTCAAATCAATGTTGATTTGTTCTCACGGTTCCTAGGGAGTTGTCCACAAAAAATTCATTCCATAAGGCCAAACGGTCAATGCTGTATTTTATCTTGGTGTTATGAAGCATTTGCTTTCGCGATTACGTCGTGTTCGGCCAGAACATCATTAATCTGGAAGTTGGCGTTTGTTACATGATAATGCACCGGTTTTTTGTCAACGCTTATGACCGATTTTTTTTATAACAAATGGCATTCTTTCCATGAACTACTCGCCGTACTCGCCTCATTGGGCGGAAAATTACATTTAGCCATGAATGAAAAGCGTTTTATGAACATTGAAAACATCCAAAAGTCGACTTCCGCCATTCTAAACATGATATCAAAGAAAAGCTCCAATAAATCTTTTGACACGCTTATAGGCCATGCAAAGCGGTGTAGGGAGGCCAAAGGAAACTACTTTGAATAAAATAAATCTGTTTTGCCGAAATCATTCGTAGCTTTCTTTATTCTTGATCAGTACGGGAACTTTTAAGGCACACTTTGTATCCTTACAATTGAAAGCAATGTAGAGCTCAGTATTACACGCAGATAGTTTTTTGACTAATACAACGACTTCCCAGTTTGAAAACATATGCTGTATCTGCATGCAATCTGTCAGACAACCTGGACGCTCAAAATAAAAAAAAAATCAAATAATATATCAATCTTTGGATTCAGTAGTTTCCCGCAATTCGATTCATAGTTTAAGTTTAGAAGAAAGTGTAATTTTTCGTCCCGATTTTGGTATAACCAAACAATTTTTGAAGGTTTTATTGATCAATCTCATTAATATAGGCGTTCACAACAATCGCATTTTCACCATTAACTTCAGCTTGTTATTATGTATGTAAACATTGTTATTTGTATTTACTTACATCTAAATGACACTCACGTCCAATCACGAAATTGACAAATGACATACAATTGTAAAAACAGGACAGGACTACCAATGAACATTTAAGAGAAAGGACGATTAAATTTATTTGGAATATTTTGATCTTAGAATTAATTATTCTTGGACATTTATTTTTTGAGTCTTGAATTGAATACACAATAAGAAGACTGAAAAATACCAAGCCGTAGAGACGTTGAATGGGTGAATTAAAGTACACTTCAGTGCGTGCGTATGGAAATTAGATATTTGCACCTGGAGTCAAGCTCCAACTGACAGATACATACAGAAGATCGTAAATTTGAAATATGGTAATCACAACAGACCTCTAACAAATCCAAGTAAATCCTACAAGACCCTAAAGAAGTAAATAAGTTAGTTCTACGTAAGGATGAACTGAACTCATAAAATTGATACGTAAGTTTAATCTTAAATAAAGATTCTTGTTAATCATCACTGAACGCTTCACCAGGATGTGTCAAGGTACAAACATCGAGATAGCCAAACCACAGAGGATTTTGTGTTTTGTCCGATCCAAACTCTAGGATTGGACAGTGTACACTTAAAAATAATCTGACTGTGACATCCATTTTATAGATTTTAATCATGTTCCTGGGCCAAAACCTGGAAACTTCAGATGATTTAGATACCTTGGGGAAGACGTGCTTATCACCTTTCAACTTTGGATCGAAGGTTACTCAATGGTCTTTGGAACAATGCACCGATGAGAGGGGAGAGCTACTGTTAAGCGTACAGCCTATTTTAAACAATTAGCACTTTAAGGCTGTAGAGTGTATATTATTATCGCAAGAAATCAAGACTCTATGAAAATGCTGGATTTTCAGAAGAGACTGCATTTCCCGAATAACCTTAAAATCATCTGCATATGAAAAGTAAAAGTGGAATATGCCAAAAGGAAGATCATTAATAGTCACCAAGGAAAGAAAAGGATCACAATTAGAACCTAGAACGACACCGAAGTTCGGTAGAAAAGGAATCGAGATCTTATCATGGTGACTTCTGCGACTCTATCTTGACTACAGATAGAACAATATCCAGCTATGAAGAGCTCGAAATTTTTCTATATTTGTATTAAAAGAAGCCACGAACCACCCTTCCAAAACAAGCCGTTCCGGAAGAGTTAAGGCAGTGATTACCTTGGCGCATATGCACCAGTTTTTCAGGCAACTTAGGTAAGCAAAAAAACAGTGTCAGCGAAATTTGTTTTCAGACGGTTAGTCTCCACATTTGACGGCAGAAAATATATTAATTTTTTCCAAAAACAAAATTAAAAAAGGGAAGCACCAGCACTATTCAAACTTATATGAAATGTGGAAAAACACTGGAAAATACATGGAGGAGGCGTTGGACTTTACGAAAACGATGGCTTGACTATCAGAACTAGGACTAATGTTCGGCTTTAGAGAGGCAATCAATATTTCGACTTCGAGAAGGTTAGTAGACAAAGAAGAATATGTTTCAAGGTGGGTTACTAGAAATTTCGGAATAGGAGTGACCACAGAGGGAAGATAAAATATGAAGAAAGGACGATACGTTACAATCCGAATGAAAAACATTCGAAAAAATGAAAGCAAACTTGAGGAAACGAATCTAGATCCAAAAAGGTTCTAATTCTTTAAAAAAGTTTATTACAGCCAGATGAGAAAATTCAAAAAAAAACGTTATAATACGATGCCAACGAACAGCATACGAAATAGTAAAAGCTGATTTAAGGAAGCGGAAATAGAACCAAGAAGACTAATATTGTTGGGTTTCTTCAAGTTTTTCGGGTAGTTTTTCAAAGCCAGCTTAGTTTCCTTTTTGAGTTCAGCTTTTAACCGTTTACATTTGGCTTGCAACTGAATTCCTGACAGGTAGGATAGTCCAGGTCGATTTATTCTTACGGAATGCACTATCCTTTGTTTTCAAAACATTAATAACACGTTGAGTGAACAATGGTTTGTGATAGGACTTGCTCAAATCTTGCAGGGAGGCTTTTTTGGGTAGGGAGGTGAAGGTTATTTACACCCTGATTGTCGGACTCACAGTGACACAACAGACCTGCTGGACTACCAACTAAACACATCTCCTGTCAACCGGAGCGCCTAGCCTGGAACCGTGAAGGGGAGTTAAACAGGCAATTGTTAGATTGTTGTCTAAATAAAAGAGCCATCCCAATAAAAAGGAGCTCCAACCAACAGACTGCAAGCGAGCTTTCATTGGATCGTCATTTGCAACCAATGAATTGTACTTTGAAACCGAGAGTGAACTCAGATTCTCAACAACCGCAATGGTATGGTCAATATTAAAGGATGGATGATGTAGGTCTCATAAAAAATGGATGACATGCAGTGGAAACACATATCTAAGAAAAAGACGAACGAAATCAATTTAGAAGTTAGAAAAACGAAGATCATGTAAGCAAACATTATGATAGCGGATCCAAAAGTGTTGATTTAGGATTATATTGACAGAACAACCTGTAAGAGAAGAAGTGACGCTAGTGTTGCATTCCGCCGGCGGCAAATTAAAATCCTCACTGATCGATAACTTATAAAAGGAATGAAGCACCAAAAAACAAGAAACAGTCCATATGGAAAGAATTTATAACTACTAAATGCATGGCTACCTTTGATATACCAAAATAAAAACTGATAGCTGGCATCAAAAAAATACTCACCATGGGCTTGAATGCGATCACGGAAGACAATGAATAAATCAGGAAGAAACCACACATCAAAAATGGCACACTGCCGGAACGCGTACATAAACGATACGAGAAAACAGAAAAGGACCGAAAGAATTTCGCTCGAAGAGCAACGAAAAAATGATTCCATCTCTGTCAGGTATAACATGGAGTATAGCGAAAAACATAAATTTACTTTATTTGCCGGAAGAGGCGATAATCAGAACAATTTCAAAAAAGGATCGCGATGAAAGGAACTTTTGACGTTGAAGCAGATGCCGGCTACAAATGGGGAAGTTATGATAACCATATAGAAATACAATACTAATGTTCCTCACCTTTGTTACCTTTGTCCTTCAGAACAAAATCCTTTCCAGTCTAAAATTCCACAAAATATTCGAACTTTAAAAAGACAAGAATCGAGCCGCGCGAAATTTGAAGCACATTTTATGTCCTTATTAAATTTTACTTCAAGAGTGTTACTTTTGGAGAGTAACTATGTAATTACCAAGAGTTTGAAGGAACTATTTAGGATACCACCAGAACCCAAATTATGAAAATCAATAGGCAATTTGTTCTAAAATTTATCACAATCACGTTGTCTATGAGGCCTCAAATATCACTTTCTTCGTTGACAACTACAAACTAGTTTCTGCGTGATTCTGAAAAAAGGATAGTTCGAAGGATTTCATCTGATCAATTCTTCAACAAGGCTCACTAGATAAAACACTGCGCAAAAGAAACCCTCCATTTCCCAAGTCAACGTTTTTATGATCCAATTATCAACCTATCGCGATGTCGTTGTAAGCGGTGCGCTTACGTAAGAGGTTCTACATTGACATGTAATAAAAATTCAAAGAAAAAAATTATTGCAAGGATACGTAATAATAATTAATGTTGGCCTTCAAATAATTCAATTTAACATTATTCGCTAAAAACCCCAAAAATAGAATACACTCACAACACAGAGTAAGAACCTGAGGCGTATAGTGATTGAAATGAAATTTGAGCTTTCTTCCAATGATGGCAATCAATACGTCTATTAACAGCATTTTGGTTTCTAATTTCTACTATAAGAATGACAGTCATTGTTATCCATGTGCCTGCTATTCAGGATGTGAGATGCCACACGCGTATATTTAATTTAAGTCTTCTAAGCATAAAATATAAGCTCGGAAGAACACAAATAGTTTCTTCTGAAAACCAAATAAAGTTGTTCCCCACATACGAAGGTTTATGTACTTCATCTATGCACACCCACACCATTTCCTTAGTCGATTTCAACATAATCAAATGTTTTGTGGAATAACTTTTCGTCTTTAGTATTTATAGCCATGGCGACATAAATTTCTAGCTCTTTTTTCTTATCCGATTGAAACGTTAATTAGATTTCATCTTTAGCCCCTCAACTTGATGAATGTTCACTTTTTGTACATATTTATTTACATACACCCTCCATAGAATGTTTATCGCTTTTAAATTAAGGAGACGATATTCGATTCCAAGAAGTTTTTCCTCCATTAGGAAAAGATTCAAGAAGTTTCTGAGTAATTTTCATTTGTGATTTATTCATTTAAAATCCTGAAATCTCAAACTGTGATTGTCGTGCGAATTATAAAATGTGTTCATTTTAAATGCGTAAATGGATCAAGGATGTGTTCGCACGTTTCGGAACTTATCCTTATTATGCCTATCCTAGATTTACTTATTCATTCTTGGTAAAGTATTATTTGCTACAAATGTGTTCGCCCTCTATCTCAACTAAATAGAGGACACTTTAGAAGTTATAAAAGGTATAACTTCGAACTTCAAAGGGTTCTAAGGGATCGAAGTCCATCCTACCAATAAATTAACAAAAGTATCAAATTTATATTTTATTACACTCTCAACATATCTGCATATGCTTTGCAACAATGGGAAACTTCTGCAGAACAAGAATTAATTTATAGAACGGTTTAAAACACATGAAAGAATTTATAATTTAAACCAAGGAGCACCACCCGAAGTTACGTGTCCATTATTCAATGGAAAGATAATTGAAATTGCAAAGGTGCGTTCCCAAGTCTTTCACAATTGACAATGGAACAAAAACGTCTTTGCGACTTTAATCAGGTTACGAAATAATTGCAATATTCTCAGCAAGTGCATGCAGGTATGAAAGTATGCACATGCATCGGCAGTGCATGAGTTGTTGCAGCGGCTTACAGCGAATTTTCGAGGTGGGGTCAAATGGGAGCTACTTGTGAGCTATTAACCAAGTTCACATGAACATTGATTATTGCAAAGTTACAACAAGTCGAATCAGCGATGGTTTTCCTTTGCCCATGGAAGGATTTGACATCAAACACCGTCATCTGTCGGCGTGACGATTCCAAGGTTGATTCATTAGTTGAAACATTTTCTATAGCTTTACTCCTACGCCTCTTATGAACCATGTCAATGTATCGCAAAATGTTCTTGAGCCAATTTGGATGAAAAGAATCGAAAGGGCATAGTTTAATCAGCTGAAAAGTTTGATCCTTGCACCTATCTGGACCGTGCGAAATAAATTGTATTTCTCTGTCGCTGATTTGTTTCATTTACCACTTCTAGCTTAGTGTTACTACTATTGTTATTAATACTACTCATTAATTAAAGTATTTACCGAATTACGGTGGGTTCGTTATGTTCGAGAATCTCATCCTGATCTAGTAAATTGCACATGCGTTACTTCCGATTCGTGCCCAATCATTTTCAATGCCAGCTTATGCATAGCTTCATGTTAGTTTGTGAAAAACTGCCTTTTGAAATTACCAAATCATAATGGAGTCCGAAAAAATAATGCATATATAGTCCAACTATTTTATTTCCTTGAATATAAGCTCCTGTTGAATGCCACCTTTCATCATGCAATTTACTTAGCAGACGAAAAAACGAATCCTGTCTAATAAAACTCTGTGCTAAGAAATTTAAGTCCCTTGCGTTTGTTACGATCCATACTAACAGGTTGTACAGGACATTCGTCCAATAGCAGCGTGCAGATTCAAGGCAAGACTGAGGCTGTCGAAGAGTTGCTCCTGAACCAAATAAATCTCGGTCAAGGAATTATTAACGTACGTTTGCTCCCTCAGAGCACGATGTAGAGGAGGGCCGATAAAAGTCCTTTCAGCCACACTTAAGCTTTCAAAGAACGAACGAAAACAACTAATGTGGCCCTGAAATCATATCATACCAACAAATGAATCATGAAAAATTTTAAAGTTTATGTTGGCCACAAAACAATAAAGAAACTTAATGTTTCTAGTAAAAACTAGGTTTATTTTGAAAAGTATAAAAAAGGGCAAAATTTCTTTACAGAAATTCGGTCTTTCCAATCAAACTAACTTTTCTTCTTCGCAGGCAATCCTGTTGCACAGATTCATTTCAAAACTGGTCCTAGATGACTGTCAGTAATTCTTGATCAAATTGGAGACTTCTTCCCTTTCATAAGAGCAAATAACTATTCGTACTGATAAGTCATTTCAAACAAGGACATAATTTCAGACACTAATTTTCGAGTGTTTTCAAATCTGCCAGGCAAACATCTGTAAAGTGCAGACACTCATTGATTCAACATGTTGCATTTCTGAAAATGCACTAAATTTTCAGTTTTCAACCGCTTTTCCTAAAGTTTAAGTTTCTTTCAGGGAGTTGAAGGTAACGTTGTGATAGAGAGGACTGTTTACGCCCTGAGTGCTTGATTTTCAGACGCAAAATGCTTCTGGAACCTATTAAGCACTTCCTATGCCAACCTGAAAACCTAACCTGGAACCATTGAAGCTTAAATTTGAATGCATTTAACTTAGTCACATATGTTGGCAATGATCTGATCCTTTTCTCACGGTTTCAAAGTTAAATCGTTTAAATGTTTCATTATATCATCCATGAAGGATAAATGTTAGCACCTTAGACGAACGACAAATCAACATATTCGCTTTCTAATTCCGTAAGAAAACTAGAAAACTGAATTTAAGCCTTAAAATCTTATAAAATTGATAATTTTCTTGATAGGCTTCACACATTTTCCATTTTTTACTTTGTTTGTTCCTGGTGAATAATGCAATGGGTATGATGAAACTTGGACCCATAAAATATTTCGCAAAGTTTTCCTTTTGTGGTTATGATACGAAACTGTCGTTTTTTCTGGTCATCGAAGAAGCTCCCTATGTTGCTACAGAAATCATTTTCAGCTGAGATAGCATGTACTTCTGCAAAAGCTCATAAACTCTGGATTCTAGACTGTTTCCTTCAAATTATCTTCATTAATTTTGAGTGAATTGTTCACTATCAACCTGACAACTTCATTAAATTCCGCCCATCACTGGTAATGAATTGCTTGAGTTTTTATCGGAGTACAAGCTTCGTTGCAAACTCTCGTTGTTTGCTCTTCCTCGCAGGAGTGCTCTGCTCTTCTCTTTTCTCCTTTTGATACACAGAGAAAGAAAAATCGTAAATAGATAAATATTTGATTTGTACTTTAAGAGAAAGACAAGTCAAGACATTTAAGAGGATTATTATATAACAAGGATAATAATTACTCGACTTATTTTGGTTGGAACATTTAAAAAGCGCTAAAACTATAGATCAAATCATTCTTACAGTATTCCCGTTCAATTTCTAAAATGCATTGGCTTTTGTCAGCAGAACTTGTTAGAGATAGCACATGAAGACAAAGGTACTTAAGATTTTCATTAACATTCTTTTAAAACTTGTTTCTGTACGTAATCTTTGGTACTAACCAAAATATTATTTCCACACAAATTTAGTCTGAAAGAGTTAACTATTGATATCTCTCCACTCACCTGCATCGTTTAATTATCAAGCTCTCTAACTTGTAAAGCTCGCCTTATTTGCTGCAACTACCCTATCTGTGTCTGTCGGACTGTTAGCCTTTTCTAGATTGAAGTGGTTAGTAGTTTAAAGAACGCTATGCTTTGAAGTGATCTCACTATTTCGTCCTCTCGCTAGATTTTCATTCTCATACGCGAAGTCATTCAAGATCAGGCAGGCAATCAGTATATACGTAAAAGTTCTGTTCGAACAGTTCACGAAAGCTTTGAAAGCCAACTTGGTGCACCGTCAAAACGCGTCTGTGGACGAAACAAAAAAAAGCGACGGGGAAAAATGGAATGTTCCGTGAACAAAAAAATATGAAAGCCAGTCTCTTGTTTAGTGTTTATCATATGAAACATTTGCGAATACTGCATCCTTTTGTAATTGTCTGGACTCACGCAGTGTCTCTTTTAGAGTGGAAAGCCTTTGACAAAGAGAAGGCATCGAATTTTTTTGAGTTTAAGAACAATATTCTCCACTGTTTACTCATAAAGAAGCTGGTAAGTTCAACCGCTCATAACCATTAAAAAATTATCGGTTCAGAGTACTCAACCTTTCATTTTGGAATAGAACATTGGGAAAATGAAGTTTTATGTGCCCGAAAAATTTCTTAACTTCAAATTTTTTTCGGAAAGGAAGGACAACGTTGAAATATAGAAACGCTCACATCATAATCCACAAGTCAGGCGCAAAATGAAACTATCGATCTATTTAACAAAGTTTTTGCAAATCGGCAGTTATTCAACGTCAACATCCTTATTATAACTATCAAGTTTCACTCGAATACGCACTTCTGGCGTAACTTCACATAACAATTTTGGGCCGGGCACTCTTGGTAAGGTTATCTCGTGTGAAAAATGAGATAAAAAAATTTCGAATATTTTCAAAAAAATTTCATTATTTTGCAATGCTCTGACAAGTGCCTTTCTCAACACGGTGATTGTCTTGCCTCTCTCCGGAGCCAACTGCGATTCTGCCAATCGAAACGTCAATTATTTCGGTAATTTTTAATAAAATTTGAAACTCTTCTGCGAAAAAATACGCATCACAATTTATTGAAAGCGTAACAATTTTCTTATCTGCAATCAAACCTTACAATACAAGCCCTCTCCAGTAATTTGTCAGTAGTAACACCTTTTTATGTAAATTAATGTCTTATAAAGATTTAATTTCTAGGATGCTAACATTTTCCGACTTTCCATTAACTTCAGCAACTCAGCATTTACACTAAATCTCAGGACCAGCAATGCAGCGTGTATTTTGAGACTTATCATCAGTGGACATTTTTGAAATTTGGGTAGAAGGTCGCCTAAGTAGCAATTCTAATATCTTCAACAGAATTTGGATTTCGGCGGATAATTCTAGCATATGTTTATTTCTAAGTGGAGCCGTTTTAAGTTCAAGTATTCTCCTGTTTTTGCAAAGTTTTTCAACAGTTTAACTTTAACATGAAATAACTAATTGAAAACTCATTCTTTGCATTACATTTAGTAAACTTGATATCGTCTTTTTAAATTTAATTTGACTCATGATCAATTCCTTTCTGAAAACGTCGCACTTCAAATTAATGGAAACATGCAAACATATTACCTTTCTTGACGCTTGGTAAAGATCCGCAAGATTCTTAAAGCAACCAATAAGCTTACTACCGGTGCTTGGAAAACTTTTCGAGAAGCTTGTCTCGAAAAGGTTGACTGATAACGTAGAAAACAATAACGAGGATGTTATTATGTTGTTATGTTGTTATTTTTTCGGTTTGCTTTCTTGTATCTGCTACAAAGACAAGGCTGAAACGCTGGTGTTCCACAAGGCTCGTTTTTTAGCCCCATATTTTTTTCATATAAGCACAGTCGACTTACCTACAAGCTAAAACTGCCATTTAGCAACTTATATGAATAGCATCTGCTTCTACACTCCTGGAAACATCCCTGACTTGATCAACTCCGACCTAGAAGAAACGCTGGAAAAAATCTACCAGTACATTTTCAGAAGGAAAATAAATTCAACCTCAAGTAAAGCAGGAGAAAATTCTTTTGCAGTAATGATAGTTCACTTTGATGCCAATTGAGCCAATTCCAGTCGGTCCTGTCATTGTACCAATTACTCAATCGAAAGTTGAATTTGTATTTTCAAAATTACATGCTCTTCTTTAAAATGAGAGTATAAAATATAATAATCCATCAAGCCGTCACATGGAGCTAATTCCTTAACTATCTTATAGCCCAACTTCCAGACAGCCTGAATTGCTGTGTAAAGATGGCGCTACACAAACTCTATTACTGCTCCTGATTAGACAAACTTTTGGATTCAGATAGAGCAAATCTGCTCAAAAACGTTGAAAACTCGTCGAAGCCTTTTATCAAATCAATGGGGGCCATTTAGATTCAGTGATCTTTTCTTCACCCATTGATAGGTCTATGTTATTTGGCAAATAAATTAGATAGTCAAAATAATTTCAAAGTCAAAATAAGGACAGTGGAGACGTGAAACAATTGTTAGGCTCGAAATTTGTAGCAAGATTAATAATAAATAAAATTATATAATAAAACGAGAAAACCACATTTTAATATTTGGTATGCAGTTCATTGATAAACTTCAACTCTTTTATCCTATCTGGTATACATCGAATAAGAGTCTTATACATCCGTTTGACCTGTGGCTCATTATACCGAATTTGCTGTCGAGTTCTCTATATTAAGGATGCGTTTTCCGATTTTCTTTTTCATAAATGCCCATACATTTTCTAAAGAATTCACATTGTTTATATCGCAATTGTTGTTGTTGCAAGGTGCGCTATCCTGCATAGAAATACAATTCTGCGTAGGGAAACAGTCTCGAATTTTTTGGAAAAAGATGATATTCCAATAAATTCAAGTACGGATCTTGTCGGAAGCTTCCATTTACTTTATGAATATTTCCAGGACCGTGAACAGATATCACACTCCAGATAATGACAAAAAGAAAAGTTGAAACGTTTATTGAGTTCATTTTGCGCCAAAGGATTCTCCTGTCGTCCTTCTAACATTCACAATAGGTGAAGAAAGTGCTCAATACAACCATGAACAACAAGTGAAAGTGCACTTTATTGCTGAACGATACCTTAATTAAAAGGAAACAGAAAAGTGCACAAATTAAAAGTCAAAGTTTTAACAACTGTGTGATTATTGGTTCCATCATTTAAGGATTTAGAGTAGACCGATATTTGCAAAGTTCAACTTTATTACTTACCTTACTACGTTTTGGTAGATTCATTCAAGTGTTAGCTCACTACTAAAAAAACTATTTTTTTCAGCATATGTGGAGTCATTTTTGCCTAATATCTTCGTCTACAGGTATTCTACGCTTTTCAAAGTTTACACCTCATAGTCCTCGAAGAAATATCAACACAATACGTGTGCAATTGGTTTCTAAACTCGGAAGATGTGGCTTTTCTGTTACATAAGCTTACATTCATCAATTATCTCTGCAGTCTATTAGTCATTTTGGTATTTGGACCACATTTTCCCGCTCCAAAATGTCTACAGTTAATGTTGGACATATATGACCCATTTTTGGGAAATTTGAACTTTAGCCGGAATTATTCTTTCTGGATTTTCTCTTTCTTTCCTTTCCTCCATTAGTGCTATAATTTTGTACTTTAAATAATTAGTGCTACAATTTTTGCGATAAGTGCTATAATTTGAAAGGACTGCGTTTTTGATAACTGTGGTAGATGAACGTATTACCGATTGAATATTCCACACTTACCGTCCACCCTTATGTATACACCAATATTTAAGTATTTGAGCTTTCACCGACGGACCAAAAAAGTCACCGTTAACAAATCAAATCCACGTGAGATACCCAAGAGCGTGTGCAACTGAATGATAAATCATTGACATCTGCATCGCATGTTTACTGTAAACTTCAACTCAGTGCGTTATCAGTGCTGCCAATATCACCAGTATTGTCAGTTCCTTTTTTTGGCATTGCCAGGTCTAACAAAATATATTTAAAGTAAATTGCATCTGCTACACTTCGAAATATCAAGAAATATGCCATGGGTCTAATAATTCGGCCAAATCTGGAGTTTTAAGTTGCATGTAAGCCTAAACAGAGGTGTTTGCTAAAATTTTCCTCTCAAAGCAGCGACGAGTATTGAATCGAAAGAAAAACTAATCATGACTTAAGTACAATTTAAGCAACAAAAGTTGTAATACGGAACTTATTCGAAACTCTAGAAATAAGGAAGCAAACTGCTATTAAAAACTGTAAGAAAAACCAAATACCAATCAAGCAGAAAAAACAATTGTACACTAATTTTAAATTCAAATATTATAGGTCAAACTTTCAGTCGTTCTCAAAACAACTGCTGTTCTCCCTCAATTTCCATGAACTTATTGAACACCTAAAGTGGTTACATTTCAACTGGTTGCATAAAACAATGCCTAATTAGTAAATTTTATAATTTGTGAATGTCGAAAAATCGAATATTTTTGAACTCAAGTGAATACAAAATAAACTAATTACAGCCTAAAAAACTCCACAAATCGATCCGACCCTTAGAATCGATGCGCCATGAATTGAAAAATTTGAAAGGAAGTAGGATCAATTTGTTGAAATGTAGCGATGCGAATTTTATAGACATTCAAACTTCCAGGTAATCACTGCACTGTTAGCAGACGAAAACTTTTCCAGAATAAGTCCTTCATTTATTAACTTGCCAGCAAGGATTTTTCATCCTCATATTTGGAAGCCATACCTGGACAGCTGCAAATTGAATAAGTGGAAACAAAGTTTTCAGGAACAGGTGGATATCCATCATGAGCGATAAATATAACCCAGCCAGTGCTAGGAAAAGCCTTAATTTAAGGCTAATTACCTAGAATTGTTTGTTTTGAAATATTTGAAATTGCACCCACCAACGCTCGCAAATAATCAACAAATACAATGGAAAAAACTAATTGGATCCTGTATGCATCGTGCAGTAAACTTTGTAAACTAATAGCAATAGCAATAGCAAGTTGAAGCAATGAACTCACTGCTGCCTTTCTTTTGATTTCGAGGAAACGAGGGTCATATGATATAGTCATCTCCTGGCAATAATCAGTAAATCCTGAATGCATGTTACTGCGATTCTTGGAATAAAACAAAGCTCACATGCGAGTAGTTTAATTTTCGCTGATTGATATTTGCCATTCGTAGTTCAGTGAATAGTCGAATATTCAAAATTAGCTATGATTAATAGTTTGATATTTAGGTGGCCAATATTTGTCCCAGTAGTAAATAGAGCTTTGTGTTTGAAAACTTGATAGTCTTACATTAATATTGCTTTGATCCACGTAGTTACATGCTGTACATTAAGTTAACATATGCCCTATAAAATAGAGCATATTCATATAAATTGAGCGGAAATACAATTTACGTTGATTTGCTGATGCTCGTAGAAGTCGCCAAGTTGAAGCATTTATTTAAGACTACCCTATTATCACCCTTGTTGTAAGAAGATGGCCGGTCTATTTACGAGCTTAGACGTAGGTATCTCGTGTGGGATATAATCTTATGAGTGGGTGTTCCTCATATGTCTGTATGATAGGAAGCATAATGGTCTCGGGATCGTTTGGATGCATAAAAATTTACGATGACCCTGGTGTTACGATGTGTAAATGTATAAATAAAAGTACCTTTGTTGGTACCAAGTAAAAATGCAATAAAATTATTATTGTTTATTATTATTTAGAATATTATCGGGAAATTACTTTAACTGAATCGGAGTTTCCTCACTCAGATCCGTCTTGGAATTAAAAAATAAATTTTTTTGATTTTGTGGATTCCATTGTGTCATGCTCCTCCCAACCTTTTAAACTACATCCTTGCATGTGCATTCTTTCCTTTAGTTACTGTTTATTACAGGTTGACATAATAATGCACCTTCACTCAAATCTTATCTGTGAGCACTGGGTATATACCTACCTACCTTGGGTATCTACCCTATGTTCGGGCATATACCCCACTCTCCAGTAGCGTCTTTTATACATTTACTAACTTGATAATATATGCTTTAATATATAACTTGCGTAAAAATGATTCTCGGAACACTCTCGCGGATAGTCGCTTTATTCTAAACGACCGTGCGTTAGAAGAAATTTTCCTGCGTTACTCAAGAACCGTAACTTTTTCCTGCTTTTTGAGCTGTATTACACAGAATAGTCTGAGTTCAGCGCGACGTACGAGGTTTGTTCAAAAAGTATCGCGAATTTTGAATTTTCGCGAGCAAGGTATGTTCGATTTTTGATCTTTTGGTGGCGTTATGTTGGTACTCATGACCCTCACTTATGTTGACAATTCCGACCATTTTGAATGTCCAGTCAGTTTTTGATAGTTATTGTGCGTGGACGTGTTTTAGTTTGTCTTCGATTTTCGTTCATCCCAAAAAATGGATCAAAGAATTTGTATTAAATTTTGTGTGAAGAACAACTTAAAGTGCGCGTATGCATTCAGAATGTTGACTGTTGCATACGGCGAAGCTACTTTGGACGAAAGCAACGTTTATCGGTGGTACAAAATGTTCTCAGAGGGGCCGAAGAAAGCACGCCAAGTTCGGTTGAATGTGAAGGTTTTGCTGACAGTTTTCTTCGATTGCAGGGGCGTGTGGTGCATTATGAGTTCTTGCCGCAGGGTAGAACGGTGAATAAGGAATATTAATTTCAAGTAATGCGCAATTTGCGAGAAGCAATCCGTTAGAAACGCACGGGTTTGTGGATGAACAAAAATTGGCTTTTGTATCATGATAACGCCCCTGCTCACACATCGTTACTTGTGCTCGAATTTTTGGCCAAAAACAGCACTTTAATAATGCCACAGCCACCGTATTCCCCAGACCTGGCCCCATGTGACTTTTTCTTGTTCCCGAAACTGAAGTGGCCCATGAAAGGACCACTTCATTGCAAAAGAAGTTTGCAATGCCGAGAATTTGGAGGGAACCCAGTGATCACCAACGTGACTGCTATATTTACATTGAGAATCCACCCAGATGTAAAAATTCATAGAAAGCATCTTACCTTAATTTACCACCGACAGCTATTCAAATACAAAACACAGAAGAAAATTCTGTACCTGCTCCTCTTTTGTTGGAAAACCAACTACTCTCTCATGACAGCCATTAATCACCGAGTTCATCTGTATCCGTGCATCCATCGGATGTAGAATATTTCTAAACATGCATATGTTACATTTTCATTTGGATAAATTTAAAGATAATATGGGAGCTTATTCGGAAAAAAAGGGGAACGCTTCAACCAAGAGAAACGCTTCCAATGAGAGAAAATTCTACTGGACGTGACAGGGAAAGTAAAGCTGTTTATTTTGAAACATTTTATGTTTATTTTAAAACTTCTTTTTTAAGAAGAAATCATTAATGGATGTTCGGCATCTTTTAATAAATTATCTCTATGTACATTTTTTATGTATTTTCAATGATGTTGATTTTCACATTTTTTACTAATAAAAACAAATTCAGAACTGTTTTTTGTTCTTATTCTTATTTCTAGATATACTAGCAATAAAAATAAATTAAGTATGTATAACCCGTGTAACTAGATCCGTGTAACAAATGTTATTGCAATTGGATCATACCTACCGTGCCTACTTGATACCAAACATAAAATATAATTTTTTCCCGGTTAGTATAGGTGATTTCTAGAAGTTCGAGTTCGTTTAATGCATAAAAGACAAATAGACCCAGATCATATAACTATTTGATATTTCACAAAAAAAAAATTATTCTACAAATTTACCTCTTAAGGTTTGTTTTTTAAAGCCTGGATAAAGTTTCCAGTGGTCTTGTACACAGTTTAGTAAAAATTACTTTTGATCCTGTTCGACTGTAACCAACCCATGAACTTCTTGCATTATTTTGACCACTCTGTCAGCTGTATGGTTTACTGCCCTCAGCACTGAAAGCACCTCCTTTTGGCATCTTTATAAAGTTGTCAATTTGATGCCAGGTGAACAAAGTTTTACTTTTGACTGATTCGAAGTCGTAGACGTTTTTGTCGAAAATAGAAAATGAAAAAAATTTAAAAAAATTAATTAACAAAACAAATTGAAACAATATTAACCATAATATGAATCACAGATGTCCTTTTGAATGGGTTGTAGCGTTTAACATGCGTTGATGGATTCTCTTTAGTAAAATTATCAACCATTTTTATTTTAATTTCTTGTTCCACACTGTCGTCAAGTAATGATAGGAACCATATTCCATCGATTCAAAACAATCAATGGTGGCTTCATTTCTGTAAAACTGCTTTCGAGACGATCAAATCGATTTATGCATAAGCTTTCATCGACTTAAAAATGAAAAAATTCCAATGAGGTGCTCTTACTGCCAAAAAAGCCACGGCTTAAAGTATGATGTTATCATAAACAAGCTAACATTAGATAGCCCTACCTTATCCTTCTTCGTCATTTTCAGTTGAGTGCTAAAACGTGGTATTTTCAGCGCACATCCGTCCTCGCCATCCAACTCGCTTGGTCAAAATTTAAGTTTACGATCTTTATCTACGCATAAAAATATCAATGAGAGCTCAATTAGTCCTCAATTGCCATCTTGGACTTTATGTTTGGTCAGATTGGTAAAGGTTGATCCTGTTTCTACTCCGGGAACTGGCGGATGCAAATCCAGTTTATCTTTATAGCATTGTGTTGTGTCATCCGAGTCAACACTCTCCAAGTTATCTTGGACTTTTTCGAAAAGTGCAATATCCAGACTTGGTGTCACTTGACTGCGTTTTGCTTCGAAGACGCTTTTCAACAATAACTCATAGCATCAAAAAATAACATCTCTATAATGTTTCTGTTCAAGAAATACAAAACCGCAATTTATGCGGCCTGTGTTTGAAGCTTCAGTATCACAACAAAAGATTATTTTATCTTCTAGATTCCTGTCTGCAAGCGCTTTCCAACCGCATCTGACTGTTCTCTTTCTGATAAATTTCATAATATGGGCACGTCAATCGCATATTAAATAACAACTACAAGACGTCTTTCTTTTGACTTCCGAGCATCTAGAGCAGACAATAATTTTCCATCAAAGTGAACGGTGAAAACTTTTGGCATTTTGTTTTGGAAATCAATTGCGCACCTTGCATTTTACGATGCAAATTTTTGAATTGAGGACTTACTTATTGCAAATTCATTAGTATATTATCCAAGTGCTTCAATAGTAGTTTCAAAAATATACACAGAATCTCTCATACTTAACCTGTCTAGCGCCGCTACTAATTTTACAGTGATGAAGGGTTCCCGCATAGATTTTTACGTTATTTCGGGTTGCGCACTATCTATTATATCGAAGTTGGCGAATCTTCTTGCAAAGATGTTTTGTCTTCGTCCGAATCAGATTAATCGTTTTGTTTAAGATCATATGATGATGTCGATGGAATTGACTCTGCGAAAAATTTAGATGGTTATTTCTCTTCCTCGAATGCTCTAAGGCATTCAGCCCCTTTCCTCTTTATCGTTCTCCTCCACCTAAATGACCTGGTTGATCTGGCTCCTGTTGTTGTTGAAAAAAGACTTATCGTCATTTGTTTTCATTAGATGGTACGCATTGGGGTGGGCAATATCGAATAAATTGTTTAAGTTCCCGACAAACTCTTGTGGTCGTTTTTAAACACGTCACCGGTTATTTGTGAATTTTTCCCCAATAAATTCACAAGTTTCATTACACAATCAGAAAAAAAATTCGAAGGTATACGCGCCTTTCCTCAATATGCAATACAGGACTTCCAAGTGGCACGTCGCACCGATGCAAAGAGGCATGGTATATCGTCATCTTTTCTATTTGGTTTGCAATGGTTTCAACATCATTCAAACAAATTAAGAGGGTTGAAAAGAGGGTTCTGCATTAAAAAGTTTTTTTTTAATAATTTTAATTTTTTTGGGACACCCTAGTGTACATAATGTATCAATAGTCTCAATATTCAACTTCCCTTGAATGTCTATATTCCTTACATACCAATGAATGTCAAAAATTGTTCAGCAGCTCTATTCTGAAACGACAGGTAACTATCTAACATCTGTCTGTCAATATACGTTTTTTTTTAAGTCAAAATAGTCTCTGTATCGCCGGGTATAAAATGGGAGCATAGATAATTGATATCTTCTTTTTATTGTCTGATACAAAATAGACCCAGAGAAAATAAATCTCAAAACCGGTCTGCGGCAATATCCTTGTATTATGTGTATGGCCAGTTTACTAGTGTATATTGTATACTGAGATGTAAATTTCAATGGAGTTTCTTGATTGTCAAATCTCAACTATGTCAGTTTGGTTCGCTTCCTTCAGATGAAAACTACGCATGTTTCTCATGAAATAATTTTAATCTATCATAACAATATATTGATTAAGCAAACTGTACTGTTTTTATGAGGTGCTGTACTTATAATAATATCATTATTGTTATCATTATTTCATTCCTACCTTCTTCCAAAGGCAATCTTTGATACATATATGAAGTGGACTACAGGACTACATGGCGAGCGATCACCTGTATAATACCCTTAACAATATCGAGTGTACTTCTCGACGCGCAGCGCCCCGTCCTTGAACCAGAGCTGGAAGATTGCTGAAATGGACGTCGAGGAGCTCGCCAGGGTACCTATGAGCGATGAAACCTTGACAAGTGTCAGCCGAAAACTTGGTAAAGTTTACTTCGCGTCTCGTGACATGGCAAGCCTTCTATGTTCTGGTGATCAGCGGAAATCGATAAAAACCAAAAATAATGCCACATACTATGCCTTTCATTCCAACGCTCAAGGAAGCTGGATGAGTCACATTCTCGCATGCTGGCTTTAAAGTTGATTTCCGCTGCTTTTTCAATGAAAGTAAAATTCTCTGCTTGCAGAAAATCGTTGAAAACATCAATACAGACAAAATGTTTGGATTGTAAACTTCGCATCCGGAAGTTGAGAGCCTCACAGATTACCTTTTGGCTTGCAGAGGAGAAAATCGACAAGGTTGTATAGTTGTAAGGGTTCAACAGAATCCTTGAACAATTGAGGAAGTCATCCCGCCCAAAAAGCAAGATCTCAACTGTTACAGTCTCCCGGATTGGTGATACGAACATGACCATAATTGACTTCATGATACAAGACGTGTTTAAGGTGAAGACTGGAGCTCTTAGTATGGAATTGGCGATAGCATGTACACAGAGAGGTTGCATTGCAAGTTTCGCCAATATACCGCACTGTCTCTCAGCTCCTTCTGTTGGTTATTACGGACGCGATACTTGTTGTGTCTCTTTCTAAAGACCGAAGGATTGTCTGCCTGTTTCTTGCCTGTGGGCAGGAAAATAAAAAAGGTATTTGACGAGCGGGGGAAGAAGGACCCTTCAAGCTCTCTAGCAGGAAGGGTGGACAAAAGGGGACTGCGCATATAATCAAAAACCGTAAGTCCTGGCTCTACTGAAACTGCAAACAGACTCGTTTCTTAATAACGGAGTTTCTAAGCGGGCACGCGTATTTACAGTGTTACGTACACCAACAGTGGACAATCACAGTCTCTTCATTGCCCGTTCTGCCCGGAGACCGTGGAAGAAGCCTTCTTCACCTTATTCACATGTGAGAGGTGGATGAGGCATCGGTTACATCTTAGGGAACGATTAGACGAATTATCTTGTGGATGACTTGGTGGAAAAAGTGCCATAATCAAAAGACAAATAGAAATATATGACGCCCTACGTTCGATCGGTTCTTCTTACAAAGAAGGGTATGATCTATCGCTTCTTGGCGCAGGAAAATAAGGATCAATCTCTTGAAATTTCTCTTCTTTGAGTATTCCTGCTAAAAGTGGGATTTTTCTCTGCCAAAGGCGCTCCTAGTTGAGACTTTAGAGATCTTATCCAAAGAAATACGACAGACAGTTCCAGGATAGGTTCTCGGTGCCACAAATAAGGTTTTTATTACAGCACTTATGGCGCAAATAGTTTTCACCTTCCAAACAGACAAAAAATATGATTTTGTTTGACATTTTTAGATATCTAGAAAAGGATTTGCGTTGACAGTCTTTGCAAATGGCCCAAAAAGTCTTGCCATACAAGCCACGGGCAACCTCAATTTTAGTGGCCATCATTTGTTCCAATTTATCTGCTTGGTTCAGCCCAAGCTACAGATAGTTTATTGAAAATTTTGGACGCTATGCAAGGGCTAATTATTATTATTAGCTGCTGTGACATCTGGACACCATGCATTTATCATAATAGTCGTACATGCCACACTTTATCAGAGTATTTCAATGCCATGATGATTACTAATCTGTTGGAATCTTTCGAATGTAGTCGAATCCTGTTCTGTTGCCGTTGGCCGTTGGGTCTACATTAATGAATGATATCACATGTAGAACGTTTTTCTCTCAAATGGGAGCCATCCATTCATACATTATTTTGGATGAATGGATTGAATTATTGGATTTCATCCAATCCAATCATCAATCCTTGTCTCCATTATTTGGAACATAGTAGAGAATAAGATTATTCGTTTCCAAATCTGAGAAAAAATTTGATCTTGTTAAATTTCTTTAAGAACAACAATAAATGTTGACGTCATTGTTCAGGATATTGTTTAAGGCTGTAATACATTGTTGATTTTGAAACGTGGACTATGTAATCCATTTTTTTACCAAAACAGCATGACGTTCGCCACTGTATCAATCATCCTACATCGTAAGATATAGCGAATTCGATTGGTAGTTCGTGGATGTTTCTGTTTCGCGTTTTAATAAAGTGGACATTTTCGTTCTGATTATAACTACACTAAATATCGTAAATACATCTTTTTATCGTTAAGTAAATTATATGCTATTGATTTCCATGCCATTAAATGTACAATTTTACCCTGCCTTGCAAATCAAAATTTATTTTGTTGATTATAAAAATGTACTACCACAACGTTGGTCCAATTCATGCCAATCCTTTAGTCAAATATTGAGTTCAATCGTCTTTTTTTAAGAAAAAGAAAAGTGTTAAATAAGGGTTATACGTTATTTGAAACATGAAAGTGTTCTACGTGATCTCAAGTGATTTGTGATGCCTGCAATGTTTGGATATTGTATCATTAAATATTTTCATGTTTAATATCATAAAAAAGGGGAATTTTATAATCAATTTTTTTTTTGTGTAATGGATCGATCTTAAATGCAACCATTTCGCGTATCAAGCTTAGGACATTTTCATCAGTTGTTATTAGAATTATTGGAAACAACATCGAACCCTCCGCAAAACCACCAAACGAGAAAAAAATAATTCAAATTCACTTTGAGTGGCAAAGTATAAAATTGCTTTGTCAATCAAAGTGTCAATTTAATTTCCCATTTGCTCTTGTCAATCATATTGTGGAGACTTGATTTTATGGCTGCGGTTCTTCTAATGAACTCATGTGGCAACTATGCCCGCAGAAATCGCCACACACTTTGCCTTTCATCTAAACTATGCGCAATTTTGCATACCACATCTTGCACTAATATATTTTGCGTAATTGCAATATCAGATATGCAGAGTGAACATTCCTATCTGTACCTAAAGTTGCGTAGAATAGTTGAGAAGAAAGACTTGCATTGTTGAAGACATATTAACACGATGTTAAAAAATTGTTTTCGAATTTGTTGTGTTAGCAATAAGGGAGTTTGGACTATACAAGGCTATTGGTAAAGTAAAAAATAATAAAAACCAAATAAAACATGAAAACAATAGGTGAAGCTATGTCGCGAAAAACACATAAATGCAACCTGGTAATAACTCCACAAATATTTTTGTATAATTGCATGACTTGCATGCTATATTCGCGTTTGTTTGTCATTTACCATTAGCTCGCTAGATTCTGTTGACATATCTTTGCGGCAAGTTAATAATTGCACTGGACTGGATCTCTTAATTGAAGAAACACGATTAAGCATATTGCGTTAGATTTACATAAGCCTCCCACACGGATTCGTAATTTAAATCATTAGCTCTACATTTAATAACAAATTAATATTTAATGTAAAAGCAACTTTCTGCTCAAATCGGTGGCCTTCGTCCCTTTTGAGGCTCTCATGAGGTACGTAAATATAAATTTTGTAGGCTTTCAGGCTATTAAACTAATAATCAAAAACGGTTCAAGGCCTAATTGCCGGATAGCCTCATCCTTCGTATACGGGGTCTAAAAATGTTGATGCAGAGTTCAAATTAATTTTCAGAGGGTAGACAGGCGCATAATTGTGAGCTACCAACTAAATTAAATCATTCTATCCCTTTTCACTAAAGAGAAGGACCCCGAAAAGTCATTGAATGAAATGTTTGCTGATTTTGATTGGATTATTACGTACATAGCCTACATACAGTAAGCATTTTAGTTTTAATAATAAACAGTATTGAGGAAAATTTATTAATGAGGCCGTCTAGTGTTTTACAATTAATCTTAATGTTTTTTTTAGACTTGACTTTTTACTTTACTTTTATTTTGAAGACTTTTTACAGACCCTTGAAATAAATTTATGTATTAGGTGTATAAATATGAAATGCGGATTTTACTAACAGATGGCATAACCATTACATATGGTTTGTGTCGGCGATAAATAATATGGCATTTTCGAGGGTAAACATCTGTCAACAAATTCCAGTATGTCATACGTTTTGATTGTACAAACAACATAGTTTTTTTCACTTCAAAAATGTCGAATTACGTGCCACAAAAAGAGGTTTTGCGGGGAAGTCTAATAACCTTTCATTTGAACAAAACGGCAGCAGAAACTTATCGATTGTATGTGTAAGCATATGATGAACATGCCCCAAGCCAAGACACTTGTGAACGATGGTTTAAAAGATTTAAAAGTGGCGATTTCGATGTCAGTAACAAAGACCGTTGAAAACCACCAAAAAATTCGAAGATACAAATTTGCAAGTATTTTCGGATATAGACAACAAACTGAAAAACAGTTGGCAGAAGCGTTGGAAGTTACTCAGGCAGCCATTTCACAACGTTTAAAAGCCACGGGAAAGATCCAAAAAGCTGGAAAATGGGTGCCGTATCAATTGAAGGAAAGAGACATCAAAAGGCGATAAACCATTTGTAAAATTTTTCTCGTCAGACAGGAAAGAAAAGGTTTTTTTCATCGGATTGTTACTGGCAATGAAAAGTGGATTTATTTCGACAATCCCAAGCGGTCAAATCAAATCAAAAATCATGGGTAGACCCAGGCCAGCCATCAACATCACAACCAGTCCGAAATATTCATGGGAAGAAGACTTTGCTGTGTATTTGGTGGTATAGTAAGGGACCTTTTTATATTACGAACTGCTGAAACCTGGTGAGACTACTACTGGCGCACGTTACCGACAACAACTGATCAAATTGAACCGCGCACTTAAGGAAAGACGACCAAAATTTCACCAAAGACATGATAAAGTCATTTTTCAACATGACAATGCACGGCCACATGTTAGAATAGCTGTCCAGAACGACTTGGAAAACATTAATTGGGAAGTTCTGCCCCATCCGCCGTATTCACCAGACTTGGCTCCTTTTGACTACTACTTGTTTCGACCGATGCAGCACGGACTTTCGGAACAGCACTTCCATTCTCACGAAAAAGTTAAACATTGGCTTGATGAGTGGTTAACCTTAAAAAAAGAGAAGTGGGACTGGGACGGAATCCATCAATTGACAGAAAGATGGGAAAAAGTTGTAGCTAACGATGGCCAATACTTTGATTGTTGAATTCATTCGTTCTGTTATTCAAATAAATGCATATTTCAAGCAGAAAAAATCCGCATTTCATATTTATACACCTATTACTATTCTTTTATATTTTTTAATATCGTTTAAACAAACTTTTGGATCCTTTTAAAATCACCGTATGGAATTCGATCGCGAATGTATCGCCCAACTGGAACACATACAAGAAAAGAGGCACTCAACTTCGGCTCGGATTGCGGCCGTTTTGACTGCCTGAAACCAAAAATCCCATACTGTTTCAATTGTGAGCCTTGACGCTCTACGAGGTTTGTTCAAAAAGTATCACGAATTTTGAATTTTCGCGGGCTGCGTATGCTCGATTTTTGATCTTTTGGTGGCGTTATATTGATACTCATGACCCTCACTTATGTAGACAATTCCGGCCATTTTGAATATCCAGTCAGTTGTTGACAGTTATTGTGCGTAGACGTGTTTTAGCTTGTCTTCGATTTTCGTCTATCCCAAAAAATGGATCAAAGAATTTGTATTAAATTTTGTATGAAGAACACCTTAAAGTGCGCGGATGCATTCAGAATGTTGTCTGTTGCATACTGCGAAGCTACTTTGGACAAAAGCAACGTTTATCGGTGGTACAAAATGTTCTCAGAGGGCCGAGAAGATGTGAGCGACGAAGAGCGTTCCGGACGCCCGAGCACGTCAGCAACAGATGAAAACATTGATCAAGTAAAGAAACTAATATTGGCCAATCGTCGAATCACCGTCAGAGAAGTTGCTGAGGACCTAAATATATCGATTGGCTCGTGCCATTCGATTATTACCAATAGTTTGGGCATGAGACGGGTCGCCGCGAAATTCGTACCAAAATTGCTCAATTTCGACCAAAAACAGCATCGCATTAACATTGCTCAGGAGCTGTGGATTCTGTCCGTGACGACCTAAAATTGCTCCAGAGAGTTATAACTGGTGACGAAGCATGGGTTTGTGGTTATGACGTAGAAACCAAAGCTCAATCATCCCAATAGAAGCTGCCGCACGAGCCAAGACCGAAAAAAGCACTCCGAGTTCGGTCGAAGGTGAAGGTTTTGCTGACAGCTTTCTTCGATTGCAGGGGCGTGGTACATTATGAGTTCTTGCCGCAGGGTGAAACGGTCAATAAGGAATATTACTTTCAAGTAATGTGCAATTTGCGCGAAGCAACCCGACTGAAACGCACGGATTTGTGGAATTGCAAAATTGCCTTTTGCACCATGATAACGCCCCTGCTCACACATCGTTACTTGTGCGCTAATTTTTGGCCAAAAACAACACTCTAATAATGCCACAGCCACCGTATTCCTCAGACCTGGCACTCTGTGACTTTTTCTTGTTCCCGAAACTGAAAAGGCCCATAAAAGGACGACGCTACGCCACGATTGAGGTATTAAAGACGATATCGAAGGAGGAGCTGAACAAGATCACAAAATATGATTTTTCAAAATGCTTCGATGATTGGAAAAAACGTTATCACAAGTGTATAGTGTCTGACGGGGATTACTTTGAAGGGGACAAAATAGATACTCATGAATAAATAAATAATTCTTGAAAAGACATGAAATTCGCGATACTTTTTGAACAAACCTCGTATATGGAATTTAAATTAAGTTACAATGTAAAAAAAGGTTTTTTGAAGGTTGTAGTTAAAAAAATTTAAAAAGTGTTCTCATTATTTTTGGGTTCATTGACTTTATTTTAAGTTTATTTTGATTTAAAAAAGGTAGAAGAGCAATTTTAATCATTTTAGTTTAACTTATAGTTAAAAATGTGCTAAAACGACTGTAAAAATTTAAAAAACTCAATAGATCATAAAATTTTTCGAAATGTCATGCCAGCAGAGAAAATTTTGTGTTGAAAAACGCATTTTGTTGTTTGAGTTTTTCAGTAGACTCAAAGGATTTTTTTTTGATTTACATGAATTCTCAATTTTCATTTTCGATAATTTTATCTCAATTTTAATTTCTCAGTTTTTACATAAATAGATAAATAATAGAGTGATTTAGATAAATAATAGAGGGTATATAAATACTAAACAGAAATTGATTCCAAATCAACAGCGGCTTACAAAAATTTTTATGCAAAGAAAAAACATTTAAAATTCCAGCTGTAAAAAAGAAATTAAATGTTATATTGTAAATTTTTCAATAAAATGTTAAAACCTCGTTGGTTATGGGACTTACATAAACTATTATTCGTTGTAATGAAAGTCAATGGTGTAGCCTTTACTTACGAAAACAGCACTGCAGCATCGGGGTATTGGATCAACCTATCGTTGATGATGAGAAATTGGGATATCTTCCAAAGCTCTTTTTACTTTTCTGAATAATTCTGCTGCGCTCCTGGGTTTTGCCTTAAAAACTACTTCTTTGACATCAGTAAAAAGATTTTCAATGAAATAAATGTTGTTGTCCTGTTGTAATGTCGTTGTCCTGTTGTATGTTTTCCATAAATTGTGTATAAAGTTTAGCAGTCTTTTTCTCTTTTAGCGAAAACATTGGGCCAGTTCCATAAAATGAAACCATCTCCACAGATTAACAACACCATGGTGCATGGTGAGGTAACACCATGCTTTATAGTCTCTGTTGATTGATATGAATTATAAGAAGCATTAGTTGGTCTTCTAAGGTACTATCTGCGACCAGGACTGCCAAATAAAACTACTTCGAATCCATCCGTCTCTACAACATCACACAATTTAAGTAGAGGCCAACTTTTTCGCTCTCTCGCAAGTTTCAAGCTTTGACGGTATCGGAACTTTATTGGACACCTATCAATAAAAGATTTTTAAAGAAGTTGTCTTCTAATCGTAGAAGTGTCAACTTCTACATTGAATTCTTCTATAACTGTGGTCGAAATCAAAACATTTTTTCAATTTTTGACAGCTCCCACTATACGCTTAACCTCAGCCGAAGATAAATTTCCGGCCTCTGGCTTCCGGTTTTTCCTCATATTTTTCAAGCTTTGACAATCATTTTGCTGGAGCATTCAATTGTCCGTTCGTTTGCAAGTTTTCATTTCTTATGATTTCACTTAAACCAATTCCCGCTTTTCTACAAAACAATGTTTTCGGCGATTCATTTTCTGAATTCAAAATAGTGTTTAGGTGTTAATGGTCAATTATTAAGAGCATTTAAGCATTTAAGACAATATTAACTCTCATGATTTCCATCAACATGAAAGCCTTCTCTAAAGGCCAGTACAGACAGAAATGTGATAATTTCATTAATTTTTCGCACCTGAGTGAATGTGCTTCGGAGGGAATGTCCAGATTAGAGAGTTCAGTGATTCATTATTATTTTCAGTCTTACCTCCTAGCGCCTGCTGGAAAATCTTCACAGATGGGGAACTCCAAACTTTTCAAAAAGAAGCTGTTAAATGATTTCAAGAAATTCAACACTCTGTCACTCACACGAACTGTTATCTCTTCAAGGTTTCGCTTGGATGCTCTTACTTATTGTTCGTTGAATCCTTATGTAAGAAAGTGACCCAAGTTCTTTTTTCATATCAGCAACTGAACTAACATGACGCGAATCGCGTATCTACAGTACTTTGTCGATTCGTCAGTTTTTTCAGTCTCTGTCCTTGTTATTTTTGTTTGCCTTTTGTATCCGAGTTCCTATTCTCATTCTACTTGTCCAACACATTTTGACACGTAGATAATTCAATATAAATGCCAGGAAAAAAAACACCAACCAACACACACGTATCCACTATTTTGCCGGTGTATTTTAAAATTTGTGATGAGGCGTCGAATAAACATGAAAACTTCAGTTTTTCTCGTTCCACCTCCTGAACATGTCCTCCTCACCTCCTGTACATTCATCTTCTGGTTCAGCTATATCTATTTAGCTCTTCGTCCTTAGTAACAGCCCAGTACAACGCGTATGTATTAATGGTCGAAGCAGTTACATTTATTTTATTCAATAGTCTATTATAAGTATTTCAAACCTAACTATGTCGCATATCCATCAGCCAACAAAACATTATTAAGCATTACATAGGGAATGGGGTTGATTTGGTTTATTTTGTCACGCTTGCGCTCCATAGAAATGATGAAATATAACCCTCCTTTTCCCGTCTCCCATTATTCATTTCCCATTATACAAAGATGTGGCCGAGAAAACGCTGCAAACTCCAGAATGAGGCAAACCAGGGCTTGGTTAGCGGTCACTTTAGAATTATCCTTGCCTCCAACGTTTTGACGTTGTGACGTTTTATTTTCTCCTTTATTTCTATTTCCATGAAATTTTCCTTCTCCGATCTGTTTTCAATTATTTTCGAAAGTGTATCGAGTGAGTTCAACTATGTGTACATTGTGGATGCCACAGCAAAACTAAACGAGTAATGTCATACACACATCTTGACACGCGTTTGTAACAGTTTCGAATTTTATGAGTTAAAATAAGTATTTACGGATTTGGAAAAATAAGTTAAATTCAACATAATGATGGGCAAAACCGTCGGAAAGGCAAACTAACAGTCAGAAATGATCTCAATGCCAAAACTTTGTAGTGTGCATGTTATAGGCGTGCTATAGGATTGGATTCTTTCATAATAATACGTAAGAATTCAGTCACTTAATCCATTCTCTATTTGATTGTTAGAAATTCATCAAATTGCAGCAAATAATCAACAAAACCAAGCAGAATTTTATCAAACTTGTCCAGAGCAATGATTTTCATAATGAGAACGAAAAGTGTCATGAAAATGTGTCGAAAAGTTTCACAAAAGTGTCTGAAGTTTGCATCGCTGCAAAGGATTTTATTCAATTTTGCATTTTCGTCAATAATTGAACTGATATAAAAAGCTAATAGGTTAAAAAAGCGAAAGGTATTTACCAAAATCTTGAACCAACTATCCAAGAAAACTAAAAAAAGTGGAAAAGATCAAAACCGTTTCGTTCGACATGATGGAAACTTCAGGCGTACACAGAAATATAGAGCAATTGAGGATTTTCGTTTCACCCATCCTTTACTGCAACCCCTGCACTACTAATTATTTCTTGTTTCGGTCTGTTTAAAACTTCTTAAAGAAAAACCTGGTAACCTTAAAAAAGTCTGTAACAGTTGTTATAGCAGTTTTTATGCCAGCCTTCCCCGAAGCTCTTTGCTGATGGAATCCTGAAGCTGTCAAAAGATGGCCGTAGATATTACTAACGACTGATATGTCCTTCAATGAAACTTCTTTGGATTGAAAGAATATTTAAATATGTCACGATTATTTTTTAATACTTTTTCCCAACCCATCATATGCAAAAATATTGCAAAAAACATTTGAAACAAGATATAAAAAGGTGAATAAATCAAACCGTCTGTCAAACTCAGAAATTTTGTGATTCTTTGCAACAGTGCTGGTTGGTTTTGACGTTTATTTAAACTTCTCTTTAGCCATACTAAAGGTGTTAGTGGTTTTGCTCTTTATAATGCATATGCAGCACAAATCGATTAGGTAGCTTTCTGTGCTTGCAATTACTACTAGGGAGTCCTCACGCCTCATCGGGATTAAAATCAAACTAAGCAGCCACACATAGCCGAAACTTACAAGGTCAACCTGTTTAATCCATGAGGGATAGTTACTTTAGAAGTTAGCTGTAGTAATATTCCTTTTACATTCATTTCTGAGCTAGTTAAAATGGTTATGGTGTAATAGAGCTTATTCGTGCAAAGATATAGCCCCCAAGTTTTTGTTTGCAACGTAGATTTGTAAATTGTAAGCGTAAAAACTTCGTTATCAGGAATAATATTTTAATCCTGTTCTGTTCTCTTGAATGCAACGAGCATCTCATCAAGATATATAAATTCTTCAGAGCAATATAACTGTTTAAATTTGTATTAAATTTATTCAAATCCCTCAAGTAGGGCCTATCATGTCCCTGTTCACTCGCTAGGGGGACATTTATAGCTGGGAAATAGTCAGTATCGTTGAAACGATACCGAGAAGCTCCATTTGGACCCAGAAACACGTTAATTTAATTTTTGGACTTTAGCGTTGGTGGAACCCGTCATATGCTTACTTCCCCACAACGTTTCTTCTTTTCTCTTAATAAAAAAACCAGAAATTCTCCTCATCACCTACAGTGTGGCCTTTTTCAGGAGGCAATGCCTCATCCACATCTCTTGATATTTAAGTTTGGATTCGCTATCATGCTTGTCTCCCTCAATTATTTAGGTTTAGTAAACTGGGTTGTCCGAATCCTCCTCTTCCGGTTCTCCAAGATTTTTCAGAATATCTTCTCGGTTGCTGCACTGTTGCCAGCGTGAAAATTGAAAATTGACGGCCGTTTGGTTGGATGACAAGAAAAACAGGCAATAGGTCGTCTTGAGTGACTGAAATTTAGAATTAACTGACACAGGACAATCACGAAAAAACAAATTTCCTACTTGCCATCAAGTGTGATACATCTTTCATTGTGCTGCGGTGGCTGATATTGATATTGATAATGGAAGATTCAAAATCAAGGCTTTCGAAGAGGCACTAAAAAACATATAATTTGAACCCGTTACGCTCCCTGAAGCGGTATAATATAAAAAAGGTATAAAAAGTATAAAAAAACATAAAAGGTATTAAAAACCCTTGAAGGAATTTGTTTGGAAAACATAACTGAACTTGCAAATCCTATGATAAAGGCTTGATAATTTTGTATAAAATAACAACGAAAAATATCAAGGCAGCCAGTTCATTGGTTTTTGAAAAATTTTGGTTGCCGATTTTGAAAAAGTGGTTGTGTGAAAAACGTGTTTCAAAATTTGAGAATTAATAAATCCTCAAATTTATCCAATGACATGGAGTCATCAATACAAGGCTCGTATTGTAAGTCTTCTACGGTCACCCGAATTTTTAAAGTATCAAAATTTTGCTGTCGGTGCCATAGTTCGTCCTCGTAGCATTTGTACTTGTACTTTATGTTCGGCGTTTGCGAAGCGAGTTTCATCCTCTTGCGTAGCGTGCAAGTGCGCTGCTGATCCGGCCGATATTCCCAACACGTTTATTACTTCCAAAAATGGGGTTACACCATTTTTGAACATCCATTAAGATCGAAATAAATGCACATTAACGATTTTAGCCCCGATTTTTTCTAGAGACCTGCGTAAATGTATATCATATATGGATATCATGAACCCAGTTGTCAGTTTATTCCTTTAATTGTCAGTTTATTCCTTTTAAATCAATAAAAATGGTTCAAACTTCAAACGAACGGAGATTTTCTTTCAACACAAAACTTGCTTCGCAGTTTGGGCTATAACGGTCTTATTTATCCAAATTTTGTCTTGGCGTTTTCGTCAGATATTCTGGAAATCTCAATGTTCAAGAAAATTCAAAGCAAAAAAAATGATTTTATCGACCACTCTAGTTGTTACATTCTCTTAATTTAATGCTCTGAGATGTAAAAGTAAATAAATAAATAACGAAATAAAAACCATAAATAATCTCGCAATTCAAATAAAAAAATCCGTGAACAAAATGCGTTGAACCACGAAAACGTTAAAATTAGTTGCAGTCAAATGATGTCATGTGCTTCGCCATACCCTGATTATCATGCATTCAATAATAAAGGAAGGCATACATTTTTCAAGTTGATCAGCAAACCTTGAAGTTCTCCCAATTCAGTAATTTGTTTCTGGATTATAAAAAAATTAATAACGCATACCTTGAAACGAAGACCAGAAGAAGGCAAAACAAAAGGATTTCTTAAACTGAAAATTAACTTAGTACATTATGTTTCTACATAGTAGGCAGGTTAAGGTTCTTGGAAGTAGGCTCCTTTGTCATCAGAAAATTAGAGCTCTGTTTTTTCACGAATTATACGTATCCTGCAAGTTGCCGAAGGGAAGTCCATCAAGCAATTCGTCATAGGCTTTTAGACAACTTCCTAAATCGTGGTCCATGTGATATATTTTGATGATTAGGAATAAAAAGTTCAAATGGACTAAGTCTGCGCTATAAACAGTGTTGCCTAATGTAATCGGTCAGATAGTCAACAACAACGAAGACGGAATGACGGTGACAATTGTCATGGTGACGACGCTAGGACTTCGCAATTTCCTGCCCCACTCAGTTCGACAAATGCCAACTTAAGGGCTTACATACATATAGAATTCTCAAAAAAAATTGATTTTTTTTAACAGATTGTTGTCCTCTATAGTTTCAGGCTTCTTTCTGTAAAAGTCAATTAGAAAAATTCCCCGTAGATCCAAAATTTTGGTAGAAAATTTGACTGCCCGACGAGAGTTTGGTGCGCGCTAGTAACAACCCTTTGTTTGAAACGGCTGACCGTCCGTCTCAAATAAAGTGAAAAAGCGTGGTCGTTCCGGAGCACCTCCACCTGCTTTGTTATGGCAAAATAAATTTGGAGACGTTTGTAAAGGCTGAAATACAATACTGCGTGAGGGCGATGCGTGAGCGCGATGCGATTCTCCCTCGTCGTCGCGCAACGCATTTAATTTACAATGCACGCGTTGCGGGGAACATTAATGTTCATATGACAAATGTCAAATAGGTGACGTTTGATATAGAATTGTTTTTTATTTTTGAAAATTTTTGAAATTGGAATGTTCCTTCGTTTAGCAAATAAAAGCCTTAACTAGGATGCACGAAATTTTCATTCAAAATTCATTCAGAATAACCAATGCACTTAAAAAGTAATTAAGGCGTTTGAATTTCAAATTTCATTTAAGCGCCATATTGCATTTGACAAACGTCACGCACCTCGTTGCGAGGAATTTTCGTTTTTCCGAATATTTCCCGCCTCGCATCGACGCATCGCAATCATTGTACGATGTCGCATACAAATGCATGTTACGAAAACTGCTTGACATTTGCTGCGAGACTCTCGTCGCGCTCTCGTATCGCAGTCTCGCACTATTGTATTTCGGCCTTAAATTATGATAAGAATTTATTTAATATATAATTGCTAAGATTTCTAATGTCGAACGTTAGTTGTCTTTGATGTTTCGAAGCATTCAGTTGTGTGTCATTTGATATTTTAAAAACAATGAAACGTCGCAGTACCGATCGTAAAAACTGTAAGAGTCAACAATCTTCTCGCCTTAAAAAGTAGTAGCCTCCCCAAAAGCCAGACACGGTGGAGAGTGAAACTAAATAAACCAAATCGACTGCGAAAAAAATAGAGGGACAATTACATGAGGTTTCATTCGATCCAACATTCTCAAACTGTATTTTACAGTTTGCTGCTGTTTTCACAGCCATTTCGAAATGTGTGGTCTGTCGTTCATGTGGTAGAAATGTGAAATTTTTGAAAGCAAGTAGCAGTGGACTTGGTTTCAAGGTTAATGTTTTTTGTACAACGTGTGACGATCATATCCAGAGCGTTTTTTCATCTCCTTTGATATACTCTGTATACGAGATAAATCGACGCTTCACATTTAGCATCATGTATCGCACAAACTAGCTTTGATTCAATTGTAAAAAATATTGAAGAAGTTTCAACAGTCGTTACTATAGCAACAAAAGAAACCAGAACAGCCAGGCTCGTCGACTGGAAAAAAATAAACAAAAACACTTAATAACCGAGTAGGAAGGTGTACAATACGAAGCCGAGTTTAGTTTACAGAACAAATGAAAAATTCACAAGTTTCTTGCTTCAGCTGACTTTGCGCAAAACACACTTGAAACTTCAAACGCGCTTTTCTCGATATCAATTTTTCCGCCACGGTTGGCGTGATAACTCATACAGTTTTCAATATTTTTTGTTGCGATTTTTTTTAGATATTCGAAATAGTTTTCTCCGTAGTCTGCGCTGCCGGAATTTTTAAATAAATAAAAATAATTGAAGTATAAAATTTAAGACGTATAACACATACTTTGTTTTAAACTGCCATAAATTGATAAATTTTTCGAAATTTGAAATCCCGGCTCGACGTACTATAACAACAACTTTATTTTAAAAGAATTCTTTTCACTTTCGCAAATCAATCAACTTTTGCTGGAGATATGATGCGAGATTAAGCAGCATTTTGTTCTTAGTGTTGGGGATCACGTAATTTTTTAATATAATATTTTTTGGAAAAATTTTTTGTAAAGTTTAAACATCAATAAACAATGTGTACTATTTATTTTTATTAATTTTTTTTTGCTATCCCCACTAAAAAAATGTTTTCTTCTAGCGCATATTTGGCGCTGCTGGACGTATGTAAGGCCTTAAATTGAATTCAAACTTTTTTTGAATAAAACAACTCTTAGGAGCTCTTTTGCTCGTTGCACTTCAAAATCCGATGCATCAATTCAAAATAGGTCTAAGTAACCTGTCAGTGAACTTCATAACAGCCTTAAAATGGTTTCCACGGGTATCGTTGGCTTTGAGAGATCCCCGTCAAAGATGGTCGCGGCTTACCGCAATCGGTAGAGTCCTGCCTGATTTGGAAGGGATATGTTGTTAGACTTTATTTTCCCACAGAGCCTGTATGTTGATCGTTTTAAGATCACACAATGACTAACATTAAGCTAATTTCATTCTTGCAATCCAATCTTCTAGTGAAAAAGTCGAAACGGCAAACAAACCAAAGAGGATTAAAAACTACTTTTGCAGTCAAAGTGCTAGAAACATTTAACCTACGAACTATTGGAAGTTAATAATATATTTTTCTCCGATCGATTGAAATATGAATAGTTTTGTAGGCGAACGCGTTTCATAGTTCTTCTGGAAATAAAATAAGCATGCTTAAAGTGTCGCTTTTGAGCGCTTAATATGATTTTTACATATAAACATTGATATAACATGCAATAGTAGTTACCTCATGCGGACATATAACTTACGAGTACAACCAGTCCAGTCAATCCGGTCTAAATTGTTGCTTAAATTAATCTATTGCCAGTGCAAATTAAGATACCGCATAGTATAAAGTCACAGCCTTATGTATAGTTTTTAGCAAAGTAACTTTCCTTCGATGGCGATTATAATAAGGCTCGTCTATGTGAGTTGCTCTATTGGCCTTGAACATTGATAATCTTTAACTTTGTACTCGATAGTTTCCATGAGGTTTACCATTGTATGAATTCTATTTATCTGATATCACAAAGGATTTTTCCTGATGTGGTCATTCGGCTGGTGTCCAGCGCCAAATCTGGCAAAAATTAGTAGGTAAAATGTAAAACCACTCTATTTACTTACACTATTTTTTACACTTACTATTCACTTACTTACATTGAATACCAATAAATAGGTATCTCTTATTATTGGTATCTCACACGATTAGTGGGTCGAATTATCGAGTACGGACCTAAAGTTACATTCATCTCCATTTTGAAGGCTATAAGCCGCTCAAATGTGAATTTCAAATTCAATGAATAAGTCCCATTCAAATTTTGGTATTTTGAGCTTTGTTAGCTGAATGAATTAGTTCTTACGAATCGAAACCAATAACGCTGGTTCCCATTTAAATATTAGTCATAAAGAATATTGAATAGGGAAAAAAACACGAGAAATTTAATTAATTTTCACTTGCTTTGAAGCAGCATTTTCTTTGGTAAATATATTTTGTTTTGTGTCTTTGAGCAAGCGCTAAATTTGTTCAATCCCTCCTTCACCGGCTTGTTTTTGGTTCATTGCATTATATTTGACTTTAACTTTTCTCATCCCTCGAATCGTCTTTCCCTATACATTTTTTTTCAACTTTTTCAACTTTCAACTTTATCCAGCAGTTATCCAACATTCTGATGCCTTTCGGCTTATGCCCCGTATCTAATTCTTCAAAATGCGCATTTTATGCGTTTGAGTTCATCACTTGTACAAACGAGTTCCCATGAAGCCATGTCTTCAAATTTTGAAACAGAGATGTCCAAAAGGCCCAAAATCGATGCAATTTATCATCGATTTTGGGCATACGTTGGGTTATACATTATTGTGTCGAAAAAAGTCCTTCCTCGCTAAACGAAGAAGTTGGTCGAAGGCGAGTAGTGCCTTCCCACTACCAAGGCGGTTCACGACAGGTATTTCGAGCGTTGACCGAAAATACTGGCCACAAACTTATCTATTGACGATTACAATATTTAAAAAATTCTTGTTAGATTCCATTTTTAGGTTGATATTTTTATTTTTGATATTTTTATTTTTATTTTGATTTTTTATGTCAATAGACATAACACTGAAGAAGGGACCATATCGGCCTCGAAACAGCTGTCTGTTGCAAAATAAAAATATCAACCTAAAAATGGAATCTAACAAGAATTTTTTTAATTTTTTAGAAGGTTGCAAACATCCGAACCAACAATTGGAGATTAGAATATTGTTTTTTCCGTATTGCTGAGAGCCCTCATGCGATTATCTCCGCTTTCTTCAAATTTCAGTCGGAATGGAGAGTTTAGTGATGTACCATGTCAAACGTCCGGGTAGATACTCGTTTTTCTGTGTTTTGGAAGGTACTCATGCAATTATCTCCGCTCTCTCGAGTGTGAATTGGACTAGAGACTCTGATGATGCACCCATGTCTTATTCATTGTCATAAAACATAAGAAAAGGTCCTCTGGTTTACGCATAAATTTTGCAAATTGTCCTCTGTTTACCTTACCGTTACCTCCGTATCTTTTCCGTAGTTCCGTAGTTCTCCGTATCTTAAAAAGAAATTCCGTATCGGAATTTCTTTTTAATATTCATATGTTCATTCATTCACTGTCAGCACGTTCAAACGTTATGACCCTAGAAATCCCACTCGATTCACACAGGAAAATAGAGCTCCGAATCTACAAACTAACTGACCAAAAGACATCTACTATGCTATGGGTGTGAAATATGGACCCTAACCCAAGCAACTGCAAACATATTGAACGCTTTTGAGCGATGGGTCCTGAGGCGAATTGTGGAGCGAAGCTAGATGCGAACCGATGTCGAATTTGATCAAGCCATGCATTGTTTAAAATTTTTGTCGAGCCAGAGGTCTCAAAAATTGTAATTCTACCCTGGGCTGGGCTGGGCTACCCTCTATGACCCTGGGCTGGTCATATGAATCATATGAATGAACAACGAATACTCAAAGAGATATTCGTTGTGAGAACTGATGAGTGGACACCAATGTTCAAAAGCGAGGAAACGCTGGTGTGACGCTGTTGACGAAGACACCTCATTGCTGCTCGGACTTTAAAATTGGAGGACGCCGTAAGTGTACCGAGACAGTTGGAGGCACTTTCTGCGGGAAGCAAAGGCCCCAGATGGACTGTAGTGCTACGTAAAGGAAAAAGAATTTATTTTCATTTATTTTCAAATAACCATTTCCAAACACAATCAGATGGCTTTTCCAAATGTATTCTGGTGTGCTCGCCTCAATTTGGCATCAACAAGGAGCAGCATTTTCCGTTCTTGCACGGAAATTTAAAAGAACACATATAACCTTTTTCCATTTATTGTAACCCGTGATTTTATTAGCTTGATTTTTTTAAGCATATCGATGAGTGTCTAGAACATTTCTGGCCACTTCATACCTCTAAAAAAAGCTTGAATTTTTTTTAGAAAGAAGAGAAGAAGAAGGTCTCGCGAGCTATTAGTTGACCTAAATTTGCTGCTGATTCCACGGTAACTACAGTTGAGCAAGTCTTTTTTGTTGCAAGCCTTTTTTCAAAAACTAGTTTTATTTATTTTTTTCGATTCGAATGCAGTGCTTGTGCCTGTTTCATTGACTTCCATATTCTTTGTTATAGCGAGTTATGCTTCAATACGACATATAGATTTGTAAAAAATTCACAAAAATTAAAAGAGCACTGAACAATTAACCTCAGATTTTCGTTTGTTACGTAATGAAGATGAAACATTAGGCATATCAAATTTGACAACACAATTTCAAATCAACGTTCCTACTTTTTACGGCAGAAGTTATTAGTATCTGTCGTATTATTCCATGCATATTACAACAAACATTCAGCTTGAATCTTCTAATAATTTAAAACGGAGTGCATGTCTTGAGTTAAAAGTCCATTGTCGATTTTTATACCAATATTTTACTTTAGGAAATATTGAAATCTCATCTTACATGTCTACTGCTCTCGAACTGCTGTTTTGCGTTGCCCGCTTCAATAGTTCACGCCGAGTCTTTTGCCGTGCCCATATCCTTTTGTAGTTGCAAGTTTCATTGTGAATATCTGTCTTGATTTGGCCTAACCTCAAAATCACTTGAGACAAGAGTTGGAATTTTTCAACTACCGTCCCCCATTACATCATAAGGTACCAGTTTATATTGAGTTTTTCCATCTTTTATACTAGTAGATAAGGAACCCAGGTATTTCTGACGCTGATAGGATCAACGCTACCTTCATGCATAACAAGTCTATACAAATAAACTCAGAAACGCTATCTCCTCCTGGATCCGCTAGAGTCCGTTTGTAAGGCCATCATTGGGGAGAAACTTTGGACCGAATTTGCTCTCCCTGCGAGCCTAACGCAGCACAATTAAATCACCTTCCGAAGTACTGAGGTTAATCCTGTTCTCTGCTGCCCATAATTCGACGACTTGAGCGAAGCAATCAAACAGAAACAACTAAAGCAGTACCGGCAAAAGTGAAGGCTTTTTGTTCCATCATGACACAATTTCATTGATAACTCGAACAATACTAGTGCAAGTCGGTTGAAAAGTTTTATGAAATCCACCTCTGGAAAACTCCGAATGGTAAAAAATTTACCAACTCACGGGTCACGAAAACTACTTACCTACATTGGGTCAGAATGATTTTATAAGTAGGAGATAAATCCTGTACAACATTTTCATCAGGACCTCCTGATGAAAGGGTATTCATCTCCTGTACAATGTATGCCGGGTTCGAATTGTGCTAGTAGCGGCGTCATTTCAATTTGATTTGCTGATTTCGACGTTTCAGCCTGCCTAGCTGCAAAAGATACCTACCTACCTACCTTAAAGGAATTATCAACGTCAAGTGTGATACCAATGAGATCAGTTTCTCATTTACCTTTTGTTTTGAAATGAGGTGGTTCTAACAAGCGTTACAGCCTAAGGTCCTCTAGAAACTTGTTGCACCACAACGATAACAAAAACAACACTAAGGGTCGAGAAGAATACTTTAAAAAAATTCTGTATGATTTTTCCAGACGATTGGCTCAGGTCATACATAAATATCAACGATAATGATCGAAGCACACTAAAATGTTTGCATTTGTAAGAATTGCATACTTTAGTCTTTCTCATGTGACTAACACTAGAGTTGCTAAAATATACTACTAAAGCATAAAAAAATTAAATGAAAATAGAGATAAATTAAAGAATTGATAGAAACTCTTCCAAATACTTTTGCTACTGCACGTGACTATTATTTGAAAACTTGCCTAGACACCCAATAACGAACGTTTTCAACTACGAGAGAAATTCCTACATAAAATCCTTTTGAACTTATAAGTGCAGCCTTTACATTCTGCTCTCTAGTTCACGTCATTTAATTTACACGCTCATTTTTATACATGGCAGCTTTGAATATTTAGAATATTCGTTTTCCTTTCTCAAAGCCACTCCCAGGGAATGCTATCATTAGTAGGAAGTTTCACTGTAGCTAAGGCAAGACATTTCATATTATGATCTCTACTTTGCTTGATGCTTTCTATATTCGAGCAACTTACCCCCAGGAGTTTTTTGTCCTCGTTTTGTTTGGGTGAGACAAAAAGGGTTCGGCTCATGCTACAATCATGCCTGTCATTCCAAGTCATTTATATCTTTTCCCCGAAGGGTTCGTTTTTATACAAATCATTTTCAACTGTTTTATTGCCACTTTGATCGTGTCTTTTCGACTTGCATTATGGTCGGCCGATCCTGCTCTTGCTTAATAACCCTCTCTTCCATTTTCTTCTATATCGCTGTAGCCAAGGATTCATGTCAATTTTACGTTATCTCGGGTACTTGCGGTTGAGATTGAGAGCTTGCCTAGGGTCCTGCTCAGCCGTGTAACAACGTGGTTAGGGGCAAGTGCTACAGTGTCGACTTGGATTCGTGAATATATGTATTCCTCGGTTAAGGTAAGTTGTTGCCGCCTCTTTAGCTGCTTTTACAGCGAATAATATCTCTGATTAGTTTATATACCTAGTCTTATAATAAAAATTACAAAATAAAAATTAATTAACTTTGGTTTAGTTTTCATCAGAATCAGTTTCTTCGTCCATATAACATTGATTGCAAGTAAGTGTTGTATGACTTCTGCAAATATTTTTCATACATAACTTACATTGCGTTTTTGATTGCCTCCTTTTTTTGGCTGGTTCCTCTACATGTGCCAGAACTACCTGCTTCTGTATCAGCAGCACTATCATCCATATTCAAATGCCCCCTTACGTTTCTTTTTAGTTTTCTTGGAAGGCCTAACATCGTTGATCTTCTTTGGGCGTACTCTTTCGTCAATTCAGTGCCTAATGCTCGTGAATACATTCGCCTTTTCCGTAGTCACATTATGTGCCCTCAATATCACCATGCTATTTATTCCTGCAATGTCCAGAAGACGAAAGAAGAGTGTCAATGGCCATCTATTATTCTTCCTTGAAACCGAATACATTTTTGCTTTTTTATCGACTTCATCGACCCGCCCCTTTGTTTTATTGCAAAAAGTAACGATGCTGGGTTTGCGCTTTTCATTTGTACTTTCATCAATTTCTGCAGCACAATGAAGTGATGATATAAGAACTACTGATCCTTTCTTTTTAAGCACGTAAGATACGAGTGTAGCTGTATCTGAAAATCCAAATTAACTTGAATATTCAGGTCGGTTTTTATCTATAAAGCAAGGAGGTATTTTTTACGCATGGTACCCACAACAGAAATCTTATAATCCTTGGCCGAATCAATCAACAGCGGCACACTGGTATACCAATTGTCGATGGTAAGGTTTCTTCCAGTGCCCGAAATTGGTGTAATTAGCCTCTTCACGACGTCTGCCGCAGCATTACTCAACTGATATGGGCCTTCAGGCTGCTTGCCAGCATAAAGTTCAATGTTTAGGACGTAAGACAAAGCAGCATCTACTAGATAAAGTTTGATTCCGTATTTGTCGGGCTTTGATTTCATGTACTTTCGTAAAGGACATTTTCCTCGAAAGCCAATCATCATCTCATCGATTGCAATGTTCCTACTGAATATGGCAAAAGACAGTTTTGTGTAAACATATCTAAAACTTCTCTTATAGGCGGTTATTTCTAACATTGTCGAGAGTACGACGAGCGTAGTAGTGTCGCGTAGTAGCATCATCAAACCGCAATTAATTCAGTAGAAATTTTAATCTTTTCACTGAAATAGTAGTAGAAAAATAGGTATGCCTGTCCCATCACTTGCATATAAATCTTCTAAATTGGCATGTGATGTACAATGCTATGTACAACAATCCGAAAAGTGCTCGAATTTCGACCGCATCCGTCCGTTTGCAGTCACGTATTCTATCATACGTTGGCGCTTTTTTTAAATAAATTCGTGGATATATCTAACAACTTTTTCAACAATGTTCTCTGAAATGAATAAACTCCAGGCTTGCGTAAATATTGTCACCCCCACACAATATTCCGTGTGAATATTTTGAACTTGACGCCTCACTGTTTTTGTTAGATTTTTGCCACTTCGTTACTTTATCGTGCCCTGTAAAACAGCTACTTATTTCTGAACGTGGCAAATCATACTCTTCTGAGTCCGAGCAGTTTGGTTCCTCAGCAGATCGACGTTCCCCTGCAACGATGTGGTCGGAAGTTTCAGAGTCGCTGAGCTCTGATTCACTCTCTTCTTCGTCTTATGTTAGTAATTCCTCGAGTATTTCACTTTGTGGTAACCGTCCACGACTTATTTTATATGAAGAAATCCAAGCTTTATTCGATAATATTGAATGATGGCCGTAGAGCTACTAAGAGAGTGAACGAGGATATTTCGCTTTGTGCGTCGCGCGTAACCTTTTCGTCGACAGGCGCGTGTAGTCTTTTCGACGACTGCACCGGGACTAAAACAATTGCGATCTGTGGAGTGGGGGGAGCGCCCTGAGCGATGGTTTATTTTTTATTCTACTCCCAATGACATAGCGACAGGCTACTAGAAATGAAAAATAAATGTGACGGGTAATAATAATAATAATAATATGAACGATAAATGTACTAAGCGCGGTCGATTCGACTACGCGCACCCACTTGAAGGTTAAGGATTGGTTGAGTTGTGGCTTATCTCGAAAGAAGTTTCTAAAACCGCTTTCTTCATGGCTCTTCATGGAGCGTTTTGAAGCCATCGGTGCAGATCACGATTTCCCTCCAGATGTGTAGTCCTGTAAAATTTTCCTTCTGCCCTCGTCGGCATGTTAGCCCTGTGAAGGATCATTGTGTTCAACTTCGGTTGAATTCTACCCAGCTTCCTTTAGCTTGACGAGACAATCGTTTCCATTTGTTTCGAAATGAAAAGGTGTGATGTTTGGGGGTTTGAACTTATTTATGGATTTCAACTTGATGCTCGAAAGTGATACCATTCTGAAAACGTATTCCTCGATTGGCCTGAGAATTAGCATTCTCAATTGAAACAGTTGACGTAATCCTAGTGGCTTCTGTGGTCCATTGGATCCATTGGATACATAATTTCTAATTCTCCTACATTGTTTTTCTCTGGGTTTTTGGCTACCTGTCCATTTCTTCGTATATGTCTATTGATCTCACTACTGTCGTTTATATTCTGTGGAAGATTATGGGTTTTAAGCCCTACTAGTTTCCTCCATTGTCTTATCATTGTTTAATTTGGTTTTTTTAATATGTAAAACCTATTACTTATCAAAACAATTGTATTCACTTCGAATAATGAATGAATATTCACTCTGTGGGCTTGAACTTCAAAGGTATCCCAACAAAAAAAAATGGATACCTGATGTAACCTAAGAATTCTTCCTAACTCAACACCTTTTAAAAAACTTTCTGTCGAAAATCCAATCCGTCTTATGAATCTTGTGCGGGATTAAAATATTTTTCGATTTTTTCCTGCATAATTTTCGCCTCAATAAAAATAAATACATATGCCGCTGATTAAACCGGCTTTTGCTTTTGTAAGAATTGGAAAACAACCATGTATGCGCAGCGGGAATATGTTTCAAAGACGTAACAATGGTAGATTTCACGGTTCCGCACAGGAAAAGTGTTTAGCACTTGTCACGCATAATTTACATTGCTGTTTCACGAAAACACCTTCATAAGTGTAAACACCATTAAACTGCTAACCACCACATCACTTCCGATTAAGTTTATTCGCATACGTGCACCTGCTATTCGGTCTTGTAAAAACAAGCTCTTAAAATCACATATATTTGCTTTCGGATCATGCGGACCACCATGGTCAATGTCTTGTCAGCCTTGAAAAAGCTATTTGTCATTTTGATTTTTTATTAATTTTTTGTTGACTTTTGATGTTCTCTAGGGTCCATTTGTTAGTAGTTTTTAAGTCAATGTCACAAATTTTCCACGATGATGAATGCTTAGAGCAAGTATGGAAGCTTTTTGTCATCACTAAGAATTCCATAATGAGTTTAAAACAATCTTGTTCGCTTAAGAAAGTCCCAGACAAACTAAATTATAAAGGAATATTGCATAAACAAAATGCAAAGAAATAAACAATACAATTCTGTTCACTTTGTAAATAGTCTTAAAAATTAATGAACTAAATCGTTTACTGAATTTGAAACCTTTGAAAAATTGAGCTGGTCGCCTGCGGGCTAAACGACGTTGGCCTCTGGGTAATAGGACAGGCATGCAATTGAAAATCAGTCCTGAGATTCATTGCAGAAGTAGCAGTTTGCTCCTGTATATGATGTGCCCAATGCAATTCTTGCATTATGCACATATGTTCTAAATCATGCTTCGACATATGGCTGAAACTATGATTAAGAAAAGCATTGTCCTTTTTTAGTATTAATTAGTAGACTCAATGTGTTTTCAAGCATATATATTTTTAAGCATTTTATTGCTAAAGGTTCGTAGTGAAATGAAATTGGTCAAGGCGTTGCACCAGAATTTTCGTTTTCCTTTGTTCATTTAGAACAGTTTATTAAGAAACCTTTGCAGAAACCTTAGGTGAAAGTGGAAAACGTTTTTCACTTACCTCCTCAACAAGCACGGACTCCAATTCACTTAATCATTCAGAGTGTTATTGGACGGAAAGCTCACCGGATGTCGTAGCTTTATTTATAGGCAATGTTTAAAAATCTCGATTATTCTTCATATTCCTGTAATAGCGGTAGCACTATACAGCGCTGAAATGTCAAAAAATGTCCCAATCTAAAGATGTTCGATCGAAAACGTGAAATTGATTGGCAAATTTTCTCTCAAATTTTATGCATGAATCAAGCACCCTACTTACAAAGATTATAACAAGATTAAACAAGAAATACAAATATTCTTGTGCTCTTTCTATCTCTGTCTGATAGCAGTTGATCGAGAGTGTTTGCGCTGTATAAAACGAAGTTATACACGTGTTTAGATTCTTACCCAGGCCAACGCTATTCAAACCTAGAACATTATTGAAGTGGTTACATAACTAGCCAGCGTGTATCATAATTGCTGTGTTATTATTTATTTCCAACAATAATAATCTCTTATATATTGGATTGTGACCTCACGTTTTCAAGATACTTTATGGCCGCCGATATCAACATACAAGGACAAAGAACTTGACAAAAAAACGTTGGATAAAATTCATTGAAAAACTCGACTTTCAATTTTTATTTAGACAGAATAATTTTATAATAATTTGAATAAAACAAAAATCGAAGTTTATTTGTTAACTGAAATCCTATGTTAGATTTACGATTCGAAGGACTTTTCTTTATTTTCTGACTTATATCAGAATATAATAGCATTACAGATTTCGACCTATGGGTTTTTACCAAGTAGGCGTTTTCCACATTGCACTGTTATACAAAAACTGATCTTTGTTACCGTCCCCATCTGCAAGTAACGATAGATCCGGATCGCTTTCAGTTTAACAACTCTAACTCATTCAGATATATTCTCTTTATTTTAAATATCCCGCGCTCTTAGAGTGTCGGTAAGGAGGTGCTGCTAGAGAAGGTATAGTAGAGATGATAATCAAATGATGATGAAATGATAATCAGAAGACAAGTAGATGATAAGTATGATAAGTAGAGCCATGGGTAGAACACGTGAAAAGCACATTAAGAAATAATAAAAGTAAAATAATTTGGAGTCGATGTGGATAAAGGAACATAAAATTTCATTTCTCTATTTTTTAGGTAAGAAGTTGTAAAAAGTGTAAATAAGTTTCAAAATTAATAAAACACTTTATTTGTTTAGGAAAACTCTGTGATGTTTTAATTGACGTCTGACCAAACCTATAAAACTTGTCAATAGACATTATAAAACGGCTTTTTTCACAAAAAATAAAGGAAAGCAAAAATTATAGGAGAAAATAAGTTCAAAACGGACAAGCAACGATTTAAGTTTAAGGTAATGGCCGCAGCAGATAACAAGTCAAATTTTATGGCCATGACCTCGATTTCCACAATTGATGGAAAAATCTATTTGATACCGGAGGGGTATCATTCGGTAGACACCGGCTTTTGCTACGCTCAAAAACTCCATAAAAACCGCACCATACGAGAAGTATTTGGATAACTCTCACCAAAGCACTGGAGGCGATGTAACTCTCGAAAACCTAATTTTCGGAGCCAAGTTCTTAGAACTATAAGAAAAGAAGCAAATAAGCTCCTCAGATTCAGATCAGATTCATAAAAATTCTAGGAAAATTAAATGAGAACCAGGAGAAAAATCGAAACATGAGGAAGTTAGCTGAAAAATTATTAATCGATCAATTTGATGCACGAAACACAAACGTGCACCAAAAGATGGATTTCTTTGAAAATGAAAATCAAATAACGGCAGATGAAAGCTTTAATTTAAGTTTTCAGAATATTTCTCGAGAAAAATTGCCTAGACTACTACGGCTCAACGATTATGAAGCTGACTCTCCGCTCAAAATGTCCTCAATGGAAGGAAAATTTCTGCGATACATACGAGTGTAGGGGTTGGATAGCTAGCAGGTATGCTCTTTCATTTAAATACTAGTCTGATAAAAAATCAAATAGATAAAGAAATTCCTTGAAAATCACTCGACTTCCTTGATTTACACAAATGCCAAACACAAAGAAATAGACCAATATGGCTGACACTTGATGTGCGTTCATTCAAGAGATGCTACGAACTAAACATGAACTCGATACACGCCGCTGGAGCCATCTTTCGGACTTTGAACGGACTTTTTAAACTACCCTCGTTTATATATATATATATATATAACAATTGGAAAGTCTTTCGGCTGAATAAGGTCTTGTTAAAGGGAATCGCACATAAACATGAAGCTTCATAGGGACTTCCTCTACAGCAGTACTTCCTGGGCTCAACGGACATATACCTGCAAATGATCCCAACTTCCAACTGAGAGCCTGAAGGGTATTCTGGTATCATTGTCGAATTTCAACACTGTTCTAGTTCTCCTTGAAAGCCACCATTCAGGAGCTACCTTGTAGTTTTTTCTGCAGACATTCAGACGCCCACTTGCCAACATCTTTGAAATCTTTACAATATACTGAGTCCCCGGCCTCTGACGATATTGATGACTTTGTCCCTCAGCTTGTCATCAGTATAGAATATGTGTCTGCAATCTAGTGTACAAGCTCCTGCATAAAATGTTTCTATCAGTACGAACCTATTATAGAATATTATATATAGACAATCTTTACTGCCTCTAATTTTGGAACTGTCTGAAGTTGACGGCGATGTCTTCTCAGTTTGTTAGTTTGTAAGTTTCATGAATATTGCGATGCAATCCAGACAAATCAATTGAAGGCTTGGTTTAAAAGGACCATGAAGAAAGAACTACTCATAGACATGATGTTTGGAAGAAACACTGTGAACCTTTCAAATAAGAAGCCAACGTGGCTCTTCCGATAAATCCTCCCAAATGCTGTGTGAATCTTTACAACATAGAACTATTAATGAAACAAGATTCTTTTAGGCTCTCAACACTTTCGAACTGGATGATCTACCAAGGGGCTGACAACTTAAATCCGGTCACGTTAATGCAATAAAATATCGCCTTGAAAAATTTGAATTTCAAGATAGTTTTTAGTCCTTTGGATCTTTATCTTTGGCCACATAAATAGTACCAAGCCTGTAAAGGAGCTGCACCTATACTTCTCACAGTGCGGAACAGAAATGACATACGGCGAAGTAGTGAGGCAAACAACAGGAGACATTGCGGAAAGGATTGGTGTGATTTAGACGTAATGAAGAAAAATGTTCACGTCATGGATCGGCCACACGCTTAGCACCGTACACATTGTAATTCAGATAGTCGAAAACTTGGAGGAAGAGGATTCAGGACACTTGTTTGCAATGAACAAATCTTTGTATAAACAAGTAGGAAGTTCTAAGAAGCAAAGTTATGTTTTGCATCAATCGCGTCCTGACTATTGTATGAATGGGTGAAGGTGAACGCATCGAACATCAACGCCAAACATCGAACAAAACGTGTTAAGCACTAAAACGTTGCAATTTTTCGTTATCAACATTGAGCTACGGTTACACTTTGTACTTATAAAGGACGAAGGAAGGACGAAATAAAACCCACTCAAGGTAACCATATAATTTATACCACTGTGTATAGCAAATATCCATCTACAGAATGGGGATGTCATGGTCGGTACAGTAAATATTACGGAAGAACACGGATGGATTGTGGTGTGGTGCCATCAAGCAAGTAAGAAATGGATATAAAGAGATAGTGGCACGTTACGCCCTTATCAAAAAAACCAAAAAAAAAAAACGACAAGGCATGAGTTTAAAAGTGTGTAATATTTCATCACAATAGAATGTAAAGTCAAAATCTGCAATAAAAGTTACTAGAGCGAGAATTTATTTCGGTGATATGGATATACTGCGATAAAATCCACCCACACTTACTAGCAAGATCATCAGGTTAAAAATAAATAAAATAAGACAACTCAATCAAAGTACCACCAACAATAATAAAAACGAAGTTAGATGAAACCCTCTAGCAGGAGAGAGACTTGACTTTGTATAGCAAAAGAAACGGCTGAATTAACAAAGCCCTATAGTCTCATCCTAACAACACAAGAATTGAAGAACACAAAGGAAGGAGTAGAAATCGCGCTGCTGAATAAGCGCTGCTAAAAGGGCTAAAAAAGCTTTGAGCTGTTTCAGCGAAGCACAAGGATGTACCATATTTAAAAACTGAACCATATGTCGGGAGCCTTAGCCTTACGTTTCTGTAGGCTTAAAACAACAAGTAGCTCGCCAAAACAATAATAACAAACAAAATCACGCATACTACGCATAAACACATTTGGCATAAGTATAAACTCAAAATATTCGCAGTAACAGCGACAAGGATAAACATTAAAGCAATTCGAAAAATTAGACTCTGTTTTTAGATGCATCCGGAAAGTTAAAAAGCTATAGATGACATGATGATTTCGAAGAAAATCGCATATTATAATCAAAAACAAATGCTTGAATATATTTTTAGAATCGAGATAGGCATTTTTCCTTGAAATTTCAAACCTATACTTACACAAACGGCACTTTTCAGTTGAATCTTTTCAGCTTTTCCATATAAATTGAACAAGGTGTATTGTTGAAATAATATGAAAATATTCCCAAAAAGGTTATTTGATTGGAGAATTCGCACACCTAAAATTTATCTGTGTCAAGCTCATGATGTTTCTAGGTCAAATATATACTCCGTGCTGACATCAACAATCATCAATAATTATTATAATCTCACAATAAGTTTCCTTCCCCCAATCAGCGTCAACAGGCTATCGGCAATACGAATATGTTTTCAGATTTTTCTGCAAAAGCCGGACAGCCTCAAGTTAAAAGTAAACCATAAAAATTAATGAAATAGCATGCAAGCTTAAAAGTCCGTCGCTATTGGCGAAGTAATAGGCATTATGTGTCTGCACAAATTTGCAATTTTCCAAGCATGTGTGGTTTTGTAGTTTCAAAAGATACTTCTTGAGCATAATTTCAGATAAAGTTGAAGTGTCTTTTTTTCGCGAAACCGGTCGTACAATAAATTCATTGAAAAGACTGCAAAGAATAATGGGAAGTTAGTTGGGATAGTATGCTGCTGGTGAGGTAAGATGAGATAAGGCAGGAGTGAGAAGACAAAACCATGCAAAGCTGAAAATGGTAAATTAATGCCAACGATCTCAAGTCGGGTCTCGAACACTCAGTGGCTGTAGACCAGCAAACATTGATTTCCCATGAATGTGACAAAGATTTTAAAACAACCTTTTATTACCAGCAATTACGGAAACATTTCCATAAATATCAAACAGTGTCTCTCGATTTTCAAGTGATATTACATGTAATAAACCCATTCAGCTCGAAAATGGGTCATCGATTCGTAAATCCATTTAAATCCATAAAAAGTCCTAGCGAAGATCAAATCTTTTTCGCTATTACCCGCTTGTGACAATGTAGGACACTACATATACATACCCCTCGGTTGTAAGAATTTCACCTAGGAATGATTTGAAATTCTAGCGTTCATGAGTACGCTCCTCCTTCGATGCCTCTCCTTCCTTTCTCCAAACAATTCTAGTTGTATTTCACTGATAGTAGGACAGCATTTTAGTGAAGAAATAAACATAATAAATAAAAAATCTCGAACGCTTTTCTAGATTACATCAGAATTTAAATCAATCATCCCTAAATCAATTGACAGGTGCTTGTGATCAATCTGTTCTGGGAAATTCTTAACTTTTCTTTCTTGGAGACATTCGAGAATTCCTTAAATGGCAAGCATTCATAGATATTAATTTTAAATTTACCTTTTATTGGTAGGCGTTTATACCTCGCAAATATCTTACCAATTTGAAAGCATACGAAATGGTGAAGCTTGCGCATAAGTTACCATGAACACTCACAATAGAACAGACTTTCATGACTCTCTAAAATTCTATAAATTTTTCTTTTCATCCCATTGCTGCCATTATGTCTCAGGCCAGAAGTTTTTCAATATAATCATTGATGAAAATTCAAAATTTAATTTTCTGTACCAATAAATAGTTAATTGACGTTCTTTTTACTTGGTCTATTGAACGGCTGCTAAAATAAATTCAATATTAATTTACTGTAATACAGAGAGAACTTGAGAAATGTTTCAATTCCTTTCACTTTACACAAAGTGCAACAATATTTTCAACGCAACATTTTTCGATTTTATTCGAAAAAAATATCTCCTAAGAAACTGCTATACATTCAAAAGTAACATAAAATGCATCAAGCCGTTTAGAAATTGTATGACAGTAAATAATTTACGCATTACGCGCCGACGCAAACTTATAAATATTTTGAAATTAAGCTAATTTTAACAAAATTCACCAATATGAAACGAAACGAAACTGAATTTAACGCAGAAAATAAAAAAACATTGACTACTAATACGCGGAAATATCCTTATTAACAAAAACAATCGATTGCCTGTTGAGATTAAACAAAAACAACTAAAGCAAAACAGCAAAAACACCCTCGAAAGGCATCTCTTAGAAAGAGATAGAGCAAGCGAGACTAGATTTACGGTTGTATTGAGTTTGTACTCATCCGATCGGAAATTTTCGGAGAAAATTGTTAATGTAAATGAATTTCTACTGCTTTCGGTTGAATCCCGCTAGATCGGGAGTTTTTTCGTAGTAGCATCGATGAATTCTAATGAATTTAATGCTTAGACGAAAAACTAAATCCCCTTGCGCGTAAGTCCAAATATTCTGGAAAGTCAGTTCTGGAGGCTGCTGAAAATCAAATTGTAGGTTAAATGCAGTTGGCAGAGTTAATAATGCATTGTTAATACGGCACACAATGATACTAAGTTTCACACAAAAAATCTAAAAAGAAGCAGTAACATATATAAAGGTCTTGATTGGCCAAAGTAATCGGGTGTCTGTTTGAAGCAATAGGCATTGAAAGCTAAAAAAGCGATAACAAATCAGCAATAACACTCTCGAAAAGCCGCTGGAAGAGAAAGATAGAGCATGCGATACTAGTTTCATTGTTGTATTGTGTTATGTATCAAACGTTTTCAGAGCTTTATTTCTCTTCATAGTTGTACTGCGTTCAAGTTTCAAGTAGTCTTGTTTTATCAAGAATAGAACTCATAACTTTATGAGTTATGAGTCTTATGAGTTTCATTCTTGATAAAACGTTACATGGGTAGAAAATAAGAAGCAAAAGTGAAAAAAGGCCCTTTTTACCTTATTTTCTTTTACTTTTGTTTTGACGGATCTACTACATCCATAAATCCACAAGGACGAAATCATGTCTGAATTAAAACAAATTAAACTTCAAAGAACGGCAAGTGATTATGATAGATGGGAGAAGAGTTAACATTAGCAAGTAATACTGAGAAAACATTTTGAATGACTGTTGGCACGTGCCAATATTATAAACACGCGTTCAAAAATGTGAAAAATGTTTCGTTCGCCAAGTAAAAATAGACAAGTTGAAGTTTTTGGGCCTTTCAAAGTCAAATTAAATTATAAATTGTCTCTGTACTATTTTGTGAATTGCAAACAGAGTCTGAACTCAAACATATTAACCCAGAATCGAAATATCAATCGAAGGGGTGAAAAGGAAACAAAAAAACACCGCAGTGGTCGTTTAAGGCAGAAAAGTCATCACCAAAACTTTTAACTTCTATTTTTCGAATGTTATCCAAAGATAAACCAAAATAAAATACCGATTGAAAAAGTAAGAAAACGTGCCCGAGACCATTTTCCAAACGCAGGCGATGAACATCAGCAAACAACTGCCTTTGATTAAGTCAATGAACCAAACCGTCAATTAATTCCCAGTAATTACTTTGTATATTTTATTTATCCTCTATTTCGTAATGAATTATCCACGGAAAGCGAAGATATAAACTAAAAATATAACTAGCAATAACCCCCGTTTAGTGCGACTATTAGAAAGAGAAGGAAAGTCCCTAACTAGCAAATGAAGAAAAATTATACACAGTAGATAGAAGTAGAGTAGATACAACGCTGGCAGTTTTTGCCAGTTTGGATAAATAAACTCGGAACTTGCATTTAACATGCGATTGTCCTGTTCAACTGTATTTTCAAAACCAGAAGTATTTCATGGCACCAAAATTTTGATATCATTTTATTTTTATTCCGTCCTTTTTTACTTTGATAATAGATGCACAGCATGGGCGTCCTATCATTGGTTTGAAAAGGTACTACGAGACTATTATATGAAATTTTTTGGTTTTAAATCTTAAGGATTGTAATTAAAATGTTGACTTTGTGTCTGTTCTTTATTTGATTTGCCTGAAAGGATTGGTTTTAGGTGATCAAGATGACCAAGTCCGCTATTCTGCTCCAAGTCTATTAAATAGTTTTTGCACTGTTTGAATGAATGTTTAAATGTTACTGCCGTCCTGCAATATGAAATCTCCCTGATGCTGAGGCTTATGAGAAAACATCGTGTACAATTCTCTGATTGGCTTTTTTCTTGAGAAATGAATCACATATTATCAAATTGATGAAAAACTCACATAATACTGACGAATGATAATACCCTTTTTTTAGCTGATCAGGACACATAATCTTCGACCAGGAAACCTTAGATTTAGGTAGAATCTCAGAAGTAAGCAATACATTAGAATATAAGACGGAAACATTGAAAAATGAAATCCTTTCCAATTTTTCCTTTATAAGTTGGAACCTTTCAACTTTTCCTCAAATCTTCGTGCGTTACCTGGCAGACGCTCTGATTTATCTAAGGGCAAAATTCAACATAAGTTATTGATTTTCTATATAATATCGATAATATTAAAGAATGCATAATAGTTTCGGGCCCCTGATTTCTTGCTTTTATTGCACTCCGCCAACGTGCATGCAAATATCTTAACTTTTACTTTCAAACCGCACTCTATCGATTGTGGATTTTAGTATGAAGTTGTGAATCTAATTTACGTCTAAGGAGGAACAACTAGTGAACCGGTTGTTCGATAATGGGACAAAATTGTTGAATTCGGAATACTGCATATATTTTCCATATGTATTCGTATATCCGTCCAGATGAGGTTAAAGACAGCAAAATTGTGGGAGAATGATTTAAATGAACATTATGAAACTTAATATTATGCGTTAATGAATTAAAATTTTTGAATTTTTCGAAATATTTTTATTATTATCATATTTGAAGGGATAAATATAGCTTGGATTGAATAAAAAAAAAATTTGAAATTGTGTGGACTTCCATTGAAAGTCTTATAGTGTTCACAAATTTTCCTTTCAAATTTCTGCATGAAAATTAAAAATATGAATTTAATTTAATATTTAAAAAATGATTATTATATATTATATTGTTATATATATATTATACGTTTATGGTTATTATTTAAAAAAAAGTTTTACTTACACATTGTCTTTACTTGATAAGATGGGAAATTCACGATCCTCTGCTTTTTTGTTTCGGCCGGAGATAACATAAGACGCCTGCCCCACCCTCCGCATGTGGAAGATGATTCAGGCACCGTCTGTACCTCTTGAAGGCGTACTCTGCCCAGAAAATATGGTACTGACAATTAGAACTGCTTGTCACATTACGTACGGATGGTTCTTCCAAAGAAGGACATCATGTATCGCTTGTCGATGCACAGGGAGGTCTCACTGACAGTAATCACTTTTCCAACCATCCATCCTTACTGCAAGAGGGATTCCATTAAGGAAAGCGCCACTTGACGACACCAAAGAGTCCTAAGTTATGAGGAACGTGATAATTTCCGGCTATGTGGTCGGTGTGACAGGTAGGTAAGTGGTGTGTAGGTAGTCCTGTTGCTGTGTGCAACTGGGACTCTAAAAAGCCAATACCTCCCAAAAACAAAAAAAGTTATTCATTATTTTATGAATAATTTTATTATTATTTGGGCGTCGAATCAAATTTTTAGCGCACTTAAGGATATTATCGTTGGATCTAAGGATCTATTATCGTTGATAATTCATTACTAAAAAAAAAAAACAAAAAATAGAGCATGATTAAATGGGACTACACTTACCCTCTTCCAATGCTTTGTCATTATTAATTCCAACCCAATTATTATACATTCATTGAATAAATTTTGCTTAGTTTGTGTTGCTCGTTTAAAGAAAATTCTATTTGATGTGGTTTAAACTCATAAATTTTCATATGCTCATTGGGTTTTCCACATAAGAAGAAGTATATGTACCGAGAAAAGTAGACAGAAATGTGATACAAATCATGTCGTTTGAAAAATCAACTTGCCCACACATGTTCATATTGAAATGTGTTCCCTTACTTGTACAAAAGATTGATGGCTGCGCTTGATTTTTATAATTACATGATAATGATATGCTCAATTTTCAGAACAGAACAGAACATTATGTGCTTTTTATAAAGGCTCATTAATGATATCGCATAATCAATATTAAAAGGTTCCCTATTCAATGTTTATGACCCATGGCACAACCAAATCCATTTAGCATGTATAAGCAAAGTTCCCGATTATTTTTAGAGCATTATTTAAATTTAAGCAGCGGTAGAGCAGTAGCTCTTAATATCACTGTCATGAATCATATGTGGTACATTCGACAGGGAACCTGTTGATTATTACGCATTAATTTTCTGTTACACATCAATTATCCCTAAAAAAGAATGAAAACAAAAACATTCTATTCCTGTGCCAATAAAAAATTCTACAAAAATCAACTATACATTTTTTCGAATCATTATAATTTGAAGCCAAGCATTACCGAAATCATTGATGTATGATTTAATGTATTACATGAGTTGAAAATAAGGAATTATTTGCTTCTATTACAGGTAAAGTTAGCCGTATCCGATTCAAGACCTCAAGGATATCCTAAAATATGGTCTCCATGTTATAAAATCATTGGATGAAGGGTATCACAACAAAGAAAACTTATTTTGAAGGAGACTCAATGTATTCGATTTTATCTGGTTCGTCCTGGCTTACCAATCTCCATTTGCAAAAAAAAATTAACTCACGCACGTACACGCGTTATAAACACGTTAAAGTTTTCATGGAAAAGTTTCTTATAGAGATCCACTTATCATCATTTGATTCCTTTCTCATATACATAGAGACCGATACGCCAGAAATTTGTCAATTATATCAAATCGACATTGAAAATGAGCAGAATTTTCAGAATGTCTAAGATTCTAGAAGACGATTCGTTATAGATTCCAAGGACTGAAGATCGATTCCTTTAAACAAATCAAAGTGTTTATATTCGTCTTTGAATGCTTTTCGTAGAAATTCTGTTTATTTTGTTTTTTCGGTATTTAATGTCAACTTTTCAATGCCAAAAACAAATGTAAGAACAATATTGTTCTTTTGTATTGATTTCGTCTACAGCGAATGTTTAGATTTCATCATAAATTCTTCTTATTATACATCGAGAGCTTAAAATTTTTTCGATAGAAAAAATGAGGTACTTTTTATCCTTAATATATAACGTAACCATTTTTCCCTATATCATGCGGAATAAGAAATAATAAATAAAAATAATCTTGATTATAATGCATACACAAAAACCAATCAATGAAATGATTGATGCAGTTTATTGGTGATATAATAGTTTATCGATACTAAGTAGAGTCTTGGTTAGTGTCATGGAATTTACTTATAAAATTGAAGTTATTTTCATCTATTAACATCACGAAAATAAGAAAATCTATTCAAGCAAAGTATGTTGCGCAACTAATAAAATGTAACTACGGAAATTCGCTTACACTTCGGTGAAGAAGAAACGAATATCCGATTAGGGAAATAAAGCGAGCTTTGATGGGTAGAGAGCTTTAAAATAAAAAGCGAAAAACGACGTGCATACGTAGAGAGATCACAATGGAAAGCTGACCCTAAATGTATGCGAGAATAATTTTGCCCGTGTAATAGTATAAGGAAGTCATTGTGTATGGATACCAAGTTTAAGAGAATGGTATTATGAATTTCACAGTACTTTCCTCGTTATGTTGTAACCCAACAAGTTTAACTTAAAAAAATACTAACACATCTTAAAATTAGGGGTCCAATACCGTCAGGTTGGGAGTTTTTCGAAGTGTAAGCGCTTGGGCTTTGGTTGGAATCTCCCCAGAAATTTAACACTTACGTCTGCTTTTAATTTTTATATCGATTGATAGCAATCGATTCTGGGTGTATGTTTTATTTTAATCTTTCAGTTCTACCTCATTTTAACACCCAAAGTAGAAGAGTGAATGTGAAATCGATAAAAGATACCTACACCGTTAATAAGTTTTCTGGTGGATGCACTGGCCCACCAAAAGTTCTATGCTGTATTCATAGAGTAGCGTCAGTGTTTAGCGCACCATATACCACTTATATTTCAACATTCAGTCCATAAATTGTCAGTCAAAGCCCCAAATTTTCAGATATGCCAACTGTGTTGGGTGATTTCAACGCTTGGGTAAGAAAGTCCACAAAAGAGTGCTCAGAGATCTCTTCTGCCTGGCTCGAAATCTGACATATGTCATAAAAACCTTTTTGCTATGAATGTTTGACCCAAAAATTTGTAGTCTGTGCCTATCTGAGATCAAAACTAGTTGTACTATCTGTCGGACATCCGAAACATCATGTCTTATACCACTACCACCCGTTGAAACAGAACTAAGGTCTTGCTGCAATAAAGGCAGGTGCGAAAATCATTAAAATTATCGCAATAAGTTCCTTTTTGAAAAGTTAGCCGGTTAAGTTGATTTTTTGCAACCGAATTTGCAAGACTTTATGTAAAAATATGTTTTTAGAATAACAAGTGAACCTAGGTACTCGTTTCCGTTTATTTATTTAGTTATTTATTAATTAATTTGTTGATCTTTGATTGATGCTTTAACAATAGAAAATATTCTGTTAATTATTCCCTCAAAGAATACCGACTGACTCAAAACTGACAATCCATTTGGAGTTCATGTATTTCATGATTAAGTTGCTATGGTGTCTACCACAAACTACTTATTCGAATCTCAAGAAGCGAATCTTCAACACAGCACTTGGTTCATAATTTGGAATCGTAATGTAAATGGATTGTATCCTGTAGTAGGCAGAGGACTTGATGCTGGATTTTCTATAAAGTGCAAAATGATACTTTAAATTGCTGCGTTATTTGTATTAAAAATGTTTCAAATCAATAGACTTGGATAAAGAGAAACAAATCCCAGTATACTTAGAATTGCTATACCAAAGTTGTTAAAAGGAATTCATTAGCATACTGCTATCATATCTGACATCATTTAAATGCGCTCACACCTTGACTCCAAACTGCAGACTCTCAATTATTTTCAATGCTATCTTCATATTGTTGTCGATATTTGAAATGTATATTTCAACAATACAGTGAAATTTATTGTGAAAATTTAAATTAATGGCATTATAATGAGATTCCTTTTCCAAGTAAAAGCACTTCTTTGAAAGTTCTAATTACATAGAAACTGTTGAGTATAATTTTGCAAACGTGATTATAAACAGTGATTAAAACGATTATCATCAAACTTTCATAGTCCCGACTTGATCCAGTTCGTGTGACCGTGAAGGTAAAAGCACTAAAAGTTGTCAGGTCACTGCTTCTTGTTTGCCCGTAGATCCTTATCGACTTATCTATGATCTGAAAAAAAATCAAAAAATTCCAACTTTCGACCAAAGCATTCGTTCTTCAATGTTGCTGACACTTCCGAATTCGCGGAGCCGACTAAAATGCTTTTAACACAAGAAAAGTTTTATTTTTTCGTAATCAAAGTGACACTAGATTTATAGGAATTCAGGTCGCTTTGATAAGCATTGTCTGCTTTTCTACATAACACAATATTTGCTACCAGTGTACACTTACTCATCTCCTCTTGACCTTATTCATATTTCAGGCTTCAGCCCAGAAGTCAACTTCATACAGAAATACCGAATTCTCAGTTCCCATCACACATTTTGCTTCTAATTCCTCAATAATAAGTTTGCTCAGTGATTTAACTATACTGACATTTTTATCGTAACCTTCTTGAAATGTGTCCACTGTAAATCATATCAATTCCGTCAAATTTTCCGCTTAAGCCTTGCTTGCACATCGTTGATTTTACCAGCAGGTCAGCATAATGTCCAAAGTTACGTTTAAGATCCGTTTATCAACGAATTTTTTGTTGGGTTCTTTCGCTCATATATCACAACAACCCGCTTTTTGAGACTCGCACGCACAAAGTCATGATCCTTCGTACTATAATCATGGCTTTTCTAGGTAGATTTTCTGCTGGAAGAAGAACAATGTCTTACGCTGCTTGAGTTAGTGTTACTGCTTCACCCACAGCGTAGCTACTGACCAGCACGTATTCTTCGGAAAAACTCCCATCTATCGGGATTCAACCGAAAGAAGGGGACTTCAATTTATATTTTTAGATTTCCCTCAGTTTTGCTTAAAACAAGAATACCCGCCTCAAAGCTTTTTCATACAAATGCAATACACATATGAATTTGCTTGTATTTTTTCTGTCCCTATCTAAAAGACGCTACCCGGAAGTGTTATTGCTCCTTGTACCTGCACTATGACTTCACTTGGTATTCCGTTTCCACTTGAAGCACTCTGGTTGATTTTTTGGCCTTGCATAATCTTTTTCGGCCTGCCAGGGGACCAACTCCAGTTATCCCCACCTTCCTTCGTTTAATAACATTCCATCACAGCTGTTCTCAGTTTTTGAAGAGAAAGTACCATGCGTTCCTCTAATTTTTTACCTTTAAATAATTGTGTTTATTTATCCTATTGTCGCGATATGTGATGCTAATTTCATTGCTATTACGTTCTTTATTGCCACTGATTCCATAGCAGTTTTCAATCTCAGATAACAAAGTACATGTTCGAGAGCTGATATCTTTCCGACCATTTCAACTTGCCTTGTCACAGAAGATTGTCATTTTGCTCGTTTGCAACATTTTGTACCTCTCATTTCCAAGGCATGATACATGTTTTTGACACATGTTTTGTCTGTAAGCTGATGTTTTTTTTTGCAAAATTTCATAATTTCTTCTTTTTATCAGGCCGTATTTGACTCAATTGCTTGTTTCGCGTCAGCGAATTCCTTTCACAGTTCTTCTGAAAGCATTTCCCTGTATCTTACTTCGAAACGTTGGTAGCTTAGGACATATTCGACCAGACAAGGTGCCTTCTTGAAAATTTCATACTCGGTATTCCAACGTTTTACTCCTATTGATATCTATTCCAAGTTGATTTGACATCGAAAGATGTTGACAGACGCTTCTTCTTATAAAGAAAGACGTCATAGAAGCCGACAAGCCATCATATCTCATAATATAATCCCTCTCCCTGTCACCCGTCTCTGCTGAAACAGGGATTCTCCTAAACTAAAGGCAACGCTTTTTCGAAGTAATGAGACGAACAGATCCAGGCTAGATTCTCGCTGTGCCTGGGGAGCTGTTAGTCGGTAATCCAATTGCTGTGAGGCACTAGGAGACCGACACCAATGGCATAAAAAGCATTCACCTTCCAACCAGAAAAAATCATAATTTTTCGTATCGCCTCATCAAAATCATCTCATCAAATTTAAAATGATTATTATTTGACGAAAATGTCTGCGCCCTGAGCACAGCTTTTAGATTAGGGAACAGAAAAACGTCGCCTAGGGCTAGATCTGGTGAGTAAGGCGGATGGTGAGTAAGGCGGATGATGAGTAAGGCGGTGAGTAAGTGGATTTTAGCAATGGCAACCGCTGAGGTGTGAAACGGCGCGTTTTCCTGGTGGAACAGGATTTTCGTTTTCAGCAAATGTGGTCGTTTTTCCGCAGTTTCTGCAGCTGAAGGCTTGGCACGTAGTGATGCATAGTATGCTCCTTTAATGGTTATGCCTTTCTGTAGATAATCCATTAAGAAAACTCTATGACTATCCCAAAAAACAGTCGCCATCACCTTTCCAGCCGAAAAACAGTTTTTGTTTTTTTGGAGATGGTTCCTTATTTGCAGTCCACTTTTTTGATTGTATTTGTGTTCCGATGGCTTAATGGTGTATCTAAGTTTCATCTAAATTGGGGTTTTTCGCAACTAAACTGCGCCAACAGAGCGTTGGAAATGTTCATCCGAACGCATTTTCGGTCTAACGTGACCAAACGCGGCACCCAATGCGCGGACAGCTTTCTCATGCCTAAATCTGGATTTCATATGTGACAAATACGTTCTTTGAACATTTTCATAACCTCTGCTATCTATCTCGCTTTAATTCGATGGTCGTCTAACACCATTTGCTGAAATTTAGCAATGTTATCGTCAGTAGTCGAAGATTTTGGATGTCCCGAACATTCATTATCTCCCAAGCTCTTACGGTCACGTTTGAATTCCGCTGCCAAAAAATTCACTGTGATAAATGATGGGGCAGAGTTCTCATACACCGAGTTTAACGCATCTTTGGTTTGCGTAGGCGTATTGCCTTTCATAAACAAAAATTTAAGAACAGCTCTGTACTCCAGTTTTTTCCATTTTACAGTTTTTTCCATCAACTCACTCAAACGACTATCAACTAAAAACTGCTCATTCGAACTGGCTGAAACTTTGGTGAGGAACTGTCAAAAAATGCACAATCTACATTCTACTAGCTTTTATTGACAAGTGCCGTCATCTTTGTGTAGTGGTCGGAAACTTTTCAGAATACTCTCGTATGCGGCTCCTTCTGTATACCATAACAAATTGTTCATAGAAGAAGCGACCGCTCTATGCCGATACCGTTTTAGTAAAGTACTGCTTCCGCCCGCTCATACTCTAGAAATAAAGAGCTAATAGAGAAAAAAGTTTGACAATGCTCTCTAATCCCTACAGGTTTCGGCCTGAATAACGGTCCACGATTCATGATACCGCAGCGAAACTTGAATCCCGATTCCGCATCGTAAAAACAAAATAGTTATAATGTTATAAAACAAAAGCGAGTTTTTTCAGTTGCAAGAATTTTAGTAGGTAAAAGGCCGCGCACATGAATAAGCACATAAAGTCCAGATGTAAGGGTATTGATCTTCTTTTTGCATTATTGCTTGTAAAACAAATACTGCTCGCAAAGCTTGTGAGTGAAAACGTAATACAAACACGAATGTAGTGTTGCTTATTTTATCTGTGTCTGCCTGAAGCCGTCCGGGAGTATTGTTGCTGTTTTGTGCTTTCGCTTTGCCCGATACTTGTTGGGATTGCATGCATTTTTTTTAATTTTTCGAGACAAGAGCTACGCAGTATGAAGTATAATATGCTAATAATATTCTAGTTTGAGTCATCCGATCTTTGCATATTTGGTGTGGATCTTTTGATGTAGAATAGAGTGGTGTAGATTTTTGTAGTTTCGCTAAAATATCAGATCACGAGCACTTATAGCATCTCAAGGATTCATGCGTTATGAATCGTTTTCCTCATTTTCCCGTTACATTACCAACTTTGGTTATGCAAAAGGATCTTGAACACTTTTATTTTGTCGTCAATAACGTTTTGCTTTCGTTTTTTGTTGCTGAAGTTCATTTTCCACATTATTTGCTAATCTATGCAATCTACTTTAATTATAATATTAAAAATTGAATATCTAATTAAAAGAATGTCAAATATAAATTTCAAGGTAGCAGAGAGAAAGAGCAGCACCAAGTAAAATTGAAATTCTGCCAACGATGTTTCGTCACATGTCAAAGCGCTTATTGATGGAGTCGGGTATAAAAACTATAAATAAATTAATTTATTTATGCATAAATTTATTTATGTATAATAAAAAGTATGTGAAAAAACCTTCTGAAGTTTTTTTCGAGCGATTGAAAGATAAGAAAAGTTTCAGTTTGTTTTTTCTTTTTTCTATTCACTGAAAATTTAGAGACAGGATTTGGTTGTACCTATATCACTGAAATATGATTAAATAAATAACAGCAGCTTTATTTAGTATAATAAAACTGTTTTTTATCGATTTTTTCTTTGTTTTTTTTTATTGACAAAAACAAAAAAAATTAAACAATGTAAAAAACCAAATATCCGATTAGTACGGTTTCCAAATTTGATGAAAATTTAAAAATTTTAATTTGATGACATTATTCATGAAATAAAATCGTAAATGTATCTTTCCATTATAAATTCTAAGCCAATACTTTCTGAAGTGTCTGAAGTTTGCAGAAACTACTTCACTTTTTTGATATTTGCCGACATTTTGAGTCAAGTGAAAACCTAGTACTGGGCAAGTGGAGCCTAAATCACGAAAAAAAAACAAAAAAATCGATTCAAACTATCCAAACTGTTTCAAAGAAATGGGAAAAAAGGGCCGATACAAACTTCAGACGTTTGCGTTCTAGTGGTTGCGTCTGTGCCTGTCACAATTCCTGATTAACAAATTCTTAGGTCATTGAAATCCGAAATTTTGTTCATTGATTCCACTTAATTTCCCAAAATTAATTTGAATTCAAATTTCCTTTCTAAAATATGAAATTTGTTTACTATCAAATTTAAATTGTTTATTTCTGCAGATTTGACTAAATATTATCCATCGCGTTCAAATAAATGCATGGAATATATACATATTAGATAATACTCTGCAGAAAATTATTTCGGAACATACAACATCCCTTGGAATTTATTGAACCCAAATTCATATTCAAAATAGTTAAATGTTCAAATCATTTCAACGAAGCCCTCCTTCATTCTCGTTTTTGTGTTAACGCAATCAGATAACAAGTTTCATAAAGTTCAAAATGCTCTCAAATTTCAAAAAAACTACCGTAAGTATCCCTTAAACTTTTGTTACAATCAACTTTAAAATTTCGAATCTTCTTTGAAACCAAAAATAGCATTAACATCCATCTTTAATTCATTTTCGTTAGATTGAGACTTTAGGGTTTATTCGTTTGCAGAAACGAATCGAAACGATTCAAATATAGCGCATTTAGCAATTATCCTTCCAGTATACTTTTATGAATATTCATAAACTGTTTTATCTTTCAGGTTATACATGGCGTGAACGTGGAGCCCGCTCATATAATAAGGAAACGTAGTCTTACACAACCCTTAAGAATACTTTTAGTATATGATGAGTCTGTTTATAGGTAAGCACTTTTCTCATTTGTTTCATATTTGATTAAATCATGGAAAATGTTTGGTTGTAAAAAATAGTACAGATACTAAACTGGAAAGTGTTTTATAAATTTTTAAAATTGTTTTCACTTTTTTTTTCAGATTAGAGCCGAGAAAATTCGAACTAATAAATGTAAGTTAGCGTCTATAATTAACTTTATATATTTATTACGCATTTTATACATTTAACCGATCGCTAGTCAATCTAGAGAAAAAAAACAAACAAACTCACGATTGAGAACTAAAAGGAAGTTGAGCTATCCTTCTACCAATACATTAATTTTTTTCTGGAAATTAAGCCTTTAATCTGTTTAATTTTATCCGGCACAGCGTAAGCTGAAGCAGTTTTCTCATTTGCTCCACTCTAAAACGGTTTTTATTAAAATATCAAACCTTATGAAAACCGTTGAAACTTCCTTAGTCCTGGAAAAATTTAAATGCATTGAATAAAGGATTGAATTAGTGTGCTCCTACCTTTCTTTCATGGAATCACATGCATAATCTTCACCCAATTTCGAGTGAATTATTTGGATTCCAAGCTTTTGCAATAGCGCTGGGAAAATAAAAGTGAAAGAAGTTATTTGAAATTTCTTTTGTCATGTGATCAAAATTTTTTCCAAGGTGGTATAAAATTAACATTTTCATCGACAATGATTTGCGAAATATTTTTCAAAATTTATACTTCCTCAAAATACACCATTTCTGTAATTTTCTAATTTCATTTCGATTTTAAAGCTTCTTTATTTGGTGACTATGAAGCCGCTCGATTCCTCTTATCCTTTTCATTCTCAAATAGTTTACTTACCACTCTCTCGATGCATTTGTTTGCATACAATACACCTAAAGTTCCCTAGACCTGATCTTCATCGATCTGTGGATCCCAAAGCGCGCCAAAGTAACGACGCTGTACATTGAAAATAATCGCTGTCATGTTAAATCAACTTGTCTATTTTCGAAAATATTATGGTCGTACTGGGTTCACCGACGACACCGTTGGTTGTCTCTAGTCAAATATCTGAAGGAACGAGTCTGTAGCAAAGATGATTCAAAAATCAAAAGCAATATACAAAGAGTGCTGTTTCATTTCCACAAACAATGTCGTTTGGATAATTGGTATTGAACCGAATTTTCGCGAGCCAATTTTAATGACAGCCCACGCCCATCTCACACTCTCAGACGCAGTTAGCACTATCTGAGTTTCACACTATTTATTCCATCGACTGGAACCGACCAGCGCTTTCAAGGTTCTCTTTTTCGTAGACAGTGCATATACTCCCTGAACCCTTTTGCAGCTTCTGTTCTTCGTTCTAGAAGTTGTGAACCAACTCGCAAAAGGAGTTTTCAATCGATTGATATGTTTTTTTTGCATGAGTTCTATTGGATTTTGCCGGTGCCTGACATTTTGATTTATTTTTTGAACTCCATATCTTCCAACATGTGGGAGAGGCAGCGATATCTATGGGGCAAGTGATTCTTATCGGCCTGGGTGTTTAGGAGTGCTCTTAAGCAAGACGGTTAGCATTCCAGTACTCCTTCATCATCTGCCATTTTTTCAAGGTCCTTCAGGAGCATTGAAACTACTTCATAGAATGGTCTATTGTTGCTGCTCGCGAGGATTTCGTCAGTTTTCCTCGCTGCTTGTCTCCCGTTCCGGAATTGTGTTGTCTTCGTCTTTGGATTTCTGATTTTTATTGGCGGGTGCTCCTGACCATCCTCATCAAACTTTTTCATTCATTTTCAGCTGGTCAATGAATTCTTTCGCTACTTCTTTGATTCCGTGGTCAGCTCATTCCAGCTATCATCTATAGTTTGGTTAGAGGTGCTCTGCAACAACGGCCTGAATTGTTTTTCCAGTCTGCCTGATTTTATACTTAATATGAAAATTTTGATGTTATTGAATTTCGAAGGCTTCGAAGGCTGTTATTGATCCTTAAGGCTGGCTTGTATTCTACCAGCACTTCACATGTGAGATTTATCGACCGCTTGCATCAAATATTGATACGTACCCCGATTTTCTTCGCATGTAAGGTTTCTCGTCCTTTATATTTCTTGTATATTGCATTCTGATAGACCATCTTGCTGACATAACAATGTGATCGATCTGGTTAAATACTTTGCCATCTAGAAACGCCCATATTCTGTTGTGGAAGAGGTTATGGTAAAAAGATTGAAATTTGCTCTGATTGATCATTGAATGATTGAAAGTTGCTATATGAGTCTTCTCCTTTTGGGCGTTTGAATTGGATAATGTTGACTTTGTTCCGAAGCAATTAATTGACCGATTTTTGAGAACAACGCTAAAAAGATTCAATGTGGACTTTTCCATTCTTCGATCGATGAGTGATTACTGTTTGAAAATATGTCTACAGTAGGGTTCGCCCACAATGGTTTGTTTACCGATTTAAAGTCGGTAGTACTTTGCTTCAGTACTCTATCCACTGTGAACACTATTTAAGACTCGCGATTACTTGCAGACGTCCTACCTGTACCTGAACTGAAGCATAATTGTAGACCCTTTTGATCGTGCGAAGTCCACGTAATCTTACAACGATTCTATTTTCTTTCTTAGATTGACTTTTGATCTGTAACTGTCGGCTTGCATAAGGGGGTTTGGCAAGGTACCAGCCCTGTTAAATGATCTTAAATCCCAAGATCCAATGACGTAGTCTTTTGTTAGTTTACGCTGTAGTTTCCGTTTGACGAATCCATTCAGAGAATCGTTTTATACAAATAATGGGTTCTAACCCCATCACTCCAACCCCCAACTTTAACGACCAATGAATATGTTCCTATTTTAGACGAGACTGGTATTTGCACATCTCCATTAGTAGCTCCTGAAAGTTTTTGTTGCCATTTTGTAGAGAATAAAGAAAGAATCCAGTACCTAATTTTATTGGATGTTTTTAAAAAAGTTGAGGACTCAGTGCACACGCTTTCGTATTGGCATTAATATGAAAGACAAAAACGATATGTTCTAAAGAAAGGAAACTCATGCATGATAGACTGTGAGAAAATTTAACTACTCAAACAAGTGATATAATCGAGGTATCAGATTTTACAAATTTAAACAAGCAGACACTTTTCCATGTAATTGCATATGTGAGTGATTTTTCACGGCGACATATTCTAAAATAATATTCTACGATAATATCAAAGTGTATCTCAACGAATCATCCTGTCTGCATCCAGTTTTGCTTCCAACTACGAACGCATCTAGAGGGTGATAACTTGAATAACGTTGGATTGGGAATTCGAAATATTTTTGAGCGCTTTTACAATTTTGCTTACCACCTAGCAACGTTTTGAGGAAGCCGAATCACGTATCTTAAGCAGAAAAAAGGGAACCAATCCTTTGAATGAGGAAAAGGAACTAAAAGCCTCCCCTCTTGAAACACAAATGAAGCATAGCAAATTTTTTGACAGCAAATGTGTTATGGAATTGAACTACGAGATGGCGTTCCCCACCTTCAAGAATTATTCCCCCATTTAACGTTTTCGTGGTCGGAAATTAGATGTGTCTATTTTCTTTAAGATGCGGCGACACTGCCACTCAAACCATCGAATATGGAACGAAGTAAGGATCGGCAGGATATAAATTTTTGACAGGTTCCTGTAATCACTCTCTCACAAGTGAACCGCCATATTTTACAGACGTGATTTTTTCTAGATAATAAATATATTTTATTACATTGTATCCAACGTGTTTTTATATGGACTTAGGTTGAGTGAATCCCTGAAAAGATATTTTATAAAGATTTTATTTAGATATCTATTTTATTTAAGATATAGCTACGATATACGACCTTGTTTTAAACAATCATATTTTGAAGTGCATAATTTCAACATTACGAATCTCGAATTTGGTCCCATCAATAAAGCGGTCCGTATTCAGTTCATACCGCTGAGAATTCGATAATGCTACTTTCCTCTTCAATAAGTGGTTATTGAAATGGTAACAAATGGTACTAGAAATCTTCTTGATAACCAACAGATCACTGTTCAGGACAAAAGATGTTTACTTTCAACGAGAGCTTATTTGAGAGATACTTAACTTTATCTAACTCTTAACTACTAACTTTAGTATTGAAGGAAATGTTTGAAGTTTGCATCGATCTAGAATTTTCCACTTTTTGGTTTTTTGTCAATGATTGGAGTGGAAAGAAAAATTTATAAAGTGCAAAGTAGTCAAAATTTTGAAATAAATTAACCTAAATTTCAGACCAATTGTTCAAAAAAATTCAAAAAGTTGAAAAATTTCAAGATCGCTGCGCATGCAACGAAGGCTGCAGGGTTCAAATGATAGAGGCTAGCTCATTCAATAATTTTGATTTATTTTCATTCAAGAATGAGAAGAAAAATAATAAATTCCTAGTATATAGCAAAATTTACAACAAATGATTATCTGTCTCACATTTTATTGTACTTAAACATGTACCAGTCTTGAATATAAATGAATTGTTTAACGTTAAAGCCTGCTGAAAATGAGCATCCGCCCTCAATAAAGTAAAATTAAAAACTAAGAAATTAATGAGTAAATTTCTTCTTACCACAAATTAATTACATAAAACAACATATGCATCAAACTGTGCAGCGATAAAAATAATTCTATTTAGCGAACACGTACAAAGTTGAAAAAGGATTAAAATCATCAAGTTAGTAGCAATGCCTGTGTAAACATAAAAATTTTCAACTTGTAGTCTTCGTTTCAAGAGAATGCGTGTGATGAATAACTCCTTTATGGTATTCATGCTTGAACATGATGCTGACGTGAATCAATGAAAGAACTTTGAAAAAGTTCTTGAAGCGCTCTCATTGGATTTATGCTATAAGAAATTAATTTTTTTAGCATGAATCCATGACTTTGATGTTATTTATGTTTCACATGCAAGTGAATTTTATTAACAATTTTAATTTTTGCTAATGAAAAGAAGACTTGTTCCGCGAGTTTTACTGAAAGGCATGATATAGAACTCCTACGTGGTATTTTCGCTAATTTGATTATATGTCCTAGTAGTCAATCAATGTCTTATTCATATGACACATGTATCCTTCCATAATTCATTCAACACTAACAGTTTTCTTTGGTTGTCTCTTGTTCGCCTGTAACTCCACCCTCGCAATGATACCCATAACGAAACTTTTGCAAAAGATAAAATGTGGAATTATTTCGTAAAGAAGAAGGCAGGAGCAAAGTATGGGTAAGATGCTGGTGTTCGGCTGAATGTTCTCCATCTTCCACATCTACTCCACTCAACAATATGTTAGATGTTCAAGAACATTTCGTATATTAAGATTTCCGCTATATAGATCAATGTTTTACGAGGTGTTTGATGTGATTTTACTTGCTTAAGCGGCCAAATAATTATCAGGTGCAAACTTCAACATCGTTGCGACCCTGGAAAATCTTTTCACTTTCTTTTTTCAGAAGATGATTGAACTGACATGAAAAACTAGTACATTGCAAAAATATTTATAAACGTGAATAAAATTACCAAAATTTTACGTCAAATCATCCACAAAACATTCAAAAACCGAAAAAATTGAAGACCATTGCGTTTGCAACGATGCAAACTTCAGAGTTTTTAGTTATTCAAGACCAACTAAAGGCTGAAGACTATCTTGAAAGCGAAAATCATGATAACGCAAATAAAACTTCATCTTTTGGCTTCCTTAGTCCTCAAAACTCTATCCCATAATATTATTATACGCGTATTTATTTGTAAAGATTCAACCAAATTCACTGTTATATTTTCTTCTTTTCTGGTTGGAAACCCTGTAAAACTATCCTCACCTCTTTCTTAATTTGAAATATATACTTAACAACTTGCCCTTTAATTTAGTCTCTGCTAAGCAACAAATTTACTTTATCTAACTTACAAACTAAGCCTACTCCTACTTATGTCTCCTTTGCTGGTTTTGATTTTTCGCTTCATTTTATTTTTTTTATTTTTTGTTTTCTTTTCCACCTTGGTTTATATTCTTTCATACACTCAACCGTCGTAACTTTATGTTTCAAATTTTTAGTATTAATGTTTAAAAGCTAATTTTGTACAATAAAAATTAAGTATTTTATTTACGCAATTTGCTAAAAGAAAAACGGAAATATCTTCTTCTGTTTCTGTTTATCCGATTTTCGTCCTCAACTAGAATGCTTCCCCACCACCAATGTACTTATTGAGGTATCTCATCCTTACTAATTCGAACATATCCAGTATAGTATCTGCTCTCGTTGAATGAGTCCCCAATATAAAAGTTGATTTGAACTTTATAAAAATATTGGTTCCTTCTTTATTTGCATATAATTGAAAAATGTTAGGATCTTGATAAGAGTCGAAAGTATTTACGTTCAGGTCGAAGTACACAAAGACCTTAGATAAGAATGAATGCAATGATGGATACCTTCTCACTTTATGCTTTCAAAGGATTCAAGATTGTGACAGCCAAAAATTCTCCCTCGAGTTCCCGGAATATATAATAAGTCTCATAATCCTTTGCGTCAATTCTTCCTACTTAAGTCATTTTAGCATTTAATCAAAATAATAGAAATGTTATTGGGATTGGTGAATTTCCTCCCATTTAAGTGTAAAACAAGTACATCCTTCTCGATCTTTCGCGTTATAACACAATACAAATATATTTCTCCTTTCTTTTTTCTCTATATATATGTATACCAGGGGTGTTAGTTGAAGTTTGCCGATTTTTTCAATAAAGAAAACACTTAATTCGCAAGGGAATCTCAAAAAAATTTTATTCAAAGTATTGACTATTGGATTTTTCATCCATCTTTCAGGCCATCTTTCAGGCAAATCATGGATACCATTCCAAAAAACAATTTTCTCTTTTGAGGAAAACTATTCAAAGAGCCATTTTTCGACTTCTTCAATATTTGCGAAGCGCTGCTCTGCGAGTGAGTGTCCCATCGTTGCGAAAAGGTGATAGTCGGACGGGACGAGGTCTGGAGAGAACGGCGGGTGCGATAATATTTTCAAATTCCTTTAAAAGTGTTCTTTACCATTTTAGCGGTATGAGACGGTGCGTTGTCATGTTGTAGGATAACTTTGCCATGTCTTCGGGCCAATGCCGGCCGTTTTTTCGATCAACGCATGATTCAAATTGATAATTTGTTGTCGGCAGCGACCAGTATTCACCGTCACACCAGGTTTTCATAACTCGAAGGGCACCTCACCAAACTGGTCCCACCAAACACAGAGCATTGTCTTAGGGCCAAAGCGATTGGCCTTCGAGTCGATGGGCCGGCCCCACCAGGTGAAAGCCATGATTTTTTCCGCATCGGTTTCTCAAAATAAATCAAATTTTCGCCCCCCGTGACAATTCGATGTAGAAAAGATTTCCTTTCGAACCTTTAAAGCAGCATTTCACAAATGGTTTTTCGATTTTCCATTTGTCTATCGTTCAGTTCGTGTGGTACCCATTTTCCATACTTTTGGATCTTTCTCATGGCTTTTAAACGTTGGCAGATTTCTGCTCGGGTCACATGTAGTGTTTGTGCCAATTGTTATTACGATTGGGTTGGGTCTTCATCCAATCCTGTAATTTCTCATCTTCGAACTTTTTCGCTGCACCAGGATGTTCATTGTCTGTTAATTCGAAATCTCCACTTTTAAGTTGACGAAACCATGTCTCACATGTTCTAATCACTGGATCATGTTCACCATAAGTTTCTACCAGAAACCGATGAGCTTCATCTGCTTTTTTCTTTTGATGAAATAAGAAAAGCAACGAATGCCGCAAATGCGATTTACTTGGAACAAAACTCAACATATTCACTGAGGTAAACAACTATGACGCTATTATTTTAGCATATTGTAACTTGTGTATCTTTTGACGTTAATGTCAATATGAAAATATGACAGTGATGCCAAATCATAGAAATGTACACATATCTCTAGCGACATCTATGAGTAAAGCCGGCAAATTTCAACTAACACCCCTGGTGTATGTCCTTTGGAGGTCTGACTTCTGCCATTTGTGGCCCAAAGCGGTTGACCCATGTTGAGCATAACTTTTTTCCTATTTGGACTAACAATTCGACGTCAAAAACACATATGTCAAATGTGAAACGATAATTGTTGACCTCTACACAAATAAAAAAATGTTTACATCGTCCGTTATGAGATAGAATGGTTTTACAACTAACTCTTGCATAGGGAAGAAATCGAAATAGCAACTGGTTGAAAATCGAGAGGTAAGTTGAGTTCGAAATTTCTAAGATGACAAGAGATCCTAGCCCTAGGCAGTTGCTTCATATCAATTTTTTTAAATTATATCGAGATCACTCCGCATGTTTAAACACTTTTCACATTTTTGAATAATATTTAAATCATTAGATTGATCTATATATTGCTACGAACTAGAAGTAACATTAATTACTCGAGAATAAATATTATAAATTGACAGTATCTATTGAGTTTTTTGATGTCTTTTATATACAAGGATCTGCCCTAAAATAATTTTGAATGGGATCAGGAGAAAAACAATTGCAGATATTGCTTAAAGTGATTACAATGTGAATTAGTTGGCTCCTTCCACGTTGGAACACTGGCGCCTGCGTTCCTTTAACTCGTAATACACGTCCTAGGAGGATTTGACGGAACCCCCTCCGCGTTTCTCGTTGTAAGCTTTTGGACCGTTCCCCAACTTGCAATAGTGGTAATTCTTCGTAATTCTTCGGAATTAGAAGAAGTACGGAGGGGTCAGGTCCGAGCTATAACGGTGAAGATGCCAAGACTTCGCGGTCCCCTTCCACACGCGGGTCACTCCTCTTTGCAGTCTATTAGGGACTTTTGGTTTACAATATGTGGCGGAAGTTGAAGGTCTACCGTTTGTGCTGTTGGCACGAATTCCGAGTGAAGAATGTCTTTTAGAGAAAATGGGTATTTACTTGATGTGTGATTTGCTCTTCATGTATATTTCAGATGAGGAGGAGTGGCAGTGCGCCGCGAGGTATTCTTCTCCTTGGACTCTGAGTCGTTTTTGAACATCTATTTCTCGTCATTCTTTATCATAATGTCAAAAATATTAGTATCATACACTCAATACAATACTGTCCCTTACAAAAAAGATACAATACAAAACACTTACAAACAAGTCATCTGGTTATCGGGGAGGACCTTCGATACCATCTCAGCATAGATCTTTCGCATGTCCATATCATCGTTAACAATGTGGCACACAATACTTTTGGAAGCATGAAACTCCTCTGTCAACATTCTAATGCTCATGAAACGATCTGAATTTGAGCATATCTCTTTCTCGTTGGCAGATGGCAGGCGTTCATGGTGATCGTTGTGTTAGGTATCCTGTCTGTCTTCCCTGGGCATTTGAGCCAGTAGTAAATCATTTTAGATACATTGTGTCGTTGTCAAAAGCCTCCTGTAGCATGACCACCGTCTCGGCAACAGTTTTTTTTGAGTTGAATACACATTTTAATATTTAACGTTGCTCTAAAGAACGAGACATCATCACAAGCCAAAACGTCACTTCAATACAGCTCCAAACAAGCAGTCACAGGAACTATAAAACAACCCAAAGGCAACCGACGCGGGTATCGATTGCTTCGTTAGATCCCTAACAACTAATCCCACTGCTTGACTTTTTCTAATTTATAATTTTTTCGGACATACCTTACACGCTTGAATATGAAGATGATCAAAAAATTGCATCGTGTTCTACAAAACCGTGTTATATCACCTAACGGTAAAGTTGGGTTTGCAGAAGCCTACCATACAAAGGGCGACATATTAAAGTTGCAATTGTCACATTGCTGTTTGTATATATACCATCATACAAAACTCACTGCCGTTTGATGATAGGATTAATATTGGTTAATCTAGATAATCTAGAAACTACAGACAAAGATTACTTTGAAAAAAACTTACTTAAACATTTTAAAACAAACACCTTGTGAGATTTTTTTTATTTTTATTATCGTTTCCATTTACTCGATTGAGTATTCGCTTCAACAACAAATCTGTCACATAAAAAGAATTAAAGCAAATGCTGTCAAATTATTCCTCTTCGTCTTCCAAACCATTCGGTAGATTCCTCATCGACTTTTTTTGAACACGCATGAAAAGTGAACAAATTGACATAAAGCATAGCGCACATATATTATAGGAGGAAGCCATTTCAATTTTCTATTAACCTTGTTTTTCCAATTATAAAACCCAAGGACATTGAAATCTTGACAACTCGATAGTGACATAAGTACTGTAGTAAATCGCCGTTAATCCTTATCACAAACGTATTAAAATTCTTTGATTCTGTTTTAATTAAGTCACTTTTTTTCTCCTGCAGAATACAATTTTACCTGAAGCTGTGCAATTCTGGGAGCGAGCGCTAATGGTTCGTGAAACCCGAGGAATAATCCGATTAAATAGGTAAGTGTGGCTTTAATAAGAATTTTATAGACAAGGAATTCTATTCCATGAAATTCACAACTACTTATTAAGTGATTTTAATAAGAAAGCAATTTAATTTTGCCAGTAGTTTCTCTACAACTGTTCGACATTATTCTCCAATGATAGGAAATTGTGAAGTTTGAGATCGAGATTAGTAGATAAAAATTTAAATTTGGGCAGATATGCAGGAATCATTGCTTTTTATAACATCCGGAGAAGATTTTAACTATAAACATTGCGAACATAAATGTATACCAGTAGCTTATATTTATTTGTTTTAACAAAAATGCTTTACGAACGGATCATATCTTTTCCCACGCTCTATAATTAGCTCTTGGGAAATTGTTTAAATTGTTACCAAAGCTAGTCTATAAGTTCAGAATATTTACAAAATAAAATATCGTGACGGAATAGTAGCATGAATTAATAAACAGTCAGAAATTCTACGAAATGTTTTGTTTGAAAGTTTTTTCATAATTATTCACGGCATGGAGTAGTAGAAGTAGTAGTAGAAGTTGTAATAGTTGAAGTAGTCGTAGTAGTAGCAGTATTTGTATTATTAATAATAATAATAATAATAATAATAAAAGTAGAAGCCGTAGTAGTATTAGTAATTAGTTACTAGTAAAGAATTAGTAACTAAATAGAATGGGTTAGGTTCATTCAGGCGGCTATAGTGCATCCAATTTGAGCATTTTCCTATCATATTAATTCTCCACGTGACAACTCCCTGGTTCAATTTTTTATTCCTCTATGCTCGGGTCCTCTATGATTGTTGCAAGATGGAGATTATTGAAAGCAGACTAGAGTATCACTTTGCGTCTAAAAATGAATCATCATTCGGAGAAATTTAGAATGTTTTATCGAGCTGTTAAACCTCCTAATCCTCGTGATTCTATCTATCATTCGTTCGTAGTTTAGTGAATTAGAATGTTATGTCCTTGTTGTTTCATCCATGGAATAAGATTGGTATCAGTCCATACGTTGAAAACAGATCATCATTTAGCCTGCAACTTTGAAAAGACAAGCTAAGATTGAATTTTCATTAGAATTATTGTTTTTATCGTCATGCTTGTGATCTGTGAAGATATTTATTTATGCAATTGTCAATTGACGTCTATCCACCTAACAGAGAGAAGCTTTCAATGTTCCCAATAAGCAGAATGGAACATGAGTAACCATTGCCTTTTTCCAAAAGTTCAAGCGCAAAAAAAAAGATAAAAACTGAAAAAGTCATTTAACTTCTTTCATTACTTCCTTCATTACTTTCACATCTCACTTGAAATTCCTTTATTTTAGCAGCCTTTTAGTTGCACACCTTCATTACACTTTGAGATAGCTCTGTCATTGCTCAAGCAGAAAAATAGCGATAACATTTCTATCAAATTCCTGATGGGCTTCGACTCCGTCAAAATAAGTACAACTTTATCCGAATCTCTGAATTTTCTCTCACTTTGGGTATAGCATGAATACCCCTCTCAAATCTTTTGAATAAAAAACCAAGGTTATTATAAACCTGCAAATGTTTTGCTATCTCTGTTTGAAAGAAGCAGCCCGAGAGTGTTCATGCTGTTTTTATTCACGCAGTGGCTCTAAAAAAATTTGTATTTTTTGCAGCGTCAGATTGTTGTTTTCTCTCCTGCCATTTAATGTTTCTGCAAAGCATTTCTTACCCAACAGATTTCAAATATTTCTTACCCATTTCTTACGTGCTCCGAAAAGCCTAAAATTGTCCTATCGGCCGGAATGGTGATGGTTATCGTCTACTGGCATTCAAAAGGTGGGATCTGCATAGATTGCCAGGAGAAGGGCAAAACGCTCCCAGACCTCTACTATGCCGGATGAGCGGGCCAATTCGACGTCGAATTGGAGAAAAAAGGATCCATTTGGCGAAGAAAAAAAATGCTTTTGCACCATAATAACGTACCGGCTCACACCACTTCCGTCGCTACGGACATTGGTGGGATTGGGCGATGAACGCGCTACCTCATTCATTGTATCCAGATTTAGCCCCGTGCGACTTCTTTTTCTTGAAGTCACTTGAAAAAGTTACTCGGCGGGCAGAAATTTAAAACGAATGAAGAGGTCATCGCCGCCACACAGGCCTACTTTGCAGACTTCGAGAAAACCTACTTTTCAGACAGGGTGAAGAAGTTGGAGTATAACTGGGTCAAAAGCATCGAGTTAAAAGGAAACAATGTTGCGAAATAAATCGCCGCTTTTCCAAAACATTCGTTTTAGTTTGGAATGGAGGCCTAGATCGTTTATAAATGTAATTGACAGAATGATACCGCGTTCAGTAACTCATTATCAGTTTGATTAGTAAGTTTTACCTTAATCGGATCAGTATATCTTGAAGTATCGTTGATCAAATATCTTAACCTGGAAGTAAGTGGTAATTATGGAATAATCGAGTTAAGGAAAGTCAGTTAAAACCATACTGGAAGAGGTGTGGCGACCGTTTAAAGAAACTATTCTCCGAGCGAAACCATTGTTTTCAAGTGAAGTGGCACAATCTCTTTAAAAAAAAAGCAGGGACTGAATTGAAGACGACCCACGGCGCGGCCGTTCGATGTAACTACTCCGAAAATGATTGAAATGATCATGAAACCAAAACACATCCGATAGTCCTAATTTAATAGCACTTGATTTTAAATTCTTTTTCAGGACATTGAGGTATTTAAATTTGTCCATAATGGTTTCAATAAATTCCATGTTGCCGACTCCTCCTGCAGACATACAGCCCTAAACTTTCAAATTACCTCCTCCATGTTTAACGGTTCCGCACAAATTTCCTTCATTTAGCTCGGTATTCGCTTTCATTCAAACTATCTGTCTGCCATCAAGGCCAAATAGGTTGAATGTTTGTCCAAAATCTGGACCCTCATTTACTGATTTACATTTAAATGGTTTTTACGGGTTATTCTTCCATTTAAACCATGGTTTCGCAATGTTCTTCCAATAGTTTCCTTGGATATCGGTTTTTGAATCATATGAGCTTCTTCTTTTGATATGAATCGGCTTCTTTGGACTTTTTTCTATTTCCCGTCGAATGTATTGCTCATCTTTAACTGACAGTAACTTTTTTCGTCCGCGTCCCATTTTATTAATTAAAGTTCCGTCATTTTTCCATTTGTTGACTACAGTTCTTACTGAAGAAAATGACCTCCCAACTATTTTCCCGATAACTACTATAACTACTTCCCGATATATTTTACCTTGACATAGAAGCTTAATAATAATCTTTCTTTCCGCAACTGTAGTTTCTTTTCTCCGTTTATCCATTTCAGCTTTTTTTTTTATTTATTTATATGAAAATATTTGATTTTTTCTTGAACAAAGAACACACTTAACTCAAGTAGTCACTAACGTTCACCTAAAAATCAATGTTTGTTTAGAATGAAAAGTAACTGCATCATCAAATTCTCAGAAGTATGTTGCTAGATGCACGTGTGCCTTCAATTTTGTGTACCTTGCAAGTGGTACAGTTGGCATCATAAGACCAAAATTTGTGCTAGATTCAATTTTTTTGTATTAATTTGGTGTACATTATAAAGAAGATTACGTACTAACAGAATAAAATACCAATTCGATAAATTTACTACAATTGTAGTAACATTGAATAATATTTTGGCATTTATATAGATTGTGCCTTCAATTTTGTGACTATGTGTGTAAATCGCTTTTCTCATGTAGCCTGTATTGAGGACTAAAAACTTTTCTTCGAATACGATTTTCTCAAACGTCATTCGATATTATCATTCCTTTATCTCATAATTCCATTGAATTTGTTTAACTTTTAATTTTTAAAAATACCCCAGAAATATTCTATTGAGTAACGTCGACATTCCATTATTTCAATTCCATTATTTGAATTCAATCCATGATTCTCTTTCGCGAGGACTCAATGTTCAAATTGTAAATTGGCAGCTGACAATGTTAATAAAAAAGAAAAATGAAAAGCTTGTTAAACACAACAAGCATTAGAGCGTTCTGCGACTAAGGCATATTCTTCTTTACGTTGAGGAAAATTCAATTCCATAGTCCAGAAACTCATGAACCATGTAAATCTATATTGAAAATATTCCAAGCATTCCATGTTAAGCTTTTCTGTGCAGAAAAGGACGTGGGATATAAAGATAAAATGTTTGTATTTATAATAGCTTAAAATACGAGTTCATCAGTCTCTGGAATCATTTCACTTTATTGATTTTATTCGAAGAGAATTCCACTTGAACGCTATTTTTGGATTAAGGATCATTCGTGATACTTCACAAATTCGAGGATACAGGTGTAAAAAGTGGCTTAGCATCGATTTCATCGTATCGTTTTCCATGGTAGGATAGGATATCCCAATAAGATAAATAGAGACGCATGGAAGAATCTATGCTTAACGATTGCTGATAGCCCGAGAAATACTTTCAATTCATGGATCCTTCATCTAATATTTAAGATTTTATCCGTCCATTTCACAAATCGTTTACTTTCAAGAATTCTGAAGTCAGAAATTACGACAATCATTCTTTTCTGTTGGTTGTATACGCGGTCTAATATATTTTAATTGAGGTGTATTTATTAAGTATCAAATTTACGAGGGTATGTATCGATCACTCGAAGGATTTATTTGTACTCGATAAGAGATGAGATTGCTGAGACGAAACTTGTACGTTTCATATCATAAACAGATCTCCTACACCAAAAAGACTAATATGCATGATAAATTTGATGTAGTCCTTTTTAAGGCTGCTTGATTCAATATAGAGGAGTTCAAACCAAATTAGTATATTGAAATCAAGTATGTGTCAATACTTTGCCATAATATTGTTTATTGTTGATATTTTTTCTTACTGGTAAGATTCTGAGTGGACTTGATTAAAAGTCGAAAAGATGAGAATTGCTAAAAGGCTGATATAAATCAAAGAATTGTATGATAGCTAAATTTTTGTGTTAGCTGGTTCGTAACATTATTAGCATGAAAAAAACATTGCTTAGGCATTTGAATTACGCGCACTTAAGATGTCGGAGACTCTGGGCTTTGATTATAAAAGGTTTGTCCCAAAAATTGTAAGCTTATTTTATACAGGACCGGCCGTTGAATTGGCTATTAAAAAAAAAACTTATGAATATGACTTCCTTAGAAAAATTGAATCTTTCTATTTAGGAGTGGTAGACAAAATCACGCAAAGCTTGCTGGGGCGAACCTGACAATAATCCATGTCATCGGTCCAATTTTTCAGTACATTTAACTTTGCGAAACGAAAAATCGCTTAGCATGCCGCGGTAGCGATCCCCATTCACTGTAACGACGTTTTTGTTTTCATTGCAGAAAAAAACTTATGCCGGCAGCTCAAAATCCACACCAGACTGTTAATCGTTGTGGAAAAATTGATTTCTACACGATAACGTCTGGATTTTCAGTGCCACAAGCGACGATAATGCTTTTTGATGTATCCGATGTAGAAATGAGCTTCTTCGGGAAAGATGATTTTTCGGTAAGAATGCTCCCTCTCGATCGATGGGTCTTCGGCCCATTGAGAAAGCTGAAAACGCCTCGGATGGTCATGCAGCTTCAGCTATTGAACATTGTACGCATTCATATCGGGTTCTTTATGCAAAATTCTTCTCAAATAAGTGCGTGATAACGTGTTGATGGTTGGCCACGTACCCACCGAACAACACCAGCGTTGTATTCGGTTGAGCGCACTGGACGAGTTCGTGCACGGGTTGTTTTATTCAACTACAATCCAGTTTCACACACTCACTTCACAAATTCATTCCCAAGCTGTGTTTTTGAAACATCCATTTTGTCCATTTTTTTTTTTGAATTTCTGACAGCTTAAGTAGAACACTCATCACTTTGGAAATAATTTTTTCAATGTTTTCAATTCTAACGTTGTGCAAGCGCAAAGTGACACATTTCAGAAATCCGGAACATAAAAACTAAACTTCTGTCACATCGGTAATATCATCGAATTTTTTAACCTCAAAATAACCTATAGTTCTAATTTCTAACGTTAGATAGCGTCGCAATATTCTTGCTTGAAATTCTTATTGAAAATGAGAGAAAAAGCAGATTAACCGATTCGCATCAAGCTTTGCTTTAATCTTGGTACGATCAGCTTAGAAAAACTTGATATTAGGAATAAAGCATTTGGAGATGAATGTGTTTACAAAGAAAGAATAAAACAGTCGTGCAAGCGTTGTAAAGTTGGCCGCACTTTGGTTGGTAGTGATTCTCGCTCTGGCTAAGCTTCGAATGCAATAATATCAGAAAACGTCGACCCTGCGCGACTTACAAGTGGTGTTGAAATATTTAAAAAGTTCTATTTGGAAAAGATTCGCGTATATGCAAAGTTGATTCGAAGATTGGTAGGGGCAGAAAAGAAAAATTATCTCTTTGATATCGGACAGAACAATTTTGAAAAGCTTTCTAATGATGAAAAACGAACTCAAAAAGAATCTTGCCTGAGATGAATTATGAGTTTTATGAATTATAGTTTTAAATATAATCCAGGGTGTTACAGTGGAAGCGTTCTGAATCGCTAAAGATAAAAAAATCCCGTCAACGTTGTAGTGAAATTAAGACGATTTCACTTTTTTTTGTTGATTTTGATGATGGCACCACAAACATGCCTCGAGCGATCAACCGATTACTCCAGGACACTACGTTGAAATATTTAAAAGCAGTGAGGCGCAGGAAGGAGTAACCTGCTACATTTTTGGTCAAGCAGTTATTGGCTTGTTCACCACAAATCTGCGCAAGCTCATTTGTCGAACCTTGTGCATCAATATCTGTCGAGGCATCAAATTCGCCAATCTCAATGTAGTCCCGACACAGTAATACCCCTTCGGCAATCTAGCCAATGCCCGACAAGAGGGCTTAAGGAATCCACCTCCGAGGTGGGGTTATTTAGGTCCCGGAAGCTCCGTCGGAGACGGGCGTCCTTGCGACTTTTGGCTCTGTCTCAGATTAAAAACGGCGGTGAAAGGACATCGGTTCTGACTGACGCAAGTGCGAGGTATGCATTGCAAATGTTTTTGAAAATTGACCTCCAGGACTGCTTCAAGGAGTGAAAAAAGCGCTGAGAGCGCTTTGCAGAATGTCAGCGATCACTGCTTTGAAGCAAGTCGCTCACCAGGTGATAGAGCATATCAATAACAATGCGAGGATATGAAAGTTGGTTCGATAATTTTGGGTCAATCCTCGTATACTCGTTGTTCGTATGATACCTTATATTGTTCTCTGTTTGGTTCATAGGAGCTTCTTCTACATTTACTGCAGATCTCCACGACATTTTTTATTTTCCTCAAATGGCGTTAAGTCCTTCATACTCAAAATGACATGGTTAAAACGCAGATCATTTATCGACATAGCCAGTTTAACTCATAAAATATTTCATAGAATTCATTTCCATGTAGATTTCATTTCATTGCGCTACATTGGCACAAATCAAATGTAATCACAAACTGGAAGTCAGATATTCTATTGGTACACAATTGAATCTAATTATGCTACACCTGACTTATGTAATAATTTTACTGAAAAACAAATAAAGTAGAAAACTAACAAAAAACTAATAATATAAGAATCTTAGTATTTACACAATGGTATACTTCGTCTGTTTACTTGTCGTCCTTCCTTAGCCGTATCAAAGGCTTATAAACAGATTTTCTTGAGATTCTCAAAAAAAAACAAATTTTTCAATCGTTTGATTGAAGTTCACCTAGCAATAAAGGGAATTAAATTTGTCCTATTCATCGTAGCATTTTCGAAATATCATCTTTTAAGTCAAAACATGTGTCCATTTTGAAAATGATTGAAAATCTTCATACCTGTTTTTATATATGTTTTCCCTTGAATCCTCACCGAGTTTTCTTCCTACCCTTTGTTATATTGAGTATAGAAATTTTATTTTTGCACTTTTCCATTTCACCAAATGCGTGCTGAATGGTGTTTGCTTGTACCTTGAGAATAACTAATCATATGAGATTTCATTCTTCCAGGAGCCATGATAGATTTCGTAAGAAAGTAGCTTCAATGCTTTTCCCTCTAAAGCTTTTTTCGGCAATAACGTTGTTGTGCAAAACAAGCTTAAAGATATCCTCCAACAATGGAAATTTTTCGCATTGTCAAAAGATTATAGGTAATAGATTGATGATGTCAAAGTATTTTTATTTATTTTTTTATTTGAAATGGTTTCCTTTTTTACTTCAAGTATGTGTTACTTCTTATTTTGCTGTCATTTTCGATTTTCGAAATCGTCTACTACGTTAACAGTGCCAATGTATTGGTAACGATTCCAATTATATGTAAGATATTTCGAAATATTTCCTATAAAGGAATAGCATTGGCTACCATTTTCGAATAGGAATCAAAGTCTCAACGAAAGAAAACCAATTAAGTAATGATCGTTTAGTAAGAAGTAAATAAAAAAATTATTATTCAACTTACGATAGAAGAAAAAAAAATGTGTCATTTATTTTTTAAGTCTTTTCGGGCCCCAACAATATATCATCAAATCCAACTTTCTAGATACATGGGATTTTTAAGTTCCTAGATCCTGAATTACTACTCAGGTTATCGTGCGGCAGCAAATGCTATTTTAGTCCTTACAAGCTTGAAATTGGTTAGCGTCCGTCACAAATATTCGACATTCCAGACATACCCTACATAACATATCAAACACATAATACTTTGTTAACAAATATATCCAAAATTCTAAACTTGACAAGTAGACTCATAGAGAAATGATTCACAAAATTCGTCATTCTTTCCGTAGTAAACAGCCGTAGATGGTTGTACAAAGCAACCACAAGAATGTTTTTTCATTCAATATCGTCACCTTACAAGTTAACATATCAACAGGATATGCATAAGCGTAAGGTGGCTATAATAACTCCAATAAATACAAACCTCCTAACATCAAGATTAACCCAATAGTAACCCACACAGTTGGAGATCAAGTTGCTAGGGCTATAACGTAAGAGCTTATGGCGCTCACACACAACTCAACATATAAAATTTTATTTGGATTAGTGAATTTACTCTCATTTTTTGCATAAAAGAAGAACGCCTCCCTCAGGGGTTTCGCTTAACAACGCAATACCACCCCATTGTAAACATTTGCGATGGTTTTGGTAATACATTACGTGAAAACGCAATGCAAATGTAAATCTACCTGTGCTGTTTTCTATCTCTTTCTAAGAGAGACATCCCGGTAGTAACACCGCTGTTTATGTATACATCTATATATATGCTATGGAACAGCTATGTATTCTGACAGCCTTCAGACAAAATAATATTCAACGTCAAATAAAATACCAAGGAAAAAGCTCCAAATCGAATACCTGCTTTCTTAGGAAATCAGCAGAAAAATACTGAAAGCATCTTTAAGGTTGACCAAAAAATAATTCGAATATCGTCCTTATTAGTGAATGCTTATTGCTAAGGCTATCTTAAGACAATTTACGCCGCCGATGTTATATTTCTAAAACACTTGGGCTTTCAAACTGACTCACATGGCCGCAGTTGGCATGGTTGTTGTAGTTGAATCGTAGAAATAGTTGAATATTCAAGTTATATTGTGTCACTCATGGTGCTGGATATAAGGAGGGTAGTCGATTTTGAAAAGTATTATTTTCAGAACTCCTGGAAAAGCTTCCAAGCCGCTGAAGTGTTTAGATATTTCCTCAGGGGCCAGAAGTAAATATCAAGCACCGCGAAGGGACGGCGAAAAGTAAACGTTTTTTCTGTTGTTGTTGTTCATTCCAAGCTCCATTCATAGCAAATATTTTTGAAATGCCTCATATGGAACATACTTTTAAATCTGCTTCTGTCAGAGGAATCGCTATAATGGTCTGTGTAGATAATTTGGAGTCTTTTTTCGCTTGGCGCAACGTCCAACAAACTCTAACAAAACGAGGCGTTGCTTTATCTCCATTTAACGAGTGGAATGAACAGACACGCATTTAATCTGGAAACCTCTGTGTTGGTCAAAGTAACCAAAAAGAGATTCCACACAAATTTCCCCATACAGATTATATATGCGACCGTGAAGTCGGAGGAAAAGGACAAACAGTTTAGCTTGATAACTGGCTCAAAATGAGCTTTCTCCCTGAAATCTTGCGGACCTTAAAAGAAGCCAATCCGTAATTATAAATTTTGAATGGCATCGCGACCCACAGTATGGGCCCTCTTCACAAAGAGCACAGCGTGAGCAAAAAACGATAACTCTATAGCGAAATTGTTAACAATAACTAACACTTAATAACAAACCCTCAGTCTATCAATTTCCTAAATATATTACAAGAAATTACATAAAGCCGAAATCGCAGCGAGATGCGCATTGATAATCTTTTAAATTTTAAATATCATATTAGCAAATTTTTAGTTTAATTTTATATTAAATTAATTTAATATAAATTAATTGGTAGTTTTATACAACTTTATACATTTAATTTTATATTAAATGTGGTAAAATGTGATAAAAATAATACGCAATGACTTACATATATTTTCACCCCCGAAAAATTATTTTCATATACCTTATGATCAAAAATAAACGGGAATTTTGAATTGCCGCGCTTTCGTAACGTTGGCAATACTTTTATTGGTGTTCTGTTAAATTTTGACGCAAATCGTACGGTTAGTATTCGATTGGAATCCATACGAAGAAGTCGAATGAAAAAGTGAAACTACGAGCGTACCTAAAATTTTGTATAAAAATGAAATTTCGTGTGTCGATTCGTTGAAAATGTTACAAATGGCTTATGGTGAAGCGTGTAAGTAACACGAGCATACGGATGGCATAAAAATTTCAAAGGCGGCCGAGAGAGTCTAGAGTACGATGGGATCCCATCAACGTCTTTAACCGAAGAATAAATCGAATCGTCGAAGCAAATTGTGCTGGAAAAACGCGGTGGGAATCGATTAGAGAGATTCCTGTGTTGTCGAGCATCTCATATGGATCAGCCACACACATTTTAACTGACATTTTGGGCATGAAACGCGTCGCTCTTCGGCTGGTGCCAAAAAGCTGAATTTAATTCAAAAAAGTGTCGTGTTGATGTGGCCAAAGAGATGATTTCCAACGCAGACAGCGACCCAAAATTCATCGAACATTACTGATGACGTAACATGGGCTTATGAATTTGATATGACGAACGAACAAAAATCGTCCGAATGGTGCTTCGAAAATGAGCCAAACCGAAGAGAGAGGGCTAAATTCGGCCTAAAATCAAAGTTTTCCTGACGATTTTCTTCGATATTCGTGTTGTGGAGCACTACGCATTCTTTCGGAGGGAAGACAATTAATTAACAACATTATTTAGGCGTTATGTGTCGTTTAAATGAAGCCATTCAGAAAAAGGCTCGATTTTTGGAAGAACGATTCATGGATTTTACACCTCGATAATGAGCTCTCTCATACAACCTTGATTTTTTCGGAGTTTTCACTTTGAAGTTTGAGCGCTACTAAGTTCTTCATTGCTGCCCAAACTAGTATTATTCGTTAGAGTATATCCTTCATATTGTTTGCTAAATAGAGATCGACTATCTATCTGCCTTGAGAAGTGGAAGAAGGAAAACAATTTCGAATTCTTTCTTTGAGAGAAGATAGCAGTAGAAGATTAAGCCGATTGTGAGAAACGTGGGTTAATTAAAGAATGACAGGTGGTCTTCACTCGACATGAATAACGTGAGGCAGGCATTCCACCGCAGGCATGGCAAGATTAATTATTATTTCATGCTAAAGAAAGCTCATGGCTCAGCACTTTGCTGAGGACAGAGCTCTCTTCAGATAATTTATATAAATTAAAATACTGGCATCAAAAGACAGACTAACACTGAGTGTCATACTGACAAACAGTTCCAAACTAGATTCTAAAGATGACAGGAAAGAAGTTTATTGGGTAGCCAATTGTGCTGCGAGGAGTTGCACATTCATGGCGTGAACAGCATTCATATCCTCATTACAAAAATATGATTATTCTTATTATAAAAAATAAACTACTACCTATAACATAAAATAATATGAGATATGATTTTCATACACAATACTTTTTTATTATGATTAACTAATGTAAATTTTACCTCCGATTAATGAATTAAATTTTAAAATATATTTTATATATTTCAGAAAATGTGAAAGCACACAAGTTTTTGTTAAAGGTAGTCAAACGTATTGTATTGATTCATGTAAAGCCGTCACTATGTGTGGAGAAGTTCCAGTACCAAAGGAACATTTGGATGTAAGTTGTTATGATTTTTTCTTCTAAATTCAGAGATGAAGCAATGTCAAATTATGCATTTTATTTGAAAGGTAAAATTAGATATATGTTCTCAATAAGATATGTTCATGAACCAGTGAGAGCAGTTAGTTAAAAGTCTCTTCCAGATTTTTTTTACTTAATATATAAAATTTTGTTTTTAATGAAAATTTTTGGTTTACCTTTTTGAAATTATGTGGGAAGGCCAAAACTCTTTCTTTTTCAGGAAATATGTAAAGTGAATCATTATAAAATCGTTTTTATACGATGCTGTCCGCAAATTTTCAATTTCATTTTTATTTTGTTTTTGCTAGAAAATCAAAGCTATGACTCGGATAATTGACGATCTCACGGAAATTAAGATGCTTTTTGCTTCTGACTAAAAATTTATTTCGTAGTCACTTTGACGTTTCGATCATGAGTACGACAGAAATGTAAACATTTTACTCAACATTCATTTCACTTGCCCTTTTATAGCCCAGACAGAAACGTTTTCATACGAAAACAACGATAACCTGTATTTCACAATTTTGTTTGTTTCTGTACTGACTAAGGGTCTGCAGGAACACTAGGTAGAAAACGTGAAGGATGTGAAAGAAGTGATCAATTCAACAGGAGCAAAAAAGAAATCCCGAACAATCCCAACAGCGACGTATCGGCGTATATCCTAAAAGCTCTCCGTAAACCACTAAAATGTGTCCAGGTGAATCGCTCAGCGATATATTCGCTCCACCAACTGAGGCCGGCAACCCTATAAGCATCGCAAAAAACCCTAATTTCCGAGAAGAACGTTCTAGACCGGTTGCATTTCTGTCAAAATCTCAAAATTCTCGGATTCGCTGATGACAATGCCCGTGTTGGAAGGGTGGGTGCAAACATTATTTTTACGAACGAGTCAAAAAATAGTGAGGGTCAGCGATCTTCGAATATTCTCTTGGTAGAAACTCCGAAATTCGACGTATAAAAACCATGGTAGCTGGCTGAATGAGCAGTTGCGGGAAAAGCTAACTTCAGTTGATCAGCAAGGTGTATCTGTTAACGAACAGTGATTTTTTATTCATTGCAGAGAAAATATTCCCCTTGCTTTTGTGCAAAGCCTTATTAATCGCCAAAAATTCAATCATGGAAAAGAAGCGATTTTGACGCATGATGCACCAAGGCACATACTGTCTTGAAAACTTGTGAGGGGACTTATGAGCATTCTTCTATTGTGTGGATTGATTGACTTGGTAATTCCTCTGATGTAAACTCCATCGAAAATATGTGGCCTAAATTAACATGTTGTTGTCTAATGAAGTAAATAGTGAACACTAATAATGTTTTATAGTGTGATAGCGCTCAAAACATGTATGAAAATATCTACCAAAAGGCCCGCCTGACAATTTAGACATAAAACAAGCTTAACATCGCACTTTTTGAGATGCACGAGTAGGTGATCCTGTCTCTTTATTGCTTTCTTCTGTTCGTACCAAATCAGTAATCCAATGCAAAGCTACTTCATATAAAAATTTCTTATATCTTACTTTGTTGCTTTTTGTTGAATTATAGACTACAAATTGGTTACATTTTTAGTCGTTTTGTTTATTTCGTCGTCTTTCGAAGTATTGACATTGAAGACAAATACTGATCTGCACGGTCGACACCTTTCAAAAGCTGTTATAAACAATCAATGCATTTGGTTTAGTTTTTTTTTGTGTATTATTCTGTCAATATTGTGACACCCTTTCATTTCCACCGAATGTATAGACGAAATAAAGTCCATTTCTTTCTTTGCTTGCCAGATTTGAAGTAAAAAATCCTCTTCGAGGTGAAACATTGTCTTCCTTCTTCTTAGATTTGTCTTATTTGAACACTCCGGAACACCTCTATTTTTTCTGATGGTTCCACATCTCCTATTTTTCGCGAAAGGGGGATGAGTGTTAACAACAGTATTATAATAATTATCCATATACAGATGGTGCCAGGTATATGGAGATGCAACTGTCTGTATTGTCTCTTTCAGCCGTGAACCTTTACCATAATGAATTCCAAAATTACAGATGTATCCTGTATCGCTCTCACGTTACATTTTCACTAGTTTGCCGTATTTTATGAGTTTTCCCGCATTACCAAATCTGAAAAATAACCGTTTTGTCGAAGGTATAATGCCTTCAACCAAGGATATTTACTATTTAGGTTTATATATGTTCACAAATTTTGAGAAAAAAAATCAAATATGGGCCTGACCTTGGTCAACCTATCTGATTTATCGTTGATATTCTCGTTACTTCTGAAATGCCAAGCTTTCTATATTGGCCGAAATCGATCCTTAAAAATTGTTTTTGAAAAGAATGACGTTTTTGTTTAAAGATCTGTGGGCTTGTCTCATCTACCTTTTCGAATTTGCCCCATAGAAATAAATACTACCAAAATTTCTTGACTTCCGATATCTCGATATCCTTCCATTTCACACGTTTTATACTTGGATATTAAAACCTATTCGATTCTTCTATAAAACATATGAACCAGTCATCCTCTATACACAAGTTCAACGTATCGGTCATGGATTCGGGAACAGTATCAACATTTATCCCCGGGGCGACCCAAAAAATTCTCTCAGATCGGAGGATTATCAGTCGATGACCGTTTTTCTCCATGTTCGTCGGAACTTGATTTAGACTCAGATGGAATAGTTCGACGAATAAATCTTCGAGACTTTGGAACAATGTCTTCATCGTCACTAAGCTCCTCACTCAGCGGATCGATACTACTTTCACACGAATAATCTGACAAACTATCCGCACAAATTTCTTGGTCGCTTTCCTCGTCACTGTACCTCATTTTATCAGCATTTGGAGTATTTATATATAAAAAATAACTATAATACCACAGGAAAAACTATTATTGAAAGAGTTTGATGACAAATTCGACTGCAAGGATAATTATAAAAAATACAAAATATCACGAAAAAACTCGCTATTTTTGAAAAGGGAATAAGGTTTGAAAAAATAATGTAATAGGTTTGCAATGTGGAAAATACCATTCTTCTTAAGGAGACGTCTAAGCACCGATAACTACCTGAATTCCCCGAAAACAAAACTGACACAACTCAAAACTCATATGTTCGCATGTATAATGTGTTGTGATTAGCCTATTTATCGCTACTATTGATGACCTTACCGTTGCATACCTTATCTATTGTGGAAATGTTTACACTTCCTTAGTAATATGTATAAATAAGCGGCATTACAAACATACAGAACGCGGGAAACGTAGAAAATACGAGTTACTATTTTCTGCGTTTCCCGCGTTCTACCACAAATCCTTAAAAACGTATTACTACGTGATCCGCCCTCTATGCCCAGTTTGCGATAAACGTAATTTTAGGTGTTCCCACTGGAATGAGTTAAAAAAGGAGTGTCTTTAGAGATCCCAGAAAAAATAGACAGCAATTGGTTCCGCGTGGACAAGTTGATTGCGTCGAAATTTTTGAATTTTTGATTATGTGAAAGTGACAGAAAATGACGTTTATAGTGGAAAGAAAATGGAGGTGACATACCTCATACTATTTATTTACTATATTATCTAATGTGTGTAGCGAAATTAAATTATGATATTAAAGCAATCTTTTTTCTATCAAATTTTATGCAAGAATTACAGTGGTCAGAATCTTCCTCGCCACCGTGTATTGATCTTTGCCATCAACATACAAGAGCTGTATCGCTGTTCACTGAAATAATAGATTTTGACTTTCAAATTTTTTTATTTTTTTAATTATCTTCATCCAAAATGGTTATATTATCGTTTAATAGCCTGTTGATAAATTCAGCTCTTTTTCAGATGCAAGTATAACGTTCTTTTAAGCATAAACGTTCTTTGAGAATCCTTTTTAATGTACACAGAAACTATAAAAAAACTTTGTAATATGCTTGAAATACACGCTGAAATACATTTCATAGTAAACATTTCAGACACTTTAGCCATTCGGAACTGTCAACATAAATAAAATTCCTATTATTCATTCAAAACATGGTTTCACTTTTCGTTTGATACTGATTTGGTTCCCAAAATGAAAACGGACACTGAATTCTCTAGATATATGAAATCAAAACATAGCAATATCACCATTTGAAACCTTGCATTATAAATTTGTTAAATTACTTTGATAAATTGAATTGAATTTTAAAACTGACAATTCTGAGAACAGAGCCTTTCATGGATAATATGACTCAATTAGAGTCATATTTTAAATTCAATGTCATTTAAAATTAATCAATTTAATCATATTTACCTAAATTCTCTGTCAATTTCAAATAATTTTTGTTTGGAATTCGAATAATAATGCAAAAGCGTATCGAAAACGAACGCGTACGCAAAAGGCACTAGGGAGTAAATAAGAACAAATAACAAATTCATGCCTGTTGTCAAATAATTTAAGTGATTGAAAAATGCTTCTAATGGTATTGGAAATAGTTTTTATTAACCTCAGCACAATAAGAATTGAAGATTTTTTGTTTTCATTTGGTTTAGACTGCATGTTGATTTAGTGCCATCATTGATTATTTGAACATAATTTTTTCACTATTTAAATTATTATTTATCATATATTTTTATCTATTTAAATATATGGAATATTCAGCTATATGTGTTGCACACATCATAAGGTTCTATCTTTTCACAAATACCGCGAACTATCCACTACCGCCTTCATTTTACAGACTGTCTCCTTGCTTAGCCTTATACTATGATCGGCAATCAAAAATTTTCCAATATTCCACTCCTTATCCTTCTCGAAATCATGATAACCTTACATCAATTTCTATTACCTTCAACTAGACGCAAAAACCAAGTTAGAGTGTACCGGAAAGTTCGAATGTGGTTCTTTGTTTTTTTCGCCAGACCAGTGGCTCACAACATGACGCAGTGGCGGCGCATCTTCGGCATCTTCAGAGTCATTCTTAATATTTTCGAAATGTGCCAAACGTTTCATGTCATTACAGGATCGAAAAAAAAACTATTATGTGTACAACTTTGCTTCCGCCGTTTTGCAATAGATGGCTTTAGCGGTAAGTGGTAGTCGAAATAAATAGATCGTAGATGCCATACAATAAGCTTAGGTATTTGTAAACATAACGCCATCAGAATATTAATCGATTTGTGTTTGCATCATAAAGTTATTATCGATTAAACATGTCAGCTTACGAGCCAAATTCTCGTCCGCAGAAATCTGCGACTGAGGCTCATCGAATTCTCTCAAATACCTATGGTGAGGCGCTATTAGTGAAAGAACGTGCCGAGAGTGGTTTCAACGCTTCAAGAACGGTGATTTTGATGTCGAAGACCAAGATGGCGGTGGAAGAGATAAGGTTTTTGAAGATGCAGAATTGGAGGCATTACTTGATCAAGACTCGTGTCAAACGCACCAAGAATTGGCAGGATCATTGGGAGTGACGCAACAAGCCATTTCAAAACGCCTGAAAATGATGGGAATGATTCAGAAACAAGGAAATTGAGTGTCGTACGAGTTGAAGTCGAGAGATGTTGAACGGCGTTTGTTTGCTTGTGAACAGCTGCTTGCAAGGCAAAGACGCAGGGATTGTGACTAAGTGCAGAAAATCATGCGGATATCCCGTGCATGCTTCCACGTCGACGGCCAAACCGAAGATTCACGGTTCCAATGTCATGCTTAGTATTTGGTGGGACCAGCTCGGCGTAGTGTATTATGAGTTGTTAAAACCGACTGAAACAATCACAGGCGATCGTTATCGAATGCAATTAATGCGTTTGAGCCAAGCATTGAAAGACAAACGGCCGCAATACAACCAGAGACGTGATAAAGTGATTTTACAGCTTGACAATGCTCGACACAATATTGCGAAAGTGGTCAAGACATACTTGGAAACGTTGAAATGTGAAGTCCTACCCCACCCGCCGTATTTTCCAAACCTTGCTCCCTCGGGCCATCACTTGTTTCGAACAATGGCACACGGCCTGGCTGACCAGCACTTTAAGTCTTATGAAGAAGTAAAAAATTGGATCGATTCGTGGATCGCTTCAAAAAATGATCAGCTTTTTTCAACGCGAGATTCATACGCTGCCCGAAAGATGGGAGAAAGTAGTGGCCAGCGATGGACAATACTTTGAATCATAAATGTATAACCAGTTTCTTACAATAAAGCCTCGAATTTCGGAAAAAAACGGCGGAAGCAAAGTTGTACACCTAGTATTTTCTCAAATATTTTATTCTTTATTCTATATTCTAAAACTATATTTTGAAATTTCTGAATTTCCTGCTCTGAAATTTCAATGTTGAATGAACACCAATTTTTTGAAGTCGTAATGTCTAGCATGTCGTCAATCTTTAGTAGCTTAATACTTTCGGACTAACACTCAATTTATAAAAGGCGATACAAACATCTGAAATATATCCTTTCTTCACAATGAGACAAACTAACGATCACGAAATCTTTAAATCCTTAGCTTACGAAATTTTTCATAGATGAGTTAGCCTAATTCAAAACTAATTTTATTCCCGATTTTATATCTCTTAGCTGACACTTTTGTCATACTTTTTTGAAGGCTTTTGAACGAACTTGATTGCATATATGATTGTTCCTGAGATATACTTAGTACGGTCCATGAGTTCTTAGCCTAACATAGAAATAAAGGTCATAAATTACAAAAACTGTAATTATTTTTCAATATATTCTCCCTTTATTTTCACACACTTCTCAGATTGCCTGACTAAAGCTTCTAAGCCACTATAAAAATATGATACAGGGTGGGCCATCTAACGTTTGCATTTTGAACTACTGTTTATTTAGAGAATGAAAACATTTAAACATTGCTGCTGTAGCCGAAAATGTCCGTGAACATCCATCAACTTCAACTCGTCATCGTTCTCACGAATTGAACATTTCACGTACCTCCCTGAGGAGAATTTTGCATAAAGACCTTGGTATGAAGGCTTACAAAGTTCAATTAGTCCAAGAACTTAAGCATAATGACCATCCGTTGCGTTTTCGGTTCGCCCAATGGGCAGAAGATCGTTTGGCCGAAGATGAACATTTTCACCGAAAAATCGTCTTTTCAGATGAAGCCCATTTTCACCTCGGAGGCTATGTCAATAAGCAAAATAGTCGCATCTGGGGGTCGGAAAATCCACACGTCACCATTGAGAAGCCAATGCACCCACAAAGAGTTACGGTTTGGTGTGGGTTTTGGTCCGGCGGCATCATTGGGCCATTTTTCTTCGAAAATGAGCAAGGAGCCGCCGTTACGGTCAATGGCGAGCGTTGCCGTGCCATGCTCAACGAATTTTTGTTTCCAAAAGTTGAAGGGTATGACATGCACGACATTTGGTTTCAACAGGATGGCGCAACATGCCACACAGCCAACATGACAGTCGAACTTTTGCGCACCGTTTTCGAAAATAGAATAATCAGCCGAAATTCTGAAGTCAATTGGCCGCCTCGGAGCTGCGACTTAACCCCGTTGGACTATTTGTCAGCTGTCAAGGACAAGTGTTACGCTAATCATCCAGAGACGATTGATGCCTTGAAACACGAAATCGAAGTTGCCATTAATGAAATTCGAGCCGAAACAATCGAAAAAGTGCTTGAAAATTGGGTTGACCGAATGGTGTACTGTAAAGCCAGTCTTGGCAGTCGTATGAACGATATCGTTTTTCATTCATAAATAACAAAGTTCAAAATTTTCAATAAAAAAAAAAGTTTGGAAGAATAACCATTAGTCTTTTTTTATAGCCGATTCAAAATGCAAACGTTATATGGCCCACCCTATACATCCTTAGAGTCAAAATGGTCACACACTGCTTGTCAAATTTCATCGTCGCTGTTAAATCTTCTAACCGTTAACTGGGCTTTCAGCTTTGAAAACACAAAATAAAGCCGGATGGGGCTAGATCAGGGCTATATGGTGGCCAATCTCTGTTAAGCCACATTCGCGAATAGTAGTCTTCGAAAGCGAAGCAGTGTGAACTGAAGCATTATCATAAAGCAAGAGCACACCTTGAGTGATTTTTCCACGCCGTTTCTCGATAGCTTTTTGACGCAACAGCCTTAGGAAGTCAGAGTAATATGCCGCGTTCATGATTGTATTTGATTCTTTAAAGTCAATCAAAAGGATTCCCTCGCAGTCCCAAAAGATTGTAGCCATTACATTTTTGGCACGATGAGTGCCCTTGGCTTTTTTGGCACGTGTTCTCCTTTCCGATGTCACTCCATGGAATCTCTTTGGAATGTCTGATCATAGTATAAGGCCATGGTTTCATCACCTGTTACCGATGATTGGATTACTCCTTCTTGGTCTTCGTGGCAGAGCTCTATAAATTGCTTACAACATTCTACTCGACGCTGCTTTTGCACTGCGTGGAGAATTCCAGGCACCCATCTTGCATTAATTTTTGTGATATTTAAATTCAAATGCAGGATCCTTGAAATACTTGTTTAGGAAAATGCCAGTCTGTGCTGCAATTTCTTATGTTTTTGGGCGTCGGTTACTCTAAAACAATTAAATGGATTGACGCAGCAAGATGAAACTTTGTGTAAAGCTTGGTGAGACTTCTCACTGACAACTGCATAAAGAATTTTGCGAACGCAATAGAGTGCGTATACTACATGAGGCCAAGACCTCATGGACTGTTCTACTCATTTCTTCTGTTATCTAGCAAAGGACACATCAGTTCGATCGCCCCAATTTTTTAAGGTGTCTGAAGTTTGCATCCTTGCAAACGCATAATCCTTCTAAATTTTTCACTTTATTAAATAATTTCCCAAAAAAACTAGAGTGTTAAAATAATTTAAAAAAATTGTTTCGTTTGTAACGATGCCAACTTCATTTTTTGGTATCAAAGTTACTTTAACGATCATACAATAAAGGAAAAATAATCAAATCCGGAAATATTAGTAGCGCATATTCAAATGGGTCCTTAAAAATCAAAATGGGTTTCAAATCAAACTGTATTCTATGTCTTAAGTAATGAATCAATTTTCAAGCTAGCTAGAATGGAAAAAATAATTGAAATGTACACTTAAATACTATGCTGTGGTACTGGCTTAATCTTTGTCCAATCACTGTGAGTAACGCTTGCATTTAGCTTGCATTTTTAGAGAAATTAAGGTCGAAATTAAGGTCGAGCAGCCATTTCTCATTTTATTCAGTTTATATATTCCTTTATGTGTTTTATTCTATTAATCTTTAGTATGAAATGTATAACTTTGCTCGCACCGTTTATTTTGTAGGTAGCATTAGTATGAAGGATTGATTAAACTTGATAAAATTATAGATGTCAATCATATCATTTTTGACATTTGCAAACGTGATCATTAATATTAGTTAATTTGTATCTGGATCTTGAAATTATTTTCAGTAGATAAAGAAGATAAGCCAAATTCTCCTCCTTTGTGAGAAGTATTACTTTTTGTCGGAAGTATTTGGTTATCATAATTAAAAAAACTACAGCTGGATCCTTATCGAATACTCTCAAGTACTAATGACGGAATTACGAAGTCGGGTCAATGAACGAAGGATTCTAATACTTTAAGAACAGTAATCCTGTTGTCAATGATCAGCATAGGCGTGGAAGGTAGAGAGTTTTCGAAAATGCTGAGCATAAGGCATCACTTAGTGGAGACTCGTGTTAAAGTCAAGAGGAAACAACAGTTTCATTTGAAGTAACAAAACACCTTAAAAACAGGTTGCTTTCCAACAGCTGCTCAAAAACCAAAACCGGAAGGAAGTTCGATATGGTCACTTGGGACGCAAAATGAGTTCCTTAGTTATCTCCAAGCGCTTAAAATCATGAAAATTGTCCCACCACGCTTGCATGCCGACGCCTGTACACAATTTTCACGGCTCCCAGGTCATGCTCTGTATTTGGTAGTATCAGCTTGGCTATAAGCTCCTGAAACCGTCTGAAACAACAAAAAGTACACTTTATCAAACGCAATTCATGCGCCTGAGACAAGTATTTAAAAACAAGCGTGTCATATACAACGAGAAACAAGATAAATTAATTTAGCAGTATGACAATGCTCGACTTAATTCCGTGGTGAAATTTTGAAAAGTGGTCAAAACGTGTCTTGTATCGTGGAAATTTGGAAGTTCTATCTCAGTCTACCTAATACAATGGCTCACAACCTGGCTGGCCAGGACGTGATTCTTATGAGGAAGCGAAAATTAAGATCGACCCCTGCATTTACTAAAGTAATGAGAAAATTTTTCAGCACGGGATTTGCTCGCTTACATAAAAACGGAAAAGATATTACCCGGCAACGGACTAAATCTTGAAACATAAATATTTTACAATTTTTTAACGATAGTTCTGCGAACTTTTAAATACATTTTTACATAGGAAAACTACGAAATATGCAAAATAAGCCAATTTCAAAATGGTGGTGTTTCATTGTTTTTATTTTACAGGTTTGTCGAGTGTGTAATGCAACCGGCCAGGACTGTCGTATAGAACCAAATTCAGAAGCGGGTCCTGGAATAGAAAATGCAGACTTCATTCTTTATGTATCTGCTCTTCAGACGGACAGATGTCATAAGGGATTAACAGTAGCGTATGCTGCTCACTGTCAACAAGAAGCAGCTTTAGATAGACCAATAGCGGGCCATGCGAATTTATGTCCTGAAAGCATTAGTACAAAGCCACAAGAAATAGACACTCAATTATCAACTGTGAAACATGAAATTCTCCATGCTTTAGGTTTCTCAGTGAGTTTGTATGCATTTTTCCGGGATGAAAGTGGTCTACCGAGAACACCACGAAAACCCGACACGGGGAAGCCTTATCTGAATGAGAAGTAATATGCAAGGCTGTTGAGATTCTTTGGGTTTGCTTTTAATTTTCTTTTTGTTTTCGTTTTCAGATTGCAAATATTCCAATGGAGTAATGAAACCATAAGACGAATTGTCAGAAATAATTGGAGCGTACGAGGTGGGAGTATAACAAAAAATATTGACATGATGGTCACGCCGCGAGTTGTCGAAGAAGTTAGGAATCATTTTAACTGCCCAATCCTAGAAGGAGCCGAACTGGAAGATCAGGGGGGTGAAGGAACAGCGCTAACACATTGGGAGAAACGAATATTGGAGGTAGTAATAATAACAAAAATGTGTTAATTCAAAAAGTTCAGCGTTCGAATTACATTGTATCCACTTAAATTCTCACTGTTATTCATTTTAGGATTTCACTAATCCGCTGCATTACTAATTACAATGGTTTTACTTTCAGAACGAAGCGATGACTGGCACTCATACACAAAATCCAGTATTTTCTCGAATCACATTAGCACTAATGGAAGATTCAGGTTGGTACAAGGCCAACTATAGCATGGCAGCACCCTTGTCATGGGGGAAAGGACTCGGTTGTGCTTTTGTGATGCGTAGCTGTAAAGATTGGATTCAGTCCAACAGTGCTAGGTATATTATATTATTATCTAGTTTAGTATTTGTGAAGACGCAAAAATGTACATTTTGATATTTTATAACTTTACAGTCCAGAAGATGATTCTAACAATGAAACACGGTATGGCTCCATTCTAGAGTATTTGCTGTAGTTATTGTTTTGTGTCGAATTTGTTGTCCTGTAGTAGTCGTGTAGATTCTTATAGTCCACAGATTTTAATACGTTAAGTCGTATTTACGTTAATTCTATAAGGGAATAATCGCACTGCTTTGCATTTAGATAAGAAAAAAAAACATTTTAGGAAGCTGATAGCGTATATTATGAATTAGAAAGATGTTCAGCACTGTTTAAATTTATTATCGTTTGCATTTTAAGTTGAATTTGTGCTTTTCACAACTGTCCCTAAAAGCTATTATGCTTTCTGTTTTAAAATGCTTTATGGGAAAGGTATTCTATCCACATGTCCGTGTACATGCCTATGAAAGGTACCCTGCTACTATCTATGGACCGTTATTTAGCTTTGGGCATCCTCTAAACATCTTTTTAATTGATTCGACGTTTCCACAACCTGTAACAGCTCAGCGGATCAGTTTTCAGAATAGCTTTCATAGCATTTATCCCATTTATTTAAATCGTCTCAATATCATTGATCGCGTCCTCTTTCAACGAAACTTTCAATCATGGGAACAGCAAAAAGTCGTAGATAGTTCTGTCTCGACTGTACGAAGAGGAGCGAAATTGTTGAATATATTTTTTTTGTAAAAATCTCGAAACACAAGGTTCACAGGGTAATCCGCTCGCCTAAAATTCTGTCTGTATTCTCTCTACGACACCACTTAATGCTTCACAAGTTTAAGCTAAAGCTCTTTGTTGGTCGTCTGATCGATCTCTCAAAGCATATTTATGATGCTCAATGGCATTATAATACATGTTATAAGGTGCAAAATTGAAAAATATTTCACTTTATGAATGATACGTACAGTTTTCATTACAACAATACTGTACGTATCAATAATGATACGTACAGTTTTTATTTTATGCACATTGTTACGATAGAACCTGACACCTTTCACTCAGCGCGTAACGAATTATATTTTTCATATTTTCTCCGGTAATCAAAAAAAAAAGGAACAAAATGTGATCGATGAACGCTGGTGAACACTGCTTCTGAAGACCAATATTCGCGGATTCTGTAAATACCTATAAGGAGGGAAAAGAAAGTGTAATAATCCTTATCACTGATACTTGCCTCTGATTTTTTAAAACCAAAGATGCGATATTTGCCTACACAGCTATTTTATATAAGCCAGTGAGTCATTGCATTCAAATCCTAGTTGCGCGTTTCGTGACTAAGCTCGTTTGTTCTGAGTGAAGGCGGATAATTTACAACCGCAGAGCGTAAGATCGGATAGTAACAAGCAGTCTTTGTATGTTTCTATAAGTTTCGCACTTGCAACATGACAAATTTCGAGCATGCCTTATAATGTGTGAATGAATGTTGGTAAAATATTATTGCCAGACTACCTTTGACTTGAAAAATTCTAATTCCGAAAGCTTTCTTTATTAGAAGAAAGTACACATAATACCCTTTTTAAATAATGAGCAACATAAACTCAATAATTAGTCTTAAAAAACAGGAAAAACGATTTTATTTTCGACTTTTGAATGGTTTCCTTATGAGATGCATGAGGATCTAATTCTAATCTAATTCAGAGTTCGATCTTTTCACTTCCCACTGCTAGATTATGATACGTCCCCTGTCACATTCCCAAAACAAGTCATCGCTTTTACCAGAATAGGACGCGTAATATTCCAATCATGCATAACATTCCAATATATGCTGCTCGCTCCCGTCTATGAAACGGCGTGGTGCATATCATGCGTAGATTTTACTTTATCTCAAACTTCACTAATCAAGCCGGAACGTTCTTTTCATATTCTAGTGTGGGTTCCGCATTTCTGCATTTGCGATGTTTACTGGACATCAGTTGCGTGCATAATCAACAATTATGGCTTTTGCACGTTGCTGAACCAGTGAAATTCGTTCAACCTCAGGGCCACGGGCTACGATGATGCTTCCTTAATAATATGGTTTTTAGACGTGCACACCAGTTCTACGGTACCTAGTTGTATGTTATCTATACAGGTATAAAGCACACATTCTTCGTGGATGTTCAGACTATTCCATCCAATATTCCATATTCCAATCCAATATTCCAAATATCGCAGCTTCACTCTGCGTTGGTAACGATAGGATACTAGCACAAGTGCCAACTCGGGGGACAGTGTAAACTTAAAAAGCATGACAGGAAGCGTAATCTCGATTACGTATGCATGACATTTCCCGGAGCCGAGGATGCAAGTTTAAACATTCGGTTCAATCTGTTTCGTAGTAAAGTCACGCTTCATTAAACGAAAAAGCGAATTTACTATTTGTAAGGGTTACCCTACTAGAGACGTTATGTTTTCCGTCTGTCGCAGTGGTAACTTTGATCTAAGAGCGAAGCAATGACACTGTTCTCAGTACGGTTTGACAAGTGATCGCGGAAAAGTTGGCCAATCGTCAACAAATAGAATATATTCGAATTTGCAATTCGAAGTTGTTTTGTGAATTGAGAGAAATTTATACTCCGGGTAATCGATCAGCCGAATGCTCTTTTATGCGCATCAACAAAATATCTGAGTCCTGGTTCATTTGCAGATGGGTCAAATTCTTGAGCTTCATCAAACTCGTAATGAAGAGAATGTCGCAGCTGCAAGGCAGAATGTGACGGATGCTCCGAATCCTGTAATCTGTTTATTTTGCAAAAACTTTGGCTGAAAATTTGGAAAATCTTGCACAAAATCTTCGTTTGAAGGAATACTAATTCCAATTGATTGAAATATTCAAATCTGCTGATCATGATTTGCGTCGAACGATTATGAATTGGGCTTAAGCGCAGAGCAGAGATTCGGATTTTAGAGCACAGTTTAGAGAAAGTCGTTTTGGAATTAGGGAAAAAGTCATTTTTCCGAAAGAGTGCATTTTTGGTTCAAAGAATTCCAGAAAGGGCATAACTGATTTGGCTGTGGAAATCTTTCTAACTGTTGAAAGAATACTCCTTAATTTACAGAAAATCATTTATTGTTGTGCTGTTTGGGCGGTAGGTGTGAGCGGATGAGGTTGTTTTTTAAGTGAAGATGGAAATCAAAGGTCACTAAATGGCAAACGCTACTGAATATACTAGAAAATTAGTTTCGGTTCTACTTTCACAATTAAGACATAAGCAATATTTGCTTCCAATAAGATAATGCAACTTGTCACACATCTTTCCAGACAATCGACTTGTTGCGACTTCTCGTCACGAATTATTTTGATAAACAATAATGTTAACATACCGCCAATGCCTTTCTATCTCACTCCTTCAAATCAGTTCTTGTAATTTTTTTGTGGAATGAGAGCACGAGAATAATCCATCAACCATGGGCGATTTTGGAGAAAACATTCAACACTACATTGAAAATTTCCCACACAATATGCGTGAGAATGTAGCAATAATTTCGGTATCAACACTGTATTCTGGCCAACAAAGCCGGGAAGGGCTTTTAAAGAATGTTGTTATTAGAACTTGATGCCTCTTAGTATTTCTTAAAATCGTAAATAAACCGGATGAATGTCGCTAATAGTTGTCATTTTGTTTGAATTTGAAATTCTGACAGACACGTTTATTGTTAAACCGCATTTTAATTCATCAAGTTAGATATGCAACAGACCTATACGTATCAGGCTTCATTCCCAATGTCAATTTTCTTAAGGATTTTTATTAGGCCCTTCAGGTGAACTGAGTGATTGAAAAAGTGAGTTCTAAGGAATCCTGTTGCCAATGATTTTGTAATTTAGATATTGTACTGCCGTATAAGCTTTTAAAAACTAAAATCTTTCAATATTATTAGTTGAATGCTTTACAATTGTGTCTCTCTCAAAACACAAAGAACCCAAATCATTATATGTTTTGCAGCTTGTCCCAGCTATCCTTCCTGCTTTAATTTACAGAGAACGTAAATTAAATTGGACTTTTGTAGTGCGTTTTTAATTGAGTGATTGTTAATTAGTGTAAGAGCATGTTCATGGCTTTATTAAAGCTTGTAATAATTTCATGCTTTTCAATCATGTGTTTTAAAATACGAAATTTGTAGAACATCATGCTACGTGATCTCATGAATTTTCAAATGCCATTCTTTTAGGGGACGTACAATACATCCATTCTGTTCGAAAGTTAAACGAGATCCACTGCAAACGGAATGCACAGTGGACCGCAGCTCTGTTGCACTTTGCAATTTAATTCGACATGACTCGGAACTCCCGCGAGAATATCAGGTGAGTGTCTAATGAAATTACCTATTGTTTACGTACATACGTAGATTCCTTCTATCTGTATATATTCTCGATTGTTGTATGGATGCATTAAATCCTTTTTTATAGTATTTCGATAGTATAAATAATGTTCCGGATGGAGAAGAAGGATATTATGGCGGATCTGTATCTTTTGCCGACCACTGCCCCTATATTCAAGTATTTACGTGGAGAAGTAAAAATGTTGTGGTGCGAGGATCACAGTGTCAATACGAGGAAAACAATCCTAGTAAGTATGCTGGGTGTCGTTTAGAAATAAGTTTCTCATTTAACAAAAAATTTATATTATTTATTTTGGGTACACTTATTCTGTTCTACAAAATTTTGTGTTTTTGATTAAAAAATACTATAAGCTTTCAAGATCGATTGAATTGTAGCATTCGCGCTATTATTTAGATACAGAAAAAAACAATGTGTAATGTGGCCGTGTTGGGAAATGTTCCTGACATTTGCCTTTAACTGCAGTTAAGACATCTAAGTCTGCTAGTTTATGGTTTAGATTTAATATAGATTGAGATGTAAAACCTCCTCCTGCGCCAAATGTGTGGTTGAATCACAATTAAAATTCCTCTTCACAATTAATATCCTCCCAAAGGTATCCATCTCAGATCAGATCGAAGTCAGACCTCGGCTAGAATTTCATAGATAGGAGAAGTGAAATAGTTAAAAAACGGACAAACTTTATTGTTTTTAATTGCATTCTATATCGCAATACCAAATCATGCATCGCAATTCTGAAACATATTTATTCAGTGAAATTTCTTTTGCATCTTATGAATTAGGGCTTCTTCTGAGGTACTGCCCAATTTTGCTAAAACTGGCTCCGAACACTGTCAACTTTGATGATAGCTTGACACTTCCGAGGCATACTGTCCACTAAATTTCCGGCGTTATGAAATGGTAGAGCTCTGTAAACTATTGAATTGGAATTTGTTGAATACCTTGAAAGAGCTGCTTTACCACGAAGCTTCTACATGTTGCTGGCCAGGACCATTTCAGGTGTCTGAAGTTTGCGTCGTTGCAAACGAAACGCTGACCTTTTGTTACGGTATAGTTTCGCCATCCTCTGGGGAGCTTCCTTCACGGATTAAAAATTGGCACTATGGCATGGACTAATTAATTGGCAACTCGTGATGCGAAGGAGAGAAGCTCGTAGGTGTTGAGACCATAACCTTGTACGAAGGATAGAATCAGATAATTATTAGAAATTAAGTATAGCTTTAGATAATTATCTTAGAATTTAGAATTATCGCCCGATATTGGAGGCCGGGGAGCAGCGGCGAATTCGAGCCACTTCCACGACTCAAACCAAGCCGACATCTGTCAGCGGTCAAGGTGGTGAGATCTGGTGCGGTTGGGAAAACTCACCACACCGCAAACACCGCAGTTCTGCAAGAGAGGGTCGAGTCTTCGATGGGTAATTGTTCGAAGGGTGAACGGCCGCAGCGGGATAGATGGATAGTTTAAAAGGAAGCGAAACAGAACAATGGGTCTCTTTTTCTTGGCGATTGTGATTTGCAGAACGATATGCGTTGGGCGGCATCGCCGTAGTTGGTCCGTCAACCCGTCCGCATCTTTTTTGTGAATTTTCCGAGTAAGGTTGCGACGGGGAGTCTAGTTGACGGATTATTTTATCACGCGAGTGCAGCAGTTTGTAGTTCGGAACGCAAATCTTCGTGGAAGATCAGGTGGATTTCTTTTGGGGAGGAAAAATCTGACACTGTACGGACAAGGAACGGAAAGAACGCGGGAAGTGAGTGAACAGTTCGAAGACCTTTTTATAGTGTCCAAAAAACCTGACAGTGTACAGACAGTGAACGGAAAGAACGAGGGAAGTGAGTGAACAGTTCGAAGACCTTTTAAAAGTGTCCATGAAAGTTCACAGTGGGCGGGGAAGTGTAAACTGTTCGGAGTGTCCGTTTGCGGTTTAGACGGAAAGATTTGCAGGTGCCAAGGCGTGAGTATAAGCGCCAGGGATAGCGGGAGCAAGGCCAAATCGAAGATCATATAGTTGGCAATGGAAGCGGCTGAGCGGTGCGGTGATTGATGTCGTACGCGGCTTATCAGCCTGACCACAATGAGGAGTAGCGGAGACAACGGATCAACTAGGTAGTAGGTTAAAAGCCGTAGGATTGTTTGAACTCATCTTAGATCTAAGATAGTCATAGGAAAGTAAAAAAAAAAAAACAAAAACAGCTTCCCGCGGATTTCCCTCCTTTAGGAAAAAAAAAACAGTACGCTTGTCTTCCAGGAAGAGGAAGAACGTCCGAGGAAGGCGAATCGGCTTGCCGCATTCTCGCTTGGCGGCATATTGGGGCTCGGTGGAAGCGAATGGCGTCCACGCCCGTCTCCGACGGACCTACCGGGATCGAGGGCCCCGACCGGTTACTTCCCGGGCAGGAACTGCCTGACGGCTCAGGGAAGAAGACGGTGCCTAACGACCAGGCCTAAGGACGACGGGTAACACTTTTTTCCACTATAACTTTTTAGCAGATGATTAAATTGAAATGAATACCCAGTTAAGGCCAAAAATCCAAACATGCGAATGAAATTTACCAAAATTTTATGTCAATTCATCCAAAAAACATTCAAAAAGGGAACAAAATTGAAAACCGTTGCCTGTGCAACGATGCGAACTTCAGAAACCTGCATTTTCGATTAGCATCAGGTGATTGTAAAGGCAAATCCAAGGTGACGAAATCATTTGGCTGTTTGTGGTCAGTGCAATCAGATTTTGTGCTAGGATTCGTTGTCGTCTTACAAAATTCGTGCTTAATTTTTTCTAATAAATTGGCGTTCGGCAGTCGGAAATAAGGTTTTCCTGCAAATTTCGATCATCTTAGAAGCTTTGAGGTTATTGGTTAAGAGGTGTAACCCACCAAAACCCTTTTCTCTAGAAGTGCACCTTGATTGGATGTCTAACCGCTCCCTGGACGAACCAGTTTATGCGAGAATATTGCACCTGTTGAACAGTTTCAAAACCACAAATAGATGCTTCATCGTTAAAGGGTATATTACTCCAGCAAAGATCAATGATTTCGTGTTTCCAGGCGAGTCTGTTGGCGACTCAATTATGCTCCGCCATTTCAAATTGTTTATCGCTTTTGGAAGGGTTATGAAGTATAATCTATTAAAAGAATGAATCAAGAAATTTATCTTTACTCTTTTTGTTTATCATAGAAAGACTCTAGGAAGATGCCTACCATCTTTACAATAAGAGAGACTTAAACAGAATGAATGAAAATATTCAGGACCTTATCCTAAGTAACTATATTTTAAACAAATATTATGTGTTGCCTGCAGAGGTTGAAAGGATTTCAATGAATCCTTTGTATTATTAAAAATCACATGTTTTATTACTCTAAAGGAAAATTTAAGAGTTTCCAAGAAATTTCACGATAAATTTTATTGCTGTTCTGGTTTGGAATCCATGTGAGGAACATCTATAGCCACACACAACTTTCTCCTTAGATTTAATTTTTGTTTATTATTTATTAGATAAATATTCAATAATCGCAAAATAGCAGCGTTCAAAATTGTTGGTCCTTTTTGTTTGTTCATCACGCAAAGAAAAAATAAGAATTGCGTAAAAACAATATCACAATCACTTTTTCATTCTTTTTGCTAGTTTCCGTTGAGACGGACGATGTGGAAAGTAGTTATAATTGTTCGACACTTTAAATCTATCCACCCACTTCTTAGTTGAGTTTGCTGGAACAAACACTGAACCTGAACCAAAGGTTTCCTGAACAAAAACAACCTTTAGAATCGCCTTCCTAACCGCCTTTGGATAATGCCGTATATAATCTGATTCTACTTACTGTAATAGCAATTTAATAAACAATATAGAAATGACAAAATTAACCTAAAAAAAGATGTTTTCTAAGTGATCATGGCCTGTGATGAGAATCTAATGGGTATTTATTTAATATTGAACGAGGAGATGTATTATGCTCATTTATATTTTATATTTAAATGAGAAAATTTACGAGTATTGCCCGAACTACTGTTTCATATCGCCTCAAATACAGAAACAACTCAAAAACCCGAATCGAACGTTGCCAACTTTATATGAAAGAAATTACACGTACTCCACGTACACAAATTTCAATGTGCTTCATAAAGTGATTGTAACCTTGTAAGACTCACGTCAAGCCTTAAAATGAAGGAGCACCAAAATACTACAAATTACAAAGAGAACTTTGCTCAAGTGATTTCATACGGCACAAACGAAAATCCTAAGCCTTGTAGCGAAGCATTTTTTATAAATGTGTTCATAGCACTTAAAGCGAAGCTTATAGTGAAGCGCGCAGACTCTCAAAACCGACCCAAAACCTTCTCTCTATTCGAAGGTTTAGCAAAAGTGACTTCCTATTTCACACGGAAAAATGACTTCCTAGAATTTGCAACGTGGGAATAAGAGAAACGTACGAACTTGACATATTACATAGCACATTGAGTTTAAGCAGTTTCATATAATTTTCAATAAGGGGACAAACTGCAGGAAAGCCATCGGGTTTGTATCCACCGACCTGAAAATATTGCACAAATTCTACAAATAATGAAGGACACCATGTAATATGCACGGGTTTTTCTAGGCTTCGAAGTGAAGGACAGTGAAAATTCGAAACGATTCGAAGGGCTTACCACAAAAAATTGGCAAAACAGGCTCTAATTCTGAAGACAACGTGCGAACCGAAAGACAAAGCGACTTTTTAACATTTAAAGCACCGCAAAAGAGCGCATAACCTACACAAACTAGGTAGAGGATTCCATCAATTGTTGAATATTTAACACAAAGGATCCTTTTCCTGTTTTTGATATGCTTTTGGTATAACCTCAATAATTATCGTACTGCCTATAATCAGAGTCAGATTCTAATTAAGGAGACTTGCCCAAAAGTTTTCCCTTTTGTTATTTGTTTTGATATGAATTCTTATATTTGTGTATTTTTGTATCTGGGTGTAAACTTGGTAATAATGCTAAAAAACCAAAACCAGGCATTTGGAAAATGTTGTTAACAATAAAAAAATTCAGCGTTCAGTCTGGATTTTTCACTACAGAACGAACCGCAAGGAAGACCAAAAATGACCGTGAAAAATAAAATTGGAAATGCATGGGTGGAAGCAAGTATCCAACTGTATTCACGTTGGAATTTGTACCAGGATGATAAGTGATGAAACGATACTGTGACATCTTCCTGAAATCGCGAAGGAGAAAAAATCAACCAGGCGAAATAAGCTGGATCGGTTGGACGTATGATTGTCGTTACTAAGTCAATTTCAGAGCCATTTAAAGTGACATTTTTCCCATCGGACTAGTCCCAGTGATGAAAAATGGGTTGTTTAACACAACAGACAAAAGGGGTTGAGGGTTGAGCCTTGTGCTCATACTCCAAGGCAAACACTTCATCCACGGAAGATTTTAACTAAAATTTCACATTCGACCACCAATTGGTGGGATTTGACTGGAATAATTGATTGCTCGCTCGTTAATTGGCGTAGTTTCCTTCTACTTCGCGACAATTCTCGCTGCATACATTACACAGAACAATTGCGAATTTAAATGAGTAGAAATATGAAGTTTTGTAGTACCCATCGATTCCCGGGATCTCACGCCAACCGACTTTCATTTTTAAAAAAAACGTTAGTGCACTAAAAAGAGCGTCTTTTATGTGAACTGTACGAAGTAAGTCCCAAAATAATCGAACCTGTCTTTATCTTGACAGGCCGCAGTTTCAAGTGTCCGCTCCCGGGTATCAATTACAACTCTGCCGGAGCTCCATCGAAGTCGCAGTTTTTCTCCAGACGTCATAGTTGGCAACCATCATTTTCGTGTTTGGCGGATTAGTTTATTGTGGTACAAGCAAGTTATAAGCGCTGGTATAACCAAATTAAAGATGGCCGTACGTTCAGTAGCATGGATTCTCACTCAGCCCTGCCTGAGAGCGTTATGAAACAAAATTCAAACAAGTGAAACTTGCTACTGATAGAGACCATCGTTTGCATATACACGAACAAGAAAGTGATCTTGAAATACCGAAAAGTTCTGTTTGTGAAATTGTAACCGAGAATTCGGGAATCACTCGTGTGTATGCGAGTTTCATCCCAAAATCGCTTTTCTTAAGATAGAAGAAATTCCGCTTTAACATCTTACTGGACCCCTTGGACAATTGGACTGAATTCAATTTTGAAAACTGAAAACCAGGGCTACTTTAGGAAGTGTTAACACCGCTGGGAGCATGTTTTCAATCAATTAGGGACTAATTTGAATATTTCGCTCACTTAATGATAATGAAGGACACCAGTCTACGATAGATATACGATATACGAAAGTAAAGTCGATACTTTATGGTCAAGCCTCATATTTTGTATGGTTAATTTGCCGTTTTTTTATGTTTTCCGGGAAAGTATACGAAATCGATAATGGTGTACGCAAAACAAACGAGGAAATCGTTATCGATTACTTTTCGGACAACATTCAAAATTATGTTTGACCAGTCTGGTCCTTTTGCTTAATTGAATAATGTATTCTGTATTTCCCTAGTTTATTTGCTGCTTTACTTCTACTTACATCTGCTTGTACATACACCTCTATATACATCTGCGTCACTTCTTGGTGCATGATTAACCTTGCTCAGTAGATGTCTCAGTAAAGGTCCGTGATACGATGTTAATGTCATCTGCATAGTTAAAAATGTGGTTCAACTTGTAAACTTGTAACAGTTGGGAGTTTTCTTATCACATATAATAGAGTTATATTACACAGCAGCGAGGCCAACCGATTTCCATGTTTCAAACTCTCTTCTGTGTCAACTAATGTGGCATCAGTTAACTAATTTCTAGTTCGGAATTGTATCATTTCGGTTGATTGACTGATTTTTGTAAGATGTAAATCAGAACATTATTTGGAACATTATATTACATATATTCGTATGTTTGGTTAACGTCCGCAAAAATTGATGGATATCGATGTCGAACGCGCTGCATTTTTCCAAGATTTGCGCGAATAAATAAATGAATAGCTGGGCTTAGGTAGCTTCAAGATCTCAGGCCTCCTGAATATTTTTCAATGATAATATCTGTGTAAATGTAAATTTGACGTTCTAGTAGCTCCGAAAATTTTTTGTATGTGGTACATAGTACTGAAATGTTTCCATTATTTTCACCCTTGACTTTCCTCCATAATTGGGGGTTGGAATTATAAAAGATCGATACCACTCCGGAATTATTTGCTCATAACCCCAATATATAGTGGATTGATTTATGGAGTCCTCATTAAGCACCAACGCCATATTTTTTTTTGATTCTCCTCGAACCTTGTTAATGTCCGACACTTTTCTATTTTGTTTTCACTTTCTTCTTTCTCTTTATTACTTCTTTCATAGGAGACTTTGTCCTCGGGTTGAAGCTTTTTCTCACACATCCTGTTGTAATTTTAGAATGTTAGTTTCAAAGTGCTCGACTTGGAGACTGTTCTGTAGACTCCCTTATTTGTGGTTCTGTTTCGTCTAACCGGTTCACGTTGAACAGAAAAATCAATGATAATAAGAGCCCATATGATAGGAATATTTTGAGAAGTCTTGACAGTTTTTTTTGGCAAACACTCGAAATCTATCCTGTTTAAACACGAAATTCAGCCTACAAAAGAGCATTCTAAGTAAGTTCCCGTTGCATGCGAACTGAACTGATATGTTTCACCAGATTCAATTGTTTCGCTAGCAATTGCAACTGTTGTGAATTCGTGAAGACTTGTTGAGTACAGTGGTACCTCGATGGAGCCTCATACCATGAATTCGTGAACGCGGCCCGGATGATTTTGGGACACAAAAACTCGTTTGTAAACAATCGCTGATGAAAGAACAATTAAAAAGGAATAATTAATCATGTAACATTACTATTATTGTTTGTTTGGTAATGAGGTGCGCGCTATTAACGCCCTGAGTGTCAGACTCCCAGAGACACACACCTACTTGGCTACCGGCTAAAGACCTCCCTTTCAACTGAAGTACATAGCGCCGAATCATTCGATATATTACTGAGCACTAAGCCTACCTATTCCATGCGTTATGGCGTCTTTGGATTACAGTATTTCCATCTTCAGCGAGAGCAGAAGAAGAGTACGATTGCGTTGGGAGAGACTCTTCCACCATCGATGCCTTTAGCCAATCAAGTATGCTCAGTTGTTAGGATTAACCGGGTTTAATGTACCACTTAGTTCCATTTTTCAGCCAATTTCAGCATCTCTTTAACTAGGAAATTCGAACGGAGCTCCAACCTTTTCGGCTAAATAATCGCAAAGTCAGCCCCGACTTCTGCATGGAAATAAGTATGACAGGCATCATCTTTCGCTCTGATGCAGGGTACTGAAAACAACCATGTCCGTTCAAAAAGTTGGTTCACGTAGCAGCGATCTCAAGCCGTTAATGAGTCGCACGGCCCATCTGCCTTTTGACTGACGCTCCCAAGATTGTTGCCAATTATCGAGAGTGCGTTATCTACCCTCGTGTTTCCGGTGATAAATTCTTTTACGCTCTCTAGCAAAGAGGGCGATGGCCCTGCGATTACCAACAGCGTTGACTCTGAGATTGTGCAGTATGCTGACGATGTTTGCAGTGTTACTCGTCTCTGCACCTGCGCCAGTTGTTTTCGATGCTGTTCCTGATTGAGAGTTTCGCTCCATATCACCACTCAATATAAAAGATTTGGTCCAAAACATTGGTCAAAACTGATTTCCGATACCTCTGCTTTATCTTCCGTTGCCTTATATTCTTCGAGAAACTCAGCCTACGGTTTACAATTTATCCAGATAATAAACTGGTTGTTTCGGCTTTAATAATATACTTTTATTGACTATTAAGAGTTAGAGTACGATGATCGTCCTGACTCTAGACATCCTCTTCTTTGTCAGGATGACCACTTTAGTTTTTTCTAGCGCAAGATTAATTCCATGAGTAATTAACCAGCTCTCTACCCGATGCATTAGCGCATATAGTCTGGATTGCTCCATTTCTCTTTCGCATAAACGTAGTCAAGGCTGCGATTCTTCCGGTAATTCCGAATTATGATCCGAATTGGATTCGAAAATTTTGATACTTGTACTAAGGTTTTCTCTTATAAGTCCTTTCCCTTGCTGATGAACACGAGTCATGCTTCTATTGTTCATAGGAAAACTCTTTGGCAGGTAATTAATAAAGGTACTTAAGGCAGAAATGATCTTGGAGCCCTTTTTGACGTCATGGGAAGGAATGCTGATTCCAATTCTTTCCTTGTAAAGTGTGGAAGGTCTACTGCTTTATTCAGTGAGCATTCAGTGACACCGACATGTGTTTGGAGAAACTCCTTATTTTCAAGTCCGTCTTGGCCGCTTCGTGTACGCAAGGCACCGAAGTTTCACACAACTAGTTTATAGTCCAGACCTCACGGCTCCCTGTTCACTTCTTCGCCGAAGTTTTCCCAGCGGAGGTCTTTACTTCTGTTAATCAGTCCGCGAAGACTTCTCCTAGCCGACCGTACTGAGCTTTTCAGAGCTTTTCATTTTGTAACGTTCCCTTGGCTGTTCGGAAATTTTAGTGCAGCAGAGGCTTATCGTGTCTTCGACAGCCAGCATTCTATTCCCCGACTAAGAGCCAAACTGTGCATTGCATCTCGTAAATGTTTTGACGCACGTATCCAGGTCATTCTTCCGAGTGTTCCACACGAGAGCGAAGAGCTAAGTGTTTGGAATTGCAGAAGCATTGTCGTGGATGTCGAATGCTTATGAACTTATAGTCACAGGCTGAAGAGTCGTTTAGAACTCTGTATTCGTATATTTCCGTTGAGAGGGACTCTGAGGTGCATGTCACGTCCGGGATGGTACCCACGCAGCCCAAACGGTGGAAAGTGGGGGCATTATCAGTGTTTACTACGACTTATCCAACGCTGACTGCCATCGTTAGGATTCTTTTCCTCTCTTAGATCTGGCTGAACTATGCCCCATTCAAAAAACTTAGAGTTAAAGACCCCAATGACAAAAATATCACCGACTGTGTTCGAGACCGCGTCCAGCAAAGAGTTGAGATTCGCCTGAAAAGATATTATTGATTCGTTCAGTGTCTTTTGGTATGGACACGGACCCCAAACAACATCACTTTTTCGCTTGCAGCTCTGAATTCTCAAATGGGTACGGTCTCGAACCCTAAGGGCACAAGTATCAGATTCATCAGAGTACCATGCATTTTGGTGGTGTTCGCTATGCGGGAATAGGATCACATTCATTTCAATCGCGAACTATTCGAGCAGGTCTTATGCGTTTGAGCTCCGATGTGGGTTCATCTACAGGACACAAGGCTGTAATAGCGCTTAAGCAAGGGCTTCTTTAAAGGCACGTTACTGCCATGCTCCTGGAATACGTTTCAAGTCTTTACGACTGGCGTTAGCGTTCTCACAAAAAATACGATACACCTCTCCGGTGCATTTTATTCTCTTATGTCTTTTATGTATCAGGCCCTTTGTAGACTTGTGCGTAACAGTCATAACTTAGGCATTTGAAGCAGCAGAGAGGAACTGCTCTGCACTTTATCCTGTACACTACCCGTTCTTTTTTTTATTTTACCCATACTCGGACGTTTTTCGGCTTTATTATTTAATAATTGTTATTTACTTATTTAACTAAACAAATTTTTTTGGAATGGAGTCTTACTCTTTAGATATTCTTTTTAAATTAATCTTATTCTTTGTTTTTCTTTTTAGAGCCTGAGAAAAACTTTGCGTTAGAATCATATGGCGCAGGATCGAAATGCTTTGAACATACAGAAAATATGTGGCAAGAAAGATCATGCCGTCAGACACGTGAATGGCAACATTGGGGCTCCGGATGCTATAAATACGAATGCACAGATGGACGCTTGCACATCCTTGTAGGAAACTATACATACACCTGCTACTATCCAGGTCAGGAACTTTACATTCGCATTCTGGTGGGAGAATGGTTGCACAAAGGCGCCATTATATGTCCGCCGTGTCGTGAACTATGCGGCGAATATTTTGCCCAACGAGGCGAAGAATGCCGAATACGAGAAGAAGCACCGCCGGCCAATATGTATCCGCGTGATTCATTGCCCTGCTCCGGCAATCGATTTAGTTTAAGTTTAGTTTCACTATTGGTCGCTGTACTAATATGCACACCATTCCGATTAGGATTAAGATAAAAATGAAGCTTTATATGATACTAGAATATGTTTAAGTTTATAAAGTATGTATTCTATTACTGTGCGATGTGATAAACGTGTTTAATCATATTTAAGATAAAATTATGTAGCAATGTTGCAGGAAATACTGAGTAGTAACGAAGTCTATTACAGATGCAAAGACATGTGAAGAAGAAAAAAAAACATTAGGGAATAACTGAATGTATATATGAGTATTTTAATGTCCATGTTTTCAAGTCATGTTGAGAACGTTTGTATGTTTGAACGTCAATCGAAACTATATTCCATTCTAGCTAATAAGGAACATGCGAGTAACGTGCAGTTGTATAATGACGTATTATAAACGGCCATCTAGTTGACACTTTTCCTGTAGTTAGAATTAGATCTCTGTTCTAATTTTTCGTTTAGTTGGGCCAATTTATTTATAATCGAGTGTATGAATAGTACAAGCCATATAAACACAATAAATAGTTCAAGATTATGAATTCGAATTGGTGCATATTATTGGGATCACAAAGAACAAAAAACTTGTACGTGTATGACTGTTAGGAATGAAGTAATCTGTAATCTTAATTTCAATCCTATCTGTTGGATAAAAGTACTTGCCGTTGTGGGAACCACATTCCCACACACAGCATCCGGCGATTTGCCCGGATGCTCGAATTGCAAATCGCACTGCATCGGGGGATTCCCCCCGAGATACAAATCAACAGGGAGACGCGTCACACACGGAAATTAACATCAGTCGACACGAGCAAGTCCCCGACGACGCATCAAAAGGCTGTGTGCGCGCGTTTCCCGCACGCACAATAATAATAATAAAAAATTCTGTTTTGGTATAAGTAGCGTGAAGTAATAAATTCTCAAGTGGAATAGAACGTTGGCTTATACGTGTAATCATAAATATTATAAAAGGGTAGTCACAATTCGCCTCCCAAAAGTTAATTAATTAATTCCGCGACTTGGGCCTGCGGTGCACGCTTCGTTCCCGCCCCCCCCCCTCCCACAAATTGGTGACCCCGACGTGATTAAAAGAAAAACTGTTCAACAAATCGTAGTGTGCAGTGACAGTGCTAAAGTAAAAAAAAATGCCGGGAAACGGAGTAAGCGCACCGATGAACTGCTTACATAACATCGATATGCGGTTACCGGTTTTCACGCCAAATAAACCCAAGCTGTGGTTCGCGCTCATCGAGAACAACTTCAAGATGTCCGGGATAGACGACGAGGCGGAGCGCTGGCGTTGCACTATCTCGGCGCTGGATTCGACGTACCTCACCGAGATCGAAGACATCGTGCTCAACCTGCCGGCGGAAAACCCTTATACGGCGCTAAAGGAGGCAGTAAACAAACACTTGGGCACATCACAGGAGCGCAATACGCGCCGACTCCTAGAGGGCGAGGAGATAGGCGATCGCAAGCCAATACAATACTTGCGACATATTCGAGATCTCGGTGGCACCGCAGTCAACGATGACCTTTTGCGTACCATCTGGAGTAGGAGGCTCCCGAATTCGATTCAGGTCATCCTGGCTACCCAAAAAAACCGCCCGCTCGATGAAATCGCTGAACTCGTCGACAGCGTGATGGACGTCACTAGCGCAACAACTCAGGTGAGTGCGTTGAACGCCGACACGCCACATACGACAATCACGAATGCTTCGCTAGCAGTCCAGATCGCCGAACTTACGAGAGCGGTAGGCCAATTGCGGGCGCAAACCGCCAACCAAAGAAGCCGGCGTCAAGGGCGCAGCTCATCGCATCGCCGTTCGGACGTTGGGCAATAAGACAACGAACAGCCCCATCGCCGTTCTCGGTCTCGCAACCCTGAGTACTGTTGGTACCACAACGTGTACGGTGACAAGGCGAGAAAGTGCGAAGCTCCGTGCCGGCATCCGGGAAACGGAAGCGGCCCTCGCTAATGGCGGCAAGCGGGCCCGTCGCTAAATCACGCCGCCTTTTTATCACCGATCACGCCACCCGGGCCACGTACTTGATCGACACAGGTGCCGATCTTTGCGTGTACCCACGCTCCAAAATTCCTGGGCATCTTCCGAAGTCCACGTATCAACTTACCGCAGCAAACGGCAGCATCATCTTCACATTTGGCACAACAACACTCGGTCCTGACCTTGGTTTACGCCGCGTTTTTCCCTGGCGTTTCGTTATAGCTGACGTCAGCAAACCGATCATCGGCAGCGATTTTCTCGCTCACTATGGACTACTCGTCGACCTCCAAGATGAACAGCTCATCGACAAGACCACACAGTTGACTTCTCGCGGTGTTGTGCAAGAAAGTGACATACCTTGCGTTAAAGTGATAACCGGTGGCTCTCCGTACCATCAGTTACTCGCGAGTTTTCCGGACATCACACGACCGGACGGACGCGCTCCGCAAGTGCGCCACAACACACGGCACTATATAGAAACCACACCAGGTCCGCCGGCAGCCAGCAAACCCCGTCGTCTGGCCACTGATTGTGTCAAAATAGCAAAAAAAACAGTTTGACAATATGATCCAGCTTGGTACAGCACGACCATCGTCCAGTCCCTGGGCCACGCCCCTCCACCTCGCGTCTAAAAAGGATGGTGACTGGCGCCCCTGCGGTGACTATCGTTCTTTAAACTCCCGAACAATTCCGGGCCGGTATCCAGTGCCGCACATACAGGATTTCGCACAATCTTTAAGTGGAACGACTATTTTTTCGAAAATCGACCTAGTGCGCGCCTACAATCAAATACCCGTCGCTCCAGAACACATCCCGAAAACAGCTATCACAACGCCGTTTGGCCTTTATGAGTTTCCGTATATGAGTTTCGGATTGCGTAACGCCGCGCAAACGTTTTATCGACAAAGTGATCCGCGGTTTAGACTATGCATACGCATACATTGACGACATTCTAGTCGCATCGCGTGACAACTTAGAGCACGGGCGTCATCTAAAAAAACTCTTCGAACGCTTACAACAGTACGGAGTGGTGGTGAATCCGGCAAAGTGCTTATTCGGTGAAACCGAGGTACCTTTCCTCGGGTACTTAGTGAACAGAAACGGCATATCGACCCTGCCCGAGAAGGTGAAAGTTATTCGCGAGTTTCCCCAACCCAAAACCGCGAAAGAACTTCGACAATTCACCGGGATGCTGAATTTTTATCGTTCCTGCCTCCGACGTACGGCGCACACACAAGCACCGCTCAACGACATGTTGCGCGGTACCATTAAGGGCAAGGCGCCTCTTCGCTGGACACCTGAAGCAGCGAGCGCTTTCGAAAAAGCGAAGAACGACATTGCCGACGCTACTCTGATCGCGCATCCACGCTTAGAAGCTCACCTTGCACTCGCCTGTGAAGCGAGGGTGCCTCACTACAACAAAGGTTTGATGGTTTGTGGGAACCATTGGGATTCTACTTAAAAAAATTAAGCCCCGCACAGGCAAAGTACAGCACATACGACAGAGAACTCCTCGCCGTATACAGTGCTATCAAGTACTTTAAGCACATGCTTGAAGCACGTGAGTTGACGATCTTCACAGATCATAAGCCACTCACAAACCCTTTCTTACAAAAGCCCGAGAAAGCCTCGCCGCGCCAATCTCGTCACCTCGATTTCATCGGACAATTTTCTACGGACATCCGTCACCTGGCCGGCGAAGACAATATTGTCGCCGACGCCCTATCAAGGATCGAGTCAATCCAGCCGACCAGCAAGGCAACGAAGAGCTCAATGTGCTCCTGGAAAAGGGAACGTATTTGAAACTCCAAAAAATCACAATACCAGGCACGAGCACCGCGGTCGTATGCGACACGTCTTCGACCCCTGCCAGACCGTTCATGACACTGCCATTTCGCAGAGCAGCCTTCACATCGGTCCATTCCCTAGCTCACCCTGGAGCAAAAGCTACAGCCAAGTTGGTCGCGCAACGTTTCGTGTGGCCCTCAATCAAAAGTGATTGTCGACGATGAGCGCGCGCCTGCATCCCTTGCCAGCGATCAAAGATAACACGCCATGTGAGATCACAGATAGGCACATTCATACCACCTACCGCGCGTTTCGAACACGTGTACGTGGACATCATCAAGATGCTAAGGTCGGAAGGGAATCGCTATTGCATCACCTGCGTTGACCGCTACACATGCTGGCCAGAAGCATTTCCTATTCCCAACATAATAGCCGAGACTGTCGCACGAGCCTTTTACGAGGGTTGGATTTGCAGATTCGGAACACCTCTGCGAATAACTACAGATCAAGGCCGACAATTCGAGTCGAAACTGTTCAAGTCTCTCAACGGATTGACAGGCTCGAATCGAATCCACACTACGTCATATCACCCACCAGCAAGTGGACTCGTGGAGCGCTCTCACCGGTACCTTAAGGCAGCAATTAGATGCCACCAGCACGCACAGTGGACTCGAGTTTTGCCTACAGTCCTTCTTGGCATTCGAGCCACTTGGCGCGAGGACCTAAAACCGACTTCCGCCGAACTCGTCTACGGCGAACTCTTACGACTACCTGGCGAGTTCCTTGTCGAGTTAAAACAAACTGAGGAGCCATCCATTTTCATTCGACAACTTCGCTCTCATTTTTCTCAGCTGAGACCCATCGCCCCAAAGCGCCACGGAGAGAGGACAACTTTCGTCTTTAAAGAATTAAAAACGGCCACACACGTACACGTTCGTCACGACGCGGTGAGAAATTGCTTTCAAATGCTATACGACGGTCCCTACGAGGTGGTAAACCGAAAAGAAAAGGCATTTGTCGTTAAGATTAAGGGAGAGAACAAGACGATATCAATCGATCGCCTTACACCAGCATTTGTCCTCATGGGAGCAGACGCGCACGAAGGCACACAAATGATAGTGCAACGCGCGAATGGTTCTCCGCAGCCACTAAATGTTCAACTCCCAGCAGAGCGACAAGCTGATAACCAGCAAACCGCTGACCACCAACCAGAACAGCAACCTGCCGACAACCAGGATCAGCCACAGAAGCCGCAGCAGCAGCACCGAGCAGCTCCACGGCGCTCGGGCAGGCAAGTGCGTTTCGTGCAGTGGTATCAAGCGGGTCACTCATAAGATAATTTCTCGTTCTGTTGGCATCGTGACTTCATCACTGGCAGGGGAGTACTGTGGGAACCACATTTCCACACACAGCATCCGACGATTTGCCCGGATGCTCGAATTGCAAATCGCACTGCATCGGGGGATTCCCCCCGAGATACAAATCAACAGGGAGACGCGTCACACACGGGAATAAACATCAGTCGACACGAGCAAGTCCCCGACGACGCATCAAATAAGTAGCAAATAGAAGTAAATTTGGTATAAGTAGCGTGAAGTAATAAATTCTCAAGTAGAATAGAACGTTGGCTTATACGTGTAATCATAAATATTATAAAAGGGTACTCACAATTCGCCTCCCGAAAGTTAATTAATTAATTCCGCGACTTGGGCCTGCGGTGCACGCTTCGCTCCCCCTCCCACACCGTCTTCCCTTAGCATGCAAAGAAAATAATTTTTTTGTGTTTAAGTTTACAGACGACAAGCTGATTAACTTGTCTGTTTGGGGTAAGTCCACTAAAGGTCTTACCAAACACCTTCTTACCAAATGTGTAAACTTGTGGATCACATAAAAAAGATCATGTAAAATATGAAATAATTTAATTTCATCAAAAATTGTCTATTGCAAACAAACGAAACATTACGTTTTTATCAAAGTGTTTCACAGGTCTAAGCGCTGGTAAAATGGAAGTAAATGAGCAAAGTCTTAAAATGGAAGGGTACTGAATACATCCTAGTGGACGCAAGTAACGTCCGAGTGGCATCTTAGTGGACGCAAGTGGTGAGCAAGTAACTTTTCCGAAAGGTAAATGTAAGAGTGTGGAAGACAATCATCACTGGCCTGATAACGAAATTACATTGCCTATTCTAACAGGTGGAGGTTCACTGATGAGCTAACAACACCACTCTGTGAAAACAAAAGCTTTTTTGGAACTCACAATGATGCCTCCGGTAGGAAACGGAAACAGTCCTAATAAATGAAAATTGATTATGCAATTGAATCCTGGAAAACTAGACCTTCAAATAAACATGGTGCTGCTCAATGATTATTACAACTAGCGAGGTATATATAAACTTATTATGCTGGTAATCCAGAAAACGAAGTGTGTAAAGTTCATTAGTTTATTGTGATTTATGACATGAGTGTCATACGTAGGCTGTTTTGTGGACGCCGATAATTTCGAGTATAGTGTATATATATTTTTTTTTATAGTGGCTACGTTTTTTTTTATCAAACTAACATAATTCAAACGAAAAGTCGAGCGAATGTAGCCGATTATGAAATACTGCTTCTGCAATGGACTAGAAAGACTTACTGCCTGTCGACAATCGAAAACGAGCTCTAACTGATTTCATTGTTCAAGTAGGCTATGAGTACATAGAGCGAATGACGTACATAGTGTGAACGACGACAGGGTGTAGCCGAAGACAACGGCTAAGGCCTGATCGTCCAGCAATAAGCTGGAATTGTTTCCTACACAATCATACATGGAAGAGCATGCTTGACAGAGCATGGCAGAGCATGGCAGATGGCAGCGCATGTAACAAAATTAATCATGAACTCATCCAACATAATTGTGTGCCGAGCTTACTTAACCTCCGAAAAACTACAAGAATCAACTATAACTTGGACCACTATTTGGTCATTCAAATCAATAACGAAATTCACATTCCGCAGATGTCGCACCCCAGCAAAGCGTATCGGAACGAAACAGACGGGAAGCGACGAAATTTCTCGGAAAGAATAACCAAACAATATTCAAATACTTCTTTCGTCGTCGTTCACCAAAGGCATTTCCAAGAAAATCCAATCACTTACAAAGATGTATATTGTAAAATTCCAAACGACCTAAGTTTAACATAAAAGGTTGTATGACACGTTAAAAACTAATTTGACTTCTATCCTAGCATCAACATAACCAAATAGACCGGCAACGAAATATGGATGGAAATGGAGCCTGGAACCAATACCAGAAGAATAAATAATGTTTCTTGAACAGCATTCGAGAGATAAAATCTCGCGTTAATAAATGATGTTGATATGAACGCTTAGAGGAAAAAGAAAATCTAGAACGGGTAGCGAACAAGATAATTTGATGTAAGAAATGCAAATTTTACAATTTTTTAGCAATAACACCAGACAATATGAGGAAAGAGAGGCTGCGAGAGGCTTTGGTGCATACTTCGAAGCCTCTTCCTTAAGTCCGCGATGTTTCGAGCGGGCATTGGAATATACAGAAAAAGCTAAAGTCCGCCACAGAGATCGGTCTCGTAAATATAGGGAGGACTCGGTGGACATCTCAAGAAAATGAGGCGAAAAATAAACGGGGAACGGAGATTCTTTATTTTTTCGGGGGAGTTAAAAGTACATCTACTAGCATATTGCGAAGTACCACTCCGGGGGAGAACAGGCAGTCTAAGAAGTTAGTTTCTTGTCGATGAAAAATTGATACGCCTGGAGCTAGAACGTTATTAGATTGGGTGCTTAAATTAGACGAACACTAAATTGGAAAAATTAGAGAGACCAACTCCGTTCAAGCTGTGAGGATACAAGATCGGTGGCTTACACTGAAACCATCATTGGAAAATGTCAAAGTAGTTTTTGAGCTGGAAAATCCACCTGTGACCAGCTTCTCACAGCAAAGCAACTTCGAGAGAAATCCCGGGACGTGAACATCGATGTTTACCAGGAGACTTGAAAAGAGTATCCACTGCATTCGATCGGTACATCTAATCATATTTGATTTCGGCATTTGAAGAAATAGCGCTAGAATATGTGATGAGTAAACAACTCATTGATACGCAGACCTATAAATCATTCACCGATGACATTAACACTTTGTTAATATTCTCTGCATCCGCTGAAAAGACCCTGGAAATCTCACACCAAGAAGCAAAGCGTTGCGCACTACAAATAAACGAGACTAAAAAAAGCGCATTGTCTGACAGCAAGCCTGAAAAGCGACATCCAGCCTGCCTAATATAATGATGGTCAAACAATATCAATGAAGCCTGATTGATTCTGAAATTCGCGAAATGATGGATTCCTTTCCCGTTGTTTTGCAAGTGACAATTAGGAAGAAGAGTTAGGAATCTTATGTGATTCTGGTGAAGAAAAGAAGATGATTCAACATTTGTACACACGGTCAGTCTTATCATTTGCTTTTATCAATCTTTGCGAAATTTACTAAAAATTAAGGACAACATAAGTTTTAATTTAAAAAATTTTCATTACTATGAATGCAAACCGTTCCTGATCTGGTTAGGTATTGGTTTTGTTTTACTTTATTTTCTTTTCTTTCTTTGAGATTGTTTTTGTTTTGCAATTTAGCTATCACGGCTTCTTGTTTTATTTTTATTCCTTTAATATATTGGCTTGTTCGATAATACATTTTGTTTCTTTTCACAAACGACGTGAACTGCATATTTCATGTAGTAGTGATTGCGTGACTTGTACTATATTTTTAACTTTTGCACTCGAGACCTTTTTCGCTTGCGCGATCCATAAACTCGAAACGATTTCGTCCAAATTGGGTAAACATTTTACAGATACTTTAAAAAGATTTATCAAAAACAAGCGTTTACAAATAATAAAATTTCACCACTTTATTCATTTATAAATAGGAAATAACAAACTTTACTAGATTTTACTCTCTTTGTTGTGACATTTAGTGAAACAATAGCCAAGATGCGTCCAAGGTTTATCAGGACACGTACCACAGTAATACGAAACTTTCCGTCTACCTCCTGGCGTGGTACGGTCAGAGCGAACCTTGCCGTCCCTTTTTGGGCTCTTTCAGTATAACGTGAAGCTTCCCGTTCACTCGGATTTCATCGGAATGCGACGCAGACACATGATATGACAGTCTCAATCGTTCGACAAGTGTTTTCAGAAAGCGCAAATGGCTTCTCTGGTCCTTGATATTTTCTAGATTAGTTACAAAAGGTATGAATTGACAGGGAAATTTCCGAGCACAAAAAAGCTTACGCCACCATTTAACCAATTTTCGCCGAAAACAATAGATTGATGCGTGCTGTTCCGCCCAGTCAACACCACCCATATATATTATATACCTCAATACAATACGAGGTCTGGATATTAAATAATGAGTCTGCGCGCCTAGAGGGCGCCTTAGAGGGGTGGGGAAGAAACGAGTAGTACGTTGGGTATCTAGATATCTTGTCTATGCACGTACCAAAACACGTTCTCGTCTACATTATTGTATTTGTGCAGTAGCGGTTTGGAACGAACGTGATTTTTTCTCGTGCCGAAAACCATGTGTAACGAAAAACAGGTGCAACGTATCAATCTCAAATTTCTCGTTAAATTGAAAAAAAAAAACTCCGACTGAGTGTTATAAATTGTCGCAAGAGGCCTATGGGGACAATTCTCTATCTCGTGCGCATGTTTTTGAGTGGAAACGTGGATTTTTCAATACGATGTTGAAACAAAGCGGCAATCGATGCATTGGAAGACGCCTGAATCGCCCAGAATCAAAAAAGGCAAGGATGTCCAAATCAAAATTCAAGGCAATGTTGATCGTTTTTTTTCGAGATTAATGGTATCGTGATGACTTAATGGGTTCCAGAGGGTCAGACTGTCAACCAGACTTACTATTTGTCAGTTTTGGCAACACTGCGAGAACGAGTTCGTAAGAACTGGCCCGAGTTGTGGAACAACAACTCGTGGGTTTTGTACCAGAACAACGCACCTGCCCATAACGCGCTATATGTGAGTAGAGCAGTATTTGGGCGGTAAGCGCACTCCAGTGCTTGAACAGACGCCGTACTCGCCAGATTTGACACCGTGCGATTTTTTTGTTTCAAAAGATAAAATCTGCTTTGAAAGGGACCGGATTTGAGTCGATGGAAGCGGTAAAGCAAAAACCGGCAGAGATCCTTAAGGCCCTCACCAAAGAAGACTTCCAGCACTGCTTCGATCAATGGAAAAAACGTATGGAAAGGTGTGTCGTGAGGAAAGGGGAGTATATTGAAGGCGAGCATTCGAATGTAGAATAATTTTTATAATAAAACCCTTTTTCGTAACCAATCTCGTTATCTAATAGCCAGACCTCGTATTGCGTTTCTTGACCATTACATCCACACCACCTCGTGTAATTATTTTGACCACCGTCGTTCTTGTGTCTACCCTCGTACTCAACCAAGTGATAACTCTCTTATATTTTCACCCTAAAGCTGAGGTGTTGCCCTGTCGCTATGCGCCCGTGGGTTTAGTCGAAAATTTTGGCTTTTTTAACTTTCTTGAGCAATTCTTTTCTGTTCATTAAAATTGTTCATTAGCTCATGAGCTAAAATCTTATTGTTATACTAGCGGGCCGCGTACATATGATGTCCCTGAAAACCTGAAATTTTCTCCAACAACATTTGGTATAGGTATATTGGTATTCTTGGTGAAGCTGGTAAATCGGGTCTGACCAACAGCTCAGTGGTGAATGATCGATAGTATGGTAAAATGCAGGAAATGTAGCCAGTCTTCGAGTCAGCTAGAGTATAAACTCTGATATGCCACTTTGTCGGTTACTTTTTATTGTATGTGATGAATGAAAATTCGACCCTTGAATTTTATACTGGACTCGTCCACACTTATTTTCTCACCCAGGATAAAATAATTCAAAAACTTTGAGGTAAGATAGTCAACAGCAGCAACAGCGCATTCGTGGATTGGTGGCGCGTGTTGGAATAGTTTCCACATAAAGCATCCAAAATATTTAATTAAATCCGTCTCTTATAAATGTATCCGAATAGAAAGGAATATAACGGACGACATTCTTTGATTTATATTCTTGCAAACTGGCCAACGGAATTGTCCCCATATTGATAACGACATCAAGAAATTCCTAGAACTCTTCGTTGGTGACATGACGCCAACTTCGCCATATCGAAGTTGCAAACAGCGTTTTCCCTTCCAATTTTATTTTTGCATGCTTATTGATTTCACAAAAAAAATTTTCACGAGCTCATTAATGAAAAAAAGTTTTAAAAATCGATTGGTTGTTGTACGTTAGACACTTTTTGCGGTGCTGTGGGGTTTTGGCCGGGCAAAATTGCACTTTTGACAACATTTCGTCGTAGTCTTCACAAAGTTTCTATGTTGAACTGGTTGCACCTTTCACAGCTTCACTTTCAACAATACTCTCTACTTCACTGCCACTCTCTTTATTTCTACTTTTTCGCCGTCTGACACCTCTTACTGCATCACTGTCTCCCCAAAGGATTTGTTCATTTCGCGGCATAGCCCACCGGAAATCAATGTAAGTTCACCATCCAACGCGGCAAAATCAAATTCGTCCGAACTCGAGCTGATCTGATGTTTCTCCATATTTTAAAAATCAAAAATTTTTTAGTTACTATATGACTGTTTCAAGCTAATGATACACGGAGACTAACTGAACCGAGCTAAGATTTGGCTACAATGTCAGCCGAGTCCAGTCTACGAAAGTATTTCAGAGAAAAGTATGTTATCGCATATCGTGAGTAAAGAGATCGAGTTACAATAAACCATAGTGCCGTAGCAGCATCGCTCAACATTAGACTTCAAATTGCCCGCGCGATTTTTACTCACACTTGAAATCGGCCGGGCGCCGTATTGACGCCGCTCGAATGCAAAGGGTTAAAGATTAGACTTTAGACTATCTTCAGTCAACAACTGAGCGTTATTAGTAAATAACAAGTTGGTTCAAAATCAACTTGAAAATGGATAATCAAACGGAGTACTATCGCATAAGCATATTTTATTGTTTTACTTTTGAAAGGCCAAAAACGTTGTGCATGCTTGCAAAAGATTGTGTGAAGTTTATTCTGAGGATTGGTTTACTGAAAGATAGATATATTTATTGAGGCTTTGACAGCTATTTGACAGCAACAAATTGTCCAACAGCTTTTGAAAGAGGAAAATCTGGTCGTAACCGTTTCTTATACTAGATTTGAATTGTAGATTTATTTATCTTTTGCTCGTAAAGCTTTTATTTGTTTGATTACAGTGTTCTTATCTTAACTTATATCTAATTTATCCTAGTTAATTTTTATTTACAATTAGGGTTATTGGTCTCATGAAAGAGGTTGAGTAAGTCTGAGGGGGTTGTGGAACAGAGACGCTTCCGTCGGCTTTGGCTCTCTGTAATCTCCGTGACGTGTGCCGACCCGAATCTTTGAGGTTGGCGCTATAAGTGTCGTGTAATCATCCGCGGTCTTTTGGTCCAGCCTGGACATAAAATGGTGGCCTATAATCCAAAGACGCATCGAAGGATGTCATTGTTGGCAGATAAGAGCAGAGAAGTTTGATTGGGGCTAGGTAGGCTGAGGAGGCGTTGAGCGACATGCTCCGATGAAATAAGTCTCGTACTATGGCTTCGGGTTGAGTTGACCATCTACTCAGTCTCTTGGCGCTAGTGTGAATCATATAATTCAGGATGGGTTTGATTTTTGTTTCCTCGTAAAGTCTGCTGCTGTTGTAGTACTTTTTATTAGGCTTTCGGTATTTAGACAGGCACTTCCCAAGAATCTTTCTTTCGAAAATCTGCAGCTCTTCAGGGACAGTGGGGAAGATCGTTAGCAAAACCGGGAAGCAGTACGATATTATAGACCTGATTAGGCTCATGTACATGAGCAGCTTTGTACTGATGCTGACGGATCTGCTGGAGAGTAGTGGTGCGAGTGCTGTAGAGGCTATGGTCGCTTTTGAAATGTTCGCGCGGGCATATGGGTTGAATTTGAGGCGATGGTGGATTAGGACGCCATAATATTTTATAATATTCTTCAGCGGAATGGGGGAGTCGTCGATGTGTACAGTTAGTTCTTTACTTTCTGACGGTGCCAATCGGTGGCCTTTCCCGTACATTTGGAGGGATTGTATCCGTGGTGTGATGGTCCTCAAGGCTTCCTAAGGGGAAGAGTGGGTGGCCAGTACGATGATGGCATCTGCGTAGAGGATGGAGGGCGGTGGGGTAATGAGAGAATCGTTCTGGGAGGGGTAATTTGAAATACTTGCTGGCTGCGCCATGGGGTTATCGTGGAAGAAGATGTTGAAAAGATGTGGCCCAAGAATAGATCCCTGTGGAACTCCAGAGTTCACACTAATGAAGTTGGAATGTGTATTTCAGAACCTTTCATGGAGAAACTTTGCTATGATGCGTACAACTGGTGTAGGACATTTGTTGTTGAGGAGTTTATAAATAAGGCCATTTGACCACACTAAATCGAATGCTTTTTCGAGATCAATGGAGCATGCCACGGTTGTTTGTTTCATTCTTAGCACGGTCGAAATGCGGTCGTGTATGATAATTTATAACTTCAAATGGTTTGAACGACAGAAGCATGATCTTCCCTAATATCTTCCTTGAATTCGAGAACATGGATATTGCTCTGAATTTACCTTTGTCTCCGTTTGAGTTTTTTGGGTAAGGGGATTAGAACTGCGGTTTTCCAGTCTCGAGGAAAGTATCCGTTATTTATTCAGTGTTTTATAATGCAGGTGAGGGGTCTAAATTTGGCGAAGGACCATTCGTCTCTCCCAGCTGACTTTTTATGGTTTAGTGAGCTTAGTGATGAGAGGACTTGATTGAGAGCATTGATTTCCTTGAAAACATTTACGGATGGTTTTAAGGCGGCCAGGCGATTTTTCAACATTTTGTTCATCTCTGCGCGCGTGGTCGCCCTTATAAGGGAGTCAAGACAGTTCATTTGGGATTTTATTGAAACGTATTCTGCGTTAATGTGGTTTAGATTCTTATGGAAGATTTACTTAAGGCATTGTTTCCCCCTAGCTTTGGTTCAGATGAGGTGAGTAATATGAAGAGATAATTTTGCATATTTGAAAAACGATGGTGGTCTGGCGGACGCGTATTTGTTAAGGGTATTTAGTATGCTCGAAGAGCGTTCCTGGATAGAGTTGTCTATTTCTGAATTGCTGAGTATCCTATGGTCCGGATATTTTCCCTCAAGTTGATCTGAAAGCTCGTCGTTGAATCCCAATTAGTCTAGGCCTGCAAAACAACGACTGAGTCTCTGAAGCGGGGTGGTAGGGGTGATCCCGGGAAGTTGTACGTCGCGCACGAACGCGAAGTGGTCGGAAGGCGCCGGCGAAGAGAGGCGGGGACCAGAAAATTGTCTAAGAAGGAGCAGTCCCTCGGGAATGTTGGTTCGCCTGCATTAAAAATACAAAGGGATGCTTGTTCGATATAGTGAAGCCAATGGAAAAGTGTTGACCCATTTGTATTAGTAGCGCTATCGCCCCATGAAGGGTGTGTGGAGTTGAGATCGCCTCCTATAATTATTCCATCGCAGCTCTGTCCAACTTTTGTTATTTGGCCGAGTCTGGCTTCCGGTATCGCACGGTACGTACAGTGCTCCTATCAATACTTTGCGTAGATGGCGTTGGTTTGCCCGCAGGTGAGCAGTGGCTAGAGTACACGAGAGTGGAGTGGCGGTGCATCCCACCTGGTAGGCGGTATGGATCGTTCGAAACATGATGAGGGTGCCTGTGCCTTCGTCGTTACGGAATATGTTAAAGTCTGGGAAGGGCAGTTTGTGTTTTACTGATAAGTGAGTTTCGCTGATGAGAGCGAAGTCTGGTGAGTACCGATCTAACAGGTGTTGTAGCGCTAGGTGCTTGTCGTGTCTCTGGAGGTAATTTATATTTAACGATAAGAATCTTAGTTTACTGCCCTCCAGTGACATATAGGCAGAAGTTGAATAGTGCGTCAGGTTTCTGCTCTTGAGGCAGGTTTTTGTAGTTTGCCCAGAATTCGCGGGCTTTTATTACAAACGAAGGGAGTGACATCCCAATCATGTTTTGAGTTTCCTGAGCGAGTAGGTTCAGAGGGTTTTCCCCCTGGTATTCACGCCGTTCTTGCGAGTTGCTTGGAGGGGAAAGTTTCTTTGCCACGGAGGCATACGACTCTCTGTTTACTGGTGGTGGATGGATGGGCAGTGCAATATTGTTGCGGACACTCAACGGATGATTTAGGGGATGAAAGTTTTGTGGGTCTAACGTCAGCTGGTTCTCGTTTAGCGGAGCTCGATTGTGACGAATCCGATCCCTAAGCTTAACGCGTTCCGGCCAATTTCTCAAACTGGCCCGTGCTCGCGCATGGAACGCAGTAGACAGAGGGAATTGAGGGGTCTGTTGCTGGCTTCTCTCGCGGGTTGGCGAGGTTTTTTCTGGGGCAGGGGTTCCCTGAGCGTTCTTTACCACAAGCCAAACACTTTTCCCTATACCCGCAGTTGATGGCAACATGCCCGAAACGCTGGCATCTATAACATTGTGTGAGCTCTCCCTTGCAGAGTTTTTCCCACGTTATTTTGCAGTTAAGAATGAACTTGATTTTTATAAGTTTTGTCAGGTCTTCCTCAGTAGCGAGGGATACCCTGAAAGGTTTAGAGCAATGTTATTCTGCCGCGACTAGGCAGTACTCATGTGGCTAACTGAGTAGTTGGCTATTTCTTTCAACATTTTCAAGTTTACTCGCCTTAAACACTAATCTGCCAGTTGCCAGCTTGAATCTGTCCGCGTCGTCGTTGATGGCCGTTTAAATTTCATCGTGGTTAGAGCAGGAGCTGCAGCCAGACATTTCGATGTCTGCTCTGGTGGTGCTGGTTATCGCTGTGTCCATTTTCGCCGAGCTTGATCCCGCCGGTTGGTCGGCTGATTTGAAGATAACTTGAAGTTCTTTAGAAATAACTTCCTTTACTTGTGGGGATAAGAGCGCGTTCTTCTGATGTCCTTTAGATGAATTTTCAACACACTTTTATTAACTTATTAATTTTGAAAACACTGTTTGTTGGTGGTGGCTGTCCAAAGTGTGGCGACACAATCCTGGTCGCTTTAGGAAACCGGGTTTGGAGATTCAGCTGAACAATGACACACACTGAGTGTCCCTTGGCATTCGATGATACACTAAACTGACCGTGTTGGAACACTTGAAAAATAATTGTGGCGAAGCGCAGCCGACGTTAACCAGACCGACCGCGTCAGAAGACTTGAAAATTAATTCCTTTTTGTTCAGAAGGAATTTTAGATAAAGAAGATGGTGGAAAATCCCACTCGTTTGCAGGATGTGAAAGGCTTGAATGTACCATGGATTAACCACAAACAAACGATAAAACGATTAAGGCATGTAGGTAAGTGGGTGCATGAAAAAGCATGAGGGCGTTTATGTTTCCTAACTATTTTCTTTTTTTGAACAGAGGAAAAATATGTTTTTTTTCCAGGCATGCAAATGGGATTTTTCCTGCCAAACCAGGCAGGCAAAAAATTTTAGACAGTCAGTATTGAATAAATCCATATAAAATTCTTAAATAAATTCTTTTATTTCTTTTTTGAGTTATTTCTCTTTCATTCTTTCTCTCTGACGGTCCTCGTATTATAACTTTGTACACTGTATAACTGGAAATATCAGTAGTTGGTCTAACACGGGCAGTGATCTTCCCCGCAAGAACTGGAGGAGGACAAGAACGGAGGACTTAAAGTGACTGGATCCCTCTGGTCCCCAACTTTCAAAAAAAGGCAATCGACCGTACAGCTGAGGCTCACAAAAGTAAACCACTTCTTATCAAGAAATGTTACCACATCCGTGTAATATGCGTGTAGTATACACATCCTTTGATGTGTTTAAGCCCACGGCGCAGACTAAATTACTTGAATGGTCATAATTCATAATTTTAATTATCCTCATTACATAGTTGTATTCGATTTTATCTTCACAAAATCCTTGACCTGAACATAGCGGTGCAGGAGCCTGCTTATAGTTTTTAGGATGTTTTAAGTTCTTCAAACCCGATTTTCAACTGTCATTTTGCAGTTTGACTTTTTCAAGTCGCTGAAGGAAGCTCTATTGCTGCTATTGTTGGTATGTCTTAGTAGTTTATTAATCCTAAGACAGGGTGGAGCCACCTCATTTGAAGACTAACGATAAACGAAAGGCTCATCTGGTCAGATCGTTTCCCCGAAGATATCTATTAGAGCTATTTCGTCGAGTCAATGTAGCATCCAATGCAGCTGTGTAGAATCTATTGTTCGTATATACCCTTTATGAGTTACTATGACAGCAAAGTGATGTTTGCACTCTGTAGACAATGCTTCGGTTAGTCTTTTGTCAACTCTTTTGTGTGATACAAAGTACGTTGCATTTTCAATAATTTGAAAAAAAATCTCTGAAAAAGAGAGTCAAAACGTAAATAACCGCCATGTAACTTTTGGGAAATCAAAAAATAATAGGACGATAGCTGAAAACACATGTAGTGTATATGGATAAGGACAAATAACTGATCGAGTAGTTTGAAATTGATTTAAAAAATGCCTTCCGGAGATACGACCTTAAAGGATCAACCGAATGCGAGACGTTCTTCGAACTTTGACGACAACCTTATAAAGGCAATATTGTAGCAAAATCCAGAATAATCCACGAAAGGCATTGCAAAAATGTAAAGTACATCATAATTAACAGTCGAATGTTCCGTGGTAAAATTAAGGACAGACAGCAAGTTAAGAGCATGGTTATCTCACAATCTCAACAAACAGATAAATGACGACCGCATATCAATTGCCAAAAGTTTTTCCATCCATGTAAAAATCGTACCATGTTTGAACAGAAATAGAGCCGGCTAGGATAAATGGGCTTCCTGTGACAAAATAGACTGTAAAAGACAATGGCTTGATAAGGATTATCCTGCCTGCCAGACAAAAAGCGAACTTCCATGGCAACAAGATTTGATTGTGTGCCTAGTGTCGTGTGGGATCGTCAAGGAATAATTCACCATTAGTTGCTGTAGTCAAATTTATCGATTAAAGAAAATTAATGCGTTCAGTTGTTGCAACGAATCCAAAAGAAACCTCTTGAAATGAGTCCTGCACTCGTCATTCGCAAAAAAGTCATTCTTTTACAACGCGCGAACACATACAGCAACGATGAATCAAGAATAAATTCTTGAGCTTGGTTGGTCTGTTTCATCACATTCGCGTTACTCCCAGAATCTTGCCCCGCCAGACTACCATATTTTCTGTACATTTTCAAACCTTTTTTGAATAAAAAAACCTTCAGTTCTGAAGAGCAAGTCAGACAGGCTGTTGAAAACTTCATCCGATAAAACCCAACCACATTTTACATGGTAGGAAGGATTAATCTGCCAGGAAAATGGAAAAAGGTCTTAGATAAGAGTATACATATAATAAATAAATACATACTTACATAATTACATAAATACATAATTACTAAATTTTGGTGTATAATGAGTGCAAAATAAATGTCAAATAAGGAGCGGAAATTGCCTATGGCTCGACCTAATAATCCGGCTGACACTACCAAACATTTTATTTCTATGTTCAAGTTCATTTCTTATCCTGATGTATCCCGAATTTGTCGCTGACTAGTTAGAACTTTGTTCGTAGTATGAAAAATAAAATAACTACCAATATTCTGCACCCGTTGAAGTTCTGATATAATTTCTATATTTGTTGGTCTGTTATCAAAGTATTAGAAGAAATGTCGAAAACGAAATATGTTGTTAAAGAAATCAAGTTAAAGATGTAAACGGATTGCCATGCCCCAGCAAATAGTTTATGAAAAATCTGCAGATACATTTTTAAGCACTTATTGAAATATTTGAAATAATCAATCAATTTGAAATAATCCTTCATCCTGAGCACATCACTCCCCAAGCTGTCATAACTGAAAATGCTCCTGCTTCTAAGCTCATCAAGCTTGAGAATGCTTCGAATGGATCCAGGATGTGCTTTCCGGATATGTGCGGAAAGTGTGTCAGGAGGTTTGTGTCTCGGGGTTCGGCAAGTACTATCAAAGTTTTTCCATTTCAGCTATTCAGTGTTTTTGTCCGGGAAAGTAGCTTTTCTTATAACTTAAGGATGCCTATTGCATTAAATTTCAGGAAATAATAAAAAAAATTTTTTTTTGAGTTTTTTAGTAGTTTATGACTTCAGGAACATATTAACAATGTTTTTAGCGGGATATATTTTAAAACCAGCCCAATCCGAATTGAAAAGAGATAAAGAAAAAGAGAGGCAACTGTTTAAGTGGGAGGAATATGAGGTAGAGGAAGGAATAAGCTGTGTGGAATAAGGAATGCACTGACATGGCAGATTTCATATATTCATTTTACGGAAAAGTATTTTATTAAGAATTCAAAATCTAATTTTTTCGAATGATGTATTTTTGTGTCAATCTAAGGGATCTGTAAAATTCTTTGGTTTGTCGAGGTTTTTTTCTAACCTGAAAATTCAATTTCTTCGAAAATTGCCCGTGAGTTTTCCTTATTACGAAAAATTTCAATATTTAAATATTTAAACAGCGAATTGCCTATTTCGTTTTATTTTTCACACGTTTGTTTTAAGCCAAAGTCATGCCGACTATCAATTTTATAATTTTTTTTACCACAATATTTAATTTGTATAAAAATACTAAAGAAAGTCTTTCTTTCTTGGCATAGGTGCAAAAAATTCAGCGCGATATCTCAGTTTTAAGAAAGAATTTTGGATAGTAAATTTTCTTAATCTAAAATACTTGGAAAAAAGATGGAAGAAAAAAATACTACTTTGATTCACGAAAATAGTTTTTTTCTTCTTCTTAAAAACATTTGGTGTCAATCGTGATTTTTCCTCCAGGTTTTATTGAACTGACTGAGGGAGTTATATGGTTTATAGAATTCAAAAAATCGATTTTTTTATTTTGCGTATTTATATAGCAAATTCTCTCAAACATACCATGCTACAATTTTAGAAAGATCCAGGCATCATGGATATAGTTATGCTCGTTTGAGCCCGCGCGCTTCATGCGTAAATTTGTAGACATATGCGGCTCTGCAAGCCTCCGTCCTCTTATTTAGTGCTTAACTCAATATACAGGGTGCGTACGGTATTTGAGGACAACTTGAGAGTAAAATTAATTAGCTTGTATTTTTAACAAAATTTTAAGAAAATTTAAAGAATTTTTTATACAACGTTAAATTAATATATAGCTATAAAGTTATTCAATAAAATCGCCATTAGCAGCAATAACCTCTTCGATCCGGGTCCGGAAACGATTACATGCCCGAATCAAATGCTCCTTGTTCATATTGACCATAACGGCATTAATAGCAGTCTTCAGCGAAGAAGTGGTATTATGAGGACGCTTATTGGTCGCACGCTCAACTACGCCCCATACGTAATAATCCAAAGGATTAAGGTCTGGGGAGCTACGTGGCCATAGGTTCGGTGTTATGTGGTCATGAAAATTTTGGGCCATCCAATCTTGTGTCGCCATCGCTTTATGTGAAGGAGCAGAGTCTTGTTGAAAAATGTATGGTCTGCATCCGCTTACATTGTCTATCCAGGGTTTCACTACCATCTCCAAAACCTCGTTGTATGCAACAGAGTTCACTCGAAGTCCTTGAGTAAAAAAGTGTGGTGGCATAACATGTCCTTCGTTGCTGACAAGACCTAAAACAGTGGCTGGGAATTTTGTGAGCATAACAACAGGAGCCTCCGTAGGATTTGAACATAGCCATCTGTCATTTCTGCGATTGGTCTTTTGATCTTGGTCAACATTTTTTTCGTCGGAAAAAAACCATAACATTTTGGGCGCCTCAGGGTGTTTGATTTTGTTTAAAAGACGTTTTGATCGGAGAATTCTCTGTTCCCGTGTTCGTTCCGACATGAACTGTCCTCTGCGCAGCACGTAAGACTTATACTGAAGGTCTTCGTGGACAACTCTACGAATAAGGCGCTCAGAAACATGAAGCTCACTCGCAAGGACCCTCATTGATTTTGAAGGGTCCTCGTCTATGATCGCTTGCACTTGCTCTAAAAATTCTGCAGATCGGACAGTATCAAAACGTTGTTCGTGCTTTTTGCGTTTTGCAACCGATTCTGTATCGCCTCCTGATGCTTCCAATTCACGGCGAACCTTATGCACGAATAAACGGGCGCAATTAAGAAAATTAGAGATCTCTAAATCTGTATGGTTCGCACATATAGCGACGATGACAGCATGTCTCTTCATTTCTTGAGTGATGTTGTAGTCCGCCATTTCTTATCTGAAAAGGAAAAAAACATAAAAAAAAAATTCGCGAAGTTATAGTCACATTTATGCATGTCCACAAATACCGTACGCACCCTTTATATTTGCAGATGCTCGAGTGATACGTGAAAACAAGTATATTATACTGTAATATTGAATTTTCAAAGGAAAGCCCACCTCATATTCTTAACCTAACCGATTTTGAACATGTGTAACGCTTTGAATTTCGTAGTAAAATCATCTACAAAGCGTTGCATTATTTTTCAAATAAAAATGAATCAAAAAGATTGCATGTCGGCCAAAAAATTTAAACACTCAATGGCTCATTTGACGTAAAGTGTGAAAAATTATCGAGTTTTCACCTTCTAAATTTTCGTTCAGATTTTTCTTATCATCATAACAATATGTGAAGTATAAAATTCGTAATAGTAACATATCATTCAGCCAATATAGCCGACGAGAAAATGTTTTCATCAGCACTTTGACATATCGGCGCGCCAAGCTACCGATAAAGAAAAGCTATATTTGTAATTCCATCCATCTTTATAAAATTGTTTTGCTAAAAATAAAGAAAAACCTTCCTTTTAATTTTCAGTTTTTTATTTACCTTGCGGAATCGATTTTCGAACGCTGATCATAAAATTACAAGGAAGGTTTTTCTTTATTTTAAGCAAAGAAAAGCTCTTGCGCGAAACGGAAAATCGGAAAAAAATTTATGCGTTTCGTTTTTTTATCCTTAAATGCGCATTCATTTAAGCCTACAAATTCTCAACAATTTGAAATCTCAAATATCTGATCTGGACGGATCTAAAATGGTCCCATCTTGATTCAACTCAGGGTGTCAGCTGTATGAGGTTTGACCGCGAGGCTTGGGTACTCGTCGCAGCCGGTCCGTAGAACCCGAAGGTTGTTATATAATATTGTTGCAATTTTTACATGGTGAAAGTCTTGCTCGATGGTTATCCCAAAGGAGTAACTGTTCACTGTGAAAAAGTTATAGTGCTGAAGCTATAGAAGCTGAAAAGCTCTAACCTAAAAGAAATAATCTTTGAAAGCGATAAAAAGAAAGTCGGAGAAGAAAAAGGTCAGGGAGAAAAGAAAGCGCCACCTACAACGAAAAAAGTTCCAGCTCTAAAAACTGCAGCATTAACGAATAAATTGATGACGCGGCAGAGACGCGTGCTCGAAACCAGCTTGAGCTTGTTTGAAGAAGCTCATCTTCGAGTCATTCATCAAGCCAAGGTATTTTATTGATTCTTTCGACGCGATAATCGATTTTTTGACCCGAAATGGAAAAACACGAGAAATCTGCTTTTTGGTTAGTGTGACGACCTCGGTCTTTTCCAGTGCTAGGCTAAGCCCACTGACTGTTATCCACTAACTAACTAACTAACTCACTCGGCGCAATATTGGAGCTGTCACCTTTAATGCTAGCTGTGCGTGGCATTTCATAGGTCTGGGCAACAAAGCGAGCCTTGCATCACTCCTGATGCCACACCGAGTCTTCGTCAACCCCCAAAGTGTCATTGACTAGCTTACTCTCCTTGAGGTAGTCCTTCAATATGCGCGCCAGATACTTTCGACACGTTGAAATATTCCAAAGAACCGAAAATATTTGCCCATATGGTTGGTCGGCACAAGCCTCTCCTCTTTACGAAATTTGGGGCCCACAGCCTACTGCAGGCAAGGGTTGAATGTGCTGAGCAACATGTCAGGGCAAAGTTGGTCCATAAACTGTACCACATCTGCTGGGATACCGTCTGCGCCTTTGGCCTTTTGAGTTTTTGAAATTTTACCGATACGTCCAGCTCGATGGCACTGAAAACAGGCACACAACAGGATATTCCTCGTATGAAGCATCAGGATAACTCAGGACGCATAGCCGAATAACATTTTCTATTTTTGCTGTTTCAAGCACACAGGGCCTGTATGAGGTTGTGAGTTTCCGCAATATAAGCTTAAAGCTCAGATCCCACAGGATTCGGCGATGATCTTAATGATATTTTGCCAGCATCGAGCCTTGCTCTTATTAATCAACCTCCGGAGAAGTTTTCTAGTTGCCCTGTATTCGATCCATCTCGATCCCTTGAACTTTGAGATTCGCGGCAAAGTCTGTGAAATTCTTCGCTTTTCAGCGATTTCTGTTAACTACCAGTACATAGCAGGCTTATCTTATTATAGCCGTCGCCTGGGCGTAGAGTAGTCGCACGCAGGCGTGCTGAGACGTGATGTTTTCGGCTTAGACGCTCCTAGCCTTCGTTGAGATCCCGTCATGGTTCCACCGCTCATGAAAACTCCGGCAGTCGTGCAGTACGTTCAAAAGTTTTGAATGCAATGTGATCTCTCGCTGAGTTGTCATCTACAAGGTGTCTCAAAAGAAATTTTATAATTATTTAGCTTACTGCGTGAACGCAACGTATCCGAAAGGCCCGGGGGTTATGTCAATCGGTAGCCTGGCTCTTGGGAATTCAGTCGCTATGGAGCGTTTCTCGGGAGCAGACCGCGCGTTGTGCGTGCGAGAGTTTTACAAAAACGGCGATTCGGCAACTGTAGCGCGTAGAAAATTCTGCAGTATTCGAGGTTTTCGCCACTTAAATGATGCGCCAAGCATTCCTCTCATTCGACATTGGGTTCAAAAGTTTGAAGAGACCGGTACAACGCTGGATAAATCAAAATCCGGGAGACCTAGGTCATGAAGAACGGTAGAAAACGTGGAGAATGTTAATCAGTCTGTTCGTGACGACCCGAACCTTTCAATTCGGAAGCGCGCAAGTGCTTTAAATGTGCATAGATCATCATTACATCGCATTATGCACAAAGACCTAAAGCTGCACAAATCCCCAAAAAGTGTCTTTTAATAATTAATAAACATTTTTTCTTTATACGACTTACTTTTTTTTTAATCGATCCCCTAAATATAAAACTTCTTTTGAGACACCTTGTAGTACCCTCCGTTTGTGTATTGTAGGTACTATAGACCCCGAAGCGAAGCGTCACGTCCGCAATGATTCCCACGCAACCTCTTCCCCGAAGGGCTGGTATGTTCCCAACGTTTATGCCAATAAGTTTCGTCCTAGCCGTCATTCCTAGGATTTTTTCGTTTTCTCTAGGTACCGCAAATCTGCACGTGGCATTTGATCGCCTTAATATTGAAGTCACTGCCAAGAAGAATTCGCTCTTCCATGCTCGGGACACCTTGCACCAGCTCAAAGAGCTTGCTCTTATGGAAAGAAATTAAGTGTGAGTTAGACAATTATGAACGTCATGTCCGCATACCCAATCAACTCAAAGACTTCCCCGCTGGAGCAAGTTCCAACTGTGGACGGAACACTTTGCCGCACTAAGATGGCGGCAGTGCCAGTTTGGTCACAGTACCATCAAGTCTCCCCTTTTTGAGTTTTTGCTCAGATATCAGCAGAAGAACGACTTTTATCTCCTAACCAACCTGGTTGGGTAAGTTTTGTGCGATGGCACTACGACGCAGGTTGATCTGCAGGATCTGGGTGAATTTTTGACACTTTCTCTTCCTAAGTGTCTCTTTGAACTCTTGGCCCCTACCACTTCCCGGAGTATGAGCAATATTTTCTGGCTTCAGTCCCTTAGCGTTACTTACCTTATGGCTGGGAGCGCTACAATTGCACTACAGGTTACCACGATCAGTTGAAGATCGTGGCAATTATAGCATCAAACTAGGACCACTCACCGGCTTATTCTGCACACAACCCAGTCGATTTTGATTTTCTCCTTGGCCAAGAGTTGCAATGCGTCTTTCCCTTGAATCTTTATTTTTGCGACCCTTTACACTCTAGGATTGGTAGGCGTCCACCTTATGCCGGAAGAGTTTGACTTAGAGAGAAGACTTCTACTTTTTCACAACCGTAACGCAGGCATGTCTCTGATTTCCAAAGAAGCCATTGGTTGTAATGTCGAGATAACAGCTTTAGAACCATGGAGGTCCTCGGCCGCGTTTTCGAACAAGTCCTTGTTAGTGTACTCCGCCTCGAGTTCTACTGGAAGGCGACGGGCTTCTCTATCAGCCAGATTTACTCAAAGAGATAAACAATAAGGATATGAGCGGAAGCCCTCCCGTCTGCCGGATTGATTAGTATAGCATTCCAACGCTGCTTGCGTCTGGTCCTTTAAAGCATTAGGCGGCTTCGTTTTGGCCTTCGTGCTTTTTGGACACCTATTTGGTTATCTTTTATCGAAACCGCCGATCTTCTGCCCTCGCTGACTGCACTTTTCTCGCAGCCTTTTGTAGTACCTTGAAGCGTACGAGTTGAAAATCAGCATCTTTTGCCATTCTTTGACTCATTTCTGTTGCTTCGGGCGTTTTGCCCTTTTTCCCTGATCTGGCTTTACTGGGCTATATGCCGCCCTTTGGCGGTGCGGGGTTTTTTTTTGCGAGTTTTATTTTCGGTTCAGAGTCGGCAAGAGGGTCTAGTTGCTGCCGAGAACTTTCTTAAGTTGCTGGGGAATGGTACTTGGGGTTAATGGCATCAGTCTCCAACGCCTCCAGTACGTTTCTTGTGTTATTAGCTCCATAAGCTTGAGCAGGAAGAGTTGTGTCGACAAGGACTTTCATCGTTAATGCAAAATGGTCGATGGAAGTTCTCTTGTGAGCTATGTTTCTGCTGTTTTGGGTAGGCTTAGATACTCTTTGAATCGGAATCAGTTGCAGTTTGGCCTGACGGCAAACATGCTTGCTTCTGTGATCTATTCAGTTATAGCTTTCCATTCTTCAGGAGCCAAGAGTTCCACCACTGAAAAATGCTCTCCTTAACATATTATTGTTCCATTACTTCTCTTATTTATAGAAAGGAAATAATTTTGAATATCCGTAAAAAATCCAAATTTGATCAAAATTCAGGAGAATTATAAACTAAACGAGGCAGACGAAAATACTGCTATACTGCACTTCCCATTCTTTTTTGTGAATGAATCACAACAACAAATAGAATTGCCATAATGTATGATTAGTTTATTCTAGCAACACTATATTGAATTCGAAAACCACCCCCCATAATTTTAGCAGGAAACTAAAATTTAAAGACTACGTTGCAAATCTTCCCATTGATTAAATAGGACGTATCAGAATTAATACTTAATAAAAGACTTATTTTTTTCGTTAAAAGTATGTATTCTGACGAGGATGGAATTATTATTTTTCCTCGGAACATTTCGTCGTTCACCGTCACTTCCTTTTATTCATCCCCAGACGCATTTCGGCGATGCACCATCATCGGTGTGATGTTCAAATATATGTAGGTCCATCGTTTAGGCAAACACGTAGTTGTTTTTTTATTCAGGTCGGAAGCAGTCCGTGATCTTTTCATTTCGAGGAGGGTTTATGATTTGGTCTCGGGCTTCTTTCCCTGTTGTTGTCGTATGAATCGTTTAGTTTAGTTTTAGCTACTCGAAGATTATGTCCGAATGAGTGCCTGTTTCGTTGATGATACGCCCGACAAATGTTTCGTGTTTGTATATTTCCATGTTTTCGTGTGTCGTTCTTTATGTTGTATACGTAGTTCCTTTACTGCTTTCTTGACGCGATTTGGTATACATTTGTTGTTAATCATGAAGTTTGCGAAGTTTAACTCAGTTGTCACATCTGGTTTTCATACTCTTTTGTACTAGTTCCTCATGTGCTCACGAAATTTTGTCCTTATTTTTCTTCCTGATTTAATGTTGTAGTTGAAACGGATGTAGTTTTGCTTCAATGTTGTTTTGAGCAGGATCATGAGCAGTGTAGGAAAGTCTTTGTAGGATATTTTCTAATTTTCCTACATTTCATTTCTTCAATGAGGTTTTCTGTTTTTGAGATTTTTTTTCGTTGCTCATTAGTACTGTTGCGTTCCCTTTGTCTGCTTTTGTTGTTAAAACATTGTATTCAGTTATTTTAAGGTTTTTTTAATGTTTTTGTTTCATTGTGTGGTACTTTCTTTGAATTTATCTCTTTTCAATAATTCGTCTTTATTCGTACTCGGCTTGGTTTTGCTCCTCGACAAGGAGCGTAGATATTGCAACTTCTGCGTCCAACATGGTGTCTTTGATTTGCTTTTTCTTTTTGTATTGGGTATGGGAAAAGTTTCCGCCATTTTTTCGAAAAAGTTTTTAGTTTATTTCAACACTGAAGAATACAGTCATGGCATTCAAAGTATGCACCATTTCAAGCTATGACTTTCTCCTTTCATTTAGTAGATAGATTCTCGGCGGAAACAATCCCCATCCTTTGATTCGATCCAGTCATTGATTAATTTTTCGATGCCTTCATAAGAAGTAAATCGTTCTCCAGTGAGGGCCGATTGCATGGACCGGAACAAATGGAAATCCGAAGGAGCAATGTCTGGAGAATACGGAGGGTAGGGCAAGATTTTCCAATTCACACTTTCCAAATATTTTAGCAAAGTCAGCTAGTCATGCATGTCATTTCCTCCTAGCCGTTTTTCTTTCAGAGCTCGATTCAGACAGGTGAGTTGCCGTCGGTACACATCCTCAGTGATTGTTTCAGATGATTTCAGAAGTTCGTAATAAGTGACATGCATCGATGAAACCCTTTCTGTTTTGTTGTGGAAGAAGCATCTCGCTCGTCACTAAACGCCGTTCGATGTTCTTCTCTCTCAGTTGATGCGGCACCTAGGTCCCAGCTTTTTGGATCATTTCCATGGCGTGCAAGCACTTATCGACGGTAGATCTGTCAAAATTTAACTCGTGCGACAATTATTCTAGGCTTCGACTTGAATTTTCATCTACAATTCCCGTAGTTGTGAATTTTCAAACTATGTCGGTGGCCCTTCATAAACTTTATCAGTCACGTCAAATTCATCATTTTCAAAAAGTGGAAAACACTCTCTGCAAGTTCTCTTAGATGGAGCATGATCACTTTAACATAGAAAATTAAGTTGTTTGGACTGCTTTGCTATGGTTGGTTTCGATAGTTATTGAAAAACACACAATTTTCCTTTAAACCATAGAATTTATTTAATAAGTTTTTTTTAACATATACCGATATTTCGGAAGACAGTTGCTTCCTTCCTCAGTGCTAACTGATTCATAACTTGGAAAATCAACCCTATATATACATGCCTATCCTAATTAAACTTAGTTATCCCCTAATTAACAAAAGGAACCATTAACAAACCGACCATTGTAAATTATTTTTATTGGCAGTATACCTTTATCTAACTTATTTAGCCGTAAGGCTTAATCCCTCATAAGGTTATTATTTTGGGTGAATTTGAAAAGAGATGAATAGGCGTTACATTGATCTTGATTCATCCTGTTGGTTTTCGGTATTTTGAATATCTCCAGGCTTTCGATGACGTCTAATTTTTGGTACTGTTTTACCTGTTTGATCACTTTTAGATCCTCCGTCCTGATCTTGTGTCCCGTTTCCACAATATGTTTTGCCACCGTTGATTTTAAATCATAATGATATGTGCCGTTGATTTAAAGTACACATAAAGTAATGATTTAACATTTACAGACATGATGACAGGATAGAAGTAGAGATGGCCAAACGCGTCAACTCCTAGCAACCTGTGTTGGAAAATGTACCCCAAGAAAAGAACGTCAAAATTGACGACAGTATACGGTATTCTTATCACTAACCTTTGGAAAGCATGTTTTCGGTTGTAGCATATTCAATTCATCCTTTCTTGATTCTGTTGACGAGATTTTAGTTTTAATTTTATCAGCGAGATCAAAATGGTCCCAAGGACCATGTTTTAACCACCGATTCCCCTAAATCATTGTTAAATTCTAATTTGCCGCGAAAAGCATCACTACGTTTTTCTTAACCAACTTGCTTACTAATTCAAGTCTTTCATGTGTGTGCTTGTTCATAATCGTATGAGGGAAATCAAATGGTTATTAAATTTATGTACTAAACTTTTTGAACAAGTGGAATTTTATTGGGAGTGGTCAATGATTAGGGTATTCCATTAAGCAGTTTGAATTTGCAATCAAAAATCTTCAATTCCGTAAAGAAATGGTGTCTGCCTTGCTGAAGAACTATTATTTGGAAAGTCCATGGAGTGTTTGTTGCTAATTACATACGTGAAGGTTGAATTTGCTGGGAAATTGCACATGGTGGATAATAGTAGAGAACATTTCGATCTGCGGGCTTAATAATTTGCTGAATCGGCTCGATGTAATCGGTTTTGCTGTTTGTAATAAACATTTTTTTCTAGATGAGTCCACATAAAACCAAGACAGCTGAAACGATTTTCTGGTTCTCATTCTCGTTTTTCCATGTTACATCTGATAATGACCACTAAATTGCTGGCAATGCACTAAGCGTTTGTAGCCATGCCAATACGTTGTTAAGTATTGAACTGTGGTCAAAAACATTCTGGTGGCATTTTGGAATGCATGACGCATTATTTATCCAAAAGAAAAGGCTATTTTTGTTTACGATCTGCCATTGTTGTTGCTTCCCATCCGAACATGAAGATCTTGCAACAAAACCTTGGACTCCCTACTACGGAATGAGCTTCCTACAAGCTTAGTATCGAATACTGCTTGCTTAACTTGGGCTCGTTGCTGCATCGCTAATTTCCTAGTCAGGTGCCTAATTATTACGTAGTAATCGCATACTCATAGTAGCGCTTTCAAAAAATGCAAACATTAGTTAATTATGCATTCGTACTTCGGGGAACAGTGTCGGTAAGATGGTCGACTCCTTAGAACTTTGCTACTAGATGTGCAGCTTTTTTTCGAAGTTGTGCTTATCAAGTTTTCGATTAACATATTCTGAATAGCTGCGAGCTTGCTTATCACAAACCGTTTATTTCGAATAAAGCAGTTTTTCAACAAAAGCCACCATTACTTTGAGCAAGATCAGTATCAGCTCCTTAACTGGAATTGCGACCTTGTCGACCTCACTTTACTGCCGAGCGAATAAGATTCTTCATACGTGCTACAGAATACAGGAATACAGTTCCGATGCGGCAAGCGTTGCGCTGAGACGGTTCTCTCGTGTTAACATATTGTTTGTGAAGTAACTTCGGTTCGGCAAAGCCATTTCCAGCGTTCACCATGGCTCCTGGTGTATCTAAGATAGTGCCCGCGGCTTTACTGAATTTCAGTGTTGTGTTTCTGAGCGTTTGTTTATTATTTTCGCTGGTGAGTTGCCCTTACATAATAACAATATCATAATAAACAGCGAAGACGACGCCGCGGCTACACATTTGTCACTCATTCAAATAAGGCATTAATTTATTTATTTATATTTAACAAGCCGGCGACAAGGCATTGAAGTATTTTTTAGAAGTCGTTACTTGTGGTGTCATTGAATAGCTAATTTACGTGTTTAGCATGGTGTGAATTCCAATGCGCATGCATGAAAGCTTATTTATTGGAATTCTTCTAAGCACATTCCGAAAAAAAACTGATATGAATTGGCGGAGTTAATTTTTGCTGTTTTTTTTTCGTCTAATTAAAATTTAAAATTCAACTGGAGCGGAAAATGAGTCTGCACACGAGCTGGTTATCAAGTGAAATTTTAACAAACTTTGTATTTTGATCAGTGCTGCAACATTTGAAATTTCAACAGCACAATTTCTTTTTTCTTTCCATTTTCTGGCATCGAAACACAGCCGAAATTGCTAATGCTTTTTAACCCAAGCTTAAGTTATTAGACCTCAGCGGTTTTGAATGATAATTATTGACCTATATGAAATTATAAACTTATTGCGTACCAAGTTTATCAAGTGCACGTAATGGTTGCAAGTGTTAATGACTACATCCTGAAGTCAAAATTACGAATTGATGTCACTTGCAACAACCAGCCCGGGTCTTATATAAAATTTTTTTATTTGGTTCCATACCAACCTTATCTAGTATTCCCATGGAATCTCCACGTGAGGATTTATTGATGCAAGGAACCGGAGCATGGAATTTGCACGTGAGGATTTATAGGGTGGAAGGAAATGGGGCGAAATAGGTAGATCTCCGAATCAGCTCACTCACAGTCCCTGGCATAAAGTTTACAATTACTTCTGAAAATTTACAATTTTTTATTTAATTATTTTTTTCTCCATCAAAGCTTACATACCTATTTATGAATGATTTTTTTTGAACATCAAAGTATAATAACGTTCAGTATTTTCAAGTCGGGGGAGAAAAATGAAATAAAATCAGATAATGATAAGGTAAGAGGAATGGAGTTATTGGTGGGAAGGTTGTAGTGGAATATTAATAGACAAAAAATAAAAATAAAAACAAAAAAATATACTTATATTGTATAATAAACAAACCTAGAGCAAACTGCAGCGAAGAAGGAAGAAAGTGTAAGGATCATAACAATTGAAAATACAAAGACCGCAGAATGGCGGCCGAAGGATGTTACTTCATTTGGCGTGGAGGGTGGAAGGTTTCCATGTTATGGAAACAAACACGCCCTGAACCCCCTGAGCATTCCACATACAGTGGCTCACAGCTTATTTCAACCAACACGTTTTGAAGTTTTTGAGAGGCTATAACTTTTAAACAAAAACACATATAAACAAAAGTTAAACATTGATTAGTAGATCTATATTTTAAGTATAAGCAAAGAACATAATTTATTTTCATACATAATTTTTTAGCAAGTTGCATGCAAAAACCTCAAAATTGTTACGAAAATAATGTCACAGCTTATTTCAACCAGCTAACAATAAGAATACTTTCTTGTATATTTTTAACATCATGTTTAAATTTTAATACTTAGTATGACCTCCCTTCTTATCGTACGCCGCCTTCATTCTTTTTGGCATCGATTCTACTAGCTTCAGACACGTTTGGGGGGTTATCTTCGCCCATTCCTCTAACAAAGCTTTTTTAAAATCAGTTTTATTGGAAATTTGATAGTTGCGGATGTTTAGCTGCAACCACAGCTTAGTTATTTTAAATTTAGTTAACCACAAATTTTCAATCGCATTAAGATCCGGTGATTGGGCTCGAGGTTGCATTAGATGGGGGCATTTTAAAATGAGCCATTTCTGAACAATGTTTGAGCCATGTCTGACTTGTGTTTGGGGTCGTTATCTTGGTAAAAGTAAAAATCTGACTCTATGCCAAGTGTTCGGGCACTTTGTAGTAAATTTTCTTTTAATATATTGAGGTACATTGTTTCTATGAACTCCAAATTACCAACCCCGGCAGCCGACATACAACCCCAAACCATGACGCTTCCACCACCATGTTTCACGGTTGCCTTTAAATTCTTGTTTTCCAACTCTTTATTTGGTTTACGCCAGACATAGGTTAGCTCATCGGAGCCAAAAATATTAAATTGTGACTCATCCGAAAATAAAACCTTGCCCCAGAAGCTCATATCTTTAGAAAGATGCTGTTTCACGAAAGTAAACCGACACTGTTGTTTTTTTTGGTAATGAAACGTTTTTTGCAAGCAACTCGGCCGTTAAAGTCATGCTTTGGTTAAACTTGGCGAATATTTTCAGCACTACATGACTTACCCAACCCATGGTTAACCTCGATGGCCAATTTTGGTACTGATAATTTTGGGGTTTATGCTCTGCACTGTCCCGTCGCTTAAATTAACCAATTCTGCTATTTTCCGCTGAGAATTGCCATTTTCAAAATGATGGAGGACCAATTTACGCTGCTCAATAGTGGAACGTCGTCCCATTATCAAAGAGATTTTTTTCTTAAAAACTATTGATGAAATTAAACTCAAACCACTTTAACAAATTACCGAAAAGATAGAGAAAAACGATAGGAGACAAAAACAACGCAATTTTATTCAATAACCGATCTCTAATGCTCGATAAACACTGTGGTTGAAATAAGCTGTGAGCAAAATTATTGATGACAAATTCATTTTCCGTTCCTTACTACAGGAGAACAAATATTTTCCGAATTTGTCTTTCACTCCTTCAATTTATGTTTCTTTGTTTATAGTTCTGCTTTTCAAGTCCCTTTAAACCTGCCTTTTCTTACAAGTTAAACCTTCTCAAAATCTGAAAACAGTGTTGGTTGAAATAACCTGTGAGCCACTGTATTTCAGCACACACACTCAATAAAGATCTAACCGCTTCATTTTCTTATTTTTTTATATTTCTTAAGCTAATTGCCTAAGAAAACAATATATTCGAAAATCGAGGGACTCATAAAATATTTCGAATCATGGAGCGTTTGAAATATCAAATGGTTCGAAATTTTTGAGAGAAAATAAATAAAATATCGGATTGTTAAGTGTTGATCAATAATTATTATAAACTGCTATTCTTTTACAATGACAAAAGTTAAGACGTACATTCGTGTACACATTTATAACGTGAATCAATTAATCTTTTGAAAGAACTCTGCTTTACTGGCTTGTTTCAAAGCACCTTGCTGCTGCTCAGACTGCTCAATAACTTTTTTTTAAGAGAAAAAGAGCTTGAAATGCCTTTTCATCACTTTCCTTTTGCTTCATCACTTGTCCAACTTTCCAAAGACAGAAGCTTTGTAAGGTATCAAATGAAGCTCTTGCTTCCTTACCTGACAACTTTGCCAAAGGTTCTGATGTATCGTCCTCACCTTCATCGTTGCTTTTATCATTCGTATCTGTCGCACATAAAATTTTGCTATCAGTTAGTGAATCTGAGACAGTAACATCTTCATCCACTCGAACGAAGTCTGAAAAATACACACGGCTGATGTAAACTTCTGATGTGGTTCAATTACTAGTTCTTCGTCATCCATAATTCTAGGAAGATTCTCCTGATCTTCTTTTATGAAACTGGATTTTTTGAAGCAGTTGAGAATCGTTAGGGGTGTTACAGCTCTCCATACCTTGTCAATCAGTTTAATAGCTATCAGAACCATGATATTTGCAGTTAGCTGCTTGTCGAGAGATTCTAAATCGAGCTTAACAATTTCTCTAGTGATAAAACATCTTAAAATTATGGATGATCCCTTGGTCCAATGGTTGCATTTTGGAAGTTTTGTTCGGCAGTACGAAGTAGAGGTCTACGTTGGACAATGTAGGAGGACTGTTGTGGACAGTACAATTATCTAAAAATAATAAAATTTTCCACTTTTTTCGTTTAATGTTACCATTAACAGTTAAAACCCAATTGTAAAAAAGTTTTGTCATCATCCAAGCTTTTTTTGGTCGCACGATAATCAGTAGGAAACGATTTCACTCCTTTGAAACATCGCAGTTTTATTGCTTTTCATATCATTAAGGGTTTCAGTTTTCTCGATCCGTCCATATTTAATGCAATTAAAACTGTCAACTTCCCTTTAAAAAGTTTTTCCGCATGACATTTTCCATCTTTAAAAGTAAGCGTTGTGTCCGATAAACATTTGAAAAATAGGCCAGTTTCATCAATATTAAAAATGTCTCGGGCATTATAGTTTTCAATCAAAGTCTTCAATTTACCGTGCCAATCTAAGCAAACTGCATCATTAACTCTTCCATTTTCTCCACAAACTTTTTCAAACACAACTCCATTTCTCTTTTTGAAATTAGTGAGCCATTCTTCACTTGCCGCAAAGTTTCTAAAGCTTAGAATAGCTTCTATCTTTTGCTTTTTCTTTGAACAAGTTTAAACAAGTAGACACTTTTCTTTTAACAAATAGACACTTTTTGTCCTCTACACTGTCGTAGTCAAATAAACAGGCTTTCTTCTAGACGAGGAAATTCGCCTTTAGTAGTTCTTTTCCGTACTCCAGCATTTTGAACAGCATAAGATTTCTCCTTATGCTTTATTATGGTTTAGAGAGTCCTCAGAGCAATCTTAATTTTTTTTGCAACATCATTTTCGTCTCACCTTTCTCCACTTTTTTGACTGACTTCTTCTTTTCAACAATCGTCAGGCATATATACTTTTCAAGGACTCATAACCAACAAAAACATTTAATCTGTATACAACCAACGAAAGAGTAACAGTAACTGAAACATAACTAATAAGGCCAATTTCGAACTTTGTCGAACTAATCATACCAAAAACAAAGGTTAGATTTAATTATTTGCTTTTCCATTATATGTGCTATGTTTTTTATTCTTTAATTGCGATAAATAAATATTTCGGGAATAAGTTGCTCCCTTCTTCAGTGTCAATTATTTTCTGATGCTAAATGGTCTTTAAAGGGGTATTTATACTAAGTTAACACAAAGTCCTAATTGTCTAAGGTCTAGTTACTATTGGATTTTTTTATAGGCTTCGTACCTGTCATTGACTTGCTTATGCTTAATTAAGGTCTTATTAAAATGGAGTTTTATTTCCTACGTACATGTCTAAGTACTTTAATTATTATTATGTCTTTTCTATTTTACTATTTCGCTACTTCACCATATCCAGGAGGCCAAAGTATCCATTTCCAACATCGTAATTGAGCCTTGTTTTGGTTGGCTGCCTCATGAGCCACACTGATTCGTACCCGTCCAGCTTTTTCATGTTTCTCACTTCCTTTACTACCGTGAGATCGTTACATTCTATTTTGTGTCCTTCGCAAATGTGTTTCGCTATTGGAGATTTCACGTTTGCCACGTTTCCTCGTCTTATCGCTAAGTGTGCCTCCTTTGTTTGCTCCTCGAATCGTATTTTGATATTTCGTCTTGTTTGTCCGATATATGCTTTATCACAGTGATTGCATTTGATTTTGTAGATATCGCTCTTCTTTCTTCTTGCTGTCCTTTATGTTTCTGAGCCTACTCTTTAGTTGAAACTGGACACTGCTTGGGATCTGCAATCATCTGGATCAGCAATCTGCTTAAGGCCCCAGTTAGCTCTGAGTTTATGACCACTGCCTTTTGTTGTTCTCTTTGCTTGTGGCTTCTAATTTGAGTGTAGAGTTTAGTAAAGCCAGCTCGTCTTCTTCTTGCTTTGATTTTCCTCATCATTCCTGAAATCATCCTGGTTTCATATCCGTTTTTCTTCGTTGTATCCAGAATGTAATTCATTTCCTTAATTCGGTTTTCCGTGCTCAAGGGTACTGACATCATCCTATGTATCCACGCTCGGAAAGACGGAATTTTTTGTGAGTATGCGTGTTTTGATGTCCTCGGTACGGTCCTTTGGGTGCTTGTGTTTTTTCTGTATATGTCCAATTCTAATTTTCCGTTAGCTCTTATTATTTTAAATCAAGGAAGGGTAGTTCGTTGTTATTTTCCTCCTCAATTATAAACTTAATATTTTTATGGATGTTGTTTAATTTCGGTAGCAAGTTGTTTATGTCCTTCTCTTTTACTATGGCGAAAATATCGTCTACGTAACGAACCTAAAATTTGGACATTAGGCCTGCTTGTTCAATCTTTTCTTCGATCCACCTCATGAAAATCACGCTTAAAAACGGTGGCAGAGGGTTACCCATCGGTGCTCCAGACTTCTGCTTGTAGTAATTCCCTCTAAAAGTGAATTAGTTTTCCGACATGCATAGTGTTGCCAACTTTGTGATTGTTCTTGCTTTTTTCTTTCCTTCCATTGCTGGATCTTTTTGGATCGTTAATTTGTTTTAACGAGAAGTTCGAATTAGCGTAGGTTTGAATTGTGAAATGTTCCTCTCCAATTCCCTCAATTCATTGCCACGGATCTCAGCGAACTTGACTTCCACATTAGGGCGAAATTTGTCACACAATGTATCTAGGTGCAGCTGAACAACACCAATATCGTTGCCTTTCGATTTCCTGATTGATGTGTTTCTGTTCCTTTGCTACCGCATATAAACAGCACTTTGCAATTTTTACGCAATCCGCTGTCGTTTTTATTAAATAATCAATTGGGCAAATATCGCGATTATCTTTATCTTTTATCTGCATCCTTTGCACTTAAATTGATTATCTACTAGATATATCCATAGAAACTTTGTCACTTAAATTATATTATATGTATATACAAGAGTCGCGATCTTATCCTTATCGATCTTATCATATTCTTTTATTAATCATCACAATTTTACACAACTCATAACACAAATCAAATAACGGCCAAACAATTGCCGTATCCTTCCGGATCAAGTTGTATCAATTGGTTGTTACAAGTTGTATCAAGTTGGATCAATCAATCAAGTTGATTTTCAATAGGCAACAGAAAAAGGTCAACGACTGATTGTTGAAAAATTTGTTTTCACGCTGATTTTATGGCAGTTTGATTACAATTTGAATTCTTCTACTTTATTTTCCTTGGTCCTTCACTTAAACGCTACTTTATCTTCTACTTTAGCTTTATCTTTACTTTTTCTATTAGTTTAACTTTTTCTTGCCATCTTGCGTACTGATCTTTACCTTTTTTGAATGCAACTAAACACCACCAACACCCAAACTATATTTGCTGCAAATTTCTCGAAAGCGTTCCGCTAGATTCAAATTGGCACATGGCAGGTCGGTCATCCTCTGAGACTTTAAACGAAATTTTTATATTTTATTAATGCCTAATTCGGTTACAATTATTTATCGAAATATTACTAAATAACTAAAACTAATTACAAATGCTTTCATTTTAATTCTAGTCTTGGTTCTATTTGATTTCGTATGACTTTCTTTTAAATTAAAATAATATGGGTACAAATTAAAATTTTGATCGAAACTTCATACGATCATAAGAAATAATCTTCATTCAATCGTGCTTGCCGTCTTTTTTTAATGTTTTAAATACTATTTTAACATGGTTTTACAAGCGCATCATTCTCAAACAATTAACACAATTAAAAAAAAACTCATGCCCGTGAGCAGTGCGTGCTAAGAGTAACTTTTCAGGCTTTTGGGTAATTTTTTTCTTTTCGTTGTATTTACTCGTTGTTCAATTTACTGCGCGTTGTTTAATTTATTGTTTTTTCTAGGCAAAAAAAAAATGTTTTTTATTTTCTTTATGCCGCCTATACCACTAAAGAACGGTAAACTTTGTAATAGATTTACGTAGATAAAAATTTTCATTAATATTTTGTGTTGCTATCCCTCACTAATTGCACAATGACGATTCTTCGTGCCATACTCTCAACGATTCTTTTGCTTTCACCCCGCCGTGTCAGAAAAAGGCTTCGAAATCGCGTCCAGAGAGTGATTGGGTATCCTTGACAGTTCAAAAGGAAAACTGAAGCGTCAGGAGACGTTAGAGTGGAGCGATTATTTTCAAGTATCCCTTTCCTTGCTTTTTTCCTACTAAACAAGTAGCCATCTAAAGACAAAATACTTGAAACTTAGCCAGAAAAAATGTGTCAAAAAGTTCAAGGATAATTTCGCATGTTCACAGGTGTTAGTGCGTCGTTCAGAAGCATTGTGCATCTGAGTCTCACACTCATGCCGTAAATAACTTCTACCCCATTACAAAAGAAAGGTTTTCGCTTTCTTTTCTTGAATATAGCATAAATGCATGTACAGCTGTATCCCAAACTCAGCGTGTTCAAACTTTGCTAGCTCCAAGGTACTATCTAGAAGTAGACGGTGATCAGTCACACTTGACATAAGAATTGTTTTTGGTTCTCATTTTAGACGGCTTGGTGCCCATCCTTTTAGTTTTTTTGCTCAGTTTAACGCGGTGTTACACCAGACTGTGCAATGAATCTCGTAAGCTTGTGAAATACCTGAAAACCTCTGACAAATTAGAATTTTACCAGGTATAGATTAATGAGAACTAGAAATTTTTTGGAAAAATTACAGGTCTGTTTGAAAATTATAAAAATACGTGTTTCAAAAAAGTATCTATCGGCTTTTATTCATTTTCGCACTTCTGCGGCAGGTTCTGAATGCCACGATTAAAATAAACAGTTCCTCCTTTAAAGCAAACCAGTTGTCAGCCATTTCGTACGAATCAAAGGGTTGTTCGGCGAGTCCATCTCCCAATGATGCGAACAGATGGTAATCGGATGGAGCTAAGTCTGGATTTTTTTGTGCTAGGGAGCTGAACATTGTTTGTGGCATGGGTGTGGGATTCCCAGATGCGTAATGCTTCTGGAATACCCACTAAACACGTCACATGTCAATCTGGGAACGTAGCTTGGAACCGGTTGACACATTGCTTCGAGTCAGGCCTAGTGTTCCTAAGCCTAGAAGCGCTTGCAGATTATGGGAATCTCTTCTCTAGCAGGAAGAATGAGAGGGGATGGGAGTGCTGGAGGAGACATCTCTCCAGCCTCGGCGTCTCCCAGCACTTCAATACAGTGTTTTTTCAATTTCAGCACAACCTGAGCATTTTGTACCACCTGGAACACTTTAATATATCCTTTCATTTCAAGTTCCCTGTGCCATATTAATTCGTCCAAAACCTGACGATTGATGTTATTCTCTTTGTACAATAGCTCCTCAGCTCATGCCAAACGATTTCAAATGGATCTAAATCTGGTGAAAATCTGGCCATAGTAGCAAAGGAATATTTCCGTCAGACATGATTTTTTAAATTGATTTTGATTGATAAATATATATGAGAAACTCCAGAAGCCGATCTTCGCTTGATGGCAGGACTACAGTCTAGCTTCGTTATCGAAGATCACCTGGTTGGGACGGCGTAATCGGCGAGTGGAATAAACGCATCTGGTGGGCTGGGCTGGACTATGTGTGCAGCCTGAATTCCATGTGGCTTGGCTTCTTCCCCGTCGCCTTTAATCGTCCCAGATTGATGATATTGCCTAAGTTGCTGGGCAAGGATCCCACCGTGCCGAGCTTGTACCGAGGTATATGCCTCCTTCCAACACTTGGAAAAGTCGAAGGGTATGTTGCTGTCTGCCCGATAGGAAGTATGGTAGTATGGTAGTATGGTATTGATAGTCTTCATTGACATCCAAGGAGCATATGACCACCTTTTGTGGCGAGTGGTTCTCGAAAAACTTGCTGCGGTCGAATGTGGGGAGCTCGGGCTTTGGAGGAGCTATATCTCTGGCACAAGTCTACATATTCAAGGTATTTTTGACATAGAGAACCCCAAGAGTGCCAAAGTATTTAATTGTAATCTCGTGATGAATTATCTTCTGACAAAACTAGATTGTTTATGTAAAGCATGTGCATGTGCGGACAACCTGCTCGTTCTAAATCAGCTGATAGTCGGTCGTAACTGGGGATGAGTGTCGCGCGGTATATGCAGTTTGCACATGCCTGCTGTGAATGTGTTGGATTAACTGTCTCCAGTGACAAGACATCGATGATACGCCTGATAGGTGCACTCAGTCGAGGGCATCCTTCTTGGGTACAATACAGCGCAAGTGTGCTCAAGTATGTGAATACGGCCAGATACTTGGGAATACTGATTGGTGAGAGACTGCCGTTCTAGCCTCACTTCAGAGACTTGGAGCGGCGCCTGACGCTACTTGTATGTACGCTGCGACGTATATGCCTGAACGAGTGAGGTCATAGGCATGGCACACATCGAAGAATATACGAGGGTCTGTTTGTCGGTTGTGCTACATATGGGTCACCGGAGTTTTTTTGACTCCGCGATGAGTTTAACTGGCAGAAGGCACATCGGATCTTGTCAGCGTGTAGTGTTATTATGTTTTATCCCTGTTTGTTGGACAGTTTTGACTGAAGCCGTGTAGGTTCTGATAAGGACCCCGACGTTAGACCTGGAGATTATTCGTAAAGGATCAATTTGATTGATTAATTTTCATGAAGGATCAGGGTCATGGATCCAAAAAGTATGAGTATGACCTCTCTGCATAGCTTTTTGGTAGAGGCATGCTTTCCAGTTGGCAGACGAGGTGGAATGAATAAGCAAAAGGGCGTGTGACTTTACAACAGAATCGAGAAACCGTGACTGCGACTTCTGTTGTGGCTTTGTTATGTTTATGTCACCGTGGATTGATTCTAGAGAAATTACAAGTGCATCACTTACCCTTGAAATTTCGTCTAGTTCCCTATTGGATGCGTCAAAGTTCTCCTAATTGAACCTCTTCACAAAAGTTTGCCTTCGATAAGCGGATGCAGTTGCTCGCAGTGCAGACAAATGAGGATTCTGCAGGTGCTTAATGTAATTGTTACGTCCTTGTAGAATAGCACAAGGTCACAGAATAGCACATGTTGTTCATTTACACGTAGTTTATGTCTGGGTGTCATTTCGCAGAGAGTCTGTATAAATGCGGAGTACTCACATTAATTTTGATCTTTAGATTGCCGCTCTCACGAACCTAACGTGGAGTCACCATACCCACTTGCAGGGTCCAAAATTGTAGCCAGTCTTAAATTAGAGGAGGTCGCAATCTGATCAGAGGGTTAACCTCAACTACGGGTTAGAGAAACACCTATGATAGGTTACTGTTATCCCCCTACACGGTGAGGAGCCTATCCTGGCTGAAACGTGGTGATTTGTGGTTTAATATGGTTAGAAAGTGATATTGAGCGCTCACCAGTTGTGTCTTTTGTATCCTGTGTTGGAGTAAGAACTGGTATCCCCTCTTGAAGGGGGGCGTTGTTTGACGGATCATTTTAACCCCGTCTATGAATACCGTGGATTTAAGCCCTAATGGTAGGTGTCCATGTGAAACACTCCGACTTTATGTCCAGAGTGAATAAATGCGGAAACCATTGCACCGAATGCTTTTACATGCCCAAAATTTGATTCAGGATATGACCCACACGGTCTTCTGAGATGTCTACTCTCTCGGCTATAGCTCGTAAATCAAAGAATAAATTCAAAATAAAATGACTTAAGCATATATTTCGCACTTTATGAAATGAAAAATGAAATTTTAATAGCAATAACAATATATGTTTTGAAATATGAATTTACTTTAAAAGATAAAAGAAATTTCTATTATGATCCTTTCAGTTGGTTGATGCAAAACCCAGTGATGGTGGTAAGGATTCTTATTTTTACTTTACATCTGTCTATCTAATTGTCTTTTTCTTATAGATATGATGTTCCCAGAGCAATCTAACTTGGCTCGAGCTGAACCACAGTGCAAAAGTGATAATTTGACCGATGTTTTTTGCACTCGAGCGGATAATTATCCGGCCTCTCAAGTGGAAAATCTGTTGAAGAGGGATCTAAAGCGCTATATGGAGCTGTTCGGGGAAGATTTACTTGTTAATATTGCTAATCGGTTTGATCCTCCTGGCGAGGAATCTCTTTGTCGCAATTCAGAGCGACTTATATTCCCACAAAGTGGATACAATAAAGAGGACCAGAAACGATTCATTGTGAATCATGATAAATATAAGCAAGGAATTCGAATAGAGGAGTGCATGTGAGTAGTACATTTACATATTGCTGGAGACATAAGATATTTCTGGATATTAAGTAAAGGATATGAATGCAGTGCAAATATATTATATAGATGTGTTATCACCGAGGGACGCACTGGATAGCTCCGCTCTGGCCCGTATTTATTTCGATGTCTCACCTCTGCTCAACTGTTTAACCCATGAGTTTCGCCATGTAGCACTTTGTCTTCTTGTTTGCGATCGTCTGTTGTTTTTCTAATGCTACTCCGGGTAGAAGTTAGAGTATTAACCTTTTGTGCTATAGATGCCAGGTTCAATCAAAAGTTCAAATAATTTAAATTTGTATTTCTCGCGTTCGAATATAATTTCATCTAGATTTGGTTTATATCTTCGTGGAAATGATATACAACCGTGCTTGACGGTCCGACCCGCTCTAATGCACCTCAAGACCCGACTTAAGCAGTGAACTAATGTGCCACAATAAACAAATAATATTTGAGATAAGCGCTATTTCCCTTATTTTAGGATTACTTAAATCTACTCATTTTTTTTAATTGGCAACTATTTTTCTTTTAATTTGAGCCCAAATAGAGCTCGCTTGTAGATCAAAAGGAGCGTAACACGGTACTAACATTATCTGTACAGTTTATGATACCATCGAACATGTTGAGAAGTTATTGTCAGAGAAGTCATAGTTCTTGGTGCTAAAAGTGTTCTTTTTGGTTATTAGCAACCAACCATAAACGCTTAGTTAGCAGAAAGACCGACGCATTCTTTTGACTGTTTGAATTCAGTTTCAGAACCATTTTGACGAAACCGAGACCAAAATGAAATTGGCTACCAGATTAACTGTTCATGTTTTAATTCCAAGATATTTAAAAGGGATTAATAGGGATTTAGGTTCATGAGACGGTCTGCCAAAAGTTTAAAGCACATAACTAAACCACCTCAAGCAGCAGAGCAGATAGATACATTTGAGAATTTTTAATGGCCAACCAAGTTGAAGTTCGTTTTGGTGTTTGCCGCAGGCCAAAATTAACTCTGGGTAGCTTGGGTCAGAAAGAGCTGAAGATGGCTATATGCAGCCAAAACGCGTCCTCGAGACCCACGAAGCAAGGCCCGGCGGACCCAAGCTACCCAGAGCCAACCAAGTTATTAAGAAATAAGAACTAAAAAAACTATCTCAACGATTTCAAAACTATTTTATTCATATTTCTTTGTGTTTTAAAATTGATGAATAAGAGTGAAGATTTGAATTTGATTCATTGCAACATCATTTTCATAAAAATTAGCATAGTTTGTGTTTTTTTCTTCATTTTGGATGCCATTTGTTCAATGTTTAGTATACCATCGAGCTTTTTCAGTCGAGAAATGAAAAGGTCTTTTAAGAGCCATTTTCGGCATCGATTTCGTGACACTTCAAGTTGGGCCTTTAGGTGTTTGCACATGAGCTCAAGGCATGAGCTTCGGACGATATAATAGGCATAATCACCATTTTAACAATACGAGCCTTGTGTCTTGGATGTAGCTATGATTTTCGGTTTATTAAAGGATGTTCTGGTAAGGCAGAAAGTTAGGCTTTCGTTTTGTCGCGAAGAATTTTTAGAAATTTTTAGAAATGTTGATTTTCATTTTTCATCGATGCTACATTTTTCAATCAATGCTTCAAATATTTTTTCATTGGGTTATTTATTACTTCAGTGGGTTCTGTTGAAGCGGTATATAAGGATTTGTGACCCGCAAAAGTAGCTACTTTGCATGTCTCTATTACAGGCATATCCTAGGTAAATATTTTGAAAAACAATAGGCTTGGGAGTGAGCCTTGTGGAACTGCTGCAGATATACTGCGACATTACGATACGGTGTTCCGAATTTTAATCGAGTGTTTCTGTTCTCTTTAAAAAAATCTAATTACAGTGATAACGTATGGAGGGAATTCAAATTGAACCAATTTAAAGAGAAAGGCATCATGCCACACAGTGTCAAATGTTTTTTCGACACCAATCGATATTATTCGTATGGATTTTTTTTCTTGGCCAGTGTAATGTCTTCTCTGTTCGAAAAATTTGTTTAATCTGAATTAGTTTTTCCACGAGTTTACCAAGTGTCAATAAAACACTTATTGGCTTATATTTATTTGGGCGGTGACAATCCTTGTTTGGTTTAGGAATCGAAATAAGTAGTAGGTTTTTTCATGCAGGGGGGAAAGTAGCTGATTTTGAGGCAGGCGTTGAAAATTTAGTTTAAAAGTACTATTGCTTTTCTGGGGAATTTCTCTGCTTCTGTGCCAGCGTCTTGCATGTTTCAGCATCTAGTTTCAGCACTTGTATACTTGTATACAGGTATTGCTTTCCATACAGTATCATTAAAATTTTCATTTCGCTCATCGACCTGAAATTTCGTTCTCATCTGATCTCATCTGGAATATCCCGGGTTATTTGAAAGTTGTCATTTATGAGCTGTCGAAAAAATGCCAAATTAGTGGCTTGAAATTAAGCGTAGTTTCGTGTGAGATTGTTTACAATATTGTCTGTTTTAATGGAAAGGACAACTGGAAAATGTGGCAAGGACACGGCTTCGAGAACTGAGAATTCTGAAAGATGACATCGACTATCACTTAGCGCGACATCTAATGCCGAACCAATGTTAGTTTCAGATATGAAGTTATTAAGAGCTCTACCGGGCCTAAATGACTGAGGGCAATTCCACTGTTGATGTTTGGCAATCAAAGTCAAATTTAGAAGTACAAAAAATGACTATCATAATTGAGTTACAAACGCAATGAAAAAGGCTGCGAATCTTACTCGAAATATGTATTTCAATATCAAATATAATTAGAGGTTGAATGTGAAGGTTTGAAGTTAGTGCTTAGATGGGGCATCTGATGTGAATCAAACTAGACACAAAACTTTAGTGTCTCAAATGATCTGCTTTGCGTCACTGCTGGTAGATTAACTCAGTTTGCTAGGATACTGTTGTCAAATGAATTCATCATAATAGTGGTTTTAATATTCTTATCTATTTTATTCATATGGTCTGGTCTAATGGATGCATGGAATATTTGGTTCACCATCCAATTCCTCCTCTTTACACTTGTGTGGTGTACGAGAGTGCTCACTGTTTTTTACATTCAAATAAGCAGTTTTCCAATGTCAAAACGATGCTTCGCATGTCCTAATTGTTGAAGCGTGTACACCATAAATTTTTAACCAGCAAAAACTGACTTTCAGCAGCCTTTTTCTTTGGCTAAACTAGAATAGCAAGAAAACAGTATTTTTCACGCAGAAAATTCGGCATGGTTGATCAACACGATAAAACAAACACGCTAGTTTTGGCGGACTTAACTTGTGTGTGTATGTAGCTCAACGTCAATGATCGAAATGGCGTCTTGTGTCAGTGGCAAAATGTGTGAAATTTATATGCTGCGTACATGTCGCTGTGGCCATCTCTTAGTAAAATTGTATCTTGTCATAGGCAGATATTACTTAATATGAGGGCGGTTCAAATACAACCCGAAATTTTAGAATAGCGTATTACGCGCAGTATTGTAGTAGCTTTCTAAAAAAACACCGTATAACTTGCCTACAGATCGAAACGACGCGACGTGATATTTCACCTAACCTTGAACGAATCGGAATGGAAAACACTGGAACATCTTCCATACTATCCAGACTGATCACCCTGTGATTATTATGTATTTGGTCCATTGAAAGAGGAACTCGGCTGACAACGTTTCGAAAGGAATAATGAAGTGGAATTATTTGTGCAAGAATGGCTACGTGAAAAGCCGCGAGATGTTACAAAAAAGGTATACGAAAACGTCCGGAGAGGTGGCGAAAATGCATAAAATGTGAGGAAGACAACCCAGAAAAACTGTAAAAATTGTAGCTCTTGTGATTGAATGATACAATTTTGTATAACGAAATTCTAGGTTATATTTGGACCACCCTCGTACAGTTCGTAGTTTTGGTCGCTTAAATTTATTGATCCACATATTAATATTGTTCGTACGGAATGCTCCCAAATTTAATGTTCAAATGGTCGAAATTGGCAGGATTTTTATCGAACGATCAATAGTTTTATCCGTTTAAGGTAACATTTTTAAATTATCATTGAAATGTTAAAATTTTTTATTTTTTTAAATATTCCTGAAATTTAATGCATTCTTACCATGCTGGTCACCAAATTATCTGCAGCTATAACTACTAATGTTTGAAAGATGAATAATTGACATGTTAATAGGTGATTTTGATTCAAAATGATTCGTTACGCCTAGGGCCGTTTATTGTGCACATATAAAAGATTGGTCAAAAATTATTAATATTATATCGTTGTCCATAAAGAAGCTAAAGAAATCAAAGGGGTTCCAAATCACAGGGGCTTCTGATATGCATCATCAGCTCTGAAAAATGTCTAGTCGTTCAACAGTAGGCTTTTCTTTCCCAGAAAAGGTTTTGAAATGATTCCTTACAGTTAGCGAGTTCGATTTCAATGGGTACATTGTTTTGATTTTCTGTGTTGAAATTTATCCCACTCGTAGTCAAAAATAGCAGGCATATTTTCGAGGGAGAAAGTGCCCCTAAAGCACTCTCGTTCTCGGAGATATCTAACTCAGTTTCCCAAACACTTCAATGATATCTAATTCCAATGATTTCTAATTTCCTAAATTTTGTGCGGTTTCAATGGCCTTTCCTTATCGTAATTCTTTTATATTCTGAATATAAAGCAAACCGCAAAGCAAAACGCTGTGTACCATATTTGAAACATGCCACAAATTTTGAACTTAGTGTCAAACCATTATTTTTAGCAGATTCAAAGGACCACCATTTTACACTTCACATGTAGCATAATTTAACAAAATATTTCAAAAACTGAAATTTAATATTATGCTGTAATTCAGACTAAGAAAAGTTCTCCTAATGTATAACTCACCACATACTGTGACAACAATAAATGAGATATAGTTTTAATTTTTACCATTCTAGATTCCAGTAATTGAAAATTGTGGAGAGTTGCAGAAATGTCACATTCAGTTTTCGTCGATTAAAAGAAAAGGAAAAACTGTATCAAATTTTTTGTACGATTTTTCGGTGTGTTTCATATTTGACGCAAAAATCTTTTAAACGTTAAACATGGGAAATTATTATGTTTCGTTTCTGTGAAAACTACTTTGAAGTCAAATCTCAGTTTCTGTTAGGCTTAAGTTGAAGTTAACAAAAAATTAAAAATAAATCTTTCCATTATCATGATGATCATTATCATGACTAGTCTGATTTAAATTCGTCCTTTTAACACCATAGAGACATGTTCTTTTTAAATGTAATTAAAAATCTCACAAAAGATTTCTTTTTCAGTGGCGTTGGTGAAACTTGCTCGCTTACTGAGAGCTTCCCAAACAATTATAAGCCAGAATGTCGACAGAAGTACATCTATCGTCCGCTGCTGTCATTAAGTCCTGAAGGAAATATCATAAAGGATCAATTCAGATTTCCATCAAGCTGCAAATGTGTTGTGAAAACAGTGCATGGAATGTAATAAAAAATCGAAAATTTTTATCTTCAATATACGTTCAAATTTATTTAATAGAAGTGATTTCTTTACGATTACATTTCTAAAATATCTTTATAAAAATTAAACTTATATCTTCTAAATAATACATTTACATAATTTAATAAATATACATTAAGAGCTCACATTTTGGTCTTGCTTTAATCAAATCTGGGTACAAATTAAACTGTTCAACATTGTGATGTTGTCTTGACTGCACATACGATTGGGATGCTCGGTTGGTTATTGATCAATCATCTGATAGTGAATCATTTTTGAAATAAATATTATTATAAGTCCTGGGCTGATATCACCGCAAAACTGTCGTCTCCGCACATGAATACTGGCTCTGTAAATATAAAAATGATGTTAATTAGAAGAATTTTCGGGACGGCATTACAAATAGTAAATCATGTTGATTGCCATTTAATATTCTCACAGTTATACTAAGAATCCTTATACGGATGAGAAGCATAGGAAGCATAGCCTTAAGAGACATTTTTATCAGAAAAGTTGGAACTTAGAAGACGTCAAAAAGAATTTCGCTTAAAGTGGAAGAACGTCTGCTTCTGTAAAGGATCAGGAGGATTGGTATGTTTCGATGTACAAATTTCAAGAGTGTTGCACCAACCTTAGTTACTGCAACATCCATCTTGTGTACTAAACTGCGTCGAGTGACAATTTCTAAATTTGAATTTGACTAAATTTATAAGAGAAAAACGTTTCATGCTATTCGAGTGTGCCACTATTCAAACAGGAGCATATTTCATGAGCGAACGTAAACCCTCAATCTATGCTTTATGCCTTCAAAGTCATATTACGAAGCGAACCGAAAGGATGTTAAAATATTCGCATATAAAATACCAAGTGGACCAAAAGACCGTTAAGATTTAAATCGGTAGCTGCGACGCATAGCGACATCGCTGTGAGGCAGAGGGGTTACGCATCAAAAGAGTAGGCACTTTGAATTTAGTCTCATGGCGTCGATCTCTGGAGTACAACATACGTTCTGGGTACGTGAGTACTATCGAAACAACGATTCTAAAACTCTAGGGCAAAGAAAATATTGCGTCCATTTCAACATACTTTATTATAAAAATTAAGCTCCATCGATTAAAATATAATGCAGGAGTTTGAGGAGACAGGTTCATAATAGATTTACCACGATTCGGCTCCACGGCTTACCACGAAAGGATCCCGACATCGTACAGTATGAAACATAGTCTTTTCGCGAGCAACCTGGTCTCTATACTCGAAAGCGGTGTAGTGTTTAAAAGTTTTCCAGAACATTTTTAACTCAAATTCTTCACAAAAACTTAAATTTATCTCCGTGAGAAATTCAAACTGCGCACGACTCACCGGTTGCAATTTGCTAAAGAAATGTCAAAGAAGGTCCCCAGCTTCACCTACATTATGTTCTCAGATGAGACGCACTTCCATTCAAATGAGTATGTATAGTAGACACTGGAGTAAGACTGATCCGGAGTTGAAGCATCTGTACAACACCTGTTTTCGCTCATAGTTACCTTACGGGCAGTTTTGTCAACAAGAGGAATTATTGGTCCTTACTTTTACGAAGACCATAAAGACCAGAGCGGTATATTACAAAGCCAAAGAACTTTTCTGTTTCAGCGTTACATAATTTCAATGATTTTTAACAATTTTCGTCATTTGAACAAGATGGAGCAACATTTCATACCATCAACGACTCAGTGAATGTGCAGTTCACGAAATTTTTGGGGAAAAACGTTATATCTAAAAGAGGTGACATTAACTGGCCAGTTCGTAGCTTAAACTTATAGCTAATGTACTGTGTCGTTTGGCGATATCTTAAAAATGAAGTTTATAACAATAAACCAGGGTTCCTTCAAGAATTAAAATGAAATATCCGAGAGGAATTTCAAAACATTTCACAACAGACTTGTAAGATAGTAATTGAAAATTTGGGCTCAGTTGCATCAGTGCAAAATCAGTCAAGGATCACGTCTGGATGATATTATTTCAAAGAAATATATACCCATTTTGTATACTTTTATAGTAGATAAACAGTTTTTATCTCATGTGACTACTTTTTCTATCATGGTTTGAAGTATAAAAATACTTTTGGTCCACCGTGTATATATTCATCAGTGACGAAGAACCAAGTGCCCAATATACACAATCTACCTAATCACAATCATTTCCATCGCGCTATCCAAGCTATACCTTTGTGAGTGCTATCTAAGTGCACTCGCGGTAAAAGAAATAAACTTTCTAATAAAATCTAGTAAATTATTTATATACCTCGCCAAAACTTTTTATTTCAGCTTACAGCAATTCAATTTATAGAAGAGGAATAAAACAAATATTAACTTTGCCAACCGTTTGAATTTTCCATTCCTCAAACGAATGTTCTACAAATCCATAGAGCGCACTAAGGTAAGTAGTTTACAGCAAAACCATTTTTCAATTTTCAGAGAGTGCATCAGTCCCTTTCATAGTCGATGACCATCGTTGTGATTCGTAGTGGAACAGCAATAACGCGGACAGAAGCAATAATGCAATCAGGACTGGTACCAGTTCAATTGGCATACAACCTACTTCACTTATCGAATATTCGCTTCCTTCAATTGATTGCTTGATTTGTTCATAGAATATTTATTAGTATCTATTTGCTTGAAATATTTCCCGAATAATCCTTTTCGTTTCCGGGAGACGTAGAAGAAACACTTGTTGACAGATAAAAACTACATATTACATATATAAGGAGCACTGCAGGGTTCCACGATTCTTTGTTAAAAAATTAGATTCAAATAATCCATATTGCATCCCACACAAACCTAGAGGGAACATGCGTTGAGCATCAGAGCTTCATATTTCATAGTGTCATTCTATGATTCGACTGCTTGCGTAATCCTTAATTTGTCATGGAGGGGGTTTCGCAATTTATAATCAGAATATACAATGTGGGTGCAATCAATGACAACAACAAACTTTGCAGCTGAATTTTAAGACATTGCTTTGTTTTTTTCGAAAAATCTACAGGGTTCATCGGCTTGGTTTCTCCCTTCTCCTAACAGGTCCTAGTTTGAACTAAAATAAATATTTTGGATGGTTTGCGTTTTGAAAATAATTGTTGGCTTACCCAATTTCATGATTTTATGCATGTCGAAGAGTATTGATTACAGTGTGTCACAAAATCACATTTCTAACGTAGGTTGTTCATAATTTTATTAATTATTTATTTTCATTTTCATCATCTAGCCTTAGTTATCCCTCACAGGTATGCCCACTATAAGGCACATATGATATTTCTGTTTTGAAATTTATGAAATAATTCTCAATTCAATTATCAGAATACGGTTCAGTACACTTGTTGCATCATTCTAGCAAAAAAGAATAAAAAATGCGCCGAGCAGTAAGTAGGCACTTTTAATAAACACAAGTTTTATGGGAACCATTAAGAAACTACTAACAAGCGCAAGCGTTTCAAATTCAAACTCTCAATTAGACGGTATTCGACTCAAATTTTCCAGAAGCATTAGTATTTTCTTACATAAGAAAACTTTGCTGAAAAAATGACGATGGTGTGAAGAGATATAAATTTTTTTAATGTTATATTCATACACAACAACACAAGCTTGCTTTCGCGATTATTCCATTCACCTTCTATGTTTTGTTTTTAAGCTCTCTAACTTGCAAAGCTCCCTCTATTTGTTAAATGGGGTATTGTGGCGAGCCATGGCAGCTGCAGTTGCAGACATTTATTTGACAGTGAATTTTTGGTCCCCTAGGTCGGTTGCGCTCAGCTTGTCTTGATTCTCACGGGAAAGATCACCGGGCTTTCTTCATCTGAAAAACGCATATACGACAACATGGAAAAATGGAGAACATGCGGAGGAGGAATGAAGGTGAAATAAACGCCGTAAACTACCAAAACTTTCGTGCTAAGTTCTTTCCAACCGGACGTTCGAGCTCAACTCCCTTTTCTCGTTGCAAAGCCCATGTTTTTTTCTTTGATTTGTCATCAACTTCACCCCGCCAGTGACATGTCTCGTTCCTGACAACAGTTCTCTCCTATAAGGGGGGTTTACCCTTTTATCCTTCGGTGAAGTTCAATTTCCTCAGAGCAGATTGAACGTGGTTATAATGTTTCCTAATGAAGATAACGCGACCAAAATGTTAAAAGCCATAACCCACGGTGAGAAGGTGTCAGAGCAATGGTCTTCGAATGTCACCGAAACCAAGCTGATGTCAATAAGGTTGGGGATCTTTACAACGACAATGCTATTAATCACTTTCCGAAAATCCTGTAAAAAAAATAATAGCAATCGAAATTGGACATTTTCTGTGACGCCCCAAAACTAAAAATGCAAAGGACTTATTACTATGAAAGACTGCATGTATTTGTTATTTTTTATATAAACTTACTTAGAAATTTTAGCTTCTATTTTTGATTTAATTTTAAGGGTTTCCAGAATGAATTGATCTATTTGACATAGAAATAACGTCTTGCAACAGAATATGTTCCTTTACCAATCCACTCACTGTACTAACAAAATTGTGTAAAATCTCCTAAAGTTGACTCATTGCTGATTCCTGTTGTTCTTTTTGCAAAAATTTTCTGAAGTGAAGATATTTTTAATTTCCGACAAGGATGAAGGAGGCAAAAATTTATGAGTGTGAGAGGGAAAGTTTGCGAGTTCCGAAGAAGCTGTTGGTTCCAAATAGCTGATGCAACCGATCTTTTCATTCATCTGACTTATATGATATTTTGACCGTTTCTAGGTATGATTTTTTGGTCTAGATAATTAATAGATTTTTTCAAGGCTGATTTTCATTTTCATACCACCAAACCGAAAGGCATGCGTGGCATATGAAGACTTTTGATTTGAGCTCATTTCAAAATTCATCAGTGTAAGAGATAAGCCCTAAGCGTTCATGATTGATATGAGGATCGAAATTGGGATACTTTCATAATTTTATTTATTTATTATATTTTATTTAACTTAGCATTTAGATAATGTTAAAATCGAGTACTTTAATGATACTATGTGCAAAGCAATCCATCACTGCACACCCAAAAAGAATCCTGATTACAAAGTTCTGTAACTGGATGCTGAAACGTTCCAACTTATCCGTAAGAGAAACTGTCTAAGAAAGCGCAGGCACAGAACCAGAGACATACAAATGAAAATGGGAATCAATAGCTTAACAACTGCTATTCGTATCAAAATCGTCAAATTCCGCAACCAGAATTGTAATTCCATGCTCGGTCAACTGAAATATAACTCTCGCAAAATTTGGTGAATTAATTAAAATATTCAAAAGAAATCAATTTCTTGATCCTCCACCGCTTGAGGGAAGCAATGGTGTAAAAGAATTTTCAAATCAATGCAAAGCCGAGCTTCTTGCTGAAACATTTCTTAAACATCACAACGTCACCCAAAATAAGAAAAACCAGCCCACTGAGCTGATGGTGATGCGCGTTCTAGATGCAGTCCCATAAATTGCGTCTGTTCCCATGAACGATCGGATCAAGCCAGGGGAAGTGTTTAAAATTATCAATAAAGTAAAAAACAATAAATCACCAGGCCATGATAGGATACCGAGTATAGTTCTGAAGAATGTCCCCAGAAAAATGGTTATCCTACAACACTACATCTTTAACGCCTGCCTCAACATAAGCTACTTCCGCTCTACATGGAGGAATGCTTTAGTTATTTCGATCCCAAAATCAAACAAGGAACTTCATCTCCCAAAGAACTTTAGGCCAATAAGCCTCTTATCGTCACTTGGCAAACTGCTGGAAAAATTAATTCTCGACCAGTTAAGCAAATTTGTTGAAAATAATGAAATTTTCCCTAATTTTCAATTCGGTTTTAGACATGGGCACTCATCCGTGCAATTTTATACCGTGTCACTTAGGACATTAAACATGCCTTGAAAGAAAATGAGTTTACAGGAATGATATCACTTGATATCAAAAAGGCATTTGATACAGTATGGCATAATTGCCCCCTCTACAAGTTGGTTCAACATAAATTCCCTCCATACTTAGTTAACACAATCAGTTCCTTCTTAAAAGACCGGAAATATTCCGTTTAAATTCGAGACACCCTATCCCACTCTCATAGTTTACCTGCAGGAGTTCCCTAAGGTTCATATCTAAGCCCACTACTTTTCAACATATATACCTCGGACATGCCTGACAACTAGCTACTTTTGCCGACGACATGTGTTTTTATCTTCACTAGACCCCAATAAAATAATTAAAAGCTTAGAAACATTGCTTGAAAAAATGTACCAATATTACCATCAGTGGAAAATTAAAGTCAATATCTCCAAAACCAAAGCAATGTTCTTTACGAAGAAAAGAAAACTGAACCTTCTGCCTCGCCGAAACTTCAATTTCTTAGGTCAGGAAATAGTATGGTCAAATGAAATTTTATACGTTGGGCTTAATTTTGACAAAAAGGTGACATTCAAAAGCCATACTGAATCGACTATGACTAAAGTATCCAAAGCAAATCCCTGCTCATCCCAAGAAACAAAATCCTTATCGTCAAAATGGTGATCCTGCCTGGAGCTCATGTGCAAAATACCTAAAAGCTCAACTTCAAGTTTCGCAAAATCAATGCCTGAAAATGGCTCTCAACAAACCTTTCTCTTTCTCCACTGAAAAGCTACATAAACTTGCTGGAACACAAAGTATTGAGCAACTCGCATTTTAAAAGACGAGGTAAAATGTTGACCAGGGCTATCTACTCCTCGAATCCATTGATTTCAGCATTTCTAAGTATTAGCACATTATAGCCATCATGCTTTCTTAAGCTTTAGCTTATTTAATCTTAAGCTTATGTGTTTAGATATAAGGTATTTTAAGTTAGGCTAGGGTAGTTGTAAGGTGAAGTAAGGTTTTTTAGTTTATTAGTTTTTTCCTTCAAAATTTAAATTTAATAACACTCAACGAAGAAAAATACACACGAGCTATGCCAAATTTAATAGAATTGAGGTTGCAATAGAGTGAATTCAGATCCTAGATTTAAATGTGTATTAGAATAGAAATTGATAATTAATATTCAGTTTGTTTTCCACTGATGCTTGTCCTATTTCCCAGGTTAGAAGGAGTCCATGACATATTTCTGTTACAGCCTGTTTAATGAAGAGCTTATCCTGGCTGAAACTGACATTGGTAACTGGGTAATTGGTAATTGGTAACACACTTAAAGTGTGCTAGTAAGTCGGGGCCTGGGGCTATGGTTGACACAAGATTCAACTCTGTAATTCCAATCCATGAAGTTAGGCCTAATTGTGGCATGAGGACCTCCATTACAATTTAATATTTAAAACACTTAAAACATTCTAAAGAAAGCTCCTGCTGCGTGGCCTGCTAAATCTTAGTTAAACACAACTACAGGAAGCGTATACTGCAAGTCATACGAACTAATGGATTCCTCTTTTCCAAATATTTTATCAAAGTAATTAATATCCAACATGCCTACCTGATTGATATTTACTTTTGGTTTCCTGCGAGTGCTTATGTACGTTGTGCACGTATTGGCCCGTTGTAGGTGTGAAATATCGTCGATTCCTATAAATGGAAAAGGAAAGAAATATATTGATGTATAATTTATAAAGAGTTTGCAATTTGGATTGAAAAGGTGCAATAAGCATCAAGCCCTAACCAAATAAAACCAAAATATCATTTCGATAGCATTAATGTTAAATCAAATATCATCTCATGCAAATTGGGAAGGATGTGTGGTTTGCAGTGAGTTTGGTAAGCATCAAAGGATACAAAATAAATGAATGAACCATCTTCTGCACTTCTATTTGCTGAAGGCACGCACATGTTTCATGGAAAAACATTGAAAATTATGCATTGATACTATGAATTGGATTTTTTGCATTGCAAATGGAAAATCTGGAAATAAACATCTTCTTGTTCTGTTGAATAAAAGAAAAATGTTACTGTGTTAGAGTGCTGATATTAGCGCTGGCTTTACGATAAGAAGTTATTTACATTGAATATGTGAAGACATAAAAATGTTCGTAATTTAAATTTTCCAATGTCTAAGATTTATTAATTTTTATTTCCAATGATTAAAATTCATCAAATTACGAAGTAATTTTGATACGTCGCAAAGAAAATGAAAAAACTTAATACTGAAATCAAAATTCAAATAAATCAGTTCAGGTATGCAACAAAATGTTGTGAAAAATATATAATGGTAGGGGTTAATACATTCACTATGAAATATAGATCAAAAAATTTTTTTTAAAGTTTAAACTACATAAGCTGTTCACATGCTTGAAAATATTGAAAAAAATTTTTTTTTATCAAAACGTTCACATTAGCAAAACTTTGTCCGGGTGAAGTAGTGATTGGTGTATATTGGTTTTATCTCTATAATAGATCTTTACAGTCCTGCTGGTAAAGGCAGTTTATACTAGATGGTAGACTATACTAGAGACTAATTAGTCTACTGTTAACGCATCTTGATGGTAAAGATGTACTCGGGGACTTAACTCGAATAAAAGCATCATTCGCATTCCAATCCATTCTCTAGATTTCAAATTCTTTGCGCCGGTTGTTCAATTCGCATTGTTGGTATAAAAAAATATACAGAAACTCGATTTAAAAAAAATATTTTCTTTTGAGCCCGATGTAATATTAAATTAAAAGAAGAATATCGTTAGTACGAGGTTTGTTCAAGAAGTATCGTGGATTTTGAATTTCTGCAGCTTACGCGTATTCCATTTTTGATAGTTTTGTTGCGTAATTTTGGTATTCACATCGCTCACTGTTGCTGAAGACCTCGGCAATTTTGAAATTTCAATACATTTGGACAGCTATTTTGATTGGACGTATTTTGGTTTGCCTCCGATTTTCGTCTATTCCAAAAATTGTTCAAAGAAGTTAATTTTTATGGTGATTTTTTATATGGTAAAGCTGCTTTTAGCCAAAGACACGCGGTTTTCGCATATGAAATGCAAAAAGGCCTTGAAGAAGGATTTAACTTAAAAAACCCATTTTGGAAAGGGGAAAAGGTGCCAGTTTAAGCGATTTAAAATCTATGAAAATCTTTGGGGCCAATATTTTCAAATACTTTTGAATCGCAAAAGTACCAAACCTTCGCCGCTTTATAAAAAATCAAAGATGACGCTGACGTTAATTATGTATGAGCGGGCCGAGCGGACTAAAGAATAAATTTCTTATTTACAACGAGATTTTCTAATTTACAACGAGAGAAGTATAAGAAACAACTGTTTTAATTGTTAAATAAAATTTTATTTAATACTCCTTTTTTAAATTAAGGTGGAATGATCTGTTCGTAATAAGAAATGCGCGATAACTGTAAAAGAAGGTACTTCTCACGATCAATTTGATATAGCGTCTGACTCTCAAGCATTTTCTTATGATTTCCAGACGGGGGTCAGTTTTATCAGAGTCGGCCTCTTGCAAAATCAATGCAGATGCATGGGAATTTTTTTATGCTTGGTATGCGTTTTCGCATAGGTAACTTCCACCTCCTTTGCCTTAGAATTCTACTGAATTCTATTTTCATTTTTTTTTCTATTTCAAACGATTCATTCAAACGATATTTCCAAACAATTTGATTTTTTTTTTCAATGTGATTTGAATAATACTCAATTTTTGAGTTATTTTGAATAATCATGTCATTTAAAGTTAATTTACCTGTAAGTTTTTCATAAGTATAGAAAAATCTTTCATTAATTTTATGCGTAGTATCTGAAAAATAGTGATTGATAGCTACAATTGAACGATGATTGAAATGTTTCAGAAGGTTTTCAGTATCGTTTAACTTTTTTTGCGGTGCACGTTTGATTTATCATCAAATACTTAAGGTTTTTGGCGTTTCTAATTACATACATAAGGTTTTTTAGCGTTTCTAATTACAATTGTTACTATGTCAATTTGAAGTATTTCTGTATTTTGATTTTTTAATATTTTACAATTGAGGCATGGAATTAACAAATAGGCTACGTATCAAAAAAATTAAACAGAACTTTTGCATATCGAAACGTTCTATAGTCAGCAGCTATTCCATTTCAAATGTGTTAAGTACTTTACTTATATTATTCTAGTTTCGTTATTTCCTGAAAGGTGCCGTTGTTAGTAAGTGCTAAATCTTTTTTATTTACAACGGGGTTGTCTTCTCGATCATGTCAATTTGAAACAAAGACTTCTGTCACCTGTTCAGAGCTTCCAATTTACATCAGTTCTGTTTGGTTTGTTTTTGCCGAAAAAAATCATATATTTTCATTATGAACGATAATAGAAGTAAAACAAAAAATAAAACAGTGGTAAGAAAATCTCATAGAACACAACGTAAACGTTATGTCACAAGCAAAGGAAAAGTTATACTGGCTAAAAGAGCACCGTCCATGCTGGTGAGTTGTTTGATTATTGTTTCATTCATATTTTGCTTCTATTGTTTTCAAACCCTTGTTACAGAAAATATGTAAATGTAAGAACCAATGCGATACGCTAAATCATGACATCAAGTTAAGTTTATTTGAGAACATATACCATGATGACTTGAAAACGTAATGAACGTATTTGATGGAGTTGTTACATCTGCACGATGTCAAGCGACCCCGGCATGGTAATTCTAATGTATCATCGGAGAGTCGACGACAGACAACGATTATTTATGTTTGGCCCAATGGTTACGTTACATTAAGTGCCAGTTTGCAAAAAGACATTCCTGGACGTTTTTGCAATTTCTAAAAAGGAAGTGGAGACTTACAAAAATGACTTTGTAACTGACTTACAAAAATAAACAGGGTGATACATCATTTACGGATCAAAGAACTTCGCTTGAAGTCTCAAGGTATTCTGAACATGATGTTATTCGAGTTAAAAACCACATTAGCATGTTACCCCGGGATGGAAGTCATTTTAAAAGAGCAAAAAGTACTAAAGCATACCTAAGCCCTGATTTGAACATACAAAGGTGTTTTAAGGCCTTCAATGAAATCCATCGTGATGATCATGTAACGTATAAATTTTATTCAAAAACATTCTTGAGAAATTTTCCTTATCCCAGACCGAAACCCAGACCTGACACCTGCAAAGTCTGTGACTGTTTGTCAGCTATAGTACGTTCTCAAAACCCTGAAAGTCGATCTGCCGAAGTTACTTTGTGCTTAAATCACCGAAAATCAGAACAGTCTCGTAAGCCAATGGAGAAAGATAAGGAGCAATCTCAACTGCCAGGTAATAAGACCATGACATTGGCCACAGATCTTCAGCAGGTGCTTCTTATCGCTACTCTAACTCACTCTGAGATGTTTTATAAACGCCAGCTGAACTGTCATAACATGTGTATCAATTTAGCGGATATTTGTAACTAATCCATTCGTCTTTGGCATTAAGGCATCTGTGGCAGAGGGGGCAATGAAATGGCACCATGGCTTTTGAACTTTTTTTAGGAAGCACAATGCCGACAAGGACTATCTGATATTATAGTGCGACAACAGTGCTGAGCAATATAAAAACAGAATGATGGTGTTTTTAATGATGTTCTTAGTGGCAAAGGGTCACTTCAAAACTATCGAACAGAAATTTCTCATATCAAGTCATAGTTTTTTGTAATGTGACAGAGACTTTGGCATAACAGAGAAATGAAGGAAGGTCATGAAAAGCTTTGTTCCTAAAAAAACTAAAAAAATATTGTTTCTGGTGCAAAGAATACATTAAAACCATTCGAAATAATTGATATGACAAGCGACTGCTTTTTCGACAAACAAGCAGCAGCTATAATAATATATAGCTGCAGATATAATAATAATGACAAACAAACTTAATATTTCCACAGCCTTTTGGTTGCTTATAAGATGAACCAGGTATCGTCCATATCAAGGAACATTTCACAGACTTAGAACTATAGAAAGGTTTTAATATTTTCAAGAGGAATAAACAATTTCAGATTTGAAAAAAGGCAGAGTTACATAGACATGTAGCTAACAACAAGGGAGAAAAGGGACAAGAAGTAGGATTTAAAATTATAATTGGATACTTACCAGAAAGCTGCCAAGAATCTTACAGGAGTGAACCAAAATAAATTAAAATTTAGTCACTTAGCGCCAATTATAATGGCCGTGGTACTTAACCCGAATGGTAAAGACATTGCGTTATAGCCTATTTCTAAGTTGATTTTATAAGTTTGCTATTTTTCTTATCCTCAACCTGCTGAATTTTGTTGTTGATAAGTATGTGTAGAACGTAGTTATTGAATTGGTTTGTTTATGAAAATATGTCTAAATATATGTTTTGAAAGAAATCAATCCTGTTTTATAATAGGTGTATAGATATGAAATGCGGATTTTTTCTGCTTGAAATCTGCATTTATTTGAGTAACAGAACGAATGAATTCAATAATCAAAGGATTGGTCATCGTTAGCTACGACTTTTTCCCTTCTTTCTGTCAATTGATGGATTCCGTCCCAGTACCACTTCTCATTCTTTGAGGCTAACCACTCATCAAGCCAATTTTTAACTTCTTCGTAAGAATGGAAGTGCTGTTCTGAAAGTCCGTACTGCATCGATCGAAACAAGTAGTATTCCAGAAGGAGCCAAGTCTGGTGAATACGGTGGGTAGGGCAGAACTTCCCAATTAATGTTTCCCAAGTAGTTCTGGACAGGAATTGCAACATGCGGCCGAGCATTGTCATGTTGAAAAATGACTTTATCAGGTCTTTTGTGAAATTCTGGTCGTTTTTCCTTAAGTGCGCGGTTCGATTTGATCAGTTGTTGTCGGTAACGTTCGCCAGTAATAGTCTCACCAGATTTCAGCAGTTCGTAATACAAAAAGGTCCCTTACTATCCCACCAAATACACAGCAAAGTCTTCTTTCCATGAATATGTCGGACTGGTTGTGATGTTGATGGCTGGTCTGGGTCTACCCATGATTTTTCCAGCTTGGGATTGTCGAAATAAGTCCGCTTTTCATCGCCAGTAACAATCTGATGCAAAAAACCTTTTCTGTTCTGTCTGGCAAGCAAAATTTCAAAAATGGTCGCCTTTCGATGTATCTTTCTTTCAATTAATCTTCAATTAAAATCTTTCATACGGCATCCATTTTCCAGCTTTTTGGGTCTTTCCCATGGCTTTTAAACGTTGTGAAATGGCTGCCTGAGTAACTCTTCTGCCAAATGTTTTTCAGTTTGTGTGTTGTCTTCATCCAATAATGCTTGCAAATCTGTATCTTCTAATTGTTTTGGTGGTGCATGAACCACCAAATGTTCATGGTGAACATTTGGTTTGGGGCATGTTCACCATATGCTTCCACTAAAAATCGATAAGTTTCTGCTGCCGTTTTCTTCAAATGAAAGAAGGTTATTAGACTTCCCCGCAAAACCTCTTTTTCTGGCACGTAATTCGTAATGTTGGTTATACAATCAAAACCTATGACATACTGGAATTTGTTGACAGATGTTTACCCTTCAAAATGCCATATTAGTTATCCCCGAGACAAACCATATGTAATGGTAATGCCATCTGTTAGTAAAATCCAGATTTCATATTTATACACTTAATATAATATTTAGTTTATTACGACTTGGCCCTTAGCCCGTTTGTAAATTCCATGCCTCAATTACTTTTGTAGGTTTAATGTTTTATAATATGTAATTCGTTAAAATATTTGTTGCTTTTATATGTCTAAAGTGTCTCGTCTAGTGCGAAAACTATTCAATAGGAGAATCTATTTCTCTATCCTGTTTATCCGTTATTGGAAGTATCATTTTAAGTTGGATGTTTATCAATTTAATCGGGATTTTGATTGCGAAAAAGGATATTTTATCAAACTTACAGGATTGAACTTTTACAAATTGCAAGTTGCTCATATCTATGATGAATATATTAATTTCTTTGTTGGAGAGAATTTCGGGGTGCAATATACCATATCTTGCGGATGCAATTTTATCTTAAATGCATTCCACTCTGTTTTTATGGAGTTGAATTTTGAATATGTGATCGTATTTTAATTTGTGACTCGGTCCCTAGGTGCAATATTCTCATGTGATTTGACTCTGTTGCTTAATGTTTTGGTAATGTCAATTTTTCGGTTTATGTTTTGGGTTAGATTGTGGTTGTCCATGTCAATTCTTTTCAGATGTTCGTCAATATTTTTCCTGAGTTGGTCGTCCATTGTTTCAAGAAGAAAATTTTGTGTATTATCTACTAGATTAAGCAGTCCCCTTTTTGGTTGTTTGTCTGATGGCGTAATAGTTTTGATTTTAGCCGTTTAATGTTGAAGTTCTGTCAATGTTAGGTCTCTGTTTTAATCTTGTATTTGTTCCGTGTTTAATTTGAATTCGTTGATTACTCTAAAAATCTCGATGGATTTGATTATGTGAAGGACAATTCTAGCTTTTGAGGGAATTATGGCTATATTGGATTTGCGCAAATCCTGATGTGTCTTCAATCTAATATATCTTCAATTGTCCGTTGATTGGAGTCATTACGAGATAAAAATTGAAGAATTGAACATGGTGTATTAATCCTAAGATCGCTGATCATCTCTTGCAGTTGATATGGCTATGTGTCTGGTTTATAGTCTAGTTGTAATGCTTTTTTGATGACTTCCTAATTGTCGGGCTCTTTTATGTCAATAACCACATCTTTCGCTGCCCCTTGTATTTTTTCAAAAAAATTGTTGCCCGTTGGTACTCGTTTCATCTCAGGATCTTCAATAACGTCGAAAAATGATTCCGTGCCGTTCATAAATGAGTTGATGGTGACATCTGCTTTCCCAGTAAATGCTGTCATGTGCGGAATTTCCTTCATGATTTTTTAAGATTGGTCCAACGTATTGTTTTGGATGGTAATCATATTATTTATTGCTTCTACCAAACGAATTATTTTATCGTCTCTGTTGTTATTGTTAATGAGAAGTTGCGCTGCCGCTGAAAATAGTCCTTATTCACTTTTCTTTGCCAAAAATTTCTGCTTCAGTTCAAAGATTTTGCTTCCATCGTTACTTTCGTCCTTTTTCCGGTGTGAGTAATGTGGCGCTTTTCCCTTCTATTTTGCATTCAGTATCATACTTTTAATTCATTTTTTGTTGTTAATAGCAAGGTATCAGCAGCCTCACTAGATTTAGATTTAAATTAGTTTAGATACCAATTTAAATCACTGGTTTTCACCGATTCGCGATTTCACTTTGCCAGTATTTGTGTCGACCAATGGACAATGCCATTTGCTTCTCGTTTTTTTAAACTACAAAAGTAAAAATTTAAATAACAAACAAATAATAAATAGTGCAAAAGCAATATTAAAGAACCAACGTCGAAAAGAGGGTCAAGTTCCAACTTGAAGGATAAACACGAGGATAAACCGAGAACCTAAGATATTGGTACATCGACTGGAAAATTAGCAGCTACTAACCGTAATGACGTTCAAGCAGACAAAGGCTTTGGGTATCGAATTTTCAATTTCTTGTTCGCTTTCTCTGCAACATCGCAAGCCGTTGTAAGCAAAATGTTGTCACTCTGACGTGACATTCATTGAAAAAATAGTTATCTCTAGTTTTAGTTTTATAAAATCAAAATGGTATAATAGTAAACGTAGAATTATTCTCGCTATGCGCTAGTAAGAATCGAACTGAGCGGTATTGTAAGGTTTTGTTTAATTTTAGATTTTTGTTTAGTTTTCTTTATTTATTTACTTTGCATATTTTTGGAGTATGCACTAATTTACATACTTCGTATGATAAAGTTGTAATAAAATGCTACTAGAGCTTCGGGTTTTTGGTCAGGCAAGTTGTTGATAAATCTGCAGTTCAAGAAGCAAATAGCAATGTAATGAAAAAAAAATTATACAAATTGAATGATGGTATCAGGCGATCGTTTATTAAAAAAAGCGTCAGCATGAGGAATAGTCTCGCTTATTGAGGGTCCAAAGGTAAAGGAGTTGATCTTTAATTAAATGTAATTACTGCAAGTTTTTTGAATATTGAAAAAATAAAAAACCAACAGAAATACTACAGAAAATAAGGAGCAGGCCCAATCTGATTAAAAATAAGCCAAGCGTATTATGACGGTTTCGCGGAAAAAAATCGAGGCAGATTCTGGCATAGGTATGTTTTGACGTTTCAAATCAATACCCGATCTTAAATATCCCAACTGCGTGCCAGAGAGTGCTTCTAAAATGTTCGCAGGCATTTGATATGCCCATCTATAGATGATATAATGCAGTTATAGTAGTAGTAGAAGTAGTAGTAGAAGTAGTAGTAGTAGTAGTAGTAGAAGTATAGTAGTAGTAGTAATAGAAGTAGTAGTAGTAGTCGTAGTAGTGGTAGTAGTAGTATTAGTAGTAGTAGTTGTAGTTGTAGTAGTAAGAGTAGTAGTGGTAGTGATAGTGGTAGAAGTAGAAATATTAATAGTAGTAGTGGGCTCTCGCCTTCACAACATGAAATATTTGAAACGACTTAGGGGAGACGTCAAATTGATTTGCAAGTTCAAAGATGAAATTCCAATATTTTATGGTCAAGCAATTTGAAGTATTACGAATTAATAGAAAAAATTAATATGAAAATTCCAGCTAACGTATGCCAGCTGAATCGATGCCTTAATCGATGCGTTAAGACAGGATAGGAGACTGCGTCAAGGCACAATCACAATACATCTCTATTCGAAGAAGTTTTTAAAGAAACTCTTCCTACCAGATAATAGCGAGATCATAATTTTTATCAAATGACAAAATAAGGAGATCAGCGAAAACTGAACAGCAAAGGGGTAATATATACAACTGTTTGGCCAATGGCTCCATAAAGTGTGTCCAGTGGCAACCATATCCTTGATTTGGCAGTATCTATTACTGTAAGTATATTTAATAATAGCCTCTCGAGTATGATGAGACTGTTGTTGGTATTGGGCATTGAAACTTGGAAAATTCAGCATAGAAGCTGATGAGCTCTGGATTTAATTTTCGGAGTGGGTGCTTAATAGGCTTAGAAATATAAGAAAAAATTTGCAAAAAGGAAAAGTAGGAGTTGAGTATTAGTACAGAAACCCTTTCGTATGGAGCAGGAACTGCTGATTGATTGGCAAAATAAAATTTTAGAGAATTTTAGTGTATGCAAAACTTTAAACGTCATTATTTCGAAATGACTTTTTTCGAGCAAGGTGGACATGTTGCTCAGAGACCGTTGCAACGATCAACTTGAAATTTTAATAGTGGCTTAGTAATCACATTTTCCTAAGTGGTAAGCATCTGTTTTATGATAAAGTATTTTATTCATTATAAGAAATTTACTGCTGAGTTTTTAGGGTAAAAATTGATTTTTTTCTTTAATTGTAGAAAGTTTCTAGGAAAATCAGGAAAACAAATTCCCTCATACTTCACTAATTAATTAAATATTAACTAACCAACCTTTTTCCCAGGTCTTAACATTTTCGAAATATTTGGGTTTGATGAGGGTTTTTTGAAAAATATTTTTATTCGTTTATTTGTTCAGTTCAAATTTCTTTTCAGATACGCTATGTCTGTTTTCATAAATTGCAATTAAACATTTTTTTAAGGTTCAACATGTATTTAATCAATCCTTTTCAACTAAAACCTATTCCTTGACTTTTTGAAGCTTCCACACTAAAATACCAATGTCAAACCTTTTTTCAAATGTTATAGTAGTGCCACTCCTTAAGCGTTTTTAGGAGTTACCTCAACGGTAACGTTGTTTTGTTGCCAATGTAATCAAAACAGTGGTTAAATCCTTTTGAATAAGTTAGTCCCATCTATTTATTGGCGTAATTTTGATGGCTGTGAATCAGTACACTGTTTTGGTCAACGTCAGGTAAGTGTGGATGAGTCGGAATTTATGTGGTAATAAAGTCTGGATTATTTGTACTTTAGGTAAGATTGACAGTATACTCGTAGGTGATTCCTTTCATTACCGACTTTACCACTCATGTTTTGCACCTTTATTTATTTACTGCAACAATTTGAGTATACAGGCTAATTTGTTACATGGTATTTGGTAGCAATAAATTATAAGTTTCCTAATTATAGTGACTATTTCTCGCAATGGGTAACTTTTATTGTACATAGGATTTATTTTTGTTTCGTTTTGTGAAGTAATTGACGGGTTTTATCCATCGATTCAACTGTGGCTGCTTACCAAAAATATCCTTTTTTCCAGTGCTTCAATGTAATCACGCACTACTCCTTGAGGCTCCCCATTTATCTTAGTACTCACACTCTCTTACGTAGAATGAGATGTATAAATGAATTTGCTTTCCTTGAAAGCTTATTTCTTCGAAACACACTTATGTAACTACTGACGTTGATATGAACATGTACAGCATCCATAAAGTGCAGTCTTGTCGGGGATAAAGAAATCTAATCGTGCCAGACAGAAACAATCCACTCAGGATCAACATTAACATAAAAAAGGATGAAGCTTTGTGTTGCTGCTAGCGAGGTAGGATATTCCGTAAAGAAGACAAAGAGGCTTTGGCTATAAGCACAAAAAATGTACTTCGAAATATGATCTCAAGCCGTAGGAGATATTTAGCTAATGTATTTAGGTTATCCAGGCAAATAAGCCAGGCTTATATATTTAAATATATTGTAAAAGAGCGATGAAAAAAAAAAATTTCAGCTACATAATCATATTCATGAGTTTCTATGCTCATGCGGTAGTTGACGTCGATAGAGACAGGATATTTTGCTTTGATATCGTTTCTATAACGTAGTTTTTTTTATCGAAGGATATTATACAGAATTATCAACAGAGAAAATCCCAGCAGATTCACGCGAATAGAAATTATTAGATGAAAGAAAGAATTACAATTTGTGAAGATTTTTTTGAAGATTTGAAAAACGTACAAGGATATCGAAAGCTATCTTCAGTCTTTTCTCGATAAAAGATAGAATTGGCAGTTAACATTTAAAATTTGTGTTAAATTTTGTCTCAAATGGAAGTTTATGTTCTATGCGTTCTAGTTTCTCAACTAAAACACTGATTACTTAAAAAAGAAGTCAACAGTAAAAATAAGCGTAAATAAACTTTTAAAACTGCTTTTTCCTGAGCTGCTGAGCGCACACTAAGTAGGAGCTGATGGTTGAGTAACCCAAATATTGGCAGTCACCAAGTGAGGCGATCCAGTGACAAAGCTTCACCAGCTTTAACATTTATTTGACGTTTAACGTACTGCTGACTTTTCTTAAGTTGGTCGGCAGAATGTGTCAAGACTATTCCTTCGACAAAATGGCTTTAAACAAAGAACAACGCATAAATATTGCAAAAATCATCGCAATATACTGTTTGGAGAAAAAGGAGAAACGAACAAACCGTAAAAAATGATGTAAATTTGGGTAAACTCTTTCCTATCCCTACGTGATAAATTTGATATTCAGGCAAATTTATTAAAGCCGTGCTTTGATTACAACGGAGGACACATGAACGAAAAAACATCCTGGAGAATTCGACTCTGCTGCGATAGGAGACTCGTGGCGCTCGTTAGAATTTATTTCAAGGGTGCCTGATGGGGGTGGGGCACCTATAGTGATCAGTCCCGTAAAACTATAGGTGCTTTTATACCAAAAGTCCTTGGTGCCATCTATGGTTTATTACAGCCAATATAGTTGAAGATAAATTAGATTATAAAAAACTCACCACACTTTGTAAGGGCAATAATTTTCCAGAACAGTTTCCAGAAACAGACAAAAGTTGAAAATATGACTAAAACGCCATCTGGGATTGCCCTCATACTTTTGGTGCTTTGGTTGGTAAATACATTAATACGGATGGTAAACACGAATTAAACTTCTTGCATATTAAGCCTCAACTTTTTACAACTGCAAAGGATTTTTCAGTATAGCCATCTTTGCGTCAGTTGATGCCCACTGCAGATTTCTATTCAGAGGTGCAGGAGTAAATGGCAAGGCTACAGATAGGACAAAAAGATAGCAATACCGATAACAAAAGGAAATTCCCAGACTATAGTAACGTAACTAGTAAAAGTAAAAGTAACTATACCCTTTTCTTCATCGGTGATGATAATGTTGTCTTGGATGCGTACCTTATGAAACATTTCAAAAGAAACTCGGAACATTCGATAACTCCAGAAGTCTTCAATTATCGCATATGTCCTGCTAGAATGACAGTCGAAATGTCTTTTGGACGTCTTCCTAATAGGTTTCGGATTTTTCATTGACCAATAGAAGTAGCGCCTGATGCATGTGACCTTATTGTTGAATCTTTTTGTGCTTTACAAAAGTTTTTAACAAATAAACTACGTACCGCGCAAAAATGTGATGCTGTGTAAAGTGATTTGCCAGAAACATTCGTATCCTTAACGTCCCAAACATATCACGCTTAGAAGTTTATATGTCGAATATGAAAAAATATAGAGGGATATTGTATTAAAGAGGGTAATGTTCCTTAATAGTGAAAACAAATAAACGGACCAAATTAATACTTCAAAGTTTGTTGATTTATAAGTAATTATTATAAAAATCTTTAATTGTATTCGAATTTATCATAACAAGCACTACGATTTCCGAGGTTCCACTTTTTAATGAAGACTGCATGGGTGTAAAACACCGGTGATCCTTAAATTTTATCGCAATCCTTCTTAACCTACGGTTCGAACTTCAACTTTTTGATGCAGTCGGAGGCCTTATGACATTGTTTCTGAATTTTTAAATTTTTTTTTGTGTGTTCATTCTCACTTTCAAACAATGCTTTGTCTAAACTAACCGAACCTCTTGCATGTCCTCTCCAGCAACTAAAAGAGGGTTTTGTAGCTAATATGTGCTTGCCTGGAATATGTCAGTTTCCTGAGCTGCTCGGCGGTTGAGGGTTTTGTCAACTGCAATTGTATATTTTTTGACAAAATTCGTAGAGGAAATGCGTGTTCTCTTATTTATAGTTGAATTTTCCAGGAAGTTGCAAACAGCATCTTATGTCGCCGTAGACTAAATTCTCGTTTTTTTCTTCAGCTCCTGATCCTGTGTCAATATTCGCCTGAAAAACGCAGGCAACTTTTTCTGGGTGAAACTTTGGTATAATTGTATTTCCTTTTGTATGTATAAATACTTGTGACACTGAAGTTATCGAAACATTTCCGACGCATTATACTATCTTTTAAAATTTTCATGTCGTTGAAGGGAAATAAGTTAAATTCGTTCCTTAATCTTTTCGGTCCTACACTAATCATGTGTAGGACCTGAGTGCCTCCAACTTTTTTGACTGCATCTCCTTTTGTTCGATAATTGATGGACGATTTCATCCCATTCTCTGGACTTGAGGACGAGTCGTTTATAATATTTCAACCAAATATTCCTAAGACATTCACATGTAATGAACTATTTTAATTGTCACACCCTTTGGAAGTTCACATTCCGCCATTTTGATTCGCCAAGTGTCAAATAACTGTCGTGAAATAAATTAGCTCAAATATCCACAAAATTGTTTTGCCAGATCTGTCTTGTCATCATCAATGGCAAGACTTTTAAGTTAACATGCGATATTTGAAAAACAGAATATGCGTTATGGCAGCACAAAAAACTGGTGCAAACCAGGTAACGTATATAACATCGTCTTGAGTTTCTGTTCTCAAAAGAAAAATTCGAGCACCCAAATTCCAGGACCTTTCAAACTGAACTGCTTCAAACTTTAAACTGAACAAGACAGGCACGGCTTAAGATGAGGCCATGCCGTGTCACGTGACATGATTTAAAATATTTAAAGATGGCCGTGAAGACGCGAAGAACGATGAATACTCTGGGAAACCTCCAACGAACAGAATTGATGATAGCCTGGCTACATAGTGTCAAATATTAATCGGTAGCCAGCGTCTTTATATGCAGATGAAATTGATTTGAATCCACAAAAAGTGTTTCAGCTAATAACGGAACATCTAACGATAAAAAAACGTGCATGAAAATTGTCTTCAAAGTGAAGGAACGCTGCTTGGCTTCGTCCCTTGAGGTAGGACTTGCATGAGCGATTGCAAACCGAATTCATTTAATGTATCAAGTTCTCGCTGGTGATGAGAGCTTTAATGAAGAACCAATTCCAAGGAGTCAGTTCTTGGACGGCCTCTTCGAATCGCAAATACCGAAGAAGACCGCATGGGCAAGTTACCAACAGTATGCTCCTTGTTGTCTTTGACGTGAATAAAATGGTTCGACTGGAAAAAAGACACTTAGATGCCCACAATGATAATGTAACCGTTCACACCTACTTTGCCGTAAATGAAGTTGCTGCACAGGTCAACGTCCCATATTGCCAGGGTCTATTTTGTTTTCTCACATAAAGATACTACAAGGGTGTGGCCCGAAAATTTGTTTCTGGCCTTGCCACGTGTGAGTTCTAGTGGGTGTTTTCTTCGAGGTTTAAAATTTGAAATGTAATAAGGTCCATTTAAATTGTATTGATTGCCATGAAATTTATTTTATTAGAAAACGTTTTTAGTTGAATAAGTTTTTGAACATTGATTGACACGGCTAGCGTAGAGCGAGTCCAAAAGGTAGGTCCAATTTTCGACAACTAAAAGACAAAAACAGTATACCAAGAGTCATCAATAATTATAATATCTCAAAAGCCACGATTAATTTATCCAGTCAGATGAGTGCCTATTGTAGTCCCTTGAGACGAACTATAAAATAGTATAAAAAGTTAGCATTCGAGATTCTTTGAATCTGATTCTTTCATTGTTTGAAGCGGCAACGAAGAAACAAATATTAGCGACATCAGTTGGAAGCAAGTTGAAAATTGGTGAATGCACTTGTACAACAATCGAATGAAGAAATTCCTACGCATATTACTTTGTTTACAATGTTTTAGTAAATTCATTGAAATTATCCAATTAATTTTTTAATTTTGAACCTGTCGACCCCGGGTTTTGTTTTGTATTTATTTTTTAATTTCAATCCTGTCAACGTCGGACTACCACAAAGCTTGAGTACGCTTACTTAGTATATAATCAAGAATACACGAGGGTGGCTTGAAAAGTTTTTGATCAAAACGTAAGGATAGCAGCACTTGTCAACAAAAACTAGTGAATGTAGCTGCGCATCTTTTGACAGTTACTCACCAAAGTTTCAGCTTTTTTGGGACAATCTGTTTTTAGTTGATAGTCGTTTGAGTAGTAGTGTGTAGTGGGTAAATGGTGTTTGGCGATCGCCAAATTATAGTGAGTGAGATAGCAGAGGTTATGAAAATGTCCAAAGATCGTGTTTGTCCGCACGTTGAGCACCGCGTTTACACACGTTGGACCAAAAACGTGTTCGTATGAACACATTAAACGGTATGTGGGTGCAATATATCCAAGGCGATTAATCACTGTAGATGAAACGTGGATACACCGTTATTACCCGGAAACAAAGATGCAGTCAAAGAAGTAGACTGCAAAGAGGGAACCATCTCCGAAAAGGGCAAAAACTGTTTTTTCCGACTGGAAAGTGATGGCGATTGTTTGTTGGAATAGTCATGGATAGTCTTAGTCGATTATCTTAAGAAAGGAAAAGCCATTACAGCAGCATACTTGCATATCATAACTTGCCAACGTGAAGGTGGAAATTGCGGAAAACAACCACATTTGTTGAAAAAGAATGTCACGTTTCACCAAGACAACGCACCGTCTCTCATTTTAGCGGTTGTCATGGCAAAAAACCAATCAATTTCGTAACGGTTATTTTGCATAGAAAAAGTCCGAGGTTAAAAAGATGGGAGCATCACTGGGAGAAGTGTGTAGAGTTACAAGGAAACTATGTAGAAAAATAATAAAAAATTGAGAAAAAATGTCTTGTATGATTGTTAGGTAGGAAGCATTTGAGTCTACCTTTGTTAATGAAAAAAATTGTTCATTTGAAAAAGGTACTCATATATTCATCAAAATTATGTGTTTTTTTTATACCTTCATTTAGACTTGATGAAAAAACAGCAACAAGATCAAGGTGATTGGATTTTTTTTGCGACATATATATATTCATTTGTTTGATGTCGTAATGAATTTTGTCATATCCCGTCTAAGCTTTCCCTTCGTCCTGGGATGTTTTTTTATGGTGCGACATTAGAAAGTAAACGGGAAACGACAGAAAATCGTTCCTAAGAAAAACAAATAATACTTCCATCCCTGTCAAAAACATTTCAATAAATAGCAAAATGTGAAAGTTTTTTAGACTGTATACATGCATAATTCATCGCAAAAAAGCATATTCGTAATAAACTTGTTACAAATATTAAAAAAATATATATATATGCAATATATGAAAAGTTTACAAGAAAGCTATCCACCATCAAAGCAACAGTATTAACACAATTCAATCAAATGCAAACTAGTAGCGTATGAGCAATTTTTAAATACAGTGCTTGAGAAGTGCATGGATTTCGGCACCTAAGGAGGATTCTAGGTTTCCGCAAAAGAGCTCCTTCAGCAAAATTGTTCATCATCTCACCAGTGAGTGCAATGCCTGTTCCCATACTTCCACCACGACTTCGGGCGCATCTTCTCACGCACCAGCACCGTCTTACACCTGGAATTCTGTACAACACCTGAACGAATCCTCCACGAAACCGAGCATTCATATAACAATAAATAATCGGATTATAACAGCTGTGTGACATTGCAAGCCAATGGAAGGCGAACCAAAGAAATGGCAATGCTTCCCACTCTATGAAATTGTCGCCATTTATAAGTAACTGAAATGAAAAAGAAAACAGAAATTAAGATCAATGATTTTGAATTATGGTGGCGATAAATGTTCCATTTCTAATGGACCTAATGGAAATATATTTTGCAATAAAATGTTGGTATTAAGATTTCGTATAAACTTCTTATTTACAAAAAGAAACATCATATTTCGGATAGCCTTTCATGACGAGTTCCTGAATATGACCATATTAAATTTATAATACAATAATAAAAATATAAGGAATTAAATATATATCATCGTTGTTAAGTTTTTTCTAGTGCGAAAATTTCCTCGAAAATTCTGGGTTTCTAAGTTCCAGGCAATATGCATGTGATCTACTTTTAGTTGGGCTGAAACAAAATCTTTAGAACCATACATAAATAATTTTTCCGATATTACAGGTCATTTGCTATCACAATGGGGAATTCAATCGGATGTTTAAGTTGTTAAATTGAATTATTTTTACATCTAACTTTCATATATGTCTGAGCTTTTCATTTCTTTTTATGTGAGAAAATTCGAATGGTAGTTAATTCAGAAAATCGGCTTAAATCGATTTTTCCGAGGCGCTTTTATTCCAGGTGTATGAATATGTTTTTTCTGCTTTTACTAAGAGATGGCGATGAAAGTTCGCAGCGTATCAATTTGAAACATCGTCTGACATTTAGTTAAAAACGTCGATCGTCTGACATTTAGTTAAAAACACACACAAGTTGAGTCCGTCAAAACTTTTTGTTTTTTCGTGTTGATCAATCATGTCGATAAAAGTGTGCCTGAAAAAGTGCATTTACGGCACGCAATGCTTTTCTTGTCGAACCAAAAGAAAAAGACTATTGAAAGTTATCATTTGCTAGGGAAAACATATGATAAACGCGCTTTACAAGTGAAAGATGGTTTCTACGGTTCAAAAGTTGTAACTTCAATGTGAAAGATAGTGAGCTCTCTAGTAGACCACAAAAATGTGAAGAGCCTTAAATGAATGACAAAAAACGATCAGCAGACGTTTACGAGCAATGGATAAGATAAAAAAAACTCGGTAAATGGATCCTAAACGATTTGAATGAATGTCAAAAGGAAATGTGAAATGCTAGTTCGCACCACGAAAGGAAATCAGTTTGCATCAAATTGTGGCAGGTTACGAAAAATGCATTTATTTTGAAAACCCGAAGCGGAAAAAATATGGATTTCACCTTGCAAAGCCGTTCTTTCAACACTAAGGCCAAATCGCTTCGGCAAGAAAACCATGGCTTGTGTATGATGGGACCAGAGTGGTGTTGTGTACTCTTGCAGCCCAGCGAAACCCTAAACACACAACGCTATCGTCAACAAATGGGGCATTTAAACCGCATTAAATTAATCATTCATCGAAAAAGGACGGGAATGGGCCAGAAGACATGGAAAAGTGACCACTATAGTCCCTAGACTTGCCACCATTCGGATGTCACTTCTTCGCATCAATAGGGCACGCGCCCACAGAGCAGCCCTGCAGCTATTACGAGGAAGTTAGAAAGCGGCTCGACGAATGGTTTGTCACAACAGAAAAGCAGTTTTTCTCGTATTCATAAATTATCTGAAGATGGGCGAAATATGAAAAAGTCGATAGCCAGTATTTAAAATTTTTTTCCCAAAAAATTACGTATTTTTTTTACCAAAAAATTCGGGAAAACCGTCTGTAATAAATTCACCTGATATATCATGGTATATATCAGGTAAATAAATTCATTTTTCGCATCCCGTTCTCCTCGCTCAATCTTCATTCCCATGTGGTTTCTGTTTCCTTTAAGTATATATTGATAATCGCGAAAGACTGTTCATCATAATGGACTTAGTATGGAGAACGTACTGAAAAGGGAGCCAATTCGGAATTTAACTTATTACTTTTTAACTTTGAGACGTCAGATGTGCGAGGTGAAAAATCTCTGAAAAGCGAAGAGAATGTCACAGGGGAATCCCAACGTTCAACTGATCGAGATGAGGAAAACTAGAAAAGTCCTCCACAGGTTGATCAATGAAAGTAAGGCTTAAAAAGAAAGAGGCCACGGGACGAGATGGCACCGATACCAACTTTGTCCTGATATGTAACATAGCACATTAAACGGTTTCCAGCAGAAGGGAGTACTCCCAAAATACTGGAAAGAAGCGACGGCTCTGCTGATCAGCGAGGATAAGGGAAATCTGACTCAACCATTCACATATTGACCCTTAATTATACTGACTGTCAAAGGAATGTGCTCAAAAAGTCCATCAGAGAGACTATCCAAACAGCTGGGTGTCTATATCTTCAGTAGACCGCTTTCAGGGCTGGACGATCCACGAGCGCTGGAATTAATAGAAACGATAAACATGGTGTAGCGGGCAAAAGCTACCAGTTACTATACCAGGCGAATAGTATGAAGGAATTCCTTCGATTCTGATAAGTGATTAGGTATTCTCGGTCCTCTAGAATATTACAGGGTACCGAAGTATCTGATATAGATATTTAGGACCTACATCAAGGATCAAAAGCTCGTTTACGAAACAGTAGGGGATAGGCGAAGAATCGATATGACATTAAGGGTGGCGCAAGATTTCAATCTTGCCCCGGACCAAAACGATTTCTTGTACGACGATCTTTTGAACTCATACCAAGTATGATACTGCGTTTAATGAGCGATTGGATGACTGGCCGTGAGTAAACTTTTAAACCGAGTAAAAGAAGACTTGTAAGCCGCAGGCCTTTGAGTCAGCTTTGCTGGTAATCGTGAGGCTTGACCCAATATTGCTATATGCTGAAGAGCAAAGGTGAGCTGGAGAGGGAAGTTGTTAGACGAAAAGAAAAAAAGGTGCCTGGTTTTGTGGCAGGAAATGTTAATACTCGAAGCACGGGTGAGGTGGACCTCACGGCTCATCAGTAACCTGGGGCTGAGATTTTGCAGAGCATGATGAGACTGATAATGATCAGTTATAGATCAGGCCAGCCTACATTCTACGCTTCTCTACTCAGCCTACTCAGTTCAGTCTTACCAACATAATCTGCAAACTTCACAGTCCCCTGATTACTTATATTGTCTCAGCGTCACAGCTGACGTCTGTAACAACTTTTCGGTATGGAAAAGATGGTTCAGGCATCGTTTGCTTCTTTCTGAGAGAAAAGGCTTGCATTCTGCAGAAAGTTTTCATGGTAAATATATTGGAAACTAATGACAATAAGAACTACGTGTCATATATCGCGCAGATGGTTTTTTTTATAAAAAGGGCCTTATGGATCACTTGATAGTGTCGAAGAAGAGATGGTCTCTCAGACAATTCCTCTCCCTTCTATCTTTTCCCGCTGAAAAAGGGATTAACCTAACTTAAAGGCGTTGTTAATCGAGACCAAGGGGATCTAGTCCAAAGAAATGTTGCAACAGGTCTAACCCGGCAGTCCGGTTGTCACTGGAAGTAAGACATTCAGGGCGTAAATAGCTTTCAACCGTAAAACTCAGGAATCTATCAGGATTATGTCGTAGTCGGAAAAACCAACTATTGCACTACGGTAGAGAGTAATTCCCCGAAATTGTTCGCACAGTTTGAAGGTTAGGAATTCATTCTGATGATTAAAATGATAATTTAGAGTTTATTTTGGTAGACGAAAGATTTTCAGAGATGGCTCTGTTGGATTGCATAGAATAAAAAGTAGAATAAGTTTCAAATAATCTACGCACACCTTTTTGCTTTGTTGAAATCAACATGGTATTTTTTTGGTTTTGTAAATCTTCACTGTTTACAAATGCTTTAATTTTTAGCATTTAAAATCAAAAAACTTCTGAAAATTTAGGAGTAATATGAACAGGAACTGCAGAGAGACATATTCCGTATATTTCCTTGGAGCAAAGCTTACAATAGAAATATTTAATAATTCCAGTTTTTTCCTAAAAGGATCCAGTAAAAATCATAGAAAATTACTACTACGCTATGACTTGATTGCTTTAGACTACATAGTCAGTGGAATTGCACACGTCATATCGAAGCAGACGAAGTCATTTCGGATTTCGGAGGAAACTTCTCATCTAAATAATATACTTTTTACAAACTGAAGATATCGGATCTAGCCTCAATGGTCTTAAGACGCAATAATCCCAGCGCTATCCTCACCACCCCTACCGATTATTTTTCAGGTGGCGAGGTTAGCGAAGCCGCAGAAGCTGTCGCAAATCCTTATTGCAAGCCCAAACGATTCCACAAAATGCTATGATTCTGGAAAACCATCAATATCTCTTTAGCTTAAGCCACTCTGGATTCCTAAAACAACAAAAAACAGAAAACCGAAACTGAAGAAGAAAGAAGAAGACAGAAACTGGAACAAAAAACAGCAATCTGAAGACCATGAAGTTTGGTTAGGAAGCCTACAACCTTGTTCAAAAACATCGTTGTCTATTGCGTTAGTGGTAAAGAAACCTTAAGCAAATTTTGAAGATTGTTGTAAACTCTCCAGCAAAAGTTATCATAAATCTCCACAACCATCGCTGAAACGATGGTATAAGCAAGCTCGATCAATACGCGCAGATAGTCGGATATCTCACCAAAAAAAAAACCCTTAAATATAAATATAAAGACTACTGTCTTCCATATGCTCTTTTCTTATGCTTCTTTTCTTATGTTTTTGGCCTCAACACTAAATTGGTCACCATTTAAGGCAAACTGTTGGAAAAACAGCCCGTAGTTGCAATAGGTAGGAAATTAAAAAGCAACTTGAAACATCTTCCATGTATCCTTGAAAAAAGTGCTCATCCTAAAAACGATTCAATAATCATTTACTGAGCCCAACAGAATCCAATGGGTATACACCTTAAAGAGAATCAAAAAGTCATCCAGAATAGCTATTTAAAATGGCCCTAAACAATGGCTATCAATTCTCTTTCAGAACGTAAAAATCAAATAGCTAAACTCAGCCCTGTAGACGAATCAGTGAATTCTCGTAGACCAAATATTCTGAAGAGAGATAAAACCTTCTTGGATCCCTCGTAAAAATGAGTGCGTGCTTTATAAAGTGAAATAAATTTACTATAATGTGTCCTTTTACATAAATGTAGCTAGATTTTCTAAGTAGAAATCTTGAGTCCGGGAATCGAGATGACATTTGTTTGACAATTCGAACAAAGACAGTGGTGCAATTGCTTTGTGATAACCACTTTTCGACAATCAGGGATCCCATGTATTTCACCTCTTTGGTCATGAAGTTTATGGTCATTCAAGTTTTATGAGTCAAACAATCGAGGAGAGAACTTCCTGCAATTGTCAGGATATTGCATACTTACCACGATATCATTATTAATGATCATGATGTTGGTGCCATCTATCTGAATAAAAAAACCATCAAATTTTTCAGGTAGGGGCGTCGTATAGCAAGTTGGGCAGTTTTGCGAGATTTATTTGCATTCCTGGACGAATGGAAAATCCGCTATGGAGATACAAGATATTTTACAGGAAGTTCATGGAACCAATATACCTTCATGCTTGCCTATCTGCTACAAGATCAGCGCGTTCAAACGTGGCCGTCATACAGATTTATTTTCGAGCGTGATCAGAAACTTAACATAGAACCACAATTTGACACTAGAGAACCACCATTTGACACTAGAGAACCACCATTTGACACTAGAGAACCACCATTAGTAGATACAATGTCTTTTTCCAAACAACTTTGCTAGGGAAAGAGCAAAGACGGTCTCATCGACCTGGGAGGTTATGACGATCGTGTTTTTGGGGTTACAAGGAAAAAGTGTTCATTCCTGTTTGTCCCATAATTGCCTCGGCCAAATTAGTTATATTCGACTATGAGATGGTGCCGCATCTCCGTACTCTCCTGACTTGACTCCTATTTTCATTCATAAACATGAAAACTTTGCTAGGGGGCAAGCATCAGCTGATGGAGTTGTCGCCGATTGTACAGGAGTCAGCTCATGCTCTGGCTGACCCGCGATTGGAGGACTGAGCTCGCAGTTGCTATGGAAATAATACTAAGCCTGTGACCTTGGAAAGGACTCCTCAGCACCATGAAATAACAGCTCAGGAACCGGATAACCAACAATCTTGAACAAAGGCACCAACACTTTTGTAAGAGCAATGTCCTGGGCATGTATAATAGCTCGCCTTAACTTTTATAGAGAACTCACCGGCGGCTTTTAAACAGATTGGGAAGCTGAACTGAAGCTTCCAGTCGGCAAAATTTATTGCATTGAAGCAGTCACAAAACGGTCTTTGATGAATTCCAGTATCAAACCTCACATACTTTAGGGAGGGTAGTCCGCCCTGTAGGCGCTAGCTTGCAGGCAGGCTCACAATACTAGAGTTGAATCCAGGGATATGAAATTAACGAGGGTTTCTGGATACAAAGGAGTATAGGGAAACTAAAGAACAAATGAAGCAGCAATAAGTGGTTCAGCATGTCAAAAATCTGCAAGGGCGGACTCAATTGAAGAGCTACTTGTAACAAAAAAAAAGGAACTGGATGAAATTCACAGCAAGTTGAAAGATTAGACTTAGATTGACATGATGAGCTGATCCCCTTGGCCTTGGCCCCATGCCCGAACAAAACCTGTGTTAAACAATGACTTAAAGGAACAGAAATGGCTTGAGAAGTTTAATGGAATTTTTCACAGGCTTCAATCATCTTGGTCAATGTGGGATACACACCCACGATACATGGTACGCATGCAGCGAGATGGATTGCGATTTAGATTGTCCAGGACTTTCATGTAGCGGATGTGGTATGAAGCAGCAAAATCCTAGTGTCTAGTGGCACCGAGCTACAGAGGTGCTTGGCATTTGTAGGGAAATAGAATGGACCACCTGTAAAGACTTAATTGTAGGCTGGGAGTTAAGAGTTCACGCACGCTCATACTAAATCTTACTGTGGACCCTGAAAGCATAAAATAACAGAAATAATAAAAAACCCATTCGTGATTCTTCCAAGGCTTATGAAAACCGCATTAAGATTACGATGCAATTCATCAATATTAATATTTAGGGCAATGAAAAGCTTCCGAAAATTCAATTCGCTTCCAATTTCCTCAATTTGTTCAGTCCTATCTGTCCTCTTTCGTTTATACAATTTCTTTTTCTTACTATAGTAGATTTTCACTTTTTCCTTGGTTTCTTCTTACAAATGAAGGGATCTTTTCCAACATGAATGATTTATTTGGAAAAGTCACATATGAGATCCCACAGAAAGAGTAAGTTCATTTCGAAAAACTAATGACGTTTACGTTTACTCATGAGTTATCAAATTTTACATTTTTTTCTAATCATAAATTTGAGGGTGTTCAAATTGTAAATCAATCAACCTTTCCAATTCTGCACATAGTTAGCTTGCATTGAATTATTGCCTTCAGTTGAAAATTCTGGCCTATAAAATATTGTTGAAGAAAGATAAGAATACATGACAATCATATCATATCCTTCTGTGGCCAGGACTCATTTGTACCGAACTTAAAAGATTTTGTATTTCTCAACAAACCCACATAGCCAATGTTACATGCTCATAAATTTTTGGCGCGAGCCGTGAATCACATTCAACATTTCAAAGAGTCCTTCAACGGATTCATTCCTTTGGAAATTAATGACTAGATGAATCTACCTCGCCCCATATGTCTTAGACGTATTATTTCGTTTGCACTGCAAATAAAAGGCGAAGACAAACTAAGAAAGCACCTGCGTTAAGGCATTTAAATTTTTTTTGCCGCTAATAAGCTTTAGTGTAAGAAAGCTGGAAGACATGTGGGCTTTCTTGTTTGAAATCGTTCTTCGTGGCTTAACTATGTTGCAAAAGGTGAAATTATTTGCTTTTCTTAATAACGCTAACACTTGATGATTGAGCCTTTAGTGAAGATGTTGAGAAGGATAAGGACAAATTCAACAAAACTCCTTTGAAACTGATAGTACTAGACAGGAAAAGGTAAATAGACATAATTGGATTGTTTCGTTACTAATTTTGTGTTGGGCTGAATGACAAGAGGGAATTGAATTTAAAAAGCACCTCTTAACATGCGTTGTGGTAAGATGGTATACGGATGGTTCCAGTACATCATAGATAACAAGGGTTTAACTATTTGGGGCTTCCATATAATATTCACTACTTTTGAGAAGTATTCCAAGTTGCTCAGGATGAAGTTTTAACTAGCGCAGGGCATACGGCCCAGGAATAATTTCCAAGGGTAACACTAAAACTCTCTTACCACATAGACAAGCATCCTCAAAAGAGGCTGGAATCATCATTAATTATATCAATAATGGATCTAAATTGTAGTCATAGTCCCAACAATCCAGTGCGAATAAAAGGGTCATCCAGTACCTGCTGGCGGGACACACAGGAATCGATGGTATTGGTCAATCACTTTCAAAAAGAGCGTCAAAGACATTGAATCCGAGCCGTTTGTGCAATTTTGTACAGAATTCTGTAAAGGAAAATAAGTAGAGAGAGTGCAAAAGGTCCTGAAGTAGGCTCCCAAGAGTAGACCTTAAGGTTTATGACGAGAAGAAATTCGGGGGTGTATAGAAATTGCAGGAGAAAGCTAAGAAATACTTCGTGAAAAGTCCAGTCAATCTTCACGGAGTATTGCGCACTCTGAGTACATTTAAAGAAAACGTGACGTATGAAGACATCTAAAACGTGAATAGTACACATAAAATGCAACATATTCCCGACAAATTCAAAGATTTCTACTGTGTTATTATGATCAGGCGTACATGGGAAATTGGTTAAATTTGAGAAGAATTGACTTTGTTGATGATATTCGTTCAATTTATCCGATTTATATTGGGTGGATGCACGAGGCAGCATTTCAAATTTTGGGAATCTCATTATCAAGACTCGCAAGCAAAGCAACGCATGTCAAAAGTAGGTCCAGCACTTTTGCAATGGAAGACGACAGTTCGAAGATCTGTCACGATCAGAACAACCCAAGAAGGTGACAGAAGATAGTCTTTTGGAAGACACACAAGGATCTGTTAAGATGACCTTCCCAGAATTTTCGGAGAGGTATCAGGTCCACAAAGCCACTGTAGAGTGAACAATCTATGCACTAGGATCTGTGGTAAAATTGGATGCTTTGGTACTCCACGAACTTTGGGGAAGAAACAAGGAAAACATCGATGATTTCTCCGGCGAAAATGCAGAAAAGCCGGTCCTATACAATAATATGAAAGGATACCGTTCAGTTTGCCAAAGAGGTGAACCACGAGCATCCACCTAAAAACCAGGCCTGCAACCACGAAAGCTCTAATTGTCTTATTTTGTGGGACTCTCTAGAAGTCATTTTTCAGGCGAAAATCGGCGTTTTCACTTCTGAATGTCACATCAGAAAATCAAAAAAAAAAAAAATCTATCCGAGGAAATCTTAGAAAACCGATAAACTAATGATATCATTTTTAATTTTCGCCTTCAGATGATCCAGACATGACTTGAACTATTAGCTAGTAACAACATATTTTGGAGACGCTTCCGAAAGTTTGTTTATGTTGACGTAATTATTTATATTTTGCAATTAAAAATTAAGAACATATTGTTCGTATGTTGCAATAAAATCTTACGATCAATTTAATAAAATTGTAATATCTGTAGCAGATAAAAACTTTTCACCCCTTCCCTACCCCACTAAAGGTCATAACGTCGCATTTTAGTGCAAGAAATGCTCGAAAAATAAGACAATATCCTCAGGCTCAAACTAATTTTTATTTTTTTTTAAAGAATTTTCATTTCATTATCTGTACGTTTTTATATTTTACGGGGCTTGGCTGGATTGGCCTTAATGAATGGCGAAAATTAAGGAAAATTATTACATCTGACTAAATTTTTTGAATTAGTCTCTGGTTAACCATTATCAGTACCTATAGGAGCCACTAGATCATTTATCACTGTAATATCAAGTGAGTTGAACCACTTGGTTTTAAATCGCCATTTTGCATTTAACTTATCCACGCACGCTAGCTTTGCGTAAATCTAAGTGCAGTATACGCCTAAATGAGCTCAATTAAAATTATTTCTTAGCAAAATATTATATTAATCAATTGTTCAGACAGACAATTATGAGAAAAACTACACATTAAACATTCACCTTCTTTTTTCGTTATATCAAAAAAAAAAAATAACACTCAACTCGTTACATGGCTGACTTATGCAAACTAATTGTCACCTGTAGCTATCGGGAGACTCATAGAAGATTGAGAGATATAGAATAGGCAATCTTTAATAGTTTTCAAGCAACGACTAGTGCACCATTGTTGCTTCCTTGATGCTACACAGGAATCACCTATCTAAATTACCTAATAAGAGAGTTTTTAAGAGGTATAGAACTTTAAATTGGCAACACTTTTCAATGCTACGTATGGTGTGACAGATATCATGCGTTTTCTGGTTACTTAGGATTGACATTTTATCATAAATTTGTGGAAGCCTGAGCAACGTCTACAAATTGTGCAGATTTATTTGGAAAAAAAAAAATAACCGTTCTTTTCGAGAAATTAATCGCGCACTACGTATACTTTGTAGCCAACATAATCGTCCATCAGCATAATTATTTCGATTCATCATGGATCGTGTCCGCCCTATATTACTCTTAGTGATGACACACATTTATCCCGACATCGTACAGAGAATAAACTGAAATGAAGCCACAGCAGCTGTTGAGTGTAGTTTCGACATTGTGCTCAGTAATCACACCTGCGTCCATCCATATTATGGAAGTTTTTACGGCAGAGTCTTTGTTTGCGGGCTTGCAAGATTCAACTCAAGCAGAGAGCGAAGCTGAAGGACCACCCGGCATGGCATAGATTCAATGTATGGGCCCCAGAACAAATTGCTGCAGATCCCGAATTTCATAAGAATATTTTGTTTTGCAATGGGGCTGATTTTTGGATTAAAGGCAGCGTCAATAAATAAAACTGTTAAATTTAGAGTGATGGGAAACTACAGATAGTTGTCCAAACACCATTAAAGCGAGAGAATGTCATTGTTTGGTGTACTGTTGCGGGTGAATTCGTTTGTCCATATGTCTTCAAAAATGCTGCTGGGAATAACATTACATATTCTGCGGTGACCGCTATAGAACCGCGATGAATGTCATTTTCGTTTCGAAATTGGCTCGCCGTAGTGCAGGGGATCTTTGGTTTTAACAGAATGGCGCGTCATACAATACAGCTCATTCAACCTTCGACTTTTGGAAAGAAGCATTTGATGAGTGCAGATTTCCTCGTTTTGGATCTGTGAGCTAGCCTGCAAGATCTTTTGATTCAACATCGCTGGACTATTTATTGTGTGGATACGTCAAATCACTCTTCTACGCCGCCAAGCCCGAAGCGGCTGACTAATCGCGGCTGACTAATCGCGGCCCAACTTTCGCGGCGTTATGACCAAGATACGGCTCTAATTATTGGTTAAAGAATGACGCCATTTTGGCGTTAACATGAGCAGGATCATATTTAAATGAAAATGACAGAGAATTATCTTTCCAAAAGAACTATTTTCATGTTAGTCGGCGAAAATTTATCCGCATTTCATTTCATTTTAAAGTTTCATACGTTTGAAACACACCCTTTACCTCAATGGGTCTTAACTTAAAATAATTTTCGGGAATTCCGATTCTTGTGGGTTAACTCAATTTATCTTCTCGAAATTCCGAATCATTGCGTTTTATTAGGCTTAAAGTGATTTTTCGTTTAAACTACTGAGATGGTATTTTAGCTATTTATTTGTCTTGAGACTTTTGAAAAGTATGAAAGTTTTGAATGCTGCTTGTCTATAAAATTCCTTTGAAAACTCTACTACTTACCACAAGAATGTTAAACGGCAGCCAACATATCGTAAACACTATAACGACCGTAACCATCATTTTAATCATCTGAAAAATAAAAAAGGAAAGGATGAGTTTATTGATAATACATTGAAGGTTTGCTTTAATCTACGTAATTTACTTTATTGAAATGAATACTTATTTACTATCTAGGAGACATGCTTCGTGCTTCGCGATGTCCTTTAACATTTTATGGTGCAATTGAGTTCCACTATACGACAAGTAAATCGATAATGCTTAGTTGATGGTACGAGCATTTATACCTGCTCCATGTTTCAGGAACTTATCATTGTCTTTGAAAATTTTCCCACAATCACCGTGCATGTGCATCGCATCTTATCTTTCGTTTTCACTTCTTGGATACCATCATCGGCGCAAGGTCGCATATAGCCATTGGGGGTGTCCAGAGTTTAGATTAAAAATTAGTTTCGGTTAACATCATGCTGGCTATAAATCGAGTGCACAATTTGAAAGTCGTGACTAGATTCCGGAAATTGAAAGTCGCTGGGAAATTCACTTCCAACTGAGGTTGAAGATAAAGTCGTAGGAAGCGCTTTTGTTCGAGTTATCCAGAATTGCACTCCTAACCTTTGCTTTGTTGCTCTGACCACGGTTATGCAACCTCGAGAAATACAAGTAAATAGAGGAAGATCGGAGCAACCAGCTTTGGTTTCATGGGGATGATAAGTTGGAAATTCGAGGAACTGAATGCAATTTAATTCGAATCATATTTCCACAACTATGTGGTTTAACAATTAAGAACGTTTCTCTGTCATGGACGAATCACAGAAAACTTTCTTTAAGAATCCTTTTACGAGTTCTAGAGATTGAATGCGACTGAGCACATCAAATTCTGTCTGTAAGCACTTTTCACTCATCATTTCCCCTAGCGCTTATTTAATGTGTGTTTAAGCCTTTTCTTGTGTTCATTCGAAATGTGTCTTCAGGCTCTTTGTTCATCTACTTTCAAATGCCTGAAATCCTAATTTATAAAATTTTCGAATCTGTTTCGATGGGACTGAAACGTTGAGTAATGTCGTATGTTTGGTTAAAATGCTAATACCATAGGAAGCATCAGTCGTATATCCCGTATGTAAATTTGTAATCGCTTTTTATGCTAAGGCCACAGGACTTTGCTCCCAAATGTCAATTGCTGTGAATGTGGTGCGCGAATGAAAGCTAAATGCCAAATCTACGTCCTGTATATTAGGCTATTCGTTTCTATGTGCTTTGTAGTTATGAATATCATGAACATGTTTCAGGCTTCTATTAACAATTACTTTAAGGACACATATGGCACTATTTTATTACAAAAAAGTATTACAAAATAATCTTGTGTAACAAACTAAACCAAATTCTTAAGTTAAATCGCTCTCAATGGTTTTCTTGCAGTGTGTTTAACGAGAATAATCTTTTGAATTTTAGTTTAGTTGTAGCATTTATGTACCTTTTATTTATTATCTTGTACTTATTCGTCAAAATTAATGTCTAATTCTTAGAATTAGTCCCCATTAACCGCACTTGCGTTTATAACCCTCAAGCCCGTGGTTTACGCGACTTATGAAACAATTTTGTAACATCGTCCTTGGGAAGGAGGGTTTAGCTATTCCAGCCAAACTCTTTTAATCTCTTCAACATGGAAATTATAGCACCATTGCGGCGTTGCTTTTGGTTGAAAATTCAGAAGAAAAATGGATATAAGGAACAGTGAAATATAACTTTTAGTGTTGGCAGGATTGCTATGCAATATTCTTTATATTGCAGGGGAGAAATTAAAATTTTCCATGATTCGTTGCATAGGAAAGAGAATTTACATAAAACAGCAAATGTTGCACAGATAGGATGGGTACGTGTGGACAGGTACCGTTGTGACTACGTTTGATAAATTCTGAAAACCTTAATTCTTACAGCCCTGAGAACAAAAGCGATAGAAAAAAGGGAATATTTTGTGGCAAGTATGTGACAGTTTATCTTAAGAGATGTCATGTTTTTAAACAATTCTTATAACTTGTACTATTCATATAGCAAATTTAGTCATTGTAACTCCTGTGACATACTAAGGAATCAATTTCGAGTTTCCGTAAATTTTTAATTTTTATTTACCTAAAATGCAAGTATTTACACATTTTTCTCGTCTATGTTGTAGCCACGATTGCAACAGAGACGTGAAAAAGGCTGACACGATCTCTCATGACTGGAATGCCTGAAACAAAAAATTCAAACTGAATTTTGAAAAATAGTCGATTGGCTATAGCCCCCACCAGAATTAAACATTTCGGATGAAAACAAGCTAAACAAAATGATGGACTTTTAAATATTTGACCAGTTTTTTGCAAAAAAATTGCTGGAAATGTATAAAAAATTCTGAATTTCCTGAATACTCAGTTTAAATTTCAGTCTGATCGAGAATATATATTTTTCAAAATCACGTCATCCAGTTCGAGTAACCTTGCTTGGAACAGAATGTTGCATCGTTGCATCCCGTAGGATGTGAAATGTCTGTGTTCTGTCAATTTTCTCTCTGCTTCCGCGGCTTGATAGAAGTACCAAGAATCAGCACCTTCAGAACAATTTTCGCGCTGTGAATTATCGTTGGTTGAAATTTTGTGGTAGTACATCGCCCAAGTAGCACCTCTTATATTTTAAATAGAATCAGGATTTCGGCGCACAGCTAACTCGTGCTAAGTCGATAATTTTTGTATAGTTTTATTTTCAAATCCAACAGTTTTTACTTTCGATTTTCAGTTTTTTTCGAGGCACGGCATGAAACTACAGGTTTTAATTTGATTCAGAATTGATTTAATTTTTTTTCTTCTAAAATTTTATAGTTTTTTATTACATTGCGTTAGCTGTTTTGTGGATCTTTGGCCCGTTTGTTCCTCCTTTTTAACGTACAGGGTAGGCCATATAAAATTTTAAATTTAAAAAGTCAATAAAAAAACGGCTTAATATTTTTCAAAGGTTGAACGTTTATTTGAAAGGTTATTTTATGAAATTTATTTGTGGAAAAAAATTTCGGGCATATGACCAACTACGGCTGAGTTTTCAGTAGCTCATCCGATCCACCCAATTTTGGAGTACTTTCTCACCAAAGATTCACCATCCTTGGTCAAACGATCTTCCGCCCAATCTGCGAACTGTAGACGGCTTGGATGCTCAAGTGGCTTCAACTGCTGCACCAATTGAACTTTATATGGCTTCATAGCGAGGTCTTGTTGCAAAATTGGCGCAAAGTCGTTCGTGGAATGTTCAATTCTTGCGATCGACGACAAGTTGAGGTGGATGGATTCTCACTAACACTTTCAGCCACAGTTGCAGTCGTTGACGTTTTGGTTTACCCACCAACGTGCCAGTTTCACGCACACGCTTGACAAATTGTTGCACAAATTGAACTGATGGCACTTTTTGCCATGTCCATTTTTTTCAACATGAAAGACGACCTTCGCCTGTTTACTTACAAAGGAAAAATCTTACAAGAAGCATGTATTTATCGAAACGTACCGTTATACTGAACAGCTGCCAAAACACCTGCAGAGCGCGCTCACATACATTCTTCTGTATAGCATTGTTATACCAAACCAAAGCCATAATAACGACCGAAAAAAGTGTCTACACTAATTCTATATGTATAAAGTTCCTAAAAATTATGTTTTTAGTAAATCGATTTTTTTGATAAAAAAAAATAAAGCAGACTTAAAACAACAAATATTCCAACGATAGGGTGGGTGCTTGTGGACGGTTACCTTGGTGGCTGTGTTTATTAAGCGGTGAAAACTTTAATCCTTACAGCACTGAGAACAAACAGTACACAGTGTGGAATTTTTCGTGTTGATCTCAGGATGAACACTTTTTTTATCTTAAGAAACAAAATATTTGCAAAGAAATTCTTACAAAAAGTAACGGACGACTTCCCTTCCATCACAAAATTGGATTCAAGCTCGTTAGTGGTTTATACACATAACGTGACACATCAGAAGGTCACTTTTACGCAAGAAACTTTAAATCCCCAAATACAGCCCTGATAAAATTCTATCAAAAGTAAGCAAGTTGGCATTTATTCATGATGTTCTTGGTAATTAACTGTATTATTCTAGTGCTCTTGTAACATCTTCGTTTATTCGCAGTTAACAATAGTTTAAGAGAAGCGCTATTCGCAGTTGGACAATTAAACATGAGAAACAATTAAACATGAGAAAAGCGTACATTGTTCTAAATTTAAACGAGCATGAATTGTGAAGAAAAAAAAAGATATTAATATTTTAAACATCGTGAAGCATTTAAATTGTTCGATTCATATGGTAAAGAGTGCAGTTGAGCATCGCAAAAAAGAGAAACCATAGAAGACAAGTCAAGAGCTCCTAGCCCCCGAAAAATCAATTTGACAATATGATCAGTACGCATCTCAGAAAATAGGACAGCGAGACGTAGATAACATAATGCTGGGCTACATGTTTGTGTTGTGGGAACGTGACCTTCGATAACTGCAAAGGACAGAAGGCGTCGGTTGCAGTTTGCTAGAACTTCCATTAAGGGGTTATATGGGTTTCGCAGTTTCAAAAAAATCGATATTTTTTTATTGTCTAATTAAATTCTAAGACCTTTCGAGAATATTGTCGTAAATTTTCAGGTTGATCCGAATAATAGTTTCGGAGATACAGCCTTGTGAAGGTGCGCGCTCGAGATCAGCTAGGCTCCGAGCGCCGTAGCTGCTCGTCTATTGTTTGTCTGTTTTTATTGTCTATTGTTTTGACTTTCTAAGGGCAACTAGTTTGAAATACTTCAGTTGGTGATCGCTTCTTAAATCACGAGGTTCATTTGCGGTTATTCAAAGTGTCTGTTGTGAAATTTATTTAAAATTGCCTAATACTTTCGAGAACTCAGTTAACAGACGGCGCTCGTAGAAACGATAGACCAATGAAAAGGAGACAGCCGTTCAACCCTAAAAATCCGAAAATTGATGATGATTCCTTCGCGAGCACGTTGGCAAAAAAATTAAAAAGTGACGATAAAGAGCACGTGCCACAGGAAGACACGCCCCAGTATTCAATTATAGACTTTGCCTTCGTTTTTTCAACACTCTCATCTTTTGTGCGGTGTTCTAACATTATTAAAAATAAAGATGAAGAAAAATTGTGTAGTGGAAAATTGGATTGTAAAGCATGTGAACGATGTGATCCGAAATATATTTTATCATGTAGAAAAATCGGGAAAATGTCTGAAATTAATCGCCGGTTCATTTTTGTTATGTGAATATTGGGCTTGGGGCTTGCTGGATGCAAAAAATTTTGTGGTTTGATGGATGTCAGCAGTTCATTTTTAAATCAATCAACATACGATTTTTATATTCATAAAATTCATGAGTATATCGGGACAATTGCTCAAACACTGTTCTCTTCTGCTGCTCAAGAAGAAAAGCAATTCACGAGCCTCGAAAACGACGTTGAAGCTACGGTAGATGTGAGTGTTTCCACTGACGGTACATGGAAGAAGCGTGGCTTCGCATCGCTATATGGTATGAGTTCACTAATCGTATATTATTCGGGAAAAGTGTTGCATGTGCTCGTAAAATGCTCATACTGTAAATTATGTGAGCCTTGGAAAAAAAAATTGAACACTGCAGAGTATGAGGAGTGGAGAGAAGAACATATCGCAACAAATGTATGCAGCGCCAATCACACTAGAGCATCTGGGAACATGGAAGTATCTTCAATGTTTGAAATGTTTAAACGCTCTATTGTAAAATATGGCCTGAGGTACGTCAACTATATAAGAGATGGGGATGCAAAAACATACTCTGGTATTCTCAAGGCCCAACCTTATGGTGAAGATTTTATTATCAACAAAAAAGGATGCGTTGGACATGTACAGAAGAGAATGGGTACCCGTTTACGTGATTTAGTCAACAAAACAGTTGAGGAAAAACTAGTCAATGGTAAAAAAAAAACCAAAAAAAAAAATCTTTCTGGCAAAGGTAAACTGACTGGTAAATTAATTGATAAATTGACCACTTATTATGGTTTGGCAATAAGAAAAAATTGTGTCAGTTGAAAAAATGAAAGATGCTATATGGGCTACTAATTACCACTACAGCTCTACAGACAAAAATCCTCAGCACGGAAATTACCCAACAGATCCACAGTCCTGGTGCGTCTGGCAACGAGCATCGGCTACAAAATCGATTTCATCATTAAATCATGATTATACTGCATTCGCAGATGATGTTTTGACTGCAATAAAACCTTTCTATGAAGATCTCAGTAGGGATGAGCTTCTGGCGCGGTGTGTTCGTGGTTTCACACAAAATAATAATGAAAGCTTGAACCAGTTAATCTGAAAGGTTACTCCAAAAATACTTCCTGCTGGTTGAAAAATCGTTAATATTGCTGCATCAGTCGCTGCTTGCAATTTTAATGAAGGAACATCAACTTTATTATGCATGGAATGGATTTGAAACTTGGCCGAAATTCCCACGAATATTCCCGAAATGCTAATGAAAACCGTGTGTGCGCAGCCGAAAAAAAAACTGCAAGCGAGCTCGCGAAGCCAGGATTCATCATAGACAGGATCAAAAGGATGCACTGGACATTGCAGCTGCTGCAGGTTGTTTACTTTATGGCCCAGGAATCGACGATTCAATGTAGGTTAGAAAAATTTTTTTCCCCAGGTTTATTGTTACTCAAATCTTTAAACACGTTTTTCTCGAAACTGTGTTTTCAAAATCGGTTGTCAAAAGTTCTCGAAAACTACTCAACCAATCTTGATGAAATTTTACACTGGTCTTTGAGATACAATTTTCAAGAACTTGGACGAAGGATTCTTTTTTCTTTCAATTACAACTCTTTAAAAAAAAGAAAATGTAGAGAAAATTTGACCAAAATTTGCATTTTTTTGTAAAAATGTCTGCCAAAAATGCAATTTTGACTTTTTTTTCCCTTCGTCCAAGTTCTAGTTTATGCTCTTGAATAAAACAAGAATTTTTTTGTTTTCACTTTAGACGATCCTGTCATGAGTTCTGCTGACAACGCGGACGCACCTTTTCCCCGAGGCGTCATCGGAAATGACGTCCCAATGGCGGAGTCTTAAATATTTTTCTTTGAAAATTTATAAAATTATTCTTCGAATGTATATATTTAAGACAGTGGAAAGTTAGAATGAAATGTTTTATTTTTTATGTACAAAAAAAATTGTTGAAAATAGACCTTTTTTCGCCCGAGTAAACCCATGTGACCCCTTAAGTCGCTTTCATTTGCGAACTTTCAAACCACTCCTTTTTAAGGAAAAATCATCTGGAGCGATAAGAGCAAATTTTAGAGTCAAATTAGATGGCAAAATTTATGCTAAGCTTCCATAAAGTCAAGCAAACTCTCCCCTTTACACTATTAAAACAATTAAGCACAGCGGCGGCTATTTAAAGGCGTGTAGCGCTAGATCCTGCGTGGTGTTGGAACTTCAGTAAATTATCATTGGGATTTTTTAGAAAATTACCTTGAACGTTATACTGATAAATTTTTGTTGGTTACATGAGTCTTTATGCAGGATTATGATCCAAGGCACAAATTCCGCTTAGTATTGCAATGTATATGCAACTACAAAATAAATATTTTTGAATGGCTAGCACAAAGCCCAGATTTAAATGCTTTAGAAAATAAACTAGTTTAAAAGGTAGTTGGAAAGTCACCAACTGAATGGAGTGGAGAAGTCGGTTTATTTGAACTGGAGAATAAGTAATGGTTAAAACCTTCATATCCTTCTGTTGTAAGCTGAACTTCGGTATTGATCTTATTGTTAAGAGCTACGTAAGGAGCTACTCACGGCTCCGGTACAGGTGTCGAAAGTATGCTTCGCAAGTGCGGATTTCGTCCAAAGGAGCATTCAAACTTCATTCCCTTCCTATATGGGACCTTAATCAGGGTTGCATTTGCAACTGTTACGCTATAGTTCTATAGTTTTAAATACACCTGATGATTGCTTCAGGGATCTTAACTGGTGCCTAGAGTTTTAACTTATATCGTTCTTGATGTACATGTATGTTTCACAGGACATTGAGGTTCAATGTCAAACACTCCTCGTTTCTCCGATTGTACCTTCTATGGAGAGTTCGTTTCAGTCGTTTAGGCATATACTTTCGGATTTTTATCAAATGGTTAGTTTGCCGACTCAGACATCGATCTAATGAGCTGCGGGGTTTTTGGAAGGGGATATGTATGTCTACACCCTCGATCAATGCGAATGTTATTGCTGATATATGCCTGTCAATTTCAGCGTTTGATTCGATCTCATTTTCCTGTGACAAATTTGAGAGCAATCTTTCGTTTTATATGGTTTGTAGTGAGAGGGGCAAAAAAGAAAGGGAATAAGGGCTCTGAGTGTTATATTCAAGTACAGATCGGGGTGGTCGGGTGAAGCAAATGCCGAAAATGAATATGGGTTTATGGGATTGGAGAGTAGATCGGGTGAAATTATAAAATTGACAAAGAATGAGCGACCTTTCGGAAGTGTTGGACACTTGCGTTTAAAACTTTGTCTGTGACCCACTGTTTCCCATTTGCGTTATCAGTGGAATCACGCAAATGTTCGTGTCCGGAATTCAGGTCCCCTCCAATCAGACATGAGCCTTGGAGTGCCACTGCTACCAGTATCTGATTGAGGGAAGTAGAAATTAGAAATAGAAAATAAAAAGTAAAAATAGAAAATAAAAAGAAATAGAATAGAAAAAGTAACCAGGACCTGCCTTGTTTGAACGAGATAAGGACGGCTAAATCATCTCTATAGCCAATGGCTGTGCCCTAGCTGTATTGCTACGCAGCACATTATAATTATCCACATGCACTTTTTGTGAGCCTTAAGGAGAGTCTCGTTCAGAATGTCGGGCTGGAAGGATTTGATCAAGTCAGCTACGAAAAGTTTCTTGTCATGAGAAATTCAGGAATTAATATTAAGTTAAAGAAAATTCAGCCTACTTCCCATAATAGAAATTAAAAAAGAAATTCAAAAGAGACATTGGCTTACCTTGATCGGGCGTAAGTTCACAGGATGGACAAAAGGAGAGAATTGGCAAAAAGAGTACAATAGGAGATATCCCAAGCCAGACATTTGTCATTTGGTGTATGTAATCCATGGGACTAAGTGTCGATGGTATTTTGGATGCCCTAGGTATTAAATTCTTGGCTTTTATCGGATAAGTAGCAGTAGAAGTTATGGAAAGAATATGATCCGGGAGATTGGAGGATGGGGCGCTACACTGATGAATATGATGCGGTATGTCCTCAGAGATTAAAACTGATCTTCTTGTTTTAACTTCCAATCACAGTTGTGATTGTACTGCTAAAATATATAGTATGACTGAAGTTCCAAGCGTCGTTCCCGTTACCTTAAATTTAGTCTGCTGCGCCGAGGGATATTTTATTTGACGATTTGAGTTTTTAAGGCAATTCAATTCTGAGTAAGTTACCTTGTTCGAGCGAGGTTTCGAAAGTTATTTTATATTTATTCACAAAATTTAACAAATTCAAAATTAATCAAATCAAAATATTGTTTTTATTTCAATATTTCAATTATAACGCATCCGGTAATCCATTTCAACGGAAAAGTTTGCATAATTAGCAGAAATACTAGCTCTTAAATCTCTTAATAAAACTGAATATGTATATTTCTTTCTGCAAAATATTTCATATGTTACCCTTCAACTCTAATTTAAAGTGTGTTGCTTATTTTGCTGGAAATATAAATATTTAACACCTGATGTATGTTGAATAAAAGTGAAAACACTCTTAGTTGTCAGTTAAGCCTCTTGAAATTAGGGAAATTCATTGAAATTTTGTTAATTTTATACAACGATTCCAGGTTTGTATCTAACGTCCAACTATCTTATTATGAGATAATTATCACTTTTTCACTTTATGCAAAATATGCATTCCGTAAATGTGATAATTAATTCTCACAAACTTGAAACGGGCGACAAAAATATTAGCCCCAACAAACACATTTACAGCATAATACTAACCACTATGATAAATAATTGTCTAACTCAACAAAATAGGACATCGAAATCAAGAGTTTCGACACATGTTCATGCTGAGGAAGCTACGGGATACCAACGAGGGTTCGGTTGTATCCAACTATTTGTTCTTTGAAGATTTATCGTTTTAGGGGAAATCAGATCAACAAATAACATTAAATGTTATTGCTCCCAGTCCAGCCCACTAGCAGATCTTATATGCGAATCGACAAATCTACTAAATTCGTATTTGCATATCAAATGTCTTATTTTAACATTAAATGGTAATGCCACTATGAATCTTAGAGTTTCCAATGGATCTGCCAGATGTCTTTGCTTGATAATTAATGAATGTTCCGACATTGACATTGGAATACATTAGGAATGAGTTGTTGTCCGTAACTCTGTTTGGGTGCATATGTTAACATCAGGTTTTATTTTAACTTGGGTTGCAAATAAGATAAAATCACTTTAACCAATAAATTTTCTAAATGAGTTTCATTTGTCGAAAATTATTTCACAATTTAATATATTCAGAAAAGAGGGTGTCCTTGTTTGTTTACGTATTTACATAGTCGGTAGGGGTGGTTCCATCCTTTACATGAAGTCAAATTATTCAGTCAGAACGAGAACTGACCAAATTGAGAGTTGATTTGATTTTTGTGAAAAATATGAAATTAATTTTTAAGCTAGTTTCAAACTTTGACCTTTCAAAGCGACAATATTACTAATAAATCAAATAACTGAGATAATTTATTTAAGGTGTATTCTCTTTCGTTGCTAAAGCTTAGGATACTAATCTCATGGACAATTGGATTCTCTATTGCATAATACGCTCCGGAAATGAAGTTTTAATGAATTTGATTCAATTATGTGGTCGTTGGTGGTTCCTCTTGTTACCTTCGCCTGAATGCATCCGATCTATTTCTAGGAAACTAAACTTACTTCCTTCTCGGAATACCATCAAATAGTTTCAATCACACGTGTGTCAGTGCTCAAACGTGCAGAGGTTGTGGAAGAGATCATACCATGGACGTATTCAATGGCTGGGATATAAAATATGAACTATAGATAGATAGATAGATATAGATCAATGGCAGGGACATAAAATATGAAGTATAGGATGGTAGTAGAATTGAGAGTATGTGAGAGATATGCTAAGGACATGTTTTAGTCAGAAACAAAGTCAAGAATTCATCTGCATTCTTACTGTTGATGTACTTGATACACTCCTTTTTCAGTCTTAACAGGAAGAAATATGGAAAGGCAGCGAATTCTAACCGCTTTCTTTGCTAGGGGATAACCGATAATGTTTGCTATACCTTCTTTACGTGGGAAAGATGGTAAAGCACTTTTTATATCTTATTAAAAAATTTGCTTGGGCTCACCAGATAGTTAATTTTGGATGTAAGCAGCCGGTATGATAAGATATTTGGAACTGTTTATCAATGTATGAACTCAGTGAATCAGCTAAATAAAATAAAATTTTGATTGCTTGTCAGTGCAACAGGGTGCACCTCCCTCCGTCTTCCATCTTTTGAAGATTGAAATGGTTCCTCTTAGCATCAAGGCTTGGTATGATAATCTGTTATGAGAAAATAAGTGTTAAAGTAATGCCGCAAAAGAGGACAGGATCGATTTTGTGGTTGAAAAGGGGTGATACTTAGGAGATACTGCAAAATACATTGAATATATATATAGCAGATTTACTTGAGTTCAGGTTGGAATAACTTTTACCCTTTGTCGAATTTTGTTGAGAAAAAATTAATAGGCATCGTCCTTTCGACCGAAAATTAGGTGACACAATACTTAACATGGTCTTCATTCGAGAAAAAAGCTCAAATGGTTTAGGTGGACATAGCTGACTGATACAGCTGTCCGGAAACTTGGTGCTGTTGAGAGTCCTTATAATCCAAGAGTGATTAGCTTCCCCTCATAAAAAGAACAATGCGCAATTTTATCATTACTATTTTGTCTCCAATTCTCGATCCAGACGGATCTTTGCAAAACTTTAAACATAATGAGCGATGCATTTTTCATCTTCATCACTCACAAACGTGGTTTAATAATATAAAATCCTTCATCCTGAATTTAAAGGAGCAATTGTGTCGTTAGTGTATTGATAGAATGTATTAGATCATCCGATTTTGTTAGCTACCAGCAACTATTGAGAAGTTATCTATTAAGATGTATATCAACGGGCGACGCGCACTTAAAACGTAATAGAATAATTATTGAAGAAAATTGAATTTTTCAAAACAAGAAAACGGCGGACATTTGGCAGATTGGGAAAGATACGTGTTTGTTGCCGCTTTGGCGAAAATTGATTATTTGGAATAACATTTAACCTTTAAAACAGTGTGTATTTTCCCGTGTTTATCACTTCTAAATTAGATTTTATTTTTTGGTTTTCCATTCCAAAATTATATGTTCTTAATTTTGACAGAATTATATTTCAAGAACAAGGTGCTCCCTTATTCAGTGTCTATTTTTTTTCTATTTCTAAGAAAATAATTGGCACTGAAGAAGGGAGCAACTTACTCCCAAAATATACAGTGGCTTCATCGCATAATCTAATAATAATCATAATCATCATCGCATATCTTTTTGAATGTTTGAGTGAGTTTAAATAACGTAGAAATAGACTTTTTATGCTTTTTTTCGCATTTATATATATTTTAGGTATTTACCCAACTTAGTTTGAAAAAAAAAACAAAACATTTATCTTCAAGTATTATAATACAAGTATAAAAACAAAAAATAATCAATTTGTGACGCGCAACGAATAATCGGACAAAGCAAAACACCAATGGAAAAGTTCCGTTGTTTTGCAAGTTCCTACCTGGAACTTGGATTTTGTCTGTCATTATGAGTTGTGGTTAGTCTTTTCAGTGCAACACATTAGAAAGTTCATTAGGAAATAAGACAACTTATAGTGAGGCTGAATTGTGAAGGAAAAACTGTCCGAGAAATTGCTGAACTGGTCGGTAGAGGCAAATCAATTGTACAAGATATTATTAAGCGATTCCGTGATGAGTTCAGGATAGAAAATACGAGTCGGGAAAGGCAAGGCACTTTATTAAAAGAGCGAGAAGAGCGAATTATAGTAAGAGACGTTAAACAAAATCCTTTCAAAACGGTGAAAAAATTAAAAATAGCCTTGAAGGACCACGCTGGAAAGGATGTGTGCTCAAATACTGTGCGAAACACGTTGCACAAGTATGACTACCATGGAAGAGTTGCCAGAAAAAAACCATATATAAGTCCTAAGAACAAAAACTTTAGAGTGAGTACCAAGTACCAAGGAGTACCTGTTAAAAGAAACATATTCTTGGAATTATGTAAGTTCCTGGAATATGTATATAAAATCAACTTTTTTTAATATTTTGCAATATTTTCAAGTTGTTTTTTCACTGATGAACGCAAATTTAGAATATGTATGTGTGGCGTACGCCAAACACAGAAGTTGATCCAAAAAACACTAAGGCGACCGTAAAGCACGGAGGGGGCTCTGTCATAGGTTGGGGCTGAATGTCTAGCGTTGGAGCAGGCAATTTACATTTTATAGATGGTAAAATGGATAGATTCGTCTACACACTCAGCGTAGTGAAGCTACCGTAGTGATCAACAACTACCCAATCCTCAGTCAACCGCCTGCCCAGAGCCCCGATCTCAATGTTATTGAACATCTCTGGAAAGCATCGGACAGGAGAATCTACAAAAATAAATATAATACAATGGGCCAATTAAAAGTTGCATGAGTCGAAGCCTGGAACTCCATTGAGCCGGAAGTGTGCCAAAACTTGGTAAAATCAGTGCTAAGGCAGTTACAAGCTGTTTTGGCATGCAAGGGGCTTGCAACCAAATATTAATCGCTTTTTTGTATAATTTTTTGATTAATTAGGGCACTGTCCGATTATTCGTTGCGCGCCAGAAATGGACTTATTTTTGTTTTTCTTCTTGTATTATAATAATTGAAGATAAATGTTTTGTTTTGCTTTAAAGCTAAGTTAAGTAAATACCACAAAATAAATAAATGTGAAAAAAGTACAAAAAGTCTATTTCTACTTAATTTAAACTCACTCAAACATTCAAGAAAAGCTAGTCCGATTATGCGATGAGGCCACTGTATATGTGTAAAAATTAAAAACAGAGCATTTTGGTTTCCATTCCATCAAAAAAAATTTAAAAATCTAACATTTAACGCTTGGTGGTTGACGACTTTTTCGCCTGGAGAGGTGGCAGGTTGCTGCGATTTCCGGGAATGTGTCGAGCGCCTTACAGGTACAATAAAATAATCTTTTGCATGAATGATGCTAAACAAAGGTTATATTGTGACAATTTATCTATATTTACACCTTTCAGAATATCATTTCGCAAACCTTATCTCTATGTTTTTCTTTCTAGTAATTTACAAAACATTGTTAGCATCATTTCCTTTAACTTTCTTGAAGCATAGCGGTTTGTATCTGCTACTATCTGATCCACGGGCGCCTTAGTAAAGAACAACTTCAAGAAATCCAGAGGCTCTATGACATTTACGGATAACCGTGGCCCTTAAGGTCTTTCGCCAGGAATAAAATTTATCCTAGGTAGTATTTGCATTGATTCGTCACAAGGTGTCTATTATCAGATTAATCAGAGGGTTGTGGGGCATCACTGTTGCTTCTGGAATAGCCATCTATTATTCTGATCCTTCCATTACACCAAATACCCCATCGGTACCTTCATCATTGCTTTCGCATTCTTAATCACTAGTTTTTCTATAAATGCGATCTATTTCGTCATGTCCTATATCAAAAAAGAATTCATCGTCGCAGAACTATACAAATTTGCCAGATACTTTCCCCACTATGGTCGATTTTCAAGCGAGGTTGAAAACTTTCCATGGCTACAGTCTTATAATGATCCTTTCATGATTTTATCTTATCTTCGTAAAGATGTGTTATTTGACACTTCATATAAAAGAACAAAAATGGCTAAGGGTCCTTATTATGAACCAATATTGCGTTTCTGTCGCTTGAAGATAACAAAATTTAACATACACACATATTGTCGTCGACAAGGGGGCGACATCTGACTTGAGGCGCGAACCGCCGTTGTGGCCGAGCAGCGCCTTCCGACCGCATAGGGTAAAAAGTCCTTAATATGCGCAATAGGCATTGTCATAAAGTAGAATGATTCGTTGAACTTCGTAAGAATTTGTTAATTGCTTAATTGAAGGTTTTATCAACAAATCGACGAATAGCGTTGATTCGTGGAAAATTCTTACAAAGTTTTATTGTTTTCTTTTGAATTAAAATCTTTAAAAGAACCTTTTACTCCTTTATTCCTCTACACCTGAAGGTACAGGAATGAAACCATGAAAAAAGCTGCATGGATTTGCTATGCAAATCACTGCCAAACGCAACAATGGTTTCTGCGGAAAAGCACCATGTCCTTCACCTCTCAAAATCTTCAAAAATTATCGCATTTCATCAACAAATAGCCACTTGGCATGCAATTTTGATTGGAGTTTTCTACTATACATGTGGTTAAGCGTAGTTCTTTGCCCGGAGTCTTCATTTTACAGTCCTCATGATTCTTTTAGGCAAATGTTAGATTGGTGGGTTCCTATGCGTGAAAGCTACGGACCAGTTGCTCCGATTTGAGACACTTAATTATATTTTTGCCAACTTGAAACTATAATGAACCTTACCAAAATCGGATGCATAGTTATTTTTGCTGCGAAATTCGTGAACATAGGTTCTAAATCTATGTCTATAGGTATATTATTATTATAATATAGTTTATAAATGTCGAATCTTCTTTGATCAACTTACACTATGAATTGTCCTGAAAAAACCAAAGTTTGAGTAACTGGAGTAAGAGTGTAAATTGCTTGAAATAGTATTGAATTACCTCGTTCCTATTGAACTCAGTAAACGTGGCTCTCTTTGACGTGACTTTCTTTGTTCATTTGATCCAACCAGCGCTACGTGGGACTTCCGACTGTTCTCCGTTTCTCAACCTACCCTCGTAGACTTACTTATGTATCTATTTACTTTTCATCTGCTTCACGCGACGAGCCTGTGGCAAATTCCAGACTTTTAGAATATTGGGGACCTCTGTCGCATCTAAAAGTTTCTACACCGCTTGGTTGTAACTTTATAACTTTTGTTCGCCTTGGGACCTGTCTTTCGGAAGCATTTGTTGTTTTTGCGACTTTTTGCGACAAAGTTCGCATCTTAGAATGCCCAGAGGTTATCACTTTGTTTATTTGGAAGGGACAATCGTTGGACTCATCACCGTAAACTATTTCAAATTAAAACTGACGAATTTAATTTTTCGCGGCCAAGAACCTTCGAGGTGCATGAAATGTCCTTGTTCGTGTCTGAAATGTGACGGCTACAAGTCCGAATTCAGCTGCAGAGTAATTCGATACATTTCTGGCAAAAGCAACAGCGTAGCAATTAAAAATCCAAGACCATTTACATCAAACGATATGTGGACGACAGTTTTATCGACATCGACTCAGAAGTGTAAGAGGAACTACTCACATAGATGAACAATATCTACCACAATAAAAGTGCGCCATGCAATAAGAACAAACGGGTTACTCGACTCTATGGAACTTACGATCAAGGTAAGGAAACAATGTAGAAATCAATATTTACAGGAAACCAACTGCTGTAAACCACACACATAAGCATCCTGGCCAGCGCAAACTAGCAGCATATAGATCAATAGTGCAAAGATTCCTAGATTCCTATGAATTCTAGCGACTACACCAACGAACTAAACAGCATAGGTAGTATAGCCACCAGCAAGGGTCACAAAAATGATGATATCAAGAAACTGATCGGACAACTCAAGGAGAAACAAAAATGACAACACACAAATCGTGTTCAAAACCAACAACATCGGAAATAAACTAACAACAAAGTCCAACAGTACCTCAACATATGAAAACAGTGGCATATGGAACTTAAACGCAGGGACTGCGACATGGTATACATAGGACCGAAACAAAGGCTATCAACTGGATACAAGGAGCATTTGTTTTCGTTGACACGCAAGAAAATGGTCTCCAACTACACAATACACACACGTAACTGACATCGTTGAATTTAATGACGCTATTACACAAACAAAAGAAAAGAGCAGGAGTAAACATATGATTAGAAATACTAGAAATACTACTAGAAAACTAGAAATCTACAAACGCAGAAAAAAAACGCGCAGATGTCATAAAGGAGCGATCAGTATCTATATAACTCCCACCCAATATTCTGAGTCCTCAAACCAATCTTTATTAGAAAAAAAAGTGACGAAATCCATCAGTCCGAACTAACTTACTGACTTTAAATTTAAACATAAAAGTTGCTTCTATAAAGCATGCACATCATCACAAGGACATCAGAACGAGATGTAATACAGCTGAAAGAACCGCGCAGCGGTTCGAATGAATGAAAAAAACGAAGTTGACGAAACTAGACTACACAGAGAATTTCTAAATAAACGTATGGGATTTCATTACTATTTATTTATATGTCACTCCGTAGTGAAAGTGGTGTGGGACTGCTAAATTGGTTCTGTTATCCCCAGTTTCGAACTGCAGAAAACGCAAAATTTCATCATGAAATGACATTTCTCCTGATTACCGAAATTTGGTAATCCAGTATATAAAAAGACAATTAATCGTCTTCGGGAATACCGAAATTACTAAATAAAATTATTAAAATTCTTGAACATTGGTTCCGTTGAAACATAGCTGCCAAAATGACGATCAAAAAAGTTTTCGCGTCGGAACACTAGGGCTATATCAAAATCAGTGAAGATAACTGCAAAAATGAGTCCTCTAAACTAGGCGAAAAATATGCTTTGGTAAGAAAAAGGATATACATCCGAAAACACTGGTTAGAGCATTAAATCTTGGTAGGATTCTAAACTTCTTGTAAAAGACTTATAATATCCAAAAAAAAACATACTATTGCAACTAAATTTCACCGAGACCGCATACTGGCAAGGACAAAGATTTTCGGAAAAAAAGATTTGCGTCCATTTTACAAAATTCAACTTAAAATAACAGCAAATTACAGAACGGAAGCAGCAAAATATATTTGAAAAAAAAAAAAAAAACACCAAAACACTGAAAAATTGATTTTTCCTACCAAGAATAACAAGGATGTTGGTAATGTTATTGTTTGGGGAGCCATTGTTTCAATTTAGGTTGGTAGATTGGCTTTTGGAGATACTACTATGGAATATTTGAAGCCATCATCGGAGAAGTCGGGTCATAGAGGGAGTTGATTTTTCTAACAACTCCCAAAACACACAGCACTTTTCGCAGTTATCGCAACATAATCTACAAACACCCTTTCAACCACGAAACCTACCCTTCTCAACATCGATACCAATTCCATTGCACTTATCCTTTCAATACCCCTAATAAGAGATAATTCCCTGGGTGACACTTCTCGCCAAGACAAAGGATCACATTATTTATCTTATGTCGCGAAGATTGTTTTAAAATCTATCGCTCTATGGGCCCGACGCATGTGGTCCGCATAAATTAGTATGTAGACGAATATTGTACATAGATTTAATTTTTTCCAGTAACCGAATCCTTTTTTCAAGGCATTCAGCTTTAATGGATAGAATCTCTTCTTAAAACTTAGTCCTATTTGTACAGTTCTGTCGACGACATTGGAAATAAAAATATAAGATTTTTGTGGAAACAAAAATCGTTGTTTTCTTTAAGGAACTTACACAAGGAAGATCGATTCCTTTTACTTTGCAAAGAAGAAGATTTTCGACTACGCTCCGAAGTAGCTTAATAAAAGATGCGTCTATATCAGTCGAACACATAAATCAGACTGAACAATATTGCACTCGACAGTTGCATAAACATGTCAAGACTAGTCTGGCATCAGATATTGCTTGTGCGTAGTATAATTACAGCACTATTGCCAGAACTTTGGAAAAATCCCCCGTATATACACGTTACTGAAAAATGCACATCAAAGGATTTTTGATTGAAGTTTCCAATCAACAATAATCTCAATATAGGGATTTGACGTAGAATTCTGTTCCAAAACGCCAATGAAAGCACCTTTAAAAGGTCCCCAATTTTCGGCCAGCTGTTGGAACTGACCCCACCTTCGTGCTTATTTCTTTGAAAGCCTCAACCTAAAAAAACCATTTTTAAATGTTTCTAAAGCTTTTCTGTTTTTAAACGAATTTTGGTTCATAATTTGGGTCCACCCCCAAAGACACAGACCGTCAGCGGGCCTTGCTATATGAACCTTGTTTCTTTCGTATGATTCTAAATCGGAATTGTCATATAATCTAAATCCTGAAAGGAAATGACTGTAATCAGGAGGTTTGAAAATTCCATTCTAAAAAAACATTTTTCGACTGCTTCTTACAATTAGACTTTTAAATTTGTATACCAGGTATCCATGATTAGCTTTGAAAATATTTTCCGTACACATCCCTTTTCGTTCACGCAGAGATTTATCGATTATTTGTAGATAACTAACAGGTTATTCATCAAATTTTGACAGAGCTGGATCTTAATATTCAACATAGTTGCCTGCGAGGGCAATGCAACGAGTATAGTGATTTTCCAACTTTTCGATACCTCTTTTATAGTACGACTTCTGTTTCTCATCAAATAGGCCTATGTTTCAGCTATTACTTCATCATTGGCCTTAAATTTCTTTTCAGCAAGCATTCTCTTGAGATGTGTAAACAGGAAAAAGTCATCAGTGCATCGAAATGTTTTATCAAAACTCGAAATTCGGTTTTTTTCATTTTCTTTTTCAGTACCAAAAGCTTCTTCACATAAAGTGCTATAACTCACGAATTAATAGACCGATTGCTGTCAAATGTATACACATATCGTTTGAAGGTTAGTGCTAAAAAAAATCATATGGGAAAATTCTAGTAACGTCATCTATGTGTCATCCTATGGAATTTTTGAATGGACTGTAAGCATAAACGCAAGAAAAAAAATTTGAAAAATCCCGAATATGCTCTCCGAGCTATTCAAGGATTCAAGTATACGCCAATAAAAGAAAAATATTAATTTTCCTGCGAATTTTCAGAAGTATGTATTTTATCAAAATGTTGAAAAAATGAAATCCTTCGATTTCCGAACGACGACTCACTTCGAAAAAAGATTATCGCTAATTAATATTTGATAGAAATAGGACATGTGTACAAAATTTAAAAGAAACCAAACGATACTTTATGGAATGTCAGGACCTTACAATACGGCACAGTAACTATTTAATTAGTTATTAGTATTTAATTTAGTAATTTAGTAATTTAGTTCCTCACACAATGAGTACGACTGATAAACTCAAGCTTTACAAGTAAGTTTAAGCACATCTTAAAAAACTAATTAAAGCCAGACCTTACCAGATAAAATTATCTAATCCGGACGATCGTTAAACAGATTATTAAACATAGTCCAATAAGCTATTTAACATATTAAATAGCCCAATAAAAGTTATCTAAAATAAAATCCTGTATATAAAACCCCAACAAAAAAAGGCTTGAAAAAGATTCATTCCAATTCCTTTCTGATGAAATTAAAATTATTTTAACCTTGCTATCTCCCTCAAAACCCTGTTGCGACCGTAGATATTTGTTTGACAGAGAGGTTTAGGTCTCCTGGTGGTTTACAGAGGTCTAGTGTGCCGGTTTATCGGGTTATTCGTCATGCCCACAAACACTTTTCTGGGGTTAGAAGATGCAACGAAGGGGGGATACCGAAAAAATAGAATTAAACATGTGTCTGAGTGATTCATTATACAATAATTCACCATTGAATCAAAATATGCAAGAAAAAGAATACAAACTGAAAAATCAAAACCAAAACAAAAATTAAGACAGGAAAGAAATATAAAATTTAGATCAACATAGAAACCACCAGCGAATCCGACCAGATACGATTTATATATGATATTATTTTTATTTATTTAAGTATAATAATTAAGTTCCTTCTATTAATCCAAAAAAAACAATATGTAGTTAAACATTCAATAAAAAAATTTTTTTTCCAGTTCTTCATATCTCTATAGTATTTCAAAAATACTGCACTCGTGTTCAATTTGACTCCCCATCTATAAGCCACACAAGCCAACACCGCTGTTGTTCTCTCCGGCTGGAGAATCTCAACTTTTCATCCTCTGATCAGTCAGTTACAGTTACTCCGTCAGTTACCTTAAACTGATGAAGGGACCAAAAATATTAAATGATTAAATAGTTAAATGGATTCTTATTCAAAATCAAGAGGTCTACGGCAGAGAGAGTTATTGATTGTTGTAAGTAGGATTTAATTTATTTGAACTATATCAAATTCAAATATATTGCATTGTGCACCAACTATTTGAGGTGAATATTTGGATATGTGCTGTGGGGAAATAGGTGAACAGAAAATGTCAGGTTGGATGAATTGGGGTAGAAAAGAAATTACTGCTCAAGACGTTGTATCTGTGCGTTGCTATGTTGTTACGTAGGAAAATAACGAAATATTGTGGATTGAAACAGCACTTCAATTTTTACAAACACCTCGAAATCCACATGCACTACCGATCAAAAATATTCCGGCATAACATTTTCCTAATGAAATTTAAGGTATCTGAAATAAATTAAATTAGCTATCTCCCTTCGCATTACATTCTTCTGAGGAATGAATCGATGATTACCTGTATGGCATTTAGACTAATTAAAGTAGATTTAATTGGAAGTAGGTTAAAAATGACGAGAAAATAGGAAAAACTTTAGGTAAATATTGTCATTCAAAAATAAATGCATAATCATTTTGAATTGAAATTCATTTAAAGAGTTTGTGCTTAAAAGACTGTTCAGTGATGGAGTATTCCTGATGATTTCAAATTTATTGTAATGCATCAAGCTTGCCAATCCCATTTACTTTTCCCATGATATGAAATTTACCACAAGGAGTTAATTTTCCACGAGGATTTAATTAAGTTGTATATATATTTATCTGATTACTGATACGCCTTTAACCTGCACACACCCACTAACCATTTGCTGTGAACTACAAATCAAAATTTCATTAACTAATGGAATATTGGATGCACATATGCAGGATGTAGCTAAGGTTGCAAATATATATAACACATATGCATGCTTTTTAGTCGGCGAACGATGTGCGAATATGCAAATTGTGGTTTTAGCGAGACTACCCTTTCCCAATATATTCAAAACCGAAATCTTTTTCGTTGTTACAAAACTACACCATTTACTCGTATGAGTAATATGAGTAGACCATGCATATTTTCAAAATGATGCAGTAGCGTTGTTTTTCCGTTTACCCATTGCAATTGAAAAAATTGTAAAACATTTCACTGATTTCATTCAAAATTTATACTCAGGGACTCATTCGAAAGTTTCGGACAGGAAAATTCGCTGATAGAAACAACGAAAGATGTAAACTTTATCAATTTAATAGTCGAAAAATTAGGAAGGTGATGATCTTAGTATTTTTTTTTGCCAGAAAAAGAGCGAGAAAAAGAAAAAGATGAAAAATTGTGAGTTTAAAATATCGAAAATCAAGGAAAAGTCAAAATAAAATTTTTTTCAAATAAGTTTTTTGTAGAATAGAATTTTATACTTTTTCTGTTAAGAAAACTCGTATTCCATTCAATTACAATTGCATATTTGTCTCCGTGCGTTTGTTTCATCGTTCTTAATTATTGCACTTGCAGACCTTTTTTGAACTATTAAATAATATAAAATCACTGTGAGCCATATATGTCATGCGTGTTAGTATAGAGGTATATCACTTTAAGCTGGCAACACCTTTTAATAGTGCAGCTGTCATGCGTTTTATAACCATTTTATCATAAATTCGTTCAAGCCTAAGCAACGTCAGATTAAAAAAAATAAATAATCCTGCTCGAAAAATTCATTGCATACTCCGTTAATTTTATGGCCGATAAAATCGTCCATCAACACAATTAATTCGATTAATCATCCGGATCATTTCTGCACCACGTTTACTCTCACAGGTAATACAGATCCATCCTTATGTCATATCGTGCGTTATCAAAAAAACAAAGCAGCTGTTGAGCTTAGTGTTAATGAAGACCCAAGTGATTCAATTTGACATCGTGTTCAACAATGAAACCTATGCCCATCCACATCATGGAAGATTTTAAAGAAGGATCTTCGTTTGTGGACATAGAAAATCGAACTCGTGCATGAGAACAAGAATGTCAAGAACAAATGCCTGCTGATCCCGAATTTCATAAGTAAATTTTGGTTAGGAATGAGGCCCATTCTGGCGGAATGGCTACGTCAATAAACCAAACTGAGTGATGAGTGACCGCAGGCAGTTGTCCAAACACCATTATATCTGGAAAAATTCAGCATTTGGTGTGTTTTATGGGCTTGTGCAATACTTGGCATATGTCTTCAGAAATGATGCTGGGAATAACATTACAGTCAATGTCGACCGCTATAAAGCCATGAAGAACAACTTTCTCGTTCTGGAGTTGAATCGTGGTGATGCAGAGAACTTCGAGGTTCAACAGTGTGGCATGGTATACCATACAGGTCGTGCAACTATCGACTTATCGAAAGGAGCATTTGATGATAATTTCTCGTTTTAGACCTGTGATTATTGAATACCGTTGCACTATTTTTTGTGGGGAAACGGCAAATTTCTTGTCTACGTTGACATGCTGTTGACAACATTCGCCACATTAATGGCGAAAGACGGCCTGAATAATTGATCAGAGTTGATAATTGATCAGAAAAAACACCCTTGATTTTGAGGTGAAACTTGGAATCAATCACAACTGTTGCTAAGGTTGTATATAGAATCTTCTGACGAAATCATACGGACGATGTTATATGCAATAATGGTAAGACGCGTTTCGGTGGTGCAACATCTTTGGATGTACTTAGGGTGTTCGGACTCCAGTGTCCTTATGAATATGTCCAGATGGGTAGGTGTCCTTTTATGCAGGAAGCAAATGTCCGTGATTTTTTTATTGGAGGGGGTTTTATGATTTATTCCTGGGCTTCTTTGCCTTTCGTGGTCCTCTTTCTTTTGATTTCTGGAAAGATTCTCCATGGTGGCATTAATTGTAGGCAAAGATTCCTCATCATATTTTACATGCAGTTTTAATAATCCGAAAAACAATAGTGGTTGGAAAACAATTGCAGCATCAGTGATTATTTTTTGTTTTTATGGTAATCCTGGTGTATAGCAGAAAGGTGGTAACTGCGAAAATTTCGCAAAAATCCACATAAGCTGCAGGCCAACATAGCCAAGCAAAGTGGTTCGTTTTAAGTGCAAGGAAGCAAAAGTTCGCATACATAGTCCAGGTTTTTCCTGGAGTCCAGGTTTTTCCATAGTCCAATTTCGGAGAGCTGAAGCCAATAAAAGAAATCTGGACACCAGCGTTAGATGAACCACAACTGCACCAAAGTCTCATTAGTGCAGTACAAGTTAATTTTCCTGATTCCGATCCCAAGGTGATTGATTTTTTAGAAATCAATTGATTCTCTCTAATATCCTATAGATGAGCTCGAAATTGGCAAGAAATTAAACTAAATTGAGAAATGAGGCGACTAAAGAAAGAAAGTTCTTTCTGAAAGAAAATCTTTGTGAAATTTTCTGGACTGAGTTGCCAAATTAACGTAGTATCCCTGAGCCAAAAACGATTTTCAATTCTTTGTAATATTTCCAAGGATACAAACAGATTCGTGCTATAGCAAGGAATCATTTTCAAAGTCTTTAATCAATTCACACTAGCAAGGAGTTTGGATTGCTCGTTTTTAATTAAATTGAAAGAAATAATTACTTCAGCTTCTAATAAATTTTCTTTTCGAATGAGTCAATGCCTTTGACCAGATTTAAATTAAATTGCCTCAATCAAGTTCATTTTAAAAGCTTGCGGGAGGACTAAATAGTAAATTACAAGGAAACAGATCAACTTGACAACGTGAATTTCCGTTAAACCGAAAACTTTTTCTTTGACAACAACCGCTGCGCCCATTGTGGGCTTTAATTAAATAACTTTGGCAACGCTCAGAGAAATGAACGAACACTGAGGCCAGTATTGTTTGTGTTGAATGTTTTACGAATGAGTGGTTAATTAAGGAACAGATTATAGGGTATGACTACGCCGATATTCATTGTGGAGGAATTTTTTGTGGCTTCCTATTTATTGTCTCCACTTTTGGGTCGATGTAAGAATGCTTTCAAGAGTCGACTACATGCGTTTGGTTTGCCGACTTAATTTTTCGAGGACAATGTCTTCCTATTATCCGTCTCATGCAAATGGCTTCAATCTTTCCACACTTCCACACGACCAAAGTATTCCTCAAAGTATTATTCATCCTTCAATACGTTTGACTAAAAGTTTGTCTGAGATTTGTCTGAGATTTGTCTGAATCAGTTGAATTGCACAACAACTTTTCCTACGACCAACTAAAGGGCATTATTGCAGCATTCAATTCCAGCTCGCAGGAATGCAAATCGGAGCGGGAATACTTGAGATGTAATAGTTGGATTGCCATTCTCATGCATCTCTGTGTAATGGATTAATATAATTGAATAACACCGACAATATCCCCGAAAAAAAAACTTCTAATCGGACAGGATTCAGCCAGGAATCGTATAACTTTGTATATATTATTATAAAGTATATCATTCCTGAAAGCCATGTGGCGGATTGCATCTGTGTGCTGATATAGTGCCAGCGAGCAGTACGGTCTTGCCATCCGTTTTAAGCACATGTGTACGAGCGTATGATTTTAACATCTTTTTTTTCAATTAGAATTATTATGTTGTGCAGTGTATTGTCGCGTTATATATAATTCAAAATTCGATTTAGTCAAGCCCCGAAAAAATTTTTCAGCCTCCAAATCGTGGCATAGAACACTCCTTCCCCTCTATACGTGAGATAAACTTCATATAGTTATAACCCAAATATATTTTAAGCTCCTAAATCGTGTCTTTATACGATTTACTCAGCGATCGAACAAAAGTCTTCTTAGTAATGTGTAGTACTTTTCAATAAAAATTGACAGTTTTTAGACTCATGAGACATTCACCATTCATTAATTCACACGGTTTGCGATAACTCATTAAACAGTCAGCACGATCGTTTTCGATTGACATTGTTGGAAAATACCGGATCGAATTCATTACATTTAAAAAATGATCCGCAATCGCTAATGCGCTTTGTCAGATGGATTTCTTTCAAATCGAGCGGTAACCAAATATTCCGATTTTTAATGGGGTTGACACGTTTTAAATGCTTTTATGCTTTGCGCTGCTATGTGAAACATTTCATTTCTCTGCAATATTCCGTAACGACTCTCTAATATGATGGTTTTGATTTCATCCTTAGTAACTTCAAGTAGTTAACCTGAACGTTGGTTACCATTAAAAGAAAAATCTGCAGAGCGGAATTTTCCAAAGTAATTTTGTCATTGCCTTTCTTTGAAGGCTTCATTACCATACACTTCACTTAACTTTTTTGCGATTTACGCCGAAAAGTATTTCCTTAACGGAAATAATAAAGCAAAATATGGCGAAAATGTGCATTTCGCACTCTATTTTAATACACATAGAAAAACTTTAAGATACTATCTACACAATGAACATGTAAAGCTTGGTAAGAATGACAACTGACACATGTAAGAAGAAGAAGATCCTAACATTTACGGATATCAAAAAATGGGAGTGTCTCTCACTCCCATTACTGAAATCGGCAAATTACATAGGTGCCTGCCCAATATACACCAGATGTAGAATTATAAAACCGGAATTTGTTTTGTAAAAATCACACATCTGTTATTTGTAAATTGTCAAAAATACTTTATTCAAAATAGTCTCGATCGGAATTTATACATTTTTGCCACTTCGGTGGCACGCCAAAAAACAAATCTTCCTTTCAAGCAAACCAGTTGCCGAGTCATTCTTGGACATTTTCATCCCAATTGAAGTGTTGTTCGGCGAGAGCATGTTCCAGTGATGCAAACAGATGGCAATTGGACGTAGCCAAGCCTGGAGAATAAACTACGTGTGCTAGTATTTCCTAATTTAATGACTCGATCGTATGCGCGAACCATTTAGATGCGTGTGCATGTGTGCGGATTATCATGAAGTAAAACAACTTTATATGGTCTATTTTTTTATCCGTCATATTCCTGCCTTTTTTGCCGTATTGCTTCAAGTCAAGTCGATTCAAATCGATCATTTGTAGTTGGAAGCGATCAGTGTCAAAGATTTCCCCAGGTTTTAACAGCTCTTAACATATTACACCCTTTTGATTTCGCCAAACGCAGAGCATTGTCTTCTTTCCGAAACGATTTGGCAGTGAATGTTGATGGTTCATCTGGATTCACTCATGACGCTTAGGATTCTGAAAATATATTCACTTTTATCACCTATCACTATTCGGTGAAGAAATAATTTTCTTTTACACCTGGCGAGCAGCAATGGACAGGAGTTTTTTTTCGATTTTCTTGCTATCTTTCGTTCAGTTCATGTGGGACCCATTTGCAAATTTCCGAATCCTTCCCATAACTTTCATATGAAAAATACTGCTTTATTCTGCTTTATTATTATTTATTAAAATAAATACTGCTTTCTTCGTTACATTTAATTTTTCCACGAGTTCTTGACGAGTATGAGTATCTTCTTCATCCAATAAGGCTTGAAAGTCATTGTCTTCAAACTTTTTCGGTGGCTTCCCATGCTCTTCGTTTTTCATGTCAAAACCGCCATTATGAAATATTTTAAACCACTCGAAGTACGGAATTTCACCAAGAATATGTTTACGGTGTGCTTTGACAAGCATACGGTGCGATTTTGCACCAGTTTTAAATGATATCTGAAAACCTATCCAGTCCGCAAACCACAGTTGATAAGCACAAAATTTGCCATGTTTGAGGTTATAGAAAATTATTCCGGTGTATGAAATTTAGGTACATGGGTTCGGACAAACTTTATCAGCTGTCAGAGAAAGAAGATGGCGCTGCAGAACCAGTCTTCAGGTCTTTAAAGTGATAGCACGCAGCATCTATAGACAAATTCTGGTTTCACACCTGATATATATAACATATATATAAATTGTTTAACTTCAATGTTTTTTTGGCTTCATAGTTTCAAATAAAACAATTATGCCTTGAACATCTTGCGTCCCTGAATACAAAGGAATTATCGGTGGATGTTGGCACAAACATGTGTTTCTGCTCTGTCAAAAATGAAGATTTGAAGAGTAACTGGATGAAAGCTATTCCACGTTAGGATACGTGGAAAAATATTCCACTGCTTGCTTTATTTCTTCGAATGTTCCTTTAATATACCCCGTCTTATTGTGATGCCGTGATTTCAAAATTTCCGAACCTGCCACTGCATCTTTTATTGTTTCTATTTATATCTAAGAAGGTCCAGGTAGTAGTTTTGAATTGTGTTGGGTACTTCCGAACTAGTTGAAACTTGCACTATCGTCTCAATTTGTAAATTTTTTGGATCGCTACAATAACAATTCAGACAACGCAAGGATAACAGGAACTATTATATCGCTAAAGCTTCCGAATATATTAAAGGAGCCGTGGATATTCACCGAAAAATAAGAATTCCAACAAATTTAACAAATTAAATATGGAAGTCCTTGTTCCTACTTTCATATTTTACTCATACTCACCAGACACTTATGAATAATTGAGGAATTTTCTAATAATGCCCTGAATTTCAAAGAAGGACAAAAACTTAACTTCTCTAGACTTTGAAAAGAGTGAAGTGAAAAACTTGATTTTTTGACATTCGAGATTTATACTTGGTTGACTTACATTTATACTTCGGTATTTGACCTAGCAATATGGCAAGGTAAAGTGTTCAGCTCACCCATCGTATATTCCACGAATCGACTATCGCTTCCTTTATTCAGAGGAAATGTACTCGTGAAACCACAGATTTCCTAAAATATCATTGACCAGCATCGAAATATTGCAGTCTGTCAGGAAGGTGTTCATCAAGCGAGATGTATGGTTATCCTATCAGATCTCCATTCAGGGTTCCTGCAGGTATTCGAATGTTATTTTTTTATAAAATTTCTTTCACTGTTTCTACTTGGAACCATACTGGGAACACAGAGGGAACATTCTTATAAAGGAGTTTAACGAAAATACACTTCATGAGCCTGTTGATGCTGCTCCTTTTGCATACACATTTGATTCAGCTTACGTAGAAACTGTTTTGAAAGATGATTTTGCTAGCTTAGACCATGCAATTGGAAAAAAATTATCATGTCTTGATTGGAAGACCATTGTTGCACAAATTAAAGGTTGTTTTGCTGAAAATGAATACTTTGATTTTCAGCGACGCGGTTGGTTGTCTGTCCCCACACATCAAGCCACATTTGCGCTTTTTTACAGGAAATTTAAAGCTAGGCTTATTTTTTCAAGTTTGTTTTTTAATAAAAGACACCAAAATGGCCTTTTATGTTCACTTACGTTGCAATCACTCGTCTCTGATAATTGCATTACTGATTCTGATCAGGAATTCTCTTGACGATCAAGTAATTTTATTTTATCATCAATTGATTTGCCATCGATTTGCAAAAGTTTTGCTTAACAATTATTAGAAATTAATTGCGAATAAAACTCGCAAGGACTTTTTGATTAAAAAAAAAATTTAAATTTAAATAAACTTGAAGTATATTTTCTTTATTTTTATGTAAGGTAGAGTGCAATAAGCACTTAAATTTTGAATTTTTAATAAATTTTTATCCATTCTTAAAATTTGGTCAATGCCTCCTTTTTTTCGTGTTTCACGAACAATATTCACACAATATGAAATTTTTTTGAGCATAATATTGATTAACCTTATTGAGAATATTAGGATAAAAATGAACGCAAAATTCATTTTAACCCAAAGTTGGTAAGGAAATGAATATTTACTGGTTTGCAAAGTATTTTACTTCACCTTTTACCATTAGAACCCGAAACTTAAGAAAACCGAGTTAAAAATGCGTTTAAAGCTCAAAAATCTTTCTTTAATGTGCAAAAAAGACGAAAATATATCCAATTTCATCGTAATGTATTCCATAAAACTATTACAAATGTTCAAAATGTCCGGCATCCATACTATTTTGCATATAATTTCTTTACTCTTCCGCATGGATCATGGCACTACTCTTGCTTATGCATTTAATAGTGAGTTTGTGAGCAGCACGGCTTTTATTTATGATGGGTTTGGGCATACCCTTCTCAAACCACTCAACACAATAACATGATAAACTTACTGTCAATCTGTCTACTCTTTCTTAGAGTTGCTCTTAAGAGTGTTGTATCTGGTTTGTGAATACGATACGCCAAAAATTAGAGGCTAACAACTATGACCAGGAAACCTTTGTTACTGCCGTCAAAAACGTACAGTAGTTTTTGATGGAAGCCGCATTCAGGGAGTTTTCAGGGACATTTTCAGCCGCATTCAAGGACAGTTTTTTGTCGTAAAAGAAAAAGATTGCGCAAGCCAAACTAGTTATTAATTATTCATTTTATTTAATAGTTCGTATTGCATTAATCTTTGATATCTACATTTAGATCCTTTCTTCAACATTCAAAAGCCCCTTTGCTATTTCTCATTATTTTTGCATGTTCTAGGTTGTTAATGCAATTTTTTAAATTTCATAATTTAGTTCGAAATTGGCTTGGAATTTTGTTTTAAATTCCATTTAACACGTCCAAATTATGTTTCAAAAATACTGTTATTTAATGTGTTCAATTAAAAAAATATATCATTTAAAATTATACTAATGTTAACAAAATCTTCCATAGAGCTGTTCCATTGATGTCTATCAAAAGTTATGGTCCTGTGACAAATCTATTTATGTTTACAGGGTGGATAAGGAGAGAAGTCTTTTTCGAAAGACTCCAGACCAAATAAGTACAGTTGGCTACCGCTTCCTTCTTGCGAAAATCCTTGATCACATTACATTATAAGTCTCAAATGACTTGGAATATAACGGTAGTTTTTCCAGAGGTATTGAACTTTCATTTGGTGGCTCTTTCAATGTGACGTATGATGTGACAGGTATCAAGACTTTGGTGATTGGTTTGGTTCACCATTTTATCATCAATATTTTGACATTTGAGCAACGACTGCAAATTGTCCAGAAATTGAAGAAAAACAAAATAACTGTTCTGTTCAAGAAACTCACGAAACATTCGTCAATTTTATGGCCGATATATTCGTCCATCAGAGTTTTTATTTTAATTAACGATGGATTGTTTCTGCTCCATGTTTACTCTCGCTGATAATACGCCCCCATGCATACTTCGTACAGAGCGTACTGATCAAACTATACAAACTATAGGGCATAGTATCGATGAAGACCCTAGGGAGTCGACTCGGTAGTTAAACTTGTGCAAATCCAAATTATGGAAGATTTTAAAGAAGAATCTTGGTTTGTAGGCTTTCAAAATCCGACTCGTGCAGGAATAGAATTCGAGTGACCATGGGGCAAAGCGTAAACTCGCTCTATAGGCCCGAGAAAGAATTAATACAAATCCTAAGTTTCATAAGAAACTTTTCTGTAGCGATGAGGCTCATTTTCGGTTCGATAGCTACGTCAATAAAAAAAATAACGCATTTGGAGTGATAAGCACCTACAGGGGTTGCCCAAACATAGTTAGATCTAGAGAAGGTCTCTGTTTGGTATGCTTTATGGGCCAGTAGAATCCATAGTCTTCAAAAGTCAATATGTCTTCAAAATTGCTATTGGGAATAACATTACAGTCCATTGTGAATGCTATAGAGCTATGATCAATGACTTTCTCGTTCCGTAATTGACTAACTCTAATAAAGGCAAGCTCTGGTTTTAACAGAATGGCGCGACATACCATACAGTTCGTGCACCCATCGACTTACGGAAAGAAGCATTTAATCAGAACATAGTTTTTCGTTTTGGACGTGTAAACTGGCCTGCAAGGTCTTGTGATTTACTACCGCTGGACTATTTCTTGTGGGGATATGTCAAATCACACGTCTACGCCGAAAAGCTTGAGACGCTTGACCATTTGAAAGAGAACATTGGCCGCGTTATTTGCAAAATACGTTTCCAATAATTGGTTAGATTAATCGAACATTGAGCCTCTCGTTTGGACTTTCTCCGAGCCAGTCATGGTGCTTATTTGGCCTACATGCTTATATGTAAATAAATATTTGGAATAAAATCAACTTCGTGGCAATCGAAGCAATTTATCCGTATTTTACTCGATACTAAGGTTTATACCTCTAAAAAACATCCTTTTTATATGTTTGAACGATTTTTCGTTGTTCTCGGTCAGTATTTGGTAAAATTTCGAAGACTCATGTAAAGCTGCTACAAATTTAATGAATTTTATCACGCATAAATTTGTTTTTGTCGAGCCGGAGGTTTCGACGATTGTGCAAGCAGCAATGGCCATATGAATTGTATGGACGCACATCGGGTACCAATGAAAGTATTCGTTTGGAGAAACGAAGGGAGCAATCCAGTGGTGAAGCCAAGGAAACACTGGTCTGACTCTGTTCTGATTTGAAGACAGTCAAAATTGAAGGACGCGATTAATGGACCGAGACAACGAGTCGCTCGTTACTGGAAACAAAAGCCCGAGAGGAGCTATAGTGCTAAGAAGAAGAAGAAGAACCTCGCGGATACTGTCGGACAGAACAAATAACTAGCAGAGCTGGTAGTAAGGCAAAAATAGTATTTTCTTATTATATGATGAGTTTGATTGGTTAGAATAAGTCATTAATCAGAATGAGTGATAATCGATTTAGAATTGAAGAAGACTCCATTCGTGGTGGTTGATGGTGATCATCCGAAACCTAGTGTCTACGCCAAGTGATTATAAATCCTCACTTTAAAATCTGGACCAAACATCATACTTGGTACCAGATTGAACTTGTCTTGATATCCTAATTAAAACTTCCGACCAATTTAGGAAGTTTCTTGATGAAACGAATAATTCAAAGAAATTCTGAAGCCATAGTTATATACCAGTAATGTTTTGGGGCCGATTTAATACAGAAGCTTTCACTTTGATGTGTCCAATTGAAAGCCCTTACAGAGAAACTAACTCGTAAAAATCAAATTTAAAAAATTTTCATTATTTAAAAATTTCCAAATGTTACAAAGTAGTTTCGATAAAGAACGTGAAGATAAGCAGAGTAGGGGTATAGAGAAAGAAACTACTATTAAATGCATTTTGTTTTAAATATCAATAGAGCGAGGTCAGAAAAAACAATCGCATTATTCTTCATATTTGAATTAATTTACAATTTATATATCATGTGAATTTTTCAAATGTCAGGAATAATACCGTTTTGATTTTTTTCTTACAAAGAAGTCTTATTTTCAACAGTTTTATATAAATATAATTACAAACATTCTGACCACAACAGAATTGGATAATTGCAACCTTTATCCTTAATTTTATAAAATTGACAATGATCTTCAAGCTTAAATAATTATTTGCACTTCAAATAATTAAGTTATGTATTCATTTCGTAATTTCCACCGAGAGCTTATGCAGTCTGAAAGGTGGAGGTAACATAAATAAATCTGTTGGGAAACAACCTTGCATCTAAAAAATGAAATTGAAGTTTATCTGCATTGTTTGGATGATTAATTTTAGTTTAGAAAACCACTTCACTGAACGAGTAATCTGAAGTATTTAGACAAGCAAGTACGTAAAGCTCAATGACGCTGCAATTTCGAAATATTCGCAAATGCATCCAGCAAAGACGAGTAGAATGTTCGAATTGTTGATGAATTGCATTTCAATGAATCAACATTTTGTACGGTGATGAAAGATGCACGCTCTAGTTAAATCACGGAGAAAGGTTTCAAGCCATGAACTACAAGTAATGTGGGTGATGAAGTAAGGATTGAATTTAACAGATTTTATTAATCTTCTTCATTTTCCGTGGAAGTATGTCAAGGATTTGCTTGATTTCTTAATATTTTCTCGGAGAGAATGAACAAATTTGGAAAATGTTGTACTTGGGTAGAGTTCAGTACAGTGACGATTTATTCGCAAATTTACGGACAGATTTCAGGAGTTTCTTTCAGGTCGAGCCGGCTCTCATTTTCATATAACTAAGATAGCAACAATTTGCTCTAAGACAATCAACAAGGAGCTAACGAGCTAATCAAAGTCCTCTCTTCCCCAAAAATTTTTCTATCAACAAATCTAAAGCATTCTACAATTATACAAAGTTAATTAAGGGGTCTACCCTCTTTAGAACGTCAAAAAACAGGCTTCTTTCAATAATTTTTTTTTGTTGTTCATATTATAAATATTGATATAAGAGGTATTAAACTCAATAAATATAGTCTCGAAATATATAAAAAAAAATTTTTATTCACTTTTTTAAGTTTTTATGAATGAAAATTCTACATGAAGAAAGGTCCAAAAAAAAGAGGGTTGTGCGCCGTTGATGAGATCTCCGTGATGAATGGTCTGAAACAAAAAAATCAAATAGTTTTAGACTCAGTATGTTAAAAGCTATCGCGTGAATAGGGCGATTTTTGATTTTTGAAAATTTGACAAAATGGCGGACATTTTTCCAAAAAAAACAAAAAAAAACACGTTTTTTTTCATCATTTTGTAGTAAAAAAAAAATACTTAAAATCAAAATTTCGAAAAACCCCCAATTCATGCGATAGCTATAACTGTAAAAAACGTCTGGTAAAAATTTGGTAAGGATCGGTTCAATAGTTCCCGAGATTCGATCAACGCGCCGTTGACAAACCTTGTCTTGAGAAAAACGCGATTAAAGTTTTTTTTATGAAAAATCGTAAAAAATCCTTACCTATGCTTAATCAGCGATGCCTGCGCCACACAATATGCCTTCTGATTCCTCAAAATGAACGTTTTCACCCAAAATTGCTTTCCTACGATTTGTTCTGGCTTCCTTAGACGCATAGGTGCTGCGGCGGTTTGCAACTCTTATGCGATCTCTGTCGCGTTCAGCGGTGAAGTGTACAGCAGTTGGTCCGATTGTGACACCTATTACCTCCAAAATCTTCAAAACTGGTGAAAAACCTTCATTGTATATGCAGGCAGCTGTTCGGCAAGAGATCTCAACAATTTTTTTGCTGCTGAAGATGTGTTTAGGAGTCATTGACCAAACACAGTTATTGAATGACTCGTTGTTGTTCTGTGTGTTTCCACCTAGGCATCTTTCAAGTAATTCTGGCTTCGTCAGATCTTCATATATTGGCTTTAGAATTTCTTGAACATCTCCAGCAAGAGCAGAAGGATGTTCGAATTGATCAACAGTACCATACTTTACAGCTTTCAAGTATTTGCACCACGAATCGGAGCAGTATGAATGCTGTGGATTATTATCAGTTGATATCTTATGATAATATCCGGCCCAGATCTCTTTCCGCATCTCTTCAACAGAATCGGTCTGTCTTCTAATTGCCAAACCATAATTAGTCGAGAGCTCTTTCATTAGCTTGATCGTTAAATCTTGAGTTTTTTAACAGGAGCTTTTTTTACGACAGCTTTGTTTTTCTTCACTACCACTTTTTTAGGTCCATTTTTTTTTCTTCATTATTCTCATTTTTTTTTGGCAGCTTTTCTTGCCTGTGTTAGAGCTTTTTTAGCTTCACTAGCCCGCTTAAAAATTCTCTTGGCAACATGTAAAACGCACTCCAATTTTTCCACAACAAAGTCACTACCATACGGGGCTGTATCGAGCAAAATTTTGAATGTCTTAGTATCACTGTCACCTATGTAATAGCCATAACGCACTTTGAATTTTTCGAGAGATTCCCTAAACATTTCACATATGCCGTCAACCTCCATTTTTCCAGCACTTCCTGAATGATTAGCACTACACTGTTCTTTATGCTCCTCATACCACGCATCTAACTCGACCGTGCTCAATTTTGCATTCATTTGTTCACACGCTTTGCAGTGGCTAGATTTAATAACTGCATTTGCAACTTTTTTACAGTGCTTATATACGAGAACGACTTTGCCAATTAGAGAAGCATGCCCTCGTCTTTGCCAGGAACCATCACCTGAAACGGTCAAAATATCGTCCGGTTCTCCATGCTCAGCGTTCAAGAGTTTTTCTTCTTTTACAGCCTTGAGCATTGCTATATCGAACACACTTTTCACAGCGATGCTAATCGAATCGATAATTTTATAATAAACAGAGGACGATAATCCAACTCCGAGTTCCATAAGACCACTAAAACCGTTAATATCACTGAAACCAACAGCAATCAAACACATAACATATACTAAACGGCGATTGATTTCAAATCCAGTTGCAATTAACGGACACGAATTAATATACTTTTCTCCACACTCACAGAAACACAAATCTTAAAACCGAAACCACGTTGCCCATACTTTGAGAAAGATACATCTTTATCACAGACTTTACAAACTGTTGTAACGTTGAAAAAACTTTGAAAAAACTAAGAAAAAATTAATAAAACTATATTCAGACGTTTGATCGACTTTTACATCAAAACTCGTATCTTCAGATTTTTGCAGCTTCTCCGCCGATATACTGGCATAACTTGTATTTGACTCAAGATTTTGTACTCGTACTCCGCGAAAAACCTTTTTCCTCGGTTTTGAGATCGTACTTGGTCGTCTCCATGGCTCTGTTTGTCGCTTGAGTTTCCTTTCCATTGTAGAAGTCACGAGCACAGATGTTGTTACATCAAAATTTTCAACTCGACTGATGAGAAAGAGCGTTGAAAAACCGGTTTTAGTAGCCAACTGGCATTCACTATTGACTCGTAAATATTCAATTCCGAGAAAAAAGGCCGAAATCAATAGATTTAAGTAGGGATAATATTATATAATAGAATACAACAGCTACTCTACGCAAGCAGAGCCAGATGGGCGTTACCGCTGAGTGCGGAGCAGATGAGCGCGCTAGAAAAAGTCGACTAAAAATACAGTTAGAGTGATCCGATCTTTATGAAATTTTAATATGATACTTCTGTATATATATACTTTCCAAAAATGAAAAAAATTTATAATTCTATAGAGGGTAGACCCCTTAAAGAACACATGTTTTTGATCTATATGTATTAAATGCAAGTATCAAAAGTTTATTGGGAGTCAAAAAAAACCGAAGAAAACACGAAAAAAGTAAAAACATACTTATAATACCAGGTTAACATGGTAGTAGGTAAGTATGTTTTAAAAGATTTCAATTTTTTTTATTTGTTCACACACTATTTTCGTAGTTTTCCATCCGATTGAGAATGGATTTTCGAAAATTTTGCTAAATAATTTCAAAATTTTGTTAGGTGATTGAGTTTCATTCGATTTTTGACAAAATATGCATTAAAAAATAATATGGAATTAATTTTAAATTAAATTTTTAAGCAACACACAACTCTGCCACTAGTGGTAATCACTGAAGGCATTGCCATATGATAACTGGTAAGAAACTTCAGCTGTCATCTTACACATTGATAAAAATAGCAGTGGCATATAAACGTCGGAACATTCATCCATGCAACGGTAAGTAAATCCATAATCATGTGTTGAATTATTTAGTGATCATATATTTTTTGGTGATAAATAGCTTGATAAGCGTTGTGAACTGATAACTCTTTGTAAGATTTTCTTGAAAAACTAGGTAATGGGCTATTGGGTTGTTATTCTTTCTTATGCCCTATGCAAATTACAACAGCAAGTAATTAATATTTGTGTGCCCTGCGTTTTCATGTCCTATGCAAAGTACATAGATGGAATTTTTATGCGTTTGATGTTGTAGATTTGACAGATAAGAAAATTACGGAAGTTTTGAATGACTCCGAATTTGACTTATCTGCGGATGAAGATCCGGAGTTTCTTCTTTCAGAATTTCAGTTAAAAACATGTCGCCGGTAATAACGAATCTAGTATCTCAGATCAGGAAACGTTGGGCACTCACTCAGGCAATTCGCATTTGGAATCAACTACTTTGTAGTATGTACCCCCATCAAGAAGACAAGCCAACAGTAATTCCCTAGCGCGGGTACATATTCGTCACCATGACCAAATTGAAAGTTCGAAATCATCATCCGCTTGACATCGCTTTCAGAAATTGGCAAAACAACGCTAACGTTTAAGATAGTTGGATCCATACTAACTTGGAGTCAGAAATAAATGATTTAATGCAATCAGCATACATCGAAAAAATACACAGGAGTGGGAATGGCCTCAAATCTGTGACCAATACATAGATGACAACATTCTTACTATAATGGTTGTGCTAATATGTTGTGTTTATGCAATAATAGCGATGGCTATGACTGGAGCAAGATTTTTATTCGACAAGACTGAGGCTGAAATTTAATATATAATAAAAATAAATAAAACAAACATTTAAAAAAATCAAGCCTCACGAGTATTGACATGATGATCATCTCTTTTCCTGGAGAGTCGCATGTGGCAGTACTACTCCAACAAATCAAATGCGATCGGCTGAAAAGGTTTCGTCTTAGCCTCACCAGAAAGTGTCTTTTGGTAATTTATTAGGGAGACACAACATTTCGTCATTTAATCAACCACAGATTTAATTTGGGAGAAGCTGCTATTATTCATTTGACTAGAACTTCGGTCCCTGGGCATTAATTTTTTTTCGACCGGTTTTCCATCACTGCAAAACTTTGCAACTATCATGATGAATAATCAATTGAAAAACTGCGCATTAACCGAAGGAAAAATGCTGTTTGTTAAGGCCAAAATACAATACTGCGTGACGACGATGCGAGAGCGCGACGAAAGTCTCGCAGCAAATGTCAAACAGTTTTCGTAACATGCGTTTGTATACGACATCGTACAATGATTGCGATGCGTTGATGTCAGACGAGAAATATTCGGAAAAACGAAAATTCCTCGCAACGAGGTGCGTGACGTTTGTCAGATGCTCGATGGCGCGTAAATGAAATTTGAAATTCAAACGCCTTAATTACCTTTTAAGTAGGAGGGATCTTCGGAATGAAATTCAAATGAAAATTTCGTGCATCCTTGTTGAGGCTATTGTTCGAAAAACGAAGGAAAATTCCAAATTCAAAAATTTTGAAAAATAAAAAATGATTTTAATCAAAGTTCATTCAAAACGTCACCAATTTGACATTTGTCATATGAACATTATACTTCCTCGCATCGCGTGCATTGTAAATTGTATGCGTTGCGCGACGACGAGCGAGAATCGCATCGCGCTCTCGCATCGCCGTCACGCAGTATTGTATCTGGGCCTTCACTTGTATACGCCGGGCCTTGATTTTTCGATATGGAGGACGCGTTTAGACTGTATGCAGCCATCTTCAGCTTATTCTGGTATCCATATCGCGATGTGTATCGTTTTATATATGCAGCTTTTACCAAAGGGATGGAACGGCTTAATTAGACGTTAATGAGGGTAATGGGTTTTTTGAGTTTGCCAGTAGTATGGCCTAAGTAAATACAGCGCTGGCACTTTTTTGTGTGTTCTGTTAGACAGAGATAGTAAAATTCTAAGTGGACTTATATTTTAATTGTGTTTAGAAGAAAAAATTTTCGGTATAGTATACAGTATTCCTGTTTGATCCAAAAATGTGAGAAAATTCATTCTAAAGAAAGGCCCATTTTTTGGCTGAATACCGTTAGATCGGGAGTTTGTTTGAAGTCAAAGTGCTGGTTACTAGGTCCATTGTGCCATGAGTTTTTAGATCAAACCTCGAACTTGAATTGCAGGAATCTTGCAAGGATTGCTCGTTTCGAAAAGCCTTTTGTGTGAGTGGCATTGGGTACCAATTTATTTACGATTCCTCTGGCCAGGGTTTAAGAGTTAGCTTTTAAATATCAAAAATATTTAAAAATAAAATAGTTTTTATTATTAAAATCTTGAACATTGAATTTTGTAATCGCACAGTAATTAAAAAAACGAAGTAAGATCCCTGTCCTAGTATATGTTAATTTGGTCTGGCATAAAAGAACACTTCCAAGACAAGAAGTTTCTCTTGAATGAACGGGTTACTGAATATGTGTTAATTCAGTCGGGATGATTGGGGATGGGATCTTTGATAAGCAAACAAAGTTGGGAAGTGTAAGATCCTATCAAGAAAAACACGTTCAAAAGAAATTAACTGGAAGTTCCGAAAAATTACATTTCTGGGAGTACCGGTCATAAATATAAAAAATACGATTTCAAAATTCAATCAAAAATTACTAGGCAAATAAGAACTTTCCGATTTGTACCGTAAGGGAAAGCCGTAAGGGTCTGAATGTTCAATTTATTTTAGTCTTACAGATTTCTTATAGACTTATGCGACAGAAGATGGCGTTTAAGTTAGTTGTTGACGTCATGAGTTTTTCTTGCGTTGATGTCATTGAGGTTAAGAACTAGTTAAAATTGTGTCGTTCTTTCCAGGCCATAATCAAATAGAGGGTCTTTCATTAAGTGCTTCTTAATCTTCTTCATCTTAAAATTTAATAAAATAGTGTGTGATGTATCATCGAAATTTTCTATCGATGCCATTATGTGTGTAATATAACATCGTTCAAGTGTCTGCCACAGCTTCACTGGGTGACACGCATACGAAATGTCCAAGTTACTATGACTTTGGCGCATAAATCAGGCTGAATTTGAGCGATGGATTTGAATTTGAGCTTATTCGCATAGACCTGCGACTTAAGAAAATCCCACATGAAAATGACTAACGGGGTCATATCGCACGATCCTAAAATCGCTCCTTCAGAGCGAATGTCGAATGTGACATGAGCTGTGTGGCACGTACCGCCGTCCTGTTGAAACCATATGTCCTTGGTGTCCAATTCATCCAATTTAGGCCAAGAGAAGTTGGTAATCATCAACTTATAGCGCTAAAGAAATATGGACCGAAGATGCAACCAGCCCACACTAAAACAGTGACTTGTTCCGAATACATTGGACGCTTTTGGATATTATTTGGCTTGGTATCCTGCCCATTCATTCGGAAGTGGGCCTCATCAGTGAAGATTTTCGATGAAAAATATGATCATTTGCCAACTGCTCCAGAACACACGTCGTTGTCTAACGTCGTTTCATTTCAGCTCCTGGGTAATTAAACGTTGCCCGAACAGAACACCCATTTTGACAAAACAATTTCATCATTTACACGTGCTACAACGCTAAATCCTTCCATGCTAATTCGACAAAAGAGACTTAATAAACGACAGCCATTTGACAGATGTAGCTTTAACAATAAAATAAATATTTATAAATAAAATGTAAAAGCGCGCAAGTCCCTATTGAAAGACTCTAGATTATAATATCATATTATAATAATATACTAAACGTTTCTTGGATGTTATAGTTTTATTGTTCTGACGAGGCTGAATATCTGTTCCTGTAACATATCTGTTTCATGCTCACCAAATCCAATTCATGTCCACTTTGATGGAGGATATTGAATTTGTATAATGTTCAACTCAAGATGGGAGAGATTCTTAGATTTTTGTTAAAAAAAATATTATATGGAGGAATCAGTCATCGGTGGAACTTGTCAGAGGATTTGAGAAAGCGTAGATTAATAAGGGAGTACTCTTATATTATCCACGAATTGCAGGTTAATTAAATCTCAGTAAAAATATCAAAAACCCTTGAAAGCGTTTCTCTAAATTCGTCATTTTTTCATAGTGGCGACAGGTAATGTCACGAATGGGTCAACTGATTTTCGTGAAATTTCAAGGAGATTTTCGAATATAATGGCAAATAAGAGGGAATATAACATGCTTAATATCAATTAATAAATTTTGAAATAATTTTTTTATCAGCCCTCACTTTTTTAAAGAAATTTGTATTATATGCCGTGGATTCCCGTAAAGCTTCCGTTTAAAGTTTGTCATTTGACGAGTTCCAATCAATCTTATGATGGCCGTGTTAGGAAAATCGGTTATGACTTCGGCGCCCTCTGATAAAATGTTAAAATATAATTTTAAAACGAATTTTCTTTTGTTGTTTTGCTTAAAAATAAATCATATTTTCATACAATATTGGTGATGAGATGAAAAAGTTCATTCCCAAAAATTCCCTGCTTGCATTGGATTGTGATCCGATCGAGAATTTTGAAATCAACTCGTCTACATAAATTCAACGTCTAGTACATAAATTCAGGGAGAAAGATCTTTCGATCGGTAAGGAATTAGCAATAATCTGGTATTGACTGAATGGAATCCTTAAGGGGCAGAAAATTTTATCGAGTTCAAGCTTATAATCTAAAGTCCTTGAATCACTTGATTTCGAGATCTAGAGGTTCGTGGCAAACGAAGAAGGTCTGAAATTATGCATAGTAAGAAGAAAATCGTATTTGTAATTGAATCTATTCAGAAAGACTCAGTGAAAGCTTACAAATTCTTTTTCTGCGTGTTTTGAAGAGCGAATCTTCATTTTCTGACAGATTTAACCAGTTTTTTGAAAATAAATCTCTTATTATGAGTTTCAGCGCAAAGTTTACAGTCTTAATAATTTAATAGCACGAAGACCAGGAGCTTTCATTCTGCCTTAACATCACTGGTAGTGAAGTATCAAAAATAATCAAAAATAAAAATGTTTGATTAGCTGGAAGTGGGCGTCGTTTCTTGCAACATGATATTATAGATCAAGAAGTGTCATTGCGACCGACGAAAAAATGTCATTTTTGCCAGTCTATAGCATTTAATCTTGCGTGAAGCCTTCTAGCTTTGAGGTTTGAAATTGAGGTTAGTAAAACAACGTTATAATTTCTAATATATTCTAATAATTCTATTTCGTTATAATTTATAATATAATATAATTTGGGTGATGATATAATTTGAAATATAATATGTTTCTCCTTCAAAAAATATAATTTATCGTAATTACGTCGAGAATATCAATTCCTTATCGATATGGATCCAGTCAGGATAGTCCTAGTTATTTCTTATTTCGTATTACGAAGACATTATATCAAATTACCGGAAATCCGCCAATGGGAAATTCACTAGCGCCACTTGAAGATATATTTATGATACCCTCAACACAACAAATGGAACAGAAAATATCTACAGGATACCACACTGACTGGATCTCATGGACAAGTTACACTCCTGGAATAAGTGAACAGGACTCACTTAACTAATATAATAAGTTAACCTAATTAAGAGGGAAATGCAAGTTCTTGGATCTAATACTAAATATTGTGACATGTTTGGAAAAAAGGTTACGCGCCACTGTAGTCGTCTTAAAAGAAAAGTCGTAAACAAGTTTACGACTACCAATACATCGATAATTCTCGAAAGCATAAATATAAACATGTCGCGTGCATTGAGTACAACAAATCCGGGTGCAAGTGACTCAGCGCGTTAATATGAGAACAATCCATATGGAAGTTTCTGGGTTGATTGGTAGTTGTATAAAAGCGACTACGGCGAGTGACGAGCGGAGTCTTGTGAATGAAACGAAGCAGTGAAGACTTATAAAAGTGAAGTATTGATCCAGTGAAATTAATGTAAAGTGATTTATCAGAATTAAATTTTAAGCACCTTATTTTAAACTATTCGAGTGTGTTTTATTCACTATTGCAAATATTTGCGAAGAGCAAACAGGTCGCGAACCTGGCAAAGCGCAACAATATATTGAATATATACATATACATATCTTCGGAAATATATTGAAAACCGAGGACAACGAAAAAGGACTATCCTTAACCCAGCGAAAATCACCTACCAGCCAGAGATGACAGCGTACCAATGGATGTTACGTATAGCAATATTGATACAAATAAGTAGCGAAGATTAAGGGAGTGGTTTAGAATATTTAGTTGATATGGCAAATAAAAACGGATGCAAATGAAGGGTGATCGTGAATATCTCCAACAAAAAAAAGGAGTCGAACCGAAAATAGTACAAAGAAAGATTACCGGTAGAAATACAGAAATGTATAAAAATTCGCAAAAACTAATGAAACATGCAGCTAAGAATGACAAACAGTTGCAAAGAGTCTTGAAAATGCAGAAAAACACCCAAAAATGAGGTTTCGAAAAAGAAATTGAAATTATAAGAAAATTTCCGGTGTACAGTACCAAGAGACGAAAGTCGGAAAACAAACTGATTAGCGTTTACGAAATTTAATTACTATGTCAAGAGGCGGATTTCTTAAAAAAATGGCAGCAGAAATTTTAAGCCTGTATAGACTCTGTGAAAAGGACTTAAAAGTAATGAAAAAGGTAAGAAAAAAGAATGAGTTGGACACTAGGAAAGCTAGAAAGAGAAGTAGTATACCCGTAATAAAAAGACTGAACCGTAAGGTAGAGAATGGCTCAGAAAAACTAAGTAAGCTAATTTCATTACGATGGAAAGGAAATAGAGGAAAATAATAAATATGTAAGATTTAAGGAACAGTTTTCGTATCGACAGACAGGACAGAGATAAGGATAAATATAACCAGATTATATCAGAACACACGCACACATATCGTGTGTGCTGCACGAAACATGTGTAAAGAGTAGCGATAAAATTCACCGTTAAGGAAGATACCCCCCGACCATGCTGTCTGATCGTGTCAAGTGTCAATCCATATTCATATGATAGTTTGAGACATATATGACTTTATCTTTCTATATTAGTGCATTTACACACATGTGCATTCCTTAAAAAATGTAACAAAGCTGTTTGGCGTCATTATTAAGTGAGACGCAGTCGTGCAAAAATGGGTATCCATGGAGTGCATTTACGCCACAGTATTTCCTACGAATTCCAACAAAGAACAAATGCCACAAAAGCGTGTCGAAATTTAGTGAAAGTTTTTTTGTGCAAATGCAGTTTGTGATAGAACGTGCAGAAGATGGTTCGAAAAATGTGCAGCAAGTGACTTCGACGTTAGCGACAAGCCACGTTCAGGACGGCCATCTTTGATCAATGACGACATAATCAAAACTTTAATAGAATATGATCCTTTTTGACAAAATCAGAATTTGCAGAGAAGCTGAATCTAAATCAACAAACACTTTCCGACCATATTTGGATGCTGGGATCGGTTTATAAATATTCTAGGTGGGTGCCTCATTAGTTAAGTATGCAAAATTTGAATATGCTGAATATGCTTTGAATATTTGAATAATCGGTTAAAAACGAACACCACGATAACTGGTGATATAAAATGGATTACATACGAAAACATCGTGAGGAAAAGAGAATATTGCACGTAGCCTGCACCCTCCACTTCTCAGCCGAGCTTGCATCTGAAGAAGAGAATGAGAATCTCTCCCATCATATGTAAAACAAGGACCAATACATTACGAGCTTTTAAATTCTAATGAAAAGCAAAAGGATGATTTAAATAGAGCAATAAAATAAAAGAGGCCGGCAATAATCGATAGGAAGCACATATACAACACTACAGGCTGCTTTGGCGACTTGCCGGAAAACTGCAGAGCTATCCAGGAAAAGTTACACCCGAGCAGTCTTATTTCTCTTCTGAGTATCATTTATTTCCCTTTTTGCAGAACTTTTTATAGAAAAAATAAATTCAAAACTTCAGCCGACGTCAGCTGTTGTTACACCGTGTAATGGTCAAGATATTCCCGCAGACCAAAGGTTTAGTAGTTGAAAATCGATTCCGAAAGGGTAAAAAGAAACACAAAATGAGAGAGAAGTTTTTAATTTTTTCCAGAAAAATTATTTCGTGGAAATGCATGCCCTTATAAAAACTGGAAAGACTGCATCATACACTTGCTATTGCAGATGCGCTGAAATCATTTCATTCAAATAAAGGACTTAAAAACAACAAAAAGTTAAACACATGGCGACTGCTATCATTATCAAGTTATAAAGTTCTATACAGAAACGCTTCAAACTAACATGGGGTTGGTTTCTGGGATCGTGTATATGTTTTAATGAAGAATGCATCCAGACAACCCTTAGAGGTTGGAAGTAAGTTATTTCCAGCCGAAAACCCATATGATGAAAGTATTCATTTTCCATCAACCCACCGGTTGCTATGAACAAACGTTGAGAACACATCACACATGATAGGAATTCTTTATGGTCCTGCTTAGAATTCCTTGAATGAATGTTTTCTTGGATACTTGGAATGATCTAAGAATGCACTGCAAAATTTTATCTGAAAAAGGTTGTTCTGGCTGGTAAAAAGGTTGTTCTTTACGCTGTTCGTTTTCAATTTATTAAATTAAATTATGACCAGCCAAATACTGTGTTGAATTTTAAGGTGTTGAATTTTAAGGTTACTGCATTCATCGTTACAAAACAAGTCCTTTCGTCCCTGCGTGTAGTAAATCAATCGGAAAAATCAAGCTTTTCTCAAGCAAGGAGGTTTAAATTTAAATTTAATTGTTTAAAAAACGTATAAGTTTTCACCAGAATTGTACAAATGTGAAATAAAATTAGGTAGAAATATTACTCCAACATTTAAATCTTACATTCATGTTTATGTATTACGTTTATGAGTGTGTATTACTTTTGAGCAATCAGGATCCCATAGGAGTTTCATATTATTTAAAACAAGATTAAATTTCACATCATTCTCGTTTCAAATTCGAACTCAGAGAAGTTAAATATTTAAGCTTCAACGAAAGGATTCGGTTGCATCGTGTCGAGGGAATGGTATACAAAATTATTCTGTTTATGCGGATTATAACGGTCAACAATTTGCAAACATCATATAATATAAAATCCTTGAAGTACACTTTATGATTGGCAGCACATTGTTTTTCACGAAAAATAATTAAAAAATTCGTTTTAATTACAATTCAGTGGGATTTCATTTTGATTTCTAAGACTTCTGATCTCATGAGGTATGATACCTGGCAATGAAACCTACAAGGACTAAATAACATAACTGGTCGATGCGTTAGGATTACTATTACTCCGTGTTTATATTATTGATTGATATGTAGATGAATACCTTTAATTTTTCCGAGAATATAAACCATTATACGAGTATTAACAAAAAGACGCGAACCAGGCAAACTTTCCTCGTTCTAAAATTTATTATCCTGCTTTACAAGGCAATCGAGCCTGCTGTTCGGATGTTTTAGCTATACCAAAACCACAAAAGGAACATGAGATTGATATGACGCAGACCTGGAATTATTGGAATTGTCTTTTCAATCCAACAAATATGTTTGTTTTCTGGCCTTTCGAGTCCCAATCGGATAAATACTTCAAATCAGATTTTTGATTGCTTCAATTCATTCAAAAGAAGAATGACGCTGATTAGAAAAGAGTTGAAAAAGGGATATGAGATATGATAAGAGAAAAGTTGATTAAGACGCTGGTAATGAAGTTTCTGGAGCTTCAAGATTATGTTTGTCTGCACTGAAATACAGCAATAAAATGAGGCTACCTGTGTCAATATCCCAGATTTCCAATATCATCAATAGCTATCACAAAGTTCTGTCAAAGCAGATTGATAAAGAGAGGCAGCAGGCACGAAGCTCTCCAAAGAAACGAAGAGAGACATACAAGCATCAATAGAGTAAGAAAAGGCGTATATCGCCAAAGCAGTCACTTCTAGTGAGCCCAATGGCGAAGCAGCCGATCCTATGATTGGAATAAAATGAAGCAGAAGCTAGAAATAAGGAGTCATTGCAGGACACCGTTGCGTAGGTTCAAATAGACTCATTTGAAACGTTCGAATTAAGAGGATAAGATTGCGATCATTACTTGGTCGAAATAAGCAAGTCTATCTTAAGGAACTTCAAAACTGACTTCGCCTGCTTCGAAGTGATATATTAACTCATTATTTTGCAGTTGACGGAAGCTCACCTTTATTGCTTGTGTCTGGGTTACTCCCATATCACTCTTTATTATGCAACGCCAACAAAAGTAAACGATACCCAAGACAAGCACACTCCATCTTCTGCATTGACTTTTCAAATAACCAAAAAGCATCAACTAAGACGAAGAGTAGCCGGTTGATTAAAATTGTTCTATGCCAGCTCCGCTTTGGCGATCGCTCCGGCCTTACCGCTTTTCAGGATTCGGATGGTTTTTAAAAGGAAAAATTAACAATCTTGAAGCGATGACAGAACAAATTGAAGAATGATGTACCGAAGTATCGAAGAAAATGGAGTAAGGAAGATTGAAGTTGGGACGGAGAGACTGACATGACCACTGATGAAATCAGAAATGTGGGCGAAAACCGGGGTCGGGGGACGTTGAGAACCAGGGGAGTGCCGAGGGAAAGTGAAGAAAACCAAACCGATGTGTGATGGTGAAGAAGAAACTTAGAACGTTGGGCATGATGAACTGGAGACAGATGAACTTGAAGAACAATGTTGTACCGATGTATTGATGGAAATGAAGGAATAGAGGCTGCAGTTGCGAAGGATGGACTGACATAAGTACTGATGAAGTCACTAGTTTTGTTTCAAAAACTAATACTTCATCTGATTATCAGATGTGCAATGAAGGGAAAATGGAAAAGAGTCAAAACGATAAGTGATAATGACGTTAAGAAGAAGAACTGCCGATGAGAGGTCTGACTGCGTACTAGACTTGACAAAGAAGTAACAGGCGAATTGAGTGAAAAACAAACTGGATGTAAACTGGTGTTCATGTAAAAGGATATTTGATCAACGAAGAAGGAGAAAGTATCTATTAGTTCTGCGCTGTTGCCAGACTGACAGACGAACGGTTACAAAATGTTACTGACTGAGTGTTATGTAGTCATGTAGACTATTGTTGTGTCAAATCTAGTTAGCAATTTGAAACCCTATTACAACATCAACAATCTTGATGGCGTGGATTTGAAATTAGTCCACTTGCTAATAGTGTTTACAACAATGTCGTTAATAAGTTCAGTAATATTTATATACATGTTGAAACAGTTGTAACCTCGACCCTATAGACTTGTGCTATAGGATTTCATGTGGCACAGTGGGGCTAGTAAGTCAGAGTTGCAGATTGCTCTTTCCTGGTTTTGGAAGGTCCTGTTCCGATGGATTCGAGGTTGAGGAAGGACAATTTGTTTGGAACAAAAACTGACAGTATTTTTTAACCCGATTGGAGGTTTGTTTGAACCACGGATTTAGGGGGACGTCCGTGACCGGTTACGGTCAGCCCCACACTCGGCGAGGAGCCGATCCTGGCTGAAATGGCGTGGTAGCTTCGCAGGCTTGAGGGTATGTTGAGCACGAACCAGTGGTGTTTGGGAGCCCAAATAGCTTTAATAAAGCCGAGATTCAAAGGCTAAAACTTGTTTGTGACCATGGGCGCAGTGGTTGATACTATGTTTCAATCTTAGTCTGTTAAGACCGTGGAATAAGGTTTTAACAGCAGGTTTAAACATTGAACAATTCTACTTCATTTACTTCGTGGATGGCTGTTTGTGGCAGTAGCATGGGACAGCACTGGGTTTCGGCCTATGAGGAAGAAGAGGAGGAAGTAAGAATTTTCAAAAATATGTTAAAAAACTTCAAGAAAATCTAAAGTCAATCAGAAAAAAGTTGGATTGACCCAGCAAAATGCTGTCTTGGCTTTGAGGAATCAGCTTTCACCATCTATGAGCTAGCGGTCAAAAACAGCAAATGACTCGAATAAAGATGGAAAATCACTTAAACTGTCAAGGAAAATATGAGGAAAAAACCACGAAAGATTCCAGAAAGTTTGATTTTTGAAAGGAGGTTATTTTCTTGGGCAGCAAATAGGAGTGAGACACATGCAAGGAGATTTAGCTGAAAAGGTTTGTACTACTGAAACATCCCGAAAATCTTCATGCAAGAGAACATGTTTGAAAATGGATTAAACGGGCATCTGAAGACTGAAAAAGTAAAAACAAGATAATTTTAGCATAATTTTGCGAGCCAGGTGAGCAGTTATGGTCTTATTTCTGTTCTGTATGCAAGAGCAAAAATTTTAACTGCTCATTTAACCTCATGGAGCTAACTCCATCATTCAAAACGAATGGAGAGAAAAATGTTCTTGTATGGAATCAGTACTAGCTTGAGATAAAATTTCAATTTCTTAAACAAAGATAAACACAAAAAACCGACTCAGTACTGCTTTGAAATAAAATTTCAAATTCTTAAGGAAAGACGATCACAAAAACGAAAACCGACTTTATGGTTCCCCTTTCAAGATGGCTGACAGATAGTATGTATATTAGCGGCGTATACATACTATCTGTCAGCCATCTGTCAGCGGCTTTTCATTAATGATGAGAAGATACAAATTTGTTTGGTTAGATTTCTATATGATATTTTTTCAAACTTTGAGCACCAAGTACGAAATATTAACATTTGAGTACTAGTACGATGTCATTAAATATAATGTTTTCCTATTTAATTCAAAATTTAAAAGAATTGAAAAATGAGCAATGTCTAAATATACAGCTGCTAGGCAGTTCATATTTTCCAAATAATTTTTGTTTCACATGGTCATTTTGCAATTTTTGCAAATTTCGTGATGTTTGTTTCAATGATGTTGTGAAAGTCAAAAGTGACAGTTTAAGTCTGCAGTCGTTTCGCAGTCTTGTGGAACCATCTCTAAATGCTTAAAACTATCTGATATAAAAAAAGACTTTCACGAATTTATAAATGAGGACACTTGAAACCACAAATCTTGGCCGAAATGGCCACCAAAATATTTCTGTGAATCCAATATACAGACCAAAGAGCTCCAACTAAATCGCTTCAGGCCGGTGAACAAGAATGTATAGAACCCGCATTTTCTCTGTGAAATGTTCTGGGCCATTTCAAATTAGCACTCCCCAAAAAAAGACAACAAGATTGAGAGATCTTCATGGCTTTCAAGAAATGAATATGTTTTCATAATATAAAAATTCTGTTAGGAAGCTTAATCGAAAATGTGAGAAAGGCCAGACTCATGCACTAGCATATAAAAGCTTACGTCAAAGGATGCATCATACTCATATGTAGCAAGAAAATGTTGAAGAAGAGATTTGTACCTTACAAGTTTTAACTTATAATGTTTACATTTTTTGTCACATTGCCCCCATGGTCGTCATCTCATGAGTCAAATCTTTGGCTAGACGATGGTCCTTAACTAGCGCCTGATGTTATATTGATGACGACGTGGCAAAAATACATGAAGAAGTAGCTTGTGAACTGATTTAAATAGATCCAAAAGCTATACTAGTTCAGAAGGACCTTATTTGGGTCTAGCGATATTTTACGAAAATGTAAGAAAAGTTTATGTTTCAAAGATACTGCTTCACATGTCATTTATGTTTAAAAGAGCATGTGTTCGGGTTTCCAGAACTAATAACAGTTTCCAGAACTAATTGATGCTTCCTAATTGTTGTTGTAATGTAAGATTTAAGAGTTAGGTAACAATTAATTAAAGTATTGCCTCGTAGGCAAAATACAAGTAAATCAAAGTGAAAGAAGTTTTCATCAATACGAGACAACCAGTCGTCCTGATTGGACTAGCTAGTTTGAAATTTCAAATCTGTTGAACTAGTTCACGAACTAGTTCAAAGGCCGTAACATATTCTAAACATAAGTTTCCTGAGCGTATCCTTCGACATTGGGTGAAGTTCGACAAATAAGGAACCATTCGAAATCTCAATCGCCAGGCCGAAATGGAAACATTCTAAGTTTGTGTTAATGCATAAAGACTTCAAATTTTCACTACAATCCTTGAACAAATTAAGACCTGGTAAGAGCAAGTAACGACATCAGACAAATTTGAAAACGACTAGGTTGACTTAATCAAAAGGAGAGAATGGATTGCAAATTTTTATAGGGTAACTCAATACTTACTGCTGTTCAGTAAATATTTGATTGAAGTGTCAGACTTCAAGAGGAAGTACTTCGTGAGTACAAAAGTGCTCATAGACTAAGATGATCGACAATAGCCCAACCATATATTCTTACATTTGTAATTGCTTCCATCTTCATAAAATTTTTGTGCTAGAAATAAAGAAACGTTCCTTTTAATTTTATGTTTTTTTATTTACCTTGCGGAATCGATTTTCGACCGTGATCCAAAATGTGATCGGTCGCTGATGAAGGCTGATGAACGATCACGGTCGAAAATCGATTCTGCAAGGTAAATAAAAAAACATAAAATTAAAAGGAAGGTTTCTTTATTTCTAGCATATATTCTAGCTCAATAACATGGATATTTTTCGACTTTAACGTGGATGTTCATGGGCCTTATATAAACGTCCTAAAATTCTACAATAAAACCGGTCTGACCGCGCTTTATCATATCCATTCAGTTCTGCACCTAAAAAGAGTCTGTGAGATAAGTGAAAAAACCATGAGCTGAGTGAATATCACAAGTGCTGATACTGAATAACGCCCCCAACGCGCTCTATTCGAATACAGCGTCAGTTAAGCAAGAAGGATGTTTCACTAAACGAGCTTTTTAATTTTGCTCTAAAGTTTGTCATCAGGAAAGTAATCAGCGACGCTCAAGGAACTCTGTATGCAAATCAACGCAGATTATTTCAACTTACTTTAGTGGTTTTTAAGGAGCGTTTATAACATAAGGCAAATCTAAAGTTGAGGGCGAAATAATAAGCACTAATCAGAAAGTGGGCCAGTGGAAAGTTATGCAAAATAATTGAAGTTTTTTATCTCATACTTAGAGGATTACTATAATGAGAAAGCTGGTAACACGATCAATACTTATAAATGCTCTATTTACTGGAAATACTGCAAATCTTGTTTGTAGTAATATAATTTCATGACTAAACTATGAACCAAAAGAAAAAACAATTTCTCGTACTCATTCAAAAAACACCATAAAGAATTTTTTCTTTGATAAACCTGAAAAGCTTCGATAAAAATGGAAAGAAACCATTCTTGCAGGGTAGGGCTTCATGGGAATTGTGGGGCTTGTTTTAGAAGGTTCATATTTCGTGCTGGACTCCAAAATCTTACTGCTATGAACGGTGGAAAATTTAACAAAGTCAATTGGAAAATTTCCAATTTTCTGTATATGGGATTTGTCAAAATCTTTTAAGACTTTTAGCTCAAATATATTTGTAGCTGCCAAAATGAATCACAATCGGAATCCTCTGATTTTTCTACATATTTTGTTTCTCTTTCATTATTTTGTAAGCTTTCCATAATTTATATTATGTAACAACAATAATTAATAATTAAAAAAATATGGAATCGGTTTTCCCATCAAACTCATCGTTATCCAAAAACGTGGAGAACTTCTTGCATTCAAATGAAGCCCACATTTCTTTTCTAACATATAATTTCTTCGAATACCAACACTATGACCTTCAATTGTCTCTGTATACCAAGATGGTCTTATTATTTAAATATGTGAAAGTTTGAACTAGTTGAACATTTTGTGCCTTATTGTAGCATTTGTAAAATTTTCCTTTTTGTTGATATTACATTTTGCCTTTTCTGGGGTCCAAAAACCTTTGCATTTTTGCTTGTAATTGTCTTTCTCTGAATGCATGGGAAAATTCAACTAAATAATAAAAAATTAACGAAAAAAAAATTCACGCAACAAAATGCAGACACAAAACACATCACAGTGAATTAATGTGGGAATTTTGCTTTTATTTAGCCAAATTTTCAAGATAAATTGTTAGCAAAAATTGTTAAAAAAATAAACACAATCGGCCCATCAGCTTCCAAAATAAAATTTCAACAACTGAAAGCACGGAGCGAAAATTCGCAATCAAGATTTATTGATTCAATCACAGAATTTCGGGATGGGAACCTATGATGCCAATGAAAAATTTTTGGAAGACAATGTTTGCTCTGAGTGTAATTGTTGCTATCCAAAACAAATAAAACAGAGTTACATGTTATTGCGAATCGGAATGAATTGAAATTGGATTGACGCAAATATCTCGCCCTTTTTCGAAAATTTTTGGAACTTCTTTATTGAAATTATATTTTAAATGTATCTGCAAAAAACCGCTGACATTGCGTACTCAACTATAGTAATAAGTGTCCTTGATTGGAGAGTCATCAATTGGAATCAAGTTTTTACTAATTGTCGTTACAAATTGATTCTTTTATGTTTTCTTTATTTGTTTTTAGCGATGAATAAAATATCGGTTTATGAAACAGACCGTGGATAGCGATACTATAGCATAAGCACATACAGCGCTAGCACTTCGAACATACTATCGCTCTATTGATAATCAACAAAATAAGTAGAACTTTATTTGTATGGAAAGTTTCCCAGTATTTTTGCGTACAACAAGAATACGCCTCTCAAAGATTTCACCTAAAAACTTACTTACTTTACTTGTGCGTTTTCTATCCCTGTCTAAGAGATACTAGCACTCAGCAGTAAGAAAATATAAAACCAACATTCATTAAAGGGGAACAGAACTGTAGGATTTTCGGCATTAAAAACAAAAACTTTTTTTTGTTCTAAAGTATACCTTATCATCATTGAAATCAGATAGCAAAGTTTCACATACTGGAAAAATCTCCAAGAGTTTCTAAATTTTAAATTAGCGCAGCGTCGCTCACTTCTCTTTCAGAACGCAATTTGCGCCTATTTTAAATACAAAGCAAGCTTTACACGTGTTATGTTAGTTGAACGTTAGTTCAAAACCAGATACAATACTGGGTGACGGCGATGCGTGAGCGTGATGCGATTCTCGCTTGTCATCGCGCAACACATTCAATTTACTTACAGTGCAAGCGATGCGAGGAAGAATAATGTTCATATGACAAATGTCAAGGTGGTGACGTTTTATATAACATTTGCTTGCTATTGTTTTTGATTTTTTTTTAAGTTTTGAATTTGGAATTTTTTATTCTCAACAGGATGTTGCCTCAACTAGCCTCAACAGGATGCACGAACTTTTCATTCAAAATTCATTCAGAACACTATGTTTGTAAAAAAGTAATTAGGACGTTTGAATTTCAAATTTCATTTAAGCGCTATAAAGCATCTGACAAACGTCAACGCATCTCGTTGCGAGGAAATTTCGATTTTTCGATTATTTCTCGCCTCGCATCGACGCATCGCAGTCATTGTACGATGTCGTATATAAATGCATGTTACGAAAACTTGTTGATATTTGAGGCGAGACTCTCGTCGTGCTCTCGTTTCGCAGTTTTGTATCTCGGCCTTAAGTGGTGCTCGTAATTGCAGGGTTGATTGCCATCGCTCTCCTGCGCGACTCACCAACAATTTCAGATCGTTACTCAGGCTTCTACGTGATTTTTAAACGCGGACGCGAGTACTTTAAGTTTAGCCTGCATGAGATTGATTTCACAATCTCCGGATTGCATATTCTGAATTCAAGTGAAAGATGACGCCTCCCAGACATTGTTTTTTTTTTTTTTACAGACGATGGAGCAGATAGCGCGGTAATTTCCCGAAAAATTCGTTGAGCTGCGTCCGGATAGCCTCGTCGAAGAGATGCTGAAATCCATTGACAAATAAAACTCGGCAGGAGGCGTCAACTGTGACAGGGTCTATTCTCTAGCAATCCTTCTCCGCTTCCACCCCCCCCCCCCCCCGCGCTTGAGAATGAAGTCCTGTAACCAGCAAACGACATATGCCGTAGAATAGGAACGCCTAGCCCAAATTGATGTGCTGACGATTACAGGCTTTGTACTCTGGTTAACAGAGAAAGGAGAGTGGTTAGTCGGTAGAGCTTAGGACATGAGTAGCTTTCATCCCGACCCGATAAATGTACATTACTTTGAATTATTTTTGGAAGTTCAAAGAAATTTTCAAAGATCGCTTTAAATTAACTAGTCCATATAATTAATGCAAACAACGACAAGCTCTTGAATACACTTTGGGACGGGTGATCGATATTACTTTCATATTAATAGATGCATGACGAATATGTATAAAGGACGTATGACAACTGCTACTATAAATAAATTGTAAATTAAGTTAATTGAATATCAAAAAAGCCATTTCGATTAGCCGTCTCTGACATGTAGGATAAATTAAATTGAATGGATTTTTCCCCCTTTCGACCTTTCACTTTCATGATATTCCACTTGAGTTCAATTAGCCACCAATGGTAAATATTGTCGAGTAATTTATCTAGAAAATTGCGAATCATTTTGGTATCAGCAAACCTTGTGTGAATTTTCATTCAACGAGAGGTTAGTCGAAGAATGTAATGTGAGGTCATATTGGAACGAATTAAAAGCTTGGTCATCAGCAACAGAAGTGCATCGTTACTTGGATGCAATGCAATATTTCATGGTAGTCACAAGACAGATAGAATCGTTAGACTATTTATCGGATATTTGGTTTCATAACGATTTTCGTTACGGTCAATTTGATTTTCATTTGAAGCAGCAAAGCAATAAAGATACATCTCACCATTTTCACGATGACTTGGCTGTTTTGTCACAGTAGCTGAATGTTCACAGCATTCTTCAATTTATAAAGTAATTTCAGGATCGCAGCTGATGAAGTAAGATACTATTACCAACGCTTGGACACTGTGGTGTTTCGGCTAGGTCTTTTGGCTTGGTCTTTTGGCTGCGGAGAGTCGATTAAATAATTTAGTAATAGCTCTTGATGTCTAGTCAACTTGGATTTGGGAAAATTTTTGTTTGAATGAAAATATAGTGAGCTTCCACACAGTGTGAGTCAGATATAATTTATCCAAAGTTCCATAGTTTAGTAATATTGAAAATAAGACACGAATTTATTTTGTCAATTTTTGTAACGCATTTTACGTTAAAATGGCAAAGAAAGCTCTACACCATTCCTTATGCATTCATTGGATACTAAGGTTATTTCTTAATCCTTAAATTTGCCAAGGAAACATAAAAAAAAAGGAAATCGGAACTATTTTAAAAAATAAATTATTGCATGCATGTTAAGGAGTAACACTACTCTGAAACCGTGGCAAAAGGTCTGCTTTCATAATTTTCTTGAGAATAACTAACAGAGGAATCAGGTTTCCATTTTCAACTTTCAACCTAACACATGATGAAAAGAAAAAACCAATGATTTTTATTAAATTTGGTAATATTGTTTCACAAGAAAAACAGGCGTCAGCGACATTTTCGAGATTTTTCTCTATATTTTTCCGACAAAAACGTTACATCTAAAGTATTAGGGCTAGAAAAAAATATGACAAAAATGTTCCTTAAAGTACATATTATTAGCTAGTCCTTAAAGTACACATACATCCCGAAATAAAAAAATAAGTTGTTATACAGTCAGTTTCACTCAACAAGCTTGTTAGCATACGCACTTAAAAATAGGAAACTCCACTAAGGGACTAATATGAATTATTGTAGATATCTGTGAAAACCGAATTGGGCCCTTACTTGTGAAAAACTAAAAAAACGAAGGATATGGGACAAAACACAAAATCTTATTGAAAAGTCCAAACGAAAGGAGGTTAAAAGACCCAACGTTGAAATGATACTAAACCTAGTTCTAAATAAATCTTCAGAAACTTTTTCTGAATAATAAATAAGGTTACTAAACATGGTGTTAAACTATGCCGTTAATACAACCGTACTAATTGAAGGGCTGGTCATAGAGATCGAATCAGGAATAAAATACTTGAGCTCAAATGTCAAAGAACATTAAGGGGAGAAACGGGGAGAAAATTTTAATTTAATAACAACAATAATATTAAAACACCGCTAACTGTAACAAATAATAATCAAGAAATACTTGTTTCAAGCAGAAAAATGTCAGGGAAACTCAGTAGTTATCAAGGACAAGGAAGACTAGGATGATCAAGTCAATAATAAACTCAAAAATGAAATTTTCCAAGAACTACGTAACAATCCACTACCTAGCTCACTAAAAAGGATAGAGAAAACAATGAAAGAGTCTGGATTAAAAATTACACATAAAAGTGATATGAGGATGCCAGACCCTTCTCTACCGAGGATGAAGTGCCTCCACAAAATCCACAAAGCAGGCCAACAAATGAGAAAAAATATCGCAGCTGTTAATGGACCAACGAAAAACATTTCCAACTGGGTTCTAAAGGAAATAGGAAGACTTGGACCAAAACGAGGGACACATACAGTAAAAAAAGGAAGTAGTAGAACGCCTAAATAAGCAAGGGCAAATCAAGAAAGATGAAATATTGGTTTCATTCGACGTACTATCACTATTACAAAGCATCCCAATCAAATAAGCGTTATATAGGGTAAGTCCGGTATAGATGGACCACCGGTATAGACGGACCATTCGAATATTTCGCTCGTCTGTCACAGCAGCGCCGCATTCGTTGGCTAGTATTTTTCTACTCGTGCAGACGTTAACACGTTTAGTTTTGCTCGTGAGTGTCACATGTTTTTTAGGAAAAAAACTTTGTTTATTTCTTTTGATGAGTTGAAAAATATTTTTCACTGGATTTTATTGTTATGTGGTTAAGTTAGTTTAATTGATTTTGACGTAAGATCAATGCTATAGCTCGATTGTGTAGTTGAGTAAGGTCTTAACCTAAAATGGTGCTCCAGTAGCGTTGTTTGTCTGAATGAGTAGCTGGTCCATCTATCCCTGACAATTGGGATGGATGGATCAGTGACATTTGGAATAGTTGGCACACTTGAAAAGAACCTGGAATAGTAGAACCATATTTCCTATTAGGAAATATGATTCTACTATTCTTCTTTTTCTAATATTCTTTTCTTCTAATATACTTCTAATATAAATTAAAAGTTGGTTTTTTTTTATGTTATAGGAAAATGCTTACGTTCTATACCAGAAAACGCATGTCTGTGGGGGGGGGGGGGGATGGTCTGAACGTAGCTTGGGAAATGCAGCCAGAGCTGTTCAAAGTAAGGAAATGGGAGTTAATGCTGCAGCGAAGGTGTTTGGAATACCAAAAACAAATTTGAAAAGACGCATCAAGCTACAAAGTTTTAGTAAAGGTTTAAAAAAAACTCATTGCTACGAGTTGAAAATGAAAAAAAATTGTAGTACACATAAAAAAATTACAAAAATTACAATGGGGGCTTACTCCAACCAGAGACTCAGTACGTTCTATGGCTTACTATTTAGCTGAAAACCTGCAATTGAAGCATAGTTTCAATCATGAAACAAACCAAGCAGGCTACGAGTGGCTTTCTTCTTTTCTTGTTCCCAATCCTGAACTATCCATTCGGCAATCTGAAGGTGTGTCTATTGCGAGAGCAAAAGGTCTAAATAAAATAAATGTCAAAGCGTATTTTGACCTCTTAAAGAATGTTTTGGAAGAAAATGGTCTTATAGATAAACCTGGCAACATTTTCAACATGGACGAAACAGGTTTACAGCTAAATAACAAACCAGGGAAGGTAGTTGCTTTGAAAGGTTCCAAGAATGTAACTTCTGTTACTTCAGGAGAAAAGGGTGAAACCATATCAGTATTGGCAAGTGTGAATGTAGAGGGTACATTCTTACCACCTTTTTGCATAATGAAAGGAAAGAACCTAAAGCAGGAGTTTTGTGACGGTTTACCACCTGGCGCTGAAGTAAAAATGTCGCCAAAGTCTGGTTATGTAAATAACGATTTGTTTTTTGATTGGCTGAAAAACCATTTCACTCCAAGAAAATCAGCAGGAAAGGTGCTTCTTCTTTTAGATGGACATACATCACACACTATTTGCGTTGAAATGCTAGAGTTCGCAGAAAATAATCAAATAATTTTGATGAGTATTCCTCCCCACACCAGTCATTGACTTCAACCATTAGACCACGCTTTCTTCAAGTCTTTAAAAATGAACTATTATTCTGCTTGCTCAAAGTACGTGACCAATAACCCTTCAAGGAAGATAACTCGACAGCAGTTTGGTGCGCTTCTTAGCATAGCTTGGGGTAAGTCAGCAAACGCAAAAAATGGAATAAGTGGATTTAGAACGTGTGGAATCGTTCCATTTGAACCTGATGCGATACCAGACTACGCTTTTTTGTCAGAATCAATGGACTCCAGGCCTCCAGATACGTCTCTTGTTTTCGAAAACGTTATGACTGGTGTTGATGTTGCTGGCTCCAGTAGTTCAAAAAATTATGCCACTGTTGCTGGTCCTAATAGCCCAAGTGATGATCTTGCTCTGGCAGGTTCTAATTCCTCAAGAAGCGGTTGTAGTGCTGGTACTTCAAGAAGCTTTGAAAATGTTCCTTTACCTGGACCTTCTGAAAAGCACTAGAATAAATTTGAAATTGTGACCCCTTCAAAGATATTGGACAAACTACATCCAATGCCTTGTGTCAACAAAGTTCAGACTGTGAAAAGAAAAATTCAAACTATATCAACAGTGTTAACCTCTCCAGAAAACATAACTGCTCTGAAAAAGCAAAACAAAAATGAGAAAGAGTCAAAAATTAAAATAAAAGAAGAAAAGAAGAAAGACAGGGAGGAAAAAAAGAAAGACCTAGAGGAAAAGAAAAGACAAAAGGAGAAAAAGAAGCTAGAGAAAAGAAATGAGAACAATATGCAAACAACGATCAATAAAAGTAAGAGAACGCGAAGAAAAAAAGAATTAACGTCATCCTCAGATTCCGAAGATATTGATATCGACACAATTTGCAACGACAATCTTTATGAAAGTGACTGGGATGAAGACTTCTGTGTATGGTGTAAAGAGAACTACAACGAAACAAAACGAGATGAAGATAGGATTAAGTGTGTGTCATGCTCACGTTGGACACATGAAGGCTGTACAAGATTCGCCGATAAATGCAATTACTGCGGAAAGCAAGATCCTCCAAATAAGATGACTGCTGAATGATTCAAATTTCTAGAAACTGAGTTATACTAGCTCTATTTTTTAATTATTTTGATTGTCAAATCTATTAATCATATCAAATAGTTTATAACTCTATACCCTAACTTTATAGCTTGGAATAAATAGTCTTTATACCTTTGATAACATGTATTTCTTGTATTATATCCTGATTCAGTCACGTAAAATAGAGGTCCATCAATCCCTATTAGGATGTCCATCTAACCCGAGTATGCTTGGGGTAGACGGACCATCGAGCAAAACCAAAAAAACATCATAACTCTCGGTGTGATAAGCTTAACAACTGCAAACTTCCTTACAATTATTTAAAGACATATATACTTATTAAAAAAATTTAAAACTTATCCTAGACATTGCAAAATTTCGGAAAAAATAGCTTTAGAAAAACATGGTCCAACTATCCCGGACTTACTATATTTAAGGAATGGATTGCAAGATATAAAGAATCCTCAGAATGGCGAAGAAAAACTAAACTATACACTAAAACTAGCTAGACTTTGTATGAGCGAAACATACTTCACGTTCAGGGGAAAATTCTTCAAAGTAACGTCAGGAGTAGAAATGGGTAGTCCTTTATCCCCTCTTCTTAGTAACTTCTTTATGGAGATGATTTAAAAAAAAAACGGAGACTCCTTCCATGTCTTTGGGTAAGATATGTAGATGATATCTTGGCGATAGTTAGAAAAGTCCAATTAGACATGATTTAACAGTTTAAATAAAAATCACCCGAAAATATTTCCATTTCAGGGACATTTCATAAATATTGCACAGGTTAGTACCACTGCGGGATAGTTAGCGCTGCAACAATGAGTAACTCGTCAGTTGTAGTTCAAAGCTTCCGGAAGAAGATTGTTATTTTCTTTCATTTGTAGTGTATTGCATTTTTAAGTTACGCGACTTTTAAATGGAGCCTGCAAGTGTTTTGGATACTGTGACTATTAAAGACCAACGGGCATACATTAAGATTGAAACTTTATGTCGAAAAAAACCCGACAGAAATCCACAGAGTTTTAAGTGAGGTTTGTGGTGAGTCACCAGTAGACTGTAGTACAGTTTCTCGTCGGTCCAAACGTTTTCGTGGTGGTCGTAGCATAAACGATGATTCAAGACCAGGAAGACCGAAAACATCAACCGATGAACGAAGTGTAAAACTTGTGGCTGATGCTCACGAAGAAGATGGTCGTGCAACTTGTGAGGAACTTTTTGAAGTTGAAGGTATTCCACCAACATCAGTTTACCGAATTCTGATAAATGATTTAAAGAAAAGAAAAATTTCAGCACGATGGGTTCCGCACAACTTGACTGGTGAACAGAAGCAAAAACGCCTGGACATTGCAACCTTGCTGAAACAAAGATTCAGTATTGAAATTCAAACATTCTTGAACTAAATTGTTGCGATTGATGAGACATGGGTTAGAGACTTCGAGCCGGAGTTCAAATCACTGTGGAAAGGTCCATCTCCCCCACGACTAAAAAAATTTCGACGGACACAATCAAAGGTCAAACAAATAATGATCTTTGCATACGATAACCAAGGAATCATCATGACAGACAGGATTCCCAATGGAAAAAGTGTCACAGCAGTTTACTATCGTGATTTCCTGCAGAATCTGCGTAGAAAAATGCACAAGAACCGACCTCAGTTGCTCAACGCTAGACCACTCATTCTCCATGACAATGCTTGTCCACACATTGGACATGTCGTAACCGAAAAGCTACGCGAATACGGTTGGGAGGTGTTGCCTGATCCTCCCGACAGCCCGGACATGAGTCCACCAGATTTCGACCTATTCCCAAAGTTGAAACAACCTATGCGTGGACGTCATTTTTCATCTCGGGAAGAGCTTTCCACCGCCGTTATCCGAGGCATCCGCCAGATGAACAAAGGTGGTATCCTCGATGGTATAGTAAGGCTTCCGACCCGTTGGGATTCAGTCATTGAGAAGCAGGGAGACTATATTGAAGGAATGTAGAGAGATATTTCTGTAAAAACTAGAAAAGTAAAGTAAAAAAAAATTTTGTGCATTATTTATGAAATGTCCCTCGTAGTATTTGAAAAAGGAGGAAAACAAAATGGGCAATAGAGCTTTATAGATATCAAGATCTGAAGAGAGACGAAAACTATGTGATATGAAATATATAAGAAGCCAATACGAACGAAGGGAACAATGCCCGCATATTCCAAGCGGAAGCTAGTTTCCGCTTAGCGAAGATAACTTATACAAACAAGAGGAGTATATTCTAGACAGAGCAAAGAAGAACGGAAACATGGAAAGCTAATTCATGAACATTATGCAGAAAAAGAAAAAGCAATTGGCAAATGATAACCTAACAACGTTCTACAAACAGATCAGGAAAATCAACGAGCGAGAGAAGAAATGGCTAGCTGTTACGCACACAAAGTTGCACAGAAAAATTGGACAAATCCTCAAACCATGGGGCATATCAATAGCGTCAACAAGCAGCAACAAAAAACTGAGAAAAACATATAAGGACAATAAAATTGAAAACAAAAACAGAATGTATGCAAATTCAAACAAAGAGGGCTGGTCACAATGAGACTTAGGAGCATCTACGAGAAGTTGAAATTAGAAAGAAACGCCAAAAAATCAGCGCATATAAGTCGCTTGTAGCAAAACATATAGTAGAATGCCAGCATAAAGTGCAATGAAACGTTAAAAAAGTCACGGAAAATATAAAATTGGACGCACATGAAACGATTTTCATCCGGAAAACATAAGAACTAAATCGGCTAAACACAGTCAAAGGCCGCATCAAAAAATATTTAAAAAACAACATGACAAGTAATAGGGTGGACACTTAAGCTAATCACAAAAAATAATCATAATTAGTAGATTTAAACATGGTGTTTACGATTTACAAAGATATTTCAGGATAATGAAGGGTTACTTATTGTAAGATAAATGTCTAAGGTTTAAAAAAGATAATTCGCCCACTTGTACTTCAATAGACATAACACTAATGAAGGTACCATATCGGCCTCAACACAGCTCTGTGTTCTAAAATAAAAAACCTCAACCTGAAAATGGCAACTTAGCAAAGTGTTTTCGCAGGTTGAAAACACCCGAATCAACAATTAGAAATGTATATTCTTATTTAAGAAAGATAAATAATTTTTCTGCATATGGCACATAGATGTATTCTCATGCATTTATATACAAATAGGTAAAAAGTAACCCTATTCGTCATGATCCTTGCTAGGAACGAATCATTCATAGTTTCATATGAAGTTACTTGGGTATAAACTGAAATTTCACCGCAGATATAATTCCAATGGAGAAAATCATTATGAACGTTATCATGTCGTTATAAGCTTAATAAATTCCGTGCTCATTATGTTTTTGCGGGGATTAATAAGGAAAAGGCTGGAGTAAACTTGGAATGAACTTTTACATTTTGCTGGGACAACAGACAGCCAGACGGCAACTCATGTTAAATAAAAAGTTATTCAATTATGAAACGATTAAAGGAACATTCATTGCCTGTATTCTGAGTACTGATAGAGTACTAACGTCACTAAGTAATTCGTGTAAGGACTCTGCTGGAATCACATATCATCGTGACTTTCATTCCAACTTGTGCACACTGACCGTTGGTAAGGTGATAGTTTGTCATATAGGTCACGGTTAATTAATTAGAAAAGTACTCCAGCTTGAGTGGTACTATTATTATCATACGTGCCATACATTCTCGTATGTTCCTTTCTATTTACACCATTAATTATTTTCCGCTGGAAATGTGGCAAGATCATAATTAAATTCCATTTAAACTACAATGTGTGAGCTTGTATGAAATTAACAAAGTAATTGTTATAACCTTAGGCCATGATGTAACCGAAATAGTCGTAGCAATAAGTAGTAAATGGTGCAATTCAACCGTTAAATTTTGGTGCGTTAGCCTACCAGCTTGCAATGCAGCATGTCGAGTTGATTTCTTAAGCATTTCCAACCATCATCATCAACATCAACGTCAGGTATTGCCTTCGTCATTTGTAGGGAAAAGTTAGCAAATAATCGGGGACCTTTATCAAAAAGATTTGGCTTTTACCTATGTGGGAGCTTGATTTATTAGCCTCGTACTAGAATTGTTTTACAAAACGATGGCACAAGCTGAGTTGGGTTTACCTGCACGTGTGTAAACGTAAGTTGCACATACTATTGCTCGATTTGAGGTGATAACTACTATTTTCACATCTCGAAAACTATTTTCTTTTTCCCATGAAATCGAGTCATTGCGATCACAGCAAGATCTCACAAATACAACGTTCGCGTATGTTTATCTAGATAAAATCATTCCATTTGACCCATGATAGAGTCAGAGGTTACGACAACAATCCCTTAATGATAATATTTGTAGCTTTTTGCAAGGAAAATACGGAAATTTCCTTTAATGCCTTCATCACTTACTTCCCCAGGTGTTGTCTTTTGTTTAAAAGCGGACATTCTGCGCATTCCCACTACCACATATCTAATTTTTACAAGAATGCACCAGAATTGCGTTGTCCTGTTTAATTAACCAGCTCGTTTACCATTTATTTCTAGCCGTAAGAAATTTCTTAGTTATGTATCTAGACTAATATGAACCCGCTGAGCTAAAAAAAGCCTGCTTAGACAATAAATCCTAGCAATCCAATGGCTAGTATTGCATAAATCCTTCCTAGGCTTCAAATGTTTCCTTCGATCCTCTTTCTTGCAATTCGATTCGCAACATGGAAGGTGCTCATTGTCCAATATACTCGTCTTGCGTATCCAATGAATATGACATCCTTTTTACTAGAAATAAAGAAACCTTCCTTTTAATTTTATGTTTTTTTATTTACCTTTCGGAATCGATTTTCGACCGTGATCGCTGATGAAGACCGAACGATCACGGTCGAAAATCGATTCCGAAAGGTAAATAAAAAAACATAAAATTAAAAGGAAGGTTTCTTTATTTCTAGCACAAAAATATTTTATGAAGATGGAAGCAATAACAAATATCCTTTTTACCTTATCGCTTCTTTTATTTTACGTTTTTAGTTTTCAATTTTTTTTTTTTGGGTTATTTAATCAAATTAAAGGGAAATCACATATGGAAGCCTATTTTTACGCTTTTTCGTGATTTTTTATTTGAAGGGGGAGAAATAATTAGAAATATTTGAAATTGAAAGGTTGTTTGGATACATTCTGAACATTTGTTCAAAATGTTTTAAAATGGTTATCCTCAAAACTCGCAAAGTTAGAAGTTTTTTGTCATGGAGATCCATGGTCCGAGTCTCTGATTGCCGTGCCTGCTGTAGTCTGCAATTATAACCTGGAAGCAGTTTAATTAAATCATTCATGTTAGCTTTATGTATGACTCCTCCATAAACCAAATTTTGAGAGAAAATTTTGAAAATCAAATATTTGTCACGCGTTTGAAAAGAAAAATTGAAAATTTCGCAGTTTTTTCGGGCTTTTGTCATAAAAAAAATATTGGCAAAAGTCAAATTTTTTTTTATAAATATTTATTTAGAATATTTTTCAATGGCAAAAATTATGAATAATTTAATAAAAATTTTCAAAATTTTTTGAAAGAAAATGTCCCGATTTCATTCATTTTTACGCAAATTTGAAAGGTATTCAGAAAATCTTTAGTTTTTGAAGGTTGGCTAAAATTTCGCTAAGATACAATACATGAAAGCTGGAAAAGAGGGGCTCAAGAAAAACCCATTTAAATAAAAACCCCAAAACTGAGTTTTAAAGTGAGTATAAAGTTATATACAAGTAATAAAGTATTAATCAGCTATTTCGTCAACATAAAGTAACCCATTCTCTTCTTCATAAGCCTCATTTCGCATCCGCAATCGGAATCCTCGCTTCCTTTGTCTCGAGAGTGCTACGTTGGTTTTATCGCTTTTTGTGCTGCTGGTCAATTTTTTCAGCATAATTGATGTTCCGTGATCCAACTTCGATTTTCAATTCAACCAAAAGTATTAATATAGCTGAATTATTTTCATTGAATAAGGCAGCAGCTTCATATGATGACTTGCAAGCCGCAATGCAAGTTCTTTTAGGCCAAACGCCAAATCGTCGATTTAAAACTGGCATTTGTATTCTGAATATGACCCCCTGAACAACGACTAAGTAAATTTTTCCTTGACGAATCTTCATAAAGTAGTAATATTTCTTTATGCAAATCGAGGTGTAACAGACTAGGTAAGGTTCAGGCTGTGTACATTCTCCTTTTGCCATGCACATCAGCTGTCATCGCCCATTGGACAGCTCCAGTCCAGCATTTTCCGAGCTTTTTGATCAGCACCTTCGCGTTAATCTGTCACTTAAAAACGTTGATTGCCATGAAATGATGGCTTGAGCGGAAGACTAGATCGATAGGTCAAACTGTCAATCGGTTTTCCAAAAGTCATATTATTTCGTGTTAATTTTACTGTAAACGCCGACAAGTAGCAGCAAACTTAGGTCTTTCCCTTATTTCAGATTCATATTTTTATTGATTCTATATACACAGGGAAACCAGGAAAAATACATATTCTTGTTTACAATACTTGTCCCAATACATTACAAAATAAGATGGATTCATAGAAATAGAGCTCCGCATCCCCGCCCAGCATATCTGCAATCGCTTCATTCAATAGGCATGTACCGGCCGTGCGATATATTCGAACGCGCCTCACTTCCTTCCCCGAAAATGTAAGAAGGACATCAAATGTCGGTCAAACGCTTTTTGAGCATACTCTTTAGAAGGTAAACTTTCGATTTCTGTCAATTTTTTGAATTGGCTGTGATTTTTCCTTATGAAAATGAGTTAAAGAATTTCGTCATCTGAACTATAGTCACAAACATCACAATTTTTTTCTATTTTTGATTCGAGCACATGTTTTGTTTTGATTCGCTTTTTATAATTCAAATACTTATAAACAATATGTCGTTCTTAACGGACTATTACCGGTTATCATTTTGAAAAAATCTTTTTTTAATTTATTGATCACTTATACCTTCTGAAATCATCTCCTAAAATTTTAAATAAAAATTCAAAAAAATCAGAAATTGAACAACTGGTTTGAACAACTGGTTTGACGAGTTTCGGCAGGTGCGCTTCTCCTCTCCCCAATCCACCGTTATTCTATTTAAATACATAAACATACAAATATGCCTTAGTGTCGGCTTTTTCAAACGTTTTTAGTTTATATTTGGAAGTGTACACAAACGTTCGTACTGAACACAGTACAGTATTCACGAGTACTTCGGCAAGTGAATTGTCAACAAGCAACTTTGACGTTAAACTCGACGACGTTTTCTTGGTGTTGGCGAGTATACGTGGTGGCTTCATGATTCAATGATTCAAAATAAATATTGAATGAAAAAAAAGAATACCCAAAACAATCATGAGTGTTACAACAAAACAATTTGGGCTTTCGTTCCCCAACATACGTTTGTGGGACGGAAAGTTACGGATGTGGCTGCTAATATTTCATTAGCCATATTCAATGAAGGCAGAACGTCTCTTTTGAAGATATTAGAGGTAATGGGGTGCATAAATGGAAATTCGGCCTAAGATTATGTAAAAAAAGACAAAAGCGAATTGAGATGGCTAACAAAGCGAGTACAGTGTCGTTGATGGAAGCTTGCTTGACAAAGCAAACAGCTCAGCAAGAAGAACAGCAAGAATTTACTCAGTCTGGACTCTTTTTATATGGACCAGGGATTGCTGATAAACCAATCGTAAGTGTTGAAACTTAATTCTTTAAAAAATATTACAATATATAATACAATATATATATATATATAAACAGGAAAAATAACTTTAGAGGCGATTTTCTCGAAATGGTGTTTTTTCAATTGGCCTAGCCTTCTTCTCCGCAACAGCTTGATGGATCTTTTTAACTTTTATTTCGAAACCAACTTGAGCTCTTTCCATCTTTCTAAAATATTAATTCACTTTCGAGATATTCCACAAAATTTGATCAGAACTTCCGCACCCATAAGTCTTCGCTGAGTTAGCTTAGCAAGGGTATAAATCACTTACAATGTTGTAAGTGAAAATGGAAAAATTGATCTACCCAAAACTTCTGAAATTGAGTTTTGTTTGCTTTAACATCCACTAGAATAATTTACCAGAAAATTGCAGAAAAATTTGAAAGTAAATTATTCACAAAGGAAAAAGGGGGAAAAGACGTGATTTTTACAACAATTTTTTCACATGTCCGCCATATTGCTTTGAAAACAATCTTTTTACAAAATGTGATAAATTACGATGTAAGGCACCTTCATCTTTAAAAATCTTTTTGAATTTTTTGTTTCAGACTTGTAAATTTCGAGATTAACCCCGGGTCATAGAGCTTTATCATTTTTCAGCACTCAACTTTTGCCCTCTTTATAATTATGTGCATATGAAAAATTTAAAAAAATTTTTATTAAAATTTTATAAAATTATAAAATTTTATTTTATTGTTTTATATTTATTTTTATTTTATTACTTGTATACCTTTTATAAAAAAGGTATACAAGGTTGTATACCTTTTTTATAAGAGGTATACAAGGTTCTATAATAAAGGAAACGAGAAAAAAAAAATTTGACATAGGCAATGTTTTGCCTTTGTTACCGGTAAAAGTCACTTAAATCAATAAAATTACGAAAAAATATCATAACAAATCAACCATCATCAACAAATTTGTGCTGCCCATTGACAAAGGAATATCGACTTAAGGGGAATGTGAACTCCGCATGAACATTATTTCCCGAAAAATTAAGCGCCGCCCACTCCATACGGTTTCGACAGATGCTCGACTTGGGATACAATTTCCTCGAGCCGAAAGAACATGGGAAAATTGCAATTTTAAGTTATATGTTCTGTTGAGGTTAATAAATTAATATCGGAATTTGAGATTAACAAAAGATAAGTTTATTTATTAAGATATGATATAAAAGATATAACAACATAATACAAATGATAAGTTTCATTGATTTTCTCTGATTGAACTCAATATATGGCTATCGCTTCTACTCGGTTTCGAAGCTTTACACGAACTGAACAAGAATATTAGAAATGGTGAAAAATTGAAGAGTCTTAATTCTCATTCAAATCACAACAAGTTCATTACGTTCTCACAGACTAACTCACACCATGGCATTTTGATTACACCAAATGGTCACACAAATATACTCGACTGTGTACTGCATGTGAGAATATTTCCAACACGCCCTCTCAGTACAAACATCGCACTGTACCCTACTCTTCACGAGAATAGAAACCAAGTCCTTCAAGACAGCCATCATAACTCACACGAGGCAACGGTTTTGTCAAAATCTCAGCAATCATATCCTTTGTAGGTATGTGTTCTAATGCAGACACACCAGCACCCAAAAGCTTTTCGAACGAAATGGTGTTTAATGTCAATATGTTTTGTTCGTACATGAAAAACAGGATCACTCGCGATAAATTGAGCCGAACGATTACCAATATAAATCGCCATATTTGTCCATTCTTCTAACTCAATCTCAGTCAACAGACTCTTTAAATAAATTGCCTCTTTTGCAGCTTCTGCTAGGCTCACATAGTCCACCTCAGTCAATGATAGGGCCACAGTCCTCTGCTTCTGAGATTTCCAAGTTACTGCTGCACCATTTAGAAGGAAAACATATCCAGTGTATAATCTTCGATCAACATTGCAGCCATCCCAATCAGCATTGGTATAGCCCACCAAAGGGTCATTTGTCCTTGAATATACGAGTCCCATCTTTACAGTATCAGCAAGATATCTCAGGACTCGTTCCGCTGCTAGCTAGTGACTTTTGTTTTTGTTTCACAGTATTAGCAATGTCTGGTCGGTCGACACAGACACATACATAAGAGCTCCAATGAGTTCTCTATAGGGAAAATTCTCAGCTAATTCACTGTTTTGGTTTATATCAACACGCGCACTCACTTCTACAGGTGTTACTACGGGATTACACTCGCTCATTCCGTATTGCTTGAGCATTCCCAATATATAACCAGTCTGAATCAATTCGATAAGCCCATAACCTTGGTTTATTTCCAGGCCTAGACAGAACCTTGCCTTACCAAGGTCTTTCACCTCAAAATCACTTAGTAGTTCAGCTTTAAACTTCGTAATGTTTTTCACATTTCTTGATGTCACAAGTAAATCGTCAACATATACTAGCACTAACACTAACTCATCTGCATCACTGAAAAATAAACATGACTCGGTCTTCGTGGATTTGAAACCCATGTTTGCCAATTTTTCTCGAAGTTTCACGTACCACTGACGTCCAGCCTGGCGTAGACCATACAACGCCTTTTTCAAATGGCACACGTCACCGCCACTACGCAAGCTATTAAGCATATTTCGAGCCTTAGCATCGACTTCACTCGACTTATTTTGTTTTGATACAATTCTTTCTAGCATCTCCACTTGCATGTCAGGCATCCATGTCTTGCTAGCATGTCTTTCAAGAGCACTCTTTCTACTAAGGCAACGTTTAATTATGCCGTCGCAATATCGAACTGCCATGTCTGCATATCGAATTGTGCAGTCAAGACCAGTAATAATCTTAACGATTCTAGTCGTGCGACAGGAGCAAAAGTTTGGTGATGGTCAACGCCATACTTTTTACTGTAACCTTAGTCAATACTTTTTTTTTAACTGTAACATTTTGCTACCAAACGAGCCTTGCGTCGCTCGACGTTCCGACGTTAACTATGTCAAACGTATCATTTTTGACTAAACAAGTGACCTCGGATTCAATGGCATCCATCCATTCGTTGACATCGTCTCCATTTAAAGCATGTTGTACGCATCTTGTACGACACCCTCTGCTCCCAGTGCGTAACACTCGCGGTCTTCCAGGGGCTCTTTTGCACTCTCCCTCAGACGATTTATTTCGCTGCGGAGTAGTAGTTCGTTCCTCCTTTTCTGGCTCGTTGACAGTTTTGTTTTGTCTCGGCGAGAATTCAACAACCTTGGGCTGACCTATTCTATTATCATCTTTGTCTAGCGATGTAAACAACTCGTCTAACACGCACGTGTCACCAAAATTCTTATTTGTGTCCTCGATAAATTTCACATTGCGCACATTTATAATTTGATGTGTGTTAGGCAGCCACACTTGGTACCCCTTCCTATCTCTAGGATACCCCACAAAAACACCTTCATCAGCTCTTTGTGAGAGTTTGTCTTTATTAGGATCCTTGTCTAAGACCATCACTTTGGAACCAAACATTTGTAAATGACCAACCTTAGGCATCTTCTTCATCCATTTTTTCGCATATCCTTATGTTTATTGAGGATTAATATTGTTTAATATAAGCGTTTCACATCTTAATTAAGGTTGACTGATCAAAGTGCATAATTGAGCAACTGATTTTCCCCAACGCACAGCTTCCATTATTCCTCATACTAAATCCCAAAAATAAATGGTAACAAATGGTCTTGGGATCGCCTAGAGGGTTTGCTGGTTCCCCGATCATAGGACATTATATGCCGAGAAATGCCAATAACTTTGAATAAACCTCCTCTGTGCTACTAAATCCTACTTACAATCCTTTTTAAGGACGTAAGTGCCGAAGGCAAAGATGAAAACACGCAGTATGAGTGGAGTTTGGGTGACAGGCGAGCTCCCCGTCCATGCAATCTGCAGCGGAGCCTTGGAATAGATTGGTCCTACGACAATGACCTCGCAACCGAAAAAAAGACGATGGCATCACCTCCTGGAATTTCAGATCACTGAATAATTTTGGCACTATTAAGGATCTTTACAACAGGCTAACCAATAATAATTAAACATATTGACAATGCAGGAAACGAACTGGACTGGAAGTGAAATTCAAGCTATGAGATTGCACACAATATTCAAAAGTGGGAAGACCACTGCCATAGGGACTGGTTATGGGGTCAAATCACACGTTATTGACTTTCACGCTGTTAATGAACGGTAATGTGCGATCCTTGTTGTTTTGCGAACGGTTGTTTGTGACATTCTGCAAAATTTGGCTGCTAAACGTTCGACTCGCGCCCGAAAAAAATGACAAATAAATTAAGGAAACGTTCCACAATCATCTAGAAAGGCCAGTAGGCTCATTTCCTTCAAACGACACAAAAATTATTCTAGGTGATTTTAACGCAAAAGTTGGCAATGAGCTTTCTCATCGGGGAACGTCTTTCTGTCGTTGCTCTAAGAGGCCTTCAAGAGGGATCAAAGGACAACGGCCAACTTTGTAGCAAGAACCTTGTCATACTTCGACATGATTTCCACATCGACACATTTAAAAATTGATCTGGGTATCAGCCGAAGGCAACAAACAAAATCTTATTGACCATGTTCTAATCCAACAACGTCGGGCCTCGAGAATACTTTATTTTCGCACATACTGAGGAGCCAATTACAACTCTGATAACTTTATGATTAAACTGATATATCGGCGTCACATGTCAAAGGGGGATCCGAAGAAGACCAGCCCTCTTAAAAAATTCTGTATCCAAAGATTACACGGAGTCCCTTGACAACCAGCTACCACCCATCCTATCAGATACCTCACTGAAAAGAAGTAACAAACTATGAGTGAAAGTGAAATTAACGCCGTGGCAAAACAGATAATCGGACATCAAGCCTGAAGTACAAGAAATAGTGGGTTAAATGACAAATACCAAGTTGTGTTAGACAAACAGAATCAGGCGTACAAAAAATATTTTGGTTGGAAAACCAGAGTATTTAAAAAGTTTAGAAACAAAAAAAGAAAATACTATGCCAACCAATTGAGGAGCATCGATGTAGGTCTTGCGAACAACAACACAAGACAAGCATACAAAGTAGTGAAAAGCTTGAAGCGAGGTTATTTGCTCAAGACCACGCCCTGCTGTGAAAATATCGGCAACATCATCGCTGATGAAAACCGGGTTGAGAAAAGATGGACTTCATAATTCAAGAAACTCCGATACCCTTCGCACAGCTCCAGAACATTGGAGCCTATAGATATAAATATTCCTGGAGAGTTTCCATTGGCATCACCAACTCTGAATGAAGGCAGTTCCGCGATCAAAGCCCAAAAGAGTAATAAAGCGCCGGGCATCGATAAAATTCCAGTGGAGTTCATGAAATATAGTGGCAGCAGTATTCAGAAAGCTATCCACAAAGTCATCCAGCAAATCTGGCAACAAGGACAAATGCCAAACGAGTGGAGCCAATCCATTATATTTCCTATCCAAAAAAGTGACAAGCCAAAGTGCGAGAACTATAGAGGTATATCACTACTTTGTACGGCTTAGAAAATATTTGCGAAAAACTTCGAAAATCAAATCAGATTATATGCCAACACCATTATTGGGGAGTATCAAGGTGCCTTTATAGCTGGTACATAGAGGATAGACCAATTGTTATGTGTCAAGCAGGTACTTGAGAATAGCTGGGTATTCAAAAAAGACGTTTACCAGTTTTTTGTTGACTTTAAGCAAGGATACGACAGTGTTCATTGTAAGGTACTGTATCAAATAATACCTTGCTTTAATATTCCAGCCAAATCAGTCCGGTTTACCAAAAGGACAATGCGTTGAAAATATTCGAAGTCCGTATTAGTAACCAACTCAATGACGTCTTTGACACAAAAACTGGACTAAAGCATGGAGAGGAGCTGGCCCCTTTGCTATTCAATCTAGCTCTGGAAAATGTCATAAGAGCCGAGTCGAAGGTTTCCACGATTGTAAGACAGTGGAAGCTGCAAAGGGCTGGCCCTATGAATATATGTACTAAGACCGGATACTCGTATTCGTTGAGACAACTGAAGGGCAGAGACTTGTTGAGAAACCGAGGAAACACTGATCTGACATTGTTGACGAAGACAGTTCATCGCTGCTTGGATTTAAAAATTTGAGAAGGCCATTAATGGACCGTAATAGTTAAAGGCGCTTGTTGCGGGTAGCGAAGGCCCGAGAGGGGCTGTAGTGCTAAGAAGAAGAAGAAGAAGCAGAAGAAGAAGAAGAAGAGGAAGAAAACCACATAGTAGCTCATGTGATGAAGAATCAGTATGAAGTACAGTATATATCGATATATCGGCTTTTATGACGAATTTCAAAAATCCTGGCCGGAAAAAGCACTTTTGTATGTAAGAGCTGTCATTTGTAACGACATCGAATATTAGGACGAAACTTATATAGCGACAGAACGTTAAAAGATGAACTGGTTAAATTTGAGTCTTATAACGACGGGCTCGCAAAAACAGTAAGAATACTCCAAGGAATCATTACATTAGGGGAATTACTAGGTTATGAAATCAAACTCGACAGAACATAAACATTCTGTTCAGTGTTTTGTTCAGGGGTTTCGACAAAATAAGTAAATTTTATTGCTCCTAAAGTCTTAGAGAACTGTCCTGCTCACCCATATATTCATAGTTTTAAAGCAATAAAGTCAGTCTTTCTTCCTCCAAATACTACGGCAGTTCTCCAACCATTGGATCAGGGCGTAAGAAAGTGCAAACATATTTTTAATTTTTAGTCATTGGAAACAGAAATTACGAAACGATCTCAAAAAGACATCGACGAAACTGTTGTGCCTCAAAAAAATACAAAAACATATCCTCCAAGCTATCTTTCTGATTTCAAAAGCTTGGGATCGTGTGTCTCAAGGCACAATAACCAATTGTTTTGCACATGCTGGATTTTACTTAAACGAAACCGAAAACTCCTTTGTTCAAGATTATTCTCTACTAGCGGAATGACGACGACTACAAAATGATCAAAATGAAGTTGAGAGTAAGAGAGTTTGGCTCAATGGGCCAGCAATTTGGCTGTAGATGACTTGGCCTCACAAGTATCTTTGGAACATTTTACAAGCATTAATGAAGAACTTGAATCGGCAGAGGACATGGCCGAAGAGGAAAGTTTAGCTATCTCAAATCCAGATTTGGAGTCGAGTATAAACAACGATGAAAGAGAAATGAATCCTTCTATCGATTTCCGATCACACACCTCAAAAGATGCTTTTCAGCGATTCAAATGTCAAAGCGATTCAATTCAACATTTCTACAAATTTCATAAAGATTCAAAAGGGATTTCGCTTTACTACATTTGGAAAAAGCAATTGAAAGACACTTTTTAGAAAACCGAAAATCACAAAAACAAGCTAAGATGATCGAATTTGTTGTTGCTGTACTCAGTTACCTTGCTCTTTTCTACCATAAATAAAAGGTATAGTTGAGTATAGTAAAAGGGATATTTGAGTATTTACCATCGGTTTCCCATATAAGGCATAGCTAATATGCCTTGAAAGTGGCAACACCTATACCTCGCTATACGACCGCATTTACGGCATTTTGCTATAACTGCCCTTTTCAATGAAGACACGGTTTCGATTTACGGCCTAAAATGTTTCGCTATAACGGAAAAAAATCTTTTTTTTTCATGTCGATCTACATGTTGCCAATCTTGTACAAGCATAATCTCGATCCACACTCTTTTGTTTTTCCTCTTGTTTACGAGCGTTATTCAGTGTATGCCCATAAAGCGGTTGGTTTAGACTTGTCTGTGAGTGTTTTATGTGCATATTTATTACTGACTGTTACACATTAACTGGAAAAATTGGAAAGAATAAGGGGCATTTTTGGCACATTACAACATATGTATGTAAATGAGTGTATAAATTAAAAAAATTTAATATGCATTTTTTATTAAAATTATTTTATAATTTCATTATTTTTTTTAGAATGTCACCGAAACGATTCATGACTTTGGGGACTGATAAAAAAAAAAGATGCCGAAAATCAGTCACGCTAGGAAGAAAATTGTTGAAATGTGCAAGCCAATGGCACTAGCGAAATCTACCATTCAGACTTTTCGAGATAAAAAAGAAATCATTAAATCATATTTGCAGTCTGCTGCACCTTGAAATGTCACGAGATTAACACGCCAAAGAAACTGGATTATGGAAAAATGGAAAAACTATTGATTAAATGGATTGAGGATAATGCAACAGGGCATCCTACTAATTTATCCGAACTATTTGAAGATGTCATGATTGAGTACTTTGCGAAAAATACAACAGCTCTGATGGATCAGGGTGCAAGAGCCACTTCTTAGGCATATTACCTACGCCGAACTTTCCGACAACTTATTAGGGAAATCGATGGTAAATCTGGAATTAAAACATTTTGTAAAAACTATAACGGCAAGGACGCTGTGGACAGCATCAATGAATCATGGAAGGAATTAAAATTAACAATAATGAACCATGTTTGGAAAAAAATATGGCCAGAATGTGTAAAAAGTACTGATTAAGAAGTTAATTTCCTTCCTGAAATCAGGCGTAGCATTTTGGGTCTAGCAAATTATCTCGGCTTAGAAGATTTGAACGAACGAGATATGCTGTATCTACTTGAATCTGATAGAGAACCCCTTTCATATTAGGAACTCATTCAGTTGCAAGCCGAGCCGGCATCTGATGAAGAGACAGAGCCTGTTGCATCCAAACAGCTGAGATCAAAAAAATTTGTCGAAAGCCTTTTCCTATTTCGAACAAGGAAAGAATATTCTCCTTGAAAACGATCCTGACGCTAAAGTTTTTCGAAAAATCAACTCAACCATTAGCTGTTAGAAATCACTGAAGAACGAAATAGACAAGAAGGCAATACAAACAACGTTGGACAATTTTTTATAGCCAGGCCGATCCTTTCCAGCAAAAAATGATGACGACAGTGATCTGTAGATTACCATTTCTTCATCGTCTTTAGATTAAAGCCATTTTAATAAATTTTTGTATGTATACATAAACATATTTTATGCAACATGATGTTGCTTCATTTTTGTTTATAGATTATTGTTGGTTTTTGGAAACCGTTATTATTTTATGTACAAATATATGTACTTGTTATGTTATGCATGTATTTTTGATTTAAATGAAATAAAAGATAATATGCATTTTGAATGATCAACCATGTTACTTATTTATCTGTATTTGTATGAATTTGTATTAGAATAATTGATTCCCTATACGCCTTTTCGCTTTGCGGTCACTTACTTAACGTTAAAATGATCGATTTTCAATGATCCTTTCAACGTTGTAATAAGAAATATATACTGAATGTCCTCTTACGTTTTTTATACACTCGGAAAGCTGTCTTCTGAAACGAATCAGCTACTGCGTATTTTTTGGTCTGGAATCCATAAACGCTTGCTTCCAAATGTGTTACTCAAAATTAGGTAAATACATGTAACCTAACTAAAACAGCGAAACATGAAAACCAATCTGTAGTTTATGTAGTTCCTTGTTGCAGTTACTTTGGATTAATTTAATAAAACTTAGACAATATCTTTTTTCAAACTAAGTCTTGCTGGGAACAGCTCTATAAGTCTGGCTTAAACTATCGCTAGTTTTTACCATATTATAGTAGCTTTGGTTATTTACTTTAATCTGGTCCAGTTTTTCGGAGCCAATGTTTTTTCTGGAGACTTATTCATTTCAACGCTGCTTTTTTCTTTATTTATAGAAAAACATTCAGGTTTTCCGGTTGGATGTGAACATTAACTTTTACTCTGTCGCAACTCATTGTTTTAAGAAACGTAAATTGCTTAATCATTGATACATATGGGAAAATACTTTGTAATTTTAAGCATCACTCAACAAATTCATTAGGCTTTCTTCGTCCACTTTAGTTACTCTTTTCTTACATTTTCATCGACTCACTTCTGCTTTGCTAGGGAACTTTTCAATTAACTCGCGAGACAGACATCCACGGGTATACTTGCTAAACTCTGCCTAAACCAAGAGTACTCAGAATGATTCGTTTTCAACGCTTAAAAAAGGATTATTTATTAAATTAAAGAAATTTGTATTAGGAGCACTGTAACTGAATTCAATACCATTAAAGTAAAGTTTATTGATCTTCCAGAAAAGAGTACTGGAAAGGAATAATTAAGAGCGGCATGAAGATTAAAAATGTTAGGAGCTGGTCCTGGCTAATTTTTAAGTTCTATTAGTTCATGGTTTAATCCCTATCAAGTTTGTGTTTAAAAAAATTCTGAATTGGTGTAAAAAATAGAAAAGTTTGATTAACAGGCAAAATGAGGAAAATGAAAAAAATTAAATGAACAAAGGAAATGAAAATGAATGAGTGTAGATAGCAATAAAACTCGACGAAGACTCCATGTATGCTGTCAATGAATAGACAAAAGTAGAAATATTTATTTCCACGAAACAAAAACTTTTCGTATAGGATTCAAACATTCATTTTCTGCTCACCGACTGAATCTTGGCATCGTTTTTTTCACAGAATTTCACCCAGTCATATGGCGAAGCAAAATTTCGTGAGAAAATATGTGATAATTACTATGCAAGCGCCCCCGGGACTGGATACATTTAATTACATAATTGCCTACCGCAAGAAACACACCGTAAAGGTAACACAACATATCAAGAATGAAAAATCATCTTGCAGCGCCGAGTGGTTCGTTTGTACCCAGGAAGCGTGCAGATACTTTGTCTTAGCATACACAGTGCTTGCACCCATCACCATTAGCCAACCCACATAAGAAAATGTGAAGACACAGTCGTGCAACCGAAGAAAGCCCATCTTCAATAGAAGTCGTGGCGGAAGTAGAAAACTAGAAGCAAGTGGTAGAGGTCGCTGGCGCTTTTACCGGCTTTATTTTGACTGTGTACGGCATGGGTACTGTATTCGTTAGTACTTTCACTTGGAAAGAGTTTTAGTACCCTGCTATCTTTTTTCTTGCATTTTCACACAAAAACAAGAAAACGTCTGCCGCCAAGCGGTTCCCAGTAAATATCGCCGAGTTTCTTCTTCGCGATTGTTTGCACGCTGAAAGTCAATAAGTGTAGAGACATTGGAATATGATTACCTGGGACTCGGTAATGAGCATGTTGATGACCTGGACAAGAAATTATTCACCAATTAATGCAATAAGATATAAACTGAGTAAATTTACTTGCAGAGAAGATCAATAGGTCGCGAATAAGGCGAGAAAGTAACTTTCCGAACGTGCATGAAAAAATGGTAATTATAGCGGCTTTCGGTTTCAGTCGGTTTTTAATTCATCGCACGTCACGATTATTATAATCGATGTGGATCGAGTCTTTCGGAAAAGGAAGAAATGAGGATTAGACCGGTTAATTGGATTTTCCGAGTGTTCCATCGTTTTAATCGAACAAAGTGAATTTGTAAGTTGACCCAAATTTATGCAGATATCACGGTAAGCAAATCCTTTGTGAAATTTTCGGGGATTGATGAAATCGGATTGCATTATTCAAATCCTCTTTCATGTTATGCTTGTATCATAACTGTAAAGCATATTAACAAATATTTCAAAGATGGTTTTGGCAAGGTCACTTATACTTTCTGTCCCACAGAGTAAATTGCTGAGCAGTTCAAATGTTAAAGAAACTTCAGATATAATTTTGTCACCGTTGTTTTATTGCAAAAATCGTCACAATTTACCTAAAGCTAAGGGAAGCATATATGTACAAAAGATGAGATATAAAGGACTAGCTAATATCGACGTCATTGTTTTAGTATGGTCCAGATTTTCCTGGTGGTCCGTATGATGATGATGGTCCAGTGCTGCCGTGTCCTCCGGAGAGATCGCCTCCGATTCCGGATCCGCCACCGATGAGTCCACCACCAATGTCACCACCATGTCCTCCACCAATGGCTCCACCACCGATTGATCCACCACCGATTGATCCACCGCCGATTGATCCACCACCGATTGATCCACCACCGATTGATCCACCACCGATTGATCCACCGCCGATTGATCCACCTCCGATTGATCCACCTCCAATAGCACCACCTTCCTTTTGGGTCTTGTATTTGATGAAGTAAACTTCTGGTTTGCTGGGTTGAGTTGGGGCAGCAGTTGGGATAACAATATCGGGTTGTTCTTCTGGTTTCTTGACCAAAACGTAGACCAAGGTCTTTTCTTCATTTTGTGGTTGGACTGGGATGATTGGAGCTTGGTATTGTGGAGCTGATGGAGCCTTGATGAAGATGATCTTGTAGTGTTTTTGTGATTGAGCAACTGGAATTGGACGTGGGGCACGGATTTCTTCCTGATCTGGTGGTGGGACATGGACGTAAATGTGTTTTTGGACGACGGTTCCACCGCCTCCTACAACTCCGCCACCGAATCCAGAGCCACCTCCGGCACCACCACCAAATCCAGTTCCGGCACCACCTCCGAATCCTGATCCGCCACCGAATCCAGCTCCACCACCGAATCCAGATCCTGGAAAGAAAAATTATTTATAAAGTAAATATGTGTATCCAATTCTGTGTGGTCGTTAGTTATTGGGATAGAACTGTGCGTCAGATTGAATTTTTCAGCAGCTATTGAGTCCGAACTTGCAGATTATTAAACCATTCGAATCTATATTGCGTTAGCTTGCCACATGTTTTGATTTTGAACAGACACAATCCGGAAATGATATGCATATGTTAAGGATTTTTCAGAATGAATTTAGCAAATAATCACGATTGGTAAAAGCACAAGGATTTTCGATTCAACACTACGAAATCATTAGTTCGATATTGATAACTGCGTTGATAATCCGCGTTATGAAATAATAGTCCAAAGGGATTGTTTTACTAGAAAACTTCACTGTAACGTTCACACACCTCCAAATCCACCGCCACTGCTGAATCCACCTCCGCTAACTCCTCCACCGAATCCTGATCCGCCACCGAATCCTCCGCCGATTCCTCCAGCGCCACCATGTCCACCGCTGAATCCTCCACCGATTCCTCCGGCGCCACCGTGTCCTCCACCACCGTGTCCTCCGCCACCGATTAATCCGGCGCCGCCACCACCACCGCTAATTCCACCGAATCCACCGCCAACACCGCCTGGACGGTTGTATGCGTATCCGGCTTCGGGCTTGGCCGCAGCCATTGCCAAACAGGACAAAAGGACGAAGGCTCTCATCTTTTGTGCTCTTTTGAATGTAAAAAAGCTAACTTAGGTAAATGTGTTGATTAAAGGAAGCTGAAGAGTTGACTGACGATTTTCACCTCTGGTACTGCAATTTATATCAAAGTGGCTAAATGCACCACATCAAAGCGGGAAATAATTGAATTACATGTTGGTACAGCATCGCTGCAGAGGTTCAGCCATATCCAAATTCCACTCAGGTGCAGGGGGCCTCGCAAAGACCTTGCCAAAGTAAAAGCCCACCAAATCACTTCACTTTCCGCCAAAACAAAAAACCAAGAAAAACACACGCGAGAATGAAGAAAGCATTCTCCTTTAGCGAGGCCCAAACAATTTTGCATGTGCTGGGGGGGACCTCCATGGGCCCGCGCGAACGCCACTCGGAACCATTTGTTCATGGAGCCAACGCAACGTCCAAAAGAAATGACCAGCCGAGGTTTCCAACGCGTCACATCAATTGCAGTGCACTTTGAGTCATCATCAAACCAATCTTCGCCAAGCTCCATCCGCATCTTCAATTGCACGTACACCTGATGGTGGTGCGGTCGCACTTGGGTCATGTTGAGCGCCAGGTAAGTTGCGGTAGCGTTTCGTGTTAGCGGTGAGTGCAAAGATGGCCCAGCATTGGATAGCGCCATCAACTTCTTCTGATATGGATCTAAAGTCAATATTGTGGATTGCGTAATTATTCGAAACCTGTGACAAGTGAACGTTATTTGCATGTTTCCTTAAAATGAGCAAGTTGTCGGAATTGAACTATCGCACCCAAGGATCCAGGGCATATGTCGGGAAAGGTTCAGTTTCTTTGAAATTCCAAATTGTTTATGCAATCGTTTTCTGGTGCTGTTTCGTGAGTGTTCGTTTTAGTTGTATAGAAATTATTAACATTGTCATGAATGTCGGAGCATAAGGGGTATCCCCGAAAGCATAGAAAAACTGAAATCCTTTTTCTATGCGTTAACCGAATAAGTAAATATGTGTGAACGGCGAAGAAAGATCGTATCGCAAATTTCGTAACCACTAATTCGAGGGAATCAGGATATTCATGTGGAATTATTTTATAGGGGAGAAAATGAGATATAAAGCACGTAGAATATCTCAATCGGATCTCCGGGTTATTCGGATTGATATGAACAAACTCTACGGGATTCATTTGTTAAACATGCATTTTCGGGCAGGGCTTTTGAGTATAGTGAGTAGCAATTATTCTTCTTAGAGGATGCGATTTGTGGTATAGAATCAGGGCTGAATACACTTTTAAATCGTCAAAAAAAAAAAAAAAAAATAAGTCCTACTCGCTTCGATTGAAACTTGGATCTTAATGTCCGCAGCTAGAAATTCTTATCACGAACTACCTGCGATTGGGTTCCCCCATTTGAGTGAGAAACAAATGAACTACATGAAAGAAGGATGAATATCGGATTCATATTAAGAACATTTTATAGTGCAACTATGTAAATTGAAGTTATTGCAAAGTGGGTCCCTTTTTACCCTTTGTCAAAAAATTTCCTTACTCGTTGATTATTAAAAGCCATTTTTTCAAAAATTGTTTGTGTTATCCAAATATAGCCTGAATATTTCATAAATTAAATTATTTCCATCTTAAGACAATAGAGATGGGCGTGTGTGAAACTCAAGCGCCACTACTGTCGGCACACCCCCTTATCGACAAAAGTAGAACCTAAGTGTCTGCAACTTCTAACCTGATAGATAAAGACATTTATAAGTGTTCTATTAGTAAATGTAACAACAGGATAAAATTTTGTGAAGACTGGCTATCTTTGCATCCCTTAGTACCGAAAGATGCATCGGACACTCAATCTTCTCATTCACAAATCAATCATTAAAGTTGTGCTGAGATAGGAACACGATGCTTGGCATGACGGGTTTCAATTTATCATGGAAATGTTATATAATATCTAAAAATATTAACTTCTACTTTTTAAAATGGAACAATCGGAGCGTACATCACATTCAGGAGTTGTGCGCTATTTAAGGATTGCATCACTTATCTTTGTTCATAAGCGTAAAAACAAACCAAATTAAACTGGTCATTACGAAATAATGAAGAATATTAAGCTATCCAAGTGACCTCGGAGGTGATCATCATGGAAAACGAAGTTAGAAAAATGGATAGCAGATTACAATGTGCTGGATTATTCTTAAACTGCTCTACAGTGAATTCATACAAGGCCTGCGAAAAGTAACGCGGAAAAATTCTTGATGAAACATATATGGTTTCTCCCAACAGCTTGAATCAACGAGAATTCCAGTCCAGCCCTAAAAATAAAAGGCAGGATACAATTGAGGATACGCTCATTTTTTAGCGATTTCTCTTCTAATAGCTGATCCAACTGTAGGAGATATCGAGGCAGTTTGATACAACTTAACTACTAATCAGCAGGGACACATGGAAGAAACTCCCATGCTAACGCTACTCGACCCTAAATTTCCAGATACATTAATATTTGTAAGCAAAAGGAGGCAGGACTTCGCGACGTAAGTGCGGTGAGATGCGTATGGCTGACATATACTATTACACCGGAAAAAATGCTTCACATTTGGGTATTCGTATCTCTTTCTTTGGGATGCACCACTGCAGTGTTAAGGCTTTTTTTACGCCGTTGGTTTGAGGGCATTTATAGGCAGAGAATCAATCAGGACGAGCCCGAAATAGTGGTCGAAACAGTTCTACACTATTACGCTATATTCCAGGTTTTGTTAGAGTTAGAGAGTTAGTTCTTAGTTCGATAAAGGAAGCCTTTGGTAGACATCCCTTAGTCTGGGTAGTGAGCTACAGAAGCTTTGTGAAATTTGCGTTGTTGTAATCTGAACACAGTACAGTTGTTTGGTAGATAGTTTAGCAATGAACTTTTAAGTATTGAATTGTCGTCTGGCCGAACAAAATCTAGGACAGCACTGCGAAGTTTCCCACGATCTGCTTTATTTTTTTAAGTTTCAACAAGTATACCTCATAGCTAAGTCGCGGGAGTTTTAATGAAATCAAGCCTTTTTTTGGGGAAGGTATATTTATTTCTCAACATATTTGCCTTCGAGGGCAGTTCACTTGATCTAGCGATTTTCCAGCATTTCGACGCATTTTCTGTAATACGAAATGCTCAAGACTTCGAAATACGCCTCAGTTTTCGCGATTACTTCCTCATTCGATCCGAGTTTCTTTCCATGGAGCCACAGCTTCAGGATTAGAAACAGATAGTAGTCGGTGGAGGCCAAGTCTGGAGAATACGGTTCAACAGGAACCAAAATTCAAATCGTAATTGGTCCAATTTAGCCATCGCCTTCAAGGACGTCTGTGAGGGTGCTTTATTGTAATGGAACTCAACTTTTGTCTTCACCATAAGTCGCCGTATTCACTTTATTTAGTTGCTCTCTTTGTCCAATAATCGATGAAGATTATGCGATGGGTATCCTTAAAAACGGATGCCATGGCCTTCCCAGCCGAACATTGGCTTTTTGGCCGCTTTGGTTGGATTTCGTTGGTTTCCAGCCACATTGCAGACTGCCTTTTGGACTCAGGCGTATAGAAGTGGGCCCATGCTTCATCCAACATCATAAAACGTAGAAAAAAGGACGTTGGATTATGCTGCAACAACGCCAAACCGGCTATTGAATCATCAACGTGCTATTTTTTGTTGGCGGTCAGCAAACGCGGCATCCATTGCGCTGATAGCTTTTTCATCTCCAAAATATCGTCAAAATGTATCCTCCCTATTCATTTATGATGCCTAAAGCCACACTTGACTCTTAACTTCACTTAACGATCAATCCAGACGATTCGATACACTTGCTGTCCGATTTCTACATTCGTAGCCTCTTTTGGCTTTTAACGCGAGGTACGTTTTTGGTGCTCATTTCAAATTCCGTAAACTACCGATAAACATTTGTTCTCGAAGAAACAGATATGGAATAATACATTCTGCAACCAATGCAATGATTGTTCAAAAGTGTTTTCCCATTAAAAAACAATGTTTGATGAAGTTTTGCATTTTGTTTACGAAGGCAAAAGTCATGAAACTCCATACAGAAACTAGTGACAACTGAATCTCTCTAAATGCGTCATGCTCATTCTCTAGTGGTGGCATCAATTGGAAAATCCCGGGACTTTTCAGCCCATGTAATACTATCATATGCATGTTGAAGGAATCATTTTTATAGGCAGTTTCATGCTTCACCCATCATTTTAGCAAGCGATATGATGGTCATATTCCATGAAATATACTGACTTCTGGAGTTAATGTGGCGTAGAAAACTCTTGATACTATTGAATCGATTTTGATTTTAATTATCAATATTTAAAGGCACCAATAAAGCAAAAATACAGCAAACAGAACATTTAAACAAATTATTAAACTATAGATTTTCGATAGAAGAAATTCAGTCCGCGAACAATTTATGTATCTCAGAGTATTTAACGATCTCAATCACTCCAGGTCGGGTGGGTTGGGTGACTATGTGAGGTGCAGGGTAATCAATGACATATCGCACTTGGGTCCTTTTGCCGGAATTGTCAGGGCCATGCTAGCTGATACGCTGCCCGTTTTGTAGTTTCAGGCATAAGTTTATTACTATAATTATTTTTTATTTGCTTCGATTGTGGAAAAATGGATATTTTGATCCTGAAAAATATGAGGATACAACAATTTTCAGAAGGGATATTTATTATTTTTATTTATCAAAGTCTGGGTGTTTCGAGGATTGAGAATTGATCTAATTCAGGACAAGGACATATATAATACTTGTTCGGAAACAGTAGCACGAGTATCATTCACTCGGTACAAATTTGATGAGTAACTAACTCTGTCAAATTTAACAGAGCGGATTTTTTGCTGCTATTGACGGTTAAAAATATGATCAAAGTACGCAGGAGGAATATACTTGCAAATCACATATAAAAATCCGGAACCGTTGCTGCCAACATGGATCCGGAACTGTTGCTTCCATCTTTAAATATCTTAACTCGATTTGATTGTTAAAATAAGACCCCATTGAGTTGAAATTTCGAATAGTGCTACATTTTGAACAGATGCACTGGAAGTACTGGAAAAAGTTGAAATTTGTGGAAAAGCAGGAAAATTATTGGAATATTGAATTGTCTACTTGTAAGGATCAGTATTTTGTGTTGGAATCATTGACGTAATACAAACAAGATTAAAATAACTTTAATTGGATACATATGTTATGGTTTGGACGAAACAGTTTCGATTGAATTCAAAAGATTTCGTCTCGCAATTTATTGAAAATATTCGATACCCCCAGCGGAATCACGCTTGTAATGGTTTCTGATACTTCTTTCTTTAACTTCAAAAGAAGAAAATTGTTCGGATCTCCTTTAAGACCCACTATAATGTAGTCGTTAACATAATATAAAAACCTACATATCCTCTAGTTCGTTTCTCTTATAACTTTAGCCCATCTAGGTTTTTTAGGCAGCCGATTTGAAATTAAGGCTGTTGTCTGAGTTTGCGATTCTGTTGTAGTCTGAATTTTCCTTTATTACAACCCGGGTGAAATAAAAGTGTTCGCTTTTTTATTCATTATTTTCTATTTCATTTATTTTCTATTTTCCATATATTCTATTCAGTAGCATTATTATCACTTTCAAAGCCATGCAATTTTAGTAAATGCAGCGGATGAACAAATTTAGACTCTAATCCCACCAATCGAAATGTCAAAATGTCAGTTTCGATGTCATATATTCAACGTTCGATTGAATTTCAATTTTATTTGCTTATGATATGTTAAGACATCTAAAGGGTTTTAAGGTAATTTTATGTACTTACTTCACATGTGGTTGTCACAATCAGTTAGTTGTTCTCCCCATATTGTACTGTGGACCTAGCATACTCCAACTGTTATCAACATTTTAATAGTACACGACTTTTGCAGCCAATATATCCACTAATAACTTGAAGTTTTGGTTTCCAAAGAATTATCGTCCTACTAGCCCAGAAACTTTTGTGTTTTTTTTAAACTTATTTGCTGCATGATAACAAAGTTGCCAAAAGTCACGCCATCGTGGTAATTACTTTGAAGTTGAAGATAATAGTAATGAAGGCCAACCCACATGGTAGTATTCCTCAGTATTATCAGGTAGTCATTCTATTCAAAAAAATTGTAAGCAAATTATGGATTCAAAGAACTGAATTATGGATTCAAAGGAGAGACCCAATGTTGTCACTTATTTAATACCGTTATATTTTGGCTAAATCCTGTGATTACTGCTCCAAAAACTGGGAAGTAGTAGTAACTACACGGTAGCCCGTCCAAGAATCCAGAGAGCTTCTATTATACAATTGAATTAGACATTTGGAGTGGAATGGATGAGCAAACCAATAATAATAGAGTGGAATAAACGGTTTGAGGATGGTCGCGCGTCAATAAGTAATGACGTTCGCTCTCGCCAAACTTCGAGTGCAATAATAACATTAGACGTCAAGCGTCTGCCCCTACCAATAAAATGGGGTCGTCGGTGGACTATAAGAGGTCTGTGACATGATTTTAAACTACTGTTTGGAGAACTCTGTATGAGTGCGAAATTTGTCATGAAATTTCTTACGGCTGAATAAGAGATGGTGTCAGCAAAAAGTACTAAGCGTATTTATTTGACGCATACACCATTTGGATCGTCTGACATTTAACTACAAACACACACAAGTTGAGTCCGCCAAAACCAGTTTTTATTTTATTATGTTAATCAATCATGACGAATTTCGTGCCTGAAAAGGAGGATTCGCACGTAGCATCGCTGGGTAATATAAGGCGGACTTGCTTCATCATCGACTTATGAGACATGGTTTCGACAATTCAAAAGTGGTAATTTCAATGTGAAATACAGTGAGCGCTCTGGTAGATCACAAAAATGCGAAGAGAAGGCGTTGCTGGAGTTATTGGATGGTTAACCAATTAAATCTCAACCGCAATTAGCAAAGCATTAAGTGTGACACAAAAGAAGATCAACAGACATTTATGAGCAATGGGTAAGATCAATAACTCGGTAAATGGTTTCCACACGATTTGATTAAACGTCAAATGGAAAATCGCAAAGTCACTTATTAAATGATGCTTGGGTGCAATAATATGAACTCAATTCTGCATCGAATTGTGGCAATTTACGAAAAAGGGATTTATTTTAAATACTCAAAGCGGAAAAAAACGTCGCTTTCACCTGGTGAAGCCGGTGCCTCAGCACTAATTCCAAATTGCTTTGGCCCTGTGTCTGGTGGGAACAGAGTGGTATTGTGTATTATGAACTCTTGAAGCGAGGCAAAACTGTTAATACACAGCGCCATCGTCAACAAATGATCAATTTAAGCCGTAGATTATTCGAAAAACGACGGGAGTTGGTCAGAAGACATGGTAAAGTGATTTTTTTCAACATGACAAAGTGCTGTCACATACAGCAAAACCAGTGAGAAGCACTGTGAAACCGCTTGGGACATCCTTCCATCCTTCCTACGGATATCAATTTGGGACACATTTCTACATCCGCCGTCCTCCCCAGATATGGCGCCATCTGACTATCACCTCTTTGCATCAACGGCGCGCGCTCGCAGAGCAGCACTTCAGTAATTTTCAAGAAGTTGTAAAGTGGCTCGACGAATGGCTTGCCACAAAATACAAGCTGTTTTTCTGGCATGGCATTCATAAATTAGCTGAAAGAAGGACAAAATGCGTAGAAGTTGATGGCAAACTTTTTGAATCAAATAATTTTCTAAATAAAATAATTAATAATTTTTTTTTAATTAAAAAAATTTGCGCTCGAAAATCAGGTTATTTTTTACAATAAAAAAAAAACAAACGGAGAAAACCTATGCAGACATCTGAAATGGTTGGAAAATGGAAGTTCTTTTGACGAAAATGTAAGTCCATATGTATGTTCATCTCAACATCTATGTACAATGTTCTTATTATTCATTAACACATATGGTTAGGGCTATGAACCAGAAACGAAGCGACATTCTTCACAATGGGAGCGTTCTGAATCGCCTAGCGAAAAAATCATGCCAAAATCGGAATAATCTTAAGTTGGTGCTGACTGTTTGTTTGATTGATTTTTTTGTTGTGCACCACCGATATCCTCCGAAACGTTAAACGAGTACTGCGTTTAAGTTTTCAAAAGATTGCGTGTAAGATTGCAAGGATTGCAAAAGAGTGCGGAAGGAAGGAAACGGTCACATTCGTTCGGTCAAGCGTTGAATGGCTGTTTCACCATGACAATAAGCAAGTTTTTTCATTGAAACTTGTCAAACATTATTTGATAAAGCATTAAAACGTACAGTTTCGCCAGTTCCAAAAATTGACTTTCTGGAATGCTTCAGGATTTTGGGACACGGCTGGCAGCCTGTTGGTTCAATTGGGGACTCCTTTAAAGGATATCACTCACCAGATGATGAAGACTAACACCAGCGTCGAGAAGTCAAGGTTGGCTCAATGCTTTTCTGAGAAGTTTTTGTCACACATATAACTCTAATAAAATAATAAAAAAAAGGATATGTTATAAATAGCTGAGCATACGATTTTAATATTTTTATGATTTGATTTATTTTTTAATAGTTTAAAACTATAAATTTTAATACTTCGTAAAAATTCGAGGTTTCTCTGCTCTACTTCGAAAAATTTTATTTTATTTTATTTATAAGAGATATGTGAGTTAGATTTGAAGTGAAGTGTCAATAAGGAATGTTTGGCAACCCAAAATCATTAGAACAAACAAAGGTTGAGTTTAAACAAAGTCCCGCCAATTTATAGGGGAAAAATGAATTGAATTAGAAAATGTTTCCTGCACCCCTTGTGTTGTTATTAGAGGATTCGATCGCGATCGATTTTTCTAACCCGGGGATTTCGGGATTATCTACAGTTAATCCCGAGATCCCGGGATAGTCCCGGGATTGTATTGGTAATAGAAAGTGGTAACAAAAAGACAGTAAAACATATCAAAATCAACTTTTCATTTTTTTAAATCTTTAGTTAAATCTTCAAAAAACAAAACAAAATGAGACTTGTTTAGATATAGTATAAAAAAGATCATATGCTAAAGAGATCAATGTTTATAGGTACTCATATTTTAAATATACATATATAATAAATAGACCATGTCTTTAAAAATTTAAAAACTTTATAAATTACTTATTTAAGCCACGAAAATAAAATCTAAGGAATAACAATGCATCCAACGTCTCATCAGAAAGCATACTTCTCAATTTGTTGCACAAACAGGAAGAGGCAGAAAAAGCGCGCTCAGGCTCGATGGAAGTCGGCGGAATCGTCAATAAATTTTTATAAGTCTTCTCAAAATTATAACCTCGTGTGGAACTAGCCTCATAAAGATTCATTTCTTGTTTAATGATCTTAGAAAGATCAGTTTCCTTACATCATCTGGACTTATAGTTTTCATGCTGTTTTCTATTTCGTTCTGAAACTTTTCTTTCAATGTTAAATCAGTTTTGCTAGTTGTATACGTAGGTTAAATTTTCATTTCATTTTCTTCATTATCATTGTTTTCCATCTTTTCAGTTAACGAAATAATCTGTTTTTTATTGCCATCTTGCTTGGACTTGAAAATAACTCCTTTACATCACAATCAGTATCCAAATTGGTTCTCTCAGTCTTCTTAGTAAGAGGATTTTGTAGAAAGTTTTATTCACGATCTTTCATGGGTCTCAATAAATGTGTCTTCAATTGAGAAGCCAAAATTGAGTCATTGTCACGCAATTGTTGAAAAAGAAACATGAGTGTCGCATCAGCCGTGCACAAATTGGCATCAGAACGACAAAGTGCTTCTACGGATAATTTAACTGGCGCCAAGACCTTGATTATCTCATTAATTAGCTGATTCCTCAAATTGTACAGGATTATTTAGGTCAATAAGTGCCTTTTTTACGCTATTTTTCAAAAGATCAAATCGCTCCAGCATTGTAAAGAGAATATTCTAACGCGTTTTACAATCTAGCAGTAAATTGAGCTCTCTTACATGTTCTTTTTTAACATATTTTTTAAGTATTGTATCATTTTTCAAGGATGCTCTTTTGAAAATAAGAACTACTTTACAAACTTCCTTTAATACTTCATTACTATTTCGATCATTTGTCAAATCCCGACCATTTCCAGTTTCAATGACTAATCCTGACTAATCATTATCATCATCCGAGTCATCATTATCATCACTGGTAGGCTCATTTGCAGTTGTTTTTTATACAGTAAATCACAAACGGCTAAATGAATGCCATGTGCAAAACAAACTTAGTGTTCTGCATTAACATGTTTTCCAACCTTTACCATTACATTTGGACCATCAGTCACTTTTGCCAAGTTTCAGGCTGTCAGCGATTTATTTATTCGAATAAGTCCCAAATTCCAATTTTCTTTGACTGAATGAATATTTAAATTTATATATCTTTTATTAGAGCTAGACGTCCATTCATCAAAACTCAGGCTAAATCGTTGTCCTCCTTTTTTCAATGTACATAGTTTAGCTGTCATTTGTTTTTTTATTTTTCGTCTTTTTTAGTTTGATTTGAAATCGTTTGATGTCACAAATACGCTGAAAGGAAAACCATCTAGTGCAATCATATGGGCCAAAACATCGTCCAGAGTATCAGATTTCACAAAATAGTGACGTAATTTTTCTTTTCAAAGGTGGTCCTTCATTATTTTGGTCCGTTGAGGAAGATGCCTTAGCAGAATCTACTTTCACGGAATGTTTTGAAGATAGATGAGTATGTAGGCTTTTGGTTGATCCTCCTAAGTTCTTAAAAATAGTTAAGCAATGCTTACATTGTGCTGAGTTACCCGCTTTATTGACTAAAAAATGACTCCACACTGACGAAACATCTTCATCTTTTTTATGCTTGACATAAAAATTTTCTTTGGATAATGACATTGTTGACTTGTTAAACCTTAACAAAAATGAAAAGAACATTTAAGTCTATGCACAACATAATGTTGGAAGGTTAGGATAGTTTTGGGCGGGTTTGCTTTAAATAATTTCACACACGCACACAAATATTGGTTTAATATAAGTTCTCTAATAGCACTCTTTATTTATTCTAAAGCACAATCTATCAGTCTTTAGTTAACGTATTATATATTAATGTTATCACACAAAGTAACAAAAACAGTCGTCTTGGATACTCAGCAACAAGTAGTGAGCCCGGTTTGAGACATGCGCGTGAGCGCGATCCGTAGAGACAGCAGCGCTGCGGGAGCGCTGTGTATTACGTGGCGCCAAGTATGAAGCGCTATCTTTTCCTGTACGAGGACCGACAATATCCATACCTCTTACACATAATCTCTTAGATCAATCAATCAATCAATCCTAATCCCGAATATCCCGGGGTTCATTACATTTAATTCCGCAAATTTCGGGACTAAAATATGACCGGGATCCCGGGATCGAGTCCTCTAGTTGTTATTGGTTAGAAATAGTAAAATCTGAAGTATAATCCCTTCGGGGGACATCTGAATTTAACAATTTTTTGGGTACTTCTGTTGATGACCATGGAAACGATAAAGGGTATCGAAAGAGAAATTCCAGAAATTCGGGCCACTCTTATTTTGATAGCAGGAAGCATTCTCATAGGAAAGAGCTGAAGATGGTGAGAAGAAGTTTCATTAATTTTCAATTAAAAAGAAGAAGATGTTTCACCATAAGCGGATTCAGCCAGCGAAACTATCATTGGACTTCGCTAATGAATCAATGAAAAACAACGTGTAAATATTGTCGTTCCCATTAACAGGTAATTTATCCAAACAGATATTAGATAATTTTCGTGGGAACATTAGATTTGTATCTCCAGGGTTCCACAAGTACGCAGTAAAAGAATGAAAAGTTGAAAAGGTCTTTCTGAACCTTTTTTTGATATCATGACACAATAATATTTGATTGTCGCACTGAATTTCTTGTCTGCGAGGTAAAAAATACATTTCAATGCATCATGGAGTTTCATTGCGGAGTGCATAAATGAAGAAACATAGTTCTGCAAAATGGCGGATATTACTAAGACGAAACCGATTTCCATAACATTAATCATCGAATGCCATACTTCCTTCTAAAAAGAGGTTTCGCTCATCCGTTTGAAAATTTTTTCAATTATAAAATCTCTAACATCAAATTGAAATAGCGCCGGCGAGTTATTCAACTTTTAACTTCTTAATGATGTTGTTTGCAACATTAAACTTACTGCGATTTAACGATCATTCGCTTATTGTTTGAAGTGTTATATTGTACATAACCATAAGTGAATGAACATTTGTAATTGGCGATGAACTCAAACCTTCCATCAATTTCAACATCGTTTGGAGAGTGGAGTAATTGGGCCACGAAATAAGTTACGCTTCCAAATTCTTAGGTAATGTTAACGCAGTGACAGCTTTTTAATGCAAATTCATTTTTATCTACTATGCAAAATCCGACGCTAGATAATTCCTTGAGTTTTTATCAACTTACGGCGTTGGTTCACACTTTACGTACAATACAACGGAAAGTAACAACTTATAGCATTTGATTTTAACTCTCTAATATGATCTTTGTTATATCTGGTATCACACCTTCATTGATCTAGTAACTTTAGTCAACATGGTGACTAGCTTAACCCCGAAATTCATGTATTTTTGCTAAGATGAGAGATGAAGGCTCTTGCCGCCTGGAACTGATGTCGTACTTCCAATGGCACACAGTAATTGGACTACCAATTAAGGGTCACCACAGTTGCACCAGCAAGCAATCAAGGAATTTTCCTCACATTACATCGGACTAGGCCTATGTAGTCTCGGCTTGCAGTGCCTTCGGGACATAGAGACTCTTCAATCAGCAGGACCGGATAGAAGGAAAAGCGATTTCCACGGGGAAAGTTGCCCTGTTATTCGTGCCGACAATTGACTCATTACGCTTTTCCTACATACATACGCGATACACAATTACATTACTTCTTTGATCCTAGCATCTTTTCCATTAGGGTATCTAGATTCCCATTCTCTTCAAAGGTGTAAATGACGCTTCACCGACTTTTCACGTCTAAAGAAGGTGTGGCAGGCGTCATTCTTGATCCCTGGGTAAAGCATATAAACAGAAGATTGTGGATTTCGCACTCTATGCAGGTCAAACTGAAAATACTCATACCCGCTTAGGAGCTGCGTCGGGCCACTTGCTTTGTCTAACCTAACTGCCACAAACCTAGTGTTCTTCCCTCTTCCATTATGAACTAACCTTCTCCTGGCTTCTTTGCAACTTCTCGGGTGAGGATCTACTTGAGCAGATGCCAAGAAAAACAGCAAGAAACCCAGGAACTATACCCTTGAAACCCAGAGCCCCTGCAAGTAATTATAATTAAAGGTAGAATTAGGTATATGACAATGTAACTATGTCATAGTATTCTAGAAGATGTGAGGCCGAAATTCGAACTCCAAACATGAAGTGGGAAGAGTGTTAAGGTGGGAAGCGTAGGAACCCCAATATTGGTAGCTGTCCAAAGATGAGAAAGCGACCCTCGAGTCATCATCTTGGAATGAGTTCAGTCCTTACAGTTGTATTGTATTGAAGCAGGAGCGGATCGCTTGCGAAGGACCGCAGCATTCTAGGAGACATTATAGTCAACAAGATTTTTAATTATTTTGAAAAAATTCTCACTCAATAATATCCGTACATACAGGAAAAAGTGGAACCAGACAGAAATAATAGTGTTACAACACCTCAACTAGCGAAGGATGTAATAAAGGGTGTCGCCGGATAAGTATGACTTGTTGGCCCTCAAACAGAAACCTATATCGAAACCTATGTTTGTACGTAACCTATGTACGTTTCGCGTCCCGCTTCGGCTTTGACCTTGAGATATAGGAAAAATTAACCGTACGCATAAGAATTATTCAAAAGTATATACCTCAAAAACTAATTAAACTAGAGACGCGAAAAAAAGTAAAAATGCAAATAAATAATAATTTTTTTTATATGTTTTCTGTGAGTTACAATCACGAAAATCATATGTGTTATGCTCCTTTATGTGCACTATCACGCGTAAAAATTGGTGCAACGCCTAAAAAAAACGTGATTCGCGCCATGTCATGTACAGGTATGCACGTAACTACTTTTATCTACGAGGTTTGTTCAAAAAGTATCGCGAATTTTGAATTTTCGCGGGCTACGTATGTTCGATTTTTGATCTTTTGGTGGCGTTATGTTGGTACTCATGACCCTCACTTATGTTGACAATTCCGGCCATTTTGAATGTCTAGTCAGTTTTTGACAGTTATTGTGCGTGGACGTGTTTTAGCTTGTCTTCGATTTTCGTCTATCCCAAAAAATGGATCGAAGAATTTGTATTAAATTATGTGTGAAGAAAAACTTAAAGTGCGCGTATGCATTCAGAATGTTGACTGTTGCATATGGCGAAGCTACTTTGGACAAAAGCAACTTTTATCGGTGGTACGAAATGTTCTCAGCGGGACCGAAAAAAGCACGCCAAGTTCGGTCGAATGTGAAGGTTTTGCTGACAGTTTTGTTCGATTGCAGATGCGTGTGGTGCATTATGAGTTCTTGCCGCAGGGTACAAAGGTCAATAAGGAATATTACCTTCAAATGATGCGCAATTTGCGAGAAGCAATCCGCCAGAAACGCACGGATTTGTGGATGAATAAAAAGTAGCTTTTGCACCATGATAACGCCCCTGTTCACACATCGTTACTTCTGTGCGAATTTTTGGCCAAAAGCAACACTCTAATAATGCCGCAGCCATCGTGTTCCTCTGACCTGGCCCCCTGTGACTTTTTCTTGTTCTCGAAACTGAAGAGGCCCATGAAAGGACGACGCTACGCCACGATTGAGGAGATAAAGACGGCATCGAAGGAGGAGCTGAACAAGATCACAAAAAATGATTTTTCAAAATGCTTCGAGGATTGGAAAAAACGTTATCACAAGTGTATAATGTCTGGCGGAGATTACTTTGGAGGAGAAAAAATAGATATTCATGAATAAATAAATAATTCTTGAAAAAACATGATATTCGCGATACTTTTTGAACCAACCTCGTATACGTGGGTGTTCCATCTCGTATCATGCGTTCATAGAACGAGATAGTATCCTTCGCCTATCTTTTCATTTATTTTCTAACCTTACTACTTCCTTGTAATTAATTAAATTACAACCTAGGCCGACATTCCAAGAACTCAAAAGCACACAATAATAAGTGATTGTTATAAACTTTGCTGGATGGCCTAGAAAATATGTTTTGAACTTTGAATTCGATCAATATAAGCAAATGATAAATGAACAATTTAATAGAGAGTAGAATTATAGTTAAATAATAAAGTGAAACGAGCTGAGAAAACCGTTTTATTTCATGTGCGTTTAGTTTTATCCGTTTTATTTCATATTCTACCAGCTATTATTTGTTATTTGTCATATGGACGGTCTTTATCCAGAATCTTGAGTGCTGCTGAGGTCCTAACTAAGTTATTTGCGACTCAAAGCGTTCCGGCTGTAATCAATGCAGTTCTTATAATTCTTTTCAGTTCTTATAACTTTTTTATAACCACTAATTGCACGAAGGGACTTGTTACAGTTTTTACACTTGTCCGACATTACTAATAACAAATTCACTGAGTTGTTACGAGTTTTAAAATCTTGAAATAATATACCGAAGAATTCAACTCACAAAGCTACCTCTTAGAACAATATCGATGACACTGCGATGTTGATAAGATATGTGATATAATAAATAGCGTGATACTAAGTCCAACCTTATTTGCTTACAACCTTGCACACTGTCGCGTCTAAACACATATGAAATAAAACAGTTTTCTCAGCTCATTTCACTTTATTATTTCACTATAGTTCTACTCTCTATTAAATTGTTCATTTATCATTTGCTTATATTGATCGAATTCAAAGTTCAAAACATATTTTCTAGGCCATCCAGCAAAGTTTATAACAATCACTTATTATTGTGTGCTTTTGAGTTCTTGGAATGTCGGCCTAGGTTGTAATTTAATTAATTACAAGGAAGTAGTAAGGTTAGAAAATAAATGAAAAGATAGGCGAAGGATACTATCTCGTTCTATGAACGCATGATACGAGATGGAACACCCACGTATACGAGGTTGGTTCAAAAAGTATCGCGAATATCATGTTTTTTCAAGAATTATTTATTTATTCATGAATATCTATTTTTTCTCCTTCAAAGTAATCCCCGCCAGACATTAGACACTTGTGATAACATTTTTTTCAATCGTCGAAGCATTTTGAAAAATCATTTTTTGTGATCTAGCTCAGCTCCTCCTTCGATGCCGTCTTTATCGCGTAGTGTCGTCCTTTCATGGGCCTCTTCAGTTTCGAGAACAAGAAAAAGTCACAGGGGGCCAGGTCAGAGGAACACGGTGGCTGCGGCATTATTAGCGTGTTGCTTTTGGCCGAAAATTCGCACAGGAGTAACGATGTGTGAGCAGGGACGTTATCATGGTGCAAACGCCACTTTTTTTTCATCCACAAATCCGTGCGTTTCTGGCGGATTGCTTCTCGCAAATTGCTCATTATTTGAAGGTAATATTCCTTATTGAGTGTTCTACCCTGCGGCAAGAACTCATAATTCACCACGCCCCTGCAATCGAAGAAAACTGTCAGCAAAACCTTCACACTCGACCGAACTTGGCGTGCTTTTTTCGGTCCCGCTGAGAACATTTCGTACCACCGATAAAAGTTGCTTTTGTCCAAAGTAGCTTCGCCATATGCAACAGTCAACATTCTGAATGCATACGCGCACTTTAAGTTTTTCTTCACACATAATTTAATACAAATTCTTCGATCCATTTTTTGGGATAGACGAAAATCGAAGACAAGCTAAAACACGTCCACGCACAATAACTGTCAAAAACTGACTAGACATTCAAAATGGCCGGAATTGTCAACATAAGTGAGGGTCATGAGTACCAACATAACGCCACCAAAAGATCAAAAATCGAACATACGTAGCCCGCGAAAATTCAAAATTCGCGATACTTTTTGAACAAACCTCGTAGATAAAAGTAGTTACGTGCATACCTGTACATGACATGGCGCGAATCACGTTTTTTTTAGGTTTTGCACCAATTTTTGTTTCACGCAATTTTACGCGTGATAGTGCACATAAGAGAGCATAACACATAATAGAGCATAAAACATATTATTTTTGTGATTGTAACTCACAAAGAACATAAATCAATTATTATGTATTTGCTTTTTTACTTTTTTTGATGAAAAATTATTCCTAAAAATCTAAAAAAAATATATAATACTCACTGTAAAGTTACCTAAGGCCTCGCGTTGGTTTCACGTCCCTAGCTTGATTAGTTTTTGAGATATATTTTTTTGAATAATTTTTATGATCACGGTTATTTATTTCCGGACGCGAAATGTACATAAATAATGTTTGTACATCAAGTAGATATTCAAAGATAGGTTTCGATATAGGTTCCTTATTGGGGGCCAATTCGTCATACTTATCCGGCTACATCCTTTACATGTGAAAGGGTTAGAAACAATCCTAAAGTATATTTGTCCTGACAAGAAGAAAACAATATAATACCAGATCAAGAAAACAGTCTGAGACGGTCCTTTACGTATTGAGAAGAATAAGAATAAACTACAAATTAGTGCCAAGCCTGCAATTTTTGAAGACTGTTAACTCCAAAATTTCTTCGCCATAGAGAAGAAGTTCTAGAACTCGTATGTTTTATAGTTGAATCTTGCAATGAAATACTTCTCGAAAACATATAAGATACTAAATTAAAAAATTTGTATGTATGCGTGTGAAAGGTTTTTCTTATTGATATGGAAAATAAGTGTCCTATGGGGACTTCTTTGTGTAAGTAATTTTTATAATTTTATTTTAATAAAGTCGTTTAATTTGAATTTGTGTGATTTTCGTTATAGACTCTAAGAAACTGCACGAATTACAACACCAGATCGATCGCGGAATGCTATATTGGCACATTTTTGAAAATCACAAAATTTGAGTTATATCGTTAATTATACTCCAAGTAACATACCCTATAGTATGAACAAAATCGGCACTAAAAAACTTCAATAATAAGCCGCCAAGTGGCACTTATGTTACCATTCAAACAAGTCTATGGTAGTTAAAAAAATAGTTTTCAATGTGAATCGAAAATGAAAAATTAAAGAGTATGAATTGTGAGCTCGTTAAAATAAATTCAATTAAAATATTCATTGTTATACTTAAAAAGATAACGTTTTAATTTTATATGGTCCAGCCATTGTAGATGAACTGATAAGTTGATTATTACTTTAGAAAAGGCTTGCTGTACTTAAATACATAGGAAGTTAGAAGATTAGCCGTATTGAAGTGTTTATTTTTTGCAACTAGAAACGAAAATGGAGTCAAGAAGCGAGAAAATGTTGGGAATCCTAGGAATTAAACTGAGAAAGAGAACTCCAGAAGCTGATTCAACGTGAGAGGTTGCTGAAAATGTAACTTCCGCACCATCGAATGCTGAAAACGTATTGTCAACTATTAATGATGAAGATACCGGTTCAGATTTTTCTTCTGATGATTCTATAGCAGGCCCCAATTACGTATCGGAAACCATTTCTTCTACATGTTCGAATGACGATCATAGTGACAAAGAAAATCGTAAGGTGGATGAAACTGATGAGGTAGAAAAGAAAACTAGAAAAAATAACGCCAAGCCAATGAAATGGAAAAGATATGCCATCAAGCAATTAGGGACAGCGGACAGCAAAACAACAAGCAATGGAAAATTGGTACCACCTAGACAAATGCAGGATCTGTGTAATGACAGTTGTCAATTTAAATGTTACGCGAAATTTTCGCAGAATGAACGAATGGGAGTATTCGAAAAATACTGGAGTCTGGCTGACATCAAAAAGAAGAGAGTGTTGAAGTGAATGATAAATATCGACGAGAAGCGGCACGATCCAAAAATAGTGCATGTTATCTTTTTAAAGATGCCAGTAAATTCTGCAAGTTATTTTTTATTTCAACCTTGGGAGTGACTAATCGATTGATAAGGATATTTGAAGGCAGAATAAATGAAGGTATATTTGAACACATGCGGGGAAAACATATGAAGAAAGCCTTAAATGATGTGAGAGTACATATTTCTTCTATATCCAGAGTTGAGAGTCACTAGACTAGAGCCCACTCTGAAAAAGAGTTTATTGAAGGTGGTAATTCGATCGCGCAGCTATACCATGACAACAAAGCTAATCATGCAGCAAAACATGCAGCGGTATTCAAAGTAGAAAGACAGTATCCTGAGAAATTTTTCTATAAAGTTACATATTCTGAATCCGAATTCAGAGAAGTTAATTCAGTGAAACAAACTAGAAGGTCAGTTGATTTCATAAATGTTGAGCTCAAAAATACTTACGAAGATGCAATTCAAATACCAAAGAAAAAGTACGAAGATTTTATGTATCTCGTAAAATCGAATGTGAGTAAAAACTGTCAGGAATATTTTTATGGAAATTTAAGAGTAGAGCATCACTAATGAGAGAATGGGAAAGAACTATAAATATACTAAAATTTCATTAATTACACGAAAGACTGAAAGTAATTTTGTATTTAAGAAAAAAAGTTAAGACTGAATAACACACTGAAAATGTTAATATCAAACTATCTTTTATTATGTATACCTTCATTTTATAAAAGACTGAAGTTTGTTATGTTTTTATGTATATTTGAAAAACAGTCGAAAACTCATACGAGTATGTGTGTTTTTTATAATTTTTATTTTTATATACGGAAATGTGTTTTATTTTTGTATCTAAGAGAAAAAGCGATTTATAAAAACAATAAAACTTAAAAACAATGTAATCGATTGAGTGGTTGATTTAAAATGGCACATCTTTGATTTTCACATCTTTTACTAATTCGTACAATAGTGGCACATCTTGCAAAATTTTTGAAAAACAGCCGAAATTTTCAATCCTATAAATATACTTCGAAACTACATCGATATCTCTATAATGGTTGCAAAAGTAGCAGGGATTCTAGTTTGAATACCAACTAAAACATTGACATATATTTTTGACTATTTTTTCAAATGCAATTTTCTCAACATTACGCAAAGATACGATGCACTATTATAGCAATTCGTTAGCGATATGTGTTAATAGATTCTAAGGAAAATCCTACCCTCATTGTAAACAAGTTCAGGGACATTATAATTGATTTTGATTAAAGGCGTCTTATTGCATGGTATTGTCATCAGAGGCGTTTATTATCAAAAAGAATCAAAGGTCGTATTTTGCGGGATGTTATTATTTTAATGCAGAACACAATTGATAAAAGCTTAACATGCACACATGGACCAGTCAAAACTAAGCATCATATTTAATTTATTTTAAAATTCTTTCAATATTTTTCGTGAGGATTTCTGCATCTCAATTACCTACGCTGATAAGCCAAATACTATTGAACACTAGCCAACACTCGATGGAATATTGCCGAAATACGTTTGAAAATGCTTCATTGCCCGTTCGAAAAAAGGATCTTCAGATAATGTGGTTCATTCGACAGCTTCGTAAGGCAAATCTTTTCTATCATTTTAAAATGTTTATGCCTTGAACTTATCTTTGAAATAAAGTCATATTCGTTTCTATTAAAATTGTTTTTCTATTTTTTAGAGATATCAAACTTAAAAATGAATTCAACTGATTTCGATTGTCATGAAATTTTTATTAGAAAGATAAATTTGTACCATTTTCAATGCATGTAAGGCATGTAAGCGCCATGATGAGAGGTTGAATTAAAGACTATTCTTACCAAGTCATACTTAGTCCAATTAAAGACTTCTCTTACTAATATTTAGGGTCTTATCTTAACAATAACGCGGTAATCTTGTCTTTCAAATGTTCAAGCGTCTCGTGCTTGTCGGTGTGAATGAGTGATTTGACGTATCCTCACACGAAATAGCCCGGTGGTGCTAAATCAAAAGATCTTGCAAGCCAGTTCATAGGTCCAAACTTCTTCCCCATGCTTCTTTCAATAAGTCGATGGTTGTCCCAGCTGTTTGGATTGTCGTACCTTCCTGTTCACAACAGTGGTCCCCTGAATTACGACGCGTTTATATAGGATCATATGTGTAAATTACAGGGCCACAAAGGCATTGTTCATGGCTCTATAGTGGTCAACATTGACTGTAATATTATTCCCGGCAGCAGTTTTGAAGACATATGGACTAACGATTCAACCTGCCCATAAAGCAGATGAAACAGCGGATTTCGCCGGATGTAATGATGTTTGAATAACTGGCTGTGGTTCCTCCACAGTCCAAACGAATCATTCCTGTATACTTTTGTGACCATTCAACCAGAAATTACCCTAACGGCTAAACAAAATTACCTCATGAAGTTCAGGATCTGCAGTGATTTGTCAAGAATCAGCAGTGATTTGTTCTTGGGCGCATACAGCGAATCTGATGGTCGCTCGGCATTTATTCCTGCACGAGTGGAATTTCCCCCAAATTATGGAAGATGCTTTCGTGAAATCTTCCGTAACGTGATGGGCACAGGTTCAATTGTTGAGCCCGATGTCAAATGGACTCACTAGGGCCTTGATCGATACTACGCTTTACAGCTGCTTTGGTTTCCTCATTTCGCAATATACGACGTCTGGATGCATGCAAATTATCAGAGTCAACTTCATGCGGAAGCGATCCATGGTTACTCGATTAAACTGTGCTGGTGGACGATTGTGCAGGCCATAAAATTGACGGATTGGCGGAATGATTCTGCACAAGTTGCAGACGTTGCTCAAGAGTCAACTTTTTTATGGAGTATGGCAAACCAAACTAACTATAAAACGCATGACAGCTGTCGCACTATATGTAGCATTAAAAAGTGTTGTCAGCATACAGTTCTATAACTCTTTAAAATTACCTATATACGAGTGACGCTTACATGTAATTATTAATGAAAAGTATAGCCTAACGTCGATACGAAGTTAATTGACAATTAATATAGCTTTCAAATGATAACTTTGTTAGACACTGTTCCATAAACAAGTTCTGACTAAGGTTACCTTGTCAATGATGCGGCATCCGCAAAGATCAATGATATGTCCGTGTTGAATAATGACGTCTGCTTGAAGCATTGCAGTTTGGACCTCAGCAGTAATGAAAGTCCATTTTAATGGCCGGCGAAGTTCTAAATGTAGGGTAAAATTTTGGAGGCTAGACGTAGCTGTTGGCATTTTTGTTCCTGCTACAAGAATGAGTGACTGCCGATGAGCTTTTTCCAAACGCTGCTCTTAGGATCGATCCTGATTATTTCGGCCATTAAAACCACGGAGTGCGCGATGAGTTTAAAATTTGCACACGTTGGTCAGGAGTCACCCTATTTATTGTCAAATGGCGAGCCAAGCAAACCATTAACGCAGGAGAGCATTCCATATGTATAAATTAAAACTGTCAAAATTTTAATTCTATCTTCGGAAAAAAATCCCTTTGTTTGTGTTACAAGGAAGAAAGTTTTCAAGCAAATCTTTGAAATCAAGGTACAACAAGGTACAACATTTACTATGACCAATTAATTTAATTAATTTTGTGACGTATTAAATTTTATGGGAGTAAATTGATTATTTGATTTTTAACAATTAGTTCATAAAAACTTATTTATGTTTAAAACTTATGGCACTTTGTTCTTGTTTACTCTTATAAAAGTTGCTTAAACTTCAGTATTCGGCTTTTCATGGAATTATTTATGACAATAATATTTGCCTCGTAACCATATTAATTCAAAAGAAAATTTCATTCGACCTTTATAAATATTTTCAGTAGGATAAGAACATTTTATATGACGACTCTAACGAGAGAGCCCAAGCAAGGATCTGCTTGTCGAAAGCACTTCCAATGAGTTTTGAACGATACTACAATACGCTCATGACATCAATTCACTGTGTAAGGACTAGCTGTAGTAGTATTAGTAGTAGTAGTAGTAGTTGTAGTAGTAGTAGTAGTAGTAGAAGTAGCAGTAGCAGTAGTACTAGTAGAAGTAGTAGTAGAAATAGTAGTAGTAGTAGTATTGGTAGTAGTAGTAGTGGCAGTAGTAGCAGAAGTAGTAGTTGTAGATGTAGTAGTAGTGCTAGTGGTAGTAGTGAATGAAAGAAAATTCTACGATTATAAAAGTTCTCTTAACAGAGCAATATTTCAATCGAACATTGAATAGCTGCCAATTGATCCCTATGAATAATCCCATGAAGTTTTTGTTGTTATGCCTTACATTTGATCTGCGCCAACCAAACTAAGACACAAATTTTGTTTCTGTTTACATTTGTTTCTAGAAATGTTGAGCCATTGTCATTCGAAAGTTTAAAGGAAATTTTGTTCCTTAAAAACTGAAATGTAAATTTCTTACAAAAGTCTTCCGAATTTGCATATGGAGGGTGAGCTTTCATGAATGAAAAAAAGTATCAGAGCTCAGATAAATTGTTTTCCGCTGCGTAGAAAACTCAGGATTTTATTTGGTAAACTTTTTTTTTTTGTTTCAGGATGCTGTCTGCGTGAGTTTCTACACAGCCAAAAGTTAGGTTGGAAAAATTACGTTTGTAAATCAAATGACGAGGAACCTGAAGATCGAATGTTTTTATTATATAAAGCAATAGTAAATTATACAAATTAAGTCATAAAACACACACCTCGGACAAAATGAACGTAAACAACGAACAATGTTAAATCTTTGGGACACTTATCTTTTCACACCTGAAACACTTACGTTTACGTCGTTCATGCATGTTCGTTAAATGAACAAACGAAACAAAAAAAGAAATTCTTGCTTTAATGAGGTAAATTTACTATTTCGAGTTGTGGATTTGGCTTTCATCCATTTACATTTTATAATATATTTCACTTTAGGTTTTGTAAGTCCATTTTAACCACAGTTTTTATTACTTTTCATTAGTAAATTAAGACTTTCGAGGAAATACTTTAAAATTTTTATTCTTTTGATAGAGTTTGTGGATGCAGTAAATCAATATGAAACCACATGTGTTTGCTGCTATTTGGATTGAGTTCATGAAAATAGACTAACTCTTTTGAAAGCATTGTAGTTGCATATTTATCCGCAAAGGTCTTCTTCCATTCAGACTCGAAAATATACATTGGTTTCCAATTTATTTGACTTGCAACTCTCTGTAACTTATATGCAAGCTTCGAATTAGACCTAGAAGTTCTGTTGCTTATTCGCACTCGAAAAAACCTAAGAAGATACAGCTTTGAAGTTATGCGTCAATATATTAACTACAGCAATGCGGCAAAAATCGCAAACCTGCCGAAAGAATCCTGGAATCATAAGATCATTAGCTTAGACATTTACGGAACGAGACTTTGGCGCTTAAATGAGATATTTAATAGAAAATCTCACAACCTTTCTCTGTAAGTACGTTCTCAAAGTACTCACAGACTTGTGGAAAATGAAAACATACTTCACAACTCTCAATCTGGCGTAAGCCAAAGGATATTCAATAGAGCACTAGCTATGTTGCGTCTCAATGGACATCAAGGCTGCTCTGATTAGAAAGCAATTAGCTGCAATGCTCTCCATTGATATGAAGAAATCATTCGATAGAGTCTGGTATGAAGGTTCACTATTTAAGCTCCAAGAGATCAAGACTCCAACATACTTGTTTAATCTAATAGCGTCCTATCTAAAAGGTAGAACCTTGAAGATGAAGGTTCGAGAAAGTACATGTACTGTAAGATTTCTCATTCGCGGTGTACTTCAAGGCTCCTGTCTGAGCACGGCTTTATTCAATATCTGTACATCCGATTTCCTGGTATGCGAGCAGAATCAAATAGCTGCCTTTGCTGCTCTGCTAGTTAGAACTGGAAACGCGTCAAATCTCTACGTATAAGTACCCAGGATGAAGGATAATTTGTCATTCCTAACCGATTGAAAACAGTTATAATTAAAAATAATAAAAACTAATTAATTAACGAAAATTCCAAAATAGTCTGAAAATAGATTTCATCACAGATACAAATGAAGTTTTCGTCGAATTTTCCATTACTAGTGTAAATATACTTGGTACAACAAAAAACAAAAAAATCGTTTGAACGGTGTCTTTGAACCAATTTCCAATTCTCTGAACAAAGTCTCTGAATCAATTGTCAGTTTTCCAAAAATATCTCTGATCCAATTTTCAATATTCAAAAGTAGTATTAATAATTAACGAGGACGAAATTCATGTTTCAAAAGTCCTTTCACGTTGTTTGTTTGCTGATGTTATCTCATAGTGAAAACCGCCGCGTCTTGACGGAACAAAAGTTGAGCGAATGCAAGTTGCTACAGCAGTTTGAGAGAAAAGAATGCTGACGCCTTGAGTTAATGAAGCCCAGCATCGGAATGGTATTTTAGTATCCTCCAAATACTAAATAGTATCGTCCAACTCCCTGTTGCATAGAACTGTTTTTCAGATTCCTTTGGACAAGGCCAGCAGTTCCCCGCCGGATTGTTGCCTTCGGTTAGAAGAGTCCCTTTTTCAGCCGGTAGGGTAGAGGTTTTTCAAAAGTAGCACCTTTTTCCTTATGCGTAATCCAGCGCTCCAAGATGCCTTGCTTCCGAAGATTATATGATTATACTCAAAAACACCTAACTATCCAGAGAGAGTTTATCCGTTTTCTGGCCATGGAGACAGAGAGAGAGAGAGATAGAGAGAGAGAGTTTTTATACAAACTGCACTCGAAGAAGGCCTAGCAGGCGTCGTTCATGCTCACCGGATGGAACAGTGCACTGAGACAAAGGCGTTTTTTCCATCCTGTGTAGGTAAAACAGGAATTAGACATGATCACCGAGGAGCTGAGTCAGGTTGCAATCGATCTCACCATCTCTTCAAGTAAACCATGACCTCGGAACGCTACTGAGCTGCACTGTTCACCTATCCTGCGTCTCTTATTTTTTCAATACACAATAGTTCATCCATAAAAAGCGAGTCCGTTCTCTCTTTATGGATGGTCTTGGGAAGCAGGAAGTTCTGCCTCCCAAGAGAGAAGGAAAGATTATAAGCGTTTGATTGAGAAGGAATTGAAGCGACTGATTATATGCTGATCTCAGACCTGCAGAGGATGAGGTAAGAAATTGAATAGTGAGAGGCCAAGATAAGAGCCAAAGGAGACGCCAGGATTTTTGTTAGGTTTAAAATTATATGCCTAATTTTAAATGAATGGTTCTAAAAGAACAGGAAAGCCAATAGAATTCGAACGACTGGTGTCACTCTGCTACGCAATTACGTTACTGTTTGTTTTATGGATTTATCCACTCTGTTTTTTTTTGTTTTGTGTTGAATTTTCTGTGAGCTAGAAAGTCTAGAGTCAGGTAAAGTGAAAAGCTATTACAGGTAGGAAGTAAAATATTTCCTAGGGAATTAACCGCATTAAGTATAAAAAAAATAGACCGAAAGGTATAAATTCTGCCTTTTCAATTAGGTTTAGGTATTGGAATCAGTTTACTGGTTTTCCATGGTTCTGGAAGTTAACTGTTGATACAATTGTAATACTTTATATCTTGCCAGGAGAGTATTTTTTTCAAAACTAGTTTTCAGAATTCCGTTTGAAATGCCTTTACTTCCACGAAACAGCTTGCTATCTAAAACGAAAAGATATCCTCAATTTTTTTTAAAGGTTATAGAAGTCTCTTTGTTTAAAAGAAATAGAGTTAATTAATTCTTTGTTTAAACTTAAGAATACAGTCAGGTAGGATCCTTTAAGAGGAGCTAAGGGAATACCGGAATCGCATCGGGATGTTTGTTCAAACATCTAATTACAACCAATATTATTGTTGATGTATGTGCTTTTAATTCAGCGTTAGAAAGAATCAATTTAGCGGTAGTAAAGGTGTCACCAATCTATTCGATAGATATGGTCTCATAGACATGGAATATTTGGAATACAATGAGGCGAGCGTGGTACATGAAAATGACCTAATTTGGAATACCTGTCAAAAGTCCGGATGATATTTTGAAATACCATAAGTATCAGCTACTTGTGGAGAATTCAGAAGTCCCAGAATTTCAAAAATTCATAATGATAACTATGGGAAACGATTCCATTGGTGCTTTCATACTTGAATAAAAAACTTACTTACTTGGATAAAAAATATAAGGAACGTATGAGGGCTTTCAGAAAGTTTTATGTGGGATCTTTCGAGGGCAGGGTCACTTTAATTACCTGTCTGCATCGAAAATATACTGACCACGCGTATTGTGTGGTGGGGTTTGCGGAGTTGTTTAAGAAAAATGATATAATTTTTGGAAGTATTTTAATGAAACAAACAATGCACAATCTCTTGGCAGAAGACACTGAAGACAAGCGTAAGTAAAAAGTGTTTATGTAAGAGGTATAAAACTTTAAGTTGGTAATACTTTTTATTAGTACGTTTGGCATCATGCGTTTTATGCTTAATTTGGTTTGCCATTTTTCGTAAATAAGATAACACAAGGGTAACGATTGCAAATTGTGAAGATTTTCTTGATAAATAAAGTCTGCTCGAGGAACTTATCGCGTACTCCCTTAATTTACAGCTCACATAATAGTCCATCAAAACAATTGATTCGTTCATTAAGATCATTTCCCCTCCCCCCCACGTTTAATCTCACTGGTAATACACATACAGATATCGTGCAGTGCGTAATGAGGAAATTAAAGCAGCTTAAGAGCAAAGTAGCGATGATCACATAAGTCCATTCGACATCGCGCTGAACAATTCAAACTGTTCCCTTCCACATTACGGAAGATATAACGGATGGATTTTGGTTTTCGGTCTCAAAAAAGCAAACTTGTCGAGGATTTGAAGCCGAACCATGACCAGTCACGGGTTAGAATTGGTGTATAGGTACAAACAACTGTGCGTCCCAAATTTCACAGGATAATTGATTTTGTTTAGCAATGCGGCTCATTTCTGGCTGAGAGGCTTCGACAATAAACAAAACTGCCGCATTTGGAGTGATGAATAACCACAAGTGGTCGTCAAAAATCGTCTCCACCGACAAACCCCTGGCCATGGACCATCTGGAAGACAACATTGGCCGCGTTATTGGCAAGATACGGCCCATCCAAAAAATTGGACTTCTCATTTGACCATCCTTAATGCCAGTTGTGACGCTGATATGCCCAAAATTATAATTAGAGAAAAATGGCAGGAAATTTATCGCTCTGTCATTTGCATGGCAATCAAAATAACTTCAAGCATTTGATTTAATTTCATAGTTCTATATTTTTAGAAATAACATCATTTTTATGTTAACGATATTAATTCAATAAATATAAGAAATAAATGAAATGTTTGCATATTGCAACTTAAAGACAATATTTGGCTGACATATTTCTAAATGTGATTTTGGTTTAATTCATTTATAAAAGAGTCAATCCACGTTATCTATTTGACATCAATTGTTTTGTCTCGTTTGTACCAAAATGATGAAGAATTAGCAATAATTTTAATAGATACATAATTCGCACCTATCTTGCAATTGGATATTATATAAAATATTTAATTAAATGCAAAGAAAGGTCATTTAAGGCATAACCTCTCCGTGGCTTCCGCAAAAAGCATTCGATTTTGTGTTACAAAATAAAAAGGAAATTCCCGCAAGTCTCGAAAATTATTTTACACTGGTTGTTAATTACGTCCCATCACTGATTACCGTGAGGATTCAACTCTTCAAAAATGGTAATGGTCGTCGAAATGAAAGTAATGATTAGCTTATCTGCCACCAACATTCTGCATAAGCCCCGCGGAATTTTATCACGTGATAGATGAAGCAATGCACCAGCTCCTCTGGAGAGTTTTCCACGAAAACATTTCCTGCTTATCGTTATATTGGACAAATGTATTTCTGTAATGGCCGAGTTGGCTTCAGTCGAAGATGCAGTTAAAAAGAAATACGCAGCAATTTTCCAACAACTACAACCTGTGAATGAGAATTTTCTTAAGTGACTTTGTGTTGAGTGAATCATTCCTGGAAAGAGAAAAGAAAACCCGCCACAACAATCACGTTTATGAATTAATTAGCATCAATTACACTAGTCAGTAGTGTGCGCATATATGTTAATGTATGAGCGGGAAACGATGCTTGATTTAAAGTTCGTTTTCATTACATATTCACTTAATCATGAGGGTAGCATTCATGCATTGTCGATGTCGCTTAAAACTGAACTTGTTACAAGATGATGTAAGTCGAGGAAGATTTATGGGAAATACACCTGCTAAATATTTCATAATTGTGTGAATATGTTTGCATACCGCGATTTCTTTTTATCTTTTGCCGGTAAACCGTGTACCAGAGAGCTTCACCTGCCAAGACACTTACCCGTGTTGTTGAGAATAATAATGCAGTTCGAAAAAATTACCTGGAAAGTAAAAAAAAAACGTGTATGTAATCATCCGACCCAATATATGATAGAATCACTAATTTGAACCACTCAAAATCTCTGCATAATAAATTTGTTAAAAAAATTTAATTTTTGAAAAATATTAACATTTGACGCCTCACAATTATCACATGTAGCAATTAGGACTTATTTATTCGTCAAGCTTTAATTGCCGAAATTGTGGAAAATTGTATCCTCAAAATCTTTATTGGTATTCCGTAAGCTTATTTAATTAAATATATGCAAAGGTGAACAGGAGTTTACGGCTTTGTCATTTCACGAGCTGCGAACCAAAGGAACAAGTTTCAACTTTCACTCATTACTTTTTGTAAGCTCGTAAGGCTTGTCTTATAATTTTCAACTATATTTTATATGAAAACAACCAATCATTGATTGATTCACATAAATTTTTAACAATTTGACTGCGCGATAAAATTTGTGTGAAAAAAGACACTTCATCCACTTGTCGAAATATACGAGCTTGTGTGCCCCATGGGTCTTGTCTACGTCTCCTACCTTTTTATGCAGTTTTTTATGCACTTTATGCACTTTTTTATTCACACTGGACGTCTGCGATTGCAGATTATCAACGTTTGTACATTGGATTTTAAAGCCTGACAGAGATTTTTGCAAACGAAGAACTGCACCAAAAAAAGCTTCACTAATACTTCTTTCAATGGAAAATAAAAAAAATGATCATCTCTAAAATACAAGTGACCTTCTTCAGAACGAAAAGGAAGCTTGTTTCTTACTTGAGGGGTGCATTTGTTAGATCATGGAAGCCCGCGAACTAATGTTATAACTTATCTAGGCTTTATTCTTACAACAGGCAACAAAGTCTTCAAAACACATGTATCTTTAATCTTTTGCTTATTCAAAAGTCTAAGTTTTATACAAGATACACCACTAGTATCCTTCAAATTACAACACTGTCAGTTATCTCTTATGGAACCTCTGTTTGGAATAAACTTACGCAGAACAGGTACCTTTTAATACTTCAACATACCTTTCTTGATTTAGAAACTCCATCAGCTTGTCGAAATTCGCCCAATTCAAATATCTTTCCAGGAAAGAAGATGTAAAGTGATGGTCAAGGCTAGCGCTGCAACCAACCCATTCGAAACTAGTACCACGCATAAAAAATTGCGTCAGTATCAAAGAAATTGGGACCCCTTCATAAAGATTGGTATAAACTCGAGAGCCATCAAGGTCGTAATTTGCAAACCTCCGAACAACCATTGGAACAATCTTCTGAGCAACCTTGTCACACTTAAAGTCTGGAAGCCGACAAAAATACAGAAACAAAAACATCATGATCCCCCATTTGCTCTGGAAGGCAACAATGGTATCCAGACACATGCCTCTGACGGGAATGGAGAGTCACTTTTTGATAGGTTCCACAAACACCAAAATATCTCCCATTGAATGAACAACAGCATGGGAGGAATTTAGCAATGTACCTCCCGGTGCTCTTAAAATGATCAAGAATCGAGCAAATTAAATAACTCAATCATGGTAAAACCCCCGGGATTCAACAGAATACCCAATATATGAATAGTGGTTATTGAGCTTATATTTAACGTCTGTCTGAAAACTTCACACTCTTCGAACTGCTGGACACATGCCAGCATAGTTCCTATCGTGAAGCCTGGTGAAGAAACGCAAAATCTTAACGACTAAAGGCCAATAAGCTTACTACCGGTACTTGGTAAACTATTTAAGATGTTCATCTGGAAAAAGATTGTTTTAAAAATAATAACATCCGCTCTAACATTCAGTTTGGGTACAGGCATGGATACTCAACAGTCCACCAGCTACAACATGTTTCCAAAAACATAAAAACAGCGCTCAATACAAAAGAGTCAGTGGGCCTGCCGACCGTTAGTATTGCAAAGGTTTTCAATACCGTATGACATGAAGACTTGATTCATAAGCTCAATGACTGCAATACCTCACCATACCTGCACAAATAAATTTCTTCGTTCGTGAGGAACAAAGTTCGGGGATTAATATCAATTTAGAGAAGGCTACTCCTGGTGTTCCACAAGGTACATGCGTGAGTCCAATATTTTTCAATATACGAGTTAACACGTCTAATATCCCGAAACCAGCAGCTTTTGCGGACAACATTTGCTTCTGCACTTCTTACAACAATTCTAACCAGTTTATCTCCAACCTAGAGGAAATTCTGGAAAAAAAAACGACCAATACTTCTCCAGGTTGAAAATTTAAATCAACGCTAAGGAAACCATGGCCGTATTGTTTAGAAGAAAACGAAAGTACACCATGCTGTCTAATAGGCCCAGAAACATAAACATCGCTCGAATGCTCGATGGATCTGTATCTACGATACGGAATGCCATTAGACGGTGTCACGAGACGGGCTCATACACCCGGAGGTGTATCTGGATAAAGGCAGAAATCATTGCACTTCTACCCGGCACGCCCGCTGTATTGTCACTAGTGCATTGAAAAATCGCTATCAGCTGTTACAGAACTTAGTACACTTCGTACTTTGTTTTCAAATGTAAGAAGAATAGCCTTAAATGGTCCGGATGGGCGTCTGCGCATCTTCAGACTTTTAAATTAGAGGTTTTTTCCCTGCACTATGCTGAAACAGTGGGTCGTCAAGGCGGATCAATAGTGATTTTGGAAGGTAACTCTTACGAGGGCCGTACCGATCTTATCGTTTTTAAAAGGGACAGTGAGAACGCTCAGAAGTACGTGCAAGCTGTTCTCCGAGACCATGTCGTACCGTTCGCTCCTGTCCAAAAACATTAATTGAAAATTAAGTAAAATGTTTCGTTACCATGGCTTTTGATGAACAATTTGCTCAGATTTGTCAGATACTTTACAACGTAATACTGATAAAGAAATTTATATATTACTATAGAAGGCTTGAATTAATCTTAAGGCCTGTCTTGTGATTTTCAGCTATATTTTATTTAAGCTCAACAAATCATTAATTGATTCAAATAAACTTTCAACAAAATTTAACTGGACTGATAAAATTTGTGCTAAAAAGCGGTTGAAAAGACATTTCATGTGCTTGTGAAAATATACCATCTTGTCTACTACAAGGGTCTTGCCTATGTCTCCTACTTTTATATATTCTTGCACGCTGCTTACATTCTCAGATTATTTGCGAATGTACACTGCGTTTTACCTTAAAGAAATTATAACAAAATAAGGAGAATACTGAAGAATCAATGAGAATTCAAAACCAACTTCTCTTTATGTCGGGGGATCTTCTTCAGAAAGAAGAACAATTTCTAAGGAAATGGTACCTCGGGCCATGAAATATCTTATCTAGCATTTACTCTAGAAAATACAGTTACTATCAAGAATCAAATAGGAATAACATTCAACAAAAGTCTGAAAAACATTTTGATGATTATATCCTTTACTAAGGCAGAAGCCTATGCTTGATATCAGGAGCCCTGTTGCTGACTTTCAAATGGTCGTCCTGTCTGTAATCTTCTATGGAGCTTATGTTTGAAATCAATGTGCTCATTTTTGGAACTCCAAGCTCAAAGTCGCGCAAGAAAGATGTCTTATGATGATCTTCAACAAACCTTTTTGTAACTCAACTTTGAAGCTCCTTCAGCTCGTCAGAATTCACACCATTCAAATATTGTTTCACTAAAGATGGTATTAAATGATGGCCAAGGATAGCGTTGTCACAAAGCCATTGAAAACTGGTCTAATCAATGTAAAGTAACAAGCTAAAGCTGATTCGTAATCTGTAAGCTTGGTACTGCCGAAGCCAATGAAATTGTAAGTGAAGTCATGCAGACAAAACTTTTTTTATCAAAATTTGTTTTTTATTTTATTAAGCTTTACAGTAGATCAAGATAGGATTAAGCTTAAGTAAGGTTTTTTTTGTGAAATTGTCCTTGCATAACTTACATTCAGATCTCCTAATAAAAGCTCGAATGTGCCACAAAAGAAGATATAAAGATAAATATTTAAATCTGAATTAAACTAAGAAGAAGTTAAAGTTGATTTTGAGGCTTCTTAAAGCTCCATAAGAATACCACCAAACTATACGGGGTTTCTTCGGAAGATTTATTAAACACGGATAAATTGTTTTTATTGCCATGAAATCGGAAACAAGAAATGATTTCATTGAAAACAAGATTTCTTGCCAATATTATTTTAATGTAATTTTGAGCATGTGAGTGCCGCGACTGGTGCGGAGGAAGGCCAAACGAGAGGTCTGAATTTTGATTACTCTTACCAATAATTGGGATTGGGAATTGGGTGAATGTTGTCCTCAAAATGGTCAAGCGTCTCGGGCTTGTCGACGTGCACGAGTGATTTGATGTATCCTTGCAAGAAATAGTCCAGCGGTCCTGAGCCACAATGTCTTCCAGGCCAGTTCATACATTCAAAACAAGAAATTTTGCCCTCATCAATTGCTTCTTTCAATGAGCTGATGGTTGCACTAGCTGTGTGGCAAGTTGCGCCAACCTGGTGTAACCAGAAGGTCCCTTGTTCCGGAACGAAAAAGTCATTGATCATGGCTCTGTAGCGGTCATCATTGACAAAATACGGGTAATTTCAATATTTTATTTCCCAGTTCCATTTATAGATATGAAGTTAAAACTTCTTTATTTTATTTTTGATATTTGTAGAATATAAAAAGTTTTGTTTTGTTAATTATCATTTTTATACCCATATCCAGAGAGCGCCAACGTCGAGTCTCAAAAAAAAGTTGGTCCATGACGGACAGTTAATCTCTGAATCAGCAAGCCTGGAACAAAAATATCAAATAGAGTCTTAAAAAGGAAGCTTTCTTACAAGGAAATCCAACACATTTATCAAAAAAAAAAAAAAAAATGGCGGATGCTTGAAAAAAAATCTCGAAAAAAATGCTTATTTCCTCGCTGTTTTTTGAGTTTATAAAATAATGTTTTTTTCATTTTCGGAAAATTGTGGTGAATTGGCTTGCAAAATGTATTAATAAATAAAACACAAAATGTTTTTTAAAATCCATTCAGTAGTTACGGAGATAAACTGTCTGCCATTTGAAATAAAGCCATTTTGAGAAAAACGCGTTTGACGTTTTTTTTTGGAATTATATATTAAATATTTTTTAATAAAATGAAGTTTTAATACTTACAATAAATAAATCCGCTACCCTTAACCATAAAGAAAAAGGAAAAAGCCACTGTCTTGGAAACCCTCCTCATCCGTTTGTTGAGCCTCCTTTTGCGGAGCACAACCTTCTTTGGCACGACGCTTTTGCAGCTTTCTCGGCCAAAAAAATCGCTTTTCGTCTTTTGACAGCATATATTTGTACGCGGATATTCCAATAGTGCTACCCATCACTTCTATCATCTTCAAAAGGCTCATACGTGCTTCATTGAAGATGGCCAATGATGTTTGGGTTCCCACTTCAACGACGCCCTGCGAATATGTGTTTTGGGACAATCGGCCAAAGTGTTTTGTTAAAACATTCATTAATATTTTGAGTATTTCTCACGAAACACCGTTTTAGGAGATTGTCATTCGTTAATTTTTCGAAGATCGGTTCGACATATCTCTGGAGTCGCACTCATCGCATGTTTATGTTTAAATGGCTCATTTTCAGTTTTCGCTTGTAGGTATTTACATCGGGCTGGATTGCACCAGTCGTGCTGTGTTGTGTCATCAGTGTAAAATATGTGGTAAATCCCAGCCCATCGTTGACATCTTATTCATTATTTTCCTAGTCAAATCCGTGGTTTTGGAGGTGGTGGCACTGAATCTTCCGTTTTCTTTTTTTACGTGCCGGTATAATTGATTTTATTTTACTTTTTGTTTTTTCCTGTTTCATTTGTGTTTTTTTTTTCACCTTTGTTTTACCTAATTTTTTTTACCTTTGAGTTTTTACTGACTTTCTTATAAGAACTCATTTTGTGGGCACACAACACTTCAAAAAAGAACTCAACAAACACTGAGAAGGCGTGTAATAACCGAACTGATCGTGTAACCAAAATTCGATGTTTGGTGTGAGAAAATAAACAATGAACGTCACGTCACTGCCAGCTGCATAAGTAAGTGCGTACAGCTGAGAGCACGCATACACGTTCTCGTATTTCACAGTGTTAGAGCTCGAATCCCATTCAAATACTTTAGGAGGGGATTTTTAAAGATGAAAACTGAAAAATGCAAAACAAACCCGATTTTTTGAAACTGTAAAGTATACTAGTACCGTGACGGTGTTTGGACAATGACCCGTGGTATTTCATCCCCCAAATGCGACATTTTTGTTTATTGACAAAACCATGATGCCAGAACGAGCCGCATCACTCAACAAAATTCTATTTTGAAATTCAGGATCTGCAGCAATTTATTCTTGAGCCGATACAGCGAATCTGTCACGTGCCCAGTAGTCGTTCAGCTTCAATTCCTCCTCGAGTTGGATTTTGAAGCCCCGAAGATCTTTTTCCGGGGATATTTTTGCATAATGTGGATGGGAACAGGTTTATTTGCTGAGCATGATTTCGAACGGACTCACTTGGGTCTTTACCTTTACCAGGTTCTACAGCTTCAGTACGACGACTGCATGGATACGTCTTATCATTGAGAGTAAACGTGGCGCGGGTACAATCCATGGTTAATCAAATTAATTGCTCTGATGGACCATTATGTCGGCCATTAGAATGATGGAGCCCGCGATGAATTTCTCGAACAGAACCGTTTTTAAGGATAAAATCTGTACAATTTGCAGATGTTGCTCAGACGTGAACCTATTTAAGATAAAATTGCATACAAAAATCACAATACAATGCATGACAGCTGTCACACCATACGCAGCATTTAGCAGTTTAGCCAACTTAAAATTCTTACTCAAAGAAGATCTTGCAAATGAACCAACATATAAAGAAAGTAAAGTGAATTATACTGACAAAAGAGAAGAGCAGTGTAATGATGGTTATTATTTTTACAGGATAAATCTTTTCGTAGATAAGTCAAATGTGTTCTGAGAAAAATTAGTACTTATTACTAGACAGCTATATTATGTAAGTTTCCCATCTTGAGGTAACTTGACGAGACTTGATTAGACATTCTTAATGGAATTCCTCGAAGATTACATCAATTGTACCCTCAATACCTTGGTCTGTAGGGATACGCTGCAATTTATAGAGTCCTGTGTAAAATAAAAAACAATTCCATTTCAAAATTAAACGCAAACATTCTAAATTTACACTGAAAGAAATTGGTTTATGCATGGATAGCTACATTTTGTCGAACTAGTACTTGTAAGAATGCAAAAGGACATAATGTTACAAATTTGCTTTTTAATTTTTATGAAGTTGCTTACACAAGATACTTCTAGGAAATTGGTGTTCACGGTGTAGTGTTAAAAGGGAGCTTCATTTGAAATTCATAGAGGGAATATACTGTACAGTTCCGTGCGCATTTACATATTCATGTACATATTCATATTCCGTTTTTTTTGCAGATTTCAGAGAAAAGTTAGTTAGTATACTCGGAATCTCTTGCATCCATAGGGTTATAGCGTTAGAGATGAAGAAATGTGAATGATTAACCTAAAAACAAATGGAACTTAGAGCAATGCAATGGATGAACTTTAATTATCCTTGGCTGAAGATTGTTTCGCTTGATCGACTTTAGAAATTTATTTAGATTCATTTTGTTTATTATTTAAATGAAAATAAATTTCTGACAAAAGGAGTTGAATAATTGCGTGAAATTTAGTAGTTGATCTGATTTAATCGACTTCCAATAATGGTTCCCAGGTTCGCAATATTTATGAATTTTACGAGTTTATTCCATAAAATTTATAGTTTATGATCCCTTGTTGATTGTTTTACTGTTCGTCTACGTAACGAAGACACCGGAAATTTTTTCCTATCAATTATAAGGAAATTTTTTAATTTGAATTTTTTTTCTAACAATTATAAGTAATTTTTTCTAAATTTAAGGTGTAACAAACGTGTAACATGGCACAAAAAGTATCCTGGCATGAAAACAGGACACATTGATAGCATATTGGGCTCATACACAGCAACGTTAAGACAAGTAATCTAACATAACCAGGGCCGAAACCTTTCAAAAGTATTTGTATGAGCAAAAAAATAGAATAGAAGGTGATAGGATTTCAAGATGTAGGTCCGCTACGATATACTTCACTGATATTTAGCACTCACATCCATACATAATCACGTTCATATAGTTTCAAGGTTTCAATTTCCAAGTTTCAAAAAATTTATTGGGTGCATTTTTTGTTTTTGTACAATTATTTACAAACATTCTTAACATATTACTTAATCTACGGGTTTTGCTTAATCGCCGTACCAAGATTTCATTACAAACTATATTTTTTTGTTTATTCCTTGAATTAGTTACTATATTTGAAAATGTCAAGCTTGAAATTATATTTGAAAATGTCTTACTTATTACACTAACACCCTCAGTGTGGCCAACTTTTCAATATCATCTTACACATTCATAATATGATTTTTATTATAATTACTTATACTCTAAAACAATATTTGTCTACAGTGTTTAATCTTCTAATTAACTACTTAGTTCTAACGGTTGGTTGCCTCTATAGTCCTTTTGTCCGCCACATTGCTGATCGTGGTGGTTTCATGCTCCGCTATACGTGATACCGCTTACTCGATCAACCTCTTAGCATAGAGATTGACTGATTCCTTGGTTATGTCTCGATGCAGTAGTTGGTTGGGGTAGGGCCGTCCGTCCTCCCGTTTATAAAGACCAGTGAAAGCCCGAAGGATTCTGCGCTCCAGTAACCCTAACTTGCTCCACTTGTCCTATCTTGCCTGCCAGATCAGAACCTCATACATTAGTATAGGCCTGATTAGTGACTTGTAGGCAATTAACTTCACACCCTTGTTGGTTGTTGACTGTTTCCTGAAAAGAAATAAGAAGAGATGGTATGCATATCTAGTTTTCTTCAATACAGCGTCCACGTGAGCATTAAAGTTGTTGTGCTTATCGAAAATCACCCCCAGATACTTTGTTTGGTTCAGGCAGTGCACCACCTGCCCGTTCAGCTTTATTCTGGTGTCACAGATGCTCCTCGTGCGACGTCCAGATTTTTGATCTGGATCCTTGAAAACTATCAGCTCGCTTTTCTTATCGTTAACCCTCATCCCCAACTTTTGATAATATGAAGTTAACGAGTCCAGGTACCTTTGGAGTCTCGTTCTCGTGGAGTCTCAGAAGACCACATTAGTAAGTCGTCAGCGAAGAGATTCACCACGAGTCCAGGTTGAAATTCATCCCTGATCCCTGCGATGTCGGACGTATTTATATTGAAGAGAACGGAACCCAGAATGGACCCCAGTGGGACCACTAACTAATGATAAAAGTTTCAGACACTAGCTCCACCAGACACCACAAAGACAATTTTCGTAATATTAACCGGAAAGCCCTGCTGAATCAGTTTGTAGATAATTCCGTCAATCCAAACCGAATCAAAAGCTTTTTCAACGTCGATGAGACAACTACGACAACCTTTTTGGCCTGCCAGTTTCATTTTATACTGGCTTGTAAAACAGCCGATGCGTCTATCGCTAACTCTGTATGCGACAAATGTTTTTCGAATAGATGGATCCCCTCGAATCCAGCTGATAGCGATGAGCGAGTCGGACCAATAGAAGACTGCGTCCGCCTTTTTCTTGGTTGTGAGTTTTCCTTGTCTGAATAATTGGGCTGCTAATTGTGCGGCACACAATTCTAATCTTGGAATGGTCGTGGGTTTGATTGGTGCTACTCGTGACTTGGCGCAAAGTAATTTAACTGTCACATGACCTCTTGTGTCTTTTGATCTTATATAGACCGAGGTACCGTATGCCTTTCACTAGCGTCAGCAAAAGCGTGAATTTGTGTGTCTACGGTCTCATTCTCACTGAACATGTACCGTGGGATGCTGATTTTGTTCAAGCCTGGCAGCTCTTGCCTATATTTATGCCATATCGATTGAAGTTCATCAGGTATTTCTTCATCCCAACCCACTTGTGATCTCCATAATTCTTGCATGAGCAGCTTCCCCTTTACAATAACTGGGCTTACTAGTCCTAAAGGGTCAAAAATCTGCGAAATATCAGCTAGAATATTTCTCTTGGTAATTGTTTGATGCTCCTTCAAATCCGTGTTAACATGTCAGTGATTGGCTGCCAAATAACGCCTAGTGTTTTTATGGTATCACTGTCCATCTTAGTGAAGTCCAATTCAATATCAAGGTCCTTGTTTGAAATGCCTTCAATCAATTTTGGATGGTTGGCGCACCACTTATGGAAATGGAATCCTGCCGAGGCCAGTAACGGCTGCAGGTCGTTGCGTATCTTCCAAGCTTCTTCCAAAATATCGCTGCCTGTTAGGACATCGTCAACATAAAAGTCCTGGATTGCCGCAGCTTCCAATGGGTACTGGCTGGCTCCTTCCTCGGCCAATTTTTTCAAGCACCTGACTGCTAGATATGGTGCCATAGGTGACAGTGGACAGTTTATAATATTTCAATTCGTCATGGGTATTCTTTTGCCACATGATTAGTTAGAGATTTTGGTCCTCATCTGCCACTAAAATTTGACGGTACATCTTTGTTATGTCTGCCGTAAGTACGTAGCGCTTTAAGCGGAATCTTGTAATAATAGCACTAATATCCTCCTGAACCTTTGGTCCTTTAAGCAGCAAATCATTAAGCGAGAAATTGTTCTTTGTTTTCGCCGATGCATCAAAGACCACTCGTAGTTTTGTGGTGCTGCTGTCGGGCTTGAGCACATAATGATGCGGCATAAAATAATGCGGACCGTTGAAGTCTAATGCTGGAACTTCCTTCATGTGACTCAGATCTACATATTCTTGTAGAAATTGGTCGTACTGCCCTTTTAGAACTGGTTGTTTGGATAATTTTCTTTCCATTGAGAGTAGCCGCTTGTATGCCAATGATTTTGATTCGCCAAGTAAAGAAGAGTCACCCAGCAATGGCAAATTGACTATAAAACGTCCACTGGAGTCTCGAGTGGTTTTAGCTTCGAAATATTCCTCGCATTTTTTGTCAGTCAATGATAGTATGACTGGACCGGAGCAATCTTCCAGCTCCCAGAATTTTTCTAGTTGCCGTTCAAAATTTATGTTCGAGATCCCGCAAAATGATGTACAGTTTGAAGCTTTTCCTAGAACCACCCAGCCTTACGTGGTTTTTTTTAGTATTGGTAGCTTCTCTAGCAACCAAATTTGGCCTTTTCTCATTATTTCGCCGTATACTTCCGCCCCCAAAAGGATGTCAATCTTGCCTGGTTTATTAAACGTTGGGTTGGCAAGTTTGATATGTTCAGAAATGTTCCAGCCATCGGTATCAATGTAATCGGTATCGGTTGATTATTTGTGATTTCCTTGATCGCGAAGACCTCTAATGGCGTAGCAAAATCTCTGCATGTTGATTTCATAGTAATGTTGATTCTATCACTTGCTTTCACTTGTGTGTTGCCGATGCCCGAAATGTTAATTTTTGGGTAACTCGTGCCGAATCCTTATTTCTTCCGCAACTTATCCGTAATAAAATTCAATTGCGAGCCTGAGTCAAGCAAAACTCGTGCTTTGATGGGCTTTCCTTCATAGCTAATTACTTCTGCTAGCGCAGTTCCCAAGAACACGTATCCATTTGTTTCACTAAATTGGGCAGCCAGATTTGTGTTTTGTGCTTCCGTCGATGTCGCTGTGGGCTCTGGATTATGTAAGAGCGTGTTATGTCGTTTTCCACATTTCTGACAACCTCTCGACATGCACTTTTTGTTCCCGTGGCCTTTCTTCAAACAATTTGTGCACAAGTTCAGCTGTTTGGACTTTTCTAGCCACTTTGCAGGGGATAATTTTAAAAAGGAATCGCAGTGATAAATTGCATGTGCCTTTTGGCAGAGTTTGCATTGTAGCTCCATATTGTTTCCTACCAACGCTGCCTGCTTAACTGGTTTACTCTCAGGTTTACTATCACGTGATTGCTCGTGATACGTTTTTATAATTTTCTCGATCTCTTTACCGAGACAAGTTTGCTCGATTGCCAAAGACTCCATTGTCAAGAAGGTAGTCTATTCTTTTTTAGAAAACGGGGTCACCAAAAGTTATGTTGCCTGTACGATGAATGGTTTTCAGCTTCCTAAAATATCAGAGAGTAGGATTGCACTACTTCTAAAATTAAAGTTGACAAAAAACCAATACCTGTATATATTCCCTTGAAATATTAGAAAGTAGGATTTTCTCTACTTCGAATATTGGAGCTAATTAATTAAAGACAAGAGAGGAGGATTCTCTAGTTCTTGACTTCACGAGCTGCTAGTTAAACTCTTTCGCTTACTTAACAACTCTGCCCTATATTTCGCATAACAAGAGCTTAAATACTAATTACACTTAATAAATACATATTTCATAATCAAGGTGCAATGAATATAGGCCAAGATACATATTTCATAATTTAAAATTAACTAAATTGAATCTTTATGAATTTGAGAGTTTTTTTTTGTATTTACTTTATTATTTTGTTTTCTAAAAAATGATGATCTCAGGCATACCGAAAAACTCTTGAACAATATTCTGATAATTCACCAAATACTTCTCAATTAGGTCGCCCTGCTTCAACAAAACCTTCACGATTACTTGGGAAGCATTTTCCTGATTTTGTACCAAGTACAAATTCGAAATCAAATCCTACACTTGGATGTTCGTACTCTTCGAAAAATAATATTCCAATCCTGAATATCCAGATATTGATGCCTAACATGAAGGAAGCATTACGTGCTGTACCTTGCTTTATAAAGATTCATTGATCTTAACCAAAATTTGTTGTTTTCAATTAAATTTCTTGTAATCCATTTAGTTCTTTATAATTTTTGTCTTCATTTCTGTAATGTCTAAATTTTATCTTTATAATGTATATTTTGTCAACGTTTTTCGAAACAAAATAGTTAAAAAAAATTAAAAATAACAAATTATTTGTTAAAAATAAACAAATTTGAAAAAAAATGAGTCCACTGGACATGAACATGGCATTCATTTTTCTCGCAAATGAAAGCCAAGTGCGTTTTACCATTTCACCTAGTTATTGAGGGGAGACCTCCCTACAAAATATCTGAAAATCAGCGCAATCCGTGAATCCCAAGTTTGATACTCTCCTTGTAAGTTGTGAAAATAACTTCAAATAATGTTCAGTGTTGGCCTTTGGTCAAGTTTATTTTCGGACGGATGCAAACATATGTGCAAAGATATGTGTTATTTTTTATTTATCCATCAATTTATCACCATAACACTAACGCCCGTGACTAGTGCATGAGAAGGAGAAATGGAAAAACTTTCATTGTGAAAATAACTCACGCACAATGGAACCAGCTCATTTTTAAAGGTTGAAATTAATGCAATTTGGCATCTTAAACCGAAAGTTTAATGAACTGTTTGTCGACTTTTGTTGTTATTATCACTAACAACAAATGCGTGCTGATTCAACAAATAAAAAATTGCATAAAAAAGACTGGTACGGAATGTTTTGTGCGTAAAATGGTGTTTAGAATGGGAAATTCATGAAATACGTTTCATTTCGAATTTGTATGAGGTTCATGCGTTTGAAGATAATTTAATTGTAATTAAATGAGCGTTTTGTAATCTATTTCAAAAAATTTAAATCGTATGGTAAATATTAAAAAACAAGCGATGGAACCATGTTAATTTTTTCCACTTCAGATTGGGAATTATTTGGATTTTTCTTGGTCGCCCAGATTGTTACTATGACTACCACGTTATGCTATTGTATCCTTTTCCCATGATCATATGCCAACGATTGGAGAGCGGGTAAAATTCATCAATTAAATAACTTAATTGAATCCTCTCTGTCGCAGTTATCAATCAACAAAACTTTTCTCCAAAACTTGTTTCCTAGGAGTCATTATGTCAGGATATCGCCGGCAATATCACAAAGTTTGGTTCCGAATTCTTATCACATGGTTCCCTGAATTCGATTGGGATGGGAAAGTTCCCATCATGCCTAAAATTCATCAATTTATTACAGGTGACAGGGCTTCGATGATTGATGCACAAAAGGACTGTATCGATTCCGAGTACAATTTCTACGCCAGATGAGCACAGATGCTTCGCTGTATGAAAAAATCCTGAGCGTGAATATGTGAAGTTCACACATTCGCGTTTGTAGCGAATTTTGATGAGCAATCAAAAATAATTCTGGAGGTGTTGGCTGGTCGCTTTATATTTTAATTGCTCTACAAACTTTTTTTGCAATTACTTCACACAAGGAAAATTTTCGGCTGAATGAGAAATGAATTAAATCATTTTCAACCTGGGGGACAATCGGTAAATAAAAATTTATTGTAAGATTATTGTAATTGATTATTGTAAGATTATTACAATCGGTCAATAATCTTGTACGGCCCCTCGAAATTTTGTAAAGATAATGCGACTTAAATATCTGGTTACCTATAATTGAATACGATTAAGGGGAGTATTCATTTTAGAAGAGTTTAGATTATCTTATGTATCTGTACTCCATAAATCAAAATAGAGGCAACTCGAAAAGTATTATTTCAAAAGCATTTTTAACAATTGTCGTTATGAAAACAACTTTCATGAGTGCCGATATGAGAACAAACGTTCTGTCAGCGAAAATAGTTAATTATAAAGGGAACTTAGTCGTTATGATGTGTTTGACCATTATTTTTGTCTCACAACTCATTTTTTTTGGTGATTTCGTTTATTTTTCATAATGGCTATCGATTATTGACCCAAGTCTCATGACATATGCGGTTGATTAAAAACTTTAACGTGTAAGGAAATTATTTAAGTGTAAAATGTCAAGAACGCCGTTTTCACAACAATTCTGTTGTCAACGATGTAAGGATGCTGGTCATCTTAGCAAGGACAAGGAGTATACAAGGAGTGTACCCGAAATTCCATCACATGTGCTGCACGTAAAGTTTAGGTGACATAATCCTTCTAGATACCAATTCTATCTTCTAGATACCAAAAGATAACTTCCAGGTCTAGATACCGTGCGTTATCAAGCGATAATTCCTTCCAGACCATCATGCTCACAAAAAAACGCCAGAGTAAAAAGGAATCAGCAAGACTAGTATTTTAGGAGAGAAAAATGTATTTAAATAGATATATAAATATTTGCATAAGAACTAGTATATATAGATATGGGGTTATAGAATGAGTTGAGAGTCAACATTGGAGAGTGCCTGACGTGTGCGACCGATAGAATTAAACAAGGACTAAAAAAATTCTAAAACAATAAAAACGAAATATCAGTGTAGTGAAGTGCATACGATCATATGTTGGTCCATATGTCAGTTAAAAGTACCCGGAGTGTTAATTAGTCGTGTTGGACGATCATTTGAATAACCGCGAGTGGAGAGAAAATATTCATGCGTGCAACAATCGAAAGGGATAATTTATATAAAAAATTAAGAAAGAATATCCTTGGGTAAGCGATTTGTATTGTTGTAACTTGTTTTTAACTAGGAACGAACGAACAGACATTTAACTTACTGGTACAAGATAAAAGTTGGTTATTATCATTATTATTAAATAAAAACTTCGAGTCATATTTCAAAATATGGAAGGAACGGTTGGACCGAAACATGACGCAGAAAAAAACTTTTAAATACTGAAAGGCCACCCAACTAAAATGAATGCATAATCAGCTGGACTGGCAACTGCGAGAGGGCAACTGCAGAACTCTCAGTCACAACTGCAGCAAACTTGCAAAGAAATCAAATCGAGAAGAAGAAAAAAACAGGACCTGCTGCCAACTATATTACCAAAGCGAAAATTTCTAAACTCTCCCTCATCTTCGACAGAATTTGCCTCCTTATGAAGCGATGAAATAACATCTTTTTAGGACGTCATCTAACAGGGTAACGGACGGGTAACATCTTTCAGAGGACGAGAGAAGAAGAAGCCAGTCAAGAACAGGAAGCCTAAGAAGAGGAGGCTAAAGAAAATAGAGACACAAAACCATCAGTCTGTTTCGCCAAAACCATCTACGTCCAACAACTCATAAAATCCACTCAACACAAAGCCCCTCAAACAACGCCAAAATAAGAGGAAGTGGATGAGGAATGGACAGTGCCGACTATCTGGCGAGAACTGGAGAAATAGACAGCAATAGCGAAAATACTGAGCTGAAGCAAAATCAACTTTGTTCCGACGTAAAGGGTTAACCTCTGTATACAAATAGTACTTGAAACCGCAAAAGACCAGAGACAAATCCAAAAATTACTGACAGAAATGAAAGATATCTAACCTATCATCATCCCGAAGAGAAGAAATTGATTGTTGCTCTGCGAGGTCTTCAAGGCTTTAGTTGTGAAGAAATCAAACAAGAGTTGGAGGCTCAAAGCTTTCGTCCAATCGAAGTCTTCTTCGTTGATCTACAGACAAATCCCAAACTGCTCAAAGTCCGTCTTTCAAACGAGGGGATTGATATATTTAATATCACGGCAGTCTGCCATCTAATTTGCAGGTTGAGGTGCTCGAGCCACGAAATGGTCTGACAATGTGTCACAATTGCCAACAACTTAGGACAAAGCATCTATACAACCTCGGTTTTGACTGATGATGAAAGAAATGATCGCAAAGATGTTCCAGGACGTGTTTCCGGCTGAAGACATAAACACCAACATCAGCACAAATCAACAACAATGAATCTGGTGAATCTCATCTCCATACATAGAGACGGCAAAAGCAAACAACATGATCATTATATAAGGCTTATTTCGGTGTAGTTTATTTCTTAGTTCATAGAACCTATCACTTGTAAGGAAAACAGTTTGCATATACTTTACTTTATTTCATCCCTTAATTTAACATGGGCCATGTCATGAGCAATCAGGTTTCCAGCTTTTATCAGCCTTATGATAAGGCATAAATAATAAGATAATAGAAGTGGTGGGTGCACTGCGCAAAGTGCACTTACCGAAGAACTATCGCTCACTCGAGATAGTTGTCACTCACTTTTCACTATCACACTCTTCACATTCACCGTCCCAGTACAGCTCCGCCTTGGTAGCACCTACAGTCGCATTCCCATTGACACATTGACAATGACTTTCCAATGCCAATGAATATGAAAAAGAATATTTTGAAAGATCAGTTCAGAACTAGTATAATCGTTAGAATAAGGCTCAGCTAAGGCATATACTAATCATTAGTTAAGCATTAGCCTGATATGCCTGATCGTTCTTTATGCTGTGTACTAAACCCTAACAAAATTTTGCATAGAAATTAAAAATTGTCAGGTAGAGGGGATGAGGCAATTATTCTCGAAAGCGTAAATGTGAATCATCACCAGATCGTAACAACACATTTAATAAAAACCGCAGCCATAGTCATAGGTGGTGCAAGCAAGCTCCTTTGAGTTCTATGTCATTTCTCTGTACAACCTCTCAAACAACCGTAGGTTAGCTGATGATCTCGACGATCTCTTCACTTTTGAGAGCCATCTTCCTGATCATAAAAGACTTTAATGCTCATCTCAGTAACTGTAACCATCCGAGACTTTGAGATCTCTCGTGAATTCCAACGAACTACACACATTAGGCAACAGAAGAAATAAAGAGTTTGAAATATGTCTCTCTTCGTTTTCTATACAGTTAAAAGTCGTTTTCTGAAACTTTCAAATAAATTCTTCAGGTAGTCTCTAAGAATTGCGTCAGCTGTACTCAACTTGTATAAGTCGAATCATGTGCTGCCTAGTGTTCAAAATGCTCAAAACTCCGCTCATTTCAAAGTTTCAACAGAGTATGCGCTATCATGCATCAAAATCACGCTCTTTTAATCCCTGAATTATTGCCGATCAATAAGGAATTGCGCAAAAGCAAGGACAATATAATCTCTATAATTTTCTATATAATCTCTCTATATAAACAAACACTCCTTGCTGAACAAAGTGACGTCGGCTTTTACCACGAATATTGCGAGAATATTTCCGGGATCGCTGGTTTAAATTATCCTATTCTGTCGATTATCCTTTTACTATGATCTTTGTCATCAGCAAATCTGAGTATTTGAGATTTTTGTAGAAATTCAGACGGTCTCGATGTTCTCAGAAGGTTTCTTGTTTGGTCTAAAGATCCCAGTTGGTAAACTCAATGTATCACTCGATAGTTCTCCTTGAAGAGTTTATAGTGTCTTCCAGAGAGCTATTAAGCCGATTCGACTCTTTTTACGTCCCCAATCCTGATCTATTTTCAGCCAATGTTTGAATTTTCCTTTTTGCTTCTGCTGAAATTACCGAATGAGCATGGCCTTCTTGCTCTAATACCATTCTGTTGCTGCATATTTGACACATTTTTCACAAAGAACAGACCAAAAGCCAATTTTTCCAATCACTCGCTTAGTTTACCGTATTGTGTTTTCAAAGTTAAGACAGAAAAGATTCGCTATTGCATAATCCTGTTTGTAGTTCTTTAGTATCTGCTACCTACGTTGGGAACACTTTTTGAAGCTCCGTATGATGTGACAACTGCTATGTGTTTGATGGTTAGTTCGATTGACAAATGCATCAATAGGTTGGCGCCTGAGCAACGTCTAGGAATTGTGCGGATTTCGTTCGAAGTAAAATGAGTGTCGTTCGAGACTGAGTTCGAGTTTGAACTTCATCGCGCCATCCGTCAAATTTATGGACGATTAAATCGATTAACCATAGATCGCTCCCACATTACGCATCTATACAGACGTCGTTCATGGCTTTCTGAAGAAACCAATGCAGTTCAATTGGGAAAGATTTTCGGAAAGATCTTGGTTGGCAAGCTCAAAAAATGCGACCCAAATTTCATAAGAAAATGTTGTTTCAATAAACGAAATTCCCGCATTTGGAGTGATCAAAATCCACAGGCGTTTATCCCAACACCGTGACATCCGGAGAAAGTCACTGTTTGCTGTGCTTTATAGGCCGGTTGGTCAACATGTTTTCAAAAAACCTGATGAGAATAATATTACAGTCAATGATGACCGCTACAGAGCCCTGATCAATGACTTTTAAGGCACGGTATTGACTCGCCGGAATGCAGAGAACTTCTGGGTTCCACAGCCATACATTAAGTGCAACCATCGACATGATTCAAAAAAAAAACAACATGTCCTCTAAACTGGCCTACAAGATCTTGTGAGTTACGTCAAATAACTCGTCTATGACCACAAGCCTGAAACGTTTGACCATTTGGAAGACACAATTTACTGCGTTATTGGTGCTCTTGGTGAGATACGGTCCCAATTTGTTAGAGTAATCGTAAATCGGCCTTGTGAATAAAATTGCAGAGATATGTATACAAGAAAACCAATGTCATGGCAATCAAAACAACTTATTCGTATTTTATTTGATATCAAAGTTCTCTAGCTCTAAAAAAACATCCTTTAGGACGTAGGTCCCGGTAATAGAGTAATAGATATTGTTGGCAAATAGGAATTGCTTAAGAGTTAGTGTCTCATTGGTAATCATTGAAAATTCATCACTCATTCATTAAAAATTCATTCATCAAAATTATAAGTTTATGCTCATTGAGTTCAGGAGTGGTGTTGCTAGTCAATCTGACACACGTTCATTACTTTGCGCTTGCCAAGTGTACCAAGCTTAATGTAGTAAGATGATTCCACTGACACAGCAGGCTGTCTTATAAAACTCCTCAGGGACAAAAAAAAAATCAAATATCAAATATACAATACCAAATATACAGCGTCCTCCTGCCAAGGAAGCGTAAAACATTTTACTCTGAAGTCCCGAGGGTAACAAGCATGAAGGTCATTTTTCTCTATGAGCACTTGAGAAACACCAGGACCCTTTCTTTACGAATGACACCAGTTCTTAAAGGATGCGTTGAAAGGCAATAGACTGCACGGTTTACTAAAGATTTCAGATACTAGACAAGTCATAATTATGGTATAGTTGCCTTGTTTCTTAGACAACCTTTATTTGGAACCGGGGTTTTTTTTAATCTGATTAACACAACATCGGTGCATCATGGTGTTCAGATTACATATTCTCCATTGAAAAATGGATGAAAAGTGTCTCTCTTTATTTTCATGCAGAAGTTAAGGGGTTAAATGGGTTTCGCAGTTTCAAAAAAATCAATTTTTTATTGCCTTATTTACTTCTACATCCTTTCGAGAATATTGTCGTGAATTTTCAGGTCGATCCGAATAATAGTTTCGGAGATACAGCCTTGTGAAGGTGCGCGCTCGAGATCAGCTAGACCCCGAGCGTCGTAGCTGCTCGTCTATGGTTTGTTTTTATTGTTTTGACTTTCTAAGAGCAACTAGTTTGAAATACTTCAGTTGGTGATTACTTCTTCAATCACGAGGTTCATTTGAGGTTATCCAAAGTGTCTGTTGTGAAATTTATTTAAAAATGTCTAAACTTTCGAGAACTCGGTTAACAGGCGGCGCTCGTAGAAAAGATAGACCAAGGAAAAGGAGACAGTCATTCCATCCTAAAAATCCAAAAATTGATGATGATTCCTTCACGAGAACGTCGGCAAAAAATTAAAAAGTGACAATAAAGAACACGCTCCAATACTCAATTATAGACTTTGCCTTAGTTTTTTCAACACTCTCATCTTTTGTGCGGTGTTTTAACATTATTAAAAATAAAGATGAAGAAAAATTGGATTTTAAACAATGCTTGAATTTCGGTCTGTGATCCGAAATATATTTTAGCATGTAGAAAAATCGAAAAAATTTCTGAAATTAATCGCCTGTTCATATTTGTTATGCGAATATTGCATAAATTGACTACTTGTTATGGTTTGGCAATAAGAAGACATTGTGAGTCAGTTGAAAAAATGAAAGATGCTATATGGGCTACTTATTACCGCTACAGCTCTACACACAAAACTCCGCAGCACGGAAATTGCCCAAAAGGTCCACTGTCCTGGTACGTATGGCAGCGAGCATCGGCTACAAACACTATTTCATCATTCAACTATGATTATACTGCATTCGCAGATGATGTTCTGATTGCAATAAAACCTTTCTATGAAGACTTCAGTAAGCATGAACTTCTGGCACGGTGTGTTGGTGGTTTCACACCAATTAAAAATGAAAGCTTGAACCAGTTAATCTGGAAAATTACTCCAAAAATACTTCCTGCGGGTTCAAACATCGTTAATTTGGCTGCATTAGTCGCTGCTTGCACTTTTAATGAAGGAACATCAGCTTTATCATTATTCATGCATGGTATGGATTTGAAACTTGGCCGAAAAACCCACGAATATGCCCGTAATGCTGATGAAAACCGTGTGTGCGCAGCTGAGAAAAAATCTGCAAGCGAGTCTCGCGAAGCTAGGATTCGTCATAGACTGGAGCAAAAGGATGCACTGGACATTGCAGCTGCTGCAGGTTGTTTACTTTATGGCCCAGAAATCGACGATTCAATGTTGGTTAAAAAATTTTTTTTTCCTCAGATTTATTGTTTCTCAAAACTTTAAACACGTTTTTCTCGAAACTGTGTTTTCAAAATCGGTTGTCAAAAGTTCTCGAAAACTACTCGACCGATCTTGATGAAATTTAACACTGGTATTTGAGATACAATTCTCAAGAACTTGGATGAAGGATTCTTTTTTTTCAATTACAACTATTTAAAAAAAATGTAGAGAAAATTTGACCAAAATTTGGATTTTTTTGCAAAATTTTTTTGTCTGCCAAAAATACAATTTTCACTCCCTTTTTTTCCTTCGTCCAAGTTCTAGTCTTGCTCTCAACTAAAACAAGAATTTTATTTTTTACTGTAGATGATCCTGTCATGAGTTCTGCTGAGAACGCGGACGCACCTTTTTCCCGAAGCGTCACCGGAAATGACGTCCCGATGGTGGAGTTTTAAATAGTTTTCTTTGAAAATTAAAAAAAATTATTCTTCAAATGTACATCTTTAAGACAGTAAAAAGTTTGAATGAAATATTTTATTTTTAATGTATAAAAAATATTGTTGAAAATAGACCTTTTTTCGCCCGAGTAAACCCATGTAACCCTAAAGAAAGGAAATCCAGAAATTTAGCTGAATGAGTGGGAAAGATTAGATCAAATACTTTGTTACAGCTATGAGAAAATTGACTGATTAATGGAAACGGACGGTCTATTTCGTTTGGTCTACACTAACCACAAAAACGGAGGTGCTAAGTGCGAAGAGTTCCTTCGTAGTTGCCGCCAAGAGTCCGACACTCAGGGCGTAAATAATCTTCACTTCCCTCGTTAAGAAAGTTCCTAAATATTTAGTGATGTTGATCGTTTGCTTCGTGAAAAAGGGTTAATTTTTCAAGCTTATAGAGATAGAAGTCGGAAATTAAAATAAGGATATTGTAAATTAAAAAGTAAAATAAAAAGATATATACCGATCACAAATGAATAAGGCTTTGGATATCAAAAAAGAAGTACGGTGAGCTGTGTCAACATTATTGTAGAAAGACGGAAGAGAATTCTTTTTGAAATACGCATATGTACATAAAAATAACTTTCTCTCTAGTGAAATCGATTTTATTTTTTAGTTAAATATAAGTTTAATTGAAATGTCTGAAGAAATAGAGCTGAATCTAGGTGAATTTTGGAAAATTACCTCGTAAATTTATTGAAATTAGGGAAAGAATAAGTCTGTCCTATTTTCATTCATAATCTATAAATAACATCAAAAGGTAAATTTCCTTAAAATATCTATTTAATTGATTAAAACGAGTCAAAACAATATGAACGAGTCAAAGGACATGTTTGAACTTTAAAGTTCGAACTTCTATAATTGGCAAAAGTTGAAATAGCTGTTCACAAAATGTCTTCGTAATCCTATTATCTAGGCATTGTCAGTTTGTTGCAAATTTCACAATGATAGGACTTAAGGACTTCAACTATGCTTTAACGAGCTTTTCAATTAAAATTCCATATCGATTAGAGCCTTAGTAGTCGCGAAATGAAAATCGATATACGTTCCTGACTGAATTTTTGGGCACTCAACCATTTCATTGCTCCAATTTGTGTACATATATGTATCCATGTAGACATGTAGTAAATTCATATGAGGGCGTATGTGCATAGTCAGTTTTGATTTCAAAACTTTAACCAACATTTTGGTTCGATATTTGGATGTGTTAAATTGCTAGGAAGTTACTATAATTTATTTCTATGCAGTTAATGTGGTGTAAAGTTATAATTTTAGCTGTAATTCTGGCATGACGTGAGTAGATATTACGAGTTCCTTTAAATCTTGCAATAATATATTAATGATTTGATAATTATTTAATGCTAACTAGCAATTTGAAACCAATCGGTTTTAATCGTATTAACAACTTATCGGATGAGTATTGAAGGAAGTGAAAATATTTTTTTTACTGTGCGAATTTATTCATTCATTTAAATTTAGAAAAGGAAAAACATATACATACATATGTATACTTTTGTCATTACGTAACGATGTTATCTATGGCATCATTTATACTCTGTCATAAATAGTTAAATTCACATACGGATTTCTCATGCGGCTAAAGAAAATCTTGTCTTGTTAACATTTTTGATCCTATTTCGGTTGTCATTAACACATAAATAAAAACTTCACACATATGCCAAATCAATGGAATTTCGAAGAATTTTGACATTCCGTTTCATTCAAGGAAATACTTTTTTAGCGCGCTCGGAATCCAAAAGGAGGAATGGTATCTGTTTTTTCGTCCTTTCTGGGTGCAAGCTACCCAGGCGAGCTAGACGAAATGGTCTCTCATGTTGGCTGCAGATTTTGCTACCAACCTTAACCCTCACTAAGGTTGACCAAGGATTGTATCTCTATGGGGTCGGTATTTTCAAGATGCATACACAGCATTTTTGGATGAAAACTTTTCCTGCTTTTTTCAATAATTTGGGAAATTTTGAGTTGGAAATCAAGCACTGATATGTATTCCTCTACATCAAATTATACCATAGCCACCAGGGTTTTCCTAAAGCCATGTTTCTTATGTAGGAAAAACACCTTTTTGAACAATTGGACAGAACTAAAGGGATTTTCAATAATGACTGAGGATAAAGTTCAGTAAAGTGACCGTTCATGAACGATTGAGTCGGGAGTTTGTTTGTGGGTTTTCCACACAACAATACTATTCTTGTTGTCGCTGGCTCACAACCTTTGTAATCTAAGGCAGGCGTAAGGTCTTCTTATCAGCGGAGGATACTGAATTTTCTTAAATTTTTCTTCTAAATTCTTAACTATTCAAGTGGAATACAATTCTTGCGAAACCTGGCGCCAAAATAAAATATTCAACGGAAGTTGACTTCATGCTCTCACACAGCTTGAGGCAATCGAGTGTAATGAAATATCCACATCAAAGGAAAACTAAGCTCCTTGCTGAAACACGTTTTCGACACCATAACATGGACCAAAAATGAAAAACTACCTTGTTGCAGCCAGTCTTTTGGTCTCACCAACTACGATTATTCCCATTAACGATCAAATCCAGCACGAAGGACCTAGTTAAAATTGTTCGAAAATCAAACGGTTTCAAAAGGATAGCGAATGTTGTTTTGAAGAATTTGTTCAGAAAAATTATTCTTAAACCTCAAAATTAGCTACTTTTCTTCCTCATGTAGGAATGGTCTAGTTATTCCAAACAGAAAACCGTCAAAGGAATGTCCCAACAACTTTTCTAAATGTAATCGATACAGTTCTACAAAAATTGTTTTTGGCCAATTGAAAATTGTTTTTCGAAACGATCCCATGAACCCGAAATATCCTTAAGCGATCTGCTTCATTAACGAGCAATAAATTCGAGCCATGCTTCCATACTGATTTAGCTTTAAATATAATAGTTGGATCTATACAAATATACGTTGCTACAAGGATCTGAGAACGAGCCGAAGATGGTTGCATACAGCTGAAACGCGTCCTTGACAACAAAAAAGCAAGCGCCGGCGGACCCAAGCAACATTAAATAAAAAAAAAATTTGTTGGACCTGGCGAAATTGCCACTTATCTTCAATTTGATCCTAAGCACAAGCAATCAATATGCAATTATTACAGTGCCTCACTCAGGATAAAAAATATCTATAGGAATTATTTCACTTAATTTCGAAAAGGTATTTAATATTTTATGGCCTTTTGGCTGTAATATGGCTCTACGATTTCGCTCAATCAATTTCCGTCCAGAATTAACCAATATAAGCAGCTCGATCTTAAAAGCTCCTAAGTACTTTGTCAAAACTCTGAGGACACATATCTGTAAGATACTAATGGTAATACTACTACCAACAACTGTGTCAAGTCAGTTGCTTTTCGACATATATACTAGTCCTAGTAGTACTAGTAGTAGTCCTTTTCCTGGATGTAGGTAATTCTTTTCCTGCAAACAATCTACTTTTTCCACCGATACTTCGTTCAAAGGAACCGTTTATCACTCTTCCATCAGGAGAGTGTAGGAAGATCTTTCTTTGAAGGGATGAAAATGAGAGGGGAAAATCATACGCAAGCATAGGAATTGAGTTATTGCTTTGTAGCCGATCAGCTGAGGAAAAGAGACGTTGGTATCATCCCCCTATGCTTCTCATTGCCGATGTAAACTCATGTCTCAGACGAAGGAACCGTGACCCAGATTCTCCGCTGCTCATTGGGCATGGCTATTCCAAATCTTACCAGCACAAAATGGAATGACGTGTGGCACATTACAATCAGGTGATTCTAGTGGAAAGCAAATGGTTCTAAGGGTGATTTTTGGGGCAGAGAGAAGAGGGGTAGCTTTTGCAGTAATATATACTCCCGTTGGGCCTCAGGTTGGAAAGGGGAAACATCCTTAGACCAAAAGCGCCAGTTGGGGGGCGGAGAGATGTCCTGCTTGATGTAACGTGACATATAATTCCACGCTGGATTCTTGGGATGACAGGATTGTTGTGCAGCTTTATTTTGCGTGGAGTCGCTTCCTCAGAGTGACTACAGCCTTAACCACCAAACAACAAAGACAAAATCTTCGGTGCAGTAGTGTTAATATACTGTTCGGTAGGCTCTATAGTTTCAATATAATGAAAATTGCTCTAAAGAATGCTTTTTATTTTTTATTTGGAAAGCAGAACAAACTTGCTGGTGCACAGAGCATTGAACAACTCGCATGAAAAGACTGAATAGAATATTCATTGAAGCTTCCTGCCATTCAAATCTATTAATCTCATCACTTCTGAATAATTTAACATGATAACCATCCTGCTTTTTTTCATCTTCCAACTTAATTTTATTTTATAGTTTTGTATTAGTTTTGTTTTATAGCAAGCTGATGATGCCTCCAGGTAGTCGAAAATGTCCTTACCAAAAACGCAACATGGTCCGGTGAATATCAAAGACAATACCAAGGGAACGTCTTCTGATAAAAGGTACTTAAAAATTGGCTAGGGTAGTTGTGAGGTCAAAGCAGGTTTTTATTGATTTGTATTCAAAAATTGAGTAAAAATGCTAGATAAAATCCTGCAATTTTATAAAATTGGTGGGATGAATTTGTTTGATGACAATACTGTAGCACAGCGGTGTTAGTTGTTCCAAGTTCTAAAATCAATAAATAAATGTAAATATAGCTTTTGTTTGGTTGGTTGGGTCCAATCCTGCTTAATCAACAGACATGTTTCAAAACTCGCTTAAGATTGAAGTAATCGGTAATCATCATGAAACTTTCTGTGTTTGATTGGTCAAAACTATGTGATGATAACAGAAGTCCCCTATCAATCGCTTAGGAGTAACATTCTCTGTGACCGTCGCGAAAAATTCTGTATGTTTTCAAGGAAAACATCATGTGACGTCCACGGGAGCTGTTGTGCAACCTCGAGATGGAATATCTGTTGTGACTGTCACTATGTGACGATCGCCGGACCTCTAAATTGATTTGAACAGATCACGCACTACCTTTTCGTTGCACTTAACGATCTATTCTTCACGAGAGTCTTTTGCAGACTGCTTAGCCCCAGCATAGCGTAAAAACAAATAGCGCTAACACTCCGAACAAACGACCGATCTAAAGGTATTCAAAAACTTCTGCAGAGTTACATTAGTGTTCGTAAAAATGTGTATTTTTCTCTATTTTGTCTATCTATTTACATTTGGCTTGTAAACAAAACGAGCAAAAAATAAAAATTTTTACTAACACTAATACAATTCTGCAAAATCCTTTAGATTGGTCGATGGTCGGAGTGTTATCGCTGTTTGTTGTTACGCTATAGCCCCAGGCACTTCCTGGGTTTTTAAACAAAAACAGAGCAGAGCAAAAGAAGCAATTTCGTATAAGATTGTAAATAATAAAAACAAAAAAAAAAACAGGATGAGTTCAATATCTAGTAAAAAGGAAAAAAGGCAAGCGCTACAGTCACAATCAATAGAATATTTATGATGCACAAACTACTGTGAACGAGCGGCTTGTGAAACTTCACAGGTTTACGGAAACTTGAGCCTCAACCCCTTAACAACCAATAAATTGTGCACATATTGTACATTTTTACAACTTATTTTTAGCAACTTTATTGCTTCCCGATGTGAAGAAAGAAAAACTGGAACATGGCGAATATGTTTGTTTATTCTATACCTCGCCCGCCTTCGTTGACTCTGCCGACGAACAATTATCTGACAGTGTTTCGATGCTAAGCGGCGTTAACGACTGGTCTAGTGACTGATGATGAGCTGGTTCTTAAAGGCCGAAATACAATAGTGCGAGACTGCGATACGAGTGCCTTGCAGCAAATGTCAAGCAGTTTTCGTAACATGCATTTGTAAGCCACATCGTACAATGATTGCGATGCGAGGCGAGAAATATTCGGAAAAACGAAAATTCCTCGCAACGAGGTGCGTGACGTTTGTCAAATGCAATATGGCGTTTCAATGAAATGTGAAATTCAAACGCCTTAATTACTTTTTAAGTACTTTGGTTATGATGAATGAGCTTTGAATGAAAATTTCTTGCATCCTAGTTGAGGCTTTTATGTGCTAAACGAAGGAACATTCCAAATTCAAAATTTTTTAAAAAATCAAAAACCATTTTCAGCAAATTTAATTTAAAATGTCACCTATTTGACAGGCGGTGGTTTTATACATTTATAAACTGCTTGGTGTCGCTGCAGGTATTCTCGTGACAATTTATCCCCAAAAATTTGCATCATTTGGCAGATGTGTTGTTATCGAGATAGTTTAGAGGATTGAAACTGAAGGAGACATGGTGGACTTGGAGGAGAGACCAATTAGAAAATGTTCTGGAGTTAACACATCAAGATCATTTGGATCAGTAGTTACGAGTAGTGTGGTCAATGGCCTTGAGTTGAGGATTGCTTCGGTTTGATTGATGACAGTTGAAAGCTCTTTGAAGGTTAATAACTTTTCACCAAGGACCCAACGAAGATGATACTTCATAGATTTAACCTCAGCTTCCCATTTACCACCAAAATGTGGAGAAGCTGGAGGATTGAAATTCAATTTTGTTCCATTTTGAGACATGACTGATGCTACGTGTTTGAGTTCCTGTGATGTTCGATGGAAAAGTCCTTTCAATTCTTCGTCTGAGCCCTTGAAATTCGTACCACAATCGCTGCTTAAGGTAGCACAAATTCCTTGTCTTGACGTGAACTGCTTGTATGATGCAAGAAAAGCGTCGATGCTGTAACCAGTCACAATTTCAAGGTGTATTGCTGACGTTGATAAACAGATGTATAAGGCTATCCATGTCTTATATGACCGAGCTGTTCTGTCTTTCCAGATTTTGAAATGGATCGGGCCCACGTAATCCACACCAGTATGAAGAAATGCTCGGGATATTTTGACTCTTTCCGTTGGTAGCTGGCCCATGATGTGCTGAGCGTGATTTCGTCGGTAGCGAGTGCATTTGACACATTTTAAAAAGAAGGATCTAACTAGCCGTTAACCTCCTAGAATCCAACATGAATTACGGATGTAAGACAACGTTTCCTGGATTGAACGGTTCTGAAGCGTTCGGTGGTTTGCATCTTGAATAATTAACGTCGGCAAATAGGAATGTTATGTAAGTATATTTGGATGTTTTGCAGACTATGGAAGAACTAAGTTTCTTTATCGGCCTGCAACACGAAATAAGCCTTGATCATCATAATATTTTTCTTTATAGACTCTAATCAGTTACATGGCATAGTTTTATAAATCTATAAATGAATTATATAAATCTATAACTGAATTATAGGTTCATATCATACATTCTTGTTGATCGATACTTCAAACATGCCACTGTAAATATCAATTCCATTGAATTGCTTAGAATCTCATCATGTTAAGTTTGCTGGCTTGTTGACGACTACTTCCTCACACGTTGCACATACTAACTGTTCAATTGTGCGTTGTTATGATCCTTGAGAGGAAGTTCCTTGCTTAAAAGTTTCCACGTTATCATCTGAGGCAGTCGAAATTTCTGTAAACCATAGCGTCTGTACTTGAAAGTTCTCATACCTTGGAGGGGTACAGCAAAGAAAGAGACACAAACACCCTCTGTAGCAAATAAAGTCAGCTTTGCAAGATAGAGAGCTTAGAAATTAACGGAGAGATTACAATGGCTAGCTTTCTAAGCGTAAACGTTTGGAGAATAATTTTTCTTGTATGGCAATATACGTAGATCATATTGCATGAATACAAATTTAAGTGCCTTTTGTTTATTTTAATACGTGCCTTTTGTACTGCAATATCGACAGGGAATGTGGTAAGTCAGTATTTATTTGGGAATTTGTGGATATAAAGTGCGAATAAAATGAGATGCTATTTACAATTAAAGCGATTACATTCAAGCATTGTAAAGTCTGTTTATGAATGTTGCTACTCGAGCTGAAAATTGTAAATGATATTTTCAACGTTTTATTATTATTTTCAAAATTTATAAAAAAAAATCATAAAAGAAAGTGGGATAACTGAAGACCTTTAATTGATTAGAGCAAAGTAGAAAGGGTTGTTGCAAGAGACCATAGTTTTCATTGGAGCAAGGGTTGATGACGGAGGATAAGCCAGGTAAAAAACATATAGCCCAGAAGACGCATAGCCTAGGGCTGCTGCTAGTATGCATTGTTTATAATTTTATTATTTTCATTTATTTATTTTTTTATACTGCAAAAAGATGTAATTTTAAAACAAAGTAGTAATAATAAGTGATGAATGTTATAGTGTTTTTATAGGTTTTTGTTACAAAAACGAACAGCATATTGCATAGACAGGAAAGTCCCTTGCAATGGGGAAATATTTGAGACGCCAAAATAAATTCAAAATCTGTAATAATTTATCATCGTAGCTTCAGGCGCATATTTCAAAGATTGTTGTAAGTGGTCAGAGACGGAACCATGTGTCGCTCCTCATTTTCTTTCCCATCTCTTTTCTGCAGCAAAAATTTCTTCCCAAACCCATCCTTGCTTTAGTTTATTGTTGTCAATATACCCAAAGAAACTCACAGCAAAACAGAAAGTTATCACATCACAGAAAAAAAACGGTTATGTTTCTTTCATTTTTAGTTTTTGGAGCCTGTAGAGGCTTACATGCGGTGAAAAAATGATACTTCTAAGCTTAAGAATAAAAACTGAGACGGCAATGTGAGAGTCTTTTGTCAACACCAAGATGGGAAGGAAAAAAGGCCTTAAAAAACGAAGGAATGTTCAAATGAACCACAACGAAATTTACCCCAAGTGAAAACCCTTGAGAGAGTTATCTGAAACTACTTCTTTAGCCTTTCAGCCGGCCTCGCAGAGAACATTCTAAGTCTGCAAGGAACAAATATTGCAATTTAAATTTATATTAAACTCTTCGAAGCAAAGTTGTTTTTGGTAGAATAATCATATTGGGTGTACAAATTAGTTTTAAGTGATTCAGAAAAGATGGCAGAACTAGCATTACATCTGATCGGACTATCTCGTTACATTTATATTCATATTAAATCGCCACCTCCTTCCTCTTATAGTATGTGTCATTTCGTTTAAGTGAAGAAATACGCATATTTTGCCCTAGTCAAATTTCCTGCCGACAAAAAGTGCTGCTTTTTGCTTGAACTTGAAGAGAAGTGCAGTCGAAGGACATTGACATATCAGTAGTCAATGTGAAGCGTATGGAGAGCATATTTTAACAATCAAAACATGTGTTATGAGTGAAGTATGTCAAACGGTAATAAAAAGTAACAATATGCCAAAAAATATGACAAAGTTATCTCTCAGCACGACAACGCTCGGCAACTTATTGTTAAAGTTGTCAAGGAAACTTTTGAGTCTCTGTAATGGGGAGTTCTACGTCACCCGCTCTTTATGTCAAACATTGCTTCCAACGCCTACCACATGCTCCAAGTAATGGCTTATAAGCTGGCTGCATAGCACTTCATTTCTCACGAAGGTGAAATATTTGGTCGGTTCTTGGGTCACCTCATCACCTCAAAAGATAAGGAATTTTTTGAACGCAGTACCCGTATGCGAGATGGGCTAAGATAGTGGAACGCGTCGGCTGATATTTTGAATGATATACATTGTACCAGTTTTTCTCAATAAAACTTCAAAAATTTAAGAAGCAAAAAAACCTTTAATACAATAATACATTTTGTACCTTTAATACATTTTGTACACCTAATAATTTTCAGATTTCAGGTTCTGGAATCAACGTATTTTTCTTTTCTTTCGTTTGCCTCCGTGTGGGTAAAAGTCGCGAGCATCAGGATCAAATATACATTGATTTATAGTAAGCATTTATACACGTTACATACACGTTTCACAGATGCGATCCCGGCGAGTTCATCAGTGATAATCGCTCAGTGGTCTACTTGAGATAAGGAGCATAATAACATAGTACGCGGTTCATTATGTGGGTATGTAAAAAAAATGTATATATATGTAAGTAATTAGTTATATAATTAATTGTCGCAACCGATAGGTCACACCTAGAACGAAAAACAGAGCAAGGTTAAAAAACAGATTTTCTTTTGAAAATACAAAGGCCTCATAATGGCGGCCGAAGAAAGTTACTTTTGACCAACGGCGTGGGGCTGTATGACATTATGAAAGCCCTGATCCTTCCACGTCACACACACGGAAAATTCTTACTGATTCATTTAAAAAAAAAACCTCCTAATAGAACTGCAGTAAATAAATAGAAGTAATGAAATAAAAGCAAGTTAAAAAAATAAAATATTCAATTTATAAGGATTAATATGCGCTGATTCCGACCACCTCTACTGCTTCGAATACGAATCCCCACCTGAGCTTGAATTCGGGACTTCAGTTGAGCGTATGAATTCTGCTGCGCTGATTCTGACCACCTCGATACTTCACATTTCTGGATTATTCTTTATATCAATACTTCTGGATTCTATATTTATCGATACTTCACAATTCTGGATTATTTCTAATTCTCAACATTTTACTCTCCTTCTTATAGCTAGTTGTTCACAACAAACAAGTGAATTATATTGACTGCAAATTTTTCTCAGAAGCGTTCCAAGAATTTTTTTTCTGATACTTTTTTATTCTTTTTTTCGGATTGTTTTTAAAACGCCTACACAACGGAATACCGAACTGCCTTCCATTAGACAGAGATAGAAAGAGCACAAGTAGATTTTTGTTTGTAATACGAAAAAGTTCTTACCCTAATCCTTTTACGCAAAAATTAGAGGAAAATCCCCTTTACTACTAAAATTCTGCGTATTTTGGCCGTTAAATCGTAAAAAGTTTGTAGTAAGTGTTAGTGCTAGATATAAAAATGCTATGACAGTGTTGTAACATTATTGGTAACGTGGGGTTTGAATAAAGAAGTTGAAGGCAGTAATAATTTCTATTTATTAAAACATTCTGAATAAAACCAATTCTTTGTTTTGGAGCACACTGAAATTCGCTTCTTTAGGTATCAAACTAATAAATTTGTGTACGTAACATGTTACACAACAACTTCTCATTGTGAAACATTTTAATAGCCCCAAAAATTAGCCAATAGTATCATCCTTTACCAGGGATGAAGTGGTGTTGGGTTATTCTTTCTGCTTGAAATTTTGACATCTCTCAACTATTCTAATTAGCTTAGAATGACGAAACCAAAGTATCCTTTTTTCATATTTGCTTTCGTCGGGTGCTTTTGAGGGTGTCGTCATTTCAATGACCATACGTACATAAGGAACAGGCTTCCTATTTCAATTGAGGAAGTAAGAAAAATAAATTAAGCCCATCTGGAGTGGATGAATATAATTGCGCTAACGCCGTGTTGGGAAACCTTTGTAAAATTGAAATAATATTTCGAGTCCTGCATCAGAGCAGTCCTAAACACTACTGAAAGAGTTAGTTCCTGAAAGGAGCTAAAGGAGCAGATTCTGCTCACTTTTGGTTACAGTTTACAGGCCGGTAAAGACTCCAATGCGCAGCAAATTGCGAAACTTTAGAAACGAAAATTTTCGCTTAATGCCATCGTTTTTATTCTAAGGAAAGGATGAGTTTCATATCAATTCAACTCTTTGATGGTTTTTTGGTTTTCCAGTATCTTAAATGCGAAATTGTTTCAGACGATTGGTTTGCTCGATTTAACCGTAGCATAGTTGCAAACGCAACTTACGTTGAGCTGTTTGGATACTGCCTTTTACTCTTTGGGACCAACATCTATCAGTTCAGAGTCCTTGATTGGTTGTTTTGCGAATTTGAGCTGTTGAAGTGATACTTTTCGGTAATTCTGCGATCAAGGGGTGAAATTCAAAAATGAATAGTTGTTTGAATATTAGCACATATATTTGCATATGACTTAGTTTCGCTACATATTAACTCAAATTTTAAGGGACTTTCAAAAACGTCTGTGCAGACTGAATGACTTTGTCTTGTAAACTTTTCTACTAGTGTTGATGCTTAGGATACGAAAGTGCAAAGTTCAAATTTGAAGTTCCTAAGTCTGCTCTCCTAACCCAGTTGTTTTTTATGGAAAACGTTGTTGGTTTTCCACTAATAGCAATAGCCACACTTCGGTAACATCTGAAGTGAATTCAAATGTAGGCTACTCGCGAGTGTTCGCTGCAAGTTCAGAAATGTATTTCATGCCTTAAGATACTTTTGCTCGTTAAGTAAAGATTGCATGGAACGAACACAATCACTTGTCCATTAAAATGATATATGCGAATGAAAGGTCAAAATTTACAGCGTATCCAATGACTTGGCAAATTATGGGATTGCATAACTCCTTATGTTCCTTTTTGTGCCTGAATTTTTTCCTACGTTCGTTGTAATTGTCTGTGCTGATGATACCGGCTGTCAATAAAACATGACTCAATAAAAGTCGCGTTGCAATACGTAATGGCGATGATGTTATTCGGTTAATGCATTGTTTATGTACCACGAGGTATCTAAACCGGCGTATGTGAGTGTTTGTTGGGTAGTAACTGGTGTGCAGTAGCATCTCCTCAAAAAATTCATTTGGATCGCGATGTGCTGTGCTGATCGTCACTTCCTCAAAGCGCGGTATATGATTACTACGTTAATGTGACTGCGATAAAAGCGTAATATTCGTACTTAAAGTTTCCAAGCATTCGCTATTTCAATGGATGGCAATTTGCTTTCATTGCCCCAGGCCCATAAACCGATGAGAGTTACGCCAGCCATTCGACCCACTGAAAGTGGTAGGTTTCTTGAGAGGAAGACACTTGGCCATATAAGAGCGCTTACTTCTTCACCTGACGAAAAGTTTATGCAAATTATGTAAACTTTACCAGAACGATAATTACACACAATTAGAAATTCCTAGTACTGGGCACCTGTCTTTGAGTGTGTGATGTTACCATTCCCATTGAGCTTTGAACAATTTAACTACTTGTAGTTTAAACGGCGTAGTTAACAGTTGCCATGATGCAAATGATACGTATTAAATGCAAGAGGTGTTAATTGGCTCATAACCTACAAACGAACATGATCAGGGTGTAGAGTAGATTTAATGATTGATTTTTAAGAGTCTTGCTCCATAATGTTACAGCCCTTTTAAAAATTGGGAAACTCAGATGAAGCAATCCATTTTAACTCCTAAGGCAAGTGGACATTCCAAAAGTGTTTGACATTGTTTTACTGGTAAAAATTCTAGTTTCATTACCACCGAAAACTGAATGCACAAATTCAAAACTGGTGGCACAGATGCTTTTCGAACCACGACTCCTGATCAAAATGGGAAGTAATGTAGAATACTTCTTCTGTTAGAATAGCAATTCTAATATAATTTGGTGATTTTTTAAAAATTTGTTTCCAATTTCAGGCGCCACTATAGGTCAATTTGTTTAATTCCGCATACTCGATTTAGGTTTTTCTATCGCTGGATGTTAAACATAAATGGCCCAAACATTCTGAAGGACTCGGATGCTGCAAGCGCATGCTGAGTCGTCGTCTTTTGTTGCATTGGAAAAATGAAAAGAATCGAATTTTCTATTTTCTATTTTCTATTTTTCTATTTCTTCAACGTTACAAGTCTTTCACAAATTGTCAATAGTAGCAGCAAACCCTTTGTTTTATAAGACATTCGATTATTTTCGAACTACTTGTGCTACTTGCATTTCTCGCACTTTTGGTAGTCTACTCCACAGACTTTAAGACAATATTTTGCGAACAGAATGCTTTGAAAAAAGGCTGCAGTTTTCACTCAAATGATAAATTTAGATACAAATTACATAATTTTATGATTAATTACATAATACATAATTAACGCTAAACTATTTGAATATTTTTGAAATAATATAACTTTTATGCTAGTTGTTGTTGTTTTTGTTGTTGTTGTTAAATTTATTGTATGTTGCAGCATAAAATTTATTTGTTATATTCTTTTCTTGTATGATAATTCAATAAAAAGTCGGCTTCATATAAACCGGGTTTTCTTGAACATATTTCACAATACAAAATCCTTCCAGGATCTCTTCAGGATATTTTGATTTGTTTAGGATAACTTTCACCTCTGTGGAGTTTTTCATTCAACTGTTCTTCCTGCTTCGAAGCAGGTTACCTTCTGCAATTTATCATCATGGCATTCAGCTTGTCGAACCATATTTCAAGTAACGGTGCCGTCTCTCTTATATATTGACTCCTCATTGCTTACAAAGTTCACCTGGTTTCTGCTATTCTCATCCAAGATGTGCTGGCGATTTTCTTTATATCAGAATCCCATCGAATCTCTGAGCGTCCTCTTGGTTTTTTGATTCCTCTTGGGTACCACTGCGTTATTCTTGTGGTCCATCTACCGTCCGTCATTCTCGCCAAGTGACCGGCCCATCGCCATTTCAAGGATTTTGCTCAATGTATCACGTGTGTTACCTGGGTCCTTTCCCGTTTCCTCAATAGTCTTTTGCGATCCCTTCGTATAATGCCCAGCAAGCATATTTCCATGGATACGAATTCCAACGTGAAGTTTCTTTGTTATTCCTTCCTATATTTCCTATGTTTCACTACCGTATAGCAGGACTGATAAGATACATTGGTCGAAGGTTTTCTTTTTCAAGAACATCTTCATTATAGACTTGAATATAATCGAGTTCTTTCCGGAAGCACTCCATGCCATCTTGATTCGTCGATTAAATTCTGCTAGGAATCATCTTCCGCAATTAAGTTGCCAGGAAATTGCTCCTGGCTAATCGGAGGAGCGTGCCATTTACATGACATATTTTTATAGTTAACATATTATGTAACATATTACCAGAGCACATAATCCTTGGTAGAACAGTTTCTACCACTTTAAAGTTTTTTTTTGTATGAACTGTATTACAAAACAAGTATTACACCAACTGTATTACACCACCCATATTTTTTTCGTACAATTTATGAAATTTATCACGGATTAATGGACGGAAATTTCTTTCCTAACACGGATTGAGTTCGGAATTTCGATTCAAAGCCATTCAAGACATGACTAACTAACTTTTTAGGTTCTAGTTTGCACATCTTGATTCTATTCAACATTTTCATTTGATTGTAGATTCCAGAATATTTGGAAAAATCTCTTTCTTGCAATTATTTCAGTGAACCGCGCTTTTTTTTGACCCATGTCCTTTTTTCCCCGATAGTTGTGGATTCTTATTCATGTTTTCCATTCATGAATAATTCTCATCCAGTATATTTTCTTCAAACCCAGAACGCATCCACAATCCATACAGACACTGCAGTTCAACAGGTAGGGGAGGAGGAACGGCCATTCTCGTGAAAGGAAATGTGAGCAATCACCTGATTCTTAATTCTTAAGAACTACATAAGACAGAATTAACAGCCACCAAAATGCAGACAAATTCGCTTGAAACCAGGACTAATTCAATGTACAACCCACCATACAATAGATACTTTGATCAAGAAGTCTTTGCCTTATCCGAGGAAGTGGCCGTTTTGGTTAATTGAACTGTAATGTTAAGAAGGTGAGTCAAATATAATCCGGTCTTTTTTATACACATTTATTAATGTAATGACTTAAATCATTTTACATAGTATCTTGCACGCTCTACATATTTATCCCAACGTTCTGGCAGCTTAAAAATTCCTTGTTCATAGAAAGTGCGAGGTCGAGTTGTCAACCAGTTGCGCACGCACTCCTTAATTTCTTCATTTGCTTCAAACTTTCCGCCTCCCAAGGCTTCCTTCATGGAACCAAACAAAAAATAGTCACATGGGGACAAGTTTGGGCTCCAGGGTCTTCCAATGCAGCTCAATTAATTTATCCTTTGTCAATGCAGCCCTGTGAGGTCGGGCAATGTCATGGAGGAGAATAACCTCTCGGATGGGGTTTTCCCTTCTTTTTTTTCTGTAGGCGGCTTTTCCCGACCCACTTCTGAAGTGATTTCATCAATAACAATGGACTTTCACCCTCGATTAGATTTTGAACCAGTCGAATATTGTCAACAGTCACACTTGATCTTTGGCGTCGATCGTGAGTTTCATTTTCTACACTTTCTCGTCTTTTTTGAAATGTTCTAGTCCAATCAAACACTTGTGTCTATGAAAGAGTATTGGCACCAAATTGCACCTTCAAACTAGCCAAAATATTCGATGATGAAGCGTTTTCATTTGTTAAAAATTTAATAATACTACGTTGCTCAATGGATAAAGGAACCACTTGCTCACTCTTGATTGCTACTGATCAACTAGAAGAATGAGCAGCTAGGGAGCGGCTGTTCCCACTCTCAACAAACCAACGTAAGACCCCTCACCCAACCAGACCGCTCAGTAAAGTCTGAGACTCATAAAGAGAAAAGTCCGCTTTACATTTGACTCACCCTCGTATTATAGACATTATGATACTGCTAAACAGATTCATCACAAGTATGAACATCCTTTACGTTGGAGTCTCCCGCAAATGTTACTCTAATGTACGAATAAATGTCCGCTTAAATTTATTGACGATGCTTGATGAAAAAGGAAAAAACCGATGAACTAAGCACAGCCGATGAGGATAAAAAGACTATCAAGCAGGCAATCGAGTGCAATAAAGTCACCACTCCGACATGTGAATGTAATCCTCTGCAACTCCACCACAAAATTTAAATCAAAGTAAGAAAGTAGAATCAATTTCGGAAAAGAGTCAGGAGCACGGGTGCCGTGGGCTATGAACTCATCAGTTTCGGAATGAACCCTGGGAGAGTTTCTTGCAGAGCCTCGAGACCGGCTAGAATGTCCTTTGTAGGTTGCCCATTTACACAATAAGGTAGTTGTAATTGTATTGTATACTTCCACTTACATTATAAGATAGTTTTGCCACCCACGTAGGGTCCAAACTGTGTAAAGTATGAGAAATTCAGAAAAAACGAATTTTAAAAGATGTCACTCATTGGACTAAGCGCAGTGAGAGCCATAAACCATATCATTCCTGACGCACGATATGATTTCAGAGAAATGATTTCTCTCGACGGAGAGTAAGCAAAGGTGGTTATAACATACCAAAAAGCCAATCTTTTAGGTTAAGACTAGAAGATCATATTTCAAGTCTGCGAACTAGCCATGCTAAAGTTCAACAAGGATAGCCGATTTCACAAATATTTTACAATCTATGAACCGCAGACATCCAAGTCTTGACTACAATGTTTAAGTATGACCATATGGGACGACACTTGCATAAACTATATTTCAAGACAAGCAGGAGTCATTAGCTCAATACTGTAACTCTCAATCGCAACATTGCAAGGCTTCGAGCTTAGACACCGTCACAGGAGCGTAGAACAGGTGGAACAGAGCCGCTAAATACCTAGAACTTATAATCGATTACCGACTTTCCTGCAAAGACTACATTTGTAAAGAATCAGCCCACTTCCTATGAATACTCTCCTTCTTCCATCCTCTTTTCGTAATTTCCATTTGAATTCATCACAGTTTTTTGAAAGGCTTTGAAGGTATTTTCTTAAATTGACGTGGACGTTGTTGGTGGGGTCCTTAAGCATCCCGTAGAAACCTCGTCTTTTTAAAGCCATAATCTTGCCATTGTTACAATTTCTAACATCTTTCCAGCGTTTGTAATGGCTAGAATACCGTAAAAATTTGTTCTAGAGTATTCTAGGTACCGCAGATCGCACAACGCCTATCTCTACCATATATAGACATATTGGCTGACTTGTTAGTTCTTCTCTCGATTGGCATTGTCTTTCTGTAATGATTCATGACTTTCACTGACTTCCGTCCCTTTTTCTTGGATACATTTCCAGTGCCAATCAATCCTGAAGCAATATTGATTCCAAATTGCATCAAACAAAGTGTCGCTCCGCTACATGATTTTTGAAAGAAAACATATGCATTTACCGCAGTAGTGTCAAGAAAGTGCCAAACTATTCTGTGGTTCAATTTTTGCTTTTCCGATCAATGGTTTAACATTTTTTGAGCATGTCTTGAGGTGCCTTATCAACGGCACCCATATGGTTATTGTAGTCTACAACTGGTTTTGGCCAATTTACCACTTCCAACGTACCATCTTTATTTCTTCGATTCCAAAGAAGAGTAACACCAGTAAAATAATTATCAAAGAACACTCTATGGTTTTTATTTTTCAAATCTTCTGTCAGGTCTCTCACTACTTTTGCTCCTTAATCTTTTTCGGATGGAACTTCTATTTTTCACGTATATATTTGGAATTCGCAAACGTAGCTTGAATAATCTGCACGAACGCATACCTTGTGTCCACGGTTAGTAGGTTTTGCAGGCATATATTGTTTCATTCGTGATCTGCCTTTATATTTGATAATACTTTCTTCAATTGCTTGACATTCTTCCAGAGAATACTACTCTTTTTATGTTATAGGAAGAGTAAACAAAAGCAGTCCGACTTTTTAGAGTTTATTATATTTTGGTTCCTCCTTTTTCGGCTGAAGAGTATTGTCTGTAAAATGTGAATTACTGAGTAACCAATAACATTTTCCACCAGATATAATTTTGCTAATACAGACCTCTCCGATCTCCTTTTGTGAAGATCAATAGTCCTTCAAGCTAGGAAGCTATTTTTACCCATAAGTAGATTCACTCCCAAAAATAGTTTGATTTCTTCTGATGTAGTTGGTTGGAAAGTTTTATTTCATTTATTGATATTTTTTTGAGTAGTGTATAAATTTGTATTGAATGCATTTGACCCCAAAATATCTTCTGGGAATAAGCCCAAAATTTCCCATCGATTTTCGATCGAATTGCCCTCGATTAAATTGCCCATATTTACGCTCTCAATTAAATGAAATGTTGGAGGTTTCTGATAAATTCGATTATGATTCCTGAGGATTCTGATAAAAAATTGCATCGGCAAATTTGGGTACAGAGGTAGCAACTAACTAACTTCTTCATATTTACAAAGAAAGGTGGAAAAAGGTCAAGCTGGTTTCGAACACGCGTCCCTGCCGCTTCTCATCAGGTGCCAACTCTTAGGCTGGGACGCATCGATTGGCACTACCAGCTAGGTGGATGTCGCCTGGCTATTTTTACGTGTTATGATTGTTGCCTTCAGCTTGAACTTGTCCTATTTTCCAAATTGCCTTTGGTAACCTTTATCGAAGTTTTTGGTAGATCAATTTATCCATTTTCACTTAGAACTTACAAGTGATTAATATACCCTTGCTAGCTAACTCAGCGAAGACTTAACTTCTTTAGTTAAATTTTCTGCGACGGGGTCATCCTGCTCAACAATAATATTTTCGTCAAGATTTCCAAGTATCTGGCCAATTGTTTGATCAAGTTCATCTTGGTCTCCTGAAAAATACTCATTTCCCAAGGATTCAGCATCTGACGGAATTTCAGCCTGCAAGACATTTATTTCTCTATCATCCATTGCTTCAAGCTCCACAAAAGACCATTTTTTCTTCCTTGTACAATTGCAGAAAACAATTTTTGTAGAGGCCCACATAATATGTTACCGATGGTTATTGCACGTAACCACCTCTTATCAAAAGATATAAAATGGAGTAAAATTTAAAAAATTGACAGTCGCGATATAAAATACGAAACGATGCAGTATTTAGGGCAATTAATTACGTGCCATTTGAAACAACTCCCGTTTTTTTTTCAAATTTATTAGCGATTGCAGATCGTCAGTCAAACCCTTCTGCACAAAGAGAAAGGATTCTAGCAAAACACCTGCGATAGCGAGCCCTTTGGTATCTGGATGCAATCTACAATGCTTCACGTTTCTTCAGATGCATTAGATAGTTCCAGTGCAGTCTTATCCTGAGGGTATCGCATTGCACTTCGGAGTCATGCAGTCATCTTGACAGTACGACGCTCTTCAGGAGCCATCTACTTGTATAGCTTAATCCCTTAAAGTTCCCTCCAAGTGAACTAAGAGCGCAATTAGCACTTCCCGATGGGGAGTCTTCTATAACGAGACATTCTTTTTGTCTTGTCAAGAAAACACTAAGTTTTTGAGCTAACCTTTATCTCATCCACCGTCTCAATTAACATATCAGTGTACTTGGTCTAAGTTTTCCAACCTTAAAATTTTTGGAGATGAAAGGAGCCTCCTTCGGGTATCTCATAATACGCATGATGAGTATTTAGGTTTTTATTTTGAACATATTATCAGAAATACCGGTAGGTCTGTATAATCTATCTAACGTTTTGCGTTTACATATGCGTATCAGAATTTAGAAGTCTATTGCGATCTTGAGAAAAATTTTCTCATGATGATTGAACGAGGATTTCAAATCGAGGAACCAAATCATATGTTGGCTTGACTTCTGACGAATCATAGTCTATTTTACATCCAACCTTTATGAAGCATATCAAACTTATTTAGGAGCTATTAGTTCCCTGCGCTGTTCCAACGTGGCTATGCGTAAATAAGCGCTAATATGTGTACTTTAACACTAAAGGTTTTACAAGTTGTTTGTTTAGGAGCATGTTCAATCCTGAACTTGCCTCTTTTGAACGCCCTTTTCCCGTTTGAATCCACCGAGAGTCCACAATTTGGCTTTATGGAAACCATACGAGCCCTGATTGCAAGAATTATCTTAGGACTCTATATTGAACTTCAAGGAGTTTAATTATAATTGGTTCATTTTTAATATTATTAGCCCCAATGGGTTGGAAATCGGTTAAATTATGGCTTTGGCTTTTGGGTATACTCTCTTAGACCCTTCTAATTCCTTATTTGGCCTATTATGATTTAGTATCATTTTTGCCATTATATTTCCATTATTTATTATTTGTATATATTGCTATTGTCGGCGAATGCGTAATATCAGTTATCATTGGTGTAACTCCATCTTACATACTGGTGGATGTTGAACCCGGGTATTCCTGACGTTGCTAGACACAACGCCAGTATTATGCTTCGCAGCTACCACGTTACTTTCAAAAGCACCCAAAACAATGACCTGATGCATCCGAAAATGAAGGCTGAAGATGATTTCTTGTTGAACTTCTTCATTTTCTTCAAGCTTTTACAGAGCCCAATGTGAGATGTTTCGGCGTTTCAAATAATCAGTTGTAGTTCCTCATTCAATTTGGTCTTGTAAGAATTGAGGCCAAGATTTTTCTGCAAAATGCAAATTCTGCAAATGTCCAATTCTTGAAAACGACTTGGAATCGACTGATTTGGCTAATTTTGAATGGATGCACTTACGGCTTCTATATTTTCTTCGTTGGGACTGGTATGACGTCTTTTTGGCACCGAAACATCCAATAGTGAAAATTTGGACTGGAACTTATCTATTTGAGCCCGTAAAGCCTTTCGCGTTGAACGATGATCACGGCCGAGAATTGGAGTATGTGCTCTTTGAGTTGCGATTGTCGACTCAGAGTTTCGCTACTATTTTTCAATTATTTCCATAAGTTGCTGATTCATTAACTTTACCGTGATGCAAATGTTGACTTCAATTAACGTTTTGACATTGACAGTTCATTCAAAAAGCTCAAGGATGCGTTCATATAAGAATAAAAACTTGTTATGTCCCTAATAGAAAACTTGATATATTGCTGATGTGGGGAATAAACCAATTTGAATGTCTAAAATTTATTCAAGTTTGATGGTTCTTCTCCAGAGACATTTTGCTTGATGATTTAGAACCGTTTTTAACTCACTTTTACGTTGTCTAAGGTTTGACGATACAGATTCTCCAGGACACACGCGCTTCTATTGACAAGTATGCTCCGATTCGTTAACTGTTTGGTGAGATTGTAGCGTCCATCGAAAACTATTACAGTCCATCTTCGTTTTTCACCATCGACTAAAAGATGGAGGCGTTCAGAGGTCACTGTAGTTTTAGGTGAAAAATGCCATTCAAGCCTAATAAGTATGGCATTTGGGAGTGGTCTGAAAAATTTCCGACCACAACGTAAAGTTGGCAGTACTCGTCAAGAAATATATTTTTCGTTGTGCATCTTTTGGGATGTTCTCACCAAAGTTTCAGTCATTTTGGACGAGTAATTTTTAGTTGATAATTGTTGGAGTGAGGCGATGTGAGTGTTTATGTGAAAGTGGAGAAAATTAAGTATAGAGGTGTTATGAAATTGTTTTTTTTTGAACGGCAATACGCCTAAGCAAATCAATGATGAGTTGAACTATGTGTATTGGGACTCTACACGATCATTTATCACTGTGAAATTTTGGGCAGCTGAATTTAAAAGTGGTCATAGGAGCTTGGGGGACGATGAACGTTCGAAATGTCCAAAAATTGTGACTAATAACGATAACATTGCTAAAGTTCACCAAATGGTGTCAGATGGCCGTCAAATTAAAGTGAGAAGATAGTAGCGATTGTGAAAACGCCAAAGAACATCTTTGTCACATATTAAACCAAAGTTTAGACACGAGAAAGCTGTCCGCACGTTGGGTGCCATGTTTGCGCCCGTTACACCAAACACGTGTTCGAAGAAACAACGCTCTGTTTGCGCAGTTTAGGCGCAATAAATCCAAATTGTTGCGCCAATCGATTACTGAAGGTAACACTTGGATGCACCATTGTATTTCCCAAACAACACTACAGTCAAAACAGTGGACCGCAATAGGGGAAACGGCTCCGAAAAAAGCAAAAACTATTTTTGTGGCTGGCAAAGTGATAGCGAAAATTCTATGGGATAGTCATGGAGTTATCTTAATCGATTATCTTCAGAAAGGAAAACCATTACAGAAGTATACTACGCATCATTACCTACCAATTTGAAGGCAGAAATATCGGAAAAAGGAACACATTTGCACAGCGGTTGCCATGGCTATTATCTACAAATTTCGGTTCATCCGTCCATGGGCTTTACTCACCAGATCTAGCTCCAAGTGACTTCGTCATGTTCCTTCATCTAAAAGCAGCGCTCGGATGACGGCCATTTTCGTCAAATGAGGAGGAAATCACCTTCGTGAACAATTATTTTGCTAAGAAAAACGTCGAGTACAATTTGGATAGGTTAAAGAGCTGAGAGCATCGCTGAGAGAAGTGTGTAGAGTTTCAAGGAGACAATGAAGAAAAATTAAAAAAAAAGAGAAAAATGTCTTGTAGCATTGTAAGGTTGGGAATTTTTCATACTTCCCTTGATAAGATCAACGTTTTGACAGATGCCAAAATCTTTAATATGTTAAAGATGGAAGTTGTAAAGCAGGTCGTTGGAGCTTATTCGGACGATCATTCATCTACGGCTTTGTTTTTATGCCTTAGGGACATTATTTGTCATAGTAATCGCAACATCACATGTAATAATTTCTTACAACTCTTGCTTTGATCGATATTCTAAAGCGAGGATACCGACTGATTGACATCGGAACTATTAGAAAAAATGAAAGAGAACTGTCTAAGCAATTCATTGAGTCTAGAGGCCATGATGTAAAATCAAGTTTATTTGGACACCAAAACAAAAAGCAAGAATGTTGTGCTAGTGTCTATTATATTGATGGTGCAATTAAATAAGTAACTGGAAAACCAGACATCCTTATGCACTACAATGCAACTAAGGGCGACGTTGATACGGTGGATAAAATGCAGGGAACCTACCTTGTCGCAAGAGGTACAAACAAATGGCCCACGGTGCTGTTTTACAGTCTAATAGTTGAAACAAGAATAAATTCGTACGTAATATGTATGCGAAACAAAGACAACAAAAGAATAAAGTGGACGTTAGTGTTTGGAAGCTTGATCTTATTATCTCATCAACGCAGGACGTTAAGATTAAGGACTAAAGTTTGATGTATCACTTATATGGATTTTTCTCACCAGGTTTAGGTTCTATGGGCAAAAGGTAGTCTCCGATTGCACTATGTCCATTTCATTGCTAGCAGAAATGTTAAATTTTTGATCCAGACGAATTTATATTTGTTGAATAGTGAGAAATCTTTTCGAAATGCTTAAAAAACTATGTCATTTTGAAAATCAAAAAAAGAATCTTTGAACTTGTTCACGGTCCTATTTGAAAATGCATTAAGTCAACTTCTCCAAAGCTCGAATCAATACCTCTCGAATCAATACCTGAAACAGGACCAACATTTTTCCAAACAATTAAATTCATCATTTTCTCCTTGATCCTCTTAAAACATTGAATATTTCACTTCCTCAATTTCACCGGATAAGGATAAATGGCCCAATACCTGAAGTGGCATTTGACCTCTAGCATGCAACCAACGACACCCATATCACTTACACGTGAGACTTTAATTAAATTTTATGCGACGAGTGTTAAAGTGCGCGAAGCTTTAGGTAATTAATTACCAATTTGTCAGGTGAAAAATCTGAGACTGAGATTGCCAACGTGATTTTTCAGCGCTGAAAGGAATGACAACAGATAATGGTATACATATACGTGCTATGCAGATTCAAAATTTCATATGATTTTAACATAAATTAAAAGTCACACTCCATTATCAATTTGAAATTTTGCGGAACTGGCTGCACTTTCTATCTAATTTTTGGTCAAGTAGTCTTTGAATATTGAAGATACTTTTAGGTCAATATTAAGAAAATAGATTTTGATGCCCATAGAAACAAACGCAGGTCAATTTACAGCACTTATATATTTAGTCTTTTTAGTGGCATGTCAAATTTTCGGCGACGCCAATATCAGAACATGATTGTTGGACTTGGTTTATTAGTCCACTTGGTTGCAATGAGTACTTGAGTCAAGTCAAAGTAGTATTGAAGCCGTAATTTGTTCTAGTAGTTGTTATGTTTTCATTCTCACTAGTTATGTTTTCATTCCAAATGTCATACTGCTCAATAAAATCAACCTGGGATGTCTAATAAAGTCAACCAAGGATCCAGAAAAGCATCGAAAACGCTCACTCCAGCAAAAGAGGATAAAATAAGTACGAGGGACGATTTTAAGTTCACGGAATATTCTCTTCCATTGAGGTTGATAAGTTATAATAAAACTATGAATAATTTTTTTCAATATACGCATTTTTTCAGATATTTCAGTTAACTTATTAATTTCTCCTTAAAAAATTTCTGATCTCTGTTTGAAAAACAAGATTTTATTGCGTGTTTCACTACTTCATCGCTTAAAAATTTCTTCCCAGGAAGTTCTTTTCAAAGTTTTTGGAACAGATACTTATCATTTGAAGTCAGATCAGGATTGTTGAGTTGGTGAGGAAAAATACCGAAGCCTTTCTTCAGCAGGGCAGTCAACGCAACACTTCGCTTATGAAGAGGTGCGCTGTTGTGTAGAATGAGAATACTTTTGGTCGATCTTCCCCTTATTTTTTGCTAGATACATTCTTTCAACCTATCTATAATTGAAGCGTACTTGTCTCCAATTATGAAGACCCTTTTACTTTTGTAAGCTGTCAGTGGAATCCCTCTTGATGCCCAAAGGACGGTTCTCATGATTTCTCCAGCCGCCTGTAACACCTTAACCTTCTTGGCTGGTGATGTGCCTTTTTTGTGCCATAATAAACCCAAGTTTCATCTACAATAACAATTCGATTCGATGGACTATCGTTGGCGTGAATAAAGGTCCGAAAACGCGCAGGAAAAATCTAAGCGGTGCTGTTTCTGTGGCGCCGTAAGCATTCTCGGCTATCATATAGTGCTAACCTTTGTCATGGCAAAATGATCGTCAAGAATTTTGAAAATTGGCGTATACAATACACCAACGATTGCTGCAAATTGTTTTTGTTTTAGGCTAGAATCTTTCAATATTAATTTTTCGGCTATTTCATCGTATTTCGAATCATATCCGGATTCGCTACTTTGATCAGCTTTCTGATCTATGGATCGACTTCATTTGGTTGTGCCACTTGTAAACCATGGTTTTATCTGGGCATAAGTGCATGTGAATAGACGCCACCTCTTCTTGTACGCTCTCAACTGACTTTCAATTGTTAAGAAACTAAGTGACGGGACGGTACTCGATCTTTTCCATATTCACACTTACTTCCGGATTGAGTCGCATGATGAACGATATTTCAAGAATCACTGATCCGATAGAGATAAAACTTATATTTGAATCTATTAATGAGTTTCTGAACGCGTTGTCAACCTCATAAATACATTTACAAATGACGTACCCCTTCATATCGCAAACTTAAAAACGCACCCTTGAACCCAATCAGATTATGTTTAAACAAAAGTTATAGTCACTTTTCCGCCCAATAAACCCAGCAAAACCTAAAGTATGAGTTGTCAAACGTCTACTTTTTCCTGGAAATGCTTTATTTGGTCGCTCTAATAATATTACGGTATGAGTTTTCATTCAGTTTTCATTTTTCAGATCCAAAATGAAATTCAACACTCAAGAAGTGTAGGCGATTCTCAACGGCAGTGACTACGAAAATAATAAAAGGTTTTTAAAGTAAACCTTCTAGGTTAATCAAGTGCTTTCTGAAATTGAAACATTTATGAACATTGAATTGGAGGCAGTTGAAGAAGAGCTAAAGCAGTTGGCGGGAAATATTACTTGGCAACTTCTCAATCAGAGAAATGTAATCTTTAGCTTCACGCCAATAAAATATTGAACTAAACTTGGACTCTCTTCTTTTGAAAAACGAAAAGACAACATTTTGAGTTGAATATAATTACGGATATATGAGTAATACAACTCGCGTGGAGTAAGTCTAAATCAGAGCTCATTTAAAAGTACTCATATCAATAATTGGGACGCTATCATACCAATAACGGTGTGAATGTTGTTTTTAAAACGGTCAAATGTCCCGGGTTTGTGGGCTTATATAAGTACTTTTACTTATCCCCGCAAGAAAATGTCCAATGGTGTTAAATCACAAGATTTTGCAGGCTAGTTCGTAGGTCCAAAACGAGAAATTATAGGTAGGTCCGAAAACAATCTTCGAATGCTACTTTCAATAACTCGATGGTTGCAAGAGTTTTATAGCATGTCGCACCATCTTGTTAAAAACTGCGATTCTCTGTATGACGGCGAGTCAATTCCGGAACAAGAAAGTCATTGGACATGACTCCATAAAGGTCAGCCTTGACTCTGATGCTATTCCCAGCAATTTTATGTTATTTTTGAAGACATATGGCCTAATGATTCCATCGGGCTATGAAACGATCCATACAGTGACTTTCCCCGTGTTGCTCATCATATGCTCAATAGGAAATGAGCCTCATCACTCATTCAGATATGAGAACTGCAGCGATTTGTTCTTGAGCACATACACCGAATCTACGCTGTGCCCGATTCTGGTTCGGCTTCAATTCCTGCACGAGTTTGATTTTGTAAGCCCTCAAACCAAGATCATTCCGTTAAATTTTGCAAAATGTTGATGAGCATAGGCACAATCAAACACGATGCCTAATGGACCCGCTTAGGTGTTCATCGAGACGACGATCTGCAGCTGCTATGGTTTCTTCGTTATGCAGAGAATTACGTCTAGATGGATACATATTGGCAGTGAGAGTACACGTTATGCGGAAGTGTTTAATGGTTACTCGAATCAATGTAATGTAAATGTACGATAATGTAAGCCATAAAGTTCATGGATTGCCGGATGAGTATCTCGAACAGAACCGTTTTTTCCAAATAAATCTACACAAGTGGCAGGTGTGTTCAGGCGTTAACCAATTTATAATAAAATGGCAAACCAAACTAACCACAAAACGTATGGCAGCTGTCACACTATACGTAGCATTAAAATGTGTTGCAAACTTAAAGTACTGTCCGTAACATATAAATATTTGACAAAAAATTTCTAAAATATTTGTAAGAAACGTACAAAACTCCGCCATTGCAACGTCATTCTCGGCGACATCTCGAAGAAAAGGTGCGTCTGTGTTGTTAGCAGAACTCCTTAAACGATCATTTGAAGTAAAAGAAATGTTTGAGTTAGGACCATAAACAAGAAGTTAGATGAAGAAAACCAGAATGAAACGAAAAATTAGATTTTTCGCAGACCTATTTACAAAAAAAAGTTGAAAATTTCGGTAAAAATTGCTCTAATTTTTTTTTTCTAAATAGATTTAATTGAAAAAAACAAAATTCATTTCTAGGTTAAAAAACTCCTACTAAATTGTATCTTCCAGGTTTGTGAAAAGTTTCATGAAGATTGATTGATCGGCTGGTAGTTCTCGAGAAAACCAAGAATCAAAAGTCTTTGACAACCAATTTCAAAAACACTGTTTCGAGAAAAACGTGTTTAATGTTTTGAGTGACAATAAAACTTGGAAAAAATGTTTTTACTAGCTTACAATGAATCGTCGACTCCTGGGCCAACAAAATAAAGAACCTGCTGCAGCTGCAATATCCAGGGCATCCTTCTGTTCTTGTGTGTGACGAATCCTGGCTTCGCTAGTTTCGCTTGCATATGTTTTCTCGGCTGGGCCTACACCGGTTTTTTTGGCATATTGATGGGAATTTCGGCCAGTTTTTAAATCCATACTGTCTATAATTAATAATAAAGCTGCATTACTACATTAAAAGTGCAACCAGTGATCAATATCAGCAATATCGCCTATGTTTGCAACGGGAGGAAGTATTTTGGGAATTATTTTCCAGATTGACTGGTTGAAACACCGCTCCAAAAGCTTATTCTTACTTAGATCTTCATAAATGGGTTTCATTTCAGTCGAAATATGATCCGGTTATGGAGTATAATCCGAGTTAAGCGATGAAAGAGTGTTCGATGTTGATTATCGCTCCAAGGCGCACGAGAGTCGAGTCTGGACCGCATTTTCATGCGGACGTTCTTAGTCTGCAATGGTGTAGTAAATAATAAGTAGCCCATATTGCGTCTTTCATTTTGTCCAGTCCATTTTGAATCACAGTGGAAAGAATTCCTTGCTATTGTCAAACCATAATATACAGTTAATTTGTCAATTAATTTACTAGTTGATTTGCCTTTGCCTGAAAGAGTTTTTGATCAGTTTTTTTTATATTTTATACTAATTTCCCGCAACCGTTTTCTTGGCTTAATCACACAACCTCTTCGTAGTGTACCCCTCTTCTGTATATGTCAAACGCATTATTTCTTACTGACACAATCTTCACCATAAAGTTTGGCTTTTAGAAAACCAGAGTATGTCTTGAAATCCCCATCTACTATATAATTTCTGTTCCTCAAGCCATATCACAATAGAGCGTTCAAATATTTTAATAATGGAGAAAACACGAATCTTCCCAGAGGGTCCACTGTGATTGGGGTTACAATGATTTCTTCACAATTACTTCCAAGACTTTCCCCGAATAATATCCGATAAGTGAAGTGGCACCGTAAGGTGATGCGAAGCCCGCCTTCTTCCATGTCACATGAACTAAAACACTCACATCGATCATATATTCACCGACACGAGAGTTTTCAAAAAAAGAGAACAAAGCCTATGATCGAATATTGGAGCGCGTCTTCTTCTGGCACGTTATTTATCCCCACCTTTCAATTTACTTGCCGAAGGAATCGATATGCATCTCAGGATTTTTCGGAGTAAATGACTGCCTTCTTTTCCTAGGCCTTTCATTTCTACGAGTACAGATATTACAGTTCGCGTGTGTCTCCTTCGATTGCCACGATCTGACTTGTTGCTTTTCGAGTTTCGCTTTTCAAAAATCAAATTCTTTCGTCGCTTGCACTTCGGATGCTGCAAAAATGTTTCGCGTATGTAATACAGGTATGTATTTTGTATGTACCATTGGAGGCTCCAACCAGTAAAGCAACGAGAGGGATCGAATTATATGATATGAACCCAGGCAAACATCGAATATCAAAAGGAACAAAGTAGTACCGCCTAATAGTAGGGTTTTGCATGAATGGAGCTTCAGTCGATGAGGATGCTCGATCGAAACGTTGAGCCCGAAATCACCGTTTTTGAATTTACGAGGAGATGAGTTACAGAAATATTAAATAAAACAGTAATAAATCGCTTAAGATCTGTTGTTCCTTATTGCAGTAGCAACATTTTGAATTAGATACGAAGGACAATACTATTCGCCGGGCAAAAGTACCACTCAAAGACCCTGGGGGCTTGCAAGAAATGTGTTGACAATATCTCCGAAAAATGAAATATTGCTTTACTCATTCGGTGTTTTATCACTTATCATAAAAGATGAACTTGTAATATGTTTTCAGTGATTATATTTAAAGTTTACTCTTTAAGTTTGATATTTTTCGTATTAAAGTAGACTAGGGTTTTTCCTTTTTTTGGCCAAAAGTAATAGATTATAGATGAGTTGGCAGTTTTTTCTATTCCTTCTGTTTCAATTCTTGGAATGGAAATAGTAATTTACAAACCTCTCCTTAAGCCTAGACTATGCAAGATTAGCGTCAAAAATTCTGTATTTTGTATTCAGGAACATATAATTTTTAAATATAAATCATGAATTTTTTAAAATTTCCACAAATAAAAACAAAGCAGCAAGTGGTTTGTTGAGCAGGCATTACAGGACTAAATAGTTCACACAAATTGGTGGCTTTGTGGTCAATAAATTTGCTACCAAGTTTTGATTGTTGCAAGCAAAAAGGATGATATGCGGCCACCAACTTGGTTAATGTGGTAAGATCCCATCAGATTTTGACCGATTGTCATTTGCCTAATGTATGTTAGGAGGTACACAGACGAAGCACCAGTAGCGATAGGATGAAGATCCAGGAGCAACTTGAGGAGCTCACTAGCCAAACAAGGTCTTATGTTACAATAGACAAAGAGACGGACAACATACTAAGTTGGACAGTTTAGCATATCGTGTAAGTCGTGTTCTTCATAATGATCGTTTTTTATGAACGATTGGTAAAGTTGCACTATATCGATATCGATAGATCCTTCAATGATTTCGTTGAAGTACTGAAAGTTTTGAGTATTGCAGTAAAAAGAAAAAAAGAGGCTCCTGTTCTCTTTAAAATTGATTTACAAAAGACTGGTTCAATGACAAATTCGGAATGACTTTAGCAAGTGGTAGCACCATGGAGAGCGTGTTCAAATGAAGACTACTTTGAAGAATGTCATCCACAGGAGCAATAATAACACCAGTGCGAAGTTATGAAGCAAGGATCGGTATTTTTGGAACACTTTTCGATTAGATTTTAACAAATTCGTGCAAAGTTTAAATCTAGAACCTTGCAAAAATGATTTTTATTTTAAGCAATTGGTTTCTCGCTTAAATTGTAACGTGAAGTGTTTTATTTCTTTGGATTGGTTTTACAAGAAATATTTTTGCTCTGAAGTAAGCTCATCTAAAGACAAAATATTCATACGCTAAGAAGCAATTTTACATCACATTTTAATTAAATAAATGAATGTGCATATCCAGCGCTTCAATAATTTATTTGAACTTTTTGCTCAAAAAATTTAATTTTTAAACAAAGTGTGCCATTGCCTTCTGACCGATCCTCCATCAACGTACAAAATGCCTTTTAATATCTTTCACTACAAACTTAAAGGGCAATTAATTCGGACATCGAAAAAGATCTTGGAACATCAAATTATCTAATTAAACCTATGAAAAAGCAAACACTATTTTTCCTCACACTTGCATATAATTTATCTTTTTTTTTTGTGAATATGAATTAAAAATTATTTGCCAACTTAGCGTTGGTAGTTGACAAGATTTGGAAATGATTGATAGCATGCTTTGACGAGGTCAACGTTTCAAAGTAATTCACAAAAAACCCTTTGCAGCTATGGATTAAACAACCTTTTATATAAAATAACCTTACATACACAGACACGTGCTTCATATATGTATGTTACAATCATTAGTTTCACATTCTATTGCATGAAAGTCCTCTCGCAAGTGGAATTACCGAAAAATGCATTAACTTCTTCGGCAACATGCAATGAGCTAAGATTAATAGGAAATGTATGAAAAAATTTAATTTTTTCTTGATTGTACGCAAACGCTAACATATTTGCTTCGAGCCGCACATGTGCATCTGAATTTAGGCAAAACGAATAAAAATTTTGCACAATTTCATAAATGATTAATAGATTTGCGGCTCATTTAACGATCGTTACGTTTTAACGTGATGGCAACAAAGGTTACGTTTGCTGGCAAATTTCTGAAGATTATCAAAATAAAGATGCTTTTAATGGGCAACACATACCCTGCGAACGGAGCTTGCCAGATGCGATTAGGTTTCATTCGAAATTTGAGATTTTACTTTATGTCTTTCAGGCACACACTTAAGATTTTACTATGTGAACAATTTGGGTGGTATATCTAATCCGTTTTTCTTAGTTTCCTCTAATGTTAAACAAGTTCAGTAGTGAACCTTCGAAGGCTGAAGTTCGACCATTCGATATTTCCATTCGAGGACTATACTGGACTCATATCTTTAAATTTATTATGCTAAAAACTCATTTTATCGCAAACGACAGGTGAGTTTGACTTGAAATTTACGCGATTTTTGGGGTGAGATATTGTAAATTTTAAGTTTGAGACTTATATAAGTGCTTTCATTGAAAAAATCGTTTTCCCAAATGTCTTTATATTGCTGTGGAAGATTTATAATTTTTTGTTCGCTATTTAATAAAACTGTCTGTTACAAATAGTATTGTTGCGCTTTGCTAGGTGCGCGACCTGTTTGCTCTTCGTAAATATTTGCAATAATGAATCAAACACACGCGAATAATTTAAAATAAGGTGCTTGAAATTTTATTGTTAAAATTTCACTAACACCTTACTATTGTTCTAAATTAATAAATCACTATTTAACTTTTATAAGTTTACCTTTACCTTAATCACATTAATTCATCAATCACTTTTATAATCACATTTACAATCACTTTTTCTTGCTTTTTAATTCCTTTACCGCACTGTCGCTCGCTGCTTCACATTATTCACAATACTCTCCTCATCGCTCGCCGTAGTCCCTTTTATACAACTACCAACCACCCCAGAATCTTCCATGTGGGTTGTTCCCGTGTTTACGCGCTGAGCCGCTTGCACCGGGATTTGTTGTACTCAATGCACGCAGCGTGTTTATGTTTTCGCTTACGTGAACTATCAATGTATTGGTAGTTGTAAACTTGTTTACGACTTTTCGCTTGAGACGACTACAGTGGCGCATAGCCTTTTTTTCCCGAACACGTCACAGTATGTTAAAGGTACCTGGATGTCTAAAATTCAATGAACCAATGATAAGAGATCAAGGATTAGCCATGACGATAAAAGAAAAAGGTCCCAACGTGAGCACACGTTTCTGAGTAAATAAAAAATTTCTGTGTAGGACCCATGCCAATTTTCCCAATTCATTGACGCTGTACAAGTTAAGGCAGCTAAGGTATTCACTTTCTTGGAAGAAATTGTTACCTACCAATGTGATCGAAAATTCAAACACAAAAATAAAAGAGGTAAAACTGGTTAAAAGGAAACAAGAAGAAATTAAAACTTCAAGCAAGGAGGAAGAACTTAAGAAAAAAAGAAGAAGAAGAAGAAAACAACTGTATCAGGACTGGAAGAAACTGAAGGAGTACTGAATCCGGATGGCGCTAACGATAGCAAAAACTATTATGCACTGCTAGCTGGAGTACAAGAATTAGACGAATCGATGGAAATCCAAAAAAATACAAGTAATTTTTTACAATATCTGAAAAATATTTGTACAGGGGAGAAACCAGCGAATGTTTCTGCAGGTTCCTTTACAATTAGTGCTTCTGTTGGTGTGCCGAAAAAGGACTGAATTCCGTCAATAAATATTTTCGGTCAACTTGGAAATGATATGGTTTGGCTGTCATCAGCCGAATATAAAATAAAAGACTTTGAGGTCAAGCGAATAAATGCTGGCAAGATCTCTATCAAAACACGGTCACTAGATGATCTGCAAGCAAGCTCTTGCGGAGGGCAAAGTGCCCCACTTCACCTATACGCCTAAGGCCGAGAAGAACCAGACCTTCCTGTTGAAAAGCCTGACCTGCGGGGAAAATATTAATGAACTCCTCGAGATGTTAAAGGTTCATTTCAGTAAAAAATTTTGAAAAAATGGTTGGAAAATGCAACCCCATTATATTCTACAAATTTTCAATGATAGCAGTCCAAGTGCACTTCAACATGTAAGGTACTTGGATTTCCGAGTTGTGAGGTAGGAGCGTCTCCAAAAGAGCGAAGTCACCCTGTGTTTCCGTTGCCAGAGATTTGGTCATTCAGCCGCAAACTGCGCAATGTAACACCCCGCGAAAGGCGGGTGCTAAATTGGCAAAGACGGAGCCAAAGAAAAAATTATATTGTGTAAACTGCGGTTTGTTTGGCCATCCAGCATCATATCGTGGATGCCCCCGATATCAGGATGCATAACTCAGAAATCAACCAAAGCCAGCTCAAGTGCGCCGCGGTACAATTCCTTCAATCTTCGTCAAGCCCGGGGGTCAAACTTCGTCAACTGTGATTGGGGAGGTGACAATGGAATTTCGATCAGGCGGCCCTTTGTTTCTAGAATATTAATGTGGCGGCACATTCTTCACGCCACAAGCAAATCCTGTTCCCGCGGCAGGTCTTCGTTTCGCACCATAGCACCACAAGCAAACTCGTTCCGAGAAAGTGAAAAATCAATTGAGCCGTTCTTCTCGATTCTCACAAGGGGGGAGAATATATACCGGGACTATATACCGGGACAAGCTCAGGCCTCAAGAAACGAGTTCTCCTTCCGTCGAGCTACAGGTATCGCAAGAATCATGATTTTGTAATAAAACCCGTCTAATTGAAGAGCGTTGTTTCTGTCACACAAACACTGACCTCTTTGTTATCTCAACCTATGCAACTGGATAACAAGTTCTCAAATTCAAGAAGGAACTCGATTCCTTGTTTGAAATAGTTGAATTTAATAGGTTGCGTAACTACTATATTCTAGCCGGTGATCTAAAAGCCCGACACACACGATGGCTAAACACAACCAATAATCCAAAAGAGGTATCCCTGAAATTGCATACTATAATATATACTTCTTCTCACACGCTCCAGCAATATTTATTGGCGATTTCAGGACTACAACCATCCCACATTGGCTTTGCTGAAATTACACCTTAAGAATGTCCGGAGCTTGATCCGTTCATTCTTCAGGAGTGAGATCAGTAACCAATGGTTGGAGAAGCTAAGGGGTATTAGCCCACAGGATCCAGATGGACTTTTCACATAAGTGAGCAACGTTTTTCGGAAAAAGTCTCGAGTGAATGTCTCGAATCTCAAAGTCACTAGCAAGGAGATAAATATTCTTGATAAGGCAGGTATCACGTGACTCCGGATAATGATGGAATTAGGATTGTAATCGATGATATAGATAAACTTGCTCTGATCGGAACGTATTATGACTTAGTCCATCTACCAAACCCTGAGAGAGGGACCCAAATACTTGCTGAGATCGTTGAAGCGAAAGTTTCCGACTTCAAATCTAGGCTGAACGACGAATCCATACTTCAGATCAATAAAATATTGACGTCCGACCATATAACGGGATATCATCTTATTGATTATTCCATTAACCATGAGGACTTGTGTCTCATATTTGGCAAAATAAACAAGAAGAGATCAAGCGGTATTGACGGTATTCCAAATATAATACTTCGACATTTGCCTGAGGTGGCTATTAGAAATTATTGCATATTGTTCAACAAAATGTTAAACAACTCGTATGTCCCAAACCTGTGGAAAAAGGCCAAAGTGTTCCCGATTTTAAAGAAAGGGAAGGAAATTTCATGCCCCAAGAGTTAACCCCCAATTAGCCTGCTGCCTTACGTCAGCAATGTGTTCGAAGTGATACTCAATCAAGCACTAAACGCCCACATCAAGAAATATGAATTGATGCAGAATTGCCAGTTTGGATTCCGAGGAAACTAAACAACAAGGAATGCGTTGGAGCGTGTCTCCTCGATATGGAGAAAGCATTCGATACGGTTTGGTTAGATGGACTAATTTGTAAGCTCCGTCAGGACAGGTTTCCCCGAGACCTCGTCACCATGATGTGTTGTATGTTGTACAGAAAAACGTTTCTCGTTACTGATGGATATCTGACAACGATGCACGATTTCAAGGTCCTGAATGGTCTACAGCAAGGAGCAGTAACTCGCCCAAAGCTCTTCTGTTTATTCATTCGTAATCTCTTGAACAGCTTTGATTTCAACGTGTCGCGAACACGATCATTAGTAGCGCTTGCTGATGACCTAATTATCTATACGGCTGATCGACAAGCTTCAGAAGCTTCAAAAAATGTTAACAACGTACAGTTCTATACGGACAATTGGCGAATGAAAGTGAATGCGCAAAAATTCGAAACGATTTTGTTTCGATCACTGCTCCTGTTGAGACATAAAACGTAATGGGAGAGATTTCCACATTATATCGGGGGAGGGAAGTTCTGAACGGGTTCGGCATAAATCCTGCGTAAGATACGGTGTTCATCGGGATCAGCATCTGTACTATAATCAACATGTTAAAATCATGCACAGTAAAGCGCTCAAGGTGTACATGATCGAAAGGTCAAAGTTATCTGCTAGGCTTTGGTTCCACCAGTCTTGAAATACGGATGTCAGACCTGGTACAACTAGAGTGCTAGTATGACGGAAAAGTTACGAGTTTTCGAAAAGAAATGTCCTCGTGCATGTACTGTTCTGTACAGAAAACCAGAGACCGATTGGAAACATTGCATATCTAACGCAAAACTTTATCAAACTGCCAAAGTGACGAGGGTCAGTAGTTTCATTTTGAAGCTGATTCGAAATCACATCGCGAATTCTCTTACTGTGAGCGAAAATCCCTGAATTTCACAGCCATTCCACCCTACAGACGGGTACATTAAGACTCGTCTCACTACTGGCTTCATTCCTCCGGAATTATTCGTGTATTTGGACATGAATCGTTATGTTTTTGATTCTGACAGTGTTCTGATTATATAACATGTGTATAGACGGGCCACCAAAAAGAAGATAGAATATCCTCCGAATTTGAGTGCGAGGGTTCAACACTGGCGATGGAGATACTCAGTTGCAAGATATGTTAAAATTGATCGATCTGAAACGCAGAGATCTAAGTATTGGTGGCTGAGTGACAATATCTAAATTCGTAGTTCGCGTTTTTTTTTTGTTTACTAGCTCATTATTGCTACGTGTTAGTGTTCCGTAGTTTGTTGTGTTTTCGTTGTTAATAAATAGTGATAGGTATCTTTTAGAAAAGGGATATTGTTGTTATTTTATATCAGAATCAGGATAATTGTTAGAGTATGTTATGAGATTTAAGTTAAATCAAGTAGTTATAAGCCAAACAGATAAGTCCTATTCACAATTTTTATATGTTACAATTACAATTATGTTTTAATTTCGAGCGCCTTTTGTGCCAGTAAGTTTTATTGAATTGTTAATTTTGATTTAGCTTTATATTCTTTGTATCATATGGTTATCGCAATGAGGCACATTTTGACTTTTTTCGAGTTTTGTTTTTGACGAAAAGTGAAAAAATATCAAAATGAAATTTTTAATATTAATTTTTTAAGTTGAAAATAAAACAATGAGTTTATATGTGACCATAGAATATGGTTACATGCACCCACTCACAAAATATCCAAGTAGGGTAGCTATGGGAAACCCGCTGTCTCCGCTCATCAGTGATATTTTCTGAAAACATTGAGATGACTCTAGAAGGACTATGTTTGTTGCCTAAATTCTGGATCCGGTATGTTGATGATGTGCTGGCTGTAGCAGAGAGGGAGAAACTGGAGAAAGCATTTAACATGATTAAAGCATAATTAGGACCATTGCTGCAACTTCTTCACTTCCGTTTGCCCGAAAAATGGCAATGTACCATGGCATGATACACCGGGTTCTGACCATCTCCTTATCGAATGACGAAAGACGGAAATACATAATTAAGACAGCAGAAATCAATGGATATAATAACGATAGCATCCATAAAATAATAGCCAAAAAAGAATACCAAATCAGACAGGATGGACTAACAACTCTCTTCTCACAAACTAAACAGTTTGGAAACAGGCGATTCTTACTTCAGGTGTCGCTCAGGGATCTATCCTCGGCCGGGATCTGTGGATCATCTCCTACGGTGGACAACTGCGCCTTAAACTGCCAGATGAGTCACGCTTGATCAGTGCGGACGATGTTAGTTGCTGGACGCACAGTAGACCATGCGCAACTTAGACTCAATATGTTAATGCGCAGGATAATGGACTCATTATGACCACTCATGGTTTCAAGCTGGTATTGGAAAAAACCGAAGTGGTCATCCTGACAAAGAAGAAAATCTCCAGAGTAAGGCTGATTGAATCGAAATCAGCAGTAAAGTACCTGGACGTCCTGATTCACTCGAAGATGAGTTTTTCTCGACCATTCAGGGCAACAGCTGATAAGGATGCAATGCGTGTAACAACACTCACCCGATTAATGTCTAACATAGGGGAACCCACCACATCAAGGAGATGATTGCTAATACGCGTTGTGAAGTGGGTTCTGCTCTGTGGGTTTGAACTGTGGGTGACGCTCTCAAAAAGGAGTTACACGGGAAGCGGTTAACAGAGGTGCAGAGACAAGGAGCGTTGCAAATCTCATGCGCATATCGAACTGTTTCCGGGGCTGGGAATCGCTTGGGTAGTTTCCATTGGCTTCCTTGCGAGAGGGCGCAGAAGTAATTACCTGCGCAGAGGCGAAGACCGAAGAGAAGAGATCCCCGGGGAAGAGAGACGTTGCTCTCTCAGTGATTGTCAGCAGTCCTAGTAACAAGACACAAGGGAAGGTGGACAGCACGTCTGGTTCATGACCTGACGCCGTAGCTCAGTCGAGGGCATGGTGACACCGATTTCTACTTGACCCAGCTCCTAAGCGGGCAGGGTTGTTTTCGGTCCAACCTGCACGAAATTGGCAGAGCACGGTTTCCTGAATGTGTGTTTTGTGTAGGAGAGTTAGATGACGCTTGTCACACATTCTTCTCTTGTAAAAGATTGAGCCAGCAGAGTGGGGACCTCTTCAGCGAAATCGGAGAGCTCTGTCCGGAAACTATGGTTAGAGAAATTTTGAAAATGAAATCAATTGGAATCCCGTGGCACATTATGCTCGGGCAGTGCTGATACAGAAGAAAGCTTTATTGGAGCGCTGGGCGGCATCGGGGATGGGGGGATCTATTTTCTAGCACTTCCTTCCTCTCCATTCCTTTCCGCTGAAGAAGAGATTCTTATAATCCGAAGATCCCTCTAGGCTTAGGAGTCCGAAGTCTAGCCAAAAATAATGTGTCAAACGGTTCCAGGCTAGGTTATCTTCCTGACAGGGGAGGTGTTTACTGGGTAGTCCAAAAGCATTGCGCGTCTGGGAGTTCCACACTCAGGGCGAACACAGCCTTCGCTGCCAGACGAGTATCAGTTAGACACAAACATATGGTTAGACAAGCTGAATGTGATGATGATTGATATGAGAGTAACAAGGAAATGATCTGACGATAAAATAAAACTTTGAAATTGTGGAAAGTTTCACTTCTTCAGAAGCTGACTTTTATGGCCAAGGTAGTCAACAGTAGTCAAGAACACAAGAGATCGGGACTCAAGGATTCGGCAGGGTTATTCCAATAAAAGATTTATTATAGAAAGCTTGGATCAAATCTGCTAAAACACTGATTAAATTGCACCTCTGTTTTTCAATGCTTTCAACAAACTTTTTTTTTGTGCTGGCAACTTTTTTGTGTCTGGTTTTGTCCTAATAAAAATTTGGTTTATTTACCTTAAGATACTTAATATGTATGATGGCATTTTTAAAATTTATATTGTGTTCTATGTTCATTTGAAAATTGTGTTTTGTTTTACATCATAAAAACTGGTACGCATCATCAATGGCAACATAAATGATTTGATGAACGCAGTTAAGAAATAAAGGTGGGGTATGAAATCTATGGCATTCAAAGGGTCTGCTTTGAGCTTGAACAGTATTATGCCTCAATTTAAGGGAAGAAATCCAGCAATAACCAACCTAGGTATTGTCCATTATAAACTATATTTGTATCTTTTATTGGCCTCTCAGGGATATTTTTATGCTGGAAGGTGAATTAAACGGGGTGACTGGATCAGTTGATGTGTCCAGAGATATTGTTACACCGAAAACTGACTCATGTTTGCCTTGGCCAGTGGTATTACTGTGATCATGCCATCTTCTGTTTTAAACAGGACCTTTTATAACTATCCCGATATTTTTTTCTTGTTCATTCCTTGTTCAATGCCATCATATACCTTTCGCAAATAACGTTACCCCTGGTCCTCTAAATCATTTCTAAATATTCATGTTTAAACAATAACAATGCTTCCTCATCACTTAGCTCTCTGGATGAGCTGTGAGTAGAACTTATTCATAATCATAGCCTTACTACTAACGAAAGTTAAGAATTCGATCAACCTGCCAATTTAACAATATATCACGACAATTTTCCTACTGCTTTCGTATTTGTAAGCTAAATATATTGGCGGAAGAATATCAAGGCGAAGGGGGAGGTAAGTAGTCACTTAAGTTTTTGTTCATACACGATTGCTCAATTATGCTGTTACATAAGAAAAATAATTCTTACATACATTCACTTCATTATAAAAAATTGAAACTTTGGAAGCTCGTTATACGTCGTTCGTTTTTTTAAGCTCTCTATCTTGCAAAGCTCGTTTTGGTGATGGAGTATTCTTATCTCTTTCTTTGTGATGCCTATATATGTATTTACTTTATGACTAAGATAAGAAGAATTTTGTTTGTATTTTTTTAAATTTTGATATCAACTTGTCGTCTAACGCGAATACCTATTTCAACAGTTTTGATTCAAAACTCTAATACAAGTTTGATTATTCTTTTGTTTTTCCTGTCAACCAGATTGTTGCCCGGCAGTCTTTTTGCTGTTTGCGCGTTTGCAAGGTTGTTGAATCTGTTCGACTCATGAGTAGTTTCTAAGATTACAAAAACTCTCCAATGGTGTCTTAATTTGCAAATTCTTAGAGCCTGAATTCCAACTTGATTTATCATAGAAAATAAAAAAGTAATAATGTCGAAAATAAATAAAACAAGAAAATTGGGTGATTGAATTCATTCAATTTTTTTGAATTAACAAACTCTCTGGTAGTATCAAAATTATAGAGGGCATAGAGATTTTATTGATGCTGGTTCAGTATGCTCTAAATATTCAAATACGTATGAAAGATGAAATTGCTTAAATTTTGAAAAATAAAAATCATTCATTAGAGGGCAGTGTTAAAGCAGGAAAAAGGAGATTAATTTATTGCTTATAAGGCATATGAAATTAGAGTTTAATCTGTTTCTCGAAATATTTTATTTTATTTTTGAATGAACCTCTGTAAAACTCTTTTATTTTCTAAATAATTTATGCGATATAGATGAGACAAGCATTATAGATAAATTTTGACAGATAAATGTTGATCTTGAAGGATCGTCAGGATATGATAACCTTAGAAGGTTAGTATTGCATTGAGACTCTAAGCAACCTACAGAGATCTAACTTGCCATCTGTCGTACGACGACGTGTATTGAATAAAAAGCCCTTGGATTGCTGCGAGAAATGTTCTAAGGTAGCATAGTCTATTCCCGACGGGTATGTCTTCAACGACACATTGGACCGAAAACAGGATGATCGCAAAATTTGGCTTCTAAACCTTAACGAATTTCTAGCAATGGCAAAGCGTTTCAAAAATTATATCAGTTGATTTTGTTGTATTTGCATTATGCGGAGAGGACAATGAAGGCTTCCTGACAAAAGCAGACAACAGTATTGATTTCAGAATTGAGTATGCACTAAATTTTTCATTCTTAACATATACAAACCGCAGGAAATTATCGGTTCAAAAACGAACTTAAGTGCCTGAATAATTTTGTGAATTACAACAGCCAATGAAAAATTACCAAAATTGGCAACTCAAACTTTTATATATCGAGAAAACAAGGAAATTTATTTCAAACCTGGTTCCATTTATCTTTTGAATGTGAGTAAGTGAGCCCCAGAGATTTATTTAGACCTGAATGTTATTCTCAGAAGTTTTTGGTAGATCAATTTAGCTTATAATTTTACTAGCTTGCATAAGCCTAACCAATTACATGAAAAAACTCAATTTATGTTCCCGCAAAGAGGAGAATAATTATCAGAGCAACATTATTTCAAAACAGCTTAGGGTGGATATGAAGGTAAAAATAAGTAAACAATTAGAAAAGTTTGGAAAGGTCTTTTGATCCAAAAATTGAGACAACATTGCACTACTCCTCTATGAATTAATACCAAAACAATACATACATTTAGCATAACATGCAAGATGTATACATCTGAATGGAATCCTGAAGCTGTAGCGTCCCTAATTGCATTTCATTGACGACTGTTATGCATGCAAGTTGTAAATAAACAGAAAATAAATTACAAATGCTATTTCATTAATATCTCATCGTCTTCTTTGAAACTTTCAAATTCCTACGCTACAAACATAATTCAACAAAATCAAATACATCTTAGCAATTAAAGTCGAAATAACTTGTCAATTATCAATTTTGCCTGGGTATTCCCGATGCAATCCATTCAACTGCGTTAGATAGTATCTGAGTATAAAGTCTTACACTTGCAGATATTTGGATAGGTATGAATGTGTGACACAACATGAATGTAATATGTAAAGAAGAATTCAATTCAGATCGTTTCGACACATCCGGCGCCTCTTTAAATAGTTTTTATAAATTTTTAAGCGCAATTCCACTGACAAATAGATTTTCAAATGAATTATGTAATTGCACTTCTGCATTCTTAATTAATGTTCGTTATGGCTTAGTTTAAGAGCAAGAAAGGTGAGAAATGCTGTGGAAAAAAAAGAGCAGAAAATTTGCTCGCTTCTGTATTCACTTCATCATTACGAATAATATTTACTATTTAATGGATTTAGGAAACAATCAAAAAACTGCCTTTAATGTTCACGTACTTTATAACATGTAAGCATACTTTTTTGTTACTTTTTAAACTTCTTTATTTTAATTAATATTAATACTAGGAAATCATATTTTCTTCAATTTGAGTGTACCAGGACCTGTTAATGTCCTATTCATACGAAACTTTTCGAAGGAGTTTTCATTTATTTTCATTTCACTGAAAGATTGCTGCATTATTTTGTTTACTTTACAATACCTTCTTTGATTTTTAGAGCAGAATACAAAAAGGAATACAATTTTTTTTGCATGATGCGTTTCGCTGGAGTAATCAGCAATTTCAAATGGCAACCATTGAGCTTAAGGGCTCTTCGTAGGTTATCAACTTCATAAAAGCAATCTATTTATTACCACGAATTATCTTCAAAATATTTATCTAGTACAAAGGACTTTGGCCAAAGAATTGAGATAAAAGAACATCTCTATCGAAACAGTGTTTCAAAAATTTCAATAATACATTTTTTTGCGCGGGTTGCGGGGGGATTACGGGCGTGCAGCGGGGAACGGCGGGTAGTCTGGGCAGTATACGTACGAGCATTGCCGAGAAACGACGCCATTTGTGTTGCGCGGAGTCCAAAATGGCTTCCAAAAAGTGTAAAAATGACGTAAACTCTTTTTGTTACATTTGTGGCGAATTCATTAAAGTAAGGGCTAAAAAATTTAGTCTTTTGACAAATATAAGACTTTGTGAAGCTTATAACGTGTAACGTGTGTATTTATATATGTATGTTATTTTTTTCAGCTTAGAAAAAAGGAGAAAAATTATGTATGAAGTTCGCAGTACCAAGAATATGGAGGGAGCCCACTAATCACATCAATGATTGCTACTTTTGTGTAGTTGATCCACGCAAGCGTCGGGCAAAAATGCCAAGAAGATTAAGTACCCAGATCTACCATCAACAACCGCTCCAGTACCCCACAGTGAACATTTTCCTGTGCCTTCCCGTTCAAAACCGAAGGAACAGCTGCCGCTATCACAAATGTCTAGTTGTAGCGAATCCAGCGAATTTTTACCCGAATCAGTATCTGTAGAACCACATCTTATAAATTCAGAAGAGTTTAATGACTTAGTAAGAGACTTACACCTGCCTAAATTTAAAGCAGAAATATTAGCTTCCCGGCTAAAACAGTGGAATTTGTTCAAGAAGGATGTTAATATAAGTGATCAAAGAAAGCGTTATGAAATATTTTCTGGATTTTTTACAAAGGAAGACGGACTTTGTTATTGCAATGATGTGAAAGGTTTATTTGTAGCAATCGGAATCCCTTGCGTTCCTTCTGAGTGGCGTCTTTTCATCGACAGCTCTACAAAAAGTTTAAAAGCAGTCCTCCTTCATAATGGAAATAAATTTCCATCTCTACCTCTGGCTCATTCTGTAATGCTAAAAGAAAATTAAGAAAGCGTTAAAATGGTGCTTCAAGTATGAAGATTATGCCTGGCCAGTGATAGGGGATTTTAAGATGGTGGGTTTTCTGGTGGGAATGCAAGGCGGATACACGAAATATCCATGCTATCTTTGCTTATGGGATAGTAGAGCCGACACACTTCACTACAAGCAGAAGTCATGGCCTAAACGGATCGAATTTCAGATAGGAAAACATAATGTCAAGAATGAACCCATTGTGAAGGCCGATGATATTTTGATGCCTCCGTTGCATATAAAATTAGGCTTTATGAAACAATTTGTGAAGGCTCTTCGTCAAAACTCTCCAGCCTTTGAATACTTAAAGAGTTTTTTCCCTAAATTGTCAGAGGCTAAAGTTAAAGCTGGTATTTTCGTCGGTCCACAAATTAAGAAAATAATGGCCTGTGAAGAATTCCTAGAGTTACTGAGCGCCCACCAAAAACAAGCGTGGCTCAGCCTTAAAGCAGTGATCCATGGCTTTCTTGGCAATAAAAAAGCCACAAATTATGAAGAGCTCATTTCTAACGTGCTTGATAATTTCAAACTCATGGGTTGCAGAATGTCCCTTAAAGTGCATATGCTACATGCTCACTTAGACCAGTTTAAAGATAACTTGGGGGCATATTCAGAAGAGCAAGGAGAACGCTTTCATCAAGACGTGATGAACTTTGAACAGCGTTATCAAGGACAATACAATGAGAACATGACGGGTAACTACATTTGGAGTTTAATACGAGAAAGTTCTTACTTACACAAAAGAAAAACCAAAAATGTTCATTTTTAAAGCTTTTTTCTGTTTATTTTACATATTTAGATATTTAACTTTATTGTTCTTTCTAAATAAAAGTGATTGACATATAAATTAAAGTTCTTTTTTTTACTTTTGTATTCTACTGAATTAAATAATTTAGATTTTCTTAAAATTTGAAATTTCGTTCTGGTTGCTACAAAAGCAAACTTTATTAGATAAAAGTATTTTTCCTTGTTTAGTTAGACATAATTAATCAAAATCAGCACCACAGAACTCGGACTCAAAAATCGTGTTTACTTGTGTTATAGTACAATTAAATAGACATGAGACTTTCGGAAAATCCACTTATTTTCGCTAAATTCCCACTTCTAAGGGAAGCAAATCGCATTCGAAAATTTTCGAAAATCGAGCATCCCGGGTCACCAATCCCAGAATTTCTACGTGCCATCATAATTTTGGTGCTGTCAAGTGCCCTTGTGTTGTTCCTTTCTTATTTGCGAGTGCCATGCAATGCAATTCATGGCACTCGTAAATATGGCTTAAAGTTTCCTTAAATTTCAGACAAAGAAGGAATTGCTTACGTACTAACTCCTATGACTCGTATGAGTCCCTGCAGAATTATGTTCATTTGCCGGCATCCCATACCATCGATTCCTTAAAGCAAATTTTAGAAAAGAGTAAAAAAGGCATGTCCCAAAGTGCAATTTTCGCGGGAGCGAATTTAGCGGATGATTTAACATGATGCGGATATAATTTGTCAATTCTTTTCGTTAAAAATAATTGCAAATAATTCTAGATTTTCAAACAATTACTCGAATAAATTATATTGAATTGAATGTTTAGATGTTAGCCTGGACTTTGAGGACTTCTATGGTGCGTTTCGAAATCTTGTCTATTTGTCAAATAGTTTTAGTCCTCTGTCTCTTTCTCTATGTTTCTAGTCGTAAGCCCTTGTACGTGTCCGTGTTCTAATGTACCATGGAATTCTACAAAGCCACCGCATTGTTCTATTCTACAGGGATTGAAGTCATTTTCATGGGTTTGGCTGTTTGACAGAAAGCAATACTGCGATAGAGTAGTTTCAGTCGAATTATTTTCAGGAGCCTACTGCCCAGAAGAGTATTCCTAGGCAATAGGCTCGTTTTTTGTGGATATTGTTTTTCCATCTAAGTCGGTAATCTAAAGCGAGTCCTAGGTATGAGGCTGTTCTGTTCCATCTGTTCTATGTATAAAGCTGTTGGGAGTTGTTTTCTACGTTCGGAAATATAAATGGCTGCTGGCTTTTCTTTGTTAGTCTGTTATCGTTTTGACAGAGATATGGAGTTTTAAGGTGATGACTTTTGCTTGCCTTGAATTATAGTATATGCATGTGTGTCTGCATATAATGATACTTCAACATTGTTTAATAAGATTTGGATGTCTGTGGTGTACAGGTTATAAAATATTAATGAACTGGAACTGCAGCCTGAATAGTTTGCAGACTCGAGAGATGATCCCCTACAATGGCTCTAAAAGATCGACCTTTAAGAAAATTTTGTGTGAGATGAATGTGTGATAGACCTTATCAAGGAGTCTAGATAAGTCAAAAACAGCGAAGCCTGTTGATTTCCTGCGGCTAAACCCATTTTTATGTACTAGACTATCCTTGCCAACTGCAGTTCCCTTGCCAATGCTTCGCTGAAGCCGAATTGTTCATCAGGGATGATATTCCCGGCTTTTTTCGAGATTGAGGAGAGAAGAGTTATGGGTCTCCAATTTTAAGGAAAGGCATGGTTTTCTCCGGGCTAGGGTATGACTCTTAGGATAGCTGATTACCATGTTTATGGAAACCTGCGTAAGTGGAAAATCTTGTTCATTATGTCTGTTAGGGTAGTAATTATATTACCTAGGAGCTAATGAACATTTTGCTGGTAACTTTGTCGGGCCTGGGAGCTTTTCGTGTGTTAGGTTTAGTATTTGTTCTTTGGTTTCTTGTATAGGTGGCCGTATCGCATCCTCTACTGAGCTTGTTCACTTTTCTTCTTCTACTCTATCTATTGATAAGCTTCTTTAGTCTCATTATGAAATCTTTGCCAAAGTGCTCATCTTGGCAGGTATGTTCTTGAAATTGTACCTCTAGCGTGTCTTCAAAGGCTTCCACTTTTCCCAGTTTGTCGTTCTTCATACCACTCGCATCATTTGTTTGTGGCGGAGACTCTCCATAAGGCGTTCCCGCCAAGCTGAAGGCTCTGCTAGAAACTTTCCCATCCATCGTTTCGAAACTGATGAAAACGGTCCAAATTTCGGCCTAGGGTCAACTGTGCACCTGCCTCTCCTCCGATACTGATTCTTCCCCATCATAATGATTTTAGTTTTCGGTGGGACTTCAAAGTGCTTGTATTCCCTTATCGGAGTTGTGATTTTACTTTCCTCATTTGCCTGCTTCATATTATTCGTTACTATTTCTATAGTTTTTTCGAGGTTATTATTTATTTTTTTTGTATTTAATGTAATATTTTTTGTATTTTTTGTATTTAATAAATTTATTATATTTTTGTATTTAATTCTTGGGTGAAATTTCATTAGCCAGATGGTCATGAAAAGCTTTCGGTTTCCTCTTGGTTCTTATCGTTTCGTCTTTGAAGGTGTCCTCAATGAAGAAGTGTGATAGGTCTAGAAGTCAAGGTGTTCAAAGTGGTGGTGTTATTCAAAATGTCTGTTGTTTGGTGGATTCTATATCGAAATTACTACAAACTCAAACAAATACGTCTATCCTTTGATGGGTGCTGCTTCTGCCGTGTGTAATTGTGATGTATGAATCAGATGGTGGCTCACGTTTGACCGTTCCTCCTCCCCTGCCTGTCAATCTGTCAATTCTGTCTGCGATGTCTTTTTTTATTGTTTATCGTGATGTAGACCAACAAATTTCACCCATCTAGACTGACCATGGCAATTGCCCGACGAGGATTCAAATTCTTAACAGTTTCGACACATCGGTTGTCCGTTGCGGGGTTTCATAGCTTCCACATTGCAGATAAGATGGCGGATCGCACTTATATTGAATATTGATGTTTTTCCCTTCGGAGGAGTACCTTGACTAGTTATGAGGAGCCCGCCTGTAATTTAGCCAGAAAATTACTATGGGGTGGAAAGTCTAGCGATTTCTGTCCCTCTTTAATATCTTCTATGGCTACTCCATTAAGGCCTCGTATAAAACGTTCAGATTTCTTTCCTCGGGTAGGAAGCAGGTGTGATACTGCCACTTTTTTAACTTGTCATGTCTATGTCATGTCATGTCTATGGTATTATTTGAATTCCCAGATGAACCCGTTTCGCTGATATCGTACAAATTAATCTTTGGTTCAGTATTCAGTTCAGTAATGTCCATTTGTGCGTCTCCCGAAGGATGGATGATACTGTACGTTTCTGTCTAAATTGTAGTGGGAGACGTTTTTGATGTGGTGGGATTAGCTTATGGATTTTTTTTGGGTAGTTCTTAGTTGTGGCATAATAGTGGACAGCTTCTAGCATGGCAGGAGCGTCAAATCTTCATCTTTTTTCCGTTCTTTCTTTTTGTATTCCTCTGACATTTCTTTTCTATGGCATCCCCTTCTTTTCCTCTACCAGGCAACCACAAAAGTTCTTTCGGTTTTTATATGTCATAATAAAAAGCTCGCCAATTTCTTATCATAAATTTGTATTCGGAGAAGTAGTCATTATTTGTTTTAGTGACCTTCTGCCAACGCTGTAAAAGATCATAAATGCTATTATAAAAGTTCACATTCTTTGACTGAAAAAAACAACTTTATTTCGTTTTCGACATCCTTTCTAGTTCGGAACTGTCAATTTCGCATATGGTTGTCCATGGCTCGGAACAAGTGGTAGTCCGATGGAGCGATGTCAGGGAACTACTTTGGATGTGGAAGAATTTCCTGTCCAAGCGAGTTGATCAGCTCTACAGTCGTCTTTGCTGTCGTCTTTGTTCTGATGGAACAGAACACCTTTCCTGTTCACCAAAGACGGTTGTTTTTTTGCAAGTGCCGCTGCAACCCATGGTAGCTGGGCCAAGTACACACCTGTATTGATGGTTTGGCTGCTCGGGAAGAACTCAAAATGAATGACACCGGCCGTGGTCCACCATACGCTCAACATGACCTTCTTTTGGTAAAGATTTGGTTTGGCAGTCAGGTCGGGAGGGTCATTTGGTAATAATCAATGGTACGTTTGCTTCCTGTTATCATAAAGAACCCATTTTTTATCACACGTAACAATGCGGTCGAGAAACGGTTCCTTCTTATGACGAGAGAGTAGCGATGAGCATATGGTGAGCCTCTGCTGTTTGTTCGCGATGGTCAGTTGGTGAGGAACCATATTACAGAGCTGCCATGGTTTTTCCAAGTTGATTCAGGTGGCGACGGATGGTTTCATCGGATACCTTGAATCTTTCCGCTGACTCCTGCCATGTTGAACTCTTAAATCCACTCCGATAGCCTCTTTCAATTGCACCTCGTCAAATGAAGATGGGCGACTGCAGCTAGGCTGATCTTCTAAGGTCGTATCACCACTTTTAAACGTTTTGTACCAGATTTGTGCAGTAAGCACCTTTCTGTATTCTGCCTAAACGCACTACAAATTATTCTGGGAGCTTCTGCAGCGTTTGTATCCAATTTCAACTCATACAGTAAACATGCGCTAATAACCATGTTTGACACCGACATCTTCATTGCTACCAAACACCAATTCTGTCGACTAGATGAATCGTCTACTAATGTAAACAAAGCACTACTGGATGAGCTTTCAGGAAACCATAAGCACGCCCTCTTTCGGCGAATGGTCGTGGCTCCCTGGGCATTCGAATATGTCACCGAGCGTAAACCGAAAGAACTTTTGTGGTTACCTGGTACTTCAGAACAAGAGGTCGAATTTTTAAGGAGTGGCTGATTTATTGGAGCTCGGTTGTTGGAACTCGGCTATTTGCTCCTTTAAGGAGATGTTTTCCCGACGTTGGTCGGCCAACGCGTCGAGTATCATTTGGAGTCGTTCGTGACTCAATTTAAAAGCAGCTTAGCCTTCAGGACATCCCTTAGGTAATTGTTCGTGGTCTCGGCTTCGTCGGTCGACATACTTCTTCTTTTTCGGGTCCTTTTCCCCGCATCCTGCACTTATAGTGCAGTTCGTCAATTTTTTATATTCTTGGATTCTTATGATTTGTTAGATGGGAACTAGATGAATCCTTCAGTAAGGAGATATTTACGGCTTGAATTACGGCTTGGAATGACGGGAACAGAGCTAGGGGACTTATAAAGCTTCTCTCAAATGAAATTCTGGACCATAAAATGATTTCTAAATGAAAGCACGATGTCCTGGGGTCTATGTGCCAATGTTTCAAACAATGTGGGAGTCAAAAGTATAATAAATTCTTAAAATAATAAACTAGTGGAAAGCCTAACTTAATCTGTGTTTGTGTCTCAACTGAATATCAAATATTCCAACAGTGCTGAACGTAAATGGAATATAAGAAAATTATTTATTTATGCAAAGCTTTTAATCATCATCTGCGGATGATCGGCACTCTACTCAAGATAAATTAATTTAAAAAAGTCTAATGTATACTTTAAAATGGTTCTTATCATATAAACGCCATGATCAAGAATACATAATTTATGATTTGAAAATCACTACCGTGGTTCATTGTACCATGAAAGATTAAATAAAACATGGATTAATTATGAATATAGAAAGATCAGCAGAGAAATGTTAAAATCTTTTTAACCAGGAAACTATGAAGTGAAGCGACAAATGACTTTGTAAGACATCAATGTGAATTGGAACTATCAATTATCCTTACATCATTCAAGTCTTTGCTAGCCAAACATGTCCCATTCCCTGTCAGCTATCAATCAGCGTTGAGATTACGTTAGACTTCGCCGACAAATCACTACTGTAAAATTGATGGTATTTTGTTTGAACCCCTGAGATCAGGGCTAATAAATCAGTGTTGTTCATAAATAACAACTTATAGGTAAAGTTTATTTAATGTTTTAAAACGTTCATAACTTCTTCATCCGCGATTCAGAAGTTTTCACGATCATCAACAATGTGGTAGACCAAAATAAGATTTGGTCTCGGTCTCTTAGTCGGTTGGTACAGTTTTATTGGTCTCTCTGGTCAGTGATGGTCATTTGGGTCATTGGGTCATGAGACAGAGGCTCAGTCTCCTAATATTTATTTATGTAATCATGAGTTTTCCGGCGGTGTGCGTTGCTGAGTTCTAAAATATCTTTACTTTTAATAAGACTCAGTAATATGAATCTTGTCGAACACAAATCAGAACTTCCGAAAGGGAATCCCGACCTGAATTTAAGATATCAAATGAAATTACTGACCGTATTGATTGCTGGCAATCATTGTAAAAACTTGAAATTGATGGCTTAAATAACGTCCTTAAAATTTCTTCTACAGAAAGGTGTCGCAACACATCGTTGGGTTTCAAAATGAATTATGTTATCTAGTTATAAATCGGTAATAATTGCAAATGCTCTTGTTGTAAATATTCACATCACGTTTGAATGAATTTTATGATACATTCATCACCATGGCTTGTTAGATTCACAAAACAATGCAATACATTTTATATTGCGTACATAAAAATTCAAACCATTCAAATTTTGTGAGCTTTTATCAGATATAATGCAACGACAAACGTTTTTACTTTGTATATCACCTGCAATTTAATTTTCTTGCTACCTTTCCTGTTCCATTTGAAATGCTAGCAAAGAAATCAAGACGTGAAGCACGGACTGTAAAACATTAAGGAAACTTGCTTTGTCTGTTAAATCAGAATTTTATCATTCCATAATTGTCATGCAACTAGAGCATAAAGTTAAGCGCCAAAGATAACCATGAGAAGATATTTTAAAATGTTAATTGAGTCAATAAAATTTTGGATTAAATTAGTCGCTGATAGTGCGAATGCAGAGAGGATAGTTTTGATTTCAACGGAGTGTAACGAATCGATTTAAATCTTAGTAAGTTCATTGTTAAGTCGAAACAATGGGATGTATATTGAGCCACTTCATGGGTATATTGGGGTGTACATTATTATTATTAATATTATAAATGCTTCAAACAGATGAAACAATGGGAAAACACTAGAGAAAATTGATTTTGAAACGTTCATATGACAGAACAATACCTTGCACATATGAATGAATGAATGAATGAATGTGAAATTAATAAGAGTGATGATATTTCAGGCGGAAATTATCGTTTCAACATAGAGTTATTCAATATTACACTAGGAATATTGGGAATCGATGGGCATACACACTTTTCCTCAAATTATTTGTATTGAAAATGATCGCACGAATGAGTATCATAAATACATAAACGGGCCTTTCAATAGTCAGTATATATCACTTTGAACGGTAAGCTGATAAGTTTTCCAATATAATTCAGCAATCTTTTCAGCGTAAGTTCTATATAAGTTGAAAATTTTCAATTTTTATCTTGTAATTAAGTCTATTTCCGCTCTGAATGTGGGGCTCCAATACGCGCAACACTTCTAACAACACACGTTTCTATCAACCTGAGAACTGGCCTGGAACTGTTTGACAAATTTCTTAGATCTATGTCTCGTGTTCCTCCGCCTAGGGGTGCTTTCATATTACGAGAATCCCTTCCCAGCGGGAAGGAAGCGATACAAATGAAATGCTAAAAAGTGATCCCTCCATCCGCGACGATTCCCAAAGCTCTGCTATCTCTTCTTTAAGTATCAGCACTACTGGAGCATATTTGCCGCGCGATTTGTCTATCATTTTTAGCTCCCCATGTTCGCTGGATAGGTCACAGTGCTATTTTCTTCTTCTTTTACAAACAAAAAGGATGCAACAAGCGTCATCTACCCTTCTGTACAAATCACCCAGTTATCCCTGACCTGCCATCTTGATCAGGTAAGACTGATGAAAGCATGCCCGATTAAGGGCTGGGTCAAGTATAAATCAGTCTTACCATACCTCAGAACAGGGATCAGTCGGACAGTGCACCTTCACATTGTGTCTTGCTCCCACGACTGCTGTCTGTTGTAGAGCGTTATCTCTCTCCTCTGGTGACTTCTTCTTTGTTGTCATCGCTTCTGAGTAAGTAAATATTACTGGGCTCTCTGGCAGAGAGGCGATGGATAGTACCCCTTTCGGTTGAACTTCTTGCTGAAAGTGTTCCCCCATAGTTCTGACCTATTGAGTAAAACCTACTACACAGTTGGATTCACCTCCTTCAACTGGTGGGCCTCCTTATTTTGGCCATGAATCGAGTGAGCGCCGCCTTACGAGCGCCAAGATTGTCAGCTGTTAGTCTGACAATCTTCAAGTCAAGCTGGACGGCCTGAATCAGCGCTTTCCCAACACTGATAGGCCTTAGTTCGGAGACCGTCTTCTTTGTTAAGATAATCACCTGGCTTATATCCAGTGGCAGCCTGAAACTGTTTGCGGTCATCCAAGACGATTACTCCGTAAAGTTGAAATCCGAGTAGTAGAATTCAATTTGTGGCGGATAATACAATTCTGTAAAATTCAGTTTCTTACTCCCCGCATTTTCACTTGCGCATTGTTGACTGCGCGTTCAGCAATTGGCACCACGACATCGCCCACATTGCCGATCAAACCTGACTCATCCGTCAGTTCAAGCCGCAGCATTGCGTCATATGAGATGATTGACAGTTTCAAGCCAAGGATGGAGCACTGAGCGACACCTGAAGTTAGTATTGTTTTTCTGCTACCTTGCTTGAAATCGTAGAATAGCCAGCGGTCCTTTAGGTAGTTCCTCGGAATTCATATCACATATATTAGTTGAAAACGGTTTTCAAGCGCGTCCATAATATACACTCATCAGGCACAATCACATGCATTTCGTACATGCAGAGTAACCAGGGCTCCCGCAAAATGAAATGTTGAGGGCTCCCGCAAGACGATACCCGCTCACCACTTCTGCAATTGCTTCGATGGTGGAGTTACCTCCTCGGCCACGAAGATATGTCCCCGGCAACACAAATCACGTTAAAGAGTCGACCCATTAAGTTCGAAAACTTTCCCGGCTTTGCCTAGCATGCATAGTGGGCATTATGCAGTTTAGGACTCGAGATATCGTATCCCCTTAGTAATCAGCAGAGAATCCTATCATTATCCAGCACACTGGGAACACGCCTTCACGCAGCCATGCGTTGAACGTACTGAGCAGCAGCTCAGGGCAAAAGTGGAAAACGATTTGTAGAACCTCAGCTGGAATCCTTTCTGGTTCTGGAACCTTTGCAGAGTGGTAGAGTGAAAAGGGAATATAGCCCGAACAACTTCTTTCATCTTTTCTGCTGATCTTTTCCGAAATTCCGCATGACTATTGTGCAACCAATTTTGTTCAAAAAGTCAACCAGGTTTTCCCAATGGACTGCAATTAATGAGCCTGTGGTGACATTTTCTAGCTATAAGCTTTCTTATAAACTGATGATCGGATACATACATACCTTTCCCAATCCGTGCTTGCTGTGTAGATCAAACTCGTCGTAGTTTGTGACATTTCCTTCGTTTTTCGGCAATTTCAGGCGACTGCCAGTCTACTTGAGACTTTCCGTGTCGGAGTATTCGTAGGGACATGGAAGACCTGCAGGCGTACGTAATGATTCATAAAGTTTAATTCACCACATTCTTTGCTAGAGGTCCTCCGCTTCCCGCCGCATCATTCGTCAGCGGTGATCGTGCCATATGCACTTCAAAAAACTTCCCAGTACCGCTTGGCCAGTGTTCCACCGGAGCGCAGAAGAATGAGCACGTTGTCTTCGGGAAGCACCGTGGTCGCTGGCTAAGTAATCTTCTAGCATTCTCCAATTTATAACACTTTGTCCGAGGAAATCCGAAGCGAATGTCACGTTAGGTGTGGTTCAAATGCAACGTCATTGACGGAAAGGAGCGTTTAGCCAGTGTTCAATACAGCCCAGTTCTGGCTACCATGTCCAGGACCCGTTTAATCTAAGCATCTGATTGAGCCATGCCCTTTAGTATTTTATTTTATTATTCAATTTATTTATTCAATTCCTTTAGCACTGAAGTCCCCTCCGATGAGCACATGGACTTTTATACTTGAAATAGTGTCCTCTAAAGTATTGAGCGTACCTTGGAAGGATGACAACAATTCGTTCTACATTAGGTGTAAACTGAAGAGTGTAATTCCTAAGCATCGAACCCAAATGAAACCAACTTCTCGCTTCTGGCCCTGCATTTGGAAGTGAGTACTACTCCGACGCCAGACCGTGGCTTCACGGGGTTCGTCAGGATACCATGTTGGTGAGCCTATGTTGTGATGTTGTTCGCTGATCAGCAGAAGTAAGGTGGCATGCCTATCTTTCGCAAACTGTGCGAGCAGATCTTGCGCGATCTTGCTTCGATACTGATTTCATGATTTCAAAATCGCTTAGGCTTAGGCCAAGGCTTCTTGGAAGACCCGACCCTTCCCTTTACCTGGAATGTGTTGCAGACCATCTGGTCTCGGGTCATACTCCTGGCGAAGAACATACTGGACCTCTTCTGTGCAATCTTTCTTTTCATGTCCTGTCTTGCCACAAATGTAATACGAGGAGCTTCTATCGGTTCCATTATATGCCTGTGCGGTATGCCCGTATCACCCCTATTTTTCAGTTTGGTCAACCTGACTTTCGTCTGACTTAATACAGAGAAATAGCATTTTAAGGCGGCTTCTATTTGTAGCGAATCCATAACACAGTAAATGTCTCTAAATTCGAGTGTTGCCATATGCTTGCGTGAGGTAACTTGAAGCCGAGAGGATTACCGTGGACGCCTGCCGTGTGGGGTTAATTCCACAGTCTCCATAGACGGGGTTGAAATAATACGTCAACCAACGCCTCCAACAAGATGGGGTACCAGTTCCTAGTTCCTATCCTATCGACACAGCCATTCATTAAGACTCCCATAAGAACCCAAAATCTCGACCGAAGTCGAAGTCCGGATTTCTCCAAGCTGTCGTGACATCCGGGATCCATACATACGTCACACGTCCTTTTGCACATTCATTCCACCTCGTTTGCTAGCTACTCAACATTCCTTCCACCAGTAGTTTTTGCAACGAGGCCACACTCATACTTTTCGGATCAATGCCTATGAACCATCTATGTTCGTCAACTGGGAGTCACCTTCGTAGTCTGAATATTAATCCTTCGCGGATAATTTCCAGATCGCGCAGTGGGGCACCCATCAGGCTTCAGTAGACACTGTCCGACACACAGGGATACAACATAACAGCGCAACTTGCTGAAAATATCCGATACGTCTCCTGCCAGTTGGACTCATTGAGATAGGTAACAGCTGCTTTTTCTCTGAGAGCCCTTTTTACAGCGTCACAGAACGCATATGGTCCGCACTCAACAAGATCACCTGATCATATTGACTGTACAGCTTTAATTTCAATTTTCTTCCGGTTTCTGTCTTCCTTGATTTCACAGAAGATATCTGCCTAGTATCTATAGTGGGTGGGTTTAACCAGCAGTGTCTGCCAAGAGGTTCCCTATGCTTCTTATTCTTTATCTTAAGTTTGGGTTCCGTAAGATGGTTCTTTGAATTTCGGTTCCTGTGAAGGTTTATCGGCATACATCTTTAGGGCCGCTTTTTTAGCTGCTTTCTTGTCGACGATGGACAGTGCCATCCATAGTCACACAATTCCGTTGCCTCTCATTTTTGCGTGAGACAATAATACCTTCTTTATACGTTTTGCGTAAAAATGAAATAGAAATACTTATAAATCTACTAGTTTTTTTCGATCACTGTCTAAGTGACGTCAGTAGAGAGAACATTTGGTATTTGCGCCTCCGCTAAAGCCGGACGACAGATACACCGAAAAATCAAAAAGGAACTGGCAGCTATTATAAAAAGAAGGTGGTTCAGCTTCTTAGCCCTGAAATTATTTTGTTTTTTCTGGATAAGATTATAGAAGTTGAAACTTTTAAAACTCTTTTTTAAAAACTTTTAAAGCTATTTTTCAAAAAAAAGAATACAAAACCACCAAAGCTTTCAATGGCTCTGCGTCAGTTGACAATGAATCCGAAAAAGCCCGTATGCAACATTTGAGTAGTCAAACCTAACGTCAGTCAGAAGTCTGCACTAGATGAAACTGATATCCAAAAGAAAGAGGTGGTTCCTTGAATATTTGACGAACCAGAAAAAGCATTATAAAAATGAACCAATAAAGGCTTGATTCCTGGCTGTTACATGCCTCTATTTGGGTGTCCAAGCTGGTTGAATCAAGAAAAGACTACAAAATTCAAATTTTACTTACTATTACTTACTTACGATTACTTACAAAGCTTCAATAAAAATTTCGCATCTATCTTCCTAAATCGAAAACCCCCAATGTAGATTTGATCGTCTTGGAAATATGTTAACATCTAAAGACAATTGGAACTGCGTGTAACATTACGTACAGGCGGAATTTTTTACAAAAAAGAGCATCATAAATCACTTGATGGAGCAGAAAAAAGGCCGGTCTCTCGAACAGTAATCCATATCCTATCCTTCCACCCCAGCTTTTCATTCTTTTGTTAGTTTTTAAATATTCTTTTAGTTGTGGGAGATGTAAGGTAAATTTTTGGGAGGAAACAGCGTCAAATTGAGCAGAAATTTTATGTTTAAGTCTTTTGTGGGATTTAATCAAAGGTCTAGGCTTACACTGTACCGACATAAACAATCTACAAAGTTATGTACCTTAAATTTTAAGTATCGCACGTGTAAGAAAGGTTAACAACATATCTGCATGCTAGTTAGTTTCTAAAGAATCAAAAAAGAATCCAATCCCCCAATAATTCTAGCGAATAATACGTCAATCAATTCGAACGAATTAGAATACAATATCTCATCACATATATCCTCCTTTTCCAATGTAGGATAACTTAAACTAAAAAACTCTCATACATTCGTGCTTTCTATTCATATTAAAGATGAATGGTAACAAAAGCAGCATTTCGTCCTAATATAAAACCGCAAAAACCTTGTCACGAACCCTCATACCCATTAACCTAATATAAATTCATTTTGGCATCCACTCACCCCCAAACACAAACACCTGTCGCATAGCACCTCAGGTTTTTTGCTTTCATTTTATCCTGGCATTTCCATTTCTACATTTTTCCTTAATGCCGCCATAATAGCAGTTAATTTTAGGGTGGTGCGGTGAATTTGGAATTCGAAATTTATTGCGTGTGACAACAAGGATCACAAAGAATATATTTAAGGTTCTATCACGCATCCATAGAATTTAACGATGGCAAAGTGTTTTGAATTACGTCGAAACGCTTCAAGTTAATTTAATATTTTCTCTTACAAATTACATCTATGTAACGCATAATGTGCTAAATAGGGTGCTTGGTATACGAATTCATGTAAATATGTTAATATTATTCCGTCCGTTAGAAGTATGTGTTATAACAATCAGATTCTAGGTTATGGCTTCAGGTGAAACGAAGTGATTTGTCGAATGATAAAATGAAGATTTATTTATATTTGTAGTAAATTATGCGCGCTTCGAGATTGCTAATTCTCATTGTCATTAAAATCAGCTAATTTGTTAATTGAGATTGAAATTTTATAAATTTTCTGACATTCAGCAAGTACTCATTCCAGCTTGAACGCTTACTTTGTTTGCGGCGTTAGTCGTTAGATAAATAAGGACACAAATGGTAGTTAACGTGTGGAGTTAACACACTTTTCCTCAGGTCCATATTCAAAATGGGAAGCAGATACATGAGTTTCCATTTATTTTGACCTGAAGCTGAACATAAAAAGTGATACAGTTTGTAAATCACATATTCATCAATGCTTAATGCTTAATCATGTGTTAACTTCGCCTAAATCAGTGCTAGGCAAAAGTGAACGTAAAATTTTGTAATGCTAACATTTATTCACTTTTCTTTTAAATATGCAATCATTGATAAATTTATTTATTTTAGATTACAACAACGTAAGTACTGTTTTGAAAAATTACTTCAAAAATTGAATTCAATCAAGAACTTAAGAAATACAAACTGAAAATGCTAAAAATCCGGCAAAAGAAATGAAAAAGAACGTACAATCAAGTTTACGATCAAAAATCATGTTGGAAATTTTTTTAAAGGATGTTCTTCTGGTTTTATTACACCTTCGAGACACTTTGGAATCGTTGAAACATAATTTCCAGGCAAATCTTTTGATATTCTACTTCATTCCTGGCGAGGAATTTCTCCCAGATCGTATATGGAATAAATTTAAGCAACCATATTGGTACATTGTGGTTTTGATAAACACTATAAACTTTCTACCTCAGTTGCTGACATGTAGTATGGTCCCAACTCCTCATTTTCTGTCAGCCCTACCAACTTTAGCCAACTTTTTTCTTTCTAAACACCGATTTATTCTCCTTGTTTCCAAAATAATTATATTTCACCTCATTGGAGAATACAACTGGACGTTTATCTTATATTTATCACTTAAGAAGCGTTATCTAACAGGACTTGTTAGTTTGGTTTTGTATTTATCCACGAAAAGAGCTAGATTGCTAGCGATGGCATCATTCTTTGTAGATCGTTTAGTGAAGAAAATGACTGTGTAGTGGAAACGATGGTATTGACGGAAAAACAGAAAATCGATTTGGTTTTATATGAAAAGGAAAATATGTCGAAACTTGTTGTACCTCAAAAAATCAAGTGCAACGAGTCATGAGTGAGAAGATTTTGGGTAAAATATTTGAGAGAGGGCAGTTTGTTGCGTGAATCCGGCAGTGGGCGTCCACAGAAAACCAAAGAACGTGAAGACCGACACTTAGTCCGTTTTAAAATTGCCACAGAAATTGCTCCAGAGATAAAGGAAGTTCACAACGTTAAAGACAACAATTTGAATGCAGGGCAAACAGCGAAAAAACCTCTTTTGACAACGGAAATGCGTTCTGCCTGGCTAAAATGAAAGCAGGAAAGAGAAGGAAAATTGATCAGCAAATGAATGGGCTAGTGTTGTTTTCTTTGCTTAAAGCAGAATCAATCCCATCGGTTCGCACTCAGGTGTCATGCTGCGTCGTAGGAGAAATGAAAGATACAGTGATGAATGTGCCCAGTGTACTGTTAGGCATTAACCGTATGTTACGGTATGCGAAGCTATAGCAAGTCAAGTTTTTGGACAAATCATATTGCTGGAGGTCACTGTGAACTCAAAAGCGTACATGCGAAGCGTACATTTCGAAGCCCTAACAGAGGACATTGAGACATTTCAAGTTTTGAAAAACAGGTTCGAGACGATTTCGCACCGCGCCATCGATCGACATCGGAATAGAGTAGACATTTTCTGAAATGAACCATTTAATTCAATTTTCAAAACGAGTTTTCTTTAATGAATGTTGTTGCTTTCTATAGGTATTCAAGTACACAATTTTTTATGGGGATTGAATCCCGACCATGACCAGTAAGTAGCCCTGACCTCAACCACATTGAAAACGTTTGGGGCATTATTAAGCGAAAATACAAAGTCACAAACCCAAAGACATGCAAATGGTTGAGGACACATGGTACAATGAATTATCAGTAGAACCCATAAGAATACTGTATGGGAGCATGCATTCACGAAGCTAGAGTGTTGTCAAGGCACAAGGTGGTCACACACAATCCTAGTAAATATTTTCAACTTGTAGATAATAAGTACCGTAAGATAATTATGGGAAAAATGAATAAATTAAAGGAAAAGTTTATTATATCATAGAGCGCTTCCCTTATCCCTACGTTTCAGTATTAATACTTCATTAAAATATACTGAGTTACTCAAAAATAAGTATCTTGCTCAAATAAATTTAAACAACTCATTATTTGAACAACTAAAAAAGAGTGATTGCACTTGATTTGAACAGGATTTTGACCTGTACCTTGAGTTAATAATATATTTCATTTTTGACACAGAATATTATGAAGCAAAAGAAAAATGATTTCGGCTTTTTTGAACGCAAGTGTTGTTCTAGACAGATATTTAGAAAGAAAAAGTGAAGAAAGGCCTGATATGTCTGACCGCTTTCGGAAGCTAACAACCACTAAGAAACGATCTCTTGTCATAAATTTGAAGAGAGATCCCAAAATATGTTACGTGTTTCGATGTGTAGGTGACATACAAACAAACAAACAAAAATATATACAAATAAATGAATAAATAAATAAAATAGAACTAAGAATAAAATTATAATAAAAACATTTATAATTAGATTTAGGTATTGAGCACTATTTAGCTGAATAATATTAGTAACAAACAAAAAAAATAAAAAAAAGTCTCAGTAAAAAGAAATGTCAGAAAAAAATCTAAAAAAATATTACAATTATTTCAATAGAAAAAAAACAAAATTTTCTTGCAACGTTATTGGGAAAAAAATTTCCGTTGATGTGATTCACTTGTTTGTTGTGGATGTATCGCTATAAGCAGAATAGAAAAATAGAAATCCAGTATCAAGTTATGGAAAACATAAGCGGAATTGCAGCGGAGTTCATTGATGTGCCAAAACAAAGCATAGGTGGAAATTTGTGTTAGAGGAAGCAGATGTGGTTAGAATTAGCGCTACAGAATTTATTGAAATCCCGAAATCAAGCTTAGGTAGAGATTCGTGCTGGAGGAAGCAGAGGTGGTCAGAATCAGCGCAGTAGATGCAAGTAAAGTCCCGAAATCAAGCAGAGGTGGTCAGAATCAGTCATCAGATTAACCACAAATATTTTTATATTCACTTACTTTCATTTGATCATTTCTATTTATTTTTTTATTTTATCTTATATGAAAGAGTAAGCTCTTTCTGTGTGTGTGTGTGTGTATGTGACATGGAAAGATCAGGGCTTAAATAATGTCCTAGAACCCTCACGCCCGCGGGGGGAGCTATTCGGTTAAAAGTAACATCCTTCGGGCACCATTATGTGGCCTTGGTATTTTCAAATAACTATGTCTATTTAACATTGTTCTTTTCTTTCGCTGCAGGTGCGACCTATCGGTTGCACCAATATATCATTATATTATTATTAATTATATTATAGTTTTTTCCTTTTGAAAATACGTCACAAATAACTGCAGTAAAACTTCGTTTTGGGCTGAATTTAGATTTGTATAAACGTGATTCCGTTAGTAAGACGCGCAATGTCTTGTGCGATGCGGGCTGTCATGGCAGAGTTGGAAGAAAAAGACATTTATCAGTACAGTCAATAATCAAGCACGTTTTACTTATACTAAAAAGTACTTAAATGAAGGGAGACAGTATTGGTATAAGGTAATATTTAGCGGTAATATTTAGGTAATATTTTAATATATAATATTAAAAGTAAATTTGATATTCATGGTTCAGATGGAAGGCGTATGGTGTGGAGGAAGAAAAATGCATAGTTAAATGAAAAAAAAAAAACCTATATCCTACGTTCAAACCCGGTGGTGGTTTGATACTTGTGCGGCGTTGCATGAGTTCCCATAGTTGAAAATGTGAAAATTTGTTTGCACTATGGAAATTCCCACTTTATAGAAATCATAATGGATTACAAATTGTATATTAATATTTTGAAGATGACATATATAGTAGGGCCAAAAAATGGGACGTCATAATTATATTGATATTGTTCCAATGGCCTCGAGAGCATCCTCATAAGGTTTTACAAACCTCAGGAGCATGAGTCCACATTTCGTTTCAGTACTTAAAGAATGAGAAGTATGCTTGGCGTTGTTTGGATCCACAGAGCCATGCTTTCTTGATGTCGAAGACGCGTTTCGGCTGTATGCAGCTATCTTCAGCTGTTGTATTTGTAATGAAGATAATGAGGTAGTTCCCAATTAAGCGAGCTTTCTAAGATAGAGAGCTTAAAAATTAAACAACGTAAATGAGTGGACAAATTGCGGTGGCTATTTTCCTGAGCCTTAATATATGTGAGAAGAATTTTCCGATGTTAAAGTTTACGTGAGTCATTATGTGTGAATACAAATTTTAACAGATAGTTACTTCGCACTCTCGCACATCTTTTTCTTTGTTACCTATATCAAAAAAGGCAAAAGTGAAAATTCAAGTTAAGTTATCTTGGAAAGTTGTTGGAACTATTAGTGCATTCTCTTTAGTGTTTACACTTTGACTAGAATATCTTGGTTGTAATATAATACTTCCGAATGGAAAGAAACACCCCCTCAATCACCGAGCATCAATGAGATCTATTGGGAAAAGGAACTCGTAAGTGGGAAATTTCTTCAAAGGACGACCAAGAAGAAGCTCTGAAGATAGAATGGTAAAAGTTCGAGTCTGAAATCACCCAAAATTTATTCAAGTCCATTCGAAGAAGAGTTTTAAAAGGAATAAAGGAGAAGAAACAAAATATTGAATATATTTTTTTTCATTACTTAAAATTAATCATTAATAATTATAATTTAATAATTTCAGTCAGCGAAAACTTTTTGGACACAGAAATGAAATTAAATTGTTGAAAATATGTTTTTGTACTTTTGTAAAACAACATTAGGGCAGCAAAAATAGCAAGGAGAACTTTTTCATCAAATTATTTTATTCATAACTTTAGTGCATATTTGGGAGAGCTCACCGGTGAGCGTAAACTATTTGGAGTCAATATATGGTGCATACATCGCGAAAACTGGTTTCGCTTGTTCGTGAAAACATACGGTTTTCTTCTTGCACGCCAAGATCGATAGCCAGCTACATGTGAATGGTGAATTTTTGTTTGAAATACCCAAATAACTTTTATCGAGATTTCGTAACGAAGAGTAGGTTAAACGCCTCGTCTCTGCTGATTAATTTTCGGTATTGACCTTCCTCTTTACAGCGTTCTATAATTATTTTCTTAGTTGATTATCCCGACACACTTAGTCTGCTTTTTACTGATAACATTTCCCAGTAAGACTTCCCATAATTCCTTTTTCTGAAATATCGAATGGTATTCGCTTTAAAGAATTCATTTTCACTGTTACCAAAGTGATACTTTCTTATCAAACTACAAAGACTTCAATGCTTGCTACTTCAACTTTACTTAACCTTCGAGAAACGTCATTCGCTAAGGACGATCCAACATGCAGTGACAAATGTTCCGAGAAAATGAGTGAAAAATGACAAACCTTTGGACATTTTTTGAAAGTTTGAAAATCTGTGACCGACTTCTTTCCTGTAGGCCACAAAAATTTTTCGTTTTTGATGAGGTAGTGAGCAAGCTTGTGAGTTCCTCAAAAGATTTCCGAATGGCTATGGAAGGCCGAATTTAGATCGTCCCTGTAAGAATATTTAAGACCAGTGATGGAACCGATGATGAAATGAGTATCCGCAATCTCGATAGCAGTGGTTTCGTAACAATAGTCTTGTTATCTTTGAAATAATCGGCGTTTATGGAAAGTTATCCTACTGGTTGATTGTAAAGTCTCTCATTGTTACAAATTTTCATATTTATTTTCGTTTTGTTACAATTTGTTTGATTTCTTTTTATTCTCTTATTTAAATTCTAAGGTTGAATACAATCAAAAATATCCTGCAAAAAGTTTTTCGAACGATATAAAAATTTCACTTTCGCAAAAAAATTTCACAAGTTTTTGAGTTGGGGGACACGATTTAAAAAAACGATTGGACCGATCTCTCTGAATTGAATTTGCTGTTAGTAACATGCTATCGCGTGAACTAGAATCATGTTAATTGGAAATGAATTTTCCATTTTCCAGCCTATTGTCGAACGTCAAAATTTCGATTTCGGGCTTCTTTTCTGAAAAATTCGTAAAATCCAAAAATCAGCTTCAAAAATTCTAAACCTTTTCTTGTTATAATTATTTGTGCAAAATTTTAATAAAATTTTAAAATTTCGAAAAAATCATGGAAAAAAAGTTTTGTTTTTTTTTTTTGAAAATCACTACTTAAGACCCAATAAAAATTGCTTTATTTTGAAATTTGAAGAATTCTCTTGCCGGAAGCGTTGCTGGTTTATAAGTTCGTACGGTCGACATGGTATTGTAGAGGGTTGGACTGAATCTGGCAATTCAAAGAATATAGTTTTGATGCTGATGGTCCCGACTATGAAGGTAGACCAGAATGTTTGAGCTACCACAATCCAGTGAATATCAAAATCAGACACACATCACAAACAAAATCAACTGATGATGAATTTTTATGAGGAGCGGAATTCCGCTAAAACCGATGAAATGACTGGCTTATGAGTTAACACCAAAAACAACGGATTTTCCGGTTTTCTTCTTAGAGTTTATACATCAGTCGAAAAACGGATTGAATTTGAAGGCAGGCGTTTCACAAAAGCTCTAGTATGGCCTGGTGAAGCTGATCCACCGCAACCAAAACGGAATATTGATTAGGCTGTTACGCTGATGATGTATGGAAAGCGTTGTGAAGCAAGGAACCTGTGTTAAAAGGCATCACTGATATCATTATTAAGGAATGTTGGTACATGACCTCACATCCGTTTGAAATCAGCTATCACATTCACAACCTATCCACCTATCGCATTTTTCACTATATTGAAACGATCGGTGTGACAGAATACAGTTGAAGGACATTGAGTGGCCAGAAAATGTCTCATTAGAATTGAATCTGTTCCCTTTGATGCAGTCGGCCCTTGGTGAGAAGCGTTTCCATCCTCATCAAGGTATTCTAAATTGGTCTGCAGTTCTTCTGATGAGGAGGTTGGAAATCATCTTAACTATGGCAAACGTAACGTTCGATCAAGCATAATATACTCGTTATGAATAGCTGCTAAAGAAGGGTTTATGGAAGCATATTCTCTTTTTATTACCCAGCTGTAGCTTGTAGCTCCTACCCTCTCCTGTTGTGATAATCTTCGGTTCAACAACTGTTTTTAATGTTAACCTTGTTTCTCGCGAAAGAAATCTTTTTCGGTTGAATATTGCTGTGAGTTTATTAAAATTCCAAAGGATATTCGAATAGAATGTGTATATTACCTGATTCAAACATCTAAACTCAAAATTATATCCGGAAAGCGAGTGCAGAATACAAATATGGTTGTGCAACGCATTCACAGCAGTAGCTCACACATAGTATCGAAAAGCGGATTCAGCGATAGAATGGACACATATATTTTGCAAACAAACAAGTTATTTAATAGCAGCTCCTTTGAATTTAACCACCTGTGTTTGGCAGGTGCATACATAGTTGAATGCAGAGAAAACGCTGAGTGGCCACTATCAAAATCAATTACATTTCAATCGATTTCTTCTTTTCTATCTCGAACTGACCATACACAAGCTTTGAAAAAATCTAATCACGAGCTCTCGAGCCCTATAAATAAATAAATAATTCAAAGTGAAACGACTTATTTTTTTCGTTTTGTGAAGAAACCTCAACTTTCCGACACCCACCACTTGCTCCAGTATCAAAACAACCAAAACAGCTTGTTTTCCATTTTATTGACATCTATTTGAAATGGATCACTACATTGTGGCTTTCTTTGCGGATATTTCCTTTTCAAGAGTTCGGCACACAATCAGCAATAAAATATTTAACATGTCGGTCGTTGTGTGAAACTTGCAAATGGATTTTTATACTTTGCAAAACCGTGTTGTTCAGTGCAGCCAGGTAGGTAGGTAACATACGGTTAGTAGTCTATTGCAATGACAGTAGTGCTTCTGACCACACAAAATACAGCAGTCAAACCATGTAAGTATGATGCACACATTAGAGATGATATGGTTGTAGGTTCGCTACTTGGGCCAGTGTTGTTTACGGCTTAATAAAAGTGCAAGTGAATACGTGATATGCATAATTAGCGTATGACGGACGGTGTATAATGCGTTAAATGTACACAAAATGAGGAGATGAAGATTCAAAGCTTGTTTGAAATGGAATTCCTCAGAAAATTAGGAATAATTTAATTTTGTTGACAGTGTTATCGTTCAAGTCACTTTGTTGGGTTGGGTTTGCATTAACGATTGTGGTGAGGTGGATGAAAATGAAGTCAAAGTACTCTCTACAAAAGTATTTAGCGAATTGAATACTACATTCAAAGTGCCGGTAATGATAACGACGTTCATAGAATGCATACCATTAAAATTTTATTGGTCTTTTTCATGGCTTGAATCTATTTTGGATGCCACAAAACACCTCTGAATTGGTAATTTCTATGAATAAATTCTGACCTGACTGCAAATATTTTGCTTGGCTATTTCATTGAAAACGTATTGAAAACCGAGAATATTATTGTTTTCGCTTTTATCTCTATCAGAATTATTCAGAAATTTTTGTTCTAAAATATCGATAAAATCTTATATGATTGGTTTTGGGGCTTTAGCAGCCTTGGAATGTTTTGGATGGACATAAGACATCGTAAATGTTTCATTGATTATGCAGAAGTAACATCTATGAAAACGTCTTTTGAAACGGGAGCGAGCATGATATCTCATTCCAAGATGTCTCAGACTCATATACAAAAAAAACTTATTCGTTCTTTTCTAAGTTAAATTTAATCTCTTCATCGTTTGATATACGTGGTTACGTTCATGAGCAATAAATTTCCAATGCCAAGCCATAACAGATAAAAATAAACTTTCAATCGGCGAAAAATAATTTAAATATAACATCAATACAATACTAATGATGGTTTTGCAAAAATGAATTGATTATAAAAAGTTGCTGAAGTATTTTTTGTAAAAGAGTCTAAGCCTCGACTGCTATTTTTGTATAGCATATAATACAATACAGGATCCTTCAAATTTTGTCAATGACATTTTGATCCGATTGGGTTTGATATTACCATCTAGAACCGTGGAAAAGCTTGCAATTACATTGATGGAATACTCTAGCGCCTTGATTGGTTCTAGTTGTTTGGTTCTAACGCCTAGATGACGAAAGACTACTTTTTTTAAACTTGAGCTGCAATTAACGCTTAAGGCGTTTAGTAGGACTCAGACTTCAAGTTAGAGTGAGTTTATCCATTGACTTGAAATAACTCGGGTACCTCCGCATTGCCTCGTTATTTTCAGCTTATAAATAAAGTATATAGCAATCATTGAAGCTAGATTGATGGGAGGATCATTGTTAGGGAAGCTATCTCTATTCGAACTACACAAAAGTGAAATTTATATTTAATTGTGGATGTAAAAGGTTTGATAAATTGTTTTACTAGTTTTCAGATAAACGGGACACGACAAGGATGAATATTAAATGGATCTGCAACAATATTTTTAAAAAATATAAAGTTAATAATTTTATAAACAGCGAAATGAGCGTTTAAATTTTTAATATTGGTAGCGTTCTTGGTAACGTTGTTCTAAATTAGCAGCTTGCGAGAGAAAGAGTACCTAACATGTATACCAGAGTACCTAACATGTATACTGACAAATATTTTCTCTCTGGGAGAGTCTCTCAAAGCACAGAATAATGCAATGCGAATATGAAATGACTGGAAGCCGATGTGCATCTCATAAGTGGCTCATATAATACAAGTTGAAAGATCTAGAGATGTCATAAAACTTGATGTTTGGCCTCATCCTTTGGAATGTCTTGAAAGCAAAGATACGAATTTGATCGGCTATTTAGACAACGTAGCAGCCTTATACCCCAGAAGCGCTATTATACAACCACATCTTAAACAATAATGCCATGCTATGTGATTCAGACAGGCCATGGATTTAGCTAACGCTGGGAGAAATTAGAGTGGTCATATTGATTCAATGCAGATATTTTGAAATTATTCATATCTGGGATAAGAATCGTTTAGGACAAAAGGACGATAGAAGATTTTGGTATAAAATTTCGAAGTTAAGATTCGTCAACCAAATTAGTATGTTGACAGATAAGACCGCAGCTTAATGATGAGTACTTAGTTACCAGATCGCCAACACTATGGGTCCTGTCCGGAGCAGAAGACGCCTTTTATAAACACATTGATATCGGCTCTGCTGAACGGTTCTGTGGCTTGGATTGACGCTGGTAGTAAGAGTAGGACTTTGAAGCGAGTGATATATCTTTCCAGGTAAGGACATTTTAGGGTCTTGTCCTTAAGCTACAATCAATTGAATCTGATTGTGCCAGCTATATAGCTACAGGTACCCATTGCATTGCTTGTTAACAAACGGAAGAGAATCTATCTGTCTTTCCATGGAAAGGACGATACTTAGGTTACTTCACAATAAAAAAAGACGTCCCCCTCTTTTGAAGAAATATTTGATGGACGCAATCGTAACTAGGGGATAGTGCACCTAATGACGCAATTACCGAAACGACTAAGGAACCCACAAATCTATGGTGTATTGAATTAAGAAGTTATGATTTGCTGGCTGGTTAATTTTGTCAGGATGAAAGTTGTAGCAGCTTCACATGCCAAAGTTTGATAAATCATCACTTACCTCCACTTACCTCCACTTACCTGATGTACCACTTATATCACTTAAGCCATCATTTACGTCTTACTTTATTTAACGTGAGACTATGTGAGGATTTATATATTTATGTTGAGGAAAAATGGAACTTTTTAAATACGCTCAGGCATTTTTTGTCCATAAAGGAAGTCGACTTGGTTCGGTGGGTTGTGGCGAAAAAAAAACAAGCCATTAGATTCCTCAACTCTGTCCAGTCTTCATCACTTTTAACACGCTGTTCGATAAGAGAAAAAGTTCTGAGCGAGGTAGTCCCTGCGGAAAGAGAGAACACAGACTAAGGTTTCCGGGGAGAGTTAACCATTTGCACACTGCAAAGGAGCGAAAGCTAGTTTGTCCTCCCACCGTTTCAAAAAGGTATGACAGGCGTCTTTTAAGCTCATCGGGTAGCAAGTCAATCAGCTGTGTACACGTTTTACATCTATTTTAGGTGAGACAGGAAAGATTCATACTCACTGGACAACTCAGTCAGCTTTTAATTAGTCTCACCGTTTCCTTGAATAAGTTTTGATGTCGCGTTACTTATGATCCATGTAATCCACCGACTTCAAGTTGCATGTTGCCAGTTCCTAGCAACTCCTAGCGAGAAATCGTTCCCTATTCTCATGTGGAACATCCTCCCATCTGTTCATCGCTTCGAATATTGAGTCTACCACGCTCTGTTGCTAGGAGGGTTACAGGTACTATCAATGCTGAACTCCCTGTTTCGATGATTCTGGAAAGTTTTTTAGGGTACGCGGCCAAATTGCTTGGATGACGCTAAGGGTCCCACGAAAGTGTCCTTTAAGATTGAGTTTCACTTTTGGGAAAACAAAAACTGCTGAAGCCAAGTCAGAACTTTAATGGAATTGATAAGGAATCAGCGCAATGTCATTTTTGCTCCATTTCGTCGGTGACCTTACACCCGTTACTGGGTGCATAGTCTTTATACAATTTCTAGAGATGGCTTATATTACCTCAATGATCCTTGTACTCAGTTTTCTCAGTGCAATATAAAAGCCATAACTCATTTTCTGCTCTTCAGGAACAAATTCATAGTATGATCCTGCCCTTGGCTTAACAGGAAACAATGAGTATGGGTTTGACTTTGGAGTTGCGGTTTGGAGAACTCAAGGCGGCAGCCATGTCATGTTATCGATTTGTACTATGTACCTATGATGACGCTCTCCAAAATCTAGCATCGTTTTACATGCGTTGCAGAAGGCCTTCGCAAACAGGCTGTCAGCTCTATCTTTGGTTGTTCGTCAAGAACTTTTGGAGAAGTTTGGTTCAGTTCTTCTGAATTGCCAAATTTTCAATGACACTTCTTGCACATTTGGCATCTTATCAATGACAATTTGATCTGAGATCATGTCTATATTTGACTGACGGACTGAATTCAGTACTCACACTACTTTCGACTACTTTCCAGCGCGTTGTTCATCCTTCAATTTCTCTCCGCCGTCTTGGAACAGCTTGTGACTCTTAAAAACTGTAATTAAGACATCTTTTCACCTGTGAACACTGGGTGAACTATGTCTCTGTATCAGATGTCCCCAGTCCAACAAAAATTTTTAAGGCTGTTCCACTTTTCAATCGTTTTTATGCACCAAATCATTCGGTGGGGGTTTGCTAAAAAGTTGATCCAGCCTGAACGAACGTTTTCAGATGACCAATCTTGGTGTATTTTGACAGTCAGACCTTTCACCATTGAGATTGCAGGTGCACTTTGACGTACAATGACGGCGGGAAGATGTAGTCTTCGATAATTTGTATACACCCCCTGTATGACATTTTTGGAGTATACTTTAGTTTTGTTTAGTTGAAATCTAAAATCACATTGTCCTGTGTTTTTTAAGCTTATAATTTTTATTCAGTGTCAAAATTTAGCAGTATCCTATTTTTCTATTAAGACCTTTTAGCCAATCAAACGACTCTTGATGTACACTTGATGACTTCTGATGTACAGAATCGATGATATATGTCATAAGTTTTCGGACTTCAAAAGTATTCAGTCCACAAAATGGTACCAGATTTTCCTATTTGGCAGCTTTTTCTTCTTCGTCGTTATAAGATTAGTTGGTGGAAAACAAAAACGATTAGTTTGTGTTTTTTCTCAATACTATTTTTTTTCTGAGCGGATCTTCCGATCTCATTGGAATTCCAATGTCCCGAATAGAATTATCCGGTTTTTCGGGTTCATCTGGATTTATTATCGACGAGTTTTCTTACAGTTTTCACGTTCATTTTCAAATATCAAATTATTTTGGCGACTTAGTTTTTCTTTTTCTGGTATATATCACAGATACCTTCTCTGCAAGGTTTTGCGAAGATAACTTGCATAAGGATTCTTCACACTAAGTTGTGTATATCCCTGATCTAATCGAAAATTTTTTTGTAATATCGTTAGAAATCATTGACTTGCAAATTTTCTGTAGTATAATGGAACCAATTTCAGATGGATATTGGAAATCACAAAGAAACTATTCAACGGGGCGGTTGTTTGGTAATTTCGAGAGTGGGGAGATGAGACAGGTACAATTTACTCTTCAGATTCTTCGAACGCTCCTGACATTTTTGATGAAGGATTAAATGTCTTCAATAATTTAGACTTGTTTGCTAAATAAGTTGCTAAAACTACGCCAAACGGACAGAAAAAGATGCTGAAGTATTAAATGGTTCAAATTAAAGTTCGAGGATTGTTTTTAAATTTCTGGCAATTTCGCTATAGTTTTTATGATTTTGTTAAGCTTTATCAATATTACAACGTAGGTTTTCATAATAATTTCCAATTAACTGAATGACCATCCTTAAAAAACTATTTCGATCAGATGATAAGCACTGGATACAAGATCTGGGGAATAAGGAGGGTGCAGAAGTTATTCCCATTGTAAACGGTTGAAAACATCCTTCTTTCTGTTACATCTTTTCCTGTTATCAGAATGAACGCTTATGCAACATTTCAGGCCGTTCTTTGACAAGCGTCTGCTATAATAGTCCAACTAATAAATTCGAACAATATTTTGCGTTAGTTATGATATTTTTTGCCAGATAATCCATTCAAATAATTCCTTCGCAATCCCAGAATGCAGTAAGCATTACCATTCCAAAGGACAAAATCGTACGCGCTATAAGTGGAGGGCTGTCTTCAGGTGTGCGCCATTCTTCTGATTGACTTTTGGTCTTAGGATTGAAATAAGGTATTCACGTTGTCATTGGTTCTAATTCGTAGCTTCGATTCATCACCATAACGGACTAACAGACAGGCTTTTTGAGTGTCTGTTCTTGTCCAAGCAGCCTCGGCACCCGAATATTTGCTAACGCGGAAACAACCATGCATAATATCATAAACTTGTGTACCTATCCCCAGGCGAACACTTATTTGACATTAAGTGATCCGCTTGTCATTTTTCAGGAGATCTTCGACGGCAATAATGTTTCTTTCATTTACGGATGTGCTTGGGTGTCCACTGCGGCGATCGTCTTTTAGTGACATTTTCTAGTGTTCAAAATGATCTATCCACCAATCAACAGCTCTTTTGGATTCTGCGGACACACCAAATACTCCTTGCAGACGCTGAATAATTTGTTTTGATGATCTTCTTTACACAAAAAGAAAAATATTGCTCTTAGAGATTTTGATGCGTCTTCCATTGGTACAAAAACTGTGTTGTAAAAACGCGTCTACAACAGTCAAACACTTAAATCAGACTGAACAATGATGCACTAGATACTTGTTTAATCATGTCAAGACATGTTAAGTAGTAATAAAATTGCTTTCAACTTCTACTTAGTTTAATTATAGCACAATCCTAAAACTTTGGAAACATCCTTCGTGTATTTGGGTATTAACGAGCAATTTGAAATATTTTATTTTCTGCTAAAAGTTTTAAATTTTTCTCACAGAAGTTTGAACTATATTAAACTAATATTACAAAACAAGTGAATTCATCACCGAAAAAAGACTGACATTTTAATAATCTTGAAATATCCTTCTCACTATTTGGCTCTACATTGATATGCTTAGTATCGTATGCTTCTAACACATGACCAAACGAGCAAAGTGGTAATTTTTTGTAATTTCGTTTTATGCCTCATATATATATATATATATATATATATATATATATATATATATATATATATATATATATATATATGTAAAACTAGGACACTAAAGAAATCAATGAGATAATCACTCATTTTCTAAAGGAACTGGAGAACACATTAGTGTTCTCCAGACAACTAGACCCTTAAATCCTGGGGAAAGTTTACAATGCATATTGTAGCGAATTTCGTTGAAGTAGGAACTTGATTATCAAATGAGGATTCTTGAAGTAAAAAATCCTAGCATTAGGACTGTACGTGCCATATAGTGTGAGAAGTCAATATAAAATAACAAAAAATATTAAATGCTAAGAATCTTGATGAAGAGATTAAATTAAACGTTTTCTTTATTTTAATAAATAAGTTTATAATTTTGAACTGAGTTCCATCGAAGATGCTTCAAAGTAGAATTTTTGCAATGCTTCGACTAGATTGGCATCACTGAAATGTATTTTCCAGTACCGCTTCCATGTAATAATTGATGCCCTCATGGTGGCTGTAATTATTACGTCTGTCCTGATAAGTTTCCTTGATGGGCGTTATAAAATTTTTCGCGACTGAAGAACAATGCACGCGTTAAATGCCAACCCGAAAAAATTTACATAATATCTTTTTGCGTGTGAAAACGCAACGCTGACATGGAATTTATAGTAAAGATGGATTAATGGACAATTCAAGTTCGAAATCGAGTTGAAACTTCTCGATGACCGACATAAGTGGATTACGGCCTGAATTTAAAAAAAACGTAATCGAAAGTGGTCTCAAGACAATCTTAAACTGAATCTGCTACAACAGACATTCAATTTAGGGAAACAATGGCCATCTGCAATGAGGTGAAAGTGCAGGGTTGCGCGGATTGCAACACCTGAAGTTCTCTTATTCCGCGGATAACAATCAGCCGCCCAATTTATTATCCATTACATGTTTTTTCTTGGTTTTTCTTGTATTCTATGGTTTTTCTTGTTTCACTGCCAGCATCGGAATATGATAACTAACATAGACCTGGGCTTGAATAGCTATCGAGCAATTTGCCCGGGTGAAAAGTGTGAAATTATAATTGAAATCTTGCGGCGTAATTGATTCTTCAATAATGATGTGGTTGATGGTGTTAATGCGTTTGTTTTCAGTTTCAGAAACACATAATGGAAAATTATCGGCCCTTCTAATGATGTGTTGGTGTAAAGTTTCGTATATTATCTTGTTAACATCCGATGGACATTGATGAGTTGAAATTGCATCTTAATTTTCGTGTGAACACAAGAAATGTGGGAATTTCGTTGAAATTTCGAAACCTACTTTGCACGAAACTTTAATCGACGAGAGGAATGAGATTTTACTAAGCATAGTTGGAAGTTTTTCAGGCTAAGAAATCTTGATCCATAATATTTATTGTTAAGCATAACAAAATTTGAATGGCACATACTAATTACAATTTAGTATTTACCAGAGTTAAATCACACCGAGTTACCTGTAAAATAAGAAAATTCCAATTAAATAAAAAATATTTAATCAATTTTTATAAATTATCCTTTGTCTTAAAAATAAATATATTAAAATAAATGAAGTGGACAGGAATCGGCGCAGTCAACATTTAAAACTTTAATATCTAAACATTTTTGACGACGACTGTAAATTTGGACAGCACGGTCAAACAAATCCAAGATGAAACAATAAAAGACGATATTTATTGGACAACGGTTTTTGAAATATGCAACGTCCTAGCAACACTTGACTTTGATGGAACTAAAGGCTTACATCCACAAACCGGTTTGGTTTGTTTAGATGACTTGGAAATCTCAAGGAAATATTTTGTATTTAAAAACCGAAAAACTTGAAATATCTCGGACATACAGCGACAACTAACAGAGACTGCACCAATGTGGGCGAAATATTAGCTGTGAAGGTTAGTTAGTCAGTTTTAAGAATTTGTGCAACAGTTTACATGAGCTGGGAAGTATCTTAGATTTATACGCCATATTACCGATGATTCGTTCGATGATGCTATTTGAGTATCAAAAGATTGCCTTCGCCACATTTAAGTATTAGGTGGTCTTTGGCTGCAAACTCAGGAAATCGCTGATAGTAGTAGTAGTAGTACTTTATTGAGACTTTCTTTTACATTTATGTCTGTACCTACTATAATTATTTACATTTCATTTGACAGTGACTCGTAGTCAAATGTCATTTTTGATGTACATATACGCGACCGGAGTCCATACTTGCAGGTTTTTATTTATTTCAAGTGTACATTCTTCTACCATTTGCTCATACGGTTTGGTTCTTTAGTGAATAACAACGTAAAACTTAAAACTAACATCACTCAACCTATCCTAAACCTAAAAACTTATGTACTTATATTTATTTACGGATAAACCTTCTCGTTTGTTATGGCTGGCCGTGTGCTCTCTTCTCAGCGTTAAAACAATCCAACTTTCTGAAGAGAGCACATTTCCATCCGACTTAATCTCCAGGGTATGAAGAGGTATTTGAGAAACTTCTAGTTTAAGAATTAATTCATTTTAATCCCTATAGTTGTTGGCTGCGGCTATGTGGTAAAAATCCGGTTTTAAAGGACTATGTAGGAGTCGGCATTGGATTGCTATTCGTCTAGAATTCTGAATGGTGAGATGTAATAAGGGTTTTCGGGGCAAGGACTGTTGTTACATAGGTTTCGAATTAGTGTTGAGTTATGTGTCCGCCATTTGGCTAATCTTATGTTGCTTGTTTTGATCATATATTGCAAAATGGGAATAATATTGGTCTCTTTATAATGTGATTGATTTTTATAATATTCTTTGTTAGGGCGTCGGTATTTCGATACACATTTTCGAAGTGTCCTTCTCTCAAATATTTCTATTTCTTCTGCCACTGTCAGTGAAATAGTCATCCAAGCTGGGAAGGAGTAGGTGATGATTGGCCGGATTAACGTTTTATAAATAAGGAGCTTTACCTTTGGCAAAACGGATCTGGAGAAGAGTAGATGTGAAATTAATGCTGCTGCTCTTTGGCTCTGTTTACAGCTTTCTTTGCGTGGGGGTTCATTTTGAACCTTTAAGTGAAATTCACGCCTAAATACTTAAAAGCGTTCTTAGGCGATGATATCTTGCCCTCAATGCTCACTCGTAGCGCCTTGTTTTGTTGGATTCCAAATCTGTATCCTTTCCCGCTAGCATTACGGAAGCATGTTATCTCGAATTTCGGAGCATTTATTGTTAGTCCCCAATTTTTTAAGTAGCTTGCTATTTCGTCAACTGCTCTTTGCACCTTTTCTATAGCGAATATGGGCAGCGCGTGACTTGCTAGTACTAGTATGTCGTCTGCAAACATAATAACCTTCGGGTTGCAAAACGGGCTTTGATTTTTACTTTTAAGGTTGGCGGGATTCGGCACATCGTGCCGGAAAAAATTAAAAAGGTTTGGCCCGAGTTTGGATCCTTGTGGCATCCCTGAAAGAATGGCTATTGGTGTTGAAGTTTGATGAGCGATTTTAAAGTTAAGGTTCTGTTTAGTAAAAGGTTATATATGATTCTTGTAAGGGGAAAAGGGCAATTCGAAGAGATGAGTTTGAATCTGAGACCGCCAGTCCAAACGGAGTCAAATGCCTTTTGTAGATCCAGTGCGCATTAGTGAAAAAGTTACCAAAGATATTATGTCTTGTTGGCATTGGAGAAGATGGTTAAATATGACCCCTGGTATCCGATGTGTCTGGCTTTAACAGAGGAAATTATCTCCTGTATTTTCACGTTCTTCGGGCTCCGTTCCCGGTATTTTCAGACTAATTTAGTGGTTTTCGTTTATTTGCTTTCTCCCTCGCTCCCTTATTTTGTTGGACGTGGCATTGATTTTCGCTTTGAGTGTGAGATATTCCTCACTCACTCGGTTATAATGCCTATGAAAAATACGTTTTAACCTCTGGAGTTTCTTTTTTTTTCTCAATAATAGGGGCTAGTGTATCCTCCGTAAGGCACCTGTACAGCATTTGCTTTGGTGGCTCTCTGGGGCAGAGAGGTGTTTGATGTGGTTATCTATTTCCTGGTAAGATAGTATTCTATTTGCTGGAGGGATAGGGGGTAAGAAATCTTCGCGGTCTCTAGTAAACTGTGTCCAGTCTACGTGGCCATAGGAGCGAAATATTTTGGACTCACGAAGTTGGTCTCTATATTTTTCAGATTAAGGGTTAGTAGTAGGCCGTAGTGGTTGGATTTTTATGGGAATGTTGAGCAGTTATAGGAAGTAGAATTTCGGGATAACAGATTATGGGATACTATAAAGTTATCAAGGAAGAAACTGCTTCTTGGTTATGTCCGAGTTCCTGCATTTATGATGTCACACGTCAAAAAAGCGTTCGAATAGTACCACTGATGGAGACTTTTGCCATTTAAGTTCCGGCTAGAGTCCCTCCACTGATCGTGCCTCGCGTTCAGGTCCCCACCTATGCTGATGGAGTCATAGTCAGAAGCTATATTCAAGATCCTATCGAGAAATGTTTGCATAGGATTTCCAAGGTTCCCTGGAATATATACTGAACCAATTTTCCCATGATTCCCATTGGTTCTCTTTGTATTAAGGGTGGCTAGCGTGCAAAAAATGTCTGTGTGGTCAATGGTTATTTGTTCGACCGAAAGGTTATCGCGGTGCAAACGGTTCCTCTGCCCGAGTCATTCCTGAGGATTTGGTAACTGTCCACACGGATCTTGTTGGCGATATCAGTACAGTTTCGTTTAGAAATACTGTGTCTAGTTGTATTGATTTTGTTGAATTAGAAATGATTATTTTTTTTTTCATGGGAGACTAGGTAATTTTTATTTAGGCAAATGGATATCAGCTCATTTTCCCCCATAGATATTGAGGTATAGCTCTATCGGTGCAAATGGTTTGTCTCGTGCTGGTGTACTATCATATTTTGGCCAAAATTCTGCGATTTTTTTTAGGAGGTCACCTGGTGACATTCCTAACACAACCAACGTTTCTTGTTAGAGGCGTTGAAAGGGGTTTCTATGTGCTGATGTGCTCCGAGGCGTTTCAGCATAGAGTCCTTTCGTGATTTCAGCGTAAGATATGCTTGATTGGATTTTTTTTTGATGTGGCGGTTATTGTGTTTTGCGAAGAGCTAGGTCTGTTGACGGGGGCTAGGGTGCCGAAATCTGGTTGTTTTGGAATCGCTGATAGGTCCAGTAGACCCTGTCGGTTGTATCCTGCTTAAAAACTTGCAAAGTTCACCGTTGTCGCGGACCTCAGTGTCTTTCAAGTGTAGCGCAGCACATCAAATGACGATATTCATTGTAAGTTAGTGCGTAGCACATGAGTGTTATGGACGTCAAAGGTGTATGCGCGTCTGTTAGAACCGGTAGCGTCCAAATACGAGAGTGCTTTTTCCATGCAATTATTACTAATATTTACCTAATTTCCGTGATTTATTTCGTAGAGAATGGCAACTAATAAGTTTATGACGACTAGCAAGATCGAACAATCATGAAATGATGAAATGTTATGAAGAACGCTCTGAAGTTGAAGACTTCTCAGAAATGAACGAGCATGAATCGGGTTCCAAACAAGAAGCTTTAAGGCCGAAATACAATACTGCGAGACGACGATGCGAGAGCGTGACGAAAGTCTCGCAGCAAAAGTCAAGCAGTTTTCGTAACATGCATTTGTATACGACAACGTACAATGATTGCGATGCGTCGATGCGAGGCGAGAAATATTCGGAAAATCGAAAATTCCTCGCAACGAGGTGCGTGACGTTTGTCAGATGCTTGATGGCGCGTAAATGAAATTTGAAATTCAAATGCCTTAATTACTTTCTAAGTACGAGAGTTATTCGGAATGAATTTTGAATGAAAATTTCGTGCATCCTTGTTGAGGCTATTATTCGAAAAACGAAGGAAAATTCCAAATTGAAATTCTTTAAAAATCAAAAACAATTTTAACCAAATTTCATTTGAAACGTCACCAATTTGACATTTGTTATTATAATATTATTCTTCCTCGCATTGCGTGCATTGTAAATTGAATGCGTTGGTCGACGACGAGCGAGAATCGCATCGCGTTCTCGCATCGTCGTTACGCAGTATTGCATCTGGGCCTTTAACAAGTGAAGTGCTGAACTTTCAAAGCTCGCAAGCATCCAATATACAACCTGATCGTGAATTAAACTTACAGCCGTCGCAAGGCATTGGCCGACAGTCTCATTATCCACGTCAAGATTTAGATTATGTTCCATCGCCGATAAACGAAACGGATTTTATATCGTTAAAGACAAAACTACAATATGGAATGCAGAAAAGAGGGTCAAAAATGTAAGAACTAGCAGTTGTAATATATCGGAAGTTCCGCAAGTTAGCGATAACTTTGGGAAGGACAGAGACTGGAAATCTTCTGATGTAACAAAAACAAAAGCTTTTTGGAATTCTATGTTGGAAAGTTGAGAGGAGCGGAGAGGAGGATTTGCGGAGCACCGATGGCACAGGCTGTAATATCTGTATAGCAGCGATGTCAAGACGAAGATTTCAATTTTTACTCAGATGCTTGCGCTTTGATGATGTGAGGCCTAGATCGGCTGGAAAAAAAAAACGATAAATCAGCGTCAATTCAAGAGGTTCTCGAGCTATTTCTGTCTCATATTCGAAAGAATTACCAACAACATAGAGAGCATATCACTATATACGAAATTCATTTAGCATCCCTTGGAATTTGATGCAAAATCTAGAAAAATTTAGAAATTCATGCTGGTAAACAATACGATGGTCAATATCAAGTCAATAACTCCCGAAGCGGTGTGGTGAAAAGACTGGTGCATACAATAAGAGCTCCTGATCTTGATGTCGTAATGGACAATTGCTTCACGAATGTTTTATTGATCGCAGATCTATTAGGCGACATGTCGGCTTGACATGTTTCGGTACTTTGAGAAAAAACCCAAAAAGGAGATTTCGAAATTTACACACAACAGGAGAAGAGAGCCGCATGAAACTTACTTTGGATTTCAAAATAATGCTATGTTGTCGAATGTAGTCATGCCTAACGAGGCAAGGTGGTTCATTTAGGACCAACTATGCATTATTATGATAAAACAGATGAAGAAATATGTGAGAAAAAAGAAATCCTGAAATGGTAACTGACTACTATAGGTTCAAATGTGGAGTTGATGTGGTTGACCAAATGACTGTGACATATTCTGTGTTTGCATATTTTGTCGGCGACTGAATATTGGCGGACTAAATGTTACATTATACAAAGGCCATTTCTACTGATAACGTCACACGAAGGGATTTTGATTTATTACATAGAGTTGATAAGCCATAATTTCTGAAATTCATTAAAACCGAATCAGTCACATTATTTTGTCAACCAGTATGTTTCTTGCCAACTAAACCCGAACCCGAACCTGGTTTCCCAAGTTGCATTATATTTCCTATTGTGAGCTGAAATCGAGGGATTTCATACGGAAATTTATCATGATCAAAGCATGAGACAGAATTTCATGTAAAATTATAAGACATATAGTAGTGATTGGGTATCTGCTGACAAGCGTTAACTTAGAATAAATATAAGATCAGTTTTATGCTATAGCTGAATGAAGTGGACTAACTGAAGTCTATTCAAGTCCCACCATGTCAATTAAATCCACCACTAAAAGTATATGAACATTTAGATTCCCTTTTTAAATAAAAGTTCTTAGGACCTTTTCAGTAAGTAACAAATAAGCTGTAACAAAGAGATAAACATTTAAACATTGGAAGACGAGCCCGAAAATCTCTATTTATGCAAAACTCAATAAACTGCGATGGACGGGTTTATTAACTTCTTGGAGGATACTAAGATCCTTACCATAGTTCGCAATCGAATTATTATTTTTTTGAGCTAATTCACTGACTTTTCTTCTAGCTCAACTTATTTGATCTTTCTCTAACCAAGCGTTTTGTAATTGAACCGCTTTCTGGGTTCGAAATAATTTTGTGTTTTTTTTTTTTTTTCATAAAATACTACGCTTTGTTATGTTTATTACAAGTTTCTCTCTTATGTCTGGCGGTAAAAAATTCTGTTTCAACATTTGTATTTCTACGGCGAAAGTTAATCTCTTAGATCTGACTCTTTGCCAACTACAAGCATCCATTTGGAATACCTTTACATGCGATTTTACTTTTCGGACAAATGAGATTTCCAACATCCCCTACCGAATATGGTGGAAACTTGGTTTCATCAATCATACCTTAGATCTTTCACTATATATCCAAGGAAATACGGAACAATTGTTTGTGCACCAAAGCGTGAAACTTTTTGTTATTCAGTTGAAAAAGGCAGATATTACGTTGGAACGTTCATAGTTTGAGGCGAATTTCTGTTCGTGCGTGAACAATTCTTACAGAGGAAGGATGCTATCGCCCTGTTTACCGGGCAACTATCAGAATTTATGCTTTGTTTATTGCTGAAGATATGCCCGCATATAAAACTAGCGATAAAATTAATTTCCTTTTATTATTCCGTCTGGCATTGCTTGTGTATTTACTTGCAATTATACTGGAAACAATAAAACAAACATTACTGTGCTGGATTCATTACTACTTTGTTCAGACAAGGATAGGGAACAGATGCAATTTTCCTAAAATTTAAATGCATGAAATAACAAATTCTAATGATTGAGAGGAGGAAGTTTCAGTAACCGTCTGAACCAGTCAACTTTTAAGTTTCAATGCGTTTAATTTGACGTGGAAAGTATAAAAACCGAATAAATGAAATATTTATTCGGATGAAACCTAGATGTATTTTTTCCTTAGGATCGGTTAAAAAATAACCGATGATATTGGCCCTGCCACCGTAGCACTGACCAGCGTTTATCACTCTTTGTATGGTTATAGTTGATGTTGAATGTTATTTTCGTGCTTGATATATCTGCATTTGCTATTTCTTTAATGTGTTTTACGTTGGAGGAAGTTTGTTGAAAGAGTGAAGGCCGAAATACAATACTGCGAGACGGCGATGCGAGAGCGCGACGAGAGTGTCGCAGCAAAAGTCGAGCAGTTTTCGTAACATGCATTTGTATACGACAACGAATAACGATACAATGACGTAAAATTCCTCCCAACGAGGTGCGAGACGTTTGTCAGATGCTCTATGGCGCGTAAATGAAATTTGAAATTCAAACGTCTTTATTACATTTTAAGTACGAGGGTTATTCGGAATGAATTTTGAATGAAAATTTTGTGCATCCTTGTTGAGGCTATTGTTCGAAAAACGAAGGAAAATTCCAAATTGAAATTTTTAAAAAATCAAAATCAATTTTACTCTAATTTCATTTGAAACGTCACCAATTTGACATTTGTCATATGAATATTATTCTTCCTCGCATCGCGTGCATTGTAAATTGAATGCGTTGTTCGACGACGTCACGCAGTCTTGTATCTGGGTCTTGATTAAATTATAGGAATATGGTGGTTTTAGGTGATGATGTTCGTTTCTGATAGGAAGGAATCAATTTCCCCCAGGAGGTTGATGTTGTTTTTGGTTAATAGGTTGTGGTTTTTTTTATAATGTTTGAAAAGCTTATATTTTGCCCTGATTTCCCTATATCTGGTGCAGTTAAAAATGCGGTGGTCTATATCATCAACCTGTTTGCAGTAGGTGCATAGGTTCGAAGTTGTTTGCTTGGTTTTTTAGAGTCTTTCCCTGTTGTTCGTAAGAAGCCTGTTAACACATTGTTTGCGGGAGACGAGTAAACTCGTCATATACCTTTTTATAGTAAAACGCGGGAGACGAGTTTACTCGTTTTGTTGCGCTAAGCGGTAAGGCGCGGAAAACTTGTAAAAACGGAGGTGTAAACGGTCGGCGGGTTGTGCGTTATCTATTGCCAGTGGTACCCGTTCTAACTATCTGTCGATAAAATGAATTGGAGCCGGAGCAAATAATAATATAATAAATGTAGACAGCCAGAATATTGAAATTATTTTATTACCGGATGTACCTGAAAATCGTAATAGAAAATCTTATTTTTGCATTTTCGTTCGTCTCTCCAGCAACTGCTTTGTACTGCTTTCGTTCGGACGTCTTTCGTGTTTCTGAGTTTTTTTTCGAGTTTTTTGGTTTTTGTTAGTTTGTGAGTTTGTTGTTATTATCTACTTTCCCCGAAAATAAATCGAGACGAGAGTGACGATGAATTGTTTGCTGACAATATCTCCAATTGTTCTTGCAAAAGTGACGTAGAAAATTTATCCGACTACGATTCTTATGAAAATTAAACTATTCATATTCCTTCAACATTTACTCGAAGAAGAATTTCAAGTTCATGATCTAGTTCTGATAGCGAAGAATGGTCATCGAGAGACAATCCACCAGTTTTGGGGCAGTCGGGAATAAATACCCAAAACGTTCCTGGCAATGGTGTAGATGCCGTGAATTTATTTATTGATGATAATTTATTTGCGTTCCTTGTGGAGGAGTCGAATAGATATTATTACCAAAACACGGACAAGGTCAAAACCTCTAAGAAATCCCTTAAGTGGAAAAACATCACCATTAAAGAAATGAAGAAGTTTTTGCGACTTATAATATTTATGGGACAGGTACGCAAGGATCGACGAGATGAGTATTGGAGTACTGAACCGTATACAGAAAATGATGAGCAGAGACAGATTCCGTCAAATCTGGAGGGCCTGGCATTTCAATAATAATGAGAATGTGCAAGACAATTCTGATAGACTGTGCAAAGTCAGACCGCTATTGGATATCTTTCTTGCAAAATTCAAAGAAACTTACAAGCCTGTTCAACAATTATCTCTACATGAAGGCATAGTACCATGGAAAGGAAGACTATTGTTTAGAGTTTACAATGCCGGAAAAATTATAAAATATGGGATTCTAGTGAATTACGTGGTCGAGGGTCGAGCGGACGAAAAAATAAAAATTTCCACCGGAAATAAAAACAACTGTATTAAATTTAGCTTTCTTTATTTTAACACTGATTACTAGTATTGTACCTCAGGGCTAGGCGACAACTGAGAGAGAGGTTACTCCTCATAGCAAATTTATAGTTTCATAATTGCTGACACCTGCGTCTGGCTTCTTAGCATTTCCTAGAAACGATTCTAATGTTTTCCAGCCGGTGTCAGTTTCACCTGAATCTGCATCTTGCTAATTAACTGCAGATGCATGGAAATGTTTTTTATATGTAACTAGTGCGAATGGTCTGCGAAAGTACCACTGGCTACATATGCAATTTTGAAGTTTATTGCGGTCAAGGAAACCGATCGATAGAAACTATGCAGACATTGCTATTTCCGTATGCAGATTTGTGGCATCATGTGTAAATCGATAATTATTCCAATAGTGTTGAAAACAGTGAAATACTATTAAAGAAAAAAATAAGAATTTGCGGCACCATACGAAAAAATAGACGCCTTCCGGACTTTCTGAAAACGGTTTCTTTGCAAAATGGTGAAACAACTTTCAGAAGGAAAACAGATATATTGCTGCAAGTTTGGCAATAAAAAAAAACTGTAAATCTGATATCTACATTGCACTCTGCAGAGATAAAGGAGAGTCAAAACACGGACAGAAAGACGAGACAAAAAATTATAAAGCCGAATGCTCTGACCGATTACAATCAATTCATGAAAGGCGTAGAGCGGGCAGATCAGTACTTAGCATATTATTCAATCTTACGAAAAACTGTAAAATGAACTTAAAGAATCGCAATCAATTCGTTTGTAGTGTATAATTCAGTTCATTCGACAAACAAAAAAAATTATCACAATATTTTAAAGGAAATAGCAATTCATTGGGTAACAGATGAAATTTCGATAGATGAACCAACCGAACCAGTCATCGACATCCAGGAGCAAGGTTTGCAAATCGAATCCACCAGGGAGACTGTCTATGGACATGAAGAAACATACATTGGAACCTTTAGTCGGAACCGGCAAAGATTATAGTACTGTTGTTGACGCTTGTAGTGCATAATGCATTCAATTCTGCAAGATAGATTGATATGCTGAGCGCATTCCGGCGGAACTTCCGGGAAAAAATTAACTTCTGATTATTCAAAGCTACTTGCATGGTCACTAGCTTTTATTTCGGTTGCGAGACGAAAAGCAGAGTATCGCTCTAGTTTCAGGAGTGGAATTGTATTTTTGATATGTAACGCTGATGATGTTGAACTTACAGGCACCGGAGTGAGCTCAACTATAGCTCAACCAGGTGATGAAGAACGATCATCCATAGATAGAGCTACCGCTAAAATGGATATAATGATATTGACTAGGGAGGATTCCAACCAACATCTCGGGTGTATTTGGACAATCTTCAGGAGACGATCTCGTCAGACTTGAGGCTCTGCAAGAAACTCTCTCCTTGGTCATTTCGAAACTGATGATTACAGCCTCGAATAAAGTTTGTCAACCGGTAAACTTCCGTTCATAATCTAGGATCATCGGTGCTCCTGAATCTTCTCCAATACTGATTCTTCAACCTTATCGTGATTTTAATTTTGGGTGGGAGTTTAGACGGGTTGTATTCCCTCGTCCTAGTTGTGACTGCGTTGTTTTGGTTTCCTTTCTATAATTTTTTGAACATCATCGACTATAGATAATTCTTGGGTGAAACGTTCATTAGCCAGATGGTTTCCAGGACCATCTGGTCTCGCGGCAAGTTTTCCGCGATCATTTGGCTAATGAAATTTGAAAATAGGAAAAATCCTCCTCTTTTAAGAAGTGTACCGGTTAGACATTGGTTGGATCCGAAGGTACATATGTAAATCATCAATATATGACTACTTACTACTGCTTACTTGCTTACTACTACAATGAATCCGAACCGAAAATCAACTAGTGGTGTGATTCACGTCAATTGTCTTCACTAAAAACAGTTAATTAGCAAATGGCTAGCAAAACTAGGACGCTGTTGTTCTAGAACTTGAAAAATTAGGGCTCAGTACCATTCTCCAAAGATATCACGTTCTCAAATCGAAGTCAAAAACGTTTTCAAATCGAAGTTCAATCTCTGGAAGGAAGTTTCCACATATGAAAGTTCTGAAATGATAAATTCGTGTTTGATTCATTTATCCTTTTAAAGAGTATCTCAAAATTAATGCAAGAAGTAATTTGAATGTAAAGGATAACAACTTATTGAATAATGACATTATTTTTTAATTGATATGTAAACGAGGCACTATGGAGTTTTTTATGAAAGCATCGCTATTATGAGATTATCGGGTAAATGGCCAACAAGGCTTTGCTGGCAGAGAAGGGGTCTTACAATGATAATTTTTCATTGGCGTTGCTTAACTGACTTTTAATAATTTTTACGGTGACGCTACAAGTTACGATTTTTAAGGACGGGTTGGGAAGACTAGTTAGGTGAAAATACGCTTAAAAATGTTTTGTTAGATATAATGGTCAATTGTCAATATATGTCAATTATATTGGCAGGACGCACGCGCCTTTCCTGGGGCTTATTTCATACACCAGGCCAAAGAAGTTCGAAACAACTTTTAGGAAACTTAGTATTGCGTTTCAAATTTTGATCATTTTTGAGATCCATAAGAGTATAACCTACAAGTTCGTTTGACTGTCAGTAGGTATGCTGACAGTCAAACGAACTTGTAGGTTGTCGAACTTGTCCCATAAAATAAAATGACAAAGCTCACACGTGCCAACTGACATTCAGAATACTATTTCAAAATGGCTACTATAAAGTGTCAATGTCAAAGCATATATATTGGGAGACACTCTAGTAAAGTTGTTATTGGTGTACATTTTTATTGATAAAGCTTTGATATCAAATGACCTGTCTTTATTTGGATTAATGCAGTGTTCCTTATATTATTCTACGAACAATGCATAACGGGCGCATCCTTTTCAAGCAAACTGTAACACGTCTGATGTGCTCAAATATGTATGGAGTTTGAAAAAGATTAACATGTATATAAATACTTGGTTAGATATGAATATTTCCAAAATTATTCTTTTTGCTAAGCTACAAATAATCAATTAAATAAAATAGAGCGCTGTCATTTCCGCAGGAATATGGTACGATTTTACAAAATTTAATTGCTTTTTGCATTATATTCGGCATTCATTGCAGTATATTCGGCAATAAAATTAGAATATTGAAACATTACCAAATGCGAGCCCGTACTAATTCAACCGAAATGAATTATTCATTTTGTAAACATTTGCAAATCATGTATTGTGGCCGAGATCCTTTTTTCGCAAGGTCATAACTTCATGCTTTTGAGTTTAACTGCGAAAATTTTGGTAGTCCATCTTCCGGTGCATTCACATCGCTGTGTTAAATTTATAATTAGTGGTTATAAATTGAAACTATCATCTCACGCAGCTATGATAAATTCAATACTTATGAAATGCTAATACAGAATACAGAGTTTACCAACTCGGAATAAGCAGTACTAAAGTGGTGCTTTCACGAACATATTTCTTAGCTTGAGTGAGCAAAGGAGTAAGTCGATGCATGCGCATCAATGTTTCCAAAGCACATCGTAGTTCCAGTTTAATTTTGAATTGGGTGATATCTGAGGAACAGCCATTCCTTTTCAAATTTTCAGAGTGCGATTTCAAAGAGATCTGTATATGTGCAGATGTTAAGAAAACCCAAGCCGTCCCACATACCATACTCTCCCATTTTCTTAGATTCTTAAAGAGAAAATGTGTTTTCCTTACAACGACTAATTTACCGGATATCTTTCTCTACAACTTACAGCGAGCATTCTGAAAGATGAGCAATCCTTTGGCTTAAGTAAATAGTGATTTTTCAGTCTTAACCCTAATTGGGGTAAACATTTCTGAGTTGAACTAATAGATTTGCCCGTAAGCTTTGCTATTTATCAAAAGTGGTTTATATCCTCGCAGAATGACCTAATAATTTATTTCCACGCAGTATGCACCACTACTAGCAGCAGAAATTTCACCGCCATCATCTCGTTCATGGTTTACTTGAATTTATGTGTTGTGTGCTTGGATACAGTGTAATATGTTAAGAAGTCCTTGTCACTTTAAAACATTCTTACTGTGCCTATGTACATGTATCCAAGTAAAATGTAATCCCCTTTAATATATAGCAAGTGAAATGTATTTGACTTTTTCGAGTACTTTCTTACATTGAGTGGATGAAACTGGTTGTTTCTTACCCCCAAAAACCATACTTTATACACATTGATGGGATCCTTGAAATTTGAAAGTTTATCAATAGTTTATTGAAAGCAAAAAGGTTTCAAGATTTTTCATACATTCAAAATGTCTAGATTAAGCATTCTTTGCAATCTTAGAAACCGTCAGCAGAGAGGAACGGAGAAGGATCCTAACCTTGTGGCAGCAAATATGGGAAAACGAAATGCCAGGCAGGTAGACCGCACGTATGATTAGTGACTTAGGACCGTGGTTCTACAGAATGCATGGTGAGACTGATTATTACCTGACGTTACTACTCAGTGGTCATGAGTATTTTCAGTCTAACCTGTATAAGATGGGAAAGTCGCCATCCCCAGCTTGAATGTTCTGCCCGGGGGTGACGGATGACGCCTGCCACACGTTCTTTACATGTACTAGATGGACAAGACTCCGTTCGCATCTCTCGGAGAATTGGCGTACTTTGCCCAGAAAATTTAACGGAAAAAATGATGCAATCAAAAGACAATTGGAACTGTGTGTCGCATAACGTACGGACAGTACTTCTCGTAAAGAAGGGCATGATGGATCACTTTGTGAGGGAAGGGGGATTTCTGTAACAGCAATTCTCTTCCTTCCTATCCATCCGTGCAGAAAGGAAGACTTCCCTTAACCTGAAGGCAGCGCTAAGCGATGATTAATGAGGCCTAGTCCGAAGTAATGTGACAAACAGTTCCAGGCTAGGTTCTCGGCGTGACAGGGGAGGTGTTTATTTGGTAGTCCGGTTGCGGGAGTCCGACACTCAGGGCGTGAAAGCCTACCCCTTACAACAAAAAAAAAAATTATTATGTTTAAAGTTAATATTTTTTTTATTACCGAAAACGTCACCTGAGGGTGAGCTGATTCAGAAGAAGAGCGAAGACTATGGAAGAGCAGCTTAGAAGAAACTCAAACGCAATCTTAAACGTGATGATGAATACAATTAAAAAATGTCGACAAGGACATTTAAAGACGGAATTGATGAACTGGAGGACATTTCTATCAGAATTTCTCGCTACCAAGATTCCAGCGATCTGAAAGACCACAAGAAAATGTCTGAAAACATAAGCCCCTTCAACGAAAACACTACTTCTTCCGTAAAGGGCAAAAAAGTGGCATGTAGCTCACTAAAACCTGATTGTAAGAAAAGGCTGAAGGTGCCCGAGACTACATGCACCGGTCAAGGGGGGGAGGGGGTAAAGACACTGTTTGGCAGTCGTTGTGCTCCAAAACCCAACAGAAAGATTCGAAGAAGATACAGAGCTTGACAGGAGAAGATTTGAAATAGACACCCGAAAAGCATATAGGCACGCAAACATCGTAGGGATGTTCCACTGATCAAGTCTGCAGATGGGAGGACTTACGCGAAGGTCATCGAGGAGATTAGGCATAATGTGAAACCCGAAAAAACAATGTATCTATATATGAACGGTAAGGGAGACCAAACATAGCGACACAACTTGGGGCGGACTCCTAACAAAGGCTTGTTCGAGAGCGCTGTTAAGGACCTCGTTGGCTCTACAGATGTTATCTCAACATTACAGCCAATGGCCTGTTTGGATATAACAGACTTTGACCATGTTGCGGATGCCAAAGAAGTAAAAGAGCCCATTAGGCAAAATTTTCCTATGGCAGACAGCATAAGGGTAAGGCTGACGCCTACCAATCCCAAAGCGCAAGGGTAACAATAGTAGACATCCCAGGCGGACACATTTCCTGGAACTGCAAGGGGCCGGATCGAATCAATATATGCTACAAATGGAGCACTCCGGGCTATAAGGCGAAGGAGTGTCGAAACAAATTTAGCTGCATCTTGTGCAAACTAAAGGAACTGAAACCTGAAGATCTGACCCATATTGCAGGAAGTAGTAGGCGCAAGGATTTCAAAGAGACACTTAGCAAGATAACATCGAAGAAATGATCCAAGTCCTGCTGATCAACCTTCACCGTAGCCCAACCGCACAAGACTCACTTCACCAGGTTGCCAGGAAGAAAAATATCCACTTGTTGCTGATGTCTGAGTAATACCACTGGAGGCTGGATGACCAATCCGGCGAAACCGCCATCTAGGAACGTGGTAACACACAGTTCGGATTTGATCCAACGGGGATGGCTTTGTGCTAATTGGGTGTGCGGGCATTTCATTCATAAGCATAACGCCGTTTTCTTGTCTCAAAGAGTTACTTTGTCCACGTTTCGTTAAGGCGAGGCCTACGAGATTTAGGCTGCCATGCAGTCATCCTTTTATCTCAACAAGTGTCTACCTTTTTCCAGAAGATTTTGTCTAGTTTTTGTCTTCATGAATTAAAATTCAGGAGTATATATTTTTGCATTTTTGAGCGCGTTTTTTCGAGCATGAGCTTCATTTAATCCACATTGATACGCAGATTGTTGAACATCACAAAATTGAAAAAAAAAAATTAAAGGCGAACCCTTCCACTGAGCAGTATAACGACATTGTCAGCTTATTCTATCCTTCTGAAACCCTTTCTGTTGCGGCGTTTTGTTACCTAGTGGTAGGCAACTAGTGATAATATCCTGTGGTGTATGAGCCTCTTCGCTCGTTTTTAGTAAGGTACATCGTTTTCTGTGGCTGTAAAATTTTGTTAAGTTATTAGCTTTATTCTCCAATTATTTTGGTGTTCGTCTTTCCCATATTTTTGAATAATTTGACTTCTACTTCTGCTTCTATTTTTTTGTAGAGGGACCTCAAAGCCCTTCATGTAAAGCATGCATTCTATGTATACGTTTACTAGAAGTCTTATAGCTTTCACGATAGAAGACATTAATAATTAATTGATAGGTTCAATGTCACGTAGTAGCTGTCTTTGCCTCGCTTCTGTCTAAAGATATTTATACTGCGGTGTAAATTCACCAAAATCCATTTATTGTGAATTGTATGATTCGAATGTGCTAATGAATTCAATGTAACTTGAATTAAAAAAATTGAATTAAAAATCGAAGTATTTTTTGTTGTATTTGTTGTTGAATTTTTAGTACAATGTTTTAGTATAAAATTTTTTATTTTTTGTTAGAAAATAGAAAAACGTTTTCAAAACACAAAACATTTTTAAAATCCGACGTCTAGAACTCATTTTATGAGGTTTTGAATATGCTACACATAGGTGTACACTTTCTTTTGACGCTCACAGTATTTTCCTCCTGCATCGATTGCTATTACCGCGACATGATAATAAAATTTAATGAGGAAGGGCCTAAATGCATGGTGAATTTGACTCGAATATTACTACATTTTATTTTTCGATACTCTCAAAAATACTTGTTTGGTGTTTTACTTCACTTCAAAACTCCCTTTCACATCTTGCATATATATTCAGCGACAAAATTTGAAGCTCAGTCCCATTTTCTTCAAACAACATACCATTACATTAGCTTACAATGTATCATAAATACGTTAATAATCCCATCAATCCCTTTTTTAAATTAAATATCTTCAAAAAATCAACAGAAAAACGCAAGCAGTCATTTACAGCACCGTAAATCGCATTATGAATGCTTCTGTTAACATCTGTTGACATGATTGCGTAGCTTTAAACCACCTGTTTCTCTTTTTTAATCTCTTTTGGTATCATTCCAACAAAAAAAAAAAGGTTTATTGGTCTTTGATCATAGGCTTCCCACATAATTGCTTTAAAAGCTTGAGTATATTTTGCCGAAATCGTCGACAAAGTATATAATTACAACGTCAACTTGCCTGGAAATTCCAATAAATCTCCATTATTACAGCATCACGTACAAGCTTTGCAGACATAATTATTTCGGTATGCATATATGCTCAGTAGGATGCACATTCAGCAAAAAAAAAATTGAGCCTTGAATGTTGAATGGATCGACATTGGTTTTGATTCACTTTCTGTAGGTGCACAATAATTGCATTTATTTCAAATTACCTCCAAAGAAGGATTCGTAATCGAGGGAAATTTGAGTTGTTAACCACATACGAGATGAAACGAATCATATATGTGATTTTTTATGACTATTTAAATGCAGATTACTCCTTCTCCTGTGCCTCCTTTTTGATCACTTAACCTATAGTCAAAGATTTTGTGAATTGGCAAACGTATGCACATGAGTGTTAATACTGTACTGCCTGAGAGGATTAAAAGTTTCTATGAAATATTCTCCCTAGCACAGAGCACGGGGTGAAATTTTTTGAGCGTCGAAATACGATCCTTTTTCACGAATTTATTATCGCATTTTTTATAATTTAACCAGTTTTTTCGTACTACTCTGAACCAGAGAATAATTATTTGTATTTATTTTATCATGAAGCAAATTCAACGGACTTGACTTTACTTGCTAAGCCATTCGTTTATTATTGAGAGTGGAGTTGGGGCTAGGCCTTTCGATGCTGGCAAGCCGGAGACAAGCGTAGTTGACACTGGCTGGGCCTTAACTGATGCGCCAAACAAAAAAAAAACCTGAGTGGAACTACGTCGTACACCTTTCAACCATCAGGAACTGGTCCTTTTCCTTATAAATTTAAAACAATTAAATTGTACACGAAACATGCACTATCAAATCTATGAAGCAAAAAAGTGAAGGTCCAATCGCATCTAGGAAACACAGCTGAAAACATGCAACGATCTGTTGATAAAAAAAGAAGGAGGCAATCGAGAACGCCTCGTTTTCCACTCCTTGGCAAAAAACAAGAACAACAACTTGACACGTCCGAAAGTTCAGACAGACACTCGACTAGAAGCTGTCAGGATTTGTTACTGGAGCATGTCGCAAGGGAGTTACTAGTTGGCTTTAGGTTCATAAGTAACCGATGTAAAAGAAACGACACAATTTTGTGCTCTATTTTATCTGCAAAGTATATTTTCCAGAGCCTCCAAGCAGCAGCATACATAATTGTTCTGTTATTTCATCAAATAAGGCCAATATCATGATTCAAACAAAAAAACAGTGTACACGAAATCGAACATGTCCAAAAAATTTTATACTTCAAAAAAACATTTTTGGTGACACGGAACTTCATTCGGTCTTGGCAATCTTGGGTTTCAGGAGATAGTAACTTGGCTTGCAGAAATCTCTAACATGGCCAGTGTTATACGACGAATTCAAGGCACAACCCCTTACAAGCAAGCGCCCGAACATATGGCAAACGTTTCGCAAAGGATGGTTCTAAAAAAATTATCGGAGCAACATTAGCGAATCAGATACAAACAAAGTTTAACTACTTACATATATACGCTTGCACTTCGATATATACGCTTGCACTTTTGGTATTTGAAACAAAACTTGTTCCAAGAGGGACTTAAAGCCAAAGACGCAGAGAGATGTACATTAACATTCAGATTCAGATTCAAAAGTTTATTGAGACTTTAACTATGACATAAGCTTATACTAAGAATACATTGACAAGTTAAGTTAATGACTGTTACAGTATGTCACTTAACCCATTCGAGACCGATTGCACACCGTGTGTGCAATAATAATAATGAGCAATTATCAGTTATTCTGAGTAAAATAATCGTCGAGAGAAGATTTTTTTTGAATTAATAGTATCTATAAAGTATAGAAAAACAAAATTTGGCATTGGTTTTATTGCGTACCAAAACAAAACAAAACATTTTGTTTGGAGTTTCAAAATCTACATTTTTAGAATATATCGATGTAAGAATCCATATTTATCTAATTCTATTTTTCAAATTTATCACCAATAGCAATAGTATCGCCTTCTATATATACCGCCTAATCAAATAATGTAAGAAATAATTTCTTACATTGAATATTGCGTATTCATAATTTCTTATAATGTAAGAAATTATGGAAAACTGAGGAAAACAGGAATGTGAATATTGAACTCTTAGATGATACACAGGATGAGGTTTTTGAGGAAAGTGATTGTGACGATTGTACTGACGCTGAAAGTGAACTTGAACAGCATCAAAGTGAACTTATTGATGATACAGAGTGGGAAGATGATGGTTCCCTTACAAAAACTCCTTTTGAGGGTAAACCAGGTCTCCAAAAGTTACCAAACGGAGGTAGTCCAAACGATTTTTTTGAACTTTTATTTGATAATACGTTTTTCTCTTTGATTGTGAATGAAACAAACAAGTACGGCGAAAAGATTTTAAAGGAAAAATGGAAGGACTTAACCATTTCTGAATTTAAGGTATTTTTAAGTTTATTACTACATATGGGAACTATCAAATGTCCAAGAATTGATAACTACTGGAGTAAGAGCGAACAATTTAGTTTTCAGTATTTTTCCCAACATATGAGTAGACAAAGATTTCAAAATATCTTACGATCGCTTCATTTTTCTTCTGATAATGAAAGTGATCATCGCCTACGGAAAATAATTCCAGTAGTAGATTATTTTAATAATAAAATGAGAGAAATATATTATCCTCACAGAGAATTATCAATAGATGAATCTCTAGTTCCTTGGAGAGGAAGATTAATATTTAAACAATATATTGCCGGTAAAAAACACAAACATGGTGTAAAGTTATACATTGTGTGCGAAAGTTCTGGTATTGCGTTACGAATAAAAGTATATACGGGAAGTGGTGACGATATAAGTGGAAAAGGACATGTAGATAAAGTTGTTTTTCATTTGATGAAAGATTTTCTAAATCACGGACATTCTGTCTTCATGGACAATTATTACAGTTCTTTTGGTTTAGTTTCAAAATTGCTTCATTACAAAAGTTACTGTACAGGAACATTGAGAAAGACAAGGAAGGGAAACAATTCGGAAGTAATAAAAAAAAATCTGTTGAAAAATGAAGTAATTTCTCGGTTCAAAAACAATGTAATGATAGGTAAATTTAAAGATAAGAGAGATGTGTTATTCATATCAAGTGAATACAAAGCTAATTTAAAAGAATATGAAAATAAATATAAACAAAATATTCTGCAACCAATTGCGTTGCATTACTATAACAAATATATGAACGGGATAGATCGCAAAGATCAGATGTTGGCTTATTATTCTTGCTCAAGGAGGACATTTAAATGGTACATAAAATTGTGGATTCATTTAGTTGAAACTTTGGATTTAAATTCATTCAATTTATATAAACCATATTCACCAACAACAAGAAAATTGAGTTTTTATAACTATCGTCTAGAAATTTTAAAAAACTTAATTGGACAACCCCGAGACAGAAGGTCGCAAAACCCAGAAACAAATGATCACCTACCTGAAATTTTACCAAGAAATGAAAATAGGAAAGTAAACAGAAAGATGTACCGACAGTGCTACAAAGAAGGAAAATAAAGACGTAGTAATTACTTTTGTCTTGCTTGTGTCGGTAATCCAGGATTATGTTTGGGAGAATGTTTCAAGCGCTATCATCAACCAACTAATGTATAATTATTTTACGATTATTTTTCAGTGTGCTGTTTTCTAAAAATGTATTTACAAATTGTATTTTCTTTTTCATTACTGAGTTACATTACTTTATTACCTTTAGACATTTTTCTAAAAATTTATTTCTTGTTTATATTATTTTCTTCATTATTCAAGTTATTTTTTTGATTTTTTACTATTTCTTAAAAATTTTCTTTGCATTATATTCTGTTCTTCATTATTGAAAGCAACATAACGATTTTATATTATCTAATTATTTTTAAAATAAATATTTATCAATTTTAATGAAGTATTTTTATTTTACCTTACATTGCACACATGGTGTTCAATCCGCTCCTCGCAATAAAAATTTTCTGAGGAGCGAGTTGCACACACGGTGTGCAATCATCTCATTTATGCAAATTCGCTTACGAATTGGGTGATTTCTGTAGTAAACAAGTTTTTTTATTAAAAATGAACAATATAAACAAAAAAAAAATTTCGCTCCTGGGGACCGTGTTCGAAAAAAATCGCCGTCTCGAATGGGTTAAACTATGTGGTGCAGTTTAATTTTATTTATACATATGTTGGAGAAATTTGGGTGACGTGTGGTAATTCATTACGCTTGCTCAGGCGTATAACCTATCGCTTAATTCTATAGTGACTTACAATAATATAGAACTTAAAAACAAAAATGTAAAACAAAAATAAAAAAAAAAGTTAAAGTTAAAAATTGATATTTACAATAATAAAAGCTAGTGATAAGGGTAGACTTTGTTAAATCTTACATACCAAAGCAGGAGTGGTGTACCTTTAAGGGCTATCTTAGAATTTTTTGTTTATTTTAATTAATACATTTATATTGAGTTTGAATAGTTTCTTATTGCTAGGGTTCTATTCGGATGTACTTATCTATTTTATATTTAATTCTTGCTTATTTATATTTTTTCTTAACATAATTTGCTTGGTGAGTGCTTAGATTTTTTTTTATTTTATCCAATATAAAGAATTTTCGGAGGTTTGTTATAGAATGAAGGTTTCGATAGCCAGCAGTGCGATAGGGAGGCATAGTAATAAATCAATGCTGATGCTACCTTATTATCAGTTACGATTTTTCTAACAAGTGCGTTTGGGTGTTGAGAAAGCTTTTGTTTTCTTTTGCTGGCTTGGTTATTTAAATAGTTTAGAAATGGTGTTATTTGCGTGCATTCATAGAGTAAGGAGTTTTTGTAATATTTCAAATCAATTGTTCTATACTTTTCAGAGCAAGCCCTGAGTATTTTCCTCTCAAACACTTGAAATTTTTCGGCTATTGTTAGCGACATCTGCATCTATATCGGAAACCCATATATGAGTATCGGCCGAATCAGCGCTTTATACATGAGGATTTTGGATTGGGAATTGTAATGCGGGGATCTTAATAGGGACTTTAAGAGTTGAGAGGCTATCAGTGCTTTATTGAGTACAATTTTGGCATGTGGGTTAACTCTAAGACGGTGATGGAAGGTTAAACCAAGGTACTTGATAGAGTTTCTTATCGGAATTTGCGTATTGTTGATGCAAAAGTTAATATTTTTGTTTTCCGGGACTGTAAATGAGTCACCTTTCCCACTTGCATTGCGAAAGCAAATATGATCAGACTTGTTGAGGTTAACTTTTCAGGTGTGAAAAGTCAACAATCCCCAGGTGTGAAAAAAATCCAGTACCAAATTAAGATGATTTTTCACAGCGAACAGTGCTTCCATCGGTCTTTCTCCTTTTGCGTATAAAATGGTATCATCTGCATACATTAGAATCTTCGGCTGATAGACACAAGGCTGAGCTTGCAGGCTGTAGGGAATATCGTTGCACAAAAAAGTTGAATAATTTTGGCCCAAGGATCGAACCCTGCGGGACTCCACTTTTAACATCAACAAGTTTTGAAAGGGAGTTATCAATGGCCACAATCATGATTCTGACAAGAGGAATAGGACACTGATCTGTAATCAGTTTGTACAATAGGCCATTTGCCCATACCTTATCAAACGCTTTCTCTAGATCCAGTGCGCAGGCCACAGTAGCATGTTTCTTTATTAGCCCAAAAATATGTCATTTTGCAGTACCAGGGCAGCATGCTCTGTAGAGTGCATGAAGGTGAAACCGAATTGTATGTTTGGCAGTCTAGGGGCGAAATAAGAATCGATAGTTTTTGCAATAATCTTTTCTAGGATTTTGCCAAATGGAGATATTATTGATATGGGGCGGAGGTTTGCAATTTCCCCGTTAAATCCTTTTTTTGGAATTGGAATTTATCTTGCAACCTTCGATGGGTTTGGAAAGTATCTATTATTAATGCAGTTATTGAAAACTCTTCCGAGTTTGGGAGCTATGGTGCTTGCAGATTTTTTTAGTAAGAAATTAGAGACTCCATCTAATCCAGTAGATTTTTTATTTTTAAGTGAGTTGATGGCATCGAGTACCTCTGACTCTTTTGTGAAAAAGGCAGATTGTGGCCCCTCAGCCGGGTTGGAAGATAGGTTCTTGTTTGAAAAATTTGTTAAGAATGTTCCCGTCATGCTAAGTGTGAACTCTCCTACGCGTGTATTTACATTGCGGTATTGGCTTGGTGGGAAATTTTCTGCCGAAGTTTGGTACAGTTCCTCATAGAAGTTGGCGCAAGCTTCAAGCTTGCTGTTACGGTCTGCAAAAACTGAGTTCTGTTTGGTGACGTTTACTTTATCGATATTTATTGAATGGTGTTTTCTGCCAGTGATTCTGTTGATTTCACAAACATTTGAGGTCCTGGTTTGATGTTTTTCAACATGTCCTGGAATTTCTGGTTCACTTCTGCAGATATTTGTGCTTTAATAAAGTTTGAAATAATATGTAACTGATGTTTTTTTCGTACATATTGGGGAGTTACTCTATTTAAATGCCTATTATATATTCTCTTAAGTTTTTGCAGGCATCGGTTTCGTAATCTGACAAGAGATAAGGTAGTCTCAGATAACGCACCGTATTTAAAATATTTGGGGGCACGTGTAGGTGCATGATTTTTAGCAATGGTAGTAAGAGACTTAGTTAGTTTGTCTATAATGTTGTCAACTTCATGATTAGATTTGAGCCTATCTTCAGGGATATATATAGCACTAATCGCATCACGGACATCCCTGTTGAACCAAGCCTAATCAAACAGGTTAAAATTCTGTATTTGTTTCGGTAAAACGGGATATTCCACTGTATCTTTAATCTCAATCACCAATTGTATCGCAAAGTGATCAGAAATCGAGAGAAGCGTACTGCCATGGAGGTGTGGGGTTTTACCAAGTGTTGTCGAAGAAATTATAAAATTGTCAAGGAAGGATGAGGCACGGGGGTAAGTGGGAGTTGCCGCATTGATTAGTTGAAACATAGGGAGTGGGTCACGCCAACGCCAATTGTGTAGGATATTTCCGTTTGTATTGCAACGAGAGCCACCCCACTGTGTATGTCTTGAGTTCAAGTCACCCCCCAGAATCACGAAATCATATTCAGCAGCCACATCTTCAATTAAGTTAAGATCATTAATCATTGCCTGTCCTGCGTTTGGTGGTACATATAGAGCACCGGCGAGAAGTTTAATGTGGCGTTTTGTATTGCTAAGCAATGTGATCACGATGAACGAGGATTGCACTGCTTGCAACGGAATTGTTATATTGGAAAAGTTAAATGTATTTTTCACAAATATTGCTGTTCCCCTGGTGGAATCATTTCTGATTATATTATAATAAACCGTTCGCAATTTATGATGTGCTGCTAATCGCGTTTCTGTAATAAGACCAATGTCAGATCCTGATTTATTTAAAAGATTTACCAGAAACATTCTCTTATCGTGACTTACTAGAGACTTGATGTTAAGGGCTTGGAAGCTGCTGTGTATTGCGTGATGCAAAGTTACACACGAAATTTAGGTATGCATTTGCCTTCTCAGCGTGTGTTGTCAGCGTATTGTAATGGTTCATGAATGAAGATGCACTCTCTAGTAGAGAACTGAACTCAATCCCAAACAATTCCGTTGAGAGGTTGAGTATTTGGCCGATGGCGCTTATTGGACTGGGGTTATGGTTCTGGGACTGAGGCATTCCGGCATTAGAGGTTCCCCGGGCAACTGCTGCATAGGATAGGTTTGGTCGAGTAGAACGAGGAATATCTGCTTTGTCATTAACATTCAATAAGAGTTTGTCTCAGTTTGGCTCAGATACATTATTATCCCGGTGAAGTTGTCCACAAAAACACTTAAACTTATAAATTGGCCAAATCATTCCACTTACCTTTATTCAAGCGCTCTACTTTGCAAAGCTCGAATGATTTGCTACATGTGGCATGCGTATCCTTATCTTTGTGATGTCCGCACGAACTATGAGCGTTTTTTAGGAGTTATGCTACGAATGCTTGATGATTCTGATGTTTCAAATAGATTTAATGTCTCGCCATGGAAGTAGTGCTACGTGATTTAGTCTCACGTACGACAAAAGTATTTGATAGGAATACTGAAGGGTGAAGCTCAGTAAAGGGTAAAGCTCTGTGCGGATTCAATAGCTGAAGATAAAGTGTCAAATCATTTCCTCTGTAGTTGAAAAATGTGGTTAAAAACAAATTAAGAATGTTTGAGGTGAAATAGCTTGATAAATCAGGCTCTCGATGGTCTTCAGTACCTTAACGATTATTAATGACAAAGGACAGATCGCACTATAGACCACTGATAAAGGTCATGATGACTTTTACTTTCTTTCTCTAAATTTTCTTTCAAAGTCAGGGCCGAAAGATCAACCAGAAAGAAGAGTCTCACGTTTTCCGCTAGATTACCGTTATCGCTAACCACGATCGTTATCCGGGCAGTTTACTTATAGCTTCGCTAGCCGCTAAGGGCGTATGTTTCTTTGTAGCTTTTTCTTCACAATCTGTGATTGGCTCTATGTTCGCTAAATAGATTTAGCCTAGAAAAATAAAGAAGTTTTCCGTTCCATTATTGCAAATTAAACGGATAATGTTTTTTGATTCTGGACTTTATCTTTGAAAATCTAACACCTTATTGTTTATATATTTGTAATATTTGAGCTATTAACCCCACAATGCACGATTTTAAACATATGTGGTCACTGTTTCGATTGCTCTCTGCAGCTCAGTTTGCGCCTGAGAAGGTAGAGCATGTCCTGTAGGTAATAGTATATCGTTAGTATACATAACAGCCTCAATGTTATGATTAAGAGTTGCGATTAGAGGATCATGGGAAATGACATGTGCTCGTGATCTTGAGATCTCCGGATATGGTTGAGATAGGTCGGGATGATTCTTGAGCAATTTTAATCACACTGAATCAATCCTGTAGGAAGCGAGATAAGATACGGATTAGAACTATTGGACAGGAAGCTGAAATTAGTTTGAATATCAGGCCATGAACTAATACAGAGTCAAACGCATTTTGCAGATCCAACGTGCCCACTACTGTGCACTTTTTATTTTGAAAATTGCGTGTGACCCTGTTGTGGAGAATCATAATTGCTTGCTCTGTTGACTTTGCGGATTCAAATCTAAATTGGAATTCTCAACGACAATAGAAAGCAATAGAAGGTTTTGAATCGAGTGAGAATGACTTATTACAGGACTTTGCCAAGATTTGACAATAAGGATATCGAACGAAAATTATGGATTTCACCGTTGCATCCGAGCTCAGGGATGAGAATTTGTTGGTTTTATTTCCATTCCTTTGGGTAATACCCGTTGTTTGTAAGGATTGGGTAGAAAAGAGGGCCACATTTCTTTGGAACTTTATTAGGTATGCAATCTAGGCCGTGGGATGTTTTGCTGCGAAGTTCAGCAAAAATGTTCTCTAATTCGGGTATGTTAGTGAAGAGATCACGAAGATTCTGTGGCGTAGTGATGAGACTCTATTAATTTCTGAAAAGATTACGAGCTAGGATTCTTGATCGCCTGATAGCTTATGTTCCTCATTTCCTTTGTAGCCTTTTCGTTCAGGATTTGATTTACAGAAGACCGTTCTCGGTAAAGTGGCCGTAGAACGCTTCGCAGACACAGGCTTTCTATACAGGCCAGGCGATGGATCTGTTTCCTAACTTAAAATGGTCTCTATCTATGTTGAATTTAGTGGAATGTTGACCGGTGAGGATGTTAATTTCCTAAAAGACGTCTGATGAGAGTTTAAGTGAGTTGAGTCTAATTTTGTAGTACTTAATAATTTCATGGCTGATGCGTTTTTTTATTAAATCAGGCGGCGACCTGAATTTTGAATGAAGTATATTCTTCGTTGATTCTATTGTAATGCCGATGAAAAATAAGCTCTAGCCTTTATTACACGCTTTCGCATTTTAACATGCGTAGCTTCTTGAGAGAGACAACAATATGGTTGGGGCGACATTTCAGGAGCGTGTAGGTCTAAACATTTAATGATTCAGTTAGAAAGGGTTGAGATGTGAAAATCGATTGTTGGGTTACTCAGGGTACGATTATCTGGTGGGTTTGGTGGCATGAGGCTTTCTAGATCATCGCTGCATTCTGACCACCACCAACCACCACCATAGGAATATGATCTAAATCGCTCAGGACATGTTCGAGCAGGAGTTTGGTCAATAAGGGTGATGTTAAGTAGGAGCCCATAGTGATCAAACAGTGATGGGAAAGTAATACATTTATAAGAGGGATGTTCAAAAGAGATTTATAAGAGGGTCCTGTTAAAAATTTGTGTGATATAATAAAGTTATCTAGGAAAGAACTGTCCCTGGAGAAAGTTGAGACGCCTACGTTGATGATAGCACACGTTTGGTCCAGACCTGAAGAAAACCATTGGAACAATGTGTTTCCACTTGTATTCCGTTTAGTGTCTTCTCAGTGCTCACCAGCGAGCAGGAATGAATCGAAGTTAGGCGCAATTTTTAGCGAGGATTTTATTCAGTACGTGGGATACCAATGGGCTACAGTTGCCAGGTTAGTATAGGGAGCCATTTTGGTGTTTAGTTTTTATGGAGCTCTAATTTGGTGAACTGAAAGTCTCGGAAAAGTATAGCGGTGCCCTCGCCTTCATCATTGCGAAGCATCTGGTAATCATTTAAGTGGACGCTGTGCTTCGCTCTTAATATGGTTTCCTTCAGAAGGATGATGTCAGGTCTGAAGGCTTTCGATAGATCAAATAGATATTTTCTTTTGTCATGGTGGATAAGGAAATTGATGTTAAGGCTGGTGATGCTTGAATTATTTACCACTATAGTGACTTAAATAGAATTCAAAAAGCATGACTTCTTTATCTTGTGGGAAAGTGGACTCAAAAATGGGCCAGAAGCCTTGAATTTTTTTTTTAATAACGCCAAAGTTGATAAATCTTATTTTACAATGTCGGCAAATGATATATTGGAGACCGGAGTGGAGGGAACTGGAGCTTATGGGAAAAGGTTTGGATAGATTCTGGAGTCTCCAGCTTCATTAATCTTCTTAAAAATTTTTGCCGCTCTGGTCAGCCAGAAAAATTTGCTGGATGCCCTTCTATTTGGCAAATGACATAGAATGGGGGAAGCTAAGGAGCTACCTCGGGCAGACCTGGGAGCCATGCTCCTTCCCAACGGTAACATAGGGATTGGAAAACCTACAGTTGGCAGACATAAGACCAAACCTTTGCCACTTATTGCACTGCATTTGATCGCCCTTTCTGGGCGTTTCCCAAATAGCTCTCTGATGGAGCACGTAGCGCACTTTTATCAGACAAGATAAGTCCTCGTGAGAGCAAAGAGCAGCTTTGTAAAAGTCTAAATGGACTTTGTTGGCCCTGGACCATGCTGTGCTAAGTGGCTTTATAGATTCGAGTTGTATTTCTGGTCACTGAGACCTAATGTCTGCCTCAGCGACTTCTGACCCAAAATCCGCCCCGATTCCACGGAGCATGGCTACATACCTCTTTATTTCCTTTGCGGTAAATTAATACCCCGTTACCGTCATGACTTCGAATTTTTTGCGCCAATCCGGGTCACTCTACACCGTGTGCCCGGATTTTTTTCGTTGATGTTTATGCCAATTAATCCCTTAAGTAATGAGGGTGCAAGTCATTTAATAAATATAAAGGGATATCACATTCATAATAATGATATGCGTCCAAAAGGATGACATTTCTTGAAAAATTAAGTTTCTTAATTATTATTTTGTAAAAATTATTTAATGAAATTAGTCGTGTCCTATGATAACCCGGTGTCATTGACGATGTATTCTTTTTCGGATTATTAGCGTTGAGTCAATGCCATTTGATGGGCTTTGATAGTTTTTAGTAGCTATATAGGTGGTAAAGATTTCTCCAATACCCACCGGACATCGCTAGATACATTTTATTAAAAAATATACGGAAAAAGTGGTTGCACCATGCATATGACTGTCTACAATCGATATAATCGGTGGTAAAATGTCAAGCGACTTCTTCGATAGCGAAGTCTCGTAAAGACATTATCTCGGACACTAGAGGAAAATTCTACATGTAATTAGAAGCAAAGAGCTGAGTTCCTTTGATGCATTGATGAACTCACAAAAAGGAGATTTGGAGGATGATCAGGATACGGGCAACATAGGGATCAACTGAAGAGATGACTGCACTGCAAGTGGATAACCTACTTAGTCATGGTTTGTTGATCATGTCATTATAGTCGGTGTATTTATTAGTAGGAGATTAGTTATTGTGTAGTTTCGGGAGGAATTTACTTTGAAGAGAATAATATCCTAGGTTAAAGGTAGTTTGGTTTTTCTGTGAACGAGCTTGTAACGATAGAAAAGAGTGATCGACAATAAGAAGCAATTCCCTCTTAGCACGGAAAGAACATCGCTTGGCTATCCTTATTTCGATCCTGACCGGTTAATGAGGCGGTGAGCTGTTTTTTCAAAGGTATCATCTTGTCACTAATTTATTTCAATGTAGTGGCTTAACCTTTCCTTCCCCCCGAAAAGATTAGTTTTGGGTTGGTGGTGACAGAAACGCTTTTACAGCGATAACATTTTTCTTAATTTTATTTTTCATGCTGGTTATGGTAAGTGCTTCTCAAGGGTTTTCTGTCCCTCAATGCGAATCAACTTGAAATAATACATTCTTCCAAACATTTCTCGTCTGATTTAGTTCGGAATTTGCAAGTTTCGGTTTGAAAAAATTTATGCGCAATGCTTGATAAAATTATTCGTATATTGCCTTGAAAGTTTCTCCGTTTCGAGATCCTCTTAAATTTTTCAAATGTTTTGAATACGCTGGCAATTAAAGTCATTTTTGTTACTTAGTATCCAAGTTAAATGGTGATTTTGACTTTATTTTCAGTAGGACGGAAAATTATCCAATGTAAAGTGAAGGACTTTGAATATGTACTGAGCTTTTTCGTATCTTTATCGGATTGCTTCTTCGATCGAAACGAATATTTTAGTATATCATGCATGAAGTTCAATAGATCAATAGTTAACATGGCACCTAAAAGGTTTTCTTTTACTTTGAGTAATCAGACATTGAACGCATCCACTGTACATGTTATTTGCTATTAGGGTATTTCCCGCAATCGACTTTGATGTCATAGGTGTATCATCATGTGTATTATGTTATCCACGTAAATGCAGCCGTGAATGTACTTTACAATACTCTGCAACTATTAGAGGATCTGCTGCCAAATCAGTCTTGGTGTGCGTTGAATTATGAGTATTACTTTGAACTTTGCATGCTCAAATTTCCTTCACGTGCTTTTTGCTGTTTTCGAGTTTGGCCAGCTATAAGGACGTCTTTTATTGCAAAATCAGATCTTGGGTTTTTTTCCTTCTCACCAAATAATGATGCTTGGCGGAAAAAAACCTGTTGTTTAATTATTTCCGCACCGATCAACTCCTCGTGATCCGAAGATACTCTTGGTAATTTGAAGTACAAAGCAAACACGAGAGAAAATTTGCTACTTGACCTCTCAATTTCCCACTGAACTAATAATTAGTACCCATCTAAATCCTATTGTATCATAGTTTAATGTAAAAGGGGCGGTTGAATTCAATGCTGCAATGGTTGCTTCGAAGAGTCCATCCAGCAAATAACCTAGATAAATCCGCCAAAGCAGTGCCTTGATCGGACTCAAGGTATGTAATTAATAGTTTTTTTTTCATTGCATGATACATCAAAATAGATTTGAATAGACTGCAAGCATTTTATTACGCAACGGTACCGCCGCGAGGCTCTGGGTACCAACTACGAAGACCGATGCCAAGATTTGTATCATGGAAAGATGTTTTGAATATGAATTGCAGCGGAGCCTACGCGATACCTCGTATACTACGATTGCTCTCCTCAATCAAATACCAATTTTCTGCAGGCCGATAAAATGATTTGAGGATTGTCATGCAAAAAGGTGAAATGGAAAGGATTGCGTCATTGCATTGGAGTATGCTCAATATGTGACCGCTAACGGCTCAAGTGAAGCCTTTTCATCAAATCTCGACTATATGGTCACGAGTACATGCATGATGAGAATGTTTGATGAGACCACTTTCAAATAAAGAGTTGTAAACAAATTTGTTTGTAGAAGCTACTTAAATTTTATTGCATATTATATCAATGTTTAATGAAGAACATGTCATAGGTGTACCATACTTGGAGTTGTGGGTAGTATGTGTAACAGTTGAGTGGAAGAATGACAAATTTAGTCTAAAATGTTGAGTTAGATGCTAAACGCACATGAACCTTTTTTGGATGATGAACTTGAGTGGCTAAGTTTTATGACACGTTGACATTTTCTATTAAGCAATTCAAAATCATTCAACAGTATTCGCTTCGGAACTCAGAGTTATGAGTTCCTTTGATGGGGAAAATTACTGCTTTTCTGAGGACGAATCCTGCCAAACAAGGGGGGACACGTGTGTATTTTGATAATTGCAACCCGTATGGAAGCACAAAGAAGAAGACTCTAGATGAACATGTGTCGAAATAGGTAATTGAGGTCAATTATGTATGTTATACACCTGTTCCTGTTTTATACACTATGCAGAAAAAGTTCATCTGATGCCATTTAGTTTAAAACATTCACAAAAGGAAACGTATCGAACATTTTCTAGATTTTTTTTCGCTTATCGATCAACAATTTGTTTATCAATAGGCACCCAGAATTTCAATAATTTCCTTTGAGCGATTTATGAGATAACAAGACTTTCCACGGGGAACATGTAGAGGCAGAAAAGTCTGCATTCACTCATTAAATTGGGGGGTTCGCCGAAGAACAAATTTTCAAGCGTAGTTTCCTAATTCTGTCTTGCATCAGTAATTTATTGAGTTTTATTTGGGCAATTGTAGAGTAACATATTGTAGAGTTTTCATAGTGAAAAACGTGTTTTGTTTTGCAATGACAAATAAAAAAAACAAATTGATGTGAACAAAAGGAAAATCATTGCGAAACTACGGAAGGAGGGGAAAAGCTTTCGAAATATATGAAAAGTCGTTGGAGGACACTATTTGTCAATTCAAAAAGTTGAAAACAATTTCAAATTGACAAAAGAACTCTCTTCAAAATCCCGTTCAGAGAAGAAAAGCGAAATATTTTCACAATGGTAAGAAAATCCGCGACTGACTGCAAGAAAAATTACAGCGGAAATTAAGCTAAGGTTTTGCAAAACAAATTTGTTCTGATACCATTCTGAAAAAGGTTTATGCTATTAGAAAGTCTGAAGTAGGCTGCGTACCATGGACGAGCCGAACGACGAAACCCATTCATTTTTCGATAAATCGGTTTAAAACGCGTTGCCTTTGCAAAGTTGTACTTAAGCCAACCGCAAAAATTTTGGAATAATTTTCGCATTTTCGCAATCCTGCAACAGCACTACCAAAAAAACCATTGGCTACCCACTGTTAAACATGTTGGTGGTGAAGTAATGGTTTGGGGATGCATGGAGGCTGATTGTGATGGTAACCTAGGGTTCTTACTTTAACATTTTAAGCAACAATGTGGAGCAAAGTGACGAAACCTCGGCTCGGTTAATGATGATCATTTCCAACAAGATAGTACAGCCGTAATTGTAAGGATCAGGCTACTTTATTATACCCCTGCTTCGGAGTCCTTAGTGTCTAGGATGGACAGATGGAGAGTACTGGAGGACTACTCGGCGAGCGATCATCAGTACATTGCTTTCGCAATTGGCGACTGTGCTAATTGACGCGTAGCAACCCAACCCTCAACTGTAGGTTGGAATATATCTAAAATAGATGTCGACGCGTTCGCCGCAGCTCTTATGAGAGGTGAAACTATGACGGTAACGAGAGGAGCCTCAGCTGAAAACATGGTGAACTCCACCATGAGGCTCATCAAGAATGCGTGCGACTGCTCTATGCCCAGGCGACGGCCTCGACACAATAAGCCTGCTGTGTACTGGTGGTCGGCAGAAATCGCCGAAAAGCGGAGAGAATGTCACAAACTCCGCCGCGAATCTCAACGTTTAAGAAATCGAGACGAGTCACACTCTCGAGCGCTGGCATACAGGTCGGCTAGAAAAGTTCTCCGTAGGTTAATTAACGAAAGCAAGGCTCGCTGCTGGCGCAACCTAGTTGTGGACATCGACAGAGACCCGTGGGGGCTGGGTTACAAGCTTGCCATGCGGAAACTAGGAGCTGCAAGGAGGCCCTGTGTCCTTGAAACGGAAAAAATGGACCAGATTGTTAGAGCGCTCTTCCCTATGCATCCTATTCGTCCCGATGATGCAGATATTGAATGTCTCGGAGAATGCCCACTTTTTACCGCCATCGAACTGGATAATGCGGTAAAAGCTTTAAAATCGAAAAAGGCCCCAGGACCAGACGGTATACCAGCGGAAGTGATACAGCTTGCACATCAACTTTGTCCTGAAAAGCTGCTCACCACTTTCAATGCCTGTTTGCGGCAGGGCGTGTTTCCAAATTGCTGGAAAGCGGCGAGGCTCGTGCTGATCCACAAGGGGAAGGGGAACGCGGAGCAACCATCTGCATATCGGCCCCTATGTATGCTGAATGCCGCTTGGAAGGCGCTCGAGAGGCTCATTAGAGAAAGACTTGGAGAAGCCATTCGAAATGCCGGGGATCTGTCTCCTCGGCAGTACGGCTTCAGGGCTGGTCGATCCACAATTGGTGCAATAGCATAGGTAGTGAGCGCGGTCCAGCAGGCAGAAGCCCACAATCATTACTCGAGACGAATAGTACTGCTCATAACACTAGATGTGAGAAATGCCTTCAACTCTGCTAGATGGACAGATATTCTTGGTGCTCTGGAATATTTCAGGGTGCCGAGGTACCTGATGCAGATATTGAAAGACTACCTCAAAAATCGGAAACTCATCTATGATTCGTTGGGAGGCCGGCGAAGAATTGATTTGACATCAGGGGTCGCGCAAGGTTCCGTTCTGGGCCCGGACCTCTGGAATGTCTCGTACGATGAGCTTTTGAGACTGCAGTTACCGGAGGAGTCGCGCCTGGTTGGCTACGCAGATGACGTAGCAGTACTAGTCGCCGGACATACTGTCGGACAGACGCAGCTCAAACTGGATGCGGTAATACGCCGAGTGAGCGAGTGGATGACAGACCGTGGGCTTAGCCTAGCGCTGGAAAAGACCGAGGTTGTCGTCCTCACAAAAAAGCGAATCCCTCGTGTTATGCCGGTTCGTGTAGGGGGAATGATCATCGAGTCAAAAGAATCAATCAGATACCTTGGCTTGATGATTGATTCGAAGATGAGTTTTTTCGAGCAGATTCGAGCGTCAGCAGATAAGGCCTCCGCGCGGGTATCGGCGCTAAACCGCATTATGGCCAACACGCAGGGGCCAACCTCGAGCAAAAGACGACTACTGATGAGTGTAATGGAGTCAGTGCTCTTGTATGGCTCCGAGGTTTGGGCTGATGCTCTTAACAAAGAGACGTACCGAAGGCGTCTGGCACAGGTGCAGAGGCAAGGAGCTTTACGGATAGCCGCTGCATACCGCACTGTCTCTGAACCTGCAGTGCTGGTAATCTCGAGGGTGGTTCCAATTAAATTACTTGCTGACGAACGGAAACGTGTATACTCACGTAGGGGGGAGTCGGCGAGAGAAACCGTCAGCCGAGAGGAACGGAGAAGAACCCTAACCTTGTGGCAGCAAACATGGGAAAACGAAACGCGAGGCAGGTGGACCGCACTGCTGATAAGTGACTTTGGGCCGTGGTTCTACAGAATGCATGGTGAGACTGATTATTATCTGACGCAAATACTCAGTGGTCACGGGTGTTTTCAGTCTTACCTGTATAAGATGGGAAAAACACCATCCCCAACTTGCGTGTTCTGCCCGGGGATGACGGATGACGCATGCCACACGTTCTTTACATGTAATAGATTTACAAGACTCCGTTCGCATCTCTCGGAGAAAATTGGCGTAATTTCCCCAGAAAATCTAACGGGAAAAATGATGAAATCAAAGGACAATTGGAACTGTGTGTCACATTACGTACGGACAGTACTAATTATAAAGAAGGACATAATGGATCGCTTGGCGAGGGAGGGAACATCTCTGTAACGCAATATTATAGTTACTAACTGCAATTCCTTCCTATCCATCCGTGAAGAGAGATTTCCCTTAGCCTGAAGACATCGCTAAGCGATGATTAATGAGGCCTAGTCCGAAGTAATGTGATAAACAGTTCCAGGCTAGGTTCTCGGTGTGACAGGGGAGGTGTTTAGTCGGTAGTCCGGTAGCGGGGGAGTCCGACACTCAGGGCGTAAATAGCCTTCACCTCCCAAACAAAAAAAAAAATAATTATACCCGAAAAGTGCTATTTACGCCACCGCAATCTCTAGACCTTGCTCCTATTGAGCATTTATGGGACTCGCTTGAGAGAAGAATTCAACATCATACGATAACGAGCAAAGAAATGGTCAAAAATGTTCTCAGAGAAGAGTGGGTGGAAACATCACCAGAAGGGATAGCGAAGCCAATCAATTCGATGCCTGGAAGACTTTAAGAGGTCATAAAGAATCAAGGATATCTAATCTAATCAAGGATAATCAAGTCATTTGAAAACGTTTTTTACACGTGATCGTAGAAGTTCTTCCTTGCTTTCGTATGTTTTTTGTGAAAGTAACTATTTGTTTTAAAACTATTAAATTAAAACTAATGAAACTCTGCTTGAAGTTAGTCCTTTAGTTAGTTAGCTACTAATAAATATATGGAAACAAACCTGGAATTATTCTCAAGTGAACGCAAACTTTTTCTGTCTTTTAGTGTTATTGTAATAAAAAATAACAGATGTAATTAGAAAAATGAAATAAATTTAGGAAAAATTGATTTTTTTGTAAATCACATACTCTACGAGATAAGTTGGTAAATGAGTTACATCAAAGTGACTAATTGACTTAGTATCGTAGCAAAAAAATTTATTCGGCTACCCGTCTAAAGTAGGAAAAACTTCCTAACCCTACCCCAATGCTACCAACCCAACCAGTGAGCCCAAACAAATGCCACCAGAATTGGTCGCAATCATAGGCTTTTTATCCCTCCCTATTGAACCTCTAGTCTAGCCTAACCTAAACTGCAAACTGAGCCTAACTTAGTAACTAATTGCGTTTTCTGCTTATATCTGCTGTATAAGTTATATATATCTCTCCTTTTTTGTTTATCTTTTTTCTCTATTTAAATATTAACTCGTATTTTATTACATTCAATCATCTTAACTCTAAGTTTGAAATTTTTATTGCTAATTTTTAAAGAATAATTATTTTGCGTGTTCTATTATATATTTTATCTACTGTAGATTTTTTATTTAAAGAGCGATTATAATCGCGATTTTTTTCATTTTTCAGGATTGGAAAAAAATCAAATGTGTCCGCTGGTCAACTAACTTTCATTAGCGATTACAAAACAAAGTAGTAGCAACATTAGTAGTTTTAGTGGTAGCAGTAGTAGCAGTAGTAGCAGTAGTAGTAGTAGTAGTCGTAGAAGTTGTAGTAACTCCAGCATAGACGGCCCGAAACCCGGTTGAGAAATGAGAACAGATCAATTTGTTGCCCCAAGTCTCAGCTTTAATGATTTCTTTCATGGCAAATGGTCTCGTGGCCGCATATTGTAAAAACACCAATAACTGTAAAAACACCAACAACTCTGCTTCGAAATCCTATTTATTCCTCTTTTTTGGGGACGTAACAAGGTGAAGGCAAGTATTCCGTGCATGAAAACAGAATCAAAACAATAACCATGCCGCTGGAGTTCGGGACGTAACGCGGACGGGTTAACTCTCCGTCTCTGTAAATACCTTAATTGTTTCAAAACTTGCAATTGGACCTGAGAATGGATTGGACTCTCAGCAAAGACCGCGCAACTGAAAAAGGGACTATGGCATTGGATCCTTCAATGTCAGATCACTAAATAAGCATCGAGCTGTTAAGGATCTTTTACTCCGAACTAGCCGCCAAAATATTTTTCTGAAAATCGACTGCAAAGCAAAATTAGCAGGGCTATAAATCAATGAGGAAATAGAAAGCTTATGACGCAGTCGAGAAATATCACCCAAATATCATAGTTGTCGAATATAGTATCGAAAATGTTACAGATGAATCTAGCTCAAGTTATGATGTCCAGTGGATTTTCGAAAGATTTTTTTGAAAAGCTGCTAGAGAGCAATTTTTTTGAAGGTTTTCAGTGACAATTTTTTGGTGTGGATTAACTACTATTCTTTTCGAAAGTTTAGAGTTAAAATATTTATGAAATTATTTAGTAATAAAAAAAATTTTGGAAACATCACTTTTATCATTACTTGAAGTTCATTTTACTCCTTACAATTAAAATTGCTCAGACATGTCCTTATATAGACTGCATGAAGCATAAGTGTGGTGACCGTTCTATTCTGAAACTCATTCACCACTTTATTCAGACGATTTAGGGAAAATTTCTATATGTAACGATCAACGATTCTCTGATAGATAGGTTGAGAGAATCCAGATACAGCACGATCTCAAATACCTTGCAAAGATTTTTCAATAAACCGATTGGTTGACGATTCCTCGTAACGGGTAAGACTTAGCATTTTTTGACGATTGAAAAGACCTTGTACCATTTCCGTCCTTTAGTGCTTCAGCACACACTATTCTCGAATGCCAGTCCCAGGGAACATTCGCAGCACAATGTTGAGAATTCCATCAATACCACATGACCTCTTAGCATTACGTCCCCTAATATGCAAACCTCTTCATATGAGGCGAAATAATTACTTAAATCTTCATCTGATATAATATGAGCCCTGGTCTAACTACGACTGATGTATTGACTTGAAATGGATTTCAGCAACTTTAAACGTCTGGACTAAATAATTCCCTTCCAACTGACTGTAGGACTGAGGGAAATCAGTGATGTTGTTAATAGCTTCAGGCAAGGTAGAAACTCCATTACATGCTTCTTTCTGGATTGGCAGGTCCTTTTGTGATTTCTTACGGAATATTTTGTTTAGTTGCATATAAAACCTATACAAATCCTGGGTAAATTTACTTCTGTAACCCGTCTACTCTCTGTTAACTTCGGTGTTGTAGGTTTGTCGAATGAAATAAGGTTCATTGTAAAGGATTGATTTCATTAGATTTAGTGTAGTATCGTTGCATTCGTACTGTCGTCGATAACCCACATCAGTAACAGCGCTTTGAAATTGCACACTATCATATTGTTCCTCGGCTTGGTCTTAATGAGACCTATCGTCAGAGATCCTATTCTTGGAAGATAATCTATCTGAACACAAGTTAGGTGCCTGTATCTAAGCGTCATATAACTGTCGTCAATGGTTTATAATCATAATTTAGGAAAAGGCGCATGTAGGAATCGATACTGCTCATATTTTGGGCTTGTTCGTTCCCTTTCCGAAAAAAAGAATTCGCGGACAATGACCAAAAGTTAACATTTGAACAACAACAAAGGAACTATACAAGCAACTAGGCTTGAATTAGTTGCTCTATACTAAAGTACGTGGAGTTTAATGTATCTTTAGTACAATTTTGTTATCGTTGCTGTTATTTCGATTTCCCATTAAGTTTAAATAATAGTCATATGAAAAATATGCCACTTGAATATGCAAGTACACTCAAGATCTCATACGTCTGTAACAGTAAATTTTCGAGTGTCCTTTAATGGATTGTATACTCAATGTTAAGTCGGCCGTATGTATGTATATTTAGCTCTTTTTTGTATAACGACCTGGATCTCGCGATAACAGCGAACGTTTGGGTTTGTCTAACTATTCATAGTGGTAGAAACAGATTCTTGATACTCCTGAAGATGTTAGTTATAAGACAACTCCACTCCAAACCACACCACAGCCGATACTCCCAAATGATTTGCAACGCAAAAAATGTTTCATCTAAAGGTGGAGGTCTACCAGTTGAGCTGAATGTACCTCCAAGGCTTAGGTTGGTCAACCGGGTCGCAATAATGCAACATTCCAGTATGCTCGATCGCTATGCTTCGAACTAAGAACATAATTCAAGTGTTTTTTACTAAATGAGAGGACACTGTCTCCCGCTGGGTTCACTGGTACCGTAACTGGAACCCATCGATAGTTCCCTTGGTCAGCGCTGCTTTCTCTGCATCATCTTTGAAAGTGCGAACAAGGCTGAAGCTCTTCTTGACTAGCTTCAGAAGAAATTTTAACGAAATCATTCAAGATTGGGTGAGTATAAGAGCGCCTGTCAAATTCATCGAAAAAAAATTCTGATAGATCATCCCCAATCCAGCAGATGGACTTATTCAAAATTGAGAACGTAATACAGACATTTAATAACAGAATATATCCTGCAATAAACACAATAGCATATGGAACTGTCAAAAAGTGTGTTAACTATCACAATGCTCTATGTCAAGTGAAATTTGACTGGTGTCTATCAGTGTGGTTGGTTTTTTCCCTTCCATTCCTTTGGCTTTAATTTGATTTGTTTCTAGTCCTGCTGAAACTAATTGGACGCAATTTGATTTTGCTGAAGTCAGTGAGTCAGAGTTAGTCTCGGAATTTAAGGGGTTTAACTCCTACTTAAAATACAGATCTAAAGGTACGCTGTGAATAAAACAGCGCAGGAAATCGATCCGTCACAAAGTGACTTCAAATGTCATCGGAATTGCTACAAAGAGGTAAACACCGTATGAAGAGTGACGGTGCTACAATATATTCGATCAAACCACTTGGTTGACTCTGCATATTGACAGACAAAAAAAGAAAAAGCACAAGTGGATTTCTATGGCATTTAAATCCAAAAATTTTGATTTTTTTTTTCACTGCGAAAATGAGAGAAAATTCAAATATAATTCCAGTTATTAAAATCGAATACCGTTAGCTCGACAGTTGATTTTTATTTGCGGATGCTTGAGTTAGGGTCCGTGTTTCACACTCGCAATATTTTCACGGGCCTGCGATGCATTCTTACCTTGATCGTAGTGATATTGTAAAATAACACGAATTTTTTTCAGAAATTTCACTCATTTTTAAATGAATACAACATTTGACACGAATGACGAAATAAAAAACTGTTCAGATGAAAATTGTAGACTGAAATGTTACAAACGCATATCAGTTTGGCTCAATCTGATTAGTATTGCCCGATATATGACAACAAACACCATCTAATGACAAAAAAGGCCCAACACTTTTTCCAATATTTACTACAATACTATCCAATATTTGCGAGCTGTACTCTTCGACGTCTTTCGGCTATTTCTTTAGCACTACTCGTTACTTTGGCGTCTACTACACTACTCGTTACAAAGTCGCCCACAATTTCGATTCTGTATTCGCCAAATTTTTCGATGTATTTGTAGTATTTTTGCATGAATATTTACACATTGTCAAATATCAAACTCAACCTTAATAGAAACCACGTCACCTTTTCATAATGCTTTCTTTTATATTTGCCACCTGAAGCACAGCTCATAAAAGAAGACCATATTGCTATCCTGATAATATCCTTCTTTGATCGCCTAAACAGCCAAGAGTCATTCTGCTACTCAAATCTTTAATGAGGTGTCAATCTTACACTTCATTTCCTTCGAATGTTCGGCACATGAATTTGATAAACTTTAAATGTGTATTAAGTAAGGATATCATCTGCCATTTTCATACCCATGGATTTGCCATGGGCATGAAATCAACGGCTCATAGATAAAGGACTCGACTGTTTTGTTTAAAATAAAACTACTTGACTTGGTAAAACTGTAGGTATGACGAAATTGATGCACATAATCAAGTTTTTAGGACAAGATTTATATGACACATATTCAATTGTGAGATGAATGCCGAATGATAAATTTGCGTTCATTTTCAAGTTATGTCCTTTTTATTTACGTTTGATCAGCGTCTTTTGATCTTCGTTTAACAAGATCAATATTCTTGAAATGCGTTAGGAAAAACGTAAGCAATCATTAGACCTACTGTTGCTAATCTGTCTCTTTCTCCCAGGCACCGCCGATGAGTATTCACGCTGGTTATTGCGCTTATGTTATGTCAAAACTTTTGGTACTTGTTTGTGAGGTTGGGGTCTGGGAAATTCTTGCGAAATCAAATTACTTGGCACTTGTAGGTACTTCTATGCTAAACTACTACTTCTGCTTCTGTAAGGTCTCGCACTCATGTAAAGAAATGTTATGCTAGCACCACTACTGCTCCTTCAAAATGGTTGGACAACATTCATGTAAAAATTGAATAGATTGGAAACAACCAGCAGGCCATATGCCTCTTGCTAATTTTTTGAGGTAAACAAAAGCCAAAAATAACGTATTCGACAGCATAAGCTTAGAAGTAAATTATAAAGGTCTCAATCCTAATCTGTCTCCAGTACAAAATCCTGTGCCTTTCAATGTCAATTCACTTACTCCATCTGCATCGTTTACACTTTACTGCAACAACGATTCGGCACTCGAAGAAATTCATCAGAGGTCAGTATTTCTAAGTCAAGCGATTCTAAATGATCTAGTTCACGATTAGCATTATTCAAATAAAAAAGAAAGGAAAACAGTTGCAGGCCTGTCAAAAACTCACACAATAATTAAGGAATTTTCTTCAGCGTGAAACTGAAATATCATATTTTCAAACATTGAAAACCTATTTCAAAATTTGGCTAACTATTTTCCGCCCATAATTAAGACTTGATGCATTGCCATGATATGAATTCATGTGTTTTCATAATTTGTGAAAACACTAGAAATTTCATATAGAATAACGAAGTTTCAAATTTGGACTTTTGAAGAACTAAACTGAAGTCCAATGGTCTTTCAGGGGGTAGTAAGGTATTTTTTTTCATTTTTTTTTTATATTTTTTTATATTATTCTTTAACATCTTAAGATTATTATGTGAAAGTTTGAAGTTCATTAGAGTAACATTGACAGAGATACAGAGGATTAAGTATCTACCTCTCCAATCGGATTTGACGCTGCCGGAAATAGCTACCTGACAGCGCAAACAAAAGCGACTTTTCTTAGAATTTTCTCGCAGGTGCTCCGTTTTTTTTTTTTTTGTCAAATCATCATTCCCTTTCTCCTGTCAATAGACCTACCTGTACAAAGTCACGTACCTGTGTTCGAATGCTATTTTAAAAAGAACCTTTACTTGAAAATTGTCCGTTCTACCGAGCAGTTATACACGTGCAGTGAATTTTTGTTTCAATTTTTACTATAATTTAACATCTATTTATATATAATTTAACATCTCCTCCATCTCCTTTAAATATATAATTTAACATCTCCCCATAAACGTAAGAACGACAATATAACAGCAAACAGCGCATCAGCGAAAAAAATTAAGAAGAACACGTCTCTAGACGTGGCAGAAGATTTCAAAAAACATTATCGTATCGTGGATTTTATGCTTGTTTTTTCGACAATTTCAACTTTAGTGAAGTGTGATGGAACAATTACTTTTCAATCCTGCAAAAAAGAAGGCCTTGGATTCAATATCAAAATTACATGTGAAAAATGCAAACAGCCTCGATTTATTCCGTCTTCAGAAAGGATTCAATCATGTGCTTATGAAATAAACTATCGGTTTTGTTTTGTGATGCGAATGCTAGGTAGCTGAGTGTGAAAAGTTTTGTGGCCTTATGGATTTAGCAAGCTCATTTTTATCGAAACCAACGTACAGTTCATATGTAAAAAACATGTGCTCCGTCATAGCAGATGTGAGTAGTAAATTTTTTGTTTCTGTTGTACAAGAAGAGAAGAAAGCAACGTCTGAAGCAAATAATATCGAGGATACAGATGAGTTAACTGTATCAGGTGATGGAACCTGGCAAAAACGAGGGTTCTCTTCGTTATATGGCGTGGCTTCCTTGATCGGTCATTACACCGGAAAAGTCCTGGACATTTTCGTTAAAAGTTCTTACTGTCAGAATTGTACACTTGGGAAAATAAATTAGATTCTGCACAGTTTGAAGAATGGTATGAATCTCATGTAAATGAAGGCCATGCTAACCATACTGGACCCGCTGGAAATATGGAAGTTGATGCAATAAAAACAATGTTTAAACGTTCAATGAATAATGGAGTCAAATATCGTAATTACATCGGTGATGGTGACTCAAAAACCTATACTGGTGTCCTAAATTTAAAGCCATATGGTGATGATTTTATAATCAATAAAGAAGAATGTATAGGACACGTTCAAAAACGAATGGGCAAACGTTTGCGAGATTTGGTGAAAAATAATGTCGAAGAAAAAAAACCACAACGGGCAAAATTATAAAAAGAAAAAGTTTCGGTGGTAAACGTAACCTTACCGGCAAAATGATCGACAAACTGACTGTCTATTATGGTCTGGCGATTCGACGAAACCATGATTCTGTGGAGAAAATGAGAGATGCTATATGGGCAACTTATTACCACTACAGCTCAACAGATGAAAATCCACAGCATCAAAAATGTCCGAGCAGCGTAGACTCATGGTATGAATGGCAAAAAGCTGCAGCTGAAAAAAATCTCGATTCATTCAAACATAGTTACGAGGCACTTCCAGATAATGTATTAAAAGCCATGAAGCCTATTTATGAGGACTTGAGTAAGGACGCACTTCTGGAACGATGTGTTGAGAGTTTCAACCAACTCATTTGGAAAATTACTCCGAAAATTGTCAATGGCTCTTCAAATATTGTTGAAATTGCTGCAAACGTATCAGCCTGTACTTTTAATGAAAGTTATTTTGCTTTGCTGTCATTTTTGCAAGGGATGGAGATCAAAACCGGGACAAGTTCTCATGAATGGGCGCGGAGAGTTGACAGCGATCGACTAAATCGAGCGGAGCTAGAAGCTCAAAAAGTAATCAAGGAAGCAAGAATTCAACGTCGACAAGAGCAAAAGGATGCTCTAGACATCCTGAGTAAAAGCCCTTTACTTTATGGAGCTGGCATCGATGATTCAATGTAAGTAAAAAACAAAAAATATTCGTTTAAGAGTGTAAAAATCTTTACAAATCTTCAAACGCGTTTTTCTCACACTTGCCTTTTTTACGGTCGGTGTCCCCTGTAGCTTAAAATCTACTGCACCGATTGACTTCAAATTTTGTACAATGTTTCCTTACTTTATTTACGAGGTAACAACGCTGAGTTTTTTGTTTTTACATTTTATCATATTTAAAAATAACAAAGTTTTCGAGTTTTTTTGATGAAAAATCGGTGTTTTGACTTCGAAGCGCTGTAAAAAATTTAAAAATTTGAAAAAACAAACTCGACGTTGTTACCTGCGAAAATTGATTAGCTAATGAAGTATATTTGGTTTTTTGATTTTAGTTGATCCAGTGATGAGTTCTGAGGGACACCGCAATCGAACTTTTTATGAGACGTCCGCGGAGACGTTCGCTGCCACCAGCTCATTTCTTCATAAAAATCAATGAAAATTTTACACAATATTCTTTAAACATGACTTTATAATGTATTAAATTAAAAATTTTCAATAAATTAACTGTGTCGCCTCGAAAAATTCCCAAAAATATGCTTGTTTTACACCGAATTAACTTTACTACCCCCTTCACCACACTTATGGTAAAATTTTTCATTTAATTGGAATTCTGAGCACACCAGGGTGGATTAAGGGGTAGTCTAGGGTTGGGCCTAAAAAGATGTATGTACAAAAACGACAAAAGGAAATTGAAACTTTGTTTATTTGTTTATTAGCATTTGAAACAAATAATTTGAATACATCGAAGAGAAAACAAAAACAAAATGGTGACTGCCAAAGCAATGAAGTACTGCATCGGCATCAAAAGATTTCAAGTGCGCATCGTAAAATTGTGGCCAGAATATTGATTAGAAAGTAAATATCCAAATATTTACTTGATATTTAGATCACAAGACGATTTGGCAGTACTTAAATTAACAATGGTTGAATTTTGCATTTTCTTTTTGAAAAAAGTGTTCTTCTTCTTTTTTCGCTCTAGATTTAGGCCCATATCCTTGATAAATAGAATATTAATGAAAAATTCGAATTAAATTGTTCAAGTAGTTATTTTGGAGTTTTAAGTCGCGCAGGAAAAAAGTGTGATTCGAAAAAAAGCGTTTAAGGTTTTCGCAACAGAAGTTTTTGTAATTAGTCGAAAAAGTTTCGATTATATAGTAAATTAACGTGCATCGCTCCATGTGCTTTCGTTTTTTTGTGAATTATTTACATTCAACCAGTTACGTAAATATAAGGTGCTACGATAATTGACGATGAATATGTTGAATTCATTAAAAAATAACGACTCATCATAAATCTTTTTTTATTCAAGGAAAATATAAAATTATAAATTTTTAATGAGTCGTCAATGGAAAAATATGAACTTTATTTAAGGCTCGCAGTTATTACCATGAAAATTGAACAATTTTCCATTCAAGCGGAAAAGCTGAAAAAAAAATTAATTTTAATCGGCAGCTTGAAAATAGAAATGCAGTTGGATTTGAAAAAGTGGCCGCAAAAGTTGAAAAAAAACTTTATAAGATCACAGAAGCTATATTTGCACAATATTTTGAATTATATTTGCACAATCGGGTGGGGGAAAAAGGACATTGTTTTGATTATCAGATACAGAAGCAGGCTATTTTTAGTACAACTAGCTTTCGTTATTCATGCTGCTGTGGTAGTAATAGCTACAATACAGATATAAAAATCTTTACAGTTCTATTGCACAAGGATAAATGATTTTGAAGTACGTTTTGAGTTCGTGGAATCGCCAATCTGTGATATATTCATCTCTGTTTCACTGAATGCACTGGATAGATTCTGAATTTCGAAAAGGACAAGCATACGTTTCAATAATTATGCATTTAACAATAATTTAGGGTTAGTCAGAATCAATTTTATACGATAAATTACGAATAGTAACCGCATCAAAGGAAATCAGTTGCATCAGAAATTCAAAAATTGTCAGCTCAGTAATAATTCACGGTGCAGATATTTACGAAATGCAAGTAGAATTGCATTGGAACATTTTACATGTAAAGTTGTTATGCTGATCCTCAGTCCTTCTGTTATATTTGCTGACTATGCAAGTTAGAACAAATTTCATTCAAATTTATGTCTGCGTTTTGCGAGTAATGAAGGCAAAATGTATGTTTAGCATCACTTTCTAGTCACCAACTGACACTATTCGAATTTCTCGTCTGCTGGGTATGCCTACTTCCCGGACCATATATTTACTATTCTGATTATTTTTGGCTTTTCATGTGCTATCCTACTAAAAATTCTGTGCATTCCTGATGATTTCAGTAGAATTGAGAAAAATCTATATTGCAAACCAGTGCCTTCCTGGACAGAGGTTTGAGGAAGTAGTAACAAGTGAATGACGGCTGTGGTCATTAAAAATTTAAAACTTCGATAAATTGAATTTCAAAACAATTTTAAAAAATAAGGCAGGATATTAGATCTCGTATTCGAAAAAATACTTTCGATCTTCAGCTGCAAGTAGCCCAAAAATTTTAATTTCCTACTTTTTACGAGTAGAATCTACTATTCTACTTTTTACATAAGTCCCATCAAGGCACTTATGCGATCAATGCTATAACTTCCATATACTCATGTGAAAGTGTAAGCACCAGACAGCACGAACACTCCTGTGTGGCCTCTGGTAGAAAGAGAAAGACTAAGAAAAAGTAGATTTACATTTTTATGACGTTTAACTAAAAGCCTACCAAAGTGGTTTTAACAAGAAAAGTTAAATGAAAAACTGAGTCGAAATTTGCCAATACAATTCAAATTGAAGTTTTTTTGAATGTTGCTGCAGGCCAAAGTTAGCTTGGTGTTGCTTGGGTCCACCGGGCCTTGCTTTTTTTAATTTAAAGGGCGTGGGTAAAAAGATTTTTAATTTTATATTTATGTTAATTCTTTCATAAACATAGTGTAACTACTTAGAAGCGCTCAAATTTTGAAGAAACATTAGAAATATTGAAGAAGAATAAAGAAAACAAAACGAGCTTGAATAGATAGAGAGCTTTGAAATTAGACGACATAAATCAGTAGAAAGGTCACGGTGGCTATCTTCTTGAGCTTAGCTAAATGTGAGAATATTATTCGCTGTTAAAGAATATTTAAGTCCTTGTGTATGAATACAGTATTTAAGAGAATGCCAATGATTATTTCTCTGCACCTTTGTACCTTTGTGTATCTTTGTCCCATCTTAAACAAGTTTTGTTCGTTGATACTATTACAGCATTGAAAATTGGATTTGATCACTGTTTGATAAGGAGTTTATTCGAAGTTCCAGCACTTGTGGGTTGACTTACACTACGCTTTCAAACCTCTTCATTTTCCTTATTCGAAAAACTTATAATTTGACGGTATATTAGTGTGGAAGGATTGAATCAGGAGTGATGGTCGTCTTCGAAACTATAGGACACCACAACGTAATGAGCGCCAATCTTAGCTAAGTATCTAAAGAGGGCTAAAACCTTTGTGATGCAAGAACAAACAAGTGCTATCGAAGCATTTGTAGCTTTGTAACAAAATTGCGTTTCACAATCATAGTTTTCCATTTGAGCCTCGGAAAGCATACATCATGCCGAAAATTGTTCCGAAAAGCATAATATCAACAGCTTTACTAGCGAAACTTGAAATTTTTCATTGGAGTCTGTTTGCTTGACCTAGAATAAGGAACTTCTTGAATCGATTCTTCTTGGATTTCTTCTTCAGAAATAAATTGATTGAAATCTCAATTTCAATAAATTCTTCTTTTAAATTTAACTTGTAATAAATTTTGCCTTTTTAAATAAAAAAAACATACCATAAAGGCAATGACTTGACATTAGAAATTGCCTTCAGTCATGGAAAAATCATGACCTCTGACTTAACATTGTTACATGCCCTATTTCTCGCCTCATCTTCCAGCTCCAGGTTCTATTACAATAGACGGATGTGTAGCGAAGTGACTGCAAAGCAAATTTTTATTCTAGGAGATTGATCAGGCAGTCACCAGAAACCATTTAACAATATTTCAATATTTAGTGTATACAGAAGCTTTATTAGGACAGCAAATACAAGAGTTTAGGATGACGATGCGGAGAGCTATTTTGCGTAGGACATTTAGAAAAGTATCTGAATACAAAAGGACAAAACCTTATGTTGAAAACTATAAGATCAATCAACCATAATCAAATGCTAAACAAACTTTGATGTTAATTGTATTGAACCTGAGATACCAATGATAAAACTATTGTTAACAGCCTCACAACGTCTATTCGCTTAAAACCGAATTTCGCATCGATGCTCGCTGAACTCGAACACAATTCATGGAAAGCATGCGAAATCGAAGAAATCATAAAAGAAAGAATGAAAAGAAAGCAACAGTGACATTGAATATTTTCAAATTAAAATTGTAAAGCAAGAACGAGCTACATGCAGACATATTTTAAAACTGAAAAAGTCAGCGCATATCATTAATGGTTGCACAAACTACCTTGCTCTCTCAGAAAACTTCCGCATCTGTTAGTTGAAGGATTAAACAGAGGGAGCTTATCCAGTTGCTTAGCAAACTGAAGACCTCAAACGCATCAGTACCAGATAATATCTTTTACAGAGTGATTAAAACCAATCCCAGAAAAGCGGTTGTTCTTTTTTCACAAATTATCCATGCCTACCTTGAAAATTTCTTAGTCTACGTCATGGAAACACGCAATAGTTCTTTCCATTCACGTACACGTAAATTCACGTACATACTTACCTTGTGAAATACATAGCTCTCTCGCATGGATAGGCAAATAAGAGTCCTTTCGGGGTTCTATGTATTGCTAGCAAAATTAATACTGGGTCGCATGAAACAGCACGTAGAAGACCATTCTTACTAACTACCAATTTGCTTTCAGGCATGGGTATTCGACTGGGCTTCATCTCTACGTGCCACTGAGGACTTTAGAAATGTACTTAAAGAAAACACTTATTTAGAGTTGATATATATTGAAAAAGTATATGATTCTGTATGGCAGTGCAGATTTTAAACTGTCCCAACTTGATTTGCCGAATTATTTACTAGACAGTTTATTACTCCTTCTTGATTGAACGAAAATATTCTGTCGAAATACAGGCCGATCATATTTATTTGGGGGAAATTTTAGGCAAATGCATAATATTACACGTAACCATGTCGTTAAACCTTCCACATAACACCTTAATGAATTCGTGGCTCAGACATTGGCCAGTGCGTACTCCTGGTCTGAAAACAAGCGAATATATTTGCGAGAACCTCAAAAGACGGGTTCGGATAAGAGTACCAGTGCCAAATACTCTACGAGAACTCGAAACTGTTTTGATAGAGGACTGGCACGGTCTCCCTCAGTCGGACAGTCAGGATATTCAAGAATATTCAAGAAGTTATTAAAACCCAACGTGGAAACATCCGATATCCCATTTGAAGTCAGCGACCGATTGACTTTTTTCTTTAACCAAACAAAAATAATTAATCAGCGAAAATCTTGAAAAAAGATATCGGTTTGGTTTGATTTCTCTTTGGTTAGGCAGAATAAAATCTGAATGAATCATTTTTTTGCAATATTTTCATTTGTTTTCGTTTATCAACGATGTGAAATTTGACAGTTTCGGAAAACCATAAGGATTACAACGAAAGCAGTTAATTTTGCCTGTGGGTGCATATCACCTTACCTACTTCCCAAAAAATATACCAACCGGTGTGCCCCAGGGATTTTGCCTGAGTCCATCCTTTTTAATATATATATATAGGGCAAGAATATCTTTCCATCATCAATGCACATTATCTGCATTTGATCATGATCATTGTTCATATACTGCGTCGTTAAGCCCTAGCGAGAATTCGAAAGAAAATCGCCATGCAAATCAGAGTAAGGTGATCTTCGAAAGAAAAGGAAGCAAAGTTTTTTGTAACATTTTCCAGGGATAAATTTCTTAGGTCATACAATTTTCTCGTCCAATGAAATAACTTATTTAGGACATACTCTGGACATTAAATTTACTTTTAAAAATGACTCAACAAAGTTTTTAAAATACTGTTTTCAGGATATTCCTTACTACGACGTAAATCGAAGCTTGGTACCACGAACAAAATGTATGTCCTTAAATTGGTAATGTCCGTCGTCCTCTGTGGAGCCCCTGCATGGAGTCAATGCGCTCATTTATGGAAATGCAAGCTCGGAGTTTTAAAAAACAGGTGGCTCGAAATGGTCCTCAATAAAGCCTTATATTTATCCACTCTCCTTAAGCCATTACCTTGCTGGATTGAACACCATTCAACATACTCCCAGGAACAAAATCATAAAATGATGGCCAAGGCTAGTGCCGCAGCCTAGGCATTAAGAATTAATTTATAGCTGTAGCGCTATAAAATGACTTTTCATGAAAATTTGACCTGAAATTTAAGACTTGCTGACCTCAAAGGCAAAGTCCTTTATTTTCAGAGTGCTGACCGAAAATATGAGTGCAAAATCTCCTTACAACGTTGGTTGCACAAAGCGCATACACATACGTGTATGTGGTCCAGCCAGCATGAATAAAATTACATCACACCTCAGGTGAAATGAAAATCCTACTACGAATTCCATCTTCATCTGATTGTTAACCGATCGCCATTACGTTTGTGTTATAAAAAAATTAAATGGTCTTGTTTATATCCATTTACAATTGCATTCAAGCGCTTAACGCAAGCTATTGCAATGAAGCCTTTAGAAAACCGCCGGACAATCCAGATGACTCTCTTGAACTTTGGGTAGGAAGAAGTACGAAATTATCGTGGCACGGATGGAACGGCCATGAAAACTCACTTGCGCCACGGTTAACTTGGAAGAAAGTAAAAGTTAATTCTGCTTCAGGTCCAATTAGAGAATCATCGACCAGAAATGCTTATTGGCTGATGGTACCTTGCGGTATCACTCACGACCTTTTCATGTTCCGCATCTTCTTGCTTTCGTCGAATGTGGCCATCAGCTTCTTTCGGCCTTACCGGAAATCAAGAGGAAAATTCAAACCGTGCCGCACTTTCTCTGCCAGCTTACCTGCAATTAGTGATGTCGCATAACAGTTCCACAGGTGATACTTCAATTAGGTCGCCATCGCTAAATTTATTGGCACGATTGGCGGTCGTTTTCGCGGCGTAAATAGTTAAGAAGCGATTATCGCACATCTTTGTAGATTATTTATGTTTATCTGTTTAATTATTATACGCTGGACATCCCAAACAAATGTGAATCATTTATGTATCACGTTCGTTACGCAAAAGGAAAAGTTTCTGGTAATTTGAAACATTAAAATGCACACAAAATTTGCTCGACATTTAGAGGCACTTAATTGTGCCAGTAAGGAAATTCACAAAGTCCTTTTAGCAAGCAAAGATTAACATCTAGCTTAAAGAACAAATTGAGAGTGGTATCTAGAATGCAACTCACAGCTTGATTGAAACAGCGTCAAACTGATCGAATTATCACTTTCAGTCGCAATATATAAGCGAATTCTGTAGACAGGATGATTCTGTTCCTTTTTAAGCTTACTATACACACGTAGTATTGCAGTTGAAATTATGCCTGAGTCACTGACAATCATCAGAAAAATTTATGTGTTCCCGAATGAAAAGTAACACAAATACTTTTCAAAAAAGTAAAACAGGACAGCAAGAAAACATCACAGCAAATTTATTGAAAATCATTTTTCAAAAACAAAACCGATAAGGCTCAGGAAACTCACATTTATAATTATAGTAAGTTCTAAAATCAATCGTGGTAAAACACTTGATAGAAGTAAAGGATGCATAACAATAGATCTATAGATGGCAAAATAATTCAAAGCACACATTCGAATCGTAGTGTTGCAATATTTTAATTGAATTAAATATAAATACAAAATATGATAAATATCAAAAAATGACCTGGTAGACAAGAATATACAAATAAATAGAAAAAATTATGCACAGAGCCCTTCTAGGTTTTCTAGCTTTTAACTTTCTAGGTTTTTTTTTGAATCCTTTAATCCAATACGGATTTGTTTATAGTTCCTTGAAAAAAAGTCCATGTTCATTCTTTATTGTACGGGTCCATATTTCCTTCAGTTCAATGAAAATGACGGCTTTTCTTCCCACCATGTCAGCTACCAAAAGTGAAATACTTTGTCACAGATCAGTCCATGGTTGTCAGAGTATGCAAATAAATTTGATGGTCCAATCACCGTAGGGGTACTATTTTTAATTCGCGAAGCATATGTGTAGGACATTGGCATATTTCCTACACCTCTAAAGTATGTAAAGTGATAACGCGTTCAATAATTCATTATCAGTATAAGCAGCCGATTTTACCTTACTCGGGTCCATAATCCTTGAAACATTGTCAATCAATCCAAAGAAAGTAAAGTGGGAGAAAATCGAGTACTACATCGTCAAAAAGTTCCTTACCATGCAAAGAAAGTCAATTGAAACCATAATGGGAAATATGTTGTCCTTTTACGGGACTCTTGTCTGAGCGGAGACTCACTTGAAGACGAACCATGGCTGGAAAGACCGATTGATGTGACCATCCAGAAATGGTTTTAAAAATTTATTTTGGACGATGTCAGACTAAGAGTATACGGCTTACGCCAGTGGTTGATGTATTGAATACAACAGTTTTTAAAATTCTTCACCGTCATCATGGCATGACAAAGCTAGGCGTACGATGCTCCCCCGCGTTTTGTTCCCCTGTAGTGAGGACATGGATGGACTATTAAATTGAAGTGTTATTGGGGATGAAACTTGGTTTTATCATTATGAACTAGAGTCCAAAGAGGACTCTATGCAGGACCACGAAAAGAGTAGATCACCAGACAAGAGGTTTTAGGTGTAACAGTCAGTTTGAAAAATCATGGTGACAGTCTTTTGGAACTCAAATTAGATCATGTTGACAGTTTAAGAAGATAAAGGTGCCTCCATACTCAGGAAATAATACGCTTCAATGATATTGAGGTCGAAAAATGTATTGTGACGTGTTCAGGTCACGCGAACTGTAGTCGGCGCAAACAAAAAGTCGTAAACATGTTTACGACTATCTGCTACCAACACATCGATTGTTCTCGTGTGCGCAAGCATAAACACGTCACGCGCATCAAGTACAACAGATCCCGGTGCAAGCGACTCGACGCGTACACGCGAGAACAATCTGTATGGAAGGTTCTGGGATGGTTGGTAGTGGTATATAAGCGACTACGGCGAGCGACGAGACAAGCAGTTGTGAATGAAAAACGCGAGAGTACGCGACAGTGCGCGCCGGAAAAACTCGAAATAATAAAAGTGAGAAAAGTGTTAAATAAGTGAATTAGTGTTTAATTATATTGGATAAGTGTTAATTAATTCATTAAAGTGATTAGTGATTTTAGTAAATTAATCATAAAGTGTAGAAGAAACTTAATTAAATTTTAAGAATTAATTTTAAAATAGTGCGCGAGTGTTTTATTTCACTATTAGCAATATTTGCGAATAGCAAACAGGTGGCGCACCTGCTCAACGCGCAACACTGGTGTCAGAAGTGGGATTATTCGTGCAATAGTGAAGTGAAAAATAACTCAAACACTTAAAAAAAAAAAAAATCGTGAACTATAGTGAACACTTTTGAACATTTGAAGTAAACTTGTAAGAAAAATGCCGCGTAAAATCAACGCTCTCACTTTGCGGGAACTAAAGGAGGAGTTGGAAAAGCGGAAAATTTCCACCGAAGGAAGCAAGGCTAGATTAATCACCCGGTTAAACGAAGCGCTGGTAGCGGAAGGAATGGATCCAGAGTCCTTTGAGTTTCCCGATGCTGAAAGTTGCACTGGAGGCGAGGAGGAAGAACAAATTCTGAGTGCGCAAGGGTTGATGCGAATGTTGATGGTAATGCAAAAGCAATCAACCGAGTTGAACGAGAAGCTCGACCGGCAGTCAACTGACTTAAAAGAGAAGTTCGACCGGCAGTCAACTGACTTAAATGAGAAGCTCGACCGGCAGTCAACTGACTTAAATGAGAAGCTCGACCGGCAGTCAATTGAGTTAAACGAGAAGCTCGACCGGCAGTCAACAGCGTTCAACAAGCAATCAGCTGAATTAAGAGCTGATTTAGGTGAACTAAGCCGAAAGCTTAACCATCAAATTGAAGGTTTCCAAGAAAGGATGGACAAAGTGGAAGAAAGGATGAGCAAAGTGGAGACGGTTCGGGAAGAGATTGAAAGAATAAAAGAAGACTTAAAACAAGGGAAAATAACGATAGCGAGTAGCCCGGCCCCGATATTGAGTAACCCGAGCCCGATAATGACCAGCCCAAGTCTAATAGCGAGTAACCCAAGCCTGGAAGAATGTTCGTGGTTGATACCGATGCGAGTAACAACGGGATCGGGGCCGTATTGTCACAGCAGATCGACGGTGAGGAGCGAGTAATCTCATACTACAGTCGAGTTCTGTCAAAGAGTGAAAAGAACTACTGCGTAACCAGGAAAGAACTACTAGCTATAATTGAAGCAACAAAGCAGTTTCACAAGTACCTTTACGGACAGAAATTCGTTCTTCGCACAGATCATGCTTCCCTGAGATGGCTGCTCCATTTCAAAAACCCAGAAGGGCAAGTTGCTAGATGGATAGAAAGGCTACAGTCCTATGATTACGAAATCGTCCATCGAAAAGGAGGAGTGCATGGGAATGCCGACGCTTTATCCCGTCGCCCATGTCCAGCAGCTTGTAAACACTGCCGACGGTCTGAGGAAAAAGAACAAGGCGTGGATCTGCGTGTAGTCACAACAGAAGTTGACGAGGGTTGGACGCAGCACGCACTGCGGGACGCTCAGCTAGCAGATGATGATGTTGGACAATTGTTGGTATGGAAGGAGACAACTGGACGTCCTGAGTGGAAGGACATATCAGCACGCGGCACGGTGTTGAAAAGTTATTGGGCTCAATGGAACTCCCTTGAGGTCGAAGATGGAGTTTTGAAACGGAAATGGGAAACGGCAGATGGCACTTCACATAGGATGCAAATTGTTCTTCCCAAGAGTCGGGTCAAAGCAGTAATGAAGGAGATGCATGAAGGCACATCGGGAGGTCACCTTGGGGTAAACAAAACCCTGACAAAGGTGCGAGAAAGGTTCTATTGGCTCCACGCTCGAGAGGATGTTCTTGACTGGTGTCGAAAATGCACAATATGTGCTTCCGTCAAAGGCCCAAGTCGAAGAACGCGAGGACGAATGCAGACCTATAACGTGGGGGTACCATTCGAAAGAATAGCTGTGGACATCGCAGGACCCTTTCCCGAGTCCGAATGGGGAAATCGGTATTTACTAGTTGTTGCTGATTACTTCAGCAAGTGGCCAGAAGTCTATCCAATTCCTAACCAGGAAGCAACTACTGTAGCGGAACAAATCGTTTCTCAGTGGGTTAGTAGATATGGCGTACCCCATGAACTACATTCAGACCAAGGCAGAAACTTCGAGTCACAAGTTTTTGCTGAAATGTGTGAACTGCTGGGTATACGGAAAACACGGACAACGCCACTTCACCCTCAGTCCGATGGAATGGTCGAACGGTTCAATGACACGCTCAACAAACATTTGGCCAAGATGGTGGATGAAAACCAGAGAGATTGGGATCGACGCATTCCATTATTTTTGATGGCATACCGAACTGCGGAACATGCATCGACTGGAGAAGCACCCGCAAAAGTCATCTTTGGAAAAATGATTCGTCTACCAGCTGATGTGAAGTTTGGGACACCCCCTGAGAAGCCCCAACCTATTTCGGAGTATACAAGCGATTTAAGGCAACGGCTGAGTCAGATACACCAATTAGTGCGGAAACAAGTAGAGTCAGCCACTGATCGCATGAAAACCAGATATGACTTAATGGCAAACTCATCTGGTTTCCAGACGGACGACTTGGTTTGGCTATATAACCCCCGGCGTCGTAAAGGCAGATCTCCGAAGCTACAGCCGAATTGGGAAGGACCCTATAGAATCGTCAAACGGATCAACGATGTGGTATACCGGATACAAGAACACCAGAAACCTAGGGCAAAAATGAAAATTGTGCATCTGGACCGCCTTGCCCCATATTATCAGCAGGAAGACGCGGAGATGGTTAATGTCACACTTTTTCGGGGCGAAAAAGATTTAAGGCGGGGATAGTGTGACGTGTTCAGGTCACGCGAACTGTAGTCGGCGCAAACAAAAAGTCGTAAACATGTTTACGACTATCTGCTACCAACACATCGATTGTTCTCGTGTGCGCAAGCATAAACACGTCACGCGCATCAAGTACAACAGATCCCGGTGCAAGCGACTCGACGCGTACACGCGAGAACAATCTGTATGGAAGGTTCTGGGATGGTTGGTAGTGGTATATAAGCGACTACGGCGAGCGACGAGACAAGCAGTTGTGAATGAAAAACGCGAGAGTACGCGACAGTGCGCGCCGGAAAAACTCGAAATAATAAAAGTGAGAAAAGTGTTAAATAAGTGAATTAGTGTTTAATTATATTGGATAAGTGTTAATTAATTCATTAAAGTGATTAGTGATTTTAGTAAATTAATCATAAAGTGTAGAAGAAACTTAATTAAATTTTAAGAATTAATTTTAAAATAGTTCGCGAGTGTTTTATTTCACTATTAGCAATATTTGCGAATAGCAAACAGGTCGCGCACCTGCTCAACGCGCAACAGTATCAAAGACAAGACAAGAGGAAAATTAACCAAACGTTTCCTCCCTCAAACACACTACGACAACACGCTCGTTCCAAAGTGCCTTATTGCATTGGCTGCCCTGCACAAGATGGTCTTTCTTATTTTGGATCACCTATTCTACACCTATTTGGTTTCAATTGATAAGTATCTGTTCACAAAGCTCACAAAAGAACTTCGTACCAAGAAGTTACCAGAGAATGAAGAAATGAGAGACGCAGTTTGAGCTTTTTTTCACACAAAGACAAAATAATTTTTTGATGAAGGCATACATAAGCTGGTTGAATGATCTGAAAAATGTTGAATGATCTGAAAGACAGAATGACCGATAGCCATTTATAAGATTCTTGCTATAGGCACGGCATTCACCTAATTGATATTAAAATAATAAGGCCAGAAATCCCTTTTGAATTTTTCAAAAACTCGATTTCTTCTATTCACATATTTCGAAAGTATAAAGCCCAAAGAATATACTGACCAAGGAAAAACCCGAAATAATCAATATTTGTGGAGTTATCGCATACAGAGAGTATACACGGAGTATACGCATGCTGAGAGAAGGGACAGCTTGCGGTCAGATAAATAGTGAGTCAGGCGCTCGGACGGTTTGAGGCAGAGCAAGCCTTGCTTTACTCCCTTTGATGTACTCTCTTAGCAACCTTTGGTTTCTGATTTACCTTTTTTGACCAGGCAAATGTTTCGGGAAATTTTATACGAGGGACATTATCATTACAATTGATAGTTTTCACATGCTGAAACTATAAACGCAATTATCTCGATACTACGTTTTCAAAACTGCTCGTGCTGTAGCTCAAAAAGCTATCGACCAATTTCGATGAAATTTTGGGAGACTTCTCTCAGTGTCTCCCAATCTATCTCTATTGGAAGGATATATTTAAAGTTTGAAAGGTAGCATGTTTTTTTTTTGGGGCCATATGTGTCGAAAAAGTAGTCCGAAAATTCGAACTTTGGAGTAAAAAGGCTTCCAAAATTTCGATTCTGCACTTTTTAAAAATTTTGTTAAAGACATATGTTAAAGCTTTTTCAGATCAAGAGCAAAAGAGTGACAACTGCAGCACTTTTCGATGTTACGCAAAACAGGTGTTTTCCTTGAAACCGAAAACCCTGAATAACGCAGCCATTTTTTCTCTAAAAAAATTTCTATCTCTAAAAAATGTCTAATATTAAGTTGTTTGGACTGCTTTGCTGGTTTCGATGGTTGGTTTCGATAGTTATTGAAAAATATGCAATTTTCCAATTTTAAAGGAAAATTGCATATTTTTCAATAACTATCTAAAAAATGTGTCACAAACTTGAATGCCATAATAAATTAATGTCAAAAGTTGAAAATGATTAGATTATTTTATACTCTCTAAAATTCTCGAAAAATACCTATTTTCCACACTTCTAAAGGAATTTCTGATCTTAATATGGTGAGATTAGAGACAGAAATGACCCGAATAATTTGATACCTACACAATCCGTCAAAACAACTACATCTTATAATACCCGCCCGAATGCAATTAAAACGTAGCATGGTTCCTAAAGGGTAGATCAATACAAGTTCAATCCCAGGCAGTGTAATCACTTTGGCACGCTATGACAGTCAATGACTGTCTGCACAAAAACGATAGACTCTGCCTTAAATGTAGTACAATCAATTTAGTAAGCAACTGTGGCCGTGCTAAGAGCAATCTCTGCAGAAACGTAGATCATAATGCCACAGATAGAAAACTGGTTAAAATATGTGCAAGAAGTGGAGTTCAGTCCAGACTGAATGTCTCGAATAGGGAAGCGAGAAAAATTCTCAGGATTCACAGATTCGCGAGATTAGCACGCCTTAAACTTCAATCAGAAGCACACAATCAGCGAAGTCAGAAAGGCTGTTCTGCAACACTCATGGCCATGTAGCGTCCATACATGTTAGAACAGATAAGCAAATTCAACCAAAACAAACAGACAAAAATCCCTTTACTACAGTTACAGCTAACCAATATATATCTTGAAAAACTGCAACTCAGTATGCAGAAGGAACTTGACTTGCAATAACTTTGCAATAAGGAATCCATGGCAACTGAAGTTGCTTAAGACAAAAAAACTGAAGCAAGAAACGGAAAAAGTTGCAAGAGTACTTGCAATAGGAAACTACTGCTTTAGTAGACATTTAGATACCAGAAGTGCAAATTGGAGAGACCATGTTACTAGCACCGAAGCTAGGATTCTCCAATCCTGGATAACCCGCAATAATCTTAATATGCATAATACTGGCATCTACACCAATAAAAGGCAGAGCAAAAGTGGCATGTGGTTGCATCCTCCCGAGACATGACAGCGTGTAGCCTATAAACAATTGCATGGCATTGAAGAAGCTTAAGAATGACATATGTAACACTATTCACCATCCTAATATTAATAACTATATCCGCAAATACTATCCTCAACTACTCAAATTCAAATGCACTCAAGCTAGTAAAACCAGCATACGACATGATGTTGAAACGAAGAATTTTTCAAAGAATCTGAATGATATATAGGGCAGGTAACAAGCTATTATAAAATCTAAATCTTCAATTAGATAATTAAATCTAATACTTCAATGTCCGGAGACTATTTCGCTCCAAAATACTTTTAGACAAACGACCTAAAATTGTTATGAAGAGGGTAAAACTAACATTGAGTAAATTTTAACCCAACCTAATTTTAACCTAATTTTAACATAAGTGCCTTAAACTGATCGACACTAAATGAAGTAAAGTATGAATGGAGAAACAAGGCGAAATGGGTTAGCAATATAGCTGGGAACCCGAAATAAGAAAAATTAGCACATCACGCAACACCAAGGAATAATGGTAGTTCGTAAATGGCTGTAGAAATAAACAAAATGGAGAATCCCATACACTGTTAGCATAATCGAATCTTCTTCCAGAAATTAATCAAAGAAAATAACACCCGTTGGGAATGGTAAACCCCTTTCCGATCTTCCCACCTGACAATTTTGTTGAGTTCAATTACGGAGAACTCGATTGGATTCTTGTATAATTCCACCTGACCTGGGCCTGATAGATTACGACATGTTACTCAACTTCCATCAGAACCACCGACAATGTCTTCTACAAGCTACCAATGAAGCACTATGTAACTGCCTTATTCCGGGGACTGGTAGACAAGTAAGGATAGTTCCCATTTCCAAATTTCCTTAAGAAGTGGAAGGCGTTAACAATTTAAGCCCGACTTCTCTACGTCACGTTAATCTTAAAATTATAAGTCACCTGATTAAAAACAGAACTAATGAGTTGATATCGAATAAGGAACAAGTATTCATTTATAGTTTGCAAAATTAACCATTTTCTGCCCAAAGGCGTTACTTTTCAAAATATTTAACAATTACTAACTATTACTAACCTATACAATAAACAATTCATGCAGCTGAGCAAGAATTCGGAACGTATCTCCTATGGCCTTCTACAAGGTAATATCATGAGCCCTACACTCTTCTACTTTTATAACTTTGTTCTGCAGAGCATATCTGACACAATTCCAAATCTCTTCCAATTTATTCCAATACAACGATTTATTATATGCTAGATGACGGTCCAAACGTACTGAACATTTCCTACGAAAGGACTGCACAGATCTGAACTGCCAAAGTAGTCGTGACCAATCGGCTGTGCAGATAAATATTGCAGCGCTGGTCGCGATACGCTTAGCCAATCAACCGCGATTAAGGCTGAACACACTAATGCACTGGATAGTAAGCTGATGAAACCATGGAATTTGGCCGAATGGTAGCTGAAACTAAAGTGTTCATAATTACAATCTGCGTCATCCGTGCTGGTACAGAGAGGCACAAAGAGTGACCCATAGCCCTTCCTCCTAGAAAGCATTAAGAATTTACCCCCGAAGACACAGGGGTAACATAAGATCAGTCATTAGTGATAAAAGACTAGGCATTGTTGACTAGTTGTTAAAAACTCGTAATCGTGATTCGTAAAGAGCGGACACGCTCTTTGTTTTCAGTCTAATCAGTCTAATCCACATAAGATTGATAGTCGCAGTCTCCAAATAGCGTATTCTGCATCGCAAAAATAGATGAGGGCTATCATATTTTCTCTTTATGAAGAAAATAAAACAGATTGCGCGGTGATATTGCCGAAAAAGAGAGATGGCTTCACCCCCGTATCCGTATCAAAGAGATGCAGAAACGAGCTGCATGAAACCAGCTGGTACATTACGTTCGGGCATTTCTTATGCCTAAAAAAGCGATTAGTTGGTTGACTGGAGGCATCTAGAATAGAGAGATCTTATCCTTAACATTCCTCCTCCTCTTTCTCCTCCCACTAGAAAAAAGATGCCTTTATGGCGACTTGGAACACAAAGTCACCATAAGGCTTACAATAGGCAGGTTTGACAAGTAATGTGTCAAACCGTTCCTGGCTGTGTACTCCGATTGACAGGAGAATTTTTTAGTCGGTCGGTGGACATCATGACGTAAAAATCCTTCACCTCTCTACCCCCAAAAAAAGACCCACAACAAAGTGCATGTTTCGAACAACACAGGCGACACTAAACTGATCGAATATAATACCGAATGGTTGAAATATAGAAAAGAAGGACGATTTTTAAGATAAGATCAAAACGCGTTGCAAATAAATGGGGAATAAGGTACAATCAAGAACCTTACAAATGATTGATCGCCCAGAGGCGTACAAGAGTATCAAACTGCGGAGGTTGCAGTGGGCTGACCTCATTTCTAGGAAGGTAGGAGTGCATGACGCAAATAAGATTGAGGGACGCAGATAGGGCTGAGAAATGAAGATCAACTAGAAAACTCGGATAGCGCTGCCACTAAGTAGCTAAGTTGATTTATATTTGTTTTCCGATTTTAGGCAAAAGCTTTGAGATGCAAAATCTTTTTATCACAAAAATGAGAAGAAATTGACAAATCAAACTTTCGGTCGATTATGGTTAGGTTCAAAGATTGTTCAAAGCATTGCCTAACGCGCAAAAAGTGCCGATAGTCAGGAGGGACATCGCAAAGAAATGGATGCAAATACCCTTCAAAGTAATTAAAGCGAGCTTGGCAAGGTAGAGAGTTTGAAAAAACAAACGACGAGGGTGAGTGGAGAGATGGCAATGACTAACGTTTAGCCACGATAACGTCGACGACCATAGATTTAGGGTAGCAATGAACGCCGCAGTTGCCTCAACAATACGAAATAAAATCTAAAATTCGTTTCGTTGTTTTTACTATTTATTTTCATTACAAGCGTAATATAATGAAATTCCTTAATTGATGATGTAGTTAAGAATTCAAGCAACAGTTCAATGGTTTCCTGCAGCTAAATTTTTTCATTGGTATTTGTAGATTTTCGAATTAGATTTTCTAGATACGTAGATATTAATGCGAGTGAGTACATAAAAAATTTCAATTGATGATCTAAGCAACTATCTAGGCTGGTTTTTCTTTATTAACCCAAATATAACTTCAGGAGTTTCAAGACTTATTTCAATTGAAAAAAGTCGTTTCAACAAGATAATTGATTTGGAAATCATTCATCACTTATGAATTACCCTTCCTTGTGTATCTTTTCTAAGTAAAAAAAAAAATTTCAACGAATTCAATTTAACTATCAAGTAATTTCTCGAAAACGAAGCAGTTCCAAATTTTCCTATCAAATCATTTAACCATAAAAATTTAATTTTAGCCTCCTACAGAAAAGTTCACGGTCTTTTTGTTCATATCAATCAAAACTCCACACAACCTTTTTTCTTCTCCCAATCGATAGGTGTTTATGTTACCACCTTAGAGCCGCGAATGTATTCATCGCAAGCACTAATAGTGTGGAGAATGCGCCAACATGATAGTATAACAACAAAGATTTGACCTTGACTCACTCCTGCTATTCTGGGTGCTTTGTAGGACTTATGAAATTTCTCCGAAAACATTTTCGTAACACCAATTTTTCAAGCTTAGCACTCGGCGGAAAAAAAATAAATACCAAACAGCAAATGAATTACTTTTTTTTTGGCTTCGTACGCGGATGACGCCAGCTAACTACAATAATTGCAAAATGTTTATTGAGGTGGTCGACGTCCAGCTTTATTGCGGTGTCACGGTAATGATGCGGCTTAGGGTAGTTTGGGGCTTGATATTCGATTGAGATAGAAGGAATTTCGAATTGGGGAGAATTCTTTCAGTGACAGTTCCATGAGGCATTGATAAGGACTCTTATAGCTTTACAGATTTCAATAATGGCTCCTGAAGACGAGGCTGCGTCTTTCGAAGCATTCTTTGATATTTCATACGTTGATGATCTGCACAACACCCAGAACTCCGCTAGAGGTGTATCTTTCAGTCAATTAAATTCCAGCAGAAAGATAAGATGCTATAGACGCGATATGACCACATCTCACACGATGGTTTTGTTATGTTAACGGATTTGGTCGACAGCTTACTGCAGGAATGTTGTTAACTTTCGCTTTCTTTTGAAGCTCGAATCAAGAATTACCGCACGGAAATCCCATTCAGACAAATGGGCCACTGGATGGATGGATTAGACAAATATGCAATTTCGAGATGATTGTTACGAAAAAAGAACTGCTCACCAGGAGCTAATCGAAATTTATTTTAGTAATTTGTGAAGATAAAAGATAAATTGATACAAACTATATTTGATAATCATTAATAAATTTATTAGAGTTTATAGTTGTGTGGCATAAGTTTATAGACTGCATTGTTTGCTGGCATCAGAAAACACTGATAACTATCAGCCTTTGACGAGAAAGCGCAAACACTCCCTTTCAAGTATAACTCTTTGATACATGATGTTATAGGACTTAGCCACTCCTCCTGATGCATCGTGTGTACCATCAATGACCAATCAGAAGTAGCGACCCCGCATTTATTTGAGATTTTTTACAACGCAGGATAGGATTTTTGAAACAAACTGGTTTAGCTTCATGCTTCACGACATGACCCACCGTAAAAAAGACACATGTCTCAGGCCAGAAGAGAGGTATAAATCTAGTGACGATGAGAGTCCTCTTTCAATAATTCTCAAATCAAATCCGGAAAAGTAAGCTTTGAAAACAAAATTTGTATGCAACAGGAATCTCCTACATTGCCATACAGCCCTCAAGTCGAAGAACCCTCCATGCTAGATCTAGTAGTTAACATTAGGCTCAAATTAGCAAATCAGAAGCTGAAAAACCAAGAAGACCAAGGGAAAAAGATTTGCTGAATGCTACTAGTTTTCTGGAGGGTGCATTCCTGCAGTCATGTATAACACAACACGAGATTGATTTCAAAATCATATTTGATGGACCACAGTGTTTCCCACTTTCGAACATTAATTCTTTCTAGGGTTTGTGCTAGATAATGCAAGGTTCGTTCTCTATTATATTTATCCTCTGTAGAAACGTCAGATCCATTGTTATGATAGAGAACATGAAGATCATCCAGTAATGGTGGTTCAGTATCGAACAGATGAAACTAAAATAAATGAAAACATCGAAGAAACGTCCACGTTAACAAAGTACTGATGCTCATGGCAGGAAAACAAATCTCCATTATTGAATATAACTTATAAGGGTTTTTTATTTGCTTTTGCTTGATAGGTGAATGTCGTTTACGGGCTGAAGGAGGGACTCCCAGTGACAAAATGCTACTAGAATACCCAGGAAACACCTCTTATGTCACCCCGAAGATCCATTTTGCACCATAAAATCAGCCTGGGGTTATTATTTATGACGGTTCTCATAATAGAAATTCAAACACGTTCTCATTTTGAGAAATTTTGCGTCCAATATCTAAGAGCGAGTATTTCGAAAGACAATGTGACGGCAATCATGAAATAACTGAAGCGGATGGAAAAAGCTGCGTCCCACTTAGCGCCAGTAACATATGTCGTCAACTGCCGGAATATATTAACCCATACTGTGATCCACACGTAATACTGTGATTCAACACGTAATACACCTCACTATTTCCAGGCAGCACAAAGCCATTTACGATGGGGCTAGTTCCCCTGTGCAAATGAGTTCAAAATAAGATAGATTCGCAATAATGTTTTTTATACTTTATTTCTCAGATAAGGTTATCAAATTTTTTCTATAGTATTCAACAACTCTTGTTGAGAGCAATTAATTTCTTTTATTTTTCAAACCATCCGCACCTTAAATAGGGCCCCAAAATCGACCCCCTCAAAATAACGCTGCTAAATGGCGGAAAGTTGATCTGTGGAATGGCGAGTCTAAATTGATAAATTTATAAGCCGTCTCAGACAAATATTACCCAGAAAATGTGTAAAATTCGAAAGAAAATAAATATTGCAGACGTTCATGAAAAAAAGTTTGCAAATCGGCCTTATTCTGAAATTTTTTTTATGTATTGTATGATGCTAAACAAACAAAAATTAAAAGTGAGCGAGTAAATTCAGAGATCAACTGTCCGCCATTTGAAAAAAAAGTGCTTTCGAGAAAAACGCGTTTCAAGATAACTTAGCACATATCTTTTAATAAATGGATTTGAACGGCTTGCTATCAGTTAATCTGCAATGCCTAGACTATATAGAATTAAACTTTGATCCTCAAATGCCTTCTTTACTTGAAATTGGGCCCTGTTTTATCCAAACGCCACTCCTTCGTGGCTGCCATGTTGAATTTCAGCCACTGGAATTCATTCTTAGTATCGTGTCAAGGCGTGATCGTAAGAGCAGTTTCTCTTCTTACAACCCTTCAGCCCATGATTTCTTGATTGCCCATGATTTTTAATTGAAAATTTTACATCCCGTACATTTTGTTTTTCTCGGCTTTTCACTTTTTCTACGTTTTGTATGATTGTTAACTCTTGTAAGGAGGCTGTTTTCTTCTAGAGAGTACTTCCGTAACGACTAAAATAGAACTGAGAACCTATATGTAATCGCACAATACCGATGTTAATGTATAACCGGAATGTTGGAACAAAAGAAAATAACTTTCGAAAGAAATATTGTTAAATACTTCCAGGCAAATAAGTCAGAGCGGAAAACTTTTTTAAAAGTTTAAAACCACACGGAGTATGGAAAGTGAACATCGATCTGCACGTCCCGACAAGTTCTCGAAGCAAAAAGAGGTCTAATTATTCGAAATCATTTGCATGCATCATTTATCAAAATGTATAAAAACTAGCGAAAAGAGCGTTGCTCAACCGACTGAATGAAATAATTAAAGAAAAGCACCTCATTCCGAAATGGCTTTCGAGCAGCACACTCTACAAAGCCTTAACTTACCAGGGTAGTCCAAAACATTTAAAATGGGATGAAACGCAAAAAGTCGACAGTATAAGTTATCTTTGACGTAGCTAAGACTTTTGACAAAGTCTGGTATGCTGGACTTATTAATAAAATGCATGTACGTAATACTCCAGTTCCCATAACTTAAGTCATTTACTCATTTTTACATGGCAAAACATCCTACGTTAAAATTTTTTTATCAAAACATTCCTACGAAGGAACTGCAACTGATTCAAGCTGAAATTCCACTAAAATTATCAAAGTTACAAATTCTCAATAACTCCATCCTAAATCTCTATTGATACCACTCTGGAATATATTAATAGATGAAAAATAGACATTAACACTGTCAAAACGCACGCAATCTTGTAAACAAGATATAGAAACCAACATCTAACCTCACGTACCATCAGCAACGAGGACATACCATAGAGCCAACAGCTAAATACCTGGAACTACTCTTTGACGAAAAACTACGCAACAGATACGCAATATATAAATAATGAGAATGCATGAGTATTATCAAATCACTGGAGCCCCTCCTGAACAAAGGTGACTTAAGCATTGACAACAAACTACTGATCTACAACCAAATCATAAGAGAGACACTACTATTCTGAAGTACTGCACTGATCCAAACGACCCACACAAACAAAAAAGCACTCTCGACCCTCCAGAACAAAGCCAACGACATACAACGACAGTAACGACAAACAAAACGACATTAAAATAGACACAATTGACAAATAATGTAACAGAGCACAGAAACGCTGACATAGGGGGTCGAAAAACGGAGGATGCATCCGAGCCTCGGTCCGATATTTTAATCAGAGTGACGTAACTGCAACTAATTGGAAAATTATTCTGTATTTTTATTTTATGCTTGAGAAGTTACGGCTATTTACGCCCTGAGTATCGTAGTCCCAGTCGCACCAGGACAACCCAACAAATACCTCCCCTGCCACACCAAGAGCCTAGTCGGGAACTGTTTGTCACATTACTTCGGACTAGGCCTCATTAATCATCACCTAGCAATGTCTTCAGGTTAAGGGAAATACCTCTTTCCATCCAATTGCTATCAGAGACCTCCCCCCTCCCTCTGCGCCACCAAGCGATCCATGATGTCCTTCTTTATGAGAGGAACCGTCCGTGCGACATGCAATTCCAATTGTCTTTTGATTTCATCATCTTTTCCATTCCGTTTCTTCAGAGAGGGCACGTCTATATTCCCCGAGAGATGAGAACGGATTCTTGTCTACCTTCCATGTAACAAAAAAAGTATGGCAGGGGTCATCTGTCATCCCCTGGCAGAACAAGCAATCTGGGGACGGTGATTTTGCCATATTATACACGTAAGACTGAAAATGCCCGTGCCCACTGGTTATTTGCGTCAGGTAATAGTTAGTCTCACCATGCGTTCTGCAGAGCCACGGCCTCATGACACTGATGAGTCGTGCAATTCACCGCCTCGCGTTTCGTTTACCCATGATGGCTCCCACAAAGTTAGGTTCCAGAAGGATGTCCCATCCAAGCAATTTTTCATTTCAGCTTTCAAGCTTTTCAACTTTCAGCTTTGCAAGCTTTCACTGGTATTGCTATTTGCAACGGCTCGTTGTCCTGTTACAAAATCGTTTTGCCATGTATTTTGGCCCATTATGGTTGTGTTTTTTTTAACGCAAGGTTTAAATTCATTATTTGTTGACGCTGTATAAACGGTTTCACGGTCCTTCTTTGCCAGGTGAAAACCATGATTTTTCTATTGTACGTTACCCGTCAAAATTCGATGCAATAATTATTTCATTTCGTGATTCCGAAGAAGCATTTCACAAGTGTCTTCGATTTTCCATTCGACGTTCATTCAAATCATGTGGGACCTAGGTGCGGACTTTATTGATCTCACCAATAGCTTGTATATGTCTACTGATCGTTTTCTGTCACACATTTAATGCTTCTGCTTATTTCCGTTGAGTTTGATTAAGGTTACGATCCCATCACTCCTGTGATTTCTCCTCTTCCCATTGCGAAGACCACCACTGTGGTCTACCAGAACGCTCACTATCGTTCGCATTGAAATTACCACTTTTGAGCTGTCAAAACCATGTCTCACATGTGCTAATTGATGGAGCATGTCCACCAAAAATTTTTCCAGGAAACGATGACTTTCAACAGCGTTTTTCTTTGGGTTAAACAAGAAAAGCAATGCGCTCCGCAATTACTCTTTTGCAGACACAACATTTGACATGATTGACGCAAACGATAAAACAAACACGCTACTTTCGATGAACTCAATTGGTGCGTGCTTTTAGGTAAATGTCAAACGATCGAAGTGGCGTATGTGTCAAATGAGTACGCTGCGTATTTTTCACTGGCGCAATCTCTAAGTAAAACCGGAATAAACTTATGCATACACCAGTTATTTAAAGGCTTATCAGTGAATGATATTGCGAAAGGAAAATCGCATGTCACCAATTTATTGTCGCGAGTTTCTCCATAGAAAGTATCTCTCTGTCTTATGTGTTTAGTATCTTCGTTCTTTTTGGTAACTTGCAATTTATAGAAAACGGCAGATCGATTGGATGGTGATGTGATTCGATGATGATTTTTTTTTCTCTAAACGATCTTACCAAATGAACACATTCCGAAAAAAAACTCTTATCGTGTGACATAGTTTTTTTTTGTTTTCTTTGCTTATTATCACGCTGTTTTGAGCAGGAATATTGTAAAGACCCAAAAATACTAACTTTTTCGGAAGCAATCTCGAAGAAAGGGATAGACCAAATGAAACTAGAATTATCGTTGTGTTAATCTTCGTTATTTTATTATTTTTTAATTATTCTTTATATTTCATTTTGTGAATCTGCGTGTGAAATTCCTTATTTTGAATAAGATAAAATAACCAACACAAAAAATATAAATAACAGAAGAACTAAATTTTGCTTAAAATAAAAATGGTAAACTACTAAAAGGAACTTTTCAATTATTCATGGTCAGAACGTCAAACTTTCTTTGACACCAGTAAAAAATATCTGTTTGCAACCCAACGTCTACCGTGTCCACCATTTTTTCTCGGTCTACCATCATCTTCTCTAACCACTTGACGTATCCTTGGACGTCTCCTTTTATGGCTCATAATTTCCGAATGTAGCTCCGGCAACTTAGCAGGTGTCCATTATTATCATCGTTAATAGAGTCCATCAAGCACATCCTAGGATCGGCCTCGTATGAGTATCATCCCATATATCTACTGTGATCAAAAAGTAAGGTGAAATTGTCATTTAAAATCACGCAAACCGCGTGGTGGACGACCATCAACGTTTACCGACGAGGGCCACGTTCAAAGAATCAAAGATTTGATGCTTGAAAATCGTCCATTGAAAATTAAAGACTTCGCTGATTTGGAATATCATTTGGCACAGCCAAAATTATTTTGAAAGGTGTTTTGTGTCTCAAACGCGTCAAGACTCGATTGGTGCCAAAATCGCTCAATTTTTTGGAAAAACAGCGTCGCGTTGATGTGTGTGAAACTTTGCTGTCTGACTATCAGGTCCACATCAAATGCATTATTACTGGAGACGAGACTTGGATTTACGCATACGACTCTCAAACAACCAACGTATCCAGAGAATATCGTGCAAAAGGTGAAGCAAGACCGAAAAGACCACGGCGAAAACAGTCGAAAATCAAGGTCATGTTGACAGTTTTCTTTGATTTTCGTGGTGTGGTGCACTATGAATTCCTTCTGCCAGGTCAAACTGCCAACAAAAAAAATAATGTGAGCATTCTGCCTCGTTTGCCTGAGGTTATTCGTCTGAAACAGCTTGAATAATGGGCGAGCAACTCTTGGTTCCTTCATCACGATAATGCACCATGTCATACTGCCTTGATTCTACGCGACTTTTATGCCAAAAACTCGACTCATATAGTTCCGCAACCACCGTAGTCGCCTGATTTAGGTCTGCGCGACTTCTAGCTGTTCAGCAAACTCAAAAGGACAAAGCGGCGACGTCGTTTTGAGAAGATTGAGGAGATAAAAACAGAATCGAAGAAGGTTTTGAAGGCTATACCGGAAAAAGACTATTCCGACTGCTTCGAGGACTGGAAAAAGCGTTGGTAAAAGTGCGTTTTATCGAACAGGGAATACTTTGAAGGGAATGAAATACATTTGGAAGAATAAATAAAGAATTCACATTTTATAAACCATTTCACCTTACATTTTGATCACAGCATATTTCGACAACTGGAAATCAATCATTCAAATAGTTCATGCGTCTGAATCATTGTTGCTTTCAAGTTTGAATCTTTTGAACTGACTTCTACTCCACCAAAGATTTAATGCAAAACATCTTTGCTCGCTATCAGTGCTCATCAATTTTTGCTATGATTATTCTCATAAAGGATCCTTATGTTATTTATGCCCGGCAACTGTTGTTTACAAGTTAATCAGTCACACCAAAACAGTATGATAACTTCGGTACTATGACAGCCAGCAACAATAATTGGAAAAATTATGGTTACAACCAAGGTATCTGGTCAAGTAGACTAGTATCCACATCTAGTTTCACTTTTTATTGCTTGACTGTAGCGAGGAGGAATTATGGATCTTCTCGGTTTCGAGTGAGATGAAAGTTTACCATGTTAAAGGATAACCAAACGGCAACCAAACTGCAACCAAACTTCTTGAGTAAACTTTATCTAACACGGATAATTTTGAAATCGATACATGCCTAGACATCTATTTATATTATTGCAATTAACGCAATTTAACTAAGATAATCAAATCAATCCCTCCAAAAACCCTTAAGTTTTTCCAGCTGTATTATATTGCATTTCTTACTTTGCAGCCGAACAACTCATAGCGAACGAATTATTTGAGGTTGCTAGTACGCTCGCTCACGTAATAAACTATATTCATAATAATGTGGCTTCGGGAATGAGCTACAGTTGGTAGTAGCTAAAGATTCCTTGCCTTTGTTATCCTTGTATTTCATCAAAATACCGTCTTTTCTTTCATAATACCTTTTCATAGTAACTTAACGTAACGGCCTGATGAAGCTGATAAAGTTTTAACTGACTTTGATTTTAATAAATTGTCGGGGTTGTGAAAGTTGCTTCGAAGTCAAGATGAAGTTAACTTTGGGAGCCGGGAATTATCCTGCTACGTTAAATTGTATCCATTCAAAACTTTGCAAAATTTTGGTACAGCATTTGGGAGAAATTCCCCCCAAAAGTTCTCTAGTAAAATAGTTTCGCTACTGTTTTTCCTTAAAAAGGCAAACACATGAGATGAAGTTAAAAATAAGTCCTGAAAAGGTTTGCTACTTTTTCCAAGTTTTGCATCTGATATTGCAATGAAGTTTCAATGCAACACTGCAAACAATTCTTCTCAATTTATAAATTTATGACAAATTTCGCAGGACATAGCTGCGAGGGAGACAGAGAAAGTGATAGAAACCAGCTATTATTCAAACAGAAAACTTTATCAAGTCCATATTCCATTGAAACAAACAAAAAAAAGCCTTAAAAATAAGTATCAAGTTAGTAAGTATCAAGTTACAATGAATTATGTAACACTCCAAATCACGTGTTGACTTACAAAAGAGTCATCTTTCAATCCGGCGATCATGTTCTTCAGTTTTTGACAGGTAGTAAGAATACCTTGTCAGCTGCTGTCGTGTCTTCCCTGTCGGTATCCCTAGCGAACTTTTTCGTTGTGCTTTGTTTTTCCCGAGGATATCGATTTCGCTTTGTCATTCGCATTGATGTTTGAATACTTTTTTGGAAAGGCTCATATACCTCAATATTGTACCTCTGCAAGTCTGAACTTTACTCCATCCTTCCGAGAATTCACTTTTGCTTGTAGATAAATTTTTACTATCGCTTAGAAGGATCCAGCCTTTCCTTGCAAGCAAGAAGGCTCGTCCTTACTATGCTAGCATATAAATCCGACAATCCGTCTGCGAACTTAATCATTCTGTTATCGACTTTCAAAGAACAGACCCTGTTTTCAAAAGTTGGTAACCTTAAACAATCCTCTTGTCAGACCTCTAAAGGGTGGTTAATTTTTTTAAAAGCGTCTGTTAGCGATTGTATATGATTATGACAATTGGTTAAACTTTGGTTGTGTGTCATCTAGATAGTCTTCACGATGGTCTAGAATAATTTTTAATGTAAATGATTTCGAGGTTCTTATGTTACATTCGATAAGTTAAAGCGTTTCTAGTTTGTAGCATCTCGTTTGGTTTTTCCAGATGGTCTATCATGTTGCCTACTAGAAGTCAAAGATAACCCGGTCTGAAGAACATATAGACAGAACATAAATTATTGTTTATTGGTAATCCTGCTAGAGTTCTTCCTCTATGTTTATTCTTACATACTAACTGATTGATCCTAAATTTAAAATGATGAAATAAAGTAGCTCAGTATAACCTAAGATTTCTATAACTTCAAAGGAAGCCTTTTTCTAACTTTCCACTGTTGCTGATGGTACTTGGATTGAGTACAGTTCAAATGATTTTCAATAGACTTAACCTGTTCGCCCTAGTTCTTTCGCTTCTTTCTTCTCTTCTTTATGTAATTATCCTTATTGGTTTCATCTTCTTCCGCAGCAATCAGAAGTTTAAAGTGTCTGCCTGGCGTTTTGCTTAGAATGTGAACGACGTTGAGGTAAGTATCCTTCGTGCTTACTTGCTATCGACGAGGACGTGTAGTTTTACCGTTGTTCTCCAACATTGCGATGTTGTTCCTACATTGATTTCAAAAAATTTCGACTGGAAAACCAGCTTGCAGCTCTGGTTACGTTGTAGAAAGTCACTTAAATGAATTTATTCACTGTCGAAAGCGCTTTATTTAATATTCATTTAAAATTCATAAATTTTCCAAGAATATAACGCTAATTCCAAACAACAAAATACGATAAAACTTAATGGCACAAATGACTCTCTAAATTTAAACATTATCATTTATTAATGAAAAGAAAACCAAAACTATATTAAATTTAATTTTATTAAAATTATTACTTATTTTAAGATTCAGTTAGAAAAAAGAGAAAGAAACCAACGATCACTATTCAAAAATCAATTACAATGTTTACACAACAGTGAAGTTTTATCCTAAGACTAATATATTATAACCTCATTCTAATTAGCACAATTTATCTTATACTATTGTAATGCTAGCAATATCCCTAGCCTAAATGTTAAACGTCATTTCTAAAGCCTAATATAATACCATATATCGATACTAAATATTGAAACCTATACCTAATTTTCAACACAACAAAAACACTAAATTTAGCTTCAATGAGCTGACACTCAAAAACAAAGTAACGAAAAGGAAAAAAACAGAAAATAAAACACGAATGATTTAGGTATTGTCATTCAGACACCAATACCTAGCCTGCTCCACATCAGCTCGACCAGTCTCAACGAATTCAGCAAATGAGTATCTCCATTGGAATCGCTGGTCTCGTGTACACAAATTCGGACGATTATTTATCTTTTTATCGGTCGCCCGTCTATATATGTAACGTATAATTAGGTTGCCGTCCGAATCAAAGATATATCGATTCTTTGATATATCCATGAGTGCTTCTGAAGGAGCAAAGCCTGTAGCACGGCTAGTCGCAATATACTCATCTGTAGGATGGAATGGCTGTAAAATCCAGGGATTATAACTCACAGTTACAGATCCTGCGATATGATTTCGAAGAATTCTGAGATTCCGGAGAAGTCGATATCTTCAATATGAAGATATCGACTCTTGTCACTTTTCCAGTTCGATAAATCTTCCTTTTCGATATAGGGTGTTTCCAATCCGTCCCAGGCTTCCTGTTTAAGCCAGTACATGCACGAAGACATTTCCTTTCGAAAACCCTTAATCTTTCCATCGTACTAGCACTCTGATTGTACCAGATCTGACATCTATATGTCGAAATTGGTCTTGTATTAGTTAGCTTTGACGTTTTGAAGAATGTATATGGAATGAAAGAGTCGACGAAGGGCCATGACTACTTTTTGTGCTTTACTCAGCATAATTTTGACATGATCTGTATAGTACAGGTATTGATCGAGATGAACAACGAGGTATCGAACACAGGATTTATGTGAAACCCTCTCTCTACTACCTCCAGCAGCCATATTATGGAAATCCTTCCAATTACGTTTCAAGTCTTGGCTGGCCTCTTGCAGCGTGATCCGAAACCAAATTGTTTCGCACTTCAGCGCATTAATTTTCATGCGCCAACTATCGGTATAGAGCTGCAAACCATTAAAAATTCTTTTGAGGTTGCTCTGGACTTTTAAAGCTTTTCGGTCTACTGTATAGATGATCGGATCATCAGCAAACGCTACCAATGATCACGTTGGTGAGACATTCAAATCAAAGCCATTCAGTAGTTTGCGAATGAATATTGAAAATAGTAAAGGCGCAGTAACTGTACCCTGTTGTAGACCATTCAAGACCTTGAAGTCGCGCATTGTCGTCAGATTTCCATCAGTTACAACGAATGATTTTCCGTATAAAATACTGGAGATCATGGCAACAAGGTGCCTTGGGAACTTGTCCTGAAGGAGTTTAAAAATTAGTTCATCTAACTACACGTTATCAAAGGCTTTCTCCATATCAATGAGACACGCTCCAACGCATTCTCCACCATTCAGCTTCCAACAGATGTCTGCAGTCACTTTCGCTATCGCATGTATGGTCGAATGCCTGGCACGGAAACCAAATTGGCAATTCTGCATCAGCTCATATTTCTCAATGTGAGCGTTAAGAGCTTTATTCAGTATTACTTCGAACACCTTGCTAATGTTAGGCAGCAAGCTGATTGGGCGATAGCTTTTAGGGCACAAAGATTATTTTCCTTTCTTTAAGATCGGAAAAACCTTAGCCTTTTTCTACTCCTTTAGGAAATATAAATTGCTCAACATGTTGCTGAACAATATGTAATAAATTCTAATCGCAACCTCAGGCAAATGTCGGATAAATATGTTCGGAATACCGTCAATAACACATGATTTCTTGTTCTTTATCCTGCCAAATATGAAGCACAAGTCTTCATAGCTGACAACATAATCAATAAGATTTAAGCTCGGTATGAGGTCAGATGTTAAAGTCTCATTGAAATGAAGAATTGGCTCGCCGTGCAGGCTTGATTGGAAGTCGAACACTTTTGCTTCGACGACCTCTGAAAATGTTTGATGTCCTCTCGCAGGATTTGATAGATGAACCAATACGAAATATGTTCAAATCAGAGCAAGTTTTTGCAATCCATCACATATAATCCTGTTTCCATTTTTATCCGGATTCGTACTATCAATTTTGATATCAGCCTTGTCAAGAAGGTTTATCTCATCACCAGTGACTCCAAGATTCGGTTCCTTCACTCGAGACCTCTTACGGAATAAACTATTTATTTTGGTGAAAACGCCATCTGGGTCCTGTGGGCTAATATGCCTCAGTTTTTCCGACCATTGATTGCTGACCTCACTCCTAAAGTATGAAAGTATGATTTAATTCCGGACATTTTTTTAGGTGTAATTTCAGCGAAGTCAACGAGGGATGGTTGTAGTCCAAAAATCACCGGTAAATATTCTTGACGCGTGTGAGAAGAAAGCTTTCCGATCTTTTTAAACTTGCGATGGTTGGTGTTTCATATCCTTCCATATTGTTACGATGTTTAATCTTGGGCACTATTTTCTCAATCGCTACCAACGTGAGCTTCTCTAACTTCGAAAAAAAGAGATCTATTTCATTTTGGTTCGATTTCTGTCGTTAAGAACCATTGAGGAAGCGTTGCCATCATCAAAGGAGGGCATTGCTTATGGTAATCTCGATTAAAAATTTTTTGAAGCTTTCCCAAATCTGGTTTTTTGAAATTCAACTGATGATATTCATATTGAACTGGAATGAGGATGACATCATCCCTATGATGATTGATTCCCATTACGATTGCGTTGTGGTCGCTATCACAAGAAAGCATATGTAGTTTCCGTTGAGGACTATAAGAGCAGAATTCATGTCGAGTCAGCAATACAAAGATCCGAATATCAATTAGTCCTAGGGTATGTTGGGAGTTTTGCCCCATAAAAATTGCACCTGTATTCAGTTTGGTTCTCTGTTATCCAAAATTTTAGAAACACACCTTTTGAATTATTGTTGACGTTCAGCCATAATGTATGCCGAGCGTTAATGAATTTATTCACTCATTTGTGTGAGATCAGAGAATAGTTTCTTTTTTTGTAGGCAGAACCCCGCACCGTCTTCCGTTCTTCCACAGTAAGGACCTTGATCCTATATAGATCCTATAAATCCTACTTGTTGGGACCGCTGTTTTGATTTGTTTGGAAATATTGGTAGCCTGTTGACTGATGGATGTATATTTAAGTATGCATTTTAATCTGTTGCTCACAAGGCACCAAAACATGTAAATTTTGTACTTAATATTAGGTCTACCGGAAAGTTCTGTCCGATAGTGTCACATGAAGGATCAATCAATATGGACATGTACGTTTGAGACATATGTGACGATCTCTCTTTGTCATTGCAATAACAGATATGTACGTTCCTATATATATGAAACGAAGATGTCTCATGTCATTGTTAAGTAAGACGCGATAGTGAAAACATGGTTACCGAAAGAGTACATTAACTCCGCTGTATTTTGTACGAATTCCAACAAGGAAGAAATGCTACAGAAGTATGTCGAAATTTATTGAAAATTTTTGTAGCAGCTGCAGTTTGTGATAGAACGTTCAGAAGATGGTTTGAAAAATGTGAAGCAAGTAATTTCGTCCTTAGTGAGATGCCATGTTCAGGACAGCCATATCTGATCGATGACGACATTATCAAGGCTAGAGTAAGGCTACATCTGTTCTTAGCAACATCGGATATTGCAAATTAGCTCAGTTCAACTCAGCAAACCATTTCCGACCATATTCGAAAGCTAGGATTGGTCTATAAATACTCTAGATGTGTGCTTCATCAGTTAAGTGAGCGAAATTCGAATGATCGAGTCATCTTATGCATATCTCTGTTTACTCGTGAAAACATGGATACTAAAAAGATACAAAAACTATCAGGTAGCTACAAAAAACTTTCTTGGACCGGATGAAAATTGGTCATGCAAAATGGGTTACATACGAAAATTGTTAGGAAAAGAGCATATTGCGGACATCCTGCTCCCTTAACTTCACAGCCGAGCTTGAACCTGAAGAAGAGAATGTTGTGTATATTGTGGGACATCCAAGGACATGAACATAACGAGCTTTTGAAATCTAATGAAAAGCTAAGTTCGTAGAGATAATGTAATCAAATTGAAGATTTAAATATGCCAATAAGAGAACAGAGGCCGGTGATGTTCAATAAGAAGCCCGTCATACTGCATCATGATAATGCCCAACCACAAGCTGCTTTGGCGACTCGTCAGAAAATCGTGAAGCTAGGTTGGGAAATTCTGTCAAAACCACCATACTGCCCAGACCTCGCTTCCTCCAATTATCACTTGTTTCTCTCTTTGTAGAAATATTTATAGGAAAAAAATTCAAAACCGAAGCTGATGTCAACCAAGCACTAGTTGAGTTGTGAGCCTCTAAATATAAATAATTTATCAAAAAATGGTATTTAAAAGTTGCCATTACGATGAGAAGAGGTCAGAAGAACCGATGGAAAGGATACTCTACAACAAATACTATTCAGTTTATGGGAATTGTGTTATTTCGTTTCAATTCAAAAACGGACAAATCTTTCCGGTGGACCTAATATAAAGGCGACAGAGTAAACATTCGATACATTAGTACCCAGGTTTTAAATATATATATAACTTCTTAAAGTTAAAAAAAACGCGATACCCGAATTAATACTTTTTCCGGTTTCTACATATTTCTACATATCTACATTTCAGATACATCTCAAAATGTTAGCTACTTATCCTTCATCATTGTTCGTCAACTTTTCCTTTTCCCTGCTTTTATAAGGCTTGCTTTTAACGCTTATTTATTATTCGTAGTGGCACTTCCTCATTTGTCATCTCCTGCCTGATTGCATGGTCTACGAATTGCGGCGGCTTGCAGGAAGGCAAGCTATGAACTTACTCCTTTTTCGGTTGTGGTTTCACTAGATGAACCATAGTTCTGGTCCCAAGGCGACTGACAGATTGTTGTGCTTTTTTACACACTTTTGTCAATGCGAATCCATATAGCTTCAAACAAACTCCTGATCTAACGATAATCAAACAAAATAACCAGAAATTTATTTGAAAGCTTTGCTCTCCCCAAATTGGACGAGGCGACTAATTTTTATTTTTATTTCACTGATGGTACCCACGTTGTGGTAAACGCTTTCCATTTTTTTTTATTCTTTTGTATACTTCTCCTCTTGTTCTTACCATTCTTTTTACCTAACTGACAGCAGCGTGAAGTCTTAATGTTTGGAGTTATCCTGTCGAAACTTGCTAGTTGAAAGCAAGCTAAGTAGCAAATTATGACATGTACCCGAGATGGAATTAAGGATACAAGTTTACAGCAAAAACTGTAGGCGAAAAACTTGGGTAAGACCTTTAGTGAGCAATTATCCTTAGCTAAAATGTGATATTTCCGGGTTCGAAGGCTAAATAGTAGCAGTGGGAATTGACAAGTTTTGGTCGGCTAAGTTTCCTTCTAAGCAAAAATCCTTCGCTTGAAATAGAATTTTGTGCAGAGAGTTGGCCGTCATTTGTGTAACACTTCATTTCATTTTTGTGGCTATCCTATTTCTTTGGTTCTAAATTGTTTTGATGATTGATCATATGCACATAGTTTATAATTTCATTTGTTGGTCTCTGATGCAAAGAAACGCGAGGACGAAGTTAAAAAGGATAAATGACAATGAATCATTTTGAATCGAAGACCCTTCTTAAACAAATGAATCAAATCAAAACTGGTATACTCGAGCGTGACCTTATCTATCAGCAAAGTAAGACTATATAAAATACATCAGTGAAAAACTGAAAATCAAGTTAAAGTAAAAGTCCTTTCAAAAGACTACCGTCTGAGTTAGAAAAAAGCATTCAAATCAGCGTCAGCCTGGTAGAAAACTTGTGAAACGATATTCTAGTACGATCCGAATCAATCAGATTGTCACTCTTGTCTTATTTCGCCCTGTTTTGAAGAAATACGTCTAATTTAATATTTGACTCAAAAAAGTCAAATTATACAAATGTTTCGTTAGCAAAAACGGAAGACCAAATTTCGCTAGGAACATGCTATTTATTTTTGAAAACGTAATAAAAACCATGAACAAATATTACTTCGAATATAATATAAACTTAAGTATTAGTTCTTTTTTCAAACTTATTTATCCTTTTCAAAGGGGGGAGGAAAACGATAATTTAAAGCATTCCACAATAACTTATATCGCATCTTTCGTTCTATCAAAAACTGTCTTTCTGTAATAATTTTCTTTTCGCGTGAAGATTGTAAAAGATATAGACCTTTAAGTTGGCAACACTTTGCAACGTGTGTTGTGACAGGTGTCATGTGTTTTATGGTTAGTTTGGTTTGTCATTTTATCACAAAGAGATCGAAGCCTGAGTATCTTCTGCAAATATGCAGGTTTTTTTCGAAAAAAAAAAAACGGTTCTACCCCAAAACTCATCCCGTACTCCGTCAATTTTATCACCGACCTAATGGTCTATGTGAACAATTAATTTGATTAAACATGTATGGTTTCCGCTCCAAGTTTTCTCTCTCTCATTCTCACTCAGTTATTATTCTCAGTAATAACACGTATCTATGTCGACATCGTACAGTGCATAATGAAGAAACAATAACAGCTGTAGAGCGTAATTTAGATGATGACCCGAGTGAGTTTTTTCGACGTCGTGCTTAACATTTAAAGCTGTGTCTATCCACATTATGCATGATATTACGGAAATATCTTCATTTCCAGGCCTATAATATTTAACTTTTGCAGGAATTGAAGCTATATGATCACTGGGCACGGCAAAAGATTTGGTGTATTAGTGACAAGGCTAATTTCTGGTCGAAGGGCTAAGTCCGTACGTAAAACTACCGATTTTGGAGTGATGAGTGATGATGTGATGTGATGACCAGCACTAAGTTACTATTTGATGTGCTTGGACTTGGTGTGGTTAAACTTTTGGCGCTCATTTGCCCGAAATCGTATTCAAATCAAAAAGAATTATCTTTCATTGCATTTAAAAAAATTCATTTGTGTTTTATTACTTTTGAAAGTTCTATACCACCAAACATATCCCTTATACGTTGTCTGGATGATTTTCGAGAGCTTTTTTATCAGGTACAATCCTCCAATAATGTTTTTCTCTCTGGTTTGCCTCAGCAGAATTCAGCCTATTTTAACTTGAATTTCGGGAAGGCTCGCGATAATGAGAGGATATGGAGGAGAATGTGTACACAAAGGAAGAGTTAAAGAGTTCTTGATGCTGTTTAAATATGACCGCACGCCAGTTAGCGTCGATATCTACTCTGACCAATCATCTAGCTAAATGAAATCAGAAAAGTTGACCGTGTACGATTTACGATTGTAGGAGAAAGTCTGTCAACTATACGCAAATTAGGATTACTAAATACAAAAAAATACAGTTGGGAGAATTTTTAATCAGCGTTTATTCTCGTATGCTTGAAACTCGCCTCAAAATTGCTAACGGTAGAAAGGATCTTTGCTTCGAAATTGCTCAAAACAAATTGATGATGGAAATATGGACATTGACATCATCTTTTCCAACTTCTCATCTTTTTTTTAAATTATATGACTTGCCCAGCCTTGGGAAATGGGAAATTTCGGAAGGAAATTATGTATTTTGTGTTATGTACTCTGTGTCCTGACTTTTGAACTGTATTCCGTATTATGTATTCCACATCCTGTATCTGTTTCCTAGCTGCGTTCAAAATTTGAACCGTTTCAACTTTTCGCACTTTTTCCATTTTGATCAAGTCAACTCTTTTATTTTTCGAACGTTTCAGTTTATCTGGAGGAGAAATTTTGGAGAATTATTTCATTTTCAAAATCTCTTTTAAGGTTTCAATGAGTTCCTTAAGTTCTGTATTTTGTATCTTATTACATCAAATTTGTATAACTTCCGGAGATATCTGCTGGCTATTTGCACTTTATATCAACCATTTCCATATTACGCTCTCTGAGCAGGTGTAGCATTAGTTATCCTTTAGTGATACGATTATGAAATGTGCTGTTGCAGTCCGTTTTAAAACTTGAATTCAGGATACGATTGACGACACCAGATGTTTACTTGAGTACACTTCCAAGTTATGTATGAAAAGTACCTTGCATCAACTAAAGTGAATATTAGTCTAGGTATAGTCCTTCAGCTCGATAGAAATATATTATTTGAATTTGCATCTTTTGCCAAATCCGAAGATCATTTCGTCTATTTTCATTCACCTAGCTTCTACGCAATTTGACAGTTTGCAATAAAGGATTCAAAAATGCCTGTTTTTTTGTTTTAATTGTGTTTCGTATTTTAGGATTGCCAACAAAAGGATAGTTTTCAAAGTGAAATCATCGATCTGCCGTAGTTCAGCCAAAAATTTCGAGGCCAATGTCATTGGAAGTTCAAAGATCGCTCAAATATTGCCAAATTTGAATCGTTACTGAGGTGCAATACATGAGCGGTATAGGGCGATCCCAATAATCCCTTAAAAATTCGCTCAATCTCATGATTGACGCTGAAATTTTGCCAATATTTCATTATTAAATAATTTTCTAACATTTTTGTTCTGGAAAAATGAAATTCTGAGGGTTATCCGATTATATTCTCTGGTAAAATGTGAACGTTGTGATCGAAAGGCTGCTTACGGCATGATGAACTATTCCTAGCAATATAGTTCGATACGACGTCCTTATGATCCAATTTTGTGAGATGACCACTCTGTTGTTCCGCTCCTGAGACGCTAGGCAGCGTTTGGCGTTGGATAAAACTCAGTGGTACTTCGTCATCACTCTTCACTACCTCTGTCTCCGTATCACTTTCGCTTGCATGATCATTTTCTAAAGGAAATGAAGAAAATATTTCCAACAACAGCGCCACAAGTCCCTGTCCTTGTTTTCTTATTTGTGTCGATACTGCTAGTGTTGGGCAATAATTATCAAATATTCCATTCGTAATGGTGCGTACAACAATGTCCTGCTTGTAGAGCTAGGAAAATATTTTCTTTATGCTATTCGATTACGTGTTAACTCTTATATAAGTGAACACTGACTGACCGGTGAAAAGAAACAAAAGGGACGAATTGCGTGACATTCTCGTTCAAATATTCGAAGAAATGCCCGTGTTTGAACATATTGACTATTAATTTTGACTGAAACCCGGTTAAATAATACATTGATTTAAAATAAGCTTTTATGGTTTTTGTTTCAATAATTTTCTGGTCTCATTCCCAATAAATTTCCAGCATTATTTCGAGGGTTGAAACTAAACTCAGTTAGTAAAACTTAGTTTTTCAGTTCTTCTGAATATCCTACTTCAGATAAACTCACCATTTTGTGAAAAGTTTTCTATTTCCTTGATGCTAAACTGCTGAATTGTGAATAAATGAATCATGACATGATAACATAGTGTCAATCTATCCTGGATTGACTACTTCCTGATGCGTATGCAAGATGGATCTTTCACTTCATGATTAAAATGTTGAATATTGTAATATCTCTCACGCTACATGCATGTGGTATTGGATGAAAGTTGTATTTTCCTGAGTATCCCAAAAACTTTTTTGCATAGCCGCTAAGAAAGGTGATTCGATGTTGTTACAACACAGAACGGTTCAGGCAGGATAGAAACATACTCGTACATATGCTAGCCCACAACTGTCGTCCACAATAATTGAAAATTCGCATCACGATATGTCCATATAATTGATTTGCGTTGCATCCACTACAGAAACATGCACATACAAAGTAGCTATAAGTCCGATATTTGCCAATTCCAATTGAATTGTATGTGCATTCCTGAATCATAGACGCCACAAATCCGCGTCCCATCGCGTCCATCTGCAATGAGCTGTGCTTCCGATACCACAAATGTAATTGGCCTTTCACTTGTTACCATCTTCTTCTGGTCGTCACCCGAATCAGCAGATGATTTCGCTTTCAATTTCAGATGGTCTACAACATCAACACATACGGTCCCCATATGCACGAACGCGTGCACTATGTGCTGGGGCCCATGCGGGCCTACAATTACGGTGTGGGTAATGATAGGATCCGAGAGATGAAGGCGACCCCCGGCAGCCCCATGCCCGCAACATTAGCTTTGTTTTGTGATTCAGTACAAGGCCTCGATCGCATCCATTTCCATTTGAATTAGATTCGGTTCCCACATGTGATGCTCCACTCGGTGGGACGCTCTTAGGATTTATGTCGTGTGTAATATGTAATAATTGGCATGCGAAAGCCAAATCGTTGGGTCCTTTCAGCAAGTCACATGTCGTCGGTTGGAAATAACTCTTGGCCAACATGACATTCTGGTGTTAAAAGAATTAAGGTATTATGCATTAGCCGGCAGCTAGGCCAGAGTGCTTGAACATGAGATGAATACAACATAAACCACCTCTTTATTAGTTTTGCAACGAGTGGATAATTATCATGGTTTGGATTAAGACCAAGCAATTGGATAACACTTTCAATGTAATCAAGCCTTTGCCACTTCAGACTCGTGACATTGGTGTTTTTAGAACACCTAAAGTGCCACTCGTTTTTTAGTAATTTAAGTGTTTGTCCTTGATTTACTAAAACAAATGACACGCCAGCCATGTAACTTGGATTATGGTTTCAGGGCGTAAATTTGTACCAAGCTGTTGTATACCCAAAAAGGATATATGTAACTTGCCAACTAACAAAGGTCAGCATAGTAATGAGTGCATTCTATCTAATTCGCAAATGCAACATTCTTTGCGCTGGACATTAAAGTTAAGGCAATTTTTGTAATGTTGTACATATTGCTCATGGATCAGTTTGATGTTGCACTTTTCAGGCTTTTAATTAAAAACTTTCGTCGGGAAATGTTATCTCAAAATAAAAGGTAAATTTAAATTTAAATTAAATTTACATTTAAATTTACATTTAAATTTAAATTTAAATCTAGTAAATTTAAATACTAATTTTATAAGGTACTGATGAATTCCCTATGCAGTCCATCCCAAAGCATTGGTTTTTATTTTGCATAAACTTTCCATATTTTAGAGATTCAAAGAACTTTTAGCCAATAATTTCAATTTTTGAAAATTAATCTAAATTATCTGCTTTAAATCTTAAGACTGTAAGACTATCAGCGAAGTTTGAAATTCGATTTTTGTTTTTAATCATCCTGACTTTTAATTTCAGCTAGAATTGCTTGTAATACACTTGCGAGTGGTAGGGAAGTGAAGACTGTGGACACCATGAGTGAGGGACACCAAGCAGCGAATAGTTGCTAGACTATCTTCCAAAAATCTGCTTTTTGACACTGAGAACCCAGTCTGGAACTTTTTGTTAACCACTTTGAGTTAGGCCTCTATTTCATTGCCAATCGACGCGTTCGCAAAGAGGAGAACTTACATCTAAGCCTTCTGCGTCAACCAGTGGTCCAGGAATCCTATCTTCATCATAACAACCACCCGAGCTAAATGTGCCCTTATTGAAATTATGGACACATCCCCTCGATGTTCCGCATCGAGCCCAATTCTACCCTTGCAAACGGACGACAAAAGGCTGAGCGACCAAAATTCCTCCCATTTTATGTAGGAATGACATGAAATGCCCACGTTGCAGATATTTTCCATCTTATGCAAAGAAATCGTTGCGTTATCCTAGCAGATATCAATTAGGAAACGGGAAGAAGTTTTGGAAATGTACACACCTTCATGAATTTCGAAAAATCTCTGCGAGATGGACTCCACGTCTGCTTCCCTATGAACAGAAAAGTGTTAGAGTTGAACTTTGTTGAAAGTTTTTGCTCGTTTTCAAGATGAAGGGCAGGCTTTCTTGCAACGCACTAAAACACACAAAACACTACAATTTCCAACCGAAAAGGGTTAGTATGGAGTGGAGAAGAAAGGGAAGGTTAGGACCATCAAAAGCCAAAATACGGTTGTCAGACGGGAAGGTTATATCAACGGTGTTTTGTTTATAAAGGAGCATTACTCATTAGGTTTTTTGACTGTTGCTCTATAAACGATGCCTTTCGAACCATACTTGAGCCGCATATCGGTCATGACAACGCAGGACCGCATCCTGAAACCCAAAAAAGGTCAAAAATCGGCTGAAATGCTATGGTCTGTGTTTGAAAAATTTATTTTTGGAAAAAGCTTGTTTATATTTTCGGAATCTGTGGATTTTCGCCATGGCAACCGCTGAGGTTTGAGATGGCGGACTGTCTTGGAGAAACTTGTTTTTCTTTGTATCATTTTTCTGGAATTTCCGCCTTCAGCTTGGCAAGTAATGATGTGTAGTATGCCCCTGTAATGGTTTCTACTTTCTCAAGATAATCGATGGAAATAACTGAAGGCACCAGCTGAAGGCGACTTTTCCAGCTGAAAAAACGGTTTTTGCCTTTTTCGGAGATGGTTCCCCCTTTGCAATCCACTGAGTATTTTTGTTTTGGTAGTATAATGGAGTATCCTAGTTTCATCGACAGTGATTAATTGGTAATTAATTACAGAAACTCGGAGTTGGTGTGAGAGAGCAGAGCGTTGGAAATGTTTATTGGAAAACGTTTTTAGTCTGACGTAAGCAAATGCGGCATCGAATGCGCGGACAACTTTCTAATGCCTAAATATGTGATAAATACGTTTTTTGACATTTTCATAACTTTGGCGATCTCTCCCACTTTAATTTGGCGGTCGTTTAACACCATTTGGTGAACTTTTGCAATGTTTTCGTCAGTAGTCGCTGTTTTTGGACGTCCCGAATGTTTATAATCTTCCAAGTTCTTACGGCCATTTTTAAATTTAGTATGGTAAATCCTCGAAATTTCGGTATGGTAAGTGATGGTTCACAGTCCCCATGCTCAGATTCTAACACATCTTTGATTCGCGTAAGCGTATTTTCTTTCAAAAACATAAATTTAATAACAGCTCTATTCTCAATTTTTTCTATTTTAACAAAAATACTCACATCGACTTACTAAAACGATTATCAACTAAAAATTTCTGTTTCAAAATGGCTGAAATTTGGTGAGTAGTTGTCAAAAGATCCACAAGTATATCCATAGCTTTTATTGACTAGTTCCGCCATAATTACGTTGTGGGCGGAAACTTCTTAGACCAACCTCGTAATGTAGAGTTAATTAAAAAAAACTTAAAACTCCGTTTATGTTAGACGCTTCTGGAAGGATTCATATGTGCAAATTATCCGAGGATAAAAGATTAAACACGGATGGAGTAAGTACAGTAAGGAGAAAAGACATATTTGAAAAATGTAGACGAGGTGAATATTCTGGGAAATATTCAAGGAAAGGTTCCGTAAACACTGAAGAGGGGAAGAAATATTTCCCGAAAAATGATTTTAACTAAGTCTACATTATACATTTTCGACTACGAAAACCGAACCGAAAGTTTTCCACAAATTCGGAACAAATCTTGCTACGGGGTCAATTGTTCTTTTTTCCTACGTTCTTACAAGACCATTTTCACCTCATTGCATCTTGTCTAACCGATATCGGTGAAAGGACATAAAAGCTCCGAAAAAAGGACACTCATCACAGTCCCTGGAAAAGAGAGATTGACAGTTTTCATGGTTGAATCTATATATGTCGGTCAGCAACAATGACCTATTAAACGGTTCTAATTCCTCTTTTGTCGTTTCAAATGTTGTTCCTTTCGTTTAAAGAACTGACTCGAGTTTTAGGTTCATTCATCAGTAGTGAAGTGAATTTTGTGAATATCTTTGTCCGAAATCCTTTTCATAGTACAATTGAAGTTTATGATTGCTCAGGCACTGAAATGAACTGCTACTAAGACCAGGCAACTGAGGGCCCCCTTTTCTCTATGGATTTCCATTTTCTTTTAATTTCTCGGGCAAAAAAATTTCTGCATAAACCGCATCACCTTTAGTAGTTCCGCTTCGTCTTCATGTATTCCAACATCACTGCAATCTGATGATAAATGTGAATCCTTATCTGTACAGTCATTTTCTGAGTCTAGCAATGCTTTTGTAGCTAGATATGATAGTTTCCGCTGATTTTCATCGAACCCCTCAGCATATTTGTCAAACTTTCTTGCTTCGTGATCGAAACTCTCTACGGATTCGTTCGACATTGCCAAGAGGCAATCTTCAAAATGTGTGAAAATCGATTAGGAATGTTCTTGGCTGGGCGGTTTTAAATGTACTTGGCTGAGCAATCAACCATTACTAAAAATAAACAATTGTGCCCATATCAAGTCCAGTCAATATATACTGACTGAATCCCTTTAATTTGCTTTAGTATTTCTTTACTTTAATTTCCTTTAAATTTAATTTCCCATTTCATGTAATGGGTTAAAGCGAGCTACTACTTAAAATTTTCACTAAGAATCCTGTTTCAACTCATCGAGCTAGTAGAAGTTTGGAAAGGAAGCAATTTAATTTGTTTGATTTGCTATCATTTCCTGATTAAATTCACATCTGAGGATGAAGAATATGAAAGGAAGGGGTCGCTCATTCAAATGTCTGTGCATGCTGTGATGATTATTTTACATCTGAGCAACTTTTCCAAAATTCCTTTTGATTTCGGACAACAATCACTAATAAAAGTGTTTATTTGTATTCGGCGTTGATCTGGCCAATTACACTACTGCCAATATACAAGGAAGTACGGCAGCAAAGAAAAAGTCAAATAATCATGTCCGCAAATACTTTTCCGGCAAACATCGTCACCTTTAAAATTTTCATCGCCAGTTGCCCCGTGAGAAGAAGCAACTGAAGCTAATAATATGTATCTACAATCTTCATTTCTGGTATGTGCATAAATATTTGTACCTTCACTTTTCCGACCGCCATATCCATAATGTTTTAGTACTTTGATTCCCAACCTGCACTATGGCTCATCACGTCACGACATGGTAACATCCGCGCTGGTTGCAGTGAATAATGTACATTTGAATCTCTTAAATATCTGGAAAACATTCACTTGCGCTTCTTTTAATGTCTATTACTGAATTACGCACCATCGTCGCTTTGTTTTATTGCAAAGATTGTGCAGAAAATTTTTTACGATGTTTCTACAGTGAGCGTCGTTTCCTTGCAAACGTGTGAAATTTTCTTTGTGGAAAATTTCCATCAAAATTTTTAGCCAAATTCTCCTCGGAAAAGTGTGATTATCCTTTAATAAGCCCCCAGTCGATTTGCTGTTGAAATTTAATGAAGTTTGTTCACCTGAATATTTGGAATGTTGCTGCATATCCTTTCAATATCAAGGCATGGTTAGAACTCATAATAATCGAAATGAGTGGAACTTCCTTTTTGTCAGACTCCTTGTTGTCAGAACCATTGAAATGGTGGTTTTACGACTTTTACGACTTTGATTCGTAGTGATCCCGCACTTTAACACCACAAGTGACACATAAACGTGCAAGTCTTGGAGTGCAAGGAACCCTTACTAACAAATCTTTAGCTTCGTCATTTTTCATGCAGCTGGAGTAATCACACCATTCAGTTCTTTCAATGTGGACTCCGAGTTCAAACCACGCCTCATCTGTTTTAGGGCAGTAAATAACCGATTTGCTGCACTCGACCGAGCCGAAGTCACATGTCCTGTTGGAAGATAAGGATGAACAAATCAAGGAAGCGTTCCACAACCACCAACGAAGGGTGTTGGATATATTCTCTGCAAACGATATAGAATTTATATTTGCAAAATTTCAATTCTGAAGTCGCCAATGAGCAATCTTATCAGGGAACCATTCCAAGATATGGCCTCCGAATCGAAACCAATGATAACGACTTACACGTGATTAATTTCGCATGCAGCAAGAATCAAGTTGTACGCTCGATTTCCTTCCACACTTACCACACTTACACTAGTTAAAAGCCTTAAAGGAGGATATCAACCCAAGAACACGATCTGCAGCGATGACATCGAAAACATTGTCATAGAAATTGAATTAAGGAAAAATTGGCAATATACTTTATGGGTCTTCTTGGTCTTTAGGAAAGTCCTAAACTAACTTCACACCTTTCATTTGACAAGAGAAACCTTTCTGTTTGACAAGAGCGTGTACGACAAAGCTCGGGAATGAATTGGGATAAAAAGTAGAAAAATTATACAATTATACACTCATTATACATGATATAGACAATGATGCTTTATTATTAATAACTTGTCCAGTCGCCTCCATTATCAATAATTGACTGGAGTCTTCGAGGCATACTTTCTACTAATTTTATTGCATAATCCAGGGACAAAGACCTCCAAATAAGTTTAATTTCACGAACTAATCGTTTTAAAGTCCAGATCTGCTTTTCTCGAAGCTTCAACTTCATGAGTCCCCAAACATTTTCTATTGGATTTGCATCCGGCGACTGTGATGGCCAATCTGGTACTTCAACGTCATTTTCTCGTTTCCACACTGTACAAAGATGACTCCAATGTTTCGGGTCATTGTCTTCTTGCAGTAGCCAATATATGTTTTTCCTTCTAAACCACTTTTGAGCAGATGGTAATAAAGCCCTTTGATATATTTTGACCATTTTAGCTGCATTGAAATTACCTGTAAATATGTGCAAGGTACCAAATCCCTGTTTTGAAAAACAACCCCAAACGTGCACCTTAACCGGATGTTTGACGGTCCGCTGGATGAATTTATTGGCGTGGGTACACCAGGTATGAGTGACAGAAGAACGTACCCAAAAAGAAGCTTCGTCCGAAAAAATTACATTGTCCCGATCCCGGTCCAAATATCCCTGCACCCAAGTGAGTATCTTTTTAACATGATTTTCCGACAGTAGCGGTTTCTTTATTATGCTACGAAATTTTACATCATGAGCCAGTAAACGTCTTCTTATAGTATCACATGACACATTAAGGCCCTTTTTAAGCAAAACCGCTTGGCCACCACGTAACGATAGGCGAGAATTCTTCTCGAATACCCGTAAAATCATTTTGTCCTCCTTTTTCGTTGTTTTTTGCGTAGAGCCACGATTTGGCAGATCGTCGACATTTTTTACTTCAGAATAGCGTTTCACCCACTTACTAACAAATGTCTTTTTGACTTTTTCATGTATTTTGCAGCGGCTGCGTATGACATTTTGGGTCCTTTTGGATGCAAACACAAGAACACTGCTTCATAACGAGATGCGTACGTAACGCTCATGACGAAATACGTCCTTCTCTGACAAAGATCGAACGACAACTGAGACTCTATACACAAAGCATCTGAGGGGAAGGGGCTAGCAACATGCCCAATTCTAAACCAAGCTTCTAGCGGTACCTAAAAAAAAAGTTTGCCGTACACGCTCTTGTCAAACAGACTGTACCTCACCAACTTTGCATGGATGATGTTCTGGCCACAAAGGTCAAAAGGTTAACAAAGGACTGAATATGGTTGAGGTTCCAGTTGAGCTTATCCATGATAGATATGATGTTCAGTTGGCCATCCATACGATGATTCGCTTCATTTTGGACCAAGAGCAAATGTGGAGAAAGTGGAGCCTTTCAATTCTACTGGCTATCCACAAAATAGATGACAAGCTAAACAGTTAAAACTACAGGTACATTTCAGATCATAGAAAATGGGATTAGATCAGGACAGCGCTATGCTATGGGTGTGACATGGAACCTAACCCAAGCATCCAAAAATATATTCTAGGCCTTTCAGCGACAGGTTCTGAGGTGGTTAATTGTAGCGAAACTAGGGAGAGACCAATGGTTAATTCGATACAGCAATGAGATGTATGAAATTTTTGATGAGTTGGAGGTCTCAACGATTATAACACTGGGGGAGCTTTAATGGGCTGGCTATATGCATCGAATGGACAAGCAATGGATATCCAAATAGGTATTTGTGGGGAAAACCGAAGGACGAAGATCCGTGGGGAAACCAATAGCTGGTCTGACTCTGTTAACGAAGACAATTCATCGTTCTTCGCTCCTCGGATTTGGAAATTAGAGGACGCTGTCAATGAATCCAGACAGTCGCAGGCGCTTGCTGCAAGAAGCGGAAACGCGAGAGGGAGTATCGTGTTAAGAAGAAAAATTTAAAAAAGAAAAATTATTTTACTTCGCAATATTATTGTATAACTTAGCAATATTATTGTATATCCAAGGAAATGTAGGACAGTATTGGCCCTAATTATATGCACTAAATAATGCTTCACTTTGGTATTCAGTATTATAATTTTCTGGAAAACGTCATAAGGACTTTAAGAACTGTCGATCTAAGCGGTACACTTCTATTTAATCCAAGCCAAGTGGTAGCCCATGCAAATGGCATCGACATCTTGCCACGCTCGTTAGAAACCAATGAAGAGTTTGAAAGTGTTGTTAAATAGTAAACGTGGGCGGTCCGATAAGTATTTAGCCTGACTGCCCGATGGTGCCACTATCGCATGAAAAACTCTACATTATAGTACCTTCCTGTAGACGGCTACTGACGAAATTTCAGCCGGGTCGGACTTGTAGTTATGTTTTGAGAGCATGTGAAAACAAGCGTGTCCATTGATTTAAAAAAATGGGAAAGGTACGATATCGGTCAGTGATTCGATTTTTGTTTTTAGTAGGGAAATCCCGATGTGAACTCAAAGAGCTCTTGGATGCAGTGTATGGGGACGTTTTTCCTTCGATGGTGACTGTCAATAATTGGTTTAACGAGTTTTTAAGTTTCTGCGTCGTGCCGTGACCGTTGAGGAAACACGGATCCACTGTTATACACCAGAGACCAAGGAACAGTGGAAATAGTGGATTTTGCTCGGTGAACCTGCTCCGAAGAGGGCGAAGACTGTCCCATCGGCTGAAAAGGTGACGGCCACCGTTTGGTGTGGTTTGCAACGTGTAATTTACATTGACTGCCTGGAGCAGGGCAAAACGATCACAGGGCAGTACCATGCCAAATTACTGGGACGGTACCGAATTCAAATAAAAAAAAACCGCCAAAAAAATGCTCTTCCACGACGACAATGCACTGGTTCACACATCGGCACTTGCCACGGCTAAATTGATCAAATTGGCTTACGAACTGCAGCGCTATCCACCATATTCTCTAAATTTAGCCCCATGCAACTTCTTTTTGTCGGGCGGAAATTTCACTCAAATGCGAAAGTAATTGGCGACAAGAAGGCCTAGTTTGCAGACCTGATGAAAACTTTTTTTCAGACGGGTTAAAGAAGTTAGAGAATCACTGGATCAAGTGTATCGAACTAAAAGGAAATTATGAGGTTTGTTTAAAAAGTATCGCAAATTTTGAATCTTCGCGGGCTTCGTATGTTCGATTTTTGATCTTTTGGTGGCGTTATCTTGGTACTCGTGACTCTCACTTATGTTGACAATTCCGGCCAATTTGGATGTCTAGTCAGTTTTTGACAGTTATTGTGCGTGGACGTGTTTTAGCTTGTCTTCGATTTTCGTCTGGCCCAAAAAATGGATCAAAGAATTTGTTTTAAATTTTGTGTGAAGAACAACTTAAAGTGCGTGGAAGGATTCAGAATGTTGACTGTTGCATACGGCGAAGCTACTTTGGACAAAGGGAACGTTTATCGGTGGTACAAAACATGCTCAGAGTGACCGAAAAAAGCACGCCAAATTCGGTCGAATGTGAAGGATTTGCTGAAAGTTTTCTTCGATTGCCGGGGCGTCATGCATTATGAGTTCTTGCTGCAGGGTAGAACGGTCAATAAGGAATATTACCTTCAAGTAATGCGCAATTCGCGAGAAGCAATCCACCAGAAACGCACGGATTTGTAGAAGAACAAAAATTGGCTCTTGCACCATGATAACACCCCTGCGTATACATCCTTACTTGTGCGCGGATTTTTGGCCAAAAACAACACTCTAAGAATGCCGCAACCATCGTATTTCCCAGACGTGGCCCCCTTTGACTTTTTCTTGTTCCTGAAACTGAAGAGGCCCATGAAAGAACGACGGTACTCGATAAAGACGGCATCGAAGGAGGAGCTGAACAAGATCACAAAAAATGATTTTTCAAAATGCTTCGAGGATTGGAAAAAACGTTATCACAAGTGTATAATGTCTGACGGGGATTACTTTGAAGGGGACAAAATAGATATTCATGAATAAATAAATGATTCTTGAAAAAACATGAAATTCGCGATACTTTTTGAACAAACCTCGTATATTGAAAAATAAATTGCAATTTTCTTCAAAATTTTATATGTTTTTATTTTTAGGCAAAGTAATTATCAGACCGCCCTCGTACATTCAATTTACAATAAAAATTCAAAGTATCACATGGCGACTACGAATACAAGGCCCCAAGCTAACGAAAATCGACAATGTAATTGACGAGTTTCGTTGATGGACATACCTCGAAAATAAGGAGTTTTATAAATTTTTCACGATGTTGTAGACCAGGAAAAGAAAGTTTTAAGTTTCAATAATGAGGCTAATAAGACCTATCTACAATATGGATTGTGACCCATCTACATAATGTGATTGTGATCATGTCCGTATACCCAAGCATCCGCAATATACTAAATGTTTTCGAGAGGTGCGTCCTTGAGTGGATGACTGGAGTAGAACAAGAACAGTACCAATTGTGATTCGATAGAAACGACATGGATTGTATGACAGATTTGACAACCCGGAGCTGTCATAGTTCATAAGACTACGGAAGTTGCAAAGAGACAACCGTAGAGTGGACTGATTTGGATGAAGGAATCTTCTCTATTGCTAGATTTGACTTACGATTGCAATGATCCTGATGGATTTCCAAACGTTATAGAACACCTTCACTAGGATTTTAGCTAGAACTAGCTGCCAAGCTTGCTAAAACCTTATACAGTTTCCTCACAACTCTTTTTGCAAAACTCAACGCAGGGGATATACTCAAATACTATGTATACCTGGCAAGCCCTCATCTCTTTGAATAGACCAGCTTGTCTTGTTACAGCTCTTCAGAAAGTACCATGGTGGCTAGTGATCCTTCTGTGTCAGCAATAACTAGTTCACATCAGTGTATAAATAGGAGATCCTCAATTTAAATGAGCATCTAATGATAATATAATGGGGAAAGGTGGTTGGCCTAAAGAGATGATTGAAGACAGTTGTTATTAATTACATTTTTGGCAATCATCCCCATTTGAATCGTATGCATGAAACTCTTGTACCTCAAAAGGCATTCGTAGGAGAACTGAATGGTGAAGGTTGTCTGATTCTGCTTAGAAGATCCTCGCTTAGAAGATTTCGAAACTGGAGGACGCGGTGAGTTGAGAGAGAGTTGGTGGCACTTTTTTCGAAAACTGAAAATCCGAGAGGGGTGGTGGTAGCAACAGCAGAAGATATGTCTTTAAAAATTACTTAAAATTACTACTAGATTTTAATGCAAACTTATATTTTTAAAATATCCGTTCGTCATGAATCTTTCTGGACTGTAATCCGACTAATAGATCATCCAATCCACAGGTGAATGTACATTCTTGTCATCAATTTACTCAAACAACACCATTACTAGCAGATAGAAGTGCAAGAAAATGAAACGAAGAAGATTTGTTACGTTATTGTACATTCAAAAGATATAAGTTTAAAACTTGTTTTCATATGTATGGTAACAAACATAACTTAAATTTCAGATTGTCCATTTAATGAGAATGGGAATGATGTTGATTGCCACAATCAAAATATGATTGCGATATTTTTTTCCTCTTTACAGAGATAAAACCAATTAACATGAATCAAAGTTAATGTTCACAGTATGTGTATAACACGTTAATATTTCATTTTGTTTAGCTCAATAAAGAAAAATGATTCAACTTTCACATATGAAGGTCGATTGTTCATTTGGATTTTCATCTGTTTAGTATTGTCTGCTATAGATGCTTTGTGAATAGTAATTTGTATTCTTTTTATCGTTCTTCTGAATAGAAATACAGCTACTGACTCGACAACCAATTTAAACATACGAGTCCTTTTACTTCTTAATTCTTCTCAGTTTGAATCATTCACATATCCTTCAAAAGTATTATTAGACGAAAACGAAAATTAAAAGCGAGTTCACATTAAATCGAATAAATTTTCTAGACTGAGCCATACAAACTGAGGCTTGGGCTCGTTGTGCCGAGTGTGCTATGTGCAAAAAAGGAATAAAACAGTTTTGTCTCTTATTGGTTGTTTCTAAAGAAATCACGTCTTAAGATTTTATCTGTGATTACCATTCATGACCTGATTCCAGTGATTCTCTGATTGAGTTTCTACTAATACTGGCAGCTATACAACTGCTCCTTGAATTGAGTCTTTGCTTATTTGCAATGCACGAATCTATGTTGAATGTGATAACGCTAGGAAATTCGATCTACTTGTTCTATGTTTCGAGAATTTTATATGTTTTTTTTATAAAAGAGACAGAGAGAGAGAGAGAGTAAGAACGCGTGAAAGACTTTAAGGATAATCTAAAGTTCTGATGTTGCTTATATATATTTGAGGTCCAAAATGGTTGTGAACCTTTCCCTCTAATGTTTTCTGGCTTATAATCTTTATCCTTGATAAAATTCTCAACCCTTCAATACCTAATTTACGACTCCCTCGGAATACATTCGTCTCATCTTTGATTAGTTTCTTTGTAAGTACCTCCAATGAGCTCTGCTCCCGAAACCCCTCAGGCTAACCGTTCATTTTGCTCGTGTGTTTGCTTTACCAGTATGAAATCATGGGTTAGCAAGGATCAATATGATTGAACTATGAGAACGAGCCATAGTTTGCTGCCTACTTTGGACAAGGCTACTTTTACTACATTTACCACTGATTCACAATTCGCAACCAGTAATTTCTTCAATAGATTGTGTTATGGTGTGGGCGGTTGCCAGTAGCCCTAAAATGGAATGATTTTTAAATAACTAAAATTATGGAATCTTTGGAAAATTATTGAGCAAGTTATATTCTCCCCATGCTCATTATCCGACAACAGTAAATGTAGGCTCACAAGAAACGATGTGCTGAAAAGCATGGTCCAAGACAAAACGCTGTTTTTTTGACACGCTGGTTTCGTCCTTAGTCAGCGTTTATATCTTCCTTGCGAATGATTCAATGTTTTTGTCAAAGTGATATTATTCTTTACAGTTTATTTTCCTGTTACGCTATCAAGTAACTCGACAAACTGTATAAAGATAAAATAGTACGAATTTTTCAACACAATTTTTCACAATACTCCCTGTCCATCCAAAACATAACCACTACTTTTCGATCAGAGCAGACCCTATAAATGGTGAAAGTATTTTCGATAAATTAAGTTCAGTTAGGAATTCTTTAAGAACTTTCAAGAACGTACCAAAGCGTTTACATGTTTTCGTTGAAACTCCCCGTGTATGCCCATAGCGCCCCAAGTTATCGTACAGCGCTAACACTTAAAACTCTGATTGTACGTCAAATAAGAGTACCCCCCTCAAAGCTGTTGCACAAAGTCGACATAAAAGTATGAATGGGTTTAGAGCTTTTTCTATCTTTTTTCTATCTCTGTCTAGAAGAAGCCGCGCGATAGTGTTAACGCTGTCTTCTTACGCTGAGCTTTAGTACATCATCAACATCCATTAATTGTTTTATTTGAATGATCGTTTTATACGAAATTTATATATATATTATATATTATATAAATATATATATAATATATATATACATATGTGGGATAAGTGAATTAGTGTGTATAGATTTTTAAAGAGAAAAGTGGAATGAAGGAGTCAGAAGGCGCTACGTCGCCAGTGTAGAAAAATAAGAGTTTTCCATAGACTAAATTCTAGAGACGTTAAGTTTTAGGCTATGAGATTCAAAAGAAATGTTTGTCGAGAGAATGGTCATTCGAGGTGTGAAATGAAAATGAAAAAAGTGGGATTCGAATTCAGCATCTGTTGAATTGATGTAAGTAATCTAACTACTACATAATTTGGAGTCTCAGTAACCTTTTTATTCCATATTGTCATCCTTTAATGCCTCATCTTCGTCCTCGAATTAATCATACCTTAGATAATACTATCCCGAACTCATAACCATCTTCATCGACAGAATTTGATAATTTTTTGGCCTTTGCTTTAGAACAAAAAACTGGTATTGATGTTAATAGCATACATTTTCGCTTGTCTATAAATAATAAGGTTTGTTATTTGTTTACTAAGATTTGCTTAGTGACGTATTCAAAGCAAGGGGCTTATCAGCTAAAGACGTCGGTGATTCAAAGGAGGTTTCTTCTTTCACTTTTATCAAAGTGTAAACTGGTGGGATTATGAACTAAATAAATCAAGAACCGAAAAATTCGTACTGAAAAAAACTCATTTGGGCACACATGACTATTTCGAAAAGCCTTCATTGCAAGCCGAGAAATGGATAGGAAGAATTAATGGCACAGTAAAAAGAATTTCAAGTTGACTTCAAGACGGAAAATATCGAAATCAATGAGAGTCCTATCTTCAAAGAGTCCTGAAAAGGAAGAGAGGTCGCTAGCGAAAAATAAACAAGACGACAATCTCTATCAAATCAACTCATTCTTTTGAACTCACTAAAACAGGACGATACCACCTACTACAAAACCGACCACCAGACACCTACCAGGCTGAAGTCATTCCTAATGAAAATCCTTGATCTATTAATTGATGGGTGGACCAAAAGCACCGTGAACTTTAACAAATATTTCTTTTGCCACCCTCAGCAGAGAAAGGACCACACCGATTTATGGGTAGGATAGAGAGAAAGACAGACTTTTCTAACATGTATTGCAGCCTAACAGCCTTCAGCGACATCAATGGGACCTTCAATCATGTCAAAACGAAGGGTATTCCAACCATCGATAGATATTGAATCAACTCATATTTTAGTGAATGGTTTATGAACTAACAACTACAATAAATGTCAGAAGAAAAAAGAAAAAAAAACATTAAACATATGAAGAAATATAGGTACTCAGAAAAGTGGTCTAGTACCACTTTTAACATGGTAACCCACGTTTAATCAGATAGTCGAAGACTTAACGAGAAGTCTTCAGCAGAAGACTAAAACTAAAACTCGGAAAGGTAGTGTTTGTCGACTATTTTTTACGCTGATTCTTGGGATATTCCCTACTAATCCCAATTTACTTTGATTCAGACTGCGTTTTCACTACTCCATAACTAGTGCAAGACAATCGCGCTGAACATCGACGCTCAAAAAATGGAGCTTATGTTATAAGAACCGAAAAGAGAACCTCAAAAAATCGAAAAAAAAAAACGATTTTTTGGTTTCAACTACACAATGCGAGAAAATATTCTAAGAAAACGATGAAACATCTAGAATTCGGACTTCTTATAGAAGGTAATTGAAGAATAGAGTGACAATGAAAATTTCGACCATACAGCTCCCTTGTAACTAAGGAACCATAGCCAAATATGCTCCGTATGTGTGTGGTTAGTGGTTTGAAAGTGTGGTAGCCCAAAAGTAGTAGCATAAAGTCCATAAAATAACTAGAATGAATGCCGAGAATGGCATGTCTGGGTATGACCACTTCTTTGAGGATAATACCACCAGCTGTGATGCACATTACCTAAAAGAGGCACCCTTAGCAAACATTAGATTAAAGCTAGGCAAGACGAAATTGATTCTCTAGCGCACTGATATCAAATTTTCGAACCTATAAACAAAGGTTTTTGGATGTAAAAGGAGAATGGTTAGAAGAAATACAGTAGTGGCATAAAACAAATAGAACTATATCGCATTTTAGGACTTTACTTCAGCAGGGAAATATTAACCTACACCCACGACCCTGAATCGAGTGAGGGTGCTGAATCCTGAGCTTATTATATACTTTTGAACTTCCCCAGCTCATCCAAAACCAACAGCAAAAGTTTTTGAAATTGAAGCAGGCACTGGCATATGATCAACCTCAACCTGCAAATCACACACTGTTGGGAATAGCAAGTCAATATCGCTGGCGCTTGCTACTAACCGTGTAGCCTAGTCTAGTTCAGGACTACAATTAATTACTTGAAACTGCAGCTTGTCGAAAGGAAATTAAATTAACGCGCGTTATTAGACGTAGGGATGTACAAAGTAACGAAAGAGCGGACAAACGAGCAAATGCTGCATCTGCTGCTAAAAGTAGTGCTTTCAATCAAAGCACGACTCGCTAAAGTGAAGAGGGGAAAGAAGAAGTTTAGTCCTTTGATTATACTCCGGAAAAATCGATGCCCGTAAAAGTCCAGAAAGACTACAACGGTCAAGAAAAATGAAATTCAGAATGTAAGTGGCATTGCTTACATGCAATTGTTCAACAGCGGGAAACTATACGAACAATAGATACAAAGTATACCACACGCTTTTCTAGATGTTATTATTCAGTATTCAATTCATTTGCATTCTGTGAACTACTTAAAAAAAAGTTAGCTTATTTAAACTTGAAACACATGGCAATCACCAGACAAATGAAAACCACTCAAGTTGGATCTATGGTTTTTGTAGGGTAACAGGATAAATTTTCTGCATGTTTCAACGAGATTTAGAGATCTTAAGATCCAAATATACTAAATACACTAGTTTGCTCGAAAATGCCAGTACGGGTATTCTGGTATTCTAACAACTTCTTTACTCTATATCTGTGATCTAACTACATTACAAACATACCTCCGAAGTTTTCAAGTCTAAGTTTAACCTTTTTTTTGGTTTATGTGACATATACAGCATATTAGTCAGTTAAACAAAAACTAAAAACAAAATTATACGTGATAAATGTATTCATTTCACACAAAATATTGTCCATCGGGAGTTTCATCTTCTGATCATCTTTCGAGAAAATTATCTATCATCTGTCGGAAATGAGTAGCCAATTTTTTGAGTCTACTAACACATCCACGTAACTATTAATGCGCAATTATTAATTAATTGTAAATTAATAATTAATTATTTATTTTGAATGACATGTCTTTTCAAGACATTGTCATTTAACGAAACGGGTCATTTGCAAGCATCCAAACTTTTGCCCATAACTTGCCAAGTTTATGGCCCACCTAAACTGGGAAGAAATTTTATTTCTTCACCGAAATCGAAATTCACAAGAAGAAGATAGCAAAGTTTACTTAGACAGGTCTTCCTAATCCTTGTGCAACATTTAATGATATTCTGCAGAATTTTTTTCTTAACTCACTTGCAGGCTCTTCCGCAAAATGGCCATAGTCCTGCGATTGTTGTTTAACAAGAAGGTTACATGTCCATCTGATGGTATGTGAAACTGAAAAATGCACTTAATGGAATGGTTCAATCTTTCTAACAAACTCATGACTTTGAAAATATATTCATTAGTTACTATACTACTCTATTACTACTATTACTATAATACTCTCCTCCTGCGGCAAAACATGCATGCTAACGTTTGATCCAATTTTCCATAAATGTTTGGAAAAACTTGCCAAAGGTATGGCCTTCAGCTCACGCAGCGAATTCTCTTCTAAGGCCTCTATGGTCTCAAAACGCGTTCCCTGTAATGGCGATTTAAGTTTATGAAATAGAAAAAGTCACACTGGGCCATGTCTGGACTGTACGGTGCTTGGCTGATGACATTGGTTGAAATTTTCTCCAAAAATCCTGAAAAATATCATGGTGATTTGAGATGGCGATGGTGGATGGTGAAAATCCATGAATTGTTCTTGTACAAATTGGTCCTTGGCAGCACTCAAATGACGCGTAATGCCTTGATAGTTTTCTGTATTGGCCGTTTAGACATCTGAAAGGAAATGGTAGTGCACCACAATACGAATTTCGAAGAATACCGTCAGAAAAACTTTGATTTTAGACTGACTTTGGCGCTTCCTCTTAGGTTATGGCTCATTTTCGAAGCACCAATCGGATGATTGATGTTCATTTGGCATATCAAATTCATAAAGTCATGTTTCGTCATAAATAGTGATCCGTTCGATGCAATTTGAGTTGCTGTCTGCGTTGGAAATCAGTTTGTTTGGCACCAGTCGAGAAGCGACGCGTTTCATGCCCAAAAAATTAGTTAAAATGTATTCAGCTGATCCTTATGAGATGCTCAATCACAGCGATCTCGCGATACATCAATTGATACACAACGATTTTCATACAGGATTTGCTTTGCCGATTGGATTTTTTATTCAATAACAAACGTTGACGGCCGTCCAGGGATCTCATCGTATTCTAGGCTGTCTCAGCCACCTTTGAACCTTTTATACCATTCGTATGCTCATGTTTTCGACATACACACTTCAGCATACGCCTTTAGTAACGAATCGGTACACGAAATTTCATTTTAAAACAAAATTTTAGGCACGTGCGTTGTTCATATTTTTCATTCATTATAAAAATCGAAAGCAACAATTTTTGGACTTCTCCCGGTAGACGCCAATTGAATACTAATCGTACGATATGCGCAAATTTGGCAGAACACCAATAAAAGTATTGCTACCGTTGAGGAAATAAAAATTTACCGATTCCGATTCAAAATTCCCATTCTTTTATGATCATAACGTATAATTTTTTGTTATCAATGGTCGGGTACTGTCTTCTCTGGTCATATGTGTTGATATGATATGAAGATTTTTCTTCAGAAAGCTCTGCTGATACGCCACAAATTCAAGTTTTCGTATTTTGAGCACTTCATAGTAACAGCATCCATTTATATGATCGATGATGCATAATAAGAACAATTCGTAAAGTTTACGTCCTCCAGCCTTGTCATTGGTAGAGACATAGTGAATAGTCAGAGGCAGAGGTAAATCGCAAATATATCCTGCTCATCGATTAAGATGTTATTTGGGAGGGTGACATTATTTTCATAAAGGTCTAGTTTGATTGCAAGAGGAAAGGATGTGTGTAATATTCACTGAACTGGTGTTTCTGAACATTGGTTTTTGCTTTATTTGTATTCGGCTATTGCATTACTTACGTTCCAAGCACTTCTGTATAAATGCTCTTTCATTTTGATGAGCCTTAAAGGCTTTACGTTCCCTTCCGTGAAATTATTTAGACTTTTTGCTGAACAAGTCCATTGGTACCGAAATGGCTTATGCCATCTTTAATATGTGAGCAAATTTCATCGATGTGTTTGAACCTGTTGAATTGGTATTGTCTTTGTGGTTCTCAAGTTTTGATAGCAACTTCTATTTCATTTTATCGACACTCTATCTTGAATGATCGCAAGCATATCCTCGGGGTAGTAGTTAGAGCCGCAGTAAGGACCTCTGCATCGAAAATACTTCTACCCGCCCATTACCAGCGCGAGCAAGTCATAATTGGTTCCCAGTTTAATTAAGAATATCACGACAGAGATAGTGTATGACAATCAGTAAAACATTAACATAAGCCCCTTCAAAAAAAAGTTGCAAAGTCAACGAGTTGTTGTTGCTTTTATTTAAAAGGCTCATCAACTCGATGCCCACCTTTGACTTTCTTCAAATCTAACTTTAGCGTTAATGCCTTCAGGTGAGTTGTTGAGATCAACTCGAAGACTTCAATGTTGAGTTTCTTTAATGACAGTGAATTTCAGGACTTCACTGAGCTGTGACCGACTTTGGTCTCATACGCTGCATGTGGCTCCCATTAGACGGTGGCAGTTTATTTTCTCTTTTTTTCATAGTAATGCAGACAAATTAGATTTCTGCACTTTCTTAGTTCAGTTTTTCAAATCTTTTGTATCATTTTTTATCAAAGCATGCGGGAATCGACGTCACAACCTGGTGCACAGGAATCTAACAATGTAATCTTAAGTATTCGACACTGTTTTCGACTAGATAATTAGAAGTTTTTTTTAATGTGAGCAAAAGATATTCAGCAGCAGTGTTCTTTTTTTGGAAATACTATTTTTAAGTGTTATATTAAATTTTATCGAATAAGGAGCTACTTAAATCCTGGGAGTGACCATAAATCAAATTTTAATATGGTACACAAGTTAGTATCTGAGCAATATTCTGACTGTAGAAACAGTCGTAACTTATATTTACACTCATAAAATTTACTTTAGGTGCTCTTGTTTGAATATCATCAGTATATTTTTTAAGAATTGCATCCATAAAGTGGTTTATTGTCGTATTAACACAAATTGAGTCCAATTTGAAAAGTGTTGGCTCGTTAATCGGTTGACGAGATTTTAATCTTCGTCAGTTTAATCGCTCCTTCCGCAGTCACTTTAGCCGGCTTGGAAAAAGTTTTCTCGTAATACGGCATACTCGTACTACCTTCTAAGTGCCGAGTATAGAAATTAATTCTGTTTCATTCGTCCTTTACAGGACGTCAAGCATTCAACGGTCTGCTTGTGCTTAATCGGATCATTGTTTTGCAATTAAAACTTTTGTTCAGCAAAGTATGAAGGACTGTGCATTTGTTTCCTACCCAGACACCAATTTAATTTTCAAGTTTCTTGCCAACAACGATGACACCCTTATTTGATGGCACTGCAGGAGACGTCGGCTCATGGTTGATAATGTGGAAATGAGGACGCGTTGTAATGAATAAAGAGAACACCACCACCATCAATCATTTTCACAGTTTAATTGCGTGAGAAATTGGAACTCTAAATAGAGAAAGGAAATGTTTGCTGGAAACGCATGATGGCTTACCGAGGAAGCTATTGAAGATTATACTACTCAGGGAACAATTAGTACATTTAAAGTGATGAACAATCGGGCAACCCTCTAACATGGCAAAGTGTGATGAAAGGCGTTCGCAAGTAGGATTCATACAATGATAAATTATTTGTTATGAGTTTTATTAACCGCTTTGAATTTATCTGAATGTTAAAAAGGAATGCGAAACTGTGTAATCACAGTAACGTGATTAAAATAAGATACTGACATTTATTTGCGTCTTATACTTAACCTGAAATTTTCCTGAAACATTACATTTGCATTTTGTTAAGTTATTTTTTATTTTCAGCACAAATATCTTTTGATGATGGCAGCAAGTATAAATACTAAATCTAGATTGTGGAAAGAGATAATGTGCCTACCGAATTTGCATTAAGTGTGAATTAACAGATTCCAAAATATATCATGTATGGATATGTGTCTAAAAATTACTTTTCGATAAGATCCTTTTTTTTCAATATTAGTAATCTTTGTCTTAAGCATAGTCTTGTCACAGGAATTTAAATTAAATACCTTAAATAAATATGAAAGGTTTCATACAGAAAGAAAAAACAGATGTTAAAGGATGAGCTTAATCAATCAAGAAACATTCTCCACAAGATGTTTCGTTTCAAAATGTTGCTAAGCTAAAATTATAGAATATTCATGGACGTCATTTACTTTCATCACAAAATATCACAAAGATAACTTTTAATGTTTGTATCTGAAAAGACTTGAACAAGCTAAGACCTTAAGGAGTAAAGTATCCTCCACCATGCCTCTAAGTAAGCCGAGTAAACGTATCTTGAACATAACAGTCAGATAAAGAACATAGGCCACACTCCTTTTTCTACCATCAGAGCTCCATTGAGACCATACCTGACATAAAATTCAGACAGTGCGAGAGGATTACTTGGGGAGTTATCACTATTATAAAGCACCGAAGATTGATGACAGTGCTTCCGAAAGTTCACATTGTCTGGTGAGGTACTCAGAAACCCGACTTTGAGAGGTGTGTTGAAATGTCATTGGCAGGATTGCACAGGCCGGACGCTTTGCCATGGAGCGATGAGTCAATTGCTATAGATGTCGCAAGCTCAACTATGAGAATCAGCACGTATCTTTGCAAGTCTTTAAAGCGTTAGGCCACTATTGAATTTTCTTAAAATCGATTTTTTTGTTCTTTTTTGTCCCTTAAGACCTCAAAAATCATGTGCTAAAAGATTATAGTCGGGAAAAATTTATTATGAAAAAGTATGCGGTTTTTGAATATCAATACAAGGTCTGCCTTTGTGACCGCTCGAGAAACGGGACGTTAGGGGATCGGAGCTGGTATACGGCAGATGTTATTGAAAACATTTGTGTATAGACCATTCTAGACAAGTTTAAAATTGTCTAACGTCTTTTAAGTCAGTTATGCACAGCCAAGCATTTGAGTAGGACGCTACGCACGCTTGCAGCGATAAGTGTTAATTTTTTCAATACTTCTGGGAAATAATGAGTTTGAAAATAGTTTCATCTATATCATTTTTAATTTATTTTTACAATGAGTGATAAAGTGGTGTACTGTGGAATGAAAGGAGGTAAAACGGTGTGTGGCAACAGCAAGAAACCAAAAGCATCTAGAAGGAGACCATTGAATTGCTGTGAGTGAGAAACACCAGATGATTTGAATTCCTGTACATCGACCAAACAACAAAAAAACGGAAGATATGTATGATATCGAACTGAATAAAGCGTTTGGTTATAGTATAATCAACTTTATTGTTGTATTTTTGGCTATTTGGAAGATTGTCGTTTGTGTGTATATCATGCGGAAGTGAAATTAACTGAAAGTGGCAAGAGCGGTCTGGGATTCAAACTAGTAGTAATCTGTGAGAATTGTGAAAAGACTGACGTACCGAGTTATCCATTTGTGAACAAAGGTTATATGTTATAAACCGTAGAATTGTCCTTAACACTGTAAGCCTTGGGCTCAAAAAGAAGTTGCCGAAGAATATGAGGAGTGATCAGAAAATCATAAGGAAGAATACGCGGAGAATTATGATGGATCTGAAGGAAAAATGGAAGTCGACCCAGTAGTTGAGATTTTTCGGCGCTCTGAAACTTTCAATACATTCATTTTATCAGCGTTGGTGATTTTTCGACTTTCAAAGGTGTTATAGATGCTAAGCCGTATGAGGATTTCACAATTTTCAAGAAAGAGTGCAAAGATCACGTGCGAAAAAGAATGGGCACAGGATTTCGTAATTTGAAAAAAAGATAAAAGGTCTCGGTGGAAGAGGAAAATTAACTGAAAAACTTAAAGACAGGCTATCTATTAATTATGGTCTAGCAATTCTTGGAAGTAGATTCAGTAGCAAACATGAGAAGCAATATATGGGCTACACTGGACCATAAATTGTCTACTGATGACGAAGCACAGTACGACCAATGTCCTATTTGAGAGAATTCATAGTGTTCATGACAACGGGCTAAATACATGATCACTTTGGATGAGTATAAACATAATTCAGCTCTTCCATTTGAATTCTCTGAAGCTATATATAGTTTCTGAAGAACTGACCAGTGAGAATCTTCTAACCCGATGCAATTATGGTTACACACAAAGTACTAACGAAAGTTTCAACTCGACTGTGTGAGCATTGACCCCGAAATCCTTTGCAGGAGGTAAAGCAGTCTTGAATGTGGCTACGGCTATTGCAGTTTCTGTGTACAATGACGGACCGCGAAGCTACGAAATGTGTCTGGAAATCGAAAAAGAGCGTATAGAGCATGCAGAGGGATCGCTGTCTGAACGATTAAAAAGGCAAGGATGGTTTCAAGATAATGCAGAAACGAAAAACAAGATCCGAGCAGGAAAAATGAATGGTGCATACATTGCTGATTAAATACATTAAACAATTTTTCATGATTTTCTACTACTCAAAACTTCAAGCGCGTTTATCTCAAAAGTGAAATTTTTGAGATGGCTGGAAACATAACTCAGACAATTTCAAACCGATTTACTTGAAATTTTGAAAGTATTTTGAAAAATATTTTGCTTATAGAAGAACGTACGATATTTTCTAAACATTGCATATTTCATTTTTTATTAATTGTTATCTGATGATTTTTCAAGCAAATTTTTCACTTTTCACTTTAGAAGTTTGCCATTTTTATTTGGCATTTTGGCCAAAAATTAAAGTAACGAAAAAAAACCTTCGCAATCCTGTTGCAGTTAATGTAATATTGTATAATTGAAATAAAAAAATTACAGGTAAGTCCGGCCGTGAGGCTTGAGAAAACGAAGACGTCATCGGAAAAATGCTGCACAGTCGTCATTTTGAAACAAATCGCTACAAAAAAAATTTTTGTTTATAGTTGTTTATAAATATGATATATATCTTTAATTAAAATCTCGATATATTTTGTAATATTTCTAAAAAAATCGCAAAAAAGCCTATTTTTTCGGCCTCTAGAGTGGCCTTACCCTTTACAACTCCTAAGAAATCTTGGTACAGCTTGACATCTATGTGCTGGTGGTTACCTCAAATTGCATGGAAGCAAAAAGCGTGTAATTAACTCCGATCACAGCCGCACCAGATCAGCAACGCATAAGTCAGCTAGAAAAAACCTTGACTTGAAACCTCATCCGCAGCATAAACGCCATCCGGTGACGAGCCTGTTGATCAAAGAATAGACGGGGTCAGAGGTACAAGTTATTGAAGCAAAAAGGATGGCGAAACTGTAAAGGCCTTTTTCGATATCCTCTGCGCTTCCCATTGAGACGGGAGGCGCAGATAAACCTGCTAGAAAGTTTCCTTTTCACATAAAAGAAACTGGGAGAAACGATTTTGTTCCAGCAGAGGTGTTCCAGATGACCTTTCACTTTTGCCCTGATCTGCTCCTCAGCATGATAGATGCATGCATGCACGGGATGTACTCAGAACACTGAAAAGTGGCATGGCTTGAACTGAAATACCAAGCCAAGAGAAGTTCTGAATCGCCGTCTGCATTCCGCTCACTGTGTAGTCTAGATATGGAAAGATAATCAATTGTACTACAAATAAATTCACAAATCCAGATTCAAGTAACAGATGCACCAGATGTCATTCATTCATGAATCCTGGCAGTATTAGGTGTTAAGACCGACAGAACCGAGAGAAAGGACGATAGTACTAATGCAGTTTGAATTACTCGGCCTACATTTTTTTTGATGTTAGAAAGTTTGTGGACCAAACTCAATTGGCACTGGAAAAGTCCTCATTAACTATTTTTTAAGTGAATTTCTTCCTTAAATTAACTCACTAGGTAGCTGACACCAAGTATCGGTCTCTTAAGCCGCCATATGGTAAACTAGCACTTAATTCTAATGGAAAGATTAGTCAAAACAATAACATAAATATCTCGAACCAAAATTTTTAGTTAATGTAATATTTTTAAAATTTCTGAATGTCCCCTATTATATGTTTGACCTTATTTCTTACCTTTACTATAAAGGTAGAGAAAATTGTCAAAAAAACTCTCCAAAAAAGGATTCGCTGTTGTGATTCACCCAGCTGGGATCTTTCTCAGCCGGAGTATGGCTGCAAAGCAGGTTACGCAATATGAAAGTATTTGGAGAACTGGCGATTGCGATTTGCGATTGAATTGTCCCATGAAGGTTACTTGAACGTCGAAAATCCTCTTTAACAGCAATAAATGGGTTGGCATTGGAGAAGCGCTTGAACATTTTATTGAGCCCTGGTTTGTCTCATGTAGTTGGTGTGGAATTATCTGAATGCCGACAGTTTTCGACGCTCAGGTAGCCGCCGGACGAAACGTGTATCAGGTATCGTGTAGCGCTCCATCCTTTGCTAGGATCTGTGGACCATATCCAATATTGAGTCACGTCAGTTGAGTCACGCTTTACCAGATACGGTGACTGCTCGCGAGTTTAGGCAAGAAAAAAAACCAGATGTCGTACTTATGACTAATGACTTCCCCCTGTGTGGAATATTTATATTCGGGAAGTGCTTACAAATCTCAAATGACCGGATGAATAGAAACCGGACATCCCAGAGTAAGGCTTGCGGAAGTGTAGGCAAGGCTAAAGCCCGTGCAATACCACTTACTTGACTAACAGCTAAATCCAAAGGTTTAACGAATCAAGAAGATGACTCCTATTGCGCATTTTATACCGCAAGCTCTACTACATAAGGTCACTCCTCTAGCAAGGAAATGCGCTGTAAGCGGTTGGAGGAAAGCCAGAGATATAGAGCGTTGTGCACATATTGAAAAGTGTTGGTACAGGACAATTGGTATTGTAGGGTTGATCAATCGTATTCCATACTAGAGCAAGTAGAATGATTTACAAGCATACCAAAGAAGGGGTTATCAAGAAGAGATACAACGCTACCTCAGCAATTCGCAACAGTCTTAGGAGAGTGAAACCATGTGAAATCACAGATTGCTTACCTAGGGCCGTGATTTACTCGAGGGAAGATTGGAAGGTCAAGGTACTTCCTACTTCCTACGGCTCTTAAGCCGGTTTCCATATTTTCGGTGTCACCTGCGCAAAATGGATAGACTTTCGTCCTCGAATTGCGTGTTTTGTTTGTTGTTTGCATACGGTGGATTAAATAGCGTGGTGATGACAGTGAAATATGACAGCTTTTCCCGGAAACGTTAGTCAAATAAATGTCAAATAAATAAATGGAAAAGTCGAAAATGGAACCGTGTTGAATCTAAAAAGGCGCACTGGAGCGTTAGGCGGCTTCGGAAATTTAGAAATCTCTTTGTAGCACTGGCTTATTGACCGTAGTCTAAAGGAAAGCAAAAGGCTCCCGTAACCTCAGATACCTTTAGGTTATAAAAAGAGTAGGTCAAATTAATAAGTTAAAAGGACTGGTTCTGAAATTGACAGTGGTTTTTAGTAAAAAGTACCGAAGTATCTGTGATTGAGTGATTTAGGCCCACAATTATGGCGTAATTTGTCTTCGATTTTCTGATTGAAGTAAAAAATTCTTTTGTAGACCTTCTAACCAGGACTTTGTCTACTGTTATATTATTCCCTAAGTATTTTTGCAATGTATATTATTCCCAACTGTGCAAATTCAATCAGTCATAGCCTTAAAACGACAACAATATCAAATGAACGCATCAAGATTATTAAACAGGACATGATAGGCATATCCTTTTGATTCCTAAATAGGAATTAGTTTTCCCATATAACGGAGTGAGCAGCGATATAATTTCACTTACTTGTTTTCAAGATTTTCAGCATACAACGTCATAGATTTGAAAAAGTGTCAAATTTATATTTTGCTTAGGACAAATCTAGTGCACAAATCATAAAATTTTACGTTTGTTTCAAACCGCGAAAAATGGCAGCAATCGTATCAACTTACAGACAGGACTTTGTTGCCCATCAAACCAATCGTTACGATTTTCTCAAACCAGTTGAATATGTTACTGATCCTTGCAGGGAAGTGTGCCCATGCGTTGAAGAAAAACCGAGACCGGATTTGACCGCTTTAGGTGAAAAATGTGAAACTGCAAAATGGACAGAAACTGCACATCCGGGAAAGGTTGATCCACCACGTAAACAATATGAACCTCCTCTAATTTCCGACAGTGTAAAGGACCATCCCTGCAGCTTTGATCAACCAAATCGGTTTCTTAAAACGATTGCAAACACGTATCCGGATTTATATGAAAGGCTCAAAAATATGCCGCAAGATGAGCTGAGGAGAAGTATTGAAAACAGTCGTTTCAGAACAACTTATCAAGTGGATTACTGTCATTTGGATGAGCATCCATTAGGTCTGTACAACGAAGATAAAGAACAAAAAGATGAACAGCAATATCGTATGTCAAAACTCAACGATCCTTGCGAAATGTTTGGAACCAATGACTATAATGTGAAAGGTGCTCAATATCAAACAGTTTTTGGTAGCTAAATAATTTATTTTCAACTCAACTAGGAGCATTTGGGAACATTGAAGAATTCGATAAGGATATGAAGAAGGATCAAGTACAAATGTATAAGCCAATGAAAGGAGGTGTCCTGGACGATGTAGGAAGAAGCGGTACATCTCATTGGGATGCAGGAGCATTCTCAAAGCAAATTAATTTGTCAGAGTATATGGATACGCTAGGACGTGTCGGGTTCATTGTAATGGAAAATAATTTGCATGACCACAAACGTTGTCGACGTGGCAAAAGTTGTAGCCATCCGATCAAAAGTAATGATCCAAAAGGATTCAAGGGACTTATCAGTAGAACATAGCGTAACTTTTTTAGAATAAGTTTAGGAGAACTTTTTGCTATCTTACTTTTGAGCGTGAATTATGTTTCAATGAAACGCATCAAGTTCTGAAAAAAAGAAAAGGAAAATTTTCTGGAATAAAAAATCGATAGTTTCTAAAGTATTGAGCAATTTCTTAAAAAAAATTAAATTGATACAACTCAAATTAATAGTCTGCAAAAAAAATATGTCTTAGGGGTTCAGGTAGTCGATGGCAAGTTATGTTTACTGACTTGCGCAAGTTCTCTCAAAGTAACATCTTGTCTCGTATGCAAGTCTGTAAGATAAGGTAATGTCTGTGTTGTTCCAATTATTTTGTTTGGATTTGGGAAATGGTCTGTGATTGTTTTTTAGTAGTGATTAAAAAATTATGCACATCTTATTAGTTATCGAGTAAATACCCTCTAGATAATGTACTATTCGTGGGCTTTTTATTATTATTTGTACTGGGGTCCACTTGCTGGAAAATAGCATAGGCCAGAATCGGCCCTTAGCTCCGCATGTGTAGTACTATTGTTTACAGGTAGTCCATCTTGTCGTCCTACAGAAGCCAAGGAGTTTCCCCAGTACTGTGGTCGCCAAGTGTTATAATTCTGTTACGCCAGTACACCTCAGCCAAGTAAGGCGTTTGTTCGCCTGACTCGGCAATCTACGAGGAAGTGTTCTGTACTTTATTCTTCCTCGCAGCAAGCTCAGATTATGGCCCGTTAATACTGCCACCAATGTTCTAACGCCATTTTTGTTTTTTCCTAGGAGTTGTTTTGTCCTCGTTTGATTAGGGTGAGGCCAAAGAGCTCGGCTGATCTTGCAGTCGTTCCTGCCATCCCAAGCCGTTTCTGTCTCTTTCCAGAGGATTTCGTCTAGTTCCCTTTTTACCGCTGCTAGTGGTACTTTAATTGTGTCTATTCTAGTGGCATTTTGTTCGGCTGATCCCGCTCTCGGTAGCTCATCCACTCTTTCGTTTCCCTCTACACCGCTGTGTCCAGGAACACATGTCAGTTTTACATTTACTCGGGTTATTGGGGTTTTGAGAGCCTGCCTACAATCCTGCACCAGTTGTGGAGTCACGTTGCTTACTTGTTCTGTCTCTTCATCCGGTGAGCCCGGAAAGTGTACGTTTAGTAGGAGTTTCAGACGTTCTATGCTATTTGTTGTCAACGATCCGTTCTCCTTTTGAAGCATCGTGTCCACATGTGGTTCTCTTTTCAGAGCCCTGCTTAGCGTAGATGTCTCGTTTCCTCCCTCAAAATTGCTGCAAGAGAGATTTCAGGATTTCCTTTTCTCTCTTCTTACAGCTGTTTTAGATATTTTCCCATTCGTGGGTTTTAAAATTGCTTGAAATTTCAAAGCTCAAAGCATGTTTCTCCACGCTGCAGAAATGAAGACTTTTTGGAAATCCAATATTACCAGCAGGACAATTGAATGTGCCGAATGTCATAGCATTGTCATCTGACTTATGAAAAGGTGATGTAAATTTTATGAATGCTACCAAAGGCGTGAAAGACTTCCTCTGACAACTTTGAGTCTCTTGATACGACTCGACGATTTTTGGTTCTTCCAAATGAGCCCAACGTTACTCAGCTCCTTGATTGTTCAAAATAGGAACAATCAAGAACTTCTTACCAATCATAGTGAAGCTATTCGGCCTTGGAACATGAACAGCGTATCTACTGTGATTTTCATTAGTTAAGCTTGTTTTCCAGCATTTTATTTAAATTTAAGGTTATGAAATGAAAGAAAATAAAAATTGTTAACATTTTTAAGCCTTTTTGTTTAATCAGAATCTCTTAATATTGGAAAATTTCAAATTTATCTGGAAATTTGATTTGGATTGACAAGAATATTTGGCAAGTTGACGAATCCTCGTAAATTCAAGTTAAACTGAATGATGGCCTTTCTGAACTAAAAATACAATGCACCCAACAAATCGACCCGGATTCAAGAAACGGAGAATGGAGGCCACACTTAGTGACAATTTCGAAAGAACGTAAGAGTAGTAAGAATACTAAAATGTTAAAAGAACGTTTTTTGTTGAGTTTATCGTCCCCCTTCTTTGCTTCTTGTTCACTCATTGGTGAAGATTATGGCCCTCGAGCAACCTATAGAGGCGATGTCAACCTAAAGTATTTCTTCCGGGTTTGGATAGCGCAAGCATTTCATTCTGAGCCTAAATTTATCTCCTTCGTTTATTTGCTTTTTTTTAATAAAAATGTTCTAAAGAGCCAACTTACTCATTCCATAAGTGATCCACAAAGGCGGATGCAAAAAAAGGCACCCGTCGCATGAAGTATAAGCCCAAGAAGAGAAATGGTAGAAAGTGTTATAGATGTTAAAAAATAACATCAACCCTGTATTCGTCAAAAGAACTTACCTTAAACCCACTTCGGTGCACAACCAAAAGCTTTAACTTCTGTTGGCTAAGGACGTTTGACTAAATTATTCATATAATATATCATAAAGTCGCGTACATACTTCATACCTGATGATACAAACTTCAATGTTATGCTCCGATGTCTATATGGCTCCCTACTGAGTAAATGAACGATAATCTCAAGGCCTCAGTTTTTCACCTTTTGTAAGTTTTTCATGATGAACTCAAAACTGGTGCCTTAGTATTCCTCCCCATAAAAGGCAAATCTGACATCCATAAACTAACGGTAATTAGCCAGTTTCTCGGCAAGACATTCTGTCAATGTGTTGAAATCAAGAGGACTAGGAAAAAGCGAGCGCCTTATAAGTTTTGAAACAAGTCAAGAAAAGGATATTTGCCGAAATTGACGCCAAAGCAACCATAGAAAACCCGAATTTTTATCGCTTCCAATCAACAAAAGCGAAACTCACCATAATATAGATAAATTTTTATAAGTATAATAATCCTATACTAAACTGTGATGTAGAAAAATTGTTCAAGGCATGTTTGCAGCCACCTAAATTATTGACAGTTTACAGAATATACTTATATACACTTTGAACGTCACATCAATGTCACATTACCATTTTCACTAGAAATGCCGTTTTCCTACTTCAAATGTCATAGGATTTGGTTGTTTAATGCTGCTTATAAATACGACATTATCCTAAATCCTACATCATCTTTTTAAAATGCGAAACATACTTTTGTCTGTGTAAACAGTTTTCTTTCAGAAATGACAGAATAACGTAGGAATATTGTTGGCACCAATTCTTGTAAGAACATCTTTGAATTATCGTTGTAACAACAGGGAATTAAAACATGGAGTTCTGACTGATTGATGGGGTCACAGAAGATGCTTTCTAGCAAATTGTTTTTATTGCTACCAACCTTCAAGTTTTTTGAGTTTCGTAGAATTTGTCACAAATATCATTAACTTTCGAGTATCTACCTTTCAATATGAGATAAAGATACCTCAAGTCCTGACGCTACCAGAAGAAGATGAGCAATCAAGCCGCAATAAAGCCAGATAGACTCATTAGAAATGGACCGACTCACCAAGCAGCAATTAGCTCATGCTGGTTTAAAAATGGTCTTGAAAATTTTTTATCAAATATCAGAGATAATGTCCAAGAAAATTAATCAAAGAAAAATGAAGGCCCCATGTAACGGCTTAGAGAAACAGTTGAGGAATAGGTCCTTGTTGAATTGAAATGCCTGAGACTACTTTAAACTGCCAAGTTCTTGTTAATCGTCTGGAACTAGATTACATTACAAAAGCGTAACTACTAGAAAGTCCTTATACTCTTGCATCAGAAAAAAAAGACGCGAATACCTGAATTTAAATGAAAAAATGGGAGATTTCGCAAAGAGAGAGAAAGAGAGAGAGATAGAGAGCAAGTTAGAGGAAAAACACAACAAGTGGCTCCCTGAGCCTTAAATATTTATGGGAAATCTGTTTTTTAATGTAATTGTATAGGTAGGTTGCTATGCATGTCAAAGTCAACGTGTTTTTCCGTTCTTGTTATCTATCTTTAGAGGACATAAAGAACTAGCTCACTCGTCTAAGAATAAGATGTTATGAGATGTGCTGGACGTAGAATTAGAATTTAGAATTGGGGGTGCATAGAACGGTGCTTGATCGGTGGTCATGGCTCTGTCAATGGTTGCGTTTTTTTTTCGAAAAAAGGGAATCATCGTCTTTGTGAGAAGTCTGTTGGCTGCAAATTGCACAAGCGAGGAATTCTGAGGTAAGGTTCAACTACATATTCGATTGTAAATTCGTTAAAGAAGTCACTTTAGGACTGACATCCTTACATTTTTAATCGACAGAGCATTTTTGAGCCTCCAGATGCTCAAAAATGCTCTGACATTTCTCAGCATTTCAGTGAGATCAATAATTCTCGAAAGATCATAGTGACGTAGTTGTCCAATCAGCTGAGACTAGACATAGACATCATGGTGATGTTGGTTTGATCGGAATTGTGCTGAGTTTAATAGTTATAAGTTAGCAACATCGAGCAAATTGTCGTTAGATGAGCAAACCACTATAAAAAGAGCACCAGATAGTCAAGCATCTATAGAAGCCCACAGTGAATAAAAAAACAGGTAAAGTCGAAAAGTGTGTTACCTTTCTATCCTTAAACGAGAAAAACTATTGGAGAATGCTATATGTTTGTTGTTGGAAGATAATCATGGGCTAAACTGCACCTACACGTTGAGTCGCAAGGAATGAGCCAGAAGTAGCAAATGAGCTCTCAGTTCTATACTGAGCTGTAAAGCTACGTAACGATCATCTTAGACACAGTGGGAATAGATATATGTAGTAGACGCAGCTGTATGTGACATATCTTCTGCAAAGATTCCATACTAATAGAATGCATAGCAGAAAAATGCTCCCTGCGCTTCCACCGACGCCAAATGGTACTTCCAACATACTTTGCCGGGATGTTGGTCCTACTTTGAAAATCCAAAGGCATATATTTACGATGAAAATCCAGAATGTTTCGAATCCAGTGAAAATATTCAAAGTTATAGTAAAGGGACAACGAGGACTCTTATTGAATTTATACGATCCATTTTTAGTGTCGGAATTCTTCCCATCTCAGTGAAGTTCGTCTTTGAGCGGAGTAGCCTTATTTGTTTCGCAAAAGCGATTTTTCTGCAAGTAACATTAAATTTGTTAAATTTCGGCATTTCTGCAAGGTCAACACATTTCATGAGTTCACGATGCAGAATCATCTCAGAGCAAGAAGGAGACCTGGTATATAAATTAATATCAGGGCTTGATCTTTGAGTGGAGTGACAACGATGTTATTTTGTGTTGAAGGAAATATTATCAGTATACCTTTTCTTAATGGTCAAATAATTACTCTTAACTCAAACTATGTTACTTTGTGACGAGTGTACAGAAGTACTTACCAAAAGTTGGCTTCAATTGGCAACTACAAAGTCGGACCCTTTGATGGTGTCAAAGCAAAGGATACCAACATTAATCCCAATGAAAGTTGTACACCGTGGAGGTTTAGACGAGTGTTAAAAAATTTCCTGGGAACACTCATGGACACAGATTTGTAAAATAATCAACAAATCGGTAAGGACTCTGGCAAAGCTGTCCCCTATGAGTGGGTGTTCTCGAGTGTCGACGGTAAAATGTAAAACTGTTGACTTATTATGACATTGTCGAACTACTCAATTTTGTGAAAGAATTTACTTTGTGCTACCAAGATCTAGCATAACGCAATAAAGCTTGTCAAGCAATGCTGCCGGAAAACAAGCATTGAAAATCCAAGAGCACTCGCAATTGGTAAATTCAATGTTTCCGATATACTTGCAGCACTTTCTCAAATAGAAAGGTTCGATAATAGTGTAGCAATGGGTACCGGCTTAAAATAATTCCTCAGGCTGTGTCAGAAAAATGCAGAATTGGCTTTGTTAGAAGATGGCTAGACATATTGCGCTATTGAGGTGGACATCTCTGAAGTTAGGTGATTCTCAACTTCTACAAAAATTCACTTGCATCGTTCTTCTTTCCCATAAACAAAATTGCGCTTATTTAATCTTAAGTTCACTTACCTTCATGGAAATGCTGCAAACCGAGCGCTCTCTAGCAGCCTAATTTGATGTGTGAAGCTGCCCGAACCGTTTCTGAATCCACATTGATTGAGGTTCTCGGAAACAAGGAACTTGGTCAACATTTGAGTGGACATGCCTTTCGTGGGTTAGAGCTTCATACATCGAGCAAGGTAAGGATAAGGCTTGGACCAATTTCTGATTATGTTTGGTTGACCGAAAGCCATTGAAAAAACTGTGTATGATGGATTTTTATTCGAAAAGTTATGGTTATCACTCCCAGCATTGGCTGTTTTCTTTCGTGGGGAAGTGGAAATTTTCCGATCAAAAATATTTTTTCAAGCTTTCGAACAACAAGAGGTTAAGAATCATGGGTGTTCGGCTATCATCGCAGTTCTGTGAAAACAATTCAATGATAACAGCACCAGTCCTTTTTTCACTTGACAAAATACAAAATCCTTTTTAACGAAATCACATCTTTTTACAATATTATATAGGAATATTTTTATCTTATCTAATTTGATTTACATTTTCCATCAAATCAGGTAAGACCCAGCGAATATTCACTGCAGTTATGTATAAGAAACAAGAAGTACAGGGTCTTCCATTTTCAACTAGAAAAGTAAATATAAATTAAACACACTTAGGATTTGAATTTCATCGAAATATATTTTTTTTAGTTTATTGCTTGGCGTACGCCATTACATATGACAAACAACATCGGCCACCTAAAGCTTCCTTGCAGACTTCGATTCGATAAATGTATTTTTCTGTGACTTTTTGCACCTAGCAGGTGCAAAAAAGCCAGGTCTGCAATTTGTAGTCATACTGAGAAAACGCCCGGAATTCGGTGTTATCATTCTGAGATAACGCTTGGAATTGACTGTATCGGTCTCTCCTTCCATATCTTCAAAAAAATATGGACCGATGACGCCGTCAGACCATATTGCGCATTATATAGTCACTTTAAGTGGATGTAATGGCCTTTCATTAATCTCATACGGATCCTGTGAGCCCCATATACGGAAATTTCGGGTGTTTACATAACCACCGAGCTCGAAATGCGCTCACTTCATAGGTTCAAAGCTTCATTGCTGAAGAAAATTTGATGCGAAAATCAGCATTTTGTCATTGTTATTGCAGCACCCAATCGGCGTATGTCGGAAGCATTCCATGGTCATCAGGCTGTAATTTTTGAGCAAGTGGATCATTATATGGATATAAGAGCAAGTCCAAGTGTAAAATCCACCACAAGGAAGTCGCAAACAGACCCATTTCTTGCGCACACCGCCAAATCGACAAACTCGTGTCATCCTTTACACTAGCAACAACACCAGCGATATTTTCAGCTGTACGCACATAACGATGATATGTAGGCCTGGCAATGTCTTACACGGACCCAGTACGTTCAAGTTTAGCAATTAGATTGGCGACTGTTTGCACAACAGGACGTCCTTGATGACCGCATTCGCTTAGTAATGCATATAATAGTAGTTGGTTTTGTAGTATTTTTTCACAATGCCAACGCGTTGAGCAATACTAAAACGATCCATGTTGTAAAATGCCAAACTTTAACTAAACATATGACGGTTTAAATAACAGCAATGTCAAGTGAATGCCAGCACAGGGCTGTACAAAGTTTCTAGTATGAAATGAAAGCCCCATACAAACATCTGTAGCAACATCACCAGCAGATATTAAATTAACTGCCTCTAAGCTGTGTCCTGTTTTCCTTTAGGAATTAAAATTTTTCTTATTGCCGTTTAAAACTGTTTTTCATCGTTTTCCATATTTAGTTTCGTCCATTGCTTGTTCCCGAATCGCATCATCATTTTATTTTAACTTTGTTGTAAATTTGAAGATGGTTTAATTTTTGAAATTTTACTTTTTTAATTATTTATGGGGGTGTAAGTTATCTAAAAACGTTACTTCAATTAATTTCCTTAAAGAAAGTCTAATTTGTTGTGAGCATACATTTGGAAAATTAGAAATCCACCTTGAAAACGTTATGCGAGCGATCAAATACACACCATCAAGTTAACTTCGAGGAAGTGACGCTTTTCTTGTGACAACCGTGTCGTTTTTTTTCACAAGGAATTTGTAGTAAAGGTCTCCACAACACCCTCAAACTGAGCTCTGACCCTTTCGGAGCGAGATCGAAGATTAAATATCGAACAAATATTCGATGTTAAGTTATTAGATATGTCGATTTATTTTTAAGGAGTCCTGTTGCATTGTATATCTGGCTTTATAATTTTTTTCTTCACCCGAAACGTTAAAAAGTCAAATTACTAGAATCCTTATATTTAGATATCCCTATTTGTGAATCTTAAATTCTGATGACTTTAATCAGAGTCCTACAATAGGTACATGTAAATATACATCATGCTAAAATAAACAAGTGCTTGTTTCCTAAATATAGAAAAGTTTTCTCCTGATGCTTGACATATGAAACATTTGCAGTATCCCTTCAGGAATTTGTAGATTTAAAAACAAACGTATACGAACGAGACCCCAATTTTGTTTTGTTTGTTATTTTTGTTGGTATTCGGAAATTAAAGCTGAAATGAAACAGGAAAGGAAACTCCGCGTAGGAAGAATATGGCAAACAAAAAGTCGTCGCTTATATGCAAGGATATCAAAACAAATCTCTGCTACATGGTTGCAAGTTACACATTACACATTTCAAAACTGATTTGTGAATTGACTTCAGCACTAGCTCTAGCAAAAGTTTTTAAAATAAGCATGTTTGTATTAGTTGCCTGTAGTGAACGTGCTGAAATGATTCAATTTAAATTCGTCCAATCAATAATATCCGTTTGCTCTCGATTCCTCGTATTCCCAATACACACACAAACTGTTTGCTGCGCATTAAAATTGCTGCAGATATATACGCAATTTGATTGTTAACCTACTTACGTACCTTTCTTTTAGAACGTGCCATCCTCTGGTCGCGAGAGTTTTCCGCTTCACCTGGTGGTCGTTTTCCCCAAACGGCAATCGCTATACGCGTGTAGGTGAACACAAGAACTAACAATGGTATCACAAATTGTAGAGTTAGCAAGGCGAGACTGTAGTAGTAGTTCTGATCCGGGGAGGGCCAGTCCTCCCGGCAAATATACCTGTAAAAGACAAATGTTCATAGTCATGGTGCTGAATTATGCTGGTATATAAACATGTATATTATGTTAATTGATTGTGGTGATAAACGAATGCTTCGTCGTAAATATTTCCAATGATTATAAGGAATTCAAATGCGCCCTCACGTCCTTCATACTCAACAGGCTGATTTCTGCACGTGTGAAAATTCTTTGTTACTACAGCTGAATGAATTTCCCGAATGATTGTTCATGAAAAGTCAGATTCGTTACATGTAAAACATATATCAAGAGGGAATCAACCGAGTCAATCTTTTTGCCTCAACTCTCTTGCAAATGTGGCATACAGTGTGGAAAATAAAACGCAGTAATAAATTCAAAATTTTCAATCTTGCTTTAATACCATGCTAAGGATATGTGTAATTTGCATTCTGAACAGAACAGCATGTCTTATCTCTTACTGTGTGCGATTCAATACAGTCGAATACTTCAAACTTAGTATCATTTCACATTTTCGATTCAGGACATCACACGCAACATTTTCAGATTCTTGATAAAAAATCGATTTTTGTTCGCAATTTCTCTCATGTCTGCGGATGATTTTTCCTCTAATGCAAAGTCTTACGTGTACTTATCGTTTGAAGATTGGCATGAAAATCATCGAATCTAACGGAATAGTGAAGACAAAGCTCCTTTCGGGAAATTCGATAATGAACATAAGCCCTAAGTTGCCTCGAAGCGGAATAAATAAAACTCAAAACCAATGATTCGTGTGAAAATTTCAGCTCCAATTTGATTTCAGAACGCTTTTAGACTGATTTCAAATCTTGTATATTTGACATGGGTAATTCAAACAACTTGAAAGAAAATTGTCCAGACTATTTTCTTCATAATTTGAAATTTAAAGATGTTGTTTCTGTTATCACCTGTAGCATTTGTTGAACTGGAAATAAAGTCTCAGGGTATTATGAATTCAGAAATGCGAGAAAGCCGTATTTTTCATGAGTTTTACAAACGAAAAATTACGAAAAATTATGAATATAACTAGTCCTTCAGAAGTGATTCCATTTCGAAAATTCTATCCTGCAGTAAACTTTTTCAAACAAATTAACGCTGTAACATGTCTACGATTACCAGCAACGCAAAACTTGTGGATGAACCGAAATTTCAATCCTGTCAACCTGAGAAGACAGGTTGGAATGGTTTAACTCCCTTCTCAGATCAGGTCTCCTTTTTTATGCATTCGGGTGTCTTTTTTCCCGCGGATTGATGAAGGTAATGAGAAATTTCTGTTTAATCGGCAATGCCAGTTACTGTTTTTCCCGTGCTGAATTTATCACCCAGAACCATCCCTAAGCATCCAGAATCGTCCCTGACCTAAGCATTTACCGTTGAGGTTTCCCGGAGAAGCCACTCTTCTTTCTTATTATTCTTTATCTATTGAAGCCGGTGTCCCTACCCTACCTACCATTCCATAAAAAGAAGGCATATGAAGCATCTTTCTTGTTGTATGCTCCCAATTGCGATATATGTATTCCAAAAACTGAGAACTAGCGTAGCCACCATGGCGTAACCGATAAAACCGTAACTAATCCTTTGAGAAAACGAATTATATTAACGTATTCGAAAGACATTTTTTAGATTTATAGTCGTATTCTGAAGAGATTTTCTAGCTATTCGTCATTGAAACTTGTTGGAGTTAGGACATTCAGACGAAGGTGCGGGGAGATACACATTAATATCCTTTCGAATACACAATGGCACACACATGCTAATACGTTGGAGAAATTATTCTTATATACACTCAACATCAGCAAGCTAACCATCGCAACATCTCCGCTAATATATGTCCATTTAATTTTTAAGCACTCTTTCTTGAAAAGCTCGCTTTATTTATTAAAACCTAGTGGACCTCAAATTTTTACCAGGGACTGTAATATACGACATTTGCAAAATTTGATATAGTATTATCTAGAGAGATTTATTTTTCACTCTGAGGGAGCAGAAATTGGTTTGATATATCTTTCCAAGGAATACAGAATCTTTCAACTGAATGAAAACATAATATTTTATTCGCATTTAATGTTCTCATTAATAACATGGCGACATATCAGAGACAGGGAGCGCCAGCAGAAAATGTTGAAAAAGTAAAAAACCAACAATATTTTGTTGTTGAAATTCCTCTGAATGACCAGAATCTGCTGTTCGTACGAACACGTATTATCCTAATCTTCGCTGAAATTAATTTCCTGCTTAGTACATACAGCTCCTTTTTTCACCAACCCACGTTGAAAGTTTAAATGTTGGAATCAGCGAAAACCATCATCGAAAATGCCAAAACACACGGAAAACTTGTCACCCGGCAAAGATGAGGGTAGATAAACATTCCCGGATATATTGCATTAAGCTGGATTGTGTGTGTCATACAAACAATTTGATTGAAAAAACATCCCTTCAAGTGACCACCACCCATCTGTAATTGAAGCGATGCTTCATTTTTCTTATCACGTATATTCAACCCTCCAACCATTTCTCGTTGCTATGCGGTTCGATGCTATACATGTTTCGGAATTCCGGCTCGATGAAGGATATTTTCACATTTTCTGTTAAACCCATAAATAAAACCGCTCCAATGATACTTGAGTTGGTCAAGCTTTTAAGCGGAATTACATTTTGAAAGCAATATGGTTCACTTTTCAGCAAATTTAATATCGTTCTTAACTTTGTTTTCGTATTCGAAAGTTGCTAACCACTTTGCGTCTGCAAATTATCGGTTTTGTCTTGTTGGAAACATTTCATCCCTTATTATGCGAACGCAATCCCATACGCCTCATTATATTAGAATTTATTGAGAAAATGTTACTTTCAAACAATTTGCTTTGAATACGGAATGAGTGAAAAGTTTACAAACAAACCGTGCGGGGAAGTCAAAGTCTAACACACTTTTTGTCAACTTTCGAAGCCAGTAAATTTTGTTTAATAACTTTTGCTTCATAGATCCCCGGTTTCGAAAGTTCCTTTTATTTACACTTGTCATTGGCTGTTAACTATAGTTCAATGGAAATCATCAATATTCGATAAGAACCCAAACTGCAATAAAATTTTATGGTCAGACGCTGGATACGTTCAGACAAGATTTCAACATGTTTTTCCTTTTTTTCCAGAAGATTTATAGAACCTCAGTCGAAAATTCGATGAAGCTTAAAAATGTTTATGGCTTTCACATAGGGTAGCATCCTATAAGCTGAATTGTAAAAGCACACAGGCAGAAGGATCTGACCTGGTGTTCCATTTCAAGGATTACCTGAACTATTTTTGGAAAAGTTGTAATGTTCGAGTCTATAGAATAAGTCAATAGAATAAAAATTAAAGCTCAAGTTAACTTGTATAGTCCTTTTAAGGTGAAGGTCAAATCGAAACGCCATAAATATTGAAATGGTATCATTGCCATCCAGTCGAATATTAGATGTGGATAAGGCTTATGTTGGATAAGATTACTCGATTGCTTCATTCAATTTATTGAGTATTTGGATGCAATTTTCTTCAGTGAAAGAATCTCCGAAACTTGGTCTCCTTACAGTTTTTCTTGTTTGACAACCAGTAGCAATTTTGACAGTATCAGATCTTGTACATAGATCTCTAATTTTCGACAATTCTTTCATGAAAATTCCAAACTTAAGGCTTTGAAAAATATTTTGTCATTTTTTCATATCGAACAATTTTCCCCCAATCATAGAAGGAAACAGATATCGTTTTGAAATTTTGTACGCATATTTATCACCATTTTCGGCATTCAAAAACAGTTTTTTTCATGATTTTTGGTTATCACTCCTTCTTCAAAATAATGCCCAAAATGAATTGGCGACATAATTCCTCGATTCTTTAACATCCGAAATAAAAGAGGAATATTGACCCTTGTTTGAGTAACTGACGCATGAACATGGATAATTATTCTTCCCAGTAAAATAAAAAAATGGCGGTGATTTCAAAAAAACTGTTTTTGAGGTTAGGAAGTCGGCAAGAAATCGTGAAATTTATGTCGGATCAATATGATCCTAGCTCACGCCATAGCCGGACATGCTCCCGATAACATGAATGTGATATCGAGGAACTAACGAAAGTGTTTGAAGTTATTTTTCAATCTAGATGCTACACAACTCTACTCTGCCATGCTTGTGTCATATATTGGTCGTACCTCTTCCTCATTTTTCTCCTGAAGCTGATTCGATTATACATCGCGAATGCGATTAATTTTCGTATCGTATCTAAAGGCTGTCATTACTTTTGTAATACCCACTAGTTGCATTATTTCAAACCCTTTTCGATCGAATGATTTTGGGGCTGGGACCATCAGCAAGTCAGGGCGAATTAGGCTTTTCGGAGTCATTGTTTCTTAAGCGGTTTATGGAGGATATATCTACATTTAAAAGCACACACTATATGGTTGCTGATTTGTAATGTTTCATAGGGCTTGAACTACATAAAAACGGAAAGACTTGGCTTTTGTAATTCTACAACATGTGATATTTTTCAAAAAAATCGCCGATATGAAACCCGGGCTTTCGAATACATGAGTCACAATATGTGCGTGTTTCTCGCCTTTTGACGGTTTTTTTGGGGCGGGTCATACATCACAATCGTTTTTAGTCGCTGAACGCATTATGTCAAGCATTTTATCTAATCTGTTGTCTATAAAAGATCTGGACGACTGCACTCCAAATGATGTTCTCTGACGGAATATTCTTACCAACTCGTCAACTAAACACTCCACGATATCAAATGGTTTAGCGGTTTTTCGTTATTAAATCCTTGTATCATTTCGTATATTATAAATGAGTTGATCACGCACATCTTTAGACTCGTAAAAAAACAATTTTCGCCAGCATTTTCATGACTTTCGCAAAAAAATAGTCTGTTGCTGCAAATTGGTTAGCGTGATCCACAGCTCTCACTTTCTTCGAATAATCCGCAGGCTAAAACTGGCTTCAATATATTTATTGAGTCCTCACCGCGTCTTCTTGTTGTGGTGTGTTGGAGACTTGTATAAATCCTTATATACCCCATTGTGTTGGTATTTTGGGGTTGTACGTGATGAACACTTTTTTACCCTTGAATTTTACACAGACATCTTTGTCAGGTATGAAATGTTCATCAAATTTTTTGGTTGAAGTATTGCAGGAAGTCGGCCGCCTTCCTAGTTCGGGTTTTCAGAAATATATCGGACGAAGCTTCGATTCGTAGGTGTAGCATCCAAAAAAAAAATGCCGGGATCTATCTCTATCTATCAAGGAATTTTGCTGTTTCTCCTGATTGACCAATACTCCGCTATATTTGCAAATGGCATTGGTCCCATATTAAGAATTCCGCCAATGAAAGCCATGAATCCTTCACGGGTAACATCCACCCACTTATGCCGAATTGATTTACTAGTCAACTATTTTTCAATGATTTTCCTTTTTGCGTATTTGTTGGTTTCTTTTGTTATTTAGCGCATCAATATGTCCGTGAAATACAATTTGAAAAAGTCAGTCGTTTTTTCATATCGCAACATATTTTTGGTCCTACTGTTCGGGGAGAAGTTTTGAATGCAAAACTTAAAGACATATCGTCGTTGTCCGTGACGTCCTCCAAAATTTCATTGTTATTTGAGTTTTCTGTGCCTTCAGGATCTTCTTCTTTATCATCTTGACTCTCCTCAATTCCCCTTCCGATTCTTGCTACATTCCGTCTCTTAGAAGGAACTATATAATCAATGGCGTTTCACTATCTTGTAGAGAGTCATTCATATGCAAATCGTTCGCACTTTCGTTATATTCTTCGACGTCACTAACATCATCACTGCTCTCAGTACATTGAGAATCATTCCGGAACTGCTTCATTTTAAAGAAGGGAGATGGTCTTACAGTTAGCATTTTGCATAGACTGTAAGACCATCTCCCAGGAAAGTTAGCACTTTGCATAGAGGCGGTCAATGGTAGCGATAATATCGGCGCTGAACTGGGTTTACTGGTTGCCCATGGGATGCACTAAAACCGAAAATGAAATAGGCAACTCCAACAGCCCTGCTACCGAATCCTACTTGCAACCTCCACGTTGGTGACCGCTGGACTTCTTGTGAAGACTGATGCAAGAGGGTGAGCGCGACTTCCTGCGCGTGATAACAGGAATGTAATAACCACGCCTTCGGAACGAAGGTTCGGCGATGGGCTAACAACCGGTCCCTGTAAAATCGAATATTGTTTTGGAACCTGTAAGGGAGCCTCGGATTGGATTGGAACAACGGAAACGACCCCGCAAACGAAATAAGGACTATGCAATTGGATCCTGGAATGTCAGATCACTCAACAAACCTGGCGCTGTTAAAGCATTATTACAACAGGCCAGTGAATACAAACTAAATGTGCTGGCAATCCAGGAAACGAAATAGACTGGTACTGAGATACAGGACATGAGATCGCACACACTATTTAAAAGTGGGAAGCCTGGAGGAAGCCGAGAATTCGGAGTAGCATTTATTGTGGATATGGAACTCAAGTCACACGTTATCGACTTCGAAGCAATAAACGAGAGAATGTGTGCGATCCGCATCAAAACTAAATTCTTCAAGATATGGCTGATTAATGTCCACGCCCCGACAGAAGATAAGCATGAGGAAGTGAAGGACGCCTTCTACAATCACCTAGAACGCCTCTTTGACTCATTGCCCACAAGCGACATCAAAATAATTCTAGGTGATCTCAATGCAAAAATTGGCAATGAACATATTCATCGGGGAACTACAGGAGGCCACAGCCTTCTCGATAGCAGTAACGACAACGGCCAGCGCCTGATTGACTTTGCTTGTAGCAAAAATATGACTATTTGTTCAACGTACTTCCTACACCGACGCATTCATAAAATAACTTGGGCATCTCCAGATGGCAACATCTTCAACCAAATCGACCATGTGCTCGTTCAACAGAGGTGGGCATCTAGCATAATGAACGTCCGAACATTCCGTGGAGCAAACTGCGACTCGGACCACTACCTGGTCAAAGCAACGTTTCGATGTCGCCTGTCAAAGGCATTTAATACGAAAACCAGCCCACTACAAAAGTTTGACATCGAAAAGCTAAAAACGGAGTCAATTGCTAAAGATTTTCATGACTCCCTCGAAAACAAACTAGCGCCTATACTCCAAGATATGTCTGAAAAGACAAGTAACGAGCTATGGATGGAGGTGAAAGGAGCAATTAAAAGCACAGCAGAACGGTCGATTGGGTATATAGCCCGGCACAGAAGAAATGACTGGTTTGATGATGAATGCCAGAATGCGTTAGAAAAGAAAAATCAGGCGTATAAAGAATATGTTAACAGAAATACCAGGACGAAGAGGGAAACTTACGAGAATCTCCGACGAGTAGCCAATAAGATTATTAGAAATAAGAAAAGAAAATATTTTGATGAACAATTAAGGTCAATAGATGCAAATTTAGCGAGCAATAGATCGAGAAACGCTTACAAAGTAGTGAAAAGCTTAAGACAAGGGTATCAGCCCAAGACATCACTCTGTAAAGATGAAAGCGGTAACATCATTGCTGACGACGATAGGATCAAGGAAAGATGGGCTGCCTATTTCATGGAGCTCCTTAATCCTACACACGGCTCAAGAACAGCAGAGTCGTCAAACATCTCCGAACCGTCCCCTTTGGCCCCTCCAACTCTGGAAGAAGTCAAGTATGCCATCAAAAGCCAGAAAAACAGTAAAGCGCCGGGCATTGATGAAATCCCAGCAGAACTGATAAAGAACGGCGGTGTTGCGGCGCAGAATGTCATCCACAAGCTGATCCAACACGTCTGGGATCAAGAGCAGATGCCGCAAGAGTGGTGCCAATCCATCATCATCCCTATCCACAAAAAAGGAGACAAACTACAGTGCGAAAATTACAGAGGTATATCACTACTCTGTACATCTTACAAAATCCTCACAAAAATACTTGAAGGTAGATTAACACCATATGCTGAAAAAATAATTGGGGAGTATCAAGGTGGTTTTAGAGCCGGACGATCAACTACTGACCAACTGTTTACAGTTAGGCAGATCCTGGAAAAGTGCTGGGAATTTAACATCGACGTCCACCAAATCTTCGTGGACTTTAAGCAAGCGTGCGACAATATTGATCGAGAAGTACTGTACCAAATAATGCTTCAGCTTGGAATCCCAGCTAAGCTAATCCGCCTGACAAGAATGACAATGGCATCAACAACAGCCCAAGTCAGAATCAATAACGAGCTGACTAATGCCTTTGAGACAAAGGTAGGATTGAAGCAGGGCGATGGGCTGGCTCCACTGCTATTCAACCTAGCTCCAGAATACGTCATACGGAAACTACCTGTGGATACGAAAGGAACACTACTCTACAAATCGAGCCAACTGGTAGCCTATGCGGATGACATCAATATCCTGTCAAGATCCTTTTCATCTGCCAAGGAACTCCTGCTCAAACTAGACCAAGAAGCGAAGCAGGTGGGGCTGCAAATCAACGAGTCCAAAACAAAAGTTATGATACAAACCAGGAGAAACACCCCCAACCGGCAAAACATAACAATCAACGAATTCAACCTGGAAAATGTGGACGAATTTACATATCTTGGCTCCAAGCTAGTGAAGGATGGTAATGAAACGGCGGAAATAAAGCGTAGAATTCAGCTCGCCTATAAAGCGTTCTACTCAGTTTTGGGTATTCTGAAGGCCAGCTTCATACATAGGAAAACAAAGCTGCAAGTATACAAATCTGTGGTAAGACCTGTGTTGTGCTACGGATGTGAGACATGGACCCTCACTTAAGCTTCCGCAAACATACTAAACGTTTTCGAAAGGAGGGTCCTAAGACGAATTGTGGGAGCAACGCAGGAAGGAGGACAATGGCGAATTAGGTACAACCATGAGTTGTACAAACTCTTCGACGAGCCAGAAGTCTCCACTGTGATAAAACTGCGGAAGCTACAATGGGCTGGCCATGTGCAGCGAATGAATGAAGGTCGGATACCTAGAAAGGTATTTGCCGGAAAAACTGAGGGACGCAGGCCAGTGGGAAAGCCAAGAAAGCGCTGGTCCGACTCTGTAGACGAAGATAGCAGCACGCTACTCGGATCCCAAAATTGCAGGACGCGGTCGATGGACCGAGACAACTGGAGGCGACACCTACGGGAAGCCAAGGCCCTGTAGCACTACAACAACGACGACTTTGCATAGAACGAACCTTGATTACTCTTGCACTTGGTGCTTCGAGGAATACTCTGGAATAGCAATGTACTGCGTCCGAAGGTTTTTAAAATTCTGTCTGAATTCTGTGACCCGGAAGCGTGGATGGGAATCAAAGTTCAAAAATGGGTCGCTGTGCATGTTGTCTTTAACCTCCGATTGGTTATCCCGCGAAAGTTAGTCAGAAAAACATCTTTTGAAGAACGTTCAGGAGCTTAGGAAGTTGGCGACATCAGGTACGAAACGCACCGATTCCAGAAATTTACTTCTCCCCTGATATCGTACAGACCTTCTAATATCATAGGATGCATTTTGTTGTCTTATGCCGTTTTGGTATTCTCTCGTCCTCCGCTGTACGGCAAGATTTGTTTAGAAAGATTGCGCACCGATGTCCTTTGTCGACTTCAGGTAATAAACGCTCGGTTACGATGGCTGGGTGGCGATGGCTTTAATATAAAATTATTATTAACCTGCTAATATCGCCAATGTATCCACCATGGAATCCTGAACAATTGCCGAAGAATTCTGACGTTGAACAATTCTTACTAAAATTTGAAATTCAGTTTATAATTTATTATATTAATATTTATTTATAAATTTATTTCTATTTATTTATCATTTATTCCTCGATGATAAAATGACGCGTGAAATGTCTGAGATGGCTACCATTCTATTAATCTTAGTTTTTCTGGATTGCTCTTTCGAGACGTGATCATGCCAACAAAGCGGTGACACTGACTCCTGCGACAGTTTTGAAATGCTGCACCGCCCCGCAAAGTGTTAATATATTTGCAAGGAGCAATATGCGCAGTTATTTTCATACAATCATACCAGCAAAGTATGCCTAGGGATGAAATTCCAATGACAATTTTTTAAAATCTCAATATTATTTTGGTTTTTTCTTTTTCCTCCAACAAACTTCCGAAAACAAACAGTTTTTCAAACAAACCGTCCGAGTCAAGTCTTCGTAGATGTATTTAAGGACTTCCTTTGTTTCTTCAGCGAGAGGTGGGGCATGTTTAAAATTTTTTGATTCACTTGCTGCCTAAGCTTTACGATAATTGCACTCAGAGCTAGCACTAGCTCAGCAATGAATGTGCTGTGGATTTTGACCGCTAGAAATTTTGAGATAGTGCTGCCTAATATCTTTTCGCAATGTTCCTTTTGGAAACGCGTCTTATTTTGAAACCAAGCTAACAAATTTTCTATGTATAAGTTAGTTTAGCTGATTTTCCAGAACCTACTTCTTCCTGAGTTCTTTCGGTTAACTTTTTGGTTTAGTCCTAGATGAATTTTCAGTTGTTTATCTTGTTTTTACTGTTGCAATATACGCTATTTTTCTTTGCTTGGCCCATCTACGAGGTGTGACAATTTAGTAATGGGACTGATTCTATAAAAACCGTATATTTAAATATTATTCTACAACTCTGCCATCTCCTCCAAAGTAGTCCCCTTGGGCAGCTATAAAACGATTCCAGCATGTTTTCCATGCTTCATAACATTTCTGAAACGCTTCGACGGGGATGTCCGCGAGAACCCTCGTCACGCCGCCTGGATGACTTTTTTAGGGTTCATACCCAGTTCCAAGGCCAACTTTCGTACTGTTAAACGCCGATCTTCACGGATTAGGGCGCGCACACACTGAGCATTCGCGTCAGTCCGCTGCTCGACTGGTTTTTGGCTCCGCGCCTCGTCTTCCACGCTTTCACGCTCCTCCTTAGACTCTTTATGACATCAAACATCTGGGCACGACTGAGAGCACTATCACCATACACTTTTACAATTGTTTGCGCAAAACTTTATCGTGACGCGTTGCTCTTGATTTCGTTACTCCATTTTCGTGACTAGCACCATCAACACACATCTACTCAACACGACACAGCAGGCGAACTAAACAAGCGAGAGCGATGGTAAATATATCAATGGAGGGAGGAAGCATGCCGGGGAAGGGGAAGGGAATTTCAAGGACGCAGGTTCGCCACAAGCGTGACAATAAAATCAGTCTCATTACTTAATTGTCACACCTCGTAAATAACGTATTTTAACGTGGAAAACGGGTTTCTTACTTTGCAATTGTAAAATAAGGACCATACGCCATTGTATGTCCTCATTGTATATTGAAGAGTTGCCGCTATTTACAGTTGCACCAACTCAAAATTTTAAAAATATTAAAAATAATTTAGAAGTGCTGAACACGGGAAAATACACACTGTGTTGAAATCTTTCTTCGTTTTTATTAAAAAAGTAATTTTACTCCAAAGTACCCTCGTCGTTTTCCAGGCCACATAGAACATTGCTTGCAAAATTTAATTTTGACATTAATATCGAGTACTTTACCGAATATTTTCCTATCAATGAAACAATGCTTAGCAAAGAAAAAAATACGCATCTCGACTAGAATGCACATCCTGGAACTGTTCAAAAAATTTTCACATTGTCTGTAGCTTTATTTAGAGATTTTTGTCATTTGCAGCTTTATTTAGGCCTCATTCGAAGACGGTATCGGTGGCAATTTTAATATTGTCTACACAGCTGTAGCAAGTGGATTCAGAAAAACAATATTGCCAGATGGCAGATAAACTAACACCTAATGCTCTCATTTTGAACACGAGTCTACGATTAATTTCACATGCTCTTTCTATTTTCTAGAATAAAACCTACGGCTCATCCCTCCTTTTTTGAAAATTTCACGTTTGTTTCATATTTTTTAAATTTCAACAAGTTTTGCAGAGCGCTAAACATAGTAAAAATAAAAGTAAACATAGATACAGTACTGGGAATTTGAATGACATAAGTACAGACTAATAGCAAGTTCTTCACTATTGCTGTTCTACTCCGCTAAGGCACTTGTAAAATCTGTACTTTTCTCAGCATCATTTCTATTTCCATGAACTTGTTTATGACGTGAAGTTTGAGTACTAGTTCATTCAAAAAAAAATCCGATAAGGACTACAAATGAAAAAATCCAAAATTTCGGAAAAGATGCAAATTATTTTTCAATATCATCTCCATTTAATTCGATACACTTGAACCAGCAATGCTCCACCGATGCTTCCATAACCCGTCTGAAAAAAGTTTTCTCCACGTGTGCAAAGTAGACCTCCGTGGCAGCAATTATTTCTTCATTCGAGTGAAATTTCTGCGCGACGAGTGACTTTTTCAAGTTGCGAAACACAAAGAACTCGCACGAGCCAAATGTGAAGAATACGTTGGATTGAGCAGCAGGTCGTAGTCCAATTTGATCAATTTAGCCGTGGCGAGTGCGGAGGTGTGAGCCAGTGCATTTTCGTGGTAGAAGAGCACCTTTTTCTTCGCCAAATGGGGCCGATTTTTTAAATACAGCGTCAAATTGACCCAATAGTTCGACATAGTACTGCCCTGTGACCGTTTTGACCTTCTCCAGGTAGTCAATGTATATTGCACCTTGCGTATGCAAGGAAACAGTAGCCGTCACCTTTCTGGCCGATGGGACAGCCTTCGCCTTCTTCGGAGCAGGTTCACCGGGTAAAGTCCACTGTTTCTACTATGTTTTGGTCTCTGGTGTGTACCAATAGATCCAACTTTCCTCAACGGTGACGTAACGACGCAAAAACTCCTTCGGATAGCGCTTAAACAGCGCGAAACACTGCTCTAAAGTGACCACGCGGTTGCGGTTGTTACCCAGAGCAAGTAAACACGGTGCCCATCTTGCCAACAGCTTTCTCATACACAAAATTTCATGTGGGATATGTCTTATCTTTTGGGATGCCGACTATCTCAGCTCTCAGATGAGCACCTAGGGTTGACTTATCATAAAACGACGTGCGACCGCGCTGAGACTAGTTGAACCAATTTTCGACAGTCGTCATCGAAGGAGAAGTGTCCCCATACAATGCATCCGAGCGCTGTTTCATTTCTCTGCTCGATTTCCCTTGCAAAAACAAGAATCGAATCACTCATATGGATCCTTCCTTTTTTTTCATATCAACGGACACGCTAGCTTTCACACGCTCTCAAAACAGAACTACTTGTCCGGTCCGGCTGGAATTTCGTGAGCAACCGTCGATAGGAAGATACTACACTAAAATGTATTCCTCTTACGATAGTGGCACCGTCAGGCGGTGAGGCTTAGTACTTATCGGACCGCCTTTGTATAGCAAGCGATGTTTTTGTTTTGATCGTCGTACATGAACTGCCACGTTGGGTAATCGATGAATGATTTTTCCCTCAAAATGGCATAACTAACTCTTTTGAGTTTCCTCACTTTATTTCTATCGAATACAAATGCAAAATACGTTACATACCGTGTATAATCCAAGTATATAACGAAGCAGGCATTTCAAATTAAGTGACGCCGAGATCTATACAAATGACAGCACTCTATTGATCGCGCAGTTTTACTGTGTTACACTTTGCTGTCATTTGATTATAATTCCACAATTCGACAATTGCAGCAGATACACCGCACTCAAATTTGGTGGCAATGAAATTCAAAAATCATTTGCCTCCTCATTGTTGTGGTCAATCTACAATATCCAGGAGAACGGATGTATCAGGACAGTCCGGTTGACAATCCATTGATCAAAAGGACAGTGTCCGTAAACCGATTTTCAGCTTACGAAGCAACGCACATCTACTAAATAATTTAGAAATTTGGGTTGCCGGAAACAGGCGCCTAGAGATTATTTCAGTCAGCGAATGCATTTGTATCGACCAGCGAATTGTTCCATTCAAGGAGCATAATCTTTGTAAGCAATATGTGAAGGAAAAGCCAAATCCTTGAGGATTCAATTTATTCACTTCCAATGAGTCTAGCGACCTAATATTGTATTTCTGGCTGTACCATGGAGCAAAAACAGGAATGAATCCTGCATATTTGAGGGATTTTAGTCAAAGTACAGCAAAAGTCCTGCGATCAAGTGAAAGACTGCAGGCCTCTGGACACATGTTATTTTTTGATAATATCGCCAAACAAGCCATTCGGATAAGAACTGGCAGATTATTTCGGAGCAAATGGAATCTGCGTGAGAATCGTCAGATTATTCTCATTAACTTGAGAAGAGTGAGAATCGTCAGTTGATTCCCATTATTTCATCTCGGAAGCGGGTTTACTGATGTTTTAAGCTGAGGTCTCGAATAAGAATCGAAACAAAAACACCAAGTTGTGACTGAAATTGTCCTAACTGGATTGAGATCTGAGCGATAGTGAGGCTCACGTCGACGCTACCCACTATGAGTGAGTTTTCCTAACAGAAAATATGATGAGGTAAGGATGAGGTATCAATGCAGTTTTCCAGTTCAGTCCTTCCGTTCGAGAAAATGACATATAAGGACGAGTGACAGTCTGACCAATATCCTTAGTTTCCTTTCTAAAATTCAGCTAGAAAGAAAAATAAAATTCAACGTGAAAAAAGCGATTCGTAAACATTTTTCAGAAGTTTAGTTATCCTAAGGAGTCATGAAAGCAATGCAAAAACAATTCCCTACATATTGGGTATGGGAATAAGTTTCTGCCATTTTTTCGGCAATGTTTTCAGTTTATTTCAACATTAAAGAATACAGTCACATCATTCAAAGTCTGCACCATTTCAAGATATGAGCTTCTCCCATCTTTTTGGTCGTAGATGGATTCCTCGGCGCAAAAACTCTCCATCCTTCGATTCGCTCCAGTCATCGAACCAAAAAATGTGCCTTCATGAGAAGTAAATCGTTCTCCAGTGAGGGCCGATTGCATGGAACGGAACAGAAAAGGAAATCCGAAAGAGCATTGTCAGGGGAATACGGCGGGTGAGGCAAGATATCCCAATTCACACCTTTTATATATTTTTGACCGGATTGGCTAAGTGTGGATTGTCGGGCAGCAAAAGTTACAGGAGTTCGTAATAGATGACGCCATTGTGGTCATACCAGATGCACAATATTACCTTGGAAGCGTGAATATTCCGTTTTGGCGATAATGAACCTGGCTTACCTGGGATTCCCCACGGTTTTGGTCGCTTAGGGTTGTCGTAGTACGTCCATTTCTCATCCTCTGTCACAATTCGATGCATGAAACTCTTTCTTTTTGGTTGTTGAAGAAGCATCTGGTATGTCACCAATCGCCGTTCGATGTCCCTCTCTCTCAGTTGATGCGGCGACTATGTTCCAGCTGTTTAGATCATTCCCATGGCGTGCAAGCGCTTACGGGTGGTAGATCTGTCAACATTTAACTTCTGCGACAATCCTTCAAGTCTTTGACTCGAATGTTTATCCAACTGTTCTCGTAGTTGTGAATCTTCAAACCGTTTCGATGCCGCATCACGATCTTTATCAGTCACGTCAAAATTAAAATTTTTAAAACGCCAAAACAACTCTCTGCTAGTCGTCTCAGATGGAGCGTGATCACAGTAAACATCGAACATTACACGATCAGTTTCCGCAGCACTTTTCTGGAGAATGAAATAATGAACTAAGACTTCCCGCAAATGTAGCTTTTTCGGTACGAAAGTTGACGTTTTAAACACAATAAAAAAACGGTGTTTACGCTTTAAAAGAATGTCGCCTACTGCGTTTGTGAGCTTACGCATACAACTTCCAATTCCAGGAACACTAGCACAGTAGACATTATAATTTTAGGGATTCACTCAACTTAAGTCCATATAAAAACACGTTGGATACAATGTAAAACAAATTTTTATTATCTAGGTGAAATCATTATCTGGGAAAAATTATCGTCCTTTTGAGCTGCCGCTAAGTCTTGGCCGGTGATGGATACTGGCATAGTGATTAAGCTGATTCGTGACAATGTGTCTGCTGTGATGTTTTTGTTTCCCGCAAAGTAAACTAAAATCGTGGAAAATTGGCTAATGTAATCCAACTGCCGCAACTGTCGTGGTGAAGCTTTCTCGGATTTTTGATTGAATACGAACGTTGGTGGTTTATGGTCCGTTTTAATAACTAGAGGCCGTCCTTCGATCATGCTACGGATATATTTCATAGCGCTGTAGATGGCTTGTAGCTCTCGATCATAAGTACTGTATCCGCATTGCGTAGCGGTGAACTTTTTGGAAAAGAAGCCTATTGGTTCCCACAGTTTCTCGTTCAGTTGTTCTAACACTGCTCCCATGGCAGTGCCTGACACGTCGCATTTAAGTGCCAGTTGGGCATTTTCAATGGGGTGTTGTAGTAGCGTTGCGTTTGCAATCTGCTCTTTGAACTGCTTGAAAGACGCTTCGGCTTCAGGATTCCAAACTATTGGTGATTTGTCCATTTTCTTAGCACCAACTAGAAATTTATGCAGTGGTGCTTGAATTTCAGCTGCATTTCGCAAGGATTTTCGATAGAAGTTTATGGAACCAAGAAATCTTCGTAACTCCGCAATAGTTGATGGTTTTCTGAACTGCAGGATGCTTTGCACGCATGCAGGAAGAGGACTGATGCAATTTTCATCAATGAGATATCTAAGATATTCTACTGATGAGGATCCAAAAATGCATTTTGCGACGTTGATGGATAAGTCGTATTCTCTTAATCGGCCGAAAATAATTTCCAGATGCTTTTGATGTTCTTTGTGTGACTTCGATGCTATCAAAATGTCATCGATGTAAGCATAGCAAAATTCTAATCCGCGTAGTGCTGAGTCGATGTAGCGCTGGAAGGTCTGGGCAGTATTGCCGAGTCCAAATGTCATCACCTTAAACTCGAAAAGTCCACAAGAGGTGGTAACGGCAGTCTTCGGAATATCTTCGGATGCTACAAGGATTTGATTATGTGCATGCGTCAAATTCAACGTTGAAAATATCTTGCATCCGTTCAGATTATGGGTGAACTCATTTAAATGGGCGATTTGATATTTATCCGGGATGGTGACAGCATTGAGACGGCGATAATCACCGCATGGGCGCCAATGGCCGCTTTTCTTAGCCGCAAGATGAAGCGGGCTTGCCCATGGACTACTCGAAGGTTGACATTTGTTTTGGTCCAAGCATAAATTTGAATTCTGCTTTTGCATCGCGCAACTTTCCTGGTGGAAGTCTCCTTGCTCGCTCAGCTGCAGGTAGTCCGTTGGTTAATATGTGGTGGTAGACGCCGTGGTTCATGCCCTTTTTAATGCTGCTAGGAAGAGTGACATCATGATACCTTTTCAGCAAATAGTGATAAGGTTGGTGTGGTGAAACAGTCGATAATCTTAAACTGGCATTCTCGTGAATATCGCCGATGTATTTCAAGTTGGTTTTGTTATCCACGACTAACTTTCTTCGAAGGTCAACCAACAAACCGAAATGACGTAGTAAGTCAGCTCCAATGATGGGTTGTTGAACCTCTGAAACTGTAAATATCCAAGGGAATTGTCGTCGCAAACCGAGATCTAGTGTTAAAAATTTTTCACCGTACGTACTGATCGGTGTATTGCTGGCAGCATATAACTTGTACTTCGATGGTACTTTGTGCTGATTTGATTTAGGAAGGACTGACACGTCAGCACCTGTATCGACCAAGAATCGCAGTCCGGATTTTCTATCCGTAATGATAAGTCGGCGTTGGTGGGGTGAGTCGTCCTCGGCTGACGAAACGCGAGACGACGATTCAGTTTTCCGACGTCGTTCCGGAATTATTCCATTGGCAGGGTGCTTTGCAATTTCTGGCTAGTTTGCCAAAGCGCGTGTGGAAGAAGCAACATTTTTCCCTAGACGCGATCTTCTTTTGTTCGATCTGCTGTGCGTTTTAGAGTAAGATCGGTTTTGCGTCCGCAATTCTAATTTCTCAAGACGGTCTAGGATTTGGGATAGCACTTCGTTTTTTACCGTTGACTCTGGTTGTGGACGAACTATTGAGATTCCAGGTGGATTTTGCAACTCCAACATTATATCTGCCATCTTTGCAAGTTTCTCTACGTCGGGCTCGCTTGCTATGGCCAAAACGACTCTTATATTTACGGGAAGTTGCTCCAACAACAGCGACCGGAGCATCGCGTCCGTTACTTGCTCTCCTCCCGTATTGCGCAGATTCTGCAAGTAATGTGATGGCTTCTTGCCTTCTAGATTTTGGCCTTGGAATATAATATAAATTTCGACTCCGAGGATTCTGCGAATACCATCAATATCCGCTAATTTAAGGCTTCGTATTTGTTTTCTAACGGTGGATTCCTGGCGATCGAAATGACGTGAGACAAAATGTCCGGTTCCGCATACTGGATGACGTACTTGAATTTTGTCTAATCTTGCGTGATGGGAAGGGTATGAAAAGTGGCTTCCACTTGCTCGAATCAGATTTCGGGATCCGGTCTGTAAAATGCCGGGAATTTCGTAATTCGCGACGCTTCTACGAGCAGATTCGCGGATGTTGAAGGTCATGGCGCGATCGGTAGTAGCACACTTGGGGTTTTAGATGTTTTCGGGGTCTCAACATTCGGTGCGGTAGCCATTTTGAGAATTGCGGTGCACTTTCACAAAAACAAGGTTTTTGACGGTTTAGTGTCAATCGAAATGTTATTTTAACCAGGGGTATCACGTCGAGGTCACCAATTTAGGGATTAACTCAACCTAAGTCCATATAAAAACACGTTGGATACAATGTGAAACAAAAATTTTATTATCTAGGAAAAATCACGTCTATAATATATGGCGGTTCACTTGTGAGAGAGTGATTACAGGAACCTGTCAAAAAATGAATAGCCTGCCGATCCTTACTTCGTTCCATATTCGATGGTTTGAGTGGCAGTGTCGCCACATAATACTAGCTGTAAGGACATTTGTTGACCAACGGCGGAACCTTCCCATACCCAATATAAGCGAGTTATTTTTATGTTTCTTGCATTTCTTTGATAAATAGAAATTTAGCTCGATAGGATTATTTAAAGAAAACTAAGTTCTAACTAAGGCCTCTAGACGCGCTAAATTTCTGGACTTTTTAGTAAACAGACGTGGAGTAAAGCGTCTTTTTAGGAATTTAATTTTTCATATACTGCGGGCATCAATATGGACTCGTTGAATTTTAACACCGAATTGAGAATAGCAAGTTACAAATAGATGGAGCAACCAGTGAAGTTACCAACAAAACCAGTATAAAACAATGGCAGGGGGGGTAATGATAATAGAAACTCAGAGGTAAAATCATGTACTCATCGGAGCATTAATCATCGTTCTCATCGAGTTTGAATTGATTTGATGTGAATTGAATAAGGTAGTATAATAGTTGATGGTTAACTAGTTGGGGAAAGTTCACAAATATCGTGAAGTTTTTCTGTTTTTGATGAACATGTTTGTAAATCAATCAATCAACAGAAGATATCGCCTCATTTTGCGAGATGGATGATTAGAAGAGGAGCGAGTTGGTGATTTCATCGTTATTCATCATTCACCGGGAAAGAAGCTTCCGCTAAGTGAGTATCAATCTTCCCTTCAAGGTTGAGTAGGAGTTATGTTTAGTTGTAGAATTATAAATTTAACAGGAACACTTTAAATCTAGTACTTTGCACGTAGGTAAATAAAGAACATCCTTCAAACCTTGAAAACCCCTTATATTTCTCCTTCCTCTGTTAGAAATTAAAAATAAATTGATAAGAAAGGATCTTGTGAGCATTTTGCAAAACTCCATGAGTCTAGGAAGCTTTACTGAATATTGTTGGTTTTTTTGCAATATTTTGTTTTCATTTCTTTTATTTTTTTATTTTATATATCAAGTTGTAAACAGTTAGACTCTACAATGAACAAAGTGTAAGAAGCTTTAACGTGGAAAACCTATGATTTCCAATATAATTTCGAATCCAAAACGCATCGTTTTCACGTACCACTGGTAGAAATAGAATTCTCTATCAGACTGCCATCTAAGTTTAGGTTTTGAAGTGAAGTGATGAGCAAACGTGATTCTGATCAGATTGAAGAAAAAAACCTGGTGACGTAATGGCGATTATTTGTTAAATTTATTGACGTCCTTTCTTCCGTCCGATTTGCGATAAGTTATAGAAAAGCTATTCACTACAAATTACTTCTCACTTAACGCAATAATTGCGTTCAGACCAATAAAATAACATTAGCAGCGAATTATTTTCCAACGGCTGAACATATATTTCGTTACAAATGTAAAAAAATTGGAAATTTGTTTTCACAGGTATGCAGGGCACAATTAATAACTTCCACCTCATTGAGCCTACAATACAAATGCATAAATTAAAAGGTTCCAGCCTTCGGACTTATTAAAATTCAAACACGACCTGCAATTAAATCAATTTACAACATGAAATAAAATATCCCTTACAAAAACAAAAGCTAATTCAGATTTGTCCTAATTAAGATGTAAATCACAAATTGTCGCATGGATTACCACCAAAACGAAATGATTCAATTTTGCAACCCATAGTCTAATTTGTTAGCCGCAAGTGTTCAACTCATTAACAATTCTAATTTATTTTAGATTTGGCGCAAGCAAAAAGAAAATCAATTATAAAAACCCTGAAATCGTGTGCAGCAAATAGGATCCCGAAGCAAATGGCCCTGAGAAATAAATTAGCATAATTTAAGTGGAGATTTGTTTGAAGGCGGAAACATTAAGGATGTGCCACGCTAGCAGTTACACGAACCTCAATATAGAATGAAATTCTCGCTTCGTCGTTGATTGTATTCGAAGTGTTTTTATTTGAAAATAGAATTATTTGGATTTTCCTGCAGGATACTTACCGTCCACACGTTTCATGCCATGCACCCGGTTGGGCGAGCTTAGAAACTATTGGAATAGGAACAGCTGTTACTAATGCTATCGCCCATACAACTCCTATTGTGACTTTTGCATATCTGAAATGAAAATGAAGATAACTATTAAAAATTCTACTCAGGCGCGTTTAATATATAAATGTTAGTCAAGCAGCCACACAATATAGAATAAAATATTTGAGCAGAAGTCGCAGAAAAGCAGTTGCTATAACATTGCATCCTGTGTCTAATTCACGACAAACGAGTCAACACAATCCTTCCGGATCAAGCTAGATGGGATAGACGGCGTGTCGAGCGTAGAAGACGGCATCCTTGTCAGAGGTGATTAAAAAGCCAAGGCAATTGATTGGAGCATGACTCAAACTGACCACAGAGGATGTCAGGTCCTGGAACTGACGGCAAGGACTGGAATTGCAGTGACGATATTTTCACCCGAACGCTTGTCAGGCAACCATACCAAATGTCACACTTGTTTGGGAGTTCTTTGGGCCTGCGGGAAAAATGGATGGTTCTGGGGAGCATCATGGCATTTGATCGCCAGAGTACAGCAATAATGATTCCGATTACCACCTAAAGTTGAACTTCGAGAAATAGGATGTCGAAAAGTTCAATTGCGCACTCTCTCTCTTTCTCCGCGTTTACTTTTCAATAATGGAAGGCAATAAAACACTCTTCTATTGCTTTATTGCATTTATCAATTAATGTGGTTGGCAATAATGTGGTTGGTTTTTCTTTAGTAGTAGTTCTGTAGTTTTTGTAGTTAGTTTGTAGTAGTTTTCTGTAGTAGTTTTCTTTTCTCATTTTGCACAAGAAGAGGAAAACAGACAGTATGAAACAAACAACCTAAATTAGATGTATGTATACATTTTTTTCCGGTTTTGTTAAGAGATGGCGCCAGTGAAGAACCGAAGCGTATTAATTTGACGCATACACCAATTCGGTTGTCTGACACTTAGCTACAAACACACATAAGTTGAGTCCACCAAAACAAGTGTATTTGTTTTATCATGTTGATCAAAAACATGTCAAATTTTGTACGTAAAAAAACCGTTGGGGCACGCATTGTTTTTCTGTTTATCCAAAAGAAAATGCCAATTAAAGTCATGTGAAACATGGTTCTGGCAATTGATACAATGAGCGCTCTGGTAGACCACAAATTGCTGAAGTTAATAAATGATTGAGTTAAACTCAAGCGCAATAACAAAAGCATTAAATGTGTCACAGGATATGATCAGCAGACGTTTTTGAGCGATGGTTAGGATCAATTAACTCGGTAAATGGGTCCCGCATGATTTGAATGAACGTCAAATGGAAAACCGCAAAGTCACTTGTGAAATGCTTTTTCATCGTGATGAAAGGAAATCATAATTGCATCGAATTATGACGCATGACGTGGGATGGATTTATTTTGAAAAGCGGAAGACAAAAAAAATGTGGTTTTCACATGGTGAAGCCGGTCCTTCAACACCAAATCGCTTCGGCGACAAGACCGTGCTTTGTGTATTGTGCACTATGAACTCTTAAAATCCGCGAAAACTTTTGTACACAACGTTAATATTGACATTTTATAGATTTAAACTGTGCATCAAAAGAAAAACGATCGTAATGAGGCAGAAGAAACAGTGTCAAAGGGAAAGTGATTTTATAATACGACTACGAGCCGTCGCATACAGCAAAAACAGTGAATGGGACATCACCTCTTTGCATCAATGCTCACAGAGCAGCTTTTTAGCGATTTCAAAGAAGCTGAAAAGTGGCTCGGTGAATGTTTCGTCGTAAAATCCAAGCAGCTTTTCTGGCATTGTATTATAAATTACCTGAAAGATGGGTGAATAATGGCTGATGGCCAGTATTTTATACAATTTTTTTAAAGTAATATAAAAAAATTGCGTATTTTTTTCCCAAAAACAACCGGAAACAATTTATACATACACCTGGTAAAGGTCATCTTAGAGGCCTAAGATCGAAACTACTAGGATCAGTACTAGGATCTACTAGGACTACTAGGATCTAGCTCATCCTAGAGCGAAACTACTAGGAAAGCAATATTTGACAATCTACAAAATTAACAATATTTGCAAATTCAAGGAGAACTCACAGAAAATTCGCGTTTAAAATTTCTTTTTCAGGAGCTTCCTTTTCGTTTTTAGTCCTAGTCAATGCAACTAACTTCTCCAAGTTCGGTTGCCGTCTTATACGTATGGTGAACGCTCGATTCTAATCATCTCTTAAAAGATGCATCGTCACATAATTTTTTGGTTTTCTGCAATAAACGAGACGATTTTTCTCAGTTTCGTCCTCTTACAATTAAGAATACTCTGATTATTTTCGTTCTAAAACTAAAAATGAAAGCTATTTTGTTGTACATGCAACGCTGAAGCTTTTCCAGGTGATTTTTGAGTTTATTGTTATTTTAAATTTATACTAGTACAAAATCTAGAGGAGAAGGTGGTAATATCACCCCCCGCTTTGTTATTGGACCTCATGAAGTAGACTTAGACTTAATAGTAGACTTAAAAATAAAATTTGTACGTTGTATTGTTCTTCACTTACTACTGCTATGCCTACCTTATAATAAAATAAACAAAATTACAACAATATAATCAAAAATTTATGCATTTTAAAGTGAAAAAACTTTGGCAACATGAGGTTGGGAGGAAAAAACACTGTAGAGGTAAAAAACTCATTATAGGGAATGTTTTTCTGAAAATCCAAACAACATATCAAAATTGGCTAAAAGGATCTTTATTGTACAAGTATTTGAAATCTTCATTGAATTTTTTCAGAAGTCTCAAAAACAAAATGGAATCTCCGCAGAATTTCTCCAGGAACGCCTTTTTATATCATGGCTTCGCGGTCGAATCGATTTGTTGTAAAATTTTAGGGCTATGGTAATGAAATACAAAATTGTCAATAAATCATAATACTGCCGGAGAAGTACGTAGGATTCTTTTTAACAATTGATTTTCGATAAAATGGCGTCATTTTGGAAAAAAAATAATGTAAAAAACGAAAACAAAACCCTCTAAAACTGTTAATAATCATTAAAATATGCATTATTATCAAAATTCTTCGTGCTTCCTAACAGACACTAGTTTCGAACATACTATAAAAATTTCAAGTTAATTGAAAAAAGGTTTTGTGTGAGAAAGGAGTCAACCCAGTTTGAAAACGTTGTTCCACGATAAACGCATTTAACGTTTAAGTTATTGAAAAGTCATGAATAAATTTTATATACCTCTAGTCAGCAATGTCTGCACCATATTGCGGACCTGGCCACAAATTGGCCTTTCAGATTATCGTCCTCCTTTTGCTCTTCCTTCGGGATCGATTGCCCATCAACGCTAGCCTGTCTTGCCTAATCGGAGATGAATTTCTCTGCACGCTGGCGACAATTTTATGACACATGCTGTGCAAATTTTGGACAATTTTCAAGTTTATCGTCCTTAATACATAGGTACTGAAAATATAGCGATGTTGGTGGCTCTTTCTAATGTGTTATGACCACTAATAACAGATTTTATTGTCAATACTCTCATCATCTCGTTCGCGTGTACCTCTACGGCCTCGTTCGAGAGTTTCAGCCAAACGAGAGGATTCGGTTAGTTGATTTTAATAAGGTAATGTTGTGATCACTTTTGCTATTGTAGCCTTTCTTGCACGATTTGAAGTCCTAGTTTTGGACCCAGGGATGGGCAGAAAGTCTATAGTTAGAATCAAATCACTCAGCGTCTCTTGTACCGCTGTGCTCATTTTTGGAGCATCTTGGTCAGCAACAACACTTGAATGTTGATTGTCTAGACTGCAATATGACTCATCATTGCTTAGCGCTTTTGCTATACAATCCACGTCTTTGAAATTTTTTGGATTGAATAGGTAAATGCCTGTAGCACGATGACAAGAATCCTCCGTGGTGGACTTGTGATATGTCAGTCCAAAAAGCTCCGCAATATAGAATATAATCGCTTGGCTGTAATGACTCTTAAGTGCGTCTATGATAGACTTATCTAAGGTTTATAGTTTATGCGGAGCGTGAGGTGGGAGACTGACTCATGGTTTTTGTGGGAGAGCTCTATTATTTCTATATTACGGCGTTTTTTCAATAAAATGTCTGAACCATTCGATAAATACATTCGGTTGAATCTAACCAAATAAATGGTTAGTCCCCAATCGCTCCAGGTGGTGCACCTTTCAAAAGTTCAAAAGTTTTTCTAGGGAAACTCATCAGAAATGGTACAAAGATACCCGAAGAACTCAGGCAACAAACTAGGGTATATAGCGAACCTTGTTCTGCAGAAATCGCACCTGTGCACCTGTGGTACTTTTGACTGCACAATTGTGAATCCAGTCTCTTCTACATTGAAAATCCTGTCAGAAGTATAGTTCCTTTTTACTTCAGCTTCTAAAATTATGAAAAATGCTTTGAAAGTTTCACGGCTAAAGCCTTGAGTATTACCATATGATGTCCTCCACTGGTCTGCGTAGGGATAAATTGTCTTCATGCCGCTTCAAAAATTGATCTCACCAAGCATTCATTTGCTGCTTCATTATTAAATTTATTTTTGATGTGGGTTTTGAAAACCATTTTTCTAACAAGACTTTTAGTAAGTTCATAGTATCTAGATTCCATCCTCCAGAAATATACTCTATTAACTTTTTTTCCAAGGACAGGAGAAAGTACAGGTTTTCTACCAAGAGGCTGATGACCAAGTAATTCTGAACATTCTTGAGAAGCCTTCACTAATCGTTTAAGCGTGGATCTTCGTATTGGAAACATTTTGCCAGCCTTTAAATAACCCGTACCCTGTGTCCTTACAGCTTCAATTGCCTTTCTCATTTGATCAGGATTCCATATTCTCCTTTTCTTCGAAGATGGGGATAATAGACTTATTCGAGGCATCTAATAACGAAATTAAACAAATATAGAAATGATATATTGGGCATACATATTATGTGACCTCCAAGACCATTAAAGGAACAATGTGAGTGGGCCAAATTACCAGCATTGGAGAATATATCACCAAGCCATAATACACATATATTTTCCATAATTATCTTCAAAATGCAATAGGAAAACGTTTTTCAAACATAGTATCAAATCACAAAGCGTATAACTTAGTTTGTCCAAAAAAAAATTAATATAATTTTAATCCTTTGTGGACGAGAGTCTGTCAGTCGTCACGGCTTTTAGTGCGAAAGGACGAGTGGGGAGTGACAGGTGACAATCAGTGTATATTTATGTTTCCTTTATCTCCAATCGATTGGATCGCACTATCGTTTCTTCATAAGGTTACTGAGCTGCTAAGGTCCTTACATAGGATATGTGAAATAATACGTCGTAACAGAGATAAGGTAACGAAGGTTTTTTCAAAAAGTGTAGTTCTAACAGTTTCGGGTTCAGTTGAGACTTGACAAGTGTGGTTAATACGTCAAAAGAATTTTTTTGCGATTTTCTGTGAGCCCCTACTGAAATGGATTTCACAAGGAAGGAACCACCCAGAATAAAATTCATACCGGGCAAATGTGAAATATCCTCCGATGTGAAATAACCTTTGAATGTTTTCAAGATGTTCTTTATCGAAGAGCTAGTCGATCGAATAATACAAAATAACTATGCTGCAAAGAAGTTACAACGACACTATCCACAAGTTTGCTCTGGAAAACTTGGTACAATATCAAGAGGGAAGAATTTTGGGCATTTATTGCAGCGATTGTAAATATGGGGATAGTACCACTCGGAAAAATAAAAGAATACTGGTCAACAGACGAAATAAGCCACATTCCATTTGTTGCAAACACCTTTACAAGAGATCGATTTGTCTGAATTTTTTGTTGCATGCACAAATGGAAGGGGCACATGAAACCAACATTACACGTTTTGGATTCATCACTGGTTATCTTGATTATATAAATTCCAAAATTTTGGATTATTATACACCCAGTCAAGAAATTTGTGTCGTCAAATTCAAAGGTGGAATTTCTTTTATCACATTTGAAAAAACCCCAAAATATACTTAATGGGGGATTAGAACTCATGCATTGGCAGATTCCAATACTGGTTTTAATTTACCTTATCATGGCAGTCTCACACCGGAAAAGTTGCTTAGACCAGACCTTCCAGTCTCGACAACGATCCTCTTATATTTATATACAATGAGGCTCAGTAAAATTCCGGTTTCGCAGGGGCATTACACGCCTATTGACCGATATTATACAAGTAACGTGTTAGCTAATGAATTATATTAACTAAAATTTCATTTGACTGGGACAATACTAACCAACAGAAAAGAACTGCCAGATGCAAAAAAAAAAAAAAACAACACATTCCAAAAGGAAAATCTATGAGATCGTATCGTAGAAACAATAATGTGATTCCAGAAGTTTTGGAGGAATAATTTAACCATTTTCACTTACAACTTGTAAGTGATTTATACCCTAGCTAAGCTAACTCAACGAAGACTCATCGGTGTGGAAGTTTGATGTGATGTTGGCTTGGGATAATAAGAAGATCATCACACTATTGACACATTATCACAATGCAGAAATGAGTACTGTTGAACGAATACTCCGGCTTGGTCTCCAAACGGTGATTTGAGACTCAATTCTCAATTTACACTCAATTCATGGGTGGCATTGATCTCGCAGATCAGTATTGTTTGACGTATTGTTTTATGAGGAAGTTCCTAAAGTAGTGGCGCAAACTGTTATTTTGGGGATTGGAAAAATGCATAATTAATTCGTACATTCTGTAGAAAGAAGTCAAAAGGCGAAGAAACGAACAGCTGCTTAAACATTTACAGTTTCGGAATAAATGGTACACAAATGATGAATAGATTTTCGACAACCACGAGAGTTATCTTCAAAATCGATGTCCAACCTTGACGAATTCCGTCTGAACGCAAAACTTTACATAATTCTTTCAGGAACAAAGATGGACTACAAAGTTTGTTCGATCCGTAAAAAACCAAATCGCTTCGTCCGAAAAACGAAAATCGCTTCGTCCTGCTACCTCATCCGACCGAAAAAGTTGTCATTGTATTAATGTTTGACGTTTGCGTGCCTCCACTAGTTCAAATAACAACAGAACGTAAAGCCATCTTATGATTTGTTTTTTAATTCAATTTGATTTGATACCTATCACAAGATAGGTTATAAAGTTATAAAGTTGCGTTATAAAGTTGTAAGGGGCCTAGTATATCTGCAGGAGCCATATTACCACCTTCTTCTTAAGAAATGTTGGTAGGATTCTTCATATTTTCAAACTGGTCAAGTGAATAAAGGGATTTTGAAATAACAAATCCTTATTCAATACATTTTGTGTGCAGTGATTAACAACAAGCCCTTTAGTTACATCATATCACCTGCTTCACACCTGGGATACGATGCTAGGATAAGTAACTCTTTACAGAAAGTGAAATTTATAAAATATGGAAAGAACGTATTAGTATCCCATAAAATTTCTGAGTCCTTACAACTCATCAGCATACCGAAATACATAGATGGACTGCAAGAGTCCCCAAGACTAACGACAAGATCTAAACCATCTATGTAGACTATTGTCTAGTACTAATAATCTGTACTAATATTCTAACAATCGCTAGAATACTATTCTGTGAATATTTTTCAACTCTCCCGATTGTTTCCTGATTGATCTCTAGAATTAAGGAGTAAATACTAAAAAAAAGAAGCAAAACTTAATATCAGGGGAAAAACACCAAGAACGTCTACAAAGTGATCGTCAAGCTTACAAACACGATTTAATATCAAAGCAGCATGCTTTCCTGATCTCGAAAGGCCTTGCCAAATACTACAAGCAGGAATGAAAGAAACTCCCTCAGAACTTCGTCTCAAATTTGTACAACGAAATGAGTTGCAAATGCACCAACCTTACCTGGACACATATCATCGTCAACATAACCCCAACCGCTCCACCTAAATAAGTGATAAATGAACTATTCACCCCAGATGTTCTTCTGCATATCTCTCAATAATCAATTTAATGTCTTAGTAGAATTGCCGATAAAGTTTTTGTACGATTGGAAATCTTACAATTTTAATGTGGAATGCACAAAGTATTAAGAACAAGCACATAGAGGCTACTAATTTGATTTCCCATAGCTTAGAGCCTAAAAAGGATCCTAAAGCGAAAACAATTGCTACCCTTCCCTGTGGAAAACGACAGCGGAGATACAATTTTCTTTAATAAAAATAAGCAGAAGTTTTGGCTAAAAAGTTCCATTGATTTTCTGATATATCAGACCGAATGCGTAACGATCCCACCGAAATATTAGAATCTAACTCTCTAGAAATAGTGCTTGAACATGTGAGAACGTCTGAAGGCTCTAATTGAGCCACGAAAGGTAACGAGCTGAGTTAAGAAAGCAAAGAATGGAAAAGCCCCTTGAATTGATGAAATCTCTGGCGTAGTACTTAAAAAACTTGTCAAGCAGAAGACTTGCTTGTTTAGGCCTTCTATTTAATACATTCCTCCAACTCGCATATAACCTGCTTTTTGGAAACATGAAGTCGTATTACAAATTCTTAACCCGGTTGGGAGACCATTATGGCCGAAAACTATTGATAAATCAGTCTACTGCCTACTCTTGGTAAACTTTTCGAAAGATTAATACACAGAAGACTAGCCAACTTTCGAAGGCAACAACATTCTGCCGAATTTTCAGTTTGATTTTGGAAATAGATATTCGACTGAGCAATATCTTTATCGCGTACCGAAACATATAAAAAACTGCGCCTTAAGGAGAAGTCATCTGCCAGTGTGGTAAAACTAGGTGTAGGGAATGCTTTTGATACCATGAGCACGAAGGACCACGAAGGACCACTCTGCAAAATGTTTCGTACAATACCTCATTATACCTGGTAAATCTGATCAAAACATTTCTGAAAGAAAGAAAGTCCCAAGTCAAAGGATGTACCTCTTCAACGAAAAATATGGTGTCCACAGGTGTCCCTCAAGGTACTTGGCTGAGCCCTATCTTATTTTAACATCTATACCTCTGGCATCCCTACTGATGTGAACTGCCAAATAGCAACGTTTGCTGCCGAAACATGTATTTATCCCGAATTCGTATACCTATATCCCGTATTTATGTATACGATCCCTACAACATTGTTTGAACTTTGGAGCAAATATTGGAAGAATTATATCTGTTTTATCATAATTGGAAGATTCAAATATAAATAATAAAACTGAAATAAAAGCCAGTAAAACTGAAGGTATATATTTCGTCAGAAAACGAAGAATTACATTGCTGCCCAATAAAACACATGGTCTGAAGAGTTATCCTCCCTTGGACTGATACAAGACAAAAAGTTAACTTTTAGGAAGAATATTGAACACATCAGCAAGTAGGCCTTGCAGCCGGTTTTGTCGTTGTACCCAATTCTAAACAAGAGGCCGCAGTTGAGTATAAAAATAAAGTCCTCATTATCAGAATGATGGTCCGACCCATTATATTGTACGATGCCCCAGCTGGTACCAATGTCCCAAATACTAAAAAAAACGATGGTTCAAGCCAAACATACTTTGAGTCAGATTAACCAACTTGCTAACTTGCTAACTTGCGAAATAATTTAATCATTTACTCTCCTGAGCCAGAAATGCATCAATTCCTAACAAACGGGTGCAACAGCAACTATTTCTGCCAAGGAAGGGCATTTAGTTTTAAGTTTGCGAATAGGTAGATTTAAGGCAATTAATTTAATTTAAGTTTAAGTTTCAAAGAGGTTTTGATGGAAAATTCCCATTGTAGCAATTCCATCTTTATTAAACAATGCTCATCTGTATAAAATAAATCAAAGGATAACAATAGATGAAATATTAGTTGAAAAACTTAATGGTTCAGAATACTAAAATAAAATAAATTGAATAAATAAAACAAATCTCAATTCAACAAATCCCACAGCTTATTTAAAAATTACTGGTGGGCTTGGGAGCTATTCTTTCTACTTTAACTTCTTTCCCAGCCGCGTCATGAGGTCTTTTTGACATATTGTCAGCTGATCAAAACAAAGTGATCAGCAGATGGTTATTGACAGCTTAGATTGTGTGACAGTTGTAACGTCTTTTTTGCGTTTTCATCGATTTTTTATGGTTTTAGTGAAAAAAAGTTGAAAACGTCAGCAGATATGTTTAGCTATTCTGTACTGAAAACAAATATTACAATTCCACTTTGCAAGTTACCTTTTGTCAACTCTGCTTGAGATCCCATTAGTGATTTATAATGGGATATATACATATATCCCAATCGTATCGGAAACAAATGCAGCTCTAATAATTTGTAACTTTCTCAGGGACAATAAAAAACGTGCACTAGCGCAAAAAGAATTACAATATTTAGTTGAACACATGTCTGAATTTGAATCAGACCTCGACGACATATTTTGTACTAATGACGATTCTGAGTTTCTACGAAAATGTTGATGACGGTGAGCTGCAGGAAATGGAAAATTTTGTGCAGGAACAAGTATATGAAAGCATTCTTTAAAGTACACCTATAATGTGGACCGAAGCGAATGACACGTTTCTGCTAAGAAAAAATATACCAGCAGAGCGAGCTTCCAAAATTTTAGCACCTTGCTACCTTACCGTGACACTTCAATCTTAAAAGTATTTTTCAAACTTTTCCCCAAAAGCGAAAGCTAATTTTTATATTTATTAGGGATTGCACTAAGAAAAGGCAAGAAAATTTATCGCAAACATCGAATAAGCAACAAGCTGAAATATGTCCTTTTGAAGTTATGATTGTTCTGGGTAGCATGATGGCAATGTCTTACAATCGTGTACTTAAAGTCAACATGTATTGGTCTCAAAATGCATCTTTGGGAAACACAAAAAATAAGTCATGACCCCAGATCGATTTCTTCTTTTGCGTTCTTGTTCCTTAAACATGAATGATCCAATAAAGCTAGATAATACATCAAAGACCTACTATATGGATGAGCCCATTGCGGGTTTTCCAAATTTTCATTCTAGGGTATTGATGATATGATGACAAAGTACATAGGTTCGTCATCCCTAAGACAATATCTGCATTTGAAATCCATAAAGCTGCACTGCGACTCAAAAACGGGCTATGCATGTAATGTGAAGGTTTACGCAGGAAAGGAAGGACAACAGATTGACATTCTTGGTCAAAGAGTGGTTAAAAAACTTTGCAAAACCATAAGAGAGATCGGTGTTGCCATATGCTGCGGCAGTTTTTCATGTCTGTTGAATTGGTAAATTCTTTGAATTTTGATTGTATTGCAACCTGCATGACGATTAGAAGAAATGTACCCAAATTTAAATGTACCCAAATTTGAGGGAAAGTTGTCTCAGAAAGGTGATTCGAAAATGCTGTGCAACGATTTTGGACTTGCCAATGGCAATGGCAAGTGGAAGGACACGAATAAATTTTCAGTTCTAAATAATTGCTTTGTGAATACAATCGCTGAAGTATAAAAAACTGCCAAAGGCGGTCCAAAGACAGGCAGAATCCAAACAGAAAGTCAAATAAATGATGGAAAAAGTGTTTGAAAATAAATTGACATCCCCAGTTGCAAACTCGTGGATTATAAGAACTACAACGCAAGAAAACACCATTCATCGAATTTATGGTTATTCTAGCGGAAAAACTTATTGGTTTCGACAAAGACGGAGCAGCATCCTAATGAAAAATTGGCTCAGATATCAGGTCCAGGTATGGTCCTAAACAATTCATTACTGATCAACAAATTTGTATCTATAGATAGGCGATCACTCAGGACTAAAGGAAAGTACAAGATTGGCGACAACTTACCAACAGAAGACGAAACCCGGCACAGATGCGGTCATTATGCAATCGAGAAAAGGATCGAAACGATTTTTGTAGCGTGTGATGTTGCATCGTGCAAAGAATGCGCCAAAGCTTATCATACTTAGACATTCTACTTTTCATATTTTTTTTTAAGTATAAATAAAGATTTTGTTGCGCAAAGTTACTAGAGGAGCATATACGTCTCGCGACTATTTCTCAAAAACCACGGAATGCAAAAAATTTTAAAATAAAACTGTGGTCCTTTTAAATTATTCAACTATCCCTTTCTTATCCCAAATAAAATCGATGACAAAAGGATTAAATCCTTCGTAAAAAAGCATCAGCGTATGTTTAACTTCAGCATTCGTCTTCAAAAGCTAAAAATCATGCTTACTTCGTCCTTTCCTAACATTGAATTTTATTTCGACTACTTGTTCTTCGATTCTGACGTTTCAATTATTCTTTTTTTTATTCTATCTAGCTTTAATTGCTTTGTCATTTTAATTGATTAAACTAACAAAGACCTGAATTTCAGACTTCTAGATTCTGTTCTATATCCTTTCTATGTCCGATTGGCTGGTGTTTTCCTGTTCTTATTTGACTTGATTAATTGTTTTGATTGTACTCTGTTGTGCTCATAACCACTAATTTTTGACGTTCATAATTAGTGAGTGGTATATCCACAATGCTTTGTTACTACCGTTTCATTTAAGGACACAATTTAGCAACAAATGACCATAATCAATCTCTATAATATGATAAACGCCATGATAATATGTTAAGCTTGGTACTACGACTAATGGAATATCAAATGTAAGGTTTCGTGTTAGTTTTGTTTAAAGGAGTTGTTTCTAGACGAATTATATTTCAAATTATGGATTTAATAATCGCGTAAGATAGAAATTTAGCAAATGTTCGTCAAAAGCATCCTTTCAGGTATGGAATCTAAGTTCAAAATTTAGAATATTAATTTTATCAGTGAGCAGTCTGTTCAGAATTCAATGGTCCCAATTAGTGCATGAAATGATCCCAATTAGTACATTAAATGCACTTAATCTTCCAAGCATAAATTGCGTCCACAAATTGCTTTAGCTTCATAAATAATTCCTTACCTTTTCGTAATCCTGGGCTTTAACGGCCACATTATCGCAATATATCTATCGACGCTAATAGCCACCAAAGTGTATGCACTAACAAGTACCGAAACCGCTTGCGAATAATTAACAAGATGGCACAGTGCAGCTCCGAATGGCCAATAATTTAGGATGAAAATGGAAACGAAGGAAAAAGGAACGCAAAACACTGACATTAGGATATCACCGATCGCGAGATTAGCTATAAAATAATTTGTAACGGTACGCATACGGGGCGTCGATTGGACGATATAGCACACAATTCCATTTCCTAGGAATGCAAACACGAAAATTGCTATGTAGAGGACATACACGAGAGTTTTAAAGTAAACACTCGAAAGGACATCTCCCTCTTCGGCGTATTCGTCGCCGTCACAGTACTTGTTCACCGACACGCTATAATTGCTTCCATTCAGATGACCGTCAGGAACCGGCGAGGAATTGAAATCTGTCCAATTTCGGGATGCAATGGCGTAATGAGCGCTATCGTGGGGATGTACAGAATAATTAAGATGGATATCCCCATTGGAGTTTTTGTGCACATCTAGTCCCATTATGGTGGCTCGCTGCTGCTGTTCGTCGAACTCGAATTACCATATTATATGGCCACACATCTTTTGCAATGTGACGCGAAAATTTGTAGCCTGCCGGAATTACCAAGCTTGCTTTCAGTCCTTTTTGAAGTACTTAGTAGTTCAGTTGACAAAGTTTGTTTGCTCGTTCAGTGAAAATTGCCATGATTTGCACCGAGTGTTCTGTGAAAAAGGAATAAAAGAGTTTAATTAGTCCTGGGAAATTCGAAGGAATAAATTATAAATAATTAAATTATAGATGTTTATAAAAATAATCAATTCTCAAAAAAAAACGCATCGACATAAAAATGACTCGAACAAATCAATGAAATATACAGATTTACTATTGCGACAATAAGCTACTATCTAATATCTACTATCATACTATCTTTATAATAGAATGAGCACTAATTCATGTGACTGTACTGGGTCGCTTTTTAATTTAGTCTGAAATATAATATCCTTATCTTCTGTTGGTTAGATTTGTATGACTTGACGGTGGCTGTCAAAATTATAGTGTTTTGAGTCCTTTATCCTCAGTGGAATCACGGATTGCCTGTTAATCCCTGGATTGTTCTACTTGCTTATAAATATGATGGTCCAGTCGAAGAAGCTGAAAGAAGAGCCTGCACTAATTTTTGAGCAATTATCATTCAGATAAGCCAGCGCATATACCGTTTTTACAAAATAACGCTGGCCATCTTGTAATCCTAGCTTGATGCATGTTACTCTGCGATTGTGAGTCGACCACTGAGTATCCTTTATTCCACCAAGACATTCTGGTCAGAGTCCAGTTTGACTTCACATTTTTCCCAGAAGTTACCTTTCAAAGCTATATTCTCCGGATCGATACTCTGACACTTGGACCAGAATTTCAAATATCACTGCCACGGGTTCGAACCCGACAAATGTTGCAGCGAAGGTTAGTACTGTACCTGCTATCTCATTCAGAATATATGTTTGTATTTAATGGTACGTGTAGTGAGGATTAGTTATGTGCACAGTTTTATCGCATGACAACAGTTTTCAGCTTTCACAGGAAATTCACGTGTATCACATGAATTTTTCGCAAGGAGCTAACGCCATCGCTATAAGCGTTTAACTTACAAAGATAGAGGATAGAAATGTAAAACTATAGCTATCCTATTTGAAAGCCAAGTAGCCTTGAAAATGCTTGGATCGCCAGTGATTATACCAACACTAGTTTTTGACGACAAGTTCAGACGACAATCACAATAGAGTTATCGAGGGTGACAATCGGGCAAATTAATTGGCGAGGAGAGTAGCTTAAACAGGGATTATTGGAACTAAATCCTTATGCGCAACTGCAATGAATCTCATTTACTGAGCTCTGAAGGAAAAAAGAGTAGAGATATTGCAGTTGGCTCTCGGGTAAAATGACATGTGTAGCAAAATCAATCAATTAAATTAGGAATATTTGGCGAAACTTACAACTGTTGAGTTATCAGTTGAGTTGCAGCTACTCAGGCAAACTACTAAATAGCAGCTACTCAAACAAACTTATTACTTTGTTAAGCCACTCAAACAAACTGATGAGTTGTGCGATACAACACATGCGCAGTACATCAAATGCACAGTACAATCATAAGCAGTACAACATTCACGCGGTACAATATGTACAACAATACAACACATACGAAGCACAATACATATGCTGTAGAAGAATTACGTAGAGCAATCCATACGCAGTACAAGCCACATCCAAACCAAAAAACATGCAGTATACCACTTACGCAATACATAATTACGCAGTTCATTACTTACTACGTACATCAGATACGAAGTACAATACATAAGCATTAGAAGCATAAACAATAAACAATATATGCAGTACAATATCAAAACAGAACGCATCATACTCAGTTAATTCATAATCGGTACAACAAATGCACAGTACAACACATCATCAGTACAACAACAAGCAGTACAATACATTCTCAATATAATTCATTCGCAGTAAAACTCATTATGATTATACTAAGTGTATAATGTACAGGGAATGTACTGTACCGCACAGATATCGTACTGCCTATGAATTGTACTGCGTATGTATTATACTGTTTATGTCTTGTACTGCGTTTGTATTGCACTACGAATGTGCTATACTTTGTACATATTGTACTACGCAGTCATTGTACTGTGTAAACATTGTATTGCTTATGATTGTATTGCGTACGTGATGTACTGCTTGTGTGTTGTATTGAATATGGATTGCTGTACTGCCTATGTGAGGTACTGCTGAAACAATGTATTACGTACGCTTGGTAGGATATATGTATGGTTGTACGTATATTACAACAGTTTGTTTGAGTATCAGCCAATAAATTTCTGCAACTTATTCGATCTTTTTGCTGTTTTTGGGGAATAATAAACTTAAAAAGTGCTTTGAATTTTGTCGTTAGCTTTCTCAAAGTAAGTCAATGATGTCGAAAATCTTCACTTTGTATTGTTCATACTTATTAATTGGCTGTTATTTGATTTGTATAGATGTTGATTTTTTGCCGTTTGATCACCGATGAAAATTTCCAAAATTATTGCTAAATTATTTGTTTACTTTATCAATGTTTATGAATGTCTTTGAAGATTTCTTTCTCACTCTAATCGGACAATGCGTACAAATCTCGAATATTGTGAAGACTTCGTGTTTGCTGCTTATGTACGCTTATGTAGTCCTTCACAAATATCTTTTCTAACTTTTCTAGATAGAGATACTGAAGTGCAACTCGTTGATTTGCACTGTTTGCGAATTCAGGATACTTATTTAACACTTTCCAATTTGAAAAGGTTGTATTCTTTGATAGTAGATGATGAAAATTTTGTGTATCAATCGTTGCCGGAAATTTTGGCACTAGTGCTTCTTCAATTGCTGTTTTCTTTTACGGCTTGAACGCTGTCAATCTGTCGAAAATTGAGATATCGGGGTTCGGTATGTATAATTTTCGGTTTTTGATCATTTTACTGGATTTTTTTTGTGGTAGGAAGGTGAAGGTTGTTTACACCCTGAGTGTGGGACTCCCAGACGCAAAATGCTTTTGGACTACCCACTAAACACCTTACCTGTCAACCTGAGAACCTAGCCTGGAACCGTTTTACACATTACTTCGGGCTAGGCCTCGCGTTCCTACGCCTAGAGGCGCCTTCAGATTATGGGAATCTCTTTTCTAACGGGAAGGAAGGGAAAGAAAGGAAGTGCTAGAAAAGAGATCCATCCATCCCCGATGCCTCCAAGCGCTCCAACAAAGCTTATTTCAGTATCAGCACTGCTCGAGCATATTGCGCCACGCGATTTCAATTGCCAACTTTTTTCAGTATTCCTCCTACGATAGTTTCTGGACAGAACTTTCCAATTTCGCTGAGGAGGTCCCCTCGCTGCTGTCTCCATCTTTTACAGTAGAAGAATGTGTGACAGGCGTCATCCGGTTCCCCTGCACAAAACACACATTTAGGAGACCGTGCTCTGTCAATTTTGTATAGGTAGGACCGAAAACAACCGTGCCCGCTTAAGAGCTTGGTCAAGTAGAAATCGGTCTCACCATGCATTCGACTGAACCACGGCCTCAGGTCAGGGATCAAACGTGCAGTCCACCTTCCCCTTGTTTCTTGCTCCCAGGACTGTTGCCAATCGCTGAGAGAGCGACGTCTCTCTTCCCTGGTGATCTCTTCTCTTCGGTGTTCGCCTCTGCGCAAGTAAATACTTCTGCGCTCTCTCGCAAGGAGAGTGATGGGTATCACCCCTGCGATTCCCTGCACTGCCACCCCGGAGACCGTTCGATATGCGCATGCGATTCGCAATGCTCCTTATCTCTGCACCTGTGCCAACCGCTTCCGGTGTAACTTGTTTAACTCATTAAGAGTCGTCTCCTTGATGTGGTGGGCCCCCCTATGTTGACCACTAATTGGGTGAGTGTCGTCACACGCGCTGCAGCCTTGTCAGCTACTGCCCTGATTTGTTGGGAAAAACTCATCTTCGAGTCTATGAAGACGCCCAGGTACTTTGATAGGCCGTACTCTGGCAATTTTCTTCTTCGTTACGATGACCACTTCGGTTTTTTCCAGTGCCAGCTTGAATCCGTGAGCGGTTATCCAGTCCATTACCCTCCGCATTAACATATTGAGTCTGAGTTGCGGATGGTCTACTGTACAGTAGATCATTTTACTGGATTAATTTTCTTATAGATTCATATATTTCCTGCCATTACAAATGCTCTTTTTTTTCTAGTTGTAAGCGATGTTTTGGTCGTTTGTGAGTTCTAAGGTGTCCTTGTACCTGATGATTTTTGTATCTTAATTTGAAGGAATGTGGCTTAATTCTCATTAGAAACTGCTGTATTTCTATCATGTAGTAGTATAGTTAGGGTCTTTCGATTTGTCTGTGATTTTAAGTCCTAGCTCTGAATTTGGGATATTTTTGTGATTTTATGTTTTATATTTATTTATTAAAATTTATGAATTTAATTGGATGTGCTTCATGGGCTGACTTAAATTTATATATAAGGATTCTTATTATGGAGCTATCGGGATTAAATTTAAGGTAGCAACTCAATGTTCTTAGGCTGGTTGTTTCCTTCAACAACTAGCCTTAGGCTGGTTGTTGAAAAACCAGTTTCCTTAGGCTGGTTTTTCCGAAGAAGAATCCAGATCGTATGATCTTTTCACATAGGGTATGAGTCTATGATGGTATGTTTTTTTTTTTAACTGAGTTTCAAAAAGGGGAAAGAAATTTTCTTCTCCTTGTCGAATCTGGGAGCTTTTGTTGCATCTGACGGCTTTCGCGGTTTTTTAAGAATTGCCTATGGACATTTTACCCACGTGGGATACTCCTATGTATCAGAGAACATGAATGCGATTTATGTTGCATTCAATTTTGATCATTTATTAGACGGTTAATTATGACTATGCGGTACTTTTGATAGAGTTGCTGCTATGCCTGGCAGTTGATCTGCTTAGTTCCATCACGGAATCTCAACGAAATCTTCGCCGTTCAGTGCAGAAAGCATGTATGTTATTACGTTCGTGGGGTTTTATTTCAGTCATACAAATAGTGCCAGGTTGAATTCCAGACACGAAATCCTCTGTAGATTTCCATTATCTTCTTGATATTGACTGCAATAAAACTCGTTCGCTTCGTACAGACTCAAAGAACTATTTTCATAAAGAATTGGTGGTAGCCCTACTGATAACACTCATGAATCAACAATTTTTGGACCCATCATTGACTAAGGTCAGAAATTGGTTTCATGGTGAAGATTACATTATTTTCATTATTGTTTGAGTTTTAAAAAGTTGCATCCTATTTCTGACAATTAAAGCAAACGATAATCCCACAATTAGAGGGTCAAAAGCTTTTTTTTGCTGCTTTAACTCACTGTTTGTTTTTTCATCTTGAATTTCTGTATCCTAGAGCCAACCCTCTCAACCAACTTACCTTCACTTTATTGGTATAAAGCGGTTGCTAGTATATCTTGTGTTCATTGCTCTAGTACTTTGGGGATCTCTATATACATAGGACTTCTGCTGCAGATGCAATGGCCGATTTAGTAATAAATTTTTAAACACCTGTAACTTTTTATAAAGACAATTTCTAGAATCAAAATAGGTACCAATAGATGCAACATACTTTTTTCAACGAGATTCAAGTGCATTTATTCCAGTTTTGTAGAAACCCGAGTTTCTGGTTCGAAGAAACTCCTCGAAGGCATTTTTGACAGCAGCTTCATTATTAAATCTTCCAAAAAGTGATCCAAATGTTTAAGGAAATCGTAAACTGTTGGTGAGAGGTATGGTAAATATGAAATGTGAGGAAGAGCCTCATAGCACAACTCGTTTCAGCAGTATCACTTCAAAGCAGTATCACTTCATCCCTGTTGACAAGCATAGATCGTTGGACTATCAATTTCTGATGCATTTCACCCAGTTGATCACAAACTTTTGCTGCATTGATGGTTTCGCCAGGTTGCAGGAACGAATAGTGGATAACTCCAGCTACAGACCACCAAACAGATACCACTATTTTCTTTGGATGTAGGCTTGGTTTCGGCATGTGGCTTGGCGCTTCATCGACATCTAGTCATTAGGCTGATCGGCGACGATTATCGCATAAAATCCACTTTTCATCGCAGGTCACAATTCGTTGCAAAAACGGTGCGTTTTTGTTGCGGGAGAGAAGAGAACTTCCAAATATCCATTCGACACGTCATGTTTTGCTCGGTAAAATCTTGCGGAACCCATTTATCAAGCTTTTTCACTTTTCCAAGTTGTTGCAAGCGGTGGAAAACTGTCAAATTGTGAACGCCTAATTTCTCGACAAAATCCCTTATAGAGCGAGGCGAAGGTCAGACTCCACTAACACACGCGGCTCGTCGTTATCGGTCCATTGTCCTGGGTGTCCACGTGGCTCACTTGCAAGGTCCATATCTCCGGATCGAAATTTTTCCGGATCGAACCACCACCGAATGGTTCGTTAGCCAACTGTATCAGGCCCAAATGCGCTGTTGATACTCCTCGTTGCTTCCGTTGCGTTGCGCTCTTATTTAAATTCATATAGTAAATGTAGCCGTTTTTTGATTCACTTCCATGTTCACTTTTTATTTTTGTGTTTACGATCACTATGAAGTGCAAAACAGAAATGACTCCATAAACCAAGGTAGCAGTATTTGACTTCAATATATCATATATATCATTTGCGTCGCCATTTGCCAACACAAAACATCAAAATTGCAACCAACTTTATGTCATTGCTGAATTAACCATTTGATCTGCAGCAACATAATACTAGGGAGATAACCTGAGTGAAGCTCTTTCTTATAAAAGAAGATATTTCGAATTGTTTCAAAATCCACTTGGTTTTCCTTACTTATGTCTTGCAAATTTAATGAGATGAGATGACTGTACTTAGCCGTTAATACAATATAAAATATGAGATCTTCTGTCATTATAACCTAGTTGGATCGAAAAGTCGACTACCTGCAGAGTACACAGTTCATCTTGTCCGCTCTAATGCGCTTCCTTTTTTGTTTTGTGCACTAGTTTTCTGGACCTCCCCCTGAGTGATGCAAGTTAGGAAACTACGCAAAGACCTTTGATTGCCCTAATTTTAAATTTTAATTTTTTTTTTCCTTTATGATTAAAAGATGTAGGCTATTCAGATCTTGAGAGTCGGGCTCCCAATAGCGTAAGCGATATGATACCTCCCCAGTTGAACCGAGAATCCTCGCATGAACTTTTAGTCATATTAATTCGAACTTGGCCTCTTTAGAGATCATTTCTTTAATAGAGATGATGAAAAATAGACGGACTCCTGAAATGGTGAGCGCCAACCCGTAGCAAACCCTTCATTGTGAAGAGAAGCGCCTAAGCGGAGTACAACACGCAGTTCTTCATGTCCTTTAGACCTTGCATCTATTCCACTTAATTATTTGTAGAACACTGTTTGACATGTAATACACGTATAGCAGACATCTTCGGGAATTTTTGGGTATAACAAGCAGGTAGTAGGATGTGACTTTTCCATTTTCTACAGGTAAGACTATAAAAATCCGTGGCCGCAGAGAAACTGAAGCGGATAGTTATGTGTCTGACTACACATGCACTCCAACCGGCTCGTGTTTCGTTTTTCCGCCGTTTTTCCCGCGAGAAAGGGAGAAATCTTCCTTTTACTGTAGCTAGCTTGAGCTGTGTCTACTTGACATTGCATCTGGTGGCTGATGTCATTATGCTATTAGCATAACCCACCTAAAGCGAATCATTCGACAAAGCCTCAAAATTCAAAAACTAAACCACGGTTATCTACCAGTCCTGAAGTCGTGTTGCTTTGGTTGTTTCAGCGGATCCAATGGCCTCCTTGAGTATCTCACTGATTTTCATTTTCCCAGCGGCACTTAGCATACATAGGGCCGATACGTAGATAGAAGCTTCAGGTTCCTATTCTATTTGCAGATAAGGACAAGCATAGCTTCCTTCTAGCATTTTAGGAATGCAATTCTCTGCAGACGGGCGTTGAATGTTGTAAGCAAAGAATTTACATTGTCAGGGCATAGATGGTAAACAAGTTGTAGGATCACCGCTGATTTTCCATCTAGTCCCGTTGTCTTGTCTCGATTTCCATGGATGTATCGTTTTCTCCCACACGCTCGCAAAAGGAAGCTGGTATATAAAAATAAAAAGATATAAAAGAGATATAAAAAGAAACTGCCCGTGCGACATGGTCCATTTTCTTCGCCTCATGTGAGCAGGGTATCTGTGAGAATACTATTTTTTTGTATGACAAACCTATATCCAAAGGGGCTTTCAATACCGATCCTGCGAAAACTTTTAGTGATAATAATTTTGCTTTGGTTTGGAGGTTAGAACTTTTTACGTCCTCAGTATCTAAATCCCAGCACTAACCAAACTAACGAAACACCTCCCCTGTCCTACCGGAAACTTGGCCTAGAACTGTCTGTCAAGTAACCTCTAACCAAGCCTCGTTCGTCTTGCCTAGCGGCGCCTTTAGGTTAGGGTAAAATCTTTCTTTCAGCAGGGATGGTTGGGAAGGAAGAAGATTGCTGCCAGAGACACCGCCCTTCTCTTTACGCTATGAAACCCTTCTTGTTGACAATAAGAACCATCTGCATGTGAATAAAAAATTAAAACAAATCAATCATAATAATATTTGTCATCATAACAATAAAAAAATGGTTGTTCTTTCCAGGAACGAATATGTAATCTAGCACAGGCCTTTGTTGGCCATTAGGTCTCCGCATATGCTTGTATCTTTAGAGATGGCCCTTTTTTGTCATCCTTCATTTTTCCTTGAGCTCCTTTTCATTTTTCCTTCCCGCATAAGGAGTTGTTTGGTATTCGTCACGAAAGCAAGAGTTCAAACAATCCTGCAGGACGTCCAGTTATGTATGCTATACATTGCTCCTAATTGAACTTCGATTACAAGGTACTGTGTGAGTTTATAATAATGGTTCCATAGGCTAGAAAATTTTACCAGAATGAAAAGTCCGGGCATTTTTCCTCAACGAATTTTATTCTACTGGACTTCCATTTTCCGAGTTTCTTGTTCCGGATTTTTTTTTCCAAAACTATTGAGGGATTTATACAGAATACAAGAAATAGTATTTAGTATACAGAATTAAAAAACGTAACGACTTAAAGGAAATTGAATGGAGCTGAGGAATCTTTAAGGAAACTTTACGAAAATAAGCTTAACCATTCGCAAACTTACCGAAATTTCGAAACTTATCGAATTTTCCGCAAATTTTCGAACCGGTCACTGTAACCAAGGACTTCAATATTGGGAAAATCGTAGATTCTACGAGAGCTACGCTTAGACTACAAGGCAACTTACAGACATTGAAGGGTTTGTTTTTATTATGGTTAAAATGTAAGTTATTATTTGCAATGTTCATTCGTGTTGTGAAGGCAGTTTAAAAAAAACTGATCTGTAAATAACTGTATATTTTTCTCTGTAAAGGAAGACACAGTTCGTCCTTAATCCTCCGCTTGGCAATCAACAACGATGGTTTTGAGATGATTTTCGAACTCCGCTCGTTTTGCAAAGCGGTCTTGCTTTTTCAGCAATGATGTTTAGTGTCTTCGCAAATGTAAAATGTGTTTAATTGTTGAAAATGACGTTTAATATCCACTGCAAAGATAGATACCATAAGAGCAGGTACAATTATACCTTACACAATAAGGTCCAGATCATGGAGTGAATAATCGCACTATTGATAAATATCACAAAAATCTTTTGCATTTTGTTGGAATGTTGGAACTTAGTAGTTTACACCTTATTTTTTCTAGTTTGCTTCCTATGATCTCCTTCTCTCGGCTATGCAGAATTTCATGATATCTGTTTCTATTCTACACTTAGTTTCAGATTTTACAGTAAATACAATTTAACAGTAAATACAAGGATTGATTTTGAACCAATAGCTTCCATTTGTACGAAACATTTGATATTAATATCCGTCGGAAATATGAGAAAACTTCTGTACAACTCCACTTTGTGCGACCCTAAATTGCAACTAACAGTTACCAAGGATGTTCTCTCGAGCTATAATATATCTCTCCCATTCTTTTCTGGGTTGGATCAAGTCCGCACTTTATTGACTTCCATAAAAAGTTTTCACAATAGAAACTTTCTTATCTGCAATCGTATCTTTCGATTCTTTATTGTTAGAACGCTTGTCAAAGCGTTCCTTCATAAGGATTATCTACTGCTTTTTAACACACTATCCGCTTGCTTATTGTATCGTTTAAAGGATTAGCAGCAGTAGCAACTTCGTCAATATTTAATTGTTACTGGTTTTGTGAAAGTAGCAGAATCGAACAATAGTTAATTTGAAGATGTTCGTTCATTACTTGCCATTTGATGGAGTCAAATTGCGAAATTTATAGAAATAGTTTATTTCTGGGATGAATTGAATTTCTGTTTATTTGTTTATAAATATTACTTTCAAAGTCCACAGCGAGAACAAATTAATATCACGAATTAATATCGTTGAAGTTTGACAGAGTTTAATTAAATAGCTCGAATGTATTTAACATGAAATTGTTTAAATTGCGACGAAATGGTCCTGGAATAGATGATCCCAGTGAAAAGCATAGCATAGCCACAATGGAAAGGTGGATATCGTGGTGGCCAAACTGGTAGTGTAGCTAACAAATACTGATTTTTTGTACTAATATTTGGTGAGAGTTAGCTAAAAACTCTCTCGATCACTGGTCCTGTCAGGAAAAACACAAAACCGTCTAAGAATATGTAACGTATTCCGATATGTAGCCGACACAAAAACATACAAAAAAAATCTAGATACATGAATAAATAAATAAAATAACAATAAATTTTGAACATAACAATCAATTTTTTTTTTGGTTAAGTTTGTAATTTGTACTCATATTTTTAAGTTAACAGAAAATCATACGAGATAAAATAGAACTAAGAATAAAATTAAAATAAAAATATTAATAATTTGTTTTTAAGATTTAGGTATTAAGTAATATTTAGTTAAATAATATTAATAAGAAACAAAAAAAAAAAATAATAAAAGAAGTCTCAGTAAAACAAATGTCAGAATACAAAGTCTCAGGAAAAAATTCTCAGTAGAAAAATAAACAAAAAACATTTACGGGAACGCTTTTGGGAAGAAATTTTCCAGAAGTGCTTAGCCGCAGAAGCCCTCGAGTCACAAAATCTTTGAATGACAAAGCCCAAGAGAACATTTTGATTAAGATCCATGCCAAGAAGATAGTAAGCAGGCAGCAGAGGTGGTCAGGATGCATCGCAGTGGAATTCATTGAAGTCTCGGAATCAAGCATAGGTGGTTAGAGTATTTAATCTGAATATTTTGTATATCTGTTTGACTTCAAAATATGCTTCGGGTTGAACAGGTTTCGATTCAATGATTTTTTTTCTAGTTGTATGATTGTGCAGAAATTTCAAAAAGCATGTGGTCAATAATTTGCTCGAATGACGTCAAGTTCAATGTTAGTCCTTGTTTTATGAGGAAGAAAGTGGGCTGCACGAGGTCCTCTTGGTGTAGAGGGTCCCAAACTATTGCTTTGCTCGTGACCGTACATTGTGCTGAGTAAGTGGGAGTATGGTTATACTGAATCGAACCTGAGCCCGGCGGCGCGGAGGTTACATTGGTTCTTTGGAGGAAAATCCCTGCCAGCACTGGGGTGTCTCCCCCTTTCATTTATATTTTTTTTGAAAAAAAGAGGCGAGGATGATTAATTCGAGAAATGAAAAAAATTCTCGTATTCAAGGTGCAGTTTTTTAATTAGCCATATCTTCTTGCACGGGATACCTTTATTCAGCTCTTGGTATTGGTAAGCTTCTTCGGTTTTGCCATATTTTATTTTGGTCATATGACTTTTGCGGCTCTTTTATGTGCATTTAAGAGACCTGTCATTGTTTCTTATATCCTCTGTGTTGAGACATGAGTAAATATCAATTTGATTGGAGTACGCAGAACAGATTCATGGCTAGACAGGGAACTGCCTAACATATCCTGACTTAAGTGTAGTTCTTCAATTAAGGACCTTTTACATTCTTGATAAAAATGGAAAATATGATTGGTCAATGTGCGCAGGAACCAACAGAAAAAACATATGCTGCAAGAATCAACCAGGTGGCAAAACACTACACTGAGACAACTAAAGAGGCTAGAACTGCTCGTAGCTATCAAAAATCCTTACGGCCAAGCAGAGCATGTCCAGGATGAGTATAAGCGAGAAGAAGTTGTATTGCATTGACAGCCAATATTTCGGTAAGATTTATTACATAAATTATTGAAGTGTAACCTTAAAGTGTGCGTGCATAATTTAAAAAAAAGTGCCGATCAAATTAATCTGAAAAATCAACAGGTTAGTTGTCATATTTGAATGCTCAGAATAGACGGCGGATGAAAATTCTCAGCATTAAATTTATTCAGATTTAATCGATTTTTTGGGTGAAAATCCCGATTTCCGAAAAAATTTTTGTTCATTTTCCACCATTTTTTTCAGTGCAAGGAAGCTTTGAAAAACTTCTTTTATTTGACATTTTTGAGAGCTGCTAACGTGCCTGCCGGTTCTTGGGTGTTTTTTTTTCATAAAAACTGTAGCATACGACAATGGGCTAGAAAAATTAAAAAAAATGTTTTCTGTACAGTATGAGGCAAATGAAGTGCATGTTACAAGTTTCATTAGAAAATGTCTTTTAATCAATTCAAAATTAAGCTACGAACATTTTTTTTTACTTTGAAGGTGTTTTCTTTATACGCCGACGATAGGTATATGTTAACATTTATTGTGAAATGGACTTTTTAACAGTCAGTTTCTTGAGTTCGTGTAATGCGAGCTCCGTGTTATTCGAAGGTTGCTACAATTTTTAATCATACTATTGGGAAACTCGTATTATTCAGGTACCTTGATATTCACGGGATGCCTTTGAGGCGTCTACCTTCTTTCACTGCTTAGAAAAATCGTCTTTTCTATTTCCTTTTTGAAAGTATATATATATATCTTAAAATTATTATGTACAAAGGGCATACAAATCTGAGCGATATATCTGTATTTCTCTCGCTCGAGTACGAAATTGTTCGATTGATGTTCGATTTTCGGAAAGTGAAAATTTTCGAATGCGCTTTTCTCCTTAGGAGTGCGAACTCCGCAAAAATATATGTTTTTATGTGTTGTTTTCTTTTTAAATGGTACCGATAGAATGATGGTAGGGTGAAAATTGTGGGATTGGTGACCCGGGATGGTCGATTTTCGAAAAGTGAAAATTTTCAAATTTCCATTTCAATTTTTTTTTTCTTTACCATGGATCTTATACCAGGCGTCATGTGTAGGTAAGTTTCTTCCACGATTCTACACGTAAGATAACTTTACACTTGGGTTTCTTTAAACAGAGTTTTTCAAGTTACTGTTGAAAGAATCCTCAAACGAGTTAAACCCATCCAGATGGAACTTTAAACACTTGTTTAGAACATTTATCGCTTTTGCGCAAACTAGAATCTTGAAATTGGTTATGTTTGCATGAATGGTCGAAATTCTAGTATTTGGGATAGCCATTATGGTACTCAAAATAAAAGTTCCTGGTTTTTTTTCATTTCAAATGACCCATCTCGGTGTTACGATTTAATAGTTTCCCCAGTAAAATAGTGAAAAGGTAACCTTCATTTAAAGTACGTAGAAGGAGTCGAATATACCAATCATGTATGTCAGGAATGACCCAAGCTGGTTTGACCCGATATCCTAGTTCTGTTGATAATTTACCACGCCAAATGGTTTTGTTTTTAGTTTTGGGTTGGGGGGTGAAGGCAATTTACGCCCGGAGTGTGGGACCCCTAGGAGCGCATGCTACCAGACTACACACCCCCCCTCAAAAGAGACCCTAGCCTGGAACACATTGTTTGACACATTACTTCGGGCTAGGCCTATTTTAACTTCACTCTAGGTCGCCGTCAGCGTAGAGAAATCTCCCCTCTGCGGGAGGGGGCAGGATGGAGGAGGACTGCTGGAAAGAAGACCCCTTAGACCCCGCGCCCAAGGTTATCCATGGTACATTTTTTGGCAGTAAGTATTGCCCCGTAATGTGCCACACAGGTCCATTTTTCGAAACTTTTCAGCATTTCTCCGACCAGATTGCGTGGAGAAAGCTCTCCCATCACCTCCCACAAGTCCTGCAGCATCCTGTTCCATTTTCCACAGTTGAAGAAGATGTGACATGCGTCATCCCTTTCCCCTGGGCAGAAAATGCAGTCTGGGGACCGTGATTTACCAATCTTGTGCAGGTAAGACTGAAAATACCCATGCCCGCTAAGAAGCTGAGTAAGGTAATAATCAGTCTCACCGTGCCTTCGATTTAGCCATGATCCCACGTCCCCTATAAGGTGGGCAGTCCAGCGGCAATTAGAGGCGCCTTCCCAGGACTGTTGCCACTCAAGTATTGTGCGCTGCCTCTCCTCTCGGTTGACAGCATCTCTTGAGCCCTCCACTTTTCGGTCATAAATTCTCCATCGTTCTCTAGCAAGGAGGGCGATGGGTATCACTCCTGCGATCACCAACACCGCCGACTCAGAGACAGTGCGGTATGCAGACCCAACCCGCAAAGCTCCTTGTCTCTGTACCTGGGCCAAGCGCTTTCGGTACAGCTCCTTACTGAGAGCTCCAGCCCAAACCTCAGAGCCGTACAGTAGCACTGACTGTACAGCACTCATGAGAATTCGGCGTTTGCTCAGTGTGGTCCCACCAATGTTGCACATTAGTCGACTTAAAGCTGAGACGGCCTTTTTCGCCGTTGCCCTGATCTGTTCCGAAAAGCTCATTTTGGAATCGATCAAAAGATCCAAATATTTTATTGCAACCTTAGACTCAACCGACGCATCTCCGATCTGGAAAGGAATTACCGTGGGAATTCTTTTCTTCGTGAGAATGACCACCTCGGTTTTCTCTAGTGCCAAACTGAACCAGCGGGTGGTCATCCATTCCCTCACTTGACGCATTAGCATTCCCAGTCTGCGCTGCGCATGTTCGACTGTGCGTCCGGTGACCAGTGCTGCTATATCATCTGCATAGCCGACCAAGCGCGACTCATCTGGCAGCTCAAGCCTCAATAGCCCGTCATATGAGGCGTTCCACAAGTCTGGTCCAAGTATGGTGCCTTGCGCTACACCAGACGTTATCTCCATACTTCGCCGCCCATCTTGTGTGTCATAGAGCAGACTGCGGTCCTTTAAGTAATTCCTCAAAATCCGCATCAGAGGCCAAATGGTAACCACTGTTTTAAATTATGAAAAACAATAAAATATTTGGGAAAACGAATCAGGAAAACATTGTGTCAATATTAAAGTAACTCATTATTGAGCTTTATAAGTGGCTTAAAAAAACATATGCTAACAAAAAAAATTGAACAAGAAAAGAGAAAGAGAAAGTTAGGAGGTAGCGTAAATAGTCAGTTCAATTATTGACGATTATTTTCTATATTTTATTTAATCTCTCAATTGGGATTGGTACAGGTATTAGTTTAGATTTAGTTTATTTATTTAGTATTTGATTGCAGAGATATTTCAAAATACCTTTTCCATCTCAAACATTTTTTTTTTCTTGAAATTTGTAAAGTTATTTATAAGAGTAAGAGTAAAGAGTATTATTTGTAAGAGTAAACTTACATTTATATTTAGACGGAGATTCCCGATACAATAAACTAAACAACAAGGTTAAGACGTAAAAATAAAGTTTGTTTTATTTCTGCAGGTTTCCATCCATCAGCGCCTCTCCCTACCATACCAATGGCTCAGTACGAGTAGTCATCATCCAAGTAAGAACCCAGATTTATAATGGGTCGGTTGGCCCCACTAATGTGGCAGTAATGTGGCTGAGGAACTCTATGATCATTGACGAAAACAAGTCTGCAAATTGGCAGCCATGGTACGCAATAGTAAGTTTAATATTGACCGCACCGAGGGCCGTTTGCAGGAATACAAAAGAAAAGAAAACTAAACCCTAAAATGTTCTACACACTGTGAAATATGGTAGTGGCATGGTTATGGTTTAGTTTGGAATATTTGTTTAAAAGGACAAATCTTTGAATAAACCAGGTCACTTGTCAAAAACAATGCTTACTGTGAAGATTGTTTGCATGTAGGTCCGTTCTATCTTCCCGATGAATTCAAAACACTTACCCAGCCCCTAGCATTAAATTCAATGGAAAATTTTAGGGGAAAACCTAAACCTGAACCATTTGGTTGCCAATAGAAATGAATTGAAGGAGCTGTTACAACTAGAATGCAACAAAATCATTCCGATGTTCAATGCAGAGAAGATGAGCAGAAGTGATAACGAAAACGGAATAAGGTGAATCAGGTATTGAAATTATCAAAATACGATGACGCATACTTATACTTATGACGCATACATATGAATTTTATCGGACTATTATCCCATTGCCTTATTTTATTGATTTTTTGACCGTTTGATAAATTTTTCAATTTAGTTTCTGCAGAATAAGAAAGTTCTTTAATATGACTTCAAATTCATACTCGCACAAATAAGCTATATCTACCTTCCTTCTTCTTCCTTCTTACGATTCGATAATTTTTCGCCAATTTATTAGTTTGTGGTTATCATTTATAACTCAGACTTGTAGATTTTTCATATACTCTTCCTGTTTTTCGTTTTTTTAAATATGCCTGGGGACAGTTCAGACTTAATTTTAAGAGCTTTCAAGAAAAATTCATTTTCGTAGAGTAAGCTTAGGAGTTCTTAAAATTATAACACATGCAACATGTTGGAAAGAATTTTTTTTTAAATTATCGCGAAACCACATTCGAAACTTTTTTACTTTCCATTCAGTGGTTCCAATATTGCAACCTTCTGAAAGGTTGCAACATTTTCACGAGTTTCCATTTTCGGAGTGAGTTTCATTTTTAAATAAACAGCTGCATGTTCTGAAATAAAACTAAACTTGGAAATTCATCAGCATTTTCATAACTTTTAAAATGTTCAATGCAAAACATTTTGCTTACAGCAGTCTTAAAAACTCTAACTTGCGTATGACATTCATGTGAAAATCAGCAACGATAAAAATAGCTCAGATTTTTCATTTTGGTTTGAATGGCAAGAGCTTCACCTCAACTTTAGTAAAGTTGGATTCTGTAGAAAAGCAGCATTTGCTTTTTCCTCCGTGTGGCGACAACAAAAGGATACATTTATATTAGCTTAAGTCGCTTGAAGCTTCGCTACACGAGGAAAATTTTAGTCTTTGCTTCGAACTAACTGGCTTTGCTCTTGTTAATAAAGAAAAAGCATCATAAATAGTTTTTCTGTCATCCACAAGCTGGAAAAAAATTGTAACCTTTTGAGAGAGATGAACACAAACCCAACGCTAACTTTTGTGAAATATAAAATCCTTTTTAGTTTCATTGTATGAAAATTTATGCTACATTTGTGCGACATCGTGCTAATAAACTTGAAAAGAACTTTTGGAAAATAAATAAAATACTCATCAGTGTTATTAGCACTAATTAGCTTGACTTGGCTTGCACAAAATTTTCAAGCGATAATAAATGACTGAATTGGAATAATTACACTTCCACAACTGCATCACTTCGAATATTTAAAAATAAAGCTCCTCCGTTCAAGTGCAGGAGAGTTAAATAACATGCAAGCAGAATTAAGTGTCGAAAAGTTTGTCGAGATAAATAGACTGCTGTAGCCGTAAGTTAATAATCCATCTAAGACTGACCTTAAAAAACCCTCAATGAACTATTTTCAATAAAATTTCGTACTAAAAGCAACTAAGTCATCAAATGTCTTAAAGGTCAACAAACCAAAAATCGTTTAGCAACTGTCAGAAACACTGACCAAGTCCCATGTTTATCATTTATAGCTTCACTTTTCACCAGCAATCCTTGTGGGTGAATAGAATGTGATGACAATATCGTATCCTATCATATGTGGTTCACATATCAAACAAAATGCATGGCTTTGTATTACTTCCTCATTTTACAAGCAGATCCGACGCTATTTCGCTTAAGCTATTGTCCTTGATACAAACGTAATTGCTTCCAACAGAAAAAGCACGAAGAAGTAGATAAGATCTTTTTCTAGTGACTTGAAAGAAGGACGCAAAGGCAACTCTAAGTTGGAGAAGATTAAGAAAACATTTTATTATCCAAAGTTCCCGGGGAAGTATTTTGGCAATCGTAGAAGTATAGTAATTTCACTGTTTGTTGAGCTTTAATTAAATATATCTGAGTATTTGCTTTTACGAACATGTCACTTATAATTGGAAGATAGAAGCGATATAAATTTAGTACTTATTTACCCATAACATATATCGCGTAACCTACACTTTGCTACAACGTCGAGTCAGAGCATTTTTGGTAGAGCTCAAAACGTTAAGGCTAATAGAGAGTTCCAGGTTCGCGACAGCTCTGAATGCTCAGCTATACAAGTATATCGACTGGAAAGCAATAAAGAATATCCTGGAGGCTAGATCACGAGAAATCTTTCCGTAATTTAAGCGAGAATCACTTTTTGAAATTCAACTTCAAACAGTAGAATGTCGAAGATGTCCATCAAATCTCTTCCAGGAACGACATTCATTGAGATTCAATCAGATCTAACATTTGACAATTTCAACGAAGACGCAGCACCGTGAGGGATCTAATTTACAGAATATACCTCCGCGTCACTGGATATTTGAATGTAGTTATCTGGTAGTATTTGCGGGTCCTCCTTAAATTTGATTTAAAAACAAACTTCTGCGTTTGCCGATTTTAGGTTCAACCATAGCATAACCACTAAGAAGCGCTAACAGTCTGGATGAGCATCTCAAAGAAAGAGATACAAATAACCCGTGTAGCAAATAACGCGAGCTTTAGAGCATAGAAATTAAACGACGAAGGAGGGAGCAAAGATCGAATTAACTAGCTTTCGAGGCCTTAATTTATGTGGCAATTCTTTTCTGGTAGAAATGTACATGTGAGTCATCGTGTATGAGTACACGATTTTAGAGAATGTTAACGTGCATCTCCTTGCACCTCCGTCTTCAACACGTTGTGCTTACAAACACAAATGCATGAGGACAATGGTAGCGCACCTTAAAAATTCGCTATGGTGGAAATCGAAATTCGCTATGCTGCCTCGTATAAATTATCTAATTAACCGAGTTTTTGGCTTGATACTCATGAAAGACAAGATCAGAAAAGGCTTTACCCATCGAAAACCATTTTTTAATAGTTATTTAAGGGAAGATGGGCAAGTAAGAACAACAATACCCAACAATATCATCACTCAACAGGAACCTCAATAACTTGTGATTATTGAGAATTGTATTAATTTCGAAGTCTTATGGCGCTTTTATTGATAGTGCCCTCTTGCTGAGCTCTAAAAGGCCCTCAATAGAACAAATAATCTGCTGATGCTGATTGAATTTATAAAAACTTATCCATACTTATTATATTTTTTCGCAAGCTTTCTAAACAACTGCAGGACTATAATATTGAGAAAGGTGGAAAGAGATCAAGCTGGTTTCGAACACGCGTCCCTGCCGCTTCTCATCAGGTGCCAACTCACAGGACTATTTTCTATGTTTCTCAGTAATGGACATACTTCAAAATTTGTGCTTTTTGGAAACCTCTTATTTTTTAAAACAATAGTCAGAACAGTATTGTCTTCTAAACGATGTTCTTTTAGCGGAATGAGAAGTTGCGATGGTTGTTGTCTATGGTTTGACAGCTGACAATGTCTAATAGTGTTGATATTTATGTTCAGTAAGGTTTAGCAATTGATCATGAATCGTTTAGAGCCAGAACCACGCATCCATGCTATGGAAATTTACTTTAAAAAAAATAAATCTGTTCGCAAAGTTCATAGAGCACTTCGTCTATACAGTCAATATAATCTGCCTAGTGAGCAAGCAATTCGTGCAGTTAATGATGTTTTTCGCACTTGTTCTACACTTCTTCATTCAAAACCATCAACAAGATAAAGAAATGTGCGTACTTAACAGAATATTGCTGCTGCAGCGCGAAGTGTCAAAGAAGACGCTTCTTAGTAAGTGTCGATTCGTCGCCGTTCACAATTTGTTGGCCTCAGTCATTAGACTACGCAGGATATTTTACGTATGAATTTTCCCAATATTTGCCTATAAAATACAGCTTGCGCAAATATGAAAGCCAAATAATTATCGTATACGTCGCATTTTAGTCGATTTGGCTAATTTGAAACTGGCCGAAAATGAGTACTTTTAACGAGGAATTCTGTAGTAGTAGCAGTAGTAGCAGTAGTAGTAGTAGTAGTAGTAGTAGTAGTAGTAGTAGTAGTAGTAGTAGTAGTAGTAGTAATGAAGCTCATTTCTGGTTTAATGGCTTCGCCAATAAGAAAGATTGCCGAATATTGAGGGAAGAAAATGCTGAAGCCATAAACGATTCACCACTACACCCATTAAAATTCACTGTTTGGTATGGTTTGCACGGTATCATCGGTCTTTATTTCTTTCGGCGGCTTAAGCCCTTGACAAAGCATCCTTTATCTCTTTTTTCTTATTAGATAAGTTATTTGAGAGTGAAAGTCTCCAAAGTACAGGTTCACCAAAGAAGACAAGGGAAAACCAATTTGACCTTAGAAGATTCCACCCAGTGGTGGCCGTATTGGCGTTTTGTGAAACAATTGTAACAAATGCCAACTTTAAAAGCCGTGGTAGCGCACTCCATTGATATTGAAGTTGATTGACATTTAAATTTGTCTTTTTATAACGTTCAGATTGGTGGGGTTATCTACAGACCGATCGAGTTTGGCTTTTCGGTGTCCTTACGATGTCTGATGGGGTTAGTTCAGAGCGAATTAGTATAGATAAGGACATTCCTCAACGGTCAATTTTAGGTCCCTCTCTTTTGAATGAAGAAATACATTTAAATTAAATTTAAAGTTATCTAAAAGAGCAGGTATCAATAAATTTAATCTTTGAATCGAGACAGAGCTCCTATTTATTTATTTGATTATTTTTTGATATGATGGGATTTATCCTGTTGTAAGAACGCAATACCTAGAAGTCCTGAACTCTTTAGTTATTAGCTGCAAAAAGTGGGAAGCCAAATGGATCAAAAAGAAAATCAATTATGTTCGAGGACTCAAATCAATAAAATGAATGCCGAAGGATAAGCATTTTTGACACTGGAGTATAATTTAGTGGGAAACTAACAATGCATCTGGGGTTGATTTCCAATAGGAGAATCAATTTCATTGTTTACGTGAACTGTGGTTGAAACATCTTTGTATGCTCCTTTACAAAAAGTAATTCGTAGTATCATTCGTAGGCCAATGCTTTTGTGTGGCATCAAAAACCCTTGCATCATGCAGTATAAAAAAGGAAGGAACCAGTTCTGCAGGGCATTCATAGAAACATGGTTAGAAAAGATTACATGAATTATAGTAAGCATTTCTGGAAACAATAATAGAAAAACAATCAAATATTTGCAGCTTTGGGTGTAAGCATGAAAATTCACAATGTTAACTGACTGAAGGAGGAAAGGAGTGTCGAATAAATCCGCTAGAATAGAGCTCTACGTAGATCTACTTAGGAAAGTCCATAAATTAAGTATTAACTTAAGAAAATTGTACACAATTTCATTAAAAAATTACACAAATAAATCAATTTTCTCCTAAGTGTGTATTTTAATAATCTAGATGTGTTTTAATCATTTGTAGCATTTAGCATAGCATATTTGTAGCATTTTCCGCCTCAAAGAGTAGCGAAGCCTAATCAAGGCAGTGAGAAAACATCGTGCAAGCAAACCTCCATCAAACGCTTTGCAACAGCGAAAAAGGTGCTTGTCCATAACATTCTTCCTACACAAGGCGATGGACCGAACGATACCAGAAGCGTAGTGGAGGCTTCGGGCAGTGGAGTCTTCGATCCGAAGTGCCATTCTCCGGGAGCCATCAAAAGTCATATACTGAACAACGTGGAAGGTGAAAACAATGATGCTCAACAACAACAAGACCCTCCTGCTGACAGTATATCGAGAATTTCACCTGAGGACGACCTGATAACGAAAATAGCCGCAGACAGAAGTGAGGAAGAGCGTCTAACAAGAAACATAAGCGCTATAATAAAAGATGAGAAATTCAACGAATGTCCAAAAAAATGTCAAAAAGGACATCAAAAATGGGATTGACGAATTGGAGGACGTCGTTGATAGGATCCAGCACTATTGCCGCAGGTGGCAACGGGCGGAGAGTGAATTGAAAGAGCTTAAGAAAGTTTCAGAAAATAAAACTCCCTTCACCGAAAATGCAACTCCTCTCGTAAAAGGCGAAAGGGCGGCATGTAGCCCACTTAAACCTGACCGTAGGAAAAGGGCGAAGGGGCCGATAACAGTTGTGACAGGAGACATCAGTCAAGGGGAGGAGAAAAATGATGGCTTTCAATTGGTGCGCTCTAAATTGCAACAGAAGGCTGCGAAGAAGATATACCACGCGACAACAAAAGATTCCAAACAGGCGCCCGAAAAGCAAGAAGGCACGAAACACAGCGCAATGCCAAAAAAGACCAATAACAAGCAGCGCAGGGGTGCTCTACTGATCAAGCCTGCAGACGGGCGAACTTACGCCGAGGTCCTCAAGGAAATCAGGCAAAATGTGGAACCCGAAAAAAACGGTGTCTGTATACGAACAATAAGAGCGACCAGAACAGGCGGTCTCCTCGTAGAACTCGGAGTGGAATACACCGACAAGGGACAGTTCAAGGGCTCTGTCAAAGACCTTCTTGGCTCTAAAGCTGTCATCTCGACATTACAGCCAATGGCCTCTTTGGTAACAAGAGACCTTGACTGCAATGCGGATGCCAAAGAACTAGAAGATTCCATTAGGCTTATTCTTCCTACGGCAGAGAGCTTTAGGGTAAGGCTAACGCCTACCAACCCTAGAGGACAAAGGGCGGCAATAATAGATATCCCATAGAAAGACGCTGTGCAACTCCTGGCCAAGGAGAAAATTAAAGTGGGCTGGGTTGTGTGCAGCATACGTCGGAGGGTAGCCCTAACTCGATGCTACAAGTTCCTTAGCTTCGGACACATCTCCTTGAACTGCAAGGGGCCAGATCAAAGCAAACTGTGCTACAGGTGTGGCACTTCCGGCCAAAAGGCGAAAGACTGCCAAAACGAACCCAGTTGCATCTTGTGCAAAGATAAGGGACGGAGGTCTGAAGATCTGGCTCATATTCCAGCAAGTGGAAGGTGCCAGGAGTTCAAAGAGACACTAAGCAAGAAAAGAGCAAAGACATGATCCAAGTCCTGCAAATCAACCTACACCGTAGCTCGACCGCACAAGATTTACTAGACCAGGTTGCAAGAGAGAAAAAAGTTGACTTATTGCTGATATCTGAGCAACACCACAACAAAGAGGAAGCTGGATGGTATTGTGATCGATCCGGCACCGTCGCCATCTGGGTACGTGGTAGGGCTCTACCCACAGCTCAGACTTGCTCCAGCGGACAATTTAATTTGACATTCATAAGCGTCTATTTCACGCCGAATGAGTTAATTTCATGTTTTCAGAACAGGCTCGATGAACTGGAGGAAGCTGTCTCGAGCACGGAAGGCCGAATCCTTGTTGGTGGTGACTTTAACGCCAAGGCAAAAGAATGGAGAATGGCTCTTCCAGACTCGAGAGGAAAAAGAATCCTAGAAATGGCGGCTAGGAGGCAACTTGTCATCATGAAAGTTGGGAACACACCAACTTTTCGACGGGGGGGCTACTTGGGAACTATTCCGGATGTGACATTAGCTTCGGAGTCCTTAGTGCCTAGGATGCACAGATGGAGCGTACTGGTGGACTACTCGGCGAGCGATCATCAGTACATTGCTTTCGCAATTGGCGAGTGTGCTACTCGACGCGTAGTAACCCAACCCTCAACTGTAGGTTGGAATACATCTTAAATAGATGTTGACGCGTTCGCCGCAGCTCTTATGAGAGGTGAAACTATGACGGTAACGGGGGAGCCTCAGCTGAAAACATGGTGAACTCCTCCATGAAGCTCATCAAGAATGCGTGCGACTGCTCTATGCCCAGGCGACGGTCTCGACACAATAAGCCTGCTGTACACTGGTAGTTGGCAGGTGGTGGTCGACCACCACCATTGGTGGTTTTGTGGAATTTCTGTTTTCTGGAATTTGATATCGTGGTAAAGTTGACAGCTGGTATATTTTGAGAAGAAGACTTTTCCGAAGACTGTTGCATTGGTTCTAATGGCTAAAGGTTAGGAGATAAAAGTTTTGTTGAAAACCTTCTTAAATTCTATTGATTTATAACAAACAAATAACTTAATGTGCTTTCAACATAGGAGATAGTGTTTCAATGACTTATCCATATGGAGGTTCTATACCAGCTTTCCAGCAAGGAACCAAATTGTTGCAATAGCAGCGGCCACAAAAACGGCACGAATATCTAAAAGAATACGCTCTTGAAGCGCAAGTTGGTACCTCAAGTTGGTAACTTCAATTCCCACATATTAAGTAAATATCATTGTAATAAAACACCTATGAAAGTCTCTGCACATCTGCAGTCAGCAACGTCAGTATTTTACCAGCAAATTGATTGGAGTTCAATTTGAAGTCAAGTCTTGAGCAGTTGATTCAGAGTCCGTGAACGGCGAGGCAGTCAATACCGGTTGCAAATTGTACCTTAAATGGAAAATCATTTTTTTTTTCAAAAATACATAAGCCGAATTGGTTTTTTCAAACTCATGACCAAATAAATACATAACTAGCACATGCCGCTAACCGCAAAGTTTCGCAATAAGGTCATGATTAGAGGAAAGCCCTAAAGATTGCAAGGCCCCAATTAAACGATGAACTTACAGGATCTATAGACAAGAGTGTGATAGGAAGGTGTGGGATGAAACAGTGAAATTGCTAGCAACTTTCACTCGACCAAAATTGAACTAAGACAAGCACATTCACAGCAACGGCGAAAAAATAACTAGTCGGAACCCACTGAAAAGATATCAATCCAGGAGTAGTACTCGTAAATAACTTCAGAAAAAGCCGATCATATCAAACTCGGCATGACAAAATCAGGCCAGAACAACTCCTACATAAAAAAAAACCGAAATTGCATAATAACATTGGTAACAATTATCAGGCTAAAATTTTTAGTTCAGCACACTATACGAAAAGGAATTCAAGTGGTTGGTTCCTGCCGATCTTCCAATAGAAAGACGAAAGAACAGAAAACTTCCTTTTAGATTCCCGAACCTGGCCTATAGGCGAGTCATTTGGGGAAGGCGTACGAATGTTAAATGACTTCAACAGTTCTTGGAGAACACAAGGCATAATTATAGAGCCACCTTGTTATCTGTTGGATGGTAAATGGATCCTCTATAAATAATTGTACTATACACTGCCAATGCAGTTCTATCTTTTCTTCCAACGTTGGTTACTAATTACAAAGAAAAAACAAGGAATATGATAATTTTGTCGTTCATTAACTTGGGTGTATCTTGGGAAAGGAATTTTAACAAGCTTCATGTAGGAAGTTAAAAAACTGCTGATTAAGTTGTGAAAGGAGGGAATAATGGATTAGGAGCAATGAAACGCAATTGAGGACGCATGAAGCAGAAAAAATAAAAGCCGATAAGGATTAAACAGCTACGTAAGAGAAGAAAGTTAGATAATTCAGAACCGGAGCCTTCTACAGCTTCAGACTTAACCAGGAATATTATGAAACTCTTGTTCATTATTCAAACACACCGAAACTGTGGAATTACAGATATACAATTACAGATATGAATGAAACGGCAGGATTCATCATATAATTTAAATTTAGAACACACTACTTCACGTGCATAACAATCAAGTTTAGTGCACGGAGAAAACATTCCTTCCATTCCTACAAATCAGATCCAAATGTAGAGGTCTGAAAAAGTAGTTAGAAACCTAACGAAAGAAGGTTTGTAGAAATATTACAATGAAAAATAAACCCAGAATACTAATGAATGTTATAATAAACCTCGTTGGGCAATTGTTACCAATCAATTACCATTTCAATATTTGATTTGAAAGATGTCGTCAAAGAGGAAGTCTCAAATGCATTGTCTGATTTTAACGAATTTAAACGTTCCACTAATGTTTTTCTAACGAAGTTGGAAATAAAAAGATTGTGTCAATAGCTTTCTTGCAAGTACATATGAAAGAGGAGCAAATTTCAAAATAGTCAAGAACGTCATCAAGAGGATAGCGAACAAAAGTCCTTTGATGTTCGTAATTGATATCATTTCCGCGTAATAATTCTAAACACTAAAAATAAAGTCCTTCCTTTTATCTTTGCGCTCTATTTTTGCGATTTTCGACCGTTTTCGGTAAGTCGTTCCTCAGCGATTGTTTTGCTCCATCTGGAAAATCCATTTATATATTAAGTCGTTAACCATATTGAAGGGTGTCTCCTCAACAAGGTACTTGAAATGTACTTTGTTTAGTTGCTTAAAATGACAATTGTTCAGTAACTTAACTAATTAACGTAGTTTTCTTAAGTCTTTTCAAGAGATCCCTGGACTAAAGGTCAGTAAATGTACAGTGAGTTTCGATGAGGATGAAATGCGTCTACTGAACATTGATCTCAATTATGCTTTAAAGCCAGCAAGGGTCTCGAAAGAAGACATAGTCGTGGAGTTGGAAGGAGCAATTAGCAAATTACTGGAAGCACATGCAACATCAGCGAGGAAGAAGATGGAAAAATCAATAATGGGAACCCAAAAATCGGAAGTACGGAAGTAGCCATAGCCCTCGAATCAAAGAAATAAATCGGTTCACATCATACGAGCGGACAAAGGAAACACGGTTGTCATTATGGACAAAAGAAATACGAGGAAGCAGTTACCCATAAACTAAACGATGGCAACTTTTTGGAAGAAACTCTCTGGAGGAGGAAGATCAAAAACTGCAATGATCAGGGAAGTGTCGAACGTGAGTAAGAAATCCAACCCTATCAACGAGCAAATTTTTGCCCAAGATTCTCAAGGTGGGTAATGTCATGCGAGTAATCATAACCTTTATGAACGCTCCAACACAAAAACTGGGAAGATGGCTTGTGCTAGAAAGCAACTTAGTCAAGGAAAGGCTTCTAATATACGGGACGCCATCGAAAGACGAAGTTAGAGTATAATTTGACGTGAAAGTTCTTTTCAGCAGCATGCCAGTGATGGAAAAACTAGGACTCATCGAGGGGTAGTTGCTCAAACAGAATAATTTTATGGCATGGAATACGAAAACGATGCGGTGTATCCAGTTGTCCAAGTTGTGTCTTGTGTCTTAAAGAAATTAATTTCAAATTAAAAGGAAAATTCTACAAAACTTAAGGAGGAGCAGAAATGGGAAATCAACTATTACCATTTTTTAGTGAAATGTTCAAGACTTTATACAAAGGACGAACTCTCAAGATGGTAGATCAGGTATCTGTTAAAACACGTTCATTGAGGGCTCAAATCGTTTCACATTGAAGATCAGGTAAGTTGAAACGATTTAAGTCTTCAACGATGAAACGAACTTGTAAAATATGAAAAAGAAATTACTTTTTTCACGTACAGTGGATTTACTCATAGTAAGTTATTAAAATGGATTTACTATGAAACAACTAATAGTATAGTGAACACAAGCGTGTATTGAACGTGGTTTGTTCAATTAATTTTTGGAAATTGTTATTCTCCGGATAAGCTATACGTCTATGAAATCTGATGATCGTCTCTGTGCAGAAGTCATCAATGATGCTTCTGAAAGGTGCACTCAGATTAAGTCGCCCACCGTGGGTACGCTACGAGGGACGAGCTCTCAGGTATGGGACCACTGTCACATACCTGGGAATTCGTTTGGGGGAAAGGCTTTCCTTCTGGCCCCATTTTAAGGGCTTGAAGGATCGTCTCGCCAACCTTGCCTCGATGATAAGAAGAGTGTGCAGAAGAGACTGGGGACTTAGGAGAAGAGCTCTCAAGGGAATATATGGTGGCCTGTTTGTTGCTTGTGCAACCTACGGTGCGCCAGTATTCCTTGAGAGTGCTATGAGTGTAACTGGTAGAAACCTCATTGCGCAATGCCAGAGAGTGGTCCTACTAGTGTGTCTGCCTGTGTGTCGTACGGTGTCAACCGACGCCATGCAGGTACTAATGGGGGTCCCATCACTTGACCTAGAGATCATCCGTCGTGGACTGATCTACAGGTTACGGAAGGGATTCCCCATTGGGCCCCATTGGGGAGCATTAATGTTTGCCAGACGCTGGCATCGGGTTGCAGAGTCGAGTCAGCATAAAGAATGCTTTAGAACTTGCCATGATCTCTACATGGCAAACAAGGTGGAGGGATTGTCTTAGTGGTCGTGTGACGTATATGTGATGTCCTCTCGGCCATGAGGGTTCCACACCTGGACTTCTGTCTAGGTTTGGGATTCCTCCTGACAGGTCATGGCAGTCTTAATGAGTGGTTGTGTAGTCGTGGGTTGGTTGATGTTGCATGTTGTCAAATCTGTGGTGCTGAGAGCGAGACCTGGCAACATGTGCTATTCGAGTGTTCGGCATAGGCTGACCTCCGTAGCTCATGTCGCACGGATACGTTCAGAGGTATCACAGACGTCCAGGATGCATTGATGGATGGCACACGATTCAAATGCCTTAATGATTATGCTCGTCTTGTGTTCGAAAAGCGACGGCAGCACTACTCGGTTAGGGTAAATACGTCTGGGTCATTGGTGTAGTAATGTGTTTGTAAATTATATGTTTGTGAGCGTTATATTAGTTTAGACTAGTTTGCATGTTTTTGTTGGGGTCAGCCGCAGAGGGATACTCAATTCTATGTAACCAGGATGGTTTATCTTTGGGGAGTGCCGTCCCTACGGACTCGAGGCTGGGTGACCAACCCATCATAGTTGAGTGCGTAAATTGGTAGTGACACTCTGGCCGAGCGTCACGAAAACCTGAGCAGAGGTTTGATCTGTACCACGGGTTAGGGGGACGCCCATGAAAGGTTACTTTCAGCCCCCTACACGGTGAGGAGCCTATCCTGGCTGAAACGTGGTGGTTTGTGGTTAGCGATGTAGCTAGAAAGAAGAGTAGCGCACCTACCAGTGTGTGACGGGTTCTCAACTTAGTTACTGGAACCTCATCCCTGTGATGAGGTTAGGCCTTTTCGTGGCAGGTACTCACGTTAAACACTTCGACTTCATCCAAGAAAGAAGAGGTTTTTGACCATGTGAAGTGTGCTAGTACCTTAAATCAACTCTGTCTCGTCTGTATCGATACGCTTTCAATGAATTTCATTGGGATTTTCTATCATAAGGACTTGCTGTATTTTCAATCTTAAGAACTGCAGACGGTTTTGTAGTTAGACTCTTCTGTGCCATCGACACAAATTCGGGCTTCGTTGGAATACCAAGTCACCTAGCTCTCATGGGTAACTTTGAGGAAACTATCAAGATCAATTGGGATCCTGGACCGATGATCTTTTTGTGTACCTTAGGTATTGAAAGGAAACGTCTTTAACTTTTCTAAGTTCTATAGTAAACTATTTCACCATCATAACAACAACAAAATGCACTTGGGTTATGTTAGGACAGAGGTTTGTGAGGGTACAAATTTTTGCTGCCGGAAACTTTCACCCGAGGCTTGGTAAATTTGCTGAAACTATGGGGCCATAAAATCAGTAGTTGGTCTCGTGAACAAAGCCAATGACCGTACATACAGCAACTTGCAAATAAATAAATAGATTTTTTCATAACAGCAGCATTTGATATCTCGCACATAAGCCGCTAAGGTCTTATCGACTCAGGCCGCTGAGGGTTTCCACCTGTTTAACATAAATACCCTAAGTAAATTATTCAAAAAAAAAAAAAATATTAGAAATATTTCGGAAATTTTATAAGTTTCATTAATCTGATAGTATACAACATTCAAAATGCAAAACCGACATTTGACACAGACGGGCACCAAGTTCAACAACGTTAAAACAAAAAGAAATAACAAGTATTCTATGGAAGTTGGAAAACTGTCTGGAAATTCTACTTTGCTGCAAATTTCATGAGAATATAAATAATTAATTTCGTTTCTTATCCACTCCTTATGTTCTGGCAACTTTGTAATCAACATCGTTCTATGAAAGAGAATTTTCACACGCGTGTATCCTACCAGTTGCGAATTAAACCAAAGACAAGAAAATTGTCGTCACAAGTGATAGTCAAAAAAGATTTCAAGAGAGAATTCGCCAAGTACATTATTTAAATAAATTACATTTGATGACGTGTTTTACGAATTGAAATTTTCTTGGGAAATGACGAGCTTTTCTGGTTCATTACCATGATTTACGCCATGAAAGTAGATGAAAGAATAGAAAAAAAAACACCCAGTAGTGTGTTTGCAAAAAGCTGTTATCCCAAAATTTCAGGACTGTCGGCAGCAAGGATAAAAAATTAATTACGTCAGAGTGAACTCTGATTGTACGACATGCGTTGTTGGTTTCTACTCTATTCTATTATAAGTCTTGGATGGACATCTCTATAGGTCGTAACATTTTAAATATTGAAATCGTTTTATTAGAAATTTGATAGCAAGTATGGTAATTAGTTGCGGTCTTTTTAAGCTTCGCTTGCTTGCTCCTGTTGCTATGTGGAATTTAAAATTTATGAGCACCATTTGGAGCTTAACATAATTTATTCCACACAAATCTTTGTCTTGTGATTGTAAGAAGAGTTCAACAATCATTTTTGGGCCAAAGTTTTAGTGGAAAGGAGAACTCAAGTATTTAACTCATCCGGAAAGGATTCTCAAGCCCTGACACAAAGTAATGAAAATGACTCTATTAGAAAGTGAAAAAATGAAAAGTGGATTGTGAAAAAGTTGCAGGATGATGAGATATTACGAAATTTGGCTGGTTTTGTAGCTGTCAACATATTAGAGCAAAATTTAGGCTATATTCCAAAGTAAACTTTAAAAGTTCCAAGCAACCAAAAAAATGCAATTAGACGAATACAATAATTTCGAGTTGAATATTAACTTCATAAAGGTAGAATATTATAATAAAATTATAACATATAATAAAGTTATAAAACTTCACAAGGGAGTTTTGTATAGTAAGTAATCAAAATGGAAGAGAGAAATGGAAGAAATCATATTCGCATAAATAATACACATGGGGGGAGAAACAGCGTACTAATAAACTCGGTAAAGACTATGGGAGACGCTGGGCAGGTAATTCAAAGAAAATCGTGACGCCTCCTTGAAAATTGGCGTAAACTCTTTAACGAGAGCTATCAAGGCCAAAATCAAGCTCCTCCGAAACAATCGCTGGAATAACATACTCACCAACCTTGACTTCAATGCTCGAAAAGTCTGGAAATTTACAAAAATTTTAAAACGTAAACATCATGATCTTCCATATGTTCTGAACGACTAAAATAGTGGCCAGATACATTCTAACGAAGGGAGAGCAGAGTTACTTGGTGATAAGTTCCACGAACACCACAACATCTCCCATAGAATGAGCAACAATATGGCAGAACTGATAGTAGCTAAGTCACTACTATCCGTCGAAAACACCGCCATTTTACCTCCCGGTGTTCTAATAAAAGCGAAACATTTAATCGACCAAATAAAGAGGCTAAAGAACGGGAAGGCCCCTGGAATTGATGGAATACCCAATATGGTCATCAAGAACCTTCCCTAGAAAGCCATATCTTTCTGCCATATCTTCAACGCCTGCCTGAAAATGTCATACTTCCCAAGCTGCTGGAAACACGCTAGCATAACAACAGTCCTGAAGCCTGGTAAAGACCCGCATGACCCTAACAACTACCGGCCAATAAGCTTACTGCCGGCGCTTGGCAAACTATTTAAGAAACTAATCTTGAAAAGGTTGACGGATTACATCGAAAACAATAATATCCCCCCTCACTTCCTGTTTGGCTTCAGACATGGATATTCCACAGAACACCAACTGTTACGTGTCTCCAAAGACATAAAAGCAGCACTTACCAGAGAACAGTCGGTTGGCCTACTGACCATTGGCATTGAAAAGGCGTTCGATACCGTGTGTTATGATGGCCTAACTCATAAACTTAAAGAGTGTAGTACTCCTCCTTACCTGCTGAAACTAATTGCATCCTTCTTGAGTGACAGAACATACCACGTGAAAGTCCAGGGTGCAACATCCGCTCCAAAAACCACCCTTGCTGGTGTTCCACAAGGCTCTTGTCTGAGTCCGATACTTTACAATACATATACTTCTGACATTCCTATAAGTCAAAATTGCCAATTAGCGGGTTTTGCGGACGACATTTGTCTCTTCACCTCTGGCAACAATCCTAACCAGATCACCTCTAATCCAGAAGAAATGCTAGAAAAAATTTTACAATTCTTCTACAGGTGGAAAATCAAAATCAATGTCAACAAGACCCCAGCAATTTATTTCAGTAGAAAACGCAAGCCCACCATGCTGCCAGAAAGATCCATCAACTTTTTAGGTCAAATGATTCTCTGGTCTGAAGAACTGACTTACTTGATCAGATCGGAAACTTACATTTAAAAACTACATCGAGCACATCAGTTCTAAGGCATTCATGTCGGTTCTGTCCCCATATCCTCAATGTGCTCAATGTGCTCAATCGAAAGACGCACATGAGTTTGCGTATAAAAACCCTCATCCTCAATAATAAAACCCTCATCCTCAAAATGTGCATACAACCCAAAATAACCTACGGAGCTCCCACTTGGTATCAATGCGTTAAATATCTAAAAAGTAAGCTTCAAGTCACCCAAATCATTATTTGAAAATGGTCCTAGACAAACCTGGCTATGATTCCTCTAAATTACTTCACCAAATAGCTAATATTACTCCTATCAGCAAGCTCGCGGAATCACGTGGAGTTAATCTACTCAAAAAAGCCCAATACTCCCCGAATCCCCTTCAATCTCTTAGCAATATTTAAAAACCAAGACCAACTGTAATCAACCATTGATTTGCTTACTTAATTACTTTATATTTTAGGTCATAATTATTATAAGATTAAGTTAGTTATAACCTAGATGTAAGCCTAGTTTTGTTAAATTTTCCCCTCGAACTAGTTTCTAGTACTACTCCGATAAATTATCATGTACTAAGTATAAATTTTATGTTAAAATAGTTGTAATGAAATTTCCTTCAAATCTCTAGGCATAAAAAATCAACAGTTAGAACTCTGTGCATAAGGCAAATCAATAAAGAATTATTATATATATATAATTCAAACAATTCTTACAGGGTAAAATTAAAATGCATTGCACTGAAACAAATATACGTAACATATGTAACGCATATACGATGTTTGTTCAAAAAGTATCGGGAATTTTGAATTTTCGCGAGCTACGTATGTTCAATTTTTGATCTTTTGGTGGCGTTATGTTGATACTCATGACCCTCACTTATGTTGACAATTCCGGCCATTTTGAATGTCCACTCAGTTTTTGACAATTATTGTGCGTGGACGTGTTCTAGCTTGTCTTCGATTTTCATCTATCCCAAAAAATGCATCAAAGAATTTGTTTTAAATTTTGTGTGAAGAACAACTTTAAGTGCGCGGATGCATTCAGAATGTTGACTGTTGCATACGGCGAAGCTACTTTGGGCAAAAGCAATGTTTATCGGTGGTAAAAAACGTTCTCAGAGTGACCGAAAAAAGCACGAAAAGTTCGGTGGAATATGAACGTTTTGCTGACAGTTTTCTTCGATTGCAGGGACGTGGTGCATTATGAGTTCTTGCCGCAGGGTAGAACGGTCAATAAAGAATATACCTTGAAGTAATGTGCAATTTGCGAGAAGCAATCCGCTAGAAACGCACGGGTTTGTGGAAGAACAAAGAATAATTAATTGGATATAAAAAAATGAGAGTCATCGGTAACCAACAAGTTGGTTTGAACAGAGAGACAACCAAAGGGAGCATTATCAGTATATTCGATTGTTTTACTCCCTGAAGGGCCAAAATGCAGTGCAAGTTTGAAAAAAATTGAGTGATGTTGATGGTGAGGACTGCCTTACTGAACATCAGTGTCAGCGCTGGTTTGCTCGCTTTCATTGAGAAAATATTGATGTCCATAATGCAACACATACTGATCATCCAACCACTGCTGATGGCGATAATATAAAAGCGATAATACAACAGTATAAAGATATAATATAACAGAGAAGCTTGGTATATAGAATTCAACCTTTTTTGGGACATACAATAGCTTCGTTGCATAAAATGCTCAATGTTTGGATTCTTCACGGATCAAATGAAATCCACCTCACCAAAGGCATTAGCATATGCTACTCTTTGCTGAGTCGTAAACAAAACGTCCATTTAAAAAAGAATCATAGTTGGTGATATAAAATGCATTACTTCCGATGACGTAGGCTGAGAACAATCATGGACAAAGCAAGATGACACTCTTCAATCTACATCCAAAGCCAATATTCGCCAAAAGAATATTATACTTTTTGTGTGGTGGAATGAAAAAAGTATAGTTTTCTTTGAGCTGCCTCCGAGAAACGTAATTTTTGTTTCAAATGTCTACTGTAGTAAACTATCGAAATCTAACAAAGAAATCAAGAAAAAACGTTCTGAACTGGCCAATCGCAAAAGCGTGATCCTAGACCCTACACCTCTTTGATAACCCGTCAAAAGTGATAGAAGTCAATTGGCAACTGACAACGTATAGCACCTTAACTTAGCACCATAAGACTTTCCTTTGTTTCGCTCCCGTAAAACTTTCAATTCCAATCAGACTGTTGAAAATGAGTCGGGCAAGAGTCAAAAAGCCAAGAGTTCTTTGAACATAGGATTTTTCAATTTATCCAAAGATGGCAAAGGTCTTCCAACAAAATGGTCAACATATCATTGATAAATAATTGTTGTAAATACCAATAAATTCGCTTTGAAACATGAAAAAAAAACGAAATTAACTATGAATCAATCCAATTGATAATATTGACCAGACATTCTTCGGGGCCATATATATACTTCGAAGCTCGCGTATTTCACCGATGAGCCTGATCAGGATAATGATCAATGACTTTTTCATATGAAGTCTTCATGGGCTGGCTTTGGAGGACATTAGGGCTTCCGCTTAATCGAAATCTTTACCATTAAAACCCACCCAGACAAGTCAAAATAAATAAAGCTCCTCCTCCCATAAAGAAGAAACAGCTATTTTCAATATAACTGCTGTATGCCACCTTATCTGTGAGGAGGAAGCAATAAAACCGCGCAACGGACAACCTGTGTGTCACAACTGCCAGCAGCTTGGACATTCCTCGGGCAATAGTCACGCTTAATCTCGCTGGGTGAAATTCGACAGCTTGCTTCCCTCAATGCAGGAAAAAATAAGAGGAGAAGCCAAAATGTGGTAAATGCGGTGGTGGAGATCCTACAAACTACGGAGTCTGCCCGAGGACCCCCAAAAACATCAGAAAGTCGTTTTCCCAGATCGCTGCCCAAAACACAAATTCCATACAATTTAAGCAACAAGCCATATCACCACAAATACCACCACCAGTTCTCAAGTCAGCAGACACAATTTAACACAAAACGATACACAAACATTTACCCCACCAGACATGGGACAGTTATTCGCCACCATGCAATCACAGTTTCAACTGATGATGCAAGAGATGATGACGTTAATGGTTCAGGGCTATGTTTGCAGCACAAGCCACCTCACTAAAACACAAATGAATAAGTGTGAACACATTTCTACCTCACGTGGAATGCTAATTTCCTGTTTCAACGAACCGAAGAATTTAAGCAATTTATTCTGGATAAGAAATACGCAATTAATCTTATTAAGGAAACTTTCTTAATAGGAAGGAGGGGACAGAAATGTCAATCACCTGATTCACGCACCACAACATGCCAAAACAAAAGTGACAGCCATCAAAATGCGAACGGATTCCTTTGAGGTTGTGGTTATTTAGGTGTAGAACTCACTAACAAATCAGCTAATAGAAAAATACCTCCAAAGACTATTTCAGATAGAAGGAGCACTTATGACCATTGCAGACTTCAATGCCTTCTCACAGGCGCTGTGACACGTAATCAAGCTGGGATACAGATTAACAGATTCATCACAAGGACGAACCCAAGCCTGCATCTACCCAACCAACCAACTCAACCAACACATTTCGATCAACAATAGGAAATATTTTCGATTTTGGAATCCCCGGCAAACTCAATGCTCTCTTTAGATCATCAACCGGTGCACTTCAGAATATAAAACGTCTTCATAAAAGACGCTCCAAAAGTTGAGATCAAAATTAATTCTCAAGTTTTCTTGACCGTCTGGCTAACGAAAGAACCAGAAGAAGAAAGAAGGGTGAAGAACTCTTCGCCCAAGAATTAAACACAGCAAATCATATCAAGCAAGCAACAAAGCACAACACAGATAACTTATATAACAGTCATAACAAAAATTAAGGACATGATAAGGAGGAAGAATTAATATCGGGGAAGAGCCTGGAGTAAGGGTGATCAAAGACTAGAAACGAAAGCAGACCGGTTAGCAAATAAAATTCGGGCATAAATATTCATGTTCCGGAACGACCAATGGGACAGTTAATAGGCAAAGCCTTAAGCCTGGCGAGAATTCCTTCTGGAGGATGTGCAAATAATTTCTGACACAGAACAAAGTAATTGTGCCACGGTCCAAACGGCATCAAATGTGACAAGGCCGGAAGCCATAGCAAAATCAATGCTGAAAAGGCTTCCAGTACAACCCAAAAATGACTTTAAAAACAAAATTATAGATAGCTGAAAAGCACATTCTCCCCCCTGAACAATTTGGATTCAGAGAAATGCACTCGACGAAATTCCAACTTACAGTAATGGCATGAATTGCAGGAAGTCAACATGCATGGTTACGTGCGACATAGTCAAAGTCTTTGAAAAAGTCTGGCACGTAGGATTTATTGTCAAAATGCGTGAGCTCTCTAGTCCTCTTCCATGTCTAATACTCAGTCACACCTTTTTTAAAGGCTGATCTTGTAAAGTTAAGATGAAAGATCACCTCTTAAGCCTTGCGAACTATTCAAGCTAGAGTTTCACAAGGATCAACCATCTCACCCAATCAACCATCTCCACCAATCCAATCTGTACACTGCGGATATTCTCCTCTTGCGAAACAACGTACAAATATCATTTTATGCAGACGATGCCTGCATATACTGTATTTCAGGACAAGAAGAAGTCATGACTTGAAAACTGAAAAACTCAATTTAAATTATGCTAGAATACTTCCGTAAATGGAAGATTGCAATAAACAAGGATAAAACACAAGCCATGATCATCACCAGATGCAGAGGACAACGATCAAAACAACGATTCATTGACACACACACGATCCCTGGAACACAACTGCTAAGGACTTACTATCTACCACAGACTGATATGGAAAGAACACATATACTTGGTTGTACTCTCCTTCCTAAACCCGCTCCTTAAGTCCGGTCAACTGAACATCTAACAGAATACAACATAACATAACAAAAACATAACAAAATAAACTGCTTATCTTCGAACAGATGATAAAACCGACACTACTCTACGGTAGAACCGCTTTCTGCCATACAGCCAAGCAGAAATAAAAAGCGCTAATCCTTGCAAAATAAAGCACTACGATGGAATTTTCAAATCCTATGGTACATAAAGAACACGGACATGCACAAAGACCTACGACTAGACACAATAGAAAAATGCATACGAGACAAAGCGCTTAAGCTCTTCGAGCCTCGATCCCGATACCCGATATCCGAGCCTCGGATCAATAATTAATGATAGGACTGTATAAAGTTTTGCGGTAAGTGTGATGATTGTTCAACAGTCACCGATAGTGTTGCAGCAAGAGTGTTATATCGCGTTAGATCCACATATCGCATGCATCAAGGATTCAACAGGATGGCGTGACATCCCAGCAAACAATGTAATCATTACGAGGTTTGTTCAAAAAGTATCGTGAATTTCGTGTTTTTTCAAGAATTATTTATTTATTCATGAATAGCAATTTTATCCACTGCAAAGTAATCCCCGTCAGACATTATATACTTGTGATAACGTTTTTGCCAATCCTCGAAGCATTTTGAAAAATTATTATGTGTGATCTTATTCAGCTCCTCCTTCGATGCCGTCTTTATCTCCTCAACCGTGACGTAGCGTCATCCTTTCGTGGGCCTATTCAGTTTCAGGAATAAAAAAAAGTCACCAGGGGCCAGGTCTGGGGATTACGGTGGCTGCGGCATTATTAGAGTGTTGCTTTTGGCCAAAAATTCGCGCAGAAGTAACGATGTGTGAGCAGGGGTATTATCATGGTGCAAAAGCCAATTATTTTCTTCTACAAATCCGTGCGTTTCTGGCGGATTGCTTCTCGCAAATTGCGCATTACTTCAAGGTAATATTCCTTATTGACCGTTCTACCCTGCGGCAAGAACTCATAATGCACCACGCCCCTGCAATTGAAGAAAACTGTCAGCAAAACCTTCACATTCCACCGAACTTGCCATGCTTTTTTCGGTCACTCTGAGAACATTCTGTACCACCGATAAACGTTCCTTTTGTCCAAGGTAGCTTCGCCGTATGCAACAGTCAACATTCTGAATGCATCCGCGCACTTTAGGTTGTTCTTCACACAAAATTTAATACAAATTCTTTGGTCCATTTTTTGGGATAGACGAAAATCGAAGACAAGCAAAAACACGTCCACGCACAATAATTGTCAAAAGCTGAGTGGACATTCAAAATGGTCGGAATTGTCAACATAAGTGAGGGTCATGAGTACCAGCATAACGCCACCAAAAGATCAAAAATTGAACATACGTAGCTCGCGAAAATTCAAAATTCGCGATACTTTTTGATCAAACCACGTATTTAAAGCTTATTTCGGTTTAGTTTATTGCTTAGTGCATAAGACGTTTTACTTCTAAAGGAAAACAGTTTGCATATACTTTACCTTATTTGATCCCTTAATTTAACATGGGGCATATTATAGGCAATTATGTTTACAGATTTTATTGTTATATATACATTATGATAAGACATAGATAATGAAATATTAGAAGTGGTGATTATACTGCGCAAAATACACTTACCCAAGAATTATTACTCACTCGAGTTAGTTGTCACTCATATTTCACTATCACACACTTCACATTCACGTCCTAGTACAATTCGCACTTACACTGATGATCCTTGGTGGCGCCTACACTCGCATTCCTAGTGACACATTGACAGTGACCGTCAAAGCTTGAAACTGACTATTTCATGAAAATGCCAATTAAGACAGAATATTTTAAAATAACAGTTCAAAACTAGTTTAATCATTAGAGTATGGCTTAGCTAAGGCTTACTCTAATCATTAGTTAGGCATTAGCCTGATCGTTCTTTTTGCTGGGATGCCATATAACTCGTGCCGACACCCACTTCTGAAAGAAGGATTTGATATGCGCATAATTGTTCGTTTTGGACCTGTGAACTGGCCTGCAAGGTCTTGTGATTCAACACCGTTCAAATATTTCTTGTGGAGAGACATCTTATCACTCGTCTCGCTTGACCGTCTGGAAGACAATATTCGCCGCATTAATGGCGATATACGGATATATGGCAAATTGGACCTCTAATTCAACCTTGCTGCGTGCCAGTCTAGTTACTCAAATGTACTAAATCATATTTAAATCAAAACGACAGAGAATTATGTTTCCAATAAAATCACTTTCATGGCAATCAAAACAACGAATCCTTGTTTCACTCCTGCTGTGAATTGAAATTACTTGGTGCTTTCGATTAGCAGCGGAGTGTTTTATAATACGAGGACGCGAATTGATAATGAACAACGAAAAGCCCATGATACGATACTGCAAGGATGCGATGCAAAAATATTGACAAAACTTCAAATTTATTATTTTTGTTTCATTCGGCGAATTTTTTTGAGGCTACAGAGATTCAACAAATGATAATCACATGGATAACACCTGTATTTTTGCAAGGTGCACTGCTATTAACCATAGTTTTTTGTATTGCTTGTATCATATTTTACAACAAACTGACAATTAACATATGCCATATATTTTTCAACTCGCTTCACAGTAATTGCACATTCAACAAGCAATTTTGACAAGCCCGTTTGACATTTCGTGAGAGTCACGTCTTGCTCCCATATGTCAGTCTTCCAGCATTGTATCTTACACTGAAATTTATTAAGAAAATTCAGAAACAAGGGGAGAAGCGTATTTGAGGTGTTGGTTTGGTTCTGTTACCTATAGAAAATAACAATGGCTCAGCTCACCATCACCAATTTTCCGAACTTAGTAATAACTCGAAATTGGTATTCATTTCTTGGCTATGCTGATATTCTCTGTATTCTCAATTGCTATTCCATGTGAGAATAGTACACAAGCGGCAGATCTGTGTTGAAAAACTTTTGAGTAATTTTATACTGAGTAGAGCAATTTGAAGAAGAAACAAATTGCATGAAGTGGTTAGTAATAGAATGACAATGTGTTGGAGGAGTATTATTCCGCAAAACTTCTCGCCTAGTGGGAACTACATCAAATGCAGCACTCTAAATTCTTTAAGGAACTTATTTTGTTGTCCTGTTTCGCCTTTAAATCTATTAAGCCCCTATGATTCCATAGTTTAGACGAAATATCAAGCTAAGATATTGCTCAAGCTCAGACATGAAAAATGTATAAATAGAGTTTCGAGGATTATCCCTTCTATATATTGTTGTTGTCGACACACACGCATTTTCTATCGTATTATGAGCCTTGTTTCTGAAAGAGCGCCATCGAAAAGGAATTTTTCATAGTGCTTCTGAGAATAAGCGCTGCTTATGTCACTTTCATTCTTGGGATTTGGACTCGGAAGAATCTTCAACGTGAAATGAAAGCAACGAAGTTCTCTTTATACACCCACCACAATTCATATGATTATGTATATTGAAAATAGCGTTACCGCATTTAAAATATACTTACTGCAGATAAAGGACCACTTATCTTGAACATTTCCGATGCAATGTGTATGTTTCTGTTGCGACGATTCACGGCTCATTGTCTCGATGTTTTGCACGGAAATGTTCGTTATTTTCGGTATTTTACTGATTCAATTATTGACATTTTCCCTCGTTTGATTGGAAATTTCATCTGTACTACCTATCCTTATCCTGGCGTGTGAATGCATGTTGCATGTTATTAAAACTGACAAATAAATGCATAAGTGAATTATGTTTTGGCTGGAGGTTGTTTCTATGTAGGTTGTCATTCGGATTCGCAAGGATAATTTGTTCACAATTTCGGAGTACAGGTATATTGTGCATAAGCGCAGGGATGAAATTGAATACACGAATACATATTAAAGAATGTCTAAAGCGTATTTTGAAATGGATACCACGAAATGGAAATTAAATTTTGGAGAACGCATTCGTTAAAGCTCAATTTAATTGATGGGATGAAATGAGATGAAATTCAAATCAAAAATTATTCGTCAGGAGTACAGAGAGTAATACAAACAAGAATCGAAAACAACTATACTTGCATTGCTAAAACCATGGAATAGGAGACGATTCTTTGGTATAAGAAACACTCAAATGTGCAAGAATTTGCTGAAAATAATATATTTTGACTATATTAAACCAAATCAGTACAACATAGAAAAGAAAATCTCATTCAATTTTAAATTTCTCTCACATTTCCTGCCCTCGTTAAAATTTCAACAGGCAATCAAATTAAATGCCAATCATTCCCTAAATTTATCCAAGCATTCAAATTTTTTTTTTGTGTTGAGTAAATGACGGTTATACAGATTATCTCACCTTCTTACAAATACATTGAGACCATCCAAAAAATTTTCCAGCTTTAAAACTTTTCAATTTAGACACCTTGTTCCAAGTTTCAGCTAAAACATGCAGCAATAAACTTTATTTCGCTGCGAGTTGCACGTTCCAGGATATTCCATGAAGGCAAGATGAAAAATTGCTCACCTAGCAAAGTTTCAGGACATGAAAATTCTTCTTATACGGAAGAAACTAGGAATGATGTAAAATAAACTCCTTTGCTTTGTTCTTGTTTGATGAAAATGTGGAAGCTCGATATAATAAATGAACAAATCCTTTTTTAGTATGACTATCGTAGTTAAATTAAATCATGATTTCGAGTTTTCATGTCCATTTATATGCCCAGCACGTCAAAAGCAAGTTCAGAACGAACGCTCACAAAAGGGGAAAATGTAAATAATGTAATAGCCCGAGGATATCTTATAAATAGTAATATTGCATACACTTTCAGTTTGATGTATTTTCCATGTATAAGGAGTCAACAGTGATTGATATGATGCATATCAAAGTTTTATAGTTTATCTCATTTTACATCAATTTTGGCGAAGTAGAACATTATTTTGGGAATTATGCTCTAGTACATCGATATTTTGAATATTTTGATAACCCATCTGGTCAAGAATTTAGTAATTCCAATTTCAAGTTACCCTTAGGTCATTTGAAGAAATTTCTGATGATGCAGGTGGGTTTGCCAGGCATACCTCAGTAGTGAAACACTCGATCAATGAAGAATTTAAGCTAGGGAGGAATATCCTGTGGAAAAAGTTTAATTTCTTATAAGGCAAAACTCCTCGGAAACCGAGAAAACCGAGGCAAAATTGCAAGGACCCAGTGAATGTGCAAAGTTCGATTAGTTTAAGGTGACTTTAAAACACTCTTTGTCGCATAATACGCTTCTCACCCATTTTATTTCACCTCAAGGAGACTAAGGTTAAGCCTTTAAAATCAAAACTGCGAATCCCGACCGTATCAAATCAGTGGATGTGGTAAGCCAGGCATAGGAGACGGCTGTTTATTTCTATAAATAATCTTAGTGTTCACAGGACATGCCAGTTATAAGTGAATTGTATACGTTACAGAAGACAGCAGATACCAAAAGAATAATCGTTGACATTAGCAAGGAAGACGAATGATGTTGTGGCACTATGGACCTTTTATGTGTGAGTGGGTTTTTATAAAGTAATTTAGTACAAATTATTTTTAACAAAAACTTTATTGCCTACGAAAAATCGACAGTCTAAAAAGTCGTACGATTAATGATTCGTGGTTGCCTCGGCCGTTGATCGCACCGAGCAGGCAAATTGTGTGTGTCGCGGATAACGTGTATCGCGTTAGACGATTGCCGTCGTACTGCCGTCGTACTGCTCTTTTTGGCTCCTCGCGTCAAAACACGGAAAAACCAAATCGTTCGCATCTGGGCGAATGCGGAAAATGAGTTCTTCGAAAACATTCAATTTAGGTGATTCTAACTACTAATAAACTCGCGATGCGGGAGCTGCGATATCTCCGCTTTGAGAGCGCGTTGGAAGCGGATAGAGCGTGAGAAATAGTAAAAAAACGGAGTATTGTTTCAATACACAAGTATTGTGCCTTGTATATTGAAAATATCCGTATGTCGGATGTATGTTCGCTAGTAGTATTTTCAAAAAATTTCATTTGCACCTCATAGATTAAAGCTACCTTGCAGAGTTGACATTGAGAGTGCTATTAGCCTCATTCTTCCAACCGAAGAAAAATTCCGCTTTGTTTTCATTAAACCCTATCCTTTCTTTCATTAAATCCAATTCTTATTCACAATTTCAGGCCTTTAAATTTGTTCCATAAATGCTTTGAGAATGATTCCATTCAATTTGGCTAACAAAACGGCGGCACTGCATATTCTATGTTTTGACAGCAAAGAAAGCTTAACACGCATCAACCACCTCTCCTGTGCAAGCAAGCAGTTGTGAGACCGTGAGCTATTGATCTTGTGCTAGTTAGACTGAAAAAATCTAAAGTCATCTGAAAATTTGGTTGCATGGAATCAGTTTTATCAACTACTGAATCGAGTCAAGCTCTGATGGCAAGGATCAGTCGTGAATGGTACATTCCCTTTTTGGCGCCCTCCTAGGAATCCGCAGAGCGATGTCTCTCTAATCGAAATCTTCTTTTATGCTCTCCAGCAATGTGGACGATTGCTACTAACCCAACGGTCACCAACACCACCCTCCCGTTGACTATTCGACACACGCATGTAATTTTTAATGCTCCTTATCTCAGCATCTGTGCCAACCAGTCACCGCGGATTTTGTGAATCCCTGGCTTGGCGTCACTCCGAAGAGGAAAACAATAAGCAAAGTGCTTATCATGCCAGGCCCTTGAGAATTTTCCGGTCTCTTTTTTAGGCTAATGAGTGAGTACCGTTATAAGCGTTTTAGCCTTAAAAGCTGTTGCCCTAATGGGCTCGGCAAAATTTGACATAGAGTTTGTTATTACACGTAGGTATTTGTCTGTCGGTCTAACACTATTTATTATCTTTCTCCGCTTCTGCTTTCTCAACACTTCCAGCATTGCCAGTGCTAGCCTGAGTGTGCAAGCAGTGATGTAGCCCTTATCCACAAATATACTTCCCTGTGCGTGGACCGACTAATACCGCAGCTTTGTTGGCAAAGACGTTAGAGTGTGTAGAGACATCCTTCAGCTCAAGTTTCAAAAGCCTGCCATAAAAGATGTTACACAGACCCATTTAACGATATCTTTTCAGCTGTCTTTTTCCGTATCCTAGAAAAGTATGATATCCTTGCGATAGATCCTCAGAATCTGCATCAGTTGGTCCGGAGCTCGGAAACGATCAAGCGCGACTTGAATATGAATACGTCTAGCGCAGATTCATCGACATCGAGAGGATTTAACACGACAACATGTCATAAGCTTAAGTTTAGAAACCATCTAGCATAAGCAGCTCAGTGCTTTTCTGTTCTCAAAACTTTCACACAAAATAAAAAAAATAAGATATGTCCACTTCGTTAAAGAAATAAGAAAAAAAAACGTAAAGCTTTCGACCAAAGAGTGCAGGTACCTTGCAGGACTTGAGACAGGCCCATAAATGCTGTTGTGGGTGAGCTGATACGAGAGTTGGTGTATCAAATGACTGAGCCTATTTTACCAAAGAACAAATAATGACAAAGAAAAACCAAGTGACACAACAGTGTGTGGAAGAAATCATCAGGCATATGTTGCTTGAGACAAACAGCTTCTGGATTAGTTTGACATCTGTCAAATAAAGAAGGATTGTTGTTATCGCAAACCAGTTGAAATTAATGTTGCTCGGTACCCAAACAAGCGGACCACTAGCCAATGGTGACAACTACTCTGGAAAAGGCAGCAATCATCCTATAAATATAGAACTAGTGGTGACAGCTCCTAAGAGTACAGCATTCTGTGGACAGTGCTTATGGGAAAACCTGAGACCCAAAACTTTAAACTGGAATCAAACTCATTCCGTCTTTGGAGAATTCATATTCGTCTTTAAGTCATCTCTGTTTTTGAATGGTACTGAACTTCATCCACACATGTTGCTCCACGCAAGCATTTAAATAAAAGAGCTTCCTTTTAAGATTGTGACTGCTTTATGTTTCATCTCTTGAAATTAATTCTTGAAAATCATCTTTCTGTCTTCTCCAACAACCTGAACCTGTCAAAAGACTCAGAGGAAGCTCTCCTTTTTCTATTCTCAACTATGTATGCTCCTTAGAAAAAGCGCTACATGAAGTTTGTGTCAGTTTTACTACATTTATGAAGGAAGGATTCAGAAGCAACGCATAGATATCATTGACAAGAAATGAGTTCGGATTCCTTGCGATTGAGAGCTGGGTTGGTCATGAGATAGGAGTTTAGTCGCTCCGAAATCGATACTTTCATTAATCAAAATCCATTCTATTCTTGTCTTCATCAACAAATTAAAGTCCAAGTTTTTCGGGTCAGCGTTTCGGTTTCGGGTTTGACGTTTTTAATTAAAACTTGGTTTGATTCAGCCGTTCTTAACCTTTGTTCTGGTTAATGCTATTAACAATCTCCACACGCGTAATATTTAAGCATTTATAACCTTCTGGGAGTATGGTTTGTTAGATTCACTTAAGTTGAGAAGCTTACTTCACGAATAGACTCCTTCAACCCGGACCATGTGAATGTTGAACCAAAACAAATCCAGCCGCGTAATCATAATCATATGCTAGCCCATGAGAGATTGGTGTATAATTCGGTTATTAAATCCTTAACGAAGATGTTGCAACTTCCATAGACATGCCTTGTGGCGAAATACAATCATGCAAGATTGCTTTTTCTTTGCAGAGCGTATCTACGTCCACATCCAGTAGAAAATTGATTTATTATTCATACTCAGGGCGTAAAACATACTGGCTAAGACTGTCAGATGCCCCACTTGCTCGCTTTTTCAGTGATTATTACTCTGACTGAGGATTGACTGACTACATCACGGCTTGTATTTGGAAAATGATTATATTTCAGGATTGTCTGGTATGCGAAATAAGAACTCGTTGAGGATCATTTACAGTTATGCATGCGCTGCGTTCTGATCTTATTCTCTACAGCGTTTCCATGAGCAATTGGCAGAGTTGGAAGTTAACTCCTCTGGTCTTTCGGTTAGTCCATGGGCAAAGTTTCAGTGACAACCAATAGGCTCAACTTCTGAATTTGGTGAAAGTCCGTTGCTGCCTTTATTATTGGAAAATTTTGGTGAACTCTATGTTTGTAATCTTCACCATTTTCAGCCGCTGACTTGTTGCAAAATCTCGTTTCTTTCTAAGGCAAATGAATCAATCGAGATTAAACTTGTAACGACTAGTGCTGTTGCTTAAAAGACCTTCCAATAGCTGTCATTTCTTAGGCTATTTGACATCATGGCTCTTCTGATTCCCACAATGTCAGTATTTTGTTCAGTATCTGGAACACTCAAACACGTTTCGAACACATTCAAATACAAAGCAGATAAACTGTAAGCCTCATCAGCGATTTAGAGCTGTGGTTCAACGGAAATTATGCAGAGACCGATTACTCGTTGACGCTGCTTCTCAGCTGACACGGGTATTTTCAATATAAGCCGCACAAAATCAGAAAGTCAAGGTCTGCTGACAGTTTTGCCAGGGATCACAGACGTATGTGGCACCCTTTTCAACTTGGAAAGATAATAAGCGAACTCTCGGTAGACAGGTTAGTAAAAAAATATACTAAAAAGTATAAAAAGAATTGAATAGCCTACAGAGACCTCCCAGCGTCGTCTAGAGTTCCAGGGCATCTTCGATGGTTTCATTCTAGGTTTTCAGTGTATCAAAGCAATGAATTTTATAGGCAGTACAACTGTTAGGTTTGTGTTACTTGTGTTTCTTGTTATAATTTTGTGTTACTTAGAGTTCGCCACCCAAGAAGTAAATAGCATACCCGCCCAGAGAGATGAAATCATTTTATTTATATTTTCACGTTGTTAGGTATATAAACTGTTTTAATTATCTTAAATAAAACAAAGTCATTATATCCTGTTCATATTTTCATGTCATCTGAATTCATGTGAAATTTATCAAAAATAATTCACTTCCCATGCGAGAAATTCATACCACAATTCATTGGTTGGCCATTGAAAAATGTTTGCATACATTCATATCGAACACCCACTAATGCTTTCTTTTCTATCCTCCCTTGCTTTTGAGGTTTGATGGATCTGGTGATTATACCAAAATCTGAAAGATTCCGAGAAGGAAGTTTTCAATAAAAGTACTCTCTTTTGTTTGAAATACATGCAATATAGGATATTTGTCAGAATTTCGGTATAAACCGACTATGATGAATTGCGGGCACATGAAAAGGACATCTTGTTCATTGTTATTGAGAAAGTACATTTCATTTTTATCCATCTTTTTGAAATTGAAAAATTCTTTTCAAATGCGTTTCCGGAAGATTTTTGAATATTATCATCGCATTTAAACGTTTCAAGTGACAACCTTGCATACAAATTCGGTAAAGGATTTCGTGAAGAAGATATTCCAATCATCGCATTTCATTGTATGGATAAGATTTGAATATTAAACATTTAAATATTTGTAGTCTAAGAAAAAGATGAAATGGAGAACAAGAAAGAACTGAAACGCGATCCTCGCAGGGATGTAAGTTATATCATTTAATAATGAAATGTTTAATAGCACAAAAAGGTTGTTACCAAACTAAAATTGAATGAAAAAGAAGAATGGGTTCTGCATTTTAGCTGCATTAAATACAAAAAGAATTTTTCTAATATTAAACACTATCTTCCCGGAAAAGGACTCACAAAAATTTTATGCAGAGTTTCATTTTCATTCCATTTATGAATATGAAACTTATATCCAACATAAAATATATTTCTCCATTTATCGTTCTTGCATATTCAAAGCTTGCTTGGCACAGCATAGCACGGCTAGGAGAAAGCGTTTACACTAGGCATGGACGTCATGAAGAGAGGGATGCAAATGCTCTATGAAGCGAACTAAATAGCGAAGAAATAAAGCGAACTTTTGTAAGATAGAGATTTTGAAATTTAAACGACACTCAGAGATAGAGATATTGCGGATACTGATTTTATGAGTTTTAATGTATGGAAGAAACATTTTTATGCAGAAATTGCATATTAGGCTGACTGTATATGGATAAAAAATTTAAGAGAATATTACGAGCAACGCACAGCAAAGTCTGCTTGTTTTATCTCAAACAAAATTTGGATTTTGGGGTTTTCCTATTTCTGATCAATTGCTGTGTTGTCTTGACTCTCATTTTTTAGAGTCACTTGTGAATGATCTCCATCCCATGTTTTATTTCATTTAAGTTACAAGGTTTAAAATTGCATATCATTTTTAAAAATGAAAAACTGTTACTTTATAATAACTCAATGATATGGTGACTTCAAATCAAGTTCAATAACTAAGATGAAAGGATTTAATTAAATAATGTTTGGCATTCTACATGAAATATGGCAATATGCACTCCTGGTTCGGCAGCTGGCCTAAAATTTGTACATTTCAAATTCATTGAACGAACAAGACATTTGGTCATGTTGTATTGAAAAATGACTTCTGGCTTCCTTTTTCAGAATTTAGTTCACCTTTATGATGCAATAAGTATTTGATAACTGCTGACTGGTTTCATCTAGAAACCTTTTCCAGGTTAAGATTATCTTACCAATGAAACGGTAATGAGTATATTGGGTGAATGAAAAATGGAATGATTTGGAAAATTGTTGTGATTAGGTGGAAATTCCTCTATGGTTTAGTTCTTATTTTTTCCGAATCCTGACGTACTTCAAATTTTCAACATCTACAACATTGGTTGAGCCAAATCAATTTTCAGCCGCCACACTTCTCTTAGTAAAGACACATTGATCGCGCATTTCACAAACTTGAGCTGGCCTTCAGAAATTCTGTTGTGCTTCAGATTGTCCAATAGAATCATTATTATTAAGTGTATATGTTGGTATTTAGTACATCTGACGTTTTAGTACATATCTTACACAACATTTTAATGCTATATTTCTTTGTCTTTTTAGGCGTTATACCCTACAACTGCATCTATCTCAAAAAGGGACTAACCGCGTCAATCGTAACATCAGTTACAACTGGTGAATACACTCTAAATCTAAATACACTGAATACACTCTAAATGTTTGAAATAAACTGCTGAAATATTTCAAGGAGAAGTAGAATCATTGGTAAATCCTTCGTTGACGTTGGCTTGCCTTTGTAATTGTTCCTTTTCTGACAAAAGACTGGCCTAACATTTCACAGTTTTTTATTTGTGTTCCAAATATTATCTCATCAAAACGGAGACCCTGAATATCTCTTATTGTAGCTAATGGAGTATCTTTGTCCTTTTTTGAATGCCGAATTACGTGTGGCGTTTCCCTAGCTAGCGTTCTCAGGTAAGTTGGTGGTAGGTGATTTGACAGTGGGCTTGAAACATTCGCATTAGTCTTCTTTGTTAGCCCGGCATAGTTAATGTCGTGTTCGCTTCTTCGAGGGATACTTTCTGTTGTGTCACGATCAAAATTATCCAATTGACCCAGATATTCAACATCAGCTTCTCTCACCAATTCAAACGCTAACTCTTCTTCTTCTATGACCAAATCTGAGTCAACAGCTATGTCGTGAACTATATTCCTACTACAGTCAAAAATGTTGCCTTCACGAAATTTCCGAGTTCCCTCAACTCTGAACCTCTGAACCAACTCTGAACTCTGAACCTTAAAAAAAAGTTCTAAGATAAATCAATAAATAACACAAACCAAAACACTTTGTCCATGAGAATCCTATTTGGAAAAACATTATTCCAAGCTCTGTATCTATGGGAATTCTATTAGAAAAAAGGACTATGAACTTTGGAACTGAGGGACCGAAACATTCTCGCAAAATCATTCATCAAGTACATGCAGTAAATCGTTCAGTCAAAGTGTTAGTATAAACAGAAATTACACTCTCGGGCGGCGACTCTTAAACAGAGACAAAAAAGTCACAAGAAAATTGATATTCGCATTGATTTTTCATGTACAAGAATACTCTTTTTTTTTGGGTAGGGCGGTGAAGGCTATTGGACTACCGACCTACTGGACTACTGACTAAACACCTCCGCTGTCAACCGGAGAGCCTAGCGTGGAACCGTTTGACACATTACTTCGGGCTAGGCCTTCGAATTTTACGCCTTTTGGCGCCTTCAGGATACAGAGATTCCTTCTCCAGTTGGATGGAAAAGAGGAGGAGGATTGCTAGAGAAGGAAACCCTGCACCCTAGATGCCTCCAGCCGATCAACTATGCCTTTTTTCGTTATTAAGATTATCCGAGCGTAATGTACCATGTGATTCCATTTGTCAGATGATTTCAGCATCTCTTCGACTAGGCTATCTGGGTGGAGCTCTCCCACTTTTTCGGCAAGATCACCGCGCTCTTTGTCCCATCTTCTGCATGAAAAGAAAGTATGACAGGCGCTTTCCTTCACACCAATGCAGAATATGCAATCTGAAGACCGTGACTTACCTATCTTGTGCAGGTAAGACTGAAAACAACCGTGTCCACTCAGTAGCTGGGTCAGGTAGAAATCAGTCTCACGATGCGTCCGGCTGAGCCACGATCTCAAATCTTTGATGAGCCGCGCCGTCCATCTTCCCTTTAGCTCACGTTCCCATGATTGTTGCCATTACTCGAGAGTGCATCGTCTTTCATCGCGAGCAAATTATTCTTTATTATCCTCGTGCCTTCGGAGGTAGACTCTATTGCGCTCTTTAGCAAGGAGAGCGATTGGTATCACCCCTGCAATTACCAACACCGCTGACTCAGAGACTGTATGTTATGCTGATTCAATTCGCAGTGCTCGTCGTCTCTGCACCTGTGCCAGCCGTTTTCGGTGCAATTCCTTGTTGAGAGCTTCACTCCATATCTCTGCTTCATAAAGAAGCGTACATTGCACTACACTCATTAGTAGATGCCTTTTTGTTAGACTTGGTCCCTCATGATTGGCCATTAGTCGCCTAATTGCCGAGACCCCTGCTGCGGCCTTGTTTTTCGTTGCCTTAATTTGCTCCGAGAAACTCAGTTTAGAGTCTATCAGCAAGCCCAGATACTTGACTGATAGTTTCGACTCTACTAATGTGTCCCCGACTCGGACCATTTTTACTCTGGGGATCCGCTTCTTCGTCAGGATGACCACTTTGGTTTTCTCTAACGCAAGGTTAAACCCGTGAGTGGTCATCCAGCTCTCCACCCGGCGCATTAGTACATTCAGCCTTAATTGCGCTTGATCGACCGTGCACCCAGCCACTAGTGCCGCAACGCCATCTGCATAGCCGATCAGTCGCGACTCTTCCGGCAGTTCAAGTCTGAGCAGTCCGTCGTAGGAGACGTTCCACAAGTCCGGACCGAGGATGAAGCCTTTAGCCACAACTGATGGGACTAGCATGCTCCGACAACATTGCACTGTGTTGTAGATCAGGCTGCAATCCTTCAGGTAGTTTCGGACTATCCGCATCAGATATTCTGGAGCTTGGAAAGAGTTTTCCAGGGCTTCCAGAACATCCGTCCATCTAGCGGAGTTGAAAGCATTCTTTATGTCCAGCGTCACTAGAAGGACTACTCGAAGAATACTCTAGTTTTACGCAGAAAGGGGAACTTTTAAACAGTAGCGGAAAATCTATGAATCCCAACAAAATCTCACTAATTTTGGCTGAATACCGTCAGATTATTGAAAATGTTTAGCCCTGGCTAGAAAATACGCTGAGGTCCAGTAATTTAAGAAAAGGTAGAAGGTTCCCATGAGTTGGTTCGTGCCCATGAGGTGGTTCGTACAGTGTTCAAAGTATGAGCAACTGCGAATACGCATGAATCCATCAGTCAGGGCTTTTGGTAAAAGTATTGGGTGACAGAAGAGATATAACAGAACTGATTACCAATGCTAACAAAACTTGACGCAGTTTTCTAATCCTGAGAAGTTACTCATTAAACAGATGTCAAAAGCGAGACCAAATCAAAAAGAAAACATACATATTTTAATTAATACAGCTTGAACTTTTATTTGTCGTAGGGAGGAGAAGGCTGCTTACGCGTTAATTTTGCAGATTTCAGACGTGAAATGCTTCTAGACTACCCACTGATCGCCGCTCCCGCGAACCTAGCCAGGAACCATTTGGCACGTTACTTCGGGCTGGGCCTCATGTTCCTACACCGAGGGGATTCTTCAGATTAGGGGAATCTCATCTCAAACAGGAAGGAAAGAAAAGGAGGATATTGCTAAAAAAGCAGAACGTGCAGCTAGTAGACCGTGACATGTCAATATTTTGTAGGTAAAGGCAATTCAATATCATGCCCGCTTAACAATGGGTTAAGCAGAAATCAGTCTCACCATGCACTTGATTGAACCGCAATTTCAGGTCAGTGATCAGGTTGGAAGCCCACCGTCCTCTCGTGTCTTGCTCCCAGGACTGTTGCCAATCGTTGAGGGGGCGTTTTTACTTTTCACTGGTGACCTCTTCTGTGTTCTTCGCTTCTGCGTTTGTAAATATTTTTCTACATTCTTTATTTTTTAAATGTTTTCTTTCACAAGAAGAGACATGGATATCAACCCTGCGATTCTCAGCCCTGCTGTCCCGGAGACTGTTCGATATGCGTATTTAATTCGCAGCGCTCCTTGTCTTCTTACCTGTACTAACCGCTTTTGGTGTACCTCTTAGCTGACTCGCAGAGTAGAAACAATTACCCAGCGCTCATTTCAAGTCATCTCGATGACTTGGTGAATTCGCTTTCCTTGGCCATTAATCGAGTGGGTTACTCGCCCTGCAGCCTTGTTAGCTGTTTCTCTGATTTGTTGAAAAAATTTGTTGTCGTATAGAACTCCCAAATATTCCACTGCTGATTTCGATTCAATCATAACTTTTCCAACACTGAAAGATCTTACTCTGGGGATTCTCCTCTTTTTGAAGACGGCCAGTTAAATTTTTCCCGGTGCCGGCTTCAAACCTTGAGTGGTCGTTTAGTCCTGCGCTCGTCACATAAGCATATTTTGTCAGAATTGCGCATAGACGACTGTTCATCCAGCAACTGGCGCCACAACATTGTCTGTATAGCTGATCAAGCGTAACTCATCCGGTCATCAAGCATTACAGGTTCAGGCCGAGGCTGAAGCCCTGAACGACACCTGAAGTAGGTATAGTCTTTTGCGGTTGAAGGTTGCGGTCCTTCACATACGTATCAGATATACTGATACCTGAAACAATTTACAAGCGCTTCTAGAATATCCAATCCATTTAACGCAATGAAATGTATTTCGGATATCCAGAGTAATAAGCAGCTTCCCACCTTCCAGCAATGTGGGAACACCCTTTGAGCAGGCATACGTTGAACTTGCTGCGGAGCAGTTCAGGGTAGAAGTGAAAGGCCATCCGTAGTATTTCAGCTGGAATCCCTTCTAGTCATGGAGCGTTGACAAGAAACTGACAAGAAAACTTTGACTAGTTCCATCTTCGGAAAAAGTGAAAATTCTTTTGGTATTTCACCGTGGACGACCGCGACTATGGCGGGTCGGATAGGGAAAAGAGTCCACACAATTTTGCCCATTCTTTCAGCCTCGAATGTGCAAGGCGACCTTTGGACACGGAGCTTCCGCTTCACAACTTTGTAGTCCAGGCCCCTTGGATTCTTTTACACGTCGTCTGTTAGGTTTTCTAAACAGCTGGTCTTATCACAGTTGATGAGTGACGCGTAGACATTTTCTAGCTCACTTGTAAGCTGCTGATCGGGTACATGCCTCTTTTCGATTCCGGGCTCGCTCGGATACTCGCAATAGTTCGTAATACTCCCTTCGTTTTTGACAATTCCAGGTAACCACCAGTATACTAGAAGCAGTGCCGTAGGGGTATGAAAGATGTGCTGCCGGACATAACGATTCTCATAGTTTAGCTAACCATATATTTTGCCCCAGGTCTTCCGCTCCATGGCGTACCTTCCGCAGCAGTGAACGTGCCATAAGAACTTCAACAAACCTCTCATTATCCGCTTTTCCAGTAATCCACCAGTGTAATGGATCTCCGGCGCTATATATTGATGATCGCTGGCCGAATAATCCTCTTGGACTCTCCAGTTTAGAACTCTTTGTACTAGGCACTTCGAAACGAATATAAGTTGACATGAAGAATACGAATCATTGCAGAAGCCCTTGGCCTTGGTTAGGGCTTCTTAGAAGACCCGATACTTGCCTGTACCACAGATGTGTTCCAAATCATCTGGTCTCGGGTTACACTCCTGGCAAAAGATGCAGTCTGCCTCTTCTGTGTACTCCTTTTTTTAAGCGCAGTTTTATCGAATTTGTAGCGCAAGATGGTTCTATCAGTTCTATTACATGTCAGAGAGGAATACCGAAGACGAATCTTCTTCGCCGTATCTTTCAAATAAATCAGCCTTTTTTAATTTTTTTTTTCTTCCAAAGCTATTAGGCTTCCCTCTCTCTAAAATCAATTGAAGCCATCCGCTGACTCCTATTTGTCAGTTAAGTAGACAGGACTTTCTTCTCGCTTAGTACAGAGAAACCGCGTTTTAAATCGTCTTCTATTTCGAGCAGATTCGCAACGCTTCCAATGTCCCTTATTTCTAGTGTGGTCATCGGCTGCAGTTACTTTTTCTGATAGGACTCTTTTGGCTGCATCACAAAACGTATCTTCATTGTCTAGTCCGAACTGAGCCAGTAGGTCACCTGATTGAGTTGGACGAACCGCTGTGATTGCAGTGTGGATTTCTTCGGGTTGTACCACCCCCTCGATTTCTCACAAGACATTCGCATAGGATCTACCGTCGGTTGGTTTAACCAGGATTGCTTGTTGACCATAGCACCTTGTAAGGATAATTTGAGGGACCTGAGACAGTAAGCTGCTGACAAATGTTTAGTAGAAGCACTCTACCTAACCAAAAATCACCGAAACAGAATTCGGCTGATAGGTGTCTAAAGGACTGTGGATTAGAATATATGTAAATTGCTTGGGTATAGCTGGCCAAGAATGAAAATAATCGAAAGTTAAAAAAAAACAGTAAATGCTAGTAAGACAACCAATTTTACATGCACGATTGAAGCTTCATGCTTGTACCCACTGCATAGATACATCATGGATTCACTGCGAAACATCTCGCTGTTTTTATTAAACGTATTTGCTCCTTTTTATAACCGCATGAAAATGGAATAAAATAATTTCCGTACACGTGATGGAATTAATTTATCCTTGTTTTACGTTTAGCACATGTGGTGCAAACACACATTCGGTAACAACTTGCAAATAAAAGTACATTTCGTATTTGCCTGGCATAAAGTTAATGACATATACGCAAGAGATTATGACAAACAAAGGATATACTACTATACGTAGCCAAATCTGGATTTTGAAAGAGATTGTTATTGTGAGTGTGATGTTGATTGTGCTCATTTTAAATAAGAGTAAATGCAGGTATTTGCATAGTTTAATTGCTACTTGATACAAAAGACCAATTATATATTTTGTTGTGCAGTTCGAATTAGGTAGTGTGCATCTGAATTTCATGTATTTCATGTACTGCTTTCAATAATCATGAATGAATTCCATTTGTATGACAATAAGTATGAGATCAAGCCACCTGCTAGGAATTTCTGGTCCTTTAGAATTCAGTATTGCATACAGATATGTGTTGTTTGTTACACAGGAACTCGGAACCTAAAAGCTTAAAGCTATCTTAAGTCCCTGGCGATTTTCCACCATACCTTATCCTTACTTATTGTTTTATTTTCATCCGCATGACACCGCTTGCACTTATCCTGCATGCCGGTACAATAATGTCTAGATTTAATCTACGATTGGAATACTAAATGTGTGTTTGTTGGGTGTCCTGATGAAGGTAACTAAATTCTAAAGTAATAACGAACTTTACAAGGGATTTGTACATGTGGGAAATTAGTCGTCAAAAACCACCTCAGCCTTTAGTTAACAATTCGACACAAGGACGTTAGAAAATACTCCACTTTGCGAGTATGAGCTAGGAAGCCTTTGCTAGCTTTCCAGGACTCGATATCATACCGCGAGGGCAAAATGCATACGAAGCAGGAACTAATTTGTTTGTTGTTTGTAACATATGGTTTACGTTGTCAAAGCATTCAACCATCGCAATTATGTTCAGGTTTTCAGGACGAAAATCGGATCAATTTGAATGAGCAACATATGCATAGAGGTTCACACCTGCATACGACTCATGTGAAACCGAACCTCTTGTTGATATCATTTTATTTATCGTGTCCAACGGTGTAGCTTTCACAAAATGCTAACAAATATCCTTGAGTGAACGATTCACGTGCACTTTGAAAGCCAATTGTAATTCATATGTGAAAACAAAGCGCTTTTCGAAAAAAACATCAATGTAATTAAATAGGATTTACTCATGGATTTCCTGCGGTTCTCAGAATTTTTGGTTATTCAAAACGAAGACTACAAGTAGAAACGTTGTAGGATAATGGACTGTTGCTTTTTTAAAAGGACTACGAATTATGAAGTCCTGGTTGTTCAGGTCTTTATCATAAATGGACATTATTTATATTTAATTCTATACTATCCTACTTGTTAACGTTGCACTGATTGCCTATTAAAATTGAAATATGCAGAAAAAAGCTTCCCCCAGTTGCATAAGCTCCTCCGGGTCCGAGAAAAACTTACAGGAATATTTAACTGACCAGTTTTTTTATTTGGTTATTTGGATTGGATGGAAAAACTGATCTAATAGCCTCTGTCGCTTAATCTTAAAAAGATAATCTACGTCGCTGAGGTGTCCACACGATGACCATATTGCTATTAAATTTTAAATCAGCAGACGAATCAACTTGTCCTTCATAACCAACATAGACAGTTCCTACTTTTCGATATTTTTCAAATGTTTCAAACTCAAATGTCTTTTTTTTTTAAAAAAAAAAAGACCCAAGTAAAAAATAGATTGCATTCGTAAAAGGATAAAAAATGCTAAGTGTTAACGAGGAATTAAAAAAAAGAAATGTTTTTTAAATACTCATACGAATTAATTTGGATTGGCATATCAACGCTTGTATTTTGGCAGATCGCCATTGGCCATGATAACTGAGGCGATCCTGTTTGGCATTGAGTCAATGCATTTTTTTACGCTTTCGCCAATAATCTCGTGTGGCTTTACCTATTTCAAAACCAGAAAGGCTTAGGCAATTAAAGATACTGTTTCTTACAGCTAAGAAATTTTGAATAAATAAATATTTGACTTATTGATTTGATTCCACGACAGAGGTGATTTTATTCTTCATTCGATTTGATATTCAACACATCCTCTTTAGGACACAGTATATAATTTTTGATATACAGGTAAATGCGCCGTAATTGAAGGTATAAAAAACCGAAGCATATACCTATTATGCGTTGTCGTCACAAAAACGTAAAATCTCGAATTTGAAAATATGCACATTCAAGAAATGTCGTTTTCTGTATTCTACATATCTCGCGTGTTCGACATTTTAAATACCAACAATACTGCGATGGCAGCGCCGCGGCGTAAGATTTTCCCAAAACTTTTACTGGTACAAAATACATCTGTCTTCGATTCAGTCATTTTGTCGTGATCTGTCGTGATTTGTAATCAACGGTGTCGATATTTTGAGGAGATTATACGATAGGTTGGAGAGTTTTATCGGACTCATTCCGTTCGAGTCGGGCTAAGAACATGAAGAGGAATTTATTCGCTTATTTCACACGTCTTGATCCAGGATCTGAACCAGAGAAGAAAAAAAAAGGAAGAATCGGTAAGTTAAAAAATGCGAATCCAAAATGGAGGTTACTTTGCAGAGAATGACATTCTGTTCAAGATTTTACATAACAGCCTAAAATTTATGCATCGATAAATTCTGATTTGCAGTCTTGATCCCAATATTTTACCTGAAAATGTGACATGATTTTGGTATTTTTTCGGGCAATTGAAATATTTAAACATTACCGCTCATCCTCACGCGAGTTTTATTTTCCTAACTGTTGTTGCAACGCATTATTCGAGGTTAATGTTTGTTGTTGTTACCCTAGGGTCGGGATTACCACTCTGGTTTGTAGGCTCGTAAGAGATTTATTTTACCGACAATTTCATACGTTAGCTAGATGTGGGCACGGCGTGCTATAGTGCGTGTCAGCTTATAACCTAGCATGTCGCGTATAAAACCTCACCGGACACGCGTTATAGCGGTCTGATAATTGTACTGTACAGAATTATTAATTTTTCACACTTTATTTGTGGGGAATGAATAAAATCGCACATTTACCACTTTCAATTATGTACTAGATCGAGCGTAAAACAGTTTGTCAGGAGTAATATAAAGTTTACTTATTTGAGAATACTTATCTGATAATATAATATAATATGAGTGAATGGTGGATCGAAAATGAAAAACGAATTGAAGTTTTGTATATTTTTCAGATTAAGATTGGCGAATCAAAATTGAATGCTGGAGAAAGTACTTTTGAGACAGTCGAATCAGCGGAAGATTTATTTTCAAACGACACTACCGATTCTCATGATGTGGCAGTTCCCAGCGAACGGATTTTCCTAGAAACGACATAGGTGTCGTTGCTCAAAATCTGCGGAGTGCACCAAATCCAGACGAATTACTCAAAATTGTTGGAAGAGTTTAGCTGGTTAGCATATTCTGCCAAAGAAAACGGTGGATATTGTAAGTACTGCGTAGCTTCTGGTGTTGAAACCGGTGGAACACATGATGTCAAGCTAGGAAAGCTCGTTACTAAACCGTTCAATGTTTGGAAGCATGCGAAAGAAACCTTCCGAAACCACGAAAATCTCGATTATCATAAAAAATCTTTTTTTGGTATTAAACACCTACGTGATATCAAAGTTGGAAGAATTAAGCCTATTGATTTGATGATCGACGAGAAGAAAGAAAAAACCATGAAAGAAAATTATGAGAGACTTAAGCCCATAGTTGGCGCTATTGTTTTGTGTGGCAGGCAAGGAATGGCTCTTCGTGGTCACAGAGACGATGAACCTTTTTATAAGCCTAGGATTGGCAATGAAACTGACAAGGAATCCTCGAACGAAGGAAATTTTCGTGCGATTTTACGATATCGAGCTGAAGGTGACAATATTCTAAAGCAACATCTCTTAACAGCTCCGAAAAATGCAATGTATTTAAGCAAAACAATTCAGAATGAAATAATCGAAACTTTTCAGATACTGATCAGAAAAAAAATTGTTGCCAAAGTGAACGAAGCGAAAGGATTTTCGATTTTGGCGGACGAATCGACTGATATTTCTAGCATCGAGCAACTTTCCATGTGTGTACGATACTTGGATCCGAAATTGAATGTCTGCGAGGATTTTCTTGGATTTGTTCTAGTGCTCGACGTTTCTGGCAAAGGCTTAGGAAACACTATAAGGAATTATTTACTCGATATCGACGTTGATTATTCATTCATGCTTGGTCAAGGATACGATGGTGCACCAGTTATGAGTGGCGAAGTCAATGGAGTACAAGCCCATATCAGGTCTCATTTTCCTCTGGCAATCTACGTTCATTGTGCCGCCCATAGCTTCAGTTTGGCCATCAATGCGGCTTGCGGAGTATCAGGTTTAAAAAATGCGTTAGGAACTATCGGAACAATCGAAGCATTTTTCCACTGGCCCCAGAGACAAAGCATTTTGAAGGAAGAAATTTTGAAAATGTCGAAAAAGAGTGACCGGAGAAAAGAATAATTTAATTCTTTCACTGTTACGAGATGGGCTCAATCTCATGAAGCAGTTTCAACTTACCTTGAACTTCAACCGGCCGTTATTGAAGCTTTGGAAGAAATAAAAAAGTGGAAAGATCGAGATACTTCACAAAAGGCTTCTCAACTTTTGACCGCGATTTTGACAATCGAATTTCAAATCTCCTGTCATATAATGGAATCGATGAATTCCATCGTCTTGCCTCTGAGTCGGGAATCGCAGACGAAAAATCAAGAGGAAAAATGCGCAGATCTTTACAAGTTTTATGATGAAATATTGGACTGTTCAGAAAGGAATTTCATCTCAGAGATCAAAATGTGGAGGCAACGGATCTCCGATCAAAATATTCAAAATGCGCTCGATGCATTATCAGTGAGTAACTTTAGATCGGAATTTTTACTTCCAGAATCAGTTTATATCACCCATCGAATGCTCAACTTTCAATTTTTACGTCATCTTTTAGGTTATCAATGAAAAATGCTTCAAAAACGTGAACACGATCTTACGAGTATTGGCAGTATTACCCGTAACAACATGAACTCCAGAACGATCATTTTCGACCCTGAGAAGAATAAAAAACTATCTTAGAAGTACAATGGGACGGGAGCGCCTGAATGGACTCGCTTCTTTGAGTATCCATCCTCAAATTGGAATAACAGAAGACGAAATTCTGCAAGAATTCTTCAAAAAACCGCGGAATTTCAAGAACGATGAAGATTTTTTCTAGTTTTTGCACTATTACTAATATGTTGTAGTTAACTGAATCGAATAATGATATTATATAGGACAAAAAACGAGAGAACATTTATTCGCACATTACAATCTTTTTTGGATGTTCGAATCGTAAAATATAATATGCAAATTTTTGACGACAGAATACAAGGATTTAAGATTCAGGTCCTATCGGGCCCGGACCCTCCTGGGGGGGGGGGGGCAGACCGAGGACCCCCCGCCCCCGTGGATGCGCCACTGCTCTGCGCCCAATTTAAGCGAGATTGTTTTATTTTTTGTTGAGAAATAGTTTTTTGGCACGTTTGCTTGCCCATATACCTTTTCCTCTCAATCTTCTGCCAACTGTTTTTCGACTTACTTCTACTAAGTTGTTATTTGCTAACTGTCTAGATATTTTTGTAGCTGTTTTGAAGCTATTTTCTAAGGATTATCTCATCATAATCTGATCTAAACGCTCATTTGTTTTCTTTTTTTTTCATTCGACACCTTTCTTCCGCTCTATAGATCGATTAACGATTAACGATTAACGATTTTTTTAGTATGCTTACCATAATTGATTCGTTGCACCTCATCCTTGTTATCTCACGCGAAGACTGCCCCGCTCCAGCAAATCTCACTGTTTTAAATTTTTTCTCATGTGATATTTCTTTGAAGGACGGTCTTTTTGACATTATGAGGAGAAATGCGTGCTTAATATTCGATACTCTGGTGATACTCTAAACTGTTTACATTTTTGTACATTTATAATTGACAATAAAATGCAACTTTTAATACAAATAAAGATTTCTAAGCTAATACGATTTCTAAGCTAAGGGATTATATTTTACTTACCTGATATTTTATTTGGCATATAATAAGGATATTTTTTGTATGAATGCAAACATTTTACGCGCAAGAAGTTATCGTTGTAATGTTTTCACAACATCAGAAATGAAATGGAATATTGCGTTCAGTGCATCAGTGACGTTGGATTTAACGATTTTTTTTTTAGTTGAGAGATTCTGTAGTGAAATATTCGCCCATAACTTTGCACATAATTTCTCTTGTCTTCGTTAATCGTTCTTGTAAAGAAGACGTTTAAGCAATTTGTGATTATCAAAGTTTGCAATGAAACCTGCAATGTCAGGACCATAAAGCAAGCCTTCGAAAAAAGTTTTAATTAGGGCTTTATTTTGTTATTTTCGTGCAGCACTAGCCTCTTTGGTTTAATCTATGGAACGCCGCCCTTTCGTCCTCACTTTATTGCTATCATACGAGCCTGCCTGAATCTTATATTGTGCTCCTATTTTTAAATTTAGGCCACCCATAAGGTTAAGCACGAATTAAAAGCCATCCTTAAATATCCCTGCAGCTTAAGACGCTCCAATTTGAATAATTTTCGCACTGCAATGAAATTTATTGGGAGCTAATCGCAAAACAGTTGAATTCAGGAACTAATTCGCGTTTTCGCTAAAACCGCCAACGTACCGTTCAAGAAAATCATCCTGTGACAAGTCCTCATGAATTAGCAAAATGTTTTTTAGTACGTCTTTGTGCAGTGGAGCTGGATGTTCATAAAGAATATTTTTGGCTTGTACTGCTTTGTATTTACACCACGAGTCTACACTAGTGGGACAGAATTGATTTTATTTGTCGAGATCAAGTGATAATACGTGGCCTTAGTTTCCTTTTTCACGTTAACTTTTGACTGCGCATTTTATCGTTTCGCAATACCATGGTATTTAGTTAATTTTTAAGTTAAAACATCGATTCATTTGTCATTTTCACCGCTCCTTTTTAAATTGCGGAGGCAGCTTCCCATACTCCATTCTACTTGATCTATGTACTTATTTTTTTTATTTGAACCCATCTCTATCTCCCCCATCTCCAACATAATTAATGCAACGTACCCCATTCTTTTCCTCTGAATGGCTAAATATCTCAAGAATTGTATCCAACTCAACTTTGCTTTCAGAGCCTTAATGATTTGTGGTACAACCTTCTTCGTAATCAGCGCCTTCCGAATTGTTGGGGTCATTTTTATCGTACGAATATGTTTGGCAGTAGCTGCATTTCAAAACTTAATCCTGAATTTTCCTGAATTAAAGACTATCAGCATAGTTACGCGGTACAAAGATGAAAAGCCACGCTTCTTCCAACATGCATTACCGCTCGCAGTGAAATTTAGTAAACGTTCTTCCTACACCTCATTTTTTTCTTTTCTCGCCCACAATTGCCATTTCACATGTGATATCAAATATTTTCTTGTCGGAAGTATGTACGTGTCTGATAATGCGTTTATAAGCGTGTTTACTTAGTTAGCTGCCTAAATACATTATGCCATAAAAAATTCTTATACCTGCTCCAGCAAGTAAGCGCATCGCGATATGAACACTGTTTATCTAATAAGCATAATGGATAAATGGGCGTGATACCATAGAGTACCACATATGCATGTAGCAGAAAATTGAAAGCCGAGTCCTTTGGCAACTGATCGTCCCGACGACACTTTCTGTTTGCACAATTTGCACACTAATGTATTAGCTCGAGCAGAAAATATTCTTGTTAACTCAATGATTCTATAGGCAAAAACCTGCCCCAGGAACGTATCTTTCGGTCACGACTCCTTTTTTCCAGACACACTAGCTTCACCGTTGGATACTTCGTCCACCTTCAACTTTTGCACACGGGAAAATAAATTTTCTAGATATTTTTTTACACCGAGGGCAGTTTGGACGATAATTTGGATCAGTTTCATTAATTTCGCGACGCATTTGGTCGAGTAAATTTTCTAATAGCGACTGAGAATAACAACATGAGACACTGAACTGTCAACCCCCAACACGAAGCTGAGTGTAAACAAAAACAACCATTAAAGAACCCTCTACATTCCGAAAAAGGAAGTAAGGAAGGAAGCGAATTCAACATTCGAAGAGAAAAATGAATAGTTTGCAAAAAGGAATTTCATTATTCTTAGTGATCTGCAATAATTTCGGAAACGTGCTATTATTAATTATTTTTCTATATATTCTTTATTATTATATTTTATTATTATTATACATTAAATATCAGGAAATAGAAAGCAATGTGTGCTTGAAAATTATGCTTCAATAAGGCATAAACAACCAGGAAAAAAACTCACACATTAACGTACTCGCAGAAAACTGTTTAGAGTTGTTTAGGATATGTCCTGTTTGAACTGAACTATTGACATGAATAATTTATTTACATTCATTTCAAATGTATGGCATGCTAGGCTATCCTGCGTCACGTGTATGTATTGCCTCATTAAACACGACTAAATAAATAAGTTTTGATTGAGCACTTGCTTGCATGAAGTTCGATTTGTCTAGATCAATCATTCTTACAGCACCATCAGTCCTTTGAATGCCTAATTACAGGAGCTAATGTTGTCTTAATCCTGTCAAGCGTTTTCAATATGGAAAACGAAGAATTTCTTAGCATCATTATAAAATATAACCTTCTCAAACTCAGACGAGAGTGTGATGTGTTTGCAAGTAATGGCTTTTGCCTTGACAAATGTAAACTTCAAGATTATCCTTAATTTAATTTTGCAGAAATTAGTATCAGCACTGAACCATTGTATTTGATTGATTTAGTCCTGCAGAAATTATCATTTATTGAGTAATGAGAAACAGAGCGCGTTTGTTTGATGAATGGTGATAAGGGTGTGGAGGAAGTTTAATGGATTTTATAGCGTTTTGCAAGTGAAATATGGGAGCAATTAAATTGATTACAATTGCATCCGGTACTTCCACAATGAGAGCAACATTTCATACATTAATGAAAAAAGTAGATAAATTTTTATGAAGTACTTCTTGTATATTGATTGGATTAATTCTAAATTCTACTCTTCCCGAAAACGTGGAATTGGTACATCTATAGAGCTACGGTGATGTAGGAGCTACAGTGTTGGGCTTCAACGCAGCAGTTCCTATGTTCAAGAGGTACTGATTGCACAGACCTTTGTGGTTGATATCCAAGTATTGAAATAATTGACCTAGACTGATTTTTTCCCTTGTTAAAGAAAAATTTCTCAGACTTTCAAGGCAATGTATTTTTTGTTGGTAGTATGTTGCGTCAAAATTTTTGCTAATTGAAACGTGTTTATGAGAGGTTCCGATAAGACAATGTCTGTCTCCTTTGTCTATACTAAATAACAAGTTTCATATATTTTACAGTCTCTATAAATCAAGGTTCTCCTTACCTTGGTGTTCTGGAATTTTAATTTTTTTACCTTAATGTACTCTTCGGAAACAGCCGAATTTCCTGCTTTAATCTTCTAGCTTAGCTTGCTTATTCGGGAAGCGATACCATCATCGCGACTTATGGCTATAATGGAATCGAATTAGGGCAATTAAAACCGATCAACTTAGAATGGAACGGAACAACACCAAATCGCGATGGAGTACGATACAGAGAATTAGACGAAGAACCCCGGTACTAATTTTTTTTTATTTCAACAAAAACGATTCATACGCAACACGAGTACAGAACAGTACAGTATAACACATTTGCAATGCTGAATTATCAGTGTCATAATAAATATGCAATACAATAACCCGGAGTAAAATTCATACGCTTTACAACAAAAACGCAGTACACAACAAACGCCACTCTCTCAACCACTCACTCAAACAACCACTCACCTCTTCCTTCCCACTGTCTCTGGTCTCAGCGACCATGACGCCGCAGTTCCCTTACAGAAAACCCTCCTTACGTCCTCAACTTCCACTTTGTCATATGGAAGAGACTAAACAGGTACCCGCAAACTTAAGTCCATCACCCCAACTGATACCAATTCCGTCACCTTACAAAACCCTCAGCGGAACCACCGAGAAATTCATACTCAAGTGACTCTCAACTCAACTCTCAAGTGACTCAACTCTCCGCTAGCACTACCCCCTGAACTCATCGACGATATACGAATTAAGAGAACCCTTCGTAGAAGTCTATCTCGCAACCAATTTAACCCCAACAATTCCCATATTCGCGACCCGATCCGACAATTCGATTACTACATCGGTTCCAGTATTCAGCATTTATATCACCGACACGTCACTCTACGCCTGTCTAACAACCGAGTTAATCTAAACAACTTTCAAGAAATCCGAAAAACAAGTACCCGACTATCTAAGCTCTCTAGTCATCAGTCGCATATACTCCCTAAAAATGTATCACCCAGAAATCTTAGTCGATCATTCCCCCGCACACCTCACGTCCGCTAACCCATTATAACCTAACGTGGATTGTGCAATCAATGCCACCATGGACTCCTTACGCTTTAAACCCACATTCAATTAACCCACAAACCTTTCACAATACCTTTCTCTTTTCAACAAACCACTTTCAAAACTTATAAACTTCATACCTAACTGCGAAACCATACACTCAAATCCATACACTCAAAGCTCATCCACACAAATCCATGACATCCGCTCCCGCAAGGATAATAAGCCAACGGGTTCTGACCAAACCCAAATCGTCTTCCTCAAGAATTCAGCTTGAACAATCAACCCCTATCTTTCCAAACTATTCAAAAACTACGTATTTCCCGCTCAGCTGGCGATAAAATCCCCAAACGCCACCGAAAAAGGTCAAAATCTACTTTAGACATCCAGTTTCCGACCCATTTCACTACTCTTCACAAGAAGAAAAATTTTTGAAACCGTGATCAAAACGTTCATAGTTTACCATTGCTCTCATTTCAACATTATTCCAGACTTCCAGATCGCCAACCGACCCTCGCAATCAGTAGACGATGCCCATCTGACCCTCAAAACGCACATTCAGATAAATGCAAAAAACCTCCCCACAGTTGTCTGCCTGATTGACATCCAGGAAACCTTCGATTTCGTCTGCCAAACAGGTCTCATTACCACGCTTGTCAACATCTTCAACTTCCAACCGCACCGCAGCAAACTCATTCCGTTCCTTCTCACTAACTGGGAAACCAAGTGACTCCCGAACGTTGACTCCCCCTGGAAATCAATGCCAGCAGGCATCTCACAAGGTTCGGTCATCTCTGCCCCCTCTTTTCCATTTACACTGCCGGTATTCCACCTTCTTAGCAGTCGCCCTCACCTATCCGTATTCTTCAATTTGCTGAGGATATAATCATATATAACACAGCGTTAAGCATTGTTCAATGCCAGCAACCCTTTATGACTACCTCGACACCGTCTGCAAGTACTTTATAAAATGAAGCTTATCGCCTCCGACTGCGAGGCTATAGTCATATTTGGCAAAGTTGGTCTAACCAAGGAAGCCCGATCCGACTCAACCAAAGTCCAACTACTCCTCAACTGAGAAAAAATCCCCATTAAACCACTAGTAACCCACCTTGGCATTCTAATCAATCAAAAATTGCCCCCAAACGTCCACATCACAACAGTCCTACAAAAGCCACGTACGCATTTAAAGCCCTCTCCATCCTCATCCATGGACGCACCGCGCTCCCCAAAAAGATGAAGCTACTCTGCTATAAATCCCTCATCCGACCACTAATCACTTTCGGTTTCGCCTTCTGGTGTGATCTACCCGATCTGGTGTGATGGGGAAGATTGGTTGTAAAGAGAGACAAATTCGGAATCTTCGATCAGGAAGATGACGCCCACAAGCATATATAAAACTAAATCGTATATGACACACCGCAAATTCGGAGAAAAGACGCAATCCTCATGGACCAACTCCTACGGTTCCCCGAATAAGCGAGCTATCATTCGAACCGTCTAATCACACAAATCACCGACACTGACCTCGTACTCCAGTTGAACTATCGCCACCAAAAACCTCAATCCTTTGCCTTGAACGCTGATCAAGGAAGGATCCTTGTCCCTGCAAAACGAATATCCTGGTACAACAAATCTTACTTCATCCCACTATATATCCCATACTCCCACCCACCAAGTCCTAATTGAAGGAAAATTTGTTATGTGAAAAGTTTTTATTTATTTATTTTATTTTGCACCCTAGAAAGCAATTTAGGGAGGTTTTGTTTGGCATTCTCTACAATTTCAAATAATAATTACAATTGGAATTTTGATATATATACAACAAATAAAACACTAAAATAAGTAAAGATTGTACGAGAAAAGCAATTTCCAAAAATATTCGTGTTAGAATTAAGACAAATTACATAATAACGCCAATAATTAAAATTTTTTTCGTTAAAAACACGAACAAAACCATACGCAGTACAGTGCATAAGGAGTGAAATTATACGGAATTCAGTATAAACGGAGTACAAATCATACGCAACAGAAAACGCACCCAGTTCAATTCACACTCAATTCCATACATACGCCGTACAATCCAACCTCGCTACAGTCCAAATGAAATACAAAACAGATGCTATATAATACATTCACAGTAAAACATATATACAACCAGAAAGATCCAAAGTACACAGCATACGAAGTCTTATACATTAATTATACAATATAGGGGCATTAAAATACATACGTAGTACAACAGATAGACAGGACAATTCAAACAAGATGTACGCCATATAATTTAACGAGATCCAATAAACATGCAGTACAACATATATACAGATAAAATCGCAGTGTAATACATTCCTAGTATATATCATAACACATGTGCAACACAATTGAAGAACGGTACAATTAATAAGCTATAAAATCTTTACACAGTACAAAAGAACTGCAGTACAATGCATACGCAGTAAATAACACAAGCTGTGCAAAACATGTCAGTACAATACGCGCGATGTACAACACAGACGAAGTATAACACCTTTAAGACAAATATGTGGTACTATATACAAAAAGTACAATAATACGCAGTACAATACTATTTGTGAATGGCATTGCATATGTATTGTATCGCACATTGTTTGTAGTGCATTTGAATTTTACGGCGTATATTTTGTACTCCGTTTATGCATATACTGCGTATATTACTTTTAATTTAGCTCCGTTTGTATTTTACTGCGTGAGTACTGGGCTGCGTATTTAGTATGCCACGTATGCATGCAGTTATATCTTACAGGCTATGGATTTTACCGCGCGTAAATTGTACTGAGTATGTTTTGTATTTCTCATGTTTCAACTTTTTTATACTGCGTGAAAAGTAGCACTGAATTGTTATTGTTAAATGTCTGTACTACGTACTACGTATGTATTGCTCAGTGTATTTTCCGTGTTTCGTATGTTTTGTACATTGCACTGCCCGTGTTTTGCACCGCTTCTGAGTTTTACTGCAATTGTGTTGAACTCCGTATGTTCTGTACTGCGTATACCTTGCACTGCGTATATATTGTACTGTGAATTTATTGCACTCTGAATTTTCAGTAGTGGAAATGAGTTTTACAATACTTGTTTTGCACTATTCATGTATTGTTTTGCATTTAAGTTTTAATGCGTGACAATGGTATTCCATATACGAGGTGTGATCAAAAAATACGGTGAATGAGTTTTTATACCGGCAACTGCTGACGACGCTACATCCATATGCTGTAATTTGTCCAACAGCGTGATCAGCTGACACATGCAGGGACAAGTTGTAACACGTTCGAATTTGTCAGCCAGCTGCCAGAGCCTCTAGAGTGAGGTTGAGTTTATCGTCTCTGTCACGCAACATGGATTTTGAACAACGCATTAACATTAAGTTTTGTTTTAAGTTGGAAAAGAGTGCCAAAGAAGCTCATGAAATGTTGATGAAATATGAAAGTTGAGCCTATGGCTATGGCCCTGAGACCAAAATTCAGAGTTCTCAATGGAAAACCAGTGGATCTCCTCGCCCTAAAAAGGTAAGTCAGTCAAAATCCAACATCAAGGTCATGCTCATTATCTCTTCGATAATAGTGCGATCTTCGTAGTGCGATCAGAGTTCGTTGCAAGGTGCACAACTGTAAACTCTCAATTTTATAAGGGCGTACTGCAACGTTTGCGAAACGACATACGAAGAAAGCGGCCAGAAAAATGGGCCAATGGCTTCCTTCTTTGCCACGGCAATGCGCCATGTCATACCTCGCTTCTCATTCGTGAGTTTTCGGCAGAAAAAAATGTTCCTGTCTGTCTACATCCGTCATACTCACCGGATTTAGCACCATACGACTTCTGGCTCTTCCCAAAAATTAGAGCTGTGCTTAAAGAAAACCGTTTTGACACCATTGCTGACATTGAGAGGGCCACGACCGAGCAGCTGAAAGCTCTTCCGAAACATGCCTTCCAGAAATGCTTCCAGTCATGAAGTTCACGTTGGGATAAGTCCATTGCTAGCCAAGGACAGTACTTTGAAAGAGATTATATCATGTTCTATGTAAGCATATTTCTTTTTTTAATGAATGTTTCAAACACGGCCACATTCCTCAATCGCATTTCGAAAAGATATATGAAATAATGCCATTTCCAAATGTTCCACTGAACCCGGTAGTGACAACGTCAAATAAAATTTGTGGATTTTAAAACAAATCTTTCAAAAACGCTTCCGTTTAATTTTTAAGTACCATATGAACTCCAACCCATAAAAAGAAGCTTCCAGATGAGTGATAGATGCATAAGAATTACCATACAGGATATCAGAATTTCAAACTTTATGTAAATGGAATTTTATGTATAGTACTAAGTATAGAGAGCGATTTAAGAATTATTTTAGGGCAGAAAGAAAATGCATTCAAGAAAACAACGTCTTCAAGAAAAAGAAAAAAACTTCGAAGCATTAGCTAATGCAAGAGATGTTAATGCTGACTTTCTGGGAAAGCCGTACATTCTTATCCTCTTAGACCATTTCTTAAATGGTTTTTTGGGAATCGCTGGTCGACGGAAATAACCCTGAGAACCGATCATGGAAATTCGGTCCCATGACCGTATTGAGCCCAACAAATCCTAAGAAGATGTTTGAAAGATATTATTTTTGGGGTAAATGTAATCAATTAGTCTTTAAAATTGTAAAAAAGCGATACAGTTGTCACAAATAGTCATCATTTGTTTTAAATTTTAAAGTTCTAGCATCTCATGTGACAAATCATATATTTTAAAAATACTAAGAAAAAAATTAGAGAACTAATATAAGTTTGTGCATAAGGTGCTAATAGTGCTATGTGTTGACGGTAAATATGATACCCAATAGACATAACACTGAAGAAGGGACCATGTCGGCCTCAAAACAGCTGTCTCTTCTGAGATAAAAAACCTCAACCTGAAAATAATAAGAATTTTTTTAATTAACGACAAATATTAGTCTTGCAGTCCTTATCAACTCATAATATTCTCGCTTTGGTTAATTAGTATAGACGATTTTTGGAAGTAAAGTTCCAAAAACGAAAGCAGAACAATCTTGCTGAATACGAGCTATAACAAGGATACACATTTACTACAGACCATTTAAGGCAGATTGAATTTATACTGAAGAATATCAAAAATTCCTTTGAAATTTATACATTGATGCAATGCTGGATCAATAGGGAGAGATTTACGCATATTATACTAAAGAATAGTATTGACTGAAGAGATAACAGACTGAGAATATTTCTGTGCATCGTTATCATGATTGGCGCACAAAGTCAATGCTCCTCATGGAGTTTTCACAGCTTGATGCCTGTAACTTAGATATGCATTGAAAAATATTAAATTAAGAGCCCTTCATGTTAAATGGAAACATCCAACCACGGTTCAAGGTAATGCTGAACAAAAAACCTTCCGTATTAAATTGCAATAAGCTTGTTTAAGCTCATGGAAATAAGCTTAAATTCAAAAACCGATCCTTCGTTTGAGATGATTTCTCCTTTCGTGGAAACAAAAAGGGTACATAAGGTTATTGGGAAAGAATTATATGGAGTATGATGTTTCGATTTAGGGTTGACTCTTTAAATTTCGTCATAATCTTCGGTTGGCTTACTGGGAGTCTTTATGGAATGAATCAGATAGTCTTGTCTTTAAATCAGATAAAGATACAACTAATTTCTTGGGGATTTTTGTTTCTTCATTTTCCTGCATAGTGAACTTCTTTTCTTTTGCAGAATAAGAAAAAAATCTTTTAAATACAAACGAGGACTAATAATAACTTATACATAATTCTTTGAGGATCAGCAGTTGGTTTCCCGATGATTGCCGCTTCTGCGAATGATTAGTGTATGCAGAAGGAAGTTCAACGTAGCATTGTAGTCATTGGCAGGCTGAACTCCAGTTCCATATTCGGATGAAAACTTTACCTTATAAATTGTGAACTGCCATTTTGCTTGAAAGAATACTTTAAAATTAGTTGATTATCTATTCATCTGTATGAAACCAAGATTATTTTTTGTAAAAAATGAGATGAATAAGGCAAAAATTGTAACCTGTATGAGTCCATGTTAGCATTCTTTTGTTAAGGCTTCTAGGTGATGACTTTAGGCGTCTAGACGACTTCAAATGTCATTAAATCAAACTAAAGAGTTGAAAATAAAATGAAAAATACAACGCAGATTTTAATATGACTAATTCGACTTTAAATAAATCCCCCCGAGGAGTCAGAAAGGGCCATAATTCCGGTTGGTTTTGAACAAAAACTGAGAGCTTTGCTCGGAGTGTAGAATCGCGCAAGCTGAGGTTCAAAACATTCAGGATACCAGGACGTCCAGAGGAACCCATGTCAGGTTTTTGTGATCCTTTTGATCGGTAATAAGACTATGCTGGCTCAAAAGACATTGTGACTTAATAAAATAGAAGAGATTACACAATGGAATAATGATTCAACTCCTGACGGTAGCAGTTTACATATGATAAAACCTCTCTTGATACCGAAAGGTTTGGCTTAGTGATTTCAAATATTCACATTAGTTGCTCCGATTTATATAAAACATCTCCAGGAGGGAGGCAGATCCACATCTCTCATGTTTTGTCCGTTATGCTGGACTTCGAGAACTTAGTTTCTTAGTTCCTGAGTTGACGGAATTCGTTGCTCAAACAATCTTTAGACGCTACTTGAAAATACTAGAACTGGAACGACTTTAGAATATATTGACTAACCATAGTAGATACTGCCTAGCAAATTTTCAGGTAACTCGACTAAAAGATGTATTCAGCTACCACTGCAAGCCGATAAGCACCTATCTGATTGGACAGCTAAGATTTGAAGAGCATTGTCGTAGTCAGTCTACGTTGCAGGTGGCTACAGGTTGGGTAGCTTCTTGTATGAAAGTAGATGATCCCTAATATTAAGTTAATGGAGAATGATAGTTGAATCAAATAAATCTACCCATGAAGATTTGACATCATAGACAAGAATGGGGTTATCGGTCTAGATGTATTTTCAAAACCTCTAGCTCGGACTCAATAAAGTGACAAATAGTAATCAGTATCCTTGTGTCTATCATCACTGGTCAGAAATTTTCGAAAACCGTAGATAAGAAGTTTACATAGACAATGAGTTTCGGGAACTACATTGTTATTCGCGACTTAGTGATGAGCCTATTCTACTTGAAGCATGTTGATTTTTGCATTTTTTAAGCTACCATTTTATCAAAAAAATGTTTTTTTATTTTTCAACATACATTCCTTTTAAAAAGATACTTTTCTACCAACGCTCCTGCCCCTTAATCCTAATTTTTGAAGGGGTTAAAAAATACCCTCCATACATTAGAATTTTCTGAACTCTCCAAAATATGTCTCTGTCTCTGTAATGACTTCCTTGTTTGAGCCAAATTTTTTCACCGTGAGCCATTTCTTCATGTTAGGGAACAAGAAAAAGTCGCAAGGGAGCAAGATCGAGTGAAAACAGAGAGTGTGGCAGCGATTCGTAACACAATTCATTCAGCTTAGTGGTGGAACTCTGGATCGTGATGGTGGGTGGTTATTGGGATGGGATTTCTGGATGGATTTCTGGCTCTGAATGGTGGTCTGGTGATTTATCATGGTGAAACAGCACCTTTTTTCCTCCAAATGCGGCCGTGTCTATTTCAAAGCGGTCCAGTATTTCACTGTAGCATTCCCCAGTAATTGTTTTTCCTTGTTCTAAAAATTCCATGAAAATGACACCGTTTACAACCCAAAAAATCGTAACTATGACCTTTTCGGCTATTGGGGTCTTCTTTGGAGCAGATTCATGGGGAGAAATCCACCATTATGATTCTTGCTTATTTTTTGGTGTGTAATGATGGGCCCAGGTTTCATCAACGGTGGCAACTCGACACAAAAACTCTTTCAGATCTCGCGTACATTGCCCCAAACATTGCTTCGAAGTTAACAGCCCCATACGCTTGTTGTCCACCGTGAGCAATTGCGGCACACATCGGGCCGACAATTTTTTCAGCGCCAACTTATCATGTAAAATATTAAATGCCAACCCAGTCGACACACCTACGGCCTCTGCTTCTTTGCGCACTTCGTAAACTTTTTCAACAATTTCCTCGGTAACCACGTGTTCTGCGCGTCCTGGTCGCTCGTTTTCAAAAACGGATGTTCGCCTACGTTTACATTCGTTGAACCAATATCTAACTCTGACCATTGATGTCGAAGTGTCTCTATAAACAGGACTAAACTTTGCTTTCATCTCCTCTCATTTTTTCCCATCCGAAAATAAAAAGCAAATCACCGAATGATACTGCTCTTTTTCTATATTAGCAAAAATTACGAAACACGTCTTACTCGAATAGCTGCCAAAAACCAAACTAACCTATCGATCAGTCTAAAATTTAGTTTTTCGTCGTTTGATAGATAGCAGTACACGATGTAAATACCAAGAACTCAGGAACATTTCCTCAGGAACGTCCTCTGACGTAAAACACGGGTACTTATTGAACCACCCTCTTATATTCATTATTTCCATTACTGGGATTGGTGGAGGTAAATCTTTTATATCGAACAATTTCAGGTTGGTGGTTCTTTTTTGACTTGATAGGGCATCATTCATTCACCGGTGGTGCAAAGGTATGTGTGTCTGTTTGACAGTATTTTCTTTCTCTATCATCTGTCCCTATTGGAAGAGGGATCTGAAGGAAACGCTCATCGAGGCTAGAGGGCCTAGTCCGAAATTTTTGTTGAAATATTTCCGGACTAGGTTCTCTGTTGGACAGTGGAGGTGCTTAGTGGTAGTCCAGCTGTTGGGCACCACTAGGATTCCCATACTCAGGGTGTTGAAAGCTATAAATGAGGTATGATCAGAATATGCAAGAAAAGGATTAAGTAGAATTCATTTTAATCAGACAGAAATAACTAAGATAATTCTTGATTTCCACGCTTTAGGCACGGATGTTTTAAATAGGCTATTGGGATCCATTTTTAAACATCACGGCCAAAGAATACTTTTCCTTGATTATTTGACGGAATACCTAAATCGCCGCATGATCTAATAGCAATTACATTCACCAATTAAGGTACTATAACTTCAGTATGGGCTGGAAAAACAAGACCTGCCACCATGAAAATTTAAGTCTATTCCTTTGGTTCGTTCTGATTTTAATTATCTCGGTTCATGATCCAAATTCATTTTTTTAAATTCGGATCATTCAATTAAATCTGGAGTTATGGTTCGAAGTTGGTAGCGAGATTGCTGTAAACTTTTCTATCTAAGTTGCTAATTTTGTTACTCTTTCTATTAAAAGCTACTGCTACTATTACTACTACTACTGCTGCCACTGTCTTTGCTTTTACATCTATCACCTCCAGTCAAACTTCTTATGTTCTTGTAATTAACAATTGGTACTTCGAGACGTAGTATAGAACATTGGGGAATTATAAAGTCATAGAATAACGAGGCAAATAAACGTAAAAACGTATCTACGCCTCAATTTCACTATTTCACTATTGAGCTTGATATAGTGTCAAAGATTGCCCTCGGTAACAAAACAAACTTCCTTTCTAATTATTATATTATAATTTCTTGAAATCGTTTCACTTTGATTGTCCTTTTGATTGTTTGTGAGACTTATTCCAATAATTGCATGACACCGAGACGTGATGCTTCTACACATTCACCTCAAATTTTCAAATAGATAATGTTGAAAATGATTGTTACAAATTTTCCCGGAACTGCTTGTCACCCATCGCATCACTCATCACAATCTGCCATTAGTCACCAAACATCTGAAAACCATAATTTCATCCTTCTACACCTACTCAAATCGGAAGTCCTCTCTGTGATTCTGGTTGGAATTTGCTTCCTGTGCTTTGACTGCTATTGGGAATAATGGAATCCCAAAGCATGCCTTAACAATGTAACCCATTGTGTATATTGTATATGAACAGCTTTATTTGCATACGCACCCTTACCGATCCTGGCTCTAAAAAGCACAGCACAGTACCGACTGATATATTGTATATTTGCGTTAGCACATTTGCGTGTCAACACCGTTTCATGTTGCCTTGCAACCTACTTTGATTCAAAGTCGGAAATTAAAACCATTTGCGTCGAACACGCTTTCAGGGGGTGAAACATTTTCCACTTTTTACTCCTAGTCAACGTGTAAAGTGGAAAGTTTGAAGTTAAAATAAATGGGTTGAATTACTTTTTATTTAGCTACTCGTACTTGCTTTACTCAGGGGTGGCTGTCGCGCTAATGTTAATAAACACATTGATAAGTGAAGTGTGGTACATTAGTAGGTAAGTTTGTTTAACGTTTTAATGTTAAATTCATTGTTTCAGTTTCGCTGCTAGATAGAGTTTTAAGTAGAAATGATGTCAGCACAATAATGGCATCAGCAAGTTTGATTATGCCGGAAAAACATCCAGGCAGTACACTCTGCTTTATGATACCCTCCGAGAAATTTCGAAGTACGCAAATAATCAAGACTATTTTTTTTTAGATAGATTGCGTTTTTACCAGGAATGCAATTTGCATTAAAATCGGGAGAGTTTCTCAGCCTTAAAAATGAAATCATTAGAAAGAATGTATGTGGTTCCTTGGAACTATCCTCTAATACAGAATATTTCATTGAGTGCTTCGTATCTTTAAATAAATCGCATAAATCAGACTGCATTTGAACGATGTCATGGGTTATGTGTATGAAAACCGCTGTGATATGCGGCTAATTCGCATAGACCTGCGACTTAAGAAATTCCCACAAGAAAAATCCTAACGAGGTCAAATCGCACGATCTCGGTGGCCAGTTGAAATCACCTTCACGTGAGATTACCATGCCCTAAAATCGCTCGAGCAGAATGTCGAATGTGAAATGAGCGGTGTGGCACGTGCGCCTTTCTGTTGTCATGGACACCAACGACCACAAGTCGTTGGTGTCCATATCATCCAATTCAGACCAGAAGAAGTTGGAAATCATCAACTTATAGCGCTTACCATTGACGATGATGACCTGGCCAACGTCGTTCTCAAAGAAATATGGACCGATGACGCCATCAGCTCAAAACTCACACTAAACGGAATGCATTCGACGCTCTTGGATCTCAGAAGCAAATTGATCACTTGCATGCTTTGTTGAACGCTATATCCATCCATGGTCATTTGGTACAACAGACTGAATAAACGACAGTGATTTGACAGATGTAGCTTTCAAAATATGGCCGATATCACGTGTCAAAGTTCGGGAGTCCCTAAAGGCACAACAAGTTCGAAGGTTAAAAAAATTAAACCAGCGTTTATATGAAGCAAATGATTTTATTTATGAAATCAATATAGCTTATTATTTTTTAATCATTAATTTTTAGAAACAATGTCTCTTGGATAACAGGCATTAACTGAAATACAGAATTTTGAGATTTTGAACAGGCCGTTGACACATTTTGCGGGGTATTGAATTCACATATTCGAACATCCGGTCCCTTACCTGTAGCAGATTCTGAAATGACGTTGAAACACTTTTGTTTTCAAATAACCCTCAACCCCTCCCAAAGAAAAAAGTTGCATATGCTTATGATATTGTTGCATATGACCGCGCAAACCATCCTACGTAATTTGTAGGAACATCTTGCCTCGAACTATTACTTCTAGTTGGTAGTTTTGGAGAATGTAGCGACCCTTTGTGTACAGTTTGTGTGTTGTTTTCAGCCTACCATCAATCAATCAATCAATCAATCACATATCGCTAAGGCGAAAATTGGTATCGTCACCACCAAAAAATGGTGTCTCAGGAGGGAGCTCCGCACACAGTTCTGCACACAGGTTTTGGCGGTGGGGTTAGTCTCCGGGGTTGACTTCTTCAAAATTCATTATTTTGTAATTGAAATTCAAGTCTAAATGCCGATTCATCCTCAAACTGTGATCTGGAACCCCTCAGCAATAGCGTGCCTAGGAGCAGAACGCCTGAGCGATTGCTCGACTGATGCTCTAACTGGCGCAATAGTTACTGGCGTTCTGATTAATCTTCGTTGGCCATACGTATTTACTCTTACTGTGCTTCCAGTTTCATCCAACTGCCAAATTCAGGATCGAGTTGAATTTCAATTGTTGCCGAAAAGTTCTTTCTGACGCGATCACAGATTCGTTGTTTTCATAAAACGAACGCAAGGCAAAGCCACGCTCAATTCCAGTCCAAATCACATAGGTTCTATAGCGCGGAAGACGACAAAAGGAGGCCAAAAGTACGAAAATAGAAAAAAAGGAGCCCTAGTGCTGCTACCAATGCGCATCACTACTCGAACACCTGCCCCTCAAACTGCTAAATGGGTTCTACCATTATCTGTTTAGTTGACAAACATGAAATTAAAAGAATCTCAGAATATCCTTAAAATTCTTATAATATAAAAGTGCTTCTAGCGTGCAGGACGCATTGTTCAAAGTTAACATCAATACTCGTTAAAAAAATTTCAATAAATCGGTCTTAATTCCCACATAGTTTACTTTATTTATTATCGACTGTTTGCCGCGGAAATTGAAAACGCTGAGATTTACATTTTTAGACATATATTAATATATAGATTACTGGGCAAAATGACTGATAAAACTCTTTGGATTCCTAAAGTTGATAGCCATCAACGAATTAAAGCTGTTTATTTAGCGTTAAAGTTCATAATCAAGTGCACGTTCAATCGTTCCAACTCTCCATTAATTTTTTGACATGAAAACTCCGTAGAAAAACAATGTAACGTTCACTCTATCTGGCAAATTAATGTAACTATATCGTATTTGGCTCATTCTCCAACGCCTTTTTCTTCAATCCGTTGCATATCAATCCAGTAGTTAGCCGGTTAGCCCAAAAATTTTTGAGCCTATTTTTAGTTCCATTTTGGAGACACAAGCTCGGATATGACTGATATGATAAATAAAAGAGGATGTGGAGGAGAGTTTATGAGCAAAGAAAGAGTTAAAGAGTCGAAAAAGCTGTTTAAAGATGGCCGCATGTCAGTTACCGGTGATTCCGGTTCGGACCAACATCCGAGCTAAATGAAATCAAAGAGTGTTGAGTGTCATGCGTGACTGTCGAATGATGAAGATCGTCGGTTGGTTGTTCGTGAACTAGAATGTGATCTTGAAACACAAACATGCCCTAAATTATATTTAAATAGAAATGACAAACAATTTGCTTTCCAATAAAATCAATTTCAAGTTCATCTTTCAATAAAAATAAAACATCTATCTATAGAGTCGGAAAGATTTAATTGTGAAGGAATGTGAGAGCGGCGCGTTTGTTACGATCCATTTGAGATACTTGCGATTTGGAGCCAACACTCACGCAGCTACCTAGTCCACAGAAGCCCGGACTTGATACAAGAAGATGGTCTTCGAGTGAATAATCAAGCTTATTTTATTTATTCATTTGACGCGATAGTCGGGCCCCAACCCGAAAGACCTCCGTTTTTCCCGTGGATAGATTAAAGCCCCGGTTAGTTATCCAGTCACGCACTTGACGTCCCTGTTTGACGGTGCGCCATATGAACGCCACTATTACATCAGCATTAACAATCAAGCAAGACCGCTCCTTTAGCTGCAACTTCGAATGATTATCATATGAGATATACGATAGTTGTAGGTCAAGAATCCAACCTTGTGGGAGTGCGTCACAGTCCAGCTTTCTTGAAGTAGTTCTTGAAATGCCGGCATAAATATTGAGAAATATTCTGAGCACTGAGGATATCTTTCCATAAAGCAGAATCGAAGGTGTACCTAACACCCAGTGTTATATTGCTTCCAGGCTGCTGTCTGGTAGACCGCGTTCAGACCTTCGGTCAATGCACCTAAAGAGGATCGTTCACTTATGAAGTTGCTCTGCTGAGGAGATAAATCACTGGTGGTGCAGATCGGGACTTCTCGCATTACAGAAACTACACAGCCTTATCTTGCTCGTTTGCACAGAAAGGAGGGAAGTAAATCAGACACTCAATACCTGGGAAACCAAAATGAGCAGATTTAACAAGGAATAGTGCCCGAAGAACCTCATTCTCCTCTTCCATCTTACACAGCACACAGATCGTCCTGTTGAAGTTGTAAACAAAGCTTTGTGCCGAGCTTTCATTAACCAACTTACGAAGGAGTTCCCTAGCCGTTTTTTATGCCCACATTCAAGGCTGTGATTCTGCCTTATTTCTTGATCATTAAGGTTAGCGCTAGAGCAATATTTTCTTTGCTTACCAGTGATTTTCACTGACCAAAAGTACGCAGTAGATATATCATCTCTTGGCTATCGGTGGGCCATATTGGATTCGCTTGCAGAGGTGATGAAACTTATTGTGGAGCTCATGACATTTTCAGCTGCGATTCTCTAGTCCCCCTGCCGATCCTGATGGTTTCATCCTGCTAATGCTCCAATGAACTTTTTGATATACATTATGGCAACGTTGCAACCTATCGTTGAAGGCCGGCTTGCTTTACAATAGAAAGAACGCTGGACAATTTCAAATGCAGTGTACTCAAAATAGATCATAGATTCATGTCTAGTGATTTTTTCACTGCTATTGACAAATTTCAAAGGTACTCTTTTTCGTGTATACCATTGTTGAATGTGGGGAAATATACAGGACTTCACATCTTGAAGTGAAATCGTGATCTACACCCATGGTTCCAAAATGGATCAGGAAAGCGTTGGCGGAATATCATCCGTAAGTTAATCAACGAAATAAAGTTGCGATTCATACCACAGTTTTATGAATGGAACTATTTTCAAGAAAAGCAGCCAGAAAAGCGGAAGCATACAACATTACAATTAAAAGAAATACAACTTAGGAATACAATTCAGCACTGTATTCACTTGCCTCCAACTGCGTACTGACGCTTCTATTAAAGGACTTTAGGCAGGTCCGAAAAGATACATATATGCACAATGCTGAGGCTAACAAAGTAGGCAGCAATGTAGAGTGAAATGAAAAAGCGGATGATACAGCATGAACAGGATCAGTCGACTAAAATGTAAACGTATACACACGAGAAAATTTTCGCTAACAGCAGTAAAAAGGAAACTGGATGGAACCCTCTGAAAAAGGAAAGATGCAAAAGCGGCGTTAGGACCCTGCAGGCCATACTAACAGGCCGCAATCTCACTCTCAAAGTCAGCACGTCAATTGACTGTGACTCCCAACGGATAAGAACGGCCATGTATTTGACAAGGACAAAAAGAATAAGATACTTTTTCTAGGATGTCTGATTCTTGCTAATCAATGCATCACTGGACTTATAAGTGCTAACGTAGCTGAACTGGAATGCTCGGTGCCACTGAGCTAGGTAACCTAGGTGAGCTTCGATTTTTGTGGGATTGATCATGTGTAAACTAAAGCATCAAATATCGGAAGCTAAAGCCAATACTAGCTTATAATTTCTTCCAACTGTTGGAACTCTTGAAAGTGGTAAACTACAAATTTCACTGCTGCACATGTTCTGCAATCTTCTAGCACAAAGTTATTTAAATTAGGTTGATTTCACATTTGAACAAAACAACAATGACCGAACGTCTCAAAATCAAAGATCCTGTGGATAAAAGACGTTGAATTAGTACTGAAAAATGAAATATAAACATATTTCAGGTCTTCGTTGATACCCGCAAGTTTGCAATGGAGAAAGTTGAAAGAAATTGTATATTATATGAGTAATGCTCGATTCAACAATGCATACAAAAAAGGAAAAACGACAAGGCCTACGGAAATCACCATACCCAGACCAAAAATAACACTACGCAAGCAAAAAGGGTTACAAAAAAGCTAAAGGATTCGCTCCAATTGAGTTGCTGAATTGATTTTAAGCCGGAAATCCCTGCAAGTTAACGCGTTGAACTTGTAATTCGAATAACGCTCTAATACGCTCTCGTTGATACTAGTTTACATTTTCGAAAATTGCGGACAGTTAATCTTCAGATTGGCTTAGCCACCATCGATAAAATGAAACCTTTTCATTTGACCAATAGTTTTTCAACATAGATTAATTTTCAACATAGTTCTATTGTATAAATCCTTTTTTCAAAATTTTGTTGGGGTTTTTCAAAGGCTTTGATCCTGAGATCAACTATCCATCTTTGACGAGCGTTCTTCAGTTAATGACCATGATGGACTTTCTTCAAGGAGTCAATCTTTTTTAACAAGCAAATGTAAAATCTATGACCGAACAAGCTGCTCTAAATCTTTTTAAACAGTTATTAAAGATTTTTATCATCTACAAACACTGTTCATGTGCAACCAGGTCATGCACTCATCGCACTAAATTCTTGTTAGTGCCTCATATGTTGAAAATTCACTCGCTCCTTCTCACATTACTGTCTAAACGAATCACTGTTCCTTCGAGAGCTATGGAGTTTGGGAACCAAATACCAAACCAAAACCTCTGCAACAAAACACAAATTTGTTGGAAATAGAGTTCTTAACAAGAAACACAAATCTTGGTAATCATTTGAATTCTTTGAAAGACTGTCCAATTTCGTTTGTAAACAAAATGGTTTGTTTCACCATCATAAGCTATGAAAATATTAGTCTCTACGGATCAACAAACAAAAATCCATTTCAAGTGAAACTTGAACCAAATTACCTTTTGTATCAAAACTTCACCTCACCAATCAGCTACGTCAGACGCCTATGACAGAAACGAATTGAAATTTTATGAAATTGAAATGTGCCAAAGGACCAAATCGATTTCCAACTGAAATTTTTGGGATTATGGCGAACCTTCAAATCACACAATTTAATATGCAACATTTGTTAGTCTCCTGACAATGTCTCTGTCAGGTTCTATAGAGAAAAAAAAGCAAAGTTGAAAGAACTCGAAGAGTATTTGCCACAATGCCTCACGTTTACAATTCAAGACTTGTCCAAGGAATTGAATTGTTTTTATTTTTATTTGTATCCACTAGCCTGTCCTTCCATTGTTCAGTCCCGTCGTACCATATTGCGTTTTTCAACCCACTTCGCAACTTTCCGTGTTTAAATAAAATGCAAGGAGCGAACGTTGGAATTTTATAAGACGTATCCAGTTCCGATAAAAAGCGACAAGTTTTAAAGTTTTGCTTGATAGTCTATGAATCCCGAACATGATGCCATTTTAATCAGGACTTGTAAGTCGTGGACAGTTGAGAAAGTTGAGAGATTTAATTAAGGACGACAGTTTAGAAACTTCTTTGTAAAAAAAAGTCTGTCACACGTAGTCAAGTTATGCCGTTAGAATGTGAGATAAAAAGTTGTTGAAAATCGCAGCAAAAAATTTAAGAACGGTGAAAAGCTTTTTTGCCGATATTCGATGAAAGTTGTGAAAAAAAAGAAACACTTAAAGGAGCAGCTATTCGATATTACATTGCATGATTAGTGCTTTCCACGTTACACCCTGTCTGTGTCTGACCTAAATTGAAAAGGACGAAATATTTTACTTATATGTATAACCTACGACTATCTCATGACATCATGAGATGAAAACCTTTCCATTTTCGTCAAAATGCGACAAATTCATATAAAATTGTTTCCTATAATGAAAATTATTCTCTCGTCCCGTTCACATAGCTCATTTGCCGAAATGTAGTTTCACATTTCACTTCTGATAACTCAGCGTCAGGGATATCTCAAAAACTCATCCAGGCGAGGTATTCCTGAGAGGTTGCTCAGCTTTTCCTTGCCTTTTCACGCAGCTCAGCTTGAAAAAGGAGACATTGCTAACCTTTATGAAGATCCATTAAATATATAATTGGGAACTGATGTATTTTTAAAGGATACTTTTGTTCAAAGAGTTGAAAAAAACTTTCTAATATCTTGAAAACGAAATTTTAATTAACAAAGAAATGGCGTAAGCGGAGATGTTGGATCTCCACTATACATCAAAATAGAACAAAATAGAACTCACTCTTATATTACTTCATTAAATTAAAAAACTTTAAAATACTTTTTTTAAATTTTACTACCAAAGGGTTACGATGCAAAGCCGACTGGCAAAATTTCAAGCGGAGCCTTCAGATAGGCTTAAGAAATTCACAAGGATGTCGCCAAAAGATTTTGAGTACATATTGGCAAAAGTGAAACCCATTACATAAAAAAAGATACTTAGCGAAGAACGAAAATCCCAGCGAAAATACTACTGGCAATTACATTGAGTCTCTTGTCTTCGGGAGCGAGCTTCGAAAGTCTTCATTGTCTCTTTAAGAAATCTACGATGGCGACCTGAAAAGCTTCCGACCCCAAAATCATTTTTCTCAATTTTTTTTTATTGCTCCACTTAGTCACACTTCTCCCAGCGATCCTCCCGTCTCTTTAACCTGTCCGAATAGTACTCGGTGTTTCTCTACAAAATACAACATCTCTACTTGCCTTCTCATTTGACGAAAATGTCTGTCCTCCAAGCGCAGCATTTTGATGACGGAACGAAAGAAGTCTATTGGGCTTAGATGGAGTGAGTAAGACAAATGATCATGTAGTTTTCCAATTTTCTAAAAAAATCCACGAAATCCTGGAATTTTCGCCATGGCAATCACTAAAGTGTAATACGGTGTGTTGTCTTGATGAAACAGGATTTTCAGCAAATGAGGTCGCTTATCTGAAATTTACACCGTTAACTTGGCAAGTAATCACTCATAGTATACTCCTGTAATAGTTTTTCTTTCTGAAGATAATGAATTACTATAACTCGATGAATATCGTAAAAACATTCGCCATCACTTTTCCAGCCTTTGTTTTTTCGGAGCCTGTTCCCCCTTTGCAGTTTACTGTTTTGACTGCATTTTTGCTTTGAGGTTATAATAGTGTATCCAAATTTTATCTACAGTGATTAATCGATGCAAAACCCGAATAAATTGCACCTTAAACTGCGCCAATAGAGCGTGGAAATTGTTCATTCGAACACGTTTTTCTATAATGTTAACAAACGCGGCACCCAACACTCGCAAGGCTTTCTCTTGTCAAAATCGTGGTTTAATATGTGAAAAACACGTATTTTTTGGACATTTTCATTATCTCTGCTTTCTCTCATGCCTTAATTCGATGGTCATCTAACACCATTTGGTGAATTTTAGCAATGTGGTGAACTATCGTCAGTAGCCGCAAGTTTTAGGACGTCCCAAACGTTCATCATCTCCCAAGCTCTAACAATCACGTTTAAATTCACCTTCCCTGAATTTTACTGTGGTAAATATTGGGTTAGATCTCTATACACACATTCCAACTCATCCTTTGTTTGCATAAGCGTATAACCGTTCAAAAACGAAAATTTAATAACAGCTCTATACTCAATTTTTTCCATTTCAACAAAAATACTCACATCGACTCACTCAAACGACTACCAACTTAAAACTGCTCATACAAAATAGCTGCAACTTTTGTGACTAACTGTCAAAAGATGAACAAATGCATTCATTAGCTATTATCAACGACTTAACATTCAGATCACCCTCGGAGCTGTTTCGTGTTCAAAATTGTATTTTCATACGAAATTAGGATGAAAAGTTGTAATTACATATCTGCAAACTTCCTGTTAACATCAAAATCATATATCATAAATATTTTAAAAACATGAAAAAAAAATTATTGAACTAAATGCATAGCATCATAAAAAGCTTTGTTGAAAATATTGGAATTTACAGAACATGTTACAGGTTATACAGGAGCAATTACTTTTGAGGGCATTCGCTGAGATTGTCCTGGTTTAATATGAACAAGCTGAAAAATCATCGGATCGAATGGATTTTTTGACGATATGTTCGTATCTGAATATGCCGAAGCCGTTGAATGTGATGTATGCGGAGAGATAGGAGATGGAACGAATGACCAACTAAGTGCATGAAGTGGTAACTTTCTTTCCCTGGAAAAACGCAACAATGGATCGAATATGGCGCACCGCCAAAACGCGTCTGTGGACAAAACGAGGCAAGTGACAGGGAATGATAGGACGTTGCGAGGACAAACTAAATTTGTTAAATGGCTCGGAAGTCAACAGTCTGTCTGCTTAATTGCATTGTCTTCTGTATATACTCACTGACAGTCATATTCTGGTACTTCTTGTTCTTTGAAACTGTTTTAAAGTACTCATCACAATTTTCATTTGTTGTCCAGCTTATTGCAACTCAATGGGGCTTTCCAATGTCTCTGTAACACAGGACTTACAAATGAGGGCAATACGTCTCTATATTCAATATTATTTTTCTTTTCTATTTCATTGTTTCTTACCTGATTAGTTCATTTCTCTTCCTAAATTATATGCACACACTTGTCCTCCTAGTGATACTCAAACCCTTATCCTGACACAGTGACAATTAAAGCCTTGTCCAGGTGTAGTATGCAGAATCATCGTTCTCCATGGTCTAAATTTTGATCGCGTACTTTCTAGGTTTGCTTTTCATAAAGAAACGCATTCACAAAGATATACGCATTTGGATGGCAGCTGATTTTATATTTTGCAACAAATATATCAAAAACCTCTCGAATTACAGGCCATTTGTCGATCTCTTTAATTTTATCTAGTTTCAAAGTTGTCGGAAGAAATTGAGAGAGTTTTTGTAACCATAACGACATATTTCATATTATTTTTGTCAGTTCAAATGGAAATCAATTGTTTCTTCGTTATTTAAAAAAAAAAACATTCCTTTTTTATCTTATAGACGTTTTTTAAATATATTTTCGAGAGTACGTTATTGAGTTCCTTAGGTTCCTTTATCAGGCGATCTAGTTATTTGATAGATTTACTTTAGTTTAAGTTATTGGTTTGATGTTTTTATTAGTTTAATAACGTGTCTGTTTCAGATTACTTTATTATTTCGTAGTAGATTGGGTTTATAAGTTCGCTAAAGATACGTTGAGCCTTACTGCAATCGGCTGCCTCATAAGCCGTAAAATTTCTAATGCGCCCAGTTCCTTTATGTTCCTTGGTACCATAATAATTCCGCCATTGGCCCGTTCTATTTCATATCCTTCGGTAATGTGTTTGGCTATCGTTGACCTTACGTCATTTGTGTCTGCTCTTATCTTCGCTGCGTTTGCATCTTTGGATGTTATGCAAACCACTTATGATTGAAAGGTAAATAAAGCGTAATATTCCATCATCAATTGCACAAATGGCACAAATGTTTTTGATTTCATGAAAAATCTGCAAAAATGCAACAGCAATGGAAGATATTTTATAACTGCAGGCTGCTAAACCAGGTGTATCACCCAATATATCGGTGCGATATCGCCTACCTCTTGTATTCAATACATTGTCTGAACATTCTTTGACATCTTTGCTTACACTCGTCAGGATATCGTCTCCAGATTTTTTAATTTTAAAATTTTTAAAATCAAAATCAGACTTTTTATCAACGTCGTCCTCGTTAACAAACACGCAATCCTATCTGTTTCCAATTTGCTCATTATTCTCTATCAGTTACAGAACACTGTCAATTTGTGGATCATCATAATTCAGTAACATCAGCTTCCCTTCTTCAGGACAGCTGCTTGGGTTATGTTTTATACGTACAGCACTGATAGTGTTCAAAATAAATTACACCAATATAAAACAATACGAAGTACATACGAGCAACTAAAATAATTCATTTAAAATGAAATTAATACGAAGTCAAGCCAGATTTCAGGAATACACAAAAAGGGTATTCTTGGAAAGAAGATTGAAAGCACGTTAAATTATGAAAGTAGTTTCATAATAAAAGAGAATTACCAGAAATCGACGCTTAGTAAAGCATCAGAATACTGAAAAATAGGGTATTTTGATATCTTGGAGAAATCGCCTGTCATGCGTTCGATAGTGAGTTTGGTTCGCCATTTCATCATAAATAGGTTGACGCCTGAGCAACGTCTGCAAATCGTACATATTTAATTCGAAAAAAGACTCATTTTCACTCTAAGTTTACTCTGACTGGTAACACGCATGCATTCAGATATCGTACTGTGTGTAATGAAAAAAACCGTAGCATCTGTACAGCGTAGTATAGATGAAGTCCCAAGTGAATTCATTCGATATTGTCCGCGACAATGAAACCTGCACCCACCCTCACTATGAAAAATTTTACGGAACGATTTTGGTGTGTGGGCCTACAAAATCCAACTCGCGCACGAATTTAAACCGAATGACAACCGGACACAGCGCAAATACGGTATATTGACCCAAGAAAAAATTACTGCAGATCCTGAATTTCATGAAAAAATATTTCTTTTGGCGTTTGGACTCATTGCTGGTTGAAAAGCTACAATAATAAACACAACTGCTGCATTTGGAGTGATGCGTAACCACAAGTAGTTAGTAAAGAAATACCGTTACATCCGGAGAAAGTCACTATTTGCTGCAGTTTATGGGTTAATGGGGAAAAACATTACTGTCAATGGTGACTGCTAAAGAGCCATGGTCAATGACTTTCTCGTTCCATAATGAAAGTTATCTTTAGTTTCAACAGAATGGCGTGACATGTCATACAGTTCGTGTAACTATCAACATTTGGAAAGAAGTATTCGATGAGCTTAGAATTTACCTATCTGAACCTCTGAACTAGTCTGCAAGATCTTATGATTGAAAAGGCCGAACTATTTCTTGTTGGGATACATCAAATCACTAGTCTGCTCCGAGAAGTCTGAGACATTTGAGCATTTGGAAGGCGAAATTCGCTGTGTTATTGGCGAGATACGGCTCCAATTATTGATGTGAGTAGCCAAAAATTGAACTTCTCGCCTGGATTTTAAGTTGTGGCTCTCACCGTGTGTTGTAGCTCTTGCATATTAGGAATCATTCTTAAATATAAATAGAAGTTAAGGAAGTATCTTTCCATTTCATGGCAGTTAACATAGTTTATTGGCATTTTATGGAATTTGATAGTCTAACACTTCTGAAGATACGCCCCCTACATGGCCATGTAACATATATAATTTGGTGGCAGTTAACTATCAACATAAAAATAATCATATCTTAAATTTTGTATTTCAAGGAACTAAAGGTTGTTTTAGTTAAAATTCAAGCCTGGGGTAAGCTGAAAGTAAGCTGATGCAAGTTAATTGAATAAAAACATTGATCCTCAATTTACGCCAAACTCAACGCTTATAACTTAAGTACCAACCGGACCACCAACAACTCTCACATACAATATCCTTTTACGACATTAGAACTGGAAGATTGCCACATATTTCCACGCTGTTGAAGGATTGCTTATAATAGATCAAAGACCTGAATTGGATAGACATAACTTTTACAAGGATGCCAAATGCCGTTCAGTCGCAAATGTTAGTTTTGATAGAGATGGAGAGAAACTGAGATGCCGACTTTATAGAGATGCCGACTTTATGTTGCCCGTGGGTTGTATTATACATAACTTGTCCTATTGTAGACTGGCAACTTCGAAGGTATTTCTGAAACTCTGCTACATTACTTTCAAATTTTTCATTTTTCTTTCTCGGAGAATATTATTGCGATGACATTGTTGCACAGAACAAAGAATACGCCTTCGCGAGATCTCTGGTAATTGCTCCTTTGACCATGGTTGTAGGATATGCTTTAGTTTTCAAAGAGTAATTGGGGGATAGTAGGAAAAGTACTTGCTTAATTTGAATATGATTTCTTCACGATTCCTAATCTAACATTAGTTTTGCTATAACTCAATCCTGGAATTACCTGAAAGAGAAAGAAAAAAAAACATTCTTTAAATATAAAGTCAAAGAACTTCACTTAAATGTTAATAGGAGCTCAAATATTAAAAAATTGAATATATATAGAGATTTTATTTTACTTCGAGAATAAAGTTGCCTGTTAAAATGTATTCGAATGAATAGCAACGAATAACAAATTTCCATTTCCATAATGTTAAATTTGACGGTTGATAATTTCAAAATCATTCTAATATAGAGCTCATACAGTAACATGTGTGAATGATATTCATCCAACTGAAGATGTATTCAAGTGATCCCCACGTGTTCATTTTCTCCACTGTTTTCCTTGTACTAATCAAACGGGCGATTGAACTCAATTTAGCTATAATTTCCATTCAATTTCCATATAAATTGCGCATTTGCATGTTGGCCCCATTATTCCTCTTTTATTCGAAAACTCAACACGAGCGTGTGCTTACGCAAACGGTTGTCAGTTACATACTAATGTTAGTTTGTAAACACGTATTTGCAATTGTAAATGGATAAAGGCTAGAAAATGAAAAATGAATGAACCATTTGATAGGAATCTATTCTGACCGAAGGAACTCCAAAGACTTGATTTGAGAGATTTTCTATTCAAACGAATTAAAGTGACGGATGATGGAAATCAAGAAAATTTGCTCCTTTGCTGGTGATTCTTCCAGTAAATTTTAAAATAAAATAAAAAAGGACTTCAAGGAAAAATGAGTCACATTAAAGAGAGTTTATTCAGTAATGGACAGATTCGTATTGGGAATTACATTTTGTTGTTCGGTTCAACATTTGTTACAATCATGGAATAGCAAAGCTCAAAGGGTTGTTAGTTATCCCGACAGATTTTTCCATATGGTTATGTTGAATGTTCATATTTTGTTTGGGATTTTTTTTTTTCCACAATTACAATTTCATAATTCTTTTAGCCAAATAATTATTATTGGAAATATCTAGATTTTGTTGCAAAGAGGGAAAAGGAAAACGAGTAGGGAGGGCCTGTTTAAGCATAAGGTTAAGTCGAGAGGCAATCAAAATATCTTAGAAACTTTAAACAGTACACTAACACATGCTCGAAAACCACCCCGGATGTGACGTTCGCTTCGGAGTCCTTTATGCCTATGATACGCAAATGGAGGGTACTTGAGGACTACTCCGCGAGTGATCACCAGTATATCGCATTCGAAATTTGCAAGTGTGCTCCTAGACGCGCAGCAACCCAACCTTTCGTCGTAGGTTGTAACATCGCCAAAACGGACGTCGAGCCTGCTGTGTACTGGTGGACAACAGATATCGCTGAAAAGTGAAAAGAATGTCATAGACTCCGCTGCGAAGCCCAACTCTCAAGAGATCTGGATGAGTCATATTCCCGAATGATGGGATACAGGTTGGCTAGGAAACACCTTCAGAAGTTAATCAATGAAAGCCAAGCTCGCTGTTGGCAAAACCTCATTGAGGACATCAACAGAGACCCATGGGGCCTGGGTTATAAGCTGGTCATGCGGAAGTTAGGAGCCTCACGGACGCCCTGTGTGCTTGAGGCAGAGAGAATTGACGAGATTGCTCGTGTTTTCCCTGTGCACTGCGTCCATTTCGATGCTCCATGCCACGAAAGTCCTGCTGACTGCCCGCTTTTCACTGCGAAGAAGCTGGACAACGCGATGCTCTCATTAAAAGTACGAAAAGCGACGGGAGCACATGGCATCCCAGCAGAAGTGTTACAGCTTGTGTACCATCTTTGCCCTCACATGTTGCTCAGCATATTCAGCGCCTGTCTGCCCGAGGGTGTATTCCCAAAGTGCTGGAAGGAGGCGAGACTTGTGCTGATCAGCAAGGGGAAGGGGCATCCGGAGCTGCCATCTGCATATCGGCCCCTATGTATATTGAACGCCACTGGGAAAGTGCTCGAGAAGCTCATCAGAGAGAGACTCGAGGAGGCCATCCAAGCCGCAGCGGATGTGTCACCTCAGCAATACGGCTTCAGGGCTGGGCGATCTACGATTGGCGCGATTATAGAAGTGGTGAACTCGGTCCAGCGGGCAGAAGCTCACAATCACTTATCAAAGCGTATACTATTACTCGTGACACTTGACGTAAGGAACGCCTTCAATGAAGCTAGGTGGATAGATATCCTCAGTGCTCTGGAATCTTTTAGAGTGTCGAGGTATCTAATGCGGATATTGAGGGACAACGTCAAAGACCGCAAGCTCGTCTATGACACATTTGCGCGTCGGCGAAGAATGGACGTAACATCCGGGGTGGCGCAAGGTTCCATTCTTGGCCCAGACCTATGGAATGTCTCGTACAAGGAGCGATTGAGGCTGCCCTTACCGGCTGAGTCGCGTTTGATCAGCTATGCTAACGACGTAGCGGCATTAGTTGCCGGACACACTGTCAAGCAAACGCAACTCAGACTAGGTATAATAATCGGTTGAGTGAGCGAGTGGATGACAGATCGTGGGTTCAGCTTAGCGCTGAAAAAAACCAAGGTCGTCATTCTGACCAAAAAGCAGGTCTCCACAGTAACAATCATTCGGATTGGCGAAGAGACCATCGAGTCCATGAAGACGATCGAATACCTTGGCATAATGATTGACTAGAAGATGAGCTTCTTCTATCAAATCAGAGCGTAAGCGGACGAGGCCACAGATGGAGGCGCTCGGCAGTCTAATGACCAACATTGGGGGATTCGTCGCAACCATGAGACGCCTTCTGATGAGCGCAGAGGACTCGGTGCTGCTATACGGCTCCGAGGTTTGGGGTGAAGCACTCAGTAAGGAGTCGTAGCGGAAGCGAATGATGCAGGTGCAAAGACGAGGCGCTGTGCGGGTTGCATCTATATACCGCACTGTGTCTTAACTAGCAGTGCTGGTCATCACGGGTACGACACTTATTGTGCTCCTTGCTAAGGAACGGAGGAGGCTCTACCTGTGTTGGGGAGAAGGTAGAGTGGCTGCTTCACGCGAGGAGAGAAGAAGGACTCTTGCTCTGTGGCAGCAATGGTGGATAAATGAAATACGGGGCAGGTGGACCGTGCGCCTAATCAGGTACCTGGAGCGGTGGCTTAACTGAAAGGATGGAGAGACTTATTACTACCTGACACAGCTTCTCAGCGGACACCGGTGTTTTCACTCTTAGATGCAAAAAATGGGAAAGTAACGGTCTCCTGACTGCCTGTTTTGCTGGGGGATTGCGGATGATGCTTGCCACACCTTCTTCACATGCGAACGGTGGGTAAGTCAACGTGTACATCTCGAGGAGAGAATCGGGAGATCTCTCCAGATACCCTGGTGGAGAAGATGCTGGGGTCTAAAGACAAATAGAACTGCGTGTCGCACTACGCTCGGGCAGTTCTCACTATGAACAAGCACATTGTCGATCGCTTTTCGACGCAGAGGGAAGAGAGCTCACTCTCTCAGTAATTCCTCTCCTTTCCATCCATCCCTGCCGAGGAATGGATCTCTCTAATCTGAAGGTGCCGCTAGGCGAGATTTAAGAGGCCTAGTCCGAAGTAATGTGACATACAGTTCCAGGTTAGGTTCTCAGTGTGACAGGGGAGTTGGTTAGTTGGTAGTTCAGTTGCTGTGTGCCACTGAGAGTCCGACAGTCAAGGCTTAACCTCCTTCACCTCCCAACCATAAAAAAAAAGTAATTGCAAGGCTTGAATTGAAAATACAGGCAGCAAGATAGGTTGCTACTTCAACCGTTTCGTAGCCACAAAAAATATATATATCACAACTTGCTTTCTCGATCCGTGTGTTTCCAACTAAACATCTTAATAGCAAGGTCTTCATATAACCTATATATGAAGAACTTAATAAATGTTGTCCTTCTTCTGAAAGAGCAGGAGATTGTTTGAAATCTAGCAAAGAATGAGTGGCTTGTGGTTTGTGATAAGTGAACCAAGAATCGGAAAATTTTGGACAACGTTAATGCTGTGGCGTCTTGTCAGTCGATATTTTGTGATAAAAAGTTGCCCAGACGTCATTGCGCATATTTTGCAAGGAATCTTTATTTCGGACAATAGCCAGTCCATAATATGTTGGCAATTTTTGCCGCAATTTGAGAGTGAAATTATTATTAGGCTCATTTAATCCGGTGTAATCATCAACTTCCATCTTACCCGCACAACCTTCATGGTTTGCAGTTTCATCTTTATGCTCATCGTACCGAATGGAAATTTCGACTGCATTTTTTTCCCAACATAAGCAGCTCTTACAAAACTTGAGCTCATGGTAACATCCAAAATTATGTCACTGTACAGGCCGATTATAGAAAGAGAAGTACCAAGTACCAAGTAGAGATGCAATTTGCAATTTTCTATTGGATATTCGTTCAAACCATGTGCGACCCTTTTACCGAGCTTATTGACTCTACCCATTACTCGTGATCATCTTCTGTTCGTTTCCTGTGACAATTTATTGTTTCTGATAATTGCCGTTGAGTTTGATTTGGGTCACCATCCAATAAATCCTGGAACTCCTCCTCTTTGCATTTTTGATGGCTACTAGAGGGCTCGCCATCTTTTAGATTAAAATTACCACTTTTGAATTGTCAAAACCATGTCTCATACAGGCTGATTGATGGAGCGAGTCCACCATATATTTTTACCAGAAAACAGTGGCCTTCAACTCTCTTTTTTGGGTAAATGAAGAAAAGCATTGCGTGCATCAAATGCTCTCTTTCAGGCACGAAAATCTACATGATTGATGATGAAACAAACACAATTGTTATGGCGGCTTCAACTTGTATGTGTTTGTAGCTAAATGTCAGCCGATTGAAATGGCGTCAAATTAATACACTGCTTACCATTTGCTGGCATCATGTCCTAGTACAAACGGAAAAAACTTACGCAAACACCTGGTATACCCCGTCGAGTAATGTCCTCCTCCGAAGGAAAACGTTAACCACTTCTTCTATTGGTCAAGTGAATGACATCGCGCATAATTTGAATGTACAATAGCACTCAATATTCTGATCATTTGCGGCATTTTGGTATTTTATCGATTTTTTAGACATTGATAAATGAAATTATTTTTCGATTTCCACTCAAACATGTGTTGAGAGTCATTGTTTTGTAAAGTCATCAACTTTCGCTTACAATAAATTGAAGTTACTCTGAAAAATTTCATTCATTTTCCTTTCTCCGCTCAGTTTTTTTTCACAGTTCACTGCAATTTTGACCCAAATATGATGTGACAAATTTTTTTTTTTGGGTATTTCGTGACATGAAATAGGAAGTGCTTTTCATATTTTCCAGCAAAGAGTTATACAAGGGACACCTTAAAAGCGATGCATTAGGATTATGAGGGATAAAATTGACTTTTTTTTATCACGGTCAAGTAATTTTGGTCCATTTCTCTTCATTTTGTGACTTTTACATCCCACTGGTTTGAATATTATGAGAAGTGCCACAAGGATAAAAGCTTTTTATTGCCATCATTATTAAACTCGAATGTATGCCCGTACAGTTTAAAGCAATTTTACTAACTGGCAAAATGAAATGAAGAGAATAAATTCCTATAGAAAATGGAAAATATTTGACCATCATATGGGACAATCAGGAAAATAACATACGAATGCAACAGAGGGATATTATTTTCATGGGTCAAGCAAGAGTAAATTGCTAAGTGGTATAGGATAATCCATAGAAAACTGCTCATTGTTACGTCACAAATTAGTCCTTCATCATGAGTAAGCAACCGTCATGCAAAACATAGAGATTTTGTGGAGATACGGGCCATAAAGTAATGACGTACAACTTAAATTATCCTCCCCTGAGGTGAAAAGTTTATCTTTTATCGTATATTTCGTTAATCACTTCTTAATGAACTTGTCAGAAGTTTAATGCGGGAAGTTTCTCTTACCTTATTTGTTCAATGAGTGTTAATTTGTGAATGCTTGATCGCATGCGGTTTTGAGAAATTTTCAGTATACTAGTTACTATTAACTTATGTGTGGTGTGTACTAATTACACCATGCAAAAGAGCAAAAAATATAATGTTTTATTTTTTTCTATTTTTTCAGTGTGCTACCGCTTAAAAATGAAACCATTACCCCTATTCTAAAAGGAAGTAAATATTAAATTGCGAAAAATTATGATAAAAATCCTGTGTAGGTGCAAAACACTTCGAAACTTTTTGTCATTGTTTTACCCTTAATCACTCGTGAGAAATCGATTTATAATTAGAGCACACCAACTTTAAAAAGCATAAGTAAGCATTGAAAAGCGTTAAAATTCTAGAGGGGCATTACAAAGAAAGAGGTACCAACACTCTATCTAGCAAATGAAGTGAGCTTTATAAGATAGAGAGCTTAGAAATAAACTGACATAGGTGATTGGAAAGATGGCATCCGTTAGCTTTCTAAGCTTCAATGCATACGAGATTATTTTCCCTGGTATAATAAAGCGTGTAGTTCATTTTGAATATGCACGTCACTCCTCCCGTTTGTCTGTGCCTACTATTTGCATCAAGGTTTTGAAATTAGAAAGTAGAAATTTTGAGACTTTTAATGTTAGAGTGGTAGCAACAGTGCTTCTAGGCTCCCCTCTGTTAAGCTCAGAATAGTCAATTTGATCCCATGTGACTGGACGTATCCAAAGGATCCAACCTGGCCAACGTTTTTCTCGAGCAATTAGTAGTTTCGAATATATTTTCTGGCAAATAAGTCTTTGGATGCTAGCAATCTGTTCTACTTCATCAACCTTAAAAAAAACTGTGTTTACTTTCTCCACGCCTTCTGGCTTAGTATGAATGCTAAGCTTCTAGTAAATAACAATTTTCCGAATTCCGAATCAAATCTATGTATTTACCATACGAATTTTCAATTTCTTTTCATAAAAATAGTTAGAAGAGGCTAACTTATTTTTAGAAGAGGCTAACATTTACCATACGAATTTTCAATTTCTTTTCATAAAAATAGTTAGAAGAGGCTCACCCATAAGAGTCAACCCAAAACCTCTTAAGCTACAGTGTGAAAATAAAATCTCCTGGCATTTGATGTACTTAAAATGTGATAACGAGTTATACGAGGAATCTTTCCAAAAAACATGTGCTATTGTCAGGCGTAAAGTTATCTCCGTTGAACTTTCTTAACAAAGGCGTTAGAATCCTGAAAATACTCACTGTTTTTTTGGACAAGTTTTTTTGACTGTCAAGTGTTCGTTATGTAACCCATATATATCTTTTCTCTAATATGGGTCACGGGACTTGAATTTGAAAACCTACTTGGGCCGTGTGTACTGCGGAAATCCTTATAAATACGTGAGTGAGACGATTACTATTGGCTTGTTAAGTAAACCATCGATGATTTTCATTAATGGTATTGATTGTTGCAGAAAAATACGGCGTATAACGTCTGTTTGAAAATAAAGTTGACAAATGTCTACCATACAAGGCTTGGTGCTACCGAAGCGCGTCAACTGGCGGTGACCCCGAAATTTTCGGTTCTGGCGGTTCGAAAATTGGTTCTGGCAAAACGATACTCAGAGTGTAACTACTCAAAAACACGTCAGTCACCTGCAGGCTTTTTGTACAATACACGAAACAATTTGCTTGGATCTCTGTTAACGCATCGATCTTTAAAGAAGCCTTGTTCCTCCGGGAACACATAAAATTTTATTCTCCAAAAAAAAACGAGTGCCAGGACTGTTGTGATGCTGCGCGTTGCCTTTGATATATAGCCCCATATCTAGAAAAATAAATTATCGCTGGAAACCAATGTTCAAGATTAGTCAGAGAGGTCATCAATGATGAAGACCACTTAAGACATTCACCATCTGCCAATTACGGTGAAAAGGTGAAGAAAGTGAGAGATATGCTCATTTTAGATCACTGCTTGAGCATTAGAATGTTGGCAGAGGAGTATAATGTTCTCAGCAATGCCGTTATTATTAATGAGGATCTGGACATACGCAAGACTTACACCAAAGTGATGCCTGAGGCCCTCTTTGATTACCAGAAGGCATTTTTTACAAGGAACTTTCATGAACTCTTGGAGCTGTGTTGAAAGCGATTTCATTATTTTTGACAATCTCATCACAGTGGACAAGACATGGTTTTGGTATATGGCCCGGAGTCAAATCGGCTAAGTACCGTGTGACACTGTGTGATACTGTGCAGTATATGTCAGCTCCTCACAGCAATAATCACGCAGATCAGTAAAACACGCATCAAGTCAATGCAGGACTGATTGGAACAAGGAGATCACGAAGTTTTAGCTTTTTCCCTATGATAGATCCCTGCTCTACAGTTCGAATGTAGCCTTTACAAACTGGTCTTATACTCAAAAATCACTACTCTGTGGCTTTAGCAGTAGTGCAGGGAGCTGTGACGAGGTATTTGACAAAAGGGTCAACTTGCCCTGTCAACGTTTGTCAGGATGCGAACCGCGAGTAGAAGAAAAACGTGTGAATGCTTGTAACCGCTTCTGGCTGCATCTTTTTTTAGATTTTTTTAGTTTGTGGCTGATCGTCCGATGATTTACCATGTACGCTCTTTTAGTAATTTGATGGATTCAGGACATGCATTCACTAGTAATACATTCGATTGAGTAACGTGTAAGGCTGTATATGAGTGAAAACGATCGAGTGTCACAAATGAAGATACCGAAGACACTAATTTCTGAAGACACAATTTCTGGGGCGGATAAGTCTCGGTTTTCTTTTCAGAATCATTTCAGTTATCGTGAAGTGTTAGATGCGAGGTTTGTTCAAAAAGTATCACGAATTTCACGTTTTTTTCAAGAATTATTTATTTATTCATGAATATCTATTTTGTCCCCTTCAAAGTAATCCCCGTCAGACATTATACACTTGTGATAACGTTTTTTCCAATCCTCGAAGCATTTTGAAAAATCATTTTTTGTGATCTTTCGAAAATTCGCGCACAAGTAACGATGTGTGAGCAGGGGCGTTATCATGGTGCAAAAACCAATTTTTGTTCTTCCACAAATCCGTGCGTTTCTGGCGGATTGCTTCTCGCAAATTGCGCATTATTTGAAGGTATTATACTTATTGATCGTTCTACCCTGCGGCAGGAACTCATAATGCACCACACCCCTGCAATCGAAGAAAACTGTCAGCAAAACCTTCACATTCCACCGAACTTTTCGGTCGAACTTTTTTCGGTCCCTCTGAGAACATTTTGTATCACCGATAAACATTGCTTTTGTCCAAAGTAGCTTCGCCGTATGCAACAGTCAACATTCTGAATGCGTCCGCGCACTTCAAGTTGTTCTTCACACAAAATTTCATACAAATTCTTTGATCCATTTTTTGGGATAGACGAAAATTGAAGACAAGCTAAAACACGTCCACGCACAATAACTGTCAAAAACTGACTGGACATCGGCCGGAATTGTCAACATAAGTGAGGGTCATGTTTACCAACATAACGCCACCAAAAGATCAAAAATTGAACGTACGTAGCCCGCGAAAATTCAAAATTCGCGATACTTTTTGAACAAACCTCGTATATGTGTAGAAGGGATTTTATGAAAATTTGAAAAAATACAGATTATTTTGTTGTACTGGCAATAGAGATCATAAGAACCTCCTGCAAATAAACCAGGAAAAGCGAGTAAGATGCAAGTGGATGTTCATAATATTTATAAATTGTAGTTTTAACATCAAAAATCGATTATGACCATCCGTATAGTAAAGAATTTGCTGTAAGCAAGAGAACATATTTGTCGCGAAGAAAAGATTAAATAAGCAAGCCGCTGGGTCCACAGGGATTTTTTATGGTTGGTTAAAACCGGACCATCAACTAAACGCCTCCGCTGTCACACCGATAACCTAGCCCTCAATTGATTGTCACATTACTTCGGAGGACAAGAAATCCAAGCCCTGCTTGACAAGAAAAATCGTCTGTACGGATTGCGACACGCAGTTCCAACTGTCTTTTGATTTCATCATTTTCCTCGTAACGCTGATTGGAGAAAGCACATCTTTTTTCTATGAAAGATACGAACAGAGTCTTAACCATCTTTCACATAAAAAGAACGTATGGCAGGCGTCATCTGTGATCCCGGGCAGAACAAACATGCTGGGGGCGGTAACATTCCATACAAGTAAGATTAAAAATACCCCTTCTCACTGCTCACACTACTCGTCTTTCGTTGCTGTCACAACATGATTGCTGCCACAAAACTAGGTTCATTCTCCCTTCCTCCTGGTTGACAACGCCTCTCGCTAGCTCCTCCCTGCGTAAGAACACGCGTATTCGTTCATATGCAAGAATCATAAGAGGGACCACCCTCGAGATAACCAGCATTGCGGGCTCAGATTCAGTGCGTAATGCAGCTACTTTCCGCAGATCTCCTTGTCTCTAAAAGTGTACTAGAGGCCCTCAGCCCGACTCCTTACTTAGAGTATCACCCCAAACTTCGGAGCCGTACAAGAGTAATGACTCCATTGCACTCATCAGTAGACGTTTTTTACTCGAGGTTGGTCCCCGCGTGTTGGCCATAAGGCAACTGGGGGCCGATACTCCCGCAGAAGCCTTATCCGCTGACACTCGAACCTGTTCGATGAAGCTTATTTTCGAGTCAATCATCAAGCCAAGGTATTTGATTGATTCCTTCGCTTCGATGATCGTTTCTCCGGAATTTGTAATTGCATTTTCGGTAATTGTACAAGGGAGCTACTAGTAGGAGCTATGTCTGGTACCTGTCACCTCAAAAGTTCAAAATGCGGGACATTCCAGAGGTCTGGGCCGAGAATGGAACCTTGTAACACCCCTGATGTCACTTCCATTCTTCGCCGATTTCCGTATATATTATAGATAAGCTTCTGTTCTTTGAAGAAGTCCTTCAATGTTCACGCGAGTTACTTTTTTTTTTTTTTTTTTTTTTTTTTTTTGGGAGTTGAAGGCTATTTACGCCCTGAGTGTCGGACTCCCCCGCTACCGGACTACCGACTAAACACCTCCCCTGTCACACCGAGAACCTAGCCTGGAACTGTTTGTCACATTACTTCGGACTAGGCCTCATTAATCATCGCTTAGCGATGTCTTCAGGCTAAGGCAAATCTTTCTTCACGGATGGGTAGGAAGGAATTGCAATTAGTAACTATAATATTGCGTTACAGAGATGTTCCCTCCCTCGCCAAGCGATCCATTTTGTCCTTCTTTATAATGAGTACTGTCCGTACGTAATGTGACACACAGTTCCAATTGTCCTTTGATTTCATCATTTTTCCCGTTAGATTTTCTGGGGAAATTACGCCAATTTTCTCCGAGAGATGCGAACGGAGTCTTGTAAATCTATTACACGTAAAGAACGTGTGGCATGCGTCATCCGTCATCCCCGGGCAGAACACGCAAGTTGGGGATGGTGTTTTTCCCATCTTATACAGGTAAGACTGAAAATACCCGTGACCACTGAGTAGCTGCGTCAGATAATAATCAGTCTCACCATGCATTCTGTAGAACCACGGCCCCAAGTCACTTATCAGCCGTGCGGTCCACCTGCCTGGCGTTTCGTTTTCCCATATTTGCTGCCACAAGGTTAGGATCCTTCTCCGTTCTTCTCTGCTGACGGTTTCTCTCGCCGACTCCCCCCTACGTGAGTATACACGTTTCCGTTCGTCAGCAAGTAATTTAATTGGAACCACCCTCGAGATTACCAGCACTGCAGGTTCAGAGACAGTGCGGTATGCAGCGGCTATCCGTAAAGCTCCTTGCCTCTGCACCTGTGCCAGACGCCTTCGGTACGTCTCTTTATTAAGAGCATCAGCCCAAACCTCGGAGCCATACAAGAGCACTAACTCCATTACACTCATCAGTAGACGTCTTTTGCTCGAGGTTGGCCCCTGCGTGTTGGCCATAATGCGGTTTAGCGCCGATACCCGCGCGGAGGCCTTATCTGCTGAAGCTCGAACCTGCTCGAAAAAACTCATCTTCGAATCAATCATCAAGCCAAGGTATCTGATTGATTCTTTTGACTCGATGATCATTCCCCCTACACGAACCGGCATAACACGAGGGATTCGCTTCTTTGTGAGGACGACAACCCCGGTCTTTTCCAGCGCTAGGCTAAGCCCACGGTCTGTCATCCACTTGCTCACTCGGCGTATTACCGCGTCCAGTTTGAGCTGCGTCTGTCCGACAGTATGTCCGGCGACTAGTACTGCTACGTCATCTGCGTAGCCAACCAGGCGCGACTCCCCCGGTAACTGCAGTCTCAAAAGCTCATCGTACGAGACATTCCAGAGGTCCGGGTACGGAACGGAGAACGGAACCTTGCGCGACCCCTGATGTCAAATCAATTCTTTGCCGACCTCCCAACGAATCATAGATGAGTTTCCGATTTTTGAGGTAGTCTTTCAATATCTGCATCAGGTACCTCGGCACCCTGAAATATTCCAGAGCACCAAGAATATCTGTCCATCTGGCAGAGTTGAAGACATTTCTCACATCTAGAGTTATGAGCAGTACTATTCGTCTCGAGTAATGATTGTGGGCTTCTGCCTGCTGGACCGCGCTCACTACCTCTGCTATTGCACCAATTGTGGATCGACCAGCCCTGAAGCCGTACTGCCGAGGAGACAGATCCCCGGCATTTCGAATGGCTTCTCCAAGTCTTTCTCGAATGAGCCTCTCGAATACCTTCCCAGCGGGATTCAGCATACATAGGGGCCGATATGCAGATGGTTGCTCCGCGTTCCCCTTCCCCTTGTGGATCAGTACGAGTCGCCTCTTTCCAGCAATTTGCAAACACGCCCTGCCGCAAACAGGCATTGAAAGTGGTGAGCAGCTTTTCAGGACAAAGTTGATGTGCAAGCTGTATCACTTCCGCTGGTATACCGTCTGGTCCCGGGGCCTTTTTCGATTTTAAAGCTTTTACCGCATTATCCAGTTCGATGGCGGTGAAAAGTGGTCATTCTCCGAGACATTCAATATCTGCATCATCGGGACGAATAGGATGCATAGGGAAGAGCGCTCTAACAATCTGGTCCATTTTTTCCGTTTCAAGGACACAGGGCCTCCTTGCAGCTCCTAGTTTCCGCATGGCAAGCTTGTAACCCAGCCCCCACGGGTCTCTGTCGATGTCCACAACTAGGTTGCGCCAGCAGCGAGCCTTGCTTTCGTTAATTAACCTACGGAGAACTTTTCTAGCCGACCTGTATGCCAGCGTTCGGGATTGTGACTCGTCTCGATTTCTTAAACGTTGAGATTCGCGGCGGAGTTTGTGACATTCTCTCCGCTTTTCGGCGATTTCTGCCTACCACCAGTACACAGCAGGCTTGTTGTGTCGAGGCCGTCGCCTGGGCATAGAGCAGTCGCACGCATTCTTGATGAGCCTCATGGTGGAGTTCACCATGTTTTCAGCTGAGGCTCCTCCCGTTACCGTCATAGTTTCACCTCTCATAAGAGCTGCGGCGAACGCGTCGACATCTATTTTAGATATATTCCAACCTTCAGTTGAGGGTTGGGTTGCTACGCGTCGAGTAGCACAGTCGCCAATTGCGAAAGCAATGTACTGATGATCGCTCGCCGAGTAGTCCTCCAGTACTCTCCATCTGTGCATCCTAGGCATTAAGGACTCCGAAGCAAATGTCACATCCGGTATAGTTCCCAAGCAGCCTCCCCGTCGAAAAGTTGGTGTGTTCCCAACGTTCATGATGACAAGTTGCCTCCTAGCCGCCATTTCTAGGATTCTTTTTCCTCTCGAGTCTGGCAGAGGCATTCCCCATTCTATCGCTTTGGCGTTAAAATCACCGCCAACAAGGATTCGGCCTTCTGTGCTCGAGACAGCTTCCTAAAGCTCATCGAGCCTGCTCTGAAAACATGAAATTGACTCATTTGAAGTGAAATAGACGCTTATGAATGTCAAATCGGCGCACACAATGAGCACGAAGCCATTTCCACTGGTGCAAGTCCGAGCTGTAGGTAGAGCCCTATCACGTACCCAGATGGCGGCGGTGCCGGATCGATCACAATACCATCCAGCTTCCTTTTTGTTGTGGTGTGGCTCAGATATCAGCAACAAGTCAACTTTTTTCTCTCTTGCAACCTGGTCTAGTAGATCTTGTGCGGTTGAGCTACGGTGTAGGTTGATTTGCAGGACTTGGATCATGTCTTTGCTCTTTTCTTGCTTAGTGCCTCTTTGAACTCCTGGCACCTACCACTTCCTGGAATGTGAGTTAGATCTTCAGACTTCCATCCCTTATCTTTGCACAAGATACAGCTGGGTTCGTTTGGGCAGTCTTTCGCCTTATGACCGGAAGTGCCACACCTGTAGCACAGTTTGCTTCGATCTGGCCCCTTGCAGTTCAAGGAGATGTGTCCGAAGCTAAGGCACTTGTAGCATCGAGTTAGGGCTACCCTCCGACGTATCCTGCACACAACCCAGCCGATTTTAATTTTCTCCTCGGTCAGGAGTTGCACAGCGTCTTTCTCTGGGATGTCTATTATTGCCGTCCTTTGTCCTCTAGGGTTGGTAGGCGTTAGCCTTACCCTAAAGCTCTCTGCCGTAGGAAGAATTGACCTAATTGAATCTTCTACTTCTTTGGCCTCCGCAATGCAGTCAAGGTCTCTTATTTCCAAGGACGCCATTGGCTGCAAAGTCGAGAAAACAGCTTTAGAGCCCAGGAGGTCCTTGACAGCGCTCTCGAACCGTCGTTTGTCGGTGGATTCCGCTCCGAGTTCTACGAGGAGACCGCCTGTTCTGGTCGCTCTTACTGTTCGTATACAGACACCGTTTTTTTCGGGTTCCACATTTTGCTTGATTTCCTTAAGGACCTCGGCGTAAGTTCTCCCATCTGCAGGTTTGATCAGTAAAGCATCCCTGCGCTGCTTGTTCCTGGTCTTTTTTGGCATTGCGCTGTGTTTCGTGCCTTCTTGCTTTTCGGGCGCCTGTTTGGAATCTTTTGTTATCGCTTGGTGTATCTTCTTCGCAGCCTTCTGTTGCGATTTAGAGCGCACCAATTGAAAGCCATCATTTTTCTCCTCCCCTTGACTGTTGTCTCCTGTCTCGACTGTTATCGGTCCCTTCGCCCTTTTCCTACGGTCAGGTTTAAGTGGGCTACATGCCGCCCTTTCGCCTTTTACGAGAGGAGTAGCATTTTCGGTGAAGGGAGTTTTATTTTCTGGAATTCTTTTAAGCTCTTTCAATTCACTCTCCGCCCGTAGCCACCTGCGGCGATAGTGCTGGATCCTATCAACGAGATCCTCCAATTCGTCAATCCCATTTTTGATGCCCTTGTTGACATTTTTTTGGACATTTGTTGAATTTCTCATCACTTTTATTATAGCGCTTATGTTCCTTGTTAGACGCTCTTCTTCACTTCTGTCAGCGGCTATTTTCGTTATCAGGTCGTCCTCAGGTGAAGTTCTCGATATACTGTCAGCAGGAGGGTCTTGTTGTTGTTGAGCATCATTGGATTCGCCTCCCACGTTGTTCAGTATATGACTTTTGATGGCCCCTGGAGAATGGCACTTCGGGTCGATGACTCCACTGCCCGAAGCCTCCACTACGCTTCTGGTATCGTTCGCTCCATCGCCTTGTGTAGGAGGGATGTTTTGGACAAGCACCTTCATCGCTGTTGCAAAGCGTTCGATGGAGGTTTGCTTGCACGATGTTTTCTCGTTGCCTTGATTAGGTTTGGCTACTCTTTGAGGCGGAGTTCGCAGGAGTTTTGGCCTTCGGGCGAACATGCTTGCGTCGTTGATTATTTCACTTGTAATTTTTGATTCTTCAGTGGCCAAGTGTTCCACCACTGAAAAATGCCCTGGCGACTTATCCCCAGCATGAATGCTGGAGAGAAGCCCGCATGAGGTCGAGGCTCCCTCACACGTCGGGGTGTATATCCCCACCCCTAATTTACTATTTTTGTTGTCACTCATCATATATTTTTGTTTTTGGTGGGTGCTTTTAGTGACTTGATCACGCGTCTGGATGACGGGCAACCTCGTCAAGCCCCCCCACCACGACAAGGTAGCACCCATGGGGGGGTGCACCAAGCACCCCCCCCCAACAACAAGGTAGCACCCTTCAATGTTCACGTGAGTTACTTTGGCACCCTGAAATATTTCAGCGCACCAAGAATATCTGACTATCAAGCAGAATCACAGGCGTTCAGAATCACAGGTGGTATGGAGAGTACTATTCGCCTCGAGTGGTGATTGGGGGCTTCTGCTGCTGGACTGCATTCACGACCTCTGCAACTGCACGGATCGTTGATCGGCCACCCCTGAAGCCGTACTGCTGAGGAGATTGGTGCCCAGGAGATCGGACGGCTACCCAAAGTTTCTCTGGTCAACGGGTGCCTTTTTCAACTATTTTTAAAATGTTCGCCATTTGTATGTTCGTACTTTATGATTAATGGTGTCAAATTGTCACGTAAGATTACGTCCTTATTAATACATCATCAGAATTTTTTGTTACAGTGGTGTCAATTCCGAGGTTCACCTGCGGCCATATAACACTCTTTTTGTTTTTGTACCACTTAACAAAAAAACAATAGAATATCAAAATTTTGCATAATAGTCATGAAATGTCTAAAAACCGATTTTTTCTATACTTCAAACATATCAAAATATGATAAATTGCTATATCTAGGAGCTAAGAAAAAATTATTTAAAATAATAGTGCCTGAAAGGAAAGTTAATTTCAATGTTTCGCATAGTCCGTTTAAGTATTTAATTTGGTTGATGATGAACATGATTTTTCAAAATTACGAATCAAAACGAAGAGCACCATTAATATCACACTCGGCAAGATATGTCTGATATAATACACTGTCAATTTAAGACTTGTTCAAGTAATGGAACAGTCATAGTTGGTCTTCAAAAATAAACATGTATGTTAAGACAATACAAATTTACCAATTTCCATAATTCAATCAGTTTCGACGGTATATCACCAGCATATTAGTTTCTACATAAAATTTGTCTTCCTGGGAAAAAAGTTCTCAAAAGAATGAAATCTGTTCCCACTTACATTTCGTATTAGAAGACCTTACTTCTCAAACTTGCTAACCAAATGACTAAACAGTTCTCGTACATTTCAGCTGAATTCAACTAACCTGAATTTTACAAGGATTAATAAGTGAAGTGCTAATAATTATTTTAAGCAGCTCACTCCAGTCTAGCTTTCAATACCAAGAACGTACAGAATCAACCCGTCTTCACTTGTCTCGAAGGGAAATAAACATATTGAGGTATTTAATATATACTTAAGTCGATAATAATACCCAAGTTATCCTTTAGTTATATTCGTGAGTACGTTGCAAACTAGCAAACCGGATCAACTTGCAGCTAATGTGCCTGAAACGATTCAATAGCTATGTTTGCTACACGCCGGGATACAACTCAAGCCCTTGTCGAACAGTTGATTGCAGGATACAGGATGATGTTGGAAAGCACTTAAGTGTCGAGAAACGAGTTGTCGAGTGTCTATTGGCTCCTAAATGCATTTGAGAGTCCTTTTAGAGTTCATGCATGTGCTCGAAGATACCTTAGTCGTAAAGATTTCCTTCGCAGCAACAAGTCCTGATTCGATAAATGGTAACCTCGTTTTCATGTTACTTCGTAGTATGAATCGCAACGATGAGGAGGATTTGTTCTTTCAGTCCGGTTACGTATTTAGCTGAATATTTTACTCCTTGAACACATTACTAGTGGTGGGGTTAATATGGGGCATACTTATGAGTAGTTTTCTACTTTATTTACATAAATTTATTTAAACCCCTTTTATGAAGGACTATATTCAAAGCTTTTCATAACTTTCTCTAGAAAGAACCCCAAATAAACGTGAATGTGAGTTAGATTCAAAATATTCAAAAGAAGGTTCAAATGTGGAAAATTCAAATCGAAAAAGAATAAACCTTCAATGTATGAACAAAACATTTTAGTCGACTCAAGTTGATTAGAATAATTGCTACATTAAATGTCTTTCATACCAAAATGATGCAATAAATAATACTGATTCACCTAGTTAAAATTTAAATTTAATGCTCCGGAGTTGATATCTGCAAGCGGACACTAAATTTTTTCCCTATCCTGATCAACCTGGCACGTGCATGCGTCATTTATTTGATACGAGAGATATGTTACCTATGCATTAACTATCTGGTTGTTGATAATGAAACAGTTGGAGGAATGTGCGGTTCGGGCATGGTCAGGTAGCAGTCTTCATGGTTAGCAAATCCTACTCAGGAGGTGCCGTGCACGTCACAGCGTTCTCTGACTTTGCATTATGCAAAGTATCCCATACAACACAAAATAAAATTTTGGATCGGCGGTAAACCACGCCTTATAAATGGTATTTATCTAAGAGCTTTAGATCATAGATTGAATTTTTTATTATTATAATCCGGTAGAAAGCTTCTTTCGGTACGATTTCCGACATATGTTCGCCGCGACTACAAGTTACATAGTCCTTTCGATCAGTCCAATTTTTACTACTTTTTCCAATAAGTCTGGCCGTATGGCGTCAGTGATGAGTTGAATATTGGCTTCCGATGCTTCTAGAGCTGCCTATTTGTCAGCATACCCCATGACTTAACACAGCCCCAAAACAAAGTAATCCAGAGACGTTAAGACGTACGAATCAGGGGGGCCAGTTAACAGGAATACTTCTGGAATTAAGTTGTCATCAACTTGATTTTGCAATAAATTGATGGGTAAGCGCGCTATATGGCAAGTTTAGTAGTCTTGTTGGCACCAAATGTCGTCGATGTTTAGCTGACTAAATTTCAGCTGGAAACTGAAATCAGTAAGCAAGACTCGTCAGCGCTCGCCATTCACTGTGACGGCAGTTCCTTCCTCACTTCGAAAGAAACAAAGACCCATGATGTCGCCATCTTGCAAACCACACAAAACAGTCAATTTTAATGGATGTAATGGCCGGAGAATTTTCGCTCCTTATACGGCAAATTTCGCTCGTTGATGAGCTGTAGCACTAATCAAAATTCTTCGGCTAGTTTCAAATAAACCGAATCAACAAAATTGCAACGTAAACGATGGTCATTTGGCTTTAAATCTTGCACGAGCTGTATTTTGTAGGCACGTAAGCCGTACGTAAAATTTTCCACGTAGTCGAAGGAAAAAGACCATAAAGTTGAGAATCGCGACAAGTCGACATTTTAGCGTCTCCTCAACACTTCGGCACACACATTTTCTTTACTTGTTGATGGTTCCGAATCAAGAAGAGTAAAGTTATTGCGAAAACGATCAATAACTTCACGAATTGCGTGCTCAAGACGATTATTTTGCCGATAAAATAGATGAATTGCTCTATGAACTTCGCAAGCAGGTTCTTTTTTTCAACGTGAATTTTTGCAACAATTTGGAAGCTTTGCTTTGGCATAAAACGATTCGTGTCGACTTGCCAAAACTATATGAACAGAAATGTCAACACAGTGTGACATTTTTAACTGTCAGATCATAGACAACAACCATCGAAGCTTCTCATACAGCTAAAACAACAGCCATTACAACGCAAGTGGACACAGCAGTAACACTCCCGGCCGTCTTCTCTCAGATAGAGATAGGAAAGCACAACCAGAGTTATGTTTGTATTACGTTTTACACAAAAATGAGAGAAATTTCATCAGTCCAAATATAATTCCACTTATTTTGGTTGAGTACCGTTAGACCAGGAATTTGATCGTAGTGTTAGTAGCCATGCTTTGACGTAGATGCAGCTAGCAGTGGAGCCGCTTGAAAAGGATTGTTTGCTACATATGCTGAAAACGATAAAAAACTACTCTTTTGATGGATGATTCTTGGTACAGAATTTCTATTGCGCAAAGTTAAAACAATTAATAACCAAAACAATTGCGGTATAACATACACTTAAGAGAACTGTATCCATTCCATATAAACATGTAATGTGTTTTGCTACGCATATCTTGCAAATCGTGAAAAGGAAGCGGAAGATAATATTCCTAAGAGGTGTATCCACGCTTTAAGACGCATATACGTGAATATACACAACCAAAAATTCATAGTCTTTTAACCATAAATTATTGTTCATGTACATTTTTTAATTATGTTTCTAATTTAAGGCATTTTTAGAAATATATGGAAGAGAATTTTCAAAGATTACGATTGGAATAATTATTTGTAGTAGTTTTCATTTCACAAAATGTTGAAACTGGCCAAAAGATAAAATTCTTCCATTTGATTTTGTGATTCTGTAATATTTTTAACGAAATCATTGTTCGACCGAAATCGTTTGGTGTTCTTCAGTAAGAGGTCTCAAGATACTTAATCTATAATGGCTTAATCTATAACAGCCTTTTCGCTTAGCGATAAATCTATATCGTAGATAAATTTACATCCATAACGACTTAAGTTGTAGAAATATTTATAGAAGTATTAGATTTTTTGAACAGTATTTTAAAAGGCAATTACTTAATAGAGTAGTCGACAGACATCGTAAACTATCAAAAAAGAATAAGGCGCTACTCAGAACGCGCGGGAAAATGAAAGCATCTTCAAACATGGAAAAGATTGAATACATAGAAACCTGCAAAACAGCTAGGAAGATGATATCTGATGATATCAACAAGTATAACGAAATACTGGTGGACTGGTGGATTCTGTTTGAGGTTGCTTCTATTTCCCTGTGCTTGCTGAGTAGCGCCTTGGTCTCATTTTCTCTGCAACCAACGATGATATCCAGAATATCCTAGTGGGAGAGGTCGAGATGGCTATCAACTCCATGTAAAATGATAAAGTGGGAGGTAATGAGGGTACCACTGCAAACCTGGAAACTACTGGCAAAAATTTACACTGATTGCATAAACGCCAGGTGCATACCTGATCAATGCAAAAGTGCTAATATAATACTGATCCACAAGTAAGGCAGTAAAGAAAACGTCAGGAATTGCAGACGAATCTACTCTAGGTCTTCTACAATGTATTCACGATGCTCATTAGAAACCAAATACGAGCAGTTTCAGCAGTTCATAGAAGTGTTTCAGAAGTGGATACATCTCTATCGATCATATCCACATATACGGAAAGTCTTGAGTAGATATAAAGAGTATGGGCATCCCCCAGCAGATGCCTTCATAGACATTGAGAAAACCTTTGACTCACTTTTCCCTTATGCAATAATCAATGCATTGATAACGCAAGGCATAGACAAACCATACGTGGAAGCACTTGCAAACATCTACCACAATTCCATAGCAAAGGTCAAAGTACTAGATGACACTCAAGAGTTTCTCACACAAAAAGGGGTAAGACCGGGGGACAGCATTTCGCTGATGCTCTTCAACGCGACATAAAGGGGCATCTTCCGAACTCTACATTGGGAGAATAAAGGATTGAACGTCGATGGTTAGCACCTCAACCACTTGGAAATGGCAGATGACATAGTCCTGATTGCCAACAGCCAGAAGGAAATACCAGAGCAGCTGCATGAACTATACATGGATAGCGAGAAAGTAGGCTTGCAAATGAACATAAGCAAAACTAGGACCATGTTCAATGACTACATAAGCACACAAGGACATACAAAACTGAACAACACTTTATAGAAATAGTCGAAGAATATCTATACCTTGGTCAGCTAATACACAGATCCAATACACTACTACCAGATATTAATCGACGAATCCAGATGGCATGGAATGCTTTCGGGAAGAACTCGATTGCATCCAAGTCTTAAATGAAGATGTACTTGAAAAAAGAAACCTTCGACCAATGCATCGTACCAGTCCTGCTTTACGGTAGTGAAACATGTGTGCTAACAATAGGGATAACGAGCAAATTCCAGGTAGCCCAAAAGTTATGGAAAGATGCATGCTGGGCATTACATGATAATCGGTTATGAGAAAGGACCCAAGTAACAAACGTGACACATAGAGCGAAAGCCTTGAAATGGCGCTGAGCCTGTCACTTGGTGAGAATGACGGACAGCAGATGCACCACAAGAATAACACGGTGGTACCTAACAGGAATCAAACAACCGAAAGGACACCCAAAGATTCGATGGGACTATGAAATAAAGAAAAGAGCCTATAAATAGCTGGAAACAGGCAGACTTCGAGAGCAATGAGGAGTCAATATGAAAGCGAGGCTGCACCATAGATTAGAAATGTGGTTGAACAAGCTGAATGTGATGATGATGACTTAATTATTTGCAATAACCATGACCTGCAGATTTCTTCATCCTGGTTCATCGGCGTTTTCTTTGCGTAACTTCTTCCGAGGCTTTCCGTGACATTTAATTCTACAGTATCTCTAGTTTCCTTGATGATCATTGCATCCCCCATTGTGATCTGTCGTCTTTACGTGATGATATATTCTGTAACGGCTCACTTGAAGATTGAAGTTCGTCCCTTCTTTCTTCCTGTTGCTGCTTCACCTAGATGCTCCTTAATTTGCGTACCAATGAGTCTCCTCGTTTGTCCTATTTATGATGAATGCCAGATTTATCTAGTGTTTCACGTTTGCCCTTCGTTTGTCCGAGAATATTTTTGAGCTGCTTCATGATACTTGATTCGGTCAGTTCACAGAATTATGCCGATCGATTTTCTTTTTTATCTTGTTGCTGATACTTTCATGGTAGGTGAAAGCCTTCCAATGGCATTTGCCAGCGTTGATCACTGCAGTCGGTGCCTGGTCTTTTGGATGTGCCATTCTCTCATGTAGGTTGCTTGAATCCGTCTATTCTGGCTATTTCGATGATATACTGCCACTCTTCTTTAAATTTTTTGCATAGTGACAAATCGAACATTCGATATACCGCGAAGACTTTCAGTCATTGTGGGTGATTTGATATGTTTGATACTGTTGTCTGTGTGTGAGCTGCGTTTGGATATACTATGAATATAAGGTTAATAGGTGTTCTTTTTTTGACCGATACTTACGATTATTAGGAAAATAACTTAAATCACTGAAGAAGACTGAACAATTTCGGTCGAAATTAGATTTCGTAAATAAATCAAAAGAATCACAAAATTTGCAGGAGGCAGCATTTTATCTTTTTGATAGGATAAATAATTGGTTTTTAATTATTTTCGACTTGCTCCCATGTTTTTCCAGGTTAGCTTCCTTGGTTAAGTTAGGGTTATGAGGTTAGTTCCCTGCAGTGGTACGTCTGAAAGTGCATGTTTTAAGCATTCGTATCAATATATCTTATTCGTATTAATATTCTAGTAAAATTGTTCATACGTATAATAGGACACACATTTCATAACCAAATGAAGATATTTAGTTTTGCAAAGACAAATGCAATTAAAATAAACTGCTACGAGAGCGATACGTATTAATAGTCTTAAATTCAATTAGTAAGAAAAGTAATTATCTTCACATCCAAGTTATAATGATTAATTATACATAAAATGTAGACCTTTCATCTCCGGAACCTTGGAAAACCCCTAAGTTATATATTTGAACTTGTTTATTAGGAAACAATTGAATCAAACCAATAAAGCTGAGCTTTGTAGAACTCTCTTCCTGTTTTCAAACATTTCATACTTTTCCGTACCTGAAGCACCATCTTCTAATGGAAAATCGAATAATAAACGTGTGAACTACTTTATTGAAATGACATTCTTTCAAAAATAAAAATAAAATTCCAATTTGGCCCTTCGGAACAAAATTTCCACTGAAGTCGAACTAGCTTTTAATAAGTACCAATAAAACGCAATTTATTTAGTTGAAAGATAAATTATATTTATTATTGTGGTAGATGATCTCTTCGGAAACCCCATTGTTCGAACGTGGTCTTAAGAATAACTTCTGGTACTAATCAATATTTCCTAAATATTGGGTTGCTCGCAATGAAATTTCGTTTTTTCCCGGCAGAGGATTTAATTATATTTTTTCGCACTTAAGCCGCATATTTATTATATGTTTTGAGAGCTGATATAGCAAATCTTGTGTGTCAAAAAGTCGAATTGATTGTATGCAGTAGTTTTTGGTTGGGGCCCTATTAAATATTGAAAGCTACAAGAACTTTCGTCATATTTTGCTCTTTTACTATAGAAAATGTAAAAATGCTGTTGAAGTCAGAAAGAAATCAAATGATGTCTATGGAGAAGATGTGTGGACGTACGCCAGTGCCAGAACTAGTGCACGAAATTTCTATCCGGCAATTTTGATGTCGAAGATGCACCACGTTCTGGAAGGCTGGTTAAGCCGATAAAGGATAAGTTGATGCAAACCTGCGAATAATAGCACGTGACATCGGTGAGAGGCTTAGCTTACAAATTCAACTATTTATTACCACTGGAAAGGCCTTGGTTTTACCTCGAAGCTTTATATGGGTTCACCATGTTCTCACGGAGAGAAATTTATGTCGTCACGTTGACGCCTGTGATTCACTTCACAAGAGTCATGAAAACGATCCTTTCTTGAAGCACATCATTACTGGGAACAAAAAATGGGCCAATGTCATGGAGCAAAAAAATGAACTGGCTCAAAGCATTTTCAAAGTCAACATCAATCAAAAAATTGGATTTTAAAGGAATCTTTTTTAATGTTAAACTACCGTCATCTGTCTATGACATACTGTCTACTGTCATCAGCTGAACGACAAACTGAACGATGCACTTCAACAGAAGGGACAAGAATAAACCAACAGAAAAAGTGTAGTGTGCAAACAAGATACTGCGAGACCTCATACAAGTTTAGTCACTCGCCAAAGTTTTGACAGGGATACAATGCCACACCCACCATATTCTCAACACCTGGAACCTTTGGATTATTATTTGGTCGGGTCACTACAACATTTTTTAGGCGGTAAAACCTTCGCTGCAATTGTAGCGATCAAAAACCACCTCTATCAGTTTTTGCCAGCAAAGACCATACAATTTATGAGCCTGGAATCATGCTACTATCAGAAAAATGGCAAAAGGTAGTGTCCCAGAATGACCAATATAGAATTTAATAAAATAATTGTTAAGTATACGAACATTTTCTTTCCTTTCTTTTCTTTCTTTTCTTTTCTTTACTTTCCGAGCAACCCAGTAGCTTGCCATTAAAATTGCTTAAATGAATTTTGAAGAGGAGAATTACACGAAATCGTGATATTTTAATATCAAAGCGTCATCAAAATCCCTTGAATCGAAATTTAGATCATAGTTTTACACAAATATTTAACAGGAAATGCATTTCCCTGGAAATTAAGAAAATGCCTTAATGTGTATTTTGTGAGAAAGGCATTCACGATGGAATTCGTGGCTTCATATTTATTTTAAATGTTAGTTACGTTGTCCAACGTGACTCGCGTGTTCTATCTCGCGTTATCCCATCTTGTCGAGACTGTAATCCTCGTAGTATTTATGCTTCAAGTTTTTTCTTGGCTTCTCTTAGGACTCCTGAGATGGATGAAAATCAAGCTGTGGATGATCAAGCACCGATCATGGTGTCTTCTAACCAAGTGAGCTAGCCGCTCGAATCTAGCCAGAATAATCTCAGTCAGCTTTTGGAGATGGAAATAGAATAAACGCAAGTGGATTTACATTTGTAATAATGAGTTGAATCTATTTTGATCAAAAGCTTTTTGAAGTATTTTAGCTTTTTTTTCAGTACACAAGTGTTTTCTAGACAAAGCAAGGATTAAAAGTCGTTATCATCTTCATTATGGCCAAATTATTCATTCATTCATCTTAAAGACAGATTCAAATAAATTTGACAAGAACAGACTTTCGTTAGTTGACGCAAGGAGGATATTGGATTCACAATAATGTGGTAAAATACTTTCAAGTCTCGTCAATACCCTGTTCACCATTTTCCAATATTTTTGTACTTGTAATGTTTTAGCTTAGCCACCACCTTCAGATCTTTTCAGTTTTTTTGATATGGGAAACTCCCCTGTTCGAGTGCTCTCCAGTTTTTTCAGTCAGGAGACATGAATCAACTTCGGACGAATAACTGCATCAGGGTTCGATAAACTCCCCTGGGAATAGAATTGCTATCTCATGGAGCTCAGCCACCATGTTTTCTTTTCACAAATAAAGTAATTCCAAACACTTTAAGGAATCCATGGATTTTTAACACCTTCTGTATGTTAGTTATCCACCTTCCAACCTAAGTCACTTGCTACGTTATATCTGGATCTATCTCACATTCAATGTGCGAAAGTACCATCCTCCAATGCCTGCAAGATGTGAGTCACACTTGATGGCAAGGAGACCAAACCAATTTTATTCTTGGCAAAATTCTTCTTGGAGCTTTGAATTCGTATGAGGACTTTGGGTTTCAAATTGTTTCCTATGATGATTTTGGGTTGTTCAAAAACTCTTCTGCAAAAGTTTTTTTTACAAAATTTAGCACCACTACATGGGATTTCCAATTTTAAAATTCAACGCTGATTATCCACGAAGATTTAATTCTATTATACTGAATTCCTCCGCGTATGCCTTGCAATCAAGTTGACTACAAATGTTTTGGTTTACAGATTATATTATGAGGAAAGGCTCCGCCCGTTTCATAGCCATAAAACGCCATCGGACAGTTAATTCTTGTTACATTGATTGATAGGTTCAAATTTGTAAACTACACTCTTTCAGATAATGAATATCTATGCAGGATATTCGCACAATTTCATCTCGTTACTATTAAAGACGTTTTTGGTTGGCAATAAAGAAGAAAATCATCCCGAAAAGTTTTATCAAGGCCCTTTCCAATTAAGTTCCTTGAGACCGCAAATAATCGCTCATAGTCATCAAAACGTTGAACTCACAAAGAGGGATTTCATACTTCGATAGCCTGGTTATATGAGCAACGAAAAACTCTCTTCCTTGGTTATTGAGTACAGTTAAACCTCCTGGTTTGTTTACTATGAAACTTTTTTGTATTTCACACAGTAGAGACATATTTGTAGTTGTAATTCGGAGTAATCTTTTTAACGTCGAGATTCTGGCTTACTCCGGTAAACGGTTAGCGCTACGTCACTACCAACAAACTTCACTAAAAAACTTCCCGAAAATCAAACACAATGGCATATTTGGCATAAGAAAGACTTTTCCTTTTTTTCCTGTTAATGTATTCTTGCTTATATGTTAGCTAGTGTTAACATAAAATATTTAATCCATTCACTAAACTTGTCTGATACACGCCATTTTTCTAACAGTCTGAGGTACGTTAGATACTTCTTGGAGTTTTTCTTTCTCTTTCTAAGTGCTGGTCCCCAGTAGTGCTAAGGCTTCTTCGTAGTTACTCTCCGGCTTCGCCCATGTCTCACGTCAATATGTGAGTAATATGGACACTAATTAATTAATAAAAACAAATAATAAACTAAATAAATTAAATATAAAAATATATAATAAATCCAAAATTTGCTTATGCTCGATAAATTCCAATAACAAGAAGTATGTTGAACGAAGCTAGCAATACGATTCTTTTAGTTTTTAAAACATAAAATAATTTGAAAATCAGAAAAAAATACAGCATTTATGAACAAAAACTTATTTATGCAATTATATAATGTAGTATATGCAATTGGCTTTGGAATAAAACATGTTGTGTTCTATGGTTGTGTTGAAAGGACTTTTCATGGCTTCTGCCATGCAAACTCTAGTTTACGAGGCAGGGAAAATAAATAGAACATGTTGAGTTATGATTCGTTTCTTACCATTCTCGAAACCTTCCGAAGTATCCTTTATGGTGATAATAATAATAGCATCAAGATGATTTCATTTCTGTTTTACAACATGTCAATAATTTTTTTCATTCCGAATAAACTAAATGCACTTAATGCAATCTCAAAATACAATTCATTGTGATAAACCAATGTTAGCACTTCTATTCTGAAAAAAAGACAAAAAAGCAGATTTGGAACAGTAGAAAAGTACACAAAAAAGTCTTGAAATCCTTATTTAGAATAGAATAGGAATCAACTTTTATGTCACCATCACCTTTTATAGTCAATAAACGAAAGATAATGTTTACGTTCTGCTTTGTATAAAAATTGGGGTTCTGACACTTTCATTAAGAATGGAACACATGTTTTGGTGAATAATTTAATGTTTTATTCATGAAAAATCGGATGAAGGACTGGTCATCTTTTTAAGATACTTTCATTGTGCAAATCTGTAAATTTAAATAGAATACTGAAAATTTTATTGGATTTCCTGCTGTTGTGGTGAATGTTTTTTTTTTGTTTTTTTTTTGTGGTAATGCATTAACCAAAAAGTCCTTCTTTGGATCAATACTTCCACACACTGGGTTTAATGAAAAACACACCCAGTAAAGCTCCTTTTTTGCCTTTGTATTTGGCACTTTTAAGGCGAATAAGAATTTGTGCTAAAGTTAACGAAACTATTTTTTGTACGGGAATACCTTCAAGGACCAAAAGCATTCACTGCTATCATAAATTAAAACATGAGAACAGGGAAAAAGGCGCTTACTTCAAAAGGGATAAGCTTTTTTTAAAAAGTTTGCAATTCGTAGAATGTTTTAGTGAAACTTGTTGATGTAAGTTGGGATTCTGCTGACTGAATGTTTAAATAATTTTATGCTCGCTTTGATCACTCGGGATAGTTTTCAGGAAGCTTAAGGTAACGTTCCTTTGCGATGGTGCTGGAAATATTGAAGTTTGTTTTGAATTTCGGTTGATGATTTTACGACCATTTTCTCTTAACTTCAGAATTTGCTTGTACGACAAGTATTTGTTATTTGAAAAGGTAGGTCAGCTGGGATTCGAGATTCTTCATCGAATTCAAATCGATTACTATAGTAGTTTCTTGGTGACTCCCTTGACAGTTCAATGAAGCAAAAATGATGCCAACTTTTAATGGCCGCCATAAACCTGTTCCCGAGAAACGAGCTGAAAAGTCTTGCTACTTTATGTCGAATTTTGAATATTATGACAACATGCATTTCTTCTCAGGGATAATTTGTTTCTCAGATGATTTGATCTCGCATTTATTGTTAATTACAATTATTCGGAATTGGTTTTGCGCTTGTAGGTCACTATCTTACTTTTGTTTTACAAATAATCTTCAAAAAATGAATAAATATTAGATTTCTTACATATTATAATGTGAACATTGACGCAAACAAGCTTTATTTTGTATCTTGTCTCTGTCGTTCAATACTTTAAAGGCATTTAGGGTTTTCAGGCATTGCGCAAATGACATTCTGTAAAAATTTTTACCTGAAAGTATCACGTATTTATGTAATTTAGAGTCGGACTAATATCAAGACTTTAAATATCGATGATCTGTCTACAAATTGTTCATTGCAAACATCTCACTAAATGAGAAATCCTTCATGTTCGCTTAGTGCAAATAATGGCATGTCATAGAAAAACGATTAAATTTTTCCTTGAAAACCAAGCGAGGAGGTTAAAATTGGTGACCCCGACATTATGCTGTCTTAACAGAGAAGTAATCACGTTTTTAATTTTTGATCATAGGTATCCGAAACTCATTCTCAAGAGCTGATCAAAAATTATTTATATTTTTGTAACCAGCATATCAGATGTCGTAGGCATCATCAACAATTGTTGTCGATTAATTGTTTGTCTGGGTTTTACTTTTTGTCATCTCGACTTTAGATGCAATTTTATCCTTGATTCGTGCGTAAATATAATGCTGACGTTAAGAGTATGGCCGCAACTGTTACCATCCGTGAAACACACTTTGTTTCGAAACTTTATTTTATTATTAATATTCTTCAAGGCCCTACGTAATTGTTTGGATGTATTGCGGCACTGTCGTTCCTGAATCTTATCATCTCGTCATAGTTCTGCCAGGGAATTATTAAGTCTCATTACAGATTCATTACAGATTAAAATATCCTATTCTCATTCAACAGCCCTTTTTCACTCAAATTCATCTCCTGATAGTTTCTTTTTCGCTTTGGTAAATTCATGTTTCGCAGTAACATTGATCTGCCAAGGAGTCCAATGTCATCGAACATAGTATCCAAATTCAGCTATAAGTTTATTTGTTTTTATTTGAATATATTTACTGGCATATTGGTGGCATAAAGGTCCAATTATCGATTACGCTACCCAATTGGACAACTTTTTAAAAACTGTTTGCGACAGTTTTGTTGATTGCCGTAGCCATTCAATCGGGAATAATCCTCATCGCCAAACTACATCCGGATCTTCAGCAAACTGTTCTTGAACCCATAAACCGAATCAATCCATTTGTTCGGCTTCAATTCCTGCATGATACAATACTGCGTGACGGCGATGCGTGAGCGCGATGCGATTGACGCTCGTCGTCTTGCAACGCATTCAATTTACAATGCACCCGATGTGAGGAATAAAAATCTTAATATGACAAATGTCAACTTGGTGACGTTTCAAATGAAATTAGATTAAAATTGTTTTTGATTGTGAAAAGTTTTGAATTTGGAATTTTCCTTTGTATGGGAAATAAAAGCCTCAACAAGGATGCACGAAATTTTCATTCAAAATTCATTCGGAATAACCCTAGTACTTAAAAAGTGATTAAGGCGTTTGAATTTCAAATTTCGTTTAAGCGCCATCAAGCATCTGACAAACGTCTACGCACCTCGTTGCGAGGAACTTTCGGAATCATTGTACGATGTCGTATACAAATGCATATTACGAAAACTGCTTGAGATTTGCTTCGAGACTCTCCTCACGCTCTCGTAACGCAGTCTCGCAGTATTGTATTTTGGCCTTGAGTTGGATTTTGTGAGCTCCCAATACAAGATCCTTCCGTAAAATCCGTAATGAGAATGGGAACAGGTTTAATTGTTGAGCACGATGTCGAATGGACTCACTTAGGTCTCCATCGGGATACTACGCCGTACAGTTGCGTTGGTTTCTCAATTATGCCCTGTAAAAAGTCTGGGTGAATGCGTATTATCAGTGAGAATAAGTGTTGTGCGGGCGTTATCTATGGTCAATCGAATTGATTGTTCTGATGGACGGTTATAACGGCCATAAAATTGAATTTGTGCGCAGATGTGTTTTTTTTTTTTTTTTTTGACATTGACGTTACACAGGCGTCAAATTGTTCATGATGGAATGGCAAACTAAACTAACCATAACATTTATGACAGCTGTCACACCATCAACGAGTTAGCAAATTGCGGGAGGCATGGAAAAAGTAGGCGTACAAAAGCATGCCGACCCCTATATCGCTGCACAAGTTAAAAAGGAGACAGTTAATTTGGCCAAAAAAAAGTAAATTACTAAACGCGAAATAAAAGGGGTATCATTATTGACAACTTTTTATAATAAGCGTTCATTGACAGTCCAAGCATACAGCAAGACAGCACTATGCCATTTTTTCCTATATTCGTTCCATAAATTCCTGAAATCCAGGAAGTTTTAAGTCTTAAACTTTATTTTAATAAACTAAAAGATTCTTACGTAGATGTGTTTATATGGTAGATTTTTGTTGATGCTCATTTCTAACAGACCACAGGACTTGGTTAGTAATAATGAGAGAATGTTGGGAGTACCAATACTTTTATGAAAAAGGGCTTGAACTTCTTCATGAAATAAATATTTATGGTAACAGTACTTGAGTTCCGACTAGAAGAAATTGTAAAATGTATCCTACAATATGACAAATTTTGATTAATTTTCATGGATACGATAGAAATATAAAGCCGACACCGATAAAACATGGTAAATACTCCACAGTCACATATAGGACTAGAGTAAACGAGCATGCAGCAGCCAGTAGATACCAGAAGTCTAAGAATGTTTTGATTTGTGATCATTAATCAATCTCCTATATTTTATTTATTATTTATAACTGTTCAGTGTCCTTATGGATAGATATTATGAACTTCAAAACTAAATTGCTTATTTCGGTCACAAACTTATTCCAAACTATACTGGTTTCAAAAACCATGAAATTAAAGTTTCCTTATTCCACGTTTTTCACCTCTACTATCAGATGTATGATGAAATCTATATACTGAACATGATTTATACAAGATATGGAGTAAATCATTGCTTCCCTTGAAAATATAATAAATGAAAATTCCACAGTTTCAAATTGGCAGGATTTAAATTTCAATTTGATTTCAATTGCACTATATTCAATAAACTCAGCCATAAAACAATGCAGCATCCTTGAAAATTGTACAAAAAATAATTTCCATTCAATGTAGAATAGTTCATTGACATATTGATGATTCTCATTCCTCAGCTAATCCTTTCTCAGTATATATTGATATGATAAAAAGAATCTTCCCACACTTTTAAATGACAAAAGGATTATGTGGTTACAAAGTCTGTTGACAAAAAAATGATGGACTGGGGCTTGACTGTGTGTTCGCTTTGATGTTAGGGTAAAGGCTATGGCGGAGAGCACTTTCAATTTGGCTTATGGTGGATTTACCATTCAACTTCTTTTGGGGCATGCATTCAATATAATTTCTGATATAGTTTTCGTTTTTAATCATTGCTATATATTATGAATATAAGATATGACCAAAAGCAAACGTAATTCATCTTAGATAGGACAACATATTTTCTGAGTCTATTGTGGTCCTTGTGGTTTGCTGTTCTTGTGTCTTATAAAAGAAGATACACGGGAATGCACTTATATACACTTGCACTGTTGTGTCGAATGTTGTGATTTTCAAGTAGTTATTTTTTTAGTCGTGTAGTAAATTATGTAAGTAATATACTTTATTTTCTAGTAAATTAAAAAAAAACTAGAATCTTAATCCTACAAAGAAAGGGAAAACTACAGTTTAATGTGATGATCAGGTTTCATTGAACTTAATTCATTCCTAAAGTTTAAACCAGTGAAATCCACTAAGTCATGAAAGAAATTTAATGAAATTTAAAAATTTAATGAAAATTTATTGAAAATTTTTTAAATGGCACTAAATTTTAATAGCGACTTGCTTTTTTCATCCTTGGCGATGAAGAAGTTGCCCAGTAAATGAATCTCCTTTAAGTTTTATTATCCTAATGGTATAATCCAGATCCGTAATATCCAAAATTCATCTATAAATTTACGCTCTTTCTATAACCTCTGAAGAAAATCAGTGCAAGTCTGCTGACGGTGAGCTTTTCGTTGACTGCAAAATTTTTCCGAGAACAATATCGGATCATACGTATGCTGTTCTTTGGTCACTGCTTGAGAAATTTTAACTGAGTTAGAAAGCTTTGAGTGCTGATCACCTTTGGCTCTATCTTTCCTTTAGAAAACTTTCAACATTATTCCAAACATGCGTAGGAATTGCTCACATAAATAATTTGAAATGCGTAGAGGATTCTCAAATAAGTCCTTTGCATCAACTTATACCGCTAAATTGAAATATTTTTACTTGAACTGCACTTGCGCTTGAAAAGCACTTTCCTTCCATACTTCCATAGAACTATACTTACTTCTATAGATAATATGTTCTATATTCCATACTCACTTCTATACTAAAAAAACTACAACATTATTAAAATGGACTGGAACATAGGAGACACGTTCAGCTGTAACGTAGTCCATAAAAACAAATGAAGCGAGCTTTCCAAAAAAGAGAGCTTCGAAAAAAAAAAACATAAGTGAATTTTTTTTAAGGTTGAGTGCATGTCAAAATAATTTTTCCGGTGTAATAGTATATTTGAATCATTGCGTTTGAATTCACAATTTAGGAGAATCTTAAGGCATATCTCTTCGCATCTTCGTTTTTCCCCAACAGGTTTTGCTTACAAACGGTGAAGTATCTGAAAAATTGGAGTCAATAGGATTGAAAATTTTGTCGAAGTATTAGCGGTCTTCAGTAGTTACGCCTATCTCAGCTATGTAATGCCCCACTCAGGTGCCTCCCTCAATGGCTTCTGAGTGCAAAATCACGTTACTTTATAGTCAGACCTTGTTTTCAACCAAGCCTTTCAATTTATTTAAATTATCTTCAGCGATAATGGAGCATGAGTGGCAATACGAAACAGTTTATTAGGTATAAAGAGACAAGTTTATTTGGATAAAGGCCATTTTTAAAGTTGTAAATGGACCAAATGAGTCAGTTAACAAAATTAAAAGTCGATGTCACGGATTACATGAAACATTTGTATTTTATGGTTCTTGTAGCTCTCCTTTAAGAGTTAGTAGCGATCTTATATCGGCTGATAGTTGGATTAGATAGCAACAAAAGTGCGCCAAAATTGAATTTATTTTGTTTTGAGGCTACTATGCAATTATAAAATCCTTTAAAAACATTAAACCTTAATGCTCGATGAAAGCCTTCCTTTTTGCTGGACCATTTATTTTAGGTTCAGATGATGGAGTAAACAGTGAGTAGAGGTAGAATGCTTAAGCCAACAACTGTCTATGGTTTCTGTGATTCGGCTTCGTGATGACGAAGTTTTGAAATTGCATTGTTTCATTGATCGTTGTTTTAATTTGAATTATTTAAATATCGAATTAAAGCAGCGAGTTTGCACCGAAGCATCGAATTTTATTGGGAAAGATATGCTCGTTCGGGTATGGGTTTTTTTAGCAAAACCTGAAATAATATTCCAGAAATTAAGGATGTATGAACTTGTGGCACCACGCGCTTAAAAAGAATTTCAGTATCACAGCGGTTGTTTTTAAAATGAAATCCTTGATCAAGGCACCTAATATTAGTAGATTTCCAATTGACTTTTCAGTTCAGGGTAGGATTCGTTGTAATTTCCCAAACTTTGCACGCTCAAAGTCGTTCCTAAGACGACCAGATTTCAGGAGATAAAATCGATGTGTGAATTGAATATCATTACATACTTATCATTAACCATTTGCAGTCTTTTACGTACCGTGTTTTTATATCAGATACCACAGCAATTTGAGTACTTTTACTTCGTTTTGAACAAAACATAATTTTTGAGGTGAAGTTCATAATATTGATATAATATCAGATCATCGATAATATCAAAATGTTTGACTCAACCATTACGAATAAATGCTTTGAAAGTTCTTTATCGATTCGTGTTCATTGAAATAAATTGTTTTTCAGTCTCTAGTACCGAATCATTTCGTGACAATAACTGAATAGTATCTGCAGATACACAATTTATTCAAAGCTTCCGAAATTAACAAAAAAAAAAAATATCTATAGCTTCATTTTCTAAGCTTTAGCAAATCTCCCATTGAGTTGCAACGCGATTTATTAACATAATGTGTTTGCCAACCATTATTCAACTTTGAAGCTCAAGCTCTTTTAAAATGTCTTCAACCTTCAACTGTATTCCAACTTCCAAAAGAAACTTTCCACTCAACTAAACAAGAAGCACAAACTGGAATCCGTCAAATCTAAGTTGAAGATACTTTCGACTTCAGGTTTGCCTTGCTTACTTTCAGGCGGTATAAATTGAAGATATTAAAACCGCTTATGTGTAGCATTAGGTAACATTGAGAGAATGAATATTCCTCAATTTAACCCTTAACTCGACTCCTTTTTAAATTAATTTTCACTAAGTTTGTCGACCATATCCGCGGAGAGATTGCTATCAATATTACCACAAACAAATACTTCAACGGAGAGGAGAAAGATTCAAAACTGACTTAAAATTACAATGTTTTGAGAGCCTAATCAATTAATTTTCAGTTATGAGGTATTCAAAATTTATTCCTTTCGATTTTCGAAACATTAAGTGGCAGTAAGAGTGTTGGTTGACTCCGATAAGTGAAATTGTCAGGATAAACTCCTTGTGGCGAATTTTATACGTGCTTCTAAAGTTAGCAAAAAGTAAGAGAACATCATAAATTAAGATACTTGATACTGTTGGCTGAACAAATAACTCAACCATTAAGTATACGAATTAGCTGTTCACATGTACATGTTTAAGTCCTTGCACGCATTTCATTATGGAAAAGAAACCAGAAGTCGAAGTGATACGTGTCATGAGCCACAAAAAAGTTTCCACGTGTATCTTATAACACATGGAAACTCTGTGAAAGAATCGATAAGGCCTATATCCTTCAACCACAGTAAGGGGCGCTTGTTGCGTGCCTCCTGATACATCGACATGTTGCCTGTATATAAAAGGATCACGAAGATAGTTTGGGTTCCACACGTTACAATAAATCTACAACTTTAGCAGTATATTACCGCAAATATCTGCAAGACAAATAATATGAAAACTGAAAAATTGTGAAGATTGGTTACGTTTATGCAATAAATTTCTACTCAGAAAACCCAGAAAGAAGGAAAGACCCTTGCAAGGTAGATAGAAAAATTTTTCTCAAAAACTATACAGAAGCATTTTTTATATTTTGGAAAACTGTAACAAACGTGCAAAAAAGGACAGCAGATTTACAATTTGATAAAAGTTCTTATAATCTGATAATCAATATATTACCACTGATAAGAAATGAGATACACACATGCCTAGGTAAATCAACAACACAAGTGCTAACTAGTGGGGTTTTATTTGAGAAAATAAAATAAAAACTGTTTCGGAGGTTTATTTTAGTGAATATAAACTTTTCTCAACAATTTTCTCTTGATTTTCTGTTCAAGAAATATCACTCATTCCACGTCTCTTCATACTTTTTAGGCAAGGGTCGCATTAACATTCGTATGACATTCTTTTCATTGTGGCACAAGAAACTTTTTCTATCATATTCAGAAGGAAGAACATCCTACTCTCGTTGTAAATACAAGGTGTTTTCAAACGCAATAGATGTTTCAATAGAGAAAAACTTAATTTGACATTCGACAAGAGTGAAACATTTTTAGTTTTGCTTTGCCAATCTTATCAAATTCTTGCTAAGTTGGGGGGATAATCAATTGCGAATTGCGTATAAATGAAAATGTTGCTTTTATTGATGAAATTGAAGAGCTACACAGTCTGTTTTTTGCGATGATTTAGGCCTTATCCTTGATTATCTATTCTTAATCCGTAGAAGATTCAATGGGTTGAAGAATTGACGTTTGGTAACCATCGTTTGCGTAGTATGTTCGGAGATTGGTTTCATAATCAATTGGAAAGAATCATTATTGTTAACCGTAAAATTTTGTTCAATGATGAAGTCGATTAAGTGTGTTAAGATACGAAATTGCCATATATTTAATGAGATAACACGAAGAAATACCTCCAGGCTTCATAAGATTCGTTGAAAGTGACTTTATGCTGTGAATATTGAACACCAAAAGTATCATCGATTCATAACCCATTCATAATCCAAAAAGTTGGACGTACAAGACCATGGACAACGAATTTTTGCTTCTTAAAGTCAACGAGAACATTGAAAACGTTAATTCTAACAGAATGGACATGCACAAGATACAATTATCTTAGATACATTTGGAGAAGCCACAATATTATCATCCTTGAACTTACATCAAGCCATCAATAATTGTGAACAATACTTGAAAAGGACTATCAATGTTACAATTTTGAAAAAAGAAAAAATATTCAAGAAAGAACTACTCTTTCTTCAATAAGAAGTAAGAATATATCTTTTTTGAATATTTTTTCCATTTTCTAGAGAATATTCAAATAGAAAATATTCAAATCTTAATCCGAGCAAGCAATTATTAGCTAAAAATAATTTCATAAATTTTTTTTTTTAAGTTCGTCAAATATAGGAAAACGCTAGCGAGGATCAGGGAAGACATCAACTTTCTGAAAACTTGTTTAGAAAGAAGAGTCAATCCGAAGAGCCACACTGTAAAGCTGCACAGCGGCCTTAAGCATGCCGCGAATCAAACGAAGATTGCAGAAAAGAACATAATTAAAATTCGTATTAAGCAACTGTACAGCATATTGAATGAAGTCACAACCAAAGCCTACGAGTGGCACTTAGAACTAATGAGGGAATCAGAGCACTGTGGAAAAGGACACATGGAGGATTTATTGGAGAAAGCGGTAAGAGCGTACCAATGCGAAAAAGAGAAGAAAAGAAGGATACATACACAGAAACTATGGAGGTTAGAAGAACATAGCTTCGGAAATCAAAAAACACTTCAAGAGATCCCTGGACTAGTAGTCAACAAATCAACGGTGAGATTCAATTCAGACGAAATGCGACTGCTAAACATGAGATTAAAATTTATATTGCCCGTTTCCACGTTTTTAAAAAAAAAAACACGTTTCTTTTTCTTAATTATTTTATTTTCGATTATAAGTGATTTTTAATTTAATTATTTAATTATTTTATAAGCGATTTTTACTTAATTATTTTATCTTATTTTCGGTTATTTATAAGTGATTTTTACTTATGCGTAAACCGTAATGTATTACTAAGCACCTCCATGCAGCCTCACATTCAGTATTAGGGAAAAAATGTGGCTTGCCCGTGCTTTTACTATTTTAAGACTTCTTGCGCGACGCGAATGTAGCGTTTTTATATTAAATTTATGCTGATCTGTTGCAGCAATTAGCTCATGGTAATTGTTGCAACAGATGCACTTTAGCTTTGCAAAACAATGCAGAATTCGTTAGAATTCTGTCTCTGAAAACAATTGCAACTGAAATTGGATCCAGGTGATTTGATTCGTATGGTTCATGTGCATGCAATATGGAATGTTCGCGATAAAAGTGCTGATGGACAGATTTCGTTAGGATTCTGTCTGTGAGAATTTATAAGATGTTTATTGTTTATTTTTCTAAATAATTGAATATATTGAAGGGTTACGGGAATGTAATGTAACAATTAAACTATGCAATAAAACCAACGAGAATCCCAAAAGAAGACATCATTGTAGAAATGGAGGCAGCCATAAGTAAGTTGCCAGAAGCGCATAACGTATCAGCGAGGAAAGATATAGCAAATGAAATATCTGGAGCGCGAAAAGCAACACAATGTACAGAGGAAACCATAGCACTGGAACTGAAGAAAAAACCGATTTATTTCATTGAGGCAGACAAAAAAACACAGTTGTCATAATGGACAAGAAAAAATATGAGGAAGCAGTTACACAATAATTAAACAACGGCAATTTCTTTGAACTCCGTCGAAACCCACTGAAGGAGTTCATCAAACGAATAGAGAGAGTGATAAAAAGCTGCCAACCGCTAATCGGAGAATTATGAAAAGGGAGAGTCACGAATCCCACACTAACAAGAATCAAATGCTTGCCGAAAGTCCACAAAGAAGGAAACGAAATGAGAGAGATCATATCCGCCATGAATCCCCCACTCAGAAGCTAGCAAAATGGTTAGTGGAAGAGTTTAAACAGATGAAGCAAATAGCGAGCAACTCCGTTAAAAATAACAAGGCATTCACAGAAAAACTGCTCACATGTGGTCCATCAGCAGAAGATGAGGTAATGGTGTTTTTCGACGTGAAAGCACTAGTCGCCAGTGTACCAGTGATGGAAACACTAGAATACATCGATGAGTGGCTGTTCAGGCAAGACAAATCTATGTCGTGGAAGGCGAAAACAAGACAATACATTCAACTGTGCATGACAGAAAATTATTCAAAGGGAAGTTCTACAAAACTAAAGGAGGAGTCGCCATGAGAAACCCCCTCTCACCATTTTTCAGCGAAATATTTATGACTTGATTGGAAGAGGCACTCAAAATGAAGGGCCAATTACCAAGATGCTGGATAAGATTTGTACAAGACATTTTTGCCTATGTCAAAAAGGATCAACTAACAGAAGTTCTTATGGATTTGAACAGCGCACACAAGAGTATCAGTTTCACAACCGAAAAAGAAAAGGACGGAAAATTAGCATTCCTAGACGAACTAGTATCAAGAATCAGTGCCAAAATGAGCTTTGAGGTTTATAGAAAGTCAACGCACACATAGAGAACGATTCCGAACTCATCAAACCATACGCAACAACTGAAATTATCACCTTATCGAGCCATGATTAACCGGATGTTCGATCTACCACTAAGCACGACAGCAAAAGAAAAAGAAATGCAGTACATTTTACAAACAGCAATGTTAAATGGGTTCCAACCATCAACAATAAAAAGGATTGCGGAGAAAATCAGAAGAACTCGACAGAGGAATGAGATATAAACACTAGACAACTCAGACTCTGAAAAAACCTATTGGAAAGCAGTCACATTCCACGCAGATATCACCAAACAATTAAAAAGGAACCTCAAACGACACAATTCAATATGGCTCATCGAATCTAGCAGTAAAAACCAGCTCAAAAATATCTTTGAATCCACAAAGGACAAGCGACAGCCACATGAGAAATCGGGTATATACCGAATCGAATGCTCTAACTGCCAGGAAGTTTACATCGGACAAACAAGGAGATTGATCAACACCAGAGTTCGAGAGCATCTACGCGAAGCAGCAGCAGCAGCGAAGAAGAAAGGAAAGCAGAGCAATTCCGCAGTAGCGGAACACATCATCACGAAAGAGCACGAAATCACTATCAACGACATGACACCAGTTAGAAAAGTTAGAGACACGAGGGAACTGGATGCCTTAGAAAGCCTAGCGATATTTAGAGAAAGGAATACCCTAATGAACAGTGATGAAGGCAACTGCAAATCGTGGCTATTTAGGCTGATTGCCTAATTAAAATTTAATTACATTAACACTTAGCTTAAGTGAGATTTCCCTTTGGAGTTAATTTTTATTTCATCTAAGGTTAGTATATAAGCAGCATGTTTAGGCTAAGAAAATCAATCGCTGATGAAGACCAAATGATCACGGTTGAAAATCGATTCCGTTGAAATAAAAAAACCTTTCTTTTCATTTTATGTTTTTTTATTTTTAGCAAAACAATTTTATGAAGATGGAGGCAATTACAAAAAAAACTATTTTTTCAATATCTAAGTGCCATTTTGCGTCTCTTTCATGTACTTTGCCGCTCAATGAATCCGCTGAAATTTATCTTCAATAAGAAATAAAAATAGGACACAAAAATTGTTTGCCATGAAATTTTTCGGGGATAAGAGCGGACTGATTTTCGGTCGATTTAAAAAACAGATAGGGCAACTCTTACATCTGGTTTATTTCTATAATAACTTATATGGTATTTTGGAGGGTTAACATCTGTCATTAATTCTCACTTAGTCATTGAACGAAGTAGCGTAAACAACAAAAATTTTTTTTGCTGCAAAAATGTCGAATTTTGTGCCCAAAAAAGTTGTTTTAAGGGTAAGTTTAATAACTTTCTTTAATTTGAAGAGAAACGCTGCTGAAAGTTATCGATTGTTGATAGAAGCTTATGGTGAACATGATCCAACTTAGAAAAACTTGTGAACGATGGCTTGCACGTTTCCCAAGTGTTGATTTTCACTTCGAAGGCAAAGAACGGCCAAGTCAGCCAACAAATTTGAAGATGCCGAATTGCAAGCATTATTTGATGAAAATTCGTGTCGAACCCAAAAATAACTTGCTTTGGAGTTGGAAGTTGCCCGATCAACCATATCTGAAATTTCACATGCAATGGGAAATACTCGAAAACTTGGAAAATGGGTCCCACATCAACTGGACGAAAATCAACTCGATGCCCGAATCACAGTATTCAAAAAAAAACATCTCGAAGAACACAAAAAGTATTAAAAAACCTAGTTTTTTGAGTCGAATCGTTACTAGTGATATAAAACGGGTTTATTAGGATAACTCTAAACATAAAGCATTGTATGGTGATCCCGACCAACCATCAACTTCACAACCAAGACCCGATGTTCATAGCCAAAAGCTTATACTGTGTGTTTGATGGGAACGGAAGGGCGTTGTATATTTTAATCTACTCAAACCGAATGAAATAGTCACAGCTGATCGCTACCAACACCAACTGACCAATTTGGTACAAGCTCTGAACGAAAAACGACCATTAATAGCTCGGAAACACCACCAAGTTTTGTTCCACGATGACAATCCCAGACCTCATCGGGCAAACATAGTGAAAGAAAAATTAGAAAAGCCCAGATGGGAACACCTCGGTCACGCCTCCCGTGCTCTCCAGACCTTGTTCCTTCTGACTACCATTTATTCCAACCGATGCAGATCAGTTTGGTTGATGTACGCTTTCGAAATGCTGAAGAAATGGGAAAATGGGTTGATGAATGGATTGCCTCGAAAGATGAGGACTTCTCTAAGCGTGGAATCAACAAACTACCCAAAAGATGGGAGAAAGTCATAGTTAACGATGGGCAATATATTGGTTAATGTACTCATTCATTTAGTTATTGAAATAAACGCTTTTTTCACAGTCAAAAATTGACGTTATTAACTGACACTCCCAATAATGTGAGCATAATACTTCATCATCTTATATGCTAGTATGTACCAGAATTCACTGATATCGCTAGTTTCTTTTTGATTTTACTTGAAGTCTGAAAACGTTCTCTGTTTCTCTTTCTCTCTATACCTTTCAAAAGTTGCGTTTATTTGTTACCTATGCTATACGCGTCTCTGTCTTTGCGATTTCCCTATAGAGTGTTAGCGCTTTCTAGTAAATACACTAAAATGTATACTAATTAACAAGCTTGTGGGGGATCTGCTCCTTTTATTAACCGTGAAATCTACAAATTCGCGAAATAATAAAGATCTCGACGTTTTTTTTTTTTTTGTTTTACTAGAGCTTGTTTCACGGAATTCATTCCATCGGTTGATCTTATTACAGTGGTATTTAAGTGAGCTCATAAAAGGATTTTGTTGTTTTTGATTAGAAAATAAGCGTCAATAATATTAATTTTAATCACCTTCAACGAAACTGAGATTCGTTTATTTTGTGAACACAATTGGCAGATTGATTGCTTCCTTGTGATGTTTTCAAATAAAAGTTGGCCTTTCAACGAAACAGAAAAGAATGTTTAGTGATGAAGGCTCGGTTCAATGTAACCTTAAATTCCAATATTCCTGGATCGTGATTGAAATGGCAAGACATTAGTCTGTGAAAACGATTAGTTTGAATAACGTTGGCGTTACCTCAAAAAATAAAAAGTTAAAAATCATGAAGTACAATTAATTTGAACTCATATGTTTATTTGTCAGCAAACGTAAATATTAGTTACGTCTGGTGAGCGTTCAGGAAGAGTTTGATAAAGTCAAGAAAAATGAACACCCTTATGCGAAGGATGAGTTTTTCTCTAGCTTTGCCAGGTTGAGACAATTTCAAAGAAACTATAAAAAATGTTCATCAGTACATTTAATATATCTCAATCTAGATGACCGTGAATCGTTCTCTATTATTAATGTTTTTTTAATTTTGTAAATCAAATCGGATAAATTAATCAGCATACACAAAGCAGCTGGTTACAAAAACTACGATCTGTTGCTCGCTGCATGTGCAGATCTTTCAAAAAAAGTCATGTCTTCGAATTGTAATGATTGAAATGAAATGATTGATTGAAAATGTGAGAAATTACCCGGAAAATACTGCCAGTACTTACGATCGACTCAAAATCGATACTTCTCTAACGTATTAGCTCCTAGTCCAACATGGGCTTAAGCTAGAGCCAAAGAAAAGAAGCGAAGTGGTCCCTTTTAATTGTATTGCATTTGTCGTTTTATCTGTTTGCGTGACTAATCAACCATAAATATGAGAGTTTTTTTTTCCGATTCCATCGTATTTTATTCGCAGGTTCCTGATTTTCAACCCTTTCTGTCCCTGTAAAGCCGAAATACGAGAGTTGTTTTATGTTGCATTATTTTGCTTCAAACCATAGTGTCATCATTAACAGCACTAACACTCTCGGGAAGCATAACAAAGAAAGAGATACAGATAGCACTTGCAGCAACTACAACCACATCAAGCTCTTCTGTAACAGAGAAAACGAGATTCACACAACGTCAACAAAAGGAGGAAAAGCGATGACTGGCTTTATGAGTTAGAATGTATTGCGAGCAATGTTTAAAACAACGAGAGTAGAATGAAAGAAAATTCAATATGTTAATACGTTTTCCTCTCGTTGAAATATTCTACAATCCTTCAAGGTTTTGCTGTTTTTTCATTTTGCTACACTTCGAAAAAAAAATACAGCCAGTACTGTGGCATTAGTATGCTTGGACCACCCATCCTGTGATAATGGTATCCAAATATTTTAAAAAAAAAACGAAAGAATTTGCTTAGTGAAATTAGTTGAGGCAATTAAATATTCTTAAATATTGCAGCTTAAATAAATCAAGTTGTTGAAAATGTTCAAAAGAAAAAGTAGACTGGTTTTTTGTCATAATTTGCCTTAAACATTATTTAATCTCCTTGGAAACGTGTTCACTTAAAATAATTTGGAAATTGCTCTTAAATAACCGCAAGTCAAAACCTGAAGTTCTTCATACAACCTCAACCAAGTTATTGAAGAAGGATACTCTGATACTAAACAAATATGGCTCACGTTTGGATTTGACAATGGATATTGTCAAAAATCTAGCAATAGTTTCAAAGCTTCCCGACATATGCATATGATTCTGCAGGGGAGAATAAACTAAAGCGAGACGTTCATTTTTTAGAGTTTGTGAACATTTCTTTGAGTTTGGTCTGAGCTCCCTCATTCGTTGCACTATTCTGAAAAAAATCAGAGTTTGTTTTAGTATTTTATATTTTTTGTTTAATATACAAAACATTTTGAGAGCAAGAATTGAATATTTTTATACTAACTACACCAAGTCATTTTGCTAGATCTTCTCGATTTTATTTATGGTTTGTGAATTTGTTTGCTCTTCTCCAGCTTCCCTAGTGTACGCTCTTTTTAGTAAAAAGGACGTGTTTCGTCCTTCTTATGCCCGAAGCCGAATTTTATATGAAAATCATATTACGTGTTTTGGGAAGTGTCAGTATTCGCTTGGATTATTTATATGTTGGAAACTGGTATGTTGAAAACAGTTGACGTTCCATTGTCGTTATATGTTTTGAAATTAATAAATAGAGAATAAAAAAATATTCTAAAAGAGTAATTTTGAGCACTTCAAATAATTGCTATGGGCAAAAAGATGGATCCATGTGCCGTGCATTGTGCCTTGTGTTTTGTGCCGTGTGCTGTGAATCATTTGATTCACACATAATTCATATAATTCTCCACTCCGCGCCCGGAGAAACGTTTTCGTGACCGAAAGATTAAATTGACATCTAAATCAAACAAACATAAGCGAGACAAGCAAACGGAGGATTCCACTGCAACGGAGTATACTGGTTAACTTTACCTTGCAGAAACCACACAGTAGGACAAAACCTCTAACTAGATTTCCCATGATAATCAATTGGGTTGCACTCTCGTTGAAAATTCAACAAAAAAGGGATGAGTTGGAAATGGTTTTCAGTAGCAGTAACAGCCAACTAAAGAAACAAAGTTCAAAAAACAACGTCAATTGCCTCATTGGAATATAATAAATATGGCACAAACAAGGAGGAGTTTGGAGGCATTCCTTAAGGGACATTCTCGAAGGCCCGAACTTTAAGAGGGGACGAGTGCAAAGATTCATTTCAAAAATGTTGGAGGATTATACCATTATCAGGAAGAATTAGTGATCAACCACAACAGAGAAACGAGAAAATGACATATAGTCGATAGTATCCGGATATACATATCTTTAAGAGTATCACTATCGAATAAGGGTTGAAGCAACGTTGTCATTTCATTTTTTACGTTTACTAGAAAAAGACCAGGCAACGGCTCCAGACTAATAGGGAAACGAAACAAATTTACCTACCAGGAAGACACTAGTTTTCCGACTAGCTAAGCCACTACTCGTATTCAATATTGGTTTCAAAATACAAAAAAGCATAGAAACGCTTTACATCAAAAGGATGAAAACAACTACCGGTATAAAAAGGGCTACCTGTGACACCACTAGGGAACTGGAAAGCAGTAACTTAAATTTAAATATTAAATGTTTAAAATGTATAAATGTATAATATTAAATATTAAATTAATGCATTAAAAATTTTGAAAGGAAAACGAAGCTGGCCCTTGCAGCTTCGTTCCGAAAAATATTAGACATACCGGGAAGTTCTGTCCGATAATGTCACTTCAAGTTTCAATCCATATGCACATGTTGATTTGAGACATATATGGCTGTCTCTCTTTATCGTTGGATTTAAACACATGCACAAACCAAAAATGAAACAATGATGTCTGATTTCATAACAAAGTGAGACGCAATCCTAAAAACATGGGTGCCGATAAATTGTTCAACGTCATAGTATTTGGTTCGAATTCCAACAAAGAAGAAATGCCACAGAAGTTTATCGAAATTTAGTGAAACTTTTTTTGTGGCTGATGCAGTTTAAGATAGAATTTGCAGAAGATCGTTTGGTAATTTTGAAGCAAATGATTTCAACTTTTGTGAGCAGCCACGTGCAGGGCGACCATCTTCGATCGATGACGACATTATCAAGACTATGATAGAGCAAAATCCTTTATCTTAAGCATTGGGGATTGCAGAGAAGCTCAGTTTAGCTCAACAAACCATTTCCGACCATATTAGAAAGTTTGGATTGGTTTTTAATTATTTTACATGCGTGTCACATCAGTTTAGTAAAAAAGACTTGAATGATCGAATCACCATTTTTATATGTCTGCTTGCTTGGCACAAAAACGAACCTTTCTGGGACCAGATGATAACCGCTTGGAAAAAATAGTTAGGTACGAAAACATCGTGAGAAAAAAGGCATATTGCGAGCCCGAACAGCCTCCTCCCTCCACCCTTAAGCCGAGATTCTTAGCTTCAACTTGAAGAAGGAAATGTTTTGTATACAGTGGAACAGCCAAGGACCACTACGTTACAAGTTTTTCAAACCTTATAAAAAGATTAATTCAAAGAAATACTGTAAGCATATGGATGATTGAAAATTGTAATAAGAGACAAGATACTCAGTAGGAAGAATATCATACTGCATCATGATAATGCCAGACTACTTGTTGCTTTGGATACTCGTCAAAAAATCGCAGAACTGGGCTGGAAATTTCATTCACACCTACTAGACTCCCGAGATCTCGCATCCAACGATTATCACTTGTTTCGCTTTTTCCAGAACATTTTACTGGCAAAAAAAAATCAAAACGGAAGCCGATGTCATCCAAGCATTAGTTGAGATTTGACCCTCTGAAAATAAATCATTTATTAAAAATGACATTTATAAGTTGCCGTCACTCGGGTTGAAGTCATAAGAAAGCATGGAAAGTATATTCTACAAAGAATATTATGAAATGTTTGAAAATTTTGTTATTTTATTTCAATTAAAAAACGGTCAGATTTTTCCGGGAAACCAGATATTTCACTTCAGTTCAGTGAACTGATTGATGAAGAATACCAACCTTTATTTTCTCATGGATCCATGATTGTCTGTTTCTTTTTTCAACTTCAAAGGCAACATTATGCAGTGTATACTTGAAATAATTGAGTAGAACTACAGAACTCTCCCTCTAGAATACCAGACTAATGCCTTAGATGCTTGAATAATTCTTTTAAAATCCAGTCTGCGTTGAAATTTCTGGCTGAGAACTTCAACTCCAAAAACTGTTCGATCGAATCGGAACAACAAAAGATATTTAAACTCCATCTTCTTCTGTGGAAAATGCAGATATCTTAACAAGTTAGTAGTTTCCTCATCAAGTCTATAATTGTGGGAAAAACTTGCAAGCATGGCTTGAAATCAATATAAAATGATAAATTACATGACATCATCTGAAAAATCCGCAGGAGTAAGCCATATTCCCAGAATTATGACTGAACCAACTTCTGACCTTTGACCCGATTATTTCAATCCCTACAAAACACAATTAAAAAGCGTTTACACGCTGAGGGGCATCACGTAGAAGAGAGATGGAGAAATATAAATTGAGAAATATAACTCATGCATGATTGAGAATGTGTGAGTCGAATGATGTGAATAAGTTGTGTCAAAGCGATGGTAAGCTTTCTTCGAACGGTTGACGTACAGAAATATTTCGATCCAAATGTATATGTAGGGGCAGGGATTCGAATTTAGAAGAGAGTTCTAAGAGGTAAGAAGGAGTTCGTGCGTTTAGATTTCCTTTAGATTATGGATTTTTTCATCTCTGTTTTTTTCATCTCTTTTGCGCTGATGCATACTGTTTGTCCAGAGCAAGTATCACAAATTGAAGGACCTGTCGTGGTCATTGGGATTCGTATTGTGGGTATCGTGATGATGAATGGTACTACCATCAACGATCTATAAACTCACGACTGTATCAGCTTCTTTATTCTGTTTGTATTCATTTTTTTTTTTTGTTCGATTTCCTTATTCTGTTTGTGTGAGCCTTTAAAGATATTCCTTAGCGTATCCCGAAAACTAAGCAAATTATGCACATTTTGTCTAGTAAGTCGTTCTTTGTGCCGTTTTTGTATGTTTTAGGTAATCTTTTAATCAATTAATATCTTTTTGACCGAAAAGTAAATTTTTCATTTCAAAGATAATACGTTGGAGTAGTTTAAAAATACTGAAACATTGCAATTCGAAATTAAACATGTCCTTCAATGAAGCTGCCTCAAAGCATTTGAAATGATACACTGCTGACTTGCGAATATTGTCTTATTGAATTTCTTGTTGTTCTTACTCTGCTGGCTACTGACGAAATTAATTTTTTCTCAAAGTTTTATCATGTTGTGCTGTGTAACCCACATACTGCCAAAAATCTCAAATTATAATAGGTTTTCATTCAGAAGCTTCTTCAGACTTTTCTTAGTACATGCATGAATGTAATAGCTGCTAACAATCTACGAAAATTACATGTCCTGATTGAAATCGATCTGAAAACTTTCGAAATAGCATCCGGCCTTTGAAGCACCGTACTCCATTTTTCGTGTAGTCAATTTCTCCAAACTGATCCTGTTCGGTGAAAGCCCAATTTAAATGCATCAATGTATGTAGTCATCAAATGTATGAAGTATACAAAAAAAAGGAAATTTCAGAATAAATGCTCACTGCTTTCATTCACGTCTATTATTTTTTCACTATCGTATCGTACTTCGTGGAAAAGGGTTGCAAACCCCTCAATATAAATTTTTTCATCATAAATCAAAATGGTGAACAGAAGACTTCGAAACGTTAATAAAGTCCTTTTAACAGAACAAAATCATTTTGATGTTCGGGTCCAGACATGGAATCAATCGAAAATCGATTCGGCGTTTATTTCCGCAGAGCATTAATTTTACTTTGAAACGTAAACGATAGGAACATTTTCGCACTCAATTTTACCTAAACATAAAAAATTTAAATGATGTCTTGGCATAAATTTTAGATTCAAAAGAATTTTCTTGCAAGCAGTGCTGATGGGAAATGAATTTACATAAATTTACAAGAGTTCACAATGTTATTGAGATTGCTTAGAAACAAAGCACGCCAAAATTTCATTTAAGTTGTGTACGGGAAAGGCAGCAACAAGTGGCTAGTGATGTCGTCAGGACTCTATGACAAATAAACTCAGAGATTAAATGCTCCTTTTGGTTTATTGTAGGAAAAAAGCCAAATCAACCCTTAGGATGAAAGGCCGAGTAACCCACATTTTTACAGTTGAATTAGTTTGACAACCTTCAAATCCGAAACAATATTTTTTAAGGGCGAACAGGGCTAGCATAGTCCAAGAACAAATCCTTCGTTTCAATTTAATGAATTCACTGTTTCAATGTAATGATGAAGAAGTATTTGTAAATCCACTTTAAACTATCCTTTAACGGTCGGTCATTTATTGAGTACTAAAAAGAAAACAAATTTCGAACGGTACGAAAGATTTTGTGTTGACTCCTTTGCTCAAAACAAAGGAGGCGAAATGTATTCAATTAGATGTAACATTTTATTTCCTTCGTTCTTTATGAGTGAAAGAAGTGACTGGATCTCGTCAAATGATTGAAAAATCAAAAACTCGGATCCAAAAAAGGGATGATTAGTGTGTTTAGTCACTATTTTTGCACAACAACTACCTGAAACGACATACAAAGCTTTCAAGTAATCTTATAAGGAGAGTGTCTCAGCGAAAAACCCAACAAATTCACCACTTATACAACTCTTAATTTACATAATTTGATTGAAATTCAACATATTTGATTTAATTTTGCCCTATTGAGTGAACTAAATAATAAAGGTATAGAACATTGAAATCAGATAAAAAGAGATAAATTTAAAAAAATAAACTGATTTGACGTATTCCCAATAGAATTAGTAAAGCGGTTCAATCATAAGATCTGGCAGGAAATTTCAATTGCTTAAGAAATGTTCTTACAAAATTCGGAATCTACAGCAAATGCAGCGAATTTAAGCTGTGGTCAATTGGTCGATTTCAATTCCTGCAGAAGTTGGATTTTGTAAGCCCGCAAACCAAGATTCTTCCGTAAAATCTTCCAAGGTTTAATTATTAAGCAGGATGTCGCATGGATTCTCTTCATTCTGCATCGATACTACGTTCAACAACTGCTTTGGTTTCTCCACTGAGCACAGTACGACGTCTGGATGAATGCAAATTGTCAGTGAAAGTAAACGTGACCCGGAAGCTGGCTATGGTTACTCGAACTTATTATTCTGCAGGACGATTGTCACGCCCGCAATCGGGCGAGTTGAGTTATGAGTTAATCGAACAGCATAGAGAATTTTTTCGAGATAAATGTACACAACTTTGGGACGTTACACAGGCGTTATTGAAGCGATAAAATGATAAACCATACTAACCATAAAACGCATGACAGCTGTCACACTATACGTAGCGTTAATAAGTGTTGGCATTTTAAAGTTCTACTCATCTAAATCATCTTAAGTTTCCCCTCATTCTATAAGGTTTCTAGAGTTGGCGATTCGCGTACAAATAGTTTAACAAATGTGTTGATCATTCATAACCTCGAAAAAGTCGCAATGTTGAAGTCAAGTGCAGAGTATAATCGAAGAGCCGCGATTATTCAAAGTGTTCGCGCTGGGCGCTCAGCCACAGAAATCATTCGATTCTTCGGCTACCCAAGATCGACTGTGTATGAAGTTATTGCGAAATATAATGAATCAAAGAAGTCAGACACAGGTTTCGCGACACCAGCAAGGAAACCCCACTTTAAACAACGCGTTGTCAGGACCCCCGAAATCATTAAACGGGCTCAGGAATTGATTTTAGAGGAATTGATTTTGGATCCGAGCCAGTCAATCCGAGCCAGTCAATCCGAAAATTGTCGTCAATTTTAAGTAAGTGAGAAAACTATGCGTCGAATCGTGGAAGAGGACATCCGCTACAAGTCTTATACAATTAAAATAAGACAGAAGCTTTGTAAAGCTGAAAGGACAAAACGCGTTGAACGCTGTAATTTGCTTTTGTGTTCTTTGCGAAACAAGGCTACCGGACGCCTCAGGTTTTTTTCTGACGAAAAAATCTTTAGTATCGATGCGAAAATCAACCGGAAAAGTGATCGCTGGCTCGCTCATGACCCCGAAGACGTCCCCATTGTTTCTAGAACGAAATTTCCGGCGAATGTTCACGTGCTAAGTATTGTTTCCAGTGAAGGCGATGTTATGCCACCACATTTCTTTAGCAAAGGGGAAAATGTTACCAAAGAAGTTTATTTGCGTGTTTTGATGAATGTGGTGAAGCCCTGGATGGGAATGGTTTCGAGCGGAAGGCCGTATGTTTTCCAACAAGACGGGGCGACCGCGCACACAAGTCATTTGGTGCAAAATTGGTTGGCGGACAACGTGGACATGTTTTGGTCCAAAGAATTTTGGCCTCCTAACAGCCCAGACTCTAATCTTCTGGATTACTATGTATGGGGCGTGGTTGAACGGGACACTAACATGTACAGACATGCAAACATCGTTTCATTGAGAGCCGCTATTGAAGAGGTATTCGCCGAAATGGACCGTGCCGCATTAAGACGGGCCTGCGAACGCTTCAGTCTGAGGATAGAGGCTGTTATCGAAGCACAAGGGGTTTATACAGAGTGAATGTGTTTTTTATGTTTAATAAACAATTTAGTAAAAGAAACAATTATAAACTTTCTCATTTTTGTAATAAAAATTGTTTTTCAATACAATGTTTAACGTGTCCAGATTTTGGCGCTGCACCCTGTATATAAGTTTTTTAACACTTATTTCTAAGCTCCTGACCTATAGATTGATGATCGTGCTGGTAGAGTTGTGACGTACTCCATACATCAGAGCTAATTGCAGCTAAAGAGCTAGCAACACTGCGCATTTATTTCAGTTTTCACATATAATTGGAAGTATCATCATTTGGACGGTTAATACAAAGTTTGATTCTCCACAACAATTTCTAATTAAAACCTAACCAACAGGATTCAGGTCAATAAGATTTAAAGATATATACTTAGAGATACAAGTTAGGAACGCATATTGCAGTGCACATTTCTACCAGGTAATAATTAAAGTTTTGTTCCAAAGATTGAGATTTGATGGGAAGTTGAATGACATAAAGGGCGTACAGCAGATTATATACCCTCTAAATATAAACTTGTGTATAATGACCGAGTCTAACCAAATCAGCAATTTTGTTAAATCACGGACAAAATTGAATCACATATCATTGAAATATGTGAGAAAGCTCGGTGGAATCTAAACACATGCAAGTGTTGTCTGATTACGCAATCGAAGCTCTGACAATGTACTTTAACTTTGTAAATACAGCATGCTTTGAAAAGTCCTGGGACTATGCCACTAGAATCTGAACATGACTCATCTCCTGAGGCTCATCTTTCAGTTTCTGCAACATTTCATTTATTCGTTTAAAAGCTGCAGTTTTTTGAATGCTGCTACTCTCGCCTTCATAAACAAGATGGAAAACAAGGAATATCGCGTCCTGATCGAACATTGTCTTCAAATAGGGAAAACATCTGAACATCATTGTAATGGTTGCTAAAGTGTTACCCCACTCCTACTCCTTCGAGAACAATAGTTTACTGAATTTAAAAAGGGTTTTAAAAACATGTCCTTGAAAGCGGTGGATTGAAATTGATCGCTCAACCACCGTATTCTCCGGGCTTGGCCCCCAGCGATTCTTAAATGTTAACGAACTTCAAGCATTGGCTCCAGGGAAAGAAATTTCGATCGAATGAGGAAGTCATCGCGGAAACCGATTTGGATTTTGAAATCTTCAACTTTTGAGTTTCAAAAAGGGTATCGAAATGTTGGAACATCGCTTAACATGTGTATCGCCCTCGAAGGCAACTGTGTTGAGGAATAAATATAACAATGCCCAAAAAATGCTTGTTTTCAAAAATGCATGTTTCCATTGAAAAGCCTGAAACTTTTCAGCCCATGTAGTTCTTCCATGTCAGTAGGTGGCACATAGTGACCGGGATGCCAAAAAAATGGTGAATTATTGCTAGACGTTCAAGACATGTAATAATTCCCTTTTCTCAGCCACATTTCACAAAATGTCCGGTTAAAAAATGACTTCAGTATTGCTGGAATTGTGAAACATACAGTTTCCCGACTACCCAGACTATGCTCCTTCGATAGAAAGCATTGATCGGGTATTCCAAAGATTGTGAATAAAATTCTTAACGTCTTTGACTGGGTTATTCAAAATTTATCTGTCACTTCGTTTTGCTTGGTTAACTCTACACGGATCCTTTTGCTGTCACGGAGTATGAAGTGCTAGCTTATGTCAAACTTAATGAAACCTGCTGATGGAATCCCGATTGATTTTTATGGCAAAAATGTTATTAGTTATCAATCATTAAGTTTTTGATTATCAGGAGACATGTTCCAAGGCAAACGAGCCTTTATCATCTTTCCCAACACAAACCTTAACTTAGGCTACACGTGGGAGAACGAACCATCCATGACCAGATAAACATTTAAGAACTGATTTGCATGAATATGTAGAAGACATCAAGTATGAATATTTGACATGGCATGAAGACTAAAACGAAACGTGATAGATTAGGAAGAATATATACAGGTCATTTCAAAACGATTTAAAAATAATTAGAAGCGGAACCTTTATTGCCTTTTTCATACAAAGAAAAGTACATTCCAATGATAGCTTGAAAATGATTTGACAGTAACTCATTTGTCAAATAATATTGGCTTAGAACTCAGAATCGCACTAATCGAATACGTACTATATCTAACAATTTATATTTATTTATTATTCATATTTTATTTATTTATTAATAATAGTTACTATGTGCTCCTGTGGTTTTCATATCATGTAGGTTGTTTTACCTAATTTTTTTTTCTAAAACCAAAAATTACAATCGTTTATGATCATGTAGAATAGGTCCATATTCATTTTTTTGATCCTGGTGATCGATCGTGGGTAGGCTGAAGATGTTGTATGAACGGACGAGACACCTCCGTGTCAATTAATTTTCCAGAAATTCCAGAAAAGTCACACATGTAAGCATTTTATACATGTGTGACGGACTATTTCGCCTGTGTTCTAGCCTCGGTTTGTCCCTGCTTCCGCTTGTCTTAAAAGGGAAGGAAGTCTTTAGAAAGGAGTATAATGGAGGTAGGTAGTATAATGAAGGTAAGACCACGTTTTATTCTAGAAGAAAAATGTAATGCGCAGGGAGTTGTAGCCTTCATTGTCTATCCTGTTGCGGTGATCGAGGTCGTTGACGATCTTTTTCTGGCTGGCTATTCCATTTTCCACCCGCTTCTGCTGCTTTTAAGAGAAGGAAATAAAAGTTGTTTTCCCCTCCCTGTGAAGAACTTCATTTTCAAAGTGCTACTTATTTGGCTTCTTGCATTTTGAGAGGCACTTTCACAAAACCTTTCCATTCAAAAACTCGTAGTTTCTCAACAGTGGCAGGGAATATTGTTTTAGGACGATGAATAGGGTTGAGTTGAATCACTGGTTTGTACACAAGGAGTTTTGTTCCTGAAATTCTATCTCAAAAAAATTAGATGAGACCTCTTTTGTGCCTTTGAATCAATCGGATATGCGGGTTAAATTTGAAGTGCTTATGAAAAGCGATGCCGAGGTATTGTATTAACTTTTTACAGGCCCTATACCGATGGTATCTTGGAAATCGAGCTCACTTTTTCTTGCATTTATGCATGAGTCCCACTTTTCTAGGTATTTCCCCAGCCAACTCGTTCGATTTGAAAATATTAATATCGTGGTAATTAATTTCCGCCACATTTTTTCCAGTTTGCTTTGAGTAATTTTAAATAATATTACGATTTTATTGTTTTGAAACATTCTTATAACTCTTAAATAAAAAGGCATCTCGTTGGAATTTTTTTGAAAGTTTCCATTTCATATTTTTATGTTCTTGGAATGATTTTTTTTAAGAAAACCTCCTAGTCCCCTTACACAAGTGAAACGATTCTTGAATATTAATATTTGTGGGACGACGGCTGCTACCCCAAGCTAATTTGCATGCCTTTGAACTTAGGAAACTAGAGAAATTCAGTTGAATTTGCTATTGATTAGAAAGAAGGAATATAGGTGAGGTACTCAAATATGTCTGCAAACATAGGACTCATTCAAAACTCGGATGAAGTTCATCTTTGGCTGGTGTCCACACTCCTTGCATCGTTTCAAGGCGCCATGAACCTGGTAGAAGATTTTAAAAGCTACTCAGGTTCTTAGGATCAGGAAAGCTTAGCTTCTTACTTTGTTCCAGGAACTCCTTAGTGAAGCTTGTCTTGTTGATGGAAGGCAACATTATCGCGACAGGTTCTAGGTTTAAATTTTGTCTTTTAACGTTTTCGTACAACCTTAACTTCCTCTCTGGCCTCGGATTACTTAGATGCCTGCCAACTGATGTACATGTGAGTCAGGGCTGTTTCTTATAGGAGAAATTTCGTGGACCAAAGGCATAAATGTTGCAGAAATCATCTCGTGTTTTATCGCAGTACCTAAAATAAAAATTTTAGAAGACCTGAAAAATCCCACCATAATAGAAGGGATAATTATTCCTTAGATAAAATTAGATGTTAGTTTCTTTTGCTACGAAAAACTTAGAGAGCTTCCTGTCTCCATTGCAACCGATTTTTTTTTTCTACATATAGTTTTTCAAATCTGCACAACAAATCGTAAATCACTCATGCACCCAATTTCGACGGAAGAACCTAATATGTCGTGTGCTTTCAGGACTTCTCGGCTCCAGACGTGAAAACATTGTTTCATTTTGAGGGTTTTGTTCGTAATTTGCATTATCCTTCCAGTATGTAGTACAGGAAGTCCATGATTTTAAGACAATGATGCGATAGTTTGTTTCGGCCATTAATCGACGGTATAATAGCGAATAGTTCTTTTAACCAGAATGTAATAAATTCTAAGCCTCCTCCTCATTGTAAAGATACATTTTCTTATTCTCACTCTTAAGTATCAAAAAGCAATGGGTTTTGTACACGTGATATATTCTTTAACCCTTGGAAGTGCCTTTCCTGCTTTGTAATCTGTGGTATTGCCGGCACCAAAAAATTGAAACACAAAATGGTTTTCTATTGAATGCTTCCCCAAGACATCATTGACCTTTTCAATCTAACGAAACTATATAAAGTAAATCCTTTCCAAAAGCAATCAATAAAACCACTTTAACCCTTTGAATGGTTTACGCCGAAATGTCAATGAAATCACGATCCATTTCTCTCAATGCGTGGTTACTATTGTTGATAGTGTATAATATTCTGTAGGAAGAACTCTCTATTGAAATCTGGGCTACATACATGATTTTGCCCTGTTTGTAAACTTTTTTCGATCAACATATGTGGCATAGAAATAAAAATAAAGAAAAAAAAATAGGATGTTTCTTGCGTCATCCTTTCCAGATGTTAGAACAGGATTTTATTATTGGGGTATCGATTGATTTACAGTCATTTCACTGTATAAATGTGTGTTTTATATAAAACTGCATATGGGATAATGCTATCATTTGATAGCAATCTATGGATTTAGTCCTTATCTATAAGCGAACCTTAATTGACACACCTTAATCCAATATGTACTTAATCCACCAATGATTAAAGAAATTAACGACCTGTAACCCGCATTTCTAAACTTCCTGGAGCGCAAACTTTGACGCGTTTTGGCAATATAGCAATGGCGTGCAAAATTTCCCTACTTCATTTGCATACATGACGGCATTGTATTTTACTACACGTATTTTATGTTCGCTTTACAATAAACAATCATCACCTTGTTGTCGTTTTACTGAACCAACTTCATCAATGTGACATGGCATCAACATACACTCGTTGTTTGGATTTCATCCTTCAATCCCGGGAAAAGCAAATATTTCCTGTGGAAATGTGACAATGTCCGCGCAGTCACCATAAAATGTAAATGCTTTTGTCGCCATACAAAATGAAGGGCATATGTCCTTTACTGATGCGCCTACAAAGCTTTCACTCACTCAATAATAATGTTCCTTCAGGATCTCTACATGTTTCAATACTCCGACGTTACGAAATGGGGGTGACTTTAAAAGGATAGGAAAGATATGAAATGTTGCAACAGGAATAGAACTCCTTCAGTAAAGCAATAAAGTAGAACAAACGGATATCCGTCGTTGGCACATACTTTTTTTCAGTTCCCTAGAAAGAGGAGAGACATTCATTTCCAATAAAAAATTGAACATTTTCCGGTGTCAGACATGATGTTAAACACTTCGTGACAATCCGAAAGACACCTTTTTAATTAACAAAATCGATGTGTTTCCGTGTGTGTATATTCAACGACTGGTAGGAACATATGTAAGGACCTAGTGGATATCCGAACTCCATAAAAATGTAGATCAAATAAATCAACAAATCAGTTAGGGGAATCTTGCACTACCCAGTTTCTCGTTATAATACGCATAGTTCAAGCCGAATGAACGATAAACAGATTCAGGATTTATGTTTTTGGTCCTTATCAAACGAGATAGAGATCTACTTCCAAAAATTGATTATTAATACTCTTAGCACTGAAACGAACCAACTGAAATCAATCGTTACTAACACACACAATGGTTCAAAGGACTATACTCGATGAAATATAAAAAGCCTTAAAAAATGCATAAAGTGTGTTTACACTTTTACTAGTTAAACTAACTAGGTAATAAAGAATTTTCGTTTGGTTTCCACATAAATTTATGAAAAGCGTCTCTTAATACGAGTCTTAAGGATGGAATATGGTCAGTTGTACATAGTTTAGATATATTTGTAAGTTTTTTTGACAATACTACTAATACATATTTATTTCCTCACAACGTATATCATAGTAACAGATTTCAAGCTATTCTCTAAAATGTTGGTCCAAAACTATTGATTTTCAGCCACTAATAGCCAATTTTTATATAACTCGAAAAAAAGAAGTTTTTCAGATGAGATATATTTTTAGACGGGATATATTTTTTTAATGATTTTTTCAATTTTTAGTATCGATTCTTTATTTAAAAACCATTGTATGAAATTTTTAACAAAAAAGTTAAAAAAAAGTTCGTTGTGGTTATTTCGTCATTTCTGTACAGAATAAGTGTGCGTAATTTGAAAAGGATTAGATGTATAGATTTGATTTAGAATCTTCACCGAATTTCAAGAAGTTATGAGTTAGAAATTCACTTTCAAACAAAAAACATCGATTTTTGCCTTTTAAACTTATACATAATCATCAATTGCTGGTCCTTAAAGGGTCCAAAATATCTTGTATTTCTTGCCTTTTTCGAGTTCCGCTCTCTCTAGTTTCTTCTCAAGCATGTTTTCGTTCCCACTCTGCCCAAGCGTCGGGATACAGCCGGCTTATACCGCGTCGAAATTCAGAATTTTAAAATCAATAGCTTCGTCAGTTTTGCTCGCAGTCCATCTCCATCTTGAAAAGAATTTTACTATCGAATAAAATCAAAAGCAAAATATCAAAAAAAAAAAAACCATACTCCCTACTTAAAGACCGCATCAATTGCGAATTCGAGAAAATATCCTGTTCAAACAAGAGGCCATCGTAACATTGTATTTTTGAGTGTGTCGTATCCTGGTGCTTTGTTTTTGTTTTGTCCTTATATCATGTCTTTAGTCTCTGTCAGAACTAGTGGCTATATCACATCTTCTTCTTCTTCCAGTCTTGAGCGCAATATCCGTCTCACTGCGTTTTCTACCTGGTCCTCGTGGTGGAAGCTCAACTCTTCGGTATGATTTTCACGAAATTGCATCTCCAGAGTGTCTGCAAAAGCTTCAGCTTTGCCTTCGTTTTCAAATTGCAGTCCGTTTGGACAGTGCATTGTTGGCACGACTGCTTTGTTTTTTACTCAGGACAATCTAGTCATTCCTCAGAACTGCTTATCTCCGGGCTCTAGACTTTGAAGGACAGTCTGCCATTGACGGTTATTGAATTCAAATATACGGTCTCGTACGTGATTTGTTAGGTGGTTTGCTTTCGTTCGTAACCTAGGATCACCCGTGCTCCTAGCTCTTCTTCGGACTTGGTTCTTCCTCCTGATGAAAGCATATCCTGAGGGAGTTCAAAGGGGTTATATATCCTTGCCGGAGTTGTGACTGTTATGTCGTCTTTTGTCTGCTTCATTTTGTTTGTTTTATCCTCGATCACTGAATATATATCATGTTGTTATGAAGCAACAGCTCATTAAATAACGTGAACCATTAGGTGAGTTAGAGCCGTCTCATATCGAGGCTTATGGTCCAGATGGTACCTATCAATGCCAGTTGGGCTATTGGTGACCTTGGTGAGATTGAAACCTGAAATGTGTTGTTCCGAAGTTGCGTAATTTCACCACTGCTCTATCCAGCGAACGTTGGAGACCAAAGATTAGTCAAACTTCACATAAAAAAACACTCCTTGCCCCGTAAAGCTTTGCCCAGAATTTAAATCCTCGTTATCTTTTCAATTCGTCATTACATGTAGCGCTAACATTCCCGAGCCGCATATCGCAGAAAGAGATAGAAAATAGCATAAATAGATTTTGCTTGTTTTGAGTTGTCTCGTAAAAGATTTGAGAGATGTTATTTGTGTATGTTCTGTTTTGAGATGTATTTAGTTGAAGGTTGTTAAGTCTAGAATTTTCTGAAGTGCAAGCGGTGGGTAGTACCTTCGCAGTTCTAATGTCCACTACGCATATAATTGGTTGAAGATATGATGCAAAATACCAATTACAAATTAGAAATGAAAAGAATCCCGCGCTGTATCTTTTTGCTTTCATTTTTGAAATCATGAAAAAATACATTCAAAAGAAGATTTTCATCACATGTTGGAGAAAATTGGAGAACCAACTTGTCGATTTTAAACCTTTGAATTTATGAAAGTATGAAGAATTATGTTTTTGTATGTATATCACCAACAAATGTCATCATATTTGTCGAAATTTGTTACTTTTAAAAAATCGAGTTTTCTTCTATTTGCAAGCATTTTATCGTATTTTTGTTGTCATCTATAAAATTTCATGATTGAATATCGAGTATGTGGAATATGTGGAATTCCGAATTACAACTCCATATTGGCCCAACTTTATATCTTTCCTGGAAAATCAGGGGAGCTTTCATTGTTATCTATCGTTTTGAAATAAAATATTTCTGATCATCATTTTCCAATTATTTTCCCAACCGAAAAACATATGTCTTTATTGCAATAGAATGTGGATATGTAAAGGGTTGCATTCAATTCGAAGAGTTTATTTGCGAAATGATAGATATTAGAGTCTATTGTTGTGAGTTTCATACTATATGGAAGCATATGCTACGTATAGGATTTCATCGATAAAGACTCATTTCAAGTCAAACTGATATGACAAGTCTGCGTAAAAATTCTTGTATTGATTTTGTGAATAGCAAAAGGAACAATTGAAATTTTGATAAAATGAAAAGTATTGAATATCTTTTTTCAAATGTTGACAAGTAGGTATTCAAAGGATTTGAGATTTAACAAGGTCTAGCTCAGGATATTTTTTCCCCAAATTTATTCAGAAAGAAAACAAATTAATAAACAAATTGAATGGGGTTAAAAGTATCTTAGCTGCACCGGTTATTTCACTGTAGTACTTCACACATATTCACCTCAAGATATCCTTCAAAGTTATAGCTATTCGAGCTAAAGATACATTTCATTTGAAATTCCCAGACAGGGAAGTTCGTCCGGCCCCTAGTATGCACATGAAACCCGTTTGAATCGAGAATGGGGCAACAAGCTGATTTTTCGTGAGAGGATATTTTGGGTACTAGTAGGTGCGATTCTTTTCAAGCTTTGAGTCCTTAAACTTTTGTGTAAGATTTTAGATCTTGGAAATAGCCGTGGGAGCTGTATTGGATTGAGAGGGTTGATAACGTCCTGCAGAGACTTCATGCATAATATTTGATGATTATCTTGTACTCATCGTGAAAAAGTCATTTTCCCCAAATACGTCAGCCGATTTGATCCCGACTTCAGTGAAACTTGATGAAAGAAAATTATAGAGCATTAAAGGTGGCATTGGTATACATATCTGACTTTCAAGACTTTACCATATTATACTGTTATGAGTATATTCAATACTTTTGACGAAGTTATAGTTCGCCTTTTAGATTTTATCGTAGGAAGTTAACCCAATATTTACAAATCACTTTTCTAACAGTACAACAGTTGTAATACTTACGAGTTCACTTTAACAGAAATTGTACAAGCGTGGTCTGAAGTTTCCGACGGCAACGTAAACATGGCGTCACTCGTCACTTAAAGCTAGTGAGTGAAGTTGTGCATTTGTTGATAGTTACCGACCAAATATTCAGCGATTTTAGACGAGCAGTTTTTAGTTGATAGTTGTTTGAGTTGGTTGAGGTGAGTATTTTTGGGAAAGTGGCAAAATTGAGTAGAGAGCTGCGATTAAATTTTTGTTTTTGAAAAGCAAAACGCCTACGCAAATCAAAGATGTATTGTAGTCTTTGTATGCGGACTCTGTACTATCATTTACTACGGTGAAATTTAGGGCAGCTGAATTTAAACGTGACCGTAAGAGCTTAGGAGATGTTGAACATTCGGGACGTCCGTAAACTGTGACTATAGGGGATAAATTAGCTAAAGTTCAAAACATCGGGTTTGATGACCACTTAATAAAAGTAAGAGAGATAGTAGAGGTTATACAAATGTCCAAAGAACGTGTTTGTCACATATCAAATCAAGATTTAGCCATCAGAATGTTTGCTCACGTTAGATCAAAAACGTGTTCGAATTAACTTCTCCATCGCTCCGTTGGCGCAGCATGGGCACAGTAAATCCGAGTTTTCACGACGAGTTTTCACGCCGATTAACTATTCTAGATGAAACATAGGTTCATGATTATAACTCCAAACAAAAATACAGTCAAAACATTGGCTTCGAAAAAAGCAAAAACTGTTTTCCGACTGGAAACCTAATACTGACTGTTTTTTGGGATAGTCATGGAGTTATCTGAATCGATTCTCTCCAGAATGGAAAAACCATTACAGGAGCATCCTGCGCATCATTACTTGCAAACCTGAAGGCAGAAATTGCGGAAAACCTGCCAAATTTTCTTTAAAAAAAGAATCCTATTTCACCAAGAAAACGCACCGAGTAACACTTAGTGGCTAATGACAAAAATCTACGAATTCCGGTTTGAACTGCTTAACAATCCGCCTTTCTCACCAGATCTAGCCCCTAAGGACTCTTTTTTCCCCTCATTTAGAAACTATCAAATGAGGAGGTCAAATCGGGTTCGTGAACAATTATTTTGCAGAGGAAAACGCTGAATACTATTTTGATAGGATTAAGGAATGAGAGCATCGCTGGGAGAAGTGTGTAGAGTTACAAGGAGACTATGTAGAAAAGTAGGAAAAAAATTGAGAAATATGTCCTTGTATCATTTTTAAGGTCGGATACTTTTCAAGATCAACCTCGCATCAGACAGGTCAAGAACTGACGGAAATTGCTGCGAAAAACTAGGACTTTCTAATTGAAAGAAAAATATGAAACGCATCATTCACGATTTCTCGCAATATCACCCATGTTGCATTTGAGAAGCTTTCACAAATACATTTCCATTACTAAGCACACATTGCCCAGGATGCTTTGCAGTAAATGCAATTTGAATCACTGAAATAAACTTTTGAAAATTTGAAGACTATTTTCCCATGCGAACGTCTAAGTAGCAATTTTGATGTTGCTGAAGGATCTGTTTTGGAGTTTTTTTTTCGGACCAATGCTGATGTCGTTTCACATACTCCGCAATTCTTTTTTTCAGTGTACGATGGTGGCCTCTGAACTTATTTCTTGTCCTTTCACGGCAAAAAAGTGCTTCCTTTGTCAAGACGGCTCTGCGAAATCGCATACTTTATTCTCACTGCATTTGCTTGATTTTGTTTGTGTTATATCCTTCTTCTATTAAACAAAAATTCAAAGGTATTCCAATTATACACCAACGAAACTTACACTTTGCTTGCATACTCCAATTCCAATAAGGTTTAAGTCGTACTTTTTAGACGCTTGCGAATGTTTTGATGCTTCTCTTCTGTGATCGTACATCCTTTACGCGTCTTACCAACAATTTTGGCTGTCGAAAACCATAGAGCACCGAAATTAAACAACAGATATTAGAGAAGAGGACGTAATGGGTGTCTACACAGATGAGAATGTATATAAACGATACTGGATCGATAGTTGCATAAATAGGCTATTATGTTTCTACATGGTTATTCTGAGAGTTCATTTTTCTTAATAAAACAAAATAATAGAACTAAAATGAAAAAACATTTACAAAATCTAGTATTTCCGCATGAATACAGCTCTATAAGGAGTTTGTCTGGAGTACAGCCTAAGTGCAAAACAGCAATAACTCTTCAATCAATTTGATTTAAATTTAAATTATTATTTATTTATCGGACAGACAAGGGAATATAACAAGACTATAAATTGACTTACACATTGAGTAACAAATTTATGCTACAAAATTATAATATTTATGCAAAAGAAACACAAGCCAATTGATAAAAATGAGTGATAAAAGTAAAAATGATGGGATTAGAAGGTTATAATGGAAAGCAGAATTTTGAAATGAATTCTGAAAATGCTTTGGTTGTATTGCGGACTAATTGATTTGAAAGTTTTGCTGCACCTATTAATAGACTTCTTAGCAGCATTTATTGTATGGTGCTGCTCTTTAAACAGTGGGCGGATGTGTCCGGTTACTCGCAATGGCTCATGATTTTTTATCCTCTCAGTTGAGCCTCTAAGGACATCAAACGCGAAACAACAGCATATTCTAGTCTTCGGAGAGGTAAGGGATGACATATTGGGAGTTCGTAGTCTATGCTCGTAAGAGGCTAAATCATGGAAATTGTTTGGGTCATAGAGTGGCCTCAGTAATATCAAACTAATCTCAAAAATCAATAACAAATTAAACAAATTGCTTTTGTTTCGATTCAATTCTATCGAAACAGGTTGGCAATGGCACGGTCCCAAGAAAAGACAAGATACGTGGGTTCGAGAATGGGACGGTATATGGATACATGTAAGGCTCTAGGTGTCCAAATAATTTAGAATTTTTCGGATCGGCGTGTGATGAATCCGAGACGCTTTTTAGCTCGGCAAAGAACTTCATTGTGGTCTAAAATAACAACAAGGTCAGCGATACTGTCTACACGATTGCGGCTGTGATGGTTAAGCTGATAATCGCAAATGATGTCTGAGTTTTCCCGAGAAAAACTTCCAATTTAACATTTGTCGAGGTTGAAATAAAGTTGGATTGTGTCAAACCAATGATAAAGTACGTTTTATTAGTCTTGCTAGAGTTTCTTCTCCCTTAGGGACGTAATCACATTGAAGAGTTTGAGGTCGTCGGTATAAAATAGATGAGATATATTACAAAGGGATCCAGAAAAATCAGCAATAAAGATGTTGAAAAGAAGAAAACCAAAGTGAGTGCCTTGCTGTACGCAGGTTAACACTGTAATGGATTTATCGTTCCTAAATTGTTACGGCGACGACTGCAGGACGTGATGTCCTAAAGGCTTGGGAACGAATTGTACCCTAAAGGCTTACGGTTCGGCCACTCGAAAGTTTACTACGTTGGTGGTCATTTTCATTCTTCTTCGTATTAAGTTACACTCTTGTTAAGTCAGCAGTATCGATCGCACATCGGTACCCGAAGCATGGCGGTGCCCGAAAACAAATTACTTTAGTAAAAATATCGATATAAACATTTAAGACCGCGAAAAAAAATTAACTAAATAATACACAAACAACGATATCGCGAACCCGAATCGTCGAAACACTTGAAGGCTTACATCACCTGAAGACTCACCTTCGCGCGAACACCTTCCTCCTGAAAAAAATAGAACGATCGATGCAAAGAAAAAATATTTGTATTCAGTAATTCATCACAAAACAATTAAATATTTTTTTTTTTCTAAAGTTCCATATAACTGTTACTGTCGACTGTTACTGTTATATATCGAAATACTGTGACATGCTCGAATAATGTCACGCGCCAAGTAATTTTCTAATGAGAGAATATATGTGTATTAGTAAAACAGCGCGTAAACTCGAGAATGATGGACGTGGAAGATTCCGGATTGGTTGAAACATGTATAAAAGCAACTACAGCAAGCGGTGAAAAGAAGTCTTGTTGATTAAGCAACAGAACGCGTTCATACGAGTCTGATAGTGAAATAGTGAGTCCAATCGTATGCGGATTTAAAAGCGAGTGAAGGTGATTGTTGTGAGTAATTAATTAATTAAAAGTAAAGAGAGAACTATTAATAGTGAATAAGTAAGATTGAAATTCGTGAAATAATTAAGTGTGCTGTATTAGTGAAATTTATTGGAAGAATAAATGATCAAATAGTTAATTTTCAATTAGTTCGCGTGTGCTTGATTCACTTTTGCGAACATTTACGAAGCAAACAGGTCGCGCACCGGAGAAAGCGCAGCAATACTATCATACGTGAACACATACGTGCTAAGCTTACTTCAGAAAAATTATCATCAATCATTCATCTGGTTCATAACACCCTATTGAATACGTTATTCTTACATAAGTTAATATTTGTTTTTTCTTTTATTGGAATAATTCAAAAAAAAATTTTTAGGAGTTTTTTTGGTGTTTTTTTCTTATTTTTAGTAATTCGTTCTTTTAATCTTTTTTTATATTATACTCTTTTCAGTTTGTAGTTTCAAGTTTGTAGTTAAATGTTCTAACATTAGATGATAATGTTATTCTAATATCCTTTCTTATTTCAAAATATTCTTTTTACGCAATTGAACTATTACTTTACAAAAAACGATCATTCTATGTAATCAATTCATTAAATAAGTGATCTCTGTAAGTATACCAAATGCTTATTATATTGACGGAGAGAAATTGGTGATCATCATATATAGAAATAGTGTTGGAATATACACTTAGTCACAAAATTCTACGTACCCCCAAAGAATATGTAGAATTCGAATGAAAACAACAGAAAACTGTATCGGTGTTTTTGAAATATATATCTTTAATTGATAAAAATTAACAAAGTTCTTATAAAATATAAATATTTTCACTTAATTGACATTTAAATACGATAAACGAAAAAAACTCAAAAAGTAATGACAGCAAAAGTCTACGTACGACTGCTTCATTCGGCAAGTGAAAAGAGTACCGTTAGAATGATCACAATTAAACTGCAAAGGGACGATGTTGGTGGGCTTAGTGAAAGACGGGACGTGAATATTGCGAGTAGTGAAGAATAAATTTCGCCGAAATGAGTTCAAAAAGGAGAGAAGTTCCAGTAGCTGTTCGAAAAATAATAATAAAGTTAAAAATTGAAAGTAAATCTTTAAAAAATATCGCGGAAACGCTAGGATTGGCAAAGACAACAGTTCAAACAATAATTAAAAACTTCTACGATACTGGAAGTTATGAAACCAATCCAAGATCTGGTCGACCTCCTGTTCTCAATGAGCGCAATCAACGGGACATGGTTAAAAAAGTAATAGCGGAACCGACATTAAGTGCCCGGAAGGTTACGAATGATCTTGAAAACTCACTGGGAATTAAAGTTCATCCAGAAACTGTATGACGCTGTCTTAGAAAAGCTGGATTGAACAGCAGAAGTCCCCGTAAAAAGCCTTTCATAAGTAAAGCCAATAGGGCCAAGCGCCTTGAGTTCGCCAAAAAGTATTATAAGATACATGAGAGCGACCCAGACTTTTGGAGTAAAGTTATCTTTACAGACGAGTGAAAAATTTAACGTTTTTGGGAAGGATGGCAGGATCAAAATATGGCGCAGAAGCAAAGAAGAATGGAAAGTGAAAAACGTGCTTCCTACTTTCAAACATAGAGCTGGCTCTGTTATGATCTGGGGCTGCATGGCGGCGAGTCGAGTTGTTAGAATACCCCCACGCGTGTTTGGTTGAGATGTGTTTTACCTCGCAAGTGTGTCATACTGACGGCATTGTCATACTTGCGAGGGGAAAAGTGTTAATTTTAGAACTCTCAAGTGTGTCATCCTTGCGGAATTTACACGCTTGAGAGGTGGATTACTACAACACTTTTATTCCCTTGAATTTAACATATTTTGCCCATTTTTGAAATATAATTCAATCTTCTCCAATAAAAGGCCACTTATTCCAACATTTTTAACTTATGAGATAGAATTTTGTGGTTGACACGGTTAAGCACGTCGGTATAAATTGGGTCAATATGTTGACCTTTTATCATGGCTTAGAGAGCGTGACAGACCTTTAAAGTAAGATTCCTTAATCTTGAACGATTTTACAAAAACCGCGGAGTTGATCGTTTAGCTGAGGTTCAATCTTTGTGGATAATTTCGAATGCAATATTTTTTCTAATCCAGTGATCCAAATTTTTTTTCTATCCAGTGGCTGACTGGATTGCAATCCTTCCATAGTTCTGCTAGCTGATACTGATACCTTATCTTAATTTTTATAAACCTGAGTCAGGTGCAAAGTTTTCCAACTAGTAAGGAAAGTATAAAATGAAAATAATATATAGTGGCAGAATAAGTTAATCTTTGCCTTGCACTTAAAATCTTACTAACCTAGATAGATTCATGCTTGTGCACACATGATTCTAGTCCCTATAGGCGATGGGTTTTGTTTTTTTATCCGGAAAAACTACACACAAAAGAAAAATGACACAACATTATACTTTTCCAGTTTTTGTTAAAGTTAAAAATTATTATGTCCATCGGTTAAATTTGCAAACCATGTCTTATCCCAATTAATATATATATATATATACTTGTAATATACCAGGTGTATGCAGAAGTTTTTTTCTTCAGTTTTACTAAGAGATGGCACCATCGAAATGTACGCAGAGTATAAATTTGACACATACGCCATTTCGATTGTCTGATATTAAGCTGTAAAGTTTTATCAATCATGATCAATAATGTCGAATGTTGTGCCTGAAAAAGAGCCTTTGCAACACGTATTGCTTTTCTTGGTTAATCAAAAGAAAAAGGGCTATTGATAGTCATCGTTTACTGGCAAAGACATATAGTGGGGCCACTCCATCAATTAGGACTGGTGAGACATGGTGATCATTTCAATGCGAAGGACAGTGAGCCATCTGGTAGACCGTAAAACTGCGAAAGGGAGGAATCGCAGGAATTACTGGATCGTAATCCAACGCAAACTCAACGGCAAGTAGCAGAAGTATTAAATGTGTCATAAGAAACGATCAGAAGACATTTACAAGCAATGGGTAATATTAATAAACTCGGCAAATGTGTCCCACACAATTTGAATGAACGTCAAATGGAAAATCGCTTTGTTACTTGTTGCAACAAAGCAAAGTCGCTTGCAAAATGCTGCTTTAGCGCCTCGAAAGGAAATCATTTTCGCATCGAATCGTGGCGGGTGATGAGCTATGGATTTATTTTGAAACCCAGAAGCGGATAAATCGTGGCTTTCATCTAGTGAAGCCGTACCTTCTACAACAAGGCAAAATTACTTCAGCAAGAAGATCATGGCCTGTGTCTGGTGAGACCAGAGTGGTATTCTTTATTATGAACTCTTGAAGCCCGGCGAAAGCATCAACACACAACGCTTTCGTCAACAAATGATAAATTTAAGCCACGCATAGATCGAAAAACGACCAAAATGAGCCAGAAGACATGGCAAAGTGATTTTGTTAAACGACAACGCGCTGTCGCACAACATCGAAACTAGTGAAAGACACAGTAAAATCGCTTTAATGGGACATCCTTCTGTACCTGCTGTACTCGATATGGCGCCATCTGAGTTTCACATATTCGCATCAATGAGGCACGGGCTCACAGAGCAAAAGACAGCAGTTTTCCGCCTAAGCAATATATAAAAAAAAAAATTCGGTGAAGTTTTCCAAACAAGTGCCAAATTTACAAATTTTAATGTGTGCTATAGGCTGTCAATTCAACTAATACAAACAACAGATAAGGGAACGTAAAAACCCTTAATATCGATTAGTTTTGAATATAGTTTTTATTTTCTTCATTTTCTTTACTTTCATTAGATTGGGGTGTATTTGATTTTCGTATTACAGAATCAAAGCACAGAAAAACAAAGTAAATTTGCTTCACTTTACCACCATAACGTGCTACATTTACATATGCCTCGTGGGTTCGTATGCAATTTGCAATTCATAAACGTACATATTCCGTTGTTGCACCTCACATTTGTGGCTACGCTCGCAAGAAGACTTTTTCAAGGATCCAGAAAAGTTCTGGATATGTAAATACGTTTTCCAGCGCTAAAGCGTTTCCTCGACCCAAGTACGAGTATAAGCTACGTTCAAAAAAGCGATATATCTCCTCGCACAGCTTTCCAGTAAATTAATTCGAATTCTAATTAGTTCGAAGGTAAAAACAAACTCGCGATTCATATTCAACTTTCTGCATTTATTGCACTTTCGCAAAACGTATCCGTTCTATATTCGCGTCGGTTTCCCAATCTCATCTGCATAACAAATTTAATGAGAAAACTCTGTGGAAATACGCTGCTATAGTTGGATCAATAAGCCGCTTTATTAATTTGTTGAGGTTAAGGCATCAGCGAAATTTTGCATAAGGTAGTGTTAACTCTTCCTTCTACATCCTAGTCCGTTAAGCTATACAATCGTGTATTAACAATATCAAAATCCTTTTTTGTATGTAAGCCAGAGATTACTCTCCCAACTCCAGAAAGACTTTCATCCTTCGTATCACCGCTGCATATTATTCATAAAGCAAGGTAAGTCTTATTTGGCTGGGGAAAACGTGAAGCAACTCCTTGATAGCTCCCTTGATATGTAATATTGAATTAACTCTAAAGAAACATGTAAACGTTCCTGGTAATAATTCGTCGTCCGCTGTACTACATTCCACTAACGTTGTACTAATAATCAAAATCTTCCCATGTTTATTTGTTCATGAGAAAGTTCAACAAGTATTCTTGTAATTGGACTTATAATTGCATCTACTTACAATGGCCCCAAGACGAACCCAGACGGTTACTGCCCAATATTACGAGGGGACTTTTCCGTGGCTATGGCTACGAAACAGCTAAACTTTTCCCGTATAAGACAGAGGTTGTATGGACTCACCAACAGCTGGCATTGTAATTTCTCACGTTTGCAGGATACGACCCAATGTGGAAGCAGAGATGTATTATCGACAGGCGGGAAAATTATTCACTATGTTGAATAGATTCCGCTTTTCTTTATAGCAGTGACAAACTTGCTAACAGGATTGATGGCATCCAGTCCATCCGTTCGGGAAAGTAAGTAAGCAAAGAATGATTGTGTAGTGTGCCATCCCCCTCAACGCTGAAATCTTCTAGTCAACTTCAATCCATTTCCATAAATCTTCGACTGAAAGAATTTTTTCGATGAATTGTCGAAGAGAAATGAAATCAAGAAAGTCCTGAAGCACACCAAAGTACTTTGCCGAAGTTATCTGTAAGTACGTGATCAAAATGATTCTCAGGAAAATCAATTATATTACAACCACACGGCTCAATAATTTGCTCTAATCAAATCATCTGTAACTGCGCAATCCAATAAATTGCGTCAAATCAAGTAAAATGTTTTCGATTGGTTCTGCTTATTAACGTATTCAAGGACTTAGGATGAACAATTTTTCAGGACCTAATATCTCTTTTCAGACTTTATATCAACTCATTTTGACCTTCGGCGATTAAGCCAACCCTTTCCCGTCGTATAACATCCATTCAGTTTTCAAAATAGAGTTTTCATGGGACCATAACTTAGAGTAAAACTGAAATCACTCGTGAAAATACAAGGGGCAAGGTTGCATAAGAACACATTGAACACTTAGTTTGAAAGACCTGTCAATTTGAAAAGTTTCAGATTTCGAACTGAAAAACGCGAAACTGAAGCATTTACCTAACCACTTTCCATCGCCCATTTATAATTTCATTGAAAAAATGTTTACTTAAAATTATTATTTTTCTAAACTTTTTCAATGTTGAAATTATTATGTGGTATACCTACCTCTACGAAACACGTCAAATTGACGAGTCAGCTGATTTCATAAGCAACCCTTATATATCTGCTTCGTTTGTATCACCATTCGTCCAATAGTAGACATGAAAGCGAAGGAAAAGTCTTTACTATGACGTCCCCAACTCGTTATCTTAATAATGTCAAATAAATTGAATCATATGGCCTCGGTGTTATCTGATTTCGTTTTCAATGGAATCCTTCATTAGGCTGATTCTCAGGCTGCTAAACTCAAAGCATGTCGTAGACTAAATTTTGTATTAAAAAGTTGTTCGGTTCATATGTTCGTGTACACTTAACATTGCACACAAGTAGCATTTACAGCTATCGATACCAGTGCAGGCGTGCGGCTGACTCGTTGCTAAAAGACGAGACGATCTTCAGTATGGTTGCTGCAATGACAATGGTAAGAACATTCTTGGAGGACACTGAGCAAAAGTTTCATTTTTTTTTTTGAAAGTCATTGCGTCAGTCAGGGTAACTGAATTTGGACGAAGTGTTATTTTATAATCACCAATAACTGGCTAGTAGCTAGGTTTCTAGCTATAATGACATAAAAAGACAGGAGATATAGAATGATTATTCTAAAGGGATCGCGGAAGAAGTCCAATATAAATTATGTCAAAGGGAAAGTTTCAGTGAATATTCTGTAAACTGAAACTGGATAAATGGAAGCATATTCGGCATATCACGAAGTATAATAGAAAAAAATTAAATTGCAGCTGACGGAACACAATTCTTAAGCTGAGGGCAGGAAAATTTATCAAAGGGCCTACTAGCAACGCTATCGGAAATATTATGTCGGGCAGTGTTACTAACCGAAACACATCGAGTTTTTAAAAACGACTGGGCAATCAATGGATTAAATTAGTGCCTGAGCTACGCTCAATATGGTTGCTGAATTACATAATGCAAGTAGAAGCAAGAGTATTGAAAACATACTATCTATGCTCGAAAAAATTGAGACATCTTTTCTTCCAAGACTTCTTCAGAAATAGACTTATACAAAACCTGGCATTTCCATGAATTTACGATTTTCCGTACGATCTTATAGATTACAAGCAGATAAACATGGTCTGATTTTGATCAATTTAGCTTAAATAATGGAGCTTATAACATCCACTTTATATACACAATTATTTCAAACGAAATGGAAATGAACGAGGGTGAAGTTTGAAATTCTTCCCTTCTTTTTTGCTGATGCTGCTTCGCCTAGACGCTCTTTACTTTTCGTGCCAATGAGTCTCTTTGTTTGTCTTATGTACATTTCTTCGCAAGTAGAACATTCGATATGCTATTGTCAGATTTCTCTGATGTTTCTCGTTTGTCTCCCGAACTCCCGAATAAATTTTTGAGCTGGTTCTTGCTGCTTGATTCGGTTAGTTCACAGAATTTTTTCCGATTGTATTCAGTACGTGGTGAATCTGATGGCAACTTCAGGTTCAAGTTTTTTATAATATTGGAAGTTTGGCAGCGATAAATGAGTGGATACTACGTGGGCGGTTCAAATATAGCCAAGAATTTTTGAATTTCACGAAACATTGAATGTCGAAAAAATGGCTGCACTGTATATTAAACTGGCCTGTGATAAAACCTGGAGAGCAGCTCGAACCGTGTAACCTCACTTTTAAGTTTGTAAGCGAATCCTGCAACGGTTTGCTGAAGGGGGAGGGAGATAGGGAGTCATCGGTACATCACTATACGCCGAAGAGTAAACGTGCATCTATGAACTGAAGGAAGAAAAACTTTAATTCGAAAATCAAGGGGTCAGCTAGGTAGGAGACCTGTACAATGCATTCGGACATGAGAGGGGTAGTCACGCTTGATTTTCTCACTGAACAGCGAAACCAAAATGCGCAGTGTTATAACAGACGGTTAAAAAAAAACACCGGAAAGCCTGCTTACAGATCGAAACGACGCGATATTCCGAACCATAGTGCAATATTGCTGCAAGACAATACCGGACCGCATGTAGCTCGGCTTACAATTGAAATAGTGAACGAATTGGAATGGGAAAACAGCTTCCATAAAGTCCAGACTTTTCATCCTGTGATTAATATTTACTTGGTCCACAGAAATAGGCACTCGGCGAACAACTTTTCGAAAGCAATACTGCGTGACGGTGATATTTGAGCGCGATGCGATTCTCCCTCGTCGTCACGCAACGCATTCAATTTACAATGCACGCGATGCGGGGAACATTAATGTTCACATTACAAATGTCAAATTGGTGACTGAAATGAAATTTGCTGGAAAAAGTTCTAGATTTTTTTAAAGATTTGAATTTGGAATGTTCCATCGTTTAGCAAATAAAAGCGTTAACTAGGATGCACGAAATTTTCATTCAAAATTCTTTCATAATAACAAAAGTACTTAAAGCGTTTGAATTTCAAATTTCATTTAAGCGCCATATTGCATTTGACAAACGTCACGCACATCGTTGCTAGGAATTTTCGTTTTTCCAAATATTTCCCGCCTCGCATCGACGCATCGCAATTATTGTACGATGTCGCACACAAATGCATGTTACGAAAATTGCTTGACATTTGCTGCGAGACTCTCGTCGCGCTCTTGTATCGCAGTCTCGCACTATTGTATTTCGGCCTTTATTTGTGCACGAATCGTTCCGCGGAAAGCCGTGAGATTTTTTAAGGAAAAAGCATACGAAAGCCTCCGGTAGGTGGCAAAATTGCATACAGTGTGAACAGGACTACTTAGAAAACTTTGAAAGAATTGTAGCTCTGTAATTGAATGTTAAAATTTTGTACTACGAAATTTCGGGTAATATGTTAAGCACCCTCGTACACAGGAAGTTTATATTTTGTTTCGTCGTGAAACCATTGTATCCTGTAAATCTTAAGCATTTCTTTATGTCATTAATGATGGAAGATTCTTTATATCACTACCAAGTTGGAAGAACTACGTGTGATCTTGCAATTAATGCGAAAAGACTTCAGACATGCAATTTTATTAGTATTAAATACATAAATAAAGTATATTCACATTGTATTTGCTTTGATTTTTTTTATGAAACTTCTTTTAAAAAAATTTACACTTACAATCAGTCAATTTTGTTGACCCCTAATCCTTTCATCATCTTTACTTCCATAAATAAATTATATCGAATCAACGAGAATCATCTTACAAGCTCAGCCATTTCGAATCTTCAGATCATTTTTGACATCTATTCGAATTGGACTTTATTTGGGTTCTGTATGAAATTTTGTGTGAAAAACAACTTTTAGTACACGGAAGCGTTCCCAATGTTGAAAGTGGCATCTAGTGAAGCTAGCTTGGACCAAAACAACGTTTATCAGTCCTACCAAATATTACCAGAAGGCAGAGAATATCCGAATGTCCAAAAGCGTGTTAGACGCAACATACAATACATTGGTAAAGCAACAACAGACAATACATTGATAAAGTGAAGAAAATAGTATTGACTAATAGTCGAATCACCATTAGATAAGCCGTTGAGGCTCTCAAAATATCGATTACCTCGTACTATTCGATTTTTATCATTTATTTGGGCTCGAGACAAGGCTTTATTTTTTTTGGGGTAGGGAGGTGAAGGCTATTTCCGCCCTGACACATTACTTCAGGCTAGGCCTCCCAATTTTATACCTTTTGGCGCCTTTGGGTTACAGGGATTCCTCCTTCAGTTGCTGGAGAGGAGGAGGAGGATTGCTAGAGAAGGAAACCCTCCACCCTCGACTCCCCCCCAGCCGATCAAGTTTATCTGTTTTCATAACTAGGAGCGAGCGTAATGTGCCACTTGATTCCATTTGTCAAATAATTTCAGCATCTTTTGGAGAGACTTCCCTATCTCCTCAGCATCATGGAGACCGTGACTTACCTATCTTGTGCAGGTAAGACTGAAAACAACCATGTCCGCTCAATAGCTGGGTCAGGTAGAAGTTAGTCTCACCATGCGTTCGACTGAGCCACGATCTCAAGTCGTTGATGAGCCACGCGGTCCATCTTCCTTTTAGCTCACGTTCCCATAATTTCGGGCTCGATCTTTATTTTGCCCAAAAAGTACACTGCTTTAATATTGCTAAGGAGCTGTTGAACTCTGTCCATAACGACCCGAACTTGCTCTAAGGGGTCGTAACTGGTGACGAATATTATGATTCTGAATGGGAGCTAGCGTAGGAGCGAAGACCCCAGCACGCCAATTCTCAAACATCATTATTTGTATTTATTGTAGCAACAATCATATTATTCCCTCCATCCTGTTTGTCCAACGGACCCTCTTACTGTATGTTTGTTCGTAGTAGTTGTCCTAAATTCTTCCTTGTTTTGATAGCCATGTTGATCTTGTTTTTCTCCAACAACTTCAAATAATATACATAAAAAAGAACACGAGTATCCTCACTGCATAAAAAGACACCTACTCTTAAACGACTGACCAATAAGTAAGGACACTTGACACCGGCAAAACACCAAACGGAGCATCACACTGATGATGGGGCACCGCCAAAACGAGTCTGTGGACCAATGAAAGGAAGTGACGGGGAACGACGAAATTTTCGCAGGACAAAAAAAAACTTCACTGATCTTGTTATCGTCTGAGATTATACTAACATTTTCGTTATTGTATAATGAGGTTCTGGATTGGTATCTATGTTTTACACATTCCACTACTCTGCACGGTGATTCGGTGCTATATGTCGATAAATTTTTGTTTATAACCTCAAGTAAAAATAAGTGAAATGTGTTTAATTTAATTATCCTTTTTGCTACCCGTAAGGGATTTTGGTGGATTTCCCCATTAGTCTCGGTATTTCTTTAAATGTGATTGATAAATGTTTGACTTGCATCTATTCTGGCATTTATTCTAGATCTTATTGGTATGTTTTTGCTGATAAATATATTTAGTTGTTTTTTCTATTAAAAATTTTGTTTTGCTCCATCTCAACCTATAGTTCATTTCTATCTTAACACTTTCGTTGTCTAGAGTGGGGACGAAATCAGTTTGGGAATCTCATCGAACAATCTAGCAAGCTCCTCAATTTTCGAAAGTTCAATTTTGAAAATTCAGAAGCTGATTTGTATAAAGTTCCTTTGTCACGGCAAAATTGCTTTGAAACAGTTCACTCCTCGAAATGGTTTAGCATCATATATGTCGAGGCCTCTCTTTGCTGGGTGAGCACATGGTGAAGTTTATTGAAAACGTTGCCATCTGCTATTGTCCATATCTTTGTATACGTGAAATGTCCGTTTATTGCTATGTTTGTGCACTTGTGGATAGTCTATGTCTACCTATGACACTTGTGGATAGTATTATATTGAAGGATATAGCCACAAGCCATTCGCAGTTTTATGACGCCTACGTTGGCGTGAAGGTCGCGCAGAATTACTTTTCTGTTACACAACCCTAGTTCTGTAAAGAGCTGTTACGCCTCAAGAACAAAAAAGAAGGCAGTTAGTCAAAAAGTCGCTCATAACAAGTAGAGAATTTCACTTCATTGTACATTGCTCTCTTAAGGAGTTCTGTGATGTATTTTCAAAAAAGGTAGAATATAAATAATGAATAATAAAATAGATATTGGGGCAACCGATAGGTCGCACATGCAGCGAAGAAAAAGAGCAAGGTTAAATAGACAGGGTTATTTGAAAATACAAAGGCCGCATAATGGCGGCCGTAGGAAGTTACTTTTAACCGATTAGCTCACCGCGCCGGCATGGGGGTCTTAGGACATTATTTAAGCCCTGAGTCTTCCATGTCACACACACACGTAAAGAAAGAGCTTACTCTTTCATTTCAGATAAAATTAATAAATAAATAGAAATAATCAATTAAATAGATAAATATAATATTTAAGTAACGCGAATTGTGCTACGCTGATTCTGACCACATCTGCTTGATTTCGGGACTCTACTTGCTTCTGCTGCGCTGACTGTGACTACCTTTGCTTCCTCCAACACGAGCCTCCACCTCAGCTTGGTTTCGGGACTTCAATGAATTCAGCTGCGCTGCATCTTGACCACCTCTGCTGCCTGTTTACTATCTTGACCTCGATCAAAATGTTCTCTTTGTGATTCGAAAATTTTGCGACTTGAGAAATTCTGAGGCTAAACACTTCAAACAGCTGCTAATACTTCCTGATTCTCTTTATTCTCCTCAATAATTAAATTCACAATTTATATCCTTTATTTTCCATCACTTGATACTGGATTTCTATGTTTTATTTTCCATAATTTGATACTGGATTTCTATTTCTATTCAACATTTTTCTATTCTTCTTATAGTGATATATTCACAACAAACTAGTGAATCATATCAATGGAAAATTTCTTCCCGAAAACGTTCCAAGAATTTTGTTGGTTTTTTTTTTGACTTTTTTTTTGTTTTTACGAGTATGTCGCCTACACACCCGAATACGTAACAATTCTTATCCACGAGCTACCCCAACATTAAATTAACGATTCCACTTAGGTTCCTGAATTGCCAGGACATTAAGTTTGTATCGACTGGCAGATTTGAATAATGATTTTGCAACACCAGCTTTGTTGAGTGATCTAATACTACAGAATCCAATTGAATAATCTTTTTTTTATTATCGAAGCCTTTCCGTCGATCCAAGCACATTTTTTTTTATACATGTGCACTTTATGTTATATAAAACCGTGTTGAAATAGATATCTGTGGAAAAAGAACCGAAGGAGTTATTGTTAATAGAGCTAGTATTTCAGGTTATTTCAGGAAATTCCGTTGGGTTCTTAGATTTGGCGATAGAAGTTAACACGACGTTAACATGAAGATTCGGTTTCACATGTGAAAGCATCAATATTAAGAAATTGTGATGGAAAAGGATACTTCTTTACTTGCGATGTAGCTAAAACATCTCGACATAGCTAATTAAGACTCCTGGTCTTAGTGAAAGCGAACGCCATACAAAGCAATATTCGTTTGTCTTAAGCATGTCACATATGCCTGGAAAGAATGACACTTTAAGTTTTTTATAAGGCAGGATCTTCTTTTAGGCCCTGTCAACAAATAAATGGTGAACAAATGTAGGACTTGTTTAGCAACTTATTCAGTTGTCAAGACATGCAAGGAATGGAATCGAGACTTTGGGCTTTTCGATAGTCAGACCAATTTTATAATTCTCTTTAAGTTTATGTGAACTTAATCCCGACGAAAGTGAAAGATATGTAGACGAAGGGAATTAGGAATGTCATCCAAATAGTTCTCATGTATCCTTTCTTCTCAAATATTGTTAATGATGCACATAACTATATCATTTCTGATGGAATTGGAAGCATATTCACGTTTCAGAGCTTTATTTTCATTAGTTTGTCAAGGAGATCGTTACTCCGTTTCGCAGTTTTGTATTACAATGCAAGTTAACGTCCATATCAATGTGTTTCTTACATCCTCACCACATCCATTCCGTCGATAATCTCGTTAGCGAGTAAGACTTTAATCGGTTGGAGAGTTAAGGACAAGCAAACATTCATGTCAAATGGTTCAAGCTAATCCAATTGTATGACTTTCAACACTTGCGTATGCTCCTGCCAGAGTTAACCATGGATAACCTCAGTGGCATGCACGATATAAATTTCATTGTATCGTAAGATGCAATTTATCTAATTCTTTCTCATTAAACTTTTGCAGAACAAGGGATGAAAATGTCATGTGTATTTTATTGGATGTTGAATAATTCGTCATTAATTTGAATATTCCCCTCATGAGAGGACCATAAATTTTGAGCCTTGCATTAATTAAAAATGCCCCAGCATTCATTAAATATGAATTTTGTTGATATCTGGTGGAAAATTTTGAGTTTATTCCCAAGCCTGTGAACACATTAAGGTCTCAATAAAATATTGTACTTACATAGAAAAGAAAAGGTCCTTAATGGATGCGCTTCGCCCAATTAAATCCATCGGCTTACTGAATAATTGTGGTTCCAGTTCTTAGGATTACAAATGAATTGATCGCTCATTTTACGGCATATATGCATTTGTTCTTGGAATTTCAAGCCTGCCAGTTTTCCCAGACGTAATGTAAGACTTTCAATCCGTAATGTATTACCCATTGGAAGTTTAAAATTGATATGCATGTTTTCTTAATGTTGATAAGATATGGTTAAATTCTACGATTGCTAGCTTTCATGTACATGTAAATTTCTTACCAAAAGCAATGGATACATCGGAGTAAGAGGGTCGTTAAATCCGCGTTTAAGTTTGTTGCAATAATTTTTTTTGAAGAAAACTCGGGGACATAATGTTAAAAACGGGAGAAGTGAATGAGCTAACAACTACATCGAAGCGAATTTTGAAACCTTTATAGATGTGCGTATAACTTTTCCATAAAATTTGGGTAAACTCTCTGCTCTAGGTATCCATTAGGCTAACAATTTACTTCGGTAAGAATCGTAATCAGGGTAGGAAGCTAGGAATAGGATGCTGATTTCGTTGTATGCGCGTGTGGTCTGATTGGTTTAGGCAATAAATGCGTAAAGTTTTCTACCTTTGTTTGATCCTGTAATAATTTGTTTATTGTTAAAAAAGTATTCGTTTTTTTCTAATTTAATTTTAGATTGATAAGCCAATGAGAATAGTTTTTTGGGGATACAAACTACTTTTTACTCAATTTTAAGAGTAAAAATGGAGAACGACACGCCAAAAGCAAAAAAAAAAGATCGGGGAAAATAATCTTCCCCGATTATTCATCCACTTGTTGAGATTTGTTAAAAAATGATAAACTCCTGAATTCGACAGCATAACAAAATGCAAAATTAATATTTCTTTCTAATAGTCATGACCATCACGTACATATCGCACATTTTTACGGAATTATCATTTGATTAAAATCTATGTGGCTTAATGAGATGAGAAATGGTAGCTATACTTGATTAAAGGAGAAATGAGTTCCCAGAAATTACTCCAAAACAAAGGACGCAAGCTAACCCTCTACCCAGAGAGGACTATGATCTGCATTTGGTTATACCAAATGAAAAAGTATGCTGCCTTGGAAAATATTCTAAATATATATAAATATAGTATATTTCCGATTCAACGAAGCATTGCGAATCGCCCAGGAAATTCATCAGACTACATTTCATAGACGTTTGCCAGATATTCGTTGCCTTTAAGCAAGCATACGACAATATTGGTCGTAACATACTGTATCAAATATTGCTTCGATATTATACCTCAGCCACATGAGTCTGCTTAACCAAAATGAAAGTTGTCCCATAGTGGTTGTCGACATGAGCTCCCTAGGTACGTTTCAATAACAAACTCACCAACGTCCTTGGCACAAAAACCAGACTATAGCAGGGGGATAGGCTGGCCCCTTTGCTATTTAATTTGGCTCTGAAATATGTCGTTAGAAAGCTACTTGCCGATGAAAGAGGAACATTATTGTAGAAGTGAAGCCAAGTGGGAGCATATGAGGATACCATCAACATTTCGCCACGGTTTTTTGATGTTTTTGCTGAGCCAGACGTCTCAACGATTGTAAGACTGCGCAAACTGTAATGGGCTCGTTATATGAATGGTACTCAATGGACACTAAATGGACCAAGGCAATTTAAGGCGTTTACTGCAGGAAGCGAAGGTGCGAGAGGGATTCAAGTGCTACGAAGAAGGAGCAGATACAGCATGACTTCAAATCGGAGATCCTCCGGCATGAATCGAAAATTTGGACTTAAGCTGATTACAGTTTCTTGGGTCGATATTCAACCCAATGATTGAAGTTATCTTCATCAATGAAGACCGCCTGACAAAAAAGCTTAACAACCTTCAGACAAGATTAACGACATCAGACCAAGAAATTTCGGATGGAACGGGGGAAAAAAATAAAAAGAAGTGCAAAGATATTGAGGACAGAAGTAAGAATACAATATTGATTAATTTATTACTGATATCATTGTCTTTTTCTTCAGACAAACACTTCTATAAATCCTCTTGAAACTTTCTCCTCAACCAAAGATAAATCAGAAAAGGACAATTTGTCGCAAGGGGCGATATTTGTCTAGTGTTACTCGGCAACTTCTTGTGCTACTACTACGACTGCTACTACTACAACTACTACTGCTACTACTACTACTACTTCTACTACTACTACTACTACTACTACTACTACTTCTACTACTACTACTACTACTACTACTACTACTACTACTACTACTACTACTACTACTACTACTACTACTACTACTACTACTAATACCTCTACTATGAGGCTTCTTATGGGCTACTCTAATTTGTAACCAAATTATACTGTCTTAACTAGCGACAACAGAAATATAGAATAATATGGCAAAGAACCACTGTCCAGTAAATGAAGCGCGGCAGCTTTACCCAATTTCGGAAAATATCCGGCGGAGACCACAATAAGGAAACGACATCCTTAGTCAGCAATAATTTTAGGTTAAGAATAATATTAGGAAATTATGTAATCGTATAAGCTAACATATTGGTATACTGAATTATTTTCACGAGAGCTAGTCACCTATCACCGATTTTTTGATTGCAACCAAATCATTCCTTCAAGGGATGTTTATTCAGAACCAGACTACAGTGTGTCCCAAATTTATAGGGGCACCCAGTTTTTTAGTCAAATTTTTAATGTTTTTAAACCAAAAAAATCTTAATTTGCACAAGCTTTTTCTACTTATAATTCACGATTTCTGTCTTTTTTTGGTGAGCCTACGACAATTTGTTCGTTTATTATGCCATTTTTTTTAAAAAAAATAGTGTCCCAAGTTTATAGGGGCAGTGAAAGAAAACACGATTTTCTATCGAAAATTATTTTTGCTGGTGAAATTCTATCGTGAACTACAAATGATTGTGTCTATACTGTAGTTCCTGTTGAAATTGAACACTTTACCAACAAATTTCACACAAGTATAAAGGAAATACTCCTTTCCACCGTGAAATTTTGAGGCACTGTAAAAACTGGGTTTCTTTTCGGTCGTCCGGTTGCTGTATACCTTCATTTTCTTTTTTTTTCGTTTGGTGGTCACGGTTTGAGCCCTAATCATAGATAAACTCGTGGTTTGCGGCAACTGATGTTGGTCGAAGTTTCGAATTGGCTAGTTTAGGATGATAGAAAATTCCAGACTGTTCTAGACCACCAGCATAATCTGGAATTTTCTGAAACAATCGGCTCAGGTATAAATTCAGGCACGCTTGTTCAGAAAACTCAGTTGCGTGCTAATCGCCAGCAAAGATTTATACGTGGAGTGTTGTGTGAAAATGAGTAGAGGAAAACAGCTATCGAGAGAAGAAAAGGCATCTATTGATGCATTCAAGACATGCGGCAAGTGTAATAGAGAAATAGCTAGGCTAATCAGCCGTTCGAGTAATGCCGTTGATAGTTATTTAAAAAAGAAAGTCAAGACCCTTAGCTTTCTTCTATTCATTTCGATGCACGCTCGAAACTTCTTCTCCTTATAAACGTCGAGGAACAACTTCGACATTGGAAGCCCTGAAAGTCCTTTTCAGGGCCTATTGCATTCTCTTTCTTCAGTTTCTTTTAGGACCCTGTGAATGAAATTTATTTCAGTTGCTCCAAAAGGTTCAGGACCGATGAATGCTGTCGACGCTCCTTTCCTCGGCAGTTCGTCCGCCTGCTCGTTGCCCTTGATACCTGCGTGCCCCAGCACCCAGTATAAGGTGACCGTATTGTCCGCCGGATATTATAGCTATAGTTTTTCCTTTGTATCCACTGTCTATGCTGAGTTGTGTGCTTACAGTGATGGCATAGACCTCAGCCAGAAAGATACTTGGCATACTTCCTACTTCCTACTTCTTGGCATACATCGGTTTGTAGTACTTGGAGCCAAGCCCAAATAATCCAATTCCTGTTCCCTCAGATGTCTTGGAGCCATCCGTATACCACCTGATTGCATTCCGTCTTATGAGGTGCATATAAGCGCTATATATATATATAAGCTATATAAGAGAAGCGCTATATAACAAAGGAACGAGAGCTCTTAAAAATTACGTGGTGCCTTATAAAAATTTGTCTCCTCGGTTAAGTAGTTCAACATATCAACACTTGATATTTTTGGTTTTTGAGCTCTTAATTTTGAATTTGCAATTTCTGACCAAACCCAACATAGTAGTGAAGTATTGGTAAGAGTCCGTAAATTATTTTGGACCTCGGTTTTGTGTACTAATATAAATAGGAACATAATGCTCGTGACGCATTGTTTCGGCAAAACATTCGAAACTCGGGGAATTTTTTCAGAAAAAATTAATCAAAGCCCTACAGCAAAGCATCTTCATACATTTTTTTTCGTCTCAAACCTCAAAAATGTTTTTGGAATCGTTCGTTTCTAGAAGCTAAGAAAAGTAGATATGACATAAAATTCAATCACATAGACAGCTTATACGCAGCGCTTCAGAAACTCATGGAGATAAAAGTGGTTAACTTTAAATTTTTAAAAAATTAAAATTTTTAAATTTAAAGTTTTTTAATTTAATTTTTGTGATCTGATCTTCCATGATTGAATTGAGAATAAATTAGCCAAAATATTTCCGTTGGATAAGCTCAATTCAACCAAATATATTGTTAAAGATATATCACATCCTGACGATCAAATTGGAACTCTGACAGGAAGGCCAGAAGATGACCTATCGATTGCACCAAAAAAATAATTCACTGTGAATTCACTTGACAGAATATTATCTTGCATGAATCCAAAACTGTATTCAACAAGTAAATATCAGCAACATCCATGTCTACCTGAAATTGCGCGCTCTTGGATTCCAAATCTATAAGAGAGCTTATATATATTGATATTTATTCCACAATTAACCACATCCCATAACATGTATCGATGATTTTTTTTGAAATTGGCAATTATTATTAGTACTAAGTTTCTTGGTAGTAGACCTCAAAGAACCAATCAGCAGATGCTATTCTGAACGGCTAACGCCGCAGGATAATGATAATCTTCGACACCAAAAGGACAACATTTAAAATAAGCCATTTGTTGATCTACCAGTGATTATGAAACTATTATAAAAGAAAATTACAATTTTGACTTTAGCGAGTATAAAATGATACTCTATTCCTTACTGAAATATTGACTTGGCAAAAAAAGTGGAGGACAGTTTCGCATCTCCATTCAAGCGCAGTGTAGCTCAATGCAACATTAATACTCTCGAGTGACCTCTCTCAGACAGGGATAGACAAAAGACAAGTAGACTGAAGTATACCTCTTATGTATACCTCTTTATTCCAGAACGTCAGGTCATTTTTCCGGAATCCGTATACCTACCTGTAAAGGGATGTTGGCGGCCATTATAAGAGGTTGAGTATGATTCAAATGTATTAAGTCTTTTGGAGAATATTGAATTGTAAAGATGGTCGGTGAAACTAAAAGTAAGGTGTGCTGTCTACTACGACTTCAAATTATGGACAAATGCAGTAACGGCCGCCCGCTGGGTATGTAACACATTTGGAGACATTTGGTATGTGACGCCTTGTGAGACATTTGGAACTATCCCAAAGGTGGCTTGCCTGATTCCACACCGGGGATGACAGCCTTGAAGACGACGATCATCCTGGAGAGATGTTTCGGGTAAATGAGACGGAGCTTCGTCGCGATATAGAGGACAATCCCCGCCAAACTTTGCACGAATTAAGGGTAAAGTTCGGCGTTCTCTTTTTGACTCCGTTGGAGTCTTGTTCCTCCAGGATAACGCACGATCACATACAGCGGCATTCACCAGGGACACCATAAAGAAATTGGCTGGAAAACTTTACCACATCCACCATATTCTCCCGCAATTTCGTCATCAGATTTCCACCATTTCCAGGCGATGGATAACATCGTGCGAGAACTACAATTCAGCAACCGGGAGGGCTTAGAAATAGCATCACGAAATTTTTTCGATGGACGAGACAGGGACTTTTATCAAACAGGAATATATTGTTGACCATCACGTTGGCAACGAGTCATATTCGCCATTGGAAACTATTTTCAAGATTAAATATATAACCTTTTATTGAAAAAATTTACATATTTTACTATGTCTAAAACCGACAATTTAAATGCAACCACCCAATAATTGCATTTTTTAAGCAAAAGTTCGCAAGGATTCTGCTTGATTAAGGCTCGAATTTACGAATTTATTTTAGTCAAATACCATTGGATCGTGAGTTTTTTAAAAAAGATTGATTCTGAATAGTAGCTGCACTATACACAACAACTAACAAACAGCTCGAATGAGGGCATGATGTTTTCCGATTTAATTCGATAATGATTAAACATATTAGTAGTTTTTATTCAACATCCATGAAGGAATTTTCCCTTCTCTTAATAATATTTGTGATAAATGCCTTTTTTACTGGTTAATGTGCTCAACGGCCGGAATTTTTTGGAAGAATTGTTTTGAAATTTTTTCTAAGAAGAAGTATAATTGTCTTAAGACGTAAAAGAGGGCCTAAAATTCTGTGGGCAACAGATATTTCAGATTAGCTGCTGGGTTCCAACTTGGCTATTTGAATTATTATAAATTAGATTCCAATGGTAAAGAATAAAGTATGCCACAGTTTCCTCTATCATTTGCACAGTCGTAACATGTATCAGTCGGTGTATCGGCGTGGTTAGGTGATGTAAGTGACCAGTAAGCAATGCCAATAGACTCCTTTCTAATCTAACATCATTCGACCGAAATTTTCAAGACACTATGATGTTTGTAAGCAAAACGTGTTGAGAAATGCAAAATTTATATGATAGTGCAGAGATATTCAACATTAACATCCTCTTGAACTTTGATTTCATTGACAATGACTCAAATATGCTATTACATCGGCAAAAATAATTATGACATAAATTTAGCGCAGAGCGTTAGACATCGCGATCCCACCAAGCTCCCTGTCTAATAAAGCTCCCTTAACACGCTACATGATGCGTTCGTATCTTTTTATTCGTGGCGCCCATCTGATGTGGAAGTTTTTTTTAGAATTTACGCTGCGATTCTGATGCCCCTTCTCTTCTTTCGCTGGAGTTGCTTTTTATTTAGTTTGTTAGGATGGGGCGAAAGGGCTCGACTAAACACGCAGTCACTCGTGTCATTCCTTGTTAATGGTATCTATTCTAGATAGAATAGGAAACGATTTTTTGTTTTCTCTCCTTTGACAATTTAAGCTAGGTTTACTTGTCGTGACCATTATCGTGGGATGAGGGCTCCCCGGGGTACTTCACCGGAAACTTTATTCCCTCATTGGGTTGTCGTGAGATGCTTTGCTCTGATATCTCTATATGCTACCTCGACTAGACTCCTTCATTTGGATTTAATTTTTTTATTGTCTTGATTGTAAAAATTTTCCAAGTAGTGTTCTAAGCCATTTACATTTAAACCGGCAAATTAATGACATATTTGCGCTTACAACTCTTCATTAACAATAATATAAAAACATTTTCATACTCTTTCTGTCAATGTTAACTTCTAAACTTATCGATTTTCATATTTTATTTTAGTTTGAATTTCGCAAAAGACGATCAGTGTGTCGAGTTTTGTTAAAACATCCCTGTAATACATTTAATACATTTAAAACATCCCTCTAATACACAACTGAGTATTTACTTTTGGTAATCCGTATCTGTGGTATTACAAATACTTTGTGTTGCGGTCGCAATCGTTTAAATAAAAGGACGAACTACAATAGAATTAACTTAGTAAGTTTTGTCATATTGTGGGCAGGTTCCCGTTCTCTTTTTTTTCAATTATGCCAATATTTTGTAAAAGATATATATTTTGATTTTCAACAAAGTTTTATTTTAACGTGAATATCGACCAATTGAAAAGAGAAAACTCAATAGAAAATTTAAAAGAATAAACCAAAACGCCAATGAAAAAATACTGTTTACAGAAGCTCCCTTCATTTCTGTTTAAGGAAATCAACATCAAACCTAGAAAAACGTCTTTAATCTTCTCATCATTGTTCAATGTCCAAACAAAAGGTGTCCTAAATAATTTTTTGGTCTCTCAATGATAGCTTATACCATGTATAATAAACAGCACGATATAAAAGCGAAAATCATAGAAAGCAAGTTGAAGTCATTTCGCAAGGATCTTAATTTGGGATCTGGTAGTACAGGTAAGAGGAAATGCTTTTTGCAATACAACTTTAATCTTCCATGAAATGATTCTCAGAAAAAAAACAGCTTATGACCATTTTTCCCCGTCCAAAAAACCTAAACTTTTGGGAATCTATTTTCATTTATTTCCATGTATTTGCGAAGCTGGAATTCGAAAATGTCCACCCGATTGGGCATTATTCATCTCTGTTTGAGCCTTTTGATCTCAATGAACTGACCGCTTCAATTTACATATGCGGATTACATATTTATGTCTACATGTGGAAGTTCAATTTCCGTTAAAAAAAAGTATTCGTTTCAATTATTGACTCAAGATTCCATAAACTTTTTTAAGATAACAAATATTGCTTGTTTTGAATTATGGTAGCATCAAACTCTTTCAACAATTTAAACTTTTTGAATAAAACATTGAAACAAATTACAAAAGCAAACCCCTGCAACCACTCAATGTAGAACACATCAACGTGAAGTCTGTTTAAAATGTTTAGAAATGTCTTAAGTCATGAGTGGAGTTAACATTATGTATCCTGGACAGACGGAAATATAAACGGAATTTATGACTGATGAAAAGCATATAAATGTATTTAAGGAAACTTTCATTTCCTTTCCGTATTCCATAAATTGTGCTAACCGTTCAAGGACCTCCTTTCATATATGAGTCGTGCATATCTGCGAGGAGCGTGTCATTCGAGATCAGCTTGCAAAATTAAATAGCTCAAGTGCAAATATCCTCCGAAAGCTTTGAAATGAGCGTGACGAAAGAAGAGCGTTGGAAGTAAGTTGAGAATATGTACATAAATTATTTATGGTATTTCAGCATCAAGGACGTTTTCCGGATAATGTGACGCGACAAGCTTTTGTACGTGCTGAGGATTTTAGTACTAACGTTCTGGGTGCAACGTAAGCCAAAGTTGAAGGTGAATGTAAGATTGGAACTTACTAAAGTACGACTGGATCAGACAAACCATTATCCTTTCCTAAGAAAATGCGACGGTTGACACATTGTAATGGTGGACGGAACTACTTTCGGTTATGTTCTTGCAGATCAATACACAGAGCACTTGTAGATAGTCTTATCGCTGTTCGTACTTAGGTCGACAAAAAATGACATGTGACAGTTTCAATTTCCTTGGAGACATGTAAAACTTTATTTGGCAGTATTTTAGTATTGCTTCGTGTTTTGTTCAGCCGCAGTGGTTGCATGCAATCCATGAAAATAGAAATGACTACACGGAAAGTGTAACTGGAATAGTGCTTTTACGAATGACTTGAGCATTAGTCCTTTTAGCAACAAAGTGGCTGATGTTGTTTTCCGCTTTCCATGCCCTTCCAAAGGTTATTACATCTGTTGAAATTACAAGATTAATTTCTACATCCATGTACATGTATTAAAGTACATTGTAACATATGTGGAGGTTCCTTTTCATTGTAAAAAGTTAAAATTTATTTACTTGATATGATTTCTGATACTATTTTATGATTTTATCGCACGGACCTAAATTATTACATCTCAAGCATCTATTTAATACTAATACCAAAGCGAACTACTAACAAGCGATAACATTTCGATCAAATTCTCTTCGTTATCAAATTCTTTTTATTGAAAAAACGCGTTGCAAGTAAGATATAAGGACAGGAGTACGGCGAGATGACTGACTATAACACAACGACTATGCATTACACCGGAAAAAATTTTCGCAATCTTTCCACTCATCAAAGTCATGTGACTTGTGCGCTCTCTGTCTTGCATGAGCTTACGTTTTCTGCAGTATGTGGTATTCGTATCTCTTTCTTCGTGTTGCAAGTCGAAAGTGTTATCGCTTTCTTGTAATTGAGCTAGATAAGATGAGGAAGCTTATGTTAGTATTAAGATAAAGATAACGTTAGAATGAACATGACTCAGATGGACATATTCTCTTAGATGGACATTTTCTCGCTTTCGTAAGGTTTTCAATGATTTCTATTTTCGAAATGAAAACTCTTTTGGCTCTCACATTAACTTTCAGGCTAACTTGTACGCTTTTGGCGCACTCTATTGTACCTTCTTGTTTTATGTTTCAATGGAGAAATTCATCGATCGCGACTTACTGTATACGATTTCTCAATGACTTGTGTGTCCCATATATCATTTATCCCCAACCATATTTGCGATGGAGTAACCTTTTTTTGCTTATATAAAAAATATACGCGATATTTTCTGGAAAGGGGCCTTAACTACACTTCCTATTCAGTTCTGACCAGCTTTCATTCATTATCAAAATGACAATATACCATAAGTTTCGCTATAATCCTTTTCTTCTCTAACATAGATGACGGAGGAGGAATACAGAGACAATATATTATAAAAATAATATATCAATGATTAAGATTTAATTTTTAACATCCACTTTGCGAAATGACTTTCATACTTTGAAACATTTTTGGAAGGAAACCAAAATTTTATTCTACAATTTACGTGTGAGTTCAAGCTTTTACTTCGAAATAAATTAATACATTAATCCCCTACAAACGCTTTTTTCCTTGCAACGAATAGCGAATATAGCGAAACAACCAGGCTGATCATGGTTAGAATGGTCTTCGATCGATGTCCTGCATGTAAATTTGAAGGATACGAGGAGCTTTTTTGGCAGCTCGAAGGTTCTTGACAGTGACCTCAAGAAAGAAAAAAACACTTTTTCTTCCCGTCGCCCGTATGTAAGCCAGACTTTGACGTCAAAAAAGCTATGAAGCTAACGACGCTCCTTACTGAAAATTACAATGGGAGAATTTGAATGAAACAAATACGCCGCATTTGAATAATTGATAACGATCCGGCCATGTTGCCTCTAGCTACGGAATTTGCCTCTGCGTGAAATGTGATAAATTGTCAGAAATATCGCCGAATAGAAAAGGAAGTAGCAGTAGAAAAGGAAAAGGACACAGCTTTATGTGAGAATCGGAGTTGTAAAAGCCGCCTTGTGAGTTTTATGGGCTATCCTAAATCCAAGTGAACTTAAGGATTTTCAAAAGAAAAAGATAAATTTTGAGGACTTTGTGTCCTCATAAGAATGAAGTTTTACGCGGGAGTAAAAGGTGCAGCCAAACCAACTGCAACTTATCCTGTATGGTAAGCGAAACTGAAAAATAATCTACAGCAGCAACGAAACGGAAATTCACTCAAGCACAAAGACTGCAATCAAATTTTGGGGTGTGACTTCTGGGGGTTCTTATAATACACAATATAAAAACCTCACTAATCTGAGCGTGGAAAGGAGGCACACTTAGATCATGTCTTAGAAATCTATTATCGCAATGAGCTCTATGAAGCTCCTCTACGTAAACATTTCTTCGCCAGCTCCAAGTTGTAAAAGAAACTAGGTCAAGAATACTTGGACATGCATAGACCAGACTTTTTGTTCATTTCAGAAACAGAACAAATCATCAAAAGCCGTGAACTTTGGCGAATCATATAGTCACAAAGGATGGCAAGCCCAATGAAATCCTTGGAGTAACTATAGCTCCCAGAAGACATTTTAAGATTCAAAGCCACGGTCTTCAAAACCTGAAATGCGTGAACGTGATTTTTTTAAGCTCAGTTTTGGGGGAGTGTTATTTGAATTTGCTGGAGTATCCGAAAAAACGATGGCGATTCCAGAAGGTATTTCATTAGAAAACTCGAAACAGGCCATACGTCGTGTGCAAAACTCGAGTTTTGCAACAGAAGGTGCCTGCAATGCAAGACATCCTTCATGGGGAAATCACGTATCCAATAGTTGCAGGACGACTTCGATTAACTATGTAAAAATGCACACAAGAACCCAACATTCCGAAGAAGATCTTGAATAATTGATTTCTTCACCGTATCGGCCAACCTGGTAAATATCTTTCACATCGAGAGGAGCTATAAGGAGATATGTTTCGGTAGAGTAGACCTTGAGACTGAAAACGGTATGAAACTGGAGGTACCAGATCCTTGACTCTTTACCCAGAGCCCACCTTAAAAACTCGAAGATATTTCAACCGAAAAATTAAAAACATTAGCTTCCGAAATTTAGGAGGGAATCTCCTGTTTAAAGTCAGTCATCCCAAAGATCTCTATGCATACCCCTCCCGAAATTCCATTTATAAAGATTTACCAGAAGGCATTTCGGAGCTTCATTGTAAAAGTTGATCCATCAGGAAGCTACTTTCAAGGATAGGTCACATTAACTTGAATGTAGCAACCTGGTAGTAACAGTGAGATTACCTCTTTATTTGAATCTTTTATAGAATAATATCGAGAAGAGACTCACACAGATCCTAGCAAGCATCAGATCCGGTATTTGTATTAAATACTAGCAGCTGCTTTTTGCTCTCACTAACAACGTCTCCGAGCTCATTCACTTCATGTGCTCATTTCATGACAGTTCTCTACAAGTAGCATGCACGTGAGGGCTATTCTTTCAGAGAACAAAATCAAAGTTCGAGAGAGAGCACAAGAACCCCGACATAACTAGATTTTCGAATTCAAATCCCTTGGATGCTCCCATTCGCGGAGCTCAAATTAATGTTTGTGAACCCTGAAATATTCAGAACGATTGCACTGGAAAAGATTGCAAAAATCCGGAAAAATCGGAATTCAATTATTTTTTTCTTACTCTCTCAGCAACGGAAACGCACCATAGTATTGTCTTTTTTGAAAGGGCTAGTGCTAATGCTGAAGTATTCTACACTTCATCGAAACCGTTTTTGCCTAATCTAGGCAAATAACGTAAAAGATTATTTTTTCAAAGTATTACAAAGATCTGTAGAAAAAAATTTACGTTTCAAAAATCTCACATTAAGAAAGACGAATTGGCTATTTTCCAAGCCAGTAGTAAAAGAATTTGACAGGCGAAAAAGGTCGTGGTAGCGTGTTTCATTGATCTAAAATATGCTTTACATCCTGTTTGGATCCAGTGTCAATAAAGTCATTTTCAAGGGAGTGTTACAAAAATAGTAGGAAACCTTATGAGAGGACAAATTTTATTTCCGGGGTCTGGTGAAGTTCGTTCAAAATCTTTTTGTAATGACTTGAGGTCACTTCAGGGGTGCATTCTTGGGCCCGTGTCCTTAATCGTTTTCACGCTTTATGTCCCAGATGTTAGAGATAAATTTGAACCTGCAATCGGAGGGAAGGTTTTTGCAGATGATTGAATAGTGTGCTCAGCTGAGCGGAACTTAAGATTTGCGAGAATGAGGCTCCAAAGATAAGAGGGGGGGGGGGGGTGGTCGTTGACCAATTATAACTAAAAGTAGGCGGCTAGAGTAAAGTTTACTAGACACGTGGTGCATTTATTGAAAGAAACAGAGTATTGATAACACGTTCCTTTGCTTTCTGGAGATAATATTCGATAGTAAAAACACATTCAGGGTCCATGCGGAATCTGTGCTTGTGGAAAAGAAGTTACGCACAACACATGCTTTTGTCTCTCCTACAAGGTCGTCAGCAACCCACGAGTGTGTGCAGATTAAAATACATAGCTTTCATCAAGCTCAGACTCTTAAGAATGAGTGGCTGAGAATGAGAAAATGAGAGGCAGCCAACATACTAATGGGACAAGATAGGATTACTGAAGCGTAAAACCTGTTGGACTTGCAATAATGTCTACAGGAGGAAACATGGCCACACTCCAGTCAATACTTGTACTAGGAAGCAGAAGCAAACAAAAATGACAGACGATTTACCAACCCTAATAAAATAACACTAGTTAGGGAGCTTTTTAGGAGTACTACCCCTGCAAGTGCTTACGCGGTGATGTTTTTTTGTAGTGACATTTAGACTAGACTATGGAGTGTCTGATTTTTATTACAAAGTTAAAACATGCAATAAATTTTCTGACAGGAGTCGACGGTGACCACTTAAGACTACCTGACGTGTACGACCGATAGCAAACAGGGACTTAACAAGGATTATCAGCGCAGTGAAGTAAATACGATTATATGTCTAATCATATGTGAGTGAAAACGCCTGAGCGTTATACAGTTGTGTTTGACAATCACTTTGGATTATCGCGATTGGAGTGAAAACTTTGAAACGTGTAACAGGCGAAAGAGACAAGCATTCAGAAAAAAACAAGCAGAGGATTTTTTTGGTGAAACCTTTCGCCAAAGTCTGACATGCAGGACTCATCTTCAAAATGCACCCCTTTGCAATCTTGCAAAAAATTTGTTCGTTTCTGCAAGGCAGAACCTAGAGAACAATCTCTCTAATATACGATCAAACGAAGCAGAAGTCCCACAAGGATCACCTATCTCTCCTATTGTATACAGTATATACACCGCGGATTTGTTTATTTTCAACTTATCCCTTGGCGCCAATGGCGGAATATTCTATAGAGCCCAATTAACAGAAATCGTCACTTCAAATTGACACTCTCTTCCACAAATGAATTATAAATCTTAACTACAAAACCCGGACAATATTTTTCACGGCACGTAGGTCACAATATCCTTCAACTGCAAATGGACGAAGAACCAATACTATGGAATGGAACTGCAAAATATCTAGAACTAACATTTGATCGCCGTCTAATATGTAAGGAACACATAGGACATAAACAACAGCACTGCTAATGGGTCCTTGTTACCTTACAGCCCACCGTGATATCCAGCCGCCTTAACCTTTAACACCCCAACTAACGTAATTCTTATTTACAAAAAGGCAGTAAGACTGCCCTTAATCTTCAGGAGTGTTGCGTTATTCCAGTTGTGAAAGTCAAACTAGAAAGCAGTCCAGACATTGCAGAATAAGGATCTGAGACGTATCGACTAAATTCCATGGTGGAGAGAAAGAAAGAAAGAAAGAAATGTGGACATAATAAGGACTTTAGACTCGAGACAATTGACAAATAGACATACGTGACTGAACACTCGAAACTTTTGACCGAATAGACCGAGAGAATAAAAAACCATGGAACTTCTCAAGATCCCAGATAATAGACCAACACAAATATACCCAACTGAATTACGGGTTAGACACAAACTCGAGTAAATTCCAGGTTGCAGTGAACGCAGAAACGCCAACAAACAAGAAAAGAGCAAAAGTGCTGAATGGCAGTGGCTCCTCGAAACCAACTCCTGCAATAACATCTTCTGAAAATAAGGTTTGGATTGGATTGGAAAAATGGGATGTCACATGCGAAGAATCAAACGTGATCGCCTCTAATCTTGATTCTAGTCGAAATAAAAATCTATTGAAACAACTGCGGGTTTTTACTTCTTGCACATTGGTGACCCCGACGTGATATGAACACGCAATCTTCTGATATGGAGTCTGTTATTTCATTCAGGATTGCTACTCGTTGAAAGGGTATTGACGACAGCGAAGCAATAATATGGATCAGTATGAGTATAAATTTGATCAGATATTTTGCGATGTGCCCTGAAATTAGCGTATCAATGTTCAATACGTGTTGGGGCAACATGCGGGTGACCTAAATCGAGTTTGGAACATCACGGAAGGGTAATCGTTCCGAGCCCGCTGTGATTACCTACGAGATGAACCTCCTTGCTTATCTAGGGGGCGTGTATTTATTCACTGTTTTGATGGCGTCTCTTTCGTAACGATGTTTTCAGGTTCATAATAAAAACTATATGCTGGAGCAAAGTGGAACACAAAGAAAGACATGGACCGCGGTAACTTTTGGCTTGTCCCATGGTTGATAACTCTACTGTTTGAGATAATTGTTGTGATTATAGTGAGCAATTTTGACGATTCCTCTTAGAATTAAATAAAATTACACATTGACCTTTCAGACACCTGTGGCATCGTGTGTATTTATGTACGTTTTTTTAACGTTTAAGGGTTGAAATGTTATAATGGTCCTTTCACTAGAAAGGACTTATAACATCATGTATTCAAGATTTATACGCACTCTAAGGGACCTGTTTACTTTGCATATTGTAGAAATTTTTTCACGTGTCAAAACTACTTTTTAAACCGCTCTGATTTTCGAAATGGTCACATCTTGGACTTTCGACATACAATTTTAGCGTTTTGAACAGATATGGATTCGCAAATAAAACTAAACCATTTTTGAAGAAATTACCATTAAGTTTTAGAAAATCCGTTCATACGTGCAGAAAACATATAAGTGATTTGTTTTCGATGTTCTTTGATTAACATCCGTTGTTGAGTTCTATTAATTATTTAAACTTCTTATTAATTGGGCTCTCATAAGGTTCTATACACAAAAGACAGCGGAAGGAATTCAACCACTAAATCAATTAAGTAGGATTTCTTATAAAGCTTTTCCGGAAAATGACGGCTAGTCACTTTCGATTCAGTCTGCTTAGGTTCGTCTTCTCAGCCTATCACCATTAGCAAGAGATGTAGTTTTGTAATCAAAATTATTGAAATCATTAAATATTACATACCCTAAGTGGTTTGGTTCAAAAGTATTTCTAAATAATCTAAATAATATCAAAATATGATCAGCCTGTTACTATCCTGATTCATTACATGAGTACCGCTAATGATGAACTAACGCGTGAAACATTTCAAAATTTTTGAATAATTGATCAAAAACTTGGTATATCTCATGTCTTACCACCATTGGCACAGTCATCATCATCGAGTATGTTTCTCGATGTCCTGAACGAGTCCTGAGTCCTGAACTTCAACTATCAACCTATCTCAAGTAAAAGGTCACGGCGGCTTCTGATCTATGGCTGAAATTAATGCAATTAACTTGCAAGTTAATAATAAGGCTTTTAGTATAATGAAATTTTAGTAATTTATGAGTCCAAGAGCTACAAGACAAAAATGTATTTAAATGAGCTTAATGTGAATAGAAGGTGGTAAAGTAACTAGATTAAAGGAATGGGCGAGGAGGCAAAGCGAAAAGAAATGTAATTGCCCCGTGTCGATTAAATTGCTTTCGTATCAGGACAGTGTTGGATTTTATTCTTCAGATTAGAGCCTTACATTTAATGGTCCCAATATCGATCGAATAAAAGAGAAAATTTAGGCAACTGGGAAAAAATAGGTTAAGGCTTTCATAGTTTTTTAGATAAAGGTTCTGTTTTGAGTCCTTGAATGGTGAGAAATACTCAACCAGTTTTTGGTTCTTTTCAACCAAGTTGACTCTTAATATTCAAAACCTTTCATGACATGATGGTTGTTCTCATGCTGAATCTTTTACCTTGATATTTTGGAGTTTTTGCATCCTAAGTTATGCATGTGGTTTTACATAGTGCAAAATAAATTTGGAGATAGTGGGATAATCATCGACTCGATTTTTAAGAGACAGTTTGACCACTAACCAGTGCTAATACTTCCAACAAATTCCCAATCCCAGGGGAATCTGACCTTTGTATTTCTCAATACATATGTGTCTGTAAGCAAATCTGGTTAGGAATAAATCATAAAACCTAAAATTTGTTGATAACCATCAAAATTCTCCTTAAGATTTGCATTCATAAACAATTATACAGACGGAAAATGTTTCTTACGCATTTGAACACGTCATCAAATTTTCACGCTCCATCATCAAAATGTTCGCATTATCTGCTACATGTGGTATCCGAATTTCATTTCCCGTGAGCCCCCTTTTTTGAAGTACTCTCTGATATCATAACCAACAGAGAGTACTTCAAAAAAGACGGATCACGAGGACAGAAAATTCAGCCATTAAAAAAACAACAAGAATATTTCTGAGCCATAGAGGTGTAAGATATAGAGAGACCCTATCCGTGTACTTGAGCGCACGTAAGTGTCCGAAGTCTTAAACTTCTGATTTGTGATTTATTATAATTCCCTGAGAAATCTCTGGCTCGTAGACCAAATCGATGGGCGCATATTTTTAATTCTGATTTCAGTAATGTGGAACCACCAATCATACGAAGAAAAATATGGTAGAAGGACAAGCATTAATCAGGACAAGCATTAATTGAGATAAAAAGGGCTCACAGTTTCATCAAAAATAAAATAGTTCAACTTTTGTATTTTAGTTCATGAAAACTAGTTCAATTTATAAAATATAAAGGACACATAGTTTAATTTGATGTGCCAAGAAGACAAAATATCGAATATCTTCAGTGAATTTATTTTTATGTTTCAGCATGTGTACACCATCGGAAATCTTTCCAGGAATTATGATTCAGAATTAATGGTCCTGGTTAAGAAGTTGGTGCGAAGCTCGGAGTTCGAAGCTCGGAGATAGAAACGGAGTACACACTGATCAACAGCGTTTACTTTTAGGACATGGTCTCGATCATGGATTCTACGAAAATCTGAAATACTAACCACAGAGGTCCAGTAAGAAGCACGCTCGACCTTAACTTTTACTGCTGAATCATCTGAGAATATCGTAACTACTACATTGTTCGTATTTGCTAGAAATCAAAACAAATTTTTCTCAGTATCGGGACTCGACTTCAAACTGGATCGCATAGAAAACCATTTCCTTGATTCCTGAACACATTTCTTGCCAAGATTAATGCAAGGACCTTTTTTGTACAACTCATCAACATTTTCGCATTTGTCCACGTAATCTGAAGCTGTAGGACAAAAGCTTAAACCTTTTTTGTAAAGATGATAATTTCATTTGTATTTCCACTCGACGAAGAATGAACGGTTATGAGAAAGGATCTTTTTGCTGGCTTCATATCTTCTTTCTTGAATCTCAGGTAATTTCCAAAAATTACACAGTTTTACACTGAAATTTACATTACACTAACGCACCGGATCTTGTTATAAGTCTTGTGGAATTTCATATCTGAAATTTCTGGGAAGAATTGCTTTGTCAAACGAAGGTAATAGCACACCAATTGCTACTTTATGACAACATTCCAAACCCCTTTCGTATAATCCGTTACTTATTCTATACGGAGCGTGCTACAAAATGCCTTTTGTATTTTTAGCGTGAAAATAATTACTTGGAAATAATACGATTAGCAAACGAAGACAAAGAATTGTCTCACTCATTTCAAGGTATTTCCATTTTATCGAATTGCTTTCACGATTTCGTCCCTTTGGCCAACCCAATCGTCCTTCGACATGAACTCGTCAAGCTATGATTCATTGATATGGTGATGCCACTTGCCTGTGTCACTTATTCTGTAGAAGATAAATTGAAAGCTTATTGCTTTATATTTCTTCGACTATTGCTCGCTCGTCAAGTCGCAGAATAATTCAATTATTCTCAGAGAATTGCAAGCTGAGCGCTGCTGAATTTGAATATTTTCACGATTATAAGGGTGGATACGATAAAATTCAATTTCTGTCTGACTGATACACCTTTTCATTTTCGTTTACTTTCGCACAATTTTTCATTTTTAATGAATCAATTTCGGGCTTCCAATTGTAGGAATCTGATATTCAGCTCAGCTTTCTCCATCAAACATGCAAGTGTTAATTCAAGCAAACTATGGTGGAATAAATTATGTTTTTGGAAGTATAACTGAAGACAATGTTGATGATTAATGTTGAAAATATTTCAAAACCGACAAAGTACTCAAGTACAGTCTCAAAGTATTAGTTTAAACCATAACAAAAAAAATACTTTGAATCTTTTGCTGTTGGGTTTTATTTTAAGTATTATTAAATGAATATTTTTTTATTATAATCTCATAGATAATTTCGTCCCATTAGTTTTTAAATTAAGATTTCCGGCATGTGTCCATAATAAGTCATAACGCATATGTCGCACGAACGAGGGCGCCAGTTAACACGACCTCTTCGGAAAATAAAATTGTAACCAAATTGATTTTGCAATAAATTGATGGTTAAGTGTGCCGTATTGCAAATGGTGCAGTCTTATTGGAACCAAATGTTTGGCTGATGAGTTTTTGGAAACAAAAATCTGTAAGCAAGACTCAGCTCCTTCCTCATTTCGAAACAAATAAGGACCGATGATGCCGACAGCGTGCAAACGGCCAAAAAGTCAAAATGTTAAAAACGACGACGAATTCACATTTCGGCGTCTTCTTGTACACTTTGCGCGACAATAGCAATATTCTCTTCTCTACGCACATTTCTTTGTCTTTTTGATGGCATTAAATTAAGAATAGTAAAATTGGTGCGAAAACGATGTAAAACTGCACGAATTGCTTGCTCATTAGACCAATTATGGTGACCGTACAATGGACGAAGCGCTCTATTAACTTCGTAAACAGGTTTATTTTTTCAAAGTACATTTACACAATGTGGAAGCGTTGTTCTGGCGATAAAAATTCATGATAAATTGCAAAACTTACTGAATAGAAACGTCAGCGCAGTTTGACATTCGCAGCTGTCAAACCATAGACAACAACCATCAAACTTCTCATGCAGCTGAAAAAAAACACCCTATACAATGTTATCGCGCGGATATCGGTTGAACAGAGAGAAACAATGATTCGACTTTCAAAAGCAAATAAATGCATATGAGATATTAGTGCAATTGACAATCGAGTACCAAAAACTGTTTCTAACATCATCAACCGGCACAAAAATAGCAGAAATTTCAAAAATAAGTCGAAATCGAGTGGTCGCAAAATTATCCGGAATCAAAAGAACCGTGATCACTATAAAATACCCTTAAATTATTATCAGAGGCAAAGCAGTATGTTCAGGAAATAGTCAACCCTTAAACAAAATTGTGCATAGAAAGCAGACGAGAACCTAGAAAAAGCCCTTTGAAAGCAAAGCCAATATACGGATGAAGTTTGCCAGAAATATGGTTCGGGAAAATTATTCATTCTGGGAAGAAGTTATATTTACAGATGAAAGTAAAATCAACGTTTTCCGATGATATGGGTCATCGTATGTCGGGCGTCAAGCTAATGATGAGCTCAAGGAGGCCAACCTACATCCTACAATGAAGCACAGCTTAAGTTCAATAATGATATGGGGTGTAATATCCACTGCTGAATCGGACATGCTGCATATAATCGGGCGAAATACGGAAAAGAATTTAAAAGAGAGCGCTCGAAAGCTTGAAAAGAAGAATGTTTCATTTTTTATTATGATAACGACCCGAGACACAAAGCTAATGCAGTACGCAGTCATTGTGCTTCGAATCCTGCCGAAGTCACCGGATTCGCATGCTATCGAGAACATCCGGAGTTACTTGGAGACAAAATTAAAATATCACCTCATAAAACGTAAAATACAATTGGTAGCAGTCTTAAAAGAAGAGGGGAAACAATATCGGCATCTTTCTGTCAAAAATTGGTGGAGTCAAATCGAATAAAAGTGGTCATTCAACAAAAAGGATTTACAACTAAATATTGATACTCAATATAAATTTTTTTGTTACCTTAAACTTTTTATGAATTCATATTGTATTCCCTTTTATTTTTCAGCCTAAATCAATTAAACGCCACTTATGTTAATGAAAGTGAAGCTGAGTAATCATATGACATCTCAAACAGTAATACACCTCCTTATACAATAAATGTCTTGAATAGTAGACAACTCATTGAAAACCCCTTCCTTCGCCTGAAGCAACACCCGAAAAGAACAAAAAGTTAGTATCTCCGAATCCATATGAATACCCTACTCCCAGTATATCACAAATCGTGCTCCATTTACTCTTAACCCAGTTCCAGGATTGCCGCAATGTAAAATCAGTTTATCAAGCCGCTGTGGAAAGGCAAGTGCTATTACTTCCTGACCATAATAACAAAACCTTTTGGTTTCAATCAATGAGAAAAGAGTAAAAGAAGCAAAGGCAGCCTGAAAGAACATCCAAAGTAGCAAAAATGAAAAAGGAAAGATCTCTAAGAAAAGGCATTTGACGGATTATAAAGAAACCTGATCTGAAGTTGACATAGAACTGCCCGATAGTGGCAGTGATGAAGAAACAAACCATTTTAAGTTCTCTTACTGAAAGCGGAAATTCTCGGAGGATTTTAGGGGAGCAAAATGGGCACGTTGCAAGGTTTCTTTTTAATGGACTCATGAAGACGAAGGATATCCCAATGGAGGTGGCTTTTTGTATTTTTGATGTCAAGATAAGAACCAATGTCACTGTCTTTTATGAAATTTTATAGTAATTTTTATTTCTTATACATAAATTTGATGAAAGATCAGCCAATGAATCAGGTTTAATGAAAAAAAAGCTACTAAAAAAACTACTAACTAAATTACTTACTAAAAATTACTACTTACTAAAAACTACTTACTAAAAATTGAATCAGTAAGACTGTATTTTGACTGATAACCTTTATAATTTTATTGTTGCTAAAGCGTATAAGAAATTATATTCGCATTTTAATCCATTCGAAGTTGGGTTCCTTAAAACGCGGCATATGTCAATTCAGGAACTCCCCGTATTCCATATTAGGATATCTCCTTGCGTAGGCAGAAAAAAGGTGTTATTATTTTATGCCATTTATTCTACTGATTTTACCGACACTATCGATTAACTAATTGCAGTGCAGAATTATGCATTGAATAAAATTTATTATCACATTTTCTTATTATCCCAATTCGTGTATTTTTAGGAAAACAGCAAAAAACAAAATGGTTTCACATAAACGGAACCTTTACCCTACATCATATTTGCTTAGATTGCACAAAACAGTCAAATATTCGTAAGTCTAAAAAGTTTTGAGCCTTTTTTTGCCATTTTTCGATTGGATATTTCTTTTATTTAAAATGGATTTTAACTTTATTTAAAATGGATTTTAACTAAACATATCGTCCATTATTATCTCTGCCTTTTGCCTTTTTTTTGGGTAGAGCCATTATTTCATCTGTGCAGAACTTCTGTGGTTTATCGGCGGAAAACTTGGCCAAGTGATTTTCACAGTCCCTTTTTGAAGTGAATTTCTTTTCATTAAGGAAGTTTTGCAGAGACCGAAACAAATGGTAGTGTGATGGTGCAGTGTCTGGACTGTGGACGGTGGATTCATCAAAACTTCCCTGTCAAGCTCTGTCAATTTTTGCCGGCTCATCAAAGATGTGTGTGGTCTGGCATTTTCTGTTGATCAATTATGGCTGGTTTTTTGAATGGCTTGTAGTGATCTGGTTAATTACTGACAGTACAAACCCGAATTGAGTGTTTGGCAAGGTTCCAGCACCTCTTTATTAACAATTCCCTTCCAATCCCACGATACACACACCAAAACCTTATTTGGTGTCCAACCTGGCTTTGAAGTCGTTTGTGATGATTCACCTTTTTTAGACCATGATCTTTTTCGAACGACATTCTCGCATCTTACTCCTTATTCATCACTCGTAAAAATTTGCTTAAAAACTGGATCGATTTCGTTGCGTTTTATCAGCATTTATTAGAAATTCGGTCGAACAATTTTTTTTGTGATAATTCATGTGGCACCCAAACGTCGTGCTTCTATGTGTATCCAACCTTTCCCAAATGTTCCAAAACCATGATGGATATTCAGTTCCTAAGCAATGTTATGGCTGCTTATGAGTCGGTTTTCTATAATTATTTGAAATATTTCATCGACTTTTTGAGTGATTGGTCGACCAGAACGAGGTGTATCTTTGACATCAAAATTTCCCGAATGAAAGCGAGCAAACCATCTCTTGCCTGTGACTTTTGATAAAGTATCTTGATCGTAGACACCACAAATTTTTTCACGAGCCTGCGATGCAGTCTCACTTTGATTGTAGTGATATTGTAAAATATAACGATGTTTTTTCAGAAATTTCACTTATTTTTAAATGAATACAACTTTTGACACGAATGATGAAACACAAAACTGTCCAGATGAAAATTGTAGACTGGAATGTTCACGCATGAGTGGAGCGTTCACGTTTCGAACGTATGTCAGTTTGAATCAATCTGATTAGTGTTGCCCGATATATGAAAGAGAACACCATCTAGTGACAAAAAAGTCTCAATACTTTTTAAACTATCCAATATGTCCTCAGGCGCATAAATTGCAAATTGCAGAAATTGTAATTTTGCATAGGAAATATCGGTGAACTATTAAATAATTTTACTTGGTGTTGCTTGGGTCCGCCGGGCATTGCTTTCTTGATGTCGTGGTCGCGTTTCGGTTGTATGCAGCCATCTTCAGCTCGTTTTGATGTCCTTGTTGCGGTGTGAATCTTTTTATAGATGTAAATTTTAACACAGTGATGATTCCGGCTAATAAGACGTTAATGAGAGTTGTTCAGTTAATTTCTGATGATTCATATTGAACATCCGCGGGATTAAAAATTATTTTCTTCTGAGAAAATCTCTTAAATATACGTTTTTATTTACTAATCTTACATCCGGTTTCCTGAAGTCACTATGTTTGCTGGTCTTCAGATTCCTTAGTTTTGATATCATGTTAATAGCACAGTAAAAACATTTATTTGTATACAGAATGAACTATTCAATTGTCTTGTAAGTCAAGTTTTAGTTTTAAGTTTTAGTCATTTTGTGTTATTCTTATAAAGAGTCTCGACGCAGTAAACATTATTTCCTGTTTCCGAGTCCGATGGCAAAAGTTAACTGATGTCTTCAAAACTTTTCTGATATTTACGCTTTATTATTGCGACTCATTTATGCTCTTGAATATAACTAACACAAACTAGAAATGTTCCAACTCATTGGTATCAGTTGAATTAGGGTTGAACCATCTTAAAAAATGCTGAATCCTCCTGGAACTCCACGCATGTAAGAACCTAATTAACTATTCTAATCTCTCTCATGTGGAAATAACTCCTGGGAATTCCATTCAGTGCCACGAAGATGATTTCATTACAGGATTAAGAGAACGTAAAGGAATTTCAGCATCATATCTTGCGGTGTTAGATGAAATGATAAAAACAACGGCAGAATTGAGGAAATATTCTGCAGGTTTTTCATTCGTTTGATTGATGGATTATTGTAAGGCAAATAAGCTTTGATATCGAATACCGTTTGCCAACGAAGCAAACATTTTCATTGTTATGAAAAGCTCACACACAAATTGCGTTATTATCTGTCTTCCTCGATTCCTGGTTCGATTTCATTAGCCGTAAGCCCTATATCGAAATATTATGTGCCTAGAATCAATAACCTACAAACCTACTAGCATGAAAATTATTGTTGGAATGTATCAATAATTCTATTCTGCAGAAAAATCTGTTTTTCTCTTTTCACTCAAAGTGTACAGACTTGAACAAAACTTTGTCTGATATAATGATTGACCTCATTTTCTTTCCAGCATATATATTTAAGGACGTTGGTTGGCATTCAGCACCTTTAAAGGATCTTTAAAGATAAAGTTAGGAATCTGGTTTGATTTAAATATTATCTTGATTTGCAACGCACAATTCACGTCAAATTTTCTCAATCAACCAGGAAGAATGATTTGAAAAATGGTGAAGATATTTTCATTGCGATCACCTTCACTTCTCACCAACGTTCTCATTCGAAAGTTTGATTGATAAATGGGAAATCATTCATCAAGTAGAAAAATAAAAACAAACATCAAGAGCATCTTAAAATTCTGCTATGTAAATCAAAATATCAGTGAACAATTTGCACCCAACCCATTTGATTGTCTTAACGAAAAAATCTTAAAGAAAATCATTGTTGTACTAAAATAAACACAAAATTAATATATTCCCCACAAAAAAAAACTACCAAGGAAATTTCACTAGAAGCCATTCTAAGTGTAACATAAAGTATTCCATTCACATGAATTCCAAATTTTCTGCAATTCTTTTTCTTTGATTGCTTTTGGATGCCATGCCATAAAACATGCATTATTTTGTTTACTTGAAACTTTTTTGACGGCTCTATTAGCTTTGAAGTATGTTTTTTTCAAGGAAGATGATTACTTTCAGTTAAGAATTATATACTGAATAATACTGAAAATATTGTGTATGAAAATGCATTTTTGGAAGACCGCAGGAAAACAGCACTCTTAAATTTATTTGTTTTGAGAACAAACGTTCCCATCATAAGATACATAGAAGAATTTGAAATAAATATCAGATTTTGAATAGACCGTAAATTTCAGTTCAGTCAAACATATCCTTAGAGATTGAGAACTTAGAATTTAAATCAAATCAACAAAAATAATTTCAACAATCACAAAAGTATATTCAATTCGTAGACCAATTTATATTGTTTTATAATGTTGAATAGAACTTCGCCAAGTCATTACTACGCCGATGCTGCAAACTAGTCATTCGATCACTCTTTACAGCAGTTCTGATGGTTTATCGACAAGCACATTTAGTTGCCACATTTTAGTTCTAACGCTTTTGGGTAATTTTTGCATCAGACAATTACTATTCAAACATAATGCCATCGAAAATTTTCGAACACTTTAACCAAATAGAGAAGAATTATTTTCATACAAATATTCCATTTCTAACTTCAAAAGTGTACGTCCCTTTGTGAACTCGCGGAATATCCACGCAGAAAATCTACTTCTTGTATATATTCTTATTTGAGTATTACTATTAGGTGTATAAATATGAAATGCGGATTTTACTAACAGATGGCATAATCATTACATATGGTTTGTGTCGGGGATAACTAATATGGCATTTTGGAGGGTAAACATATGTCAACAAATTCCAGTATGTTATAGGTTTTGATTGTACAAACAACATAGTTTTTTTTCGCTTCAAAAATGTCGAATTACGTGCTAGAAAAACAGTTTTTGCGGGGAAGTCTAATAACCTAATCTAAGTCTAATCTTTCATTTGAAGAAAATGTCAGCAGAAATATATCGAGTGGAAGCATATGGTGAACATGCCCCAAGCCAAGACACTTGTGAACGATAATTTAAAAGATTTAAAAATGGCGATTTCGATGTCAGCAACAAAAACCGTAGAAACCCACCAAAAAAATTCGAAGATACAGATTTGCAAGCATTATTGGATGAAAACAACACACAAACTGAAAAACAGTTGGCAGAAGCGTTGGAAGTTACTCAGGCAGCCATTTCGCAATGATTAAAAGCCATGGAAAAGATCCAAAAAGCTGGAATATGGGTGCCGTATCAATTGAAAGAAAGACACATCGAAAAGCAAAAAACCATTTGTGAAATTTTGTTTGCCGGACATAAAAGAAAAGGTTTCTAGCATTGGATTGTTACTGGCGATGAAAAGCGGATTTATTTCGGCACTTCCAAGCGGAAAAAATCATAAGCAGACCCATGCTATCCATCAACATCACAACCAGTCCGAAATATTCAGGGAAAAAGGACTTTGCTGTTTATTTGGTGGGATAGTAAGGGTCCTTTGTATAACGAATTGCTGAAACCTGGTGAGACTATTACTGGCAAATGCTATCGTCAACAACTGATCAAATTAAACCGCGCACTTAAGGAAAAACGACCAGAATTTCACCAAAGACATGATAAAGTCGTTTCTCAACATTATAATGCATTATAATGCAATTTATTATATAAATTGCATGTTGCAATACCTGTCCAGAAGTACTTGGGGAACATTAATTGGGAAGTTCTGCTACACCCGCCGTATTCACCAGACTTGGCTCCTTCTGACTACTACTTGTTTCGATCGATGCAGCACGGACTTTCGGAACACCACTTCCATTCAAACGAAGTAGTTAAAAATTGGCTGGATGAGTGGTGAGCCTCAAAAAACGAGAAGTGGTACTGGGATAGAATCCATCAACTGACAGAAAGATGGGAAAAATTCGTCGCTAAAGATGGCCGATACTTTGATCATTGAATTCCTTCGTTCTGTTATTCAAACAAATGCATATTTCAAGCAGAAAAAATCCGCGTTTCATATTTATACACGTTACGAGTACATATTGCGTCAATCAGATCATTGACACTACTATTTGTCATCGGAATTCATCGTTGTCATTTATTGGACGACTTAGGACTACGTGCATGAATTTCTCGAATGACAGTTATCCTCGATTAAATGTCGAACATCGCAGAACAAAATGTTTGCAGGCTTAAAGTCTAAGATGTTAAAATCAAAATAAACAAATTCCTCTCCTAGTGGGCCTGCGCTCCTTTTCTGTTTCAAGATCTCTAGGACACACCGCTACATCAAAATGATAACAACACTACGAAATAACTTCCAATTAAATGAGATTCTAGCGAAAAAATTTAGAATTTATTTATGTTGCATTGATTACATGTTTTGTCATTCCATTTTCAAAAAGCAAGTGAAAAATCACAATACATGTATACAATAAATGCACAATCGATTACTCAACGTCTTTCTTTGAGATATCCTTTAAGACTGATATATTTGGTGTGTGCAAAGATTTCTCTTCAGTTTTTTCATGTAATTTTTCTTTGAATTACCGCAACTTTAAAAAGAAAACGCCGTTGCATTTGCAATATAGAATGACAAAATGCTTCCACACCAAAAGCAATCCTCCCTATGCATTATCCAGGCGGCATGATATTCCAAAAACGTTGGTACGGATGAGGCTTTTCAGGATACGGTTGGGATGCAGTTTCGTGAGAACTCTGCCTCAGAGGAGAACATTGACAGTAAGGGGGACATATAAAAAAAAAGTGCGATAATACTCAATGCACAAGTCTCTCTGGAGGGTGGTATAAGACCAGTTGACTATCTGGAAATCAAATACGTTGTACAAACCCTAAACATCAGAATATCACCCGGCTACTATGCGCTTACAAACTCGACTCTGCAGGAAATTCCCCGCTATATCAACCAAAAACTGAGAGACGTATCTTGAACCTGCTGAGAATCCCAAAGGCATGGGAAACAGCAGTCATCACAGGTCAACGAAAACCATGAAAAAACCTAACGTACCCACAAAAGTGCTGACCTAAAAGTCTTTTATCTTAATTAGATAAAAAGGCAATCCTCCAAAGATTGTCAGAAGTCGTTTTGGAGAGCGAAATTGCTCCTGAGGAACAATTTAGCTTTATGCCATAACACTGAAAAGAGCTGCAGCTGACCAAGTTAGGACAACAAGTGCAAAATCGCCTCAACAGCAGAAAATCCACCGGCCTCGATATGATCGACGTAAGAAGGGCAACATTCTAATAACTAATATCCAAAACGCATGCACTTCACGTACCCCTTCTTATTATACTAATGATAAGCTCTTTCTTCCAAGAAACAATTGACAACAACCTCTCCAAACTGCGTCCAATTGAAGTCACTTCGAAGCGACTGGATAGTCACTGAACGTCACATCCCGTCACACAACGTCACAACGATAGTCACATCCGAACGATTACGGTCGAAAGTTGACTTGAAAACTAAAAAAAGGCAAAATTAAAAGAAGAATTTTATTTTTTAGGTTATTTTTACTTGTTCACAGTAAGTCTGTGTATATTAGTTGTGGATTGACTGTGTGTGATATGTTATTGGAGTGAATTGGATGTTATAGTTTAGGGTTTGCTTCTGCTAAGAATGCTCCGAAGATTGTGATTTGCCCTGATCCTTTCGCATTTAGTGCAGTGAAACAATTGGTGATCTATTGAGTCAGTTTTGTTGCAGTGTATGCATAAATCGGTAGTGCTTGTTTTAGTTTGAAAGAAACGAAGCTTATTGTAGGCTCTATTTGTTAGGATTCTGGTTTTAATAGGTTTGGGGGGTATATTACTTTTGTGAAACCATGTTTTTCCACTGTTGTTAAGATGGTGTGCTTCTTTCCATATACAGGGTGCGTAGTTGGCGGTTTTGCCTCTAATTCTGCTCTCCCACTTTTCTTCTTTCTCCTCTTTTGTTACGTTTATTCTTGCATCTAGTTCATATTTTGTGTCCATAACTCTGTGGCTCAAAATCCCTATTTTGGCTTGTTTGTCTGCTACATCTATGATGCCCGCTTGTGCCGGGATCCAGATGAATTTGAAGATTTTATCCGGGTAATTTTTAATGAGTTTCCATATATCTTGTGTGGTATGTCTATTTTCTTGGTTATCATTTGAGCTTTTCATAGAATTATTGGAATCAGTGTTGATGTTGTTCTCATTGCGGGCTAACAGGAGAGCGTGTTGTTCTATAGCTGTAGTGGTTACGCTTTCAAGGAGTAAGTAGTCAGTTCAGGTACAGCTCAGGAACTTTCAAGAAAGTTCAGGAATACTGTGTTGCTTGGGTCCACCGTGGTCAGCAACACAGTATTAATTTTGGCCTGCGGCAACAATCAAACGAACTTTAAGTTAGGAGCACTATCCCTGTGCCAAAGAGATTTTTGGCCGCATCAGTCACCAGTTTCAGGACATTGTGATTGAGTTTAATTTGATTGTGGGTATGGAGAAAAGGAGATGTTGCTGAGAAAGGTGTAGTAACAAGTTAGCTGTTTTTTTAAAACGGTGAGTTGGGTTGAGCTTCCTTAGGTGGTGATTATAATTAAGAAGAATGTAATTATAGCTGCTATTATGAGCTGTATCCTGTTCGGTCCATGTTGGCCTGAAGTTGTTGTTGACGATTTGCTTTCCCAGTTCTTTTGCCGTTAGTAGAGCTGCTCTATGTATGGATTGAAATTCGGATGCCATGTTGAAGCATAAAGGTTGGGTGTGATAGGGGGTAATTCTAAGCATTGCTAGAGAATTTTTGCTTTGAGCCTGTCCATGAAGTTGAATAGGTATGCTGATGCATGTGCTATTGTAGAGAGTCCATATTCTATTTTGGGATTGACTAATGATTTGCACAGATTTAGAGCCAAGGTGGGGCTAGAGGGTCTGTTCAAGTATTTGATAATGTTGCCTATGTTGTTAAAGGTGTGAAAGTGTTCTTCATGCGTTTTGAAGGTTATTTTTTTTTATTTGATTGTGCTTGAGAATGAGCTCTGGGCTCCTGCTACAGTGGAAATTAACAGCTTGTTTTTTATCCGGGTTGAAGGGTTGCTTGAAGTTGTCACTTATCGTGGAGAGAAGACTTAGTTTCATTTGAAGTAAGTTGATCGTTTGATTCAAATTTGTTCCCTCAGTCAGGATAAGGAAGTCATCGGAATATTGGAGGAGTGTAGAGTGCAGTGTATATATTGAAATGGAGTGGGCTCAGGACGTCACCTTGTGGCAGACTGTTAGAGATTCTCGTGTATTGTTGGTTGAGGTGGATTATTCTTTCTTTATATAAATTTATGATCCATGAGGTGTACGTGTTTGGGATGTTAAGGTCTGAAATAAATTTACTAAGGATATGTAGGTCGACTTTCTTATACGCGTTTGAAAAATTTATTACACAGGCAGTTTTGAAGGGGAATGTGAATTTGTTTTTAAGTTTTTGTAAAAGGGTATTAAAGCAGGTTATCGAGGATTTATTTTTGTGTAAGCAAAATTAAGGATTGGTAGTGGGTCTGTTTTAATTAGGTGTGTTTCAATTCTTTATTTTATCAGTTAATTGATGATTTTAATGTAAACACTGAGGAGAGATATGGGTCTATAGTTGTATTAAGGTCTTCTAGATTTCCGTTTGGGTTGGGAACGGGAACTTCCAGATGTCGATATATCACATTTGTTGACTGCATCGTTAATCGCCTGTTATAGATTGTTCGGGTACTGTATGAGTAAGGCTTTGATTAGATTGTAGTTAAAATTATCAAGACCAATGGCTGTGGATTTGCGTTTCTCATTGATGACATTATTAAGTTCATTTTGTTCGAAGTCATGTGGGTGTTCTAGTGGGTTGTGTGGCAAAATGTTTAGGGTATTATCTGGGTGGTGCTTAAATTAAATTATGCTAAGGAAGGTTTTGTCCTGCTCTTCATCAAGAGCGTAGCGTGAAGGGGTTTCATTATTTCTCCTGATACTATTAATAAAATTCCAGAAACTGTTAATGTTTCCGCTGCCTCTGATTTCTTCTAGTTTGTCAACCCAGCTGCTCTGTTTGGCCTCTTTGGATTTTTGCCTCCAGTTTGTCTTTGCGTCATGGAGAATACACTAGTTGACATTTGATTTGCGTCTATTGTAATTAAGTAGTACCTTATTCTTTATTTTCCAAAGCTTTGCTAGTTCTATGGACCACCAGTGTTTGTGAGTGTGTTTGTATCTCACTGCGTTCGACTTTTGGTCTATAAGGTGGCTTAATTTATCGTAATTATTATTTTAGTTTGGTGTAAAAGGGGTTTTGTTTATTTCTTGTGCAATATTCCTATATTTGATTATTTTGGTATTTAAGGGGGGTGTGCTAAGCAAGCAGATTTTAATTGGTTGGGTGATTACTATTGCAGATGTCTTGCTTAACTTCCTTACAAAGGATACTATACCTGTTTATAGTAGTAATAGTCATATCCGGTGTTGACTGTAATATTTTACCGTTTTTATTTATTGTTCTATATGTGTATATGCCCGTAATCGATGTTTCAAGGTTGTGCTCGCTCATCCAAACTTTTAATTTCTATTCGCCCCATGCCTGGTTTCTTGCATTTACATCTCCTCCAATGAGTATGTCTTTTGTGTAATCTAAGATATTGGAAAATTTGTAAAGTTCTTCTTTGAAAACTTGAGATTGAAGGGGGTGCATATATGGACGCTAATATTATATTATGTTTGAGGTTTAAGGTTTGTATTACTACGTTTTCCGTACGACTGTTCGTGTGGATCGGTCTGAATTTAATGTCCTCCTCCAATATTACTGTCCCTGATTTGCAGATGATGTTGTAGCTGGTAAACTTCATTTTAGTGTTAAAATTACTAAGTATTTCTTGTAGTAGTATTCTAGATTGTCTTTGTGTTTGTTGAACGGAAAAAGCCCTTGAATCATGTCAGAACCTGGCTCTGATGGGAGTTTTCGGATATCTATGGTACGCCTACAAACCGTTGGTGAAAACATACGGAACAGGGCCATTAAGCTCTTCAGCGTAATCACAATACTAACGTGTGTATCCTAGGATTCTTGACGTATCAAACTAAACAGACGTACAAACCATTACGACAAATAACTGACTGAACAAATCACTAATCCAACTGAGTACTTTATCTGAAGTAAAGCAATAGTGGCAGCACAGAAACCCTGATTGCCGAGATTTGCACTTTAGTTTTAAAAGATGTATAGAAGCTGTAAGATAAACATGGAAGCCGATAAAGTGCCTAACAGGCATTGATTACGATACGAGTTTGATAAGACTTTTTTTTAGACAAAATTAGCATGAAACAGACGGTGAAGCACTTTCGTAATAGAGAACAACAGTTTAATGATCTGTCACACTCCTTACGACCCGACGAGGTGAAAGATGATGATCTGTTGGAAGTCATACCAGGAGTTGATAAGATGGCTAGTGCAGAATTATCGCAGAAGTTTTAGGTCTGAAGAACCAGAATATAGAATATGGGTAGAAAATTCCATGCGTAACGATATATGTTAAGGTTGGATTCTCTGGTACCCCATAAACATCCGCAAAGAAACAAGGAAGACAAAATAGCCAGCTGTTTTTTACATGTTGCTCAATGAAGGACTTCTTCGATAGAAGGTTACTTGAAATTAATAGGTGATTTTGTATGCGTTCGCAAAACGACGCTGGACAGTTCGTAATTGAGTTCTCCAGCATCCACTTTAAAACCAAGCTTGCATCTACGGAAGGTTTTTTGTGTGTTTGATGGAATTCTCCAGAAGTCATTTATTGTGAGGTTCTGAAACGAAATAAAATGGTAAAACGGATTTGTTCTGTTGGCGATTATAGCGGCTTCAACACGCCATATGTCAAGATGTCCTGGAAAAATCAATCGTCGTCGGATCATCTTTCACCACGACAATGCAAGACTCCATGCAGCTGTGGTTACCCAGCACAAATGAACGGAAATTGGCAAGGAACTGTTTCCTACCTCACCATACTCTCCCAATCATCCTCCAACGGTCTTTGACTTACTTCGGTCAAAGGAAGAAGCGGCAGGGACGCGTGTTCGAAACAAGCTTGAGCTCTTTCCACCTTTCTCAATATTAAATTAATGTGATGCTTAAATGTGTTGAATGCTTATGAGAAATTGTATGTCTACAAGTATGTCTATGAGAAACAAATCATTGGTAAAATTATATTTACGAACATGTCCCTTTATCCGTTTTTAAATTTGGAGCATCTTTTCGCGTGCACTCTTTCTTATTGGTTGGAAACTTAACCGATAGATATCAATTCAACTCAAATTTCGTTTTGTGTGGAATATTTTAAATTTTGCACTTATGAAGTCCTTTATTTCTATCTATTGCAGGACAAACCAAAAAAAGCATTAATGGTACTTTCAAAATTGTCTTTGGTCTATTTTTGGTTTGATCTCTCATATTATTGTTCTAGAGATCTACAAGCAGTAGGGACCAGGATGAGACAATTTAAACTGATCACTGAGGATTATCAACTGGTGAAGGACCCTGCATATGCTTTGTCAGATTCTCACTCAATTGAAACAAAAAATAAAGCAAAAAGATTCAATCAAACCACTTAATTTAAAATCATAAGCAATGGCGACTGCACTTCTAAATACTAGGATACTCCTTAATACGTTTGCACTATGCGATAGTCACATCACAAGATTGAGAATCAATTTATAAGGGCATTTGAGGTTTTGTTGTTAGTTTTGAAAATATTAATTTACTGATTTTTGGATTGGTTACGTGGTATGATAAAGTTATTGAAAGAACGAAACAAGAAATTTGCCTTCTTTACTTCAATTTATTTATTATAGAAAGACTCTAGGAAGGTGCCTAAGATCTTATCTTTACGAGAAACTTAACCTCAATGAATAAAAATTATATTCCAGAACTTGTCCTTACTAACCAAATTTTAAACAAATATGGTGTGGGTGGCCTGCAGATATAGAAAGGATTTCAATGAATCATTTGTATTATAAAAAACACATGTTTTATAACTCTTAAGGAAAATTTAAAAGTGGAAACTTCAAGATAAATTTTATTGCTGTTCTGGTTTGGAGTACATGTGAGAAACATCTTTCGACTACCCACAACTTTCTCAGTAGATTTAATTTTTGTTTATTTGTTAACTAGATAAATATTCAATACTGATTACAAAAAACACGGTGGATCAAATAAAAAATTAAACATTTCCCAAGAATAACCATAGAGTGAATACTTTGCAAAAACTCCAGAAATTTTGGTTTATTGTAACTCAAAACCAACTACTACGAAAGGATGAATTATTAAACAAACAAATTCAGCTTCGTGGTACAGTTAAAAGGGTATCTTTATGTTAATCACTTTCTTTGCGTGCAGATGTTTCGGTGTTTCAGCCTGAAAAGAGACGTTTCCTACAGTTGAAAAGATCTCATCTATGAATTTGGGTGAACTAATTTTAATATATAAAAAAAATAATTTCTAATCCTGATTAAAAAAAATTTTATTCATCATAAAAACACGTTTTTCAACTTTTTCTGCACGAACTAATTGCAACAAAATATTCAGCTTATGGTGCTCTCTGAAAAGAAATTCGCAATATTACTCTTAAGGTTACGACTAAGCTATTCATGACTATTTACGACGCTAATTTGCCACCACAAACCTAGTTGATGTGTCAAAGTCAGCGTCCTGCTAACAAACCACTCATTACATCGGAGCTTAATAAATTAGCTCAACACAAGGTCCTCCACAATGGTTTAGGTGGAATTTTTCTTTGCCATACATCTAACACTGTGTGATGTCTAATATACTTGCTAACAACTTTAACATGGCTATGGGCGACACAAATTCACACATGCATACCAAGTACCAAGTTGTTTCAGAATACTTCATGATTGCGTGTTTACATCACACTTTCCTCATTGTCCTACATATTCTATGCAAATGCTTGTGAGATATTGAAGGCGTTGCTTTATTTATTCGTGAATCATGTGTTGGAAAATTCCTTTTGATATGCACCATCAATTAGATAATCGAAGTGCGATCTGATTCTCCCGCCCAAAGCTATATAACAAAGGACATGCTGTTGCTTCTTATTCACGAACATCATCCTAATTATTAGATGTAAATTAAGTGATGTACTTGTACGCCTCGCATGTTTTATATAATTAATAAAATGAATTTTTTCAACTTTTGACTTAAAGAACACACGAAAGATAGTTTTGCTGTGCTTGTAGACGAACTAAGGATAACGAGCGATCGTTATTTTCGCCTGGCTTTAATTTTAATTTTATTGTAGGAGTGGAGTTTTATGTTCATGAAACTCGGACACTATTTGGAACTCCGCAGTATCATTTATTTTCTTTTATGGTGCACCACCAAGAGTGTAATTAAAATAATGTAGGCAAAATAATTTCTGCATTCGAGTGAAACAAATAGGATAATTGTAAATTCCATTCTGACAAATTATTCTCCTGACCTACAAAACCAATTTGGAATTTCGCAGACCAAATTATAGCCGAGTGTGTACAATATGCTGCACATATATTAACCATTTTCGGATTTATTCGTTTTTACCCTGGAAAGATATTCATATTTAGTTGTACGGAAAAGATAATCATGTACGATTTTCTTTACTCATGTGAATAAACTTATTGAGTTCTTATATTTGAATACAAATAAAAAAAAAACGCATGATAATTAGTGAATATATTTTTATTCATTGACCTCAATTTGACAAACAAAACACGAAATTTCTACTCTTCGAAAAAATGACTGAACTCTAGTTTAACATTTCATCAAAAAATCATTTTTCTTTTTCTAAATATCCGACTTCTTCACTTCAATGCTAAACATTAAAAGTAACTCAAAAACATATATCGGTATAAAAATTATCTACACACAGTTTTGACACACATCAATGCTGTGTTCGCGACATATCACATTTCGACACTTATTGCAGGATGCGCTTGCTTTCCGCTTTCCTTATTTGATAAGGACAATACGTACAGTAAATACCTTTTTTTGGTTCAGGTTCCTCTACAATATCACTCGATGAACCGGGAGTATCTTTTGACAAAGTTTGGCATATATTTTTTCACAGATATCTTTTTAAAGTTGGGGTCTGTAATATCGTACCCACAAACGGCGATGAAAATTCCGTGCTCAGCTTCTGTATGAAAGTTTTACGATTTAAGGGCTTCTCACCTTTGCTTCTTACGTTATGGCTGTACATAATATAAGCATTTACGCATGCAACATTGATCATACCGTAAAAAACCGCCATGGGCCATCTATTAGTCTTCCTACTGCGCACATTTTGTCTAATGTGTCAACTCCACCCTTAGTTTGATTATAATACATAATCATCTCAGGTTTTCCGGAAACTTCGTCAATGGAAGCATCTTCAAGCGAGATGATAGCAAGTAGACCAATTTATTTGCATTAGGCTTATAGGATGCCAGAGTAAGGGGCCCATCAAAACAAGACAATGATGTTCCCACTGGTCTCGAGCCGCTGTTTTTCATTTCTTCCCGTATCTCGGGCTTATTCGACCACACAGTTCCCACCATTGTCAACTTATATGGCTCCTGAAGCATTTTTTTGCCAACGGAATCGAGGTGTGTGTCACATGTAATATTACGATGACTGCCATGTAGGGGCCTCGACAACTCTTTGACAAATATTCTCCGAGAGGTATGCCGCTTGCCTGAGTTCCTCTTCCCAAATAAGGTATTGCATAGACAATGTATTTTGTGCCACTATCACACAACATCAAGATTTTAATGCCATGTTACTTGGTTTGCTGGATATGTATGCTTCGAATGGACACCGACCTCGAAATACAAGCAACTGCATATCAACTATTACGTGAACTCCCGGAGTATAAATGCTGACAATTTGGTAAATGAAATGATCCCATATTTTACGGATAGGACTGAAGATATCAGTAGCTCGATGTGTGGAGCGTATGCGTTTGTCATCCATCCGAAGACATTTTACTAAAAAATCAAAACAATCGCGACTCATCACCGAAACATAAATGATTGATGACGTTGGTCAAAAAGCTCATTCGTACTCAAGTGGTCATCTTTTATCATAGCTGTTATTACCATGATTCCAAAAAGTGCGCGTATTTCATCTCTACTCGTATCCCGAAATGTAGCAGCAGCCATAGACTCCTTTCACTTCAATGATACCTCAGCATTCGTCCATCTTACGATTTCCATACTATTTCTTCGGTGAAAACATTTCGAAGCATGAAACAGGATCACATCGGTTACGGTATATGCGTGTCGGACCTCTTTGAGCTGTAACAATGTTCAATGCAGAAACTCGGCGGCTGCACCTATCAGGCTTCGAAGTCGACCAGTAATATTTATTTTTGACTTTGATAGTTTTCTGCGACAAAGATATAACTCGAAGATTAGGAGATAATGAACCCCACGACTCATTATCATCAACTAGTAGTTCTTCAGCTATCTCATCTTCAAAGGCTTCTTCTACATCACTTTCAATATCATCTTCACATATATGGCTTTCTATCTCACTATCAGTTTCACTGAACTGACTATCATCGTCCCTTTCTAACAGACCAGCCAGGATTTCATCGTCTCGTAAACCTCTGCTGGCCATAATAACTGAGCGTAATCACAAAAATATCACAACATAAAATTATTATTATGAAACTAAACTCGTCTTTTTCGAAGACTTTAAAATATTTATTTCACTGCGTTTAAATCCTTACTGACTAATTACAAAACATTGTTGGCTATTTATATTATTGCTTATCCTCTAATTTTAATTATATGTATATTGAGTTTTTATCATATTCCTAAAATCAGCAATAATGCATTCGTCTAGCAAGATATTCATAAAATCTTTGAGATGCCAACAACCTCATAAGGCAATTAAAAAAGGAAAAAGGACATGTAGTGAAACAGTAAAACTCCAAGGCAATTAAAATGGGATATGACGTGTAGCGAGTTTGAAAATGAAAAGCAATAGAAAAAGGATATAGTTTAAAGGATTTGAATAGATTAGAGGTTGTTATATCAGGCTCTCATATAACTACAATTCGTCCACAATTATTTCATATGTAAATACCCGCACAAATATATCTGGTAACTTGGGTTCAAAAAATCGAAAATTTTTTTTGCTTAATTTGAAAGTACAATGTCTTGAAAATATACTGTGAAAATTTAAGACAGAAATTCGAAATATTTCGGGAGTTATAACGAGTTTCCTAGAGCGCCTCGGAGTCCAACCTTTAAGGTCGACCGGCAGCTACAACCGCTTGGACCCTTCTATTGTTTGCGCGCATTTTTTATACCTTGACTCTGTTATTCTATCATATATATTTATATATATATATTTATGTATATATAATATATATTTATTTTAAAGTATATTTAAGTTAAAATTCACAGTACTCTGTTAGTATTTGATCGTACGTTGACACGTAAGCATCTAAGATGGATAGGAAAGGAAAAAAACGTGGTACGAAAAGTCCTGGAGATCCAGGCATTAAGCGAAAATTTCACGGTAATAGATACAATGCTGAAAAAGATGTAACATTTGTGAGCAAGTCTGCTGAAAAATTAAAAAATGAAAAAGATATTGAAGTAGCCATTGATGAGAGCTCAACGTACGCTCTTTTATGTTTTACTTTAGTATTCAGTGCTTTAGAAAGTGTTCTGATTTGTAAAGCTTGCAAGAGTGATATAAAATTTCTTAAAAAATCTCAAGTTGGATTGGGATTTAACTTGTGTATAAAGTGTAAGTGCGATGAATTTGCTACGATTAATTCTTGCCCAAAAGTGAGGAATGCGTTTGAGGTCAACAGACGTCTTACTTTTGTTATGCGACTACTCGGTGTTGGTTTATCGGGTATAAACATTTTTTGTGCCATGATGGATTTGGGACCAGGGTTAAGTAAGAGCGGATACTACAGTATCCTTGATACAATACATATTGCTGTTAAAAGTGTTGCTAAAGTTTTATTTCGTAAAGAAGCACAAGATGAAAAAAAAGAAAATGAACAAGAAGGAAATATTGCAGATGAAATAACAGTTTCGGGTGATGGTTCATGGGCAAAACGTGGCTTTACGTCACTACTAGGTATCGTTTCTTTAATCGAAAAGTACTCTAATAAAGTAATAGACGTTATTGTTAAATCTAAAGTTTGCAAAGCATGTGAAAAGTGGGTGGGTAAAGAAAATACAGATGAATATTTAGAATGGTACGAGGATCACCAGACTGAGTGTACGGCGAATCACGAAGGAAGTTCTGGTAAGATGGAGGTTGACGGAGTTATTGAAATGTTTCGGCGATCCGTTCAAGAGCTCGGTGTAAAATATAAACAATATATTGGTGATGGGGACTCCAAAACTTATAAAAATTTACTAGAAGCAAATATTTATAATAATGATCCTAAAGTTGAAAAAATGTGTACGTTTTACATGTGAAAAAGCGTATGTACAGACGAGTCAAAGAAGCTAAAAAAAACTTTAACGCAGCTCCAAAAAGCTAAAAAAAATAGAAGCTGCTGAAGAAAAATCTAAAAAAACGAAGAAAAATTATAAAGAAGAAAAAGAAGTTACAGCGTAGAAAGGAGTAACTCCGAAGAAAGGGACGACACCAAAAAAAAGAAGGATACCATTGATACCGAGAGCACCAAAGCTACCAAAAGTCTGACACTAACTAATAAATCAATTATCAAACTTAGTACTTATTATGGCTTAGCTATTATGAGAAATGTAGAATCGTTGAAAATATGAGAAAAGCTATATGGGCAACTTATTATCATTTGATATCAACTGATGAAGAGCCCCAGCATTCTTATTGCCCAGAGGGTCCCGATTCCCGGTGCAAGTATCAAAAATTGAAATCTACAGGTCATGAAGATACGTTTGTTCATCCACCTGCTTTCGATAAAGACACTGCAAATCTTTTGGAACCAATTTACGAAGATCTGTCATCAGATGATCTTTTGGAAAGATGTTTAGGAAGAAACACACAGAATAATAACGAGGCTTTTAATCATTGTGTTTGGAGTTTTGCACCAAAACATATTTTTGTAGGCCAAAAAACGTTAGAAATTGCTGCATTCACTGCAGCATGTATATTTAACGAAGGATTTTTCCCAGTACTAAAAATATTGGAAGTCATGGACGTTACGCTCGGCCCGTGCGCTGTTGCGTTTGCAAAATCCTACAATAAATCTCGGATTGCAAAAGCGGAAAATGCCACAGCAATGTCATCGAAAGAAGCCCGAAAGAGTCGAAGAGCGGACAAAGTTGCGGAGAATGATGCCTATGAACAGGATCAAGGCCTATTATACGCTCCAGGTAAAGACGATTGACGTAAGTATGAGTTTACTTATGAAAATTTTTTTTTGAACTTTAAACGCGTTTTTCTCAAAACATTGTTTTTCTGATCGGCCCGGGTCCTAACTTTTTTTCTACTGAACCGATTGCTTTCAAATTTTAACAGGCTGTTTTACTCTCTTATAGTTCTCGTCGGTACTAACGAGAATTTTTTCCACCCCTAACTTTTCATTTTACAACCCTTTCTTTGCTAAAATATAAGGAATTTTTTTTCAAAGTCCGCCATTTTGTTATTTACCCTTAAAATTTAACTTCAGTAGTTCCGACCAGAATGACATGCCTATAGATTAAGAATAATCAAGAATATTTGATTTCAGATAACATCAAGAGCCAAAATCACCCGGGGCACCCACGTGCATTTTTTTTGAGGTTCCAACTTCGAGTGACAATAATAATAGTAATAAACTATTAAATTTTTTTTTTATATTTTCAATATGTAAATAAAACCACTTTAAATATTCAAAATAATTCATTTTTATTTTCCTATAAAAAACCACCCTGCAAAGAAGTCATGAAAATAGGCATAAGTTACCAGACTACTACCTTAATTGGTGGAGATCCCGGAAACTCACACCAAAATTAAGTCCGGTGGAAATCCCAAAAATCACTTTAAAGATAATCATGCGTTATTTTTACGCATATGATCACTATATCCCGAAAATGTCGACACACTGCTGAACGGCGCATTCATCCCTTGAAAGGTAAAATCTAAGAATGATATGTCATGAAAAACTAGCAATGCAGCTGCATTGCCTAGAGTTGGAGAACAATTTTTCAAAGTTGTATGATTATTTTTCCAGAGTGAAGGGGATTATATGCCTTATACACCCCAAAACTGACCTATTTCTAAGAATTTAAAACAAGGTCCTGAATGAGGTATAAGTATTTGTTTTCTTTGGGTTTGATAAATACACTACCAAAATATGCGAAAATTGTTTTTATTTTTTATAGAATTGTTATCATTATGCCCGAAAAAGTTTGATTTTCCCATTTCCATCAAAAAATTTAACATGGAACGATGAGAATAATCCTCAACCGAATAATGATCTCCACGAAAAAATAAAAAAATAAGGTTTTATTCAGTAGACCAGTGCCTATCGTGTGAATCAAAATAAGCAATTATCAATCAAAATCATACATAAATTAAGGGAATACACCTTTTAGTGGTAAGCAAAAGTCTTTTTTCTAAAAACCCAAACAATTTATCGAAATTAGGTCAACAGACCTTTATTGTGCCAGTATTTGGCATCCTTTTACAATTCTTCCAGGACTTTAAAAACAAAATGGCGGCTCCCTATCATTTCTACAGCAACGCCTTTTTTTAAATGGCTTCGTGGCTGGACCGTTTTCTCCTGAAATTTTCAGGTTATGGTTATAAAAAAATGAATATAGAATGTTCTTATTTGAAATTGATATTTGACAAAATGGCGTCATTTTTGTAAAAATGTGGAAATTCCATAAAATAAAACCGCTCGAAAATTGTTAAAATAATAAGAATATGTAGTCTTCAAACAAAATTCTCTTTGCTTCCTAGCAGACACTAATTTGAACATACTGTAAACATTTCAAGGAAATTGAATAAAAAATGTTTGAGAAGGGATTAGATATCCCTCTAGTCTACAATGCCTGCACCATATATTTGGTCTTGCAGATTCTCGTTCTCCTCTTGCCTTTCCTTCCTAATCCTTTCCGATGTTGCCTCTGCTTCTGTGCTCTAGCAATGCATGTGGCGTAGATCTCATGGCACAAATTGTACACAATTTTCAAATTCTTCGTACTTAATACACGCATTATTGATGCAAAGCCATCATTATGAATACAGACACCGATATTGGTAGCTATATTGTATATTACATTACTTCTGAATTGATTGACTCGTTACAAATCTGAGTATAGACACCTACAGATGGTAACAGTGGATCATTATTACTGAGTTCTTCGCAAATTGGTTTAATGGCCTTATTTATACTTAATTGCTTGTATACCTCGATGAAATATTGATAAGTTTCGTCAATTTGCTTATTCCACCAAGTCCTTTATGTTTTTTAAAGTAATGTAGACAAGTACCCATGTGCTTTTTTACATAATCGATACAATCCTTATTTTACAATGAAGGTTTCATACGGATAAGGTTCAGTCACAACTTTGATGGTTTTTGAGTTACCCTCACCAACATAGTTTGCATATCTTTAACCCGTGCAACTCTTCTGTACGCCAAAACATTTTAATGACCACATCAATGTCCACCTTTCTGGCTTGCATAAGTTTCAATCATCAATCTTCAATCAGCAATCTTCAATCAGAAAACTCTTCAGTATTCGTTTTGTTTATCGATAGATCACAAGCAATGCGCACTTTTTGTTATACGACATAATCGACAACTTTCCCGATTTAGTTTCTAATTTGAATAATTCTACCAAATAAAGATGAAAACACAAGTCTTTCCCACGTTGCATTGTCCGATACTGTGATGGCATTCCTTTCGCCTTTTTCGGTAACTTATGTATTTTCTTCTTGTGCTGCTTTTGAAATGCAAGCATTACAAACGATTTAAATAACCTGATTGATATAACTACTATATCGAAAACAGGACGAGGCAGTTCCATTAATTCACAAAATACTTTTATACCGTGTAGCCCAACTTCGAGCATTCGGATTGCAAGTATCATACGCCGATTGATTTCATTGCCATGACCAACGTAGGGAGATCTTTGAATTTTTTTTATCTCAATATTTACAGGATACCACTAAATTGAAGACCAACCCTCGTACAGAAGATTCAATTCAATTCCGAAACCGCAATCCTTAAATACAACATAGTTTGAAATCACAGAAAAAACAGGAATACAATTTATTATACGATAGCCGAATGAGACATCAACTTCCGCGTCGTATAGATCTTGCGAAAATTTAAGTTTCTAAGCTGATGAACTGACATCTGTACCATCGGTCACCTCCATTTCATGGCAATTGGAAGGTTGCCTACGGCGCGCTTTCGGTTTTTTTTTTCAATTGAAATTTGAAATCCTTTTTTTAGTTTGATAAATCGGTTCATTTCCACTCATCGCTCAATTTAAAAAACAAAATCAACTTCAACACAACTTATTTCAAAATAAAACCGATCGTGTACAAACGATAGAAAATATGTAATTCAGCGTTCTCTACTAATGCTCAACTAACAGAACAGTTTAATTACAGTTATAGTGACAGTTACACTTTGATTTATATTTAAAATTGGCATTACGCTCTGAAGGAGAAGTGAGCGGTGGCGCTCTAATTTAAAATTTAAAACACTTAGAGATTTTTCAGCATGGTTAAAGCTTAAAAAGGTTTGCGGTTTTTGAAAATCGTTCAGTGGTGTTATGCCTTCATAACGAAATGGTGAAAAATTGAATATAATTTTTCAAAATTCAAGTTTGTTATTGTGATTTTTTGGGCTAAATGATGATGAAATAGAAAAATGAATATTCCAATACGCCCGTGGTTCACACGTTTATTGTATTGTATATAATAAGTCAACTCAATTAAGTCTAAAAATTTGTGAACAACCGATTCAGAAGGTTTGGAAAAATGGTTGTCATGGCATGAAAAAAGGGGTTTTGGGTAAAATGCAATTATTTTACCGTTGTTTTTTGAATAAGTAGGAAATCAAGGTGCTTACGGCTACTCAGTGATCTCAGTTCCATACAAAAGACCTTCATTTTCATCAAAAAAGTTACTCTCATGCATTCTATTACCTTAACTTAACTGAAAAGCTGTCACGATTTGGTTTATATATGCGAAAGTTATCGCGAATGTGGACATGTTCAAGGGCTATGGTACCGCTCAAGATGTCGGTGGTTTCCATTGTTTTCAAAAATTTTCTTGATCTTTCGTTTAAAACTCAATCTGCAATATGTGTTCCAATTCCAACGATTTATCAAGTAAGAAATATATGCTTAGGAGTTATTGGCCACACGCAACCACCTAAGCATATTTCTAATAGATCGCTTTCAAATCGTCAAACGATTTGACGTTAAATCTTAAATAAAATATTTCTAAGAATTTTCAGCTTCAGTTGGTCGATACTTGCGCCGAGAATCGCCACCTGTATGGCAGGAGGTATGCTGTATGAATTTTTATATATGAAATTAGAACATTATTTTACATTATTGATTGTTAGACAGAGAAAGCTGCAATAAGCTGGCCATATGAATCGTATCGTCGAACAACGGATAGCCAAAAAGATACTCTTTGGGAAAGCTGACTGGGCTGACTCGGTTGATAATGACAGTTCATCACTGCTTGGGTTTCAAAATTGGGAAGAATGGTCAAAGGACCGAGATAGTTGGAGGCGCTTGCTACAGAAATGCATGAGGCTGTAGAAGCTATCGTACCAAGAAGAAGAAGGGCAGTTGGTATGGAACAGTTTAGGGAATCTTATGATAAAACGTTGTCGTTGTTGCATCACATTACCATATCTTTTCCTGAACTTTTATGACGTAAAATAACTAAGCCATGAAAATTTTACAACTTTTTCCTCAACTTATTCCATAAAGCTCGGTTTTATTCAAGCAGAAACTTGTTTTGTTTAAGGTGGTGCTTTCTTTTTACTCTGAACCTTGTCTATTTTGACCAATTTTTTCTATTTTGATATATTTCTGCCGCAAATAATATTCCTCTCAACATCGTTCGGGACAACGACAGTGTAAACAGGGACCCGAAGAGACAGGAATATAAGGCATACCGTGGGACGTTTGTTCTTGAGTCAGAGATGAAGGGAGGCGTCGTTAAAAAAAACCTTTGAAGTCGATGACCAAATTATGAGACCGGAGTGGGCTCCATTTGCGGTAATGCAACTTATTCAAATCGTTACCCCGATCTGCTGCGTTGCAACTTGAACACTTGCTTGGAGGAGGATGGTTTTCCGCAAAGTTGAAATCATCCGAAGTTGTAATCACCACTCGCTGTGCGTGCCGAATCTAGTTACGAAAGTGCTCGAGGGAAGCCCTATCTACGGACGCGAACCGACCTGCTGGAGATTTTTCTCGACATCGTTAAGGCTTCCAACCGGGAGGAACTATCAAAAACTCCATCATGGAGCTTACAAATGTGGTGAATTGTACCGAAGATGATACTGCTCGTTAGAACCGCTGATGAAGATTGGCGAAGATGTCCAACAGAACGCAAAGGAATAGACATCTCATGAGTGCTCATGAAAAAAACTTTAAAATACTGGAATATATGATGCGAATTCGAAGGATACCTAAGGGTTCTGTACGAAACGCAAGCGGGTCGCCATCGTCAGCAGTTATCAATTCTTGGCTATGCCGCATGAAAAATCTTAAAGGACGAACTGTAGAGGGTAATTCTCGCCGGCGATGCGCGACTAATTGACAGGTCACAGGTGATGTGTTGACATTTATTGCAGAACTTAATGAACAGACACAATTCAGATTGAAGGCGGTGCTATGCATGTGAATAGATGAGAAAACAGTGATGAAACTTTCCGTCAAAGACGTAAAAACCGATGCTCAGGATTCTTTCTGATCTGAGAACACAGTCAAGATCTTGGGCTGGAAAATCGATTCTAAAGCCAGCTTCGTCGGGCATGGATCGTTGACGGCATATTCATATTTGTTCTGCGTTCGTAGTCTTTGTTAAGGTGTTCTTTATTTAAAAAAATGGGAGAAAATTTACAAACCAAGGTAAGCTTTCACTTATTTTGGTTGAATAACGTTAGATCGAGAATTAACTTGAAGTGTTAGTGCTGGTTAGTAGCTATGCTGTTCGTTTCTCGTTAAATTTTCTGGCTCTCTAACTCAATGGGTTTACCTAATTTCATTTATTTACATATTCAGGTGAAACTGCAAGGAATGTGTCAGCACTCAAGTGGCAAATGGCAACAGAGGCGGCAGATTATGAAGCAACCGTTGCTTATTAATGAAAGCCGTGGCTCCATACTTTTATACGGATCCAAAGTCCGGGCTGATACTCTGAAGAACGAAATGTTTAGTTCAAATTCAGAGGCAAGAAATCAAATTAAAGAATTCCGCATACCGTATCACCACCATACTAGAGCCGTGGTTACTGCTTGGGTGTCACCCATCATCCTCCAAGTAGGTTGACGTAGAAAACCCTATCTTCTGAGATATGAAAAAAAAGGGAGGTTCTACCTGTACGGGTTAAGGCCTACCCAGTCAGTTAAATACGCCTGCCGTACCTCTTTCGCCAAGAGCTGACGGTGGACACACAAGTATCCTCTCTTTCACAAGAGAATTGAATGACCACTCTGAGTCCGAGATTAAAGTCTGAAAAAAAGACTGAGAAGTCTGAGAGACATGATGATATCATCAATGGACGAATGGAAATTTGTGTCAGATTACGCTCGACTATTTTTAACAATAAAGAATGGAATCCTCGACAACTTGTTAGCGCAACCAGTGAATATCGTAAGTCTTATAATAGCTTCTACCCACCAGGTCCTTCCGTGCGAAAAAGAGACTCCTTCAACCGAAGTTGCGAAGTGACGAAAAAGCAAAGGCTTAGCCTAATGGAATTTGACATACAAGCCGTCGCTGGGAACTCTGAATGACAAGGTAGACGCTCAGCCGGTAGTCCAATGCTGGAAGATCTCTCTTAAGGCATAAAAAGCCATTTAGACCACTTCATTTCAAAAATAAAACTCAAAAATCAGAATGAAAAATACGAGGCTTCCACATTTCTTACATCCGTTATAAAGGATCTCATGTGGCTTATTGATGTATTCACAATAATTCGAAGGCAGAAAAAACTAGCAATAAAGCAAAAGATGCCTTTTATGTCAATTTATATATAAAAGGATAATGTATAGTTATCGAAACATAGGAAATATACATACTCAATAAGTTTCCTGCATATTAGACTCAATATCTATGCGTTTTGCTTGGATATTATCACAATTACAAATCATCAAATGCTCTTTTCTGGCCTAGCAAAGCAAATATATCAACTGGAAGCAAAATAATATCTATTGAATTTCTTGCTCTCAAACGAAATCACACGAATGAAGCATGAAATGAAACATTTCCCAACCACCAAAATATCTTTTTTATTTATTGATCTTTCATTCCTCATCCATTAAAATTAACATCAACATACATATTCATCCTGAGCTGCATAGTAGATCTGTCGCCTTGGTCTTTTGGCAAGCTGGATAGCTGGTCGGGAATAAATAAACAGGATAAATTATAGCTTGCATAAATTTGGTCATAACGGATGTACGCTGATACTGAGGGAATTATCTAAGCAGCTGACACCCTAGAGAAATAAATATGCACAAACAGGCGTTTGGTTTAATGGATCCACTTTGATGGAAAGAATAAAACTACCCCAAACGACAGTTGCAAATATACGCGAATACAGCTAAGTTGTTATGAGATTTAGGTGAAACGTGTCCAAGATTGTTGCTTTTATTGAATTCCTGAAATTCATATGGGGTGGCTGAAGATGCATTTCTTTTGAATGGTAAAGAACAACGTCGTCTTTATTTGAATTTTGATGTAAATTTACTTATGACGTATCCACTAGCAACAAAACTTACCTTACTAGAAATGCAGCATGTTTTCCTGAAATGGAAAATAAGAATTTACTAGACTAAAATAGTTGATATCACATTTTTTTAAAAATATGAAGAAAGTTCCAGATTCGATATACAGTAGGAGACAATTGACAGAAAATATAATCTAGAATATCCACTGTAGATAAAAAAATAAGGTTGCTTTTTTAATTTTTCTCTAAATAAATAATTTTCCACTGAATCTTAAGGCTCCATAATTCAGTCGTGTTTATATAAATTGTATCAATTGAAAAAACTGAAGTATCTGCTGATACCTATGTTGTATTACCTTTCAATAATTTTCAAATGTTTTGTAAAGAAAATTCGTACGTTGTGAGCCATGAAAAATGATTAAAACTCAAGTAAAATATACATATTATTCATAAAACGATTGATAAATTACTAAGCGTTAACGAAGAAAGTGAGAGAAAAAAAGTCTTACATACTCATATAAACTTGATAAATGAATAATAATAAAATAATTTATTTGATAAATGAAAAAATAAACCGAAAAATCATTGAGGCTTACTCTTAATTGGGGCTGAATTTTAGTAACGAATTTAGTGGCGTGCGGTCTCTTAGACCGCGACACTTTCTTAATTTATTTCATAGTTTAACTTCAAAAGGACCTGGGTCCAGTTAATATTAAGAAAAACAAAAAAAGAACTTTATGGAAAATTTTTTAAGGTCTTAATCTAAAGTCTAATTCATATTTTAGCAACAAAAAAGTTTTCTGAAAATTTAACAGAAAAAAAATTACTAAAATTCAAAATAGTAGAAATTTATTGACATTCGGAACATACTTGTTTGGCACATTGCAAGCAAATTTATCTTTGGCAGGATAAGAAAGTATAGGATAATTTTCTCTTTAATTTTGGAGGACAGGCTATACATGTTTTTCGTTTTGTTTCAGCATTTTGAGGTATTTGGTTCATGATACGCCTATCATGAACCAAATACCACAATCTGCTCTCAATATTCTTGTCAGTTTCGTCCTTATTTTTTTCTCGGTATTCGGTTAATTGTAACACCATCTTTTCATTTGACTAAGAACTAAATCTCGGGCCAAAATTTTGATGAAAATATTTCTTTCCATTATTTGTTGGCTATCAGATTGGTACCGGACATAGGCACTTATGTACAACATCGTAGAAAATATGGCCATAGGCCAACGTCGTGTACGGCGACTGCAGGTGTATACAGAGCATTTTCTTTCGACATCATCAACTCCTCCTTTTGTATTGTCGTAGTATTGTATTCTGGCTTCCCAGTAATATTTTCATTCAACTGAGAATAATGCCTTGAAGACGCCAGAAGAATCGTTTTCCCTCTCTTCGCGTAATAAGATAACAAACCTGTTCGACCAGTAAAACCGTAAAGTGAATTCTTTGGGGATCTACCTTTTGTTTTTTCCAACGTTCCGACGCATGTCAATCCTCGCGCATTCAATGCTTCAATAAATTCAATGGACGTAAACCAGTTGTCGCAAGTAATGAATCTGTTGCTCTCAATCAAGGGTTGTGACAATCTCAATACAGCTTCAGTTGGAGACAAACATTTCTTTTCCTCATTAGTCAAAATTCAACCGTCGGAACCTCTACCGCAGTAAATAAAGCCATTGTAGAAGTAGCTTGTTCTAGGATCACATAAAGACATTGATTTAATGTCATATTTTGCTGATTTGGTTGGCATGTACATGACAAGATAAGAACAGCTTTGGAAAGGAATCAACATTTCATCTACTGTCGCACATACTCCCATGTTGTATAATCTCTAACCATTAGAGACCCTGAATCTTTCTAATTTTTGTACCAGATGATCCAGGCAAATCTATTGCAAAAAAACTAGCTATTTCTACTGGATAAATAATAAATAATAAAAAAATCTAGTAATTTCTAAAAACGTAAAAAAAAACAAAAAAAAAATAGAAATGAAGAAGGAGGAAGGAAGGAGGAAATTTTTCATTTGACGCTTACAAACTATCACTTTTATGACTGCTGATCTGGAAACAAGCAAACTTCCCCAAAAATTTTCTATCACGAGTCTTCCACCCTTGTGTCTGGATTTTGAGTTCGATAAGTTGGGAGCCAGGGTTTCAAATGCCCAATGAGCAGCGAAACTTAATAAATCTCCAGTATTTCTATCATACATTGGGCATTCTTTTCCTCATCTTCTATTGAAAGTCTTTATTAGCACCAATTTTGAGAATCAAGAAAATATAACATCTAAAATGAGAGCTGACGATAGAAAAGGACTTGAAATACATTGATTACCGTTTATATATCAATGATATCGTTTGAATCGTTGCGACGACTAGATGATGATCAGAGGCCAATAGAGGCCCTTCCCAATATGAAAAAGTCATTAATAATTGATTTCATTTTATTTTTATCGATGGATATCTTCAAAGCACTCCCAGTGAACTTCTTTGCGTTCTGAAATTTTACTCAGTAACAAGGATGCACTCTTCCGGTTTTCTAAAATTTTTCCGTAGGTAAAGATATTACCTTCGGTCTCCTAACAGTGTGTAAACAAAATAAAAGTGTTTAGTTGTCAGAGCTCCAGAAGAGGAGGTTAGTTCATATATCGATTCTTCTTCCTTTTCCGAATCATTTGTTTGGCTCTTTCAATAACAATTGCAATGAATGTGTTGCTGTCATTTTGTTTTTGTTTCCACTTTTGAATAGCCTTCACATAGTTTGCACTTCCTTGAGATCCTTCCTTGAGCTTTGTTCGTTCCACCAAGTTTCACGAGTTCATATGACCTGTGCATCCATCTGTGCTTCTTTACTTACTGTCGAGCATAGATTGGTTACGGAGTAACGTAGTTTTGGCAACAAATGGAAAATAATGCCAAGAATAATGCAAGACGAGGTTTTTGTATTGAAGGAACAAAAAGGGAATAATTACAATAAAGTTTTTTTCTGCCACTTGATACCTGTAACGTCATGTTGCTTATATTGTTGCATTGGGATGTTGAATTATGAGGGTCGGATGTGGCAAACAATGTCAAAGCCATTCTTTCAATCAATCTTTAATAGAGGATCAAAATGCAGAAAATTATAATCAGTAATGAAAAACGGATAGCTTGCATATGTGAGTCCCAAGCATGCATGACTAACCGAACACTTGGTTTTTTGAATTATCTGAATGTACTTTTTGAGTTTGTATGATTGCAGTAGCATAATAATTTAGATAAGTAGATAATTTTTTACTGTTGAATATCTCATATCAATAGAAATTTAACTTGCGATGAGTACGTAATCAGTTAGGTTTCTTTCAATTTTTAATGGGTCGAAGCTAAAGACCTGTGAAAAAGACTGAGTTAAAATTTATAAAATCCACTATCTTGTGAGTATGGTAAACTGTTCAGTTCTCAAATTTCAGCAGAATCCTTCCTTCTTCTTCTTAGCACTACAGCCTCTCTCCACCCATGGCTACCTACAACAAGCGCCTTCAATTGTCTCGCTTCATTGACCGCGGCCTCGAATGTTCAAATCCGAGTAGCCATCAACTAACAGAGTCAAAGCAGCGTTTCCTCGGTTTGAGTACTGATCTCTGCCTTTTAGTTCTCCTAACGAATCCCTTTTTGGGTATCTTCTGTTCTTCCATTAATTTGCATGACCATCCAATTGCAGCTTCCACAGGCATACAATCGTTAAGACCTCCTGCTCGTCAAAAATTTCATGCAGCTCAAGGTTGTATCGAGTTCTTCATTGGTCCCCGTCTTTCAAAAGCGTTGTTCAATATATGTGCAGTCGCTTGGGTTAGGGTCTATTTTTCACACTCATAGCATAACATACGTCTTATGACAGATTTGTATACTTGGAGCTTCCTGTTCCTGTTCCTTCCTTTCCTGTTTCATTAATTGATTTGTAGCCCTAGTACTTTTGCTTTGCGGTCGAGTTTTATTTAAAGTTTTTTGTCGATTATTAGCGGCTGTAACAAAATGTTAATGGCATCCGCATAGGCAACCACTTGGCTTGGCTTTTTTTCTTGACCGGCAGCTTTCTTATAATAAATTTCAATGCCAAATTAAATAACAAAAGAGCCCGCCCATCTCCCTGCTTTCGCCCAGTACATGTGTCAAAGACGTCGGTGCAGCAGGATCTAGGAGGAATGGATGTCACTGTAGGACCTCGATGATCTTGATTAGAGATTCATAAGTTTCATACTTACATCAGCAATTATTTTTTTTCGCTGTAGGATATTGAAAAAAATTCTCGTTGTTTTTAATTTAAATAATTACTCTTTTCTTTGCGTAGATTTCTATTTGGTTGACGATCAATAACCTTTCTCGAACATTAATCATGACATACACCTTTATTAAATATTTGGCAAACATATTTCCGTTGATCCCGGCAATGCATCCTCTTTTCTAACCGAATATTTAGTTTGCAGACACTGCTTAGGAAACAAACACAAGAGACTGCACAAACGAACGTATACAGGACTATTACTCAGAACGAATTCATCGAAAATAAGAGTATAATTACCGCAGCTACAACGATTCAAGCAAAAATGTTTACATTAGCCAACATATAATCCCAAAAACATATATCAGATGCATGTCATCACCCTCATATCAAAGAAAAATATGATGTCATCAGTATTAAAAGAGTCAATCAATAGAATAAAAAAACCCCAGCCACATCACAAAATCAAAAACATCCCTATCAGTATAGGAAATGCTTAACAAACAACTTCTTACTTTATTTTATCTGCGAAATTCCCGTTTACCATGTTAAGATGTCAAATATTCATGACGGTGACATGAAAGAGAAGGACACCCCCTGTCTCCCTGTCACGTATTTTTTTTTTTGCTTCACAATAAAACAGCAACAGTCCCTAGACTCGTAAATCCGGTCAACCTTTGATAGCAAGGGTGTTTAAGCTTAGCCATTTGTCTAACTTAATTGGATAGCGATGGCAGGAAAGGACACACCTGTGAAGCATTTTCCGCGTATGACCGTGCAGGTCAAGTATGTTTAAAGGTCGTAGCTCCCAGTAGAGAATCAATTCACATTCAGAGTGCTGACTTGATTTGCTTCTGGCGTGACTTGGTGTGAAAAAATAAATAGCCTTTTTGTAGTGTCAGGAAAATAGTTTACAATTCAAATGTCTACGGGGATAGTCAGTTTTAAACGCTTGGTGTGTATTTACCTTTGTCACGAAAATGTCAGAGAAAGGTTTTTTTTCGCTTGTTGCTGATGAAAATGAGAGTTATGTTATGCTTGATATATGTATATAGCTACGATTTGACATAATTGAGTTGTAACGTCCTGTGACTTGAAAAACTGATGACAATATCGTCTGTACCCGAAAAGCGTATTCAAATAAAGTTTTCTGTAAGACTAAAATCAAGAATCAAACAAGAAGCAAATAACGAGCTAATCCTTACATAAGCCAGGACGCATTCTTGCTTATTATTACATTCCTTCCATGGATCGACAAGTTCAACACATTGTATAAGCGTGTATATAATATATTCAAAAAGAAAACATCTCATAGACCTTGCGAACCACTTTGAATCGTTTCGTAATTGGTTATAAATCTTTAACAGTCAATGCTCGCTTCATAGCAAAATATCTTTGAAGTACAAAATAACGTGGACTTTTTGAAACCATGGTAAAACAAACGATAATTTCATATTACTCTTCATCAGTAATCTGTTAGCCAGAGAAAAGAAGAATTGGAAGCGTGCAAAATTTCAAAGAGAAATGCTTAGAATAGTATTCTTGAAATGAAATTTCTATGAGATTTCTTAGAAACAAATGCTTTCATGTTTCTTGGGAAAGTTTGCAGCAGATTTTTAAGCTTTCACATGCATATCTAATCCCGCTTTTATTGTAATCTAATAATATATTTGTTTGAATGTGATTAAAGAAGAAGGAAAACAAAATTCCGAAAAGAAAATACATCTCTAATTTCAAATTATGAATTTTCAAACGATTCAAATTTATTCAGTAAAATTTGACGAAAGGTTCCGATTTTCAAAAAAGTCGAAGATAGTAATAGAAGGGCCAATGCGTCATTTATAGCACATGCTAAGTACAACTAATTATTGTATTTTTCCTCGTGAATTGAGGATGATTTGTTTGTCAAATGTAATTTCCATCAAAGTTTAAGGTTGGTTGAAAGTGGTTTGAACTATTAAATTTGATTTGCAGTGTTCAATTATCCTTAATAAATACTTAACATTAAAGTAAGTCAAAGTAATATAATTATGTATATTAATATAATAATATATAAATAATTATATGTCCTTACCATCTTTGACTTTACTTTGCATTCTATCGTAACCCAAATCGTCGAAGACAAAATGGATCCGAATTTCAGAAACGTTGTCCTTAGTGTCATTTTTTTCCCAAGTGAGTATAAGACTTCACTCTCGATCTTGCAAGTGATGATGGCAGCTTTTCAAAATTCATTATATTGATTGAAGAGATGATACCAACAAAACAAAAGAATTGTATTATAGCTATACAATAGCACTTACAGCAATATCACTCACGTCTGGGTTCTTCCAGACAGAGAAAGAAAACACAAGAGTAGATTTATATTGGCATTGCGTTTTTAGGCGAAACCCTACAGAACGGAACTCTCGTTTTACGAAGAAAAAAAGAAATGCTACCAATCCATATAGAATGCCATCGTATTCCAATGGAAATCGTTGAATTAGGAGTTTGTTCGAAGTATTAGTACTGATTAGCAGCCACTGTGTGGCCATACGATACCTTTGACTATACGAGCAATTTTCTCGAAATATAATTGTTAAATTTAGTATATGAAGAAATTTCACTTTGGCAAGTTGATAGTGATTTAAGTGACAGAATCATATGCTAGTTCCGAAACCCCGAAAAAATAAAAAAAAAACAAAAATTAGCTTAGAACTAAAGTTTTGAAATAAACCGAAAATTTAATTGTGTTTGGATTTAAAAAATTCATTTTTGTTTAAACGAACATATCTGGAGCTGTTGTATGCTCATCTTCAATATCATTACACTATTATAACCTGAATACATTTCATTTGGAGTTTTTCAGCTCGTATCTCCGTATGAGTGTTGGTTTAGTTATTACAGAACAACGGAGTAACATTTTACTTTGCGTTGGCACAAACGATTGGATTTACTCGAATATCATCAGTAAAATGGCCCACAACTTGGAATTCCAGCAGAACTGCTTCACATATAGAACCTCTATATAAGAACTCTACTCCTCTGTTTGAGTTGTAAAATATTGTTAAAGGACCTGTTACCAGTGGATTCCCGGCAGAGCGTTCTTTATCCTGTTCACTTAAAAGGAAACAAGTTTATATATGGAAGTTATACAGGCGTTACGTTTCTGCGTTCGTGTGTTCTTTTCTTTTCCTTAGAAAGTAAAGTCGTCAATACACGAATATTCTTGAATTCAATAGTTTAGCAGTTTCTCGAAAAGTATTCGGAAAAAACTAAACATCGACGTGCATTCATCCTTTGTACACTGCATGCAAGCATATGACAGAATCCACAAAAATGCGCTGTACGAAATAATGCTTGACTCTGATGCCCGAACAAGATTTGTAAACATTTTGAAAGGAATAATGCTCAACACAGAGTCCCAAGTTCAGGCAAACGGAGAACAAACTGACAGCTATGGGCTTGGAACAAGGATATAGACTTACCCCAATTCTTTTTCATATTATTAATATTACGCGATCAGAAAATTTCTAGTGAGTTGATGTTTAAGTTCACACAATTACAAGTTTGTGCAGTTGTAGCCAACAATCACAGATGTGGACAGGACAGGACAATCAATCTCAGAAGCGAAGAATCGAAGAATCATTTTTAAGTCTAGAATTTGAACAAACCTAAAAGAACTGCGAGTTGATGGCGAAAACTCAACTTCAAGCAACTCAAACGAGGAAGATACTCCAGGCGGGCAAAACCTGACCGTAAGAGCCTACAACTTTGGAAATGTGGATCACTTCCTTGAGCCGAAAAGGACGAGATTGGACTCCGCTTAAATGCCGCAAATAACGCCTATCACTCATACTTGCCGTTCTGAAGTCCGCATTAGTGTAAATTTCGGATTCGGCAAAATATATCGCACCTGCAAATCAATAGTCCAGCCTGTGTTGCTATGTGGAAGTGCAGCATGATCCCTGTCGAACAAATCCAAAAATTTGCTGGACATAAGCGCAAAACGCTCCAAAAAACCAACAACGCGAAGAAAAAAGGCTCAGAGTAGAAACTATATAACATCAGGGGCCTGTCATGAAAAGATTCAGGAAAACAAGTTGACCAACAGGATATAGAAGAAAAGAGCGTAAGGAAACGTCAGTGTTTCTAAGACTCACTGTGTATTTATTTCAGTTTAAGAGTCTTTGAGTTATGATAAAACATTTATCCTGTTCAATATAAATATCAAAAACCAACACTTTTCTGACCCAATACAAGATTCTGACTTTTCAAAACGGATCTGCTGGTATTTTAGTTCCTGTTTCATTGATTTATTATTTGCTTAAAGCTCGATCCAAGCTATTTTCAATTATTGAAAATATTTTGCATAAGCTTTTTTAGCCTTCAATAATTGTAAACATAAGGGTTGATGTGCTTTGAACTATTGTATGAAAATGCATATTGACAGTGAGTGATATACTAAAAAGACACCCAAGTAGACAACAAAGCAGATTCATTGGAAGAGAAAGTAACTGACTTTGAGATAGCTTAGATAGCAAGCGAATCGTGCAACAACTTACCTCAGTTATCCCTCAATATCTTGTTCGACTTTTTAAAGACCAATGAAGATATTAAGCCTAACCAACATATATATCACAACTATACATAGCACTAAAACTCTCGGCCGACTTCTCTTAGACAGAGATAGAAAAAGAAAAATCAGATTTACATTTGTATTGCGATTTTACGCCAGACTTTTCGAATCGAATTCACTCATTTCAGTCGAATACCGTTAGATGGGTAGTTGTTTCGAAGTGTTGAATACTACAACGCATTTCAGTAGGTTTATAAGTTCAACAGTAAGCTTAATGCCGAAGGAATGAGGACTGTCGTAGGATTGAGTGTCACAATAGACCTCTGTTAACAAGTATGACAGAAAAAATCGAGCGGCATGCGGCTTCGCTTAAAGTTGCTACAAGGCTCATGGACATAAAGGATAATTTGCAACGACCTCTAGATTCTCATCTCATCCTGGATGTGTAGACACTTAGTAAAAGGCGATTTCTTATAAAGCTGCAACGAAAAATAGATGCATTCGGAGTCAAAGCGATAATGGAAAGAATGACGAAGGAATTACGAATCTCAGATGGCAAAACTCCATACTGCTACTTTAGCTGGATAAGTGTGAGCCGCTGTCAGTGTCTCAGCCGGCAGGGCGGTGGATCTGGTAGAAAGAATGTTTCTCCCTATTGCTGGATTAAAGATACGATTCCAGTGAAGCCAACGGGGAGTGGCCTAGTAAAAACACTAGAACTGGGTTCTCGGTAAGAAGCAAAGCAGTCGAGATCGTTAGGATACGATACTATCGTACGGAGTATCACTATGACTTGGTTGTGAACCTCAACCCTGGAGGTATATTCAGGTACGCGGGAAGCTGATAAGCCGGCATCCTCGGATGGTTCAGTTTGTTGGTGTTGGTGTTGTTGGTTTGTTGGTGGTTGTGGTACATTAAGGGTGGCGTTTTCCCTTAAGAACGTCAGGAATAGCTGGGTTCAGGTACTGTTTTCTCCCAGCAATAATACTAGAAAGCTAAAAACTAATTGTGGAGTTTCGGCCGATTTAATATTGATCTTAATGGCTAAATTTCAAATCAATGAGACCACATAAAGAACATAGAGAGTTACATAGATATAGGAGCGCATGGGGGTGCTGTGCTATCCATAGGGGATTGCCTATAAAAATGTAATCTCTCGTAAGGACTTAATATTATACATGCAAACAATAATACATTAAACTTTAAGAGTTTAATATTGGGAAGACTTACACTTGGGAACACACTTGGGAGTTAAAATGTGGGAGAGATTCGGCGATCGAACAAACTTCGATAATATTGCAATTAGAACGAAAGCAAATATTGACTCGAGGAGTACGCTGGGACAGCGCAAAGAGGTAATCGCCTCTTAAATGCGCATTCATATCTTCGCTCAACCGTTCATATGTCTCATCTTGGTTTAGATGTAAACTAAACTCACCTTGATTCAATTCAGGGTGCAGCACTGAGGTTTTGCCGCGAGGCTTCGGTACACAAAAGTGCAGGTCAGTAGATTCACAAGGTTGTCAGTGTCTCAAATGGAAAGACCCTTTCAAGTTTTTGAGCTTGAAATTATTAGTTGACTAGCGCATAAGCATTTACCTCAACATTTTCACTCACACTTTGGGATTGTAAAATATAAGACTGCACAAAAGAGAAAATTGGGACTTGAATACTTGCGCTGTAAATAATGCTACAATGTTTTATGGCCACGAGTGGTTTTTGGAGGTTTTGTTGTGACATATAAAACCAGGATCACGTCACGTTTTCCTCCACTCAGAGGGTAAATATATCCGATTTCTTTCATATCAGATTGCAATCCAGCAATTGTAAGGTTCTCATTCCTACATTTATAAAAATGTAAAAATGTATAAAGGTAAAAAGGTATAAAGAGATACTAATCAAATTTAATACTCTCAACTTTTTCGAGAAAAGTGAACCAAATGGAAATCTTTCAACTATGAACAAGTCTATCGAATCGAAAACAAGAAAACAAAATTGAATTTAAAAATGTTGATTCATTCAATTAGCAACAGATAAGTACTTAAAAGTAGACCATTGAACAATAACCGAAAAATCCTTGGATACTTCTTTCATTAGAAAGATCCGGAGAGTCCTCTTCAAACTCAAAACATGATTTCAGATTGTATCAGTACAAACGTGGACAACATTCTCTTGCAGTTCCACTTCATCATCTTGAGACATAGCGACAGGAGCAAAAGCGGTTATCGATTAACAAGTCCGAAGAAGTTCAGTCAAGAGAAGACGTTTCACTATATTAACTCGGACTAGAAGCCATTATAGTCAACGACAAGGATAAATGAGATGCTGGGAGACATACGTAAGTGAATTTTATAAAAGTTCTCCGACAAATTGTGATGCGCCCTTTTGCTGGCATAATGAAATATGTTTTTAAACTTCCAAACATCTAAGAAGGTCAAAGGACACTCAGAGAAATTTTATTTATAGAATATTAAATTTTATTTACGTATGTCTAAGAAGAAAGCGTGAGCTAGTGCTATGATTAATTAGGATTATTTTAACCGCTTGTAACTCGCTGGGACATTTACTAATTTGTTAATTGAAAAATTTATTGTGTGTCTAATGGTCTCACTCAATGGGTCACAAATGGTCTTAGATTTAACTTGCTTGAATTTATTCTAAACATAAAACTATTCTACTCTAAACTATTCTATGCTTAACATTCCTTTATGAAATTTTATAGTCTAATATAGTCCATTCATACAATAGCAGTGACCCATGTGAAATATAATCTAATAAAGAAAAATAAAATAATTCATCTGATCAAAATCATTTTTAATGGTTTATTGCAGGCCCTAAAAAAGAGCTCCGTGATCATAATTAGCTAAATAGGATTCATCGATTTTATAGACTTTGTTTAAACGTCAATATAAAGAGCCTCGTGCTTGACTAAATGCGAGTAAAGCTTCACATACTTGGGCCCAGTTGGCAGCGTGGCCATGGCGTCTGTAATAACAAGTCTATTTATTTTTTAAAGAGATATGGGACTTTATTATGAAAAAAATACGGATAAATTGGTTTAATTGCCATGATATTGTTTTGATGAGAAAATTGATTCGCTGCCATTTTCTAATTTGAATATGATTTTGGACATGAGAATGCCACGACTAGCGTGGAGGAAATCCAAACGGGAGGTCCACTTTTCGACTAATGCAAGTAATAATTAGGGCTGTATCTCACTTATGACGTGGCCAATGTTGTCTTTTAAATCTCAAAGCACTTCGGGCTAGTCAGGCAAATTAGCAAGCAAACGGTCGATGTGTCTTATCAGATATGATTTATGATATGACTCTCTTCAACCACTTTTGCAGGCGAAGCAAAAACAATTGCGAACGTAGAAAAGTATTACTAAAATGAATCAATCTCTTGAATCCTTTCTTTCGCGGCATCTCTTCTGTTCACCATGAGAGTGTTGACATGCTTTTTTGTATATAAAATAACCCCAGTGAATCCATTTCTTTCAGTACCTGAAAAGTGAACATATACCAAAAATCCATTTGCAAAAATACTTACAATCACATGTTTGTAAGAAGACAAGAACAACTATGAAAGTATAAAAAACTTAACGAAGTCCATTTTTTTACTGGAAGTCTTATGAGTTATTTTTTGGCATCATTGTTGTATCCAAAGAATTTGTAGGTGAAGAAAGGTGACATTTTTTCAATTTAATTCAAAGCATATAAATTAATTCCCGCGAGTAAACACAGAGGCACAATAGTAAGAACTTCGACACTTCTTCTAAGAGATGTAGACGTGCAGTGGCGGAAAAGCGTTAATTATCATATCAATCCTAAAAGTAGAACCACACTTTGGATCTGACGTTATCAAAGTTTTTAAATGAGCCCCGGATCTGGTCCTTCAATTACGCGTGGAGTATATGAAAATGCCTTTTAATTCTACTAAGACCCATCATATATATCAGATGACTTAAACGCGTCCATCAAATCCCATTTGCATCCACCACGATGTGACGATGAATTTCGTGATCGAATTTCTGAAAATACCAAAGCACTGGGCATTGATAATATCCAAGCAGATCTTCGGCAATATGTCGGCAGCAACGCTTAGAATGCAATAATCTTATTCAATACTCCCGGAATCCTGAGCAGAAGCTGCACAAATGGTATACATCTATTATAATTCCTTCGCACAAAAAGGAGTTAAACTAAATTAAGAAAACTATGGAAACTACCACTTCCCTGTAAAAGATATAAAGAATTTAATCTGTTCTCAGAAAGCGATTGGTGTTTATGCTGTACGTGTTATTGAAGAATTTCAAAGAGGTTCAGACATTCTACTGTATCATCTGAGACTTACCAACCATTCGCGGTCAGGTAAATCACGAAGAAATGCATGGGATTATAACATGGGATTTTAATGTATTTACGCAAGAAGTGAAGGGCTTCCATACTCACAGATGACTGGACCACCCACTTAACACCTCCCCTGTCAACCTGAGAACCTACTCTGAAACAGTTTGACACATAACTTTAGAGCTCGTTTTGCTATCAGGCGAAAACAACCTGTATAACAAGCTGTGCTCCTCCTCTCTGACGGGAAGAGAGGAAGGAAGAGGGATTGCTAGACAAGTGATCTCCAAACTCCGACGCCTTTGGCTGCTTTGAGTTCATTTTATCTTTCAGGACTGCCCGAACGTAATGAGTTACGTTATTCCATTTGTCAACGAATCCAACAACCACTGTAATTAGACTATCCAGAGTGACTATCCAGATGTTTCCCGGTAGAGAACCCATCTTTTGTATCCAAAAAACGCGTAATAAGCATAATCTTCCTCCTGGGAGCAAAATCTGCAGGGGAGATACCGCCTTAGCAATCGTATGACGATCAGATTGAAAGCACTTATGCCCACTCAAAAGCTGGGGCAGATGAGAGTAGTCTCACCATGCCCTCTTTTCAACCACACGGGGATAAGCACACACGAGAGAATTGTTTTATGAGCTGTTTCTCCTCGTGGGCGACTGCTTCCTTGGAACTTTGTTTTGACTCAGGTAAATGGCCCGGCACTCCCTAGCAAAAAAGACGATATGTATCACTTCTGTTAGACACTCGCTTCCAAATAAGAGACTATTGAAAAATTGAGTACTTGCTAAGTATTTTTTTAAATTCTGCTTAAATCCATTAAAGTGAGACCACTAAAGACCATAATACAATTTCAAATTAATCGTTAAGCATTTCAACACATCCTAAACAAAAAGATGTTGATCAATTTTAAAACGCATCCATTGGTTTCTACATTTTATGTCGAAGTATATTGGTAGCGTGGGTGAGCATTGACGATCGGGGAATTCCCACATTTTGTTAACCAAGAAAGCACGTTTTTCGTGGCGCTGCCGCTGGGGCGAGCTAGCAACACGATGTTAGGGGAATCCCGAATTTGCTATTTGTTTACAAGGGCTCTACTACTGACTGCGTATTCTTTATGGGATTGTTTTGACAATTGGTCATTGGTTTCTTTGATTTTTCGTATTTGTTGTTTTATTGAATCTACAAATGGTGGCAAAGTAAAGTTGATTGTGAAAGTTTGATATTAAAATGTCTAGTTCCAGAAAATATTTAAGTGGGAGCGAAAAACAAAAGAGAAAGAGGGAGACTAAAGAAAAAAATAAAAAGCTACATAAAATTAGTCAGTACTTAAAGAATGATGACGTTAATAATGAAAACTCGAGTGAACAGTGCTCCAAAAGTGAAGAATTGGATGTTACTAAAAGTATACCAGAATTACCAGATGCAGCACCCAACACCAGTGTCTATCCAGATCCAGTACAACCACAACAAGGTACTAGCAAAAATCGAAGAGAATTATATTTTAGCGTGAATAATATTGTATCTTCGCCATATATTACTGATAAGGGTAATTTTAAAGAACTAACTGATCAAGTGAAAAGGATCGTGATTGAAAACGGACATTGTAAACCTAAGGGCCCTTTCTTAAAAGATCGTGACAATAGATCTTATCTAGAAAAACATTACTATATTCTTTCCAAGTCTGGCGTGAAACTTGAACGTACATGGCTATCCTATTCTTTAATACTTCAGAAGGCGTATTGTGCACCGTGTTGGTTATTCGCAAATCGGGCAAAAATACAAAATGTTTGGATTGAGGGCTATGACGACTGGAAACATATTGTAGATGCCATAGAAAGACACCAGACATCGAAAATTCATCTGGATTTTTGTCTTACGTATCAACAGTGGCGGCTACATGGAACACTCGATGAAGAGCAAGAATCCATGATCAAAAAAGAAAAATCATTTTGGCGCCAAGTACTTTCTAGACTCCTTGATGTTACTCGTCATGCAACGCATTCAATTTACAATGCACGCGATGGGGGGAACATTAATGTTCATATGACAAATGTCAAATCGGTGACATTTTAAATGAAATTTGCTGGAAATCGTTTTTGATTTTTTTAAAGTTTTGAATGTGGAATGTTCCTTCGTTTAGTAAATAAAATCCTTAACTAAGATGCACGAAATTTTCATTCATAATAACCAATATACTTAAAAGTGTTCGAAACCAGCTTGAGCTCTTTCCATCTTCCTAAATATTAATTCACTTTCGAGATATTCGACAAATTTGATCAGAACTTCCGCACTCATGAGTCTTCGCTGAGTTAGCTTAGCAAGGGTATAAATCACTTACAATGTTGTAAGTGAAAATGGAAAAATTGATCTACCAAAAACTTCTGAAGTTAAAAAGAAATTTAGCATATCAATAACCTCTTTTGCATATCATCATTGAGTACTAGTCAATGATGATATGCAAAAGAGGTTATTGATATGCTAAATTTTTTTGATACAGTTCAACAAATTTATAATTTTTTTTTAATCAAGAGATGGAATATTTTATCAAGTTTTATATCTAATACAGAAAGTGAGTCTTCAACTTCAATAACATTAAAAACATGAAACCCTACTAGATTGGCAGGACGTTATGCTGCTGTTTTTGCTTTAAAAGTTCGGTTTGTTGAAGTCTTAAAGGCGCTAACGAAAACAATTCTGTTAAATTGCAAATCGGATGAAAGAAATGAAGCTGTTTCACTCAAGAAGAAGATCGAAAACTACAATTTTATTCTGTTATTGGTTTTCCATTGATTTTCCATTGACTTTCCATTTTCCAATTCTACAAACTATCGATGCAGCCTCTAAAGAATTTCAGTCTAAAGCCACCGATCTTTCAAATGTCTTAAAACGTTTGAAAATTTGTCTAAAAGAATTGGAAAGGTATCGACATGAATTTGTAAATTTAAAAATTGAAGCAAATAGTGAAGCAGAAAAATGGTCCATCACCCCTGAATTTTCTAAAACTCGTCTGAGGAAGGTGAAACGCCATTTTGACGAGCTTTGCGAAGATGAGCGATTATCGAGTATTGTATTCAAATTTCAGTGTTTTGCAGCCTTGTATTAAAAAATTATTAAAAAAGCTCTAGAATTTGTTGATATATATTAAAAAGACATATCTGAATCATTTGCCAGGGAAATTCTCAGTTTTTGGTCCGCTTTCAAAGACGAAATAGAAAAGTCTTTGTGTATTAGATACCTTGCTGGTTCATTAATGGTAAAGAATCATTTTATGTCCTGCAGCTTTCCTGAAATATACATTGCATTAATGTTATTTGTTACAATTCCTGTGACTACCGCTAGTGCTGAACGATCATATATAAAACTAAAATTAATAAAAACCTATTTAAGAAACTCTATGGGACAAGACAGGTTATATAACTTGGTTATACTGTCTATTGAAAATTCTATGGCCCGATCTTTAAACTTTGATGATGTCATAGACACTTTTGCGGAACAGAAAGCTCGAAGAAAAGATTTTTCTTAATAAATATCTTATTGAAATTAAATTGTTATTTTTATTGCATTGTAAATGTATGCAGGTTTCCTCATGATGTTGTTCCTTCACCGAAAATTTAGCGAATGGAAGATGAGTGTGAAGTCTCCAATCCGCATTGGGCTAGCGGATTGGATTGCTTACTGATAGGGCCCCATTAAAATAATTTTCCACGGGCCCCAGATGGTATAGTTACGCCACTGCTGTTGGATACGATGATACAGTCCCAAATGCTCACTTTTCTGAGGCAATGCAAGCCGCTTTCGGACACCTACTTACTGGGAGCGTCTTCCGTACAGTAACAATGATTCAACACCACTCTTCAAGAGGCGTCTTTTTGATGGGCTGGGTTCTCCTACATTGGACTCACAGCCGATGCAATCCAAATAGCGTATCAACAACATTCAAAATCTTAAGTCTAAAATTTTCTTCTCTGTCAAAATGACATCTTCAGATTTCTCGAGTGCTAAATCGAAGCCATGCGAGGTCATCCAGTACTTCACTGATTTCGTGTAATTTTGAGACGCAAACTATACTTTCAAAAGGAATATCCTGTACTTAATCATGCTTCGTTTCGGCAAACCAGTATAACAAGTCCATCTGGTCAAAAAAAAATTAACTTCAACATAACCAGAACAGTCAGAAATCATTCTGACTGGTATATTAAAAACAAGGGCGACTAGAGTGAAGCAAAAAGATGACTTGAATGTATGGTTGTTCAAATTTTGTCTAGATTAAAACATTTAAGCGGTCTTAAGGATCGAATCAAATTGTATTTTAAGAAACGATATGAACATCCCATCCCGGTCGTCTTATCTCACTATACACCAAGAAGAAACACAGATCAAAGAGAATAAACCCTATTTTATGCTCCGCAAAGGAAAAGAACTTTTTACAAATCTATCACAACGTCGAATCACCGAGGACCAAAAAAAAGATTGGCTGATTTCGCATACTTTCGTATGCAACGAATAATGTAAAGCAAGTAAAAGGATTCAGCTTGCGCTTCAAACTTTTGCTTGTGTTCTGCCAATCCATCTGCGTGCACAGGAGATTCAAATATCAATTAGAGAAAGCGGTTCTAGGGCCTGTTTTATGCTACTGTTTCGAAGCGCAGGCCTCGACGCAAATGAAAACATTTAAGGGAGACTTTGTCCTTGAAATTTTCAAAAAATAAATTTTTTTTTATTACGGATTCTTAGTCTACATGTAAGTAGAAATAAATCTGTCGAAGCGTTTCCCGGAATTCGAACGTTTACGATATTTTAAACGCGTTTGAAGTTGACACCGTCAGCGTGCTCTGACCGTCTTAGCGGGGCGCCCGGCTAGCTGGGTTCCTGCAAGTCTCAGCGCGTCTGACGCAGGTATACAGAGCCTTTTATGCTTAGAAACCTTAGCATAGGGTCCCTTCTTTCTCCTTTATTGATTTTGGAACGGTTATTTCAGTCTGGCTTCGGCATTGAAAGCGAAAACATTGTAGCGTCTGTGTTTTTTGTTTTTCGTTATTTTCAAGTAATTCATCGAAAATTTGTGTGCAATATGCCTCGAAAGGGTTCAAAAGATCATCCGAAACAGTACGGGCGCAAAACATCGCATCCGCAACCCCCTAATAGCAGGGAATTCGAAAAGAGCAAGTCGTTCGCAAGCACGTCAGCGCAGAAAATTGTGGCAAAAAGTGGCAAATTGGAAAGTTATGAACTAAGTGTTGATATAGTGTACTGTTTTTTGAACTTCGTATTAGTTTTTAACTTTTTATCCGATAACGTTTTGTGTAAAGAGTGCAACGGACGAATCGCTTTTTCCATGCGTGATCGACGAGGCATCGGTTTCAAACTGAATTTAAAATGCGAGTGCGGGGAAAAAAGTGTTGCCTCGTGTCCATTTATCGGTAAAGCTTATGAAATAAATCGCCGAATCGTGTTTGTTTTCCGTTGATTAGGCCTCGGAATAAACGGTTTGAGGAGGTTTTGTGGCATGATGGAGATTTGCAGCGGAATGACGACCACAATATATTACGCTTGTATAGAAAATATACGAATCGCGACGAAATCGGTTTACGACATGGTTCTGAAGAAAGCTGTAGCAGAGGAGAATAAAGAAGACGTTTCTCGAGGAATACAGGAAGATCACTTCATCGTTTCAGGAGATGGCACGTGGAAAAAGAGAGGGTTTTCATCTCTCATCGGCGTGACTAGTCTCATTGGATACCACACGAAAAAAGCTGTCGACGCCATGGTCAAATCGAAGTTTTGCCAATCTTGCAGATTTTGGGAGAAAAAAAAAGATGAAGATCCTGCTGGTTACGATGAATGGAAGGAAACACACATGGAAACTTGCACCGTAAACCACGTCGGTTCCGCAGGAAAGATGGAAACCGACGCAATCACCGAAATGTTTCTCCGATCGGTAGAACTGCACGGAGTCAAATACGTTACTTACGTCGGAGATGGTGATAGTAAAACGTTTAAGGGATTGCTTGAAGCCAATCCCTATGATGACGTTGTTGTCAAAAAAAAAAGAATGTATTGGTCACGTCGAAAAAAGAATGGGAACGAGATTGAGAAATATGAAAAAAGGAACGAAGGGACTCGGAGGAAAAGGGGCAGGCAAACTCACAGATAAAACGATCGGAGAACTCACTAAATACTATGACCTTGCTATCCGCCGAAATTCACATTCTGTACAAGCCATGAAGGACGCGATATGGGCCACGTATTACCACAGGAGCTCCACGGATAAAAAACCCCAGCATGAAAAGTGTCCACCAAGAGAAAACAGCTGGTGTACGTGGCGTAAAGCTGAAGCGTCGGATACTTTGTCTTTATATAAGCACAAGGATTCTCTTAGTGACACTGTTCTGAAGGCCATCGAGCCAATTTACAAAGACTTGTCGTCGGACGATTTGCTCGAAAGATGTTTGGGTGCTCATACTCAAAACAGTAACGAGTCACTTAATAATATGATTTGGATGCGTGCGCCCAAACATATTCATTCCGGCTCAGATGTGGCCAATATTGCCACGGGATTAGCAGTGATTGTCTTCAACGAAGGTGAGGAATCATTGTTAATTGCCATGGATGTCATGGGTGTCCAAATTGGCACATTCGCCGAGAGCTGGGTCCATTCACGGGACAAAGCAAGGATCGAGCGCGCGGAGAAGCAGGTGACCGACGCAGCAAAAAAGGCCCGGATTGAGCAGCGGGAGATCTTAGCGGCTCAACATGAGCAGCTAGAACAAGAGGAGGGATGCTCCTATGGACCAGGCATTGCTGATTAGCGGTAAGTATAATCACATTTGTGTAAACACATTACAAAACTTTAAACGCGTTTTTTTCGAGAACACGTTCTTAAAAATGGCTGACATTCTCCTGACCGCTGTAAATAACATATCAACCTGAAATTTGGAGAGCATACTCAAAAAATATGTCTTCACGGAATGACGGATCGTTTTTTCGATACATACATTTTTGCATTTATTATTTATCTTTTTATGCGAAAAAAAAACGCGAAAATTCGATTTTTTTTTTTAATTGCCGCCATTTTCTGAAATTTGTACTAAACGGAAAATCCAACCGTCATTCTATGACCAAAGGGTCACAGATTGATAATATGCTTTGAATTTGTGTTTCAGATCAACAAAGAGGGGGAAGTGATGTCAGCCGTTTACCTCCCGCGATTTGAGGACCTGTTTTCGCGGAGCTGCAACGGCCGCCATTTTGGTTTTTTTTTTTTTCAAAAAAAAATTTTTTTTAACGTTCTGTATATCTTGAATAAAAGCAAGAAAAAAACTGCACTCAAAAAGCTTTACTCGTTTCCTTAAAAATAAATAAAATGTAAACACCTGAAATATGGCACTCCAAGGGCAAAGTCCCCCTTAAAATAACTGCATTTTAGAGGCGGGCTTTGGAAGCAAAAACAAAATGGATCAAAATGGAGTACGATCAAAGGCGAATATGGTACAACTACGAGCTGCGAGAAGATATTAAAAGATATTAGAAGTGCAGAAGCTACAATGAATTCGATTGTCCAATAGCGGTTTGAGGATCGGGTACCTAACAAGCTATTCTCAAGTAAGGCGGAAGGAAGAGGATTAATAGGAAAATCTCGAATGCTCAGGTAGAATTGATTGAGGACATAGCAAATCACTACTTGAATTTACGAATTGGTAGTCGGGATCAATGGAAAGTTGGACACATCACAAAAGGCACTCTAGAGCCTGACAGTCGCTGTAATGTCACGATTGATAACTAATTAGTCCAATCCATTCAGTGGTATTCAGCCTGAAATGTCAGTAAACAGAAACTGGAAAAGCTGGAAATCATAAAGAGAAATTGGTTAGCAGAATAGAACATTGAATCGTTGCAGATACTCAAACTGGAAAGAGATGCAGAAATTAAGGAATGTGTGTTTATATTTACTTTCGCGAGATTATTCATGTGAATCAACAAAAGGATTATCGGAGTAAATAATATGAAAAAACACATTATCCTTTATTCACATCTCCACTTAATTGTATAGCAAGTCAGAGTTGAATAGCATAGTCAGATCTTTACAGTCAGATGATGTCGTCATCGTTAATTATACATGTCAATATTTTAAAGGTAGGTTTGGTCACTCATAATAATAGATCAGTTCAACACAAGCTACTTTTTTAGTTGCAAAACTGCAGAATAAACGCAGAAAGAAGGTGAATACTGAACCATTCATTCACATTGAGGCCACATTGAAGATTTATTGACTTCCAAATTACCAAGATCAGCTTTAACATACTCTTATGCAAAAAAGCAGAAAATGTTGGTTCTTTACTGAATGAAAACTATCACTGATATTACTTACAAAGTCAAGTACCTTACTAACTATCCTAACAGGGATTCTAGGCTTCACATAGAACAATAAATGTCGCTAAAAGAGGCTCACATCCTCAAAAACCTATATATATGTTTAAAATATAAATAAACGTATTTGTAAAATCGTCGATCCCCTACGAAGGCGAGACCCTAACCCCGCTCCAACTCACAGGGTTGAGTATGTAATGCCTGCACCAACTAAAATAATTCCCAGCTTAACTGAGATAGAATCAAATTCTGAAAAAGCTCTTGTATTACTTCAGAATGGACTCGCTACTATGTCCTTTTTGGTTTAGGTAAATAAACATCCTTCGAGACACTGCTTTGTATGCAATCGCTAGCATAAATGCAATCAGTGTAATGGAAAAAGTCACCAAGTTTCAGTTAAAGGCTCCATAAATGCAACAAATAATAATTCGTGATGATCGAGCCTCAATTGACTGTATCCTGTAAACTGAGAAAAATCTTTGGAAAATAGACCAAAAATGTGAAAGCAAAAAATACTAGCTGCATAGAGTGACTGGATCAGAAACGAATTCAGTAAAGTCAGGATTGAAACACTATAAACAGGAAACGACTGGCATACAAAAGCTCCACCTAAGATGCACAAAAAGAAAGCGCATCGAAATTATAAAGGCCAGAACAAGATACTGGGAAAAAGAATGAATAGTAACTTCAATCAACTATGGAATGATTGGCCATGGGCCAACCTAAAGGAAACAAATACAGCTCCAGTTTTGAACCTACATCATTAAAGACTCGACGTAGACTTAGACCAGACCTAAGCCATTAAAAACTCGGAACGATTCTTCAAGTCCTGTTAAAATATTAGGAAAAACACAACACAAATCGATCTTAATGGCAATTGTACTAGTATTTGGTCATCTGGTTATGAGCTGGTCCTACGTGTAGCTATGATATAGCTAAGGTGCTATGATATAGCAAAGCGTTACTAAAGTTAACGATGCACTAGACAACAAGACAAAATTATTCCAACAAGGAACGTATAGGGCTATATAAATTAATGGAAACTGAAATAAACTCCAAGCCCTTTGGTCACTGAAGCTCGAAATTTCATAACACTAAACGGAAGGAATAATTGGTGGTATTTAGTGGTATTTGTGCAAGGAAATCTAGAACCAAAGAATGAAAGAGTATCGTAACAATAGTTTTATAAGGATGACTGCCATAATACAGACGGCTGACCTTACCTTAGTATGTTAGAAAATATAATTATCTTAAAAGGAAGGAATTAATCAAAGGAAATTAAAATAAAATAAAACATAGCAACCCCAACTTAAAGCCTGCAACAATCAAAATTCTTAAGTATGGTGTACGAACTTTCTACAATTACAAAGATCTTTCCAATAAAATTGGAATGTGATTGAGTTCAGTGCTGGTTCAAAACTTTCAGATTGTAATATGTATCTTAAATTCTCTCTGGTTTTTAAGTCGGAAGAAAATCAAATTTATAAGAGTGATATAACTGCAAAAAAGAGGTGGTCAAAGAACTATGGTCACTTTATATCTACCTTACATTAATCCAACAATCCCAAAGTTGGAACTCGATTCCACCAGTGGAAAACGATCACGAGGGATCATCTATTGCGATATCCTCACATATCATGGAGCATAGACCACCACAAACTGCAGTGGAAGAGGTGAACGAGCGATTGATTTTCTAATCATTACTAACCACAGCATATGCTCAGTACGCTCTCTCCCATACTAGAATTAGCGCCGAGGCTATCAATTGGGTTCATATCTTCAAAGAAGTACTGGATTATTTGCCGGAGCCACATTGGATCAACTGCGAAATATGAAGATCTTGAAAATTGTTTGCTCTTTGATTTATCGCAGAGTTACACCCCCAACAACCGAATGGAGGTTTTAACTCTACCAAAGGATTGAACATTTTGCAAACCGTCAAAGCCACAGGTATTTCTATTCACAGGTATTTCAGGTCATTCTATTTCACAGGTTTCTATTCACCATCATAAAACAAAAGAAGGTCGAATCCTTTGACTGAGGAAATAAGAATCCCTCATAGTAAGATTGAGGGAGTTTATGAAACGTCCTGGCTAAGGAAAACAATAATACAGAGCAACGCAGGAACATGTTGCTTTAACAAGGTAATAAATCATGCACAGGCTAGTATCTTGGGTTCATTCAGGACCAACACTTCCCGCGCTCAACGAGCGAAGAAATCGAACAGGAAATCGATGCAACTTTTTATTCAAGCATTTACCCTGAAGGAATTCAGAAAATCTGACAAAGTTCTATACATCACCAACACTTTCAAACCGCAAAATTCGCCCGGAGTTTAGTGAGCATATGTCATAAACGCAGTCGTTACATCGACACATGGAAAAAATACGAAGCCTCACTATAAAAAGGATATATCCCACTGAATCAGACAATGGAAAATTAGGTTTCAAATAAAAGTAGGCTTTAAACCATAGTTTGATATCGCAATATAGAGGAACATTGAATAATTTTTATGGATTAGCTTTTCACTTTGCCGTTGAAACCATCATTTTATGTTGACAAAAATTCAATGGAAAACATCGATATTTTCACCAGTGATCAGCCTTTTGCTGAAAAGTCACTTAAAGTGTGTGTCAATTTTTTGAGCTCAAAGGACATTTAAGCCCAATAATAGTGAACTGAACATGATAAAATTGGCAAAATTACATACGAACATTTGTGATAACATGAATTCTTGCATACAAATTTTAGAATAATTGAAATACGGTATCAGAAACTATCAAAGACATATCTACGAAATTACGCCGTAAATAAACTTGCGAAATTCTCGAAATTTCGCGATTATTATATGTACGTTAAAGAAATCGCAGTCTGTAGAAATGTTACCCTCGAGCAACATTCATTCGAAACATCCGCGGTTGAAATTCCCGTACATACTCGTACTACTAATATAGTAAAAGACTTCTGACTAAAAGCGAAAACCTTGACCCTATTAGCATGTTGGATTCCTCCTTGTAACGCCAGTCCTGAAAATATTTCTGTTTTTGAAATAATTGTATGCTTAAACGTAAGCAAAATTTATAGGATTGAGAATCGTGTGTAAGAAATAATAAATGAATGGTAATCCAGTAGACATTCAGCGAACAGGAAGCTTATAAAGTCACATGATATTTTTAGAGCGGCTCATTAAAGGCTTGGAACGCATTTGAAAACCTATATTTGTATGCCTAAATCATAGTCCTTGTATTACAAATGACGAATACCTTCAAAATAATTCGACCCAAGACTAAGCTAGGAAGCAAATAGGATAAAGCTTCAAACAGAATGAAAACCCTTCTACTTGTTTTACTTGTTTGTTTGTCTGCTTAGGATGAAAGTTCAAAGGATTGGGCTCTCATAAGAATCATTCTAATGATTCTAATAACAAACGTTTGATGTTTTCTTCATCTTTATTTTCGAACATACAAGGAAGTATCAAACTGAAACGTATTAAATATCAAAGAACACTCAATGGGTTATTCTTTTTCCATATTTAACACCTACCAATTTTGTTCAGTCAGAGAAAGCAAGAAATTTTGAAAATTTCTCTGAGCTCTCATACTAAATATTTCACTGAAAATTATTTAAGCATTTACTGAGTAGATATTTTTGGACTTGAAATATTGCTTCTTGCAATGCGGTATGTGCAGGTTACCACACACGATACTAGTCGCAATGCTGGGATATTTATTTGAACAATATGGTTGAGCTCTACATAAATCTTAATTTAAATTTATGTTTTCAATGCAACATGAATTGACATTTACATTACAAATATTTCGATGGACTCTTGCATGAATTCAACCACGAAATTCCGTTTTGTGCTCTCGCAAGAAGTCTTATGCCTAAAGAATTCTAATCATATTTGTAATCCTTATAAGCAAGCTTTATCTTAAGTCCTCGTTAGTCCTCCCAACTATATCCACTTGTCGGGATATGCACCAACATGACTAATACCTGGGATTTTTACGTGTTTATAATATACACTAGGGAGCTGGAAACCTATCTCTGCCGCTAACTCTGCTATCTGTTATTGAAGCCTTTTCATATTATTTCTAGACGGTGGAAGCCTCTTTTTTCTCTCATTTTATCTCTCATTATCATATTACATGCAACTGACTTCAACATCTGCCTACCATAATCTGGTATAATCATTATTGCACAATCTTAAACCTTATTCCAGTACTTTCAAGCTCTGGGGTCATCCTTTTCAATTGAGCCACAGAAAGATCTTCCCCTGTATCTCTTAAAACAGTCTATAATTTATTTGTTGATTTGGCATTGAAAATGCTATCATTTGTTTTATTTCCACATATATTTATATCGGGAGTGAGTTCCTCCTTGCTTCAAAGTCCATAAGCTTCTGATGCTACAAGGTCTTTCCTTAGAGATTTTTATACTAAGCGTACATCAAGTTTGATTTACCTTTAACTACAATTTAATTTTCAATTTTTATTTTTTATTACAAGCTTGCATTTGTAAGTGTTATTTTACTTTTTTTTTACATGTTATTTATCCTTTTGTGGAAAGAATAAAGGAAGAACACCCAGAGTGCTATTTGACTCTGTCCAGGAGGCCAAGGTATCCATTTCGCAGCTCATCATATAGTCTTGTTTCCTTTGGCTGTCTCAAATCCACAGTGTTTCACACACGTCTAGTTTTCGCTTGTTTCTTTCTTTCTTCACTATCTTTAGATCGTTCAATTATATTTGATGTCCTTCTCTCTGTCCAACTCTTCAGTTGAAACGGGACACTGCTTGAAATTAGCTGGAGGTTGATTTGTTTAAATACATCTGAAGACTTCTGTTAGATCCGAGTTTACGACCATTCTTTGCCATTATCCTTGTTGTTGCCTTTTCCTTTGGGTGTACAGCGTAGTAAAGCTGTCTCGTGTTCTTCTTGCTCTTCTTCTTCTTGTTCTTCGTGTTCTTCTTGCTTCAATTTTTTTCGTCATTCCTACGATCGCCTTTGTTTCATATACTATTTTCTCTGATGTGTCCAGAATGCAATTGATTTCCTTCATTCGGTTTTCCTTGCTCAAAGGTACTGCCAGCATCATTAGTATCCATGCTCGGAAAACTACCATTATATGTGAGTATCTTTTTTTAATGTCCGTGGCATGGTCCTTTGGGTTGTTGAGGTGTTTATTTGATTTTATTTTTGCGCTGGGCCTGCCAATTTTTAAAACTAGAATGGGTACTTCGGCATTAGTTTCTTACTCCATTGTAAATTTGATGTTGTTGTGAATGTTAATTAAATTTCGGCAGCAAGTTGTTTATATCTTTTTACCGAACCCAAACCTTTGGACGAGAACGGAAAAAGAAAGCATAATTTCTTTCTCCATTGGTTCTTCGATTCAGTTCATAAGAATTTAGCTTAAAAACGATGACATAAGGTTGGTTACCCATTGGAATTCCAGACATTTGCTTGTACCACTTTCCTTTAAAAGTGAAATAATTTTTCGACAACTTTGTGACTCCGCTTGCTTTTTTTTTCCTCCTGGTTTTGGATCTTCCAAAATCAGTTGATCTTCTAAGAATGCTAGAGCTTGCTTCGCGGGTATGCTTGAGAATAGCGCCTTGACGTCAAAAGACAAAATTTTGTCCTCACTTTGCAAACAACTATTCTTCATTCGCTTTTCATTCAGTTCACCTCGGTTTTTAATGGAGTATTCGTTGGCCAGCATCCCTACCTGTTCAAATTCTTGTATCAAGCGCTTTGCTAATTTTAATGTTTAATCATTTGTTTATGTAACGATTCCGACATCTCCATGTCTTTCTTGTAAGTCTTTTGTTGGCATTTGATTTTAGGATGCACGGCTAACGGGTTGGTAACTCTCAAGCTTTTATTTCGCCAAATAAGTCCTTGCACTCCTTTAGGGCTCTTTCCACTCGTTTAAAACTTCCAGGAAGTGGATCTTTTCTCAGTTAAAAGAATTCCTTGTTATTCGATTTTTCAATCACGACCATTTCATACTTATCATCTTCCATTATAACCCGTTTATTTATCGGATTTTAGATATTAGACTGGTTTTTGTTCTAGTTGTTTAAGTATCTCTACTTTATTGTTTGCCATTCTCATGACCTTTGATTTCTTATTCAACAAATTTATCGTTCTTTCTCTCACAAACTCCTTGTTCTCTGTCGGTAGAAATTTTATTGGTGCTTCCACTTCCATAACAATGTCTTGCTATGCGGTCATATTACTGCTCACCACATAATTAAGGCCCATGTTCAAAAGTCGAAATTGAATTGCAGTCAAAACTTCGATGTCAAAACAATGATGGCCTTAAAATCTAGGATCTAATCTCTAGGTTTTGTCCCACCAATCAGTGATTCCACCAATCAGTGACTCGAACTTCTTTGAAAAGATTTCATTCCTTTTCGCTTTCTCACGGGCTCTCTATACTTTATCCACTAAATTAGTCATGCTTCCCTTTATGCCGTTGAAACTTTTTGCTAATTTTAGGTGTGAATATATGCTTGTTACTTCTATATCTATAAAATCCACTTAAACTGTCCTTTGTCAGATTGCTTTCTATCTCTGCTTTCCTTCTCCCTTATTGTCTCACGGGTGGTCTTATTGTCTCTTTGGTGGAATTCTTGAGGATTCATTTTTCGGGAGTCTCTGGAATGAAATTAGACGTTAAATGCGGACTTGTGCTATCAGCAGATAGAAAAACACCAACAAGCAATGCGTGATAAGCGTCCTGCATGAGTCAATTGCTGCGGGGTCATGGTGAAATGACTCCGCACAGTTCATAAACCAAACACAGTCGCAATTACCCAACGCAACTTAACAAAAATTGGCATAGAACTTTTAACCCTACACCCAATATTTTCCTGATCTTGCCGCATCAGATTTTCACTTGTTTTGATCCCTGGACAACAATGCAATGTAACACTGAAGAAAATCTTCGTGCAGGATTTGTATAAATTTTCGATGGTAAGGTCGAAGATTTCTACAGGAGAGGAATACATAAATTTCAACAACAGCAATGATGTCAAAGATAATAATGGCGATTTATATCAAGTTTAAACAACTCAAAACAATTTGAAGCTTTGGAAAACATTTGCACAAGCTCAAGGATAATCCTTTCCTCACGCCGTATTTAGACTAAGCGCAACCACTTTAAAATTGAATTACATATTTGACCTAGTCATGGCCCAGTCCCTTAACGCAGTCACAATCAGCATTCTTATATTGGAATGAACTTTGGAACCTAGGAAGACCGTATTCCCAAAAACGTATTCCGGTTAACCTACTCCAAAAAAGCCACAAAGTGGTTCGAAAGTAACAATCTAGGGATAATCTAGGGACGAAATTTCGTGAGATGAAAGTTGGTTACTATGATGAGGAAAACGATCTTAATGACGATTTTCCTCTATTAAGAATCCATAATATGACCGCCAAGACGTAATGTCAAGTCAATGACAGACCATTGGTCAGTAAGGAAATCTACAAACTGAAAGGACCCTAATTGAAAATTTTAGTCCGATAACAAAAAAACATTGCAAACGATATCAGTGGATCGGAACATCTGAAATGGGCTGCACTGTCATTAATAATCAAAGTGATCGTTACAGAAACGATAATCGAAGACTTACCATGAAAGAATCTAATTAGGTCAGTTTTACGCAACGAAGAGTGGTATCGCAAGCCAGCAAAACAGCAGGTATTTGCTTCATGTACCTCGCTGTAGCTTTTCTCACTTTAAATGGAGTATTGCTTAAATTTTCTCAACTTGGAAAGTCTGTAGTCAAAAAATTTGACAATCGTTTTTGATGTGAATACTAATACCACTCTGGTCCCACCACACAAAGAGCATGAAGTCGAGATTGCTTTACGTGAGTACCTGCCCAGAAAAGGCCTAACCTCACGGTCTCCACAGACGGGGTTGAAACAATGTGTCAACCACCACCCCTAGAATTTGAGACAAGTTCCAGTCCTAGGTCCCAATTTATTTAAGGTACTTGGATTCCCGAACACAACTGGTGTGTGCTCATCGCCACTCACTAGCCTTCGAAACCACAACCGCCACGTTTCAGCCAAGAAAAGTCTCCTCAACCGTGTAGGGGGATGACAGTAACCTGTCATGGGCTCCCCCTAACCCGTGGATCAGATAACCTCTGATCAGGTTGCGCTTCTCTACAGACCGAGAAAAACTCTCAGTTTTTGCTCCAGGCGCACGGGACTGATAACCTTTCCTCACACCTCGGGTACGTGGGGTCGGTACTCCCTAAAGACTGAATGGAACAGGCTGAAACCTGAACCATAAGTTCCCCTGTGTCACCCGGAGTCCTATAGCACCAGTTTATAGGGTCCGGGTTATTCACCGTCACAACATTTAGCACATGTAAGATCAAGCACTCTCTGACAACATATATACAACAGGTCATAGCAGTGTACTTGTCTCGCAAACACCTAATCAACAAGTTGAATTGGTGATGCGAGCTTTTCCAACTGCTAATACATAAACGTCACTAGTCTACATCGAACACGACATCTAGTTCGTAACATTAAGTCTTCGGTCAGTCATTCCTCAGTCATCAGTCAGTCATTCTCAATACACCACATATATCAACGTATCACTTACTTCATTTTAAATTTTTAGACAAACTTCTTTAATCCTTAACTTCTTCTTCAATCACATCTCGCCATATCAGCATATAGATCATTATATTATAAACTCAGAGCACAATAGTTTACAAACAGTCAGTCAATTCGTTCATCAGTTCAGTCTTTTCTTTATGGATTATACATCGAGTTCTCTCAGTAGATCTCTCTACATTGGTTCCGCTCCCAAGGGCTCTTTCCCTCGGTACACCCAACTTTGTGACGTCATAGGTACTCGTCTTGGCCGAACATTCCCAACTTCAATCCATTCTACCTCGATCATCATGCATCCCATCTATCATTCAAGTCGTCTGTCATCTTCCATCTTCCATCAATCACCATACAACAGAACAATACATCGACTACTTTCCTTAGATATCTTTCCGTCGGTTCCGCTCCCAAGGGCTCTTTCGTACTCGTCTTGGCCGAACATTCCCAAGTTCAATCAAGTCTACTTCGATAATCGTGCATCTTCTCTCCAGCACCTTCCATCAATCTTCACTACCACTTGTCGTCGGTCCAGCATTTACGTCAGTCAACAGGTCATCTAGTCATCTGTCCTCCTTTATCTCACATTTGTCTTCTTTCTACTTTCATATTTCGGTAAATCATCAAATCATCAAGACGTGTGCAACATCAACAGTTCAACAGTCTGTCAGTCTTCCAATTTCGACAATTCCACAATTTCTCAAGCACAATAGGACAGCGTCTTCTTAAGCGTCAGGTCCACCTTTCGGTTTTCCATCAACTTCTTCCAACACACAACAACTGGACAACGTGACAGATCCCCACTCCCTTCCTCCCTCCCCATTTACACGGGCTTAGGACCATCATGTGGTAGAACCTAAGTTCTGACCACAAGGCTGGGTTCACACATAGAGCATGTTCTTCTCCGCTTCACGTTTTCAAAATAAATCTATTTTTCATCCACCGTCACAATTGGATGCGGAAATGATTTCGTTTCATGTCACCGAAGGAACGTTGCACAAGTGACTTTGTGATGTTCCATTTGACGTTAATTGAAATCATGTGGTCCCTATTAACCGAGCTTATTGATCTTACCCATTGCCCCTAAACGTCTGATGAACGTTTCCAAGGGACACATTCAATATGTCTGTTTTCACATTCAATATTTCAATATGTCAATATGTCTGCTGCAAGTGCCGTTGAGTTTGAGTTGTTTCACCATCCAATAACTCCTGCGATTCTTCCTCTTACCATTTTTTTCATCAACTATAGCATTTGTTGTCTTTCACATTGAAATTAATACTTTTCAGTTTTCGAAGCCATGTCATTTATACCAGCAAATGAAAATTTTTAACAGCCTTTCACTCAAATAAGAAAAGTAATGCATGCTGCAAATCCCTTGTTTCTGCTAGTTTCGGTATACTAAATTTGTGTAGCTAAGTGACAGATGATCAAATTGGTGTGTTTATCATATTAATACGCTGCGTACTTTGCGCTAACGCCATCTCTTAGTAAAACCGAACAAAAGCTTATGTATACATCTAGTGTGTATGTTTGTATTTATGTATTTATTTACTTACATATGAATGGATCTGTGTGGATTTTGAATTGCAGAAATTTTATTATATGATTCGTAGCAATTAGAGTTTTAATCTTGCTCATGCAGTCAAGGTGTGTAATTTGGCTTGCGTAAGATTATGTTCAAGCTTACTTATATCCCAAAGATGTTGTTTGAAAAGTATTAAGGGCGCCTAACAAGCACTGATGTGTTTATTTTAGTTTATGTCGTTCAACTATTCGCCTAAAATACATGATAAATTCCCTTTTCAAATCTTTTGAGTTTTAAGATATTCTTATAAAAAAAATAAAAGCTCATGGTGAGAAAAAGCTCACCATGAGAAGCCTTTGTATCTAGAAGGAAGAATTGAATCTAGTGGATAAAAAATGAAGCTTAGCTAAAGATGTGCTCGTTGTTCAAAATAAAAGTTGAAATTGATTGGCGAAAAGTTTAAATTAGTGTTTATTGACATAAAGGCTAAGGAGAAGCTTTGATTACTTTGGTTACTCAATGTAACCAACAATTTTTGACTCCAGGTCTCAAAAAACGTTTTCAAGACAAAACATCTTAATATATTTTGGTTTTATTATACAAAATATTTTCCTGTCGATTCAACACGCATTTTACAGCAGTTTTGCAATGATTGAAAATGTAGCTCATTTCCTACGTTTGCCTCCGACGCTCATGTAGATGCAAAATCATCTAAATATCAAAAATATCCTGTTGAAGTCAACTTCTGTAAAAGAGTGAAATTGTACATATGTAAGTCTGGTGGTGGTGGATGATTTAGCACCCTAACTTGAATGAACAATGAGTATGAAGGGATTAATTGTTGATGTGTGATGATTCAGACACCATTCACCAGACACCGACTGTCTGAGTTGAGATATTAAAATACAAATACAACAGATTTTGAGCATCAAATGCTTTAAAATTTATGCGTAATATTCTCTTTTGACTTTTTGATCGGTTAATCAGAATTTTTTGATGATAACTCCTTTGCTATCAAAGAATGTTATCACCATTATCTAGATTTTGGTTGAGACAAATCAACGTTAGAATTCTTCCTTTTCTGATGCTTAAAGTCTCCTCCATTATTATTAGTCAGTCTTTGCAATCATTTGCAACGAAACCTCGTGCTTTTGCAATGATTTTGAGTGAGTGAACTGAAGTTGGTCCTTCTGTGTGTTTGTTTACCTTCCAGAGGTACTTTCCAGGGAACGTTCATGCCACAGTAAGGCATTTAAACTATTAAGACAATCATCGTTGTACACTTGCTGCATCAATCAATAGTTTTCTGATGGAGTTTTACCAAGTTTTTCGTAGATGAAATGACCGCTCCGTCTTCCATTTTGAAATCACTACATTGAAATCAAAGTTGTTTGAGAACAACTGTCATATCTTGGCTACTCGTCAACAAATATCTATGTCATGACATTTTGACACATGAAAATGGAAATATAGATGGCGCAACTGGATTTTGAATTCTGTTTTAAAATCATTGCATTCTATGACTATACTAAAAGTGATGCGAGTGCACTGTTCCAAATCTGTTAAATTAGTTCTATTAGACTTTGATCAATGAGTATAGCCATGTTAGTGGTGCAATTCATGGGTAAGTCTTGAAAATCTTTTGAAGCCAATGCAGTAGTAAGGACAATCAGTCTCAGGCAAAAACAAAGAACTTTTCAGACCACTGTGGAGCACAATCGCATAGCGAATCTGTCTGCAATATCAAACTTCCATCTTCCCTTTCTTCCGTCCTTTCAGTAGGTAAGGAGCATTTCCTACCTTCCACAATAGCTGGTATCAGAGCTTGAGTAATACGATAAAATATCAGTCAATTTTGTGAGCGTATACAGAAGCCTTCTATTAAGTAAAAAAATATGTTTTAATTCAGCAACTAACGTTTACAGACGCATAAATTCTCCTAATAGGAACTGAGTGCTGAGTCTAAAGAATGTAAGTAGAAGCAGAAATAATTGATTATATAAAACCAAGTCGGTTTATAGTATAGAAACAGCATTTTTAAGCAAAAAATAATGTTGGATAGCTGCCTGAGTTCCAAAACATTAATTGTGATCCTCGATTTATCACAGGTCAACTTGCAAAAAAATCCTGCACGCAATTAAAAATTTCAATAGCTCATGCTGTACAAACAAATAATCAATAAAATTTCTTAACCGACAGAAAATTGGAGCAAACAACCAGATAGGAAGTAGATAGATCCTCGCCATGATATTCACAAATACTTCACAACAGACTATGCTGGCATATTGTATGTCCTTAGCTGCTGTCGCTGTCAGTTAATCTACATGAGTTTGCTTTTTTGCTGAATATTTAAATGAAATAACTAAGAAAACTATTTCACAAGCTTGATATAAGGCATAGTTCAGCAATGCGTACATATTACTTGCGATTTAATTGGTATTAACCGACTACACAAATTTTTCTTTAATAAATTATTATTACAGTGCTATAGTACTTTCATAATTTCCAAGAAAAATTGTATACGCGTCAACTACATGTCAACTATTTAACAGACGTTATTATCTTGAATTCAATGTCATCAGGACAAAAACGAAATCATACTATGTCTGTATGTATTATTAAGCTCTAATAATAAAAGCCTCTCAGGCACAATCACAAGGAAATCTTTTAGCAAGGAAATTCGCTTAGTCTAAATAGTAAAATGAAATTCTAGACATCAAACGTTTTTATCGATTACCTTTGTTCGGTTCCATTCAAAGGTAAACTGCTGTTACCTTTTATAAAGCTTTCTCAGTTAAAAAAAATTCCTACGAGTTGAAGAGGATAAAAAGGATGTCGAAAATGCTTTAGAAGTTGAATTTTAAAAATGAGATTTTTTTGTTGCTGCCAACAGGGTATTGGCTTTGTGACAACCATTGAACAAACAGCTTTTTTTTTTTGTTTCTTCAGTTTATTGATTTTTTGATCCACAGCAACGTATGTAGGGAAAGTTTTAATTGTAACAAGAAGGTCATACCCAGGTCATAAAAAAGCGCTCGCAAACAATAGTGATTAGCACTAGTGCACTGTTTAACTTTATACTGTTTCATCGAAATAAATAATCCCTAAAAGCTAAATGTAAAACATTAAATAAATTATATATAAAAAATATCTAAGTCGAATAAATTAGAAGGCCCGATAACAGGCTCATTTGGAAATATTTTTTTTTTGTCAATGTCCAAATTTATCGTTTTTAGCAAACGATCGCACAAATATTGTTTATCATATTCCGAAATTTTCTTGCGACTCATGTTATTGAATTCATCGATTTAGAAACATTTGATTCCTTTTATTTTTTAAATCGGTTCGTTATTGGGCACATACTGCTTGATCTGATGACGGAATCTAATGTCTTTATACATCACCCCTACGAACCCACATTTCACTCCCCGCGCGGAGTAGGTTCAACACTAGGCGACGAAAACATTAATCCTTCCGAACCTACTGTACCTCAAGCTTTATCGTCCCCTCTCTTACAAATTCTTTTTCATGTATAATCGCTGATTAACCATCAACCCATCAAAGTACTTCTCCTGCTACACAAAAGCAACATGTTCACGTTTCCCGAAACTCTACCAGACATACCTCAGGATCAATCAACCGTATAGCTGCTGTTGATGAAAACTGAGGAAATTTTCAAACAATATCTGGCTACCAACAGCCGTGAATACTTACAAATTATTTGAATTTGATGCGGAAATCTACAACCTTATCAGATAACGAAACGTGTTACGTCGACAATGGCAAAGAACTCGGGACCTAATAGGGGTGAACATCTCAACTTATGCAATCAAACCGCAAAATATCCACAATATGTCCCCACAGCCTGGACTACAACTCCTGAAAAATTTGGAACCAAAACAGGTTCCTAAAGAGCAAACAGCATTCGCTACCCTCCCCGCTGAAAAACGACAGCGGAGATACAATTCTCTCAAATGAAGGAAAAGCAGAGGTTCTGGCTGAAAAGTTCCATGAATTTTATGACACATCAGACCGAATGCGTAACGATTTTACCGAAATATTAGTAGGTTACTCCCTAAAAACGAAGGCTCTAATTAAACCATGTGAGGCAAAAAGCTTATTTACGAAAGTAAAGAACGGTTAAGCCCCTGACATTGAGGAAATCCCTAGCGTAGTACAAATAAACTTCCCAAGGAAAAGAGTTGTTTTCTAAAGCCTCCTGTTTAGTGCATGCCTCAAATTCCCGTGTTTTGCTGATTTTTATAAACATGCAGCCGTATTACCAATTCTTAACCCGGCAAGGATCCCATCATGCCCGAGAACTATAGACCGATCAGTCTACTACCTACTCTCGGAAAACTTTTCGAAACATTAATACACAAAAGTCTAGCCAGCTTTGTGAAAGGCAACACCATTCTGTCGAATTTCCAGTTTGGTTTGAGATATGGTTACTCGACTCAGCAACATCTTCATCGCGTAACGAAATATAAAGATGCTTAAATATAAAAAAGTGCTCTCAAGGTAAAGTCATCCTTCGGTATGGTAGAACTAGAAGTAGAAAAAACCTTTGATGCCATCTAGCACGAAGGACTACTCTATAAAATGATTCACCACAATACCCCATTACACGTAGTCAATGTGATCAAATCATTTCTCAAAAAGAGAAAGTACCAAGTCAAAGTTCGAGGATGCACCTCTTCTACGAAAAATATACCTGCAGGTGTCCCTCGAGGTTCTTGTCTGAGCCCCATCTTATTCAGCATCGACACCTTCGAACTAAATGTGGCAAATACTTAAGAAGTGAGTTTCGAGTTACAAAAAAAAAATACCTCAAAATAACACTTGAAAAGCCCTTTTATTTCTCTTCGAAAGGACTACATAAAAGTTCCGGAGTGAAGAAATCAATCAACTTACTAACTCGTGAAAAGATAATTTACTCTCCAGAGCTAGGTTTGAATCAAATCGTTACATACGGGTGCTACTGATATCGTGTGGATCAACCATATTCTGTCAACGAAACGTTAATTGTTGTTAAGTAAACTTATAGACAGATTTAAGGCAATGAATTAAATTAAAATTTAGGTTTAGAAGAGGTTTTGATAGAAGTTTCCTATTGCCCCAATGTCGTCATTGAAAATCAATCCTCATGTAAATAAAAAAAAACAATTAAATAAATAAATAAAATGATAATAAATTGCTTTGAAAATATGATAGTCAAAAAAAATATAAGATAAATTCAAACCTGTGATGTTTTTTCAAAAAATAACAAAATAATAAATATATGATTAATAATGATAAAATTAAAATGCTAGGACAACCGATAGGTCGCACCTGCAGCGAAAGAAACAAACAAGGTTAAAATACAAAAAGCCGAAGGAAGTTACTTTTAACCAACTAGCTCACCGCGCGGATGTGGGGGTTAGGACATTATTTCGGCACTGATCCTTCCATGTCACATACACACACACACACACACAGAACTCCTTACTCCTTCATATTAGATTAATGAATCAATAAAGAGGATCAAATACCAAAGGATCAAACCACCTGTTAATTGTGCTGCGCTGATTCTGACCACCAGTGAATTGTGCTGCCCTAATTCTGACCACCTCTGCTTCCTCTAGCACGAATCTCCACCTCAGCTTGGATTCGGGACTTGAATGAAATCCACTGCGCTACCTCTGATCACTTCTGCTTCCTCCAACACGAATCTCCACTTTAAGTTGTTTTCGGGACTTCATCTGTTGCGCTACCTCTGATCGTGCTTCCCTTAGCACGAATCTCCACCTTAGTTGGTTTCGGGCCTTCACTTGTTATGCTGCGATACCTTTGATCACCTCTGCTTGATTGCGGGACGTCAAGGAATTTCGCTGCGCAGCGTCCTGAACACCTCTGCTGCCTGCTAACGTTTTTCTTGTCATCGATCTTATTGTTCTCTTGGGCTTTGTGATTTGGCGATTCGAGGACTTTTGGGGCTAAAAAACAGCTTCCTTGATACTTCTATTGATTGATACTACGATTGATACTTTATTGATCGATACTTCTATTGATACTGTATTGATACTTCTATTGATTGATTGTCACTTCTATTGATTGATTGTTACTTCTATTGATTGCTTGTTGCTTCTGTTGATTGATTGTTTCTTCTATTGATTGATTGATTGTCCCATACCTCACAATTTCTATTCTTTTTATAGCGATATGTACACAACAACCCAGTGAATCATATCAATAGAAAATTTTATCGCAAATTGCTTCCAAGAAATTTTTTGGGCTTTTTTTTTGCTTTTGGGAATATTTTTTTCTGAGACTTTTTCTTCTGACATTTTATTTTTACTAAGACATTTTTTTATTTTTTTTTGTTTTGTTTGTTACTAATATTATTTAACTAAATATTACTTAATACCTAAATCTAATTATAAATATTTTTATTTTAATTTTATTCTTGTTTTTACTTCATCTCGTATGATTTTCTTTTAAGTTAAATTATGGGTACATATAAAAAACTTAACCAAAACAATTAATTATTATATTCAAAATTAATTGTTATTTTATTTATTTATTCATTTATTTATATATATATTTATTTTTTTTTGTTTAATGTCGCCCAGACATTGGAATACGTAACAAGCCCGGGAATAACAAGTTGAAAAGAATCAGAGAAGTCGAAAGATTGAATACTCTCATGTTATGAGCAATACGGGAAAACAAATGAAGGATGAAAGAATTGTAATGTTATGAAGAAAGTGAACTGAAGATACTTAATCACAAATTTTTATCCTAGTAATATGAAAAAAATAATCAGTCGGAACTACTCCATTAAAACCAACCGCGCAGTATTGGAAAAGTACATTTTTTTAAAGAAAACAAATTGGTGGATAAGGGGGTATTCGTGGCAAATGAAATGTCAAAAGAAAATTGTCTTCCAGCAAAAATTGTTGAAAACGTGGTGTTAATCAACTAATATTTCAGGCCTTAACAAATGCATGACAAAAGAGAGTAAATAGAACAACTCAAGAGAAGGCATAGCGTCAGTGGAAGTTAAGAGAGAGAGGATAGCATAGACGTGGCTAATTTCAGTGCAATCTGGTGAATGGTACTCAAGATAAATCCAATCTCCACAATAAAAAAAACTACTAAGTTTCCTAATCCTAATAATATGGCAGAAACTAAACCCACTACAGTTAATAGGTACTATCATCAGCTCTCACAGTTCTAAAATAGAAGAAATCCAGGAGAGGGCTGGTATCTACTGAAGCTCTTTATCGTACCATTTTCAGGAACGAAACTGGATTTCACAACATTGACGATATCGAGTCGAATTTGGATAAGAATTCAAGCATTAACTTCTAAGAAATACGAAACGCAATGAAACAAAAGTTAACCTTGCGGACTTAAATACTTATACTGAAAAGACAGCCTGCCCTACAGTATTCAAAGTTGAAATGTCAAGTGAGAGAAGGGTTGAAATGACACTTCAGATTTTGTAGATGCCATGTTCCTTACGGCAGCGTTACTTAATAAACTGTTGCCTATCACTCAATAGAGGCGGTTATTTTACTAAGCAAGGCTTTTGGAAACAATTCTGTGTCTCAAAATATGATTCATCTCCAGGACAAAGTGTGCCGGACGGAGAAAGAGGAATAAAAAGTTAAGAAAATGAGGGACATATCCAAGTGAGAAATATTTTAGCAGAGCTTGACGTTGTTATTCGGAACTGAACATACTCAAGACCAAAGTGGAAATGTTGCCGAAAATCCCTTCTGATAGACAGATGGGTTTTTGCCATTTCTCTCATGTACTCTAGAAGGATTGTGAAAGCACTTCACTTTGGTACTTTTTTCAAGATTTCTTAAGAAAAATTGATAACTGATCACGAGACGTGGATGTTTGAATACGATGCGGAGTCCAAGTAGCAATATGCCGAGTGGAACACTAATGAGAAAGTTATGCATCAAGTCATCGTTAATTGTCTTTTTGGACGCTTAGAAAATTGTTAACTTAGAACTTTGTGCGAAAAAAGCGATGAACTTTAAATATTGCTCGGTAGATGCTATAACGAACCGAGTAAAGAAGGATATTGAGAAATTGTGGCGTCTTCACCCGTCGCATATGGTCTTTGAAAGATATCTCAAACGTAACTAAGAGGTAGTCGATGAAAGCCCCTATCGGGTGAACTTTGGTGCTCTTATTCTAACGCGGAAAGATCCAACTTCAGTGTATTTTATCCAGTTGCAGTAATATCTGTGCATGAGGCGAAATAAATTTCTTGTCTGGATTCATTCAAGCTTATTTTTGAGACAGACTGCAGACTTGTGTAAGGCTTATGGAGATTACTTCTTAACATGTATGTAACACCTTTACATACTACGAGGGCGATTCAACAAGTACACGCGTTAGGAATGAAAACACATTTGTTTTTAAAAAATTCTTTTGTGTTTTTCAGCATAGGTCCGTTTTAGAAAATTAAACTTCACCCAACGTTCCTGCCATTTTTAACCTCTCCAAAAATTAGTATTGTTTGAGCTCTCCAAAATACGCCTCTGTCTCGGAGTTGACTTCCTCGTTTGAGCTAATTTTTTCCGGCGAGTCATTCCTTCATATTAGGGAACAAGAAAAAGTTGCAGGGAGCAAGATCAGGTGAATACTGGGGTATTATTGTAATTTGTTATTATATATAAATGCAACTGCGGATGCATGTGCTGGCGCGTTTACATGGTGAAACAGCGCCTTCTATTTCGCCAAATGCGGCTGTGTGTCCTTCAATTTTTGTTGAAGCGGTCCAATAACTCACTGATGCATTGTTCAGTGATCGTTCTTCTTTTTAATTCATGAGGATTACGCCATTCGCATCCCAAAAAATCGTCGCCATAAGCTTTCCGGCCCATGGGACTCTCTTCGTCTTGTTCGGGGCACGTTCACAGGGAGAAATCTATGATTTTGATTGTTCTTTGGTTTCTGGTGTGTAATGATGAATCCAAATTTCATCAACGATGACAACTTTACGCAAAAACTCTTTTGGATCTCGCTCCAATTGCTCCAAACATTGTTTCGGTATGCAGAGCCGAAATTGTTGTTCACTGTAAGCGATCGCGGCACCCATCGGGATGAAAATTTTTTCATTGCCAACTTACCATATAAAATATTAATTGCCGTTCCGGTCGACACACCTACTACCTCTGCTACTTCTTTTGAATAATTTTCTCTTGAATATTTAACTATGGTAATAGATAGCGAAATTTCAACACAAACCGCATACAAATCTGCTTTCATCTCCTCGTATTTCTTTCCATCCAAAAACAAAAAGCGAATTACCGAGCGATACTGCCCTCTTTCCATCGTAACAAAAACCACGAAACATGTCTTCCTTGAATGGTTTCTAAATCAAAACTTACCATACAACCAGTCTGATAATATTTTATTATCGTTTGACAGATAGCAGCTCATAATGATGATACCAACTTCCCTCAGGAACGCTCTCTGTCGTCAAACACGAATACTTACAAAACCGCCCTCGTACTTCATATGAATTTAACGCCTGCCGCTGTTCTATGTCCGGGTCACTCCTTTTCCCACGTAAGAATTTTCCCACGTAAGGTTAAAAATTTGCTGTACAAAAATTTAAAATTAGATTTAAAATTAAAAATGCTAGTCAAACGCATCAACCATTCCAGAAACAAGGCTGTAGGACGTGGTAGGCTGTTGTATTTGATAATTGAAATGAAATTAAGGATGTCTAATTCAGGATTTATTGTTGTTCAACGCTCTGAACAAATTCACTTCTTGCATATGATAATTTAATTTAAGTCATTCCGGGGAAAAACAGATTTGAAATTCATTTCAAATCTGTTTTTCAAATTCAGACATTGAAATTTCCAGCTGATAAACTCGATTTCAAGGTGCATAATGAATGAAAAGTAAATTCTGTACTTTTTATTTCTAAACAGCATCACATTGAAGTAAAGGATGTGGACGCTTTCTCACCGCCTAATGACACCACGTTATCGTGCCATATTATCGTTATCGTGTAGTACATTCTCGTAGAAGGCTACTGTCACAATTTCAGGCAAATCGGAGAAATAGTTTTGAGTGACCACTTGTGGAAGCGGGCGGGTCCGAGTATATGTGAAAAATGCAGAAAGGGCGATATCGGTCGGAGATTTGTTAGAAGAAAATTTTTGTTAGAAGATTTGGTTTGTTCCTAGGGAAACTGCTAAGTGAAATAAATAAGCTCTTGGCTGCTGCGTACGGCGACTCTGCTTCACCTTTAAAACTTAACGAACTTAAAAATTGGTTTAACTTTTCAGCGTGGTCGCATGGTGTTTTTTCATGATTCACGCCTATCTGACCCAAAAACGGCTACAACGGCGGGCTAAAATGTTATAAAAATCCACCATTTCGTATTGGTAGACCCCGCGGTTGACGTGCGCGAGAACGCTGCAAGGTAGGCATTTCAGCAGGCCACGTGGGTCACATACTGTATGAAATGATGAGCATGAGATATGTATCGTCACGATGGTTGCCATGTTTGCTCTGGACACGAAGCATACCAGTGAGACAGCTTTTGAGCAATGCTTGAGCGTTTAAGGGCAATCCGAAAGAGTTCCTGCGTCGAAACATGTGTTCACTGATACACACCAGAGACCAAGAAACAGTCGAAACAGTGGACTTCGTCGGAAAACGTTAACCAAAAAAGGCGAACACTGTCATTTCATTCGGAAAGATGATGGTCACTGTTTTCTGGGATTGACAAAGTGTGATCTGCATCGACTACCTGGAGAAAGGCGAACGATCAGAGTGCTCTGCTATACTATGTTATTTGGCCAAATCGACACCGAACTGCCGGAAAAAGGCCCCATATAGACGAAGATAAAGGTGCTCTTTCACCATCGGCTCACACTTGAGCTGTCGGCACGGCCAAACTGCTCAATTTGAGCTACGATCTACTACCCCATCTATCATATTCTCCAGATTTGGCCCTATGCGACTCCCTCTTGTTTCCGAACTCGAAGAAGTCACTCGCCGGCCAGAAATTTGAGTAGAATGAGGAGCCACGGGCACCTACTTTGCAGACGACGAGAAAACGTACTTTTCAGGAGAGTTAACGAAGTTGTAGCACCGCGAAGTCAATTGTATCGAGGTACAAAGAGATTATGTTGAGAAAAAAATCTCTACTACAAAATTTTCATTTTTCTTTTGACGGAACGATATGTCCTTATATAGTTCCGCCCTCGAACGCTTTTGCATCGTGAAAATTATGCCTCAATTCCACTGAAAGAATGTTCTTACTTGCTAACTAGTTTTTACCTTTAGTCATCCTATCGTCCAGCAATGTTCGTACACATAATTCCTCTTTAAACTCGAAAAACGTTAACACGGGCCACATCTGGCCCGAACTTTTCAACTTTACAGACCCTGCAAGGAAGCGTTTTCAACGATTGTGTATCAACGCACAGCTTACCGCGAGTAATATTGCACAACTTTTCTTAAGTACTAAAGAACGATTCCCTTGTAAGTAGTATACATTTTTTCGAAGTTGTTATTTTCATTTAAACTCATCCAAAATAATTTTCTAATCTTCTAGATGGTAACTAGTGAGTTTCAGATTTGGTTCTTGGTCATACCAGTACGGTGCCTAGTAGTTTCCATTGAAGGCTCCTTGATGAAAACTTGCAATCCATGAATCAGTTTTGATCAGAATAAGCTCTAATCTAACATTCTTAAATAAAACTCAGTAGACTTGGGTGGACATAGACGAAAGAAAGAAAGAAATTAAGCTTTAATGTGTTTTAGAGCCAATTTATGTTTTGATTAAAGTTCCAAAAAAGGTGATTCGCCAGTTTAATGTTTGAAATTGCTTGTCATAGCTAGGAAAAATGTACTGATAGCGCCAAAAGACTTCTAACACTTAAAGCTGAACAGCTAAACCCTTTATTTTTTTGGGGAAAAGGATTGAACTTTTTCAACTTATGCCATAATTCAATGAATGTGATAATATTTTATTCCGACTATTGTACAATTATTCGCTTATCGTCATTGGTCACTTGATACAACTCGCATCCCATATAAAACATGTGATGAATTATATAACATTGTTTTACAAAACCATTCTTTTGTATTGATTGTTGTCATATTTCGGTGTAAATGCATTCGTTTCCAAGTTGTGTTAACATTTCAACAATCCACATTAACAATAGCTAAATTTAGGTCAACGGAAATTTAATTGGACAAGCTTACATGATAGTTACATTTAATTATATTTCATGGTTTAAAGTCCTAAAAGCTTGTTTTAATTATTTAATTCGGTAATAAATACATCTCAAACGTAGATTTCATATGTAGTTTGCTGAAATAATTGTACTGAAGTGATTTAAAATTTTTTTAAATGAATTCAAACAAATTATTAACAGAACGATAAGTTCTTCAGCAAGGTGAATTTTCAGAATACGAGCTAAGTCCTATAGTACCTGAGCTGGACTTTATAGCTCCAAGCGCGTTTCTAAGGAATCATTAAGAGGAATAAAATATATAAAAAACATCCACATGTAAAGCTACATTTACGTTTCCTTTATAGCCAAGATACATTCGCAGTTTATAGAGTGGAGATTATAAGTGGAATGGGATACCCTTAGGAATCTCAAGTTATAATCGTTTTCACATTAGAAAGACAATTTTGGATTCTCTAACAAGCTCCCGATGCCCTAGATTAAACCTAAATAAGTAGAGTTGAATATAAATCATTAATTTTTTTCTCAAAATTTCTTTGAATAGAAATGACTCTCCCAAAGCGATTTTTAGAAGACCATATATATTCGAATCAACCGTAGTTGCTTCTATCTCTTTCTATTAAAATCCTACTGGGAGTGTTCTTGCTGTTTGCGCTAACGCTTTGTTATTTCGCAGCTCCTTCAAAACCCCTTTACCAATGGAAGTATAGTGTCGAAATTATAGCTGACGGATGATTTTCGGCTTCACAAATATAATTGTGTAAGCCACTGTGGTTTCAAGAAGTTCGTCTAAAAGATTGCGTTTTACCTAAACTGCTGGATGCAGTGTACATAAATTTCTTTTTTGCTAGCCTGAATAGGTTTGAAAAATGTTATATTGCACACCAGTTTTGGGGAAGTGTATAATTGGTTCCTGTTTTGATCACTGCCAGAGCTAATTTTAATGGTTACACTCATAGATGAGGCTTAATTGTTCCCATCATGTCTCTAAGCGTGTGTGTTTTTGTTTTTTTGTAGCCTGGAACTTTTAGTAGCGTCCATTATTATTTTATGATTTGTGAAACAAAAATGGCTGTATACATTTTTTTTTTACATTTTGGACTTTCTGCGTCTATGCACTGAAATGAAATCTCCAATTCTTTTCAGAGCATTCTGCATTTGCAAAATCTTCTGACTTTAGTATTTGCAATAACATCATGAGCATGGCTATTCGGAAATAGTATCACTAGATATAAGAGATAGGAATCTTACTTTTCAGACAAATGTATTGGGTAATACCATTATACGTGTAGATATTTCTTTCACGCTTTAGGCTCTGTTAGAAAGACCTATGGTTATTGCTATTGTTGGACATGAATTCAAATTTCTTTTGCTACTAGTTTAGTTTTACTTCTTAATCTTTTATAATAAATATTAGTTCGTTTTTACATTTATAATGTCTTCGTTCTTACAAAAATTGAATGTATTGATGAACTTCACAGGGGATGCTCTAATATTTGCTACAGCAGTCGCATCGCTGTTACACTCTTAGGCCTGCCAAATCTTTTCACCCATGGTATCCAGCACTTGCTCGAAGTGATCAATTTTAATTAAAGCAACTGGGTGTCGCTGAGCTGAAACGAAAGACCTGAAACCGGCTGCAATTAGGTGGCGATCCTTCCTTGATTGGAAGCTGCTTCAAAGGCTAAGAAAAAATAATTTATTATAACACGTTGTCATGTTGTTACTGTCTTTGGAAACGAATGATACGGTTGAGTATGTACAAGCCATTCAATCCAACCTTTGTGGTTTGTTTGACCGTCGACATAGATTGGTCCCTGGCATGATTGTTTTTGGCAATACTGAAATATGCATATTACCAATAATACGGGCTCAGCAACTGAACGTACAAAAACATCTTATCAATTTCGTTGTCCTGTTCTCAGGCTTTCTGTTTCATATTCTATAGCAGCGGAGTGTTCAATGTTAATTGCGATTTCTATGACCTATAAAAAAAATAATTCATCGAAGACCCTGAAAAGCTTATTGTCTTCTTTTTTTTATCTATTCTATGCACTTCTTTTTTCCTTTTGATTTCCTTTACATTTGATGGAGCCTTGCTCAGGGAACCTATTGTAGGCCTCTTGCAGTTGCAAGTAAGAATTTTTCTAATTGTCTTGAGGGAATCGCAACTTTTTGAACCCTTCGTCAGTGTGAATTTTTTGTTTGTAATTGAACTAGTTTAATGACATCTCAAGTCGCTCTTCTCATGGTCCTAATGGTCCTAAACCATAACCCTCACCATAAAGAATTTGTATTTCCAAAGCAACAGATAACAAAAGCAAAAGCGAAATCGTCAACTCATACAGGGAAATATTGTCTTTCAAATTGATTTTCTCAAAAATATTCTTTGTCGTTGTAAGGAGTATTTGAAATTTTGAGATGAAATAATTTGTCATCTACACTATAAAACTTTTAGAATATATATTCAGAGTTCGTGTAATAAAATATTCTAATCATTATTCTTGGTTGTCCGCATCTTATTACAGATATAACACTTTAAAAAGAAATAAAATATGGAGAAATTGTTTTGATTGCCATAAAATTGGTTTTATGGGAAAGTATTCTCTGTCATCAGAATTAAAATAGAATGCGAAATATGTAGTTCAATGAGCCTTCTAATTTTTGACTTCTCTAATCAATTATTGGGGCCGTTTCTCGCTAATAGCTCAAAAAATGTTTTCTTCCGAATGGTCAAGTATCTCACGATTTTCGACGTAGACGAGTGATTTGGCGTTTCCTCACAGGAAATAATCCAGCGGTGTTAAATCACTAGTTCAATTACTACACCGTTTTGTTGGGACACGATATTATAGAAATATGTGAAGAAATAAAAATTGAGTTATTCAACATTTTAAAGTAGATAAACTCCTTTAGCGGTCCTATCTTTGAACCAACATCCATCTAAAAACACAATGATTAAGGGGGCATTCTAGTGTAGAAATTAAAAAAAAATCGATATTTTTTTTCCATATTTTCAAAGTTTAACCATTTAAGAATATGCTTGTAAAAGGATTTTCCCAAATTTAAATTATTTTCAGAGACATAGGTATTTTGCTGACGCGGCATCCAAACTGGCTCGGCCGGAACTAATCGAAGAAAAGACATTAGACTGTAATGTAGGTAGACTCTACCTAGTGGAGTCTACCAGGTAGGGTCTACCTGAATCCATATTTCTCAGTAAACCCTTTTGTTACCTTTTATATTTAGTGTTCACTTTCACCCAGCTGCTAACAGTTGAATTCTAACTTCCAATGACGTAGACGTTTGTGCTGTGAGTGAAATAAAAATATTTTGAGTAATAACTTTTTAATAAAGTGGATAAAAAATCCTCAGCGCTAAGGATAACGCGTCCAGATCGATCAAAAAAAAGGCAATTTCACGGCAATAGATTCACGGAAAAGGCAGAAGACACCAGTTTTACGAGTGCATCAGCAGCAAAATTGAGGAAATCAAATGACGAAGAAGTGATAATTGATAATAATTATGGCTACTGTATTTTGGAGTTTTTAACGGTTTTTCAGCGATTTATTCTTTAGTTTCGTGTAGTACATGCAACAAGGAGATTAAATTTTCACGAACGTCTCATCGCGGACTAGGTTTTAAAATTGCATTACAATGCAATTGCGATAGTGTACAATATATACCATCATGTCCATTGGTCGACAAATCCTTCGAAGTAAATCGAAGAATGATATTTGCCATGCGGCTTTTGGGAGTTGGCAGGGATGGATTGAATATCTTCTGCGGTATGATGGATATTTGTCAAGGATTATCAATCGGTACTTACTACAAACAAAAAACATACATACAGCCGCATCTGCAGTTTATAATCTTATTATTTCCAAAGCTGTAAGTGAAGAAAAAGATTTAATTTCAACTTGTGATTCAAATGCTAGCCCGACGGATTTTACTGTTTCTGGCGATGGGACATGGAAGAAAAGAGGTTTTAATTCTTTATTTGGAGTTACTACACTTGTAGCAAAAAATTCGAAGAAAGTTGTCGATGTAGTCGTGAAATCCAGTTTCTGTCAAGGCTGTAATATTTGGAAAAATAAAAAAAATTCTGACATTTCTGCTTATAACGATTGTTACGAAGAGCATGAAGAAGCGTGTACAATAAATCATAGAGGAAGTGCAGGTAAAATGGAAGTTGATTCTATTGTTGAAATGTTCTGTAGATCGGTCGAAAAACACGGAGTAAAATATGTTAAATATATTGGAGATGGTGAAACTAAGACATTCAAAGGTATACTCGATATTGATCCTTACAATGGTGACCCTTTTGTCCAAAAAAAGAGTGCATCGGACATGTCCAGAAAAGAATGAGTGCAAGGCTACGGAAAGTGAAGAAAGATAATAAAGGGATTGGTGGAAAAGGTGAAGGCAAATTAACCGATAAAGTCATAAATAAATTGTCCTTATATTATGGCTTAGCGATTCGCCGGCACCCTGATTCTGTTAAGGACATGAAAAATGCAATTTGGGCTACTTACTATCATAATAGTTCTACGAATAAAAATCCTCAACATATGTATTGTCCACCTGGTGCGAATAGTTGGTGTAAGTGGCAAAAAGCTGCATCTGAAGGTGCATTAAAGGAGTTTGACCACGAAAATTCTCCTCTGTGTGATGAAGTTTTAAAAATTATAAAGCCAATTTACGAGAGCTTATCATCAGACGAGTTATTGACTCAATGTTTAGGTTCAGAAACTCAAAATAATAATGAGTCTCTAAACTCTTTGATTTGGACTTTCGCGCCAAAACATATTCATTCCGGAGCTGAGATAATTGAAATTGCGACATTTATTGCTGTTTGCATTTTTATCGAAGGCTTCATTCCTGTTTTAAAAATGATGACGCTTATGGGAATTAAAATTGGTCCTGAAGCTCATTAATTTGTTGTAAAACGAGACAACGCCCGGATTGACCGCTCCGAGATACGAGCAACCAGCGCATCAAAGGAGGCCAGAGCTGCTCGATTGAAAGAAAAAAATGCAGAAAATAGGTTTTTCGAAATCGAGAAAGGCGCAATGTATGAAGCAGGAACGGCAGATTAAATAAATGTAAGTCTAAAATATCATTTCATGACTTAGACTGCGAAATACTTGACTCGAAACTTTAAACGCGTTTTTCTCGGAACTGTCTTTTTCAAAACGATACCCATGATTTCTCAAGTTCTACTGGACCGATTTACTTGAAATTTTTTGAGAGTCTTCTTTATACACTTGTCTTTGTCTGGAACTATGCGCACCCACGAATTTTAATTTTTACTATTTACGAAAAATTCGTTAAAGTAAAAAAAAGTCGAATAAAAATGGTTTTTTTTAGGCAGCCGCCATTTTGTCAAAAAAAAAATTTTCAACTTTTCCGTAGTTCTAGACATTGCGACATTACTTTAGATTAATATACTTCTTGCTTTTTTTTCAGATTACTAGGAGGGTTGAAATCGTGGGTATCATCACGTGCCAATTTTTTGAGACCGCCCACTTCATCAGCTGCTCATTTTCTTAATTTTTGCCTTTTTTTGTTTTTTTTATTTTTTTCTGTATTTTTGTAATGTAAATAAATAACACATAAAAAATGGATACTAAAAATATTGAATGTCTTTTTTCTACAGCACTGCCAAAATCTCCTAGAATTCACTCCTCTACACCAGAATACCGCCTTAATGCACAATGATCGTTCGACTTCAATTCCTAGACGAGTTGGGTTTTCTAAGCACGCAAACCAAGACCCTTCCGTAAAATCTTCCACAATGTGTATGATTTTAAAGGTCTAATTGTTGAGCAGGAAGTCGAATGGACTCACTAAGGTCTTCACCGATACTACGCTCTACAACTGATACTATTTCATCATTACGCAATCCTGGACGTCTGGATGGATGATTATTATGAGTGGCAGAAATCGTAATGCGGAAAGGATCCATGATTAATCGAATTAATTTTTCTGATGGAAGATTATTTCGGCAATGAAGTTGACGGAAGGTGCGATGATTTTCTTGGACATTACCGTGTTTTTTTTTATAAATCTGCACAATTTGCAGACGTTGCTCAGGCGTCAACCTATTTATGATAAAATTGCAAACCAAACTAACCATATAAGTATGAGACATAGAAAGGCCTTACCCCTATACACGAGCATCTGAAGAAATTAACTTAAAATAAAATTTTCTTTTCTCCCTCATTAGCTGATCAAAACTTCGGTTTTGTTTTGATATCCGAAATTATAACAAAATATCAATGATTTTCGAGCATCTAGACATACATATATTCAATATACGCAATGCACTACCCAATCATAGGCGAAAGTATGGAAACTAAAATAAACAGCCCGAAAAACAACTGAAAACTTTATTACTTCTCAATTTTGTCGTTGATGATGGAGGGCTGAAATCTGCCTTACAATCGGCAATAATTCATCGATATCATTTTCGACAATTGCACATAAAAGTTCCCTAGCTAATCAAAGCATGAAATCTTTAAAACGAAAACACTTTCATTTGTCAAATGCAAAAATATTATCAGTATTTCCGTTTTCAATAAACATCCCCCAACTTGGGCTGCACATCTGACATTTAGTTAATATTACAGTTAGTAGCTACGTGAAATCGTAGCTTAGTATAGACTTGGTATCAGCTTAAGACTGTATTTTCCTCATTTACATTCGGCACTGGTCAATTACAATAAATTCGAAGTCAAGCATCTGTCAAAATTTTATGGAATGGGCGGGGCTTACTTCTTCCAAAAATAACCTTCGCTTGGAGATAACATTCCCGATGAGTCGATTCATTTGTATCCATGGGCAATACAAATTCGATGGCATTTGTGATTTAATCATATATTTCAGTAATTTTTTGAATTTAATCTCTAAATAATATTTATAAGTATTTCGAATCATAACAAAAAAATGTGCTTTAATCTTCGTATGCCAATATTGCAATGTTTGTTATTATTGTTTTATTTGTTTATTATTATTCATATTGTTATTTTTTTGTTTATTGTTGTCACAAAATGATTGACCTATAGGTATTGTACCTATAGGTATTGTTATCCATTCGTTGGGGAATTTGTATTAATATGCGTAAGCTTTGGGGACTGCGGAGAAAAATTTGAGCTTGGGGCCTCTCCATATCTTCTACCTTTATGGAATTAACCTTAAAACGCATGACAGCTGTCGCACCAGACGTGTTAAAATGTGTAATGAGCTTAAGGTTCTTTGCCTTTAACGAAAACACCCTTTACGATCTAAAGCTACTTTTCCGGAAGAATAACTCATGAATAATGGTGTAAGCTAAAGGATAACAAACAATTTGCCTGTTGCTGATGAGATTATCAACAGTGATGCTTTGATACGAGCCCTTCTTAAGACTTGGAACGACCGCTTCCTTGTTATTCGCTTTTGTCTGCTCTTGTTTTTTGTCATCATGGAGGCTTTGAGACCTCATTAGAATTTTATAATGATTCTACTCTATAATAAAATCGGAAATAAATCAGCTAAACTTGTTTCTTATGAAGGCAGACTACACTTGCATCATAGCTCCTGGGAATTGAAGACATGAAAAGAAATTTCAAATTATTCTTTGAATAATCACTAGAAAAGACTGAGGCATTGAAAATAATCAGTAATATACTGAAAGCGAGTCTAACTTAGCTGAAGCGCTCAATTTAGCCGAAGCGCTAAAATTGAGCTAAATCATACAAAAAAAAATGAAGAAAACCCTACTTCTTGTTCGCCGAGTCCTCTCACAACCAGAATTCAGGGTCCGGGTAACGAATGTGATGGCACTAAATTCTAAGTGGCTAGAGCGATATGATTGAGAGTATGAGCACGTATTTGACGAGTCACTGCAATGAGAGAGACGAGACGAGAGCATCAGGATGTTGAAAATTAAGGTGGAGTGAAAACGTCAAAAGAAACTGTTCAGAAAAGGACGCCCAGACTTTGGATGACGAGAAAAAGCAAAGTCGACCTGAGGAAAACAGAGGAAGTTGTTGTCTTCACCCGAAACTAGTCTTCACCCCACCAAGCAAAGAGTAACTTGCTCAAAAATAGAAATTCTTATAAAAGGAAAGTGGAATAAATATTTTCATCCGATTTTTCTTAGCATTGTTGTTTTTAGTTACTGTACTGAGGAAAAGAAAGAGCTTGTGACACTGACTGCTAAAGGGCCAGGACATCTACCTACTTATAAGGAACAGAGCTTATTGAATAACATATCTGAAAATTCGTTTCATGCTTGCATAAAGCTGTGTATCCCAAGATAAATTCAAAATGTGAACGAGGCAAGATATCTGAATCAGAACAGAAGCAAAATTAAATGGACTAAGTGCACCTCAGATTGTCTCAAAGCCAGGTTAACTAACCGAAAAATGTTCGAGATCTACAGACTTTACGTTCAAAATCAGAAACTGTGTATAAAAGAATGACAACTAAATTGCCAAATTTCCTTAAGAAACACTTCAAACATTTTGCGAAATAACATATGAGAATTAAAAACCAAGAAATGATACTTTCTAGCGAGAGTAATTGAACTTAGTGGATCGGATATTAGAAGTCAAAAGTGACATGATGTTAAATTTAAAAAAAATTGATAGTTTTTTCAGAGGATTGGACAAATCTTCAGTGAAACCGAGCAACTTCCCTTAAATTCCATTTTTCATTTTTTACTATCACAAATCCGAATTTTGTCTGCTACTTGGGGGTTTCCCCAGTGTGTGATTTATGGAGCAAAGAAATCGCGTAAGGTCCATTTTTTGTTCGTGGGTTTTTGCGTCCTATTAATTATATTTTCTTTTAACACTGCTTACCGCTGTTGCATACTCTATGAATATGACAAATTTTTCTAACTATAGATGCTCCGCTATTTTGACCTGAAGTTTTTCTCGTTTTTTCATCAGGATTGTTTGACTGGAGTATCCCTTGATTGTTGTGATAGCAATGGATTGAGGCACTGGGATCCGTAAGAAACCAATGGACACCCTTCTGGTATAACAAACCAGTGGAAATCCTTCTGTTGTCCATTGGTTTACTACATATCTCTAGTTTCAAAGCTCACTGGGTTTTTTTCAACAGAATTTTCAAAAACGACACTCCTTCTTTCGTTAGTGAAGCTCATACTCTCATGAAGTCCATTGAGTGCGAGCAGAGATCGTTCAAAATCCTTTCGTTTAAAAATAGTGAATACATCGTCAAAATAACATCGTTTAGAGTTATCAGCACGTTTTTGGCTTTAGATAGTGATGACTAAGATGGACTATAATAGTCAGCTGATATAGCTATAAAAACAGTATTTGGGACTCTGGAGGGATCTTGTTAATTGATTAAAATGGTATAGTTCTCTCTATTGCCGGAGAACAGTACGCTTTAATCAAAGAGAATATAATGTAGGGATCACTGAAAGACATAGGGAGAAATTGGCCACAGTTGTTCTCACTCTGGACAACAATTGGCCTGTTCACTTGTTCACATATAAAAGCATAACTTTTTCTTAGAACTTCGATAACCCGCAATGTGAAAATGAAAACGATTTAAACATTTTCACGTCTCACGTTCTGTTTGCGATTTTTAAAGTCAAAAACTCCGTCAAATCCAGTTCCGTACTATTCTATTAAAATTTTTCTACTTCTGCAGTCTTTTTTTGGTCTTATTCAACTTCATCTGATACAAAGTTAGAACGACAGTGTATACATTGAAAGGATATTTCACACATTTTCGAATTCAATTAAAAAAATCTTTAATTCCCCACATCAACGAACTTTACCACATCTAGCATCGATTTAAATGTTAATGCACGTCGTGCTCGTTATTACTTTTCTTACGCTTCATTCCAATGTAATTTTCTAATGTATCTTACAAATCCTTAGCTATTACCTACTCGTCGTAGCCTTTCACTGTAATCATGTTTCGAACGAAAACGATTTATTTTCAGCCGCCCAAAGCAATCTTCGATGTGGTCTGAATAACCGCTTTGTGTATATTGCTTGGTTCGATTCCTTTATTTTCCAGAAAAAGACGCCAATCCTTTGGGCGTTTAATTTATTTACGTTAAGCGCCTTCGAACTAAATATTCCAGGAATTTAATAATTTGCGTCACTGGATCAATTTATGGTTGGGGTTACGTAGTGCAGTTCTCTGCCTCCGTAATCACGGGGTTATGGTTATGGATTCAAAAGGGAAACCACAACCAAGAAGCCACAACACTGCAAATGGGAAAAGCATTTAGCAAATATTACGTGTTTCTTTTAATTAATTCGTTTTACCTAATATTACATCCGAATTTTCGATTGATTGAACATCTTATTAATTAGAGATTAATGAGTTCTACGTTGGGTTTTCATTTGTTTGCTTGCCACGTTGTATATGGAAGTTTCGTTTGTTTGATTTTTTTAATTGAAAAAATTGTGTCTTGTCAGAGAAGTCAGGAATGCTAATATGAATCAGCTACATGCCAAGTATTTGCTTTTAGGGTAAACAAATCGGCAATATTCAGCTTATATTAACGAGAATTTAAAATTGATGAATTTATTCTTTCAGCAACTTTAACCATTTCATTGCTCATACACCGTGAGAAGTCGATTTGCTCTGCCATCCAGAATAAGCAAATTATCATAGATCGGGAATACGTTGGATAAGTGTATTTGGAAATCCAATCCGTTGATTTGCTCAATGGAAAAATATCTGGGTGTATCGTCTAAGGACATGAAATTATTAAATTCCTCCAGCGGGATAATCTCTCTTTGTTTTCCTCACCCAAACGCTAGAGCCCGGCATTGCTTTCAGAATTCATGACTGAGCACTTCGCTAAACATAAAAGATAAAGTGGTTTCTCGGAAATGAGATTTTATTCTTTCGAAGTTATCCACTTCACTGCTCCATCGATTGCTTTCAATGCTCTAAAATATCATGGCTGTCTCACAGGTTTCTCATATGTGTTCATGATTTCGAAGACAACAAAAAGCTGGGCAGAGCTTATTTCATTCCATTGATATTAATACAATATGTAATTTTTGATTGATCCTTCACAGTATGGTAAATTTGGACATTTCACCAAATTTATCAAATCTACGAACGCACTTTAGCTGAAAATTTGCTTCGTTATTAAAATGTTGCAATGTCTATCTTTTGTTTTTATTTTCTTTCGTTTTTCTCATCTATATTACTTTCGTTTTTCCCACCGTTCATGTTTAAATCCAAAACTTTTGCCATCCAGGGGTCAGTACTATACTCCACGAACACTTGTCTTTCCTGCAAATTAAATTTCTTACCTACAAGAAAATTGTTTTGTATTTTAGCAAGAACACTAGAATAGAATTTTGTTGTCTGGTGGGCTAACAATCGTCTCATTATTCTCACGATCAGGATAAATCCGCAAGCCAAAGCCATCACGGAAGTTATGACACGTAAATCTCATGAAAAAGGTGAAAAGTTACCTGTGGTACCTGGTGTAGCTTTCAAGGAATCGGCGATGTAAAACAAGCAGCTAGGATATTTAAACACATTCCCATTATGATACATTATCTAGTTACAGAATATTTTCACTACACTAATGAAATACTAATACTCAGGACTATTGTCTCGAGTCATAACAAAAAAATGTAAAACTCTCACATCTTTCATGTCATACACCCACCATGAGCTATCAGGATTTAACTACCATGAACTAATCCGAATCCTCACCCCCTCATCAATAAACCCCCATCCCCTAAGCTCCTCCGAAACAATTTTACACATGTATGTAGTCAAGTAATACTCACATACAATCCGGAAATCTGGAGGGTTATCAGGAAAACATTGAACCGTCATTTTGACATGCCAAAAACACAGATCTAGTGGCGGGAGAAATTTAATGTCAGCAGGTTCAGCTCAGCAATCGAAATATACGGATTTTTCTGAAAGTTTATTAAGTTAAACTAGATAAACTTTAGTTAAACAAAAAATTGAAACTATTGCGTGCCATTGATTATTGGCTCTATGTAAAAAACAAATTGATTTAAAAAAGGAAGCCGTCTTACACAAGACTTACCAGGTAATTTGAAAAATCAAAAAATATATGACTGACATATAGGAAAAAAGTCCAAAAATTGACCTTTTTTCCGATACATTTTTTATTTTAAAAATTTTTTTTCCGTTTTTTTAAGAGATTTTGATGAATTCTCGAAGAAGATAGTTAAATAAATAAAATGCTTGTAGATTCATTTGTATCAAGCGAATAGATTCTGAGATGAATTGTCCACCATTAAAAAAAAGGTGATTTCGAGAGAAACACGTTTTAAGTTAATTTGGAACATATCTTTTAAAAAATTGATTTTGATGGGCTACTTTCAGTTAATCTGCAATGTCTGGACCATATAAAAGCAAACCTTTATCCTTACCTACTGTTTTTGAAATTGGTCCTTGCCTACTGTTTCTGAAATTGGTCCTTTTTGTATCTAAACGCCCTTCCTTCCTGGCCGCCTTGCTGGCTTTTTCTGCCAGCGAAATTCTTTTTTCGTTTTCCCTCAATGCATAATCGTTGAAACAATTCAGCACTCCATGAATTTCATTATTTTGAGGAGTATCATGCGTCCTTCATTGAAAATTAACAACGTTATTTGGACAGCAATTTCAACCACTTCTTTGCCTTCGACCGTATGCTACGGGACAACTCCCTATAAGGTTTTGTTATAACATTCGTTGTTATAATGCATATTCTTCCCCAAACAACGTGAAAGTAACTCGCCGTTGAACAATTTTCTCAATACTGGTTTGACGTACCACTGAACTTCTCCACTTAGAGCTGCTTTATGTGTGAACTGATCAGCTTTTGCATTGAGGTATTTACACCATTCTGGATTGAAGTTTTCATTTTGTGGCAGCGCATTAGTAGAGACTTCTTTTATGATTAAAACCGGCCCAAATCTCCTTTTCCATATTATCTATAGAGACTAGATGAGGCTGAATAACCAAGGAATAAAGAGCTAACTTCTCTTTCATTACTTTTACTGTCAAGTTCGCAGTTTTTGGTGGTGAAAATGTTTTTCTTCAACATTTTAAGTTTTCGTACTTAAGTGAGTGTCTTTTTACATCTTCGAGGTGGCGAAACAAACGTTTTCCTTCGTGCACAACACACTCGAGCTTTTGAATTACAAAGTCATCGTACGGTTTATAATATTCGTGAAGGATATTTATAAGCAAATTCAGGAAGCTATTTGAAAATTTGTGAAGTTTTCGAAAATTTCCTCCATTCCCTGAACTTTCATGCCACTGGAACTACCTTCATAATTTGCGATACATTCTCCGTGGGACTCACTGTCATACCAAATTTGAAAGTCAACGTGGATCAGTTGGTTCATCAACTTACAGGTGTTGCAAGTTTAAGAGGAAACATAGTAATCTAGTATTTTGCCTGAATATTTGCCGACTGCAGTACATACAAGTGACCAAATACTATCACTGGTAACAGCTAATTCGTCTTCGACCAAATTTTTATCTTTAGTTTTTTGCTTCTCTTCTATGCACGCTTGTTCAAGACAAATAAGAGAAACAGCTATTGATGCGATTTTAATACTTTTTCAAAGTCTATCGTAAGTCGTTGAACTAAAATTAGACGTAATATCCACCAAAGAACAAATGAAATTCAAGCCATTCAAGCGAGCACCCAGTTATCGCATGACAAGAACAATTACCCGATAATTTTCAAATCCTGTGTTTATATTATAACACGTACTTATTTTTCGATTGCCATACTCACACTCAACATTGATCTTAAATCCAAGTCCACGTGCAAAAATTTTGCTAAACTTTATATCTCTATGACACGTTTTACACTTTAGCATAGTAGCCAACTTCGCGAACACAAGTTAAAACTCTAAGATATAGGAATTCAAGCCTTCATTCATTTTTACATCGAAATCGGTGCCTGTTGAAAAATTTTCCAGCAGATCTGCTTGTGAAAGAAGTATTATGCTCAGCAATGCGTTGATTGTTCGGAAATTCGCGGGAAAGTCTATCATCTATTTTTTCTCGGTAATTCAGTTTGATTACCTTTTGTATGATTATCAGCTTTTTGAGGAGACTTTATTCTATAAGAAAGTACTTCTGTAACGACTAAATCCAAACTGAGCACCCATGAGCAAGCCAGAAATATATAACCGGTATTTTGGAAGCGGCGTAAAGCGCCAGCGGGGAGCCGAGAGTGCGCGCTCATTTGAGTTGATATACCTCGTTTTCGGTTACGAATTTTCGTACTTTTTTCGTAAAATACATAAGAAACTTATAATTAAAGGTCAAAGCAATAGGAGTCCGTTAAAAAATCGATTTTTTCAAAATCCTGATTAGTAAAAGTACTTTAAGTGGTCTGACTTTGGAGTTTATTCTGATATTTATTAAGTTTACAGAGATACTGGTGAAATGTGATCTGACATTCAATCTTGGTAAGAGCAAATTAACCAGTTTGGTCATCAACGTTTTCAGTCATAAAAATCAATAGCATTGTTAAGACCAATTTTTATAACGGTCATAACACAATTGTTCCAGTCCCTTCTGAGTAGATTTTTATTGTCTAAAAATATTAACACATTAAGCTAAACTGACTCTATAGTTCTCGTCAAGGTATCAATCTCTCAGAAAATATGAGAGTTTTCAACATCGCTGTCAAACTGACAGTTCCGATTCCTGGCAATTGTGTCATTTTGATGTAAAATATTGAATAAATTTTGAAATATAACCAAGAATAATGCGATTGCTAAGGATCGCAGAACCCTCGCCTTTTATTGAAAAAATATCTGAGAGTTTGAAACACTCATTACCAAGCTCCCGACCTGAGAAATATATATTTTCGATTTTTGCAACGCACACCATGTTCCTGTTTACTGTTGCTTACTGGGAGAAACTGGGAGAAAACGTTACAATCTGTGTCTATTGTCTATGTCTACATCTCAACTTGCAATTTTTCGGATGAGGTGTTTTTTTTATCGGTTAAGTTTAGAAATTTTGCACAAGGTTGTACCACACTCAAGCCAAATAATTGATAATACTAGCTACACCATTGCAAATGGTCCTTGATGCGTTCGTGAAGGGTCTTCAACTTTGCATTATAAGCCTCAGTTTCTCAATATACGCTGGAAACAGAGCTCTTTTTTGAAAGATTTGCACTTTATAATCCTTCCCTCATTATCAGTTGATATCGAATGCCCAGGTCACCTTTTATTCTTTTATACTCTTGTGTACGTTATAACAAGAAAGTTTTGACGTATGAACACTACCCTCATTTCAAAGTACAACATGAAGAATCGAATTATCTGCACTCGTATGTGAGGCTTTAATGGGCACCATATGATAGTAACCAACAGGCTTCTACCTCCTGTTGATAGCATAATTACAGATGAGAGTCACTAGGATTACAATTGAACTGGAAATCAAGCTGGTAAATACATGACAAAAGGTTATTGGATCAAATTCTTTCACAAATAGATTTTGTTTCATAGACTTGAGGGGGGAAATACGTGTAGAGGCTTAAAAAAATTCAATTTTTTTTTTCATAAATTGCTTGTAAAACTATTCAAAAATATAAATTTAAAATTTCAAGTCAAAATTCTTATCCGTTCAAAAGTTATAAGCGATTTAGTAAGTGCCCCCGGTACAGCGTCCGAGAATATAACTTTCAGAACGGAGCGGTCGAGTTACTCGAGTAGGTAGTCATTCATATACTTGCAGGTATGTATTTTTAAGAGGGGAAAGGGCCATGGGCAGATGTTCTTTTATTTTATTTATATAGAAACGACTAGAAGCATTAGTGTCCTTGACAAGGACTCCTTGTAACAAACCATCATATAGTATTAGTTCACAACCGACTTCCGTAGCGTGCGTTTGAAGTATCAGTTTAGAGTTAAAATAATGTCTTCGTATCCAAAAAAAGGGTGTAGTGATTCTGCTCGTCGAAGTAGACCACCCAAAAGATCTTTTCACGGAAATCAATATTCAAATAGTGAATCAAACGACTGTGGTGATAGTAACGAAAGTATAAGTGCCAAAAAACTTTCAAATGCTATGAGTGAAAATGTGATTGTTAACCCTTCACATTCTTATAGAATCATTGAATTTCTTACCATCTTCACAGCTTTATCAGATATTCTCATATGTCGAAATTGTAAGCAGGATGTTAAATTTGCTGAAAGTGGAATACGAGGCCTCGGATTCAAGCTCGTTGTTAGTTGCAAGTGCGGATCGAAACAATTCCATCAGGTCCTTTTATAAATAATGGATTCGAAATAAATCGTAGAATTGTTTTTGTCATGCGACTCTTGGGTGTTGGCCGAGAGGGAATTAATTTATTTTGCAATTATATGGACATAGGTGCTGGTATATGTGAAAATACTTACAACTCATTATATGATCATATTCACACTGCTGCTAAGAAAGTGTATGAACATTGTTGTAAGAAAGCTGTAGATGAAGAAAAAAAAGAAAATGAGAAGCACGAAAGACCTCTTCTTAATTTAAAAGTGTCTGGTGATGGAACTTGGAAGAAACGAGGTTTCAAATCATTATTTGGCGTAACAACTCTAATAGGATATTATAGTGGAAAGGTTATAGATCTTGTTGTTCGGAGCAGTTACTGTCATGCGTGTGCAATATGGAAAAACAAGCCGAAAACTTCGCCGGAGTATCTAGCTTGAGAAGAAAATCATGATGAAGAAAGTTGCACACAAACGCATGCAGGATCTGCGGGAAGCATGGAAGTTGAAGCTATCAAAATGATGTTTACAAGATCAGAAGAATTACACGGAGTTAAATACGGTAATTATATAGGCGATGGAGACTCCAAAACATTTGCAGCAATTATGAAATTGAATCCATATGGTGATGAACTGACGGTAATTAAAAGTGAATGTATAGGTCACGTACAAAAGCGAACGGGAACGCGGCTTCGAAAAGTAAAAAAGGACAAACATTTGGGTGGAAGAGGAAAGTTGACCTGAGAGGCCTTAATTAAAAAATTAAGCACTTACTATGGACTAGCAATTAGAAGAAATATTGATAGCGTTGAAAACATGAAAAAAGCAATAATGGGAACTTACTTCCATATGATATCAACAGATGATAATCAACAGCATGACAATTGTCCAACGGGTGTAGATAGCTGGTGTAAATGGAAAAAAGCTGAAGCTCTTGGGACAGAGCCTCCAAAACACCCGCCACCTCTACATCCTGACGTTCAAAAAGAAATTCTTCCAATCTACGAGAATTTATCCCGGGATGATTTATTGGAGAGATGTTTAGGAGGCCATACTCAAAATGCTAATGAAAGTTTCAATTCAACTGTTTGGCGTATGGCTCCAAAACATTTGCATTGCGGTTTAAAAACTATCGAGATTGCTGCATACTTGGCTACTTGCTTGTTTAATGAAGGCAGTTCAAGTATTATATTAGTAATGAACGAGTTAGATCTCATAGTTGGTAACAGAAGCTTCAGTCACGTACAACAATACGACAGTCTACGCGAAGCCCGACAGAATCGACGCAACTCCTTGGACAGTAAAGAAGCCCGAAAAGCCCGAAAAGAAAAGTTGCAAGCTGAAAATGACGCATATGAAGCTGAAGAAGGTTTGCAATATGGTGCTGGAATAGCTGATTAATTGGTAGGTTGTTTCAATTAATTTAATACTACTTTACATTAACTTTTTCTGTCACTTTTTTTTTAAACGCGTTTTTCTCGAAACAAGTTTTTTCGAAACGGTGTACACTCTAGCTTAAAAAGTTTTAAACCAATCATTCTGAAATTTGGTTTATAACTTCTTTACACAATTGTGCTGTATATGGACCTCAATCATAAGCGATATTTTTAATTTAACTATTTTTTTTATAATAAACAATATATGAAAAAATGGTTAAAAAACATGTCTTATTTTAACAGCTCTCTAAAAAATGCAAACTTTAATTTTTTTTTTTTAAATTGAGATTCATATAGAAGATACACATATAATATAAGAAATTTTTATGGGCCATTGATTTCAGGTAACAATTGTGGCTTCCATCGTGTACACCAACTGCTCAGTCGGATGACAACATGCGATCTGTATCAGCTGATATCTCCGCTACTTTTTGAATTTTATTATTGTAAAATATGAAAATAACTTATTAATATGTTTATAAAATGACCTAAAATAGTTGCAATAAATAAAATTCATTTTTATACCTTAAAAAAATTTTTGAAAATCAGCATCAAAACTTCCTTTTACACGTATTTCCCCCCTTAAATCAACGCTTCGCTTCCAGTCATCCTCTGTCAAAGAATCTCGTCTCAATCGGCTGAACTTCGCCGCTGACTATTTGTGGTATTAATTACGTACACGAAAGACTCTTGGATATGTTGAACGTTTTCGATTTGGTATTTCTGTCTCTTCCTTTGTGATTGCTATCAAAAGTATGAGCGCTTTACAGTAGCTATGTTATGATGAAATGCTTATGTGGCTCGAAAAACGCTACACACTCTCGTTATTGTATTAACTCTCGTTTGTGAATTTGGTAGTGTAATATGATACACCAATGCATCCACAAATGTATCAATAAGTCATTCCTTTTGAATATCATGAATTCGATATCATTAATACCATAAATAGTAAGCTAGCAATATGCTATGACATAATATGGTCATTCAAAGTACATTTTGCTGACAGGTCATAAATTCATAAATTCACAACTGACCTTTTCTTCATTAACACGATCCACTTATGAGTCTACGTACATTTCAATACGTAAGATCGTTTTACATTTGTAGCACGCGACATAATTAGACCAAGAGGACTCATGTGTCTTTCCCACGAGCCAATATCGCATGTATGTGGTCTGGATTAATTTATGACATGATAATCGATACATTTGGGTTGCATTAAGTAAATAATTATGTAAATACTTAATTTAAAATTAGGGTAAGAAAACTGTATAAACAGATAGTAAGTTTCAAAATTAAAATCAATTCTGATCATAAGACAAGAGAGTGAGTTTTACTTGAGGTCTTACATCAGTAGGTGTCGCGAAGTATTTTTCTGCGACCAATTAGATAATCACGGCGTAGTGTATAATAGCAACATCATCCTCGCCACGCTATCTGCGGCCCTGCCGCTTGGTTAGGTAATTCTTCAGAAAATTCCTACAAAAACTTCTGAACACTAATACAGGGAATTCGATAAAATAGCGAGTTTTGCCTCCAAGTAAATCAAACATTACATGGCGTCCCTGCCAAACGAAGACAAAAATTACATGGCGTCCCTGCCAAACGAAGACAAACATAACAATTTTCTTCTTATTAGAGCCCATTGTTGGATGGTCATCGTTCACTGGCAAGCATAGGATCTCGAAACAATAAGCCACAATAAGACTCAATTGAGTCAATTGTAGGATAGAGAAGAAAGATCTACTAAGTCTCGAGCAACGATAAAATTAGTATAGAAAATTACAACAATGTAACTTGAAATCAGAGTGATACAACTATGCTTTTTATCGGTCAAAAAAATAAGATCCTTCCTATGAATTTTGTGAATTTTTTATTACCGAAATTGATTTTCGACTGTAATAGTTCGATATTCTTGATGACTTCATTTTCTTTACAATTCATCCTTTAGTGCTAACAACTCTAGGACTTAATCTTTAACAGCTTTATCTATGCAATGCAACATAATTTTAAAACGTTATTACTAAAATTAGAAAGAACTAGTGTAGCTATGGAAACTTCACAAAATTAAAAGGAAGCAAATTACGTTGTCGAGGGTCGAGCGGACGAAATAATAAAAATTTCCACTGGAAATAAAAACAACTGTATTAAATTTAGCTTTCTTTATTTTAACACCGATTACTAGTATTGTACCTTAGGGCTACGCGACAACTGAGAGAAAGGTTACTCCTCAAGGCAAATTTATAGTTTCCTAATTGCTGACACCTGCGTCTGGCTTCTTAGCATTTCCTAGAAACGATTCTGCAGGTGCATGGAAATGTTTTTTATATGTAACTAGCATCCTATCTTTTTGGTCAGTTTAAGTATTATGTGATATGAAAACTATTACAAATATAAAAATAAATTAAGACCTCTATAAATAAATTAAGACCTCTGTGAGGCATGCGGTGTAAATACGAATTTCCTATTAAACAAGAATAGCAAATCCTTTCGGGTTTTATTAGGATTTGTTTTTAAATCTTTCCCTGGCAAATAGGACCCACAAATTATAAACATTTACGACATGCAGCAACAAGTATGCGCATATAATGCAACCTGCAAGGAATTTTCAATCCATGACACACGCAAGATAGCACAAAACATTACATTCTCAAAATTGCTAGTATGTGTTTATGGGCTATTCACAGGAAAATCAAGAAAAATTCGTCATATAACCGTAACAATAAATAGAAATACAAAAAAGGGTACTGAAATGCTATTGATGAAGTTCATAACATAAATTTATACGAGCAAATACCACATGTTACGATCCTACTTATACTACAAGATTAGTTTGTGTCTGGCAGATACAACGGCGTCCAATAAAATAGAGAATAACTTCAGAAACCACTCCAATCCCTTGCATATACATATAACACTTTCTACATATCAGAGATGATCTAGATACATCCTTTACAAAGAAAAATTTCTCAGAACATATTTACAACATCCTCGTGCGAGCGGGTGGGGGAATAAAAGTTCATGTTTCCATACAGTATAATGTGAATAAGTTTGTGATCCGGGGAAAAAAACACTTTCCTAGTATATTCTGAACTTTACTCAGCTTAAGTTTTTTTTCATAGGAATAAGCTGGAACATAAACCATACTTTACAACTGCAACGAAGCATTTAAAGTAGAGAAACATTTGCAAGATTCTTGTCACTATTATCTCTGCTAGATATGTACATCAGAAATAACATCTAGAAGCAAAGAAGTTTGTTTTAAATCTTCTTTCGTTTAATAACATTGTCCTTTTGTCATTGTCATTGTCTTCAGTGATTAGTCATCTTTCTAGTTCAAACTGATCTTGGCTCAAGGAGCCAAACCATGGAAACCATATTTTCTAAAAATTTGAGAAATGTGTCCTTGAAGTTTAAGTACTTCTTTTGCGAAATCCTTCAATACTTTCAGCGTGGTAATTATAGTAAGCAATTTGATTTTCCTTGTTTTCCTGCCATTAAAATCGCTTTATAAGTACAAGGTAAATTATGTCCTTTAGTATTAGCCAAAAGAATCAAGGTGAGTACCCTGTAAGCAATCACTCCATATTTTGTGGTGGTAACATACTCAACAGAATAAAAAAAAACGAAAATTGGGAAACAACATAACAAAGCCATATGAAAAGGGATTTCCACATATTTGTGTGACATTCCATGTAAGTTTAGAGGAGTTGTTCTATGCTGTGGAAATTTTTTGAGTCGGCTATAAACTCGAAAGACAGACCCAAATAACATAAATCCCGAAACGATTCTAGGAATTCGGAACGCTTGGAGAATGTAAAATTCGAAAAACTTTAAGGACTTTTATTCTTGTTATCTATCGAAAAAAATAATGTGCGTTGTTTTAACTGTTTAAATTTGAAAATGACATAATCTTTCATATGATCCTTGTTAGCTGATACCTGGTACCTGTTAGTGATACCTGAATTATGTTTCTCTTTGCGTCTATTCGGAATAGGAATTATAGTTGGACAAAGATTCAGCCTGATGGATCATACTTCCGATTTAGTTACTTCAATCTAGGTCATGCTCACTAGTCAAGTAGCTCACATATGTCTTTCAAAAAAATCTTTTTCTTTGCCAAAATTTGCAGTTGAATTTGAGATTGATGCTAAGATTCTGAGAATTATTGTTCTATGTTCTTACCATTAAAAAGAATAATGATGAATTATTATTATATGAATGACAGATGAATTATAAATCGTTAACTTTTCATTAACTTTACAAAGCTGCTCGATCAATGATAAAGAATCCAATCTGAACTATCTATAAGCTCAAACAAACCTGATGAATTATTTTACTGTAGTTTTCTGTTTCATTTAATAATTTTCTTTTTTTAATGTAGTTTAAACCCAGAAATCAAGCTATCGCGATCCCCCATTCAACAATATTAATTTGTTTCTAAGCTCTCGTTCATGCAAAGCTCACTTTATGTGCTACATGTATTGTTAGTGTTTTCGTATTCTTTCGAGCTGTTTGCGCTTTTTGTGGTTATCTTTTGACCTCGAGCATCTTTCTAACTCGTGAAAATCTCTCGAATCCTCATAATCAGTTTCTTCTACACCGTTCTATTGATAAGTAGCAGGTAGTGTACGTGGCGTAAGTAGCTCATTGCAATCAAAGTCAACAATCATTTGTGTATTTTCACAAAGCTCTGTAATTTCTTCTTTTTCATGGGTGTTTTCACTTTTTCAAGGACAATTAACAAAATTTATTTGAAAAATTAATAGGTTTCATGACTGTACTTTGTCGGTTTTTTTTGGAAAAGTGTATCTCGAACACACATTACCATCAAACTCGTCAAGATCATGTTGTATGTAATTTCGCTGAATTTCTATTCCAGATTTTCTCTAGTTATGGCCCACAAGAAGTTTTGAGTCGAGCAAAATTAAAGATATGGAGGCGAAATGGGGAATCCTGTAAACTGCTGATGAAAAAGACTCTGCAGTGAGAGGAAAAGTTGTAGAAGATAGCGACATTGCTTCAGATGGTTTCCTAGAAAATAGAGAAGAAGATTCATCTTCAGGACCTTACCGAGACATTCAACATTATCCAGAAGTGACCTAGAAGAGATCTAGTTAACTCACTTGACAGAGGCTTAAAAAACTGGTCGAAAAGCTCAAACCTGGATTTTTCAATAATAATAAGCTTCATTTAATAGTGCAGACACTAAAGAAAATATCAACAAAATCAAAAATAATTTCGGCAGGAAGAAGTATCCGATGTCCCTGATACCATCAAAATTAGGACACTCATGGCAGTTGGCTTAAAAGAAAACAAAATTCGAGTAATTTGTAAAATTTGGTGATAAATTCCACAAAATAAATAGAATGATTCCCAAAAAATGTTAAAAAATTCGTGAAGGTCACGTCGTAGAAAATATAGACTTGAGACGAGAATGATACCGAGACGGCTCCAGTACGTGAAACGAAAAAATATTGACCCTACCGCTTCCATCCATGAAATATTTGAATCATTTGTCGAAAATTGTCAAAGCACTTTTCTGTCAGTGAGAATGTTGCCATTGACAAAATAATCCCAAATTTCAGAGTTCGATGTTCTTTACGCCAAAAAATCCCTTGAAAACCAAACAACTACCGAGTTTCATTCTCGATGGTGACAAACCAACATCTATGCAGTCATAGGAATCTTTGTCTCACCTAAATATATCCAGGAAGTCAGGCAATTGTAAGAATGGCTCAGACTTTATTTAGAACGGGGTGTACTGTGACACCCATTGACATTGGATAATTTTCATTGATGAATGAACATAAACATTGAGAAACCTAAGTTTCCCTTCGTCAACATAGTCAGGAAAATGAGAAACAGCTGTCGAAGATGACGAGAAAAGTAAGCGTTGCAATCTCATTTATGATTTCAACAAGGAGACACTTTCGGTTTCATGCACCCCTGGACAGAAAAAATACATAATCATCTTTTCTGCTCTTTGCGACAACGACACCACCGATTATGATCTGAAGAAACTGAAAAAAAACAAGGGGTCATAACACTCTATAGACCAACAAAAATAGGGATAGATACAGCAAATCAAATGTATTTTAATAGCAAGAGTTGGTTTATAGTCATCTTCTCAACGATGCCTAATCTAGCACGAATCAACTTTCTAATTTTCTACTTTGATAACGACTTTCAGACTCCCCCAGAAATTTCTTCCCTAAAAAGTTGGCCCATTAGCTAGGTAGGCTAAAGCCTAGTGAAAATTTGAGTTTCGTCCTGTTGAATACCACCATCTTTTCCTTTTCTTGATAAAGATTTCTATAACACAGTTTGTCTTTCTCTATTGCCCGCCGGAGTTGACATATGCGTTCTCCGTTGGGACCACATTCCTCCATGATAGTTTAAAATTTGTCAAGATGCGTGAAGACTTTGTTAATATTTTTAATTGTCAATGTCTTGACGTTTTTAGCAGCTTCCTCGTTCTCATTTTCTCAGTATTTAACTGTCACTCAATTGTTGCTCAATTGTGTATTCATTTGACAGCAGTGCTGGGTATGATTCAATCAAAACATTAACATTTGCTTCGATGACGTTCCTGTTTAGTTCATTCATTGCGCTAACTTTTTCAGTAGTGAAAGTTTCTTCAAAATTTATATAATCGCTCCTGTAGGAACCTTTCATTGGCGACTCTCTTCCAAATTTCATTTATTGCGTTGCATATATTTTAATTCTTCCAAAAATCTCTTTATGTTGGCTCATGTTACCTGTCAGAAGCTTTCGTGGCCCTAGTCACTACTGTCCTCATATAATATCGTTTAAACGTAGCTATCACGGTTTGGTCCATGGGCTGCATCAGGCGGGTAATATTGGGAGGAAGAAACACAACGTTGATTTTCGGGTATAAATCCGCATAGATTTTGGGTGTCCTGGAGCATTGTCTAAGATAAGAATAATGTCAATAATTTTGGACATTGAGGAAATAAATTCTTTCGTAGCATCTTTATCTGTATCTACGGCTGAATCTACAGGGAATTTATTATTATGTTAACAATATTCTAATTTTAAATTTGTCAAATCAGCCATTATTTGCGTGAAAAACCGTGTAAAAAGCTATTTAACTTATTGACAGAGTGACAAGGCCGTGTCTTTTAGAAAAAATCCTTAAAAGTGTATTTCCACAATTTCGAACGTATTCCTTAATTTAACTCTTACTTTTCAAAATCCAAAATGGCCGACGACACAGAGGTATAATCAAAGGCGAAAGAGGGAAACACGTTCACAACTCCGAGAAGGAAATTAATTCCTAGGATACCTAAGAACTCCCGAAAAATTTTAAAACCTAATAAACAAGAAGGAATGAAGCTTGGAAAAGAGATAGATGTACAGATGATGTCAGATTGAAAGTGAAAATGAAATACGTGATAAAATAAACGAATTCAGAAATGAGCAATGAAGAAGCTTCCTGCAGAGTTTTCCCAGGTTCCAACGCATTTAGAGAGCGTCTACATACTTTGGGCTGCAAGAAAGTTTCCAGTGCCACTCATCCATGGCGAAAACTGAATCCAAAACGAAGGTGCAGGTAAAGCTGAAGCATTTTCGGACTCCCTTGACATGCAATTCAGGGAAAACTCAACTGAAGAGGAGGAGTTTGACTTTTGGGATGGTATTCTTCTTTCATTTAAAGCAATCATCATACAATACAATTCAATACATATCATATCGATCATACAATACAGCACTAGAGGACTAGTACAAGCTCTAAACAAACATACAGCGCCGGGGCATAATGGGAGAACGAACACAATGCTAAAATCGCTACCAAATAACATACTGCAAACAATTTTCTTCTTAGCACTTCAGCTCCTTTTGGAACTTCGCTTCTTGCTGCAAGCGCCTACAACTTTCTCGGTCCTTTGACATCATCCTCCAATTTTTAAATCAAAGGACGCGGAATACAAACAATAATGGACGTAATAAATATTCTTTACCAGCTGCGAAATAGTTCTAAATAATAGAAATCAGTGACCATTTTTGTTTTTCCGAAGCCTGAAAAGGACCTTACGTTTCCACGAAATCGGAGGCCTTTCAACTCCCTCTCATCAATGTCGGAAATCAAATGACGGGGATGATTCTTCGTCATCTCAACAAGGCATTACATGACAGCAGTATCATATCGGAAGATAATTCGGCTTCAAAGCAAATTACTCCACTCAGCTTCAGGTCTAGATCGTAGGATGTCAACAGAGCTACTTATGTTTGTTGTTGTCAAAGCATTTGATAAAGTCTGTCATGCTGTATTTACATTAAATATGCATAACTTAAATTGCCTCCACAGCACACCCAAATCATTGTGTCAAAATTGACAATCATCTAAAAACTCTTCAACCCCTTGTTGCGAACCACGGCTGCCGCGATGGCAGACATTTATATGGCAGTGATCTCTGGGTGCCCAGGTATCTAACTGAGACCGGCTGCGCTCAGTCTCTCGGGGTTCGCGTGGGGAAGATCACTGTCCGTGCTGGGCCACCTACCCCTAGGACACAACCACCACATGAAGGGGAGAGGGAGCCAAGGAGGATTCCCTAGGGAAATGAAATAAAACGCGTAGCTTAATTCATCATAAGTTTATTAAAAAAAAAACATTTACATTACTGGAATGGAGAAGAGCAAAAGTAAAAAAAAAGATTTTTAAGACAAGATCAAAAAAAGAAATTTATATCAGAACAAAAAAAAAACCATCACGTAACTCGATCGGGTACGGTTTACATGCATTTCTTTCCTTAAAAATCTAAATTCACTTTTTCAGCGTTTATTTTCTTCTTCTTTCCTTAAAAATCTGAATCCATTATTTCGTCGTGTTTAAATTACAGAAAAAAACTTTTGTCCTTCCTTTTCTTCAAAACAAAATTCACTTCTAGATCTCGCAAAATTTTTTTTTCTTCTCCCCAATCCCAACTTGACTATTTTTTTTTTATTAATTTATTTATCCACTACTTCTTCTACTAAAAGTCATCTTATTCTTTTTGAATTCTTTGGTGGTCTCAAAAATCTCCGCGAACTCCCGTCACTATGGCGTGACCGCCAACTCTTTTTATTTTGGTCTCAAAAAAAGCACAGGTCGCTAAAAGCAAGTGATAACGTCAAAACTGCAATGGTCAACAAACACTATCTTGGATAATTTTCACAAATGGAAGATTAAGATCAACCCGGAGAAGACAGAAGCTTCATTTATTAAGAAAACAACGAAGAAGATGTTGTAATACCTTGGATGATTGACTTGCCTTGAGACACCACGCAAAAAGAAACGAAGAGCATAGGCCTCCAAATCAAACCCTCCCACCCCTAAAATCGAAAAAAACTCTGCTTGAAAAACCGGGTGCTAAACTCCAGTCATATTATGAAACCAACACTACTGCAAAGTATTAGATTGCTGCAGATGAAATAGCCGATTTAGCAATGACATAAAGTTGGCTGCAATTTTAGTGTATTATGTTAGCACAAGGCGGCGCAAATGATATGACTTATTGAAGTACAAATACGGCTACCTTGGTTTATGGGGTAATTTCTGTTTTGCACTTCAATGTGATCGTAAAAAACAAAAATAAGTGAATATGGAAATGAATCAAAATCGGTTACTTTTAATATACGAATTTAAATTAGAGCACAACTCAACGGAAGCAACGAGGAATATCAACAGCGCATTTGGGCCTGATACAGTAAGCGAACGAATCACTCAGAGGTGGTTTGGAAAATTTCAATCCGGAGATATGGACCTTAGAAGTGAGCTACGTGGACACCCAGGACAATCAATCGATAACGACGAGCTGGGTGCATTAGTGGAGTCTGACCCTGGCCAAACACTAAGCGATTTTATCAAGAAATTAGGCGTTCACTATTCGACAGTTTGCCGCCACTTGCCAAAACTTGGAAAAGTGAAAAAGCTTGACAAATGGGTTCCACATGATCTCACCGAGCAAAACATGACGTGTAGAATGGAGATTTCAAGTTCTCTCCTCTTCCGCAACAAAAAAGAACCGTTCTTGCATCGACTTGTGACCTGCTATGAAAAGTGTATTTTAAACGAAAATCGTCGCCGATCGGCTTAATGGCTTGATGCTCATGAAGCGCCAATACACATGCCAAAACCAAGCCTTCATCCAAAGAAAATCATGGTAACTGTTTGGTGGTCTGTAGCTCGAGTCACCCACTATTCGTTCCTGCAACCTGGCGAAACCATCAATGCTGAGAAATATTGTGGTCAACTGAATGAAATGCACCAGGAATTGATATTCCAACAATCTAGGCTTGTCAACAGAGATAGAGTGATACTGCTTCATGATAACGCACGACCTGATGTATCGTGAACAACGGTCTAAAAATTAAACGAGTTGTGCGATAAGACTCTTCCTGACCCTCCATATTTACCAGACCTCTCGCCAACAGATTACAATTTCTTTAAGCATTTCTTAAACATTAAACACCACTTTTTGACAGATAGGATTTGAGAAATGAAGCTGCTGTCAAAAATGCCTTCGAGGAGTGTCTCCGAACCAGAAACTCGGACTTCTACAAAGCTTGAATAAATGTACTTGTATCTCGTTGGGGAAAGTGCGTTGCATCTACCGGTACCTATTATGATTAAAGAAATTGACTTTGTAAAAAGTTACAGCTGTTTAAATATTTATTACTAAATTAGCCATTTCATCTGCAGCAACCTAATAGTTCGGCTTTCTATCAAACGGTAAGGAATGAAAAAAATAACCTTCCAATCCTTTAAACCAAATGATTAGAAGTCTTGGGGACTCCATGGTCATCAGAAACACGGAGATACATAAAAACATTAAAATGGAGATAGCAGGAAAAACGTACAAGACATGGCTTTAAAGCTCTTCGACACAATAGACAACAACGAAAATATTACCTCAGTATTCCTAAGAAAATTCAATAATAAAGACAAATTCAGATATGCTACAAAGGATCCTAGCGAACGAGGAGGGAATCGTGCAGGCCACATTATTGTGTGTGCACATATAATGTCAAATCACACTGAAGCCATCCATTCAATACTCCAGAGAATATAACAATGCAATAGATTTGATCTTATGAGCTGGTCACTCATTCATCCCCAAAGAGTTGTTTGTCCAGAGATGAATTAAAAGGGCTGTCACATGAATCTACTCCCGAAGCAACGAAAAACGATGACCACAGCCACTTCAATTTTCTAACCGTGTATCTAACCACCCTATTTTTAATCATCCAGTCTTCTAAATCGACCCTCTCTTATCAGTGGGCAGGTCCACTCGTACAACTTCCCTCTTTAGCACCACTATCCTTATCACTACGAACCATGGTTTTGTGACTCCATTCGAATAGAACATTAAATAGCGTAAATAAAACAGGAGCTAGCGTTCAGATGAATCCTAAAACTTTGTTACAGATACTACTTTTAATATTCAGACCGTATTAACAAGAAAGGGATACAATTTATACTTACAAAACGCTAAACATGTTTCATCAAAGTCTCAACTTGGAAGAGGATTTTTTCACTGTTGTCATCAAAGCGTTTGATGAAGTATTCCCGGGTGCGAAAAACTTAAATGCAATTCAGACGTATGGACAAATAAACCTCTTCCAGTATGCAATGTTGCGCACTTAATAGAGTTGAAATTCGTACACATGAGAGGACATACCAAAAATTTAATTTTTTATGTGAAGAGTAAACTTTAAAACACTTCAGAGTTTAAAAGTTACAAACAGAGTTCTGTAAAAAAGCTCTTTTAAAAGGTCTTAGCTGGACATAAACCGTGCAATACTATAGAGCGATGTAGGTCGGCCATAAATGATGTTAATATAGTCCTTTTTCATGAATAAATATCCAGCCATGTTTGGATACAACCTGCCGTTTATTTTCCTCCATTTGCTATTCAAAAAAATGTATCTCCTTGTGCTGTAAAAAATTTGGTATGGATATTTACAACAACAAACTGCACTTGTAGTGACCAAGCGTGTATATTTGTTTCATACGATGCTGAATATTGCATTTCCTGGACATTCGAAAAAAGCTGTAATAACTTTGTATTCAAGACAGAGCATTTTGTCCTTTCTATGACTAAGATTTCAGGTAAGTGCTGTTAATAAAATACTCGAAAAATAACTTTCTTATATGGTTACGTCATGTTACTACTTGTGCGTATCAACTTTTACTTTTATGACAACTCAAAAGCTTAAGCGTAAGCAAAACAGTTTAAGAGATCCTGCACCAACGCAACACATCCATGAATTGTAATAGAGGATTAACCCCTCTATCGAGAACTTTATTCTTTATGGTGAAACTTAGTTGGTATTATTTGCTTTGTTTTACGAATTTGGATATGAAGGACAAAACGACAAACAGACTTTTCACAGGAATCAGAGTTTGTTCAACTTACATGTACACTTGTAGCTCACCTAAATAAGCTTGTTTAGTCCTTACTGCTACGGAAATTATATTGCCATGGACTAGGTCACAGCAAACTCTCGCACTCATTTCCGTTTATATATACGATGTGTGCTCGGAAATATATTGTTCACAAGAAATTTGACTTATCTTGGAACGTCGAGGAAAGCGAACGCAAATTAAGAACTTTTTTTTATTGTAAAGTTTATAGCTCGCACCAGCACTAGTTTCATTTTAACGAACTACATCGAGGTTTATCTGGGAAACAACATCAACGTGGAACATTTTCCGTGCTAAATCATCCCTCCTTACACACAAAGTAGACAAATTGCCAACAATTAAGATTAAATTCATAGCCACAGGTCAATAGATCAGAAACTTCACTTCATTCCCATAATGGGATTCATCAATGGGAATCATCAAGTCATTCTAGCAATGACTTGAACGAATCATACTGTTCAGGATAGCCAATAGTGGAAGATATAAAACAAGCCAATAGAGCGAATCACATATAAAAGCAAGAACAAGAATGTCAATGGGAAATTATAAACGGGCAAATTTCAGATATATAAAAAAATCGTAGTTTGCATTTTTCTTCAAAAAAAGCAAAGTGCAATCCACGTTGCTGGTCAACAGTAACACAAGTTGCAGACAGAAAACAAACCAGAAACATCAAACTACGTCTGTTAAGACAGGTGGGAAAAATGCAAACATGGGGTGAATGGTAGAAAACGACATAACTACCCTCGTGGTGATTACCATAAGCTTAATTGTTCGCGATTGATGACTTGGCAATGATGGATGACTTTCAGTCTGCTGATTGAAGTGTCATCATTGTTTGAAGTTGTCATTGTGAAAAAAGTTGTTTAGCAAAGTTTGGTGAGCTCAAGCTTTCCTATGCAGCTCATTGAAAAACTCAATGTAAGCTAATACCACTATTTCAAATAGTTTTGTGTGATCCTAATGAGAGAATATAGTTATTATTTTTGTTTTCTCTGTTTTCATTGTTGTTTTTACGAGGTGTGGCTATTAAATAACGGGACTGACGCTGCAGTGGAACGAGTGCGCATGCGCCAACCGGCATTGAACAACAGCTGTTTAGTTTGAGTCTTCCTCTACAGAATGCAGTTAGTCTCGTTTCTGTAAACAACATCGTTGAGACGTAACCTTCATTTACGTTAGTGTTGTTATTTGGTTTTGCCGGAAAAATGGTTAGCGTAATAATACAGCAACGAATTGTTGTTAAATTTCACTTCAAACTTGGAAAAACCGCTACCGAAACTTATAATTTACTAAAAGATGTGTATGGCAGTGAATGTTTATCGCGGACTCGTGTTTTTGAATGGTTTAAGCGTTTTCAAGATGGTCGATAAGACGTTGAAGATGATTCGCGGCCAGGTCGTCCTTCAACATCAAAAACGGATGACAATGTCGAAAAAGTTGCTAATTTGATTCGGTCTGACCGTCGATTAAGTATTCGTGCAGTTGCTGAAACTGTTGGCATTGATAAAGAATGTGTACGGCAAATTTTACGTGACAATTTGAACATGCGAAAAGTATGTGCAAAAATGGTCCCAAAAATTTTCATGATTGAACAACAAGCAGCTCGCAAAAATGTTTGTACTGACACTTGGAATGCCATTGAAAATGACCCAAATTTATTGGAAAGGATAATAACATGTGATGAATCGTGATTTTTTACTTATGATCCGGAAACGAAGCGCCAATCTATGCATTGGAAGACCCCAACTTCACCGAGAGCCAAAAAAGCAAGAATGAGCAAGTCAAAATTTAAAGCAATGATGATTGTTTTTTTCGATATTCATGGGGTTGTGTACCTTCACTGGGTTCCTGAAGGTCAAACAATTAATCAATATTACTACCTTGAGGTACTTGGTAAACTACGTGAAAGAGTAAGAAAAAAACGACCCGAAATGTGGAAGGACAAATCATGGGTTTTGCACCAAGACAATGCGCCAGCTCATTCCGCGTTATCTGTTAAGCGGTTCCTGGCCAAGTACAGCATCCCAGTGTTAGAACATCCACCTTACTCACCAGACCTAGCACCATGTGACTTCTATCTTTTCCCTAAGGTTAAATCTGCATTGAAAGGCACGAGATTTGAATCCGTAGAAGCTGTAAAAGAGAAAGCGGCAAGAGTCCTGAAGGAGTTGACAGAAGATGACTTCCAGCACTGTTTCAAACAGTGGAAAATTCGCATGGAGCGTTGCAGGGATAGAGAAGGGGTGTATATTGAAGGTGATAATAAGTGATTATGTATACAATGAAAATAAAATTTTTTACAATGTCAGTCCCGTTATTTTATAGCCACACCTCGTATTTTAGTGATTCCAACACCATACATATTTTTGCCTCAGGCAATAGGAAAAAACTAAACAACTGTACATTGCTTGACGATAAACCATACATTTAGTCGCAAATCATAGTTTTGTCTATCCTCAAATTTGGCATAATTTAATAAGATTTCACTCTGTAAATATTCTTAGATAACGTTTCCACGTCATATAACTAACATATGCTTCACCGAATATTCAGGACATAAAAATTAGGAAAAGATTCTTAAATAACTAAATAAAAAGTATCGTTAATTATGACACTATGAATAGTGTCATAGTGCCATATTGGAATGACAAAACAGTGACAGAAACCTCGGCCGGCTTCCGGCTGAAAGAAGCTGAAAAAACAATTGTGTGCCAATATTCGTATTGCGTTTTTGCTCAAGAGTTTTAATATTGTCACTCTTGTCAAATGAAATAATGGAAAACACTTACGAATTCAAAATAAGTTCTTAAAAATTTTGGTTGAATACCGTTAGATTGATTGGTGTATTCTTACCGTTTCGTACTTACGCTATGGGACTGACGGATGGTCTGATAAGTACTAAGTCTCACCGCCTAATAGTGCCACTATTATAAGATAAAAGTTACTATTGAGAAAGCACTACATCTCGTAGACTCCTGTCCCTCAAAATGTCAGCCGAACCGAACTCGTAGTTTTGTTTTGACTGCGTGTGGAAGCGGACGTGTACGAAGATTTTAGAAAAAATGAAAAAGAAATCATATCGATCAGTGATTCGATCCTTCTTTTTGTAAGGGAAATTAGTAACGGTTTAATAAGTTTTGTAACGGTAACACTGCTCCTGTGACGGTTCTGTAACTAATTTCAGTTTAGTGATTGCCCGTTAGTTTTTAGCGTTTCTGAGCCACACTCAGGTACACCGAACACAGCTAACATGGACAATAGCTTGACAAAAATCGACGATATTCTATTAGGGAAACCAACGATCGAAGTGCGCGGGATAGCTGAGACAGTAAGCGTCTCAAAAAACCGCGCGGGTCGTATGAACATTTGACCATAAGATGCCACGTTTCGTCAGCATGGTCTCACGCAGAAGCTTCTTGGAATTGCAGAAACTTCTTAAAAATTCGCTGAAACAGTGAAAAACAGTTCTCTGTGTTTTACTGCAGTGGTTCAGTTTCTGCATCGTTTCGTGACAGTAGATGAAGCATGGGTCCATTTGTTCATACCAGAGACCAAGCAACAGTCGAAACAGTCGACTTCACCTAGCAAACATTCTCCGGAAAGGCGAAAACTGTTCTTGTGCCGAGAAAGATGGTGGCCGACCTTTTCTGGGATTCCTTACGTCTGATCTGTATCGACTACCTGGGGAATGAGAAAGCTGTTACAAGGCTTTTTTATGCCGAATTATTGGGCCGATTCGATATCAACCCGCAGAGAAAACGCCCCATTTGGCGAAGAAAAATTGCTGTTTCACAATGACAATGCAAGACTGGGACAAACCTGTCCCATCGCCACGGTCAAATTGGAACTGTGACCCCATCCACTGTATTCGCCATATTTGGCCCTGTGTGCCTTTTTTTACTACAAACTTGAACAAGTGACTCGCCGGATTTGAGTCAAAAATGGTGGTCACCACCGCCAAGGATGCCTTCTTTGCAGGCCTCGAGAAAACCTATATTTTAGTTGGCTTACAGAAATTGGATCACCGCTGGCTCAGGAGTAGTGAGCTAAAAGAAGATTTTGTTGAGAAACATTCGGCAGCTTTTCCTGAATTTTTGTTTTTCTTTTGTAGGCTAGGTGCTTATTGGACCACCCTCATTCATAAAGTTTATCGCATTTGAAGTTACGGTAGTGAACCTGCAGGCATTTCAAATTTCCCCGTCCAATTTATCGCAATTTTGCTTTAAGTCAAACAACCAATGTAAATGGAAAAGACTCTGGCTTTTATTGAAGTCCATCATACGTACGAAATATTGTTATATAGAAAGACCTCAGAATCATGACGATTGACGAATTAGTAGGCAATTCATATTAATCTCGAAAAGGTAAGAAGGGCAACAGTACCCGTAGCTAAAAAAAGGCAAAGGTTTTATATCTAATGAGCTCCTGAGTTAGTTCCTGCCTCCTGAACTATTTGCAACAGTTTTGTTGCAAAAATGTTGTTTTCCTTCGAAGAAAGAAGCTAAGATTCACTCTGGATGTCAAGCTTAAAAGCAATTCCTTTCAACTTACAAGAAAAATACCAGTTTCAAATTTTACCAAGACGTTGAACTATTTTTATTTGATTATAAAAGTTAAGTTGCATGTTTAAGGGGTCTAACCTATTTATAATTTAAAAAAATAATTTTTATTGCATTTTTGGAAAGTTTTTATATACAGCAATATCATTTTGAAATTAGATAAAGATGCGAGCCTTAATAAATAATATAAATGTATTAAGTATGGACCCCTCATTCTCAGTGTTCATCATTTACATGTCAATTAAAGAGCAAACCAGTGTAAAAGCGTTCGCTCAACATCATAAATACAACAACATTTCTTCTTGTCCATTTCTATAGTGGACAAGAAGATCTCGTACCAATGAAGACGACTAATCTCCATGGTGACGACCAGGTTCGAAACTGAAAAAGAGAGACAGAAAATTCCACAGAGTACGTGTACAAGAGCTCAAGGCAGACAGAAATCTGACAAGTCTGACAACAGACGGCGAAGAAGCTGCGAAAATCACAGTTGATCAAATGGTAGGGTCCAGTTTGATTTATTTTTTCCTGGTGTGTTCAACGTTACAGCAATATTCGATTCAGTGAAATCCAGTGATAAAGATGTTTCTTTCTCGAAATAGCAAATCCAAGCACTCGGTTTCAAGCTTTGTGTGTCCTGTGATTAGGGACCAAAGTATATTGATTTCTGCCTCCTCATTATTACTGAATGAGAGATCAATTTGCATATGGTGTATGTTATGCATTTGATTGGTGTTGGATTGAGTATGATTAACATGATTTGTCGTCTCCTGGAACTTTGAAGTGGAATATTTTCCTCGATTTAATATAAAGTTATCAATTCAATCACAATCGCAGTGAAAAGTTTGTTCGATCTAGCGATGGTTAAGGTTGTTGGGAAAGAAAAACTCTTGAATGCTTAGCGCGGAGAACTCAAAGACATTTTGACCGTTTCAGATGACGATTCTTGGGAAAGAAGAGGTCATCAATCTCTTATTGGTTTAGTGGTTTTAATCTATGTATACTGTAAAGTTGCGAATACTGTTGTCAAATCAAGCTACTGTAAAGCATGTAAACCAAAATCAGCAACAATGGACACCGATTAGTTTAAAGCGTGGTGTGAGGGACCTAAGAAAATTGTAGTGCTAACCACTCAGGCAGTGCTGGAAAATGAAGGTTACCGGCATTTGTGAAATGTTTTGACAATCTCTAGAAAAGTGCGTTATGGATATGATATATAGGACGGTGACCCCAAACTTTCAAGGTGTTGTTCGATACTGAGTCGTATGGTAATGAGTTTATCATGAGGCAATTAAAGTGCATCTTAAACGTTGCTAGAAGTGTTGTTAAGCGTGCGTACAAATCTAGACAAGAAAAGCTGCGAAGGAAATAGATGAAAATCCAGCAAGAGGTAATGCAGAAATCTGACATCCTGTGCGCTTGCAGCACCTGTGTAACATTTTTTGAAACCATTCTGCAAAAATTATTTGAAAAATGCCTCGGAAGAAACACGCAGAATAACAATAGATCTTTCAACGACTATGCATGGTCCACGGTTCCTAAACATATGTTCAACGGAAAAAAGTGGTTGAGATTTGTTGTCAGACAGCGGTTTGTATTTATAAAGAAGGATGTCAACCAGTTTTCACGATTTTTGAAGTAATGGGTCAAAGTCGCTGACCGTCATAGGTACTGCATATGAGTTGCCAACCGACGCAAGACTGATGCCTCAAACGAAGCCAGAACAACGCGAGTTTTGTATCGTCGTGATCGAACTTCCAAAAAAATTAAATCAAAGTGCTTCGCGCACCTAATCAAAACACGGACTTTTTCGTGTATAAAAACTGAATTTATTTAAAACACTACTTTTAGTGACGGACAGAGTAACCTCTTACGATTCTATTCGCTAACTCCCCGAGGGTTCATGTATATGCCTGTATTTATTCAAAAATATTGCTTACCAATCAAAAGTGTTTTCCCAAAACTTAAATTACATTCTACTTGTTACTGGCCATGTGACACCAAGTAAAAATGCTGCCTTGTTGTCTAGACATGGTTCATGGCCGTGGCTGATTCGTTGCATATAGGTAAATGCAACGATTGTAGTAATTGGTCAACGTGGGAAAAGTTATTTTTATGAGAAATTGGAGTCGGCATATACATGACTCGCGCAGGAACGCTATTTAGGACGAAAAAGCACGAGGAGGAAGAAGGGATTGTGTATGGTCCAGGCGTCGCAAATTTAGCATAGGTAAGAGTTGTTTACGATTTTTCATTCAGAATAACTTTAATCAATTTTTGACGCCGCGTTGATAATACCTCGGGAACTATTAAACCGATTCTCAGCAGACATTCTTTATGACTACAGCTAAAGTGCGGGTAGGTGTTTTGCGTAATTTTGGTTTGAAATATTTTGTCCCCGAAATCCGTACAAAAAGCATTTTTTTTTTTTGATGTTACGAAATTTCCACCATTTTTTTAATTTCGAAAAAATCAAAAATCACGCTATAACTATTAACATACAGGACTAGAAACTATTTTTTTTTTTTGGTTGCAGATCGACCATCCCAAAAATTTCATAAACGGCGCACATCCCTCTCGTTTTTTTTGGTATTTTTTCAACCAGCACTTTCATTGATAAAAACTCACATAAATGAATATTTTTTTTTTGTATTTCGGGAGTGTATTAATTGAGGGGAACTCCTGCTTTATTAATATTTATAGTTTAAACCTACGTAAAAAAGATTAAAAATAATCCTATTTACCCTGCTAAAAGGGTAGACTATTTAAAACAATTTTCTCTTCCTAGAATTTCTAAATATTCCACCTGACAAGGAAGATTTGCGTAAATACACATAGTTGCACCGTAAAGCTCCTGGAAATTTTCTTAAATTACACAGTAGGGAAGCAATAATCCTTGAATAGAAAGTGAGGGCAATTGCTTGACTAGTTATTCATGCTGTGCAACACATATGAATATCAATAGAAAACATCCTTATTTGATTGTATAAACTTTTTGTCAACGATGCAGATAACCACAATTTTTGTAAGCCCGTTAATAGATGTGAAACACTCATAAATCCTTGTAACAGCTTCTTTCGACATTTAAATACTTTACTGACTTAAAGCTGATCTGATTCTTGGCCCCATGAAGATGAGTATATCTTAAAAATAGATTGTTATTGTGGCGTTCTTTCTACCCTCATTCGTAAGCGAATCCGAGAAATGCCTCTGTCAATCTGTCTAACCTACAAAGTCCGAGAAACTTTTCTCCTGTCTATTTTATTGCTGTCGTTTGCGGGATCGTAAAAAATTATTTTACCGGAAAACACCATTCACCTTTGTCGTCGGGTTGACGTGGATTGGTTGGAAACGCAGGAAAAAGTATTTAAAAAAAAAAACATCTCATTCCATCCTATTAAATACATTCGACAGAATGACACCTTTCAGTGTGAAAAAGAGCAGTAAGTACAATAAACTTTAACTATTTAAAGAAATGTGCGTTCCGCTGAATGAAAACAACTAAACATTCCGTGCCAGAAGCAAATAACTACCCTATTGACTTTGTTTCCATGCAAGCGATAAAAACCCTCAATGCAAATATTTTCCCTCTGTCAATTCTAATATTTACTACCAAGCACTGAATCCCAAATGGATTCAGCAATCATCATTTTCCAGAAGAATTTATTATGTTTGCCCAGGAATCGGGGCCGAGTCCATGAAGGCTCCAATTCTTTGTATTATTTAGAGAATTCCGACAATAATGATTCGGACTTGGCTGAAGCTAAATATTGTGTTTCACTTCATATATTTTGCATGAAAAGGTCCTTGTTGAGTGTAGTTCAAATAACTTCCATCATAATATTTACTTTTTAATTAACGCCTATGCTGTGAAGTATTTATTCAATTCGGATCCCTGAGGACTTATCGAATATTTAGAATTCGACTTTGTGATTTATTATTTGTGTTTTTATGAGAATGCAGATAAGTTAATACAGGGATCATACCGGTAGATATTTTCTTCCTTTTACATGAATCTGAGAGAATCAGAGAAAAGGGAATTGATTTAGGTGTTATTAATATTATTAGGTGTTATTATAAATATTTCTAGAAGACACACATTAATTTTGAAAGAGTTTTTAAATAAAATAAAAGGAGCTATCAAAGCTAAGAATAGTTTTTATGGAGAAAGAATTCGTAGACACAGAATTGACAGCTGTCAGATATGTACAAATAAACCCAAAATAATGTTGTTCAATCTCTACAATGTCTCAGTAAAGAAATTCGCGCACCCCTCAGAATCGTTTGACACAAGTAACAACTAAAGTATGGGCGGTATTTTCATTGAAAGCATGCTTGAAATTCAGTTGAGAAAAGAGAAAGCTACTAATAAGCTTATCACTTTGAAATGAGTGTAAGTTAACTACTCTTCCAGGGCGAGTTTGATTTTATGAAGCGAGGGATTATATCTCAAGCGGGTGTGTCTACACATTAAAGATAGGTGGAAGGGGAAATAGTCGGTAATGACGGCATGCAATTGACGAAACGATATTTTTATATCATACAGAAAGCATTAAGCCACCTATCGGATATATTTTGAAATATCCTAACGAAAGGATTTGTAAGCTGATTAGAGTACTTCATGAAGGAAGCAGCAGCAAAAATGTAGCTACAGTACCGGATGTTTAAAAATGGTAAGGTAAATTACATGAAACCAACAAGGTACACTTCGGAATCTGTAGTATTTGCGAAAATCGCCCTTTGTACAGCGGCTCTCGGGTTGTATTTTGCAGGTTATACGGATATTTGAATTATAGTTTCTTGAGTCAAAGTATGAGCGCACCTATCTGTGGTAGGTACCTTCGAAGAACTTATCAGGGTCAAGCGGTACTCCGACAAGATCCCCTTCTCGTCTATCTGTGGCTGCTTTAACCTGTTATATGACACAACCTACAAAATAAACGACTGTACTCCAAAAGTAAGACAAAAGGTGTGCTTTTGCAATATTCAATATTTTGCAATAAAACCCAGAAAAAAAACGATGCCCATAAAACCAAATAATTATTATTTATTATTATTATTTGTACTGGGGCCCCCTTGCTGCAAACTAGCATAGGCCAGAATCGGCCCTTAGCTCCCCATATGTAGTACTATTGTTTGCAGATGGTCCACCCTGTCGTCCTACAGAAGCCAAGAAGTTCCCCCAGTTCTGTGGTCGCCAAGTGTTCCAACTCTGTTACGCCAGTACAGCTCAGCCAAATAAGGCGTTTGTTGGCCAGACTCGGGCAATCAAAGAGGAAGAGTTCTGTACTTTCTTCCTCCACGCCGCAAGCTCGGCAGGTGTCATCCGTTTGGATTCCTATTCTTCACGCCAAGACTAGGTCAACACGCCAAGTGTTGAACTAGAAGATTATGGCCAGTTAATACTGCCACCAATGTTCTAACGCCATTTCTGTTTTTCCCTAGGAGTTGTTTTTTCCTCATATTATTAGGGTAGGCCAAAGAGCTCGGCTTATCCTGCAGTCGTTCCTGTCATTCTAAGCCGCATCTGTTTCTTTCCAGAGGATTTCGTTTAGATCCCTTTTTAACGGTTGCTAGTGGCACTTTAATTGTGTCTATTCTAGTGGCATTTTGGTCATCTGATCCAGCTCTCGCTAGCTCATCCGCTCTTTCGTTTCCCTCGGGTTGTTGCGGTTTTGAGAGCCTGTCTACAATCCTGCACCAGTTGTGAAACTACGCGGTTAAAGGCAAGCGCCTGCAGTGCCGACTTACTGTCCGGGAGTATTTGTATTCTTCCATTATAGTTGTTTGTTGCTGCTTCTATAGCCGCTTTTATTGCAAACACTTCCGACCGGAAAACTGTGGTATGGCTCTCCAGTTTATAACTTCGGTTGAGTTACGGATGATCTGGAAAAAAGCTGCCGCCGCCGCTTCGCTCATCCGTTTTAGAACCATCGGTGTAAATCATAATCTCACTTCCAGATGTGAAATCGTTCATCGCTTTCCACGATTCTCTGGTCGGTATGCTGATCTTGTATGGAATTGTTGTGTCCAATATCGGTTGGATTCTATCCAGCTCCCTTTTATTTGACGGGGCAATTCTCTCCATTTTTTCCAAAATGACCATGTGTCACGTTTATGGGTGGTTAGATAACCCATACGTGGATTTTAATCTGATGCTTGCAAGTGCTGACTCTCTGAAGATGAATTTGTCGGGTCGCATGAGATTGAGCATTATCTCTATTGCAGCAGTTGGCATAGTCCTAATGGCATCTGTCATGCCAACGCAGGCCATTCGCTGGATCTTCCCAAGCTCTTTTGCAATGGTTTTCTTTTGTAATGCTTGCCACCAAACCAATTCTCCGTAGGTAGTTATCGGCCTCACTACTGTTGTGTAGATCCAGTGGGCAATTTTAGGCTTTGTTCCGCAGGTTTGCCCCACTAATCTTTTCTTATATTTTATATTTCTAATATTTTTATATTAAACATACATGTTGTCCGTCAATGGTCGGGGGTGAAAATGTCTCTGGCTTACGGCGCTTTGTGTAAAGCATAAGCTCCGTTTTGTCGGCATTGATGCCCAGTCCGTTTAGCTTCGCCTACTCGAACAGATGTGAGAGTGCGGTCTACATCAATTCCGACATGGTTTCCGGGAACTTTCCACTTATCAATATAACGATATCGTCAGCGTACGCTATCGTTTTGAAACCTTTCCCGTTGAGGTCTTTCACTATTTGGTTAACTGTGAGTACCCAGGTCAGTGGTGAGACTATGCCGCCTTATGGTGTATCCCCTGATAGTCCATTTATTCAAGGTTACGCCGTTTTCTTCGGCTGTAATCATCCTTTTAGCTAGTAGTTCCGTCATCCATTTAGTAAAATATGGTTCTATTGCATATCTTTGAATGGCTGTTACTATGCTCTCAGTTTTTACATTGTTGAAGGCTCCCTAGATAGAAATAAAGGCCGCCTAAGTTTAATTTTTGATGGCAAAGTTCCTCTCTATTTTGCTTACGACTTCGTGTAGTGCCGTCTCTGTTGAGCGCCCTGGGAGGTATGCATGTTGGTTGGGACAAAGCCCCGTTATGTTCATGGTGCTTTTTATGTACCCACCCACCTGGCGTTCCAGGGCTTTCAAGAGTCACGTTGTTTCCTTGTTCTGTCTCTTCATCCTTTGAGCCCGGAAAGTGTACGTTTAGTAGGAGCTTGAGGCATTCTATGCTATTTGTTGTCCACGATCCGTTCTCCTTTTGAAGCATCGTTGTCACATGTGGTTCTCTTTTGAGAGCCCTGCTTAGCCTAGATATCTCGCTTCCTCCCTCAATATTGCTGCAAAAAAATTCCCAGGATTACTTTTTATCTCTTCATGCAGCTGTTTTAAATATTTTCAGATCTCACTTGTAATCCTCCCAATCCGTATCTCGGTTTGTGAGGCGAGCTTTTCTGAATAGTCTTTGAGTATTTTTCCTAATCTCTTGAAGTTCGTTGTTTCACCAGCTTACTTTTTTTTGTTTGATGGTAGTGGTTGGATACACCTCACTGAAACTATTGACCAGTATACCTGTGATGTATTTCATTTCATTGTCGATGTCCTTTCGACTTCTTAATGGATTCGCTTGGTTTGAACCTATATATCTTTTAGTAGCGTTTGTATAGCCATCCCAATCCGCTTTTCTAGGATTGCTGTAGACCAATGGGGTCCTCTCGCCTGTTCTCGCTTGAAAAGTGATCCATTCCCTGCAGGTCTTCCAATGCCTCTGTTGTGATTAGAGTGACGTCAATCACTTCTGCTCAATTGTTTGTTATGATAGTCGGTTTGTTACTCTTATTTGCTAGGTTGAGGTTAGTAGTTATTAAGTAATTGACTAACTGCTCACCTCTTCCTTTGCACTTGGTGCTTTCCCAGAGTTTGGGTTGCGCGTTCGCATCGCATCCGATGATGGCCCGAACCAAAAATATTTGATTAGAAACAAAATATTACAGTTACTCTGAATTTCAAGCCAGTGAACAGGCCTACAACACAAGTGTTTCAAATACAAGTGTAGATGCAAGAGGAAAAAAGCAAAAGCTTTTACTGAAAATAATGTAGGGGTGCACTGCAAAAACAGAGGCTCCTGATGAAATCTATGTAAAAATCCTTAAATTGATGAAATATATCGAGATCAATGTACACCAGATAAGGCAACATAACCCGAAGTGAGATCTTGTGCTAACACGATTAAATTACAAACTTGTATCAGAGCAACCTTTCTGCAAGACAAGGAAGTCAACACGATCGGGCTGAAGTCAAAATTGAAAAACTCGAACTACAGAATCTTCTAACTATCATCCTGAGCTAGGAGACTATGACATAGATCCTGCAAAAGCCAAATAACGCGGATTTAAGGATCGTTCTCTTCTGCCACAATTCAACCAAAAAGAAAGTAGTGATAAAAAAGATGGCCAGCAACTTTCGCATAGGCAGAGTCAAATCGTGGTAAGTTGTCGAGCAAACATAATGGACAGTGATGGGCTCGAAAAGTATATCTCAGATTTAAAATGCATTGATTCTTCCAAAAATTTCAAGCAGAACTATCCAAACCATTGCCATATACTCTACGAATTGCAAGGGTCATAGAGATACTCTTCTAAAATTAAAGTTGTCATTAATTCAATATAAAAGCCTGCTGAGGTTTGGGATGGTCGGGAACCCTCTATATACCCTCTCAAATAGGTAGCTCTTTAGAATGAAATGCATATATAAGGAGTCATCGAAAAGTTTTCAGCGTTTTCAATCAAAAATACATCTTTATGCAAAGCAGAATTTATTTTTCAACCTGCTCTAATTTAACAATTGCTTAAAATTTAAAATTACTGCTAACCAAGTTTTGAGCTCCTGGATTAGACCAATGTATTTTATGTCATAACAATGTTCTTGAATAAGAAAACAGGATAAAGTCACTGGGAGCAAGACCTGGTGAAAAGTGGGGATGTAGGAGTAATTCTTCATTCCCTCATTGTTTTCTTGTGTTCGCACTCATCGAAGTGCAAATTATGAATTTTCGCAACCGAAAACTGTGTGATCTTGCACATTACTCTTGTGGAAGAGCATTTGGAAGGCCAAATTGAGACATTTTTTCTTGATGTTGCACTTCCGTTGATTAAGTAAGTTAGTCTCGTGTTCCCTCTGATTCTCTCACCTTTTCCAAGGTAGTCTGTGAGGATTATTCCAACATCGATGTCATCACACTTTTGTCATTAACCTCTTTTGGTCATTTCTGGTTCGCCCACTGCAATCGATTCCTTAAGATATTATGTTGTCTCAGCAGTATAAGGATAAGCGCAGGTTTCATCGATAGCATAAAAAGCCACAAAAACTTAGTCAGATTTTGATAGAGAAGGCCAATACACTCAGGTTTACTTCTCCAGCTGTACTCTCTTTTAACCGATCGATAATAAGCGTCTCACCCAACTTGCGAGGAATTTCCTCATTTGTAAATATTACCTGTTATGTCTTGAGGGGTCCTTTACTTTCTAAATTTGAAAAAATCAATTTTTAAGTGTCAGAAATGTGTTCTAATATATCACAGCGATGTGTTTTCAACGCCCTTTTGAGAAATCCCCCGCTAATCCAAAGTTACATGCATAAATGTAACGGTGCCGGTAAACTAGTTTCGGAGAGACAACGGCGGTGTGCCCATCAGATGCCACATAACTTTATTATGCAGTTGCTTTGTATCTTTCGTATGAAAACCACGTGTTACATCAGTATTTTCTTACGTTTTTAACTATTTTCTTAAGTTTTTAAAACTAAATGTGTTTTAAAATGGGAGCTGGAATTTAAAAAAAGGCACTCAAGAAAGGCAAGGATATTAAACAAATAAAAAATTCAAAGACAATCAGCTAACAACCGTAAGTAGCCCTGCATTACCGAGCTCATCTGACAAACAAATAGTACTAGCGATGACCTCACACCGCCCACATTTCAATTTGGTTTTGGCAAAGCGTGAAAGAGTGGCATGTTTTTTTTTTCTCAGCAGAAAGGCAGAAGTCTTGGTTTTAAAATACATATCGGGTGCTCTTGTGGGAGAAAATTTATCGGATAAATACCGAAAATAGACAAAAACAGTAGGGTATTTGCTAGGCATTTTATCGGTGTAGGGTTTCAAGGCTTCAAAATTTTTTTTGCTCCGATGAATATTTCTTCAAGTTTTTCCTTGACAGTTTATTTTGGTGTCATTCCAAAATTACATTCCGCTACGAAAATTCCTGTTCATGCGATAACCAAAAAAGCTATCAAAGAAGAAGTAGAATTGAGTGAAACAGCCGACCATTTGACAGTTTCTGGAAATGAAAAAATCACTTGGATGGAAGGAGGATTTAAGTTTTGTTCAAGTTTTTGCTGTTTGGGCTGAAATTTTTGTAATAAAATCGAAATTCTTCTTGAAAATCATCGTACTGTACAACTCAGAAAAAAGGGTTAAGTCCGTTTTGATTTTTAACGTGGCACGAAGAACACAAAGAAGTATGTGCAACTTATCATGAAGGATCTTCCGGTAAAATGGATGACTGAGATTTGGATATTTTTAAAAGATCGGAAGATTTATTTAATGTCTTTAAGATGATTTCTGTATGATTTAATCCTGATTAAATCGGCGACGATGGATAGCAAAACTTGTAGCAACGTAGACAATGCAAACCATATGGTGATAACTTTATAATATATAAATTCTAGTGTATTTTTCATGTGGAAGAGCAAATGTACAGGCGGTCAGTTGAAGTAAAAATTCAATAGTTTTACTCCAAAAAGTAAGAAAAAAGAGAGATCAAGAAGAAAAGATAGAGCAGAATAATGGAAATTCAGGGTTTTTATAAATCAAACACAAAAAGATACACGTTCTTTACACAAAATTCAGAAAGAAATTCTTTGTGGTTGTTCTGATTTAATTTACCAGATCATGAACTTTTATGGAAAACTTTCAATTAAAGGTTGTGCAAATATTATCTGTATAAAAAAAGAAGAAAAAAACCTTCCAACATTGATTAAGAGCTAGTCTTAGTCCAAGCGAGCGAGAGCAAGTTTTTACAGTACTTACATCATGTAATAGCCATGATTTACTTAGAAGTTGTCTTGGTGGAAATACCCAGCAAACTAACAAAAGATACTTCAATTACAAGTTACCTCAACTTGCCAGCGATATGCCACATCGCTCCAAAGAGCTCATTTTCTGACAAGGAACTTGTGGAAATCGCATTCTGAAGAGCTGCAAATTCATGGACATCGAAATTGGCAACACTGAAATGAATTTCACGGAAACGGTCGATGACCGATGACTAATACTAAAAAGAAACGCGCACAAACAAGAGGATTTGGAACAAATAATTTGACACCTCCCAAATGTTGAAAAAGGCCATCAATATTCACCAAGAACGTCAGCATAAGGTATTAAGTCGTAATAATTGATTTAAATGTATAAATTATCAAAACAAAAACTTTTAAAAAAATTGAATTTCTAAAAAACTTCATTTTTTGAAAAAAACTAATCATCCAATTTGAATAAACCAAAAAGTTTTGGATTCTTAATGCAATAAACTTAGGGTTTCATCTGTTAAATCTTATATTTATATAGACCCACAGCTTTTACAAGGGTAGTTCACCTAAAAAATTCGTCTGTTTTTCAACAGTTTTTGAAAATGTTCTGTAAGGCATTTTTTTTAAATGGATTTAAGAGTGTGCTTTTGTCAATTTCGAAAATAAATATTACCGTAAGCCTCAGTAATTTCCGAAACTATCAATAGATAATGTTTTAGAGCCGTCGCGCGTCATTAAATTTAGATTTAGTGACTAAATCAAACTCTTTGTAACTTGAAGTACTTCTTGGATACCTTGAGCATTTCCTATCACCAAGATTTAATACGACAACGTTTATACTCGTTAAACCAACATTTGACATTTGCAGAAAATGATGTGGTATTACCACAAACTTAATTCAACTCTTTCGTAATTTTAGAAATATTTTCCCTTTCAAATGGAGGAACATCGAATGATCATCATCGAACATCGAACATCGAATGATCATCGAAAAAATTTAAAAAGTTGGACATTAAAAACATCGGAGTATCGCGGATTTTCTTTATTTTGACAAGTTTGAACTTTTGTAACGGACGACGTAGTGGGCGGGACAACATGAAATTTTGTTTACTTAAAAGTTTTGTCGTTGCATCACGTATGACGAAACGGTTCTACTTTACTATAACACTTTGCCCGTAAGGTCAGATACATTGCAATGATAATAAGGCGTATAAACATAATCCATCATAAAATAAACTAAGTAATATAATTGATGTAAGACTGACTTACATCCATGTTCATCAACTCAACAAGACAGCAATTGGGTCCTTTCTAGAATTTTATGTATAATGTGCCCAATATCCTTTCGGGAAGCTCATTTGGTTGGCTTAGGCTCTCTTGATATGAAAGGATGAAACTTAGCAAAACGACACTAAGATATCTGGTTTCCTTTTCCATGTTTCGCACGTATTGGTGGTGATCATGGTAGTTGGTAGTTCCTGACAATATTTCTTATATTTCATTTGGTGAACTGTAGTTCGACTAAGTCGTAATGCGTTGTGAAGTTCGCTCTCTTCATATGCTGGCAGAAGATTACAGAATCTTTTTGATTTTGAAGATGTGAATTTGAATCTATGCTATGAAAACAAAAAATAGCAAACGTATATTTCATTCAATGCTATGAATTTATTTGAAAGATTAAACCTTTCCATTTCAAAATGGAAGAAAACGTCAAATAATGCCACGGCTAGCCTTACAAAACTTCATTCGATCAGTCCAATTTTTCAATACGTTTTCGATTGTTGGGCCTCTTTTTCATTAATCACAAATTCGACTTTAAGTTACAACTCGTCAATCGTCTCTGGATGGTTAGCGTAGCATTTGTCCTTAACGACTTTACACAAAAAAAGGCAAACTTGAGATGACCATTTCACATCGGTATTACGGCTGATAATGCGATTTTGAAAACTGCTCACAAAGGTAAGATGCATTAGCTGTGTGCCACATTACGTCCTCCTGTTGAAAACAAATATCATCTACGTAATGCTCTTCAATTGCGGGATCAAAAAATCCGTTTCACATGGCGCGGTATCCATCGCCATTTGTTCTATGTCGGCATTATCTGGCTCATATTCAAATAGAAATCTCCCGATAATGCCGTCAGACCGAAATCCGCACCAGCCAGTCACTCAATGTGTATTGGTTTCTCCACTATAATGTGCTGATATTTGACCCCCAGATATGATAATTTTGCTTATTGACGTATCGTCCGAGGTCGATATGACGTTCATTCGAAAAGATGATTTTTCAGTAACAATGCTCATCTCATCAAGCGGTCTTCAGTCCATTAAGCGAACCGAAACACATCGGGTAGTCATGTGGCTACAGCTCTTGCACTGATTGAATTTTGTTAGCATTCATACCGACATCTTTATGCTAAATTTTTCTCAAACAATTGCGTTAAATATTCAATTCTTGAAATAAAAGTGAGTAGATTTTGGCGGCTGTTCAAGCTCACTCCGAGCAATAGTAGCAATGTGCGTATCTGGACGAATACGTACACAATTTGTTTTATCCCCCTGTCAAGCACAAAATTAACTATCTGTCACAATGTCATCAAACCTTCCGATCTCGAAATAACTTTGACTTTTAATTCCAAATACATACCCTGTATAAAATTTACAATGGACGAGAAATCTGTAGCTATATAAACTTCAATAAACTTTGATGGCCAAGCTAAACAATTCGAAAGGAGGGTGCGAAAATTCATAGCAACCGACTCCCAGACAACTTCAGAAGCCAATACAAAGATTTTTGTCAATGACAATGCTAAACAAAAAACGCTTTGACTTAAAAGTTATTGGACGCGGTAGAATTGCCCGAGTTAACAGCTTTAAACAATGTGACAGGACGAGGGGCGATATCAACTGCAACACAATAAAATGCTTTGCGCTGTGTTTATTTAATATACCAATAAAGTAACTACTTTGTCATTTGAAAAAAATACTGAAAAAGTGGTTTGCCTCATTGAGATAACTAACAGAGCTTTTCTCTCCGAATACGATCCCATTGTTTCCTTAACACATCACAGCATAACGCCCGATAAATCGAACGGACGGAAATTCTTTATATTTCACTGACACAATAATTAATTTGGTAGTTTTTTGTTTGCAATGTAAAGTTTAATATTTTTTCTACACTGGCAGCCCCTTTTCAAACAGTCAGTTGACATAACTCGCTTGTCAATTGTCATTTTGCAAAATGACGAGACGCGGTCGGACTGTTTTGAGTAAGTGGTAAATGATATTTTACATTTTCTTATAAATTTTTGTAATAAACATTTAACAAATATATTGTGTTTGTTGATATAGTGTGTACCTAGGCCGATAAATCGGACGTCATGCATATTGGGCTCTAAGGTGTGGCTTTCGCTTGCTTGTTACAGTTTGAAGGTGCATGAAATTTTACCGGCCTTAGAAAATGAGGATGATAATGAGAATGCAGAAAACTTGATTTATGTTGAACCAACTTTTGATTGAGGTGATTAGGCTTCAGATGAGGACAGTGACAAAACAAACCTAAGCCAATTGGGACGCAAATCGCTACAAAGTAGATGTGAACTACAACGTTGTCAAGTAAACAGAGATAATAATCTGCCGTCAAAATCTTCAGGGCTCCAATCGTCAAATATCGGAATTTCGCGGCCACTTTCATCGAGTGAAGAAAGTGATAATGAAGATGATGAACCTCTATCTCCTTTTCAGACTAAGAAGAAATGGACGACTTTGTGGAAAAACAATTACCTAAGTTTTCAAGCACAGAGTACAACACACAACCAACGTCTGAAGAAAGACAGAATTGTAAAGACCCCCTAGAATATCTCAGGCTGTTTTGCCACAAAGACCAAACAAACCTCTATGCGAAACAGAAAATAGATGATTACAGAAGACAAAATTACATTAATCTAATGTAATTTTGGGTGCTATGTTATTGTCAGGCTATGTGAAGTTACCGAATAAAAGGCTGTATTTCTCTAGAGATAATGATGTGACCAAAAATTCTTGCAGAAACGTAAGATATAACAGATTTGAAGCGATACTTCAAAACACCCATTTGAATGATAATACGCATTTATCAGCTTCTTTCGACAGGCTGCATAAGTTGCGTCCGCTGCTAGACAGATTGGGCGAATCATTCCAAAAACATTATGGTCTAAATGAGCATTACAGCGTCGACGAAAGCATGATTCCATACTATAGAAAGCATTACTTCAGACAATTTATCAGAGGAAAATCCATAAAATTTGGCTACAAAAATTGCACAGTACTGTTTACATGGTGGCTTTTAGTGAGTACACGGAGAAAAGCTCTGACAAGAAAGACTTCGGATTAGGTGGAGATGTAGTTCTCACCCTCATAGAGCTCGGAACTATGCCAGCCCAAAGTGGCATAAAAATATCCTTTTTTATTTTTTCGCATCGTTGTTATTGAGGAGATATATGCGAGAGTTAGGCTACTATGCGACTGGCACAATAAAGGCTAACCGTGTTGAGAATTGCCCGCTAAAAGATGTCAACCAGTTCAAGAGGGAAGAACGGGGCTATTGCGATTACAGGATATCTGACGACGTATTTTTGTGTTGCTGGAACGACAATAATGTCGTCACAGTAGCAACCAACTTTGAAAACTGGGACTTGACATCTGCAACGCGCTGGTCTAATTAACAAAAGGCTAAAGTAGCAATCCCCTAGCCTTCATTGATTGCCAGCTACAACAAGTACATGGGCGGGGTAGATAAGTGTTATCAAGCTGTTGCGAATCTTCGTACAAGAATGCGTATTAGAAAATGGTGGTGGCCCATATGTGCCTACTTTTAAGATGTGTCGTTGGTGAACAGTTAGTTACTCGCGAGAAAAAATGGATGCTATAAAGAGACAGGCTCTTTATTCGCATTTCGAAGATGTGTAGCTCAGGACAAAAGGACAAAAGCCTGCCAAACCGTTGTCCACCCCACGGTATGACGGCAAACATAATTGGATTATACCCATTAGCACAGAACGTCGCTGTGCAAATCAATGTGGCGGAAAAGCCAAGTTGTTGTTAAAATTCTCCAGAGTTTTAACAACATATCCTGAGCGACAGTTCTTATTTTTAGTTAAGGTTGACAACCGTGCACTGCTTCATATTTAAATGCTAAGGATCGATCACGGAGAACGTTAGAGCAGTCATCGCTCAAACCCAACCCAGTGAATGTTCAGGCATAAATGGAGGTTCATGATCTCAAGCTAGCGACTGCAGAAAACCAAAAATTTTAGTGCTGAATAAGGGAAAAGTGAAAACTTGGCTAATTGTTTCATATAATGACGATCAGGAAACGATTTATCAGGAAGCAGCGTGGACATTTCTGTTAATTACTTTGTACTGAGCGAAGATCAGGACTCATATCGTGCAACTCAAAAGGTACCAGGTAAGAGCTTCCAGTGTAAAATGGGTTGCAATATGCCTACAGCTCTCGTACAGAACCTAAGCATTACAAAAGTAGGACAGCATATCCTGCAGGACACAGGACAGCTTATTTTCCTTGCACTTCAATCTAACTTTGCCAACTTCTGAAAGTATAGTAACATATCTGCAAATACCACGACAAAGAGTCTAAAAGTGTCTTTTAATTAATCCATGGAGCTATAAGACAACAATGAAGGATCCTGCAGTTACTAAACAACAAACTTAAAGCCTGTATTAAAAAGTATCCTTTTCACAGAGATGTGAAAAATTATGCTAATAACGATAATATACTGAAGATATCAAGATGATTTGATTGCCTAAAGGCTCCTCCCTTTTGCTCATAAAAATCAAATTTTCTGAACAATTTCAATAAAATTCCGATCATCCTTATTTCATCAAATTTTATTTAAGGTTCGTGACTTCTAGTAATAACCCAAATACATTTAGTCAAGTAACGTACCCTCCTTGCAAACTCCTCGAAGCAACACGATGAAATAATGACCGGCTCGAAAAGGATATAAAACAAAGAACTCTTTTGTTTTTCATAGAGCATTAAGTATGATAAAGCCATTTAGGTTGGGTTGTTTGCAGCATTTTCTATGCATGAAACACTTCAGAGATTGGACGAAATGTCCTGATGAATGATAAGCTAATACCGTATATTTATTCGAAATAAAGACAATAATAATTGCCTATACTCGTTGTTACACGTCTGAGTAATCATGTTACCGTACAGTGCTGACGAAAAATTAATCAGGCTATTACCAAGATGTAATCAAATTTTCAGGCGCAATAGTAATAGAGAAATAGGCTTTGAATTAGCATTGTTTGACTTTAGCGGCTAACAGTTGGGCTCGTCCTGATTTCACTAAAGTTGTATATGAATCAAGGAATAAACAATGTACTCTTAAGCAGCTACACCGCAATTACGCGTAACATTCGGATTTTTCTTGCATGCGGAAACACGTGATTCCTTGCACAGAACCATGAACTAATGGGCTAGAATCTATTCGAATACAAACAATTTTTTCACGGCTAAAGTAAAGAAAAATATGAGATGGAATGGAAGGTCAGCCAATTCGGCTATAAAACAAAATCCACGAGCCATTTGTATTAGTCACGCGCGGGAACGGAATGTACATGAAATAGAGCATTTTCCAGCACGCCTCAATTTGCTATACACTCAATCAAGTCAAATTAATGTTCTCCTCATTTTCCGAGAAAGAAAAGTTTCATTGCCACGGCAATGATAAAGGAAAAATCGATGTTTCTCAGAAGAAGTCTTGGATTGAATGGAAATCAGAGCATGATTCGGTCAATCAGGAAGCAAAGTTGCAAAATGGGATAAAGAGTAGTGCATAAGTTGAAGGATTTGCATAAGTTTTTAAATAGTTCACCGAAGTTTAATAACTGATTGAATAAATTCTGATTTGAACTTAGAGCGCAATTTTTAATTTTTAAAAGCCTTAATGTTCATGCAAAATTTGCTAAAGCAAAAATTGCTCATGCAATTTTGTTCCAGGATCAAAGGTCAAGAAAAATTCAGGTTATGCTGGATTAAGTTTAGACATGAGAATTCAAATGAAATACAAGTATCGATCAGCTTATGGAATTTGCACGCTTGAAAATTGTTTTTGAAAAAGGGATTTAGTTGCTCAATCATTTTGCAAATCATGACACTTCAAGAAAATCTGTTCCAGCGATCTCTTCGACCAACTCTTATAAAAGCACGTCTCTTCGCCATGTGCAGTTCATAAAAGAGTGAGCCTTAACGCCGGAAAACCCATGAAAGAGCCAGAAGAGAGAGAAAAACTTGAATTAAAAAAGAATCGAAATAATGAAAGATGCTGTGATCTCTCTCTGCCCGGATTTTTTATCCAGCAAATTTTCTAAGGTTTTGACTCACTCAGCTTAGGAGTTGTGGACATCTGATTTTGGAGAGTTTCAAAGTGGCTTTAGAGATGACAGATTGATGATAGACGAATTGTTTACTATCAACCAGGTACAAATGCTTGGAAAAAAAATGCTTGGAGTTCAGCATAGACGATTGCCTAATTTTCGTTGATATTAAGCAAGCACAAGACAGTATTAATCGTCGCTTTCTTATCCCAGCCACATTACTCCATCTTACCAAAATGACATTGACGACGACAACCTTCCATGTCCGCAACAATAACCAACTCACCGATACCCTTGACACAAAGACCGGGCAAAGTAGGGAGAGGGACTGGCCCTTTTGCTATTCAATTAAGCTGTGGAAAATGTCATAAGAAAGCTACCAATGAAAAAGCGTCAATGCAATTTTCGTCAATGCGAAAGCGTCAATGCAAGAGGCACATTTTTATTCAAGTCAAATTTCAGTCACGGTTGCTAATTACCGCCAAAGAACTTTTCCTGTAAAATGACTATGAAGCAAAATTAGTAGGGCTACAAATCAGTGATAAGAAAACGATATTCATGACCCAGTCGAGAAAAGTTCAAAAAATCCCTAAAATGTCACAGTTGTCGAATGCAATATTAAAAATGTGGGTGAATTTGTGTATTTAGTATCAAAGTAACAAGAATCGCTAATGAAAGAGACGAAATACCCTAAAGGGTACTGTTCGCAATTAAAACCTTTCATTTAGTTCTGGGAATAATGAAAACCAGCAGCATGTACAGGGAAAAAAAGCTCCTAGAACAAAAATCTGTGATAAGATCTGAGCTATGCTATGAATGAGAAACATGGACCCTAAATCAAGCATACGCAAATATATTGAACGCCTCTTAGCGATGGGTCCTGATGCGGATAATTGAAGTGAAGCTTGACGGGGACCAACGGCACATTTGATACACCCATGTGCTGAATGACATTTTTGACGAGTTGGAAGTCTCATCGATTGTTAGGCTGTGGAAACTGCAATTGGCTAGCCAAGTGAGTCGTATGGACGAGCCACGTATAATCAACAACATATTCGTTGCTTAAACTGTAGGGCAGAGACCAGTGGGAAGATCAAGGAAATGTTGGTCTGACTATTTTGACGAAAACAGTTCATCACTGCTCTAATTTCAAAATCGGAGGACGCGGTCAACGGAGTGAAACAGTTGTCGGCGGTTTTTGCAGGAAGCAAAAGCCCAAGAGGTGCTATAGTGCTACGCAGAAGAAGAAGAACATCTGATTTTATTTCCTGCTCCTTTTTTAATTTTGAGCTTACTTATGCTTTTATTGACTTTCAAATTAAATTTTATGGCCTCCTATGCGAAGCTCTAAGTTGCTTATTTATGTTTTGCCTATCTCGTCGGTAAACATTTCTTATTATTTGTATTTCTGTATATTTTCTATTTCAAACAATGAAAGAGCGTCGGAACATGACGTTGCATGGAAAATCGTTCTATTTAAAAGCTATCAGCTAGGTCCTGATTAGACATCCCTAGAGATTCTATGTTAGAGAATGAAATGTCATATAGCATTTACTTGTTGGTAGGTAAAAGTCAGGCGAGTTAGTGATTGATAATTTTTCTGTCAATTGAGCCATGGAAATTCATTATTACATTTTTATTATTGAAGGAAATTTTTAAAACAACTGGGTTATTAGTGTGTAACCAACACTGGCCAAATGATAGATGCATAGAATAACATCAAACAGAGAAGAGTTAAATTTTAAAATAAAAGAACATAATTTTAAAAATCAGGTAGGATAGATTTATTCTTCAGAAAAGTGAATACAACTTTGAATCGGTCGTGCAGAAACCGAAATTTTGAGAAGACAACGATGTAGCAAAATATCGAAAATTCAAAACCTCTTGGATAATTCCTCCAATTTTGTATAGGGTACACTTCCTTTACGGACACGTCGTAGTATTGGACAGCTCTATTGACCGGAAAACTTATGGAGTCTAAATGGACAAAACAGGTGTGTACGTATTCTCAAAAAATTTTCAGACTACTTTTATTTCATTAAAAGACAAACCAGGATTTGACTTTTCTTTCAAGTTTTGTCGAGCAAAGTATTTGCTCGATTCGCTTGAATCGATTGGGCATACAGTTTTGTTGTGTGCAAATATGGCTAGAGATAAATTAAAATAAATTCCATCATTGGAAAAGCCGGAAAGCTATGACGTAAGACAGAAGTTCGACGTTTTTTCGATGCTACCAATTCGCATTTAAATAATGTGAAGCTTGTAAGTATGACAGTTCTGTTTTTGTATGTTAATACGACTAGTAAGTGTCAAACATTAGGTCAGAGGACTATCAATAACATCAAATTTTACTGCCGGGTCCTGGTCCTAATTTGCTTGATGAGCAATATCTACTCATTTAAATCTATATGAGTGATTTCAAAAAAGATTTATGTGCTGCATGCACTTAAGTTTATCTTAACCGCTTGGGGAAGTATAAAACAAGATACCAGAATAGACTTTCAGAAATTTGATTTTATCCTCAACTCAAGGAAAGCCCATGAAGGAGATGATGATAAGGGTAATAATACATTAAATTTGCAGAGGAAAATGACAATGACTTCATTTAGAAGTTGTGAATCTGCCACCTAACGTTTTTTTATTAAAGAAAAGCTATCAATGATATCTACGAGGAGCAATATGTAATCTCCTTAGAATCAAATTACGGAAATCAAAATACTTTCACCCCGAGATTACCCCGACGACAACGAAAATGGCCAAGAAGGATACAAATACATCATCAAAGAAGATATTAACGTCCTTTTTAACCTAAGACAATACAAAAAATAACAATGTTTGCCTGCAATAAGACCAATGCAACGTTTATCTTTTCACTCAATTAAGAATGGAAACGGTGCACCACAGATCCTATTCAATCCTTTATTGTGGTAGAAACAAATTAAGAATTTTTGAAAAAAATTATTCGAACTGATTATCCCGAAATTTCGGAGTAGAAAAGGCAATCAACGATCAATCACAATGATCATGCTATATTGAATTTTTTCAAAATTCAATTTCGGAATTAATCGTATTTATACAATCCTTTCATTTCACCTTTGTGTAACAAAAGCCTACAAAATTAATTTAATATTAAATTAATTTAATACTCAATTAATTTAATGCAATGGCATTTAGCCTTCATCTTAGTATGAATCGATAGTTTGTGCAATAGAACTTTGTCTGTGTCTACACATATAATAAGAAATTTACTTTGTTTAATTAAATTGTAGATTATACTTACTAGTTTTGACGTAAAAGTGTGGAGTGACATCCTCCAATCCTGTCACTATTTCATTGAGCAATACACTCCCAATAGTGTTTGCCGTTCTGTAAATAGCTCTGGAAGTTGGTTTTTGAAATTGCCTTCAATAGCCTTCAATTTTGTCATCGAACCGATGTCCTTCGAGCAGCAATTTTTATGTGTCAATAAGTCCGTCATAAGTCGCAAGGACCTGTGTTGAGACTATGCGAGGGCTGGCATAGCTGTGCGATTTCATGTTTTGTCAAAATATTGCCACGCAAGGTTCGATGAATGTCGCATGAACGTGATGAAGCATTCAATAACCCTTGATCGAAATTGAGGCTTTCTTCTTTTCTATCTACACCACGCAATCTGTTTTAATGCTTCAATGCAGTATTCATTGGTGATCGTACGACCTTTCGGAGTTTTGTGTAGAGCACAACACCTTCGTAACTAAAGAAAACAGCGAACAACATCTTAACTTTCCTCCAACTATACAATGACTTATTTGAGCTAGGCTATATACCAATGCTGCCATTTTTGAGGCTGCCACTTCGTTATTAGATCAAAGCCGTAAATTGAGGATTCATCAACAGTGATAATCTTTTTGAGGACATTTTCGTCATTAGAAACCTTTTTCAAGTTCTCCTCAGGGGTTTCAAAGCCAAGATTCTTTTGTTATGTCATTGGCAATTCGGGAATGAATTTCGCACAAACGGGGGTTATTCTCAAAATCTGAGCAGCAGCAAGCAAGCAAGTTGTTCAAATTTGTGAATTAAGTATTTTGACTATCAAAGGTAGGCAATAGAATCTACAACCAGCCACTTGGTAAAGTTGAGTTGTTTAACGTGAGTACCTGCCCCCACTAGGCCTAACCTCACGGTCTTACAGACAGGGCTGAAACAATGTGTCAACCACCACCCCTAAGATCTGAAAAAAGTTTCAGCCCTAGGTCTTAATTTATTCAAAGCTTCCTGGATTCCCGAACACAACTGGTGTATATTCACTCTACTCTCTAGTCTTCGAAACCACAATCACCACGTTTCAGCAAAGGATAGGCTCCTCACCGTGTGAGGGACTGACTAGGATACGATACGATATTAGTGCTTTTACCATATTAGTGATTTCTTTCAATGTAAAAATCAGCGAATGCAATTACCGACAACTAAAAGGGATGCTTGCATTCGTCGTCCATCAGATGGGACTTTCAAAGCGCATGAAGTTGAGCCATTGCATTTCGGAGTTGAGATTTCGTATCAATATTGTAATGAAATCTATCCCAAATTGCTGTGAAATGTGTCCAGACCCTTGCCACCAGACCCTTTCCGCCCTTAGTTGGTGTCCTCCAAAACTAGGATCTAGCATTATTAGGTCAAGTCAGCAACGTGTAGAAAAAGAGGCACACAACTTAAGCAATGAATGTAGACTAGTGCATGAACTTACGTTCATAGTAATACGTTTAAGTAAAAAGCAGCTTGGACTATTTTTAACATCTTTTCAGCCTGCTTATAAATTTGAGTGCTTTGCATTCACATTTGATTTTAAACCAACATTTTTGCATATGCGTTCAGCATTGGGAGAGTGTTAGCTTGTGCTTTACTCTCGTCTTGTGCAAAGCGTAAACCATCGAGTTTATATCCTATTTTGATCCGGTCAAGTTCTTGAATTTCCGTGTCTAAGCTTTTGCCTTGTGTCGCAGTTCGTTTAAGCTGCTTTAAAAATCAAAATTTGGACTTTTGGAAGTATAACTTTCAAGGTTTACAGAAATTTTTACAAATCTAGGAGCACAAACCTAATGTGAAGAAGGACGACACGGATATTCCCACGGGGCCGTTGGGTAAGCTTCTTAATTTTAGTAACTCAGCAAGAATCTTTCCACAGTATATTAGCTATTCCTCGCGGAAACTTGTTCCTTGAGGATACTAACAGCGTTTTTCACTCACATTCCATAACGTTTAGCAACCAAATCCAGAAATATAAATATCCAAATATCCAGAGGTAACGATTGCTATAGTTTTCTTCTGCAACTAAATCACTTTGAAACCTGTTGCAAGTGGTGGTCGTCCTTTATTCTTGGGTATTAAAAGACTACATACAAAAGACTACATTTAAAAAAAGAAAATTTTACTTAAAACTTTATGACCAGAAAATTTTTCACTTAAAATCATTCAGTTTTGTTAGAGTGTGAGAATAAAAGAATTCAGTCCAATTGTTCCCTATTCATTATGCCTTTTTCTTTCAATGATAAGACCAATGATACGAACCGATCTATGCCAATAAAGTCTTAGATATGGTAAAATAGATGCAAATACTATTTCCTTGCCTCATTTTTATTTCACTGTTTCCCAAAAATTAAACTAATAGAGGAAATTTTTTTATAACACTTTAGATCATCATAGATTCGTACGTATTGCAATGATTTTGGTTATTTGCACTACCGTCTTACACTTTCAGTCGGATGTTGTTTTAACGAAGAATGCAGCGAGCGTCTTATGGTGTCATGACACAGTATTGAGTTCTGCCTTGACCAAATTAGCAACCAATTCGTGTAAATAACCATGCTCTGGCTTCCTACTTTTCATTTCTTTCAGAGAAATGGATATGAATCCGAGGTTTGTTCAAAACGTATCGCGAATTTTGGATTTTCGCTGGCTACGTATGTTCGATTTTTGATCTTTTGGTGGCGTTATGTTGGTACACATGACTCTCACTTATGTTGACAATTCCGGCCATTTTGAATGTCCAGTCAATTTTTGACAGTTATTTTGCGTGGACGTGGTTTAGCTTGTCTTCGATTTTCGTCTATCCCAAAAAATGAATCATAGAATTTGTATTAAATTTTGTGTGAAGAACAACCTAAAGTGCGCAGATACATTCAGAATGTTGACTGTTGCATACGGTGAAGCTACTTTGGACAAAAGCAATGTTTATCCGGTACAAAATGTTCTCAGAGTGGCCGAAAAAAGCACGCCAAGTTCGGTCGAATGTGAAGGTTTTGCTGACAGTTTTCTCCGATTGCAAGGGCGTGGTGCATTATGAGTTCTTGCCGCAGGGTAGGGCGGTCAATAAGAAATATTACGTTCAAGTAATGCGCAACTTGTGAGAAGCAATCCGCCAGAAACGCATGGATTTGTGGACGAACAAAAATTGGCTTTTGCACCATGATAACGCCCCTGCTCACACATCGTTACTTGTGTGTGAATTTTTGACCAAAAACAACACCCTGATAATGCCGCAGCCACCGTATTCCCCAGACGTGGCCCCCTGTGACTTTTTTTGTTGTCGAAACTGAAGAGGCCCATGAAAGGACGGCGCTACGCCACGATTGAAGAGATAAAGACGGCATCGCAGGAGGAGCTGAACAAAATCACAAAGAACGATTTTTCAAAATGCTTCGAGGATTGGAAAAAACGTTATCACAGGTGTATAATGTCTGACGGGGATAACTTTGAAGAGGACAAAAGAGATATTCATGAATAAATAAATAATTCTTGAAAAAACATAAAATCCGCGATACTTTTTGAACAAACCTCGTATGGTTTTTGATTCAAGTTAAACTTTAGTAATTATAACAGATGCCCGTTTTCCATGAAGGATCGCACGGGAACATTTGAAGCAATTCTTAAAGCAGTTCACCAATTTCCAAGTTTGATTTATTGCAATATCTCGGTTCAGAGAGTTTCGCCATGACGAAATGGATTTTAAAGTCATATGCGAACCATCGATCGTCACAATGAACAAGCATTTTTGTGGCTCATTCGAAGGATTATTGAAACGATATCTTCATCGTTTCCATGGTACTCATTTGTTATTCCATCGGTAATGAATGCTTCCTATGTCGGTATATTTTGCCATTTGCTTTGAAGCTTTTAAGTATTAGCCATACTTTATAGAGACGATCGCCTCCAAGGGTACTCGAAGGAACCCTTATATAGATATATAGATTTATATAGATATATCATGTAAAATATCTTAAATATATTTATGTGTCACAATTGAAGATTTTTTTTCGAAACATTGCAGGGTCACCATCTTTCTTACAAAATGGAAATTCCCCCCTCAGATTTCAACTAAGTTTAAACATTTGGCAATGGAGCAGCGATCAAACATATACCAAATTCATCCATGGTTGAATTCAAAGTTTTTGATGGGCCGATCAGGTTAGTAAATTATTCATCACATCGGCAATGTATCCCTGTAGATTGTCACCAAAAATAATTAAAAAAAAAATAAATGAACGCATGTTGAATAAAATACTCGTAAGGGACAATGCTGGATAACCGTTGAGCGAAAGATAAATTTCAGAAAAAGTTCACCGAGAATGTCACACACCTTCTTGCTAAAGTCCTGTTTCTACTTTACAAGAATCCTGTTTAGCACAGAAAACCAACTTTCGTGATTTCTCTTCTCATCTAAATCGTTTGATTTCCATCCTCTCTACCTTCCAGAAGTGCCTTCTGGGAATGTTAGTTAGGCAGGTGTGTGGTTTGGGAACTACAGTATCATGCGTCGACTAAGTGGACTGTTGCAAAATGAAAGTTCCCGAGTAAAAAAGGACTCATTCGACCATTTGAAATTCAAACGAAATAAATACATGAGGACACGTTAAAAACACTTTAAGACGGACTGGACGGACTTTCAGACGGATGGACCGAAAATTATGCAGTGTTTATCATACAGGACCTTAGAATATTATTTTCAACTGCCGAAAGCCTGGACGAATCAGATAACCTTGATGCCCAGCACTTTTTGTCAAATGAATATGGAAAATTTGACGATTTAGCAATGTTTTCCGAACTTTTGTAAGATATGATAATGTTGGAGAAATCATAGGAAATCAGTTCGAAAAATTATGATATTAACTCGTTTAACGGTATTGTTTTTAAAAATTCATAGATTGTTCTTGAAAATAGTTTAAAAAAAATCTCTTTGTTCAAATTCAAAGTTCTGACAAAGAATTATTAAAAATTATTGCAAACCACGCAAAAGTAATTTCATTTTAATAGCCCTTTGCACTCGAAGCCGTTTGCGTGCGGACCAACCAGCAACGGCGTTTCGAAGCGCTTTTGGTGACCTAATTACCTCTAACATAAGATGATTACACACGTAAGGTAACATACAAAACTTTTATATTTGAATGTTCAATGTATTTTTACATCTTTACGAGGATAATTTGTTTAACATTATTCTTTGTAATTTTATTTTGAATGATATTTCATGAAACAATTGCCGAGATGTATGCCCCGTTTATCGGGAAAAGTATCACAATAGTATGTCATTTGATGTCTTTTGCCAAATCTAGTTCTTTGAGAGCAGACTTTGCAATCCTTGTTAGAATGTTGTGTAGCTTTCCATATAGGCGGTCGTTTCCAGAGCTGGAGGCTGAGGTTGAGGATCGAGCCCTCGTCTGATGAAAATCGCCAGTCAATTGTTGAACTAAGGTTTTGACATACCTCAAGTGACTAAGCGGCTGTTCTTCTCTTTGCTGCTTAGTCATTTTATAAAGTAAATACGAGTTTATTGAACATATTTCAAGCCGTCAAAAAACAGTTCACGCCACCATTTCAATGATTTTCACAAAAAACAGTGCGTTGCGGCTAATTGATCTGCACGATCAAAATTACAAAATTAGGCTTCTTGATGGTAATTTCAACACACCGCGTAACATTCTTCTCACACAAGTCATTCCTGCATTGTTCCAGTTCTTTAATTTCTTCTTTATTTTATTTCCATGATAAAACAAATGGATTTCCCTTGCGGAATGCTGCTGTCGATTTCCTGCCGAATTTTGGTTTCCGATTTGATTAGGCAAATGCTTCCTTTTTGTTAGCATTGTTCCTCACAAGTGGCGTTCCAGTTTCAATAACTCTTCAGCCAGGATAAAGCTGGTGTAGTACCTATCGGTGAACATGTGGTGTCCTTGACTACCAGACACTTTCCCCAGGAGCACTGTATAAAAGTGCAGCGGTATTCTTGCAGAATTCGGAAGGTCAGGCCTTATCAATTTCTCTGTCGTAAGACTTCCATAAAAAGGCAAAATACCTCAGATATAACCAGTATTTGAGTCTGCCAATATATAGACTGTAATACCCCATTTCGTTGGTTTCTTCGAGTTATACGTAATAAAGGAAACTCGACCTTTGAATTTGATAGTGGGCTCATCCACATGAGTTTCTGCTCCCGGTGTAAAATACTTGAAAAGCTTACAATTTATATATTGAAGAAAGCAGCTTACAAGCTGCAAATGATCCTTGATCCTGCATCGTTTGTTAGGATTGTTTTTTGATGAAGCATCCAAAAAATCTAGCTGTATCGATCTCTGGTAAATTTGTTTTAATAAAAATGTATGTAACTGACATCATTTCGTGATCAGGACTCATGCAAATCCGCGAGCGGCATTGTCCCCATATTTATGATAACGCCAATAAATTCTTCGGTAGTCACGTTGTTCCAAGATCGCCATATAAGGTACAGTGATAGTGTTGTATTTTCTAACTTTCTTCTTGCGTAATTATTTATTTCTGTAACTTCTTCATTTAGGAGTTCATCAGTAAAAAATTATTTTAAAAAATCTAACGGTTCTTTCGTAGCTGCGAATATGTGCGATCCTGCAGGATAGTTGCCAGATATAAAAGTTATTCTATGGGGTAGTTCTTCGGATTCTGCACGACTAATCCATTCCGAACTGTCGGATTGTGGTTCTTCTCCAGCATTACTGTCATTGTCACCTTCACAGTCTATTATTCTGATTTTTCGCCTTCTTAAACCTCTTACTTCATCATTATCATCACCACTGCTCGCGTTCTCTCCATCGCCAAGCCCTCTGTGTATGGATGTAATTTCCTCGTTTAGCAACTCTAAATCAAAATCATGTTCATTATTGCGTTCCATGGTAATGGGGATCAAAAACTTCAACTTTTCTAGTTTTCTTGCCACGGCTGTCAAGTTCGAACTGAGACCGAAGGCAGAGTTCAGTTTGTGGTTTAGTACTAATTTCAGATAAGAGAGTCTTATCTCTATCTGAAAAGATATCATTTCACACTTCATGAGATGATACAAGAAGAGCGTAGGGACCCGTGTCAAAAAGGCAAAACGTAAACAGTTACCGCCGCGCATCGAGTTACCTCAGTGAACCATGTGGTAAGCGACAGTCACCTCTGGAGTTGTGGTATAAAGTCGCGTGGTGAGTGAGACTCACATCTCGAGTGCAAAGGGATAGATATGTGTTAAAAAATTCAATCTCATTTTTTTAAGTGCATAAAGCCGTTTACTAGACATAACTTAATTCATTAACTCTACCTTTGACAGCAAGAACCAACATTATAATTTCATGGAAGCTTATTTTAATATGAGATAAAGTAATAAAAGTTAGTTAAATAAATTTGTTGTCCCTGTAATATTAAAAACATCTTCTTCCATTCTCCTACAATTTCACTTATAAACTATGCACTCTCCACTATTTAAGGTTCTCTGGCACGTACAGCTGAGTAAACTACAAAAAGGACAAATTTACATACTCACTTGCAGCTAAAGCACTTTATTTCAGTTTTTGACATCCCTGTGAAATTCATTATTCCCATTGTAAACAGCAACTACCTCATCATATGTTGCAAATGTGCTTTTTACCCTTAACAATGCACACCGTTTAGCGTATGGCATGTTATTTTACGAAGAGCAAGGGTGCATGCATATGTTTCAAACGCTTCTTGTAATATATTCATCGGTTTACATATGCATGGTAAATTACAAGCCTTGCGGGGCTAGGATACACTCGTTCTGTAAGCTGGCGATACAAAAATAAACAGCAATTCAAGGAGCGATGAGTTACTGTCAGGATTGTGGTGGCAAATGTTAACACGAACTAAAACCTTCCACATAACTCGTTGCTGTTTTCGTAAATTTGTTAGAACACGTTAATTAAATATGTTTCGAGCCCTCAATAATCCTTAGAAATTCAAACAAGCGATCAAAATTAATCATTCGGTGAAAATTCATTTTAATTAAAATTAGATTCAAAACTTATCTATTATGTATTATAACACGTAATCTATAATACACGTGCTAAGTTGATTGGTGCCGAATGTGGACACTATTTTTGATCTGAAAATAAGTTTTCCTGAAACCCCCCAAATAACTATTGATTTATATTTTAGTTACCAAACAGTTTAGGAGGAATGATACATTTTTGTTCAGCACTTCATTTCTTCAAAAACTGCCAAAAGTATTTTAAGATCCATGAGAAATTTTCATAGTGATTAATTTCATATGAATTCAAGAAGTCTGCATTTACATGTTATCAATTAGTTTTTAACCTCAAAAAATCAAAAACAAACATTTTCCAGATCTTGTTTCACATATTTATTGAGCAAAAAGTGTTTTTATTTAGGTATAGAACTTTAAGTTGGCAACCCCATTTAATGCTACATATGGCGTGACAGCTGTCATACGTTTTATGGTATTTCGTTTGTCATTGCATATAGGTTACCAAAATCTGCAGCGATTTGCTCTTAGGCTCATACACCGAATCTTCGCGTGCCCCATCGTCGGTTGGTTTCCATGCCTGCACGTGTTTTATTTTGTGAGCCCGCAAAGCAAGATTCTTCCGTAAAATCTTCTACAATGTGGATGGGTACGGGTTCCATTGTTGAGCACGATGTCGAACAGACTCACTTGGATCGATACTACGCCCTTCAACTGCTATGGTTTCTTCATTACGCTCTCTGTAACACCGAGATGGATGCGTCTTATCAGTGAGAATAAAGGTTGTGTGGAAACGATCTATGAGTAATCAAATCAATAGCTCTGACTGACCGTAATGTCCGACATAAAAATGACGGTGTACGCGGTAGGTTTCTCTAATATAACCGTTTTTTTTTCGAAATGACTGTGCACGATTTGCAGACGCTGCTCAAGCGCTAACTTGTATATGATAAAATGGCATACCAAACCAACGTTCAAACTCATAACAGCAGTTACACCATACCAAGCATTAAATAGTATTGCAACTTAAAGTGCTATACCTCTAGAAAAACCCTCAAAATATGATTATCACCTCTAAAGAAACCCTTGATGATTACAGATGATGCTTTTAAAAACCACAATGTTGAATGATTAAGTAATCTCTAACATTGAAAAATAGGAGAAAATGTTTGACAATCCATTTACGAAATAAGAGCAGCAGCACTAGGAAAGGTTGAGATATAAGGTTGATTTCTATGGTTTCCATTTTGCAGAAATTCAAAGATTAGACAATATAATAAACTTTTTGTCGATTTGACTCCAAAAATTTGATTGGAAATAAAGTAGGCAGAGGTCAAGTTGGTTTCAGACGTACGGCGCTGCGGATTTTCCTCAGGTGAGAATTTATCTTGTTTTTTCAAATATTATATCAAAAAAAGTGAATTCACTTTCGTCGAAAAAGCAATCAAAATTGTTTCGATTATTTTTAATTTTATTTTGAGTTCTTCATCTCACAAAAAGTATTTTATACCTCAAACATAAACGAAAAGTATTGTGAAGCGGTAGTACAATATTTTTTGAAAGTGTCGCTACTTCCATCTTTAGGGAAATTAGTATCTAGTATGTCTAGAATTCGACTAAAGCTAGGATGAAATGTCAAAGGTCGATACAATATTTGATTTATGGTCTTGGTACAGTCGAGACAATGAAGTTGAAGAAATGTCTCAATAAATTTGAGAATAATCACAAAGAAAAATATTAAAATGTTTCTTTTTTTTTGTAGTGGGGAAGTGAAAGCCTTTTTCGCCCTGAATTCCCAGACGCGTAATGTTTCTGGAGTCCCCTGTCAACCTGAGAACTTAGCCTTCAACTATTGGACACATCACTTCGGGCTAGGCCTGATGTTCCTACGCATAGATTATTTCAAATTACGGGAATCCCTTCTCCAGCAGAAGGAAGGCAGAGGAGAGAATTACAAGGAAAGACTCCTCCATCCCAGACGCCTCTCAACGCTTCATTATGGCTTTTTTAAGTACCAGCACTGCCCGAGAATATTATGTCACGCGTGTCCCTTTGTCAACGATTTTCAGTACTTCGTGGATCATAGTTACCTGGGACAGCTCTCCAAATTTCACTGGGGTGTTCAAATAAAAGCATCTATGCCCGCTTAAAAGCTGGGTTAAGGAGAAATCAGCGTCAACATGCACTTGATTAAGCCACGGCTTCAGGCCAGAAATACTTTTAGAAGCGTGAAAAATAGGCATTTTTAGAGAATTTGTTTAGAGGGGGTAAAATTATCTAATCATTTTTGATACTTTTCTATGGCAATTTTCATGGCATTTGAGATTACCGAAAAAATGGCTGCGTTATTAAGAATTTTTGAATGCCTGTTATTCGTGACATCGAAAAGTTCGGCAGTTGTCACTCTTTTGCTGTTGATCTGAAGAAGATTTAACAAGTGTCATTCGTATACTGACATATTAAGGGGAAGGATATATCTTTAAAACTATGAAATAATGCAAAATCGAAAATTTGGGAGCCTCTTAACTCCAAAGTTCGAATTTTCAACCATTTTTTCGACACATTTGACAGCAAAAAATTTTTTATTTACAAGTACCCTTAAAACTTTAAGTATATCCTTCTGATTATATTACTGAGAGTAATCTGCTACAATTCCATCGAAATCGGTCGATACCTTTTCGAGCTACAACACGAGCAGTTTTTGAAAATGTATTTTCGAGGTAACCGCGTTTAAAGTTTCAACATAGGAAAACTATTCATTATAGTGATAATTTCCCCGGTTTCCCCAAAAATTTCCCGAAACGTTTGCCTGGTCAAAAAAGGTAAATCAGAAAACAAAGTTTGTTAGGAGGGTACAGCAAAGGGAGAATAGCACAGGTTGCTCTGCCTCTAACGGTCCGAGCGCAGAACTTGCTGTTTATCTGACCGCAAGCTGTCGGGTTTTCCCATAGTCAGTATATTTTTGGGTATTATACTTTCGAAACATGAAAAAAGTCGATTTTTTGGAAAATCCTAAAAGGATTTCTGACCTTCAGGGCATCAATTAGGCATGCAACACACCCTTTCTTTTGTTTTTTGCTCCCAGGACAGTTGCCAATCACGTTGGCTCTCTTCCCTGGTGACTTCTTCTGTGTTTTTCGCTTCCGAGCAGGTAAATACTTCTGCGATCTGTCCAAATCAGGGCGTTCCCCCTGGTGTGTGATGGTAATCACCATTGTGCTGGTAATCACCCTTGTGATTACCAGCACTGCCGTCCCGGAGAATATTCAACATGCTCATGCGACTCGCAGTGCTTTGTGTCTCTGCTTCTGTGCTACCGCTTTTGGTATCACTTTTACTGAGAGCGTTGCCTCATAACAGTGGAAGAGACTGTACATCGTTCGTTACGAGTTATCTCCTTGATGTGGTGGTCTGTTGCTCTGATTTCTTGGATAAAACTCATCTTCGTGTCTATCAGGACGCCAAGGTATTTCACTGCTGATTTCAATTAAACTAACGCTTCTACAAGACTGATAAGTCTTATTCTGGAGATTCTCTTCTATGTCAGGATAACGAATTCGACTTTTTTCAGTACCAGCTTGAACCTGTGAGCGATCATCACCCTGATTCGTTGCATTTGCGTATTTATTCTGAGTTTTGCTTGGTTAACTGTGCGTCCAGCGCCGTGACATTGACCACATAACCGCTCAAGCGAGACTCATCAGGCAGCTCAAGTCGCAGTAGTCTGTCATAGGAGACCTTCCACAGGTCTGGGCCATATATGGAGCCTTGAGCGGCACCTGAAGGGAGTATCATCTTTTGGCTACATTCCGTCGTTTCATAGAGTAGTTTGTGTTCTTTCAGATAGTCCCTCAGAATGCGTATCAGATATACTGGTCCATGAAAAATATTTTTGAGCGCTTCCAGAATATTGGCTCACCTAGCGCTGATAAATGCACTTCGGACATCAATAGTAACCAGGAGTAAGGCTTATTGTGTGGAACTCCGAAAATTGGAACGCGTTCATAACTTAGCCGATTGCATCGATTGGTGGTGCATCTACTCTGAAGCCGTACTGCCATGGAGATAGGTCCCCGGCGGCACAAATCGAGTCTTCCCCTGATAATTTTTCGAAAAATTTGCCAGATATACAGCATGCGGCTGAGAATTCCGTTTCCCCATGCCAATCAGCATAAGCCTCACTACCTCCCAACACTCTAAGGACATGCCTTCGCTCAGCACGTTTATGCGTTGAACGTGTTGAGGTGCAATTCAGGGCTAAAGTAACCCAGCACCCAGCTGGAGTCCCATCTGCTCCTGGAACATTTTCATAGACAAAACTGCTTCTTCCAATTTTATCTGCGTGAAAAGTGAAATTTCGATTGGTATTAAATCTTGGACTGCCTCATCAATGGCAGGATGGATAGGGAAAAAATGTTTTCTACCTTGAATGAGTGAGGCTACCTGTGGGTACTGAGATTCCGCAATCTTAAAATGTTAAAGACGATTGGATTGGTGATGTAAGTCGACAAGAGATGTACTACCAAAACAAGAGTTTCCAATCAGTTACCAGAAACACTGACTCAACTATGGGTTATAAACTGAAAAAGTGAACTAGGAAGGATAGTACTATCTGAGCCAATGGGTTGGGTCATAGTCAGATATTATGACAGGCAATCTGATTTGACTTTATATAAAAGGTTACAATTGTCGAAGTGACTGAAGCTAACGAACTGAACGTAGCTCGTAAAATTTGTAATAAGCGCTGAAACAAGGTTGGAAATAAATGTTCATTTGCAAACAAAGGTTGGCAATAAGTTTCCGAATAACCTTGCAAGATTGAAAGCAGGTACGGTCTATATAATAAAGTAAAAATAAAGTGAAATAAAGTGAGCAACTGAAAGGTTTGCATAGTCTAATACATATATGCTGATGGTGCAAAAACTCTGAATGCTCTAGCATGTTTAGAGTCTTTTCATTTGTTTCTTATTTATTTTTTCTTCAACGAAAACGCTGTATGTTTCTTCTTCTTTATTTTTCTTGCTATCGATGTATATTTATTTTGTGAATAATTTGATCTTTTTCTCAGACACAGTTTTTTTGGGAGAAGGAAGGTGAGGGCGCAACCATCCAGGGTCTCATTTTGATTAATATTTCACAATTATAGGCATAAGATCTTATTGATTCCACATATGATTCGTTCAACTGACAGGACGTATTAGGCAATTTCGATTCTTTTGTTACTTTTTGAATTATTCATTTTGATTACTTTAATTGTTACTGAGTCGATTATTTTCTATCTCATTTTATTCCTAAAATACGGACAAAAAGTGTGCTTTGGCCTGCAATACAATTGGGAATTCACATTTTCAGGACACTCTTGTTTTTGGAACTATAACCAGATATTCCTTGACCAACGTGTAAGCATTGTGTGTCACCTTAACATTGTGTCACTTTAAATGTAAAATGCCTGTCCTATCATTTGGGAGTCAAATTGTGAACCATTTTAAGAGCGTTATTCAAATGTAGCTGTGAAAGCTACAAAACAATTCATACACTTTGAGATAGTGTATTCTCACGTGCATCTAGGAAAAAGGACATCTTTAACAAAGCAAAGCTATTCTGTCATGTCTGCCTTGTTTGATGGCTTTTCTGAGTTCGGTTCCTTCAATGTACTAGAAAAAAACAGGTCCGATTGCGATCAAATTAACTCTTCAGATACATAAATTTTGATAAGAATGTGACTGTGAGCTATCTTAGTTCCCACTTTTAAAAAATTGACGTTCAGGATATTGACTGTCCTATTGTGCTAGTGTTTTGTATTAATTTGACAGGACTGTACAAAAACTTTCTGATTTAAGTAAACATTGCTCATGTTTTAATATTGGAGTTTGAGCTAGAAATAAAATTTTTTCCATATTCCTGAATTGTTCATCATTTATAGTTACCTGCTTTTCATAATGAAAAATCCAGGTTCGAATACTATCTGAAAGAAGCCGTCGCATAGTGATTTTCTGATCCTTAAGAGTAAAATTTTAGATCCCAAACTCTATATTTCTGCTTATTCTTGAATAGCTTAACCAAAAAAAGTTCTCATTCAAAAATATGAATGTTTCCGAAATTAAAATGGGCTTGTTCCGGCTTGTTTGTGCACTTGAATCAGTTGTCTTATGTCTCGTACAGATGACGCTATGTGAAAGTCATTATGACACCAAGAAATGTTCAAAAGGTGTCGTCTGCCCCGAGTTTGACGTCTTCAAAAAAAACTTCACCTGAAAGTCTACACGTTGTCGTCTAGTTCTTAGAAGTTCTACCAACAGAGACTTTGAAATAAAGAGGTATTCAGATTTTCTACCACATTCAAAGAAGCTGCAACATTCTCTATTGTACGAATGGTTTGACCACCCACTCAATTCGAATCATCTGAAACAAAACTACTAGGCCGTAGAAATTATTTCGATGAGGTGGTCAAAAGAGCGTCTTAATGTACGAAACATCAACTTGTATATAAGACCCACTTAGTATCTCACACTAGAGGGGAATTTCGATGGTGCAAGTCGAAAAATGACTCGTCCCGAATTCATGCTAAAATAAGTCCTAGACGTCTTTCATGACAGCCACTGCCACAAACAAACATTTATCCCATGCACAACAGGAACCTAAAAACCAATTGCAAACTAATTGAAAACTATTTTGCAGGAAGCGTTTGAAACCTCTCAAGCAATTCAGAACAGCTTTTAAACAATGGCTGTAGTCTGAACCATTGAAAAATGCTCAAGTTACGAAAAGTTATTTCAAAGAATGAAACTTTCCTAATTGCGACCAAATGCATTCAATTACCAAAATTTGCTGTTCAACTTCCACTCATCAAAGACTCTTACAAAGACGTTTTGTAGCTTTCAATGCTACAGGACTAAGTCTATTTAAACTGTCCATGCTCTTCTACTGTGTCACACATTTGATTGTTAGTCATCCCATTTTAACATCAAAAATGGTGTATGAGGACGAAAAACGTCCCTTCAAAGAAAATATATCTTCATATGGGAAGCGACGGTCAATATCAGATGGGAAGCAACTACTGCTGATAGTATACATCTTGAAGTACGTTCAAAGTGTCACGACTGTAACACTGACACATTTCACTTTAGATCTATTCCGTTATCTTGACAAAGTGTATCTAACATATGAGACATGCCGGAAATAATGTTGGCAAACTTTAAATTAAATAACAAGGTTTCTAGATGCACGGAATATGAGTTTGGAAATCACCCTGAAATGCTGCTACTGGCACGGCCCGATAAACTTTTCAATTCTGTCTGCAAATTGTCTGAATAAATTTCAAACTTATTTTGCAGGGAAAGTATGATCCTAGGTACGAGTATCAGGGAAGTGTCGTTTAAACTTGAATTAGCAGTGCCTGATGCGATCCTCATTTTTTCCATTCAACTTGGAAATCTATATCACAAAATAAAATGTTCTGATAAATTTTCTGAACTGCCTGCAGTCATTTATGTAGATGTACATATAGGACATCGTTTCGACAGGGAACTTGTCAACTTCCCATCAGGCAATACAGAAAAAGTTTTCTAAAGGACGCAAGTATTTTTCAATAGAATTTATCACCAAGAAATATTTGTGTACTTTGGTAAAAAGATGAAACATACTAAATAGACTTTTAGGAACAAGTGCAGTAAACTTTAAAAAAGTGAATTCGGTTCATTTTGACAACAAAACAGAGGGAGGAGCAAATTTATTCATATTAAAAGGTGTACAAATATGAAATGCGGATTTTTCCAGCTTGAAATATGCATTTATTTGAATAACAGAACGAATCCACTCAATAATCAAAGCATTGGCCATCCTTAGCTACGACTTTTTCCCATCTTTCTGTCAAATGATGGATTCCGTCCCAGTACCACTTCTCATTTTTTGAGGCTAACCACTCATCAAGCCAATTTTTAACTTCTTCGCAAGAATGGAAATACTGTTCCGAAAGTCCGTGGTGCATCGATCGAAACAAGTAGTAGTCAGAAGGAGCCAAGTCTGGTGAATACGGCGGGTGGGGCAGAACTTACCAATTAATGTTTCCGAAGTAGTTCTGGACAAGTATTGCAACATGCGGCCGAGCATTGTCATGTTGAACAATGACTTTATCATGTCTTTGGTGAAATTCTGGTGGTTTTTCCTTAAGTGCGCGGTTCAATTTGATCAGTTCTTGTCGGTAACGTTCGCCAGTAATAGTCTCACCAGTATTCAGCAGTTCGTAATACAAAGGTCCCTTACTATCCCACCAAATACACAGCAAAGTCTTCTTTCCATGAATATTTCGGACTGGTAATGTTGATGGCTGTCCTGGGTCTACCCATGATTTTTTCCGCTTGGGATTGTCGAAATAAACCCACTTTTCATCTCCAGTAACAATCCGATGCAAAAAACCTTTTCTTTTCTGTCTGTCAAGCAAAATTTCACAATTAGTTTTTCGCCTTTCGATGTCTCTTTCTTTCAATTGATACGGCACCCACTTTCCAGCTTTTTTTATCTTTTCCATGGCTTTTAAACGTTGTGAAAAGGCTGCCTGAGTAACTACCCACGCTTCTGCCAACTGTTTTTCAGTTTGTGTGTTGTCTTCATCCAATGATGCTTGCAAATCTGTATCTTCGAATTTTTTCGGTGGTTTTCCACGATCTTTGTTGCTGACATCGAAATCGCCACTTTTAAATCTTTTAAACCATCGTTCACAAGTGTCTTGGCTTGGGGCATGTTCACCATATGCTTCCACTAACAATCGATAAGTTCATGCTGCCGCTTCCTTCAAATGAAAGAAGGTTATTAGACTTTCCCGCAAAACCTCTTTTTCTGGCACGTTATTCGAAATTTTTAAAGCGAAAAAAAAACTATGTTGTTTGCACAATCAAAACCTATGATATACTGGAATTTGTATACAGATGTTTACCCTCCAAAATGCCATATTAGCTATCCCCGACACAAACCATATGTAATGGTTATGCCATCTGTTAGTAAAATCCGCATTTCATATTTATGCACCTAATAATAAGATAATAAATACAGAAGTATTTAGCATTTATTTGTATTAATCTGAAAATAGGATCATTGACAGTTCTGCGTCAAAGATACGCAGAGTTCTAGAATAAAAGCAGACATTATTGATCTTCAGTTTCAATAGAAAGCCTTTAAAAAAATGTTCAGCTTATGTTCAAAATTTGCTCTTGCACTCCTCTTCTTAATTTTGACTATACAATGAAATATAATCATCATGACAATGTTTAAAATTATGGGTTACAAATTTCATGATCTAGTTTTTTAGTAATAACCTTTCAATACTATTCCAATCATACTTCAACTATTCTACAGGGGAGTTGTCAATCAAAAATTATATTTAGATTGAAGAAGAACTTACAATAGCTCTTAAATATTATACCCTCCTTTTCGCTCATTACAGTGGCAGGAATGAGGAGCCAGCATCTGAATCTGCGGGCTAATTTGTCCTTAAAATGTTTAAAGCCTTGACAAATGCACCTCTGACGAAGCTTCCTCAGTGTAGAGAAGAGATTGGAGTCACTAGGCTCAGGTCAGGATTATACCAGGTGTATGCATAAGTTTTTGCCGGGTTTTTTGATAGGTGATAGTGAGATGGCCAGTTGCATAAGGAAGACCCATCCAAGCGATTTCACTGAATCTTTCACAGGTTTTGCTGTGTGAAACGGCACGTTGTCGTGTAACAAAATCACTTTGCCATGTCTTGTGCCAAGTACAGTCGTGTTTAGATTAATGCCTGGTTTAAATTTATCATTCGTTGACGATAGCGTTGTCTATTAACCATTTCGCCGGGCTTCAACAGTTAACAAAACACAATATCATTCCATCCTACCGGACAAAAAGCATGGTTTTCCTTTCTCCTTGGTTTTGGTGGACAGGCTCCGCCGAGTGAAAGCAATGATTTTTTCGTGTTTTCAAAATAATTCCAGTTCTCGTGACAATTCGATACAACTATAATTTCTTTTAGTTTTTCAGCAGCATTTCACAAATAGGTTTGCTTCATGCAAATCGCGTTTAATCCATTTACCGAGTTTATTGATCTTACACATTGCTGATCTGCTTAGCGTTTTATGTGACGCATTAAATGCTTCTTCTAATCGCCGTTGAGTTTGAGTTTAGCCACTATTTAACTCCTGCAATTCCTCCTCTTCGCACTTTGTGGCCCACCAGAGCGCTCACATTTTTACATTGAAACCACACTTTTGTATATATGAAACCAACAAATCGCACATGTCTTAATTGATGGAGGGTGCCCACCAAACATTTTTACCAGCAAACAATGACTTTCAGCAGCCAAACTTTTGGTTGACAAGAAAAACAATGCGTGCCGGTAACGCTCTTTTTCAGGCCCATAATTTGACATGATTGATCAACATGATAAAACAAACCCGTTAGTTTTGGCTGGCTAAACTTATGTGTGTTAACAACTAAATGTCAATCGATCAAATCGGCGTGTGAGTCAAATAATTACGCAGCATACTTTTTGCTGGTGCCATCTTTTAGTAAAACCGGAAAAAAACTTATGCAGACGCCCAGTTAGTGTAGTGATTTTTGTGCGGTATTTTTCGAATAACTCAATAACGAGGGACTGATTTGTGGGCGCAAATTGTTGTGCAAAATAAATATATCATTTTACTTTTTCTACATTCTAAGATCCAGCTCAAGGATAATTTTTTGAAAACATTCAGAATAAAGTTTTGGTAATATGTCTCAGTGGCAATAGTAATGGTCAACACTCGAAAGCATTATGTCCTGTTTATCGTACACTAAGATCATCAATCTGTTTAGTTTTTGCTGTTGACGTCAAAATTTTATGTTTCCATCGAACCTGGAACATTTAAAATTTTACTCTAATATATGATTTCGGACTTGAAGACACGTATTTCATCGACTACTGTTGGTTAAACTTTCATATATCAGCTTTTTCATTTTGCTTGTTCTCGATCGTGCAGCTTTGTTTTAAAGTCAGACCACGATTAAATATGAATAATTTTAATGATTAAATAAATATGAATAATTATCTACTTACGCTTTATCTTTATATCCTTCTATATCCTCTAAATACTTAGACGTTTTAGCGACGTCTTAATGTTAACTATTATATAATTTCGAATGTTTTACGTTCACTGACTAAAATCCTACCGGAACAGATATCTCTTTGATCTTATAAAAAGTATCTACGCTACATTTTGCTTGTTTTATTTTAATCGTTTCATTCCTATCAAACCAAATTCAAGCTAATTTTAGTAAAATAAAAAGTGGCCATTATAAGATGCTTCATGTTTATCGGTTAAAACGATGTCTTCCTTCAGACCCAAACCTTAATTTTCCAGACCCAAAAACAAACCGGCAAGGCTTGGACTGAAAGGGGGATGCATTAAACCAATTGAGGGGATATGCCACAGTTCTTTGATAACTTAAATTTTCACAAGTTATCAAAGAACTGTGGCCTAACCATCTCATACAAGAGACAACTTCTTGCGAATTGGTGAACCGCGATTACGTATCTTTGATTGATTCATTCTAGTACCCTAGTTCATAGCAGCAGAGAACTAAATATGCTATTGAACCCATCTGTAGCTGCTCCTTATAGACAATTTCTTTCTCCGAAAAATTTGCCGAAACCCTCTCTATGACTACCTAGCTTTGTGGAAGTCAACAACATTTTGCGGAAATTGCAGTTTGGTATTAGAAATTCATATTCGAGTGAGCAATATCTTTATCGCGTTGTTACCGAAATTTCCCGATAACCAGGGTTTCACCTGCCCTGGGTTGTCGCTTCCCTGGTTGAGGCTCTGGGCTCCGGAAGCTCGCCGAAGACGGGCGTGGGCGCCACTCGCTTACCTTGATCGGCCTCAAAGAACCGCCAAGCGAGTATGCGGCGCACCGGATCGCACCTCTGGAAATCCAAAACAGCACCAGAGTAAATGGGGGAGGGGGGGATCGTCACTCCACGAAACATAAAATAAAAGGAAAGAAGGGGAAAAAAGAAACACTAACCACCTCACGTAGCCTCCTCCGCGGAACCACCGACTCGTTCAACGCGCGCTCTCCACGTCTCACGCGCACCACTCCTCACTTCCACTTACCACCTGGAAGAGAGGAATAAAGAAAAAAAAACGGAATAGAGCGGAAATATTTTTTTTTCCTTTTTTTTTTACTTAGACATTCGTATGAACTTAGAACTACTGCTTAACCTACTTACGCTACGGGCCCCCTGCACTCTATAATTTTAGTCTTTAGTGTTTTTTTTTATTTCCTTGTTTTTCTTTTGTTCTCTGGTTCCCTCTTAGACAACTCCTTCACTTTTACTGATCTTTTACTTAAACTGTCTTTTTTCTTTAGTCCATTCTTCACTTTCACTGACCTTTTACTTAAACCGTCGTTGTTATTTAGTCCCTTCTTCACTTTCACTGACCTTTGACTTAAACCGTCTTTGTTATTTAGTCCATTCTTCACTTTCACTGACCTTTTACTTAAACCGTCTTTGTTATTTAGTCCCTTCTTCACTTTCACTATTTAAACTGCGCGTCTCGCACCCTTAGTTCTTTACAGTCCCAGGCAAAAAAAAGCGCGACCGCTATCAAGCTTCCTCCTTATATTGCCTCAATCCCTAACGGCCAACCAAACATCCCGCTTTTAGGACGATAACCTTTTTTTTCGCCGCTCCACTAGCAACCGCTGTACATGTAAATTCGCCAGAGGTCGCCGCAGTTTTTTTTCGTCGCGAACTGCCTTATCCTCCATTCGCCCCGAATGGGACAGTTTCCCTTGTTTACAAAACAAGGTAAGTGACAAGTGATGTGTGTGCAGAGGTAAGTTAAAAGCTGGTCGAGCCGAACACTGGCTTTCGATACATTCCAAAGACAGAGGAAATGCTGTGGCGCCGACGGGCCATTTGACTGGGCTTTTGCCAAGAGTAACAATAAAGGCGAATCTAATATTTTCGACTTGAAACTATCTAACGTGAAAATTAACTTTGAAATCCCACCATCATGTTGCAAGGAAGGTGTTAGTCCTTCTCTTACCTTAACTAAATACAATCCAATCTTATATTAATATTTGAATTCTTCCATAATACTCGCTGCTACCTTAACACTACCTTAACTAATACAATCCAATCTTATATTAACATTTAAATTCTTCTTACTTACACTACTTCCAACGTCGTGGCTCGAATCGTGGTGGCGCTTCTTATCTTTCCCCCAACTTGGGGTACCCGACTCGTCCGTTTCGCGTGGTGGTGGTGCCGCGGAAGTCTCGGGAGGGGGTGAAATCAACTTAACCCGTAGCAGCTTAACCAAATATTTCAAAACTGCTCATAAGGTTTATCCGCCGGTTTGGTAACACTAGGTGTAGATAAAGCGTTTGATATCGTCTGATACAAAGGACTACTCAACAAAATGATTCATTACAATACCTCATTATACATGGCCAATCTGTTCCAAGTCAAAGCTCGAGGATGCACCTTTTCTACGAAAAATATATCTGCAGTTGTCCCTCAAGGTTCTTGTCTGAGCCCCACTTAATTCAACATCTACACCTTTTACATCTCTACTACTGTGACCTGCCAAATAGCAACGCTCGCTGATGATACATGTACATACAACACTAGCGTCGACCCCAACAACATTGTTCGAAATTTGGAACAAACGTTGTAAAACTTCGGAACAAAATTTCCGGAGTGAAGTTTTAACTAAGTAACAAAACTAAGAACTAACCAACTTGCTAATTCGCGAAAAGAAAGTTTACTCTCCAGCGCCATTAATGCATCAAATCCTAACATACGAACGCAACTGGACTAACGTGCATCAACCATGCCTGTCAACGGAAGGCTGATTAGTTTTAAGTTAGCTTATAGATAGATTAGAGGCAATCAATTTAGTTTAGGAGTTTAAGGTTTAAGAGGTTTAAGTTTAGAAGAGGTTTAGAAGAAGAGAACATAAGTTTCCTCTTGTACAAACCAATGCTTACCTGCATAAAAAAATAAAAGGATAGATGAAATGGGCAAAAATTCCGAATATTAAAAATAAGCATGAAGTCTAAATCAATAATAAATAAATAAATAACAAATATAACATTGAATGCTAGCGCCTAATTACACAATTGTTATTACCCAAAATGAAAAAATAATAAAGTCAAGGCACTTTTTAAAGGGCATAAAAAGTCCACCCAACATCTGAGTTTTATACATTGAAACTCTTACCTACTATGTTAACGCTGGGTTCGATTGTTTTCTAGCTTCATGATATTCCGATGTATAATAATCAAATCATATTCACTGAATACCGCATGAGTTTAGGATGACATTTGAAATGTCAGTGTCAAATGTAATCCTCAACATCATGATCCTCGGAGGGCTTGTTGAAAGCGGTAACATTTAGGCCACTATCTGGATGTAATCTGGGAAGCTTTTACTGGACTTTCCCAGCACTGAACATTTTTTGGAACTCGGAGTAAGATATCGGCAAGAAATAAGTCGCCGTGATTCCTATCCTCAAAGTATGAAAGAAATAACTATTTACGGTAACTAGGGTTAGTGGTAAGTTCTCAGAAATAAAAAATAAATTTTTGATTGATCTTTGTTATGATCTTTAACATGTGAGCAACAAATTTTGCAAAGAGTCAACTTATGTATATACTCCTTGGAAATTTACGCTAATCGCTTTAGTCGCTTTTCTAGGATATCTAAAATTCAGGGACTATCTTCCAGGTAAATATTCAAACTTCTAAACGATCACTTTGATGCACAGTGACCTGCATGTAACTAATGATTTAAATACGTTTATTACAAGCAATTGCACTACCAGCCCAATTCAGATTGTCCTTTCTGGAACCAGGAGCGTTTAGCAAATAAATAACTTGAAAACTGTGTTTAAAGCAGATGTATCCTGCTCGTATCATGCAAACCATTAGACCAATTCTCTATCTTATTGGAGTATTTAATTTCTCAACGATACCTGTCTCCGCTGAGACAGCTTGGTGGGTAAGAACGAAAATTTAATACGAATCCTCAAACATGTTTGCGCGCTGTATCTTCTAGTGGCGGTGAAACTAGTACCCGAGGAGCAAAAGCACTTTCCACTTTTGCTAGGAAGAATTCATCGCCACTGCTCAGAATCTTATACTTTCCCAGTGGGGTAACATTGAAGGAAGCTAAAGTGATTAACGCCCATGGCTACATGCTGATGACTGCGAAGCGGAGCCAACATTGAGAGCATTGTGGTTAAATGTATATAAAGGGATTTAAAGGGACGCTTACGTGTAACATTGGAAGTATGTCCCTATGAATTCATATCAATGTGTTCGAAAATATTCGAACTCCGATATCATATTTTTGCAATTTAACAATGTCACCGTAATTTACATTTGATCATCGAGTTCGTGACAGAATGTTCGTTATACAGACAAATAAATAAGGATTTGGGACTTCAGATGACACGTTTTCACTCAAAGATTGATTTTATTTATAGCTTTCTTTACCGCCTTTCTGGCAATTATTCCTCGTAATTGCAATTATATTTATTTCTTTTCTCCACCGAATGAAGTGGAAAACGGATTTTATAGAACATAAAATAAGACAGGATCAAATCACACACGCCGTAATGGTACGAGCGAATAAGTTGCTCTTTAACCTGGTATAACTCTGCCTTATCAACATTTCACGAATGGGTGGGTCCTGGTAAATTAGGATGCAAATATCCTCGGGCTGGGGGAAATAAAAACAAACGATTGTAGTAGCCATTTAAGGTTTCGAAAATTCAGAAATAGCTTTAATGTAAGCTTTATCAACGTTGACTTATGTGAAAAATGCTTGTAAAAAGGGAAAAGTTGTCCAAGACAAATCAAGCTCTCTTCGCTATCGTCCGCTTTGAATTCACTTTACATCTTTAAATCTTAGTGAGTTTTTTTAAAGTTTTCAAACTTTCAGTTGGTCGTATTGGAAACATAAATCTTTACCATTTTTATTTGAATATGATTTATTAGGTGCGCAAGTTAAAAATGTCGTTTTGTTGCCAAGAGACGGCGCATGAAACCTTTTTAAGTAACCTGTCGAACCCGAAGTGCCATTTTGTTAGTAAAACTGCCCGCTACAAAACGTCATATTCGTTTAGTTGTTTACAAGTTAGTAGATTACTTCTTTTTCGTGTTAAACATGTCGAATTTTGAGCCAAGTAAAGAGCATTTGTGGTATGTAATGATTTGCTTGCTCAATCAAAAGAAAAAGGAATCGGAAAGTCACCGAATTCTTGTAGAGACTTACGGCGACAACCACAACAAATGATGGCGGAGCATCTAAATGTCTTCCGGCATGCCATTTACGATTGCCTGAGAGCCATGGGAATGATTCAAAAAGTTGGAAAATGGATTCCACACAAACTGAACGAACAACAGATGGAAAGACGTAAAACGGTGTGCGAAATGCTGCATTCGCTGCATTCATTCATTTAATTGCATTGGGTTGTAACTGGCGATGAAAAATTGACAAATTTTGAGAATGGCAAGCGTAAGAAATCAAAGGTAACGCCAGGACAACGATCAACATCGAGTGCAACACCGGATCGTTTTGGGAGGAAAACAATGCTGTGTATGTGGTGAGGTCACAAGGAAGTAGTGCACTACGAGCTTCTCAAATCCGGCGAAACAGTTAGTACCGTCCGCTACCAATAACAAATGATCATTTTAAATCAAGTATTAATCGAAAAACGCCCAGAATGGGCTCGAAGACACGGCAAAGTCATTTTGCAGCATGACAACGCTCTTGAACATTCAGGCAAAGTGGTAGAAGAAACAATTTCCTCGCTTGTTTGCGAACTCCTACCACACCCGCCGTATTCACCAGACCTGGCGCCTTCTGATTATCACCTCTTCTCATCGATGGGACACGGACTGGCTGAACAACACTTCAAGACTTTGACTCAAGACTCGATGAACGGATATCAATGAAAGTTAAAGCTTTCTTTTGGAATTGTATCCATAAATTGCTCGAGAGATGGATAAAATGTGTAAAAAGCGAGGGCTAATACTTTGAATAAAACATTTTTTGCCATTGTTGTCAAACAATTGCGTATTTCGATTGGAAAAAACGACATTTTAAGCTTGGGCACCAGGGTATATGAGGGCCTAGACCTAACGAGAGGTTCGATTTCTGACTTCCGGCAAATATTGTCTTCCAAATGCTCAAGCGACTTAGGCTTGTCGCATAGACGAATGATTTGCCGTACCCCTCCAAAAAATAACATAGCGGAGTTTAATCACAAGAGCTTGTAGGCCAGTTCGCAGGTCCGAAAAAATAAATCAAAAACTTCTTTCTGTAATTCGATAATATCACGAGCTGTATGGTATGTCGCGACATACTATTCAAACCACAGCAATGTCTTCTTCTTTGTTATGGCGAGTGCATTCAAACCAGAAAGTAATTAGACATGGCTCTGTAACAGAGACCATCGACCAGAATGTTGTTTCCAGCAACACTTTTGAAGACATATGAAACAATGATTACACTGGCCCATAAAATACACCAACAGTGATTTTCTCTATAAGTAATTACGAGTATATTTGGACAAGTGCGTGTGGTTGCTTACCACTCCAAAAGCGGCAATTTAGTTTATTGACAAAGCCATTCAACCAGAAATGAGCCTCATCGCTAACCAAAATGTTCTTATGGAATTCGAGAACTACAGTAATATGTTCTGCAATCTATGCCATGCCCGATAGTCGATTGGCTTCAATTCCTGCCCTAATTCGATTTTTTAAGCCTGCAAACAAAGATCCTTCCGTAAGATCGTCCATAATGTGGATGCGATGAGCACAAGTTTAATTGCTGAGCACGATGTCAGGATGTCATTCATTGATACTACGCTCTACAGCTACTATAGTTTCTTCATGACGTTCTATAAACGTCTGAATGGATGCACATTTTTGGTGAGAGTTAACGTGGTGTAGAAACGATCAATTAATAACCGAATTAATTGTTCTGATGGACGATTACAGACGTCGTAACGGATGACGGATGACGGACGTCGTGCGCGATGAGTTTTCGAACAGAACCTTTCATTTTTCCGAAATAGATCAGTACAATTGGCAGACGTTGCTCAGGCTTTAACCCTTTCATAACAAAATTTTAAATCAAACTAATCATAAAACGTATAGTAGTTGTCACACCATATGTAGCATTATTAAGTGTTGCCAACTTGGAGTTCTTTACCTCTAAAAAATACCCTTTGCTTTTTTGGTTTTGCTCGTGTCAGAGCACTTTTACCCTTTGCTGGAACAATCAATTACGGTTGACGTGCAAAAACATATTTTAAAATCAACCAGAGCGTGAGAGAGAGAGAGAGAAAAGGGGAGAAAGCTCACGCTTAACTTAAAACCCCTGTTATTTAAACATAAATAATTATTCATTTTAATCTTATTTTTGGTCGTTATCACATCAGTTTCTACCTGAAGAACCTGCCACGCATAATCTCAATTCCTTGCATCCCTTTTACACTCTTAACTTCTGAGCTCGTTATCAGAGTACCAGAAAAACTCCTTCCTTGGTGCACACTCGAAAATGTTCGCCTCATAAAACCCGAAAGATTGCGGCATGCCTAAATAATCAAGTGCCTGTTTTATCCATACTTAACGCTTAAACCGAATAAGATTAATGAAACGCAATAACAATAAATGATTCAGCTAAGGCACTTGAAAATACTTCTTGACAGGGGCTATTTACACTAGTCTTTCGCAATCTTTCACAAACTTGTCATTCACGAGTTAGATGGAAATGAAATAGTAAACAAGGCAAATTGAAAAGATTCTTTCGGTCACCTGAGAGGATTCTTTTCGATTTTAGCATTTTTCATTTTAATTGCAAACTTTCCCAAGTAAACATGTCTACGTTACATCGTAGTAACGTCGACACTTTTGTTTATCAACATCAAGTCTCCGACATGAATTGTCCACTTACTCTGATATGGGAAAAGCTTTTTACATTGGATCTTTCCTCCCACGTGAAATCAGTATTGATGGTGTCTTTTGTTCTATCAGGATTTAGTAAATGCATCCATGATACAGCTGAGGAGTTCCATTAGGGACTAAAATGAATGGATTTTATTCCAACTTTTTTTTCTGAATGATGGGTTGCTTGCGATTTCATTTCAATTTCGAAATAGAGATTGATTTGTAATATAAAAAAAATTAAAAAATAAAAACCTAAACGATTTAAACGGTTTCAAAAATTATCGTAAACTGATCAGATTTCCGAACACTTCAACTACTCTTTAGTGCTCATGTGATTGCAATATAAAGAGAGAATATATTAAATAGAATAAATTTTAAATATAAATCAAAACAACTACAAGTGCACTGCCAAAGGAACCCGCTGATGTTTGTGTGTCCAAAGCAGATCCCTTGAGCGACCTCTTTGTATTTTATTATTAGATCTATCACAAACTTGATGTCTGACAACAAGTTTTGCGTCGGATTTTCAATGTTTTTATTTTGTTTTCTTTTACCGAATCGCTGTTTTACCGTGACAATCTGGTAACACATTAACCAAAATACGTGTAAGAGATTTCGACAAAAAATTACTTTAATAATCTCGACTTAGCATTGCTGATTTTTCGTTAAATATTATATATTTTTTTTCTTCTTTATAGATTTTCTTTTATTCCTTGCAAATTTGGAAAATCCACATTCCCAGAAGATTTAGTACTTGTAAGCAAAACTAGTTGAGAAAAGGATTTCAATGCAATGGTTCGGAAGAATAACATTGACCCCTTGAACTGAATTTCAAGTTTAGTTCGTCATGAACTTTCTTGATCAAACTGATCATGACAAGGTGGTATCACCAGACACTATTGTTGTTTTTTTTTTTTTTTTGACAGAAGTATATGCAAGTCACATCGAGTTTGATATAAATTTTCAAAAATAATCGTTGAATATCAAATTCATCAAAAGTATCGTATTTGAATTAGTGCAGCATCTTCTAGGAAAAGGATTATGTCTCGATAATTGGTTCCCCTAACCAAATTTATATCAGATATAGATGTTGTTGGAACATCTGTCTATGGAAGTATCATCATCAACGTTAAAAAGCGAGAAGTTTGAATCCGCTGTTCTTGCGATTTACTGATACAAAAAAAAGGAGGAAGAAAACATATGATGTTCAAGAATCATCATAAAACCTAGCCGTATTATTAACTATAATCAAGGGATGGTATGTGTGTGGACAGACAAGATCACCTACTGCCATGTTACCCTGCAAAGCAAAAATTTTTGAGAGGATCCAAGAAAATATTTTTCTGTTATGTTTGATATGGCTTTCTGGAATGCCCATATTTTGAACCAAAAGATCAAAAAACCAGTAAACCAAGTATACCAGCTTTCGTCTGAACTTCGCAGAAAAGTTACGAAACAAGTGTCACTACCCAGTTAGGATTTATGCAAACGTCCTTCACAAAGTGATACACCCCTTCGATCGCAATTTAATTAAACACATACCAAGGACCTCTAACGAACAACACCCTAAAAAGGCTGTCTACAAAGATGTTAACATAAGGAGTGAAAAAATTTGGTAATGCATTCGATGTCAAATAGCACTGCATCTTCGGGAGTGTTCAGAGAAGTACCATATACTTGAAGTAATTAGAAAAGTACTTTAAAATTAACCCGAAAAAAATTTAGCATAAAGATAAACATATTTATATTGTTATTTAAATATTGATGAAACACGTACTTTTCTTGGTTTGAAAACTATGTAGACCTGCAACACTTTTGTTAAACATTACTGAGTGTGTGAAACAAATATTATTTTCAATATTAACAAATTATTTGTGCAACGAAACCGTAAGACTCTATATCATTCCCTTCTCTTAAACCCAAAAAAAATTAATTGAAAATATATTACATTCTCTTAAATGTTGTATCCATACATAATAACTTCCGTAAACAATTACAGCCAAACAAATTTTCTCACATAGATTTAAGCTCAGAAATTCCCCTCACCCAAGTGGCTTAATTTCTAAGCTCTCTATCTCGCAAAGCTCAATTTGTTTGCAGCATGAGGAGTTTCCTTTTTTTTGTGATGCCCTTCCAGACTGTTAACGCTTTTTCATGGTTGAGTTAAGTCGAAGAGTATCTCGAATTACTGTTACAGATGCCTTATGCAAAATGGGAAATGGAATGCGTCAGAGGTTGGTTGGAATGGAATAAGTTAGAGGTTGGTTTTAGATACAACCCGTATATGTCTTAACCGTTGTAACTTGCAGCAGAATTAATGAGACTTGCAAAGTCAAAAACAAAAAATTATTCATCATCAGCGTAATTTCTGGCTCGAATTCGTTTCGTTATGAAAATGGGGTTATTTCATCAATTAATTTCAAAAAACATTTGAGTTTTTTAAATCTGGATAGTATAATTTTTTTGAATTAATTTTAAAATGTAAAGGAGATTCGAAGAAAAACGTTACAGATTTAACACATAATTATAATAAATATAACTAAATCATTCCGTTCTATGAAACCTGCTGGTTTGGGACACACATGCAGTATTTATCTAGAACTTTACCAATGTGGTCGAATGCAGTTTTGATCGATTAGATCAAATGATCTAATGTTGATCTATTGAAATCCAAAAAAAGATGATGAAAAAATAATAACAGATAGCCTTAAGTGAATTGTAGATTCTCATACTGCATTATGTAGCTTCAAAACTAGCGGCAAGGAAATCCAGAACATTGCGAAAACTCAGGTCGAGCCTTGGAGCGTTAGAAAACAGTGTCTTACCACTACCATCAAACAGAGAATAAACTGGTGTAACCCTGAACTGGAACGAACATTAAATAACACACAATAGTTATTTATACTTTTCTTAACACGTATCATGTTGAGATTGTTGGTCTCTGACTTTTGAAAACCGAATAGCGATTTACTGAGTCATCCGGCTGAGTAGAGGTCTGGAAAGACAACAGCCCGCGGACACACTGCTTCAAGGGTGCAGACATTGGGGACAACCAGTACCAAGGGTCGTCTTGAGCACTCACTACAAAAAATATTTCTGAAATCAACAGATAAGAAGACCGCAGAGCAAAGCAAAAAAAACTTCAAGAAAAAAATCTTCAGGTGACTTGTTTCTGTCAGAACACCCCAATCAGCTGATGGAAGCGGATCGTTCATACTGTTGATTATCACTAAATTAAAATTTTTTTGGAACACAGAGGGTCCTATAGACCTCCTGTCCTTCCAAACCAAAGAACTAACAACCTGTCAGTTTAACGTATTTTGAAAATCTAACATTGAAAGTGTAATTAAAAACTACCATGACTGTCACATATCACCCTTTGTTTTGTATGGGCCTTCATCACCAGTATCACGAGCCCACCGTACCACAACAGTACCATCGTATCTTCAGCTAAGATACATGCTTTTATGGGCATTCAAAACTCGTGGTATCACTGGAAGTTGTAGATACAGGGATAACTTGCCAACAAAGGAGCTGTCTTCATTGAAATCTGGCTGTCTTCATTGAAATCGAAGGACATGCATAACATGAAGGACAACAATACAATTCTTCTAATGTATCCAATGTTTCGATCCATATTCAGTCAAGCTTCCAGGAACTAGTAATAAAATGGATAGTTCTTTCAGACCCCGCTCTTACTTTTGTACAGATTATCAACACCAACGAGGGTCAGGTGTTGCACATAGCACAATAAATTAGGAATTTCAATCTACAAGACTAGAAGGAAGGCAAAGTAGTTTAGTGAGTCACCTAACATACCAAGAAGTAGACTTTGATGACAAAGTCAGAAAAAGGGTCCCCTTGATTATGGAGGCTCATGTGTCATTCCATGCTTTTTTGTTCTAAATTACAGATACACGGGTGGCACACCGTAGCCGCATGCACCTCCAACACTCTCCGGCGTCTTTACTCTCGCAAAGATAGAAAAAACAGATGTCGATTAATATTGTGTGATTTTATGATAAGGTTAATCTGGAGCTCATTTGAGTCTACAAGCTATAGCCCCATACGACAGCGTTTGTGTCAATAATTTTTGCAAAAAATCCGAGAGTGACAGTAATGAGCTCGCATAATGGGAAACTTCCTCTCTCTGGGATAGCATGTCAGCACAGCTAGCTTTTGCCCCTAACCCTATAGCCTCCGTTCCCTTCAATACAATTAGATTAGTTAACAGGAAGGCGAAAGACTGGACAAGCTAGCAAGACCAAGCAAAGCCAGTCAAAACACATTAAGAGTGGGTTCCGTCAAAATATTACTGGCAACAATATGACCCCCTGAACTAAGATAAACTAAACTATCAATGGAGAAAATAATTCACAAAACGATTTTATTTGATTGAAACTTTTTCAGGAAGAAAGTTTCTTTTATTTTCTTCTGACACTGTTATCAACCCACATTCTCCTACGTCCTTCTCTTCTAAGACCGGAATGATATTGTTTTTTTATGTTTTGTGGTCAGGAAATTACATAACACGCTGGAGATGTTTAAACAATCGAAACTTAACCGAAAGCAAAATAAAATTTAATATTACCTGCAATCGATATGTCAACAATCAAATCTGTCACATTTGGCAAGCAAGCAGCATTTCAAAATTGAGCGTTCCAAAAAGTTACCGCTTGTTTTTTTGGACCATAAGAATCATTTTCTCATATGTGTTCAAAACTAATACTGGTTAAGGAGGATGGTGAAGAGGGATAACTTGAATTTCTTGCATGCCTCAGCTAGCTTACGGCATAGCACACTGTGAATGGTTCAATTTATTTCGAAGGCAAAATTTCATGAACATTCGAATTCGATACATACATATGATAAGCACTACTACACTTTTTATTGTCTCTTGAAGATTAGCTAAGTTAAAGGTTAAATAAAAAGGATACCATTTAAAGCGTGGAGAAGTGACTAGAAAGGCTGCGATACTCGTACTGGCAAGGAATAAATCCAACGGAATAATCTTATATAAGAAAATGGAGTCAGTATTGATGACCCTTTTCCCTAAATATGTGCCTCATCCATTTTCATTCCATCCAGCCTTTCCATTGGAATGTGACTGATAATCCCAGCTTGATATTCCTTGAGAATTCCTTAATAATCCCAGCTGACTTGAACGAACTCAAAATCATGAAAATCCCACGACACACTAAATAAAATGTATTTTTTAGATGTAAAGAATTTTAAGTTGGCAACACAATGTATAGTGTGACAGCTATCATGTATTTTATTGCTGGTTTAGTTTGGCATTCTTTGATAAAAAATTGAAAAAATTAAAAAATTGCTGAGCCATTCCTACAAGTTGTGCAGATTCATGCCTAAAAACGAGTCTGTTCGAGAAACTCATCGCACACTCTTTCAATTTGAAGCCCGATATTTGCGGCCATCTGAACATTTAATTGGCTTAACGTTACTTCTATTCTATTAGATATATTAACCTAGATCGTTTCCGCACCATCATTATACACATCCATCCAGATATCGTACAGTTCGTAATGAAGAAACCATGGCAACTGTAGAGCGTAGTATCGGTAATACCCAAAGTCAGTCCATTCGACGTCGTTCAAAAGAATGTAACCTATGCCTGTTCACATTATTCACGATTTTAGGAAAGGATCTTTGTTTTAGGGACTAAAAAATCCTACTCGTGCATTCGGTGGAACCCAAAAACCTAAGAACAAATTGATGCTGATTCCGTTGAGAGAGATAACTTTCTGGTTCCGGAACCGACTCGCCCCAGCACAGAGGACCTCTGGTTTCAACAGGTTGGTCCAAGATGCTTTACAAGGTCAACCGCGTTAGTTGCGAGATATGATCCCAATTATTGGTAAGGGTTTTCAAAAATTGGAATTCTTGTTTAGAGTTAATCCGCATCATCGTGGCCCACATGCCCACGAGCATATTTTAATAATCATAACAGAGAATTATTTTTCCGAATAAAGCCAATTTTATGGCAATCAAAACAATTCTTTTTTTTATTTTATTTTAAAATTATATACCTCAAAAAAAGGAAGCGAGGAAACAATAAGACTACCAGATGGCCAAAACACAATAATTTTTTGGGCTGCAGGGCAGAAATATATTTTTCTGTTGGACTCCGCCCATTGAATGAAAATTCGGATGGAATTTTCCAATGATATTATTCATTGTGTTTATAGTTAGTTCACTCCCACATTTAAAAATTTCGTTTCCAAGTTATGTGACAGTGTTATATTTCGAACGAAATGTTCCATTCAAATAAATTTGACATGATATCATGCCCAAATGTTTTCAACTGGGCTTACATCATAACATAAAACAAGACACTGCATCAAAGGAATTTTCTCAGTTGAAATCCATTTCTTTGTATGGATTGAATATCGTTTATCAAAATCATCAAGATAAGGTATCAAAACCCCATTGAGCATTACTATATGCTTTTCTTAACTTTTTTGTAAAGACAAGTTAATTCGACTTTTCCTCAATAAAAACAGGCTCCTCAAACCATACGACTTCCACTGGCAACGTTTCTGCTTATCCTTGGTGGGTCAATGGCTGTCAGATCCTGCTCATAAAAGCTGTAACTATCTGGCCCATCTACATTGAATTTTTCTTCTATAGAAAATATGACATTTTCCGATTGGTTTATCCAATTGATGTGTTTCTTTGCAAAGTTCCCACAGTGCCACATATATACCACATATCTGGCGATACGAGGGGCATTCAACAAGTACTTAGCCTACAAAAGAAAAACGAAAATTTTGAAAAAGTGGCAAATAATTTTTCCACATAATCTCCTTCAGGTTCCATACACTTGGCCCAGCGATGCTCCAACTTTTTCAACCCGTCCAAAAAAAACTGCATTCTTGAGGGCTGCAAAATAAGCCTCCGATGGCGGCGATGACCTCCTCATTCGACCCAAATCTATTCCTGGCGACTGATTTTTCAGGTTTTGAAACAAAAAATAGTTCCCGGGGGCCAAATCTGGAGAGTACGGTGGGTAGGGCAGCAATTGCTAGCGCGATTCGACCAATTTGGCATGGCTACGGCGGAGGTGTGAGCCGGTGCGTTATTGTGGTGCAACAGCACTTTTTTCTTCGCCAAACGGGGCCCCTCTTTCTTCAATTATACGTCGAATGGGCCCAATAAGTCAGCATAGTAGCGCCCCGTGATTGTTCTACCTTTCTCGAGGTAATCAATGTGGATCACACCTTGTGAAACCCAGAAAACGGTGGCCATCACCTTTTTGGCCGATCGAACAGCCTTCGCCTTCTTCGGAGCGAGTGAAGTCCACTGTTTCGACTGTTCCTTGGTCTCTGGTGTGTACTAGTGAATTCATGTTTTGTCGACGGTCTCGAAACTACGTAAGAACTCCGTTAGATTGCACTAAAACAGCGCCTAACACGTCGCCGATGTGGTCTCACGGTTGCGTTTGATTTCCGGTGTGAGCAAACGCTTACAAAATTATTTAAACGTTTCCTTCGTAGCAACCGATTTCCAGGCACCTGGGCGTGGCTCATCAAAAATGTGCGATGATGATGTGGGATGACATTGATGTGCGGCCACGAACAAAATCGTTGAACCAATGCTTTACGGTCCTCATCAAAGGAGGAGAGTCACCGTACACAGCATCCAAGCAATATTGATTTAGCTTTGCGTTTTCCCTTCCAAAAACAAGAATCTAATCGCCGAATAAAATTGTTCTGTTTCCATTTTTGTACAACCAACCGACATGCTCTCTTCGAAACCCTATCAAAGCAAAGCTAATGAAGGGAACTGACTGAAACTTTGACAGTCGGCTACTCAAAGAATGTTCTGCACGATAGTAAAACTCTTCTATAATAGCAGCGCCATCATGCGGTGAGGCCAAGCACTTGTTGACGAACCCTCGTAAATGTAAAATCTGGTGAATTCGTCTTTTTTTAACACGTAAGTCCAACTTAAAAACAATTCGGGATGCGCTCAGGTGATTTTTTGTGGCGTCTTCTCTCATTTACTCATTTGCCTCTTAGATAATTTTAAATTTATTTCTACATCTATATGTTAGGTCCCTTGCTAGAAATTTCCAAACAACCTTATAGCAAAGCAGCACAAAAGCTTATAAAAGAAATCGACACGAACACAAAATATGCCGTAGATTTTTGACATATAACCTATAATAAAACAATCCAATTTTGAGAGTGAAGATCCCATTTTCAGTTTGAATTTCTGAGTGCGCCTAAGCAAATCGTGCGTCCTCCATATTCAAATTATCAGCTACAATTGTAGAGACAACAGTAAGAACCTCTGAGAGGGCTTGAACAGGCTTGGCTGAGGTAATAGCAGGATCAATTTGATAATAGCCGAACACTTTCGAATGATTTTCGATGAAAGATAAAATCCAATCGGCAACCTTTCTGAGAGTCCAAATTCCGCTGAACTGACTTGCTAAACGAGAATCCATTCAAACAGCCAACACATACCGAACCAGTGGTGAGGAAAAACTGTGGAATATTGTCTTCCAGAAAACCTAAACGTAACGCAAAGATGCTTCAAATTGTATGATATCGAGTAGAACAGCTGGAAGACTTAGTCAACTGGAAAAAAGGGACCCTGTTTGACTGCATTGGAGCAATATGCTGGCTTTAATTAAACCCATGCCTCGAACGAAGGTGATGTGAAAAGTGACTGTACTGAACAGGAATGTCATCACTGCTACGTTTTCTAGACATTCGATGGTATGATTTATGAAAAACTTGCGACAAAGTTTAAAATTGATTGCTCCTTTAGTCATCAGTTCTTAGCATATTTCAAGCATATTACTGTCAAATGATTAAATAAAATAAAGTCTAAAAAGGAAAAATTTGTGGCTGTTATATATTTTTCCCGAGAAGGTCTAACTCCTCTTCCAACAGCCGCCACTGGAAAACTTTTCTAAACTGTATTCGACTGTAAACTAGTGGGTCTTTCACGTTAAAGGGCGAGGTTGCTTTTTTCACATTAAAACATTTGAAATTATTCGAAAAAAACATTAAACAATCAAAGATGACCGCAAATTGAAAATAAGCGTTTGGGCATGCATAATCTCTGTTCAAGGTGCGGTTAACATTTCCTAATCCATAAACAAAAAAGCACCGGTAGACTGTTACAACATGTTACAACTGTTATAACTGTTGCCATGTGAGGATGGCACTCAGCAACCGAAAAATTTCCACTTTTAATGTGAAAATTTCTCACTTTAGGTATGTTAGAAAATGCTTAGAAAATACCTAGAAAAAGCAACTGCTAGGAGCAGGCGAAACAACCCTAGAGTTTCCGAAAACTACTTTTTTGGAAAAAATTATATGGTGATTGGAGGTTTTTTCGGTGATCCGATTCAACAGGGAGAATCCATTACTTAAAATAATGCAGTGGGGATGAAGGATGTGTTTAAAAAACGACCTGGTTTCGTGGAAAAAATCTTGTTTAACCACGAAAGTATGTTTTCGTGGTTAAACGCGGTTTTCGTGGTTCGTACCCATAAATTGATAGTTGCGATGGCCGAAATCATCTAACCAAAGTTTCAAATCTTAACATTTTATCCTGTAATTTTACCCAATTCAGCCCAGAGTAATAGTAAAATGGCAGTCATTCAGGTGTGCTCACTTAGTGAAGACCAGCGGAGAAACCAAGGAAACACTGGTCTAACTTTTTTGACGAAAACAGTTCATCGCTGCGAGTATTTCAAAATTGGAGCACGCGGGCAAGGGACCAATATAGTTGGAGAATAAAAAAATTAAGAAGAAATTGTTTTTGTGTATCAGGACTGGTACATTTCAACTACGCCTTGTATTAAACCTTAAGTAGTTTTGCCATGACCGTCTGTTCTTTCTTTGTATATTGCAAAACTATTTTGACAAAACAAATGAAAACATCCTCTGACTGACTTCACTTATCGTCAAGTGTTTCACAATTTTTAAACAGAACAGGGATGAATAAGTAAAATTAAATTAAATAAAAATTTGACAATAATAATTATAGAATCTGTATAAAATAGTAAGTATAAATCTAAAAAAATTGTACAAGAGTAAAAAAATTATTACATATTGCTGAAATGGAATTCGATAAATTTTCTTATTTTCCTTATTACTAAGTTGATTAAATTTCAATAAGTTATACAATCCTTTGTCATGTATATGATATATACTTATCATTTTTAATTCTTTTCATTGTTTATTTATATCATTCCAATAATTTTTCCCATTCACCAACAACACAGATTACATCTTGGGTCGACTATTTCCAGTGCAACGACAGAGATAGATTGCTTCTGAGATAAGACAAAAAAATGGAGGCTTAAGAGAAATCTGGAAACAAGCTATCAGTATAAATGGCGAATATGAAAAATAAAATTAACTTGCCCTTGTTATGGTTCCAGGACTTACTTGTTACTTTCATTTACAAATTATACAATTATGAACGTTCCAATTGAAATTCTAGGGACAGAAATGATTGAAAAGATTTAATAAGAGAGTAGATTTTATAAGATTTGAAAAGGCATATAAAACAAGAATAAATTAATTTTTAAATAAATTTCTAGCACTTTTAAAATCTTATTTCCCATGATATTTTCCCAATTCCTTTTGGTCAGTCATTGGCTCGCCCATCTTTAATAGTTTTATTTATCACTGAAAAAACTTCTCTTTGAATTAATTAGGTGAGAGTGAAGGACTTTCGAATTAACAAATATACAAAGTATGGGTGGCTAGCCCGAGAAATTAACCAGATACCCCCAAATCATTCCAGTTAATTTATACTTTTCATTCATATGGACATGAATTAATGGGTACTGTTTCAGTTCTTCGAGCTACATGAGCGTGATTAAAAATAATTACCCGTTTGTGCAGCAGTGATAAATACACCTGAAAACTACCACAACACCTGCAGAAAACACTCTAGTTGGTAACCTTTCTTCACATTAACATGATAACTTTACACGCACTATATGAAATACGCACTATAAACCAAAATTTATTCGCGTAATAAGAAACATGAATTGATTTTCTTTTATCTAAGAAAAATCATCTTAGCTTAAGCCATGTTAGAATGGATCTTCTTCGTAACTTATCTGCACTTCTTCTTTCAACACTTCAAAAAACATTCAAATAATCAAATCACTTTTTTAACTCTAACCACCTTATAGATAAATTTTATCATTGAAAATCAGTATATATTTCACAATATTTTCACTAAAATATGCACAAATAACTGCTCAATCTGTACTTCGTTTTCTCTTCTAAAAGGACAACACATTTAATTAGTTGCACTACTCAAAAAAGCAACATCCTGACCGGAAACGGACACTCTTACTGGTACCGGAACGCGAGCGAGACTGATAAGCGTCCACCACGGATGTTAGTTTTCGACTAGCTGATGTTATCCACAATTGTGACTTCGGAAAATTCGCGGGAAAATCGCGTAAAGTGCGCAAACGTGCAAATGCCGGTTCGTAAACAATGAAATAATTCAACATGATTCAATGAAAAGTGGGGTAATGTTTTTATCTGGTGAGACAAGGATAACCGATAGTCTGTCGTCCACAAGGAAATGATTATTGTGAATGGTTGTGCAGAAATTTTCCCGCCAATCCATATTGTGGAAACATGAACTTGATATGAAAAGCGGATTTAACACTGTTCACGGTCAAGGTTAGCACTCAACAGGAGTCTTTCGGTTCTTTGAAGGGAAAGTTTTGCTGCACACAAAAAGGATGCGATGTGCAATTAGATTTATAAACTTTCTGGAATTTTCGTTCGGCGAATGTAGCCACTGAAAATTTATGACGGTTCTGAATAATTCGAATGTTTTTGGAATTATTTTAACTTAAAGCTATATGGCATCCAGTTACACCCTTATCCATTTGTAGTAATACACCACCTCTGACAGTGTGGGAATGTTGTTTTACTTAAGACTCTAAACACCATTGAAGATGAATTTTAATAATAACAATTGGACAACATCTATATGTTTTGTTCCCTTAGGATATATTTTTGAATACATTTTCCCACTCTCAGAATGAAACACAGAATTCTTCGCAAAAGAAAATTATGACTTTTAGTTTATTCTATACCGGAAAATAAATTACTCAGCCAGCTGAACAAGTGCACGCTGAAAAAGTAAATCAAATTCAATTCATATCCTGTTCACACCAAATATAGCCGTGAATTGATGCTGTGTATACGATACACGTTAGAATTGTATTTAAATTATGAATTCCCACTTCTGCTCAGACCTCGCGGTTCCTAGTTTTTGTTGCTTCACGATGTATCTTATCCAATATCTTTTTTTGAAAATGAGGTCCACCGGAAAATGAGATCCTATCAACCGCTGAAATAGAAGCATATATCAGCACTAATATCCGCATTAATTGAGTCTTTAGATTTACTTGCCCCCTTCCAAACACGCCGCAAATCGTTATATCGGTGTCTGAGTCAGCAAACTACCCACTAGATAAACATCCAAAAGCATATGCTTCAATTAATGAAAAGAATTTCCCATTGAAGGTACAATAGAACAAACGAAGAGTATTTGGAACTTAAAACATAGATCACCTCAAATTCCCGAGAAATACACAAATAAATCAAGGACGATATAAGTAATTACCATAAACCCCAGTGAAGATCACGGAGGCCGTCCTCCGGTGTATTTAAAACCATTGAACAAATAACGGGGCGTAAGAATTCCCTGAACACAACCCTGATAAAGATCCCATGCTGCAAGGCAATGAAGATTTCAATGCTCATTCAGACAAAGTCGACGCTTGGGAGGGATACATCAGGCACCTTTACCGGAGCGAAAAGTCACCATACGTATAAATAAGATACTACCGAAGTTCAGCTTACAACTGAAGGATATGAAAGTTCTAATAAAGCTATTACTCCTGCACAGCATTCAATTTTTTGCGACTTTTTTACTTTGAAATAGTAAGTTGAAGATATCTTTGATACACTTAAAAGTAAGCTGTCTCATAGTCCTTAAGGAATTCCAAACATTGTCCTCAAAAAGTGAATTAAAATTATCTCCTTTTTCATGACTATAATATACAATAATTGGATCAACAACAGTTACTTCCACCAAAAGATAGCCACGATAGATATGGACTAATTCTTGCACCATAGCCTAACTGCGAGAGCAGTATTTCCAACTTCCAACCTATTTCTTTATTACCATATCTGGTTAAAATCTTACAAAAGATAACTCTCCGAAGCTTTAATAACTTTTACATTCCCCTTACTCCAAACTTCCAGTTTGGGTTCGAGCGCGAACGGTCCACAGAGCAAGCAATAATGCTGTTGCGTAACAAAGTCACCAGAAATTTATAGCGGAAAGAGTTCACAGTGGCATGTGCTCTTGACCTTAAAAAGCATTTGACTCAGCGTGGATCAACGGACTCAAGTTCAAGCTGAAAATTTTGTCATATCCATTCGCTGTCCATAGAATCCTGTATAGTTTCCTCTCAAACAGAGCCGCGAAATTGGAGTAGGAAATCTCACTTCAAATCCCATCCCAATGCACTCTGGGGTCCCATAGGGTTCTATCCTTGGTCCCGCTCTATTCAATTTTTTTCCTGCATGATATTCCAAAATCAAACAGCTCTGATTTGGACTTTATCATGTTCTCCGACGACATTATTCTCACCACCACCAATACCCTCCCAACCCTAGCTCAAACCCAGCTGCTATTCACTGTGCACAAACCCGATTTGTATTTAAACAAAGGGAACTAGAAATAAATGCAAACAAATCGGATCCAAACTGCTTCCGAAATCCTAGTGGCAAAGGTCACTGATAAGCAGTGTCCCAAAGTAGGCATCTACGAATTCAGATCGAAGATGAACTAATTCCTTTAAAAGACAATATTAAATATTTTGAAGTTGATTTAAAAAACAGGCTGAAATCCAACATACATGCCAGGGAAACGCTAAACAAAGCGAAAGAAGCGGCTGCTCTCATATCATCTCCCCTCTCCTCGAAAGCTGCAGGTCCAAACATGAATGTCCTGACGTACGAAACATTTGTCTGACCGATATTCACCTACATATTCCCAGGCTGGTTAACAACATCACCAACGACAGCCGAAGACCTCCGTCTTTGAGAGGAGAATGCTATGAAAATATCTCTCGAAATATCGCCGATCCAACAAAAAAGCCTTCAAGAACAAAGTGGTGTACAAAGCCACACGGGTGCACTGACACTTCATTATGTCTTAACTATGATTAAGAACCGCAAAGAAAACTGGAGAGATTACACACTCCGTAGTATCCGCGTTCTCTTAGACTTCGCTACTACAAATTAATCATATTACCTTTCTCCCCTATATGTCCTCGAAAAATACCACTCAGGTTATTTCTGCCTCCCATGTAAATCTTCTGAAAACATTTGCCACGTACATCAGCAGGCCACATTCAAAAAACGTAGTGTTACTCTAACTCCTACCCATTCTAATTTGCTATCTCAACCAACTCCAAGTAGCGGGCACGGGACGTCCATCCACCCAGGAACCTACTGGTTAGGTACCGATGGGAGGGGAGTATAGGTGGTCCCTACTTACCTGATATTAAATCCAAATACATCATGTCAATACTAAAATTCGTTTAACAATTCTTTAATCTAAAAAAGCCATACTAGCGGATGGCATCTCCTTATTATCTAGGACAACAAGCTGTACATTTAAAACATATTCAAACCTTCAAAGTTTATTTGACAACTAAATAATTTCAAAAGTTTTTTGGTAGATCAATTTTTCCATTTTCACTTACAACATTGTGAGTGATTTATACCCTTGCTAAGTTAACTCAGCGAAGACTAATGGCTGCGGAAGTTCTGATCAAATTTGTCGAATATCTCGAAAGTGAATTAATATTGAGAAAGGTGGAAAAGCTCAAGGTGGTTTCGAACAAGCGTCCTTGCCGCTTCTTGAAAATTGATCTACCAAAAAACTTCTGACATTAATAAAGCCAGACCAAAGGCAATTTGGAAAAAAGGATAAGTTCAAGCTGAGAGCAATATTCATAACTAGTAAAAATAACCAGTCGACATCCACCTAAGCTGGTAGTGCCAATTGATGCGTCCCAGCCTGTGAGTTGGCACCTGACGAGAAGCGGCAGGGACGCGTGTTCGAAACCAGCTTGAGCTCTTTCCACTTTTCTCAATATCAACTAAGTAATGTCAAATGTCACGTCATTTTCACAAACATAAACTAGTTTGTGAAAACTTATTTACTTACTTACATACTTATTTAATTACTTTCTTACTTACTTTATTCACTTACTTACTTACTTACCTACTTGTTATTTTTACTATTATTAGTACTTGGGACCATTTGCTTGAAAATAGCACAGGCCAGAATCGGCCCTTAGCTCCCCATATGTGGTACTATTGTTTACAGATGGTCCATCCTGTCGTCCTACAGAAGCCAAGGAGTTCCCCCAGTTCTATGTAGATCCCAGTACATCTCAGCCAAGTAAGGCGTTTGTTAGCCAGAATCGGGCAATCTAGGAGGAAGTGTTCTGTACTTTCTTCCTCCTCGCCGCAAGCTTGACAGGTGTCATCCGTTTGGATTACTTTTCGCTTATACTGCCACCAATGTTCTTATGCCATTTCTGCTTTTCCCCAGGAGTTGTTTTGTCGTCGTTTTATTAGGGTGAAGCCAAATAGCTCTGCTTATCCTGCAGTCGTTCCTGTCATTCCAAACATATCTGTTTCTTTCCAGAGGATTTCGTCTAGATCCCTTTTTACCGTTGCTAGTGGCACTTCAATTGTGTATATTCTAGTGGCATTTTGGTCGGCTGATCCAGTTTTCGCTAGCACATCCGCTTTTTCGTTTCTCTCTGCACCGCTGTGTCCAGGGACCCATGTCAGTTTTACATTTACTCGGGTTGTTGCAGCTTTGAGAGCCTGCCTACAATCCTACACCAGTTGTGAAACTACGTGGTTAGAGGCATGCGCCTGCAGTGCCAAGTTACTGTCGGAGATTATTTATATTCTTCCATTAAGGTTGTTTGTTGCCGCTTGTTTAGCCGCTTTTATTGCAAACACTTCCGACTGGAAAACTGCGGTGTGGCTCTCCAGTTTATAACTTCGGTTGAGTTGCGGGTGATCTGGAAAAAAGATTCCGGCGCCGCTTCCCTCATCTGTTTTGGAACTGTCGGTGTAGACTTTAATCTCACTTCCAGATATGAAATCTTATACCGCTGTCCAAGCTTCTCTGGTCAGAATGCTGATCTTTTATGGAATTGTTGTGTCCAATATTGGTTGAATTCTATCCAGCTCCCTTTAACTTGACGAGGCCATTCTCTCCATTTTTTCCAAAATTCATACGTGCCCCATTTGAGTGTGGTTAGATAACCCATATGTGGTTTTTAATCTGATGCTTGCCAATGGTACCTCTCTGAAGATGAATTTGTCGAGTGGCATGAGATTAAGCATTATCTCCATTGCAGCAGTTGGCGTAATCCTAATGGCACCTGTGATGCCAAGGCAGGCCATTCGCTGGATCTTCTCTAGTTCTTTTGCAATGGTTTTCTTTTGTAATGCCTGCCACCAAACCAATGCCCCGTAAGTGGTTATTGGCCTCACTACTGTTGTGTTGATCCAGTGGGCAATTTTGGGTTTTATTCCCCAGGTTTTCGCCACTAGTCTTTTCATTGTGAAGAGCGCCGCTGTAGCTCCCCGTCTGACTGCTCCTATATGTGGAGTCCAAGTTAGCTTACCATCCAAGGTTACTCCTAAGTATTTCACCTTGTTTACTAAACTGATATGTTTTGCATCAATGGTCGTTTTGTGTAAAGCATAAGCTACGTTTTATCGGCATTGATGCGCAGTCCGTTGAGCCTTCCCGTTGAGGTCTTCCACTATTTGGTTAACTGTCAGTACCCAGGCAAGTGGTGATACTATGCAGCCTTGTGGTGTACCCCTGTTAGTCCATTTATTCAAGGTTATGCCGTGTTTTTCGGCTGTAATCTTCCTTGTAGCTAGTAGTTCCGCCATCCATTTAGTTATATATGGTTCTATTGCATATCTTTGAATGGCCGCTACTATGCTCTCAGTTTCTAGATTATTGAAGGCTCCTTCGATATCAATGAAGGCCGCCAAGGTGTATTCTTTGATGGCAAGTTTCCTCTCTATTCTGCTTACGACTTTGTGTAGCGCCGTATCTGGTGGGACAGTTGGCTGGTTGGGACAAAGCTCCGTTATTTTCACGGTGCTGTTATGTACTCATCCACCAGGCGTTTCAGGGTTCTCATCATGAAAGACGTTAAGCTGAAAGGACGGTAATCCGTTGCTTTGTGGTGGCTGACTTTGGCCGGCTTCGGTATTTAAATTACTTTAGCTTCTCCCCAGTCCAAAGGAATATAGCCTTTGGATATGGAAGCTCTATATATTTTCACCGAAATCCGTATTATTGTGATATCCGCTTTCATAAGCATGATCGGATACACTTTGTCGGTTCCTGGTGATTCGTTAGGTTCGAAGGTCCTTTTCTTCGCTTACTATTTCTTTTAAGGTGTGGGGAGTGGGTGGTTACGGTAAGGAGTCACGTTGTTTACTTGCTCTGTCGCTTCATCCGTTGAGCCCGGAAAGTTTTGGTTTAGTAGGAGCTTGAGACGTTCTATGCTACTTGTTGTCCACGATCCGTCCTGCTTTTGAAGCATCGTATCCACATATGGTTCTCTTTTCAGACCCCTGCTTAGCCTGTATGTCTTGCTTCCTCCTCAATATTGCTGCTAAATAGATTCCAGGATTTCGTATGCTCGCTTCTTACAGCTGTTTTAAATATTTTCAGATTTTGCTTATAGTCCTCCCAATCTGTATCTCGGTTGGTGAGGCGAGCTATTCTGAATAGTCTTTGAGTATATTACCTGACCTCTTCCAGTTCTTTGTTCCACCAACTTACCTTTTTTTGTTTGATGGTAGTGGTTGGGCACATCTCACTGAAACTATCGACCAGTATACTTGTGATGTATCTCACTTCATTGTCGATGTTCTTTCGACTTCTCAATGGATTCGCTTGGTTTGAACTTATATATCTTTCAGTAGCATTTGTGTAGCTGTGCCAATCCGCTCTTCTAAGATTGCAGTAGACCAATGCGGTCCTCTCGCCTCTTCTCACTTGAAAGGTTACCCATTGGTAGTCCGAAAAGCTAGGCTAGTGAGTCACATACTCTCCAGCCGTGCAGGGCCTCCAATGCCCCTGTTGTGATTAGAGTGACGTCAATCACTTCCGCTCCATTTATTGTTTTTTATAAAAGTCGGGGTGTTACCCTTACTTGCTAAGTTGAGGTTACCAGTTATTGAGTAATTGACTAACTACTCACCTCTTTCATTGCACTTGGTACTTCCCCAGAGTTCGTGTTGCGCGTTCGCATCGCATCCAATGATGGCCTGTTTCCCCCGCATACGTTCCGATAGGGTGCGGAATTCGGTGGTCGGAATCGGGGCGTCAAACGGTAGGTATGCTGAGGCCAGCGTTACCTTACCGTCCCTTCCGTCGAACACCGCCGATGTTAGGTCCATGTTACTGAAATGCGGTAGAAAAATTAAATTAATTTCCTTCCAACATATAATACAGCTACGAATTTTATATACCCCGCTTGTATCAAAGATTTTAAATTGTTTTGCACCGATTCCAAGCATCTTTCCATTAAGTTGGTACGGCTTTTGTATCAGTGCTATGTCGGTGTTCCCCTCTGCTAGATGCTTAAGCAGGTTGGCTGTTGCCGCCCTGCAGTGGTGCAGATTTACTTGGGTCACCCGCATCAGTTTTTCACTTTTGCTCTAAGGGTTCGGTTAGCTCTGGCAGTCACCTGAGTGAAGTCAAAACTCAGTCGTCCGTTTTTGCCCTCAGAGTGCTGACGTGTTCCTTTTGCATGCCCAGTACTAGGACCATGCCTTTGTTGGCGACTACTTTCTCCATGAAGAGATGCTACCATTCCGTTTCATACCCCGTGTTTTGCAGTTTAAGTGTTTTGAAGGCTTCCTGCGGTGTCTGCTCCGTTTCGGGTATAAATATCTGGACGGTGCATAACCGCGGTACCTCTTGTATGGGGATTACTCTAAACTTCTCGTTCAGGGTTATGTTTACCTTGGCAACTGCAGTCTTTAGTTATTCTAGAGACTGCTTGTCGCTACAGGTTAAAACCTTCTGCCGGTTTCATTTCTCTGAATATTGGAATTTTGTCTGGTTTGCTCGTAAGTACTCGAAGAAGTCCTTCTTCAGGGCTGTTTGCAGCTTCACAAGTTGATCCTCCTGGATCTTACCTGTCTCATTGAGGTAGTCTATCATCGCTACCATTAGTGCGTCGGGTGCGGCGTCTCGATAGGACTTCCTCGCCAGAGTTTGGGGTTCGGGGCTTACCCTCCGTTCCTTTTTACCAGTGCCTTGGTTACTATCGTTCGATCTCATCCACTTGGGTCCAGTTTTACCCTTCTCCTTTGCGGTTGGGGGTACATCTTCCTTGGCAGCAGCAGCCGATTTTCTAGGTTTCCCTTGGTTGGCCGCCGCTTTTTGGCTGGTGTCAGGGTTCGTTGGGAAGCTCTTCTCTCCGATTGTGTTTTGACGATCTTGTTTTGTTGTAGTCACTCGTTAAAGGCACGCCCTACTCCCTCACCGTACATTACTGGCCTAATAGCTCTGGGAAACTGGTGCTTGGTGCCGTCACGCCAGTTGTGCGGTCCCCGGAGATTTCCATGTTTATTATTTGCTTACCTCTTTGCTTCATTTCTCGTCATTTCCTTACCTGCTGGGTTGAATCTGAAGGTCTCCTGCAGTATAGTCGCTGGGTTCATTGAAGCTAGTAGACCCCTTGCCCCGTCAAGGCGAGTAACCATGAGGGGGATCTTACTTACCTACTTACTTACTTATTTATTTATTTATTTACTCACTTACTTACTTACTTACTTACTTACTTACTTACTTACTTACTTACTTACTTACTTACTTACTTACTTACTTACTTACTTACTTACTTACTTACTTACTTACTTACTTACTTACTTACTTACTTACTTACTTACTTACTTACTTACTTACTTACTTACTTACTTACTTACTTACTTACTTACTTACTTACTTACTTACTTACTTACTTACTTACTTACTTACTTACTTACTTACTTACTTACTTACTTACTTACTTACTTACTTACTTACTTACTTACTTACTTACTTACTTACTTACTTACTTACTTACTTACTTACTTACTTACTTACTTACTTACTTACTTACTTACTTACTTACTTACTTACTTACTTACTTACTTACTTACTTACTTACTTACTTACTTACTTACTTACTTACTTACTTACTTACTTACTTACTTACTTACTTACTTACTTACTTACTTACTTACTTACTTACTTACTTACTTACTTACTTACTTACTTACTTACTCACTTACTTACTTAAACTGAAGATAGCTGAATATTATGGAAAATATAAATATTGATGTTATATATGCATATTATGAATGACAATGCTTTTTGTATTGAATTTTAGCTGCTTTAAATAGTTAAGGAACATTTATGTGAAACCGCAGGAATGAAATTAAAGACTTTTGTTCCTATGGAAAACAAGTATGTGCCCTCTAACGTAAAATTTAAGCCCTATAACTTATCATTTAAAAGGAATATATTTTCAGCTGATTTTATGGATTGTAATTGGTATATTTATTTAAATATTTAAACAGCTGATGCGGATGGAGACTCACATACGCTCATGCACACAGGTAGGGCCTTTCTGTATTTTACACTTTATGCTGGAAATAATATTTCGTATTTCATATTGAAATAAATTCTGCAAACATTCTCTCAATACATAAATTTGTATAAAATGTCAAGTCATCGTGCAGAACAAGTTCGAGATGAGAAAAACATTTTCAAGTTTAAAAATCTAGTTTACCAAATCGACTGAAGCGTATATAACACCGGAAACATAAAACAATATGAAAACTGTGCAAAATGGAGGCACTTAGACCTTGAAATATTTCCAGAATACTATTAATTTCCATATTCTCACAGAACCTCACAGTCAAAGGGTGACATATCGGGTAAATAAGGTGGCTGTTGCAACACGGCGATCCCTTTAGAGGCCAAATACTGGGACAAACTGAGGGCGGTGTTGCATGGCGCGTTGTCGTGATGAAAGATCCTGTTACGAGCGATGTCTAGGCGCACCCTGTTGATTCGTTTTCGCAACCTTTCGAGGAGTACATGGCGATAGTAGACTTGATTTACGGTTTGCCGCGATTAAACAAATTCTGTGTGGACGATTGCACAGCTATCAAAATAGAAAATAATCATCGTTTTCACCTTCGACTTACTCATGCGAGCTTTGTTCGGGCGAGGGGCGTGCGGAGATAACCATTATGAGCTTTGGCGTTTGGTTTCCGAGTCGTTTAAAAAAAACAGGTCTCGTCGCCTGTAATAACTCGATCAAGCAGCATGGGATCGATTTCCACTTCTTCCAAACAGTCTACTGAGACTGTCATTCGATGCTGCTTTTGCTCGTGAGAACGGTTCTTTGGAATCATCTTAGCGCAAAACTTTTTCATCCCAAAATCGTCGGTTAAAATATTTCTAACTGTTTCACGGTTCATACCCAGTTCCGAGGCCAATATTCGAACTGTTAAGCCCCGATCCTCACGGATTAGGGCACGCAGACGCTGTGCATTCGCATCAGTCCGCACCTCAACGGGTCTCCCACTACGCACTTCGTCTTCCACGCTTTCACGCCCCTGCTTAAACTCTATGCCATCGAAACACCTGGGCACGGCTTAGAGCACTATCACCATGCTTTTTACAATTTTAGCGTACGTTTCCGAAGCTGTTTATTCCAATATGGCGCAAAATTTTATCGTGACCCGTTGCTCTTGATTTCATTTCTCCATTTTCGTGACAACCACCACCAACCCACGTCTACTTAACACGACACAGCAAGGAACTAAACAAGCTAGAGCGATGGTAAATATATCAAAGGAGAGGAGAAGGATGCCGGGGAAAAGAATTTCAAGGACGCAGGTTTGCCACAAGCGCGGCAATAAAATCAGTCTCATTACATAATTGTCACACCTCGTAAGTCAAATAAGGACGTGTCATTTGAAGAGCTAAATATAAAACTTGCCAAGGAGAAACGTTTTCAAGCCCGAGCTCGGATTGAACAAAAGAAACATGACATCATCTTCAAATGATTTTCACTCTTATGAAAAGAGAAATGTAAATTCCATCCCCCGGGAACTTAAACCGGAAATTAAGGTCAAACTTTCTTTCAAACGAGAAACTTGAAAGCATTTACGTTAAATATAATATTTTCTCGTTCAGCTTCAAAGGTTAGTTCAGCTCGTGGACTGTCAAAAATTGTCACCAAAATTACTTTCCATGACTCATCGATTTTTCTGTAGCATCTGTAGCATCATCTAGATCAAAGTCTTTGTTATGGAAAAATGTCTTTTTTCGACGTACAGTGTGACTAAGAAATTTGCGCAAATTCAGTGCAATTTTATATTATAAATAAATTTCGTCGATCTGAATTATCTGAATACATAATGATAAGTGGAAACTATCGAAAAACATCCAAAGAAATCAGTTTTTTATAGGTCCAAAACGATAACAAACTGAGTAGATTCCTTTTTGTATTAAATGAATTATTAACTCAATGATAAAATGATGTATCGCAATTCATACATATACACAGATTTTTTGGAATTCAGCGCTAACTATACAGTGATTGATCTTGTTCAAATATCATTGTATTAGCAATCAATAATCAACTGAGCCACTAATACAAAAATAAACTGTGAAACAAAACAGATTTCAGAGTTATTTCAATAAAATCACATCGTATTCGCCGAATAAGCAAACATGCAAAGTATTTCAAAAATAAACAATAATATTGATATTATAAACAAAATGTTGTTCAACTTTGTATCGCATTGTACAACAAACGAATCGTAATCTGGGTCTTATCAATAATGCCCACAAATAAACGAAGGAAGTGTAAACACAGTGAAGACTTGCGCAGCCCAAAATTCTTTCTGAATGATATGAAAATTACACGAAATTATAAATATAAGAGACTTCATCAAAAGCATTTGTTAATGATCATTTTTTCAATAAATATTTCTTATAAAAAATTTTGAGCTTTCAGTTGGGCACCGACGAGTAAATGGTCCTGACCATTCAAGCACCCACCAACGTTTTTCTATTACAAATCTGTCACTAATCTGAGTAATTTTTACTGCCGAAGCCTTTTATAAGATTAGAATCACCATCATCCATAGTATGATAGCTCAAGGCGTCTGTTGGACTCCAGGATTAACCTCCTCCAGTCGTCACCGTTCTTCGATCTTGTTCTCCAGCTAATCACTCGCAACAAACATTTCAGTGTTATTTACGTCTTCATAAAGAAATTTTGATTTTCTAGTCCTTCAAAGTTCGTTTTCCTCCTTTTGATGTGAAACATCTATAGCCGCACGTAAAACAAATTTCTGGCGTGGCGACGCGTCGCCACGCTATATGATGGTGTATATATACAGTCTATATGCAGTAGTGTGTACTGTGTGGCGACGCGTCGCCATGCGCAATCGACTGCGATTCTCTTCCCACTCGATCCGGCGTTAAGCTATCTCTCTCTCGCCACACAGCTCGGATACCTATAGTGTATACTCCATAGTGTTGTTTACTGCGGTACACATAACCTGTGTTTTACTTGAAAACAAATTATTTTTTTTTTAATAATAAAATATGTCTGACAGTGATAATTTAGAGAGTGACAGTGATCAGCCTCTTGCAAAGAAAGCAAAATCACACTATGACACACTATCAAGTCATCAGTAAGTTAATTATATACGCATATAATATACTAGCTTTACAAACTGAAAATAAAATAGATTCAACTGCAATGGACATTATTTCTGGTTGTACTAATCATGAGCAGGAAGCAAATATGAGACAAAAATTACACAAAATGTCAGTGATTGATACAGGAGGTTTGCCATACGAAATCATTTTTGTTATTGGAAAACCTTATATTATTACAACTAACATAGATGTGGTAGACGGTTTAGCTAACGGTGCCGTTGGAAAGCTGGTTCATATAGAACAAAATGATGAAAATAAAGTAACTCGCATATGGCTCGTTTTTCCAGATAAAAACACTGGTATGGTGGCTAGAAGAAAAGCCGCTGCCTTTGTTGCGGAACATAATATCGATAGACGTGCTGTACCTATTGTACGTCGAACTTCAAGTATATCACTCAATAATAATAAAACCATTCTGGCAAAAAGAAATCATTTTCCATTGATATCAGGATGTGCTATGACTATTCATAAGTCTCAAGGAGGTACATATGACGAGGTGGTCTATGAGTATAGTAAAAGTCATTCTATTCCATTACTTTACGTAGCTTTAACACGTGTAACAAGTCTTGAAGGGTTGTTTATATGTAACAGTCAGGATAATTTAAGATTTTATCATGGAAGAAGAGTAGACCCATCAGTTTCAAGTTTACAGCAAGAATTTAAAAGATTATCTTTAAACAAACTTACTACATTGCAAGGACTGATCACTGATTTTATGAACTCTAGAAATAAATTAACCATTTATACTTTAAACTGCCAAAGTCTCAAAAAACATACTACTGATTTACAAGATTCTATTTGTCAAAGGAGTAACTTTTTATTATTAACTGAAACATGGCTTCCTGCAGATGAATCAGTTGACTTACCTAATTTTCATTGTATAGCTAAATTTAAACGACAAAATGTTAGAGCCGCTGGAGTTGCCATTTATAAAAACAACAATACTTCACATATTACTACACTCAACATGGATCTAGTAGTTCAAAATGCTACAGAAGTTCATGTCTCCCAAACATCTATCGGCGATATGTGTGCTTCACATGTTAAACTAGAAGATGGAAGTGAATTAATGATGATCGTCAGAGGCAACATCGAATGTAAATATTACCGAAGTCACTGATTGAACGAATGAAGTTACATAAATTGTTTTTATATTTAATGAAAATAAATGTTTATTAAATAAACAGTCATCATTTTCTGGAAAAAATCGTAATATTTTATTTTATTATTATGCCATATTTAGTTTATATCGCAATCTGTTCTTTTCAATCATATTACTTTTACAAAATAATGTCGATGTTTCACATCTGCCAGGCGTCCCGTGACGGCTCACATTTTTTTTTATCTACATAGTCCGCCCATTGCAAGCCCATTAACGCAAATACATACGGATGGTTCGTCAAATTATTTACACAACTTATCGTTGTAGCTCAGAATCCACATGGATCCTTCTTTCACTTCCACTTTGGATTCGCTCGAATTCGGATCCGGCTTAATTCATGATTCATAGATGACGAGCTCGATTTATATATGCACAAATTTGACCAATAGAATGGGAAATACCGAGTGACAGACATTATTTGTGACATTTATGCAGCCTATGATCGTGATCATTTTGGCATTTTTTCCAATCAGGTTGGACTAAATATACACAAAGTTCTCACAGTTTCAAGTTTTAATCTCCTATGGTCTGGTATTTTCGGGTTGGAAAACTCTTCCTCGCTTTTGTCGTGAGCTTAGGCCAGAAATTTAGGCCTCGTAGACCAATGAGGCTTACTTCAGATTCTTGCAGCATCTGGTATTGATCGTGCTATTACATTGGTAGAATCAGCCTAAAAATCAGTTATGCGGATGTGAATATTAGTCAAAGTTTTCAGGTGTTGTCCTAGTTAAAGAGTATTGGGTTAAGTATGTCCCCTTATGATCCCATGAAGCTGTCTGCCTTTGTTAACTTTGACCTGGAACTCTGTGTTGATTGCATTGTAACTTTGACCAAAAACGGACTAGTTTTTTTGTGACCACCAAACCAGCACTATTCTAGAAATTTCTATTGATCCTGTTGTATGCTTGCTTAAAGTTCACAAAAGTTTGGCGCACATCGACGTCAAAATCCCTGCACTTTTCGAGCCCCCTTTTCACTGAGAATGTATGTTTTTTGCAGACTTTCAACTTCGAAATACTTCGAAATATTTCGAAATACCCTGCTACTTTCCTTTAATATTTTCATAGTACGCCTTCAATTTTCTTTCTTTGATTTGTGAGTGCACTTTATATGACGTACACGAGAACGGAATGCTTCTGTACTTCTCACACACTAAGTTGTCTCCCTTTTTGTGTGCAGGACAATTTTTTCATCTGTCCTCTGGCAAGTAATCTTTTGACTACACTTTACAAACCGAGCGGTGGGGAAAGCTACTAAGATTAAGGCCCCAATCTCTGGAGCAGTTCTGCTCGGACTCCATCTATTCCATGTGCCTTCTTTTTCTGAGACGTAGTACGGCTGCTTGTATGTGGTCTCTAGTTGGTGGTGAAACTTTGACCTCTTGTTCTGCTTCTGTAAGGATCACAGCTTTATTTGTTGTAGGAGGTGCTATGAACAAATTTTTGAAATATAGCAGGCATCTGTTATTGATTTCGACTAGGTTACCCAGAATCCTTGTGCACAATTGTAAGGACTCGATCATGGATACCATTCTCCTCTCAGTTTTCATATCATAATTGTTCATATCTATACCGAATTTATGGAAAAAAGGCTAAGCGTAAGATATCAAACAATCTTGTTGGACAGTGGACACTATTTCTCGAGTTAACTCGTCTCAATGAATTATCTACATATTCCTTTAGAAGAGAAAATCTCTTCATTACACGTGATAAATCCTGAACATTTACGTGATCATTTTTACCCAGTATAGGGTACTATGGTTAAGGTTCAATGTGATGCGCCTAATATAGGTTTCAACCTCAAATATAGTACATCGTTTACTGTACTAGTTGGCTCTAGAAAGGCTTCAAAAGTTTACTGAAGGATTATTATTACTTTGACGAGATATATTCAGCTCAAGAGAATTGTTATTTCGCTCTATTGTGTATTGATTTCTCCCAGGGTATGTTGGTCGTTGCTGATGAGAGCAAGGTTAAGGAAAAAGTCGTTTCGTATTTCAAAATACACCTTTATCATCCGCAAGCGCCGGGCAGCTATGAGATTTCAATGAGCTCATGAAATATGGTGGTAATAAAATAGTATTCAGAAAGTCAACACATCTGGCAACAAGGAGTGCAGCCAATCAATTATATTTCCTTTCTACTAAAAACTTCACAAGCTAAAGTGCGGGAAACCAAATATTCTCAAAGATCTAAGAAAAAAATCAGATCATACGCCAACGCTTTTGCTGGGGCTTTATAGCTAATGGATCGACAATATAACAATTGTTTACTATCAAAAAGGTACGTGAAAAATCCTGGGAATTTAACATTCACCTTTGTCAGATTTTCGTTGACTTTCAGCAAGCATACGAAAGTATTGATCGTGACGTACTATATTAAATAGTGCTTCACATTGGTATCCCAGCCAACTGAATCAGTCTTACCCAAATGACAGTGACGTCGACAACCTTCCAAATCCGCATCAAGAGCAATCCCACCGACGCCTGAGACGCAAATTCCAGGCTAAAGCAGGGCGATGGGCTGGCTCCCTGACTATTCAATTTGGCTGTAGAAAATGTCATAAGAAAGCTACCTGTCGATGGAAGAGGTACACTATTAATTAAGTAACGCCAAGTGGTAGCCTTAACGGATGACATCAACATTTTGTCACGATTGCTAAAAGCGGCCAAAGAACTTTTCCGGTAAATCGACTACGAAGCAAAAATTAGAAGGGCAACAAATCAGTTATAAGTAGACAAAGAGTATTTGACGATTTGAAGTTTTCTTCTTCTGACACAGTCTAAAAAAACTGGCAAAATATCATGGTTGATGAATACAGTGTTGTAAAAGAGGGTAAATTTTTATAGGGTTTAGCCGGATAAGTATGACGAGTTGGCCCCCTAAAAGGAATCTATATCGAAACCTATCTTTTAATATCTACTTGATGAAAAAACGTGATTTATGTAAATTTCGCGTCCGGCTTCGGGAAAATAACTATGAATTATTTATTTTTATAAATAAAAAATAAGGAAAAAAATAACCGCACGCATAAGAATTTTTCAAAAAAATATTTCTCAAAAACGAATTAAGCTAGAGAAGTTAAACCATCGCGAGGCTCTAGGTAACTTTACAGTGAATATTATATATTTTTGGAGATTTTTAAGAATACTTCTTCATAATAAATAAATAATAATTTTTTTATGTTCTCTGTAACTTGGGTCGCAGATAACTTAGTTAGGACCTCAGCAGCACACAAGATTCGTCCATATGACAAATAATAAGTAATAGCTGCCACATGCGAGCATCCCAAGAAATTGTTACCGTCGGAAATATGATGAATGTATATGCGATGGTTTTTATTATTTATATGCCTTGATTTTCCTTCTGCTTAAATGATACAAGGCGCTGATTTTACATTTTGTACTTAAATATTATTTCGATCATCCATAATTTCGCCCAAGTAAGGTAGAGCTTGTGAAAATTGGTACGAGCCAATGAGTAAAATCTTGAGCTGATCTTCAATCAAACGCGGAAAATCAAGTAGTTCAGATGATGTTAAATGTTGAAGGTTTTCTTTCAGTTCCAACACTAGTTTTGTACTTCTTGGCTCAAAGTATTTTCTACGTCAATTCTAGTACGTCTGATCTAGTCTATTCTAGTATTCTAGAAGAGCATCTACCACCTGCCTGATTTTCGTTATCTATCCGGGTACATTTTTTTTTTGTTTGGGAGGTGAAGGCTTTTATTTACGCCCTGAGTGTCGGACCCCCCGCCACCGGACTACCGACTAAACACCTTCTCTGTCACACCGAGAACTTAGCCTGGAACTGTTTGTCACATTACTTCGGACTAGGCCTCATTAATCATCGCTTAGCGATGTCTTCAGGCTAGAGAAATCTCTCTTTCTCCACGGATGGATAGGAAGAAATTGCGATTAGTTACTGTAATATTGCGTTAGAGAGATGTCCCCTCCCTCGCCAAGCGATCCAGCATGCCCTTCTTTATAATAAGTACTGTCCGTACGTTATGCGGCACACAGCTCCAATCGTCCTTTCATTGCATCATTTTTCCCGTAATATTTTCTGCGGAAATTACGCCAATTTTCTCCAAGATATGCGAACGGTGTCTTGTGAATCTATTACACCTAAAGAACCTATGGCAGGCGTCATCCGTAATCCCCGGGCAGAACACGCAAGTTGGGGATAGTGTCTTTCCCATCTTATACAGGTAAAACTGAAAATACCCATGACCACCGAGTAGATGCGTCACATAATAATCAGTCTCACCATGCAATATATATCTATATATATCTAAAATAGATGTCGACGCGTTAGCCACAGCTCTTATGAGAGGTGAAACTATGACGGTAACGGGGGAGCCTCAGCTGAAAACATGGTGAACTCCTCCATGAGGCTCATCAAGAATGCGTGTGATTGCTCTATGCCCCGGCGACAGCCTCGACACAATAAGCCTGCTGTATACTGGTGGTCGGCAGAAATCGCCGAAAAGCGGAGAGAATGTTACAAATTCCACCGCGAATCCCAACGTTTAAGAAATCGAGACGAGTCACACTCCCGAACGCGGGCATACAGGTTGGATAGAAAACTCCGTATGTTGATAAACGAAACCAAGGCTTGCTGCTGGCGCAACCTAGTTGAGGACATCGACAGAGAGGGCTGGGTTACAAGCTTGCCATGGGGAAATTAGGAGCTGCAAGGAGGCCCTGTGTCCTTGAAACGGAAAAAATGGACCAGATGTTCGAGCGCTCTTCCCTATGCATCCTGTTCGTCGCGATGATGCAGATGTTGAATGTCCCGGAGAATGCCCACTTTTTACCGCCATCGAGCTGGATGATGCGGTGAAAGCTTTAAAATCGAAAACGGCCCCAGGGCCAGATGGTATACCAGCGGAAGTGATACAGCTTGCACATTAACTTTGTCCTGATAAGCTGCTCACCACTTTCAATGCCTGTTTGCAGCAGGGCGCGTTTCCAGATTGCTGGAAAGAGGCGAGGCTCGTGCTGATCCACAAGAGGAAGGGGAACGCAGAGCATCCATCTTCATATCGACCCCTATGTATGCTGACCACCGCTGAGAAGGTGCTCGAGAGGCTCATTAGAGAAAGAGTTGGAGAAGCCATTCGAACGGCGGGGGATTTGTCTCCTCGGCAGTACGGCTTCAGGGCTGGTCGATCCACGATCGGCGCAATAGCGGTCCAGCAGGCAGAAGCCCACAATCACTAAACGAGACGAATAGTACTGCTCATAACGCTAGATGTGACAAATGCCTTCAACTCTGCTAGATGGACAGATATTCTTGGTGCTTTGGAATATTTCAGGGTGCCGAGGTATCTGATGCGGATATTGAAGGACTACCTCAAAAACCGGAAACTCATCTATGACACATTGGGAGGCCGGTGAAGAATTGATTTGACATCAGGAGTGGCGCAAGGTTCCGTCCTGGGCCCGGACCTCTAGAATGTCTCGTACGATGAGCTTTTGAGGTTGCAGTTACCGGGGGAGTCGCGCCTGGTTGTCTACGCAGATGACGTAGCAGTACTAGTCGCCGGACTACTGTCGGACAGGCGCAACTCAAACTGGGTGCGGTAATACGTCGAGTGAACGAGTGGATGACAGACAGTGGACTTAGCCTAGCGCTGGAAAAGACCGAGGTTGTCGTCCTCACTAAGAAGCGGATCCCTCGTGTTATCCCGGTTCGGGTGAGGGAATTCATCATCAAGTCAAAAGAATCAATCAGATACCTTGGCTTGATGATTGACTCGAAGATGAGTTGTTTTGAGCAGGTTCGAGCGTCAGCGGATAAGGCTACTGTGTGAGTATAGGCGCTAAATCGCATTATGGCCAACACGCAGGGCCCAACCTCGAGCAAAAGACGTCTACTGATGAGTGCAATGGAGTCAGTACTCTTGTATTGCTCCGAGGTTTGGGCTGACGCTCTTAGTAAAGAGACGCACCGAAGGCGTCTGGCACAAGTGCTGAGGCAAGGAGCTTTGTGGATAGCCGCTGCATACTGCACTTTCTCTGAACCTGCAGTGCTGGTAATCTCGAGGGCGGTTCCTATTAAGTTACTTGCAGACGAACAGAAACGTGTATACTTACGTAGGAGGGAATCGGCGATAGAAAACTTCAGCCGAGAGGAACGGAGAAAAACCCTTATCTTGTGGCAGCAAACACGGGAAAACGAAACGCGAGGCAGCTGGACCGCACGGCTGATAAGTGACTTGGGCCCTGGTTGCACAGAATGCATGTTGAGACTGATTTTTATCTGACGCATCTACTCAGTGGTCACGGGTATTTTCAGTGTTACCTGTATAAGATGGGAAAGACACCATCCCCAACTTGCGTGTTCTGCCCGGGGATGACGGATGACGCCTGCCATACGTTCTTTAGGTGTAATAGATTCACAAGACACCGTTCGCATATCTTGGAGAAAATTGGCGTAATTTCCCCAGAAAATATAACGGGAAAAATGATGCAATGAAAGGACGATTGGAACTGTGTGCCGCATAACGTACGGACAGTACTTATTATAAAGAAGGGCATGCTGGATCGCTTGGCGAGGGAGGGGACATCTCTGTAACGCAATATTACAGTAACTAATCGCAATTCCTTCCTATCCATCCGTGGAGAAAGAGAGATTTCCTTTAGCCTGAAGACATCGCTAAGCGATGATTAATGAGGCCTAGTCCGAAGTAATGTGACAAACAGTTCCAGGCTAGGTTCTCGGTGTGACAGGGGAGGTGTTTAGTCGGTAGTCCGGTGGCGGGGGAGTCCGGCACTCAGGGCGTAAATAATAGCCTTCACCTCCCAAACAAAAAAAAATGGACCAGGATAGATAACGAAAATCAGGCAGGTGGTAGAAGCTGTTCTAGAATACTAGAATAGACTAGAGTAGACGTACTAGAATTGAAGTAGAAAATACTTTGAGCCAAGAAGTACAAAACTAGTGTTGGAACTGAAAAAAAACCTTTAACATATAACGTCATCTGAACTACTTGATTTGCCGCGTTTGATTGAAGATCAGCTCAAGATTTTACTCAAATGCTCGTACCAATTTTCACAAGCTCTACCTTACTTGGCCGAAATTATGGATGATCGAAATAATCTTTAAGTACAATATGTAAAATCAGCACCTTGTATCATTTAAGCTGAAGGAAAATCAAGGCATATAAATAATTAAAAACCATCGCATATACATTCATCATATTTCCGACGGTAACAATTTCTTCGGATGCTCTCATGTAGCAGCTATTATTTATTGTTTGTCATATGGACGAATCTTGTGTGCTGCTTAGGTCCTAACTAAGTTATTTGCGACCCAAAGTGTTCCTATTTTAATGCGTGAGAGTGCACATAAAGGAGCACGACATATATTATTTTGTGAATTTGTAAATTACAGAGAACATAAAAAAATTATTATTTATTTGCGTTTTTACTTTATTTTTATGAAGAAGTATTCTTAAAAATCTCCAAAAATATATAATATTTACTGTAAAGTTACCTAGAGCCTCGCGTTGGTTTAACTTCTCTAGCTTAATTAGTTTTTGAGAAATATTTTTTTGAAAAATTCTTAAGCGTGCGGTTATTTTTTCCTTTTTTGTATTTATAAAAATATATAATTCATAGTTATTTTCCCGAAGCCGGACGCGAAATTTACATAAATCACGTTTTTTCATCAAGTAGATATTAAAAGATAGGTTTCGATATAGATTCCTTTTAGGGGGCCAACTCGTCATACTTATCCGGCTACACCCTTTGGACTAAACAGCACCGTTTTTTAGTGCTTACGAGGGGATACTTAGAAGAAACCGAACTACTGTTGCGATGGGAGATACAGTTGCTTTGTAGGTGCTAGAGGCATACAGAGTAAACATTCCCGAATCAGTAAGCCAAGAAGATTCCAGTTGTTTGTGTGAATTTTTCGGTGACACTTGTCTTGCGTCATTTTTGCAATGGCTGATTCTCGCGAACAGCACGTACAGGTACAGGCTACACTCGCTCTGGTCCGCCGTCCACGGACCGAACCGAAGAAAATGTTGAAAAAATTTATGAAATCATCCTGGAAGATCGACTGAAGACATTGTAGAGCTGTCTGGAGTAACTTAGAGCTTAGGTTCGATGAACTTCAACGAAAGATCTGAGGATTAAAATGGTGTCTGCCAAATTCGTGCTATGACTGCTGAACAAAAACAATGTGGCGTGTAAACATGCTTTGCTTTAAAAGAAGGGTTCCGAAACGAAGGTGACCAAAGATGACTACGAAAGGACACAACAGTGAAGCCAGTGGATGACTTCAAGTTTGCCTAAACTCGAAAGAGCTCGTCAAGTGAAATTAAACGTCAACACAATGCAGATTGTTTTTTTTTGTGTGTGAGAGGAGATGGCTATTTGAAAATTCTCAAACGGGTCAGACAATTAATCCTATCTGAAAGTTTTGAAAAGACTACGAAACAGTTTTCGACAGAAAACGCCCTATTCAATCGACTGATTTTTTCCACTGAAATAATGCTCCTGCTTGCACAGCTATGTCTGAGTACCATTTTTTGACCAAAAATGGAATGACTCCTTCTTTCTACTCCCTTATTCACCGAAACTACTCCTCTGCGACTTATTTTAAATTTACCAAATGAATAGTGACATGAAAGTAAAGCGTTTCTTCGGCCTTACCGAAGTGAAGAATGGCAGGAGCAATGGAAGAAGTGCTACTGGTCGAGAAAATTTTGAAGAGAATTGAAGGTTTTTTGTTCAAAAACCAAATACATAAATTTAAAAAAAGTTAGTTCTGGTTTTATTAGGTACCCCCTCGTATGAAAATGATTTTTTGCTCATTTTCGGTTGGAAACTGCTTTTACATCTTTCCAATAACAGCTGTAAAGATTTTTAAAGCTGTAAATGAGTTTTATGGGTACCGGAAAATTTGATTTTATTCTTTTATTGTACTATTTAGTGTAAAAAAGTGAAAAACTAGTGTGAAAAACTCAATGGACTTTATGTATTCTCCCATGTTTAGCTATAGCGTTTTTTGGAAAACAATTGCTAAGAACTCAATGGACTGCTTGAAAGATTTTGGTATGAAAATTTATAGTAGGTAGATTGCTATTGTGTTTGTGATCTAAATACCATTTTCAGACCTTTCCATGTGTGTAATGAGACTCTGCAACCAAAAGGTGAAAAACAATGAGACCACTTAATCGGTCCATGAAACATCAACACCTGACTCATTTAGTTAACTTGGACAATGAAATGACCACTACCTTTCTAGAAACCAACCAGCACTATCAGCGGCCTGTACCAAATAATTCATGCAGAAGTACTCGCATATCATATATCCACCCTTACAGACGTTCACTGTTCAAAATTCATTAAGGAGAAACACTACTTATAACACACTCATATGTTATATATCTTCCATCACTCCCTTGATTGTTGTCTACATTAGCGTAAATATGTTTGGTATCCATTTCATATCGAGGTGTATAGAGAGAGAATTAATTATAGTCGATCCCAAAGTAATTAAATAGATTTCTGTCTCATCCAAAGACAAAGTATCATTTTGAAGTTGGTCTCACCTTACCCGACATTTTGATTATCCTGTTTCGGTCTTAGACATATGGGTTGATGCCTTGAGTTGATTAATGAATAGTGAATTGTGCTTGATGAAAGATATGTTTATATGGTTAACTTATCACGTTAAGAGTTTCTCTTTTGTTCGACGTATTTCGGTATATCTAGTGTTCATGTTTATAGAGTGGTAATTTTCGATTTTAACAAGAAAACCAGACATGGCAATGCTAGCAAGTCTCCCATTAAAGGTGTAAACAATTCTTCTGTTTCATTTACTCGTATCTTATGGTGCGTCGCAAAAAAAGATGATATGTTGAGGTATGTTGCTAGCATTTTCTCGTACGGGTACAAAACCCAAGAAAGTTTTATCGGGTCGATAGAAAACTGAATTCGAGAGCTTGATTACGAGTATGTAATTCAAACTTAATTGCTAAGCACATTAAAGAGTTCTCAATACAAGTCTTACCCTCAAGCAATTACCGTCCAGCAATGACTCTCATCCATTCAGTTTGCATTGTAAAACTTTTCTTCTACTTTTCTTTGGTAAAGCTAAACCAACCACGTATGAGGAGTCGAGAAGTGGTTAAACTGCTAAGGACTATGGGTTAGATTAGTCCATATATTTGCACCTTAAATTAAACGTTCTGAACCATGCTTCGAAAGCAAATTTAAATAAATGAGGTAAGCGTAAGTTCTCGCGAATCAATGTTAATTAAAATTTATTTGCTATGAACAAGAAAAGTTTAGTGTAAAGTATTTACATTTGTTGTCCAGTTGAGACCAATGCGGCTAGACGCGTTACTTATTAGTTCATATTGCGTCGCTTCTCAAATCCAGTGTACATCTGAAATTGTATTGAATCAGTGAAAAGGGATTTTACCATAAAATATCCATTCAGTATCGACCTAAGCGGCTTAGGAAAGATACAAAACAATACAAGTACTAGATTGGGTGCCAGAATCCTTATCGGTTTTCTTTTTGAAACACTCAATGCTGTTTAAGGGAATGCCTCTACTTATCACCCCAAAAAGTATTATTTTGAAGTATTTTTTTATGACCCCAATAGCAGATAGTTTGTAACGGTTGTAATGGTAAAAATTTACCGTTTAATAAATTTCAATTTTCACTCTTAAATTGTACGAAAAAATGATTTCTATTCAATTATTTGTATTATCAAAATGGTGGCTTATTTCCTGTCATATCAAGAAAGTAGGATCAAGGGTCTGCCAGAGTTTGCAGCTAGAAATTATCTGAAAGAAACAAATCAAAAAATTGGTACGACAACTGAGCAAATGAGCGTTGATATCAATGACCTGTGTGGACAAGTTGGCTTGCTCCCAGTTGTTGCTCACGCTTGCTCCGTTTTTCGATTCGTTTTGTTCCTCAGTTTTTCCTAATCACGCGAAGATGGCTGACTTTCGGCAATGTTCTCTTGAGTTGCTAACCGATTTTATTGCACCTTACGAAAGATTCGCATGCATTGGACGTAATTAATCGAAGGAGTACCCTAGCAGAGAGAAAACACTAGCTGGAGCTTATGAGAGATTAGTAGAAAAATTCAAGGAAATCGATACAACTGCAGTTGTGGAGATACAGTTGTAAAAAAAGTTAATTCTATGAGAAGGGTTTATCTTAAACAATTGGCAAAAGTTAACAAATCGATTCGATCTGGAGCTGGAGAAGATGAAATCTACAAGCCATCTTTGTGGTATTTTTGTTACATTTTCTTTAATGATCAAAAGACACCAAGGCCATCTAGGAATACAATGGATGAAAGCTAAGAGTCTAAATAACGCGACAATTCATCAGAACAAGTAAGAAAAGAAAAAAGTTTTCTGATTTAAATCGCTTTATTAACAGGAAAAATTTTTTTTATATAATACGTATAATTACAAGTATAACTATTTATGAACCCCATTAATTGTTGAAAGTTATATCTTGCCAAGGAAAGCTTTATAGTCCGAAGTAATATTTATATAAACAAAACTAGGTTCCTTTATGACAATAAATTTATTATTATTGAGTAAATACGTAAATACACCTTTTTCAGTACAACTAACTTATTAGTACAAAGTCTTTGCCTATTTATACACAGAAAATCTATCTACTTTCAAAAATCATATCTATTAATTTACTACAATTATTTACTTCATCAGCATTAAGTCTTTTTTCCACAGGTACTTTCCTAATTTCTATACTTTCCAACGTATCTAATTTGCAGATTTTATTGACCTCCTTAATGACCTGTAAATTGTAGAAGCTTATGGGGTGACCTTCTTTAATTATATGTTCTGCGATTGCCGATCTTATGACTTTTTTGTTATTTCTTCGATGTGACTCCGCCTCCTTCATGTGTTCCTTGAATCGTACTGATACCAACCGTTTCGTCTGTCCAATGTAGTTTCGTCTCGTCACGCTACTGCGTGCACGAATTTTATATTAATTTAAAAATCATATTTTAAATGAAAGAGAGTTCCCACGCGCGCTGGTGGTCGCAAAATCATGAAGTTGCGCACAAACCGCGCGCTTGCACGGCAAATGTGGAGTAGACGTCACTTGTCCGCGTATAGTCCGACCGCACTAAAGTGAAATATACAAATTCAAACATGTAAAAAATAAACATTGTAGTTGAATACAGTAATATATACAAGTTCAAACACATACTTATTAAAAAAGGATAAAGTTTTATTAGCTTAATATATCTGCTAAAAATTCTTAAGTTACTTCAAGACAAGTTATTCTAATGGAACAGCCATTCTGTACCTACTGTCAACTTGTACATGGTCCGTCGAAACGGATGAAAATTAGTGCCGAATTGAACATCTTCGAGAAGAATAACATTTTTTTTGTGCAAATCTCGTACCGGCCATTTCGTAAGGCCACGAGAACTGTGAAATTGCGAACAAACAATACCAGAATTTTCGGACAAAATCTCGTATCGGTCAACTTCTTATGGCCACGAGTGAAGTGAAATTCTTCGGAAAAAAAATTGTGAATTGCTGTAAAAAACGTTCATCAAAATTTTTCGAGTATTGCTTTGACAAAAAAGTCAGCTGCTGAAATACATCGAGATTCGTATCGTAGTATCCGTCAACATATACTCGACGCGTTTCTTGGCAAAACTACGTGTGGTCGACGGACAAGAATCTTTGGTCGCCATTGCTTGGAGCTTTCCACTCACCGTTTGGGTGTGAGGACGTAACGGTCAGCCATTTTGTAATCTGCAGAATTTCAACAACAAAAAAGACAGAATTCAACGAGAAAATTTTGAGCGCACCTGGACAAGGACACCGACAACAACAAATTTTTTCTTCGAACTGTATGTTTGTTTCGTAATTCTTTATTTTGCGCCGAACCACTAGAGTTTCGTATTGCGACTCTTTTTAATTTCTTGGAACTCCTTGTTCATGCTCGTATTTGCTCACTCTCTTCCATTTGAAATATCACGAAACTAGTTTTATGACAAATCGCAGAAAATCAATCGTCGAATTTCTTGTTTCTGTCAAAATTCATTATTTTGAAAAATATTCTCAGTTTCTGCTTCAAATGGGATAAGATTTTCTAAATTCGATTAAAGATATTTACCTATAGTATAAATCCCACTGAAAGATTATCAACTTGTGTGCGATTTTTATTCATATTTTGAAGTTAAAAGAATCCTTAAAATTGTCTTATGGGACTGACTGAATTTTTCCGGACTCCTTTTTTCGGGATAATTTCATCTGAAATCAAACATCAAAATGATTCACGAAACTTCTACAACCCCTCATTATCTCAAAAATTACTGTTGAAACGTTTTCGTAAAAGAATTTTTTCGGTAATTTGAATTTTTTCGAGTGGTTTACTTTACAAATTTTCTTGAAAGATGGCCAATGAATTGAAACTTGCAAAGGACACGCGCACGAAGTGCAAAGCCTCCCTTACAAGACAGAAGACATTTTTAGATAGCGATTCAGTAGGAACCACGTCTGTATACGAATTGGTGGAAAGACGAACAAAAATGTCTGCACTATGGACAGAATTTGATGCCATTCAAGATAAAATTGAGGCACTCGAACTAGAAGCACTTGGGGACGAACCCACCAAAGATCGGCTCACAGAATTAGAAAACAGTCAAATGGAACAAAGAACCGCTTTTGAATCAAATTATTTCGCGATTGCTGCTGGTTTGAATGCCCTCATACAGCCCAACCCCCAGAATGTAAACAACCGAATCATAGAAAAATATGCAAACGCAGGGCACCCTGTTCTAGTAACGCAATTTCAGGAATCATCTTTGCGTTTGCCGAAAATAGAGTTGCCCACATTCTCAGGAGCGTACGATGAATGGTGCATTTATAAAGACACGTTTGTTTCTCTTATTCATAACAACGAAAAATTCCAACCATTCAAAAATTTCATTACTTGCATTCGTCCTTGAAACAAAAAGCTGCTGATGTAATACAATCATTTGAAATTAACGATGCAAATTACGCTGAGGCATGGGCAATGCTTGAAAGTCGTTTTGACAATGCAAGATGGATTATCCAGGGTCAAATTCGTGCGATTTTTGATCTGCCCCCAGTGGCGAAAGTAAGTCATGTTGCACTTCGTAACTTGAATGATGGAACACTCAAACATTTGCGAGCCTTGCGAGCCCTCAAACGGCCAACGGAAACTTGGGACGACCTGATTATCCACCTTGTGGTGTCAAAACTAGACTATACGACAGCAAAAGAATGGGAGACGAGCCTCAATGATCGTGCTATGCCATCCCTTCAAAGATTAACTGATTTTCTGTAGCAGCGATGTCAAGCTCTTGAGGCTTTATCGAGTTTGATTAATCGTTCCGTTCAAAATTCCAATGAATTGCAAACTAAATCTGCGTCGTGTTATACTAGCGTCGGGTCTCCACAATGTGTTTTTTGTAAATCATCGCACAATTTATACCAATGTGAAGGTTTTCGGTCTCAAACCGTGGATCAGCGCTTTCAATTTGTAAAAAAGCATAATATTTGTAAAAATTGCCTCAAAACATCTGAACATCAAACTCCGAATTGTCCGACGAGCTCTTGCCGCAAGTGTCACAAAAAGCACAATACGTTGTTACATTTCTCGACCACTGAAAAAGACGCTTCTAAAAAATTTTCTGCGAAACAAAATAACACTCCATCGAATCATAAAGAAACTAGTGAAGCCACGCAGAGATGAAATTGGGCGATTTATCGTCAAACTGCCAATAAAACAAGAGATTTTTGCCAATCTCGGGGAAACATGCTGTGCCACACGGAAATTATTGTTTTCTCTCGAGAATCGACTCAGAAAAGATCCTGATTTACTTGATCAATACAACGCTTTCCTTCGGGAGTATGAAGAGCTTAGGCATATGCAGAAAGTTGACGACAATGAAAACAAAAAAATCAATTGCAAGGTTTATTTTATGCCTCATCATTGTGTACAGAAAGAAACGAGCACGTCGACCAAATTGCGCGTCGTGTTCAACGCCTCTTTCAAATCTTCGATAAAAATTTCCTTGAATAACGCGCTCATGGTAAGGCCGATTCTTCAAGGTGACCTATTTTCGCGATTAATTGCATTCAGAACTTTTCAATACGCATTTACGGTTGATATTTCCAAAATGTAATGCCAAGTTTTAGTAGATCCGTCTCAAACCTGCGTGCAAAGAATTCTATGGCGTGATCTGTCAGGTAAAATTGTAAAATCTTATGAACTCAAGAGTGTCACTTACAGAACTGCACCAGCCTCATATTTGGCAATTAAATCTGTCCGCATATTGGGAGAACAGAACAAACAGGCATTCCCTGAAGCGGCGAAAGTTATTTTGAATCATTTTCATGTTGATGACCTACTCAGCGGTGCTTCATCGGTAACCAAAGCTCTGGAAATTAAAAACTCCGTTCTGAAGGTGCTTCGCTCGGAAGGATTTGATTTGAAAAAATGGGCATCAAATGCCGAGGAATTGAGAGATCATGAATCATCAAAAAAAAAAAAATTTCCACGAGGATTCTGCGGAATCCAATGAAACACGTGCCCTCGGCATTGTTTGGAATTCAGCATCGGACATTTTCAAATTTGCCACCGCAAAGCCACCAGCACCTCTTGAAATGGTTACCAAAAGGACTGTTTTGTCACGTGTCTCTTTACTGTTCGACCCATTAGGATTGCTTGATCCGTGCGTGTTGGTTGCCAAAATATTCATAAATCATAATTCAAGATTTGTGGCGCTCAAAAATGGAATGGGATCAACCATTCACCGACGAAATTGTTGAAAAGTGGCACACATACGAATCACAGCTGCCAGAACTTGAAAGAATCACCATCCCAAGGAAGATTTACGTAAATGAGAATCTAGATATTCAAGTGCACGGCTTTTGTGACGCTTCTGAGAGCGGGTACGGAGCTTGTCTATACGTTCGATCAATTTTACCAAATCGATTGATTGCAGTTCGTCTTTGGTGTTCGAAATCGCGAGTAGCACCACTTAAAACTCCGTCCATTCCGAAATTGGAACTTTGTGCTGCCGTTCTACTGGCTAAACTTGTACACAAAGTTCTCGACAGCATCAAAAAGAAAAAGGTTGCTACATATTTGCGGACGGATTCAAAAATTGTTCTATGCTGGCTCAAATCATGTAGCAGAACATGGAATACGTTTGTTTCCAACAGGGTCGGTGAAATGCAATCTCTCACTCCCGTTGGAAATTGGAATCATGTGTGTAGTATTGATAATCCAGCTGACGTTTTGTCGCAGGGTACTATGCCTGCGTCTTTGAGAAGTACTGAAATTTGGTGGAATGGATCGTCTTGGTTGCAAAAAGACCAATCTGAATGGCCAACCGAAAATATAGATCTAGAAATAGAGAAAGTTCCAGAAAGAAAATCAACACTCGTCGTCGCGACGTCTTCCTCAGAGAGTTCAATCAACATTTTTGACAAATTTTCAACTTGCGAAAAACTCATTCGATTTACGGTTCATTGTCAACGTGTTGCGAAAAATTACGTGATCCTGGAAGAAAATTTGAGACAAATTTATCAGTCACTGAGATACAAAATGCAACTTTAACCTTGGTGAAATTGGTTCAATTGAATTCCTTTCCCTCGGAACTGCAAGCGCTCAAATGCAAAAAGCCTATCTCGAAGAACTCTCCCATGCTTAAACTGTCGCCGTTCATGGACAAGGAGGGGGTTCTAAGGGTCGGGGGAATGTTGAAGCATTCTTCTTCAGATTATGGTGCGAAACACCCCGTTTTGATACCAGGAAAACATAATTTCACGCGTTCACTGATAACGCAAGAACATAAGCGACTGCACCACGCCGGTGCTCAACAAACTTTATCAAGTATCCGTCAATCTTACTGGCCTTGCTCTGCTCGAGATGTTGTCCGAGGAATAGTAAAAAAGTGCGTCAAATGTTTCAGAGTCAGTCCAAAAACAACGTACCCATTAATGGGTGAATTACCAAGGCCTCGAGTGTCAGTACCATTGCGTCCGTTCATAGTTTGTGGTGTCGACTTCGCTGGGCCCCTGTACTGAAAAGAAGGACTTCGAAAGAATGCGAAAATTCATAAATGTTATATCGCAATATTCGTTTGTTTTTCGTCGAAAGCTGTGCACATTTAATTGGCAGCTGATATGACCTCTGAAACACTCCTAAATGTCCTAAAAGCATTTGTCGCTCGGATAGGCCATCCGACAGATGTCTATTCGGACAATGGACACAATTTTGTTGGTGCTAACCGAGAACTTCAAGAATTGCATGAAATGTTCACCAATCAAGAAAACAGAGATCAAACCGTTGATTATTGTATAACTAAGAAAATACAGTTGCACTTCACTCCCCCGCATGCGCCTAATTTCGGCGGATTGTGGGAAGCGGCGGTGAAATCCGCGATAAAATCACTCAAACATGTCATGGGAAAAATTCCGCTAAGATTCAATGAACTAGCAGTGTTATTAATGCAAGTAGAGGCCATATTGAATTCACGCCAATTATATGCTCTTTCTGAAGATCCTAATGATATGCGGACATTAACGCCAGGGCATTTTTTAATTGGTACACCCCTTACGGATTTTCCAGAGCCATGTTTGTTAGATTTGAACACTAGTCGACTGTCCAGGTGGCAGAGAGTTGAACGGATGAGGCAACAATTTTGACGGAGATGGCAGACAGACTACCTTCATACATTACAAAAACGGCCCAAATGGCGAATTGATAAGTCCAAACAACTTCTAGGTCGACTTGTTCTTTTAAAACTGTCTGATAATCCACCTCTTGTCTGGCCCATGGGATTAATTGAAGAAATCCATCCAGGTCAAGACCATATTGTAAGAGCAGTCACTGTACGCACAAATAAAGGTGTATACAAACGCCCAGTGACACAAGTATGTGTGTTACCAATCGATTAAATCAAGCTAACCACATTGCTAAGAAAATTTGAACAGTTGCGATGCAAATCACAATCTTGATTAAAATTTTTTTAATTGATTCGTAATATTATAAAAAAAAATCATCAAACTTGTAATTGATTCTGTCGTTACAATAAAAATCAGCATAATCATTTAATTTTGCCTAAGTTTAACTTTTCACTTGAGTATTTGTGACAAAATGGGTTCTTCACCAATACTCCATGCATAGTGTTATAACATTCGATTATATTTTGTTTCACTTTGCATTTTCTTTGAAAGAAGGTCCTTTCAAGGCGGCCGGCATGTTCACGCTACTGCGTGCACGAATTTTATACTAATTTAAAATTCATATTTCAAATGAAAGAGAGTTCCCGCGCGCGCTGGTGGTCGCAAAATCATGAAGTTGCGCACAAACCGCGCTCAGGAACGGCAAATGTGTAGTAGACGTCACTTGTCCGCGTACAGTCCGACCGCACTAAAGTGAAATATACAAATTCAAACATGTAAAAAATAAATATTGCAGTTGAATACAGTAATATATACAAGTTCAAACACATACTTATTAAAAAAGGATAAAGTTTTAATAGCTTAATATATCTGCTGAAAATTCTTAAGTTATTTCAAGACAAGTTATTCTAATGGAACAGCCATACTGTACCTACTGTCAACTTGTACACCGCTTTTTTCCTCATTACGCTTTTTATCCTTTTCAGAACATAGAAGGGTTCCTCCTACTAGTGCCTACCGCTTTGATGCCATGCTTTGCCAGTGTGGTAGCTAGACTGCCCAACATGTGTGAATATGGTATGGATATTCTATTCGTATGTTGAGAGTCAGTTGATTTGTTAGCTGTGAAGAGATTTGAGAGTTCTCGTCGTGCTAGTTTTTCCATCTTCTTCTTGATCAAGTTTTCTATAATTTGTCTGTCGTATCCATTTATTTCTGCTGTTGCAACTATATGCTCCTTTTCGATGTTAAATCTTTCATAGGTAAGCGGGACTTCTAGAAGGCGGTGTACCATTCTATTGTATGCGGCTAGTTTTTGTGGAACTGTATGATACGAAGTTGATGGAATTGTACTTAAGGTGCTAGTTAATTTCGTATATATGACGAATTCTAGTTGTTCACCGTTTCTAATGACCATAAGATCCAAAAAAGGAATCGTTCCGTTATTTTCCATCTCCATCTTGAACTTGATGTGTCCATTGATTTTATATAGGTTATTTAAAATTGACTGTACTTTATCTCTTGGGACAATGGCAAACATTTCGTCAACATACCTCCACCACACTCTCGGCATGAAATTATTTTCTGAAATGGTGGAGATGGAGATTTCTGCTAGCATCGGTGATAGGGGGTACCCATTATACATAAATAAATAAATAATACCCCATGTATTAAATGTTAAAGTACTCTTTGAAATGATCTCTAATCACGATAGTATTGTTCCAAATGTGGCCTCTTGCTCCACGCTCTTGAGCTCAGAATTAGTACAGCTTGGATTAGTACAGCTGGAGCAAGAGCTCCAGGTCCTGTACTAATTCTGGATCACGTCTTTCACCAAATTTAACCATACATTCAGAAATCTTTTTCTGATTCAAAGTTTCAGAAAGAGTGTTGTTTTGAGGGGCTTTCTCATTGTGTTGTTGTGTAAAGCGCAACACGCAAGAACTACAGTATCGACGTTGTCCATCTTCAAATTAATACTTTTGTCGAAAATACGAAATCGCGAAGCCAAAATGACGGACGTGTTTTCATAGGCGATAATTGAAAATTCTTCGCTCTCTTGTTAATGTTTCTCGTCGATATGGTTTAAGAAAGTCTTGACGCAAAGCTTCATCTCCAACAAAAATATATCTCAAGACTCTGTTCGAACTTCCAATGGATTTTGGATTTTTTAACTCGTTATTAACGAGCTTTTCATAAAGTTGAGTGTTATTTATGGCTCCTCTATCAGAGAACCGACCATTTGTGCCTATATCACAATACAAAAATTCGCAATTGGCATTGGCTATTGCCATAAGAACAGCAATGTGGGTTTTTTGTAATTGCAATAATAGGACCCACTTTCTTTAGGCGGCACAATCCTAATGTTTTTTCCGTCAATTGACCCTAAACAATGGGTGAACTGCCACATTCTTTGAAACTCCGCTGCAACTTCAAGCAATTCCTTTTCAGGTCTGGGAAACTGGGAATTGCAAGAGCTACATTCTCATTGAAAATTCGTTAATATAATGAAAATATGTAGATTGATATTTGTTTAATATTTCCAGGTGGAAGAAGAAGTGAAGCGTCCGCTACTAGTCCTGCTTCCGAAGCATCAACTCCCTATTCTGGCAATACCTCGCACAAGTCAACTCGTAAGAGAAAGGGGGATCTGAATGGTACAACTAATGCCATGAAGTTGGTAGGAAATAAACTGAAGTCGCTACAGGCAGAGGACGAATTTTAGGTATTCGAAACACATGTGGCTAATGAACTCAGAGACGTCTAAAGTTCACAAAACTCAATTTAATTAAAGACGTTTTATTCAAAGCAGAGTTGGCTACGCATACCAGAAATTTTTGAATTGTTGACATGTTAATGTCAACATGATGACATGATGGACGGAATTGGCGTCAGAAGAATACACCCCAACAATTCAGAATGCCACAATCTCTTTCTTCACGTTAGACAACACGACTCCTTCTCACAGCAGTCCCAGCCTATGGCACCAAACTACGTCCTAGAACAACTACCTCACACTTAGAAGTATGAAACCATTGGGCAAATTCCGTCAGTTTCACGCATCATCCCACATCAAGGTAAACAAACTCAACAGACACACGCCCATCAAGCCCCTCTGTCCACTCTTCCGGTGCAAAGAACTTGTCAACATTTCAACCAAACTGAAGTACTTGCATGCATTTCCATTTCTTACCATAATAACTTTGGTGGAATGATAAAGTTAATAAGGATCATATAAATTTCATATAAATTCAAGTAATCCTTCTTCAAATGTTTCGGGATTGATTTAACTTAACAATTGTTTCGATATAATTGTTGTGAATTCTAGGTCCTTATAACTTCTGCCAGTTGCCAAAAATTAAAAACTTCCTATTAGCCTTTAATGTGGTGATATTGCTGTTCTTAAACAGGTACTTTTTTTGATGATATGTGGTGTCACTAATTCCAATAAGTATACGTATCCATGTCCATTCTCAAGTTGTTCCACCAATCATTAGGTTCATCGAGTAATTCACGCGATATTCTAATATGGGAAAAGTTCCGCCTATTTAGAAGCCATTTCCGCGACCATATTGATCGCCCGGTTTTTCTGAGATGTTCCAATCTTTTTTTAACAAGATATGAAGATATGAAAAAATTGACCTCCTCGATGACGATATCACACAAGACTGAGCAACAAATACAAATATGATTGCACCGTCTAGACGCTCCATATTGCAACGTTTTGATTCTGTCTCAAGACTGCGCAGACTTAAAAGGCTATGTAAAATGTAGTCTGTGGACCGGCCTTATTGCGGGAAGCACAATTATGAAATTTTAAACAAAAATAACGGAATGGTGAAAAGAAAACTTTTCAAAATAAGACTTTTAAGGGGATTTTTAATAAAAAAATGGAAAAATGAAAATTTTCACACATTCGTGATTCGCATGATAGCTATAAATATGAGGAATATGTGGTTGAAATTTTGCAAGGATCAGTTCCGCCATTTTGGCGAAATCAGCAGGATGGAAAAGAGTAGTTTTAAGGAAGAAATATAAAAAATAGTGCTTACAGCTAATCAGCGATACCGGATTCACACAAAATCTCTTAACTTTCTTCATATAACTCATTTTGACACGATCTGTCATATGTCGCTTCGTTCTAGGTTCCTTTGAAGCTTCAGAGCTCTCACGATCAACTTTCTGTATGTGGTTAGTGTTGCGCTGGCTGGCGTAATGCCCTACAGTTGGACTGATTTCGATACCCTGGACTTACATTATTTTAAATATCGGTTCAAACCCTTCATTAAATAAGCAAGTCGCTCATTTCGTCGTGATTTCAATAACTGTTTTGGCCCAGAAAACTGTTTAGGCACCTACCCCAGATATAGCTCTTGAAACTCTCGTTTTTTGAAGAAGAGTCTAAACGCCGCCAAAGAATCTATCTAACAAATCGTGATATCTTCTTATATGGGTTTTTTTACGCTTCATCAGAGAGTGCAGGAGGCTGATAATATCCTTGTGAAAATTTGGGGCTTCAAATTTTCGGTACTTGCACCACGATTTGTTATCTGATGGTTAGATCTCTCTGGTTTGGTATTTGTCAATATTGTGTGCTGATATTATGCCCAGATCACGTTGCATATTTTTTCAACTGAATCTTTGTTTCTTAAAATGGCTAACGCAAAAGAAGTGGCTGAAGCTGCGGTTTTTCGAGCAAGGGTTTCTTTCATTTTTGCTCGTGGCCTTTATTTAGCCTGAACTTTTTCATTGGCTCCTTTTTCTGCCTCATCTAAGGCTTTTCTGGTTTTAACGCTTTCTTACCCTCACTTGCTCATTTATAAAGTCTTTTTTTACATGGAGGAGAAACACTCTAAATATTTCACAACAAGTTCATCATAGGGAGTCTATATCAAGTAACGTTTTGAAAATTTAGGAGTCACCATCACCAATATAATAGCCATACCGAGCATCAAATTTTTCAAAGGATCGCAAAAACACTTAACAAAGCCGTCGACTATCATCTTGCAAACGCTTTCTTCATGGTTTAAAGTACATACATCTTTATGATTGCTATACTTAGGGCTTTTTTTGGCCGTACATTCTTTTCCTTTCCATTTCTGGCAACTCCTGCAATAACAAACAGTAAGATCAAAAACTTCACCACTATATTTTCCAATTAAGGCAACAATACCTACTAGAGAAGTTAAGTCCTTTTCACTGTCACAATCTTAACACTTGACACTATTCAGTAACTTGACGTTTGTTGACACTTCACATCAAAATGTCACATCATTTGATTGACTCAGTTTTTCGGTCGATTTGCTAATAAAATTGATACTTATTTCTTCATTTTGCATTTTGCCAATGAAGTTTCGAATTTTCGGTGATTTTGATGCTTTTATTGACTCCACTTTTGCTCCTAGTCGTTGCATTTTTATAAAAAGAAAACACAAAACGCACCATACAGCGATGGCTTTGCTTCGAAATTCCAAACACGGCTAACGAGACCATAGTCGAAGTAAACAGCGAGGCATTTTCTTTCAAAATTCAATATAATCGTGTTGGTATATCAAGTTTAGCATAAAATAAAAACGTTTTATTGTATACATAAAAGGGACGACACAGCTGAATTTTGTCCATCGAAAACGTGTTTGAATATACTTGAACAGATAATGAATAATTGCTGTCCTCATACATTTACAGTATAAAATTCAGAAAAGAATAAAATACAATAAAAATAAAATAACATCGACCCAGAAAGTCTGAATATCCTGAAATGTATGAAAAAGGATATAATAACTACAGCTGAATCTCAGTATTACGGCAATTCATTAGACCAATGCATCCAATAATCCGGCAAACTCCTTCCGCGCTTCCCTCCCCCCCCCCTTTGCCAATGATTTCTTTCGCCGCGTCGTCGTCCCGCAGTCTTACTTCAAAACTTATTAAGTGTATTTGTGTACGTATTTTCCTGTTGTTGTGACGTGAGAATAGTGTGTAATTAAAACTGTCAAGTAAACGTAGATTTGATAGATAAAATGGACATTTTAAAGAAGTTAGATAGTATGATAATAGGAAACATATAAGAATAGGCAAAAATATGGTGTTGGGCGTGCTACTACACATGATCTTAAGAAAAAAAATCAAAAGATATCCGACCACGTGAAGATAATGAAGTCTGGACCAGGAAAGCGTAACAAACATGAAGAGTTGGCGCTTGTCCAATGATGGAAAAACGCATCCTAAATGTGGCTCATGCAACAGCAATCTAAACACACTACTGTATCTGAAGAAGCCCAGGTTAGCGAAGACCAAATAAAGTACCCCAATTTCGCTCAAATGTCAAAGTTTTGGTTACTGTTTTCTTCGATTACCGTGGTGTAGGGCATCAGCAGTTCTCATCTTATGGTCGTACGGTCACTAAATAGTTTTTCTTGAAGTCCGGAATTGCGTCCCGGATTGTGGAAAAACAATTCATGACTTTTGAATCACGATAATGTCCCTGCTTACTCAATTTTACTTATGAGAGATTTTTTGGACAAAAACAACACCATAATCCTGTCTCAGCCATCATATTCACCGGATTTGGCTCATGTGACGTTTTCTTGTTCCCAAAGCTGAAGAGATCTATGACAAGGCGGAGATTTGCAACGATTGAGGTGATAATGATTCGCTGGAAGAGCTCAAGGCTATATCAAAAAGTACTTATGAGAGGTGCTTCGAGGATTGGAAAAAGCGTTGGCACAAGTGTACTTTATCTGAGGCGGATTACTTTGAAGGGAACAACATAAATATTGAAGACACCGTACTTTTTGAACACACCTCGCATGTAACGTGTGAAAAGTGCGAACTTGCACTTTGTTTCAAAAAGAGAGGCAATTGTTTTGAAGATTTTCAATAATAAATTGTTAATACCCCACCACGAAGGTTTAAATTTGAGTTTTTTATTTACAATGTTAGAAAATAACTTTTGATTTTTTTTTTTTTGTATTTGAAATAATGTTAAATAAATGAATAAATGTTGTGATACTTATTACCGGAGAATAATAGCTGAATTACTATTGTCAATGCCAAAATAAGAAAATTAATAAACTGTACTGTATAAATTGACTTCGCCTTTTAAAATTTTTATATTACTCCCTACGGGCAAAGTACCACTTCTGACCCATGCGGGAGAAAGCAAATTTTCAGAATATTTTGACATGATTAATTTTTTCAGTATTTTTTCCCGAATTCTACATGTTGAGTTCATAAATTCACACAATGATTGTTGTCCTGAAATATTTAAATATATATAGCTAATACGAGTATGTTGATTTTGAATGTGAATTTGGTTTGAGCCCATCACGTCAAGATTTTTCACAAAATTAAAAAAAAACCCTTGTGAGATATTGTGTGCTAGGGCTAAGAAGTACCTTATTGATGTTGCCTAAATTGCATTAAAATTATTTGTTTAAAATAATTGATACATTGATAGAAAATATTTCATTATTATATTATGTTTATTTCATTTCAATGGCAACACATGTTCCATTTTCGCATTTCGCACTTAACGGCAGCAGCAGTTGTTCACGGAGTGGTTAGTTAGCGTCTGTTGTTTGTAGCATCGAGTTGTGTTTTGTGATCTGAGCGTTTAGGGCGTCATTATGTCGTCAAGAAAGTGTAAAAACAGTCCTGATACATTTTGTGGTGATTTATTGATTGCAAAGCATCATCGACCATAACTAAATTTATCAAGAAAGCTTTTCACGCACACTTCTGTGCAAAGCTTGGTGAGCAGGACAAACCTTGGGTTCGACACGCAGTTTGCTTCCAGTGTGTCAAGCTACTGGGAAAATTGACAAAAGCTACATTTATCTCTTCACCCTTCGGCTATGCTATGGTATGAAGGACACCTGAAAACAATGGAGACGACTATTACTCTTGCTCCTGCGATGACAAGGTTTTCAATCCGAAAAATAGACATACCATTCAGTATCCTGATTTTCCGTCCAGGACCAGGCCCAGGAATTTCCACTCCTCCACCTTTTCTTCACATCATCCAACAGCAATCATCAGATGAAAGTTCAAACGAAAAAACCGATGAACACAAATTCAATCCTAGTGTAGTGCAGCAGAACTGAATGACTTGGCGAGAGACTTGGGCGTATCGAAGGATGCTGCACAAATCTTATGATCACGACTGAAAGTCAAAACTCTGTTGGCTCCAGGAACCACATTTTCATGATATAGGCATCGTGAAATAGAGTTTGCGGAATATTTCTCTAAAGACGGTTCACCAGTGTATTGTGATAATATTCTGGAAGTATTCATGAAACTGGGAGCTGACAATTACGATTCCACATCATGGAGGTTATTTATTGATTCTTCTGAGAGAAGTCTGAAGGGTTTCCTGTTGTACAATTATAATACTTATGCCTCGGTGCCTGTTGCTCACTCCGTGTATCTCAACGAAACGTTTGAGAATCTTGAGCTGTTGCTAAATAAAATAGCGAATATTGTTGAAAACTCTATGGAGACCTCAAAGTAATATCCATGCTTTTGGGTTAGCAGTCTGGATTTACCATGTATCCATAGTTTTTGTGGGAATGGGACAGTTGAGCATGAAATTTACATTACGCTAAGAAAGAATGGTCACTCCAAAAAAGACTTAGACCGGGAAAAAATGTGCAGCGTGACACATTAGTTGACCCAAAATTAGTTCTTTTGCCTCCCCTCCAAATAAAGTTAAGGTTGATGAAGCAGTTTTTCAAAACTTTACATACACAAGGTGACTGCTTTAAACATCTGTGCGACAAAATCTCTGCACTTTCTGAAGCTAAACTTAAAGAAAGAATTTTTGTAGGCCATCAAATTCGAACCTTAAAATGGGACAGATTGTTCCAGAATGCAATGACCCAGGATGAATTTGAAGCATGGAGTTTTTTCGTAGAACTCATACACGGTTTCCTTGGAAACAACAAGTCTCCAAACTACAAAGAAATTGTAGCCAACATGGTAGAAAATTTTGACAAACTGAAACTTCATTTTCAGGATTCTCACGTTGAATCTTTTCCCGGAGATCTTGGAGCTGTCTGCAAGGAACAGGGAGAGAGCTTCCATTAAGAAATAAAGAAGATGAAGAGACGCTACCAAGGAAGATGGAATATTATAGTGATCCTGGATTACTACTAGACCTTGGGGAGGGACTCGCTCACAAAAATCCACAAAAAGAAAACTACGAACCACAGTTTTCAGGGAGAAAAAGAACAATATTACAATAAAAAAAACCAACGATCGTCTAACGTAAATTATGCAACATCGTTTTTTTTATGAACAATTCATTTTGCAGTTTGATTTTCTATTAAATATAGTTTCAATAAATATTACCTCAGTATTTTTGGTATTTTCTTTGAAAAATTTCAAACACACTTTTCCTGAAAACCTGACGAGCTGGAAAAAAACTGAGCACAGATTCGTGATCAGCACACCCCTTTTACTATGGGACACCTATCAAACTTGAAATACTTTTTCATGAAAAAAATGTAGGCCTGTGGATTCAGACATGCGCCAAATTTCGAAATTCCATATTCAAACATACTAATGAATAAAAACGCACTGCAAACCAAATTGCAAAGTCAACTAGCAAACAAGTAAGAAAAAGAAACCATACATGTAACGACAAAAAAACGGTGATAAGGTAATTTGTCAGTGTTTAAGTTTTCTATTATTATTTTATGAATCAGGATTTCTACGTCTGCCTCCTAATAAATAGCTGAGGTTAAGGTTTTTCAATGTGCATTCTGTGGTTCCTGCAGTCATATCATGATGTCAAAAGTAAATGGAGTACTTCACCATCAGTCTCACGTTGTTTTGAGGGTGCTTAATTAAAAGTTCACAAATGAGCTGAAAAAATCTGTCGGAAAGTTTTTTTGAGGACCTAATCTGTTTCAGTCACAATAATAAAAAATATCTTGAAAATGAAACAAAATTAGGCTTTTTCTCCTCAGAATTCACTCAGACACCCAAAATCGTTGAATCTTCTTTTGAAATTAAAAAAAAAAATACTCGCATTTATCAATGAGAGAAATTAGTTGGCATCAACAATCATTTAAACTATAAAAAAGGAACAAATCGCTCAATGACATCTCCATCAGTCAATTCATCAAACATCGGTTAGAGTTTAAATAGCAAAACGGAATCGAAACAACATTCTACATGGTGTTAACACTAATATTTAATAATCTCTAAATTTGGTTTCGAGGCGACAAGTGGTTGCGTAATGTGGAAGTTTGGATGATGCAAGTGGTGAAATGACACAGCAATGCATTTAGTAATTATCCATTACCATAAGATAATTTCAGCTTGCCCGCGGGCCAACTACTGTTTTCGTGTTGTTGGTCGATGCACTGCGTTTTATAACCAAATGAATTTCTTCTTACCACTGTCGACGATGTCTTTCTCAGCTCGGACATAGTACAAAGATTCACACAAAACGAATCGCGCCATCAATGAATTAAAGCCTTTGTAATGTTGATGTTATTGTTGGTGCCCATGACCACCTTAACTTGTACATCGTTAACTATGATGCATGAAATCTTAAATCATCAACGTACTAACAGGGAGAGCTCTCCTAAGACGCAAGGAATCCATCGCTACTTTTTTATGTAATCGCAGCGTAATCATCTTCAGAAAATTAATCGCGTACTTTTACTTTGGCCACGCTAGTACAAAGACCATTTTCGACAAAGCTTTGGATAAGCGGTGAAGGTCTCCTTGAGAGAAAAGCGCGTTTAGGCGGAGTTTTTTTTTCGGAGAAACACTTTTCCAGTGGCCTTTTTGCTTCATCATTGCCGTTTCGTTGGTTGGTGTGGTAACAAAAAAGCGCGCAAGTGGTCCACCAAACGACTTATTACTGGAACATTTCGAATTGATGTTTTTTCGAGAGGATTGTTTGGTCTTTGCTAGTCGAACTGCTTTTAAAACGAGATACTCTTTGTTGATTGAGCGATTGTACTCATAAAAGAAGAAAGTGACGAGTGGTAAAAACCTATTTCCACGTTCGATGGTTATGTAGCGCACTTAATGCCTGGTTTGCCCGATTGTCACCTTCCTATCACGCTGCCGAACCAGCGAATTAAGATACTTGCGAGAAGCAAACAACCTGATCAAGTTGTACTAGAAAGTACTTTATTCGCTCCTTAATTACTTCTAAATTGTACAAAAATAAAATACATAATTTCCAACAATAACGAGGAATGAATTTCTGCTCTGTCTACTTAAAATATCTTTGAAGAAGTCTTGACTAATATCAGACGCTCACTCTCACAAATTCACTTCATTCATGATTTAGTAAGGACCAGATTTTCCGGGTGGTCCGTAGTTCGCGGATGGAGCTACGGCAGGACCAGTGTGCTGAACAGCTCCTCCTCCAATATCACCTCCACCTACGATGCCACCACCGCCTCCATGGACATCAATGCCTGCGCCGGATCCAACTCCATCTCCACCATGTCCGCTGCCTCCGAATGCTATTCCGGAAGATTCTGGTTGGCCAGATGCAGCATATCCGCCTGCTACTTGTTCCTTGCGAGTGTTGTACTTGATGAAGTAAACTTCTGGCTTGCTTGGTGGAGTTGGCTGAGCGGTTGGGATGACAATGTCTTGTTGTTCTTCTGGTTTCTTCGACAACACGTAGATCAAAGTCTTTTCTTCGTTTTGAGGAATTTGAGGAATGATGGTTTGTTGTTGCGATTGGTGTGATGGAGCCTTGATGAAGATGATTTTGTAGTGTTTTTGCGCCTTTCCAACTGGAATGGTTCTTGGAGCATGGTGCTCCTCTGGCTCTGGTGGGGGAACATGGACGTAGATGTGTTTGTGGACTGTTTGACCTTGAGGCTCATAGTTGTATCCACCACCATCGCCATGTCCACTACCAGATCCTCCAATTGCTCCGCCAGCTCCGAAACCACCAGCACCGAAGCCGCCACCACCATGGCCTCCTCCTACACCATGACCTCCAGCTGCGAATCCATTGCCAGCACCACCAAATCCACCGGAAAATCCTCCGGCCGAGTGACCCCCGGCAAATCCACCACCCCCATGACCTCCTGCAAAACAACAAATCAAAAATTATAATCCTCTATGATGGCCGAATCAAAACGCGCAGAACACACCATCAATTCCATGTCCAGCTCCTCCTACAGCTCCCGAAGTAAATCCTCCGGCAAATCCTGCACCACCACCACCTGCTCCGCCATGGCCGCCAGCGCCGAATCCTCCGACGTTCGATGGCCCGTTATATGCGTATCCAGCTTCGGGTCTAGCATGACCCAAGGCCGCCAAACAGGAGACTAACACAAAAGCTTTCATTTCTTGTCCGCGGTGCGCGTTTATTGCTCGAGGGATTATACCAGAGAACTGATAACATTTTGGCAATCCATCAGGCGTTTTATACCTTTCTGCATAGCGCTCCAATACAATGCGCCGAATTTCATTTTTTTACACCGAAAACCCACTTCACTAGCCCACTCCGTGCAACCTTTACATTACATATCTCGAAGATTTCCCACAACGGTGGCGGATGGTCGACGGGCCTAATGTATTCTCATGCATGGCAATCTCATCTTCGGGGAAGGAATGCAAAAGAAAAAGGTGTTCAAGTGACCATTCGCCAAATGTACATGATGTTGGAGCATTAGATAAATGACCCATTGTTCGGCTACTGGATGGTGGAATCATGTCACTTGCTTAACCTACAATAAGAAATTATTAATTTACCTTTAATAAAGATGTGCAAATGGTCACAGGGAATGTGCAAGTCAGATTTGCTGACTGACTAGATTTATGTAATTCAAATTATGGACCCATAAATTTAAGGTATAATTTGATATTTTTGTAATTGATATTACCCACAAATTTTGGGTTACCGCATAGTGCTAACGTTTCAAAATAATGTTCGGGCATTGTTATTGATCCTCCCTTAAAATTAATAAAGGATGAACAAATTATGATTATTATATTAGACACCATGATCTAAGGATACATAAGTCAAAACATGGTCTTATAACAATAGTTTAAACCTAAAGTCCTAACCACATAATATTTTAACTTAAAGATATGAGAGACGCTTCCAAATTTTTGAGCTAAAACAGGCTTAAAATATTAATTCATAGTATCCTTTCCTCCGTCTTAATTGATAGTGAATCAGAAAAATCCTTCGTTTGAGAGGTTCGATTATTATTTAAATGAAATCATTAACTTGCAGGACCAAAGCAATATATGTGATTAACTCAGCTAGATGCTAAAAGACTCTCACAGGTCTAATCTAAGCTTGTTACATTTTGTGCTTTCGAGAGCCCATCGAACCTTATATTAGAAATTTTATCACTGCTTTAACTTTCATTTGTAACAAACTATGTCATAAATTTTGTATGCGAAGGTACATCACAGACAAACTTGAGAAAGGACCAGAAAACTCAAATTTTCCATTGAGTTCGATTATGATCAATCCAAATAGGGATCCTGATCGTTTTCCTGAAATCAATAACATCAATGCAACGTCAATCTTACTTGATTACGATAGTGAACAATATTGCGACATTTCGTAATGTGGACCCATAAACCTGCAGCTCAATATGTCACTGCTTACAATCTGTTAAATCAATTAATCAATATTATAATAGCATAATAGCACAACGATACCACTTAAAAGTTTTTCTAAGGAAAGTTAAAGTTTCATTCATCCTTAAATCAATCTTGGCCATTGCAGAAATTTTGTGATAACATTGACACAAGATAAGCACAAATCAACTTGCCAGACGACACTTACTCAACCACATCGATCACATTCTAATCTCAGCACGATTGTCTTAAAGTATCTTTAATTTAAAATCCCACCGAGGAACAATCTATATTTCAGTTCATGTCCTGGTAAAGTATGTTTTTATAAATAAAAATTGGAGGAAATCACAAGCAATGACTCTTCTTCGCAATGCTGCTACTTACACTCTCGAAGGTCCTAACGTAAGCTCTAACACCGACAGCCTCCATGGAAGGATTCGCAACTCAATTGGATTGTACGCGGTTGTCATGGGGAAGACTTACTACAAAGTCAGGAAAAAATACACTAACAATTCACTATTTCCTGAAATATATTAAAACATATAACATGGAAGGTAAACCGATTCACCCACTTCAGATGTAAGCAGCAGTAAATTTACGAAGTCAAAGGATAAACCTCCGAGTGCAGCGCGAAGGGTCCCTGCACTTGCGCCACCTCTGCAGTTAAAAACTGACCGTCAACCCTAAAGAAGGGAATCGAGACCAAAGGAGAAAGAACAAAGCACTAAACAAACGGGGAATATGTGACAATAGATGCCAGCCAGTTGTAACCAAGGACACTGAAAAAAGTGTCAATAGGGTCCTTCTCAGAAAAAAGGTACATTATGAAGTATAATGCTATGCATGTGAAACATAAGCCCTAATCTAAAGAGCCCGACGGGTCCTAAAGTGGATAATTCGAGCGAAGCTGGACGAGGACCAATGGCGAATACGATTCAACCATGAACTCTATCAAATCTTTAGCGAGCCGAAGGTCTCAACGATTGTAAAACTGCGGAAGATGCAATGGGCTGCCCAAATGAATCGTATGGACGAACAACTGATACCCAAAAAGTTACTTGCTGGGGAAACTGAGGAGCGAGGACAAACAGGGAAACTGAGAAAACGCTGGTCTGACTCGGTTGCTGAAGACAGTACATCGCTGTTGGGATTTCAAAATTGGAGGACGCGATCAATAGATCGTGACATTTGGAGGCAGTTGTTGCTCGAAGCGAAGGCCCGAGAGGGGCTGTAGTGCTAAGAAAAAGAAAAAAAAAGTGCAATCAAGAAGGCGGCGAGAATTATAGACCCCAAAATTGCGTACGCAGAAAAGATAAAGAACCCTCCAGCTCTAACACTAATTTCTGAACGAAAACTAAACAAAGTTAACAACTCAATGAGGTCTATAGTTAATTACAAATCTAGGATCCAGGGCAAAAGTTATATAAATACTTTGCAGAAGTAGTTAGAAACAACCTCGCAATACCTAACAAATTTACGATATCTAAAACCACGGCGCTGATCGATAAAACAAACAATATTAATAAACTAAACACTAAATTGACATTCTTCGATAAAGAAGGTCAACATTCATCGATTCCAATAATATAAACAAGAGATAAAGTGGCATAAATTATTCTCAACAAAAACTTTATTCGTTAGCTGTCAAAGATTCTCAGCACAAAACAATATAAAAACATTTTTCTGGTTTCGCAGCACAATCTACAGACAAACAAATGTCTTAAAGATGCAAAGCCAACAACAGCTATCCTTATACTGAACTTCGGACAGTAATGCTAAAGGAATCATTATCTAGGTTGAAAGCGGAATTTGTATGCTGCAAAAAGGCTAGCAAAAATATCGAATCTGTAATACCTTAATAAATAGCGTGAAAAAGTTTAGATTGCTTCACAGTAGAGAACAGCAAAACGTCAAATAAAATCAAATCGGAAACATATCGAAATCCACAGCCACAGGCAATATAATACGCAACTTGTTCCATCATCCTCAACAACATAAAAAAACCGTAAAAATAAGGCAGTTAAAAGGAACACTAGAACGGACACCTCTCATGGATACAGCCTACAGAAATAAGTAAAACAGAACCCCAGCATTGACGTTTAACACACCTTCATGCCATCAGCAGACAATGAAGCACAAGAACCAATCTTTAAACTCTCTCTGAATAAAAAAGGTAATGGACTATATACTACCCGTGTAAAAGTACCTCTTGCAGCTTAAACAATAGACTTATATATAAGGACACTTAAGCTCAACAAGTCTAGAACAAAAAAAAACACTCCTAAGATGGCATACCTGAGAAACCTCGACAAATGAGAAAAGGAGACGAGAAACGATGGAAGTTCGTTTGGTAAGCAAACAGCTAAGTGTATTCTCAACTTTTTTAAGGAATCAAAAACACGTAAACAAAAACCAACAAGCCTACTACATCACAGACCACTGTGGCATCTAATGGCAGAGAAAATCATTGAAGATAATAAATGTGTAACAAGCAAACAAGGATATAGTCAATTCATTGCTAAAGTACAGGCTACGTTCCGAATATGGAAGATCCCAGTAGAACTTATAAAACAAGGAAACGGAACCAGAGAAGATGGACGTCACTCTCTCAGCGATTGGCAATAGTCCCGGGAGCAAGAAACAAGGGAAGGTGGACTGCACGTCTGATCCCTGAGCTGAGGCCGTGGCTCAGTTGAGTGCATAGTGAGACTGACTTCTACTTGACGAAGCTCTTTAGCACGGTTGTTCTCGGTCCTACCTGCACAAAATTGACAGAGCACAGCCTCCTAACTGTGTGTTCTATGTAGAAGTGTTGGATGACGCCTGTCACACATTGTTTTATTGTAAAAGATGGAACGAGCAGCGACGGGACCTCTTCAGTAAAATTGGAGAGCTCTGATCGAAAAGTATGGTCGGATGAATGCTGAAAATGGTTGAAAATTGGAATCGCGTGCTTGGGCAGTTCCGATACTAAAGAAAGCTTTACTGGAGAGCTGGAAGGCATCGAGGATGGAAGGATCTCTTTTTAAGCACTTCCTTTCCGTTAGAGAAGAGATTCCCTTAACCCGAAGGCGCCTCTAGGGGTAGGAACACGAGGCCTAGCCTGAAGTAATGTGTCAAACGGTTCCAGGGTAGGTTCTCAGGTGGACAGGGGTAGTGTTTAGTGGGTATTCCAAAAGTATTGTGCGTCTGGGAATCCCATACTCAGGGCGTAAGCAGCCTTCACCTCCCTACCACACAAAAAAATGGTATGAAAACTCAAGGTAATTGCTAATATTTCTGCAAGGAGCTGGCGAATTTGTGAGCAAAGCTAAAGTAAAAAACTGCGGGTGAACTGCAGCACAATACAAAGAGAAATTTTTTTCAGGTATTTAAAATATCGAAAGATTGACCTTACTGCATAAGTCACACAAACACGGCAAAACTGGACATCAAACATTACAATGCAGGTGAGAGCCGTATTTTATCTACTTTATGGTCACTAACCAAAAGCTAGACATAAATTTCAACAACAGGCAGTGAATTAATCAAAAAGCCATGGCCAAACCCAAAGCAGTATCAAAATGAGTGTTGTTCTGCAGATAAATTTGGATTAGAGAATAGGCACTCCTTATTTGCTTTTGCTGAAAAACAATTAGCACGGAAACCAAGACTCATCAGCATGGTTGAATCCTTGATGAATTTGATATTTCGCCATTTTGGCTCGAACTTGGCTCTTCTCACTAAGTTTTCAGGAATACGGGCCTAGGGTTTGTGTCAGCCAGGCACCGAGCAAACAAATAACCTCTTGTCAATGTTCTTATCCCTGTCAATCTGCTGAAGATTATTGCTAAAGACATGGTGAACTCAAGACTTAGTACTATCACAGATTGATTGATCTAGTTGACATATTGCATGAAATATAGTACTGCAAGCCGTTGAATTTTTCATTCAATACCAGAAAAAAAATCAAGCGCCGAGCATCAAAAACATACCCGTAGGGTTCTTAGTTCTTGTTATCAGTTTACTCACAATATTATTAAAGACTTGGTCAAATATCTCATCTGCCTATCAAATAAAGTGGCAAATGGCAAATTAAGATCTTTAGAAATATATCAATACTCATTGTGTCTCACAAAAATATCAAAACATAAGATCAAAGCTTTTACGTATATATTAGGTGGTGAGTATCAAGTGAGTGAGTATGTGGTACTAAGGGATGAGTACCATACAACCAAACAAGAATTATTTAAGGCCAGGCGTCTACAAATATTTGTTTATAGTTTATATTGTATACAATTTAAGTTGAATCTTCTGGTCTAGTCCAGTCTAGTCTTCGTCAGTCCTTTAAATCTTTCTGCCACACTTTCGCCAACACACGATAAGGCGTGGTTCATTTTGCTTCTTAACCACGTGTTCTTGAAAATGGTCCAAGGATCTACTGCATCGGTTTCTGTCCAAAGATCAGCAAAAAGCAATGGCTGAATCGGTTTTCTTCATGGGCTGAATCCGAGAAGGTCGTAGATTGTGACCATGTGACGACAGTTTTTTAGTGATCTTTTCCAGTGAAGCAACTTCTTCAGTCTGTTCGTAGTCCTTCCTCTCGAATGAGTTGGTTGAAGGCGTGAAACTACTATTTTTCCGCCCAGCAGACTCGTGTTTGCCTTTAGTGAATAAGCCTTTCTTGGTTGGACACAAAGTTGTTTCCCGAAATTTCTGAATTTCGGAAATTTCGTAATTTCAAATCAAAGCATGTATTACAAAGAAAAAGGAGCACTCACCTATACAAATAGTGCGCATATTTTGTAATCAACTTAGCCCTATTAAATTTACATCTTGTCCGGGAATTGCGCTGTATTTTTCCTGGGATGCCTTCAATCGGAAAGTATTTTGTTGATAGTATTTATTTGAACCTCAATTAACCTCTATCTTAAACTTTATCCCACATATAGAGTTTACCTAATGGCCTTATATACTTGATTCGCTTCCATGACATTTGCAATGGTTCTTATTTCTAAAGAAAGACCTTTTGTATAATGTCGATATGACAGCTTTTGAGCGTAGGAGTTTCTAGATAGTAGAGATTCAAGCCCCTGATTGTTGTCTTAGAGTCCATATGCTGCTTTTTATTTATCCGGGCTTGCGCCAATTCCTATAAGGACGTCAACCCTAGTCCAATGGTCTCTCGGATTAATAAGTAGGACATCCATTATCTCCTTTCCCCGTACTTTTCGAGGTTCACACAGTGACTCCAACATTTATGCTGTTGAATTGTAAGGTTGATAATTTGCTTCTTCTACTTGCTGTACCTTTTTCGCTGTCTTTGAGAGCATACTACGTTAAAGACTGCGTTTGGGCCACCTTTCCATTTTTCATTGTTTTATTCTAGAAAGCTACACGCCAACATTTTGTAATTTGAAAACTCTTACAACTTATTATCTACGCGTAATCAAGTACGTTAGTTATAAAACCTTCGGTCAACCAACCATCCTTATCGTTATTTTTTGGAAATTGATGGCGATTCTTATCATTTCCGGACCGCACCGTTCGTTCGTTCGTTCTTTGTTCGTTCGTTCTTGTTCGTTCTTCTTGCTTTCAGCTCTATGTGCTTGAAGTCGAAGTTTTTAACATTTAGTGAAGTGTTTAATTGTATAACTCGCCATTATGGCCTAATTCAAAACAACAGTGCGTCAACCAAAGGGAAACACAGGATAGCACAGGATACCCAAGACACAACTGGTGAGTAGTCAATAATACTTTCTAACAACATTCAAATACAAGCCACCTCTTGTCAGCCTCGTGAAGATAGGCTCCTCAAACTGTAGGGGGATGACAGTTACCTGTCATGGGCTGCCCCTAACCCATAGTTCAGATCAAAACGCTGACCAGGTTACGCCCCTCTCCCTCAATATGAGAATAGCTACAATTTCGGACCAAGCATCCAAGGATGATGGCCCCATCTCTGGTTCGTGGGAGCGGCAAAACCAAGGTCTGAATTAATGCATATATTCTGCATTTTTTTGGACCCTCTGTGAGATTACAATCGCATAGTTACTAAGAAAATATGGGCAGTATGCAAAACATACATTAAGTCACTCGAGAATTAAATGGTTTAACGAGTTTAACCTTTAAACTTTAACCTATAACGACCTTAACCTCCTTTAAGGTAAACCGTGAGAATAGGTTCAATCGGGAAAACTATGCTGCATCGAATTGGGTGTCACACACATCTTTCGGGCAGGAGAGCAATTAAAAAACCACACACACTGCGCAGTCCAGCATATGCCAGAAACTTGAACAGTGCGTGTTGCCTAGACTCATTCTCCTTCCGACGAAAACGACATAAAATCTACACAGACAATCCACGACTACACAACCATTCATTCAGACGCCCATATACCATCGGAAGAAACCCCAAGCCCCGACCAAAGTCAAAATTTTCCCATGTTGTTATGAAACCAGGAACTAAAGCATACGTTACACGCCCATTTACACATTCATTCCACCTCGCCTGCCAGCTGGAAAGGGTGCCTTCCACCAACAAACTACGCTAAGAGACCCCAATCATTCTCACCGGTTCCATGCCCCTAAACTGAGAGTCCTCACGTAGTCTGAAGATTAATTCTTTATGGGTATTCTCAAGATACACCAGGTACATTGTGCATATACCGCGGCACACTTACCTCCAGCTGCAACTGACTATCAGACTATATGACGGCACATGAAACTTACTGAAGAGACAGCTGATATAGTCCGGCACAGCCCGCCAGATACATTCGCACATCTCGCCAGTCATGCCTTCCCACCCAAGGGATCTTCGACGACGAATCCTTGCTGCACTCGCATCTATCTCTCAGTGCTGCAACGCAGGAGCATGCTTTTGTTCTGAGTACTATCGCTGATTGGAGTTTCAGACTGTCAGAGCCAAAACCTGTCATGGGCGTCCCCGCAATTCATTGTTCAGGTAAACCTCTGATCATGTTGCGCTTTTCTTCCACTCGTGTATCTTAAGCGTCAACTTTGTCAATGGTCCCTAGAATATCGCGGCTAGAATGAACGATCACAGTCCGCCATGCCATGGTACCCCTTATTAAAGAATAAGTTTGGTTACTTTGCACTGGAGGGAAGCCGGAGTGGCATGAACGGCTGAAAATGTGAACCTCGCTGAGAACGTAAAGCACTCGTTGGAAGACTTTCATAATTGCGACCGTATCACAGCTTTGCTTCGATGCTGTTCTTTTTCGAGGAACACGAGGAACGAGGAACGCTTCCGACAGCGGGTGAACATGAATTTCTGCGCAGATTGTTCTCTTTTAATAAGTTCTAAGATAAGATAAGTTCTTTAGCAGTCAAGTGTCTCAACACTGGAGAGTGTCCTGGTGACATATTTCCAGCCTGCTTACTAGAGAGAAGCCCTTATGAATCGCAGCTCCCTTATGCATAAAAGTACGTGCCAGCTGGTTTTTCCTATTACTTTATCCATCATACTTTGATATGTTTGGAGTCTCTTAAAAGCTAGTAACTACATTTAGATGATGGAAAACGTTTCGATGAAATCACTGGAGGATAATGCTATCGTAGTCGCTGTGGAGCAACAGTTGACTATAGAGTTCGGAACTTGATTTGGACTAGAGCCGCCAAATTAAAAGACAAAGCTATATGGGCAGGAGTTCTGGACAGAATCACTTTGGGGCTTGATATCCCTGAAGGTACCCACCACTGATAGGTGGCCCGAACCCCTTCCCCAGAAACACAAATTCCCATATCACAGTAATCAGTCGGACTCGGGTACTCTAACCACTACGCAATTCTGATTATATAATGGTCCTCTAATCTTCTTCAATATTGCCAAAACTACATGTAATCGAGCTAGTTACCCCAATTTTTCCAAAATTTTCAAAAGAATTAAATGTCATCATTCAAGTGGTAGGTTTGAAAATTATTCAACGAATTTTCTTCTATGCTTTTTTTTTTGGCTGTTGGCAACTATTTACAGTCATCTCATCTTACTCCTTCTTCTAAGTTTTTATTTTCTTTCTTTCTTTCTTTCCATTTCTTATTATCTATTCTGAACCATCTTCAGCTCGCTACGCAGGAAAAGTAACTTTTACTATGGCTTCAGAAGTGCATCCTTGAAATGATATGAATGAAAACATGAATATTCATCGTGCCTTAATTACAAATTGAATATAAAACAATCTTTTCCGAAAACAATTAACGCCACTTGCATCTAAATCAAGATTATGGCTTATATTTGAACAAGTTATCGCGGGCTTCACTCCTGTATTACATTGAATCAGAAAATGTTGCGAAAAAAAGCTGAAAATACATATAAAACAAACAAAAAATTAATCCAAAATATTTTCGCTCTCTCACGTGAAAATTTTTTTTAAATTTTCTAACGTATAGATCTGATGCTACCACCGCTGGAAATTCACTGAAAAAAAGGCCAAAACTATACAATATGTAAATCTGATGTGACGGAAATCTTCAAGAGCTTCTTCAAGTGCTTGCTTCATCTGCATTATGATGTCCGTTCCAGAGAAATGAATGAAATTGTAATCTAAGAAATTATTTCCCTCAAGCGTAAAACAGAATGAGAGTGAGATCAAATCTGGGCATTGTCCATTCCATGCTGTGGGTGGGGTCAAAAAAAGTTGCAACAGTTTCTTGTACGATGGTTTCAAGACATTGAGTAATAGCTCAACGAACGGATATAATCACTACAACTTTTGCACGGTGTAAACATTTCGAAGGAATGCTGATAGGAAAGTTGTATGCAGCCATTGACACATGTAAACTATCTAATGGTGAATGCATTTCGTTCACATACAAGTCAACACAATGATAATTTCATCTGAAACAACAATCAGTAAATTTTTTTTATTTGAACGTCCGATCGTGCAAATTTACACCGAATTTGCACTTTTTTGGATGTCTTATCGAGTTTCAGCTACGTTCGGATATTATGCAAACTTGAGAATTGGATACGTCGGAGACGGAGTTTTGTTTGGTCAGGTAAGTTTGACTGTAGACGCAAAAGATACAAATGCGGATAGAGAGAGGAGAAAGACACGAAAGATACTTATTTTCAGTTGTTTGCAACTAGAAGCTCATTAAAGTTCAGCAATGCGATTAATACATGGGAATAAGCGGTTTGTTGACTTATTTTTTCGGATGAGGAACACGTTATGTCATATCAATCTTTGAAAGAATATCCTTGCGTTTGGGATTGGAATATTATATTGCCAAAATTTTGTTGTAACCAATAGAAGTATATTTGAAAAGTTGTCTATAGTTAAAGAAGTTGAGAACAAACGTATTGCCTGGGTAAAAGTGCGAGCAGCGCCATACTTTTTGTAGAAAGATTCATTGATATTAAATGATAAAATCACAAACTTTTTGTCTTATGATAAGAGAATAAAAAACGGAAGTCGGCAAATGGTCAAAGATGCCATTCGGTGTGGAAAAAATGCCAACAATGTGATCATGACTTCTTTTGATTCTTTTTACGTATGCCTTCTCTGCCAGAATTACTACAATTTTGGTGAGAGCATAGTGCAGGACTCATGAAGCTATTTGAAACAATATAAGCATTGGATCCAACCCGGTTCCTTTTTCGTTTCATACAAATTTTCCAAGCACTCAGTACACACATTGTTGTGATCTCAAATTGGACTGGAAACAATTTCCTGAGAAGATGAAAACCCTGCTTTTGAAGTATTCAGCTTAAACTTTTCATGAGCTGCTTTTGTTTTAACTCGATTTAATGTTTTGGTATTTACAGTGTACCAATAATGTCTTCGTACAGCAGATTTTTGAAAATCAAGTGATAGAAAACAACAAATTGCCGCAAGAAATTTGAAAAAGTTTTGATGCAAGTTTATTCATAAGACGTTTGTATTTAATTTAGAAACAGAAATTAATCCATTTAGATTATTCTATACCAAGTTTTTATTAAAACTAAAAAAAGTCGACAATTTGCCTCAAATAATGTCTTCGTACATTAAAGTTTTTGCTTGCCCTTCGATCTCTTTGCTTATAGTTATCGACCATAATCACATATTTTCCACTCATAACGGTTTGTAGTGACGTATACAAAGGGACACAAATGTAAACTTTGAGTTTCGCTCAGTGTGATTCCAAATAATGCCTGGTAAATACTTGTCGCTGGAAGAGCGTAAGATTTATGTTTCTTAGACGGAGAGATAATTAAAACTCTTGTTTCATTTAATAACACCAACTTTATAAATTTATATTTATTATATTCCTGGTATACAATTTATATTGTATACATGAACCGGTATTCAAAAAGGCACCCCAATGCAGCCTCACATTGGGTGATAGGAAACAGAGGCTTGTCCGTACCTTTTGACGCGAAGAAATAACTCTTCCTCTTCAGGACAATTTCACAACTATTTATATCACTCATCGCCTACTTGGTTTAATTTAACTCAATTCAAAATATCAATGTCTACTTTGTTTACTTTAATTCAAAATAATTATGTCTACTTTGATTGTGTTAATTCAATGTGTGTGATTTGTATATTGTGGGATCGATTTGGGTAAGTGTAAGACGTAAGCTCATAGTAAATTTACAATACAAAGGACCAAAATTATACGCGGGAATAGTCTAACTACTATCCCGGAGCTGTTCTACTATCCAGTCTGTAATCTGTCGCTTTAAAGATGAAGTCCGGGTAGAAAATAAGCCCAAAGCAGGACGCCCTGCAATTCTCACTGATAAAGATCGGTTACAAATTAAGCGTATGATTGCCAAGGATCCGTTCATAATTGCGCCAAAAATTATTACGCACCTCCTTCAATCCAAAAAAAAGTCCACCCAAAGCCAGTATAAAAAGCCATGATTGATTTAAGTCTCGTACACTTCGCAGGAAGCCACTGGTACGTGAAGTAAACCGAAAAAAACTTTTGGACTTTGCTCGGTACTACGAAAAAGAATCTCTCTAGTTCTGGCGCAATGTCATATTCTCTGATGAGTCCAAATACAATAATTTTGGGTCTGATGGGGGACCTGAAGTATGGAGAAAGCCAATAGAAGCTCACAACCCAAAAAGACACCAAAACTGTAAAGCACGGTGGCGGCGGCGTAATGTTATGGGGCTGAGTGTCTGTCAGCGGGGTTGGACAGTTGGAAATTATTGAAGGAGTTATAGACCATCGTGCACATATCGAAGTTCTTGAAAAAAATTTAGAGCCAAGTGTAAACAAAATTGTGCGTTTTATTATTTTATTATTAGAGGATTATTATTTTCAACAAGACAATGACCCCAAGCATATGGCTCATAATACTAGGATGTTCTTGGCATACAAAACTCCACACTTGCTGAAAGCACCATCGCAAAGTCTGGACCTCAATCGCATTGAGAACATGTGAAACATGCTCGCAAAAGGATCAGAACTCATCATTTTAGTTCCAAATATAAGTTGAAACAGACTCTTCAGGAGGAATGGGCGAAAATAGACCCTGTCTACACAAAAAAAAACTAGTAGAATCTATGCCACGCCGCCTTAAAGCAGCGATTAAAAATAAAGACTACCCAATAAAATATTAACAAAAAATGTACAACTATGTATCTTTAGTTTTTAAATTTTTTTATAAATTGTTTGGAGGCAAATTGTCTTGAAGGCGAATTGGAGGCAATTATTATTAGTTAATAAGTTAGAAACAAATAATTGAATCCATTTCAATTTCCACTTCAAGTTTTTGTTTCTAAATTAAATAAAAACGTTTAATGAATAAACCTGCATTGAAACTTTTTCAAGTTTCTTGCAACAATTTGTTGTTTTTTATCACTTGATCTTCAAATAGCTGCTGTACGAAGACATTATTGGTACACTGTATATATTCCTGTCCAGTTAAAACGCAGGCTTCCTGCTTTCGCCGAACCGTCGAGCTGGAAAATTTTGGAATCGGTTTTGACTCCTCTAGTAGTTTTGTAGGGCATCATCTGGATGTCTCGAAGTTGATGGCAGCGGTTGTGGTTGAGCTTCAGTTGAATGAGCTGATGAAGGTAATTCTTGAATCAAGTCGGATATAGTGAAGAACTGATCTGGGATTCCATTTGGGTTAAATGGAATTATCCCACAAGCTTTAGAGCAAGACGTGGCATTCCTTACAATTTCGGGAATCCAGCTTGTGATAGTTCTATTCTTGTGTCTGAGCGTCCATGCATTGGTTTTTCAGATGAAAAAGGGTCTTCAAAGGTTTAAAGAAACTACTCTCCAAGGGTTGAATCGTTTGCGTGGTACGACTATGCGAACAAATAATAATTACAAAATGTCCACTAGTTATGTCCAAAAGGTCTTCAGAATTGGTATGGGAAGTGTGGACAGCTAAATCAAAATTGTTTTTCCAGTCTTTGGTTTTTTCGACAGAAAATGTTCCAGAAACCATCGCATAAGTAGGTCTGGATTGATATAAGATGACTTTTTGTTGATGTAAACGTGGACATAGTTGGACAAACCATAAGCTAATTCGGATTTCTCACTGACTTTCACAATTATTACTTGGATAGGAAACTGCATTCTGCACTACAACTCTACTACAACAAGCAACACCAAAATCGTTTCTCGCTTTTCCAGAGGTGTTATCACTTGAACGTTCTTAGCTTCTTTCATTATTAAAAATTTTGCAGGTTTATTAATAAGATGGATCCCACTCTCATCGATGTTGCAGATATTTTCAGGTTTTTTTGTTAAATTTTTTTTTCTCCCTTGCAACTTGCAAGAGTTTAAAAATGCAGCAACTTCTTATGTATTTATTCCCTGAGCTATAGAAACCGATAGACCTTCTGCTCGACGCCCCGAAATATCTGTATTTCTTTCTAAGAAGGAAGTAAGTTTGCCCAGCCATTTCTTTTTCCTTCGAAATCTTTACTTGATCCCAACCTGCTCTGCAAATGGATAAGCAAGTGAAAGAATGATCTCACGACCAGGAGCGAAGCCAGTACTAGTTAGACGTTTAATGTACGATGCTAATCGTTTCTCCTTTTCTTTTCCGAGACATGCTAGAAAAATACATAATTTATTTGTATTAATTACCATACAACTTATATTCGCAAGAGCAAATCAATATAAGTTTAATATCATAGAATAAATACCTTCAGGGCCTAGCCCGTATTTCTTAGTATTTCCTGTCTTGAGCCGCCTAGAAAGGGTACGAATCGGTATGCTATAGCACCCTTAAGCTTCGTTATTTGAAATTTCACATTTTTTCTCAACTTTCTCTATGGCTAAAATTTAATTTTCCGTGGTCAATTGCTCTCTGATAGCTCTTTTATTCCTTACGTATTTTCTCGGCATCTTATAAAGAATTGAATGGGTCTCTAGAAGATGGGCATATGTTACAAATTTGTCGTTATTGGTTTTTTCGTGGAAGAAGGACAAATGTAGCATGGTAAACAAGTAGGTAAGAGTTTAGTTCCCCTCACAGACGCTAGATATCGGAAATATTCATCGCCAGTATGGAAAAAGTGCAAAGAACGTGGAAGATGGGCGTATGTGACAATTCCCCTCCGCTCTAGTCTCTGTAATCTTAACATTCTCCTATCACTCTCGTTAGTGTTCCGTCGCCTTCTTCGTTGTTTATCATTCGTATTTGTTATCCTATTTTTAATTCCTTTACTATTGTGTGTGCGAAGTCTGAATAATATTGTGTAATGGGTGATACAAATTTGTCGGTAAGTGAATGCAGCAACCTGAGTTCTGGCAAGAGATGTGTTTTAAACATTGAACAGTGGCGTGATAAGAACCTGAAAGCTCTTAGAAATGCGGGCAAGGAATACGTAAACAAGCGTGGCAAAGGCAAAATTGTGGCAGCGAAAGAAGCTCCAGTGCAGGTGCGAGGATGTCAAGTAAGTTGCACGAAGATTGGATGCCGATCACTTTCTCTAGATTACGTCCACAACTTGTTTGAAAAATGTTATGAACTTGACTATAATGGTCAAACACTTTTCCTGCTGAAATTCATCAATCGTAGGGAGCCAAAGCGCAGGAGAGCATGCTACACAGACGCGACTTCACAGAAAAATGTACGGTTTGGCTACAATGTCAAAGGAAAAGCAGTTTCAGTTGTTTTCGATCTCTCTCAAACGTATCCGTGTTATTCAGTTAAAATTAAAAGACGGTGATGTAGCACCCAAGGATAAGAGAGGAAAACATATGAATCGGCCTCGGGCTATGAACTACGAAGATAGAAACGTTAAACGACATATCGAAAACTTTCCTACGATTGAAAGCCACTACAGCCGACGTTTATCGTCAAAGCTGTGCTTGAATATGGACCTCTCTGTGAGGAAAATGCAAAGCCTTTTTCTACAGGCACATCCTGAATCTACTAAGCTTGTACCGGACAATTTTCAATCGGGAGTTCAACTTGAGATTCAGAACCCCACGTTCCGACACATACAAAAGTTGTGACTTGAACTATGTTAAACTCATTGCTGCACCGAATGACTAGGAACGAAAGAAAATAGAAGAAGATAGTGCAATACATCATATGCAAGCGGATGCAGATTACAAACAACTTGCTGATGACGGAAAAAACTCCAGCTTTATAACCCTCTGCGTCGATCTACAGCAAGTCCTGTTCACTCCATATTTATCACATTCGGACGTTTATTATCAGAGGCAATGCTCTAATTACAACTTCGCAGTTCACAATATGACTAGTAACACATCTAATATGTTTCTATGGCATGAAGTGACTGCTAAACGGGGCTCTAAGGAAACTGGGTCATGTATTTTGAAATACATAACTTCAAAATGGAAGCCGCTGAGTGCAGGTGAAGAACGAAAACTTATTGTATGGTCAGATTGCTGTGTCGGCCAAAATAACAATAAAGTTATTCTTACTTTGGATTTTTTCCTCATCAAAGCCAGATATTTTTCCGAAATACACGAAAAATTTATGACATCTGGCATGACATGACATGACATTTCGCACTAATTGAACGTAGAAAGAAGAGGACAAAAGCTTTAGTACCACAAGATTGGAAGTACATCATCGCTTCATGGTACAGTTTTTGGTTAACGAAGAACATAAAAAATTTTATCAGAATTCGCCAACTGAGTAACAATGTCTTGTTTAACATGTTTTCCTACAAATTGTTTAAGTGTATAAATTTTTTGAATATGTATTTGAAAGTTTCATGGTGTTAATAAATATTATTCAAAAAATCAAAAATGAAACTTATAGTATTATTGTTACTATCCAAAACGATTGTGAAGAAGGGCATATGTTACACTTGATGTTCATTAGATTCTTAAGCTGCGCGCTTTCTTTTTTTCATTCCTCCTGTAAAATTTTAAATTTGTAACATATGCCCTTCTTCTAGAGATAACCCATTCAATTGAAAAGCCTCCAAAGATTACACAAAGGCTTCACTTTTGCAAAAGGTGGCATCTTTCCTCATTTCGCGGGGGAGATGCCATGCAGTTAGACAATGCTTAATTAATATCGAATATGGCAAACTATAATTTCGATAAGTTAAGAACAAGTCAAAAAACATATTCAATCCAGCAATCCTTACCTTACTGTGCCTTTACTCCACTTATACACACACAAATTATATTGTTACACACATCTTTCCAGGAAAAAAGTCTCACACTCAGTTGTCAGATCGACATGTGTCAGCGCGTATTAGAAATATCAATTCAATATAATTTTTACCATGTAACATTGCGCACCGTAGGAATACGCTAACATTGTGAAATTTTATTTTCAAAATAATTCCTTAGTTGCTCTAACACAAATTCTGTCCACATCGAATTTAAATTATTATGGAAGCGGGTAGAGTTGATGTTGATATATAAACCCGAGAACATCATACTGTCGTCGAGCTCAGCTGGTTGAGGTCTTTAAAGCCACTTTGTAGAAAAGTCTAAAGATTGATTTTCATCATAATTTCCATACAAACACATTAATATATATGTTTTAGTACATATACATTCTATACTAAATAAAAGGTACACCCCATTTAATATGGTCAGAAAATATGAAATATACTTTTCAATATTCAACCAGATTTTTAAAGCATTTCGAACGTGATCGAGCATATTTTACGCTTTCTTGAAGTGTCAATACGCAAAATTTTCGTAATTGGGCACCACAAATCCACACGTCAATGTTGAAGAGCGATGACATTCACCTAAAGTTACTGTATATGTCGAGCGCTACCAGGAACTTGTACGCAGTGTTTGGCAAATAAGTCGCCCAAAACTTGTGTGCAGGACCTCTGGTTCAGGCAAGACGGTGTTATTTGCTACAGTACTGGTATGTCAATGGGTTTTCAAAACCAATACTTTCCAGAAGATTGATTTCAAACCGTTTGAAATGTGATTATAGTTCGCCAACCGCGAAAACCAAATTTGACTCCACGAGCTTGTTTTTGGTGTTATTTGAAACTTATGGTCACACGCTGATAAACCTGATGTTCTCACAAAACTTAAACCTAATAAATGCCTGGATAGTGCACTTGTTATATCCGAAATACTTTCGGATATTTCGGGAGAGTTCGTACATAAGGCCTTGAAGTATGCAGTAAAGATAAGGGGTTAAGGCGGTGCCAATAATGTGCAAATAAATTGTTAAAGTCCAAAATTACTGAAAAAGACACAAAGAATTTATTTTTATGCATTTTATTCATTCTTTTTTAATCTTTCTTCGCCACAAAAATCAACCAGTGTAATGAACAAATTAAAATAAATAGGATCCACCCCGTTTTGAAACTTTTGATATTAGATTACTTTTTCAATTGGTAAAACATAGATTTTGATTAATCTTACTTCCAAAATCCACCTTAAATATACAACAACGAAGATTTATATATATAACAGGAAATTCATGAGGTTTGATTTCCATAGGCTTTTTTGACAGAGCACACGTGACTCCTGTCAAACTACAATGTAAATTTTGTTTAGTTTTGTTTGACAAATTATCATGGAAAGATTTAAACTGCAACAAAGTGTCCAAATTATTCAGCTGTAGAACGAGAACCAGCGTTCTGTGAGAAATATTTTTCGTTTTACCCAAACAACTATAACCAACACCATCCACAAGTTTGAAACCCAGCACATATTATTAGATGTTACTCGAGCAACAATCAGCTCACATCCAGCACGTAGTGAAGAGAATATAGCGGTTTCAACTAAGAATTTAGAGAACTTGGCGTACGGAACTTTTGCGTATAGATCTTGGTTTTAAGGTGTACAAAGTTCAACTCATGCAAGAATTGAAGACGGACGGCTAATCGTGTTTTTGGTGAATGGGCTCAGAATAAGCACAATGAAAGTCCGCTGTTTTATCACAAAAATTTTGTGCACTGATTAGGCGCATATTTTGCTCCATGGATATGTCAATGATCAGAATTGTCGTATTTGGGGTAATGAACAACCTTAAGAGCTTCAACAGCTATCACCAAGGCCACAGAAGTTCACAGTTTGTTGTGGTTTGTGGGCGCTGGTATCATTGGTCCATATTTATTTAAAATTTGTCTGGTCAGACCGTGACCGTCAATGGTGATCGCTAGCACACAATAACAACGGATTTTTCACTGCCTGAATTTGAAACCCTTGGTCTCGTTTTCTTCGTATCGTTTACTTTGGTTTCAACGAGATGGCGCTTCATTGCATGCAGCGAGAAACACAATGGACTTTTTGAGAAATCATTTTGGTGAGAACCTGAATTCACGTTTTGGACCAGAAAATTGGCCGCCTAGGTATGTGGCATCACTCTTTTAGATTATTTTCTTTGTTACGCAAAGGCCAGTGGGAGTGGAGGCTCCTCTGGCTGAAAAGAAAACCATTGATAAAAAACTAGCATCTAATAAACCCCCCAAATCAGAAGAACCAGACCGTCATATGTCACAAAGTGTCACGTGACATTAGGGAGCCAATTATTGATCATCATAGACTTTTCGGGGTGACTTTTTGGAGAGCTCATCAAAGAAGAGAGTGCTTGATTGACCATGTCTGGAAAATGTTGATCCTTTGCTACGATCACCTCGCGTTGAACCTCTTTTGCTGCTGAAGAATCAGTTGACGGTCGTGGTGTTGTGATGGGAGAACACTGAGTGGATGAAGGCCGCCCCCGTTTTCTTTCAAGTAGCATTCCTGTTCCTGGTGAAACTTCAGTGATCCTTGCCTAAAATGTTGCAGATCAAGATGATGCCTCCGACAACCTTGATATTTTTAGAACAATATCAGCCAGCTATTAGTAAGTGCCAGGTCTACTGCATGAAATATAATGCGTTGCGTCAATTTTTTCCATTTCATAAAAATCTGATAGAATACTAACAAAAAATCTACTTTGTAAAGTCCTGCTGCGTACGTGTTATATTTTATATTATTTCTGGATGCCTGATTTAGACCAATTTTTTTATATTGGTCAAAATTTGAGTCGATTGGCAAAGCCTTGATGCCTGTTCATTTTGTTGCATCGAAGTCCTGTTCTTTGTTAACAAATTATTTGAAATGGCCGCTTGTTTTCTTCTTCAGAAGACAGACTATGTTCTTATTCAATCTTTTCCCCAAAAATTGTTCTATTCATATTGTGCATATTTGGTTAACCATCTCGCCTCCTTCTTAACACAACAGCTTCTCTCGGGCCTTCATTTCGCGTAACAAGCTCCTCCAACTGTCTCGGTCCATTGACAGCGTCTACCAATTTTCAAACCCAAAAATCGAAAAAAAAAATTTTCAAATCAAAAATCAAAAATTATTTGATACAGTAGGTTACGATCAATACTGACTTATGCTCGTTAAATTCAACGAAAATCTGCCAAACGTTCATGTTGATCCTCCAGCATTTCTGAAAAACCCGTAAGCCGTAGGAAGTAGTAGTATGCCTCTATAATTTTCGCACTGCAGCTTGTTACCTTTTTTGATGGTAGGAACTAAAATTGATTGGCTCGACTCATCGGCATATGTTGTTCTTGCCAGATTTGCTGGAAGATTTTTTGGATAGCTTTCTGAACAGTTCTCCCACCTTATTAGGTGAGCTCCACTGGCATATCATCGATGCCCGGCGCTTTATTATGCTTTTGAGTTTTGATGACGGCACAGACTTCATCCAGAGTTGGTGGCGAAGCTCTCCAGGAATATTTATGCCTGCAGGCTCCGATGTTTCGGAACTATGCTTCATATATCCTTCAGTATGAAAACTATCTTTCCTTAATCCTGCTTTCATCAATGATGATGTTGCCGATGTCATCATGGTAGAGTATGGTCTTGGACAGATGACCCCGCTTCGAGCTTTTCACTACTTTGCGTGGCGCGAAAGACTTACATCAATGCTTCACAAATAGCCCATATAGTATTTTTATTTTGTCTGAGACTAGGTGTTCATACTCTTCTATCTTCGTCCTTGTTTTCCCACCTTAATAATGTTTGTACGTCCAATAGTATTCGCAAACGAACCCTGGGATTAGTCATCGATCTAATTATTTCTTTCAACCTGAGCCTCTGAACATCTCACCTGTTTTGCTACGGTTTTAATTGCCACTTTCACTTCCACTCTTATTTTGTTTCTTGTTTTTAGCAGATATCTGATTGGATGGGAGTTAGCTGGTTGTCGAGGGTGTCCTTGAAATTTTTAGCAACAGACGCCGTTTGTAGCCTTTTGATGTCGATTTTTCGTAGAGAGCTGGTTTTCTTCGAGTTCGCCTCAGACATGTGACATTGATATATTTGTTTAATCAAGTAGTGATACGAGTCACAATTGGCTCCTCGGTTTGTGCGAACATTAAGTATCCCCATGGCCCTCGTCTATCTTCTTTACTGATTTAGTGTTTTCCCATTCAGTGATACCAAGGCTGTCTTATGTATGCGTCGATGTCGGAAGCAAGTCGAACGTATGATCACATTTCTGCTACAAGTAAAGCCAATCAGGCGTTGGACGTTGTTGTTTGTTTCGTGGAGGGTGTATCCTCCAATCGTTTCTCGATGAGCTAGCTCATGGCCAACTTGTGTGCATTTATCAGCCAAATTTTAAAGAATTCGCTTTCATACGGATCACACACAACCACTCATTAGCTTACTTTGAGTTCACAACATATCCTTTTAACTCCCTGTCACAATTAAAGCAACTCCGAATTCTGAATGTTGCATGTGGTCTCATATCTGGAATCATAATTCCAGTCCAGTTCGTTTCCTGGAATGCCAGTATGTTAAATTTATATTCGCTGGTCAGTTGTGAAAGGTCCTTAACAGCGTCAGGGTTATTCAGTGATTTTTCATTCCAGGATCCAATGTCATACTCATTTTTTGCTGCGAGGTCGTTGTTGTAGATTCAAGCCATCACAAGGCTGTGCTGCAGGTTTCGAAACAATAAAGGGGTTGTACAGGGACGGGGAGTTAACCCGTCGCCCAACTTCCACTCCGGTCGCATAGTTATTATTGTGATTCCTTTATGAGGCGTGGATCGCTTGCCTTCACTCTCTTACGTCCTGACAAAGAAATGTAAGAAGAAATTAGTAGCAGGGCTGTAGGTGTATCTACAGTTATTGGCATTTCTCGGTATTTAACCCTCAGGGGGTACACTTACGAGGCTTACTTATTCAAGTACACTGGGTATGGCAGACCCATGCATCTTGAATTATTAATTTCTTTGCATTGAAGCGATGGATTTACAATTTTTTTTTCAATCGATTTGTCAGACGATATAGAGTACGAATATAATTATGAGAATGTCATAAACATAGTAGACTACTAGATATTGTGTAAAATACTGAGAAAGAATCGTCAAAAGGTAATATTTTCTATGAATGCTCGTATCTCTGTGACATAAATCGATAAAAATGTTTTTCCAACGGCATATGAAAGAAAAATTAGAGTATTTTTGAGTGTTCTTTCTGATATTTAGCTTCGTTGAATAAAACACATTTATTTGGCGGATTTAAATTGGATAATTACCAAATAAAAAAAATTGTAAAATTTGAAAAGAAAATTATCATCAAGTAAAAACTATTTATTTTGGAGTTTAAAAATAAATTAACAAGAACAGAAATACCTGTCGAAAGAAGACATTTTAGCAAATTTTTTTTTGTCTCCTTTACATAACTATGAATTATAATTATTGATTCAATAGTACTTAATAGAAATATGGTATCAAAAATTTTCTATCACGTGTATTTTTTTACCATGGAATTTTTAAATAAAATTTCTTTTATAGCATTATATTTTAATCATATATTTATTTATTTTCATAATTCTGGATACAGACCATGAAAAAACATTAAAACGTATATTACAATATGTTTTTTACTTATTAATAGTATTTTACTTTGTGGTTTTCTTTCTTTTCATATTTTCAAGTGGAGTTTCGCGCCGAATAAACCAGCAAAAATTAACAAGCATTCCTTCTGACCATTTTCCGTTGTAGTGCCTCTCTATGTGCTTAATATCTAGATGAAACCTCTCACCATGTTCATCTGATACTGCTCCAAAGTTAGGTGGGAAGAAATCCAAGTGAGAGTCCAAAAAATGAATTTTTAAAGACATGTTACACCCTAAGTCATTATACGAAGAAATAAGTTATGTGACAGTATCCTGGTAGTTTTCACTTTTTTTGTTTCCTAGAAAATTATAGCACTCTTCGACGAAAGCAGTCCATGCCCTTTTTTCGGGTTCGTTCAGTTTTATTGTAAAATTTGTGTCCTTCATGAGCTCGCGTATTTAGGGACCCACAAAGATTCCTTCTCTTAATTTTGCATCGCTGATTCGGGGGAATTTTGTCTTTAGATACTGAAAGCCTTCAACATCCTTATTCATGGCTTTAACAAAATTCTTTATAAGACCCAGCTTTATATGGAGTGAAGGAAGAAAAATTTTTTCACTTGGAATTAAAGGTTCTTCATTAACGTTCTTGAAACCAGGCATCATATTCGTTCTTCGTGGCCAGCTTTTTACTACGTAGTGTTTATCTCTCGCCCGAATATCCCACTCACACAAAAAACAACAATATTTTGTATATCCTCCTTGTAGGCCAGTTAACATTGCTACAACTTTAAGATCAGCGCAAATGTTCCACATATACTGTGAATATTTAATTTTTCCCAATAACAACTTCATATTTACATAATTTTCTTTCATATTTGTTGCATGTGCGAGAGGAACTGAAGGATATTTATTGCCATTGTGAAGTAGGACAGCTTTTAAACTTATTTTAGATGAATCAATGAAAAGTACGCCACTCTTTGGGTTCATCAGGAAAACCTAGTTCTTGTAGAAGGCCGTTAGCTTTATTACAAAATACCAAATCATTCTCTTTGGTGAAGTAACTAACAAATTCTTCATGTCTGTTTCGAAAATATGAGAACCTTGTATTTTCCTCTAACACATTCCATTGTTTAAGTCGTGATCCAAGAAGTTGAGCCTTTGATTTTGAGGGTCCTAAATCTCGAACAAGATCATTCAAATTTGACTGAGTTAGTCGATGAGGTTTTTCTAAGTTTATAGATGACGCTGAAGAAATAGATATGGTACTTGATTGAGTAAGTTGAGGAGAAAAGTTGCCACCAATCGGAGTCTCATCGCTGTTATTACGCAGTGAAGGCAAAATATCTTTGCTTCGAGGAACTGGTTTTTGTGCAGATAGTATTTCTGGATATTGAATCATATTTTTATTTTTTTTTCGTATATCCCTTTGTTTTGGTCATACAAAAATAGCAATCGTTTTCATGGTTTTGTGGTTCACTTCAAATCATAGGCGTTGCGAAGGGCATGGTCTTATGACTTCCTCTAAGCCAACCACGTAAGGTTCTTGAGCAACTGCTGCAGCACATTTTCGGGAGCCAACTTTTATCCCTCTCATCAACCAGAAACCCAAAATAACGCTGATAGACACTTTTAACGAGACTAGACAAACCATTTCTCTAGGCTTTTATAGTAAATTCACCACAAATGTAGCAAAACACATCTGGAGAATTTTTGCAATTCCTTAGCATTATGTACCTGCAATATAATAAAAATTGCAATAAAATCAAAGCAATATTCCTATCGTCTGACTTTATTTTGCACTGTAACTGAGATTATTATGTAATTTTCACCACACGTACCAATATTGTTTGAAACTTACCAAAATATTCCGTGTAAATCCAAAACAATCACTATACAACTTTTTAACGTACTGAGCGCCACGAAGTCACAGCGACAACTGCACCGGCGCATATGTTCGTATAAAAATGACTCAGTCGGTATTGTTCTCTCTCTTTCTATCAGTACGAGTCGTTTTTTTCTGCATAACCGCTATCTCAACTAAATGAATTTGCGCTAACGCACGAACAACAGAAAAAAATGTAGAATTTTAAGCTATTAAAAAAAATTTTTTTTTTAAGACTATATACGTGATAGCAAAAAAATAAAAACAGATCTAGATTTAGGATATTGAATACTTCATACTGATCATATTTTTGTTTAAAGGAGTTTTTTGTTGCAGACCAGTGTTATCAGCCATTAAATCGTAAGTTTCCTGACCGTCAGGTAAATCCTCTCCACCAAAAAAAAATTCAATCTGTGAGCGCAATGACAATCGCAACGTGGGTGAAATGAGTCTTATTTGTAGTTGTGGCTTGATAAGAGACAAACATAGTTCTAAAGTATAATCTCTACGACGCATAGGACGATTCGTCTTAATTGAATTATAAATTATAAATGAATTGACGTTTTCCTGATCTAACATACCATAAAAATAACGCATTGGCCATCTACGTGTTTTACGGGTAGTTGAAAACTGGTGATATTTTTGATCAAAACTGTCCGTACCCCCTTTGGTATTATTGTAAAAATCGACAATTTCAGGTTTTCCAGTTTATTAGCTTATTTTAGCTGTTTTATGGCATGAAGATAGTAATAAAACAATCTTTTTACCCTTAGGAATATATGAAACGAGTATTTTACTATCATTATACGCGAAACGAATCTTTTCTTCTCTCGATGGAAATTTAAAAGCTGCAGGAATTCTTCTAGTGTATTTTTGTGTATTGTTCTTACCATTGTTAAATTGTACTCTCTTAATAATTTATCACATATAGAGATGGAAGTAAACCACCCATCACAAGTAATATTTCGTCCTGTATCATATATAGGCTCTGATAATTTTCTAAGCTAGTAAGACGGTACACTTTCAGAAGCATTTCTATCAACTATTACACCAAAATATTGTATAGTATTATATAAATAATGCGTTTCAGCATCGCTTAGCGTTACTACCTTCAGACCATACCGCGAAACGGAAGCAAATGTTCATCTATTGTACATAGTAAACCTAAATTATAATTTTTTTTTACAATTGTTGATGAATTTATCCCAAACTTCTCTAACATTTGCAAATTTATCTATGTGATTTCTGTCATGACGAGTGCTTTTATCATCGAATCGCATACATGAAATTATGAATTTGATTCTGGCAGGCATGGTCTTTCTAAAAATTGACATACTATATAGTGACCAGAAACATGCAGTACTAGTATGATTGACTCTGTATAAACCGGCAAAATACAATAGACCTATCGTCGCCTTCAATTATATTAAATTTACTGTTTTATGAAATGACTGAAGCTGCTCATCGTTTGCTTTCAATATTGCAATACGACGATTTATTTCATCCTTTGTATATTTCAAAACTATTTCTGAAATTCTATCTTCAAAAAGAACACTCCAAGCTTCTATTGGAGTTTTTACAGGAGCGGCTTGTCCTATTGGAGATGAGATGTGGACAGGTATGTTACGTTTACCTCGACCTTCAGGTAATTGATGGTGCCATTTGAATCGATCTTTCCCACGTAGGTAGCCCGCCACTCTCGTTGTTTTCTGTTACCTGTACTAGAACCTTCTCCTTCTTCAATGCCCGATGATTCACTATTACGGTCTTCTTTCTCCTCTTCTTTACCCTCTTCTTCGCTTTGAGATTCATGAGATTATTCCTCGAATGTGTCTTCGAGCTCACTTTCACTTTCTTCATCGTCATACTCGTCACTTTCTTCGTAGAAATGTGTAATTTCTGACGCTTTACGAGTATGGTATCTTGTCTCCATTTCCAACTAGAATAAATTTATAAAATATATATACACGTAGAATTTACAACTTTGAAGAGCTTTTTGATTAAAATGTATCAAAGAATAATGAGTATAGAATAATTTGAGAATGGTTCACTTACCAAAAAGATCGAGCAGTTGCCACTTGTATTGAAATATATTTGTAGTTATATTTATGTACATATAAATACTAGTTCACTCACTTATTTGCAGTATCAAAAGATGAAAAATGTATGAATTTACTGTTTACAATTCATTTACCTTAGAAAAATTTTCACCGTGATTTTATAAATTCTCACATTAAGTGCACACAGGGTAGGGTATACCCACAGACTAAATTCCTGGTTGGTTAGAACTTTGAATGTTTCAACGTTGCAGACAATTTCCAGGCGGGGAAATTTGTCGTAGTGAAGCTAAACTTTTTTCCCCGCTATATTAGCACTCTGTTTAATCGACTGTTGGAGAAGGGCAAACAATTAAATTAAGTACTCGGGTATACTTTACCCAGTGTACCTCCTGAGGGTTAATGTCCCATAATTTGGGACCCAATATGCGACCCTGAAACCATTTGCTATCATTTATTCGTGGGATTAAGGATGAGGAACCTTAGAAGCTGTTGGCTGGTGACACACGGGAGTCCCTCCTCCTTTCTCAACCTGGCTTGCGACCGTCTATGCTGGAATTATTTGATTAATCTTCCTGCTACCTATATGGCCGAAGATAACAGCTGAAGATAAGAAGATGAAAAATAATATCAAAAAATAACATATGCCCCAGGGCATTCAATCTATTGCAGAGTTTGAACACATATGCAGAAGCATTTCTGTTATCATCCAATATTAGGCCACTAAACTCCCTCAAGACGAACAACTTGATTTCCAAAAGTTTGGCTTTCCCTTCAAATATTGCTTACAAAGAATGGAGTGAGTGAAAACCTAGAATGGAATGATTTGCATGTCCATTCACATGCATTGAAGACCAAATAATCAGCTAGTTGCCAAACACCATGTTACACGGTTGCCTCTAAATCCTTGAGTTCCAACTCTGTGTATGATTTATGGCAGACAAAAGTTTGTCCGTTGGCGGCAAAAATGTAAAATTTCGATTCATCCGTAAATAATGCCTTGCGGCCGAAGTTGATATCTTTAAAAATATCCTGTTTAGCCAAAGCAAAACGACCTTGTTGATGTGATTGCCAATGAATGGCTTCTTGTAATTAACTCGGCCGTAAAAGTCATGCTCTCGTAAAACCAGGCGAATTGAGTCAGCACTAATGCCTTACACAATGACTTTTTTATTACTTACTGACTTTTTTGACTAATTACTAATGACTTTTATCTCGATAGCCAATTTTGGGGCTGATAATTTCGGGTTGTCTTTAATTTTCCGCACAATATAGCTATATCAACTGTCTTGAAAATGTTGTTTAAACGTTTTCAGTCCTTATCATGTACTCGACGCTTGTGTACTAAAAGCGATTTTGAGCTTGAATCGCTTAAATTGACATCTTCTAACGAGGCTTGCCATTTTCCAAATGAAGGAGTGTTAATTCCTGCAGCTCAATAGTTCATCGTCCCATTGTCGATCGTCTCAGGCGACCTCTAAAGCCCGATAAAGACTGGTAACCACTCTGAGTTAGCTGTGAGTAAAATTATTTATGCTCAATTCGTTCTCCACCTCTAAAATTTCCCTTTTTTTCTGCAAGAGAATAAAATTTAATCCAATTTCGCATTCACTCACTTACTACTTGCTTTTGTTTGCCAGCAAGTATTAAGGGGCATACCCGTATAAAGATCCCTTATATCCTTTAAAAATTTTGGAAACGTGTTGATTGAAATGACTGTGATCCACCATGTAACGCATTGATTTCTTGACTGCAAATTTAACATGCAGTTAATCAACAATTCATTAAATCCTTATCGCAAATTTTCGAACACGCAAAAAGGAATTTTCTGCCTGCTAAATCTGCGAGATAGAGCAGATATTGAAATATAATATCAATGTCGGGTTAAAGATTTTGCAGCGAAGGTCGTCAAAGTGATGGTAGCGTTAGAGAAAAGTATTCTGCTGAAGTAAAAGTGAATAAAACAACGAATGAAACTATTTTCGAAGTAACAATGCGTTCAATCCAGTGGTAATACCTTCCACATAAAAACTACTCTGAAGATAATTTTCACGCGAGATCACTTTATGTTCACAATTTTACAACAATATTATTCCAACACAAATGTCCACATGCAATGCACTTACCTTTAACTTTATTTACAAAATCACTCTCGCTCAGAATATGTACATACGTTGTAAAATAATACAAACTCATGTCATGAAATGTTACAGACATTGACCTTCTTCACCATAATTCCATTGCCGAACGTCAGTTTGTAATTGATTTATATAGACTAACATTTACCTTTTAAGCGAGTAGTGCAGTTTTATTTCCTCATTTACACCTTTTTTAAGTACCACATATTCCCCAAGACACCCATTAAAAAATCATCTCCATCATCTTCTTCTTCTTCCACACGCTTTTTGTTTAACACATTTTTCAGATGCGTGTATGCGTGGAATTTCCGGAGCAAATACATTTTTTTTTCAAACAACATCTTTTCGGTATTCCTTTTACTTTGGTTCACCTGGAATGTGTTTCTGAACGCTCAAGTGAAGGATTTGTCCGCATACTTGGTCCTATACACACAAATGTAATTGCTAATAATTAGGGGTCCATAAATTAGCATTCATATGGTCAACTAACCACATGTTACGTATTCATTATCTTTTTTCCGAAGATAAATGGCCTTGAACTTTTTGTAAATGGGTAGTTGTCCACGGTTTCACCAGCAAATAAATGGTGTTCATTTCAAATATTTGTTACATGATAACCACTGAATTCCCTTAATTTAGTGTGCAACCGTAACTAAAGTATTTAAGACAAAATAAATTGAATTCCCAAGTATTTTTGCAAATTAGTTATTCAGCTAGGTAAGTCAAAAACGTATGTGTCTCCTCCATTGACTCTTTTTAACAAAAGAAATACATATGATCCATCGAGTCATCCATCAAAACACTTAAGAGAGAGTCTAATTTTTTTTTTTTTTTTTTTAGAGAGAGTCTAATGGATGCATTTATACCGTACACAAAAATGGAAAAAGTCCTTCATTGAAACCACATTCCAAACCGCGTGCATGGTTAGACGGTCCCAAGTTAGGTCTACTCAATAAATTTCAAAGATAAGCTGAAATTGATAACATAAAGTTTGTTACCGGTTTTTTACTGTAGGAGGATGCTACTAGCGAAAAAAGAGCAGAGGGAGGTCACAATATAAATAAAATAACGTTAACAGCAACGGGACACTGCAAGAACATGTAAGAACTATCACTGAGAACAAGCTGCTAACCAATCGAGAACCCACGGATACACTTCCATACGCGAAAGGAAAAGATAAAGATACAAGAAGAATTACTACTGTTGGCAAAAGATAGTAAAACTTTTTAATTTAAATTTCGCGCGGAAACCCATTCGTCGAAATATTTTTTTTCTAGGTTAGTATGACTGTCAGTGACATCTGTACCAAATGTCACATCAAAATAATCATTATTGTTTAGTTTACGCTTGTCTTTCTGAAGTACAAAAACTGCATTCGGCGATTTTTTCAATGAGTGAAAATATTAAACAAAGAAGTGGCACTAAATTTCTGCTGCCGAAACGTTCAAAATGATGCGAAAGCTCCTTGGTCTTTGAAAGGATAATTGTACGTCGCGATCAAGTGATTTTGATTGGTATAAATTGTTCAAAGAGTGTCGAGAACGCGTTGACAACGAACCACGTCCAGGACGGCCATCATCAACTGATGATTAACACCTCAATAAAATCAAGGAATTGACGGTTGAGAATCGACAATTAACAGTCAGAGAACTTCCTGGCACCATTGAAATGTCAGAAGGATTAGTGAAAATAATTTTAAAAAATCATTTGGGCTTAAGAAAAGTGAAAGCATGATTGGTTCCAAAATCACTCAATTTTCTTGATAAACAGCGTCGCGTTGACGTCTGCGGAACGATTCATTTCGACAGGATGTCATGAAACGTATTATAACTCGCAATGAGTCCAGGATATGCGCTTACGACCCGAAAAAAGACGATCAATCGGCCGAATATCGTGCCAAAGGTAAGCCGAAACCGAAAAAAACCACATCAACTCCGCATTCCTTTCGACCGGCCAAATTGTCAACGAGAAATACTATTTGAGCGTTATGCGTCATTTGCGTGTTTGCTATTTGTAAAAAGAGGCCGGAATTATGGGGTGACAATTTTTGGTAACATCGTTCCACAACCACCGTATTCACCTGATTTAGCTCCGTGTGACTTCTGGCTGTTCAGCAAACTCAAACGACTGCTCCGGGGAAACCTTTTTGATTCAATTGAAGACATTAAACGTGAATCGCTACGCACATTGAAGGCTTTTCCGGAAATTGACTTTAAGAACTGTTTCGAAGATTGGAAAAAAACGTTGGTACAAGTGTATTGGGACCGGGGGGATTACTTTGAGGGGGTCGAAATAGACTAAAGAATTTTATAATGATGAAGAAAGTCTTACTATTTTTTGCCCACAGTAGTACATTATAGCCTCTTCAAACTTGCATCCATCCACAAACATAAGCCTAGCGATTGTGTTGTCTTCACTTAGCATTATTGTTAAATCTCCTCGTTTGCTATCGCTCGTTCGCTTTATTTACTAATTTGTGTATTTGTTTCTCTTTCTTTGCACTGTTCGTTCGGAGTGTCAACGCTAGTTACTAGTTGGACTGTAATATGAAAATATAGGCTATGCTCATAAATAAATTTCAATGAACTCATCAAACACGGTCAACGAAAAAAATATTTCTAAGAACGTCACCAATTTTCTTTTTTATTTTTCTTGAAATCTAATTCTTTGTGCTTTTGTTTTACTAAAGACTCATAAATATTGTGACAACGCAAGGTTCAGAAGTTCTGTTAACATATATGATAACATAAATGTTAGGATATATATAACATATATATAACATATATGAAGAAGTAGAAATATGGGCATCTTTTATCTTCCTTTCTTACGTTTCCTTAATATGACGTTCCTAGATTGTTAACAAACTTGAACTGCATCTTTCAGAGATGAGTTTCGTTTTGCGTAAGTACAAAACAGATGCAAAACTTCGACCAAACTGCTGGTCTAAAGACCAATTCAACGGAGACAAGTAGAATTTTATTCGTATTGGTTAGACAAGAGAAACCCTTTCAAAGCTTTTTATTGAAATCGCAACACAAATATGAATCTACAATACTTATCCTTTCTCTATCTTTCTTGGCCGGAAACCGTCAGGCGTTACTCACATGTCTTGCAATTGATGGAAATTACCATCAATTCAATATTCCATATAATTTATTCGAGTGATTATTTACAAATGTACAATTATTTACTAGTATTATTAAATTAATATTTACGTTAGGCACTTACCTACTTAGGTTCTTACCATAGCTTAAAGCTTACGGGTTTTGCCTAATGGCAGTACCTAGAATTCTATCCTAGCCTACATACTCTATAATTCTTACTTTTGTTAAAAATTGTGATATCTCTGTATTTTTGGTTTTAGTTTTTGAGTTTGAATTTCTCAATGCTTTTTTTTAACTTTATTAAGTATTCTAAAACGCAAAGCCCGAAATAAAATTATGAAATTCTTAACTACGACTTGTATTCTACTGCAATATTTTAAGCTTATTTATTATATAATTTATCCGGATCCGGATTTGACCGGATTGTCGGCCGCTAATTATGGCGCCTCATATTTCATCATCCTTGGGGCGTCGTGCCGCCATACGTAGCATCGCCTTGCTTGGCGCTGGATCAGTCTCTTGGCGTAGAGGCAAATTAGCTCAAGCTGCCTGGAGGTACAAAAATTGGTTGGAGTAAGGTTGTCCTTATTCCATCGTATACGATCCCGTGCCAACCCGAAGGATCTTTCTATCTTGCCCATATCGCAAGTTGTATCAGACAACCATATAGGAACGGTGTAAAGAGTTATTGACCTGATTTACACTGTTAACGCAATGATTTTTAGCCGAAATGTTTGCTTACTGCTTCCTGAAAAGAGGAAACTGCTTCCTGAAAAGAGGAAACTACTTCCTGCATTATTAGTTTTCTTCAAAACAGAATCAACGTGAACACTATGGGTGTTTTCCTATCGAAAATACGATCGGATTACGGATCCTCGAATACAATAATATCGCTTTTCTTAGGTTTAACCCTCCAGCGCCACTTTGGTAGTAGCAAGGTAATGAGTACCTTTGTAGTCACGTTCTTACAAAACAGAGATTATGTTCAGATGACCAAAATGAAGAGATAAAGAGATTCAGTGTGATTCCTGGTTAACGTTCATCTCTGATACCCGGAATTTCGAACGTGAATCCATTCACGGGTAAGAGGCCTAAGATATACCCTTGAGGGACACCCGATTAGAAAGCAAAAAGTTCAGAACTAGCGCCACCAGATACCGCAAAGTCAGTACGCCCTTAGAAACTGCCCATTATCTTTATCATCTTCACCGAGAACCCAATTTGCAATTGTTTTAAGATAAATCCATTGATCCTAACCGAATCAAATGTTTGTTCTACACTTTGAGGTACGCTACCGCAAGCTTTATGCTAAACTATTTTCTTTTTACACTGAATTGGAAAACAGCCATGCATCTGCTGTGGAATGTGGTTTTTTAAAACCGAATTATATTTACAGAAAAGATCCTGTGATACTTTAGAGAAGTACTCTTTCAAGTGATTTGCCCACATAAGACAAAAAGTTCGCGGGTAAATTTCTCCTATATCTGTACTATCCAATCCTCTCGGAGTGCCAAATATTTTGGAATGTTTTCAATGTTGAGAAAAGTAGCAAATCTCATTGCAGTTGTCAGAAAGCAATGCAACAACATCAAAATAAATATCTGGAATCATTTGCAAAGTAAATTTGAACATTTTTGGAGTTTCGCTATAGTACAAGCAACGTAACTCTTTCAGGCTTCACAAACAGGGAATTACCAAAAGGAGTGTCCGAGAAATTGGAATCAGTCAACCACAAGTTCTTGAAATGACTTGTTTGTTTCACCAACTAGTTGACAGCTGTGTCATTACTTGTTTCCTGCCCTTGAAAAACTGTCGCAAAAGGGTTTGCAGCGCAGCCAGCAATGGCTTTGTCATCTAAGAGCATTGAATCGTTATGAGTGAGAACTCCTGGCAGTCGCTTCAGGCCAGTAAACTTTTTGATTGAAGAGAACTTGCAGGCACAGGATCTCATGCTTGATAGGCTCAGTTCGAGCTTCTCATTAGCAAAGTCAGGTGATCTTCTAAGCTTCTGGAGCCGATTCTCTTGGGAGAGAATAAAAAGATTTGAACTCACTGATACTCCCAGTTAACCAGATTCAAGGATTATTGATCTACAATCTTGCAACTACTTCTTCTTCTAGACTTCTATAATCTTGCAACTAATACTAAGTAGTTTCCTGAGAGCGCTGCATCTGCCATGATGTCAAGCACAACGCTCTTAATCGGAACCGTGCGTAATCAATAGCCCTTGAAGCCTCGTCTCACACCCATACAATACAGTGCTTAAATTTTACTTATTTTCAATTCAGACAATTCAAATGCAATTTCCCAGATGCACTGGTCTTATGTGGTATGTTGTTCATCAAGATTTCCTTGAAATCGGCAACCAAACACAAGGGACCAGAAAATGTTTTTCTCACAGGCATTTAAGCTTAAAAACCTAGCCATTGCGATTCCTTTAATTACTTACGTCGTTTTGCTTATAATTTCCCTATCTTGGAAAGCGTATTTCATATAGTATGAAATATACAGATATATATAAACTTATGAGGGTGGCAAATTTTGAAGCACAATGGAGTTGATGAAATAGCATGGAATACTACTGTAGATTTGTGTGACTGTTTCCATAGAAACCGGAAAAAAATAGAAAGCAACGCTTTCTACAACGCTCTAATATGTTATACAGTGGATCAATTAAGTAATTTGACAGTACCGCGGTGTGAAGATTTTTATCGGTAACTGTATGAAAAATAAATTTTGGAAAAAATGAAATGCATATATACTTACAAGGCAACAATAGTTTCCAAAATAAGAAATAAATAAATTTCTATTTTATGTACAATAAAATATTGTATTGTCTATTTTTATTTAAATTTCTATTTTAAAATTTCTATTTAAAAAAATTATAAGCCAAAATTCATAATATATATGTTAAATTCCAATTAAATATTCGGAAACATCAAATAATCATAGTAAATTAAGTAAATAAAAATCTTTTATTTTTCTTATTTAGTTTTTTGTTGGAAAACTTTTGGTTTCCCGAATGGCTTTCAGTCTTCTTGGAATAGATTCCATCAACATCCTACAATAAGAGGAATCGATTTTCTTCCATTCGTCCTCTAGAGCCGCTCGGCTTTTGAATAAATTACTCGCGATTTCAATTTGTTTTTTAAATAGGCCCACAAATTTTCGATAACTTTCATACCCGGAGATTGTGGAAGACATCACGTGAGGACAATCATACAACAAATTCATGCGCGTATTGTGAGCTTTGCGTTTTGGGTCATTGTCTTGAAAGAATTAAAATGTCTCGAAAATGCACAACTTTTCTACACTTTCGTTGAGATTTTCTTTTCAAATGGATATGTACTTGTGCTGATCGATTGTGCCATCAATAAAAAATAGCTTCCCTGGTCCAGACGGAGCCATACAGCCCCAAACCATTAATTATTCAGCTCCATGTTTTACGGTTGGTTGAAAGTTTACAGGTTTGAACTCCTGATTTGGTAGTCTCCAGACATACAAGGCGTGTCTCAAAAGGTCCCGGACTGCTCAAGAATAAAAAAATCTACGAATGATTTCAACAAAACGGAATTATTTTATTCGTTTTATTTTTCCCTTCGGCCTCTCTACACCGCGTTACACGGTCTTTAAGTGCGTCAAAAAATTTATTGAAGTCATTTTTCGTAATCATGTTTAGAATGGTGGTCGTCGACTTTCCGATGTATTCATTGCTCGCAAAACGCTTTATGAAAAAAAAGAAAGAATGGTCAAATGTAATTTTCCGAACAGAAAAAGGTCACATGGTGCCAAATCAGACAAATACGGCGAGTGTTTGACGGAAAGAATGCCATTTTTTTATCCAAAAATAGGTCACAAGCGTTGAACGATGAGCCGGCGCATTATCATGTAACAAACGCCAAGTTCCATATTTACGATAGCCTGACAGAACACGACGTATTCGCGAAGGCAAACGCTTCATAAATCCAAGATAAAACACAGCATTAACCGTTTGGACTTGTGGAATGAGCTCTTTTTGGACAATCCCCTTGGACTTGTAAAAATCAAATCGGTATTTATTTGACTTTTGACTTCTCTAAATTTCGACTCACGGTGCATTTTAAGCTTCATTCCATGTAACCCAATGAGGACTTTGGCTCATTTTGAATAAATTCACGCACAAATTCAAGATCATTTCATTCACAACTGATCTCGGACGGCCAGAACGATCGTCGTCATCCAGCACATCCCGGCCTCCTTTAAAACGTTCATACATACAGTTACGGGATAAACACTCACTACCATAAGCATTATGTATCATTTGATGCATCTCGGCTGACGTTTTATTGAGTTTAAAACAGAATTTCATATTCGGTCTTTGTTCAAATTTCATTTTCGACCAATGATACAAAAGTACTGTCACTTAGAGCGCAATAACTTGGGTTCTATTCATCCAAACATCATGAAATTTTGTCACAACGTCTATAATGGGTGTTAAATAAAATGCCAAAAATATCTACAAGATACCAATAGACATTCTGTCCATCTGACCGGAAAACATTAAATTTGCTCTCGTCCGTAAATACCACAGTGGTCTAAGAAAAAAAACAACGCGATTTATGCTCTTTAGCAAACTTAAGTCGCTTTAGCTGATTTTTCTTATTTACAAAAGGATTATGGCGTGGAACTCTACCGCTGAAATTGTCACTCCATAGAACTTTTCTTACAGATTCTGTACTTGCAGTAATGTGGAGGTAGTTAGACACTTCTGATGTCAATTTTGTTGCACCAAGCTTGGGATTTTTCTTTCCCAAGATTTCCAACCGTTTAGTGATGTCATGAGTGGTCCAATGGCTTCTAGCGAAAATTTCCCAATTTCTCGCACAGACATTCCGTTTTTGTGATATTTGATGACCAAGTCCCGAACTTCATGAGTAGTTTCTTTACCTCGACGACCCATACTAGTTTTGTATAAGAATTCACAGTAAAAAGTTCGCAACAAGTATGTTTTTCGTTTATACTTTGACTACTGTTATTCACACTTAATCTGTTATAATTCGGGAAATTCCCATGTCAAATGTCAAACAAAAAAACAGTGTTGCCAGATGTCTGCATATTTAATTGGAATTTTACAATCACATATTTTGTATTTTACCGAATGCCTTTTTTGTAGACATAATAAAAAGCAATTTTTTTCCTTACATTATAAAGTAGTTTTAACAAATAAATGTATATGGATTCCATTTACTCCTAAATGGGATTTACAAAGAGTTACTGGCATCATTCTTCGTCTCGTTGATCTGTCCGATTACTTAACTGAGCCACTGCATGTTGTTTTTTGGGCCCTCACTCAAATTTCTTTCCAGGAATTCCTGGAGCAGTATCAGGTGAAAACAAAGAGAGATTTCATGACGAAATTCATCACATAAAAAATTGCTAGAATGGGAAATGGTCCGAATGCTTGCAGATTTTTGTGGTTGATGACAAGAAGTTTTGTGGTTATTGTTAATTTTGTTGTTGTGACCAGAAGAAATCGACAGTTTTAATTTGTTATTTGACTTTAATAAGCATCAAGAAGTAATAGTGTCACTTGCTTTTTGTAAAGGTTTTGTAAGAGTAAATATCAAACCTCATCAGTGATAAGGATGGTCTCGCTGGTTTTCTTTTGAATAAAAATTTACCATCTAACCCCGGAGTGTCAAATAAAGTGATTTAGTAGTCGGAATGTTACATGTGGTGTAATTTAACGTAAAAAATCCTAAAATGATTTCGATATCACGATTGGAGTAAAGGACTGACCTGTAAGCTGTAAAAAAGGATACCCGCCCTGAAGCGGGTATACAGGTTCCCCACGAAAAAAAAATTGTTGAAAAGTGTGATGAAACAAATGTTATATATAGACCATTTTTGTCAATACAATGTTCTATATTATTTCGATACTTCTTAATGAATAAGTAAAAGTGTTCATAGTTTTTAGTCATTAATATTTTTTTTTCTAATGGTATTCATAGAAACAGTTTTTAGAGGTAGAACAGCATAAATGAACGTTGCATTTCTGGCAAAAGCACTGAGTTTCAAATTTTTTACATAGCTTGCACGTTTTCTTGCCGCCTATTTTAGGAAGCCATATGTCAGGATGATACAAACCATCTAACCGAACAGAATGTGATGGATGTGATTTTTGTGGCCTCTGGATAAATTTGTATTTGCTTTGTATGTGCAAGCTGCTTCTAACGGTGACGGTTATATACACATAAAGCTGCTGCAATTTCATCCCAAAATTGTGGTAGCGTGTAATGTACGCAGTCCTCAGTATCCTCGACAGACGCATTTTTCTTTTATATAAAATATATGAGTTTACTGCCGCCATGTCTATAAGATGGTAGAAAAGCCTGGTTACTGCATCTCTCGTTTTCATACGGATATAGTATCGACGCATCAATCCGTCCATAAGGTCAATACCACCCATGTGGTTGCTATACTCCCGTATTATCTGTGGGCAATCAATTTCCTCGTGGGTCTTTCCTTTTCTGTTGTATTGGAAAACTTTAGTTGACGGTCCTGTGGAATTCGCAGTGGAAGGTTTAATACCAATAGCAAAGGTTTAATACAAGCATACACATTTGTTGTCTTTCCACAAAACGGTGCTTATATCGATACCACATGCAGTTCCCACGTATTCTGTGGGAAAGCCACGAGGTGCTTCCAATATTCGCTTATCTCGGATGGCAGCTTACATAGGGGTATCCGGTTCAGTTAGATGGTTTCAAGAGAATAAATTCCTCGGGCATGTAGATAAACCAACAGCGGCAGTGACGTATAAAAATCGACAAAGTAGAGAATGTGGTTCTGGAAATCAGGAATGCTTTGCGATAGACGAACGAAAATGTTGCTTGTAGCTCCTAAATCAGTTTGGTAAAATTACCTTGTCTCCACCACTATGGTAAATATCGAATCTGTAAGCATACCGTGTCGAATCACAAAGGACAAAAAGCATTATGCTCCATTTGTGGGATTTATCGGGCATATACTGTCGTAGATGATGCAGTATTTTAGTAGAGCACATCTGCTCACCTACACACAGTCTAGTTGGTTTTGAAATGGAATCGAAGCGTTCGTTCAGTATATCAGCTATTTTCCTTATGTAGAATATTTTATCGCAGCCCGGTTTATTTTTTTGTGGCCGATTGTATTCTGTTTCGAAGCTCAGAAACTGCTTTATACGTTCAAATAAATGCACGGACATCGTATTCTTGACAGCAGGAAATCCTCGTTTACCTCAGTAGCTTTGCATGTTGGGATAGGGATATATTAACAATGAAAATAAGGATGCCCATAAAATGGTGCAAACTGTCGATTTCGGTAGTGAATGTTGTGTTTGCTCTACACGCCGCTTCATTTGTCCTATCCACACTCATGCTCACTAAGCCATCCGTGATGAAATATTTGAAAAACTCTACTGGTGGGGTAAGTTTTTTCACTGCGAGTGGCAACTCTATGTTTCCTCGAAATGCTACTTCGTTGACAAGAAGTTGCATAGAATTTCTCTTCCATATGATATTGGAGAATTCCTTGGCACCGGGATTAAAAGAATTGCTTAATTCACAACTGAATCCACCAGAACAAGGAACTGATACTGGATCGTCATCTTCGATGGCAGACATAGGTGATCGCGACCTCTTCGGCTTCCTCAAAGGATGTCGCTATTGTCAAAGGATAAACAAGTGCGTGTTGGGGTATTTACAGAGAATTTTCAGATGGTGTAGTAGCATTTGTAATATTCTTTGAAGGATTGCTTGTTTGAATTAGATTGTACTCAGTGCATATTTCATCATCTTGTTGTTCATCTGGTATATAGTTTGGGTCGTGCAGGCTGTTATAACTTTCATTGTCTTCATCGTCACTTACTGAATTGCTTGGATTACTGGCTTGGATTCCATTTTCCCTTTTGCTCTTCTTCAGTCATATCTATCAATCTTCTTCGAACCAATTTCAACACAGGCGATGATTTTAGGGGTGAAATTGAAGAATGAAGAAAGCAAAAACCAATATTTTGTAGATAACAAGTATTGAATATATCTGTACTAATTTTAGAGCCCAAGCGAAATAATAAAAAAATAATAATAATAATAATAATAATATGAGCGGCTTGCTATCAAAATTCCGCTTTTATGGCAAATTCTCGTATTTTTAACTAAAAACAAAAATTTTAAAAAATCATTATTTAAATGGAGCACTTACTTGTGCATTTTAAAAAAAACAAGCAAAATACACTCAATATAAAAACTATTTTTTTAACTTTTAAACTTGTCACTTTTCAGAAATAATTTATGCTACTATTCTCTGCAACAGTCAACACATAAATAAGAACAAATGAAAGATGAATGCATTCAAGTATGTGAAACTTGCACCAAAACGGTTGCCTGTTCGTTTATTATCGATTTACATAAAAGGATTAAAGAAAAAAATGTATCACCTAGATAATTATGATTTTCGAATATCCACCTAGAGGCGGGTATACGGGGTAGATGGTTAAAATTGACTGTCATTTATAATCAAAGCGTGCTGCAGATTCTTATTCTTGTCGCAAACTAAGTTAAAAATTTATTTTAAGATGATTTTTCAGATTCTTGTGGATTTCAAAAATTAAAATCCCGAATCTCTTATTGAATGAATTAAGATGATTATTTAAATATTCAACGATGAAAAACTGTTAAAAAATTTTCAGGACAAGCCATGAGGTAAATGAAGACGACAGAACTGATAATCATTGTCTGGGCCATGTGGAATAAAAACTTTGATTCGAATAAGCACTTAATTTTCTAAATGACCGCATTCCATGTAAGTTCACTATTTTTGTTTCGCCAAATATTCAAAATGAGCATCAAAAACAAATGAAAGTAAATACTCAAATCAATTATATCTGGTTGAACAGCCACTTGCATTTAATCCTATCAATATTTATAAATAGCCATTTTACGGCCTTCAATGGTTTAAAAACTCACGAGCTAACTTTAGCTATCGCATTACCTTTGCACTAAAGCACTTCATGGCTAGTTCTTTTTCCACAAAACAGCAATGCTGCAGGGGAGCAATCACGAAATCTACTATTAAAAAGCCATTTCTATGGAAAACAGGCGTTTGCTCACCCATGCTTAAGCAGGAGTATCCCGCTGCGCCCGGTGTGGTTCCTAACCAAAATATCTTATGTGATTTTAAGATGCTACTTCATAGGAAAGTGATGTCTTAGGTAATTATATGTACGAAGTCTGGCTCAAGTGTGACGCACCGCAATATCATGGTGCAAACTTTACACTTGAATAGCAGAAAATAATCCAAACTTCCATTAAATAATTTTGCTTCTCGTCAAATCATCGCTAAGGTCTGAATATGTTGCATGAATACCGTCAAAACCAATTGTCAGCGTGAAGGAGCTTGAAGAGCGATTCGGCAAAATTGCACGCTTTCAATACAAAGATTAAGCTTTTCGTTCTTCAGTGAACTCAAGGTATTAACAGCATTATGTCTGCCTATCAGACTTCGAAATTGAATTATTGCAAAATAAAAACTTTGCATTAACTCTTCAATTGAGTTCGATGTATTTCTTTCGGCGATTTTAATCCTCCTGCACCCACTTGGTCTACGTATCGAAATGGTACTTATGTCACTTTACCAAAAAGTGTTATGCAAGACATGGCGTTGCAAATATCAGGACTTTGTACTGGAAACAATTGCAAATTTTGAAACGTTATCACGTAACAACGCATAGGTATGCATGCAAGTATATCAAGTCTAGGATCCCTGATGCTTTGCAATAATATTGTGCATTATTCGTAAAGTTATATAAGAAATCGTAGGAATATCAAAACAACTTATGCTGCAATAGCATTGCGTCAGTTGCCTGGAACCATCATGATGTGCTTGCTTTCAATTTAGGCAAACACTTTTCAAACAAACCCATCTTATACCGAAAGAAAGTAGTTCGAGAATTTCACTAAATAATTTCCATTTTGACTTTCGCTTTTAGTATACTGACCTTATCTGGGACTTCTAGCAGAATTCTTACATAAATAGGATATAGTGATAGAATATAGATAGATATAAACGTGCAACATCAAAACCCCTTCCTTTACAATAGTAAGGGAAGTGTATGCAAGACACGCGAGACACGTAAGAGCAGGTTCATAAGGTTCATGATTCACATATCTTATGCTCAGAAAGACTCTGAGCATAAGATATGTGAATCATGTTTGAATATTAAATAAGAAAAGTTTCGCCCAAGCTAATTATTGTATTTTAGATAGTGAATTCATCATAACCATTATCCTTTGATCAATGAATAGAAAAGAAAGACTAAATTGAAATTGGATCGTAGTTTTGCTGGATGGACTTCATAAACTTGTACTTTCCCTCAAAAGAGCAAACAAATCGACGATAAAAAGTAAGAAAGTATTTTGATATTGCAATAACCACTTCTGTAAATTTCTGCAGTGTTCATTCGAATATAATAATTCGAACGAACAGAATAATTTTTTTTAACTCCCCCGCTACCGGACTACCGACTAAACACCTCCCCTGTCACACCGAGAACTTAGCCTGGAACTGTTTGTCACATTACTTCGAATTAGGCCTCATTAATCATCGCTTAGCGATGTGTTCAGGCTAAGGGAAATCTCTCCTTTTCCACGGATGGATAGGAAGGAATTGCGATTAGTTACTGTAATATTGCGTTACAGAGATGTCCCCTCCCTCGCCAAGCGATTTATCATGCCCTTCTGTATAACAAGTACTGTCCGTACGTAATGCGACACACAGTTCAAATTGTCCTTTGATTGCATCATTTTTCCCGTTACATTTTCTGGAGAAATTACGCCAATTTTCTCCGAGAGATGCGAACGGAGTCTTGTGAATCTATTACACGTAAAAAACGTATGGCAGGCGTCATCCGTAATCCCCGGGCAGAACACGCAAGTTGGGGATGGTGTCTTTCCCATCTTATACAGGTAAAACTGAAAATACCCGTGACCACTGAGTAGTTGCGTCAGATAATAGTCAGTTTCACCATGTATTCTGTAGAATCACGCCCCCAAGTCACTTATCAACCGTGCGGTCCAGCTGCCTCACGTTTCGTTTTCCCATGTTTGCTGCCATAAGATAAGGATTCTTCTCCGTTCCTCTCGGCTGAAGGTTTCTCTCGCCGACTCCCTCCTACGTAAGTATACACGTTTCCGTTCGTCTGTAAGTAACTTAATAGGAACCATCCTCGAGATTACCAGCACTGCAGGTTCAGAGACAGTGCAGTATGCAGCGGCTATCCACAAAGCTCCTTGCCTGTGCACTTGTGCCAGACGCCTTCGGTGCGTCTCTTTACTAAGAGCGTCAGCCCAAACCTCGGAGGCATACAAGAGCACTGACTCCATTGCAGTCATCAGTAGACGTCTTTTGCTCGAGGTTGGCCCCTGCGTGTTGGCCATAATGCGATTTAGCGCCTATACTCGCACAGTAGCCTTATCCGCTGACGCTCGAACCTGCTCAAAAAAACTCGTCTTCGAGTCAATCATCAAGCCAAGGTATCTGATCGATTCTTTTGACTCGATGATCATTTCCCCCACCCGAACCGGCATAACAAGAGGGATTCGCTTCCTGGTGAGGACGACAACCTCGGTCTTTTCCAGCGCTAGGCTAAGCCCACGGTCTGTCATCCACTCGCTCACTCGGCGTATTACCGCACCCAGTTTGAGCTGCGTCTGTCCGACAGTACGTCCGGCGACTAGTACTGCTACGTCATCTGCGTAGCCAACCAGGCATGACTCCCCCGGTAGCTGCAGCCTCAAAAGCTCATCGTACGAGACATTCCAGAGGTCCGGGCCCAGAACGGAATCTTGCGCCACTCCTGATGTCAAATCAATTCTTCGTCGGCCTCCCAATGTGTCATAGATGAGTTTTCGGTTTTTGAGGTAGTCCTTCAATATCCGCATCAGATACCACGGCACCCTGAAATATTCCAGAGCACCAAGAATATCTGTCCATCTAGCAGAGTTGAAGGCATTTCTCACATCTAGTGTTATGAGCAGTACTATTCGTCTCGAGTAATGATTGTGGGCTTCTGCCTGCTGAACCGCGCTCACTACCTCTGCTATTGCACCGATTGTGGATCGACCAGCCCTGAAGCCGTACTACCAAGGAGACAGATCCCCGGCAGTTCGAATGGCTTTTCCAAGTCTTTCTCTAATGAGCCTCTCGAGCACCTTCCCAGCGGCGGTCAGCATACATAGGGGTCGATATGAAGATGGTTGCTCTGTGTTCCCTTTCCCTTTGTGGATCAGCACGAGCCTCGCCTCTTTCCAGCAATTTGGAAACGCGCCCTGCTGCAAACAGGCATTGAAAGTGGTGAGCAGCTTGTCAGGACAAAGTTGATGTGCAAGCTGTATCGATTCCGCTGGTATATCGTCTGGCCCTGGGGCCTTTTTCGATTTTAACGCTTTCACCGCATCATCCAGCTCGATAGCGGTAAAAAATGGGCATTCTCCGGGACATTTAACATCTGCATCATCGGGACGAACAGGATCCATAGGGAAGAGCGCTCGAATAATCTGCTCCATTTTTTTCCGTTTCAAGGACACAGGGCTTCCTTGCAGCTCCTAGTTTCCACATGACTAGCTTGTAACCCTGCCCCGCGGGACCCTATCGATGTCCTCAATTAGGTTGTGCCAGCAGCGAACCTTGCCTTCGTTAATCAACCTACGGAGTTTTCTGGCCGACCTGTATGCCAGCGTTCGGGAGTGTGACTCGTCTCGATTTCTTAAACGTTGAGATTCGCGGCGGAGTTTGTGACATTCTCTCCACTTTTCGGCGATGTCTGCCGACCACCAGTATACAGCAGGCTTATTGTGTCGAGGCCGTCGCCTGGGCATAGAGCAGTCGCACGCATTCTTGATGAGCCTCATGGTGGAGTTCACCATGTTTTCAACTGAGGCTCCCCCCGTTACCGTCATAGTTTCACCTCTCATAAGAGCTGTGGCGAACGCGTCGACATCTATTTTAGATATATTCCAACCTACAATTGAGGGTTGGGATGCTACGCGTCGAGTAGCACACTCGCCAATTGCGAAAGCAATGTACTGATGATCGCTCGCCGAGAAGTCCTCCAGTACCCTCCATCTGTGTATCCTAGGCACTAAGGACTCCGAAGCAAATGTCACATACGGAAAAGTTCTCAAGCAGCCTCCCCGCTGAAAAGTTGGTGTGTTCCCAACGTTCATGATGACAAGATGCCTCCTAGCTACCATTTCTAGGATTCTTTTTCCTCTCGAGTTTGGAAGAGGCATTCCCCATTCTATCGCCTTGGCGTTAAAGTCACCGCCAACAAAGATTCGGCCTTGCGTGCTCCAGACAGTTTCCTCTAGTTCATCGAGCCTGCTCTGAAAACATGAAATTCGTGCGAATATTAGGCACTGCGGGAGTTAATGATTCTAGTTTAAGGCTTTTTAAAAAAACCCAAATTTAATTAATTTAAGAATGTGAACTTCTTTGTTCAGGGTATTAACTCTTACTGACTGACAAATTACAAGTAAACTTTAAAGAAAATAATGATCTTAAGCAATGAACTTGGAATGTACAATTTTGTACAATTTTATATTTTATCTTCTCGGTTGTGGCCACGTGACCGGTGTTTCACGTTGTAGGCGTTGGTTTAGGTGGACATAGCTCCTCCTCCCTTAGTTTGTGATGGCCAGATGAACTTTGGTTCTTGGACAGGAGCAATTATTGTCAGCGGATTTGATTTGATATCTTGATTTCTAAATTTGTTGTAAATCCACAGGTATCCACGGCAATCATGATGCAGACTATAGGAAATGATTTTGTGCTGGTTATGATGATCTCCCTATTGATTGGGTATAGCAGGGTAATTATTGGAAGTCTTTTTCCGAAAATTGGTAATTTTTTCGTTGCTTCAGATGAATTTTGTTAGTGTCTGTGGATGAAATATTAAGTTTATTGAAAAGTTTTGGGTGCACAATTGTTTGTTGGACAAATGACTTTTCCTAGGATGTATATATTATGTAGTTGATTTTTATTTCGCATCCTTCGAAATAAATGAGGACTGTTCCTTTAACAGACTCTTCAGTGAATTGACATGTGGTGTTGAATTTGAGATCTGCTGTGTTTATGACGACCAAGAGTGTGTTGTAACTTTTTGTTGTTGATTAACGTGAATTATGATATTGTTAAAGCGTTAGCTCATTTGCTTATTTAATCTAGAATGGCCAATAACCTCTCGTTCGATTTCATTTTTTTTAATTAGAATATTTCTGATATCTATGCTCAATCAAATTGCATCATCTGCGTCAAGGTTACCATTTATTGCTTTGATGACACTTCCCAGTCCGTTTATTAGTCCCCGTCTAAGCCTATGTCTCGGCATAAGTGTTGTCAGATTATGTTGGATTTCTCTAAATTTTGCTTTCGTAATTTCTAAGGAGTCGGTCAGTATTTGTTTTTGGGTAGGTGAAGGCTCTTTACACGCTGAGTATCGGACTCCCAGTGGTCCTACTGGACTACCGTCTAAACACCTCCCCTGTAAACCGGAGCGCCAGACATGGAACCATATGACACATTACTTCGGGCTAGGCCTCCCAATTTTACGCCGTTTGGTGCCTTCGGGTTACAGGGATTCCTTCTCCAGTTGGATGGAAAAGAGGAGGAGCATTGGTAGAGAAGGAAACCCTCAACTCCTCCAGCCGATCAAGCATGCCTTTTTTTCAGATTTCAGCATCTCTTCGATTAGGCTATCTGGATGGAGCTCTCTTACTTTTCCGGCAAGATCATCGCGTAGTTTTTCCCATCTCCTGCATGAAAAGAAAGTATGACAGGCGTCATCCTTCATACCAAAGCAGAATATGCAATCTGGAGACCTATCTGGACTTACTTATCTTGTGCAAGTAAGACTGAAAACAATTATGTCCACTCAGTAGCTGGGTCATGTAGAAGTCATTCTCACCATGCGTTCGATTGAGCCACGATCTCAAGTCGTTGATGAACCTCGCGGTTCATCTTCCTTTTAACTCACGTTCCCATGATTGTTGCCATTTGTTGAGAGTGCATCGTCTTTCATCGCGAGCAAATTTTTCTTTATTACCCTCGCACCCTCGGAGGTAGACTCTTTTACGCTCTCTAGCAAAGAGAGCAGTGGGTGTCACCCCTGCAATTGCCAGCACCGCTGCCTCAGAGACTGTACGGTATGCTGATGCAATCCGCAGTGCTCCTTGTCTCTGCACCTGTGCCAGTCGTTTTCGGTGCAGTTCCTTGTTGAGAGCTTCACTCCATATCTCTGCTCCATAAAGAAGCGTAGACTGCACTACACTCATTAGCAGACGCCTTTTTGTCTGACTTTGTCCCCCATGATTGGCCATTAGTCGACTAATTGCCGAAACCCCTGTTGCGGCCTTGTTTGTCATTGCCTTGATTTGCTCCGAGAAACTCAGTTTGGAGTCTATCAGCAAGCCCAGATACTTAACTGCTAGTTTCGACTCTACTAATGTGTCCCCGATTCGGACCATTCTTACTCTGGGGATCCTCTTCTTGGTCAGGATGACCAATTCGGTTTTCTCTAACGCAAGGTTAAACTCGTGAGTGGTTATCCAGCTCCACACCCGGCGCAATAGTACATTTGGCCTTAAATGTGCTTGATCGACGGTGCGCCCAGCCACTAGTGCAGCAACGTCATCTGCATATCCGATCAGTCGCGACTCAGCCGGTAGTTCAAGTCTGAGCAGTCCGTCGTAGGAGACGTTCCACCTGATGTGATTAGCATCGTCCGACGACCTTGCGCCGTGTTGTAGATCAGGCTGCGATCCTTCAAGTAATTTTGGACTATCCGCATCAGATATTCTGGAACTTGGAAAGAGTTTTCCAGGGCTTCCAGAATATCCATCCATCTAGCTGAGTTGAAAGCATTCCTTATGTCCAGCGTCACTAGAAGGACTACCCAATGGTTGGATCGACTGCGTGCCTCCAATTGTTGGATCGCACTCACCACCTCCGTGACTGTATCTCTAGGGGAACGTCCCGTTCTGAAACCATACTGCCTGGGAGAAAGATCCTTAGTGGCGTGAATGACGGCAGCCAGTCTTCTCTTTATCAGTCTCTCGAGCACTTTCCCGGCCATGTCTAGCATGCATAAAGGTCGGTATGCTGACGCCGACCCGGAATTTCCCTTCTCCTTGCTGATCAGCACAAGGCTTGCCGTCTTCCAACGCTCAGTGAAAACGCCTTCCCGCAAGCAGGCACTAAACGCACTGAGCAGCAAGTCAGGGCAAAAGTGATAGGCAATTTGCAGTACCTCGGCCGGAATACCGTCTAGGCCCGGAGATTCTTCACCTTCATGGAGAGAAGTGCTAGTTCAAGCTCGTTCCTCGTGAAGAGTGGACAGTCTGATGTTTGTTTCTCTGTGAGCGACATCAATACGGACGGGATGTTAGGGAAAAAGTGCCCGTACTATCCCGTCCATCATGTCCGCTTCAAGTACACAGGGGCCGTAGAGCACCGAGCTTCCGCACAACTAGTTTATTGCCCAGGCCCCACGGGTCTCTGTTCACGTCTTCGACGAGGTTCTGCCAGCAACGGGCCTTACTCCTGTAACTCAGTCCGCAAAGGCATTTTCAGGCCGACCGATATACTGCTGTTCTAGTGCATGCCTCGTCCTGGCTTCGCACTCGTTGAGCTTCTCCCCGGAGTTTGTGATACTCCCTTAGTTGTTCAGCTATTTCAGTAGACCACCAACATACCGGAGGCAATCCGTGTCTATGTCTCCGGCGGGGCATAGATGACTTACAAGCGGAGATGATGATTCTCTTTGTGGAGTTCACCATTTCTTCAGCAGTCAGTTCTCTGGTTCCCGGCGATGAGCCAAACGGTGGTGAGCATCTCATGAGTGTGTCGACAAACTTCTCCACGTCAATCCTCTCAGTATTCCACACGAAGTCGGAGCCGAATCACTGGCCGATCCTCTAGATCTCTTCAGATGTGTGCCATAAAGGAGAGGGACTCTGAGGCGAATGTCACGTCCGGAATGGTACCCACGCAGCACAAGCGGTGGAAAGTGGGAATGTTACCATTTTTCACCACGGCTAGCCCCCTGGGATCTCACTAAGGCATGCCCCATTCAATAGCCTTGTCGTTAAAGTCTCCCCCGATAAGAACATGACCCTATGTGCTCAAGACGGTGTCCTCCAAAGAGTTGAGCTTTTTTTCAGATTTTCCCCATCTTTTGGCTTAGCTACGGATAGAGTGTCATGGCAAAACGATTCAATGAATACCTTTTGTATTTGCTATTATTTCGAAGCATTAAAGTTAGATCCAACGCAAGGATATGTTATAGTTGGTGTCAGAAAAGCCAATTAGTAACGCCAAAGTGTTTATTGTCTTTAAAAAAATGACGTCTGTTGGGAAACAGAAAGAGTTTTCACTTCATATTGAATTGAATTCAATTACTGTTGTTTTATTCACGATGATTGTAACCCTCATTTTAAGGGCTATTGTAATAAGAACTCAGTCCTGCTGGAAGCTTTTTATTGTTTACTTCGGTTCTGTTCTAATTGCGATTAATAGCACCAAAGCCTGTTCTTTGGAAATTAATACTTGTTGTGAAGTTGCGGGATGCCTGCCGGTATATGTCTTATCAAGGAGAGCATACGTCGAATATTAACTTCATATTTTGTCTTGTGTTACAAAGACGCCATGTGGCTCACCAAGTATTGACGAGGATGAAACGTTTGAGTTTATAAAGGAGCCTTTCTCGCCATACTGTATTAAAAGGTTACTAACACCACCAACCGAAGAATTAAATTATATCCAACTAATTAATTGTTAAGTTAAATTGGTAATGAAAAGCTTAAAAAAACTATAAAATTTAGGTTGGTAATGACAAGACAAGGTTTCAGAGAAGGACAATCATATGAATTTCCTTTTTGATTAAGATCAGCGTATTTCAAATTTGATGAAGGCGAAATTCAAGTAAAATTTCAGTTTTATTGATTGTTTCTTAAATATCTGGTGTTTACCTTAATAAAGGTCGTAACTAATTACCAAGGATTTGTATTTTATATATCAGAAGTGATTTGTTAGTATTAGTCTGATGTTAGCAAATTAGGTATTAACTCTTAACTTCGATACGATGCCTATTGGATCCATCTTAAGTTATTTTGTTAAATTTTAAAATAAACATTAATCAACTCACACAACCAACATAATAACAAAAAACAATTTGAATAAAAAGTAGGAATTTAATTAATATTTATTGTTAATACTATTAGATTTCTCGAGATTTTGGCGTCTTTGGGAAAATATCTGAAATTTTATTTTTGAGGAGATAAATCAAATATTTTAACAAATAAAAAAGTATAAATTAGTCACGAATAAACCTATCGAGCTTGAAACATCGTAACATAAGCTCAATCAAAGAATCGAACATGACATGTAAATATTTTTGGACTCGGGAACAAAAGAAAACATCCTTTACTGCTTGGTAAAATTCACATTTAAATATTAACGTTTCCACTTTAGTTAATTTAGACAATTTCTCGCTAAAGTGGAAGCCACGTGATGGAGAACCTTGATTTCTCATGGAACGACACAATTGTGTTAACAAAATATGCATCACTAATAAGATCAAACCGTTAATAATGAAGAGGTTAGATGGAATGATGATGATTGCTCGGAGTTGATCATCATTGCAGCAAGCAAGGTATGTAGTAACGCAAATATATTAGATGCTACGTAGACATTTGCTAATGAACTTCAGCGGAACCAAAGGGAAAATTGAAATATTTATTAGTAATTTTAATCCGGAACAATATGGACATGCGTTTTGAATGATGATTTGATAAATCGGTGATATTTAATGCACCGTAACTTCAACTAATGAATATAAAATAAGATCCGAAGTGATAATGCTATACATAATTGCAACAGTGTACCTATGCTGAAACCAAATTAAGTTTAACCTAATGCACAGGATCAAATTCAGGCCAACCTTCTAGCGAAAACTAGGAGGCATGAAAAATATTAAACAAATAAGTAAATTTTGCATTCGTTTCAGCAATTTACCAAAATCAGCATAAAATTTAGCCATATCGGCAGTCAACGACTATTAACAATGGAACAAGCACAAAACAATACAATCAAACATTAAAGCCATTTTGAGTTACTCCCGATGAAGGCCCTTAAAAATATGTGTGGCCAACATGACAATGTCCAGGTAGTCCATCGTCAAGGAAATTTCATAACGAAAATATCAAACATTCAGCACGCTTGATTCAACGGACGTACAACGTCTTAGAAACATGCTTCTGAATGGCATCAGAGAAATCAAGGTGTAATTAATGGCAAAAGCAGCACGAATTTCCAACTACCTCGAATGGTAGTATAGTTGTTTGCAAAAAATTATTTTCCCGAAAACCAGACACTTGCGTGAAGTGTTTCGTTGAAAAATAAAGTGTTTATGGCAAGACTGAGTGAATGGCAAGTATTCAATCTGAAAGTTTGGTGACGTTTTCGTCATGTTCATGAGTAAAGCGCCTAATTAGCTGATTTTTATTGTCAATAACGCTTTAATTTCGCCAAAACTGGTCCCAAGTCCGGCTCTATTCAAAAAGACGGGTCTTCAAGTAAATATTTGGAAAAGTTCGCGACTTTTCACAATCATCAATGATATATTTTCAAACTAAACAATAGCAAAACTTGTGATTAACGTGGGATTTTTCTGTGGTTGGTACACGTTGCGGATGGAAGAGCTATTCAACTTTTTTGCGATATCATAAGAATATATTCGCACTTGTCAAAAATATGTGTAATACTACTTTTGACCGAACATTATAGGTTCAATGTACGCAAAACTCAAAGAGAACAATAGACGATCCATTACTACAAGAAAAGTAAAGATACTATCAAAATTATGGACAAACTTCTGTATTTTGTATATTTTGTTTAAATCTTAAACAAATCAAATAGCACGACAGGGGGAATATACTTCGTTTTTTAACATTTTAAGCGTTGTGGCTTTTACAGCACACGATATTGAATGATTTGAACAACGAGTTAGAGACCATTGTAACCATTATAGAAGTGATATGATATGATATGATACATGCTTATTTTGCAAATAAGAACTTGCTTTTCGTTAGCTCGTAATCCAGCAGGTTTTTCTAGGTATCAAGAAAAGTTTGAAAAATGAACGTCTTGGGGTCACCTATAAGACGATCGAAGAATACTGAAAAGCTACAGTACCATGCCAAGCGGAGCGGGTACTTCACAGGACATTGTTGCATCTTTAAAAGTCAATGTAAATAAAATAAAAGTAAATTTAAAAAGTTGTTGCAATTGGTATCAACAGGATCTAACCCACAATCTGGGTTAAGTAGCTCAAAAATGCATAAAATGATATTGGAAATAACGTCAACTTTTATCGTAAATAGTAGAAATAAATATTTATATAATTCGTCTTATGCTTGTTGCAAGCTTCTATTCAAGTTAAAGCAATCTCCCAGCGATCTGTGGCCCTTGCCAACTCGTTTTAAATCGTATGATAAAAAAATAATCCTTTCAATCTGCTTCTAATCCAGAATAAGGATGGAATTTAAACTTTTCAAATGAAGGTTCATGATTTTACATTAAATAATCAAATGAGAAAGTAAATTTTCAAAAACGGAACCGAAAAGTATAAAACGAGGCAGATGAAAGTTATTTCCTTTCAAGACTTTCTTTTACGTTCACGAGAAATTCGAGCAAAATGCAAATGTCGATCATTGCGAATTGAAACTTTCTGATAAGATCCAGCTTGGATGAGTGTGGAAGTCTTTGAATTGCTAATCTATAGATAAGTTTTCAATTATTTTATCTTAACACTAGAGCTTTATCGACAGATGATTTTTGATTTCAACATTTCCCTGTTTTACGACAGCTTTAGGTGCCTTTTTATTGAATATTCTTTCTTTCCCTCTCACTCTTTCTATCTCTAATTTCTGTTTATCTATTTTTTCAGAGTTCAATGCTACTCCTCTTTTTCAGACCGCTTTAAAAAAATATAATAAAGTCACACAATAAATTTTCACAATAAACTCTCCAGTGAATTCAGTATAAGGATGGAATAAAGTAAAGGATAAAGTAAATTGCTTAGTAAAGGATAAAGTATAGATGAACAAAACAACAATAACAATCTCTGAGGGGTATTTTAAAGAAAGAGATAGACAAGCATTGTCAATTTATAATTTTCCAACTTGAGATTTGAGATGTTTTGAGATGTGAATAGAATGAGCGTTAGGATTAAGATGAAATATCGAGAAAAGAATGAGAGAATGCCTGCTAATACAATTCAGATTCCTGTATGCTCGGTTGCTTATCGTTATACTAATCGTTTGATTCATTTTAATTTTAATTATACAGATGAAACTTATTCAATTATAAAATAAGTTTAATCGGAGTACTGTCCCCACATTTCCATTACACCGGGCTATGACTAAAACCATTACGCACAGAGGACCTATCGGAAAATAGTGAAGCCATTTCACATTTCCGTATACCACGCCTACCGGTCTGTTTAGAACTTACTCACGAGCTGATTCTCCTTATACCACATATCAAAGTCAAGATTCTGCTTCGCTCCTTGCCTCAAATCATAGATTTTGAACTGATATATGCACATGAATTCATTTTTCTTTTCTGCGCAACCACAGGTAACGCAAAAATTCGACGTTGTCCAGATATATTAAATCTTGATATAGTAAATCCGGGATAGTTAGACCATGATTTTCTAAAGCTATTTTTTCCGAAATTTTGCAATGTCTAGGATAAGTTTTATATTTTTTAATAAGTATATATGTCTTTAAACAATTGTAAGGAAGTTTGCAGTTGTTAAGCTTATCACACCGGGAGTTATGATGTTTTTTTGGTTTTGCTCGATGGTCCGTCTATCCCAAGCATACTCGGGTTAGATGGACCACCTAATAGGGATTGATGGACCTCTATTTTACGTGACTGAATCAGGATATAACACAAGAAATACATGTTATCAAAGGTATAAAGACTATTTATTCCAAGCTTTAAAGTTAGGGTATGGAGTTATAAAATATTTGATATGATTAATAGATTTGACAATCAAAATAATTAAAAAATAGAGCTAGTATAACTCAGTTTCTAGAAATTTGCATCATTCAGCAGTCATCTTATTTGGAGGATCTTGCTTTCCGCAGTAATCGCATTTATCCTCGAATCTTGTACAGCCTTCATGTGTCCAGCGGGAGCATGACACACACTTAATCCAATCTTCATCTCGTTTTGTTTCGTTGTAGTTCTTTTACACCATACACAGAAATCTTCGTCCCAGTCACTTTCATAAAGATTGTCGTTGCAAATTGTGTCGATATCAATATCTTCGGAATCTGAGGATGACGTTAGTTATTTTTTTCTTCGCGTTCTCTTACTTTTATTGATCGTTGTTTGCATATTGTTCTCATTTCCTTTCTCTAGCTTCTTTTTCTCCTTTTCTCTTTTGTTTTTCTCTCGGTCTTTCTTTTTTTCCTCCCTGTCTTTCTTCTTTTATTTTAATTTTTGACTCTTTCTCATTTTTTTTCTTTTTCAGAGCAGTTAAATTTTCTGGAGAGCTTAACACAGTTGATATAGTTTGAAGTTTTGAACGCACTGGATTTAAGTTGTCCAATAACTTTGAAGGGGTCACAATTTCAGATTTATTCTGGTGCTTTTCAGAAGGTCCAGGTAAAGGAAAATTTTCAAAGCTTCTTGAAGTACCAGTACTACAACCGCTTCTTGAGGAATTAGAACCTGCCACAGCAACATCATCACTTGGGCTATTAGGACCAGCAACAGTGGCATCATTTTTTGAACTACTGGAGCCAGCAACATCAACACCAGTCATAAAGTTTTCGAAAACAAGAGAAGTATCTGGAAGCCTGGAGTCCATTGATTCTTACAAAAAAGCGAAGTCAGGTATCGCATCAGGTTCAAATGGAATGATTCCACACGTTCTAAATCCACTTATTCCATTTTCTGCGTTTGCTGACTTACCCCAAGCTATGCTAAGAAGCGCACCGAACTGCAGTCAAGTTATCTTCCTTGAAGGGTTATTGGTCACGTACTTTGAGCAAGCAGAATAATAGTTCATTTTTAAAGACTCGAAGAAAGCGCGGTCTAATGGTTGAAGCCAATGACTGGTGTGGGGAGAAATACTCATCAAAATTATTTGATTATTTTCTGCGAACTCTAGCATTTCAACGCAGCTAGTGCGTGATGTATGTCCATCTAAAAGAAGAAGCACCTTTCCTGTTGGTTTTCTTGGAGCAAAATGGTTTTTCAGCCAATTAAAAAACAAATTGCTTTTTACATAGCCAGACTTTGGCGACATTTTTACTTCAGCGCCAGGTGGTAAACCGTCACAAAACTCCTGCTTTAGGTTCTTTCCTTTCATCTTGCAAAAATGTGGTAAGAATGTACCCTCTCCATTCACATTTGCCAATACTGATATGGTTTGACCCTTTTCTCCTGAAATAACAGAAGTTACATTCTTGGAACCTTTCAAAGCAACTACCTTCCCTGGTTTGTTATTTAGCTGTAAACCTGTTTCGTCCATATTGAAAATGTTGCCAGGTTTATCTATAAGACCATTTTCTTCCAAAACATTCTTTAAGAGGTCAAAATACGCTTTGACATCTATTTTATCTAGACCTTTTGCTCTCGCAATAGACACACCTTCAGATTGCCGAATGGACAGTTCAGGATTGCGAACAAGAAAAGAAGAAAGCCAGTCGTAGCCTACTTGCTTTGTTTCATGATTGAAACTATGCTTCAATTGCAGGTTTTCAGCTAAAAAGTAAGCCATAGAACGTACTGAGTCTCTGGTTGGAGTAAACCCCCTCGATTGTAATTTTTTTAATGTGTACTACAATTTTTTTTTTCATTTTCAACTCCTAGCAATGAGTTTTTTCCCATGGAACCTTTACTAAAACTTTGAAGCTCTGTCTGCATTTTCCAACCTACGTTCAGAGCATTCTCCCTCCCCCCCAGACATGCGTTTTCTGGTAAAAAACGTAGGCATTTTCCTATAACATAAAAAAACCAACGTATCAGGACACACCTTTGTGTTTAAAATAATTTTGATAAGTATCATTTAATTTATATTAGAAGTAAAGTCCTAATAGGAAATATGGTCCTACTATTCCAGGTTCTTTTCAAGTGAGCCAACTATCCCAAATGTCACTGATCCATCTATTCCAATTGTCAGGAATAGATGGACCAGCTACTCATTCAGACAAACAACGCTACTGGAGCACCATTTTAGTTTAAGTCCTTACTCAACTATACAATCGAGCTATAGCATTGATCTTACGTCAAAATCAATTAAACTAACTTAACCACATAACAATAAAATCCAGTGAAAAATATTTTTCAACTCACCAAAAGAAATAAACAAAGTTTTTTTCCTAAAAAACATGTGCTACTCACGAGCAGAACTAAACGTGTTAACGTCTGCACGAGTAGAAAAATACTAGCCAACGAGTGGGGCGCTGCTGTGACAGACGAGCGAAATATTCGAATAGTCCGTCTATACCGGTGGTCCATCTATCCCGGACTTACCCTATGCTGCACTTATGTTAAAAAACGTAAAATAAGTATGAACTCTGCATCCTGCTGTTGAATCACCGCATGCGTCGAAACTTACATCGCTTATTATTTTAACTTATCTGCAGATAACCTAGCATAGGTTGTACTCACCTCGTGGTTACCAAGAAGCACCGCCTAATTTTGTTTTTTTTTTGTTGGCTCACAAACCAGGACGACTCCATGAAGAAATTCGTGGCTAGGGATAAAGCGTTATGAATATACTGACTTAACTAGGAGTACTAGATTCACTAAAGTCAGTAAATTTTCAGTCTTAAACCACGAACGTGGCATTCTTCTAAGTGAATGATGAGGTAAGCGTGCCATGATAACCCCTAACACTCTCGCGACGCATCACGAAGGAAGAGATAGAACAAGCGGTACTAGTTTTATAGTGTTTTTTGAGTTTTTGTTATAAGAAGAAGGATTTGTTTTTGAAATAGCATCCAAAATGAGAATAGAGTAAGAAAATGCTCATCTGCATGTTAAAAAATAAAAGGATAACTATAGATCAAATTAATAATAATTCAGAACACTAAACATAAGCACAAAATGTAAATAAACAAAAGTAATTAAATAAATTAATAAATAAAAAACGGGCTTACATTAAAAATAAATTCACAAAAGCATTCTTACAATACATCAATACAATTTCGATAAATTTCTCCTTCTTTACCCTTAAAAATTGCTCGAGTGATGAGCTGATGTCTAGTTCATTTGTATTCCTTCTTATGTTTTCAAAAAAGGTATGATTCATTGCGTAAATATATTTTAACAAATATGACATGTCTCTTTTGTTATGAACGCACATAGCACGTCGACTGTTGAAAAATTATTTGTGCAATAAAAGCAAGGTCAACTCTTTATGCCGGACTTTAAATTAAGCTCTTTAAACGACATATCTACATTCAAAGAGAGCTTGTACAGGATAGCAGACTCCTCTCTCCTATAAAACCGAAGCCATTGTGCTTTCAGCCAGTTCAATATTTGGTTCTTAATATTTTTATCTCGTTTTGTTGCTGCCTATTGAACTTGTGAAATTTCTTGTTCAGCAACATGTCTGCCTCTAAAGTCTTCCCCTGGAACAAGTCCATCTCTTAGTTTATTGATGGCTTTGATGAATCTACCATCACTTTCAGCAGAAGTTGCCAAAAAGTACGTTTTGCACACACGTGGTGCCATTGCACCATTGCATTGTTTTTGAATATGGAAAAAATAAATACTCTATACGCGCTTGATGCAGAAGTGCATGTAAACATACATTTTGCTTGCTCAAACCACCAATTTCACAAAATGTTCAAAGCACATCCGTTTTTCACTTTCATCAGTTATGCATAGCATCGCTTAAGGCATAGAGGATATGCCCTACTCTATAGTACATATAGAGAGGTATAGTAGATATAGAGAGGCTCTAGGCTCTCATTTCTGTCCCAAACCACCAAAAGTAACGTATATTAACACAAACTCACCAAAACTTAGTTAAAAACATTCAGAGGTTGTATAAATGAATGGTCAAAAATTTCGATATCTAAACTAAAGTCACACACATCACCATATTTGCTTGCAATAATTCAAGCACATATTTTTTTTGTCATTCACATTTTATCATCCGAATACTCATAAACAATACTTTTCCTTTCCTTTCCTTTCCTTTCCTTCCAATAAAATTACGAAATAATATCATCACCTTAAATGCCCCGTCATAAACAAATTTTTACTGCCCATGGACACAGGAGAAACGACTTAACGGGAATGTCAACACCGAACGAACATCATTTCCCTGCCCATTCCATAAAATTTTCACAGCTGATCGACTTCGGATTAAATTTACTCGAACCGATTGAACACGGGGAAATTACAATCTGAAGCTGGTCTCAAGGCTACACTAAGCTAATCAAATGTGTTCAAATCTTTAATTCTGCTGTTAATGTCATTAAAGAGCATATCCATATGCTCCATATGCTTAATGAGAATTAGAAATGCTCAATATAAACGTTTAAGCATTTTCAACTGACGTTGTGCATTCATGTGCATGAATCAGACAAGTGCATTAATCAGTGATCGATTTGATAATATTGTATTTCCAACATGCAAGTGATATGTGTGACCATTCATTTACAGAATTTGCTTTTCGAACTGTAATGTTAACTCACTGTCAAATTTCAAACAGAAGGTAGCCGAAGATTTCGGAAAATGTAAATATTGTTTTATTTTAACATTTATTGAATGAAAATGCTTTTGATTTGCTATTTGTATGCTCTAATTGGTAACTGAACTTGTATGTGAAATTTTGTAGTAATACTGATTTACAATTTTCAATTTCAAGGCTGATATATGGTCTTCAACAAAACCCGCAGAAGTTATGCATTTTTCAACTGTTATTAGTGATTTATAAATGTAGTTTTCGTATTTTTGCTTTTAATTACATAGTAAATTGCGGATGCTAGGTAAATGTGCATCTAATTGAGCGAAAAACTTTGAAATTTTTATAGAATTTCGGATGGAACCGATGATTTGAACAGCTGGCGAGAGGAAAAAAAGATAAGTTTAAAATTTCGGACGCTCATGTACGCGGAAAGGGCCTCTCTATATCTAATTCGGCTATGGCCTAAGGCATAAATTTCTACCTCAAACAATACTACCCATGATATTGACATATGGCTCTCGTTTCCGTAGTACAGATTTGTTCTGGCGGCTTTGGGCTTCAAAAATTTTTTAAATTAGATTCCTGTATACAAGCACCTGCTTCAACCGCTTTTTCCAATGCTAGTTGCGGCATTAATTTAACCTAAAAATAAGCTGCCCTGATGAGATCTCGTTATCTTGCTGAGGATTGCACTCATTCCATGTAAACTATTGGTTATTTTAGATATATCTCAAAACTTTTAAAAAAATTTAAATATACTCCTATGTTTCCCAGCCCTCAAAGTTTACATATCTGAATGACAGCGAATTAGTTATATCCACAAAAAGTTTGTTTCCTGTTAGATGTTAGAAGTATGAATTAAATAGAAAACGTGGGTAAACAAATGTAAAAGTTAGACAAGTAGTATCAAAGTATCAGTAAATCCTTTCAAAAAATTAAAAAAAAAAGGTAAAATGGATCACTTTCAATAGCTCTTGATATAGTAATGACTTGCGTACAGACGTGTTTTTCTCAAGGCAACTGTCAAAAATTTTTGCAAATGAAATTAAAAACACAAATTAATTTTAAAAAAACAAGCAAAACGTTTATTGGAAGAGCCTTATCTGAAAGCTATCGACCGTTTCTATCGACCGATTTTCGTATCGATTATTTGTACTTCGATATATTGAAAAAAAGTGAAAAAGTGAAAAATCAAAAGACAACTTCGGGGCTGCTGGTATGGCTGGTTGAGGCAACCCGAGGAGACAGCAGGTATGAAATTAACGGCTGTCATCAACAAAAGACGTCAACACCAGGAAAACTCCGCAGATGATAGACGCAAATCGAAAATAATAGAAGACAAGTGAGATGTGACAAGACTGCGACAAGAAAACCACGAAGTAAGGCTACGACTACAGTCCCTCGACGATCTGTACAACATAGGGATGAAGAGACAAGACCCACAACTGCAACAGGAAATAAATAAAGAAACAAAGGCAACGAAGAATGCGCAGCAAGCTATACAAGAAAAATCGTTAGCGCCGGAGGCACAAAATACAGCAAACAAAATTATTACGCAACGCTGCAAGGGCAAATGGAAGTTGAAAGTATTAAAGATATTTCTTATAAAGACAACATTAATTTTATTCAATATTTGAAAACAAAAAATAAGGAGAAGAAACCAACTGGTAGATCTGCTGGTTCCTCTGAAAAATCCACCAATAAAATTCCGACAGAAAAAGTTCCGCCAATTAATGTTTTTGGACAAAGCGTGAGAGATATGGTTCGGTTATTGGCAGCCAAAAAAAAACCTAACGAATTTTGAAATAAAAAGAGTTAACGCAGAAAAGTTAACAATCAAAACTAAATCGATTGCTGCTTTCAAGTCAGCAAAAGATGCGCTGAATTGTGAGGTCGTTTCACACTTCACCTTTACTCCAAAAAGTGAAACAAATCAGACCTTTTTGTTGAGGGATTTGGACTGCGGAGAGGATACGGTCGATCTTCTTCAAGTGCTCAAGGAAACTGCACCTGAAATTGAATTCATTTCCGTTAAAACCTTCGCGACAAGAAGACCGACCGTAGAGAAGAAGAATTTACCACTTTACCTGTTACAAATTTCAAACAAATGCAGTCCAAGTGCCCTTCAACAATTAATATACTTGAATTTCGGAGTGGCGAGGGGGGAACGTCTCCAAAAAAGAGAAATCAACCTGCGTTACCGGTGTCAAAGTTTTGGTCATTCGGCTGCCAACTGCGCCATGCAATATCGGTGCGTTAAATACAAAGATGTTCATACTCCTGGTGAGTGAAAATTGGCTCAAACGGAGCCCAAAGAAAAATTATACTACGTTAACAGCGGTGTTTTTAGTCATCCAGCATCATATCGAGGATGCTCGCGATATCAAGATGCAAAAGTGAAATTTATTCCAAAGAAAACGCGTGTCATGTCTTTTCGTCAAACCCGGAGTATCATTTGCACTTGCCGCGAGAGGACCAGCAGATAATGCTGCAAACAGTGTAAGTGGAAACCATGAACCGCTTCTGAAAATTTACCAGCAACTTAATTCTTTATCGGAGAGAATCGATAAGCAGGATTCGAAAATTAACTTTGTTTTCCAGCGTTTAAATCTTTCAAATGTCTCAAAATAACTTGTCATCCAGTCACATTGCGATGGATAAGCTTCGATTCATCTCGATCAACGTCAACTCGATTGTTACTCCACATTTACGTGACTTTCTCCTTGAATTTCATACCTGCTCATTTCATACCTGCAAGTTACTAAGCAAAAGCCAGACATCATGCTTCTCACTGAAACCCACCGTAATTCATGACACAGAATGACATTCAAAGATTTTGAATTCGTAAGAAACGATAGGCTGAACGGTAATGGGGGAGGGAGCAAAGCGATATTGGTTAGAAGACCCTTTCGCTTCCAAAATATTGAAAAACTCGAATTTAAAACTTTTAATTTCTAGAAGTGTCCGTTATCAAAATTTCACTGCCAGGTAGGGATAACCTCTTTGTTATCTCTTCCTATGCAACTGGTCGAAATGTTCACAAGTTCAAGGAGGAGCTTAATTCATTGTTTGAAATACTTGAATTGAACAGGCTGCATAACTATTATATTATTGCCAGTGACCTTAACGCCTGGCATATGTCATGGCTGAACGTCAACAATAATCCAAAAGGTGTGTTCCTAAAATCACGGATAACAGAGAACCAAATTGAAAATCAATCTTTATCAATCGAAGTGCAATCTTTATGGATCGGAACTCCCAACGAACCCTAGGACTAATTCATATTTGGATCTTTGTATTGCTGACGCAAGACTAATTCAGCCTTAATAGTCCTCAACTGAAACTACACGTGCTTTCTTATGATTGCGACCATAACGCAAGCGTAATGGAAATCAATCATCACAGAGATGATGTCTTCCTCATTCCCATTCAACATGAAAATCACCGATTGAATTTCAAAAAAACGGATTGGATAAAGTTTCAAAAATTTTTTAAATCGTAAATGCCTCAAGTAATGTCCTCCTTTTGATGATGGCAACGCTTTCTCTATGGTTCCTAATGACAGAAATCTAACTTATAATGAAATAGTTGAGAAATAATGAAATAATGAAGTAGAAATAATGAAATATCTCTATTTTTCGAAATTGGAGAAACTGCAGTTGGTAACGATTGAGAAAGTAGTGCCCAAGATTAAACATCGAAACAATATGGAAGGATATGAAACACCAACCATCGCAAGGTTAAAAAGATTGAAAAGCCTTCCTCTCACACGCGTCAACAATATTTACCGGCGATTTTTGGACTACAACCATCCCTCGTTGACTTAGCTGAAATCACACCTAAAAAATGTCCGGAACTTAATCAGGAGTCAGGAGTGGGAGATTCAGGAGATCAATGGGCGGAAAAACTGAAGGGTATTAGCCCACAGGACCCAGATGTCGTTTTCACCAAAGTAAATAGTTTATTCCGTAAGAGGTCTCGTGTGAAGGTATCGAATCTTGGAGTCACTGGTGATGAATTAAATCTTCTTGATAGGACTGGTATCGAAATTGATAGTACGACTCAGGATAGAAACGAAAACAAGATTATATGTGACCGATTGCAGAAACTTGCCCTGATTGGAACACATTTCGAATTGGTCCATCTACCAAATCCTGCGAGAAGAAATCAAATATTTTCAGAGGTCGTCGAAGCAAAAGTTTCCGACTTCAAATCAAGGCTGCACGGCGAGCCAATTTTTCATTTCAATGAGACATTAACATCTGACCTGATACCGAGCTGAAACCTTATTGACTATTTTGTCAGCTATGAAAACTTGCGCTTCATATTTGGCAGGATAAAAAACAAGAAAGCATATGGTATTGATGGTATTCTGAATATAATTCTCCAACATTTGCTTAAGGTTGCGATAAAAAATTATTGCATATTGTTCAACAACATGTTGAGCAATTCATATTTCCCAAATGAGTGGAAGAAGTCTAAGCTTTTTTCCGATCTTAAAGAAAGGAAAAGAAGCGTTTGCTGATGATCTGATTATCTATTCAGCAGACCGAAAAGCTTCAATCGTCCAGAGCAACCTTCAAAGAATGTTTAATGATGTGCAGCTCTATACCGATAGCTGGCGAATAAAAATTAATGCGCAGTATTGCGAAACCATTTTGTTTCGGACCACGCTTCAAGGGGCCAGCCAGGACTTGAAACGTAATTGGAAGATTTCCATATAATGGCTGGCGAGGGTAGTTCAGAGAGGATTCCACATAAATCCTGTGTTTGATACCTCGTTGTCCACCTCGATCAACACCTGTATTATACAGATCATATCAAAATGATGCTGAGTAAAGCACAAAAAGTAGTCATGGCTCTTCGTCGACTCTTCCATTCTAAATACATTCTTCAAAAGGTCAACGTTATTCGTTACAAGACCCTGGTTAGACCAATTTTGACATATGGATATCAGATCTGGTACAATCAGAGTGCAAGACCTATGGAAAGATTAAAAGTTTTCGAAAGGAAATGTATATTGCGAGTTGTCTCGCTACTGGCTTTGTTCCTCCAGAGGCATTCATGTATGTAGACATGAATCGATATTTCTTTGATTCCGACGGCGTCCCAATTATATCACATATATAGATGGCCCACCAATAAAAAGATTAAATATCCCCCCAATTCAGCGATTCCAATGGAGATACTCATTTGCTAAGTTCGTTAAGACTGCTCGAGCTAAGATGGAGCAGGCTTGGTATTGGTGGCTGAATGACAAAGCCTAAATTATTCGTGTTTTTATTTTCTGCTTATGTAGTTTTTGGTTTTTGAGTTTCAGCTCATGGTAGCTCCATTTAGTATTGTTGTTGTGTTAAGAACTAGGCATAGATTTCAATATTTAGTATAGGTATATGGTATTATATTAGGCTTTAGAAATGACGTTTAACATTTAGGCAAGGAATATTGAGTATAATGGTATAAAATAAATTGTTTCAATTAGAATTAGGTTATTATATTGGGTCTATAACTTAATTCGTGCGGCTTGCTAAGAGATGGCGTAACTTGTATAATATTACATCGTTCCAATATTCCGAACCTGCGCTGGAAAGCTACTGTCATTGTACGTCTTTTCAGTGTATGTCATTCATTTGAAGCGTTAACAACAATAATTTTTTTTACTCAAATATGTCGAACTTTGTTCCTGAAAAAGTGTTTTTGCGGGGAGTTCTTCTTCATTACTATAATATAAAGAAAACTGCTGCCGAAAGTCATCGTATTTTGGTGGAAGTTTATAGTGAAGATGCTCTAGCTGAACAAACCTGCCAAAAGTGGTTTGCACGATTTAAAAGTGGTGATTTTAGCTTGGAAGACGATGAACGTCCTGGGCAGTTTGAAGATGAAGAACTGGAAGCATTTTTCGATGAAGATTGTTGCCAAACACAAGAAGAGCTCGCAGAATCTTTGGGTGTCACTCAAGCAGCCATTACAAAACATTTAAGAGCAGCTGAATATATTCAAAAGCAAGGAAATTGGGTTCCACATTAACTCAAGCCGAGAGACGTCGAAAGGCGGTTTTAAATGTCCGAAATGCTGCTGAAACCCCACAAAAGGAAGTCATTTTTGCATCGGATGGTTACTGGTGATTAAAAATGGATCCATTACGACAGCCCCAAGCGCAAAAAATCATATGTGAAATCCGGCCAACCAGCCAAATCAACGGCAAAGCCGAATATCCATGGTGCGAAGGTAATGCTCTGTATTTGGTGGGGTCAGAAGGGTGTGCTGTATTATAAGCTGCTAAAACCGGGTGAAACGATAAATGGAGCACGCTACCGAACACAATTAATCCGTTTGAAGAGAGCAGTAGCCGAAAAACGCCCGGAATATGCGACCAGATACGAGGCAATAATTTTCCATCATGACAACACTCGGCCCCACGTTGCTTTTCCGGTTAAGAACTATTCGGGAAACAGTGCATGGGAAGTTTTACCCATCCCACCTTATAGCCCAGACCTTGCCCCTTTTGACTACCATTTGTTCCGACCGATGCAGAACGCCCTCACTGGAATACGGTTCACATCAGAGCAGGATATCAAAAATTGGCTTGATTCATTCTTGGCTGCCAAGCCGGCGCAGTTCTTTTGGGATGGGATCCACAAATTGCCAGAAAGATTTTTTTAATTAAATTGCATTTGATATTGTTATTTTGTTCTTTTCATTAGTAAATGATAATGTTTAAATTTAGAGCGCCATTTGGGCCATTAAGTTTTTCGTATTTTTATTGTTTAGAATCAGCTTTATATTCTCGAAAAATTTATAACGATGAATATTAAATAAAGCCCTTTTGACTTTGACTCTGACTTTGATATAGTAATGATGTTCAAAGCATCAAAATTGCCTGGAAGTAAGCAAAAATCTAGTTTGCGTGAAATATTTTCTTACGAAGACGAGCAATGAATCGTATACAAACCAAGGAAGGACGACGAAATAAGTGCTCCGAAAATTTCTGAAGCACTTCAAAAATATTTGAAACAATCAGTTCAATATTATGTAGATCCGATTTGCCTGGAAGAGTAACTCCAAGGAAATCATTTGTGAATAATCGCTACCGAATAAATTGGTTCATGTTCACAAATTAATATAAAAACTTTGAATTTTCATTTCGAAATTCTGTATTATATAATTTCAAGTAAATTTCATTTAGTCTGGTCAGATAGTTAATGACAAGTGTGACGTTTCAACAAGGTGATGGATCGGTGCCAGTTTGGGGCCACATGCCTGCTTCCGGACGTGGTCAATTGCATGTAATTCTTTGAACTATTGATCATAGTAAGTATAAAAGAATTTCAAAAAACAACTTGATACAGAGTGCTGCTCAAAATGAGATTACAGAGGAACTCTCCGTTTTAGAAGGACAATGAGCCTAAGTCGAAAGTCCATAATGTGTGCCTGTGGCGCTTGTATAATTGCAAAAAAATAGGAAACACTGAACTTAATGCAATTGTACATTCATGGGTTCGTCATGAAAAAAAAATTAAAATATTAGCGATAACAAATAAAATCCTTCTGAAACCACATTTCAGATTGAAAGGCGTAAAATCAAAGTTAAAGCTTGCGAAAAAGTTCTACTAAGTATTATTGCACGAAAAGTAAGGATTCCTAACAAAATATTAAATACTGTCGTAATTTTTTTGAATGTATGTTAAACGATAACTGTCTGAGTTTTTTTCGAAAAAAAATTGGTTCTTTTTGAAATTTCGTTTGTCTTTTTGATATGAAATAAGTTTTTGTTCTGTTTATTTGTATATACGATTTCTTTGCAAGAAAGCAATAAAGTCACGTACTTAGTTTTGATTAATTTGCTTTATAACTTGTTACGGGTTAAGTTGATTTCACCCTCTCCCGAGACTTCCGCGGCACCATTACCACGCGAAAGGGACGAGTCGGATACCCCAAAGTTGGGGAATGATAAGAAGCGCCACCACGATTCAAGCCACGACGCTGGAATCAGTATAAGTAAGAAGAATTCGAATAACAATATAAGATTGGATTGTAATTAGTTATGGTAGTGTTAAGGTAACAGCGAGTATTATAGAAAGTTCGTAGAAGAATTCAACAAGCGAAAATGGCAAAATCAAGTAACCCAGGACCCCGGGAAATTGATTAATCTGTAAGTAAATAATAAAAAGGGCGTAACATACCCAACGCAACTTCCGCACACACAACACTTGTCACTTACTTTGTTTCGTAAACATGGGAAACTGTCACCTTCGGGGCGAATGGAGGATAAGGCAGTTTGCGACGAAAGAAATTACGGCGACCTCCGGCGAATTTACATGTACAGTGCTTGCAAGTGAATCGGCGAAAAAAAGGTTATCGTCCTAGGAGCGGAATATTTGGCTGGCCGTTAGGGATTGAGGCAATATAAGGGGGAAGCTTGATAGTGGTCTATCTCTCTTTTTTTGTCTGGGTCTGGAAGAGAACTAAGGGTGCGAGACGCGGAGTTGAGACGAGATGAAAATTAGTGCGAACAAAATGAATAGAACAAGAAGTGGATAGTGGTAAAAGAAAGGTGAAGTGGCGGTTTAAGTAAACGAACAGTGATCGTGAAGGAGGTGTTTAAAAGGGACTAAAGGACAAAGAAAAAAAAAGAAAAGACTGCTAAAGACTAAAATTATATTGTGCAGGGGTATTACGCCCGTAGCGTAAGTACGTTAAGCAGTAATTTTAAGTTCATACAAATGTGTTTTCATCAGAGAAAGAATGAGGATGTTTCCGCTCTATTTCGTTGTTTGTTTATTTTTTTCTCTCTTCCAGGTGGTAAGTGGTGGCGGAGAGTGGTGCGCTTGAGAGGTGAAGATTGCGCGTTGAATTGGTCGGTGGTTCCACGGAGCAGGGTACGTGGGGTGGTTGGTGTTTCTCTTGTTTTTCCTTTATTTTATGTTTCGTGCAGTGACGATTCCCCTTCTTTTCTTTGGTTCTGTTTTGAGTTTTCAGAGGTGCGATCCGGCGAGCTACATTCTCGCTTGTCGGTTCCTTGAGGCTTACCAAGGTAAGCGAGTGGCGCCCACGCCCATCTTCGGCGAGCTTCCGGAGCCCACAGCCTCAACCGGGGAAGCGACAACTCAGGGCAGGTGAAGCCCTGGCTATCCGTTAATTTTGTAACAAACTTTATTAAACTTCAGGTGAAAAAGTTGTTGTATCTGTCCTTGGCTAAATTATTTTGCCGGTACATGTTCTTGATTTATTTGTTCGTTAAGAAAATACACCTACGGGAAAAAATGCAACACTTGGCTTACAGGAGATTCAATGTTTCCAAAGATTAAACGATGTTACCAGGTGATTTCATGGGAAACACAGGAAATCAGTTTGAATCGAATACTTCTGTGGAAATGAATTAGTTCCTTTCTGAAATAACAAATCAAACTTAAAATGATTTTTTCAATAAAAATATTTTTGGCAGTCATAACTTCAATTATTTTCAAATACTTCAAATGTTCTACTTCCCACTTCATATGGAATTTTCAAGAAAATTAACTTCCTGCCCCTGTTTATTAGATGGATGGGAAATCGGAATCTTAACCGTTGAGCAGTGTTTCTACTGCAGCTTCAACTGAAATTGAACATGAAATTGAAAACATTCCTTACAACCTTGCGAATATTGAAATCAATTCAGAAATTATCACTTTCCATCTTTGAAGACATGCAAACAAAGGTGTTTTGTGGTCACACATTGTGATTACCCAAACTTCACAGACTCCCAAAAAAAAAACGAGAGGAAATCATTCACAGCTTTATAGCTTAATTCGTAAACCTGGCTATAAGCGCAGATTAAGACGTACCGCAAAGAAAAGTACGAGTTAAAAGTCAGTTTTTGCCGCCATAACCTTCAATCATTCTCCAAAAATGACGTTATGTGTACCACATGTGCTCGGAAAGAAATTATGACATAGTTTGAGGATGGGAAAAATGTTGCAGTTTATTTTGAACCATGAAGCCCAGTGAATTGGTCTTTGCACTTCTTGTGGGATCAGGCTTTTAATTTCGCTCTCCAGCCAGATAGAAGCCACTAAAAGTGCAATTCGCCAAATTTTTTGAATGTGAAGCTGTTGTGCATAGTCACATATTAACGGACTAATAAACCAAGCATCCATTATGGCGCTAACGTGGTAATGATCCCCTAATATATCTGAAAATATTGCAGTAACAGCGTCAATGAACCGTCAGCCAAGATGTAACTTTGCAAGTACTTATTCATCGCTGGACGAAACCATGTCTGCCATCAATTAAGCATTTGGCGTTCACTTGTTCGAATCTGTTTGTGCAATGATGGATGTAACATTGTACTTTCGATTCCCGCAGCCGCGGATGCCTTTCGAGAAGAATTATTGCATAAAGTCCAATGATGAACCTCCGGTATACATTTTTAATGAGCATCCTGCTGCCGGCTTAAATTTGGTAATGTAATCCCGTCGAAAAGAAAGCACTCGATCTTGAACAAATTGTTGAATGATTTATTCACATTCGACCCAAGAAGGCCACATGTAATTTGTCTCTAATTCCGCTAGTGGTTAGTTAACGTATGAGGAAATTGATCGTAACTGCATGTGAGTTTTTAATTAATTTGTAACCCGTGTGATGACCATCACTGAAATATTGAACAAATAATTGTCTGAACACAATTTCTTGACTTGTGTAGGTGTAAGATTCCCACAAGTAGTTCATTCATTAAATACAATACAGTTGAAACACAAGCATCGTGTTCACACATAATTTAAATTTTGAAATTTACAGCCGCTGAGTGGTCTTTCGACCAGCAATGCACGCTGACGGAACAGCGCGTGCTCTTGACGAGCAACTGCAAGAAAACGAGCGCAGTAGCTGGTACAACACATACTTGGAAGACATCTAGCAGAAGTGTTAAACGAAAAAATGGGAGAATCAAAAGAGATTAAAAGCACCGAAACAACACTCTTGAAAAGGGCTTCACAAACAATTGCGATAGAAAAGATAGATAGAATGGTACAGCTCCTACCATTGATTGCTCCTTAGTTTCGCCAAAACCGTTCCGAAACAAACTCCCAAAGACATCAAAGAAATAGGGTAACGTGACACAGTCTATCTGTAAGCTTGTTTAGGGAAACATCAGTATGGAAACGTTCACCACAGGGTAATATAAATTTTCCAGATACATATATGATAACCAGGACACATATATAGGTTGTTTTTTAAGAGGCATTAGGCCTTGAAATGGTATAAAATACAAAAAAAAAATAATTTTGATTGCCATTACATTGATTTTTATGGGATAGAGGATTCTTTCCGTTTTTATCTCGCTTCATGTCGATGATAATGCGAAGAATGTTGTCTTCCAAACGGCCAATAGTCTCGGGCTTGTCGGCGTAGAACAGTGATTTGATGTATCCCCACAAGAAAAAGTTCAGCGGTGTTATCACATGATCTTGCAGTCCAGTTCACACGTCTAAAACCAGAAACTCTGCACTCCTTGAACGTTTCTTTCAATAAGTCGATGGTTACACGGGCTGTATGGCATATTGCGTCATTCTATTCACACCAGAGGTCCCCTGCACTATGACAAGTCAATGCCAAAAAAAAGTCATTGATCATGGCTCACTAGTGCCAACCATTAACCATTAATGTGATGTTATTCCCAGCAGTATTCCCAGCAGTCCCAGTCATTTGGACCAATAACTGCACTAGCCCATAAAGCACACCAGTGGATTTCTTCGGATATAATGGTGTTTGGACAACTGCTAATGTTTACTTATCACTTCACTCAATCAAAACCTCCATTAAATGAGGCCCCCATGAAATGAGCCTCATCGCCAAACAAAATTTTCTTGTGAAATTCGGATCCATGTTCTGATGGATGATTACGTCGGCCATGAAATTTATGGAATGCAGAATGAGTTTCTCGAACAAAAACGTATTTCCGTAACAAATCAGTTTAATTTGTACGTCAACCAATTTATGATAAAATGGCCATTCAAAGTAACCATAAAAGATATGACAGCTGTTACGCCATACGTAGCATTAAAAAGTGCTACCAACTTAAAACTGAACACCTCTAAAATAACGACATCTACAATTGAGGGGAGGGGAAGGGAAGGGGGAGGGGTTTCAAGCTTATTACTTACTCAACGTACGAACTCCTACTCACTTCTTTCATTAAAATAATCGTTTACGATGATGCAATAAATTCCTGTGCGACTTATTACGTCGAAGTACAGTTTGATAGTTTTATGCGGTTATTGGTTTAGTCACATTTCTACCCACATTTAGCCACATCATAATATATTGTAATACGTAACGAACGAAAAAACGGGTTGCAACAATTAGATTCTGAATAAAAGTAGTTCAATTGATCTCCTGGAGAAAGCAATTGTGAAAATAGTGAAAGTGAACACGAAAAACTAAAAAATCGACTAACTACCAGAAGTTGATCTTTTTTCGAATTCCTACAAAACAAAAAACAATAAAAACGCAGGGCAATACAATACGCAGTTCAAAACAAATGCAATGAAATAAATACGTATTTTGTATACATAAACACAGTACAACACATATGCAGTACGACGCCAATGGTATGGGTACATCATATATTAAATAAAAAAATGCATGACTACAAATGTACCATGCACACGTAGTGAAATAGAAACGCAGTACAAATGATACGTAGTACAAACCATTCGTAGTAAAATTCATATGTGTTGAAGAATACGTATTTGAATAAGAATGTAGCAATAGCAATACAAACGCAATATAATAGATTCATACGCAGTGCAACGCATACGAAGTGCAATTACATGCATCACAATACAACACATAACACATACACTTAGTATAATATATATGAAGCTCAGTATGTGTTCAGTACAATAAACACACAGTCAAATACAGTCTATACCCTAGTATAGTACAACAAATACGCACTGCAAAACATACGCGGTACAGTCATACGCAGTGCAATACATTAGCAGTTGAAAACATACATAGTAAACTACACACACAGTGTAATATCTTCGCTGGGAGCGTACGTGTAATTAGTTGTACAGTACCGTCACCTCACATCGCATTCGCAGTACAACACATTTGCAGTAGAATACACAAACAGTCCCATTCAAATGCGGCAAACTACACTACGTACGGAGTGCAACACGTACGCAGCAAAATAAAACGTGGTAACAAAAAAATACATACGAAGTAATATGTTACAAATTACAATATAAAAGCAGTACAATAGAAATGCAGTAAAATAGAGACACAGTGCAATAGATACTCAATACAATACCGACGTGACAGACTAGATATGCAGTACAATGCATGCGTTATACAACACAAACGCCTTATACAACACAATACACAAGCAGCACACAATTTTATTTTTTTGACTTTAAGTTTTATTGTATGATTATAGCGTGGTAGACACATCATTGCATTACACATCATCGTCAAATTTAAAATTACACATCGCAGGGCAAAACATCTAAAGTACAATGCATACACAATACAAAACAAACGCAGTGCAATCCAGGTGCAGTACAACATATACGTAGTACAATATAAAGGCAGTACAAATCATAGGCATTACGAGACCAATCATAACTAGAACAGTATAAACCCAGTTCAGCACATATGCGATAAAAAACATGCACAGTACAGGACAAACGCTGCTGGATTCAAACGGATTCAGCTATTCACGTTCGTATTACAATATGTCGGCAGTACAATATGTACGCAGTGCAATTCATGCATGGTACAATACACGCGCCGCACTGTTCACACGCAGTGCTATACAGTTGCAGTACAATACATATGCAGTACAAAACTCACGCAGTCCAATATATATGCTGTACTATCTATATGCAGTACAATGTATGCTGTACGATGTATGTATTGCACCGCGTAGGTACCGTACTACGAATGCATTGGTCCGAGTGCGCATTATAGTGCGTATATTTTGCGTATGGTTTTTTTCTGCGTATGGATTGTGCAGGGTATTTTTTGTACTGCATATGTGGTGTGCTGCATATGATTTGTATCGCGTTTGAATTGTACTACCGATTTATTACACCACTTATGTATTTTGCTGCGTATGTTTCACACTGCGTATATGTAGTAATTGCGTATTTTTTCTGCTGGGAATGTTCAATACATACTGCGTATGTATTGAACTGCGTATAAATGGTGCTATGTATGCGTTATGCTGCGTATGCATTGTAATGCCTTCGTTATTTACTGCGTATGTATTACATGACGTACGTGTTGTACTGCGTGCAATTGTATTCCATGTTTATTTTACTACGTATGCATGTTGGATGTTTTGTACTGCGTCTCTATTTTACCGCGCTGCGTATTGTACGGCGTATGTGTTCTCCTGTCTACATAGCGTAGTGCGAAATTATTGTACTACGAAATTTGTGTACTGCGACGGTATTACTACGTATGTTTTTTACCGCGTATGTATTGTAAGGCAGTGTCTTACCGCGTATGTATTGAGCTTCATGCATATTTTACTCTGTTTAAATTGTACAGCGTATGAGTTGTACTGTGTATATATTAGACGGCGAATTTACTGTACTGAGCAGGTTTCGTATTGCGTATCTATTATACTGCGTGTGTATTGTACTGCGGGAGTATTTAGCTGCGTGTAATTGCACTGCTTCGATTTGTAATGCGTATCTATTTTAATGCGTCCATATTGTACTGCATACGTATATTGTGTATGTATTGCACAGTATTTATTATAGTGCGTTTGTATTGCACTTTGTGTGATTGTATCGTGTATATAATGTACTGCATATGCATTGTACTGTGTGTCAAGCCCGTCGGTATTGTAATGCGTATGTATTGTACTATTCTACGTATTGATTGTACTGCGTATGTTTCGGGCAGCATATGTGTGGCACTTCGTTCACTTTGTGCTACAAATTTAATGTGTCCCGTATGTTTTGGGTAGTTATTGCATTGCTTATTCATTGTAAAACGTTTCATTGTATTGTACTGCATATGTGTTTGACTGCGTAGGGATTGTTTAAATTCGTCTAAATTTGTAAAATTTCGTTACAATACATTGTGTTTTATTATTTTTTTTTTTAAATCGTTAAAAAAATTTAAATTTATTGCGCTTCGTTTACATTCACGAAAATTAGTAATGTGTCGTAGAATTTCTTTGAATTTTGTTGTTTTTCTTTAATTTTCGAAAGACTTCGTTAAGCAGCGACTGAAATTCGTTGAGATACGCTACGATTGCTCAAGTTCGTTTTAACTCATCCAAATTCGTCAAGTTTTGTTAAAATTCATTAAAGTTTATTAATAATTAATGAAAAAGTCGGATTGAACTCATGACAAACTTGCGTCGGATTTTGTTTTTTTTTTGGTGGAAAGGAAATTCAAATTTTGAAATTGGATCTAAGTGTGTTAGAAGTTACTGAGGTTGTCAATATCACCAAAGAATAAACAATTTCAAAACACCGTTGAAAGTATAGTGCCTCAGTTCTAAAAATCTACTCCGATCTACATTTAAATGCTTCTAGGATAATTGAAGCAGTGCAGAAACGTGGGGATTGTTGATCGCGGTAATACAGTCAAAACTTTAACTCCAACATTGGGTGAAAATTATAAAAAAACTGGTGAATATTTAAGAAAAACCGTGCATTTCAGTTTAAGATATAATGAAATAATAATTATTATATAATATAAAAATGCATCTTAAACGTATCGAATCGGGGGTTTTCTTTAATTAATAACCATTTGAAATTGTTTTCTTTCTTTTTGATTTCTTTGCTTTTAAACATCCTATAAGTTTTACAAGTCTTCATTGTATTGCTTTTGCTTTGGATTTTTTCGAAATAAAAGTAGGATGAAATAATCAAATTTGTTTTCATTCAATTAATCGAATCCTTCAACTGCCTTTTACCATAATGTCATGTCTGCTTATAAGACGAAGCATGAGCAGTGATCGTCGCCACAAGCCCCCTGACATACTGAGCGAAGCCGCCCTCGGTAAGCCACCTAGGGGTACCAATCTACAACCGCGACAGTTTTGATTCACCAGGGTACCTTCCATTCAACACGAAGTTATTTGAAGTGGTATCCTGATCCTGGTATATTTCCTTTCAAAAGAAGCACCATCCACAGTCAATCCCGTCATTTTTAACCTGCGAGAAAAGATCGCACTTTGAGCAGGACAATACACTAAACATTGTGCGCATTACTAGGAGATCGGGCCGTGCATTAGAGAATATTGTTTACCCCCTCTTGCTATCATATGAATTTACAAAAGCAAATAAGTGAAGAAATTGTCAAGGGACCAAGTCATAAAAAGGCATAAATATCAACCAGTTCAAATCGCATCAACGCAAAATGATACAAGCTGAAACGAGATCAGAGCTTTTCTGGGTATTCTTCTGTTTACACCAGCGCTAAAAGACAATCATCTGCTCCTTAATGAACTATTCAATACGGAATATTGTTGTATAAAATAAACATCCAGTATGAGTAACGCGAGAAGTGGCTTTCTTTAACATGTTACGTATTCCAATGTGTAGGCGACATTAAACAAACAAAAAACTGTATAAATATATAAATAAATGAATAAATAAATAAAATAACAATTAACTTTGAATATAACAATTAATTGTTTTGGTTAAGTTTTTTTATATGTATCCATATTTTTTAGTTAAAAGAAAATCATACGAGATGAAGTAGAACTAAGAATAAAATTAAAAGAAAAACATTTACAGTTGGATTTATGTATTAAGTAATATTTAGTTAAATAAAACAAACAAAAATGAATTCAAAAAAGTCTCAGTAAAAATAAAATGTCACAAAAAGAATCTCAGAAAAAAATATTCCCAGTAGCAAAAAAAAAACAAAAAAAATTTCTTGGAAGTTATTTGGGATGAAATTTTCTATTGACATGATTCACATGGTTGTTGTGTACACATCGCTATAAAAAGAATAGTAATTGTGAGGTATAGATGTATCAAGTGATAGAAGATAAAAAATAAACATAGAGAGAATCAGGAAGCTGTTTGAAGTGTTTAGCCACAATCACATAGCGCAAGAGAACAATAAAATCGATGCCAAGAAGATAGTAAGCAGGTAGCAGAAGTGATCAGAGGTCACGCAGCAGAAGCAAGTGAAGTCCCGAAACCAACCTGAGGTGGAGATTCGAATTGGAGGAAGCAGATGTGATCAGAGGTAGCGCAGCAGAAGCAAGTGAAGTCCAAAACCAAGCTGAGGTGGAGATTCATGCTAGAGGAAGCAGAGGTGTTCAGAATCAGCGCAGCACAATTCACGTAAATTAAATATTTTATATTTACTGATTTACTTGATCCTTTCTGTTAATTTTATCTAATATGAAGGAGTAATCTCTTTCTCTGTGTGTATGTGTGTGTGCGTGTGTGACATGGAAGGATCAGGGCTTAAACAATGTCCTAAAAACCCCACGCTTGTGCGATGAGCTAGGCGGTGTAAGTAATTTTCGTCAGCCGCCAATATGCGGCCTTTGTATTTTCAAATAACCCTGTCTCTTTAACCTTGTTCTTTTCTTTCGCTGCAGTTGTGACCTATCGGTTGCCCCAATTTTTATTTCGTGATTATTAATTATATTATATTGGGTTTTTTTTTTTTTTAAATACATCACAAACAATATCCACGTTTTGACGATAAAACTTACTTATACTTCACGCACAACAACAAACCTATACATATACTATACCTATACATACAGAACATATGAGAAAAACATATGATTCATTTCCGGCAAAACTATATTCCTGGGAGAAAGTGGTCATTGATGCGCATCAACTAACATTTCCATGGCGGTCCAAATTCAGGATGCATATTTCTGAATATTTCTTGCTTGATCTCGCCAAGTTTGGGATCCAAATAGAAAAATGGATGATATTTACACACGGTATGTGCCTGACTTTATTTCATATTTCGGCAAAGGGACAAAAACGAGCGGTATACCGTTGGCAGAGTTCTCTGTAAAGGAGCTTACTAGTAGTATATCTGACACGTACAAATATGTTACTACCGACATTTGGTTCACGTTACTACCAATAGCCAAATAGTTACTTCGTCAACCCTTCAAAGTGATGATGGTAGGAACATTAAGATCTAACAAAGGAAACTTTCCCGAAGGAAATTGAAAAAAACCGAAACAGGAGAAGAACAAAGCAAGCAATATTTACTGAAACGAATGAACATTGATGTTTGGATATGATGGACCCATTACACTCAATTTTCAACAAGCCAATACCATCAAAACTGGTGTAAACGCTTTCATTTTGTGAAGCAAAAGGCTCGTTTAATGCTGAAATAAATACGTCTAACATGCTCACATTGCACAAAAGTTGAAGTGAATGCCTTCGATGAACTGTGTTCAGTAATATACTATACTTGCTCTGACTTACAGATTTTATGACAAAGCAGGATTCACAACTTGTAGAAACTGAGCTTAAAGTCCGACTGAAAAATTCATACTATGGTCACGTAGTACCTCAAGTGCGTCAAGGATATATTTCCATGGGAAACTGAAAATCAAGACCAGTGTCGGTCGTCATCCAGTAATTAGATTCAACCAACAGAAGCACAAACTAGCAGAAAAAGAAAAATTCATTCTATTGTTTTTTTTTCAGTTTTTTTTTTACTATAATGTTGAAACAGAAAGAAATTTATTTGTTTTTTCTTTGAAGTAAAACAATCGATCCTTATAACAATATTATCAGCATAAGCAAAAATATAAATTTAAGTGAGAATACAAAAGAATCGTTAGACCAATTCAAATTATGTTAATTTTTCAGTTCTTCCGATGCTGACTACATAAATCACATATGACTCGTGATAAGGCTATCAATCATTAAATGTACTCCTTGAGCTACTACCATCTGATGAAAAGCTTTAAAATGTGCTTGCACAAATGTTTGAACACATTCGATGGAATCGTGGAATGATTGATTCACTGGCAGACTTGTTTAGCTAATCAACTGATATACTCAACTAAATTAATAAAAACAAATTTACTAGCTCGTGGCGCCTCATGCTTGCCAGCATTCATTGATAGAAAGGATGAAAAAACGCTTGCCCGTAAGGCGAAATTTTAGCTTCAGATACGTTAAAGATGTTTCAAAACAAAAGAAAAACATTCAAGATATCTCAACCGACTTAAGGTCTACTTCTTCGTTATAAGTGCCATAGGACATTGGCCTTGCTTCGGTTAACTTGCAATCAAGCTCTTGAAAATACTTTATTTTCAGAGTTTTCGAATGCATCCGGCAATGATATAGAAATACCATAGAAAATAATGAGCCGTGTTGCAAAATTCACCATCAAAGAGGTTTTGATATCATGAGATTTCGTTCAAAAGTGATTATTCCGCAATGTATTTATTGTTTTTAATGTTTGTCTTTGTCTTTACTGGAACTTTATGACATATTTCTTTAGCCTCATAAAGCTTCACAATAATTTTTTTTTTTTGTCAGCAACAAATCATGCTCTGTCTTAATGTTTATTTGGTTTGATTTAGTTATTCCCATAAAAGGTAACTCGTTATAGTAAGCCACGCGTTGGAGAGTGCTATAGCTGAAGATTTGGAAACTTAAATTCAAAACCGGCACATGGGCTTGAAAAAATATTGCACAGATTTGCTTTGATTAGAATTTCAAAATACTATCGAAATCCATAGAAGCCATAGATCCATAGACAATAGAAGGTATGACGCGTTGAATCACGCATGAATGACGAAACTATTTCGTAAAAATTAACTCAATTATGCTTCAATAGAGACTATGAATGAGAAATAAGCACTTATTCGCAGATTAGCCTCAAACATCAACGATATGAAGAAATAAATACAATTTAGCTACACACTATCAGTTTCCAGTGCTTTATGATAAATCCTCTAACCATTTACCGCGCTATGCAAAACTGAATGATTACAAAAGGAACAACTAAATGCCTTTCAACCATACCAATTCGGAGAAGTTACCTTTGTGTCATTCCATTCCCGGACCAAAAAGTTACGATACTATCTCAAAATATATTCTTGTAACTCTGTCAGAAAGCAAAAATGTCAAAAAGGGAATGAACGCGATGCAAACCTTTCAATTTTGAAATCGTTGGAAATCAACATGTTGGTATGCCTTCCTATCATATCTACCACAAATTTTTGAACTAATCACGTTTTGCAGTCTCTTACAAATAGCACTGGGTTCAGCGAACGAACCTGACAAATTTATAATTGAAATTCGAACAAGTCCTTAAATACAAATCAAAAAGCTGAATAAAAAAAATGATAAGAGTACTATGTAACGATTATTCATTTTTGAAGCACTATTCTCTTTGTTTCATTATTTTCCGTCCTAGAAACATAATTCTACAGTATTTTGTAAGATTTCTTAGAAGATTTCTCTGTAAATTTTGGTGATTTCACTAGGAAAACTATTCTTCAACGCGTCCAAGTTCCTTGGTTTGTTCATAAAAGTCTTTAATTTTCAAAAGCCTCAAATAAATGTGAAAGCAACAGCTGAATATCTCTGCTGGTTTCATTTGGCAAGGAAAAGCTGTTTTCTGGAGAACATTTGAGTATCGAAGTTTTTGCAAACAAAACCAAGCTTCCTCAAGACGCACGAAAAGTGGTGCCTCTTGTTGAAGTTTAGTGACGATAAACAACGCAAACAGAATATCGTTGTAGCGCTAGCTGTTCAACGCACCGTCAAAGGATAATAGCTCGATAATCTCCTGCTCACCAAACTGTCACATGCTTCGAGTATTAGAGCTTCTCCACGGTATATGAGGTAATCGATCCGCCTTAACAACGACAATTTTTACATTTTAGTCAAGTTAAGTCAAGTTGTCAGTTGTCATCAATCAATCTGGATGTAAATACGCTTTGGTGTAATATTTCGATCATGATGTTCGTGAACATTACACCAATCTCTATTATCGTAGCGTATCATTTTAGAAGCGCTCAGACTCTAAAGATGCATTTTGGAGAAAGAGATAGTAATACTGCATGCAGCAAACAAACCGAACGTTTGCATAACAGAGTGCGTGCAAAGTAAATGGCATACAGGAATGAATAATTCGTTTGTCTTTATGTCCTATCTTCGACAAAATTTCCTTAAAAATCCCCATGTATCTGGAAAAACATCGGTCGATTCCTGTTGGATTGGGAACTTGCTGAAAGTATTAGCACTGGTTAGTAGTTACACTGTGCCGCAAGTTTCAATGTTCTTAGCAGTGCTACATGATCGAAAACTTTTAGAAATGAAACGACAAGTCATTCAACAAAATGCCATGAATAGAACGCTTAAAAGCTTATAGCAACACGTTTCTTATACGAGCACAAAGGACTTTTACAAGAGCAGCTCTGACTTACTCCATGTTTCAGGCATACAACATCCATGGTTATAGTCAGAGAAACATTTTATCAAAATTCTCTATCCACGCATACACTGTGCCTTACGAAAATACCGGGTTTTTTTGGATTTGAATTTCTCTCAAATTCCTTTGCTCAATTCCTTAAAATGTAATTTATTTCGTTTTGACATCTCTTTTAGATTTTCCAAATATATATCTAATATATTAAATCGAACTTTTTGTTCTTCATATTATTCCCCAAAAGTCTTGAATTTAATATTTAATACCCTAAATGTCTTATGAGAAATCTTAAAGAAAATAAAAGCTCCTTACTATGTTTTTGACTGTTACACAGCCGGAAAACTTTTGGAAAACAGACGAAGACGGACGGAAGTTCGTTCAAAAACAAGTGGAAAACATTCCCATACCTCTCGTACAAAACACAAGATGTATCCAAATTCCCATCTAAATAATTTAGCACATTGCTAAATAAAATATTATAATATAATCTCAAACTCAGGTGAATAAAAATTTTTAGAGGGTATACTAAAGTGTCTTGAGTTAAACTACACTTTAGAACTTTAGTGTCAACTGCGTTAAACGTTTTATTAATTTTTCGAAATTGGAAATTAAAATATAATTATCCACGAATATTTCCAAGAATAATGAAAAATAAAAAACTTTTCACTAACCTCACTAATTTTATTGTCAATAACATATTATCCGAACTGTTTTTATCGTCAGAAGACTAAAACCCGAACTCGAAAAAATTCGTTGGTCATTCGATAATTAGCAACGAAATTTTTCTGAAATTCCTTTATTGCCTTAAAAAAATATCAACAAACCCTTTCGAAGCAAATCCTGTATCAGTTCGCGTTTTGTATTTATATAAAATCCTTAGTGGTACAACTTGGACTTTTTCTCACAAATTTTGGCGATTTCCTGGTCCTCTACGCTACGTTATTTCACTCATACACCCACAGCCTAACTACCAACCAGCGCTAACATTTCGAAAAATTTACTTATCTAACGAATTTTGACACCAATTTTCTAAATCCATTGATATTTGTGAGGAAAACAGGCTGCGGATTGGATATAATGACGGAGACGCCTGCGGAAGCGTCTGCGGAAACTTCTGGGATGAACAATTACACTGTAAAAATGTCCATCTACCATTCAGCTCAAGAAGCTAGCCACTGTGAACTCTCTACTCATCTACATCGTTCACGCTCTCTATCCCAGAAAGCTCACTGCTAAATAGAATCTTCGTATCCCTTCAACCTTGGCGACCCTCCAAATTGTGATCACGTTAGTAGTTACGCTATGCCCTACAGCGAAACAAACCACCATCAACCGAAAAGACAACCAAAAAACTCCAAATGTAACAATTTTGGACTCAGCCAGAAATAATTTTTGGCGATAGGACATAAAGGCGAAGGTACGGAGAGATGTGCTTGAGCATTCTCCTTGATTTTATATTCATACGAAACGACTCACATATTCTAAAGCAACGGAAAAACATTTCTCACATACTAAAAAGAGCAAGCTCAGAAAGCTGGCGACTGCAATCTTTCGTCTCACCCACGTTGTTTAATAATTAAGCTCTCTATCTTGCAAAGCTTACTGGATTTGCTTTGCTATTATTTGCCTTTAATTTCTTTATTGTGCTCCTTCAGACTGCTAGCGCTTTTTAAGTAGTTACGCTATAGTTTGCACTGACTCGTGTTGTGATCTCCAGACATAAATAATTCTTATGTCACTAGTTTCCTTTTCTGATATGATTTTGGCTTTCGTTATATCAATCTAGGATATATTGGGCATAACTTCTCTTGCCGCTTTAAATTGTAACGTCTGCCTTATGTTTTTTAAAAGGCAACAAATTCTAAGCATTAACGCTCTCGGGATAAGCAATACTCGGTCAACGTATAATCACGTCGGAACAGGACAATTCATTCCCTTAAAGAATATCCTTATGCGAAATTCAACACGAGCAAAGAGATTTCTATTATGCTTTCCGTAACCGTTTACAGTTGGATTATTTTTGGCATCACGATAGATTCGACAACGCGCAGCATCAGTTCACGCAAATGTTTCACTGAGGTGATGAATAAAACGTTCGCTTGGTCGATTACGTGGACCGTATATTTTTTTTCAATCCTCGATATTCCTTTTTTCGATGATAAAGATTCATAATTTCTACATGTTGATGATTTGTCAACCTTACCATGATCACTTACCAAACAGAACTGATCAGTGGTGAAAGTGCGAGTATGACTTTTTGATCAGTTTCGGTACATGAGGGGGAGTTGAAAATTCCGTCATTCCTTCACATCTTCGTCTGCGTGGCCTCTCTCGAACTGGTGTCATTAAGAAAAGGAAAATACAAAAAGTCAAATCTTATTGTAATAGGATTTTTTTTTATTATGTTACTACTAATTAGTAGTTATGCTGTATTTGCACAATGCTCCGTACTTTCGAAATTTCTTAGGGAGTTGTTTATCTTTCATCTTCGCAAAACCGTGAGATGATAACAATTTGTTCCGCTTCAAGCATACGGCCATAATTCAAGTCAAAAATATCTTATAGCTGACGCAGTATCTACGCATACTAATTTGCTTGGAACTATCAACTCGTTATCATATTACATGACCCTAAGTAGGCTTAATCGTCTTAAGTCCTAGTTTCGGATTTTATAAGGTGCGCGTATGCCGATTGACAAAAATTATCAATACTGCCTTGTCTTGAACCATGTCTTTTATTCCGGAAAGAAAGTGTTTATTGCGCGAGTGTTACAGTTGATTAAAGACCTTTTTCGAAACAGCTGAACATTTTTTTTTATAGAAGAAGTAAATGGAAATGATTCCAAAGTTCAAATTGATACATTTGTTTAGGTTTCACTCAGTCACATGAAATTTCGTCCATTTGCCTAAGAAAGCCTTAAACACATGAAGAAAGCCTTAAATGATGTGAGAGCACATATTTCTTTTATATCCAGAGTTGAGAGTCACTACACTAAAGTCCACTCTGAAAAGAGTTTATTGGAGGTATACCGGGACTACAAAGCTGATTATGATACTCAAAGCAAAAAGCATATTTAATAATGAAGTTAATTTGTCCTTTTTCCCTCCTAAAAAGGATCAATGCCAAAAATGTGTTCGGAACGAAAACGCTGATGCTGAAAGAAAGCTACTTGTGACATCAGACAGATAAAGTATTAAGCAGAGAAGAACAATTGAAGGATAAAGGGAAACTTGCCGAGAATCATTCATACTTTGTTGTTTGTTTCGAGTTACAGGGCGCACTGCCGACACCAAGAGGAGAGGTATCTGCGTTTTATTACCGATAAAAACAATTTTAATGTGTGTTACCTGGCAGAAAAAGGACAAGGGCCAGTTAACTGTTTTATGTAGTATGAAAGACAAGGAAAAAGAGGGCCTAATGAGATCGGTACCTGTTTGCTTCACTATCTGAAGCTAAAGAGTGAATCTTACAATGGTAATGATTTGAAAGTGTCTTGTTTTCGGACAATTGTGCAGGACAACAACAAAATAAATTTATATTGGCAGCATACTTCTATGCTATTGCTATGTACGCAGGCATTGAATCTATTGCCCATAAGTATGTGGTAAGTGGTTACACTCAAAACGAAGGCGAAAATGTCCATTTTCTGATTGAAAAGAACATTAAACACCCAACGATTCTGTCTGTAAACCGCCAAAAAACAAGGGCGGCCGTACAATGTTGTCGAAATGAGCTATGATGACTTCTACGACTTACAAAAAATGCATTCTGAAACCAGTTTTAATTTTGGGATAGGCACATGTGGCCAAGTTGTTAAATTTTGTTAGCGGTATTCAAAGTAGAAAGACAGTATCCTGAGAAATTTTTCTTTAAAGTTACATATTCTGAATCTGAATTCAGAGAAGTTAATTCAGTGATACAAACTAGAAGGTCAGTTGATTTCAAAAATGTCGAGCTCAAAAATGCTTACGAAGATGCGATTCAAATATCAAAGAAAAAGTAGGGTAGGGCGGGGCTAGTTGAGCATAGGGGCAAGTTGGGCAATCGAAATATCTCGCAACCTATTCACCATACGCATAGGCATCGTATGGCGGAAAGAAAGAGTTGCGGGAGGGGTAATCACCACGCTATCGTTAGTGGCGGGTGGACGAACGAGTGAAGCACCCGTGCGTTTTGTTTATTTTGTGACCAAAAAGTAGAAACGTCGTTTATCCCAAGTTTTCATCTGTATTAGTCAATTGTTATCTGTTTTCAATCAGGTAAGTGTTAATCTTCCAGAGAATTATTGTACTTTTGATATGTAGAGAGGTTCTAGGTATAATTCTTACGATTTTTTTATAACCTCACTTTTGTTTTAAAATTCCGGGTTGGGGTTAGTTGAGCTATAGTTGCTCAACTTACCCCGCGACACAAACAACTAAAGTAATGAATGTTTTATTTTTTGTTAGGATGCGGACTTACAAGAGGAAGACTACAAGATGTTCTTACACTACTGAAGATTTAAAAAATACTACAAAGGCTGTCAACGATGAAGGAAAAAGTGTTAATGCCGCCGCTAAAGAATTTGGTATCAAACGGATGACTTTGACAAGATTTTTGAAGAAATGAAATGAAGATGGTGATTCATCCATGGGCTATGCAACACCGAGGCAAGTATTTTCTCCTACACAGGAAGACTATGAAAAAATACTTGCTACAAATGGCATCAATCTTCTATGGATATTTTCCAAAAGACGTCTTGTTGCGATCACGCTGCCGCGGTCGCAGACATTTATATGGCAGTGATCTCATGTTCCCCCAGGTGGCATACTGAGGCCGGCTAGGCTCAGCTGGTCGGGGTCGTTCGGGGAAGATCACTGCCCGTGCTGGGCCACCTAATTCAGAATCACAACATTACAAATTGGAGGGGAATAAGGGATAAGGACGAAGGAGAGATGGCTTGGAGAAATGAAAAAAAATTTTTACTCTACTTCATTTTTTTTATTAAAATAACAAACAAAACAAGAAAAAGAAAAAAAAAATATAATGAAAAAAAAGGAAACTTAAAGAGAATTTTTAAATTTAAATCTATAAAAAAAAAAGGAAGAAAGAACAAAATAAAGAAAAATTCCAAAAAAAAATACTATACCAATAAAAATACCACCACCAAACCCGATCGGGTACGGTTCACAGCATGCTATATATTAAGTGCAGTTATAAAAATAAATATAATAAATTGCCTATTCTATTTTTCCGATTTTTTTGATTTTTTTATTTTTCTGATGATGTTTTCCATATTTTCTCGTCGCATACGATGACCAACTATTCCTCGTTCAGAGAAAGCCTTTCACGATGAGTGCAATTCAAAATAAAAGTTTAATCGTCCCGAGTAGATTTTCGCTGGATTTTCAATTTAAGCTTATTCAGATAAGATTTTCATTTAATGTAAAATGTCTCTTATAGGTTTTGTTACAAAGTCACATAAGCACCATATATTTCCTTTTTCCCTTTTTCTTGTTTTTTTTTTTTTTTTTATGGAGTATCCTTTAAAAAAACATTTTTCTCACTGTCACCTCTCAGCATTTCACGCCTTTATCTAACTCTACTATTTCCAAATGTTTAATTTAATTGGCTTCCAATGGAAGCAACGAATTCATATTTCACTTTCACAATTTTTCAAATGATACTCTTGAGCACAGAGATTTTCTTCAGTTACAATGAACACCATATTTTTTTTTTTTTTTTTAGTTTTAATCAAAAAAAAATTGCGCACGATTGGTATTTTTGTTTCAAAATTCACTTGTTTAAATCTTACCCTTAACGAACAAAAATGTTATTTTTTGTAACGATTCCTAGCCAAAAACCGATTTCAACAATTTCACTAATTTCTCCCGGCGCACGATGAATTGTATCTCCGTAAAACAACGTGTGAAATATAAATTGAAAGTACTGAGCCGTGGGGTAACACAACGTTAATAAAATCGCATAAATTCACTTAAAAATTTAGAATAACAATTTTCAGAATTCTATATGTAACACCGCCAACTTGTCGACCAACTCTCTTCCTCTTTCCGAACAAAAAACTTCTCGACCACCCTCAATCAGCACCATCCAGCAACTGCCTCATCATCCAGCAAATCCCCATCACCGCCAACCCGCTGTCGTCACCGGTACATCATCCCGCTGTCGACAACTGTCCCTCACCGGCTCGCGGATGGTAACCTTTCGCCCTTCGGTCAGGGTCAACTTCCCCAGGGCAATTGGATTAAGATATTAATTGCCCTGAAAAAGAGGAACTGACAAAAGGTTAAAAGATTACTACCCACGATGGATTCGAACTCAGAAGTCGGGGTTCCACAACCTGAATCGGATCCACTATGCCCAGAGTCACCTGATGAATGTTAATTTATAACAAAGATCAGGCATCTCCGTCGCCACTCGCGATGTTGACGTCGGGTAACTAAAGGCAGGGATTGTTGTTGGTAGAATCCAGTATATTTGAATTATATGAAATTCAAATATATTGGATTGTGTACCAACTATTTGGAGTGGATACTGGGATGAATATTGTGAGGAACAAGGTGAAAAGGAACATGACATGTGAGAGGAAAAGGTGAAGATGAGATAAATGAACAAGGAATGACGTCAACTTGCGTACCTTGCTATGTAGAGAAATAGCGAAGCAGCAGTGGTCGCAACAGTCTGTCGCCTTGCCTACGAATGTGCTGTTAAATTTGGCATTCAAATTCCACCCAGCTGGACTGCAAATAAGATGGCCGGAAAAGAATGGCTTACGATGTTTTTAAAACGAAATCCGGAGCTATCCATACGAAAACCAGAACCCACCAGCCTTGGTAGGGCAATATCATTTAATGAGCAGAATGTTAAAGTTTTTTTTTTAAGTTTTTTTTTGGGCGGCAGACATTTGGAATATAGATGAGACAGGAGTATCCACTGTGCTGAAGCCAAATAAAATTGGGAACTGGGGAACGAGGGACTAACGTTACAGTAGTAACTGCTGTATCTGCTCTTGGAAATGCTGTACCTCCTATGTTTGTATTTCCGAGAAAACAATTTAAGACACACTTTCTTAACGGTGGTCTCCCTAAATTTATAGGAGCAGGCAATGCCAGTGGATGGGTTACAGACGAAGAATTCTATCAGTTCATGCAACATTTTATCAAACATGTGAAACCGTCCATGGAGCGTCCTGCTTTGTTAGTGTTGGATAATCACTCCTCTCACTTGAACGTGAAGACACTAACTTTGGCCAAAGAGAACGGAGTTGTAATGCTGTCCTTTCCACCGCATTGTAGCCATAAATTACAACCGTTGGATGCGTCAGTCTTTTGACCGTTCAAAAAGTACTGCGCTGCTGCTCAAGATGCATGGCTACGAAACAATCCGGGGAAGACCCTTACTATTTATGATATACCAAAAATAGTCGCTGATTCGTTGCCGTTTGCTCAGACAAGTATAAATATTGTTAACGGTTTCCCAAAAACAGGCATCTTCCCGTATAATGCAAACATTTTTGGTGAGGATGAGTTTTCACCATCATTTGTAACCGATCGTCCTGAACCAGAAATTATCGAGCCGGAAAAAGATCATCCAGAGCAAGCTGTGATGTCCAGCACTGAACCTAATCCTGCTCCTTCTGCCTCCACCAGCCAATTTGAACCCGAACCTGGTCCAAGCAACAAAGGAAACGAGGCGATCGACCTAATACAAGTATTTTCCCCGGAAATTGTACGACCATACCCAAAGGCTGGCCCTAGAAAAGCAGGTAAAACTAACAGAAGAAAGAGGAAAGCTGCAATACTAACAGACACTCCTGAAAAGAACGCTTTAGAAGAACAGCAAAATAAAACCACAAAAAAATTTAAGAAGCCAAAGAAGAACATGGATAAAAAAAGGAAGAAAGGTGTCTGTAAAAAAAAAATACTCCAGTCAAGTGAGGAAAGTGATGATGATGATTATTCCTATCTGATTTGTTGCGCAGGCTATGCCGAAAGTTTACCAGGAGAAAATTGGATCCAGTGTCAAGCTTGCAGGGAATGGGCACATACAAAATGTGTTCCAGGTACTGGTCTTACTTTTGTTTGTGTCAATTGCAACAGTGACAACGACGATTAAGTTGCTAAGATCTTATTAATATTTTTTTAAGATATTTGAGTCCGATTTTAAACAGAAAGACTGAATCTAATCCTGAAGTTAGTCTTAAGATACATTGTTGATTCTAGTTTTAGTTAATTAATCAAAGAAAATTACTTTAAGTTTTGTTATTCTGTCATTAAAAGACTATAAATAAAGAGCTGATTGTCAAACACATATTTTACTTCATCACTAGTCAACATTGAACCCATGGTTTGGTTAGACATTCTTAGTGCTCAACTTGCCCCATACCCTTGCTCAACTTACCTCACCTATGGGGTAGATTGAGCGTACTTGACTTTCTGCATTTAAACAGCTGTAGCTCTTAAATTCGCCTTGTTACAAAAAAATTACTATGGACACTTTTGCTAAGGGATAAATCACTAATCCATCAAGCCACATAACAACTCATTGAGACTTATTATTGAGGAGCTATATCCACTCAAGTGAAAAATTGCTCAACTAGCCCCGACCTACCCTACGAAGATTTTATGTATCTCGTAAAATCGAATGTGATTAAAAAATGTCATAAAAATTTTTAATGGAAATTTAAGAGTTGAGGATCACTTATGAGAGAATGGAAAAGAATTGTAAATTTCGTTTCATTAATTTCACGAAAGGCTGAATTTGTATTTAAGAATTTGTAATTTTGTATTTAAGAAAAAAGTTAAGAGTGAATAACATACTGAAAATGTTAATATGAAACTATCTTTATGTATGCGTTCATTTTAAAAGACTGAAGTTTGTTATGTTTTTATGCATATTTGAAAAAAATTAAAACTCCTACGTGTATTTGTGCTTTTTATAATTTTTATTTTTCTATACGGAAATTTGTTTTATTTTTATGTCTAAGAGACACAGTGATTTCTAAAAACAATAAAGCTTAAAAGCAATGTAATCGATTGAGTGGTTGATTTCAAATGGCACATCTTTGATTTTCAAATCTTTTAGTAATTTGTACAATAGTGGCACATTTTGCGAAATTTTCGAAAAACATCCAAAATTTTCAATACAATAAATATTCTTAGAAACTACACCAAAATCTCTTTTATGGTTGCAAAAGTAGCGGCGATACTAGCTGAAACATCGACATATATTTTCCACTATTTTTTCAAATGCAATTTTCTCGATATTACGCAAAGGTACAATGCGCCACTATAGCATTTCGTGAGCGATATGCTCTATTGGATTCAGATCCAGGGATTTTTGGGGCCAATTTAAACAGTTTGGAATTTTATCAAGCATTCCTTGGTGGGCGGTCTGCTTAAGATCATTGTCCTGCATAAAGATGCAGTTTGTGCCTAAATCATTTTGACCACACTAGGTACAAGTCTGATCCTTGAGATGTTGATTTAGACTTTGTAATCGATCGTTCTTTCTTCAACGAAGAAAATATGAAGTTCTACAACTCCATTGAAGGACATGCATCTCCACACATAAATAGAACCACCAAAATGCTTTACAGTTCAAATTTAACAAATTTTTCGGATCTAGCTACGTACGCTGCTTTCTTCGCACTTTTGCTCGTCCATCGTGATAAAGCACATTGGATTTACTTTCATCTGTAAATAGGATCCGTTCTCGGAATTTTAGATTCTTACTTATATGCTCTTTGCCAAAATTCTAACTTTTTTCTTTTTTTTTTGTTTCGCTGACCAAAAATTTCTTTCCTGCGACACAACACCGATAACTCAATTTCAATTTTGGGCAGGTTACACGCCAACATCTTTTTTTAACGCGTTTTTAATACTGCAGTGATGTTTCTTGCCAATATGAAAGGATTTCTCTTGGCATCACGTTCAATTTGACGCAGATCGCGTTCTGACAATTTCTTTTTCCTTCCAGAACGCTTTTTATTTTTAAAGATTTTGTGTTCTATGCTCCAGTCTACAGTCCTCCAAACGGTAGAAATACGTCTGTTAACTATTGACGCCATGTCCTTGTACCAAATGGACTGGTTGAACTATTTTACTTTCTTCCTCAGTAGTTTCTTTTCTCAGGTGGGTGGGTGAAAACGGATTAAGTTAAAAAAATTCCGAAATGCTTATCACCAAACATTCGAAAATCCATTTTCTCACGAATTGTGTCCTTCGGTCACATTGAAATATGATTTATGATGAAAACGACATAGCACGGCCTAAAATTGGGCGTTAAAAGCGATTATTGCATCACCTTTTCTCGGTCTTTTTCATGTTAGAATTTCATCTGACACTGCATAAAAACCTTTCAAAACAAGGTTTGGGGAAAACTAGGTGAAAATATTGTCTTGGACGCATTAAACCACGCTCTGAACCATAAATTTTGTCAGTATTATTTTGGAGAGGTTGAAAATGAGTGATCAAAGTGCGAATTCTGTGAATTTATATCTTTTCACTTCATTTTTTCTTGGCACTGTACGTTATATTATGCATGGCAATTTTTGTCAATGGAAAGATGGCAACCTTATAATTTTTCATGTATGGAAAGTTTCATGTATTTCCGTGTATTTTTTCCAGGTAATGGGGAACTAAAATTCATTAATTTTTTGAGATGAGCGCCCGATCCCCGAAGAAGCCAAGCCGATACATAAACTGAGCTTTTTTTACTTCATTATGGAAAAATTTCCTGTCTTTTACTATTTTCTCCTCCTTATTTGTTTCTATTTGTCTGATTACAGATAAAACACAAATAAAATTCATATTGTGAATTTATTTTCTACGGCCACCATCTGCGAACATAATATGTTGAACTTTTATTCTGAAATATCTACTTGTATATGCATTTATTTTACGATGAATTAAACGAGGCTGAAAAGAAAACGCAAAGTTAAATCAATGAAATGTTTAATTTTACACTAATAAAGTCATTGATCGTTCCCGGCTTGAATGAATTGAACTTCGCAAATTGAAATTGTTAAGACAATATTTGTTTCGTTGGAAAAGTCTTATGCAATTCCAGAAGTTAATTCAAGCCACAAAGGTAATTTATCGTGCCTATAATCAAACCGAAAAATTGAAATATAGTTGGTCAGTTAGCACAAGTTTTTGCTAATCAGCGGAAATCAAATGATTTTGCTGATGGATTAATTTCAACCTCGATGATTAGGCTCTGTACCATTAATATAGCTCACATTTTCAGATAATGTTGGAACATCGCGTGCGTTTAAAAAAAGGCAAATATTATTAATGATAAAAATCAAGCATGCGGCCATAAAAATCGAGATTGAGTTTAGCCTGATTTGGAAGTTAGTAACCGCATTGCTGTGCTGGAATAATCCAATTGCATTATGCAATGTTCACGTGCCTTAATTGCAATCCCATTTCGCAACTAAACAATAAAGTATCTTCTGCGAAAATCACATTTTTGTTTCAAGTTAGACTTTCACTTTCAGTCTTCTATGTCCAGTACCTACGCTACATGTGTTGTGCATGTCTTTGAGGTCAACACAGCTCCATGTCGAATGCAATGTCCACACTGACTATTTCTTCTTCTTCTTCTTCAGGTGACCCACTCTATCAATTACTACATCGCACCTTTTTAATGTTTTATTATATTCAAATTCTCAAGATGCAATTATTCACGAGACGGGAGATTCTTCATCACTTCACTTTTAAGAGCTGTTTTTTCTTTTATTTTTTTTTTTGAAGTGGACCAATTCGTTTGAGAGTTCATCAGCAGTGCTTTGTAAACTTTTCACGGTCGCATTTTTTTATTAACAACTTAGACCGGCCTTGCATTATGGTTTCAAATGGTTATTGAACTACACCTTTTGGTTGTAAATAACAAAATATTGTTTACCTAATTATTCGGTTTGATTTGATGTAAATGTAATGGCTTAGCGTTTCCCATTTTATTGAAAATATGTAAAAATTAAGCATAATAAAAAAACGCCGAGAACGAAGCAATGTTTTGACGGTTAAATTAATTATTCCATATGATAGCGACGGACGATGCCTTACAGCATGTTATAATATTCAACCAGCATATTATAATATTCAAGAGATCATTTCCAGTAACTTTTGCAGTAAAATAATGGGGGGCTTAAAATAATACCATTTTCAAATGTCTTAAGATTGTTGTGTCAAATTTTGAAACAAATCTAGGCAAAACTAACTAAGATATAGAAATTTAAGCGTTCGTTGCTCCGATACGGTTTTGCGTTCAGTTGCGTAGCGCGCTGACTGAGTACTCTTAGTATCCGTAGTATAATCTTTTGTATAAACCTTTTGTTCGTCGATGGGACTTTCGGAGTATACTACTGCATACTAATGTTCTATGCTCTTGGTTTGTACTGTATATCTACTGATTTGTCAGAACTTGAGCAAAGGCGCTCCTTCAAAACCATATCTTCGAGCTTTACTCAAAATAAAGATGAGAGCCTGAATCAACTTCTTTGGAAAATCAGTCAGGGGTACTTTCATTATTGTTGAAATTGTAGGTTATGTAGCATCATATACCTTCAATGAGGGTTGCTTTGCATCGCTGTCTTTTATGTAATACATCAAAATCGCTACGTTACCAACAATAATGACATGAGTAATGAGTAAGACAATGAGTACAATGAGTACAATGGGTAAGACAGTAATGGGAATAGCAGAGCGGAGCCAAAAGCTGCACAGGACACCGAAGATGGCTAAATTTAGGGCAAAAAAACATAAAAAGATGCTCTTGGTTTGCGTGAAGACATTGCTGTATTTAATGGACTAGAAATCGACGACTCTGTTAAGGAGTGAACAAATTTTTTATGATTATTATGGATTTTTCTGGTACACAAAGCTTTACAGCAATCTTCTGACACATATAATTTTTCATACTGGTAAGCAATTTCAATCAAAACCCACAGCACCGACTGTTTCTTCCACTGAAATTCGATATACTACTTCCTCACATACATGACGAGGTATCTCGCCTTCTTTTTATTTTTCAAAATAATAATTTTTCAATCACAAATATGCTAATATTGATGTTTCAGTTCTAATAGTCACGAACAATTTAGAATCCGGAAAAAAAATCCTCCCAGGAATACCGTGTATTCTGCAAAAACAATCAAGAAAAAATTGTTCTTATGATGTCGAGAGGTTTAACGTGGACACCTGCCTTATGGCTTGATTCCACGGTCTCCTCAGACGGAGTTGAAGCAGTGTGTCAACCACCGCCCCCAAGATCTGAAACAAGGTTCAGTCCCAAGTCCTGATTTATGTATCTAGCCTTCAAAACCGCAACAACCGCGTTTCAGTCAAGGGTAGGCTACTGACCGTGTGGGGGGCTGACAGTAACCTGTCATGGATGTCCTCCCAACCAGATAAACCTTTGATCAGTTTGCGTCTCTCTACGGTCCGAGAAAAACTCATCCGTATTTGCTCCAGACGCACGGGACTGATAGCCCTTCCTCACTACCTCGAGGGACTTGAGGATGGCACTCTCCAAAGACTGAATGAAATAAGTCGAAGCCCAGACCCTCAGCCCTCTGCGTCACCCGGAGTCCAATAGCACAGTTCTATGGGATCCCTGTTAACAACTGTCACACCATGTTCTTCCAACATAGAAATTCACCTTTAACTCAACAATTTCTAATTCACATTTTAGATGTGAAGTCTTGTAGTCGTTTGGTCTGCTGTGCAATGTACCAACCGAAGTATCAATGTTTGTTGCAAGATGTCTTGAAATATAGATGAACCGAAAAAATGAAGAGTTGAAAAATGGACAATTACAGAAGGAAGTTAAGGTAAAGAAGTTGCCAGTGAGTGTTCTAAAACGTCGCGATCCAGGAGCGTATCAAGCTATAGTGGAAGAAAGCCGAGCCGATATATGATGATGCTGAACTGTGGTAGCGAAGATTGCAGTTGAGAAGGACGGACCAAAATGAGTACGATCAAGCTACCAATGAAGGATCTAAATCGCAGAGAATTCTTCTGAGAGAACATACAAAAAATCCGAGCAAATGTTTGATGCGTGGATCAACAGGCGACCTGACGATTTCGATTTAAATGTTGCTAAAAGCTTCCGCGTCAAATGTCTTTCGGGCTTTTGTTCCACCCTATGTATACACCTTGAGTTGTTCGGATTTCTTTGCTATGATAGATTACGTTCAATAGTGAAGAACACGAATTTTTCCTTAAACCAAGGATTCTTTAAATTTTTAATTTAACTTGGAAGTCACTTGCATCCTTCCGTATTGGTAATTTATTGCAAAATTTTAGAAACATCTCTGTATATACCAAATTTAATAAACCTTAATTAACCCCTAGCTAGCAACAAGGAACGTTCACAAACCAGAGGCTATAAATTACTATCATTCATAACTATTCAGTGAACTTAATTTGATTTAAACTACTTTACTTTACTACTTTACTTTACCTTGTTGTAATTTTTAGAAAGATGAATAGATGTTGCTTTAGTCTTGGTCCATCCTTTTATTTTCAGGTATTTTGAAATGCCTGAAAATAACAGGATAACCACTCCAAATTTTTGACGGTGTCTTACCTGTTTGACTATTTTTTATATCTTCCGTTGTGATGTTGTGTCTAGCTTGCACAACATGCTTTGGCATTGTTAGTTCGATCTCCTGAATCCTTTTTCCTTTTTTATGCATTCTTTGCTTCGCTAAGGAACTCTTTCGCGCGTGTGCAAGACGTTGTTTTTCCTACGTAATATTTGTTCCATTCGAGGCACGAGATTTTGTCCACCCCACTTTTTTTTCTTGGCGAAGAGGATCCTAAACCAATTTTGCTTATTAGTTGAAGAATTCTGCGCGTAATTGTGCTTCTGTTATCTGAGTTTTTTGAATGCTCCAATTCCTGGAGGATGTCTGACTGCATCTCTGCTTGTGTTTTACACTTGAGTATTTTTTGGAGCAGTGTAACCAAAACGTGGAGCTGCATTTATCTTTCCTTTTTGATTATAAGTTGTTTAATAGGATTGTTCCAACCGTTGATTTTTCGTGTCTGCTTAATATGTTCCGTTTCTTTTCTTTCTTCTTTGAAGGTGTTGTGTTGAGTATGTGCTTTGGTAGTACTCTGCTTCCCGACGAAGGACTCTTGCTGGATAAGTAAATTAAAATGAGGTAGTAATAAAGTTAATTAAATATAAATTTTAAATAAAACGAGAAAAAGTAACAATTTAACCAGGCGCCTAGTGGAAAATATGTTCGATTTGGATGGACAAAATTCTGAAACGTGTCCATATTTACCCTTGGGGGTCCCAGATTCTGGAAAAAAATAATAAACAAAATCTAATTAATTTTTTGACACGGTTGGCGAGCGCACCGTAATCAAAAATAAAAAGCATAATTTATAAGAGGTAATAAACATAATTATGCACAGGCAGACAAATATAAAAAAAATGTGAATTTTAAACAACTCATTATCTTCATCACTTGTAGCATAATATGATGATCCAAATTGATCTGATAACTCTGGGTCTAACATGTCAACATTTGGTTTGTTATGTAGGCGACATAAAATCAAATAAAAAAAAAGTCTCAGAAAAATAATTCTCAGAAAAAATAACAAAAAAATTTTTGGAACGTTATTGTGAAAAATTTTCCATTCAATATGATTCACTTGTTTGTTGTGAACATACTAGGTGTATGCAAATGAAAGTGCCCTCTGTGTTCCAATAGCTAAATCTACACATGTATAAACTTTCAAATCGTATCGACTGTCATTTTTAATGTTTTTGGCATCTGTCAACAATATCCAATTCATAACATTACAAGTTTCAAACATCAACGCATATTTTTTTGGTATTAAAAATGTCGATTTTTGTGCCACAAAGTGCTCATTTGCGGAAAGCATTAGTTTTCTGCTTTCATTTGAAAAAATCCGTGGCTGAATCTCATCGAATGCTTGTAGAAGCTTACGGGGACCATGCATTTAGTGAATCCAATTGCAAAAAGTGGTTTCGAAAGTTCCGTGATGGTGATTTTGATCTGAGAAACGAAGAACGCGGCCACGCTCCGTCAAAATTTGTGGATACCGAATTGCAAGCATTGTTGGATGAAGACGATGGCCAAACGCAGCAACAGCTCGCAGAACAATTAAATGTTGACCAATCAACCATTTCTCGCCGTTTAAAAGCCATGGGGAAGATTTTAAAAGTCGGTAGATGGGCGCCAAACGAGTTGAATGAAAGGCAGCAAGAAAACCGAAAATACGTTTGTGAAATGCTGCTGGCCAGGCAAAAAAGAAAGGGTTTTGTGCATCGAATCATCACTGGTGATGAAAAATGGATTTGAAAATCCCAAACGTAAAAAATCATATGTCAGCCCAGGCCAAGCGTCCACATCGACTCCAAGGCTGGATCGCTTCGGAAAGAAGGCCATGCTCTGTATTTCCTGGGATCAGCGTAGCGTTATCTGGTATGACCTCTTAAAAACTGGTGAAACTGTTACTGGTGCACGCTACAATCAACAATTGACCGATTTGAACAATGCCATACGCGATAAACGGCCAGAATATCAATTGAGGCACGACAAAATTATTTTCCAAGATGACAACGCATCGCCACATCGAACATTGGTCAATTAAAATTTGGTAAACGCTTTCGGCTGGGAACCGCTAACCCACCCGCCTTACTCACCAGACTTTTCGCTTTCCAATTACTATTTGTTTTCATCGATGGGACACGCACTGAACGATTCACGGTTCAATTCCTACGAAGAAGTCCAAAAATGGCTCGATGACTGGATTTCATCAAAAAACCAACAATTTTTTTGGCGAGGCATCCATAAATTGCCTGAGAGATGGGAAAGATGTGTAGCTAGCGATGGCAATTACTTCGAAGATTGAATTTATAACCATTTTTTCGAAATAAACATGTATTTTTGAAGAAAAAAAGCCACTTTCATTTGCATACACCTAGTATACCTAGAAGAAGGATATTAAAATGTTAGGTAGAGATGGAAATTGTGAGTTAAGTATTGAGGATAATAAAGAGAAATTGTGAACTAAGTATTGAGGATAATTATCGTGTATCAAGTTTCGAGGATAATAATGAACTATCAAGTTTTGAGGCTAAGGACCCAGAATGCTAAAGTATTGAGGATAATAAAGAGAATCAAGAAGTATTAGCAGCTGTGTGAAGTTTTTAGGCCCAGAAGTCCTCGGGTCGCAAAATCTTTGAATAACAAAGCCCAAGAGAACATTTTGATTAAGATTGATGCCAAGAAGATAGAAAGCAGGCAGCAGGGGCGGAGATGCGTGTTGGACGCAGTGCAGCAGAATTCATACGCTCAAGTGAAGTCCCGAAATCTAGCAGAGGTGGTCCTACCTGTGCAACAAAATTGATTGAAGTCCAGAAACCAAGGTAATTTTTCTCGTATTTTGTTGCCAGAAACGTGGAAAATGTTTGTATATGGCTTCCTGAGCCTCTTCAGTCAATTTTGCAATTCTAACACATTGATTTCCAATAATCTAAACGCTATGGACGAAGATTTTATGAATAGTGGGAGTCACCCCGTACCAGGAATACAAATCTAAGTAGAGCCGCTTAGTTTCAGACATGTATTCGTTGAACTTTTCTACATCGATTTCGTATCCTGATGAAAGATATTGAAGGATAACCCTGAATCGTTTTTTGAGGCCTTCGTCTAAACCAGTGATAGAAGCAGTTATATCCGAATTTTCTAAAAATCGTCTAGCCATATTACCATCATCCGTGTTGCAGAATCCTTGTATTAGTTGGGCCACATTAAAACCTAACTGGACGTTTAAATCTATTTGAATCCTTGCATTATTCAAAGTTATTGCTTGTCGATCTTCCCCGGTTTTTTGTTAGCCGTTTTTTGTTATTTCAAAGTTAGTTTATATACAATGTTTACATCTAATGTTTACATCTAATCGATGGATTTAAAAGTCCAAATCCATCCATCTAATGTAGCCAAACCAAAACTATAATTTTTTCTGGGTGTCGTGGGAGTGAGCAACTCGGATCTTGATATACTTTTGGGATTGCTTTGCATATGTAGCATGTCTGAGTTGACTTTGTGCCTGTCAATGCGTCACATGCTTTACCATCCAGCGTAGTTAACGCCAAATTAAGTATGATGGATATTTCCCTATCTTCGTTATTAACTTTGGTAGATGTTAAGACTAGAATTTCTTCTGTAATCAGTTTTGTTCCAGAATATATGATAGAGGCCGTTTCTCTTTGCAATATAAATTTTATGGGGCGAAAATATCTAGTTGACCCGGGTACTTTGTATAGCCATACATAAGAAACATTCTTGCAGAAGTAGATGGCTGTTGAGAGGTAGATGCCTCTTTCACAACTGGAAGTGGTGGAAACACCACGCTTACCAGAAACATAAAGCGCGTGTTGTGCAGCGAAGGTCAGTTTTTCACAGTCTACCTTGAATAACTCGCTGACTTTTCCTTTTTTTGTCTTCTTATTAGGACATTCGAAACATTTTTCAGGGCGTCGTGAGCGTTGATAAATAGGTTGGATAAACTAGGCCAACTAGGGTATTTATTGAAAGTTTCTGCCAGTTTTCTGTGGCATTTGTCCCACCTTTCCGAAATTTTGTCGGAAAGACGGGATATTTTAATTTTCAACGGCCTAATCTCCACATCTTCTTGATTATTAATATGAGTAAGAATATATTTGGCAAGTGGGTTGGCGGGATTTTTTTTTTTTTGGAAACTCTAACCCGCTCTTAAAAAAATGTCCTCTTGATTCGAAGTAGTATCTGAAAAAAATTATGTATCACCCAAAACGCATAAATCGCAAAAATTCTTTGCAAGATTCAAAAACTAGAAGGATTGATGAAACAAATCCTACAAACAAATCCTTGGGGGTTATATAGTTTTTCGTGATTGAATAGGGGCATACATTTACAAATTGCATAATTAACTCTACGGGTGGATTGGCATGTATATTCAATAACGTGTGTGGAAATAAAAAATCTGATATGTCTCAGCAAAATCCATTGTTCAATAAAAGTAAAATGACTTGCGACTACACACACCTTGAACATAATAAATTGCCATCGAATAAAGGTAATTCCACTGCCGGTTATTAGGCACTTGTGTAAACAGGAATGATTCAGTTATTTACTTTTTATTTGTAAACACGGAATGGAGGGAATAATTAGTATTAAGTGTCTTACCAACTAATAATAAAAAGGTCAAGCACTTAGAAATCGACTTGACCTCTGTCCACCGAAATTGGTGACTTTCTAACGCTCTAAGCTTCCTTACACGTCTAACGTCTATGTACTCAATTGCATCTAACCACAATAACTTGAAAAAAATATAATTCCGGCAAAAAATTGAATCACGCCGCTAGAATTGTCAGGGAGAACCATGACCTCAAAATCAATTTCTTTTATTTTTTATTTTTAGCGAGTTCATGCAATCTTCGCTTCGAGGAACCACAAACCATTTTTTTGGAGATTACTTACTCCACGGCACACAAATTTTGAGGTAATTAAACTGGTGGGATGCAGTGTTTTACACCTTGAGTTGATTTATTTCATAAATGTCCTTTTTTTGTTACTACTTTTGTTTTGCTAAAGAAAAGCTCGTTGAACAATATGATAAATTAACGAATAAAGTCTGCGAACTTTTGCGAACAAAAAAAACGGAAGACTCCATTGAACGGAAAATTAGTTAAATTATATTGAATCTCATCGTAAATACTAGCATGAAAAACGAAATTTAAACTCAGGCGGCAGAATGTTCGATATGTTATTTTACGGTCCCAATGCATATTCAACAGGACCCCTATCGAAAATGTTGAGCAAATTTTTCAAAAGCACTTGACACACAATAGTCCTGACCGTGGATGGAAAACCTCATTTCAATACCTGATAGCGTCCAAGAAGTTTAAAGTATGCATAAGAAATATGCAGATGAAGCTTACAAAAATAACATTTTGAACTATATTGGAATGTTGTAATTGTTAAGCGCTATCCTCAAGCTTCCATACAGATAATATTACTAGAAATTTATGCAAATTTTTACCACACAACGAATGCAACACACGTGAAAAAGTTTATAAGCCACAGCAATAAAATCTGTTCGATTCCCTAATCTTCGAATACGATTATTTTTCCCTTTCATTTTCTTACCTGTTGATGTTACGAACACCATATGTGAACACAGGTAATGATTAGAAAGATGAAACAGCGTCTCGTTATCAGCCTAAAGCACTATCCGAAATTTGGCAAGCATTCGTGGCTTAAGATATTTTCGCAAACCATCTTCAATTAATTTTTCTTAAGTGGTATTACAAGGAAAAGGTTCGGATTATCAAATAAGTTGTCATGGAAAGGTGTTAACGCGACGGTATTAGTTTAACCCGCAGATCATCTGTTTGTCTGTTTGTCTGTTTATCAAATTGCATTTTTCATATGATTCGTAGCCTCTCACATTTGCACTGACCGCAACAATGTAAACATTCCAAATTGATGGCGCAAATTAATGCAAATATTGTAATGATGTTGTGAGTATTTAATACTCAACTGTCAAGCGCCACTTGCTATTTTGAATTCTTGGAATTCTCCATCTTGGAATAATCGCGAGTTTGAGAAATGTACTTAAACTGTTTGACCTACATAAAAATTAAATCTGCAACCATCACATTTGAATTCTCGGTTGGAAAATTGATTATCATTGTAAATCTCGATGGGAGTTGTAAAGTTTTATGAAAACCACCGCATGAAGTAAACGCGTTAACGATTACAACAGCATCATTATTTGGCTGTTCTATTGTTGCCCGCGTTTTTGCAGTTAGGGTTATTACATCTGCTGATTTCTTGCGGCCTTGACCTGAATGTTGCGCTGCTGTAATCATTACTTGCTTGTCCGTTATTTTATCCCATACGACGTAATGTCACTCAAACAAAATTGTCCAAGAATGTCTATCATCATTATCCGCAATTCTGCTTTTGATGCTCTATTGGCCCAACAGCGATTTCATTACTATTACTCATATGGTCGTCAAGTGCTTACAGTCGATATATCGAAAAATTATTTCGGTGAAGCCTCCAGGGCTTTACTTGATTATCTACGATAATGTAATTAGAGTTGTTAGTACGTAGGTAAGTAAGTAAAATAATAATGATATTCGAAATAATAACAGTGGAAGCTACAATTGTAATAATAATAAAAATAATATTTGTTTTTTGCGTAAAGAAGGTGTAGCTTATATACGCTCTGAATGATGAAATCCCAAATTCGTTGAGAAAAAAATGGACTACATAAAACACGCTCCCTGCCACAGCGAGTACTAAGCCTAGCGCGGTTTGGCTATGGCAATGATCAGGGTAAGGTCCCTTTAGATTCGGCTTTTGATTCCTTCGGACTAAGGATCTCTGTTTAAGCGAAGATAGATGCAAGGGACAGAAATCACAACTAACTTACCACACTTTCGCATCGTTTCATTTCAATGAGCAGAATCAATCTCAAGTGATGTGAGGCGCATATCCATTTGCCTTTCGAGGTCAAAATCTTAACTTCTGAGCTTTCTAAGCTTAACTATTTGAAGAAAGCTTAACTATTTTCCTGAAATTATATTTGAATGGCAACATCTATGGTCCCCAGAGGAAACAAGGAGACTACGATTTTTCCAACGTATGCAAATGAGACACGAAGTAACCCTGCCCACTTAGCAGCTATGCTACCGACATAATATGGTGTTCTTTCTGTATCATGCTTCCTTTACAAAATTTTCTTGGTAAAATACTTGGGTTTTCACCTCTCCCCTTGAGTGATAACCTCACTTTCCACCTTTCCCTACATATGTGAAATACATAAGACAATTGCCCTTCAGCAAATAGCATAATGGAGACTTGAGCGACTATCCTGTATGCAACCAAAATTCCCAAGCTTCTCATGGATAGCACAGAGTCAATTATTTTCGATACAACTCCTTACCAAAACCATCAATTCAAGGTTTGGAGCTTACTGTTACCACAAAAGAGCGCTAACTGTCCAGAGACGCATCACAAAAAAGAGATACACATACCTTATGTGACAAATAAAACGAGCTTTGAGAGATAGAGAGCTTGAACATTAACAACATAGTTGAGTGAAATGATCGCGCTGGATAGCTTTCTGAGCTTCACTGTAAGTGCGAATAACTTTTTTGTGGTATTAGTATCCGTGAATGTTGTCTTCATGTCCGACCTCTAACAAGTTTTGCTCACAACGGCGACTACATCTGGAAAATTGGCTTCAAATACCGTCAGATTGGTAGTTTAGTCGAAGTTTGATCGTGTTCACATCCCATTGCATTTATGAGTATTACCGTTTACTCGACATTCGTATTCCCTTGCATGATCATCATGTTAGTGAAACCAGACACTTCCGGAACGGGGCTTATTCGTAGTCTAAAACCCTTCGTCTGGCCCTTTCATACTGAAGTGGAGTCGGGGTGTCTTCACCTGTAGAGCCAAAATGAACTAAATTCGCAGGTAACGCGCCCAGACGACTTCGCTTATATTTTCTTCTTGTTTCCCATTAAGGACATAACAATTGTATCTTTTAAAAAAAAAACACAAAAATGTGAAAAATTGAGTTCGAATTTATTATGAATATAATGCAATTCGTCGGTCGTTCGGTCATATGAAAACCACGAGCCCGTTTATAGCAGTCGATTCTTCAGACCCAATTTTCTACCACTCTAGCACACATTTCGACCAGAACGTTGGTAATTTCGCGTTGAATTTTGTCATTGAACGAGGCGGCCGTTCGACGGCACCATTTCTCGAGATAACACGTTCACCAAATTTATCTTTCAATAAATCGATTGTGAGATGGCAAGTGGCCCCGTCTTGTTGCAAACACATATCGTTGATGTCAAGTTAATTCAATTCTGGCCACAAATAATCATCCAAAATAACAAGATAGCGGTCTAATTGACGGTAGCATCACAATGAGTTAAATCCACGAAAAATACGACCCAATTACACCTCCGACATGAAAACTGCACCAAACAGTAACTTTTTGCAAATTCAACAGTATTTTAAGAAGCACATGTGGGTTTGTTGCTGACCAATAACACATTATTGCTTTTTAACAAAGCCATTGAGTCAGAAATGAGCTTCATCGCTGTAGATGATTTTTCGGTGAAATGCTTCATTTTCTATAAGCTGGGCTCTGGCAAAGCCCGAAATTCGAGATGTTTCCGCGTTTTGAATAATCAAGTGGCTTTAGGTCTTGAATACGTCTGTACTTATAAGCAGTTAGGCCAAGATACTTTCTCAAAATAGGGCACAGCGTCGCTTCAGTGATGACCAACTCTTGAGAAACACGTGGAGTAGACTGATTTGGCTCATTTTGAATCGATCGCTTCGAGCGGTATGACGACTTTTTGGCACCGGAACGTCAAATAGTGAAAATTCCGACTCTTAGCTACTATAGCAGGCACACTCTGTCATGTGGGACAATTATCACGGGCGGAATTTGGAGTAAGCACTCTTAATGTTACGACCACAGCCTCAGAATTTTGTTAATATTTTTAATAATTTTCAAACTTTGCTGGTTTATGAACGCATAACAATACGAAATTGTTATGTCCCTAATGGAAAACCCGATACAAACGATGGCCCCGAAGTTTTACGTAACCTGTTTATAATTTATAGCCTGAATACCTCTTCACATCATCAACGAGCCTGTAATTGTAGCAGCCTTTGCAATAATTAATTAACTTACGAATAATGAAGATTCCTAGCCGACTTAAATGTCAGTAATCAAGAATTTTACATTTGGCGCATCTGTATACCTACGGATGGCGCTGTCGAAGCCATTAATACTATTTTCGGTTACCGATCGATCTTTGAAACCCAGTCAATAGCCAGCAAGCATGAGTCATGAATTTGGAGTCAAAATAAAGTAAACAAAGCAGATTTTCCCACGGCTAGGAAACCTGGGCAGATGTTCGAAAAATAATTTTTTCGAAGCGTGAGATTTTCAAAATTCTTGGAAGACCTCAGTGCATTATTAAAAAACTTGTTCATAAAGACGTTCAATATCATGATATGAAGTCGCAATTTGGACGCCCAGCTTCTTGTAGCTTCTTGGTGCGGCAAGTCGGCAAAGGAAGAGAGTAAGTACTTGGAACGATTAATAAGTACAACAAGTACTTAAAAGTAAGTAGTAATTAGTTTGACGACAGAAGGCGTTCCTGAGGGAAGTTGGTATCATCGTATGCTGCCATCTATCAAACGCGATAAAACAAAGTTCAGACTGATTTATAAGTTAGCTTGGATTTGACAGCCATTCCAGTAAGATGTGTTTCGTGATTTTCGCTAAGATTGAAAAGAGCAGTATCGTTTGGTGATTTGCTTTTTGATTTTGGATGGAAGAAATTCGAGGAGATAAAAGCAAAATTGGATGCTGTTCACAGTTCATTATTGGATGAACGATTTTATACGTGGGCTAACATCCGTTTTTGAGTAGAAGCGACCAGGACGCCCGGCTGACGTGGTTACCGAGGAAATCATTCAAAAAGTCGACGACATGATGCTCGCTGATCTTCGAACAAAAATGCGTGAAGTAGCAGCGGCCGTAAGTGTTTTGACCGGAATGGCAATTAATATTTAACATGACAAATTGATGATGGAAAGATTTTCGGGCTGATGGGTACAGCGAATGCTCACTGTAGACAACAAGCACATGGGGCTGTTAACTTTGAAAAAGTGTTTGGAGCAATTTAAACGTGACCCGAGGGGATTTTGCGTCGAGTTGCCACCACTGATGAAACCTTTATTCATCATTACACACCTGAAACTAATCAACAATCAAAACTATGGATTTCTCCCGGGAAATCTGCTCCAAAGAAGGCGAAGACGGTGCCATCGGCCAAAAAGGTAATGACGACGATTTTTGGGGATGGAAACGGCGTCATACACATTGATCTTTAAGACATAGAAAGAACGTTCGGTGGACAATGCTACAGTGAGTTATTGAACCACTTCGACAAAAAATTGGATCAGACAATGCCGCATTATGCGAAAAAGAAGGTGCTGTTTCAATATGATAACACACCAGCAAACTCATCCGGAGTTGTCGACGCTAAAAACATGATTTGTGTGACGTATTGAGCCGCACCCCCGTATTCACCCAACTCGGCTGCCTGCGACATTTTTTGTTCCACAACATGAAGAAATGGCTCGCAGGAAAAAAATTAGCACGAACGAGGAAGTCTTCGACGAGACAAGAGTTTTGTTGAGTTCTGCAAATCTTAATTTTTACAGTGTTTAAAAATCTGGCAAGATCGTTGGGAGGAGTTTGTCTTTCTAAAAAAGAGCCATGTTGAAAATATAAAACAATGCCCAATGGTGTCTTCATTTCTAACACAGGTACTTATTTAACCGCCCTAGCAGACCAGTCAAAGTTTGACAACAAATCACAGAAACATCGAGAAAAATAATAAGCACTACCACCATCAAATGAGTCCTTCACAAAAGTGAAAATAATGGATCCAGTGTAACCAAATTAGACTAGAACTGGATCTACCAACAGCATTATGGTGCAAAACATGCATCCAAATTGTAAAAGAGTCGAGTTCCTAAGACTCTATCATCCGTTTCAGTCCTTAGATCTCAACCCAACCGAGAATCTTTCAGAATCAGGTGGGAAACATTTCCACGAAAGTGGAAGACTTTATGCCTAGAAGTCTGAATGCAATATTTACCTGAACAAAGCACACCAAACAGGGTAAGATGGGAAATGGCGGTCACGTAAGCAGTTGTTGTATTTTTTATCTCGACGATTTATGGCTCGGCTTAATTTTAAATGTCCTCCCTCTCTCTATTTTATTTTTTTTTTTCTAGCATTTCGCTCAAAGGTGTTGCAGTCAAGATGGCAACTGTTTTATGTTTCCGGGTTTAGTGGTCGTTTTTGGAAGTGGAAATGTTAATATAACATATTATATCTATAATATTATGCAAATTATTTATATAATATATATAATTAATATTCATAATGTATAGTTACAAGCAATGTATGGCGTGCCAGATCCAGGCAGACTATAATCTTCAAGTACCTTTCGTGCTGGATCACTTTGAGCTTGTTCAATAGTTTCGTTTCGCCCCAAGGATTTGAATATAGTGACCGAATCCATCAAAGTTAGGGAGTCGTTTCCAGTATCAATAGATGGCCAGAAGCCAGGAAGTCTTCGTTTCCAAAAATGTTTGGAGTAATGAGTAAACTTCCAGATGCCTTCCACCTGGACATCCGTTTCTGAAATGTAGCCGTGTCACAATGCGCTTTGTTAAAGAAAGAAGCCACATCAAAAAGAGTTATTTTTCGCTTGATGTGACTTTTTTTAGAAGAATCACACTCCTTTCTAAAGGCTTTTTTAACGGTCCATGAAGTGTGACGCCTGGGGGCTGTATCCTTTGCGAGATGCGGGTTGGAATAGAGACCACAACGTCAAAGTTATCACGACATATATGACGATATATGCTGCATAAGATGTGTGGCTATAATGATTATCTAATATTACCAAAACAAGTTCATCAGCAGTTGGTTTTTCCAATTTCACAAAATGCTTGAGCCATATGATAAATATGGCTCATTATATGATGAAAAAATTCTTTATTTGTCCAGCCATTTTAAGGACCATTGGTAATAAGCTCTAGCAGGACCACCTTTGCACAACTGAGGTTACGTTGTCCTTCTTGCGTAAATAAACATTGGAGGTATTTTGCAGGTATCCTGAAGGTTACATCCCGAAAATTATAGTTATGTTTTTCCCCTTCCGTAGCTGGTAATTGAACCCTTAGCTGTTCTGTCCCTTTTAGGCAATTATTACACCAGGGTCTTGCACGGTGGTCACACCGCTTTCATCCATGTTGTAAATTTTTGATCCAGTAAACTGGTATTTCTTGATGAGAGCTTCCAAATTTCGGAAGAACAAGTTAACCTCATCTTTGTTAAATACTGTTACGATTTCTCAGGTGCGAGAGCTGTTTGCTTCGCAAATGTTGTAAAGTGAATTAAACACACACAAACCAATTAAAAATTAGTTGGTTGATAATTTATACTTTTAATAAATTTCACTAACACCTCACAATTATTTTCACTTAATTACTACTTCACTTATTCGCTTTTATTAGTTTTTACTTTTACTTTAATTGATCGATTTATAATTTTCATTAAAATCAAATTCACTCGTTATTTTAAAATTCACGTACGGTTGGATTCACTACCGCACTAATTTCGCGTGCACTGTCGCTTAATCAACAAGCTTTTATACATGTTTTATCCAATCTGGAATTTTCCACGTGGACCATTCTCGAGTTCATTTGAGTCATTTGCACATTTATTGTCGTACTCAGTGCACGCAATGCGTTTACGTTATGCCTATTTCCGTTTCGAGAATGATCGGTGTATTGGTTATTGATACTTGTTTACAAATTTGCTCTTAAGATGTATAGTGGCGCGTGACATTATTCGAACATGTCACAATACTGTTACTTGATTAATGCTGGTGGACTCTGGTTGGTTATTGAGTGATTTTTTTTAAAAAAAAAACATATAGCCAATCCTTTCTAGCTAGGCTAGCTTCCTCTCCCTTTTGGATTTTTGCTTTATCTTGTGTTTCTCAGCATAAATGTAAGCTACATTACAAACCTGCAGTGGACTTAGGCCGTGAAAAAGTTTGGCTAGAAATTCATCGTTACCTCAGTATTTTTGCGCCTTTACAAAATGTTTTTTTCCAAATCAATAATATTTTATTTTAATATATATGTTATTCATATATCAATAATCACACACTAAAGAAGAATAAACTCTTACCTCCGACATATATATATACGTTTTTCAAAACTAAAATTATTTGCCTTTTTAAGAAAATATTATTAATTTTGGAAAATTTGGGAAAAGGGCAGAATAACCAATTTTGTAGCTGTCTGAAGAGTATGCCGAACTTCTTGGTTGTTGACGGCAAAGAGTTCACATCAGTAAAGCCTTCAACAGCTAATTTATTCTTGTTTTGTCCATTTTCATTTCATTGTGGATCATTTCCTGTTACGCGGCATCTAAAAACAAAAATAAGTGTATAATGAGACATTATTTTCACAAACAATATAATAAATTGTCCTTAAATTTCATACGGAATAATACCATTCAGTCACCAGTATTACCTACTTAGAATGATTGTCCTAAGCCCAAAATACGAAATGTATTCTTTGGTTGGTCACTAAAATGGTAAATAACTTGCATAAAATCTTACAAGCACATGGGATACACTTATGCATGTGTAATTATTGACTTTTAAAAAGATAATGAGTGGTATAAATCACTTCAAGCTAACCTTCCATCGAATTACCATATTTTTTTATAAGAAAACACGTCCGAACCTTTACACAGCTGTCAAACTCACTTGACGCGATACGAAATGACGCTACTTGGCATTTCGTTGTACTAGGCTGTGTAATAGATGACGGTTTTAGATTTGGACGTAAACGGCATTGCCTGCTGACCGCCATTCTCATTCCCCTATCTTACCCTAAGCACTGAAAACTGTTCAATGTTCGTAACTGATAACACCTTTGCAAAATATTTTTAAAATTAAGTAAATACTATTAACTTAGTAAATAAGGTCGAAAGCCAATAACGGAAAAATAAATTCTTGTGAATAAATTGTTTTGTTGAATTTTAGTTTTTTCATTTTGAATCAAGTTTTTGAATTGTATGTTTGCCTGGTTTTTTTTTCTTCTTATTTTTCTGGACTTTCGGAGATCGATAATAATAATACCCAATAATGCGTCTTGGTTTCCTCTTTGCTATAAATGTTCATTGGGTCCAATTCCTGATATGTTAATCTAGCAATTTGCAATACCGATTTTTATTTGACACTAATTATTTCATGTTATTAAAATACATTAACATAAGTGAAGGACTTATTCACTTTTTGGACGTTCACAGACGCGTCGTAGCAAAGTGTTTTGTTATTGTGTCACGCTGTGGCCAATCGTCATTCATCTACAGATCAATCACCTCAAATTCATATCTCGCTTATGCATCGATCTGTGCGGCTAATATTTCTTCACATAAAAAATAAACACTATTTTATAAAAAAACTGGGATAATTCCATTATCTCCATAAATTTTAGTGAATAGACTCCAGGTGAGCTTCCTTCACAAACGACACAAGAATTCTTCGATTTGAAGCTCATGCGGAACTTGTAATGCATCTTCAGCTGCTCATTCTCTAAATTATATATTTTTATTCAATTTTATCTTTTCATCAAATCATGTAAGCCGTTGAATTTCTCATTCAACTTCAATATCTTTTTTATCTTGAATGTCTCATTCAACTTCTATGCCTCATTCAACTTGAATTACTCACAACTTAATTGGATGTGAAATATTTTATTGAATCATTCTGCGTTGAAAGATAAAAAGTTATTTTTCAAATTGAAAGTGCATTCAACTTCAAAAGCGTTCGTACACTTTAGGTTTGGGTCCTGGATGAAACATGGTCGTAAGCAAGAATGAAAGTCATTTGGTTTCCAATTTTATCGGAAAAGCTTTTATTTCAGTAGTCGTAAACTTTTCTCGCGGCTCCGTTTCTCCGAAATTTAAGTTTTAATTGCATCTCAGTTTAAGTGTGAACATGATTTGTTCCCAGTAATGGTTCCAAAGTAATAATCACCCATGGAATATAGTTAATTTATTATATTATAGAGCAGTTCTTATTTATTATTTAATATAATAATATAATATTGTAACACACACGTTTAAGACTTTCTATTAGCTAGTTTGTGTAAATAAATTTTTACAAATATATGCATTTCTGCTACGGCGTGCAGCATATCAAACTATACGAGGATGGGGTGAAAAATTTCCGGCCTGACCAAGAAAAATGATGTTTTAATTTATTTTTTTGCTTTATTTTTCAAAATTATCTCCATCAACACTGATACAGTTCTCATAACGGTGTTCTAATTTAGTTATACCAGTTTTAAACGTAGATTCGTCAAGATCCTTAAAATACTGATTTACAGCTTCGATGACTTTTTCGTTGTTCTTAAACCTTTTACCGACAAGCAATTTTATTGATGTTAGGAAATAGGTAATAGCCGCTGGGGGCTAAGTCTGGAGAATAGGGAGGACGCGGCATCAATTCAAACTTCAATTCGTGGATTTTGGACATGGCAACAATCGACGAATGCGCTGGTGCGTAATCGTGATGAAACACAATTTTTTTTGGCAAAATCAGGTCGTTTAATTTGTACCTTGTGCTACATACGTTGCAATAACTCTTCGTAGTATGGTGATATAGTGTATAGTGTATAGTACGTAGTATAGTGATAGTCTTACCCTTTTCAAGGTAATGAATATATATAATTCTTCTCGCATCCCGATAAAATTCGTTTGCCGATAAAATTGTTTTTCCTTCCTTTGGGTTGGTTCCTTCTTTCCAATACACTGTTTTGACTGTTCTTTATTTTCAGGAGCGTAGTGGTGGACCCAAATCTCATCAACAGTTATGAATCGAGACAAAAATTTGTTTGGATGACAATGTAATGTTTTTTCGAATCAGTTTTTTGTCGAGTGTTAGCAAACGCGGCTTCCACCTTGCACACAGCTTTTCCATGCTGAAATTGTTACGCAAAATATTTCGCACACGTTCAGCTGACATCCTACAGGTCTCGGCTATCTCATGCATTTATAACCTATCTTCTTCTTCTAGTCGGTCTATCAACACTATTTGGTGGATTTTCTGAATAATTTCTGAAGTAGTCACCTCAACGGACCGTCCTGACCGAGATACGTCAGAAGTGCTCACACGATCCATTTTAAATTCAGAAACCAACTGCTTAATAGTTTAATATGATGAGGAGGAGTCTCTTTGTTTTGAATCTACCTCTTCTTTTATTTGTTTTGGTGTAAAACCTTTCAAATAGCAGCATTTGATGACGGCACATTTTTCTAATTTTTCCATTTTCACGAAAACAACGGAAGCGTCTTGCGCAATGTGCTCTCAAAGGCAAACTAACGTAGCGATTGGGCTGAAACTGTACATACAAGCTCGGTAGAAATGGTACTGTAGGATGCCAGTAGACATAGTGGCGTTATCTCTTGGTCAGGCCGAAAACTTTTCACCCCACCATCGTATTTGCAGACTACCATTTTTTCGCTCCCTTCAAAACCATTTGAATTGTAAAATTATTGATTCTTATCAGACTGATAAAATGAGTTGGACCTTTTTGAATGATTTGTCTTCTTCGAACGTGGAACTATTCAACTTACCGAACGATAGGAAAAGATTATTCAAAAACTTGATGAATATATCATTGATCAATTTTTTTGTTAATGTAAATGAACTGACTTCGACTTGATAACATGCTTTCCACACTGTATTAACGAGAGAACCTGGGGATAATCAGATAGCAATCCATTTAATCAAAGTAAGCATGACATTCATCATCCATCAAGTTGATTCCCAAGCATACTTGACGTCCGTACAAATCGAGGAACGAACTGTGACGCACACTAATATTTTCGCGAATCTATCTTTGGAAATCGTTTGTCAAAGGCTTGGGATACATTAACGCACCTCTTTATAAAAATTTTAATTTAAGAAGATTCGAACGGCGTCAGTTGCTAAAAGTTCGATTAAACTATGAAAAATAATATGCCGCCGATCCTATCCGCTGCTATCGATAATACATAGCAGTCACAAACCACTCTTAGTTACTAACTAAGCAGAAGAGTTGTCAAAATCCGACTCGCAGAAGATGAAAAATAACAGAATGTACTCTTCGTCGAAGAGGAAAATATTGGTTTAATAATGATTAGTTGATCAATGATAATTCCTGTATGCGTTAGGAAGATTAAATCGGTTGTATATCAACCACATTAATTGAAAATACCATGATGAAGAAAGAAATTCGAGAAACTGCAGGCGAGTACAAAATTAAACAATTAGATGCTCAAAAAATTTATTTTGGACAGAGAATTTAATATTGTTGACAAAAATATACTGAGTAACAAAATTTAACAAACCTACAGAGTGGAGAAATGCGTGTTGTATGGATATCAGCTTAAGACCATATTGTGTAAGGATAAACTGTATTTTCTATAATGAAAATAGGATCAATTAGAGTTGAGCCCTTCTCACCCCTCTCACCGCCTCTATTAAAAAAAACACCGTTAACTAACGCATTCGCCAGCAAAATACCAAAGCGTGGTGTATTGGTGAAATTCCAACAAAACTCTTAAAATATTGTGACAATAGTGTTCAAACTGATTCAATGCATCTACAACCAGATACCACAGAAATGGTGCCCATTTATTACAATCCCTACAATCCATTATAATCCCTATCCATATTTCCATTTAGGCTTGAATATCATTGTCGAATATGAAGGAGGCTATAGAGCTATTCCATCAACTATCCATGGTCAAAAAACCCTAGAGAAATGGGACTTCAACATCGATTTCTTCCGAATTTTTGTGGATTCTGAACAAGCACACAACAATATCAACTGGAACATGTTGTACCAAATCATGTGTGACTTTGGCATCCCAGCGATTGACTCCGTAACAACTGGATGATATTAACGTCAATGAGATCATCACAAGTCCAAACGAACAACCAAGTGACTTATGCCTTCGATATAAAGGTGGGATTGAAATAGAGAGCTGGGCTGGTCCCATTGATGTTAAAACTATCTCTAACCTAACCTTAATTTAACCCTAAGAAAACTTTCCGTTGATATGAGAGGTTCACTTAGGGATATTCGATATGCATCGATGTATCGAATTCACTCGATGTTTATAGTTCGATGCATCGAAACGATTCGTTGCTTTGAAAAGGTATTGATTTACTCTATGTATCGATGTTTTTTCATAAAACATCGAAACAATGGTAACCAGCTAATCATTGTACATCTATTACTGTTCAGTAGCTCTGATTTAATAAAAGTAAAACTTAAATCTTTTTTTTTACTGGCGCTAGTTGGCTAATTTGGAAATTGAAATTGGCAACACTGCGCCAGAAAGAATTTAAAAAAAAAACTTCGTTTGTTTTGGTTCTGGGTCGGATTTATTGTGAGACAAAAACGTTAAATGTTTTTACTTGTGTCGTAAATGTGCATACTTAACAACATAAAATAGGATTGGATTTGGATATAATATACTCATTAGGGTTAGGGTAAGGTTAGGATAAGGTTAAGGATAAGGTAAGGATAACTCACTTATTCTAACTTATGCAAAGCATTCATAATTCATTGGAATAAAAGATATTTTGTTATCTGTATTTCAGCGAGATCATTCGTCTAATTATTCAAATTGAATAGGTTAACAATTTTTCGAATCATTACGCAAAAATTAATACAATAAATACGTAATAACATCTGAATATCATTCAACATCTAATTATTTTGTGTCATTCTGTTAATATATTTTTTTACTTTTTTAAATAGGGAGGATTAGTGATGTGATATTATCGATTGATAAATTCATTGACTTCTGCTAATTTACCGTATTTTTTTTAGGTTAAGTTGATTACACAAAACGATGGCACCTTCCAAGAAGAGTGGTGTGTGGCAATTTTATGATAAACCTGAAGGAGATAGTAATTTTGCAAAATGTAGACTTTGTCAAAAAGCTATCAAATCTTGTGGCAATACAACCAACTTAATTGATCATATAAAAAAAAACATAAGGCTGCTTTTCGGGAGTTCAATATTGGAAGTTCAAAAAAATCCAATATCGATAACGAAACTATACACAAAAAAGCACAATCAGTCCCTAAAGATGCTGACATGCTACCGTCAACGAGCTCAGCTGATGTAATAGAATTGACTAAAGAAACTGATAAAATATTTGACTGTTCAAAAGACGACGAAGTTCCTGTTCCTCCGACGCCTAAATGTCAAAAGTCTATTATATCAAGTTTTCAAGAAATTCACGCTTTTTTGGCGGGTGGTGATAAAACTTCAAAAATAAATAATGCCTTAATTTATATGATATGCAATAACAATCAACCATTTACAATAGTTGAAAATGAAGGATTTCGCAATTTGATTAAAGTTGTAGCGCCAAATTAGAAACTTCCCTATAAGACGTCGTTGACTCGATGGGTTGATGATAAATACGCAGCATTATCAACAGTCTTGAAAGAAAAGTTATCAAATATTGAAAACTTACTACTCTTACTACTGACGTGTGGTTTGAAACAATGAGCATGAGAAGTTTTTTAGGAATAACAGCACACTTCGGTGTTGGTAATGAATTATTTTCAATAACTCTTGGAGTGTACCAGTCAAGTGAACGTCCAACGATATGTTTTGAACATCGCTGAAATGTTGCTTCAAACTTGTACCGAATGGGGTATTGACAAAGATAAAGTTCCGGCCGTAGTGACTGACAACGCATCCAACATGGTAAAGGCCGTCAATTTGGCTTTTGGAACAAAATACATACCATGTTTTGCACACGCTCTGAATTTGGTGGCACAAAATTCTATGCAACAGTGTACTGAGCTGCGAAACTTGATAACTAAAGTCAAAGATATTGTGACATAGTTCAAACAGAGCAATATAGCCAGTAACGAATTACGTAAAGCAACCCAGATAGAAACTAAATTTATACAAGAGGTTCCGACCAGATGGTATAGTACATATTATATGATCGAAAGATTTTTGGAGCTTCGCACTATCGTTAATAACATAATCATTTGGCATAAAAATGCACCACCGATGCTTACTGCGTCAGAACTATCAATTCTTTCTTCGGGTTTACAAGGTCTGCGACCGATCGAAGCTGCAACTAAGGAAGTGTCAGGGGATAAGTACTGCACTAGTAGCAAAGCAATACCAATTATCCGTTGCCATCTTTTGAAAGTTAAAACTCTCAGACTCGAACAATCTCTTGCCAATGAATTACAGTCATTGGTCTTTAAAGAGATTGACAAGAGAATGGGTGTTACAGAGAGAGAGACTCTCCTCTTGCCATAGCCACGATATTAGATCCAAGGTTTAAAAAAATCCATTTTACAGACCCAATTGCTTGCTAATCAGCTGTGGCAAAAGTCAAAGAATTTCTGAAAACTTCAATACAAAATGAGGGCGCGGTGGAATCTGATTCTTCAGATCATTCTGACAAACCAGAAGATAACTTTTGTTGCTGTCTATTTACTTGCGTAGTCCAGTAGGAAGACTCAATGAGAACTAATTGGAAATTTGGAATGATCTGAAAATTCAGCTTCTTAAACTTCATAAAATTGCTTACAAATACTTGACCATGGTGGGAACGTCAGTACCGTCTGAGCATTTATTTTCTAAAGCAGCACAAATCGTCAATCAACAACTAAACAGACTGAAAGGGAAACGTTTAAATAAGCTTTTTTTTGCAAAGTCTTCCAAAAGAACATTGGTTAAAGTCTTATTGTCACACATTGCCATTTTTGTAATAAATGACTACTGCATGAAAAGTCTTTCTTTTTTATTTGAGTAACAAAGATTCCTTAAACACACATACAAAAGGCAAAAAGAAAAGTGCTGTTGTAAGAGTAATCTATAATAAAAAATTTGTTCAAGAGGCCGACTACAGCTTGGGATGCAATGTTAGAAAAAGTACTCAGTTTTGAGAAAACATCGATGTTTTTAACCGATGCATCGAAAAATATCGATGCACAGCCGCGATGTATTGCATCGGAAAAAAATATCGATGTATTTTTTAAGTGGACACCTCTATGTTTGCTGCCTATGAATTGAACCAAGGTCTAATCCATGCAGATGATATCAATATCTTATTCTGGTGTAAGTCATCTGCTGAAGAAATCATATAATACATCCACAAAACAGCTAAGCTGGTAAGGCTTCAAATTACCCAGATTCGTGCAAACATCGAAAAACAAAATAAATGCATATGAAGGGTGGGTCCTAATGTACACAATGTGAGCAAAGTTCACTGCCATGGGCTTGGCACGTGTAGCGGATAAGAGAGGAGCGAGTACCTAGCATGGAATTCGCAGGCTAATCAGAGGGACAAATACCAGCGGAAAACCTAATAATCGAACCGAAATCGATTGAAAAGGATAGCGCTAAAAGGAAGCTTGAAAAGGAAGCGCTACTCGGATTTACTTGTTAAAGGACTGATCGACTAGGACTGCTGTAAATATTGTTACAACCAATCAGCAGTCGATGTTGTACAAACTAGACACAAGATCCCGCTTTAGACAACATGTCTCCTGAAAATAACTCCTCTTTTGAGAGAGGATGCAAGAGATTTCACAAGCATGTTTAGAATACCATCGAGACTGAGACTTATAATAGGAAGAATTTAGTTAATCATTGTTTGGGATTCATTAGGTTTAGAGCGCAAGAGATACACAGGAACTGGATTCTTGATGAAAAAGTGCAGGTTGAATGAGAAGGAGAAAAAGGAGAAGAAAAAAATGAGAATCGGTAATTGACACTACATAATCGTCCCACTGAACTGCATAAGGACTAGTACTAGAAGATTTTAGTGAGTAGATGTAAGTCCAGAAAGATTTCATGTTATTGAACCAAAATGAATTTATCAAACTGAAAAATTTCAAAGCGGCTCTGGTTGCTTTCTTAGCTATAGAATGCGTTCGACCGAAAAAAAAGTCCTTTTTCATCCGAAACGATCCATTTAAGAAACAGCGATCGTTATAATAACATCTCAAAGCAACAAGTATCCATTTAGTAATCCAAGTTTTCTATTTTGGTCCGTGAGAACTTCGAAGAAGAGTAAAATGTCTATTCAAATCTGAATGAAGTAGACTCGCTATCCAGATTACCAAAACACCATGGAACAGGTTTGACGGATGTACAAACCCCGAGGGTTATGTCAAATAATAATGAAAATTTATAGGAAAAACACAAGATTGCAATGCGAGAGTTACTAATATGTTGTAAGATGGAAAATTCAATTAAACAAGAGCAAGTAAATGACCAATAGCATCATGAACATCACACAATGTAGAAGAAAAGATGGGAAAGACCCAGTAATGAGGTCTGTGGAACAAATCATTGGTATGGACAAGAATGGCCATTAACCAAAGAGAATATTTAAAAAGTCACATAATACTATTTCAGAATGGAGATTGTTTTTAAATGTATATGAAGAAAGGTCATCGAAAAACTTTTCATTCAAGGATTAAGATGATCCAAACGGTAAATAGACACAATAAATTATCACGGCGTTTAGATTAAGATGTGAATTTTTAACGATAACACATTCCGAGGCCTAGGAAAGACAGAAATCAGTACACGCAGGGCAACTTGGTATATTAATCAAAGAAATCAAAAGTCCATCACCATCGGACATTCTTGTGGCTTCACAACCACGGTGCAACCGGAATAGAAAGTAATCAGGACAAAGTTTGGACTCAAAAATTTTGGGAATCAGTTACTAAAACAAATAACTTGATCATTAAAAATATAATATTGAGTGATTAGTTCATCAAAGTCGGTACTAAGGCCTTTTACATTTTTTTATTTGTACATTTACTATTGACACTTGGTTAGAACAACAGACAAGTCTATTATGCGCCTATCTAAAGCTATTGGAGTCTTCGTCCTGTTTGCCAAGAATTTTCTATCGCTGTCTGAGTGAAGTCACCCGAGCGTATTGTTGCTGCATGAACTTACACTATGTTCTGTGATGGAAATATATGTTCAATTAGTTTTCTATGTTTGACGATTTTCTTTTCAAAATTTTGCATGAAAAATGGAATGATGTGGTCCAAATACTTAAAATTTTGACACTGACCTCTATCGAGTGTTTTCTGATTTAAAAAGTTATTTACTTTATTAATGTTTAAATTTTTGAATTTTGTTCGGCTTTTTCAATTAGGCTGCGATAATGTCAAAGGTAAAGCCTATCCTATTAGCCAAGCACGTCACTGAGGTATGAAAATGACAACATAGTGATGAAAATAGTGTTGAAGGCTCATGGATTTATCAAAATCATCAAAGTGGCAAGAAATTTGTATTTGATCAAGTTTGATTTATGTCGAGCAAACTCGATCGGGTTTTTTGAACAAGAGAGGTATGTCAGCTAAGCTTTTTCCAAAACTGCTGTTTCGACCAGATAAATTGTAGTATAAGCACCGATTAGGAGCAGCTGAATCACGGCGATGTTCCTGATTTGCTAAAAAAGGTTTATAGCTGCTGACGAATTGAAAGTCACGTGGTAATAACATTAAAATCAAAGTTCTTTGCAATTGAAGAGCACAGAAAAGCTCATTCTGAAAAAACACGTCAGGTCTGATGAAATCTCAGAGTTTTTTTGTCAAGGGCTCCAATTATTTCGACAAAGCGCCTCAGTGGTTTCACAAGGAGTTTTGCCTTGTCACGCGCTGTTCGTTTGAAGTAATACGAAAAAAAACTTTCGTAATTGTGGAAAAACAATTCATGGAATTAACATGACGATACTATACCTGCTCACACATCGTTGCTTGTTTGTAAAATTATGCCAAAAACAGCACCATAAACATATGTGATGTGTTTTCAAAAAATATAGAATATAAATAATGAATAGTAAAATAAATATTGGGGCACTCGATAGATCGCACATTGCAGCGAAAAAAAAGGACAAGGTTGAATAGATAGGGTTATTTGAAAATACAAAGGCCGCATAATGGCGGCCGAAGGAAGTTACTTTTATCCGACTAGCTTACCGCGCGGGCGTGAGGGTCTTAGGACATTATTTAAGCCCTGATCCTTCCATGTCACATACACGCACACACACACAGAGAAAGAGCTTACTCCTTCATATTAGATTAATAAATAAATATAAAGGATCAAATACCAAAGGATCAAAACACCTGTGAATTGTGCTGCGCTGATTCTGACCACCTGTGCTTGATTGCGGAACGTCAATGAATTCCACTACGCTACCACCGATCACTTCTGCTTCTTCCAACACGAATCTCCTCCACAGGTTGGTTTCGGGACTTCACTTTGCTCTGCTGCGCTACCTCTGATCGTGCGTCCTATAGCACGAATCTCCACCTCAGGTTGGTTTCGGGACTTCTGGGGCTAAACACTTGATACTTCGATTGATTGATACTTCGATTGATACTTTATTGGTCGATACTGCTATTGATGCTCTATTGATACTTCTATTGATTGATTCTTCTATTGATTAATTGTCTCTTCTATTGATTGATTCCTCTATTGGTTGATACTTCTATTGATTGAGAGTCCCATACCTCACAATTTCTATTCTTTTTATAGCGAGACTTATATTCTTTTTAATGAGACTTTTTTTATTTATTTTTTTGTTTTGTTTGTTACTAATACTATTTAACGAAATATTACTTAATATCTAAATCTAACGATTAACATTTTTATTTTAATTTTATTCTTACTTCTATTTCATTTCGTATGATATCTTTTAACTTAAAAATATGGGTGCATATAAAAAACTCAATCAAAACAATTAATTGTATTTATTATATTTATTCTATATATATATATATATATATATATATATATATATATATATATATATATATATATATATATATATATATATATATATATATATATTGTATTTATTTATAATTATAATTATTATTATATATATATATATATATATATATATATATATATATATATATATATATATAGGCTCTATAGTGGCTCAATAAAGAAGGCGGACACATACCTATTTACACTTGAAAAGGGAATAAAAGACGGAAGAATGTATTTTAGAAAAAAAACGAAATTAATTTTTTATAGCTCTATATTATCAACTTACGAAAAATAAATAAATTTTATTTCGAATTTTTCAGCACTATCCACTAAATTTTCTTTCAGAATGGTCAAATACTTTGTTTAGTCCATAATTACATCGATTACAGAAAGTTTACCTGGACCAGCAGCGGACATGCAGCCCCACACCATTATCGAGCCACCTCCATGTTTCACAGTGGATCGTAGATTGCACTCTTTGAGCTCTTGATTAGCTTTTCGCCAAACATAGCATTGACCATCTGAGCGAAATACATTAAATTTACTTTCGTCCGCGAATATCACAGTTTCCCAAAATGATAAGTCTTTATTTTTATATGTTTTGGCAAAATTGAGTCTCTTTTTCCTATTGCACTTACTTACAAATGGTTTTTTACGGGCTACACTTCCATGTAGATTTCTTCGTCTCAAAACTAACCTTATCGTTTAACCTTACTTTTGGAGCCCTTAATTTCGAATTTTTATGAAATTGTTGTACAATCCATCGCTCATCTGACTTCGAAAACACTCTAGGTCTACCACTTTTTTGTTTATTTTCCACTGATCTGCATGATTTAAATCGCGAACAGTGGAGTGTGATCTATTTACGATTTCCCCTACAGTACGGACTGGTAATCCTTCTTTTTAATGTTTCAAAATGAGTTCTCTTACTTCTAAAGAAGTTTGACCACGTTACCTTCCCGTTTTACACTATTTCACCCCCGTGCAGGTTCACAATTCACACAATTCCACCAACGTATAAAATTTACGGTCTCAATTTGTTTCACTCAGATGCTAAGAGCTGTCAACTACACAAAATCCGGGGAATCCCCCTTTTAAACTCAAAAAGAAGGAGAGTGCTGTCCGAGTTCTTTTTTTTTTCGTTTTTATTTTTCGTAAGTTAATAATATAGAGCTAAAAAAATAAATTTTGTTTTTTTCTAAAATACATTCTTCTGTCGTTTATTCCCTTTTCAAGTGTAAATGGGTGTGTGTCCGACTTGTTTATTGAGCCACTGTAAATCAGAAACTAAATGTTGCTAGGAGAGTACAGCAAAGGGAGTAAAGCAAGGGTTGCTTTGCCTCTAACGGTCCGAGCGCCTGACTCGCTATTTATCTGACCACAAGCTGTCCCTCCGCTCGACAGTCGACACTACATGTGATAACTCCGCATTATATCGGGTTTTCCCTTGGTCAGTATATTCTTTGGGTATTATACTTTCGAAAGTTAAAAGAAAATAATCTATTTTTTGAAAATTCTAAAGACCTTAATCTAAATTTCGATTTATATCAGATTTTTATGGAATGCCACCCAACGTAAATCGGGGGACCCCTGTAAAGTTTATTTTTTCTGAAATTACACAAAAATGCAAGATATATCACCGAAAGTGCTCAACAAGTTGAATCTCAAAGATATGAATATGTTTTTGTTTGGGTGCATCTAGTCGTCATATTCGAAGTGGGGCGAGGGGAAATCAGCTTCCGTATTTTCTTATCGACCAATACCATACGTCTAGGTGGAATGCTTATCACTACATGTTGTCATCAATATCCCGTCAATATGTTACTAGACCGATCTGATTCTATCACATGTTGATAACATTGGTTATCAATTCGATATTTATTTGGGAAATGGTACAAAAATTACGTATAACGTGTAACTTCGTCTAAGAACTGGGTGAAAATTTAATCTGTTCCAAGCAAATGAGGAGACAAGGTGAATATTTGACCTTAAAGGATTCGCTTCTTTTATTTTCTGTTACTCATTGATCTATATACATTTTGCACCTCTGAAGACGCTTCCTGACTTACGCTTCTAAGCTTTAGATACAATATTCCAATTCACAAATCATGAATCTTCCGCTTAAACAATTTCCTAGTTATTAATAATCACTTCCTGTGTTTCCTCAAGCAGGGAGGCCTAAGTTCAGTACTTCAATGTTAAAAAAATAATAAAGAAATGCTTTCAAATTAAAAACAAAACAATAAGATCATTTTTTAACAACGATGTTGAACAAAACAAGCGGAATTCAAATCGTGAACGTCAATCGCATAACTTCATTTATCTTTACAAAAATTGGTGAAAAGGAAACAGAAAAGTTATAGGCCATCACAGAATCATCTCCGAAGAAGAAGATGCTTCTGGACCAATGTTTCTGAACAAGGCACCTTTTGCAATCCCCAATCTGTAGACATGCATGCTTATAAATCAGTGGCAAGTGATGATCCTAAAGTTTTGAGCCTAAGAGTAATCACGGCGCCATTTCATAAGGAAACACGTTTTCGGACTATGACTCCCTGTTAGAGGTGTTTGATTTTTGTAAAGGATGTTGAACATCTCTATCTCGTTCTGACTGAGATGACAAAGGTCCCATTTAGGGGACCAACGCGTTAAGGATTCAAAATATCTACTAACAAGACTGATAGCGGCTGCATACATGGGGAGGCCGACACACAAGTAAATCTGTTACGACTCGACGGTTTTTGCTGAAATCTCACTTCACAAATAATAAGCTTATCGGTTCCAATGGATAGCCACCCCGAAAGATACTGTCTGTCTGAGCGAAGTCTGTCTGAGCGAAGGCGTCCAAGAGTGTTTGTGTTGTATGTTCTCAAGCTATCCTCGTACTTCTATTCTAATAGAGATTCTGCAGTACCTATAATAATTGTTTTTCTTTGCTTTATTTTTTTTTTATATTACAAGATAGCAGTAATAATGCATTGCTGAATGACTATCTGTGTATCGTATGAGTATATAATCTTTTCGTACCTTCTTTTCCTAGTCAGATAGCCTGACCCTGGCTTTAATCATCACTTCAGATGTACTGACACATCCACTGCTTCTTCGTTTAGAATCCTCTGAGTTATCATTTCCTGAGTAATATCTTCATCTTCCACTAAGCAACTTAGTATCCTAACCGCATTTCTCTTATTAAACACTTGCTTTGGACTCATATGGTCACGATGGGTTAACTCTGGTAGGCCAAAATTGCAATGACAAGCTAAAAGTATATTTAAAAAGCAGAGCGTCATAACGCATTAGAAACGGTCAGGTCAGGTCAACAGGATAACTGGGGTAACATCAGCATAACACCGAAAGATTTGAGTTGTGGTGCTTACTGCACCCGTGCACCCGTGCTTACTGCCATTTTCTCCCTTTTTCCTCCTTGTTATTTCGCTCAGAGCAGACCGCAACTCTGAAATTTTATGAAGAATGATGCACCTAACCACTGCATTATAATTCTGCAGGTACCCTCTAATACATTCGCTTGTCAAACAATTTCTCCTAGCAACGGTCATCATTGTCATATGTGATTGAACTTCCATTCCTGGATGATTTTTGTGCCTCATAAGAGTCAAATTTTCCTCCGTCACCTGGAGCTGGTCAAAAGCTGAAGAATGATTTTTCCTGGTAATCATAAACACTCAACTAGACCATTGTTATGCGAATTGATATCGCAGCTGGTGTAGTTGTCCGCTCTCTGAGTTCTTCTAAGGTATTCGTTACATTTTAAAGGGGCGTTTATAGATACTTACCTGAGGTTGGTATCACAATCTTCGATCTATTGTAATCTCTGGAGATATTTTGAGGCAACACTCATAGCGGGGAAGAAAGCACTTCTTTTTGTCGCGTACCTTTTCTGAAATTTTTTCAGTGAACTTTTCCACTCTGAGGCAACATAGCTACTTTCTAAAATTAAGACCAACTGGGTGATCGAGTTGTCGCGGTTCCGCATGTTAGTTATTTTCGCAAAAACACCTTCACGCCTCCCTGTTTGTAGACGTTTCCACTTTTTAGGTTCCACTAAACTCGTGGAATCCACTGGATCCATTTGTTAGGCTGACAAATTAGAACAAAGAATATCCTTTTGGGAAATTAAAGAATTATACCGTTAGCAATCGTTGTTCCTATCCTCCTAATGGTAGATGGATTGACTTTCCGGGAATTAATGCACGTCAACCTAGAAAAGTTAATTGTGTCCATATTTCTATGTACCTAAAGCTTTTTTTTCATACAGATCAATGTTTCTCGATCAGAAAGTCGATGATCTGCTATCCCATCCCTTCTTAGAAAAGTAAGTAACTTCGTAGATTTCTCCTATCCTGTGGGACTGCACGTCACAAAGTACTAGCATGTGCAATAGGGTGTACTTCGTAAAATTGCAAAATCTACATTCAACGTTAGCTTTCAGGCCCGTTTTCTTATGAGGTACTCCAAGGGTGCAATACAACGTGAAAAACCCTTTGATCTCCGTTTTTGTTCTCTTATACATTCCTGTGCACGCATGAAACCTCCTCCCGTCATTGGCTTCGAGAAAGAGGATCCATTTGAAGCCCGTTAGTCAACTTCACAGTATATTGCATCATTTCTCTTCATTTTATTTTAGTGCCAGGTTAATAAAATGTATTTCAGTTGCACTTCAGAACTCAGATCTGAGTAATGCTACCAAGGCTCGATATTTGGACTTCCTGCTCATCATCCTTGTTTCCTGCGTCCCGGCTACAAGTTTAGGATAATCCTAATGCCCGACCTCAATTTGAGAATGTATTTCAGGATTCAGGATTACATTTTCGGTGTTATCAACCATTATTCTAGGGCTCTGAATGTTTGACATTCAGATAGAATAGCTTGAGTTTTGCCTATGAATCCGCTGTCTTTGCAGAATTGTACTCTTGTGATTGGATCAACTTTAGCCAGAAATCTTTGGGGCTAGTCGTCATCTTTTTTATTTGGTGGTGTGCCCAATTACTCGAATTCTCGTTGCCTCAGCTCCCTTGGAACCATTCGTATACCATTTTTTGCATTCTATTTTATGAAGAGTATGTTGGATATCACTCCATTTCCTCTCATCACTCATCACTATTTTCATTTTATATAATTTTTAATCAATTTTACTTGGCCTTTGTGCTCAATTTGGATAGCACTTCCTCTTCCTTCATGCAAGATCCTTTACATTGTAAATGTCAACACTACTTCAGTCAGAAATGAAGAAAATGAAGCGGCAATGGATTAAAAATTTGCTTGAGGGCTACTGTTGGACATGAATTTAAGGATGAGACTAAGAACTGTTGGATTTCTTGAAAAATATTTTTTTTTTTGAGTTTCCTCGTGGATTTTGCTCGGTGTGATGGTTGGTCTCACCATCATAGTATACATACACCGCAGGATTTCCGGCTTTTGCTACGATTACTCACCACTAAAACACCGTAGGTCTTTGGTAGGCTTTGAACAGACTTGTTTAATTTGCCCATTGCAAGCAAGTCAGTGATTCATCAGGACTCCGAGACTTTATTTCATTTCTGAACACGATCACCATTTAATTTAAATATATGGTAAGAAGTCGGTTCACATTTTATTTATGTATAAAAGGCACATATTAAGTTTTATCAGGATTGAACCTTTATTTCCAAGTGCTAGTTATTCACAATCGAAAGGGCGCCCCGCATTTAATCACACAGTGTTATATGACAGTTTCCCTACTTTCTGCCTGGTAAAAATTGTAATATCATCCGCATGCCCGTGACATATCATCCCAGCTCCTTATAGTGTACCTATGACTACGTTTGCCACAAAACTCAAGAGTAGGGTTCAACGAAAACCTCTTTGAGGATGTCAACCAAGATCATCCTGCAGTAATAGAGCTAACCAATGGATAGAGAATGGAGGCTAGAATGAAGCACGCTTTTCACCACCACTCTACTCACGTGGTATATCAGCCTGCTGCTTCGATATAACGAAAAACACCTAGTGCTACTTCATTATACTAAAGATGCTACGTTTTTCGGTTCAACTCTTACATGCTAAATCTGTTCATTTTCTCGTCCTTTACGCGTGTATTGAGATGTTGTTGATAATTTGCTAGGTAAGTCGTCCTTATGTTATTATCCATCACTTTCCCCGTCGCTTTGTAAGTAAATTACATTAAGCTTATGTGTTTACACGCCTTTGGATTAGTTTAATCGTTCCTACTCTTTTTGGGTCCGAATACTGCCTCCGTGATTTCGTTACGCTTTCCAATACCAGACTACTTCCAAAGAGTCGTGTCTAACGCGAAATGAGCGGATTTTGATCGTATATTGAGTTTTAATTCAGTAGACAAGTGTGAATTCTGTGAATTTGATCTAAAGTTTGTTGAATATGACTCGTCGAAGCTCCTGCTAGTGAAACATTGGTTGCACATGAACCCAGAACAACGTTTGAAATAGTTCAATTTTAAAAGAACATGTTAAATGGCTTTAGTGGCTCGTAGTATAGCCTCACCTTCGTAATTTTGTTGCATGGAGTTCACAAGCTTCCCTGTTTCCACTGAGGTTATTTATTCCCATTCTTCGTTGAAATGATTTTTCAGTGTATCTTTATTTTTATTATATGTTGACGAATTCTCCTTTCAATTAGATCCCATAGGTGTTCAATGGGATTGGATTCCGGTGACGGCGGAGCAACTCTATACTTGCTTCGAAACGTTGTAGAGAAGTCAGAGGCTCACAATTTCAGCAGTGCGCTTCGGATCCTAAACAGGCCAGAACATAAACTCCAAATGTAGTCCAAGTTTTCTAGTGCTCTGCCTTAAATTGTCCTTCTATTTATCCAAGAATTCGTTCTTGGTCATAATAGATTCAATAAATTTGATTTGACCAATACCACTGCTAGGCATGTATGATATCGCCACCACCATAACTCAAACTCGACACTTGATTAATTTTTTCGAACATTATTTCTTTTTTTTCCCACAATATTCCTTCCTTTGATAACAAAAATACAGAATTTACTTTCATTTGAAGAAAATGCTCTGTTCCAGAATTCAGGAGGCTTATGGAGCTACTCTTTGGCATAATCAGCTCGTTTTAAACGAAGATTCTTGAAGTAAAATGTTCGCCACGCGCATCTCGCTTTTGAGGATCTTTCTTGCGTATAGGCGCGAATTTCCTCGTTGTATTTGTCCTTAGCTTTAACTGCTATTTGATTTGTCGTGAGTGCAGGAGTTACATTTATCAGATAGGGCGACAAGACCGTAAAGTTTAGGTGGGCGGCCAATTTGAAGCCTCGATATTAGACCTTCATAAAGACATAAAACCAAACAAACAAAATAAATAAATAAAATAATTGATAAAATAATAATAAAAGAAACTAAGCGCTTTTAGATGAAGATTATTTACTTTGATCGAATGAAGTTTTGGTTAAATTTTAAGTTGTACTCTTATTTTTAAGTAAAAAGAAAATCATATATAGTAAAATCGAACTAAGACTAGAATTAAAATGACATTTCTAATTAAATTGAGGTATTTTTAAGCAATATCTGCGTAAATAATATAAGAAGAAAAAAAAGACAACAAAAAAATAAGATAGAAAAATAATCCCCTTTTAAATTATAGGAACCCCAACTAGTAAAAAAAATTCCCTATTTAATTCTGGGAACTCTATCTGGAAAAAAAATTTCCATGGTTATACTTCGGGTGTTGGTAGTGAAGCACCATCTATAATAAGGTGAAATTTAATGCGACAATTAATCAAGTTGGAGAACGGAGTTTATTGAATTTCATTCGTTGTCTTTTGATAATTGATTTATTTGAATTCCGATAAGCAAAACGAGGTAACGAAGTGGTTTTTTATAGAGATAAGGAGAACAAAAATGACAGGGAAATAAAATATTGAAGTAGAGAAAAAAATCAGTGGTTTTGTGTCTTGTAGTTAAAAGCTTGGTTATCTGCCTAAACTGCAATATATAACAACAATACGAAACTTAGAAAGTAGAAAAATTGAATTTTGTTTATATTCTTTATATGTGTCTGTATTTTTTTAACTTTTTTATATAAAAAAATATCAAAGAATAAGTTAGATTAATCTGTGCGTGTGTGTGTGTGTACATATCCTGATAGGGTCAGGGCATTCAGAATGCCCCCCACACCCACGCGGTGAGCTAGCCGTAACAAACTTCCTTCGACCGCCATTATGCGGCCTATGTATTTTCAATAATAAGCTTATCTCTTCTTGCTGCAGGTGCGACCTATCAGCCGCCGCATCATTTATTTGTTCATTATTTTTGATAACTACATTTTTTGGGGATATGTTGAAAATATTCAACATGGCGCCCAAATTGGGACTATATTTTAATTACATTATATAATTTTTTTATTATTATTTTAAAAATATTCTAAGTGGCGCCTAACGTTGGGCTATGTTTTAACTATATTATTTATTTATTTATTACATTTTTTGGTTCTATTATTTTTGAAAATACTCAGCATAGTTTGGACGGAGAAATATTTTCTTCCCACTATTTTCCTGTAACTATTTATTTCTATCCACAGCTTCAGTTCATACCTAATCATACATGTTTTCACTTACACCCATTAATGTCTTTTCTCTTATTTCCCTGAATTAAACAACTATTTCCATGAAAAACATTCAAACACTGACAAAAGAATTAACTAGTCTTACAACGAGAAAATATACATTTGGGGGAGTCCCCTTTTGATCAAAAGTGAACTCAGACTATACCTGTCCGGTTTTTCCTTTTACGACAAAACTGCCCCCCCCCCCACTTCTGCGATAAAATCTCAACTGTTTAAGGGCCGAATGAAATTCCTAGAAAAAAAATTCCTAAAAGTGATCCTTAGGAAGTTTTGTATTTTAATTCAAAGTTTTATTTATTCTGCAATTTATCATTTTATTGCATTCTAAATAATTGAGTCGATGGTGAACGTAAACCTTTTCTTATGAATGTATGACACATGTCTTGGCTTACAACACTATCCTTTTAATCCATTTCACCGAAATGATACAATGCCGGATGTGGTTGGCAAAACTTGCATTGCAATGAACTAATTATTTATATTATCTCATTATTTTGGTCCTTCATTCAACCTTTTTAATCGATACTGTTATAGATACTGAAACAATTCAATACTGTTTGACTCACTAGCTTGTATTTAAACTTAAAACGTTTCCAAGATTATTCAAGAATTCCTGCTTTTGTGTCTTATACTAAGCATAGATTTTTGTTATTGAAATTATTAATATTATATATGCAAATAAATAAATATACGGAAAAAATAATATTTTGCGTTTATCACTGTATGTCTGATTTAATAAAATTTGTTCAAAAAGTTTATAAATACATAAATAATTTTTTTTTTAGCTTAGCAAGGTTATACATCACTTACAATGTTGTAAGTGAAAATGGAAAAATTGATCTACCAAAAACTTCTGAAATACATAAATTATATTAAAATATGTTTTTTGATATCTAGTGAATATAACATATGAGCCACTTCATTTTTTTCGATGGTGGGGTAGACAGGGTACAGTAGTGATAATTTTTATTGGATCGCCGATAATTTTTTATAGTATGCCACTTAACTGAAAGATGAAAAAACACAAAAAAATTTTACTACGATGGTTAACTCAAACGAGCAAATTAGAAAAAAAAGAGAAAGTGTCACAACTGACCACACCCCAGGGGCGGCTGTGACAGTGCTTGGGGTCGGTAGTGACAGGTTAAAAAATACACAAAAATGGTCTAATTCAATGGTCTTATTGCAAATAATACCTTACAGTGGGCAATATAAATCTCCTTTCGGAAAAATTTTACATTAACAAAACAAAAGCAATGAAAGTGTGTTCCTAGACCAATTTGATGTCTTCAAATAATATGTAAATATTAACACAAAACCTCTACTTCAACATAATATAAACATTTGTGTAAGTATCAACATGTAAAATCAAAAAATAGAAGGCATCTAAAGTTTTTTCTTAGTTATAAATCATCACATTTATGACAAATATAATTGCGACTTCCACCTGCACACTCTTAGTGAGTCCAGAGCGAACATTTTCCGCGTTTGATTCATTTCCCATCAGCCTCCTGTCAGAACATGCGCCTATAAAAATTATACAGAAATACTCTTCTTCATCCGATGACGATGGTGGTGTCTTCCTTTTCTTTTCTGTAGTTTTTTCTTTGTTTCCCCGTTTTGGCTCAGTAAGATTTATTTTACCTGATTAGCCTTCAACCGTCTCTTTTTTCTTCGTTTCAACCGTCTTCTTTTTTCTGTTTTTGCCTAACAGTCCCTATTTCAGGCGTGTCTGTATATATGGTTGATTTTTTGGTTTTGCAACGTTTCCTTTGGGGAGCCTTTGGAAAAGAGCGAATAATTTCAGGCGATAAAACAGATGGCGTAGTTGAGGATGATGTGTGACGACATTTCCTACTCAAACCATTGAATATGATACGAATTTAGGATCGGCAGGATATTAAATTTTGACAGATTCTGTATGGCTGTAATCACTTTGAGTGTACCCACTCTCTCGCAAACAAACCGCCACATCGTATAGACTTGATTTTCGTATTTAATAAATTTATTTTAATTCCTTGTTTCCAACGTGTTTTTAAATAAACTTATGTTGATTGAATACTCAAATACGCATTTGGTTTAAAACTGCTTTGATTTATGACGATTCACCCAATAAAGAAGCTGAATGTTACCATAATTCATCAATCGATGCAGGATTGTTCTTGCCAGGGTTTGGTTCGTTTGTTTCAAAGGAAGCTAAAACCTCAAGTTCTTGTGTCAATGGTTTCATTTTTAGCTGCAGAAAATGTTTCTTCAGGTTCAGGGTTTGATCCCTACTTTACAAAAGACGGTGTCGATTTTTTGGAACAGATTACAATTTTACGGATAAATATCAGTTTTGCAGAAACTAGCCTGAATGTTCGCTTGCGTGAAAAACAGAGGTATAGCAGTTTTGATCACTCCTGGTATTTCGTCAATTGTTATAGTTTTTCCAGCGTAACTCTGCTTTCACCCATCGTATTTATTGCCTGCTCAACATCCTCAAAGTTGTGAAAGGAATCTTTAGGGGCAAAAATAAGGTTCAAACATGGTTCAGAATAACTTACCCTCTCATACACTTTGATCATAGTTTACAACGGTTTTAGAACACATTCAGGCTCTGATTCCGAAATTCGTACCGATTACAGTCACTTTTTAAAAGAGTTACTTACTCATGTAGCAATGAAAACAACATTTTTTTCGAACGATCAAATGATTTTTTGTGCTTAGTATTTTAAACGCGCCATGTATTTTCATTAATAATAATAAATAAATAACTTATTCAACAATTCAACAATTATTATGCCATTTTGTAGTAGAGCTTCAGGTTCTCATTCGTTATCAACATGTTCAATTTTGTGAAGTGGTAGATACAGTACGTGGTTGTCCAACAGGCCCGGAAGGATCATTATCATTAAGATTGCTGCCTTCTTGAAATAGACCGTTAATCAACCCACCAAGAAAATTTAAGATTGGATTATTATTGTTTCCGGGTCGCTGTGGTGGTGGATAATTTCCCTGAGGTGGTGGGTAATTTCCTTGAGGTGGTGGTGGATGATAGCCGGGTGGTGGTGGGTGATATCCAGGTGGAGGTGGATGGTATCCTGGCCTCTGAGTTTGTGAAGGATAACCGTTTGGTGGACGTGGTCTTTGAGGACGTTGTGTAGGCCGTGAATTAGTATTTGGCCGATTATTTGAGCTGGGTGGTCTTGAATTGCGGCAGTACATTGCATTCAACTTTTGTAGATCCCTTGTCGAAAATCCATCCCGTTGACCTAATCTATTTTGTGCCGACGAGTCCTATAGAATATAATGTTTAAAAATTACAAAATAGAAATAAAGAGGCTTAAGACGTTATGTCATAATTATTGATACATTACCTTGGCCACTATTGTTGGTCGTCCGTTTGTGGAAAAAGCATGAGCCGAATAGTGCATCACGCTGTCATAATCGTATCCGACACCATAAGCATGTGTTGAAGTTGAGCTTGCTTTATCGAAATTCGCTCTTGTACTGGACTGGATATTTTGCCACACAATATCCACAAACGAGTCCCTTTCGTGCCTGTTCTGCTCGTGTAAAAATCCCAAAGCATGCATTACTTCATGCAAGAAAGTTCCGTCTTTCATGAAACATCCTGGCGTTTGCAGATTCACTTCTTGCTTTCCACCGATTTTTCCAACACTCGACCAGCATCCAGATGGATCATTTTCAAACGAGAGATAATCCTTTTCATTTGTTCGCGGCTTAAACCGGATACAAGTCTTGGCATGATACTGCTTTATACCACGTTCGATAATATCCATTTCTCGAGCGTTGAAACTGCCTCTTATCACGAACGGAACCACTCCGCCGGGCCATTTCGAAGTCTGCGAAATCAAACCATTTCTTCCGGATTTCTTGATCAATATATCGCCCTGCAAATACGATCCCATTTCCTCCGGATTGCTTTTGGCTGTGTCCGGTGAGTAAAGCTCTAATATCTTCCCCGTATCGTTATCCGGATTTCTAAACATTGCCGTCGCGACGCGGGAAAGATCAATCACGTCTTCTTCCTCATCTTCTCCCTCGCCATCAGGTGCTTGTCCATTGATAAGAGCTGCTTCGTTGGTAAAACTTTCACTATCTTCCGGTTGATCAATTGCATTTCCATCAATCGGTATCGGCCGCACTGGTGATAACAAGAATACTAAAATAAGAGAGCCAACGGCGAATGTCATTTTATCACAAGCGCAATATTCCTAAAAATAATTTTTCCCACTAAACAAATGACATGTGCTGTTTTCTAGATTTCTTTGAATTTTCAGAAGAAAAAACACTCAACTGGAAGCTTAGGATTGTATGATTGCTAAAAGCATAGCAGCACACTTATATACCAACAGAATTGCCTCCTACATTTCGTTTGCAAGCAAACGATTTGTTTACAGTTTTCATTATTGTAAGTTGTAAGATAAGGAATTATTCTACTTAAGACCTTCACACATGTGCATATGCTCTTCGGGGTGACGAATGTCTAATTTAAACCGGTTAACTTTCTCGGTATCTTAACATTTTAATCAAGAGTATTGTCCTTAACTCATAATATCGTTGACTTGTTGCAAAGCAATTAAAATAAACTTATTCGGATCTTTTACATCGCTTTTAACAGGTGATAAGTCGATAAACATTTATATTAAATTTATTGACTGTAATGCTCATGTGAATCACTAAATTATCTTCAAAGGATAAATTAATTAATAATTACTTGAATTAAGTGTAATATTTATTTAACTCGGACCAATATATTTCCAGATGTGGTGAAGCTTAGGAGCATCGATGTTGTTCAGCGAGGAGCGGATTATTGCATGTCCTGGTGGAAATACATATTTTTTAAAGGAGTTTTTAACGGCAACTCTTAATTGTGAGCACGCTGAATTTCATTTCTCAAAGTATTCAATTGAGGACATTTCATCGAACTTTTTGAGTAATTTTATTGATTTTTTTTTTAAACTTTTTTATTTCTTGCTTATAAATGATTACCTCAGCTCTTCCAATCCTTTATCAAGGGAAGCCTGTCTGGTAAGCCGAACGTCGTAGTGTGTCCTTCCAACTAATCCCATAAGCTGTGAAAGCGTATTGAGAAACAGGAACGTCTATTTCATTAGAGGCAAAGATAAACCGAAAAATACCGCTACATGCATGTGTTCACATAAACAATACTCTAAAAACTGGATATTTTATCTTAAGACCATAAAAAATATTTAATATCAACGTTAACGTCATCAACATTAAGGAGAACGGCTATGTAATTCTTTAAATAAAAATATATTGAATTCGGCTTAACACTGTTGTCTGCCTCAGGTTTTCGTCATCAGAAAGAATCCATTTGGGAACCCCTATTGAAATTTTCTTAATGCTTTCAGCCAAAAACATTTAATAAAAAAGTTCACTTCAATCAGAGTTGGTACAAATTTACCCTCTCAACAGCATTATAGATTCCCTTACATGATTTCATATCTCCATTAATTTGCAATAGAGCTCAACAACGACTGTACATAATGAGTTTACTTAGTTACAAATACTTCGATATAAGCGTTTCATCAATCAAATTATTAAAAACAAATTTGGAAATTTTTTAAAAATTATTTCTTTACTATAAATGTACGCTCAAATTAGGGCAATGATAATTGTCTTACCAAGCCGAAATTATAATAATTGAGTCTAAAATTTAATAACATACTGCCTCCTCCCAAAAAAATATCTAAAATAAATTCAGTTGATCTGGATATAGAAAAGAGAAATAGCACAAAGAATGGTATAAACAAACATATATATTTTTTGAATAAGCAATAGTATAGAGCACCTATGATAAACGAAATAAAATTCAAAAACATTAAATGTAATATCACCAGAGCCCATTTAGCACGATCTTTCATTCTGTAAAACGATAGAGTATACACAAGCTTTCTTGTGAAGGGAGAGCAGAGTTACTCCCTGGTAAGTTCCACGAATGTCAGTACATCCCCATAGAATGAGAAATAATAACACAGCCAATTCGCTGCAATCTGTACCAAAAACCGTCATTGCACCGCCCAGAACGCTTATAAAAAAAAAGTTCATCACATTTGAAGAGAACTTAAAATGGGAAAGCCGCTGGACCCGACGGAAACCTATCAAAGCTATGAAGAATCTGCGAAAATTAAATGTTACTAAGTGAATCGAATTTTAATTTTTGAAACTTAAATTTCGAGCTGCTAAAAAAATTGTTTTAAATTATAAGGTGAATTATAAACTATTGAACTTCTGCCTGAAAGTGTCTCACCTTCCGAATTTCTCGAAATTTTGAAGCATAATACCAATTATGGACCATAATATTCCATAACCATTATACCTGGTGAAAATTCTCAAGATTCTAAAAGCAATACGACATTTTTTTGAGTCGGCATGATGGTCATAGATATTCAAAAATATAGATATTTGACACCATTCAGCATGAGCGTCTTTTTAAGCTTAAAGAGTGCATTTTCAACCAGTAAGAGTTAACATCTACTAACAACAATGTCACTATCCCACAAGGCTCGTGTCTTAGTCCCATGCTTTTCAATAATAAATATACAAACGACTTACCCACTTGTTAAAAGACCCAAAAAGCAGCATTTGTGGATGACAATTGCTTCCACATTCCTGGTACCAACCGTTAATGGATGTACATTTTTAGTTATAAACTAAAAATTAAACTTAAGTAAACTACAGCATTCATTCTTCAGCAATGAACCAAAGTCCACTATGCTACCTAGCGGGCCAAATAACTTCCTAGGGCAAATGATTCCATTGTCAATTGTCACTTTCAGTCGATCGAGAGCTACGTAGGAACAACTGAATCTTCAACAACCAATAAATTGAAAATTAAAGATGATTTGAGACTTTATTCGAGGTACCTACTAAGGTAATTTTAATGTAACAATGCTGTCCAATAACAATATCGTGTAAAGCCACAGAAAGAAAGTGCAGAAAGCCTACCTAATTCTTTCGATATTATGTAACATCGTCGCTATCGTGATGCTAGAGCTCCTCTTGGACCTAACTCCAGCCTTTGTCTCCAACAATCTCAGTTAATTGATCACATATTTCACTTAGTGAACCCAAATTGTCAATTTTGTCTAATCAACTCTTCCAGAGTCAATTGCCCATTGCCAGCCAACCACAGCATTTGAAGTTTCATAATTTGAACATCTTTGGCTTGTCAGAAACATAGGACAGTTCCTGAATATACCTCATTCATCACGAATTTCTTTCATATTTTATTCCTCTCATGCAACTCCGGACTCTTCTTTGACATGTATTCATTTTTCATACGATGTTCCTACGTCCCACGTCCTGCAACTGTAGCATACTGTAGCATAATACTGTAGCATACTGTAGCAAATTACAATGGGCTTATCATCATTCTGAATTTTCGGAGCTTTGTTCTTCCCGGCGTTCCAATCCCTAAGGAGGAATTGGTAGAAACAGGGACAACTATCTATTTGCTTTAGCTGAGTTGTTGTCTTTCTTGACTAGTTTTACGAAAAAGGTATACGACATCGCACTTGTTTTTTATCCTTTGTCCATTCAGTGTATCAATTCAACTATTAAGGTTTTCCAGTGCGAATGATGCCCTTGGTTTGGGCCTAGTAATTTGTACATCTACTTGCTTTGATCCTTTGTGCGAACTGAGATGCGAAAATCAAGGATGATTTGGTATTGAATATTCCGATTGATACTGTCGTTTGCTAGTTTAAAGACTCTGCATTTTGGTGGACATTCAAGGCCTATTCAAGGCTCGTATTAGAAGCTTTGTTGTACATGAATATTCCACCCTTCTACTTGCTAGATATCACTCTGTTGAAAAAGATGCAGTTTTCTTGAAGCATCTTGTTACTGTCTTCCTTTTGTTCTTGGGAAACAAATGTGGACGAAACATATCTCGAATATCTTCGTTACCCTTATCCTTCAATCGCAAATTATGATTTGTAGGGTTATCACATCTTCTGTCATTTGGAGACACAATGACAAACCCTGTCGATCCCAAAATGGAAATATCCATGGCTTCTGCATTATAAACTTCACAAAAGAACGTATGAAAACGCTGCATCCCATACTCTAGATGTGTGAATGTTCCTCTGTGGCACGTTCACACATCAATAATATGGGATGAAACGTCCAATCACGTATATGATTGGGGATAAGAATTGCTGCCATACGAAGAAATATTTTCACAAAAACAAGAATCATGGATTTCAACACAGGCATCGGAAAATGTTGAAACTATACATGTATGAATTACAAGGAGCAGAAAATAAGTATCACACCGGGGCTCAGTTGAAAACAATCGCAAACAAATTTCATGAAACGAGATCAAGATAGAAGACACATAGAAAAACCGAGGAAGTATGGAAGGATTCTATAGAATCAACAACAAATCGATGTTTTGGATGCTTAGGTAAAGAACACGGCTACCTGATTGAGTAGGTTGAAGCATTCACTACAACTATTTGAGGTACGAACACCGTTACTGGGAATGATGTTTGAATTTGTGTTTCCAGCTTCGGGCTACAATTCAATCCTTTTTTGAGTTTGACCAGATTACGCCCTATTTCGGGTGCTTAAGTTATGTAGTTCGAAAATGCTGACCTACACTGCACGGAACTACAAGGTTAGTGATGGTTATAAGATGGTTGGTTATAAGAGCTGTCTTTATCATTGCCAGCATACCTATATAACACATCAGTCCAACTATCGAAACAACAGCTCTTTTCGAGTATAAGATTCGATTCAGTGACGTCCGCGATTGACAGATCGACCTACAGTGTCACTACATTAAGCGTTTTGGTATGATCTTTAGTCTTGATAAAGAAATCAGACGTTTCTCATCCTTCATGTTTTTGATTGCCAATCAACTACTCAACTAAGTGTTGGAAAAGCACTTGTTGAATCGGAATCAGCAGGGAAATACTTGGACTCCTGATAGACTCGAAGATGAGTTTTTCTCATCAAATCAGCAACCACTGATAAAGGACTGACTCGATTAATGGTCAACAAAGAGTGGCGCAACACACCAAGGAGATGACTCCTAATGAGCGCTGTGCAGTCGGTTCTACTCTATGGATCAGAACTATGGGACGACGTTCTCAGGAAGAGTGACACCGAAGGCAGTTTGCACAGATGCAGAGACAAGGAGCGCTGTGAATTGCGAATCCGAGGCGGCAGTGCTGGTAATCGCGGGGGTGGTACAAAAAGCCTCCTCACAAGAATATTTACCTGTACAGAAGCAAAAACTGCAGATCAACGAATATCAATAGTCCTGGGAGCAAAACTCAAAGGAAAGGTAATCTGCATGCCTAATTTCTGATCGACCTGATGACACTTAAAAAGGCCATACTAAAGCGCAGGAATGAGTCGAGGATGGAGAGATCCCTTTTCTATCATTTCGTTCCCCTCCCTTCCTTCCCTCTGGAGAAGGGATTCCTGTATTCTTAAGCGACCTATAGGCATAGGAACACGAGCTCTAGCCTGAAGAAATGTCAAACAGTTGCTGGCTGAAGTTGCTGGCATCGATTGAAAGCTGAGTTGGATCAAATGATGCACCGATTGAAAAACATTATGTCAAGCTCCTGGTTCCTGTCAATTGTTCTTCGCTGATCGCGGATCACGGGGCATATGAATGCAAGTACAAGTTGAAATCGCAGAGTAAGGAGAAAATTTGTCAAAAAGATGGAAAATATCATAATCATCGCCATTATCATTATCAGGTAAGACTCGTATTAGACCCATGAGATTTGTTCTACTTAAATAATATTTTCTAGTTTGTTAAAGTCTGGGGAGACCCTGCGGAGAAAGATAGCTGCTATTGCTCAGCTATGCATCTGGACATTTGACTTAGTTATCCGCAAGTATCTGCTTCTTGTATGGCCCACTACAACAAGGCAAGAACCCCCCCCCCCCTGGTTTTGCTCTCGAAATTCAAAAGCATCATTCGATGTGGCATTTGGATCACGTGGAAACTATTAATGTTGAAAAAACTTCTAACCATTTGCAAGGGTGTTTTAAGCTATTGAAAATCAGATAGCCGAAGTCTAAAGAAGTTTAAATGACTTAATTTCGTGTCTTCATTGGCCTGTCAACGTTTAAAGGTATGTTTATTATTTGAGACTTCCCTTTATAAGTACTTAGCTACCAATTTAATGAAATAGCAAGAGGGCCTCATTTTCTACAGGAAGTTAGAATATGCAAGACATAAAATTTCTTTAGGTAGATGCAGCCTTCGAACTGTAGCTTTTTATCAATACTATAGTGCTCTCTTCTTTACCTGTCTATGGTTCATTAATACGATCTGGATTAATGCGATCTTATCCACATGTTTCTTCTATATCGCATAAGAAGATGATGTATATTGAAGAGAGAAGTCTAGAGTAATTAGCAAAAGTATAAATGCATTTCTACTAACATCCCGGTCATTATACATTTTAAATCCCCCTGCAGGAGCGCTTGATCTCATATCATCAGATGCTGATCAGAAAAGGATCCTGCCGAGTGAGCTGAATACCTGCGTAATATCTCTTCCAATATACACTCCACGATTGACGTATTCATAGAAGTGGTTACTGCGTTTCAGTGGACAAAACGCACGATCAACACTTATGGCGTATAGTACTTCTTATGACTCCTCTTGTAAGGTTCCTTCGATTCCGCTCGGTGGACTAATGCTCTTGGTACTCTGGAATTTTTCACAGGGCGAGAAATCTAATGCCGATGTTTAGAGACCTCATGTACTGAAAACTTCATGAAAACTCACGCCCTCCCATTTATCGTTCAGAATATATGGGAGGGCGTAGCACATAGATATGTCGAACGAGTCATGTTTCTCTAACAATTGTTCTCTAATAATCTGATGTTTGTCAGTTTCTTTGTTTGTCTGTATCAAAAAAACTAAGGCAAAGTTTAGTAAGGCATCGAGTGGACGAGTGGATGATAAAACGAACGTTCAACCTGGTCCTTGTAAAAAACAGTTTCATGCTAACATTATACATGCATTATACATGCTAACTTAAAAGTAGATCCGAATAGTTATCCCCATTCATTTCAATAATGTCACCGTTAAGTGCCAAAGGACGATTAATAACATTGGCGTCATTCTCGACTCAAAGATGTACATACTTCATTGATCAAATCATGGTGGCGGCAGGTAAGTTTGCACTTGGTGTATCTCCACTTTGCCGAATAATAACCAAAATTAAGATACCTATCGTGAGCAAAAGACATATATAGAGAAACGCATTGGAGTTGTTAACGCCTAAGTCCAAGGTTAGAGCTGAAGCTCTTAGTAGAGACTCTTGCTGGATCCCTACCATAACACCTTCTCATGCGAAGGTTGGTTAGGCATCGTCGGTATGTTGAAGAAATTTAGGTCGCCCCTCTTCATATACCTAGAAGAAACAATATTCTCGGATCACAGGACATATGAAACTGTCTGCGCCACACTTAGCTTAGCCGTTTTTTTTTTTTGTTAATAAAGTAGAGCATCACAAGCCGGTGCCAAGGGAAAGAGGATCACGTTATCGGTAACACCGCGTTCTTCCATCCGTTTGTGCTAATAGAAGTATCTCTTTCATCCGAAGCGTCGCTATGCTAGACGAAAGAGGGCTAGTCTGACGCAATACTACTAACAATTCTAAACTAATTATTCAGTGTCACAGGAGTGAAAATGCGTTGGTAATCCAGTTGGATTTTGCCATTGAGGGTCCAACACTAAGAGCATAGATAGCTATCAGATCCCAACCGCAAAACAATAGTCTGGGGTTACTTTATTAGAATTAAATTTGAGTGGTTTACGTATTTCATCAAAACCTTATAAAACTTAGCTTTTTCCTTAATTCTCGTTTCGGAAAACTTCATGAAAACTACTATTATTAAAGTTGTGAAAGAGCTCATATTGAAACATTTGTTGTGGACTTGGAAAAAGTTGACACTTGTGAAAAGTGATATGATGTTTTCATACAACCTTACTTTCTTTTTTCAGGCAGCTGTTTCTTTCAAATGTTGTAGCCATATTGATAGATGGTTGATTCTGTCACCGGGGAAAAGGACCTCACTCCGAAAGATATCAAACCCGTTTATGTTTTCTATGGTCATCAGATAGGTTGATGGGACGACAGTGTTTTTGACCATGTTGGCTAGGTGTTAACTAGCCAAATACATTCTTGGACGATTGTACACACTTTTCGTTTGTTCATCATTCGATAGACAATTGTTTGATTTCACGACAATCTCTTTAGTTTGTTACCATCCTTTTGCATTTGGAGCTGGCAGCTGATTCCGGATAGGGGCATTGGTGCTTTGATGCTTTGATGCTTTCGGATATGGGTCGGGCATCTTCCATAACTCGATTCAACGCATGCAATGGACTTGAGCAACAGTTTTTTCGGACTTAAAGAAAATTATTAGTGCTCAAGAAGCGTGATTGGATGTCAAAACTTGGAATCAAATTTAAAGGGGTCGGGTTCTAAAATTATCGTTCCGAATTGAACCACTTGCTGAAATTAAACTGTCTTACTTTGTGTTCTAGAGCAGTTCGTAACATTTTTAGCTCCGATAATATTTAGTATCTACCAGCTGTCTGCATTGGTTGAAGGAGAGTTTTTCTACCATTCTTAGGTTATAAATTAAAGACTCATTTGCAAGCTGATTTCAACGACAAATAGACTAAGTATTGCCGAACATCTAAGCAAAACGACGAAAGCAAAGTTTTTCATTTTTTAAGAACATTTAAGAGTAAGTTTTATGTGAGAAAAATATTGGTATACTGGCATTTAAGTCTGTATAATATCCTACTATGGGTAAAGACTTATATCTAAAGAAGAAAGATATAAAAAATACAGATAATTTTATTTTTTGACGTTCGCAGTCAATTGTTCTTGCCATTCTAAACATTCAAAATCTTGAACGCTTACAACCACGTATTCATATGGGTCTATAATCATATCAGCATCGTTGAAGCAGGAATGTATTATCGAAGTTCTATTCAAATTCTATTCCAAAATTCTTATCAAGTTAAATGTATGAATAGTCAAAGTTTCAAGTGGTTCTAGAAATAACCGAACGTTTTATGTGTGAATTACTAAGCGAATAAAAAAGAACAAAAAGTTTTGATATCGTAGGAAGAATAATTTTTCGTCGTTAGTGTGCAATTAACAAATTTCAATTAAATTTGGCATATCAAATTTTAACCGGTTCTAATTTCCGTCAATTATTTAACACTTCGCATTTGAATCTGATAACATCCTTAAGAAATTGAAAGCAATTGAATATTCATGAAAACTGGAACAACAAATGACAAATTCTATCCACGGTTTATTTGGATCAGGGCTCCTTAGTTTCTTACCTCCTTGTCGAAGAATTAGCCTACTCCACTTTGAATGGCTGATAAAAATAAAAACGCGAACCTTTTTCCATTATGTATCATATTGCATATGCATGCGTAATAATCAGACGAAAAACCATAAAGTTTTCACTGTTCCAACAAGACAAGTCAGAGTCATGGTCAATTTGTTTAACGGCTGATAATACTCAAGAAACATTAAATAATTGCATCTTAACGATTCTTTATCTTTCCACTTTTGACAACCCACAACACCTAAGGCAACTCGTTGAGATGCAAGTAAACTCATCTTGATATATGTGTGTAAATAGTAGATTTACACTGAACTCGGATGTAGAAGGACGATAGTCAGGTGAATGCACGGATCGTGGTGGTTATTTAGACGTATTTCCTGCAAATGTTTATTGTTAAAGGAAATAGCTCTGAATCATTTTCTCTATACGTAGCGAAGTTCAAGTTCGCGAAAACGTTAATTTACCGTCGATCCTCGATTTCTGATCGATCCGTACCGGTAGTAGATTTTCGCGTCAGACCAAAAGGCCATTGGCTGTATGGTCACAAAGCAGTAACATGTTAAACAACAAATTCGATGTAAATAACTTATGCAATTCCACCGACCTTGAGGAAAGCAACAATCCATTTTAAATACGAATATAATAAACACTTTATAATTATTGCTCGAGTGCTTTCCATTGAAAAGTTTATAAACGTGCACATATGCACATTTGAAACGATTCTTGCAGGTTTGTTGAGTTGAAAAGCATCATTTATCAACTGAAGTATCTCCCACTTACACGTACGAATCACGCATATCAATGTAATACCCTGAGCATCGATAAAAAGTGAATAAAATCCACACATGGTTGGTAGTTACCCGTCAGAATAACAAATTGCATGCATTAAACATTTTTATGACAGAATCCTGTGCAATTTAACAAATCCTATGTCTCTAGGAAACAGCTTCCTTAGTCTCTCAGTTCTGAAAACTTTCTATTCCATTTTGGCTAGTTATGAAAATTCAATTTCAACGGCGCACATAGGAGTGTTTATAATAAAAAGTTGATCAAAAGTTGAATACAAAAATTTTGTCAAATTCCATTATTCACTTTATAGTTAAAGCTTACTAACCCCTACATCATTGAACACTGCAGCCTCAATCTAATGACGCTGAACTCTAATGTCTATCTTGACAGCAGTCGAAACTCAAGCATCGTGTGAATAGGTTGTGTTAATTTTCGGTAATCTTAGTAAAAACTCATATTTGAACACGTTTTCTGGGTTTTTTAACGAAAAAATCAAAGAAGAATCTGAATAGGTTTTTAAGAAGAAGGTATGTACCCAAATAACATAATATTTCTTGTTGCACCGAACTTGAAAAAGTTCCATTGACGTTTTTCCGCAAACGCTACGTTCAAAAGTGTTTTTTGTAAAGGAGTTAAGCGTGGTTATGCTATGATTTTGTGCAGAACATAAAGCTTAGTTTCTCTTCTTTACATTATTAAACAGAAAAGTTCTGCATGTACACGCCATTTTTTAATTTTAATCGATTTATTGTAAGTGGCAAAATCAGCTGTTTCTAACAATATCAGAATCTCGGGGTGAGGTGATAGATATGACTAGAAGGCCACTCTACGAAATTTTGAAACAATTCTCAAAGAAGAAAATTGATGACAAGTTCGCGTTTCAAAAAATCACTTGAAAAACATCACCTAATGTCCAGACAATCAACAAAGTTCATTGAATTCAATCTCAAAGAATTTTAAGTTCCAGTTCAAGCATATATGGACAGCTGCAAGCAATAAGGAAGCACGTTTTGTAGAAAAAATGTGTCGTGGCTCAATACCACCATTAAATTTCCTTCCTGACGATTCGAAAGGCTCGGTCGACCGTTCAAACATTTCATTGAATCGAGTTCACCAACAAAGAGGCGCAAAACAAAAGCTTTGAGGGAGCAAGTATCATGCGATGAGCGAACGTATGCAGCTCAACTGAGTTTGCGGACATAGCAACTTAGGACATTGCATGCGACATAGGACATTGCATGCGAGCTGCAGGACATAGCAACGCTTTTAGAGTCATGAAAGACATTCTTTTTACACTGAAAAAGGCCAAAAAAAATACAGAAGTGCTACTCATCTTCCAACCGATGTTGTTAAAAAGCACACACCATCAGAAGCACTATCAATTTTTGTAGAAGCAGATACGACAAGGAAGAAGTACGAAATAATTCACACCGCTAGCAAAAATACGTATCCTTGATATTCTCTTATTGAAAAAGCAAAACTGGCGTGTTATCCACGACAAGAGTCGATAAACGTCAAAAGAAAACGGAGAATGAATTATTAGGTGTATAAATAGGAAACACGGATTTAACTAACAGATGGCATAACAATTACATATGGTTTGTGTCGGGGATAACTAATATGGCATTTTGGAGGGTAAGCATCTGTCAACAAATTCCAGTATGTCATACGTTTTGATTCTACAGAGAACATAGTTCTTTTTCGCTTCAAAAATGTCGAATTACGTGCCAGAAAAAGATGTTTTGCGGGGAAATATAATAACCTTCTTTCATTTGAAGAAAACGGCAGCAGAAACTTATCGATTGTTAGCATATGGTGAACATGTCCCAAGCCAAGACACTTGTGAACGATGGTTTAAAAGATTTAAAAGTGGCGATTTTGACGTCAGCAACAAAGACCGTAGAAAACCACCAAAAAAATTCGAAGATACAAATTTGCAAGCATTATTGGATTAAGACAACACACAAACTGAAAAACAGTTGGCAGAAGCTTTGGAAGTTACTCGCGCAGCCATTTTGCAACGGTTAAAAGCCATAGGAAAGATCCAAAAAGCTGGAAAATGGTTGCTGTATCAATTGAAAGAAAGAGACATCGAAAGGCGAAAAACCATTTTTGAAATGTTGCTTGCCAGACAGAAAAGAAAAGGTTTTTCGCATCGGATTGTTACTGGCGATGAAAAGTGGACTTATTTCGACAATCCCAAGCGGAAAAAATCATGCGTAAACCCAGGCCAGCCATCAACATCACAACCCGTCCGAAATATTCATGGAAAGAAGACTTTGCTGTGTATATGGTGGGATAGGAAGGGACCTTTGTATTACGAACTGCTGAAACCTGGTGAAACTATTACTGGCAAACGTTACCGACAACAACTGATCAAATTGAACCGCGCACTTAAGGAAAAACGACCAGAATTTCACCAAAGACCTGATAAAGTGATAAATATTTCAACATGACAATGCTCGGCCGAATGTTGCAATACCTGTCCAGAACTACTTGGGAAACATTAATTGGGAAGTTCATCAGACTTGGCTCCTTCTGACTACTACTTGTTTCGATCGATGCAGCACGGGCTTTCGGAACAGCACTTCCATTCTTACGAAGAAGTTAAAAATTGGCTTGATGAGTGGTTAGCCTCAAAAAAATGAGAAGTGGTACTGGGACGGAATCCATCAATTGACAGAAAGAAGGGAAAAAGTCGTAGCTAACGATGGCCAATACTTTAATTATTGAATTCATTCGTTCTGTTATTTAAATAAATGCGGATTTTTTCTGCTTGAAATATGCATATTTATACACGTATTATAAATAATTATATATTTTAATAAATTTTAATAAACTTAATAATTCCTAACTATCCTTCAGAAAATGGAGTTTGGAATCTTCCTAAGGAGAATGTTTTGTTTTGCCAATGAAGCTGCAATGAATTGAACTGACTGAATTATATGAATCGCGTACCGAATTTGTTCTCTCGAATCGAAATCCTTCGGCTGTTCTTGTTTATTCAAATGACGCGTCTAGTGAGGAATTTGCCTCAAACTATTTGGTCATCACAAAAACGTATAGAAGCGTATTTTGTAGAATATGGACAATTAAAAATTTTCGAATTAAGAAGTAAGAGAAAGCTTTCTTATGTGTAACAGATTCCTTATTTAAGCCTGGCTGGTGACAGTAACATTTTTATTAGTGTTTTTTTTTGCGTCAGAGCTGGTATTTAATGTTTCAGATATCAGCACCTTCAGGCAATTTGTCAAATTCAAGAGTCATTTGAACTAGATCAAATTTCATGTAACTTTGGTGTTAACATGAACTGGGCCTAACTCGATTCAAGGCTCAAGTTCTGAAGTGAGCTGTTCTTCCAAAAAATCACCAAAAAAATACGTATAAGTAAATAATTTTATTTTAACACATTGACAAATATTTCACCAATAAATATGGCAACACAAAAAAGGTTGAATACAAGGTAAATAATAAAAATATTTTCAACATTATTCCAATTCAAGGGCCGTGGACCATTGCCTATTTTCAAATTTCTTGCCACAATCTGAAAGTATATTAAGGACAATGTTATACTTTACATGTGTAACTTTAATGCAGCAATGGTAAAAGTTACCTTTGCCGATGTATATTTCCAATAATCTTCGAACTCAGCCTTTTTTTCAAATCGTTGAAGGAAACCGCATTCAACTGCACGCCGAATCCAGAAATTGAAACGATCAAGCAAGGGATGTCCCTGAGAAAAAAAATGAACATATGTTGCACTTGCGCTTAGTTTTTATTTTTCGTTAATTTAATAACAAAATATATTTTTGCTAATTCGTTAATATTTACTTTTCTGAACAAAACTTCCAATGGCGCGACGGTTACTTGTTGTTTTATTAAGCCCAAAAGTGCGTATCCATAAGCGTCAACGAAATTATCTTTGATGTAAATAAATGATTTTTTCCTTGCAAGTGTTACTAAATTCTCATCAGCTGCAACTTTTGCCAAACATGTAAAAGTATCACCACATATTTCATATTTGCTTCGTATTTTGTACGAGGCTATCATTAGCTGGTGGTTAATTCCAAAATATGTCCAATTTGAAATCGAAATAGGTACATTGACTTTGTAATTTGACTTCAGCAACTCGTCAATTGATTGAACTTGGGCCGCCATTACTGGTATAGTCAATGTACTGGTTAAATATCCTTTTAGGAGTGTATTCCATACAAGAGCAAAACCTAACCATTGGATCAAAATGAACCGCGAGAAGCTACTCGATGGCATATTACTAATTGTATGCCCAACTATTATGTGGTAAACAATGAAGAATTGTTTTAACATCCTGAAAGGATAATTAATAATTATTCTCCAAAGTAAAGTTGAGGTGCTTTATTTTTTCACATAATAAGGAAATTCGTTTCATTGATTTATTAATTTAAACGTAGTCCATGGACAGACAATCAAAGACGGCTTTTGCGTAATTCTGAAGTCTTACACTTTATGTGTAAGACTACTGTATGTAGATGATTCAAATGACATTTCATGTCATTCAAATCATTTGTTTATAAATGACTGTTTCACACCTTAATATCTTCCCCAGAAGACGCGCCAAATAGGGAAACAGATGTTTGGTATAACGTTATAACGACCTTATACCGGGTAAATCAGTTGTCTTGACAATCGTGTCAAGTTGATGATACTCTGATCGCCTGAAACTGGCATGTCAAAAATGTCCTCTTCAAATATTAAAACACGCCAAATTAAAAGTCACTGAGAAACTGACACCCTTACTTGTTACGATGACAGAAAAAAGTTTTCCTACTATTTCGAAGCAATAAATTTCACTCAAAGCAGATGCCACGTTATTGAACCACCAATCTGAACCAGGCACACTGAAGTGTCAATAATTTTGAGTAGTGTTTTGTTGGCTTAAATATAATTGAAATAAAGGTCCAATTTCACACAGTGATCAAAGAAACTATCAGCTGAAAATCATTCGGTGAAACCTGCTCAAAGTGGAAAATCAAAAATATGATGGCGGATTTCCGAAAGGATCTAATGTTTGATTTTCTCAAATTTTCAGAGCCATCAACAGCTATGTCTGTGCCGAGAATCTAAACTCGGTCTATGTGGGCTGCCATACCTCCCCAAATGACTCAGAGCGACAACTTCGAGAAAAAACTGTGGCAGTTGTTCCTAGGGACATTTATGCAATAATAATGGACTGGTTATGGAAATTGGGTGATAATTACAGCAAATAGAAGTCTGTAAACACATATATTTAGGAAGCCCTGGTTGAGGTAACCTCTAAGGCATTATCGCAAGTATCTAAATAACCGAATCTCCAATTAGAGGGAAATGGATTGAGACGATGGCTTTAACAATCGCTTTACTCATCGGAAAATATCTCAATGATGCCTAAATGAAAAAAATCATTGCTAGGACTAGCTTACATCCATAGGCTTTGTACATCTATATCTTCTGTTTTTTCCAATTTCACAAAATGAAGACCAGCTTTAGAGGCATTGGCGGAAACCACAAAGGAATAAATTCTACGAATGGGATAATGAAACTGAAGGTTTATAAAGGAAGGCACAACGGCTAAGAATCGAATTGCCTAAGCTATTTGTTGCACATGGAACTGCCATAAAAGCGTTGTCAGGAGGTGTTACTTGTATCGAGCTTAGAAACGACCGCGGTACACATAAATCCATGGTTGATAGTTTAACCCATATCGCTAACATTTCGATAGCTCCTCGGACTAATTTAACTCGATGTAGGATAGCTTGCCGTCTACAAGAACAAAGCAGATGTGTTATACTCATTTAGCCAAAAGCCAATGGCTATGCGGAGAATCGAACAGTTTATAAACTGCTACAGACCGAAATATCCCAAATAAGAAACCATTAATGGAAACATGGTACACTATTCTCAGGCAGGATCACAGACACTGCGGGTAGTGGATTCATGAAAAGGATTCATTAAATAATTTTTTTTTCTGGGGGGAGCCGAAGAGCTATTTCGCAAGATACCAACGATGACCGAAATAATATTGGCTGTAGACAGATACTCTTTAGAACACAGTCTTACAAATGGATTCCGATTCAGAAGAGATTTCCAGCCAAAAGTAATGCGAAAATGGCGTCAATATTAAAGATCTCCTGGAAGAGGATCATGTATGAGCACGAGTTTCTCGCCTGCACTGACGTGATGAAAAAATGAAGACAACTGCAATGACTGCAGGCTGCTGCGGAAATCTGACAATTGGTATGGATTCACGCTGGCATTGTCACGTCTCAGTCCGATTCGATTCACCACAATTTGGCGACTACGGTAACAGGAGCCAGATTGCCCAATGGGTCGAACATCCTGGCTACATGTCTCAGTTGGCTCCAGATTGATCAGAATTTGGAACTTGTCAGCCTTCGGGAGCCAAATAACCCTCAAGGTTATGATGGAGGCTTCAAACAGGCCACCAAAATCAAGCTATACCTGTTGGTACTCGGGTTTAATCAGCTTCAACGATTGAGGATGGTTGGCACACCACACGCGCAAATGCATAATTGCGCTCGAGATTACTGTGCGTAGCTTTACCCGGCTCCGATGTGCCTGCTGCAAACTGTCTGCCCCTGTCATGACGTCTTCAACATAACAATCCCTCTGCGACGTGCTACTACCCAGGACATATCTCTGCTGATTCTCTTGTGGCAGATACTGCAGACACCTGGTAGCCAGGTTACCGTTTTCAAATGCTAGTAGCCCAATAGTTGCGTTTGCTATTTTGTTTTTATATACTATTATGCCAAATTACGCTGTGATATCGGCGATCCTCAGTTTGGTGTCATATCTGCCTGTATATCTTCTCTATGTCAGCGGTAAAAATCAGAGCATTCTGAAGGGCAGCAGTATCGCAAATAGGGCATTCGAAGAGACACTCGTGGTGGTTTTCCTAGACGCATCAAAAACTACCCGCAGTTTGTTTGCACTACTGTCTAGCTTCAAGATGCAATATTGTGGCAGGAAATATCGTTACTCCTCAGGCTGCTGGTGTGTCACCTCCTCCATATGCCCAAACCGAGCGTATTATTTCATTAGTTCCTCGTAGGGAAACCTCAAATCAAGGCGTACCTAGGCGATAAATCCGCGAGTAGCCACCATTTGTGAATCACTGAATGTCTCGGGATCATCGCAGAATGGAAATAATGCCGACGGAGCTTCATGCCATTGTCTGACTAGAGTGCGCTTCGCATGCCCTTTTAGTCAAAGTCAACTTGTGCTGCGGATCCTGTACTGCCTCGATATCCCAAAATCTGATATAGTTGAGTATCTTCTATCAACACTCCGCATATCACTGGAGACACATTAAACGCTACCACTCTTCCAGCCACAAATCATCCGAGCAGCGTGTTCTGGTCCATAGGATATTTCGACTCCAACTTCATTTGCCTAATGGCAAGGGCTTCGTTTAAGTTCCATCCTGATACGTTCCAATTCTAGGAAGGTTGAGGTGATGTAATCGTTTTCCTGATGTAGACCTCCGCCTGATGTAGACTGTGTGGCATATCCAGTCAATCTGAACCATAGCCCGAGATTAACTATATTGTGTGCCTTCTCAGTACTGTTCCCGATCATCAAGCGCAAGATAAGGCCTCGACAACAGACCCAATTTCCTAGTGAAGTTGATTTGTGAGTCCACTCAAATATCCTTACCTTGCGATCGTGGCTTCATCAAAGTCGTTAAAACGAGAGACAATGTGTCTGTTTGCAGCTATAGAGTCACTTGTGGACACTTGTAGGCATCGTAGTTGTAATCTGACGATTCAAAATTGCGAATCAGTAATTCAGTCTCTCCTGTAAGGCTCACTTTGAGGTACCACAGTTTGTGGCAATAATACAAATAACTTCCATCAACGGCAGGGAGGGTTATCTTCAGTTGGGGCCAACCGAGAACAGCGGAGGATGTGTTGTTGAGCTCCTCCACTTTCGATTCCAGTTAGATCACCCAATCTTGAGCAGTTCCTTCCAATTGATATTGCATACTAAATATACTGCATACTAAAGGCATGCGCTTCAGGATTATCGTGTAACTCAAAAATTTGCTGGTGGAGTTCGTTCACCTGCTGCCAACTTCGCTGCACCGTCACGATCTTGGCCTTGTACCACGTTCATGTGTCCTTAGGTTGGGTCAACCAAACGACAGTCCTCCCTAGTGAGTCTTCCATCACCTTGCCATAGCGACGTATCCTTGCAATGCTGTCATCCAATGGAATCGAGGCCTGTGCAGCCGGGTCCTTCCCATCGCCACACTGATGCGGTTTGGACGTTTCCTATGAAGGTTTCCCTGGTGATAAGTCCAAACGTTTTTTGGGAAGTATTTGGTCGCGGAAATACTGCTGTAAGCGCAGGTAGTTGCTCTTTGTTGTCTCATCGATTTCGTTTGTGAAGTATTCATGGGACGGAAGAATGTTGCTATCCTCCTCCTCAAATGCCTTCCATGCGGTTACGAGTCGTCTAAGTTGCCCCGGCTAATATCTGACCTAGTGTTTTCGTGGGAGCATCCATTTTTTAATTTCAATAGCACTTTCCACTTCAAAAAGCACTTTAATATTCGTTTAGGCCTTCGACCTTTATTCAGATGGCACTACAACAAGAGGCACGGAATGACCACAGCACTATAAGCAAAATTAAAATATTGGTAAGTCTAAAAATTATGTAGTATTTTTTGTCATTTTTCGATTGAATATTTCTTTTATTCAAAATGGATTTTATTCAAGTACATATTGTCCATTATTACCTATGACCTGTTGCCCTATTTTGAGTGGCGCCATTATTCTATCTGTGTAGAACTTCTGTGCTTTATCGACGAAAAACTTGGCCAAGTGATTTTCATAGTCCCTTTTTGAAGTGAATTTCTTTTCATTAAGAATGTTTTGCAGAGACCGAAACAAATGGTAGTCTGACGGTGCAATGTCTAGACTACGGTGGATGCATCAAAACTTTCCAGTCAAGCACTCAATTTTTGCCGGGTCAACAAAGATGTGTGTGATCTAGCATTGTCATGATGGAAGACAACGCCCTTTCTATTCATCAATTCTGGCTGGTTTTTTTTTTTGAATTTCTTGTTGCAATCCGGTTAATTGCTGACAGTACAGAGCCGAATTGAGTGTTTGGCCCGGTTCCAGCACCTCATGATAAATGATTCCCTTCCAATATCACCATACACAAAGCATAACCTTATTTGGTGTCAATCCTGGCTTTGCAGTCGTTTGTGATGATTCACCTTGTTTTGTCCATAATCCTTTTCGAACGACATTCTCGTATCTTACCCATTTATGATCGCATGTAATAATTTGCTTCAAAAATGACTCGATTTCGTTGCGTTTTATTAGAATTTAGCAAATGGAAATTCGGTCGACCAAATTTTTTTGTATTCGGCACTCAAACGTCGAGCTTCTTTTTATATCCAGTCTTATGGAAATGGTTCAAAACTGATTGGTGATGGATATTCAGTTACGTGCCAGTCACGAGCCTGCGATGCATTCTCACCTTGATCGTAGTGATATTGTAAAATAACACGAATTTTTTCAGAATTTTCACTCACTTTTGAATGAATACAACTTTGACACGAATGACGAAATACAAAGTTGTACATATGAAAATTGTAGACTGGAATGTCACCTTTCAAACGCATGTCAGTTTAAGTCAATTTGATTTGTATTGCCTGATATATGAAACGAACACCATCTAGTGACAAAAAGGCTCAATACTAAAAGACTCAATACTTTTTAGACTATCCAATAGATCTCGCGAAGGTCTCCAAATGTTTAAATCAGGACTCTTTGTATCAAAAAGTGGGATTAAATCAAGTCCTAAAGTATGCGGTGATAACAGGAGAAACATACCAAGTTTTAGCATGACTTGACCAGAAATAGTTAGGGTTATGGGTATGGGTGAAAACCTATATCCATAAAAAGGTAAGAAATAATATTATGAGGATAATTACATTAACAATAATAATTTTATCATAGTACCCAACAATACCTTTTCCAGACACTGGCATCAAGTTTGCTATCTCCTAAGTAAACAGATGCGGCAAAATACACAAACACTGTGAAAGATGCAGCAAGCATCAGTAGTAAACAAACATTCATGTCAACAGCATTCAACAATGCTTTCCATCCTTTTCCTCTGATTCGCACAGGAACAATCCAAATTATCTCGTCCTGAAATCAAGTTTGAATATGATGATGATTATTATGCTAAGTAGGAATAAGTTTTTCTTTCATCACCTGCCCATATTTTATTGATGAATCTATAATTGTATAACGGCTTATTTCAGGTGTTATACCTCCAATCGCAAGATCCACTTCTTCGCGCATTAACAGACCAACAAGTCCGGTGGATTGTCTCAAATTTTCATCACAAATTGCGCCCCAATTCTCATCTTCATGAAAAAGTATGAACTCTGGAGTAAAATTCATACGTTCAGCAATTAAATTGATTAAATCAATTTCAATGCCTTTTAAATTGGTCTCTTTATCAGTGTTTACATATGATGATGATCGAATTACAAATGGTGAATATAAAACTGCTCCTATTTTAATAACGAGTTTGTCTACGTTGCCTGCAATTTTTAACGAAGGATAAGGTACAGTCTTCGAAAGAGTGTTGCAAAAAACTGCTGCATGCTTAAAGTATATCGTTGTTTTTGAAACGCATCAGTTCTTTCAATTCGAAAGAACGTATGACATATGTCAAAATTGATAATTTGAAATATGTGTATCTAAATGGCTAGTGTGAATAAATTTTCGAATTGATCCAGATTTTTGCCTCAAGGTTTTTCCGTTAAAACAAACATAATTTTTTTTTTAACTTAAAAAGTCGTATGAAAATGCGATGAGCACATATGTATAAGCATTAATATGAAGTATCGGCTAAGGTCGTATTAAGTCAACAAAAAACATGTGACATTTAGTGCCGCTGTCAAATCATAACTTCGTGTTTTGTCTTTGAATCATATTCATTCGAAAGAAAGACCGGGAGACCTGCAGTATCAATGGAGCGCTTTATCGTACATAACACGATCATTACTCATATTCTTATATTTCCATTCTACGAGTTTAAGTGGTGTAGTATCGTTGGCACTTTATGTCAGTCTCAAGCGGAACAATACGTATGTCGACGAAATGACAATAAGCAACGGAGAATGACGCTGAACGTTCTGCACGGCCTGTAGAGGTTACGACTCCAGAAATCATTGATCAAATCCATGATATGGTGATGGATGACAAAAGAATTAAGGTGCTTGAGATTGCTAGTGCTGTGGACATCTCTACTGATTGAGTATGAAATATTTTGCATAAATATTTAGGTATGAGTAAGCTATCCGCAAGATGGGTACCGCAATCGCTCACGCTTGACCAAAAACGGAATCGTTTGAAGTGTTGCAAGGATGGTTTGCAGCTGTTCTAGAAGGACTCGCAGGACTCTCAGCGTCGTTTCGTCACTGTGGATAAAACATGGATACATTACTTTACTCATAAAACCAAACAATAATCTAAACAATGTGATACCAAGGGGGAATCTGCAACAAAAAGGCGGAGACCGTTTCTTCGGCCGGAAAAGTTATGGTGACTGTCTTTTGGGATTCGCAAAGGATAATTCTCATCGACTATCTGGAAAAGGGTAAGACTATTACACGTGCATATTATTCATCGTTACAGAACCTCTGGAAATCAAGCGGCATAAAAAACGCCCGCGGTTGGCCCACAAGAAAGTCCTTTTCCATCACGTCAACGCACCAGCACACACCTCAGCAGTTGTGGTCGCAAAATTAATGAGAATAAGGTTCCAACTCGTTTCACATCCCTCTTATTCTCCAGACTTGGCTCCCTCGGACTACTATTTGTTCCCCAATTTAAAGAAATGGCTGATGGGTCAAAGATTTTATTCAAATGAGAAGTTGATTGCATATACTCATGGATAATTTCGAAAGGAATCAACAAACTAGAACACCCTTGGACGAAGTTTATAAGCCTTAAAGGAGACTATGTCGAAAAATGAATAAGTTTACCCCATACACATAAGCAGTTTTTATTTTCGCACTGACTTTTCAAACGCCCCCCGTACAAGAATTTTTGCCACCATAGTTTTTAACAGGATTACAGAAACCTACTTTCCTAACTAGTATAAAATCTTACTAGCCTGGTGCCTGTCGACCTGTGTATAGGTTTGCATTTATTCATTATTATATGGTTTACAAAGTTGGACTTTGTTGTTGCGTCCAAAAGCCATATCCTTTTATTGTAGTCGCCTACGTATTTGCGAAATCTTGTTCTTACTCTACGTTTTGATTGATAGATGTACCTTTATTGAATTGTGCAAATTAGACTATACATATCCTGTTCTGTGTTATATAACACGTGTAAATTTGTGTCATAAATGTATAAAAGTGCTCTTTATAATAAAGAGGGTGTTAATGTTGTGCTTCAAGATAAATTTTATCTTTTGTTGAGTTAATATTCCAGGTAATATTGTCCAGGCTTGCTCTCTTCGGTTTTCAGTGTTTCTTCATGATTATTTTGTGGTGTGTTCATTGTTTCTCCTACTCGTATCGTCGATTCATTGATTTCCCATTAATTAATTTGTCACACAGTTCCTTGATGTGTGATATCGCGAACATGCTAGGAAGTTCGATGCTCTTCTTAATAATGTTCCGTGGACATGGAATCTGGATAAAGATGGTAGCGACTGGTAGTTGCTGGTAACTTGTTCGGAAGATAACCACGCATCAAGAATAGTCATGCAACTGAGAGGAGGTAGAGCGATGGGCCAACTAGTCATCCCTGTGAAAACTAACGCCGTTTTGAAACTCATATTGGTGGCTTGAATATGATTCGATCGACAAGAACGCCCTAGCAAACGAAGGAAGGACTCTATAATGACATCCTAGAAACTCAGATCACTTAAAATCATGGTGCTGTTAAGTCAAAAAATTTGAATATGCTGGTGGTCATAGTATGTATATGCTGGTCGTAGTGAATATAGTATTAAAATCACATATGACCGACGTCAAACCAAGTAATGATCGAATATGTTCGATCTGCATTAAAACACCATTTTTATAAATGCATTTCTACCCCCACCTCCCCTGATAATAAATAGGATAAAATAATAAAAGGCACCTTCTATGATTAGATAGAAAGTCTTACATATTGTCCGACCTACATATAGCGTTAAACTAATTCTAGGTGGTTTCAACACGAGGGTAAGCAATGAAAAACCAATCCGAGAATGATTTTAGACTGAAGAATTCAGGATCATAGCAAAAATAACCGCCAACACCTTCAGAATGCAGCTAAATCTATAAAAACTTGGCAATGACATCAGAACGTTACACCAACACATCCACAAGAGAATCATGGCATAACCTGATTAAATCATCTCCAATCAAATCGATCATGAACTCATCCAGCAAAAACGGGTCTGCAGAATATTATTTTGTTGCAGGGTGATGAAGACTGTTTACGCCCTGAGTTTGGAATTTCAAGACGCGCAATAACACCAAAATCTAATCTGGAACTGTTTGACAAAATACTTTGGGCTAGGCTTCATGATCCTTCGTTTTCTGGTGCCTTCAATTTTCGAGAATCACTTCTAACGCGGGAAGGAAGGGAGAGGAAGGAAGTGCTAGAGAAAAGATCCCTCCTTCCCGGACTCTGCAGTATGCCTTTTTGAGTGTCAGCACTGCCCGAGCATATTGTGCCACGCAATTCAATTTGTCAACCGTTTTCTGCATTTCTCAGACCGAAGTTGTTGGACAGAACCCTCCAATTCCGCTGAAGAGGTCACCGCATTGCTTATTCCATCGCTTGCAAGAAAAAAATGCGTGACAGATGTCATCGACCCCTCCTGCAAAAAACACGCAGTTAGGAGACCGTGTCATGTCAATTTTGTGTGGGTAACGCCGCAAATACCATGCCCGCTTAATTATTGAGTTAGGTAGAAAGAAGCCAAACCATGTGCTCGATTAAATAACGGTCTCAGGTCAGGGATCAAGCGGGAAGTCCATGTTTCCTTTTTGTCTTGCTGCTAGAACTGTTGCTAAACGCTGAGAAAGCGTTGTCTCTCTCCGCTGATTACCTCTTCTCTTCACTGCCATCCCGGAGTCTCTTGTTCTCTGCGCCTGTACCAACCACTTACGGTGTAACTTCTTGCTAAGAGTGTCGCCCCATAGTTCTGACCCTCAGAAAAGAACGTACTGCACCGCGCTAATTATGAGTCATCTCCTTGATAATGATATGAGTCGTCGTCGATTAATGGCCTCCTTTGTTGGCCATTAATTGGGTGAGTGCCAGCTGTTGCAGATCAGCGTAAATTTGAAAGACTATTTAGTAGCACCTTAGCAGGAATCGTATCTGGTTCTGACGTGTTTATTGCCTTCATAGACAAAACTGCTTTCAATAATCTCTTCTTCGTAACATGTAGAATTTCCATTATTATACTATCGTGGATGGCCTGAACTATGGCGAGATAGATGGGGAAAAGAGCCCATATGATCTTGTACATATTTTTTTTCCTCTTATGAGTAAGGCAACATCAGGGGACTAAGCTTCCGCATCACTGCATGGTATCCCAGGAACCGTGGATCCTTGTTCACTACGTTCGCCAGGCTTTGTCAACGGCTGGCCTGGCTGCTGTTTATGGGTCTGTGAAGACATTTTCTAGCCAACATATTAACTCCTGATCGGATTAAATGCCTATTCCCAAGTCCGTGCTCGCTACGACTTTCCTCGTGGTTTGTAACACTCCCTACATTCTTCGGTCATTTCATCTGACCACGAGTATACTGCAGGCTTGCCGGTTCGAGGTCTTCGTTAACCCATCTAATCTTCTGGCCAGCGTTGAACCAGTAACACAAGGAATATTTCGCTTCTACCCAATGTTGGAAATCTCCTGCAAAAGTCCATTCAAGCTGAACTCTTCCTTGTTATTGAACGAAAAAATTTAAATCCTGGTTGTTTGATGTCCAAATGATTGAGGTCCAAATGAAATATTGACAGTTTGGATTCAAAGATAAACACTCGACAGTTGATACTCTCTTAGTTTTTTGTACTGCAACACAGGAAAGCCTTAACTAGAACCACGTGTTAGGGAAATGCTTGGGAGATGTGAAGAAAGTGTTTGACTCCGTGTGGATTAATCGCCTTGACCACAAACAAAGCCACTTCGGAATATCGATTCAGCTTCAAGTTTCTTGAGAGAAGTAAATGCGTATGTAGCGCTTATAAGAGTAATTTCTGCAAATTTTCCGAATAACTCTGGCGTCCCACAAGATTCAATCCTGGGACCAACCTTATTCAATCTTTTCACTGGAGACATTCTTGTTATCGGTGATTCAAATGAAAACGTGCAGGTTAAACTTGATGCTGACGACCTAATGGTCTATCATATTGAGCATAACCCGCGTTTGGTCATCTTAAAACTGTAACGTTATATATCACGTCGTCACACGGAGTACAAACGATGGGGCTGGACTAATGGACTAATGTTCATCCGAGGACCTTTTCGGTAATATCGACACAGGACAGCAGCCACCAAATCAGCAAAATTTTCACTAGACCGACTGGAGACTGAGACGACAAAACGGTCAAAAGACTTACATATAGTTCTTGACCCTGTTCGGCGCTTCACGTATCAAGTAAAGCATGCGTTACATCATGGAGGAATAAGATACAGACAGGCCCTACGCTCACATTTTCATCCGGAATCGCCAAAATTTACGCATATTAGCACAAATTCACCAACCTTACTTAAAAATAATCATAGGTTGTGTAATTGAATGGGAGAAATTTCGACATGTGACCGCGACTGCTATATGGAGTACCGATCTGACAGGGACATATTTGAACGACAGATTCTACGAGCTGCAACAGGATTATATCACAGATCAGATGGACGAAGTTTCTCCAATAATGAACTTAATGTGGCAGCCACTTTTCGATGTAGTAAGCATTCGTATCTATGAGGCGACGAATCGAACACAACAACACCAGAATGAATTAGTACAAGAAGCAGCGCGAAGATCAATAGTTTCCTCAGGAAATCAGCACCCCTAATAGAGGGCCGACATGACAAAATTATTAAATTAATTATTTTAAATGCCTAAAATCTCGTTAGTATCAAATTCTGGGAGTTCTGAGGCACAGGCCGTAAGTTAATTGTTATGTAAATGCTTTAGATATTTAATTTTCTACTTTATATGTGTTAATGTTAAGCCTTAATAAAAATAAACCTATTAATAACATAAAAACCTACTTAGAACCAAATGTTTGTGATAGGTGACGCCGTTTGAACTAGTTCTTGACGTCGCAGTAACGTCAAAGTGAGAAAAACTCCTTATTACTGATAATTGACATCATTATGACATCAATAAGTAGTTCATACAGCGTCATCTATCTCAGGTAAAGTCTTACAATATATCAGAGGACATTTTTAACACGTTAGGCTGGGAAGATGATTGGTTCAAAATTATGTACCAACTTATTTTCTCTATCGAAGATATCTACCTTATGTTACTTCAGTTGTTCGGAGTTGGCATTTCATATCCATGCATAGCTGGTTCTAATGGTTTTGAACATGGAACCTACAGTACAAAAAAGTATACGCCATAACTACTATCCCAATCGAAAAATGGATGAGATCCCGATATACCCAACCGGAAATTATTTGATTTTCAAAATTTACACGTCTAACTGAAACATATGAAAAAGAACAATTTTTTTATTCAATGTCACGGAAAGAAGGAAAGAGGAGAGAGAAGAGGAGAAAAAGGGATTCCCGGATTGAATTATATGCTTACTACCTTCATTTCATTTGTTTGGGGTTTTGGGATTTTCTCTGTCAAATTACAAATCTCTTCTAAATATTGATGAAACACTCAAACGTTTAAACAATTTATAATTCCCACTGCAACTGTTTTCTTTTCCCCAAGGAATATTTAACATTTCCGTTTTTCCAGCAAACACATGAAATCCCAATCGTAATGCACAATTATCAAACTTAGATTACCAGACTGAGAAAATTCCCATAAAATTAATTTCTTGTACGTCTTCTATTTTTATCAAATTATTCACTGTTCAGCAATTCTGATATTTCCGATTAATCAAAACTTACAAACTTTTACCCAAAATTAATCAGAAGAAAATTCAATTTATATTGTACTACCTTTAACACAGAGATTTTCCACAGAGTTTGTCGTGTGCTCGCTAACATTAGAACTCGAAGTAGTTTTTGCAAGGATATTAAATGATAACGACAGGATACAAATAATTAACAATTTTAAAATTTTTAACAGCATTTTCAAATACGACAAAGTTCGATGATTCCACAACGCAAATCACTAAAATGAATTAAGCTCGTAGAATATAAATCCTTCCTTCCTATTGAGTCCTGTTGTATATGTAATACCATATGCATCGTAAAATTGAAACATGTTTAGGTCATTTTATGGTAGCAGGCAATAAATTTGTATTGAACTTTTTAGTAGCATGATACATTACATTTTGTGATTAATATATGACCATTAAACATAACCGTTAAAATTGCTAGATACATCCTGTTTTAGCCGATTTGTAATTACCTGATAAAGTATTGTTTGCTTGGTGTCCACAAATGCTTCGATTTATTCATACATATGTATCTAAAACAACGACATTGAGCTACAATTCGCCTTAATACAAAATTCTGCCAAAAGGACTTTTTGACAAACAACGCCATGTCGTGACATAGCGTGTTGCGAAAGTTGATCAACGAGAAGGAATTTTTTTTTTTGGTTGGGAGGTAAAGGCTATTTACACCCTGAGTGTCGGACTCCCAGTGGCACACAGCAACTGAACTACCTACTTAACACCTCCCTGTCACACCGAGAACCTAGCCTGGAACTGTTTGTCACATTACATCGGACTAGGCCTCATACGTCTCGCCTACCGGCACCTTAGGATTGGAGAGATCACTCCCTCAGCAGGGATGGACAGAAAGGAGAGGGATTTCTGAGAGAGTGAGCCCTCTTCCCTCTGCGCCGACAGGCGATCGACGATGTCCTTCTTCATAGTGAGAACCGCCCGAGCGTAGTGCGACACACAGTTCCATTTGTCTTTAGACACCAACATTTTCTCCACCAGGGTATTTGGAGAGATCTACCCCATTCTCTCCCTGAGATGTACACGTTGTCTCACCCACCGTTCAAGAAGAAGGAATGACGGCGGAAATACTGAAATAATTAATAAAAATCCTAATTAATTAATTAATATTGGTCGAAATGTTCCACGCCGGAAATGTTACAGATAAGTACCATCATGCTTATCTAAATATGATACTCATCTCAAACGTTCTTTTGATAAATTTTAAACAAATAAAGGAAAAACAATACATTTTCGGTAGTCTACTGCATTAGAGGCTTACATATGATGAGACTCACAAATGTTAATTAAACAGGAAAATTAACTAGAACTCCACCAGCACTGGTCAATCTTAAACGTTAAGTACCTGAGTTCTTTTTACAATTTGAGTTGGGCTCATAACCACTGCATGCGTAGTCACAAAAAGAGACAAATCCGTTAAGGAATAGGTGCAGTTTCCGGCCACTACTAAAGATGGCGGCACTTTTCAATAAAAGCTAGTGAATGTAGTTGTGCATCTTTTGACACTTACTCACCAAAGTTTCAGCAATTTTTGACGAGCAGGTTTTAGTCAATAGTCATTTGAGTGAGTCAATGTGAGTACTTTTGTGAAAATGGAAAAGAATTGAGTAGAGAACTGTTATGAAATTATTGTTTTTGAAAGGCAATTCACCTCGAACGAAGTCGTAAGCAGAGTGGAGGGGAACCTTACCATCAAAGATTACACTTTGGCGGTCTTCATTGATATCGAGGGAGCCTTCAGTAATGTAAAAACTGAGAGCATAGTAGCAGCCATTTAAAGATATGCAATAGACTCATATCTAACTAAATTGATGACGGGACAAATGCTAAAAGGAAGATTACAGCCGAAGAAAACGGCGTAACTTTGAATAAATGGACTAACAGTGGTATACCACAAGGCGGCATAGTATCACACTTGCCTGGGTACTCATAGTTAATCAAATATTGGAAGACCTCAACGGGAAGGGTTTCAAAACGATAGCGTACGCTGACGATATCGTTATACTGATAAGCGGAAAGTTCCCGGAAACCATGTTGGAATTTATGCAGACCGCACTCTCACATCCTTTTGAGTGGGCGAAGCTAAACGGACTGCGCATCAATGCCGACAAAACGGGGATTATGCTTTACACAAAGCGCCTTAAACCGGAGACATTTTCACCCCCAACAACTGACGGAAAACATATCATTTTAGTAAACAAGGTGAAATACTTAGGAGTAACCTTGAATAGTAACCTAACTTGGACTCCACACATAAGAGCAGTCAGACGGAGAGCTACAGCGGCGCTCTTCACAATGAAAAGACTAGTGGGGAAAACCTGCGGAATAAAACCCAAAATTGCCACTAGACAACAGTTTTACACAACAGTTTTACACAACAGTAGTGAGGCAAATAACCACTTACGGAGCATTGGTTTGGTGGCAGGCATTACAAAAGAAAACCATTGCAAAAAAGCTAGAAAAGATCCAGCGAATGGCCTGCCTTGGCATCACAGGTGCCATTAGGACTACGCCAACTGCTGCAATGGAGATTATGCTTAATCTCATGCCGCTCGACAAATTCATCTTCACAGAGGCATCAGACTAAAATCCACATATCTAACCACCCACAAACGGGGCACGTATGTATTTTGGAAAAAATGGAGAGAATAACCCCGTCAAGTAAAAGGGAGCTGGATAGAATTCAATCGATAGTGGACACAACGATTCCATATAGGATCAGCATACCGACCAGAGAAGCGTAGGAACCGGTGCCGGATTTTACATCTGAAAGTGAGATTATGATCGACACCGATGGTTAAAAAACGCATGAGGAAAGCGACGCCGGAATCTTTTCCCAGATAACTCGCAACTCAACCTAAGTTATAAAGTGGAGAGCCACACCACTGTTTTCCAGTCGGAAGTGTTTGCAATAAAAGCGGCTATAGAAGCGGTAATAAACAACCTTAATGGAAGAATAAAAATACTCTCAGACAGTAAGTCGGCACTGCAGGAGCTTGCCTCTAACCACGCAGTTTCACAACTGGTGCAGGATTGTAGGCATGCTCTCAAAACCGCAACAACCCGAGTAAATGTAAAACTAACAGGGGTCCCTGAACACAGCGGTGTAGAGGGAAACGAAAGAGCGGATGAGCTAGCGAGAGCTGGATCTGCCGACCAAAATGCCACTAGAATAGACACAATTAAAGTGCCACTAGCAACGATAAAAAGGGAACTAGACGAAATCCTCTGGAAAGAGACAGATACGGCTTGGAATGACAGGAGCGACTGCAGGATAAGCCAAGCTCTTTGGCCTCACTTATTAAACGAGGACAAAACAACTCCTTGGGAAAAACAGAAATGGCGCTAGAACATCGGTGGCAGTATGAACGGGCCATAATCTTCTAGGACAACACTTGGCGTGTTGACCAAGTCTTGGCATGACGAATACGAACCCAAACGGATGACACCTGCTGAGCTTGCGGCGAGGAGGAAGAAAGTACAGAACACTTCCTTCTGGATTGCCCGGGCCTCGCCAAAAGGCTCGGGCAATCCAGGCCACGCCTTATTCGGCTGAATTATTCTGGCGTAACAGAATTGGAACATTTAGCGATCACAGAACTCCTTGGTTTCTGTAGAGCATCAGGATAGACCATCTGTAAACAATAGTACTATACGTGGGGAGCTACGAACCGATGCTGGCCTATGCCATTTCCAACAAGTGGACCCCAGTAGAAATAACAATAATAATAAAAATAATTTTTTTTTTGTTTGGGAGGTGAAGGCTATTTACACTCTGAGGCTACCGGACTACCGACTAAACACCTCCCCTGTCACACCGAGAACCTAGCCTGGAAGTGTTTGACACATTACTTCGGACTAGGCCTCACTTATCATCGCTTAGCGGTGCCTTCAGGTTAAGGGAAGTCCCTCTTTCTGCACGAATGGATACGAAGGAAGAGAATTGCTGTTACAGAGATCCCCCTTTCCTCACCAAGTGATCCATCATGCCTTTCTATGTAAGAAATACTGTCCGCACGTAATGCGACACACAGTTCCAATTATCTTTTGATTGCATCATTTTTCCCGTTACATTTTCTGGGGAGAGCACGCCTATTTTCTCCGAGAGATGCGAACGGAGTCTTGTCTATCTGGTACACGTAAAGAACGTGTGGCAGGCGTCATCCATCATCTCCGGGCAGAACACGCAACTTGGGGATGGTGACTTTCCCATCTTATACAGGTAAGACTGAAAATACCCGTGACCACTGAGTAGTTGCGTCAGCTAATAATCGGTCTCACCATGCATTCTGTAGAACCCAGCCCCAAGTCACTAATCAGCCGTGAAGCGAAGAAGCCTTATCCGCTGACGCTCGAACCAGCTCGAAAAAACTCATCTTCGAGTCAATCATCAAGCCAAGCTATCTGATTGATTCTTTCGACTCGATGATCATTTCTCCCACCCGAACGGGAATAACACGAGCGATCCGCTTCGTGGTCAGGACGATGACCTCGGTCTTTCCCAGCCCTAGGCTTAGCCCACGGTCTGCTATCCACTTGCTCTCTCGTCGTACTACCGCACCCAGTTTGAGTTGCGCCTGTCCGACAGCACGTCTGGCGACTAGTACTGCTATGTCACCTGCGTAGCCAACCAGGCGGCCAACCCTGAAGCCGTACTGCTGAGGAGACAAATCCCCAACAGTTTGGATGACCTCTCCAAGTCTCTCTCTCTCTCTAATAAGCCTCTCTAGCACCTTTCAGCGGCGTTCAACATACATAGAGGCCGATATGAAGATGGTTGCTCCGGGGTTCCCTTTCTCTTGTGGATCAGTACGAGCCTCGCCTGTTTCCAGCAATTTGGAAACACGCTGCAGACAGGCATTAAAAGTGGCGAGCAGCTTGTCAGGGCAAAGTTGATGAGCAAGCTGTATCACTTCCGCTGGTATACCGTCTGGCCCTGTGGCCTTTTTCGATTTTAAAGATTTCACCGCATCGTCCAGCTCGATGGCGGTAAAAAGTGGGCATTCTCCAGGACATTCAACCTCTGCATCATCGGGACGAACAGGATGCACAGGGAAAAGTGCTCGAACAATCTCGTGCATTTTTTCCACTTCAAAGACAAAGTGTCTCATTGCAGCTCCTAGTTTCTGCATCACAAGCTTGTAACCCAGCCCCCACGGGTCTCTATCAATGTCCTCAACGAGATTGTGCCAGCAGCGAGCCTTGCTTTCGTTAATCAACCTACGGAGGAGTTTTCTAGCTGATCTGTATGCCAGCGTTCGGGAATGTGACTCGGCTCGATTTCTTGAACGTTGGGCTTCGCGGCGGTTTCCGTGCCATTCTTTCCGCTTTTCAGCGATTTTTACCGACCACCAGTACACCGCAGGCTTATCGTGTCGAGGCCGTCGCCTGGGCATAGAACAGTCGCACGCATTCTAGATGAGCCTCATGGTGGAGTTCATCACGCTTGCAGCTGAGACTCCGCCCGTCGCCGTCATAGTTTCACCGCTTATAAGAACTGCGGCGAACACTTCCACATCTATTTTAGAAATATTCCAACCTACAATTGAGCGTTGAGGTACTACGCGTCGAGTAGCACGCCCGCCAATTTCGAAAGCAATGTACTGATGATCGCTCGCCTAGTAGTCCTCCAGTACCCTCCATCTGTGTATACTGGGCACTTAGGACTCCGAAGCAAATGTCACATCGGGAATAGTTCACAAGCAGCCTCCCCGTCGAAAAGTTCGTGTATTCCAATGGTGGTGTGGGTGTGTGGGTGGTGTGTTGGTGTTGGACGAGTTCCGTCCTAGCCGCTATTTCTAGGATTCTTTTTCCTCTTGGGTCTGGGTGAGGCATTCGCCATTCTATCGCCTTGGCAGTAAACACACCGCCAACAAGGATTCGGCCTTCCGTGCTCGAGACAGCTTCCTCCAGTTCAATGAGCCTGCTCTGAAAACATGAAATTGACGCATTCGGCGTGAAATAGACGCTTATGAATGTCATATCCGCAAACCCAACGAGCACAAAGCCATTGCGGCTGGAGCAAGCCCGAATGCGGGTAGAGCAGTGTCAAGTACCCAGATGGCGGCGGTGCCGGATCGATCCAGCCTCCAACAATACCATCCAGCCTCCTCCTTGTTGTGTTGTTGCTCAGATATCAGCAAGTAAATCTTGTGCAGTTGAGCTACGGTGTAGGTTGATCTGCAGGACTTGGATCATGTCTTTGCTCTTTTCTTGCTTAGTGCCTCTTTGAACTCCTGACACCTACCACTTCCTGGGATAAAAGCCAGATCTTCAGACTTTCGTCGCTTATCTTTGCACAAGATGCAACTGGGTTCGTTTGGGCAGTCTTTCGCCTAATGGCCGGAAGTGCCACACTTGTAGCAAAATTTGCTTCGATCTGGCCCCTTGAAGTTGATGTTAGAGATGTTAAGTTAAGAAGCTAAGGTACTTGTAGCATCGAGTTAGGACTACCCTCCGACGTATCCTGCACACAACCCATCCGACTTTTATTTTCTCCTTGGGCAGGAGGTGCACAGCATCTTTTTCTGGGATATCTATTATTGCCGCCCTTTGCCCTCTAGGATTGGTAGGCGTTAGCCTTACTCTTAAAGCTCTCTGCCGTAGGAAGAATTAGCCTAATGGAATCTTCTACTTCTTTGCATCCGCAATGCAGTCAAGGTTATATTTCCAAAAAAAGCATCGGCTGTAATGTCGAAATGACAGCTTTACAGCCAAGAAGGTCGTTGACAGCGCTCTCGAACAGGCCCTTGTCGGTGGATTCCGCTCCGAGTTCTACGAGGAGACCGCCTGCTCTGGTCGCTCTTATCGTTCGTATACATACACCATATCTTTTCAGGTTCCACGTTTTGCCTGATTTCCCTTAGGACCTCGGCGTAAGTTCTCCCGTCTGCAAGCTTAATCAGTAGAGCATCCCTGCGCTGCTTGTGCCTGGTCTTTTTAAGCATTGCGCGGTGTTTCTTGCCTTCTTGCTTTTCCGACGTCTGTTTCGAATCTTTTTCTGTCACGCACTGTATCTTCTTTGCAGCCTTCTGTTGCGATTTAGAGCGCACCAACTGAAAGTCAACATTTCTGTCCTCCCCTTGACTGATGTCCCGACTGGTATCGGCCCCTTTGCCCTTTTCTTACGGTCAGGTTTTAGTGAGCAACATGCCACCCTTTTGCCTTTTACGAAAGGAGTAGCATTTTTGGTGAAGGGAGTTTTATTTTCAGGAACATGCTTAAGCTCTTTCAATTCACTCTCTGCCCGTAGCCACCTGCGGCCACAGTGCTGGATCCTATCAACGAGGTCCTCCAGTTCGCCAATCCCATTTTTGATGTCCTTTTTGACATTTTTTTGGACATTCGTTGCATGTCTCATCACATGTTTAATATTGCGCTTACGTTTCTTGTTAGCCGCTCTTCTTCACTTCTGTCAACGGCTTTTTTCGTGATCTGGTCGTCCTCAGGTGAGGTTCTCGGTATACTGTCAGCAAGCGAGTCTTGTTTCTGTTGAGCATCATTGTTTTCGCTTTCTACGATGTTCGGTTTATGACTTTCGACGACCCCCGGAAAATGACACTTTGGATCGATGGCTCCAGTGCCCAAAGCCTCCACTACGCTTCTTGTATCGTTCGCTCCATCGCCTTGTGAAGGAGGAATGTTGTGGACAAGCACCTTTTTCGCTGATGCAAAGCGGTCGATGGAGGTTTGCTTGCTCCATATTTTCTCACTGCCTTGGGTAGGCTTGGCTACTCTTTGAGGCGGAGTCTGCAGTAGTTTTGGCCTCCGGGCGAACATGCTTGCCTCGTTGATTTTTTTCACTTGTAGTTTTTGATTCTTCAGTGGCCAAGTGTTCCACCACTGCAAAATTCCCTGGCGACTTATCCCCAACAAGATTGCTGGAGAGAAGCCCGCATGAGGTCAAGGCTCCCTTACACGTCGGAGTGTGTATCCCCATCCCTAGTTTATTGTTTTTGTTTTCACTCGTCATATCATTTTGTTTGATGGGTACTTTTAGTGACTTCATCACGCGTCTGTATGACGGGCAACCTCGCCAAGCCCCCCCATCACGCCAAGCCCCCCATCACACCAAGCCCCCCACCACGCCAAGCCCCCCACCACGCCAAGCCCCCCCACCACGCCAAGCCCCCCACCACGCCAAGCCCCCCACCACGCCAAGCCCCCCACCACGCCAAGCCCCCCACCACGCCAAGGTAGTACCCATGGGGGGGAATAATAATAATAATAATAATAATAACAATAATAATAATAACAATAATAATAATAATAATAATAATAATAATAATAATAATAATAATAATAATAATAATAATAATAATAAGCAAAGGCAACACGCCTATCTAAATCAAAGATGTGTTGGACTCTGTGGATGGTGTTTCTGCACCATCATTTACCACAGTGAAATTTTGGGCAGCTGAATTTAAACGTGGCCGTGAGAGCTTGGGAGATGATGCACGTTTGAGGCGTCCAAAAACTGCACCTAATGACGATAATATTGGTGAAGTTAATCAAATGACAGACGACAGCCGAATTAAAGTAAGAGAGATATCCGAGGTGTATGTGTTGTAATGGCACGTGGCTGCCTTTGTATCCGATAAAATTCAATCTGGGAGCGAGAAAATGTGGACGTTATAGGCGATATTTCGTTCTAAACGATACTGTTGTAACCGATACATATTAACGTTATTAGGATAGCAGGCGCAAACAACCATCTAGAAAGAGGCGTTAGAAGCGATATGCCTTTGTATCCGATGCCTTACTAAACGATTTGCACTGTATTGACTAATGGATTACGCCTGGGCAGCTCAAGAAGTTAATCGCCTTCCAAATGCACATTCACATGTTTCATCTTGGTTCAGATGAGAAACGAACCCATGCTGACTTCGGTCAGGGTGCAGTACTACGAGGTTTGGCCGCAATACTTTAGTACTCGTCGTAAGTTGCTTGCATTTAAGGTCGTAAAAGTTGCTTGCATTTAGGACTATTTATTTGACCCTAAAATTGATACAAGCCTTCCATCACTTTCATAACGCTCTTCACTCAACATTATTGTGTCAGCAGAAATAAAACACAAAATATATGTTTAATGTACATATAGATATTTGATTTATATATAAATTTTGGAAAATAGTACAATTTTCAATTCATTTATTGATTTATAGATTTCAGTTGTAATCTTGAAGCTTCAGATTTAAGTTTAAATCGCATTTAAATTATTGAGTCTCTGAAGGAAGCACTCATTCTAGAGAAAAAAAATACTTTATCTATTTGCTATAACATATTTTTGTTTTGCTTTCTTTTTTCAAATGATTTGTAGCATTTTCTTCGGTTAATCTCTTGCTATCGACAAAAAAAAACAATTCAGTACGATAAAGACAAAAAAGACGTTATTTTAAATATTACTAAAAATTGTTTTACAAAACGACTTCTCGTATCAGCTCATTTTTCTTCTTCGTTCATTTACGCATACAAACTTAAACACTATACAATAATAAGAAAGGACTATGAATTAATTAGAAAATTACAATATTTTTATACGAATTTTTTTTATAATTATAAACAAAAAAAAATTTGTTCTTTACATTTTAAATGAAATAAATTAGAAAGAAAAAAAAAAACACATGATGCTAAGGCGTTGACAACAATGTTATTTTTTTTTATTTTTTAGTTTAATTTTAATTCTTGTACACGACATTATTTCATTATTTCACTTTTCTTTCTTGTTGTTTGTTTTAGATTTTATTCTTATTTATATATCTTTTTTATTTACTTACTTAGATCCTATTGTGTATTATTACTTCTACTATTACATACGTAACACATTTCGATTTACGAATTTTCGCGTTTTTATCATTGTGACTCTCTTTCACTTTCCTACTTCCCCCTTCTGTCTCTCTCTTTCTTTGTCGCAGCGTTGTTGCAATTTTTGGTTTATTTTCGTTAGTTGTAACTATTTTCGAATGATGTACGAATATATTTTGTTTTTATATATATGTATATGTTTTTTTTTTCATTTTCAATTTTGCAATTGCATACGTCGTCGGCTTTCCTATCGTGAATTAATTGAATATTTTAGTATTCTGCTCCGATCCATTTTGTACGAAGGCTACTACACATTTATCTATTCAGTGTATGGTAAATAGAGAATTAAATAATTGTTGTCTACTCGTCATCTTTCTTTTCGGTTTTTAAATCGTATTTAGCACATAACTCCTCGGGAGAATATCTAAAATGAGAAGAGGATTATTTGTATATTATTCGAAAATTGTTTTTAAAAATTGGAGACTGCATTTTTTAGAATTTCAAATTTAATAGTTTTAAATTTTTTTGAATATAAATTTAAATACTTGGTAAAGCGACACTTAGTATGGTTTTGTAATGTGAAATTCATGGTTAATGTATTTCAGAAATGTAAATATATATTTTAACCCTCTAACGGGCAAGCTCGCCTTTAGGTGGAGATTTTAGTAAAATCTCGTCTATGTACGCACATGAATTTTGCTTGTAGTAAATAGTAAATAGGTAGTAAATAGGCAGTCCTGACTTTTACATTGAACGTACCCATCTACAAGTCCACTTGGAATGATAGCCGTATTTTGCTTTCAAATGTTCCTGTCAGTGTAGTGTGAGATGCCAACTGATGTGTACAAAAGGCAAGAAGGTAGTGTTCAGTGTTGGAATAATAACATAGTTGATGTTGTTATCAAAGCAGAAAATTTATAAGTGAGTAGTTAAAGGTGTTTTTAATGGAATAGCTTTGAAATAAAACTTGCTTCGCCTGTATTTTTGCTGCTAACTAATGCTAATGCTAACTAATTCTTGTTCATTGGCATTTTGTACACAGACTTGGCATCAAATATGGAATCAGGAAGTGGATATTGCCCTTAAAAAAATTGCCTTATTCAAAATGATATCAGATGAAGTATTTGAGCATTTAGAATCCATATCAGGAAACGAAGACATCACCGATGATGAAGATGATAAGTTGTAATATTATATTGATGATAATCGCCTGGATTTTCCTGTTTCAGCACACAACATTGATCAATGTATTGAGTTGTTAGATGCACCAACTGATGATGACGCAGGTGAGACAAATTCTAAGAACTCTGAAATCCCCGACAGCATTGCTTTGACAGTGCCTATTTCCAATCTTCAATCACCGACTTCAACGCATTGTATCGATTCGAAACCACCAACGGCGGCTTCACTTAAATCAACAGTAGCGTATGCTTCATGTTCGACAGAAGCATCGCAAGCAGAATTATCAACTTTATCTGCATCAGCCACAATTTTCCAACGACGTAAGAAATCTAACAAACAACCTCGTAGTCCTCTCCCAGAATTTGAAGACGATGCTGATAATCCTGGAACCAGTGCTAGTGGAATTCCGCAACAGGAACTTACAGCACAATCTGAAGAGTGTAAATCAATTTTATGGCGCAAAAAGCATTTACAACTCCATAAAAACGAAGTTTGTGTTTCGTGCAACTGCAAATCTTCCAACAAGTTTTAACGATTTGGAAACACCTTACCAACGTTTCACTTACTTTTTAACCCAAGGACTTCTTGACGAAATTACAGAACAGACAAGCTTATACGCTCGGCAGTATGACATTCAAACAACGTTTTCAGTGGCTGCTTCAGATATTCGCAAATACATTGGTATATTGATGTTCATGTCAATATATCGATATCCAAGTGCTGCTGAATATTGGGGTCGATATTCTTTTGAGCCAATTCGGTTCCAAATTCAGCAACAGCAATGACATCCAAACAATTTTATGCGATTCGAAAAAAACTCCACTTTAACGACAAGTCCAAAGAAAAAAAACGGGGCCAACCCGGAGTTGACGCATTATACAAAGTTTCACCTTTTGTGAAGCATTTCAACACATGGTTTGAAACAGTCCCTAAATTACCTCGATTATGTGTAGATGAGCAAATGTGCGCAACAAAATGGTTTCTACTTTGCGACAGTTCATTCCAGCAAAACCCCATAGGTTGGGGTTTAAACTTTTCGTGCTCTATGATACCAGCGGATCTTCCTATGGGTTTGAAATCTATATCGGTGCGGGTAGCAACACCGTTTTGCCTAATATGCCGGATTTAGGTCCAGCGGCTAATGTTGTCGTACATTTGTCGCAAACCATCCCTAACTTCGTCAACCACATACTTTATTTCGACAATTTTTATACCACACTGCCGCTGCTAATTTATCTCAGAAGCAGAGGAATCTACGGATTAGGGACAATTCGCTCTGGTCGTATTCCTAATTGTAAGCTACCAAGTTACAAAGAACTTTCAAAAGAAGGTTTCTCTGTTGAATACGTTATAAATGCACATAGCGTAGATTTGACGACTGTGTTATGGAAGGATAATAAAAAAAAGCCGGCTTGGCCCTTTCATATGTCGGAATACTCCCGTTGAAGAGCACAAAGGATATGCAGACATCCAAAGCAACTCGATTTGATCGAGCTTTAAAAAAATATGTAGAGATTGATTGCCCGACCATTACACGTGAGTATAACCACCATATGGGTGGAGTCGATCTTATGATGGTCTGCTTCTGGTCTGGTCTGTACCACATCCGTATGAAGACCCGTTAATGGATTTTACGATTATTTTCCCATTTCATCGATGTGGCAATGGTAAATGCGTATTTATTACTTAAGTGCATTCACATTTCGTCACCTTCATTGCCAAATTTTAGAACTAAAGTAGCTACTGTGCTCTGCGCAAATGAAACTCCGAAAAAAGGACCCGGCAGGCCATCAGTAGCTTCACAACAAAACGAAATGCGAGAGCCAAAACCGAGCAACAAAACATAAACTATAGCCAGATATTCGATTTGATGGTTTGAATCACATGCCAGATATTCTTGATAGAAGCGGTAAGCGAATGTGCAAAAATAAGGGTTGCAAATCCGAGACCCAGCTTTTTTTTTTTTGCTGCAAATGCAATTTCAATCGGTGTCTATCTTCAACAAAGAAATGTTTCCGAGAATTCCATACAAAATAAATTTGATAAATATTGTTTTTGTTAATGTCATAAATAAATTTCTTTCGCGTTCGTATATTTTTCTTATATCCGTTTCCATTTTTTTTAGTAACCGGGCAGGTCCGTCTTAAGGCGGGGTGCGTGTTTTGGTACGTACAACCTAGGGCATTAAAAAAATGGGTTTATCCCAAATCAAAATATGTTTATGTGCAAGAAATACACCCCTTCAAAAATTTTCCTGTCAAATAAAAATTGGCTTGTTAGAGGGTTAAACGGACGCTTGAAGGATAAAGGAAATTCAATGTCCGTTCCACCCTACATATGGAGTTCGCTCTTTATCCTACCTCGAGTCTGCAACTTATTCGCACAGAATAACTAAACGTTTTCTTAAGAAATTCTTCTCCTTTGATTGAACCCATCGTGGACGTTAATACAGGGCGTCTCACGTAGGTTAAGAATTTATATAAATATAAATATTGAAAATAATTCTATTTGAGCGCAGTATTTATCGTTAGCACAGGTTTGTCAATCTCGATTTCGGAGTGGTCAGGCGCGCACCATTGGTACAAAATAGAGAAGTTTTAAGCAGAGGGAAATTGTATATTACAACTAGCATTTTGTTTACGAATAAACGAAGCGATATCCCAGCGGGTCCAAAAGTTTCAAGCCAAAGATCGTGCTCTAAATCAACAATTGTTAAGGTCCAACGAGAGCTTCCACAACGATTGAAACAATAAATAAGGTTTCAACTAGCGTTCGTCTCAAATCAAGCAGCGTTTGACTCAATTCGCACTTATCAATACCTGAAACAACACTGACTTTAAACTTCACCAAATCAATCGTAGAGCGGAGTTTGAAGCCTGATCTGAAATTCGATTCCTTTGACATTCAAATGGTGAGACAATACCATCAAATTTCCACTATTTAAGGAAACACGAAAGGCTGATAATTGTTTTTTGGAAATATTCGAGCGCATTCATTAACATTTTAATGTCAATGCACAAAATCATAGGTTTCCGTCTCTTGTGAATCTCAGACAATATCAGACGATGTTACCTACTCGTACAGATGTCAGTCAGGTGTACTCTGGAGGAATAATCAAGAGTTTTTTAAGGACGAGAGGTGCTATAGCAACTGACTGATCGAAATCGGTAGGTGTCTAAATGTCGGTACTATCCGAATTATTGGTAGGTGATATCCTTTTATTTTAAAGCCAAAATTCGGGAACATCTTGTCTACAGTTAACAGATTTAGTTATCGCAGGATGGAACACTGACCGCAATAGAAGAGCTTCCATGACCCACCTTCCTAACATCTTTGCTCCAACATTGTTATTTTACTTTTAAAATATCAGATAGCCCTTGCATTCTCCTGATATGACTTCAATAGAGTTATTCATGTCGGACATCTTCAGAGTTATATTTATTAGGGACATTCAAATATAACCGAGAAAACATACTGCATAGTTATTTTTGTTTTTGCGTTTTTCATGTCGTTTTTGGAGAATGACTTCGGGCGAGTGTCCAAACAATGCGCAGAAACTGTTGCTTTGTATCCAAACAATGTCACAATGCGTTACAAGAAAACCTGTTCTTCATCCTGAGAACAAGCAACAAGCATCTGACAAACTTCAACTCTCGTAATCTGTGTGTTCCTAGGTAAGTACACATGGTATCCACCTCACCAACTTTTCAACTTCAAATTCAAGATAATTTTAGACGATCGTGTGTACACTTCTAACACTGATTTCCGTTTCCTTATTGATTTCTGCAACAGTAGCACGACAATTGCTTTCAATATGTTCAGGAATAGATGCAAAGTTATCAAGCGTAAGACTGGAGCCGAGGCGTCTTCCGTGACTCAAATTTTCCACTTTATTACGCCCTCTTTAAAATTCGGCTTGAATTCTTGCCCATAATAGTGCATTCTCCCCAAAAACTGCCCGCAATCCATCCTTAATTTCAGCTGGCTTTTTTTCGTTAAGAATGTTTCTTTTCGTAATGATGCGTGGCGCAACCGAAAGATAAACTTCTATTCCGCACATTTTGAGGACAACTAAAGAAACCGTTCAAGCTGTCTGTTTGGGATCGACTCATCTGGAAGGGATCTGCCCCAACCCTTGTCAATGCTTCGTCTACCTCTACCAGGCTTTATAAGAGTGAAGTCAACAAACTCAAAAAAAAAACTGAGTTGATTGTTGCAAGTAAGTATCGGAATTGTGGGTGCATAGGCCAGTGACCCGAAAGTATTGCTGTCTCCGAGAAGAATCAACTACAATATGCCACCGATCACGATAAACACCAATTTCAAGGGAAGTCCTTTTCTTTTATATGTGCAAGATTCCGGACTTTCATGAACATAAACGGGCAGATCATACAGAGCATAGGCAATTTGTTCAGTGAGGGATGAAGCAAAATGAAGTGAATACGAAACAAAAATTGGGTAAGGAAGTCCTTTCAAAGCCATCATCTTCCACGATGAAGCCCATCTTCTTCTGAATGGCTTCGACAACAAAATTTTGGACTTTTTGAATTGTGAACACAGCGACTGTGAATAGTTATCAGAATGGTCATCTGGACAGAAGGGAAACGGACAGCATACAGTCTTAGCAGGACAATGTCACTTGTAACACCACGCGGGGCGCAATCATTGGAGCAACAATTTCTAGAACAAGCCATCCGCCGAAAACTCGACATCACTAGTCGTTGCCAGTCATCTTTCTTTAGAATTTTGATTAATTTCAGTTCAACACGAATGTGCTTAAAATCGAAAACCAATTCGCTACATCGGTGGGGTAGGCGCTATGCACGACTACATTTTGTAACGCTTAAGGTTGAACGATGATGTCAATTCAATAATGGTTACCACATTCGTCAATGACGCTCCTTATCGACAAACACATTCTATCTTGAGCAATAATGAATAACGTTAAAGGAGCAACGTCAAATGCACTGAAAGGGAATTCATATCAACTGTAACGGACAGAAAAATTGTGGACTATAACTTCTGGAACTGAAAATTCTCGTTTGTCATTGCGTGTGTATTCATCGATATTAAGAATTTCATCTTAATCTTTGGGAAATTCCTCAGAGCATTTTCCGAGTTATAACGCAAAAAAACTAAAGCTCATCCGTATCAAAATTCAAATCGGTCAATATTTACATAATTTGGCCTTTGTACGAAGAAAAACATATTGGAATTTCGTACTCTTACTCGAATAGGTAACATATTCGTTTGCGACAAGTTCCCCTTTCATATCAGAGGAAATAAATGGGAAATTTTCCTCACAAGCAAGTCTGCAACCAAAGACGAATGCATCAAATTCTTTCATAAAAATCAGAAGTGGAAGTAAGGTGTACGATGTTTGGACCAACAAACATGGTTATACTGTGGATATGGAGAGATATACCCAAATAAATATTGTCGTTTTTAGACAAGAGAATCACATAATAGCTCATACTTCATTCCAAATCCTTAGCTCCAGCCGGATGGAGCCACGGTTCGCACTATTAATGCAGCCATGAATGCAAAGCAGCGATTATTAACAATAAAATAAACATATCATAAAATGGAACCATATAATGGCGACTTGAGTTACCCGATTGAACTCTGCTTGTAAGGATACTATAAATCTGTTGGTTAGAAAACAAATTAAAGAAAATATTTGAGCCGCGGTCAATGAAGTTCTCTAGTTGCTTTGCAGGCACGTTTTTAACCACGTCATGCGACCAAGGATCAACGAGTGTGATCAATGTTGTTAAAATAATTTATATCAAATCGGCAAATCACAGAAGGAAAAGTGATTCCTTGCTCTGAACCAAGACGAAAGCAAAAGTGACTCGGATGAAAAGTATGAAAAAAAACACTTTGATGTCAGTGCACGACAGAACCCTCATACAAAAGGGAAACCGTTCCGAAGGAGGCTGTGAATTAAACAGACCGAAAATCGCTCTGATATGATATGACGATCTATGGCATCTTATTGATCTTCTCAATCTACAATAACATTTGAAGTTGCAGAAGATGCGTTTGACCTTGAGTGATGATGTTTACAAAACTATCAGGAAAAGAATTACAAATTGGCAAGTTACAGAAATGTATAACCGGAAAGCCAAGAAATTGACGATGATAATAGAAAACTCTTTTGTGGACCAGCTAAACTCTTCATTCATGTTGAATACCAACCGAATGTAAGGAGGAAGTTGAAATAATCGAAAAGCCTTGTGATGTATTTTCAAAAAAAAAAAAATTATATTAACAATTAAAAATAATCTAATTAATTTCCGCAACAACAGATAATTTTCGCCCACTTGCAGCGAAAAAAAGAGAACAAGGTTTAAAGACAGTTTTTTTGAAAATATAAAGGCCGCATAATGGCGGCTGAAGGATTGACTTTAGAGGAGGAAAGTTCAGGGCTTCAAGTGAAGTCCCGAAATCAAGCAGAGGTGGTCAGAATCAGCGCAGCAGAATCCATGTGAGTTGAATATTTTATTTTTAATTGCTTGTATTTAATTACTTCTATTTATTTACTATATTTCCATTAATTTTATTTTAATGAATCAATAAGAATTTTCCGTGTGTGTTTGGGTGTGTGTGTTTATAATGTGGAAGGATCAGGGTTTTCATAACATCCTAAAAACCCCACGCCCGCGCGGTGATGACTTGGGCGCCATTATGCGGCCTCTGTATTTTAAAAAAACCCGTCTTTTAACCTTGGTATTTGTTTTTCGCTGCAGGTGTGACCTATCGGATGCGACAATTAATTATATTATTATTTTTTTGAAAATACAGCATAGCCTCTGAGTAAACGCCAATTTTTTGAAGCATCGTAGAAACGGTTAGTCAATTTAACTCAGTACACTATTTCACCCTGTTATTTCCCAACTTATGAGCCTATAGTATAGAAAAAATTATGAGTATATTTAAGACTAAGCTGAGAGGCAATAAGTTTATTAAAATTGCGAAAGTATTTGGCAAAACGAGGTTTACTTAATAAGAATCTGCGAGTCAACACTAGTGCGATCACTCAGGGAAGTATCACCTTTCGGTCGGGTTTTTTCTAGACATTCATTTTTCAATATTCAGGATTGATTCATAGATTAGTTTTTCAGCACAAAATACTGTCACACAATACATTTTCTCGTGATTCTCGATTAAATGGAGCACTGTCGATCCGCAACTCACCTACTATTTTTGATGGAAAAATTGACAATACAAATATATATTGTAGTTGCTATATCTCTGTCTGAGGGAAGCCAACTGGGAATGTTGGTACTTTAAATAGTTACGCCAGGGGATAGAGACCTTTTACTATGTGACAACAGCGGAAAATTGGGTCAACGAGTGCAGTCGCAGCCATATACCATTTTCGGTGTTTTTAATGACAAGCGGATGCGACAACAAAGTCATAGTGTTAATTATATATTGTATTCTATAAAGAATCTCCTCAAACTAAATCATCTAGTGGTCAAGGTTGATGATACTTGATGGTATTGTCATGCCTTAAGCACTAAGTGGCAGCCCAATAATGAATTTTTCCCGATGTATCTACTCTGAGTAAGTCGAAGATGGTTCTATTTGCTGGAAAGCTTATGGGCACAATTTTTTCAGATTCAACGAAAACAATTCTGACGCGCTTATGAACAGTGCACCAAAAATCACGGGGCAGAACGACAGTGAGCTTTATACCGATTTGGTAATTGATACCAAACAATTCTCCATTGGCTAAGAAAAAAGTTTAGTTTTGTAACTATAAGGCACCAGCTCCTTGCTCCAGAATTGTTTTACTAAATTGTGCAAATTACACTACGATAAATCGGAGTTTTGGAATCAATATTCATAAGTCTACCATGGATTTATCTTGAAACCCATCATTTGATAATCAGTCGAGACCTCTCATGTTGCTAAACGTTACCCACAACTGATATAAGGCAATATCAACAAATCGGACAAGTTTCCGTGAGGAGATCATGCCACACAATTAGTTTTATCATAGACATAACATACAAAAATACATCAAAAAATAAATAAAACTTACCCTATAAGGTTTTGAAGATCACAAACAAAACGATAAACATAACGTTTGCCGGCAGTTTTATGGATAATATTCTTATCATAATAATAACGAAGACCACGACTAAGTTTTTCATAATTCATTTTTGGTTTATTTTTTCTAATACCCCATCTTCGTGCCACCTGCAATGAAAATTAAGAATAATTATGTATTGAAATATTTCATTTATATCAACAATAAAACTGACCTCATCAGGATCGGCTAGTTTAAACTCCCAGCCATCACCAGTCCACGATATAAAATTCTGGCATGTCTTATCCATAAGTAGCTCCAGTAAGAATTGCCACAATTGTATTGGCCCGGAACCAGTAAAACAGGGTACACCACCTTGTGTCGGATAACTACCTAACAATGCTTTGTCGAATCCCATTGATGACCAAGCGGCAGGATTATGTCCAGGATGTGTACTCCACTGCTCGGATTGATTCGGTGTACTACCAGGTACTGTTTGAAATGATGGAGCATCGTACGGATGAAAATCGTTATAATCGTGATATCTCGTTCGACCGTAACTACTATATTTATTATCTATCACTCCCGGATAGAAATCCGGACTATTTTCTAAATACGATGACGATTGAGTTTGGTGGTCTTGCGATGGTAATGAATGGTATTCATTTTCATCATAATGTCCTAGATGTGATAGCCCGGTGAAATTTTGTTGCTAAAATTTAGATGATTTTGTGTTATTATTTTCTCGATTAAACCGTATTTAATTCAATACATCATCTTCAATAAAAGTTTGCAGTTATAAATAAAATAATATAGAATAGGTCATAATTAATTTTTTTTAATAATTCCAATTTATTCCAATTTAACGACCATCACTACAATTTTCAAATATGTTAATAAATTAACATAAATAAAATCGGAAGTCAATGTTTAGGAAGAATGTCATTGCGGATATTAACCCAGAAATTTCAAAGATCCTAGAAATTACGTGTAATCAGAAAATGACACATACAGGATGAGAACGCAGTATTGATTCTGCATCAATTTGTCAATACTGACAAAAACTAAAAATCTTGGTCACGAATGAAAAGTTCAAATTTTACCGAGGAATTGAGGAGTTATGAAAAATTCGAGATAGAAAAATTCGTTTCCCATCGGCGCTGTGTGGTTTGAAATAAACGAGAAGAAGGGGTCCCTTTATCATGAGTATCCTTATTTAACGTTTGTCCAAAAAAAGTGTATAACCATAAGAATCGTTCAAGGTAGTTGGCACGCAGGATCACTGATTTTTAAGGAACAGATTATACACATGGTTGGCTGAATTTTCAACAAGGTATTTTCTTTTTAGGGATGAGGTATAAAAAACCGATGAGCTGTGTCGTGGGGTGTGGGAGAAGAGTAAACTTAGGGTAACGGCCAAGTTTGGCTCTGACTTTGTTCTGAGTCCGTTTCATTTCAAGCATTTTTGAATAAGAAGAAACACCAACTATTTTGTAACCTTTCACTACTAAGTTCATAATGAATTGACATTTAAGCCTTGCTGAAATCATAACTAAATTTAACTAGATCTGGGGAAAATAACTCTGTAACACACACATAGTATTTATAACACACATAGTTATAGTGATTCGAAGTTAGATGTGAAGCCAGAGAAAATGAATCTCAACAGTCGACTAAAGACAAATAACAGGGTCCATTTTGGAGCCTGTCACATTCCTAATCCGATTTTTTTACGAGTTTTATTAACAAATCCTATATCCAGTTAAATCTTAGCACTTTTTATGATTCTATGAACAAATCTCCGTCGAAACAAATAATAACTATGTCTTGATAGAGTTCTGAACTCAGAACGAATTGCCTTGCTACGACAAGATGGACTCGTGTTCAGACGAACATAACGAAAACGCATAGAAAATTAAGTTGTAATAGTTGCAAGGAAATAGTAGGATGTAGGGATCGTACTTTTATATATTTTCAAGACTTTTATATGTATTCGTTTTATATGTTTGAGAACACCATTTTCGGAGACTCAAAAATTTTTTGTTAAATGGATATGTAAGTGGAAGTTGTAGTAAAAACACGATTTTACGTGCATTGTGAGCCGGCAGAATCCGACATTATTCTTCATACCCAATACTATTGTATTTGGAATGGTATGTATTTGGAATAATAGTCAGAGCACATGCCTTCTGCGCAACAGATTTAACGTTCGAGTCTCACTAGTGAAGCATTTTGAATATGTGTTGCTGGTGTCAGTGTAACTGCATATCTAGCTCTGAAAGGTGGCTCTAGAAAAATTACAAAGATTGATTGTGATTCTGATCAGATCACCTTTTGGCTTTGGTCTTTGGTCTACAATGTAGGTGAAAATTTGAAAAGGGTTCATAAGTTGCTGAATTAGCAAAAAAATGATATGATTTTAACGAAAATCTTCTAGATAAATAATTAGAGAGATGTCAAGTTAACCTTTTTACGCATGAAGGTGTAATAGAAGATTTTGGGCGTGTCAAATTTAACGGAAAAGGAAAGAGCACTTAACTAGTTAACTGTGATTGACGATTTACATAGGATATAAGACACTTCTAATATGTGTGGCCCATGTCAGAAACAAAACCAAAAGAGTTCCACTTTAGAACAAAAGAAGACAACAATCAATTTTATGTTAGTGACAGATGGTTTCAAAAAAATTAAAAAGAAAGGGTTTGGAATTCGGCATTCCCGAACGTCTGGAGAAAAACGCTTGCATCTCAGCCAACTAGTTGATGTGGCCTTCTTTTGAACTGTACCTAAAGACAAAAATAAATGATCTTAGGTATGAAAAATTTAACCATCCGAAAAATCTGCACCGCGTTAAAAAAGGAGTGGGCAGCGCCAAAATTTCTTGTGTGTTGCAAATGCTTCAGGGTCTTAGTGACTTAAGTTTCATGTAATTGGAAGGTTAAAAAACATCGAAGCTGTAGTTTCATTGCCCTGTTCATTACAAAAGTTATATGAGTGACTGAGAATGAACCTAAAGCAGAGATGCATATTATAGCTCCTTTCATTTAGCTCCCGGAGGGAAATGTGATCGGGATTGGTAAAATGCAAAATAGAATTAGTGCTTTTGGAATCAGGCACAGTGAAAAAGATTGAATTGCCAGAATCCAATAAAAAAAAATTTCTCCAGTTGGGGGGTGTATGGGACCGAATTAATGGGACTATTAGCCAAGATTCCGATTATGTAGTGAGAGGTATATGTAGGGAAGCTGGTAAACACACGAAGCGAATCTCATTTTTTTTAATCCTTAAGAGTTGCGAGTAGCGAAACCCTGAAGGTTCCAGATTCGGTATTCTCAAGGCTGAAGATTTCAGATGCAAAAGGTTTTGATGTAGAGAACAGAAACAAATAAACAGTCTCATATTTTTTTAAAAATGGGCAAAATGGTAAGAAAAACGTAATAAAAAATGGCGAACTGTCGACGAAGTCTGCAAGAGCAATAACATAGAAGTATATATGAAGACTCTGTCAAAATTTTAAATCAAGAAAAAATATTATGCTAAAGCCCGTTTAAACAAAGAAAAAATGATTACTTATTACTGTGCTTAGTAAGCTTTCTTGATTTTGGATGTTTGGGGCGCCTTTATAAAATTATTTCTCCATGTCCTTTTGTTTAAAGATATTGGTGTAAAATGTAAATTGTTTAAAGATATTGTCTAATAAATGTAGTTTAGTTTTGATAAAAATTTCATAAAGCTTTTGTTGCCTGTTTCAAAAATTTTTTGTAAGTTTAACCTTGGATGTATGAGTTCAGGTTATTGAGTTCACTGATTATAAGGCTCTTTTTTTATCATTTATTATAACAATATGAAAAAATACAGAGCATACAATGCGTTACTATGAAGTTTATCCAATTTCAAAGTGGTGAAGTAATACTTTTCATCACTACTTCATCACACTTTCATTACTAAGTGATTCCACTCAGTTTTCGGCAATGACTGGCCAATTTTGGAACGAAACAAAAACCATGCAAGAAGCTCTTAACCCGACAAAAATAGTAACATACAACTAATTCAACACTTACAATATCATCTTGTCCACCCATATTTGCATATCCTGCATTCGATGGTTCCTCTTTCAATTGAGCGGGATGATGGAATACCGCCGGATTTCGTACGACCATATGCATGTAATTTAAATTGGCACTATTATGATTTTGTCCGCCTGCAGACGTAGCACCACCACTATTCCCACCCCCACCTCCACCACCTCCTCCGCCGCTCCCAGGAGTGTGTTGCTGTGGTATACTCGATGGCGGCAACATTGTATTGCTCCCTGATGACTGTTGTGTCGCTGGAGGTGGGCTATTATCACTTCGTTCTTGTGGAGTATTGTAACCTGAAGCAAAGAACAAGAGGTTGATTAAATGATTTGCAATCGCTACTAGTCGAAGCATTAAACCTATGATCTCAATGTGAAAAGGGCTCTTTAAAAACGTATAAAGTTCTTTCAATTTGACTGGTCACGGTGTCATAAAAGGGTTTCCGGTTCTTTGACATCACCGAGTATCAATCGGTAGAAAGGAGAAGGTTCATTCATTCATACTTTCATTATCATATAAAATTGTACGCGAGGTATATTCTTTGATCATCAGCGCGGTCGATGACTATAGCATGCTAATTACTAACCAAAGACTCCCAGTCCATTATTAGTGGCTGTTCGAAATAGTCACGTTTGTGATTTGCTTTCTTTGGAACATTCATTGCTTATGTTTTCATATTACAAAGTTAATTAGATAATGATTAAAACGCTGAACTATGTATGGTATCAAATAGTTCATCGCCCTGATCCAGTCTTTATTTTGTTAATGTATTCAAAGTCTGCCAGTGCCTTGGAAAAATTGTCACTTGCTGCAAAAATTATTGAACAACTTTAACACTCTGATTTCTGTCATCCACCATTTATTTGTGAAAAATCAAAAGTCAGTCTTAAAAATAATGATAGCCTCCAAGCAATATAATAATAACAAGAACCGTTTGTTGCTGCTTAAGAAAGTGTAAGCTGAATTGGTCCTAGCATGCATTAACTTCAGTGTCGCCAACAGCATTTTACAGGTGACTTTTTTCTACCAAAAACAATTTTCCGCTTCGATTCTACACGCAAATATATGATGATAATGTGAACAATTCACATACAAGTGTTGAGTAGCCCATGGGCTGCCAATTTGGATATCTTCACCAACATAATCGTCGCGTGCATGCTATGTATGCTTGCATACACTGATGGCAACTCATGTGAACTAACGCAGAACAGGTGAAGGCGCGTAAATATCTCACTATCAAGTCCAATTGCGGCTCTACCTTTACCTTTGTGACGACGCCAAAGACGCTGAAACTTGCTTTAGATAAACGCCACACCTGACCACGGTTCTTATGCGATTCCCACGAATGTTATATGTTAGCGGGCGTGTGTTTGCGTGGACACGTCTAGCTTTGTCAGTCAAAGTACCTGTTCTTTTGTTCACTTGTTTTTGTTTTTGTCGTTTCCAGCCATTCATCTACAAATTGTTTTTAGAATGGGTAAATATGATGAGGGTAAGCACTGGAGGAACAAAGAAAATGTTAACAATTTTCGACTTTGAATAAGGCAAACAATTTCAAGGCGATTCAAATTCGAGATAAATAAATCGGAAAATGGTTTCGTAGCGAAAATCGAGTTTGAAAAAAAAATTATTTCTATTTGTGAAAGAATTAAAAAGGGGGGAAATAAGAGAGTATCTAATCTTGATTGAAGATTAAGATTTAATTCGTTTCAAATTTTTGCCGGATAAAATTTCAAATTTTACAAATTAAGTTGCCTGCGTATTGGATCGCTAGGAACTAGATAACCCATTCTGCCGAGAACTACTTCGATATTTTTCGATGTTTGAAAATCTGAGCAGAATATGCAAAGTCTAATAGCCGAATCCTGGGCAAGCTAACGCAGCCGGGTTTAGGCAGAACAATGTTTCGAGAGCAATCCTTCACTGCATCATCAGAAACGTGGAACAATTTTATCACTGACCTATATTTGTTGTACGAAGTAATTTACCACAGATAGTTGTCTGACAACAAAATAACGAATTCAACGATCCACCTCGCCAATGGTCATCGTACCCGAGATTTCTAACATAGAGCAAGTGAAGACAGATATCATTGATGCTTGCTGCTATTCCTTCGAATAGAAAATAAAGCAAACTATTGAAGTCTAATCCAAACATCCTTTTTAACAGTCAAAAAGTTGTATTTGTTGGAGAAGTAACACGTGAAATGACCAACAAACGCAAAAGCCTTACAAATACTTCACAAACTAGAAGATTCGATACAGAACACAATTCTTATCATAAGAAATTGCTTTTATTTAAAACTAGCTTTTATTATAATAGATCAATATGTCTTATGATCAATATGTATGAGATCAATAGGTGATTCTAATGATCACAAAAATGAACGATTTATTTCGTTCTTTGTCTAAATTTTTTTTCTGTTCAAAAATTCTTTTGAAATATTGCCATCAACATGCGTTGAATAAACATCAGAATCAACCCCCCCTTCAGAATAATAAACGGATGTCAAGAAACAAAAACGCTTTCACCTCATTAAATGCTTTTTCCTCGAAGACTATCAATAATTAGGCATATAATCTTCTAAAATCTTTTCAATGAAACGAAGATTCATATCTTAAATTACAAGAAAATCGGTCGCCTAGAAGACAAAATCAAGGCTCAGACTCCTAGAGCCATAAAATTTTGTCCTTATTAATATTTTACTCCCTTCAACTTTCAGAGCTTGAAATCAGGATTAGAGCTAGTGCGATTGAGCACTCTGGCTTCATTCTAGTCAGTGAGTACGAGAACACTTTCCACTACTTAACCAAAAAATCTAGTCTTGCCTGTCTGGTATGCCTGTCTGGTATGGTATATATGTTTCGACTTTCATTTGCCATGACTTCGAGGACTTCTATGACTTGTCTAGGAAGCTTGCCTATCTTGTCAAATAGTTTCAGTGCTCAGTCTCGTATGCATTTCTCAACAGTTACTAGTTGTAAGTCTTTGTCTTTGTCCGATTTTCTAATGCACCATGGATTCATAATTGTTAATAATTTCAGTATTTGATGGGCAACTATCGAGCAGAGATTGAGTATATGAAAGATGAGAAAGAAAGGTTTTAAAGAAAAATGAAGAGAAAGAAATATGAACTACAGCCAGGAGAAAATATCTAGAAAGCAATGAAATTTTCCCTCGTAATCCAGTCAACATCCTAAACCTATAAACTTAAACTGTCAACGACTTAGACAACCAACACAATAACGTTGTATTCCTACCATCCTACAAAATAATCCTCTACCAAGTAAATCGCATCTACAATTCGACCCGATTCTATCACATAGAATCCCAATTGTCATACCGAGCCCTATACGAATTGAGTCCTTTTACGTGAGTCTTGTACATTCATTCATTTTATTAGCTTGCAGGATATGGCGTTGAAAGATGTATATAATATAATATTTCTAACCCAAATCGTGCACCCATCGATTCTCTTTCGTATCAGTAGTCCACAATAAATGTGTCGCCATTACGCCATTGAAAATTAATCCCAATATCCCGAAAAATGAGGAACTTTTATTTCACATAAAAGATAACATGAGTTGCGTCAGGATTATGATTTGGAAATCCAAAGCTTTCGTCCCGAAGAAAGGGGAGGTGGCGAAAATTTTGCTAGAAGACAAAATTTCATCAACTCAGCTTCCGAAGAGAAATTGTATAAAAGTGTAAACGTCAAAAGGACCATTCATATTCTATTCTTAATCGATATGGAAACTTAGGATCTATGTTCTCATGACTGCGTGTCGATCTGCACCTACAAACTCCCAGCACCAGGGCAACTACACTGATACGGATTCGGAATCCATGGTCCGTTTCATACCCAACTCTGAAATCTTTGAAAAAGTACTTATGTTATGTATCATAAGTACTTTTTCAAAGATTTCGCCATAACCTATACGTAAACTAAAATAGCGTATGACATCGTATATTTGTACTCAAAGCGTTCGAAATTATCAGAAAACATGTACCAAATGCATCTGAAGCAAAATTTAGAGCCGCCCGTCATTTTCTACATAACAAAGCCCTTTTACAGAGGATATACTGCTTACAACCGCTTACAGGATTCGTAAGTGCGGCTGGTTTAAAAACAAATTTTTCAAAGTGTTACTCTGCAAAATATTCCTATTGCGATTTTGAAGGCCACTACAATACAGAAATTTCGTGGGCTTTGAAAATATTCTCACCGTTTCCGAAATATGTTCCGAGTCATTGTCTTGTTAGGAAACCCATTATAAGTGTAGATCATCCTTAGTCAAGGGTAGCATCGCGCTCTCGAGGATCTTGACATATCTGTTCTGGTTAAGTTCTCGTTTATCAGTAAATAGGACCAACTCCGTAACAAGAAAATACTCTCCACAATATAACATTACCACCACCATGTTTCACGGATGTTTTTGAACATTTCAAAGCGGATTCCTGGTTTGATGGTCCTCGGACATAGCGTTTGCCATCAGGACTGATTAAATTTATTTTGGTCTGATCGCTCTATAAGATGTTTTTCCAATTTTTAATAGCATCTCGACGACTCCAAAATTCGCTGCTTTTTGCGAATTCTGACCTCTTTCTGATATTATTTTTTCTTAAAATAAAGACATTTCTGGCAGCTAGTCCATGCAAATTATTGTCGTATAACCTCCATCGAATTATGCGTTCACTCATTTCCAAATTTAGTTCTGATTTGATTTCGTTGGTAGATCTCAAAGGACCAGACTTCGAAGTATTGATGAAGGGCTTATTCATTTTTCAGGTGGTTTTCTCCTTCTTCCATGATTTTCTTTATTGGTTGAAGGTTTAAGAGCATTCTGCGTCACAATTTTCCCGGAATACCCTACAATCGCGACAATTATTCGCATAATTCTTATTTTTTCACTTGATGTAGAAGGCAGTCCACAGCAAGCAAATTTCAATGAGGACAGTCTGGCAGAAGTTCATCCGGTAAAACAACGACTTCGAAGTACCCTAGTTTGTGGGAAAAATGGTAAGGGAAACTTTTCGGGCGAAGAAATATATTCTGAAGTAATGACGCTGACAACGGAGCAGTTGCAGGACAAGATCAACCGTATTTGGAAGAGGTAAAAAAGATATGTGTCACATATTCAAATGGTATTGGAATGCACCTCAATTGCGTTATAGGCGTTCTATTGCAGTTTATTTTCCTAACCTAATCCTGAATATTATTGTTGAAAATATAAATAGAGAAATACAATTCGATCAAAATTTTACGTACGGCACGAACACAGTCGAATTAAAAGCTTTGCTTGGGTTGCTATATTAAAAAAAAAACCATTCCAATGCGACTTATTTGTAGGAAACACGAATTGGTTATAATTTTTGTCAAATAAACCATAAACCACCCCGTGATAGCCCAACGTTGCCATCAATTTGTATTTTTATTAGGAAAAATTCGTTTTGATGACAAAACTAATCATTGCAGATTGCAGCATGGCTTAGCTCCAATTAAATGAGTGTGGGATTTATTCATTGGAAACTGCCAAAAATACTACTCGTCATCCACAAACTTCACCATTGATGAACAGCTTTTGGCATTTCGCGGATATTTTAAGGGCAGAGTTCACTTTCCGGAAAACCCCGCCAAATACGGTATCAAAATTGTGTCCAGCAATGATCTGCAAACCTTATATTTGTTCAATAGTTAGCCGTACGTAAAGGACCTCGTAGTCTCGTAGCCTCTGCAAAAAATTACGAATATTTACCCAAGTACCCGGATTTCATTATATAAAATTTTGTGTGGGTTACCTAATTAAACCGATAGAGAAAAACCTATTGAAATGTTTAAAAGACATGGAAAAATTATATCCCGATTTTTTGGAGGTTTTGTATCGCTCTAACAGGCTTGAAAATGTTGAAAGAAGATATCGTCATAGGCGACTGAAGGTGTTTATAAAAAGGATGATGTGGGACGGAAGGTTAAGCATTTCCACAGATTGTAGCTCTATTTTTGTTTCCAGTCAAAAATTCGCAAAGATTAAAAATTATCAAAATCTTGCATGAAATAATGTTTTATTTCATTCGAATTTTTTAAGTCATTATCACATCTTCATGAAAATATGGGAAGTGCAAAAAAATTTCAGCCATAAAATTCACTGCAATTTAATCAAATTTACACAAGATCAAGTGGAAATTAAATTGTCGACGACGAATAAGGACGCAACGTGATCAAATTTGACTAGCCCAAATCTAAATTACTTGAACTCATCGTTACACTTATTCAAACAACATTCCATCCGAGGCTCAAACCCATACGACATGTTATCAATATTCGACCACGTGCCCTTGCCCACATCACATGTGAGAATGGCTCCAAGTCACGAAATGCGCATAATCCACAGCTCGCTGATGGATATTTCATGCCCATTATGTACTTGCTGAAGCACAATCGCGTTTGTGCCGTTCCTTCTCCAGTCGCATACCAAAACTACACGCTATGTGTTAAACGGTCGCGTATGTACCTTGTCGACTAGCCGGTAAGAACGAATCAAATGAGATTAAAATCATGGAGGGCGGGACCGCTATTCTGATTCGATACAATCAATGAGCCAATCCCAATCCACGCGTTCCTGACTTCGATTCGAGTCTATTCATCCGCAACGTGTCGACTGTTCATCGGCCGATGATGAGATGCCGATTGGGGATTGGCCTCATATCGCGCCCTGCATCTTCCGCCCCTTCGCGATGAACACGCCAAGATGCTGCTCCCGCGCAGATTATGCTGGAATAAGATCGCGGAGAACGGCATCCGCGCTAATAGGACGTCGAACGTGGGCTCTAGCGCTCGCGATTGCGGGCATCGCATTCATGTTGAAGTTAATTGGACATGAGACGACTCACAAGTGGGAATTGTGGAGTGTTGCAACAGTCTGCGGATGGTCAATAGTTTTGGCAGTAAAAACGTTATTCGTGAGTAGGGAAAGAAGTGGGCATGGGTTAGTTTACACCGCAAATTACAGTAATTTGTAAGAGCTGATGCCGTTGCATGTTTCGACTCAACCTCGTTGAATGAGACAAAGTATTCCTCGATAGAAAATCTCGAAAACAGACGAAAAGCCAAAGCGTCCCAAGTTTGAATCCAGTCTCAACTGCCTTCTGATACACAACGCGGAATTATGCGTAATTTATCGTCCATTCACATACGCAGCGCGTGTCATTGCGGATACGTGTTTAGCATTTCGCGACGTTCGCGTACGCGGCGAGAGGAATATAATTTCAATTGTCCATTGACTATGCTGCCGCAACTGACTATTCTCGGACCACCATTAATTGGCAGCCTGGACGCTGCAATTGCCGGAGCGATGATAATTGTAATCGCAACTTTTGTTCCATTATGACTAAGTCGACGCGGTGTGGTTTTGCACACACTCAAGTCAAAGTCGCGCTCGCTCCACCACTCCACAGCCAAATGCAACCAACAACTATGGGTAAGAGCTCGCTGACTTACTTCAATTGAACTCGACGACATGAAAATTATCCTTGAGATGTATTTTATGGTATTTTCCTCGTAAGTGCATGCTTGATGCGATTTACGAATTAAAATTGCGCGATGATCCCGTAAGATAGTTTTCGGATCAAGAGTTGAGTGCGAATGCGTTCCGTGCCAGCGCTATGACATTAAGATTGTAACAAGGAGAAAGACAAGGTCTTGGTAAATTGTCTGGATGGATTTCGAAAACTGAAATTTGGAAAGGGCAATTTGGAGTGACATGATTTCCCATGAATTACCCAGAAAACATCCTGCAGTGTTTGTTTCAAAGTGTTTAGCAGGGATTTTAATGGAAATCATCAGAAAGGATTAGTTCAGCTCAATCAAACAAAATGATATACCATCTAAGGATAGGCTTGACTTTTATCACCCATCCATATGTAAATTTAAATAGTTGGATAAGGAACTGACCAATATAAAACAAATCAGCATGTAAGCGCAATCAATTGAACCAATCTGAATTGGAATTCGCTGTGTAGAATTGCGGTTGGAGTTGGTATTCCATAATTAAAAATGTCAGAAAGTAACACATTTTAGCATTTAATTATTTTGTAAAAAAGATTATCTTCTTTTATAGTTCGGAATAATGATGAAGGGGCTATGCAATATTTAACACATTATTTATTCTGTAAAAATACTTCTCAAATATAAAAACTTGGAATATATTTATATTAGATAATATTTCAATTTCAATTTTGGTTAATGTTTTATGTTCATTTTTAATTTCAATATATGATAAAAAGTTTAAATTCATTTTCATATTCATTTCATCAAATTAAGGAAATGAAATGAGGCGGCTCTAGGCCGTTTCAAAGCCTAAGTCCTGTAGTTGTCTATCCTGGCGCAACAATCACGGCAATCACAACAATTTTTTATTCGTGTACTTACGACAGAAATTCAAAAAGTTCTGTCGCAATAAACGTAAGGATAAAAAATAAAATAGAAACATTATAAATTACAGGATAAGAATTTGGATGAAATTCAAGTCTGTTTTTGTAAAATAATATGTATCTTGAATATATATTCTTGAACGAAAAGGACATCGTTACTGTCCGTTACGAGTTTGTAGAAAATAAAATGAGGATAAAATTTGGACGGAAAATTCTTCTAAAGTATATTGAACTCGAAACGTATCAGAAAAATCGCATTTCTGTTTTATTTTTCTGAAAAACAACTCATTCGAATGGAAATACAGAAACCAAAAACTCGAAAAGAAGTAAAATGTGACATTTTTAGCGTCCACGTGAAAAGGGAATGGATTCTGTTGAAATAATTGTTTCAGATGTTGTCCTGCAACATACGATCCATTTCTGTGACTTCCCATCTATTACAGACATTTGAACAAAAGGTTCTCCAATTCCCTATTGTTGTGAGAGTTGACGCTGACTTTGGCTCCAGTTTACTTGTTGAATAATTCGGATCATGACTTTAATCATGGAATAGTTTCCTTAACATGGGTTTTTGCATATGTTGCGTATGAAAAACCACTGTTAGATATAGACATAGTCTATGATGTTTCGTCCCTCAAATCCTGAATATGGTTTCGTTTCTACAGATTATCTTGCCAATCTCCGTACAGAAAGCTCGAAAAGTACCTGATTCTGACTTCGTCAGTTGTCTAAAATCTGTTATATGATTCATCCTAAGTATCTGCGATCCTTGTGGATCTAAAGGAAAGAACTTCAAGTCTTCCTTCCTTGTTTTTAACCTGATTCAATAACTGCCATCCGTTTGAATGCCTTTACATTTGGCAGATTGTTCCAAAAATTTGTGGCCCATAACAATGGGATAAGAGTCCTTTCACTTACTAGTCCTTAGTTTGGAATGGTTTGCCCCTCATTTTATTTCGGTTGAATAGTAATTAGGTGTCACACAAATAGTGATCGATCTAGACAATAATTTAGCATGGCTGCAAATATCTTAGCTTCAGCTCTAGTTAACCAATTCTCGTGGCTACTTAAAATAACTCTCGAAACATTTTCAAGTGACAGTTGAATGTAAATCCCTTTTCAAAATATTTATTTGCTTGCATAAAAGCCAATAACACGATAATTTCGCTCACTGTGGAAAGCAATGTTTCTTGCCGTACTTACTTATTTTTTCTAATGGATGGAGAGTTTCTAGGTATCATTTTTGAAAATTTTTAAGCACATTTTTACCTACCCGGTTTCGCGGGAACTCATCTATGACATTATAATTCTGGAAACTTATCCTGTGTAGTGTTTATTTCTGAGCCACAGACAGGTTTAAGTAGCTTTATCTCGCTACAGTATGGCAGCGCGAAACCCGGGTTGACTATGAGACATATTCTTAACTCTGATTGAATGGTTGTATTTTCTCTCTCGGTGGCTATTCACATTATTCAGAAGGTGCCAGAAATAAGCAGGATTTTTCTTTTCTCAGTCATGAAGCTGCTTTTCTTACTTAATGTAGCTTTACTTTGGTTACGAATGCTTTACCGAGCGGTCATAATTTTCTAGTCGCAAAAGACATTAGCAAAGATTTATTTCAATTGGCAGACGTGTTGGGTTTAACAGACAATCTTCTCAACACCGTCATCAGTTTTTCGATGCAATTTTTGAGTGTGGAATATGTTGCTGTCTGTAACCATGATTCATTAAATGTCAATCTTCTTTATAAAAAAATTGGAGAATAGATCTAGAAGTTTTTGGTTTTTGATATATATCTTACCAGCCTAATTTTGGTAGTTCGTCAAGAGCTCAGAAATCTATCTTGTATAAACTTTTTTACAACTTAGAGCATCCATCTCCATCAGAGATAACAAAATTTGCATAAACATAACCAATCTGCATTCCAATAGCAATTTACCTCATCGTAAGATACCAATTATCATTTATGATGTCAAAAGCACTCAAATGCTTTTGTCACACACGAACATTTTTTGACATTTATTTTGACTCACATCTTTATTGACATCTTTTTAGGCTAGAGAAAAATTTGGGCGTATAATCAAAATATGGTGTGTAAACTTAAATAAGTTGCTCTTAAGCCTAAATTGTTAGATATTTCAATCTCCTATGTTATGTCATAAATAGTTCTTGTTTAAACTTCAAAAATATTTATCAGGACCGAGCCAAATATTGTGTAGTTCGCTACCAACAGACTGTTATAGGAACTTATTCAAATTTTATAACCAAGATGATTTTATGCCAACAAAGGATTCTCTAAATTCAGTTTTCTTTGTTATATACTCTTTGCTTTTTAAATTAAGCATCGTTGTTCTTTATTTTTGAAATATATATTTCATGCTCATGTTGTTCCCTTTCTTTTTTGGCTTTTATGACCAATAAAAATACGTTCGATTGCAGGGCATGTAACCGATGTCTTACCAAGCTTTTCAGTGATTTCGTAGAAATCAGTCAGGATTGGGTAGAAATTTGATTATGAATGGTTTAAATGATTTTTTTTTTTCATACATTCATTTTTTTCATGATTTGTTTTCAATTTTTTTTTCCTACAAACCAAACAAGATCGACTGGATACCAGTGTTCGAGTACTTTCAGTATAAGTAGGAAGGAAGAGCCTCCTTTTCTGTTAGTAGGAAAGAAGAATCTGATCTTCTCCCTACGAACATAGGGAGAGAAAACAGAATTGTTTGTATTTGATTCATTTGGGTAGATGCCTAAATACATTTTGCAAATAAAACAGGTTGGTTTAATGCTACATTGTGACTTGTTCAAAAAAAAACATATCACTGATTATGAGAAATCCTTTATGGATCGATTGAGCCGGAAAATTATTGATGAAGTCTTATTCTATACAGTAACATTTTTAGAAGTCTATAAGTCAGAGGCCTAAAAGTCTAGAAGTCTACTCGCATTGACATTATCTTTATTTTTAACCATTTAAAATTTTATATCAAATCTACAATGTAATGTTGGTATGATCTGTTAAATTCGCGAATTTCGAGCAATATAACTATGGTTTATTGGTTTATCTATGCCAATTTCGGAACTATTTCCACATTCGTTAACTTACGATGACTGTGGTAGCCTCAAAGAAGGAAAAACAACGAACAATTTGAAGAAAAAACGTTCAAAAAAATTTACAAAATTAAATATATCTCAAAAAAGGCAATTAGAGGAGGGCCCGAAAAAGATTTTAGGTTGGATTTAAAAAGAAAAGGAATTTAGTGTTGCTGATGTGCAGAAAAATGTCGTCAATACATGTCAGTTCCTGGGTACGACGTTAAAGAACAAGAACTTCACCATTCAAGGGAAGCGTTGTGATGAAAGATGAGGTTGTTTGATTGTTTTAAGTTTCATAGGCATCAACTATTTTTTAAGATTAAGTAAGCCCGATCCACTAAAATTTGATCATGTTATTCTTTTTTTCCATTTATGTATCCATATATAATAAATTGTTATTATAGTGGCATTTGCAAGGAATTCGCACAAGCCAGGTTCTGATAAACTCCTAAAATCGTTGCCTTATAAAGACGTTTTTTGGATACTACATATCCAATTTTCCACAGAATTCCTCCAGAGCGATGTGCGAAAACACAGAATCTGGCGATTCCTTGTTAGTTTTTTTGTAATCAGAAGTTAAAACTCAACTGTCATCATCCAATTCAGTTTGAAGTTACTATACATCATACAATTGCTCATTAGAAACCTATGAGATGATTGCAAATATGTGACAAATTCACTTGACGCTCACACATTCATTTTAGTAGCTCATTGTAGTATCAATTTCCGTAAATGGTCGTTTTATTATTTATAATCCCTATATTTCACCAGAAGAATTAAATCACCCTTCCGTCGAATTGGAGTATTAATTGACTTGATAATCCTTTATACTTAGCCGTTTCAAAAAAAGAGACTTGAGGCTTGGTTATCAGTCATGGAGTGTTCATTACCTTTTGGGGATGGTTACCGCAGATCCAAAGGATGCCAGAAATTGCCTATTACCATACTTTCGGAACACGATGAGCTATACTTTCAATATTAAAATGTACTTTGGATTCTCAATATGTTATAAAAATGGTTTGGATTGATATACCGAAGTATGAAGAATGGATCATTGCAAACGCAGGGTTCTAGAATTTTTTTACTTTTTCATCATTTCCGACGAATTGACTCAAGTGAAAAACCAATAATGTTTCTGTAGAGTTCAAATCACGAACATTTAATTCAAATCGTCCGAAATTATTGAAAACGCGGCAAAACGTGGAATTCTTCAGATACCTTTATAATTTCTGCGACATCCTGCGTATACAGTGATATCAGTTCAATTTCAATGAGTGGTCAATTCCTTCAATGGTTCTAGCTTATTTAAAAAATAGAAATAGTGCTGAGGACTATTTAAAGTCTATTAAAAGTCCTGCAAATAAATTTATAAACTCTGCATTTTTTATTACGAGCCAACTTTTTGACTTCGGCCTATAAGGACTAATATAAAACCGCAAGGATAAGTCAATAGTTTTTCGTCGAATTTCGAATAGTTAAGTGATACTCGAGGTTTTCTAATTTCAGCAAGTGACAAACGGATGTTAACGGATGCTCTTACGCAATAACGACTAGTGCGTATGCGACATTTTCAGAGTATTTCGGATGGTCCGGATCGATTGATGCGTTGATTTGACACAGGGACTTCAAAATTCAGTTTTTTTGACAGTGAAAATGTTCATCAGATAAAGGAATATTCCAAACTTTGACTGTGCATGTGTTCATGTCCATGATAAAATTTATCAGTTAGACACGTCCACTTTAGTCTCCTTGGTGAAATTCGGCAGAAACGTTTATTATATGTTTACTCAAAATACGGGGGTTTTCAGATAATGACATAATCAATTTGTCATTGCTAGTACAATTCATGGAAGCCATAATTCAATATATTTTATTTAATATTTGAAAGTATTTTATTGGGTATTTTCGCAGATAAAACAAAGGTTTTTGTTAAGTAACGTGCTCCTCTCTTAGAGGAAAGGTTCTTTTTCCATTATTTATGAACACACTAAAATACTCAATTGGCTAAATTTCTTTCTCCAACGTCGTCCAATTAGCAACCGTCATTTTCTTCAACGTTCTGATAAAAACTTTGCTGGATCGATGTTTTACTAGCCGTTTCACACGATTTACTCACAGTATGCTTGTTTGCTTTATTCTCGTATCAGTTAAGACTTATTATTTGTTGCCCAATCATTTCAAATACTGATATGAACGTTAATTTCTTGGAAACATAGAAACAACAATGTAGCCAAGAAATTATATCAAATGTTCTTATCAATGTATACTTTGGAACGACCACAATGTCTACTGCAGTTCTGCAGCTCAAAATATTACGATACTGAGCCAAGCGAAAATAAAATCTTTTGTTTTCAATTATAAATCACAATGAAATAGTAGTGTATGTTTATTAATAGGCTAATACTGTGTTTACACATACTGTGTTTCTTTCAAAAAATGCAAAAATTATGTTATGTAATGTTATGATGATTTTCCATGAATAAAAAAAAACCGAAAAATGCTCAATGAAAGTCTTCATTGTTCAAAAAAATAAAAAAGAAGCATCATGAATAAGTGACGAAATGGTTCCGCTTCAGTCACCTTTTAGTTTACAAATTTCACGGATGAATACAGGATGAAATGATGGATGAAAATGATTGGCATCATCGTGGATGGGTAAGCATGCCGATCTTTGTCAATCATTTAGCATATGGTATGTTTTAAGTTTAATGAAAAGGTGGAAGAAGACAAGGAAAAGAATAAGGTATAACAATGTTTCCCTGATTAAATTGGCTTTATTACATTAAACGGATAGCTCGCAACAGTTGATTCTTATTATCGGCAAGTGGCGCATAGATATCGTGTTTTTAATACTAAGTTTATAGAAAAAATTTGGTTGACGGGCCTCGCAGAAGACACAAAGAAACTGCGAAAAAAACTTATTCTTACTTACTTACTTATGCTTTCTTGCATAACAAGTTTTCTTAAAAAAGGGATCAAAGACGACTCACGGGGAAAAAAGGGATCGAAAAAGCAACATATCTTTTCTAACAAATTTTTGTAATAAGTCACTTTCCGAGAGTTATTTACCAGATACCTACTGACAGGACTATATACGAAATCACAATCAAAAATTATTTTATGGAACTGCTATCAATTTGCCGTAGCGGAAATATCAAGGAATTTCGTAGTTGCCGAAATCAACCAGTCGGGAGATCCCTCAAGCTTGTGCATATGTTGAAACGTTTTATGTGGAAAGATTGTATCTGGCCGTTTGTCAAAACAAAGCCAATAATAAATACGTTGTACAAGAAACAACCATGCAACGGAAGAAGACTAATTAAAAGAATCAGCCCTGGTACGAGTCATGATAGTCAACGGCGCAACAGCCCATATGGAACCTCTAAAGACATGGCTCCAGCTGTCTCGACTCCATTTGGCGTTTCTACGAGCCTGATGCTGAGCAAAGTCTCGAAGATTTCGTCAATTTTAATCGAGATCACAACAACTGTGAACCGCTGGGGAAGGTTAACATACTTTGATTTGCAGGCACGTTTGCTGTATCTAGATCAGAAAATGTCCTATGGAAAGTGGGAACGAACGGAAAAAAGAAACAATAAACACTTGCATTTCCGCAAAATAACATATACACATTAAACGAAAAATTCCCAAAGAATAATTTGATGAAGAGTGTGACAAAATCACTTATAGATGCTATATTGAAAACATTTCTAGATTTTTACTTGATTTTTTGACATGGATGCCTTGCATATGGTAATAGCCGCATAGCCTGGCCAACCAAAGTGAAGGGCTCCTAGTGTCACTGCTACTTGATTTTTTTTAACCATTTTATTAGGATGGCTAAAAAGCTGAAGATAGCACAGAGATGGAACGCACTGTTGAAATAACGCAGAAAACACCTAGTGTAGCACCTAGTGTAGCTAAAAACCATAGAATAAATTTTGATTATTTTACTAGTACGGATGAAAATTATACATTTCCATTAAGGAAATGGACGACAATACCTTCACATGTTGAAGTGATATCTGCTTAAAGGACTTAACTACTTCGACTGCTTAGTAAAATCATCTTTTTTTATTTTTTGGATTTTTTGAAAGTTTATTTATCTAAAAATTAGGTGTCAAAAAAAAATCAAAACGGAACAGTATAAATATATTTCTCGATGGGCTTGGTATATATCGCTCGAACGTACAAGATTGCTCCTCTCGCTGACGGACCTGCATTCCTACTTAGGACTGCGAAATGACGGCTGGTATTTTTCAGTAGTAGCTCTATTTTTATTTAGAAGCAACTTCTCAATTTATGTTCATTTTTTACCAGGCACTTTGAAACCAGGCCTTTGGTGTAAGTAAGTTTCTTTCACGATTTTCTAGATAAAATAACTTCAAACGTGGTTTTCACAAAGTACTGTTTTCTCAAAACTCTCAAAATGTTGTACCTATCTACATCAAACTTTAAGCATTTGTTTATAACATATGTACCTCTCACACAAACTAGAATCTTGTCTAGTTTTCTTAAAAATATCGGTAAGATTTAAAAATCATGACGAAATACTTAGGTTGGTTTCTTAGTTACTTATTTGTTAATCTTGATTCAAAAAGGAGAAGTCAATCAAGAATTGAAATTTCAAAAAGTTGATTTGAAAATTGAAAAAAAACGACCGACTCAAAGATATGCAAAAAATTATAGAAATTCACGGCGGGCTAGATTCGTTATAAGCATTCCAAGCCATCCATCCCCAGAAAATATTAGAGAACATTTTTTTCTCGCAATAAAATTGCAGAAAATAGACTTCCAAGTAATTATAAGAAAGTGAAGTGCGTTTGACGATACGTAAGGTCGATCAAGAAGCCTAGCCTTGATGAAAGACAAGCAAGGTGGACTACGGAAGTTTAAGCCCAATTGTTAGGGAAAGTGGAAACACAACAAATTTTCTGTATAAGCTCCTAGGAAATTTGTGAAACAACTTGGACGAGCCACTAATTGATAAATGCTACTGATGGTTTTTGGATCCGGCTTTGATTTATAAATGTTGCTGTTGCAAGTCGACTTGGAAGAATTCCAAACGAAAACTAGCCAAAAACTAACACTATCGAAAAATCTATTGACAGCAGGAAAGATTAAATATGGAAAATTTTAAAAAGGAAAATTTCTTACACATGTAGTAGAGCTCAGCTCCTTTGACAGCTCACCGCGAAATTTCAAGTGATTTCTTTGTATTTAATGAAGTTTCTCTGTAATGCAGTTGTTATTCTTTACTATTTTTTACTGTTTATCGGCAAAAATTCGGAATGTTGTTTGCATCATAATGAAAAAATGTTATTCGATTTGGTTATGATTAAAAAAGTTAAATGCGAAATTATAAATTTTTGCTGCAAATTTGTTAAGATTCATCATCTCGATTTTTATCAAAGATAAATTTTTCATCAAAGTTAAATTTTAAGGTTTATTAAATCATGACAAAACAAGAGACAATGCGTATTAAATTTTTATTGTCAGCAAAATAACAGACAGATTGACTAATGCAATAATTCGTCCAAATTTTTTCAACGTTGAATTTTAAGAAATTAATTTCCTCTTTTTTCTATTGCCTATTCGGGACTAAGCCCGTCTCTACCAAAAACAATCGCTTTAAGGCAAAAAACTAAATTTATGGTTTAATTCAAAAATGATATACCAAACATAAAATCTGATGCTATCAACAATCCGAGGAAAAACTTTGAATTATGGCAAGCCATACAACATTTGAATGAATAAATAGCCTTGACATTTTCCATCACGACCAATTCTTCATTTTGTCTCATTCATCGAGTCTAGAGACTACTTCATTGCTGTTGCGTTTGATTTAATTAAATTTGAGTATAAAAAAAAAAAAACTTCTTCACTTTTATTTGACCGGAAGCGGCATGTGACTCATCTGATCGCACCTACAAGCACAGTAGCAGCCGCAGCCGCAGCAACAACAATCACATATGTACAAAAATATACGCGAGAATATGTGGAAGGATCGCATGCATTAAGAATTGCCTCGTATAGGAGAAAAAAAGAATTTTTTTATGTACGATATACCAACAGTATTTTATTGTATTCTTTACTTGAAAACTGTTAGTCGTGTCACGCTTAGATGAGTTCGCGGACAGCAACAAAAATGGTACTAAAAAAAAGTGAGATTAGCATTACCAGCTACTCTTTTCGTACGTACGGACCTCATATGTATGAAGAACAATAATATAATTCGAAATTAATGTACGCAGACAACATATTTGAAGGTTGGATTGACTCACAGATTGAAATTTTTGAGGTTTCTAGTCAATTATTTTTTCTAAGTAGCGTCGTCGTAGATTACAATCACCTCGTATGTAAGCGGGTAATAAATAATTTATGGTGTATGGTTTGAATGATACAAAGGAGTCAGACCTTGATGAGCTCTGAAAAGTGGAACTTTTTTGACCTCTTTCGCAAGAAGTTCTGCACTGAAATCTTACAAAATGTTATTCTGATTTCAATTAAATAATGTTTAAAGTAATGATTGATTAAAGAAATCTTGTTTCAAACACGTTTTACGTATAAATTTGTTATACGTACATATATACGTACATATACATAATAAATTGCTTGCTCATGACACCACAAAAAAAAGGAGGATGATACCTATCAAAATTTTAAAATCCTTTAAGGTACTCTAGGCTTTGATGGCCCATTTTTTAATGCATTTAAATTTACTCAAATTCATTTTTGCGAAAACTATGGATTACTATAGAAAACTTTGCTTAAAGTCGTGTTACGTTACTTCTATCCCCAAGTTTTCTCTGTATTTCTATTTCCAATTTTATCGATAAAACGTCAAAGATTTACTATCAAATTCAGTACGGATTATTTTTAACACTAACGAATTCAAAATAACACTATCAAGATCGAAACATAAATAAACATGCCGATGAAAAAAAGCAAATTCTTAATCAAAACTTTTTGGGAACTGAGAACTCATAATGAAAACATGGAATATTTGTGCGATGAGTAAAAATAACAATAATAAAATTATGACCTAGCGCTGGAAGGTTAAAAATAAAAATAAAAACTCAGGAAATTTAATTTTTGTGCATCGAATAGCATGAATGAAATTTGATTGAAAATGTTTTTGTTTTTTGATATTGGAAATTTTGAAACAGAAATTTTTGTGTACGAATTTATTGGAATTTATTGGGCAAAATTTGTCTCATTGAACAAATTGTCATATGTGTAGTAAAACAAGGATAATGTTAAAATAAATATAAAATTTCAATATCCAGAATTGGAAATATTCTGTAAGACAGAGAATTAATTTCATAGATAACTATTCAACACAACAGAGCTCATACTACTCACACTCGAAGGAAGAACGTGTTCAACAAGCATCCCCATGTCTTGTTGAACAAGACTTCCTTCTTGTTCTTCCTTCCCGTGTCCAAATACCCCATATTAGATGCATAACATACTTGGACACGGCATATGTTGCATTGAACGCATGCAGTGTAGAGGGTGTGCAGACAGCTTGCACCAGCCAAACTACTACTGAAGATCAACAGCTCGAAATTGGAGCTGATACGTAAGATCATTTTGGACTTAAGAGTAAGTTCGTAGTGAAGTGTCAATTATTTTTACAGAAAAAAAACATACAATAAAAAAATTAATAAAAAATAAAAAAATAAGGGATAAAAAATAAAGTAAAACTAAAACAAATACAATAAAACAAATAAATAAAAGAAATTAAAACATAATTTAAAAAATAATGTCAGATCAGAAATCGATCAGAAACCTTTCTAGCTTGAAATTGTTTGTGACATTTCTCCGGATAATCCCTTGTTAGGTACGCCACTAGCTTAACCATTTCAGTGCTAAGGATTTCAAGCGTCAAGCGCGCTCGTCGCTATATCGACGAATCACACCGAAACGGTTAAGGACGGTTGGAAGACAGAGGGACTACTCAGAAAATGACTTTTCTTCCCTCCACGCCAGGATGCAATCAAAAGTTCCTTTGCTTGCTATTTCGTAATCATTTATGGTTATGACCGTTCTTTTGATCATATTAAAAAATCATGCGTCAATCCAAAGACCAATAGGTGTCCTGCTGGCCTTTGATAACTACAACACACTTAAACAAAACTCTTCATTCTTGATTATGTCATATTCTTGAAGAATATCCAGCTTGTGCATAAGGCCAGCAATAGCAAACGAAGCGAACTGATCACTGCAGAACTTATCCAGGTACGATAACATAGAAACGAATAGATACCACTCTAAGTTTCTATATACAGATAATGTAAGATAAATAGATTCCGGGTGGATGCAATGTTTCCTTCCAACCGTACCAGAAAAATAATGTTATTTTTTGAGTAATTTCAAGGTGTAGGGTATTTATCATCAGAGTGTTGGTTGTGACACCTTCCCTGTCAAACCGAAACCTAGTCTCTAACAATTTGTCACATCATTTCAGCTTGGACCTCTTTTTTATCACCGTGCGGCGTTATCTGTTTAGAGAAAGGTCGGAAAGGAGAGCGATAATTAAGATAGTGGGCCTTTCTCTGCGCCGGCAATGTTTCGAAGATGCGCTTCTTTACACTGAGAATTACTCAAGCATAGTATGAGAATATGAAAAGCCGCTCATATCTAGTGTGACATACAGTTCCATTTATGTTAACCGAATAATAGTAATTTTAACAATAATAATAATGCTAAAACAAGTTTTCCAATTTGAAGTACTTTCTAGTTGGATTTAACACCGATTTCCTGTTCACTAAGAGTTTATTTCATATTTTCATCTTTCACAATCTTAAAGTAAGATAAATAGGCATAGATTATTTCTGTGCAAACAGTGCAAAAGTTCCTGATAACTTTTTTTTGTAAGAAAGGGAGAGATATGATGCACGCAAACTATAGACAAGCCAGTATACAAATTCTCAGATAGTTGAAAGCAAAAAATAAGTTAGTTTACCAAATCGAACCTTGTGGCACATCATTTTTGGATATTTCTAAGAATAAAATTAGGATTAATCAGATCAGTAAAAGAATAAAGTTTCCATGAGACTAAAGGTGTGGGACCCACCATCGAGCAGTTCCGTCTTTATGCTGTGAGAGGAATCCCTGTAGCTCAAAAGTGATTTAGGGAAAATCTTTAGGAAATCTATCTTTATTTAGGAAAATGAAGCGTAGTCCGAAGTAATGTAGTAAATATTTGCTAGCTAAGTTCAAGAGAAGCATTGAGTGCTTAGTCCAGGAGCTCTGTATTGCTTAGGAGTCTAACATTTTGAAAATAAATTTTAGGTTTAAAACTTTAAAAATTAAAGTTTATCCTGTGAAAATAAACTATAAGTATAAAACTTTTGTAAACTTAAAGTTTATTTATAAGTTTCAATAAAGGCTATAGTGCTTCGATTATTGTTTGCAGTGAATCAATATTTTTTGTATTTCTGGATAACACAGCCGGAAAGGCGTAGAGGGTGGAAGGGGGTTTGCTTCAAATTTCAAAAAGAATAACCCGTCAATACGAACAACTCAAGTAAAAATTAAATCAGTGGCAAGACCATCATAGTTAATAGTTGACTTCTATTCAAGTTTAAAGAAAGTATAGCAAATTGATATGTAGTCGAGCATCGATGATCGACATCTTCTTTAACAACGTAGCCCTTCAAAGCACTTTTGGAAAGACTTATGTATTATTGAAAGTTGAACGAGATGTCAGGCATCTTGTACCTCAATAAATGGAGAAGCTTTTTTCCTACCTTTGCGACCTAACACAAAAAGTCTGAGGTAAATAACTCACCAGCAATCAAGAGATCAGATATTCTGGCGGGTGGAATAGAAATATGGTCAAAAATTTATAGTCAGTTTTTTTGAAAAATTGCAACAGCTTTAACAGGCATTTTTCGAAAAAAAACTATTACGACAAAAAAAAATTAACTGACGTTGTTTCGGTTCAGTTCTAATTGTCTTTTAACAAACTGAAATTGTAGATTGGCGGTTGGATACCCTGATCTCGAAAAATTAGAACGGTAATATGTGTCTTTAGACTGACAGATCATATATTAGTGCAGTGTTTACTTACAGTGTTTATTCTCCGGAGCGCCATCAATGAGGGTATACCCTTGATAGTTCCAAGCAGAATAGCATACAGATTATTTGAAATTTCTGTTAAATCTGTGCTGTATGTTTATACTATTTTAATTTTTTTTATATTTATTTTATTTTATAGAATCATTGTCGTGTTTAGTCTGGCTTTGCAATTTGATGGTTACTTCTAAGTTTTTAAGCAACATTCAACGTGAATATGCAAATGTTCGGTGTATCTAATATCCAGGGCCTGAGTATTTGCAGTGAAATTTTCCCTTTGTTGATGCAATTACGTACTTTTCTTACTTTTACTTTTCTTATCTCTAAGCAAATTCAGCGCAGAAAATGTCCTTTTTCTCATTGTTTATAGTTAAGTCTATAATCAATCACACGAATTCTGTGAAGCATTCGTTTACCCTAGGTTTTCGCTGGAATTCCGTTTGTCATTCCATTTCCATAAATTTCAGTGAATAACTTATTAGAATATTGCACAGGTTGGAAACTACATTGCAGACCAACAGGTCGAAAACATTTTCACTCTATTTTCAGATATTTTTTGTATTTCCCATAGTAGAATTTTTTTGCATCAATGCACCTTGCTGTTGAGTAGAACTCTTGAGAACTCTTTTGAGTAACTCTTGAAATTCTGTGACATTGGACTGAAGTAATATTCAAACTGAAATGAGGATGCTTATGGTTTTTTCTTTATTAAACATGCTTGAAAGGCTCATCTGCGTCGCAAAAATTCGAGATTTCGAATGAATTTTATTGGAGATGTACACAGAAAGATAACGAGAAAACGATTCTTAGGTGTTTTGCGCAAAACTTTGTAAATCTTCGGTTTGAAAATGATCCTTTGCGAATAATCTGATATCCTAGGTATTTGTAAGATACAAAAGGGGTCTCGAAAAATTTAGAATGCGTTATACATATTATGTTAAACACAACGTTGTTTGTAAAGGTTACCATAAGGACACTTCTAATCAGTTTCATGTGAACAGAGACAACAGATTCAAAGAAGAAAGTGTGAGAAAATCAAAAAGGAAATTTGAAAATATTTAAAAACTTCTCTTTGAAATTTTAAAATCATTAAAATAAAGTTAAAAAATATATCAATAGTGGATAGCGCTTGTCATGTCAACATTGGAATAATGTAACGAAGAGAGATTTACAAACGGTTCTTCAGTAGATAATATTTTTATCTTTAGATGAATGGAGATATGAAACATTAATTTTCAATCTATGACTTCGAATTGGCATAAAACGATCTGAGAATCAAAATAAAAATAGAATAACGTATCCTAGGATATTGTGAACAAATAAATAGTTTAACCAGATATCATCGTTTGAAAGCAACTAAATTATAGATTTTCAAAGCCCATATCATAACGATTTGTTTCGATCGCATCCTGATGATTAACCACTCCCACTTTCATTTAAAATAGCTCCTTTCTCTGGGCCTGTCACTTTATTTTCATTTTATTGCTTTAGTTTTTTGATCGAATTATCTTGTTATGAGTAAGATTGTCAACAAAAAACCAATTTCATCAGAAAAATACTTTAAAAATTAACAAACTGAACAAAGTATATCTGCTTTGGTTTGAACAGAATAGATTACTACTGTTTAATTGTGTGTACATTTTGTTAACTTTGCGCTGAATTTTATAAATAGATTCTTGGGCAAACTCAGTGTTGGACAAAATTATTTCAAACGCGATTATTAGTTTAGATGTCGATGACAATTCATAGGCAAAAAAAATTAATGTAAAAAGAAATCCGAGTAGTTATTAGTAACACGTACTGAATCTTATAAATTTAATATGCGTTTTATACTGATAATTATCTAAGAAGAAATAATATAGAGACAAAGTATGTACAAATTTAAGCTGCTTATTAATCCAAATACTTTTTTTTTTATCTTAAACGTATTACCCAAACAGCAGATGTTAAATAAAACTAGTCCACTAGACATACTTTCACCACCTATGTTGTATTTCAGGCCGAAAATATTGATTTTTATATTAATTGTAATATTTGTTACTTATTGTATGCAACTGTCTAGTTTTTAGGGTCATGGTAGAGGAAATATCAACCGAATTTGTCCTGTCTAGACGATACGCTAGATGTCAATTTTCAAAATAACGACTGTTTTCAAAATGCAAGGCTATTCGTCTATGTTTTCTCATAATTGATTTCTATTGTTGCTGTGTTTTCAATACTAGTAATAGATTGTTTATCATTTGCTTACTGTCTATGTTTACTAGCATTAGTTTTATAGAGCAGGTGAGCAATTGTTTACTGACTATCGATAAGTATATTAAAGTCAAGTGTATTTTCTTTCCAGGTGAATAAAATTATGTTTTCTTTAGCGAATAGCACGCGTTGTAAAGAATGATGTCGCTCAAATGAGAAATTTCTAACGCTCGATTTTCGAGGTTTCCTTAATTATACTTATGAGGTTTTGATGTTGATATAACCAAGGTTTCTTTTTTTTTAAGTTTTCATAGACGATTTTATGTAAACCGACAAACACTGATCTTTGAGTTTTGAGCCGAGTAATTAACTCGGTTTAGTTGGAAATTGGAAAATGGAACCATGATAGGTAGATGATAAAGTTTTTTGTCTGATTCTGACTAGAAAATGCGATATCCTTAATCATATGTTGGCGTTGTCCGTCTTGATCAACGAGCTATTCACATGAAAATTAAATTAAGGAACGTACTCCAAATCATCAAATCATTTCATTCTGATGTATGTTATTGTCTTATGTATTATTGTCTCTTGTCTTTACGTGTACCAGTTGGACAAGACTCCGTTCGCATCTCTCGGAGAAAGAAGGTGTGCTCTCCCCAGAAAATGTAACGGGAAAAATGATGGAATCAAAAGACAATTGGAACTGTGTGTCGCATTACGTACGGACAGTACTTTTTATGAAGAAGGGCATGATGGATCGCTTGGTGAGGGAGGGGGGATCTCTGTAACAGCAATTCTCTTCCTTCGTATCCATTCGTGCAGAAAGAGCGATTTCCCTTAACCTGTAGGCACCGCTAAGCGATGATTAATGATGCCTAGTCCGAAGTAATGTGACAAACAGTTCAGTCTAGTGGGTAGTCCGGTAGCGGGAGTCCGACACTAAGGGCGTAAATAGCCTTCATTTCCCAAACAAAAAAAAGTTGTCTCATGTGCGCATTAAACACCGAACATATGATTAATAAACAAATGCAGATGATTCAAATGTATGGTAATTACAGACATTTCTATTTCAGATGGTCAATAAGGCTTCGAGTTGAAATTGTATGGAGGTGTGTATGAGGAATTGTATGGTTGGCTTAAACCCATCAAAGAAAACTAAACTCCGCGGTATTGCTGCAACGAAAACAAAAATCTTCATCTATACAAATATAAATTTCATTCCAAGTTTTCTACGCACAATAACAAAACATACCTCATTTTGGGACTTTGTAACTTCTATTTCTACCACAAGTGGAACTTGAACCATAGATGTGCTGCGTAGAGGGCGAGTGGTCTCAGTATTTTTCCGAAATTCAGAAAGGGGTTGATTTGAATGAAAATTTTTGGAGATGAAATTGATGCGCTAACATTACCATATTTCTTCAAATATCTTCATATTTCATATATCTTCATCAAATATCATATTTCTTCTGAAATTTCTTCAAATTTTTGCATTTGAAGCACATTTAATTTTATAGAGTAATTTTTAACGTACGACAGTGTTATGCATGAATTCATTATTCTATGATTTTTATTTTATTTGACTTTGTATGAAAAACCGATTTAATTTCTAAAAAAAAGGAAATCAAAATAAACAAATTCAGTTTAAGCCCAAAAAATGTTAAAAATATTGCAAAGAATGGTGTTTCTCGAAAAAGCTGGGTAAATAGGGTCATACTTTGCATTTCTTACACTGTGAGTCAGTCCCCCAACTAAAAAGTTTCTTCAAATCAACTCGGCTCTTTAATTCACGTTTTTTCCATTTATGGAGTATATTTAAGTTGGTTAGTTGGTTGGAAGTTTGCGCACCCTTATTACCTGCAAGCCAAGTTGTTATACCACCAGTTGAAGGATAATGTGACTAACAATAATTATTTTGCCTATTTTTTTTTTTTTATTAATTATATTTTACCTACTACGGTCAAATCCTTTAACTATTCATCTTGTTGCAACAAAAAACAGATGCTGTATATGGTCACCGTTTTAATGATAAACAAACCAAAATGTTATGTGTGACTTTGGCCAACACAATTCAGAACGTTTTGAACGTCAAATACGATCAACGGGTTAATAAGACAAACGAGAGTAGGAAAAAGAAGTTGATACGAAAACCATTTAGAATCAACATTGAAAGGATTTCTTCTTCAACACAACTTACTGAAATTTTTACTTTTAAGACAGAGATTACTTAAGTCTTGACTTTCAAGGCATAGAATTAGCGATTTATGAAATATTTCTATTTTGTCTTTTGCTTTTCCTTTTAATCGGGTTACCCAATTTGTTCAATTTTTTCTCCTTGATGAGTCGATACTGAGTTTTTTCTAACAAAGTTTTTTAATCATATCGATACCAAACGTTTATTAATCGCCTTCCACAATTTCGTCGTCACTTTTACAAATTGGTAAGTTTATGCTTTAATGCTTTAAAAGGGTAGTAAAGCTCTCTGCTCTCTTTAGTAGAGAGCTTTAGCAAGAGTATTTTATTTTAAAGATTTTATTTTAATGTCCCAAAATAAAGGATAAAATTACTTTTAGGATTAAATAGAATACCAAGACTAGTACGTTACAAGCTAATCTTCTGAAAGGCTAAAATGCTACTTCCATTGATAAACTTTTTCGAATGATAAATGAAAACGAAAAATTTATGTCAGGCTAATACGAGAACTGGTGAATCAATAAGGAAACTAAGATAAAAAAAAACTTTGCAAATATTAATAATAATGAAATCATTGGCTAAACACTAATTTCGTTAAGTATTTAACAGAACTTGCAATCGATCATAGCCATGACAAATTGAACGTGAAAAATTGAAAAAAAAAATCATGAACATTTTAGGGAAAACATTGTAAAAACAACTTTAAAAAATTAATGACAATTTTAACGCTTACACTTAACATTTCACAGCTTAAGGATTTTCATAAATATTATACAATATTTATAAAATGTTCTTATATGATAAACGCCTTGTTTTTGGAAAAAGAAACCACATCGAAATGTACAACCAGGCCATATGCTAGTATTTATTACTACTCAAAAAAAAGACTACTCATTACTCTTAAAAACGTTTTTCTGATTTTTAGGACATTTTGCAGAGAACTGGAGCCAATAAGATTTTGATCAAACGCCCTTTTGAAATTAACTTTAAAAATAAAATTTTCTATTTTTCGGATATAGGATGCAGAAAAAAAATATAAATCTGAAACAGAACCATTATGATTTTGGCGAAGTGTCCTTTTAAAATAAACTTTAAAATATTTTTCTGACTATTAAAAGAAACTAAGAAACACTCAAAAATATGAGGCATATACAAAACATGCTGAATGTGATTTTAATATCGCTGAAAAAACTCAAAACAGGTTGCAAGTTTTTTTTCCGATTGGGAACATTTTATTGGATATTATGTTCAGATAAAATACTTTTCCAACATTTGCAAAAATATATTAAAAGAACGTAGAGCTAGTAAATGAGTATGAGATCCTAAATTTCAAGACAGGGTTTAAAGTCAATAAGTTGCCGTTTGGTTCCGATCGTACTCATAAACTTCAATCCGGATTTTTTTTGTAGCTTTTGAAGTGTTCTTTATTCAAAAACAAGAGAAGTATAAATTAAGGTGCATATCCTTAAGTGAGATTTTGTTTAATGGATCCACTTATTTTTTGCGTTATTTTTATTTATCTGTAAGCACGGGTGTTTTCGGACGTTTGACAAGATTGGATGACTTACCCCTTTCTCTTCGCGTTATCTGGACAGAAAAAGGAACATATCTTAATCTAATGTTGCATACAGTTTCCGGCTATGTTTTCGACGTGAAGGTGCTTTTTTAAGGTGTCTAAAACCAGTACAGAATGCAGAATGTAGATCATTTAGGTCGTGAATTCACGTTCCAATCAAATTTAGACAATTTAATTTTCATTTGTATGTATAATTGGATTGAACTTGGATGCATGAGCAAAAGGATATTTTATACATGCTTTAATGTATAATATTAGTAGATTGGGAAGAAGGAGAGGAATAACCTAATTCCACAACAAAATGATGAATTGCAAACAATAGAAGAATAGAAGGTTGTTTTATTCCTAAGAGGATTTTTTAAATTACTAATATGATAAGATAGTACAATATAACTGACAACTTTCCTCTTTAACTTTTCTTCTTTCATTTGTTGTCACATACCCATCCTTTATTATTATAAATTAAGTAAAGTAATCTGCTTGACATGTTTGTGGGTTAAGTGGGTCAATAAGGTCAATAACGTCGAATTTCGATATTCTGCAACAAACTTATCCAGTTCAAACTTAATGACAAGATAAAAATTAGTAAAATAATTGGCTAACACTAGTCCTAAATAACGGAAATTTAAAAAAATTAAAGAACATATGAATAACTGAATATGTAAATAAAATGCATATAAGAGAAGATTGAAAAGATAAAGACAAAATAATTAAGAAATTTCCCAACTTCTAATTTGCTATAGATTAAAATGAAATTTGAATATTTGATACATTTTGTCTAGAATTCAACACCAAAATACTAATGAATGATGTTTTAAATCTTGCACCCGGAAGTTATCTCGATTTGAGGGTTTGATTTATGAAAATTATCGGTTCAATATCATACAAATGATATTCATAAGTTGCGATCAGGGAATATCTGAAGCGTACAACTTATTCGAAAAAGAGCTTCGATAAACTGAACCTCTAAATAAGGAAAAGGTTTCAAATTTATATTGCGGCTTTAAAATCATGCGAACTGCAAGGAGAAGCGAAGCAATATACCAGAAATAAGCAGTAATCCCAATGTGAAGAAATGGTATTGGACAAAATTAGTACGTAGAGGCAAGTATCAATCTGATGTCATTCATATTTAAGGGAATTTCAATTGAATGTTGTGCAGACAAAATTATAACTTCTCGTCAAGCAAAATCATTTTAAATACAAAAATATTGCTAGTTCTCATACAACGTCCTTTTTTGCGGAAATCGAAATTAGAAAGATAATTAGTATGTATTATCCTTGAAATATATTTAAAGTATGATCACGTTTTGTAAGGAAGTCTGAAATAAGCAAATAGCATAAAATAGCATCGGTGTGCCAACTACCCAAACTTTGTACTAAGTATGTAACAGATATGCAAGAAATAGAAATCTTATCCCCAAGTTCTTAAAGCTAATTAAGAATCAAACCAATTAGAAAAAACTCCCTGAGCAACCATTTTATTCTTGCTTAATTTGTGGAATGAATCAAAATGAAATCGCGAAAAAAAATTGCGCGATACAAGAAATAGATATAAGTTTTACTAAAATATCTGAGAAGGAAAACGAGATTCAGGTAAACTAGATGCAAAGTTTGCATAATTAGATCCAAAATATGCTCTTTACGGCAAAGATTGCCTTAAATGATAAGTGATGTTAGTAATTAATCTAGTACTCGATAAGATGTAAGATCTTCGGTTTTGACAATGAATTATTGTTGAACAAAATTATGAATATATGCAGCAGGGTGCTTTAACTTTATTTATAAATCACTATTGTTGCGTCAAGAGGGTTTGCTATCTAGGATTTAATAAAAAAGATCGTAAGTTTTATTGTGGCTAAAAGTAGTCAAAAAAAAACATGAACTGCAGAACTGCTGAACTGTAACTTGACCATTTGAAATCAAGGACGCTTCTCAGATCTCGGAACCAAGACTGCGTGACAATATATATCCGAAATTGGAGGACGCGATCAATAGATCGGAAAAGTTGAAAGCAAAATACTCTAATCCGAGATCGGCTTAGAGCAGCAATGGAGATCACCGTCGTGATTCCTTTTTACTGTGATTAAATCGAGTAATACTAAACAACTCGCGCAGCTACACAGACATTTTTGCATGTCTAATAATAGAATTAGGGGTTGGAAATACATATGGATGGATTAATCGCAAATTGCATTTGAGAAAATGAATATAAGCATTTTCATAGCTCGCATTTTTGATAGTTTTCAAGATGTCTAACTATCAAGAAATTGACCAATGAACGACTACACGTTCGTGTCCTTTGAACAAAATGCAGATATTTGAAATGCTGACCGTAGAGTTCTTACAATTGAAAATTGTATTCAAGCGATTGTTTAAATAAATAAATGAATTAAAATTGTTTATTAAAAATAAATATTTTATATTCTACCTTGACTGTAAAAATTCGCATCTATATCTGTGTAGAAACTATTGGAAAGATGTGGAGCGAAATCGGCATACGGAGTCATGATCAGATCGTTAATAATATTTCCACCAGCAATTCCACAAACACCCGCACCGCCACCACCCCCGCCCGTTGTTGCGCCATTATTCACCGCCGCACTACTGCTATACGCGAAATTTTCAAAAGATTGTAACACCATTTCACCGGGACTTAAAAGCGCGCCACTTGGTTCAATATTTCCAATACTATTATTATTATTAATATTATTGTTACTGTTACAACTATTATTATTGTTAATATTTCCAAGGATGTTGGCACTCGTATTGCATTCAAATAATCCTTTATTGCATGCGAAGTCACCTAACGTTGCGGTTGTTGTTGCTGTGGAACGAAGAGGTGGCTCCCGGCTTGTACTAGTACAACTATTATGAATGTTGGCACCGTTGGCGTAGGGGTGGTGGCGGTAATTACTGTTTCGGCTCGTCTCAACCCTCACTTCGACTCGGTGCGAAATTTTGCTGCACTTCCAATGCAGGAGGGCACCCGGGCGCCCTCCAAACAAATTTCAACACTGAAAACTATATCAAACTACAGTCCCCACGTTTTAAAACTCAAGGACGAAACACTCGCATAACATATTCTTCCTTTTTTCAACAAATCTTTCCGGCTGATCACAAATTCTAAAACCAATCCACACATTCTATCTCATTTCCTTTTGGCGCGCGGGGAAAGCTTTTGAGGAAATCTGTTCCGAAACTTGCACAATTTTCCACCTCAGTTTTCACGATGTGTGACTGGCGCTAGCAATAAAACACAACCATGCAGTATAACTGAAGATCTTTTTGTTTTATTTCTTCCTGTCACCATTCGATACGTCTTTTTTGTTGCTTTTATTTAATTTGAAACGGAGATCTATAGTGTGTTGTTTTTTCTTCGTTTTTGTTGCACAACAAGAACTTCCGGTCGCAGAAGAGGCGTCTTAGCTAACGAAACACACACGTCCAATTCGTATCGAACCTCTAACATCCGCTCATCGACTACTACTGAATGATTCGAAGTATCCGTCGACGTTCAATTCGATTCACTAGGAAAAATTGAACGAGCCACCAACTGAATTGAGTGGAAGCAAACCAACGGCTCGAGCCCGTTCTACGACGTAATCCACCAAACGCAGCAAAGAACATATAAGAAACCAAGTCGGATTCACCAGTCCCCTCCTGTGGAAATTCACCTACGTACGAGTCAACATGTGAAACCCATACTCATGTATCTCAAAGCGAGCTCAAATGAATTTGTCTGGAGTCGCAAGAAGAAAATGAAAAAACACAAATTCATTTCTAATCATCGCGTTACGCCGTTGAAGTTCATTTTCATTCATACTTTCATTCATCCGATTCATTCTGGTGAGTGAATTCCAATTGAAGTTGTATCTTTGCCATATGACGATGCTGGAAGCGGTTGTAGATACATTTCGATGCTCGATGAAAGACGTGAGCGCAGAAGCGCGTTGGTTGGATGATTGTTGCATTCAACGATGTTCCTTTTATGCAATTGGCTTTTATATGATAGAGTAAAAGTTGCATTGTTCGATCAAGGATACGCATTGCAACACGATAATAATAATATCCAACAGGATAATTTTTTAGGTGTGTAAAGCTTTCAGGTATTGAATAATTTAAAAATCAAATTTCTTGGACTTTTCACAGAATTTTAACGAATGCATTCACTGAGATAATAACATTGTACTTTTGTACTTTTCTAGAGCTTGCCATGAAAAACATTAAAAAAATTCCTTACCCAGTAATCAATGAGAATATTTTTAATCATTTGATGAAGTAAAGTAGATTATGATTAAAATTAAATTTCCAGTTAAGAGAGAATTGCAATTGAAGGTATTTGAAAGTTATTGTTTACAATATTATCGGCTTAGGTAGAAAAACAAAAATAGAAGCGACTGCAGATCCTTAAATATAATAATTGAAGGCACTTGGAATGGAGCTACCATTGAGACATGTAGCTATTTCCATCACAGCTGTGGTGTTTCAACCTAGGCAACCGGAAAAATATTTGTGAGGTTTGAATCTTATTTGTTTGAGACAGTGAAAAGCATACACGATCCTGGGAAATACATCCAACAACGAAGAAAATGAAGAATGGGGACAACAAGCAAATAAAATTCTAATGTGTTAATTAGGACGTAGCAGGCAATCTTAAAGCAGATAAAACTGATTCGGTTAAACGGTGTCTAAAAAAGAAAGTGTGAACTAGAATTAAGAAATTGAAAAAAGAATGAAACTTGAGGAGTAACCTTGGTGCAGAAAAAAGTATAAGCCTAACTAAGGGGACAAGGAGCCTACCTGTCTAAAGTTTTATGTTAGACTACCTGTTGAATATAGTTCACATGATTGAATCCGCGGACAGTGATGTGTGACTTCGAAATCAAGAAGTCTTTTTCTTGACGAAGACTAGAATTCGGGGAATGAGAGCACAGGAGTAGTTAAATTATCTAAATTAAAAGTCCCAAAAAGAAAAAAAGGATTAATGTAAATAATAGGTGGCACACCGATTTAATGTATGAGGGAATTAGGGGAAAAAGTCAAGAAAGAAAAGGAGAATGAGAAAGGATATTTTTCGATGAGAGGAGAAGTGTCCAATTTACTTATCAAGTTCTGAGTACTGCACCGAAGAAAAACCATTCCATGGTCACGGGATTATCATGGAGGATGTTCCCATGTTATTGATGATCACTTGTTTACATAGCAGTAGGTTTTTTTTATGAAGGGTTTCAGTAACTTGACGATCCTACCGATGCATTCGTCGCGTATGGCAAATTTATGAATGACAGTGAATTGAATTGTATTTGGCATTTCGGGAGTAATTGAAGGAGTTGATGTCTCCTAAAGTAGTCTATACAAGGGACGTTAGCCTTTATTGTAGTTGTTGTTTACTGATTATTTAGTCGATTCCAGACTTCTTTCAAGTCTTTGTAGAATGATAAAGGTTTTGGCGCTCTTTTTTTCATTTGTCCATTTGCCTTCATAGTACACTGAATAAGATTATGTGAAAAATTCAAAGAAGGGACCGGATAAGTTAAAGTTATCACATTTTCCTACTGGAGTAAGGAGAAAAACTCTGGAATACAATGCAAAATGGACCGAATGTGTTACAATTAGTACGATTTCTATGTTGGAGTAAAGGAAGAAACTCTGGAGGTCAAAGCAAAGATGGACCGGATAAGTTATATTTCATTGATTGGAGTAGAGGAAAATCTCTGGACTCCAGAAATAAACTCACTAGGTGGTGAAATGCTATTGAGAGTCTCCATAGGTTTTGAGTTATCTGTAAATTGCGAAATATTGTCACTTATTTCAAAACACTTAGTTTACTTACTCACTCACTTAGTTTCAGTGGAATTCTTGAATACTTTGTTTGGCGTCGATTAACTTATTTTTCGGGTTAAAAACGGCTTATTTTTCGGGTTAAATGCATGACTCTTGGTGTCATATTCTAAGCGTGAATCAACGGATAATCAACAAAGTACCCTTATTACAGGGATGGTTGGAGTCTAACATGATAGTATTTTTCCTCTTCAATATAATCCCTTTGCCCATATGCGTTTTCCAAATCTATGGTACAACTTAACTGTGGTACAACTATTCTAAATTTACAGAACTAATGGAACTTCCTCTTTTTCCTTTGATATTACCTGCACAAAAAAGTTTTAAAGGATTTTCAAGAGATGGCATCATTGACATTAAATCGAATCGGACAATATTGCATCCAACTTCATTTTGAAGCCTCGTCATTAGGCTTTCTTTTTCAGTTTGTGTCATTTCTCTGAAGTGTAAACAACTTTGGTGCCACCAAAACGAAATTTGCAGGAAACATTACTTCTTTGCTTTCATTTGAAGAAATTTGCAGCTTTTCGTGTGCTACAGGAAGCCCATGGAGATCATGCTCTATCGAATTCTACTTGTGAGTACTGGTTTCGAAGTTTTAGAATTGATGGTGATTTTAATACCGATCACAAAGAGCGCAAATGACGACCAGAAAAGTTTGACGGTTGCGAATTGGAGGCTCTATTGGGTGAAGACTCGTGCTAAACGCCAGAACACCTCGCAGAAGCATTGGAAGTGACTCAACAAGCCAAATCTGTTCGCCTAAACGCCATGGAAATGATCCAGAAGGTAGGATATTGGGTGCCGTATAAATTGAAGCCGACAGACGTCGAAAGACGTTTTTTCACTTGTAAACAGTTGCTCCAATGGCAAAAAAGAAAAGGGATTTTTGCATCACATTGTAACTGATGATGAAAATTGGTTCATTACGATAATCCCAAGCGCAAAAAATCATAAGGGCCGCCCGGCCATACGCCAAAATCGACGCCAAAGCCGAATATTCAAGTTGTCAATGACTTAGCGTTCACGAATGATATGGAATACTTTCAGAATATTGATTTGGAAAACCCGTTTTACGTAGGTGACAAATGACTCCTTTGTGGCGTTCAATGTATTATTACCTCTGTGTTTTATTTATTGTACTAAAGAACTCTTATGTTCTAGTCGATATATCACTGCACCAACACAAGGTGTCATGCTGAATTAGGGATTTCGTTGCTCAAGGGATCAAAGATATTGTTGACTAAATAGGGTGAATGTGATAAACGTATACCACTTAAGCGTCATTTGTTTGTACGATGATACACTATCATTGTAATTTCTGGAAAGCGGACTATACTGTCGCCAATTAATATTTTATTTTATTCAGATTGATTCTTTTCACAAGCAGGCCTGAATCATTTTCTATTCGGTAGGCGCATTGCTAAATCAACATGAAATAGAAAATTCTGCAGGAATTTTGATTAAAAGTTTTTCAAAACTTATTCTCAAGGCGAGTTGGAAGTATTTTTTTTTTTTTGAAAGCATCATCTTCAGTTTAATTAAATTTTGCGATTTTTTTTTTATTATAATACATCGATCTGGATACTAATTAAAGTTTGAATGGTGCAAAGAAATTGATCATCAATGTGATAAAAACTGCAGGATATGAACTAGTCTGTTCAATTTAAATGCGTTGCAAATTATTTACGCACGTAGCGATTTTCCTTACAAAATTACTGAAACAGACTATCGAATTCATATTTGTGTTCCAATTCATGTTGTGTGCAACGAACTTCATAACTACGAAATCACCCGTGTTAAAAAAGGATGAAGAATATTTTAGCAAATACCTTATAATACCACTAACAATGATTGGTTGCGCAGTTGACAGCAGATGCAGCAGCAGTTAGTGTTGATTTAGTTATATCTAATGATAAAATTTTATTGGGTCCAATGTCATGCGAGAAAAATAAGTTAACGCTAGTAAATAATAGTAAGTTAATAATTTAATATAATAAAATATAAATTAATGAAAAATTTTACAAGGAAAAAGTAAAAAAAAACTCTCAATAGCTCGAGGAAAATTTTTACATCGTTCAAACGATTTTTTCATAGAACGCCAAGATTTCAAACTTCTAGACGGTATTTTTTTGTCTGTTTTAAGACAATTTTTATTAGATAATTGGATATGGCATTGATTTTTTAACGCGGAGACATATTAGACGATAAATTTACATTCGTAATATTTTGCAAAGGTTTAAACTGCAACAGAATTTTAATTCACCAAAAAAATGGAATATTCCTAAATAATCCTTTTATCGGACCCATAAGTATTTTTTTTTTTGCTTTTGGCAAATATTCCTTCATTACTCATTGATTACATCCATCTGCCTCCTACAGATTAAACCATTGGAATTTGTAAAGAGCAAGTAATTAAAGTGGCCTTCAAATAAAACGCATTTAAAAGGAAACCTGGTTGTCTGCTTGCACCTTGCCACAAAAAGGAAGACAAAAAAAACATCAAGCGTCGAGTAAGTGCTCATAAGGTTCCTCTTCTTCCTTCCTTTACATCAATCAATGTCCCTCCCTCACGTCTTGCGTCTACACGTTTTGCGCAACGATTCATCCCCAATCACTCTACTCTACCGAAGCAGCAATGTATGCTCACTTTACTATGTTTTGATGGACAACGATGATACAAACAAATGTGCCAGCAGAAGAAAAAAATCACATCCGCTTCAGGCTATCGCAAGCAACTTCCACTTGTTCCGTTCCTTTTTTTCCTTCCATGCAACACAATAGGAAGCATGACGGCACAAGGAAAGTAGGGATGCTGTATATCTAAAGCATGCCGTCACTGAATGCATAAAAAAGGAAGAACTACACAAAAAGGATCCTTCTGATAATTTTTGAATTTATAAGGGACTACTTTTCATGATATATGATTTCTAGAAATTTGTGTCCATTAGCTATCATAATTTTATAAATTGCAAAAATTAGTAAAATTCAGTTATCGTATCAAAATGTGTTTTTGATTAAAGGCTATTAGAATTTCATTTAATTCAAGTGCCTCGAAAATGTCCTTGATACAGCTCATACGCTCGTATGATCCTTCCTCGGACTCATTTAGAGCTACGCAGTGTAGGGAAACGAGAACGGTCGACGCAGAATGTTCGTTTCGATGCTTTTTCATCGTGCACACATGTGTGATCAAATGTTAGACAGGTGTTTGTCGCATAGGAAGTTATTTTCCTCCATGAGAACGAAATGTGGTATTCTCGTTTCGGTTGCACACTTTATTGAGTTTGTGTTTTCTGGAAAATGAAGAGAATGAAAAACTGAAGCAAAATAAAGCACGTACAAAAAGTCTGTCTCTAAACAATCTCCACCTGTCCAATGTTCTGAGGTTACCGCTTTCAAGAGTAATTAATGGTCGAACATTGTGCATGGTTTCTCTTGGATGATGTTAAAAGGTTCTGGTTAAAAATTTGCCGGTAACGAATTTATATCTTTTTACTTCGTTCCCTTAACTTGGAATATGATAGATAATTTCATAAAAGAAAAGGGTGCCTTTCTATAGACTTTATTCGAATTATTGATTTCTGATTTAGGATCCTTTGACAGTGGTGTGGTCGAATTAAAATAAAACAATTGGGAACTTGAAAATAGGATATCAAAATTTTCCTGAGAAGTCTCCCGAATTGTTTCGCGAGTATCCAGTTTTACTCGAATTGATTTGGCTTGACGAATTATTTCTTGCGATTCACACACAATTATTTAGATGTTAGAGAAATGAATTATTTTGTATGTTTCTAAATATATCGCAACCATCATGCAGTGTTCTGTACTTAAGCCCACATTTGGTTAGAAATGTTCTTAACATAAGACAGACCCAGTATAATAAGATAATGCAAGGGCCAAATCACGTTCCAGAGTCTCAAGAAAGGACAACAAACAAAAGAGATTTATCATGAAGTCATTATCACTTTCAAGATATCTTCGGCTTCTGAATACACATGTACGCTATGGGCAGAGTTGAAGGAGAGACGAAAAGGAACGTCAGAACAAGAATCACAGACATGTAATCAGTGATAAACAAAACAGCAAAATAATAAAATAAAATGTGGCTGTTCTGAAATAAACTCCTAAAAACAGTATTCGTATATTTATCACATAAGAAACGTTTGGAATAATAACAACTGGTATTTAATTGAGATACAGCTTTTTGTTTATCTCTGCAAGAATTTTTTTTTTCGAATTTCCCGATTGTAAAACACACACATCAACATCTCGACTTTAGACAGATGAGAATAAAGTGTGTTGATTTTTTCCCTAAACGATAAATTATCGGTTTTAATAGTGAAAACAATTTTTTGTAGGATTTTTTATCGCGGATTATGAGGGTTCGCACGATTCTGACTTTGTAAAGTGCTTATGTGGTTGCTAAATGTTTTAATGGGAGAGTTATACAGAATGGGTCGAGGTGAAGGTTTTGTTTTTTTAATTTAAAGTAAAACGTGATAAGGACAAACATTTTCTTAGTTGGGCGGTCTTAATACATGCGTGACTATCTTTAATGAAATAAAATTTCAGCTTAGTATTTAGGTTTCGAAAGATTAGATATCACTTCACTACAAGGATAAATTTTTCAAAGTCAAACGAAAATGAGAAGTTTTTGGGCAAAGTGTTAATGTTAGTTTATTTGTTTCTTTTTTCCAACCGGAAAATTCAAAATTCTGCAATAAACCAAACAAATAAACAGACTAAAATATCTACATTCACCATTTTCGCGACAAAAAGTCACTATAATTTGATAAAAAAATTTTCAAGTCTAGTTGTTCTGCCCTCATATCTTATCTTCTATCTAATTAACGTCCTAAGGACACAATACGCAATCCCACAAAAAAGTCAACTACCCTCATATGGTAATTTATTCTCATCATAATAATGAAGTAAAATATCTATAATCATCAGATACATTCAGAACATTAACAACAACAATGTCGTCGTTCGCACAGGTGTTTACTAATTTCCGCGTCCACGCAAAATGAAAATTTCCCACGATCCAACATTATTTCACCCCTGCTTTCAACGTTATACGCGCAAGGACATTTTATCAGTATGTCCATCTTTTAAACAGCCTCGAAATTCATTCAACAACGTTCGCTCTTACGTTTTACTGCATGCGTACATGCAGGTTATGTTTTATACATTAAATTGTTTATTCGTCATATATAATTGCATCGACTTCAGCATGGAAAAATGCAATGCATTGGCAATAATTGTGTACATGTAAAAAGTGACCGATTCCAGGGAAAACAAAACAAAAAATTAAACTTCATTCGAAAATTCCCACTTCTCTCCCTCGTTTGGATTTCCTTTTTGTGTTAAGTCCTGAGCACATCGAACTGATGTACCATTTTTGGAAAGGGAATATTAATCTAATATAAAATACACATGAGAGTTGAAGGTAAAAAAGGATATAAATGACGATTTTTTTCTGAATTTTTTGTTTCAAAATTTTCCAATGTAGTTGCAGCATTTAAATGAATAAAGTAATATGTTGTGATAAAGTGAATTTATTTATTGTTTAATGAAGCGGAGAAAGTGCCCTTTTTACACAGAACTTGAGGGTCGTTGAATGTGAGGGATGTGAAAATTGTCACCCTCAATAATTTTAAGATATATTACATGTTTAGTCTATTTAGTACTGTAACATACAAAGGGCAAGGTTAACAAGTGGCACCTATGATAAATGGGTTTGTGTAGTAAGGGGGTGTGTTGTAATGATATTACCGTTCGTGGGAGGACTTCATGGGAAAATCTTTTTGGTTGAAATGTTTTTAGTGGTGAAGTTTTATTTTTTTAATTCGATACGTAAAAGAGGGTTTGACGTATTTTATTACATCGATCGGCAATTATTTAACAGGGAACGCATTTAATTATTAGGTTGTATTTTTCCAAAAGGAATTTTTATTATCCCAATAAATGGAATGTTGACGTGGAAAACAAATTTCGTCAACTAAGTCAAATTCATTTCGAAATATATTGTTTGAAAAAGATGTTGTTCCAGTTCGAATACAAATGAATCAGACCAATGTAAATTAAAGCTTAAAAGATCGGAAATCAAAACACAAACAAACTTCAACAAGGAACAATCAAATAAATATTAAAGATGTCAACACGTTTGACGTATGAAAATGCATCATTTTCGGAAAGGCTTCGCGTCTAAAATTTGAAAATTCGGTTTCAAATTGTCTTAGTTGCGTTCCCTATCATATAATGCCGTGCTGAAAATAAATATTATTTAAATAAAATATTGTGTTGGTATTATATTTTCTTCGAAATTCGCAAGCCTGCGACAAAATTGAAAGGACCCAATAATATCATACCCCGCTTTGATGCGGAATCAAAACAAAGTGTTGGAATTCAGTGAAAATTCGATGTTTGGCTCATCATCATCATATACTCATATGCAGAATTAGGTGATAAACTAACTTATTACGAACGCAGTATTGGCGGGTCTTGGTTCTTTAATTTTAAAAAAAGCAATTATTACATGTTATTAGAGGAATCCCCTTAACCTAGTGGAATTCCACTCTTTAAGCCCATACAGATAAGCCGACTATACTGATAACAAAGAAGAAAATGTTACGTTTTCAGAAATTTGGAGAGGATGTTTTGGTAACTATATATGTTCATGATAAGGTACGTCAAATCCACCAGCTATTCAGCAGCAATAAAGAATAAAGCTCAAACGTTGACCGTAGTGTTAAGTACTATTTGGCACGTGATCATGGATGAGTTGAAAATTCAACGACCAGCAGAAATTTTTTCAAGCAAAAAACGTTGTAAGGAGCACGTAAAATGATTCTTGGAGCAAACCATTTCAAGAAATGGTGATGTCAACTGGTTGTGACATTTTCTTCTGTTGATGTCAACGTTCCTCTTTCCTATAGAGGTTTCTGAAGTATTCGGTCAAACAGAATAAGCTAAACGCAATCCAACATTTTAGACAAAAATCAAACGCAAAATTGATAATTTACGGCGCGGTATGCCATTGTAGATTCAAAACTCAGTTAGCAAAATCGCATTCAATCCAAGGAAGACGAGCCAGTATTTGACAGATATTCAGATAATTAGACATTTGCTTTCACCTCTTATTTTGAAATTTCAATATACACCTCGAAAAATAAAATTCGAACTAACAAAGCAATTTTCTGTCTTATATTTTGGAATTGTAGCTTGTACGCTAGCTCAGATGGTTTTCAAGAAACTCCTGGGCAGCTTAACTCTATAAGGTGGGTATAACCAAGAATCATCTTCTAAATGCAAGAAGAAGACGCAAGAAGTCGATTCAAACCTCCAAAAAGATGTCTCTATCATAATAAAACTATTACAAATGCATTGAGCTCACTATTTCGAAAGAATGAGCGACAATTGCACCTCTGGGTGAGAACTCAAGAAACGCATAAGTGAAACCAGGATAGTGTAAAAACATACGTTATCACTGAGAGGATTCCATTGGGGCTGACAGTGAATTGGCGCATAGTTCGTATTTTTTCGCGAACCACTATCCCTAAAATAATACGACCGTGGAAGCTATAATAGGTTAACTTATCACGTAGATGCGTGAGCAACGACTTCAAAATAGATTGGTTAATTGACAATCAGAAAACTTTGGGAAAACCAAGAAAAGGCTGGTCTGAGTAGTTGACACGTAGTGAGTAGTTGTAGTAGTGCAAACAATAACTTGGTCGCTTTAATTACAGGACGCTATCAATGAGCCGACACATTTGGAGCAAACCAAAGCGCATCAAGGGTTGCAGTGCTTGAAAAAAGATGTCGTATCTGCCTTAATCGACGTTCGTTGATGTATAAATCAACACTATATAATAATTCTGCAACGAACATATGCCAGATAAAAATATCACTGCAAAGATTCAAAATTTTATAGAACGACAAAACTGGCAAGTTTCCCTACGAGTGCTGGGAAACTTGCCAAACTGTTCACCAGACCACGATGTGGTCCACCCTTAGTGGAGAATCGCTTAGAGATCACAGATCCAGGATCGCTTAGTTTTTATTTTCTTCAAGACTTGCTTCACACTCGAAGAACATTTCGACAGAGACAGACTTGAGGTAATTCGGAAAATATGACCAAACGTTATAACTTTTGAAAGAGCTTACTTACTTTGAGTTCTTTACATATTTTATAATCAAAAATTTACTCGTGTAGTTTCTAACTGCAATACTGAACAGATTTAATAACCTAGATCCTAAGATTCCAACAAAACTAAAAACAGTTTGTGCAACAAATGAAATATATAACAACACATGCATATTTTATGTATAATTTTAATTGAATCAGTTAGTTACATAGACGTTAAACATTAATTAAGTACTTCTAGAATGCAGATGCAGTTTAAAAAAATCTTGAAAGAACTTATTTCAAATATATTTTTATTTTAAATTATTTTATTTTAAATATTTAATGGAATTGTCTTGAAAACTAGAAATTATTATGCAACTCTAATAAAATCCAAATCAAAAACTTAAAAAAAAATATATGTTTCCAATCATTAAATTAAAAAATTATAAATTTTTTGAAAATTAAATTAAATTATGTATATATTAGTTATTAAATTAAATTAAAATTAAATTAATAAAATTAATGGATAATCTAAGTTGTTAGTTTTTCGGACGAACTTTCGTCGAAAATTTCGCAAATTAATCACATATTAAAGATAAATTTTATAATAACGACGACGGTCTGAGAGGCGAATTTGTGATACGAAGCTGAAGAACGATAAATTGTTATAAAAATTTTTCGCGTACTATATCCGTTTGTGAAATTTGGATTATTTTATTTACAACTTTACGGCGAACCTCAGTTGAGGAGACACCCTTAAAACATCCTTTATGTTAAGTTTATTTAAATAAGCGATTCAACAAGTTTCTTGCCTTTGTGTCACTGAGTTGGCACTGCTGAATTATTTGAAAAATCCTGCTCGACTTCACAACATTTTCTTTTGTGACATTTTACTAAATTTTAACTTTCGCTAGTGGAAGAGTGAGAGTTTTCTTCATTTTAACAATTTTTGTTTTTAAAAGTTTTTGCTAAGCAGATTTTTAAGGGAGTGAAAATAATTTACTATGTATTCATTTTTTTTTAAATCATTACAGCATTGACAATTCTTCTCAATTTGTTGTAACGCCCAACTGATTCATTTCATATTGCCCCCTAATCGTGCCTCAGACATGTTGAAACGCATGTAAAGCCCTTTTGAAACATAAATTGAATTTCTCACTTTTTCACTCCTTTTTTGGATTTATTGAAAAAAAAACCTTCAGCATTCTGAATTCATTCACCAACATTCATCAACAGCATTTTACTGAACCATTGAATTGAAAAGTGGAATTGATATTTAAACAAAATTTTCTTTTATGCTGATTTTTGGTTAAAAAAATCAATATGAAAATAAATTTTTTTTACATTCTTTTGTTTCATCAAATCTATCAATATCTAAAGTTTGGAAAACTAATCGATGACTATTTGCAAAAGCACTTTACAAACTTATTTCCGAATTATACTTCCTATGCGCAAGTAAAACCATTAATTCCTTATATCAGATCCTCTTCTATTCCAACAATAATCTGTTTAAATCCAGACCGGCAAATATCTGGTTTCATTTCCGTTCTGAAACACTCAATTTATAGTGCATGCACACCGTATCATCTTATTATTATTTTTTTTTTTAAGTTTCAAAATGCCGCTGCGCGGGTCGGGTCGCGGAACCTCTTCGCTATCGTATACACCAGTTTCAATGCAATCCTTGAAAGGTCCTTGCAGCTATCAGACCATCACACCATCATCTCATTACAAACCCAAACCGACTGGTTGGTTGGGTTGGATGGCTCTCTTCTATTATTTTATCTGTTTTATTTTTTCCTCAACACTGCACTCAATGATCAATCCTGATTCAAAATAAAACTTCAAAAAAAAAAAATCATCTGATTTACCCTTGTTTAGACGAATCGGATCGGTTTAAGTTACGAGTGGAGGCAGACCATTTTACACAATTCAACATTTCAGCGCGGATCTATTGTGGATATTTACAATAAAGTCTCATCTCACTATTATTGTATCCTGAATGGAAGACCTTCTTGCATCAAAGTTCGTCTTCATTCTCTTTTGATTCACAGCACATACATGTTCAGCTGGAATTTGTCCCTGCCAAACGCACCGAGAGGGTATCTAAAACGTTTATTTCTTCATGAGCGAAAGTTGTCCCAATAGTGTTGAGCTATATTCCTTTGCCCGTGGAAGATGTGCGGAAGAACATGTACAGGTACGGAAAGAGAAACATACGACACATACCAAAGGTAGTAGGACCGGAAGTGGGAATAATAAATTTGAAGGGTGTGACCACGTGTTGCTTGTGAATAGCCTGACTACGACAATTGGATTATTGGAAACGAATAGGGCACGCATGTGATGGACTGGGTGAAATACTTAGCCTGTCAGAAGTGCCACCAGCTCTCCCTTGAAGTTCGTAAACTATACTAACTAATGGCATACGGAAAGAGAGGGTTGAATGGATTTTTTTTACATTCTTTTCTTTTCTTCTATCATTTTGAAGAGATGTGCATTCATAATGAATTGACAATTTACTGGGATTACATGGTCTTTATCGAGCAGTTGTTGCTTAAGGTGTCTGAAGGAATTACATGAATAGAGGGATGCAAATAGCATTATGCTATAGAGAGAAGGGATGATGGAATTATAAATTCAAGATGGTGTCACTCAACAGTTTTGAAAGAATTTGATTTAGAATTGCCTCGTGGGCATTTATGAAAGATCTTTCCATACAATTTGTTGATATTTTCATAATGGAGGAATCGGTTCAAGGAAAACATTTGAGGTAGTCGGAAAGCACGTGCTATATCAGTTCAAAATGATTGTGAAAGTTGAAGGATTTATTCTGTCGATTAGTAACCATTCGAAGCACGTTTATAAAATTTGATTTATCATAAATACTCCTGTTGATACAGACGAATGAAAATGTAAAGGTTGCAAGAGAAGATAATGAGGTTCTAGAAGATTGAGCACTGCTAATGTAAAATCGTTTAAATAAGCATACTTTCGAAAATCACTTGAAGAAAACTGATCCAAAAATCAATAAAATTCATTTTGACATGGGTACATCCGAAAGTAATTTTGAGCGGAAATCATTTATAAAACTTTTATCATTCAAGTTATTATGAAACAATACAATGACCGCAATAAATTAAGTATAATTTTAGAAATCCGAATCAATTTTAGATATTAAGCTAGAAATCTTTCATCATAAATATATTTTCTATGTGAATCGAGTTTTCTTTTTTATTCCTATTCACACAGCAAAACTCCGCCTATTTCTTTTTAAATTCCAAACGCAATATCAATCCGTTTGCAATTTGTTTATTTCTATTTGATCGAAAATGAAAAGTGGGCGCTGAATGCCAACGCAAGCTTCATCGGATTTTATTGGTCCATCGTTCGAGTATAGTGCAATAAAATAGCATTAACGTACATATATGTTCAGTCCTCTCTGAATTTATCTTATCTGCAGCATTCTCATTGGCGGCCACTTTACACAAAGATGAATATCTTGGCTTAAGCAAAATTGAAAATTGAAATTGTTCGTTGGGTTGTTGTTGGTGAAGATCGTTAAGTTATTGAGATGACTGGGAGTTTGTCTGATTCAGTGTTTAAAAAAAGACAACTTGTAAATATAAAATTGTGCTGGAGTAGTGGAAGCCATTATTTCGCTAACTTGGTTACATCTAATCGCTAATGGACTCACAGCACTTAGACAAGCGAGCAGTCTTACGTACTGGCGGCTATTTTATTTGCACGATAATAAGCGAAATTGATTAGAACTATTTACCTCGAAATTAAAACGGCTTTCCTGTTTTTAAGATATGATTTTTTAATTGAAATAATTATCCATAAAATAGGAATAAGATTCAAAACCACTCATAGGCAGACTTAGTTAGAATTTTGTAATTTATTTACATTTCTGTCCCTATTCTGTTTGCTTTACGCTTTTTAAATATTTTAGTAGAATAGTATTAATTTGTAATAGCTTAAGGCAGCACACTTTAACATTTCGAATCAATAAATGTCAATGCCAATCAAGGGACTTTGTCAATTCATCATACTTTGCTAAATATGGTACATGAATAAATCCATTTTAGCAGGTTTGTGCGATCTCTGTTATATACGAATATGCTTAATTTATTAGATATTTTCAGTGCCTTTTTAATTTTCTTCAGGTATTTTTAATCCTGAAAAGGGTTCAAAAGGAAACAAAAATATCAAGAATATATTTCCACTTATTCCTCGGTTTACACGGTAAATGTTTTTGAAGGCATCGTGCAAAACGAAACCGTGTAAAACTAGACAAAGACTTCGTACAAATTAGATAGATATTATCCCTTAAACTGAGAACTATCTAAATCGATCTTAAGATGAGAAAGAAAAGTTGAAGATATATTCACTATAATCGTGTAAAATGCGATATAGATGAAAGAATAGAAGGGGGTTTGGTTCGTTCAATTTCTATTCAATTCAATTATTGAAAATTAAAATCGTAAACAATAATTACAAAACCAAATAAATACATAAAGTTCCTTTCAAGCAAAAACAATAAAAATTGTAAAAATAATTAACAATGTTCTGTAGTGATAAAAACAATAAAATAATTAAAACAAAGATAAATTTCATAAGAACTACAAGTTTAAAAAGCAGAAATAAAGAGCAGCCTTTTCTCTTTTTCTGAATTTTGTAAAGGTAAAATTCTCCTTTTCTTTGGTAGTGCTGATGCAACATCACAATCGATTCACTAAAAGATAATTCATCAATATATTTCAAAAGGTGCAACTACACTGATGGTGATATTTTCCAATTGATTAGTAAAAGTTGATTCACTTTTTGACTTTCGATTAAAATTTTATTAAAATTCTTGTAATTTCATCACTGAGGGTTCACTGAGCGAATTTCTTTGTTTTTTCGAATTTCAATGCTTTCTCAGTATCAGGATCTCTGTCCAAAAAAAATTAGTTTGCAGTTCTCTACAGCAGTTTCTTTTCCAGCAAATTTTAAGTTACGAACTTGTCACGAAGAGAACTGCTATCTACATTACCTCTGAGAGCATATTGTAGTACTTATAACATAAGATCCGCATCTGAAATTTCCTCATCCTCAACTAACTCTTCAATATGTGGAATATCCGAAACACTGAAACATAGCCTCCAATAGAATGAGCTTTATTATTCCCATAAGCATATTCAGTTGAAGTCACGTTTCTTTTGACGATTAATTCAGACCATATGACTGTACAGCAAGGATTTAATGTGGACTTGTTTATTTCGCTGACGCCTGAAGCGACGTTCGGAAAATTGGAAAAAAATTAAACGAATAAATGAAAGATTTTCATCTAGTTTTCTCAAAATATCTGCAAATCTTCTTCTAAACGTAGGCCTTAAACGTAGAAATGATGAATTGTCTAGGAGCAATAGAACTGTGAACTCAAGTTTATTCTTTTCTTTTAAAATAACTTTTCAATTATTGTACGGGACAATTATGAAACCTATTAAATTATTTTATCAATTATTGGATTATCAAATATTGTGCAGGTAATCCCAGCCTTTTTTATTGAAACGTCAATGTAAATGTGGTATTTTTTCTTGAAAAAAAGTCCTTTCGTTTCATCGTGGCGTTTAGATCCATTCATCAGTTAAGGTATAGTATAGTATAGTCACCAAAGCTGTTTAAATTCTCCGACTAGTTTCTCAGATAAAGTTATTACAAGTTCTTCTGGACATTTTATTCCAGAATGCACCGGTCTCATCACCAGTGAATGGGCCTTTGTCAAGAACGTAAGAGTTTTTGTCAATGATTTTTGCCGGATATTCTTTTGCAGATTTTTAATCACCGGAGTCGATTTTCCTTTTAAGTTGAATGTTATCCTGGTATCTTTATTTAAAAAAAAAAGTTTTCACACCATGCCATGCTTACACTAAATTCTGTAGTAAATGGAGTTTGTTGCTATTCTTTTAAAGAGCTAGAAATGATAGGCGCTTTGTGTCTTACCGAACTAACATCTAGTGGTACTTTTTTACTATTTTCGTCTATCTAACTTACTAGAGTTTTCACTACTGCATGTCATAAATAATTTCAATGATTTGCGAAAATGTTTGCACTTATAGTCGTTTCACTGGCTACACTTTATAATCTTCTATTCACTTTATTGTCCAACCAGTAATATCATTCATTCCATACTTTTTTTACGAATGTTGAGCCTTAGTTTTCTAAGGATTCTAGTTTGCCAAAAAATTTAAATTTTTCCGCCAATCTGATTGTTTTCATTTCCTTGGATTTTGTTGCCATTAAACGGCTCTTATAAAGTTGGAACACTATTACGAAATAAATTTTTGAAACTAAAAAACTGCATTTTTCAGTTGGTATCACAATTCATTTAGAACAAATGAAGTTTCAAAAAAAAGGCTGATCCAAGCAAGAGCGATTGAAGTTTTGGAAAGCGGTTGGAAGCGGTTTGGTTGTTTTTAACGAGCTTTCAAAATGAAAACGTTCTTCAATATGATACCGATAGCTGGCATAATGCAAAAACTATCAGACTAAAATAAAAAAAAAATTATTTTGTTCCAATTCAAAAACCGTGTAAAAACAAAATCGTGTAATTCGGGTACCGTGCAAATCGAGGGACGCAACGCAACTTCGCAACTATATCCCATCACGACCTTAGATTATTCCAACGATTGAAAATAACCTCAAAGGCCCTCTGAGCCGCAAGAAAACGGATGTAACGAGGAAGGAAGCATTCCAAAAACCGACTTTTAGTTTGAGAAAGGACGGCGGGTGGAGACGTTATTCAGTCGAGGAGGGACTACTTCGAAGGACGTTTTGAGCTAGATGGCGAAGAGTAAAGCCACTACAGAGTATGGAAATTGAATCCTTTTGGGGTACACCTCGTGCATATATAGTGCTAACATTTACTCCCGGAAACAAAAACAATGAAAAGAGGTTATGCCAGGCGAATATTAAAACTAACATATTAGGAAAACTTGATATTTGCTATCAACACTTCACTGATACTCTTTAATGATCAAAAAATTTAAAAAAAGTTTTTCTGCCACTAAAATTATGAACTATTCATATTCTATCTCATAAATAGAAAACAAAACAACATGAAATTCATAAAAAGACTGACACAATTCACGTAATCTTTTTTTTTTCAAGAAAAATTCAAAAAAAAAAAAAATAATGGTGTTCATAAGTAAATAATGCATAATCTCACCAACATGTAACCAGCTAAATTCACCTTATCATTTGCCGGAATAAGAACAAATTATTTAAATAAGAAAAGAAATCCGAAAATCAGAAATGGAAAATTTTCATTAATTTTATGAGCGAGATCATTAATTCAATTTTGTAATTTTCATTTATTTATTTATATTTCTATATATTGTATTATTAGCTAAGCAGGATTATTGAGCATTTAGCAACTCCTTTATTTAAATTTTACTTCTATTTATAATTCATTTGATTTTGTATTTATTATTATTAAAATTGAATATCATATTGCAATAACATATGCACATTACATCAATAGTACTCAAGAATTCAGAAATACTCATAAATAGTAATTGAAATATACGTTAATTTTATTGAAAAAAATTCATCAAAAACCAATAAGGTTATGTAAAAGGATAAATAATTTCGGTAAAAAAGACCCTCAAAAGCATTAGGAAGTATAAAACAATGCATTGCTTCATGTACAGATACTGGAGAATCAGGAAAGAGAACAAAAGTAATGGTAAGACGTGAAGAATTTAAGCAATCCTGGTCTTTGAAGAATATGATATAGCCTTGTCATCAAGTTAATTGTTTGACAGGATAAGCCTTTGATAAACAAAAAAGGTGATAAAGAAGGATATTATATGTGTGGCAATGTTTTGGATTAAAAGTTTTTTCATAACTATGCGAAAATATTGTGGAACTTAAAAAAAATTGAAGAAGGCATAATAAGGATCGCACGGACGAAGAACGGATACCCAAAAAGATACTCCTTCGCAAAACTGAAGAGCGGAGACCAGTGGGGAAACCGAGGAATGCTGGTCTGACTTTGTTGGCGAAGACAGTTCATCGCTGCTGGGATTTGAAAATTGGAGGACGCGGTCGATGAAACGAGGCAGATTGAGGCCCTTGCTGCAGAAAACGTAGGTTCGAGAGAGTCTGAAGTGCAACCAAGAAAAAGAGGTAGCAATGATACTTCTCATGGAGAGATCTTAATGATAAACATCGGCATCGATTCTACGAGATAAACGTTTGCCTACTGCGGAAGTGCTACTACGACTACTAGTGCTGCGGAAAATTTATGCGTTGACATAAAAAAATTCATAGTGACACTGGAAGGCTAGAGTATAAAAGGATACTAAATTGAAGGTAAAATATAGAAATAGAATTCAAGATAGGAAAGAAGTCAAATCGAAAAATAAATCAAAGTCGTAAGTTCTGAACTAGATGTCTCGTCGTGTTGCGGACGAACTATCCAAATCGAGTATATACGCTAAGTAGAGACAACATATGACCCGGGAAGGAATGCACCAAAAGTTCGGGCACAACTGGCCAAGATTACAAGTTAATTTAGTAACCGCACGAACATGGCATATTCAACTAGGAAATTCGTCTAGACTTTTAGTGATGAGGGAGTTGAACATTGACTTTATGTGAATAATGAATGTTTTTGATTGTATGCTATACTCCGTATAGTGTATTAGTTCATGTGCTCATCCTCTGTGCAACAGATACCATGACCGAATCCTGAGATAGTGATATTTGAATTTATGTTTCTTGTGACAACATCACTTTCTCAAACCTGAAATAAAAAGGGCTTACTCCAACACACCACACGGTTCGAGTTCATTAGTGAACTATTGCATTTCGAATTTTTCGTCTTTTCGAAAATGCCCGAATGGAGAGATGCACTTTTTGCAGGTGAGCAAAAAATCATGTTGTTTTTCATTTCATGGCGATAGGCGCATAGGTGAATGGCGAGGAAGAAGATGAATGCCTTACAGGGTTTATGTTCCGCACACGGACCATATTACTCCTAGGACTAAAATATCCTGATGTCAACAACATAAGTTTGATATGCAAAACAGAGCTGGCGAGTCTACCTGACGGTGTCCGAATTTGAAATGCTGTACGCATGGAGTAATTCGTCCTCATCACATCCTGTCTGCGCAATGAAAGAGTTCCCAATAACTTTCCAATTTCGCAAAATAATTCCGAGCCCATACGACCAGAGCTCAACAAATACCCTCTTCGATATTGATGGATCGATTTTGCAGTTGAGAGTTAAGAGCCTTGAGCTAAATCTAGTAACGCGCCTATGGTTAGTGAAAGTTTTCAAAGAAAACAAAATACATCAGAAAAAGCATCAGCATCTAATATATCATTAATTGACTTTTATTTTATAAAAAATTAATTTTTGTAATTTTTAAAAAATGAAATCCCCCAAGCTAAACCACGTCATAAGCGTCAAGCGAAAATACTTTTCCCCAATATTTGTGTTTCCAAGACGAAGGAAACGTCAACTGTTGGCTGGCTCCGGAAGGTATATTTTGCGATACTAATGGATGAATCACTGAATGTTTATTTGCGATTTAGTTGGTGGATTTTATTTCATAAATAAATTAAATTAAATTTTGATTAAATACCTTAAGTTTAAATATATTAATAAATAAGTAACCGTCAATCTCATTCATCAATAGCTTTTACAACATATTTAAAGTGAAAATTTTTGTAATGGTATACTCTATACTTTCTATACTCCTTACACTACCTCACTATGCTCCCACCTCTTTTTTAAAAATTTCGTTAAGCATGAATTTTGACGATTATCTCTAAATGATTGTTTACGAAATTGTTTCATATTATAGTGAAGCTTTTTGGGAAAATTAACCGAACGTTAAGAGAGTCAACGTTAAAAGATGCAAAAAATTAACTCTTGAATTTATTAAAATTCAAGGAAGAGCATTTTGCAAACATTCAAACGAAATTGCCTAAAGTGCCATGAAGAAAACGAAAATGATCAAATTTGATCGAGGAATAATCAATTGAAAACCGTCCAACCCAAAATTCAAATTCTACTGGTAGATTTACTAGACAGGCAAATTTGTATGTTTACAAAACTTTGTCACTAGACAAAGGAATCTCTTTAAAATTTACAATCCGAATCTATTGGTGGCAACTATAAAAAATAACAGTTTTTGAGCGTATATATAATTTCAAAACTAGTAGCCAAAGAATTGAAGTGAATAATCCAGATGCTGTAAAACAGTAGTAGGACAGAAGGTAGGTAAAACAGGACGACACATTCGAGAAAAAAGCTGCTACTGACAAAAAAACAAGTGGAAAAAAAGGAAGCTTTGACGGTAAAGCTAAATCTAGGGCAACTTATTTATAAAAAGTATTCTAAAGAAAATCTCTTTCAATTAATCATCTGAAGAAGATGAACCTGCCAGCGCAACGATTGGTGAAGGCGACGATCTTAAAAGCATCAATATAAAAATATTTATAAAATGGGAAGGGATCAACCCATGAAAGGGTTGGGATAAGAACAACATTTTTGACCTATGTGTGAAGATGTTGGAACAAATCAAAAAAATTAACCCTGACATTTTCTTCTTAATTTTGTGTTTTTCTTTTAATATTTTAATTTATAGAATCGTTTTAATTATTTCCTTTACTTTATGGAACGATCACGCGCAAAAATTGATTTAGTAAAACACAATTTAGTAATAACATGACACATTTAGTGAAAACACAAAAAAAAACCAAAAGGACTCTTACTTTCATTATTTATCAATACAAAATGACTCATCTGTTTTGAGTTATTCGCGCATGACGCAAATATCCTTGGACTAACCCGACTATAAAATCGTTCCAGATGGTTTTTGGATTTATGTCTTTTTTATTTTTCAAGTTTTTTTTTTATTTCAGCTGCAATACTTTTTGCAGATGAAAGTAATTAAAAATAAAGAAGTTTATTTTAGTCCAACTGATGCTCATAAACACTGCATTTATCTGTGTAGTTGCATGACTGATGCGGTGGTGTTGATGGTGTTTATCTTGAAATGTTAAAGTATTTATTAACTAATGGATCAAATGTTTCTCTGACTTTCATAAGACCCTTAGGAGTATCCAGGCAATAATCGCATGGGACTCATGCGAAATTGTTTACGCCGTGTGAAATTTTTTTTAAAGACATTTTAATTTGAAAAATAAGTGCCAGAAATTTATTTTAAAACTTTTTAGTTTAAAAAATAAATATCATAAAAGGAAAACTGATGGAAACCATTAAAAAATAAGAACAAGTAAGAAAGTACAGAATGGATCGCATCATTGAATCATGAATCTACGCAAAACCTCGTCGTTTTCACATATCGTTGACGAAGCGACGAACGCGATATTATCACTTGAAGTAACATTTTTTTCAGCAATCATTACCCACGTATGCAATTTTGCGAGTTCTTGGTGATGAAATTTATGGATTGAGTGATCAGTGATCGAGTTGCTACTTGATATTCAACAGAGTAAAGATCCATATTTTCTCAGGTAATATTTAGTCGACAATAGACAAGAAATCACTAAATTTTTGAATTAAAAAAGGTGTAAAGTGTTTTTATGAACGTGATCAAAAAAATAATTAAATTGAAATTTTTTATATATATCCCAAAATCTAAATGAAATCAATTCAATAATTAAGAGTGCCACATATTCGTTTCTTCTTAATTTTTTTTTAATTCAAGCATAATAAACAGTGCAATTTATTGAGTTTTATTGTTAGAATATTTTATTCTATATCATTTACAAAGCAATACATAGATAATTATTGTTATACATGATTCCTATAGATTTATTTTTTAATGTGTAACATAGATAAGTATCAGTAAAATCGCAATTTTCAATCTCCAACAATGCCAATATCCTCTCACCATTTACGATTATATCACCCTTCCCAACATATTTTGACCTTTCGGCAACAACTCTACCAGTCAGTACTAGATGGATAGCTTTTACGAAATTTCCCATCCGCTCAACACCTGAGGGCCGACAGGTAAAAACCGTCAAACGTATCTCAGAGAGATAATGGGACCATGATTTGTTCAACTTGTAGTAAATGCTAAAATTATTATTTGAACCCATGCTGTACACAACCGGGCAAACATTCATATTGTTTATGCTCATTACTATACACTTGGACTTGGGCTCATATGTAGACTCTTTTGCATTAAATTGGACTTGCATGCGCCAATATCCGGTCAACATTTTGTATTTTTTCACGGACCGGATGTGGATGACCAATCACGTAGTACTTGCTGATAACATTCTAAGCAAAATTATACAGACATATGTATAGGCTCACAAGTTTATATTGCCGAGTGATATTCTTAGACTATTCAACGGACATCTCGTAGTCATGTGTGAAATATAACGTTGACTATCAAGTCCACAACACTCATGTAATTCAATTTTAGCTGCAACGAGATCTACCATCGCTTTCGGTGAATGGAGCAGATTTGAACGTATGAAATTAGGAATGGAGAGCATACAAGCACCAAATTGACCCAGTATGCTTCAGTAATAGGATCATGGAAGATTTGAGCACATGTAGAACTTTGCCGAAGGATGATCAAAACATTGGGTTTCCCACACTATATCCGAATCAAATAGACTTACAATCCCAACACGTTTCATTAATGCCACTTTTCATTAATGCCACTTTTCATTAATGCCAGTGTTAATGATAAGATTCGTTTCGAAAATAATCAACAGGTTTTAAGTAGCCTTTTTGATTAGAACTTTGACTAGAAGATATTAGCATACCTTTTCATATTCAAATTGACATCTTATTTTCATCAATCATCAAATATCTATCAAACATTATCGGTATCATCTTACACCATCAAATTAAACAAATCCCAAAAGATGGAATCGATGACATATCCCATTCATAGTGATCCCATAGAGAATCCCATACGGATGTTCATATGCACATATATTCACATAATTCATTGGTTAAAGATCTGTTATCTGCACGAACAAACAATCTCACAAGCCGAGAATGTTACATTATCAAATGAGCCAATTAAAGATGTATAATATGGATAATTTGAAATCAATTTCGATGCTTGTCAACATTGTTAACAACAACAACAACAACCACTGAGCACCCCAAAAGACTTACAACTGAACTTAACAGTGTCGGTTAATGATGGCTATGATGTTAAGTTGAACATTTTATGGGGTAATTAAATCCGCGTTCGAGCGACAATCTTTAGATACAAGTAGTTGTACTTAGATGGGCTAGTATGTATATACAGGAGATAATTGATATGTGCAACGACAAGACGATAGTCAAGTTGGTAAAATGCATCAGGAGTTGATATGACGGTTGAAGAACACTTTGTTGTGATAGTTTTATGTTTGTTCTTAGGATAACTACGTTTGGAATGCTTGATTCAAATTCATTTATCGGAAATGAATACGGAAGCTAATCCTTTTTATTACATCCGTGTGAATGCGCGGAGAAGATTAAATGAATTAGATTATTCATTCACTGAGTGTTTTGCCTCAATCGAAGAAAAAGTAAAAATTTCTGAACATTCATCCCACCTGAAAAACTTTTGAGAATCAGAAGATATCAACAAAGACCGCTCAAATTATGTTTCACTGGCCCAATTATATAGTTAAAGGGTCTTGAGTAACTAGGGTTTATTCGAGTTTTAGAGAATGTTTAGACTTAGATTTAAAGAAAATAAAAATATCTTAAGAACACTTTTCGAAAGGTTTAAGAATGAATTAGAATTTTGCAACGTATACAAGAAAATTTTCAATAGATGTAAAAATACTACTAAGCGATTACGAAGTTTACAAATATTCTGGCGAATTTAACGTGTCTAGCATTATATTATTTAGTAGGCATGTGAAGTTTATACCACTGTAAACGCTACATATTCGTTAACTGTTGGCGATAAAATAAAAAGATATAAAAAGCAATACGATATTTCCAGGAAAAATGTCGAATGGCAATCCTATGAGGGCGGTCCGAAAAGTAATAAGTCTACAAATAAAAAACCCAAAATTTTGGAAAAAATGCAATTTATTTTCAATATAATCTCCTTTTAGTTCGATACTCTTGACCCAGCAATGCTCCTACTCCTTTAACCCGTCTGAAAAAAAGTTTTCTCCTCATTCCAGTGAAATCACTGCCCGGCGAGTGACTTTTTCAAGTTTAGAAACAAAAAGAAGTCGCACGGAGCCAAATTTGGAGAATGCGGTGGATGAGGCATAGCCGCGGCGAATGCGGAAATGTGAGCCGGTGCATTGTCGTGGTGGAAGAGCACTTTTTTCTTCGCGAAAAGGGGCCGTATTTTTTAATTCGACGACCCAATAATTTGACATAATACTGACATGTAACCGTTTTGCCTGTGACTGGGCGCGTTTTTCCAGGTAGTCAATGTGGTGGTCAATATCACACCTTGGGAATCCCAGAAAACGGCGGCGATCACATTTCCAGCCGATGGGACAGTCTTCGCCTTCTTCGGAACCTTCGAAGTCCACAGTTTCGACTGTTATTTGGTCTCTGGTGTGTGGTGAACCAGTGGATCCATGTTTCATCGACGGTCACGTTACGACGCAAGAACTCCTTCGGATTGCGCTTAAACACTGCAGTTATACTGCTCTGCACCGGTCAAACGATTACGCTTGTTATTCAGAGTGAGCAAACACTACACCCATCTTGCCGATAGCTTTCCCACCACTAAAATTTCATGTAGGATATGCGCCACGCGGTCTTTTGAGATGCCTATCTCAACTATCTCGCGCACCTACAATCGGCGGTCTGCCAAAACGACATAGTGGATTTTCGTCACGTTATCTTTAGTGGTTGCTGTTTAAAGGACACCGGGGCGTGACTCATCAAAAACCCACGTGCGACCGCGCTGAAATTCGTTGAACCAATTTTTGACGGTCGCCATCGAAGGAGAAGCTTTCCCATACACTAAATCCACTACATGTTTGATTTCACTGCGCGATTTTCCTTGCAAAAACAAGAATCGAATCACCGACCAATATTGGTCCTTTTCCATTTTTTTGAAATCGACGGGCACGCTTGCTTTCACACGCTCTTAAAACAGAACTACTAGTCTGATCTTGGTGAAATTTCCGTCTTGTAGCCGTCTACAAGAAGGTACTACACTATAGTGTATTTCTCTTGCGATGGTGGCACCCTCGGGCAGTGAGACTAAGTTCTTAAAGGACCGCGTCCGTATACTGCTCCGTACCAAATTTACTTTCACTATGTACTTCAGTCAGCTACTATAGTTTATAGTTTAGGCAATTGATTGATTGTTAAATACTGATTTTTTGTTTGTTCAAAATAGCAGCGGTGGGATTTTATCTACTCGAAGCAGTATCTGTAGAGGATCTCTAAACTCTAAATCTCTAAAAAATCTGTAGAGGATCTCTTTTGTACCAGTTTACAAAAATATAGTGTTAAAATGCAAACATTGCTCTACAGAAAAGCTGGAATTGATTGGGGAGTTGTTAGGAGAAGGAAAAGCTTACAAATGCAAAGAACGGACAATTTTATGTCCCATTAAAGTGATCGACAACGCTAAAAAATAGGAAAAAAAGGAGGTAACAACAGACAGGAAAAGAAGTTATCTATGACATTGAGCGCATAGTGAAAGCTGTCAAAACGAACCCTTTGTTGACATCGACTAAACCAAAAGAAGAATTTAATTACGAAGTAGAGACTTCTACAAGTAAAAGTAGAATTCGTGAAAAATCTTTGTTGGGTAGGTGTTCAAAAAAAGTTCCTTTGTAACAAGCGCAACACGTACAAAACCATTTGAAAAATAACGAGAGACCGGGAAAATTGGTCTCTATTTAATTGACATAATGTTCTGTGGACTGTACTTTGGACTCATCCAAAGTGTTTTATTTGGTAGTTCTGGTCGCAGATAGTATATTGGAAGACCACCAAATGCTTCTTATAAGACGAAATACAGAAAAAAGACTGTAAAGCGTCGTGCTGTGAAGATTTGTGAGGATTCTTTTTGTTATATGGAAATGGGCTAATGTGTTGAATAAAAAAGAAAATTACTGCTGAAATTTGTACACAAAGTATGGAAACCATTATGCTTTCTTATCCTGAGTGGAATATACCTTGAGAATGGATCTTACAACAGGACAACGATCCTATATATGTTAACAAGTTAGGTTAAGCTTGGTTGCATGCAGTGCGGTTAAAGTCAAGAATGGGATCGTCAATAATAAGTCATAAGATTGGCGAGCCCAATCCCCTGACTTTAATCTCATTGAAAATCTTCGAATTGATTTCAGAGAAGCAGTTTTTAAGGCAAAACCCAAGATCGTAGTAGCATTATGGCGCGTACTGCAGAGTCTCCAAGTTCCACGTTTTCAACACTTGGTAGATTCGAATGCACTTTCGGTAGAATGCACCTAGGCTGCGCCGCTGTTTCAGCAAGTAGAGGCTACACCATAGACTTTTAATGCAACGAACAAAAGTTTATGTAAATCTCACTTTCAACGATGTCTTTCAACATTCAATGTTCAACATTATTAACATTCAATTGGAAAATTAACCGAAGATTGCTTTTTCTGGCATAGTAAAAATTGTTACACCTTTTTCTTTAAGTTAAAATTGCTGAAAACCATTGAGTCAGTTTGGAATTAATTTTAATTTTTTTTTATGATATACTCACAAAGCAATATATTGAGAATAATAGCTAAATAAAGAGATAAAAATGTACCCTCCGGGCCTTGCTTTTTGTTTTCGAGGACGCGTTTCCACTGTATACAATCATGTTCAGCTCGCTCTCCAAGCAACTTGGCCTGCGGCAATAAAAGAACGAACTTAAATCAAAATACTTTGAGTACTTTTAACGTACACATTTTACACAATTTCGACTGCTTTTTTTGTCCACAGATGTATCTACTTTTTCACTTTTTGATGAATAAATTAAACTCAATGAAGTATGTTTATGATTGAACTGGTACGAAGAACTGGTAGGGCATAAGTCGAGTCACAATTATGAAAAATATTCACAAATATTTCAATTCAGACATCCATAAAAAAAGATAAGAAAATAAGAATATAAGAAACTTCACCCATCTTCGCTGAAATTAGTTCTTTTTTACACTGAATACTGAGGAATTTCTACTGGGAATATTCAAATCTGCTGAAAAATCGTATTCAAATCTTGCCCTGCTGATCGACCGCTGGTAACTTCTTCAGCTGGCAAACGTAAGAAGGTAAAAGCGGGCATGCCTGGCTCAATAGTCCAATTATGACAACCATGTTACAGAGCCGCGCAATCGGCTAACTACCCATCGGTTTGAAAGCAAAAGCTGTTTGAACCATTGGTTCCTTTGAAAGAAATGGGTCAACGAAAGCGAACCCAAACTTTGAAAAAAATGGATCAACGGAAATGAATCCTCAAATCAAAAATGGATTATTCAAATAGATCCTTGATTTACGACTATGAAGAAATCATACTATGAATACTAGATGTTCTGGAAACCCAGGAAACGAAATTGATTTTTTAAAAAAATATATTAAAATTATGTCGCACACATTATTTGAAAGAGGGAGGTTGGGGTATTAGCCGTGATTCTACAGTTACTTTTATAATGGATACAGTGTTTAAATGACATGTGTCTGACTTCGAATCATTAATTGGATAAATATGTGGTATCCATGTTAAAACAAATGGATTTTAAATGGATGCCTGCACAATGTTCAGGCTCCGACGAAACAGAAAGAAAGACAGAAAAAAACGTCAAAGAAATGAATTATTAATCCAATCCTAACAAAAAAACAACCCTTTAGCACACTGACTACAAAAGACAAAAAACTGATTCAAGATGATTTCAACCGGAATGTAGGCTATTCCATAGCCTGCATATACTATGCCATTGCAAACATAGAGGAATCACTAGATGCTGGAGCCTACGAAATCATAGGAAAGATAGCAAGATATGGCTGATTAACTTTCCATGGAGCAGAAACATAAGCTCTCAATATCTTCCACAATGACGCATCTATAAGAGAACCGAAGTACATTATATGTCACAACGTCCAATCAAATTGACCGTGATTTCGAGGAGCGAACTGCAAATTAAGACCACTTATTGGTCAAATTAATCTTTTGATATCGTTCGCCAAAGGCTTTTGATACAACAACAAGCCATGTAAACAAGTTTGTTTTTGACAAGCACTGATCAGCGTCAGTTGCTGACGAGCTGGATAAGACTCACAAAACGGAATGTACAGAGAGAGAACTGACAGCACTACTAAAGAGTCGAAAATGAAATTGACCCGTATCCTAGGCAAAGAAAATAAAAAGACCAACAAAATTCTCTGGATGGCAGTGAAGTGAACCACATAGGGCGTGACAGAAGAAACAAAAGCATAGAATCCCTCGGCGTAAGCGCACGAATTGTCTCGATGATGAATTCCAGGATGCGTTGAAGAGAAAAAATCTGGCAGACGTGTTTATTATTTTTGTTGGAATTAGGAAGAAGTAGGAATCCTACGAGAAACTCCTACAAGAAGCAACGAAGATTACTCGATGCAAGAACTGCTAATTTTGTGGCGAAAAAAGATGTTATTACTTGGTAGATTTTCATTTTTAATGAATTAGTTGCGCATAGGAGAACTTTTTCTGCAAAACTCAATAAATGACTTCTTATCTCATTTCTGCCAAAAGCACAATAACGCCTCTGTAGTTGATTAGCTTTATTATGAGATTGACATTGAAAAAAACGTTGGCTGAATGTTCGCATTTTTTAGAATGCTTCAAGGTATCATAATGAACCTTTTTCACATCTCTGGATACGATTTTGCTTAAAATTGATCTGTACGAAGCATGGAAACAAATAAAAAGCCAACAACTGATCAATGAAAATTGTGGTTAGTCTTAAAGAATCGAAGTGGTTTACATGTATGTGTTCCTTCTTGTTCCGCGAGGAGTCTGTGTATAGACCACCATGTGAAATTTATGACTAGGACAGACGACGCCTCTCGAACTGGTCCTGAACGTCATAGTGACATGAACGTCAGCTGAATTTGTTATGTTACCTGAAAGTTAATGTTATTATGAAATCAGGAATTGGTTCGAATGGTACGTCAGTCTGAACGGCTTAAGGTTTCTCGTTACTCTTCTATAGGTTGACAAACCGTGTCATCAACACATTAAAGTAATCTCAGGAGGTTGTCAATTAAAGAGAGAGCTTGTCAAAACCAAAACATGTACTGAGAAAATCATTTCGCAATCTGGTTGAACTGTTTTTCATAGTTAGTCCAACTAATTGAAAATAAAATTTAATTTTCATGGAGTTATGCAGATAAATTAAATTTAAATAAAAAATTATTCTTAAATATTAACAAAATTTTTCCAGTGACATGCTTTCTGTGCCAGTAAGTCTTTTTTGAATTTGTTAAGTTTTATTTTGCCTAGCTTTTTGTTGAATTTAATTTTCATTGAAATTTAGAATTTTGAGCTCCTACACTCATTTTTTAAGGATTAAGCTAGCATGCATAGCAGTCTATATCCGTTCTCCGAATACTTTTCTCTTTTACTTGATACCGAAGCTGTGTGGAAGACTACATCATTTCAACGTTTTTTTTCTCGGGGCGGTATATAGTATGGGGTCTTCGGCTTTGGTCACTGAGCGTAACATGATTATGTAATCTGATTTGCTCAAATTTGTTTAGTCATCAACTTTCTTATCAAGCACGGAAAGCCTTTAGATCATTTCGACAGAAAAGTGTTAAATTTATCGGGGCTTCTGCTCTGAGGTTACTATGGTTGGGTAATGCATAACCTTTTCAAGCCAGACAAGGGTTCGATTGGAGGAGATTCGAGACTGGAGCAATCTGTCGAAAGCAGGAATTTTTGACAGATTTAAAAAATCATATTAAAAGATGCTGGTTTAATGAAAAAACTAAGTTTGCCGATATGAACCAAGTCAAGGTTTGGTAGCTATCATTCATATGCCACATACGAACCGGCTGCGAGTCGAGTGTTCTCGGCATATTACGACAAATGTGATGAAAATGAGACGCAGATTTAGTTGACAGAGTGAGATACAACTCAAACCTAGTTCATCATTTCGAACCACAGACCAATCGGGGCAAACCACATCCAAAACAAGCTAAGAAATCTTCGTCACCTGGGAAACTCATTGGCACTGTATTGTAGGATAAAGAGGATGTCCTGCTTGTTGACTGCAAAAGAAACAATATCACTGCAACTGAAGAGTAAAAGACTGCATTACTATAACCAAAAATGAAATGTAATGAGGCGCGAATTGTGTTGCTTGCTGTACAAAGGCTGAGGCTCGAAATTTAAGAAAATTTTCTTCATAGCTATGATTACGCCCCTGCAGATAATAATCGATCTGTTACTGTGACTGCGAAATGCTTCGAGGGAAGAAATTTGGAGGGAATTCTAGAGGGAAGATTATTCGAGGAAAGAAATTTCAGTACTATGCAGGTGGGAATCGCAACAGTTTCAACACAGAACATTTATTTTCGAACGTATAAATAAGTTAATGTCTATGTTTTAAGAGTTGAGAGGATTAACGTTAAAAGGATAAGTTTAATAAGGCTTAAGTAATTTTTTTTCCCTCCATTCAGCGATCTGAATTTTGGAATGATTAAACTTTTCGTTCCACGAAAATTTTGTTCCTCTTTTTACAAGAAATGCTTTACCCGGAGAAGGAACCAGCAGTATCAAAAAAGTATCAGTCAAAAGACTATGTTGACATTTGAGTTTCTATCCATAGATAGGCAATAAGCGTTTGCCATGTTTATCAAGTGTATTGAGTCGGACATTTGCAATTGCAATTTATTGCTCGTGCTCTTTTCTGTTTGAGTTCGTCTTTTTGGATTCTAATGGCCGCAACAAGTACATGCTTTTCCGATGTGTGGCAACTATTTATTTTCTATACAGTTGTCTTTTTCACGATAAACATAGTCATGCAAGATTTGAACCAAACTTATCAACATATCTTTACCAACAATTACCAACCGGGAAATATTTTAAAATAAAATATACCGAACAACAGTGACTTGGAGCTTGCAATCAACACAATTAACAATTCCATTTCCTTACGATTTGCAGATAGAATATTATTTATTGAACATAGAAAACTTCCAATCTAAAGAATATAAATGGTTTTACGCCAGCAGCTCACATGCTAAACTAGGCAATCGATTGGTTTGCATCAACGGAAAAATCAATTTCAAATGACCATTATAAATAATAAATGTATAAAATGTATTATCAGGAAATCGCAATGAGATTGGAGAACTTTTTTCCAGTTGATCCTTTTTACGTTAAATACTGTTGGCATCCGGCAGCCTTTAACGTGTGAATCGCACTTCTCCATTAACATATTCATATAGTAAGGTAACGTTAGTGGTTTCGTATTACTCATACGAAACCACTAACGTTACCTTACATGTAATTCAATTCACTAATACATGAATATTGAACAACTTATTTTCACTTGAATTCTATGTCGACAAGGATAGATTTATCATTGGCTTGAAGTTAATGAGCCGAATTGCATAAATGAGATTAGCATTTAAATAATTACATAAAAATTGCATAACTGACGATTAATGTATACACAACATAAGTATTTAGCATTTAATTTTTGGCACCCACATGGGGAGACCGCGATTGACGATAAATAAATGTTGGTTGGAATCGTAAGTGAATAAACGCTCCAAAAACGGATGTACTAGTATTAAGATTATTTTTTCATGCATGACCATAACTTTATTTTATTGTTATTATTATTATTTAACAATTTATAGCACTAATTAATACACAATCTTTGCTTAGACCAAACACACGTCGTGTCCTTTACAGTTTTCTATGCTCTTAGAGCTGGATGATTTACGATTTACTCTGAGTACAGTTCATTGATATCGTTATTTTGTGCTTCATTATTATTGGCGAGCTATTAATCACTTTAACAACCTTCCAATTTAATTACAATCAAATCCATTTTATATCATTTCGGCCGAGATGAATACCGAATTGATATCGAATATATTTCAGTCACTTCTTGGTTCCCAGGCAATTTTTCTAATACCAAGTGGCCATAAAGCTGTCACGAAATTATGTCTCAATTAGCAAGTTACACATACGCACATGTTTCTTCCTAGTCAGTCATATTTTCATCCTCATTAATAATCAATGTGCGAAGCTTTTTAACGTTAAAATCTGGTCGGAATGTATGATTAGACGATTGATTGAAAATTGATTAGCACCTAATCGTCATTCTGGGAAAGTGTGGCTATAAATTTAGCAACAATACATTGTGTTGCTGTTGAGTATGGATAAGAATCGTTACCACCTGTTGTGACAAATTAAAAAAGAAGTAACAAAAAAAAAAAAAATATTTCGTTGAGATCGACCACGACTAGGTGCTGACAAGCCTTATAAGTATCTGTTTTGTATTTGGTTTATTGAAATATTGACCGGGGGCACTGGCATATGCTGATGGTAATAATAATAATAACGATGTTTATAGTTTGAGCATTCAGATCTTTCAGATCAAAACCAAAAACGTTTAGTTAAATTGAAATTTCTTTGAATTTTATCACCTCGAATTTCGGATCGGTATAAATTTAATTAGAGAAAAATTCTTTATTTTATCAGAGTTTATTAGATCCGAACTCTATGAATAAGTAAGTCGACTCAGTTTGATGATGTCAATGATATAAATACTATACTGACGGGCATTTCAGATAACAATAACTCGCGGCGTAGATCAGGACTTTACTATTGATCCTTTCATAATAAAAAATTGCGTGTGTGATCACAAGAACTCGAAGCTATGCAAATGTCTTTTTTGAGGAAAAAAAAACTTGCCTTCTGTTATTTTTCAAAGTTAAAACAGGTGAAAATCGACAAGCTCAAAGCTACTGGTTTTTATTTACGTGATTTTCCACATTCATAAATATATTCATATTATATGATTAAATTCAAAATCATATCAGATATAATAAAATAAATGAGAATGAGATGTTCTCCTCACATACAGAACGAACGAATTCGAAATTCTTCAAAATTAAATTTAGAAACTCCGTGAGGCGCTATTCTAACATTTTCTACCATTTAGGTACCTCCTTCTTTCCATGCACGAATCATGTCATTTGTAATACCTGGTAGATCGTTAAACGTTTATCATCCATATCAGGCACTACTAAAAAATTTAAAGAATAAATAGAAGGATTTTTGCGCTGGATATTAAATTTTTTTTTCCGGAGCCCTTCCCTTGCATTCCATTTAAAGATTTTGTTATTAAAAAAATTAAAAAAAATCTACTATTCGTCACCACTACACGTTACTATTCGTCTACTCATCTTCTATTTGTCAAAATTATTCATATGTGCTCGCATTATTCATATGTGAATTCGCTGGGTGTATTTAAATGAAAACCTTTCAAATTTACAGTCCGCTTTTTGTTGGCGCAGGTCAAGTTTCTACTTTGTTGCTTGGGTCGGCCAGGCCTTCCTTTTTTTTATTGAAGACATGTTTCGGCTTATCTCTAGCTGGTTGTGATGTTCTGCGAAATCGCAAAACATTTTTTGCAAAAGGATGCATATCGCTAGAAAGACATTCCAACGAGCTAAAGATATGTAGCTAAACGAGTCCGCTATGAGAAATAAGTAAACCCTATGGAACCCAAGTAATAATCAACAATTTATAAAAATTCTAAAATAAAAATAAAATAATAAAAAATTATTCAATTATTTGAAAAGCTATTTATAAAAGTATTCATCGAAACATTATTTATTGCAATTATAATGTAGAAGTTCTATCGAAAAAGTGAGAATGTCAGATTTGAATGTTGGAGGAACCACTGAAGAATCCTAGCGTATTCAAGAAGTGGTTCAGCAGCAGCAGCTGCTGGTCTTCCACAGAGGATCAACTAGGTAGCCATAAAATTAGAAACAACACTGGCTGGAGATAGACTCTAGCAAGCAATATCATCAACTTAGTCCTAGGGTCGGAGCAGTATACTTTAGAGCCCTTTTTAAAGCTGGTCTTTATATTAAAATAAAGAATTGATTAAGAAAATCCTTGGTTGTTACAGCATGTCCAAATATTGTATAGTTTCGTTGTATAGTGATTGGTAGAGTCTTGAAACAGTGAAAGGATCGATTATTCAATTTTTTTTAACCCGATATGAATATTGAATCATGAACTGCTCGCTATTTTGATTTCATTTCATCGCCAAGATAAGTTGAGATATCACGATAGCAACTAGTTTTCCAAACAAAAACCGATTTTACTTTTGCATTTCAGGTTACTTCTCGCTTCTAGATTGGCGTTACCATACCACCAAGTGAATGTGCCTCGGCGCCTCCGCTATTGCTGTCCCAAGACAGGGGAAAGGAGGAAGGTCTAAGCCGCAGCGCTGACAAGGTTTCACTTGGTCTCAACAGTCATGGAAACAGAACAACAGCCTCGGATTGGATTGAAAAAATTGGCAACGACTCTCGCAACGAATCAAGGATAATTTTTCGACGATTAGACCGTCTAGTACTCGTTCTAGTACCCATCTAGAACGGGATACCAGATAGCACGACTATAAAACGTTCGTCATGTGAAAGTACGTCGTTTTTAATAACGAGATATCGCCAGGAAATTATGAATTACGAGCAGTTTTCATCGTAGACTCTGTTTTCAATCAAAAGTCCATTAACGGAAGAACCTGTGCGATTCCTATTAAGATAACATTTCTTAATGTCAAATGATTGATATTATTGAAGACAAGGAGAAGAGGATCAAGGACGATTTTTTACAGCGCTCTAGAGCGAACGGAAGATACTTTCCCGTGCAACGACATTAAATTGTTTTGGGTGACTTCAAGGCATACATCAGCTGAAAAACGGCGCATAGAAAGACAACTAGAGGACACAGCCGCTATACAGAGACCAGCAATAGACTTTAGACTTCGCTACTAATAGAATTTTTGTAATAAGTTTTTGACATTTCTCGCGCCGAGTGATCTATAGGTGAACTATAGATGATCGAGCATTAAACCAGTCGTTCACATTCTCATACAAAAGAGAGCGCCCACCATCATTCGCGACATATGTTCGTTATGCTACGATGTTTGTAATAAGAACTAGTACCTTCAAAGGTTCAAGTTTCGATGTTGCATCTATAATGGCTGCAAACAAGAGAGAACAGTATCCCATCATACAATTTCTACAGGCGAAAAGAAAGTTATCATATCCACATGCATGTCAGCGGTAAGCTAAGCTAGTCATATCTACATGCATGTCAACGGTAGATACCGTATCAACCTCGTAGATATACACCTTGGCAGGCGGAGAATGGCAGTGGCAAGACCAAAATCATGTGGAGGGTAGTGAGAGATGCGGTAACAAAAGACGTCAGAGAGAGGTCTTGTAGCACTATCCAAAGAAACTACGAAACAACTGGTACGTGGCGTAATACAAAAACTGTGGATAAAAGGAACGAGGCACAAAAAGTACATTCAGTGGCCGAGCCTGCCCAAAGAAGATCTTTAAAACACCCTCCGACGACAAGCTAAGAAAGGGCTCCACAAAAAGAAACATCTCACCACTAACCCTAAGTTTAAACTGTTCAACGAAAACACTACGCTACAGAAACTGAGATCGGTTGTCTCCATCAATCAACTGAAAAAAAGATTGAATCCATAAACAAGTCTTTGCAAAAGTTCACAAAGAGCATTCGTGGGTAACCCAGTCGACATAAGAAGACTCGGCTAATATTTCCAGAAGCTATTCAGAGCGACTCCAACAAAACCTGAAGCTGTGAACATTCCCAAATCAGAACTTGACGCTATAGTCGCATAATTAACTTGAGACGAAGTTCAAGGAGCAGTTCTTGTTCTCAGAAAAAAAAGGCTCCTGTAATAGATGAATTGCAGAGATGTATCTTCTGGTACAGATAGATCTGTCTTCTAGTACAGAACTGCTATAGAGAGAGGAAGATCCATCGAAATATGCTGCTCTGCCGCTCAATATGCATAATGTGATCATAGAAAGAGTTACCAGAGAACTGGTGAACAGTACTATACCAGGTGTATGCATAAGTCTTTCCGTTTATTCTGGCAGATGGCGCCAGTGAAAAGTGCACAGCGTCTTTGCGTCATACGCTATTTCGATTGTCGGACATTTAGCTACAGTCACATACATGATGAGTCCGCCAAAACTATAGTGTTTGTTTTATCGTGCTGATCAATCATATAGAATTTTGTGCCTGAATAAGAGCATTTGAGGCACGCATTGCTTTTCTTATTTACACAAACGAAACGGATGAATCGTTTGTCGCAAAAGACAATCAGTTTTTCTGGCATGGTATTCATAAATCACCTAAAAAAAGGAGAAGCCTATGGCCAGTATTTTGAATAGAAAAATTTTTTTACCTCGAAAATTACGTATTTTTTTACGAAAAAAACAGGGGCAAACTTATGCATACACCTGGTATGTCCTGTGCACAAAAGAGACACAACTTATTGTGTGAAAAGTATAGATGCCTTATATAGAGGCCCTTGATATGGCGTTACTTCGTACGACATATGAAGTGCTTTCCAAAATTTTCCAAAAACATTCGAATTGTGACAAAAATCGAAACCCTTACATTTGCAACGATGCAAACTTCAGGCACCTATATAAACATCTGTCAACACTACTTTGGATTTCTTCGCCACGATAATGCACAAGAACGTATGAGTCAACACACGTGGAACATCTTTTGGCAAAGCTCAAAACATGTAACCATTGGTAACTAACAACCATAACCAAGACTCTGTGAAGTTTCGACATAACCTGTCTGTGAGCTTATGAAAGTAGCATGCAAAAGTGCTCTATTCTGAAATTTAGAAGGCTTTTTTGTAAATTGTCTTTTAAGACAATGAAATAGCCATAAGAGCGCCCATCAACTGAGTGGAGAAAAATTTGAGTTTTTGGTTGCACGGAAATATTATCCAGCGCTAAGTCAGAGACGTACGTTACTTTCACTCATTTTATTTCCATACTAGAAAAAGTTGTGAGGAAACGAGTTATGAACCTTTTCTTCAAAAATCAATTTTTGCTATTTTTTTCTTTTTCTTTTTAATAAAAATTAAATTTTAATTATTCATAAGTAAATATAATTCATTTATATAGTATAATATTAATGTGATTGTTTCTTTATATTTTATTTTGATATCTCACGTAAGCTAATAATGTGAAACAAATAATATAAATTAGATTGACAAGCATTTAATTAGCTGTATAAGCAGCATGAAATTTCCTGGAATAGGACAATAGAAAATAGGACGAAATAGGTCGAGCATTACATTACTTTTACTTTTATTACTTCTATTTCGTGTAGTCCCAAGTACAGTAAAATAAATTAATGAATAATGAATCTCTGAAAATCTTATTTGTTCCAGAAAAATAAATCCTTTCTGTTTGTGAAACGACAAACTATGTTTATTAGATCAATAAAGTAATAATTAACATAATAAAAGTTAAAAAATTGGTGCACAAACTTTTCCCTTCATTTAGGGAGCGGCTACTATGACTTAGTGAGAGTTCACTAACAATTAAATCATTCGTAACAAAATTGATCACCTTCAATGTGATCGAAATATGCACATATGATTTGGATGCCATATTGGTTCTAAAACACATATTTTTACTACGCCTTGACAGGTTGATGCCTTGATGGCTTGATATCCTGACATCCTTGAGCTTTTTAGCCCAGTCAAACACTAGATTGCATAATAGCGTCAATGGTTCAAAATGCGGTGAGTCGGGTCACGATTTCGGTGAACTTCAGGGGTTATATGCAGTTATAATTTTCAATAAATCAATTTTTCGGAATGTACATATGTTTCCGATAAATATTTTCGGCGAGAGACCTGAATTTGTAAGGCCAAGTCAGAGTGTTAGAAAGCAGGTACAGTCAGAACCGGACTGGCAAATAAGTGACTGGAGTGAAGTGATAAAGTTGGAATTGTCAAAAAAGAATGTATCGGGCATGTTAAGAAGTGAATGGGTTCACGACTTCACGAGATGGGTTCACGATATCCAATTTATGAAGATCTTAGCAACGCAAAATTATAGCAAAGGTGTGCTGGTGGATTCACACAAAACAATAATAACTCTAAAAAATGTTCCATGTGGCTCTAAAGTTGTCAAAATAGCAGCTTACGTTGCAGCTGGAATATTTAATGAAACTACAACATCACTTTTGTACTTTATGAATGCATAAGGACTTTCATTAGGCACTGCAACTTATGCTTATGTCGACAAAGAGGACGCAGAGCGTGTGATGATCTCCGACGCGAGCGCATATGGAAGCACGCGAGAAGGAAGAATGGCTCGAAGACAACACCAGATTGACTTATTGGAAGCTACCGAGACTGCACAAGATCCATCTTATGGCCCAGATAGACGATACCGCGTAAGTTGAAAAAAAAATTAATTGTGTGTAAACTACTTCTGAGACTTTAACCGTGTTTTTCTCAAAACGGTATTTTCCCGGTTATTTCCCACCAATTTTGTTACATGATTGACGCGCTATTGTATCTGAAAGTAGGCTCTATTTAAATTACCATCACTTGTAATAAGTAAATACAAAATGTTTCTGCAAAAAAATCATGAAAAAACGTTTATTTTGAGCCTCGCAACTGTGTATAACCCCTTTTTGCTATTTGCACCAAAAATTTATTTATTTTTGTACAATCGGTGATATACAACCAGAAATGGTGACAAGCTGTATATACTAATAGTGAAAAAAAAAGCAGATGTAAATCAGAGGTATAACTCCTCTTCTTTACTTAATTTCTTTTAAGGACTTTATCACGAAAACAAAGTTCAGTTTGATAGAGGGTTGATCAGAAAAAAATTTTGATCATATAAAACAGCGTTCACTATTTTAAAAAACATTAACTTTTGAAAATGGTTTCTGAATAACTCAATGCGCTTCCTCAATATTTTTAAATCTCTGAAAACTGTTTAAAAATCGGTCTTTCCAAAATAGCTCTTTCTATCGTGTTGCTACAATTCCATCCTCGAATTCCTTTCATCAGATCTTTCACTTCAGCGGAGAAAAGAGGAAGAACGCATCTAAATCCTGGGAATCGGGCGTATGATCGATCACATTGAAGGCCTTTTTCCCGGATAGGATTTGTTAAACTTTTAGGTTAAATTGTGTAGAGTATTCATAAGCTTGATGAAACAAGGCTTCTATTTAAAATTTAAACCCATTCATTTTTCTCTGAAGATCAATCAAGTTGCGTCCAAGTGACTAGAATTTTGAAATCTTCCACTTTAATGCCAACGCCTCCGATGGAGCTCATGTCTGACGAGCTTGGAGTTTTGAATTTCTTCTCCATTTCCATGTCATTTAATGTTGCTTAATCTTGAGATCGAAATGATAGATCCATGTTTCGTCGATGATTCCGAAGGAAAAGTTTCCTGATCAGCGTGAAACTTTGCATGATTGATCCTTGAAACTTCAATGCGTTTCCTTCTTTTGTCTTCCGTTAAAATTTCTGGCAGGCAACGGGTTGAGACCTTTTTCATGCACAATTGAAAGAGAAAACTTTCCAGACGGCAACAAATTACAAATAATGTGGCATGGGTATAACTCTCATGAAGTGTGGACAAAGTGAAAGGACAAAGTTGCTTTTTAACAAGAATATTCACCAGGACACCTGGGTTGAATTCAACAGTGACATCAACGGACGGATTAAACGGAATCAACGGACGGATTTTAAATACAAATATTTTTCATGGTAGATTTTTTGAGAAGACATGAATCATGAAATCAAATTGAGTTTTTAAAACTGGTAAGGATCGTTTTAACTTGACGCAGAAAGTTCTAATATATATAAAAGTTAAACGTGATTTTCTCGAAAGTACTATTTTTGTCAATGTGGGCATGACTACAAATCTGCAATGACTAATATTTCTCATCTTAGAATATAGTTTTGTACGCTAATTTATCGATCAATCACGGAGAAAAGATTCGGATAATTGCTTTTTGAATTTTCGAGGTTATTTCAGTTTAAAAATAAGAAAAATTAATTTATGAAAAAATGGCCGCCGTTTTTATTTTATGGCGAATATTTTTTCATTTTGGTCTATCTTGTACGACTTTTTACAACAATTAATACCAAATTTTTTGTTTTTTTGTCCACAAACCGTACACTTATTAATTTTTTGTTGAGAAAATTGAAGAAAATATAAGACTTTTTTCACTTTTCACACTCTACTTTTTTTTTAAAAAAAAAATTGGAAAACATCATAAGGTTAAAATTTCAACCCATCACGTCTCCTTGCAGGAGCGGTTTATTAACCACGAATGAATAGGTAAATTAAAGGAACTGTTGATTTTGAAAATGGAAAATACATGCGTGAAATGCTTGCTGTAGGGTTCAGCTTCATTCAATTTTATTCGAGACAACAGAAAGGTTGGGCAAATTTTTTGATTTATTTTACTTCTAATCACTTCAGAAGCTGGTTAGTAGAACAGCATATCTTACTACTGCTCTCCCTTTAGAATGAAACAGAAACTGGTGAGAACATTTAATAGTTTCTATTTCGGTATATATTCTTGGGAGAGTATTGATATGAATCCTGTCACAGTTTCTATTTTCTTCTAGGGCTTACGTATGTTCGGGATAGTGTTGCTCATTCAAAATCATGACCGAATAGGATCTTTATCATGCAGATGATCAAAATCAGAAAGTAAACTAATTGTTACTATATCGCAAAGCAAAACGCAGATGAAAATCAAAATAAATTTCGTGATTTTCGTTTCTCTGGTTGCAATTTCTGAAATTCATAGACATTGGATATTCGGGCCAAGGCCAAGAAGCCTGAAGTAATATCAATTTCATCGTATTATCAAATCAAAAGCGTCAGCCAAGTTTAATGTCATTACTATGGTTAATTATATGTAGAGTGAATGCAATGTTTCGCCCGAATTCCTTTGGTAATTGTTGCATGTTGCTTGCGAATTCAATTTCAATTTTCTTTCAGCGACGTATCCTTCAAATAACCACCACCGTGGCAAGACTAGACAGAAATTCACTTGCGATCTCGACCGGGGGCAAGATCGCATTATCAAATACTCTACAAAATAAAAAATTTAGCAGCAATTACTTCACACATTTGACTATACAAGTCATGATCAAACGTACATGCAATCCCATTACATCATCGTTGTATGGTAGCAATATTAACTTTGGAAGCCTCTTTCCTTCCTCCCCCAATAAAGTTGATATTTATGCTTCAGATTCGACCATGTCTTCTTGCGTTTGTAGCTCTTCGCGGGCATGTTGCTCCCGATGATTATGATGATGATGATCGCGTGTTTTGGTCTAAAGCATATCTAGGCTACTGTCTTACTAGCGCAAAAATGTTTTTCTAGTATTATTGCACCGATTCGGATGAAAGACGCTCAACAAAAACAAGATCACTCACTGCGAGAATACTCGGAAACAGGAGGCATGACGAAAAAACCTCACTCGGAAAGATTGACCAGTAGACGGTGAAAGATTTCAGTTACGACCGATTACGTTAGAGCACTGACTTGGGAACATCAAAGGTATCATTATTACAGTCAAGAGTTTCGAAATGGAAAATGAAGAAGGCTCGCTCGCGAACGGAAGCGTATTGGAAGATGAAAAACGGGCATAAGGCTTCTGCACTATTCCAGCAGGACAGCCAAGAGAGAGGTTGCTAATTAGGGGCATGACGCCATTCGAGACTGTTGAAACTTGACAACGGGCAAGAGAAAATTGTGTGGAACCTCGTTAGGATGATTCAATGCGCGAAAAAGTACGAGTTTCCGCATGGAGGATTTTATGGCTGCGGTGAACTCCGCGATGTGAACATTTGGGCTTAAGATACTTCGCGATTGATCTCCGCAACAGACGACTGAAATCGAAATTAGATTTTTAACTTAAAAAAATTGCCGATTGCAGCATGGATTGAAGGTTGTTCCATTCGTTTTTTTTTTTTTTGTCAAAAGCCTACAACTTTTGTAATGGTTGACAAGGTTGCACAAGAAACTTTTTAATAATTACAAGAAACAATTTCAAATGCTTTGGATGGCTGTAATGTACAAGTATCGAGACCGAATAGTGAAACTGAATCCTTTTTGATTGTGATGTTGGAAGATGGACAAAAGGATCTTGTTGAAACAATGCTCAACTTCCTTAGGGTAGTAGTTTCATTCGGGAAAATGTTACACCCATCCGAATTTCACGTGAAATGCATTCAAGGATTCCGAAGATGGTGGAATTCAACGAAAACCGAAAAAAAAACAGATTGTAATTCAATATGAGCTGTCGCACGTGTTCAAATCAAAACCCCATACAACATACATATGAAAACATGGGGTGTACCTCGAAGGAGCGTCACAATCACTGTCAAGAGCTATCATACAGTATCATTAGAAATTCTACACATGGTTCACATGTAATGCTCTTATAGCATTTAGTGTCTGGATGCGTCTGCGTACCTACAACAATATATGCGTATTGTCGTTATTGTGATGCCTACCAACGAATTGTCTGCAATTGCCATTATCGTCAAAAGGTGGAAGTTAGTCTGGCATACAGGTAGTAAATCTTGGCTGCAAAGGAACTCTGAACGAACGATTGAAGGGCAAGTGTATGACACAATGGTGTCGCTTGGTGGTTGATGGTGGTGGTTCTGTATGAATTCAACTTGAGGTCGGCGGATCATGTTGATAATCATTGCGATGATCAACGAAAACTACAGAACAACAGACACACACAAAACCAAGTAGCTTCAAGAGTTCAATCGAAAATGTCCATCGAGGAACCACTTCCGGTGCCACCAGTGTTGACGATGATGATGATGATGGTGTTGATACCTTTCTTTTCATTGCTACGTCATATTACGTGGTTGGGATATTCTATATTCATCTTGATTTGACCATTAAGTTATTGTAGATCTATTGTTTGAAAGGAAGTTGAATTTATAATTCACAAATATGAATTATTGTTCGGAACACCCTCGATTACAAATTTTATGCAATACGTTGTACGTGTATAATCCATCATATGGAATGGATTGTTGCATAGAAGTCAGCTGATAAGTCTATGAATTGTTCCTATTAATTATTTAAAACAAATGAACGATTACACTGATGGCCCACACGCACACCAAGCAAATAAATATTAAAAAAACAATTAATGACCCGAATATGTCTCTTGAACAGAATATAATTATGGGTTGGTGCTTTGTACAACATAAGTGACGTGTTATGCTTTCCAAAGCACCATTCCATACCTTAGTTTAGAGATATTACGATAAAATATGTTTCCCACACACATTTCACATCTAAACTTTTAAAAGGTTAAATGTTTTATAGTTGATTGTTTAGGCTTCTAAAAAGGGAATGAATGGATATTTTTATTATTAGTACATTAACCAATATTTTGTATTCAGAATTTCAAAACAAATTTTTAATTTATTCAATTAGCTTGCATATAAAAAAAACTATAAAAAATGATATTGGTGTGATAAAATTATCAAACCACCCTTTTTTCATTTTAAGTTTAACGTTTGATTATTTTTGGTTATATCTTTATAATTTACGAAAAATAATATTCAACCAGAACGGATTTAAAGTCTCCATGAAATGTCTCAGATAGTGATTTAATTTATTTATTTTAGGTATTATAATGAATACCGAAACACTTCATTAGTGCAATGTTTTACTAGAGCTCCAGTACCCATAGTAGTTAAGGCTTGATTTACTATCTAAATGATTTTTTCGCAAAAGACACATAAAATTCAAAATTACTTGTCTGTCTCTTGTTCACAAAATTCAACAATATTTTTCTTTAGTAAGAATTTTTTTATCTATTAGAAAGTGGAAAACCTCCAAAACTGGCAGCTTTTTTTCGTCCACTTTATCAATATACATTTTGAATGATCCGCGCATTTTGATGTTGGTGTAAAGAGAGATCAACGATCTTATAGGTGAGAAAGAGTATGGGTCCACTACTTTTTATAATGTGATGGGGCAAAAGAGGGCAGTCTTATATATATAAACTCCTGAGTATATTATGCTCGTGGAGTCATTCTACCAAAAACAGTACATTTGGTCCATGATTTGAACATGTCCCATGGCGTGTAGAAGGAAAAATCCACCTTCTATCAACTCCTTAGCACCTCGCCTTGCCAAATGGAAGAGGGATCCCTTAGTTTGTTTTGTAGTTTATTGTGCCTTAATGTAATACTTAGCTAAACAGTTGCAACATAAGTCCTTAAGTGTATGAGATTCTGGGTTTGAGATATCATGACCAACTTTTGTCAGTTGGAGTTACGTATAGTGGACGTGTTTATGTTGTATGTTCCGGGTATCCCTTTTCTTCTTTATGAAACTAAGTTATCGAAAATTAGTATATGAGTCTAGTTGGCAACACATTACTTACTGGATAAACTAATTTAAAGTTAGGATAACTCCATATGGACCGCATCTGATAGATCAACTGAAAAACGAGCTCTGTCTATAAGGAAAACATTATACAGAATCTGTTTGTGCAGCTTCTCCCATTGCGGAATAAAAAGAAGCAGAATCATGGTAAACCAACAAAATATGAAAAACTCCACTCAAACAAACTCCCATTCAAATGTTGCGCCTCCTGCGCCTGCGTTTCTAAACAAAGGATTTCTCGAATCATTTTTCCATTGAAAGTTTTAATAACAACAAATATACTTTGAACAAAAAACTGGCAACTGCTACTGATTTGTGACAAAATTATTGCTAATTTTGTTGATAGAAATTTGATAATAAGAAAGATAATATCAAATTTCCAATCTATGGATACTCAAATTAATGTTTCTTAACAGGATTCAACGGATGAAATCAAATAATACACTCTGACAAAAAAGTATCCGGAAATTTGAAATAAAACGCAAAAATATTAAACTTCTTCAATATTTATTGAATCTCCTTCAAAGTATGCTCCATTTGAAGCGATACACATGTGCCAACGTTTTTTCCAATCATGGAAACATTTTTTATAGGCGCTTTCAGGGATGGCCTTCAGCTCCTTCTGCGAATTTTCTTTTATGGCGTCTATGGAGTCAAATCTGGTTCCCCAGAGCGGTAATTTCAGTCTGGAAAAAAGAAAAAAGTCATACGGAGCTAGATCAGGCGAATAAGGTGGCTGGTCGATGGTATTTATCGAGTGTTTGGTCTTAAAATCGTTAATAATCGTGGGTCGATGTGACGGTGCGTTATCGTCATGCAAAATCCACGAATTGTTTTGCCACAAATCCGGCCGTTTACGGCGAATATTTTCACGCAAACGTCTCAAAACAGTTAAATAGAAGTCCTTATTGACCGCTTGACCTTGCGGAACGAATTCATGATGAACCACAGCACGAATATCGAAGAAAACAATAAGCATCGTCTTGATTTTCGAACGACTTTTGCGAGGTTTTTTCGGTTTCGGCTCATTTTTTCCCACCCATTCAGATGATTGTTGGCTCGTTTGTGTGTCGTATTCATAGACCAATGTCTCATCACCAGTTATGATCCGTCCCATGAACGTGGGATCAGAATTCGCACGATCTAGCATGTCTGCAGCTATCTGCATCCGGTACTGTTTCTGAAGAAAATTCAGCTCTAACGGAACAAGCCGAGCGGCGACGCGCTGCATGCCCAATTGGTTCACCAAAATCAAACGAGCGGTTTCACGAGAGATGTTGAGATCACGAGCTATCTCTCTAACACTAGCATGAAGATTTTCCAGCACAATTTCCTTAATTTTTTCGACGTTATCGTTGGTTGAAGAGGTCGACGGTCGTCCTGAACGAGGCAAATCTTCGACGATCTCCCGACCGTTTTTAAAGGCTTTGTGCCATTTGTACACTTGGGTTTTCGATAAAACAGAGTCTCCATAAGCCTTTTCCAGCATTCGCAACGAGTCAGCACACGAAATTTCGTTCAAAACACAAAATTGGAGACAAACTCTTTGTTCAATATTTTTTTCCATTGTAAAATTCGCAGACTACCACTGTGGTCGACTGGTTTCAACAGCTGTCGTAAACAAACTAGTTGACAGACCGCGCTCATGTTTGGCATAGTAATTACGGACAGTCCTACCAACATACAGAAACTTCAAATACTTAAAAATACTCAACGCGGACAATTTAAATGAGAATTTTCGGATACTTTTTTGTCACAGTGTATATGATAGATTTAGCACTTGCCATTAGTATTGTATATATGGCCAGCAAATTTGCATATCTACTTTAGATATTTCAGAAAATATTTGCTATGATTAGTAATGGAAATGCATTCTGAAAATTGTGGAAGGTAATTATGTATGTCTCTGTAGCTGAGAAAAACGTCTCATCCTTAAAAATTTTTAATAGAATACTAAAAGGTAAATTTTGATACTTCTAAGGATGTGTAACTGGCATAAGTCCAAAATTTTAAGAAATTTCAATGTGAACGAATCCAGTTGCATTCAGTGTCCATTATTTTGGATTCGAATCGTGGATACACGATTTTTCGATTATACACGACGCCCGCCTTAATATGAGCTGACATGCAGTCATACCTTCGACTTAAAATCATCAGGCAACCACTATGGGGTACAAGCCTGATTTTAGACACGTAAAGGACTCTACCGTTGGCCTGTTTAGACGACAATCACCAAATTTCGCAAGAAGCCAGTATTAATTTGAAGAGTTTTTTTTCCGTTTATCGAATTTCCTTATCCCTGAACCTAGCGAAGGGATGAAATCGATGAATTTGCATTAGACGTTTGTCGCCAAAAGCTAGCCTGCACCTGTCTTTTTATAATGCCAATTAAAAATATACCATGCTTCTTATTGCGATTTAATTTAACCTCATAATTCATTGGACTTGCAATCAAATTGTGCTCTAGTAACGTGAAAGATGTAATTTGATAAAAAGGCAATAAAAAATCAAAATACATATTGAAATATAATTTTTTTTTGGGTTTGATGAGGATATTTATGTCTCTTAAATTTTATTTGTTTTCTGAATTTCGACAGAAGTATTTTGAAATTTGATAGCAATGCAGCCTCAAAGAATTTTATTTCCCAGCACACTCTATCTCAAAATCGGCTTGGAGTTCCATAAATCGTTGCGAAATCATTAGTGTTAAAAAAATTCATCTTATATGACAGTTTTTCTTTTTATTTCTTGCATTTTTCGAGAAAAGTTGAAACCATTCCTCCAAATTACCTTATTTTATTTTTCTATAATCGTATTCTAACGATGGTATCATTTCTTTCTACTTTCAATAGAACTTTAATTTATGACTTATCGAATTCGAAACCCACGTATTTAAATTCCTAATACATTATTAAATTCATATAAGCGTAGAAGCAAACAAGCCACCACACATTAAAATTATTGATTATAGATACAAACCATCTTCATATTTCGCAACTGACAGCAGTTTAAAAGATTAGAAATAAAATGAGAAATAATGAAATTTGAAACTATTCTTTTTTTGAATTTATTTTCAACGAAAGTACGTTTGTCAATTTAAGGTTGATCGAGCAGATTTTGAATTTGCGTGCAAGCTGCTTTGTTGATGTTTTGAATTTGAAATGTATATGAATCTCACTTTAGACACGTGAGTAGATTCAACGCAGCACATATTTGATACATTACATTAAAATTGCCAAACATAAGAGTATGAATATTGGGGAAAGGGCTGCACAGAGTAGTCGATGCATGCCAATTTAGGCAATAAAATCATTGAAATGAGTTAATTTTATCGATTTTTATTATGCTTAGACCTGCTTTCGGATTGAAATACGGGAGTGTGTTGGAAAGTAACTCCAAATAAACAAAAGGAACGTCATGAATTGTTCTTTGAGTATATTTAGTCACTAAACTGCAACCCTTACGAGTCAACATTCGTTAAGTGAAACACCATAACGTCCATTAATGAATAAACATACAAAAACTTTAATAAAGATCTGGAAATATATTTAAATTCATTCGTTTCATGCATGCAAAAAGTAAGAAGTCTCTCTGCATATATTCCAAGTATGTGTATGTTGTCTGTTACATTGCACATATCAACGAATGTTCATGGTCGAGTTCATTTGAAACGAAGAGAGTCTCATTTGTAAGGTGCAAATATGCATAAGTATACATACATTTAGATACAAGGCCCGAGCTTCAGACCATCCGCGGCAACTATGTTAAAAGCAGTGACCAACAAAATTTGAAACCATTGAACAGATTCACTATTTTACACTATGGAGAGCCCGAAATAAAAGTGGGACCCTTGCTTTGCAGTACATCTGTATTTCGAAACATATCAAATTATCGAAATTTAACAAATATAAAATAATTTTCTGTAAGAAAGAACATCAGATATCTGAAATATTCTTGACGCAGTTGCCATTATCTTAACTTCTTTGAAATTAGCATTGAAAACCAATATCAGAAGCTCGAAGGCAATATCGAACTTTCAAATCTTCAAAAATTTGCGGAAATTGGCGTTTACACCAAAGGTGAACTGTTCCTTTGTCATTAATTACATGTTTTTATATATATTAATTATTAATGCATTATTGCTCTTACCTGAATAGCACCTAACATACCAAATTTGGATAGCGCAGGCTTGCATTTGGAAATTTTATAGAACTTGCATCAATTCGAGAAGAAATTTCAATTATGGAAAAAAAACCTTGATTTCGTGAATGTCGCGTGCATTCGGACCATGTCAAAAACAAAAAAACAAAAGAAACTACAAAATTAGCCAATAGGTTGCCTCGATTACCATTTCACAACACACATACACCTACCATCGACCGGATATTGCCTGCCACATGTGAAAGACAATCAACAATAGAAAAAAAATTATATTTCTATTTGGAAATTTCATTTTCTGTACCTAATTCGCGGGAAAAGTTATCATTTCCTCCGGATTCTCGTCTATCAACGATTTTCACATCAATAATCAATTTAACAAAACTTACGAAACCTTTAAAATACTTTTTCTGGCGATTTCAACTCGTTAAAACGAAGGGGTTTCATCAACAATCCCAAACGACCTTTAGAAAATTTCTATATAAGGAATTGCCATCCGGGTATTAAATGAACAAAAGTTAAAATTTGGTGGAGTATATGATTAGAGCATCCATAAATTTCGGGCGTCATTATTTATGCAAATCTAAGTGAATATGAAATAATTTTAGGACTTACCACTTTGATGAATCGAATAATTATTGATTTTATCACTAGAATACTCTTGGCCCAATTGACTCGAATTTAATCTTTGATTACCTAAGTAGTCAGCACACACAGCCTCATATGAATTGGATTGAGGATCTTCCATTGGTTTCTCACATTCTGTAATTGAAATAAGGACATGAAACTCAGAATTTGTGTAAGAAAATATTGTATAGCTTAAAATTTTAAAATCAAATTTAATCATACAATTTTTAAGTTCAGGCAAAATATGAAACTTGTGAAAAATGATGAAAAATTTACTTTCTTCCCCATTTACAGATTTGAGTTTTATTTTAGAACAGAAAGTTGTTTCGGGACGATGTGTTACCTTCTTCAGTGTCAGCCCTCTGTTAAGTCTTGTTAACACTCGACCATCAACATCTTTAAGGCTGCGAAATCCTAAACACTATTTCGATTTCGGATTTTGATTTTCAACACTACTACACTGTGTTAATTTTCTCGTGTTGAAAAGCACACATAAGATTTCAAAAATATTTAAAAAGTCATAAATGTATGTTCTTCGATTGGAAATAAAACATTAAGATAGTAACACAAATCTGAATCAGAATAAATCATTGAAATCAGAAGATAAATGTGAATCAGAATAATTGGTCATTTAATTTTTTAATGAAAAAGCGGCAAAATGGTATGTAGTGAAAGCTCTTCAGATTAAAATCTACATAAGTCCTTCGCGAGTCTACAAGATACATACAAATAATTATATGGATCCATTTTCTTAGAGACTAAGTGCGTTGAAATGGATAGAACAACGCTATTAAATTTCATTTTAGACATCCCAGACGGTGTTTATTTTTTCATTTTTTCAGGAGTCAAATCTCCTGGGATCTTTTGGCTCATTTCAACTAAGTTTAGGATACTTTATTTTAACCAGTCTATTGTTCAGCTACGAGGGTGGGTCAATTAGAAAAAAGCATTGAAACAATTTTTTTTTGGGTAATTTTTTTTTTAATTTTTCAACATTACTCTTCGGAGCTCAATACACTTGGTTAGACGTTTCTCTAATTTTTTTAACCCGTCAGAAAAAAAAAGATATTGGTAGGTCCTTGAAATAAACATTTGATTGATCGATTACTTCTTCATTTGAAAAAAAAACGCTGTCCAGCGAGCCATTTTTCAAGTTTGGAAATGAGAAAAAGTCACTGGGGGCTAGATCTGGCGAATACGGTGGGTGGTTGACCAATTCGAACTTTAATTCTTCAATTTTAGCCATTGATAGTGTGAACACGGGCATTGTTCTAATGAAAGAGGATTTTTTTCTGTTTACATGAGGCCGTTTTATTTGAATTTTTTCTTTTAGCTGGTCCAATTAAAATGGATAAAACTCCCCTATTATTGTTTTTCCTTTTTCCAAATAGTCAACGAAAATAATTCCATGTGCATCCCAAAAAACAGTAGCCATAACCTTACCAGCTGATTTTATGGTTTTCGCCTTCTTTGGACATGGTTCGCCTTTAACAATCCAATGCTTTGATTGTTCTTCAGTCTTGGGAGTGTAGTAGTGTATCCATGTTTTATTCTCACTGACAGACCAACGAAAAAACTCACCTGGATTACGTTGCATGAGCGACAACAGAGCTTTAGAGGCAACGACCCTATTGCGTTTATTGTTGACTGTGAGCAAACGAGGCACCCATCTTGTCGATATCTTTTTCATACCCAGTTTGTCATGTCAAATAGAAATGACGGTACCTTTTGAAATCCCTGTAACCTCAACTATCTCACTCAACTTTAATCTTCGGTCACTTAACGTCATATCGTGGATATTATTGATCTTTTCTGGCGTAGTCACCTCTATAGGGCGTCCTGAGCGTTGTTCATCCTTTGTTGATGTACAACCACGTTTAAATTCATTTAACCAGTTATAAATAATTGCAAATAAAGGAGCAGATGTGCCGTGAACTAAATCCAACTCATTTCTTATTTCTTTTGCTGTTAAGCCTTTTATATGAAAATGTTTAATAACTGATCTAAACTCCATTTTTTCCATGTTTGTAATCAAAAAAAAATTTTTTTTTTCAATAAACGAGAAACACACGACAACTTAACCAATCCGGCTGAAACGTCACGGCATACCTAGTCAATAGTGTCACTGCATAAAAACGAACCACTTATCGTGCTAGTCGCGCCATCTGTTTGATTTTCTATGGACTTACTGACCTACCCTCGTAGCTTATTTATGTGTTTTTTTTTGTGTAATGATACACATTAAACAGAAAGAAACCAATTTATGAGGTTAATAACATTGAATTCCAATTACGGAAATGTAAAAATTTACTTAGGAAATGTAGAATTGATAACTTTGTGATTCCACCGAAATATGAAGTGTTTTGCACAGAAAAATCTAAACCACAACAAATTTAGGAGAGATGTAACCAACTGATTTTTACCCTGAGAACCTTTTTAAAAACTAAATTTTTTTTTCTTCAAAAAATTAGGTGATATTCTTCTAATTGTTTGCTCTTTTCGGTCTCATTAACTGTGTTACATCTTTCTGCGTTCGCTTCTACCAGGACACAAAAAACAACGAACAAGCCTTACGTTCAGCAAAGTGTTAGCAGAGGAGCGATTTTGTGATATAATTTTCATTAAAGATTTATTAAGGTAACTCTATTTTTTAAATTATTCTTATCATTTTGGTTAGAATATTTTGGCCAATTTAATGTTTTTATGTTGTAAAGCAATACCTAGCAATGTCTAAAGAAATTACTGATGGTATCCTTTATTTAACCTCTACACTACGATTCGTGGCTCAAACGTACTGATCGTCCCTTAAAGATGATACCTGAACACGGCGTCCTTTGACCACCCTTATGGACAAACACTTTGCCAAACATACAAAAAAAAACATTTTCAGAGGCCATAAAATAAAAAAAGTTATACCAGGTGGCAAGGAAGAGACCGTATTTGGAAATGGTAGCAGAAAATGTCCTTTAACGTGGGAAAATGACGAAGCTACCAATGAAACATTTTTGGTGTAATGTCCGCATATGATAAGCAGAATAAGTAAAGGATTTTTACCGAAGAAAGGTAAATTTTTCTTGAGTTAGACTGGATAGTTTTTCTCCTCAAGGGGGAGAAGCGTCAAGAAATTCATGAAATTTAGCAAGACACTCGAGTCTAAAAAAAATTATATATTGCAAATAAAGTATACATGCAAATATATTGCATATTGAACAAAATATTACTGAACAATGAAATATCAAAAATTTGCCTTTTAATTATTTTACAATGAGATTATGTTCTGAAATTTTTCTAGAACTATCTAGAAGTTTTCAAATAATTCAAATCGTGAAAAAAAATCGATATAATATCGTTTGCAAAGATCTAAAATTCACACCACATTCCACCGATTTGTGGATAATTTGTTGCCTCACAGCCTATTACCGGCCCGTCATTTTCGGACAGTAGTAGTTGACAATTCTCTATGGCTGAATATTCTAAAAAACATATGTATCTACTATTAAATTTATGAAAACATGCTTGGGATTAGTTTCTCCTTATATTGTAAGAAATTTCTTCAGAATAATTTGTGGAGGATTCGAACTCTGAAACTCTAGTGGAGTCGAGGAAGGAATTATTGTTCTTATCACATAAAATATTATGTTCACAGAATATTTCGTTTACGATGAGTTTGTAGAAAAGTTCAATCAACCACCTCGCATGAATGCTTGCCTCTATACAAGAATCATTCAAGCTATTCACAATTTACTATACGCTATATTCCTTCTTGTCGCTCACGGTAATGTCATTATTTAATTTTATAAAAACCTTTCACATCAACCAATTAATGCTAAGAATAAACAATATTAAAATAAAACTCACCTTATTTATAAATCTATTTTCATTGAGGGCAAATCACCTCCCACCCCCACCCCATCTAAGGATTTTTCCAAAATGAATTAGACGTTGCAGAAAATGCAAAAATTATTCTCGATATTATCCATGAAGCAGGAACTCATCGGGGCAAAATGAACATAAGGCTTTTCCACTTAACCAAATATTAGATGAATATATTTTTATTCCTTCGAAAGGTGACACAATAAGGGCTCTTGCTGCATTGATGACAAAACTTCAGGACCTATGGTACAATTTAACCCAAGAACTCCCTGCCGAGCTTGCGGCGAGAAAGAAGAAGGTACAGAACACTTCCTCCTAGATTGCCCGAGTCTGGCCAACAAACGCCTTACTTGGCTGAGGTGTACTGACGAAACAGAGTTGGAACACTTGGCGACCACAGAACTGGGGGAACTCCTTTGCTTCTGTAGGACGACAGGATGGACTATCTGTAAACAACACTACTACACATGGGGAGCTAAGGGCCGATTTCTGGCCTATGCTAATTTCCAGCAAGTGGACCCAGTACAGCAACAATATTAATAATAACCCAAGAACTTTCGAACAGATCCTAAAAATTTTTTTGCAAAACAGTGAATGGAATTATACTTGTCAATTTACTAGATTTTTACTAATAAATTGCTATTTCGAGTCGCAATCTATAGTTCCAAGTCGGATTTGATACAATTTACAGTGAATCCTATCAAGCGAAGCGAGTCAATAGACTCCATTGAAAAGGTTTCCGATTTACGTGACGATTTCAAACTGATCCTTCGGAACAGAGCTAACTAATATTATGCTGAACACAAACGTTTCAATTTGCTCCTTTTGCTTGTTTTTTCTTGTTTTCTTTATACTCAAAGGATATCTGTTGGTTTCTTAAAATGTTTCTTCCGATTTTAACTATCCTGACACAATTAATTTGTAGGAGTCTGAAGTTTGCAGAACCGCACACAGCAGCGTGTGTGCATCTCTGTCCTGGAAGCGACTAAAAGTGAGGTCATGGTGTGGCTTGTTAAAGCGCTGATCCGAAACTTATTGAATTAGTTAACGAATACGTATTACGTATTTCAGGAGCTACTTGTTCACTTCTTGTCAGAACCTTTCCTTGCAGATTTCCCACAATATATCTTACTTAATTTTTTTTTCCAGATTCCATACGACGGGTAGATAAAATCCTAAAAGCAGTGTGCGTTGAGTTCCCAGATTTCAACAAATTAAAAACGCTGAATCTATCACTACTTATGATTAAATGCATGCCAAAATGTGCAAAAACTAGTCAACGAGATGCGCAAAATAATTGCAGACTCGACTAACTTATAACATCGCGAAATGATTTGTCACGGAGTTAGGAAACATAAAAACGGGAGCTCAATCAATTCGTAACAACCAGAAATTATCCCACAAGTTGAAGTAGGTAAAACTCGAAAAGGAAGCACTATTAGCGCTTCGACTTTCGAGCCCTATTTCCCAGTATCCCTATGGAAGATGGTAAAGGACACTTAGAAGATAATTTTATGAAGAAAGATAACACATGAAAATGGAAAAGAAGAGTGAAATACTACATCACATTTGCAGCCCTCTACATGAACGAGAACTGTTCCTCATTCAGAGGTTAGTTTTATAAAACGACTTCAGGAATAGTTGTTGAATTCGCTGTTGAGCGAAAATAAGCTGGATGCATTATAAATCACATCTGTCATTTGAGTAAGCTACGTAGATAAAATATTCGCAGTGGTAAAGCAGGATGAGTTACAAAACACACTCAAAAAACTCGTGATTCCACGAAAAAATCCAATTCACCATAGAATAGGAACCAACAAGCAACTTCCTTTTCTAGATATCAATATCTGTAGATCAGATAGCAGACTCGAATTTGGCATATATAGGAAACCAGGAATAGAAGGACTAGAGACCACTGGCCTATAGGTTGCTGTACCATGCTGTGATACGCTGCTGACTTTTGCTGCTGGCAATGTTTTCATGTTGCTATCATGACCTATAGAAGGCCAGCAGCAAAAGTCAGCAGCGTATCACATAATGGTACACCGATTAGTTCAAATTCTGATAGCAAAGGAAGGATTCAAGGAAGAAAGGAAGTACATACAGGAACAATTATAGTAAAACGCTAGTGGAAAATATTATCGTGTCAGAATTAAACTACATCAAAGCAAACTGACATCCCTTTTTATTCAGGAGAATAAGAAAAGTGAAAAGAGGAAAGCGTGCATCAGGTATTCAGAAGTTGCGACCGAACTATGTTTAGCAATAAAGAAAGCTGGTATCAAGACAATCGAGTAAGCGTATACAACTCAAGAATAGTCTGAAGTCGCTAAAAGACAGGATGACGTTGCTAGAAAGGAGTGGAGTATACAAAAATTGCATACCCTCAGTGTCCAAAAGTGTATATCGCCCAAAAAAGAGACTGTCTGGAACACGTCGAAGAAGAAAAAAAAGTTGATAACACATATTTTGGGAAAACTTCAAGGAAAGGTTCAGTAAACACTGAAGAGGGGTATTTCTTCTAGTATTTCTCGAAATACGCGTACTTGTTCACTAATTAAAACTTTATTTGGTGGTAGTAAAATAAAGAGAAAGCATGCTTCCATGACTAAAAGCAATCTTTCATTCTTTATTGACATCAGCAAGGATATCAGATAATAGCAAACCTACATGCTATCCTGGAATTTCCTTGGCTCCTTACAGTTTCTTATAGCTCGGAAATATAGTATTTATAACGAACTTAATATATAGATAGGAAATAATATAATACCTTAGCGACAGAGCTCTGAAATTAATTGATATAAAAGAAAGCCACATTGAAAGTACGATATCATAGTTCAGGTGCCCTTTTGAAATAGCCACAAAGGATTGTCCTACACTTTAATCAACTAAACTCTTATCGACGATGCAACCATCTTAAAAAATTTAGAACTAAGGATTAACCAACGCTTCTCCCCTTACGCTCATTTCAAGCTGAACACGTTTTCAGATAGGATTCTAACAGAGATGTTAAATAGCAATAGTACATCAGCTATTTTAATTCATAAACAAGTGATTACTTTATACTTATGGTACCATTTCTTATTATATACAGCGTGGGCCATCTAGCGTTTTAAATTTGAACTATCTGTATTTCGACATTGGAAACGTCAAATACCATTCGAAAAGTGACAGATATTCAGTAAAAAGTATAAAATTTACGAAATGGGTCGCTATTCGCTAGAAGAAAACTGGGAAATATTGAAAACTTTTTCCCAAAGTGGTGAGTCTTCAACCCAAACTGAGAAATTTGGCAAAAAAAATGGACAGACAAAAAGTGCCATCAGTTCAATTTGTGCAAAAATTTGTCAAGCGTGTGCGTGAAACTGGCTCGTTGGTGGATAAACCAAAACGTCAACGACTACGACTGTGGCTGAAAGTGTTAGTGAAAATTCATCCACCCTCAACTCGCTGTCGATCACAAGAATTGAACATTCCACGAACAACTTTGCGACGAATTTTGCAACAAGACCTCGCTATGAAGCCATATAAAGTTCAATTGCTGCAGCAGCTGAAGCCACTTGACCATCCGAGCCGTCTACAATTCGCAGATCGGGCGGAAGATCGTTTGACCGAGGATGGTCAATTTTACCGAAAAATCATCTTTTCGGACGAGGCTCATTTCCATCTCGGTGGTTACGTTAACAAGCAGAATTGTCGCATTTGGGGCACAGAAAACCCGCACATAATTGTCGAGAAGCAAATGCACCCAGCACGAGTATAGTGCGCACTGTATAGTGCGGATTTTGGTCTGGTGGAATCATCGGCCCATTTTTCTTCGAAAATGAAGAAGGAGCCGCCGTAACCATCAATGGTGAGCGATATCCCGCAATGTTATCCGAATTTTTCTTCAAACAAATTGAAGAGGAAGACTTGGACAACATGTGGTTCCAGCAGGACGGCGCTACGTGCCATACAGCAAACGCTACACTCAATCTTTTGCGCCCTATCTTCGAAAATCGCATAGTCAGCAAAAGAGGTGATGTGAATTGGCCTCCCAGCCTTTTCTTTGGGGAGCTGTTAAAGATAAATGTTACGCCAACCATCCAAAAATAATTCAAGATCTAAAGTACGAGATTCAAGCTGCTGTTGCTGCCATAAGGCCTGAAACAATCGAGAAAGTACTCCAAAGTTGGGTAGATCGGATGAGCTAGTGTAAACTCAGCCGTGGTGGTGATCAAGTCGTTTTTTATTGACTTTTTAAATTTAAAATTTTATATGGCCCACCCTGTACTTTCATGAATACTTCAGGATTCTGTATCTTAAGAAATTCTCATAATTAATTTGCTCCAAATTCATTTTTCCGAAATAAAATAGTAATATGAGGTGCCTGAAGTTTGTAGCGTTGCAAATGCATCTTTCTCGATGTTCTTTTTTGAGATTTTTCCGATGATAACACTGAAATGTAATGAATGAAAACCAAGTTGGGAGCAAAAATTGAAAATGACGAAAGGTTTTTAAGAATTTCACATTCTGGTAACTGTCCAGTACGTTCTAAGATGGTAAAAATTTCGGGACGGCTGCATTTGCAATGATGCAAACAAATTTTCTTCGTAGTTTCATATGTCAATCATAAATTTTATTACAAAACAAAATACGAATAACTTTCCAAAATGTGAGATATATTATAAAAACAAATTTTGCATACAAAGTGTTCATGTAGGGACCGATTTCAACAGTCGGTAAAATTTTTATTTTCCTTTTTTTACTTCAACATACCTTTAAAAATCAGCCTATAAATTCAATTTCACCCTTCCTTCAAATGCGCCACTGAAAAATCGAATCATTGGAACTCAGGTCAAATTCGATTTGATTATTGTTCATTGAATTTTCTTTAGGACGATGGCGGACTGCAACGATTCACCTTTCCTGTCGACGGAAACTAAGAAAGGTATTCAGCAAGTTGCTTTTTTCCGGTACGAACAAGTTGATGTCCTTGTGAGTGGCCTTCAAACAACTCAACCGTGTAGCAGGACAGCAAAGTCAAAGAATAACATCTGATCAAGGTGAGAATTTTTTTCGTATGAAGGATTTTTCAAAGCGAAGGCGCGAGTCAATGTTGGTGAAAGGGCTTTTGGGGAGTTATGGTTTCAGGAATTTGGTCCTAACAAGCAAATCTTGTCAACATCAAAGCAGAGTAACGTTGGTAGTTCGGAGCATAATTTCACCAATTGCAAAAGAATTTGATTTAACAAACACATTTGACCATTCAAGTGTGTATAACAAATTTTCTAAACATCTCAAAATGACAATGGTTTGCGACTAGCGCTGAGTTTCATTTCAATCCACGTCCAATTTATTCGACGCGACATCATCATACCATTATTGTTTTCAATTGAAGCCACTTATAGGTGATTTACTTGCACTCAATGGATGAATGAATGAATGAATGAATGCGAGTGAGTCTTATTCTCCAAATGTATTATTCATTTTTGCTATCATCAGTGTCCTCTCGCCTGATTGCTTCCACTGCTGCCTACAAGATTCAGATGCGGGTATTTTTAAGACTCGGTCACAGTATAATCATTGCCGAAGCGCTAAGCACCATAACGTCATTCCATGCTGGACTCACTTCTTTTACTCCTCACTACTAATCTTTTATGCATCAATTTACGTTTCGACTACTTAAAATGATTTCATGAAGTGATTTCGATTTATGGCTCAACTTGACTATTTTGTCCACTCAAGTCTTATTGTTCTTGGATGAATGAATTAGAACCGGGAGGGTCAAGCAATTATTAATGCTTGTTTGGAAGTAGTTTGAATTATGCCGAAGATTACTGGGTGATCAATGACAAAAAAAAACAAATACTTAAGCATTTGATTAAGTGACATAAATCAAATTTGTATGATATCAGTTCATGGGAAAGCTTGTTTTTATTTGTTGTATTAAATATACGTGATTATATAGGATAACATTCAAAATTAAGAAAAAGTTCACTCACCTTTTTGTAAAATTTCTAAATGTTCCCATAAAATATCACCAGTAAATGGTGGCGCAATGGCCAGAAACTTTTCACGTCCTAGCGCCACCATATCACGACCGCGCATCCTTAAAAATGGTTCTATATTTGTTGATTCTAATGAAAATTCTTTAATGGCCCACTTCAACCAATAGCTAACATGTTCTGCAGTCCATTGTCGAGGATCTGTAAAAATGGAAATGAGAAATGTTAAGAGACAATTTTTTAATTCTCTATAAAAATTTAAACTATGCTAATCAAATTCTTACCACGTTATTCCTTATGAAAGCAGTGAAAATAATTAGAATCGAATTAATCCGAAATTCATGAATTTTAAATTAATGTTACGTTTAGATTCATTTTCATAAAGTGTAAGGATGCTATTGGATTATTAGAGTGATGATGTACATTAAAAATTAAGAACAATAAAAAAAACATTTAACAATGCAACACAGGCTGCAACTGGGCGACATTAAGGGATTATCGTGATAAGGTAGTGCTGTGTTAACCTTCAACCACTTTCAAGGAACAGAAAATGGAATGTTATGTGCAGACTTTTGCAATCACAGTTTGAAAGGAACAGATATTAAGGAACCCGTGGTATGCTTTAATGTCATTCAACAAAATGAACATTTAAGCAACGAATAGAAAAAAAGGAAGAATCAAGTAGCTGTATCTACTAGGAAATGATCAGGACCTTAAGCATATCTCAAGAATTCCTGGAAGAATCTGGTGTTCGTCGCAAGCAGCATCTTCCATTGGAACTTGCATTGCATTGCTTAGAAAGGTTTGCTCAACCAGTTTGTAAGAGATTTAAGTGATTGATTTAAACTCCCTTATTAGTCAATATTGTCATGATAAGGATTCTAATGAATGTTATATCTGCTGTCAGCCTTGAAAACATCGCCTATTTCCGATTGGAAGGAAGAACGAGAAAATAGTTTTTGTTCGGGTTTGCTCTCTGCGGTTTTTTGGAAGAAACTTATGAAATCTAGGTGTGTAAAGTTTGCATCGCTGTCAAATTTAATCAATATTTTTTGGGTCGATGATTAAACTGAAATGAAACGCTCGTAAAGTGTAAAATTTATCAAAATTTCAATTTAAAGTATTAAAAATACATTCAAAAGGCGAAAAAAATTGAAGGCTGTTGCGTTTGCAACGATGCGAACTTAAGACGCCTTGAAATCTTTCCATATCAAAGCCGACCCCTCTATAAATATTTTTCGAAGGACAGCAAATATTGTCCTAGTCAGAGACTGGTCAATCCAAGAGCAATTCTATGGAGAATTACTCGGCCTGATCCGAGGAGAAAACAAGTTCCGGAAAGGAAAAACAAGATAGCACCGGCAATTCATCGGTGGAACTATATTAAAAACCAGCCCATGTAATATCTCTGCCAATGTGTTAATTTTTCTGACTTTTTTCGATGGTTGGGCAGTATTAATATTAAAAAATAGATACAAATAAGTACGGGTTCTAATAAAAAATGTGTAAAGTGCAAATAATTCAAATAAGCAGCAATAATCTATAAAGAAGTCCAAGAAACCCAAAGAAAAAATCAAAATGTGATGAACTTCTGAGACCACTTTGATTACATCGATGAAACCTCTGACTCCTCCCAAACAAGACATTCACTTTGCCTGATACCAAGGATCCAGACCTGCAAAGACGCATACGACCAGCAAATTGCGCTCCAAATACGTGGTGATATTTATCGACACTCCAAAAACTCCAAAAACACTGTTGAATGTTTTACCAAATACCGGACCATTGACAACTGAAAACTTCGAGAACTTTGAACTTGCAGAAATAACATTACACCTCCTAGCAGGTCTTCTGTTTTCCATTGAAAGTCGCATCCGATATCCCTAGTAGAGCAAATCTTTTGTGAACTGGAAATGATCAACCGAAGTTGCTGAACAGAAAAGTGTGTGTCAGACGATCCGACACGATTAAGGACGAGACATTCACTAAAAAAAAGACTTACAAATAAACCAGGAAATGTTTTAGCAGTCTTATCAAAAGTAATTAGAGCAGCTGATAGCTCACGGATAACGTGGACTATTAGAAAGCTACAGCTTAAACGTACAGAACTCAGCGCCTTACGGATGTCCTGATAATATACATTAAAAAACATGTTCATAAGAACGTGAGTTCTTCTTCCTCATCACTTGTTCGCTATGACATTTTCCAGTAGGAAATACCAGCGCAGTGGCCAGCCTACACCAGCATGGAATCGGATGAGACTCTTTCTTCTATGTAGGATGGCCAACGACGGAAACACGTGGCATTTCAGTAGATGTTTTGCTGCTGGAGTTGCTTTGCTCAGGGAACACAATGCCTGCTTGTCTGAAATTTCCTTCAGGGAGTCGCTGTGTCCATTTCGCTTGATATAAATTAAATACCTCATCACGTAAGAGAATAGATCTATCGTAGCGATCCGTACTTCTGCAGATACATCTACATGGCATTTTTGACGGCTTCAAGACGGTGGCTTCTTACACTTTTCGAACATATACAGGTATACAGCCTTTCTATTCACCACTTGCTGAGCAAATGTCACTATTCCAGAAAAGCCTGATTGCGCCAGGTGTAGGTATCTAAATGTTAAAAAAAATCCCGAATATCTGATGCCGATAAAAAGTGATTATCTGGAGAAACAGAGCTTCTTCTTTGACATAGAAAAAGAAGTTGATTTAAATCAGTTATCGGTCAAGGCCATGTTACACTGACCAACAGTGGCAATAACACATGAATTCATGTATGTAAAAATGTTTTAGCTATTTCCTATATTCATTTTTTTAATTGGAAACGGTTGAAACCAGTTAGTAATTGGCCCTAGCTGATGTGGCACTGGTCAGCGTTTTTGATCCTGTGTTTGTCAATTTTTGTCTTGTCTTAGGTTAGTCTGTATCTCTGTGCTGTTACTAAGGTTAGCGTATGGATTAATGATATGTGGTATTTAGGATGATTTGGGTTTCATATTTTTAAATCTGCTTTTGCAATGATAGCTCCAAACTTTTCATGGAGTTTGTCATCATTTTTGAGAATTGTCTTTAATATTTTTCTTGTCAAATTCAAATTTTTTTTGCTAAAATTTGTCCTTCGTATTTGGGTTGTAAGGACATATATTATGTCTGAAGTTTGCATCCTTTCAAATCGAACGGCCTTGTTTTTATTCATTTTTGAAACTTTTTGAATAGTTTGAACCAAAAATTCTATACTGTATTAGGTTTATGTATGACTCAAATGGTCGGAAAATATAAAAAAGAGAGAAAATCCAAGACCGTTGCGTTTACAACGATGCAAACTTCAGATACCTTATTATTCACATATGGTGTATAATTAACGCGTCCTCCCCTTCCATGTATATCTAGAATTTAGATGTGTTTAGAAAGAGCAAACATTTGTTTACTCGCCTTTAGTTTATTTTCAATGGAAAGACAATTTGGCCTGCATAAATTGCTCTGAGAAAAGTCAGGGTTTAGGAAACTCAAATTGAATTATTAAATTATCTCCCTGACAAATCCAAATGTGATTTTTCGAGGCAAACCGTGGCAATAGCTGACAAAGCTGCAGCGAGCGATACATAATTTAGGGCAACCAACCTTTACAGAGAGTCAACTGTTCATGAGCGGCATACGCTCTCTTTAATAGAAAATTAGAGCAATGAAAATAGCAGCGATAACTTTCCAAAGTTGGAATATATTCGCGACCTAATGGGACTTTATTTTAAAAAAATTACATAAATTTTAATTTTGTTAGTGAAATTTTGCCCTTAACTCGTTTAATAAAAAGTTATAACATTATCTAATCACTTGATTTAAAACACAATACAACCAGAAAAATATAATTTCTTCTATCTCTTTCCCACAGAAGTCGCTCGAGAGTGATCACTGTGCTTAAAACATGGCAATGTTCTAAGAAAAAGAATGACTTCTATAATAGCTTATGTCATTACAGAGACACAGTGTATCATATGATATATGATATATTTATATGATTTAGCCGAATATTGCAAATGTAATTGCTTTGTTTGCAAGAGAAAACATGAGAATCTTTTTTGGCAGACAAGAAGATAACAGGGCTTCACTGCTTGCCATGGGACGCTATATCTTGAAGACAGGTAGATCCAAAATTCTAGGAGAACGGGCTATATGTTGATACGACCACGTAGCTCATTAAGGGCCGCATCTTAATCAAAATCACAGTGAAACTATTTTATACCTAACCCAGCTCTTGCACAGCTATGCATATATTTGGTCTTACCAGTATAAAAATGGCATGTCAGTGTCAAATATATTTCGGATAGTTTTAGTTCTTTTCTTTTAAATAGTCTCATGGTTTTTTTTATGGTTCGTCGTTCTCAATAGTGAAAAACAGTTCTCTCTTATCGCCAGGAAGTGTCGGGTACGGAAAGCTTTAATTTTTGGCAACAATGCTTCCGTATCACTGGGAGAGAAATTCAAGCAATCATCGGCGATTTGAGTAACTAAAAACGAGACCAAGTTTGGTTTAATGTATCAAACGATTCAGGCTAGATTCTTATATTGACATTTATGTGTTCAACGGTTGGACAAAAAGTTTTGCAAATTCTAGTTACCGCAGTATCAAATTCTTTTTCCAGAAGAGTTCCCATTTTATTAGCTAAAATATTTGTATGAACATCAGAACGTCAAGAATCGAAACGAGATTTTAAAGAACCGATTTAAGGTACGATGATGGATTGAGTTTTTTATCATTAATTTTTGTTTTGTGTTCAATCAGCAAAAGGATTTCGATCAACAGAGTTAAATTTTCAGTGACGAATCGAAATTCAATAATACTGTATGTTGGTGAGACAGTTAAATAATTGTAACCATACTTTACAACTGAGAATATTCTTTCAGATCATCCAAAATCAATGCTTTATCAAAGCAAAACAAAAGTGTACGCTGACGGCAATCCCGCTTTACTTGGGAAACTTCTTAACATTTTCAGTCATTGCAAGTTGATACTTTTTATTTAGGATACGCGAACCAGGTTTTCGTTAGACTTTGGGGTGTTTTCGTTCGGCTTTCTCATGTATCATGTGATTTTTTTGCATTTAGAGGTGTTAATGGATATGACCACGTAGGATTTTACATATCTTAACAGTCGCGCAAAACGGATTTATCTTTTGTAGATCATGGGAAAGGTCTGAAAATTTAAATATGGTTTAGTTGTGATTCATATGTGGAATTCCGTCATATGTGTCTACACTAGTAGGTCCGAAAACGATATGGATCAATTTTTTCACGGTGTTTAAAGTTTGCGTCGTTCCAAATACGAAGCTGTCAAATTTATTCAAAATTTCTTTTTAGTAGATGATTAAAAAGAAATGGACACCTAAAAGAGTGCTTCAAATGCGAACAAAATTTTCCGTCAAATTTTCCAAAAACATTCAAAAAGTGGCGAAATTAGAGATCGTTGCATTAGCAACGATGCAAACTTCAGGCAACTTTTTTTTCAAACATAATTTGCTATATTGTTGCATATTTAAAATGACGATATGCGAATCAATTCGGAATGGTACAAAGTCATTAGATTGCCAGTAACATTTCGATAAATAATAAAAATCAGTTGCGGAAAACGTATCATCTCGAACTGGCAAGCGGATTTGTAACTTATCAGCTCGAATGAGATACTTTTTAATCGACTAAATCCATTTAAATGGCCGATTGATCGTACATATCGTATTAGGAGAAATCTCTACATCAGTGAGCCCTTTCGTCCCACCATTTTCATATGAATGGAAAGGTCAGGTTACCAATTTAAGCCACTGATAAAGCGACTACTACCTTCCAAATGTTTGATTTGAATAACTTTCAACCAACATGAAGAACGTGATCTTCACAAGAAAAGTCTTTTTTTTTGTTCTTTTAAAATATTTTTAGAAAGAATTTATTCGTTTTATGTATACTGTATTTGATGTGTGTGAAGTTCGCATCGTTACAAATGCAACGGTCCGTCATTTGTTCATATTTTGAATTTTATTTTGGACAATTTGACTGATATTTTTGAAAATTATGCTTGGTATCTCGAATTATTTGCACCCAACTAATTTTTTGTTGCAGTCCAATCATCGTCGAAAGTCACAAATGTAAAATATCGAGACCGTGGCATTTGGAACGATGCAAACTTCAAAGACCTTTGTATTTGATATGTTATTTTTTAAAGGTTGTGTACTTTGGATTGATTCACGCAATACAAGTCTTGCTTTCTGCTGGGATCTTAGATCTTTAGCCTTAAAGTTTGGTTGCTGTACTTTTAATTAGTCAACAAATTCAATGTAATCACAGTAAAGATTTACCATATAACATAAGACATCATGTGAGTCATTTCGAGAGATGAATGCTAAATTTTCCTTTCAAACCATGCAAGATCTCCACATAAGATGCGTCTTCCACAACAGTGTCAAGAATTAAGCACTTAAAACGAGGTTTACCCAACCATGAAACCATACACAACAAATTGCTCTTGCATGAACATACATCAGCTCATTTTCGAATGTTAAATTGAGGAACCGTGTCCTTCCAAGTTCGATTGTTTCGGAGAATCATGCAAAATTAATCATTCAAACTCATCGCCGCGTTGACCGCAAACTTATCTCTTTGTCTGCGAAACATCAACGTCCTCAACAAAATAATAACAGCAGATTTAATTAATGCAAAAACATTTATCTTTAATCGTAACATTAACACAAACTCCATAGTGTAAAACTTTCAAGCAGAGAATCAACGCAACAAACATTCTTACATTCTGACGAAGGCGAAGCTTAACAGCCATAATTTTCTTCTTGCACCTACAACACAATAATTCGGAACAAAGTGTTTAGCCATCCGTGAAGTTGAAGGAGAACATATGTGTGCGTATGTATCTATGTAAAAGAGTTTGGTTTTCCGACCTCCTCCAACACCTCAGCCTACTTCGCAGTCCTGTTTTTTTTTTCGACTGCCTGGAACACACTTCTTTCTACTGGTGCCCTTACGTGATATATATATAATGTACAAGGCACTTGCTTCCACGCTCAAACCAAGGGAAACGCTTTATTCAGGCTCTGTTTTGCGTTTTCCACAAATAAATCTCACCTGGTTCTTAAGACAACAGGTAACTACTCGACTCCTATCGCAAGTGCATTAATATAACAGGAAAAAACTCGAGCAGAAACAAAACATAAGAAGCGAAAAAAAATCAAAACACCAGCAAATATAAAATTCAAAAAACAAAACAAAAATCTGAGCGAAACGATGCAACAAGGTAGGAAGCTTAAGAATATATCAGAGCATCTTAGTGCGTTCTTATTGCGGTGTTGCTTTCGACGTTTTGCTCTCAGTGGTGTTGCTACTGCTTTTGTTTCATTGAGCCTTGACTTAAGTTACAAAGTCCATATTTACAGGCTTTTACATTTCATACTATCTGTTGTATATCGACAGCACATCTAAGGGTACGTACCTTTGGTTATATTGCAATTCTGAACTTCTTTTTCCCATGATGCAAACGATGCCTTCAGGACTTCTGCAAGTTTTTTATTTGTTCCAGGTGTTAACGGTGGCATCTGTGTTGGTACATCTGTAAAAGGAAGCAGAAAATATAATAATATGCAAGAGATTTTTATATTCATAACATTTTATCTTTTAGTTGGATTTTGAAATTTACAAGAAATACAAAATGGGGGAGATAAGGATCATAATATTATGAATCGACTGAGATTTGCCGCATTGTATATTAGACGTTTTTCTTTGCATCATCTCTGTATTTGATGTTTGAGTAAATAAATATTCCATTGAATACATTGTCTAAAGGAAACTTTATTTTAGAGAATTGAAAGATTATTGCAGATAATATAACTTTCATATTTTCAGGTGAGGTGTCTGAATCCTCCTATGGAAGAATCAAAGTATTGATAATTTTAACAGCGATGAAATATCTGGTAATAAAAAACGCAACATCAGGATCGTTTGTATATCAACATTTTCAACCCCAAACAAGGACGAGGAAGGGGTGAAATGGAATGCGTCTCAAGTTTGCATCGTTACAAACGCAAAAAAACACGTTTTTTTGTTAATTTCTCATGTTGGATGAAAATTTGAGTGTCATGAAAAGCTAGTAAAATGTCAAAATTTCAAAAATGTCGGTCCAATTACCCAAAAAAAATTTCAAAGCTCGAAAAATGTAAACTTCAGACACCATAATATTATGCTATCTGAAGTTCTCATCGTAGCAAACGCAACGGTCTCCAATTTTGCATTTTCCGAAATTTTTTTGGATAATTTGATTTGAAATTTAGGTAAAATTTTTTCGCATATCCGAAGTTTTCAGACCCTGCAAGGTTTTCATTTGAGTTGGATCATCTACGAAAAAAGGAAAATCGGAAAATTTGACAGCGTTGCGTTTGTAACGAATCAAATATATAGTTGCATTTCAATTTCAGACACTTGAAATCATTGCATTGGTTAGCGCAAAAGTTACTTTCTAAAAAATCAAAAAAAAGACCTGTCCTATTTTAATTCGAATTTCAGACAAATCAAGAGATAGCTACTTATTTACAAAGTCCTTTGACCATGATTTCAATCCTAAAAGTACCTCTTACAAATAATTATCTTTGGGTTCTTATCGAAATAGAATCGATCGGTAAACTGTGGATAAGGTTCGTAAGAAAATCAAGAGCATAAAATTTTCAATGTGCTTCAACGAAACACCAGCTTTAAATATATATCGCTGGAAGATATGCTTTTTATCTTTTTTTCAATTTTTATTACCTTAGTTTGAAATTAGCAGGCAATTGTTGAAAGAAGGTTGAAATTCACTCAAAACTACATTCAGCACATTCTCAACAAACAAGGGAGGGAAAGATCGTTCCGTCTAATCCAACGTGCACATAAATTTTTAAAACAGGGTACATGGGGTAAGGGACTCGGAAACTTTCTAAATCGTCCGGAAAATATACTTCACCTAAGGGCGAAATATATTTGATGGAAGCACCACCAGGAATTTCTTATATAGAACAACCGAAAATAGTCCGTCAGAATAGGGAAAATTGTCATGCAAATGGTCAAAGAAAGATCCTTGAAAGATTCAAGCGACCGGACTACGTGCATCTTGGAATATCTGCTGTTTTTTTTCACAAGTTTTCGTTTTGAATAGCATTTGAGCATACAAATGTTATTCTTTGTTACATATTATATTTTATATAAAAAAACTAAAATATTATTATTTTATGTTATTTTTTAATACATAATATGCTATTTTTTAGAGATATAGAACTTTAATACTATTTAAAGATATAGAACTTATAGCAACGCTTTTTAATGCTACGTATGCTGGCATGCGTTTTATGGCAAGTTTGGTTTGCTATTGTATTATCAATAGGTTGACGCTTGAGCAACGTCAGCAAATAGTGAAAATTTATTTTGAAAAATACGATTCTGTTCGAGAAACTCATTGCGTACTTCGTCAGTTTTATGGCCGAAATAATTGTCCATCAGAGCAACTAATTCGATTGGATCTATGAATCGTTTCAGCACGATTACTTTCACTGATAGTACGCAATCATCCATGTGAGCCCATCCGACATCATGCTCGACATTTAAACATGTGCCCATCGACATTATGGAGAATTTTACGGAAGGATCTTGGTTAGAGGTCTAAGGAAATTCAACTCGTGCAGAAATTGAAGCCGAAGGAACACCGAACATAGCGAAGATTCGATGTATAGGCTCAAGAAAAGATTGTTGCAAATCCAGAATTTCATAAGAAACTTTTGTTTAGTGATGTGGTCTATTTCTGCTTGAATGGCTGCGTCATTAAACATTTGCATTTGGGATTACCAGCAATCACAGGCGGTTGTCTAAATACCGTTATATCCGGAAAAAAGTCACTTTTTGGCATGCTTTTGTACCGGTAGAAGCATTGGTTCTTATGTCTGCAAAAATGCTGCTGTGAATAATATTCCAGTCAATGGTGATCGCGATAGAGCCATGACCAATAACTTTTTCCCTCGCTCTCGCACTCGCAGTAACACAGAGGACGTCTGGTTTCACCAGGATGACGCGATATGCCAAACAGCTCGTGCATGCGCATTTAGTGTGCCCATAATTTCTCGTTTCGGACCAGTTTGCAGTTTGGACCAACTGCGTGGTCTTGTGATTTTAACACCAATGAACTATTTCTTGCGAGGATACGTCAAATCAAGGTGTCTGACATTTGTATCGTTGCAAATGCAAATTTAAATTTTTAAATTTTTTAAATCTTTTTCACTATTTGTTTTCGGTTGTTGATAAAGCTGAAAGGAAAGACCTCGTAAACTGCAAAAAACATCCAAAAATACGAATGAAATTTATCAAAACTTTGGGTAAAATTACTCATAAAAACGTTCAAAAAGTGAAAACTGTTGGGATCGTTGCGTTTGCAATGATGCAAATTTCAGACACATTGAAATAATTCTTCTAAGCCGACAAGCTTGAGACGCTTGGTTATTTGGAAGACAACATTCGCCCTGTTATTGGCGATTTATGGCTCCAATTATTAATGGGAGTAGTCAATAATTTTTTCATCCGCGCCAGTCGCGTTGCTCACATGCAAAAATCATATTCAATTTCATGGAAATCAAAGCATTTCTTCATAATTTTATTGCATTTCAATGTTCTATACCTTTCAACAAACAACGTCTGCAAAAGAGATTTGGAAAACATTAAACACATATAAGAATTCAAGATTTGAACGTTTTTTGAATATTTTCAGTAAATAGGACAAGGACAGTCCTCGACATTTTACATACATCAAACAACGAAGACAAAATAATTGTTTCATCTAGCTACCGTCCGAAATTTTGTATAAAGTTATGTTTTTCCGCCTTAAAAACTCAAAATATATTTTTCGAATTGAAAATAAATTTTACAAAAAGGCGAAGAAAGAAAATAGTAATAATAACGACGCAAATAATACCAATTTCAGTAAAGGAATCTTAGAAACAAAAACTATCAAGGGGATCAGGTGGTAGATCGCCTCTACAGGCGACGGTAAGGATGTGTATTCTTGTAAAGAGAACAAACTGGAGGACCACAGATTACAAAGAAATAATGGAATCTCAATTATAACACCAACTGATGATTTACTAATCGGTATTGTTTACTAAATGCAATCGTTCCCAATTGCTCGAAATTACTTTAGTATAGGAATGACAAAGTGAGAGTACAAGGATGACATCAGGACTTGGAATATGCTTAAGAATCAGTATTCTTAAACTGCAGATATTTTAAACCATTATTAGCTCAGGAAACAATCGCATGGAAAATAATTATCGACTTTTTGTGGTAAATCAACGCAATATTCTGCCCTGTCTTTTAATTTGAAAAAAAAAAAATCCCAAAAATGCCAGCTCGAATTGTTTATCAAAATTTACTGATTTCTATGTAGACCAACAATAAATCTTAATTATTTTTAAAATCCTAGCTTCAATGACTTGGTTGAACAAGGGATCAATCGTCTTTAAGTAACTTCCATATATGTGAAAAAACATGTCGATGCATTAAGAAGTACGATTTTAGTCAACTTCAACGTTGAAGCAACACAAATGCCAAAGAAAATTATAATAAAAAAAAAAACATAGTTTATAGTTAGAAATCGCCATCAACCTTCTACTCGAGCAATATATTGCGAGAAGAATGATGGTCGCCGTCAACCTAATTACAAAGTCGAAAATTTTTCCAACCGTAACGAATTGTTCTGTTCATTCGTTTGAACGTTTGTTACTTTAGTATATTCGTTGTTCGTTCATTCATTCATTTTGCTGCGCAACAAACCTCTTCACTTGGATATCACCCTACAAACGTACATTCATTATAGGTATACGGACGTTTCGTCAAATATCTAAATTGTATAAAAGTGAGACTCCTTTTTCCAAACGTCGCCACCACCACCACTAGTCGATAGTATCAAACCTGATCGCGTAGCACCCATCGTTCGGAGACAAAAATACAAAATGAACAATGATTACACGAAAAACAAAATGAACAGAACAAAATGCCAAAGCAACAAAACCAACAAACAAAACAAAAATTACAACGATGATACGAACGCGATGGAAAGGAAAATAAATAAACAATAAAAGAAACAACAACAACAACAACAATTGTATGACTAAAAAGTAAGACAACAATAAAATGACGTCAGTTTTTGCAATTTGTACGTATTTGTTGTATATTTTATTTTATTTTTTTTTTCGCGACTCCGATTTAGTATGTGTCTTGCGTGAATCTAGTCAAATAATTACACATATGTGCATACTCGAAGTTAGCATATCCACATATAATTCCAAGATTTGATTGCATGGCACATTGAGCACAAGCTCGTTGTATGCCCGATTATAATTTAACACTTTGTGAAAAAATTGTAGTATTGCGCGTTTGCCTTTTCGATTTTCACTCAACATTTTACATTATTTTTTTGTTTTGATTTAATATTTTCTAAGCTTTGTCAATATTATAAACTTATGAAGTACTTTTCGAGTGCTTGGAAACTGTTGATTTATGCCGCACCTTTTGAAGTTTTAATATTTGTTGGCTTTTCAAAATCGTACATTGATAATAGCAAAAATACAAAATATGCTACAAGAATACAAACAAGCATGAAACAGATCATAAAATCTTTTTTAAATGTTCACTTGCTAAATTTTGCGTATACTCAAACATGAAATTGAAAAAAATGAGGAAATAATATTTTACGCTGTGCTCAATATTGCCGAAACGATTTGTGTATTCTGTTTGCAAGCAGCTAGTCAATACGTTAGCTGGGCATTATTTTAAATTAATCCAGAAGTTGCTTTTATTAAATGAATGATTCAACAATTTTGAATAAATCTAGTTCTGGCAGTTCTATAAAAAAGATGAACGTGATTTACATAGTCAAAAATACATTTTTTGGGGTTCTCATCAAAGAATTACTCTGAAAAGAATTGCATAGCAGCTTCAAAATGGTGGCCATCGAATCTAGAATATGACGAACTCGATTTAGATGTTGCCAATTACTCAAAAACGGTGAAAGCAGAAGAAAAAGTGAGTGAATTGATCAAAGCCAAACCCGGTGACGTTTCCAGTGAGACATCTAAATGCGCCATAACGAGTAGATGATTCAGTTCAGAAGCCGCTCCGTTGCAGACTCTCAAAACTTAAGGCCTAAAGCTGATGGTTCGAACCGAACGAACGCCAAGTTCAAAGCTTCAAAAATACAACAATGACGAAACCCAGGAGTTAATTCGAATGGTTCCACTCCCCTTAGTCCATTTAACCTTAACTAATTTGGTAATACCTATTGCAAGAAATTTCAAATTGGCGTAGTGTTAACATTTCTGTTTCAGATATGTCGTATAAAATATAGACCAACGCTTCATCCACAATAAGATAACCTCCCTTTATTCCTTCTTTGACTTCATTGAGTAATTTATTAATTCGGCTCCAGGGAAAAACGGTACAACTTATTTGGCGGACCGTTAACTGTTTGGCATATACCCTGAAGGACTCGTCTTTCAACATCCCGAGATTCCACTGAGCCCGAAATCTTTCAAGATCGCACAGTGCCGTGGCGTGTCTTCCTATTTGGGACGACCAATGGTCACTTTTCACACCAGCCGTGTCCTAATTATCATCGCCAGCTATCTAGGAGTCCGGTTTTCTTGCTGCAACCAAACCCTGGTCGGTTCCAGTGATCAGTACTCGCACGACCATGATTGGCTCTCCTTGCTTGACATATTTGCATCCAGCTGCAGCCAGAGAAGGCATCGGCATTGCCAATTATTCCAAGTATTCGACTTACCAGGACATAGTCGTACGACTGCAGCGTTTAGGTCTATCAAGCAACTTGTTCTTTAGAGTTTTTTAAGTGAAAAAGCCATCCAGATGCCTGATCTATTGGAAGGACAAATTTCTCCCTATCTATGTGATAGAGGAGCTATTTGGTCTGTGTATGAGAAATAACTTTGCTAAGGCACCATGCTTTCAATATCTCTGTTTTTACACTGGTAAAATTTGTTGTTCTACATTGGTACTGCTTAGTTTTTTTCATTGGTATTAACTAACTTTTTCTCAGGTACGAAATCTACCAGCACAGGAGTTCTCACAGTATTTTTTGATTTTTAATGTACCAAAAGTTGCCAGAAGTCGCTTGCTCCCAGAAAAGTATGTTTTGGATAGCTAACGAATGCGCTTAACGATGTTGAGATGTCTGAAGTTTGCATCGTTGCATACGCAAAGATCTAATTTTTTCCCCTTTTTAAAATTTTTTTATCATTTCTATCAATTATCAAACAACCAAAAACCAAACAATCGAAAAACAATTAACTGAAAAACAAATGAAACAAAAAACTGTTGCAAAAAATCCAAAAACGAAAACCACGTAAATAATTTAAAAAAACTATCTGAGTAGTTATCAAAAATATCGATATGCAAAAGTGGAAAAAATTAAGACTGTTCGTAACGATGCAAACTTCAGATACTTGTTACGTTGACAGTCTTTAACTTTATCTGACAATCGCCAATCAACGAAGGCTTCGTTGTTAAGGTTTTATATTATGGTATCGGATAGTTTTTCGCAGCTTCTATTTTCTCGGGATCATTTTGACTACATTTGCTGACACGATGTATCCTTTTGCGAACTTTGTTTTAAGTTCAAAGACGCAATATGGAAAACATCTTTGCAAATTTTCAGATCTTTGAAATTTGCATCGTTGCAATCGCAACACTGTCGAATTTTTATCATTATTTCTAATATAATGAAATGAAACTGGAATGAAAACCGAGAAGAGTGCAAAATGTTCAAATATGCTATATAAATTCACCCAATTCAAGCATGCTATACAAATTTATTCAATTCATAAATTCACAACATTAAACGGCTAATTATCTAAAAAAAAACCTTACAGAAGAGAAAAATTGTGGTTTCATCGATGCTAACTTCAGACACTTAGATTTTCGCATAATTTCGTTGAATATTCGTCCTCTAACAACAATATTAGCTAAGTGTACACAACAAGGCTCCAAGCTTGGCCGAAGTAGTTTATAAAGGACATATACACTGCCGGTCAAAAGTTTGAGAACACAATAAAAATGATTGAGAAAAAAATAAAACTCAATATTTTTGAAACTTTTTGGAAAACAGTTTTTATTTTCATGTGGCGAACAAGATTTAAATTTAAAAATAACATGAAGTCTTGATTAATACAATGTTTTAAAAAAAACACAAGAGATTTGAGACAATTTTTCATTAAAATTGCCTCCTTTACATTTTATGACCTGTTTAACCAACCTCGGCATGCGAGCAATTAATTTATTTATGGTCTCTTGCAAGATATTTATCCAGCTTTCTTCTAATGCATAATGCATTCTACATGGCCTGCTGCGAAGAAGGACATTGTTCCCGAGCGTTTCGGTCAAGCTTTTCCCACAAAAGCTCTATAGGGTTAAGATCGGGGCTTTGGGGTGGCCATGTCATGTTTTTCAACACTTTTTCTGACTGTTTCTTGTCTAAGTAGCCACTACTTAATTTTGAAGTATGCTTTGGATCAGTATCTTGTTGGAAAATAAACCCTTTGCTGATTAACTTCAGCCTGGAGGGAATAGCATTTCTCTCCAAAATTTCTTTATGCTGCTCCTTTTTCAGAATACATTAATTTGGACTAGATTTCCAGTTCCATAGCCTGAGAAACAACTCCAGACCACAAAAGATCCGCCACCATGCTTGACAGTCGGGACTACACACTGTGGCATTATCTTTCCTTCGGTGAGATGTCGAACGAAAATTCTTCTTTTTCAACCGAATATTTCAAATTTAGATTCATCACTCCAAAGTACTTTTTTGAAATCTTCGTCGGTCCAGTCTCGATGAGCTAGGGCTCATTGCATCCGTTATTTTTTATTCTGCGGTTTTAGAAGAGGTTTTTGAACAGCAACGCGACCAAACAACTTGGCATCTGCCAATCGTGTTTTTACTGTAGATACTGACACAAGTTTTTCCCCGAGATTTTTTTACTTCAACACGAACTTCTGGTGCTGGTTAGGCGTCTTTTTCGTTTGCTGGTTTCCACAATAAATTTGTCTTGACTAGAAGTCGTAGCTCTTGGTCTTCCGGATTACTGACAGTTTCTTTGTGCCGCACAATAGTGCGATGAACAGAATCTGAGTTGAGATGCAATCTCACGTTCAGATTAGCCTTCATTATGGAGAACAAAGATGACAGATCGCGTTTCAATACTAATTTCGCAAACTTTTCCAATTTTAGAGACGTCTTCACTATAGGAATACAAAAATCAGACTAACTGCGAACATTCGTAGATAACCATGAAAATATCGGATTAAAATTTAAGAATTTAGAACAATCGCATTGTAAGTTAATGTAAATTACAAGAATTATCAGTTGTGGTAATGAGGTAATAAAATTTTTACGATCAATTATCGGACTAGCTCTTCCTTGGCTGAAATTGAAGTTTGGAAATAATGGTTGTTTATTGCCTTTTCATTATCTTAAATTGAAAAGTGATAAATGCAGGTCTGCAGATTACATTTTATCACCAATATTTTGAAAATATTTCCTAATAACGAAAGTTTTCTTTATTAGTGGTCTCAAACTTTTGACCGGCAGTGTTATTCGGTTTCTAATTAAATTCTAATGACACAAGTTATTTCAAAACCCGCGGGGTTTTAATAACAAAGCAGCGTTAGCACTCCGAATAAACTCCTGATTTGACGGCACTCATCTGAAATTTATAGGATTTTATTTGTATTAGTAAATTTTTTCTTAAATTATCCTCGAAACTGTGTTAAAAGAATAGCACTCTCAAAAAACTTAAAAAAAATGCAGCACCATTTTAAAATGGTGCCTTAAGTAAGTATCTTGCAAAAACGACGGTGACAATTTTTTTCGCATCTCAACCTTTTTGGAAACTGAAACTTTTAAACGTTTGCGAACTTGTTCGCAGTTTCGATGTGCTCTGCTAATTGTTCATATCAATTCAAACATCGAGAAAAACTCAAAAATGACAAAAGTCAAGACCATTTGAAAATTCAGACGCCGCTGGAAATCTACTATTTCTTTCTCTATATCTATCTGCCAGAAGCCGCCTGGGAGTCATTGATTTGCACTTACTTTATGCTCGTACGATAGTCAAACGACTACTTATTATTTGGGCTCTGAATGCCTGAATGAATAACCTGTCATTACAGGCTTAGCTTTATGTCGCTTAAGCCACTTAAAATTCTTATTTAACTCAGTTGAGGCTGTCAGCTTTTTTTGTCAGATTTTTTTTTTTCTATCCCTCAATCAACTTTTTCAGGCATCACCAGTCGTATAAGTCACCAGCTCAAGATGTCTGGCATGCACAAAGCCAGTCGTCTGACCTTTCTAACATATTCTGTCACTTCCCTGAATATATAAAACTCATAGCCACTTTTTATTTCCATATGAGTCTATTGAGGTTGCTATCTATCCTTGAACATCTTACGCAACATCTTCAAATGAAATCTCTTCTATATCTTAATCAATTTTAGTCTTATTTCAATTTACTTTGGTGAATTTTATATATCAACATTTCGATAAACAGAATTAATCCGTTTTCAATCTGAATGCCTTTGGCCCAAATTTCTTTGATATGAAATCGGATTTAAGCTAACTTAACATTGAATCATAAACTTGTACAACCCTTTCAGTATATTTACTGCTGTAGCACCTCCTATATCTCTCCTTACTAATGTATTTTTACCCCAGCTTGTCATAGTGGTACCATAGTTCACGTAAGACCTTGGATCGAGAAAGTATTAAAGCCGCTTAATTTTGAGGAAAAGCTGGTCAGTATAAACTTTGATCTGGATAATTTTTCCGAATAGACCGATTACAACTAGGTTGGCAGATACTCCGACACTACTACCAGTGAGATTCAAACCCGGTTTTGCAAGGATACAAACGCGATTCACTTATTACAATAGCATATTTATATAGGACAGTGTACTGGTTCTAGATGGTAAAGCAAGTTTTCAAGGCTATCTGATATTTGCCTTGTTATGATACAAAGAGAGCTTATCATTATACTTTCTCACATTTTATAAATTAATGAAAAAGGAAGCAAAATCCTTAGAAATACTGAGGTGAAAAAATGACAAAGTTCCGAAATAAAGTAAAATACGTGCCATTGCCAATTGTATTTGAAAAGTTAGTTTTTGGTGTGGAAATAAGCGAGGCTAACTGCAGGTTTCGAAATTGCTGAAGGGGAGACTAACTGCAGGGATGTATTATAAGTGGGACATTACCCAATAAATCTTCGGTCTTACTAAGAAAAGGTCTTTATCAGAAATTCGACTATATTAATCAATTTACTCTCCTTTACGAGGTCTGCAAGAAGTCAGGAATTGATGAACGCCAGGTCTGGGTTACAGCTGACTTGAAGGATTTCGAAGCGTAACTCATTCATATCTACCATCGTTTTCATTGAGATAGAGAAACGGTGCAGTATTCTCTTGACTTCACTGATCTTCTCTTTTTGTGGTGCAACATATCTTTCTTACTTCGCAGAAGTCGCTCCAAACAGTGGTCTGAATGGTTGAAACCGTGCTACCTAAGGGCCGGAGCAGCACATACTTCGAGAGCAACTTGCATATGCTTTAACTTTTGTGTAGAAGTGTTTACATTTCGTTGTCATATTCTCAAAATTTAACACGCCGAAACTGAATCGGTAAACTCGTATGTCTGTATGTGTCCGAAGTTCAAATCATTGCAAATGTAAGGATGTCAATTTTTTTCACTATTTCTTTTAATAGATGATTGAACTGAAATTCAGGCCTAGCAGAGTTCTTAAACTTAAATATTTGAACGAAATCTTAAGTCAAACTATCCAAAAAAAACATTCAAAAAAAATGGAAAAATTACAGACCCTTCAGTTTACAACGACGCGAATTCCAGAAACCTATATCTCTTGGATTTCAGCATCGGTAGTAACGTTTCAACACTTTTTGGTTGATTCATACTTACTTAGCCTACGCGGTGAGCATTTTTAGCACATCTAATTCGGCGTAGAAAAATTAAAGTTGGACAAAGGCGATGTACGCAAGATAGGACCTTTTTTTTTAAAAAAATCAAGGAAAGAAGATAAAATTTGTACTTATGAGAATATATAAAATATTTTATTATTTAGTAAGGTCCTCTTAGCTGAACCTCATAGTTTAATTTCAAATGCAACATTCTGCTTATGCTATTATTTTTTTTATTAAATATTGTTATTAAATATTAAATATTATAATATTAACAATTATTTCTTTAAAACTTATATGTCACAACTAAACTTCACGAGTAAAATAATAATTGATTTTACGTTTACCCTTTTTTCTTTGTCTTTTTTCTCCTCTTTTCTATGATACCTTAAAAATATTTGAACAAATAATTTATTGAACTTTGTCTTGCTCTTGCCGCAGGACGAAATTATACTCAGCCGGCCCAATTTACGAGTGAATTCCAAATTTCTGGTAATTTATCGATAATTTTTATTATTTCGTTAATTTTCGACAATAATACAACGTAGTTCTTCAACACAATTTTAATTTAATTGAAAAATTCCATCCCAGCGATAAACTATTTTTTTTGAAGCTACCTTGGGCCGGTCAACATATTCATGACACATTTTACATCAGTTTAATTTTACCAAACTTTAAATCAGGAAACCAAACCAATACCAAACTTTAAATCAGGGAACAGATGAAAATCATTGGGTGTAAAATCCGTGGAATAGGTGGATACGGAAGCAATTTCTATTGTAAATCGTTCAAAAGTTCTGTCGTTTTTCATGCGGTTTGTGGTCTTGCATTATCTTTTGGCAACAACCCACGCTTTTGCAAATTTCAAGGCCGTTTTTTGACAAGTGCGTATCGCAATGGTCCGGATAATAAATTGGATTAATAATCTGCATTAATTGTATTACCTTTTGCCAGATAATCCATAAAAATAATCCCTTAACATTGCCAGAATGCAGGAAACATTACCCTTTACCAAACGGAACACTACGCTCCTTAAATGGAGGATTTTTTTCGGATTCGCACAATTCTTTGGATTGACTTTTGGCCTCCGGATTGAAAATTCGAGTCCATGTATCGTCATTGTTTATTTTTCGTTGCCGAAATTCATCATAATGGATTAGCAGTTTTGGAAATTGGCGACAATTATCAGAGATACTAAGTTTCCGTTCCGGTCCTAACAACCTTGACATCTGGCGGGCAGAATCCTTGCTGATACCCAAACAACTATGCAAGATGACATGAACTTGTCGTGTACCTATCCATAGACGAATAGTTATTTGACGATAAGCCTGTCCTCTTTCGGTAGGTCTTCGACGGCAGTAGTATTTCTTTCATTCACCGATGTGTTTGGGCGGGATCCATTGCGTGGATCTTCCGTAACCGGTTTGAAACGATTGATCCGCCGATCCAACAGTACTGTTGGATTTTGCAGATTCACCAAATAATCCTTGCAGACACTGAACAATTTCTGATGTTTTCACACCTTCACACCACAAAATGGAAAAATTTTGCCATTTTATATATTGCTGGGTCTACCATTGTTGAAAAATTGTTCTATAACATTCTACATATATTGTGCTTGGTCGTCGGGTACCATGCTGGGCTTTTGGTTAGGACCCATTGCGGGTATTTGTAGCCATCAACAGCTTTATCCGATTGAGATACACCGATTTGTCTTTAAAAAAGAACGCACACTTTGACAGGCAAATCAGAAGGAACTAATGATGATGATGATGACAAAATGCGTCCTCGCAAAAAGTTCAGCATGACCCGGCGGATTTGGAACACAAAACACAAAGACTTGTTAAATGAAGATGAGCATTGACGTCTTGATTACGAAGAAGACATTATGTTCAACATAATAGGCTGCGAGCGGCTTAGTCTCTTCAGTTCATGGGGGGTGCCTTTCCACGTAGCCCTGGTTTGAGGAAGGGCAATCTGTCTCAAGTGTCTAGAGCAAAATAATGAGGGTTTTCTGTGAAACAACAAACTGATCAGAGGTTTATTCGAATCACGGATTGGGGGACTCCTACGAGAGGTTACTGTCGCCGCCCCCTCTATCACGATAAGGCCTTTATCCTGGCTCAAACGTGGTGGTTGTGATTTTGAAGAATCTCGTTGAAGAAAGTATGTTGAGCACGAACCAGTGGTGTTCGGGAATCCAGAAACAAAACTGGTATCCAAGACTGAAACTTGTTTCAAATCATAGGGGTGGTGGTTCACCCATTGTTTCAACACCGTATGTAGAGGCTACGGAATTATGTTCGAACGGTCGGAATCTGCGTTAAACACTTCATACGAAGCTGCGAAATATTTATTTGAAAAATTTCTTAAACTGAATGAAAACAAAGTGCATAAATCAGAAATTTTTCTAAAAACTAAAGGAAATAAGGTTGAGAAATATTTTCACAGTGAAAAAACTCTCCATGAACAGAGAAATGCATATTCAAAAATAAAAATTTAAATCAGTTTTATTTTTAATAAGACATTGAATTCTCTAGTTTTTAACAAAGGATACTTCTAATTTACAAAAAAATGTATTTTTCTAGATTTTTTATGCACTTAAAACTCACCTTTGACTCGTAGCTGCTGTGACTTCAGTTTCGTTGTTAATCCAGAACATTTACCATTATACGAATTATTATTATTTATTAAAAATGCATTACAACCGGCCCTGAGCGGAAGTCGTAAACGATTATCCGTCCAATCTATCCACTCGTTGGTCATTTTGATAATTTCACTTTTATATTTCTTCGAATTCCAACAGAAGCACTTTAATTTTCACTTACTAATCACAAGTATATTTGCATATTATTTGGTTATTTTTGCTTGTTTATACTTTTCGATTTAAAAAAAAAGTTTTACCAGCACATCTATCCTGCAAAAACGCGTTGAATATGATTTTCAAGAGTTGATAGTCAAACATTGATTGCAAACCAATCCAATTACCCTTCATTATCGCTATTTGATTGTGACTTTGAAACAATTTATGTTTATCTCTTATAAATTAAACTCATTTCGAATTGTTTGCAACATATCTACATGGCAACGTCACGTTTGAAAAAATTTCAGACACTCTTACGAATGTTTAAATATTTTTGAACTATTAACAAGTTGTTTAAATAAACATACAAGACGAATATGTAAAACAATTATACCGAGTAGGCAATGAAGTAAAAATATTTTAATGTACAATTTTTAACAAGAACAACAATGGTTGCTATTATATTTAATGGCAAGGTATACGCAGTTTACAAATCAGGAACACATACACATGGTTAGTAAGCAAAATTAGCTAATTTTGCTTAAGTTAAACTGGGCATAATTTCGGACAAGGTAGCCGAAAGTGCTGAATACTAAGAAATCTTCGTAATTATAAGCAACAAAGAAAATTTAGAAACAATTTGAAAAACAAATTATAAAATGCGAAAATAAAGTTCTGTGCATGTAGATACTGGTCTCACGTAGGGTTGTGTTCAAAATATAGTTAAACTCAATGAGCTGCTTCGAATATGCAATTAAGATTATTGCAAAAGGAGCTCGAACATGGCATGAGGATTAAAAATAATGGTATTAAATAGTACCTGTGACACGCAGCAAGTATCCATGGAGAATTGTAACCGTATAAAACATTTTTTAAGGACCTTAATAGAAAGGTCCTTTTTTAAAAGACCAAATTTAAGGACCTTAATAATAAAAGTAAGCACTGTGTAAGTAACTATAATCTCAATTATAACAAAAGTAAATTTAAAAGTAATGAAACAAATAATAACAACCACAGTAGTAGCAGTTCTAGTAATAGTAGTAGTAATAGTTGTAGTTGTAGTTGTAGTAGTAGTAGTAGTAATAGTAGTAGTAGTAGTAATTGTAGAAGTAGTAGGAGTAGCCCTAGTTGTATTAAATGTAGTAGTAGCAGTGCTAGAAGTAGTAGTAGTTGTTTTGTTTTTTTCAAATTGGAAAAATAGAAGTCGTATCTATAGTAGTAGAAATTGTAACAGTGATCATATTAGTTGTAGTAATAGCAGCCGTAGTAGTAGCTGTAAAATTAACAAGTTATTTAAATCAATATTAAATTTTTTCGGCGGTTGGAGAATGAAGACTTCACTTAGAATGTCGGGTTCCCGCGGCAGTTGCAACAAGACTCCAACTAATCCTCTGCAATTCCAAAGATGCTAGGCTTCTTCAGAAGCAGTGGCTTTAAGTGCCAATTAGCGCGCCGATATGCAATCAAACATGTCCTTCTTTATGACAATAAACGCTCTCACGTTATGTCAGATGCGCTAAAGACGAGAATAAATGAGCTCTCTCCAGAAAGTTTAGTGATAGAGAGCTCGCTTATTTTCTCGAATACTTTCACTGAGCCTGAACGAAGTTCCGTATAAGATGCGTATTCAGCAAAAAAAACTGTTTCTATTGTTGTTGTCACCACAGAACTTAGGCCGTGTGGTAGGTTAGAGTCATTTCTTTGCAAGACCAAGGAGGTGACCATTTCAGGGTAAGTTAAGACCTGGATAAGTATCTTGAAGGTAGCTATGATAAGGCAGGCAGTTAGGCTGATACTCCAATGTCAATAAAATACCTTCAAATATCACTGTCACTAAAGAAATTCAAAAACGGCAGTCGTTGCACAGAAATACTGAATACAACAGAGTACTCAAACTATAACACCATACGATAGTACGATACGAAATACGATAATAATATCAGAGGCGGCTTATTATTAATTTTTTATAATTTGTTAATATTATTATTGTTAATATCAGAGCCTCACTACATTCTTGTATATTTCGCTGCTAACCTCCAGTCTGCAGCCATTCTCACACTTAGCCAAGGAATGTGAGTTTGTTGATACATCCAGAAAGCTAACATGAATAATGACGAGCAGTTTCCAAACTGTCCCCTTTATCGTTCGGTCATTGCAACGAGACAACATTGTAAGGGGACACCATCGTAAGGCGAAAAACCACAGCTTAACCTACAGAGACGTTGCCAATGAAAATAATGCTATTTTAAAATTTGAAAACAGTATAAAATCAGAGATGTTTGAATACATCTTCCAGGTAACCTCCCGAGTAAAACCTGTGGGTTATTGCGAAGGTGACAACTTAACTTGTTTGTTCATAATTTGGTTGTACAACTTAATAAAAAAGGAGATTAGCAGTTGACGAAATTCAGAAGTACAAACAAAAGAGAGTAAGGGAATCGTTTTTTTTTTTTTGATTATTGGTTTATGCATTCTGGAACACATGAAGAAGAGATTGCACGACTTGCGCAAAAAAACGGTATCGCCAAGATGGCTTATCACAGTTTATTGCAATTTTAAGAACCCACGAAAATTATCAAATTATATCTACAGGAATTGTGATGAATTTTTAAGCATAAATGTGGAAAACAAAATTACAAGTTAAGAACATAAAATGCCTTCACACGACTTAAAAACCGAAAAATCAAGGAACAAACTAATCTGAAGTCATTGTTACATAGAGCGAGGGCTAACCGAATTCAAAAAAACAAGTAGCAGGAGCTGCAAGGAATCATTGATACAAGTAACAACAGCTCAAAGTCATGGGAAGTCACTAGAAGGATTTAGCTATCTGCTTTGAAAAGACATAACTAACCACTAAATTCAATAATGTCTACGTGAATGATCTTACATGGAAAATACTTTCCAATGTTTCAACTACTTCATGCTAAGGTAAAATGTACTTAGATATAAAATAGGCTTACGCAGGTATGAGTGATTAAAAATAGCAAAAACTTTTTTTTATTATAATTACAAGTCCTAGTAAAAGACTGAAAACGGTGGCGATTGATTAGAGATGAAATTTTATGAGAACATAACGAACCTCCTCTTAAGAATTAAATTAAAATTGCACTCTAGTTGCCCCATGTATATATAATATGTACCTTATCATCAAAAAAGAATGGGAACTTTGAATTGCCGCCATCATCCAATCGGTTTCTCAACGTTGGCAATACTTTTATTGTTGTTCTGTCAAATTTTGACGCATCTCGTACGATTAGTATTCAATTGGCCTCCATACGCAATAAACGTCAAACAACTGTTGTGTCGCAATTTTTATAACGGATGAAGAATTAGAACAACGCGCATGCCTAAAATGTTTTGTTAATAATGAAATTTCGTGTGCCGATTTATTGAAAATGTTACAAAAACGTATGGTGAGGCGTATATATCAAATACACGAGCATAAAAATGCTATAAAAGGTTCACAAGCGGCGGAGAGAGCCTAGAGCATGATGAGATCCCTAGACGGCCATCAACGTCTGCTACCGAAGAAAAAATTAAATTGGCGAAGCAAGTTGTGATAGCATCTCATATGGGTCAGCCGTACCCATTTGAAATGCGACGCTTTTCGGCTGGTGTCAAAAAAGGTGAATTTTATTCAAAAACAGCGTCGTATTGATAGGGCCAAAGAGATGATTTCCAACGCAGGCAGCGACCCAAAATTCATCAAACACATCATTCCTGGTAACAAACACACTCGGGTTCATGAATTTGCTATGCCAATCGAACAGCAATCGTCCGAATGCTGCTTCGAAAATGAGCCAAAACCAAAGTTAGAGCGCCAAAGTCGGTCCAAAATTCAAATTTTGCTGACGATTTTCGTCGATATTCGTGGTGTGGTATACTACGAATTCCTTTCGGAGGGCCAAACGGTCAATAAAGAATAATATTTAGGCGTTATACGTCGTTTGCGTGAAGCCATTCGCAAAAAAGGTCCGATTTATGGGAAAACAATTCATAGACTTTACACCAGGATAATGCGCCATACGCAAAAGTCCAGACATGGCCCCATTTGTCTTTCTGTGTTTCTCAAACATAAATTTTCTTTGCGAGGAACGCGTTATGAGATCATAGAGGCCATAAATTCGCTGCGTGAGCTGAAGGCCAATCCTTTGGCGGCCTTTAGAAAATGTATAGAAAATTGGTTCAAACGTTGGCATGCATGTATTGCCACAGGAAGAGAGTATTTTGAAGGCGATAATAAAGATATTTACTAAAAATTCAAATTTCGCATTTTTTAAAATTCCTCTTCTTTTTTGATTATGACGTATCTAATATGAAAATTAATATACCCTATGTACGCATTATGTATGAAATCGATGAAGTTTATTTGACGACTCAGAATATCGTTAACATAGTCCACAAAATCTTCACAGGCAAATAAACATTCCTTAAAACAAGCAGTAGCTTGCGAAGCATGTCCATATCATATAGCTATCAAAAATAAAATAGTCATTCAAGAAATTCCGGTCATATGCCCACTGGTTGGAAGTAATAAGCTTTAAAATTTGGAAGTTGGAAAAGTTAGAAGTAATAAGCTCTCCCAAATCAAATCTTGGAAAGGATTCATGAACGAAATCCACTCACGAAAGCTGTATGACATTGCTGTTTGAGGTTTGTTGCTAAAATAGATGCCAAAGTAAAGGGGAAAGGACGAAATCATGCTGTAGCACAAACCAAGCAAACAAAAAAATTACTAAAATAACTTCTTAGCTGATCCCGAATACTAGGTATACTATTGTAAACTATATACATCATAACAAATTAAATTAAGAGTATTTACGAAACTGAGAGGGTACGGAACTCGCTAATTATCCACAATTGTTGGGGATTATTTGAAGTTTTGATCACTTTCGAATGAATGAACATCAATTTTAATGCCTTGAAGTTTTTCCCAAGCCTAACAGATTTCTTATACGTCAGAAAATATGCTGCTAAAGACATGTGACGAGTGACCTTTGAGTGTGAATGGAAATACCTAGTCTCTAGGAATGAAAAATCAAAAAGAAAAACCAGAAAAAATTACTTTTCCTATCTTTTTGACTAAACTCCACGCACATCCCTTAGATACAGCATGTTGAAATTATATGAATAATGCAATACAGCTTGGTCCCAACTCAAAATGTAAATTGATTGCATACAAGTCATTCATTCTTTACTCCATGAATATCCATTTCAAATCCACGTCCAACGTCGTTGATACTAACTATTAACAAATATCAGCACATATAAATATTCAAACTGGGAACAACAAATAAATGGTTTAGATACTTCACTTTCAGATGGTATCACCATCACAAATCCACCCAACCGTCCATTCTTTATATGAGGGGAGCTCCTATGGATTGTGTGTCCAATCGTTCAATAAATTTTAATGGACATCATTAATGGTCACGGGTCGAAAGAAATTGAGAAATTGTTTCGTTTGCATATGGGTACGATGTGTTTGCTATGTTTAATATGTGGATGTTTCCATTCGTGTGCTGTCCAACAAATAACAATATAAAAGTATCTTTTTCATAACTTGAGAACATCGAAGAAGATCAAACTCTCATTCCGTTGTTGATCCATTTCAGTCCTATTTAGTACCATGTGTGTCAGCATGTTATAGTTTTTTTTTTATACTAACTAATGTTTTCGAAGACTGAGTTTGGTCTCGGATCACTCAAAGAGGTTAAATGGGGCACTTGTAATAATTAGTGTTAGCGAGCATGTTATTGGCACTGGCCTATAGGTTAATATTTATTGAATCAACTGGTGGTAATATTATGATAGAAGACTAAATCAGAATAAATTGGAGCGGCTAAAGTTTAAAGTGAAATTTGTTTAGTCAATAAAATGAGCATAGTAATAGACAAGCTCCAGCAAATAGAGAGACAATAATTTTGAATTGACACGATTGAATTGGCACACACGATCAACGCAGGCATCTGCATTCAAGAAAATGGTCTCTAATTTAATTTAAATTTATTTCGAGCTAAATAAGGTTAAACAAAGATAATACCAAACATTGGAAGTTAGATGGTTTGCACTGGCAGTTTTCATCGAATATTTTTCCTATGGAGAAACTTTTGTAGTTTTTTTATTTGAAACAGTTTTGGAAATTTTCTACCGCAACTTCCGCAAAATCAAATTGGTCTCACCTTCTTGGAAGATAAAATAAAATTTACCTCATTAGTAGGATCCATTCGACGTCATTCGCGGTGGCACTTAAAAATCAGCTGTTCGTAAAATATTGACCTTCTTCAATAAAACAAAATGTATTCCTTAATCAAAAGAAAAAACAACAACAACGAACAACTACAGTCAACAAGAAGCGGCTCGATGTCTGTATGGTGTGATTTTCATTGACAGTTTTTTATAATCATTGAAAATTGGTACATTGAAAATTTTGAGGTCTGTTCAAAAATTATAGCGGATTTCGTAGCTACGTATATTTGATTTCCGATACATAGGTGGCGTTATGGTATTGGTACTAATGTCACTTATGCTGTCAAGATCGGCCATTTTGAATGTTCAGTTAATTTTCGACAGATATTTTGCTTGGCTGTGGTTTGGCATGTACTCAGTTTTTGTCAATTCCAAGAAATGGATCAAAAATCAGTATCAAATACTGTGTGAAAAACAACTTCAAGGGCACGGACGCGTTCTAAATGTTGCCTGTGACATATGGTGATGCTACCTTGGACGAAAGTTATCATCGGTCATACAAAATATTCTCAGAAGGCGAACGATGAGCAACGAGTCGGGAGCTCGAGCACGAGTATGACAGAAAAAACATTGCTAAAGGGAAGAAAATATTATTGGCTACAGTCGAATCACTGTTAGGGAAGTTGCTGATGATCTAAAGATATCGATAAACACTTGCCAATCGATTTTCACTAATAATTTGGGTTGAGACAAATCGCGGCGAAATTCGGACCAATATTGCTCAATTTCAATCAAAAACAATATCCCATTAATATTAGTTGTTGGACTTTGTCTGTGACAACCCACATTTGCTGCAGAGGTTCATAGCTGGTGACAAATCATGGGTTTAGGCCATGACGTGAAAAAGCAAAGGTCAACAATCCAAATCTGAAGCTGCCGCATAAACCAGGATCATAAAAAGCGCCCAAAGTTCGGGCACAAAGTTCATTGTGGAGATTTTTTTACAGTCTTCGTCGATTCTAGGGGCATGATATATCACGAGTTTTTGCCAAAGATTGGAGCGGTTAACAAGGAATTTCACCCGCAAGAATTGTCCTATTTGCGCGAAGCAATCTGCCTGAAATAGAGGAAGAACAAAAATTATGAATGTTTGGCCAAAAACTACATACTAATGATGCCGCAGCCATCGTATTTCAAAGAATTGGACCCCTGTGACTTATTCGTGTTTAAAAAACTGCAGAGACTCATGAAAGGATGATACTACGCCACGATTGAGAAGATTAAGACAGCATCAAAAGAGAAGCCGAACAAGAGCACAACAGATTTTTGGAAGTGCATGGGGGATGAGAAGAAACGTTGTCATAGGTGTATAATATCTGATGAGGAATTTTTCGGAGAGAACGAAAGAGATATTGATGAATAAATAAATTTTGAAAAAAAAAAACCAAAAATTCCCAACCATTTTTTTAAACAGACCTCGTATATAAAATATTGTGCGATTTACATGAAGTAATAATAACGACATAACATATCCTCTCGAATCTGATGCTTTCGCCGAATCACATGCAAATGAGATCTCTTTGACACCTTAATAGGAAGACATGCGAACATTCAAAAGATTTGTAGTGTTTGTCTGTGGTGACCGTCGTTCCGTGCAGGGACCATTTTTTAGGAACACTGTTGAGAACAATATGTTGGGATACTTGCGTTGAATGAACCAAAACTTACCAAACTCGAATACCAAAAAGTGAGTTACTGCGAAACGTTTGCTCACCAGAAACGCAACGAAGCTTCGCAGACATTTAAGTCAATATGATTTGGGTCACCAAAAAAAAACATATTTGATTAATTTTTCATAGAAGTTTTATATTTGTCAAAAAAAAAGAGTTATTTGACTGAGAAGTCTTGAAAACCTTGTACATATAATAGGTTCAGATAAGTTCTGATAAGGACATTTAAAGAGCTAGCGATACTTCGCACATCGAAGATCAGCTCAACATGATTGGGCAACAAAATTCGACTGGAAAAATTTTGCATCCTTGCTAACCCAACGATTTCGAATTTGTTCAGTATTAGAAATTTTTGTATTTTCTGGTATTTGCGCAGAAATTATTGTAAATTTTCTCGCAATTTTGATTTTCTGCACATTTCAGTCGAATAATCGACAAAAATCATGACTTTTAACAAATTCTGCGTAATTTTCACAATGAAATTGCTATGAATCGAAGAATTGTATCAATCCGCCATTATTAAGTTTAGTTTCCAGAAAAAGGCACAAACCAGAAGTTTTCCAATTCGTTGGGTTAGCTCAGTCAATCAGAGGAACTTCAGAAGTACCGCAGATGTCGAACGAAACATAGCTTTAACTATCCGAAGCACTAAAAGTTCCGAGAATGGTCGCAAAATAAGTGATACATGTACCCCAGGTAAGAAATGGAGCGAGCTTTGCAAAATAAAGAGCTTTTAAATTAAACCACGTTATTAGCATGAAACGTATGTAATAATAATTTTTTCGCTTTAATAGTATATGTCATTGTGCAAGGACACATAATTTAAGAGAATTTTCATGTGCATCTTTCCGCACTTTCGTCTTTATGTCGCATCGCAAACAAGTTTAACATATAAATATAAATACCAATGTAAAAATTATTATATATTTATAAATACCAATATATTATATACATATTTATAAATATATAATACTTATAAACATCATTGTACCTGGAAAATTGGGAGTCGAATTCCTTTAGATTGGGTTTTCGTGCAAAGCGTTAGCACATGTTAATGGTAATGCTATGATACGAAAAAGGAGCCCAAGCAGACTATTCGCAGCTGCTATTATTGTAAAATGCCTTTATGGGGAAAATTTACTCCCTGTGATAAAAATCTTTTCGCAAATAATCAAATAATATTTGTATAAAGGTACAAATGAAAGTTGATAAGACTTCAAAAGGCGCTAGGATTTCTTGTCGTGAGACTTTTGGGGTATGAAACGCAACACACAATAATTATGTCGGTGGGTTTGTAAAAAAGTTGGATTTTGAAGCAGATATGCCCTACATCAGGCTAGTCCGGAATAGTTTTTCACTCGGGAATATTTGCGTGGATGTTCAAATAAAAATCCAAATTTCAATTTTCATCAAACACATTTATGCAAAACATTTTTGTGTCACTGCCTACCAAGGTCTGTTAGTAATAACTTTTACTCTAGTACAAGAATTCGAGACAAACCAGTCAAGGAAGAAGTGTCCTTAATTTAAAGTTTATCTCTAACATAGTCTGTTAACAATGATGCTCAACAACTTCGAGACAATGTCATTGCTGCATCTGTATGGGATTCTATACTAACATTGAACCTGAAAGATTGAATGAAATAGGCAGTTCACTGGCTCATTTTTTTATTCACCGAATCGTGTTTCTTGAAATTAATCAAGTGCACTATCAACGTTTCTTGGAAATTTTAAGGATCGCTTGTTTTACGTTCAATCCAAAATCCATAAAATCAAAAATATTGCTACTTATTGCAATTGTTATTGAACAAAAAACAATGTACATGCTTAAATCAAAAAGCGATCGAATCGTTCCAATTGATCTACTCAGCAAAACAAGAAAAACTTCTCTAAGCCTCACGTTTTATCAACAATCCAAAGTGGATCATATTATTTGCACTTGGAAATTTGAGTACGCTCGCTAACCTAGATTTTTTGCGGAAGAAAATTTGCTGATCTTGCGTTAGGACTCCAATCAAAGCGAGCCACAATGATATTGAATCAGACATCAAAATATTTCAAAACAAAACATATCCCAAAAAAAATTTCAATCTTTGCATATTTGTTGTTAACAATGTTTCAGTAATTCATATCATTTCCATTTACAATTTTTGCATGAAGTAAGTCGAAGTCTATTGAAAATGTTGCATGGCTAATGTATAAATTAAAATTTGATTTTAACAAAGCAACTGCTATCAAATTTCAAGTGTAAGTAAATCAAAGGAATTTTTATATAGAACATTTTCAGTTGTAAGGACGCTACTGCATGCTGCTTGCATAGTTTGAGATTCGATTTCTCTGAATGATATGAGATTGTTAAGGATCGCAAACGGAAATTTTGAAGCTCGATGTTTTTATTGAATTATCTAGTTTCATTTCACATGCCTGACAAAATTCAATCTTTTGTTGATTAGTCTTGTGCGGAATTACAAGTAAAAAATTTGCCAAAATTTTAAATTTTGATGCCGATTTGAATGTCGCCGTTGCGCCTTTCAGCTGAATATATATACAAAATAACATATCTTTGCGAATACATATTTATTCGTAAATACAAGCGGAACACACACGCTCAATCTCAAATAATTCACTAAAACATTCACACAAGCTCTTATCATTTTGCATCGAGTTGAATTTACCAAATATGATTTAATTTATCGGACTGATTGCCGAAGATTCATTTTTGACATTGTGCACGGAAATTGTTAATTAAAGATAAGAATCTAAACTAAATAAAAAAGTGTTGCTATCTATACCGGTAAGCTGGTATCCTGCTTTAATTCATGAATGAAATTGTAGATTATAGTGCACCATAATAAAGGAAATAATGCGTAAATAAACTTAAGCTGGTTAAGATAAAAGTAAAAGATTTCTTGGAACTGTTGGCGCGAGTCTGACTTTGTTGGAAACTGAAATTATAAGTCTGTCTGTCAAAAGATTGCTTTATTTTGCACAACTGATTAACAATTATCGTCAAAAATATTTAAAAAACTGACTTTCTGCTAGCCACATATTAAAATGAAGCTGATTTGAGAATATCATTAACATCGAACATAATTTCTTCTTTCATTCCTGCCCATTTCAATTATATTCACCGCTGATTTGCAGCTGCCACGAACATAAAGAATGTGAAAGGACACTTTAAATTCAAACTGTTTGCTTGTGGTATTTATTGCCTTTAAAAGTGCATTCTCCAGTTTTTTGCTCTTCCTGACATATTTGGCCACTTAAAGTGAAAACTAGTGTGGCAAGTATAAACACAAATTATCATTTTAATGCTACTTAAATGCATTTAGGAGCTCTTACTGATCCTTTCTGAGTATGTTGGAACGTACCATTATCAGAGCTGTGTAGAAAAAACGACGACATCTCTTAATATGCGTTTTGTGGTGATTACAATGTCGCCCTCCTCAGGTAAACGAATAGGCATGCAAAAGTCAATTATCTGCATTGTACCCATTTTGCTTTTGGAAAAATGGTAAATCCCAGAATGCAGATGATACGAGAATTACGCACTCTATTTGGCAGTCAACAATTCATTGATAAATTGCCCGAAAAGTTATGAATGAACTCTGCTGATAACACAATGTCTGACATTACCTGCAATCTTCTCTCGTATCAGCGTACAATAAAATAAACGCGTAATGGAAACCGGAGACGTCTACCCCTTGCTCATTTTTTTTATCTAATCAAATACTTTTATTCGTGGAAATTTTTAATTTTTCATGGTTGCTTTTTTCGAAGTGATGGTAGCCGCCATATCAAACAAGGTGATCGCGCTGATAAGATTTCTAGTTCTAAAGAAATTTTCGCGACGTGTGCGATAATAAAAGATATATGAATGAAACGGAAGTTGTTAAGACAATTTATTGAAAACATTACAAAAGGCTTTGGATGTTCTTTTCTGCATGTATTCAGATAGAAAATTTGTTTGTTGTTTTTTTTTATTGCAGATATCTAAGTTTGTCATCAAAATCAATACTGGATTTTATGTTAACATACTAAAATTAGTTAGCACTTACGGCTGGCAGTAATGCAATTATGATCCACATACTAGGAAACGTACATTTTTAAGAATCATGACGTGCGATCCATGCATCCAATAAGTGTGATATTTGCATAACATATAGTAATATTGGGGAATCACGGAATTACGTAGATCCATTGAAAATACAAAATGTTCATCAAAAAATTAGTTGGGCGTGTTTGTTATATACATGCATAAGTAATGTGTATTTGTCGCCGGGATCAGAGCAAATCATATGAGCAAATGCTTCCTACTAATAAAAACCAGCGGTGCACGATATATTGCGTTTCTAACGAGTGAGTTTCTAATAGGCCTTGTTTTTAATTATTCTTGCAACGAAATTTTGAAAATATTTTATAAGTATTTCCTTTTTTTTCACTACTTTTTTTTTAAATTATTTATTAAAATACGTTTCAAATTTAGCTCAGCGCACGGCGGATGACATTAATTTGAAAATGTTCGAAATAGACCAAAAGTTGGAATGATTTATCGATTTATTGGGATACTTAATAAACATAATTTCCTGTGCAATCTAGAGGAGTATAAAGTTTAAACTGAATCATCCCTTTGACCGCTAAACATAAAATATATTGATTAAAGTTTTATCGTCGAGATGGATAACATTGGAATATGCAATGTTTTAAACATGTTACAAGGTTGCACTTAAGAAATTGTGGATTCATATATTGAACAAGAAATATTTCCATTCACTGTAATCGTCGTAGCAAGATCTAGTGAATATTACTTCCGCGTATGTGCTCTTCGGTGTTAGATAATTAAATCTAGAAGTTTTTCTCAGACCAGTTAAAAGAAACTTGATCAAAGTTTTCATTAGTTGTCCCATGACAAATGAAAGTCGTCTCCAGGAACAGTGAGTGTTCTAAATATGGTTGAAATATCGTATTTATGGTACTGAATACTAAGAAGCGTTGAACACTCATGAGCAGTCGTCACGGAACCAAAGAGATTCCATTTAGCAGGAAACTCCTTGCTCAAATTTTTAGACATAAGCGCTGGAGTGGACGAATGAATGCACCCTTATTGATGGGAACCCTACAATTCGATTGTCAAGGTGGCAAGAATGTAGGCTAAACTTTGTAATTTTATTCAACGTGAATCTGAAAAAAGCTGTCAAATGTTTGCATCTATTTCTAACGCATCGATTTCAAAATTTTTTGATTATCTCCGATGATACGATTGATGCTTAAAAGCAGTAGACGACAACAAAAGACCAAAATTACGAAAAATAATTTGCAGAAATTTGCAGAAAAATAATTTGCAGAAATTCCATGCCAGTCACCCAAAGAAGTTCAAACAATTAAATAATTCTATACGATTTCATAAGCAACTTTAGATACCTCCTCGAACATGTTACTATTACAAGTGCAACGATTTGAATTTGTCGAATTTTTTTAATTTTTTTGAGTTTTATCGATGATTGGACTGAAGTGAAAAAAAAATAGAGGGCAAAAAAATCTCTAAATCCAAAAGAAAATACAGAACACTGTTCAACTGTTATTGTAGGGACAATTTTTTGACAGAATTTATTCGGAATGAAAAAAAAAATTCAAGAAATTCTCCCAATTTTCTAACGGTATTCTTAAAAATTTGAAAGATCTTCAACTTTTATCATTTCGACAGGAAATTTCTCATCCTGTAAAAAAATGTTTTTATTGACGATAGTACACGGAGTTGCTATTCTCATATTTTTTCCAACAGTTAAAAGAAAATTTACAATGCTTTAAAAGCCTCTGGTTTTTATTCTTTCACGATTTTTTAATCAAGCTACTTTTTTACTTTTACTTTTTGCAAAAAATGTCCTCAGATTGAGAAGAGCACTGTGATGGCAGGATCACTCGCAGGTGCATCACCACTTAGGAGATATTTTAATGAATAAAGTCACTCTTTCGAAACGATGAGACATAACTTTGTTCTCAAACCAAAACGCATGTCAAATGGATCCATTTGAGGATCACAGACTTGCTAAATTTGTCCAGTAACCAGCCTGTAGCGCAATTTAGCCCTTATTTCTGTAGTCGAATTATCTAAAAAATTGATGATTGACTTTATCTTTTCACAGTCAAAAGAATTTTTTAAATTATTTATTCATTTTTTTACTATTGATTTTTGAAATGTTTTACCATTGAAATTTTTTTACTTTTGATTTTTGAAATGTTAAACATTCTTTAACTTGTCAGATGAGGTACGAGGGCGGCCCGATAAGTACTTACCATACAAAAGAAAAACGAATCTTTTCGAAAAACCGAGATACATTTCTCAACAAAGTCTCCTGTTAGCTCGATACACTTGACCCAGTGATGCTCCAACTTCTTTAACCTGTCTGAATATTACGTTTTTTCGAGGGCTGTAAATTTTCATTAGACTCAAATTTCTGCGCGGGTAGAATCTTTTTCAAGTTTGGAAACAAAAAGATTACGGTGGATGGAGTTTGTATCTCAATCCGGAGTTCATAGCCCAATTCGACCAATTTGGCCGTGGCGACGACGGAGGTGTGAACAGTTCGCCAAAGAGGCTCTTTTTTCTGCAATTCGAATCGTCTCAATATTTCGGCATAATAGAGTCCTGTGACTGTTTTACACTTGTCCAGGCAGTCGATGCAGATCACACCTTGGGAATACCAAAAAAAAGGGGACCATCACCTTTCCGGCTGATATGACAGTCTTTATCTTCTTCAGAGCTCGTCCGCCGGGCGGATAAAGTCATTGTTTCGAAAGTTTCTTTGTGTGTATCAGTAGTCCTATATTTCGTTTACAATCATGAAATAATGCAAAAATTCCTTCGGGTTACGCTTAAAAAGTGAGAAAAAAACAGTGGTTTGAAGTGGTCACGTGATTGCGCTTGTTGTCCACATTGAGCAATCGCGGAACCAACAGCGCAATAATGTAATTTGACACCCACGCGGTCTTTAGAGATTCCTACAATCTCAGCTATCTCGCGCGCCTTCAATTAACATTCTGCTAATACGAGATTGCGTATATATATATTTGCAGACATTGCTCAGACGTTAACTTATTCATGATAAAATGACAAGCCAAACCAACCATAAAACGCATGACAGCTGTCACATCAGACGTAGCATTGAAAAGTGTTGTCAACGTTAAGTTTTATGCCTCTAGCAAAAGTGCAAAAGTGCTACTTTTAACACTTTTAACTGCGAACGGACATTTTCTTTTCAATTGAATGTTTTAAAGGTAACCATCTTTAAACCTGGTTTCAAACTTATGAATCAATGGAAAAATTTGTTGTTCATCTTTGTCGCAAGCGAGCCATATCTTTAAATGGGAGATATGACATTTGGCAGGACATTCGTCAACAAACATAGTATTATAAGGTATGTAAATAAGTGGAATTAAGCGAAATGTGTAGTTATTTGTTATTTTGGCGCACTACAGAACTTGGGCCGTAAGTCGGTTTAGAGCTAGTTCCTTTCAGGACCAAAGATGCACAAGAAGCTAATCTGGTCAGACACACGCTTTACATTAATATTTTTTTACGAGTAATCAGAAATAATTCTAGCTAGTTGGGTTGAAACTCCAACACCACAAACGAGAAACATCAGAAATATCTTTAAGTGTGTGAGGAACCTGGAATCAAAATCATGAAGACTAAGTATTACACCATCCTAAAAGTAAAAAGGGTAGTAGATTAAAAACAGTAAAGAGCAAAAATTTAACGTATTTGTTTCCAATTTTCCGAGAATAATATGTTTAAGGGGTAGTTAGAAGGATCTGACTTAAGCCTCAATAAAAACAATGAAAGTGAAAACATGAACTAAATGATATTAATAATCACATCTCACAGAACAAATAGAAACAATCACAACTATGTTTTAGCGGGAAATTAAACTGACTAGACTTTTGCGAACAGCTTTTTTACCATATCAATGTCAAAAAATGATGACACGTACACCAGATAACGAAAAACACACCGAATCGATGCCTTTCCAATATTGCTAAATTGTAGCAAACACAATTTTCCAAAATTTACACGAGGACATGTCTGCATTTATTCAGCTTGTTCATTTGCTCCACCTAGTGACCGCAACACATAATACCAAGTTTTTTTTGGAATATTTTGCTATTCTTTTTATTGGGATTAGCTTAACAGGAATTTTAAACTTTGCAGAAGTGATAAAAATTTAAAAAACAAACGTTAAATTTATTTTATTTTAAATTAAAAATTTTAAAATTCTATGAAATTAAATTTTATATTATCTGAAATTTTCGTTAATGTTTTTTTTTAATTTTTTTTACGCTAGATTTGCGCTTAAAACGTGCTTTTGAATCTGGAATCTGTCACTCAGGAATAAAAACTGTTTCGAAGATAAATAAAGAAAAAACTTTTGAGCTTTAATAAAGTGTAAAGTAAGAAACATTCATTTGCAGAAAACAATCAAGAAATACTTTATCTGACAGTTCGGGTATAACAACGTCGAGGTTAGCTGCTTTCAGATCTTTATATGCCAAATTCATTTAAAAACATCGAAGCAAAGAAAAAAATATTTTTTTTTAAGATTCTGAAGATTTGATTTTGATAATTTGGCTTAAAATTCTACTAAATTTTAGTCGCGTATTTGAGTCTTTATCACTCTACTTTTCTACCTTATTTTCATTACAGTTCGATTTCAACAGCGTTTCGTTTGTCACGTTTCAAACTTCAGACAGGTATTTTTTAAAGGAATGCCGTCGGAGTACATACATGCATGAAAGTTGCTTGCAAAATTTTGGTATTTTAGGCGTACTTGTACGTTTATTTGGCCGTTTCTTCTTTTATGGGTGGGAGTTCGGCTAAAATAATTGGATTTTTTTCTCTTGGATTTTACTGTCAATTCCTTTTACGGGAAAGACCATAAAGAAACTCGATAGAAATTCAAAAACGAAAACATTTGAAGTGATGCGTCAAAAAAAGACTTTTAAAATCATTTTGTGGCACCGTAGAGCATTGTCTTGGTTTATTTCTAAATTTCGGCACTTCTAAGAAAACTTCAGTTTGTCCTTAATATTGAATGACATTTACCATTTTATATAGTTGAAGCGCGAGTCCAATATCAGAGACAGGTTCGGTCACTGATAAAATTATCTTCTCAATTGTAAGGCTACTACGGTTACCGGGTTTCCTTTGAAAACATCGAATCAAAATCAAGGGAAAGGTCTCTACAAACCATAACATTGTGTAGTGAGCCAATGGATTGGGTTCAGAAACTCGCAAACTAGCTTCAACACAAGCTCAAATTAATATATGTTAAAATCCAAATCAATGATTTTTGCACATCTTCTGAAATTCTTCAGCGATACGAAGCACACTTATAAATGTCCAATGAAATGTCCTTTTCGATGTCTACCGTCTTGTTCTAGTCTAGTCTAGTTATCTTGAACAAAAGAAGTTAAAAATTTAAGGAGACGAAATTTATGATCTGTCAAAAGTATGACAATGTCTTGAATTCAAAAGAATAATTGAATTGAGTGAACGTTTAATTTTAAAAATTATTAAATATTCTGTTTATTTTTTAAGTGAACGAATTATTAGCTGAAAATTCAGTTATTTACAATTTTTATTTAAATTTTTAAAATATAATTTAAAATATGAATCTTTTATTTAAAAATGATGATTTAAAATTTAAAGATAAATTGTAATTAAGTGAATATTCATCTGAATGAAAGCAAAAGGCAGGATAATATTTTAATTGGCAAAGCCAAACATAAGTCCTCGGGCTATTTGTTTATATAAAAGAATGTTTCCTGATCACCTGACACGTGTTACTACTTAGGAATTTTTTCAGAATCAAGCCGAGTATGTTTTAAGGAAAACGTCCTTGCGGAAGTATTCTGCGAGCAAAAACACACGAAACCGGGAAGCTGCGGTCTTTTTCACGCCGAAGAATACCACATCCGTTTGCTATACACATACTGGATTTTATGTTCCTATTGCATCTCAACTCTTTTCTTTTCAATTTCGCTAGTCATTTTGAGTTCTTCACCAATAAATCCTTCTAATTCGACCTCTACAGCATCCACGATTTATTCAATTTTTTATCACCACTAACATGGCTCGAAGCGAGAAGAATTTGATAGTGTTTCCTAAGGCAAGCTATAATGAGACAAATTAGATTCTCGATTTTTTTGTGTTTTTCCTTAATTAAGTTTTATTGCTAAGAATTTTTGATCTTGTACAACTTAATGTGAAAAAAAACTTATTTGCATTCTAACACATTTTCTATCGTTAGATTCGCTTCTCACTAGGTAACAAGCCATAAAATTAATACTGAAATATAACCGACGTGCATATGCATATGTTCGCATTTACGTTTTCGAAAATTGGGCGATTTCTGATTTGGACGCTGCCTTTTTCGATGAATAGTGTTCAATCATTGGTTGCAAACGTATCCAATCATTGGTAATGCGAATTTAAGTGCATAATAATTTTGATAGAAATCACATAGTGTGAATGTTTACAGCCAATGAATGGATCAGAACTTTTTTTAAGTCTTTATTATTTCCGATTTTGTCCGCGTTTACGTAGTCAAACTCCAATCTCATTAATTAAAATAATTCATAATTAGCCTGGGAAGAAACGAACATTTGCATGGAAATGCACAATATAAATGCTCACTATGATTTTTAATTAGCTAAGGTTTATAGTTGTGATAAAATGTGCAGAAGTTTGCTGAAAAATTCGTTTGCAAATTCGGATATTTTATTTTTTATTTTTGTAGAACAAACTTTTTAGAGGCGGCTACGACTCATTATTCAATTGTGATGTTTTAATTTTTAAAGAAAAAGATTTTAGAAAAGTTTCCATTCATTTTCGTGGCAGCGGATTGAAACAAATAGAGTTCATTCTTAACACGAAAGGTGAATGTCTAATTTCTCTCATGATAATTTGAGATATTCTCACCCTAAACACCTAAATTTCGTTGACACGATGAAACGATGAAACTGTGAGTAGTTCCGGCAACTATGAATTGTCACATCAAAGATTGTTAGTTAAAATGCGACATTTTACCTTATTTTCTTTTAACATTTTGAAGCATTTCTATTTCTAATGTACTACTATATTGTATTTAGATCATTTATTATTTTAGATAGAATTCATTCGATTAAAATATTTATCTGGAAGTAAATTTCATCTGGAAGTAAAACGGAAGACAATTCAGGATATGAAATGGGTACTGGGGGAGAAGTCTTTTTCTCGAAGTTAAGTGCGAAGTCTCGAACTCAAATGACTATTCTTCATTTTACATAATATTTCACTTTGGAAAAAAACTTTCCAAGTCTTGGCTTGAGAGTGGACTTCATTATTTGCAGAAACAAAGTCAATAAAAGTCAAGCAAAATCGATTGTGAAGAATTAAATTAACTACGCATATGATTACCGTATGGCTCACCATATTCATTCCGTGCAGTCTACGTCTAATTTTTTTGCCAATATGTTTTCATTCTTCAAACGAAGAATCATCAAAGACAATTAACGAGCTTTACTTCAATAAAGGACCAGGTCCTGATTTACGTGGGCGGTTCAATTAAAGAACCCGTGTTTGACGACAGAGCGCGTTCCTGAGGGAAGTTGGTATTATAATCGTATGCTGCCACCTATCATGAAATGAAAACTTGCTTTGTTGCAAACGCAAAGCTGTCTAAATTTTCGATTATTTTTTACCAGTAGATGATTAGGTAGAAAACCTAGTTAAACGCAAAAAGATTTAAAAGCGCGAATACAAATACTAAACTTCTCCGTCAAATTATCTAAAAAATATTCAAAAAGTAAAAAAAAAACTGTTGACCTTTGCATTTAAAACGATCCGAAATTCAGACACATTAGAATGAAGACAAGTGATCTGTTCGAGATGACTAAAATATTGTAGTTCTACAACAGTTTTTCCCAAAATGTCATCCAATCACTGAGCGGCTGCTCAACAACAAGAGCACAGTTCTTCGAGAAATTCACTCCACTACAATAAATTTTACATTGATGATTAACAATGTCTTCTGTGAAATTAAAGGAAGATGTCAAAAAGACACAAGTGATACTGTTTTTCGCATACAAAATGTTCGAACCTGTCAACTACAATACCCAGATACCGAAATTTAAAAAAAAAAGAAATGACTTGATTAATTTCACTAATTTGGCTGATAGATAATAACCTCAATTTTCAAAGATATGTAATTATTGTGAACGAATTGTTCACTCAACCTCAAATCTTGAAGTTTTCTCTACAGTCCTATGAAAAAGTAAAGACTGAAGGGTTTTTTTTTTCAAATTTTTTTCAAAGAAGTTCCAGGAAACGAATGTTCAAGCCTGAAAATATTATTTGGATTATCTCAGAAAACCGTTTCAAATATCTACCTAAGATATATCTAAGTTCAAGGTTAAAAATCACTAAAAACGAATTTTACTGTACGAGCTGTAAGAGTTTTACAGTTATACGAGTTTCACAGTGAATAATTATAAAATCAGTCGCAATCTGGAGTTTGTTAGGAAATTGTGTGTGGTAGACGATATGGGAGTGTGTTTTCATAGAAATTTCGAATGAAGTGTGGTTTTGTAGAAATTATGGGAAGTTTGATTATTTCCTAAAATGCCACGAGAAAAAAAGTTAAGGAATGTTAAAAAACAAAGAAAAATTGACTTGAATAACTGTGGAAAAATTCTCAAAGAGATCATGCAAAGTATAGTTCAAAATTTCAAAACAGAAGGACGGCAAAACCATCCCAAGCAAAGAACATGGAGGTAAATCTGTTAGGGTTTTGGGCAGCGATCAAAAATATTAAGATAAACTTATTAATAATAAGATATTTCTCGGAGCGAAATAACTTATAATATATAACAGGAAGGATTATTGCTTCTCATTACCGGTTGTCACTAAAAAAAAAACATCTATTATCTTTTGTGGCACTCACAGAAGATGAAATTATTATATTCCGGCACGATCATTTCCCCATTCACACGGCAACTTCCACCAAAAAGTGGTTTCAGAATTACGGAATCGAATTGCTACTATGGCCAGTGTTTAGTCCCGACCTGGACACTACAGGACATTTATTGGAAATTTTAGAGACTGGGAGAAATAAATATGTTGCAAAGCTGAAACAAAGTGGCAGCGTATTAAATAGTCTTATAAATAGCGTTCTGACTCGATTATTAGTGTTTACAATAAAAAATAAAGGAAATTTTATCAAGTAATAAATAAAAAACAAGAAATATTTATGATTTTTCATAAAATTTCATCTATATTTTATTGTTTTCTTTTTCTTGTATTTAATGTTTCTAAAATTTAAAACCTTGCTTTTATAAGAGAAGCAAAAATGTGTTTGTGTCTAGAATTTTTCACACCATCAAGGTGGAGAACGTCAGCCTCTTGTTTGTAACATCTTCATTTCAGATCTTCTGCAACTATAATCGAATGTTATCATCTTTTCATACTGATGGTGTTAAGTTGCTTTCACTTTCACTGTTGTCAAAAGGCACATTGTTGAAAAAGTCGAAAAAGGCACATTGTTCCGTCAAGAGCAAAATCAATCTCTCAGTCCAAAATAGGTGCAAAACCGAGTTATCCGACGTCTGCATAGTTGCAAACACAACGGTCTCGAATTTTTTCACCTTTTGAAATTTTGTTTGGTTACGTCTTTTTATTTTAATTGGAGGCTAATTATCGAAAATATTTAAAAAGTGAAGAAAAAAAATCGAGAATATTGCATATGCAACAATGAAGAATGTCAAAAATCAATGTCAAATGAATCCAACAATGGCAATGGTCTGAATGACTGATCGGAAAATGGTATCTTTTTTAATGGTTTTTAAATAGATATTTTGACTAACCTTTAGCATTTGCAACAATGCAAACAGACACTCAAAAATGTCAATTAATAAGTTTTTCACGTCAGAGTTCGAAGGACAAGGACTCAAAGGACATTAACTACCACAAACATAACCGAGTGCACAGAGTCGTAAACCTTGGGAGAATCATCCTCAAAAAACTATGGTTCAAGTTTTGTAATAATAAAGTTCACTTCTAAAGCCCATCAGTTTCTTGGCTTCATCAATCAAAAATCTGAAGGATTTCAAAAATTTTGAGTAACGACGGCTATTTTGTGTGCTTTTAATACGCTCTTCTTTAAAGAGAGGCAATCTCATGACAATCTTATTTTTTTATATTTGGGATCCTGTTTTCGATGTCTACAAAGACATCTTTGAGTTCGTTAAAAAACTGTAAGCGTTGTGTAGTAATATGTGCGGATGATACGTCGAATTATCAAGATTTATTCTTGTATGAGCATTCTTTTATGAGAACTTATGTAGTTATAATATGTCATAACTTGCCTCCTAAAGTATTATGATAAGTTCTTGCTTTGCATTTAATTTTCTAAAACTGATTATTACCTATTTGTCATTATTTTAATACCGAATATTTTTTACTTAGTATGCAGTTTGTCTTAAGTTTACATAGTTGCAAACGAAACGGTCTCCATTTCGTTCAATTTTTGAATGTTTTTTGTAAAATTCGACTTAACATTTTGGGAAGTTTGATTCGCTTTTTGGAATTTTTTGTATTCTTCTAAGTTTTTATTTCAGTTTAATCATCCACTAAAAACAAATAATGAATAAATTTGACAGTTGTGTGTTTGACAGCTGAACGATGCAAACTCTAGACACCTGAAAATTACATACAACACACAACTTTTATGGCGTATATAAATTTACTGTATTTTATGAATATGTTAGAGCGAGGATTATATTGGAAAATTTTACTATCTAACTTGATTTATTGCTTGAATACTAACAGTTTATGTTTTTCTAATTACGCGGCCGGACAAATTATTTTTAAGACTGCCGCCGTCATTCAATATTAGCCAGCACAGTGGTGCCATCTATGTATTTGAAATTGCATTTTGAAGCTTGCACCTTACGCTAGTACTAGTTAAGACTCCATGACATTTGGTTGACAAATAACAAAGATATGACAGTTCATTGCTGAGAACTTTTGATTCAATGTTGAAAGCTTAACAGGTGAACAAAGGGGAGTGATCAATGTTCCAGTGAATTTTTTAAAAAAATGTATCCAAATCATTTCGCTTGATGCAACAATACACAGCGATTATTGATTAATCACATCAAATGTTATTCTGTGGAATAGAGGTTTTTGAAAAGTTAAAGGAACGCTGGATGATGACAAACCCACAGGAAGACCAATGACAGATCGGCCAAAAGAAATGAACGAAAAAGTACTTTATTTTACTGCAAATTACCACAATATCCCATAGAAAATATTGGAAGACGCTTTAAACATCAAGACAGAAACGATTCGATCCATTCTTTCTGAAGAGGTTTTATGCAAATAAACAAAAAATTTGAAGGGTCTGAAGTTTGCACCACTTCGTCAACGCTGTAAATTTTTCACTATTTCTTTTCCACAGATGATCAAACTAAAATTAACGCTTGTCGCGTGCAGAACTTTCCAAAAGACAGGAGTAAATGGGAATGGGAATAAAATTTACCAACATTTGATGTCAGTTTATCTGGAAAAACATTCAAATAGTGAAAAAATCAATACAAAGATGCAAACTTCAAACACCTAATTGATGGAATTTCATTTTGGGTGAAACTAACTTTTTTATTCTATTTTAATCATTTCTTTTTAATCATAGTTGTAAATGTAATGGAAATAGTTTATATATCTTTGCTTTAGCCGAAAATATATTGAGGCATTAATGTTTCATTGGGTTAGACCTGCAAAACACCAATGTAGAAGTATCGTTTCAATCCCAACGCTGTCAAAATTTATCAGTGTTTCTTTTTGGTAGATGGTTAAACTGGTTATTAGAGTGCAATCTATTCAAAAATGTTCAAAAAGAGCTTTAAAAATATAAAAAAAAATAACCAAAAATTTAAGTCAAATTATCAAATCTACCTTCGAAAATTGCAGTCCGATGCGTTTGCAACGATACAAACTTCAGACGCCAAATATATACAAAAGCGTAGTCCAGAAGCCACAAAGTTTCGTAAAAAGTGTTTCAATTTGAAGTTCATTTATGGTTAAATGAGGTTAATTTAAATTTTTGGGTATTTCTGGAAGTTTTCATCTGAAGTCTGCTTTAAAACAGATCACCATGAATTCGCAGCCTCTTTCTTCTTATTTGAAAAATATATTTAGTGTCAAGGTATGGGTATTTGCTTACATACAACGCAACTTCGCTACCCATCATATAAAAAAAAAGCATCACGATGATAACTTTGAAACGAAGCGACAATAGCGGAAATTTACTGGAAAACGAATTTCTTGTGAATTCAATAATTGCATAAGCCATTGCGACCCCATCGCAACATGATGATGATAAGAAGAGAAATCTAAGAAATTTTCACGAAATACTTTCCCGAAATTGACTTTCCCGTGCCAATGAAATTGACAAGAACTCTAGCCGAAGACATTGGCATTGGCAAAAGAAATCGTCGAATCGATGAAAATATGCAATTTCCGATTGATATTTATTGAGTTTTTATCTATCTTGATAGATTACTGGATGATATCTTTGTATAAATTCAAGCTAAGGGATTAAGTTCAAGATGTTTTTAAGGTAAAGATCTAGTTATAAAGAATGATTTACTTGGTTTATTTTAGATGGGAAACAGCAGAAAAGGATTTATTTTAAATCGATTATTGGGGTAACGTGGATGTTTTGAATGCGTTGTAGGTTAGGATTGATTGCAATTTATGCCATGAATTGTCCGAAGACACATATTGAATAATTTGATTGAAGTTTCAACCTATTTCATAACATATTCACACTCAAATGATTGAAATCTTTCGCCACCGACCAAGACGATGTCTAGATTCAATTAAAATGTCATTTGTCACAATGTCGTTCAGCCCACAATAATAGAATCTAAACGACCGCAACTGCGATTAACGAAACTCACTCGGAACCCACCCACAACCGCCTCCCTCGTACACTTAATCAAAAAGACACTCCGTCATTTTGCTCCTTAATGACTTAAATCACTGGACAAAAACAGATCCAATCTTTCGGTTTGATCCCCGACCCAACTATGCCGAGCTCATGTACCACATACGCTTGCCAGCGACATCATGGACTCGGGTTTGACTACTTAATCATCAACTATTTTGCGCTATGCCCATTCCAACTGCAGATGTATCCCAGCAACCTCATCCCCGACTCAGCTGTTTGACCCAGAATGTCAGCGTGTCATGACCCTTTCTGTTAACGTCGATTGCTTGTTGCCTCAAGTTTTCCATCTACCGATCAAAATTGATTACAATGATTTGATTAGTGGTGGCCTCACACAACTTGGAATCATTTATTTTAGTATTTATTGATTATGTTGTTATAGTTATTGTTGGACGGGTGCCGCCTCAATCGGGACCCACTCAAACCCCTTTCGACTAAATCGAGTTGAACGATTAAATTTGTCTCTAAGTACATGGAAGCGCGCGCACTCCTACTTGTCAGCAACTCGATGATAATAAATGATTTTAATTGGCTCAATTCCAGGCTTTTGAGAACAATAGTTTGCAAGTTTAGTTAAATAGATAGAATTGGACGACCGATAGATGCAGGCTGTCCCACTCGTTATTTGCACATCGACTCAATTATTGCAAATAGTAATTATTTTCGTGGCGTATGCGCTTATCTTTAGAACTCAATGAAATTGTTTTTAAATTGGAACTCAGCTTGAGTCCTGAATGGCAAATGAACGTTTATCGCCGACATGTGGAGTCAGATGTTACCACTTAAACCTTCACTTCGACAATAATTCAGTCAAATGTTTATCCTTCTGACAACGCATCAGACAGTTAAAGCCTAGATCTATCAGGTGCGCAGTTTAATAATTGCGCGGGAAACTATAAATTTGATTTAGTTGAATTTAACATGGACTCGAACCAAAAACTGAGAAAAGTTTTTGGTAAAATCTTTAGCTCCAGATCCGGCATTTCTACCTCAAAGGGGACCTCATCCTACAATTGTAGGATTTTCAAAGAAATCGAAAAAAAATTGAAATTAACGCCACACTCATTGCTAGGGCAGAGAAATCCTTCACCGATGAGGCAAAACAGACGAGAATTGATGCGTAATCGATCAGAAGGGAAAGGCAAAAGGAAAAGGAGGAGAGTCAGAAAGACCAATTATATGGTGCAACCAACTCCATACTAGATGTCGACGTCATCACATTTACCTGGTTGAACCATATTTCTAAGTTATGATGCAGCCTCCCTTACATATTGACCCCTCATTGCTTTCCAAGTCCGCCTGTTTTGAGCTATTCTCATCCAAGATGTGCCGGCTATCATTTTTATGTCATAGTCGCAGCGAATGTTCGGGCGTCTTCTCGGTCGTTTGATTCCTCTTGGGTACCACAAGGTTATTCTTATGGTTCATCCACTGTCCGTCATTCTCGCCAAGTGACCGTTCCATCGCCATTTCAAGGATTTTGCTCTATATATCACGTCTGAGACTTTGGTCCTATCTCGTATCCACTATAGTCTCTTGCGATCCCTCCGTGTAATGTCCAGCATGCCCAGCTTTCCATGGCTCTTTGGGCATCCTGGACTTTTCTCTTTACCCCGGATGTTAACGCCCATGTTTCGCTAAAGTAAAGCAGGACTGGTAGGATACATTGGTCGAAGGTTTTCTTTTCCAAGTACATCTTCATTTAAGACGTGAATGCAATCGAGTTCTTCCCGAAAACACTCCATGCCATCTTGATTCGTCGATTGATTTCTGGTAGAAGTGAACTGGATTTGTGTCTAAACTGACCAAGATATACATGTTCTTCGACAATTTCTAGTGGGGTACTACTAACTTTTGTATATCCTTGAGTGCTTATATAATCGTTGAACATGATCTTAGTTTAGCTTAGGTTCATTTTCAAGCCTACTTTTCCGCTAGGCGTGTTGAGTTCATTCCGCTGTTCTTGTAATTCCTCTTGACTGTTGGCTACAAGGACTATGTCATCTGCGAATCTCAAGTGGTTGAGGTGCTTACCATTGATATTCAAACCATTATTCTCTCAATGTAGAGTTCGGAAGACGCCCTCTAACGTGGCGTTGCACAGCATTGACGATATGGTGTCTCCCTGTCTTACCCCTTTTTGTGTGGGAAACCCTGGAGTTTCTTCTAGTACTTTGACCTTTGCTCTGCCATTGCGGTAGGTAGGTGTTAGCTAGTACTTCCACGTATGGTTTGTGTATGCTTTGCGTTATTAATGCATTTATTATTGCATCAGGGAATAGTGAGTCAAAGGCCTTCTCAAAGTCTATGAAGATCAGTGCTTGGGGTTGCTCATACTCTTTATATCTACTCAAGACTTCCCGTTATGTGTGCATATGGTCTCTGTAGTGGTGTATCCACTTCTGAAACCAGCCTGCTCCCGTGCCTGTTCGATATCTAGGGCTGGTTGTATTCGTTTGCTAAAGAGCTTTGTGAATACTTTTTAGAAGACGCATAATAGATACATTGGTATGTAGTTCATGATGCCTTCTTTGCTGCCTCTCTTGTGGATTAGTATTATATTAGCACTCTTCCATTGATTAGTAATGAGCCTGGCGTTAATGCAATCAGTTTAAATTTTTGCCAGTAATTTCCATGTTGTCTGCCTGCGTATTTGAGCAATTCAGCTGTGATATCGTCAGTACCTTATCATTTTCATAAATATTTCAATCTCTTGTTATCTCGGAACAATGTTTTTCAAACTAGACGGACTACTTTCTCAAACGATTTTTGTTCGATTTACTTGAAAATTTCACAGTATGTTCAAAACTAGTGTCCGCTAGGAATCATGTAGGATATTTTTAAATTTTTAAAATTATTCGTTTTTAAATTTTTTTTCATTCAAAATGACGCGATTTTGTCAAAAATCAATTATAAAAAACCCTACGTACTTCTCTGACTGGTATTATGCCTTACCGACAATTTTTTGTGTGATAATCATAACCTTAAAATTTTATGAGGAAACGTTTCGGTCACGAAACTATGACTATGAACTATGAAAAAACAGGCGTTTCTGAAGAAATCCTGGGGAATTTTGTTTTTTAAAGTTGTGAAAAATTCAAAGAGGATGACATAAACTCGTACATTAAAAACCTTTTACCAAATTTCGATATATTGTATGGTTTGTTAGAAAAAAATTCCCAAAAACATGACTTTTTACCTCTACAGTGGTGTATTCCCTCAAGGCAGGAACTTGGGACCTGACCAATCACTGGTTTACCTTAACATTCGATCATGAAGTAGAGGCTTACACCAGATTAGTTACTACCTTTCGCTTACACTTTGAGAATATATAAAGAGAGCTGAATAGACTTTTCATTCACACTGAAACGTAGTAAGTGACATCATTCAGGAAACGTTTCCAAATTGAAAAACGGAAACATGAGCAGACGCAATGGTCCCAGAATGTTCGCTTTTTGAACTTGTTTTTTTTTCTGGATAAATGGACTTTGGACTTTTTGTTATTTTTATTGAACATTTTGGTTTCTATTGGTTTTCGACTTCAGAATATTTTATTCAATTTCGACAAGAAACAAAAAGTACAAAATACGAATCCACAGCGTAACTTCAGACATATATCATCATGACTGTAGGTTCAAAAATCGCGAAGCCTTGATTACACCCCGGCTATGTATGGGAACTCACAAGGCTACCAAAGTAAACCTAGAAGCCAGCACTGGAATTTGCCGGTGGGTAGACAGAACTACGCCATTTCATGGAAGTACTATGGTCAGACTTGATGTAGGCGGGCCCTTTGTAAGACCACGTTTTTCAAGAAGTGTCTGAGATTTTTTCATTCCAAACATCACGGTCTCACATTCTAGCCTTTTTGAATTTTGTCAATAATTTTACTAAGCCTAATAGGAAGGCATGTAGGTCGAAATCGCAAGATAAAGAAAGTTAAAAAATTTGAGATGTAACTTCCAAATGAGAAAAAATATCAGATGTCTGAAGTTTGCGCTGATGTATACGCAACGGTCTCAATATTTTGCTCTTTTTGAATGTTTTTTGAAAATTTTGGCTTAAAATTTGAGTAGTATTGTTCAAAAATTTGAATTTTTTTCCACCTTTCTAGGTTTTCATTTCAGTTTTATCATCTACTAAGAAGAAATAGAGAATAAATGACAGCGTTGTGTTTGCACCGATACAAACTTCAGGCCCCTATACTCATATTGCCTCAGCAATGGACCTACGATTCCCATTGACAACCAGACATTGAATCAGAACCAAAATCATGTTCGCTACTATTTACCACCACAATGAAACTCGATAAGATGTTATGAAGACAATACTCGACCGCAGTTTATCCGATAAAATATCACCAGTAGCTATGGCTCTTTGCGTTCAAATTTTTTTCGCAATTTTTTTTCATTTATTTCATAATTTTACTAATTATTTTATTTAACTTACAATTTTTGCTAATTATTCATTTCAGTCCAAACATCGACAAGGAGTCTGAAGTTTGCATCGTTGCAAACGCAAAGGTCAATTTGAATTATTTTGGATAATTTAAAGAGATTTTTGTAATTTTTTTTTTTTTTTCATAATTTTGACTCTACTGACACTCTCCTAGTTTTGAACTTCAATAAAATTGGCGAAAAATATCAAAAAGTGATAACATTTCAAATCTTTCTGTTTGTAACGATGCAAACTTCGAACTACTCAAACGTAACGGGCTCAGATATTCAACTTTTTGATTTTAGTTGATGATTTGTCGAAAATGATAATCTGACAAATAAGTCAAAAATGCTAGCAAAATTTTTTTACAAAAATGTTAGTCCAAATATCCAAATTTGCAAAAAAAAACAAGGCGCAAACTTCAGGCACTTCCTTTAAATTACTTCAAGCTTGGACCTAACAATTTTCGTTGATAACCAGACCTTGAATCAGAACCAAAAATCATTTAGAACAAATGATGATATTTAAAACTAACTATATTATTACCACTTCACCATAAGATAATGTGGGGCAAACACTCGCTTTCTAGACTGCACGTTTTCAAATCAAATACCTTCGATAGCAATGATCCTTTGCGTTGAAAAATTTTTTTTTTCGCAATTTTAAATTGTTTTTATTTGCAATTTTCGTTTTTTTAAATCTAGCTTTCCCCAAAATTTGACTTTAATGCAATCTACTAGTTGTTCATTTCGTTGCAATTATCGACATTAATCAAAAAGTGAGAAAATTTGAGACCGTCTGCAAGGATACAAACTCCAAACATCTAAAATATCTGAAGATATACCAGTGAAAAAACGTGTCTGAAGTTTACATCATTGCAAACTAAACGCTGTCAAAATTTTCATTATTTGCTTGACACTTGTAATACTTACACTTGATTCATGCTATTTGGACAGTTAAATGGTTCCAAACCGAATTTCAGGTTTCAGAAAAATAATCATTTGATAAATAGATGTTTGAGGCAGTTTGCGTAGACTTATTGTGTGTGCTTTCCGAAAAGACACTTTTTTATTAGGAGCATCCCCAAACAGGCATCAGTTAAAATCAATTTTATCAGATGCTCAAAGCTCGTTCGTTTCGAAACTGCAAATTTTCTGCACTCTTCTACATTTTGACTTAAAATCAATCATACACAAAAAGCAAAAATTGAAAAAAATCAAGACCGCTGCATTTGAAGTGTCTGAAAATTATTTACGTCATTGCAAACGCAACGGCCTCGTTATACGTTCAAACTATTTGAAATTTTTCGAGGTAGTTTGAATGAAATTTTTGAATTTCTTTTCATAATTTGAACTCCACTAGCACTATACTAATTTTTCACTTGAGTCAAATCGTTGATAAATATGAAAAAAATTTAAAAAATCGAGTTGAATCTTTGAGTTTGCAACGATGCAAACTTCAGACGTTTCTGGGAATCCAAACTTGGTTATAAATGTAACTCCGCAGTTTCCATACAACAATATGAACTACAGATAATATTGGTGGAGCGTGGTAACGGCCACACCACATTTTGTGAGTATGGAAGTTTTGAAACTCAGGCGCTTCAAGGAACACGGATAACACATGAGTCTGAAGTTTAAATCGTTACAATAGCAAAGGTCTGCAATTTTTTCACCTTTTTGAATTTTGCCAATGATTGGACTGAAAAGTAAAACTTATGAAGTGCACAGAAGTCGTCAAAATCGTAAAATAAATTATCTAAATTTTAGTCCAATCGTCCAAGAAAAATCGTTGCGTTAACAACGTTGCAAACTTTAGACACTCCATAAAAGTTTGATTGTGGACCTTTTATGGTCCTTTTATGGTTTGATTGGATCTTAGGCTTATTTTCAGCTTTCATTTCAGTCTTGAAAGAAAAGTCCTTCGGAAGTAGAAGCATAATAGAAATCAAAAGGCTTAACTGCTTTAACCAGGATTTAATAACATAGACCGAATGCAAAGAGAGAAGCAGAGTGGTGGATCTATCACAAAAATCTGTTCTGTGTTGCACTTCTACGTAAAGAATTAAAACAGTGCATATCCTGCTGCAACCGGGCATAAAACAACAAATAAATTTAAGGTGTCTAAGTTTGCATAGTTGCAAACGCGACTGTCTCCTTTTCCCCCTTTCTAATATACTTGTACAACTTTAGCCAAAATTTTGGTAAATTTTATGGGCAGATTTAATTTCTATTTCATTATACTAGATTTTCACTTAAATTTAATCATTATTTAAAAAAAACAAAAGTGAAGAAAAATTGACAGCGTTACGTTTGCAGCGATGGAAACGTCAGACGCCTGAAATTCAAGGATGACTGATGACAATTTTCAAAGAAAGAGATCAGTAATAGCTAATATAACCATCATGGATTACAGTGACCTACTGTCTACGTCAGGTGTTGATCCCAAGGACCAAGTGTTAATCGAGATTTAGTCGTTTTACTTTAAAAATGGGTTTCTTACAGGTAATTGCTTCCAATTCTCTAACCAATCATCACTGGCTGATTTCAGCCCCATCATTCGCTGGTGTCTGAAGTTTGCATCGTCGCAAATGCAACGGTCTCGTTATTTTTTGACTTTTTAGATAGTTTGACTTAAAATTTCGCAGCTTTGAATTTTTTCACTCTACTAGGTTCCTCATTTCAGTTTAATTTGAAAATCTGAAAGTTATGTGCCACAAAATTGTATCCTTGTTGCCTCTTTAGCACAACGATCATCGTTCTAGTTCCCCGGGGGCTGCTTTAGAAAGGATCTTAATACGTACATTGTCTCAAAGTCGATTTTGAAGGATGAAAACCATTACACTACCAAATAATTGCGAGTGTCTTGTTGCAAAGCATAACATTGAAGTCAGTTGAAAATTTTAGATTTATGACAAAGATTTTAACAGAACAAACGAACAAACAATGAAAACAGTCTTGACGACTCATAAAAATGCAATTGGGCTTCGCTGCCCTCCTTTCTAAATCGTTAATTTTCGACTAATTATCATAAAAAATTACAATAATAAAAATGCTATGCACAACCAACCGTGAAGACAATGAGTGCCAGCGCTGGCCCGATATCAAAATCACAATCAAATAAAGGGTTTGGTTGCACGAATGGTCGGCGAGGAGGCGAGCGAGTAGAGTTCCTGCAAGGCAACCGCCGACCAGGCTCTCCACCACGCCGGAGGGAAGTGCGAGTCGGATATTGTTTCGTCGCGAACGAGTTGAAAAAAAGAATGCACCTGTGCGTTCGCTCCTCTAAACCGATTTCCTTGACCACATCCGGATTAAGCGCTCGAGCAGACACTCCTCAATGGCAACGGCTCGTTCAGCTGTGGAATCGCGGGCTCCGATCACTTTCGACTTGGTCCAGGCAGATCCTTGTCGTGGGCGTTGCAATCATTTGTTGTGCTCGCACGAAACTTTCACAAAGGACTCAGTCGATTGTCACTTGTTCGCCGTGGGAAATTCCCATACGAATTGGACAGGTTCGTCGTTGCGGGCAGGATCCGCGCCGGGCCAGCAACGATTATGCATGCACCGAGCACTGAAATTGGGCACCGGGAGCGAGTTCTCACGCGCGCAAAACGTTTTTTCTGCCCTGCACAATGCTCAAGAGTAATTTAATCAGCAACACAGTAATATGCGAATCGATTATTATCGCCGAAAAACACGTACGAGAACAACACAAAAACGACACAAAACAAAACACAACCTCCACTGGCCGTACGAATTTCGACTCGCGATCCAACTCCTAAGCGAGATGTTGCGAACGGAACGGAAGACGTTATCGTCGCCGACACACGCTCATCAGCAGAACTGCGCGACTCGCACACACAAAAACAAAAGCCAGCGAAACGGCACTCGGACGAGCCCATGCAGCGCGCACTGAGTGACGGACCGAGGCGGCCAAGTTGACAAGCATCCGCGCAACCGGAACGCGATTCCGCAGCTCGGCGCGCGTCGGCGTCCGTTGCTGCGAGACCGTCGGCCAAGCCGATCGCCGCACATCGTCACAGACATTTCGCCCGATATTGCACGACACGCACACTAGCGCAGCGAGGGGAGGATCGCATGCGTTGCTCGGCGTTGTGATGATCTTCAGAATGAACACGAATGAATGAATGAAATTGTTTTTCTCCGCTTTTTTGTTCCCCGGCCGCGGTTCGGGTTGCCAGCAGTGCACGATGATTATGCGGACAACTGCAATATGTGGGATCGCGAAGCGCTGTTCGGTTGGTACACACATGCAATCCGACTTAGTCGACACGCACGTGCAGCTGCAAGTGTGGGTGAGCGGAAGTGCGGCCATAACTCCACACGCGATAAATAAACCGAAGACTGAGCGACGTTACTAAGTAAGATCGGCGTTGATCGTTGCATCAATGCAATTGGATCTGTTGCATTTGCAGTTGCGAAATTGTTGCTGCAGTTTTCAAAGGTGCAAAATGCAGCAAGTTGTAGGGATAGCAACGAATAGAGGATGCAATTGAACGATTGACTATTTATGATTAAATATTGTGTTCAAGAATTAATTTTGCGTGTAAGACAACGTGAATATAATTGGCTTCTTCCTGCTGATCAACTTGCCGAGCATCAAAGAAAATTATTTGGATGTCTTCGCCGGAAAAAATGAGCTCAGTAAATTATTCGAAATATCATTCAAAAAGCGAATGGGGACGAAAAATATACCAAAACTTGTCGATCTAAAATGAATCGGCAAATGTGAAAAAACAAAAGTGCTCCCAAAATATCAGCAGAAATTTTGGGTTTCCATGATCATCGTCGAAAACTACAAAGAACTGCAACATTAAAATGAAATAACAATTTCTTTCATTTGATTCTATTCAAATTTCGTAATCAATTTCTATTTCCAAGCAATGACTATTTCAGTAATGTCTACTTTTGCAGCTCACTGAAATGTCCACTGTCTGTGAACAAGTCAATGAAGTTGACTGAATTGGACAAAACTATGAACAATCTCACTCAAAATACTGAGAGCAACTAAATAATCAGCCAGGAATCCAAGAATTGAACGAGCCAATAAGAATACGATAAGTTAGTTTTATGTTTTGTGTTCGACATTTATGAAATGGGAAGCATTTTGCACGAACAAAGTTGAGAAATATTTAATAGTTATTTCCGAAGTGGTGAGTCTTCTACTCAAACTGTAAGAAATTTACGAAAAAAAAAATTGTCGAATAGGATGCACCGAAAACGTGAAATTGGGTTGTTGTTGGATAAAAAAACCAGATCTAACTAAACTCGTCCAGTGCGCTTAACCTGATACATCAACTCGTGATCATTCTCAAGAATTGAACATTTCACGCACTTTTTTTTAGAGGAATTTTGCATAAAGACCTCGATATGAATGCGTACTAGGTTCAATTAGTGCAGGAGCTTAAGACGCCGAACCATCCGATGCGTTTTCTGTTTGCTCAATGGGCCAAAGCACGCTTGGTCGAACACGAGCGTTTTCAACGAAAAATCATCTATTCCGATGAAGCTCATTTGCATCTCGGAGGATACGTCAATAATATAATTGTCGTATCTTGGGTGAGTGGATTTTCTGAAGAAACTTTTTAATTTTCTGAGGTAAATTCACACGTCCTCGTACAAAATCCAATGCGTCTTCAACGAGTGAATGTCTTTTGATCCAGCGGCACTGTTAGAACGAAGCTAAGTCACAATTTCTTTTTAATCAAACTATACCTTGTTTGTGTCCTCTGCCCCAGATTCTACCGGCATAGGTCACGGGGCTGATTCCACCTTAGATCTTCTTGATGACAGTACACAAGTCTCATTAGACCTGTATATTTTCACACAAAATTTTGACTATTTGGGCGTTTCTGCTATGGGTAACTTACAGAGATTTCGGACAGACAAGGGATCCTTGAGAAACTCCAATTTCAATTCTTCATAGGCCTAAGACGTTTTTGTCTAATATGTCGATGTCTTTCATTAATTTTCACAAGGGAGGAAGAAACTCCAGAAAATGAACCAGTAATGAGGGATGTATCGAATAATGCAAGATTCGAGATGCAATGGGAATTAAAGCTCAAACGTTTATAAAACCCCATACACGCGTACCAAGCCTGGAAAGAGCATGTGACACTTTGAATCGGTTTTGACATGTTCAATTCCTTTTACCAATTGACGTCAAAATCGTTTCGCTTGAAGCTAAATATACTGATCGTTCAGAAAAATGCGTTTGCCATCTAGCAGCTGAATGGGATTCAATGCGGCCTTGACGTTCAATGATATATTGGCCATGTTTCAATGGATCAACGATAAATAAGCAAGCCCGGTTGCCTAATAAAGCCCTGGGGGTGCGATCCTAAGGATGAATTCCATCCAGGAAATTTTGTTTTGCTTTAATTAAGAATCAGATATTTTTCCGTTCATTTCTGGCGATTCCTTCTGCGGCAGTTAATGCAAATATCGTTCCTATAAACATTAGACTCCTTGAACACCTTCCTTTATCATCGTAGTGTAAACCGCCATAATTCATACACTTTTGTGACCTGCTGCAAACTAAAACAGGATGGAACCTATCGCACATATGCTTGATATCTTGCTAAAGGAGTGTCAATATTTTGAGCTAATAATGATTCATTATAAAAACGCTGTGCGGGCAATGCGCTTCAATTTTGCATATAACCTGACAGACTGCTTCCGGTTTGAATGTACTACAGGGTGCCGCAAAAGTTTATGCTCCGAGTTTTCTGAATTATGTGACAAATTGAATTTGTAATAAAATTGTTTATGCGAACACAAATCAACTAACTAATATATAAATAGTATTTAGGTTGTCCTGCTTCGTTTTCTCAGCAGTTTGAAATTAGTTTTCTGATACTTCACATAAACTTGGTTGATATTTTATCATAATTGAATTCCGATGAACTTGTAGATTAGAACTAGCTCCGTCGTATAGCCCGTCAATTTCCTTAGATATTGTCCTCTGTCCTCGGAAAGATTTGAAATCAGTGTAATCACCAGGCCAAGCAATCCAACTTATTAGAAAAGTTGTCATAAAGCAGCAGTTCTCAAAGTCGTATGATGGCTATACCTTGCATCAAAGTCACATTGCATCAAGTCCTTTCTGACTTTTAAATATTGTCGACGGAAGGATTATTTCCCTTTCATATTCTCCACAGGCAGTCAATCCTTGTTCATCGAAAGTAGTTCGCTATTTTGCGACTACTCAGTATTCCATGATCTACAATTGCTGACTTCGCCAACCGGCGTCGACATGAAAAAATCCAAGGTTTTTCAGCTTTTGAGTGAAGTTTAGCCGTTTTCGAATACTTCATGTATTGTCAAATTTTTCATGTTTTGGCTTCTTGCCACTTGTTAGTGATTTGAAGGTATTCCTAAAGGGCATACTCCAAAACAGCTGTCATCCCTGGTAAGCTGTTTATGCTTCTGGATTATTTTTACCCGATGTTCGTTTTTGTTACACTCCTGTGGAACCGCATATTGACCACTGATCATTTCTTTTTGTATGTACCATGTTGTTTTCTACGGCGTATCACTATTATTTTTAAATGTCCTTACGGACCCGCATTGTTTTACACATCCCAAAATTTATGAAGGCGTTCATTTCCATACGCTTTTATTTCGACTTTTTCCCCATCGAAAATTTCAGATCGAACCCCTGAATATCTCCAAGAATATTGATGCTTTATGTTTTGACCAAATTTTATCAAAACGATGGTTCTTCAGTAAATTCGGTACTATTTCTTTAACCAACGAAATCGGTGTGAAAAAAATGTGTATCCTCAGTCGCCTTTCACTATGGACAACTGAAAATTATTTCAATAAATCCCAACTGATAGTGGGTAAGTTTTGCTAGGGGTAGTTTAGTTCGTAAAATTCATTTTTGAAGCTTATAAATCAAGTAAATGTTTATATTTCGAACATAAATAAAATTTCCCATTTAGTTCTACACAAGAGTATCATTAATACTATGCAGATTTAGGAAAAGAACATCTTGAATATCCTTAAATATTTCCTTAAAAAAAATTTTTGATAAATTTATTCGGGTTGGATTTTCATGTCAAAGGCCGGGAGCGTTTCTGGTATTCAGTAATTTCAACTATAACAATAATTCACTTTACTAGTCTTGAGGGCAAATGTAACGCTTTTCTGTAGATGATTTCCACAGGACAAAGGTATTTCAACATACAGAGCTTCTATTATTTCATTAATTTATACGCGATATAGTCAATCGATTAAATCATTTGAATTTATCTCTTCTGATAGGTGTCGGTCTGTTTTTGAGAACGTCTGGAGTCTAAACGGTCATTTGTCATTTGCATGTCTTAGGTGGTAGACTCTTTCAGTAGTATGAAGTACTTTTAGAAGTATGCAGTAAATTATACTTGATTTTAATACTTAATACTATTTGTTCTCAACCAGCACTTTGGATTTTCTACCCGGTTCTAACATAATGGAGAAATATGCGGGTTGCAATGTCTTGTTAACCTTTGTTTTTGTAGTGGTACTTATTATATATGTATATATATATATATATATATATATATATATATATATATATATATATATGTATATATATATATATATATATATATATATATATATATATATATACATATATATATATATTCTGTATATATATTTTTCGGTTTTACTAAGAGATGGCGCCAGCGAAAAGTAGGCAGAGTATATATTAATTTGGCACATACGCCATTTCGATCGTCTGACATTTAGCTACAACACACACAAGTTGAGTCCGCCAAAACTAGCGTGTTTGTTTTATTGTGTTGAAAAATCATGTCTAGTTTTGTCCCTGAAATAGAACATTTGCGGTACGCATTGCTTTTCTTCATTAACGAAATGAAAAAGGCTGTTGAAAGTCATCGTTTGCTGTTGAAAACATATAGTGGACACTCTCCATCAATTAGGACATGCTAGTAATGTTTTTGTCAATTTGAAAGTAATTTAATGTAAATCGGTAATAGGTAATTGAAATTGTTAATTTCAATGTTAAAGACAGTGATCGCTCTGGAAACCACAAAAATACGAAAGGGAGGAATTGCAGAAGTTATTGGATTGTGCCCCAACTCAAACTCAACGGCGATTGACAGAAGCATTAAATGTGAAACGATCAGCGGACGGTCACGAGCAATGGGCTAGATCAGTAAACTCGGTAAATGAGTTCCCATACGATTTGAACGAACGTAAAATGAGAAATCGCAAAGATACTTGTGAAATACTGCTTCGGTGCCACGAAAGGAAAACTTTTTGCATCGAATAGTAATGGGTGACGAATAATGGACGCAACGGAAACACTGGCTTTCACACGGGGAAGCGAGTCCTTCAAGTCCAACGGAAAATCGCATCGGAAGATGACCAGGATCTTTGTCTGGTTGAACCAGACTGGTATTGTGTATTATGAACTCTTGGAGCCCGGCGTAACCGTTTATACTCAACACTATCGTCAACAAATGATAAATGTAAGCCACGCATTAATGAAATAACCACTGGAGTTAGCTAGAAGACATGGCAAAGTGACTTTCTTACAAGAAAATACGCCGCCGTACATAGCCTGTGAAAGACACAGTGAACTCACTTCTGCACCCGCCGTGCCCCACAGTCTTGGCGCTATCTGACTATCACTCCTTTGGATCAATGGGGCACGCGCTTGCAGAGCAGCACTTCAGCGATTTTGAAGAAGTTAGAAAGTGGTTCAACGAATGGTTTACCGCAAAAGACCAACAATTTTTCTGGCATGGTATTCATAAATTGCCTAAAAAATCTACGTAATGTGTAGAAAGCCAATGACCAGTATTCTGAATGAAAAAAATTTCTTTCCCCTGGAAAATTTCGATTTTCATTTTCGAAACACCTATAAAACTATATAATATATTCAGATATTAGATGTAGAGAAAAATCCATGGTATGCATCTTCCTCATTACTCCACTGCTTCAGTCTGTCATGTGGCGCCCACACCATTCAGAAGCTAGTTCGTCGTTACAGAAACATAGTATCATTGGAGACGGTTAACGATATCAGCAAGTTTTTTGAATTTTTAGGACTATCGAAGGTTTTTCGAAATGTTAGCTTCTTTGGCGAAAAGCAACGTTCACTACAAAACTTTGGGTGCGAGGCGCGATCGAACCACATCTTCGAAGATTAAAAGTACTCGAGAAAGTGACCAGATTGGAATAAAGATTGATCTTGGAATACTGTGTGTATTTTCCCGTCTTTAGCACTTACAAACTATCCTTTATTTGATTATCCATCCCGAAATGCTACGTTTTGTACAAATTTTGACAGATATATATTTCGAGAGTAAGTTGCTTCCTTTTTCAGTGTCAATTATTTTAAGAGAGAATAATTGATGAAAAAGGATGATCTTGGAAGTTTCTACGATCAAACTTATAACATTTGGTTGAGTCGATTCTTCAACGTCAGATCAAAATTAGTAATACAAATTTAATTATCACTGGCATTAGTGGGGTTCGAGTCCGGCACCAGCTGCTCCGAAGGCGTGTATTCTATCTACTACACAACTCGAAGTACTTCTTTGAAAATCAGATACCTAGTTCTTTCTTATTGTCTAGCTTATAATATCAGATAACACTGATTTGCTTTTTTTAATGCAGTTTAGGCTAAATATCGCTTCCTCAGAACAATTAGTGCTTCATTGATCTGTTTGTTAAACGCCGTAGCTTCAGGTTCTGCGTTCGAAGCCAGTCTTTCTCCTAGAAACTTAAGGTCAGTTTCGGAAACGGTTTTCCCGGTCTCGCAATCTTGTGGCTCGTTAAAATTTTGCACGATAAGTGCATAAGCTGATATGGTCTTCGCCTTTGACCTTTGCCCTTTGCCCTTTGGGATATCCTTTAGGGAAATATCTTAACTAAATGCGCTGGTAGTTCAGCATAACAACTAAATAGCATAAACTTATAAGGGTTGGTTAAAGTAAATAGTGAAAACCTCCCACAGGAACTCATCTAAAATTCGATTACTATGAATTTAGGAATGTTGGTCTGAAATCATACTTAATTTATTGCGTTTTTCAACAATGACTTAAAAAACACAACAAATGGATGCAATTGATAGTATACCATTTACATTATGCAGTCAATTTTTATAAAAACGCTGTTGACGAATTGAATTATCTCGAAACTGAATTGGATTTGAATGATTGATTAGGTAAGGCTCCAAGTTATGAATGGGAAAACAATCTTCGCCACTACTCAATTCATTCACCTTTCATCATCATCCTCATATAACCATATAACTAAAATTTATATTTATGAGTATCAAATTAATAAAACTCTGAACTTTTATTAATGAACGCTTTCGGTTGCTGGTTTTATCGCATGAGCATATCAGGTTCGTCCGAGTATATATCAATGCCCTCTTAGCATCACCTACAAAAACATTTAACAGGAAAGCAACAATCATCGACCATTCACGAAAAATTCATGAATGAAAAGAATTCCGCCATCTACCTCATCCATTCAACCGTTGACACGACTAATTTCCAATTTTGACATTGTCCAAATTTCCACGTGAACCTCAACAGTTCAATACGAACGTAGTAGCCATTGCCATTGAGCTTTGCGAGGATTTCAACACAAGAAAGAGAAAGATCAACGATTAGCCGCGGTAGCTGATTACCATCATCATCAATTGATGATATCAAATAAGATTGGCGCCAACCGAAATTAATGCAAGAGTGCCATGTTGTCCCCTTTAATATGCCCACATATGAAGGTATGCATAAAAAATAAGACAAAACGGTTCAACGGCGGCTGTGGTAATAATATCAAAGCTTAGTATTAACTCTTTTATTCGTTTTTTACTTTTTTTTTTAATTTCAGTCTCCACGTTGGGTTTGTTTGTTTCGTGTTTTCGTTTAGGACGAACAAATTATGTTAATTTTTGGTGAGACAAATCCATGGTTGTGGATTTAAACGTAGATTTTAATATGCATGAGATGTGATCGAATTCACAAATTGGAGAAGAATCATTTTATTTTCATTCGTAATAATTTATCGAAACATTTATAGGGAGATGTATTTACGTCACCGATTGGAAGAGAATGAAAAATATTGTTAAATTTCGCAAAATAATCGAATTCATTTGCTAATCTACATTTAATTTGAATCATTTCGGGCAAATTTATGATTTCTTTTGAATTAAGATAAAATCTGTGACGCCTCTATCATCGGCTTTGTCTCTAATAATCAAAATCACTCGTGAGTTGCATTTAAAACGCATTTAAATGCACTTTTAAACTGCATACCAACCTTGGGTGTCCAACATAACCATTTACTGCCTTACTTGTCCCTATAGTGGCGCCAGCCTATTCTCTTCACAACTCCTTGCTGAGCGAACCTCTTGATAGTTCTGATGCGGTTATATGAAGTGCTCTTCATACTGAGAACTGAGAATCGCCCGCTGAGGTGTTCTCAGCTATTGTCGAAATTTGATCACAAACTTAGCTTCGAGTATATCAGGAAGCTCAGATACTTCACAGATGACTTCCACTCGCTTTGGATCCTCCGAATATGAATGTGGCCTTATCCTCGAGATGTTTTGGGATTTCTTTTTCAGGACCATCGTTAAACGTTTCCCGAGTTCTATGTGGAACGTGCAAGCAACCTTGCAATCCTTAACTTGGTGCATTAGTGCAGTACTTTTTGTTGTTGCAGGGAGATGAAGGCTATTTACGCTCTGAATGTAAGAATCCAAGAGTCGGATGAATGAATGCTTCTGGACTACTCACTAAACGCCACTTCTGTCAACCTGAGAACCTAAACTGAAACCTTTTAACACTTACTTCGGGCTACACCTCTTGTTCTACTTCACATTTATTTCTTTGTACTCGTTTGAATTGGTATCTAGCGAAAAGCGTTGTGAAATCATTCTTGTAGTAATTTATATGACCCTCATCGAGCAGTTGAAGCCTGAATTGCAAAAAATATTCTACAGAGCTCATTTTTAACCATCTTAGACTTTCATATACTGTAAAATGGGTGAACGGGGTCAGCGCGCAATACCGGTCAATGGGGGGTCAATGGGGTTTAAGTCTGGTGATTAAGGAAGAGAATACAGCTGCCTTGGTGCATAATAATGCAACCAGTTCTTTACAAAGCGTGCAGTATGTTTAGGATCGTTGTCCTGTTGGAATATCCAATGCTGGCCAAGACCCAGTCCACAGTAGGTTGCAAGTTTTCTTCTAACAGTCTTTTATAATAGTATTGGTCTATAATACCATCTATAGAGACCAATCGGCCAACCCCACCAGGTGCAATTCCACCCCACCCCACACCATCACATTGCCATCGCCGTGTTTTGCTGTTGGTATCAAATTCTTCAGTTGCAATGCTGTTCCATTTTTTCGCCAGATTCTTCCTTTGCCATCATTACCGAACAAGTTGAACTTGCTTTCATCAGTAAATAAGACAGTTTTCCAGAACTCTAAATCCTTTGCTAAATATCGCTTTGCAAATTCAAGTCGAAGCTGCCTATTCTTTTCAGATATTAGCGGTTTTTTACGAGGAACTCTACTTGCATATCTATCGGAACGTATCATTCTTCGGATGGTTTTAGGGTGAACACACTTATTCGACGTATTAGCGACATGTTCCGCCAGTTGCCGACCGGTAACCCTTGGGTTTTTGTCTACCTCTTTTAAGATCATGCTGATATCCCGCCTGGAAAGTTTCCTTGGTCGTCCATTTCTTGGCTTATTTTCCACTGATCCAGTGTTTTTATGCTTTTGAACAATATATTGGACAGTGGCATGGGATAAATTAAGTAAAGCTCCAATTGTGCGGTATGATTTTCCATTTCTATGCTCAGCAATAATTAAATTTTTTATTTCAACACTTACTTCCTTACGCTTGCTCATTTTTCACTTACTATGCTCACAGATTATTGTAACAAACTAGTCATTAGATCGTACTAACGCATTTCATGGGAATTGCAACGGTTCTTTCAAGAAAAACAACAGCTAAGCAATGCTATGAAGACCAGAGTACACTATATGATGAATGTATGAACACTTTTGTCCCAACAAAATTTGATTCATTTTGTTCTTTTTACACTTGTAACTTAAGAAATTTTGTTTTTTTTTTTTTAATTTATTGTTGACAAAAATACATTTGTAGTGAAGCTGAACACAAATATTTTATATATTTTTTTATTTTCTAGTAAATTTATGAAATTTTGAGGGTGTATGGAGACTTTTGTCCCTGACTGTATATCAATTTATATCTTCCTAAAAGTCAATAATTACACATGAATTAGTGTATCCCATGTGCTTTTTTAGTTTTATGCAAGTTATTTACCTTTTTAATGATCAACCAATGAATAAATTTTCGTATTTTTGGGTTATGACAATCATTTAAAGCGGGTAATACCAGTTACTGACAGATACTATCCTGTATGAAATTGAAAGACAATTTATTGTTCTAATTTTATTGTTATTTACTGTTCTATTGTTCAATAATGTCCTATTATTCACTTATTTTTGTTCTTATATGCAGCGCAACAGGAAAAGAATCACAACGAAAGGAAACTAGACAATAGAAGAATTAAAAAATTTTGTTGAAGCCATGAATGCCGAGACTTCCTGCGGTCAACTGCCAAAAAGATTGGCATTCCCTTCAGTACGCAGCAAGATCGGATCAAGGAAGAATGTTCCAATTCCGGGACTTACTCGGGAAAAACATTCTAATTTGCCACCAGAAGCGGAGAAATCTATGGCTGAGAATAGATAACTCCCAGCCAAACTTTATAGGGTCTAAGTCCATGGCAAGTTCGTGATGCAGTTTAGATTTATGCTGAGAGGAGAAGCTAGCAGGATTGTTTATATGGTTTTTCAATGAGAAATCCTTCAATAACCATTCGCCAACCAAAGACAACCAGTATCAATTGTGTGACAGCATTTAACAGAAAAAATGTTAATTTATTCTTCCAAAATTTGGAAGATGTTATGGCGAAACACCAATTTACTGGACAAGATGGGTGAGACTGGCGTGATCATCGTACTAGACTCTGGTACAATAATTGCCGAAAAAGGACAAAAGAGTGAAGGTTCAATTACCAGCTAAGGAAGGGGTAAAAAATAACTGTAATTTGCGCTATGTCAGCTTCAGGATCAAACATAAATGATCATACACAGGATCACACTTCTACTGTTTTTTTACTCAAGAAAGATAGTGTCACCTGAGTTGTGCAGAGATGGTTCAGCTGAAGCTTTTCACCACTACTCCAAACATGATCCATCCAAATGACGACTTGTTTGTCATACGGCTCCAACATTTTTTGAAATTTACAAAACGAACTTCTGATGTACTGCTGTTTTTCTAATATAAGACAACCATTACAGCAACGTATCTTATATAGCATATATATTCTGCCATCAAAACTTTGTCGTTGTGATCTATATTCCACTCCATACTTCGCACAGGATGCAGCCTCTAGACGTCGCATTTTACGGACCTTTAAAAAACGCTTTCGGGAAGGAGTGTGATTCGTTTATGAAAAGTTACGCTATTCAACCAATAACTCCATTTTATTTGGCTTCTATCTTTTACAAAGCCTACTGTCACACGGCTACAATTCAAAAAGGGATGTCTGGGGTTAAGGCTTTTCGATTTTATCCCATGAATCCAAACATTTTTGGAGAACGAGATTTCCAGGCTTCTAGCTATGTATTGAGTACTGAGATCGACTGTGGAACTGGGATGGATTCGGCTACCACATTCAACCCCTTGCCACGAAACGAAACTATGGATCAAGATCACACAGATCTAGCAGTAACTGTGTCTGAGGATCAATAGCCTCCAAGGAACTAGTACACAAAGTACTACTATATTATCTCCTATCTATTACGACCACTAAACATGCAAATACCAAACAGCATTCTGTCATCTTGACAGCAACACCTATGACCTACGAAAGAAATACTAGAAAACAAGTTAAAAAAGAAAGAGGAGACACAGTTTAAATTATGCCAAAAAGTTCGTAAAAGTATCTCCAAAAGCGATAACTAAAAAAGATTACAAAAGCTGATAACAAAATTAACAAGATAACGAAGAAGACAACTCAAAAGAAAAATATTGGTATCAAGATTAAAACAAAGCAGCGCGAGAACACCAAATCAAAGTCCACTGAAGACATTTTGTCGTCAGATGGAGAAATTTCGTTTTTCAAGAGATGGAGACCCCAATTAATGTCTCCTGCGTCAAGTACTACAGATGACGTTTCTCCAAAATTTAGAGAAACATGTTTAGTCTGTGAAGAGTTTCGAAAGAATGAAGCATGGTACAGTTGTCGAAGTTGTGGGCGGTGGACTTATGAGAAATGCAGTGCCTCTGATTCCCCCGCGACTTATTCATGCGATTATTGTGAGAGCAAACGGAAAGTTCTTAGGCGACTTGATCTTTATTTTTTTTTTTTATCTAATTTTGATAGTCAAAATATAAATAGTAAATAATATGTTCGGTTTGTCATGAAAAGGAATGTTTTGGTTAATTTTGGTGATAAAAATTTGGTATAAAAATAAAGCTACAATGGTATGCTTAGAATAAAAATAAAATAGTGGTCAGCGGAAAGTTTCAAAAAAAAAGATTAAACAATGACAAACTCGTATAAACGGATGTGTATCATAGATATCTTAATCCGACTAAATAACCGCGTTTCCCCTATCTTAACCTTCTTGCTAAAAATTTATAAATATTGATTTCAGTATTATATGCCGTCTGCTGTATCATTTATGGTGATTATGATAAGCTCCGATTTTCAGGTTGCCATAAGTTAAAGTTCTTTAAGTTTCTTTTATTAACTTAAAAGTTTGACGACTACGAAGGCGTACATGATGAAAAACTCACTACCGTAAAGCGAAAGATCAATCGTAACAGATACTCAAAAAGTTATAAGTTCAGAGAAATGAAGTGTGCAGACTAGTAGGGAAACCGAGGAAACGCTGGTCGGACTCTGTTGACGAAGGCAGTTCATCAATGCTTGGATTTCAAAATTGGAGGACGCATTCAATAGACCGAGACAGATGAAGGCGCTTGTTCCAGGAAGTAAAGGCCGTAGACGGACTGCATTACTAAGAAGAAGGAGAAGAGGATTCAAAATCTTGACCTAAATATTCTCAAGAAAAATTTGTAAAAGAAAGTCCAAAATTTGAGTTTGGATGATCAATTTCATTTCCAGCATAGCAACAATCCGAAACATATGGGTCATAACGTCAAACTATGGGTCACTTTTCATATTCCTCATACATTACCTACTCCATCAGTCACCGCACGTGAATACAATGTGTGAATGTGGGGAAAGAATTAAACGAATTTAGAGGAAGTATACCAATTAGAATCGCAAGAAATAGAGACCGATTATACAAAAAAACTAGAGCAATAAGACTTGGAGAAGAAAAGAGGTATTCATTTATTAAAATGAAACTAAAAAAACATTACAAACTGCAAAAATTTTTGTCTGATCAAAAAAGGATGCTGTTTTACATAATAGGGTGTGATATTTTTTAATTCAAATATTGTAATATTCAATAGCTTAAGTTGCATATTTACTTAAAAAACTAATAAATAATTGCTTTTGACTTTGTTGTAGCCCTTGCTTTAGTTAGTGAATGGCTGTGTGTGAAAGTTTTTGTCTATCTCTGTATCATACCATATCCTATCATATCATTTTATATATCATATATTTATTAGGCTCCACTCAGCAACACAAAGTTCTCAAATTTGCTAACCAAGGAATTTCGGTCGCAAAGATTTTCTGAAATCAGTATAATGTTGAAACGTATATCCTCTTTTACAGGACAATTTTGACAGATCTTGCATGACAACCGTCATCTATTACTTACTTACAAATATGAGGTGACTCATATTTGTAAGTAAGTAAGAAATTGAAATTTGACAGATGTCAGTTTAAACTTATGTATATCCTTCTTCCAGTTCACTGTATCCATATGGACATAAGAGTAGAGGATTGCGTATATATTTTTATCTGTTTTATAAGAAAGTATCCCAAAAAAATCACAGATGAAATAGATTACTCACTTTGTATGTTATGCTGAACATGCATATCTATCTATATAATATCTCTCTATTCAGTAAAATTAACATCCTTTAAGTTAAGTCTTCCAATAACATCTTCAACTGGCATTGTAGGTTGCTTCACATGATGCAGGACTTCCAAAAAGACTGATTGTTTCTTTATATCACAAACAGGAAATTGGAAAGAATTCAATTAGGTTTAGTGTTGCTCGAGAATCAATCAATAATTGGAGTTGACATCTTAAAATCATACAGGTTTTTTGTGTCTTTTGTTATAATCCTCAACATATGAAAAGTTTGTTTTTGATTAAAGACCATTAAAATTAGATCAAAATATTTGAATCTTTCCCATGTTTAGTACAACAAAATGATAGAGTTTAAGATCCTCTACTGTTGCAGAATTCACAGAAAAACCATTTTTAAGGGTACTATCTAGTTTACAAGATACACATAATCAGAAAGGCAAGTGTAATGCCGCCAAATACCTAGTTTCCCTTCGCAACCTAGGTCATTATCTGTGTTTGGTGCAGCATCATCACCATAGTCAGACCATAAGATATTGGTCAGTAACACGCTTGACTTTGATTTTTGTCGAGACGGCAACTACCTATCACAGGAGGGCAGCCTTAAAAACACAAATACAAACGGTGTTGCACTTACAATTCCATTCATGGTAAGTTTAAATGATTGGAATTTAGACCCCGACGAACAATCTTTGATTCGCTTGAGGAGAGCGTACTTAGAGAAGTTCTTTCAGGAGGTACTCAAACTCGTACAACTCGATGATTTTAACAATATTAATGCCAATTCAATTACAATTGGAAAAGGATATAAAGTGATATGTTGCATTAAAACGACCCACACAACTGGAGAAGAACTGGAAATAGCAAAACATTCTAGGACCAACAATAATTCAAAAATTTTTGTAGTACAAAGTAATACTAATTTTAGTGTAATTCGGATTTTTTAAGTCATAATGCGCATTTGCTGTGAAGCCATTTGACGTTGAAATCATAGTTCATGGATTTTGATTCACAAGTGAGTCGACAGCAAATATTTAAAATGTCGTGTTAAAAATTATCTAAATGTTAGTTAAATATTTTTTTTGTTTTTGTTGTTTCTTGAACGTTCAGAACGAGCCGAAGATGGCTGCACACCGCCGAACCGCGGCCTCGACAACAACACAAAAGCTAGGCTCGGCAGGCTCAACGAACAATGAAAAAACTATGTCCTGTGAAAAAAACAACTTAAATAATATTTACTTACTATACAAAGCCCGTATGGCATATTGCATATTATTGTAGTTATTCTTTGCAACCAATTCAGGATCATTTACATGGAAACGATCAGAAAAAAACAAAAACCATGGCAACCACTTACCTGAAAAAGAAAAATTTTAAAATAAATTAGTAAAATTTTCTAAAATATTATCAAAACAATAAATCTAATAATTATAATAAAATGGGTAGAGGAAAATTTTTATTTAGACTAAATATTTGAGGAAAATGAGGAACATTTCCCAAAACCTAAATTTTACTTTTTTGATCATCTCTTACGCTATATCCTCATATCATAACTGACATAACAATATCAACTGGCCGTCCAGATCGACCGTCATCCTCGACTGCTCCTTGTTTGAAAAGGCAGTCCCATTTATAAACAGTAGTTTTACAACGGGCTGGGTCCTCATCAACAGTTGACATCCCTTGATGTCAGCTGTTCCCAATTGTCTTTCCCCCGTTGGCTCGATGTGTCTTTCCGTATCTCCTTAGGAACTTTTTCATGACGGGATATTCAATCGTCTATAGTGGCTAGTTATCCCCGAATTAATTTGCTTACTTCTTTAAAACTCAAAGCTCAGGCCAAAACTTGGTAGGTATACTTCCAACGATTTGTTCAATCAGAAACAAACGTTTCTTACCATGTCAATTGTTTGGAATAGCCGAACGAAGGAAGTTTTGCCGAGACCGAAACAAATGGTAGTCTGCTGGTGCAAGGTGTGGAGTATACGGTGGGTGCATCAAAACTTTCCAACCAAGCTCTGTCAATTTTTGCCGGGTCATCAAAGATTTGTGTGGTCTGGCATTGTCGTGATGGAAGACAACGCCCTTTCTATTGATGAATTCTGGCCGGTTTTTTTGAATTGCTTGTTGCAATATGGTTAATGGCTGACAGTACATAGCCGAACTGAGTGTTTGGCCAGGTTTTAGCACCTCATAGTATACAATTCCCTTCCTATTTCACCATACACACAGAATAACCTTATTTTTTTATTTGGTGTCAAACCTGGCTTTTAACGCGTTTGTGATGATTCATCTTGTTTTGACCATGATGTTTTTCGAAAGACCTTCTCGGATCTCATCCGTTTTTTATCGCCTGTAATGATATGTTTCAAAAATGGCTCGATTTCGTTGCGTTTTATTAGCATTTCATAAATGGAAATTCGGTCGATCAAATTTTTTTGTGCTAATTCATGCGGCATTCAAACATCGAGCTCCTTTGTGTATCCATTCATACACAAATGGTTCAAAACTGTTTGGTGAATGGTATTCATTTCCTTAGCAATGTCATGCCTGCTTTTGTGCGGGTCTTCTGCAATTTTTTGTAAGATTTCATCAACTTTTTCAGTGATTGGTTGACCAGAGCGAGGTGTATCTTTGACATCAAAATTTCCTGAACGAAAGCAACCGAACCATCCCTTAGCTGTAGCTTTTGATAAAGTATCTTGACCGTACACACCACAAATTTTTTCACGAACTTGCGATGCATTCTCACCTTGATCGTAATGATATTGTAAAATATAACGAATTTTTTCAAAAATTTTAATCATTTTTAAATAAATACAACTTTCGACACGAATGACGAAATAAAAAACTGTCCATATGAAAATTATAGACTGGAATGTCGCCTTTCAAACGCATGTCAGTTTGACTCAAGCTAATTAGTATTGCCCGATATATGACAACGAACACCGTCTAGTGACAAAAAAGGCTCAATACTTTTTAGACTATCCAATGTATTGGAAATTAAGAAATTGCATTTATGAGAAATGCAGGAATAAACTTATGCAGGATATTATAATTGGTCCAGTGGACCCGGTAGGGATTACTTGTGCTTTAAATTAGGGCGCGACTCCTAAAGTGTTAGTAGGTATCTTTCCAATATTTCATACCGAACCTACCCGCGCTTATTGATGGCTAAAGCAGTTCTTTTATATGCGAATTTCGAAACATTTATATGTACGATACCTAGATAATAGTAGAAGACTTATCATTTTCAAGTCTGTCGGTCATATTCATTTGGACCTTGAAGCTCACATACGTACACATGTCTCTATCTCGAAGCGGAGCATCAGAAGTCACAGGAACACACAGTTTATCACTCCATGAAATATCCAAGTTCCATGTCCGCGCAAGAATTCACCTTTTATCGTTCCACAAATACAAAACGGTGGCCGGAAATCCATCTCATCATATTTTTATTGAAACATTATAACAACAAGATACTTGTTAGGTAGTAGCCGGGGAGTGATCTTTAGTCAGCTCTCAACACCTTTTTTATTCCTGTGTCATTCCCAGCCTCCGCGATCATTGCATCGACCATCGTCATCGCGCGGCAATCGCGTTAAGCTTTTTGATGTCAATTAACTAATAACTAAATAGCCCGTTGGAATTTTGAAGCAAAGCAAAAGTATCTTTTATACGGTTTCCATTTAATCGCAAGCCCAAGAATTTCGGTTGGTCTTGTAGCGAAATTCCATTACCAAGAATATTTTTCACTTCAATCTTTTTGTCGATCGATTGATAGTGATGAAGATGATGATGATGATGATCATCATCATCATGTGTAAAATCGAACGGGGTTCAGCTCGTATACAGTACACACATGTGCTGTATACTATATTCGTTCGGGGAATAAAATAAGACAAAGTCACAGAATCGGAACAAGCCGTTTCCGGTGCATCTTCTTCAATGGATGACATTTTAATCACGCACACATTAGACCTGCAAGACTGGAAGAAGAAGTCCCTCGGCAAGGCATGTAAAAATAGACACAATCACGTATGCGACTGCTGCTGGCTAAAGTGCATTCAAGTCGCGTTGCAGCGTTGCATTCCCTTCGTCGAATAGATTTGGAATCCTTATTCTTAGTCCCCAGGCAGGTCTTCCAGGTTTTAGTGTTACCCAAAGCGCTATGCATTCACATATTCATAATTTCTACGCTACGGTACGTACGTCGCCCATTGTAAATAAATCCAAACAAAATCTCTCATCGTAGTAAAGGAAGTTCATTCATACGAAAAACACAACGCTCAGCCGATCGTTGTTCATTCATAACTTTCTGCGTCCACATATTTTTTGCTCGGGCTGCTTTTCCATCTTTATCCGACATGTTATGTGTATTCGCTTACACGTTTTTATTGTTACCACTTGCCAATACAGCACATTTTCTGGGATATTTTGACTTGGAAGCAAACTCACATACGTTTCACGTGCATGTGTGCCGTTGATGTGTGTAATTTTTAGAATGAAATGTGTTTCGGAGGTTCTTAGACGAGTGTTGCTGTTCTGTTCTGTTCTGTTCCTGTATTAGAATTGCAAAGTTCTTATCTTTTATTGTCCACTTAGGAGGAGCTGTTTGTTGTTGGAATGCCTTTCACAATCGTTCTACCGGAAAACTGAATTTATAACTTGTATCATATACAGTGTAAAACAAACCACGCATCTTCTAAAGGAGTTTGCTATCGTAGTAGGTCCTTTTTGATCCGAAGACCCAATACATTAAAAGTGAAACATATTCCAGAGCCCGATATGGTCAAACTCTAATAAGAGAAGAGTGTAGTATGTGGAATATGTTTTTATATCACTAATTCACTTTCTAAATGAACTCTAGAAAACTCTCTAAAATTAATTTCTGAGAAGTATTACTGAGATCGGATGTTGACTAGTTTCTCAAAATTAACAGAATTAATATATGAGTTTTATTACTAAAAAGCAACACAGGGGACATTTTAAATGCAATTACAAATAACGAGCAAATCTACAGTCCATTCAACCCACACTAGGGATATTATTTTGAAGAACCTTTTTCAACTCTTGTAGTTTGGAAATGGGTTAGAATCAATTTCAACAATATTGTTAAACAATTATTGTAATGTGATGCATTTCGGCAACCAAATGTTTATATTTATGTTTCATTTTCAATCTCTAACTTGCTTTCTCGCGGCGATGCTGTAAAGGCGGAAGTTTGCGAGTACCCCATATATTAATTGGGAAGTACCCCATATATTAATCCCAAATGATATGTACGCGATTTTGCACCACCGGCATATTGCTCTGCAGCAATATTACAATCGTGATATTGCGGCGATTTTAACGTAGGAATCGGCCTAGGAGCGCTCATAGAGAAATATAAAAACGGAAACAACAAACAAACGATAATAACACATAAAAAAATAAATATTATATATTTCACAAGAAATTAAAGTTTGATTGAATGTTGAACGAAACTGGAAAAAATTTAAAATTCAGTGAATCACATACGAGGTGTAGAAGTATGAAACAGGAAATTCCCAATAGATGGTGCTCCCTATTAGTTTGTGGACCGAAGGACCGGCTATGCAGCGCCATCTTATTCCTTTGATGGCTTACCAAGTATGTCAACAAGCAATAAACAGAGTTTCTCACACCAGTCTATTTCTCTATAACCTCAAACATGTCGAGTTTTGTGTCTAAGAACTATGATTTTTGGACAGCATTCATTTTCTTCTATCATTAGCAGAAAACTGTTTCAGAATGCATGTGAAAGCATACGGTGAACATGCTCCTGACAAAAGTCAGTACTTCGAGTAATCTAAAAACTTTCCGAATGGCGATTTTGACGTAAGAAATGAAGAGCGTTGGAAATCACCGAAAGAGTTAGAATACAATCTTAGAAGACAAGAGGACTTGTAATACTTAGTGGGCGAAGATGATCACTCAAACTCAGCAAGAACTCGCAGAACAATCAAATGTGATGCAGAAAGCTGTGGGAAAGATTCAGAAATTGGCAAAATGGGTCCCGCATGAACCGAATGAAAGACTCCAAGAAAATCGAATAAAAAACACTTGTCAAATGCAGCTCGCCAGATATAATAGAAAATCATTTCGTCACCGAATAGTGACAGGTGATGAAAAGTGGATATATTCCAGAAGCTTAGTTGGTAGATCAACTTATCCATTCTCACTTACAAGCCGTCAGTGAGAAAAGATATTATTGATACAATTGAGAATGCGAAGAGACGGTCAGTAAAAGGACGCAGGGCTTACAATGCATACATCATCATCAACAGACTTTTCCGGCAAGTTATGAAAGTATCCCTTGCGAAAAACCGGCTGTTCAGCATATTCGTACATACTATACGATCACGTTAATGTACCCAGAACACTGGATGCCTTGTTGGAACAAGTGCACTAGTGTAGCATCTCAAAAAATCACACACAGCCTGGCGATCACAATGTGTATCTGAGGGTCGATCAAAACGGCCAAAGTTCATCAGCAACTCTGGACGAAGTATAAGTAACATTCCGTAACCTCAAGAAGAGAAAAGCTGATGAGTTTAATAAGAAATCTGCACAGATATTCCAGTAAAAAGGGACATATCTACCCAACCTACCCAACAACAGTCAATATCAGAAATACGGTCAAAGAATCAATGGTAAACATTGTCATATGCTTATTGTAAAAAAAATTCTGCCGTGAAAATTGAAATTATTTCCGTTCTCTCAGTCCGTTTCTTTCATAGAAAGGTATATCTCCAGTGAATGAATGAATAAATCCAATGAATCTTCTCCAGAATCAGTCCTCCTTAAAATTCTAGAGAAAGGAAACCGTATTATGAAATAGTGATCACAGAATATCAAAGGCCGTCACTGTTCGATTAGCCAATTATAATCACTCCTAAGTGAAGTCAAAAAGTATTAGGTGACTAGATAGTCAACCTAGAACAGCTCTCCGTAGACTAGAAGGATATATCCCCAGAAGGATACCATAGTATCGATCGAATAAAAATGCATAGAGTTTGGTGTAGGAAACAATAAAAATTTATTTAGCTTTGTAGCATTCGAGTAAAAAACACTTTAAAGCAGAGTTCCAGCCCAGGGTTAAAACGACTTTTACGTTGAAAATACGACGGTAAAAAGTTGAAAACAGTCGGACGGGAATTCACATTAGTTAAGTTATAGTTGTGCAGCTATGATGAGGATGTTAACACTATCGAATAATGATATAGTTCTAGATAAAAATATTCCAAAAATGAAAGTCGGGAGCCTCTAAAATCAAACTAACCCTAACCTAAATAAAACTTAAGACTCAGTTAACTTAACAATTAACGCGTCTTAACTTAGGAGATGACAGACATCGAATAATCGACAATTTAACCTAGAAGCGTAAAATAAAGCGTTCCCGTGGATAATACCGGCAGATGCAACGGACGAAATTCGGGGAAGAATAAATACTTTCAAAAATGACTTATTTTTCTTTACTACCAGCAACATTCCCCTGAATATGAGCCTTTAAATCATTCATTTACTACTTGCCGTCAAATAAAGTGGTGTCTAGACCCCGTTCAGCACTTCTGAAGATGCGCAGGATATGCCAGAAAGAAAACTTGAGAAAAAGTTAAGAAGAATTCTTCCCACAGGAAGTTAACGCACAATTGAGGTCACAACGACGAGTTCAAAAAATTTTATAACTAATGGTCGGAACTCAAAGTATACCGTGGAAAATAGTAGCCAATATAATAGAGAAGCCATTATGAGCTGGCAGAGGTAAGCGGAAATTTTCCATTACAAACTGAAGAGCGTCATGGCATTTGGCTTACCAGACGCGATTTTCTTTGATAGAAGTTCCTATTTTTTCAATCTCTCTTCCTTTTTTCACCCGGTTTCAGTTTCTACTACTTACGTGTCTTCCTCTTATCCAGTTTCAGTTTCTAGTTAGTGCTTACATTGTTTCCTCCATTCTTTTTTATGGAATTTTTTTTTTGAATTTTCATTTTTTTTGAACGACGGACTGTTCCGAATTCTAAAAAAATTGGTCCATCCAAGAACCCCAATGAGCAATAAAGAGATGGTCAGGAAACTAATCATTAGAAATAGAAAAGGATGGTTGATGTGTCAAATGAAAATCCTGTTTATTATGGACAAGGCAAAAAAAAGTTATGATACGGGATCTAGAAGTTTAAGTTATAGTTATAATTTAAAGGTATTGATTGGTTTAGGGATCGGTCGGAAAAATATCAACATGTTTACTATGAGTAGAGTTAGGATTGGAAGATGCATGACAAAAGTAGTAATGATAAGGACTGGCTTCCTTCTGAATTGAAGTGTATTCTATGTATAATCAGTGAAATATAATTTCATGTTGTTGCTCTGGAACGTGGCAGCGCATGAAGAGACCATAAAATACTTCGTATGATCTGGGCATCGTCTTCAAGCACGAGAGAAAAGCGAGGAGCTGAAATCCATGTTTGCCGCTTATATGTACGTTATTTGGTTGTTGGGGTCCAATTCCAGCAATTTGAAACTTGCAACTTATTTGGAACTGCCATGTTCGCTAACGTTATGGAAGACTCCCTGAATTGGGTTATAATGAAAAATAATGATCGGAAACGTACCTGGCTATACGCAAGACTTGGTTTTCAACTATTTCATTTAAATTTTTGGACTGGTCTTCTCAATCTACTTACCAAACGCCAAGAAAAGAACGGTTAAAACAATTTTACACGACGAATGGATCATGAAGAATGTCTGTGCGAAGTTGATGCGAAAAAATTTGACCCCCGACCAAAAGCTCGTCTGGCAACGAATCTGCTCAGATTTTTCTGCTAGATAAAGAGCCTGAATTGATGGAAAAAACCATCACTTGCGATAAAACTTGTATATACCAGTACGATTTTGAAACTAATCGGCAATCCATACAATGAAAAATAACCACGATGTGCACATCAGAATTTAAGGCATTGGTAATCGTTTTTCTCGACATCATCTGCATCTTGGTGGTTGAATGTATTCTAGATGGTCAAACTGTAAACTAATCTTATTATTTGAAAGTTTTGGCAAAACTGCGAGAGTGAATTCGTAAGTAACGGCCGGAGTTGGGAAAAAACTAGTCGTGGATCTAGCAACAGGACAGCGCCCGAGGCCATAATGCTTTACCTATGAAGCGTTATTTAGATGCTAGAGGAACTCCAGTGTTAGAATACACGCCGTATATGCCTGATTTTATGCCCTGTTACTTTTCCGAAGATCAAGCCTGTCTTAAAAAGAATCCGGTTCTAGTCAATCAGGGGAAATACTGGATGCTCTCACAAAAGAAGACTCACAGTACTGCTTTGACTAATGGAAAAACGAATGGAATAGTGTTTGACGTGTGGAAGGGAGTAAATTGAAGATACCGATTGTTTAATAATTTTTACAATAAGCCTCTTTTTCATATGCAGTCTCGTTATTTAATCGTGAGGCCTCGTATAAGTAGATCATTGCATATGGATGAATGTTCATATTAGGTGCGCAACTAAGTTCTTGCTGTTTTTTTTATGAGATTGCCAATTTATTGTGAAAAAATGGTTAAAAATGAATCATTCAAAATATTGCCCATCGCTAGCGACAACTTTTTCCCATCGTTCTGGCAGAGCTTGAAAACCGTCACGGTAGAAGTGTTCGTCTTTTGAGTCTATCCACGAATCAAGCCATTTTGGGATGTATTTAATGAGTAGAACTGCTGATTAGCCAGAACATGGGCCGTCGAACGGAATAAGTGATAATCGGACGGCGCAATATCTGGAAAATATGGCGGGTGGGGTAGGACCACCCATTTGAGCGTTACTAAGTAGGTTTTAACGGGTTTGGCAACATGAGGCCGAGCGTTGTCATGCTGAAGAATGACTTCTTCATGCCTCTGCTCGTATTGTGGCCGCTTTTCGCATAGTGCTCGGCTCAATCGCATCAATTGAGTTCGATACCATTGTCAAGTGTTGGTTTCGTTCGGTTTCAATAGCTCATAACAAATAACACCACCCTGATGCTACCAAATACACATACCGACAGCAGCATGGCCGGGCAGTCCCCATGATTTTCTCCTGTTTGAGTTGCTATAATGAATCCATTTTTCATCACCCGTAAAGACGCGATGAAGGAAACCCTTCCTTTTTTGCCGCTGGAACAGTTGTTCACAGGCGAAAAAACGACGCTCAACGTCTCTTGGCTTCAATTCATAAGGAACCCAAGTTCCTTGTTTCTGAATCATTCCCAACGCATGCAAGTGCTTGAAAATCGCTTGGCGGGTAACTCTTAATACTGAAGCAAGCTCCTGTTGCATTTGGCACGGATCTTCATCAAGCAATGCCTCCAATCTTCGAGCCATGCTAGCGTCTTCCTTCACGCGAACGTTCTCCAACACCAAAATCACTGTCTTTGAAGCGACGGAACCAATCACGGCACGTTGTCTCACTTACAGCAGTATCTCCATGAACTTTTTGCAGCTCTCCATGAGCTTCAGCCGCCGTTTTCTTTGAATGAAAGAAAAAAGCATCACTTTCCGCAAATGACGATTATTTGGCACAAAATTCGACATATTTACACAACCAAAAGTATATGACACAAAAACAAAATCACTTATGTGTCGTAGCGGTTTGTTTACCATATGTCTAAGCTCGGTCCATGACGATTTGGCTATGTCATAATCAACCAGCACTTACTACTGGAGCCATCTCTTGAAAAACAGCGGGAACTTACTTGCGCACCTAATACTTATCTCACCTCACCTTCGTGTTTATGTCCTATATGCAACCAATTCTTCTTCTGAAAACCGGTGAATTTAGAAACGTTGGGTACAATCTCTTTAGATTAAAGATTTATTCGAAGTGAAAGCGCTGGATAGTGGTTACGTTAAATAAAGAAATTCAATAAACATTTTGAGCAAGGTACCTCAATATTCCTCTACATTTTGGTATACTCCCATTGCGGGTTAAATGACCAGATTTTAGAATATTTATTATGATGAAGCAGCTTTTGTGGTGCTGCAAGTGTTCTACACAAAGGTATATAAAAGAACAAGTGCATCGTAAAGGATACTCCTTAAAACGGTATTTAACGTTTCAATAAATCCATGCAAATTTTATCGTTTCGAAAATATTTTTGGCAGAATAGCCATAGCTATGATCTACTAAGTCACAGCCTATTCCTACTTAATCCATTGTTTGAGTCAAATTCATTATCATCGTCCTTTTGCATCTAGTCATTTCGATCCTGAGCGGCAACCCACACGCAACTAATCAAAAGCAAACACCTGTAGTCGAAAAATTATAAAAATCGTTCGTCTGTTGCACGGCTGTTGCACTTGTATGTTGTCCCTTTGCCGAAGGCTGTTTGGCTGGCGAGGGAGAAGCAGCGACAATCAAAAGGTACACATATGGTTTTGAGAAGGGTCGTAGGCGCATTTTATGACTGCTATACGAAACTCTATTGTGGGAAATTCCAACTCGGAAATTTCCACCATCTATGTGAAATGGTGTGTCAGGTTATCTTTAATTTGAATCGTACCATTGGTCAGTTTCAAGGATAGATTTCATTTCTAAGATTGCTCAGGATCGACAAGTATCTATGGTGATTACTCTATGTGAGGATGTTCTTGACAAGTTGGTATATAAATTTATCTTTGTCTTTTTTGTCTTTGAAGCTCTATTTGGACTTGGCCGGAAAAATGGCCTACATGAGAGTTGTAGTTGGTTCCGAAATGTGTAATTTTTTCCTTTCCTTAATTCAGAATCTATTTTTCCACACTTGTTTCAAATATTTCTGGTTCGAAATTGTTCAGCATTCATATAAGTCACGCAAGCTATGCTAGAGTATTTCCGTATGATGGATGCTCCAACACGGGTGTGTGTACTTCATAAGTCTCGAAAAAAAAAAGAAAAAAAATTGTCTACATCCTGTAATCTTTGCCCACTTATGAAATTTCAATCAGAATCGAAGAGTCTGAATTCGATATTTATAGTTCTGCGATTATTTTTAGAAGTTCCCATTTCTCCCCTTAGCGCAGCATCTGAACACTGCGTACGCATCTAAACATGCGTTCATCACAGCACAGGTACACATATTACACCTTTAGCGGTCTGATTTCCGTTTTCATCGCACAACATGAATTTACGTTCGCCATGTGTGTACATCTGTACACCCATATATTTCTCACACGTCACACATTGCAAATATTGACAGACACTTAAGCCAAGACAACATTTGTTTAAATTAAAAAACACACTGAGCTATAATGACGAAGATGATTGAAACAAAAAGAGCATTCAGATAGTGTTGTTACTTGATCATGACGAAACCTTTAACAATAGCAAAGAAAGAGCTAATATTGGTATGTTACGCGGGGCACCAACAACAAGCGTTCCATTTCATGCGCATCGATAGAATTGCTGTTATGTCACATGTATGTTCTAATTATTTACATATTTAAGCTTATCAAGTTGGAAAGGATTGGTGGTATCGTCTATTTTTTGCATATACGTAATTTGCAGAACATACTTTCCATTAAGACAATTATTTGACTTGAGCAATCAGTCAATATCTGAATGTGTGCGTGCAAAATGCGGAAATATTTTATACTTACTATTAGATATGTATCGCTAATATATTATAAATGTTTATGATTGAGTTTCAACTTTAGGGTTTTGAAATAAATTTTTAAAAACAAAATATCTAATTATTCACCCGTTAGCTAGTGATATTATTGCCTAGCATTAAGCCAATTTCGAATAATCGGTTTGATATCTTAAATGATATTCGACCAGAGATGTATGTGAAAAGCGTATGAGTCAATTTGCGTTGCATATACGCATTGCCGGAAGTATAAAATTACACAACTTTTTATTGGAACAAAAACGAGATGCCTTATAACGTAGTGTGAAACATCTTTACAAGATACACAACCATAACATCCAGGGATGTACATCATTTAGGAAACTCTTAAGCATATGAGACCTTCGAGCATGAATTTGAGAAAATTAATATGAAAGAGTTGTCATTAAGGGGAGGTTCTACACTTCAATTTTCAAAAAATCGATTTTTTTTTTATTGCAATTTTTGAATCTGTATGTATCAACAAATATGCCAGTAAAAGAATTTGGTCGAAAACATATTCCTTCCCAGGTTTTTGGCACCTCAAAAGTACCTTTCTCCGGCCTTTTCATGCGTCGAAACGCGACGCGGTGGACTTGTCCTTTTTCCAGGAAAATTTTCCTTTTTAGAAGGGTTATCCGGTTTATTTCTAGCATGTTTTCAATGTGTGTGAATGTGTGTGTGCCTTTGTGTTGTTATACGAAATTCATTGACTAGCTTAGTGTCGTACCAAGTGTCGAATCGAAAACGTTCCAATCGCTCAAATTTCGTAAAATTTACATCTTTCGGATTATTTTGTCCACAAATGGATTCGAAAAACAAACACAAGAAGGGCTATAGTCGCGTGGCCGGTCGTACGAAAAAGAGAAAAAATAATAGCCCTTTTTTGGCGGAGAAAAGTACAGAATTTACAAGCGCGTCGGCGCGAAAGTTAAAAAACAAGCAGTCGCTCGGAGCTACGATTTCCGATGCTTTTTCGTACTGTTTCATCGAGTTTGTTTCGGTCTTTGCTGCCATTTCCGAAAATGTCGTCTGTAAAGAGTGCCATGGAAAAGTGACATTTTCCCAAAGTGATAAACGTGGGGCGGGATTCAAACTGACGATGCGCTGCGATAATTGTGACGACAAATCCGTATCAAATTGCCCTCAAATATCATCTGCTTACGAAGTAAACCGCCGTTTAATATTCATTTTTCGTTTACTTGGTGTTGGATAAGAGGGTTTGAATAAATTTTTGGGGCTCATGGACATTTGTGGAGGAATCGCGATAGGTACTTATTACACGTGTCTTGGAAACGCCGAGATAGCTGCACGTAGCGTTTATGACACCGTGTTACGGATTGCTGTAAATGAGGAGACAAAGCTCAATTCATCGCACGGGAACGTGGCCGAGGATCTAACCGTTTCGGGGGATGGCTCTTGGAAAAAACGGGGCTTTACTTCGTTGTTTGGCGTCGCTACAATTATTGGGGGTTACAGCGGGAAAGTCCTTGACACGTTTGTAAAATCCAGCTTCTGTCAACTGTGCAGCAATCAAAAAACAGTGATGGACAAAAACTCCGACGAATTTCAAGAGTGGTACAAAGCTCACGAGGAAGATTGTTCCATCAATCACGCAGGAAGTGCGGGAAAATGGAAATTGAAGCGGTCGTATCAATGTTTCAAGCGTCACAACCAAAGCACGGTGTCAAGTACGTTCGATACATTGGCGACGGGGACAGTAAGACTTTCAAGGGAATTCTTGATTCGCGGCCATATGGAGACGAGGTAATTGTAAAAAAAAGAGTGCGTCGGTCACGTGGAGAAGCGTATGGGGTCGCGACTACGAAAAATGAAAAAGGAAAATAAAGGTGTTGGTGGAAAGGGTAAGGGGAAGTTAACTGATCAGCTTATTGGGCAGCTCACGAAATTTTATGGGCTCGCGATTCGTAGAAACCCCGATTCTATCAAGGACATGAAAACTGCAATTTGGGCCTCTTTGGAACACTGCTCATCGTCAGATGAAAAACCCCAACACTTCAAATGCCCCCCCGGCAAAGACAGTTGGTGTAAGTGGCGTCAGGCCGAGGCAAACGAAACTTTGGAGTTTTTTAAGCATGACAGAGTGCCTATAAATCCCTCAATCGTCAAACTGCTGAAGCCTATTTATGAAAGTCTCTCATCAGATGATTTATTGGAAAGATGTTTGGGCGCCCACACCCAAAATAATAATGAGTCGCTTAACGGCTGCATTTGGAGCTTGTGTCCCAAGCATTTGCATTCGGGGAAGCAGGTGGTCCAAGTTGCGACTTATTTGGCGGTGATGATCTTCAACGAAGGGTTTTCATCAATTCTACAAACTATGGAAGTCATGGGGATTATCTTGGGATCTCACGCTGAAACGTGCGCCGCTCGACTCGACGAAAATCGCATAGACCGCTCCGAGCGCAGAGTCAGTGATGCGGCAAAAAGGGCCCGAATCGAACAGAGGGAGAAGAATGTGGCCAATCAGGAGCGAATTCTGGACGAGGAAGGAGAGCTTTACGGCCCTGGCATAGCGGATTAATTTGTAAGTTCCCTGATCATGTTTTATACCCTCATTTATCCTTAAACGCGATTTACCAAAATTCACTTTTTTTGAGCTGTATTGTATGCCTTTCACTAGAAATATTTATCGAATTGATTCAAATTTTTTTTTCATTTGTTCATAAAACATGTCTCTCTGATCGGCCGAGCACGATTTTCAAAATTTGAATTTTTCAAATTTTTATAGCCCCCAATAGGTAGAAAAATTGGATGAAATTTCAAACTTTTCATTCAATATTGCATTATTTCAACAAATTTCATGTAGCAAAAAATTCGCTTCGGCCGATTATAGCCAAGACTACCTTGAATTCAAAAATGTTCCATTTTTTTGATTTCAGATAATCTAACTGGTCGATGTGATACAACAATGACACCTATGTTTTTTTGGTAGCGACGAGTTCAAGGACGTTCAAAGGTGGCGAAATTCGATTTTTCAAATTTTCAAAAATACAAATTTTTATAGTCAAAAGATGTATCTTTCAATAAAAAAAAAGTTTGTGTCAATATCTTCAGTAGATTCTTTGCAATCAATTACCGAAAAATAGGTCCGATTTTGCCGCTAAAGTGTAGAACCTCCCCTTAAATTATCCATTTTTTTGAATAAAATATTGTTTTAAGAAAAACGCTTACAAGAAAAATTTCAAAAGAGTCAATCAGGGCATTAGAGAGACGATGATAGCTGCTACAAACTAGCATTGAGGCATTCATAGCCTGAGTGATAATTCTTCTAGAAAATGGAATCAGTCATACAGTCAAAATCAAACTAGCGGACATACACATGGTTTGTCCCAAATGAAAGTTGAATGAGTTCTCCAAACACATTTTATGGAGATAAATCTACAATTGGCTAGAATTATTCAAAAAGTCTTCTTCCGCAGAAGAACAACGGCGCCAGCGCTACTTTTACTAGCTTCATGTTTCCTGGATGATGTCGAGTCCTCCTTCAGGTACATCGTCTTTCAATCACAGCCTTTTGGACCGTTTTCAAAGTCCCCAAATAGTGGTCCTTGAGGTAGCAATTGATTCTTGGTGGTAAGAAGATGTTCCATGCAGATTATCTAAAATATTCGGTTTACTATCACGCTCCTACAAGAGGTCACAAAAGATCTTTTCCCGAGAAGTCATCTGATCAACAAAGAGAACTTTGTCCACCATTTTCGCATAGATCATCAGTAATAATCCTATGCCTGATACTTTTCCGGCCATTCTTCTGCCAACATTCTAGCTTGCATGCGACGATTTGGGTTACACATGTCCAACATTTTCTTCACCTTATCGTTGCTATCGGAAGTTGACGGGTGTCGAAGATGGTCTTTGTTTTTGACATTTTCTCTGTCCTCTCTGAAAAGCCCCTATTTTCAAACGAATCCGAAATTTTGGGCCGACGTACTCAAAAAGCAAAAATACTGGAAACGTTTAATTCAGGTACAAAGACGAGGGGTTGTACGAATAGTTATTGGGGGTGTGGCGCCCAACGCTCTCGTAGGAGGACCTAGGATGAAATCTCGGAGGGATCAATCGATGCTGGATAGCTGAATAGTGCGATTGATTGATTGATTTGCTGTCAGGGATGGTGCACGTCATGTACGTCAGATCGATCTTTCTGAGAAAGTTAATAATCTGCTTCCGCCTGAGGCGTACCAATTCCTCCTCGACAGGGAAACAGCTTCTTAAACTGTACCTTCTCCTGCGGGACAGTATGTCGCAGTGTGCCAGTAGATGCGACAGTGTATCCTCCGCAAGATTGCGAAATCTGCACTCATCATTCGCTGCCAAGCCCAACCTTTTGAGATGCCTCCGAGTGTGCAGTGCTCCATGAAGCTCCCAGTCAGGACCCTTAGCTTTCTTTTATTCATTTTGATGCACGCTCGAAACTGCTTCCCGTGATAAACATCGAGGTATAGCTTCGACATTCGAAGCCCTGGAAGTCCATTCCAGAGCCTATTGCATTCTCTTTAGTCAGTTTCCTTTAGGGTGCTGTGAATAAAATCATTTCAGTTGCGCTAAAGGGTTCAAGACCGATAAATGCTTTCGATGCTTCTTTCCTGGCCAGTTAGTCCGATTGCTCATTAACTTCGATAACTGCGTGCTCCAGTACCTAGTATAGGGTAACCCTATTGTCCGCACTCAATTTGTTGAGTGTATTGCAACAACCAAGAACCATTATCGATGTTATCACCGGGGATTCTATAGCTTTTAAGGCAGCTTGACTATCAAATATTATAGCTATAGTTTTGCCTTTGTACCCTCTCTCTATGCTGAGTTGTGCGCTTACAGCGATGGCATAGACCTCAGCCAAAAAGATACTTGGTATACATCCCATGGGTTAGTTGTACATAGTGCCAGGCGCAAATACTCCCATTCCAGTTCCCTCAGAATTTGGAGCCATCCGTATGACACCTGATTGCATTCCGTCTTAAGAGGTGCATATTGAATTCAACGCGCCATCCCCTCTTGTCACTCAGCACTACACAAAAGTTGTGAAAGCTGAATGCCAACGTCATGCGATCCGACGGTGCATATATGAATGGGGTCACCTTCACTAGTTTAGCTTGGTCCTTGTGTCCAATTCTGAGGCCATTTTCAGTTCCTTCATGGAAGATTCTTGACATTGTAGATGTCACTGCTGTTTCTATCACAAAATGAAGTGGTGATAGATTTAAGATTTTCTGGAGAGCTGCCGTTGGACATGACTTTATAGCTCCGGTGATACAGACAATGCCAAATGCTGAACTCGATCGAGTGCATGCCTCGTCTTGCGTTCCTGGATTCTGTCTGCCCAGGCCACCGCTCCATAGGAGTTGAAAGGTCTCACCATCATGGTGTACATCCACCGCAGGATGGCTGGGTTACCCCAGGACTTGCCTGTCATGTTCCTGCATATCATCAGAGCTCTGACAGCCTTTGCAGAAACTGCCTTAATGTGTCCGTTCGGCACCAGCGACATGTCTGAGGCCCAAATCATTGACCGAAATGTCTTGAACGGATCCAAAAGCAATGTCTAACTCCTCTACGGCCATGCATTGTCTGATTTCGTTGATGTTAACGTCGGTTTTCGTTGTCGTTCATCATCATTCACGGACTCATGGCCACTTCTGAAACGTTCGTGCCCTTGCTAAACGACTGTTCTGCGTACCGAGTACCATTGCCGAAACACTTTTCTAAGTTTGCAATGTCGTCGCATCATTGAAACAGTTTTTAACGCATAATTTAATACAAACTCGTTGTTGCAAATTCAATTCCATTTTTAAATTTGTACAAAATCGAAAACACGCATAATCACAGATGTACTCAATACGGCGTCACTTTTACAAATGTCAAGCTATCAAGCTGAAAATTTCATGGAATGTCAATAACAGATGTGGCAACTTGAAAAAAAAGAGAACTCAAATCGGGTGACTGAGAACGCCACACGGTGGTGATTCGAGGAACTTTTTGATCAAAGTGGAATCCATAAATCATTAAAGAGAGCTGAAATGTATTTTTTGTAAGTATGGATGAATATGAATCAATATGCGGAAATTTTGGGGAATTCTGAGAAAAATTTGGGTTTAGGTCCTCTCTATACCTCTGTGGGTCTAGCACATGTTGGACAGATTAATGGATCATAGTTGGAATAACAGAATGCACTATCTCCTAATTAGTTTCAGCGTTTAAATGGTTTTTATCGATTGGAAATGGATTGGAATGTGTAATATAAGCGAAATTTCCGAAAAGCCAGACTGGAAACATTTAACGATGGTGAAAATCAATGCCTAACTTAAAAGAATATTTTACAAGAAGGTCTTTAAATGAAGGAAGCTTGTGTGTTGTCGAGGAATCCCCTCTATCGAAGCCATAGTTATGATGTTTACCCGGTAGGACACAGGCAATGTTGATTATTGTGAGTTGCTGAAACTTTCCGGAGACACATTGAACTCAATGTGTCATCTGATTGGTTCAAGTTCGATATGCAGAAAAACAATCAGACGAGAAGGATCGACACAATTTCTGCCATATCACAGTACTAGACCAAATGCTCCGGAATAAATTAAGAAGCTGTTAAGTGGAATTGAACAGGGAAATGTTACAGCATTCGCCGTATGGGTCCTTACTATCCTTATTCCTACAGTTTTTGTGTTTGTGAATGTTTGAGTCGAAGCCGCCAGCGTTTTCCCGAAAATGGTTCAATTCTTATGTTAATATCTGAATTGCGTTCTCTTCTTGGGCCGTTTCGTGGGCGTTCGACATAGCGTCGCTATGTGGGATAAGCACTTGTTCAGAGATAGAATCCGAAAATTTTCAAATTCGCCATGATACGGCGCATACCGTAGCTTCTGATAGAGCATTCTTTTGTTCTACGCCCTTACAAGAGCATTATAAGTTATTTGCAAGAAGCCAGCAACAATAATTTGAATTTTTCTAAAGATTTATTGAAAAGTAGGATAGAGGAAACCTGCATATTAGATTGATAGATAAACTACCTTTAATTAAGTCCCAAGCACCGGCTCAAGTTTCTATCGTAGTCAACTGAAATGAAGATGTCCACAAATCATTTGTCTGGAACTTTGCACTAGGATAAGCGCATTATGCATTCATATATCTGTTTATCTTTAATGTTTACGTCAATGCAGATGAGAACAAGCGAATATAACTGCAGCACCCAGGCCTCACACACTATTCTATTGCGTTTATGAATGAAGTCTAATTAACTCAAATAGCAATTGCTCGGGCTGCAATAAACAATGAACAACAGCTAAATAGAAAAGAATAAGTTCGAGTTATGGAATATTTAATGTTCTATTATTACGCAACCCGAGTAGAATTATGAGTTTCCGGTGATCATGGGGCGGAACTCAGGACAGAATGTTTATATGAAACATGTCGCTGGTGTGTATTGAGGTGGAGAACCACCATGCTATCGACTCTTCTTTCAATTGCATGTGATTTTGCAAAAATCTACGAAATTCGTTTACAGTACGTTTTTATGTTTATGCTTAACGAGGAGCTGTTTGAAATTCATTCATGACTAGAAAGGAAGTTGCTCGTATCCTATTTTTCCATTTTTCGTTGTGAAATGATTACACTTGGATTGGAAATTCGGGGCTGAAGATTTTCTCTTATTTATAGAAGCACCGCCAAACCGGCAAAGATTCCAACTGGCAAATTCATGTACTATTAATTATTTAACATGCAAAAGTAGAAAGTAAACAATATTTTTAGTCGATCGCCATGTAACGACCAATTAGCATTTTCTAGTCCAAGACAAACGATAGTGGTCGCATCCATCCCATTGCAACTATGTAGATACAAGTATCTTTGATGCAAAGAGACAAAGAGTAGCTAATGGACCGGATACTTGGAATAATCGATAATTCTTTCTATTACGAGCCCACTCAACTCCACTTGTTGCTGGGACCACTTCCGCTGAACTTAATGACGATCACATGATGATAGTCAACAATAAATTAATGCACTTTGTTAAAAACGATTTTCAAATATAATAACTACGAATGCATGGGAAGATACCTACTGAACTTTCCCGACAATCTCAATTCGTTAGAAAAGCATTTTGACATCGTATCGATTGCGTTTGTTATCATAGTCCGGGAAATATAGGTAACTAAATTTGGCACATTGCATGCAATTAACTGGAATCTCGCCGATTCTAGGAAAGCAATTCGTTTTCGACACTTTTTGAATGTAAGACCAAGATAAAATTTTCATTCGCTAAATTTGATAAATTTAATTTGCTAAATTTCACTAACAATGCTAATTCTAAGAAAATCATCAAATTGATTTTTAATTATTATAGTTTATTTTCATTTGATTTTTCGTATTCTTCATGAATGCTAAATTACAAAACTGTGATTAAAATTTTCGAAAAATTCAGTTCAGCCATTCGAAATTCATCAAAAAATGACATAAAATTCGAGACGTTACCATTCCGTAACAATCTTATATTTAGATCTATAATATAATATTCAAATATAATATTCACTAAGATGAATATAACAGGGGTGTTAGTTGAAGTTTGCCGGTTTTTTTCAAAAAAGAAAACACTTAATTCTCAAGGGAACCTAAAAAATTTTTTATTCAAAGTATTGACCATTGGATTCTACACATTTTGTCCATCTTTCAGGCAAATCATGGATACCATTCCAAAAAAAACTTTTTTTCTTTCGAGGCAAACCATTCGACGAGCCATTTTTCGACTTCTTCAAAATTGGCGAAGCGCTGTTCTGCGAGTGAGTGTCCTATCGATGCGAAAAGGTGATAGCCGTATGGGGCGAGGTCTGCAGAGTACGGTGGGTACGATAATATATCCCAATTTAATGCTTTTAGAGTGTTCTTCACCACTTTAGCGGTATGAGACGGTGCGTTGTCATGTTGTAGGACAACTTTGCCATGTCTTCGGGCCCATTCCGGCCACGTTTTGATCATCGCATGATTCAAATTAATAATTTGTTATCGGTAGCGATCCGTATTCACCGTCTCACCAGGTTTTAATAACTCGAAGTACACCACACCACACCACACTGGCCCCACTAAACACAGAGCATTGTCTTACGGCCAAAGCGATTTGGCCTTGGAGTCGATGGGCCGGCCTCAACAGGTGAAAGCCATGATTTTTTCCGGTTTGGGTTCTCAAAATAAATACAATTTTCATCCCCCGTGACAATTCGATGCAGAAAAGATTTGCTTTCGAACCTTTGAAGCAGCATTTCATAAATGGTTTTTCGATTTCCCATTTGTCTATCTATCGTTCAGTGGGTGTGGTACCCATTTTCCATTCTTTTGGATCCTTGCCATGGCTTTTAAACGTTGGAAAATTGCTCCTTGGGTTACATGTAGTGTTTTTGCAATAGCTGTTGCGATTGGGTTGGGTCTGCATCTAATAACGCCTGAAATTTCTCGTCTTCGAACTTCATTGTTCATTGGATGGATGTTCACAGGATGTTCACTGTCTGTTCACTGTTCGAAATCTTCACTTTTAAATTGACGAAACCATGTCTCACATGTTCTAATCACTGGAGCATGTTCATCATAAGTTTCTACCTGCAACTGATGAGCTTCAACTGCTTTTTTCTATTGATGAAATAAGAAGAGCAACGAATGCAGCAGATGCGATTTACATGGAACGAAACTCAACATATTCGCTGAGGTAAACAACTATGACGCTATTATTTTGGGAGATTGTAACTTGTGTATTTTTTAAGGTTAATGTCAATAGAAAAATATGACATAGATGCCAAATCACAGAAATGAACACACATATCTAGCGACATCTATGAGTAAAACCGGAAAATTTCAACTAACATCCCTGGCATACAACGTTTTGTTATTCCTTTGACAGCTTTAAAAACTTTTGTTATAGAGAAAATCGGGTTTATTAAGAATTCACTAATGTCTCGTTAAATTGCTTGATTTCATAAATCATCTAGGACTTGTTTTTTGACTCTTCGATTTATGTTACTTATGTTTCCTTATTTTTACGTTATGTATCACATCCACTTTTGCAAATGCCAGCCAGCATGTCAGAGTGCTTTCAATGGCTGTTACCAAACATTCTCGTATCTCTTGTCTATATGTTTGTACATTTGAACAAAGTACAAAGCGCACAAAATCGAAGAAACATACCCAACCGGATTGGCTGTGAAAAAATTTCACTGGTTTGTCCATAGTGTAACTACTGAAAAGCATAACTGAAGTAACTACTTCAGAGGGCATCAAAAAGAAAGAGATACTAATACTCTACGCAACAAATTCAGCGAGCTTTCCAAGATAGAGAGCTAACAAATGAAACCACATGGGCGAGTAGAGAGATAGCGACGGCTGCTTTTCGGAATTTTAATGTATGTAAAACATTTCCCGATGTAAAAGAATATGTGAGTCAATGTGTTGGAATACAAAATTCAAGAGAATCTTATGTGCATCTTTTTGCATCTTTGTCTTAATCTTCGATCTGCAACAAGGTTTTCTTACAAATACCATTGGCAAATGTCGGTTAGGTACCGTTAAGCTTTGAGTTTGTTGGAAAAGTTAAAGTTTTTTAATGCATACGCTAACGTTTTGGCTTTGTCTTCGTCCCTCGAACGACTGTCCGGACACGTACGGAATATTGACGGCACACATTAAATTAAATTTGATTTTTTCAGACCAAATCACACATCTTCTATCGCCGTGGATTCAATCTGAAGTTCTTAAGGTTAAACACGCTTCCTGAATTTTTACTGTAAAAAAATGCTTGTTTTGAAGTAAAGCAATTTGCTGGTCATCTTTCATTTAAATCTATTCCATGGAGCCTTCTACGTAACAATTTGGCACTTAGGTCAACTAATTAAAATTCACGCTACTGTGCCTTTATACGGAGAAACGTAGAAGATTTAAAACGCTTTTGATACGAGATATTTTATGCTTATTTATTAAATTGTTCATCTGCTGGGTAGTGTGACGTTTCCGTCCTGAGGCTTTTTTTATCGCAAGGATTCATTTTTTTGTGTTTCTCGATTCGCACTTTGTTTGAATGAAAAAATCATAACCTACCTTCAATGTCACGAGAGAATTATCCTTCCTCAATCAAATTCAATATTTTCTATTTCTATCTCAAGTAAGTGCCCTAGTCTACTGGAAATTTCACCTCTTTATCTAACTGTCACCACCGAATTCACATAGAATTTTTATTTTATACATACAAGTTCAGTCCACCAAAGCTAACGTGTTTGTTTTATCGTGTTGATCAATTGTGTCACAAGTGTCAAAAGTTGTGTGCCACAAAAAGAGCATTTACGATACGCATTACTCTTCTTGTTTAACCAAAATCAAAAGCCTATTAAAAGTTTTCGTTGGCTGGTACAATGGAGGACACGCTCCATCATTTAGAACATGTGAGACATGGTTTTGACAATTCATAAGTGGTAATTTCAATGCGAAAGACAGTGTGCGCTCTGGTAGACCACAAAACTGCGAAACGGAGAAATTGTAGGAGTTGTTGGATTGTGACCCAAATCAAACTCAACGCCAATTAACAGCATCATTACATTTTTCTCAGGAAACGATCAACAGACGGTCACGAGCAATGGGCTAGCTCAAAAAACTCGATAAATGGGTCCCACCCGATTTGAACGAACGTCAAATGGAAAATCGTTAAGTCACTTGTGAATTTCTACTTCAGCGCCACGATAGGAAATCATTTTTGTATTGAATTGAGACGGGTGACGAAAAATGGATTTATTTTGAAAATACGAAGTGGAGGAACCTTGGCTTTCAGCTAGTAAAGCCGGTCCTCCAACACCAAGGCCTTATTGCTCCGGCAAGAAGACCATGCTCTGTGTCTGCTGGGAGCAGAGTGGTATTGTGTATTATTAACTATGCACAACGCTATCGTCAACAAATGATAAATTTAACCGCGAATTAAACGAAAAACAATCGGTACGGGCCAGATGTCATGGCAAAGTGATTTTGTTACACGACAAAGCGCCGTCGTACACAGCAAAACCAGTGAAAAACTCAGTGAACTTGCTTGGATGGGACACCCTTCTGCACTCTCAATACTTCTGAGATTTGGCGTCATCTGACTGTCACCTCTTTGCATCAATGGCGCGAGCCCTCACAGAGCAGCACTTCAACGATTGAGATGTAGTAAGATGAAACAACGAAGTAAGATGGAAAGTGGCTGGACGATTGGTTTGCCGCAAAAGACAAGCAATTTTTCTAGGATGGTATTCATAAATTACCTGAAAGATGGGCGAAATGTGTGTAAGCCGAAAGCCAGTATTGTGAATAAAAAATTATTTCCCCTGAGAATTATTTCTTCATAAATTAGTTTGTTGACCATCACTTTAAATTTTGCCTAAATTCAAATTAACTTTTAGGTCCTTTATATTTGTTGTATTTATTAAATTTATGTGCTATCTTTCTGTTAGAACGGGAAAATGCGCTTTTAACCGTGTCATACCGAAAAATCGGTTTTTTCTAGCAGGATACCCATAAAACGAATTCTTCAGCTATGGTCTCATCAGTTAAATTGAGGTTCGCTCGTAGGTTTATTAAAAATATCAAGGAATGCCAAGTACCAGCGGATGCGGATGATATGAAGGACCATTGTCTAAAACACGACACGAAACAATGTTAACGCAGATGCTTGTCACGAATGGTATAGCTCAAGGCGTAAACCTCACTACAGTCCTGCGGAACGTTTCCTACGATGGGGTGCTGAGGCTCCTTGAATTTTTGACACAGTGTCGTTCAAGAACACTCAACGAAAAATACGGTAATAGGTCGGAAACGGTGTTGAACGACCTCTCCCGTACTCGTATATAACCTAAACAGGAGAAAAATGGAGTGGCCATTCTCTGGCCAGAAAGCTAAGTGCTGGTGTTAAGACTTCAAAAAAGCATACGATATGTTAGGCCAAAAAATATTGTACAAAATCATGCTTGATTTTAACGAGCGAAAGCAGTTTGTCTGACTAAAATGTTTGAAAATATATAGCTAATCATGCACCAATAAGCAACGCAGCAAAATAAGAATTCCAGTGCATGGTCCAAACAATAAAACAACACCAAGCCAGCATAACATTTGCAATGCAATGAAACAGCTGAAGTAAAAAGAGTATACAGTTCGCATTTAAGTTTTCACAATGTCTGCAAAGTATTGATATGGTTTGTATTTTGCGATGGATGCCATGGTTCCTAACGCAAGTATCCGCTGACAGAATAACCACATATGCAAAGGGCAGACCCTAGGTAGATCCTAGGCAGCATTACAGAAGCAAATCATGATGAAAATTGTGGGTGAATGGAGTTGTACTACAAGTTATGCAAACTTTTTGGTGAGTTAGACGTCTCCGAAATTGTCAAACCAAGGAATCTGCGACGGGTTGGCTCTATACAGCGGTTGAATACTGAACTGACATCTAGGAAAGTATTCGCAGGTAAGGCTGTACAACGATAAACAATTGAAAAGCACCGAAAGCCCAGATAATACTCGATTAAGAAAGATTGTGAATCACTCCTTGGGTTTTTTTATTTTATTGAAGCTATGGGAAGCGTTACATACAGATGGGCAGAGCTTAAGAGTGGCTACAGCGCCACGCTGACAAGTATCGGAAATCCATTAATGAATTCGAAAGTATCAGACTAAAGTTTTTCAGAGTAAGTCAGGTCAATTACTGATAAGCTTGCAGGTGGTCTTGGGAATAAGTCCGCTGGTCCCCAATGGCGGGAGTCCATTTCAGCAAAAAGGCGATTTCAGGTGAAAATCATTGAGTATAAGGAAAAGAACAGGCTAATCGGAGAGGTCCTGAAACCAGTTCAAAAATAGTAATCATTGGCATATGATGAACGGGGTATCCTAGAAACAAAACAGGTTAAACGGAAGCTAGAAGCATGAAGAGTGGAGAGGTTTTCGCCGTGCAATCGTCTTCCCTTAGGAAAAGAATTTCTTGCGTTCTGAATGTGGTATGAGATGTGGAATAAAGAGGCAAGAAATAATGCATGGCCTGCACTACTTCTTGTAAGAAAAGGCAAGGAAGGGATTGCACTTTTAAGATTTTTGTACGATTTCATGTCCGTTGCATACCAATCATTTCATTTGGATTGTTGAACAGCCAGCGATTTCAATTTTTAATTGCTGTTCTGTTGTTAATTTTCAATTTGCATGATTCAAAACCCTGTCTGAGGCATTTTTGATTGGAATTTAAACCCAGTCTGAGGCATTACAGCTTGCTGTTGCGTACGATTTTATTTTTGGTGTTTGAACGGCTTGGGAACGCATGGCCCGAACTTCTCACGCAGGTGGTCAGATTTATTGTACATACTCGATTTAGTGGGTGCAGGACTAACTCTGACACTCCTCTATTAGTAGCTCTTAAGGGCTACTCCTAATGCTTCGGATTGACGACGCCGTTTGAACTAGTTCTTGATGTCACAATTATATCAACCTTCAGAAAATAGGTATGTGAAATTTGTGTCGATGCAAACGAAAACGATGTCAAAATTTTCTACGTTTCCTTTATAGTAGATGATTAAACTGTTATAAAAATCTAGTACAGTGTAAGAAAATTTAAATATTCAAACACAATATTCCGAAATTTTAAATCAAATTATCTCAAAAACATTGAAAATGTGAAAAAATTGGAGATGTTTGTAACGATGCCAAGTTCAGACACCTCAGAAAATATGAGAATTTCGTCTGACGTTGGCAATATTATGACATTAAGAACTAGTTCAAATGGCAATGTCTGTTTCAAGCTTAAAAGTAACAAGAACGGCCAATACGTAAAGGTAGAAATTTAGATTGAAACACAACTGCTCCGATTTGCTAATAAACATTTCGCAGGATGAAGAGGTTCATTGGTCAAGGCAACGATGATCACTCCGGAGCCTCTACCGGTCTCCGGACGACTATATAAAACAGTCTAAAAAGTAGGAATGCCTTCTGACAGATGGTTTTTCACGCCATCTACTTAGTGACATTTAAAGGAAATTTTTCCGTCCGAAAAATCGGTAGAAGATGGGAGAAGGCTAAATTAAGACAATTGGAGGTATTCAAGCAATTCAAGAATTCGAAAGGGGTAAAGTAAAAGTAATGGAGTGAATACAAGCAAAAAGGATATTTGGTTGTTTTCCGTAAGCGTTAATCTATCACTTTCATCCCGAAATTCAAACTGTTTTGTATTTCAAGAAATTCGAGTATTCCTGGATGTTTTCAAAGACTTTAAAATAATTTAAGTACCAGCATATAGGTATACCATATACTAGCTATATATACATATGCATGCTCCAACCAAGGATACGAGGCCTAGGAATTATCATCGATTTCTCCTCAATGTTGTTGATTAAAACAATTCTACTTAACCTAGATACTTTGAGAAATGATAGGGACGTCAGCATTTCCTGTGTTTGCCTTTCAATGCGTCTTACACAGCTAACATTCATCTTTCTTTCTAATACCTTTGCCGATTACGCTAGATTTTCTGCTTGATAACGTTGGTCGATATCTACTAGTACAAATGTTACTTCTACTACATATGAATGCACGGTTAAAAGTCTGCTCCGAACCAGTTTCATATTATATGGATTTTATGAATGAAACAAATGTAACGTTCATTATACTTTCATACGAGGCATTGGTGTGTGGTAAGAAAAAAAGGAAAAAACAAAAACAAAAAACATACTAACAAACATAGAAAATCCATTCACAATTTCAGCATGAGTGGATGAATGAACGATCGAATGAATGAAAAACGTGCAAAGATTATGCTACCGTCGTTGTCGGCGGCGGCGGGAAACGAGAAAGATGGTCAAAAAGTGTTGTAATATTTATAATTGCAATCTACAGCGGATGCTGCTTGACTTTTTGTCGGTTCATTTCATTTTTTCTAACTAGGATACACAACATTTATTGCATGTTATAGGTGTTATAGCCAAGCATATACGCATATGTAGAATTTGATGACCAGTAGCGTATTTCATTCATTCTCCAGCGCTTTTATGATAATTCAGCGATAGCGAGCGAAATGTAAATTAAATATTAACGGTTTCTGGTGGGATACAGAGGAAATAGTTAAATATCGTCGTCAAGTGGTTTTGCGCAAAAGTCTAGACATATATTACAAAGATCGGCTGAAACTGTATAATTGAAAATAAAAGTATTAACGACACGTCGCTATCCAACCTACATTGGTCGCTCGTCTTTCTTTGAAACCAAATAAGCATCCAGTCTAGGCTCAAACCCATTCATGGCGCCATGAGAAAAATTTTCGGCGCCAAATATTTCCAACGGCAGGATTTATGGTTTTGCTACCGAAAAATTAATACACATGATGGCGTGCTAATTAAATTCACATAATGTCAAACAAGTTTGAGAATAAACGATGTAACTAACTTTTATTGGTATTTCGGCGATGAAAAATGATTTTTCTTCATAAAAAGCAACTCGATCAAATGAGTGTAGGTGAAATTGTCGTTAAAAGCAGGTTGTGGCAATTAAAGGTGCCACATAATTTGTGTTTCCGCGGTTAATTAATCGAATCGAATGCATCTTGCTGCTCTCTAATATTTAATTAAGTCGGGTTTTGGGTACACAAACTCTTTTTTGTTTGTTTGTTTATTCACTTGATTTGATTATTATGCGCATAAAATCAAATTTTGAATAGAATAAATTTAAAATTTATTAAATGGGATATTGGACTTCCTGTTGTTATTTCTATGAATCATTGATACTACAGCATTGTGTATGAATTTATAATACCCGTATACTGTTTGCTCAATCGACTGTGATTGATAGTAGACTAAATTGTTTTATTAAGTTGTGAAGGTTTTACGTTGGGGTTAACCTAATGCTCTATGATTACATATAGAGTGCTCTATTGTCTCCCTTTACCCGGACCCTCTATCGTCACTTGTAGAAGTTCCAGGTCTGCGGATATGCCTGTCCTCGAGACATTGGCCGTCATAGATACTTAACGGCATAAATACTTATAAGGTGAAAAGTTTTCTTCCTACTTCCTACCTCCGTCTCATTTCAGCTGAGGTTACCTCGTTGAATTGCTTCATCATTATAAGTAGAGGTTTCGATATATCAATCGTCGATACTTACTACCTTGTTGCTCCGGATACGTGCACCTACATCTAACACTGGTCAGACAAGTAACATTATTCTATTCTCATGGTTTTTCAGTAGAGGAATTTTTTTGTTTAATTTTAGTCCTAACTTATATTTTGTTACTAATTGTTACTAATCATCGAGCTATGCGGCCTTGTTTATTTTATTTTATTATTTACTGCACCCGTTTATTTTTATTCAATTGTGAGTCCTGAGTGAGTGAGTCCTTTCTTGTTGTTTCGGACAAAGTTCTGATACACATGGCGCTCCTGAAGGATTTAGTTTCGATTTACAACGGACAATTTCGATTTAAAACCTGGTACAACATGATGAAGACTTGCGCTCGAATACAAAATAAAAATTGAACGAAATAAATACAACTACAAAATTATCAATATGAAGGTTTCACATATAAATAAATGCAGTCACAAATGCAACGGCATATAGAATATACAATAAATAAAAGAGAATAAAGATACTTAATCTGCATAAAGAAAATCAAATAAGGGTTTGAACAACAAAATACCTGATTATGTCCAAGAAATTCTAATAGAAAAGGCAGGCTCACTTGCTTTTATACTACATGGGCTGCAAACTTTCGGGATTTTTAATGAAAACTAGCGCTCTGGCAAAATTATATTTATTCCTCACCATAGTTGTCTTCGAAGGCGATACGCTTGGTATAGCGTTTTTCAAACATACCGACGCCCTTTCTGTAAAACCAAGCCTTCGAAACGTTTCATCGCTCCACGATGGCTTCCTCATTCGATCTGAATCTCTTTCCTTGAAGCCACCGCTTGAGGTTCGGTAACAGATACTAACTAGTCCATGGGGGCCAAATCTGAAGGATACGGTGGATGAGCAACCAATTTGAATCGAAACTGCTCCAATTTAGCCATAACTTTCAAGGACGTGTGTGACGTTGCGTTACCGTGATGGTACAGAATTTCACCATATGGACCGGTTCTTTCTTTATTTCGTCCTTCAGTTTGTCCAATATCACTTTCGCACAACCATTCCACCTCACCAGCCAGCTGTCGAGCATGTCCTCCACAAAAAACTGCGCAGAGAGATTTCATTAGTTCTTACGGGACCCATGCTCCTGAGCCATTCATGTACCTTAACTGGGCGAAGATTTTTTAACACAGTGAAACTTTGGGCAGCTTAACTTCAACGGGACCGTAAGAGCCTGGGAGATGACGAACGTCCGGGACGTCCAAAAACTGCAACTCATGACGATAACATTGGTAAGGTTCATCAAATGCTGTTAGACGGCAGCCGAATGAAAATGAGAGAGAAAGCAGAGGTTATGAAAATGTCCAAGGAACGTGTTTGTCATATATTAAATCTAGTTTTACGCATTAGAAAGCCGTCCGCGCGTTAGATGCCAAAGTTGTTCACTATAGATCAAAAATATGGTCGAATGAACGTTTCCAATGCTCTTTTGGCGGAGTTTAAGCGCAATAAAACTGTTTTTATGCGTCGTTTAATTATTTTGGATGACACTTGCATACACCATACTACCCGCGTAACGAAAATACAGTCAAAACAGTGGACTGAATTGGAGGACCAGGCTCCAAAAAAAAAGAAAAAACTGTTTCCTCGGCTGGAAAAGTGATGGCGACTGTTTTTTGGAATAGCTACTACGCACCGTTAATTGAAATTGCGGAAATTCGCAGAAACTGGGAAAAAATTACATTTGTCGAAAAAGTCATCCTGATTCGTCGCCGTCAGTCAGGTTGCCGTGGCGAAACTCCACGAATCCGCCTTACTCACAAGATCTAGTCTCAAGCGACATTTTATTGCTCCCTCATCTGAAAGCTGCACTAGGCAGACATTTTAATCAAATGACAATTAACTGACACAACAATACAACAATATTATAGAATACAACCGAGTACTATTTGGACGCGTTAAAGGGATGGAAGCATCGCTGGGAGAAGTGAGTAGAGTTACAAGGAGACTGTGGAATTAAAAAAACAATTTGAGAAAAAATGCTTTGTATCAATGTAAGGTCGAAAACTTTTCAGACCACCTTAGAGACATTTAATTTTTGGCCACGAAAACGTTAAATTCGAGTAAAACCCTCGCGATCAAAATTTCAATGTCATACATAATACGTTTGCTGTCAAAACACGATTGCTGTACCTCATTTGCGTTTCTGCTTTTTTAGGGGAATCATCGCATTTTGTGGAAGTTAGTTTTATCTCGGTCATTAAAATAGAGACAGCTCAATTTATTAATGAAAAATTTGAATAAGAAAGTTGAAATTAAAATTATTATACTGGGGAGTGTTTCTCAAATAAGATTTTGTTAATTTTGATCACAAAATTTTCACAAGCTTTTCAGTCGTAGATAAAGATTGGCCAAGGAAAACAGTGAGCCCCAGAAGAGAGCCCTAAATTCAGATATTTTGACTTTGCGCAGTGAGTGATATCCCTTCTGGAAATCGCCTAAACCGTCTAACTTTCGAAAAAATTGGTTGAAAATGCTTGTGATGCAGGAACGCTTAATAAAACTTTGGGTCAAACAAGAAAAACAACTGCTCGGGAAGATCGAAAAATTGCGAGTGCTTCGAAATTTGAACCAGTAAAATATTCAAAATGTATTAAATTAGAATTAGGATGAAATATTTCTTCAAGAACTATTAGCAAAAGGCTTGTGCAAGGTAATTTGTATTGTAGAATTGTAAGAAAAGTGACATTGTTAACGAAAAACAACATTAACCCACGTATAAAAATTGCGAAAGGCGATCAAAATTAGAGTGGGTCAATAAAAATCATCATAAGGACTGGCAGTTTGACCAAGCCAAAATATATCTGTATAAAAAAAAGCAACAGTGAAGCATCGAGGAGGGAGTATTAAGTAACATGGATTATTTTCTTGGTAGAGAATTGATCCGATTTGATTAATTGACGGCAATATGGATCTAATTTATAATCTTAATTTTTTAAGGGATACAATGCTGCCTTATGCTGAAGAGCATATGCCAGATAAATACGTTTTGCAACGAAAATGCAACAATAAAATGACAGAAAAATTCATTTTGGATAAAAAAAAACCAGCCTACTTTTGATTTTGATTAGATTATGATAGAATGATTAGATTTGAATCCAATAGACTATCTGTGGATGGATCTGAGAAAGGCTGTCATACGGGTGTATACCGGTTAAAAAACAGAGTTATAATTCAAAGAATTTAGTCTAAAATTCCTATTGAGCGGTGCCGTCAAGTAATTGATGCAATGCAAAATAGATGCGCGAATGTACTGAGAATGCGAAATAAACTGCATTCGAAAATTTTCACTTTCCGAAAATCAACCGTCCCTATTTGGTCCTATGTTAGTTATCAGTGCCATGAATTGCATCGACAATGTGCTCTAAAGCTTCCCTACATGTCTGACAAAGAAGGAATTTCTTATGTTCTAACGCGTATTCACTCGTATAAGACCCCGTAAAATTATCATCGCAAAGTATTATCGCATGCCACTGATCCAAAAAAAATTGCATGTTCCAGAAGTGCATATTTCGCGGGAACGAATTTTGGTGCGTCCACACGGCGCGAGAAAATGGTCACGCAACTAAATATTAAAGAACTTTTTATTTATGTTTAATAACAGGCAGGAATATATGAACTTTTTTATTTATTCAGTGTCTCTTTTTCAGTATCCAATGAATTTTGTATTTTTTTAATTTAATTGTTTTTCAAGTCGTCTTCGTTTAAAAAATTCACTCTGTCTGTATAGCATTTAATTAGAATTATTTATGAAACAGTAAAAAAATAAGTACGTTCTTTTATTTCAGAGATGCTTTGCTGTTTTGAAAAATTTTTTTGCACCCTTATTCTAATGTCCATCACTATATACAGCCATGGACATACAAATAGTACAAATTCGAAAGATGATTAAAAACACAAATTTTTTAAAAAAATTATTACAAATATTCCATCTTTTATGAACGCTACTGTTTACCACAAGAATGCAGTAGAATTTTAAGAAAATTTTTTTTACCGTTATCTTTCCGGAGTTTTTTATGCGCGTTACTTTTAGTAAGTTTTGAGAGTATGTTGTGTGAACATTGAAAAAGCACAAATTGCAGGAGACGGTATATTTGTTTGCGACTTAGTTTAGCATTGCCGCTGGTTTGTTTATTTAGTGTCTTTTTTTTAAGTGAGTTTAGTCCAGTGTGAAAATAGGCAGAGGAATGCATTGTATGTATAAATAATGTATGAAATGGACAATAGTAGTAAATAGCCTGCTGAGATGGCCGAAGTAATGAAATGTTCCAGGGAAATGGTCTACAATGCGATTCATTTAGCAAAAACAAATTGTATTTATTTGAAGGAAAATACGAAAACGAGAACCAAAATAACGGAAAATTATAGGATCTATAGATACAGCCATAGTTCGAAATGACCGATTATGCGTGAAATAAATGAAGAATGTGACATAAACGGATAGATTAGTGAGAAGGCGATTAAATTAAGCTAAACTCCTTGGACGCGTAAGTAGAAAAAAACCTCTTCTGTCAAAAAAACAACAACATTAAAAACGTTTGAATTTTGCTAAGCAACACAGCAATAAGGTCTCCCAATTTCGGAAAAATGTACTTTGGAGTGATGAAACCAAAGTAAACAGAATTGGGCTAGAAGGTAGAACACTTGTCCATCGTTCGAAAGGTCAAGCATTGAGTGCCAAATACACACAGACGACCATTAAGCACGGCGGGGTAATATAATGGTGTCGGGAGCTTTCGCATGGCATGGAGTAGGATATCTTGTTAAAATAAACGGAAACATGGATAAATTTCAGTATCTGGACATTTTAGCAAATATGATGGAACCATATGCAACAGAATCAATCGAAATTCATGCATTATAATTATCCTTAACATTCAGCTCGATTGAGATTGGTTTTCAAGAGAAAAATTAGCATTTTAGATTGGCATTCTCAACGTCCTGACCTTAATCCAATAGAAAATCTATGGAACGATCTTAAGGTCAGGATTAGTTCAAAAAAATTTATATCTCTTATGAACTCTGGAATGGTGTACAGGACGCTTGGTATTCTATTCCAAAGGATCAATGTCAGAAGCTTGTCGTGAGTATGAGACGTAGATGTCAGGCTGTAATAAAAAATTCTGGCTACAGTACCTAAATACTAAATAATACTAAAAGAGTTAAAAATAAAACTAAAAAGTTATTATTAATATTCTAACGATTTTTTGATTTTATTGCAGAAAATATTTTACTGTTCTATTTACGTGTCCAACACATTTTCGAAGTTGGTATCATTTCTCAGTTCTTATATTATTTCTATGAATTATTTTGCTTAGTTTTGAAATGAGTTTGATTTGTTCACGTTATTAAAATTCACGTTGTTAAATGAAAAACAAAAAATATTCTCGTTTTCTTACATTCTCGTTTTACTAAATAAAATTTCAAATTTAATTTTTCGTATTTTTCGTATTTAATTTTTCGTATCGTATTTTTGCTATTTGTATGTCCATGGTGGTATGTTCACCAGCTGTATGCATAAAAATAAATGAAAAAAGAAAGAACTTCCTTTTGATTTTGCGTTTTAAATTTTTTATTTATCGTAATCGATTTTTGACTGTTAACGTTCGGTCTTCCTCAGCATTTGCTGAGAATTTCTAACGATTTTTTTCGAAAATCGATTACGATAAATAAGAAATTTAAAACGCAAAATTAAAAGGAAGTTCTTTCTTTTTGCATTTATTTTTCAGAAATATTTTGCGAAGATGAAATCAATTACGAACATGCATGCATAAGTTTTTTCGGGTTTTACTAAGAGATGGCGGCAGCGTGTCAATTTGACACATACACCTGACATTTGACATTTGAGTACAAAAGTTGAGTCCGCCATAATTAGCGTGTTTGTTTTATCTTGTTGATCAATCATGTAGAATTTTGTGCATGAATAAGCTTTTGCGGCACGCCTGCTTTTCTTGTTTATCCAAAAGACAAAAGGCTGTTGAAAGTCATCGTTTGCTAGTAAAACATGGTCCATCAATCAACACATGTGAGATATGGTTTCGACAATTCAAAAGTGATAATTTTAGTGTGAAAGACAGTGAGCGCTCTGATAGACCACAACAATGCGAAGAGGAGGAATCGCAGGAGTAATTGGATTGTGACCCAACTCAAACTGAACAGTCATTAGCAGAAGCATTAAATATGTCACAGGGAACGATTCGCAGACGTTTGCGAGCAATAGATAAGCTCAATGAACTCGGTAAGTTCTTATTTCTAAATATTGTGTATTTCTACAATTGAACCCTTATTTTCGTGCGAGTCCTTTGATTGAACCAATTAATTAGTTCATATGGGACACGTACCGCCCGATTCATGTGGAAGTTACGTTTACTAGATACTTATCATCTTCCAACGTTCCCATCATTTATTCTAACTTGTTCTTACTTCGTTATTTCAATTTGGATTAGACTTTGCAAAAATCAACTTCAATTCAACATTAATAGTCAATGGGATGATGATAAGCTTCAATCCATTTCTTGCAGATCATGAATGAATCGAAAATCTTCTCTTTGTCCAGGTTAAGTCTGACACACACCTGCCTTCATATGAATAGCTGTAATCTTAGTAAACAAAGTCCTCTGAAGCGTTTTTGCTTTCACACAGAACATGCAAAGATGACTATATCAAATCACTGGAGGAACTCACTTGTCAACGTATGTTGACTTTGATGAACTCAACTGTCCAGCTCGATGTATATGTATCGATGTTGCTTTAAACTTTCGAGCAAATATGTTAACGTCCCGCATTATGAAGATACATATAGGCATACGCGGAGAACTTATGCAAACTTATGCACGTACATAAATATGATGACGCTTTCAATATACATGCCTGCATGCTAAGTTTAAGTTATAACCAACCTGTTCTTACTTTGTTCTTATAGTCCAGTCTATCTTTTTCTTCTCCGGCATGATTATTAATGCTCGCGACGTAAACTAATGGAACATGTGTCCACGATAAGATAAAAAGATTAGGTTTTGTCTTGACATTGTTTCCGGTCAAAAAAAAAGGATTAGATTGAAGCCGAGCGGGAGATGGTGCCAACTAGGTCATTTGTTAATGAAGTTGATACTATCGAAGGCTTTGTTTTTTGGCGTGTATCAAATTGTATATTCTATCGCAGTAGTGTAGGTTTATAGTTTATTTGGTCCGCGTGGATAAACCAGGAATAATTAGGAACAAAAGTATCGGATTCTGCAATATCATGCAAACCTTCTTTTTTGAGGTCTTCAAGAAGGGAAATCAGATAAACGTCCTTTCTAGGTACAGACATAGATGAATAAAGTCTTTGATTGTGGTAGTTTTCTTTTGCATTTGCCATTTTATGCCAATGCTGGATAATTCATTCATTTATTCTGTTAGATACTCATTCGGTCAACGACTAGCCGGATGTGTCTAATCACTGTGTGATTATTTATTTTGTCTCTTTTTATATGCTTGTAAATGAACTGTTCGTTGACTGTCATACGAAGGCAAAGCTCGACAATTTTTCAACGGTTGTGTCACGCAACATACCACATTGAAATACATTAATGAATGCTAATTAATCGGATTAAATCGAAATTGTTCTAATTTAGAAAATGTGTGAATTATAATGAAAATGTCGATTGTAAAACTAGATTGGTAATAATAAGAATTTTTCGTTTGGAGTCTTTCGTAATCTGATAAATGACGTGTGAAGAGAAACTAAGGGAAGCCAGAACCCAAGTTATCGCGAGAATGGTGGTTTTTTCTTATCAATCCTCCCACTCAATATTAAAACTGAATTAAATTGTAACTATAATTAAATTAAAAAATTATTTATCAAATTATATTGATACTATAAGAACAAAAACAAAAATTATATTTAAAATAAATCAATTTGTATGGAAAAAAGTAGTTCAAATCAAAAGTTTACATAAGTTTATTACAAATTATTTAGAGTTTTTCTTTTCATTTTAACATATTCAAAGTTGAAAATCTTCACTTAAATTCGTTTCAGGTATGTAACAATAATATCTAGACTGCACGGATGAAACTTAAATATCGTGTTCCATTCTAATTCATGGCTAAGGTATTAGTCTCATTTTTGTTTTGACATATTTTGCAAGAATAATGTATTATTTCGTAACGTGTGAGCATTTCGGATCTGAAGGCTGTTTACGCCCTAAGTGTGGGACTCCCAGACGCAAAATGCTTTTCGACTACCCACTAAACACCTCCCCTGTCAGCCTGAGAACCTAGCCTGGAACCGTAGCCTTAAGATTTAATAATTTCTATCTACGAATATTTCTATCTACGAATGCGCGTCAAGTTGCTCGCTAAACCGGGTGCGGTAACTAAGAAAGTCTTCCCTTTCTTCTCATACTGTAAGCATCGAAGCAGCATACTTTATAGATGCATACAAGCTTGACATTGTATAACTGTACAAGAAAAACGGTAAAACTAGTTTTTGAAGGACACGTGTATACAAATTCATTAGTCAAACTTTGTTGTTTGGTGAGTGAATCTCATGTCAAATCGGAAAATGGATAGAAAAACAACCTTAAGGAAGTAGTAAGCGACCAATTTTCAGAGTTAAACAGAGAAAGTTTCAAAGTTATCGACATACCTCTGAAAAAATACTCAATTTATTAGCACTCTGGCGAGAAAACTCAAAGATTCAAGACATTTTGAAGTAGCTTACGATGAAAATTTGGGCTCCAGTGTTCTATGTTTTAGTTAAGTATTAACAACGCTCCAAACAACAACTAAGTGTAAATTGTTTGATGGTGGTATACAATTTTACATAAAATCTCCTTAAGGGATTTAAATTAGTTTAAAGATTTAAATTAAATTAATTTAGGATTTAAATCAGTGGTGAAGTGTCCCTGCCGAGAGTTTAAAATTGATTTTGGTCCTATGCTAAGAAATTTTTATAAAATCAACAAACGTTTGACTCCTATTATGCGTTTTCTTGGAGTAGGATTATCTGGCATAAATATTTTGTGTTCATTGATGGATTTGGGATCTGCGTTCACTACAAGTTATTAATATGCAATAATTTAACATTTACGTTCTGCCGCAACACTCGTTGGTGATTGAGTTTTTAAAAAAGCAAAAAAAGAAGAACAGCAAATAATCATTGAAAAACGATGTAGTGAAGAACAGATTAAAGTTTCTGGTGATAGTTTTTGGACCGATTCACTTCACTTTTATGTATTGTTTCGTTCATTGGGAAACATACAAATAAAATTTTAGATGTAAAATTAATCTTGTAATGTAGAATGATGTTCAATCGATCGGTAGAAAAATATGGAGTTAAGTATAAAAGTGTCATAGGTGACGGAGATACGAAAACTTTTAGAAATTTAATAGATGATGATCCTTATAACGGTACTCCTGTGGTCGACAAGAAGCAATGTGTATTACAAAAACCTAAATACTGGCGTGTAAAAAAAGCCCAAAAAACAAATAAGCAGTTTTCAAAAGCCAAATAACAACTTTGAGTGTGGTACAAACTCTTCCAAGATGGTCGGGAAGATGCCAATGACGAGCCTCGCTCTCCCAAGCACGTCAACAGCAGATGAAAATGTTCAAGCAGTGAAAGAAGTTGATTTAGAAAACCGTCGAATTACTTTCATAGAAGTTGTTGAGGATATTGGCACATCAGTTGGCTCGTACCATGAAATTTTTTCGAACTTTTGGGCATGAGACGTGTGTCAGCAAAGTTTGTTCGGAAACTGCTTCATCTTCCCCGGAAACTTGCTTCATCTTAAATTCCCCGGGTAAATGATATTTCAAACAAATGTATTTTGTTAAGTTGGTAGGACTGTCCTTAATTAACTATGCTAATATGAGCGCGATCTATCAACTAGTTTGTTTACAGCAAGTGCTTAAGTCGGTACACCACAGTAGTGCGTTGCGATTTTTAGTATGGATAACATTTGCCTGAAATTTTGTGTTTCTAACCAAATTTCGTGTGCGGAATCGTTGCGACTGTTGGAAAAGGCTTACGGTGATTCAGTTTTATCAAAAACACAAGCCTACGAGTGGTACAAAGCCTTCAAAGACGGTTGAGAGATCGTTGAAGACATGCCTCGTTCTGGACGACCTTCGACCTCTTTAACTGTGGAGAACATAAAAAAAATTAAGGATATGGTGCTTCCAAATCGTCATGCAAGCGTTAGAGAGATGGCAAGAGAGCTCGACATCTCTCGCGAGTTCGTTCGAATGATTTTGGTGGATATTTTGGGCATGAAACGCGTTCTTGCACGAGTCGTCCCGATAAAGCTGAATTTTCTTCAAAAAGAGTACCGTAAACAGGTCTCTTTGGACATGCTTCATCGTGCGAATTCCGATTCCACATTAATGGAGAGCATTATAACTGGCGATTCGACATGGGAGTATGAGTCTGACATGCAAACAAGCCAAGAATAATCGGAATGGAGGGGAAAAAACGAGCCGAAACCGAAAAAACCACGCCAAAGCCGCTCAAAAATCAAGGTGATGCTCATTGTTTTTTTCGATATTCGTGGTTTGGTGCATCATGAATTTGTTCCGGAGGGACAGACGGTCAATAAGGAGTTCTATTTGGCCGTATTGAGACGTTTTCGTGAGAACATCCGTCGAAAACGACCGGGATTGCGGAAGAAAAATACATGGATTTTACACGATGATAATGCACCATCGCATCGAGCCACGATTGTGACCGAATTTAAAGCCAGAAACGCAATAAACACCATCGATCAACCACCGTATTCACTGGATTTGGCTCCGAGTGACTTTGTCTTGTTCCCCAAACTAAAATTGCCGCTCCGTGGAACCCGTTTTCAGTCGATCGAAGAGATAAAAGAAAATTCGCTGAAGGAGCTGCAAGGCCATCCCAAAAAGTGCTTATGAAAAGTGTTTCGAGAACTGGACAAATCGTTGGCGTAGGTGTATGAGGTCTGGCTATTAAATAACGAGACTGGTTACGAAAAAGGGTTTTATTATAAAAATTATTCTACATTCGAATGCTCCCCTTCAATATACTCTCCTTTCCTCGCCACACACCTTTCCATACGTTTTTTCCATTGATCGAAGCAGTGCTGGAAGTCTTCTTTGGTGAGGGCTTTTAGGAGCTCTGCCCGTTTTTTGCTTTACCGCTTCCATCGACTCAAATCGGGTCCCTTTCAAAGCAGATTTTATCTTCGGAAACAAACACCCATTCAGTCATCACGATACCGTTAAAGTCGAAAAAAAAACCATCAACTTTGCCTTGAATTTTGATTTGGACATCCTCGCTTTTTTGATTCTGGGCGATTCAGGCGTCTTCCAATGCATCGATTGCCGCTTTGTTTCAACATCGTATTGAAAAATCCACGTTTCGTCGCAAGTAATAATGTTTTTCATCAGTCCAGAATCTTTTTCTAACCTTTCAAGGAAATCTGAGCAGACCTGTTGACGCAAGAGCTTTTGGTCAGGAGTCAAGTTTTTTGGCACCAATTTCGCACAGACTTTTGTCATGTGTAATTCCTCGTGTAAAATTTGTCTAACCGTTTCTTTATCGGCGTTTACAACCTCGGCAATCATCCGGATGCTCATTCGACGATTAATTTTGGTCACTATTTCCGGAGTTGAAACAGTGACAGGGCGACCTGGGCGTTGGTCATCTTCAGGGCTCTCGCGGCCCTCACTGAAGCGCTTACACCATTCAAAAACACGCGCACGAGATAGAGAATTGTCCCCATAGGCCTCTTGCAACAATTTATAGCACTCAGTCGGAGTTTTTTTCAATTTAACGAGAAATTTGAGTTTGATACGTTGCTCCTGTTTTTCGTCACACATGGTTTTCGGCACGGGAAAAAACACGTTCGTTTCAAACCGCTACTGCACATATACAATAATAGTGACGAGAACGTGTTTTGGTACGTGCATAGACAAGGTATCTAGATACCCAACGCACTACTCGTTTTTTCCCCACCCCTCTACGGCGCCCTCTAGGCGCGCTGTCTCGTTATTTAATAGCCAGACCTCGCATTGCATCTGATGGAGATTACTTTGAAGGCGACAAAATAAATATTGATGAATAATTACATATTTTGCGTTTTATTTACAATTTCCGGGTAATTTTTTGTCACAATGTATATGCGAAGTGAAAAAGATGGAGCAAGAAGCATGATGACATCTTTCACGAAATTGGAGAGCTCTTACAACGATTGACAAATGGAATTGCAGGCGACATTGAACTCGGGTAGTGTGAACAGTCAAAAAATTCATACTCCAGTGATGGAGGACTCCCTTCTGTGACACTCGCTCCCTTCCATTAAGAGAAGGGATTATTTTAATCTGAAGGCGCCTTTAGGTATAGCAACTCGAACCTTAGCTCGAAGTAATGTGTCAAATAATTGCAGACTAGATTCTAAGTTGACGGGATAAGAGTTTAGTGGGTAGTCCAGAAGGAATGCGCATCTTGAAGTTCCATATATAGGGCATAAAGTGTTTTCACCTCCGTACCGCAAACAAAGTGTTGCTGGCAACGAAATTGGTAAGAGTGATATATTGTAAGCGTGATATATTGTAAGCAAAACTAGCATCAACAATTGTTTCACGAAAGATGAGTATCGATCTATCAACGAATAAAAGGATACTGCGATCTCAGAATCTCATGATGATCAACTTAAAACCAGTATTAACGCATAAGACAATGGCCTATAATAAGCGCAACTGGAGCAACCTTGAAAGACTTTTAAAAGTAGATGGAGAAGTGCTGTTAGGAGAGTATATGGGTATCATAAGGGCTAAATATTTTTTTCAAATTATCAAACAATGTATAAATATGCACACAGTTATTATTTACATAGTTCTCCTGTTTTCAGAACTGAGATCAGACAAGTACTATAAACCATTTGCAAGAGCCAAAGCGAGGATAACCTTTGAGTCCTGTGGATTCTTGCTTACCCAGAATCTACTATGTTGACTATACTTTTCCAAGCGGGAAGCAAATTGATCTATAGGGCGCAAATATGAGAAAATTTGAGCGTTTTCATTCAACAGGCTGATGGCGAAATTAACAAATTGAGACGTGTGATTTTCAAAGAATAGCCCCGCGACAATTATATGGATCAATTATTCACGTCTAACAAGTTAATCAACATTAATACCGTCCTAGTCAATCTCTTTAAATGTTACTACATCTTCTTTAGTCTGATTAAATTTAATTGGGCGCACAATCTCGTTAAGTTGAACAAATGATAGATCAAATATTAATGAAATAGATCGAAGCTTAAATTACTTGAGTGTATCTTTTAAGACACACTCAACATCTTTAATAACATCAAAGCAAAAATAGCAAAATAACATTTGTGATGAATATAAAAACTGCGAGAAAATTAATTAACAGATCCAAAGTAAAGCATTCAACGATAATCGCGAACCTCGGTGGAACCAGTTCTTAAGTATATAGTTGAGGAGGCTATAATAGAGGAGCTAAATGGCGATGGGATGCCATGTTCCAGCGAATGTCTCCTGGGCTTAGCAATTTGTACTGGTTTACCCGTTAAACAACAATCCATTCAACTAGGCGAACTAATTATATAATCTTTTCTTGGACCTCTGGTCATATTTGAGGATGACGACGGCTACAACGATGATGATGATGACGATGTCCGATCTCACCTGCGCGATAGTTGGAAATAGTTACCACATACACATGATATTTACAGTGGCCATCGATTTAAGCACCATATTTTAGTATTTTTTGCTGCCATACTTTGCATTAGCCACCGTACCAGTGTACTATGCAACCAAGTAATTCTGTTTCGCTGTAATATTGATAGTATCTCGCATATGATTTGCCCTAATTGATAGATATATTGTTTAAAAGATGCTTTCGTTGATAATAGGTAGCAGCGCAGTTATTCAATAATGGTTGTCAAGATATGATTGGGAGGAGTGTTGTCTATTGGGTCCGGCACTGAAAATTGCCCGAGGCATCTTCAGATTGAAGCCTTCAATTCCAGTTCAATTTCTTCCCTACTTTTTGGGAGCTTGGAACTAGGGTGTGTCACATATTTCAGGGTTTGTTTTGTATGTTTGCGTGGATACCAGGAAGCACTTACAGCGTACGTTAGGTTGGACTGGAAGCCCATAGTTGATAAGGACATTCTTACTAAGATTTTAACATTTAGATCAACGTGTGGTAAAAGGTTTCATATCAAACTATTCTCTTCTTGTTTCTCCAAATAATTTAGATGATCCAATCGAACTAAGGCAAGGATGAACCCTTGGTTCGAAATCACCTTTGATTTTTTAACTAGAAGCTGAACGGTTGGGCAATATTGGACATTGAATTCCAGTAGCTCGTGAACAGAAGAAATTTCTAAAATATTGCGAACGGTGTTATGGCCTTCTGTAAAACGATTATTAAGCGAAACTACCTCTTACCTTGAGTCCTATTGCCGTTTTTATATTATCCATTCTATTGTTAAAGACTTCTCTTCACGAAACACACTCAAGCAACACTATCCAAAAGTTTTGCTTCCCACGAGATCCCAAATAATAGCCTTCATTGACAACCCTTCCTCCATATGTACTCCGGGTCCCAACAACTCATATGTGTATGCATATGCATGTATCAACAGATTTAATAAAGTTCATATCTAATGCACACGGCGAGTAGCTGCATCAAAGCTACCAAATCCAAAGTACCAATCCATTCATCATAGTCAATCGTTATTAAGCGCGATGGAGAACCCAGAATTCGCTGTAGGCAAAATTTCTAGACCTGCGCAACCCGCCACTGTTTTCGATCTCTGCATCCATATTTAAAGTGGAGGATTCTTGTTGGGCGGACGATGAAGATGGCATGTTGGTGTGCAGATACAGGTGTATGGTCAGTTTCCCACGGCCTTAAAATAAACGGAGAGCCTTTATATCATCTATTCATGAACCTCGTCGCCACATCAAGCGACGAACGTTCGTTGTCGACGTGGATATGGTGGACGTTGACGTAGGCTCCGTATTCGTCGTTAACGTTACTGGCGTGGTTCACAGTTCGCGACCGAACGACTATTTCTTCTTATTTTTCTTGAAGATTTTTACTTCGGTGCTCTTTACAAGGCGCGATTATCTGATCTGGTTTTAGATTGAATGATATGAAGCAAAAAGAAAATTCACGACATACTCGCGACCGGTAGCAATACGTAAAAATCTCGGTTATAAAAACTTCTATGATGAATTAGTGTAAGTTTCTTTTCCCAGAGTAGGAGCGGATATTAGTTTAATCTGTTTCCTATGGAAGTGGTTATTAGTGATTATGACGGTAGTTTAAAAGATGCGGTAAAACCGCATGAAGATGTAAAATATTTGCAAGTTTATAGAGCCGCGAGGAACTTTCTTCAACGCTGCGTTGCAGAAAGCTGTTATCGTATCTACATAGTATTCATAGAAAGCCCCCTTTTAAAGGCTATTTCTATAGTTATTCCATTTCCCTTTTTACAGATTATTTCAAAGTAGCACACATCAATAAGGAATCACCTTCAATTTTTCCAACCCTACAGACATGTTCTCTTGTCTACTGCCAAAAACAGGATTAGCTACTAGTTTGTCATGCCTTTTCCCACAAATCTCGGATTCCCCTTGTTCACGCATGCCTTTGTTGTATGCTATCCAGAGTTTATTTAAATTCTCTATCGAACCGCTTTCAAGGATTGATTGCCTTAAAAGAACTTAAAAAAACTTCTGACAATTTTACACCACCATTGGCGGCCGAAGAAATAGAAATAACATAATTGGAATTAGAATCGCACTATTTCCTGTCCACTTTGTATAGAATATATATCAATGGTCCAAATGATTTCGGTTGAAAATGGTCCTTTATATGCGAAAATTAATCATTTCTAGCACCTCTCTAGCACTATTCGCATGTAACGTTGGCCACATATGAACTTTTTCGGTTGAATTTCATCATTTTTAAACCTTATTAACTAACGACAGGTCTAAATTCAAAGCGTGTACAAATAATAGCGTATCATTGAATCAAAATACTCATGGAGAGTTAAATTCAATTCAATCCCTTGAACGAGAAATCAATGAATTCAAGGATATTATCTGGAGTGCTATTGACAGCAGCGTGCCAAAAATAAGCTCAACATACAAAACCTTTGAATTGGATGACGAAGCTCTCAAACTCATCCGTATTAGAAATACACTAAGACGTCAATGGTAAAGACCCTGTGAGATCCAGCTCTGATGTGCGGTGTTAATTCATTGACAACAGCTATTCGTAACAAGATGTCTACACTATACAGCCAACGCTGGGAGAATATGCTTGAAAATTTAGACTACAACTCAAGAAAAGTTTGACTTGGAAGCCTCAATAGACTTTTCAAAAGAAAAAACCGCTGAATGATGGAAGCGAAAAGCACGTCTACTCATGAGAAAGAAAGGCTGAGATCCTGGCCGATAAGTTCCACACCTACCACATCACTAATCATCAAAACTGCGACAAGGTTACAGATCTATTGGTAAGGGAAACACTTAAAATCTTACCTTCTCCCGTTAAGGTACCCCCATCTGGCTGCATTAAAACAGGGAAATAACCAATCTGCTCAAAAACTAAAGAGCCGCAAAGCTGCAGGAGTGGACGGCTTGGCTAACAAAGCTTTGAAGAAACTTCCAAAGAAAGGTATCAGTTTCACTCACCATCTTTTCAATGCATGCCTAAAGCTCTCGCATTTCCCATTTCTTTTGAAACAAGCCATTATTGTCCCATTACTCAAGCCCTGGAAAGATCCTCATGAGCCACGAAGCTATAGACCGATAGATCTTCTGCCGATCTTTGGAAAACTCTTTCTTAAGACTGACTGTTTTTGTACAGAGTAGCAATATACTACCAAACTTTCAATTTGGGTTTAGACACGGATATTTTACGGAGCAGCAGCTCTACCGGATCTCTAGGGACACAAAATCCGCCTTGAAAAATAAGGAATCGGTTGGCATGGTTACAATTGACATTGAAAAGACGTTTGACACTGTATGGCATGAGGGTCTAGTACATAAACTTCAATAATACAATACAGCCACCTACTTACTTTATCTGATAGCATCCTTCCTTAAAGACAGAACCTTTAAGGTAAAGCTTTGAGAGGCTACATCCTCGCTGAAAATTATAACGGCGGATGTCCCTCAGGGCTCTTGTTTAAGTCCAAAACTTTTCATTATCTAAACTTCTAATCTACCCTCATCTAATTTCTGCCAAAAAGTAGCTTTTGCTGATGACACGTTCTTCTACTCCTCCGCAACTAACCCTAACACAATAACCGCAAACCATGAGACAATACTCGAAAAAGCCTACCAATATTTCTTTAGATGAAAAATTCGAGTGAATCTTAGCAAAGCAAAGTTCTTTAGCAAACAACGTAAACCTGCTTGGATTCCAAACAGACCAATTAACTTCCTAGACCAAAATATCCTTTGGTCAAAAAATCTGACTTATCTTGGCCTAACCTTAGACAGGAAACTCACCTTAAGGGAACACATCGACCATATAAGCGACAAGGCCTTCAGCACCTTGCTAGAACGTTATCCGTTGCAAAGCCGAAGATCTCGTTTGAGTTTAAAATGTAAATCATTGATTTTGAAAATGGTAACACAACCTATAATTTTATATGGAGTGCCTACACGAAGTCAATGCGCCAACAACTTAAAAGCAAAGCTCCAAGTAACACAAAATAGGTATCAGAAAGTAGCACTAAATAAGCCATTTCTTTTCTCTTTTCGAAGACGTATACCGTCACTCTATTAATTTCTCTACATAGAAGTTCCTAGAAACAATTTGCTACCATGGTCCTTCTCCATGCGCGAAATTCTCTTGTCAAAGTTCTCTTGGTCCTCATCAGAGACGATGAAGAGTTTTTCTGTTGACCGGTTAAGTCAAAAACCTGCAATTTTTCTGCTCTTCGTCAATTTTCTTATTTCCGAGAAAATCTAGTGTCAATCTCAAAATAATGTTGAACGAACCTTTTACCTTTACGCGCTTTTCAACATTACAAACCTTTAAACTTTACAAACCTTTCAACTTTACGAACAGTTCAATTTTGCACTTTCATCTTAAAATTTTCAATTTTCATTTTTCAACGTTCATCTTTCAACTTTCTACTTTTAATTTTGCAACTTTAAACTCTTCATTTTCAATTTTCAAGTTACAACTTGTCACTTTCATCGTACAACTTTCATCCTACAACTGTCATCTTTCGCCTTTCGACTTTCATCTTTCCACTTCCAACACACAGTTTTCAACTTTTAACTGAACTACTTTGCCGAAGGCGGGACTATTTTGGCGGAGGAAGGGGCTAGTTTCCCGGAGGTGGGGCTAGTTTCCCGGAGGTGGGGCTAAATTGGTGGAGGGGAAATCTTGCGGAGTAACTTTTCGTTAAGTTTTGTTAAGTAGAATTAATTTTCGTTAAGTATTATTTAGTATCGGTGATTGATACTTAACTATCATTACCCTAAATATCATAAGTATTCTGTACAATAAATATGCACAATATTACCTACGTAGTACAATAAATATGTAGGGCAAAAAAAGCAGAAAACAATATACGATAAGTTCGCAGTACAATAAATATGCAGTACAATAAACACAAAGTTTGAAGAATACTCAGTACAATAAATACACAAAAAATTACTTACGTTGTAAAGTAAATATGCAGTACATCAAGGAGGCAGTACAGTAAGTACGCAGTACAGTAAATTCACAGTACAATAAATATGCAGTGCAATTAATATTCAGTACAGTAAATACACAGTACAATGAATACGCAGAAAACTACCTAGTCAGTACAATCAGTCGCAGTACAATATGTAGAACGCATATATCGTGCAGCGTATTTTGTATACTGCGTATGTATTTTACAATGCAATATCATGCAATAATTAGACTGTATCGGTTTTGCATTACGTCGGTATTGTACTGCGTTTGTATTGTTCCGCTTTAATATTGGATTGTGTATGATTGTGTAAAGTATCTATTGTACTGCGTGTATATATTGTTCTGGGTGTGTTTTGTATTGCGTATGTGTGGTGCTGCCTACGTATCTCAAAGCGTAAGTATTATACTGCATATGTTTTGTGCTGTGCATGTTTTGCGCTGCGTTTGTATTGTACATGAAACGATGGTACAGGGCAGGTATTGTGCTGCGTATGCACCACAGTTGTTTTTATTGCATGCAGTTTATTTTATATTGTACTGCATGTGTATTGTACTGTGACTGATTTTACTACGTTTCTTTCTTATTGCGTCTACATTGTATTGCGTAGGTGTTGTACTGCGTAGATGATGTACTACGTATGTATTGTTCTACGCATAATTTGTTATGCGGGTGATTGTAGGTGTTGTACTGCGTAGATGATGTACTACGTATGTATTGTTCTACGCATTATTTGTATTGTGGGTGATTGTACTGCATCTATATTGTCCTGCGTTTGTATTGTACTGCGTGTGTATTGTTCAGCCTATGTTTTGTATTGTGGGTACTTGTACTGCGTTTAATTTGTGCTGTGTATGTTTTGTGCTAGGTGGGTATTGTAATCAGTTTGTATGGTTCTTCTTTTGTATAGTACTACGTATGATTGCATTTACTACGTATGATTGAATTTACTACGTATGTTTTGTCCTGCGTTTGAGCGTTCGTCATGCGATTAATGGCATGTTATGAATATTGCGTATGCACTATACTTTGCACTTTTTGTACTGCGTAGGTTGGTTTTGTATTGCACTTGGTTTGTTTTGTACTTCATATGCATTGTACTGCACACGATTGAACGTTTGTATTGTACGGCGTATATATTGTCCTGTGTTTGTATTTTTCCGAATTTATGCCGTGTAATTGTATTGGGTATGTATTGCATTACGTGCGTTTTGCATTGCGTATATGTTGTACTGTTATGTATACTGTTATGTTTTTTATGTTACTACTATGTATTATACTGCGTCTTTATTGTACGGCGTATATATTGCAGTTCTTAAATACCGTTCTATTTCGATAAGTTCCGTGACGCTTTGTTAAGATTCGTTGAAGTTCGTTCAACTCCCTTAAAATTTGTCAAGTTCACTTAGTTTCATAAAAATTCGTTAAGGTTTGTTAAGTTTCGTGAAAATACGTTAAGTTTAGTTGATTTTCTTATGTTTCGTTAACATTTGTTTAAATATGTTACATTTCGGTTAAATTAGTTAAGTTTCGTCACAAATTGTTCAGTTTAATTGAAATCGACTAAGGTTCCTAAATTCTCGTTGAGTTTTGTTGAAATGCGTTGAATCGAATTAAGTTTCGCTCAACTTCGTTAGTATTTTTCTGAATTCGTTAATTATCCTTACGTTGCGTGGAAATTCATTAGATTTCCTGAAGTTTCGTGAAATTTTGTTAGAACTTGTTCATAAGTTTCGTTAAATTTCACTACAATTCGGTTCAATGTATTTAATTTTGTCAAGTCTCATTAAGTTCGGTTAAGTTTTGGTAAGTTTCGTTAAAATTTGTTAAGTTTCGTAATGTTTTGTAAACTTTCTGTTCATTTTATAAGGGATCGTTAAATTTCGTAAATATTCGTAAAAACTTGTTACGTTTCGTTGAGTTACGTTAAAATTGGTTTAAATTGATTATGCTTCGATAGAATGCATTAAGTTTCCTTAAAAATTTACAGTTTCATCATGTTTCGTAAACTTTGAAAAACATTTGTTATATTTCAGAAATTGTCGGAAAAATTCGTTAACTTTCGGAAAAACTCGAAACTTTAAATATCGAAAATATTCGCTATAATTTGGTTTTGTTAAGTTCCGTTTGAATTGGTTTAAGTTCGTTTAAATTCGTTACGTTTCGTGAAAAATGATTAGGTGTTGTTGAGTTACGTTGAAATTTGCTACGATTATTAAAATAGTTACTAAATTCATTCGAACTCGTTAAACTTCGTTAGGTTACGTTGATATACGTTAAAACTCGTTTGAATTCAGCAAACACTTTAATTTTCTTATTATAATCGTTATAATAATTACGGGAAAGGATTCTCTTCATGGAGCAATATTTTGAATCCAATTAAAATAGAGCAATATTTTAATGGACATATTTTTTGCGTTACATATCCTACTAATCTCCTTCTAAGCGGTTCGGATAGATAATAGAAAATCCGATTTCGGGCATAGCAAGATGACAAAGGCAATTACCGCATCCGGTCAAAGTAACACGATGTCCATGAAGACATAGTTTGATTAAGAAAAGCGCCGGCGCCGGATGTTATCCATGAAAATTATATTCTTTCATATGCCCGCCACGACACTCAGTCATTCGTACGTGGGGCGGGCGTCTTGGATAAATATCGATATGTCCTCTTCGTCTCATTTCCCCAATATCAACAATCCATATTTGAACATATTAATAAAGATTAAACAAAATAAAACAAAAATAAACGAAAATTCACATACGTGGGCTTTTCTTTTCGCAGGCACACATCATTTCCAATGAGCATTTGTTTACAATATTTCAGCAAAAATTTTACTCTGCGTCTTGAAAACCATTCACGCTCGTATATTGTTGATTCGTGCGTATTAAGCGAGTTGGAATATGAGCCTTTGCCGTTGTGTGCCAAAAATAAAATATACGTTTTCGCATACAATTTCAATCCAAATGCAAATATGCAATGATGAAATGTTATGCGTTAGTGAAGGAATTAACACGATGTCAAGACCTAAGTATGTTCTTCTTGATCTCTAACAAATTTGCCAATAGAATCACGAATTGTTTTGTGAAACATTCGGTTTTGTTTATTAAAGCGGTTCATGCACATGTCGGGGTGTTACATAATTGCAATATATTTGGCAACTTGTCGACGAATTTTTTCTTATCGCTTGCAATTTCGCAGACAACATACTAAGAGAAGTATTTATTCGTTGTGAAAATGTTTTGAAATACTGAAACAACGCTTAGGTTCGTGTTTTCGGCAAACATTCAACAAAAGCAAGGTTTTTTTCTTAATTAACTAAAATTCCTTGAATTTGGGGCGTAGGAGTAAAATGTTTCATCTCTCAGTTTCAAATATATTCAGCACAAGTTAGAGGATAATGTTGATAAGCAGATTATAACCAGCACAATATTTCCTTGGTCTTTCGTTTCCATGGAAGAATTTTCACCCGCAACTACAATCTAACGCCATCCCCATATCTAATATGATCGTGTTGCCGACAATCTTCAAGGGAAAGAATGAAGGAATTAAGAAGAATGACCGGAGACAACCAATTAAGACTCACTAATTCGGATGGGTTGCTGCGATTATTAAACAGCCTACACCAATCTGTTCTTAAACAGATTATTTAATTGCTGACGATTCGATGGCTGTCAACATATTACAATTTCTTGATCATCTGCCATCAAGCGCGGGTTGTCTCCATTTACATATGCTCGTTCCCGTGTAAAAGTTCATTAGGCAAGATAACATGTCCCAAGGGAGCGACCACTCTGCACGGTACGATTTCCAAGGATGCTCGGCGTTTATTGATATGATGGCAAACAGGTGACGCGTGTTGGTGCCCTGATTCTTGCACGTCTTTCTTCAACAAAGTCAGCGGGGAAAAAACAGAAAAAACGAAAGGAAAAACAAAGAAAATTCAAGACGTTGATTTTTCTTGTACATGCTCGTCACAGTGATGTTTTTTTAAATATGCCACGAAATATGTCCCAAATACCACCAAGTGGAAGGTCATGTTAAACAACGGAAGTTGTTTATTAAGAGTTCGACTTAATAACCATTTCTTTGAGACAAATTTTCCTTTTCTTTACACATTTCTAGTGTGGAGCCATGCATGTGAATGCATACGGGCCCGTCGATTGTGAAATGTGTTGGGATATGAAAATAACTTCACCTTGACGCATAGATTAAATGAAAAGCTGCTGAGAGATAGATATTGATTTTATGAAGGGTGTAAATTTGTCGTGAAGGCAAATTGGTGTTTCAAGATTGGTTAAATATTGTTTTTATACTGATGACAGGAAATCAGGAATATATATGATGTTCGACTATCTAAAAATATCTCTTAAATCTTTTTTATCCAAGGAACATTTGCAACAAACTTATGTCTTATATTAAGCTATTTTCTTTCATTGAATAATTTTAAAACAATCAATTGACACCCATGGACACAAAAGTCAGGTTGTAAAAGCATGTAAACTCATTTAACATTGTATCTTTTGTGAGACCTGACGCAACAGCATTCAGTCCAACATAAAATTCTTCCGGAGATCTTCCCACTTTTGGATAAATCATAGGCGATCGTTGTCTGCTCCCAATAGACAGTTCAGTCTTTACGGATGGTCTATTCTGCCACCCTGCAAATGTCAAGGAGAGCCTCCACTTCCTCAGCTTGTTTTAATGCTTCTGCCGATTTCCGTTGATTTTGAGCTTGGCCATCATCCAATAGCTCCTGCAATTCCTCTTTTTCGCATTTTTTTAGTCTACCGGAGTGCATTGTCCAAGTGGATTGTCCATGCCATGCCTCGCGTGTCCTAATTGATGGAGCGTGTCCACCATATGTTTTTACTAGCATCGTTTGCTGAGAATGAGAAAAGCAATGCGTGCTGCAAATGCTCTTTTGCAGGCTTTTGCAAAATTCGATATGATTGATCAACACAATAAAACAAACATGCTACTTTTTGCGGACTCAACTTTTGTGTGTTTATAGCTAAATGTCAGATGATCGAAATGGCGTATGTGTCAAATTAATACGCTGCATACTTTTCCCTGGCGCCATCTCTTAGTAAAACCGGAAAAAAACTTATAAATACACCTGGAAGATTTGGACAATTTAAGGGAAATGAAAAAGAGGGTGTTGTGCCAACCTTTCCTCCTCCTCTAATCAGCTGCGGCATATGTCGCCCGTTTGGAAGCCTAGTATTTGGCGTGTTCACTTGGTAGCTTCATGCATCGCAGCTAGGGTTTTTACGCAATTTATGTTTTTCTGTAGTAGTTCTTAGGTCCTGGGACTTTATGTCTTGTGATAAACAGATTGATTGCAGTAACAAATCGTCTTGAACGAAACAGCGAATCGTCGAAACAAAACTTCAAATGAAAAGCATTAATCCAAAACGAAATTTGATACCCCGAAAAGAAGGGGCCACCACGATAATAACGTAGCTCTAGAAAACAAGAAAACATACAGTGCCGAGAAAAAGTGATGCAAAAACAATTATTTGAGAAATTTTTTGTATAAAGCTTTTTATATTGGCAAAACTAGTCAGTAAAAATTCCTTTGGTTTTTATTTTTACCATTTATTTATTTCTAAGAATTCATGGAACAACAAAAAACAACGCAACAAATAACTATTTTATAAGAAAAAAGTAAAAACATAAATCAATTAGCTTCTGGCTACCGAGAAAAAATGATGCAAAAAATCAAATCATGATTATCTTCTTTCAACTGTGGTAGGTATCCTAGTTAAATCAATGGTTTTTAATATTTGGTAGGATTTCCTTTCCTATCAATGACCGCTTGCAGCCTTCTTGGCATTGAAGAAACCAAATTCGCACAATATTCTTGAGTGATGTTGCTCCATTCTTCTATTATTCTTTCCTTAAGCACGGACTTACTGCGAATATTATGTGCTGCTAGTCGACGTGACAGTTCTTCCCAAACATGCTCTATTGGATTGAGATCAGGTGATTGTGGAGGCCATTTTAAACAATTCGGAATATTGTAAAGCATCCACATTCGAGTTTGGTGGGCGGTATGTTTTGGATCGTTGTCCTTCATAAATATGTAGTCCATTCCTAAGTTCTGCTTTTGCACACTAGGAATAAGTCTATTCTTTAAAATGTCGATGTAGACTTTGTGATCCATCGTTTTTTGTTCTATAATATGAAGTTCACAAACGCCATTGTACCCCATACATCCCCACACCAAAATAGAGTCACCACCATGCTTAACTGTTCCTATCATATTTTTCGTGTCTAATTCCGTACGCGGCTCTCTACGCACTTTTGCTCGCATTATCACATTAAACTTCCTTTCGTTCGTAAATAAGACGCGTGTCCAAAAGTTGAGATCCTTATTTATATGTTCTTCGGCGAAATTCAATCTTTTTTACGATTTATCTACGATTTATTAAGTAACAAAAAATTTTTTTCGCGGAACACAACACCGGTAACCTGATTTTCTCAAGTAGTTTCGCACTGTATGAACGCTAACATCTTTTTTATATACTGATTTTAATGTTGCGGTTATTTTCGTTGCTGGTATAAAAGGCTCCCTCTTGACTTCACTTTCGATTATTCGCATATTACGTTCAGATAGCACTTTTTCCCTTCCGGAGCGCTTTTTGTTATCCAAAGTTTTGCTCTTGCAGAACCTGTCCACAATCCTCCAAACTGTTGAAATGGGTCTGTTGACAATAGACGCAATCTCCTTGTATGGTACGGTCTGATTATGGAGCCGCAAAATAATTTTCCTTCCTTCTAAGGTGGTTTCTTTCCTCATCGTGAAGGGCTGGATATTGATTAAACAATTATATTCATGGAACACTTTACCTAAATATTTATAAATTACTTTTCTTCACGAGTGTTTTTCTCTAACTAGCTCAAAAATGTATTTCCAATGACGAAAACTTCTGAAGACAGACTGCAATTGCCAGGCAAATGACGCATTTACATTAAAAAGCAATAATTGCATCACTTTTTTGCATCACATCAGGTTTACTTCGCCTCAAAATTTCATTTGGCAGTGCATACAAACTTTTAAAAACAGGTTTTTGGGGAAAACATGCTTAAATATCGTCTTGAACACATAGAACAATGTTATGAACCATCAATTTTGCGGATATTACTTTTGAGAAGCTGGAAATTGGTTATCAAAGTTGAAATTCAGTGTATTTGCACAATTTTGCATCACTTTTTCTCGGCACTGTATATAACCGACAATATGTTAACAAAAACATCCATTACAGTACCAACATGCTTAACGGTACATAAGGTATACAATTTAATGATACATTATACCATATCTTCATGAAACATAAGTGTAAACTGGTAACGCAGTAGGGATGAAGACATTCGGTTTTGAATGCAAACTAGGCTTGTTTATGCAGATAGCCATCACCTTTTACCAAAACATTTACGTAAAGGTGTGGTAGAGTCAAATCCGTCAAAAAATTGCATATTTTTATTATTTTTATTGAAGTAAGTGTTAATATGAAGTGTGTTATTCCAATGAGGTATTATTAGGTCACATTTCAGGAATACTCCGTCAAATTCGACCAAAAAACAATATTTGAGCCACTATAAAAAATACTTAAAATTATATTAAAAACTCAACAGCGTTACCTCGTTAAATATGTCTAGAAAATGTTTGCAAAAAATTAAATTGATTGGTTCAGTAGATATTGAGTGGGGAAAATCAATTTAAAGTTTGACATTGAGAAAATTCAAAATTTTTAATCGTAAATTAAGAGGTAATTTTTTTTTTGGTACATAACGTTGTCAATTTTCAGTCCATACATTGTAGAACTGTCACCCAAGGTGTCCATAATCGACTCGTCAAATTTAACACAAACCACACCCCTACTTTCCGCAGATTGGTTTGCGTTGGAATCATACCTGAGATGTGACAATCACTTTGGACTGCCTAGTGCAATCGTTTAAAAATTGGAGAGTGCTAGAAGAATACTTGCCCAGCGGTCAGCAGAACACAGCGCTGGAGATACATAATGATGCTTCCCGAAGACAACAATCTCAGTATTCTGCGTTCCGGTGGAATACTCAGAAAGCGGATACTGAAAAATTTGTTGAAGTTCTTATGGCACGATCACCGCTGTCGGAAGCTACGCTTGGGAGCTGACGATCTGCGTCAAAGGATGTGGCGAACTCAACTACGAGAATCATTACGTTCACATGCAGATCTTTCATGTTTCTAAAAAGATTCCGGCACGGCAAGTATACTTGCCAGTCGCCTGAAATCGACTGAAAACAAATGGAGTGTCACATGCGGCGACGAAAGGCCCACCAAACTCGGCCAGGGAAGAGGCATGTACACGATCAGCAGCTTTAAGTTAGCTAGAAAATGTCGCCGCAGACTTATCAACAGCAGCAAGGCCAGCCGTTGGCAAAACCAGGTGGGATCCATGGGGCGTGAGCTACAAAAAGTGAGGTCGCCTCACTTGCACGAGGCAGAAAACATGAATGAGGTTATGTGGGCTCTTTTCCTTATTCACCTCATCTTCACTGAGGCCGTCCACGATAAAATGCCAATGGAAATTCCACTTATCACGAACATGGATTTGTAGAAAGCAGTCTTGTCTATGAAGGCAAGAAAGGACCAGATGGGATTCCAGCTGAGTTGCTACAGGCAAAAGTCAAAGACCTTTGTCATGACCTGCTCCTGAGCACGTTAAACGCATGGCTGCGCTAAGGGGTTTGCAGATTGCTGCAAGGTGGCGAGGATTTGTGCTGGCTTGAAGGGGGGCAAGGGAACGCCGAGAATCCTATAGATTAAACCTGACTCATCCGGCAGTTGAAGCCACTGATGTCCGTCATAGGAGATATTGCACAGGTATCTCTTGTCCGTACGACAATGTACGGACAAGAAGGGAGAAGATAATTACACATTTGCCTGGATGTAAAAGCACTGCTCGAGAATATAATTTTGAAAACCACAAACCGGAAGATTTCTTTGAGATTGGCTAGGAATCCTTTCACTTCGTCATGTAAGGAAATGGACAAAAAAGGATTGAAACCCGTTTTTAAGAATTTTATTTTTGACAGGCTTATTTAGGTCCGGGAGACAAAGTGTAGTCGATTTGTGGACTAACGATGATACTGCAATCGAACTATTTATACAAACGATGTCTCGAAAAAGATTTTCATTCCTCGTCGACAGCTTTAGATTTGATGATGCATCAACTCAAACGGCAAGGGCTGGTTTAGGCCGCTTGCCACCAATTCGAGATATTTTTGACATGTTCGTTAGAACCTGCCAGGATAGGCATCCTGGCTCATATGTGGCGGTATACAGACATACACTGTCTGAATATTTAACGATTGATGAAGAACTAGTAAGTTTTCGAGGAAAATTTATGCTATCGCAGATGCCAAAACGTTTCATATGTTGAATTTGGAAATTTATTGCGAAAAACAGCCTGACAATCGCCCATATCTAGGTCGTAATAAGCTGCTTGATGTAGTAGATCGTTTGGTGGGATGTGTATTAGGATCTGGAAGAAAAATCACGATGGAAAACTTCTGCATGGGTTGCGAAGTTGCTGAAAACTTGCTTCAGAGCCACAAATTAGCTGCTGTTGGTACACTAAGATCGAGCAAAAAGTACCTTCCACCTCAATTCAAGCGTGAAGAAAATTCTCCTCTTTTTGGATTTCAAAAATATATTAACTACCATTGTTTCTTACGTTCCAAAGCCACGAAAGTGCGTAACTATGATATCTTCCTTACATCATGATAATGAATTAGATCCAGAAAACGGTGACCAAAGAAAAGCGGCTATTATAACATTTCATAACTCAACAAAAAGCGGCGTTGATGTCGTTGATAAATTGGCTCGAACATATTATGTTTCCCGTAACGGTAGACGCTGGCCTCTAACGGTGTTTTGTTTTTTCAATGTAAAATCTTGTTGGTATAAACTCCTTCAACGTGTAACAAAACAAACAAGACCATTGAGAAGAATAAGACCAACATTAGAAGGGAATTTATCACGCGCTTGGGACTTGAAGTCATTGCTTGAAGACATATTAGGAAAAGGAAAGACAATCCACATCTGTCACGAGAAATAAGAAGACGCGTGCATGGAATTTTGAATGAAGAAGTCCCAATTCCAGCTCCGAAGCAACCAAGTAGTTCATTCTGTCCAAGGAACAAAGACAGGAAGACTCAATGGTTGCTTCAGCTGCAATGCTCCTATATGTAAAGAACATGCGAAACTGTTGTGCCAAAATGGTATTGATTTAAGTAGCAAGTTTTCTTAGTTACATTGACGTAAAGATCTGGTTGTACTTTTATAAATAAAGACTTCAATAATATCAAATATGTGTCATTTTATATAAAGAATATATATACATTTTATAAAAGAGAATATTTGATTTTTCCGAGATAAGAGCATCAACTTGATTTTTCGCAAGAGTTATGGAAGTTTTCTGGTTTTTTTTTGCAATCAATGTTGATTAATAGCATATTTTTGAGTTTTTTCATTAGTTTATAAACACAGAGACCAAAAAATTAACTGTCGAGCACGTTCTCGATTCAATACATGCACAGAATAAGAAACAATATTTTATGGGGAAAATCTAATCCCACATTGTATGGTTGAGGAATTTTTTTCACGTTGTATTCCGAAGGTTAAGGACCTTTTACAACAGGCCGGCCGATAAAAATTGAACGTACTGGCAATCCAGGAGACGAACTGGACTGGAAGTGATATTCAAGATATGACATCGCCCGCTGGAAAGCGAGAATTTGGGGTGATCTTCGTTGTGGATGAAGGGTTAGGATTATCGTTACTAGCCATAGTATTCGTGAAAAATGTGAGTTTACTGTTTTTTTAATAAAAGGTTGGTGAAAATATGTCTACAAAAGCGCAGAAAGTGATCAATCAGAATTGACTGAAGCTGACGCCGTTGCAAACGCAACGCTGTCGTATTTTTCACTATTTCCTTTTAGTAGATGTTCAAACTGAAAGAAAAACCTTGCAGAGTGTCAAATATTTATATATAGGAATATAGTTTGCCAAAATATGATGTCAAATTATGCACAAAAAATATTCAAAAGTGAAAAAATTGGAGGCAGTTGCGTTTACAACGATGCAAACTTCAAACTCCTTCAATCAGTCAGTTCTAATCAAAATTATGGAATTTATGGGGGTTGACTCCTTATTTTGGGATGATGTTATTTCGGTGTTGCTCATGAAAATCGTTTGTTCGGCAGTTTGCTTTCTTATGGTCTTAATACGGTTGCATTATGCCATGGACATGATTTTGCGAATAAGCAGTGTATCATTTCTTGCCATTATTCCACCTGTCTAACTTATTTCATTTTGACTTATTTCGTGACTTGTATCTTAACACACGAATGCAGTTCATTCAACATTCTGAGCAATCGATGCAATTCAAATATTTATGTGTAGCATAAAGAATATGTAATTCGTTGTAGTACATTATCGCGCAAGGAATACCAACAAGGCACGTGGCATAAAAATAGTATTTTGTATTTTGTCTGCAGTAATTTGTATGCAGTTTAAATAAGTAAATTTTAATTCCGCGTTTGTCAACAGACATCCATTCAACTGTTGTAATATTGATCTGTATAAGCGTAGCTTCTGAATGTATCTTGTGTCCACAGTTCATGATGTTATCATTCAAAACGCTCTTATATCTTATAAGAAGCCATTAATGTTCTAATGGAGTTCAACTGGAATATTCTAGCCCATCAAATTAACATTTGAGCAATTTCCGAATTTTATTAGCCATACTACTACGAATTGAAATGAAAATGTTATTTGGCAACAAATACTGCAGTTCATAAATCTTTTATCGAACCGGATATTTTTCGTTTCCTTTAATTTTTTTCTAACGAAAAAAATCAATTGAGGTCGATCGCGATCATACGATGAATTGTAATTATGATCGTCATGATCAAACAAATTAAAAGGAAACTCATATTTTCGGCTTTCGGTTGCCAAAATGTCTACATCAGCTTCGGACTAGTCAAGGCTCAAAAGATCTTCACAATATAATTTCTAAGAAGTTGGCCCCCAAGAATTCAAGGAAGATCTAAAAGTAAACTGAAATTAAATTGAGACCAAAAACAACTGGGAACAACTAAAATGACTTTCTCAGATTGCTGGTGAAAGCCCAGAAAGTCTGGTGTAGCTTAGAAATTTTTTGTGTGTTTTGTGTTTACATCATTTGTCGTTTGATGTGTAAATCGAAACATAAAAACAACACACCTCAACGAGGCAAAAAAAAACGTATAGGGGAATCATGAAGACGATTCACATTTAAATCACACATTAGCTTAAGCCGCGTGTTTGTTTACATTCCCATAAATGTTATAATAAATTTGTCCTGTTTACAAACCGAATGAAATACTGATGATACTGAAGAAGGCGAAGGCGTAACGAGAGCAGAGGAATATCCTCCGTCTCCTTACCAAAAACTTTATCAAGACCCGTGTCAGATGTAATGGTAATTGACTGTGGTCGATTTTTTTTTCCTTTTGTCGCTCCCATTAGGAAAGATCCGTAAAATTCTTTTATACCATCTAACCCTTACGTTAGTTAATAAGCAGATTAAGCTGCAGGGAATTAAATTTGCCTGATTTGAATGTTTTTAAGTTAATTCTTTGCAAATAACTTCTCGCTACGAGATTAACTCTCAATTTCCACTGAAATATGTGGTCCTTAAACACATTTTAGGCATTTCTGGTTGAACTTCTTGGGCATCAAGGAGATCAGGCGTGTGAAATTTTTCCTACTGGGCATAACCAAAAATAAAAACAATTACAAGTAGCGCTCGTACAAATGCAATGCTGGTTTAAGCTAGACTGCCTGGTTTCTTTTAATTCCTTAGGCCAATTGATTCGAACATTTGCCACTACACCTTGATGGTCGAGTATATTCCCGGACTGGAATCGGGAAAACTCTACTTGGTGGTATCAAATATTTTTGAGAAAAACATTTTGTCGAACAACTGCGGCTGGACGATATATTATTGTTTGGATCAAAAAAAAATCATACAACATGCTCGTCGATTTTCTTAGAGTCGATATCGATTAATTATCCAGATGTGGATGGTTTTTCTTCTGTAGAAGTGGCGATATATGGCACGTTCACAACTTTTCCGGGGCATTACATCTGCTATAGCACGCCATATTTTACCAGGAATTGGTCCTCGAAAATTGGTATGAGCCTGCAAATCCGGGTTGTAGTCAATTCAAGAGAAAATCGGTATTTAAATACCGAAAAAAAACTATAAGGTACGCCCTCATATTTCACTTGTATCGAATCTAGTGTTGATATCTGCATGGGCAGGTGCTAAAGTTAACAAATAAGCCAGATTCACGAATGAGTCGGTTGTAAAGGTATTCGGGGGAAAAAATGATATAAGTAGGAACGTGTTGCAGGAAGATAATTACGTTGTTTACTTAGTCGTCAAGATTTGGATACATAATAAATTTTTTGAAATTATACGGGTTCGCTTGTTAAAGCACTTTCATTGAAATCTTTGTGCAATTTATTCGTTCTGCATTGCGTTAATTTATAAATTGATCTTTTTGATGAAGGCAACTGCTTGCTCATGATAAAACACTTTTGAGTGTGAAATCAGTTTCAGCCGCTTAGTTATATCGTAAATTGAACGCAGCAGTTGGTCTGTCATAACATCCCTTACAAGAATAATAAATGGCAGAATATTGTATGTGATGATAAATCAAACGCTTGATAAGTATTTGTATCTGTATCTGATAAATATCTTGATAACTATTAATCGTTTCTCCCTGATTTTTAAGATTTTATGAATGATTCTACATAATTTTTTAAAAATCGGGCAATCATTTTCTTTACTAAAAATATGGTTGTATTTCGTGAATTAGATTTGCAAATTGAAAAACTGATTCATTTTATCACAATGATTTCGTTTGCATGTCCTTTTCCCTAAAGCTGAGAGGTATGTTTTATTCAAGTTAGCTCTTTGCAATTGAGTCCTTTTTCGCGACGATTTAGGCCGAATTCGGTACACATTTTACAGGTACTGTAAGAGCCGGTTACTTTGTCCATTTTTTGCTGTTTTTTCATATAAAAGCGCTATAGTTTGTTTGAGATTTTATGAACAGTGTTATATCGACTTTTTATAGAAACTCAAGGATATGATGATTAATACTAATTGCTTGATTTGGAAATATTCTACAAACATTCTCCTTTTTTTTATTAAATGTTCGGGCCAATTTTGTCTTTTGAGGAGGGTTAATTTATCCGATAGATTCCTACAGTGAAAATATTTATCTAATTGATAGCTTGGGTCACTGTAAGCAACGCTTAATGTATGGTAGAATGTTGTAGGACAGTTTGGTTAAGAAGTGAAGTAGTAACAGAAGAACATGTTACGTATTTCGATGTGTAGGCGACATTACGCAAACAAACAAAAAATATATATATGTAAATAAATAAGTTAAGAAATTAAAATAAAAACATTTAATGTTAGATTTAGTAAAATAATATAAGTATAATATTTAGTAAATAATATTAGTAAAATAATAATTCGTTATTAAAAACAAAAAAAAAAACAAAAAAAAATTCCAAGTACCAAAAAAAAAAAATAAACAAAAAAACCCCCCAAAAAAAAAAATTCTTGGAAGTTATTTTTAAGATCGATACGATTCACTGGATTTTTGTGTTCGTATCGATATAAAAGGAGTGGAAATTGTGAGGAAGAGGAGAGATTCAGCCGATAGACGACAGCCGATAGAAGATACCTAACAAGTGAAGACATTCAGCCGATTAGCCGATAGCTGATAATACCAGTTGCAGCAGCCAGTATAGGACACTCAACCAGTCTCAACCAGTTGCAACCAGTGGAGCACACTCAACCAGTTGAAGCCAGTAGAGCCATTCTGCCGAGGACCACCAACCAGTAGAGGCCAATCTGCCAGTGGATGACACTCATTCACAGAGGACATTCTGCCAAGAAACACCAACCAGTAGAAGCCAATCTGCCAGTGGATGACACTCAACCACAGAGGACATTCTGCCAAGGAACACCAACCAGTAGAGGCCAATCTGCCATTGGATGACACTCAACCAAAGAGGACATTCTGCCAAGAAACACCAACCAGTAGAAGCCAATCTGCCAGTGGATGACACTCAACCACAGAGAACATTCTGTCAAGGAACACCAACCACCAGCCAGTTGAGGACATTCAACCATAGAAGACACTCAATCAGTTGAAGATACACAACCAGTAAAGGAGGAGGTGTTCACAGTCAGCGCAGCACCATTGAGCGCAGCACAATTCACAGGTTGTTTGATTTTTTTTATAATTTTTATTTTATATAATATGAGGAACTAAGCTCTTTCCCTGTGTGTGTGTGTGTGTGAGTTGCATGGAAGGATCGGGGCCTAAATGAAGTCCTAACCCCCACGCCCACGCGGTGAACTAGTCGGTGGAAAATTAACTTTCTTCGGCCGCCATTATGCGGCCTTTGTATTTTCAGCTAACACTATAATCTTGTTCCTTTCTTTCGCTGCAGGTGCGACCTATCGGTTGCCCAATTATTATTTTATTATTAATTTTATAAACATATATTTTATTATTAATTTCCGTTTGAAAATACATAACATGTTTTTTTTTTTTTTTTTTTTTTTTTATTTATGACAGAGGTTGATCATTTATTAATTGTTTTTAAGTACACTTTATTTCGTTTAAGGTAATTTGTCTCCGTAATCGGCTCAGATGAGTGAGATCCTTCTCTTCTCTGTGGGGGCTCTCCCCATCTAAACAATTTTGTTGAAATTCTGGAAACCTTTAGATTTGCTATCAATTTTATATACTTCGGCATTAGCACCAAAATTCGTTCATATCAAAACGAAAATTTTTCAATTGACAAACGTCATGCGAAAAAATTTAGAAGCCCAACATAAATAATTAGGACGGTATTCATGGTTTCACAAAGAGTTCACCCATTTTTGCTTTGGAACGCATTAGTACTTTTATCGATTTGATTTGTGATCTGAGAAACTAGTGGTTACAATCCGAGGCATTCGATGTATCCTTGCTGTTCGAGAATTTATTTTCACTTAGGAATTCATAAGGATTGATTTCCATCGCTGGAGTTGTAAGCATGTTGTCTTTTTCTCCTTTGCTATTTTACCACATTAGGGGCTTGGCTATTATTTCTTTCGTAATGAAGCTTTTAACGCTAGTCAAATAGTTCTCTTTGATTTTAGAAGTTCATCTTCATTTTCTTGGAACATCTCATATTGCTAAGTTGTTCATCCCTTCTTTGCTTCCTTGATTTGCGAAGTAGACAAAGTAGACAGTTCACTGCACCATCGCTTCAGTACATATCGCGCCGATTGCTTGCATCTGCAGCTGGCGCCCCAAAAGTATTCTTTTCTTATCTTTCTTCTTTCCTGTTTCCGTGAGTGATGTTAGCTGTCGCTTCCGTAGATTTTGACTCGATGAGTTTTGAGACGGAGCGTTAAGGGTCGACGAAGGAGGTGGTTGGTTTCTCCTTTTAAGATTATGGAATTAGGATCCAGGAATTAGTATTTAGGAATGCCTCTCCTGAAGTTGACTTGGCTGACATTACGCACAACTACTTTTAAGGAGCGTTTGCATCTATTGATCTCTTGTAAATTTCGCCATATGTTTTTGGTTTGAATGGAGAACAGGCGGATGCACACGTCCCTCGAAACACCACTAATTGTTTTCCTTTGCTATATTCTTTAAACACGTTTACCTTCCGGTGTTGTTGACTCTATGCCGACTGATATTTATCGCTCTATGAGTTTGAATCAGGGGCCGGATGAGCATCAGCAACCCTTGGAATTGCTCACATACTTCCATTTCACCTTTAACTTTCTCAACCTTCTTCGCGTCCTGATCCGGAAACGCATGTCTTCAAACGCACACATACACACATTAATGAATAAAAACATACATATAATATAAGTAAGGAATTAAGAACTAAATAAGGACAATTGAAAAGTATAAAGTAGTCAAATTATGTCGTCTCCACTATCGGAAAAATTTTTGCCGTCAGGACACTCTACGCCCCAGGGCTTCTCCATTTCCAATGTCCCGGTGAGGACAGGAAGACTTTTTGCGGACACTGGACTACCCTCGAGTGTGCAGACAAATGATTGTCCGTTTGATCAAAATACAAAACTGAATGATTCAAACCCCTTTCGTAATTTGTCTTCTGAGTCTGAAAAACCCCAGATTTTCACGGCAGAATTATATGAAACTCTGACACCCGTGACCACGAGTCATAATCCATTCATTTCGGAACCTAAGATAGAGCACCTGATTGAAGAAATCCAGCGGCTGGAGCAAGTTCTGGAATCAAATGTTCTAGGCCCCATGAAGCAATCACTGGATGTTAGTCCAGCCTCCCGTCCAGTTCATGCTACCGCTACAGCACAGATTCCCCGAGACAATATACGTAATCTTGGTACGCGCTCTCCCGCACGCTCACGTCCAATAAGCCAAATGTCTATACCAATATCCAAATGGGGTATTGGGTATGATGGCAGCCAATCTAGCCTGAGAGCTGACTCTTTCCTGTATAGATTACAAGCTATGGGAGACTCTCAAGAGGTGCCGCTTAACCAATTGGCAGAGTGCTTCCACATTTTCCTGAAAGGGCCTGCTCTCGAGTGGTACTGGAAATATCACGAAATGCACCCACATTCCTTAGATTGGGATTCTCTCACCCATTCTTTCCTCAATCGATTTTCCCGTGCTCGAGCAGACATAGATATTCGGCGTCAAATGGATGCACGTCATCAGGCGCAGGGTGAACCCTTCATTGAATTCTTCGATGCCTTAGAGACGTTGTCGCTGCAGTTACAGAAAGGCATGTCTGATTTGGATATGCAGCACTTGTTGTATCTTAATATGCATCGTCGGTTGAGAGACCATCTCGCAGGTCGGCAATTTATATCAGTCTATGAGCTGGTACAGTGCTGCACTTCAATAGAATCTGTTTGGAACTTGAGCAAGGTAGAACGACCTTTCGGTCCTGTTCGCCAAGTCCATGCCTTGTCACACACACGCTACCAAAATCTCCCAACAGAAGTGCCCGAAGAAGTAATCAAATCTCTGGACCCTGCTAGTGATCCCGAATACCGTTTGTGTTGGAACTGTCAGGATATAGGTCATTTCTTCAGCAAATGCCAACTTCCGATCCAGAAATTGTTTTGGTTTGGTTGCGGTACTCCGGGAGTACGAAAAACTCAGTGCCAAAAGTGTAAACCTCCGGGAAACTATTCCAGGAGCGGCCCGCATATGAGGGGTCGGCCCGCTCCAAATTTTCGAAAATTCAACCCTTAAGCAACAACTCAAATTCGAGTCAATACTGTCGACGCATCCACCAATGTAGATCCCAAATGGCGTCGCAATCGCTGAGTTCGAATAGTCCATCATCACATTATGACCAGACTTCTATAGCTCAGACCACTCGATTGAACAAACCCACTCCCGTCAACCATTTTCCCCTGTTCACCACTACACGAAGATATAGAAGAAGACTTCGCGCTATCAAATACTTTCGCGCGATACGCGCCCTTCGTAAACTAGCGATTAGTTCGGTAGTACCCGATCGCGATCTTAACGATCCGCGTCCCTATTGTGACATCATCATATTAGGATATCAGCTCACCGGTCTAATGGACAGTGGAGCTAGCGTCAGTGTCTTAGGACACCAGCCCATTGAGTTACTTCGAGACTTAAATCTCAAAATTCACTCCCTGAAAACCAGTGTCCAAACAGCGTCTGGACAGCGAGTTCCAGCAGCAGGATACGTAAACGTTCCCGTCACATATGATGACGAGACTAAACTTTTGCAGTTCTTAGTCGTCCCTTCCCTCGCCGGTAAATTATACCTTGGCATTGACTTCTGGAATGCGTTTCAGATAGAACCAGCGTCATTCAAAAATGTCAGTGCGTTCCAAGAAGCCCCTAATTCTCTTCAAGCCGAAGAGGCTGACACCCTTCACCAATTGACACCAGAGCAAAAGCTATTATTGCAACAAGTAGTTGCCAAATTTCCTTCCTTCAATAAGCTTGGTCTGGGAAAAACGTCACTCGTTACACACAACATTGACACTGGGACTGCTAAGCCAATCAAGCAACGGCATTATGCTGTTTCACCGGTCGTACAGGATCTGCTGTACAAGGAACTTGGTCGTATGCTCGCATTGGGTGTGATAGGCGAGAGTCACAGTTCCTGGAGCTCTCCAGTAACGTTGGTTCGTAAACCTGGAAAAGTACGTTTGTGTCTGGATGCGCGACGTGTTAACGATGTTACCGTTAAAGACGCATATCCTTTGCCGTTAATCGATGGATTGTTATCTCGATGGAGATCCACTAAGTTTATTACAAGTCTCGATTTAAAGGACGCCTTTTGGCAGATACCTCTTGATCCTGAATCGCAAGAAAAGACAGCTTTCACGGTGCCGGGTCGCCCTTTATACCATTTTAAGGTCATGCCTTTCGGATTGTGCAACGCTCCCCAAACCATGTGCCGTCTAATGCACAAGGTTATTCCGCATGAGCTTCAAGACAAAATATTTGTTTACCTTGATGATTTGCTCGTGACCAGCTCTTCCTTCATGGAACATTTGGATCTGTTGTCTACAGTAGCTAAGTTACTCTCATCAGCTGGGCTCACAATAAATGTTGGGAAGAGCAAATTCGTCCAGCGTGAAATAAGGTACCTTGGATACATCGTTAGCGATGGTATCCTAAAGACAGATCCCTCTAAAGTCTCCAGCATTGTAGATTACCCAACTCCTCACTCTATTAAAGATATTCGTCGTCTCATGGGAATGGCCGGATGGTACCGCCGATTCATACATAGGTTTGCCTCCATTACCGCCCCTCTAACTGATCTGCTGAAAAACAAATCGTCCTTTAAATGGACTGCCGCCGCTCAAACTGCTTTTGACCAACTAAAACAAGCTCTTGTGTCCGCGCCCGTACTAGTTAACCCTAACTTTTCAAAACCCTTCTTCATTCAGTGCGACGCAAGCACCACTGGAATTGGTAGCGTCCTCTTTCAGAAGGACGAGAAGGGAGAAGAGCATCCCATTGCCTTCATGTCTGCCAAATTGACGTCGGCGCAGCGAAATTACACTATCACTGAGCTGGAGTGTCTCGCCGCCGTACAGAGCGTAAAAAAATTCCGTGCCTACATTGAAGGACTTCCCTTCACCATCATCACTGATCACGCTAGTTTGAAGTGGCTCATGAGCCAACAAGATCTTTCCGGCAGATTAGCTCGCTGGAGTCTGAAGTTGCAAGGTTTCAACTTCAATATTGAACATGTTAAGGGTTCCGCTAATACCGTTCCCGATGCCCTTTCCCGAGTTCACGAGAGTCTTAGTGAACTTTCGTGTCTGTATCTTCCCTTCCTTCCCGAGCATCATCATATCGATTCACTGTTGCCAGACTCTGCTTTCACAGAATCTGACTATATAGAACGAATACTTTCAATTTCGAAAGAACCTACACGGTTCCCCAACCTATGGATAAGAGATGGTCGTATCTACATTAAGTTAGGAAGAGTTAACGATCCGGATATAGACATTCCTCGAACCAAATTATGGGTACCCGTGAGTCAGCAATCTAGGCTGATTTCCCAAGCTCACGATAGACCGGAATCATCTCATTGTGGCATACGTAAGACCACCGAAGTACTACAGCGATATTATTATTGGCCAACCCTTCGTAAGGACGTCGCTTCTTACATCTCCCAATGTAGTACTTGTAAGCAAATTAAGCCGTACAATAAGGTCCTTAGACCACATATGGGTCAAGAGCGCATATCTGATAGGCCGATGCAGCGCTTATTTATTGATTTCCTAGGACCTTATCCACGTTCGAAGAGCGGAAACACCCAATTGTTTGTTGTGCTCGACCATTATACAAAATTTGTATGGATGAAAGCCATGCCCAAGGCCACTACCGAAAACGCTACTCAATTCCTTCTAGATATATTCTGTACATTTGGTGTGCCCGAAATACTTCATTCGGATAATGGTGTGCAGTTTACTTCTAAGCATTTCATGCAATTCCTTCAAGAATATGGTATTCAGCACGTTTTCTCTCCAAAATACTCGCCTCAATCGAATGCTTCCGAACGGGTCAACCAGTCCATTTTAGCTGCCATTCGTTCCTTTATAGGTGATGACCACTCTATATGGGATAAGTATTTGCGAGAATCAAGCTCTGCATTCCGCAACACTGTACACGAGTCGACCGGTTGTTCGCCTCACTATCTGATGTTCGGATTTCAGTCAGTGAGCCATGGCTCCGACTACGAGCTCCTCCGGAAGTTGTCTTCTTTTGAAGATGGAGAAGTCGAGCTCATGACCCCTCACGAGAGATTGAGGGTGATACGTGAACGAGTTAGAGAGAAATTAGGCGAAGCTTACGCTAAAGGACAAAGGCATTATAATTTGCGGGCAAGGACCCGTTCTTTTACCCCCGGACAAATGATTTTCGTACGAAATCACGTACTCAGTAGTGCAGTAGACAAATTTGCAGCTAAGCTCGCACCGAAGTTCATACCGGCCAGAGTAGTTCGTTTAGTTGGACAGGTCGCGTATGAACTGGAGTCCCCAGATGGGAAACCATTAGGAGTCTACCATTGCCAGGACATTAGGCCATAGTCCCTTAATCCTACATGGATAGCAGCCCGGCTTTTGGAGTGAGACCCTTCTCAAGGGGTAGGTCGTCCCCACGTGTTACGTATTTCGATGTGTAGGCGACATTACGCAAACAAAAAAAAAATATATATATGTAAATAAATAAGTTAAGAAATTAAAATAAAAACATTTAATGTAAGATTTAGTAAAATAATATAAGTATAATATTTAGTAAATAATATTAGTAAAATAATAATTCGTTATTAAAAACAAAAAAAAAAACAAAAAAAAATTCCAAGTACCAAAAAAAAAAAAAATAAACAAAAAAACCCCCCAAAAAAAAAATTCTTGGAAGTTATTTTTAAGATCGATACGATTCACTGGATTGTTGTGTTCGTATCGATATAAAAGGAGTGGAAATTGTGAGGAAGAGGAGAGATTCAGCCGATAGACGACAGCCGATAGAAGATACCTAACAAGTGAAGACATTCAGCCGATTAGCCGATAGCTGATAATACCAGTTGCAGCAGCCAGTATAGGACACTCAACCAGTCTCAACCAGTTGCAACCAGTGGAGCACACTCAACCAGTTGAAGCCAGTAGAGCCATTCTGCCGAGGACCACCAACCAGTAGAGGCCAATCTGCCAGTGGATGACACTCATTCACAGAGGACATTCTGCCAAGAAACACCAACCAGTAGAAGCCAATCTGCCAGTGGATGACACTCAACCACAGAGGACATTCTGCCAAGGAACACCAACCAGTAGAAGCCAATCTGCCAGTGGATGACACTCAACTACAGAGAACATTCTGTCAAGGAACACCAACCACCAGCCAGTTGAGGACATTCAACCATAGAAGACACTCAATCAGTTGAAGATACACAACCAGTAAAGGAGGAGGTGTTCACAGTCAGCGCAGCACCATTGAGCGCAGCACAATTCACAGGTTGTTTGATTTTTTTTATAATTTTTATTTTATATAATATGAGGAACTAAGCTCTTTCCCTGTGTGTGTGTGTGTGTGAGTTGCATGGAAGGATCGGGGCCTAAATGAAGTCCTAACCCCCACGCCCACGCGGTGAACTAGTCGGTGGAAAATTAACTTTCTTCGGCCGCCATTATGCGGCCTTTGTATTTTCAGCTAACACTATAATCTTGTTCCTTTCTTTCGCTGCAGGTGCGACCTATCGGTTGCTCAATTATTATTTTATTATTAATTTTATAAACATATATTTTATTATTAATTTCCGTTTGAAAATACATAACAAACAGTATATAGAAAATCAACTTTAATTCAAACTCTTAAAAGTTTTTTAAACATTAACTTAAAAAGACTTCTTCTGACACTTACAACTAATTAGTCTTTTAATTTACAGTTTCGGTCGTCGTTGACTAACAAGAGTCAAAATTTATCTAAATATAATCAAATTATATTAATGATGATCTATTTCGGGAATAGAAAACAACCCTTTTTTATTAATTTAGAAGCTCTGATCTTACACATTATATGGCCTCAACTGTAAAGGTGTTCATCTTTAATTGCTGGCCAACGCCAGTATGTTTTGCCATTTTTTAAGCAACCTACAAATACACCTTCCTCACACGTTGACAAAATGTGACCAGAGTAGTTCCTCGAATTCCAGGTCACGATAACATGATCCCCTGCAGCTATATTGTCAGCGCTGCATACGCATCAACACTTTGAAGAACAGTAGTATTCTCCTCAACACTAGGGAATCCTTGCATGGCCATTTTTCTATTTTTAATTTCTAGCAATAGCTCTTGCTCTTCTTCGACTGTCATCACGTCCGGTTCAGCTTGTGCTAGGTTGCTGCAGATAAAATGGCTGATTTAGTAATGACATAAAGTTGGCTGCAATTTTAGTGTATTATGTTGGCACAAGGCGGCGCAAATAATATGACACATGGAAGTATAAACACAGCTACCTTGGTTTATGGAGTCATTTCTGTTCTGCGCTTTGCAGTGATCGTGAAAACAAAATGAGAAAGTAGACCTAGAAGTGAATCAATAGCGTCTACTTTTACTATGCGAATATAAATTAGGGCACAACTCAGCGGAACCAACGAGGAATATCAACAGCGCATTCGGGCCTGATACAGTTAGCGAACGAACTACTCGGCGGTGGTTTGAAAAATTTCAATCCGGAGATATGGACCTCGAAAGTGAACCACGCAGACAGGATCAGGACAATCGATCAATAACGACGAGCTGCGTGCATCATTGGAGTCTGATCCCCGCCAAACCATTAGCGATCTTGCCGAGAAATCAGGCGTACACAATTCGACAGTTTGCCGCCTCTTACAACAACTTAGAAAAGTTAAAAAGCTTGACAAATGGGTACCGCATAATCTTTCCGAGTAAAATATGACGTGTCGAATGGAGATTGCAAGTGCTCTTCTCTCCCGCAGCAAAAAGGAATCGTTTTTGCACCGAATTGTGACCTGTGATGAAAAGTAGATTTTAGACGATAATCGTCGCCAATCGGCCCAATGGCTAGATGCCGATGAAACGCCAAGACACATGCCGAAACCAAGCCTTCATCCAAAGAAAATCATGGTAACTGTTTGGTGGTCTGTAGAAGGAGTCATCCACTATTCGTTCGTGCAAACAGGCGAAAACATCAATGCTGAGAAATACTGTGCTCAACTGGATGAAATGCATCAGAAATTGGTAGTGCAACGACCTAGGCTTGTCATCAGGGATGGATTGATACTGCTTCCTGATAACGACCAACCTCATCTATCGAGAACAGCGGTCCAAAAATTAAACGAGTTGTGCAATGACACACTTCCTCACCCTTCATATTCTTCAGACCTCTCACGAACAGATTACCATTTCTATAAACATTTGGATCACTTTTTGACAGGAAATAGATTTAATAAGGAAGCTTCTGTCAAAAAAGCCTTCGAGGAGTTTCTTCGAACCAGAAACTCGCACTTCTAGAAAACTGGAATAAATGTACTTGTATCTCGTTGGGGAAAAGTGTGTTGCATCTATAGGTACCTACTTTGATTAAATGAATTGTATTTATAAAAAGTTACAGCTGTTTAAAAATTAATTACTAAATCGGCCACTTCATCTGCAGCAACCTAATATTAACCCTTGAAGCTGAGTAACATTGATCAGGGAAACATTATCTTCAGAGTCATCAAACGATAATATGTGGTATTTTGTGGAGGAAGTCAGAGAAATAGCGGACTCAGTGTCGCTTGAAGATAAGACTTTTCTCTGTGTTCGTTTTTAGGATATCGTCTTTCTTTTCTTATTATTGGCTGTGTGAACACCAGAAGGATAATCCATCCATTGATAATCCAGGGGCTATATTGAGTTTCTTTTTCCTAGCTTTCTTTTATGGGCAAGTGGTACCGAGTCGGGACTGTTCTAATTTTTCCAAGAAATTGCTGCCAATAAGCTCTGGATTTAAAATACGGTCTGGTCTCGGTCGCCTCGCCAAGGGTTCTTCTTTGATTATGGGGGCATGCCAGTTTTTGTAAGACCGAAAATTAAATCTTGCTTGGTTGATGTTAATTAATCTAACGCTGTTTTTAACAGATTTGGAAACGGATCTATAGATGTCGTCGGAAACTTTCTTCCCATTTTGCTGTTTTTCCAATTTAGTTATATTGATCACCATCTGCACTTCAAAGGACGAAAATAAACAACGTACAATGCCTGAAGAATATGGGTAGGCTGACAGATTTATGTGTGTGAAATTTGCGTTGTTGCAACCACAACGCTGTCATAATTTATGACAATTTGTTTTTCGTAGATCATTGAATTGTAATGAAAAACATAGAAGAGTGCAAAGAAGTCAAAAATGCGAATGAAACTTTCCAAATTTAAAGTTAAATTATCCGAAAAGCATCCAAAAATTGAAAAAAACTGAAGACCGTTGCGTTGGCAACGATGCAAACTTCGGACACCAACAGATGTCATTCTTTTCACATTCAGACAAGACAGTTTTGTTGATATGCCATGCGAGGTTGTCACCAATGGCAGCTTTTCGCTCTTCCTTTTTCTTCAGTGTTGGGCAAGAGATGATTGAGAAACCAGTCATCAAATGTGACCCAATCCCCCCTATTTTTTTTCTTATTGTAACGGGTCACTTCTGGACCATTTTCAGTCCAAGTTGCTCAAAGATTTTCTGCTTTATATATAACGTAGGGTGGAACTGGCAGCCTTCCGACAAACCATAACAGTAAAGCTAATTTTGTAGCATTTAGGATAGTCTCTGGAAACTTTGTTCCTATTTTACATAAGACCTTTCTTTTTCCTGGATCGTAGCAAAGATTAGTTTTATCGTAATTATAGATGTTTTCAGGTGGAACATTTTCTATTACTTTGTTAACATTTTCGACGAATTCAGCAATGACGGCCTTAGAAACCTAACTACTAACTTGTATGATGAGTCTTGGAGATAATATTCTGCTCCGTAAAAGAAAGGATTTTAGCCAGCCTTTTCCTGGAATCTGGTATTAAAATGCTGTCAAAATTCGGCCCTGAGATTCAAGATAATCCTAAATAATTCTCTTTCTCTGAAATTCTCTCCAACTGAACTGAGACTTACTGCAATGAGCTAAGATTGAGATACAATGTCAGCCGAGCCTAGTCCATGCAAGTAACTTCAGTGGAAATTATATTATCGCACATTGTAAATAAAGATGTGCACTGTATCGGCGCCACTCGAGTTGACATTTCAAATCAGCCGGGCGCCGTATCGAGTACAAAGAGTTTAAGTTCTTCGGTCACAAAAGTGTTCGCACTACTTGTATCTTTCTTCAATAGATCTCACCAAACCTTTCTATATATTTGACATATATACAACTATTCGCCTTATTAACTGTCACTAACCTGCGGCTTGGTCTTATTTTCACTTAGCCCAAGACTTGGATATCAGTCACACGTATTACCAGCCTTCCCCACACGAGCTTGAAAGGGTAACGTATCCAAACACACTTGTTTTGTAAAGGAGATGTAGCTGACACATGTCACACATTGCTTACAAGTTAAAAGTGAAGCAAGCAGCATTTTGATCCAGCAAAATTGAAGAGCTCTCTCCTGAAACTATGGACGAGTGGATGCTTTAAATGGTTGACGAACGGGATTGGGTGGCATATTACTAAATGGGTCGAAAGTCCCGAGATTTTAGATGAAAACAATTTCGGACAAACTTATATTTATTCCTCAACAAAAAAGCCTTCGAGGACGATACACTTTGGATAGCGATTTTCCAACATTTCGATGCTCTTTCTTTCTGTGATATGAAATGTCTATGACTTCGAAATACGCCCCGTTTTCCGCGATGATTTCGTCATTTGATCTGAATCTTTTTCCCTGGAACCACCGCTTGAGGTTTGGAAACAGATGATAGTCGCAGGGGGCTGAATCCCGAAAGTTCGGTGGATGAGTAACCAATTTGAATCGTAAATTGTCCAATTCAGCCATCGCTATCAAGGAGTTGTGTGACAATGCATTACGTGTGGTAAGGAACTTCTTCCTTCGCCATATGGAGCGGTTTTTTCTTTATTTCGTCGTTCAGTTTGTCCAATTATGCTGTATAGTTCTCTCCTATAACTGTTCTTGCCTTCTCATTCTCTAACTGTTATTCCTTTCTCCCTTCCGTTCCCATGGCATAAACGTCCGATGAAGATATTGCCATGAGCATCTCGAAAAATCTCGGCCGAACCCAGGCTTTTTGGCCGGTTTGGTCGGCTTTCCAGCCACTCTCAGACTGTCCATTAGACTCAAGCGTATAGTAATGGACTCATGTTTCATCCATCGTCACAACACGTCGAAATAAGTTCACTCGATTATGCTGCAAATACGGCAAACTGGCTGTTGAATCTTCTTCAACGCGTTGCTGTTTTTGGTCAACGGTCAGCGAACGCGACAGCCATTGTGCCGATAGCTTTTTCATCGCCAAAATATTGTGCAAAATTTATCCTGTCTATTCTATTGAGATGCCCACCTAACTTGTGCGACCGCACATTACAATCACTCAAGACGATTTGTTGCGCTTGCTTTACGATTTCCGCATTTTGGCCCTCCAGAGCGAGGTGCGTCTTTGGTGCTTTTACGACCCATTTAAAATTCACTAAGCCAGCGATAAACTGTTGTTCTCGAAAAAGCTGCTGTGAGACAACATTTCTGCAGCAATTGCGTTGCTAAAAAACTTTTCCCATCAAACTACAATGTTTGATCACGCGATATTCCTGTTTTTCCATTTTTTTACGAAGGCGAAAGTAGCGACACTTATGCGACTGTTGCTTGTTATCGAATGGACGAAATGTCATGATACTTCATATATAGGCTAGTGACAGATGAGCCTCTCAAACGAAATCAAGTTCATTTTCTAGTGTCTAGTGTTCAGTTTTCTGGTGTCACATTTTCCAGGCCATGTAGTATGTCCGGGCATAATGTTTGTATGTTCCTTCCCGCTAGCGAAGAAGTTTCTGTTACCTGAAGGCATTCCCTGTTAACTTTAGGCGTCGGAACAAGAAGTGAAAAGATTCCCGACTTGGTAATCAGGTTGAAAACCTAGGAGCATTGAACGCCATGGAGTCCTAAACTCACAATGTAAAAAGCTTTCACCTTCCTGCCAAAAAAACATAGTCTTACTATTTATATAGAAAATCAGGGCAACAAAGCAACTGGCCGCTATAAGATATAACGATCACATTTATTTATAATCCACATAAACAATAATTTTAGTGGCTATATTTTTGGAATAAGCATTAATAGAACTACCCAGGAGAAACTTTGAGTAGAGGCCGCAATAGGCTCTGAAAAAGAACTCCAAATATCGAAGTTCTTTCTCGACGCATATAATGATGAAGTCTCGAGCTTCTTTCTGGATGGACAGGAGAAAGCAATAAGGTTTTACAGGAATGCAGGAATAACAGGGCGTGGATTCCCACAAATAATGAATGCGTTAAGGTACTCGCTTCAGTTGTCTAAATATCATCCGTCAATCTATTGTTTCATTTCGGTATGATTGTTCTTTGTTTCGTAAACAGACGCGTTTCGGCGGTGTACCATCTTCGGTATTATGTTCCCTTCGCCTGAAACACGTCTGTGAGCGAAACAAAGTAAAAGCCGGGGAACGACAGACAAAAAAAAATGATTTCATCCCCGTCGGAACATAACATTTCAGCGAAACAAAGTTAGAAGATCTAACCTCTTCTAAAGCATTAAGGATTTAGAATCAACTAGCCTGTTCATGACTTGGTAATCGCTGAAGAGCGTAAGTTAATACCATCAGATTATGCTGGTATCAAAATCACATCCAGTATGCCAGGACATCTACAAGCTTTTCTGAGCTATTTAGGTCAACATACATCGCTATTCACAGTATCCGCATGCTCAGGATTTTAAGACATTTTTCGAACGTGAAGAGTTTCAAGCATTAGGAAAAACTGACTATGGATTGGTAAAATCAGTGGAAATCATGACGTATGATAGAGCGCTAGATCAAAATCCACGTATCAAAAAATTAGGTTTCTATACAGCACTTTAAGGGACATGATTTTAATGCTTTGTACTTCTGGAGAAAGTGCGTAAACAGAGTACAGCGCATAATGGCTCTTCTTAGTCGAAAACTGGCAGGTTTGATATTGTCCCATGACCATTTCGGGGCTCGTTTGAATGAACGTGACGTTACAACTAATGAACATTTAGAAAGGTCCACTTTCCAGTTTGCAGGAAATGTGGATTTTATCTCAGTTGTCCCGACAACGACTCTATGACGAGTCGGCCTCGCACCGGTATCAGGACGTGAAGACCTAGGAGCATGGCAACGAACTGTACCCTCCGAGTCTACTGTTCGGCTAATCAAAAGTTCACTGTTCTGACGGCTATTGGCGGACTATTTCGTTTGAGGAGGTTTTTTTACTCTTTTTCACTTTACTTCTTCTATGCGTTAAATTTCACTCAATTCAATTCATTAGCATCAATCGCGCATACGTACCCAAATATCGTGGTACCCGAAAACAAACTACTTTAATAAAACATTATACAAACTGCGACAACGGAGACGCAACCCGAAGAAACTCTTGATGGCCTATTATGATGCACTTACCTGCGTCCTGCCGCTTTCTCCTTGGAAACATACTGGCAAATTGAAGGAAATATTTACTTTATATAATACCTAACAAAAATTGTCCAATGGACCGCAACCAACGAAAAAAAATGTTTTTAATTTTCCCCACATCTCATTCACACGGGCAAACAAAAATTTTCCAAAAGTTTTTCCAACCACAATATTAATTGCTCGCACATTTTCTACGTATCGTTCTCCAATCTCGTTTTTCTTTGTACTTTACTTTACTTTTTGCTTCTCTCTTTCTTTTTTTATCTGTGTGCAATCCTGTTGGAATTGCCACATCTGCGAGGTGAATTCAACGCACTTGATCTCTCAAGTGTGCAATCGTACTGGAATTGTCACAGTTGAGAGGTGCATTACAACAAAAATGGTAGCTGAGATATGGGCGAACAAGATCTTCCTGATTTTCCAGACATTAAATGGTATTCAGAACATACACATAGTCACAAAATTGAAAGCACAATCTATATAAACGCCAAAATAATATTCAATGTTACTACGATTGTACTAACTTTATCGAATTTTATTCTGTTAGTGCGTAATCATCTTTATAATGTACACCAAATTGATACAAAAAAATCGAATCTATCACAAATTTTGCTGTTTTGATACCCATTGTACCACTTGCGAACTACACAAAATCAAGCACACGTGCAACTAACAAGATATTTCTGAGAATTTGACGATGCAAATACTTTTGATTCTTAATAAATATTGATTATTAGGTGAACGTTAGTGACTAGTTGAGTCAAATGTGTTCTTTTTCCAAGAAAAAATTAAATATTTTCACATAAATAAATAATAAAAGCTGAAATGGATAAACGGTGAAAAGAAACCACAGTTGCGGAAAGAAAGATTTTTATTGAGCTTATTTGTCAAGGTAAAGCATATCGGGAAGTAGGAAAAATAGTTGTGAGATCATTTTCTTCAGTAAAAACTGTAGTCAACAAATGGAAAAATTACGGAACTTTAATAAATGAAACGAGACGCGGACGAAAAAAGTTCCTGTCAGTTAAAAATGAGCCATACATTCGACGGGAAATAGAAAAATATCCAAAGAAGCCGATTAATAGTTTGAGGGCTGAAGTTTCTCATGATTCAAAAACCGATATCCAAGGAAACTATTAGAAGAACATTGCAAAACCAAGGTTTAAATGGAAGAATAGCCCGTAAAAAGCCATTTATATCAGAAGCAAATAGAAGAAAACGTTTAGAGTTTGCGAAAACGTACGTAAATGAGGATCAAGATTTCTAGAACAACATAATATTCGGTGATGAAAGTAAATTCAACCTATTTGGCTCTGATGGCAGACGAATAGTTTGGAGGAAAGCGAATACCAAGCTTAAAAAAAAGAAAAATTTGTGCAGAACCGTAAAACATGGAGGAGGTAATGTGATGGTTTGGGGCTGCATGTTTGCAGGAGGAGTCGGCAACATAATATTTATTAATACCACTATGGACAAATTTAAATACCTTAATATGCTGAAAATGAATTTAAAATCAAGTGCTATTGAATTAGGACTATCGGATGTGTTTTGATTTCAACAAGATAATAGTCTTAAGTACACCCCACATATTGTAAAGATGTGTTTGATGTGGTTTTTTATACGCCGAAGCAATTAAAAACTCCAGCCGTGTTACCAGACCTTAACCCAATTGAACATTTGTGGTCAGTACTTGAGCGAAAAATCCGAAAATTTTCAATTACGAATAAATCCGAGCTGAAGGCAATAATAACAAGAGAATGGCAAAATATTAGCCCAACTATAACAAAAAAATTAGCGGAAAGTATGCTTAGAAGACTAAAAGCAGTAATCAAAGCCAAAGGGTATCCAACTAAGTGTTAATAATAAATTATTTTATAATTCTCCTGTGATCTTGAAGTTTGTGCCTTGAATTTTTTGCTAATTTTTGCTTTTGTTACTTAATTCTTTAAAAAATTGAATTTAATTAATTTTGTTATTCATTTTTGTATTTTTAGTCTTCAATTGAATAAAAATTAAAAAAAAAATTGTGATAATAAAGTGACATTAGTTGACATATGATTAAGATTTTTCATATTTATTGCTTGTGTCTTCAATTTTGTGACTATGTGAATGCATGAAAGCCAATACTTGCTTTTAACTGCAAAATGTAGAAAAATAGGATGCTGTCGTCCAAGAAGTGGCTTATTTAGATTACCTGACAACAGGTTTCTTCCACCACCAGTTAAAGTGAAACAAACAGTTGATGACTTGCTTTTGGATGATTGAGGGCAATTTCTCAATCTTGTAGTCAATTTTGCTTTGTGCTTAAATGCTTCACTCAAATTTCCTGCAAAGGCCCTACGATTACTTTCAGAGCTTTGCATACTTTGAAAGGGTGAATGAAGGGTAAATAAAGTAATAAATCTGGTGATGTAATACGTAAACGGCCCCAGGAGTAGTAGTAGCAGTAGTTGCAGTAGTAGTTGTAGTAGTAGAGGTAGCAGTTGCATTAGATGGCGTAGTAATTTTTTTTGTTGCTTTTCTGGTTGTTTGAGTAGCAATGATGGTATATGTAGTAGTAGTAGTAGTAGTAGTAGTAGTAGTAGCAGTTGTAGTAGGCGTACCAAGATTCGAAGTTCTACCAGTAGTGCTAAATGATCGTTATAATAAATTTATGCCACTTTTGACCTTTCAGCGATAGCAGTAGTAGTAGTTGTAGTAGGAAAATTAGTAAAAGTATTGCTAGGAATTGCAGTTTTGTTTGAATCTGCAGCAAAAATTCACTTGCTTTGGCATGTTAATATCTAAGTTTTTTCAGATGCATCGCCCCATGCATTGTGGAAAAGTATTTTTATTTATCTTAAAGATATAGAATCCCAGAGAAACAACAGAACACAATCCCCATCTTGCATAGTGGCTAGCACATAGCGTGTGTTGCCTTTTGAACTTTTCGAAAAGGTAAGACCACCTGCTGCAATTGTAGTTTGAAGCATTTCACGTTAATCGACCATCATATCCCGTTTCCTTGTAAAACAGTATTTTCTTTCAAAACGCGGAAAACACGAATTCAACAATTTCACATTCCATCCCAGTTAACATCAGTGCATTTTTGAAAGCGTCTTCAAAGTGAAACTATTAGACCACATCCGTACAATCAAATCTGAGAACATTCATCGTCGACATCACCGCCAAATATCAAACAAAAAAATACTTTCAAATTGATATCAATTTTCATAATTGAGCGGATCTCTCGCTGTTTGCATTGCCATCAATAGCCAACGAAAACCCATTCTTGCATTTTCCTCGTCCATTTTTATGTACTTGTATGAGTATTCATGTACGGGTGGGATTTTGTAAAAATAAACAACAAATAAATATACATCACCATCTTCGTCTTGGAAAGTTATCACTCGTCTTCACGACGATGCAAGGCAAGAAAGGATTTTGACTAGAAAATTGTATGATTACTTCAATTGAAGGTGCTAATTGATTTATCAACGTATGCGCACGCACTTTGTTTATTTATCGAAGGCAGCTCTTCAGGTGATCGATGGCGCCAATGTTTAATATCACGAGATGTTAAGGTGGAGGGCTTCCTCTTCGAGTAATTTCTGACTGTATATGGAGAAAACTACGTGGAACATTACCAGGAGGAAATCTCGCATTTCCACAAATCCCGAATGGGAGGCAAAACTTCAATGGATGTTGTCCCTGAATTTTCTGGTGGGAAGAGAACCGAAGAATGTTCACATATGCATTTTCTTATTTAAAATTCCAAATAAAAATGTGAACAACACAAGAAGAATGGAACTTCCTACAGTTTGCTTGCCCCAAGAACACGTGCTGTAGTTTCCCTCTAGGATAACGTTTGCGCAGCACATTTGGTTTGCTGTTAAGACAATCCTGACACGTTGGGACGCACTTTAGGCATGGCTCAGATAAATAAAATCAAAATTTGGGAACAAGCATTTTTCGATATTCTTTTACATGTAAACTACTGTTTCAGCGCCACGTTTCACGTTTCCTTACAAAGTATACTCTAGAAAAAACAAAATGCCTGGAGATGTTGGATGCATAAAAAGCAGCCGGGAGCATCGCAGTCTTTAGAAGTTATCATATGGCATAGCGAAGGAATTGATCACTCAAAAGCCCCATGCAGTGCTACTTTCCGTCAGTTTGGAGAGCACGTGGCGCTGTAACGTCTGTCTTGCCTTCATTTTCGGACTTGAATCAATTTTTATAGGCCGCTGTCGGTTTCCAGCAAGGTAGCGCCACACTAGCCACAGGAGGTGGCAACAACTTAACCACAGGTTCAGAAGCGATCCAACATTCTGCTGTTTGGAATTCGATATCCAATCGATTGATATTACAGAGTTTTGAATTTATAATTGAGTTTTTGGCGGGAGCCTTTGCTACAGATTCGATTATTTCACACATGCTAGCTTGATAGCTCAGAGGCCATTTACATAAGATGGTTTTTATGAAAAATGTTCCAGAGATTTCATTTTTATGTATGGTTATAGCAATAAACATATATTTTGCTGACTGTGAATTCAAACATTAATATTATTGTTGAACAAACCTTTCAATTAGAACCTAAAATCAATGCCGACATTTCTATTCGACCAAACGATAAATGTGTCACCCGACCATAATATTATCAGCAGGATCATGCAGAGCTAATAATTTTCATAGCAAAACAAATCATAAAATGTCGCCCTGTAATCTTGTATCTGACCCCGAACGTGTATTAAGAGTATATATATCGAACCTATTGTTTTTTTTTTTAAATACGTGAAATAATAAAATTCACATGGGTCACATTTTATTATTTTGTATCCTAACATGGTAATTTGTTAGGGAAAACAAAGAAAACTTCAGGCGATATCGCCGCAATGTATACCTGATGCCATATCTTTCAAATTATTTCCGTCAAAAGTCAAAGCATAAAAAATGGTATTTTTCAATTGAACATTTTATTTTCCGGTACATAATTACAATCCCGTATTTTAAGGACTACCATTAAATCGGAATTTTTCGCCCTAAAATAAGATCAAACTATCGATAAAAATATATTTCCACCATTTGATCCTTTCGTACTGACGTATTTTACTTTTTAACGCTTTTTACCTTAGCACAATGGCTTGGAAGTTGCATCTGTCATAAAATTTGCGAATTTGGTATCAATCGAAACAGAATTGGTATACATGACCCGGGTAGAATTGAAAAGTCTATAAAAAATTTAACAACTTCCAGAGTGAAGCTACCGATCAGATCCTGTAGCTTAAGCGCAATATTTGGTGGACTGATATGGTCTAATGAAACGTGCACTGTGCAACTAAACGAGAAATTAAGTAAAGACGAAGTTCTCAGCTCACTAAATTCGTGTAGATCCTTAAATTACATCTTCATGCAGTCAAGTTCGTTGAAGTTCGCCACCGATTGTAACTACACAAAAATCCAAAAATTTGACGAAATTTGACGAAATTAGAAATTTGATGAAAAAAGGCCAGAAGTCAAGGCTGCCCACACATAAGGATTTCGGGGAAAAACTCAATGTCAATCAAAAAACCTATACATTCCCCTGCTATGACCCTGCCTGATATTTTTCTTTCATTAATCCTGGAATTACCACTTTCCGTTCATCTGTTTTCAGTCAACAGAAACAACTGTGAAGTGACCAAGAAGATCCTTCGAAGAAGAACGTTCAATTTCGGGTAAATATTGGTAGAGTCGAAACTATCAGGTAAGTGCCTGGGTGTGTTAATATTCTAAGCTGAGTTTCGCTAAGTAAAATAAAGCTGGTGGATAAAGCTGTAGTCTAGAGATGATAAAGTAAGCCCAGCAAAACTATCGAAGACTTCAAATTTGAAAAAACTGTCTTATATATCCTCCATCATAGCCGATCAACCATAGCCGAACCCAAGCTTGGTTGAGAAAGGAGGCGCGGGCACTTTGTTTCCCCAATCCATAGTTTCCATGGTTCTTCATCCCAAATCCCAGGAATGTATGGTAGAAAATGGTCTCGGGAACGCATGTTGAGTTTACTGGTTCCCCAATGGCGGAACATGAAATGCCGAGAAATGCCAATAACTGTAAATACACCTACAACTCTACTACTAAATCCGACTGACACTTCTTTGTAAGGACGTAAAAGGGTGAAGGCAAGCATTTCGCGTCTGATAACGGAATCAAAGTAGCTGCCGGAGTGGCGGTTGGCACCCGTTAACTCCCCGTCCTGTAAAAGCCCTTAATAGTTTCGAAACCTGCAGCTTAGCCTCAGAATGGATTTGACATACGTCAACGACCTCGCAGCTGAAAAACGTACTATGACATTGGATCCTGGAATGTCAGATCACTGAATAACCATGACGCTGTTAAGGACCTTTTCAACAGACCAGCGAATATAAATTAAACATACTGGAAACGAACTGCACTGGAAGTGAAATTCAAGATATAAGACCACGCACAATATTTGGAAATGGGAACCCTGCTGGAAATCAAGAATTAAGAGTGCTTTCCATTGTAGATAGGGAGCTCAAATCACATTGCGTGCGAATGATTGCGTGCGATCCGTATTAAAGCAAAATTCTTAAAAATTTGGCTGATAAACGTACGCACCCCGACCGAAGAGAAGGACGAAGAAACGAAGAAAATGTTCTACAATCACCGGGAAAGACTGGTTGACTCATTGCCTACAAAAGGCACAAAAATAATTCTAGGTGATTTCAACGCAAAAGCTGGCAATGAGATATCTCGTCGGGAAATGATTGGAGCAAATAGCCTCCACGATGAAACAAACCAGAATGACTAACGTCTCATTGACTTTCCTTTTAGGAGTAATCTAGTTAAACGTTTGACTTGCTGCTCACATCGGCGCAACCATCAAAGGACCTGGGTATCACCGGTTGAAAATAAAAAAAAAGCAAATCAACTATTTTCAGCCGGTGATATCCAACAACTTCGGACCTCGAGTATACTTGATGTTCACACATAACGAGGATGCAGTTGTAACTCGGATCGCTACTTGATCGAACTAATATATCGATGGCACATATCAGAGGCAGATTTGACGAAAACCAGCCCTCTATAAAAATTCGACATCGAATGGCTCTACACGGCGTCAGTTGCCGAATATTTCACGGAGTCCCTCGACAACCAGCTAGCTCATATCCTATCAGATTCCTTGCTGAAAACAAGCTACGAACAATGGATGGAAGTAAAAGCGGAACTTAAGACCGTGGCAGACCAGACAATCGGACACTAACCCCGGCGAAAATGAAATGATTTGCTCGAGGACGAATGCGAGGATGCGTTAGATAAAAACAATCAGGAATACAAAAATTATTTAATTAAAAATACCAGGACGAAGAGTATAAAGTTTTAGAAGAGTAGCGAATAAAATAATTTGAATAAAGAAAAAAAAAATGACGACCAATTGAGGAGCATCGATCTCAGTCTAGCGAACAACCAAGACCATGCTTTGGCGTGATGGCAAAATCATCGCTGATGAAAGCGGGATTAAGGACAGATGGGCTTTATATTTCAAGGAACTCCTTAGTCCTCCGCACAGCTCCATAACATTGGAGCCTATAGATATAAATATTCCAAGAGGCCCCACCAACCATGGGTAAAGTCTGTTCCGCAATCACAGACCAAAAGGAAAATAAGGCGCCAGGCATCGATGAGAATCCCATGGAGCTGTTTCAATATGGTGACAGCAGTGCTCAGAAAGCCAACCACAAAATCATCCAGCAAAACTGGCAAGAAGATCATATGCCAAAAAAGCATCAGCGATAGGTTATCCATTAAACGAGCGAATCAATTATATTTCGTATATACAAAAAAGGTGAAAATCTACAGTGCGAAAACTGTAGAGGCATACTACTTTATGATCCTACTGTCCTACCTACTTTCTTACTTACTTTGTGGTTCTTCCTTTGAAGGACTAAGAAAATCGAATCAGATTATACGGTAGCGCTTTTATTGGAGAGTCGCAAGGTAGAGCAGGTAGATCGAAGATAGGCCAATTGTTCACTGTCAAGCATATACTTGAAAGGTGTTAAGAGTTCAACATAGACGTTTGTCAGATTTTCGTTGACTTTAAGCAAGCATATGACAGTATTGATCGTAATGTACAGTATCAAATAATGCATCGCATTAGTATCTCAGCGAAATTAATACATCCTACGAAAATGACAATGACGTGGGCAAGGTCCCAAGTTCGTATTAATAAGTAGCTCACCAACGCCTTTGACACAAATACCGGGCTAACACAAGGAGATGGGCTGGCACCTTTGCTATTCAATTTGGCCCTGGAATGTCTTAGAAGAAAGCTACCTGTCGATGCAAGAGGCCCACTATTATACAAATCAAGCCAAGTGGTATCACAAGGGTGATATCAAAATTTTGTAACAGTCGCTAATAACCGCCAAAGAACTTTTCCTGGAACTCGACAGCGAAACAAAACTAGAAGGGCTAAAAATCAATGAGAAGAAAACAACGCCCGTGACGTTGTCGAGAAAAAATACCCCGAATACCCAAAATATCATATTTAGTGAATACGGTTTTATAAACGTAGGAGAATTTGTGCCCAAGAGTGCAACTCGCAAATAAAACGTTTTATTCAGTTCTGACGATTATGGAGACCAGCAGCAGGCGCAGGAAAGCAAATCTCCAAGAATACAAATCAGTGATAAGACCTATACTATGCTGTGAATGTGCAACATTGATCGTAACCTATGCATTCGCAAATATATTGAACACCTTTAAGTGATGAGTTCTGAGACGGATATTTGGAGCGAACCTAGACGGGGACAAATGTCAAATTCGAAACAACCATGAGCCGTGTGGATTTTTTGACGAGCCGGAGGTCTAAATGGTTGTAAGATTGCGGAAATTGCTATGGACAGGCCATATAAATCGTATGGGAAAACGCAGAGACCAGTGGGGAAGCCGCACACATTTTGAAATTGGAGGACGCGGTCAATGGAACGAGACAGTTGGAGGACCTTCTTTGAAGAAGCCAAGGCCCGAGAGGGGCTGGAGGGAGAATGAGAAGAAGTAATATTTAAATGTTCATATTGATATTAAACATAAAGTTTTCTCTTTTTTCCTCCAAAAACTACAGAAATGCAATATAAGTTGATTTCATGAGTAATATATAGTCCAGAAACTATATATTACTATAACGCAATAATCAGTTGGATAAAGATGTCAAAATTATCAAGAGACAAAAGGAAAGCTTTGAAGGTTTTTCGACCTTCCACATCAAATTAACTCATGTAATTAACAAAACCATATGCAGTATAGTTGGTGTTGGGTTAAATGTTCTTTGTAATCCTGTAAAATTACTAAATCAATAAAAAATAATGTCTTGTGAACAGTGGACTTTATACAGCCTTTCACATAACACTTATATGGCCGTACTAATAAATGAGCAGGAGCTGGTCACTGAATGATCACATGAATTTTACACCTGCCCTCAATATATCAGAACCATAAATCCATGACAAGGTTTATGGATCGTACAGAACGTATTGAATATATATTCTCCAAGCAATAGTTCGTCATTGGTAGTCCATAGTAAACCAAAATAAAACACAAAGTCTTAAGCAGAACGACCGGTATAACTGATATAAAGTCAGAGAAAACTTTAAAAACTCACCTCAGCAACAAGCGTCATAGTACCTGACTGTGTGATTTTTCGCTACTTATGCTGTTTTACCATCACTTCCTTTTCTACAAGGTAAATCAGATTCATATGTATCCCTGCTACACCGATTATACCTGTACAATTTTCTATAGGTATACAAAAGTCGAGATTTATACTGAACTCCTCTGGGGTAGCAGCGAACAATTACAGACGTAGAGTTCTTCTCGACAAGATCTTATACCGTGGTCAATTGAAGGCGGCGGAAAAGCTCCTTATCTTATTGCGGCTCCATTATGATGCAGCGAAGACAGTGGCGCAACGAAAAGTACCAGCAATCAGAAGAAAGAGCAGGTGTTGCAATCAGATCGTGGTCATAAATTTAGCTCGAAGAAGAAAGAAGAAAAATTTCAAATGGTTTATGCAGAAGTTAAGAGGTAAGTAGTCGGGGGAACTTTAGGATACATCCTTGAAATTGTTCTGATTTGAAAATCTTGGAAATGTGAAATTCATTCGAGGGGCCGAGAAGTATATTAGTTTTAAGTATATTAGTTTTTCAAGAAGGCATACAGTGAAAGACCTTTATTTTCGACTTTTCATTTATGATGAATTTGATCAAATGTGTCGACGCCACTCTTCGTTCGGTTATAAGACAAAACTATGGCTGGCTTCCCAATTGCAGGGTCGATGATACCTGCCTCGTCACACGATGATAAAAAGTAAACCATTTTCAAGGACTTCGGTTTATATGACAATAATGTCAAACATTCGTCATAACAAAAGAGTGATGAGTCTAATTCATCGACTGAGATCGACTGTTTTTCAAGTCCTTAGAAGTCTCGCATTTGTGTGCCATAGAACGTAGAAGCGTTAATTTCAATAGCTCTTGAAGAAGTGACTTTGCAACCTCAACAGGAGTAAACTAGCAGTCACAAGTTATATTTCCCTCATAAATTGGACGAGAGAACTCTTTTATATAATTTTCTCCTTAAGGTAGTCCATTGGTGTTCGTGGCATCTCCAATATATGATATTGAATTCAACAAGTACTTGGTTCCACTATCACACAGTGCCAGGATTTTTTACCATATTTGTTAGGTTTATTTGGGAAATCATCCTAAATGCACATTTCCATCGATGCACATTTTCTAAAGCCCTACCATTGCTTGTCGATAGTAACACAACTAGCTGGATAATAGTTTATTTAAAATCCCAAACTTTTCTAAACGTTAGGTCTTGTCGTCTACCCTTAGGGGTCTAATAAGGAAGTCAAAAGGATCCATTCCGTAACTGTTACATAGCTTGCTCTCCTGTATAAGTACTGTCGAATAACTCTTCTTTCATAGCGACTATCACGGCGAAGCTTTTGTCAAAAATGGCATTTTCTAATCTGATATGCTTTTTTTGGTTTTGGTACATCAAGATGAAACTCGGGATATTCAAAGATCCAGTGTTACTGCACTGTCTACGAGTTAGTCAGGAAGGTATGAATTCAACTAAAATTATTAATAATTTTTATTTGCTTGTTTCATTTCGTCGTGACTTCTAAACATTTTAAACACATTGAAATTTACGAATAAAATTTAGTTTTCGCCAAAATGAAAATTTAAATATCAGATTGTAACAAAACTTCACGCATGACGGATAAAGTCGCCAAACATGCTCAACTGGTTAAAATTTGCGTCGCAGGCGGGGCACGACGTGAATTTCTGTAATTCTCCATTCACCCTCATTGGTTGCAAACGCAACGGTCTCAAATATTTTTCACATTTCAAATTTTTTTTAGACTTTTTAACTGAAATTTGTATTATGTTTGTTGCTTTGACTTATTACTGCTCTACTAATTTTTAATTGCAATCCAACCTGCAACAAATGTCAAAAATTGCAACAAATATCAAGACCGTTACATATGAAACGATGCAAACTTCAGAAACCTAGTTTTAATATGTATACTGTACTGGGCGGACACTGTCTGATTAAATCATCAATAGCACTTGGTACTCATAAGATTTTTGAAAAAAAAACGCTTATGGAGCTTTTGTCCAAATCATCCGCGAGGAGCTATCGATAATTGATTGAAAAAATTGGTAAGTTGTGACTGTTTGAAATGAAAGGTTAGCCATCGTTTGTATTCAACGAAACGTCAAAGTAGCCGCAAAATTTGTGTGATGCCAATAGCTGAAAACAGCTAAATTTTGACGAGGTCTCGTCCCAATCCCTGTTGCAAAGAAAGATATGATAAGGCAATTGTTTTTCTGTTGAAATCGCCAAAGATGCAGAAAATCGCACTTTCAGTAATGACATTTGCGCAATTGAGAATACCTTTTGATGCTGTTACCTGTCGCATGCAGATTTTAGATTTTAAGTTTGCTTGATTTTGATTTGGCTTATGTTCGCGTATTGATTTGAAGAGCATAACTGTAGTGCTAGTGTTAAGTGTTAATTAAATAGTTGGGAGCCAGCTGAGATTGCCAAAGGAAGTTTAAGCTACTCCACCTATTTGTTCATGTATGCAAAATCCAGGTTTGTTTTTATATAAATTTATTACCAATCATTTTACTCAGGGGAACTGCTATGACGGAACTACCATTAATTATAACAGGCTTCTATTTCCACTTTTTTATGTAAATGTAACTTCTTCGTTCTTGGTTTATTTTGATTGGCAATTTGAATGTCTTTTTCTTGGACATGTCGTGTCTGTTGTTATAGTTTCATTCTGGCTGTGAAAGGTTTATTGCAATAAACAATATAGAAAGGGTCTCAACAAGCTGCCTCTTGTTATGGGCTTCTAGCTGTTTTTTCTTAAATTGGGCGTAATTAGGATAGGATATCATAAATTTGAGCCTAGTATGGTAGGCGATCCTAGTGGGCCTAGTAGATGACATGTGAAAAAATCTGATTGAATAGGTAAAAGGATAATGGATCTGATCACCCTTACCGGGGCCTATGGAATTTAAACTTCGTTTTCGGAGTACGGTGTGCTAAAAGGTACCATATTTTGCAAATTGCTAAAGATGAAGGATCAAGCAAAAACATGCACTCTTCTCGACTCTAGTCTGAGTTGTGAACAATGTCGGGTTTTAAACTTTTTCTAACTCTCCTAGTAGAATATCTAAAAAATTTCAATCGGCAACAATAATTTGCGGCTAATACTCGATTATTAATTCTGTGTGACGTGTTGTTTTACTATATAGACTGGGCTACCATTTTAGACCGGATTAGTTCATGGCTTTTGTTTCACGGAATTGTCGAGGACTCTTTATTTTTTGCGTAATTTAAAAGGTTGCTAATCTCAACGCATTGCAGGTGAGAGCGTTAAGAACCCTGTCGAGGTTTTCATCCGTATGAATAATCAGATATCAGAGTGTGTGCTGAGGAACCTAAGATGAATTACTATTGAAAAAATTAGAATGTATTCAACTACACTAACACGAACGATCGCAAAGTACTTTTCGGATTTTAACAGCAAGGAATAGAATCAGTTTAAATATTTGCATTAAATTTGGTAATTGATGGATAATTGATGGTAAATTGATCGGCACTACCTTGTTACACTCGTTTTGATTTTTAAACAATTTCTGAACGAGTACGTTTTATACAAATGGCACTTTACGTTGGAATCAATGTGCACAACAACATTGAAAAACGATGATGACTTTCTATATATCTAATAATATTTAAGTTTCAATATGAACTCACTGCCTTCCTAGATAAATTCGTTGAACGATTATAACACTTTTTAAGTATACTAAGAATAATAAGTTTCGAACAAAATACAGTCAAAACTATTTAGGTATGGCATAGCTTACTCGGATTCCTTCCATTCCACCACAACGATTACTGCATATACATATACATATATGAGAGCACATAGAAATGTTTACTCACCTGAAAGAAAAATAAATTATAAATAATTTAAGTTATATAATATAATATAATAAATTATTAAAATAAAAAATAATTATAAATAGTTAGTTTGCTGTCACTGACTTCCTTATGAACATTTTTCAAAATTTCTTACGCCTTTATAAATTTTTTTAGAAACTAATAATTAAACAACAATTTTATTGGCTCATAAAAGACTTATTGTTCTTGGGTTCAAATTAAAGTTTCTTCATGACCTGAGAGTGCATGTAGAAGCAAAAATAAACATGCCAGCAGGCGATATCCGTCTAGTTTCCACAGGTTAACATATAAATTTCGTTACATCGAAATTGCAACGCAAATGAAAGATAAAGATTAATTTGAACAAAAAAAGCAAATTTTTACCAATAGAAAAAGAGGAAAACAAAAACACATTTGACTGTGAATAAATAACAAATCCCAGTAATAAATAACAAGTAACAGTCATTTACTTCCGAGCAACACATGATATGGAGGCTTTCACGGAACTATCATATACACGAAAAACAAGGACAAGGCTTCGCCAGCCTTTGTATCGAGCATAGATGGCTCATTACAAACAGATAAAAGGACCGACGTTACTCAATTGCTTTTTCGCGTTCTACCAAACAAGAAACGCTTACAAAAGGACGCATTTGTCCTTTGTCCAATACAGCAAGTAGAAAGATATTTGGAAGGTTAATGTAGAGGTAGTTGACAAATATAATATACGCAACAAAACAGTTTAATGCTGTAAAGGGAAGTTATACGCATAGAGTGGTCGAAAAAATCAATTATGTAATTTCTGCATTTTCTTGAAATTTGAGATTTCATGAATATCTGGTACAAACGCCAAATCAATATCTTTATATATAAGCCTGTTATAGCTGAAACAACGAAACGTGTTTTGAAATCCGTCAAAAGGTTGAAGTTTTTTTTATTAATTGAAAAGAAATACCAGGAGTATGCATAATATTTTTTTTCAGTTTTACTAAGAGATGGCGCCAGCGATACGCCTGATACGCCAGACACGCCATTTCGACTGTCTGACATTTAGACACAGAAGTTGATTCCGCCAAAAAAAAGCGTGATTGTTTTATCGTGTTGATCAATCATGTCGAATTTTATGCACCGCAAAGAACATTTGCGGCGCACATTGCTTTTCTTGTTTAACCAAAAGAAGAGGGCGTTGAAAGTCATCTTTTGCTGTCAAAAACATATGGTGGCCACACTCTATCAATTCGAACAAATGAGACATGGTTTCGACGATGTAAAAGTGGTAATTTCAATGTGAAAGACAGCGATTTCTCTGGTACACCACACAAATACAAAGAGGAGGGGTTGCAGGAGTTTTGTGCTATTTAGGCGCCATGAAGTAAATCATTTTTGCATCGAATTGTGACGGGTAACGAAAAATGGATTTATTTGGAAAAACCCAAAGCGGAAAAAATAGTGACTTTCACTTGACGAAGCCGGTCCTTAAACACATAGACCAAATCGCTTCGGAAGAAGACCACACTCTGTGTTGGGTGGGACCAGAGTGGTAATGTGTTTTATGAACTTTTGAAGCACGGCGAAACCGGTTATACACAACGCTATCATCAACAAATGATAAAACGGCGCAATAATCGAAAAATCATCGAAATGGGCCAAAACCATGGCAAAGTGATTTTGTTATACGTCAACGAACCGTCGCAAACTGCGAAACCAGTAAAAGACAACGTGAAATCGCTTGAATGGGATATCCTTCTGCACAAGCCTTCGAGAAATTTCAGTGGACACCTCATAAATGTATACTTTCAACGCCTCAACCAACGCAAGAACTGGGACTTCCAAATTTGATGAACAAGGGCCGAAAAAATCTTCCATCTCATGAAAATGATCTTTTAAAAAAAAAACTCCAATGTAAACAGAAATTTTCTTTTAGTCATTTGAAAGGTTGCGAAAATCCAATGGAAGCAATCCAAAATGTTTTGTGCTCAGAATGAACTTCACATTGTGAATAAATACTCAGAGGAAAGTGGATAGAAATAAAGGTCCTCGAAGAGCTCTTTGATCCGGATGTTTTCGCAAAAGATCGAAATAAGAAGAGAGTACCGCCTTAAAAATCAATATTTTCTCGTCCACCATTTTGCCACTTTTCGGTATTTTCAAAATCGTCTATGACATCAATCAGACTATACTATCTAATTTGATAACGTTTTAAGTTTTTTGTTTTTGATTATTTTTGATGGAAAAATGTTTGGGTTACAATTTACAACGGTTTTTGTACGCTGCTCCAAGGATCAGACAATATCCTCGAGCATTTTCGATATTTTTAAACAAAAAAAAGTTTAACATATTTTTGAATGTGTGTTTTTTTACTAATTCCAAATTTTTCATAGTTTTCCTTTCCTGCAATTTCACAAAAATGACCTTGTTTCTGGGTCATAAGTATCTAACGTCCCTTATTAACCATTCAAACTCATTCCATATGCCGAAGATTTTTGCTAGATGCATCCAAATTGAAGAAATGTTATGCTAAAAAATTAACAAATAACCCCTGTTTTAGTTCATCAAATTTCAGTGCTTGCAGACAGGAATGCAATGATGGCGCTCCATTATATCAATTGCTGGGAAACTCTTACTACAACAAGCAGTAAATTTTAAATTTATAAATCAGGCAACTACTTCGAGGCCTGCATGGGTCTTCCTGCAGCGTCGATATCCGTATAAACTGATGACTTTAGGTGACGATGCGAGGAGTAGCCATCGATACAACAAATTTTGATGATCTACGCATGTTAATATGCGCATAACCACGTAAATTACGATGGAATGAGCACGCAGAGAGGAGGAGAGATCATCGACTACTAAAACCTAAGAGAACAAAAAAAGAAAACGATGAGAAGACACTGTGAAGAAATAAAACATATTAGCATCACAGCTAATGCCATAGCTTCACATAGATGCATACTATCGCTGTTGATTTTAGGCCTTTTTAGTGAATTACATAAAAGCAAAAGATTTTTAATCATAGAGACATTTGCATCGTGTTCTCTGATATCGGCGGTAAAGGTTTACATAGGGACATCGACAAAAAAGACACGTTTATCTTAGCTCCAATCATTTACAAACCCAAATATTGCTGTGTTTTTTTTTTTTTAATCTTTATAATTTGTTGTTCTGGCATGCCGGACTCATCTGCAAAATGAATGAGTTTTCTATCCCCCTACCATAAATTCAACTTATACACTTCTTCCTAAGAGACAAATCTTTTAAAGCAAGGGTTGAAGATCATCTTTCGAGCCTGCGAACTATTCAAGCTGGAAATCCACAAGGATCACCCATTTCACCAATATTGTACAATCTGTACACTGCAGATATTCCGACCTTACAAAATAACGTTCAGGTATCATAATATACGGACGACACCTGTATATATTATACTTCAAGACAAGCAGAAGTACAACACCCAACGACTCTACATGTAGGCTTCGACTAAATACTAAGGATTCTTACTGAACGACAGAATGACTTGGAAAGCCCACATAAACAAAAACAATCCCATTTCTAGGTATACTCTCCTCTCTACACCCTCTCCTCGTATCTGGTCAATTATATTTAAAAGAAAACACGATCCTCATTTACAGACAGCTTATCAGACTGACACTTCTATACGGTTTGCTATGCTTTTTTATTCTTCTAAATAAGCGCTGCAGTCCCTGCCAAATAAAGCCTTATGGTGGCTTTGCCGAATTCCATGGCATGTTCGGAACACGCACATACACAAAGATTTACGCATTGACAGAGTCGAACAAAGCATACGAGGCAGTGCACTATAACTATTTGACAGAAAAGACGAGATTCCGAACAGAACCATGGAGATCCTCAAAATCCAAGGTGAAATAATCAATAGTCAATAACCAAGCCTCAGATCAATCACTAAAGCCTGAACCGACTAGGTCGTTGTCTTGGGTTGCTGTGAGTGTTCAACACACACAGACAGGTAACCCATACTCCATTTGTTGTCAATCAGAAAAAAGGATCCGAAGCACCTGACAGAACTGTGTTCGATTGGAGCTTTATTCAGTTGAAATCAGATATAATATGCTGTTCGAGAGTCCCTGCGAATACATACACTTTGATAGAAGGGAGAGTGTTTAAGGGGAGTTGCATTTTCTGAGAAGACTCCAACTATTATGTTCCTATTTTGATGATGATAGATCATGAAACCATCGATATATCTGAATAAGTTTGACTTGTCCAAATAAGTCTAAAGTGCTGAGGACAAGCAACTTAATATTGGGTACCAAATTAACCAAAATATCAGCACAATCGCATAAGGATTTAAAAAGAAACTAATTCCAGACCGCGAGCATCAAAAATGATGCAAACTTCAGAAACCTAATGACCCTTATATTTCGTATCAACCCATACAAGGGGTGGCGTGGAAGAGCGAAATCTACCAAAAATGTATGGAAACCAACAACGAAAACGCTACACATCATGGTATTGAGAGAGTAAGGATAAATTTTCTTCGAATTAGAAGAGTGAACAGAATATTTTAAATAAATATTATCGGTGACTTTAGCACATGGTCATGTAACTGCTTTGCGATCAGAAAAGTTTACACACGGGATTCGCGAGAATAATTGTATAAATGCAGTTTACCATGTCCGGACTAGCAAGGATGTTGATACCGAAATTTGACAAAAAGGTTACTTAGAAGGTCAGGGGTGATGATCATTGTACGATCATTGAGCAATAGGTACATTAACTTCAATAAAGATTAAAAACAAAGCCATCTCAGTCGCATGATACTTTCAACCCTCGAAAACTAACCCATAAAAGACTACCCCAGAAAAGAGCCTCTTTTCTTTTAGAGCAATAGTCCAGACACTTATTCTGTTTGATGTGGTCCAACAGTTTCGTACAGAACATCTCATTTCAAGACTGAAGGTATGATGGTAATAGAAGGTGGTCTGGTTGGAATTACGCTTGACCTAGAAAATCTCCCCGAATGAATCTATCAATATGCAGCCTGATCCTCCAGCACCATTTCAAATTCAAATCTCACTTTCAGCAGTGGGTGTCGAAACCGATATTTGCAACGTCGAAGGTGAGAACTGTAACGACTATACTATCCGAGATATGTTAAACATTTGATTAAAGATTGTTATTTCTCAGGGTTGAATTGTCCACAACTTTGGCAAATCCTAGCTTAAAATCGGAGCTGACTAAGAGCCCAGGAGAGCAAATCCTACGAAGGGCTACTGTTGAAGTTTCAATAAGTTGAAAACGAATGGAATTTGAAGAACATTCTGGCACATGTCCTTGTTTTATAAAAAATGTAGTAATATAACTATAGATATTATTAAAAGGAATAATTTTACGTGCAACATTTTTTTTACAGTTTTGATGGCTTTTTTAAATTCCCTGAAACCTTAACCTGTACCCTTATGTGATGCGTTATTGAAAATGGACTATCCACATAGAAACAAGTTACAAACTGAGACCAGCACGCAAAATCAGGCATCCTTTGGATACGGAGAAGCTTTCATTTTTCTAAGTAAACTGCATTCAATTAAGCCAAGTTTATGGTTGTTATAAGAATTTAGGAAAATTAAGTTGTTCATGAATTTTCTCTAACACAGTTTTATTAAAAAACTAAACCCAGATCTCTCATCCATCAATCAATTACAAATGTTGGATGTTATCATTCTTAACTTCGTCAATTTCGAGCTTATTATCACGCAATCATCAAGGACTTTATTTAAATCTAAAGTACTTACCACCATCAATACCCGAACTTGAATGTTACTTCAAACTTGGCGTTTTCTTGGAAAGAGAACAATTCTAAATTATGTTTCCCGTTCAATAAAATGCAATGGATGGATGCAAACATGCTCCAGATCTATTATTATCACACATCCTTTACCTGACTAATTTTCAATTCGATCCTCTGTATGTCGTAAAACCATTCGCAGTATCTGATCAAGTCTTGTCTTCCTATCGATCGCATCTTTTTGCCGGGTTATTTCACCTTTATGCTGAACGGAATAGAAATTGGACGGAAGTTTATTGACTTGACTGATTACGGACGGATAGAAAGATCGGTGATCTAGTGTGACTTGGTCAGAGAGTTTTGCTGATGGGACGATCTCATACCTTCATACATACATATCAACCATGGACATATGCAGGCATGTATAGTTAGGCTGGCGCGTTAACAACATGCATGAACACGGCTAGATCAGACGGAAGCGCTTGGCACGACCGGGAAACTACGACGCTTCCAACTAACAGGTTTTGACCTCATGTTATTGTTGCTGATGATGATCATTTTGTGAAGTGTTTTTGTTACTGTCGATCCCAAGAGCTGCAGCACGGCTGCTGCTTCTGAATGGCCGGTACCCACTACAACTACCTTCGCGGCTGCCCATTTCTTGCTTACTTGCTTGCTTCGCGATCGATCTTCCTCAATGACTTCTATCCTCTCATTCAAGCTTTTTTCATCCGCCTCATGCTTGGTTTTTTGCCAGAGGATTTTTCATTCATAAAATCGAATCGAAGATCAATGAATCGTGAACACATGGAGAGATGCCTCCAACCAAGTGCTTAGTTACTGAGTTTCCCAGTTATATTGATCAGTTGGTGGTTACTTACGACCAGATCATTCTCATCATCGTCTTTGGGCGATGTATATTATACATGTTGCAGCAATTTACCAATGTTGCCTCCTATCATACCCTTTTGAATTATTGATTTGTATGTTGCTCCAAAAAAAATCCACGTTGGATCATCTAAAATTCGGTTACTAATTAAAAAAGATTTCTGTTAAGTTGGCATGATTCTGATTGATACTTGCCGGGATTTTTTCAAAAAAGGGATGTCTGTATTTTTGTAGGTGTGCTGAAATCAATTCGAATCGTCATGTTTGAAAAGAGTTGAGTCACGTTTTATTTGATCAGAGAAATGAGAGTAACTGACGTAATATCGGATTAGGGAGTAACTAGTGGAAATGTTTAATTGGTGGGAAATGACTCCTTCGTTTGTGCCAATATACGAGTCTATACATATGAGTTCCTTAAATGATTATCATACGTCTTTTTTGCGTTGTCTTGTATTATTGGCTAAACATTTCCTTTGTCTCTGCCGGCTCAGATTCGAAAAGAAATAAAACATGGGTGTGGTAGTTTTTGGGATCATTAACTAGTAAATGATCCGGTAAAACTGGTAGCTACCAATTTTATAAAAAAAACTTCACATGAAAAAGGTGCCCTGAGGAATATAACACAAAAACAAACTCTTAAGCAAATCGTAGTTGCCAAATCTGCAGCCTCTTAATGGATATAACATTGCAAGAAATGGAAGAAAAAAACAGAAAGGACAAATGGAACTATTTCGAATCGAATAACTTATGAAAAAATATATTTTGCGGCTTCTTGTCAACACTCTTTGTACAGAGTGAAGCAAAACCAATATAAATATAATAATTTTTTCACATAATAATGTGCCATGACTCTTAGAAAGAACGTCAATTATGTAAATGTTGACAATCAGTGAGAAAAAAGCAAAGGAGTGATACACAACTAAAGAGCACCCAACTATTGTCAATGCTTTTTTGACCAATTCCTCTCAATTGTTTCAAAGTAGGTTTAATTTCATCCTCATATACTGCGTCATATTTCACCAAAATTGCGAACAGCGAAGTGCTCGGCTAAACTTCTTGATCAAACTAGGTCTCTTAGAGCTGTCATAAGGAGTGGCCGGACCTAAATTGATTATTTAAAAATCAATATCGTTGATATAAAAAAAAAAAGACATTCGGGTCTCGTACAGTCCACGACGGATAAATATGATTGCATCACAACGTGAGAAGCTTTATCCTTACTATAGGGTAAGAGATACGGCGTTGAAGTTTAACCTTTTTCGGACGAAAGGCTAGTCTCTGTCGCCACGGTTTTAGGTGCAACACGATCGCACAATCGTTTCTTTAAAAGGTTACTGAGCTGCTTAGGTCCTGACATGCGATGTGTGAAATAATACGTCGTAACAGAGACAGGATAATGAAAGGTTTTTCAAAAAATGTAGTTCTAACAGTTTCGAGGTCAGTTGAGACTTGGGACAGTTGAGACAGTTGAGACGAGTGTGAAAAAAGCCTCAAAAGAATTTGATTTGTGATTTTGTCCGAACCCCAATAATAATTGATTTCACAAACGAACTCCGCTCTAGTGAAGACGAATTTTGTTTTGATACGGTGCATGACTTAATTCAACGTATTTATAAAAAAATCAGTCTGACGGAAGGTGACGAAGGCGATTAGGATGATAATGTAGTAGACGTAAGAGCTCGAAAAGTCCAAGAAACTTTCGATAAATCGGGATTGACAGCTTGTCATGAATCTAAGGAAGCACTACTCAGCCTAAAATTCATACTGGCGGAAGGTCTGCAGAACCACACGTAGCCTCCGATCTGAGAGAACCTTTGAAATTTTTCTGGATGTTCTTTACCGTATAGCTAGTCGATCGAATAATAAAAGATATAAATAACGAAGTTAGAGGGGCAAGAGGAGGGGGCAAAGATGACAAGGTCGCCCTCAAAATTTGGTGCAATGTCAAGTAGGAAGAATTTTGGGCATTTATTGCAATGATTGTAGTTATGGGGGTAATACCACTCGGCAATATAAAAGAATACTGGTCAACAGACGCAATAAGCCACATTCCATTTTTTGCTACGCTTTTACAAGAGATAAATTTGTCCTTATTTTTTAGATGTTGGTGTACAAATAATATGGGCGCAAGGTAGCCACATTACACGTCTGCTGCTCATCACTTGATTATCTTGATTATTTTTGGTTATCTTGATTATATAAATTCGAAACTTTTGGATTATTTTACACCCAGCCAAAAAATTTGCGTCGGCCGTTTGTGTTTCCGTTGTCACATATAGTTCCATACAACCGACTAAAAGGGGGATTAGAATTTATACACTGGCAGAGATCAATACTAGTTATATCTGTGGTATTTTAACTTATTATGGCAGCCTTACAACGGAAGAATTGGCTGAGACCAAACCTTCCAGTTTCGAAAAGGACCCCCTTACATTTATATAAAATGACGCTAAATAAAATTCCAGGTGCGAAGGGGTATCACATGTTAACTGACCGATATTATACTAGTTACATGTTAGCTCATTAATTACATAAACTAAAATGTCATTTGACTGGGACAATACTAACAAATAGATAACAACTGCCAGATGCAGTAAAAAAAACGACACATTCCAAAAGGAAAATCTATGATAGCGTATCGTAGAAACAATAATGTGATTACACTATTGACAAATTATCACATTGCAGAAACGAGTACCGTTGAACGCATACCCCAGCATGGTGCCCAAACGGTGATTCTACAACCCAATGCTATCACAAATTACACTCAATTCATGGGTAGCTTTGATCTCACAGATCAGTACTGATCGACGTATTGTTTTATGAGGAAGTCCCTAAAATGGTGGCACAAACTGTTCTTTTGGGGATTCGAAATATGCATCATTAATTTGTACATTCTGTACAAAGAAGTCAAAAGGCAAAAAACGAACAGCCATTTACACAGTGTCAAAAAAAATTGGTAAATAAATTGAGAGGAGATTTTCGACAAACACGAGAGCGAGCTTAAAAATCGACGACCAACCTTGATGAAGTTTGTCTGAACGGAAAACTTTACGTAATTCTTACGGGAACAAAGAAGGACTGCAAAGTTTGTTTGTAACAAACCAGGTGGAAGACATGAGACGACATTTTTTCGTGATACATGCCCAGATAAATCACGAATGCATCTTGGTGAATGCTTAACAGCATATCACACAAAGCGACATTAATCGTTAATCTTTTAAAGATAGTTAGTTTCTTGTATAGTTTGTTATTCTTGTAATGTTTAAAGATATAAAATGTAGTTTTGAACATGTAAATATAGATAATCGATTGAAATATAACGTTTTCAAAAGGTAATTTATGTGTAAGATCATTTTATTGCATCATGTAAGTCACTCAACGCATTCGCGAAAATCGCTTCGTCCTGCTACCTCAGCCGGCCGAAAAAGTCATCGTTCGCAAAGCGTTACAGAATAGAGTTGAGTACAATCCAGCAATTTCCATTGGTCTTGATAATACTGAAATCCTAAAACCAGCATGAGGCTATTTTCGCAATAATAAATGAAGGAAATATACCCACGTTATGAATTAGATTTCGTTCTGTACAAGAGCTAAACAATTTCACTAACAAAAGTACACAAGATCTGTTTGATGTTAATTAATACCTCGAAGGTGCATTTTAAAGCTACATATTGTAAGCCAGCTTTGGCAAAAATAAGTACAGTCGTGATCATGGAAAATTGCATTACCTATGATTGTTATCTGTTTGATCCTAGATGCGTAAACAAGTAGTGGGATTGTATATGTTTACGTACTAGTATTAGAGAGAGTTGAAATCAGTGTGTCATAGTTTAGTTCAGCCCCGAGTATCGTATACGAAGCACGTATTTCTTATCATTATGTCCAATAAACTGAGTTTCGTGTGAGTATCGGCTCTCAGTCGCCTTATGGCCAACACGCAGGGGCCAACCTCGAGCAAAAGACGTCTACTGATGAGTGCAATATATGGCTCCGGGGTCTCGGCTGACGCTCTTAGTAAAGAGACACATCGAAGGCGTCTGGCACAGGTGCAGGGGCAAGGAGCTTTGCGGATAGCGGCTGCATATCGCACTGTCTCTGAACCTGCAGTGCTGGTAATCTCGAGGGTGGTCCCTATTAAGTTACTTGTAAACGAACGGAAACGTGTATACTTACGTAGGGGGGAGTCGGCGAGAGAAACCGTCAGCCGAGAGGAACGGTGAAGGACCCTAACCTTGTGGCAGCAAATATGGGAAAACGAATCGCGAGGCAGGTGGATCGCACGGCTGATTAGTGACTTGGGACCGTGGTTCTACAGAATGCATGGTGAGACTGACTATTACCTGACGCAACTACTCAGTGGTCACGGATATTTTCAGTCTTACCTGTACAAGATAGGAAAGTCACCATCCCCATATTGCGTGTTCTGCCCGGGGATGACGTATGACGCCTGCCACACGTTCTTTACGTGTACCTGATGGACAAGACTCCGTTCGCATCTCTCGGAAGAAATAGGCGTGCTCTCAACAGATAATGTAACGGGAATGATGCAATCAAAAGATAATTGGAACGGTGAGTCGCATTACGTACGGACAGTACTTCTTATAAAGAAGGGCATGATGGATCGCTTAGTGAGGGAAGGGGATCTCTGTAACAGCAATTCTCTTCCTTTCTATCCACCCGTGCAGAAAGAGGGATTTCCCTTAACATGAAGGCACCGCTAAGCGATGATTAATGAGGCCTAGTCCGAAGTAATGTGACAAACAGTTCCAGGCTAGGTTCTCGGCGTGACAGGGGAGGTGTTTAGTCGGTAGTCCAGTAGCGGGAGTCTGACACTCAGGGCGTAAATAGCCGTCACCTCCCAAACAAACAAAAAAATTTTGAGCTGATAGTCAAAATGGGAAAAGAAAATTCACAGAGTTACTGAAAGTTAATTTGATGACATATTCAGGGAAGAAGAACTCACTTCGCAATGGTTTATTAGAAATCCAAGCAAAGAGAGTTTCGGGTTTTGCTGAAAGTTGACACCTTGGAAGTTACCATCAAGTTTCGAGCCTCATTGCTGTAGCTTTGAAGAGAGACAACGCCCGTTTCTTCGAGGATACCAATTCAAATAAATAGAAATTGATTCAGGGAAAATATCAATTTTTTGAATTTTGAAATAAAAATTCTGTAACGACACGCTGTGACTTACAAATAAAATATTCCAGAGCATTTAGTTCACCAATTCAGATGTAATTTAAAGTTCATCTTTATGAAGAAACCGATTATTTGAATTTTTTCTTTCCAACAAATGTTGAAAATACAATGGATTCAAGCAGTAACAATCAGGCTATAAAAGCCGCAACCTTTGCTAAAAGAGCGCAACAGAAAAAAGAAAACGATGATGTCACGGTTGGGCAGTCTCAGACAAGAGATTCCCTGACGAATTTTATTTCGTAATCCAACTGGGAATTAAGTAGATTTCAGTGACCATTAGCATTTATTTAAATTTCGACAACATGCAGGGAGAAGAAAAACGAAAACGAAGTTTTTGGTAACCGAAAAAACCACAAAAAAAATACTAATTTTGTGGATAGACGAATGAAATTGATTCGTTTTGGGTACTTTTGTTTGCTTTTTGTCGGCATCTAGTTCCGCACTAAAGTTTGATGACTGGCTAAAAAAATCTTTCTTCTGTTCTAACACAACATTTGACTTCCCTAATGTAAGTCTTTCAGTTACTACGCAACTGGGCGCTAATTGGAGTGTGGTTCGAAATAATTACGGAGGAAACTAATAGCTACCATTATCGTTGGCCACCCCTTGTACATAATTTTTACATATTTTTTCACACATCATTGGCTTGAGACTGATGCTTGATGTTGCGTTAAATTGCCTACGTTTTGTTGCCTCCTAAAGTTATTTGAATGCACTCTCACCTTGCATTGAGAGGGTTATGTTTGCACCGAAAGTCATACGTGCCCGAGAGTCCCTTTCTAAAGATGAATTTCGCAGGTGGACAACAATGATGCGTTTCTTTAAACTCATCACTATAAAAGTGAACTCATTCTCACGGTTCAATGCAAATTAAAAAATTTATAGTATAAACTTTTAGTTTTTGAGAAAGACAAGTTAATGGCCCCATTTATGCAACTAGCGAGAAGTTGAGTTACATGGAAACATTCGAAAACTATCGAATTTAAATATCCCATTTACAATTATCGCTCGTAAGAGTGAATCAATAATTAAGGATATTATTTTCACAGTCCTCAAGCACCCGCATTTCACTTTTTTTTCAACATCAGTTGAGCACCATTCAACATGGAAACTCTATAAATCTTCTCTTCATGTGACAACATAAAAGAGGTGCCAATAAACCGGAAGGTCTGCCCTCAACTCTATTAAAAAATTATACACAAACCGCAAAATTAACATTCCGAAATCGAATGACCTCTGAAATTGAAAAACAAATGGAAATTTCGTAGCGTGGGAACGAGTTCATCAATAAATTCATGAAAGTTTATCGGCCGCGCTACAGCATTAAGTCACCTTTCTCGTCGCTATTCCTTCTCATCCTTCTTCTCGCGTGAAATGCTTTGCGGCACATTCTCCAAACCTATCCAAATCATCCACCATCGACGAACTCATTACCAATTTAATTACGTTTACAAGATCAAAATACTCGAGAAATGAAGACGTTTTGTCGTTTGATCAAATTTAATTACATATCGAATAATACCGCGATAAAATGGCTGGAAAAATTTGCAAAAAAAAAACAACAAACAAATGACTGGCTAAAATGGTAAATTAATTTATTTCTGCGAAACACGGGAAACACATGCGAAAAAAAATTATCCAGCAGAAAAAATGACATGGGAAAACATTATTTTACACTCTTCTAACTTTTCGATTTGATGTTTGCTAATGTCGAAATATATGGGCAATATCACATTTATGGAAATTTAATGGCAAAAAATAAGATTAGATTGTTTTAATTAGCATTTAATTAATTATCGTGTTATTCGTGGTACTGAAAATTCTTATTTGTTGCTAATATTGATGCCTAAAGTTCCCATCGTTTATATATTTTAAATAGACAGCTTTATGTTTTCTATTAATTTTTAACATTGGAGAAAGAATAAATCTAGAAAAAGGGCAGTCCAGAGTTGATGATATTTAAATGTTGGCAAAATTAAAGTGCAGGAAATTTCGTAGACATCAGATTGCGGTTCCAGTGGCATTAAATTGATTTATGTTACAACATTTGACTTATCTCGTTATAAATTGACAGTTTTTTGTTTTTGCTAATTTTTGTTTCTTTCTACCATGGGAATCTTTTGAGTGTTGAAAACTGCGAAATAATACTCCTAAATAATAAGAAAGACGAGAGAAAACTTTTTCCATGTGTCAATCGATAACTCTCATAATTATTTTATTAATAAAATTCAATTTTTAATATTAGGCTATTCATGCATGCGCTATACAAAGAGACAAAACTAGCTTTATATGCATAACCTATATGCTAATGCATAACCTTGGTAACTGCTACTGAAGCAGGCTGGGGCGTATTAAAAACATATATTTACAAAATACCATAGCCAGCTAAGTTGATTTTATTTCTATTATTATTACAGATAATGTCTCGTAAATACGAAAGAAAGACTTTACACGCTCCCTAGGCAGCTGAAAATTGAAAGGAGGCAATGCAGTTCGTAAAATAAAGAGCTGGGAGTGAACGAGGCATCAAGAATCTTTAATACTACTGTGGGCCAAAAATCGTAAGAATCTTTAGTTTAAAATTCGCGCGGAAACCCACTCGACGAAATATTTTTTTTTACTAGGTTGGTATGACTGTCGGTGACATCTGAGCTAAATGTCACATCAACATAATCATTAGTGTTTAGTATACGCTTGTCTTTCTGAAGTACAAAAAGTGCATTCGGCGATTTTTTCAATGAGTGAAATTATCCAAGAAAGAAGTGCCATTGAATTTTGTGTGCGGAATCAATTTCTGGTGCCAAAACGTTCAGAATGTTGCGAAAGGTCTTCGGTGATAATTGTATGCCGAAGACGAGTTCACGAATTCATGCACGAATTCTTACAATTGTATAATTGTAAGAATTCATACTCGAAAAATTCGTACTCGAGATTCGACGATTAACAGTCAGAGATCTTACTAGTACCGTTGGAATATCAGAAGGATCAGAGTGTTAAACTAGCAGGGTGAACAATAAATAACAAGGATTGTTGAGGATATATTTTTAAATATGTCTGCACAGTACGAAAGCTGAATGCAAAAACTCACTCTTTTAATGTATTCAGGCCCTTAAGGCCCACCACAGTCATAGCAACCTTTGACATAAAACTCACGACATAATATTTTCACCACATTTCTTTTGCATTCAGCTTTCGTACTGTGCAGACATATTTAAAAATTTATCCTCAATTTATTCAACAATCCTTGTCATTTATTGTTCACCCTGCCAGTTTAACAGGTTATGGGCCCAGGTTCGCGGAACAATAAATATTTTTGTGTCGTTTAAATTTTTTGTTCAAAATCTCGTGTTGTAAGTCCGCCCTCGTGCAACAGTGAAATTTTACAACACCACGATGCAGAACGAGTCAATTAGGATATCAAAACTAAAAGGCATTGAGAACTGGTGCACATGGAAGTTCCAGGTACGCATCGTTCTACTCTCTAGTGGAGCATGGGACATCGTCAGCGGAGAAAAAGAATTTCCAGAGGAAAACACAACCGACGCTCATCGAGCGGCACGTGCCTCATGGACCAAACTGGAAACTCTTGGACAACGTACTATTGCCACATCGGTCGATGAGGAACCGCTTCTTCACATCATCAACTGCACGACTTCGAAGGAAATGTGGGACAAACTTTCATCTGTTTACGAGCGAAAATCGGAGACCAGCATTCACATGCTGCTTCAACAATGGTACAGTTTTCAGAAAGATCCAGCTAACAACATCGCTACACACGTCACCAAGTTGGAAAACCTTGCACATCGTTTGAAAGTTATGGGTGAGAAAATTTCCGATCAGCAGATAATCACAAAAATTTTGATGACCCTTCCCTCCACCTTCAAACATTTTATCAGTGCATGGGAATCAACACAGCCCGATGAGAGAAATCTTACCAACCTTATTTCCAGAATCTCAGTCGAAGAATCAAGGTTAGAGCCTGCAAATGCAAGTGACAATGTGGCCTTTATAGCTGGGAAGTCACGACCAAAGAATTTCGATAAGAAATATTCAAAATCCTGTCATTATTGCAAGAAGCCGGGCCACTGGATGCAGAACTGTTTGAAGAGAAAAGCAGCCAATAAGAGAAAAGCAGAAAAGGAGGGCCACTCAAACAGGAAAAACGACGCGCTGATTAGTGCTTTGACTCTCGGTTCGGACAACCTGGATTGTTCCAGCATCTGGTACCTTGACACTGGTGCTACGGACCACATGTCTCATCGGCGCGAATGGTTTTCGAATTTCGTCCAGTTTCAACGGCCAAAGTCTGTCCGAGTTGGTGATGGCAAGGCGATCGCAGCTTTGGGATCTGGAGACATCGAGGTTGAAGTTTTCGACGGAGAAATCTGGAAGCTGAGATACCTGAGTAACGTCCTCTATGTTCCGGATATAAGCTTCAGTCTTTTCTCCCTAGGAGCAGCACTTGACAAAGGCATGTCTCAGAAATCAGACAGCAAGACATGCTATCTACTGAAAGATGGAAATGTCGTTGCAGTGGGAGAAAGATCTGATCAACTCTTCGAGATGAAATTTCGAATCGTGGCGAATGAGCACCAGGCAAACGTCGTCGTCAAACAGGATACACTCCTCACCTGGCATAAAAGGTTAGCTCATCAGAATTTCGAGCAGGTTAGAAAAATTTTGACAAGGATGAACTTACCTTTTACGGAAGACAAAGTCAAATGTGATGACTGTACCCTCGGCAAGATGCACCGGCTGCCTTTTCCAAAGAGTACCTCAAAAACCGAACGAGTTGGTGAACTTGTTTATGCTGATCTTTGCGGCCAAATGCCTGAGGCATCAATAGGAGGCGTTCATTTCTTGCTGATCAAAGACGACTTCAGCCACTGGAGAACTTTGTTTTTCATCAAGACGAAGTCGGAAACAGCACAGTGCCTGAAGAAATTCCTTCTCCAAAAACACCTGGACAAAGGCATCAAGGTCATCAGAACTGACAACGGCTTGGAGTTTGCCAACAGGGATGTGGAGAAAATCACCAGTAATCTCGGTGTGATACACCAAACAGCGGTTCCCTACACACCGGAGCAAAACGGGTCAGCAGAACGTGAAAACAGGACAATTGTTCAGTCGGCCAGGACTATTCTTCATGCAGGAGAATTCCCAAAGAAGCTGTGGGCCGAGGCAACTCTCTACGCAGCCTACACTTTGAACAGGACTGGAACCAGCAGCAAGAAAGGAGTAACACCTTGCGACCTTTGGCTAGGAAAGAAACCAGACCTTACCTCACTCAGGTCTTTTGGTGAGGAAGTTTTCGTTCACACCCCGCAGGAAAAGAGAAAGAAATGGGATGTTAAGGCCAAAAAGGGCATCTTTGTGGGTTACGGCGAAACGACAAAAGGGTATCGACTCTGGTTTCCTACTGAAAACAAAGTAAACACTTATCGAGATGTGAAATTCACTGGACAAAGATTTTCAGCAGACAAGACAAGAAATGAGCCAGCAACAGTGACCTTGAGTGTCCCTCAAGTTGCTGAAGTTCACGAGGAGCCAGAGATCGTGGACGATGGTGAACATTCTGGAAGCGAAGCTGAAGAACCTTTCTATGAGCTGACAGATGATGAAGAGCCACTCGAAGAACCCGAGGTGGTGGAACCACCACCAGATCAGAAGGTAATCGACAATCGATGGTGTTACAAGGTGAAACAATTCCCTGATGGCAGCATCCAAAGATACAAAGCCAGGCTTGTTGCCAGAAATTTCAGTCAAACTCCTGGGCTCGATTATAATGAGACTTTTAGTCCCGTATCCCGTTTCGATTCCATTCGCCTCATTCTATCCTTTGCAGCCTCCCAAAATCTTTCCCTCAAACAATTCGCCGTCATAACAGCTTTTCTTTATGGGAAGCTGTAAGAAGTCATCTTCATGAAGCAGCCAAAAGGTTATGAAGATGGTACCAGCCGAGTGTGCAAACTCATCCGAAGTTTGTATGGATTCAAGCAGGCGTCGAGATGCTGGTACAAACACCTCACGAAGTTTCTGGCCAAAGCTGGACTACGTCCAACCAGCGCTGATAACTGTGTCTTCACCAACGGAGATCCTGAGAACACGTTGATGCTGGCCATCCACATTGACGACGGATTAATTGCTGCAAAAGACGAGAAATTGATTGAGGAACTGATAAACAAACTTCGCCAGGAATTTGAAATCACCTTTGGAGATTTGAGCACTTACCTTGGGCTACAAATCAAACGAATGACAGATGGCTCAATTCTTCTCCATCAGGAGGCCTACTGCAAGAGGATTCTGCAGCGCTTCAACATGGAGCACGCGAATGCTGTTGCAATTTCAGCAGACCATCATCATCAAATGAGTGCCGAAATGCATAAAAATGGTGACAAGGAGGCGCCAGAATTTCCATATCGACAAGCCGTGGGAAGTCTTATGTACCTCTCCGTAGGTACCCGACCAGACATCACCTTTGCGGTAAACAGTGCTAGCCAACATCTTGAGATCCCGAAGAAAATCCACTGGAATGCGGTAAAGAGAATACTCAAGTACCTGAAAGGTACAAGTGGGTATGGTCTTTACTTTCCAGCCGAGCAGATAAACAAACTCCAGGCCTACAGTGACGCAGACTATGCAGGAGATGTCGAGACCCGAAAATCAACGTCCGGCGTTGTTCTGAAGTTTGGAGAGTCAACCGTGTCATGGAGTTCTAGCAAGCAGAAGACAGTGGCACTTTCTACTACTGAGGCAGAATATGTCGCTGCAACTCAAGCTGTAAAGGACGTCACCTGGATGAAGAGACTCATCGAGGACATTAACATGTGCCAAGATCTGGAGAGCACCCTCTTCATCGACAACATGAGCGCCATCAAGCTCATTAAAAACCCTGAGTTCCACAAAAGAAGTAAACATATTGATGTGAAATATCACTTCATCCGCGACAGTTTCGAAAATAGAATTTTTGCTTTAGAGCATGTCGCCTCCAAGAACCAGCAGGCAGATTTGATGACCAAGCCCCTGACGAGAGTTCTTTTCGAGGAACAGAGAAGGATGCTCAACGTACGAGATACCAAGGGTCTACCAAAACTCCACTAGAGGAACTAAAACACCACCACACACAACAACTCAACCAATATTTTATCACAGAATTCACAACATAGTCAGAAAACATTGTAACTGTAAAATCAATTTGAAGTTAATTTTTAGTGGGAGTGTTAAACAAAGTTAAAAAAAAAAAAATTCAAATTATACGCACTAACTTTCATTCTCATGCAAACACTCACTCAGGTTTGCTCTCCGAATTCCTTCCGACCGGCCAACTTTCAACAAGGAACACTATTTGAGTGTTATGCGCCGTTTGCGCGAAGCTATTAGTAAAAAAAAGGTCAGAATTATTGGCCGACAACTCTTGGTTTTTGCACCACGATAATGCACCATCGCAAACTCAAACGACCGCTCCGGGGAAACCGTTTTGGTTCAATCGAAGACATTAAACGTGTATCGCTACGCGCATTGAAGGCTATTCCAGAAATTGACTTTAACAACTGTTTCGAGGATTGGAAAAAACGTACTTATAACGAATTAAAAAATTACTTCTGAATAATTCATCCCATAACATATCATCGATCCATTTAAGCTAATAATGTAATTTAATTGTTCCATTAACACAAACTCAGCAGCTTTGCTACATGGTGTTGGTTATTTCTGCCTAAACTGAATATGGTAAATATCAAATGCCTTCACAGATAAGAGGTTCGAAATCGCACTGTACATCAGTGGATCGCGTAAAGTATTTATGGATATATTTGCGACAATCAAGATTCGGCGTTCAGATTCAACCTCAAATTCATGTTGGTCCTTCTATTCTCAGGACTATGACACTTCACATAAATTCAATCAATTTGAATATTATTACCCACACTCAAAAAATATCTTTCAACCCCCGAATTAAACGCCACTTTATTCATTCAAGAAATTAAAACGACAATAACCGAAAAAATCGACATTGTGACGATATGCAGGTTGTGGATTAGGAACTTTTGTTTGTTAACATCAAAAAGAGCCTGAACCACAAATAATGAAACAACAGGTTCGCTCCTTGACACAATCTCAATGCCAACAACTTACCCTCACCATAAATAATCGCTAAGTTAGTCCTGTGGCGTTCGATGCCAGCTTCCCTGCCTCCATGGTCACCGCACGATGTTGACGTTTAATCGCCTTTTATCTCAAAGCAACCTCATCATGATTCAATTGTTGGCCACTTTTTCGAAAAAAAAATTCTTTCACCCCCGTGTTCGTCGTCCTCATCGAACTGTCGGAGCGAGGCAACAAGCCAGCAAGGCATTATTTGATTGTTGTCAATATTTGTGCCATGCTCTCTTCTCTAATTAGAAAACCTTAAGGCACTTTATTTCCAAATCAGAAGCTTTCAAAGTCATTAATGTAAAAAGTGGTTGGTGGTAGACTGACTATATAGTCCTTGTGTGGTACATCATTGCTGTAGGGTGGTTTATAGGTAGACTTCACTCGAATAGATAAATTATGTTGAATTCTAAATTCTTTAACATTGTATTTATTGAGTGGAATCGAGATGTTCGTTTCATTGAAAGACGGAAATACATATATTTGGAGTTTAGTCAAAGTATCAAGTTAAATTCTACGCTAAAGATGTATTGCTGAGGGCAATACAATCGGATTTGGAAAGGAGTTCTTGTCATTCAGCACAGCGTAAAAGGAACGAATTAGGGCGTAAAATTAGCACCTGCCAATTCAAGGAACATTAATCAGTAAAAATTGATCAGTTAATTTTCTTTTGAATGAAGCTTCAAAACATATTGAGAAAAAATTATCAAGGAAACGATCAGTATGATCGCAAACCATGCCAAATATCTTCAGCTTTTGACTCAATCGAAACTTATGCATGAAAGAAAATATTGAAGGTTTGTGACATTGACAAGCAAATATTTGTGCGCAACACGAACATAAACGTTTCAGATAGTATCAGCGTCATATATACCCTGAGGTCCGGGGTATATTTGTAAAAATGTGTAGCAACATTTGAACCGTCAAACTGAAAACGCTACAAGGATCGGCACAACCACCGAACAATAATATTAGGATCGGCTAGTACAAATATAGTTCAGCTGTCAAAACTCACTCTTGTCATCGAATCGCCATTCTTGTGAGATCGTTTTCCGCGTACGAATTTAATTTTTAATTATATTATTCCTGATTTTTTTTAACACGAGTGATCCCTACAAATGCTTCGTAACAGCGTTATCTGTTAAATTAATGCGTAAGCTCTTGGATAAAGCTTTATCATAGACGTCCAGTCACGTTTAGGTGTGCTTTCATCAAGTGAAGTGCTTTAAAGTGTTTCGTTGTGGTGCCATTATTTTTTGACAAATTTACAATTTTCGATGTGTCGACTTCACGTAAGGGTAAGCAATTAATACTTATAAATTCCCGAATGGTTAACGGTTGTTGTCTATTACTGTTATTCTGTTTTTTGTGTTTAACTAATATGAATAGCGTATCAATCTGTGTCAACGAGAATATCATACGGAAAACTAAGCGTATCATATGTGATACTTTGGGTACTATTGAAGATAATGTTAGTTATTTACAATGATTTCAGGTATATCTAATGAAGAAATTCGCCACGCTTTATTGGACTACATTTCCTCGGTGATTCTGATGTCGATGAAGGTGATATACAAAACCAATTTATCAATTTTATCGAGGAACAGCAAAGTTTACAGAATCCAAATATTGATTCCTCTGATGATGAGTCCCTTCAGCACACCTCAAATTCAACGAGGAATAGTTGTGCCGCTAAGCCAGGAATTTGGAAACATTCAAGTGATTTTAGAACTGTATCCGTTGGATCAGCTCCCGCTGAAGTCGCCATCCCAGAGGATCACCAGAGGCTTGATGTCAAGAAGCCCGTGCAATATTTTGAGCGGTATTTGAATGTTGATTTTTTTGCAAATGTAGCATTTTGTATAAACGTTACGTCCTTCTCGCGAACGGAAAAATCATTTAATACTACTGTCGCAGAAATTTAACGATGTTTTGGATGCAGCATGCTCATCGGACTTTTGGGGATGCCAAGAATAAAACAGTACTGGGCCTTCGAAACGAGATATGATTTAGTGGCATCTGCAATAGTTAGAAATCGTTATACTGAAGTTCATTCACATTTAAAAGTTGTCATCGATGATGATGTTTCCGAATCCACGCGATTTCATGACTATTTCTGGAAAATACGCCCAATCGATGCAGAAATTAAAATGACTTGCCGGAAAAATGTTCGAGATAAAAATGTCTCCATCGATGAACAGACTTTACCCCGCGTTGAAAAGTAACTAAAGGAAAAGTGAATTGAAAGCTAAATCCCGAAGGTATAAAACTTTTTATTGCAGCCAATTTGTATGAAGGGACTTCAGTAGAATCAGCTTTGTACCCAACACCTGAAAAGTTGAATGTAGGTGGAAGAATGACAGTGAAATTGCAGGACACCCTCCCTGTTGGGACTTCGATTTACATGGACCGTTACTTCACCTCCATATCGCTTTTTGATGTCATTACGCAAAGAGAATGCAACGGAACGGGAATTTAGATGAAAAAAAGGTCTTAAAGATGGGAAAAACTGCTAAAAAGAATTGAAGATCAGTAAAAATGAACTGATTATTTACAATTAATAGCGCGCTCAGAAAACAGGGACGTGGTGGTTTTGTTAAGTGTTAATATAATATAACTGTAAATGTTGGAACAAGATGCAAAAAAAGGTAAATCGATATAACAAGACCGGTCTCGATCAAATGTTTCAACTCATACATGGGAGGGATAGACTTGCTAGATAGAATTCTTGGCAAAATGCGATGAGAGGTCGGACTGGAAAGTCGACCGTGAAGTCAATTTATCATTTCGTAGATTTCGCAGTAGCTGCCTCTTAGGTAGAGTATATTCCGTTCGATTTTACCGATTCAAAACCTACACACCCTGAACGACTAAGTCCAAGGCTTTGCTCAATCACTCGGTCCCAGAAAATACGCATTGTCACAGTCCATCCACACGAATCAAAAAAGAAACAAGCATATCATCTGCGAGAAAATAAGACAAATGTGGATAATCGTTCCAAATGCAGATAACTTGCTTGCAAAGCGTTAACTTTTATAGAATGTCAGGAGTCCGACGTATGTTTGTGTTTTAATTTGGCCAGGAATTGTTATAAATCTTTTCATGAACATTAACAGATCGAACTAATCAAATAAAAAAATTAATTGATCGTATTCAAATAATTTGGTTTTTGTTTTGTTTATCTGGAAGTATCACAAATGATACCATCTCCAAGTCCTAAAATAGACATCAATGAAACATTTAATCGATAGATTTGATTGAGTCAAACCTAAAGTAGCTCAAAAAATAAAAAAAAAACTTGGTCTAAATTTAATTATTTACTCTTTGGGTTCCAGGAGGATAAGAATACTAAAAATAAACATTCTGTCTTAAGGCCGTCACCTGTTATGTTGAAAAAAATCGATTTTTTGGTACAAATTTATTTAAAAAATTCTTATTATCTTCGATTTTTAGGTTGAGGTTTTTATTTTGGAACAGACAGCTGTTTCGAGGCCGATATGGTCACTTCTTCAGTGTTATGTCTATGAAAGTAGAAGTGGGCGAATTATCTTTTTTAAACTTTAGACATTTATCATACAATAAGTTTCCCTTCATTATCCTGAAATATTTTTCAATCGTGTTTACGGCAGCAAATCGTAAAGACAATGTTTAAACCTACCATTTATGAGTATTTATATTGTTTAGCATCATTGTCTACCCTATTGCTTTCTTTATTATTTTTGTTAATGTTTTTCGATACTGCTAGCCTCGTCAGTTTGGTATCACAATTTCCTGTGACTGTGTTTAGCCGATTTTGCTCTTTTGTTGTCAGGATGAAAACCGTTTCATATGCTTCCAATTTTTTATTTGCCGTGGCTATGTTCACGTTCGATTATACGTTATGCTGGAATTCTACTATGTGTTTTGTTTTTATTTGTATGTATAAATAATAAGAATTTTTAAATTTTTTAAAACGTTGCAAATACCCGAATCAACAATTGGAAATTGATACGTCAAGTCTGCATCGGAATTCAACTGTCTAGTGAAGTACAAGAAGGCGATGGGTAGAATAAGTGAGGATATAAAATTTTTAAAGCTGTATATAAAAATAAGTGACTCCTACAAGTCACACAATTTCAATTCCCTTAAATTTACAGAGTAGGTATGAACAAAAATTTAATTTAGAAAAAAAAAACACAAAACTAAAAAATCTAATTGAAAACTCCAAACGAAAGGAGGAAAAAAGAACCAAAATAGAAATGATACCAAACGTAGTGATAAATAAATCCTCAGAAACCATTTCTGAAGAACAAATAAAGTTACTAAACATGGGGCTAAACTATGCCGTTAATGGAATCCTTCGAATTGAAGAGCTTGTCAAAGACACCGAATCAGAAATAAAATACCTGACCTTCGATGTAACACATCGTTCAATAAGTACCGAGACTAACCCAGAGATGGTGCTAGTAGTACCAAACTGGGCACGTTTCCGTGGAGTGCGAACCTTCACATGAAACGTGTAAAAATTTCATGTTGATCGGATCACAGACAGTAGAGTTATCGAGGTTAGAGAAAAGTCACTTTGTAATTTGTTTGAAAAATGGAAAAAAGCGAGTTTCGCGTGTTGATAAAACATTGTTTTTTAATGGATAAAAACACCGTAGAAGCCCAGCAATGGCTTGAAAAACATTACCCGGACGCCTCTCCATCCAAACCAACGATTTGTCGTTGGTATGCTGAGTTTAAACGTAGTCATACGGACACAAACGATGCGGAACGTTCGGGTAGGCCATTGGAAGCCGGTACACAGGAAAATGTGAATGAAATGTTAAAAATTGTAATGAAAAATCGCAAAGTGAAGGTCCGTGAGATTGCAGAAATGACACAGATATCATCTGGAAGCGTATTTACAATCCTTCATGGAAAATTGACCATGAAAAAGGTTTTTTCCAAGTGGGTGCCGCGATTGCTTTCAGTGGAACAAAAACAGCAACGAGTCGACGATTCAGAGAGCTGTTTATCGCTATTACCTCGCAATAAAAAGGATTTTCTGCGTCGATACGTGACCATGGATGAAACATGGATACATCATTTCACTATGGCGTCGAATCGGCAATCATCTGAGTGGCGCATGGCTGGCGAAAGCCACCCAAAGCGTCCAAAAACGCAGCAGTCTGCTGGCAAAGTCATGGCGTCTCTTTTTTGGGATAGGTAAATCGATAGGAAAAAGGTAAACCGATCAACAGTAATTATTATATTGACTTGTTGGTACGTTTGAAGGAGGAGATCGCAGCAAAACGACCGCACATGAAGAAGAAAAAATCCTTCTTCACCAAGACAATGCACCATGCCGCAAGTCCATGAAAACAATGGCAAAATTGAACGAATTGGGCTTTGATTTGCTTCCCCACCCCCTGTATTCACCAGATTTAGCCCCCAGCGACTACTGGCTCTCTGCTGATCTGAAAAAAATGCTCCAGGGAAAAAAATTTGGCTCGAATGAGGAGGTCATTGTCGAAACTGAAGTCTATTTTGAAGCAAAGAATAAATCCTTCTATAAACATGATATAGAAATGTTGGCAAGGCGTTGGAAAGATTGTATCACTCTAAAAGGATAATCTCCTTTTAGATTGAAGAATAAAAATGATTTGTGAAAAAAAATGTTGTTTTCGTTGTTAGTCTCGGGACTTATTGAACGATGTGTTACAAGACCAAATAAGGGGGAAACGAAAAAAACTTTTACTTATAAAAACTATAAAATTAAAACACCACTTAAAAATCAAGAAAAAGTTGTTAAAATTTAAGCAGAAAAAGTTAACTATCTTAAAGGGGATAAAGAAAACTCAGTAGTGATTATGGGCAAGGAAGACTATGATGATCAAGGCAATAATAAACTCAATAATGACATTTCCTAGAACTACGTAACGATTAATATTTAAACATGAGACGTATATGAGGTTGCAAGACCCTTATCTACCGAGGATTAAGTGCTTCCCGAAAATCCGCAAACACGGACAAGAAATGAGAGACATCATCGCTGCTGTTAATGGACCAACGCAAAACATTGGCAACTAGATTCTAAAGGAAATAAGAAGACTTGGACTGAAAAGAGGAACATATACGGTAAAAAACACTTCAGAAGTTGTCGAACGCCTAAATAAACACGGGCAAATCAAAGAGGATGAAATATTGGTTTCATTCGACATAAAATCACTTTTTCCAAACATCCCAATCAAAGAAGCGCTATATATATTTAAGGAATGGACTGCAGGATATGAAGAACCCTCAGAATGGCGAAGAAAAGCTAAACTATACGCTAAACTAACTAGCCTATGTATGACCGAAACATACTTCACTTTCAAAGGGAAATTCTTCGGAGCCGTGTCAGGAGCAGCAATGGCTGATCCTTGATTCCCTCTTCATTAGACGATGATTTAAAAAAAGGGGAGTCCTTCGAAGCTTTTGGGTAAGACATGTAGATGATATCTTGGCAATAGTCAAAAAAGACCAATTAGACGTTATATTTAACAGTATAAATAAATTTCATCCAAAAATTATAATTATAAAAGAAGAAATTAAGCTGTTTAGATAAGTGAAAACTTTACAATACGAAATATACAGAAAGCCAACCCAAAGGCAACGAAAAATACCAGCACGTTCCAACCACAGCTGGACACATGTATAGACAATATCGCAACGCATGGATACACAGGCTACTCATCCTTCCACTTCGCGAAGATAACTTCAACAAAGAAGAGCAGTATATCCCAGACACAGTAAAGAAGAATGGATACAGGGAAGTGGAAATCCTAAACATTATGAAATGACAACAGAACACGGAAATCAGCCAGCGAGACAAAGCTAGCCGTTACGCAAAAAGTTGGACAGAAAAATTAGATAAATCCTCAAACCGTTGCACATATCTTAAGCGTCAACAAGCAGCAACACAAAACTGAGTTCGAGACTGGGAACATCAAAGGACAAAAAAACGGAAAACGAAAACAAGCGGCATATATGAGATCACATGCAGAGACTGCCTAAAAATCTAAAAATCAGGACAAACAAAAAGGCTGGTCACAACGAGAGTTCAAGAACATCAACGAGAAACTGTAATTTGTAAGAAACGTCAAAAAATCAGCACATATAAGTCGGTCATATAAGTCGGCGGCCGCAAAACACATAGTAGAGTGCCAGCATAGCGTTCAATGGAACGTTAAAATAGGTTCGACAAATAAACAAATTGGACGCATACGAAACGGTTTTCATCCTGACAACAAAAGAGAAAAATCGGCTAAACACGGAAACAGGAAATTGTGATGCCAAACTGACGAGGGTACGATAAAAGGGTTGACACTAAACTAAACACGTTGCTAAACACCATAAATAATCATAATAAGTAGGTTTGAATATAGTCTTTGCGATTTGATGCCATAAACACGATTGAAAAATATTTTAGGATAATGAAGGGAAACTTATTGCATGATAAATGTATACGGTTTAAAAAATATCATTCGCCCACTTGTACTTTCATAGACATAACACTGAAGAAGTGACCGATATAGACTTCTTGGCTTTTCGAGCATTCAATTCTGTAGATTTGGCAAGCTTTCACTTGTCTTTTATGGATCCGCTGATGTCCAAGATGTTGTTTAACTGATATTTGCTGCTGGACTCTCGAAGGACTTTCTGGACTTTCGTTACGAGGGTGTTTCTCAGTTGCTATGCGATGCCCTCATTTAATGATACAGCCTTCCAAAAAGTTGTTTCTTGGCCTAGAGTGGTTGGTATTAATCTGTGCTTCATTTTTCTGTGTTTCCCGATTTTTTCCGCTATCCTCCTTATTTTTGATGGGTTGAAATCCATTTCTTTCTTTTTTGCCACTGCACGGAATGGGAAGTCTAGCATGCGGTTAATTATTGCCCGGTATGGTGATACCTTAATTTGTTGCGTGTGGTTCGAGGAGTTAGGAATCGTTCTCTGCGTGTGGGTTGGTTTCCTATAAACATCGAAGCTTAGGCAGTCATCCGTTCTTGATACTAGTGTGTCCAAGAATGCTCGCTCACCGTTCTTTTCCTCCTCAATTGTCAAAGTGATATTCTTGTGTGTTCTTTTGAGGTCCGTGAGAACTCTTGACGACTATTCTTTTTTGACGTATGCAAAGATGTCATCTACATATCTTATCCATACCCTTGGCAGTTTATCCTTATCTCTGAGTACCCTCTCCAGCCTGGTCAAAACATTTCGCTGAGGAATGGTGAGAGCGAGTTTCCCATCCCGACTCCTCCTTTGATTTTGTAGAAGTTCCCTTTGAACATTAAGTAGTTCTCCGTCATACACAGTTTGCAAAGTTGGATGTTTTGGCTGTTTTTTATTTTCCAAATTTGAGAATCGTCCCGTGATAGTAACAAGTCCTCAGCATAATCTAATGTTTCCATTACCGGTGCACTGGCAAGAAGGGCTTTCACGTCGAATGATACCCTTATCTCATCTTCTGCCGACGGACCACATGAGAGCAGATTCTCTGCGAATGCTTTTCTGCTCCTGACGGAGCCACTTCCTTCTGGCTTCATTTGTTTGAACTCTTCCACCAACCATCTTGCTAGGCTCTGAGTGGGTGCATTCGTGGAATAATAAGAATTTTGTTAATTTTTCAGAAGGATGCAAACACCCGAGTCAAGAATTGGAAATAAATTTATTTCCAAACCTGTGTAGAAAGTGCTCCTAAAATTGATTTTCTAAGATTCAAAGTCTTTAAACCATATCTGAGTTTTAAAACGCGTTAAAACACATACAGCGCAATCGATTAAATTAGAATAAGGCAAAAAGTCCGATCAGATTTTCTCACGATCCAAAAATCAATTGAAAAAAAAAATACGAAAACTCTATTTTTACGATTTTCAAATCATTTTAGTCGATTTGATAGCCATGGTTTTAGAAATGGATATTCGATTTGGTTTTTTGAATTCTGATAAACCAATCTGCTGGAGTCGGGGAGATCGTTTTCAAGCCTTTTATGGACATAGGACCTTTTGCACTCCTTTAACTCCTATCGTGATGAAAATTTTAGTTTGAATAAATTTTGAATTATTTTCGGAAATTCAAAAAATATATCTTCGGGATTTAAAGTTGAAATTTTTCCACTTTTCGTCAAAAACAAAATGCGAAGATGCGAAAAGTATGGCCTACCACACGGAGTGACTGGCTTAAGCCGATAATTCTCAGGTACATCAGATCAACTTACGCATCCACTGCGAAAATGTAAAACCATTTCTTGTCCTTGTTAAGCGTTCTTCGCTTAATAAACGTTCAGAAGGAAAAAATCCATCACACGATCGATATCTTAACAGGTAGCTCCTCTCAATCGAATCAAGTGAAACGAACGACTCAATTAAACGACCAATCGATCAATTTGCAAAGAGGCTGACTAGTGACTGCACAGCAAATAATACTCTCTGGACAGACAACACAAAAACTCGCTTCCTTGCAACGGGTTGGTCATAATAAAATAGCTGATATCTTCCTAACAAGACTAACAAGAGGCGCCTATTTTGGCCTTTGTTGGACACTGGACGCTTCAATGTTTCTAGATAGTTATAGGAGCGATGGTTTGCAAGATACAAATGTGAATGAGACCTCAGTGTGCATGCGAGCGTCCATTCTCGAAAGATTTGCACAATCTAAAGCCACTGATCCTGCTTGTGATGGTTTCTTGAATGAAACCCGTTTTACTTTTTCTTTCACGCTCGCAGGGAAACTTGCATCCAGATGAGGCTGGTCTTTCACTATTAGATAAATGCATTACTATCAACCGAATGCATCAGCATCTGCATCAGCTGCCCCTGCAGGAAACTGCAATTAATCTACTGACTTGCAGTAGCGAATTAAAGACTGCCAACTTTCTTCGGCGCGCAAAAACTGTTAGATGTTAGATGGAAATGCTTTCAATGAGCTTCAGATTCTCTATCAAAAGAAAATGTTACGCGTAAGTCTACCAGCATTGATTAGTTTTTCGAATTTCCATTCCAACAGCAGACAATGCCTTCCATGATTCCAATGTTTAAAAAAATGCTGCATAAGAACCTTCCAAACGATCCTTAGGTTACTTCAATTCTCTTTTTCACCTCAGGTATCCATTTCATTTATATGAACCATCTGAACTAGCAAATTTTGCACAAAATTTGCCAATTCATAGTCTTCGCCTCCTTTATCCAAATCGAATTGAGCGGGTGGTCATGCCAAAACAAAAATCTCAAATGATCATAGAGTAATTATAGTGTGCAATTAGATTGCAAAGAAGCGCCATCGAGCGCACGTCTCAAATTTTCACTAACGGGGCGTGTTTTCGGTCAATGCTTCAATGACAGTGTTAATTTTTTAAATTGTGCTTCAAACCAAAGACCACCCAAATCGCCAAGGTTCAATCGGATGGCAATGATGCACACGAAGAGCGGTCAACATTTTTCTTTCATTAATTAACTTATGAAAATATTAACACGAAATGCTGGACAGCGGTGGCGATCAATTCTTGATTAAGACACGACTCGCGCGGAATAGACACCCTCAACATGAGGTTAATTGAATCGGGCGGTAGGTTTGCTTAAATGTTTCACTTAATCATTTTTTTTTTTCGTTGATATTCAATAAAAATAATGGACATTGGCGTCAGTGAACTTTATGTCATCCAAGTGAAAAAAAAAAACTTTGGAGAAGTGACCGAGTGAAAAGACCAAAGTAGGAAAAACAACGAGTCCGAAAACTTTTGACAACGGAATAGATAAGTAAAATGTCGAAAAATAGGGTTATAGGTTTCTAAAGAAACTGAATCATTGCCTCGATGTATCGCTGAACAAAACCTAACATAACTTCTGTCAAAAAGTACCGGGAATTTGTAAATAAGACACACATTTGACATTTAATCATCAAAATTTATCTTGTTGCCTTCAAAGTATTCCCCATTAGCGGCTATACACATAGAGCTAAATCAGGCGAATACGGTGGTTGATAAATGAGGTTTATCGAGTCTTTTGCCTTGTTCACAATTGTAGCTCGGCGCGACGGCGCGTTATCTTCGTGAAAAATCCACGAGTTGTTCGGCCATAATTCTGGCCGTTTCTTCCGAAACTGTACACTCAAATAAACACTCCTTATTCACGGTCTGACCCTGTGGAACGAACTCATGGTGAACCAGACGAGGAATATCAAAGAAAATAATGAGCATCCCCTTGATTTTTGACCGACTTTGACGTGCTTTTTTCGGTTTCGACTCATTTTTAGCGCGCCATTGGGAAGCCTGTTGACTTGTGAGACTGTCAAATTCATCCACCCATGTCTCGTCAATAGTTATGATGCGCTCCATGAATGTTGGGTCGGAATTCGAGCGTTCAAGCATGTCCAGAAAGACTTGTTCACGATACTGTTTTTGAAGAAAATTGAGCTCTTTAGAACAAGCCATGCATCGACGAGTCTCATGCCCAAATGTTCAATCAAAATGGTATGAAGAGACTCGAAAGAGATGTTGAGGATGGTGGCTATCTCTCTTAAGCTGGCATGACGTATTTTGACCACAATTTTCTTCGCTACATCGACGTTAATTTCGGTTAGAGAGTTCGAAGGTCGTCCACAACGAAGAATGTCTCGGACGATTTCACGGCCCTCTTTTAATTCTTTGTTCCACTCAAATGCACGAGTTTTGGATGAAATTGAATCACAATAAGCCTTTTGTAACATTTCAATGCGTCAGCATAAGAAATTTCATTTGCAACTCAAAATTTTAGACAAACTCTTTGTTTAATACGTTCGTTCATGTTAAAAAGCGACACGCACTAACGAGATTGACCGATTTAACCAGTTGCTGTAAACAAACTGGTTGACAGATCGCGCTCAAACTTGGCATAATAATGAATGACAGTCCTACCAACCTAAGAAAAAAAAATTCAAAATCCTTTCAGCACGGGCATTTTAAATAAAAAATTCCCGGTAATTTTTTGACATAAAGTAAACTTTATTCAAAGTTCGAATCCCAACAATCTAAGAGGGTGTTTTAACATCAATTCACAAAGAGGACACCATTCCTACTGGCCTTAATGGCTGGGGCTTAGGTTCCGGCAAATTTGTCAACGCGAGCGTGTGTGATTGTTTTTCTAGAGTCTCGTTAAACAATTACTATCGTCAGGACTTTTCCATGGTCCCTACCATTTAATAAAAGAAACTTTTTATTTATAATATATTTATTATTTAGCTTCTTCCTTCAAGTTTAACCGTTTTAGTTTAACCCGCCGTTTAACCAACGGCGAAATATCGTTGCGTTTCGGTTGAAGCCTTACTATACTCATTACAGGAAGTCTGTGTTTCAAAATAACTTTATAAAATGTTAAAATTGTTCATATTCGATGCAACTCAAATGAAAAAATGGTCATTTTGTTATCTCTTATGCTGATAACATATGCCGAGCGTCTGTGTATGTTTGAACGATAAAGTAGAAACGGGACACGAGATGTCCCTCGGATATCCGTCAATACTGGATAATTTCTATGGACTGTAATCGCAATCTTTACGATGTTTTTGATAGTTACCAGAAAACTCAAATAACACTCGTACATCGACACGGGGAGCCTTCAACCTTTTTCAGTCTTTTTTGATCCGTCTAAGGTGCAGTCAGTGTTCAAAAGCCGTTTCAAAATTTTTGTCAGCTTTGTTGCTACGTTTTTGAAAAATTATAAACTATATGAACATGGATGATGGAGAATTAGTGCGACTTGTTGACGAATTAGGTATAGCCGAAGAACAGGTTGACAGTGATGATTCATTATTTGCGCCAAGCCATCGGTGTGTACGCAGGATTTGTAGCAACAGTGAATCTAGCGAAGAAGAATCGAAGGATGAAGATGACGAGAGTGACAGCGATGAATCTTACACTAATTTCAGGGAATTATATGTGGATAACGATAGCCAATAAGAGCCGACCCTAAACATATGTCACCGAACATATCGAAACCAATAGAATATTTCGATTTTTTTCACGCACCAATTTTCGGACATGTTTAGAATTGAAACGAATCGGTACGCACAGCAGTTTTGCGAAAATTTTGTCAAACGAATAGATCCACAACACTGACCTAGAAGTAATGGACAATCAAAGAGTTGAGAGCATTTATAGCCGTTTTACTTGAAATGGGAATAACCCGTAGGCCAAAATTTTTTAAGTTACTGGTCACGAAATCATCAATACATCCCATGGTTCGACTAAATATTTAGCCGGAATAGATTCCAGTAATTTTGTAAATTGTTTCAAACAGTGGACAATAGCACATTACCAGCATGAGATAACAAGGAATACAACAGCAAAGTTTGAACCTGTCATTGCTCATCCAAGTAGGACATTCAAATGTCATTACTCGCCAAATTAGCACTTGAGTGTAGACAAATTATAGTAGGCACCAAAAACAGATCAGCACTGACCCAGTATTTGCCAAACAATAGGCCCCACAAATGGGGTATACAATTTTGGATGCTAGTCGATGCGGCCGCAGACTACGGTTTGTCATTTTTTGCCATCGGGGAGCCAAGGACCAACGCGATCAGAGAGAAATAAAAGAAAAAGTTTCCGCTCCAGTAGTAAAAGATGATTTACTCAGTATGGGTAACTACCGTATGAAGAACCCCTTACCACCATAACCTTAACGAGATCTCTGTATGAGAAAAATATCGCAAATAATATGAGAAAAATATACGCAGTATCGGAAAACATATTCCCTCGCAGCTGGAACGAAGATTGGAAGTGAGTGAACATCCTAAGAAATCGGGAAATTCTTCTATTAGCATACAGAGAAAAGAAGTCAAAGAAGAAAAATGTAATTCTGTTGTCAACGTATGAAACAGTCGCAAATAACACGAATTTCGAAAAAAATTCGAAGACGGAATCAGGAAATGGAAGTTGAAAAACCAGCACTCGTCCACGACTTAAACAAATATATAGGAGGCATAAATGTCTCACATATGATGGTCTACTTATATTTGGACAAGAGGGGGACGGTTAAATATTGGAAACAAATGGTATCTTCCATCTTCGCTCGCATGATCCTGAATGTATACATGTTATACCAACACAATACAAGAGGAAAGGTTATGACTCGACTCGATTTTATAGCCAGTATCATTCGGTCGATCACAACAGAATAGATGGCCGACAAAAACATTGATCCTGAAAGTGCATTGAGTCACACATCGCGAAATTCGACTGTGAAAGGGATCCGAAAACTTCCTGGAAGGAGGAAGTTTGCGTCCTTTGTAGTAGGGTGGTGGGTGCCAGAAAAAAACCTTTAATATCAAAAACAACCCAAGAGAAAAGAATAACTTTTATCAAAGGAGTATTGCAATAAATATGTTGCATTCTGGGATACAGTACTGTTTTCAGATGAAATTAAATTCAATTTATTCCATTCCGTTGACAAACGCTTAGTACAGTAAGCGCAAGAAAGATAGCACAACTGAAAATTGTTCATTATTTCCGAAACTACTGGACGCAGGTCAGTAATATGTTCTACAAATTAAACACGTACACAAAAATACATATTTTGACCTAAAACAATTAAGGGTTTTCTAAAAGATTGATATTTTAAGGCAAATTTAATGATTTTTTGGTGCCCAAAAAAGATAGCACATACTGCTTTCCTCTTAAATTAGCGTAGATTTTCCATCAGGTCAGTTTAGTTTCGACTTTCAAATAGCAAACATCAGAATGTAGACGTTCAGGGCAGACTAGTGAAACAAAACAAAACAAAGGGTTTCAGTCTTTTCCAAAATGGGACGAGATAAGATGCTGAGTCACTCTGAAATTAGAATAATTTTGTAATTACGGCGACAAAAAAAGTTTTGCGGAAATTCCACGAATCATTGGCAGAAATCGAAAGATAGTGATGAATTTGATAGCGGATCCGGAGAATTATGGAAAAAAGGTCGACCACGAGTGATATCACCACGAGAAAAGCGTGGAATATTGCAGGAGGCTGACGTTAATACGAAGATACGGAACATACAGTCCGTGATTCAAAAGTCGCCACTTATTCAACGCTGGAAGCTAAAGCAAAAACCACCGTTAACTCCTCTTCACAAGAAGAAGCGTTTAGCGTTTTGCACGAGGCATATTCAATGGAAAAGAAAGTGGAAGCGAGTGATATTTTCGAACAAAAAAAAATTAATTTAGATGGTCCAGATGGCTGGAGATATTATTTTCACGACATCCTCCATCCATTCACGACAGGAGGAAATAATTTTAAGCAAGCGGCAGCATGGTGGAGGATCGGTGATGATTTTGGGTGCTATCGGGTTTAACGGTCGGTCGGAATTAGCGATCATCAATAGCAAAATGAACTCTGATCGTTGTTGGAACAACATATATCTGACGGTCTAATGGCTATCGCAGATACTCTGCTGATTTTTCAACAAGAAAATGCGTCTGTCCATACCGCCAGAAAGGTGAAATCTTTTTTCCAGGGGAAAGACATCGAACTTCTCGATTGGCCGACATGATCAACCGATCTCAACATCATCGAAAATTGCTGGGGACAGCTGGCTCGACTAGTTTACGCCGGAGGAAAGCAGTATGCAACAGTGGATCAGCTGAAAACAGCAATAATTTTATGTTGGGGTGAAATTTCACGAAAATACATTAAAAAATTATACAAAACCCTTCCAAAAAGGATGTACGATGTACTTAAAAATAGTGGAGGTTCGACTAAGTATTAGTACTTAAATAAAGGCTATATTATCTTATCTTTGTTGGTTTTTTTTTTTAATTATTCCCTCGAGGTGTGCTATCTTTTTTGCGCACCTAAAAATCATAAAATTCGCTCAAAAGCCTCAACCTTTGTTATTTTGTTATATTACCTAATGATTTTCAGGTACGAATGTGTATTTTAGTTGATCTGCTTTGTTTGTAGGACATATTACAGACCTGCGTCTAGTAGTTTAGGAAATAATGAGATATTTGTAGTTTTGCTATCTTTTTTACGCGGACTGTATGAAGGAAACCATGCACCGAATTTCACACATAACTTCTGATGTAGACGGTTAACCCTTAAAGTGCATTGTGGGTGCCTGACACCCAACAACATTTTCAAACACGCAGAGATCTTATAGTATCGAACAAAATCGGGTATGTATCGCCAGCAACCATCAGTTCATCGTCAGTGTGTAAACAGCAGCTGCTCAAAGTAGACGTTTCGAAAAAATCCGGGTGTCAAACACCCAGTTTAAGTGCTGTGCCCAGTGGTCGATAATGTGATTTTGGAGCAAATGTTTTTACTGAAAAATTATTGATTTTTGGTAAATTCATAACGTAAGTATAGCATATGAAATGTAAAAAAAAAATTTTTTCATTATTTCATGCTGTTATGCTTTGCAGATGGCTTATAACCTACGCCAGCGCATGGTGCGTAAGAAATTGTTTGAGACGCAGTACGATGAAGATTTTGATTTCGAGGAAAGTGAAAGTTAAGAGGATGCTTGCATGAACATGAACCTGACGATTGAGATGAAGAAGAAGAAGAAACAAATTATGAAATTCCAGAGGCGAAAGAGTTCCGTCCAACAAAGCGAATGCGTGAGAGAGAAAATGAGATTGATAAAAATCCGTTTAGGATAAGAATTCAAAGTAAACTGGCAAGAAGACAGCCTGGATGTCACTACAATAAGACGAAAGGTGGCACAGACACTTATGATTAGTTGGGCCATTCATTCACTACAGCCAGAGGAACTATGGTAAAAGATGGCCATTGAGAAGATTTTTTGCCATGCTAGATCAAGCTGTGGTTAATGCAAGAGTACTACTCATGTGTAAATTAAAACAACGAAGGTAAATTTGACAGAATTACAGCACAAGATTGCATGGAAGGCAAAGGCAGCTATTTGACAGTGCTCGCTTGTAGGGAGATCGGAGGTATAGATATTGAAAAGGGTAGGGCTCAGACATGAGCCTTGGGGAACACCAGCAGGGATGCTTCTTACGGTAGAGGTGCTATCTCGGACCTTTACCTCAATTATGATCTGTCTTTGAGGTAGGAAGCTATCAAATTACGTATGTATGCTGGAGTTTTGTACTCTTGGAGCTTATAAAGTAAACCTTCGTGCCAGACTCTAGCGAAAGCTTTCTCAATATCGATGTTGACCATTCCAACTGATTGCTTTCCTATTAGAGCTGTCTTAATGTCCTTTGAGACGCGATACAGCTGGCGCTCCGTTGAATAGCCGTGTCTGAAACCAAACTGAAAGTTAGGAAGTATGTCGGCATTTTCCACGTAGTCTGTGAGTCTTTTGAGAATAAACTTTTCGAATAGTTTACCAAAGGCTGGCAATAGGCTTATTGGCCTGTGGCTTTCTGGCTCATGTGGATCCTTCCCAGGCTTTAGCAGTGGTACTACAACAGCTTGTTTCCAGGCGAGTGGAAAATAAGATAGTTTGAGGCACGCATTAAATAAGAGGCAAGTGAGCACAATCTCTTTCTTTGGCAGATTTTTCATCACAGAATTAGGAATTCCATCGGTGCCGGGAGCTGTTCGATTCTGAAGTTTTTTAAAGTTGCCTAACTATTTCCCTGGTCTTGATGTAGGCGCCGCACAGTGGTTCCAAATGCCGAAAAGCTGGCCAAAAATCGGAATCATCGAAAAAACGGAAGGTGGGGCGTACATATAGGTTTTCGAGGTCGCTGAATCCGAATCTGATGTTAGTTTTTCAAAAAAATGAGTCAAAAAGTCAAAAACAAGATGGCGGAACAAAAAAATTTTATATTAATTTTGAACAATAAAAAATGCTGTTATAATCGGTTGCTGAATCGAAATTTGACATCAGTTTTACAAGAAAATGCAAAATAAATTCAAAAACAAGATGGCGGACCAAAACAAAAGGATTTTTATTTTAAAAGATAAAAAATGCTGAGTAAGGGGTTTTCGAGGTCGCTGAATCAGAATTTGACATTAATTTTTCAAAAAAAATGTCAATGCAAGTCAAAAACAAGATGGCGGATCAGTTGTGTGTGTCTTAAAAAATGAAACAACATGTCAATCAAAGATAAATATTTTTATTCACAGTTTACAAACTTTTTATAAGTAATTCATCTTCAGTATTCATCATCATCAGAGTGAAATGATTCATCAGAGCTACTATCACATGCTACCCCACTAGAGGGTTGGGACTCAATGTGCTCACAAACAATCAGTTCTCTCGCTTCAGGATCCAGTGATCTTAGAGGCTTACTTGGTAGGTTGCGGACACTTGATATCAATGGATCTGATGCAACCAAAAGTCGTAAATAAACATCTTGCATGTTTTCGGTGCGACTGGTTTTTCGAGCGAAATTCATGCGGTATTGCTTTATAAATTTGTTGCACGACTCTTGAGCTTCTTCAGACATTTGTCCGATTGGCAACAACGATGACTGAATTATTTTCGCACCGTGAATTAACAACTTGTGCACAGTTGTTGGCATGTAAAACCAGGGATATAACTCTACGAACAATCGAGCTGTTCCCAATGCATACTCTTCAAACTTTGTTCTTCAGTACCGCGTTTTGTCCATTTTTTGTTGTCTAATTTATACGAAATGTGCAGAAGACATTCAAAAAAACGAATTTTCGCATGCAAAACAGAGATTCCAAACTTCAAATGATTGTCGTTGATTGGCTTGCTCAAAACGAGACTTAAATCGTTAAACTGTTTGGAAGTACAATTGCAAAGATAGCACCTCATGGATGATGTTGTCTTTGTCAGTGAGTTACATACTTTTCCATCAATCATAGTTAAGGATAATTTAAAAGGTACACTGATTTCTTTTCCGTCAACAATTGTTTCATAAGAAACTAGATTTTTCTCCTGCTCCTCTATTTTGGCAACTTCAGTTTAAGTTGATTCAACAGTTTCGCGCATGAATGCAACTTTAATTGGTCGACAAAATTGTGGAGAAGAAGGACGAGGATTTTTCCAAATAATTGTTTCTTTTTCAACTGAATCATTGACGGAAATGAGGCGAAGCGGAACAAGTGAAATGAAAAAAATATTTGAGTCTGTCATAACACCTTCATCGTCATTATGAAATCTTTGTTTAAAAGTGTTCTGACCGGAAGTTCCGTCACATCCCCATTTACAAATTAATTGCATGTGACGCACATCATCAGCACCAAGGTTTTGAATCACTTCATTTTTAACTCTTAATATTCGCTTTGCAGTGAGATCTAATCACGCTTGCAATTTCATCTCACTGTAAGTTTCAGTTATTGTGTATTCAGTTGTAGGAGGATAACATTCTTTCTTTTCATTCTTAACATTCTTTTTGCTGCAAGGATTTGTTTATAAGACGGATACAATTTACAATTTTTCCGTATACTTGAAGCCCTAAGATTATTGTATACACCTTTGGAAATTTTGTTTTCAATGAGAATTGATAAAGCTTCTTCTTTTGAGTAAGGCGTTTCGCGTACTTCTGTAATAGACAATCTGTACTTTGAAGCAGTTGCCGGCTCACCTATGTCCTTGAGGATTTTGGCTGCATCTGTTTGACCGCTAGCTCGGAGACTCATTTGCGTAGCATACGCTAGTTCATTCGGAGTAAACTGGTCTCGTAACGGTTGTGTTCGTCTACGCTTAGTCCGGTCGCTGGATTCTTCAAACGATGACGAAGGGCGCCCTCGTACTTGCGAACTCGTTGGTGGAAACGCGGCTTGTGATGGGTCAGAGGACGGTACAGGCGCAGGCCCAGAAGGCGCGGGGGCAGCAGGTGATGCCTCAGTGAATTGGAAATCTTCGCCCAACCAAGATTGATTCTCTTTCACGAATCTGTCCAGTGTCCTGTTGCATGCTTCCCATTTTGTTCTCATTTTATAAAATAATTTTCTCAACGACACTTTACATTCGTTAGAAAATATAAACGGCCGTTCGTTTTGATTAGTCAAATGTTCTTGTAATAGATTTAAAAGAACATTATTGTCCTTTTTTAGATTTTCTTTTATGAGATTGAAAATGTTTTGTTTTGTAAAAGACATTTTTTGGGTTATCTGAAAAAACACAATTTTTTTAAATTGACAATTAATATATAAGAAAAAATTACATAAAAAACATCGTTTTCATTGATATACAAACATTCAATCAACTCAAAAAAATGTTTAATTACGTTTTTTAAAAAAAATAATTTATTATTTATAACAAATTCATTATTCATAGTGTTTAAAATGATTGATATTATTTATACTCAACATTCACAAACTTAAACAATTATTTTTGTCGATATTGGACTTCATGTAACGTAAAAAACATATTTTTTGCCATTTTTTAAGCAATTTTTCAAATTACATTTTCTCAATTTCGGGCAAATTCGGGCAAAAGTAATTAGCGTCATAATTTAGTGCTACAATGTCCCTACCATATGCAATTTATTTCAGCCCGGGATCTAGTGGGACTTCCGAGAAAATGGGAATATAATAGTGACATAAAAATGACGAAATTTTGTCAATTAAAAACAATGTCATATAAACAATGTTCAAGCACTTAAAATTTTAAACAATATGTATTTTACTAACCTTAGAAACTCCTCTCTACGAAACAATTCACTTCACCATAAATATTTAATACCAATTTGTCGAAATTAAGTGTTAAAGTCGAAAAACACATGACATTCATTAATTTTAACCTTAACTTCACGACGCCACGCTGCTAACAAGTGTGTATTATTGGCATTGGTGATGCTGCGTTCTTAAAGTACAGGTACCAACCTAACATATGGGACACAAAAAAGTCCTACATTTAGTAACTAGATTTTCCCTATTTTTGGCCAGCTTTTCGGCGTTTGGAACCACTGTGCGCCGGGGGGCAAGTTTGGTGTGTTAGACATACTTTGCACAGAATTATCTATCATCGTTTCTATGATATCATTGCGCCTTTTGTTTGAGATTTTGTGGTAATTATGAAATTTATCAGCTGCTTTTTCTTCACAAGAGTAAGTCTGCTGGCCACTTGCGTCTTGAAGTGGGTAGGGGAGGTTGTGAGATTTGCTTTTGAAAATTTTATTTAAGCACCAAAGTCCCTTGAATTATAATCTAAGCTCTGGAGCATTTGATTCCAGTACTGATTCCGTTGGTTTACATAACTTTGAAGGAGATATTCTACAGTACATCCCCTAATTTTTTTCTAATAAAATATTCCATAGCGGCACAGCATATCAGCATAGAACACGTCAGGGTGTGGGACACCCAAGTGAGCACTTTACGTGATTACACGGCGGAGTTTTGATCTGGGAATGTATGGCATCATCGATTGTTGGAAAACTTGTATTTATGGACTTGTATTTATGGCATAATGGATCAGGGTTTTTATTTCAATATCCTCAAAGATGCTCTAAAAGCCAGCAGCAGGAAGTTGGGTCTTGGTAGCAGTTATGACTTTCAACAGGATAATGATCCCAAGCACACGGCTTATTGTGTGCGTCAATGGATTTTTCCGCAGTCACCAGACCTTAACCCCATCGAGCACCTCTGGGATGATCTGGACAAAAGGATTCGACAGCATACCCTCACAAATAGAGCGCAATAAAAAGTTTTTGACATGGAATGAGTAAAACTTAAACTAATTATAAAAAAAATGGTTCATTCCATGCCCAATCGTCTGAAAGCAGTTACTAGTGAAAATATCTTTATGCTTAATATTTAATAAAATACAATATCCAAATTTAACTTTCCGCGAATACTTTTTTCCATGCAATAATTTCATGAAGTTCTTGTTAAGTTCCTTTGTATATGAATGTTGGTTTGCAGATTTTATTGTTTATTTGATATCTGTTTGAACGTAGAAATAAATTTTGTAAAACATTTTAAGTTGCTTTGAACAACAAAAGGAACAAAGTCGTAATTTATGTTTATAGCTTATCCGCGAATAATTTTTTCCACCACTGTAAATTAATAAAATCGAGAACTCTGTTGCTGATTTTTCATTTAAAATTTAATTCTAAAATTTTACATTAGCTATTTCTTATCAAGTTAAAAATATCCAATGTTAGCAATTCACATACTAACCAAACCCAATCTAGGATTTTGGAAGAGGATTTTATTTCCAGACTGGACGAAATGTTAGAAAATTTTCTTTCTGAGTTTTCGTTCAGTCCTTTCTGGACTGGACGAGGGAACTGAGCTTTACAATCGCAGAACAGAATACGCATCTAAGAAAGCTGTTTAGTTCAGCCTCGTAGGAAATTGAGTATAAATTCGAGTAGAATGTAGCTGCGCTATTTGACTAAGCCAAGACTCGCACCGTATGAGTATATTACACGGAATTTTGAACGCACAGGCAATGCAGTTCATAAGCGGCACTGCCTGTGTGCCTTGAGTAAATTCCCGCCTTCATTCATGTGTTCTGGAAATACCGAATGACGTCGGCACATGTTGACTGAATGTTGCTTTCATAGATACATCACTCTACAGTTTGCACAAACTACTACGCGAGGCTCGTTATGCGATCTCAGCAGTCAATGGAAACGGACGTGGGTTGATATTCGGCGAGTGTTGTGTTTGGATATGAATGGAAGGAATCGCGAAACGACGTGAATATTTCAATTTCTTGTTTACACCCAAAACTGTTGGATCTAATTTACAGCCACTCACATTTCACACATTCTTTGATTGGAAGTGATGTGTGCAAATGTTCATATGTTTATGTCTCGCGGCCGAATGTTGTGTAATTTGTTGCTTTCGCTTATCAACGCGAGGCAACTCAACAACTGCCAGTTCGCTCCGCATGCGAGACAGCCAAACTCGAATCTTGATTTATTAATGATTTATTGCGTGAGGAACAAACGCGATATGTAAAAGTGGAACGGGATAGTTTTGACGAATTTATTCAGCTACAGAGGCGACATAACGGTCAATACACATGAGAAATTAATGTGTTATTCGGCAAGTTCTAGTGTTAACTTTGCTGAAAAAGATCCATCTTGAACTTTTATGTGTGAACGAATGAAAACTCACAAGAATCTCTACAGTCGTTCGCTTTTACGCCTTTTCACGTTTAGATATCGACCGTTTGTTTTCTTTTCCATTCCCTCTAATTACCAACATGTGCTAGGTCCATTAAAACATGTACAGAGATTGAACGTCGTTAAGGAGACAGGTTCTGTACGATCGTTATCGCCGCAGCCCCCCAAAAAACCAGTTCTAGTTTTCATTTTTTTCCTAGTCCCACGGATCTTGCAAAATGAATGACTAACCCAGAGCCATTACAGCCCGAGCAGGAGGAGACGCAGAAAAACGAACAGAAATAAAATTCACTGAGGTGAATGAAAACTATTATGCGTAGGTTAATTAATGGCGCGAAGCCTTTGATCTCCAGGCATAGATAACCAAATAAATGAAGGTATGAAGGCTGGAGGATTTTCAAGTAATTGGAGATCGAATCTGTTCAATTTCGTTCAAGCCATACAAATTGGACATAAGGCACATGGCAACAACATAGTCTCGATTAAACGGTCCAACCAACACACTCAGTTGAATGTTTGATGAAAGACAGCTTGTCGCGTTTGTTGAAGGCAACACGTCCTTTATCTTTTCGATTCATGCATGCTTTCAGATAACATCTAAGAGCTGCTTTCTCTTTGCCTAATGTGAACATTTGCGAAGACTGATGGTGAGCAAAAATGGAAGATTATGGCAGCCTTGCACCGATTCGGATCAACTATGGCTTCACTGGTCATCAAACATCGCGTCTAGACCAACGGTCTAAACTTTCTTCTAAGTAATTTATAGTTGAAATTCCGAGACAGTGGGCTTGGGCAGGCCACTAGACAGTACCCTTCTATTGTGAACTGAAAATTGTTAAGCCTTTCAGTGACACTTCTGACTAAAGATTAAAATAATTCTTTTTTTCTGTTTTTATTTGTATTTATGGTTCAAATAACTTAAAAAATTTCAAGTTTAAGAGCTTCATTCGCTTTTGAAATTTTCAAGAAATCGATTTTGAGATTTTTATATATTTCGATTCTATATACGTTAAAAATCCGCCGTTAAAAAAAAGTTACAGCTACGAGGGCCGGTTGAAAAGTTATGAGCCTAGGGTAGCCCCACTACCGCTAATTACTTGAGTGATAAGTTGCTAGTTGCGTAACATCTAATGAGTATATAAAAAGAACTTTTAGGTAAATAGCATCATTACTCTCTGAGTTATTAAATAGTGAACATCACCTTGTCTGAGTCATCGCTGCACTTAAGGAAATTGGAGTACCGCGCCGTCATAAAGTTCCTTGTGAAGAAAAGAAAAACGGCTAAGGAAATTTTCGAAGAAATGTCTGAGGTTTACATTGAATCTGCTCCATCATCAATCAAACGTTGGGCTCGACAATTCCAACAGGGACGAGAATCATTAGAAGACGACCCGCGCTCAGGCCGCCCAAACACAGCAGTCACGGATGATAACATCGCCAAAGTCAAGAAATTGGTATTGGACAATCGAAGAATAAAAATGTGGCAGATAGCTGAGGAGTTGAACATTAGTAAGGAACGAATTGGTGACATTTTGCACACTCATTTGAACATGAGAAAAGTGAGTGCGCGTTGGGTTCCAAAAATGCTCACGCCCCTTGACAAGCACCGGCGAGTTCAAACATCACAGGAGTTTTTGGACCTCTCTAAGGACAACTTGGAAGGAGTTTGCAGGCTCCCAGCAACTTCTTTTTTTTGGTAATTTAAAGAAGGACTTGTGGGGGCGAAGATTTGGAGGTGAAGACGAATTAAAGGCGGCAGTTGACAAGCATTTTGAGGACAAAAACAAAAAATATTTTTTGTGTGGGTTACAGGCTTTATATAAACGCTGTGAAAAATGTATTGAACTCGACGGGGACTACATTGAAAAATAAATTTTTTTTGAATTCTTATCTCGTGTTTTAATATGTTAGACTCATAACTTTTCAGACCACCCTCGTATATTTGTAACAGCGTATGCCCATGAGTAAAAAACGTTTACGAGTATTGAAATAAGGATTGGTGTAAATTTTTTCAAAGCGAGGAAAAAATGAGCTTTTACTCATAAGCCACAACTAGATCCAAGCAATTGTTGGCTACATTTTGCCAGTTTACGAATCACTTAGTAGTGTTGAGTTGCAGCAAAGATGTCTTGGCAAAAATACTCAAAATAGTAACGAAAGTTACAACAATTTGATTTGGAACATTTCTCCGAAAAGCAAGTTTTCTGGCAAAGATGAGAATGAAGGCTCGAGAAGTAGCCTAGCTATTATGGATCTTATGGGCATCAAAATTGGCGAAACTGCAATGGCTTTTGCACAAAAAGTTGACGAGGACCGTATCTCTCAAGTCAATAGAAGGAGCAGTGAGCAGTCAAAAGAAGGTCGAATTAAGAAGCAAAAAGCTTTCGCCAGCCACTTACAGCAACTATTAGAAAACGATGGTGGATCAAAGGTAAAAGACAAAGTTTTCCACCTTTTATTCAATAAAATTATGGTAAAAAAAAACATTAAACGCGTTTTTCTCGAAACCACCTTCTTCAAACTTGTAGGACATTTTTCTCCGAATCTACTCGACCGATTTTAAAAAACCAAAAAGCATTAGATTACTAATTGAAAATAGTAAACAATAAGCATCTAAAAGTTTAAAAAAATACCCCCTCCCCTTTTTTTACGTGGGTGACTTACCCCCCAAAAAATGCCGTTTTTTCGCATTTTTCAGCAATATACATATATAAACTCTTAAAATATGAAAAAATATGAGCTTTAGAGGCTTATTGTATAGTTTTGAGTCTCAAGAATAGAATCCATTTTGAATTTTTGAAAAATCTGTGACAGGAGGTCCACAATATATTCTACAGTTTGAAAAGTAACTTTTGAATGACACCCTCTACAGCAGCCAAGGCAAACTAAAAATGAAAAAAAATTTTTGTATTCTTTAGAGGCTGTTTAACAATGTCCAAAAGAAATTTCGTCAATAAATATAAAAGTTTGTCATAATAAAATCCTTAAAAAGTGTTTTTTTTTTGGCAATTTCGAAGGCGAATGCCCTCTTAAGACGAGTCCTTCAAATCTGAAAATGCAGGCTCTACTTGTGAAAACACTGAAAACATGTACAGTGACTCCCAAAAAGATCCGCGCAAGTGGGTAATTTTTCTCCTTTCTCATTTTATAAGGCAATAAACCCTTCCGCTACGGCAGTTCCCCCCTCAGAGTGACACCGCTCTACAGACCACCGTGTCGCCGGAGTAGCGGCACTGTACGGAGCCCTACGCCGAAAAGTGTGTAGGGTTTAGGTAAACTGATGTTAGAACTTATATCGTTCGGTGCATCTTCGTCTTTCTCATGACCATACAATTTTGTATGATATAACCATACAAAGTGTTATACAAAAATACTTGGAGATATTTCAATTGTTAACAATAAAAATGTATTTATAAATTAAAAATTACACTTGACACAGGCCGTTACGTGGATGTCGTCTATAAGCGACACTTGTGCACACTGAATGTCGCGTGGATGTCGTCTATAGACGACGCTCGTACACACAGATCATCGTGCGAATGTCGTCTATAGACGACGCTCGTAGCGAAAGGGTTCAAAACGGGATAGCATTTTATTATGAGTGGAACATCACAGCCTTACAAATCGAATAAATAAAATTGTTTCTCACTTTAAAACTGCCAAAAAATAGGAAATTCCTTTAAAAAAAAACACAAAATTTCACCCCTCAAAAAGATCCGCTTAAGAGTTAAATTTTAAAAATAAACAAAAATTTTAAAATGCTAGTATTTTGTTGCGTGTCCGTATTGTCACATTTCAATCGACTTGGCATACTGAAGATGATTTTTCTAAGTATTCCATATCCATTTTCACTCATTCTTCGCGAAGCCTTTTCTCGAGCTCCGCCTTTGAGCAAATTGGCGTGCTATGAATTCTACATTCCAATTTATCCCAGAAATTTTCAATGGGATTACAATCCGTGACTGAGGAGGAGGATGAAGCAGTTTTGGCCAATTATACAATTGCCATTCTTGAACAATGAGTGCCTTATGTTGGGGTCTTATCATTGTCTTCGTAATATTTAGACGAAGCCAAAATGCCCATTATGGCAGCACTTTTCCCCAAATTTTCCTTCAAAATGTCTTAATATCGACGAGAATCCATGATACCATCAATAAACACCAATTTGCCAACACTACGAGTATATATGCATTCCCGAACCATCAAACTACCGTCTCCGTGTTTCACTGTAACACTGAGGTTTATTGGACTCAATTCATCATTGGAATTGCGCTACACCATAACCCGTCCATCCGAGCCAAACACATTAAATTTGCATTCATTGGCATAAATTACATCCTCCCATTAATTGACTTCCTTCAAAATATATTCTTTAGCGAAATTTAATCGCTTTTTACTATTCACTTCGCTGATGAATGGTTGTGTCCGTGCAACACGGCCAGCGTATTGAGAATTTCTCAAAACTCGTCGAGCTGTTTCACATCCTACTTTTGCTTAAACTCTCCAAACACTGCACTCACAATTTTCGAAGCACTCAGTTTTGGATTTTTTTTTCGTTTTCCGAAAGATAGTGCGTTCTTCTAGCGTCGTTAGAACCTTTGGGCCATCAGGAGTATGCTTCAAGTCTAGTCTGCCTTCCTCTTTATACTTCCAGAGAATATCGTAGAAAGTTCTACGTTTAATTTTGAGGCTCAAACATATGTCTGTCACAGTTTTAGCCTGCTCATCACTAAAAACCACCAGCTGGATCTTCTCTGGGGACGTGTTTTTGCCTATTTTAATTTAAAAAGCACAAAGGTTTTTTTTAAGCTATGAACAACACGCGGTTTGTAATCAATATTCGATATGATCTGTTCGGATCTAAAACGACTTTATCATTGAAGGCGATATGCTATGAAGAAATCACTCAAATGTGTTCTTTATACACAAAAGTGCACAATGTTTGCCCAAGTTTCCTTGTTGTGCGGATCTTTTTGGGACGTCATAGTTTTGTGCTTCGTTTTTATTCCGTCGTTTTACTTCATTTTCTATTTTTTTCTATTTTTTTGAGTAAAATGACTGAGCTATTTTTTTTTCAATTAATAATATTTCCTTTTTACTTTTTGTGTCATGGACTAAAGCCTGAATTGAAAAAGAAGGAAAATTTCTTACTTGTGCGAATTTTTTTGGGAGTCACTGTATTTCCTTTGCACAAGCAAAACGGCACTTTACAAGTGTTGCATTACCAAACTGTCCGAAATGGAGTACGTTTTGTACTCCATTTGCAGCATCTTCTAGATTTGCCCCCTGGTGGCAGATGGCTGCTTATTTTCTAATCGATTATTTGCAGAAACTGAAGGCGGGTGCTTTGTGACCATTACTGGTCTTGGAGAACTGTGGCTACTAGCCGGCGATTCAGATCTAGGCTTGTTGACATACGAGGGAACTAAAAGTCCTTGGTACACGGAGCGACGACAGTCTTTCAAGACAAGATGATCTAAATTCGGCCGAGAAGTGGATTGAAGTTTCTTAGAAATGAAGAATGCATTTCCAACTGAGAAGTGGAAAAAATGAAAAGCGAAAAAATACATTTCGATGCCAGCATTTATGAGATTTTCTATCAATTTCCTTACAACTTTTCATTTGTTTCAAAAATTCATATGCGCGTTATAATCCTTCACCACTTTTAGACACAAATTTTCAACACTTCCTCCGATACGGTTCCTGTGACTTACATGCCAGACGTTATAGAAATCATGAAAGTTAGACAACATGTAAACTGATCTTTTGTCTTTCCATTTCACAATGCTAACATAAATGTTGCTTACGCGATAGTCAGATTGTCCTCCCTACAAATCTTTGTCTTCCTTAAGTTTCGGCAAAGACCTGCTATAAGAGTTGATTGTTCTACACGACAGTAGTTGGTCTTTTCGTAAATCTACTTGTAACAGATATCTATTGAAGTAGTTATCGCAATAAACTTTATTGTCTTTGAGGTTCGCACAAAATTTTCTTACAACTTTCCCGCCAACATCGAAAGCTTCGATGGCTGTTCCTTGTTTACCCACATAAATCTCAAAGTACAAACAATATCTCGGTTATACACACATCATCCAAACTATGTTGCAACGTTTAATGCTTGGCGCTTGGCATGTACTATTTAAGGACATTTCTACCTTTAAATTTAACCATGCAATTTTCTCAGATGGTTTACAGTTTCTCTGAAAATTTTTTCGGATGATATCAAACAATGGTCTGATTTTAAATAATTTATCGTAACAGCCTCATTACAAATTATCCATAGGAAGCCTTGCATTTGACACATAAGGTACAGAATACAGAAAGAAGCATAGAACAGTCATGAAACTTCAAAATTAGTCATTTTTATGCTTCCAAGTTCGCGGGGCCGATGAAAAGAAATTTATTTTAGGTTTTTGGTACTATTGAGACAATCTTCGGCATGAGCCGCGTTATTTTCCCACGCGGAATTTGAGAGGCGGATCTGTAATGCTGTGGGCAGCATACAGCGATGGTGGAGAGACACTGGTTGTCATTGTATCACACAGGATAAAAAAACACTATTTCAGTGGTCTCCCCGGACCTACACCAAATGGGGAAAAAAATAGGAAGAGGTATATCAATATGCTCTGCAATATCCAACGGTATCAGAATTCGAAAGAGTGATAAAAGTAGCATCGGAAATCGTCAGCATGGCACCACTGAAAAGCCTAAATAACTGAATGGCGATTTTATACATTAGCAATGGTTGATATATTGGGTTGACAACTAAGTAAATGCCGATTTCAGATATAGATGTCTCATACTCCCATTATTTTGATATCCGTAAATGTCATGATGTTCTTCTTCTTATGTATATTAGCTGTCATTCTTACATAACTTTACCAGCTCATTGAGTGGATATTTAATGAAATTTTTTTACCTCAATATTAAACGAACATTTTCGCCATAGTTTGCTTTATTATTTCCGTAAAAGAAGAAACGAAGTGCAAGCCGTCAAAAAGATGACCAATGTTCATGTCGACCAGTTGAGCTTAATGAAGATGAAATCAAAACCACCAGCGAAGCCGATCATCACGTAACTACAAGAAAGATTGCAGAGAAGTTCTATGTGTCGCATACAACCATGGAGTGTTGGTCACGTTAAAAAGTTGGATATTTGGGTTTCGCACAATTTGAAAGAAATTCATCTGACAACGCGCATTAGCGCTTCCGAATTATTGCTAAAACGCAATGAATTCGATGAAAAAATTGACTTAGTGTAAAATATCGAATTTTTGTTTTTTACTGCACAAAGCATTTCAAAGATTAGTGAAAAGGCGATTAAAGGCTGAAATACAATACTGCGTGACGGTGATGCGTGAGCGCAATGCGATTCTCCCTCGTCGTCGCGCAACGCATTCAATTTACAATGCACGCGATGCGGGGAACATTAATGTTCATATGACAAATGTCAAATAGGTGACGTTCCAAATGAAATTTGAATTGATTTTTGAATTTGAATTTGATTTTTGAAAATTTTTGAATTTGGAATGTTCCTTCGTTTAGCAAATAAAAGCCTTAACTAGGATGCACGAAATTTTCATTCAAAATTCGTTCATAATAACCAAAGTAATTAAGGCAAATTTCAAATTGAATTGAATTTCAAATTTCATTTAAGCGCCATATTGCATTTGACAAACGTCACGCACCTCGTTGCGAGGAATTTTCGTTTTTCCGAAGATTTCCCGCCTCGCATCGACGCATCGCAATCATTGTACGATGTCGCATACAAATGCATGTTACGAAAACTGCTTGACATTTGCTGCGAGACTCTCGTCGCGCTCTCGTATCGCAGTCTCGGACTATTGTATTTCGGCCTTAAATGAAGCTAAACTCTTTGGACGCATCAGAAGAAAAAACTTCTTCTGTCAAAAAAAAAAACATTAAAAAACCTTTGAGCTTTGCTAAACATTACAACAATAAGGATTCCCAATTTTGAAAAAACGTACTTTGAAGTGACGAAACCAAAGCAAACAGAATTGGGCCAGATGGTAGAACAATTGTCCATCGTCCGAAAGGTAAAGCATTGAATCCCAAATACTCTTGTCAAAATAAACGGAAACATGGATAAATTTCAGTTTCGGAACATTTTAACAAAAAAAAAGGAACCATATGCGTTTGACTCTATACCAGTAAAATGGAAATTTATGCATGATAACGATCCTAAACATTCAGCTCGCAAAAGATTGGTTTTCAAATGAAAAAATTAACGTTTTAGATTGGCATGCTCAAAGTCCTGACCTTAATCCAATAGCAAATCTATGGAACGATGTTGAATGCAGGATTGGTCCAAAAAAATTTAAAATTCTGACGAACTTTCTGGAAAGTGAATTGCGGCGTTTGAATTTGATCTCGGATTGGTATAGTTTTAAAATGTTTACTGGACTGAATTTAATGGATTCGATGTTTGGCCTATACAACCGCTATTGCATTTCCCACATATAATTATAGATAACAGATTTATCATATATGTTCGATGATTGATTGGCTGTCTTAAAAAATTAAGGATATTCTATATTGGCCAGACTTGAAGGCGATTTGTATACTATCACTAGCCTAAATCAGAGCGATATTTTTCGATATCGAACTAAAAAAATGTGTAGGTTACCATTTGTCGATTTGTTTTTGTTTCTTCCCTATATTTTTCCTTGATAAGTCCTTGTTAATTATCTCCGTTGGAAAACTTATTCTTTGCTAAAAAAAAAAGCACGGTCAAGGTGAGACATCAGACGAGTGAAATTGTTGCATCAGAGAACGCAGGCTTTCTAATGGTGTTTGACTTAAGGCTGTTTGATTAGTTTTTGGTAGAGGAAAGTAACCAAGTAAGGAAAAGTATCCCTTCAATGGAATACCGCCATTTTTCGGAAACGAACACTCCTAGTTGCAAAAGACAGTGATCTTCTGTCTCTTTCCATTATTAGACTCACGTACAAGTTTCGACTTGTCAGTCGGGCGAACGTTGTGAGTGTGTTTTGTTTTGGCGCTGTAAGAAAAGTTTCTAAGGTACCTTAAAAACTAAGTATTTCTCTCAAACCGTGATTGGAATTAATATTGTATATTATAACTATGCATTGATTACATGTTGATTGTTTCAGAGGTATTTTCTTGTCTGATTTGGTTTAGTAAAAACATGTCAAAACATGATTAGTTTGAAATTTCCGAATATGGACAGTCCGAGGGGTCTAAATGTGATCTATTTCAATCATGATCATCTTGAAGAAGTCTACAGAAGGGTAACTATACTCCGAATCGCATATACAACGTTGACGAAACCGGCCCAACAGTGGTTGAAACCAAGATACCCCAAGTTATCGATTGCAAAAGAAAACGACAAATAGCTTCACTTACTTCAGCTGAAAGAGATTCATTAATGACAATAGTTATGGCTATGTTACAATAACGTTACTGGCCATTTTGTGCCTTCTTACAACATTTTTCCCAGGAAAAATATGAGCGAACAGCCAATAAGAGGTAGTCCTCCAGGTGCGGTCCTCCTACACCAGGATGGATCCAAACGCAAATACTTACAGATTGGTTTAAGCATTCCATTAAACACACCAATCCGACCCCAAAATCGAAAGTCATATTGATCTTCGATGGACATTATTCTCACACTCGAAACATCGACGTTATTGATATTGCAAGGGAGAACAATGTTAAAATTGTTTCCATACCTCCACACACAACACACAAACTTCAACCTTTAAATGAAACTTTTATGGGACCACAAAAACCTATTATAGCAAAGAAATACGAATGTGGATAAGAAACAATAGCAGGCCTACGAACTTTTTGGCAGATCTTACTTGAAAGGGCAAACAGGGGAAATTGCAGCGAATAGCTTTCGCGTTACAGGCCTTAGGACATTGAATAAAAACATATTCAGTGAGATCGACTACCTTATTGCCCAACAGGATGCAGTTAAGGATGGTTGCACAATCAATGCCACTCCAACAAAATCATGCTCCCAGTCGAAAGAATCATCAACAAACGATGCAAGACCATCTGATAATAGTTTGATTATAACTGAAACTTCTTTCACACCAAGACAAGACACAGAATTTGATGCAAAACCCTCAACTTCCAGACTTGCTCACAGTACTCTAAATGTGGTGTTGCCCTTTGAGAAAAGTAATTATTGCTGAAATAATATCTTCTTCATGTAAAAATCAACTCAATGACGGTAATAAAACAAAGGTAAAAGAAAAAATGAATAAATCATCAAAACAAAAAAAAAAACCGAGAGAAAAGAAAACCAATGGAAAGCTGCAGAAACAGAAAATCAAGTCTCAAAATAGTCCCATTGATTCAGACGTTGAAGAAGAAATACATTTTGACAATAACAGTGAGCGTGATGCCGTCATAGACCTGGAAGCTTCTGACTTAGAAGGTGCAGAGTGTATGTTCTATAACAGCCTGTTTTCTCAAGATATTCGAGGAAAGACAAGAATTAAATGCCTTATGTGCGGGCTAGTGCAGAGTTCGATACATGGGTATGTCATTTTTGAAGGTAACTTAAGTACCTTTTAAAATTGACCACAGCACCAAAAAGACCAAAAATAAAGGTTTATTATATTTGGGGTACCTTTTCCATAATGAGGTAGCTGCATGAAATGGTAAATATTTCCAACTAATCCAATGGTAATATCATAAGATATCTATACCAGAAACCGGCATGGTTTGCAAATTTCGATTCAAAATAGCTTTCTCAATATGATCTGCCATAGGTGTCATAATTTGACGTAGAGGGGAACACAAAGCTGGCTCTTTTTCCTGTTTTCGGTAAGTTTTATCGAATTGTCATTTATCAAATATCATTTCCGTTTTCCCAATATTTCTGGACATGCTAGTTTTTATTTCTGGAAGCCACAAAATGCTAAGCTATATCCAAAGAATTCTACTAAGGTATATTCAAAACCATGTTCGTTGCCTCAAATGAAATAAGGGAGCAGTTATTTGAAATACTATTTCTAACTTTTAATGGTATTGCATTGAATTTAGCTGTTTTATCCGTTTTGTTTCCAAAAATTTTATTAAAATTTGACTAAAAGGGTCTCAAAGAACTTGCCGAACAGTCCATTCTACCAAGCAATAGAGTTTTGAGGCAATCGGGTTCATATTCATGAGTCGAAATGTTATTTCCTGAAAAAAATTAGTTTGGAGGTTTCTTGTTCAAATTTCTTTAAATCTGGTTAAGAAGGAGAGAAATCGTGCATGAAAAACGGGATGCCCCTGTAAATATGGGACACACTGTATACAAAGCAACTCACAATTACTCTTAATATCTCAATTGAAGTCGTTATATTATTCTTAGAATTAATTAAATTTCGCACTAACGCTCAAAATTTGCGATGTGAATATTGGCTGGGCTAACCATCTGGGACTATATTAAAAGATGTTGTTATATCCATAATTTAATCAGTTTCACGGTCATAAACGAAAAAAAAAGCATTTTCCAACTATTATTAACCCCAACATCAATCGCCATCCGATTTCACTCGTTTTGTCCACAGCTATTAAATCATTTTCATTGAACATTTCCACCCAATCGACCAGAACTATTTTTAATAATCCAAAATCTTTGATTGTGCCAAGCCACGACGTAGCTGAGGAGGAGAGCCAAGACCAAAAATCGTAAGTCATGATTTCATTTCCAACTTTTTATGAATGAAAAGACCGGTTGGCTGCTGCGGAGCGACGAGCTGGTGTGTACTATCGAGCTCCTTAGCCGCTCTAGCTCCTTAACGTGAAGAATCTTTTCGTTGGTTACACAAACGACCAAAGACCCAGCAAAATGCTGATTCAACCCGATTCCAATTTCCCAAGAGCAGTCGCGGCTTGATGATCAGCAAACAAAAGCTGTTTGGTGGTGATACGACGACGAGCAACGGCAGAAGTCAGAATAATGCTAACATTGCATACATGCGCTTGAAGGAAGGCTCTCAACGAGCTGCACTGATCCCAGCAACAACAAAAGCAACAATAGCCCAGCAACTGACACAAAGTACTACACAATCGACAACTTGAAACTCGTCAACAATTCGAAAACACAAATCAAAGAAGAAAACCAGGGAGAAGATTAAGCGCACGAAACCAAAAACTGGGCTGATGTTCACATGTGATGTTGTGTATCTAGGCTGCATGTGGTTGTAGATGTAGCACACAGTTCTGGTCGTTTCATTCATGAATTACTAAAAGCCAATCCGTCCCGATGAATGAATAAACCAACGAGCGAATGAATGAATGAAATTGAGAATGGAAATCAGAATGAGCGCTGCATGTTGTCATTGGCGGGGAAAATAGGGGAGTCAGGTTACAATACGTTTCTCACTAATCGTCCCGACTAACCGTCGTACACACACGTGAAACGGATCAAATTCAATGGTTGAATGGAAGTCGTAGGTGAATAACTGTCGTTTGTTTTGAATAACGAGCGAAGTCAATGAAGGTGTATAAGGGTTCACGCATTCTTACACTTCGCTTTTCCACATGCTTCCCTTTGAAAATGACGAAAATTTCGCATAGTTATGCGGTCGAAATTCTTGAGGCAACAAAATTACCAGCTGGAATCACAATTTATTAGGGTTGTATTCCTTTAATTTTTCTAAAACTGGCATTGTCAATGTGTATCACCAGATACATCCTTCTAAATCTTCGATTGAAATTCAACAAACTCCAGTCCTATAGGACGACCCTTTTCGTGACTATGCCGTTACATATAAATGTATACATATTAGGTGTATAAATATGAAATGCGGATTTTACTAACAGATGACATAACCATTACATATGGTTTGTGTCGGGGATAACTAATATGGCATTTTTTAGGGTAAACATCTGTCAACAAATTCCAGTATGTCATAGGTTTTGATTGTACAAACAACATAGTTTTTTTGTCGCTTCAAAAATGTCGAATTACTTGCCAGACAAAGAGGTTTTGCGGAGAAGTCTAATAACCTTCTTTCATTTGAAGAAAACGTCAGCAGAAACTTATCGATTGTTAGTGGAAGCATATGGTGAACATGCCCCAAGCCAAGACACTTGTGAACGATGGTTTAAAAGATTTAAAAGTGGCGATTTCGATGTCAGCAACAAAGACCGTGGAAAACTACCAAAAAAATTCGAGGATACAGATTTGCAAACATTATTGGATGAAGACAACACACAAACTTCAAAATAGTTGACAAAAGCGTTGGAAGTTACTCAGGCAGTCATTTCACAACGTTTAAAAGCCATGGGAAAGATCCAAAAACCTGGAAAATGGGTGCCGTATCAATTGAAAGAAAGAGACATCGAAAGGCGAAAAACCATTTGTGAAATTTTGGCTTGCCAGACAGAAAAGAAAAATTTTTTCGCATCGGATTGTTACTGGCGATGAAAAGTGGATTTATTTCGACAATCCCAAGCTGAAAAAATCATGGGTAGACCCAGGCCAGCCATCAACATCACAACTAGTCCGAAGTATTCATGGAAAGAAGACTTTGCTGTGTATTTGGTGGGATAGTAAGGGACCTTTGTATTACGAACTGCTGGCTATTACTGGCAAACGTTACCGACAACAACTGATCAAATCGAACCGCGCACTTAAGGAAAAACGACCAGAATTTCACCAAAGACATGATAAAGTCATTTTTCAACATGACAATGCTCGGCCGCATGTTGCAATACCTGTCCAGAACTACTTGGGAAACATTAATTGGGAAGTTCTGCCCCACCCGCCGTATTCACCAGACTTGGCTCCGTCTGACTACTACTTGTTTCGATCGATGCAGCACGGACTTTCGGAACAGCACTTCCATTCTTACGAAGAAGTTAAAAATTGGCTTGATGAGTGGTACTTGGACGGAAGTTGACAGAAAGATGGGAAAAAGTCGTAGCTAACGATGGCCAATACTTTGATTATTGAATTCATTCGTTCTGTTATTCAAATAAATGCATATTTCAAGCAGAAAAAATCCGCATTTCATATTTACACACCTATTATATAAATTAAACATATCTCTGAGCGCCACATAAAACATACCCTAACCGTGTCTTCAATAACATAAATATTTTCTTAGGCTTATGAGGCGCATCAGTGCTATACCGGATGCAAAAATCCTGCTCGAAGGATATTCTTCTTCATTACATCGGGACCAAGTATTTCCTTGCTCCACTGCCGACTGTTGAGGGCGACTTTATGTCGCTTGATTCGTACACTACTGAAGGTTTGCTCCCCTAGAAAGTCTGATGTAACGAATTCACCCCTGGTTACTATCAAAATACATCTTGACTACGATATTCTTAATGCTTTTGACGCGTGTGGCGGTAAGACGACGCGTCACCACAAAAAATACAATGAAAAAGTACAATTCAAAGAATGAAAATAACTTACCGGTTGCTAATTGCCGGAATGGCGGCGTCCACGAAGAGTCGGCGGAGGATGGTGAGGAAAGGTGGAAGATGGGCAATGGGGATGAGCCGACTCCTGCAGCCCTTTCGGGATTTGGAACATTGATTTCGTGGTCGGCAATAGACTTTCCTCGAGTTATTCGCACGAAAAGCGAATAGAAAACAGTTGCACGATTAGACTGAGAATCTGAATGTCAAGTAAGAAGCGTAATTTCGGGGATTCCCGCAACTATCAGAAGACACGGTTGGAGATCACTATAGACACGCGATGCTTTTCCTTCAAAGGTTGAACAACGAGAGAGAGAATAGAAGGATGACAGCTGACGGCTGTCACTGAAAGAACCAAAAATGGCGCGATTGGAAAACGGACGCGATCGGAAAATTGCGCGATTGAACGAGTCGCGACTTAACAGCTTTTTTAAATGTTTCCAATATTTTCGAAAATAGAGTACACTTCATTTTCGAAAATTATCAATTGTGTGTATTTAAAAAAAAAAAACGTTTACATTGTTTTCGCATATGGCTACCCAGCCCGAAAGCCCGAAAGAGGGGCTTTCTTACGCATACATTTGTAATTCTCATTTGAATCTTGGAATTTCGACGATGTGTTGAAGTCCTTTTTCAGCCCAAAAAAAACATCTAGTTTTACATGTTTTATACGTACTAAAACTGTAGCACATTGAATTAAATTGTACTAAGAAATTGTACTTGTATATTTATTGTACATCGTCTATTTGATATTTCGTATGCATACTTCAGTGCATTTATTGCACTGCATATGCCGTGTGATACTGTGTGCCGTGTGCCACGTTTACGTGTTGTTCTGCGTAGGTTTTTACTATGCATGCACTGTACTGCCTATTGATTGTACTGTGTGTTCTGCCTATGTGTTGTGCATTCTACTGCGTTTGTATATTACACTAAATGCATTGTAGTGCGTAGGAATTGTACTAGGTATGTATTGTACTACGAATGTAGTGTACTGCTTATTTATTGCACCGCATTTTAATTTTATTGAGCACGCTTGTAGAGTTGCAGATTTATCGTACAATACTGCGTACGTATTGTACTAGGTTCATGTACTGCTTATTTGTTAAACTGCTTACTGCGTGTAGAATTGCAGATTTATCGTACAATACTGCGTACGTGTTGTACTAGGTTTGTGTACTACATATTTGTTGAACTGCTTACGAGTTATACAGCGTATTACGCAGCGTATACAGCACAGTACAATTAGTACTGTGTATATGTTGTACTAGTCATGCATTGTTCTGCATCTATATTGTACTATGTAGTGTGTACGCAGTGAATGTAGTGTACTACGTAGGTATTGCACATCGAATGTATATGCAGTACAAAACATACGCAGTTTTGCGTAAGTATTATGCATCGTATGTTTTGTACTGCAACTGTAATCTAGGGCATATGTATGGGACTGCGAAAGTATTTCAATGCGTACGTCTTGCACAGCCTATTTACTATATTACGGATGTGTACCACGAATGAATTGTACTGCATGTGAGATTGTGTATGTATTGTACCGCACATGAAGATTACTGCGTATCTATTCTACTGAAGATGTCTTGTATGAATCCCTAATGCACCGTGTCGTTTCGCCACGTTTCGTTATGTTTGACTACGTTTCATTAAGTTTCGTTAAATAAGTTTTATGACATTTCCTTAAGCATCTCTAAGTTTGGTGAAATTTCGTTGAAATTCGTTGCAGTTTGTCAATATTTCTACAGCTTTGTCAATTTTCGTTCGAATTTATTTAAACTGATTTGAATTCGCTAATATACATTCAGTTTTGTATTGTTTCATTAATTTCGTTAATTTTCGAAAAAAATCGTTACAATTCTTCAAGTCGCGCTAAATTTCGTTGTTTCATTAACACGTTGAGCGTCACGCGGTTTTATAGCGACTTCCCCGTCAGGCTGCGCGCGCAGGTATCGTATCAGTCACCGGTGGCCTGAACGGAAAGGTCGGTGTCAATCACCGGTGACTGACGTGGCACTCAACGTGTTAACTCTAATGAAAATTCGTTATTTATCATTGCAATTCTATAAGTTCCGTCATGTTTCGTTAGAATTCGTCAGTTTTCGTTACAATTCGTTAAGTTTCGTTCATTTTCTTTGAATTTTGTTCAATCATTTCATGGAATATCGTTTGAGTTATGTAAAATTCAGTAAATTTCATTGAAGTTTGTTAAATCTGTTAAATTACTCAATGTTTCGTTGGGTTTCGGTAAGATTCATTAAAAATTGTCGAAATTCGATGAAGTACGATTGGTTTCATTAAGTCTCATGAAATTTCATTGAGATCCTTTAAGATTCGTTTAAATTCGTTAAATTTCTTTTGAATTCGTCAAATTGAGTTACAAATCCATACGTTTCTGAAAATTATGTTCAATTTGTAAAGCTTCGCTAGGTTCTTTTGTTATATTTAAATTTGTTACAATTCGTTAAAAATCATAAAATCGTATTAAGTTCCCTGAACATTCCTTATGCTTTGCTAGTCGTAGTTAAAAATCGTTAATTTTCCATACAAATCTTGAAGTCCCGTTAGTTTTCGTTTAGTTTGGTTTCATTAAACTTCGTGGAAATTCATTATGGTTTGTAGAGTTTCGTTAAAATTCGTTGTTTCATGAAATTTCGATAAGTTCCGATACTATCCGTCCAAAATTCGACAGGTTTCGTCAAAAAGCCTGTATGCTTTGTTAATATTCGTTAAGTGTCGTTGAAATGGATTAAGTCTAGATACATTTCGTTAATTTTCGTCGAGTTTCGTTGAATTCCTTGAAATTCGTTAAGTTTTCCATAAGTTTTGTTATGATTTGTTATGTGCGTTTTTCTGGAAATAAGGAAATTCCGAAGAGCGAGGAAAGATGATCTCTTTCTCATAGGAAAAAAAATTTGGAAATGGGATTTGCAGGAAGGTTACTCAAGTTTGCATTATTTCAAACGCAACGATATAGGATTTTTTAATTTTTTCAGCGATTCCATTTTTGAACCTTTTAAGTTTTCATACTTCTTATATTTTCTGGTGGGAAATTATCTGAGAGAAATCCTTTACGAAAATCCATTTTCGAAATTCCACTGCATATTTTGTTAGATATTGGTGAGCGGGAGTATCTCATTCAATTCTTTCATCACTAAGGAGTGAAGTCGATTGGGAGTTTAAGATGACATACAAAAGTGGTCGAGTTCATTTTGAGAAGCCCATAAGGGATTGTTTGTAGCCCATAAGGGAACTCAATTTCTATTCAAAGCACCAATTGATTCCACTAGTGTCGAAGAAGTTCTTTAGAATTATTATTGAAAGCCTCATTTAACTAGAATTTTTTCAGGGTTAAGAAGCTACTTGCAAAAATATGCAAAATATGTCATCGCGGTTCATCTCCGAAGGCTTGGCGTAAACCTTTTGCATCGTATCAACGGTTTCATCCAAGTTTCACTTTTCAAAGCATGTACGAAAAGAATGGTTGCATGAAGAATGATGCATTAAAATGAGAAGAAGAGCAAGAAGCTTCCTTCAGGAACGTTCTTCATAAGCCCTATTAGAACAGAAATGGCGGACACAGAACGAATGCTCGGTGTATAAGATTTATAGTTTCATCGTAATATATGTAAAGTCAAAAAGTAGTAATGAGGACAGGATAAGCACAACGTTTTTTAATCCTTAGAGTTGATTGTTATTGTTTTATCTACCGCTTACCTAGAATGCTTAAGGTCCTGCTAATCGATTGAGTAAAATTCCAGTAATAAAGATGTTGTCTATTTGAATTAAAAAAGACAACACCTAACTTTGTCTAGTACCATCGCGAATAACATGAACTAAGCTATCAAGCTGAAATTTTGTTGAATTTCTGTCTTAGAGCAGATGTGTTACGTTCGATAATTTAAAGCTCTGAAACTTCCGCACCGATTTCCGCTTCAATTTTATACACAGTCAATTTATATCTATATTTTCCGCCGCTAAATGCTATAAAACGTCGAAAGAGACAAATATCGTAAAAATAAATTGTACTTACCCAGTGATGCTTCCGGATCTGACAAGTCTGAAAGGCTTGGGACTTTTTGGATACTACGCGGTCCATCTTCGGGTTCTTCTTTGATAAATGTTGAAGTGCTCTGAAAGGAAATATGCGGGAGAAGTTAGACAGTTGAAAACTGAAGAATTGGTAGTAATATTCCGACTTCTGTGAGTGATCATCGGAAATAAAAAGTTTCATAACAAATAATTTGAAGCGGAAAGCACAGGAGGACTGAAAATATAAAGTGAACATAGTGAAGGTTAAAAATACTTTTGTCAAATATATCTGCATTCATTTATTCGACGAATTCAAATTTTAGTGATTTTCGCTTCTTATTTGCTATACCAGTGGACAACATCTTAAGTCAAACATCATATTAGTGTGGGAATGTACCAATTGCTTGTGATTTCTTTTCTTATTTTATTCTTCAACAATATCTTCATCAAGGCTAATACGTTTTTCATAGTTTCATCGTTTTGAATTTTAAATTTGTCCAACGTCTTTAAATACGCATAAACAGCATTGGCCATATCCTCGTTGGTCGTAGTGCCTTATGTCATTTTTGAAATTGGGGAATGGTGATTGTTTTTGGGGCCTAAATATGGCGAATATCAAGATAGGGTATGACATCGGCCTTCAATTGATCGATTTTGCCGTCTCAACGACCGTATCATTGGCCAGTTGTGATCTCTCATACGCTGCAACAACCGTGCATTGGGTTCTCCAATGATATTACTCAATAAGCCATGAAAGAAATCTTGAAAATAGCCATCATAACCTTTTTCACCGAAACACTTATTTCTGACATTTTTTGGGGTTGGGATCCAGCCCAATGCTTTGAGATGTTTTGTGACGGGTGTCTACTTGTCAACTCAATTTTCATCTAAAGTTTCGCAACAAAAATTCCAGGATTTTATCTGCAGAGCGCACGATTTGTAGTCGAAACTTCCCCTCCGATTTTATTTTCGGTTTGGGAGTCAACAAATGCGGCACCCTCTTTGCACAAACGAGATAATACTGCGGACTTGTTCGTTTGACATATGTTTGTTTGCTGTGGCGCAAGCGTTCACGGTTGAAACTGGGCCGTGAAGTGCCTCATTGTAAGACCAAAAACCTGCAAATAGGTGTACTGGACAGAATCAGGCTTGAATATGATAGATTATAACGTAGTAACAAATTCTCTTCAGAATGTTGTTTTCTTCCTTTTAACACCATAGACCTTCTCGGGCCTTCGCTTCCTGCAACAAGTCCCTCCAACTGTCTTGTGGCATTTACGACGTTCTTCAATTTTGAAATCCGAGCAACGATGTACTGTCTTCGACAACTGAGCCAGACCAGCGTTTCCTTGATTTCCCCACTGGTCTCCACCCTTCAGTTCTCGCAACGAACAGCTTTTGGGGTATCCGTTTTTCGGCCATATAATTCATATGGCCAGCCCATTGCAGCGTCATCAGTCTTACAATTGTTGAGACCTTCGTCTCTTCAAATATTGTATCAAATTGGTCGCCGTCTAGCTTCGCTCCAATTATCTGTCTCCAATTATCTGAGGACCCATCGCTCAAAGGGGTTCAATACATTTGCGTATGGGTTAGGGTCCCTGTTTCTCACCAATGGCAGAGCACAGTTCTTATCACGGATTTGTATACTTGGAGCTTTGTCTTCTTGTGTCTGCAGCTGGTCTTCATAACTGTCAGAACTGAATAATAGTTTTATTTGCGAGCTTTATTCTTCGACGTATTTCGTCTTTTTGACCAGCGTCTTTCTCGATATTTTGTTGCCTATTTGTCAAAATATTCAATACTGTATAATCGTATTGTACTGTGTAATAAAATAGAGCCGATCGATGCGTCCCGGCCTGTGAGTTGGCACCTGACGAGAAGCGGTAGGGATGCGTGTTCGAAACCAGCTTGAACTCTTTCCATCTTTCTAAAATATTAATTCACTTTCGAGATATTCGAAAAAATTTGATCAGAACTTCCGCACCCATGAGTCTTCGCTGAGTTAGCTTAGCAGGGGTATAAATCACTTACAATGTTGTAAGTGAAAATGGAAAAATTAATCTACCAGAAACTTCTGAAATTCAATACTGTGTTCACCATCTGTGATATTTTGGATGTTTGAGGTATTTTTCCCTGACTGCGTCATGAGAGTTGTATTATCTTCTTTGAATTGTTGCCCCACCAGTTTTTATTCGCTATGGAATTCTAGGAAAGCTCTTTCGCGGATATTTTCGAATAGGCTACTTAAAATTGGCTACTTTCAACTTGGATTGATTTATATAGCGGTGTGCCTCTTGTATCGAAAGGTAGCTTTCTTATACATATTCCAAAGCCAGATTAAATAGCAAAGAGGCCAGCCCACCTCCCTTCTTTAGCCCGATATTTGTGTCAAAGGCGTCGATGAGTTGCTTATTGATACGGACCTGGAAGGTTATTAACGTCTCTGTCATTTTGGTAAGTCGGACTAATTTGGTTGGGATACAAAAGTGAAGCATTTTTTGAAACAGTACGTTATGGCCAATTCTGTCGTATGCTTGCGTAATGTTAACGAAAATCTGGCAAACGTCTATGTTGGACTCCCAGCATTTCTCAAGTGTTGACAGTAATGGGTCTATCGTCGATCTGTCAGCTCTAAAGCCAATTTGATGCTCCTCCGAAATGGTGTTGACGTATGATCTGATTTTATTTTCTAAGATCCGAAAATCCATGCTGGAAAAGAACTTGATTTTCTGTTGATTTTCACAATAATGCCAGCTGTACGGCTTATAGTCCAACTTTGCCATTCCGCATTCAATTATATTTTAATGGGGTCGAAATCGTCTTTATACATTGACAATCCTTACAGAAAATAGAGACTAAGTTGTTTTGAGGGATTTATTTGACTGTTTATCATTTTCTGAAGGGAGACTTGGCTTACCGTAGTTAGAATAATTGTTCCCTATGTAGCACTGAATTCCAACCAAGGAAACTTTCAAAACTGAAAATTGAAATTTCTTGCCGCGCTCAAATACATACTGTTGTAATCCACCTCTCAAGTGTGGCGATTCCGATAGGCTGACACACTTGAGAGTTCTTAACACCGCGGTGTTAAGAACACACCACGCGGTGTGTGGGGAGTTTTAAGGAGTTAGTCGTTGTTCGAAAATGGAGGAGGTTTGTTTTGCGCTCCAAAAGTAGAGAACCGGCCGGGGAAGTTCTCTTCGCGTGCTTCCAACAACAAGTATCGCTGCGTTTGTAATTGTGCGATTTAACGTTTGTGCTCAATTTAACCTAGAAAAGTGCGGCTGCAATTGATTCAAAGTGAATGGAAAAGGTAAAGTAAAGATATACTTGCAATGTCCCGTTCGGGAAATCGGGTTTTACGGTGGCTGGTTCACTAATGGAACCGGAGCGGAACTAAAGGATCCGACCCATGTCCGCACACTTCGCCGCACTGAGCTAGTCCACCAGCAGCAATCAACGTAGTGAACTTCCGAGTGGCTGAACCGTTGACCTTTGGGGTACAGTTCGTTGCCACGTCTCTGTGCGAGGTCGACTCGTGCTGCAGTCGTCGTTTAAATCCATTTCAATACATTGCTCACATACTTTGGCCTATCCATAAGCACCAAAAGTTCAAATAATTCAAATTGCTACAATGGTTGGAATTTTGACCACAATGATTTGACATCCTTTTGACTTTAAATTTAAATGAAATTATGGTATGCTGAGATACCGAATTTCAAAAAACGGAAAAAGAAGAAAAGGATTAAATTAAAGCAAATTATACGTGATTAAGTAATACTACTTTGAAATAAGTGTATGAATCATAGCTCAATGTAAATGAGCGTGCAGAGGAGAGTGCACTGATAGGACAAGAATAAAACATTTGATAAGTGAACAACAAATATAAAACAAGTATATAAAATACAATTACTTTCTAAGCAGATCGCGTGTGCAGATAACGTATTTGAAAGTCATTGCTTCGAAGGCCATTGAATTCCGAAACCGAAAGTTAATTTTAACACCATACGTGCTTGCATCCAATTTGGCATTGAACCCTTTTGCAAACATTAATATGCCAATAGGGATAAACATACATTAGTTTTTTTGAATTCATAAGCAAAGTTATTTACCCCTCTTTTACCCCTTTATTCAAATGTCATACATAGAAACGTAAAGTTTTTTTGCTTAGAATTTCTGGGTACAACAAAGATAAGATAACAGAATTGAAAAAATTGATAGAATTTTTTCAATTTTATTATCTTATCTTTGTTGGCGTTTTCAGTATTCCTTCAAATTATGGCCACATCATATAAACATTAAATGCCTGATAAAGACACTTTTGCACACGTATAAGACTTTCGAATGAAGCGAAACCATTTTTTTTTTTTTACCAATTTTTGATTACATGTGAATTTAGCATTTACACTAATGAGCTGAGTTCACCGCTTTTACTGCTTTCTTTAAGTATCAAAATCAAGTCATTTGACTTTTTATCTTCTTCTAAAAACAAGGAGGTAATGAAATGTATCTTTTAGAATAATTTCATCATATGCAAACATAAATTCCTGTGTCTATGACCACTTTTTGTAAACAAAAATGTAAATCCCCGACATAACAACCACTGATAAAACATATTTACTCAACAGCCATGTGCGTGTATTTTGCACTTATTTTATGATATCTATACATTAAATGATTTCATATTTGAATTACGCTTTTATTATCAAAACTGAACGCTGTTTTCGGTGTAATTTTTGTGATATCATCACCCTCTAGAGACAATCAATCAAGCCACTATATAGTATCTATGTATAGTATATGTAGACTAAGATGTTTTTAGTGAAGACAACAATCAAGACGGGCAGACTAGATAGTAATTGAGTTGACAATAGAGTTGATATAAATGATCCTTAGATTGCTCGGAGCCGTAAGTGATGTGTTATATTGAAATACATTCAATGAGTCTCAAAGGAGATTTGTAATATTTTATAGGATATTCCACCAAGCCAAAGGAGGAGTAGCTATGGTAAAATTTGTTACACAATTTATCAGCGAAATATTTATTTTACATTTATTAATTTATTATTAACTTATACTTTTATACTTTTTACTTTTATTTCTAATTCAAAGGACAGACAGCGTAAATGCTGGATCTCAAATGAAATTTTTCCGTATGTCAAAAAAAAAATTGTGTAATTGAAAAAGCACGCGAAAACATCATCTTCACAGTGGAAACAAAAAGGAACAGAGAATTAATATCCTTTGACACACTTGGCCAAATAGTTATGGTGCGCCAATGTTAGTAAGAGACATAAGCGTCGAACTCAACTATCTGGTTTGCTAAGTACAATACAAAATACTGAGAAAATTCACCTGTAGAAACGAATGACGTAACGAATATTCGCATTTTAATTCACATTCACAAGAAATGATTCGAATTTTTGGCAAATGTATTGGGTCGGCATCTAAGTAATTGCTGATTTCAGTTATAGATGTCTCTCAATTCCATTTTATATGGCATCCGTATATGTTATGATCTTCTTATTTGTGTTAGCTGTCATCCTAACCTATTCAAGTTCATTGCATAGATATTTATTTAAAGTTTATTATTACCTCAATATTAATATGTCGTGCAACAATGAACATTTCCGCCACATTTTGCTTTATTATTTCCTTAAGGGAAGAACGTAGTGTGAGCCGCCAAAAAGTTACGTGATGCGTGTGGTAATGAAACCCTTAAAGAAAGACAATGACGATATTGGTTTGAACAATTCCTTTCAGGAGATTTTTCTCTTAAAGATGACCAACTTTACGGCGACCAGGTGAGCTAAATGAGGATGAAATCAAAACCATCATCATAGCGAATATTCACGTAACTACACGGGAGCTTGCAGAGAAGTTAAATATTTCAGAAATGATTTTCTTTACCATGTATTCGTCCCTTACTGATTGTAAGAGCCTCTGCTCTTCATTTGCAAGTCGCTCTGGCGTGCACATGTCGTTGTAATTTTTTTTAACATAATTTTGTAGATGTCATTGCTTATGGATCCCTCTCAGAGCCGATATCTCCGCACGTTTGTGTAGTCGCCTGAATGGTCTCACGGCGTCTTAGCTAAGCAGGGAGGCAATGCCAGGGTTGGCACCAGCCCATATGGGAACAAGTGCTTAGAGCCAGACGATATCTTAACCAAACCTATACAACCAACTAAACGGTGAGAACTCCGAACGTTTTCTGAAGACTGCCTAGGTTTTACCGGAATGGAGACATTATGATCGTCAGATTGTGACCATTGACACTTAAGTGTCAACTCGGTGCTACCGTGCGAAGCAACGTTGTCCAAATGATTGCCAGTCCACATCGTCAATATCAGTCAATCAGTCGAATCGTAGTTCATGTTTGGGTCGTATTTCCTAACGTAGTAGTATAGTAATCCTGCGTTTTCTCGCGAATATAGGGGGGGTGGGGACTCCTGAAAGAATACTATTATTCAGGAATACTGAAGTTTTTAAAAAAGCTGATGTTGTAAAATATAGTGAAGATGGTACTCAAAACATCATCCGCAAGGGTATACAATACATGTGATTGAAAGGCTTTTTACGGGAATGATATTAGTCCTTATGCACAAAAAAAGACTCTACTTTCACTACTGCCAAAATTCAAAAGACATAAAATATTCGGTACAACGTACAAAGTAACCACTAATCCCTGTTACGTCATATATGTCATAGGGTTATATTAAGACGTATCCACAGATGCAAATTGGCGGGATACATCAAAAGTATTTTAGAGAAAGAAAATCGCCCACTGATTCACTGGTGATCAACGAAATCCAGGCAAAGTTCTAAGAGTTAAATGTTAGTTTTCACTGAATATACGCCTGGCATACGAGCGTATCGGACTATATCGCATCAATTGATGGTTAATTTTTGGCATCCCAGTATAACTATTTCGTTTCATGATAACAACGATACCGACAAACAACAAGGAGATGGCCGCCTTTGAAACAGATGTTGGACTGAACCAGAACCAGGCTGAACCAGGCTGACCCAACTGACGTTTTAGCTGCTTCTAGAATATGTGATTAGGCAATTCCCTCCTAATACAAGACGAACATTGCTCTGAAAATTTAATTAAATGGTAACCTAACATCTGTGTGCATTAACATTCTTTCATGGTCCTTTTCATGTGCTGACTGAACACATTTAATCAAGCACCAAAAAGCAAAGCAGGTAATTCTGCACAGAAATAAGGCCATAACAAAGAGTGCGGCCCAAACAACCGAAGCGACACCCAACCGGCCTGATGTAATCTTGAATAATTGGCAAAGAACTTGTGAAAAACGGTAGAAGAAGGACTTTGCGTATAAGACGTTCTTTTCAGTCGCAGTATAGGAACATTAAGCGACAAGCATCAATAACGGATAAGGACCGATCATAGGCTTTATGAACTTTTCGATGAGGCAGAAGTCTCCAAGCTCATCAACTTGCACAAACTACAAATAACTGACCAGGTGCAGCGGATGAATGACGAGCAGATACTTAGAAGGATACTCGCAGATCCAAAAGGACGGAGGCCTGTGGGAAAACGCAAGATAACTAGACACGATTCTCGAAGATTACGAATTGCTACTAAGATTTTCCAACTGGTCGCGGAGGCAGTTGTTAAAGTCAAATAGGCCAATACCGCGGAACAGATGAAATGAGGGGGCTGTGATGCCATCATATGAACGAGGTTACTAAAGTTGTTAAGGGACAGATCTTCGAATTGCTTCTTCGTCAGTGACTCGTATCTCACCTTCTCCCATTACTGCTGGGTTTGGGTCATCCACGATCATTTGAAGTGCTAGTGATTGCAAAAAAGTAAAACTTATATAGATATATACGTCACTTATATTTTTTTTGTATTCTATTCGCCTCCCAAGGATGAAATATTCACTAAGTTCATTTAATACATGTAGATCTGAGGGCACACAACTTTTCAGTACCACCATCAGACTAGGCGCATCCTTTTATGCGAACCAGAATCAGTGAAATCTTACATTCTCTTGTTGAATGAAACTTACATACTGATTCTTGTACAACAATTAAAATCATTGTTAGTATGTTTCTTTTTACAGGAGACATTATTTTAAAGGTTTGATGATTTGTGTATTTCATATCATGGTTTTTGTCTCTTTAATCACTTTTCTCATTAACTTTTTAACAATTTTCAAAGAACGAAATGAGGTATTATGTTTTGTCAACAACTTTCGAATGCTATGCAAAAAATTGAATATTTTTCTGAATTAAAAAACATATAAATGAAACAAATCGTTATTATTTAATACGTGAAATGTGCGTTAAAACTGCTCACCAGATCAAATAAATCTCTCTGCAAATCAATTGATGGGTCATTTTACCTATATTAAAACGTGATATAACTTCAAGGACGCGTTTCCGAAACGTGCATACACTAAACTCCGACTCCTGCTTACGCATTCTACCAACTTCGCTTTAAACATAAGTTTTGATAATTTTATTGTTCTTTAATCAAACGACAAATGTCTTCTTAATATTTTTCCTTTTTCTTTTTGCTCACTTCCTTTTGCGGGCGATTTGACTGGAATTTTAGTTTTCGATTTGTCATATCCATTATTTTCAGTCTGCCACCAGCGATTGTTAATGCCATGCAAACATTGTGCCGAAAAAGTCATGGGCCATCAGCATTATTAGTAGTGAATATGTAGTGAAAAACGCTTTTTCCATTAAAGGTCCCAATTGACTAAAGTCAAACTTTAACATCATACCAATATCCCTTGCTACGTGCAGGGAAAGGAAATTCGTAGGAAAATAGAACGTGTATACATCTAAAGTTGAAAGACTGTCTAAAGAAAAGATTGTTATGCAGTTTCCTTCGATTGAGTTGAGTTTTTCTTTTCCAATAGCGGCACAATCTAGCTCTTAAACCACGTAATACGTGTCCTATGTTTGTTGTATCTTAAGATTAAGGCAAAGGCAACAGCGCAGACACTAGACTATGCATACTAAGTGATTGCTGAGAGCTGTTTCAGTATAACTATCTAGATAGTTAGGTAGTAGATAGGCTCCCATAATCGGAAACTATATTTAGCGTGAGATTATACACCGCTCGATTCCAAATATTGAAATACAATTAAGAAGTAACAATAGGATTTCGTGATGGATTTTATTTAAATAAGATAAAAGTATGATGATATATGCAATTACTAGTTGATGGGTTTATTACTGGTATTAATGTCAATTTTTAATACTCGAATCAATATTGCTTGGAAATGTAAAAATTTAACCGCAAAATTCTCATACCGGGACCTTAGAACTGACGGATCCCTATGTTTGCGTCGCTTTCGAATTTTTTCACTTTTTGAATTATTTACGGATTGTTGGACTGGCATATTTGTTTATATTTTTTTTCATAATTTTGACTTTTTTGCGCACTTTCAGTTCCGTATTTAAATCCAATATCGAAAAAACCCAAAAAATGAAAAAATTCGACACCAAAATCTTCAAACACCGAAAACAGAAAAGTAAGGTCGCGATAGTGGTCAACTGTGTCAAACAGTGGCAGTACTTTGTCTCCTATATACTTGCCAATAGTGTCTATAATAAAGCCCTCGTAAACGTCTTTGTTCGTAATATATCGTGTTGTTCCAAGGATCTTTTTGTGTTTTTTCTTTTAATAGAACGCGATACCGTCATGGGTTATCCTTACTGCTAAGCCCTCAGCATTAGATATAATAGGTTTCAGATCAGTCCACAATAGCAGTCCTTGCTTGTTATATGTGCAACTGGCCAAGAAAGTCTTTTGTACATGTGAAGCCTAAGTACTTGGCTTTTCGTTTCCATATGCATTGTGCATTGTTTATGGTCAAGACTACCATCCCACCCTCATGATGAAGATTAATCTCAATTAATCTGAACCTTCTAAACCCGAAAAGACTTTCGAAAATGAAAGAAAACCTTCCAATTGAATATTAATGCAACGATGGAATTTTGCCATAAAATATTCAGGGACCGCGAAAATACAAGGCTAACGTACGCTTGGGGAGTATCTGCATTGAATAAGACTATACAAAATAGGACATATCATATCTTGTGATATTAACTTCATGAAGCCATTGAATAGCACTCTACAGTACCTGCCATGGAAATCAAAAGAACATAATGGTCTCATTAAGTTTTTTGAAAATATTTTGTCCTCTTTCTTAACTTCCACATTTTGTCATATTTCCACAAACCAAAACCCTTGTAAATTATGTCTCTAATAATTTGCAATTTTTTGTCTGTTGGACAAGTTAGCATTGTATTTGGATATGAGGTCATATCACATGACTCTGAATTGCATATCTAGTGTACCTGTAAAAACTTCAAGTTTGCCCACACTACCAAACATTTCGCTATTTGTACCATGAGTCGGAGGCACTATGACTTTGTATCTTAGACGAAGATATTTGCATCCAAGCTCGAGAGACTGTAAGAAACGAATACACTCATCCCTTCGGAAAAACTTTTCCTTTTTGTTTTATATGGATTTATTACTCTTTTCAATCTAGAATCACAATAGAATTAAGAATTGCTTCATAATTGATTTTCTCTCCGTATCAAAAATTTAATACACTATCGGGATTCATTTTAGTTAGCTCCTTTTTATTCTTGAGCATTGTAAATGCAAATGTAAATGTATTGAGGTATTTTGAGGGGTTTTTACTGTTTTTCACGATCAGGGTCTGCCCTCTTTACGATTGTCTACGATCAACGACAAACTGTACTGCGATCGGTCCAATTTTGACACTTCAAATAACTTCAAATATCTTCAAAACCATTGAAATCTTCCATTCCATATCTTTCATTGAAATTGTGTTTTGAAGCCTTTCCACCAAATACAGTTGTTGAAAGATTCGTTCTCATTCTGCGTGTTCCATCCGGGGCATCTCTCAAGTCTTCACAGATGGGCTTCAAAACTAATTGGGCACCTTCAACAAGCGCAGGAGGATGTTGGAATTCTGTATTATTTTTTGCATCTTTCTTATATTTGCACCAGGATTAAACATGGTTTGCATGCTGTGGATGTTTATTGGTTGAAATTTTCTGATAGTATCCGGCCCAGATCTTCTTGGGCATTTCTTCACAGAACCGGTGTGTCTTCGGATAGCTAAGGCATAGTTAGTTGCCAGCTCTTTCATAAGTTTGATCGTCTACCGTTGAGTTTTTATGACGGGAACATTTTTCACAACAGCTGTCTCTTTCTTCGTTTCCCCTTTTTTGCTGAGTTTTCATCAGTTTTTCTTCGCAACATTTGTTGCATGTATACGACTTTTACTAGCTTCATGATCACGCTTAAACACTCAACGTCTATGACGCACTCTAACTTTTTCCCAAAAACTCAGCACCATACGAGGCAGTATCGGGCAACACCTTGAATGTTTTTTTTTTTTTTTTTTTTTTTTTTTTTGTTTGGGAGGTGAAGGCTATTTACGCCCTGAGTGTCGGACTCCCCCGCTACCGGACTACCGACTAAACACCTCCCCTGTCACACCGAGAACCTAGCCTGGAACTGTTTGTCACATTACTTCGGACTAGGCCTCATTAATCATCGCTTAGCGATGTCTTCAGGCTAAGGGAAAACTCTCTTCACGGATGGATAGGAAGGAATTGTAATTAGTAACTATAATATTGCGTTACAGAGATGTTCCCTCCCTCGCCAAGCGATCCATTATGTCCTTCTTTATAATGAGTACTGTCCGTACGTAATGTGACACACAGTTCCAATTGTCCTTTGATTTCATCATTTTTCCCGTTAGATTTTCTGGGGAAATTACGCCAATTTTCTCCGAGAGATGCGAACGGAGTCTTGTAAATCTATTACACGTAAAGAACGTATGGCATGCGTCATCCGTCATCCCCGGGCAGAACACGCAAGTTGGGGATGGTGTTTTTCCCATCTTATACAGGTAAGACTGAAAATACCCGTGACCACTGAGTAGTTGCGTCAGATAATAATCAGTCTCACCATGCATTCTGTAGAACCACGGCCCCAAGTCACTTATCAGCCGTGCGGTCCACCTGCCACGCGTTTCGTTTTCCCATGTTTGCTGCCATAAGATAAGGGTTCTTCTCCGTTCCTCTCGGCTGACGATTTCTCTCGCCGACTCCCCCCTACGTGAGTATACACGTTTCCGTTCGTCAGCAAGTAATTTAATTGGAACCACCCTCGAGATTACCAGCACTGCAGGTTCAGAGACAGTGCGGTATGCAGCGGCTATCCGTAAAGCTCCTTGCCTCTGCACCTGTGCCAGACGCCTTCGGTACGTCTCTTTATTAAGAGCATCAGCCCAAACCTCGGAGCCATACAAGAGCACTGACTCCATTACACTCATCAGTAGACGTCTTTTGCTCGAGGTTGGCCCCTGCGTGTTGGCCATAATGCGGTTTAGCGCCGATACCCGCGCGGAGGCCTTATCTGCTGAAGCTCGAACATGCTCGAAAAAACTCATCTTCGAATCAATCATCAAGCCAAGGTATCTGATTGATTCTTTTGACTCGATGATCATTTCCCCCACACGAACCGGCATAACATGAGGAATTCGCTTCTTGGTGAGGACGACAACCTCGGTCTTTTCCAGCGCTAGGCTAAGCCCACGGTCTGTCATCCACTTGCTCACTCGGCGTATTACCGCGTCCAGTTTGAGCTGCGTCTGTCCGACAGTATGTCCGGCGACTAGTACTGCTACGTCATCTGCGTAGCCAACCAGGCGCGACTCCTCCGGTAACTGCAGTCTCAAAAGCTCATCGTACGAGACATTCCAGAGGTCCGGGCCCAGAACGGAACCTTGCGCGACCCCTGATGTCAAATCAATTCTTTGCCGACCTCCCAACGAATCATAGATGAGTTTCCGATTTTTGAGGTAGTCTTTCAATATCTGCATCAGGTACCTCGGCACCCTGAAATATTCCAGAGCACCAAGAATATCTGTCCATCTGGCAGAGTTGAAGGCATTTCTCACATCTAGAGTTATGAGCAGTACTATTCGTCTCGAGTAATGATTGTGGGCTTCTGCCTGCTGGACCGCGCTCACTACCTCTGCTATTGCACCAATTGTGGATCGGCCAGCCCTGAAGCCGTACTGCCGAGGAGACAGATCCCCGGCATTTCGAATGGCTTCTCCAAGTCTTTCTCGAATGAGCCTCTCGAGTACCTTCCCAGCGGCATTCAGCATACATAGGGGCCGATATGCAGATGGACACCTTGAATGTTTGGAAGTCATTCATAACGTACTTTAAACATTTCTAAGATTGCCAAAATATTTCACACATGTCGTCAACTTCCATTTTTTCAACACTACCTGAGTGGTTCGAACTACAGTTTTCTTTATGTCCCTCATACCACGTTTCAATTCACGTTTCATCAGTGATCATTGTTGCTTTTTTGTTCACATGCTTTGCAGTAACTTGATTTGACAACGGCATTCGAAACTTTTTTACAGTATTTATAGATAGAAACCACTGCACCAAATAGAGACATAGGCCCTCTTCTCTCCCAAAACGTCTTTTAAATCTCCGCGCAGAGCATTCAAGTTTCTCTTTCTTAACAACATTGAACACCGCTAGATCGAACACACTTTTCACATCGATCGCGATTGGATGAATGCAAACTAGGCTGTTGTTGAGAAAGAGCTGTTACACTGGTTTTAGTAGCATCTCGCTCACATGTAAATGTTCAATTCTAAGAATGAGGGGTACGTTACTCAGTAGATTCAAGTAGGGATACAATAATAATAGAGAGTAACAGCTGCTCTCGGTGACAAAGTGAAAGTTGGCCAAAAATACAATTAGCCTGCTCCGATCTTTATAACATTTTAATATGATGTTTCTTTATATATAAACTTTCCACAAAGGCGATAAAAATATTGATTTTTCCAAAATTATTAAGAGGGTAGACCCCTTAAGAAGAGAACCAGTTAATGGGCGTTTGAAAATTAGTCGAAGACCTTCAAACGATTTGTGAGAGCTATATCTCACGAAATTAGGATCTCTTGGTGAAAACTGTTGCTGAAGCCATATTGCTTCATAAGAGATATGCCGCGTCAGTTGGATAATGTTCCGTATTATATCCTGCATGGTAGATCAGAATGTTGTCTGGGTAGATGCAAAAAGTTGTCCCACACATTCCGATATTGCTTCAGTTGTCGATGCATTTGTTCTGGAGTCTTTGAGTACTACGAGAGTTTGATTTTAACATGCCGCGACAGCCTATGTGAGCGTTTTCTTGACACGGTTGGAAGATCCACAGTCTTGTGTTTCTCTTCAAAAGTTAAGCGTTTTAGCTGTTTATCCTGATTTTTTTGTGACTTCATCCAGCTCGGCAATCAACACTTCAAAACAATGTTTCAACTTCACAGAATTCAGATTTAACTTATCCTGTTCACTAAATTACAGCATTTTGTAAGGTAAGTTTGAAGGAATATATCTAAATTGTCGCTTATTGTACAAGGTATTGTTAAAATCTTTAGTTATGGTCGCCTGGCTCCCTTATAAATTAAAAGAAAAATATATCGAATGGCGCTTACTCAGGTGCGATCTTTTACTCGCCCGACGAAAAAGGACTGGTTTTCTCCATTGCATTGACACTAATAACCAAAATTTATATTCTACGATTCTCCAAAAAATATCAAATGTTGGTCGTAACCGTCAGAAACAGGTCCATAAATGGCAGCAAGGCCAAAATGGAACTCCTGGGGTTTACAACTTATGATTTGTATTTGGTAGGATCAAAGGCGTTGGATCTACTTTGAACACCTTAATTCATCTGAACCTATCGTAGGTGCAAGTGGCCGTCTACAGCTCACACGATTGTACCTAGTTCTGAAGGTAAAGTGGACAAATGGGATGATCAGCCCCACAAGTTCTTTAGGCTGCACGGTGACACCAGACCCCACGTTTTCAAAGTAAAGGCGTTTCAAAGATATTTGGAAGGAGGAAAATTGGTATTTCTCCAGCAGATTTTCACTAGTTACGGTCAATGCAGTCAACCTTGAGAGGAATTGACTGCAGACGGAGTTATCCAAAAATGTCCTTAATATATTGATCGAGTCAAAAGGGCCAGAATGTTTCATCGGGATATTTCTCTCTTTTCTGTTGTGTTGATAACAGAAAATTTTATCCCAGACGATTGGAAATATTTCGTTAAAGGGATTTAAATATCAAAGAACAAAGAATGTGCCAATATATGGAGCAATTTTTCAAGGAAAAGCAAACGATTTTGCTCAGCGTTTTGGTGAAGATTTCGTTTGCTCGTCGAGTTAACTTCCACGTTTCCGGGTTTTGGCACGGTATCGTCGCAGAGAAAATGAGTGAAGCTGCTAGTGTTGATAGTGGTATAATGGAAGACTGGATACCAAAAAATGAGCTACGCACTACGGACTAGATAATATTTTTAACAGAGACGCAATCAGACACTTTAAAGTTCAAAGGAGAGAGTTGTTCAGGTGAAAAATTGTCTAAGACGAGGCTCAAGATCATGCTAACAGCAAGCATGACAGGATCTTGGTAAAGGAAACTTTTAGTAACTGGAGAATCTAAGAGACCAAGATGCTTTAAAACCATACGCTCACTGCCTTTAACATATGAAAACAATGTGAAGGCTTGGATGCTATTGGAAATTTTCGAAATATGGTTGCAAAACTGGGAAGCTGAATTGAAAGCACACAATAAGAAAATTTTACGATTGGTTGATAATTGCCCCCTCATCTGGCTGTTACTAATCTACAGTGCATTAAATGTTTGAACACCAAATTTATCTTATGTACTGCAATCAATGGACCAAGCTGTAATAAGATGTTTAAAATATCACCATAGAACAGTACAAGTGTTAAAGTTAATTCAAACCCTCGACAGTAATGACCAGCAAAGGTTTAGGTTTCTTAATGCCATATTGATGATATTGGGAAACCATTCCGCGGAAAACTACTACGAACTGATTTAGACATGCAATTTTCAACCATCTCTTGGCAGAATCATCAGATGATGTGACTGATGATGACGAAGAGGACAATATTTCTTTGGCCCAATTACCTTTATCTATTACTCAACCTACCTCAACCAACCAGCTCAACCTGCTTTATCTACTACTGAAGCAGGGTAGCTTATTGATGTGGATAACGCTATTGCAATTTAGGAAGAACTAAGGAAGATGATATTGTACAAGAAGTTCAAGAGGAAAATGACGAACAGGAAGAGACTGAAGAACAATTTACAGTGCTAACTTTGAATGATGGTCTCAATTCTGTCAGTATATTACGAAAAATTGTTCTTTTTAATCAACAGTTCCACATGCAGGGAAATTATGACGATACATAATTAAAATTCAACATGAGCTGCAAGGTGACAGAAGTGTTCCAAACAGACGAAAATTACAGATTTGATTGATATAGAAAAATGATAATTATATATACGTAATGTATATCACATATTTAGGCTTTGTTCTGGATAAAAAGTTAACATGCAGCGATCATATCGATTCCATCCGTGTGAAAATTTCGACCATCATTTGAGGGTTATACCATCTGTCGACCCAGAAATTTGTATTGAACTATGGAAACAAAATTTTGTCAATCAAAATTGTCATGCAGTCTTTAATGTTATACTGAGCACCAGAATGGGGGTCATATTACAAAATAAATCCCTCAAAATGGCTCTAAGTAAACCTTTTAATTTTGTTTACCCAGAAATTACATGCGTTGCCTATTCTCTGTCCTATAGGAGAACTTTCATTTAAAAGAAGAGCAAAATCGATCATCAATTAAAACCAATCAAAACCAAAATCAAAAGCTCGTGCATTCTCTAATCCTTTAGTTGCAGCATTGAGCAATTCCGATTCCCTACAGCTTTTGCGCCTTCTAATTTTCATCAGCACAGTCTATTTTAATTAAATGCAGGTTAAGGTTTTATTTTATACGACCAAATATAAGAAGTGCTTCGATATCGTTATAAAGGATTATGATCGCATTTATTAAAGTTGACGACACAAAAAGTTATCCTGTGCCCCAATAGAACGGTCCACGAATACACACAAATTTGGTTGCTGCGTTAGGCTTTCATTGAAAACAATCGATGTAACCTCTAGGCTAGGATATTCAATTGATACTGTTGCTTTTTTTTTGGATGGATACAAATCAGGAGCTTTGATGGACACGTTTGGGGTGTTCTGTGCTCTGAAAGTCGTCTCACTTTTTAGTTTACATTTTATCAAATTAATTGTTTATCTTTAAGCTAGCTGAAATGTGGTATCTTTGCAAGGATTGCTCTATGCGGAATAATTAGGTCTACCGGAAAGATCTGCCCGTTTTTGAATTTAAGGAAGATAACACAATTTCCATACATTTAGTAATACTTACTGTAGAGTGTACTTTCCATCGTGTATTATGACTTCTTGCCAGCGTGATGGCCACTTGTAAATACCATTTTTAAAAAACGATTTATTTTCAGGGGCGAAAAATTCTACTAGTGTTTGGTTGACATCTGCTTCAGTTCGGAATTTATTCCCTAAAAAAAGTTCTGCAGAGAGAAGAGAGAAACAATTGATAATCGGAGGTTGCGAGGTCTGGGGGATGTGACCGAATTTCCCAGCCTAGCTATGCGATTTTCTGACGAGTCGCCAAAGGAGCATGTGGTCTGGCATTATAATGATGCAGATCTACGTGCTTCATTTGAGCAACGCCAGCCTCTTTTCTCTTATTGCTTTATTTAAATCATCCACTTGCTTACAGTATTTCCCCGAATCTAGCTTTTCATTAGGATTCAAAAGCTCGTTATGTATTAGTCCTTGGATGTCTCACCATATGCATAGCATTCTCTTCTTCAGGTTCAAGCTTGGCCGAGAAGTGGAGGGGGCCGGTTGTCCAGGCTCGCTACAGCTTTTTTTCTCGCGATGTTTTCGTATGTAATCCATATTTCATCATCTTTTCTTTTTCACCTTCATCATCCTTTTCTTTTTCATCCTTTCTGGGACCGGATGATAACTGTCCAGTCCAAGAAAGGCTCGATTTTGTGCCGAGTAAGAATAAATATGCATTTGACGACTCTAGAATATTTAAAGACTAATCCTAGCTACCGAATATGGTCGGGAATGGTTTGTTGAGTTGAACTCAGCTTCTCCGCAGTTTCCAATGTGGCCGGAAAGGAATCTTGCTCTTTCATAGTTTTGATAATCTCGTCAATGACCAAAGATGGCCATCCTGAACGTGGCTTGTCACTAGGGTCGAGATCACCTGCTTAAAATTTTCCAAACCATCTTCTGCACGTTCTATCCCAAACTGCATCTGCACGAAAACCTTTAACTCAATTTTGACACGCTTCTGTAGCATTTCTTCCTTGTTGGAATTTGGAGAAAATACTGTGGCTTATATGAACATTATCGATACCCATGTTTTCACGATCGCGCCTCATTTAATAATCACACGAGACATCTTTGTTTCATTTTTCAAGAGTCTACATGTGTTTGAATGCAATGATATAGAGAGATAGTCATGTCTGTCTCAAAAGAAAATGCGCATATGCATTGAAACTTGAAGTGACACTATCGGACAGAATTTTTCGGTAGACTTAATAAAAAGCAATTGTCTAAATAGAAAAAATATTATATTCAATATGATGATGTTATTTAAATGAGTTCTATAATTTTTTTCTAATAATTCTTACTTCTGCCAATAGAAATCGAAATAGAAAAAACCCTTGTTACTTTTAACAATTCTAATTTAAACTTCAGAAACTCATAAGACAATGGACAATTCAATATTGGTTGCTGATTTGAAAAAAAAAAAACACTCGCTAGTTCAGATTTTCCTAATATTGATCCTAAAACTGTTCTGAAATTACTTTGAAATGCATGGCATTCATGCAGATCAATAAAAGACACTCGTTAAAAACAATTTTATTTCATAAATAAAAGCTTCAAAGATACTTCAATACCCCAATTAAGTATTCGATTCGATTGATGCATCTCATATTGATGCATGTATTTATCCGATAAATCACGATCGTAAACGCAATGGCAATAAGCAATCCACAAATATTTCAATTCTCTTCAAGCTTCAGATAATATTTACAATTCCCATTATTTGCTATTCCAAAAGAATAATCAAATTTGTTGCAATAAGCGGCTGATCCTATCTTAAAACTGATAAACATATCAAGTCCACCTAAAGCGTACAATGCCAACACATATGTAATTCGCACTAAAGCAAACGATTTGGAATATTTTTAGAGTTAATTAAAACTCCGACGAGCCAGGTGCTGGTTGCAAGTAAGTGAAAAACAGAAAATTTATTCATAGAAGAAAGACTCACATACGTACAAGTGTATTTTCAAACTCAAAAGCAAGAGCAGATACTCTGTAAGATTCTTCTGCTCAATTCGCTGCACCGAACGTTCACAGATATATGTGAACATGTAAAGCAGGACTAAGAAAAAGTACACATATAGTATGTGCGCTACACATTATGCGAATGCGATTTAATATTTGCCAGATGTTTTTACAATATTAAGTTTTGTATTTTTAACCTGATGTGACGACTTAATCTTTTTTCAGCTTCCCTTCTTATGTACTCGCATGCATACAGTAGTTGGAAACTTTTAATAGTGTAAACATAATTTTATTATTATACAAAAGGGGATGGTCCCACTTGCGATTATTTTTATATTTCCTTTTTGTTTTGATGAGTAATATTGCAAGATGCTGATGATGATGATGATCGGAAAATTTAAATCCGGAGCAAGAAAACTTAAAGGTCAGTGTTAATTTGTAATTTATTTGAAGGTTGAATATTACAAAGGGGATTTCAAATTTGAAGTTTGAATAATTATTGAAATTACTCAACACCTCGGCAAAGGACATATGTAAGATTTAGTGCAAAAAGGTGCATAGGGCATACCAATGCGAAAAGGGAAATACACCGGAAAAAATTGGCAAGATTGGAGTCCAGGAAGTCAAGATTGGAGTCCAGAAGTCCAGGAGATTCCCGGAGGAGTGTGATTTTCAATGGAAAGGAAATGCGATTACTCAATTTTGGAATAAACTACGTCATAAAATCCCTCAGAAAGACTAAAATGTAGAAACGAAGGTGCAAAAAATGATCACAAGGGATGATACTGCCGAAGCGATAAGAGGAACGAAGGATATAACACAAAGCAACCAGGCGAGCACAATTGCTGGGCTGCAAAGCAAAAAGCGGCTTACTTCATCAAAGTGGATAAAGAAAATACAGTGGTAGAGATGGACGAGAATCAGTATGATAACCCAGCAACACAAAAGCTAAGCAATGGAAATTTCTTCGAGCTACGTCAGAAGCTATTGGAGGAATCCATAAAAATATTCGAAAAAAACAATAAAAACTTGTAAGTCGGTGATCGGAGAGTTACCGAAAGTGAGAGTAAGCAACCCCACACGGCTAAGGATAAAGTGTCTACCAAAAATACGTGAAGATAGAGACGAAATGCGTGAAATAACTGCAGCCGTGAAAAAGTTTAAGGGAATGAAATCAATGAACAGCAATTCTGTCAAAGACAACAAGGAATTCCTAGCGAAGCTACTACAGTTTGATCCACCAGCAGAAGACGAAATGATGGTCTCCTTCGATGTGAAATCTTTAGTCTCGAGTGGCTCGGTTATGGAAACCAAAGGGTACATAGAAGATAGGATCTTACACAAAAAAGAAGAATCACCGTCATGTAAAATAAAACCGGACACTACATGCAGTTAGCAAAGGAAAATTACTTCACTTTCAGGGGGAAATTTTAAAGGACTTAAATTCCCTTTCACAATTCTTCAACATAATATTCACGAGACAATAAGAACAGGGGCTGCCGGATTAAAACCTATTACCGAGATGCTGGATTAGATATGTGGATCTTTCGGCTTACAAGAAAAAGAGTGAGTTGGAGAAGATACTTGCCGGCTTGAATGTAACCCATCAGCACATAACGTAGACGAAGGAGGAAGAGATAGACGGAAAACTATCTTCTTAAGACACGGTCGTAATTAGCACCCACACGAATCTTACATAGGAATTGTAGCGAAACGCAACTCAAATGGAGAGATCGATTGTAACCACATCAAACAATCCACAACAGCAATAGGTTTCTCCATTAACTGCTTTGATTCATCAAATACCCGATTTTCCCCTAAGGAAAGAATCCAAAGAAGAAATGGCAGTGCATCATCGAAACAGCCAAATTAAACGAATTGAAGCACCCGACGATAAAGTGAATAGTACTGAAGATTCAAAAGACCAGACTGCGAGAGGAGCGAACATTTAGAAGGCTCTGAGATTCTATTAAGTTATCATCATCATCAAAAGAAAATCAATGGGCATATTTCTGTGCAACTCGTCGAATCAAGTAGCAAAAACCAGCTCAAAAACATTTTTGGATCAACGAATGACAAAATTGAAACCCAAAAAAAAAATGCCATAATACGATACGATAAATGCCAAAAATTTGGCATTTATCGTATCGGATGTTCTACTTGCGAAGTTCTACTTACTGGCACGTGAATTAAGGAACATCTGAACGAAGCAGCAACAGCAAAAAAGAAGGGCAGAACTTGAAACTTCAAGTTTGCTGTAGCGGAACATGTCATCACGAAAGGACACAAGATAACAAGGGGGGATGCAAGGATCATCAAAGAAACTAAAGATACTCGCGAATTGAATGTCATGGAAAGCGTCGCAACAAGCCAGGAAAAGGAAAAGCTGAAACATGCTTCAAACAGCATGAAGGAAACTGTAGGTCATGATTATTCTAACTAATAACGAACTCGTAATATCTCGTAATATTTTGTAATTATTTTCTACAGCTGTAGTAATGATTTTTGAAAATTACGTTTTATTGCATACTACAGATTAAGTATCTTTACAGCGTTTAGTATTTAAGCAGAAATTGTAAGCAAAATTAATTAAATCGCTGAAGAAGATCTAAAGATTTCGAAAATAAAAGAATCACACAATTAAAAGGAAGTATTTTATCTAGTTTGAGTATTTTTGAAATGAAAAGTATAACAAATAAATCATTTTCATTTTTTTACGATAACTATTTTCATCAAGTGAACTTTTATACAGTATAATACTTAGACACATTTCTTAGAAAAAAAGTGCAACGTCAATTCCTCAGAAACCAGAAACACAAGCAACCCAATATCAACCTATTTTCTTAGTGTCAGGTAACTCTTTTCACATACGGGGAAAACGACGACAGGCTTAATTTTACAGTTATTCGCGCTCCACATGTTTTTTTTTGGAATTTTGGTAATGACTGGTGTTGGTGAGTGAGCTGTGTATTACTTGGTATTGGCTAGTTAGTAGCTAATTCGTTTTGAAGACATAATAGTTTATTTTAAAAATTCAGAGTGGAGGATATTTTTTGAGGCTGATCAGCTGGTGTATTACAACTACCAGTTAGGTAGAAGTATACAGGAGTTCACGAAATAGTTAGTTTGAGTCAGTTGTTTGTAGCACCGAGTTGTGTTTTGTTGTCTGAGTGTTTTAAACAGAAAGTGTTAAAACAGTCCCGATGTATTTTGTTACGTGGGTAGTGATTTAACGCAAGCTAAGCACCATCGAAAAATAACAGAATTTATCAAGAAAGCTTATCACGCTTACTGCGGTGTAAAGCTTGGTGATCAGGACAATCCCTGGTCTCCACACAAATTGTGCTTTCAGTGTGTCGAGCTGCTGAGAAAATGAACAAAATGTACACTTAGCTCTTTACCCTTTTCCATTCCTATGGTTTGAAGGGAACCTAAAAAACATGGAGACGACTGTTACTTTTGCTCCTGGTCAAGGGATTCAATTCGATAAATAAACATACTATTCAGTATCCTGATTTACCAATCTGTATCTCATGGACACCCCTGCTAAACGACATGTACCTCAAGGACGAGGAATTAACTTTCCGCCACTTTTTTCAACAATCATTAGATGAAATTTCAAACGACAAAGCCTATGAAGACGAATTCAATCATAATATAGACCAACCTCAACAGTTTATCCAAGCTGAACTAAATGACTTAGTGAGAGACTTAGACCTATCAAAGGATGCTTCTCAAATCTTAGGATCATGACTGAAGACAAAAATCTGTCGGCTCCAGGAACCACATTTTCGTGGTATAGACATCGTGAAAAAGAGTTCGCGAAATATTTCTCTGAAGGTTCATTGGTGTATTGTAATAATATTCCTGAAGTAGTCATGAAACTGGGGGATGACAATTACGATTTCACATCATGGAGGATATTTATTGATTCGTCTAATACAAGTCTGAAGAGTGTGTTGTTGCACAATTGTAATACTTACGCCTCGGCGCCTGTTGCTCACTCCCTGCATCTCAAAGAAATGTATGAGAATCTTGATCTGTTGCGAAATAAAATAAAGTAAAGCCAATATTGTTGGCAACTCTGTGGAGATCTCAAGACAATATCCATGCTTTTGGGTTAGCAGTCTGAATTTACAATGTGTCCATGTGTTTTGGGCGAGTGGGACAGTCGAACATGAAATTTACCTTACGTTAAGCAAGGATTGCCACTCGGAGAAAGACTTGTAACGGGACAAAAAATGTGCAGCGTGATGCATTAGTTGACCCAAAATTGGTTCTTTTGCCTCCCCTTCACATAAAGTTAGGATTGATGAAGCAGTTTGTCAAAGCCTAAATAAACAATGTGACTGCTTTAAATACCTGCGCGACAAACTTCCTGCACTTTCTGAAGCTAAACTTAAAGAAGGAATCTTTTTATACCCTCAAATTCGAACCTTAAAATCAGACAGTTTATTCCAGAAAACAATGACCCAGGATGAATCTGAATCACGGAGTTCCTTTGTACAAATCATAGACGGTTTCCTTGGAAACAACAAGTCTCTAAACTACAAAGAAATTGTAGCTAACATGGTCGAAAATTATAAAAAACTGGGATGCAATATGAGCGTCAAATTTCATTTTCTGGATTCCCATGTTGACTCTTTTCCCAAAAATGTTGGAGCCGTCAGCGAGGAACAGGGAGAAAGCTATCAAGACATAAAGTAGATGTAAAGACTTTACCACGGAAGATGGGATATTATAATGATGGCTGATGGAAACATTTCGCACAAAATCAATAGCTATTTCTTTGAAAACAGAAGACTGACAGAAAAGCGTGGGACTGAATGCGCTCCTTGCAGTTAGAGAAAAGCCAAACAATAGAGAGGTACAACATCAGCTACTACATGTACAAAGACTTTTCTTAAAGCTTAAACTTTATTTTGATAAAAAATTGTAATTTAAATAAATAAATTAGTTACGCTTTAGTTTAAAATATTTTTTTTTTTGAGGCGTAAAATACAATCCCAGACTCCAATTCACAATACTGACATTGAACTCATTTCAGCATTAAACTTCTACACTCGGCCGTAACTTTTGTGCATATTTCACTAGCATTTCGCTAGAAAAAAGAACAATTCTGAAGGACAGAATTAATTATAGAATTAATTTAAGAAAAGAGAATCCTACTGTAGCTTAAAACTCTCGTTATCTAACAATCCCATACATTTATATGTTAGCTCAAGATATTATACAAATAATTATTATGCAAGAGAGTTTGTGTCGGGGCAGTTATTTTGCTCCTCCCGTCATTTGCAAGTATTTATTTCAGCAAATTTATGAAAATTTTCAATGATGAAATAAAAAGGGTATGAAGAGCCATTTTTGAAAGTCGGTTTTACGTGTCTTGAAAGTTGAGCCTTCACTCGCCATAAAGCACAATTGGCAAGTTTTCCAAAAGGAAAGAAAAATTACAAGCAGTTGAAACACAAATATTGCTCAAATCGGGCAAATACGGTAGGTAGTAATGGTATTTAAAGGGTTTTATGCTTTGTAAATTTCAAAAAATCGATTTGATTTCTTTTACCCATTTTGATAGTGAATGCTCGCAAAAACATCATGTTAAAATTATAGAAATGTCCAACCATTATTAATGTAGTTATCGCCGCTTGCGTAAACTCATTAAAAAATCCGGCTCTATAAGACTCCGCCCTCCTTGTAGTATTTAAACTGTAACTGTGGCACAGATGTTCGATTGATACATGAAAGAATTTTATATTGTAATATTGAATTTTAAAAGAGAAAATTCACTAAGGTGGTCAAGAAAGGATGTTTATGGTGTCCCGCAAAATAAAAACGAAAGTTTTAAGCGTTGCGTTTCGTAAATAGCTCCCACGCATATATTCATTGGTGGAAAAATCGTGCAGCTTACATTTCATCAACGAAGAATTAGGACCAATTTTGAAAATAATGGAGATCATGAGCATTCAGATTGGTTCCAGAACCATTGAATACCTCCGCAATTGCGATAACCTTCACATTTACAAAGTGCACCTATTGCTGAAGATTGAAGCAGAGAGACGATAGAATGCATTGAGGATGAGTTTCATGATGAAAATCGAGGCATTTTGTGTGGAATTGCTGAGTAACCGCAGGTACCTTTTTCATATATATCTTCTTTTTTTTTGAACAAAGTTTAAATGCATTTTACTCAAAACAAATTTTTGTTCATGTCGTGACAATAATTTCTCCGAAACTGCATAATAGAAATTTCTCAAATCATTACCTCTTGTTGTACACACGTATTACCAGTTACCAAGTAAACAACATGCGTATCAAAATATTAATTTTTTCTATGTTTGTGAACACAAAAATGACCAAAAACAAACTCGAATTTTTAAAAATTATTCTCAAAAGTCCGCCATTTTGTTATTATTGGATATAACCCGATAATTTTGGTTCACACCGTCGTTACTGATCTACTGATTCAAAAGAATTTTAATTAATTTGTTTTTTCAGATCATTTCTCGCTTTAGATCCATTTTATTTAATTTTTTTAGACGAGAAATTTTTAATTTTTCAATGGGAATTTTTTATTCAAATAGTCTGATAGTGTATTTATCAATCCTGAAAGCAATTGTATTAACATTTACTCTGGGGGCTTTGTGATAAGCTTAGTGGTTGTGTAAAGCATGTAAACCCCTTAAATGACACCGACTGTCAGCAAACGAATTCTAATAGTGGCATGCATTTTAATACAAATAAATATGTAAAACCAATCAATTTTTATATTATCTAGCAGAATAAAATCTAAATAAAAATCAGGAGACAAAAAAATTTGAAATTCAAAATGTTAGCTCAGCTCTTAGGCTGCACAGGGGATCTAAGGGCGTGTTTTCATAGTTCCAAGCAATTTAATAAACTGGGACTCCGGAAGTCATAAATAAATTTAAAATATAATTTTAAACACTTGGTATATTCGCGTCTGTTACCAATTCAAATTTTATAGCAATAGATCTAAAGCGTAAAAATTAATTAAGAAAACAGGATCAACCCACTTTGTAGGAGGCACTAATTTCCATATTTCAAAATTTTTTCAAGTTTAGAATATTTATTTATTAGATATTCCGATGGAAGCAATAAAGGAAAACATAATAGTATCTATACTAGCTGTTGATGATTTGATGTTCAGACTTCCGGCCGAATGCCAAAAGAAAATACTTAGATCTTTTGAATTAGTTTAAGACGTCGGAAGTATTTTCAGAACTACAAAGAAACTACTGTCCGCCGTTTACAACTTTTCTTAATTTTTTCCATTATTCTTTCGTTGCTAACGCAACTAAAGCCTTGTAAAAGTAACACAATATGCACGACTCGAACGAAATACTATCCGTCCAATATCGGCGAAATTTCTTTGTAGGAAAAATTTTAATCAATTGACTGTCCACAGCAACTTAACGATATTTCAATGTGATATGCAATGTAATTAAACAATTAATAAACATGCATCACAAATCGTTGACCGTTGCCCCTGAAGACCTTTCTCTCAGTCCGATTTGATAACAGTCGCAGAGTCTTTGATAACACTCACAAAACGCACTTAATTCAGTTCAATGCAACCAATTGCATTGGGCCTGCTTAGAGGAAAAGTTACTATATGTGGTGTGCGTTAGACGACGAGTATGTAATGTGATTACAGTCGTTGTCGTGATGGGCGGGTAATTGAACTCTTTGGCGTCATTCATTTGTAGTCAATGTCAAGTTACTTCGATGAATGAACTGCGTAATGCATGCATGCATGTAACATGTCACCGGAACGCCTCAAGCGAACAAGACACTCATTCACTTTTTCTTAGAGACAAACGATCAATACGATTACATGTACATTTATAGAAACAATCTCCGCTTGATACCATCTAGCTACCCTTATGGAATTAATGCAATACCGCAATTAGCAATGCATTGCCTACAGCACTTGTCGCAATAAAATTCGCCAGACGGTTCGTCTATCTTTCCAAACCGAAGAACGACTCCATGATTTGTGACTGTAATAATTATTAAATATTATGAATCAGAAATGCAAAAACATTCCTTTTCGTTGAATGGAAGATTCTCAGCGATGTTGGCAACAAGCTTGGGGGGGGGGGGGAGGGGGGGCTCCATAGTTTAACAAATGCATTCTGATCGATCGCTTCCACCGGAAATTCTTCCGAACAGAATGCCGCTGTTCAATTTGTTTGAGTGGATTTGTCACAACGATGTTCTGCCACCCCGCCAAGCTTTAATTGATCCAATCGAATAACGTGGCACATACTTAAAAATATGAAATAAAGCCGAGGAAGATCAACGAGTTTTATCCTCGATTCGAAGATCGCAAGGACGGCATACAAGTTAAATCAAATATTCAACATCACGCTTGATGTTACGTGACGCAACGACCTTATGTAAGCATGGAGGATACCTCCCTACACGCGTAGGTACTGGAAGCTCCAATCAGCCTTGAAAATAATTAGCCCATGACTAAATCTGCCGAAATAAGTCAGTCGCACCACTTAGACTCACGCAACCTCTTTTACCGCATGCAATCATCATCACCATCGTCATTACGATTCCTTGGGAACAACCCAGTACCTATCCGTGGTCTAGACGAGCTCCTCCAAGTACGATTCTTCCAGCCGCCCCACTCGCAACCTTCCTGCCACACATATCAAATGTTACAATTGAGCTGCTGGCCAACGTTCACGGTAGACACTATTGGCCTAGTCAACATTGATTGTCTAAGTGGTTTAATTACATTTAATGGAATGGCATCGAATATTTCCGGTACTTAGTTAGGGTCGTGTCTGATGAAAGTGATATCACTATCATTTTACAAAGCGGGCTCTTGTTCTACAACTTAATTACATGTTTGAGGCGATCGCAACATGCACGAGGGTTGAAGAAAGTTATGCGTGAGATTTTCTTACGCTTGTGGCAAATTCAATTTAACACGATCTTGTTAACTTATGCTTGCAACGGAATTCGAACCATTTGCCCTAGGGAAAATTTAATTGTTCGCTGTCAAAGAGAAAGCATCCCCTAATAATTTACTCTCAAAATCATTTAATAATGGAATGAACGTTACGGTGTTTATTATAAAAATTTAAAGTTAATTATACTTAACTCTGTAAATCATGCGTTCATGTTCGAGTGGTTCAATTAAATGTATGCATGTGTGGAACTTACAGTTTCCAAGATATTATACCAGGGTGGTCTTTTGTATCATTTTTTCTCAATTTTTTTAATGTTCTACATATTCTTCTTGTAACTCGACTCACTTCTCCAAACGATGCTCACATCTCTTTAACCCGTCCAAATAGTACCCGACGTTTTCTCTGCAAAATAATTGTCCACGGAGATAATTGCCTCCTTATTCGACGAAAATGTCTGCCCTTCGAGCGCAGCTTTTGGATGAGCCAACAAAAAAAGTCGCTTGGGGCTACATTTTGTGAGTAAGGCAGATGGTCAAGCAGTTCGAGCTGGAGTTAATAGATTTTCGCCAGAGCTACAGCTGAGATGACTTGGTGAAACAGGATTTCCCTTTTTCCGCAAATGTTGTCGTTTTTCCGCAATTTCTGCCTTCAGGTTTGCAAATGCTGATGCGTAGTATGCTCCTGTAATGGTTTTTCCTTTCTGAAAATAACCGATTAAGATAACTCCATGATTATCCCAAAACAGTCGCCATCACTTTTCCAGCCGACAAAACAGTTTTTGCTTTTTTCGGAGCCCTTTTTACAGTCCCCTGTTTTGACTGTATTTTTGTTACGGGGGCATCATGGTTTATCCTAGTTTCATATATAATAATTATTCAGTATTACAGGATACTACAGGATTTATTGTGCCTAAACTGCGCCAATAGAGCGTTAGAAATGTTCATTCGAACACGTTTTAGGTGTGACATGAGCGAATGCAGCACCCAACGTGCCGACAGCTTTCACATGCCTAAATCTTGATTTAATTTGTAACAAACACGTTCTTTTGACATTTTCATAACCTCTGCTATCTCTCTCTCACTTTAATTCTGCGACCGTCCTACACCATTTGGTGAAGTTTAGCAATGTTAACATCAATAGTCGCAGTTTTCGAACGTCCCGAACGTTCATCATATCTCAAGCTCTTACGGCAACGTCTAAATTCAGCTGCCCAAAATTTAATTATAGTAAATGATGGTGCAGAGTCCCTATACACAGATTCCAACTCATCTTTGATTCGCCTATTCGTATTGCCTTTCAAAAGCATAAATTTAATAGCAGCTCATATACTCAAAACCATTTTTACAAAAATACTCACATCGACCCACTTAAACGACTATCAACTAAAATTCGCTCGTCCAAAATGGCTGAATCTTTGGTGAATAGCTGTCAAAATATGCCCAACTACATTTACTAGCTTTTATTGACGAGTATCGTCATCCTGACGTTGTGGTCGGAAACTTTCACCCTATGAAACAAGGGAAAATCCGGTAGTGTGAAATATAGGTTTCATTAAACATACATTCACTATTCACACTCAAAACCTCAATTAAAGTAGCGCTACATATTTGAGGAATATAATCCAGGATATCAAGGATCCTCAGAATAGCAAAGAAAATCCAAATTACAAACTACATTGTCCAAAGTACATGAGACCAAAAGTTACTTCGCATTCAACGCGAAATTCGTTAAATTAATACCAGGAGGAGCAGTAATTGATCATTTGTTCCCCAACTAGTAACCTCTTTGTGGACAAAAAAAACGGGGACTCCTTCCTTGCTTTTGACAGAATAATTTTAGGAGGTAAGTTTGAGATTTTAAAGTTTCACGGCGATACTTAAAAAAGATCATAGAGACTTGAAATCTAACAATATAACCGAACCTCACCTCAAATTATACTTACAAAAGAAGAACAAAAAATACATTTAAGCTTTTTAGCTTTGAAGGTTCTAGGAGAAGCGAAATCTTTCCAATACGAAATATGCTGCACGCCAACACGAATGCAATGAACAACACCAGAAAATGCTATCCACAGCTGGCAACATAAAGTGGCAATTATAGACGCATGGATACACATATTACTCATCCTTCTGCTCAGCGATTTTAGTTCGTACAAAGAACAGTACATTCTCGTAGACCACAAATGTCAAAATTTCAGCCGAATCATAGTCTAAGTTTTGTTTTGACCGCGTGTGGAAGCGGCCGTGTTTGCGGATTTTAGAAAAATGTAGAAAGAGCAATATCGGCCGATTAATCGATTTTTTTTTTTTTTTTGGAAGGGAAATTAAAGCAGCAAAATCGAAGAGCGCTGGGATGCTGAGTATGGCGATTCTGCGCGGCAACCGTAAAAATTTGCGATTTGCGCTGGCAACTGTAAAAATTTGTTTAACGAATTTAAATGTGGCCGCATGTTGGTTTTTGATGAGCTCTGACCAGGTGCCCTCAAAAAGGTTATCAGTGACAAGAATCCATCATCTCGTATTGGAAGGCCGCCCATTGAACGTGTGCGTGATAGCTGACACAGTAGGCAGCTCAAAAAACCACGTGGGTCATATCTTGCATGAAATTTTTTGCATCAGAAAGCTGTCGGCGCAATGGGTGCCACGTTTGCTCAGTCCGGGCAACAGGCGCAACCGTGAGACCATTTCATAACTGTGTTTGGCGGTGTTTATGCGCAATCAGAAGGAGTTTTTGTATCGTTTCGTGACCCGTCGCAGAAATATCGGTCAACTGGTACACACCGAAACCAAGGATTAAACGACACATTCGGCTTCACCGGGCGAACGAGCTCTAAAGAAGGCGAAGACAGTCCTGTCGCCCAGAAAGGTGCTGACCACCGTTTTCTGCAGCTCAAAATGAGTGATCTTCATCACCTATTTGCTGAAGGACAAAACGCTAACAGGGCTCTACTAAGCCGAATAATTGGACAGATTCGATGCCAAATTCCAGAGCAAAAACCCCATTTGGTGAAATAAAATACGATCCCAACCAAGGCAACGCACTGTCTCACACTTCCACGGTTGCCACGATAGCCGCAAAATTGGTCGAATTGGGATACGAACTGCTTCCTTATTCATTGTGTTTTCCAGATTTAGCCCCGTGCGGCTTCTTTATGTTCCTTAACATGAAAGTGTCAATCGCCGGGCGGAAATTTGAGTTGAATGAGGAGGTCATCGCCACCATGGAGGTTTACTTTGCAGACCACGAGAAAACGTACTTTTCAGTTAACAAAGTTTTTCTTTTTCCACATAAGATGATTGGTTTATGAAAAAGAACATCCGATTTATGTATGTGAGGAAGATTGGCTGCAAGTTTCAAAGAATGTGAAAGCCTAGAACTGACATCGCAGGACTTTTTGCTATATATGTTGCTATAACAAGAAAACGGGGTGAATCAATAAGCAGCCTTCTCGCAATTTGGACGTAACTGTAAATTGAATTAACGAGTTTACCAATATTCCTGCGAAACACGTATTTTATTTCATTTTTATACAAAAACTGGGTGGTGGTTGGTCCCACGTTGTATTGAATATTATTCTTTGGTTAGCCAAGAATGCCACTGCGTTTCTGGCTAGGTCTCTCTATCCGCGGCTTGTGCTATAATCGATGGTCCACTTTGCTGAAATTTTTTCGAAATCACCCTTGTCAATTAGTCATTGTCTGATAGTCTGTGTCTGAAGGCAAATGACAATCTACACCAGCCATGACTTCTTCACATTTGGCCATGACTAAATCATTCTTTAGTTTACTACAGTGGTGTATTTTTGTAGGGATTCGCCTTGTTGTTCAAACCGATTCTTTAATTTCATGTGGTACACTTACTTCAAGACCAAAAGTCAATTCTGTATTAAATCATTCCGTTTGAAGTCTGGTATTGTTCGTAAAATCTCTAGTGCTATCAATGTTAACAAGACTTTTAGTCCTGTAGGTATTTGTGTATAAATCATAGTCAAAAAAAACCTAAATGCTACGTCCCAAAACAAAATGGAACCATGAGTTTCGTTGGTTGAGCTTCATTCAGATGGACCACAAGTAAAGTTCTTGATAATTTTTTTCTAGCTTGAGGATTCAATGATCAATAAAAGCAACATGGCCGATTTTGCTGATATTCATTTCGAACTTACATGGTGTTTCGACCAATATACGCTTTAAAAGATACTCAAACCCCACCATCATTTTTTAACAGATGTGTAGCATCTTTGCCCAGCTTGTTTTCAAATATGTTGTCTTCTAATTTTTTCTCTGAGTTCCGAGTTTTTGGATAGTTTTTCTCTTAGGATTTGGCGATTTTTTATTATTTTTTGAAAATCGTTTCAACAACAATTGTTTCAAATTGTTTTATACGAAAATTATTTTTTTGGTTTTTTCTAAGCTTAAAGACATTCCACTTAACTTTTATTCTAATTTTTTTAGGCTTGGAGGATTTGCCTTCAATTCTCCTTCTAAAAGTTGAGACATTTTTAAGTTCGTTCAATTTTGTCATCAGCATTCAAAACAACTGTATAATGTCTAGATCTGCGGAGCTTCGACTTTTCTCCAATGCTTTTGGATTTGCAATCTGGTTCCATCGTTTCTCCTCCAAATCGATGGTCATCAAACTATACATTTTGTTTCAACTATCTGTTATCGTTTTCGGTCATTTTCTACCATGGTAAATTCAGCAAAAACATCGATCTGAGGATCGCAAGACTTTGAAACTTTTTGAAAGGAAAAAATTGAATCGAAAAATGAGATTCTTTTTGCGCTTTCTTGTCTGTTCCGCGGCAGGATATTTATTGACTTGATTTGGAGCCATATTTTCATGGACCTAGAGCAATTAATATTTCAAACTCATATGTCTTCGTTAAGAAATTTATTATACAATAATTGAATGCGCCTGGCTAAATTGTATTTGGTCCTGAATCATAGCCAACATGGAAATAACACTTCTTAATTTATGTAGACAAGTTTCTATTATATATAGTCATTTAAATCGTTTGTTTGCGTAGTAAACAAATTTTGAAACTAGATGCGTCGATAGATCAGGAAGAATAAAGTGAAAATAGGATTACATAAGACTTACCTGTATATAATTTGGTAGAAAGCTAACACATTTACGTCCTTTCTTCAATCTCATATTGTTTTCTTTTCCGGTGCTAAAGTTATTGACAGCCGACATGTATGTTTCATAAGCGGCCTGCGTCGAAGCCTCATAAAATGTGGTTTCTTGAAGCGTGTAATCCGCTAATTCAGCCTCATAACTCTCAAGTTCCATATTGTGGACACCTGTAAAATAAATTGACACGTTAAATATTGGTTACGACTTCATTAACATGCATGAAAGTGTGTATTGTACGCTCACTCAACTGTTCAAAAATATGAAAAAAACTTGAATAAGAAAGTAAATACATAGTTAAATTCTGATTTAGATAAACATAAATGTGATTAACAACCATTTGGCACCTAATTGCTGGAAAATTGGCGCTTTTGTTGAAGTGTTACCTAGTAATGACGCAAACGAAATATGTTCATAGGATATATTCCAATTTTGCCGGCATTTGTGAATTGTTCAATAAATGTTTGATGTCTTGCGTTGGCGGTATATTTCTTTGACAATCACTGAACAAATATGTACAATGGCACATATGAATTTTATTCATACCTCGTTGGCAACTTAAGGTGAAATAAAAGCTTTGGCTGAACACGCTTTGTTGATTATGCTACATATCTTTAAGAAATAGGAACACGCTTCAACGATCGCTGTTTTTTAGACTCCAAGAGAGATGATGCACAATTGATACATACGAACGATCTTTAGCAAAATATTTCATACGTTATCTTTAACGTTAATTAAAACAACAACAACAGCAACGACGATATTATCTCTACTCGTAGAAATCAAATACAGCAGAATTGTTTAGTAATGATTCCAAGAAATCACCCAGTATATGTTCCTGAAGTGTTGTTGATTTCACTCAATGACACAGTCAACTTATCAGAAACATACGTCATCTACATGTTGTCTTCTAAAGAACATGAAGAATAAAATTATCATTCCCAGAATAACGCAACAACAACATACATTTGAGTGCAATTCACTCCAGATGTTCAAACCTCATTTCACCTTACGATAAATTGAAATTTTCGTTCATATGTGCCTGATTTCAAAATGTTTCTTTTTGTTCGCGCGAAAGCAATGAATATCACTTAAATGCTTTATACTGATGAAAAATGTGTTTGTCGCATTGATAATAATTTGTACTGCCAATTTACATGATTATTTCTTATAAATAAGTTGATAAAAGTGCAAACCCAGAACGATCAATTTCCAAACATAGACCAAAAAAAACTCATGGGCCTTGCGCTACAGGTTTACCACAGGACTTATCTATCTCAGCGCTAATCGGGAGTACAACTCAACCGAACCTACACCACCAACTCAATGGTGCGAGCTTTGAACGTACTCTGAGGCCTGCCAAGGTTTTATCGGGACGGAGAGGGGGTGATATTAGCCTGGAGCCGTTCGCGCACGGGTTTCACTCCGGCGGTACCGCGCAGAAAACGACTAGATCCAGAATATCATGGCCGCCAGCCCACATGCGTCAAATAAAGTCGAGAGTCAAATCATAGTCCGGGTTCGGCGCTGTTCCCATTCGGTTCCCATTAGTCGCCTCTTACGACAATTTGGGTTACTGTGGATGTATTCTAGTCTCCCCCATCCACAGGGAATATCTCAACCTTAGTACTAACCTTAACACATGTTACCAATTGGGCTGATAGGGTTTTCTATGTAAATCATATACAACTGTGGGAAATCTTCGAATCTGCGGAATTAACTTTTCTTTCATGATATGTATAAATTTAAAATTCTTGGACCCTCAAAAATTTATGCCGGGTAAATTCGAAAAGATTGAGTTCAATAAATGACATCTACTTTCGCTGATGAACATAGATACGAACGACATACAACACTTTATACTTTACAATACAATCATGGGTAAGAGAAAGCATCAGGAGAATTGCATATTATTGATAACCTGTAACCAAATCTTAGTGCAATACTAGTACCAGAAGCCAGAACTTCTAGAACAAAACGAAACCATATGTTAACTCGTTGATGCAAGAAAGAAACTCGTATAGAAGATGCAGTTATATACAAAATTATCCCTGGTTTTTGACAAACAGCTGGGGCAGTAAAGTCTGAGAGCAGTAAGTAATAAAACCATCCTTAGGTCATCAGCGTTTGGAACCGAAGAGGTTCCTTGAATACTTTCATTAGATTACATTACATGACAGCTTGAATACTTTCATTACATTCATTATAATATAACTATTATATGGATTCTGGTGAAAATAAACAGACAAGGGCAGTAAATTCCGAAATCAGTAGACGAGAAAAGGTTCAATACAATCAAGACAATTTTACACGAAGTCACCTTTAACAATAAAAAAAGTGAGATTTAAAAATAGAAGTGAGAAGTATAGATAAGCTTAAACAAAAATCTTCCCACAGTCGCCTGCGTCATTGATATCCAGAAAGCTTCGATACCGTCATGTAAAACGGTCTGGCAAATCAGTCTGGTTACTTATCAGCATTTTCAACCTCTACTCCCGCCTCAGCAAACTCGTTTTGTCCTTCCTCACTAACAGGAAATTCCAAGTTTAACTCCCAAACGCTCTCATATCGTGGAAATCAATGCCAGCAGGCATCCCATTAGATTCGGCCATCTCCGCAATTTCCACTTCGGATATTCCAACCCCGTCTCAATCGCTCTCATCTGTCCACATTCTTCAATACGCTGACAATACAATAATATATCACTCAGCGTTCGGCATTCCTCAATGAATGCCACGTCTCAATCACCACCTCGACAGCCACTACAAATACTAAACCAAATGGAAACTTATCCCAGTACGAAACTATAGTCGTGGCAAAGTCAGGGAAAGAATGAATAACTAAGAACGTTCGATCCGTCTCAACCAAAGTCGAACTACTCGAGAGAAAATCGCCAAAAAACCACTAGTAACCTATCCTGACATCCTTATCAATCAAAAACTCTCGCGAAACACCCATATCCATTAATCCTACAAAAAGCCACGTTCGAATTTGGGGAAAGTTAAGATCAGGAGATGGTTAAGCTCCTTTCCTATAAATCCCTCATGCACCCATTAATCACTTTCCGTTTCGTCTTCTGGTCGACATCTCACATGGAGAAGATTCGCCTCAAAGAGAGACAAATTCCCGACCACTGCTGCGGAAGTTTTAAGAAGAAAGACGGCCCACAGAAACACATATCCAACCAAATCTTGTATGACACGGCTCAAATTCGATGGATGGACGCAATTCTCAGGGACCAACTCCCAAGAGTCCTTCAAAAAGAAAACTATCATGAAACATCGACACTGATCTCGCGATCTCACGATCACCAAAAACCTCAACCATTCCGTCAACTCTTTGAACAAGGAAGAGTCTTTACTCAAGCGAAAAAATCTCTGATGAAGCAAATTTTAATACGTGTTAGTCGGTTTTTTGGTATTCAGGTCGAAAATATCTGTAAAATATGTTCAAGAAACCTGGAAATCAGCGACCGATCAAACACTGCAGCGTCCCAAATAAGAAAATTTAGTGGAAATCGGTACAATAATGTAGATAGTGATAAGTTCCAAAACGTACGAACTCTGTGTATCTGTTGACCCGGCTTATCAATACTGTAGAATTCAGGGGAGTGTATTTATTTTTCAACAGACTATTTTATAATGCAAAAACTATAAAAAGGATGTTAAATTGCCAAAATCGGACGAAAGAGGTTTGGGTTTCACGCTATGAACTCCGTGACAGTGTAAAAATGAATTTATTATAGCCAAGGTAAACGGCAGCATATTGCAACAAAATTTCAACTGATAAGAGCCTTCAACACTCTGATTGTCCTGTTGGAGAAAAGACTTAGTCTTACTGGCGCAAGGCGGAGACAGCTGGTGGTAATGCTTTCAAAATTTCAAGCATCATCCTCCTTTATATGGTGTGGTACAAGAAATTTTAAAGCCTTATCACCAGAAGATATACTAAGATTGATTATCAGAGGATTTATTAAAAAGCTGCTTGGGCAATTTTACGCACAAAAAACGAAAGATATAATTCTTGTATTTGGAATATGGCCTCCATACTACATTTCATAGAAAAGCTATCATAAATATGGCTGCAAATATTTTTGCACGTACATTGAAAAATTATTTAAGGTTACCTTGAAAAGAATGCAAGTCATCGGAATTACAATTGAAAATGACATGGGAATATGCAGAAAATAGAGACGCTGCAAGAATCAAGCAGGCCATAAAACACTCCCTTGAGGCATCTAAAGAGGCCAGAACTGCTCGTATGTTTGGAAGAGGAGGAGTCTGAGAGGGAGCAAAATATATTGTATGGTCCAGGAATCTCAGATTCCATTTCGGTAGGGTGTAATTTTTATTAAAAAAAAATTAAAGCTTAAAGCTTTAAATCCGATTTTCACGGAATAACCTTTTTCAAATTGGCAAGCTTCGTCAAAGAAAAGGATTCGTCCTATCGTTCTGAAAGTCAAACACATTAACCTGCAAATTTTTATGCGCAAAATGAACTACGGATGAAGAAATAGGAAATAAACGTTGTGGTTTATAACCGATTTTTGGCGGGAAACATCTCGATTTTCGAAAAAAAAAACATTTTGTTATTTTTCAACCAAAATGTTTTCTTCAAGTTCAATCCGAGGCTGCTTGGATCCTGATTAAAACCCCCGTTTAATTTTTTATTATTTTTCACGGAATACTTTTTTTCAATTGTAAAAAGCAACAGTCTACCAAAAAAATTTAAAAAAATATTTTTGCACAGATGATGCAACTAAAGTATACAAACAAATTAAGAGATAAGTTTCATTAAGAGATATTTTTTAACGTTAAATTAACCTTCGAAAAAAAATGATTTTTAAAAGTTAATAAGGAAAAAAATTCCAAGATTTTATAAGGAGCTCCTTCTCTTAACATAGAGTGGATGGTGAAACGTCTTTAAAAAAAAACGGCGTAACTTTCCGTGTTCGACAGTTAAAGAAATCGGACAAATATGGACACCCAACAAAATGAAACACCATCACTGCTAGCATCGCCAGGGACAACTTTTGATTTCATTGAGACCATGTTCACTATTGTCTATATGAGCGGCGGGAAACAAACTGGCATCAGTCTCCACAAAACATACTTTGTGGTATGACTGGAACGTCAGAAACCTTTCAAAAAAAATCAGGGGACAACATCGGAATTTTGCGGAGACTGTACTCATTCATAGAAGGACGAGGAGAAAAGGATTAACGTCAGTTAAGCAAAACATACTTTACGCTTTGAATGCAGCGTCGAAACTTTCATAAAATCCTGTTCTTGCATAGTAAGTAATCAAGTCACAAAGCATCAAAGATAGTTCACAAATGTCGGCCGAAGTGCTGCCCACCTGAACAAAGTGAAATTATCCTGTGTTATCAACACAGTAGCGCAAAACGAACACGTTCAGGCAGTTAAAATGCGGTAACCTCAATCAAAGTTCCATTAGAAACAATAAAATTAGAAAACTAGACGAAAGCACCTGGAAGGCCTAACGCCTAGAGGGGATAAACTCGTTTGAAATTAAGCCGGAAAATAGATAGACGGTTCGAAATGAAGGTGGAAAAATCCAAACTCACACACATATTCAGACCAGATTCAACGAGGTCAGCATACCAAACGCCTGGACGTTTATATATTTATAAACGAATATTAAGCCATACCGAGCTTGCGGCAGGTAGAAAGAAAGCGTAGACCACTTTCATTACAAATATCTGCGCTAAATTTATAACTACTTTAAGGCCGTCACCCCTATATCATGTTGAATTTTTTCTGGCAAAAATTTATTTCCGAACCTGTAAAGAAAGAGCTTCCAAAATGATTTTCCAATATTCAAAATTGTTGGAAAGCCACGAAATCAGTTAATGGTTTCTCATGACGACACAGGCTTCTCATCACTGTTCGGTGTCTCTTCCTTGATCGGAAAACACTCCGGAAAGGTTCTTGATGCGATGGTTATGAGCATATTTTGTGAGGAATGTAATCTATACCAGATCAAAAAGGATCTGATCAAGCAATATACGAAATGTGGTAAAAAATTCATCAACATGATGGCAGCGTGAATCATTCTGGAAGCCCCGGTTATGTGAAAATAAATGCCATTACACAAATGATTTTAAGATCGACGGAAAAACATGGCGTAAAATATTTCGTGAGATGTAAAAAACATACACAGATGTAAAACAGATATAAAAAAAACATACACAAAATTTCGTGAGATGTAAAACCACAGCATCAAATCTGTCCAGAGGGCTAACAGAGATGGTGCAAATGGCGAGTAGCTGAAGCGAAGGGTTAACTAAGCCAGTTCCATCACAAGGCACCTTTCATTCCAGCAGTTCAAGCAGCTATTAAGAAGACTTATCAAGACAAGACCTGCTGACCCGATATTTAGGAGCAGAGACACAGAACTTGAATGAATCTCCGAACTCTTTGGTCTGGACTTGCGCTTGGAAACATCTACACTCTAGTGCCAAAGTTGTTGAAATTTCAATTTTTTGGCTGTAATCATTTTCATTGGGCTCAATTGGCTGCACGAATTGCTTGGTCTGAGCGACAACTGAGCAATAGGATAAGAGAAGCCAGGATTGAAGCAAGAGCAGAGCATACAACATTGAGAGGCTTCCAAGAGGAAGAAGAAGGAATACTCTATCGACCAGGCATAGCCGAATGAGGGAGCAAATTGTTCATACCTCAAACAATATTTGAATTTTTAAATGCGTTTTATTCAAAACGACGTTTTTCTAGCTGGTCTCCACGATATCTTAAAAATGGTTTCACTAATAGCTTTGAAATAATTGGTAAAAGGATATATAATGCCATCATACAATGCCATCAAAAGGATATATAATGCACATATAATGCCATCGATTAAACTTGAATAATGCAAAAATTCCAACGGATTTTGAATTTGATATTTGAATTTTGATATTCAAAAGCATGTGAATTATTCAGTTTTCAATATTTCCAAATCATGCTAGTTCATTCGATAGCCACCGTTTAACAAATTGATATGCCATTCGGTTCTTTGAATTCCGATAAGTGAATCTGCTGGAACGGGTCCTATTCCACTTCTGTAACTCATATCGTAATGAAAATTTCAATTGGATAAAATTGTTGAATTATTGTTGGAATATACAGTGAGAGTCAAAATAAAGTGTACACTTCATTGCAACAAACATTTTTCTTAAATTCTGACCACCATGCTTAACTTCATAAATTTTTTGATGATTGTTTAAGTTCTCATTGAGATCTCTTTTATATAGTTAATCAACACTTACAGTTATTTTACAACAACAAAAAATATGTACGAAAAATCAAACATAGTCCCATTTTCACGCATCAAAATAAAGTGTACACATAATACAAAAGGCTTCGCGCTGGAAATTTTCCAGGAAAATCAATCCAGTTATCTTTGATATTTTGCAGCCGTGGTGATTTATCGTCTTATAAGTTAACTCGTGCGTGTCAAGTCTGGTGATTAGAGTGGAAAAAATTATATTATATTTAAATTAGCGAAAATGGGCAGGCAGACCTCTTTAGAAATGCGAGAACTTGTTTTAAAATTTAGAAACGAAGGGAAATCTTTGCGAGAAAAAGCCTCAATAATTAATCGAAGCCATAGCACAGTCAAAAAAATCATTGACAAGATCTCAATCAATTGACAATTGCAGGATCTCAACCCCATTGAACATTTATGGGAACATCTGGACCGGCAAATACGAAACAGGAACATCACTAACATAGGCAACCTAAAAAAGACTTTACTGGAAGAATGGGAACATATTTCACCGGAAGTGACATCAAAATTGGTAAAATCAATGCCAAGACCATTAAAAGCAGTTATTAAGGCGAAAGGCAAGCAAACCAAATACTGAATGCTTGATTTTGAGTTTTATTTTTAAGTTTTATTAGAACTGTACACTTTAATTTGACGCTACGATTATGGATTATTTTTTGTTTTTGGCGTATTATTTTCGTATCCATGAAATGTTCTCTTAACTTAATTTGTTGACTATTAAAGTATGCCTTAATAGCTTAAAAACGACTACAATATGTCATAAAACCCCATCGTAAAAGACCAAAATACATGAAAATTATGTTCAAAACATGCTGTACACTTTATTTTGACGCTCACTGTATATTAAAAATTTTAAACAGCAATTCTCTCGCTTTTGGTTAAAACTAAAATTCAAAAAAATGAAAAATAAAGGCTATTACAAAGGGTGGGCTGCCTTAAACCGTAGGTATGGTGTTCCGCATCAATGCTGCAGTCCTTATCCATACTAGAGACTCTTTTTGGCTTCTTCAAGGCGGCAGGATGGAACATCGCAAAAATTAGGCCATGTACAGAGAGAGTACATTGTACCATCAATGTTCTCAGTCCATTCTATGTTCCCAGTAAAATTCTACACAATTCTACAAAAAAATTTTAAAAAGTTTTACAAAAAAATAACATTGACTATCAATTATTCAAATTATGCACGCAAAATAGACCATTCCATTTTATCAAGCTTTCGTGATTTCAATCGCTTCCTTTTGTTTTTACTCATTGTAATACTCACATTCAAAGATTTTCCAACACAAAGTCTGCGTTACAAACGCAAGTGGAAAGGATCAGTTGCCAATCAATAAAATATATTCTAAGCAAATCATTATGACCGAGAATCGGAATGCTTATGAAACGAAAAGAAAACTCTAAACAAAGAACTCTCACTTCCATAAAGAGATAGCAAGAGATTCATTGTCCAGCAACAATCAACCATCTGTTGAAAAACTCTTATCTACTGACATAATGTTCTTTTTAACATTTCGGCTACAAACTCCTCTCCAAAGGAAAATCCGAATAGTCCAGACAGTGATAAAAACAGTGGTAGGAACTAAACGTAGAAACCAGTTTTGGAAAGGAACCTTTCTTTTGTTGAAGTTCTAGGCACATGTTGAAATTAAATTGTAATTAATCTTTTTATCGCTGGGCAAGGTAGACATAACGACAGGTGTGATATGTGGAAAAATAAGAAAATTTACTGACCAACCAATGAAGTATTTGTATCAGGTAGGGAAAAGGTGAGAAGATTGAATGGAAGGGAATTAGAATTCAGAATTGCACGCTTGTTTACTATGATCATTTTCAGTGAATCCGTAAGGTATGCGTTAAAAGCCTTAGAGACGTGCTGATGAAAGACTCAAAATTATCGGTTGACTGAAAGATCAACCATCAGTATTCCATCAATTTCAAAATCAAAATCAAGCACTCCCAACTTCCCTACTATTGCTCCTTCCGATTTGTGCAACATCTTAAAATCCAGTTTCATAGGGCTGTCAGCACCAGCTAAGAAAAAGAACACAACAAAAACGTTTTGAGGTCGCCGCAGCTCTCAAGCACCCTGCAAATGTGTAGCACTCCGATTCTTCAGCGTATTAACTAGTAACAGCAATGCAACGAAACATGTGTGCGATTGCCCTTCCACGGAAAATATACAGTAACTTTCTTAAGAATAAATCCAAGACATCAAGTTCATCTTCAATACGATCACTTATAGTACTGTACCTTGCTGGTAGTCTGCATCTTACGAGGGATTTTTCGTGGCATCCATTGAATGAACAGGCAACATCTTACATTAAGAGGGATACGAGCAAGTGATAGTGTTACCGCATTGATAAACGATTTATACTTCTGATTAGTCATGCATTACTACGCAATGTGTGTACTTTTATTAAATGGAAATCTTGCCAAAGCATGTTTATATGAAATATAAATTCATGCCTTTTATAATGTATTTGGAATTCACAAGTTTGTCCTTTATTATCGTCCACGGAAACGTAAAGGCCAAAAAAAAGTCCAAACCTATCGCTCAGTAGTTAGCCCTGATCCACCATTCCCATTCCCTAGTGATTCTCCACTTCAATTGACCTCCTGCTCTGCAAGCCCCAATCGATGTATGTAGTACGAATCAAGTCCCAAAAATGGTGATTCATAAATGGTTTGGTTAAAAAAGGAAAAAGACACTATAATTTTATTTGATGGAAGGATCGCCCGGTCTGAGTCCTCGATGACGTCGAGTATACCGATTGCAAGCGTCTGAAAGTAAAACGGACAGTCCGGATCAGGCTTACTGTGTCGACTTGTCATTTTCAAATAGTGCAATTCGATCCCATCATTGTGGTATCTTATTTCCCACACCACCCGTTCCTGTCGCATGAATTTCGCTTCATTACATTTTTCTCGTCTTTATGTCTGCCTCATTGTGAGGGAAAAACTCTTCCAGTTTCTGAACGAACCACTGCCAGATATGCTTTACATTTTCTTATGAATAATGTGGTAGGTATGCAACAATGTTTACGTGCTTTTTAAATAAATATACAAAGATGATTATTTCGCTTGGTACGTTCAGCGTTTTACACATATGTGAGCAACTGTTTTCCGATGAGACTGTACCAGCTGTCCAACATGCATAAAAGATTTCGTACCCCCATTAGCGGAGAGCTAAACAGAAAGAAATTATTTTGAGTGAATTGTTTGTGAAATTAGATTAAATTTGGTAGGCGCGATGGCGAAGCGTTGATTGACATGCTAAAGGATTCTGAGTGTTTCAATTTATCGATCACTGAGGAGTCGAGTCAATGTGAACTTCATTGTATAATGTATAATTCATTCCGAGCAATTAAAAAGACATAGAAAACCTTGCCAAAATCTTTGATTCATCATTTAATACGGAATGGTTTATAACTTCATACGACTGACATGAGCAGACATTTCATCTTTTGCAACTAATCACTATTGCATAAAGAAATCGCGTATTGGTTTTTACAAGTGTTTTTTATTGGTTTCACATCAGATGAAGCAAAAACGTAGCAGAAAAAGTATCCGTACAACATCAAAGGAAAGCAACAGATTAGGAAATTCATGCTAAAGAAAGCTTCTAATTTTAAATATTTAAGCAACAAAATTCATTCATTAATGAAACTCTCTTTTCTATAAATTTCTCCTGTAGTATTCCTTTAAAAACTAAATTTGAAAAAATAAAATTAAACGAATCAGAAAAAGTATCCGTACATGACAATATTAATTTGTCATATTCAAATATTTTATTACATATCAGGGCTTAATAACTTGTCGGAAAACCTTTTCTCTTAAGGAACTCCTTAAGTCAATTTGGCATGGAGTAAACCAATTTGGCTTTGTCCTGCCTGAAAATTTTGCCCCATTCATCGACCACAACGTTTTTCAGGATTTCCTTCGAGGTTATGCTGTGCTGACGGATCCTGTGCTAAAAGAAGTCCCACAAATGCTCAATGGGATAAAGGGTTGGGGATTGGGGCGGCGTACACAGTTGATGTTTTGTGCTGTAGAGCAACCAAAGCTTTACATTATTTGCTGTGTGCTTGGGATCATTATTCTGTTGGAACCTGAAATCGTCGCCGAGTTTCAACTGCTGAACGCTTTGCTTCAAAGTCGCCTTCAAAATATAAAGGCAACCGTATTGATTGTATATAGTCATAGTTGATTCACAACACAAGTTGGCCAAATCCTTTTGCCGCCATACACCCCTAGACTACTTTACCATGGAGGTCACCATGTTTCACAGTTGGAACGAGATTTTCTTATTCGAGGGCAGCACCGCTCTTCCGCCACGCTTACTTACTTCCTTTAATGCCAAATAAGGAAAATTTGCTTTCTTAAGAGAATAGGGTCTGTTCCCAAAACTCTGGTGGCTTTTTTATATATTTGTTTGCGAAATTCACACGTATCTCACTGTTCACTGCCGAAATGATTGGCTTCTTACGTGCTATGCGTAAGCAAAACCTATCTCTCTATAATATTTTTCGTATGGTACCTTCGTGGAGAACCTTGCCAAAAGAGTCTTTTGTATTTGTAACAATTTGGCAAGTAGTTACTCAAATATTCTTTTTAACTGCCTGCAAACCGTTTCTTTTTTCACGTTCATTCAGTGTGAAGGGTCGACCAAAACGAGGCTTTGACATAATCGAACCAGTCGTAATAAATGTTTTCACCACATACTGGACAGAGGAGTGAGTTCTGCCTAATATTTGACCAATTTCGCGAAAAGTTTTCCCTTCACTCTTAAGTTTCGGCATAACTTTCCTCTCCTAAGCTCTGATTTCACAAATTTTGGGCGTCATCATGTACTCTAGTGCACACAAAATTAAAAAAATTGCACTCGCTTTTAAACCTACCACAACTTCAAGTAGAAATATTATCGGACATAAAAACATTAATATGCAAATGCGTATGTCATCGCGTAACACGGGGAATTCCCGGGTACTTTTTCTGGTCTATTATGTTGCCAGACATTAATTTTGTTTGAGTTTCACGTCTTTTTAAATAGAAAAGGAAGCATTCAAATAAGGTGGACATATCCTTTTTAATACAACGATAACTTTGTTATCTTACATGTACGGATACTTTTTCTGGCACCTGTATCATGCAAAGTATCTCATCAACGTTCCTATATCCACGCTAGCATTCTTAGCCATCGTAAAGGATGGTATCATCAGAATATTCTTTGGAATGAACCAACCCCCGCAATCAATAGGGTAAATTACACTGTAGTCAGCCCCGCGCCCTGTGCTCAGCCCTCTCATTATTTCTATATAAAAAGTTTCGCTATTTTTTTATATTCAACAATATCATCTGATCGCATCCCTGCATTCTTATTGATGAATACGCACATCGACAGGCCTGTAGTATATTACGGTAGCAAGCTAACCTTTTCGTTGTCCTATTGCCAACGACATACATAGGCACATAGCTGTTGCTTTTCTTTGCTAAAGAAACGTGTTCAAGTTTACAGTATATTTTTCTTTTAATTTATTCTAATCTCTGGTGGATTGTTTCCTTGTGGAACTTTAAAAAGTGTTCATTTAGTAATAACTTAAACTTCAGAACCATTTTACTTTTTTATTACGTTTACCCCTTTGCACTCGAATGTCACACTCCAGGTGACAATACTAATTTACTCTGCAACTCGTATGCCACACTGGTGGCACACAAGCGGAGGTGGTAATACTAATGTACAGTTGCTCTATAAAGAAGTCGGACACACACCCATTTACACTTGAAAAGGAAATAAACGAAAGAAGAATGTATTTTAGAAAAAAACAAAATTTATTTTTTTAAGCTCTATATTATTAAATTACGAAAAATCAAAACATTGAAAACATAACTCAATTTTGTGATTATTAAAAAATAAAAATTCACGTCAAAAAAGAACTCGGACAGCACTCTCCTTCTTTTTGAGTTTAAAAGGGGGATTCCCCGGACTTTGTATAGTTGACAGCTCTTAGCATCTGAGTGAAACAAGTTGAAACCGTAAATTTTATACGTGGGTGAAATTGTGTGAATTGTGAACCTTCACGGAGGTGAAATTGTGTAAAATGGGAAGGCAACGTGGTCAAACTTCTTTAGAAGTAAGAGAACTCATTTTGAAACATTATAAAGAAGGATTACCGGCCCGTACTATAGGGGAAATCGTAAATAGATCACACTCCACTGTTCACGATATAATTAAACGATTTAAATCATGCAGATCAGCGGAAAATAAACAAAAAAGTGGTAGACCTAGAGTGTTTTCGAAGTCAGATGAGCGATGGATTGTACAACAAGTTCATAAAAATTCGAAAATAAGTGCTCCAAAATTAGCTCATCAAGTATCGAAATATATTAATAAAAGTGTATATCCTGAAACGATAAGGTTAGTTTTGAGACGAAGAAATCTACATGGAAGAGTAGCCTGTAAAAAACCATTCGTTAGTAAGTTCAATAGGAAAAAGAGACTCAAGTTTGCCAAAACATAAAAATAAAGACCTATCATTTTGGGAAACTGTGATATTCGCGGACAAAAGTAAATTGAATGTATTTCGCTCAGATGGTCAATGCTATGTTTGGCGAAAAGCTAATCAAGAGCTCAAAGAGTGCAATCTACGAGCCACTGTGAAACATGGAGGTGGCTCGATAATGGTGTGGGGCTGCATTCCCGCTGATGGTCCAGGTAAACTTTCTGTAATCGATGGAATTATGGAACAAACAAAGTATTTGACCATTCTGAAATAAAATTTAGTAGAAAGTGCTGAAAAATTCGGAATAAAAGATAACTTCCAATATTACCAGGATAACGACCCAAAGCACAAAGCACTCAATGTGCGTTTATGGCTGCTGTACAATTGTCCACATGTACTGGAAACACCTCCACAATCTCCTGAAATTAATGTTATCGAACATTTATGGGCTTATTTAGAACAACAATTTCAAAGCTATTCAATTAAAAATAAAGAGGACTTGAAAGTCGCTCTTCAGGCAGAATGGGCCGAAATCGACACTTCGTTTTGCAAAAAACTTGTCGAATTCATGCCTATAAGATTGGAAACCATAGTAAAAAATAAAGGATTGGCAATTAAATATTAAAAATAATAATAAAATTCAAAAATCTCACAAAGAATTAACGGTCCGAGTTCTTTTTTGACATGAATTTTGGCTGCATTTCGACTTTTTATTTTTTTAATAATCACAAAATCGAGTTATGTTTTTAATGTTCTTATTTTTCGTAAGTTAATAATATAGACCTAAAAAAATAATTTTTATTTTTTTTCGAAAATGCATTCTTCTGTCGTTTATTCCCTTTTCAAGTGTAAATGGGTATGTGTCCGACTTCTTTATTGAGCCACTGTATGTTGGTAGACAATAACACTAACTAACTGTAAAATACATTGCGGCATTCGAGATCTAACACAGTTATATTTTGTTGCTTGTTAGTCAAGTGTAAGTCGTACACGGTATTTGTTCTCTTTATATAATTCAGTACACATATATTTCCCCCTCAAAATAGATTTTAATGGATTAGTGGCAGTCAGTCAGGATAATGACACTGAATTTGAATTTACTAATATAGATGTGCGAGATAATAAATAATAAATGAAATAAATATACGTCGAATTCTACCATTGTATATTACTTTAATTCATTAAGCTAGAAATAATAACAAGTTGACACGCAACAACTTTGAAAATAAATAGAGTGCAAAGGATTCAATTTAAAGGGAGTTTGAATTTTTAGGTTGGATCACTACACAGCCATAAGTTGCCGGCTTCCTGACGATATTTTCTAATCAATTCACTTTCGAGGTATTCGGCAAATTGATCAGAACTTCCGCACCCAAGAGTCTTCGCTTAGTTAGCTAGCAGGGGTATAAGTCACTTATAAGTTCTAAGTGAAAATGGATAAATTGATCCACCAAAAACTTCAAAAATTGATAAAGCTTACCAAAGGCAAATTGGAACATAGGACAAGTTCAAGCTGAGAGCGAAAATGATAAAACGTAATTATAACCAGACGACATTCACCCAGCTGGTAGTGCCAATCGATGCGTCCCGGCCTGTGAGTTGGCACCTGACGAGAAGCGGCAGGGACGCGTGTTCGAAACCAGCTTGAGCTCTTTCCACCTTTCTTTGCAATTATAGGTTGTTAGATTTCAGAAAATAATTTATTCAGTAGAAACATAAATGATAGGGAAATACTAACTTTGAATAAATTCAAAATTATAGCCGGCTTTGAAGCTGTGCACGATTATTGTTTGCAACAAGCACAAGGGTCTGAAGTTATTATATTCAATACAAACGATCAAATTGACAATCGCGACAAAGAATGGGCGAAAATAGCCGAAGCAAGGCGAATTTCAAAAGAGTCTGGTCAAAAGAAAATAACACTCAAAAAATGCACAACGAAATAAATCAATGTAATAAAAGCAATAAAAATAAACAAGTCTTGTCGAATGTAATTATAAAACCAGAAACAAAACACCAGTTTTAAAAAACATTTAACCTTGCCGAGTGGCTATAAAACGAGTGATAGGATAAAATTAGTAAATAGAGAAGGACCTATTTCCCCCGTGGAGTCGAGCGAAATTGAGAAGCAAAAAGAAGAAGTGAAGGAACAGAAAAAAACGATATATTGATCAAAAAAATTAACTGACCAATAGCTAAAGATAAGAAAGAACAAGAAATCCGAAAGAAGAATTAAAAAAGGAAAGGAAATAACCTGTCAAAATGCAAACTCATTAAAAAAGGGAGAAAAGCACGGATGGCACAGGGAACAAATAATTATAATAATAATACAAATAATTGTGAAGATGAATTAAGGAGTGATATGGAAATAAATGATTTGAAGAATGTTGAATGTGACAATTGCATGGTACCGTTTGAAGTGTCCTCAATTGGCTCTTACTGAAAATGTTTTTTACAAAAAAATTTGAATGCCAAACGTGCAATAGAAAAGAGGTTGATTACAGGATAGAATAAGGGTGACTTTTAAAGAAAAGCGGATGACTACTGGTGAAAAGTGCAAAGTTTTGTTTAATGTTAATTTTTCATTTGGTTATATTTAGAACAATTATAACGTGGTGTTGATTTTTGGAAATTTGAACAAAAAGGCTAGTGCAGAGATGTTAGCCGGTGAATTTTCGTGGTGGAAGTGCACTTTATCTCCGCCAAATGGGGCAGTTTTTTAATTCGGCGTCGAATCGGCCCAATAATTCGACATAGTACTGCCCTGTAACCGTTTGGTCTGGAACCCTTGCGAATCCCAGAAAACGAAAGCCATCATCTTTCTAGCCGATGGGACAGTCTTCACCTACTTCCGAGCAGTTTCACCGAGTAAAGTAAACTGTTCCTTGGTCTCCGGTGTGTACCAGTAGATCTATGTTTTGTCGAAGGTCACGTAACGACGCAAAAATGCCTTCGGATTGCACTTAAACAGCGCCAAACACAGCTCTGAGATAATCACATGGTTGGGCTTATTATCCGGAGTGAGCAAACACGGTGAAATTCTCTGAAATTTCGTCAGTAGTCGTCTACAGGGAGGTAGTACACTATAGTGTATTTTTCTTGCGATAGCGGCACTATCGGGTAGTGAGGCTAAATACTTATCGGACCGCCCTCGTAATGTTCGTCCTTTAGTAAAGCATCGGTAACTTTATGGGCGCATTTGGCTCTCGTCAACCATAGTTAGCTTTTTTTTTCAGGCGAAAATTTTTAAATCTGAATTTTACTTATTAATTTAAAATTACTTTGCAACGGCTCTTTAAAGGAATCTGCACAAACCGGACGGAGCTAAAAACGAAAATAGATGACCTAGGCCACGAAACAAGGAACTTTAAACCTCATGTCACATAATATCTCTGATAAAATTTGAAAGTTTGAAGCAGGCAAACGAAAACCTAAACCTTTGGTTATTGTTCATGCTTTTTAGCTAGATATTTATGTGAAATTTGATTTTTTTCTTCGAACACATTCTTTGTAGAAAACAAGAAAATTATATAATTAAACCTACGATAGAAAGTTAGAATATTCATCCGATTACGACGATAATGATTCTAGTGAAGAAAATATTTTTCCTCTCCCATCGACGTTTTCCCAAAGATTTTCAAGTTCGTCTAGTTCTGATTTGAATGATGATGAAGTATGGTCATGTGGGGATTTAATTCATCAGTTTTGGAGGAGTTTCTAAGGCAGCCAGGAATCAATACCGAAAACGTTTTTGATAATGTTTTAGATGCCGTTAATTTAATTTCAGTGAGAATTGGTTTACGTTTCTTGTGGAGGAGTCAAATAGGCAAAATAAAAACAATTTTTAAAATTTATAGAAAAATTATTCAAAGGGAATGACATCACTGTGAAGGAAATGACAAAGTTTTTCGGGTTTATAATAGTTATGGAACAGGTACGCAAAGACCGACGGGATGATTATTTGAGCAGAGAGCTGTGGACAGAGACATCTTTTTTCCAAAATCGATGAGTAAAGACTCCGTCAAATATTAAGAGCCTGGCATTTCAAAAATAATAACGAAAATATGGAAGACAACTCAGATATACTTGTCAGACTGCTATTGGATATTTTTATTTCAAAAATCAAAGAAATTTACAATCCTTTTCAGCCGTTGTCTTTATATGAAGGTATAGTACCATGGAGGGGTAGATTATTCGTGAGAGTTTATAATGCGGTAAAAATTATAAAATATAAGATTCTGGTGTGTATGGTATGCGAAAGTAACATTGGCTCCATATGCAATATTGAAGTTGATTGCGGTTCGGGAAAGGGATCAATCGAAACAATCAAACAGAGTCAATTCTCCGTATGCAGATTTATGGTACCATGTATACATGGATAACTATTATAATAGTGTTCAAAACAGTGAGTTATGCAGAAAAAATGAGAATTTATTATATTATACGGAAAGAAGAGGACTTTTGGACCGTTTCATTGAAGAATGGCAAAACAACTTTCAGAAGGAAACAACATAGCTTGCTACAAGTCTAGCAATCAAACAGGATAGTGTATTTCATATCCACCATTTACTCTGCTAAAATGAACGAGAGTCATTGAAACATCGTCGAAAAGTGTCGTCGAAACATCAAAAGAAGACGAAACATTTTAAAATGCTTTGATCGATCATAACCAATACATGAAGGGCATAGAAGCCCTAATAAGTACTTTTTATATTTTCAATTTTATGGAAAACGGTTAAATGGACTAAAAAAATGGCTTTGTATCCTATAAATTGCTACTTATTCAATTCATTCATAGGTTATAGTAGGATTCAGTTCATTCGACTAACAAGAGGAAATATAAAACTAATTTAAAGGATATATCGATACATTGGATAATAGATGAAATCCCGAAAGATGAACGAGCCGAACGACATCTAGGATCAAGGTTTGCAAATTTGATCCACCAAGGGGACTGTCAGGGGATATGAGAAATAATACATTAGAACCTCTTTTTAGAACCGACAAAAATGAAAATATTTTACTTCGTTGTCGTATGCGTTCTGCTCATAAAGTACGCAGTGGAACGCGGTCAATATGTAAGTTTTATAAGGGAACAAAGGAAAATATTTTGATTGAATAGGATAATAAAATAAATAGAAAAAAATAGAATATCTAGAAAAAATAGAATAATACACACTTTGATATGTAGACAAACACTTTTTAAGGTACTTTTTAAGGTAAAACACTGAAAGTTTCGTTGAAATCTATCAAATACAACGAAAGATATGAATATTTCATGAAGAGTCTAATTTTTGCACGAATGACAAAAAGCCCCCCTCTACGCCCCGATTTGGCTGGAAAATGTCGAATAAATGGAGGTAATTTAACAACTTACCACTCCCACGCAATACAGATGTATTTTTTTGCATCCATACAAATTTCACACGCAGGAAATGAAATCATAAACAAGAAGGAGCCGTCCTCTTTTCGTCATATCTTCCTCCTTCAAAGGTACAGTGGATCAAAATCAAATTTGAAAAGTATGCTAGGGTTGTTACACATTATAAGTGAATCGAGAAAATAAGGAAAGAATTAAAAGAAAAGAAATTTTTTGTTATACACTGAGCCTAAAATTGATAAGGAGAATCCCTTACAATTAGTTTACGGACAAAGTTAAAATGAATTTTTCAACTTTACTTGTTCTTGCATAATTCAGTTGGCCATCTTAAAACTGGGAAAACAATCAGGACAAACGTTGCTGGAACATCTTGACCTCGTTTCATATTATTTGAAAGACAGATAATTATAAAGAAACATACGTTACAAGAGTCGAAACAAGTCAAAACTTAAAACACAAAAAAATCAATAAGAATGAAAATCATGCTAACGAAACATCGTTTCGAATTCTCAAAAATATGTTAAGAAAATGGTAAAGGAAATTAACATAAGTGTCAAAATGAGAGTTTCCTCGCCCAGTTAAATCATAATTTGCAAATTGTACTTGGGAAGAATGTTAGATAATTAAAAAAAATTATATTTTTGAAGTTTCGTAATCTGTTAAAATTTGCAACGTTATACAAAAAGAAACAGCATTCATTTAGGAAGCAATGTTTACCGACGAGCGTAAGTTGGACGTCTTCCAATGGATATGTGTGAAGATAGCCAACAATTTAGAAGGGGAAACTTACGGCTAACTCTTCTGCATGAGATTGATTGATTATAGTTTTGAAGTCAACATCAGCCACAGAATCAGAATATCTACATTTCATTCAAGCAATCATAGACCATCATCAATATTTACAGATTTTCAAATTAAGGAATAAATGGACTTTAAACTTCATACTATCCGAGTGTTAGATTCAATTCAATTTTCCTTAATTACAAATTTTGTTTTTCTTTTCTCACAAGAGGACATCAAACTTCATTCTGTACGAGTGTTGATTTGAAATCAGTTCTCCTTATTAGGTTTTTCTTTTATTTTGCAAAAAAAACACAAATTTAAAGATTACTAAAGAAATTCAGTTTATCTTGGTTCATAAAATTTTAAACGTAAATTGAATTTAAGGGATAGTCCTTGTCAAAGTGTGTATTGTTACGAAATGCATTTAAACTTTTTCGTAGCACTTAAAACGTGAACTGAATTATAATTATTCATTTTATCCTTATCAAAATGCCAAAGTCTCCATTTTCTGACCCTTATGAAGTATAACAACCTAAGTGTTCAACTTGAGCCGTCGAGTATTGTCAGCATAGTCCTAAATGTTAGTCAAAAAGGTTCTTAAACATTTTATATTAAACAAAACTTTCAATTACCATAGAACGTTTTGTTTAATGTAACAACTAACACAGCTACTGTATGAGAGGAAACTGAAACAAAAAAAAAATGTTTATCCTATAGAATAATTGAAAAGCTAAGTCATGGTATCATTTTTAACGAGTTCTACGATATACTTTTACGAAATGGGCTAATTTCGAAAGATTCGTGTAATAAAATTGTTGTAAACTAAAATATTTGGGAAGGACATGGAAAATTTGTTTATTTTTTTTCATTTTCAAACCATTTTATGCTTTATATTAAGTATTAATCCAACAGCATCCACTTGAAAAAGAATGTCGTTAACCTACTGAAGGCCGACATGATAACGCCTGCATACGTATTTTGGATATTCCTGGTCATTTGACCATTTGACTTGATCTCCTTTAAAAAATAAATCAAATATGTTCCATCATAATGGGTCTAACTCACACTGTCATATGAAATAACCCGTAATTTGATCAGTCACATCACATTCATCTTTACATGACGAAGAAAGGCTAATGCACGAATTTGATTTTTTTCTAGATAGTCCCATTTCGGCTGTGGTTACCTGTTAGTTTTTACATGTGGTTAACATGGTATAGACTATATTTTGTTTCACCACAAATTATAGCCACGTCAGTAATTTCATGTGCCCCAGGATCTTCAGTCAGATTATGGCCAAACTTGTCTACCGGAACGAGTGAGGTGTACCATACACTCCTGTAATTTTTATATATACTCCTTTCCGTTATGGTGTCATATTTGTAAGTAAATTATGTTTATAAGATTTCGAAATACAAATTCATAACTCTGACTATAAAATTAATAATTATTAAATATTCGAAAACAAAATTCTAACAGAAATGTTGGTCCTTTTGTTGAATTAATTGTTGGAAATATGCAGAAAAAATCGTGACTGAATTGGAAAAATATACTACAATCGGAATAAGCCACACACATTTTTATAAAAGAATTCTAAATATAAGCGCACAAATGTGGCATTACCATGAGTACTTTTTATGCCTTGTTTCCTTTTGTACTTTGTGTAAACATAAAAAGAGAAGAACAAATCTCAAAAAATTAATATTCAAGTCCTTTATATTCGTGATAAAATCGAATCGATTCGTTTCGAACTTATTCTTATGAAAAAGTCAATCATATGCGCATAAAACTCTATTGATAATCGCCAGAGTGTTCTTCATTTTGCGCGTAAAATTCTGTTGTGTTCAGTGTCGTTCCTTTGTTTTTGCATTTTTGTGTTTTACAATTTAAACAAATTTCTTGGTGAATACTTGGACACTGTTCAGCTTAACTGTTGTTATTCACAACACGCCTGGGTATTATTAGATATTCAAAAAAGAAATACATGCATTAGGTAGTGGAGAAAAAAAAATAGAAACAGAAACCTGAAGAAGTGTAAATACATTAAAAAATCGATCGGTAAATAGCGAAAATAGAAAATTTTGAAAATTTTCAGAGTATGTTATAACGACTACGTCATATGTAGTTGATGACATAAGATTTTGTAAAAAAGTGTAGTAAACGAATTGTTTACGCAAGGTTTTCCGACTCCTCATGTCAATTAAAACAAAAATAAAAAGAAATAGTTTTACATTTTAAAATTATTTCTTTTTTGTTTTTGAACGAGCACTTTTCCACTGTGTGACTAATAACATGTCAGCATGGTTAATCCTTGAGAATTTTTTTACAAATTTACCTAGATACTTTTCTGTCAGATTTTAAGAATTACTATATTTATGGATTATATGTTATTTAATTAATAACTTAAGATTTATTTATTCATTGTGTCCGAGGCGGAAAATAAAGTAGAATTTCAACCATATTTTGTACATTTTTGATTATCTTAAATGTAATTTCCTTCTTTGTGTTTTAACCGATGTAATAGTCTCAAGGTTGAAAGAAATTCAGATTTTATCCTATTTTTAATTTTGTATGCAAGATATAGTACGATTTTTTCCTAGTTGTTTTAAGCAATACTATTAAATACTAATTTCATTCTGAACCAACTCTTTCACTCTCTTAGTGCTTCATTTGTCAAGTTTAGAATTAAATTAAATCCAGATGATTGCTATAGAACGGTTAAGGACATGAAAAAAGCATTTAACCTAGTAGATATCATAGTATCAAAGTGTATTCGAAGTGTGACACCATGAATGTTTTGTGAGAAAAATGTATCTGAATTAGATTCAAATAAATTTAAATGAAGGATAAACTCGCGGGTAGATCAAGTAAACGTGACACAATGCTTAAAAAAAGTAAAGTACTAATTATTTAAAGTAAGTATTGGATAGTCTAACAAGTATTGAGCCTTTTTTGTCACTAGAAGGTCTTCGTTGTCATCGGGCAACGTTTTTGTATCGGGCAATACTAATCAGCTTGAGTCAAACTGACATGGCTTTGAAAGGTGACATTCTAATCTACAATTTTTATATGGACAGTTTTGTATTTCGTCATTCGTGTCAAAAGTTGTATTCATTTAAAAATGAGTGAAATTTTTGAGAAAATTCGTTACATTTTACAATATCACTACGATCAAGGTGAGAATGCATCGCAGGCTTGTGAAAAAATTTGATACTTTATTAAAAGCCACAGCCAAGAGATGTTCTGGTATGTTCGCTTTCGTTCTTGAAATTTTGATGTCAAAGATGCACCTCGCTCAGGTCCACCAATCACTGAAAAAGTCGATGAAATCTTACAAAAAATTGAAGAATACCGACACATAAGCAGCTATGACATTGCTAAGGAACTGAATATCAATCACCAAACAGTTTTGAACCATCTGCGTAAGGCTAGATACACACAAAAGCTCGACGATTGGGTGCCGCATGAATTTACACAAAAAAATTTGATCGAGCCATTTGTGAAGCAAATCATTACGGGCAATGAAAAATGGGCAAGATACGAGAATGTCGTTGGAAAAGGATCATAGTCATAAAAAGATGACTCGTTAAGCTGTGTGTTTATGGTGGGATTGGAAGGGAATTGTTTATCATGAGGTGCTAGAACCTGGCCAAAAATTCAATTCGGCTCTGTACTGTCAGCAATTAACCAGATTGCAAAAAGCACTTCAAAAACACCTGCCCGAATTGATCAATAGAAAGGGCGTTGTCTTCCATCATGAAAATGTCAGACCACATACATCTTTGATGACCCAGCAAAAATTGACAGAGCTTGGCTTAGAAGTTTTGATGCATCTACCGTATAGTCCAGACCTTGCACCATCATACTACCATTCGTTTCGGTCTCTGCAAAACTTCCCTAATGAAAAGAAATTCAATTCAAAAAGGAACTGTGTGTGTTCAAAAATCACTTGGCCAAGTTTTTCACCGATAAACCACAGAAGTTCTATACATATGGAATAATGGCTCTACTCAAAATAGGGCAAAAGGTGTTAGATAATAGTGGACAATATGAACTTAATTAAAATACATTTTATATAAAAGAAATATTCAATCGAAAAATGACAAAAAGGCCCAATACGTTTTAAACTTGCCAATATTATAAACTAATATTTTTGGCGCAATATTTAGTGTTTTCAAATTGGCACTCTATTATTTATTTTAAAAAGGTATTAAGAGGGGGTAAACCTACAGCAAACACTGTGTGAAAGATATTTACAGTATGCTGTGACGGAGTATATAACAAAAATTGTTTTTTTTAAGCTTCTGAAATATTTGCGGTTGGAGAGTTTATAGAATCTATAATATATTAATAAGTAATTTTACTACAAACGTAAAAGATATAATAATTTCTTATTTTAAGTCAGAAATATTAATTAATAACTATTTATTATATTTATTATAACTATTAACTTTTAATAGCATTCAGTTTTTATCATTAAAAATTTCATAGAATCCTCAACCCAGCCACTTTTGAATGCATATAAAATGTTATGCTAGCTAATCAGCATTTGTAGGATCCTATATTTTAATTGTTTAATGAGGAGGAAAGTGCAACTGGAATATATTAAATGCCCCTAGAAGTTGGTGACAATGCTTATGCATTGAAAAATCATGTAGAAGAGGTTTCTGAAGATTGCATCGTTGCGAACACAACGCTGTCAGTTTTTTTTTCAGTAATTCTTTCTAGTAGATGCTCAAACTGAAATGAAAATCGTGTAGAGAGCAAGAAATTCAAAAATTCGACTGAAATTCACCTAGAATTTACAGAAATTCAATGTCAAATTATACAAAATATATTCAAAAATTGATAAAAAAATGGAAAAAATGGAATTTGAAGAAGAAAAATTCTAGGCATTACCCAATCAAAAGCTGAGGGAAACGCAAGAGGAGTCAGTGTATCTGATTCGAAGTGAATCAACGAGCGATATCCGTCTTATCACAATTCATAGGAAGCAAGACAATAGCAAGGTAAATAGACATCGCATAACCCATTCAAAGACATGATTCAAAGACAAAAAGGAAGGAGTTTTTGTATCAGATTGTAACCGGGGGTGAAAAATAGTTTTTCAGCGATGATTCTGTGAAGAAAAAAGTCTACGCTTAACCCGCAAACAATTTGCCGATAGGACGATTATTCATAGTTATGTGGCCATGCTGTGTATCCTTTGGTTTTTTTGCACCGTTTACACCATTGCACACGCAAAGGTCCCAATTTTTTTCACTTTTCCCACTTTTTTAAATTTTATCTGCATTTTTTAAACGAATAGCTAAATCTTAGCTTATTTCTCATGCATTTCAGTTAGAGATTTATGTGAAATTTAAATACTAATCTTCTTAACTCTTTCTTTCCCCGACTTAACACTACCTAGCAAAAAGGATTCAATTTTTTCCAATCAAATCCTTAACATTTTAAATTGATTATTTCAAAGTCGAGACAAATGTCAAATGCCGGAAAGGAAATCATAGACGGGGACTCCTTTATCTTCACAAATTTTCAAATACGAACAATTAACCGCCAGGTGTTCTTGTTGGGTTCCTTCAAATGTAATTTGTTATACTTAATCAGAAAATCGAGAAAGTAAGCAAAGGATATAAAAAAATTAAATTTGTTGTTAATACCAAGCCTAACTTTGGCAAAGACTATCCTCTACATAGGTATCTGAAGCTTTCATCGTTGCAAATGTAAAGGTCTCCAATTTTTTCGTTTTGAGAATTTTTTTTTGAATAATTTGACTTAACATTTTCGACTTTGACTTTTGACTAGTTTGTGAGTGCGAAAAACCTAGTGAGAGGCTAGTTATTGGTTATTATTATTACTCCCTAGTTTCATTTCAATTTAATCTTGTTCAACAGGAACTGCTAAAACCTGGTGAGTCCAGCAGCGTCGATCAGCGCTTTGATCCTTTTGAGTCAAAGATTACGAGAAAAACACCCGCAGGATCGGCAAACACATACCGAAATTATTTTTGCACGTTTGCATGTTACAGAAATTATGAATATGTATTTTAAAAACGTGGAATATTTCCTATACCTCCCTCTGATTACAGGTGTCGGAAGTTTCCACCGTTGAAAACGCAAAGTTCTTTAGTATTTCACTTTTCGAATATATTTTTTGTATGGTTATTAATATGGTCTAAAATTTTGCTAAATTTTTTCGACTTTTAGAATTTCTTGCGCTCTAGGGGGTTTTCATTTGAGTTTAATTACGTTTCAGTTTCGACAGATGTCTGAGGTTCACATCGTTGCAAATACAACACTGTCAAAGTCCTTCACAATTTTTTTTTAGTAGATGATTAAAAAGAACTGAACACCTAAAAGAGTGCTACAAATGAATAAAATTTACTAAAATTTTGAGTCAAATTCTCCAAAAAATATTCAAAAAGTGGCGAAATTAAAGAAAACTTCAGACAACTAAATTTGACATAGTTGCTTTTGCAATGCGAACTGCAGACACCTCTGATGCCTCTCTGCTTCTCCGAAAGATGCAAGACACTTTGACAGGCCACCAATTTACTTTCGTTGCGAAAAGGAACCAAAATTCGCTCAAGACTTCCATTTTCTCAAATGACAAGCTTTTTGCGAAATTTAATCGGGAAATTGACAGAGCGAGTAGAGAAATCCTGCTACTAGATTTTTATATTGGGGTTCCTAAGTTTTTCATATACTTTGATACGAAACTATTGAGGTTTAATGCACGTTTCATGTGAGGATCATGAGTACTAAAATTTTCTGCCATTTTCGTAGTAAATTTTTAAGGAAAGAATCAAATAATTCAATAATATCTGAATTTTAAATATCATTAGGATGATACACTGGGATACTATAATACTACACATTACTATGATTCACTATATATCCGATCGAATCGTCCTCATGTGAAAGGCTGAATTCATCAAAGACACTCGTTTATATGTTGTTTAGCATCGAAATTACATTTGATAGAGTTGAAGACGCAAAGAAAATAGCTGACTTTTGCGCTACGAAACAATTGACATGTGGTTTCAACTGTTTTCATTACGTATTTAAGATGAGCTGAAGCAGATGTTTGATACCTAAGAAGGATGTGTATGCCCATGTCAATTTTTCGAAAACAACCAAATTTCGTTTTTCCACAGAACCTAAAGTAGATGTCTGAAGTTTTCATCCTTACAAAAACAAGTTTCTCCAGTTCTTTCACTTTCTTATTTTTGTGAGGTTCACTGAAGTCGCAAAAACTAGTAGTGTATCAAAAACTCGAATTTGCGAAAAATGTACAAAAATTTCGGTCAAGTTATCCAAACAAATTTAAAAAAGTGAAAAGATTCGAGACTGTTGCGTTTACAGCGATGGAAACTTCATATATATTTGGGATTGAAACGCAGAGTAAATGTTGAATCCCTTTATTTTAAACAAACTTATGCTTATTGGCATCTGGCAATGCCGGGATAAGAAGATAATGATACGAATAAAATATCCCCGGTATAAGCCTTCGTGAGAAGCGAGAAGAACGGCTTAAGGAAATTTTAGTAAGTTTGCCGTGTTTTTCGTTGGCAAGTGAAGACTTCTCGCGGCATTAACTTTTGTTTCCGACGCGAAAAATGCGTCGGGACGTTTCGAGTTGCCACATATATTTAAATTAAAGTTGATTTTTGTAGTACATTTCAACTTTCACTAGAATACCCTGAACAAAGGATTGAATTAGCGAGATGATATAAGGTGGTAAAACCAATGTTTGAATAATTGGCGGATCCAGCATTGCGAGACTGGGCGCATTAAGAACGATCAAAAAGATTATTTTATTCCAAATCTGTTGGTTCTCGAAACAGTAAGTTTTTTGAACAATTTCTATAGAAATCAGCTGTCATTCATGAAGGTTTATTTGACACCAAATACAATTGAGCTTGCTTAATGTTTTCTTTTTTAGAGTTCATTGCATATGGGATTTATTGGTTAAGAAAAGGTGGTTAAGACAAGGTATTCCTTGTACTTTTCAAGGAATAAAGAAGTGGACTTAGACCCACTTTGAAATTCTTTAGCATCTATAGAAGAAACTAAAAGCATTTGCAAACTATAAACATTTCAAATAAAATATAGTTTGGAAATTAAAAAATTTACTTAAAAAATTTTTTTAGTCTGAAACGAAGATGCGTTCATAAAGAATTTAGAAGCGGTTAAAAATTTGGGCTAGTGCCAGAATAGAATATCGCCTGGATATTTAAAGGCCAATATATATGTCATATATGCCTAGGAAGGATCAACATTACATTCTTAGTACAAACATTCGCAATGTAAATGAATATATTCCCAGAAAAGTTATGCAAACCACTAAATTTTCGAAGAGTCATATATGCCTAGGAAGGATCAACATTACATTCTTAGTACAAAAATTCGCAATGTAAATGAATATATTCCCAGAAAAGTTATGCAAACCACTAAATTTTCGAAGAGGACTGAACAAAGGATCACGAAACTGAAAACCTAACGAAATTACGTAATGCCTAAGAATTGAGTGAGATTTGATTACTGTGTAGGACTTTGAAAATAAAAGATTTTTTTTTTGCAAAACAGGATACTTCACAAAGCAACGAAGGCTCTACAACTGGTTAGGTATGTAATTTATATAATTTAAAGTAATTCATTAGTTAAACAGTTTTTTTATAAAAATAAAAAAACAGAGGCGTTTTCGCTTTCTTATAGTTAGGAAAAAAGCCCCAATTTTTGCTTAATTTTTTTTACGACAAAAATTGCAATCACCATAGGGATTTGATTTTGGATTGACATGAGTCGCCGACAGAATAAAAACAAATTTACTATTGGGAGTACAAATTAGTGCGGTCCGTTTTCAAAAGATGGCTCTGGCTGTTATGAATATTGAATAGTAACAGCTGATGTCGATAGTTTTAGAAAGGTTAGACATCTGTCAATAATATTCAGTTCATATTGCTTCGAGTTTTTTTAAAAAACCTTGTTCTTCACTGTGTTAATTATGAGCAATTTTGTGTTAACTAAGCAACATTTGCGGAAGGTTTTAGTTTTCTGTTTTAATTGGAAGAAAAGTGCAGCTGAAGCGCATCGAATGCTTGTGGAAGTTTATGGTGACAATGCTCCAACTGATAAATCATGTAGGGAATGGTTTCGACGTTTCAAGAATGGATATTTCAGCGTTGAAGACAAGCCTTGCTCTGGACAACCAAAAAAATTCGAAGACAAACAGTTGGAGGCATTGCTCGATGAAGATCCGAGTCAAACGCAAGAGGAGCTTGCAGAATCTTTAGAAGTGACACAACAAGCAGTTTCTGTACGGTTAAAATCCATGGGAATGATTCAAAAGCAAGACAATTGGGTTCCTTATGAACTGAAACTGAGAGATATTGAAAGGTGACTTTTCACTTGCGAGCAGCTGATTCAAAGGCAACAAAGAAAAGGTTTTTTACATCGAATTATTACTGGGGACGAAAAATGGGTATTCTATGATAACCCCAAGAAGAAAAAATACTACGCTATGCCCGGTCAATCGTTGCCATCGACCTCAACATCAACATCAAAGCCGAATATTCATGGTTCGAGGGTCTTGTTGTGTATCTGGTAGGACCAAAAGGGTGTTGTGTACTATGAGCTGCTACAACGTGGCGAGACCATAACAGGCGATCGGTATAGGCTGCAATTGATGCGTTTGAGCCGTGCATTACGAGAAAAACGGCCGCAATACAAGCAAAGACATGACAAAGTTATTCTCCTGCATGACAACGCTCGGCCTCATGTCGCAAAAGTCGTGAAAAAATATTTGGAAACGCTCAAGTGGGATATTTTTCCGCACCCGCCGTATTTTCCGGACATTGCTGCTTCAGATTACTGGTTGTTCCGACGGATGCAGCACGATTTGGCAGGTCATCGGTTCACTTCTTTCGCAGAAATCGAAAATTGACTTCTAACTTGGATCATCTCAAAAGACGAGACATTTTTTCGAGAGGGAATTCAAAAATTGCCTGAGAGGTGGGAAAAAGTAGTAGCTAGCGATGGACGATACTTTGAAGTTCTTTTTGGTGTTGCCGCAGGCCACCCAGAGACGATACTTTGATTAATCTTTTAATTCATTTTATTTTGAAATAAATGCATTTTTGACCACAAAAAAACGGACCGAATTAATTTGTACTCCCAATACAATGGATGATTTTGCTTCTTATCTATTTATTAAAAGTGTATATTTTTTCGTTGTAGAACTTGGGACTGAAATTCGACTGGGGCCATTGAATCGCAAGGGTTTAATTAAATGTTTGTTTACATTTAGTATCCAACAAATTACTACGTAAACGTATTATCCACAGAGCAATTATAATTGGCTTGAAAACAAACTGTTCTTAATTCTTATTAATTATTATAGCCACTATATCCGTATATACGCATGCAGAGTTAAGCATCTCATTGAAGTTTTGATCGTAATAAATTTGACTTTGTAAACTTTAGCTATTTTTTTTATGCATATCCAACACACACTGTGAAAAGATACACCGATAAAGTTTTAATCACCTCAAAAATTGTCGATATTATGTGGCACGTTACAAATTCCAACAAAAGACAATGCATCAGCATCGTCACGCGAAAAATTAAAAACAATTACAAGGCATATGGCGAAATTTTATCACGTCTGAATTGCATTTTGTGTTACTAATAGCGGCATCGATGACTTTTATAGTATGAATTATAAAATGTTTAATTAGAGTCTCATAACCAATATAACTGAAACCCAATAAATCAGAAATAAATAAGACGTAAGCGATATGGAATCACGATTAGTATGCTATCCGCCATTGAAAACGAAATCATTTTTGCAAAGATACTCCAGCAAAAGATACAGCTAAAGTATCTACTTATTGACATTGGTGGCTGATTATTAGCAAGTATACATTTTCATTTTCTTACTTTTCATTCTACTAGCAAGAAACACTTGGATTGGTTGACAATTGATCATTGCATGCTTGTATAGTAGCGTGATAACGTTGATAGTGAGTTCTGCTGATAAGAAACGCGACATCTTTTAAGGCCGGCATGCTTTTCGAGTTTCATGTACATATTCATATGCGACGTTATGACTGGTTTACTGCTATTTGTGCTTTGTCTACAAATCATACTTTGATACTTCGTACAAAAGCTTGCTTATCATTCATTCTGCCACATTCATATGAGTTTGCGTAGTTGGCGTTGCTCTGATAGTTGTTCGTGTTATCATAATCCTAGTGATGATTCCTCACTAGCATTATCAATTTATGTATTGTAAAACAGATAGCCATGTGGTCTAATTTGAAATCATGCTTAAGCATTCAGAACAGATGGAAGAAAATCTGGTATAGTTTTTTAGTTCTTTGTTTCTATGTGCGAAGTATTTTATGTGATGGTCTCAAGTATGACGTTAATGACTAATTTGAGTGCGGCATTTTGTTGAAACCTTTACAAATAAATAAGAGTGTCAAAAAATGAACTGTTAAAATCCCCAACATTTTTGGACACCATATCTAAGTTCCTAAGAACTTGGTTTGTAACTCTAGAAAAAAGAATTGTAGCACGAATCACCGAAATTCATGCTTCAATTTTATTGATGCAATAAGACCTTTAGTATTGAACAATGATTAGAGTCCTACAAGTTGACTAGAATCCATTTTCCGATGATCTCAACCATATCTAGAGAACGCTTTTTCCGTTAGTATTCTTTGGGACGAATCGCAAGCTTTTTTTCCATATAACAATTCCATATTTCCGCAACCTTTTCCATATAACAAACCCACTATAGTTCTTGAAATTTTCTGTCGGACCAGAAAGTTACCACCTTTTCTGCAAAAGCCAAGAGTAGTTAAACCCTGTAAGCTTATGCTTCATCATATCAAAATGTGCAAAGTGATACGTAAGATCAAGGATTCGTGAGTTTCAGATATCGTTCCAATACAGCATGTTTGCATTTAATAGTTTGAAGACTAGGGTACTTGATACTTGTTAACACATTCAGAATTGGTTGTGGACTATTCCAGGATAATATACTCTACTTGCCGAATTTCAATTCCATATTTTCAGTTTTCGTTTATTGAAAGCAAATTTTGAAGTAAAGTGAAAAATTACTGAAATTTCTATTTTTAATTCAGGGTAAGATTGGTCCAAGGTGAGACAGGTTCAAGTTTGCAAAAGTAAGTCAAACGTGAAATGTTATGGAGATAATATTATTCGTTTTGTTAGCACAAGAAAATTCATTGTTTTCTTCTAGTTTCCTTTTGTCTTTCCTTGTTCACTTTGAGGTTCAGTATCGGCTCTACTGAAACACACAATTTTCAGCCCGTCTTCCGATAACTGCCTCATTTTTTGTTCGTTCTCCACCCAATACAAGCGTGTAAAGACTCCTGAATGATCCATTTATAATGCTTTTCTTCTTAATGAAACAAACAAATTAAAATCCCCTAAATAAAGTTTTAGATAGCTGAGAACCCTTCGTTCTTATTCTCCCAATAAGAACCGTCTTCTTATTACATAAAAAGTTAAAGCAACGAAAAGTTGGTTAGTAAATCTTAGTTAGTAAATGGTTAGTAAATAAATCTTTTTGTAGAAATCAATTTTATATTAAATCGATCCCGATATTCAAAGCAATCGATTAACTTAAAGGATGAGATTCTAGCGTAGTTCGCAAACGCGACGTTCAAGAATTTTTTCACTTCGTGACTTTTGTCGATGATTCGGGCTGAAATGGATAACAAGTAGAATGCAAACTGTCAAAATCAGTATAAAAATTCTGGCATTGTTGTCAAAAACGAACTTCTCCAAGAATGCGGTCTTTCTTTTTCGAGAATTTATTAAACATATTATCGTACAAATAAATTTATTTGTAAAGATCGGAGAGTAAGCTATTGTTAAAATTATTAAATCGTTAGGTTGAACATCTAATACCACCATTTTGAGCCAAAAAATGCCTCTGATTTCACTCTCAAATTCGAAGAAATGTGTGTTGTAAGTAAAGTGTGTAGAGCACTCAGTTTTCGTGAGTGAGTCCAAAAGTTTATAAACCCCGACCTTTACATCGACGAGAAAGGACGTATTGGAACACCGGGATTTTACTAAAAATTTTAGAAAAAAAACTTGTATTTCTGATGGGAAATGTTTGGTCCAGCTATAGACGAAATGAATACCGGAAATTTCTATCAAAAGCAATTAATGGGCTTAAGATTAATGATTTCCTCGGACACAAAAAAAAAACGCAACACAAGTTTATCTTCAACTTTATTTTTTTTTTCCACGATTAATTATTTACATGTTCCGTTTGGAATCTTTCTTAAGACTAATGTAGACTTGAGAACTAACTTCTTATATACCTATGCAGTCGCCTCAATATCCTATCTATTAGTTAATTATTTCGCACATGTGTTAAAGGATTAGGATAGGTTTTATGACGGTAAAAAGATCTAAGGATGTTTGCCGCGCTAAATACGAAAGGAAAAATGTGATGGTTTTATGACATTGAAAAGATCTAAGGATGTTTGCCGCGCTAAATACGATCGGAAAAATGTGATGGTTTTATAACATTGAAAAGTCTATTTAATGAGAGGTGTAATATGTAGCGGAAACATATGTGCGAAATTTACATGAAGGATATGTAACACCCCCACCGTTAGATTGAGGCTCCGACGAAAATAGCTAATTACGGTTTAGGTGTGCGACTGTTACAAAAATTATTGCAATTACAATCATGAAATCTGACCCCAGACTTATAATATTGTCAGTTTTGTTCTAAATACAAAGTTATCAATAGTATTTGTATTATCAATTTGCTTCAAATACAAATCTACGATTTTGATATAAAAATTAATTTTGAAAAACTATTTCATTGTATACTTTGAAAAAGTAACTGTAATTTAAAGATTAAAATCCGTAATATGATTTATGATTTTTTTTTTTTTTTTTTTTTTTTTTTTTTTTTTTTTTTTTTTCAAACGTTTTTGTAGTGTAATTTATATTATTAGGCTCTATGGTATATTTTTTTTTTTTTTTTTTTTTTTTTTTTTATGCATACATCTTTTACTTCTTCTAAATTATTATATATATATTTTTTTTTTTTTTTTTTTTCATTAGGGTTTACTTAAAAATGAGATCGTAGAGATCGTAATTCAATAACAAGGACCTATTCTGAGTGGTTGGAATTGGTTTGAATAATGTGTAGCACGTTATTGTGATATTCGATGGGTTTGTGGTACATTCCAGAAGGATACTATAGGTAGTAACAACATTTTCCTGGGAGAATGACATGCATAAGGGTTTTAGTTATTGGTGGTAGATTTAGAAGTCGAGGGTCGGTTTTTATTATGTTTCTTATTAGGTTTTGCTTTTATGGTTGGGTGTTCTATATTTTGGTATTTCTTTTTTGTCTTTATGTGAGTGCGAAAGTATTTGTTTTGGTTATTTGTGTCTACAATGTGGTCTTCGTCTATTTTTTCAGAGTTAATTTTCCTAAATTTAGTGTGATTTTTACCTCCTCTGGTTTCCTTAATAAAATTTGGACCGGTATCTATTTCCACATTTTCTCGGTTTCGATTGAGCTTATCAATTATTTTTTGTTTTCTTTGGTGGATTATCTCGTGGATTGCGGGATATTCATCTTGGTGGATATTACCGTTGATGAAGTCAATGGGTTTCCTGTTTGTAGAGGAGTGTATGGTGTTGTTGTAAAAGGTAATTATTTTCAGAATTTTTTCTTCTACTGTACTCTGGTTATTAATAGGGTCGTGTTTGAGAAGGCGAATGTGTTCGTTGATGGTATTGTGGAGTCTTTCTATATCAGCATTGGAAGTATGGTTGCTACTAGAGGTATAATGAACTTCAACCTTTTCATTTGATAGAAATTCTCTCAAAGGGATTGCTTTAAACCCTAACTCATTGTCAACTATTATTTCTTTTATTGTACCAAACTGACTGAAATAATAGGCAAGAGCTCTCTTAAATTCGGTCCAAGTTCTTCCAATAATTTTAATAGCACATGCATGCTTGGAGAATTTATCAATTATTGTTAAGAATAGAAATTTTTCTAATGTGTAAAACACATCTACATGAATTACTTCTCCAGGTTTTTGTGGAGTTTCTGTTAGTTTGAATAGGGGCTTAGGTGGATTTCGGACGTACTTTTCGCAATTGCATATTTCACAGTTATTTATGAAATTTGTGACTCTATCCTTCAGTTTCGGACAGTAGTATTTTAGTTTGAGTTCTTTAGTCACTTCTTCGATTCCTCTATGATTATTTCTAAGGTGTTCTTCTTCTATAATTTTGGCTAGGTTTTCTTCGTCTGTTACGTCTTCTAAGAGGACGTTACATCTAATGATTTTGAATTTTCCATCGGTAATAAAATTGTTGCTAAATGTGGAATATATGTTTTGGAAGAAATCTTCGTTTTCAATTAGAATAGCGTTTAATCCATTGGGATTAAAATGGTTCTTTAGCAATGTGATAGCGTCTTGCTCATCCAGCTGTTTGGCGTTGATAGTAGTCCTGTTTTTGTTGAAGATTTTTTTCTTTTTAATTCTAAGGGAGCCTGAGTCTGATTTATTTATGATTATTTGGTTTTTGAAAACGTTGATACAAGAAGAGCTCGTTGGGATTATAGTTTGATTTTCGACTAAGTTTATTTCTGGTTTAGGTATCCTGGACAGAGTGTCGGCATTTACGTTCTTTGCTCCTTCCTTGTATTTGATGGTGTAATCAAACTCTGAAAGTTTAAGTCTCCATCTTACGAGTTTAGAGTTGGGCTCTTTTATAGAAAAGAGCCAAGTGAGAGGTCGATGGTCAGTTTCAATTATAAACTTACGTCCAAAAAGATATGGGCGGTAGTATTTTGTGGCCCAAAGAATAGCGAGAAGTTCTTTCTCAATGGTGCTATAGTTAATTTCGTGGTCATTTAGTGTGCAGCTAGCGTAACTAATTGGTCGTCCTTCTTGAGATAGGACGGCACCAAGAGCATAGTTACTAGCATCAGTTGTAAGTGTGAAGATTTTATTGAAGTCTGGATATACTAAAATGGGTTCGTTTGTTAAAAGATTCTTGATCGTTTCGAAAGCATGGATATATTCTGGATTTTGTATGTCTAACTTAGCATCCTTTTTGAGGCATTTTGTCATGGGTTTTATAATACGGGAATAATCTTTTATGAATTTACGATAATACCCAGCCAGACCAAGGAATTGTTTGATCTGTTTCGGGGTTTTAGGTATAGGAAAATTTTGAACGCATTCAACTTTTTGCGGGTTGGGTTTAATTCCTTCTCTGGTGACTACATGGCCTAGGAAGTTGGTTTCGTGTTTGAAAAATTCAGATTTATCTAATTGTACCTTTAAATTAGTTTCTCTAAATCTAGTAAATATTTTGTTGAGTGAATCAACATGTTCTTGCAAAGAAGTAGAGAATATTATTACGTCGTCTAAATATACGAGACATATATTGTTTATGTAATCTGCAAGTATGCAATTCATAAGACGTTGGAATGTGGCAGGGGCTGTCTTCAACCCGAAAGGCATTCGTAGAAATTCATAGTGCCCACCCTCGACACTAAAGGCGGTTTTATGTATATCCTTTTCTTCGATTTCTATTTGATAGAAACCTTTTGCCAAATCTAGCGTGGTAAAATACTGGCTTCTTCCCAGTTTTTCCAAGATTTCTTCGATATTGGGAATGGGGTACTTGTCATCGATCGTAACTTCGTTGAGTTTTCGATAATCTATTACAAGTCTCCATTTAGGTTTCCCACTTGCATCCATTTTTTTTGGAACGATCCAAACTGGTGCTGAATAGGGTGATTTGCTAGGTCGTATGATACGTTTCTCTAACATTTCTTTGATTTGCTTCCGTACTTCCTCCTTGTGAATATACGGATACCTGTATGTTTTTGCGTATATTGGGATATTATTTGAGGTGCGAATTTCATGTTTAATTAAATTAGTGAAGGATAAATCAGACTCTTCGTTATAAAAGATGTCTGAAAATTTCTTTACTAATGGCAGTAATTTACCTTTTTCTTCATTATTCAGATGATCAATTCTAATCTGTTCAGAAATGGAGAAAGATCCCTTAACCTCGTTATCAATTACATTAAAGTTTTCGAAGGTTACAGGTGTGGTTTCTTGTGGGGTAAATTTAACTTTTGTGGGATGTTCGTTTAGTATCTTTACTAAACCTAATACTTTAGAATTTACTGCGTCGTAAATACCTTCTTCAAGTTGGACTTTTCCATCTTTGGAAGTCTTTCCAGGGAGGTGTATTAGACCGTGTTGTTGGTCTACAGGCACGGATACTTCGTAGAGTCCGGCCCTATTAAAGAGACAATATTGCTCATCTTCTTTGATTTCGAAGAAGATGGGGATAGTTTTTTCTCCGGCGCGTAATATTTGATTCTTATAATCTATAATTACATCGAGTTGTTTTAGTACATTATTGCCTAAGATTCCGTCATAAAATTCGTGGAATTGACAGACGAATAGTTCAATTTCTTGAGCCTTGTCTCCCAATTCTTCAAAGAGCGGAATTTTGACTTTTTCGTGAATATTAATAACATGTTGGAGGGTTTTTAAGTTTGTATCTGGTGTATTTATTTTCCACTTAGGATGACAGAGACCGGGGTTTATAATAGAGTGTGTAGCTCCGGTATCTATGATAAATTTTAAGGGTTTTGTCTTTGTCTTCACAACTATATAAGGTAATTTTCGTCCGAGGCTTGTGGAAGAAAATTTTGTGCCATTTCAGTAATATTTATGTCCATGGGTTCTGGCGATGGTTGCCGTTCGAAATACCGAGGATTTCCTGATGCGTTAGGATTATATGGATATTGGGTTTCGCTTTGATGAACTCTGTAGTTGTGTTCATGAGGTCGTCTTTGTTGTTCGCTTTGTTGATTATTATTATTAAATCGGTTGTTATTGTTGTTGAATCTATTGTGATAATTGTTATTATTGTTAGCGTTGTTGTTATTATTGTAGTTACTAGCATTATTATTAAACCTATGATAGTTGTTGTTGTTGTTATTATTATTATTCCTGTTTTGTCTATTATCATTTTGATTATTATTATTAGGCCTGTTATTGTTATTATTATTACGGGAACTGTTATTTGGAATATTTGGTTTATTATTATTATTGTTATTGATTTGGTTTTTGTCATTGTTTCCGTCTGTAGTCTGGTTTTTGTAAATTTGTCCATTTGAACCATAGTATGCGTACCCAGCCGTAAAGAGAATGTCCATGGCAGATTCAAGGGTTTCGGGATTTCTGCAAAATAATATTGTCTTCATGGGTTCGGGTAATTTGTTTTTGAAGACGTTGAGTGCTGTTTTCATATTATTTCTAGCACACTCGTTGGTTGCAGTGCTTGTTCCTAAGACTATACGGGTTTTATTATTAAGTCGCCTAAGTTTGCTTCTAATATCATTATAAAATTCGAGTGTATTAGTTTTAAAGATTGCGCCTCTAAGGTTGTCGAAGAGTTCGTCCATACTCAGACGATCTCCAAAGTTATTTTGGAGGATTTGTTTAATTTCCGACCAAAGGACAGCGTGACAGTTAATGTCGATTGTTTCCTTTGCTCTCCCTTTAAGCTTACTTTTAATGATGTCACTGAAAAGAAGTTGAGAAACTTCATTGTAAGCTTCTAGAATGGGTTTCACTCTGTCTACTAAATTTATGAATGTTTGTAAGTTCTCGTGTTTACCATCATATTCGGGGAGACTGTTTAGATATTTAAGGGGGTTGATTTGTATTGCAGGGGCTTCGTTGTTCGTCATTTTTTTCTTTACACCAGATTCCAAACCACTCTTACAAAAATGATTATAAACTGAGATTTTGGGGCAGTTTTTGGTATAAAAAAAAAATACAAGATTTTTAGATAATGGTCTATACAATATATATATACATCGGATTTTAAGAATATAAAAATTTTATTTTTGAATATGTAAAATTCACAGTGTAAAATTTACTTGGTTTTGTGCTGGAGCTCCTGTGGACCGACTATAAGACTCCTTTCAGCGTGATTCCTTGTAATCTGCTAGTTGTTTATTTTTTTTTTTTTTTTTTCAGCAGGTCGAGTTTTCCTTAAAACTTTTTATTCGCTTTCAAGAATTTTTCTTTTTTTTCGAAGAGCACGGGTTCCTTGTCTGTTAGCACTATCGTGAACGATTTTTGGTTTTTTTTTTTTTTTTCAGCAGGTCGAGTTTTCCTTAAAACTTTTTATTCACTTTCAAGAATTTTTCTTTTTTTTCGAAGAGCACGGGTTCCTTGTCTGTTAGCACTATCGTGAACGATTTTTGGTTTTTTTTTTTTTTCAGCAGGTCGAGTTTTCCTTAAAACTTTTTATTCACTTTCAAGAATTTTTCTTTTTTTTCGAAGAGCACGGGTTCCTTGTCTGTTAGCACTATCGTGAACGATTTTTGGTTTTTTTTTTTTTCGAGATCACTTTTATTTTCGCGTCTGCGTTAATCGTGAATTTTCCTCCTCTTGGGGAATATCTTTAGACAGACGTGATACTATACGCGACTGATTTTTTAAAAAAAATCGAGTAATCTTTTTACTCCGCGTATCCTACCGACTGCGCCATTAATGATTTCCTCGGACACAAAAAAAAAACGCAACACAAGTTTATCTTCAACTTTATTTTTTTTTTCCACGATTAATTATTTACATGTTCCGTTTGGAATCTTTCTTAAGACTAATGTAGACTTGAGAACTAACTTCTTATATACCTATGCAGTCGCCTCAATATCCTATCTATTAGTTAATTATTTCGCACATGTGTTAAAGGATTAGGATAGGTTTTATGACGGTAAAAAGATCTAAGGATGTTTGCCGCGCTAAATACGAAAGGAAAAATGTGATGGTTTTATGACATTGAAAAGATCTAAGGATGTTTGCCGCGCTAAATACGATCGGAAAAATGTGATGGTTTTATAACATTGAAAAGTCTATTTAATGAGAGGTGTAATATGTAGCGGAAACATATGTGCGAAATTTACATGAAGGATATGTAACACTTAAGCCGACCCTTAAATTCACAAAATTTGAAAGCCGTTGTTTTAGGCGCAACATACAATGCACTTCTTGATTACATCAGTCTAAATACTACAGTACTGGTTTAAATTAACTTGATTCGTAAGTCCTCATAAATCTGCAGTATTCTCCAGACATTGCTTTTGCCGCTTGTCACTTGTTGTGATCATGGTCAGTCTGGACAACATTACGCATAATTCACATCGAATATACTTTCAATAAATGAATCGGTCTTCCGATGCGGTATCTTTTTGATGCCCAAAGGTTGAGGAAATAAGGATGGCTGGTGGTGTAGTGTAAATTTATCAAATTCTTCCATGAAGGAAGAGAAAATGGCCTCTAATTGGGCACAAGGACCAAGCTAAACTAGTGAAGGTGACCCCATTCATATATGCACCTTCGGATCGCATGACGTCAGGATTCAGCTTTCACACCAACTTTTGTGTAGTGCTGAGTGACAAGAGGGAAAGGAGCGTTGAATCCAATATTCACACCATAAGACGGAATGCAATCAGGTGATATACGGATGGCTCCAAGACATCTGAGGGAACAGGAATTGGTGTATTTGGGCCTGCCATCAAGTACTACCAATCGATGGGAAGTATACCAAGTATCTTTCTGGCTGAGGTCCATTCACTGTCATGTGTGTTTCAACTGTAATTGTCACCGGTATTTTATCCTAATAGTTTTCTTGAGTCTGTTGTCATCAGAATAAAAAAGTGGTTATCGAATAGGTGAAACGTCTAGGCTCTATGTCAAATCTGTCGAAAAGTTCCAATCAAGCTTTGCCGATTTTTTCTTCATCATTAAAGTTTTGAAAAGTATAATTTGCCACCATAATGCTTATATTCTTGCTAATCTTAGACAATTTTTTGAGTTCCATGCTGCCATCTGGTTAAATGCTGATCAAATATATATTTTAACCCACATCATTCGAATCCACAGAAAAAATATTGGAATCTACATTCTAACCCCATACAAACTTGTTCCAATCAAATCCTGAACAACATAAGTAACACGGCTTAAATCCTGACACATGGTACTGGTACACAACTACAGCACCTGGTACACAAACGACATGTAGTTGCATTTCAAAGACATCCCAAACAGGACAAACTTTTTCTTGAACTTTTGCATAATTGTTACTCTCTTTGTGGGAGAACAATTGAATATTTTGATTTTCCACGAATTTCATTAAGTGTTCTGAAGAATAATTCTTCTCTTAATTTTATTGCCGAAACACAAAATTGTCTGCATTAAAATTGTAAGCTGCATTCCATCTTTTTTAACACGCTTCAAAATGACACAATTTAACTAGTGATGCTCGATATATAAAACCAAAACTAATACAAATACTAAAATTTATTTTCTTCAATTCAATTTATCTGAATCAGTTCGAAGAATAAAACAAAAACTTATATTAAAGTAACTAAAGAGGAGTGTCTAATCGCAAACGCAACGGTCTCGAATTTATTAACCTTTTGAATTTTTACCGTTTTTTTTTTGAATTTGATAATTTGACGAAAATGTACACAAAGCATGGTTGCTAATAGGGATAATCAATCAGCTCCAAACCCAACGCTCATAAAAGGTGTTTTTTAAAAGGTACAGAACTTTAATTTGGCAACACCCTTAATGCTACGTATGATATGTGCTGTCATACATGTCAAGTTTCATGTGATTTGCCATTTCACATTTCACCACATTTCATGAATAGGTTTACGCCTGAGCAACGTCTGCAAATTTTGCAGATTCATTTCCGAAAAAAACAGTTCTATTCGTAAAACGTATCACAAACTCAGTCAATTTTATGGCCGACGTCATCGTCCATCAGAACAATTAATTCCGTCAACCATGGATCGTTTCCGCACCAAGTTTACTCTCAATCATAATACGCATCCCTCTAGATTTCGTACAGTGAGTGGTGGAGAAACCACAGCAGCTGTAGAGGTAGTATCGATGAAGATCCAATTGAATCTTTTCGGCATTGTGCTCAACAATTAAACCTGTGCCCATCCACGTTATAGAAGATTTAACGAAAGGATCCTGGTATGCGGGCTAATGAAATCCAACTCGTACAGGAATTGAAGCCAAACGATCATAGGGTACGGCGTAGGTTCGGTGTATGGGCCCAAAAACAAATTGCTGCAGATTCCTAATTCCATAAGAAAATTTTGTTCAGCCATCAGGTTCAGTTCTGGCTGAATGGCTACGTCAACAAACAAAACTGCTGTATTTGGAGTAATAAGGAAACCATGTGTGGTTGTCCAAACAATGTTACATACGGAGAAAGTCACTGTTAGATGTTCTTTATGTGCCGGTGGAATTATTTGTACATATGTCTTCAATAATGCTGCTGAGAATAACATTACAGTCAATAGTGACCGCTATAGAGTCATGATCAATGAATTTCTCGTTTTGGAATTTACTTGTTGTAATGTAGGAGACCTCCGGTTTTAACAGGATGGCAGCACATGCCATACAGCTTGTGCAACCATCGCAACCATTACTGAAAGAGGAATTTGATGTGCGCATTTTTCCTCGTTTCGGACCTGGGGACTGGCCTACAAGCTCTTGTGATTTAATATCGCTGGGCTATTCTTTGTAGGGATACGTCAAATCACTCGTCAACGCCAAGAAGGACGAGACGCTTAACCATTTGAAAGAAAATATTCGACGCGTTATTGGCGAGATACAACCTCAAGTATTGGTAAGCGTAGTGGAAAATTGGACCTTTCGTTTGAGCTTCCCCCGTGCTCGTCGTGCCGATCACATGCCGAATTTACATTTAAATAAATAGGCAATGAATTATCTTTCCAATAAAACAAATTTGATGGCAATCAAAACAATTTTTTATATTTTATTTCATTTTAAAGTTTTATACCCCTAAAAAAACACCCTCTTCTTGTGTTGTTGAATTTTTTCGCAGACCATACACAAAATATCGAATGAAAATTATTGTAAAAAATGTCTGATGGGTACTGGCTATCAATCACTGCACCATTAATAACCCTTTAAACAAACGACATAAAGTAATTCGATAAAAACGATAATTAATGGCTCTAAAAGATCAAACGAATAAATTGAGAGATATTTTATGAATAAATAAATATATAAAGACCACACCTTAATGATAATCTGAAGTTTGGTGGCCGTTGATAATGTTTTATTGATAAAAAGCGTTTGTATCCATCCTAATAATAAAGCAGGCATTCAAAACATAAACCTATATATGTATATACAGAGAAGCTTATGAGTTAATTCTATCCAAGATAAGATGAAAACAGAAATATACAAGATGGAAAAATTACTGCAAATCGTCTAGATCCATAGATAGAATATCTTTTCCCCTACCCAAGAATTTAATTATAATTTTTTGCTATTCTAGTTATCGCCAATGCAAAGATAATCAATGTCTTGTGACTTTGAGCCTTTTGGGTTGCTTGTATATGTAGATTACTTTATGATTGATTTGAAGTTTGTTTGTGTTGACTTTCAGATGTTTATTAAAAATTCCATCAAGGACTTAAAACAGAATCATATAAAAAAAAGTTCCTAATCAATATTAAATTCTAATTGTAAATTTTTATTTACATTCAACTTTATTGGATTGCGAGAAAATGCAACAAATATGACCTTCATTTTATAGATAAGAGCAATACAAAACAGTAAACATAACAAACACATTTGATAACTTGCATTTTAGGAAAATATTTTCAACCTTCGAAATGCATAGGAAATTCACAGATACTTCAGTGAACTACGACTTCTTGCTAGAATCTTTAATGATGAATTGTAATTGCAAGAAATTCCAACATATTCAAATTCGGCAGCGTGGAGGCAGACACGAAGCCTCCCATGAGCAAAAATTCTTTTTTTCGAAGTTCTGGTCAGCTTAAAACTTTACTTAGCAACTGCAAAATATATCCATAAACTAAAGACAACTTTAAGTCGATCTCCAAATCAAACCCCCGGTACTCTACGATATTTCATTCTAAAGCAAAGTCCATTCTTCAATAGCGAGATAAATGGTCCATTGGCGCGAATTTACAGTATAAATTGCATGAAACTAGTTTCACCATTCATTCGAATTATACATACGTAGTGCCTCCGCGGCGCGGCACGTTTTGGCGTGGGTGAAGCAGCAGAAAGTTTTGTGGATCACCAAAACAAGATTTGCAAATTTACGCTTGTGTTTGTTTGTATAGTATCAAATCCTATATGCAAAACCACTTCGAATAGGTTACAAACCTGCTGAGATTTGAATGGAAGCGATGCTGATTGAGAGGGTATGAATTCAATTCAACTGCCGCTTTGTCATCTTTGAGTTTAAGATGTTTTTTATGCCTTTAGACCAATTCGACACACTATTGAAATGAGCGCTATGATCCTACACAGGCTTACTGCGGTCTACTCGCTCCTCAAAAGCAAATGGAAATATACAAACCATTGGTAGGTTATAGCTAGTTGATGGATACTTAGCCACCATCAAGTTTGAGCAAAAAATATCAGAGCCATGTGGTACTTGAAATTTACAGTAACAGTATATGACCTTTGAAGATTTCTGTTGCACACGTGGTTATTCGACATGCAAGGTCCAAAAAACATACACGCCCAACTAAATATGTATCTTTCTTACCAACACTACAACTGCCCGTTGAGTATAGATTAGAAACAATCGGGATGAGTAAGATTTTCAGATGGAAGGACTGACCGTGCTAGCTACAAGAATATTCAGACGTTCTTTCGGACAAATACATAGTCCATGCTCAAAAGTTTTAATTTTACCAAGCTCACCAAAAGATAATTAAAGGATACATGCATACATAACGGCTACAAAATGTTTACATGAGAGGATGATCCACATATGATGTGTCGTTTGGGTCTCAATGCATGATAGATACATCTAGAGCATTATATCATATTAAAGTGCATTTTATGATGAAAATAAATAACCGACTTCAAAGCCGTTCACATTTTAACATTCAGTACTTCAAATGATGCAATATCCGCGTAGCTAGTGCGATTTTTTCGTACGTTTTCCCTAATCTTATATTTTAGGCGTATCCTGGACTTGGCAAGTGGATTAGAAAAACAACTACTTAATTGTTGCGAAATAGGCGGGGGCCCAGATCACGATTTTCGGCCCCTAGAAGTCGAGATGAATTATACATTATTTCAATCTTCTTTTTTTGCAATCTAATTTTTTCAATTTTTTTAAATTTTTGCAAAGTTTATGCCGGAATATTTGAAAAATTTAAAGCTTGTGTGGTAGCTACAGTATTACTTTTCTAGGAAGAGTGAATCCTTTAGGTATCATTTTCTCGTGGGTGCGGAAGTTCTGATCAAATTTGTCGAATACCTCGAAAGTGAATTAATATTTAGAAAGAAAGGTGGAAAGAGCTCAAGCTGGTTTAGAGGTATTTGATCAGAACTTCCGCACCCATGAGTCTTCGCTGAGTTAGCTAGCAAGGGTATAAATCACTTATAAGTTCTAAGTGATAATGGATAAATTGATCTACCAAAAACTAGTATTTTATTTACATTCGTCTGTGTTTTTTAATTTGACAATTTGGTTTAAGGATCTGAATTTACTTCATTGCAACCTTAATTCTATAAAATTTAGTATAGAATGTAGTATAGAATTTAATAAAAAATGTATTTTTCTTCATTGAGTGTTGTTAAATTTAAATTTTCAAGAAAAAAATAATAAACAAAAAAACCTGACTTCACCTTACAACTACTCTAGCCTTACTTAAAATACCTTATATCTAAACACATAAGTTTAAGATTAAACAAGGTGAAGATTAAGAATGCTGGATGACTATAATGTGCTAATATTTAGAAATGCCGAAATCAATGGATTGGGGGAATAGATAGCCCCACCATAGCCGACGACCCTTCATTTCAGTTTCAGTATTTCATTAAAAGGAAATACTGAAAAAAATTGACAGCGTTGCGTTTGCAACGATGCAAACTTCAGACACCTAATATGAGTACATTTTTTCAAGCAATGTTTCTAAGGTTTTAATTATTTTATTGGGGTCTATTGAAGATTAATGGAAACACGTGTCGTCCGCTAAAGTAGCTAGTTTGCATGTATCCAGGATAGGACAGTTCGCATGTATCCAGGACGACGTATATATGTGGAAAGTAGTGGGCTTAGACATGAGCCTTAGGGAACTCCTGCAGGTATACTATGAGAGTGGGATAGGGTGTCTCGTACTTTAACGGAATATTTCCGGTCTTTTAAGAAGGAGCTGATTATGTTAACCAGGTATGGAGGGAGTTTAAGTTGAACCAACTAGTAGTGACCATTATGTCATACTGTCTCAAATGCCTTTTCGATATCATTTATTATATCAATCATTCCTGTAGACTCTTTTTCTTTCAAGGCATGTTTTATGTCCTGAGTGACGCGGAATAATTGTTGCTCGGTTGAGTGCCCACGTCTTAAACTGAATTGAAAATTAGGGAGAATTTAATTTTTTTAGAGGGGAAGTAGCTAATGTTGAGACAGGCGTTAAAGATGTAGTGTAGTAGGATAATCGCTTTTCTGTGGAGATTCTTCAGAACTATATTCGGTAGTTCTATCATGGCCTGGTGATTTATTGTTTTTTAATTTATTGATAATTTTAAACACTTCCTCTAGCTTGATCCGATCAAAATTTCAATATTTCAATTTCAAATCAGACCAAATTTTCCAAAAAAAGGACAAAAAATGCCAGACTGTTGTGTTTGCAAAGATGCAATCTTTGGACGCCTTGTCAGAACTGAAATTCCCTAAGTTGGGACATATTGCAATACTGAATCTTGCCGGAATAAGTTAGTTTTCTCATTTGTAATTTCGTCAGAGATGTCGTCTGGTGTCTGCAGTTTGCATCGATACAAACGCAACGGCCGCATTTTTTTGGATAATTTTGCTTAAAATTTTGGAAAGGTTTATTCGTATTTTTGACTTCTTTGCACTTTCGAAGTTTTTCATTACAGTTCAATCACCTACCAACAACAAATTGTTGAAAAATTTTGACAGCGCTGCGTTTGGAACGAAGCAAACACTTGTTCAGACACCTGTCAGAGACATAGATCGGGATAGCGTTAGTCAAAGGTATGTTAAGTATATCATAAAAAGGAGCCTTACTGGGCATCTTCAATTTTTTCGACTAATGCCAATATCTCAATACATAAGATCAACAGTATCCACTTTACCCTCTTACTATTGTAAAAATACATTTTAATAAGGGTTTCTGTGCTTCCTTAACATTAGGTTGACCATGTGTTGTCGATTTAATCGAAACAACATTGTTTCAATTCATTTTATAGGTGGGTATCATTTTTTGTTTTGTTGTGGCACTTTGTGTATATAGGTTTCCAGGAATTTCCCACTTTTCATTTATCGTAGCGCTTAAGGAGCGTAAGGAGGCTGACACGTACAGTCTGAGTATCTGATGCAACCGCAACGACCTCATTTGTTCACTTTTTGAATTCTTAAGGATAATTTGATTGCAGTTTACGTAATTTTTTTACTAGCGATTTTGCGTTTCTTGCAGTCTCTTAGTTTTGTTTTCAGCTGGAACACCTATTGCTTTTTTCTTTCAAAGTATGGTATAAAATTATTTATTTGCTGCTCACGTTTGCTGCCATTGTAAATTCGATACTAAGCTTTTTTGGTTTCTTGGGATATATGAACATTCTTAAGGGTGAAACTCAATCAGCTGCTCATCTGCGATAAGTTTGATTCAAGTGTCTTGCGATTTCTCAAATGTGACAAATCCATTATCTCACAAATCACGTAAAGGAGCATATTATCGTCGTAAAATGATAGAAATTTTTTCAATAAAAAACTGAACTGTGCGATCATAAAGGCTTTGAGTTTGTACACGATAACTTTGTATTGAAACCTTGATCAGCAGCCCAAGGAGCGCTACTATCTCTATCCAAATTATTTCCTGATACCGTTATTAAGGTTACATTGGTGATAGAAAGTGAAACCAGATCTGTATACCCATGCATTTCTTTGGCCAATATTTTCGAGCTTAGCAGAAAATGTCTTACTTATGTGCAGTTTGTATCACTGGAACCTAATAAAAGATGATTTTTCTTACATTTTGATAAGGATTAGTGAGTTTTTTTTATCGGATATCAGTTAATATTTATACATGCACAACCAATAATAAAAAGCATAATAACGTAAGCAGCTGAGGGAAACGACGGACCTATAAATCAGGACACACAAGACTGACAAACTCAGGACAAAACCACACCGAAGATGACACAGTACCAAAACCCGTGTGTATACGATACAAGGAAACTGAGGAGGAACGACGCAACATAGTTCATAAGGCAAAAAAATAGCAAATGTAAACTTACAATGTAAAGTAAATTAATGAAAACGCAACGATGTGGAATTTCACCACTGTTTGTTTTTGAAGATGATTAAACTGAAATTAGAAGTAGAAGTAGAACGAAAAAAATTCAAAAAATCGAATAAAATTTACCAAATCTGTAAGTCAAATTGTCCAAAAAAATGTTCAAAAAGTGAATAAATACGAGACCGTTGCCATTGCAATGATGTAAACTTCAGAAACCTTGTTTACTATTAATGTATTTAGCAGGCGTAGTGTATGCTCCAACCTTTCTGGGCTGATTGATTTCCATGTAGACATCCCAAAATGCGACAGATCATTGTCCGTTTTCGGCTTTACATTTGTTTTTATAGGGTTCAGGACTGGAGTTTGAACATGTCAAAACATAATTTTAATTTAATTTGTTGAAATCTATGTTTTGGGCAAGTGGCTTGCTTGTTTTTGGTCGGCATCATACATACTAATTTCAATTTCCCATTATTGGAATGGGCGATTTACAAATGATTTCCTAAAAGGGTGTGTCAATGAATTTGAAGGCAGGTCTGCATACTTTAGTCACGTTGATATGGAAGCACTATTAGACCAAGATTTGTATCGAATGAGAAAATACTCCTTTTGTACCCGAACACTCCGAGCCTGATAACAGAATCAAAGTAACAATCATGCCGAGGTTCGGCAACGGGTATACTCCATGTCCTTTAAAACCCCTTACTAGTTTCAAAACCTGCAGCAGAGTCTCGGAATGGATTGGATCTACAGCGAAAACCGTGTAACCGAAGAAAGGACTTTTACATCACGTCAAGAAACGAACTGGCCGGCAACTGTATCCATATCCAAAATAAGAGATCTCCAACAATATTCAAAAGTGGGATGCCAACTGGAAAGCGAAAATTTGGAGTGACATTTATTCTGCATAGGACGTTCAAATCACACTTTTTTGACTTTATGGCAGGCAATGAACGGTTGTGTGCGATCCCGATAAAAACGTAATTGGCTGAAAAACGTACACCCCCACGGAAGAAAACCTCCAGAACATTGGAATCTATAAGTATAAATATTCCTGGAGACCTTCCACCGATTCTCGATGAAGTCTGTACAGCCATTAAAGCCCAAAATAATACGGAAGCGCCGGGCGTCGATGAGATTCCAGTGAAGCTCATTAAATATGGTGGCAGCAGTGATCAGAAAGCCGTCCACAAAATCATCAAGAAAATCTGGCATAAAGAACATATGCCGAACGAGTGGAGACAGTCGATCATATTGCCTATCGACCAAAAAGGTGACAATAAGCAGAGCGAAAACTACAGAGGCATATCATTACTTTGTAAGAGCTATAAATACCGGGCTAAAGCAGGCAGATGGACTGCCGCGTTAGCTATTCAATTTAGCTCTGGAATATGTCATAAGAAAGCTACCTACCCATATAAGACGCGAACGCGAAGCGAAACTAGTAGGGCAACAAATCAATGCATAGAAAAGAAATCTCATGACCCAATCATGAAAAATACTTCAAATACACAAAATATCAAAGTTGCCAAATTTAGATCAAGAACAAAGCTCTAAATATACAAATCTTTGGTAAGATCTGTGCTATGTTCTGGGTGTGAAACAGGGGCCATAACCCAAGCATTCGCAAATATATTGAACGGTTTTGAGCGATAAGTCCTGATGCGGATAGTTGGAGCGAAGCTAGACGGAATTTGCCCAATGGCAAAATCGATACAACTCTGACCTGTATGGAATTTTTGACGAGCTGGAGGTCTCAACGATTGTAAGACTGCGGAAGCCGCAATGGACTGGCCGTATGAATCGTATGGGCGAACAACGTATACCCAAAAGGATATTCGTAGGGAAAACTGAAGAACGGCGACCAGTGGGGAAAGCAAAGAAATGTTGGTCTGACTCGAAAAGTTCATAGCTACTCGGGTTTGGATCAATGGCCCGAGACGGTCAGAACGGGGCGGTAGTGCTATGAAGAAAAAGAATACACATCAAGAATGAAGCAATGATATTCATTGAACGACGAAACTTATTGAGCAACCTACTTTGGTTCAGAATAAGAATAGCAGATTATACATTTGCGAGTTACATACGGCGCAAAGAAGGTATAGACCATTGAATTTCCGGGTATCGGAAGTTAGCATAGCTACAAACGCAACGCCCTCAATTTTTCTACCTTTAGTATTTTTTCGGTCAATTGGACTGAAATGGTAATAAATTTCTTTGACGGTCTTACTGTTACAACATATTTATGACAAACTGTTTGTAACTATTGAATATTTTTAAAGTTAAATACAAAATAAACCAAGTAACCTTCAATGGCTTCCAATGAATCCCGATCATTGGTACCATATCCAACTGTGGAATCCAAATTAATACAAATTTTAGAAACAAGCGATATAATAAGAAAAAAGTAACAGCTTTGTTGTCGGCTGAATTTAGATAAATGCTTATCGACAGAAGTAGGTGAGCACACCCCATTGTTGTGTCCATTGCCCACGGCGTTAATCAAAAATTCCGGAGGATATATTATAATATTGCATTCCAAGTTTAAAATATTGGGGGGATTATTATTACTATCACATTGGTAAGGGTTTAAATACTCACGTTAAATAATTAATTTATTTTGTTTAAGGTACTTAAATCGGCAAAGCCAATCAATGAATATTCAAGTAGAGTTTTAATCCTAGTCTGTGGATGTTTTGGCACAAATGATTTTGTTTGAATGCCTGTGTATGTTCATTCATTTATTACTATTTGCTACCGAGCATACTTGCATAAAGGCCAGCAATACTAACCACCCTAAGAAGTAATCCGTTTCCGCCGTCCTGTAGTATGAACTAGACTGCAAGTTATTACAATCAAATAGACAGCAAGCCAGCAAAAAATCACAAGTCACAAGAAAAAACAACGAATGAATTCAAAGAACTGAATGGGGGAGAATTCACTGAATCGCGGACGTATCTTCGATCGTCTCCTCCTCCTCGAATTGTATTTTATTGCACTAAAAATAGTAAACAAAACTTGGCGTTCTTTGTCGCACTCACACCCCATGCGATCGCGCGTCTTGTAGCATTATTTCCACCTCCTTCCTATTTTCTTTTCATTAGCACTCTGGCACTGGCCGCCTCCTTAAAGAAAATCTTAATTTTCTGTTGTCGATTTTGTGTAATTTCGTGTAAATTCTTTTTCTTCTTTCAATCACTGTTACTTGCACACATGACCAGATATTAATAAGAATGAAATCGAACACTTTTCAATCTTCCAATTTTTTCTTCTTCACATAATCGCGACACCTTCGTCGTCTTTAAATCGTTTTCGAATTCCCCGTAACTACCACCGACGATTATACGCTATCAAACCACATACCGTCGCGCTACCCTTATCACTTTGTCGCCGCTTATATTGCGCACTTTAACGATTGCACTGATAAAATATTACCTCAGAGTTTCGGAAAACGTTTGCAGGAATTTCAAAGGTGATGTCCACCGACAACAGATCCAAACTATTTCGAAACATTCAAAAGACAACAGCAAATTACCGAAATCGAAAATAAAACACGATCGCACACTACACTTTGCCGTAAGGCGCAACAATCCGTCGCAGCGACAACTCTAGGCCTAGAACTTAATAACGTCCCAAGACGTCCAAGAAATTGTGAGACTGTTGCTGCCGCCACACATGAGGATTGCTCGTACTAGAATCGGCGAAGAGCGACCCACACCAACACATTCATGTGGGAGCATTATCTGTGTACACTGCATGAAATAAGTTCGGCGACGAAAGGATCACTTTCGTGTAGATCTGGGCAAATTTTATTACACTTTGGGGATTTCAGGGATTTGTTATTCAACCGCAACAAAAAAAAAAAAACAGTTATTCATCCGTAGAAATTGTTCACTCTTATAGATAAATTAATTTTATCATATTTGTTATTTGAATAAAAATTTAGGAACATTTTTGCATCAAATGAAACAAAAGAAAATTATTTATTATTACTTATAATAGTTAGTTAGTTACACAAACTCTTATCAACATTACGTACAAGTACCGTTATTTAAAATAAAGTTTAAATTTCGTCATAAATTTAAGTCTTGTCTTTTCATAAAATTTCATAGTTTATTGCATTTAAGAAGGTGGAACATAATCGCTGAAGAAAATGCTTGAAAGGAAACGGCGTTTTTATAAATATGGTTTTGATTTTCAATTGACCAATTGACTAGGTCCCTTGAATCCTTTTCACGTTTGCATCAAAATGTTGAAATCAATATATCTGATCTGTGACTTGGTTAATTATTTAGTTATGTTTGCCTTATATCCGCCTCATTTCCTCAGTCAGATAGAAAATCAAAGAATAAATTATCTTTTATCGATTCCACTAACAATGAAGTTATCTTTTATTTTTATTTTTGAATGTTCTGTTATTCTGGAAAAACTACGTCGTGCTCGCTACTTAAACTTCCATGGTTATCTCGTGATATTGTTTATAAAGCATGAATACAATCCGGGGTTGAATACAAACTTTTTACGCTGCAATATATCTAACACTTCGGCAACTTCAACTGACAATTTCGAAATTCTTAAGCTATCAACAGCATGAATTTTGTCGCTTAATCGGAAGTACTGGCTTGTCCATAGATTTTTATAATGCAATATGTATGATCTCTAATGGTTCCCGGTGATCACTTGCTCTCTGTAATGAAAAAAAATGTTTTAATTACACCTGTGGGTGGCTGGAAATATTGTAAACAAGTTATTATCATTAATAGAATCATATAAACATTGATATTCACATGATTAGCTTCAGTGGCAGAGCACAAGTTTAATGTGTGTGACGTGCATAAGCAATTCCCACATCTATTGGTACTTGGTTCTCAATGATATGCTGATTAGCAGACGTTGTCTGCTAATATCCTGTTCAAATATTTACACATTTGCTCCACCAGCGTTTTCACTCATAGTGGTGAGTGATACAACACACTCTTTGTAGACCTGTTTTAATTGCTTGCAATCGGTCACTGCAATATTGATGAACTTTAGCATACTTTAGAGTATACTTCGTCAAACAGTGTAGCTATGTGTGAAAACTAGAAAATCTGTGACAAGCTACTGCTCTTTGAGATCAAATGCTCCAATCTTCTATTTCGTAGCACTACAGCCCCTCTCTGGCCTTCCCTTCCTGCAACAAGTGCCTCCTAATTTCTCGTTCCATTGGCTGTTTCCTCTGTTTTTGCCAACAGTCAGATCAGCGTTTCCTCGGTTTACCTACTGGTCCGCGCCCTTCAGTTGATCCAACGAATATCTTTTTGGTTACCCGTTGTTCCTCCATACGATTCATACAGGCAGCCCATTGTAGCTTCCGCAGTTTAACGATCGTTCAGACCTAAAAAAGAAATTTCATACAGCTGATAGTTGTAACGAATTGGTCCCCGTCTAGCTTCGCTCCAATTATCTTCTCAATAGTGTTCAATATACTTGCGGATGCAAGGATAAAAGTCCATGTTTCATACCCACAGCAAAGCACAGGTCTTATCACAGATTTGTATACTTGGAGCTCCGTTTTATTATGTATTCAGCTGGACTTCATAATCGTCAGAACTGAATAAAACGGGTTATTTTCGAGCTGTACTCTTCGGCGTATTTAATCTTATTCACTCGTCGTTATTGTTATTTTGGCGCCAAGATACACAAATTTGCCAACAATCTCAATAGTATTCGCATTAATATAGTACAGTATCTGCACAATATTGTAATAGACTGCGTCATAAGCCTTGTTTTCCTCGCTTTGATTAGTCTTACTCACTATAGCCCTACTAGTTTTCCATCACGGTCGAGTTTCACTAAAAGTTCTTTGGCGGTTATGAGCGAGTGTGACAAAATATTGATGGCCATGTACTAATCTAATTTTCTATATTCCTCTGAAATTTCGTTTCTGACTGGAGATCCAAGAACCTAAAATCGATCAGAATTTCATACACCTGATGCTATTACCAATCACATATTTTGTGGCTATTTGATCTTATTCACTCACTTTCTACTTCCTGGTTATGTTCTTCTCAACTAATTCATAAAATCAGACATTGAATGGGTTATCTTTTTAACATTGACACTGAATAGTGGTTAAAAATATGGTTAAAATTATATTATACTATGTAAAGTAACATTTGTCATGGATGCATCGGAGTTGTTTCCTATTGTATCATGAGTCAGATTTGATATTGCTGACTGATTTGATTTGTTCCATTGCTTGAACTACCCTTGGGCGGTTGAACTTCTTATTCGAGTTCTTATCGAGTTATTGGCTATCAAAAAGTTATATCCAGACACGACTGTAAGTCCGTTGTGTTGTCGAAACTAATAAATATTCATAAGAAGAAGCTGATACCATCTTTTGTTCAGCCGGAAGCAGACGTTTTCAAGTGATAACATAGAATTATATTCGATAATCCAAGCAAACTAAGAACTTTAGTATAGTTATAATGCAACACAAAATTAGTACTTTCCTTGAAGGATATACCCACCTGTAATAAAAAAGTTTTATATTATATACCACTACTACACTCAGCGTGTGTCTTAAATTTGTAAAACATCTTATCTAATCATAAATAAAAATTACTAAATTAAATTAATTAAAATTATTAATTCATAATAATAATCATAAATAATAAAATAAAAAATAATAAAAATCATAATAAATCAGTTCATGAATAAATTATTCGTCAAAAACGAATTATTGTTTAACTAGATTATTATCCAGTTGAAAATTTATCCAAGTTATTTCCAGCTTTGCTATTCAGACTAGCTTTGCCTACGATAATTAAGTTTGAAAGCATAAATAAAATTGAATTCATTATAAGGCTGTAAATATAAAATCAAATATAAATACATTCATTAGACTTGACTAAACTCGTCAACTTTTATTTTCTTCCATTACAATTAGTTTTATTTCTCGTTCAAAGTCTTGATTCTGTTTTCAAAGTCACAGCTGCCACAACAAAGCTACACATTGATATTTATATCCAACAAGTGAATTCATCTTAATCTGAATTGAATTTCGTAGAAATATACTCTTTCACACTTATTAGGAACGAATTCAATTCCTTAGAAATATCAAATTTTGTTTAAAAATACCACCGATTTAACAATCATCGATTTGACAGAGTATGGAACTTGGTATGTGGTCCCATAATGAAGACCTCAAAACCCGGTAGTAAATGCATTGAAGCAAGGTGCTTTGTTCAGTTTTAGAACGTTCATACTAAATTTATGGATTAAAATGGCAGTTCCACTGTTCCAAAACGGTCACAGACTCCTATGAAAACTGCCCTGATTGAACGTGCTGATCACCATGTCAAGCTAGCCAAGCTGTTAAATTTCATAAAGGGTTTACTTATCTATAACAAATCAACGGAATATCTACGGGTAAAAAATAACATTTTTTTATCAGAAGCTGAAATGTGAAAGCATTTCTTTCTGGTGTTTCTTAATATCAAAAAAGAGTTGATAGTTTTATTTATTATATGCTCTTTTATATGCTTGTTATATTTGTACATAAAATACTTTTCTTAAAACTAAATTCTCCGACTCTTTTCATATGAAAATCGTTTCATCGAAAAACAAAATCATTATTATCATCTTGCGGTGCTGTAGTGTGTACACTATACCCACTATTTACATCTACACTATCTCCAAGAGTTGGCAGTCGCATAGAAACAGGATGGAAAACATAGAAAATGAAAAGTAAATTTAAAAAATTGAATAATTGGAATTTATCCTTATCTTTGTTCATTTGTCATGGCTTTTGATCCGAAAAAGTCCCTGTAGGACAAGAAAAAAGTATGAAAATAACCTTTCGATGCCAAACTAATAATTAAAGGAATATAGAAGCAGATTAAAAATTATGTATGAAAAATGGGTTTTCACGCATGTCCCATATCATTTCATCCACGATGAAATGAAAATATTTACGAAACTGAAAAAATGAAATGCTTTTGTGATGGGTGGCAACTTTTTAATGATTTTTCTGTACAAAAAGGATTGGAAATTTTTGAAACGTTGCATTGGCTTAACTTAAATCCTTTTCAACAAGAAATTTATAATGACCTTTCAAATTTTCTCAGCAACAAGTCAGTGGACTAGCATTATGTCCGAGAGTGCAAAATATACATACAACATCAATTTATTCCTTTAAAGTGTACAAAATAGTTTTACTAATATTTAAGTAAATTAAGTAATTTTAAATAATATTAAAGTAAATCTAATTTATAACGCACATTAATTAATTGATTGATTGAAAAATATTAGGGATCACTGTTACTGTAATTGCACATACGAACACCAGCTGAACAGTTTAGCGAGGGTGCGTTGTGTGGATGTGGGAAATCTCGACAAAATAAACCAAGAAAACAAGTCTTTTGGCAAAAAGCAACAAATCATCTATTCCTACCAACACATAATAAGAAACGCGAGTTTATTTTTGGACCTTCTGATTCCGTTTTGGTTCTTCCCAGAACAGAAGCCAGAGAAGAACGCGATTTTATGAATGAATTCATAGTTGTGTTGGTTTCGTGTGTAGCTTACCAGTGCAGTTTCCGATACGGCTCTTTCACACACATGTGTTGCTTTCGCCGGTAAAGAAAAAATAAACATATCTACCCATCTCAGACGAAAAGAATGAATGTTTCAGAGCACAACAAACCTTCATGGCAGCGCAATCAATGCTGATCTCTTACCAGGCACTCAGTACGAGTGAAAGAGAGATACATTCATTCTATTTTGATCAACAGATGGATACTCATGTGCTCGTCGCCGTTGTCAGGCTATTGTAAAGTGATAGCTATAGTTGTCAGTGGGGTTGCCTGTTGCGTATGGGAATGCTTGGACTGGTGTTGCATCTTCTGTTGCAAAGCGGGTTCAGTTCAATTCAGGTGGCACAGGTCATAATCAGTGGCTCCAAACTATTCGTTTGGGAATCGTACAATATGTACTAAGATGCGATACGCGTACCGTCATTGATTCGAAGAAAAAATTAGATTAAATTTACTTTAAAATATATAAAAATGTGTAACTCATCGAATTCAGTATCAACATCTCGATCTCATTCAATTCATGTGATATGAACTAAGGGAGACACATTTTTGCTCCGCATACTTGGAGATATTCAAGACGTGTTGAATCAACTGAGATTTTAGGTTGAACTTTCCTAATCATGTGGTTTTTCTACAAATCGTTGCAATTGAGTGGCCCAGATTGTCTGTATTTTATCATATCTCCTGCTGTTGATGTTCTTAGTTAACTATTATTAACTTATTCTGGTGATTTTCATGACTAACTACTATAAACTTATACTTTCACACAAAACTTTGATGAAATAGGTGAGTGGTTGGAAATGACAAGTTCCTTAATTATGTCTCTGAGATGTTCGAGTGATTTCGTTTAAAATAAAAATATTACTTAAATTATTTTGGCATTATTCTTTGTGGAATCTGAATTAGAATGATGAAGATGGAGTTTGCATCAAGTTTTTAACTTAGTTTTGTTATCCTTTAACACATATTAATTGGGAGCATATTATCCATACTACGACGCCAATTCAGTGGAAAATCTAATAGTGTCAACTAGTTCTGCTTTTTGTGTTAGCACAATTTGTTGTTTCCAGAAAGGGAACAATGAAAACTCGGAGAGATCATGTCAACTATATATTCCAGAGGCTTCACTCATCTGAATGACGTAGCCTTGCTTCAAGAATTTTGTGAATTGTGATGAATTGGTGCTCTCATGCGTGTTCATACTTGAACTTTAAAAATGTGGTAGATAAGCGTCATTCACTTTAGATTTCGTTGCAACCACTAAATAGAGAGAAACATTTGACAAAGTAGCTTATAAGCAGCTTAACTTATTGATTGGACAGTCAAGGAGATTTGAAGCAACATGCAAATTATTCCTCATTACAAATAAATCAAGCTTAAATAGGCCGTCGCACCAATCAGATGGCAATCATGAGTCACAGATGAAACTGTCAGTATATCCAAAAACTAAACGGTAAAGTTTATGAACACAATGCTATCGACTATGTCCTGAGGAAATAGAAACGAAAAACTCCTCCACTGTATCTTTTACCTAAAAAGTTTTTCAAAATTACGCGAAGGTCGGAATAAAATCGAAATTTAATTATGGAATTAATCAACAAGGTAATGATTCAATATCAAAGAAACTACGGAATAATATGGCAATATGTACGTGGAGAAGAAATGCTTCTTATTACACGAAGATCTAATTACAGTTGGAGCTAATGTACTGCTATGTACGCAATACTCTACAAAATTCTTCACCACGACGGTGTTTAACCAATGAATCCGAAAACTTATTCAACTTCTTAAAATGAGAGAATATAGGTGAGAAAACATTCTTCAATGGAATAAGAGTAACTTTGAAAGTAAAAGTATATTTATTTAAAGGAAGCCTTCTGTTTGATTTTAAGACATATTCATTATGATTCAATATATCTAACTGAATAACACATCGGTATACTTATACTTCCCGTGTGATACTTCTCACGTGATAGAGAAACTTTGATCGGTCTTAACAAGAGGAAACATTCGTCAAATCCAAAAATGGACTTCCAATCGTGATTAAGCTTGGGAGAACGACTTCCAAAACAAAGCAAAAGTACGCTCATGGGGAAAAAAAACTTCCGATTTCGAAGAAAAACAACTTTGCAGAAGTACGATCATGAGGATGTTGTTTTGAAAATTTATACGAAAGTTTTCCACTTTTCGCGCTTCGACCAGCTTCGAATCTTATAATATTTTCAGGTTATCCCTTATTATTAGAGTACGAATTCAAAAGTTAATTCTCAGTTTTCGCAGTCTACCACACGTGAAGAAAATTTGGGCTAATAATATCATGAGGAAACGGTTCGTTTAGTTAAAAATCAACTGAGTGAAAAGCACTGAAAGTAAAGAAAAAGATTTAATGTTTTATATTCTATATGAGCTAACAAAACATCCAAATCGCTGTAAGACATGCTCACGACATTTATATATCTCTAAAGAAAAAGGGATAACTAGGCAATGTGTCCCGCAAGAAGGCGTGGGAGATAATGGAGCAAAACTTAGTGAGATGGGGCACGGTTTGTGAATGTTTTGGGTGAAGTACAATTTCTTGTCCGCAATTTTGAAATAATTGTTCGACACATGCAATATATGAGTGCAAGCGCTGTGGTGATAAAATTTTTATGCATAATGCTTAGTATCTCATTCTTCGCATTTCTTTCGAAGTCCGATTTGAACATATCAACCGTGTCTGGTAAAGTTAACTACGTTTCAGTAGCTTAGGTAAGAAAATTATCCTTTTGATCACAACAAATACACAACTATTTATACTCAGCTTCAAATAGATTTTACTGGAAGGCTTTACATAGGACTTCTTCTCCTCAGGACTGCTAGAGTTAGTGTATTTTTTGTAAGCATTGACGATGAGATTTAAAAATGATGTTACATCATTTTTGTACCACCTGCAGGATCGGCACAAAGTTTTCTAATCAATGCCTACACTAGTTACAACTAAACACATCTAGAATATTAATAACTTGTAATATTCATTTGTTTTTATTGCATTATTTTGATGAAAATTAGGTTATTTATAGTTTGATAATAAAATTGTTTATAATGTGCTTAGTCGATTGTTGGTGATGTAACCGTTTTAAAAACAAGTCTTAAACATAAAAAAAAAATTGTCCAACTTTGCCTTGCTATGAAACATCTTGTCCTAAGTTTGGACGAACTGCAACATCATACCTTTGATGGATTAGTGATTTTTTTTCAGCACCATATAATTTTTTCGTGCGAAATAATGTTCATTTGCAAGAACTTTCAGTTTGCTTTTTAATGAGAAACGTACAATCGAGGTGCATAACCTATTTGTACAAGCTTATGATGGGACACTTTTAAATGAGAGCGGCTTTCGTCAGAGGTTTTTGGAACCCCTTCAGGACAATGAATTTGTCATCAAGAACGTTTTGTAGGTGAATAGAATAAGATACATTACTGGAGGGAAGACGCGTATCAAGTGCAAGAAGAACTTGCATTTTCTTTAGCAATTACCTAAAAAGCGAGTTTGGATGGTTTACAACTGTTGAAAGTGATTCAAAAGTAGAGAAATTAAGTTTGAAATGAAGAAAACGAAAGTATAACGTTACACATTTCATTGTGTTCACCAGCTTCTCCACATTTGCAATTATGCTTTTCATACGTGAATTCGTGTCGTGAAGTCATCAGTAATATAATATAGATTTACTACGGTAACCGAAATGAGAGGATATCAATAAGAAATAAAAAATTAATGAAATAAAAGATTGATAAATGAAATAAAAATTGAAATAAAAGAAAAAAGGATTTTTGATCAGTTAATATAATCTAACTTTGTTTATAATTATTTTTGTTGTTGCCAAAAGAATAAAGGTAGAGACCAAATGCACGCTTTCTACGCTTTGATACCTAACCTAGACTAGCCACAGTGTAAAGCGAAGTAAAGCGAAGAAAGCTACGAAGTGACCTGTTCTTAACTGAACGCTATACTTTGCGCGTTTTATCAATATAAAGGCCATGTTGTTTTTATAGTCAGTACTCACATTTTTCATTTAATTGTTTTACTTGCTATGAAGCTTCCAGATTCCAAATAATTTGAAAATTATCTTCAAGATAATTATAAATAACCAAATAACAATATTTTTTTATATTGGCACTTGTTTATGCGAGTGCGTAATTTTCCTGGCTGCTATAGCACTGGCCAGCGTGTTCATCCTATGTTTTTTTGGTTTGTCTTTGTCTTAAGGGGTTATACCTATGTGAAGGCTAAAAACAACCCTTTTTTCAGGATTTTTTTCAAGGATTTCGGAAAAAAAACTTTTATAAATAATATATCAATATAAAGGGCAACTTTTCGAGAGTGCAAAAAAAAGTTTTTTATTTTAAATTCAATACAAAATGGCGGCTGTAGTGCACGTCAAAGTCACTAGTATTTACAAAAGACGTTCCGCGGCCGGACAAGTTTCTCAGCCCCATCTGCATCTGGAACAATAAAAATTTTTTTTTATAAGCTTCATTAGTTTTGCTAGTGAAGTACACAAGATAATAGTTTAATATCGATTTTTCGCAAAATGGCGACCATTTAACAAAAAAATTGCATTTTCGACCCAAAAAACTGACTTCAATTGTTTATAACTTTTTTTAAACAAAACCAATCGCTAAAATCGTGTGTACTTCACTAGATAATCTTATCAAGAAGCTACAGTTATAACGGCAAGTCAATCGGATGAAAACTGAGAGAGTTTCGTTTCCGGCAAATTTCAAAAATACACTTTCGAGATAAACGCATTTAAAGTTTCAAAACGTTATATAATTGTGAATTTTCAAAATTTTACTATATACAAATTTTTTTACCTTTACTCTGCTATCCCAGCTCCATACAGTTGGCCATCCAAGACCGTGGATTTCTCCTCCTCGTCCTTTCTTGATGCTAAAAGGCCGGGTCTCGCCTCTTTTACAACGTCGGAATTTGAGTGCTCAGCAGCCTTTATTCACTCGGCGTCTGTTTCTATGCAGAAATTGTAAAAATTAGGTCCTGCAGTCAATTCTAATGAGTCGTAGATGGGGCCCGACAGTCCATCATTAAATAAGATAACGGCGATATCCTTCGCGATATCGAGCACCGTCTTGCCGTTCGACACATGTTTCGGCGCGATGGACCACACGACTGTCTTGAACGATTTACTATAGTACTTTAACCTCAAATGCAGCGTGTAGTCGATCGAGTAAACAGAAGCTCTCCTAGCGTTGTTTACGAAAGAACGTGCCCTATACAGTGTATATTAATTACTATATAGTATAAAGCGAGCAAATTTTACGTTTTTCGAGCATTGGAGTTGCTTCAGAAAATTGATTCTCAAACATTTTCTGAAGTATATTAGTATTTGGACCTTTTTGATTTCAATTCTAGGAATGTGTTAGCATACTTTTAGCCAATAAAAAAAATCGAAAAAAAAAATTCACATAGGTATAACCCCTTAAGTTAATTTGTATGTCTGTTGTTATGAAATTCATATAGCCGCCATATAGGATGATTTTGTTTTTATATTTTTAAATCGTTTCTGCAACAACCGCCTCAAAGTTTACAAGGAGCTTGTAATCATTTTGAAGAAATAAGTCCCTAATATATTTAAATCTGTGGAAGAAATTGTATTTTGCCCTGACCTTTTGAAACTATATGCAATGGAACAAAAAGTGATGTATTGTATCTGTGCGATAACAATGTGTACATTTATCTGAATGACTCGTTTTGCATTGGAAGATCCTGTTGGTCATAAGTCTATTGCCAGTCTTCTGTGTTTTGGGGGTATATTCCTGTTATGAAACCAAGGCTTACCACTGCTTTTAAGGTGTTGTACCTCTTTCCAAATGCAAATGGAGGAATTGCCAGTTTTTCGCTCATTTTTGTCTGCCATTGTTCTTCGTTGATTAGGGTGATTATCTCATATAGTTCAAAATGTACTGCTGTTGTTTTGAGACTCATTACGTCTTTTTTGGCTTGTATTTTAGCTTTGACGATTGGTTTGATATCCAATTGTCCTGGGGTCCAGATAACACCGAAGATTATCTCTAGATATTTGTTTACTGTATCCCATATATCATTCGTGACTTTCTTTTTCTAGCTTATTATCTATGCCATAAATTGCAATGTTTGCAATTGTAAAAATGTAAACAGTTTTGTTATCCTGTATATTGCTCCTTTTTAGTGCTACTAGTGTTGCATACAGCTCTGCTTCGGCGAAGGTTACACCTTATCTTAAATTAGAATTGCATGGTTAATGAGTTCGATGACGGTTCCAAGATGGTTTTTAGTCGCGTCTATGACAAGGATCTAGATTGCATTCGACGTTCAATTTGTTTGTTCAGTATTTCGTTGATCTCTTTTTTTGTATTTAAGATAAGGGAGGTTTTGTGAATAAGGAATGTTGTCAAAGTTGGTCGGTATTTTTGTGGGATTCATTGGGTAAAGTTTGCTGAACTGGTATTTGTACTTGTTTAGTATTCTTCTTTGGCTGTCAGCAGCTCTGCTTTCTCCTTGGTCGTGAGTTTAATTGTGATATTGAACGCGTAAAGGTTTGGTGTGAAGATGTCAAATAACAAATTTTAAAAAGTTTGCCTTCAATATAAACTCAAAATATTTCCCGCCATTAAAACAGCCCATCTAAGAATTCATTCCACATTGATTCACACAGAAAAATTTTTGCAACAGAGTAACCCACTGTTTGACAGTACACTTCATGTCTGGCAAGTGACAGATTGCAGCCTGAGTTCTTTAGTGGTCCTTAATTCAAATTCTTATATCCAAGGTGAGTTAACAATCTAAGTTTCATGAATTTACTTATTAGCTGCAGGCTAGCCCGCTTGGCACCGTCAAAGAGCTAAGATGTTAGCGCGAGCTAAGCCATTGCCTAAAGTTACATAATATATTTGAGGTTAAATTGCTTAGACTCTCTAGATCTAATATCAAATATCGACTAAGTCATTTTTCTGCCCTTTTTTTAGATGCTGTCTCAATCGCTCTTGTCTGGTGTCCGTGTCCTTCGAACGGAAGCTCGTCGTAGCTTTGGCATCGTTGCACCTGCATTGCAAAAAGTCTCCGATCCCATTCAGCAACTCTTTTTGGAAAAGGTCCGCGAATACAAATCAAAAAGCGCGTAAGTATTTCGTGAAGAATTAAAGGGGCTTGCCATTGATCCCTATTCGAATAGAATCTTACAGACTCTAAATTCTTGACCAGTTCAGTAATGTTTTCGCTTCTTGTTTCATCCTTGAAAAATGCATTCAGAGTCGCCCGAAATTAATTCTCACTCTCCACATACAATTTACATTTTAAAAATTATTCGGAATAATCCTTGATCGTTCAGTGGAAAATCAAAAGAAGAAAAGGAAAAAAAATTTGTTACCCACAATCATCTCAAACCAAATTCGTATTTGCAGTTTTCAAAAGTTGTAACATTAAGCAGAATTGAATTGAGCGACAATTAATATACGCTCCATAAATTTAAGAAATTAATACTGATTAGATCAATTTCTTTTCAGAGGCGGCAAACTAGTTGATGCCACCCCGGAAATTGAGCGTGAACTCAAAACCGAACTGGAACGAGTTGCTAAGCAATATGGTGGTTCCGAAGGTGCTGATATGACTAAATTCCCCGAATTTAAATTTGAAGAAGTTAAAGTCGATCCTATCAACTTACAAACGAAGTAAAATAAAAGAGTTCACAACTTGTAACATTCAACAGCGTTTAAGTGAATAAAAACAATATGCTTTAGTCTTAACAATGTGCTTTAAATATTTATGTTATCTTTAAAAAATGTTCAACAATTTCTTTGAGCAAATGCATTTGATGTGATTCAGCGACATGCAGGAACGTGTTGAGGAGAGCTTTTATGTCCCGGCCAGAAATTAATGTTTCAAAAGCGCCTGCACACGAACATATTTCTGCGAGATTTTCACGTTTGATTTGCTTGCACTTTGTGCAACGTAGATCCTGTAGCGTGTATGACATCAATTTCCTTTGAACTATATCGATTATTCGCATTTCAATCTCATCGTTGTCATAATTTACATAACATTGTGCGCACAACCAAACGGGCCTGAAAAATATAAGGTTTAATTAGGTGGTTAATTATCATGAACATTACTTGGTCAATTGTTTAGGCAATGCAGTTATTCTAAATATTCAGCTCAAATAAGCCATCTCAAAAGGGTGAAATTTGTGTGAATTATCGTTTGGTCTTTGATGATCGGGTCGGATCAAGCTATTGTGCTTTTTATGTTTTCATATGTCTATGTTAGGTAGGAATATATGATGAATAGAGTTCGGAAAGAAAAAAATTATCGATACCTACATGGATGGGTTGATTTAAGTTAAGGTTTGAATGCGATTCTTTGGTAAATAAGTGAAAGTTAAAAAGCGAATTGGCTTTCCGGAGAGGCAACATAATGATGGATAGTATTTGAATTTTTAATGTGAATTCCAGGATACAAGTTTACCTTTTGTGGAGGTGGGGAGTAATTTATTAGGTAAATTTCTCGAGAGGAATTTGCCTATTACGGAGAGCAATTTACATATGTATATGCACATGACATATATATGGGATGTAACGAAATTTGTAAACACAATGGAGATCGTGATTTTTGTTCGATTTGCACAATATTTCTAGGAAAGCTGTAACAATTAAATATCTCGACTATGTTCATTATCCAGCGAAATTGCCCAAGCGAAAACGAAATGGCGGTCATTTTAAACAATAATTCGTGATTTCTAGTTTGACCAAAAAATATAGCTTCGATTTGAACACACTGAACAAATATCATGCATGCTTATTTATTTGTATCAAATTTCCACATTTTCTTCCAGAATTTTTTTTTTAAATTTTTGATGAATTTAATAAGTTCGTTTGGTTGTTGCCGCAGGCCAAAATTAATACTGTGTTGCTTGGGTCCGCCGGGTCTTGCTTGGTTGGTTTCGAGGAAATCAACCAAACAAGGCCCGACGGACCCAAACAACACAGAATTAAATAAGTGTAAATAGTTTATATCTAACAAACGTTGCTTAAATCAACTCGGTACGTTAAGTTGTTTCCGAGAGTTATTACATTATTATCCTTTTTATCAATAAAACCTTATCACCTTGTTTGAATTATATCATTTTCCTGAAACCTTTTATCGAAAATGTAACGAGTTAATTCACTAGAAAAGGATTTCTTCTTATAGTACATCTAAAAAAATTTTGAAAAAGCATTTGTAGTTTTGGTAATGGACGAAGGTAAAGTTTGCCTAAAATGGAAATTTCAGTGGGGGCTGCGCCTTAAGTAGACAAGATCAAAATTTCCATTTTTATGAACAGCTGGAAAGGTAAATTGGCAATGATAGATACTGAGCAATGTTTTTACTTTTTCATTTGGAACAATTTCCGCAAAGGTACAAAAGCATATAAATTGAATATAATCTAGCATTGCTAGGCATCGAGACTTTCATTCGATACACTTTTCCTGGAAATTTGATGAAAATCAAAACAAAATTGCGACCTCCCCCGGCGCAGGGTCTTTATTTTTGTTATATATGTACGTACAGGGCATATTTCTCTCGAGAAATTTATGTATCTATGGCATGTGGGTGTGATGCCCATGATTCAAAAAAAACATACTAAAAACCGTTCTAGAGTAACGTTATTTTTCTGGAACGTTTCAATAGAGGAACCGTTTTTTTCCATCTCTATATTGAAACCAAATCTCATATATCACTATCTCTAGACCTTAAACTACAAGGCTCTACCACAGTACTTTCTTCTCAATGAGTGATACACTATCTGGAGCTTATTTGAAAACGCACTTCAATTATTTTTCTCTGTTCACATGACGTTTACAATGTCTAGAGGAACAATTTTCCATAAAAATATGGAAATGTATTAAAATTGCTTAATTTTCGTTTCTTAAATATGAGTCACGTACATCCTAGCGTTGTTGCAATTAATATAAAGGTTTAAACTCATGGACTGCTAGCGCATGTTAGGTGACCGGCCTATATTTCTTCCCGCTAAGTGGACCATCAATATCCGCGCCTAATTCGCATTTCACTGTTGCAGAAAAAAAATTCCAATCATGTATTCAAGGTTATTTCCACAATCTCAAAGGAATAACCGATTGTTTGCTCCGTTTTTAAGCTTTAAAAATTATTAATTGGTCGACGGGAATTACCGGAACATTTTTATTGGCTTGTTTTAAATTCACGCCAACATTACTTACTACTATTGTCTATTAATAAATTGCACGGTAGCTTTGTACATTCCTTATTATGACATACAGAAGTGACCAAAAGTGGTCCAACGCTTTTACAAACAGAAGCTTAGAAGTTTAATTGAAGAGATTTCCGCACATTAAAGTCTCATATAATCTTAATCTATTTCATAAACAAGGAGTCAGATATAGAATCAATTTCTCGAGATAGTAGAAAAATAATTTTTATTCACAATACACTTTGTGCACAAAAGTAATCAGACATTGAAAAGAATGATAATAGTCCTGTGAAGTTTGAAGCAATTCTTTTGTTTGTATTTTTAAGCTGAAAAGAGTGCTCCCGTAAGAAAATCTAAACATATGTTTTTTGCTGATTATTTGTCAGTTCAATAGAAGAGGATTAAACATGTATCTAATTCGAAAAGAAACTCAAAGAGATACCCTCCCACTTAATAGTCAAATCACTTCTAGTCAAAGAGATGCTTAAACCCCTACACAACAAAAATCACAGAGAGATGTACATAGACCAGAAGGTAGCATCGAACTACACCTTCATTTACAAAAAATACTCAGAGATATTCCAAAACACATGTTATCCCGATAAAGATTATAAACCCAAGAACTTATTGTATCAAATCAGTAATATAGAAACCAACATCCCAGATAACATCAAATGCTTAAACTACAACAACATACTAAATTCTTTAAACAAAATAACTAACGAACTTTCCAATACTCACAACATACTGTGTACAGATGCGTCCAAAAACCTCTTTGGAACAGGATGTGCCACATTTAATATCAAAACCAATAAACTAAAACAATACACCCTTGCTTCTGACATAAACCACTAATGCTGAAACCAATGCTATCTTACTAGCCATCACGGAAAACAACTCTAACCCCAAAAAGAACACGGCACTATTCACTGACTCACTTCAAAGTATCAGAGACATAATTTCAAACAACAACTCAAAGTTCACCCCATCCCTTATCAGAAAACTCCTAAATAAAAACCCAGACACATCCTTGACCTTATACTGGGTACCAAAAGATAGCAAGTGGCCTATACATGATTTCACAGACAGGAAAGCAAAAAATGCAACAATAACAGGAGAAACTACCCACTCGTTTCAAGAATGGGATGATGTATTCATAAAAATCAACAACCTAATAGAAAATGAGTGGATAGAGCAATATAAAGAGAAGGTCACTAATTTGAAATATTCTCCATGGCTAGATACAAATCTAATATATCACAACAAGACATGGTTCCACAACTCAAACATATCGGGCAATATAATAAAATAATTAAATAGAGTACTTGTAAACAGAGCATACAACAGAACTAGACTAATGAAAGCAAAAATAACGACGACAGACAAATGCAGATGGTGCGACAATGACGACGTACTAGAACACCAAATTCTGAGCTGTACAAATTTCACTAATATAAGAAAGAAATTTAACGTTTTCAATAAAGTCAGATCTCTGCATGAATTCTTCAAATTAAGTAATGAAAATCACCTCTGGCGATTAGGCAATAGGTGTTTTTCTATATATAAATATATGGAAAATATGAGCATATCAGACTTGAACGATTAACGCTGGTCAATGCTTATTATAGGAATGATCAATAAATCTTCCTGAATAAAGGAAAAGAAGGAAAAAAAAGAAACTCGTTTAAATAAAATAAATATTATCTAAAAGTTATATAAAAGAAAATAAATCCATTCCTGAAATCTTAAAAGTCATTGGAAGAAGTCGCTCGAGGGCTTTCGATATTGTAATTATCAAAATATAAATAATCAAGTGGAAAATGAAATTCGGAGTGGCCGGTCATATAAATTAACAGGCAAAGTCACATTTCAAGAATCATCAAAAAGGATCTAGTTGCTACTTCAATAAGCATTCTGAATGTATTAGTAAACATAAATGATGTCAGTGTTAGTGCGCTTACTTACGAAGAGCTCTCAACAATGGGTATCGCGCGAATGTACCTACAAAAACATCCACTTATTAGCACTTAATAAGCAGAAAATATTATGTTTCGCAAAAGAATTTAGATATTCGACTAATATTCTCAGATGAGAGTAAATTTAACATGTACTACTCAGATGGGTGTTCATTTAGTGTGCAGAGTAATAAATACTTAACTTCATCCCAGAAACGTTCAATAAACAATACGAAGATGTGACCATCTGTACATGCACGGCTCCCAACAGTGTTGGAGAAATTGTCTTCATTGACAAGCCTATGGACGAACTAGGCTTCTTATCAATTTTGAAGGCAAATTTGGCAAAAAATTTCACGATAATTGGGTGTTGATGATCATTATATGTTCATCAAGATAATGACCCCAACCATACTGCCCAAGATGTTTGATGTCTTTTTTCCATCACTCCCGGCGAATTTAATGCCACCCAAATCCCTAGACCTAAATCTCATAGGACATCTTTGGGATCAACTTTATAAAAAATCAGAAATCAAATCCAGATTCCAAGGATGAAGTTATATAACATCGATTATTTAGATCCGGTATGACCACCAATGGATCACCTTTCAAGTGAGAAGAGGCGAGAATACACCATTGGTCTACTGCAATCCTAGCAAAGCGGATTGGGACGGCTACACCAACGCTACTAAAAGATATATAGGTGCACACCAGGCGAATCCATTGAGAAGTCGAAAGGACATTGACAATGAAGTGAGATACATCAAAAGTATACTGGTCGATAGTTTCAGTGAAATGTTTTCATCCACTACCGTCAAACAAAAAAAGGCAAGCTGGTGGAACAAAGAACTGGAAGAGATCAGGAAAAATACTCAAAGACTATTCAGAATAGCTCACCTCACAAACCGAAATACGGATTGGGAGGACTATAAGCGAAATCTGAAAATTTTGTAAAACAGCTGTAAGAAGAGAGAAAAGGAAATCCTGGAATCTTTTTTGCAGCAATATTGAGGGAGGAAACGAGACATCTAGGCTAAGCAGGGCTCTGAAAAGAGAACCACATGTGGACACGATGCTCCAAATGGAGAACGGATCGTGGACAACAAATAGCATAGAACGTCTCAAGCTCCTACTAAACCAACACTTTCCGGGCTCAACGGATGAGGAGACAGAACAATTAAAAAACGTGACTCCTTATCGTGGCTCCCCCCTAAAAGAAATAGTAAGCGAAGAAAAGGTCCTTTGGGCCATTAATACCTTCGAACCTTACAAATAACCAGGAACCGACAAAGTGTATCCAATCATGCTTATAAAAGCGGATATCACAATAATACGGATTTTGGTGAAAATATATAGAGCTTCCATACTTAAAGGCTATATTCCTTTGGACTGGAGAGAAGCTAAAGTAGTTTTTATACCCAAGCCGGTAAAAGCCAGCCACTACAAAACAACGGATTACCGACCTATCAGCTTAACGTCTTTCATGCTGAAACCCTGGAACACCTGGTGGATGGGTACATTAAAAGCACCGTGAACATAACGGAGCTTTGCCCCATCCAACACGCATACCTCCCAGGGGGCTCAACAGAGACGACACTGCACGAAGTCGTAAGCAGAATAGAGAGGAACCTTGCCATCAAAGATTACACTTTGGTGGCCTTCATTTATATCGAGGGAGCCTTCAACAATGTAAAAACTGAGAGCATAGTTGCAGCCATCCAAAGATATGCAATAGACCCATATCTTACTAAATGGATGACGGAACTACTAGCTAAAAGGAAGATTACCGCCGAAGAAAACGGCGTAACCTTGAATAAATGGACTAACAGGGGTACACCACAAGGCGGCATAGTATCACCACTTGCCTGGGTACTGACAGTTAACCAAATAGTGGAAGACCTCAACGGGAAGGGTTTCAAAACGATAGCGTACGCTGACGACATCGTTATACTGATAAGTGGAAAGTTCCCGGAAACCATGTCGGAATTGATGCAGACCGCACTCTCACATATTTTTGAGTGGGCGAAGCTAAACGGACTGCGCATCAATGCCGACAAAACGGAGCTTATTTTCAACCCCGAACATTGACGGAAAACATATCAGTTTAGAAAACAAGGTGAAATACTTAGGAGTAACCTTGGATAGTAAGCTAACTTGGACTCCACACATAGGAGCAGTCAGACAGAGAGCTACGGCGGCGCTCTTCACAATGAAAAGACTAGTGGGGAAAACCTGGGGAATAAAACCCAAAATTGCCTGCTGGATCTACACAAAAGTTGTGAGGCCAATAACCGTAGATGTTTGGTGGCAGGCATTACAAAAGAAAATCATTGCAAAAGAGCTAGAGAAGATCCAGCGAATGGGCTGCCTTGGCGTCGCAGGTGCCATTAGGACTACGCCGACTGCTGCAATGGAGATAATGCGTAATCTCATGCCACTCGTCAAATTCATCTTCAGAGAGGCATCACTTGCAAGCATCAGATTAAAATCCACATATGGGTTATCTAACCACACTCAAACGGGGCACGTATGCATTTTGGAAAAAATGGAGAGAATGGCCCCGTCAAGTAAAAGGGAGCTGGATAGAATTCAACCAATATTGAACACAACAATTTCATACAAGATCAGCATTCCGACCAGAGAAGCGTGGAAAACGATGCAGGATTTCACATCTAGAAGTAAGATTATGATCTACACCGATGGTTCCAAAACGGATGAGGTAAGCGGCGCCGGAATCTTTTTCCCAGATCACCCGCAACTCAACCGAAGTTATAAACTAGAGGGCCACACCGCAGTTTTCCAGTCGGAAGTGTTTGCAATAAACGCGGCAACAAACAACCTTAATGGAAAAATACCAATACTCTCGGGTAGTAAATCGGCACTGCAGGCGCTTGCCTCTAACCGCGTAGTTTCACAACTGGTGCAAGATTGTAGGCAGGCTCTCAAATCCGCAACAACCCGAGTAAATGTAAAACTGACATGGGTCCCTGGACACAGCGGTGTACTAGGAAACGAAAGAGCGGATGAGCTAGCGAGAGCTAGATCAGCCGACCAAAATGTCACTAGAATAGACACAATTAAAGTGCCACTAGCAACGGTAAAAAGGGAACAAGACGAAATCCTGTGGAAAGAGACAGATAGAATGACAGGAACGACTGCAGGATAAGCCGAGCTCTTTGGCCTCACCCTAATCAAATGAGTACAAAACAACTCCTAGGAAAAAACCGAAATGGCGTTAGATCATTGGTGGCAGTATTAACGGGCCATAATCTTCTAGGTCAACACGCCAAACGAATAGGAATCCAAACGAATGACACCTGCCGAGCTTGCGGCGAGTGGGAAGAAAGTACAGAACTCTTCCTCCTAGATTGCTCGAGTCTGACCAACAAACGGCTTACTTGGCTGAGGTGTACTGGCGTAACAGAATTGGAACACTTGGCGACCACAGAACTGGGGGAACTCCTTGGCTTCTGTAGGACGACAGGATGGACCATCTGTAAACAATAGTACTACACATGGGGAGCTAAGGGCCGATTTCTGGCCTACGCTAATTTCCAGCAAGTGGACCCCAGTACAATTATAACAATAATAATAGATCCAGTATGAACTGACAAACTAAGTCGTTGTTATAATCCAATAAATGCAATGGACAAAAAAATCCTGAAAATTCGTTTGAAAGCTGTTAAAATAGACCGAAGTGGAGAGTAGTTCACCGTATGCGGCGTTTTCATTGAATTCATGAATAAACTCAGTAGGAAGCTACGCCTAATAATCTCTTTGATTATTTTTTGTGTCCAGACTGCATTTTTTCAGTCAATTTTCCAGTTCATGAAAAATTCTTTCGCGAAATTGCATATTGATAAATCACAACATGTAAAACGGAATGGAAGTTTTGCGTAAGTTCGATTGATTTTGTCGTTAAACACCTGAAAAGAGTGATTACGATTAACTTCGCGTTGTCTTATTCACGCTTCTGCAGATCGAACGGAATACCCCGTCAACCAATCATATGCAGTTCTGGTAAACGAGAAGCTCCCATTCCTGGACATTTTGATTCATAGATAGCATTCATAGATAGCAGTTTGAGTTTTGCATCTATGGAAAACTTCCAACGACTCAAAGGACCATCTCTGCAGCACCAAACAATTGCCAGCAGCAAGTGTCAGCGTTTATGAGCATGGCGCAGCATTTACCCTCTTGATTCACTAAAGAAGGGGAAGATTCGTCAAGGAACTATAGTTCATAGATGCATGCTCATACACAGTAAAGAAGAATGCGGTTTAGGGAAATGTTACCGAACAACGCCATCAATCGTTCCAAGACGAAGCATAGTTTATTATTGTATATTTGAGCTGACATTTATTCTATCTTGAACAAATTTTTCGAGATAGCAACGACTTTATTTAACGACCATTAATTCAAGTTTTACTGTCGATAGTTATACTCGTAAAAATTGTGTTTGAAATAATTTTCAGCGAAAATTCCTATTGGTGAGATTTCTCGTTTTTCGGATTTAAAAGCAAGGTTTTTCGTAAGCTTTACTCACATCAGCTTCATCATAGGTTTTGTACAAACAAAATATACGGATGATCCCCCTTTTTATATGTTCAGTATCCCAGAGATCTCTGATGATTTTTACTCAGCATCATCTTTCACAACGCTACTTCCCAGACATTCTGACCACAATTTCTTCTCTTTAGTCAGGACAAGGTCATCCTGATCAGAGTGATTTGTCATGGGCCTCCGGCCAACCTTTAGTTCAGATAAACTTCCAACCGATTTTCTAATTTCTGCGTAAAACGATTTCTACTCCAAAAGAACTGTTTGTTTGCATACATCAAATCTGTAGTAAAAAATAAAATAAAAATAGTTCCACCCAGCTGAATTCGCTGTCATGTAGATTGTATTATATGATCCAGGTAAAAAAAATATTCCAATACATGTTGACGGCGAATAATTTATGCGAATAACATGATCAATAATTCATACGAGGCTCATCCTTTAATTCGATGTCAATATGTCAATATGATTCCACTTCTATCAATGCACACTTGCCAATGCTGGTTCCTTTCAGTATCACATTATTATTGTGGAACCGAATTTGTCCGGTTACTCCTCTTCGGAGCTCTTCCAACGTTGGTAAAAGAAGCGCTCTCTTGTGAGCTCTCTTGTAAACTTTTTCTGTCTTGGGGATATCGAAGTCAGGTGTACTTAAATGAAAACTATATTTGGGGCGGCATCGAACTTTCGAAACGCTCATTTTTTGTTCCACATGCCCCTAGGCAAAAGGCCTGGACACAGTTTACGAATTTTCGGGCAAAAGACATTCTGAATAATGTGTTTGTAGCACGCTGCACTGATACAAGTACCCGCTAGAAGCAGATCTGTGTCGGTTATGTCCGGTTCAGGCCACGCTTAATTATTCAGGATGACGCTATTACGGAAACTTCCATTTTCATAACAAACAATCAATCTACATACTATGTAAATGATAAATGCAACGCACGTTAAAGCTCGCAGCGTAATGCTTTTGGAATAACGTTCGGAGAATGTGAATAGAACAGTGGTCGTGAAAATTTAGTGGTGTTATTACATTTAGCCTTAACATTAACTTGGCTAGTAGTGCTCTATATTTACCACTTTATCGAAGTGAGTGTTCTCCTGGGTGAAAGCAGTTAAAAACTTTCGTGCTTCATTATATATTGAGCTTCTTTGTGTATATTATTATCTTATCATATATATTATTATTCAGGTTATGTACTCAGTCGTTTTTAATTTCTACACAGCATTGTATATTTTTGATTTTTCGAAAAATATGCCAAAATAATATTAAAAAAACCTTTTAATTTCGTGTTTTTTAACCTTTCGGAATCTATTTTCGACAGTTAGGTTCGATTAACGTCAGCAATCTCCGATGATAACGGTTTGGCAAACGTGAAAAATTAATACGAAAGATAATAAAACAGAAAATTGGAACGCGAAGCGTCTTCTTCTCTTTAAATTGTACGAAAAATTTTACTAAATGTAAACAAGCAATTCAATTGCGATTAATACTTACATGCCATTCTTTGATGCTCGATGCTTATCCCTGCACAAGTCCAAATCTCGACAATGGTTGCAAGCTTTGCAAATGACTTCATTTAAAACATACGTGTTCATAGGATCTCTCCATGACGCCAAATCACTGAATTCACCCACGCCAACAAGACGTAACATATTTCTTCGCATATTTAGCACTTCATCTTCTAGACTTGCATCCACAGATAAGACTTTAATTAAACCTCTAATAAAATCTAAAGCAGGACTTTCCATTCCTTTGCCGTATCCTTTGTGTAGCTTTTCGGTATATTCGTAAGCAAAATGCGAAATCTCTTTGATTGCAATCGATGGTGGATTTTCTTCGGCTAGCGCTTGCATGTACAATGCTAGGATCATTTTGAACTTATCTTGACATTCCTTTTCTGTGGATAAATACTCAGCTATATTCCAATTTACTTCCAAAGCTATTTCATCATCGTCTTCGTCATCATTGTTTTCTAAGTCCGTTGATTCCGGTTGTGAAGTGCCTGTTAGAGCCAGTCCACGAGGCAACTTTCCACGAACACCTGAATAATTTGTCGGATCCAGCCATAACATAAACTCCCAACATTGTTGATAAGACAGATGAATGCTATGAAATATCTCCTTGTTACGCAGGCTTTGTACAATATAATCCGCGTAGCCAATCGCATCCACGACTGATTTTTTTCCAGAATCTATTATTACTCTATTGAAGTCGGCGTACACAATTTTAGCACCAAGTCTTCGAAATTCGGCAATAATTTGCAGAAACATCTTACGCATCAAATTATTTAAAGATCGACGAAGAGCTGGATCATACAAAAAAGCGTTACTAGAACGAACCCATCGATAAAAATGCACGATTTGGAAATCGGAAAATACATTTCGATTGATAGAAACTTCTCGTAGCCACCCATTCACCATCGCTCTCATGACTCGGAAGGCAGCACTACATAAGGCTGTTTCATCATAGCTAGGCAGAGTTGATACCGGAACATTTCCGACTATCTCTTCAAGAGATGCTTGAGGTATAGTGTCAAAGGTCACCGCTGAGTTGGCTCCTTCTATTTCTTGAATCTTGTTTGCTTGAAGCAGAGCACTGACAGCTAAACTATCGAGGGCCAATTCTACAACAACAGTCGGGTAAAATCCAGGTTTGTTTTGAACAACGGAAATATTATCTTCGAATTCTGCGAGCAGACGATTATCATCTGCTTCGCGGCCTCCCAAATCTGGTCGACTGGTGGCAGACCACCACAAAACAAAATTGCTTTTTTGTAATAGCCTCGCAAAGAACAAATCAGCGCCGAATAAAACTGTATCGGTGGGCATATTTCCAATAGGCACATGAAAGTATCTGCACTGGTCTAACATCAGATCAACAACGTTGTTAAGATTTAGAAAATGACGAACCATTGCTCTACAGCCCACTCTCTGCCAATCTAAAGGCTGAAGCAAGGACGCATCGTCGCTGATATGAATTTGTGCTTCGGGAAAATCCAACAGAACAGGCATTGCAGAATTCAATTTGCAAGCTTCCAAGGCTGTCTGGAGACATAATATTGTCGGACCTCTGCGCTCTTCTTTGTATTGGCTTAAAGCCTTCTGAATGTGTCGATATACTTGTTTGATGTCCACTTCAAGCATTATTTCAAAAGACATATCCTCAGGCGGAAGTTTCGCGGCTTCTCTCTCATTTTCCGCATTTTTTAATAGCACCAAACGTTCAGACGTGTAAAGATTCTTTACATTCGGCATTTGATTTGTTCGCACTGTATCTATCGCGATAATCAAAGCTTTTTTGCTTGCAACCAAAAACAATCCCCAGATTTCTTTTTTCGCTGTGGGAATGTTATGCTGATACAAAAATATCCTTTTCAAGTTATCTGAATTTTCCAAATAGGACCGATAAGACAAAGCACGTCTTTCTAGTTGCTTAATCGAAAACACATCCAATTCTCGTGTTGGTGCATTTATCAATTTTCTAGCTTCGTCTCGATTCACCGAACAGAGACAACCGAGATCCATAAGCGCACGAAATTCCAAAGTCATTTGCGTTTCGTATATACCTTCAATATCTGGAGTTGCCAAATCGGCTAACATACCCAATCGATTGTCCGTAAAAACTTTTTCGGGTACACTGTACTGATACAAGAAATGCACCGGCCGCGATCTTGGAAGAACGCGGTTTACTTTTTTCCACACCTGACCGTCTTCTGGAGGAGCCGGAGTCCTTTGGTTTACGTAAAATATTCTCGGCACGACCAACCGGATTTTGTGCAATTCATCGCCAAGCATTGCCCAGACGTTGAAGTTTCCCAGATTGTCAATTGGGACGATCTGAATAATTTGCCAGGCCAATTCTAGTACCGATCGTTTAGCCCTCTGTAAAAATCCTCCTAGAGTCGCAGCATTCGTCCGTGTTCTAGCTTGAGGCGCTACTTCTTTACTATCGTCAGTGCGGCTCTTTTTGCGAAGTTGTTTGATTTTATCCTTTTGAGCTAGTTGCCAAGCCCACTTTTTCTTCTGGAAAACGACCCAGGCAATAATTTCGGCGCGTGTATTTCCGATTGGTGGTGGTGCTCCAAATGCTTCACGCCATGTTTTCGCTGTATCTTCTGGTTCTTCAGAGACAGAAGGTACGCGTTTACGTTTAGTAACAACAGGTACACCGTTTGATCTAGCCTCATTCGATGGGCCAGCTACGTCTTCTATATCTCTTGTGACCGGGGCCTCTTGCACTGGCTTGGGATTGGACAAAAACATTTCGTTGATTCTCCGCTGCTTCAAAACATCATTCTTCTCCAGCATTCGTTTGTGCAGCCAATCAGGGTGCTGTACTCGAGGCACTGGATTAGCTAGCCCTTGTAAAGCAGCAGGAATTGTAATAATTTTTTGAATTGCTCCGCCTAAACGCTCAATATAGTAGCTCCAATCCAAGACTTCTCGAATATCTGCATCTCCCATTGTGTTGTCTTTGAGCCACCTACGTAGGTAATGTCTTCGGACGCTTGTTTCCGACTGAAATATAGCCAGTGGAATAGCTCGTTCCGTAACAGGAGCACCTTCTGGTTTTTTCGATATAATGTATTTGCACGATAGACCTGCATCTTTGACCATTTGATCACCTAAAAACTCTGCTAAGCGTTTCGCTGTTGATATCGAAGTCGACTTTTGTGCACCATATTCTTCTAATTTTCGAGACATTGATCGGTTTTCTGAAATCAGTTCGAAGAGTTCACTATCGGGTAAGTTACTGCCTCGACTGTAAAGTACGTCTAACCAGTAATCGGCCACTTTCGCAACACTTGCATAGCATTCTTCCAAAGTACTGCCCAACAAAAATGCTTCAAAAACCGAACTTTGAAAATTTTTGATAAGTTGCAATTCACCACGTCGCTTGATTTCGAATCCTTTCAATTCTGCCAAGGACCCATCGAAGTTGAATACGGCGTAACGTTTTTTCAACTTTTTCCCTTCTTCCTTTGCAGCAGGCAAAACCATTGCTAAGTATGGACCGTCGACCTCAAAGAAAATAGAATTTTCGGCACGTATTTCATATTCGGGAAGTTTTCCGTCTTTCGCGCTTGATTTCAGTTCATGATATTGATCATTCGTGAAATAATCTTTAACCATCGTGTTGAGAACTGCATTTGGATATGAAATGTTTATCTTTTTCTTCTTCTCATGATTTGTCAAGATCGTGAATTCTTGTGGAAATGATCCCGGGAGAATGCACCAAATACCATCGGTATCTAACTCTAGAGGTCTACCAACCCGTTCAATTATCTCCCGCGCTTTACAAATAATGTTTGCTCCAGTCAAACATACAATACCAGCCATCGGCATTGAGTGCCAACGAGCGCCTTTTCTCATCACATAACCGTAGAATGAATTCAAAATACATTTGTGAGCCAATTGCAAGGAATCGTAGAGAACCTCTCTTCCTTTCGCTGCTTTAATTTCAGCTGCATCACCGCTTGCTACTGCCGCTACAACAGCTGCTTTAGCAACCTTTGTTAAGCCTTTATATTCGTAACGCCGATCACGGAAAGCGCGTACCGTGTCTACATAAAAACTGTTTTCTTTTTGGCAAACCGTTGATATTCTCGTTTCTAATTTAGTGATTTTTGTCTTTTTATAAGCTGTACGACAGTAATCGGAAAGACGTTTCTTTTCATATGCGGCTTGATCCTCTTTTGAAAGTTCATGAAAAGCTCTTGACGGGCCGCCAGGAACTATTGGAGGAAACTTTTCAATTTCCAACTGTTGTTGGATTCGCTGAAATTCACTGCGCGAAGCTGGAAGCATTTCACCTACGAAAATAATTTAAATTTGAATTGATATTAATGGAGTTTTGGTATGAATTTTATAAAGTTAGAACTTACCTCGCCAAAGCCATTCCATGTCTCGTTTACATCGAGCTCCAGGTTTGTTGAAGTCACATGCGGCGCAATCGGCCTCATTAACCATTGCAGAGGGCTGAAGTCGGTTTGTTAAAATAATATTCGGATACATAGCACCCACGTCTAAATGGTAAATTACAGGCTGCTCTAATCTATTTGGAATATCGTGAAGGCCCTGTAACGCCCTCATAATTTCCTCTTTGACCTCCTCCAAGTTGGACACCTTATCTAATGGAACCTTCTCCTCAGTTTCAATGGCATGTACCAAGACTTTGTCGACATTATCTTTCAGCATGTTTACTGTTTCTGGATCTAACCGAAATCGACATGGAATATCGGCTCGAAAGACTCCCGATTCAAGAGCTTCAACGTGCCCACCTACATACGTTTCAGTCTCAAGGACGTGGCCGTCTTGTGATAATTTATTCAATTCACTCTGCTGTTTGTTGGGAAAAATGATATTTGCATGGAACGCTTCCACCATCAAGAGCGTTTCGCAAAGTGTTCCAGAGCCTTTTCGAAGGATTTCATCGGGTTCCATCGGAATAATTGTTGACAGGGCAAATATAAATGGGTGAACGTATTTCATGTATAGGTAATAAGTGGCTACAGCATCAGACACAGAATAATTGGAAAGGACTTGTGGTTGTTCAACTGCCATTTTACACATTTCTTCAGGATCTAATTCCACCGGGTCATATCGTAGCTTCGCCTTCGCTACAGCCTTCAGACCGTGTGACCCTACTGGAAGATACGAATCACGTTTCACCCAACATAAGCAATCCATATGAATGCATGGACGACATAGATAATTTCCATCGCGCGTCTTGGAAAATCCAATTTCTTGTTTCATGTCTAGATCGTAAACTGCCGCTCGAGTTTCAACAAATGGCCAATCGAAGAAATCGCCGTTGTACGTTACAAAAATATGCGGCTTAACATCCATGATATGATCAAAAAATCTTTGAATCAATCCCATTTCGTTTTCTTCATTGTAAACTATGAAATTCCCCTCAAATTCTGGTTTAGGTGTATACTCGAAATCGTTTACATCTGCTGAAATAATCTCTCGATTAGTTATAAGATAGCCTTGACCATCAATCATGTAAGATATCATCATTATTTGATCGGTTTGTGCGACTGGAAATTTCAGAGGCAGCTTTGTCGTTTCTATATCAAAAGCTAATATAATTGGTTCCGGTCGCTCTAGAATATCCGGGCGGGATGTTACAACCGGCATTTCGAAACCACCACCGCGACAACGTATATTGTACCATTGACCACAAAATATTTTCAAATCAATGGACACACGTACGTGGTACGGTACATCATGTTCTCTTATGTCCATAATACAGTCCATATAGTCATTGCTTTTATGGCCGATACCACAAAGTCCTGAAAAATAGAGTTATATGATTATCTCAAAATTATTTATACATTCTCATTTGGAAGGAATTTAAAAAATGAACATGTGTTAGTTTTATTAGTAACATATCTTGATAATTAGGCTTATTCGTCTTTCTTATTGTTTTGCTGATATAAGATCAAATTTTCAAAGACGATTGGAAAACAGAATAGACAAGACTTGTGTCGTCTCAAGACAAAGAATGGTTCAGAATCAAGGATTACGCAAGAGGCAAACTAAAATCATTAGTTTGCCTTTCTTTTCATGATGTTACCACTTTTGGTACAATCTTTTATGTGAGAAGCCTAACTCCTGATGCAATGCTTCCATCAAAGTGGAATCACGTCTGCACATCTCGTGTCAATAAGCACAGCACCATATGAATCACAGCAAAGATCGCCATCGAATACTAGAACTGTTTCCAGTTTATTATATGCATCGATAATAAATTAAAATCTGAAACCTTATATGACCAAGAAAGTCGACGATGGGTATAAAAAGTACAGAAACATGAAATATTCTGCCGTCGTGAGAATTCATGAATGGAATTCAAGGCATGTAAAATATTGCAGTGCCGGTGAACGATTTCAGCTTTTGCATAACAATTTCGATAAAAGTGAATCCTATTTCAAGTATTCGTCACTATAAGACCTTCTAAAGCGATCCTCTAGGAGTAGTAAAGGACCCAGGTGGATGACAGGTAAGAAGTAAAAATTTATAACCCAAACCTACAGGATCGAATTGTTCGAACAAGATGGATTGGGTAGATTGCAATGCTGAACTAGGTCCTCCGCTTTTCCTTTTGTTTCCTTCTACAGCTTTGCGTTAGTTTTACTTGCTTTCGGTTAACAGCAGTCAAGGGAGTTTGTTTAGTCTTACAAATAGCAGTGTAAATTTGCAACAGTGTTTGCTTATTGTCGTCTCCGTAGTTGACTTAATTACATTTACATGTGATACTCGCAAGTATCGCTAGTCTAAGGATTTGCTTGTCTAGGCGAACAAAGCTTTGAATAAAGTCTATAGCATAAATAATGCCCAGGTAGGAAAATCGCTCGACTTCTTCTAATAAAACTACTGCTTCGTATGTGATTATTGGCCTCATTACTGCATTGCAGATCTCCTGGGCGAGTTTAGGCCAACGCTCTATTCCATAGTTTCCCTATGTTCTGAGCCTACTCTTAAATATTACATCTTGTTAAACATAATTATTTGCTCGTTTTACTGCTGTATGGATGTAAAAAGGCCAGTTTTCTGTGCATAGTACATAACTGAATGTCCAGTCTTTGTGTTCTCACCCATGAATGTGATAATAAATGCACGATCAACATAAAACCAATCATTGTCTACGGTAACTTTCAGGTTGAGCAGTACGATAAGCGCAAACGCTCTGAACCTTTTTTGTTTAAATATTCAACTACCTGATTCAACGTTAATAACAATGATAGAGATCATGATAGAGGTTTCGTGGTACAGTCATGTTTGTGCATTTCTTTAAATCCGTGGGAGTTCATCGATTCATTCGGCGTGTCGTAGTTTGGTTTAATTTTAGGACTTTATTATTTATTTTTATAACATTATTGGATGTTTATTCGATGATGGCGAAGGCCGCTAGGGTGCAATACATTAGGCCAATTCTTTCATTATGTTGCTGATTCGTTTAGTAAGTTGTCGGCTAAACATTCAGGAAGGTGTGCATACTGGTTGAATCCTAGCTCTGTTATGCTCTCCGTGGCCACGACATGCTGACATGTTCACAGTTCTTCACATTGGCTGGCTTAGCCTTGCTTCGCTAAGTTATTTCAGTGGACCTCGAGAGGTTCTTAAGAAACCTTTCGTCCGATATACCTCAAACAATGTCAATGGTCAATGAAAGGATGTACATGTTATAGACGTCCAAGAATATTCTAAGTAAAGTTAAACCCAAAGAAACGTACCTTCAGCTGCATTTGCTAGTGAATGGCTCAACATTTGCATATAGAATGTATTCGATTTTTCACGTTCACGGTTCTTTCGCACGGCAGCTTGTAGTTCGCGGCGTACTTTCATCATTGCATTGGAATTCAGAAATGAAAGTTTCAGAACCTCCTGTTTGATTCCCGCCAAATGATTCGGCAAATCCAAATCTTCTTTTGAAACATGTTCGATGCCAGCTAATTGCCCAGCATATTTCTTACCAAGAAACTGTGCTACTTCCACACACTGCTCTCTTCGTGGCAAAATCAAAAAATATGGTGCAAATGGAACAGTTGCTTTGAATCGAGACCCATCCATTTGTATGAAAAACAGATCCAGAGCAGCAACCAAACGCCTATCCTCGTCAAGGATTTCAGTCTAAAATTTGTATAAAAAATTTATTTGTTAAACTGCCTGAAAAAGTGTCTTACCGAGTGCATATTTATAAGATAGCCTGTTCTTTCCTGAGTATCCTTCACTCTATCAAACCCAAACTTTGAATCAATTTTGTCATTGTCCCTGGACTGTCGATATCCAGCTTCATTGTAGAACTCATCCCTAGAAAATTGTAGAACAGGGTAAAAGATCTCCATCCGTTCTTTAGAAGCATATTTATTTACCCATCAGATTTTTCAGGAATAAACTTTCCAGTATTCTGAAGGGATGGAGCACCACTGCGCTCCATATTTCGAAATTTATTTCCTTAAATATCACAACAAACACGCAACAACACAGATTTTTCCTTCCACTAACTAGTATTGTTTTGACGTTGAATTAGGCAGTTGACATGCATTTCCCGCCTAAAACTGACTTAAATTGTGTTTAAGATCGTCACCATAGACTTCAACCCCATAAACCACGAACTGCAACTGCTAGAATTAACTGAAGTTATGTTGGCGGACCTGCAAGCCTCCACGTATGTCAAAGTTGAATTGTCACCTAATCAAAGTGTTCACCGGGTCCTTGATTCAATTCTTATAATTGTTTATATAAATTTGATTGCCTTAACTTTATTGGAAATATGGTGAGCCTGCTAAATACTATTGATACAGGCCATGAAGACATGATTCACGGCGCGGAAGTCGACTATTATGGGCTCCGACTTGCAACATGTTCGTCCGACAACTCAGTCAAAATATTTGATATAAAGAACGGGAGCCAATCTCTAATAGCTGATTTAAAAGGACATGGTGGACCAGTGTGGCAAGTCGCTTGGGCGCATCCGAAGTATGGAAATATTTTGGCATCATGCTCGTATGATCGAAAAGTGATTATTTGGCAAGAGTCTGGCGATTGGGTTAAGTTGTAAGTAATCCACTTTTGACGGGTAGATTTGGCCACATTTTAATTTCTTTGCTGATGCTAATGCGGTGATCCTACGTATTAGAACTCAGCGTATCTGAGACTTTACATTGATCCTGGGTGTTTTCCATCTAAATTGATTTCCCTAACTTTGCGTAAAATCTTCTCATAGATCTGGTGGTTGGGATTGTGGAATTTTACGTTCATCTTACTATAAATTTTTTGTACTGTGTTTACCACAATTTTTAATTTTTTTCTTATCTTTCACATTAAAATCGTTTGCATCGACTATGACAAGGGAAAAATCATAACTAGTAATGTCGTCTGTTAAGAGAGAAAAAACTCGACAGGCATTTGTTATTTCGTTGAAATGATATGTTGCAACGGGGATGGAATAAGTTTTTTTGTCCTCGGCACGACAGTGTTCGGAGAACAAAAAAAAACTCATTTTCACAGTCGAAGAGTAGATCAAGTAATCTAACAAAAATCATTCATTTCCAATTTATACTTACTCAGTATATCAAGGAAAATGTATGCGCGCAATTTTCTTTGATTTTAATTTATATATTACGTTGCATTGATATAAGTCGTGATATATGAAGCAATTTCATAACATAAAATTGTATAATTTTAACTGTTATTCCATTTCAGATACGAATATGGCAATCACGATTCATCAGTTAATTCAGTGGCATGGGCCCCAGCCGATTATGGTCTGATTCTCGCTTGTGGAAGCTCCGATGGTTCCATATCAATTTTAACATGCAATGTAGAATTCGGCACATGGGACTTTAAGAAAATTTCAAATGCTCATACGATCGGTTGCAATGCTGTAAGTTGGTGCCCGTCTACTGTTCCGGAACCTGCATTTGACCAGAAAACAAATCGAACCGCTAGCGTAAAACGTATTGCCTCCGGTGGATGTGACAATTGTGTTAAAATTTGGAAGGAAGAACAAGATCGTTGGGTAGAGGAGTCTCGTCTTGAAGCCCATTCCGATTGGGTACGCGATGTTGCATGGGCTCCAAGTGTTGGATTGCCACGGTCGCAAATCGCTTCGTGCTCACAAGATCGTCGCGTCATCATTTGGAATAGCGAAGATTTAACAACGTGGACACCACTTATTTTGCATACATTCGAAGATGTTGTATGGAATGTTAGCTGGTCTTTAACTGGAAATATTTTAGCTGTATCCGGAGGAGATAATAAAGTTAGTCTGTGGAAGGAAAACAATGAAAATCAATGGACTTGTATTAGTGATGATACAAATGCATCAAGTGGAGCTTCTGAGCAACGGGCGTTATAGGTTACGAATAAAGCATTTATTTTCTCAAATTTCATATTCCTTGTTAAATTAAAATAAAATCAAACGAACCGTTTTACTGTTTTTCTCCTTTCTTACTAAATTGGATTGTCTGGTTTCAAAATTGGCGACATCGACATTTTTCTTTAGGTAGTGGAGAGTAAATGGAAAACGGGGTGTTAGGTACTCAGCAGAGATCATTAATTAGCAAAATATAAAACAAAGGATGAATGAAACCAATATGTGATTGCACTTGCAACATAATTCATCGGAAAATGGGGAGCAATTTTTGGAGAGAATGCATCAACACGTTCAATGAACGAATAATGGGTTTTAAATAAAAACTCCACGATATTTTTTGCTTTCATATCACTGTATATTGCCATGTAAATAATTCATGGAACAACAGCATAACATTTTGAGTCAGGGCTTGTGAGGTTAAATTCAAACCATATTCCAATTATAGTTTCCAAAGCGTTTGTAATTTGAGACCTGTCGATATTGGCTGATCGCATCATTTGATGGATGACACTGATAAGTGCCTGACTAGAACAATTAATCACGGAAACAGTAAACTTTTGTGGTTCTCGCATTAATACCATCAGAATCTACGTAAAATCTCTTCACGACTTCGGTTACCACCGATTTTGGTCTCTTCGATATGATAACTTTCATCCACGCCTCCAATATTCCTTGTTGATCTTTATACTCACTTATAACAAATAGAGAAAGCGAACATTGATTTGTGTCCTTTAACTCACTGCACTAAACACACTGAAAACAACAAAATGATAACAATACTATTATAAAGCAGCTATTTATACAACAAAGTTTAGTTCCTGTAAATACGACGAAATTTTCAACGAGTTTTTGCTGGTAATGAGGATGTAAGAAACTTTTAACTCGACGAATTGTCTTGCTGACTCGCAAACAAACAAAAAGATACTGATTCGAATCGAAATGTAGATCGATAGCTTTGGGGCACGGCGCAACGATCATGCTCTGCAAAGTGGAGATCTCTCGTAATAAGCGTAAAACAAATTTATTTGTTGTCTATCGTAAGATCAACACAATGGCGACCACAAACGCCTTTTGTCTATAAAGAACATCCTATAAGGAACCGTCATGTAGTATTCTCGGTGATTATCCTGACACACACACACACATTCCGGTCACAAAATCGTTTTAGTGAACACTTCCAAGAAGAAGAACTAAAAAGGAAATTTATCAAAATACCAGAATAAATTCAAAGTGTAAATCGATGATGTTCGCGCAGTATTCGAAGCAAACTGAAGCAGATGATGTGATTAACTTTTGATACATCTGGTAGTCATTCAGCTCGAAAGAATGAATATCCCGCAATAGTAAATTCATTAATAAACACTCATGAAATCTCTTGAACGGATGCAGCTAAAAATCGCCTTGGTACAGGATGCGCTATTCATCACGTCAACACAGAAACAACTAGTTTCCACTAACTCAAAAACAACACTACAGTTAATAATGCAGAAATCATGACATATCTAGCCACTACAGAACACATCACAAAGAATGTTAAAAATATCATAAAAGACTCACAACAATGCATTCATGAAAATGCCTACAATAAAAAACGTAATCATATCCTCTCCAAAATGAGAAAATACTTCAATGAAAACAGCAATAGAAAATTCGTCTTCTTCTAGATTCCAAGAAACTGGTATTGGACAACTCTCAATCTTTCCGATACTGCAGCAAAAAAAACTATAAATGAGGGGAATCGCGCCCCAACTATACAGAACGGGGCGACACAATAAAGCTCATCCAAGAAAAAGTAAATGAAAAATGCGACGAATCTTAAACACTGCCTATGACTAAAAAAAACCCTTTTATTCGGCGAAAAAACCCTGGATCCATTGCATCCACTTAGGCAGTAATGTTAACAAATTAATGGGGTCCTGACAAAAAGGGCGTACAACAAGATAAGACTTAAGAAAGTGGATTTAACTTCATTCTGCTATTACAGTTGGTGTAATAATTGCAATGAAATCTTCAGAACATCAAATCTTCAGATGCCCTAATTTTGACGATTTAAGGAATATATTTTCGTTGTTTAAAGAAGTTTCCTCCATAGACAAAATTTTCAACTCCAACAAGAAAAACTATAACTACAAGAAATCTAGCAACTCGTCGAATTCCTAGATGTAGTCAAGGCAGAGCTGTGATCATCAAACCATCATACTAACAAACCAAACAAATATAATACTAATAAGTTAACAAGGTCTCCAATGCCGAGTTAAACAAAATAACAGTGTCCCCAAATGGTTACAAACAACAACCAGCTTCAGGAAATTGAAATCGCAAAACGTTGGCTGAAGTGCACAACATGTAGCCCCAACATTCAATGCCAGAGATTAAAAGTTAGTCGGCGAGTTACGATCCTTCCACTTCGATTCGCGGCACCTGATAAACGCTTCGACCAACTCCATATTTAGTGGGTCCATAGTCCATATTTACTTAGTGGGACCTTTACCTGTTGTTAATAACTACAAATACGCTCTAATAATGATCGACAGGTTCTTCTGATGGATAGAAGCAGTGGACAAGAATAGCTGAGGTGGTAGCATTGAGTTTTTACACCAACTGGGTAGCGCGAATCCGAACTCCGAGAATTTCAACAACATATCGTGGAAGTTAGTTTGAATCCATGTTGTTTAATGCACTGACAAAGCTGCTTGAGTGTAAATGCATACGAACGACAGGATATCATCTAGATGATATGCTGTCTGTATCTGTTTACGACATGATCGAGCTCAAACAACATGGTCGAGCGATTTCATCGATTCTTGAAAACAGCGTAAATGTGAAACGAAGTATCACATGGATATAAGAGTTATACCAACAGTTCTACTGGGTCTACATTCTGCCTATAAAGAAGACATCAAATGCTCCGCTGCAGAAATGTTATATGGGACGACGCTGCGAATACCAGGGGAATTTATAACTGAAAAGCAAATGATCCACGGAAGCAAACCTATTTTTGTAATAAACTTTTGTGTAGAAAAAAAAAAGATATGAAAAACCTTCGATCGACTCGTGTGAACCATCATCGTCCAGGTCGCATTTTTATTTACAAGGATCTGAAGATATGCAGTCACTTATTCCTTGGCGTAGTTACAAAAATTACAACAGCCTTACGTCGGACCGTATCTTATCATAAAATAGTCTGATAAGGTATATAAAGTAAGGACGGATGCAGAAGAAACTATAATCTCAATTGATCGACTTAAACCGGCGTTTATGATAGATCCAGAAATCGAGGAAACGACGCCGTCACCTTTTGTCAACTACACGGAGAAAATAATACCATTACTTAAAACGTATTCTGGACTCCGAAAATCAAGCAGCAAATTTGTCTAGCAAAATTGTCTAATTGACAATTCTAAGGGAGAACGTATCTAGGGATTCTCGAACGAATGAAGAGACATCTGGATGTCGATATAAGTTTTACATTTGGTAATTGTAACGTTTTTGTGACTTCGCTCTTTCTTAGAACGTCATTGTGAGAACGCCTTTAAAAAAATTTACTTAAAAACGATACGGGTTTAATTTTGCACCACGAGACACTCTAAGAGCTCTAAAACTACCATACCTAATATCGTCTAGTAGACAGGAGAAAGAAGGGAAAAAAAAGAATGAATATGCTAGTGGCTTGTGTGGCTGTTACTAGAGTCCCAAAGACTATATAGTCTGTTATTTCAGAAGTTAAGCAGGAACGGCTTTTGCACGATAAATAAAATAAAGTCCGTAATCGTAACCATAATGGAATTGATTGTCTTAATATCTCATGTCTACAGTAAGCATCTACGTTTCTCAATGGACATGAAATTTGTCGATGTTGTGAAGACCAACAAAAACTCTTATTTAAAATTATTTTATGTTTATTCGATATACTCTCTGCTGTCTTCTATTCCTACTTATAGATAACTTTATGGCTCTCTAATGCTGCAGACGCAAAGGTTGTTTTAGTATGCAAATTGGACATTATAAGAGAATTTTATGTATACAGCAGATCCCAACTGTCTAGGAAATATTTGATCCCGTTGCAATGGTTGCTGCGAATTCAAAAAAAAATATATAAAAGAAGTGTATCTATCACTTTATATTGTAAATAAATCTGTATCTTTGATCTTCCGACGCTGTCCTTGTCGTTTAAAATTAAAAAAAAACTATTATTTTTTTGCTCGGTGAACGCTTCGATTATATATCAAAAGGGTAGACGGACCACAAATAAGAAGACAAAATATTTTCCGTGTTTCAGCGCGAGGCTTCATCCCACGCAATGGAATGTATGATGAAATTGTTGTACATGAAATTAATATTAATTTTACACTTATAGATTTTATTTATATTTATTTATATTTAGAAATTTATTTATAGATTTTTTAATTATCTTGTCATTGCTGGAATGGGTTTTATTCAAACAATTCATTAGGCATATTGTTACATGTATTTTCGGGATGTAATTGTTGACCTCTGCATTAGTTAGATGGCCTTTGCTGTTATGTTTCTCGTATAGTATTTAGTGTTTGTAGATGATCTATTCTGTCGCAATCGTCACGTGTTTGAGCTCTTCATTTCCATTGCTTAATTCCACCATAACACTTTGAAACACTTCTTAATTTGGTTTGGACCGTCTAAAGGAATGTATTTTTTTTCCTCTTTTTGTATTGGCTGTGGTGTTGCACACATTAGCCAGCGTTTTCGATCTCAGTGCGCTTAGGCTTCTTTCCTGTGTGCCCCTATGGGGTCACTGTAATGCGACTATATTTGGTCTTTGTGACCTCGTTAGTTTGTTAGTAAATGTTCTTCGGTTCGTTCATGGGTTTACCCGTTTGGGGAAGTTGTGCTTATTATGAACTTGGTGGGAATTGAGTAAAGGACGCTCACAGCTCTGTCTTGGCTTCCTCCAGGAATTTGCCCAGCTGCCATGTATAATGTTTTTTATTAGAATTGAAAATCTTGTCTATTGAGGATACTTCTTTAAACAGTGAAAACTTATTTCTTAAATTATCAAAGTACGAGCATTTGAAGATTTGATGATCTAGTTCATCACGACTATTGCACCAAGTGCAATGGTCGGGTGTAGTTATGTTCGCTTTCTTCAGTCTTGTCTTGTTGTACGCTCTGCTTGTCAGTATCCTGTTTTTTTGCTTAGAGACTTTGCTGTCTAAGTGTAAGTAGTGGAACCAAGGTTTTTGTCGAATAAGAGGTTGCTTTTTAGCCAAGGGCAATATTTTAAGTACTTTGTATTTTTCTTGTACTCCGTGATCCATTCATCATTTGCTTTTTCATGGATTAACTTTAACGTGTCGTCCCATTCTGTGTAGTTGGGAGCATCCTTGCCTTCAATAATGGCTTTTTTGGCCGCAGTATCAGTTTGACTGAAGCTTGTCCATTCACAGTTTCCTGGAATCCAGTAGAAGATGTATTTCCTGTTGCTGAAGTCACTGAAGTGTTTCCTCATTTTGGAAGGTACGTATTTAACATTTTTATTGTAGGCTATTTATTGGATACAGTGTGAGTCTGTGAAGATGATGCTATTTTTCGCATTGTCAGTGGTGTGTTCCATAATGGCTAGGTATGTTGCCATAATTTCTGCATTATCAACTGAAGATATGTTGTTAAGTTTGTAGAGATTCGTTGTTCCAGTGTTTATTTAAGTGTTTGTTTAAGTATTTCTTTCGCTATAAGAAGGCAAGCTCTCAATTTAGATGTGAGCTCTTTGGATACAGCTAGCGTGATTGTGTTAGAAGCTGTTAGGGGGACTCCCAGGCATTTTTTTAGTGTGGCGGCTTTATTAGAGTCAATCTTCTTAAACAGGTATTGCAGAGCACCTGCCATGTTCCGTAAATTGGCCTCGAGCTGTGGTCTTATTATTGCTCTGAATGTGTTAATTTCCTTAGGGGGACTTAAGCGATGTTGGGGCTTGACAGTTTCTTGATAATCTGTTTGTAGATTTTCGCTTTAGTTTGAGTTTTCGCTATCTAGTCTCTTATATTACCTTTGTTGTTGATTACACGCCCTAAAAAGGTGAAGTTATTTACCCACTTGATATTGATTAAAGGAATGTATTGCACGCTTTCTTACTCCGTGCTGCAGGCTGGGTGTGTACTGTCCATTTAATGTCATGTCGTATGGCATATTAACGCAAAAGATTGTGACCTCAGACCGATGCCTTGAAGTTGATTTGTCCTTTTTGCTACTCTAAGATCATGGGGATCGGTTTATCTGGTATGTTTTTCTGGATTATTCGAGTCCTTATTGGCCTCCAGAGCGTTTCGTGTATTACCTTTTACACTGTTGCTAGTGGTATTTGAATTGGGTTTCCTATTCTAGTATTTTAATTGGTTGATCAAGCTCTAGCCAGCTCATGTGTCCTTTCATTGTCGTGTACAGCACCGGGACCGAAAAAAACACCATGTTCGTTTAACTTCATTCTAGTTAGCTGCAGTTTGCATCTTTATTTGCCGCCTCCAATACATACTTGCTATGTGAAAGAATGTAAAACTACCGCTGAGGTTCGTGAATTCTAGTTCTGTGGCTGCTTTATTTGTAAAATTTTCAAATTAAATTTCAAAACGTAATATGGCTGTCTAGCGTGTAACTTGAGTTGAACTAATTGTAATGTAGCTTGAGTTGAAAAGCGACGGTACTAATTTCAGCCGAAATACTTTTATCCGTTTTTAAGTCAGGTATGTGGATTTTCATTTCTCCGTCTTTTAAGATTGAATCCCGTATCGTTTCCCAATGTTTCTAAGTAGGGAAGTTAAACCTGTAAAGAATGTTTGCATCCACTTCCTATCCATATTTATTTTTTTTGTTGTCTCTATTTCCCTCTCGTTTAATTGAGCCATTTTTCTCATGGATTGTTTCAGGGATATTAGTTATTTTCTATCTGAGTCTATCTTATACTCGCTGGAAACATCGTGCTTAGCATATTTTGATCAAGTATTATTTCCATTGCAATGCTTGGCAGAGCCATTAGGATTACAGTGACGCCTAGGCGAGTCATTCGCTAGATCTTTTCTTATTCCTCAACTGATGTATTCGTCTGAAGTGAAAGTCGCTTCACGGTCGATTCATAAGCAGTTATGAGCAGAACACTACAGTTATATTCAATGGGAAAACTTGGGTTTTAGTCTCCATGTTTTATCCATTTGTATGTTCATAGTCACGTTCTCCTTTTTTGCTTCATATTTGCTTCTCTTTTATTGTAGAAGGAGAATGTTTCCCGCTTTCAGCGCTTGATACATAACGTAAGTCAGCTTCGTTTTGTAAGTATTGGTGTTAAAAAAACGTTAGGCTTGCAGGATAACAGTCCTCAGTTTTTTTCGCTGTCCTCATAGGAGCCATCATCATCATTCTCATAAGCCATCATCATAAGAGGTTCAGGATCATAATACTAGGATCCGCATTATAGGGATATCCAGATTTATAAACATGATCGGATCTAGCGCGTCGATTCTGAGTGATTCTAAGTCTATCGTTGGCCTTGTAGTGGTTCGAGATGAATTTTAAAATAACTTGAATCCATCATGTCCAGGATCCTGCTTATCAGAGATGTCTCATTAATTCTCTGTTTGCTGCTAGAGTTTTCCTTCTCTATTTGCTACTACAGTTTCCATTATTTTCTTTTTGCTCTATTCTATTTTCCATCTGCGTTGATGGTCATTAGACTCCTTTTATAGACTTTTCAATCCACATATTTATTTGTGACTCGGATCAAAAAAAACATTTACCTCCAGCTCCTCCATACTATGTTTTGGTTCATGGTAATGATTGGGCATACTTCGCTTAAAACTGTTCACTAGAGTTTCGCTGTTTACTTACTTGTTTGCCGATGACTTGCTGACCTTTCTGACCTAACATTTGCATGCTGAGAGCTCGCCGATCCTTTAGTGACATAGGAAATTCTTCTCTCATCCGCTCTTATTAGATTCCATTGAGTTCTTCCCGATTTTTCTCTAGAAGATATAGCATTTGTGGTTCAACAGGCTAGAAGTTTGTCAACTTTCTCTGTTGCTATGGGTGGTACCAACATCTCTTCCCTAAACCTATTAATAAAGGTTGACGTGTTGATAATTTTTGCTATGGTTAAATAAGGACTGGTCACAAATTCATCAATTATTTATCCTTTTCTAGCAATGAGGGCTTCATATATTTTGAGACGTTCGTTGGGCCGCATCCGAAAATATCATGACTCTCCTTTACGTATATGGTGCCAGGCACTTTTTAACGACCATAGAGAAGATATGCAGCGGCCATAATTTTTAGACAACTTGTCTTCCTCTGCACACTTTTTTGTAGCATCACCCTTATTGCATTTACAGGAAATAGGAAACATTCTTTTGAATTAAAATGCCAGAGCGAATTCTAATTGCCTTCTTTCCTCCTTCCTATAATATTTGTAAGGTTCCATTAGTGCTATGTAGCAACCCCATTCGCTCCTTTTCCAGAAAGTTGGCTATTTCCACTCTGCTACTGTGTATATAAATACGAATCACCCTCAATATATATATTATTAAATGCCGTTGTAGGGTCGGACACTAAATTTCGGCTGCTGTGAAACCTGTGTTAAACCATATTTTACACCTTAAACGCTTCTTTTCGTACTGCCAAAAAAACTTTTCGGTGATATTCTTCCGTGTGAAACGGGGCGAACTTTACAATTAGTGACCCGTATTTTAGAGGTCTAATAGATTAATTGCTTCCTGCAGTTTGTTCGCTTCAGGCTATAAATACCTAGACGGTACATAGCCGCGGTACTTCGCTCCTTAGGGACTATTTTCTTGTTCTTTTACAGGGTATTCTTACTTTAGTGACGATAATTTTTTGACTTCGTAATATTTACTCGTTGTCACTGTTCCTAACTCGGTTGTTCAATTATTGTATTGTTTACTGTGACTGAGTTTGATCAGATAATATCTCTAAATCGTTTGCAGCTTGATCAGTCAATTCTCTTGCATTCTTCGGTTTCATAGTCAGGGTGTATGACCAGTTGCGTAAGTGCGTGGAGGGTGGCTTGTTGGTAAGACCTCCAATCTTGTTTTTCTGGTCTGGGGTAGTCCTCCGTATTTTTTTCATAGAGCCTAGTAAACTGATATTCGAGCGGAACCCTTTCATTATTCGCCTCAACCTTTGCTAGGGACACATGCTTTTCTTAGGTTGGTGCATTGATTTTTTAAGCTTACTACTTTCGTTCTGGGTCAATGAGAAATCCTCCCTCTCAAGCACCTGTTGGCGATTCAAATTTTTTTGCCTTTTCTGTTTCAGCGTCATGACTGGTTGTCCCGGCCAAATAATTTTTGCCATAGTTGTCATTCTGCTTGATTTGCTGATGTTTAGTCGCTTGTAATGCAATACTGGCTCCTGCAGTGAACTTCTTCCCGTGTACCCGGTAAATTGTGTTATGTTATTGTTCTCATTAAAGATTAAGTAATTTATCTGAATTTTGAAGTTTAAGTGTAAACGTAATTTTCTTACTTTTACCTATATAAAGAAATAAACTTAATGTAACGATACATAGTTGATTTATATCCTCTATTTTTTACCAATTAATATAGAATATGAATCACCATGTTCCTGAATGAAGTTTTTTTGCTCTCTGCTTATAAATAAGTAAGTTCATATTTAGTGTAGCTAGAGCCGAGAAATTTTATAAATGTTTTTTCTAACATTACTCCTTTCAACTTATAAAGGAGACTTTACGCATCTTAAGTCCCTGTTAAAAACCCTCCAAAATGACGAACGCTATTACGTACTTTATGTCCAAGGTAATGTAACATATAGTGCACAATCACCAAAACGTTACTACGTTGTGTAAATATGAGATATTTGGATGATTATTTAGGATCAACAATCTTATTTTTCGCAGTTTTGCCGCCAATACTGAAAATGGGCTGATAACACCGTGGCAACGATTTTGTCCAGGGACCATTTGATTCTTTTCGCGAAGAAGAAATGTCGCATGAAATAGGATATAAATTCTTTTATTGCTGGCAATAATACTTGTAACAATCAACGTCAAATAATTTTCATTTTCAAATGTCATTTTTAAAACCTGGCTATTTCATCAAAATAGAATAATTGCTGTTTATTGCAAAAATATCATTCGACTATATCGTATTTATGTACAATACATATTATAAATATGATTCAAATAAGGCTTGGTATCAAAAACACAAAAAATAACACAAAAAATATATATATGAGAAGCAAATACATCTAATTGAGTTTTCAATATTATTTATCTTCGTTAGCACGTTCTTGCTTACGCCTCGCCAAATCGGCTTTCTTATCTTCGTACATTTGTATCAGTTCGGATTTAGTGGGCATTGGTTTAATATAGTTATACTTCTCCAGATATTTTATGGATATGGTAGTTCCACCTGAAAGAAAAAACAGCGCAGTGAAGTTTTGTTAATATTGCAGGATAGACCTGTTTGATTTTAAGATTATTTTTATCTCCCCAACATAAATTGGGGCATTTAAAAGTTCCAGTAAAACTAAAAATGGACAAACAGGATATTAAAGTGTCTTTAAACAACTGAAATATACGATATTTAATGTAACATTTATTGTTGAGATACTGGTCATTTTGATTTGACAAATATGTGCTTTCAACAACACATTACGTTGAGCAAACATTTACTTATGAGCAATTTACTATTTTTTTAATTATTAATTTGCAGCAAACTTTGAAAAAGAAGCCATAAAAGTTTTCGAATACTTCAACATTCTCAATTAAGTTTAGGTAATGGTTGAATACTTAATTTATGCCGTAAACTTTTTTATTTTATTTCATGTTCTCCTCCGAAAAAAGCAGCATAGCAAAATCATCTACGCTATAAGCTCTATTTAAGGTTTTCCTTAGACTTCCAGTCTTTCTCCATTTCTCCACATGATGAAATCAAATTTCGGGCCAAGTGGTTACAACATTTTTCAATACCAATTTGCAACTTCACTGCAATACTTATGGGATGCGGTAATTCCTCGAGGATCGTAAGCCCGACCAATGTAACCTCCGCAATTTAATTGTAATCCTCATTTAATGTAATTTGAATGACGGGTTCATAGAGGATGTTGCAAATGGCTCATGACGTCTGATGCCCCTACCCTCTCCACGAATAAAAGTTCCAAGTTTCAAGAATTTATTTTGAAAAATCAAGCTTGTATATTCCTTGTTCATAATATTGATTTTTAATTACATTTCCAATATTTTCGTCTATGGTGTCATATAAATGTGATCACATCCAGCGGCTTTGCTTACATTTAAAATTATCGGTATGTAAATCGGGTAGAAAACTTGAAACCATTAATTTTCCACTAGGATTAGGACAGCTGGAACAGCAGCTAGGAATTGTTTGATTTATGAATGTCGTTTGGGAAATAAAGTGTGCAAGTGTTTGGAGCGAGAAAAGTTTTTTTTAACTTTTTCCGTGGTTATTTTGGACCCTGAATCGTTCCGTGTTTTTTGCTGAAGACAAAAAATTTTCTTTTCGTAAAATGACGCGAAGAATTATTAAGAAAATAGTGAAATCAGGTTTTCGTTCGTACGAAATTTGCTTCAAGATTAGTCCGCCAAAGTAACATCTTTATAGTGTTTATCTTTACACTGACTCGGGAGACGATTGAGAGAACCGAACTAATATGCCAAGCGAACAACAAAAAAAAAAGCTTTTGGTAGATCAATTTTTCCATTTTCACTTACAACTTATAAGTGATTTATACCCTTGCTAAGCTAACTCAGCGAAGACTCATGGGTGCGGAAGTTCTGATCAAATGTTTCGAGTACCTCGATAGTGAATTTAATATTTATAAAGAATTGTGGAAAGAGAAACCAGCTTGAGCTCTTTCCACAATTCTTTATAAATATTTAAAAAAAAGCGTTTAACGGCCAAAATGCTCAAAGATTGAAATTTGCAAAATTAGTTAAACATTATTCTGTTGAAGAATATTCGAAATGGGAATTACCACCGTTGAATGGTTTTTTGCTGTTTTGTTCGTTTTAAATCTAAATTTTCCGCAACCAGTTTCCGCAAATAATCACCAATTTGTTCAGAGAAGAGCACATGAACAATGAAATGAAGGTAGTGTTGCGAGGATTGTCAAGAATGCAAGCCTCCATGCTATAGACATGCATTTTAGAATATGGATTTGGACTCCTCTATTTGGTCAACGAGACAATGTCTGCTCTTCTGTACCCTGAGGTCAGGGAAAACATATTCATTGCATATTTCTATTTTTTGAGATGTATTGGAACCTGTACCATCTTAAAACAAGATGGTATTCCATGTTAGCCCATCAGGTGCAAAATATATTTGATAAAGCCAGTATCCTTCTTCTTCCATGGTCAATCGTGCAATCATACGCAGTACCAGGCATACGAAGTCCAATATAAATTCAGTGCAGTATACACGTAGTGCAATCGCTTGCAGTACAATTCACACGCAGTACAATACACAAGCAGTACAATGTATATTCGATACAATTATACCCAGTACAATATAAAAGCGATACAACACAAACGCAGTACACAACACTCTCATTACGACAGTACAACACAAATGCAGTACAATGCATACTCGATACAATATATATGCAGTAGGACACATATGCAGTATAATACAAACACTGTACAATACATGCGCAGTACAATCCATCCGCAGTGCAAACCATCACAGTACAACACATAAACATAACAATGTTATATATGTTATAGGAAAAGATTTTTAATTTATGAAATAGTAAAAAAATTAAGAAGTTGATTGATAAGTGTTGAATCTTTCAATATTTTACGACGGCAAAATTGAATCTCTTGTTTATATTTATTTAATCCTTCCTGAGGATTCATTGCTGACAACACATCTGGTCGGTTTTGTTTACTTAGGTGTGCTGTTAAGTACAGTAATGATGTGTATGCATTTTATGGTTTTGTTTGTTTTTTTATTACATGAATGTAACAGATGAATAGCACATGTTAAGCAGACTTGCATAGCGTTGTGTAAAGAACGTTTTATACAAAGGAGTATACGGAGTTCTCCTGTATGATAGTTTCAATTTTATATTCACTTCTCGGTTTAAGATCGTTGAGTAAAGATTGGTCTCATAGTGCTATTTGAAATAATAAAAAACAATTATAATAAAAGAACTTATTTTTCTATTCATTTAATTTTCGTAAAAACGTTGACATTCCAATAATAAGTGTCCACAGTATGCCCGCAAGAATAAAACTGTGCCTTAACCCTAACGCTGGTCGCTGGAAACATTGTATTAAGACACAGGTCGCATTTAAGTTGTTTTTAATAACCAGAACAGAAATATCAAACGATTTTATGCATATTTCTCGTCGTTTTAATACGAGTTTTCAGCGGCAAAGTGTAAATTTTTACAAGAATTTTTGAGTTTTTTGTATTTTAGTGTTCCTAATTTTTTGAGAAAGGATTAGGTCGATACAGTGTGTTTCACAAAAACATGTTCATGACTAACATAGATATACCCTTATAATTGTGTTCAACATGAGTGCCAATACGCTGATATTGATGTGGATAGAATCAGACGATAGATATATTTTTTTTCGACTCTGACTGAACTTCTGACTCTAGGTTATTGATTATTGTTAACTTTAATTTGTTGAATTTTTTAGCTAGTAATATTCAACTAATAGACATGTTGTGTATTTTTTACTATTAAGTTTTTTATTTCTTTCTTTTTCAGCTACTCCTTGCAGCCTTATTTATTGCGAATCCCACTATACAACGTACAGGTTCAGTAACCGTTACAATAACAATGTACAGTAAGTGCATAAAGTGTTTCACACCATTAGGGTTCACGTGACCAGCTTTATGATGGTTACATTTTGTCCGTTAGTTTGTTCTTTATTAGTAACTACATGCTTTTCAATCCGGTTCTTGTCTGGATTTAATGATCTTTTAATCCGGGCCATCACCTCCGGGGAGTTTGTGATTGCCAATCAAAAATTGTGGCTCTGTTTCCTTCTTTCCAGCTAGCGAGTATCCAGAGACGAATGCGATATTTAAGATTTTCGTGCTGATACAGAATAAAAATACAATTGTTCCTCCATATAAACTCCAAATAAACCCTCCCTCAACAGATTTAACAATCAATTTTTATAAAGCTTGATCAATAATTTAGCATTCAGGGTTTGCTTAAATTCAATTGACTTTCTGAATCCTTCTCGATGCATCTGTCAATAGGTGTTATTTTTTTCCACTTCGTACATCATTTTTTGTCAAGGCTTTTTTAGGTAATTACATAAATTAAATGTCAACTTTCCAATTAAAATCACGTTAGTCTGGGTCCTATTCGATACGATTTTCGGGCAACAACGGTTTCGTGTGATTTTGAGACTTTTCACCGTACTAGCGGAAACACTAACTCGTTTGTTAAGAACTTCTCAGTTCAGTTCAGAGTCAAGCAATATGTTGAAAGTGGATGTTTTATGACCGTTTCGAGCCTGGCCTTTCGGCGCAAATCTCATATATATTATGGCCTGTGGATAACCACATTGCCTCAAGTTTGTTTTCGTTATTTTATACTCCGGATAAATAGAAAAATTTTCCTTTTTAACTCGTTGTTTTAATTTTTATTTATTTGTTCCAGGCACCACGGAGTTTCGAAAAATACACTTGTTTCTTCCTCAATGAGACCTGAATTAAGTTTAGGTTTCAGATATATGAAAACGGAAATTTTTTTCATTTATCTCGAATTCTAACGAACTCTAAAATTCGTTGCAACCTTCCACAAGTTTTAATACTAGTTTCTATATTTTTCACTCGTGGTGCGGTGATGCTTTACTAGCAAGTATCGAAACGTAATAACATCATTCAGTGGCAAGTATCGAAACCTAATAAACATAAGGATTAAACGCGTGTAGAAGTTTTTTTGTATCGGTCGAGGAAGGATGTAGAGCGTTGTAATCGCAGTAGCTTTCTTCTTTTGTAATTAAAAATAAAGCTGCCCAAAAATTACCGTCGCATCATGTCCTACGGCCACATTAACAATGCACACCTGAATATCAACCAAAGGAAGGAATGGGTGGCTCCTGGAGACGACCAGAAGCAGAGAGTCTACTGGGACCTAAATATATATTTGTCGGGGCTGATGTTGGCGGAGTCATTCGACTCAAAAGAATTGATCGAGAAGACCATAGCATACGTTTTAACAACACTGACGGGCAACATGCTACAAAAGGCGTCAGGGACGTACTCGAAGAAATCCAATGGATGATCCTTCAGCATCCCCCATATTCTCTAGATCTTGTGCCCTTAGTTTACGAATTTTTCGCGCGATGTCAAACTAAAAGGCGATGTTCAGTCAAATGAGCACCTAAAGAAATTGGCCCACGAATTTTTCAACAACAGCCCAGATTATTGTTGGTGGCACTGGATAAACAATAGCTCGAGAGATTGAGAGAGGTCGCAAACAGTAACGGCGCATGTACAATTGATTAACATAACGTTAGAATTTTTGATTATCGTTAAAATATACGCTGCTATAAAATCTCTACGAACTTCCACTCCAACTGAATATAAAGTACATATTTAGGAAACTAGCAAATATTCTGCAGTAATCATTGTGTGAATTTACATTATAATTGAACCTGCTTTTACGTCACTCTTAGCGGTCGGCATGTTACACATCATTGCTTCAGCGGTGAGCCCCAGAACTTAGGAACCATTGCAAAATTTGTTTTCAAAATGGAATATCTCTAATCCAGGTAATTACCGATTAGTGGTTTGTTTTTTAGTTTTTAAAGGAGTGAAAATCAAGAATATAATCTCTTATTAATAAGCAGCTGCTCACAAGTTTAATGAAAGGGCACAATTTAATGCAATAGATGAATGAAAAGATTGCGCCATGAAGCAGTTATAATGACGCCGTCATTATGATGACATCATGAAGACGAAATTGGTCACGTCTAGAATATTCATCGCATCGAGGCGTCACAAATAGAATTCATAAATTCGACTACAACTACGAACTATTGCGTTCACACATTTTTTCTTTAGCCGTGCCACCACACTTCTAATACACTTCTAAACAACGTCCACGTCTTAAGCTTTATACAAGATAATAACTTAATACTAATCCGTAGAAAACTTTGTTCTGAATCCGTACAGGAATAAAATGTTTTTACAATAAATATGTCAAGTAGAATTGGAATGAATACTAAACGAAACGGTCAAGCCAACGTCTTTGTTATGTGACAATCGTCATACAAATTTCAAGATGTTAAAAAGCATTTCGCATTAAGGAACATGCCGTGATGTATTAGTATTGAATGTATCGACAATTAACAGTAGTCTCATAAGTCTGCATCGGTAGACAACGCCGTCGAAGAAAGGTCAATTGTGTTGTATTCAAACTATTGTCCCTGCGTATGGAAGAATGCAAATACGGGGTCCAAACAGAACTTCCGCTTTTGAGGCTATACACGAGTCGTCTCAATCTGATATGTGCGTATGAAATATAATGCTTCAAAGGCAGACAATATGCCATAGATCAGAACAAGTAATAATGGGAAATGTCAAGGTTGTATGCGCGGATTGGTGAGGATCCAACTGAGTGAGTCATTCCACGCAAGTTTTCCGACCTATCATTTGGACGAGCATTATTTCACAAGAACTTCGTCGTGCCGGGGCAAGTTATAATTTTTTCTTGCGGGCTCGACCCCATTCCATCATATGTGCTCCGTAGTCCCGGTAAATTGGTTGAATAATTTGAGCAAATCATTATATTCAACACCAAGTTATTCCCTGAAAATTAAACAATTTAAGTTTTCCCGTAAAAAATCCGAAATGGTTTTTCAACATTGAAGCATGATAATGTGGTTCCCAATATTTCCTATTTTCATAGTATTCTAGTGGATTCATTTTCCATGACCATACTTTTTACGATGATTTATGCCCGACAAATTGAAAATTACTTTGCTTTTGTATCGCCGTAAAAGGGTCGAAACTGTGTGAAACTATTTGCTGTGTCATTCCAAAATGTTCTTCAAATGAAGCTTTCTATTCCACGCCACGTTCGATCTCTACTTATCCCGATGTCCTTTGCTATTGATGTCAAATTTACCGCTGTCAATCTTTTGAAACCCCTCACAGCATCTTTTCTCATACGAAGCAACTTAACCGTAGATTGAGAATGCGCCTCAGCTGCAAATTTCTTCAACCGAATCCAATCTAAACCATCCAATCCAATAAAATCCAATCTGAACCCAATCTAAATTGTTTGCAAGGAAATAAATTATTCAGCATAACAGTCGACCATTTCGACTCTGCACGAAAAATATAAGTGATACTGATATAAAATCTCTAATACTTTCAGGCTATGGTGTTGTCGGATGTATAAGGGGGCGATACGACGTTCTTTTCTTAACCAAGACAATTTTAACTATAGGTTAGTGGTAGACCCCTGTTCTTAACCCATGATAATTTATATGTACTTTACGCACAATTTGAATTTTACCCTGCCAATGTATGTTGATATATTTCTGGCGTCCAGACGCTTCAACTAGAATTAATCAGTGAACTCCGCAACTGGCTATCTCGAGCTAACCTCCAATTAATTTCTTCGACAAACGAGTTCTTACGACAAAATGAAAGGTTTCGTGATTATCATTATAAAGAGCTCCACTCTGCAGCACGAGACTGGAAGCAAGCTTTATGCTCCACAACCTGCATGTTTATTATTAGTAATTTGATAATTACTGTTTATCTGTACCCAGGAACTATAGTGATTCCCCGACTTCTAATGGGACAACTCGTTGAACTTAACATTGTAAGCAAAGACAACTGGTCAAACTTAATTGTAGTGCCTAAAGACACGTTCATTACAGACAGGAACATTATACTATTAGCATTACATGTTTTCCACTTACCGAGCGTTACTGTGTATCGCAATGGTGTTGCAATTTTGTAGCAGAGATACGCAATCGCCAAATGGCCCATCGTTGAATCCCGTAACTTATCAATGACAGTCTCACTCACTCGTAATGTTTGCAACACTGCTGGTATATCAACACCGCTGCAATCGGTAAAAGTTAGCCTTTATACACGGATACCCACAATCGTTACCTTTGTGACATATAATAGAAGCCGGCGAACCATCCAATGGAGGTGATAACGTGTACAGGTATTAAAACGTACCAATACTGTTTATACATAAGCTTAAACCTTGCAAATAAACCTAATTTCTTCGTTGACTCTAAGGGATCAACAGTCTCATCTTTGTTTTCTAATTTTGTCTCTGGCGTATGGTTTTGTTGTGTTTTCCGCGCCGAAAGTTCGCTAATAATTCCCTTCTCCAATGTTTCTCGTTTTGGCAACGTACTGAAATCATATTTGCGTATTGGCTGTCGCGTTGAGCATTTTGCGTTGAACCAAAAAGGAGAATTCGAACTGTCGAATGTTTGATTAGTATTCCATCGATAAATATTAGAGCTGGATGTTAAGTAACGACAAGCGAATATCGTAGGTGATTGAATGTCGGGCCTGCAACTTGTCAGCAACCTTACAGGCAATCTAGACGTAATAATCCTTACAAACATGTCTCTACAAATACATTAATTAATAAATTAAGTTGGAGCTGAAAACACACACCGGCTCTGCGTATGTCTTCTGTACTATCAAAAGAAAATTATAACCAAAACAAAAGCAAGGTCCAACCGAAATATTTTCCGGCAGCAATGTCACAATTCGGTTACGTCTCGAAACCAAACGCCATCATCAAACTGAGCACGATTGAGACGTTTTATAGATGCCTGGTCTAAATTGAGCATACTTGAAATTGACATTAATTTAACGTTCCATTTTGGTTCGTTCCAACCGGTCATCGAAATTGAAAACGGACCGACACTCTGTCATTTCGTTCACGCTCCCAGTGGCATTCACAACGTAAGTCTCGTTTTTCTCGTTAAATGACTATGTTTGAACTGCTTCTTCCTAAAATCACGATAAGAAATTTAATTTATGTTATAAAGTAATTGTTTAGGTAATTTAATATGATGCATTAAATTTGTTTGTTTGTTAATTGTGGGAAGAAGTAAGCCACGTGCTTGGGTGGCAGCAGTGAGTCCGCCATTTACTGAATCTGGTTTTTTTGGTTATAGGTTGCACGTTACTCCTAGATAAAACGTTACAATGTCGGGAGGTTTAGACATTCTCGCTCTGAAAGATGACGATGTTACCAAGATGTTGGTGGCGACCACCCACTTGGGCTCGGAAAATGTAAATTTCCAGATGGAACAGTACGTGTATAAGCGCCGTCCTGATGGAATCCACATCATCAATTTGGGACGCACATGGGAGAAGCTATTGCTTGCTGCCCGTGCTATTGCAGCTATTGAACATCCCCAAGAGGTATGTAAGATAAAATTTAGTCACTTAGAAATAGTGAACAATTTAGGTTATGTTTCGAACAGACCTAGACCAGACCTTTACCTGCCAATTTTGAATTTCAATTAAAATTAAAATTCGTAAGTATATAAAAAGTTATTGCTCGACAAAGATATTTAATGATGATATTAGTACTTCATCTTTCGGGTCTGATATCCCATGAAGAATAAATCACTACTGATAATGGATACCATGAATATAAGTTTAAGAATTTGTTTGTTCATTGCTAATACAACGTTTTTCTATGTTTCAGGTCTACGTTATCTCATCACGTCCACTTGGTCAACGAGCTGTCCTGAAATTCGCCAAATATACAGAGGCAACTCCTATTGCTGGTCGTTTCACTCCTGGTGCGTTCACCAATCAAATTCAACCGGCTTTCCGTGAACCACGTCTACTGGTTGTCACTGATCCTCACACCGATCATCAGCCCATCATTGAAGCTTCATATGTCAACATTCCAGTAATTGCATTCTGCAACACTGACAGCCCGTTGCGATACATTGATATTGCTATCCCATGCAATAACAAATCACCCCACTCAATCGGTTTGATGTGGTGGTTGTTGGCACGCGAGGTATTGCGTCTTCGTGGTACCATCAACCGCACCGTCGATTGGGGAGTAGTCGTAGATCTGTTCTTCTACCGCGACCCTGAAGAAACTGAGAAGGAGGAAGCTGCCGCCAAGGAGTTGATGCCAGCTACAAAGATCGAAGAAGTTGTTGAACCTGTAGTCGAAGAAACTACATGGGCTGAAGAAGTGGTGGCCCCAGTCGTTCCAGCAACTGCAACTGTTGATGACTGGACTGAAGAGGAACCTGTAAAGGCCAGCTGGAGTGCTGGTGACACTGGCTTCTAAACACGTTTACTGTTTGAGTTCAATGTTTTCTGAAATACAATTGCATTGAATAAAGGATGAAGTACTGTATGTACAAAAAGTATCTTTTTGATTCGAAATGAATACTATCGACCAGGTCTTTTATGCTTCATTCTAACAATCAATTTTTTTATTACGGATTCTTAATCTACATGTAAGTAGAAATAAATCTGACGAAACGTTTCCCGAATTTCGAACGTGTACGATATTTTAAATGCGTTTGAAGTTAACACCGTCAGCACGGCGCCCGGGTAGCTGGGTTCCTGCAGGTCTCAGCGCGTCTGACGCAGGTACACAGAGCCTTTTATGCCTAGAAACCTTTGAATAGGGTCCCTACTTTCTCCTTTATCGATTGTGCAACAGTTATTTCAATCTGGCTTCGGCATTGCAAGCGAAAACATCGTAGCATCTGTGTTTTTCGTTATTTTCAAGTAATTTATCAAAAATTTGTGCGCAATATGCATCGAAAGGTAACAAAAGATCAGTACGGGCGAAAAAGGACCCCTCCACAAGTTGTAGACCCCAACCCCATAGTCGCTGGGAATTTGAAAAGAGTAAGTCGTTCACAAGCATGTCAGCGCAGAAAATTTTACAAAGTGGCATATTGAGAAGTTATGAACTGTGTTGATTCAGTTTGCTGCTTTTTTGAACTTAGTATTAGTTTATAATTTTTATCCGATAACGTTTTGTGTAGAGTGCAAATCGGTTTCAAACTGAATTCAAAATGCGAGTGCGGGGAAAAAGTGTTGCTTCGTGTTCACTTATCGGTACAGCTTGTGTAATAAATCGCCGAACCGTGTTTGTTTTCCGTTTATTAGGCTTCGGAATAAACGATTGGAGCAGGTTTTGTGGCATGAAGGACATTTGCTGCGGGATGACGACCACAATATATTACGCTTATGTAGAAAATATACGAATCGCGACGAAATCGGTTTACGACATGGTTCTCAAGAAAGTTGTAGCAGAGGAGAAGAAAGAAAACGTTTCTCGAGGACGGAAGACCACTTCATCGTTTCAGGAGATGGCACGTGGAAAAAGAGAGGGTTTTCATCTCTCATTGGCGTGACTAGTCTCATTGGATGCCACACGAAAAAAGTTGTCGATGCCATGGTCAAATCGAAGTTTTGCCAATCTTGTAGCTTTTGGGATAAAGAAAAGATGAAGATCCTGCTGGTTATAATGAATGGAAACATGCACCGTAAACCACGTCGGTTCCGCAGGAAGATGGAAACCGACGGAATCACCGAATTGTTTCTCCGATCGGTAGAACTGGACGGAGTCAAATACGTCACTTACGTCGGGGATGGTGACAGTAAAACGTTCAAGGGATTACTTGAAGCCAATCCCTATGATGACGTTACTGTCAAAAAAAAAAGATTGTCTTGGTCACGTCGAAAAAAGAATGGGAACGAGATTGAGAAATATGGGGCGGGGAAACGCTCAGATAAAGCGATCGTAGAACTCACCGAATACTATTGTCTTGCTATCCGCCGAAATTCACATCCTGTGCAAGCCATGAAGGACGCGATATGGGCCATGTATTAGAGAGCTCCACGTCTCCACGGATAAATAATCTATAGATAGATAGCTAGACGATATAGAATATATCTATCTAGCTATCTATTCTATACGATATAGAATAGACAGCTCCACGGATAAAAAACCTCAGCATGAGAAGTTTCCACCAGGAGAAAACAGCTGGTGTACGTGGCGTAAAGCTGAAGCGTCGGATACTTTGTCTTTATATAAGCACAAGGCTCCTCTTAGTGACACTGTTCTGAAGGCCATCGAGGCAATTTATAAATACTTGTCGTCGGACGATTTACACGACAGATGTTTGGGTGCTCATACTCGACAGTAATGAGACACTTAATAATATGATCTGCGCCCAAACATCTTCATTCCGGTATTGATTATCTTCAACGAAGATGAGGAATCATTGTTAATTGCCATGGTTCTCATGGGTGTCCGGATTGGCACATTCGGCGAGAGCTGTGTCCATTCACTGGACAAAGCAAGGCTCGAGCGCGCGGAGAGGCAGGTGACCGACGCAGCAAAAAAGGCCCGTATTGAACATAGAAGCTAGAAGAAGAGAAAGGATGCCTCTATGGATTAGAGGCCGATTAGCGGTAATTATAAACACATTTGTATCAACACATTAACAAACTTTAAACGCGTTTTTCTCGAAGACACGTTTTTAAAAGTGGGCTGACATTCTCCTGACCGCTGTAATTAACATATCGACCTGAAATGTGGAGAGCATAGTCAGAAAATATGTCTTCATAGAATGACGGATCGTTTTTTCGATAGATACATTTTTGCATTTATTATTTATCTTTTGATGCGAAAAAACGAGAAAATCCGATTTTTTTTAATTGCCGTCATTTTCCGAAGTTTGTACTAAACGAAAAACCCATCCGTCATTCCATGACCAAAGGGTCACAGATTGATGATATGCTTTGAATTTGTGTTTCACATGAATAAAGAGGGTTTACCTCCCGCGATTTGAGGACCTGTTTTCGCGGAGCTGCAACGGCCGGCATTTTATTTTTTTTCAAAAAAAAAAAACTTTTTTGTTACAAAATTTAACGTTCTGTATATTATCTAGAAGCAAGAAAAAACCGCACTCAAAAAGCTTCACTCGTTTCCTATTAAAAAAATAAATGGAAACACCTGAAATATGCACTCCAAGGACAAAGCTCCAAGCTCGAATTTCGAGCCGAGAATTGTCTGGTTTTGAAGTTGCAAGGATTCAATGTACACAGCTGCTGAAGAAGGCGCTGGTTGGGAGAATGTCGTATATATCACAGATTTTAAAAACCTGGTATTATAACTTTTTGTAAAAGTACAGTTGTTGTTTCACGATATCCCGATGCTTTTCAATGAAGAAGAGATAATATCGACTATAGTTGTTCATTTGTAGTCAATTTAGTGAAGTAATCTAATGTCACTTGGGATCCAAAACAACTATGATGGTGGTGACTCGTACGCCTAATCTGAGCTAATGATTAGTAATGCATTCCAATAAATGGCCGTTTGAAATACAACTTTTGGACATCGACTTCAATGGTTTTCAACTTTTTTTATCTTGTTCGATATTGCGAAAACCTTTACTCGATAAGTCTTTGGAACATCCCTAATGACGCCACTAAATATATCAACAAAAATTTTCCACACTAAGCGCCCCTTAGAACTTCAGTACTTACAAATTTTTAGAAAGTTTAATCAGGGGGTTTTATTTTTATCATCGATCAAATTGGACCACTTTTGTTTATAACAATGTAGAAGTGAGCTCTGGGAGGCGATTAATTATATTTCTTCATATTAGAGCTGTGTATTTACAAATCTTTACAACTGGATGAATGAATTTGAATGTGGCCGCAAATCAACAACAGACGACCATTATTCGGGTCGTCCTATAGGGGTGACAACACCCGAAATGATCCGACAAAATACATAATATTGTGTTGAGTGATGGCAGATTTATATAACGCGAAATATTTGAGGAATATTTGAATAGTACAAGAAAAAATTGCTTCGAACAGTTTGGCTGAGCCGAAAGGAGACGGGACCGCGTAGATGCCGCAGCATTTTTTTGGGGGTTGGTCTCATTCCAGTAATCAGATGGTCAGAAATGAATAATAATCTATTTATAATATCAGTGTTACACTTGACCCTTGAAAATTTTCTCGCGAAATTCTGCCTGTACAGCTGGAAATGTTTATTCCGTGCCTCAGCGGCTTCTTCCGAGAGCAATCCAATTGACAACAATGCCTTGTCTATGACAGTAGCACCATGCACCAGGATCCTGTGTTTCGTTAAAGTTTCGTAGTGTCTATGCAATAATCTGCAAACTTGTCCAAATGAACTTTGTGACTACTTGATATGACTTCAAGGATGATTTTGAGTCGTTAAATGAAATGCAGCTATGTCAGAATTGGAATAAAATCTTCTACTTTTATTACCATTATTAGTATTTCCAAACCCAGCTTTCGGTACATCCACTATCGAACCAGTTTCATGTCTAAATTTCTCTTGAATGATTTTTTCCCTCTGCTTAACAATAGCTTTGTCAGCGTTAGAACTTAACTGCCACGTGTTTAGACGAATTCTGGCGTGCAAAGTGGATAATCCGAATTAAAGTGCGTCTGCATCAACATCTCTTTTGATAGTTAAATCGTTGAGTGCTTTCGATGGTGCTCCACAAATTTAGCATCACATTGTTGACGTGGTCTGTCCCGTAGCATTGCATATTTTTAAAAATGTTATTTTTTGAAGGGCGTTAATGACACATACGTCCACATGATTTTGACACACTAGATCAGCAAAATACCCCTATGTGCAGTGGAGAGAGTAAAACCCAGCTCCAAAAAAGGTGAAGACTGTGAAATTGGTGAGAAAACTTATTGTCACAGTTTTTTGCGATGCATGTTAACTTTAAAATACTATTGTATTTGCAAATGGGAAAAATGATTACTTGGGTATAAAATGCATTGCTATTGTGTGGGAAAACATTTAAAGACAAAAAGACTCAGCGATTCGCTGAGGAAAAAAAAACGATAACGGTCGAAAATCGATTGCCAAAAGTCTTTGTTTTATATTCCAGAAACATTTTGCGAAGATATATACAATTACGAACAAAAGAAGGCTGCTTCAGCAAGATAATGCTCGAGTGGATATATGCGCAGTTTCAATGGCCGATTTACAAATCAGTTACGAATTGGTGGACTATCAACTATAACCGCCAGTTTTACCCTCAGAGGTTTTTTTTTGTTTTCAAATCTTAAACAGTGGTTAGCTTTAAAAAAAATTCATACGACATGTGGAAATCATTGAACCACGCAATGGCTAGTTTGTAGGACTTTTAAAATTGAAGTTCGTTTTGGTGTTGCCGCAGGCCAAAATTAACTCTGGGTAGCTTGGGTTTTAAAATTATATTTTTCCGATGTCTTAAGGTGTTAGAGGGGCACCTAGAAGTGAAAATAATTACTATATAACTCAACCACCCTTAAATTATTCAACATACGATGCATGTACATACGATAGACCGCAAATTGAAACCTAAGACAGTTGAAAAAGAATCTATGTTAATGGTATCAAATCTAAGTATAGGCACAGGACCGATATTGGTTGATTATAATAGAAACAGCATCAAATCCCCAAAAGAGTTCCCTGCAAGTAACATTTATAGTTCTGTAACCGCTTCCAAACAGGTACTATTAGCTTTCCAGGAGCTGCTTATGTACGAGAAAAATGCGGTTTTCTGCACCTAAAATCGGAAACAACGGAACAGATTCTCACGGCTGGAGGTTGGAATGATGGGCTCATAATTCGTACTCCTTAAACACCTCAAATGTGCAATAAACAATGAAAAGCCTCTGTCTGTGTGTCATTAAACGGAATCTACAGCATAAACGAGCAAGGAACTGCGCCTCCCTTAGAAGTCCCTTAGAATATTAAATCGATCGAAAATAGTCTCATAGCAGAGCAATGATCGAAGGAAATGGAATGATATTGAGACATAAAATCGCAAACTTCTAAATTCTAAAGTATATGCCTGTAGTTGATCCTGAGGTTAAACTCGTGTCCACAGTGGACAGAGAACTGCGAAAATATATAAAAGGCGTCAAATCGGATAAGTATCAAAGAGAAAGAGTTATCAATATCTGGATGCTAACTGTTAACGCTTTTGCGAAGACAATTGTAAGGACAATGAAGTCAAAAGTTTCTTTTACATCTTGCACGAAGGACTGCCGATTCCTTGCCTCAAAACGACGTCAACGTAATTCTTTCCAGTGCCACAGCTAAGAGATTCGATAAGGTAAAAGGAACGGCATCGTCTGCACGAAATTCGAATAAAATTACGTGCGCCTCGTTGCATGTTTCCCACGAAAGTGCTTTCACAAAAGGACAAGGGCTCAGTGACGACGAGACATTCAATCAGATCAATCTCTTTCTGATCACGGTATGATGATTCTTCAGTATCATTGATGCAAGGTCCTACTGAGGAGCAAGTAGTGATTCAATATTATTCTCTTTAATCTAAAGATCTCGATTGCAACTGATGTACAGGATTAAAGCTAACGCAGTCTACCAGTTCCATTTAAAAACCGCAAAATGAGTTATTCGATTATTTATGCATAAGACCGCCACTGCAGAAAAATGCAAACAGCTCCATAGACTAGAAATGGAATGAACCGGAGTAAGGGCTAAATTGAGTAACTGAAAATGTCGTTGGATATGTGATACGGCGAAACAGAAACGGCTGGTTTGATATACAATGCAAGGAAATGCTCAACAGGAAATACATGTCACATGGATTATATACTAACAAAAATATAAAAAACACAGGAAAACAACCAACGAGGCAGATTAGCAGTTTATAGAATTATAAGGCAAAAAATAAGGCATAAACCATTAAAAATGTGACGAGGAATACAGGAAATTTGATGACAAGGTGGATAGCAACGACACAAGATAAGCCTAAACCAGGTAAGGTGTAGTACGGTTGTCAGATGTAGTGGATGATTGGGTAGAACAGAAGCATTAGGTATCTTACTGTAGAGACTCTATCACACACATCCTTTACATGCAATTGAACTAATTGATGTTTATATATCACTTGACTGATGCTCTGATGTACATCATTCAAGTTGAAAAATTTTGAATAGGCAATTCAATAATCGAAAAACAACAAAGCGCAGGGAATCGACAAAATATCAACAATGACCTTAAAACATGGAGCTAGTTACTTCAAAACTCGTTTTTCTTTTGATTCACAAATTCTAGAACTATAAAAAGAAGAGCCCAATAAACAATGTCCACCATATTAGCAAGCATAAAGGCCCAAACAGAATAAATGACAACAAAAAAATATGTTGGAAGCGTTAACTTGATGCTAAACTAGTGGAAACGGGAATAAATCAGTCCTTGAAACGAAAAGGATATAGGTACAGCTCACGCATAAGCCGCTCTTTTTGTACGTTGAAAAAGCTGTAGCACAAAAGAAGAATGTAACTCTAAAACTGACGCCCAGCAGATAAACCATGGTCTAATTAGGACATAATGAAAATTTCATATTATCTAGCACATAACTCAACTATCAAATCGCTGAGAGTCACGACATCACGAAAGCTGCATTAATAGCCGAAGTGGGGGAAACGCAAAAATTAATCCGATTTGGATTCCGAGGTTAATACCGTTTGTTTTCAAACGATAGAGAATCGCGTAGACCATTGTTTAAGGACAAAAACTTAGCAAAAAGCCCATCAATACGCATACAGGACGAGAAACCATCACATACCGTCGTATATGAGGTAGACTTGGAAATAAAAAGAATCTTTGAAATATAAGGAAGTAGGATCAGATGCTTTGCTTGATAATTAAAGGTCCTTTGACAATTAGAGCTACGAAGCATTGATGGGGAAATCCTGGAGAGCGATGGTGAAAAGAGAACTGAGAAATAGAAAAAGAATCCCACTCTAATTCGCTGATTGGCTTAATCTTCTGCAACGCGAACAGTGGTATGTAAGTGTACGAATTGTGAAGTATCTGAAGTTTGCATTGCTAAAACGCAACGGTATCGAATTTTTGGTTTTTATAGATGATTGGAATCAAATGAAGAGAAGTGGAGTCATTATTTTTCAAGTCAAACAAATTAAAAATAATATCAATTCCAATACATAAAAGTTGAAAAAATGTGAGATCGTTGCATTAACAATTATGTAAACCTATATAATATAGGTTACCTAATACCTTGAATTGTCGATGTTCCCAAGGAGGGTTGTTTCCACTCTTACTATAGACTTATATGGCAAGATAGAATAGATTGTCTGGGGTGATCTGGGGTGAAACGTGAAGCCTAAAGGGATCTTATCGCATTTCTAACTAACGGAAAAACAATGGTAGTGAGGGAAAGTCCCAATTGAGCGGGGGCTTTTGACAGTGAATGAAGGTGGCAAACAATATATTTCAGAGTCAATACTGACAAAATTACATTGATGCCGTTTATAAAAGGACAATTCGTGTACATATCGAAATGGGGCGGAACATTTCAGAATGCCAATGGACGGCAGGTTAATGTGAAACCATTGCATTAGATTACATTGTCTGCATTGAATGTCAAAGCAGTGATGGTGCCCAGTAGCATGTCAGTCATTTTCTAGAGTAAACCTCAAATCTTCCAATGGATGTGTACTATAATGTTTATAAATTTGAGCAATTGGCAAAGAAAAAGTGGTGCTTGGTTCTAGAATGTAAGACGAGACTTGTATTTGGCTTGGTATACAATTGAAACCTGGCGTATCACAGAGGACGAAAAGGCAAAAGTATAGCCATACTAGCTGGCGGAGAAGCAGTTTCTTGGGCATTAGATTTCTCTGTGATTACATTGATAATGGTTCTCGATTTTTCAATGAAAAAAGGGTTATCATATACTTGTTACCGGGGCACGCAGCAATCGAGAGTGGTGAGCATGCGGATCAAATAGCGAGGAAGGTAACTTCGAGGGCATTCAATCATCCCGAGTCTTCAAATGCAACTGAAACGAGTTGCATTTGTAGGGGATATTCAAGAAATTGAGCCTGCCGAACGAAAAAGGCTGTGGACTAAGCGTTTCAATACTGATGCTCTTACTTGATGACGAGAAGACGTCTTATATTACCGCTTTACTGCAACCGATAAGAGAATGTTAAAGCCTTTACGGGGCTTTAATCACTTTTAAAGGATATCCAGAAAAAACTGGCTCGAAATCTCACGGCGAGTACACTGCAATTTTGCGTAAGACACAAGTGCATCTGCTAGCATGCTTCGGAGCATTGTGTCCAGCCAGAGAAGATACAGCTTAGGAAGCAACGTACGAGTCAATTGAGAGACATGAAGCCAAAACAGATCATTGTCTTTCTTATGACAATAATCCTCTGAAGATTGACATGTGAAACATGCATCTACCCAATTCCTGTAAAAAGCATTTTTTTGCAGGAATTTAACGATATAAATTAAGTTGTAAAATTATTTAGAAACTATATTTCCTTTCTTTTATAATATGGTACAGCCAGTTCATACATCGTTATTCCGGCCTGGAGTGAGTCCATGTATCTCGAGGAGGCATAGTAATGGACTTTCAGTCTAGGCTTTTATAATCTAGCTTGTTTCAATTTACCTTGAATAAATGAACTTAAATAAAACACTGTTGGTATACAATATAATCAAATTTTAATTTATTTAAATTATTCTTCAAGTACAAGGTTCTAGCATTCTATTAATAATTTTTGGTTCTTTTCGTCTATAATTTATCTTAATTATAATTTTAAAAAATTACATGTAACTCTTCTTAGTATTCTAATATTAAATCATTTAAGTACAAACATATCCACTCCTTGTTAAGAAAAATCATTACTATGTTCAATCATCGTAACAAGATTTAATGTTCATAATAAAAAGGAGCGACAATTATACGAGCGAAAATTAGTAGAGGGTTCCGGCAAAAATGCTAAAAATAATCATCGAATGGTGTCCTGCCTTTATTAATTTATTAAGGTTCATTGTCATATTTGAATGTATCCAGTTGATAATCCCAGCAAATCAAATCGGGGGACAAATAAAAGTAGATAAGGTGTTACTTTTGTCAACACTTAAAAATGCAGCTTCTCCTTCCTTTGGAAGTACATATTTGAGGAGCGAGTTCATCCCTTCATCAGTATCAAGATGATATATAAACAGGCAAAGCAACAAGAGTTTATTTGATTTCAGTGATTGAGTATTTAAGTACTGATGGGGGGGATTAACATCCCGAAATACGTTTCTACTTAAAAAAAAAATTATTGCAGACTTACTACGGAATTCCAACCTGTTTCCTATCACCCTTTTTGAACAAGTGCGCCGAAGATAAGATTTAGAATGACAGTTAAGTGTTTTTCCTTAAAAGCAGAGAATGATACGAAACTATAAAAGGGACCGAATTTGAAAAAAAATCCATCCAGTCACAACAAAGAGATATTGTGGTATTTCCCTACAAAGAATAATTCTTTTCTCTCATCGGTTGATCCTTGTTACGTATTCCGATGTTTAGGCGACAAAAAACAAACAAAACAGTCTCAGTAAAAAAATGTCAGTAGAAAAAAAATTATCAGTAGAAAAAAAATTTCTTGGAACGCTTTTGGGAAGAAATTTTTCATTGATATGATCCACTTGTTTGTTGTGAACATATCGATTTACGAAGGATAGTGAATATTGAGTACAGATAGAAAGATATAGAAATTGTGGCTTAAGTATTGAAGATAAGAGAAATTGCGACTGAAGTATTGAGGATAATAAAGAGAATCAAGAAGTATTAGCAGCTATTTGAAGTGTTTAGCCCCAGAAGTCCTCGAGTCGCAAAATCTTTGAATTACAATGCCCAAGAGAACATTTTGATTAAGATCGATGCCAAGCTGAGGTGCAGATTCGTGTTGGCGCAAGCAGAGGTGATCAGAGGTCGTGCAACGGAATTCGTTGAAATCCCGAAACCGAGCTGCAGTGGGGATTCGTGTTGAAGGAAGCAGAGGTGGTCATGACGCAGCGCAGCGGAATTCATTGAAGTCCCGAAACCCAGCTGAGGTGGAAATTCGTGTTGGAGGAAGCACAGGTGGTCAGAATCAGCGCAGCAGAAGTAAGTGAAGGTGCGAAATCAAGCAGAGATGGTCAGAATCAGCACAGCATAATTCATAGGTGGAGATTTTTGTTGGACGCAGCGCAGCAGAATACATACGCTCAATTGAAGTCCCGAAATCAAGCATAAGTGGTCAGAATCAGCGCAGCACAATTCATGTAAATTGAATACTTTATATTTACTTACTTTCAAGTGATTATTTCTTCTTATTTATTTATTTCGTCTAATATGAAAGAGTAAGGTCTTTCTGTGTGTGTATGTGACATGGAAGGATCAGGGTTTAAATAATGTTCAAAACCCCCACGCCCGCGCGATGAGCTAGTCGGTTAAAAGTAATTTCCTTCGGCCGCCATTATGCGGCCTTTGTATGTTCAAATAACGCTGTCTTTTTAACCTTGTTTCATTATTTCTCTGCAGGTGTGACGTATTGGTTGCGACAATTATATCATTATTATTATGATTATTATTTAATATTATTTTTTTTTTGAAAATACATCACATCCTGCACAAAGAAAGTCCGACCGCCGATATATTTTTCTTCTCGTTTTGGCTATGGTCCTCGCTCTCGTTCTGTGGCTATTCATCTTCGTTGCTCTTGATTTATGTGGTTCGGATCGGACCACCAGCTGTTTTGTTGTTCGTTTTTCTTATGTTACTGAAGTTTGCGTTTTGGTAGTGAGGTGTGTTTCATATTGGTGTGGTTTGTATGTGTGACGTGAAAGTCAAATTTGTTTCAGTTAGGAAGGAGTTAAGTTCTCCCAAGAGATTCATATTATTTGTGGTGATATTATATTTGGTACACTTTATTGTATTTATTAACGAACTTTTATTTTGTAATGGAATTTCATGGTGCCCATAAAATAGATAAATGGAAGGAATTACGCAATAAATTAATTAAAAAATTTCAAGATAGCTATAATTAAATATAACATATAGACATTGTAGTGACTACCGACCTGAAGATGGTGTCACCATCTTTTCCCGCAGGCGAAAATTCAGCGGACAGGTCGAAAGTCAGCTGACCTACGACCTGGCGACCACTTCAGGTCGGGAGACAGTTTTTTTTCGATTTCCGGAACGGGGAGTATGGAATGAGGAGCGAGAACAAGCGACCAGTTAACCGAGATATTTTTTTCTTGTGCCCGCGGTAATAAAATTCAACACCTTTCAATTAGTGACGATTATTTTAAACGTCTTTCGTCGGCCGCCGTCCAGGTAAACATTAGTAAAGACAAGTGGAAAACGCTGCGCCATTGGCAAAGTATACCGTGTATTGGAGTGCATGAGTGCTTTACGGTGCTTGGAGGCAATGCTCCGTATGTACCTTTTCATCGTGTAGATAATATGTGTCTTTACCTTCGATCATAACGCGTCGTCGCCAAGCCGGTCCGGCCTAGACCTTCACTTTCGTATGATGGAAAAGCTGATATGGCCGACGTCACCTTCAAGGGCGTGAGCAAAGCACTGGAATTCTACATCGTGCCCCAACTGACCCAGAATTTATATTTGGGAGTCGATTTCGTCCGACAGTTCAACCTGGCCCCGACCCTATTTGGCTCGACCCTACTTAGGACTGTCGCGACCTTAAGCGACCCAACACCTACACCGCTTCCCTTCCAACATGGCCTGGATAGCGCACAGCAACGACGGTTGGACGCGGCCATATCAGCTTTTCCATCATACGAAAGTGAAGGTCTAGGCCGGACCGGTTTGGCATCTCACATTATCGATGTGGGAGATGCCAAGCCGATCAAGCAAAGGCACTTCGCCATATCGCCCGCAAAGGAAAAGCTGCTATATGCGGAAGTCGACCGAATGCTATCACTAGGCATCATAGAAGAGTCGCAGAGCGCATGGGCGTCACCGGTAACGTTGGTCGTTAAACCCAACAAGGTTCGGCTATGCCTGGACGCTCGACGTGTGAATGCCGTCACTATCAAAGATGCGTACCCTCTCCCTCTGATCGATGGTATCCTAAGTCGACTGCAGAGAGCGCACTTCATTACAAGTCTCGACCTGAAGGACGCCTTCTGGCAAATCCCACTAGACCCTGGCTCAAAGGATAAGACCGCCTTCACCGTGCCCGGCCGGCCTCTGTATCAATTCATCACCATGCCCTTCGGACTTTGCAACGCACCTCAAACCATGACGCGGTTGATGGATAAGGTCATACCACCAAAGCTACGCCACCAAGTATTTGTGTATTTGGACGACTTACTGCTGATCTCCGAGAGTTTGGACGACCATCTAGTCCTACTGCAGGAAGTCGCCCTACACATCAGAAAGGCGGGCCTTACCATCAACGTGCGTAAAAGCAAGTTCGTGATGACGGAGGTTCGGTATCTGGGGCATGTTATCGGGCATGGCACCATCAAGACCGACCCGGAGAAGACCCGAGCCATCGAGGAGTTCCCGCTGCCCAAGACCACCAAACAGCTGCGACGCTTCTTAGGCGTGTGCGGATGGTACCGAAGGTTCGTCCGAAACTATGCCACGTTGTCATCGCCGCTGACAGACATGCTGCAGAAAGGCCACAAGTTTCTCTGGACTGAGTCCAGCTTGCAGGCATTTGAAGAGCTCAAGAAAAGCTTGACCACTGCTCCCGTGCTTCACAGCCCTGACTTCACCAAGCCCTTCTCCATCCATTGTGACGCCAGTCAACATGGAGTAGGGGCCGTTCTGGTGCAGTTCACTGAAGCCGGTGAGGAAACGCCCATAGCCTTCATGTCACACAAGTTGAACTCAGCCCAGCGAAACTACACCGTCTCTGAGCAGGAATGTCTAGCAGCAGTGATGGCAATAAAGAAGTTTCGGGCGTACGTAGAAGGCCATCCGTTCGAAATTATCACTGACCACGCCTCCCTGAAGTGGCTCATGAGCCAGTCCGACCTACATGGCCGACTTGCCCGATGGGCCCTAAAATTACAGGGCTTTGACTTCACCATCCGGCACCGCAAGGGTGCTCAAAATGTGGTCCCAGACACGCTGTCCCGAATGTTCGCACCAGAGGGAGCTGAACTGGCGCGGGACGATGATAACACCTTGGAAATAGATCTGACCAGTCCACACTTCCAGTCGGACAGCTACAAGGAACTGAGACAAACCATTGATACCCAGCAAGCACAGCTGCCCGATCTGAAGGTGTTGGACGGGTTTATATACAGACGGATGGAATATCCAAGTGAAGATCCAATGTCCGAACAGGACGAGTGGAAATTGTGGATACCGGAAGAAATGACCGGTGAGCTAATCGCTCGCGCGCATGACCACCCTTTGAGCGCCCATGGTGGCTACGGCCGCACCATCCGGCGATTAAAGACATACTTCTTCTGGCCTAAAATGTCATCTCAGGTCAGGGAGTATATCCGTGCTTGCGACACCTGCAAGTGCACGAAAGCTCCGAACCAGACCACTCGTCCTCCCATGGGAAAACTCCAGATCCCAGAGCGCGTGTTCCAGCGTCTGTATATCGACCTAATCGGTCCATACCCACGTACCACCTCAGGGTATATTGGTGCTATCGTCGTTCTCGACCAGCTCTCCAAATTTCCACTGGTCGAACCCATCCGGAAGTTCACTGCACCACCAATAGTGGACTTCCTCGAGCGGCGTGTCTTCCACGTATTCGGAGTGCCGGAATACGTGCTATCCGACAATGGGGTCCAGTTTAGGTCCAGGCAGTTTCAAGGATTACTGGAGAAGTATGGCGTCACCCAACAGCTCACCGCCCTCTACTCTCCACAAGCAAATGCTTCGGAACGCCTGAACCGGACACTACTGGCTGATATTCGCGCCTATATCCATCCGAACCAGAAGGACTGGGATCGCAAGTTGTCCGCTATCACTTGTGCCTTGCGTTCCTCGTACCACTCTGCCACGGGTTTCGCACCTTACTTTGCCGCGTTCGGGCAACATATGATCTGCCACGGTGGATCATATAAGTTGCTCCGGCAATTAAAATGTTTGGGCGAACCCGTCGTCGCCGTAGAGCCTCACGAAAAACTCCGGACTCTGCGCGATCAGATTCGGCAAAACCTGCAGGACGCAAGATGTAGGAACGAAACGCAATACAACCTGCGATCTCGTCCTTCTGTGTTCCAAGTCGGAGACGAAATCTTCCGGCGAAACTTTAAGCCCAGTAGTGCCGCGAACCATTACAACTCAAAACTGGACTACAAATTCGTGAAGTGCCGAGTTGGGAAGGTGTTGGGACCCACTCGGTACCTCATCACAGACCTGAACGGTCAGACCGTTGGAGTATACCACCCTAGGGACCTCCGGAGGTGAAGCAAAGTCAGGCCTCAACATCATCACCATCATCAGCATCATCATCTGGTCCGCACGAATAAAACAGCGACAGACCTTCAGTCTCTCCATGCTGTAAACAGCATCGTAGAGACTGCCCTGTAGTGACTACCGACCTGAAGATGGTGTCACCATCTTTTCCCGCAGGCGAAAATTCAGCGGACAGGTCGAAAGTCAGCTGACCTACGACCTGGCGACCACTTCAGGTCGGGAGACAGTTTTTTTTCGACTTCCGGAACGGGGAGTATGGAATGAGGAGCGAGAACATGCGACCAGTTAACCGAGATATTTTTTTCTTGTGCCCGCGGTAATAAAATTCAACACCTTTCAATTAGTGACGATTATTTTAAACGTCTTTCGTCGGCCGCCGTCCAGGTAAACATTAGTAAAGACAAGTGGAAAACGCTGCGCCATCGGCAAAGTATACCGTGTATTGGAGTGCATGAGTGCTTTACGGTGCTTGGAGGCAATGCTCCGTATGTACCTTTTCATCGTGTAGATAATAATATGTGTCTTTACCTTCGATCATAACGCGTCGTCATAAGTCGTTATTTGTTCGGCACGAATACATTAGTGGTTCCGTATTGCAATTTCCCATAACTTTCTCCCTTATTGATTCTGTCTATGGGTTCGAACCAAATGAAAACAAATTAGTGTTACAATTTATAATGTCCCTTCGAGTGATTCGTTCATGCCTTGATTTGTGAGTGATTCGAATCAAATTGGCGGGGAATGAAAAAAAAAAAAAACACTACGATATATAGCAGCAAGACTGTTTCGGTGTGATATTGTTGGTGTTTGAAACTGCTGAAAGAAGAATTTTTTTTGTGACTTGACGGCATTGAAAACATGGTGATTTTGTGGGGAAGCAAAGCAAAAAGCTATATGCCTGCTATATCGCTTCAAAGCAATGTACCGAAGTGATGGCGTGGATCGTGAAGTAAACGGCATAATTCAAGTGACAATTGAAGAGTTTCTTCAAAGCAACAATCACGTTTAAAAAAACAAAACAACGGGTAATGCCTTATAATCTAAATCCAAACTTAGATAGAACTAAGCTGATATTAAAATGACATATAATATTATCATATAATGAATATTTCTTTTCGGATTTTAAAATAAAAACTAAATCTTAATTCGCATGCGTCCCAATATTAAATTAATTCGTCATTAGGAATGATTGTTTATTGATCTATTTGTTAAATTTAGTCATTACATAGTAAAAAAAAAAAAAATTAAATGGAGTTCAATGCATGATATTAGTGTTTTTACACAGCAAACTGATCACGTCCTGCACAATTAAAAGCTATGAAAATTACAAAAACATACGGTTCACATTAACAAACTTATTTTTTTATTAGAATTACTGAACATTTTTCCAAAAGAATTTTTATCAAAAGTAAGTTATAAAGAATGTTATAAAGTAAACAATCATTTAGTTTTCTTCAACACTTCTGAATCTCTTGGTAACAAAATTAGAATGCATATAAATAAATAATGAATTGTTAAAAAAAGTAAAAAAAAAGAAAAAAAATAAAATATATTTCCATATTGAAAAGTTCATTTTAAGCTTAACGTGCATGACTTTTTAAAAGACCATATATCTGTAAAAAATTTAGATTGCAATCGTAAATTTTTTTATTGGTATCATAATTACCAACAAAGGAAGAAATAATAATTGTAAATTTTAGGACTTATATATATATATTTTTTTTTATACAAGAAATAGAAATACATAAAATGAAGTGCTAAAAGAAAAACCACATTCTTTCCTTCCAACAACCTTTTCTTTCAGGTGGAAATGGCGCGAAGGTAAGTGCAACATGATGTAGGGTCAACAATGTGTTTCGTCGCTCGGGTTCCGCGGTGCTGTAGTTTTGTTCCGGTAATAATTTGTAGTCGTGTCGCGGACTACTAGTTCGGTTTTTCGGGTTCGCGTGTTTTACGGTCGCAAAATTAAAGTAGTTTGTTTTTAGGCACCGCGGTATACCGGTTCGCGAATGCGCGTTAGTCGGGGAGTTTGATTCTTTGATTGTATCTTGATGGTAAAAATTAGAGTAAAGTAACGTAATTTGTTTAGAAACGTCGCATAGTAAATCGGGCTTTTCGGTGGCTGGTTCAAATGGAACCAAGAGCGGAAGTTCACTTGGGTCCGACCCACGTCCGCAATCCTCGCCGCACTGAGCTAGCTAGCCAGCAGCCACCACGCGAGGGAACTTCCGAGTGGCCGAGTTGTTGACCCACGGGGTACGACTCGTTGCCATGCCACGTCTCAAGGACTGCACGTCCAATTGTCGGTGCGAGGCCGACTTTCATCCCGAGTCGTCGCCGTGACGACCTGGGATTTCTAAATCCATTACAACATAGATACGAACCATTATACCTATATTATATTGCGAATAGTATGAATTGTTAAAAAGAGAACACGCGTCTTTCCTTTCATCAGTCGGTTTATTTCAGGAGGAAAGTGATAGTGCGAAGGTAAAACGGCTAGCGATGTAGGGCAACAAGTGTTTCGTCGGTTCGGGTTCCGCAGTGCCGTAATTTTGGTTTTCGCGTAACAATTTAGTTCCTTTTTGCGATAGGCTCAATTGACCTTTTCGGGTCAGTTTCTTTTCGGGCACTGCGATATTTCGGAGGCACGATCGATAATGGTGTGTTTGTGTGTGAAAAATGTTAAAGGGAGAGTAATGTTACATTTGAAATGTCGTGTTCGAAAAATCGGGTTTTACGGTGGGTGGTTCATTAATGGAACCAGAGCGAGTTATAGCCAGGCTATCAACCTATTTGCTGATACCAATAGTCATCAAGCCACATGCAATCACCTGCACGTTTACCTGTACGTTCACCTGTACGTTCACCTGCACGTTCACCTCATCAGCCAGACATCGCTGACGACGACACATCCGCTCCAGTTATTAATTATCATTTTTGGCAACACAAGCAATATTGTAGTATAAAATCAATTTTGTGCAATCATACAAGTTCAGTTCATAATATTGTTGTTACTCTGTCCGAACGTCTGTTAATAAATTTTGTCAAAGGAAAAGTTCGTGTTTTTTTTGGATCTCAAAGGATCTGAATTCATAACTAGCGGGAATTCACTTGGGTCCGACCCACGTCCGCATACCTCGCCGCACTGAGTTAGTCCGCCAGCAGCCACCAACGTAGTGAACTTCCGAGTGGCCGAACGGTGGACCTTTCGGGTACGGTTCGTTGTCAGGCCTCTAGGACTTCACGTCCGGATGTCGGTGCGAGGCCGACTCGTCCTGCAGTCGTCGCCGTGACGATTGCGGATTAAATTCCATTACAATTTTACAATGATTTTGTTATATCTGATTTATTTGAATATATGGTGGTAATTGCATACGTGGTTTGAAATTTGGTTTTGTAAAAACAACTGCAGTGTATTAAAGCAATACCGCATACAAGATACAAAAGATACAAGATACAAAAAACTGAAACAAATGCAAAAGGTATTGTTTAGTTCAGATGTGCGCTAGACTATATTAAATAGCCCGGATTTGAAACAAGAATACAAACAAAGTAAAATATTTATTACAATGTTTATTCAAGATGCACACGTGGGAATCCCCAAGTTGGAGTTTATGGCAACACGTACAAGCAAAGGATGTAAGTTGAACAACTCCTTGAATGCGAGTCATCAGATTTCTAGTCGCAAACTTGTAATATGTAACATTGTAATAAATAAAGAAAATAGTAAATTTAGGTTTCTTCGTAGTTCATAAGTTAAATTTTGTTCATTTTTAATCGAGAATTAGTTTTATAAACTTGGGAACAACCCCGTTCCCTCTTTTTAAAAAACGAACAATTTTTTTATATTTGATAACTGGCGCCCAAAGTGGAATTGTGCTCGAGCGCGTGTGAAGGAGCTAAGAATAGGTCAAGTTATCTTAAAAAATTACTAAGCCATGAAAGACCCTAACATCGAACTGAGCCTGGTCGATGCTTCTGCCATTTCTTAAACGTTAAAATTCGCCACGATCGGAAAATTTTAGAGTAAAAACGCGATTCAAAAATCACTTTAACCAAGTTGTTCAGTCCCAAATGTAATTTATACATAACACTTTGTTATATGAATAATTTTACCAGACATAAATAAAAAGACATAAAAAGAACAAACACTGATAAAGGAGGAACTCTTACCTCCGAAATATATATATGTTTTATAAAAAATAAAATTTAATTGCGTTTTTGTTGGGAAAAGTAGTATTGTTTTAAAAAATTTTTATAAATAAACAATTTTTATGATTTCTCAAATAGATAATGAGCTCTATTGTTACGTGTAGTTTGAAGGAATTTCCTACATGTGTTAAGCAATCTGCATACATGGCTTAATAAGTAGAGCTAGTATATGTTTTGAATGTTCTAAAAATATAACAAGTGAAACTCATAAAAATTTGTATTTCCAGTCCCGGTTGTAAACCTTTATCCCTTTATGGTCCTCGTAATTTCCCACAACAGTGAGTTTCGTCTTCGTTATGTAAGGCCCACCCACAATCACGCCTACAGAAAACAAATTGTAGAAAAACGACGAGCTATAGTTGTAAGAAAATAGTCTTAAGAAAACGGTTGTATGATACACATCGTGCCGGTTAATAAAGATAGTTAATAAAGATCCGGCAGCACATTCGTTTTGTTTTTAATCGCATTTTATTCGCAGATCATTCGTGTCGTGTCGCATTTTTTCGCAAGGGAATTTAAAATTAGGAGTTCGAAGTATCATCCACGGCAAACTAGTCGAGGGTCATTCACAAGTAATAGATCGATGTTAGCGAAAAAAAAGTTTTTTCCCGCTATGCTATGGGAAATCATAAGAGCTTGCGTTAGTTAGTTATGGGATCGTCACCCTAAATCCACCTGAAATCATCACAATCACATAGTCAAAATTTCCTCCGAAGCGGTTGAAAATGGATCGCGGGAAGTCCTGACAATGAGGACTTCGTAACTATTGAAGCAACATGTAACTATGTACCGGATGTCATTGATGGGCTGTCAATAATATGTTGTGCAATGAAAGAATAAATAATATCACCCGTGTTACAATGTTAATCAGAAAATTTTTAAAAGAAAATAATCAAATAAATAATAATGAAAAAGTCGATGTACAATATAGACCAAGATTTATGAAACAAGAGCTGAAAATATAAATTATTCAATATTTTCTTATTGCTCGAGAGTAGGCAGTTTAAATTCACTTATCCTATCTAAATGGAAAACTCAGTTTGGAACAAATTTACTGGATAACGAAATGCTACCTTATACATCAATCGAAGAAGCTCTCGATTTTGCAGAAATTAAAATTATCACTAACAGCTCCTCAATTTTGTACATTGTACATTCATTCCCCTCACAACAAAGGAAGAATTCCTTTGAAAAATATATTTAAAAAGTGATATTGTAAGATATGGAATTAAAGAAAATTTTAAAAATATAAATTACCTATCAATATGTAAAAATAATTTAATAGATATCAAAAATATGACATGCATCCCGAACCTTCTCAGCAGTCTTCAGGCTTCACTCGACAAAAATTTTGATGGAAATATTCCAGCCACTGAAGAGATCTTCACTGGATTATCCGTCTTAATCAGTTCATTTGCAAATTGCAAGCAAACGAAATAACATATCAACTCAACGAACTATTCTCGTTAAGTTTGAAAACGACACCCTCAAAATTAAAATTTAAAAAAGAAAAATTATCTCGGCGGAAGCCTCATCAATAAAAATTCTGCTCCCAATCCTTCAACCATCAGTTGCAAAATATATGGAACCATTTCATTCAGAAGCTATGAAGGAAATCGGAATAGGAATTATAAAGGAAATAAAACTTCTTCAATCGGAAAAAAATATCCAGCAAACCTGCACTTATAGTTTACCATTCTATTGTATAATGCATCTCTGGTTGCCGGATTAGTAAATATACTACACTTTTTAGTTTTCGATTTGTTAACTCTTTGTTATTTCTAGTATTTTTTTTTTTGTTTGCAGAAAATTATTGCTTTGTTCAAAAATTCATCAGTCTCATAATTTCAATCTGTAATCAAACTGACTTATGTGGACTAAATTGACCCTAACTGCGGGCAGAGTTTTGTGGCGCTACCGTTTTAACTCTCGTTCGAGACTGTACGTAATGTTTTGACGAACATTTTTGGCACCACCGTTTTAGCAATCCTCGTAGGAGAGCGTACTTGACGTTTGATAAAAACGACAGTTTCACTCACTTCTCCGACATCGTTCATACAAGTCACATCATAAATGTACATAACAAGAAATTGAATAAAGTTTATTTGTTTACTCCTTGCATTCGAGTGTTGCTGAAATTATTGATATTGCGTTAAATTATTGATTATAACTTGAAATTATTGATATAACTGTTCTTGCTGAAAAAAATAGTGATAATAGAGTCACCGCAAATTAGAGGCAATGGGTGGCTCGCGGTAGAAAAGCGAAAGTGAATTCGATCAGTGATAAGCAAATAGCTCAGTGATTTTCGAATCGGTCAGTGAAAGCCGCGAATTTAGTGAAAAGTAATTCCTCGTGCGATGAACCTCGTGTGTATCACTTCACAAAAAGTAAATTCAAGAACGCACAACAAAACATTCAAAATTTGATGCTAATGTAACAAGTCCATTACATCCCAATAGGAAAATTTGGTAGTGCTTCCAGTGGCAGTGAGAAAGGAAGCGCTTCATGTTTCTGTCTAAATGTAGGTATAACGAAGCGCACAAACAGGCAGTGAGTAGAATGCTGTTTGGATGCACTGCGATATTATAACTTTCATCTGCAATTTCAAGTAAATTTCTTGAATGTTATTTATTTTCATGACTCATTCGGTCTGTTGAAGTGATTAAGACACGTGTGTTGTTCCGCGATGAGCCTGAGATTTGTGCTGATCAAATTTTTCCGGATAGTTTTTTTAAAATCCGATAATTATATATACCAGCGGTAAGTCCAATTGATATTCTTATTGTAGGCAATGTTGAAATACTGTGATTTTCCAGATTCATTTAGTTTTTACAATATAATTCGCGTTAATTAAATTTGGCTTTTAATATAACTGGCGTATATTCATATGCAATGATTATTCGACTCATAGATAAGAAGATAATTATTTATAGGAAATTAGCAGGAATTTGATAACGATATTACTGCGTGACAGAATTTCCCCCCATTGAAAGTCAAAATGCAGTAACATGTTGATATTTTTATCCTTGACTCCTTATCATAAACTATAAATGTATAATTTTTAATTTATGAAGTATTATGTTAGAAATTAGTATCACTAGTGTTGATCGAAAAATGAGGAAAACGGTTGCCGGCATAAGTAAACGACATTTTAGAAGACTCGTCAAGGGGGAGCTACAAAAAGTTGGTTTTAAAAACAATGCAGAGCCAGCTAGTTGCGATTTTAATCCCGAAGTTTATACTGAATCTGAAAACGATATAGAGTATACTTCTCCTGCTTCAGAAATTGTAAGTCAATCCAACAACTCTAAATTTAGCATATCTTCCGAAATCAGGAAATGGATTGTAGAATATAGAATAAGAAGAGATGCAAGTGATTCTCTTTTACAGAATTTACGCCAAGGGGGGATGGAATTGCCGTTATCGACTAAAGCACTCCTTGCCACAAACGAAAATGAAATTGTCGTGAAATTGATTCCTCCTGGTGAATATTTTCACTTTGGAGTTGAGAAATGCCTTAAAAATTTGAATATTATTTGGAATGAAAACAAACCACATATAGAAATCGATGTGAGAATTGACGGTATTCCACTTTTTAAAAGTTCTAGCACTACCATATGGCCCGTAGTAGGTGCTTTGTTCCAATATGAACAAATGAAACCATTCCTTATTGGCGCTTACGTTGGAACAGCTATTTGGAATCATTTGTTAGCGAAATGAAAACATTGCAATCTGATGGACTTCAATCAAATGGCAAGTTATTCTACGTTAAAATACGATTATTCGTTTGCGATGCACCCGCCAAAGCTTTTGTGATGGGAACAGTTGGCCATACTGCCGCTGATGGCTATAGCAAATGCGACCAAAAAGGGTGTCGAATAGATGGAACTCTTGCTTACAGCACAAATTCAGGAAATTTGAGAACCGATGCAAATTTTAACGATAGAAAGTTTATCAGTTACCACAAGCCCTCATTTCAGACTGAAAAAGTTATTTTGGAAGAACTAAAGATACAAATGGTATCGGGATTCTCGTTGGATGTTATGCATCCAACGGGATGCTTTTTTTTTTTGAAAGATCGAGCAGTTTTACTTTGGCCACAATCTAACAACAGTTTTGGAATATTTTAGATCCATATTGCGAGGAGGGACCACCGTGCAAAAGATGCAAAAAATTGGTATAAGTTTTATATTTTTTGAATTACATGTAATCTTCGATGTTCCTTACTTTAGATGCACAAAATAACTTAATTATAACTGAATTAAGCAAACTCACTGAGATCACGTCAAAATTACTTGTGATGATGGATAGAGTCACAAAAAAATATTTACTGATCAGGTGGAATTACATTTATTCCCGATAAATTCCATGGAGGAACTAGACTCTATTGAGGCAAAAATTGCTGCTGCTCAAATCGACCAAGATAACTTAGTATGCATATAACATACGAATCTGCGCATTTTCAAATTCTATCCAACCCATTTTTAGATAAGATACATAAGACAAACTACAGGAAACCCGCAAATAAAAAAATGCATCAACGCCTTCTTCAGTGATGAATTTTTAAGAAAAATCAATTGGGATGGTGTAATGGATTTAAATCCCCAGGTCGTCACGGCGACGACTCGGGATGAAAGTCGGCCTCGCACCGACAATTGGACGTGCAGTCCTGGAGACGTGGCAACGAGTCGTACCCCGTGGGTCAACAACTCGGCCACTCGGAAGTTCCCTCGCGTGGTGGCTGCTGGCTAGCTAGCTCAGTGCGGCGAGGATTGCGGACGTGGGTCGGACCCAAGTGAACTTCCGCTCTTGGTTCCATTTGAACCAGCCACCGAAAAGCCCGATTTACTACGCGACGTTTCTAAACAAATTACGTTACTTTACTCGAATTTTTTACCATCAAGATACAATCAAAGAATCAAACTCCCCGACTAACGCGCATTCGCGAACCGATATACCGCGGTGCCTAAAAACAAACTACTTTAATTTTGCGACCGTAAAACACGCGAACCCGAAAAACCGAACTAGTAGTCCGCGACACGACTACAAATTATTACCGGAACAAAATTACAGCACCGCGGAACCCGAGCGACGAAACACATTGTTGACCCTACATCATCCTGCACTTACCTTCGCGCCATTTCCACCTGAAAGAAAAGGTTGTTGGAAGGAAAGAATGTGGTTTTTCTTTTAGCACTTCATTTTAATTCTGGTTCTTAAAAATTTATGTAAGATTTTAACGCTTTATAGGTCAATTCATACAAGTCAGACAAACGTACCAGAATCGCGCTATATTAAGTCCACTGTTGATTAAATCAAATTAAAAGAAAGCACGATAGTGAAGCAGAAACATCGAAATACTATTATATGTGTACACATACTTGCTTAACCTACTTCAAAAAAATTATTCTTAATCATTCATTGGGTTTATAACAAACTTTTGAATTGCACATTATTCTTACACAAATGAATATTTCTTTTCCACTATCAATATAAGTATTCAAAAATTTTTACAAGTTCTTAAATTGATTCTCATTGATGTGTCGAAATCTCCAATGAGTTCAAATCAAGGAGGAAGCGATCCATTTTAAATTTAAAATATTTTACCATCAAATATATTTTCAACTGCTTAACTCTACTTTTTTTTTTTTTTTAAATCTCACAATAATTCCTCTTCAATATATTTCAAATTTATCTTAGCAGATTGCTAAGAAATTGATTTAGACTTGTGCTTTCCAACACACTATAATGAACCGCAAGCGTTTAATATTGTCTAACTATGTTGGATGCTTGATTCTTGTATCTTGCTTTTATGTGATCAATAACATTTTCGATAGGCCACAAAATTTTTCCAAAACTTTTGATATAGATAAATAACTATGCACAGGTCAAATTGATTTAAACAGAGAAAGCAGACATTATGTCCGAAAAATATTTAAAAACGCTAACATAAATAACCGAAGAAATACTAATAGTTCGCAATCTTTTCTGTCTTCTTCGAAATTATACTTTTCCCGTTTTCGAATGGTGTCCAAACTTTATGTAGCACAATTAACTTTTTATTTTTATTTTTTTTATTTTTCAGCTATTGATTAAAACCTGTCCTTAATTGAGATTATATGGCTTATAACCTAAATTATTTGCACTAAACGGCTGCTTCTGGATATTTGTGGAACTTGAGCTTTCTGTTCTTAAGCGAGTAATATTTTCATCAATCATGCTTCCACGGTGTATTTCAATGGTAGATACATGTATACAGCATAATCAGCAAGTCTTTTAATCTCTGGACTTTGCATTGAATAGCTTTTGCCCAAATGCAATTCGATATGATTACAAACTAATGCTAAATTAAAATCTGCCAACTTACTGACTTTATCGAATTGATCAATGAACACCCTCCCATTTCCATTGGCAGACGTCTGAATAGAATATAGTAGACACGTACAAAGTTGAGAACTGTTTCTGGTGAATGACCGAATTGGACACCAAGTTTATTCTCAAAACACCGGCCATACGTTCCAAATCGCGAGCAGTGCAGCCAACCTGTGATATTGTTGCTACACCATCGAAATGGATCGCTCCAATTGTAATTGTTTAATGGCCGAATGAAATGGTGCCACACTGATGCAGGCTATATGTCTCGGTTTCCCCGTCATCCGATTGCGGAATCGATCAACCAAATTGATAGCAGCAAGCAATACGTCCGTAAAACATAAGCTGAACCGTCCCGTGCACCAGTTGTTAATGTTCACGATAAAAATTCCAATTGGTTGAAAGATGTTCATTCGCCTTGTCTTCATTCGGGCGGCGCCTTCTTGAGATGTTTAAAACTGATCCCTACACGCTAAAAAGGTCGAATAACCCTACTTTTAGGTGTGAATCAATCTAGGAAGTGATTAGCGAGTTGAACCTTCGAAACCTGTTGACAACTTGTTGATGCATCACGTTCTTCGCGGAAAAATGATGTTACAACGCACGGGAAACTGAACGCCGGTATTTAACTTGAGTTTAAGTTCCTCACTTGATATTTTGGCACTGAATTTACCGATTTTATTTAACAAAGACGCAAAATTGTCATTTATTCAGCCATGCCTGCACCTCTCTCTCCCGGAAATCAAAAAAAAACTGTCTTCCGACCTGAAGTGGTCGCCAGGTCGTAGGTCAGCTGACTTTCGACCTGTCCGCTGAACTTTCGCCTGCGGGAAAAAGATGGTGGCACCATCTTCAGGTCGGTAGTCACTACAATGGTCAAAAAAGAGCATCAATTAAAAGTAAAACACTTTTCAGAAGATTTGTTTTCGGTAAAGTTCAAAATAAAATCGAGGATCATTTCATTTACATTTCTTTAACAGATGCAATAAAATCGGAAACGCAAAAAATAAAATTGGCTCCAGAAAGACCTGGAGACCCAGGGCTTTCACCCAATCGAGGTATTATATCTCAAACTCTCCTATGGTCCCTCTGAACTCGTCAAAGTATTCCTCCAAATTAAAGAAACGGAAGTTTATGATTTACAGGCAATCTGCAATTTTGTCTGCAAGCTCGAAGCCCAACGACCCCGAAACGCACAAGTCCAATGACACAATTGCCAACAATTTTGTTGGCAATGTTAGACATAGATGTTCCGCTAAAATTGAAAAGGAAAACTAATTGGAAAGCCTTCAAAGACGCACTGAAACATCTGATACGGCCAGCAAGATAGAAAAAGTAATTGGAGAAATTACTAGGAAAATTATCCAGGCTAAAGAGGACAACACTATCCCAACTCCGGCAAGGGAAAACAACCAATCTGAACTCTCTCAGCAAATTAGAAGACTAATACGGAGGAGGAATCGAACTCGGAGACGAGCGAGGAACACAGGTGATCCTAGCTTTAGAAGGCTACCCAATCGGCTCACAAACATCATTCGTAATCAGATCAACGTATTTCGCAACGAGCAGTGGAAGAATTTTCTGTAAAATCTCGAACCGAGCGAGGGTAGATTCTGGAGAATAACTAAATACTCCCGCACTAAAAACAAGACTTGAATCCCTCCTATCAGTGGTCCCAACGGCTTGGTGTTCGGGAAGGTTGGTTAGGCCGAGGCTTTTGTAGACACGCTTGAAATGCAATTTCGCGAGAACTCTTCCTTAAAGAAAGACATTGACGATATCGAGGAAATATCAAGGGTAAGTGCGAGTTAATTATGAACGCAAGTCTCTTCAGAGTTGATTTCTTCCAGGACTTTGACGAAATCAAACATCTTGTACAGACATTAAATATTCGGAAATCACCCGGCTACGACACGCTCACATACATAAATTTACAGCAACTTCCCGACAATTCCATACAGAAACTGACGGACGTAACAAACTCTATTTTCCGCTTGCGTAGGTTCCCAAGGGTATTGAAAGCAGCAATCATCACATCGTCACGGCAGAAAAACCTCACATTCCCTCAGAACTTGCGACATATAAGTCTTTTATCTTTATTTGGTAAAATTGTGGAAAAGGCAATACTCCAAAGATTGTCAGAAGTCGTTCTACAGAACAAAATTATCCTAGAGAAACAATTTGGCTTTATGCCCTAACACTCCACAGAACTCCAGCTAACCAAGCTAGTACAACACATTCGAAATGGCCTCAATTGCAGGAAATCCATCGGCTTTGTTATGTTCGACGTGACCAAGGCGTTTGACAAAGTAATGCATGCGGGACTAATATTCAAAATGCATGCACTTCTCATACCCCTCCCTATCATACAAACGATAGGCTCTTTCTTCCAAGGCAGAACTTTTCTCGTCAGAATTGACAACCACTTCTCCAACCTGCGCCCAATTGAAGCAGGAGTCCCACAAAGATCGCCACTTTCACCCTTACTTTATAGCATTTACACGGCAGATCTTTCACAATTACCCACAAACGTCGAGCTATCTTTCTATGCCGATGATACTTGTATATATTATACATCCAGACAAGCAGAAGTCATCACATTAAAACTGCAACAGTCGATCAACATGCTCTTGAGATACTTTCGTAAATGAAAGATCAAAATCAACACAGACAAAACACAAAACATATTTATCACATGACGACCGCACGAAAGACCACAACAATACAAGACGAATACATTGAATGGAAAAAGACTGCAAAATACCTCGGACTAACACTGGACAGCAGACTTTCCTGGACGGAACACATACAAACAAAACGAAGATTAATTACTGGTTTCCTTACATTCCGACTCCCCCCTAAATTTAAACATAAAAAACAGGCTCCTCATTGTCAAACAAGTAATACAACCGACGGTACTCTACGGCATCACTTCAGTCGTGCAGGAACCTTGCTCTCAGAAGAATCTTCGGTACCATAGTACATAGGAAATGTTGACATTCATAACGAACTACCACTAGAGACAGTTGACAAACGGGGCAAAGCTCTTAAGTTCTTCGACAAAATTGACAATCACGATAATACTACCTTGGATGTCCTAAGATTCACGATCAACCAAACTAAACAGACTTACAAACCACTACGACAAATAACTGAATAAACAGAACCCCAATCAAACCGAGTGCTGAATATGGGTAATTATAGCCCCTAAAACGATGACTGAAGCAAGGGCGGCAACATTAGCTTCAAGTAACCAACATCTCCTGGTAAATCTCATCAATGGAAATACGAATTAGCGAGAACAAACATTACCCTCATCTATGCAACAAGATAAATGTTTGTCAGGAAATGAGACGTGAATGAGTGTGTACATATTTTGGATGCTGACCAATATGATTGGGTTACTTTTTTGCTCCCACATAGCATATTTCTAATATTTAATAATCAATTTCAATTCTTAAAAATTGCAGAAGCTGACTACAGCGTATTAAAAGGAACACCTCGTTAGGAATGTTGAGCTGTTTTTGAGCGTGGATGACGAGTGGACGTTTATTTTAAGCGAAAAAAAGGTAAGCGTTGACATGGCAGATTTTCTTTTTTTAATTTTTCAGGATAACTCCTGTCGTGTATTCTAATAGATGAAGAGATGGTGGAGCTCTTGAATGTTAGTGACGGTGATCTTTCCAACAGCGACAATAGAGATTTAGTTTCGATCTAAGATCTTGAAGAACCCATCATCCTGGAATCTGCCATTTTCCTGGTGAAGTCTGTGTTTTGAAGCAGGAAGAGGATCCGCGTGCCTATGATGTGCGCCAATGGGGATCTACAAACGACGGTGTAAGGAGACAAAGCAGAAAATAGATGTGGCAAAGCCGGCCATAGTTAGTATTGAATAAACAAACCGTCAAATAAACAACTGCTACAGTTTTATTTTTCTTCATATCGTGAAGCAATAAAGGTTGAGAAAATGTACCACACGTGCCTAATTTATTGCTCGAGATAACCCAAACAGCACGTGCGTTCGAGTTTGTGCGCACAAAAACAATCAACATTGTTTTCCGTAAACCTTTGAAGGATCACAAGCCGCTTGTTCGCATTAATGTGTGAATTTTAAACATTTCATCGGTTGTTACTGAAGCGTTTGTCTTTTCTCGCATCCTTTGTTCAATCTAACGTCCCTTTTGCCAGATGTTGAACTCATCATCTTCTTTTCTGTTTTTAACAATCTCGGCCGAATTCGCTTCTTTTGCTCTCTTCGGGTTTTGTTTAAAATCTCATGAAGTGTCTGAGACCAGGGGAATCTGCTCAAGACTCTCGTTACGAGCGAATCGCGAATTACAGCGAAGAGGTCATGAGCGATCTGTTCGAAACAGTTTAGAGGTCCAGTGATCGACACATAGTGTTTATCGTGAGATAAACACCGAGAAAGTTTCGTGACAGTCACAACGGACATAATCAATCGCTGATGAAGACCGAACGATCACGGACATAACATTTCGATTCCAATCAAAAGGCTCCTGTGGTCGTCACATGTTGTTTTCTTTGAAAACAAATAGAAAGTTACGTGACGGTCACGGGAGCATATTGAACGACTTCTTATGATCGTTACATGTGTTTCTTGCAAACAAACAGAAAGTTTCATGACGGTCACAAGAGCAAATTTCTGTGATCGTCACAGAGTGTTCATCGTCCTATAAACACCGAGAATGTTTCGTGACGGTCACAACGGACATTTCATCTTCGAGGTGTCACAACAGCTCCTGTGGTCGTCACATGATGTTTTCTTCGAAAACACATGAAAAGTTTCGTGACGGTCACAGAGAATCTCACTCCTAAGCGATTGACAGGAGAATTCGGTAATCATCACATACTCTTGACGTATCAAGCACCGAAAGTTTCATGATGATTGCCGATTACTTCAATCCTTAGTGAGTATCGCAACATTTCTGTAGGTTAAGTTAAGGACTTGACCCAACCTACAAACCAAAGAACCATTTACGTTTATTTATTGTTTTCAGAACGTGAAGCAAATGAAGCAAGTGTCATCAAACAGTTAGGGATTATAACAAATAGGCACAATTTACTTGTGATAGGCTGATCGCTTATTATCGCAGTGTGATGCGAACTAAGTAGTGGACGGTTCGCGCTTTCAGCCATTTCATAGATTTATGCATCGTCAACTACTGAATTATGTATATTCGGTTTTGCGACGAAGTACCTGCCAAGAACAGATTATTATAGACTCAATGTCGCAACATCGATGATCAAATAAGAAGCTGAAACTGTTGATCCACTTTTTCTGGAACCAGGCACGAGCAGAAGAGGTACCAAAGCAAGCAAAATGAGACGCAGACGAGGAACCACCAAAGTAGAAACATGGGACCACAACCTTCTGGGAAACCAGAAGTCCGTCGTGATGGAATCAAACACCTGCCGCGATTTATGGATGAAAATTACGCTTCAAAATGCCGGCATGTAATATGTTCGTCCCGCTGCCATACAATTTGCATCAAATGCAACGTATACTAATGCATTTAAAAAATAATTGCTCTGAAACGTATCATACCTACGTATTTTAATAGAAAAAACATAAAATTTATACAAATAAATCGGTTGTCATTTCATTTCTTTTCTGAAAGAGGGAAAGAAAAAAAAACTTTTTATTTTATTCACTTCAAATCTGGGTCTCAAGGGTAATACAAATAGTTAAGTGGTTTTCCAGCGTTTGTTTTATTGTTTTATTCACAAATTCAGTAGACTTTTAGGATATTCAACAAGTCTTGGTTCACAAAGTGGCTACGAATGGAGGTAGTCTTGTGAAAAAAGATGTCAAATAGAAAGGGAAAGCGGTATCGGGGGAAGAAACTTTAAACGCGATTTTCTCGATATAACATTTTCTCGAATGTCGGGTTGTTCATCTTCGATTTTAATAAATTTTGTAGAAGTTTGTAGTATAGAATATAAAGTATAAAAACAGGACCGCTATGTAACGTTCGACGCACACGTTGGTGACTAGCCTGTTCGTCAGGTAATATTGTACTACAACGTGTTAGAATATTATTTTGCTCTTCTAATGATTTGGACTCAGAATTTTCGTATTCCTACGCAAGTGGCCCGGCCACAGATAAGATGGTGAGGACGGTATAAACATGAACACTACGCCGTGGTTGCTAATGTTAGTATTTTGCCGCGAATATTTTTCAAGTATTTTGGGCTATACACATTAGCCGAGGAGTCAGAAATTCACTCACCCCCCAAAATGTCACTTAGATAGTTCAGGGAAATAGAAAGTTCTGAATGATGGGATTGCGTCTATCGCTTTGCAGCTGATCTGCTTTCAAAAAATCACTATTCACTTTTCTTTTAATTCCCGAATGTAGTAGTGTATCAATATTTCGTCCAGATCAATGTTGCAACATAAAAGCTTGTCGGAATTGCTACAGAAAATTGCGAAACTGCCCTGAAAAACGGCTAATTGTATTAAATTTGTAGCATAAGTTTTTTTGAAAAAAAAATTAAAAAGAATTGAAAATTTAAAAGGATCACTTTCTAGAGGAAGGGTAAAGAATCTAGTGTAAGGAGTTGCTTATGATGCGATTTTATTAAGTTGTTCTGTGTGTATTGTATAAGCGTACATGACTATTCCTGTATTTTAGTTCGAAGTCAGTTGCCACTGATGAGAAGCAAAATTTAAATTTCGCAACCCTTCTACTTATTCAATTACTATATTTCAACTTTGGAAAATGGTCATACAAATAAAAACGCAACCAGTCCAACACCACTTCCACTGAGGGCAAGGTAAATATACGCATACGAAAAAATTTCATATAAAATCATGTTTTAAATGTCTAAAATCTAAATCTAAGACGCTACAAATTAGCAAAACAATTGGAACGTATTCAACTCAACACTAAAGTTAAGGTATAGACTAGGCAATGAATCGTCATTAACATTCAGAATCTTAAGTGTACAAGACACTTATCATAAGCAATCGTTACCAAACGGGATAACGTTCCGTACCATTGACATTAACGAAAGAGGTCCTTGACTACTTGCTACAAATATATATATATGATATAATACTTATACAAGGGTGCTGAAATAAAACTGCAACCAACTTCAAACCGATATAGCTATCAAACCAATCATGACATGGCGCTCAAACTTATTCCAGTGACAGTTTATTATATTGTTTACAAGCGTACAAAAGCATTTCTGTCTTAGTTTTATAGAAAAAAAGTTATTCGTAATGGAATTCAAACGTGATAGTGTTATTGCTGTACATTTGGCTGGAAAATCACAAATGGCTATCGTTAGAGCTCTTCAAAATTTAAATGAGAATAAATGTACGTATTTGTATGTACGTAATAAATTGACGTACGTAGGCAAGGAGACATACCAGCTAGCAAGCTTCTTTAAAAAATACAAAATACATACAGCGTTCAAAATCAACAGCAACATCGGAAACAAACTAACACCGAAGCCCAACAGCACACCAACATACAACAACAGCGGCATATACAAACTAACATGCAGGGACTGCGACATGGTTTACATAGGAAAAACGACACGGAAACTAACAACTAGATATAAGGAGCACATACGTTCGTTTACACATAACAAAGCAGACTCCAACTACGCAACACACCTACAGAATCACACACACGAACCCGATACCATGGCAAACTCAATGACGCTACTACACAAACAAAAGAAGGGACTTAGACTTGACGTACTAGAGAAATTAGAGATCTACAAACACAAAAAAACCCACGAAAATATTATCAACGAACAAATAATGACCAACTCCGACACAATATTTTCAGTCCTCGACCCAATCCTTGTCAAAAAAAAGAAAACGCGACGAACCCGACAACGATAATCCCACGATCCAGAAAAGACCCAAACTTAATGACCCTCGTTAACACCTAATTAACCAGACCTACCCCTCCGATAAAAGTTTCACATATAAAAAGATGGATACCGCGACAAAGACACCAGAACGAGCTGAAGATGGCTGTATGCAGCCGAAACGCGTCCTCGAGACCCACAAAGCAAGGCCCGGCGGACCCAAGCCACCCAGAGAATAAATGTTTTGTTTCTCCTATCATCGCTCGTTACCGTGATACTGGTAGTGTTGCCCGACGCCAAGTAGGCTTGTTGAAAAAATATCGATATATCGATACTATTTTTTAATGTATCGACATTTTTGAGCGATATTTAATATTTTGATATATCGATGTATCGATATAAATTTCCAAGTATCGAAAAGGTATAAAAATCGATATTTTTTCAGACCAATAAACATTATTTTAAGATTAAAAAATCCTAAAGAGGAATACTTTTTTTCACTACTAATATATAAAATATAATTTGTAAAAAAGAAGGGAGTTTTTTTACAAATTATATTTTATGTATTTTTTATTTTTGGTCGACTCGATTTGCTGTTTTATAATTTGGTTTTTAAGTTCGCAACTCAATCTGTCAATTTCAAGTTTAACTACCCACCCATATCGTTGGCATGACTGACTTATGTCCTCAGTATTTGAGGTTATAATTATGTATTATAACCTCAACACGCGCGTATTTTTGGACTTGAATACCTAGTTTTCAAATAATCAATCAATAATCAATTCGTGGAAACAAAATAATTTAAGCATGGCAGTGGATGTCTGTTTCATTATACTATATAATGTCTAGTGTTGTATGGAACTTTTTCAAAAAAATAAACAAACAAAACGTTTCATGTAATCTATGTGGAAAAACATATAAAACCAGTGGCAATACGACTAATTCAGCTGCAAATCTAAAAAATAAGCATCAACATGCGATTTTGCGACTTAAAAATACAAATGCAAGGTCAATTGAAGTGAGTATTACACCAAGGGCTTCAGAACCTCAACGAACGACAATAAGAACCAGTTCACCTGTTTCGTCGACTAATTCAACTATTACCATGACTGATGAACCTGCTGAGATAGAAAATAAATTCATGGAGTTGTCTGAACCTGCGATTTACGATGATACTGTGCAAGACTAAACATAGTTTTAGATTATAACTATCGCTCGTTCATAACTAATAACCGATCAACTAATGATGTGTAATTACTAAAAATATCGATATCAATAAATTTTTATTTTGGTGTTTTCACTTGCACTTAATACTATTTATGACAAGTGTAATAAAATATGTACTAAATATTCAATGATTTTTATTCAGGCTGAATCATCTAACGATGGTCAGAGTAAAAACTTGTGGAAACAGACTACGCTCATAGATACATTTGAAACAAGTTCAAGTATTGAAGGTATTTTTTATTGATATCAGATTACTTTATTGTTTATATTTTATTTCTAGGAGTATGTTCTAATTTTTTTATTGTTCTCAATTTAGCAAGGGGTCAAAACACTAGCCAAATAAATCAAGCTTTAATCTACAGCCTTGGCCAAAAGTATTAGGCACCCCTTTAAAAATGCAATATCTACATCTACCTAGTAAAAAATGAACAAAGGGTTATTGTTAATAAAATGTCAGGGTCATAAAACATTTGAAGTCATAAAACACCTGGCTACCGAAAACAAAAGAATCGGCATTTTCGTCGTTTTATCAGTCTAAGTCTGGTCATTCCTTGTCGTGACTTCAAGAGTGTTACAACTTTTATTTTTGATTTTTTGGCTCAGTTGAGAGTAATTTTATTTTATCATGCCAAAAACAAGTGAATTAAGTTTTGAAAAAAGGGTGAAAATCCAAGTGTTTCATGAACAAGGAAAGACGCAGAGTGAAATTTCGAAGTTACTCAAATGTTTCCGCTGCGCTGTGCAATCTGCCTTAAAACGGTTTGCAGAGACTGGCACGCACGCAAATAAACCAAGAAAAGGCAGAAAACGTGTGACTACTGAACGCGAAGACAGAAAATTGATTCGTGAGTCTGTGAGAGACAGGAAAAAAACTTCTTCCGAGCTTGCTGCTGCTTTATCCGAAGAGGTAGGAAAGCCAATAAGCGCTCGTACTGCAAGAAGAAGACTAGGAGAAGCGGGCCTAAAAGGATGTAAAGCCAGGAAGAAGCCATGGCTTTCCGAATCAAACAAAACGAAGCGATTGGAATGGGCTTTACGGCACCAACATTTTACCGAACAAGATTGGTCAAATGTGGTCTGGTCCGACGAATCTAACTTTGAAGTAAGTATATTTCAAAGCTTTTATTATCAATAACAAAAGTCCCTTGTTTTGTTCTTTCCCAATATAAAAGTTTTGAGGAGTTTTTAAAGTTCTTTTTTTTCGTACTTTTTCAGGTATTTGGAACACCAGGTGTGACGTTTGTGAGGCGGCGTGTGGGCGAGGAATACCACCCAGATTGTGTGGTGCCAACCGTTAAGCACGGAGGAGGCAGCATAATGATCTGGGGCTGCATGGCTGCTGATGGAGTTGGAGAAATGTTTGTATGCGAAGGTCGTATGAATAGCGAAAAATATATAGAATTGCTTGAAACGGCCCTTTCACCATCTCTAACGCGTATTTTCGGAGACACGAACTTAGATGGAGTGATATTCCAACAAGATAATGCTCCTTGTCACAAGTCAGTGGTTACCATGCGCTGGTTCATTGAAAACAACATTGAATTATTGGATTGGCCTGCTCAGTCTCCGGATCTGAATCCAATCGAGCATCTTTGGGGAATTTTGAAGCGCAAGATCAAGGAGCACAGTATCACATCCAAGATTGCATTGAAAAACGCGTTGGAAGTGGAATGGAACGCCATCACCGCAAGTCAATGTACCAAACTTGTACGCAGCATGCCAGACAGAATTAAGGCTGTAATAAAATCAAAAGGCGGACCAACGAGATTTTAACAATTTTGGATTATTTTTATTGTATGATTATAGAAATAAACAAATTAATATAGCATAACATGTTTTTTTATTTAATTTCGAAATAATTTTAGGGTGCCTAATACTTTTGGCCAAGGCTGTACATGATTTGCAAAGACAACATGCCTCTATTGTGTGCAGAAAAATCTGGATTAAAAAGATTTATGAGTGTAATTTGTCCACACTATAATGTTCCATCACGAACTACTGTAAGCAAACTATATAATATTAAATTAACTATATTAAATTATTATCTTAGCCTCTTTATCGTTAAATATTATTACATTATTCATTCCTCTTTACAGGTAACTGTCTTAATGGAACAACGATATGCTACTACCAAAGCCATTTTAAAACAAAAATTAAGTGAGATAGAGAATATTGCTTTAACAAGTGATATATTAACACTTACTAACTGTACACGAAGTTTCATTGTAATGACAGCGCATTTTCTTAACACTGCAGATAACTGTAGTCCTGAGGCTGTAGCACAGGCTCTACAAATTGCCAATCGTGTCAAAGCCATCGTTACATATTTTAAACAATCTGTCAACGCAATGGACGATTTACGAGCACAGCAAGAAGGACAAAAGAAAAAGGGACAAGTGTTATCACTTATACAATCTGTAAGCACAAGGTGGGATTCATGTCTTGATATGTTGGAAAGATTCGAAACATTATCAGCTATAGTGGCTAAGATTTTAGCAACCCAGCGGAACGCACTTCACATGATTTCTTCATCAGAGTTAAGTGTGATACGAGATCTGAAAATATTGCTTTCCCCAATTAAAGAAGCTACTGAAGAAATTAGCAGCGATCAGTACGTGACTGCTAGTTTAGATTCCCATTGCAAACTTACTTCAGAAAGGACTTGAACAAGCAAAACCTTTCACCGAACTTGGTGTTGCTGTTCAGAAGAGTTTGCTAAATTTGGTTATGGCCAAACTAGAACCAATAGAGTGTTACGGGTCGACTCCTCTCCTCAGTGAGTTCGCTAGCCGTCACGACGCAACCCTATTTTTTTGTTTTGTTTTTGCGAATGAATTAATTTGACGGTGGATTATTGCTCATTCCGCGAGCTGTTCTCTACGAAAGAAATAATATTGTTATTATTAAGGATGAATTGTATTTAAAAAAAAAATTAATTGTATTCCAATAAGTATGATAGTGGTAAGAAGCACAAATTATATTAATAATCGGAACCATAACGCTCGCGACGACGGACAAGAGAAAACCTGCGATTGTCAACCGACGATACAGTGTGCATACAGCGGCGGTACAGTGCGCCAAGACCAGCGAAGGCGAGGCGGAGTCTGGGAAACCAGCAGCGATATTTCGCCAGCCAATCACCGCTGTGGGGAAATTTTGTTCCATTTCAACCGCCGGAGCAACAACATCGCCGTAAAAGCTCTGGGAAGGGTTTGCGGCGCCACTAAGTACGGCGTACGGAACTCGGGAATTTCTCCCTTGCGGGCGATCACCTCAGCGGGCGACCGTTGGGCGAAAGAAATAAAAGCCCGCCGAGCCGGAGCTGAGGCCCTCTTTTTGATCCCATCCATCGAGGAGCGCGAGTATCAAGGAGTAAAGAACATCGTACGAGCCGGAGCTGAGGTTTTCTTTTATTTTCCATCAAGGAGTGAAGAACATCGTCAGAGTGAAGGATCAAGGAGTGCAGAACATCGTCCGACGAGCCATTGTATCCATAGAGGAGCATGAGCCGTCTGGGGGCCCCCGCCGTACTTATTGCATGTAAAGTAAGTCTTAGATATAAGTAAGAAATAGCTTGGTATTAGGATTAATAATCAATATCCAAAAAATTAAATAATTTCAATATTAAATCCGATTATAAATTATAATAATAAATTAATAAATTAATTAATAGATAATTAATTAAATATATACCGAAAATACTGAACGGATTTTGATGAAACTTGGATTATTTTATGTAATTTGGGCCAACTTAAAAGATAGGATAGTTTTAATATTAATATTATTGCAAATTAAATGTTTATTACACGAAATTAGTGCATATTTATCAGTTAGTTCTATAAATTCCTAATAGATGGCGGCTTAGCATCTAGATGGCGTTGATTCCAAGTCATTTCATTTTCGTTTTGGTTCACTTCATTCACAATACGAGGGAAGTATTGCTTCACGAGGGAAGTATTTCTTCACGAGATTAAAGTGTTGGAGGGAGTTATGGTCCGGCGAATCTAAGAGCGGGTATCTGGAAGCCTGTCGAGTAGGCAGTATGGTTTTAAAGAGGGACGCTGCACTGACGATGCGTGGCTATATGCTGCTTGTACGGTGCATGATAGCAACAGTAAGTACGTGCTCGGAGTTTATATTGACTTCAAGGGAGCGTTTGGCCACCTTCTGTGGTCAAAGATCCTCGAAAAACTTGCTGCAGTTGAATGCAAGGAGCTCGGGCTATGGAGGAGCTACTTCTCTGGCAGAAGTGTATATGTTCAAGGTGTCTGTGATGTGGTTGAGTTAAATATGGAGAGGGGTTGTCCACAAGGCTCCATCGCAGGTCCATTTATATGGAATCTTGTGATGGATGACCTTCTAGTTAAATTTGAAAGTGTTTGTAAAGTGTGTGCATATGCCGACGATCTGCTCCTTCTTGTTGAGGGTGATAGTCGAGCTCAGCTGGAGGCCAAGGTTAGTCGGTATATGCAGATTGTCCAAGAGTGGAGTGATGGTTTGGGTTGACTGTTTCCACTGATAAGACCTCGATGATGCTCCTGAAAGGTGTACTTAGCCAGCGGCGTCCTCCCTGGGTGCGATACAAGGGAAGTGCTCTCAAGTATGTGACTCAGATCAGATACTTGGGAATACTCATTGGTGAAAGGCTGTCGTTCTGGCCTCACTTTCCCTGAAGCGACGCCTTTCATTACTTGCATCGATGCTCAGACGCATATTTTGTAAAGAATGGGGTCTCAGGCGTGGCGCGATTCGAGGAATATACGAGGGTTTATTTGTAGCTTGTGCGACTTATGGGTCAGCGGTATTCCTTGAGTCGGCGATGAGTGCAACTGGCAGAAGACTCATCAGAGCTTGTCAGCGTGTTCTGTTGTTATGTTGTATCCCAGTGTCCACTGAAGCCATGCAAGTACTGATGGGAGCCCCTCCGCTTGATCTGGAGATTATCCGTAAGGGACTAATGTTCAGACTGCGAAGGAGAATTCCAGTTGAAGAGCATGAATGGCTCAGAGGCATGGATCCTAAAAGTATGAGTGTGGCCTCTCTGCGAAGGTCGCTGGTCGAAGGAGTGCTCTCCAGCTGGCAGACGAGGTGGAATGAATGGTTGAAAGGACGTGTTACGTATGTGTTGCTCCCTGATGTAACGACAGCATGGAGAAATCTGGACTTCGACTTCAGTCGGGCCCTAGGTTTCTTGCTGACGGGACATGGGAGCTTGAATGAATGGTTGTATAGACGTGGATTGCCTGTTGAGAGTGTTTGCCCTTTATGTCAGATTGAGAATGAATGTTGGCGGCACGTGCTATTCAGGTGTCCGGCGTATGCCGACCTGCGTAGGACGTGTCGATTGCTGGGAATCACTTCCCCTGCGGATGTGGCGGGTTCTTTATTGGATGTGGATGTATTCTCTCGACTGGACCTCTTTGCGAAGCTTGCCTTTACAAGACGAACGCAGATGATTGCAATGTTGGTCAACGATGATCCTGCAGGACATTAAGAGTGTCTTGCAAATTGAATTCCATTCCTTTGTCCTGATCCTTGCATGATGTCCCTATCAGAATGTTACCTCGCAGGGGGTCTAAATTAGGACAGAGTACCTGCCCTAATTTGTGATCTTGGGACTGCCGCTGCCACGAACCTGAGGTGGGGTCACCATAACCGGACGCAGGGTCCAAAATGGCAGCAGTACTCAATCTAGATGGCTGCGAAACCCGATCAGAGGTTTGATTTGAACCACGGGTTAGGGGGACGCCCATGACAGTTTACTGTCAGCCCCCTACACGGTGAGGAGCCTATCCTGGCTGAAACGTGGTGATATGTGGTTTAATGTGGCTAGAGAGTAGAATTGAGTGTTTACCAGTTGCATCTCGGGTATCCTGTATTGGGGTAGAAACTGGTACCCCATCTTGATGGGGGGGCGTTGGTTAACGCATTATTTCAACCCCGTCTATGGAGACCGTGGAATTAGGATGTCAAGGCAGGTGTCCACGTAAAACAGTTCGACTTCATTCACGAGGGAAGCTCGCCGTTGTCGCTTTTATACAACTACCAACCATCCCAGAATCTTCCATGCGGATTGTTCTTGTGTTTACGCGCTGAGTCGCTTGCACCGAAAAAATATCGGATTTTGGCGCCGCACCCTGTATGTAATACATATTGAATACTAAAATTGTAACTGAATATACCAATGTGGATATACTTAAAATCCATGTCGCATGCAATAAATCATGCAGTTACTTTTGTATACAATTTTATTCCATAACATACACTCATCAAATTACTCATATGACATGAGCATACCTACAATACAACTCAATCAGTCTACACTAAACATGTAAACTGATATCCAAAACAAATTTGAACTTGTCGCATGATCATAAATCATATGAAGAAAACACACGTGATTCATAATGAGTTGTGGTCAAAGACTATTTGTATTGGACAAGTGTCGAATTGCATTTTTATTTATTGAGTGTGAATTGAATGAGGTCAGGTTAATGCATTGAAGAAAAATGCATATGACTAATTTTATGAAGTGTGAACTAATTTGGGTCAAAATATGTATGTGACCAATGATTAGTTTTAGGTCGTAAGAATAGCATTTAAGCTGTACATTTTGCTAAATAAAATCAATTCTGAATCAGATACTAGACGGAGTATTATTCTCTTAGAATAGGTTTGATCAGGATTCTGTCGCGAGGTTATTCTTGCGACTTTAGCAAAAACGGCGTAGTGGATAAAAATCTTTTGATTATGTCCTCGCCATCTTATCTGCGGCTAGGCCGCTTGCGTAGGTGAATATATAATACTATATCATAAAGATAACATTTACAAACAATAAAACATACTATAGTCACTCATCACACGAAGACCAACGAGAGGAAATAATAGTACATGTATATCGTTCGCAGACCATGTACATTCCAACTGGACGCACCACCATAGCACTCAGCGCGCGTCAACCAAGAATGTCTGAAAAACGAGGTTCCTCGCTTCATTTCTAGCACACAATGGCCGCCAAAATATCCAGATGCCAATCCGTTGGACTATTGCGCCTTGTGTATTTTGGAGAATAAAGTTGGAACTAAAAAATACCAAAGTGTAAATCATCTCAAGAAAACGCGTCGCCAGGAATGGGCCAGAATACCACAAAGCCACTTTCGTGCAGCGTGCGATAGCTTCATTGACCGTTTGATGGCCATAGTTCACGCCAAAGGTGGCCAATTTGAACGAAAATGAACTGAATCTAAAATTTTAAGTTATTTCCGACATTTTTCACTTTTATTAAATAAAATTAAAAATTAAAAAATTATAGCGTTTTACTTTGTTGCATTTTTGCAACATCCGTGTAACATATATGATACATTAGCATCTTCCAACGTTGCAAATTTTGCTGACGCCAGGGCTGCAATTGTTGAAAGATTGAAATGAAAGGCGATCGATATATTTCGCACACCCGCGGAAAGATACAGAAAGGGAGAGAAACAGTACCGCAATTCTCATGGACTGGTTTGAAATATTTAATCCTTAAATTTCAGTTGATTGTTCAGTGCTAAGATTCAGTAGCAGTTATTTTTTTTTATTTGTTTTTGTTTATTTACATTTAATGCTTATTTTTAGTGTTCGGAATTATTTTTCATTTCATCTTTAGTTATTGACACGTGTGGCGGTGAGACGACGCGTCATTACAAAAAAATACAATGAAAAAGTATTTTTTAAAAAGAAATAAGTTACCGGTAGTTAGAAGAAGGCGGCAAACTTCGGAGAGTCGGTGGAGGATGGATAATGATTTTCTGTGAATCGATGGATATAGTTCTTCCGAAATCGTTTTGAGACGACACAAAAAATGTCGGTTGGAACCACGAGACCGAGAATAATAATAATATATGACAGCTGACGGCTGTCACTCAAGGAAGCAAAAAGGGAGCGATCGAAAAAGGGCGAAAAGGCGTTATCCTTTTATTTGTTTCATACATGTGTAAAAGCGACTACAGCGAGCGGCAAAGAGGAGTCTCGTGGATTAAGTGAAGAAGTGTGTTGCAAAAGCGAAAAGCGACAGTACGCGTTAAAAGTAGTGCGTTAATCAAATAATGTTAAAGTAAAATAAAATCGTGCGCGGATTAAAAAGCGATTGAAAGTAATTGTTACAACTAATCAATTAGTTAAAATAAAGAGTGAATAAGTGAACTAGTAATTAAGCGAAAATAATTGTAAAGTGGTAGTGAAATTTATTAACAAGAATAAATTTTAAATTAGTTCGTGGGTGGGTGTTTCATTCACTTTTGCGAACATTTGCGAAGCAAACGGGTCGCGCACCTGAAACAGCGCAATAATATAATTTATTTGGTCACCATTTTGATGATGACCACTTTATTTTCTATCCTTAACTGCGATCTTTTGATTAGCAGTGGATACAACGATAGAACCGTCCTAAATGCTTTGCGCATTCCAGCCTCCAGGCAGCGCTTCCGCGGAGAAAAAATTCTAATAATTGAGTGTAATGAATTACGTGTAAGATTATTGTTTAACATAGAAATAAAGTGAGTTTCAGTTACATTTTTGAACGCAAGTTTGATTGTGGCAAGACGCCCGCACATATGTATTATCCTAGCTTGAGCTAGTACCGACATGTTTCGTATAATCGTTGCTATTTCCACCACAAGGCGATTTCGAGTTAGTCACAATTATCATCTGTAATTTGAGGCACTAACTTCACTTCGATCAGGAACGTTATAACGTGACTACGCAGATAATCAAGTTAATCAATAGTCAATTAATCAAGTTATGTTTTTTAACCTAGCACAGTGTGTTCTCATTTCATATGAATTCCATTTGAAAATTCCAGCCGCCTTTAAATGAAGCAGCGTTTGAACAGTGGTTGCCGCCACAATCGCTGCATTTAACTGTATCGGCCACTGCATTAGCAAGAATGCGCATGTACACTGCAAATGCTCAGTGTGTTACATTGACACACCAGAGCGTGTAATTTCTATGTAGTCATTTTTAATCCCATTTTGAGCGTGTTATTATGAAAACACGCCATTGGGTGTGTTATTTTAACCATTTGTTTCTTTCGAAACGTGTTATTTGACACGCTTTGCAGGGTGGACTTCGTAACACCCTACAAAGCGTGTAGTTTTATGAAATCTGTAGACTATGTTCTGGTAGAAGATTAAAAATTATTATTGATCCATTATCAAAAATACAAAAATATTCCATATTATAGTATAAGGTGAAGTTTTCACTGTGATATTATAGAAATTACATAGAATTTATATAAGTAACTCCAAAGCAAGTAATTAATAATGAAAATTATTATTGAAAAATTATGTAAAAGAACTTACTTAATTCAAATTATATATATTGTATAATATGATTTGCAATGTGATGATGAATTGTGAAATGTGATGATGAAATGTATTGATGAATAAGGAAGTACGGAGTAATTTAAGTCGAAGATCTAATCATGATCAAGTTATGCGAACAGTTTTAGATGGATCTTATTATCGACAAAATCCATATTTCTTAAATAATACAGATGCTCTAGCAATAATATTGTATTATGATGATGTGGGTATGGCCAATCCCCTCGGTGGAAACTCGAAAATTCACAAACAATCAATGTTTTATTGGACGTTAGCTAATCTAGATCCAAAAGTTCGTTCATCATTGGACACAATTCAACTATATGCTATTGTCAAAACTGAATATTTGAAAAAACCAGGTGCTTTAGATAAACTTCTTAAACCATTCATCAATGATATTAAAATCTTACAGACAGAAGGAATTGAGATTGACATAGGCAGAGGAAGATCAAAAACTTATAAAGGATCATTATTGTTTTGTGCTGGAGATACTCCTGCACTGGCAGTACTAGGTGGATTTAAAGAATCTACTGCGGCATATCGGCTTTGTAGATCTTGTACAGCAACCCATGAATCTTGGAAATCACAATTTCAAGATCAATATTTTGTTCAACGAAATATCACAAGTCATCAAGATATTGTAAATACTATCAACGATGAAACAATAACACCAGCAGCTAAAGCATTTTGGCAAAAGTATTATGGCGTTAATAATAGAAGTCCATTAATGGACATTGAATACTTTGACATAACAACTTGTTTTCCTCAAGATGCAATGCATGTTTTAATTGAAGGACCATTAGAAATTGTAATCAGAGTTTATTTAAGATATTGCATCAAGATTCGACAACTGTTTACATTAGACGTACTAAACGAAAAATTATCCAATTTTAATTATAAACATTTTAAGAAGGATAAACCTGCTCCTATAGAATCTCATCATTTAGAATTGACGGGCACTCTGCGTCAGAGTGCAGCTCAGTTATTGACACTAGCACATACTTTGCCATTTATACTTAGTGAATGGATTATACCATCAGATGACCCTGATTTGAATGAACGTAATTGTTGCTATATTCGAATACTACAAATAGTAAATTTATGCCTCGCATATGAAATCCATGTAATTTCTATTGACTTGCTTACTCTGATGATTGAATCCTTCATTTTAATTTTTAAAGATTTATATCCAGACTGTATAGTGCCTAAGTTTCACTATTTAATACACATTCCTAGATATATTAAATTATTTGGACCTGCAAGGCAACAATGGTGCTTTCGTTTCGAAGGCACTCATGCTTATTTTAAAAGTCTAATGTCAGTTGTACGTAGTTTTAAAAATGTACCTATTACACTAGCTTATAGACATCAAGCTCGTTTGTGTTCTAAACTAAGTTCATTTCCTGGTATGCCCTGTAAAAAATTTTTGTACCAAGGTGATACTGTGACTCCAGGAAAGACAGTGCCACTTGTAAATATTCTACATGCAGATCTTTTTAACAATTTTGTCATCGAAACTGAACGACCTACATGTTTATTGCTACAAACTTCAAAAATTATAGTTTATGGAACTACATACGCACTAAAAAGTATTGTATTATTAGATTGTTCTGATGATAGTATGCCAGTCTTTGGGGTAATTGATGGAATTTTTATCTGGAATGATAAAAAATTACTTTTGCTTTCATTATTATCTACACAAATGTACGAAGCAAAATTAAACGCATATCATGTTATTAAGTCAGTAAATAATCAGAAATCTGTCATTGATATTGCAGATTTAATTTTTCCACATGATTTATCTCTATTTCATGTAATGAACAAAGCCTATGTTTCTTTAGTTTATCATGAACGTGTTGAATTTTATGGTTAAAAATTATAATAAATTTATACATGTAAATATCACAATTGTTATTATTATATGTATATTAGTGATTATTATATTGGCATTAATACTTTATTCATGTTTTCATATTTTCACCGAAATTATTTTTTGTATTTTTTTACACACCAACGAGTGTGTTATACTTTCAGTATATATTCCTTTAAAGTGTGTTAATTATTCTTCAATGTGTCACTGCTACACACTGAAGTGTGTCATTAGTTTTTGTAATCATGATTTACAGATGTTTTTTACACACCAAAGAACGTGTTATAATTCTAACACGATGAAGTGTGTTAATTTCAAAGGTCGAACGTGTTGTGTAACACACTTAATCTTAATTACACACTTGTGTGTATCAAATGACGCATTTATGTGTGTTTTATAACACTTTTCTGTGTGTTGTTTAACACGCTAGCATTTGCAGTGTAGTTCCATTTCGTAATAGGGTACATTAGCACTTTTAATTTGCGGAGCTCACTAATTTTTGTTCCGATGTCGTGTTATTGCACTAAATTTTTTGATGTCGAGAATGGTGAGCTTATTGTCAGCTTTCAGGACTTTCTTTAGATCGTCTACAGGCAAATCATGTAGACCGGGTAGTATTTCTTTCATCGGACGTGTATCTGCCGGTTGATATCTAACGAAATTTACTTTTTCCGCAATGTAATATTTTTGAATATTATCGTGGTCTTTCATTTTGCAGAGGTCTAATCTTCTTCCAATAGACAAATGCTTGAGTGTGTATGAGGAAATCTTTAATTCCATTAAAATCGCCTTTCATTTTCCACACTTAACACGCGATTTCTTTTCTTATTACATGCAATTTCGCATCTCAATACACGTCCTTTCCCCGTTTTCTAATTCTAATTGTTTTATGAGCTTATCGGCACCAGATTTTATGAGAATAGCCGCATTTGTCTTATAATTATTGTTAAGTCGTGACTCGTTCAATCGCGCCCTTTTCCGATCGCGCCATTTTTGGTTCTTTCAGTGACAGCCGTCAGCTGTCATCCTTATCTCTCTCGTTGTTCAACCTTTGAAGGAAAAGCATCGCGTGTCCAGAGTGATCTCCAACCGTGTCTTCTGATAGTTACGGGAATCCCCGAAATTGCGCTTCTCACTTGACATTCAGATTTTCAGTTTAATCGTGCAACTGTTTTCTATTCGCTTTTCGTGCGAATCACTCTAGGGAAATCTATTGCCGACCACGAAATCAATGTTCCAGAATCCCGGAAGGGCCGCAGGAGTCGACTCATCCTTATTACCCATCTTCCGCCTTTCCTCACCATCCTCCGCCGACTCTCCGTGGACGCCGCCATTCCGGCAATTAGCAACCGGTAAGTTATTTTCATTCTTTGAATTGTACTTTTTCATTTTATTTTTTTATGGTGACGCGTCGTCTTACCGCCACACGCGTCAATTATAGATATGCTTTTAAGTAACAATCCTTAAACCCGAAATAGCGTATAAGATAAAAACAAGATAGGATAGGTATAATATGTATATTAGGGTGTCCCTTAAATTTCAATTTCAATATATTTTTACGCATACCTTCTAAAAACTTTCGTATTGACCTAATATAGTCTAGAAATAAATATTAGCCCGATTTATAAACAATAACCCGTGCCGACTTGAGTTTTTAACTTGTCCATACAAGTCGCGCGGGTGCAGCGCTGCGACCTGTTACTGCGAGTTTCAATTGTCATTTCATACGTGATTTCTAACATTATTAGTGCGTTGTTGTTTATTGTGTGAAGATGTCTGTGGAATTACGAAGTGATAGACAAAGTATTTACCTTATCGGACTTCCAAGCCACCAGATAAATGGTGCAAAAATACCATCTAATCGACAAGTTCTCACCGTTTTATTTTACAATATTCGTGAAGTCAATCTGACTGTTAGTGAAAGTGCGAATCTTGTTATAAGAGTGTATTATATTTTGGGAAAAAGCCAGCATTCCTACAAAGGCGTTTCCTAACTGCGTGAAGAAACTTGTTGACTTATATCATGTTTGGAGGGATCTGCAAAAAAACTGTAAGAAAACTCAGGTGACGTTCAAGAACCGTGAAAATAATTTTGTAAAAGACCTTGATAACTTATTTGATATTGCACATGCTGATGCCTTCGACAGAATGAAGTTAGAGGAAGACAAAGAATTTTTAAGGAAACAGAGAGAGCCTGGTCGACCGGGATGCTTAGGTGGAATTGACAAAAAATTGGCGGAGAAAGAAGAACGAATTAGGCAAAGACGATTTGAAAGTAAAGTAATTTGAAAGTAAGTAATTTGAAAGAAAGTTAAAACAAAGAGAGTTATTGGCTGTTGCATCTACTTCTTCGATAGATAGCTTGGAATATCTTGAGAATTCGTATGAGGAACAGATTTCGAACTCTGAACTTAGTACTCGGATTCCTTGCCCTGAAAAAAGTTCTAAAAGAGGCACGAAAAGTTTCATAACTCCTAAACTGGTAGCAGCTTTAGATCGATGCCAATTAAGCATAAGGGACTCAGTTTACATTCTCCATGCGGTTGTAGAAGCGCTTGGTCTGAACAGCGATGATTTCCCTATTAACAAATCCTCGATTCAGCGAATTCGGACTCAGGCGAGAAAATCCAGGGCAGAAGCAATAAAAACTGACTTCCAGAATAACTTGCCTGACGTAGTCACAGTCCATTGGGATGGAAAACTATTACCTGGATTGGATGTACGAAGTTCAAAAGAAGAACGCTTGCCAATTATTGCTTCATTTCACGATACAGAACAGCTTCTTGCAGTACCAAAATTAGAGAGTTCTTTTGGAAAGCATCAAGCTAAAGCCATTTCAACTGCACTCTTTGACTGGAACCTCCATGATAAAGTACAGATAATGTGCTGCGATACAACAGCTTCAAATACTGGCCGTTTCTGTGGAGCTTGTCCTATTTTGGAGCAGACTTTAGAAAGGGAATTGCTGCGTTTTGCTTGTCGTCATCATATTTATGAATTGGTGCTTAAAGCGGTTTTTGAAACCAAGGTAAAGCAAATTACAAGTAGCCCAGATATTCCAATTTTCAAAAAGTTAAGAGATAATTGGGAACATATTAACACCGATAACATTGAGCCACCTCTCGATTTCGTTAAAGCACATATTGCTGAGACAAACATTACATTTTTGTTAACTTTTTATAAGACTGAACTGGAAAAACCTTTTATTAGAGACGATTACCGCGAATTGGTTGAACTATGCGTTGTGTTCTTAGGAGGAGATACACAGAATAAACTAAAACTCAGGCCCCCCGGAGCTTTGCATCAAGCGCGATGGATGGCGAGAGCAATCTATTCTATAAAAATATGTTTGCTTCAATCGCAACTTAAAATTACTGCAAATGACAAAAATGCTCTACAAGATGTTTGCTTATTTATCGTCACCTTGTATATTAAACCTTGGCTCGAATGCACACTTGCAATTAAAGCACCTAACCAAGACTTGTGCTTTTTGAAAGCTCTAAAAGAATATGAGAAAGTGGACGCGACAAGTTCCAAGGCATCCATAAGCAAGTTTGTTCATCATTTATGGTATTTGTGTGAAGAAACAGTCATGTTATCACTCTTTGATGAAGAAGTTGATTCCAAAACCAAGACAAAAATGATTAATAATTTAAACAAAGACGAAAGTTCAGATTCCGCTAAACGCTATCTCCCATCGAAGGAAGAAATTACGCAAAATATGTTTGGCAAGCTTAATATTTTCTTGTTTCTTTTTTCAAAGTTTCGTGGCTTAGTTTTTGCATATTTAAACTGTTTTTTCTTTCTTACAGAAATGACGCTGGATGATTTTGTGACTCAAAGAAGCAAACAATTTCTATCTCGACTGCAGATCGACGAAAGTTTTCTTCGGGAAGATGTATCTTCTTGGGGTGACAATCCTGCTTTTTTTGGAAGCTAGAAGACAAATAAGTCGTTTGAAGGTCGTAAATGACACTGCTGAAAGAGCTGTTAAATTAAGGCAAGATTTTAATGGACTTATCACGGCTGAAGAAGAGCAAAAACAGTTTTTGTTGCGTTGTGTTCAGGAACATAGAAATCTGTATCCAGACTGTAAAAAAACTACACTAAAGTTACCCTAATTAATTATTTATTTATAATATAGTTTGTATTTAAATAAAAGTTTATGTTGATCTTATTTTATTTTTACTCATATTTACTTTATTTGTTGCATTTTTATTAGTTTTGGATCAAACCAAAATGTTAGGCCAAAACACCATTTTCTATTAAACTTTAGAGCTCGGTCGGCACGGGTTGCAATCATGCTACAAATATGAAATTTCATATTTAAGTACATTTTAGCATTTTTAAAAAAAGTAAAGGGTATGCGTTTCGAAATTCTAAAAAAAAAATTTTTTTGCCATATAAGGGACACCCCCTAATCTATATAGTATATAAGTAGTTAAGAATTTTTGGTAGAAGCAGTAGAGAGATGTGTAGTGTAATATGATACACTAATGCATCCACAAATGTATCAATAAGTCATTCCTTTTCAATATCATGAATTCGATACCATAAAACCCATAAATTGTAAACTAGCAATATGCTAGCACTTATGAACCTACGTACATTTCAAAACGTAAGATCGTTTGTATACATTATCAAATGTTTTACATTTGTAGCACGAGTTACGCCACCCTAACATTCACCATAATATCATCATAAATACTTACCTCATCATAAATTCATTATTTTTGCAAAAGATCAGTTTCCAAATTTTTAAACTTTAGTCTAGACCTATAGTCATCAATTTTTGTCATTCTGAAGTAACTTGTACACGCTGCTTAATCAGCGTTAAATAAAAACCAAATTATACATTTTAACGTAAACTTGAGTAGTCCATTTTCGAACCTTGTAGTAACAACATCTCTTGCAAATAATAAAGCTATATTCACATTAAACTTGTTTTTTTTTTTTTTTGTCATAAATCAATAAAATTAACATAAGTCACGCGACTCATGTCATTCCCACGAGCCAATGTCGCATGTGTGTGGTCTGGAGTAATTTATGACATGATGATCGATACATTTGGGTTGCATTAAGTAAGTAATGATGTAAATACATAATATCACATGGCGATCCTTCGAAAAAAAATCTAGGGGATTTAGAAGATATATTGTCAGCCGACCAAAGTTTGGATCCTACTGAGGATTTTCAGGACGAATTGAATCGATTATTCGAGAAGACCTGCAGGAATGTTGAGGATCTTCTAGAGGAATACGTGCCGCAACCAATCACCTGCACGAAACAGGCACCTGACTATATACCAACGAAGATTGGGACAATCGATAATAGAGGACCGAAACCACGGTCAATCGAAGATTTCTACGGGAAAAGGTGACCAGATACACCACCGATCCCAAAAAAACGATGACCAATCGGAGGTCGGAAAACCAAATTGAAACGAGAACGGGCCGAGCTATACCGCCTTATCCGCATATCAACAGGCGAGCAAAGGAGATTATTTCGCGAAAAATTAGAGGAACTCAAGTGGCAGCAAAAATGGGGAATAGCTGCTCAAACATGAATACAAACATCGTGGAGGAATACAGACAATCTATTGCGGCTACCGCAGTATTTTTTATAATAATAATAGTATTTTATTTGTACAACAGATATAACAAAGAATATCTAGTAAAACGGCTTAACCGTAATATCACTGTATAAAAAAAAGAAGAAAAAAAGGGTATTATAAAGTACAATATTGTAAAACATAATATAGTATGGCTAAAACTTTCTGCGTAGTTGATGGATGAATTACAGAAATTAATTTCTGAAAATGAACAGACCTTGAGGAATTTAAGAAAATCAAGAAACTTGTATACTGTGACAACTCTATTGGAAGAGATTAACAAATTAAAATTAAATAAAGAAAGATTCAAGTATTTAACTAACAAACTGAGCAACAAGGATGTCAAAATTCTCGATTTAAAATTAAAATTTAGAGCTGAATCATCCATTTTCGAGGGTGAACTTTTGTTACAATTAGCTAAACAAAATTATCCAATAGACGATATTCAAGACATTAACGAGGACCACGATTTTGAAGAATATGTGGAGCAAAGTTTGCCATTATTTGAAGACAAATTAACCATGGCTGAATTCAATTTAGAAACCGCTATGAAAATAATTCCTGTCTTTGACGGAAAATTTAAGGAATTAGAATCATTTTTAAAGATTGTACAACTTTTAAGAATTATCTCTCAAACAAGAGGCATAATCAATCCTCATTGATTTTGTTAAATATGTTAAAATTAGCTCAACGGTCAGACTTCCGCTCACCGATGTCACAATCCTGTCTTTTCAAGATTTGAAAATAGCATTGAACAAAAAATACAAAAAGAAAAGAACGGTCCCTCAAATACATACAATTTTAAACAATACTACGCAGAGAAAATCAAATGTTGTCGTATATAAAGATAAGATACTAGCATTGGTTGATGAATTAAATCAATTACAAATTCAAGATTTAGAGAATCAAGCAATCACCGAAAATGAAAGGAGAATTATAACGCACATGAATGATACGTATGCGTTAACTATCTTCAAGAATGGTTTGAACGACCAACTGAGAAATCCCAATTTTTCGGCGAGACCTAAGACTTTTGGGGAATCAGTGTGTCTTGAACTAGAAAATGCTGAACCAACACCAACCAATACGATGATGTATATTAATCAACGGGGAAACAAACTGAAGTCTATTTAAAGGACGTGTGTTTTATTCACAAAAAAAAAAAAAAAAAAAAAAACATTCTGAACCTATAATTGGCGCAGTCGGTCGTCCGAGTAAAGAACAAATTCAAACTAAATTATACAATAGTACTGCTGAATGCAATTGCATAAGGTTTATTTTCTCTAAGTTCGCGAAAGTAAATTCGTTAAATGTCAAAAAAGTGTAAGAAAATAGAAAATATCTACATGAACTTTGAAAATGATTAGTGTGTCGTTGCGAATATTTGTTTTGTGAAAAGTGTACAAAAAAAAACGAAATAAAAATTCGAAAAACAGTGCCACGTAAAACCATATTCAAGGACGAACTTAGGTAATTACAAAATTTAATTTACTAAAAAAGAGGTGATCCAACCAGAAGATATCCAAAATTACACAACCCAACAATGGTGACTCCAAATAATGAACAGGGAAGATGAGGACCATTTAATTACGCTTCAGCTCTTAGGACACTGGAAGTAAATCCATTTAAGTTCGCATCCAAGTTGCTAACTTACGATAGGATCGGAAGGATCGTTGTAAACATGGATTGACAACGTCGAAATCTTTGTTGCTTCATTATCTGGATATGATCAGTTATTGCATTCGATTGTCTTTAATATTTTGCGCACAAAACTTGTAACTAGAGCGCAACAAATCATAAATATCAAAAGTTATATAGATCAATGCAGTCAGTTCAATGGAGAATTTTGGAACCAAAAGAATTAGTTTACTTATACTTGATGATTTGAGATTAACAGAATTTCGCACGAATGTACTAGATTTTTCGAACGAAATAATAAACATATTACAGCGAATTAATACTAAATCAGAACTTGAAAATAGGTCTAGTGAAAAAGAAGGAATTAAAAGAATAGCATAACATATTTTATTAAATAAAATGATAAAGCCAGTTCGTAGAGTGTTGTTCAGTAGAAACCCCATTACATTAGTAAACGCTCTTATAATACTGACTGAGGGTGATTATTTACATTATAAAAAAATGTCAAGTTTAGCTTCTAAACAAGAAATTCAAGTAGTACTGTACAATAAAGATGGGCTCCAGCCCTAAAAATATTTTTTTAATACAAACCGGCATTTTTTAAATTAACTTATACAAACAAATCTAAATTTTCGGCAACAGGCCTCGGAATTGGATAAAACTTATTTTATATACAAAAAGCATCCAACAGATTACCATTAATGTTTTTAATAGATACCGATGCACTGACTAGCTCCATTTGCCCTGGATTAAGGAAATACTTTCCGAAAAGAAAACTATTTACCATTAATTCCCTGACGTAGACATTCTCTAGGTGAAGGATACCAGCCTGCTCCAGGTGGTACTTCAGCACGAACTGTGAAAGTACCCATTTTATCGAAAGACCTTAATTTCAAAAAATTTTTGTAAAAAAAATCTTCGTGAATATGCATCGGATTGAATTGGATTTTTTTTTTGCCACGATACTGGTTAGTACTCGATTAGACGCATGTATCTCGGTTAGTAATCGATTAGACGCATGTATCGATTAGGATATAGATGCTATGATATATGCAGAATACTTGGGGTCAGCAAGAACACAGTAAAGAAATGGTTAACCCTTTGCACCCGAACGGCGCCTCTCAGGCGCCATCCTTTTTATTACTGCAACTCGAACGGCGCCCGAGAGGCGCCATTACTATTTATGATAATATTGCACCATATGCATGCGTGCATGCGTTGTAAATTTTTTTACTAGGAGTGTGTGAGATTAGTCCATGGACATGGTGAACACTTAGATCCTGCAGTGTTAACACTGAAGCGTTTCAGGGAACATCGTAGCAAAATTTTTGATGCTCTGTTAAGTAAAAACACTGATAAGCGAAATCGAAACAAACGTTTGATATTCTGTTAAGCGAAAGCATTGGTGTTTAAAATCACTTTTTTTGTGTGTAGTATCTTTTTGAAATACTTTTACAAGCGAGAGTAAGTGAATTGTGAACTTATCAAAATATTTTACTATTTCAAATTTAGTCCATTTAAGGCCATAAAAATGGAATCATTGGACGAAATTTGTAGCAGCGAAGATGAGTTTGATCTGAATGAACATAAAGAAGATAGTGATCAAGATAATAGAAGTGAAGAAAGTGATGAAGTATTTGGTACAAGAAAAAAAAAAATAAGAATAATAGAAAGCGAAAGTGATGATTCTTCTGATTCAGACGTTAGAGAAGAGGAAGATAGTTCTGAATGGGAAGATGTCACTGAATCTACAGAAATACCTGAAAGAATACAATTTAGAAGTGGTGAAAAATCTGCAGGTCCCCATGTTAGTGCAAATGTCACGGAACCATTGGATTTTTTTAAATTATTTTATACCGACCAGCTAATTGATACAATTGTCACTGAAACAAATAAATATGCACATAATAAATTGAAAGATAAAGAGTTATCGAAAAAGTCTATGTGGATAAACTGGAAAGAAACAACAACACAAGAATTCTGTGCATTCCTAGCGGTCATCCTTAATATGGGAACCATGCCGCTTGCAAATATAGCACAATATTGGTCGACGGATGGAAATAGTCGAATTCCTTTTTATCCGAATGTATTTACACGAGACAGGTTCACTCAAATTTTTTGGATGCTGCACTTGAAAACAATTACACCTAGAGCTACAAATGTAAAAACTCGCTTACAGCGGGTTAGTAACTACTTGGAAGAAATAAATACTAAATTTTTGGAACATTTCGTTCCTGGCCAAAATATATGTGTCGATGAATCCGTTGTGAAATTTAAAGGTAAATTTTGTTTTATTACTTATAATCCTCATAAACCGACAAAATGGGGAATAAGGATTTATGTACTCTGCGATTCAGAAACAGGATATATTTGTGGGTTTCTTCCATATTATGGTAGCATCACAACCGAACAGTTGATAAGACCTGACCTCCCGGTGACTACCAGAATTCCGTTACACTTATATAAAATGCTACTAAATTCTGTTCCCGGTGCACAAGGCCACCACATGTTTACAGATAGATATTATACGAGTCTTGTACTAGCCGAAGAATTATATAAAATCAAGTGTCATTTAACTGGCACAATACAAACCAACCGGAAAGGAATGCCGTTTGCTATAAAGAAACCAAAATTTGGAAGAACAAAGACAGTAGCATATCGGAAAAATAATACTATGATCCTGGCTTGGAAAGATAAACGGGTTGTGACCATGATGTCGAATTGGTGCAATGCTGACATGACTACCGTAAAAAGGTTTCAACGAGGTGGTGTTGAAATTGCTGTTAAGAAACCAAACGTTATTCTAAAATATATTGAATTTATGGGGGGCGTTGATCGTGCCGATCAATATACATCTACGTACTGTTTTATGCGGAAATCCTTAAAATGGTGGAGAAAGTTATTTTTTTGGGGATTGGAAATATGTGTAATCAATTCCTATATTTTATATAAAATGGTGAAAAAGCAGAAAAACGAGCGCCCAATCAGTCATTACAAATTTGTGAAATTATTAGTGGATCAGCTAAAAGGAGATTATCGACAAGATCGTGGAGCTGGCCGTGGTTCGACATCTGCAACTACCGATAACAGTATCCGATTAAATGGTAAGCTACATGTGATGCAAAAAGGAAAAAAGAAAGATTGTAGAGTGTGCTCTGACCGAACGACAAAGATAAGCGGAAGACGTGAAACGGTGTATTACTGTGACACATGTCCTGAAAAACCCAGGTTACACCTTGGAGAGTGCTTCCTCAAATATCACACTAAGGAAAATTATAAAATTTAATATTAAAATATTATGTTTGTAGTATGTAAATAAAAATGAAATATGTTAATAAACTACTTTTGTTTAAAATACTTATGTTTGATGTATTACAATTTTTTATTAAAACTACTGTCGGGTAGCTGAGTACCCATACTAAAAAATGGTTCGGGTGCAAAGGGTTAATAACGAGGAAGGAAACATGGGGAATTTGCAAAGAAGTGGTCGACCATCGATACTAAGCATAAAGGTAAATTCGAATATTGCCTGAAAAAAGACCAGGCGTGGAAGCGAAAACAGTGACGATACGGCTTAACAGCTCTCCGGATATTATAGTCCGGGAGGTAGCGTTGTAAATCATCAAATCATTTCAGTTCGATTAATTTTTATCTTAAATGATTCCTCTCGGGTACTTGTTTGATGATTTCAACGGTAGCCGTCTCAACATTGGTGGATGTGGTAAGGAAAAAATTTGTATGATGTAAATAAGAATTTATTTAAAAATCATTTCAGCTCATTTGATATTTTATGAGATGAAAGTTTACTTAATCAAAAAAAAAATATGAGATACGTCAGCTGCGTGGATAATGGGGGATTAATCGTCAGTCAGATATATAAACATGTTTAAAAAATAATTCATTAAAAACTATTTCAGCTTCAATGAAACTTGCATCCCTGATTCTTTATATTATTAAAAATACAAAAATAATCGTCAGCTATTTTTTCAAGCGGGGAAAGATCGTCAGCTGATGGATTATAAGTGCTGAGCGAGTATTTAATACACGTAGATTATCATATAATTAATGAACTAACTGACGATCTCTCCCCTCTATCTTTACAACTGACGTATATTTTTATTTTATTTAATGTTTGAATAAATTATTTTTGAAGTGTACCGAAAAGCAACTCACACGGAGAGAACAATCCCGAGCACATCGAACCATTCACAACAACTAAAGGTCTCCCCATACAGAGCTATGATTCACCGAATGCTCGATTTGCCGCTAAGTAAGGAAGCTAAAGAAAAAGAATGGCAGTACATCGTTGAAACAGCGAGATTAAACGGATTCAAACGCTCGACGATCAGGAGAATGGCACAGAAGATCCAAAACACCAGACAGCGACAGGAGCGATCAACGTTACCAAATGCAAGCACGGAAAGGATATACTGGAAGGCACTGACCTACCATAAAGGTATCAGCACTCGGATAAAAAGAAAAATCAATCGGCATAATTCCGTGCAACTAACCGAATCAAGCAGCAAAAACCAGCTTAAAAACATACTCGGATCAACGAAGGACAAACGGGAAACACAGGAAAAATCTGGCGTTTATCGCATAGAATGTTCCACCTGCAACGAAGTGTACATAGGGCAAACGAGGAGACTTATTGGCACGAGAATCAAGGAGCATCTAAGCATCTAAGCGAAGCAGCAACAGCAAAGAAGAAGGGAAGAGCTTCAAATTTCAAGTCTGCGGTAGCGGAACATATGATCACGAAAGGGCACGACATAACAATGGGGGATGCAAAGGTCATCAAGGAAGCTAGGGACAACGTGAGTTGGATGTCATAGAAAGCCTCGCAATAAGCCGGGAGAAGAAAAAGCTGATGAACCAGGATGAGGGAAATTGCAGGTCTTGGTTATTCCAACTAAGTAACAATCTCTTTTCAAAACGTTGAAAAATGTAATTAAAAAATCTTTATCTGCTCATATCTTCACTAATTACCCGTTGAAAATTACGTTTTATTGCTTTTATTCGGTTAAGTACGTTTAGACCTGTTAGTACATAAGCTGAAATTGTTATAGAAATTAGTTAAGTCGCTGAAGAAGACCGAACGATTACGGTCGAAAACCGGTTTCGAGAAACAAAATTAAAAGGAAGCTTTTATTTATTTGCTTACGTATATTTTTATTTTATTTAATGTTTGAATAAATTATTCTAGCAATTTCAAGTGACTTGAAATTAATTATCAACTTTTTTTTATTACTTTCTATCTATTTTCAATTGTAGTTATGATACGTTTTCCAATTACAGTATATATATTTTTCATTTGTATTACTATTTACGTAGAGTTTCTACCAACATTAAAGTGGACGATTTTCTATCTTTTCTACCTGGACTACATGTGAGTTTCTATGTTAATTGTCTGAGCCCTTACTGGGGGTTCTCAGGTCTCTTCAGGATTCATCTAAGCAGAAAAATTGGAGGGATCCATTAGTCCAGCTGCCCTTGTGCACATCGTGTCGTTGCTCTGTTTTATTATTTGCTTTGATTTTGCTGCTTTCGACGCGTCTACTTGAAAAACGTTCAAAATGTCGAAACAAATTAAACTATTTTGTGTATTTTGTTTGAAGAAAAATGAAACTTTAAAATCTTTTTGTGAGAATATTTTAAAAAGATCCAATGAGATTTTAGTTATTCGTAAAGAATATAATTTAAGTATGAGTGACGCTAAAGTTCCAAGTGAAATGAACGATTTTCAAAAATATCACCCCAAATGTTATCGTGCATTTTCTGCGTTACCAAGTAAATATAGACCACTTCTTAAATCTGAAACTTCATCAGGATTAAGGTAAGTTATATGAATTTGGTTATTTCTATGAGTAAAAACATTTCGTATTTTTATAAGTAAATTCATGTGTAAACATTGCCACGCCAATGGCGTTAAAAATGAGCATGTCCTTGAAATACTGTACTGTACTGTAATTGTACGGAAGACTGTAAGAATGAGGATATTACTGCTGATCTTGATAAAAAAAGAATAAAAAAACATTCAATACAGAGGCAAAATTTAGTTGAACGTATAAGAGAAAACAATCCAGTTTCGAAAGATTTGGACGAAAGATTATTATTTAATATATCTACAGGCCAAGCAGCACCAGACAATATTGCCAATTTCTTACTCAATATTGAAACCTTAGGAAATACGCAGCGTGAATCTTTTATTAATGAATGTAGCATTGATATAGAAAGATTTGAAAAAACAATAAAGAAAAATAAATTACTGACTTTTGCCAATATGATACAAAAGAAAAAAATGAATGTTGCAGGAAAAATCGTTGAAGTACGAATGCAGCGCGATTTGTTTGGCCACTTATTATTATTATCAATACAGACAACACTAAACATAGATGCAGTTTTCACATATCCCTTGACGCCAGTTCCATTAGCTATGTGCCACTTGGATGGAATGATTTGCAAAACAGATAAATTTGCTTTACTAAAATGCTTAGAAGAAAATCTTGAATCTACTGCACCTGAAGCATGCGATGTTATAATTTATGATGGTTCCTTTATTTTGAATTCGATGACGGATGTCCCATCAACATTTGGAAATATTTCTAAAAAATTACTAACAATTTTTACTAGCACCACTGCCCACACCATTATAATAGTATTTGATCGCTACTGTTGTCCATCCATAAAAGATCATGAAAACTCTCTCAGAGGTACAATATCAGGTGAACATTTCAATATCAAAAGCTCCGAACAAATGCGACCTTCAAATTTCACAAATGAATTAAAGAATATTAATTTTAAGGATGCATTGATCAAATTCATATGTCAAGACTGGGAAAATGATCATATGATTCCATTTATTGGCGGAAAAACCATCTATTTCAATTATGAGACATGCTTTAGATATGAAGTACGAAATGAGAAAATAGTCAAAAGTACAGCTCCTGAATTAGGTTGTAAATTTCACAAAGAAGTTAATACAAAAATGGTCTTTCATGTTTGTCATCTAGATTATGATGCACAAGTTACCCTAAGATGTTCGGATTTAGATGTGTTGATTATTTTATTAGGCAATATGCAGCATGTTAGAAGTAATGTACACATTAATATTGATTTAGGAACTGGCAATGCTCAACGATCTATAAATGTAAACAGATTATATGAAAATCTCGGAGAAGAATTATGTTTATCACTGCCAGGTTTCCATGCGTTCACTGGATGTGATTACAATCCTGCATTCTACCGACGAGGGAAGAAAATTCCGTATAAAATCTTAAAAAATTCAACAGCCTATATCAAAGCTTTTTCCACACTTTCAAATATCAAAAACTTCGATATAGATGAAGTCAAGGAAACTATTGAAGAATTCGTTAGCAGAATATACGGATTTAAAAGCATAAATAATGTGAATGTAGCACGAGTTGCTACATTCACGAAAGTATACAATATGAACCTAAAAACAGATGTTTTTACTTTTAAAATCACCATTGATGGAGCGACATTCCCACCATGCAAGACGGAATTACACCAGCAAATTTTGAGGGCAGCATATGTCGCTTACATCTGGAGCCATGCACATGTACCAGATCTATTTGAAATTTCTCCAACTAACTATGGATGGGAAGAAATAGAAAATAAATATACCTTCAAGTGGTTTGACGGTGATCAACTTCCACCGAGTATCACTAGCGTGACGGGTGCTGTCAACACTACAGGTATTTAATGATTTCTGACATTTTTCACGACAAATTATATATTGATAAAAAAAAAATAGACAAATTAATAAAAACGGGATTTTTTTTACAGAGAACACAGAAGGAGTTCAAGAAATTGAAATTAATGAAGATATCCAAGCAGCAGAATACAAGGAACCTGAAGAGGAAGAAGAAGAAATAGAAGAAGATGAAAGAGCCGCTGACTGTACAGATGACAGTGAAGAAGAAAGCGATTATAATTCTGATCCATCAGAAGATTCGAGTGATTATGAATCAGAAGATTGTAATGATTAAAATAATTATAATAATTAGAAATATTTTAACGTATGCTCATTATCGATGAGTAAAATAAACACAATTTAAATAAACACGATTTAAATTTGATTAAAAAAATTATATAAATATAATAGTCAATTAGTTGTAGGTCACTTGAAATTTTTAATAAACGTCATTTAAATATTAAATTAAATGAAAATATACATCAGCTAAAAATATAAGAGGGGAAAAATCGTCAGTTGATCTGTAATTGGAAAACGTATCATAACTACGATTGAAAATAGATAGAAAGTAATAAAAAAAGTTGATAATTAATTTCAAGTCACTTGAAATTGCTAGAATAATTTATTCAAACATTAAATAAAATAAAAATATACGTCAGTTGTAAAGATAGAGGGGAGAGATCGTCAGTTAGTTCATTAATTATATGATAATCTACGTGTATTAAATACTCGCTCAGCACTTATAATCCATCAGCTGACGAACTTTCCCCGCGTGAAAAAATAGCTGACGATTATTTTTGTATTTTTAATAATATAAAGAATCAGGGATGCAAGTTTCATTGAAGCTGAAATAGTTTTTAATGAATTATTTTTTAAACATGTTTATATATCTGACTGACGATTAATCCCCCATTATCCACGCAGCTGACGTATCTCATATTTTTTTTATTAAGTAAACTTTCATCTCATAAAATATCAAATGAGCTGAAATGATTTTTAAATAAATTCTTTTTTACATCATACAAATTTTTTCCTTATCACATCCACCAATGTTGAGACGGCTGACGTTGAAATCATCAAACAAGTACCCGAGAGGAATCATTTAAGATGAAAATTAATCGAACTGAAATCACCCGAAAAAATGCAACGCTACCTCCCGGACTATTAAATTTTATGTGAAACATTTAGTAAACCACTTTTAGAGTGTAAAGAAAACGAAGGAGGACATACTTCTTACTAATTATTTATTATATTACCTAATATGTGTAGTTTAGAATAGGTTATAATATAAAACTTTATATTAATATTTAATATAAAGTTGATTGCAAGAGAAGTGACCGTGATTATCGTAAGCAAAATGAAAAATCAAGTTTATTTTCCTCGGTGGTTGCAGTGTGAGTGAAAGAAGAACTTAGGAGCCATTCACTCTAAAACAGTTCGAAGGATTGTGTAGGATACACCGTGCTACAGTACAAGATGTCGAATAATAAAGAGGTTGGAGTTTGCAAAAGAACTAGATAATCAAAAACGATGAGTTCTGGATGCATGTACCCTTCTCTGACAAGAGCAACATTTTTCAGTCGGATGGCCACAAACTAGTGTCTCTTCCTCAATCAGGCGACTCAAATCCGATCGAGCTTTTGTGGGGAGAACTTGAAAGACGTACTCGTATACGCAAAAATAATTTTGTATCAAAACTCAATTCAGGGAAGTTTTTTAGGAAGAATGGATCGAAATTGGAACTGAAGTAAAAAGGTTAGTTTTATCAACGCCAAATAGATTAAAGGAAACGATTGGAAGAAAAGGCTGGCCAAAGAGATGCTATAACCTTGTATTTGACTTCAATTTGAAGTGTGTTAGGAATTGAAAGAAAATTTGGGAAACTGTGTTTCATTATTATTATTGTTTAAGTTAATATTTTTGTCTAAGTAATTTATACAATTTATAAAAAGGACATATGAAGGAATTTTTTCGTATAAAAGTTTGATCAAAATATTATTTGTGTTTAGTCGCAAGTCTTATTTTATTTATAAGTTTTAACTGTGTAAATTTAGTCCATCACTGTATGTAAATAGTATTGTAGAACTGAGAGAAACTTAATGCAATATAAAAATATTGAATTAAATATTAAGCAAATAGTACTGTTTAGTATAGATAATTGATATGTGTAAATGTTTATTTAGGATAAGGTGTGTATTCTCATTGTGTGGGCAATGTGTTACGGGTTAAGGATAGTTTTATTGTTTCAGCGTTGAATGCAAGTTAACGACGAATCCCGAGAACCTACCTGCATGAGCACGCGAAATGTGCAGCATTGCACTTTTTATGGGAACACACTCTTATGGAAAAAAATATGCAACAGCGAAATTCCCAGCCATATGCGAGTCATTAGATTTAGTAATTAACGATGAATTCCGAGACTCTATGTACTTGAAGAAACTACCTGGATGAGCACGCGATATGTGCAGCATTGCACTTTTCGTGGAAGACAATTTAATGGAAAACATATACAACAGCGGAATTCCCAGGCATATGCGAGTCGGCGAAATTAGAGTATTTAAGTTAGAAATTAGTGAAAATAAGTTGCGTTGTGTTTTGCTTTTCAATAAATGAAGATCAGGGATCCGACCCTGTTTAAAAGATTGTTTTTATAAAATCTCTCGTCGTAAAAAAATAACTTGCATTGGTAATTACGGATATGTTTATTGGTTTAGTATGGGCAATGCATTCAGTGTCGGAATGAATTATTTATTACGGTTCAAAGATATGTTATTGATATGTTGATGTTATGATATGTTATATGTTGTTAATGAATTGAGAACATTGTTAATTAGGATACGTAAAAATAAAATTGATGGTTTGTGGTAAAATGCAAGAATGTAGAAATTTTATGATTTTATGAGGCGCAGGAAATCCCACACAAGGAGAATTCTTTAGGTTAAGTTAGTATATATGGAAATCAGTTGTATAATAAAGTTCAGAGTAAGATCAGAATTCAACGTGTTTGGATCTATCAGCTAAGCGCATATCAAGTTTCCTGGATTAGGGTTTCCCAAGCCAGTCGACAAACGAAAATTACCGTTACCAAATAGAGAACTCGTAGAATCTGGATTAGAGCTTCCTAAACCAGTGTACGCAGCCATCCATCGGTAACCGGATAAAAAGAGTTTTTACCAGGCCCATTGCCGATCACGACAATTCCGGTATAAACAAGTACCTCACCTCACGCGCCTAGAACTATCATACGATAAGGCGGATTGGAGCCTAAAATATGAAACGCTCCCGCGGTATGAAGAAGTGAGTGCGTACACGTTCATAGTCGACTACAGCCATGGGGGGCTTCATGGCACGTAATATGGGGTGGTCAGAGTAAGGGAACATTTTGCCTGAAAAGAATTCTTGGGGTTAAGGGATGCGGGTAAGAATCAAGGATTTCAGAGGAGGAAAGAAATTAAATGTTTTCAAATTTCTTTTCTCTTTAAATTTTAATTTTCCATTTTATGTTTTTATTTATTAATGTGTGTGCGCGTCCGAGGACCTGCGTTTCCGGATGGTGGAGGCCCAGAAAGTGGACGGTGAAATGAATGAAAGTATGTGAACTATTCCAAGGGTTTCTGATGTTCATCTGAGCTCTGATTCAAACTCATAAAGCATTAAATTTTCAGTCGACCCAGAGCCAACAAGGATGGAAGGTAAATGTTTGAGGGAAGATAGCAGAGTAAAAAATAATAAATGGTGTGCATCCGCTACGCTCAACCGCTCAAACCAGAAAAGGATGACGAGCTCTCGCCCCCCCCCCCCCAAAAAAAGTGGGTGTGAGCAATGTCAGCCACACCGACTTCAGGTGCGGCATTCATACCCTCTAAGGAGAATCCAGTCACCCCCTTTGTCAATCGTTAACGCTCCGTCTTAAAACTCATCTAGTCGAAATCCACGGAAGCGACAGTCAACATCACTCACGGAAATGGGAGGGTAGAAAGATAAGGAAAGAATACTTTGGGGTGCCTGAGCGATGGTGCAGTGTGCCAGAGCAAAGATTTCATTTTTATATCCAGAAGAACTCCAAAAACGAAATCTCTTCAACTAAATGGATGGGGCAGTCTTCTAAGTACATGGCATGGGTCATGAAACCGCCATTCAGCATCGATAATGGTGACATTTATTTAATTATCAGATGTTTACAAATCTGTCGACGATGTCATCAATTGAAATCCAAATTTAATAATCAGTTGTTTATTTTAATCTGGATTATTGAATGGAAAATATTATTTACTCAACAAAGTCTAAAGAAGATATCCCGTTGAAAGGTTGTTTCCGCTGACGGGATTTTGTCTTTCGCGTTTGGCCGTGAATTTGATTCGAATATTATGTCTTCGGACCGGATTCGTGGCCAGGTGTGGAACACGCACCTGCAAATTTTTTGCGGGCGTAAAATTGCTGACGCTTGCAGCATTCTTGCTGCCGCTATTCTCCCGTCGTCGGCGCTTGGAATGATGAGTGGGGTAGTTCAGTCAGACTCGTGTTGAGAACACAAACAGTCATTAAACAAAATTTAACGTGTATTCGTTCTGCCAATTGAAGACTATAGCCTTCATTTTATATTTTTCTTGTTAATTCTCTGCTAATAAATGCTCGTTCTAATTCACTTCTCTTTTCAGTTCAGTTAGTAAAAATATAATATCAGTTTGCAACAACACCATAGTTAAGAAGCTAACTAATTAAATTTATTTGAATACGCTTTGTATGTATAAATACAATTTTGTTTATTGATCCAAAAAATGGGGAAAAGGTAGAGGCCGGGACAAAACAGTCCCTACGCAAACAATCTTAAAAGGATATAATTTAGATTATCATTAATTTTAAAGATTGTGGTGATTGGTTATTGTTCATTTGACAGGATGAATGAGTAGTTTAGATGTTCATGTATTTACTTAAATTAAATACTATAAATACTAAAAGATAGACAGTAATCGAAGCAGTATTTGTCGGGTTAAATAATGTCGATCTCTTAAAACCGTTCTCAGCTGCTCGTTAAAATATGAGATTTTATAATAAAACACTTTGGCGTTTAATTCGTTGCAAATAACTCATAAAGAGTAGACGAAACCACTCCCGTTCGAAGCCATACGACATGTTACACTCTTCAGCATGAACCGAATGATATTTGAGCACGTAGTTCTTAGAAGAGTTTTCGTGTTGACAGTTGTATTATTGGAAATGTAATTTAAGCATGGAATGAAAAAAAAAATTTCCAGCAGTTACTAAGCGAAAATAAGTTGGTGACAAGTGTTTGATTCGAAACAAGGTAAGAGGAATGGGGTAATAATTAAAAACTAGATAATAGTAATAAAAAAAAGATCTGATATGAAATAAACACACCTGGGGTAACTGGTAGGTCTTCAGCGAAGAAAGAAGGAAGGATCACGAAAATTGCAAATTGAAAATACAAAATTGAAAATAATAGCGGCCGAAGGAAGTTACTTTACTAGGTGAAAAATTGACTAGCTGACCGCGCGGGCATGGGGACACTAACCAAATCTAGTTACAAATTTCAATTCTTGTTTCTTATATCTACTAATAACGAATATTTTTATGTATTATTAATTCTTTAAATATCGATCCAGTTGTCTACCCCATTTAAACAACGGAAAACGCAACAAACAAAAACGATAAGATGTAGAGCGCGTTCCGATTTTTAAAATTGTTTTAATTGAGTCATCATTGTTTTCATGCTGTTCTTGATTTCATTTAAATGTTTGAATGTAGCAATATAGAATTTCCCATTTTGCCAACTAAGATCCTCGGAAAAATGAATTTCCGAGTTTGGCTAACTAAGATTTCTTATTCACCTCATTTAAATGTTTAATTATATTTGGAAACAGTTTCATAAGGACATTATGTCGCTACGAATTTAACTATGAAACACTCTGAAACTTAGTCTGTCAGTCCCATTACATTTTTAACAAATTGATCCAATGGCCAAATATAATGACTGTCCGGAATTTTTTAATCGTAGGTTGCCTGGTGGGGCAAAGCACAACAGAATAATTCTTTTAACCTTGCAACAGGGATCTATTCTTTCACTTTGGACATTGTTTCACAAATTGGCGAAAATCACGTCCTTAAAGCTAACAACCCTCTAAAACCAGAATGTGGTAACTAGCCGGTTACTAACTGAATGTCGCGAAACAATTGAACGGAATGGCTCTGGTAAAGATGTAAACGATCCTCCCACTGTTGGCCGTGACTCAAAAGGAAAAAAACACGAGGAAGAAGTTGATACTATCATCTTTGTCAGATAGTAAGGGAAATCGTAAGTCCCATTTTATCTATAAGATGATTATATACGTTGATCTATTGGACGATGACCTACCCTAGACATAACTCACTCTTGATGAGCCGGTGTATTTACTGTATGGTGAGTTCCACCATCCACACTGGATCTCACCACACTTTGCTCCGTCTTAAGACATTGGATGTATGACAAGCCAATTTCCGTTGTATGTTTTTAATGAGATAATGACGATTTGAGTGGAGGTAAGTATTATATTTAATACTTCCAATGAATGATCAAAGACTGGTACACACCTTGTAAAAGAACTCAGAAGCGCGCCGAATCTATAACTATGGGTTTGGTTCGGATTTATTTGCAAGAGTGAAACCGTTCGAGGGAAGTTGATGGTTGAAGTTGATTGTTGGACGTCTGCCGGCTCCTTTTTGTGGGGTATCTGTGAAGTCTAGGGTTGCTTGTGGGTCTCTATGGGCACGAGCTGCAATTCTAATTTCTGCGAGCTTCCGTTACTGCTTTAACGTTACAATTTTATGTTTAGTTACTGAGCTACCATTAAAATTCCTTACCTTCCCCGTATTGCTGATTAGCAATGTCAGCAATAGTGTGGGCAATGTCAGCCACGCCGACTTCAGGTGCGGCATTCAAACACTACAAGGATAATACAGCCAACATCTTTGGCGACCCTTAACGCTCCGTCTCAAAACTTATCGAGTCGAAAGCGACGGAATCACTAGCTAACATCAGTCACGGAATCGAGAGAGGAGAAATATAAGGAAAGATTTGGCAAGATCATTTGGCATCGTCGCGATATTTACCTGAGCGATGGTGCAATGTGCCAGCAGAGGGGCAAAGATTTCATTTTTAAACCAAGACGAACTCCAAAAACGCAATCCTTTCAACTAAATGGATGGGGCAGTCTTCTAGTACATGGCATGTGAATCACATGTTCAAGACATACGACATTCACACTCTTCTAGCACGAACCAAATGACATTTGGGCACGTGGTTTTATAGAAAATCTGATGTAAGTATATAATGAAAAATATTTTTACCAGCATGTACTAAGCGAAAATAACTCGGTGATAAGTGTGTGATTCGATACAGTTTCTACGAAGTGTACACCATGTAGCCTTGTGGAGACGTAGTAGAGAAAGGTAGGTTTCGAACTCGGGGTATAATTTTAAGTGTTTGCAAAATTATTAATCAATTGCAATGGATCGGCTGTGTCAATGACCGCGCATATCGCGTGAATTCAGTGCATTACTATTTGGTGTGGATAATGCAAAATCATCACCGGTGAGTATAAGGGGGATAAGGGTTTTTTTCTGATACAACTTATAAGAAATATTCTCGGAAAAATTGAAGTCATTAGGACCAAAATTTTCCGAGTTATGGACAAGTATGTCTCTTTCTGACCGTCATTAAGCCATTAAGGCAACTTTTTGTACGGCAACTGTCTTATAGCAGCTACTCTTATCTGTTTCCTCCTTTCAAATTTCTACAGGAATGAATAGACTCACTTGTTCTATTAAAAGAAATATACCTGATTCTAAAAGTGTCATTTTGAAAGACTAAGCCTTGTTGTACATTTGAAGTAGAAGTTTATTTTATAATTTATATAATGAGTCAAGTTACAAGAGAATACCAAAAAAAAGATATTCGGAAAAATAGACCATAAAAACGAAAAAAGCAATATAAGCCTAAGCAACCCGAAAATTGAAAAAAGAGTTTCACTAGTTCGTCAGCAAAAAAAACGAAAATTGATGACGAAATCAATGTACTAGAGTTCTGTTCAGTATAAAATAATAGACTTCATGTTAGTGTTTACTGTGATTTATAATTTGGCGACGTGTTCTAAAATTATTGATAGTCAGGGGATTTACTTCCTTGTTCGGTGTAACTTCAGTCATAGGATATTACTCTGGCAAAGTCTTGCACATTTTTTGCAAAATTTCTTATTGTAAGCAATGTGAGTCTTGGAAACAAAAATGTACAACAACAGAATTTGAAGAGTGGTATAACGAGCATGTTGAGAGTAATGAATGCACCGCAAATCACGAAAGACCATTTGGCAATATATAAATGCAAGCAATACTCGCGTTGTTTGAACGCTCGAATGATAAATATGGAGTATTAAGTATTTTGGTTTAAAGGAAACGTTAATGTAAAGGGAACAGCTCGCGGCATTGTAAACGCGGATTGTTCGATTGTGGCGCGGTGGAAACTTGGTGGCAGAGCATTCACCTGGAGTGCCAGGTGTCCGGCTTCCGAGGCCAGCTCATCTCCTCTTAGTGCTCGGGATTTCTTGTTGGGTAGAGGAGTGGCGTCCACGCCCGTCTTCGACGGGGTTTTCCGGGACCTAAATAACCCCACCTCGGAGGTGTATTCTGTTAAACCCTCTTATTGGGCAACATTTTCTTTTACGCACGGCAATTTGGAATAGGAAAGGTAATACTAGCCACGCGGAGAAATTTAAATTCCGTAGAAAAAATAAAAGACGCAATTTCGGCCACTTTTCTGCATTACAGCTCAACGGATAATAATCCCCAACGTGAGACGTGTCCAAGTCGTGAAAACTCTTGGTGTGCTTGGCAACGAGCTGCTGACGAACTTCAATCTTTCCAGCATGATTATAGTCCACTTCCAGCTGACGTTTTGGAAGCCATGCGGCCTGTGTACGAAGTTTTGAGTAACGATGTTCTTCTAGAGCGTTGTGTTGGCGGATTTACGCAAAACAATAACGAAAGTTATAATCAACTCGATCAGAAAATAGCCCCAAAAACCCTTCATGCTGGTGCTAAAGTAGTCCAAATAGCAGCGAACGTTGCTGCTAGCATTTTTAACGACGGAAATTTGGCTTTATTTTTGAGCAGCTTAGATGTCAAACCTGGCCAAATAGCCCATGATTATACACGGAGGGTAGACGAGAACATGTCGTAGGATGGATGGAAGGGTGCTTTGGATCGTGCAGCAGCTGCAGGCGAGTTGCTTTATGGCGCTGGAATCGACAATTCTATACAAGTTGAAAAAGGAATCGTTTCTGAACGAAGGATTTTTGTTTTTCAATTACAAGTTATTTTTTAGTTAAACAAAAAGGCTCATTTTTACCGAAAATCAGCGTTTTTTTGGTTGCACCTTCACCAAAAATTTAAATTTTTTGAATGAATATGTTTTTAATTCCTTCGTTCAAATTCAAGATAAACTTATGCTAACTACTAACTTACTTTTTGTTTTTTTTTTAATTTCAGCTGAAGCAATTGTAAAATCTTATACGCGCGTCGGTGGAATCCTAGCGTAACACTCTGTAATTCGATATACGATAAAATTCCACTAGCGACTTGATTTATCAAGACGCTCACTGAACTATTCAATACATTCATTGAAACAAATAAATTTACAATACAATGTGTTTATTTAAACAAAAGAAAAAAAAACAAATACAAAAAAAAAGAGAGAAGTGAATCCGTCGCGGACTATTGGCAGACTCCGCATTTTGTTCTTCGTAGTTAACACCTAACCTCGGATGTGGTGGTGTTAGTACCTGACCGACATTTGCGTCACTCAAGTTCTTCGGAATAGTTTTATTGCATCTTATGAACTAAGAAAGTCTAGTTACATGCATAAGTGGGTTTTTTGTTGTCTATACTAAACATCGAATGTTAACTAAAGGGCTAGGTCTCTTAAATGATGTGCCATAAAAGGTACAATGAAAGATATTTTAAGCAAAAATACGATAAATCGATGTGGGAAAATACATGTTATAAACCCACGGAAAGTACATATTATGAAGGTACATATTTCTGGTTAAAACCATGTGTCTACAACAATGTTTATAACGTCATCCCTAGCTCTTTCTCTCTTACGGGTACTGATTCTTAACAGCAATCATGAGTTATCCTGACTACCGCATTGGATCTTTTTTTTCAGGTGACTCGAATCTCACCACTACCACTAGCTGATTTTTCAATATTTTATTTATGAAAACGTAGCAGAATATTCTTAGAATTATGCTAAAAAATGTACAAAATTTTTAAAAATATTAATAAATAAGGTGCTCTGTAATAAAAATCACAAAAATATGTTTTTTTATAGTATTTCAGACCCTTGTCCTCTTTAAAGGAAGAATAGACGGTTGTCAGGAATGTGAATTTAGAGTAAGTGAGACAACCGAAGTCTCGTCTTTGGTGGCGACGTGAGGGTCATCAAGGAAAATATTCTCGCTGTACAAAGAAACGAAACGAGACAATCAAACTGGACTCTAAGTCAATTGCTAATCTCTCCGGGATTAACTTAGTAGTTATAGCTGCTGGTAATGGTGGAGCAAATCATGATAGGATCGTCAGGTGTTCCATGTAAAATACAAGAAGTTCTGAACGAGAGCGCGAGGTATCTCATCAATTCCTGCACCTATTGCACCAACATTTAATAATAATGAAGTTTGTTTGATACAACAAAATTTAATTAATGTAGGACGAGCTGAACGAACGTAGGTTATAAATAAAATTGCATTAAGAACTGTAGATACCCTGTAGTTTAAAGTTCCAAACGTAACGGTCAATAAAAAATAAGTTAAGTTAAGTTAATTGCTTTTACAAAATGAACCTTCTAATCGTTCGAGTATTTGCACTGGGTTTATGCTGACGACTAGCATCATGCAATGAGAAAATGATACGCCCATAAAGCGACACTTTCTCCGTAGTAAATTGCGCAAACGCTCCAAAAGCACGGAACATATGTGGGCACATCCATCTTGCTCGGGCAAGACGTAATAGATGAGGAAACAGAATAGATGAGAAAATATCGGGCGACATCGGGGATACTATAAACGCAATTGGGAATGCAAGTTTCGGATCATCATGAACAGACTGAAACTCGTCTGAACATAGTTGGATAACTTTTAGGCAATAATGTGCAAGCAGTCTCAAATGTTATAATTTTTGCGAATAAGTTATTATTGAAGTGCAGATATTAAATTTTTCAAAATAAATTGAGTCTTTGGAGTGTCAAATGCTTTTGATTCTTCGTTTAGTTCAATATCACAGAAATATTTCCTTTAAACATATACTAAAATATTCAATGATTTAAAGTTTAAGTATTTTCAGAGTCGAAGTTCAATGCTGGAGGACAGACGAAAAAAAAAGGAAGACTAAGAAGAACAAACTGTTCCTTGCACTTTAATATATCGCTGTGGGCTTAATAATCGTTCACCGATTAGTTTATAGCCTGTCTTAAGAATAATCACTGCTGGTGAAACATTTTAATTACAGGGCGGTGTGTTCTTCTATCCATACTAGAGTACACCATTCTTCGCCTCAAATGAGTTATTTCGTCAAGTAACATATATCAATTATTTCTTGTTTTATTTGAAAGCAGAGTTGCGAGTCCATAAGTGATAAAGCGTGATTTATGCGTCGGTATGCATTTTATTCAATAATTCAAATGAAACATCAAAGACTCAGACTGGGGTCTCGAGACTAGAAGTTAAAGTTGCCCCCTTAAGATCCCATATAATTTAATTATGACGCGCACGTGTAGAATTGGGATCAACAAACCACAATATCCCAATTCAATTTCACGATCTCAAATGACTTAATATTCATAATTACGCGCGCGTGTAAAACTGTGTCCAATGAAGTCACAAAACTTGCAATATTGCAATTCGATTTCTCATATTGCATATTGATCTAGTTTACCTTGCGTATTGCGCCTATTGCACATTGCACTTGTTCAAATTTCGCAATCGAAAATTCAAAACAAGTGCAATTACTCGTATGACTTTTCCAGTTCAGCATTTCTTTTCTTTCTTTTGAATTTTCCATTGAGGAAAACTCAAAAGAAACGCGGAGTTGGTTTTTGCTCGCGACGCGGTACGGTTGGTTCCGACGTGGACTACCTTTTCAATACCTTTTTGTAAAATTAGAATAGAAGCAAGAATAAGTATTAAAATAAACTATAAAACTAGACTACCGTGTTTTTTTTTTCGAAACATACGGCAAGGGATCCATAATTACTAGACTCAGAGCGGGAGATCCGCTAAGTAAACTGTTACTCCGTGTTACTCAAGTTAAGTTCAGTTGATGGGCTGGAAATGAATATAAGTTAACGGCGTTAGTTTGATACGGTTCAAAAAAAATCGTGATAAGAGATACTGAACTAAACACGCGTTCACACCAAAACAACACACCAAAGATGCCAACCGAACAAAACGCGTCTGACGTTGAACAAATGGATGCAGCACGTTGCAGATGCAACACGACACATTTAACATTCTCGTTATGTTGAATCATCCATAAACGTTATTCATGCCGAAGCGAAATTGATTCCAATATGTAAAATTACCTCTTTAAATTTTATATGTAGTTAGCTTAGTACTAAACAACGTGTTAGCCTGTAAGCGAACTCTACAGAGATAATATTATTGATTATTTATTAAAAAATGTATAGAAAGGACGTTGAAAGTTTATTGAAAGCGTTTATCGAGCCAAAAGAGACGATTTAGAGGAAAAAGTATACTGGTGAACAAGGAACGTATTCAGACAGCTCTAGCGTTATTGTCATTTTCGTTGTGTCCATTTTTCGTTGACCATGGCTTAATAAAAGTTAGTGGATGTCTGGAGGAGGCCCCCTTGAGCTACTCATCCAAATATTCGACATTCTATGTGTCACTGAGTAACCTCGCAAGAACTGGTCAGAGTTCTGACCTTTGCAAAGTCTTTAAGCAAGTGCTGGTACTGCAACATGGTTTATTCATTGGCAAGACAGTATATGTAGATTGAGGTTCTGATACTGAATTAGGATCTCGTGAATGCTTTCCTAGTAAAGGACAAGGGAAGAGAACCGCCGCGGAAAAGCCTGTTTCGTAACAAGGCTTGTTTTTCGTTAAAAAATTTTCAATGTGTATTCATAATTATTGTCGAAATAAATATAATGTTTGGACTGAATAATAGTTTTGAGTTCTAGACTTGTTCAGAACAGAGGTCAAAGTGCGTGCGACATAACGTGTAAATAATGACCAATGCATATGATTCAATGAAGCAGGCAAAAGGCCAGTCACAATATTTGGTCTTTTTCCCTTAGCGTTGCCCCGAAACGATATTCTATGATCGAAATGAAGATTTCTGTTTCACTAATCCTAATGTCTTAAAGTTTATCGGCCGAATACCGTTAGATTGGCAATTTGTTCTAAGTATTAACGCTTGTCAGTAGTTACGATATGATTGTATAGTACGACGCATCAAATGCGATGACGCATCTAGACATCCATGGTCGACACGCAAGTGTCGATGTTGTGCCTGCAATTTTTAAGTGCGTAATAATAACATGATAATAATTAAAATAAATAAAAGGAATCAACGATTCGGACGTTTGATTTCAAAGCCATAATACTGTGGTGTAAATGGTCGAATTTTCATACAATATCAGGCAGAAGGTTTCAAACAAATTTGCCTGAATATAAGCAAACCAATCACCTTCAACTAACATTCGGTATTTATATAATCAAACGAATTATTATTCATGGCAACATCATTACTAAAAAAATAATCAAAACAATTATTAATTAATAAAGGTTAATATACAATTTACGACAGAAAAAATTTTTAATTTTCTTTTGTACTGAAATACAGATAATGTCCTATTTATTTCGATTTTCCGCACAACAAAAAATAACACCGCACTCTTCACGGTTTCAAAATATCTGCTTTCTGCCGTTTAACTATTTATATAAATTTATTAGCAACATTTCAGAACATTGCTTTACTAAATCAGAAACAGACTGCATTTCCTCCATGGCAATCATGACATATCTGACAGATATAAGATCAGCGTTGGCATAAAAAAAAATTGGTAGTGGGTTGCAATTAATAATTAAACAAGACTGCATTTGTTAAAAACTGTTGAGTATGTTTACTAAGCGATGTTCGATTACACAATGCTGTGCTGCTCTCTATTAGAAATGGATCAACCTAAAATCTCTACACAAACTCAATATAGATGTTCCTTTCTTACTTCTCTGTTAGCTTCGAGCTGAATTGTTACGATACATCCCATGAATCTCCCTTTATTCGAACTACGCTAAAATGCTTACACCAAAATTCTTCAATTCTAAATGTAGCAATGACCCATAAATTCCATTCCACACGCGCATTTTTTATATATTACAAATTCAATTGCATTCAATGCACTTTTGCCACTAACATGAATTTCGCTTAAGAAATATGCAATCGCATATCCGCCACGCGCATTTTTTTTCAATATAGAATTATAACTTTGCACAGGTGATATGACACCTTCTAAATATTTTATTGCAAGACCTAATTGCTGCAATCAGCAGAAAGGAAAATATAAATTCTATCGATTGAGGAAACTCGAGTCAGTCAGTTTTTCTTAAAAACAGAGTACGGGAAAGTCTTAATCCCTGTCGACCCAATGTGAGACTGCATTGGGGTACTCTTTCGGTTCGGGTACACGGTAAAGATACCGTGCGGGTTTATTTCTGTAAATTAAATAAAGTTAAGTTAATATCCAAGTTAGTGTTCAAAATAAAAATTAAAATCTAAAAATGAATCGTGTGTTTTTTTTTCACTTGATCCTGCGGATAATAAAAATCTGAATCACACGCGTTGTAACCAAGCGAATCTTTTGCTCAAATAAATCCAGTTAATATTTACTTGCGACTGTTTTGTTTTTGCCTACTCTAAAACTCTGCTCACAATAGGTTATGGGCTCAGGCACCCGAAATTATTTGTAAAGTAAATAATACTTCAAATAAAAGTGACAGTGTAATACAGCGTGTAAAAAGTTCCCCAACGACGAAATAAAAATGGCGGCGTCGAGTTCGGTGAGAATCGAAGTGTTAAATAAAGAAAATTTCGACACATGGAAGATCCAAATGGAAGCGCTGCTTGTAAAAAATGATTCGTGGTCGTATGTCAGAGGACTAAAAATTAAACCCGAAGTCGTTGCTGGTGAAAATGCTGTGATTGACGCTGCATCTATTGAAACTGTAAATAAGTGGGAGAACGAAGACAGAAAAGCGAAATCTGATATCATATTAGCGATGAGTCCGTCCGAACTCAAGTTGATAAAAGGATATGTTACATCAAGAGAAGTATGGTTAAAATTAGAATCTATATATCAATCCAAGGGTCCTGCTAGGAAAGCAACTTTATTAAAGCAGTTAACCTTACACCGAATGGATGAAAGTGCTGACGTGCGTGAACATATTCGCAAGTTTTTCGACACCGTCGGTAAGTTGGAAGAGATGGAGATTACGATTAACCCTGATCTATTAACAGTGATGCTGTTGTACAGTCTTCCGTCAAGTTTCGAGAATTTTCGGTGTGCTATCGAGTCGCGAGACGAATTACCAAAGCCCGAAGTATTGCGCGTAAAAATCATAGAAGAGAGTGATGCCCGAAAGAACGATATGCGCATCAGTGAATCTAGTGCGATATTTACAAAGAAAACTTCTCCGAAACACTGGAAGTCAAAGAACATTAGTGGTGATCGTGGTGCAAATGTGCAAAGAAACGATAAACCTTTTAAGTTTAACTGTCACCGTTGCCACAAATATGGTCATAAAGCCAAAGAGTGCACGGAAATTAAGAAACAAAAGAATCTTGCAAAAAGGGCCGAGGACGTGAATTTTTACGCATCTCAAGAATTTCCTCTCGAACAAAGCGCGTTTAACGTTGTGAACTCGGATAAGAATAATCTTTGGTGTCTAGATAGTGGGTGCACGTCACATTTATGCAAAAATCCAAAATATTTTGTAACGATCAACAAAAGAAACAGCAGAAAATTAAACTTAGCCAATAGTGCATCAGCAAAAATCGAAGCAAGTGGAACAGTGTCAATCACGGCAGAATCAAACAATCAGCTGTTGAATGTGAAGTTGGACGAGACATTACATGTGCCGGATTTACGAACGAATTTACTTTCGGTCGGAAAAATTACCGACAAAGGTTTTATTGTTATTTTTGATAAAAAATCAGCAACAATAGTCAATAACGATGGAATGCCGATTATAAAAGCTAATCGAATAAATGGATTGTATTATTTACATCAAAGAAGCAACGAATGTAACTTGACAGAAAATAGTTCAGTAGTGACAAAATCAAACACATTGGAATTGTGGCATCGGAAAATGGGTCATTTGAATATCAAAAGTCTTGTCGAATGTCAACGCAATGGATGTGTTCGAGGAATTGATTCAACGGGCTCAAAGGAAGATTTTGTTTGTGATGTTTGTGATGTTTGTGCTCTCGGTAAAATGACTAGAGCTCCGTTTCCAGTTAGAAGCAAAAGAACTTCAGATGTTCTTGAAATTATTCATTCTGACTTGTGCGGACCAATGCGAGTCGAATCCAATGGAAAGGCTAAATACTTTGTAACTTTTATCGACGATTTTTCGCGTTGGTGTGAAATTCGATTGCTGACGAGTAAAGATAAAGTTTTTGAAGCGTTTAAAGACTTTAAGACATCTGTCGAGAACAAATTCGGAAAAAAGATCAAGTTTTTGCAAACCGACAATGGCACGGAATACGAAAACAAGGGTTTCAATCAATACTTACGAGAAAATGGAATTGGTCGCAGGTTAGCAGTAACGTACACTCCTCAACAAAACGGATTAGCAGAGAAAAAAAAATCGCACTCTTCTAGATTCTGCTAGGTGCCTCATGATCCAATCTGGATTACCTCCGTCTTTTTGGGGTGAAGCCATCAACACGGCGAACTATATAAAAAACAGGTGTCCTTCACGGAGCATCGATAATAAAACTCCCTTCGATATATGGAATGGTTATACGCCTACTGTGAAATACTTCAAAGAATTTGGCTGTGAAGTATTTGTTTTGACTCGGAAAACTCAAGATAAATTTGAACCACGATCAAAACGAGGAATTTTTCTCGGCTATTCGGAGCAATCGAAGGCGTATAGGATATGGATTACCGAGGAGAAAAGAGTGGATATTGCTCGAGATGTCAAGTTTCTCTACTTAAGAAAGTCAATCTTGAAGGACAATTACCACGATTTTCCACTCCATACTGCAGAAAATTTTGATCAAAGTTTTGTTGACATTCAGATAAATTCCAATCAAGAAATCTCAGATAATGAAATCATCGAAGATGGTGAAGACAACGAAATTGTTGAACATGATGAACCAGTCAGTGTTCCAAGAGAAAATTCGAGAAAAGGTATTGGCAGGCCAAAAATTGTAAGGACTGGAAAAAGGGGAAGACCAAGAAAACAATACAACCTGGTTCCAATTGCAGAAGAAAATGAACCCGATGAAAATAATGAATTATCTTGTTTAACAGAAGTTCCTTTCCAGAACGCCATGAAAAGTTTAGATAATGAAGAATGGATGAATTCTATGGCGATGGAAATGAAATCAATCATCAAAAACAATACATGGATCATAGTAGATCGTCCCGAAGATCAGCCGGTGATTGGGAGTCGAGTTGTTTTGACAAACAGATACAATAACGATGGAGCCCTAGAAAAAAAGAAAAGCTAGAATTGTTGCGCAAGACTTCTCTCAACGCCCGTGGATAAATTTAGTCAAACTTTTGCTCCCGTAGCTCGTCTCAGTTCAGTTCGTTTAATTACGGCACTAGCGGCTCAACAATATATGAAAATCACTCAACTTGACGTCACTTCAGCATATTTAAATGGCGATCTGGAGGAAGATATTTTCATGGAAGTCCCGAAATGTTAAAAGAAATGCTTGAAACACTCATTCAGATTGAAGGAATATGTAGTGACATTGGACAGAAAGCTCTAAAAATGTTAAATGAATTGAACCACGGTGATAAAGTCAGCCTACTCAAAAAGACATTATATGGCTTACGACAAGCTGGACGTCGTTGGCATGCAAAATTGGATAGGGAATTAACACATTACATGCGGGAAGGGTATTAATACCTTTTACGGCGACTGATCTTTATCTGCGGGAGAGGTATTTTTACCGTTTACATAGTATGATAGTTACCGTCTGGTAAAGTATTAACCATATGCGCTCGAGGCTGTTTTGGTATGGGGAAACCTACAACTGATAAGGATTACATTCACATTTTCTTTCTCTATTTAGGTTTTCCCTAATTATAAGTGCTTACACAGGCGACAGCTAAAAAATAACCCAAATAAAACCTTATGGCGACTCTCAGTCGCTACTCGAGCTGCATCAGTACTTTGAGTGGCGACTGAGAGTCGCCCCTCGAGTACAAAGGGTTAATACCTGCTTTTATCTCATTAGTAACTTGCTCTTGAAGTTTAAATTTTACATTTTATTACCTTTTTGCATATTTTTTTTTTACCTTCACTGAACATTTTAAAGCACATTGTGTCATCAAGGGTTTTTCCATTTCACTTTCCAGAAGTATTCAAATGTTATCTTTCAGAATTGGGTAAGAAATTTCCGATTTTCTGCACAAATAGCATTTCAGTAGTCTTGATAACACTTCAGTAGATTTTCTACATTAAATTGTTCGGTCTCAAATATCCCCTAGTAATAAATTATACTTTTTCTTTAAATCCAATATGAGCTCGCGCGAAATTAACGATGATGTATTTGCTGATAATTTATCGGAGTGCTCTTGTGATAGTGATATGCAACACTTGTTAGATAACATAAGTGACGACAGTGATAGTGATAGTTCTGTTGGCCGAACCAGACGGAGAACCAGGATTTTTCCACTGCAGTTCAGTGACGATGAAGATGATGATATTATTGAACAATGGACTGAAATAGACAATCCGCCTGTAATTGAATCGTGTTTGGGTCAATCGGGTTTAAGTGTTTTCCCAAACAAAAACAATAGTGTCAGTGAGTCCTTGAATTTGTTTATTGACTACAATTTATATGAAATGATGGTAGAAGAAACTAATCGCTATCACAAACAGAATGAGGAAAAATTCAAAGACTACAAAAAATCCAAAAAATGGACAGACGTCACTACCACTGAATTCAAAAAATTTTTCGGCCTGTTGATTCTGATGGGTCAATCTCCTAAAAGTTCAATGGACGATTATTGGACAACAGACGAATTATTGCAAGCTCCGATATTTCCGAAAACAATGAGCCGCGGCAGATTTAGGCAAATATGGCAATCATGGCATTTTTCAAATAACGATATTACAGACTCTAGTGATCGTTTGTTCAAAATTAAACCAGTATTAGATAACTTATTGGAAAAATTTAATACTGTGTACACACCTCGAAGGGAAATTTCACTTGACGAAAGTATTATACCGTGGCGTGGAAGATTAGCGTTCAAAGTATACAACGCTTCAAAAATCATTAAGTACGGGATATTAGTGAGAATGGTGTGTGAGTCAAAGAGTGGTTATATTTGCAATTTAAAAATATACTGCGGACAAGGTAAAAAACTCTCGGAGACAATTCAAGATGTCCTCAGCCCTTATCTGGGAAAATGGTATCATGTGTTCATGGATAACTATTATAATAGTATGGAAATCAACCAGACACTTCTAAACATAAAAACGAGAAGTTGCGGGACAATTCGTGTAAATAGAGGATTACCTGATTCTCTAAAAAACCTAAAATTGAAGCGTGGTGAAACAATTTTGAGAAGAAAGCAAGATATATTGTTACAAATTTGGCAATCGAAGAGAGAAATAAGAATGATTTCCAGTATACACTCGGCTGAAATGTTAGAAAGTCACAATATAGACTGGCACACGAAAAGTAAAATAATTAAACCGACCTGTGTGATAGAATACAATAAATTTATGAAAGGAGTTGATAGGGCCGATCAGTATCTTTCGTATTATTCCTTTTTGCGAAAAACGAAAAAGTGGACTAAGCGTGCCGTTATGTACTTATTAAATTGTGCTCTTTTTAACGCATATCTAGTCCACAATATTTATAACAATACAAGAATGACATATAAAAAATTTTTATTAGAAGTAGTTCGCAGTTTGATAACAGACCAGTTGCCTGCGGAACTAATGGATACTGCAGAGCCGGGACCATCAACTTCAACGCAAAGGACTCGCACATCTAAATTTGATCCGCCCGGGCGTTTATCATTGGATATGAAAAAACATAAACCAGAAAAAATCGAAAGCAAAGGGAAAAAAGTGCATGCTCAACGGCAGTGTCGTGTTTGCGCTGCACATCAAAAGAAAAGTTTGACTTGTTATAAGTGCAGTTTTTGTAATATACCCCTTCACGTAGGTAATTGTTTTTATGAATATCATACTCTTAAAAAATACTAGTGTATTATTTATTTCAACAAATAAATCAATGAAATGTTCCTATGTCTTTTTTTGTAGTTTTAATTTGTTTGTTTTTTTTTCGAACATTACACGTGACTCAAAATGTTTATTTAAACTTCTTGATAGTTATGCTGCTGCTCCTTAGTGAGTTTAATAGTGTAAGAATTATTAAAATATCTTAAATATCTTGAAAATTGTGACATTTTATGCTGTCATTTTTTACGCGAATGCTCAAATTTTTGCCCGCGCTAAGTCATAAACAATAAGTCGCGGCGCCCCGCATGTAATGTGTTAAAAGATTTTGGTGCAATTCAATCTAAATACGATCCGTGTGTGGGAGGGGATCCAGAAGGGATATGTCAACGACCTTCTGAAACGATATGGAATGTACGATTGCAAATCAATCTCAACTCCATTGGATCTGGGAACGAAACTACAAAAAAGGTGAAGATCAATCTAACATTACGGCACAAAGTCTACCATACAGAGAGTTAGTCGGTGCCTTAACTTATTTAGCAATGTGTACTCGTCCGGACATTGCTCATATTGTCAGTCGTTTGGGCCAATATAATTCCTGCTACAATGAAAGTCATTGGATTGCCGCGAAGCGAGTCTTACGCTACTTAAAGGGATCAGCTGATGTCGGTCTTCATTTCAAAAGGTGTTCAAAGTCATTAATAGGATACGTGGATGCTGATTGGGCAAATTGCTTGGATGACCGAAGATCATTTTCTGGCTATGCGTTTATCTTAAGTGGTAGCCCTATTCCATGGGAGTCCAGAAAACAAAGAACAGCTGCTCTTTCATCAACAGAAGCCGAGTATATGGCATTATCAGACGCATCAAAAGAAGCGGTTTATCTCAGAAGATTCCTTACTGAGCTCGGATTTGATTCCCTTGCTAGAGTCAAAGTATTCAGTGACAACTGCGGAGCTAAGAAGTTGGCAGAAAATCCAGTATATCATGGAAGAACCAAGCATATCGATGTGCGTCATCATTTTGTTCGAGAAATGCTGGAGAATAGATCTTTGGAAATTGAATATATTGCAACAGAAAACATGGCAGCAGATATTCTTACTAAAGGATTATCCAAACCAAAACATCAAAGATGTATTAGACTTCTAGGTCTTAAAACGTGTTGATCGCTCATCGAGGGGAAGTGTTGAGTATGTTTACTAAGCGATGTTCGATTACACAATGCTGTGCTGCTCTCTATTAGAAATGGATCAAACTAAAATCTCTACACAAACTCAATATAGATGTTCCTTTCTTACTTCTCTGTTAGCTTCGAGCTGAATCACACGCGTTGTAACCAAGCGAATCTTTTGCTCAAATAAATCCAGTTAATATTTACTTGAGACTGTTTTGTTTTTGCCTACTCTAAAATTCCGCTCACAATAAAAACAAACACAAAAAATAACTCCTATTTATTGACTACCAAACAAATTAAAAAAAGCACAAGCACAAACAGTAAAATCGGAGTAAAGGCGTTTTCCAACGGTTCAACGGAATTTTTTCTATGAATGAATACAACTTGAGTACTCTTGTCAGGAAACACGGATTAAGCCTTACAGGCTTAGTGGTTTCACAGTGAACACACAGTTTAAGTATGAGTTGGCAACTTTGAGCGGCGCTGTCGATCTTTGTGGCGTATTATTTGAAGGCTCAAATGTCGCTACAATTCTCCCTCTTGAAAGCGTTTGATATTTCGACAGCAGTCAAAATTGAAAAATTAGATTGATTCAGCAGTATCGCAATAAGCAGGTTTAAGACGATCAACACTCTAGCTTGTAGACATTGCTCGAGATTCGCTAAATGACCTACGTATGGATCCAGTGATTTTTGACAGATTGAACATAGAAATTTTATATTGGAATCGCTGTCGATCTTTATAGTGTGTTATTTGAAGGCTGACATGTCGCTACATGGTAATAATTTGAGTCGAGTTATAGTTGCCTCCAATATAATATATCTATGTTCAATCTGTCAAAAACTTCTTGTACTTTTAGCCGTCCTTCGATACGCGTCGGTTATTTTGTTGACGTTAATAAATATTTTTCATTGTTGTTTTGTTTTCTGATTTATAGAAGCAACCCTTATGAAAGTTAATTCATTTTTTTTGAAAACATTTATATTGTGGAAATATAAATTCCGGAAGTGATGGTAACGAACTTTTGAAAATGGCTTTTGGGTCCGATGTTATTGACACCCCAAAAACAACTAAAATTCCAATTGTGTTCCCACCATATTAAAAGCGTATTAAAGCGCATATTAAAAGCGTTTTACAGAATTTAGCGAGGCAAGGCTCAGACGCTTGTTCACAGGGCAAAACGTGGACGGATGGAAGCCATAATATTACCTACAGCGTCTGCGGAATACTGGCAAAGAACATGTGGTGAATGCTATGCTGCGATTGTTTCTTTTAGAGCAACTACCAGAGAATATTCAGAAAGTTCAAACGATTTCAGGGAAGCCCAACAAAGAAAAGTTAGCAGGTTTGTTGATGGGAGCTGTAACAATCATCCAGTATTACATCGGTACAACCAAAGGAAGATACGAGCAGTGATATTTTAACGCAAATATTGAATCACATTAGCACGGAGCTACGTATGCGAAACCCGTCACGTTCAACATCCCAATGGAGAAGGAAGCGGTGAAAATCTAGATCGATGAGTCCATTCTGTTTTTTCCATAAGCGCTTCGAACAAGCTCGATATTGCCGTCAACCGTGTTAATCGCCAATGAATTATGGCACCAGGGGGCGAGCAACTCCGACACAACAATCGCCGACTTGTTATCCGTGACCAGAAAAGAGGAACTCGAATCCTTATTGACACGGGTGCTGTCATTTCAGTGCTTCCAAGGGACAGAAGTCAAAGCATTCCTACGCAAATGCAATTATACGCTTCAAATAACACGCCAATCAAGAGACATACACATACAAAATTATGTCATTAGATTTGGGCTTGCGCTGACCCTTTATATAGAAATTCGTAGTAGCAGACGTACGGCCACCGATAATAGGGATCAATCTACTTCAGCATTTCGTGATAGACAATCCGCGTCACAAGAAACGAATGAATGGTGAAGCGATAGTGGCTGCAAACACAAAATATACAGAGGCATCCGGTTCGGGAATAACAACTTTCATCGAAACCATTAATTATCATGATATAATGAGGGAATTCGTTGGTCTACAGTTCCTTCCGACATCAAAATTCCGACATTTGGTATTTATCACCATATTCTAACGAAAAGACCACCACAGCTAAATACTTGACTCGTCAGGAAAAGCAAAGGCCGAATTCGAGTATATGCTTCAACAAGGCATCTGTCAACTATCGCGCAGTCCGTTGCATCTCGTGCCCCCGTCGCAAAATAATAAGCGGTCAAGGCCGCTTACTCATCCAGAAGGGACACCATCAAAAGTGCCGAATGCAACCACTGCGCGCAATACATAAAAAATGCTCTTCTATCTAACGAAATGCGAGAAGACGTAAAGCGCGAACTCGGCGTAATAATTTTCCATACAATGCATCACAGCTCCTGTAGTATTCAGTAAACCTATGACAACTGTAGTGACTACTGACCTGAAGAAGACGCCACCATCTTTTCCCGCAGTCGAAAGTTCAGCGGACAGGTCGAAAGTCAGCTGACCTACGACCTGGCGACCACTTCAGGTCGGAAGACAGTTTTTCTATTTCCGGAACGGGGGAGTTCGTCGAGGGCCGCGGAAAGTGAAGCACGCGCTTAGAAAAAAAAAATATATACAATAAAAAAATAAAATAATAAAGCGAATTACCTATTTAAATAATCAACCATCTAACTAATTCATAATAAAAAGAAAAATTCTAATTTAGAATTACCTAGAATTACATGTGATGTAAGACGATACTTTAAGCGACCGAATAGTTTGTAAAGATTGTAGTCACGATAGTTTGTTTGATCCATAAAAGAAAAAAAATATATATAAAATGAAGTGCTGAAAACAATAACGCTCTTTCCTTCCAGCAACCTTTTTCTTCCAGGAGGAAATGGCGCGAAGGTAAGTGCATGAGGATGTAGGGCCAAAATTGTGTTTCGTCGTTCGGATTCCGCGGTGGAGTAGTTTTGTTCCGTTAATAATTTGTAGTCGTGTCACGGACTACTAGTTCGGTTTTTCGGGTTCGCGTGTTTTACGTTCGCATGAAATTAACGTAGACTGTTTTCGGGCACCGCGGTAATATCGGTTCATTAATGCGCGTTAGTCGGGGAGTTGGATTCTTTGATTCTTGGATCTTGATGGAAAAAAAAATTAGAGTAATGTAACGTAATTTATTTAGAAACGTCGCATAGTAAATCGGGCTTTTCGGTGGCTGGTTCAAATGGAACCAAGGGCGGAAGTTCACTTGAGTCCGACCCACGTCCGCAATCCTCGCCGCACTGAGCTAGCTAGCCAGCAGCCACCACGCGAGTGAACTTCCGAGTGGCCGAGTTGTTGACCCGCGGGGTACGACTCGTTGCCACGTCTCAAGGACTGCACGTCCAAGTGTCGGTGCGAGGCCGACTTCAGTCCTTAGTCGTCGTCGTGACGACGGGGATTAAATCCATTACACAACTATGGATGAGTTCCAAGCATCTCTCAATGCGGACGGAGAGCGCTTTCAACTAGTTACTAGGAGAATGGTATTCAAGAAAAAAGGACCCAGTTTTAGGAGGTAATATAACAACTAACATAATTTTAAGCCATAATAGATTCGATGTACTCCAACAAGTCCATAACACTCCACAGCAGCCGAATGTTTCACACAATGCACCTTCTGGTCCAAAGAGTTCATGACTTCCCCCGATATTCATCAATAAAATATCAGCGCCTTCAATAGCACTTCTTATGAAAAAGTTCCCAGGTGTCAGATTACACACTGACAAAAAAAACATTGTAACAACTCCACCAGAGGTTTGGAGAGAATTTAGCCTCGTCAAACGGACCATATTTGATACAGACACTGAGAAGATTAAGGCAAATGAATTACATTTTTTAAGCTCACTCCGTTGCGGAGTTTCCATTCAAAAGTATATGCAGTTGAAGTAATTTATGAGCATTTAACGGAGAAAGTCTATTTTTTCATTTGATAAAACTAATTATTCATTTGAACATCAGTCTAGAATTGATTTAATATTTTATACGATCAAATTCAGTCAACAGTCAAATCGCTTGGTTTAGCTATTTAAATTAATTGAATAGACTCCATGGTACGTTTCGCAAATTAAACTTTGAAATAACTTCTTTCTTCCAAAAATAGATTATTATGCATTAAGGGTACATATTAAGCAACGGATTATCCATTCTCACTTAAATAAAACGCCGAATGTTTCAACTAGAATCTTTTGTTTTTCACTTAGAAACTTGGCGCCCTATTTTTTTACTAGAAATTTCCCTGTCGACGTATTTTTACCTGCAGATTTTCTTTTCGGTTGCCGGCTGTTTTGTCGGTATTGTCACTATCCCTACTACTATCAATAGTACCATTGAATCGTTCTTCCTTTTTTAAAACATTAGTTGATTCGGTGCTCTCTTGGTAGACACATTCAAGAGTAATTTTCATTTGTGAAGTGGAAAAAAATAGCTTCGGTTTTAAACAAGTTATTAAATTCAGTGCTCTTTCAATTACCATTTTATAGTGACGTACAAATAATTGTTTCGTAATTGTGTGTTTGAAAACTTGTGTTTGTAATACTACAAAGAATACACGCGTGTGGCAATTCTAAGGTGATTAGTTTTGAACATACACATGAATAGAAAATCTGGGGCGGGGGAGCGTCATTTTTTGTGTTAGAAATATTGCTCCAACACATACAATTTTAACGAAAATCACATATTTTTACCTGTTTCACGTAGTTAAGTCTACCTTTTAAGTCCAAATTTGTTTAAGTCAAAAATTGTTAATGCACTTGATAATGCTGACTAGTTCAGCGAAACGCGATGTGTGATAAAAAGAAAATATATTGATCTAAATAACAGCAAACTAATTGTAAAACTAATTATAAAAAATTCTTATCTAGGAATGGATCAAAAAGTAAGCGAAAGTTACATCGATCTTATGTCTTAAAAACATATCAAAATTATTTTTCTCAATATTTTCATCATATTTACCTCTAAAAATTCTAGTTTTTGTGGCTTAAAAATTTTTTATAATTTAAAAAATTAGGCTCCCCTGCCTTAAATCATCAAGTTAAGGTGATTGAAAGGTAAACGAAACATTCAAAAAATTTTCCCATTGAAATTCGTCTGGAGCCCCACTTCTGAACAAAAACCTTTTTTAATAATTGTTTATTTCTTACAATAAAGTGTTAAATTTCAGAACAAAAAATAAATATCAATCGCATGAAGTTGCTAACTGAGCCCATCATAACAACTCTCATTCCCGTAATTGGTGATAGGATTGATTTCATCGCCAAGTGGGCGGAGACGTTTGTATCAGCTTCAAAAAGTAGTTCTAGAATCCAACTAGTTAGTAATTGTTAGCCATGTTAGCCATACACGTACTGTTCTTTTTTTTTTTGTTTGTTTATTTTGCATCTTGTTATTTTATTTTGTTCTTTTTTATTTCGAAAGAATGATGAAAACAGCAGTGATGAAGATCAGATTTAAACTACGTTCAAGGGAAGTTAACGACGGCCGAAAAAAAACGAGCATCATTCTTGAGAAAACGAAGGTTTAATAAAGACAGTTAATATCGTCAGAAAATAAAGCAGGGAGAAAAAAAAACTAAGTCCACAATTTACTTCGAAAAACCGGGACACTTGGACGAGCTTTGTTGGCTGAGTATGAATGGAATGAGGAGTTGTCTGAAAAATCTAGCCTCGATTTGTGCGATCTCATAATTTCAGACTTAATCACTAGTTGTGAAAGGTATTGTACTTATTATTTTTGTATATTAGAACTAGTATCTAAAAAAATACAATTTATTAAAAATCAACTTTTATGTTTCAGCCGATTAACAAACGATGACATTTCCGATTTAACAGACGACACTCATTCTGTTTCCAAATGAAAACCGGGATACTTATTTTATTCCTCCTATGAGAAAAGCTGATAATGACAACAAGTTTCATGTGAAAAGACTGGGAAGGCTTGGAGACAAGTTTTCTAATAAATTAAAGAAATTTCGTGAATTGTGCGGATATTCGTCGAAAAATAGAAGAACTGAAGTAACCGAGGGAACGTCGGAGGAAATTACCGAAGCAGTTAAAAACAGCTTGTCTTGGCTACAACATAATAAATATTTTCCGGAATTACTGTTCCACTCGAAGAATACAGCCAAGGCCCGTTTACAGCATCTGACATCATCCACCGGTATTCTTTCCGATTATTTCCGCCAATACCCAATTCTTTTAGACCCAGAACATGGATCAAGTTTGATAGAGTTGGATTTTTCTACATTATACGAGACTGCTGCGACAAACTTATTCAGCATATGGGAAGAGTTTTTCGAAACGTTAACGAGCTTTCGAAAAAAGAAAAAAATAGCAAGTTTTTATGAAAGTAACTTATGGGAATTACTTAAGAAAAAGAATATTAATAAACGCAAGTTATTTTAGTCTGCATGAAAATAATCGTTATCATCAGGGAAATTATAATTTACAAATCTACATTATATAATTTTTGCAGATTCGAAAGAGTTCATTCAAATATTATTATTAGCTTATTTGATTCCTCCTCGGGCTGGACTGAATAAAAGAAAAGAAGAATGGTGACATATGTACAGGTAAAATTTACTTTGAATATTTTTTATCTGACCTTCTAATACTGCATGATCATTGAAATAAATCATAAAATTGAATTATTTTAGACTTCCAACACTTTTATAACAATACCTCTTCGTCATTTTACTATTTATTACCAATCATTGTTTTATTTATCAAGAGCTCATGTGATATTTTTTTCTCAGGAAATAACTGATATCAACGCAGCTCATGATGCATTGGCTACCAATGTATGGGTAATTCTCATCAAATTTCGAAATTTGATTCCCGAGCCATTAGTGCCGAGTGATATGCATTAACTACATAAGTCTTTTTTTCATTTGAATGTACGCTGTCTATACCGCTATTGTTTAAAAAGAAAACGTCTTTCCTCTAAAGAAAAAAAAGATATGGCTCCTTTGTTACCGTGCAAATCATTCCCTCACCTTGTCCCTTAGTTCAAAAATATTACTAAAATGCCTTTTTATCTGAAATATATCAATATTCTTAATAATAAAATTATGCAAATATATTAGATAGATGTTTGTTATTGTCTATAAAAGCTTCCATCTTACAACAACGAATTTATAAAAACAATAATTCGATTTTAAATATGTCCCGCCAAATAAAATCATTCCCTCATCCTATTACGAATATTCGATTTCTGAACGTGTCAAACGATATTTAGGAACGCAACCTTAAGTTTTTAGTACCTGTCAACACTCTCAAATGATTCAAGATGGCGATTTCTTCTTAACCGCAGGTGAGTTCGTGTAAAAAAATATTTTGTGAAAAATTGTTAAAAGTTAAATTTATGATGATCATTACCTCACGTTATATGAATGTATTAAGCATTTTAATATCTATCATTAAAATTTGTTGGTTTTATGCGTTTTTGGGAGTAAAATACATATTCGAAATGTAACAAGCAAATTGAGGGTATGTGTCGGTTTTGTTGTAGCTTAAGTTAAAATTCGTCATTCCCTCACAGTCATTCCCCCACTGTATTTAGGAGTGAGGGAATGACGGCCGTGTGAGGGAATGATTTATCCAGTATTTTGCGGTTTTTTTAGATTTTTTATTTATTTCTTGCAACTTGTATTTCACGGTATTTAATTTAAAACAGGTGCATGTATGTGGAAGCAAAATGGCACGACAAAAGAAGTTGAGTGATGCAGAAAAAAAATAAAAAAGAAAGAGTATGATAGAAAAAGGCGAGAAAAAATGAAAAATAATACTGAATCTTTAGAAAAACTGCGGGAAAAAGAAAGATTAAAATATTTAAAGAAAAAAGAGAAAGGTCAAGTTAAACCAGTTATTAATATGAATGCTAGAGAACTTAGACGAAAGCGAAAACAATGGAAAGAAAATAGTAAAGTGTATAGGATTAATAAAGCCATAGCACACCAAAATTTACAAAGAATAATTGATGATACACCTCCGCCAAGTCCAGTATCAGTTGTGCAGCAAATTAGAGAAGATGTAGCTGCTCGAAATAGACGACAGATGCGAAGGCGACGAGCTATTTTGTATGCAAAGATTGCAAATTTGGAAAAAAATTTGGAAAAAAATTTGAAGAATGCAGTGAAGTTAAGCGAAAAATATAAGAAGAGATATTTGAGAATGAAAACAAAAAAACTGACCCCGAATCGCCTGGAACTAAAGTAGATGCGCTTCTAAAGAATGTAAACGTTCGTGAGAGTGTGAAGAAGAAATTACTTTTTGGAGAAGCGTTAACAAGAGATCTAGAGACTAGTTACAAAGATCTTGGAAAGAAACATGAAAAAAAGAAAAAATATTACGAAATGTTGAAATTGAAATCATTGCAGAAATATAAGTTACTTCATGCATCGAAACCTTTTTTTAAACATGATACTTTCAAAAGACAAAAGCCTCGAAAAATAAGCGATAAAATGATGAAGGTAAAGGACGATGTAATTAAATTTTTGGAGAAAGATGAAAACTCAAGGATGTGCCCGGGGAAAAAAGACTATCTTAAATCAAAAAATGGTAAAACTAAACAAAAGCGTGTTTTATATGATACACTTCAAAATTTACACAAAAAGTTTTTAAGCACGGTCAATTATAAGATAAGCTTATCAACCTTTTGCAGATTCAGACCCTTTTGGGTTACTTGGCAAAACGTGAATACCCGAAATACTTGTCAATGCATACAGCATGCCAATATTCAATTGATGATATCTAAATTGCATGAAGTCAAAGCATTGAAATTTCGTAACGTGACTTCAATTTTAGCGACAATAACCTGCGATGTGCATTCCACAAAATGTCTATTCAGGGAATGTTCAACCTGCAAGGAACGCTCTTTGGAATACTATTTACCAATGCCTAATCAGTTTGTGACTTATCAACAATGGATTTATGAAGTCAGTTCATTTGAAAAGGATGGGAAAAAAATACAGTTCGTAAACCCGTGAAGAAAGAGTATAGGGTTAAATTGAAATTGCTTGTTCAAAGTCTGGAAGCAGCATTACCACTTTTTTTTCACATATTGGCACTATAGCACATCAATATCAGGCCATTCAACATATAAAGAAAAAATTAACAATAAACGACATTTTAATTCATGTAGATTACAGTGAAAACTATTGCTGTAAGTATAACGAGGAAATACAAGCTGTCCACTTTGGTGGAGGAAGGAAGCAGATAACAATGCATACAGGAGTGCTTTACTTGCGCAAGGATAATGCAATCAAACCTGTATCCTTTTGTTCTCTCTCTAGTGACAATAGACATGACACAATGGCTGTTTGGGCTCACTTGAAACCCATATTTGAGTGGATAAAAACACAACATTTACCTATTTCCCGATTACATATGTTGAGTGATGGACCTGTTAATCAATACAAAAATAAATTTATGTTCGAAATGGTGTGTCGCCATCTAAAAGATCTCTATCCAGAAATCACATACTTTTCATGGCATTATTCTGAACCCGGGCACGGTAAGGGAGCGCCTGACGTTGTCGGTGGAACCCTGAAACGGACAGCTGATAAAGTCGTGGCAGAAGGCCATGATATCGTAGACCTGAATTCATTGAAACCTATCCTTCAATCCAGGTGTCCTTCTATTTTATTGTTTGAAGTTACCACAGCAGATATTTCGCTGATGGATGATCTCATAAAACAGTCCAAGACTATTCCTACTTTCCGGGGAACACAAAAAATACGCCAGTTCGTATTTTTTCACAACACCTTACAGTGCAGAAGACTTTCATGCATAGATTGCGAAGAAGTTTGTACCCACTATCATTTGGGGTATTTTCAACAACAGCGCAGTAATCGATTTACTAAGAGGCGTAGCAAATCCCCTCAAAAGTATATGGAATTGGATATAATGAAGGATAATTACCAACTGTCTTCAGCGTCGTCTTCGCGCATTCAAGATCATACTAAAATGTTAAAAGAAAATGATACAAATGATTTAGAAAATGAGGGATCTACTGTTGTCTCCGACAGTGATAAGAATGTTACCATTGGAGATCATGTCCTGATAAAATGGGGCACGTCAAAGTATCCCGGAGAAGTTCTATCTGTTTTTGAAGATGGTTTGATGGTTAGGTGTATGAAGCAAAGTGTGAAGTTTTGGAGATGGCCTAATATTAAAGATGAGCAATTATATAAATGGGAAGATGTGATACAGAAGATAAAGCCGCCAAAGTTAGTTAAAAGGGGGAATTACGTTATTACAGAGTTAGATGACTCTACAAGCGATGTTAAAATTAAGATTGAATAACTCATTGATCTCAAAGACCAAAAAACTCTATGAAAAGACTTATTTAGGTTAATATTAATAATAATTAATGCTTAATAAATAAATATGAAGATGTTTTAATTTAAGTTTTGGAGAAGTGCTAAGTACAAAGTTTAAAAATAAATAGTAATAAGTATTTAAAAGTTCAAAACATTTGTTACCTCTACAGTGAGTAGTACTCGTATATTTGTTATTTTTTTGGGTTTATATTATATTTATGTTGGTCATTTTCTATAAGTACAAAATATTGTTTATGTTCTATAAGTACAAAGTTTTGAGTTGATTTTCTTTAGAATATGATATTTCATTGTTTGATATATATTAATAAAAAATATATAATTTCTTTCATTTGTACATATTGTTGTTTTACTATAATATAATAATAAATCATTCCCTCACTCCGTTAATCATTCCCTCATTTCTTTATTTTTTTAAACCTCATTTTATATAGGTTATATACAAAAATATGGAAGATCAATACCCCTGGACAGATCTCTAAAAGCAACTTTTCTGATCTCCGCGAAAAAATATCTAAGTTTATAAAAAAAAAAATTCAATAATATCTCAAATTTCGAGATTTCATAAGAAATACCCGTATATCTAAGTATGGATTAACCATACAGCCATACATAGTCGGTGTTGGGGCAACATTAGAGTCGGTGAATAGTTTTTATATTATTGTAGATGGTGTAAGATATCGATTCGATTCAAAGCGCTAGCGATTCCCATCAAAGCGCTAGATATTTGTTTTAAATTATTTTTTACATGTAGTGCAGAATTCCCAAAACAATCACAGCAGATTTGGTATTTCTTACAAAGACAAATTTATAAATTCACTACTGTATACGACGTGAAACATCCCCACGTGACTAAATTACTACAAAGTTTTAGTAAAAATACAATTAAATAATAAAAATAATAATGGAAATTAAAACTAAAAATTAGTTTGTAACTTAATTTTTATACATTGATAACCATTTTGATATATGTTATTCGTAGTTCATAAGTATCTATGTTTAAGAATAATTTAAGGATCGAGAATGAATAAAGAATGTCGAAAACTTTTTTTTATTGTAATACTGAATAAAGTTGCACTTAAACCTGTTCCGTATTAGATTGCTCTCAAACGAAGATCTGAATAAAATTATAAAACTCAGGTACATCCTGAACCTCAAAGTAATATGGTAAAAGCCTAAGAAAGGCGATATTACACAATGCTTCAGATGCCAATGGTACGGACATGTCGCATCAAAATGCGGACATGCTTTCAGATGTGTGGCAAGCGTTAAAAACCACGAGTGTGACAAATTCCTTAGGAAATCACTAGAAAATCCCACGGATAAGATTAACCCCAACTCAATCTATTCCAACTGTACATACAAACATTTGCTATCCTGCTAACTTCATCGGATGCCCCGAACGAACGAAATTGAAAAGCAAAGTAGCGATTCAATTCCGGAGGAAGATTCCGAAATTCGAAAATTCGTCATGGAAAGACATTTTGACACATGTCATTTGCCAATTTGTTGTAAATTTTGAAGCAAACAAAAGACAAACCAAAACCCAGACAATAATGATAATAATAAAAGTGCAAAAACGTTTTCAAGGCCTGAAAAATTTAATATGGAAAGACATAAAAAAATTTACTTCGATTAGAGCCCACTGCAAAATGAAATGCGAGTCGGATATCGCAATATCGAAAGTTTATTGTTGACGAGGGCGGTAAGAAGCAGGTGGACTTGATTCTACAGTCGAGCGTTATCTAGCGTCATGAACTTTGGGAAGTTGATGATCCCAAAGTGCTAGTAAAGAGTTTGAAACTATAAGAGATTTGATTGATTTTAAGCAACTGATCTACAAATAACAAGTCATGTCTAAATTAACCATATTTTTCTTAACAATTTTACTTCTGATATTTTTCAGTATCATATCGTTAGGAATGGCTTTTCTAAAGCCGAATGGCTTCTCTTAAGCCGAAATTTCAATGGTGACTTCAGAATTTTAGCTATCTCAATCACTAACCATAGCTACCAGGGCGAGTGTTCATTATTTAGAGTCATGTTTTTACGTGTATGCGAAATCGTATCTGTGGCCTAATCACTTTATAAAGAACTTTTAAAAATATAGTAGAAGGTATTGTTTGCTGGTAGCACTGCAACTAGCGGGGGAAGACAGCAACGCAACAGCATAACGGAAAGTAGAAAAGCAGAGTTTACTTCTTTCCTGTTCTTATCCAACATGGAGTCATGGAACGTGTCAAACCACGTGTTTATTTTTGAAAAGTCTTTTCAGAATCAACCGTATATGAAATACATTTGTTCATTTCATAATTGTTCTCTATACCCGAATAAGATGAGACGACGTGTCACATAAACAAAATAACAATCATGCCACATCCACGGAAATATTATTTTCACGCTCCAGAAATGTAGATGATAAGATAGGATTAAGTCAGTCTATGTCGTATTTTGGATAAACGAAAGAATTTTAAAATTAAAATTAGCGTTATATATTTTTGTAGGTAGGGTTTAGTCGATGCCAGGACGGCTCGTCGTGTCGTCGTCGACTTGCCAAATAGAATTTTGTTACTAACAACGGGAATTATTTTTCGAATAGTGTTTTTGAATGATAAAGTCAACAGATTCAAGCGTTCAAAAATCTACTAATAACTTTTTCAGGTGTCCAAGCACCTAATTTTCCAGCCACTTTGAGTTCCCTTTCTAAGTATGAGCGAAATTGTTGAAATATATTTTAATTAGGAACAAATATATCTTTTGAAAACGCTTTAAGTGACCTAAATATATTTTTCAAAATAACATGAACTTATTAACCCATTTACGCCCGCTGTGCCCATTTGAGGACGCATATTAAAATACCCACATATTTTTTGTTATTGATTCTATGTTCTGTTTGATTGCAATTTTGTGATGCTTAGGAGTGTGCCATTGTGAATTAATTTACAATTACGTGAATTATTGGATAATTTATGTGAAATATCGGATATAAGCTACAACTTTCTCCGAAGCGTGAATAGCAAAAGGTAACTCGATGTATATCTCAGTATGATGTATATATCAGTTTTTTCAGAAGTTTTTCTACGTTATTATCTTGACTACAGTTTACTTCAAGTAAATAAATTATAATATAAGATGTTTTGTCATACTTGACTACTATTTGAAGCAAATAATGATAGTGTCCCAAAATGGGTCCAGTGGGCATATTGATGATATATTCGTTTTATTTTTTTAGGTATATTTTTTGAAGATAACAATGACAAAGAGCTATCCAAAGCATTTTGAATGAAGAAGATGACCCAAATGTCGTTTATGACTTGGTAGCAATTCCTCCAGAACCAAGCGTCGTCACAGATGATGAAGAAGGCGATGAAGATGATATCCTGCAAAATATTCTTCCACGAGATATTCCAGGCAAAGTTGAAGTATTTGAGTCCAGAGCTGATGAGGAATGGGATAGTAGTGACGATGAACCTCTACAAAATTTACAAAAAAAAAACGACGCTTGGATGTTCAAGAACCACGTTGGCGTAAATGTGATGGTTCTTACGATAGTCTGCCTTCAACTTCAATCAATTTTGAGAAACGAAAAGAAAGTCTCGTCAATGCGATCAAGGACGAAATTTCGGTCAATATTTTCGAAAAGTTTTTTGATGAGGAGGTTTTCGGCATGATCCTAACAAATACAAAGTTATATGCTGCACAAAACAATAATCATGATTTTCAAGTACAGTGGTGCCTCGCATAACGAACGCCTCGCACAGCGAACGCTGCACACAACGAACTTCCTTTTCGTTCATTTCACGATTCATACAACGAACTTCGCTTCACACAACAAAGTCGCCCACTTCACACGATCACTGCCGATTTATTGCATCCTTCCGCGCAGGCAGTTGTTAGTCACTGAGCAGTACGCTTAACTTACGCACGTGTCGCAGCAATCGTTCATCATTACAACGAAGTCGCCCGATCTTCTACGATCACTGCCGATTAATTGCATCCTCCCGCGCAGGCAGTCGTTAGACTCGTTAGTCACTGCGTAGTACGCTTAACTTACGCACGTATCACAGCAATCGTTCTTCATTACGAATTAAATCGCACACGTATCACGGCAGTCGTCCTTTTAAGATAAACTCAACATTTTTTTTATATGATGGGTTCTAAAAAAAGCAGGAAGGTGATTTCTCTTGAAATGAAACAGGAAATAATTAGGAGTGAATGTGGGGTAAAACAGTGTGACCTCGTCAAAGAGTTTGGCCTCAACAAGACCACCATTTTCACCATTTTGACAAACAAGGATGCAATAAAATCAGCCAAAGTAGCCAAAGGAGTATCAAAACTATTTAATGAAAAACATAGATCTTCAATCCACGAGGAAATGGAGAGGCTATTAGCGATTTGGATTAAGGACAGGCAGGTGAAAGGTGACGTAACAACCCAAGATATTATCTGTCACAAGGCCAAGATAATTTATGAAGATCTAAAGAAAAACATCCCTGGAAGTAGCAGCAATCAAGATAATAAAGAAGATTTCAAAGCCAGCAGGGGGTGGTTTTTTAGATTTAAGAAAAGGTATGGAATCCACAGCGTTAATATGCATGGTGAGGCTGGCAGTGCTGATAAAAAAGAAGCAGAAAAGTTCTCTATTAATTTTCAAAAATTTATTATGGATGAAGGATACTGCCCACAACAAGTGTTCAATGCCGATGAAACGGGCCTTTTCTGGAAAAGAATGCCGAGCAGAACCTTCATTACAAAAGAAGAGAAGAAATTGCCTGGACACAAAGCCATGAAGGACAGACTTACCCTTATGATTTCGTCTAATGCCAGCGGAGACCTCAAGATCAAACCTCTATTGGTTTATCACTCTGAAAATCCAAGAATTTTTAAGAAAAATAACGTTATTAAGTCCAAATTGCCCGTCCATTGGAAGTCCAATCAAAAAGCCTGGGTGACCCAAGTTATCTTCAACGAATGGATTCTGGAAACCTTTGCTCCTGCCGTGAAGAAATTCTTGTTGGAAAAAGAACTGCCGTTCAAAGCCCTTCTGATACTTGACAATGCCCCTTCTCACCCAAAAGACCTAGAAGAAATATTGCAGGAAAATTATCCTTTTATCAAGGTGCAGTATTTGCCACCAAACACCACATCCATTCTCCAGCCAATGGATCAGCAAGTTATTGCGAACTTTAAAAAACTCTACACTAGAGCCCTCTTTAATAAGGTGTTTGAAGAATGCGAGTTTGGTGGAGACAATATGACTATCCGAATGTTTTGGAAGGAGAAATTTGATATCCTTTTGGCAATACGACTTATACAGAAGGCCTGGGAAGAAGTGTCACGAAGGACCCTCATTTCTGCTTGGAAGATGCTTGTGCCTTCGTGGATTCAGGAAGAAGCAGTAGTTGATGACACAGAAGTGGTGAAGGACATCATCACAGTGGCCCAAAGGTTGGAATTAGAGGTAGAGAAAGAGGATGTAGAGGAGCTTATTGAGCAACACAAAGAAGAGCTGACAACTGAAGAGCTCCAAACTCTTCTGGCCCAACAACAGGACAATGCTCAAAGGGAAGCGTCATCTGATAACGAGGAGCAACAATCAACCAATCAACCAATTCCAACTGCTGACATCAAGAACATCCTGGTCAAATGGAAAGCAGTTCAGGATTTTTCCAATGCCCACTATCCGGATTCCGCTGAAGCAAACAGGATCAACGACCTGTACTCCGATACTCTTGTCCGTTATTTCCGGCAGATGTTGAAGAAAAGAGAGAAACAAACGACTTTGGACAGGTTTTTCACTGCACCATCGGCCAAAAAGCGGAAAATGGATGAAGATGTGCAAGATTCGATTATTTCTTAAAATTAAAAAATGTGTGTTTTTTTCATTATGTTTTTAGATGTATCTAAATAAAAATAATAACAAAAAATTTATCTTTTTTTTTATGTCATCTTACCATATTTTATGCTACAGAACGAATTATTTTTTTTAACATGTATTGTTATGGGAAAACGCGTTTCACATAACGAACTTTTCGCATAACGAACTTGCTCCTGGAACGAATTAAGTTCGTTGTGTGAGGCACCACTGTAACTGTTAGTGATCTCAAAATATTTTTTGGCATTTTACTCTTGACCAGTTATCATTCTGTGCCTTGAGAAAGACTGTATTGGTCCTTAGATGAAGATTGCAACGTTGCTCTTGTTTCAAAAGCAATGTCGAGATTTGCTACAAACAATAGTAAACAATTTTGGAATTTTATCAAGAATCTTAGAAATAAAAAAACATACAATCCGAATTATGAACTAGACGAACATCAAAGTAGACAATTACTTGAGAACATTAGACAAAAACAGTACATGGGGACTAGAAAAATGAACCAAAACAGGAACGGGCTGGAGGAATTCTGTGAGTTCACCAGTAATGAACTACAAGACGTACTTGACAATAACAGAAAACGGACGGCACCTGGACCAGACAGAATAGACCATGAGATGATAAAAGTTCTAAATCAGGGAAACCACGAAACATTGCTGACGGCCATCAATAAAGCTGTAAAATATGGACAAATTCCGGAGGAAGCGTGTAAAATTAGAATCATGCCCATTCTTAAGCCGCTGAAGAATCCTACTGACATCAACAACTATAGACCGATCTCCCTACTAAGTGTACCCATCAAAATCATCAACAGAATGATTAAAAACAGAATCAGCAGCATCATCGAGGGAAAAAGATTCTTAAAGCCTTACTGCTTTGCATACAGGAAGAACAAGTCTACCACCATCTGCCTCAACAAATTACTTCAAAAAATTTCAAACACTAACAGGAAGACAACTAAAATAGCTATAATCATTGACCTTTCTAATGCATATGATAGTGTGGATCTGGATACACTTGAAGTTACACTAACAGAATTAAGCATACCCAAAGTTTATATTCAATGGATACAAACCCTTTACAAAAATAGACAGCTCATTCTTAACAATCAGAAAATACACATAAGCAATGGCCTACCTCAGGGTGACGTGCTCAGCCCATTACTGTTCAATATATACACCAACAAGCTTCACAACATCAAGGACCAAAACACAACAGTCCTACAGTATGCCGATGACTTTCTTATCCTGATGGAAGGAGAGAGTATCACGGACACGATTACAGCCCTACAAAATAAAATCAACAGATTCACACAGATTTGTCGGAACCTCAACCTCAGTATCAACCAAAGTAAGATACAAGCCATTCACTTCAAGAACGGACAATAACCCCTCAATCAATTACATGTGAACAATGACACGATTAGGTGGCAGAGTAATATCAAATATCTTGGGAAATACATCAGCAAAAACACGTCAGTTAGAGAACTTGACTTGCAAGATGTAACACAACATAATTCTGTTAACATTATAAGCTTTTTAGTTAGACCCACCAATAGTTTTAATCCAGCACTAGGGCTCAACCTTTATAAAGCCCTCTTCAGACGACAACTAGAATATGGCATAACCACCTACGCTCATGCCCCTGCACATGTCTTCAAAAAAATAGACACAATTAAAGCCAAAAGACTCAAGAAGTGCCTTGGTTTACCTCCCAGCACACCTAACGCTTACACCTTCGAGATAGCTGCAGAATTAAACACAAAAGACAGAGCAGATCTGCTTACGGCAAAAGAGCTTGGTAAATTACTCAAAAACAACTACGTTGACAGCAGGTTACTTGAGCAAAGTAATACCAGAACCAACAGCTACAGCTACATTTATCAAAAATTTAAACATCACCTGTCACAAATCTCTGCATGCAAGGAGATTAGAAAACCGATTAATGTTAAAATTGTTACCAAAACAAACTCCCTTTTCAACAACTATAGAACAACAGGATCAGAAAATCTTAATACCAAGTTTCACGTGTACATCACCAAATTAATCAAACAAAATGCAGCTGTTTATACAACTGACGCAGCCAAAAATGATTTAGGAACAGGAATAGGATATCATAACCATAGTAATGAACAAACAACATCCTTTAGTTTAAGGAAAACGGTGACTACGCTTAATGCAGAGCTGTACGCTATTCTAACAGCACTAAGAGATAGCTCCCTCAGGAAATACAGTAAAGTCAACATTTTCACAGACTCAAATAATGCGCTAAGTAATTTACAGGAAAATCCAGAAGCTAAATATATTTTTCAAAATAACATGAACTTATTAAGTATTAAAACTTACCCAGGGAAAAACTATCCATTAAATGAATAAATGTGTATTTCATAAGGATAGTGACATTGGGAATTTTTTTGGTCCATCTGGAGCCCACTCATTGCAATTTTAGTCTGTTTCAGTTAAGTTTGAAGTTATTGTCCGAGTTAGTCGTTTTTGAATCGACAAAGAGTAAAGAGTGATCACCATGAAAAGGGTTCATTATTTTTAAAATAAAGTTTTGAGTTGGAAATAAAAATAAATAATTGGTGTTAATAATAATTATTTCCATCCTATTTCCAATAAAAATGTAAACAAAACAGTAATTTTTCAATTTGACCAGGTTTCCTCGAATTTTTTCTTCGATTTTTGTCGATATTAGATTGAAATAAAGGACGAGTAGCCAGTAAGCCAAACAAAATCAAAAGCTGCAAACTGTGGAATTAAACATACCTGCGATTACCCCCACGGTTTCGCAAATGTTTTGTGACACACTAGTTGCAACATTTTCCCGAGTGGGTGGGGTTCTTACAGTCCGGAAGAAGTATGCCAAGAAAAAAGATAGAATCAACAAGTAACAATAAAAACCGAATTCAAGATCAGGATCCTAAAAGGACTAAGAAAACGGAAAAAGAAAAATGTAGAATATATGGAACTTATTGCGAAGTTTCCCCTACTTTTGTACTTTGAATTCGGGAATATAAATGAAATATTTCTTGTGTATATGAATAAATGTTTTGATTGATTATTTGAAATGAATTTTCCTTAGCTTATTAATAAAAGAAAATTGAAGACATAGAAAACTAAATATTTTTTATAGTTAAACTATCCAATAAGTCCATTGAACTGTCTCAATCACATTCGCTAGAGTGCATTTTGCCATAGCGTTTGCACTGCACCAATTTTGAATTTAAAGGGGCCTGGCAGTACATTGGAACTATGAGAAGTGTCACGCTTTTAAGTAAACATCTTAAAAAAGTTCCCCAAGCGGCATAGATAAATTTCAGGCTTTATGGAATGACGTAAATTAAATAAAATTTTGAAAGTTGAAAGTTGTATGGGCGGGGGGGGGGGGGGGGGGGCTTCTACCACTCAAAGTGTCTGGCTTTCTGCAACGTGACTTGTAATAGTATTTCGCAAAATAGAAAAAAAAATGCTTTTATATTATACGAAATTAATTTCCAATTTTCCAACCGTTTCACATCTTTTACCTCTGAAAGGTACCACAACCTAAAGTTTATAGTATCCAAACATTGCATCGTGTCGTAAAACTATTGGGCAGAAAAAATGTTCTTCTTATGTACTATAATGGATGTTTGTTACTGGTTCTTGCTCAACGATGCCCTTGCCGAATTTCGAACCCCGTACAATACATTTCCACACAAAATTTGTAGATTTACTATAAGTTTTGCAACTTTTTTGTTCTGGCCGTTAAACGATATTCGAATAGAAACCTTTTAACCCTAGTAAGCTAATTTCCGTCGAATCCACCGGCAAAGTGAAGAAACACTGCTGTGAAGAGGTTGAATGTTATTTCTGAGATTTTTGAACTTTGCTTGGCATCCCGCTTTACTTCAATTGTGAATTTATTTTCATTAGCAAAGTTGTTCTTGTTGTAGATTTTTCGAAATTAAAATACCAGATGTGATTGTCAAGTCGCGACTTTTTCGAGCGAGCCCTTGTTTGCTTCTGTTTCTGAATTCTGTTTCTGAAGTCAACTTTCGTGCCTCGTGTCCTTTGGACTGTCAAAGTAAGAACGTGTCTTCGAAGTCGACATCGCAAAACCATGAATCTTCACATGTCATCTGGTTCGTCTCATAAGCAGCATTACAAGCGATTTAATTGCAATCCTTCCATTTCTGCTCTTCTAAATCTCCTAACACCATCCAATATTTCCCTTTCCCAGTCCTGCATCGAGTCGTCCTACGTCGGACGCCGCCATCACCAATCGAACGGTAAGTCCATACATTAACTCGTCGGTGAAAGTGCGAACCCCTTTGATACATTGGGCTAGTTCTCGCCTTGAGTGATAAACATAATAATGAAAAAACTTCGTTCCGATAGGGATACAGACGACATTGCTATAGATGATGATGTTCAAAGTGACAAAAATTATGATTCTTCTAACTCCGAAGACAATGAAACAAGTATCCAAGTTTTCTATTGAGTGGCTGCAGTACTGTGTTTCACCGGCTAGGAGCACCGTAGGAACCTACACTCCTTTAATGTGAAGTGTGACAGTGTACAACGCCTGAAATCTTCTAGAAAATTACAACAAAATACTAGAAGAAAACGTCAAGTATATCAAACTAGCTGACAGCGAAATAATTAAAATAACAAAGTGAAAAAGACAGTGAGTATAGTGGTCCGGAAATATATCCAGAAAGGGAGCGTGCACCACGAAATCTCTTAAATAATAAGTGCATCAACTAGAGTGAATAACCCTTTAAATGGGAAGTTTAAAAACAGAAATCCTCCTTTGATAAGCGTGTTCAATGAAAATAGGGAAAAGCTTCGAATTAACATAATTATAGAAAATTTCGGCAAAAATGATTTGAGTTTATACTATATTTTTTATTTACTATATTTAGTTAATAACTATAACCTAAACAACCTCTTATTATTGATCATTATATGAAACGATCTAGAAGTGAAACATTTAAAGAAATTTTAGATGAAACCCATTGAGACTGCTCGTGTTATTTAAAAATAACATTGTGGAAATAAGACAAAAGTCGGTCTTGTCATTAATGTAAGCAGGAAAAGTCTTGAATAGATTATTGGGAAGTTTCTCGATTGCCGGAACAAATATATAAATAGCAACAGAGTGAAATGTAAGGCAGTCAAGAAAGTAAATTAGGCGCGGGATACAGTCCGCAATATTGAATTAGACGCAGTATACAGTCCACAAGTAAATAAGTCAAGAAAGTGAATTAGACGCATACAACCAATGCTGTACACTTACAGTATATAGCATTTGTATTAAGGAGATGCTTATAGTACACAAAAATGATTAGTGCTCTATATCTCACCCAGGGCGGGAGTGTTGGAAAGTTACAGAATGGCTGAGTTCCAAGGGTCTGAGCGTATTTTTGGATCATTTGTGCAGGACAGCATCGGAGCTTTCCGAAGGAAACTTTTGTTTCTGCACAAAGACGTTCGTCAAAGTTGAAAGACACAAATGAACGCACGACGACCATTTGATGGCAATCCAAATAATTAAAATTTAGGTGACATAATTATCGCAAAAATACTACTTATTTCCTGCGTAGAAAATGTTTCGTTTTAGTCTCTTTGGTGACATCGATTTTTCGACTTCTTCATCGTATTCATGGCATTGTCAGATATTCAATTGGAACAATATTGCAAGGATACTATGAAGAAACATGAGCGTTAAATTTCTTCTACAGCTATATGAACTGTTCAGTTTAAACTCAGTCATTAATTTGTTGTTTATTATGCTATTCATATTCAGAACCTCGTGTTTAAATAAGTTAAATAATACAAACACAAAGAAACCCACAGAAATATAATCAACGAACAAATAATGACCAACTCCGACACAATATTTTCAGTCCTCGACCCAATTCTTATCAAGAAAAGAAAACGCGACGAACCCGACAACCATAATCCCACGACCCTGAAAAGACCCAAACTTAATAACCCTCATTAACGCCTTATTAACCCGATCTATCCCTCCGGTAAAAGTTGCATCTATAAAAAGATGCACATCGCGACAAAGACATCAGAACGAGCTGAAGATGACTGTATACAGCCGAAACGCGTACTCAAAACGGCCCGGCGGATCCAAGCAACACAGAAGACAGAAGTAAAAAAATACTTGTTAAAGTATACGTTCATATGTCCATGAGTGCTGATAAGATCTTGGGAATTGCTCGCGCTTATTACGTAGCACATGTAAAAATTTCCACCAAAGCATGCAATTCAAAACATGGATATTGTTACTAGTACATATGATGGCACGCCACCAAAAAATCGCGTAAGTTACATATAGAAAACATTTCCATGCATCTGCAGTTAATTTTCAAGATGCAGATTCAGGTGAAACTGACACCGGCTGGAAAACATTAGAATCGTTTCTAGGAAATGCTAAGAAGCCAGACGCAGGTGTCAGCAATTACGAAACTATAAATTTACTATGAGGAGTAACCTCTCTCTCAGTTGTCGCCTAGCCCTAAGGTACAATACTAGTAATCGGTGTTAAAATAAAGAAAACTAAATTTAATACAGTTCACGTAATTCGTACTGTTGTAAAAAGCAGTAGAAAAGTTTTGAAACAATATGAAAAATATGTGCATCCTATTGCTAAGTATTCAGTTTAAGGAGATTGTACTTTGGTGAAAAAAAAGTTTTAAACCCCATGACATGACCTTTAAGGAAATAAGGTATAAACCCTTTGGTTTCATTGCAAATCATTTGAAAGTGACGGAAGAAATGGAATGAAAAACTTACTGCTGCTTACACGTAAGCTAAGGAGAGGAAGATTCGATTATTCGGGCTTCAGTAAGTACGTAGCGTCCAAAGAAGCCTCTTTGGTCAAGGGAATAGAACAATTGCAACAACAGTTGGCGTGTGGTAAAACTGAGAAATATGAGGCGATCGTATTCGACATCATTGAAAATATTAAATAAACCAATCGAAACAGAAAATTTCAACACGTTCCAACCACAACCACCAATATATGCTAAATTCACGTAGTCAACCACAATATATGCTAAAATTCAATACATAACAATTTAGCAATAGAAAAAAGCAAAGTAGAAGTAATAGTAAAAAAGTTTCTATTGTATTTATTTTCTAAGGTTGTAGTTACAACTATTTGACGCTTGATATTTTGTTGGCCGTTGAACCCGATTCCACTTTGTTCACGATACCTAAAGGAGGTAACCATTTCATAAAATCTCCTGTCCTAGTGATAATCATAATAAATATAGGAGATTCTTATAAGCTTGTGTTCCTATTTAATGCAAAGCTTTTTCAATTTCTGGTTGCCACCGATCTTTATAAACAATGTATCTCCGCCCAAGCTCCGCGTAATGATGCGTAGCTTCACTGATGGAAAGTATCGCATCAAATCGCTTTCCCCCTTGTACCACAAGATAGTGGTCGACGACACGAAAGCATACGACGGCATAATGAACCTAATGAGAGCGAATAAATTAAGTGGTTTCATCCTAGCCGCGCGATTTATGTATAACCAAACGCGTAGCCCCATAAGTTCCCACGATTTACAAGTTCTCATAGAACAAGTAAATCGCCAGGTATCAAAAACTTAAAGTAAACAACAAATGCACGTTTAAAGTGAAACGCCATCGTCAGCACTTTAAGATGCATTTCCCACGAACAGCCGTTATGTCCATTTTTAATCGAAACGCTGTCCGTTGATAAGTTGAAGATAAGATTTAAATAAAGGATTCTAATTTGTCCGAAAAAGTAGTGTTGTTTTAGGAGGAATTTATTTTTTACCGTTCTCAAACCGGTAACAATATGAAAAGATGTTAGTTCTCTATTCACAGATAAAAAGATCCTTGAGTATATCACCGAACAAATACCAGAGCTCAAAACCGCATGTCACCCAGATGACTACTACTTGGTCGTGGCAGAACAACGAGTTCCTCAATCTTTTTCAGAGTTGTTCTTGCGTCAGACGAAGACCTCCGCAAAATTATTGAAATAAAATTCGTTCTGAATTGCAAGGCAAAATGAGAAATGCCCAGAAAGGGTGAATTAGCCCAATGCTTTCATTGCCAGAGGTTAGGCCACGTTGCCGCTAATTGCGGCTATTCCCAAAGGTGCGTTGCTTGCGGACAAGAGCACGAAGGCCAGATTTGCTCTAAAAGAAGTCTACAAAACCCAAGAGAAGAGGCTACAACAGACCCCAACACTCCCCCAGTTTTGCGTCATATGCTCAAGCACGGGCCACCCGGCTAACTATTCAAACTACCCCGAGCGGGTCTAGCAGAAGAGCCCAAATTGCCTGAAAACGTGCAATGAAAATCCAACCTCAGTTCATCTTCAACCTCAATAGCTTCCAGCAGCTGAGCCGACCAGCACCCGCTCTCTCTGCAGACCCTCCCTCCCACCAGACTTCTCCTTAGACAGCAGTACTCCGAAGTCTTAAAAAGACCTGCAGCCCATTCCGAGCCTGAACAACAAAATCAGCCCCGGAACGACAACGTACTAAATCTGATTACACAGGTTGATTAAATCATTCGTAGTGCTAATTAAAAAGGCTCCAGAATTTTGGATGACCTACAGGCAACCCCCAAAACGAGGAGAAAAGAGAAGCCTTACTTAGCTTCTATATGAATGTGGTCGGTGAACATTAAGCTCAGAACACTTGCAATTAACATAAACTCTCTCCAGAGGCACGAAAAGCGTAAAGCACTGAAGCACGTTTTATAGAAATATAGGCCTGACTTAGTGCTCTTGAACGAAACACGCCTCCTAGAAAAGCATAAACCACACTTTCCACATTACAATATCTTTCGCAATGACGACAGTAGAGGTACCGCCATTTTGGTTAACATATCATGCCATTATCCTGTACTCTGTAATTTTGAGGAAATGTCTACCCAAATATAGACGACCAAACAAAAAACACTATCGGAGCACCCTCCTATACAGTGAAACAAAAATCAAGCCTATCATGCAATATATGATTGAGACTAACTCGAAACGCTTAAAGAAATGGGCAACTATCTTCGAAACTATAATAAGTGAACTGGTTTCCCGAATATCGCTGAGAACATCGCTTTTCCATACCTCTCGCCCATTAAACTGCTCAGCTCCAACATTTCTACCTTAACTAACCCGCGCACAATATTAAACCACAAGCCTCCATTCGTTGTACGGACAGAACAAGGCGATCGCGGCTAACCAGCTTGCGCAAGCAACAGCAAACTTCGTAATTGACCACCAAGATCAACCGTGTCATCGAAAGCAGGATACAGTAACATCGCAGACTCGTCAAGTTTCCGTCCTCCCACTTTCATCCGCTTACCACCTCTACATCAAACACCTTTAGATTGTAAAGAAGAAAATGTACATAGAATTAAGTTAGTATAAGTTCGGTTTAAGGTTCACCCGATCAAAGAAAAAAAGCCTTATGAGCTAAGAATAAATTTAACAAAAAATGTAGTCTAAGTTTATGTCAAGGATCGGTTACGACCTGTTCTATAGTATTAGTATAGTACGTATAGCCTCAATAAATATAGCTATCTATCTCTTTGAACTGGATCAACGCGACAAATTGAAAATCGTACTGTCATACGGAAAGATGCAGAAGTTGCGGATTTATTGAGATGTTAAAAAATTATCAACATGCTGGAATTACCAAAATAGAATTGCATTTAAAGTTCGCAACAATAAAAGCAAAACTACCATTTCGAAAATTTGTTTTGCTTCTAGGGAATTTCCTTGAGCATGTTATTGTTTCGCACTTTTAAGAAACTTTGAAGCGCTCTTGAAGAGTGATCAAATAATCGCGGAAAGTTGATGACGAGTGAATATGTTTGTACTAGGTTAAATTATAGATTACATCCTTAATTACAATTGTAAATGTAAAACACATAACCTATAAAACAAATACAACATTTATAAATACTAAACACAACTATGTTAATCGCCCAAAATACTTAATTTTTCCAGCTTCGTCTGCCAATTCCGGCCATTGTACGACGAACAGATCCGCAAAATGTTTGAGTATCTTTCCGGTCAGCGACAGGGTATTCACCCGGCAAAAACTTTCCACAAATGCTATTTTGCAGGACGGTATGATCCTAAACAAACTCATAAAATACGCCACTAAACAAATCGGCACACAGGTTCCCGGCCCGTTACATAGAATCAGTTCGGGTTTGAGGCGAAATACTAGCGGAATGCAAGTAAATATTGCAAAAATCGTAGTGAACACTGAAGTAATGTAACTTTGCTGCACTTCACGACTACGAAATATTTCCACAAATGAGTATGATTTATCGTTAGATGATTCCATCTTATCAACTCGACTACGGCTCGTTGTGTCAGATCGGGCAAGAATATAATACCGCGGGTTAAATTTACTTTTGTCCAGATCTTTCACTAATTCAACCATTTCTGTGGTGTGGCCACCAGAACCAAGGATGATTAGCGTCCTGCATGGAGACCGTGGTATTTGCATAATGGTGATATCTGCAAGCAAAACGTATCCCGTGAAGATGTAACGGAAATATGGTTTATTGAGTTAAACTAATAACTTACATTTAGTATTTGTGCTATACTACTGGAACATTTACCAACTAACGATATCACACACATCGAGTGCACTAAACACGATGCACTTTCATCAGCTGCTTCGGCGGCAAATCGTCAAATGTACTAGAATATCCTACGAAATGTACCAAACTATATACAAACAATTGAGCAACAATCGGTTACATGTCAATGAGGAGTGTTTTCGCGGTACCGGTTCTAGATAGGTTATTATTTATGAAAACAAAGATTTGATCTGTTTATCAGTGGCAATTCGATTAATTGTATTAAAACTAGTCGTCGAAATACTTATTGCACATTAACATGGACTTCAATAGTTTGCTGCAACAAGCGCAGAAGCTGACTAATGAGACACAACATTTAGAAGAGCTTCCACATGTGGAACGTACGTTGCCGCAAGTTTTGCAGGCGACCCAGGAGCTTCATTCAAGGGTAACTCAAACTGGGGCCCAAGATATTCAGGCGTGAGTTAAATTGAAGTGTACATTTGTTAAACAATTAATCTTACACGTTTTCATCACACAGTCACATACTACTAGGATCGCGAGGCATTGATCTGCCCAAGATTTCACAGAAACTAGAAACGCTCAGTAGCAGGAGAACTTTCGAGCCATTGGACCCGATTACAGATACTGATATTCAGAGTTTCTTAAAAAACGAAAAAGAAAATGCTATACTCTCGGTTATCGAAGAAGTACATAAGAATGTAAGTACATGGTTTGTAACGCACTTCAACATGCATACATGATTCGTTATTATTCCTTTGCTTGAGAATGTCGTACGAAGAAGAGGACGTAGGATACAACGTTTCCATTATGGCTTTGGGGTGTTATCTTCAATTAGATTTGCGATTTGTGATTCCGTTACAACATACTATTATTGTATTTTTTCGCCATTACTACTGTTCTGGTTTTACTCCCATGATTCGGCTCAGAACGAACTTTCGGGAATATTCAGGTTATTCGCCGAGAATCGGAGAGGGATCTATATTTAACATCTCCAGTATGTAACAAATTTGTATACCTGAAGCATTGATTTCTTGTTTATGACGATGTCATTTAAAGTTTTCAAAACTTTACTGTTTTGAATTTTGTAATCGCACTATATGCTTTGAGTTATTTCCGACAGTCTAATTTATTCGGCATTCGATTTGTGTGCTTCAGATGTTGCCTTTTTTCATTAACATGGATGTTAATATCTTAATTTGTATATTTTATAATATCACATTATGTTGTTCGCTATGGGGTAGTATTCGTAATGTTTTATATTCATGGCTGTTGTCATGGAGGTTGCTCCTCGTAGGGCGATCCTGTCGATACTCATTTTCGCGACTGGTACCAAGAACGCTACCCATTCCGCGACGGTTGCAACATCTGAGGAGGTACAGCATCTGAGGAGTTTTCAACCATTCCAGCAAATTGAGATACAGTAGGGGCACTAGCATGGGGCACAACCCAATCAGTAAAACAAAACGGAAATCAGCGGTGTCTGATTTCTGTGGTCGGAAGAATAAAGCAAATCTTTCCATCCTGTCTCTTTCGTGCTTGGAAATGAACTAAAAGGGATATATAGAGGACAAAACTAGGCTTCAATTCGCTATCATACAAGATGAAAAAGAAAGTGACACATTTAGCCCTGTTGAATCCTCACCAAGTGAAGACGATTTTTGCTTTTTTATTCGAATATTCATAAAACTAAAGCTAGGATTGCCACTAATACAAAAAAAATTAGATCCATGAGAATCGTATCTGTGGTGTGAACACGTGGGATTCCATAGTTGCCTGTGCGGAAGGAGGTTCACCTTCCCAGGTTCTACGATGACGGAGATATGCCTTGGAAAAACTTGACATGGGAATTAGTATCCGTGCAAAACTGAATTGTGATCAAGGCGAAAATCCTTCACATCAGACAAGAAAAGCATTCATCTGAGAATCCAAAGCATTGTGAAAACTCCTACGTTTGTCACAAAAAAAACGAAAAGATGCATTCAATATTGTTAGAAATATAACACTTGGCACCTTGGTTAAAAGGTGTCATGCCTTTATTTCGAACTACAATATTTTGAGTGGTAACTCAAGCTGTACCCAAATGAAGTAGAGGTTCTAAAGGTGAAGCTCATCCCCATTGAATAAACTAGCAGTCACTATCAATTATATAGTACCAGGTTGCAGCAGAATTTTCAGCATGTCTATGTAGAGAAGACACCTGAAAACACTCCTTAGCTCTAAAATGCAGCAGATAAAGTAAGCAAGGTTATTGTGAATATTTTTGAAGTTGTCCTGAACGGGGAACATTAAGAAATGTTTAATAAGAGAGAGGAAGCACCAATTTGGTGATTGTGGTAATGGCCAGAAGAGGTTGTGACTCGAAAATTCTGTAATAAAGAAAAATTACCAACGATTTTTTTGGTCAAAAATTGTTCAAGTGTGGTGGAGATTTCCGACTTCTAGAATTAAGCTTAACATACCAACGATCGACACTATTTGTCCACAGAATCCTTCTACAGAATGGAAAAGAATTTCGAAAACTGAAACGTTACAAATTTAGGTCTTTTGTAAAAATCTGTAAGAAGCTTCAAGGACACTGAAGGCAATATTTTCTATTCCTAGAAATTGTTTTTCACGGAAGTGAAATAATCAATGGTTGGATAGACGGTTTGATCCAGCAAAAGCGAAAAATAGCTCGGAATGAAATGTAGTTGCAGCCATGTGTACAATGTTATTTGGCGAGCTTTGGACTCATTCCAACCCTTCTAGTCACAGAAGGTATATTGGCTGTATGCACCTCTTATTTTAAAAGGATAGAATATGCTCACATGGGATATAAAACGTATCCTTTTAATCAGCCGGACATTAAGAAAACATATAAGTGGACGGAAGCAGAATTGATATTCAACACGAATAGGAACCCAAAAATAAATCCAAAAGCGTGTCAACCAATTAGAGTATCGTCATATACTTCGAAGCGATGAAGACCGTAGGGGTAAAAAATATATAAATATCTTAAAAGACAACAAACTGAAAAAACATTCGGACAACCCTTATCAATTAGCACATGCGTAGAAAAAAAAAGCTAAAAATACAGTCTTGTTTAAGTTGATTCACAAAATCATAAAATTATCGGAATATGAAAAAATTTGAGTACTCAGCGTATTTTTTTTTATGGAAGAGACGATCCAAGCTACGATACAATGAGACGAGTGCTGGTGAAAAGGTGTTTTTTTTTTTTTCTAATATGCTGAATATCCTTCGGACTAATCCGTCGTATGTAAAGTACGACCAAAGAACGAATTCTTCAACCCAATTATAGAATCACGTTTCAGATGAAGTTCTTATCATAAACTGTGATTATTTTTCACGCGTAGCCGAATTATATCGCAATTTTACCAAGGTGTAGTTATACTGTGTAATGAAATGCGGGAGGAACTTCGAATTGTCAACAACTGGTTACAAAGATCAGGTTTAAGACTCACTTCTGACAAAATCTGAATTGACTGAATTGAATTAAAATAAAATATATTAGTCAGAAGAAGGTTTGGGTTAAACATAAAATTAAGTAAATACCTCTGTATACGGATGTAAGGCAGGTTTACGTGAAACGCTATTATGAAAGGAAAGTCTTCAATGGTTAATAAAGCTCTGGTGGTGTACAAAAGTATGTCATGCAAAAATGAGAGGAAACATAGAATTAAGCGGTGGATACACACCTTACAGATCAAACCAGTCATCACCTATGGAACGGTTGATTGAGCAAACAAAGGCCAAGAGCGGATCGAGATCAACGTTTGGCATCTCTGTCGACCGAGCAGACCAATTAAAATTAACCCAAATGGTCCAATTTATGAGTCTATCGATCGATCCGGTCTGATGAATTTACAAATTATTTGTTACATGCAGCGATGTGTGTGGAAACTGCACAAAAGTAAACACAACGTTAATATTACACATCTCCATGTAGCTGCTTGTAGCAGCTTTGTAGTAGAGCTATTAGCTCTACTAATACTGCTATTACATTTTCTACTTCTTACAGTCCCGTATAACGCTCCCCTAACACTTCCTTTTAATGCTGCGAGTCCCCTGTTAGAGAAAACTTAAATTTCATCGTTTACGAATCAACAGGAGTTTGAATTTACTCCATTAATTCAGAGTGACGTTATGGTCGTTTCTGTTGATTAACTTAGTTTTTTTTTAAAAAAATGGCTTGCCTCTGCAAAGTAATATTTAACATTAAGAAATCATTCCGATATAAGTTCTTTGAAGAAGTTATGATAAACGTTATTTTATAACTAATTATCAAATCACTTCCGGTAACTGGAAGAAATTTTTGAATTGACTGTGAACGGGGAATGACAATACGGTTAAATATGACAATTAGCCAAGGTCACACTAAATCACACTTACCCGCATTAAATCAATGAATGAATCTGGCCAAGCATTAACTTGAACGGCCACTCCCCTCCAACGAAATTATCACATTAGGACTACTAAAATCACTGGAGACATGTGACCTCTACATTTGAGTCCATTTTGCCAGAAGACATGACAAACTGATTTCGGTGCTTCACTTACATAGTGCAACAGTCATCAATCAATTTTTGGAAACAAAAAACACCCGTCATATTGACTAGACATTGTTCCTTGCAACTATGCATTGTTTTGGATGAGACATGATCTGGCCGAACAGCTTTACGCTACTTTATAAAATAGGGAAAGACTTTAGCTAAAGATGGACAATACTTTGAATAAAGTTACTTATTTTTATCGATTTCTCTAAAAAAAAAAAAAGCTCCAAAGGTACAAAAAACCCTAAAAACATTTTTGTCCTCCCAATTTTTACTAATCAATAGAAAATAATTTATGTTATTAATCATTACAGTCCTACGAATCGGCGCAAAAACAAAAGTGGGAGCATATTTTTGCTGATTGGAGACAAGAGAAGATTAAACTTCTCAATGCGCTGGTTGGTCCCTCACAAAATTGGATTGATATACGCAAAATTCCGGAGCAAACAATATTGAATGAGACGACACAGGGAGGAAAATCGTGTCTCAATCGAATGGTATATACAAAATCCTATCCGAAGTATAATTCTCAAATTCACATTTAAAATTCACAGGAAATGGCTTATGCAACGGAAGTGTATGAATACAACAAATTAGTGATCGAAGGCGCATTGAGACCTAGTTTAGTTCAACGATTTTCAAAAGTCGCTGAAACCTTCAATGATCCTGTAAGATGATTTCAAATAACAGTTTTAGCTTTTTTGACTAACTGAGCCATTTTGTTTAATAAATTAGAAAGTCTCTGAAATGTGGGAGATGATGAAATACATGGTGCGAATTCCACCAATGTCTAAAAATCGAGACCCAATTCAAGCACGATGCCAAATGACAGAATTCATTGACCAAGCCAAAAAGTATTTGGAAAATAGATATAAGGTCTACATGTCAACTGTAATTTCAGAACATTTGCGTGAAGCGCAAAGGGGTGGAATTCCGAGCACATATAATTTAGTTTCATCCTTTGTTGGACTTAAATTCAGCCAAAGCGGCGTTTTGGGCCTTCAAGATGGAAACATTGATGGTAAACCACTATGGCCAATGGTGTATTATTGTCTGCGATGTGGCGATATTCAGTCAGCGTTGCGCTGCATTGAAGTTGCTGGTCCAGGTCATGAGGACTTCGCGCAAGTGTTAGAAGACAAATTGAAAAAACCCGCGCAAAAAATTAATTCCAAACTAGAAGTTCAGTTAAAAATGCAATATAAAAGACAGATAAAAAATGCTACTGATCCGTACAAAAAAGCTGTTTATTGCATAGTGGCTTGTTGTGATATTAACGAACAACATCCAGAGGTGGCTAAAACATCTGACGATTTTCTTTGGATCCAACTATCATTAATTCGAACGGAACGAACTGAAGGATCAGAGATTTTGACTTACTCAGATCTTCAAACAATGATTCTAGAACAATATGGTGAAAAACACTTCAATGCATCTGAACAACCTCATTTATATTTCCAAGTGTTAATTTTAACCGGGCAATTTGAAGCTGGAATTGAATTTCTATCAAGGTTTGAGAGATATCGAACACATGCTGTTCACATCGCTTTAGCATTGAATGAAATGTTTTTAATTGGTGGCCCGAGGAATGTGCAGGAGCCTTTGTGTAAGTAAAAATGCACATAGTATACATAATGTATATATGTATGCTGAAAAGCAAAATAATTTCGTCTATAGTGTCATTCGATATTGAGGATCCTGTTCCTATGCGAAGGCTCAACATTGCGCGATTAGTGATGCTTTACGTTAAGAAATTTGAGATAACAGACCCGGCCGAGGCACTGCAGTATTTCTACTTCTTAAGGTATTACATCACATCAATTGTTTTTGTTATCGAACAAAATTCTCGTTTCCCTGCTATATAGAAACATGCGCGATCCCGAAGGACGAAATTTGTTCCTAGTATGTGTTACAGATCTCGCAATTGAATGCCGAGATTACGACTTGATTTTTGGTAAATTGCAATCGAACGGCATACGATCAAGGTTCACGATAAAACAAATTACGCATACTTTGATTGCATTGTTTGAACGAATTACTTTTTCAGAGGGCTTTTTGATCAATTTGAAGGTGTAGATGTTGACACAAGAATCGCAGCAACCATGGTAGCAGATGAGCAAGTAAAACGAGGAATGTTCGAGGATGCTATCGCACTATTTAATATAGCAGGGGTAAGTAACATGATTATTGCCTTGAAACAAACGCTTCTAACGCAAATGTTAGATTGCTTCGTAGGAATAGACACAAATCATGCTTAGTATTAGGTGATAGTTCACCTTCAGAGCAAGCATTGGTTCAATCTGTCGCGTAACCATACGTTAATATAAAAGATTCTCGCGTATTTGAAAATTCAGAAGGCCAAGAGCATTTGACTTTTAGTTTTTAAAAAGTCATCGAACCTTGAATTGGCCGCTAAAGTAATCAGATGCCATTGACAAGGAGTAAAAGTTCATTTGCGTTTACCAGATGTATTAAATGTCTTAAATTTTGATACTGTATATGTGTTCTTCTGTGCTGAATTTATCAAGTTTTATAATACCTTATTAAAGAAATCCTCTTTTTAAAATCTATGCAAATTAGTGCAAGATCGCATACAATTTGTGATTTTGAACTCTTCTGTTAATTTTTCCAAAAATATACTTTAGATAAATGAACAGTAGATAGATATTCATAAAAGTTAAGTTTTCGCGATTACTTTTGTAAAAAAAATCCTATCGTAAGAACGCTTTAACTCTTCGTGATTTTTCCAGGAACACGGACAGGCACTAAGGTATATGTCCATATTATTATCCCAAGTAGTTCATCAGCCATCGAAAAAGGGATCCCTCCGAGAGCGGTTGCAAATAATGTCATATGATTTTATTGAACGTAACAAGGGTAAAGTATATCAAATATCAATACTACTATAGTATTTACAAACAATCACTTATTGTAGGCGAAGAATTGAATTGTGATCCACAAGTTTTTGCAACATTTAGTTTATTGCGTTCGCTGCTCGAGTTCTTTGATTACTACCATGAGAAGAAATATCAACTTGCATTGGAAACCTTACAGAACACAAAACTTGTTCCACTTAACATGTATGACCTGGAAACGTGCATAAACAACTTCAAACGGTGAGTTGTCGCGATCAATCATTTACAATAGTTTTTAATTTTGGACTATAATTGCAGGCTGGGTGGTGAAATTTGTAAAGTATATCCAGACGTCCTACTTGCAACAATGGATATTTTATATAATCAATATAAGAACATCAAAGGTAAAGATGGTATCACATTCTCCGATGAAGGGAAAGAAGTAGTAAGTATGAACCATGCCGCTTGCCTTAGTTTTTTCCTAATTTTTATTTGTTCCAGCAATTGAGCTATCTACGCGAAAAAGCCAAAGCCTTGACAAACATGGCTGCTGCAGTTCCATACCGGATGCCTGGCGATACAAACAGTCGATTGGTTCAAATGGAAATTCTAATGCATTAATACTATTCCATTTGCAAGTTTCACTATAAGTTTTTATGTTCATTTTCGATTTATAATAAAACTAATATAATAAATTGGTGAAAACTGCGTTAATTCGAATATATCATGTATTTAAGAATTGCACACACAAGCAAACGTATCTGTTAAGAAAGCATAAGCACTGAGTTCAGAAATATTCAAGACTATGATCAGATTCTGTAAGCTTTGTTACAGTTATTCCAAGCTTAACATCGTTGAATTTACCTTCCTTCTCTGCTTTGTAGTCTAACATCATTTCTTTGAAGATAGTGAAATCGAGTAATGACAAAAGTAAGTCGAAAATTTCACCATCTAATTGTGGTCGCCTGATCCTGTAAAGTGATAAAATTTAGGTACAAAACATATCAACTTGCGTTTCATTTCAATTCTCAGTAGATCTATTGAGAGTGATATATTTCTAGCAAAACTTATTTCAACCTTAAATCCTCAGCAAATTTCTCCATGTTAAAGTTTCGCATACGCTTACTCAACGCCCGCTCTATAAAATCTTCTATCGTTTCTGTGTACTCTTGAAATATATTCGTGTAGATTAATTTATTCTCTTCCGTGTCTTCAAATATGTTACAATTTTTATCCATAAATGATTTTTGCAGCGCCTGTCGAAAAGCAAGTCGAAATTATTTCAGTAAAAATTCACTCATCATTTAGTCCTTAGTTACCTGGAATTCATTTTCCATCACTATATCCTCAATGTGACCAATAACTTCATCAAAGTAATCAGCGCACTTTTTATAATCGTAGCCTACGACAGTGCAATCATCTAAAATTTGCGATCCCATAGTCGCGAAACTGGTTACTTCATGCAAATGAATTTAAATCGTATAGATCGAATAAAATCGAAACAAGCTGTGAGTAAATTCAAAACCCAAAAAATTATTTTGACATTTAGGCCATCGTATCCTTGGCAACGAGACAATGGACAAACCTTTTTTAATTATGCAAATATCAGTTGCCCACTTAACAGCAACCAACGCCTGATTACTTATTGTGTACTAAACCCGTGATTAATTTATTTTTGTTTATATTACGCTTAAGTTGAAAGCTGCATGTATATTTACAAATTCTTCCCGCTCGTTTCTACATTATAGTTTCCCCCACGTTCGCCACAAATATATGTGGGTTCCTTTGTCTCATATACTTATGTTTATCGTATCAATTTAATTTAATTATATTCATTCAATTATTGCATAAAATATGATTTGTTAAGCTCAAGCGTAGATAATCGAACAATTTCTAAATCCATATCCTTTTAAAATAAACTTGCTGATGGAAGACATAAGTGCATAAACAGAAAATGGGAATGAAATTCAATCAGAAGCCAAATAGGTTCTTTTGGTTTGCAGAATTTACACTTTAAGTTCGAGTTTTCTTTCTTTTTTATTTCCTTCTGTCTCCTTTTTCAGGAGGGTGTATTGGTCATTCCTAAGTTAGCATTGACCAGCGTTTTCGTTCAAGGCCGCTTCTGGGCTAGTGTTGTTGTTTTTGGTCTTTGTTGTACCTTATTCTTGAAGTTTTGTTTACTTTTGTTTTCTTATAAATGGTTGTTTTTGGGTTATTTTATTGGGGTTTGTTAGTTGTTAGAGTTGGTATGTTGTGTTAGTTTATAAGTTTTGTTATGATTATTTTTAAGTCTGTGTTAGTTTGGATTTTGGGGGTGAATGTATATTGTATAGTATCTATAGTTCCGCTTTTGCTTCTTCTAAGAATTTGCCCAGCTACCAGAGGTGATTCTCATTTCTTTGGTTGAATAGATCTGGAAGAAACCTTACTTCTTTGAATACATTAAATTTTTTTCTTATATTTATGAAGTTAGCACAGCTCAGTATTTGGTGTTCTAGTACATCGTTATAGTCACTCCATCTGCATTTGTTCGTTGTCGTAATTTTTGCTTTTTGTAGTCTTGTTTTGTTATAGGCTCTATTTACCAGTACTCTGTTTATTTGTTTGATTGCATTGCCTGAGATGTCTAAGTTGTGGAACCACGTTTTGCTTTTGTATACTAGATTTGAATATAGCCATGGTGAGTATTTCAGATTTTTTATTGCATGTTGGTGTTGTTCCATCCACTCATTCTCTATTTGGTTATTAATTAATTTGAGTGTGTCATCCCATTCTTGAAAGGAGTGGGTGTCTTCTCCTGACAGTATTGCCTCTTTTGCTGCTTTGTCAGTGCGCTCAAGTATAGTCCAATTGCTGTTTTTTGGTACCCAGTATAGGGTCAGAGAATTGTCGGGGTTGTTGTTCAGAAATTTTCTGAATTAGAAGGGGGTGAATTTGGAGGTGGTGTTTGATACTATGTCTTTAATGCTTTGGAGTGAGTCCGTGAATATTGCAATGTTTTCTGGGGGGTTATTGTGGTTATTGGTGATAGCTAGAAGGATTGTGTTGATTGCAGTAATGTTGTTTTCAAGGTTGTCTGATAGAGATGTGTTGAGGAGTTCTTCAGTGATTCTTTTTCTGTTTATGGTTATTTGTTTTTGCATGATTATTTTTTGGTTTTCAATGTTGAATGTAATGGTGCTATGTTCGCTGTTAGAGATTTTGATGTTCTGATTTTTCCAACTTATATTATCGCATGTGAAGTTAGATATGGTTATGTCTGGGCAGGACTTAAAGAGTGTTTCCATTACTTGTAATTCTGTGAAAAGTTGGGATACCTGTGTTTAGGATATTCATATTATTATTGATTATCATTTCTTTTAGGAGCTTTCCTTTGTTGGTGCTGAGACTGTCTCCCCACATATGGTGCCTAGCATTTAGGTCTCCTCCGATTCTTATGGGTTTGGTGATTTTTGTGTGTTTGAATAGTAGTTTGATGTTGTTGTGAAATTTCTTGTTGTCTGTGTATATACGGATATAATTATATAATTAGATTTGAGGTTTGTGGTTTCAATCGCTACGGCCTCTATATTATCTATTATGGATATTGTTTTGTACTTGATTTTGTTATTTGTGACTATTGCAACTCCTCCTCCTTTCTTATTTTCTCTGTTTTTGTACTGTATGTTATAGTTGGTTAGTTTGTATATATTATTGTTGTTGGTGGTCCAGGTTTCTTGGCGGAGTGCAATGTCTATTTTGAGTTCGTTGAGTGCATATTCTATATTGGTTTTGTTTTTTGTTATGCTTTGTATGTTTAATTGTAGAAATTTTATATTTGTGTTTATTGTTGTTGCCATTTATAGTAGATTATGGTTTGGGGTTAGTTCTTTCCTTAACTGGTCCTTTTATCAGGGGTATTAATTCTTTGATGCAACCTATTAGATTGTGTAGGTTTGTCGTGTTTATCGAGCACATATTAGTTGTACTGGGGTTTTCTTTAATGTCATTCATTAGCTGTTTCATCAGTTTCTCCAGTTCTGTTGTTTTTGTTGTTGTTGCTGAGGGGTGGTTATATACTGATGGGGATTTGTAACTGATTATTGTGTCTGGGCGTTAAGTTTGGACATTTACTTGATTGATCTGTACTGACTTGTGTGAGGTTGTTGTTGTAGGTAAGGTGATTTGGGCATAAGTTCTTGTTCTCAAAGTTTTGTTAACTGCTTCATTGGTATTTCTGTAGTTGGGTTTGCTTTTATTGTTGAGTAAAGGGAATGCTTCGTTCATATTATCCTCGTCTTGTAGAAGTTGGTAGCTGTTTGGGTAAAGGAGTGTTTTAACTTCCTTTATTGATATGTTCTTTATTGAGCTAATTTTGACTTCATCTATGTATTTCTTCCATTTGGGACAATCTTTGTTTGTGGCAGTATGTTCTTTAGAGTTGCATAGAATACAGATGGTTGTTGTGCATTGCTTGTCGCAGTCCATTTTTGCGCACCTGTGGCATTTTGGTGTTTTGTCTTTGCAGTATTTCTGTATGTGACCCAATCTGTGACAGTTTGTGCATTGTCTAGGTTTGTAAAAGTTTGTCCTTATTTTCAGGATCCCTTCTTTTGAGTCGGTTTGCTTCCGCTATTTTAATATGGTCTAGTCTATTTCCATATTTGTTGCAGGATATTGCTTCTAGTTTAATCTCTTCTTCCGTGATCTCCATTGGGATGTCTCTGATAACTCCATATCTGACTAATAGGTTGTTGGGAATGAAGATGTTTAGCTGGAAATTTTTAAGTAGTGTGTTATTTGCTGAAGTGTTTGCATCTTTGGCAGTTTTGAAGGATATTATTATTTTATTAAAACCTAATTGATTGACATTTTCTATGTTCTTTATTCCTATTGATTTGTTCAATGAGTAGAAGGTTAGAGGGGTTAATTTGATTGGTTAATTTTTCTCGTTGTATCTTTCACAAATAACATGGACAATTTTCCTGTTGTCATCTTCTTGGTATCTATTGATGTTTTTGTTTTAGTTATTTCCGGTTGTTTGTCCTGTTGTTGGGTTGTCATTGGTTGTCTGATTGGTGTTATTGCTTACGTTAGTTGGCATGTTGCTTTGGATGAATTTTTTCTATCTCCATTTCAGGGGCTGAGATGTTTTTATTGTTGGTGGGTTCATAGGAAAGGGTATTTTTAACTTCAAAATTGAAGGGAATGTCATTGTTTTTAATATTGTTTGCAGAGGTTGGTTTCGGATTTTTGTTTGTGGTAGCACTTGCACTTTTATTTGTCTTTATGTAATTGGTATTTTCAGATTCTTTCTCATCTTTATCTGAGTTGTGTTGTTTTCTTTTTTTTTTGGCCTGTTGTCTTTCTGCGTTGTTGTCACTGAGTCTCCCGGATCAAAATATATCCCGTCTTTTTCGTTTGTTTCCATGTTTCATGTTTTATTTTGTAATGTTAGTTGTAAAATACTGAGCTGTACTCACCTGTTTGGTTCAAAAATGAAATTGTTGACAGGCTTTAACAACCACTGACTCCTGGGACAAATTTCGTTATTATTCCTGTTTTGTCAATTCTCCTTTTTACCAAGGTAGGACTGGGAAATTAGGTTAGAAAAGGATTAACCCATGTGGTTGCACCACTTTATTCGGGGAATCCCGTAGTTGTATCTGTTTGACGCTCTCAAAATGGCTGTGCTTGTACACTGATTCACTTTTCGATCGTGGATGTCACTCGTTCGATGGTTCAGAGAGAACTCAGTTTTCTTTCTAGAAAATACAAAACATTCCACAAACCACAATCCTCTTCTGGTTGAATGTGCACTACCGAATAGTAACTTCGGTAGTATTATCACTTTGTAAATGTACAATTTTGTACGCTTGAAACGAGAACAGAGTTCTTTTTTTCTTACGTATATGCCCACGAAAGCCTTTTGTCAAATCTGAATCCTTGTCTGTTCGTTGCTACGTTAATGTCAAACATTTGCGTTGCGGTAAATAATGTCAAACATTTTCCTCGTAATGAAAATCGGCTGTCTTGTTAGAATCAACCTGGATCGTCCATCTTCCGGGAATATTTCAAAGGCGAACTAATAGATCGTTGGATTTCCGATGTGATGAATTTTGTGTTTGCAGAGCAGTGCTAGCAATTTTTAGGTTTGGGGGTAGGGAAGGAATATGCATAGAGATATGGATACTTAATACTTAAGGGACTTCAACTTCGGTCGAAGACCTGAGGGATCATATTCTATTCAATTGAGATTAATTTAAAAAAATTATATTCTTTGCGACCAATTATTTGTCTGAACTATAGTGGCGCATTGAGCTCTGGCATGTTAAATATTCATCTTCCGTGCATGCTTTTTAAAATTGGCCATAGTGCTAAAAATAATGAGACCTGTTGATTCCTGGGTTATTCCATGAAAATTCAACCAAAATGAAGATAAATTCTGACTCCATACTTTCTGATTTCTTTCGAATTTTTTACACATGTAGTACTCCCAGCGAATGTTACTCAGCTGTAATATCCATCGTAAGTCATCGTTTGGAAATTGGAGGGTGTCGAATATTTCGACAATTCAATGAAATATGTACCTTTAAAAATTCAAAGAAATTACAATTTTTGCTGGAACGCAATGGCGTCAACCTCATTTTAAAAGATAGCCAAGGCAGCAAATTATTTATTAACAAGTCATTTTCGGGTGCCTTTCTTATATTGAGCAGAGGCAAATTCCTTTTAACTTTCTTTAAAATCTTATCTAACCTGATAAGAAAATATTTTAACGTTTTTCTGGTCATCTAACTGCGTTTTGGGAAATCTACATGATGGCCCTGAATTTAGAGAACTTCACGAGTGCAGAAATGAGGACAATCCTGAAAGAAGGATTATTGGGAGAGAAGTATTATTTCAGCACTGTTTCTGCCTGCAAAAGCTTCAACTTTTCGCACTCCATGCTATTTGTATGATAAATCGGACCTATTATACTATTTAATATTCGGGATTTAGGTGCAAGGCTCTACAAAAAGTAGTCGCACTATTCATTTCGGAATGCACTTATCCACTTCTACTTGATACTTTCTACGTGTTCAGGTGTTTAATTGCATGTGTGAGTTCATAGAGGTTAGTTTCCCTTGCAGCACTTGAGACCGTGCTATTTTCTTATGCCTGCTTTATTTTATTCGTTAGTTTTAAAATTTCGAGTTCAATTTCAGAGAATTTGGCCTTTGTGACTTGAAAAGCTTTCCTATTTGTTCTGTTCTTTGTTTTTAGAGATTAACAATGTAAATTTTTTTGTATCAGTCAATGGTACTCTGAAAGTTCGTCTTGGATCTATTGACAAATTTAGTTAGGAACATTACATGCATTGTCGAATTTTAATGAATGAGTAAATAGGTTCATTTTATTAGAATATGAATGAATGATTCTTTGAATCTGTTTAACTGGGTTTGAACTTGATTACTTGATCTACAGTCTCTCACTGACAGTTATAAATGATCATGTTTCTTATTATAAAAATCGGGCAATCAAATTGAAGAAATTTTGAATGATATTCTGCGAAGAATTGGGGCTTTGCAAAAAGATGGCGATAACGTCCATCGATCGTACATCTATCGTTTCTATATAGCCTATAGTTTCAACGAAAAAATCGCTTCATTCTTCGTCTTGTCTTCTACAGACGATGATGGTAAAGCGCATCACATTTGCCACATCGGGGAAGGTGGGGGGGATAATTTTCCAATGTTTGCCCAACTTCTGGCAATTATGGCGCATTGTCTGACGATTACAAGCGCTTTATGCCTCGCGTTGGCCGACTAGCTAGTAAATTGCCTTAATGTTGACGGTATCATTTTATGATTTTATAACGGGAGGCTAAAAAATATCTCTAAGGATGACAGCCTTGAGCTTCCAAAACTCTTCACACTTTTACTGTGTTTAAAGCATATAAATCCCTGTGAACAACTCTAGTCTGCAGTAATTATTAATTCTTGCCGAGACCAAAACTTTTTATGAAGTTTTTTAATGTCAAATTCTAAATGCACAAGTAAGAATTGGAAATTATAGTTTACGAAACCGATTTAAACGCAAAATAGGTGGCATATTTGATCTAGTGCTTTCAGTATAATCAACGTAAGGCACACACAGCATTGAAACAACTTTCAAGTAACGAAAATATCTTTATTGATCAGATGAAAAACTTGATTCAATAATTTAAAAACAAACAAAACATAAGACACGAGAAATTCATTTTTAAATCTATACTTAATGTGCAACAGAAGTCTTAATCAATGTCCTGGTAAACAAATATCTAAATGTTCATTAATTCTATCAATCTCCACTTGATTACCGCAAACCGGACAAGCATGTGTTGACGTATATAATCCCCGTCTACGATCATGTCCCTCCCCTGATGGAGAACTGCTAACGCTATCATCTACAACATCTTCTATATCACTCTCATCGTAGCCTGCATTTTTTAATGCTCGTTTCACTGAATCGGGCGACAGTTTTTGTTTTGGACTTTTATCTTTTCTCTTATAGAAAGGCAAAACTTTCGCTTTATTTGAAGGTGGAGCGACTTTTTGTGAGATCCCCACGCAACCATCTAAATGTTCTGAGAAAAATTCGCGGGTGACGTTGTCTTGACAAACCGGACAGCAAACTATGTCATTTTTAGGGTCGGAATGATAGCGTGAGTTTGATGCGAATACTGCATTTTGTTTTTTGAAGTCTTGAAGTAAAGTATCTTCGCCAAACAGATCTTCAATTAATGAGGTGTCTGCTAATTCAGCATTTGCGGTTATCAAGTCATCATTATATTCATCATCAATCAGTTCAATTTCATCCTCAGACATTAGACAATCAGACGAATCTAAAATTTCCTGTTTTATTTGTTTTTGTCGTTCTTCTGCCGTTTGTTTTGTAGGGCTTGTTTTGCTTTGTGTGGCTGGCATGACCCGAGCATTCGGCTCAATACTTTCCTCTTCATCACTAGAAATATCAATAACAGATTGTTTGTCTTCCTTAAGCATAATCTCTTCATCGATTGCAGTCCAAGTGTCATCTAATTCTAAGATATTATTTGATGCATTCTTATTTGTGTTCATTGAGTCTGAGTCCAGTTTACGGCGTTTTTCGTCCGTACAAATATCATTATCGACAAGTGTTTCACTTTCACTAATTTCAACCGGCCGTTTTGGAGCGGTAGTAGAAAACTTGTTTGCCCAAATATTACGTACATGATCACGATCAATTGGGGCTGAGCCAGAAGAATTCGATACATTTGCAGAAGTTACCGTACTAGTTAATGAATATCCAGTCCCAGATATACTTGCTGTCTCTGGGGGAATGTTAGCACGAGTTGGAGTTCCTAGAAATGATTTTGTATTCATTACTGTTTTATAGTTAATATAAACCGATTTACAAACCATTCAAGTCTTTGAAACCGACAACTTTATTTACGCTGCCTTGGTACGTTCTTGTAGGTGTTGATGTCAGTGGCTTCGACGGCGGTCGCTTATTATCATCATTAATCACGATTGTACCCCCTCCGTTACTTTTAGTAAAGCCTAAACATAATAATTACGAGTAAGAAATTGATGATTCTTCATGATAAATATACCCATAGAATTGGCGGAATTTTTTTTATTCTCGTTTCCAAAAAATGAACGTATGTCTTTGGTAGGTACGCTTGATTTGGGGTTATTTTCTTTCTCCAATTTGGATTTCTTTTTTTCAGGTCCCCGAATTTTCAGGAATGTACCACCACATGATTCTAAATGCTGTTTCCACCAGATATCATTCGGACCAGGTGCTCTATTAGATGTTCGTTTCACGTAACCAAAAAATGGTTTGCGATTTTGGCAGATTCCATTACATCGCCACCAATGTATCTTATACATATCAACTTCATCGTGAAACGTGTGATAAACCTGTAAATGAAAAAGAACTATTTGTAGAATCCATATATAATCCATTGAATTGTATAAATTTATAAAGTGGAGAATGAGTTCACTTCTAAATTCGTTTTAGTATCAACAGCCTCTCTTTACTGAACTTAGTATCTTGAATATTTCATTGGAAATTAAAGAAGTAGCGCAGCAATGCTTCATCGTCGATTTTTAAGTTTTCTACGTTCATACTTCTACAAATAACGAGGAGAATTACCTCAAAATAAAGTAATATCTAGAGTTAAATGTAGTTTAACCCCTTAACCTACAATGACGTACGATGATGACGGACGATGAATGCGTACGATGATCGGGCCAAACGTAAATATTACGGGCATAGCTCGCGTACGGTGATCGGACCAGAAGTGAATATTACGGGGATAGCTCGCGTACGATGGTCAGGACAGAAGTGAATATTACGTGGAATATTTGATATGCAATTACAGCCTGATGCAATAATTGTTTATTACAAAATGTTTATTTATACAAAACATACAAAATTAGTAATTTTGCAAATTAGCAAAATTATCAGCACAATTATCACTGCTTTCATCACGAAATCTCTTTCTTGAGAACATCTTCTAGGGTTGCTTTTCTCAAATTTACGAACGTAAATTTCGTCGTGCGAATGTGACCAAGAACAACTTGACACTGATCACGATCCGAAGAGATAACAAAAATACATCACGAGCCTTGTCTGTCGTCGTTGTCGTTGTAGCACTACAGCCCATTTCGGGCCTTGGCTTCCCGCAGGTGTCGCCTCCAGTTGTCTCGGTCCATCGACCGCGTCCTCCAATTTCGGAATCCGAGTAGCGTGCTGCTATCTTCGTCTACAGAGTCGGACCAGCGCTTTCTTGGCTTTCCCACTGGCCTGCGTCCCTCAGTTTTTCCGACAAATACCTTTCTAGGTATCCGACCTTCATTCATTCGCTGCACATGGCCAGCCCATTGCAGCTTCCGCAGTTTTATCACAGTGGAGACTTCTGGCTCGTCGAAAAGTTCGTACAACTCATGGTTGTACCTAATTCGCCATTGTCCTCCTTCCTGCGTTGCTCCCGCGATTCGTCTTAGGACCCTCCTTTCGAAAGCGTTTAGTATGTTTGCGGAAGCTTGAGTGAGGGTCCATGTCTCACATCCGTAGCACAACACAGGTCTTATCACAGATTTGTATACTTGCAGCTTTGTTTTCCTATGTATGAAGCTGGCCTTCAGAATACCCAAAACTGAGTAGAACGCTTTATAAGCGAGCTGAATTCTACGCTTTATTTCCGCTGTTTCATTACCATCCTTCACTAGCTTGGAGCCAAGATATGTAAATTCGTCCACATTTTCCAGGTTGAATTCGTTGATTGTTATGTTTTGCCGGTTGGGGATGTTTCTCCTGGTTTGTATCATAACTTTTGTTTTGGACTCGTTGATTTGCAGCCCCACCTGCTTCGCTTCTTGGTCTAGTTTGAGCAGGAGTTCCTTGGCAGATGAAAAGGATCTTGACAGGATATTGATGTCATCCGCATAGGCTACAAGTTGGCTCGATTTGTATAGTAGTGTTCCTTTCGTATCCACAGGTAGTTTCCGTACGACGTATTCTAGAGCTAGGTTGAATAGCAGTGGAGCCAGTCCATCGCCCTGCTTCAATCCTACCTTTGTCTCAAAGGCATTAGTCAGCTGGTTATTGATTCTGACTTGTGCTGTTGTTGATGCCATTGTCATTCTTGTCAGGCGGACTAGCTTCGCTGGGATTCCAAGCTGAAGCATTATTTGGTACAGTACTTCTCAATCAATACTGTCGTATGCTTGCTTAAAGTCCACGAAAATTTGCTGGACGTCGATGTTAAATTCCCAGCACTTTTCAAGGATCTGCCTAACTGTAAACAGTTGGTCAGTAGTTGATCGTCCGGCTCTAAAACCACCTTGATACTCCGCAATTATTTTTTCAGCATATGGTGTTAATCTACCTTCAAGTATTTTTGTGACGATTTTGTAAGATGTACAGAGTAGTGATATACCTCTGTAATTTTCGCACTGTAGTTTGTCTCCTTTTTGTGGATAGGGATGATGATGGATTGGCACCACTCTTGCGGCATCTGCTCTTGATCCCAGACGTGTTGGATCATCTTGTGGATGATTGTCTGTGCCGCAACACCGCCGTTCTTTATCAGTTCTGCTGGAATTTCATCAATGCCCGGCGCTTTACTGGTTTTCTGGCTTTTGATGGCATACTTGACTTCTTCCAGAGTTGGAGGGGCCAAAGGAGACGGTTCGAAGATGTTTGACGACTCTGCTGTTCTTGAGCCGTGTGTAGGATTAAGGAGCTCCATGAAATAGGCAGCCCATCTTTCCTTAATACTATCGTCGTCAGCAATGATGTTACCGCTTTCATCTTTACAGAGTGAAGTCTTGGGCTGATATCCTCGTCTTAAGCTTTTCACTACTTTGTAGGCGTTTCTCGATCTATTGCTCGCCAAATTTGCATCTATTGACCTTAATTGGTCATCAAAATATTTTCTTTTCTTATTTCTAATAATCTTATTGGCTACTCGTCGGAGGTTTTCGTAAGTTTTCCTCTTCGTCGTGGTATTTCTATTAACATATTCTTTATACGCCTGGTTTTTCTTTTCTAACGCATTCTGGCATTCATCATCAAACCAGTCATTTCTTCTGTGCCGGGCTATATACCCAATCGACCGTTCTGCTGTGCTTTTAATTGCTCCTTTCACCTCCATCCATAGCTCGTCACTTGTCTTTTCAGAGATATCTTGGAGGATAGGAGCTAGTTTGTTTTCGAGGGAGTCATGAAAATCTTTAGCAATTGACTCCGTTAGCTTTTCGATGTTAAACTTTTGTATTGGACTGGTTTTCGTATTAAATGCCTTTGACAGGCGACATCGAAACGTTGATTTGACCAGGTAGTGGTCCGAGTCACAGTTTGCTCCACGGAATGTTCGGACGTCCAGTATGCTAGATGCCCACCTCTGTTGAACGAGCACATGGTCGATTTGGTTGAAGGTGTTGCCATCTGGAGATGCCCAAGTTATTTTATGAATGCGTCGGTGTGGGAAGTACGTTGAACTAATAATCATATTTCTGCTACAAGCAAAGTCAATCAGGCGCTGGCCGTTGTCGTTACTGCTATCGTGAAGGCTGTGGCCTCCTGTAGTTCCCCGATGGATATGTTCATTGCCAATTTTTGCATTGAGATCACCTAGGATTATTTTGATGTCGTTTGTGGGCAATGAGTCAAAGAGGCGTTCTAGGTGATTGTAGAAGGCGTCCTTCACTTCCTCGTCCTTATCTTCTGTCGAGCCTTGTCTGTACTATCTACAAACCGCGATCGTCCTACCACGGGCGATGCCCGTCATGTTTACGATTGGCCCGATCAGCCTGCTACATAAGTCGTGCGAATTACCCGAACGCTGCGCGAGCTTGTATACAATTTCAGCCCAACATCTTCGAATCTAAATCGTAGGTTAAGGGGTTAATTAACATGTTATGAAAATGTTGTCCTATTTTTTCAGAAAATAACTGAATTCTGATAAGAACGCAAAATTTAAGATCTATAATGAAATAGTTAACTATGAATGAAATGCAACCAATTGCATTCTATAAGCAAACAACATTTTTTCAGGCGACAAATTATCACATCAATGTACCGCGTACTTGCAAATGAGTTGAACTATTGGCTAAAGGCATCTGTCGAGCAATAAAATGGTAATTAGATTTAGCAAATGTCATATTTGGATACACTTGGCTCCCTTAAGACTACTTTCACTTCTGCGATCGAATTAATATTCCTTTGAGAAAAACTACTCATATTTTTTGATAACAAATCAGCACTGCTGACTCTTGTTTCTAAACGAGTGGCCTCACAGTTACTGTGGAACCGCAAAACTCAAAATTGTAGCTAACGAACTAGCAAATGCTAGTTCACCCAGTCAAAACTTCATCAAAATGAATCAAAGGATCACTAACAACTGTGGGAAGTTTGATCAAACCTTCCGCAAGGAACTAAAATGGGATTAAATTAAAACACGGTCAGCCAAGCTCTTCGGTTTAATCTTCACATAACGAGGACTAAACAATTCCTCAGAAGAAACAAAACCTTAGTTGCACTGCATATGGGCGCAAACTACCGGACTTTGACGCCAAAAGTAGACTTTCCTCCTACTTTCATTATTTGCGATCGTCCGAAGGTAACTCATAAGCACTTGATGTGCTAGGAGTTAAGCAGCAGAATTGGAACAACTTGGCTTCTGTAGGGAGACAGGATGGGTTATCTGCAAAGTTAATCGCATGATTGATCCAACAAAGGACTGCCGAAATCCGTAATAAATAATGATAGCCTCAAGCATTTTTTAATCATATGAAAGAATGAGTAGATGATCTTTGCAAGCCTTTGTTGGCGGAAAATCCACTTTCATCAATATGCAAAATAACTCCCTATGATACAGCTGGCGCAGAGTAAGAGTGAATCGACTGAACAAAACGAAGAGTTTGTCTTCGCTTTGGGTAGGTATACGACTTGCCAGCGTGATGTTCCGAATCCTTAACCACTGTTCCATGAGAATCACATCCGCGGTTTGAACTGAAGAAGTCGTGTGTTTACGTGTGAAAGAACCAATTTAGTGTAATAGTTCCTCAGATTAACCATACTTAGGGCGGAGATTTGAAAACTATACAATAAGGCAAAAAATACCCACGATTGGGACTAATACTATAGAATTTTAAGACACAATGGGGAAAATAATACCACAAGTGAAACGTTATGGTTTTAAGTTTTGTAGTAATATTAGAGAAACATCTGTTGCAGTAAGGTCACATAAAGCCATGCAAAACAGGAAACTAACTTTATCATTGTCTCATGGAAAAATGGCATTATCTACACAGGAACTTAAGAGCAGTGTCTTCTTCCTACTTCTAATAGAAACCCATAAGTTTTCCGATAAGTGCTGTAATCAAGGAAGGTATGGACGAGGTTATCTAGGAAAGAAGACAAAACATGTACGGAAAAATGTATAAGATTGATTTGAAACTCAGTGCAGCCATTTAAATCACTGATAGTAGATGCAGTGTATCTTCCCTTTATTCGAAGAGACAGTATCTGCTCATACCGTAAAGTTTAAATTCAGACCAAGCAAAATCAAGGTGCATACATTTCGTTGGTATTCCACACTCTAATTGTGCACTCTTTTGGAGGGTGTAGTTCAAGCTCACCTGCCACCAAAAGCTTTGGTTGCATGCGACGTATGTGCGTATATTATTGCAATTCTAGTTGGAAGAGAGTACGATGAGGCCTTTTATGATATAATGCGGGTGGTGACAGGAAATAAGTCCAAGGTTGAAGGACAGACAAAGTTCAAAATCGCAATGCACTCGAGTTCCGTGTTTGGCACGCGTCATTATCCTGAGAGACTTAAGACCATATCTTGCAGCAGGCCTTGAGAGAATTTTAATTTTATTCCCACTTCACAAATCGTTCCAAAAGTAGTGACATTTGTAATGTAAAAAGTAGTGTTCGAAGGAAGAGAAAAAAATTCTTTACTGGGATCTGAGCTTCAAAATTTCTTTCAGATCAACAAATTTTGACATAACATTCTCCTACTATATCTACTTGGGCCTACCATGTCTATCCCCACAGTCATGAACTTGCTAATTGACTCTCATGAAATTTTCTGTACAGATGCTGCCATAAATCCTTTCGGCGCTGAATGCGTCTTTCATAATGTCAATTCAGTGACAATTTAATTCTTCAAACTAAACTACAGAATCTCCATCAATAATTACTCATGTGCTCATTACTGAGCTCCTGACAGATAATATAAAGAACATGGTAGTCTTTACAGATCCACAAAAGTATATTTAATAAATAGCTTTCAACAGAAGTATTAAATACATCCCCTTTAACATGAGAAATAAATTCAACATAAACAGCAATAGCAAGTACATTTTTTATGGGATTTCAAGTAACTGTGAGTGAAAATTGCTAAATCTCACTGACACATTGGCAAGTAAGCAGCAAATGATGAGGATGACTGTGTCCCCTCCCCACTATACAGAATGGGATAGCACCATCACACAAATAAATAAAAAACTGATTAAGAATGATTCGCGGAGTGCAATTAAAGCAAGACGAATATAAAGTACTGCCCATGGTTGAAAGGCAACCTTATTTATAACAAATAACATTGATTTTAATATAACCAACTAGGTAGTAATATTACAATATAAATGAACAGGATTTTGACGAACAGAGCATAGAAAAAAAAGAATGACGGAAGCATATATAACCACATCCAACCATTGTAGTTAGTGCCATAGCCGTGATGAACAAGATTATTGTTTTTCTCCTCTTTTTACTGTCTAGTAGATGGTATTGGATTTTGGAATGTTATTTTGGTTAGAATGAGTTATTGTTGGAGATTGAGTTTTGGATGATCACAGCTCAGCCTCGGCTTCCTCTAGGAATTTACCCAGTGATTTTTCAGATTTGAATTTTCTTGTTGGAGGAAACTTCTTTAAACAGTGAAAATTTATTTCTTTTATTGTCAAACTTAGAGCATTCCAAGATTTGATGTTCTAGTTCATCCAGACTATTACACTAACTACAATGGTAGGATGAAGTTATGTCCGCTTTCTTTAGTCTTGCCTTGTTGCACGCTCAGTTTGTCAGTACCCTATTAATTTGTTTAGTCACATTACTGCCTAAGTGGAAAAAGTCTTTTTTAAGCTTAATGTTAATAGTCACAAGGTCATAAGGTCATAAGGTTGCTTTTCAGCCATGGGCAATGTTTTAGATTCGTTGTACTTTTCTCGTACACCGTTATCTATGCTTTATTCACTTTTTCTTGGATAAGCTTTATTGTGTCTTCTCATCCTGGGTGGTTGGGAGCGAAGTTCCCCTTCTTATTGGCTTATTTGGCCGCAGTATCGGTAAGGTTGAGAGTTGTTCACTCAGTTTGTTGGAATTGAGTAGAAGACGAATTTTTCATCAAGTATTTTCTAATTTTGGAAGGGGATGCTATTTCTTTAATGGCGAATTGTGAGACTGTGAATATGATGATATATTCAACATTCTTTATGGTGTGTTCTGTAATGGCTAGATCTGTTGACATGATTACTGCATTATTGACTTAGGAGTTGTTGAGTTTGTAGAGACCATTAGTCTCTGTGTTGAGGTGATGAAAAGCGCGTTCTGTGCTAAGGGGTTTTTGAGCTGCATTCGTGCAAAAGATTTCTTTAGTTTACTATTACATTATTATTTACTATTACTTTAAAGTTTATTATTGTGGGTGTTGGATTTGTGCGATTGTTTTGATCGAGTAGGGGCATGTTTTGTATAAGTAAAGTTGCTATCAGACTTGTTGTGGTGGAGGAAGAAGTTCTTCGGTGTTGTGTTTATTCCTCCTCAACAGGTATTGTTGAATTGGTCTATCTTGATTGATCTATGTATTTTCTGTGTGTTACAGTGTAGTTGAAACTGATTTTTTCTGAAAGTAGTTTGCTCAATTTACTGTCATGAAAGTTTTTGCATATTTCTTTAGTTGTTAGTAAGCATGCTATTAGTTTCGATGGGCGATTTTTGGCCATGACTAGCCAGCTTGTATTTGAGTAGATTGGGAGACACTAAGATATACTTTCAGTGTGGCCGCTTTGTTGGAGTCAATCGTTTTGAACAGGTTTTGCGGTGCGCCCACCATGTTAGCTTAATTGGGCTCAAGCTGTGATCTTATTATTGCTCTGAAGTGAATTTCTGTGGGGAGAAGTACTGTGGGGATTCATCAGCTTAAGCCGAATTTGGACCTGGAATTGAAACTTGTTTCAGATCATGGGGGTGGTGGTTGACACATTGTTTCAACCCCGTCTTCTAAACCGTGGAATAAGGCCAACACGGCAGGTGTCGACGTTAAACTCCTCGACTTAATTGTTCTGAAGGTTTTTATTATCTTAGGAGGGCTTAGGCCGTGTTTTGGGTTAGGTAGTTTCTTAATGATTTTACTGTAAATTATGGATATTGTTTGAGTAGTTGAGAATCTGACATTATCTTCGTTGTCTGGGGTGCTGACGAACAAAGTGAAGTTGTAGACCTATTTGACAATGGTGTCACTGAGGTAGAAGTGCTGTTGAGGCTGATTATTGTAGTAGAATTGGTTATGAAGTTCTTGTGGAAGAACGTTAAAAAGTCATGTAAGTTGAGAAAGGTTTCTGAAAAATTTCGCTCTTTACTGATCAAGATGAAGTCTTGTATTTTCGTTGGTGATGCTATGTATTTTGTGAGTGCAGGTATTGAATAGTATAGCATTTAATACATCCTCTTAAGGGAGCCCATTTTAATTCCTTTTAATCTTTTATCCAAAGTGAGGGTTCTTAGTTTGAGAATATTTTGTATCCAGTTAAAGTATGGTGCTTTGAAGTTGTTCTATGGGCTTGAATGAGTGATTTGGTGTCCACCTTCTCGTATGCATTTGAAATATCGCAGATTATGGCTATGGATTTGTTTTGTCTGTTTCTAGAGTAAATTGTTGATACAGAGATGTGCTGATTTCCCCTATCTTTAAGCTATTATCATTGAGTTATTTTCTTTCTTTAAGGAATTTATTATTATTGCTTTTTTGAGATTGTTGATTTTTTTAGCGGTGCGTTGAAAAGATGAATTGGTCGGTAACTTTCAATTAGGTAGGGAGGCATATCTTTTTTCGGTGTGGTTTTCTCTTTTAACAATTCTTAATTTCCTGAGGGAGGGCGATATTTCATTGTGCAGAAGTTGCAGTTAAATGATTCTAGAAATAGTTCTTCATTATTGTTGTTCAGACCTTCGATGGTATGATATTCAATTTTGTCTGAGCCTGGTGATGTTTTATTTGAATGGGTTCTCAGTACTTTATCAAGTTTCTGTATTGTGATGTCTTTTAGAGGAACTGTCGCTGAGTCAGAAATGGGGGAAGTTTTATCTGTTATTGCAGTGTATTTGCTTTTGAATTCTTTTTCTAGGAATTTCTAGGAATGTGGAGTTGTTGGAGTCTTGTTGTAACCTTGCTGCAAAGTTCTAAATTCGATTAATTTTTGATAATACTTTGTATATTTAGTTGCGAAAAAATTAATCGATTCTTGCTGCTGGAGTTTATGTGTTCTTTGATGTGTAAGTTAATTCTATATGGGTTTTCTACTGGCCTATTTATTTTCGTTATTTGGGTTAGGAGAAGTTGAACGAGAGATGCATATTCCTTTTGGATAAAGTAGATTTCGTTGGGGGAATTTTCAAGGTGTTAACTGCAGTGTTGCAGCTTTTCCAGTTTACTGGTTTTTTGGGAACATTGGTGTTTGTATTCTGGGGTAGGGTAGTGTAATTGTTGCTGCAGATCTGTTTGCCTTCGTATTTGTTGCTGCAGGGCATTGTTTGATATTTGCCTGATTAACAGGTTTTGTTTTTGACTCTGCTTTTTTTCGAGTTAGCCGCTGTCATATGTGCATATGAGTTGAAATAGAATATCAGATCTTCAAATGCTTTAATTTTAATGACTAAATTTTCACTGTTTGTCTGAGACCGAAAAGGAAAAGAGCAAACCTGTAATGGCGCCAAAAATTTTTTCTCGTTCGTACACTTGGAAATTATTCTATCATGTTTAAAACTAGGACATCATCAAAAAAATGTTTTCTTACCGTAATGTTTGTACCAGCGACTTTATTTATTCCATGCATAATTTTCTTAAAGTTTGGACCATGCCCACCATTACCTTCTCGAATTCCGAGCACTGAACAATATGCGTGGATCATTTCATGCTACACAAAGCACAAAGGAATTAAATTATCATCAAAGTCAATCCTGACATCAATCCTTACCAGCAACGTTTCAACCAAATCCTTCCTCGATCTCAATTTCAATAACGGTTCACTGAGTCTTATAGTAATAGCCATACCGTATCTATTTTTACGTGAATAGCAAATTCCCGCACAGGAGTACATTCGCTTGCTCCACTCCAGTGTTACGCATTTCAGACGTCCTTGGAAGAACTTGTTGTCGAATGCGACAAATAAGGCTTGAACATCAGGAGTCGGATCCAACGTTTCCCATTCCGGATGGACGAGATTCTGGGTACAATTGAGATCTTCATTTGTCTCACGATGTTTCCATTTCGCTTTAGCTTCGTCCTTTATTACGGATTTCTGTTGAGATATTGTAATTTAGTTTACTGTAATCGTTTCCTTCCAATACCTACTTTTTCTAGTGCTTCTAATTCTTTATCGAACTCCGTTTGGAGTTTCAGGGCCATAAGATAGTCCTCATCGGACATCGCTTGAGCTTTTGACAGACAGTTCCTAGTTTGCTTGATTTTCTCGAGCCTCAAAAACGTATCTTCGCGTATTAGTATTGTTTTCACAAATTTTGACGTTAGGAGGATTCTCTAGTTGAAATTCTTCTTCTTGCCTCACTTAAAAGTAGTTATTGAGCTGGTCAACAGTATTAGAGGCACATTTGGATAGATATTCCAAAGACGATTGAGAAAATTTAAGGCCACAACTCGTAAATCAATGTAACTGCTAGTAATTTAGGTTTAGGTAATAATAACGGCCGAACAATTCACACACACGACTGACAGATCCTAGTATAAATATGTCACTTTGAAGTACATGTCAATCAGCTGACGCTTGATTAAGTTTAGAAAGAAAACCCATCATAATATAAATCTGCCAACTCGTCGTCGCCGCAGACGTCAAATAGTAATAACATTGTCTCAGCGTTTCAATCTACAAAAAACAAAAATAATTCCTGATTGTTGTGTACTCGCGGGAATACAAGTGAACCGTGCAAAATCGTTTAATTATTCCAACAGCAAACTGTTGATAGGAGGTGATGTCAAACTGAATATTGGGAAGTTGAAACGAATGCAAAGGTGTTAATTAAAAGTACTGAGAAACTTATGTTTCGAAAATGTCGTGGTTCAATACCAGTCTTAACTCAATCAAAGGCCAAATAACCACATTTGCCCAGGAAGTCTTGGCCGAAAATCCAGATGGGGAGGATGAGCCGAATGTCGCAGAAGTGCTGGAGGAGTCTCAACGTCAAAATGAAGAGTTGAGCTCGTTGTGCGCAGCCAAGGAAGCCGAGGTAAATAGAATTTGTCTTTGTCCAAATCTACAACCTAACTAATTAGCAACAGTTGCTAGATGTAATTGTTCGGTTCAAGATGTTTACGGCCAGTTGACATGCAAATTATTGATTTGTTACTAATCCATCTGGAATGTTTTTAAACTAACCAAGTTGGTGCTATCACGCATTATCACTTTGTTTTATGCTCTTGACCTTCACTAAGTGTGTCGATATCACTTCCGATATCACACTGCTTACAAGTTGAGAATTCAAATTCATTTAAATTGAGAATTCGACACTACGACTGGCATTAGTGTGCGGTATTATTGAAGAGAGTCGAGGTTCGGTCGTCGTGATGTACCCGTTCTGCAATGAAATTCATGCAATGGAACAGAAATCAGCATAACATTATTACTTCAAAAGAACCGCGTACATCGCAATTAGGTACCATTCAAACAGCTGTTTCGATACTAGCATAAATCGATATAAGATGAAAGTCTAATACAAAAAGATTTCAATATAAATACGCAGTCCACAATGACTAAATGCTAGCCAAGAGAAAAAGGGCATGGAACGAATACATATAATTGATACAACTGGAAATACTTCTGTGTCTCACCTTTTTGTTCTACATTAATGTACTCTGTATGGTTCATTTTATTCCGCTTAACATTGTTTGCAGATGATTTCTTAACTTTAGACAGGATGGAAGGCATATAGTCATAACGCCGTATGTCATTCGGTTTATTGGACAATTAACAAAATTCCATTCAGTTCCCGCGATGTCGCCTTCTGGTTTGCAGCAGCGACTGACACCAATTTCTGGTGCTATGTTTTTAACATCCATAATTTGCTCGTTTTGATCAAGTGATCCGTGTACTCTCCGCAATATTTTTGAAAATTTGCCCCCCAAAATACGGTGAAACTCCTGTAAGCGAGAAATTTCTCGTACTGTTGGTCTTTCCGTCTTCGAAATTGCCGCGATTCTACTTTTTTAGTATCTGGTTTGCACCCCATTACGAAATCTTAAAAATAATCGAATATTTATTAATATTGCTTTCTTAGTACCGTCAACTTCCACAAATCTTTAAAAATGGAAAAAAATTCCCGCGAATATCCCACGTAACACGCGAAAAGATCAAGTTCATCAATCAAATGGACTTCAGCAACTAGCAGTTTTCATACCTCCTGTTTGCGTCTTTAGATTTTTCTGCCAAGAAAAAGGGTCAATCCATTATTGTTTTATAGTAAACCTATTAGGTAGTTCCTACATATTTATTTGTAGGAACTACCTAATACAATAAACAATACGCATTGGTATTCGATTTTATGAGAAAAGGTCAAAGATAATCGTAGAAAATGATGAAATTTGCAAGTATTTGAAATTTTTTGGCCATGGACTGTAGAGTCGAAACCATGAAAAATGAACAATTAATAAAAAAAAAAATCAAAACAAAGCACATTCGGCCTTCCTTGTGCAAGTACAGTTTAAAATACACACAACTTTGCAATAGCGTATTGCTGCGAAAGGGAAATATAAAATCAATGAGGATTTCAATCATGTCTCAATTCTGATAAATAAAATTCGTTTCCTTCATTAGTCGATGTTTTAACTATTTATTTGAGACAGCGCGGAGTATCGTGGACTTGATTCACCCTCAGTGGAAGAAAAACTAGTTTATCTACTTAATATTCTTAGTTTATGTGTACAAATGTATTTAAAAAAAAATATTCGTCATACTCAGCTCGTTATTTTGCTAGTGCTGTTGCTTGTTTATGTCCTAGTTAAAGCAGCCAGATCCCCATCTCCATTCTGAAACGTACCTTTAATCACTTTGCTTAGTTGTTTTTCATTAATGTGTTACACTTAATTCCGTGGGTGGGCCTTGAACTCCCAGCCTTCAACTCAAATCGCTGGGGGAAGTGTTGGGCACGATGCACTCCAACGGTCGTTCCTGTACGGAGAGGTACGGCCGGGGCCCTCGGTCTCGGTAGGTCCGTCGGAGACGGGCGTGGGCGCCACTCGCTTTACCGAGCCCCGAAACGTCGCCAAGCGAGAATGCGACGAGACCACTCTCCTCGTAAGGAACCTCCACAACCACTCGGAAACCGTTGATCCTAGAAACAGTAAACGAAAAGGAAAACACTCTGAAAACAAATGACCGACTACCGTCCGCGTTGCTCCCGTCTCACCCGTGGAAGAGAAACTCGTGTTGTTTAGTTTATTAGACTCTATTGATATGCTAATATAGTAGAATAGTAATAACAGATAATATATAATAGTAAAAACATTTATATATAATAGTAATAATATAGTACTTACAATATTAGATACTATATAATAGTAATAATTTATGTATAATAGTAATAATATAGTAATTACAAGCCTATCACTTGTGCGACGGCGGCCACCCCCGCGATTCCGTGCTTCCGCCAACTCAAATTGTCTCCGCCTGCGTTCCGCACCCAGTCTCCGGAACCCGAACGATCGCCGTGCGCTGCACCGCCTCAACACTTCAGTCTTAATTATTCAGTCGTCACTTACGTTACTCCCGGAAGACGCGTTCGCCGGGTTCCTTGCGTGGTGAAAGCTTCCCCCGAGGGCAGCGAACCCACACCGTAACAAATGTTATCCAATTTTTTCGTAAGTGGATGCCAGACAAGGCTGGAGCGAATTTCTAGCTGTTCCCTTAATATCACCAAGTGCTTGTATGTCTCCAATTTGTACCAGTTGCTGAATGACTTTACTAGTTCAACGTGGGTGTCTGAAGTTTGCATCTTTGTGAACGCAACGGTCTCCAATTTTTATTTTCTTTTGAAATTTTTGAATAATTCGACTTCAAATTTAAGTAAATTTTATTTGAATTTTATTACATTCTACTAGGTGTTAATTACAGTTGAATCATCCACACAAACCAAAAAGTGAAAACATTTGACAGCGTTACGTTTGCATTGATACAAACTTCGAAATCCCTTGAATGTTGCCTTCGCCTTTTATTATGATGTTCTTCTAACATTGTTTCGCTATTACGGATATCATGATGAATAAACGTCTGCTTATATGAATTTATGAAACACTGAAAAGAAACCTTATAACACTAAGCATTTTAAAAAGTTACACAAAAATCAATTCTCTTTATTAATGATACCTTATTACGCGCATTTTAAGCTAGAAAGGGTTAAAAATAGAGATTTAAATATTTCAATCGTTGAAATTGTAAGAGCAACAGAATTCGAGACGCAAGGAAAGAAATAGATATCCGAAACGAAGCTGACGAAGTTAATCGAAGGAAAGAAAAGAAATAAAATGCAATGTAATATCAAATACAAGCTAGGAGGCAATGTAATATCCGATTTGTAGTGAAATGACGAGTATAGCACCTACCGAGACTGAAATGTAAATCTTAAATCAGGGCAAAAACTTCGATTCTTCGAAAACATAACGGTTCATTTGAAAGCAGCAATAATAAATCCAAACCAAGGAGTTCAACAAAACTTCGAGAGAATAATAAGTAAGGAATGAGTAAATTTCCACTCGTTACAAATATCAAAATTCGACAACGCAAAAAAGGGTGCTAAAACAGACGAAAGCATTGTTGATAAGTCATGTGTTTATGAGTAATTTTGATGAAAATGTGGACAATTTCCAAATAACGCCTCAAATATATTGGAGAACGATAGACGACGTGGTACTGACAGAGAAGAAAACGACCTCGAATCAATGCTCGAAAAATCAACTTTCACACAAATTCATTTAAATTTTTAAAAGTGAAGTAAACCCGGCAAAAAACTACAATTTTTAAGACGACATTTTCGTTAAAGAAGAGGGAAGAAAACAAGCTTTTATTTGGTGTCCATAGAAAAACTATGAATTCCTACAGAACAATCACTTCCGACTCCAAACACTCGCATAAACAATAAATGGCCGAAATCTATCAATGGCATATAGATTTGGGACAACTCCAATAAACGGAAACGTATTCAACATGAAGCCAGCATATATGCTCAATACAAAAATTAAAAAGTATTCTCAGTTAAGATGTTAGAACCAATAATCTCGTAAACTATGGAAAATTATATGTTTCTACAAAAAAGAAGTATAGATGTAGATAAAAGGAGATCACTAGGAGGTTTTCAAACAGACTTTATTAGTGTAAAGATCACCAAAAGCTAAAAAACAAATGAAGCAGATAAATGCTAAATGAAGTGAGGGATATTTGTAAAATAACATACCATTAGTATATCTCTAGCATTTATACATGGCAAACTAGAAGGTCAATCACTACAAACGAAAAAGTACCTGCACGAAAGGAGGGTGACATAAATAAAAACGCAATAAAACTCAGCGATCGCAGACATGTGTTAGAAGACCGACGAAGTATAAGAAAACGATGTGGAACTTAAAAATGAAAAGAAATTTGCAAAGCAAATTGTGAAAACTGTAAGCAACTGAAAGTTTTGTGATGTCAAGACAAGTATTGGGCACGCATCTAAACCATGACTTATCAATTGGTTACCGTACCCCAATGAAGATATTGATTAAAGGATGAAGAATTAAGCTTTATGTTTGGGTCTTTATCAATCGTCAGCAATGCAGAAATAAGGAGCTTAGTTTGGAGCAAATATATTTTTATAAACATCCATCTATCCATCCATCCATGGATACATCCATCCGTATCCAACGACGCAAATCGAGTTTATTTATTGAACATGAAAAAGCTCATTGAAGCATTGCGCTTGGTTATTAATTATTCCATACCTTAACGATTTTAAAGGCCTACCCTTGATCTTCACAAGTTTATCCGTTTCTTTTACTGTTATCCGCACTTTTCGAAAAGTAAGTATCCAAAACATTTTAATGTTTATCTCAGATTAACAAAAATTAAGCCGAGGTACAATTTCCACGTTTTCGAGTGGAACTACCTACATTGCATATTAGTCGTACATATATCCAATAAGACAAACATACATAAATAAAGAAAGTAAAGTGAAATCTAAACTTGAATCAGTTTCATTCGAAAAGCTTATAAGCAGCATTGCCGTCGATGCTGCCGCCTTCAATATAAGGCAATTATGCCTTGAAGATCTTGTTTGGAAGTATGTTCGGGATTTCGAGACCCATATAGCAACTCAACCATCTCGTCTAGCAATCAAAGTCGTTCGAATAAGTGATTTCTCTTTTCATTTCCTTGTTCATGTTGTGAATCAGCTCTTGACAGTGTCGGAATCCCATTTTTTGAGATCTGTGGATTCTGCACTCTAATAAGTTGATTGCTCGTAATATTTAACTTAAATCCTAAACATAGGGCAGTATTTCATCTGTTGAAAATGGTTCCCTTATCCCTTTTAGTATTTCAGGTGTTTGGGACTTTTTCTAATGCCAGGTCACTAAATGCACTTTTTTGAACCAAAGCGTCGCTTTTGTTCATATTGTCTAACATTTGATCAGTGTAATGCGTTTTGACCAAGTCAGCTTATGACCGTCGAAATTCAGGAAAGATTTCGGTGTTCAACCGGAGACTGGCAGAATTTTGGTAACTTTCGCGTTTGGAGCATGTTGTACTATTCAAAGGCTTCCATGCAAAATTCTAAACATTGTTTCCTTTCCCACGCGTTTTCTTGAAACAACCCTAGCGACCCATACGAATTGCGTTGGGAAGTCCAGGCTATTTTCTGGCTGACACATTATGATTTAAGAATCGAATGCAACTACTGCTGTTAGTCTTTAGTCTGTTAGTCTCTCATATTCCCCAGAGTGACTTTTCATATGCAAAGTTCTTTGATTCATATGCAAGTGGGCCTGACGTACTATTTCATTTGTCATGCTCGGTGGGCCCACCCATTTTAAACTATTTTTCATTATATTGCATGCCGTCCCATTTTCCAACTTATAATTTTTATATATATATTGAAAGCTGGAGGCAGTTAATGTAATTGCAACAGATGAAAAATATTTTTATATACTGGTTTGCTAAAACTAAATCGATGAATTTGATTCTCAAATTTTCTGGTTATTCATTAACAATATGTTCTTTTGGGATTGGATTTCTGCTTGAAGTGTAAACATAAGCTTTGTTACAAACACAACTTGGCGATGTTTTCGAAAAAACTCAGGAAATATACAGTCAGTTCTTGTAGATGGCCTCTACAGTTGTTTAGATTTGGCTGCTATAAATGCTTGGATCTTTTACAAAAGAACGATAGGAATACAAATACAATGAAAAGCACTCTTGTTTCATTTTGCAGAACAGCTTTTCAATGAATATAGAGCTGAGAAATAGAAAAAATCACCAGGAGATAAAAACTTACAAAGATCAGCTGCAATATCCTATCCTATCCTATCCAATGCTACCCATTCTGACTAACGCAAAGTTTGTCAAGTACAATTTTGCTATCACCACTAAACAAATGATATGTGTGAAAAATGTCAAAAGTATGTATGCGAAGTAGGAACACATAAAAAGGAGTTTTTGAAGGAACAAACAGCGAACTTGCTGAAGAAAGGCCACGAGAAATAGCAACAAACATGAAATGGAGACACTCACACAGCTAAACCAAAAACCAGTCCTTTATCTTAAAGCCGACAAAGAAAATAAAGTGATTATATATGGAAACGGAAGAATATGACAACCGCGTACTTGAAATACTGAATAATGGCGTTTTTTTGTACTGAGGAAGAATCCACTACCTGAAAGTGTTCAACGAGTGGAAAGAGCCCCAAAAGTGTAAAAGGACTTATTTGGTGGCAAGACGAAATGACGAAAAGACTTCAAGGCTTTGTTCCTAAGCGTACCTATGAAGAAAACTTTTGCGCTCTTGGAAAATCAACTGATTCTAAAAGATCCAATAATGGAAGGGAAAAGAGAAGCAAGAACAATCACAAAGTTGGCAAGACTGTGCATGTCGGAAAACTATTTCACCTTTAGAGGCTTTAGAGGAATGTATTACAAGCAGAAGTCTGGAGCACCGATGTGTAATCCTCTGACCGTTTTTAAGCGGGATTTTTTAACCTGGATCGAAGAAAAAAATGAGCATAATTCCCAAATATTGGGTTCTATGCGTAGACGATATTTTCGCTATAGTAAACGAAAAAGATATAAACAACTTGCTAACGAAATTAAACAACATCCACAAAAATATCAAGTTTACTTTCCTCGATTTGGGAAAAATATAGAGGGCTAGCGGAAAATTCGAATTGGACATATACCGAAAAAATACAACGACATCAAAACATGCATAATCACAAAAATTGAATATTTCGGAGCATGGATAAATAGGATGATGTCTGTACCCCTGAACATGAAAAACCGAATTAAGGAAACAAATTACATTCTGAAACACATTTACGAAGGACATCAAATAGAATGGAACGATCTCACGGTAGTAAAGGAAATAAGAAACATGCGAAAACTAGACGTGTACGAATCATTGTGGGTTATGAGGCGGCCAACCGACACGAGGCTCAATGAAGACCTGGGAAATGGATACTGTGTAGGCCTTCTGGATATAGTGCAATAACGGAAGTGTCTGTTCTCTTTTTTCCAGAAAATAAATAAGCAATAATAAATATGATTAAAGTAATACTTAGATATGTTTGCAGGTTTTTTGATTTTATTTGAACCGAAAGATTTGAAAGAAGTTCACGGCTTTATTAAGCCTTTTAAATGACTGAACAGAGTCCAGATACGGTTTCAAAAATTTTTTTTTTTTGGTGAATAAAAACCGTCACAAACGCACAGGGGCCCCTCTAAATCCTTCTTGCGATGTTAGGCCTCTTTCTCTGTTAATGCGATACACTTTCCTACTTCCATCATTTCAATTTCATGTTAACGAATTGGTGTTCAATTGTGAATACCAGTTCGACATTAATTTTCCAAATTAAAACGGCAAGCGCCCCATTGGCTTTACGTGTGACGAAATCTTGTATCATCGAACTACTTCGACATACTTCTCGCGCCTATAGAAGAAGGCGGAACAACGTTCCATGACACGAGTTGACTTGGCTTGATCTTATTCAGATCTCAGACAAACCCCTCTGGCATGATTATTGCTAGATCAGACTAAGGAGTAGTCGGTAGTCGATGTTTACGTAGCCAGCGTGAAGACCGATTAAGGCGCTACTGCAAAATATTTCGAACGCCACTCAGTAGTTGAAGAACTTCTTAGATATGTTATCTAGCGAAAACAAACTACAAATCGGTGAGAACATAGGACACATTTTTTTCAAGTTGGTACTATCGAATTATGTTACAACAAATCTGCGGTGTGCAGTGCTTTTGTTCTTTAATGAAAAAAGAGCAGGTAAAAGATGTAATTTTAGGGGAAAACCTTATCATCAAAATATAAGCAATTGTATCGTTCGTTACAACGACCTGGAAAGCGAAGAAAGTTAGAAGGTGAGAAATTAGAGACATGACTCAACGGGGAGACATGTCAGACGAATGACGGACACAAAGTCCAATTTCCAAGCATCTAAAATCGCTAGGATTCATTCAAATGCAAATCAATTGGATAAATTAAAGGCCCGAAATACTGAAACCCGCTTTTGCTTGCTTGAAATATTGCTTAAGCGCTTTAAAAAGATCCGTTTTACCATCGGTTTGTTCTTGGTGATGGAAAATCATTTCAACATTAACCGCGACAAATCATTTATGAATATGATCCATTATAAGTGTTTTAGTAGTCAATCCGGATGGGGACAGTGATATTTGAATTCATGTTTCTGATTTCGAAGTTTCAATTCTCTTAGATGTGACAGGCAGGTTGAATGTTACCGCCAACGTCAAGTGTGATTCTCACCAGATCAGCTTCTCGTGTACCGTTCGTGTTGAAAGGCAGTGGCTCTAACCTGCCTTAAGGCCCATGTTTTATAGTTGCGCCACATGAACATTGCAAGGTCGACGTTTATTAGTTAAATCGAAGTCGGTGGTTAAATAAAATGTATTAACAATCGAGTTTTTATATTGGCGCAATTTGTAGGGATAGTGAATAGTTCTTTGTTCAGTTCTTTCTTCTGGGATGACTAATTAAAGTATATAATATATTATTTGATGAACGAATTGGGCCTAACACATAGTCATTCTGTCAACCTTGCATGTTAGAAAAAACAATTTCTTGGCTCTTATACTTTCTTCGCCCGTTCTCTTTTCTTTCCTTGAAACAACACTGGCGAACTGATGCTGATAATGGAAGCGTTCCATTAAAGGCGCTATTTATGATTTAAAGGCCTGATACGGCTGTGTATTTTCATCTTCTTTTCAAGTATCTGCAGTCCTGTGGTGTAGCTGCTTCAAAAACGTCTGGAATTCGCACCTCCTAATGGGAAATCTAGTCGGTCGGTGAAACTATGAATTTTTTTGTCGGCTACAAACCACGTCGACAAAATGTGTACTTATTTCATAGCTGAATTCACAAGTGAAAGAGAATGTTGTTTCCTCATATGATGTGCGTGCTACCACACTTTAAAAAAAAATAAAATTAACATGGCTTATATAATCTTGAAGATTCCACTTTGTCCATTATGTTGCGGCGTTCTGTGTTCATTGTTCATCTGTGTCATTCATGTTTTATTGATCATTTTCATAATATTTTTTAATAAAATATAAGCTTCGATTTATCTCAATAAATTGCACTGATTTAATAGGCTTTTAGGATGTTTTATTTAAAAACATTGTAAAATTCGACGATAAAATTATTAACACCTTATTGCATGTTGCTTGTAATGGAAACTTCTAATGATTTTAGGTCAATATAGTTCTCGATTTATATATGCGTTTCAAGAGTGCCAATTACACGTTTTAATAACATTGCACGAACTTATATTAAACGTTATCTGATAAGCATTTGATATGGTATTATGTGCTATTTCCAATTTATCATACACTCATATAAAATTATTGATCCAACGATAAGTATTATTTGTATACGATATTGGCCAATCATTTCCGTGCTTTGCGATTAGCCACAGAATGTTATTGCAACATGATGTATTAAAAGCGATCCTTACTGTGCAGGGAATTTTATTGATTAAATTATCATTAAATGTTTAAGTTTTTCTTTTCTGTTTTGACGGTAGTTAGGCATATGTCGATTAAATTCAACAACCGTCATTGTTAGTTTTATCCGCTGTATTTGACAAAGAGTCTGTGATATTGTTAACACACTTGCGGTGAGAAAAGCCGTCACTGATAAAAATTTGAAACTGCTTTGTTCGAATTATGTCGGAGTGAACGCAAGAAGGAGAAATAAGTATATCCCCCTATTTAAAGCGCTTCTTGGTACTATATTTGCAGTTTTAAGGGGGTTTAAATAGCATCGGGTGTTCTTATGTATTTTCTGCTGTTATCGTAACCGGAACTGGGTGCTATTTTATCGTTTTTGCTATGTATAGATGAAATTGTATGGGTTTCATTATCGGGGTTTCCCACGTCCTAATTACTTTTTCTCCCGGTGATTTTTAAAGTTGAAAGCTTATGTTGATTGAGTTTAAATAATCAAGAACATTGATAAAAAATTATAACTTAAATTTTCGGTTTCTTAATTCGCCGAAACAGCCTCCTTTATTTGATTAGATGAATAATTTCATTAAAGACTTAAATTCAAAATCATAAATGGATAAACAGCTTTTCATTACACAGGCCTGCAACCAAATTTTTTTCTTTAAAATAATGGGTGATTCTTATGTATTTTGGTGCGCTGAGTTCAGAAATGCCCACAGTTTTTCTCCAGCACGTAAGCATTTTCCGCAAAATGCATTTTTCTGCGGGATATTTATGAATATGCCGAAAAAGGTTGTTTTTCCACTTTAAGAATTTAAATATTCTTAAAGTGTCTTTCAAAATGTCTTCAAGAGTTTGTGTTAATAATCCTGATAGTTTCTGTTCCATTTGTGGCGAACTTGTATTAAAAAAACAAACTCGAAGTATTACGGAGTTTATTAAAAAAGTGTACTTTGCCTATTTTGGTGTGAAGATCGGAGATCAAGAAAAATCTTGGGCCCCTCATAGAGTGTGTTTAGGCTGTGTTGAAGGACTTCGCAATTGGGTTAAAGGAAAGGTGAAATCTTTTCGTTTTTGGGTGCCTATGATTTGGAGAGAGCCGAGAAACCAGGGCGATGACTGCTACTTTTGTTCTTGCAACATACAAGGGTACAATGCTAAAAATAAAAAAGATATATGTTACCCAAACATACAATCTGCACTTCGACCTGTGCCTCATGGACCCGGTATTCTAGTACCAGTGCCCCCACACAATTTTGACGATTTGCCAGAGTCATCAGAGAGCGAGTCAGAGCAGTTGGACGATGAGTTTCAAGTCGAAGACTGTGGACCCCAACAGTTTTCACAAGAAGAATTAAACGACCTCGTTCGTGATTTAGGGCTTTCTAAAGAGTCTGCTGAATTACTGGGCTCTAGAGTTCAAGAAAAGAACTTGTTGAAATCTGGAACTTCATTCTCTTGGTACAGAAGCGAAGAAAAACAATTTGAGCCAAATTTTTCTCAAGATGGCGAACTTTTATATTGTTCTGATGTTCCCAAGTTGATGTCAACGTTTAACATTCAACATGTGTCAGATGAATGAAGGCTTTTTATTGACTCGTCAAAAAGAAGTTTAAAAGCAGTTTTGCTACACAACGGCAATAAATACGCTTCTGTACCCGTGGGGCACTCTGTGCATCTAAAATAAAAGTATGACAACATGGCTTTTATCCTTGATAAATTGAAATATAAGGAGTTTGGATGGCCTATCTGTGGTGATCTCAAAGTCATCTCTTTGGTGCTTGGACAACAAGGTGGCTATACAAAATTCCCCTGTTACCTATGTAAGTGGGATAGCCGGGCAAAAGCACAGCACTGGCACCAAAAATTGTGGCCAACGAGAACATCGAAGGTTGGAGAAAAAAATGTACACTTTGAGTCTTTGGTTGATCCCAAAAAAGTGCTTTTGCCCCCACTTCACATCAAGCTTGGACTGATGAAGCAGTTTGTCAAGGCATTGCCAAAAGATGGCAAAACGTTCAAGTACCTTGGAAAGAAATTCCCGGGACTGTCTGAGGCAAAGTTAAAGGACGGTGTTTTTGTTGGCCCGGACATTCGGAAACTAATGAAAGACAATCAGTTTGAAAACGTGATGAAAAAAGCTGAGAAAGAGGCGTGGATATCATTTAAAGAAGTTATGACTAAGTTTTTGGGGAACAATAAGGACCCGGATTATGAAGAAATTGTAAATGAAATGTTGAAATGTTTAAAAAGCTCGGGGTGCTCCATGAGCTTGAAACTTCATTTTTTGAACTCCCATTTGAATTATTTCCCAGAAAACCTTGGTGCCGTAAGTGAAGAGCAGGGCGAGAGGTTCCACCAAGACATCAAAGAAATGGAACGGAGGTACCAAGGACGATGGGATGTGAATATGATGGGAGACTACTGTTGGATGCTCCATAGAGAACTTCCAGACATCCCACACAAGCGGAAAAGCTCAAAACGGTGTTTCGAGGGAAAAAGATGTAGATATTATAAAGAATTATAAATCCTTATTGTATATACATATTATTTTTATCAAATTGTATTTAAAAATGTAAATAAACCACTAGTAATATATATATTTTTTTCATTTCAAAATGCATTTTTAACCTATATGTACTGCGGGTTTTGCATAACTTTCATTTTCATTTTGCGGAAAATCCCTACGTGCTGGAGAAAAACTGAGGGCATATTTGGACTCAGCGCACCAAAATACATACGATTCACCCATTACGGTGAAAAAAAATCAAAAAGTGGCAGTTTGCAGGCCTGTGTTATCTGTCTTTTCATTTCATCGATTATGAAATTTGATTCTAAAATAAGAAATTTATTCATAAATAAAAGTGTATTATCTTTTATAACAAAACGGCATCGCATTTATGCATATCGTAATGTTTAAAACGTATTAAAATCGTTAGAATTGATAGTTTTTTGATTAAAAATTTAGGATGCTTCCTGTTAATTTTGTAATTTCCGACTTTAATCGTTCGGTCTCCTTCAGCGAGTTTTAGTCATTTTCTGAATCTTTTTTTTCTTGTTTTTTTTCCAAATCCAAATCCAAATGAATTTTCGGTTGAATAAATTTCTACTTTAAATACTTTGTGGCCTGTGATGTCAGTTTTAGCTCCTCAATTCCACTGTTTTTTCGCCATCGTCTTAATCCTAGTAAACAGGCATCTGTGTTTTTAAAATAAACAGCGCGATATATATTGAATTTGTTTTGATTTTTACGTTCTGGAAAAGCCTCGTCAATGTAAACGTTGCGTAATTTTTCACAAGGTTGACATTTTTCTGGAAGTAAAAGGAGCTTTTTTATAGTTTTAGAATTTTGAGTTGGGAATATTTTTTAATACTCTATATGATGTGGCAGCTGTCATGCGTGTAATGATTAGTATGGTATGCCATTTCATCATGAATAGGTTGACGCCTGAGCAATGTCTGTAAATTCGTCAAATTTGTTTCGAAAAAAAAAAAAAACTTGTTTGATCGAGAAACTCCTCACGTAGCCCATCAATTTAATGCCGAAAAAATCGTCCATCACAACAATTAATTCCGTTAACCATGGCTCGTTTCCGCGCTACGTTAACTTTCACTGATAATATGCAACCATCCAGACAGTGCGTACAGTGCGAAAGACTCAATGATGAAACAATAGCGGTTGCGGAGCGTAGTATCGATGAAGACCCAAGTGAGACCATTCGAGATCGTGCTCAACAATTAAACCTGTGCCTACCCGCGTCATGGGAGATTTTACGGAAGAATCTTAGTTTGAGGGTTTACTAAATCAAACTTGTGCAGAAGTTGAAGTCGAGGGCCCCCGGGCATGGCGTAAGTTCGGTGTACAAATTGCTGTAGATCCCGAATTTCATAAGAATGTTTTGTTTAGCGATGAGGTTCTGCTGAGAATAACATTATTGCTTTTCATTTGTCGTGGGATCGCTTAGTATTCTGTGAAATATTACAATTGTATGCTACCCAGCCTAAAAGGTTCGAATTTATCAAATCTACTACACTCTACCAACGGATTAACCGGTCTCGTTAGTAGGGATCGAAAGGGTTACCAACGAGGATGCTTGAAATTTTCGACGCTGGGTTATGACGCTTTATAGATCGTATCTTATTAGCTCTATTTTCCTGCATGTCAAGCTGGTTGCTGAGTTTTGAAATTATGATTTCATGAATGGTAAATGGTTGCACTGGTTTTTGTAGGCCGTCCTTCTAAACTTAGATTCACTTGTGAGATCTGTTCGAAATTATAGGTATTATTGGTAAGGACGCTAACGAATGTTGAGAAACGATTACAAATAAATGACTAAGTCAGCATTACTGTGATATTGAAGGTACAGTGGAGAGATCTCCAGGTCTTGAAAGTAGTTTTCCTATGGAATTTTTGCACGCCGCGCATAGTAACACATTCAAAGGACGGGCAGGGAATAGCTTATAATGTAAAAAAATATCTTACAATAATGAACCATGAACTATTAATCATTTACCTGACAATGTGCATAACTGCAACCACATTGAATAATAATTTATTTATTCAACCATAGATTTTTAGAACAGTTTTATGATGTCAACATAAATATGTGTGTAAATTAAATTAAAAAAAAAAACGACCGATATAATGCCACCATCTTTTTTAGATTGCCTCTCTTCGCAAGCAAATATCGGACCTTCTTGCAAAAAATCCCGACAATAACGGCCGCTCCTCGAAGTCACCATCGGTAAGTAAATTGAAGATGGAATTTTAAAAATTTTTCTCATAAATACTTAAAAGCGATTGGAACACGTCAATATCCTTCTCTAGAATCGCTGAAATTCGTATTGCCTTTTTGCTGGCAGTTTTTTTTCAACAGATTATTCATGCATACGTTTCTTATTTGCATTAGACGCGCACATAAATGTACATATGGGTGTGAGCATCGGGTATAGTGTGTGTATAATTCTAGTTGTTATGCTCTCCTTATCAACACTCACAAGTCAATATTTGAACTGTGATAAGAAAGTAATTGGTAGTGTGGTTAGAACGGACAGTTCTGAGGTGCATACCCTTTCACTATGTGACTATAAAGTGAATGTAGAATTTTTCATGTGTAAATGTTCATATACATGTATACATGATACCAACTGCTAGTAGCATAGCAATTCTTCGTGCTCCTATATATAAGGAAACAAAAGATCTTAAAAAACTATAGCACTTGCGACAACAAAAAGGCCGTTAACCGGTGCTTGGAAATTTATTTGATCTTAATGTAATGAAAGGAATAAATTTTTAATACAGATGTAGGGTTTTATGTTGTCTTGAAAATAGTATTAATTATATGAAACAGGGAAATTAATCGAAGAATGGTGTATGTAATTTCTTAAATCCATTTTTATCACACGACTTAAATTAATGAAGCATATTTTGATCACTTGCGTTCTAATAGTGAAAAAGCGTAAGAAATTTGTCCAATTATTTATTCATTCAATTGTTTAGATAAATAATCTTCTGCTATATTTGAGTATTGATTTTTCAACGGAAAGTGTTATATTTGATAACAGCTCCATTTATGATATATGTATATTTTTATTTCATATTTGGACGCAATGTTATTTTCGGGAATTTTAGAATGATATTTAATTGAATTTTCATGTAAGCGTTGCTGGCGGCAATTATAACTACTTATAATGTCATTTGAAATAATCCAATATTTGGAAAGTAACTTAAGAAATTAACAGCAATAATATTTCAAACAATTATTCAAAAACTTGTTTAAACTCCTCCCTGAAGAAAACTGCATTGCCTAAAGAATAAATTTCTCAAATCAATTTTCTAAATTGAGAATTTTTGCCCCAATTAGTCTGTTTCAAAATATTTTGGCGATTTTTTGTTGAACTTTACACAGACTGAAAGTAAATAATATTTAAATATTTGTAACAAAACAATCTCCTTTCAAGAAGCCTCGCCTAGTCTAGGTACCGATCGTACGGAATAACTATAATATATTTATGTAAATGCAAGTGAATGCAGTAAAGATTTACTCTTTGCAATTATTCATATTATAATATTATGCTAATTAAATGCAATTTTACTATTTCAAATGTTTCTTCGATTGATCAAGATGTGGTTCAATAGTATGAACTTGTTATTTTACGTTTTCGTTGTACAATTGTTGATCAATGAACATTCACACCCTGCGGCAAATATACAAACGAAATAAAAATATATAAATGAATGTTCGAAATTGATTCACCTGTTACAATCAAGACTTGAATAATGAATATGTATTCAGTTTCGGTAATCCCTTCATATAATAAGTATAACATGTACATTTCCTCCAATCATAAATAGTTATAATGTATTTATGGTTACAGTTTTTGGGCTTTCTTTTACGGGTTTTCTTTGCAGAGAACATGTAACATGATAGAGAAATTGAATAAATGATGTGTATATATATATGTAAAGTGTATATAAAATATATTAAAAGAAGAAGACATGAAAATCCAGATAGAAAAGCGATTGCTTTTTCTTCTGATGGAAGTAGTGAAAATAATTAGCGTTTTTGAATACGATAATTTGATTATACCAGCAATTATGAATCAAAAAGTTTCCAACGAATGAATTCATTAAAACTTCATTACATTATCAAAAAAAAAACATACAATTAATATTTCTTAGTTACTATAGATATACAATAATTCTCAAAAATCGCTTAAATTTGGCTGAAATCTAAGACATATAAGTATAAATAGCTCGAAATTGATAACATATAATTTAATGATTTAGTGTTTACTTTGCACTTAGAACCACAAAGCAATCGATCGTAAAGGATGCAGCTTACAACTATTGCTCCAACTTTAATTTATGTAAAGAATGAGGGATTTGAGTTGCGTCAAATCTGACAAGATGTTGAAGATATGAAATATTATATGGGTGGATTTATATAACCTACTAACGTTTAATTTCCCATTATTCACCAAGCGAATGTTTCTCATCATTTTTGTTATTATTGAGTCATTAAGTAAGAAATGTTTATGTTGGTCTGAAAGTTTAGTTTATTATACTTGGACAATAACTAATACAGTCTATCAAATTATGCGCCTTGACTATCAGTATCAATAAATTTGTGCCGTTTCAACAGTAGTATTGAACCCATAAGCGAACAATCTGGATGGAAACTGGTGATAACTATGCAGAAAAGATGGTAGTCCATTTACGCAAAAATTGGCAAGGTAAATATTTTCTACTCTAGATAAATTAAAAATTATTCCTTTTTAATTCGTTGATTTTATTTATTTACTTCAGACACCGCGGAGTTTCGAACCATACACTTGGTTCTTCCTCAGTGAAACTTAAACTTAAGTTTCACTGAGGAAGAACCAAGTGAAGTAAATAAATAAAATCAACGAATAAAAAGGAATAATTTTTAATTTATCTAGAGTAGAAAATATTAACATTCGTTGCAACCATCAGCAAGTTTTAGTAAAGGTAAATATGTATCGTGGAAGACAATGTGTTCCAAAGCTTAGCTCCTATGGTTTTATTAATGAAAATCTTGCAACGTGATGTCGAGCGTTTTATTCTGAGGAAAGACTGGTCTGTATCTGTATGGCAATGTCGGGGGACTAAACAAACATTTCATTGCCCAGGTCGAAAAGAGTGCGTATAGCGTATTCAAACCTGGATTGACAAAACAGATACCACTAGTTTCTTCAGGCTTATACTTAGCTTGGGTATATGTTAGTTCTAATACTGCTTTCGCTTGATCGCCTATTTATCCTATAATTGAGAATATCCATGTGATCCATTTTTTTTCAGGAAATTTTTCACATCATGAGTGCGTTTATTTATCACTTACCAAAATTGTCATTACTTGCTATCGGAGTGAATGAGCTCTTTTTTCCGAAAGGATGCGTTTCGGCAAACTCACTCACTAAGATGTATTTTGCCTGTCAAAAGTTTGAGACCACTAATAAAAAAAACTTTTGTTATCAGTAAATATTTTCAAAATATAGATGAATAAAAAGTAATCTGCACACCTGCATATTCTATTGTTTATAAAGATTATCTAAACGCTTATTCTTGTGTATTTAAGATAAGGAAAGGCAATAAACAACCATTGTTTCCAAACTTCAATGTTAGCCGAAGAAGAGCTAGTCCGAAAATTGACTTTAAAAATGTTATTACCTCATTACCGCAACTGACAATTCTTTTACTTTACATCAACTTACAATGCGATTCTTCTAAATTCTTAAATGATTTTTTTAACCCGATATTTTCATGGTTATCTACGGATATCCGCAGTTAGTCTGATTTTGTTATTCCTACAGTTAAGACGTCTCTAAAATGGGAAAAGTTCGGGAAATTGGTATTGAAACGCGATCTGCCATCGTTGTTCACCATAATGAGGACAAATGTGAACGTGAGATTGCATCTCAACTCAAGTTATCGGAGGCTTGTGTTCATCGCAATATTGTGCGGCACAAAGAAACTGGCAGTGATCAAGATCGTCCCCTCTCCGGAAGACCAAAAGCTACGACGAAGTTTATTGTGGTAACCAGTAAGCGAAATAGACGCCTAACAGCCCCAGATATTCGTGTTGATGTCAATAAATCTCGGTAAAAACCTGTGTCAGTGTCTACAGTGAAAAGACGATTGCGAGACGCCAAGCTGTTTGATCGCGTTGCTGTTCGAAAACCTCTTCTAAAACCGCAGCATAAGAATAAACGGATGCAATTGGCCCTAACCCATCGAGACTGGACCGAAGAAGATTTCAAAAAAGTACTTTAGAGTGACGAATCTAAATTTGAAATATTCCGTTCAAAAAGAAGTATTTTCGTTCGACGTTCCGCCGTAGAAAAAATGATGCCACAGTGTGTAGTTCCAACTGTCAAGCATGTTGACGGGTCTGTTATCGTCTGGGGTTGCTTCTCAGGCTATGGAACTGGAAATCTGGTGCAAATTAAAGGAATTTTGAAAAAGGAGCAGTATAAAGAAATTTTGGAGAAAAATGCTATTCCCTCCGGGCTAAAGTTAATCGGCAAAGGATTTATTTTCCAACAAGATAACGATCCAAAGCATACTTCAAAATTGTATAGGGGCTATTTAGACAAGAAACAGTCAGAAAAAGTGTTGAAAAACATGACATGACCACCCCAAAGCCCCGGTCATAACCTTATAGAGCTTTTGTGGGAAGAGCTTGACCGAAACGTTCGGGAACAATGTCCTTCTTCACAGCAGGCCATGTGGAATGCATTAGAAGAAAGCTTGAATAATATCTTCCAAGAGGCCATAAATAAGTTAATTGCTCACATGCCAAGGTTGGTTAAACAGGTCATAAATTGTAAAGGAGGCTATTTTAATGAAAAATGTGTATGAAATCTCTTCTGTATATTTTTAAAACATTGTATTCTTCAAGATTTCATGTAATTTTTAATTTTAAATCTTGTGTGCAACATGAAAATAAAAACTGTTTTTCAAAAAAGTTTTAAAAATATTGAGTTCTACTTTTCCTCACAGTTTTTTTTATAGTGGTCTCAAGCTTTTTACCGACAGTGCAGGTACGCAGAAAAATTAACACGGTCCTGAGTACCTACACGCCGAATCATGATTTTTATTGTCATCTTCGCTGTAGTTTCTGCATTTAACAGCGATGGAGTGTAGATCGGTGTGACAAATTGTTTCTCCAAAACAAACTTTTTATGGGCTCTGTTTTTCATCACCACTGATACAGTTTGATAAATGTTTGTTTTTGAATTGGCTTGGAGCTTTCTGTGTAATTATTGATATAATCAATTGATTTACTTATATGACATGATTTAGAACCCTTGTTCGTGAATTTAGAACCCTTTGTGGCGTTTCACGGGCCTTGGCCTTTTGTATATAACACCTTAAATAGCCTTATATCATCGGTTGCATCCTCTCATTACAACATCTGAATCCGTATCCGTATTTTTTCGTTTTCCATTTCATCCCAACGGACATGATCAGCCCGCACTTTCGCAAACTTGCAGGACTTCGCCTCGTTAAAAAGTCGGTACTGTCGATGATTGTAGCTTGTTCCCTCTTTATCTTCTTCAAGTTGTACAATACTGCAGGACGGTTATTTTAAAAGCGTTTATTTTGATTACGAAGCTTTGCATTGGAGTCGATGTGTCACAAAAGTAGAATAACACAGTTGACCATGTGAATTGGCGAAACTAAGAAAAACTTTTTATGCGCGGGTTTTTCGTTGCCCTCCCTTACAAGCTTTAGTTCAAAGTAAACGAAATTGTATTATATCGGTTCGGACGTTTTTATTGTTTGGAACATGCATTGATTTAACCCTCTACACTTTGTTGAACTACTTACATCGCTTCTTTGTTGCATAACAAAGCGGTTTCCTTCAGCAGATAAGCGACATCATGATCGGTTGAAATGAACTTACATTGTTGTTTCATTTTTGAATGGAATTTTGTAGTTAATCCAATAGTAATCTAATAATTTTAAAGATTCTAGTCCTCAGTTTACCAACATCTTCTTTTCAATCATATTTCAACTACATATGCATGATTGAATCCTGGAGTTAAGTTTATTCATCAAATATTGTAACACCATTTTATCTCTTCTGTAGAACCTTACATTTCATCCGATTATCTGTATCATCTTCAAAGTTAATGCAATGGGTTAAATTTTTCTCTAATACAAAGCAGAAACGGAGTAGTTTGAACATGTCATAAATAATAAAAACTTATTATCAAATGTCAATTTCATTATTTTTCTGTACAAAGTAGCATATGAACACATTTAATGCCAAGAAAACATCAGCGATGGTCCTAGTTTACAGCTAGGACAGTTTTTTTTCTTATTCTACAAACAATAAAATGCAACCGTTTTGAAATAAACATTGAATATATTTCGTACATGCTGGTCTTCCTAGGTAAGGATGTTAACAATTGTTGAGCTACAATTAATAATAAATGACGAAGTCAACATTCCTTTGATATTGAAGGTACAGTAGAGAGATCTCTCGCGCCTTGGAAGTAGTTTCCCAGGGAATTTTTGCACGCCTCGCTTAGTAACATTTTCAAAGGAAGATCCTTGTATGAGTCGAATTTTTAGTTAACCACCACCCATGGATATATGGTATGATATATTAGGATATATTTTTAATCGTTTGCCGAAAATTTACGTTCTTGGACTCATCATCTAAAGTTATTTCCTGATATCCCAACAAATTCTTGTTGTACAATGTTACATGTGGTATACAAATGTTGGTATAGCCTTCGATCTATATTTGGCGGTTATTGATCTTCTTTTAACCTTTTTACATTTTTTTTTTTAAATCGGCACTGTTCTTTATGGTCGATTTTCATTAGAGTGGAGATGAAAGCTATCGTTAATATATGAAAAAAGAAAAATTCTTGAAGAAATCGCAGTTAAAAGTTGACGTTTGAATTGTGGATTCTAGATGGATAGAAAGTATTGTTCGACGAGCATAAACACATATTGTGACTGTGGCGCAACAGTTCACTACAGAACTCGCACCGTGTGGTGTGTAAGAGCCGGTTCACCTTTTGTCAAAATCACACTTGGCCTTAATAATTTCCCCGAATTTATTCAATGAAAAAAAAGGTTATGGCACTATAAAGGTCCTTGTAATAATTTTAGATTATTAAGATATCCTTGAATCGGTTTGAGTGATGAAAAAACCGCGTTGTGAAACCAGAACGCTACATTTTCTGACAATAATTACTAAGTCAGGGCGGCTTCATCATAAGAATACTTGTCTTCACTACATCCGATTCCTAGCTCAAATACTATTTGGGACATTGATTCATGAGTTGATGTTTGTTGTGTAGGTGTTTGAACTCATCTAGCATGAACCATTGGTAATGATAAACTTCCTTACTCGAATCTGAACAAATCCCTTTCGTGTGGGGCTTTTAACCCAAAAGCAGATGGCTTTATCCCGATTGGTTGTTATGCATTGTCAAAAGTATGCAACAAGCGTCATTAGAATATTATTGGTCACGAAATTGCTTTGAAAATATCGTAAATCTAATAATGGCGAGCTTTGTAATGAGCCTGTTCCTAAGTCTTAGCTTTATAAATTTAAATTTTGCCGCATAGTTTCAAACGCATTTCCAAAGATTTTCTTGTTCGAATTTCTAAAACGACTTGTTTCAAGACGAAAGCCTTCAGGCGTCGATACCTCACACGCAATTGCAGTAATTCTTTTTTTGTTTTTTGCGAGTCAGCAAAAAACATATGCATTGTCCTAATATGCGGAAATGCATATTAGGACATACTCATACTTAGAAAGTTTTCCAAAAAGTCATACTTAGAAAGAATTATGAGTCAGGAACCTATCGCGGTTCATACCATTTGCATATATAACGATAAGCAAGGAAAATTTAAACTTCTACTCCGTGGTCTTAAACACGCTCCCTTGTAGGTCTAATATCTCTCTTTACGTTAGAGGTCCCATACTTTTAAAAATCTTCATTTTTGGCAATATTTATTCTCACGGTGTCGCTCTCACTTTAGTATAAAGTGTACTTCACTTTATACTAAATGTACTTTGTAAATTTTTCGTATAATTTCGATTATAAGACAAAAAAATTAGACATTAGATAGAAAAGTATATTTTTATTACCATTCAATACTTCGCAGTAATATTTTTTTTGTTAAAGTATGGCAATTTAAAGTTGTCGTTAGGCAGGCTATATTCCAATAGTTTGTATTAAGATGAAGTAATAAATTCTGTAGAACAGTTCATAGAATCATCGTTGCAAAAGAAAAGGAATTTTGCAAATGAGAAGAAGTATTTTCAACTATATCTCAGTAGATGAGTGTAGCATGATAGTTCAGAGAATGAAATTCATGAGAATGTCGTGTGAATATCAACAGGAGAAGTAAGAGTATGTGTTTTTTTTTCACTTTGAAGAATGAAATTTTAAGGAAGTTAGGAAACTTGCGCTGCGGCCATTATCCTGATCATAATTTTCATTTGACATAATTGACATCGTCATCTTATTCGAATTCAAAAATACAATTGTGCGCATTTAGATTTAAACTCTTTAATTATTCAGAGATAAATTGTTGTTCTCTTTTTATGGACATATCAATGAGACTATAATGTGCTATTTTCAAAGGCAAACCTTCCTTTAAAACCGAAAATAACGTTTTGTAATGTCCTTTGCTTCGAAAAGTATTTAAATATCATGAATTTCCTTGAATCTGACGGTGGTTATTGTTTTATTTAAAATAAAGTTCTATTATTACATCCATGAATGATAAATTTTTATCAATGAAATTAATCTTATTTGCCAAGAAGGAATAAAAATCTTTATTGTATAATAAATTACTACTAAACTACATTTTTGTCGTCATTGATTAGTTTTAGCGCATAATAATTTACTCTGTTTTCGCCGAGTTTCATCATCCTGATTGAAAGATAATTAAGGAGACGGAATTAGTTTTTCAAAATAATTTAAAACTATTTCTCAGAAGCCTTCTCAGGTTTGTGTAAAATTCTTATTGAGATGGCAAGGTTTCCATGTTTTTGTTACAATTTCATGAACTAGACACTATTATGTATTCATATTCGAAAAAAGGCAGAAAACAGTAAGCTAATATCCAAATTAGTTTTCAACAGAAAATTGAAGATAATTTAATCACTACTTGTGACTATGATGAATCAGCCTAATGAGTAAATACTTTTATATTTTATTGATTAATTTGTAATATTTATCCTGAACCTTACGAATCACACAAACGTGTTTGTCTTATATTATACCATATATGTGTGGAATATTTTATCAGTTACGATTTATATACTGAGTGCTCCACCCGAACTAACAGAAGGCGCCCGAAAGCTAAATCGGTTGCTGAAAGAGGGTTAAAAACGATCGATAAAACACCCTTCGGAAAACGTTTGACAAACAAAACGTACCATAAACCTAATTCGTCAAAATCTGGCGGACGTCCCATGCGATAAGGATAAACCGTTTTGTCGAATCTAAACCCTTTCGAACTATTCTGTTATCTTATCCCTATCTAAAAATGTGATCATCACACCTCCCTCACTTATTGGTAAACATTCTTAATTACATTGCACACGGTGGATATCAATGTTACCATAGTAATCCTATCATTTTTAATAAGTACATGAGGGATGATAGAAATTAGCATAATAAGGGTATAAAAGAGGAAATCACCTGTCCTATTTGATTCATTTCCTTGCAAGTCGCGTTTTTCGATCTATCATTTTAACGAATTTACTTGTATGCAGTGAAATTTTAGTTTAGTTCGTGGTTTGATGTTTTACCAGCATTTATAACAATTTAAAAATTGAAATTTGTGTCCAGGCAGTAAATGTGTAAGTTTCAAGAAAAAAAAATTGACAGCATGTGATATTAAAATCGTTATTTCTAATGCCAAATTAAATTTTCCGAAATTTAAATTTACGTTGTTTCAAAGTATTCGTATCATGCCAAGAATTTTGAAAAATTCATATCAGTGTTCAGTTTCCCTACACGTAGCTTAAGTGATTTCAGGGAGATATATTCCGGTAATTTATATGGTGAAATTTTTTAAAATCACTTTAAGGATCGCATTAAACTGCAATTTTCACTGAATTCGACGCTAGATAGGACTAATTAAACTGAGATTTTGTTACCGTTGTTCTTTTTGTCACGTTTGCCATCCATTGAATCTTGCGCAACCCGTTTTGAAACGCACAAGTTTCATAAAGTCAGTTTCTTTGAATCAACTCCAACTCCAACTACAGACCTATGAATAATGTTTCAAAAGTTGGAACGTTTTCCATATTCAGGCTTCAAAGTTTTCATATTCAAATGTATTTATAAGGATCTGGTGATCCATATTTTAAAAAAGATTCTCTTCTAACTGATACTATCTAAAGTCCTTGATTCCAAAGTTGCCTGACATATCTAGTCTTGCAAATCTTCTGTATCAATAACCTTTAATTTAATTTTCGGTAATTTGGCGACGCAAAGTGTGTATTTAACTATGATATGTTTCTGGGAATGTATTCGGTTTTCAAGATAAATTTAACTTCGCTTGTATATAAATAGTTGTTTATCGTACCCATTCATGCGACCACATACTCTTATATAGAAAAATCTACACACATTTGTAATACGTATTGTAGCATTTAAACCACATTTCACGTATGTGACCCATTCTGATGATAAAAAGCGGGCTCGCACACCTTTCGACCAAAAAAAATAACATTTAAAAAGAAACACTCTGATGTATATTCCATATAGGTACACTGTAATAAAACATTCTATGAATGTAAATAATTAAACACGACGCTTCCTCTTAACGAAAAGATAAGGGTGCTATAGTCTGCGAGTCAACGACAAATAGTGGTATCTGAACTAAATTCGATATACACATACTCGTGAGCAAGTTACGTGGGTACTGTAGGGAAATATGTGAGTGTTGTTCATATGTGCATAATTATTTCTATATAGAATTTATGGATGTGTAAAACTGTAATAAAATAATTAAGATGCATTACTTTTCGATGAATTAAAAAATGGATGGAAAAATGGAGTTGTCATGATATGAACACAAGAGTTACGTGTGTGCTGAAACAGTTCTCAATAACATATTTTGCGTGTTGTAACTATGTAGCATAGGTTTTTACGGTTTAGTTTTATTTGCAAGTATATTGAAACACGGATCTGCGATATTTGTCGCGAAAATAATCACTCCCTAGATTGTGGTTTCGTAAAAAACCTCGGTTAAAGGTTTTGAAACAATTTTTTTACTTATTTTTTTTTGTTTCAGAAAAACTTGTTTCCAAATAACACCAGTTAAATTTATAAAAATTTATCTTCATAATTTGTTTTGGCTGTTGAATAATGATCCAATACGACACCATTTGAAGAATTTCAATAAAATATCATTTTGAATGTTGAATTTTGATCTGAATTGACATAACTAGATCTAAATATTACACCAACTGCTAATCTTTCATTTTGCGAGTGCGAAAAATCATTCAGAGATTAAACTTTTGCGGATGCTTATTCAATTCAGACGTAGTGTTTAAAATTGTTTATATTCGATACATCAGCTACTATTGAAAAATCTATGATTTATGTTATTTTGTATTCGTTCAGACAGTAAAAAGCTGGTTAAGTCGTAATCTCTAAAAGAAAGTCAAGTCTGTACTCTACTCTCTACTACACTTCCTGTTTTTGGAAGAAATTTGACTTAATGGAAGGATTTTGCGCCCACAAATGGGTATGCAGCAGTCAAGTACCCAACAGTATGATAAAATAGGTATTTAAAAAGGCCAATTGCTTGCGCCTAAATTCTCGTTTCTAGAAAATAACCCTAAGTCGAAGTATTGTAGATAATACCCTAAATTGAACTTAGGATAATATTTCATTGATAACTGGAAACAGAAATTCTATTAAGATACGTATAAATTCACAGACATGTTCTCTTTTTTCACAAAAAGATTTCATTCTTCGAAACCAAAATCATCCTTAAATTGTAAAAAGCAAACAACATGTAGTTCTTATTAAATAATTAGTAGTTTCTGCCACATAAAAAATCAATTAGTTTCGTTGTTTCTTTTCCTGTCAGGTCTTGGATCATGTATCGAAATATTAATTTTAAGACACTAAAGTAGGTAATCTTGATGATCTTCATCGCATAGCTGGCATCACTTTATTTCTTATCATTATTTTATTTCGATATTATTAACTTTTTAACTTATTACTGAATCGAGGAGATGGTAAGGATAGAATTAATTTTCTTGCCGTTCGACTCATTATTAGTAAATACTTAAAGTTTTCACTAAAGGGAGTCGTTAACCTCTTAATTATCAGCGAACAGTTAAATCAAACAGAAAAAAAACATATAATAAGGACAATATCCAATACCGTATCGTGATTGAATTCCTCATCAAACATGCAAAAACACATGAAAACTTTTCAAGAAATGAAAAAAGAAATGAAGAAACATTGACTTATCTTAATATGGTGTAAAGGTGACATATCGTGCTAAGCATGGATGGTACTCGATTGAAGACACCGTCGTATATGAAATCGAAAAAAAGGTGGAAAATTTGTATTGAAGGATGTTTGCTGGACGAAGTGGCGGCTTTAAGGTTGGGACTCTTAGAGAAAGAATATTTAATGAATTTCTACATCAATATCCACAAGTTAATTCAATATAAGTTCCGAGAATGTTTACGTCCGTTTTAAAATGCGAGTGTTTCTAGCTGGCTTTTGGAACGCAATCATCACCACAGCCACTACTATAAACCCGAGTAAAACTAAGATGCAATGCAGGAGCATTAAGTTGGTCGCAAATGCGAGGAACATTCAATCATAAACGAGCCTTTTCCAAAAATAAATTTATTTTAAATTTAAGAAGAAAATACATTTTGTAGGTATTTTTCTACATAATACCTCTCCTTAGTAATGCATTCTTCCCACCGATCAGGTAGGTTTTCCATGCCGTTTTTGAAAAAGAATGACAGACTCAGAACAAATTGCACACAAACTGTGTTCATTTTTTTTGCTAAATGTTCTCCTCCATGTGTCCCCTTAAGGGGCTCGAAACATATAGAAATCACACAGTGAATGGTCGCGGCTGTAGGAAGGGTGTTCAAGCGCAGTCCATTGCATATCAGCCGATTTGTTAGGTTTGTTAGAGGTGCAGCCTGCGGTCTTGCGTTATGATGCAGAAGCCAGACGTCCTCATCAATGGCTCCTCATCAATGGTCCTCGGAATGGCTGACGGCGTCTTGTTGACACATTTGCGGCTCGAACCTGGTCAAGAATGCCACAATAGAAGCAGCATTTATTGAGCGACAAAAGTAAAGAAAATTAATGAGGTGAAACTATGAGAGCCCCAAAAACCGTGACATAACCTTCCCAGTTGACAAGTTTTTTTGTTTTACTTTTGCTACTCTTGGCTCCAACTTTCTTCTCCACTCCATTCAGCTCTTCCCAATTTGGGAATGTAGTGGTGAACACACGTTTTCATCTTCATCTTTATCTTGAAAACATCAAGAAGCATCTGACAAATTTCAACTGTGTTCTTGGGTAAGCGAAGGTGAAATCCTCCTCGCCGAGATTTTTCAAAATTTAAGGTAGTCTAGAACGTTGTGTGTACAGTTCAGATCCCGTTTCCTTATTGATTTCTGTTACAGTAGCGCGACGATTTCTTTCAATAAGTCCACGAACAGCTACAACGTTGTCAGGCGTTGGATTTGGTGTTGGGGTGTCTTGGTGACTCACATTTTCCACATTTTCATGTCCTTCTTTAAATTCAGCAAAACAAGCTTTTATTCGTGGGCGTGAAAGTGCATTCTTTCCAAAGTGTACACGCAATGGATCCCAAATTTCAGTTGGCTTAACGTCTTAATTCGTTGAAAATTTTATTATGATGCGTTGTGCAACCGAAGGATGAACTTCTCTTTCGCCCATTTTAAGAACTGAGTATTTTCCGAAGCTACGCCTACCACCGCCACGCTTTTTAAGCCCTTAGATGTAAAAGACTTTTTTATATTCGAATGGCACTCGTATCATGGCAACTACCTTTTGGGATACAGAAAGTCACATATTGCATAATGATATTATCGTACTATCATTGATAGTTTCATAGTGAATGAGGCTTCTATTAATGGACACTACTCGGGTTTATTAGCAGGATTTAAGGAAGTTATAAATGGAAATAGTAGATAAATAACTAAAGTCTAGTTTCCTTTACACAATAAACCGGCCGTATACACGTGCTTTGCCACGACAGCTTCCTTTCATCAAGGCTGCTTTAATCAGCTGCAACACTTATCCCATAGCCCAAACCTGGAATCGACTGACTAACATTCATCAGAAATCTAATATTTCTTGAAAGACTTCCATATATGCGCTTTATGATAAATTGCTTGAAGACCTAACAAGGCAAACCTCTTATGTTTCAATTAAGAACCTCTTTATGTACTCGTAGGGGAAACCATAATTTACTTTCTGTACAAATTTCTCGATATTTTCAGACAAGTAATATCTAAAATTTCCAAGCAGTCTTCAAGACTATTAAGGACGACACCAAATATTACATTTTGGTGTTGTGATTTTACATCATTTTCAAATGAATTCCTTCTTACTTGAATAGTCAGATACATACTTTTTATTTTCAAGGATAACGGTTGAATTAAGACTCCTGTAAAGGATTTTAGATAAATAGTTTTTTATTGACTTCATTCAATATAAGCGGATATTCCTTCACATCTATAAAGAATTATACGATACTAAAGTTGAACTGAACAATATCTGATAAGTTTTCGATAAGCTCAAATCCATTTCGGAGATCGTTGGAACCGTTTCCGAGAAAATATAACGTGACACACGCGTTTCAGCCCTTTATTTATAGAGATTAGCAGTTTTCATAAAGTTCTAAATGAAAGAAACTCTTATCTAAAAACCACAATTAATGCTTTTAAACTATATTTATTGGCATAAGAAAGTTTCCCAACAACACTACTATAAAATTAGATTATTTTCTTCCTGCACATCTAAGAATATTTGCGTTTAAATCATGAAATTGAGAACAGCAATTATTTTGCATTGTTTGGCGTAGTCATAAAATTTTCATTGTAAATACAATATAAAATGTGAAAGAAATTCGCACTGAGATGACTTAAAGGGAATTTTCAACGTTATCGTCGTATTTGTTTGATGGGTAAGCGTTTTTCTTTCATAATTTGGTCCTATTAGAGTGCAAACTCGGGTAACCTAAAGGTGTTAGTACCGATTTCCCGCTCATACATCTAACCTTATAACGTGTATCGTCTTTCTGCGATATTATGCTTTAAGTAGGAGAAGTTGAAGTCAAATTGTTACTTAAGTGTTTGAGTATATAAACTTTCATTAAGATAATTTATCTTTCGAAGAAAATATTCTTTTACGCATTGCCTACTTAATAATAGATAGAATTTAAAAAGTTTTCTGTAGAAATGGGTGTTTTTTATTAAGATTATCTGAACGAAAATACATTAAATTAAGGGATAAATATTTTTTATATTTTTTTAACATATATTAACAGTATACATCAAAATTGTTGTAAAATGATTTCATTTTCGACTTTCTACTTTCATTACCAATTACAGTAACTCCACAAAAGATTTTAGTGTCCGAGTCCGTTTCAACCATCTTAGAGGGATATGTTATTTGTGTTTGATATTTCCGAAAGAATAAGAAATTCAATGTTTTTATTAATATATCGTTAACTAAGGAAAAAAATATGGCAAGTTTTAGAAGATTTTTGGAAATTTTTTGGAGTTTATTTTTTGGGAAAGTTCCAAAAAAACTTGTAATTAGTTGTACTTAAAAATCTGTATATACCTACAATTTATATGATTGTATTAGGTTACTGCTGAATTAATGGCCGATTTAGTAATAAATTTTTAAACAGCTTTAACTTTTTACAGAGAAAATTTATTTAATCAGAATAAGTACCAATAGATGCAACATTCTTTTCCCAACGAGATATAAGTACGTTTATTCCAGTTTTGTAGAAGTCTGAGTTTCTGGTTCGAAGAAACTCTTCGAAGGCATTTTTACAGCAGCTTCATTATTTAAATCTTTTCTGTCAAAAAGTAATCCAAATGTTTAAAGAAATGGTAATCTGTCGGTGAGAGGTCTGGTGAATATGCAGGGTGAGGAAGAGTCTCCTAGCACAACTCGTTTAATTTTTGGACCGTTGTTCTCGATACATGAGGTCGTGCATTATTATGAAGCAGTATCACTCCATTTCTGTTGACAAGCCTAGCTCGTTGGACTATCAATGCCTGATGCATTTCATCCAGCTGAGCACAGTATTTCTCAGCATTGATGGTTTCGCCAGGTTGCAGGCCAAATAGTGGATAACTCCAGCTACAGACCTCCAAACAGTTAACATTTTTTTCTTTGGATGATTCTTTGGATACGGACGATTTCCGTATAAAATCCACTTTTCATCGCAAGTAACAATTCGATGCAAGAACGGTTCTTTTCTGTTGCGGAGAACTTGAAATCTCCATTCGACACGCCATGTTTTGCCCGGTTAGATCATGCGGACCCATTTTAACCCTTAGCTGGTCCCTTACTGGTATCGTGGGGTCCATTTGGACCCCACGATACCAGTAGTTACCAATATACCAATAGTTACCTTAAGTCAAAGGCTGTATCTTTATAAGTGATAAGATTTATCAAAGAATTAATAAAAGTTGATTTCTATAATTGCAAAATTGTGTTCTTTGAATACATAAAAACTCTCACCTTCATTAATTTATAGAGCACGTTTTATTTAAATTTTTTCTATTGGGGTCCACTTGGATCCCCAATACCAAGAATGTAATTTAAAATATCAATACCAGCTAAGGGTTAATAGGCTTTTCACTTTTCAAAGTTGTTGCAAGTGGCGGCAAACTGTAAAATAGTGAACGCCTACTTTCTCGGCAAGATCCCTTATATTTGGCGGGGGTCAGACTCCACTAATGCACGCAGCTCGTCGTTATCAAACGATTGTCCTGGGTGTCCACGTGGCTCACTTCCAATGTCCATATCTCCGGATCGAAATTTTTCGAACCACCGCGGAGTAGTTCGTTCGCTAACTGTATCAGGCCCAAATGCGCTATTGATATTCCTCGTTGCTTCCGTTGCGTTGTGCTCTAATTTAAATTCGTAGAGTAAAAATAGCCGTTTTTGATTCACTTCCATGTTCACTTTCTCTTTTTGTTTTTACGATCACTATGAGGTGAAAAACAGAAATGACACCATAATCCAAGGTAGCAGTATTTATATTTCAATATGTCATATCATTTGCGCCGCCTTGGGCCAAAATAATACACTAAAATTGCAGCTAGCTTTATGTCATTGCTAAATCGGCCATTTCATCTGCAGTAACCTAATATGTCCAAGCATTTAATGAGGCTTTTGTAAATTTAATTAAACACACTTTAATTAAAATTTAGAATAATTTTCTGTCGCTCTTAAAAATTCACTGCAACTTTTTTGCACGTAAAAATTTTTTGAAGCTAATTTAATATTTATTTAAAATACATATAATGAAGTATGCAGTTACCTATGCATGTATGAACGTAATTATAATTGCTGAGTGGTGAATCCCTGTTCTTGGGTAGAAGTACATTTTTTTGTTTGAAAATGTGTATCTTTTTCAACTTAACCTGGTTTTATCAGGACCAACTCAACTCGACTTCTAACTCATGTAGTTTTGCCATTACGTTGCAAATATTTATTATTTTTTTGTAGATTGAGACGCCGAAAAAGCTACCTGAGCCATCTTTGGCGCAGATTCGACTAGAAAAACAAACTATTTTGACGGTTTCTTTGTCACCGGTTTGCTATAATGAACCCATGTTTCATTTATAGGTATAAAAATACACCATAAGTAATTCATTCCTATTGCGCTTTAACATTCCCAAACACTCGTTGGAAGTTAACATAGGCAACGACACAATATCATGGAACAGAACAGCCAAATACCTAGACCTCACACTAGATCACCGGCTAACCTGGAAAGACCACATACGCAAAAAACGAGCCCAATGGCTAAGATACTCTTCTCTTACACCCTCTTCTTAGTTCTGGTTGCCTAAATATAAAAAAAAAAGTACTAATTCATAAATAAATAATCCGACCAACACTACTCTATGGGGAAGCATCGCTTTCTGTCAGAGAGCCAAAACCCACAAAAAGCCTTCCAATCAGTGTAGAATAGAGCCATACGGTGGATCTATTGAATTCCATATTCCATTAGGAGAATGGATATACACAAGGACTTACGAGTAGAAACCATAGAATAGGCAAAAGACAAAATAGGCAAAATTCCTAACCATCCTCAAAGTCCCGACCAATACAAGTCGAAACTTATACCCAAGCCTCCGATCGGTCACACAAGACGGAAACAGTTAGACTTTCTGGTTAAGTGGTAGTGAGTCTTCTGTATTAGCTCTATGTAACTCATACAACTGGATATAAGACAATCTTTCTCTGTGGGAATCAGCTTTCGAAGTCAATCATGTTGTGGACGACGTTCAAGGCGGCCATGAACTGTGTTACAAACGAAGTTTTTGAAGAAAAAGCTCATCCAGAATTTGATTGTGTTTACGCTTTGAATTCTGACAACTTAGGGCAACCGAATCTCACGCAAACGTGTCGAAATGAAAATAGTACGTCCTTCTAGAGAAACAGTACTACATGTAAAAAGGAATGTTTTTGATTCTGTATGTCCTGGTATATTTCACCTTTTCATAGCTGAGAAAATCATATTTATAATTGTGAAAAAGACCAATATTCGAATACTTTCTAAAGTACATGCCCTAAGAAAAATTGAAGGGTCTCATTGAGACACCACGGTTTTAAAGATTCGTGCTGTTATTAAAATATTGATTCCGACCGCAGTTTTGAACCATAAGCATCTTTCAACAGAGGAAGATTTTGATCCTGCTCTTCCCAGTAAACGATAAATTTTTGTCATGTACAAAGGAAGATTTAAGTGTTTATTCAGATGATTGAGAAGGGATGCATGTGCAACCATAAACCATAACTTTTTGACATAAAATCCCATCTGCACCACCTAGAAATATTTGGAAAGTCATAAAACAATGAAGGACGACTACATTTTCTTCAGTTGCCCAGGTTTAGAGGTCCATTTTTGATCTACATTGCCAACAACCCGGATAAATATAGAGTAAAGTTTCTGAAGATTTGTGATCCCACCTCTTTATCCAAACAGACAGGAATACAAATGACGAAATGATGCTATTTGTGAATATTATGTAGAAACACTATCGAACTATTCATGAATCTGCCTGGGATATAACATTTGCTTTTTGGTTCACATCAGTGCTACTTGTCAACAATTTATTTTTGCACCCTTGCAAGCTGACCCTAGCCTGGCATTGTTTGAAATTTCTGAACAATTGAATAACTCAAGAATTTGATTTCCCGAAGTTTTTTATTTTGCTTTGATGGCCGTCTGATAGCTGAATTGTACAAGTCAAAATCTGCAGGGATGGTTTTCTTGTTATTCTCTTCTGATGAAAACACAGCATAAAATCAGTAACCAGCAATCTAGACATGATTTATATCCACAACCTAACAGCATGAACAGTATATAAATGTAATGAAATGTGTTGTCCTCTAATGTCCTGTAATGAAATGTGTTGTTGTATTCAAAGCAATAAATGGCTGTTTTCTGTGGCGTTTCGAACATGGTTGATGTCAATTCTGCCCGCTTCCGCTGAAATTTATGGCTAAAACTTGATCCAGAACAATAAGAAACCCCTAAGCAGGTTTAAAAAGAATTTGGAAAAGGCTTGGAAGTAGATGATCCTTGACTGATGAGCGCTGACTTCAAAGGGATATTTAGGAGAAAATGTAAGTCAAATTCTTAAAAAACGTACCGACTTCGAAAGTAAACTTCAGGCAGAAGAACTAGCGTCTCAAAAAAGTAAGAACTAACGTCCAAAATTTTTTCGTCAAAACATCAAAACTGGGACGCATCAAAACTGTTCAAAAATGCACCCTACTTGAATTTATTTTATTAAAAATAAAAAGTTCCTTAATTTTCAGTTGGGTGACCATTATTCCTGGGTACATTCGCGCATCTTTCTGGCGTGGAGTGAATTAATTGGCGGCATCATTCATTAGGAATCTTAGAATCTTTTCTTTGAATTATTTTCTAAATTCTGTTTTACCACCACACCAGCCGCCTTTTTCAGGTCCCCCAATAAATGTTCTACGGAGTAAAAATCGGGCAAATGCGATGACTATTGGGTTGATGATGCCATGACGATGGGTTTGTTTTTTGAAATTTGAATGAATTTAATTGAATTTGAATGTGTGTTAGGGGTTAATATATTCTTTCTCCACTTCTTAACTTCGATTGACCTGCTCCAATTATTTTGCCTTTTGCAAGTTTTAGTAGTTGCTAAATATTGCGTTTCGTTAATAATCGCATTTTTACAAATCGTACAAATTAATTTCTCCAACCCTTCCACGAATGGTTCTTGAAGGAACATTCAAACCTTATTTCAATTTAATATTTTTTGAAGAGTTGAAACGATTAGATTCCGTAGCACATACGATTTTTCGGTTTTTGAAAGCAGTTCTTTTCCTTGGTTGACCTAGCCTTTTTTATTATTTGTTGTTTTTAAAGCATTTTAAACCAATTTCTTCGAAGGTTTGACAATTCCAGCAATTTGCTCAAGTGATTTTCCCTCATTATGTAAAGTTTAATTGACGTTAAATCGTCGAAAAAAGGGCCACCTTTTAAATTTTTTTTAAAAAACCTATAGGTAATACAAATTTATTTGACTGAGCGTGACATTAAAGTAAAATATATGAACAATACTTCTATGAGTTTTTATTTAAAAATATCTTCGCAGCAAATCTTCGGAGGCACCTTGAAAAAAGTTATAAGTCATGACTTGGATCTGTTTGCAGTATAGAACAGTATAACTCATGACTGGATCAGCCGAAAGTAAAAAGCAAAAATGATTTCATTAGATAATCGCTTTTCTAAGATATTCCTGGGAATTTGTTTTTATTTTTAAATTTTTCGTGACATTCGGAAGTGAAAAAATGAAAAATATTTTTGTAAGGAAGCATAGTATAGGGAAGTATATAGTAGTATACCGAATTTCAAAAGAATTGATGTAGTAGATTTTGATTCAAACTGTTCAGTGGCTTCAAAAATGACAAGTGTAAGAAAATCACGTTTGGTATCCCAGAAAATATAATATTCAACATGAAAAATATGTACATATCTAAACAGGGTCGTAGATTCTTGGTCCGTATGGTGCAACCATGTCAGCATACCTAGAGCATCCTTTTGGGATTGTCTGCATAAAATTCTGCAATCTTTGGTGTCGTATGCCGCTTACAGATCTGCTCTACTATTCCGATTACTGACCTCTGTACGCCCCTATTCATGTGCGCTTCTTTCTTTAGCGATTTTCGTATATTGCATAAAGGTCAGTAAAGCAAAAACAACCCTCATTGAAGGTACATGCTGCAACATAAGCTGCAATTTCAACAATAATTGAAATATCAATCACTGATATCGGACTGATTTTCCGAGTAAGTTGATTCAGGCTCTCATTATCAATTTGAGTAAAGCCGCCAAGGTATCGTATAAAAAGTTTGTCTTCAATTTAAGTCCTGCTCAAGTCCTGGTAAATCGGTTAATATACAGCTCAATCCGAGGATAGAGAACATTCATCGACAAAAAAAGGGTTATACAAAGGAATATACTACGGATACTAAGAGCACTAAGTCAGTGCGCCGCGCAACTAACGCTTAAGCGACGAACGCTTAAAATCTTAATTATCTTAGTTAGTTTTGCTCCGATTTGTTTCAAATTTCAACACATTAATCTAAAGATGTTGTACAATCATATGAAATAATAAAAATACAAAAAATTGTTATACGTTACCACCCTTAAAAGTGGGACATTTCAACGTATCTTTTGTCCTACAAGCTGTTACTTATGCTTTAACATACATCTTAGAGATATGTACATCTCTAAGATGTATGTTAAGGCTTTATGTTTCTCCTAAATAAATTGGGCTTGTATGCATTATTATTATAAATCAGGGTCATTCAGATTCGTGTACAGATAGCATAAAATCAATTTGTTTATAAGGAACTCAATTTTATCGACACCCGTTCACTTCCATTTCGAGCGACTGAACCCCCATTTAAAACTGCGATAGAAATATCTTAAAGTTTCTACTTCAAATTCCACTCCTCTTCTCGTAGAACAGATTGTTTTATAAAGAAATCTGGCCTAGTTTGTCAATTCTTAAAAAGAAGTAAATGAAGCTATGAGCTAAAAGTCTAATGAAATCTTTAAAAATCCTCACTACTGTCTCTGTAATCCAGTCTGCTATTATTGTTAGACAGTTTGAATAGTGGACACCATTCAAATTACCCTTTTAAAGTGACTTATAACTGAACTTAAAATGAATTAACGAAACTGCTAAATTGATCTGGTTTCTGTTCTGGAAATAATGCGAAAAACGGCTGGATTACCGAAAAGCTGAAAGTTAATATTGCCAATATCCACTAGAGAAGTTGGAGGATAGAGTCAAAATGGATATCCTTCTGTGTCAAACCAGATAACCTCAATCAATCTTCGTTCATGCATCAATCTACGTCCGTCTTGCAACTTGTCAAACGGACAGGACTCCTCTTGTTTTCGTCTAAGACCGAATCTAAAAAATTACTCATAACACTCCAGTCTATCCCACTTCTATAACAACATCAACTTCTACTACTACTGCAACGCCACGTTGTGCACATTACACAACAAGTATCCTGCATCAACCCGATTTCTTCCTAGATATTTTGCCAAAGGATTTGGAAGGACTTTATAGTTGGAGTTCATTCGTCAGTCTTGCTTTTTGGCTTTTTTTTGTATTTAAAAAAAACATTGTTAATATAATCCGAGGTAATTAGGAAATAATAAGTTTGCATGCCTGAACTTTGCAATATCCTTTTGAAACATCGAGGCGGGCGGTAATAATGAAATTTTGTTCGTTAATGTCGTCAAGTTTACAATAATTTTAATCAATTTCGAGCGAATCTCACAAACATGTTGCTGCATATTCTACAGTCATAAAAATGCAAAATCTTGCGCAATGTTTCGACCTTAAAGTTACTATTAAAATTATAAAGAATTTGCAATGTGCACATACGTATGACTCAATCAACCCTTGAAAGTAAGAATATTGAAAAGCATAAATAGTATTTTTACTGCTTAACTGTCCATGGTTTTCCGCGCCAACAATATTCTACTCTTTTCGAAGATATTCAGGTGAAAACGACCAAAGTGGGTTTTTGATCCCCACTCTGCTGTTCAGGAAACCCATGTATATCATAGCGCCCAGGTAAGAAACGAGTATCTAGATATTCCACGACTATTTAATTTGAAACTTGTCGTTGGCTCAATTTTATGAATTTTATGATGCATGCATGTAATACCCACCGCCACCGGCGAGTATCGCGTTGAGCTTGAGTACCGTGAGTGTGAGTAACTGATATTCTAATGCGATAGTACACTTTAGTATGGTGAGAAGCTTTGTATAGTGTAGTTCGACGCATGTGCGGCCGATTTATTTAGATTGTCGCGATATTGTATCCTTGTAACGTTTTTCACAAAAATATCTCAGTATCCTGATCGGTTCAATATAAAGTTTCGTTCCCGAAATTAATTGTTATTTAATGCATCGTAGACGCATTTTATGACATCTTGGAGAGTTACACGACTTTAGCACTTTAGCAATGTTACCAAGCACTAGCTTTATCCTGCCTTGTGCACCCGCAAGGATTGTTTTAAACATACAATTAACCAACACTAGTGTCGACAGGTAAGCGTGACCAAATTTATTTGATATTTGTGCGATTTCTATAAATTTTAACATTTATTGCCAAATGATTCTTATCTGCACAATCATACAGTGAAGCTTTAGTGATAGTATCTATAATTGAGGAAATGTCTCTATTTGCACGGTGCTTCATACGCAATTGCCAAATGAAAAATACACAACACCTTACTCTCTACTTCGAAACCCATTAGACATTGTTCACTCTGGGTATGCGTTCCCGTGAATGTTTCTTATTGGTCGCAAGAGCATTTACTGTTTTATTTTATAAATATGAAAAAAAGTAACAATAAAAAATGAAATAATTGATTGGATAGGTGGTATGACACCATCATGTCGCAACACAGTTCATTTGATTATACCGATCTAATTTCCATCGTTCTGGAAAATTGACTTTTTCATGGTGTTTGATGTGCTTTTGTTTTGGAACCCATTTTAATTTCATATCAGCATTTGGTGCGATGCATTTTTCAGATAAAAATTTATGAATAAGCATGTATATGGAATACATGAACAGTATTTCCGTTTATACATTTGTTTCAAGAGATTGTTGAATGAGCTTGTGAAAATTTTTCCTGATTGTAGAACGGAAGTTAGGTAGTGGTTGAAAATTTTAGACCATTTCTTTATTCCTATATCGTTTAAAAAGTTATCTTCGATTTAATCTGAGAGTTTTTAAATTCGAGTATGTTAAATACTGAAGCTTTCTAGGATTTATTTTGTTTAGTGCTAATAATAATTATCGAAGAAATTAGACGAATTCTTTTCACATACGAATTCTTGCGTATACTGGCCAGGATATTTTATCATGAATTTTGAAATAGTTCGAATTTATATGACTTTTCTTCCAACTTGCTTTTTTATACGTTGCCACAATTTTTTTAAAGGATTTATATCTGGGTTTTGTGCTAGTCACTTCAAAATACTTATTTTTTGGGTTTTTATCCATTGAATTACTAAGTTGGACTCGTATTCTGGATCATTATCCTGCATAAAGATCCATTTTGCTGACAAAAATTGATCAGTATAACTATCATTGTGATTTTCTAAAATACTCTTGGACATTGCACTGCCCTTATCCCATTGATCTTTACTAAAGATTGATCTTTACTAAAGATCAAGCACCATGCCAGGACACATTGTCCCACACCATGAAAGAGATTCCGCCGTGCTTAATTGATTCTTAATCTGATTCGACTCGGTTGAGTTTGTTCTCATCGCTCCAGACGAACTTTTTTAAAAATTGGGCGGTTTGTTAAGTTGCGTTCTGGCAAACCGAAACCGCCGTCTTTTCACAGTTGCCTAAAGTCGCCTTCCTTGAAACACAACCATGAAGTTGTAATCCATTTTTTAATCTATTTTGTAATATGTAATCATTCAGTAATGTCACTGTTCTGGCCGATCTTTCAATTGAATAATCCTCTTTTAATATTTAAATTTTGAATACCCTTAAAGGATGAAAATGGCTCCTTTTTGTCTGGACACGTAACAATTTTATTTTCACATTGAAATGTTTTTGAGGTTTAGGAGCCCTTACCGTGTCCTTGTGACCTCTCTACGGATGCTTATTTTTTGAGGCCTAAGTGCATTGCTTACCATATTCCTGGAACAATGTAGATGCTTCGCCATGCCTTAAATATTAAAACCTTCGTATTACGGTGTGATAAGTTTATCTTTAATCTTTAAAGTAATAACTATTATCAAAACTGATATTTCATCACTTCTTTTGACCTGAAAGCCTTCGATTTTATGTCGATATGGACAGTTGTATAAGAACTATCTCCGAATGATCCATGCTGTACGTTTAGTATTTTGTCTGGTTAATAAGAGAAGTCATCGCAAGTTCCTTAGTTGTCGGGATATTCTCTGAAGTGTTGTTTGTAAAAATGCTCAAGTAATCGCTTTCAGTCATTGCTGAGCCAATGAAGCCCATTACTGTTAATATCTTCATTTTCATCTCAGAGTTGAAATTACTGTCGTTAATTTTTCTTCATAGTTAGTGAATATTCTGCTTTCTCATATAATTTTGGATTTCCCTTTAAATCGAGCGATCGAATTTTCTTTTGAATAATTTCCTCCTTTCTTGTTGCTTCTAACAAAGCTTGTCTTCGTCTACACCGGCTTTAAATAAATTTTGCAAAAAAAGCAATAGATCGGCAATATAACGAACACTAAGGGCTCAATTTCAACGTACGTACTTCGTGCCGTTTTTCCCCTCACTAAACTTGATTTACGAATACGATAGGTTAATTTATATATTAGAAATTTTTGCATATATATATTTGCATACTCTCTATTGTGAACAAGTATAATCAAAGTTGAAAAATAAGGTATAAATAAATCGGTGTAAAGTATTTTAACAGAGAACTCGGAGGACGTATCCCGATCACCATTGCTGAGTTCGATTTGTATTAAAAGAAAAAAAATTAATTATTTAAAATTTTACTTGGTATTTTCTGGCAAATCCTCTTATAGTCGTTTAGGGCAGCGTTTGGTCTTGTATCTCTCATTTTCACACAAATTTTCCTACCTTGCTATTGTTTAAAGGTCTTTTGAAGACGTCATTCGTTAAGAGTTCAAAAAGTTGCCGAAACTAGGATCAATATATATTTGAATAAAATCTAGGGCCCTTATACACGACTTGAGCTGTCACGCCATCGATGATCATAGTTTGCGCAAAAAACATGCAAGTCATATTTTAAAATGTTACTAGCGATATTGTGATATATTTTTGATTATTTGAGCTCCATGTTTATGCCATTGCTGTTCCACTTGAGCCTTTATTGTAGTCGAAACTTTTAAACAGATGCAAAATTGTCAGATTGAAAACAATTTTTGTGTTTCGAAATTCCTTGTGGAACTATTAAACTATACTGTGTAACTTTTTTGAAGGTCGATCGTATTTTCTTTCCTCATTCAAGTTGAAAGCAGATTTGTGGTCAAAATCAAATCATGTATAATAGAAAAATATATTAAAAAATTGGTTTTCGTTTATTAGTCTTCTAGATTTTAAACGTATTCCAGTAGTTGAGAACTCTGAACGTTTGATTTTAAGGGTTTTTTTTAATAAATTATAAAATTTGGTTGCTGGTATTGGTTTACCGAATGTTTTGTTTTAAAAATTAATGATTTGAATCGACAGCGGTACAATCCAAGTTTCTTCAAGTATTTTCTACTTCGGCATATCATCATCAATATATTTTTGATGATTATTTGCATTAATCTATTTTTTTTTGGAAATTTATAATAATACGCAGGTTTCGAAAGCCTAAGATAATCCTAGTAATAAATTTTTCGAATAGAACATAGTTTCAAAGACCGAAAAAACATCCCCTAATAAATGTTTTCAAGACTGTTTTGAATTTTGGTTCTTTTCACCATTAAAACGTAGGAAGCCTTGCATTCACTGCTTAAACATCCGCAGTTTGGTGCCAGTACAATATCCATTACATGGTCCTTTTTTCTTTGTTGAATCAAACATGAATCCATGAAACAACGTAGATTATTAGATTATATATAACCATTATTGCGTCAGTTTATATAAGTAACAGTGCTTACACCTTGATTCGTTAAACATACTAGGTTCGTTCAATAAGTCCTTAGAAAATCTATAAAACTATTTAAGTAAGGTGAATATGTTTTTTGTTATATATCATTGTTTGCTAGGCAGCTGTTAAATTTTTATTTTTATGCATGGTTTCATTTTTCCTCTTGATGTGAGTGAATCATTATGTTTGTTTAGAAAAATGGTGGGATAGGCAATGAGCACTTATGTCGTCTCGTGAAACTTAGAATGCACTGAAATTAAGTGGTATAGTGTTGATGGTACATCTACTTCTGTGTTTGCAACGGTGTACCATTGGAGTTATAAAATTCTTTCCAAGGTTTACTAAATTTATGTAAATTTTCATAAATACATCTTTAGTAAATCCATCAAAAGGAAATTTTGTTCGAGTTTTCAGTTGAAGTAACCATTCTCCAAATGACTAACCTAATCCAATCCGAGGGAAATATTTTTTAAGGGAAAATGTACATTTTCCGTGAGAAACCGTGCCGCCTGCACTGAAACCTGTTTCGACGCCTTTCAAGGAGCAATCCCGATGTCTTCTCCTATCAATAAATAAATAATCATACGTGAAACATATATGCGTAACTAAAGACCGTAAATAGCCAAAATCTTAGAAATTTTAACTCGAAAGGGATGAAACAACGAACAGAATGCAAAAGGTGTTCATTTGAATAATATCCTCCACTGTCAGTTATGTGAACACAAGTAAGATATCTCGATAAAAATTTGACGGTTGATAATGGTTCAGTTCGAAGAAGTTAACCACTCGTTAACCAATTGTTTTCTAGATTAGAAATTCAAGATAGCTTATAATATCCGGGATAATTTTTGGCCTTAAACTGTTTAATTAAGCTTTCGGACAGCACACCTTGAAATATTTTATGAATAAAATTTCTTAAAAGTTGCATTTGATGATAAAAAGAAATTGAAATAGGTTTCAATAGTCAATCTTTGAAAAAGCCAATTTAGCAAGAAGACAGTTTTGTAAACACCTTAATACCATTATAAATTTATAAGATTGTTTGATAGCTTATTTGTTCGGTGAAAATACAGATCAAGAGTAAAGACACTTTTATTGAAAGAAGCTCAAAATAGATAAATTGAATTATGGTATAAAGAATTCGAGCGTAAATAAGTTTAAGTTGAAATTGTTGTAGAATCCGACTGTTAAATTTTAGCTGAATTGCGAGAAAACCCAATAGAAGTATGATCCTTAGTATGCTTTGAAAGGTATTAATTGGGTATAAAACTTGTAAGATACCTTATTGCTGGTCTTTTCACTTGATCCTTCAGTTCTGTTCTGCTTGTCAATGAACATTAGAATTGTAGCTGATAAATAAAATTCACATTTATTTTATGAACAATTCAATGAGATTCGAGTGGATCTGGACAATCTCGTAAACTTGGAAAATATGAGATACGGTATAGTATTATTATTTTCTGTGTGATATGTAAGATGAAAGAACCGAAAAGATTTGGGAAAAAAATTATTTTATGTAATTTCATTTAATAATGAAACATGTCTTATAAAAATACGTTACAGTAGTACTATTTAGACGAAGCAACTATAGCCAACCTTCTTCCTTCAATGAAAGTCCATGAGAAACCTGAAAACTTCTCAATAGGTCTTGAATAATTTTTTTCTTTATTGAGCTTACCCATTTATAATTCATTTAAAAGTCTTTTCCAAAACGTAGTGTCCCTGACTAGTGGCACAAAACGGAGCTCCTTTGTGGCATATTCTATCACAGTTGTTAGCGTCTCTAGCCATACTGCTGTGATTTCGTTTTGAGTATTGTCTTTGAGCTCATCTTTCATCTTTCAAACGATTGACATTAACTTCATTTTCGAAACCTTCACAAAAGAACCTGGAGACCATTGTCGTCTAACAATCTTGCCTTATTTCGACACTACAAGTTCCGGGAACTTCTGTAGCCACAAGTCTATTGTCGAGCGCGTAATGTGGCACTCGCGTCGTTTAGTTCGAACCACAAGTTATTTCACAAATTTTCGGAAACCCAATATGTGATAACAATCACCGATAATGGACACCATTAACCTTTCAGTCTCTCTAAAGAAAAACATCCCTAAGACGCAGCTAACACTGGCCCAAACAGTCACTTTCTTGTCATGCTACAGTGTTTCTTGAATCCAATAAGGATTTTCTGTGTCATTTAAAGAATTCTGTTTTGACTGTATCAGAATTTTTCAAATGAGCTCCGTCGGCCATGCGTATTTGGTCTCTAAAGTCTAAAACAATGTAATAATCCGAAGCGATTGTTTTGGGAACACGCTTCCCAACAGCCTTTAAATTTTCATTAGAACGCGTGGAGTCTTTTGTGTTTTGACGAATTGCTAGAGACTTCTGCTTCAAATCGCAGGCTAAGTCGAAAGGGTCGCCTTATTTCGGAACAGAGCTATTGTAAAGCGTTACTATGCTGTCGCGCTTTTTCGGTATACATCGATGCATGCTTTACATCCTATCGGACTGACAATTCCAAGAAATTATATTGGACTGACAATTCCAAGTTGGATTGACAAAAAAGTTGTTCAATTGTTTCATTTATTTTTCATGTCCTATCAGCCTTGAGCCTGAATAATCTTCTTAGACTGCTTTAAAACATGTCCTACGACTCTACTGGTATACTTAGTGTACATTTTGGCTACTATTTTTGATTTTAGCACCTTTAACAACCATTTTAATCATCTCCACCTTAAGGTTAGGGCTCAACCAATATGTTTTTCGGTTGAATTTAAATCTTTAAACACTCAAAACAGATAATTAGCCACTTTGTGAGCTTTTGTAAAAATTCTCTGCTATTGAATCATATCAAGATTCTCTTTCTACTGGTTAAAAATAAATAACAAACAATATAAATTAAACTTTATAGAATAAAAGTCTTTGCAACAGGTTTCTCTTTTTATACAATTAATAGCTCCAGCAACCTTCACTTGGAATTAACATAGATACATCTGCATAGATAGAGCTACGGTTTAACGCTAATCATTATTTTATGTGTTATTACTTAGCGATCATCTAATTATCTTGCACTTTCAATGCAACTATTCTTGGAGCATGCAAACTGATTTATCATGAAAGAATAAACTAATCACAGCATTTGATTGTTGCTTCATACACTTGCAGATACATTGTTGTGTTGCTATCAAATCTATTATTTTATGGTATCGAGAACTTTGCCAGATAAAAGAAGTGAATACGTAATTGATGCTAAGTGACAACACCTGTTTCTTGGACATTTTGAATTTCATCCGTAATTAATCATAAGAATAATCTTGAAAGTGGTTTACAGTAGCGTGTGATGACTGAAAGATGATTTCGAGTCTTTACTCTCCTCATTTCGTTTTCACATAATATGTATTATATAATTTGTTCAAGCGTCAGGTTCTAAATAATTAACAGAGTGTCACGTTTCGTAAGCTGAATGGGAAAAATGATATATTGCATAATTACTTCAATTATGTGTCAAGCTTCTAACCCTGAATCATATTTTTTACATTTTACTATAGGCTGTATACACTATAAATGGTGTGTTGCTGAAATGCCTGTGACTTGCCCCTGTAGAGATTCAAAAGAAATTTAACATAAAAAAACATTTTCCTCTAGTTTTTCCCATGAAAACCAGAATCAAAAAAAGCATTTGTAATTTTAAGTTACTTTTTCAAGGATCTCATCAAATCAATTACGAATTTGGACCGAGTTGGGGAAGATTGTGAGCCAACATTCAACGATACTTTTTAATATGATCCATAAGCCATATTAGAAATATCTTATCTGAAGAAAATATGTTCAATTAAACTTACACCAGTTTTCGGGAGAAATCATAATGCCATATCTGTAGAACTCCTGAAATTTTTCAGTGAAGAAGTGAAAAACAGTGATTTCACGTTTACTTCGCACCACCAAGTGAGTTCTACACCGACTGAAGTAAAAGGATCCTCTGAAAGTTCAGCTTGAAAAGATCCAACTCGCTTTGACCACGATCTCTTTTACACACTATTGTCGTATGTTATCCAACTATAACGCTCGTTGGAATCTATAACGAAATCGTTCAGTTTCGTTTAGTTTTAACAAAACTTCGCAGATAGAAATCCTGTTCATATATTGCCCATGGTTACACACCCAAACGTCGACCTTCTTGTGGATTTTTGAATTCTATCTTATGCGGATAGTTAAAATCGGTTTAAGGATCAACGTGCACTTCTGTGATGTCGAATGCTCCCTCAAATTATTGCACGAAAGTATGGTTTTTTCGTATATTAATGTTTAATAAATTAGTCAAACATTAATGGACTACTTCTGCACACACAATATAATCAATTGGTTCCCCTTCCATTCCGCAAAAGAATTTCAAATTGTATCTAATTGCTTCTTTCTTTGCACTCATGTTTTTCCAGTTTGTACGTGCAGCCGAAACAAGAAGTGATAACGTTCCTTCTTCTAAAAAGTAAGCTTGAAATGTCAGATTATATCGAAACAGTTTCAATACGATTTGTGTGACCAGAAATCGGTGATCTTTCGTCAACCAAATATTTCTAATTAAATCGATCTAAACATACTCTTGGGCATTGCAAAGTTCTTACCTGATAAATAAAATCAAAATAATAAATAAATAAGAATAAGAAATATGTTTATGTCTCAAACATTTAAGAAATGAATTAGATCATATGACAATTTAGTGAAGTTTCCTCTATAAATTACTCTAAAAAGTAAAAAATTACCATTATTCATTCGAATTGGTATTTTTGCCAAGTTTAGTGGAAATTTTATTGTCTTAAATGTCAACATATTTTCTTCCCAATATCAGTTAAGCTACGCCGCGCCGTATGAATGCCTTTGTATTTTTTCTTATCTTAAGTATTTCTTGTCCACAACATTTAATTAATTTGATTTAAACTCCATGAAAGCCAACACCTATAACCCATTTTTTATTAATTGATTGATGAATTGCAATGATTAATCAATTATATTTAATTCGCCATGTAAATTCAGTTATTCTATTAAAGTGTTTGAAAGTTTTACTCGTCTACAAGAAAAGTTGTCTAAAAAACAATTTTCAACTGGAAAGTGCACAAGAGCTTCTTAACCGCCATTTTCGCGTTTGGATGAAACGATTTCATCGTTGAGTTCTATCTAATATGAAAATAATTTGATTGTTTATTTTAATTAGAATAATAATACCTTGTCGTTGTTTGGGTTGAAAACGAATTTGTTAAAAATAATATGCTGAAAGCATTAAAGGCACTTCCGTCGTTACGGCAAATTTTAGAACAGATTATGCAGTCCTTGCGTTTATCTATGTGAGAAGATGTAACTTCGGTTATAAACAGATTCCAACAGTTTAGTTAGGCTTTGTCTGAAGTGAATTTATCTTTCCTTTTATGAAAAATAGCTGATAAAATTTAAAAATAATAAGGTAGAACAGTGGTGGTGAAGGTCTTAGTTAGGTTAGTATTGTACTCCCGGTAGCATAAAGAAACTGGAAATTCCAGTGATTGCTTCTCCAGTCACATTGGAGACTGGACGCTCTACATATCCTCGAGCGACTATCCTTGAGCGACTTTTAAGCTTTCCCTGTTGGTGCGTTCATATAAGGGCTGATCGTTTTTTCAACAGGAGCGGATGAAAAAAGATAGATTATTGAGGGGGTGACCAGACCTTTCCTATACGTAGGTAAGCATTAAGAGATGCCCTTCTCCGTTTGACGATTCTCACAGAGACTATTGTGAATACATAAAAATTTGGATAAAAATGAAATCAATTGTTTGTCCTTTTTTCTTTTGTTTGTCTTTCGTCTGAAAGTCTTTTTAACTGTGCGTGTACTTTCTCCTGAAGAATCTCAAAGTGAATTAAAACCAACTCAATGTTTCAGTCTGTACGTCCGTAAACACTAAGGCATACCTTTTGGAGAGACCTAGCAGAAGCACAAATCTTCATAAAAATGCCTCTTTTTGAATTTGATTTCTGCCCAGTGCCTTTTTAATGGTACACAACAAATGGTAAACCTTTATTTATCAATAATTTGGTTGTCAAGTAGATTTTATATTCTTTACTCTTCCTCTTTTTTTTCAGTTTCAGTCAGAATCAAATTGAAAAATAAAAAGATTTCCGGGATCGTAAAAGATTTTTGGTCAGGAATTGGTTAATGTTTAAAGGTAGATTTTTGATTTATTTTAGAGCTTATTAATAAATGATAATGTTGAATGATTCATCGGTTAAAAGTAAAAACACGAAATGCGAGGTCGCAGATTAATTTCTTCAGTTCATTTTACTTTTGGTATATAAATGCGTAATACCAAGCAAATGAGATAAGACAATGCGGGCTTTGATCTTTACATTTTGAAGTCGGTTTTTGTGGAACATCTTAGCTCTAGAAAGCGAAGAAAAATTATGAATTTTTCTTGAATAAAAATTGAAATTGGCAGAAAGTAGACGTTAGGCTTAGAATCGTAACGCGAAGAACGAAAGTTGTTGAAGGGCGACATGAGTATAATTGCAAAATTGTAGCCCCACTCTGTTAAACCGAAAAAACTTAGCAAAGTCCTTCAGAAGCACACCAAAATAGAATATAAATATTGGTTTATCATTTCGCATGCCCTGAAAATATTTAATTATTATCAACGATTAAAAGTACTATTTTTAAGCAGATCGCCTAACGTTCAACCCGCGAATGTTATTCGAAATTTTCCAAACACATTTTGTAGATTGTTTCAAATGAATTCGTATTACTCATAACTTGTGGTAGTTTCTTCTTAAAATTTGATATTAATTTGGAAATTTAAACACGAGTTCTTCCTGTGTTATGCATTTTCTTAGTGAAATTACGAGCCGTCATTGGATGCAAACACGTTCGCAATTCAAGTACCAGCTTCAACAGCATTTTCTTCTCAACAAATGCCAATTTACCATACTGTGTAACAATAAAGGTATTTGTTATTGGCAAATGTTGAATTAACGGACAACTTTACAATTAGTTAACCTGACTCAAGAATTGCGGTAAAGGAAACACATTTCCTTTCTACTTCACTATGCAACTTGACAAATAACATTTTTGTTTCCGCACTCACATCACATACGACGTATGTGCTTGTACTTCTTATTCAGATGTTTTCTTCATTTGCTAGATCGTTTGTATATTGTATTCATACGTATTTTAAGGAAACCAACCTATAGACATCTCTATTTGCTTTTCTGATAAATAGTACAAACAAAAACTCCCAGTTATTTTTGAATCATTCACTTCTGAGTTGTAACCACTCTCGACGGTTTCCTTCTTCTTTTCTTTCGGAATGGAAATTCGTGGAAATTAAAAGCAAAAATCCGTAAATATTTGATCACACCTCAGCGTCTTTACGGGTCATCATCTTCACCATGTACATTTGATCTGTAGATTCATATTTTCTCTTCGTTCAAGATCTGGGATTCTTGCTCGTTATTGTGTTATGGTATTTTGTTTACAATTTGATAAGATAAAGGAAATACATTTTAACATATGTATCTACTTACATGTATGTATTTGTTGCCTATATGTGCGAGCATATACAAACTAATGTAGATTAGTCACACATCAAATTGCTTCTCTCAATGCTGCACATTTTTGTTGGTCTGAATTCAAAGTGATGACCGCTGCAGTTTGGAGTGCAAGGTTGAGATAAACCTTAAACGAATGCATCTAAAACCGTCAATGAAAAAGGGTATGCGAAGCCTGTAGCGTTCACTCGCTAATGAAAACTGGAATGTTTGCCTAAATAATAATCAGATCGACGATACACAATCATGAAATTTATTGAAGTACTTCCTAGAGGATATGCGTGCTATGTTGAACTATTCTTCGACAAAGTCAACATTTGTCAACATGAGAGCAACATTGTATTGGATTTTTTGACTTCATTTGCCGGCTGCATCTAGGGGCTAGCAGAATACCTCCAAGAGCAGATGAATTTGAGTTAATTATATCAAATATATAATATGTTTGGGCTGCTGTGCCCCTTCCTGACACTTCAGTTTTTATTACTTCCATATTTAATATAAAACTGAGTACAATCTGTGCTATATTCTGAATTATTGTTTTTTGTTCATTTGCTATCTAACATTGTATGCTAAAACATTCCAAGGCCGGCACTCATAGTATAGTAGTAACTATAAAAATAAAATAGAAGTAGTTTTTATCGACCGATAGCTAACCGCGAAAATTTTCTCTTCTGCCTCCTTGTATTGTGTGCCTGCATCTTTGATACTTTTCCCTTCGCTCATCTTCGATTCAACTTATCAGTTTGAATCTAAAAAGTGTGCACCAATGTGCCTCACGAAAACAATTTAATTCCAGTAACATAATCAAGGAACGTTGTTATAAAATCCATAAAATATTGTTCATTTCAAGTGCATGATTGATTTATGGCGACGAAAAGTGCTTTCTGTGTCAGGTTTATTTTTTCGAGTTGCGACGAAAAAATGAAAAGTAGGAGTAGAAATTAAATGCACTTCGTCATCTGCCCAGCCAGCCACAAACGCTTATTGCAATTGAAAAGTGCATCATACGCAGCTTCGATAGCATTCACAAGTGCTGGTTGAGCAATGTCTATAATTATGCTACTATTGTACCATATGAAGCTAAAACGTTGGAACATTATATCGTCATGAACGACAGTTTATATGTACCAATAGTGCAATGTAGCGAAACATGGCTATTAATGGTTTCATAAAAAAGAACGTTAAACAATCGCCTTCCTGTTTTCTACTAGTTATAGAATTTTTATAGTTTCGAAAGTCCGGCGATGAAACACCGTAGAAGGTTTCCGTCAATATCGTGCATTCCCTCAGTAGTCTTTCTATACAAAATGTCCTCCGAGCCTTAGCAACTTGTTCACTTGGTAGACTTGGTTTTCATTTAGGTTTATGTTCAGTCCGAGCAAGTGATCCTGATGATACGATTTACTGGGGTATCTATATTGTAGTTTTTGAAACGTTTCTATACCTATGATTTTCAATTTGATTTGTTTCATTTGATATGCGTCTTGTTTGAAATGTTTTTGCCTTTTCAAAAATTGTAGGAAATTGAAGTTTCTATTAAATTTTCGATCGGCGATTGGGAGTAATTTTTAATCAACTTTTGATGGATAATATAAGTTACTTCCAATCGCCTCTGTCTCCCGCTCTCCCGATCTTTTGTTCCAGTGTATAAAGGCTAAAAAAGGATCTGCTATCAGTTTACATAAACTAATCTTATATATACTCTTCCGAGATAGCCCACCCAGCCGGGTAACTTTCATAGGTAAAACGTGCTGTTTTTTTGACATCGTGTAGACCTCCTGAAACGCTTTAATGTATCGTATTTGTTACATACTATGCACTGCGAAGGATACTTTGCTTCATTGTTTTGACCTCGCTATTAGTTCACGATCGAATTTGCTCCAAGGGTTTTTCGAATGTAACTGTGCCACAATGAGTATAAAATAAACGCGGGTAAGATTCCGAAAAATTTTACAGCATTCAAATTTACTTTTTCAACTTTTTTGAAAATTTTGAACCAATGCTAATAAAATAGATTTATTTTATCCTTGAAAACGCCATGCATAAAACCTGTATGAATTCGGAATTAATTTCAATGATTGAAAGCTAGGAAAAGGTAAAATTTTATCACCTTGAAAGGTAAAAATAACTGAATAAACTAGGATCAACGCGGAGTGCTTCATTCTAGCCGTTTCAAAAATCTATAAAGATATTGTCTTGTGCAAATGTAATGTGTCAGTTCACGCGGCGCGTATTGTAAAGCGGGCCTGCTAGTAATTGATTTTGATGAATTCAATCGTTCTACCTAAGGACCAAGCTTCACTCCTAGCTACTTTCAACTGCTTTCTTGCTTGAAGTAAAAAAAATATATGTTCTTTAGGGATGACGGTTCAAGAACGATGAATTACTAACAGCCGTTGCAAAATTTTAAGAGAAATAACAATGTAAATTCACTTCCGGGATACAGGCTCTTTACAAAAGATATACAAGTTGACTTTAAGATGTGTAGAACTTAAAGTTGGCAACACGTTTTAATGCTACCGTACTGTGTGATAGATGTCACGCGTTTTATGGTTAATTTGGTTTGCCATTTCAACGTGAATAAGCAACGAATAAGCCACTTGAGCAACGTCTCCAAATTAGTCGGATTCATTACGAAAAAAACCCGTTCTGTTTGAGATACGCACCGCTCACTCCGTCAATTTTATGACCGACATAATTGTCCATTAGAACAATTGATTCGATTAACCATGTATCGTTTCTGCACCACGTTTACTCTTACTAATAATATCCGTCCATCCAGACGTCGCACAGTTCGTAATAAAGACAACGTGCTCAAAAATTAAACCTGTATCCATCCACATTATGAGAGATATTACAGGAGAATCTTAGTGTGCGTGCTTCCAAATTCAAATTTGTGCAGGGATTGAAGCCAAACGACCATCGGACACCAAAATATCTGCAACAGCACAATAGCAACTGCTGCAGACTGCATTTCGTTAAGAATTTTATTTAGCTATGATGCCCGTTTCTGGTTAAATACGTAAGACATTCAATAAACAAAACTGCCGCATTAGGACTGACGAGCAATCACAGGTGGTTGTCCAAACAGCCTTACATCCTGAGGTGGTCACCTCAGGATGTAACCATTTGGTGTGGTTTATAAACCGGTGGCAAAATTGGTTCATATGTGTTCAAAAATCGTCCTGGGAGTTATAGAGCCATGATCAATGACTTTCTCGTTGCAGAATTTATTCGGCGCGTCTGGTTTCTAGAAGATGGCATGGCATGACCTACAGATCGTGCAACCATAAACTTCTTGAAAGAAAAATTTGATTAGCGCATAATTTCTCGTTTTAAACCTGTTAATTGTCCTGCAAAATATTGTAATTTAATACCGCAGGGCTATTTTTTGTATAGGACCAATTGAAATTCAAAATGGAAGATCGCTGGACTGGAAGACAAAACTTGGCACGTTATTGGCGAGATACGGCCCCAATTATTGGTGAGAGTAGTCGATAATTGGACCTCTCGTTTGGACCTCCTCCGCGCCAGTTATGGTATCATAATCAAATAAAAATGGCAGGGGTTTGCCTATCCAACAAAATCAATTTCATGGGAATCGAAACAATTTATCTGTATTTTATTTAATAATAAATGTCTACGCCCCTACATTGAGTTAGAAGGAAGTAGATATAGTAAAAGGAAAATAAATGCATTACGATCAAAACATTCTAGTTTTACTGCCTGTGTTTTGTTGCAAAAGTTCATATATTGAAGGGACCATACGATTTATAGCTATTTGCTTCATTCTTCAGCATATCTTCATAGCTTATTATCGGAGGCCGATTTTTGGTTCCTTAATATGTTTGCTGCGCTATTAATACACGCTGCATTTTTAATGAAACTATCATTTTCACAGTTTTTGGTTGGTATTGCTAGAATTTTTAAAGGTTTTCGAGTGGTCGTGGTGGTATCCGCTTTGCTTACATTAAGATATCTAACAATCTCGTCATACAATCTCACGTTTGATTGAAACCAATAAAGGTTCAAATTAATTTCAGAAGTTTTTGGTAGATCAATTTTTCCATTTTCACTTACAACATTGTAAATGATTTATACCCTTGCTAAGCTAACTCAGCGAAGACTCATGGGTGCGGAAGTCCTGATCAAATTTTGTCGAATACCTCGAAAGTGAATTTTCGTGAACGAAAAAGTGAACAATCTCACGTTTGATTGAAAGCAATAAAGATTCAAATTAAGTTGAATTTTTGGTTAAAGTTAATTTGTTCTCATCTTGTAGACCATCGAGCCACAGATGAGCAACAAATAGTGAAAAAACTCCCGAACTAACGGTAGATCGGCAGGGTTTTTCGATCTAGCGGAACCAAAATTAGTATAATTTTATTTGTATTAGTAAATTATTTCATTTCACCAAGAGTAAAACTCTTAAAAACTCTAAACGCGTTGCAAGTATAAATTCATTATTCGTTTTTCTATCAATCATCTGCCAGAAACCGCCCGCGAGTGCTCAAGCTGTTTGTGCAAAGGCTCTGCGTCGGGCGTTGTCTTGATTGCTTTTAAGGATGTGGTCAAAACTCTGTTTTAGTTCCTTTGCCCAGAGCTGTATGTAAAACACAATCTTTCTTTTGTCAGTTAAATTCCTCAGTTTTGTGATTATTATTCTCCATCTGAGAATATTCTTTGTATATCATGCACAATAAATAAAATTTAAAACCTCAGAATGTATCAAACTTTAAAAATGCAATTATATTCATATTGAAAATACATATTGAAATCATATCATATTGAAAAAAATAAATTAGAATCAAATATTTTAATCGATTACGTATTTACATTCTCGCTTTTGAAGTTCTCTCATATTTTCCAAACGCATAGTCACGAAGGCATAAAATGGTATCATGCATTTGCATGATAATAATTATAGGGTTAGAAAACAGACTAATTAATTTTTATACTAGCAAAATGCTTGTAGTCTTGATACTACTTAATATCTGAAAATTAATCAATTAGTCTGGGCTGAAATTCTGAATCAATTTTACATAAATTTTTCTAGAACAAATAATGCATAACCTGCGGTCGCTCCTAAGCGCGCACAACAAAATGTAATAATAATTGATTTAAATCTTAGATAAGAGTCTCTTCTGAAAATGTTCTACTTTGCATTTTGAAGTATTCGAAATCTGATTAAAAAAGTTGGTGTAATTCTGACAGTGGTAACAGTTTCAATGTTTCGTTTTTCGTGATTGTTTTATCTTCGCATTGTTTTTTTTTCATTTTCAAATAAAAACATTCAAAGAAGGAAGAGGAGCACCTGCTAATAGCATATAAAAGTTGTATTTGCAGTTATTAATTAAATTATTAATTTAAAACATCAACTTGCCCTAAGGATAATTTAGAGGGCATAGAGAAAATCCAAACAGTATTTAAGACTAGGTGGTTTCGGTTAGCCGACAGGAATCCTCGTCTGGAACTACCTATTCCATTCGTGCTCGAGCTCAGCTCGACCGTAGGACTTGGCTTTTGTTGCAAATATCAATTCGCCGGCGAAGGGACAAAGTCGTTCTCTTAGCTTCCATCCTTAGTAGTATTTAAGGTAGTAGTCTGGTAACTTATGCCTATTTCCATGACTTCTTTGGAGGGTGGTTTTTTTATAGGAAAATAAAAATGAATTATCTTGAATATTTAGAGTGTTTTTATTTACATATTGAAAATATAAAAAAAAATTTATTTGAAAAAATTTAATAGTTTATTACTATTGTTATTGTCACTCGAAGTTGGAACCTCAAAAAAATGCACGTGGGTGGCCCGGGTGATTTTGGCTCTTGATGTTATCTGAAATCAAATATTCTTGATTATTCTTAATCTATAGACATGTCTGGTCGGAACTACTGAAGTTAAATTTCAAGGGTAAATAACAAAAAGGCGGACTTTGAAAAAAAAAGTCCTTTTATTTTAGCAAAGAAAGGGTTGTAAAATAAAAAGTTAGGGGTGAAAAAAATTCTCGTTAGTACCGACGAGAACTATAAGTGTGTAGAACAGCCTGTTAAAATTTGAAAACAATCGGTTCAGTAGAAAAAAAGTTAGGACCCGGGCCGACCAGAAAAACAATGTTTTGAGAAAAACGCGTTTAAAGTTCAACAACAAATTTTCATAAGTAAACTTATACTTACGTCAATCGTCTATGCCTGAAGCGTATAATAGGCCTTCATCCTGTTCATAGGCATCATTCTCCGCAACTTTGTCCGCTCTTCGACTCTTTCGGGCTTCTTTCGATGACATTGCTGTGGCATTTTCCGCTTTTGCAATCCGAGATTTATTGTAGGATTTTGCAAACGCGACAGCGCACAGGCCGAGCGTAACGTCCATGACTTCCAATATTTTTAGTACTGGGAAAAATCCTTCGTTAAATATACATGCTACAGTGAATGCAGCAATTTCTAACGTTTTTTGGCCTACAAAAATATTTTTTGGTGCAAAACTCCAAACACAATGATTAAAAGCCTCGTTATTATTCTGTGTGTTTCTTCCTAAACATCTTTCCAAAAGATCATCTGATGACAGATCTTCGTAAATTGGTTCCAAAAGATTTGCAGTGTCTTTATCGAAAGCAGGTGAATGAACAAAGTATCTTCATGACCTTCAGACTTCATCATCAGCTTTACAAATCAGAACACTTTCTAAAGCACTGAATACTAAAGTAAAACTTAAAAGAGCGTACGTTGAGCTCTCATCAATGGCTACTTCAATATCTTCTTCATTTTTTAATTTTTCAGCAGTCTTGCTCACAAATGTTACATCTTTTTCAGCAGTGTATCTATTACCGTGAAATTTTCGCTTAATGCCTGGATCTCCAGGACTTTTCGTACCACGTTTTTTTCCTTTCCTATCCATCTTAGATGCTTACGTGTCAACGTACGATCAAATACTAACAGAGAACTGTGAATTTTAACTTAAATATACTTTAAAATAAATATATATTATATATACATAAATATATATATAAATATATATAATAGAATAACAGAGTCAACCCAGGTATAAAAAATGCGCGCAAACAATAGAAGGGTCCAAGCGGTTGCAACTGCCGGTCGACCTTAAAGGTTGGACTCCGAGGCGCTCTAGGAAACTCGTTATAACTCCCGAAATATTTCGAATTTCTGTCTGAAATTTTCACAGTATATTCTCAAGACATTGTACTTTCAAATTAAGCAAAAAAAATTTTTGAACCCAAGTTACCAAACTACTACCTTAAAGCAATTGAATGTTTTTTTATGGTTAGATTTCCTAGAATTTGTAAAGTTGCCTTTTAAACATTGATTTGATTAGAACAAATCCTCGTATTAACTTGGAATCGAAGTGAGATAGCTCAAATATAGCAACGTATATTTGAGCAGGCTCCCAGGTGAAGCATCAATTCCTAAGATCGGCGCGATTTGTTGTTTCAATGTCCAGTATTTTTGTTATTTTTGTGAGCATCTCATAACCATGCTTATATTTGTTTTATTATGCTTTAAAACATAAAATAATGCTTTCACAAACGTTAGAACATAGAAATTAAATTTCCAAATGTAGTCTTCCCCATTAAAATGACTTCAGAGTCAATAACCCTTACAACCCTCAATTCGACAGTTTTGTATCACTCGTTATTACTCCTCAACGAACTCCATTTTCACATAATTCATTTAACACTAAATTTGTCACGAGTTTGTATTTTTTATTCTTCAACTCAGCAAATAAGTCGGTGTTCATGCACCATGAAATAGAAAAATTATTATTATTAACCAAACACATCATATGAAAGAAATGCTCATATGAGTATGTGTAAGTTGCGTAACTGAAATAGGCATGAGCATAACGACAATTGAATGAAACGTAACTGAATGTTGTCGCATCGGAAGGTAGTCAGAAGATTGTTAATGCATAACCTGCATATAATTTCATGTTAGAATACATGTACACAGGTTCAATAGCTACTAGGTACCATGCCAATGTGTCCTAGATATGAAATGCAATTACAATGCTGGCGATAAAAATTGCTATTATTCTGAAAGACCGTGGAATTTCATATGGATTGCTAATTGATTTCATAGATGACCAAAGATGAAGCGCGAGAGTCGACGTTGTTTGTTTTAGACGCAAAATGTATATTTTCACATATTTGTGATAAATTTAAAAAAAATATAGAGCACAACAAATTCAGCGAATTTGTAAGGCAGATCAATTTTATTTTATTTTATTTTAATAATACCATATCAAATGAACTGAAATATAAATTCGATAAGGACGAAAACCGTTTGAATGAAAATTGTACCGATTTCGTTCGTTTGAACGTAGTGATCCTTGTGAAGCACGTCAGTGTAGGATCCTTGATATCAAACAGGTCGTTATTCGTAAAGTACACTTGATGATATCATGAATCAATAATCAATGTAACACTAAAACTGCCAAAGGATTTTAAGATATTCTTTTGGGCGGTTGGGAGGGCGATAAAGAGATAATGCGCAAGGTATTTATCGGGAACATATAGAAATATGACAAAAAAAAAACAGTGTGAGAAAGTATAAATTTTTGGTACGCGATACCAATTGGTTTGGAAACGTTTTTGACGTTTTTGAAATGTAATAAGATTTTCGATATCATTCCTCAATTTAATTTTTTTGTTGTATTAAAATAAAGGTTTAATGAAATTGTCAATCAGTACAACATGTTTATTTCCAGTTAATTGCAATGTAAATTCTTTATTTTTATTTAAAACAGATTAAATTTTTCTGTTATTTTGACAAGCAAAGCTGTCAAAACGACGAATGCATGCTGGCTAGCACTGGCTTTTGAGAAAAATCCGAAAAACCGAAATACAGAAATTCTTCAAACCAGCCCATTCCCTTTAAATTTCTCTTTCTTTTTTGTGCTGCTTCCTGATTCGCCGCATTGCTGCCGTTCGAAATCGTTAGTTTCCTAGAGAACAATTGACGTATCGGTTGCAGAAATGCTATGAACTCAAACAAATATGCAATTCCGTTGAATCCCATTCCATGCAACATTGCCAGGACGAATCTATTGTTCACTGTACATATATGTTTCATATAAATTTGTGACATAGGTAACTGCTCGTAGGCAGTTATTTTGTTCCAGAAATGTGATTAACCGAAAATCGACGCGATTTTCGCGAATGCGTCGAGCGCCATATCCATTTTTCTCGGGGTTCGGACAATACAACACTATTTTCCAGATATTCTCGCCGCTATCGTTGAGTTTCAACTAATGTTGAAAACATTTTCAGCTACGGTAAAAAGGATCTTTTGCTGATTTTATCTAACCTCCGTTAAGACGTATGATTTGACACTTCATACAAAATAACATCAATAGCTAAGGAACCTTTTCAAGAACCAATACTGCGTTCTTATCGCTTGGAGATAACAAAATCTAACATAAACACCGCCCATGCAAATCGCCGTGGCGCCCGAGCCTTCTGCCCGCAAAAGGTTAATGCATTGCACGTTTCGCACTTCGTTTTTCCAAAAATAACTGAGAAAATGGCAAGAATTTAATTATATTTCAGTTCGATTCGTAATTCTTATCAACATTATGACCAATTTCATCCTTTTTAATTGGGTGCACTGATTGCTCCCAAACTATTTGCAATCTTTTATTCATTCTTTGACCCCTTTTTTCAAATTCTGATCGAAAACCAAGTTGACTATAGTGTTAATGTATTTTTTCTGTTCACACTTTCTTACTCTGTGAAATTTAACTGAATTCTATATTAAAAATAATAAAAATAAACGATCCACCTGAAAGCGAGGACGGATCACCTTTCGACGGAAAATAATAGTAACTTTCGTGGACTAGTAACGCTTTCTAACGTCAAATTGTTTTTTTTTATTGTTGAAATGCTTCTAACTTCACGTAGACTCTACACTATTGTCATATGCGGAAAGGGAGAGGATTTCGAGCTGGCGATGGCAAGCCGTGGAGGTGGGTTTGCACTACGGGAGGAGCTCGGAATACCAAAGAGAAAATTGTTACCAATTTTGTTCATATTTAACATGGCGAAAAAGCCAATAAAAGAATAAGTGTCCGAAGTTTGATGGTTGCGAACGTCAATATTGTGCTACAGTCAAGATTGTGAAAATGCAAAAATTCACTCGAACTTTCTAACAGAACAATTATTGAAAAATTAAGAAATTTGAGTCTATTGCGTTTGGAACGATACAGACGTCAAAGTTCTGAAATAAAATAGATTTTTTGAAAAGATTTCAGTTGTGTTACCCTTTAATTTCATCAGTACATTGATTGCTTTATCTTAAGTATAAAATTAACTGGATTGTTTTGACGCAGCTTCTTCGCCGAGCACTTCTGCTGTGGAAAAGTCCAGTAGTATCAAAAGACCGTGAGCTCCATTTCCAGTGATGCATCTTTATACCGTGGCATTGATGAGATATTTCGTTGTGGACTGGATAGATTCACTGCTATATTGTTCGCTTTTACTACACCGATATAATTCTCCTGACAATAAAATAAAACACAAATTTAACAGCAAACTAATTAAAATACTGATCAAAAAGATTTTTGATCAGAGTATGATTTTTTTCGAAATCGATTTTCGACCGTAATCGTTCCGTCTTCATCAGCGATCAAATTTATTTTGCTTACAATTCATGCTTAAATACTAACATGTCTAAAGATACTTAAGCTATCACGGCTGAATCTATGTCAAAAAACGTAATTTGAAGGTAATAACTGGAGCGATAAAGTTAATTGCAAAATTATAGTATTTTTTAAACAATATTTTAAAAGGATACTACTTTTTTAGTTGGAACATCCAGTTTCCTTAATCCTGTTTTACTAGCTTGTTCTTTTCCCGGCTGATTGCGAGGCTTTCCATGACATCCAATTCACGAGAATCTCTAGTCGATCATCGTTGCATCCCCCATTGTTATCTCGTATCCTTTTGTGCTGATATGTTCCGCTACGGTACATTTGAAATTAGAAGTTCTTCCCTTCTTTCTTGCTGTTGCTGCTTCGCCTTGATGCTGCTTAATTCTCGTGCCTCCTTAAATCTCCTTTTTTATTCTCTTTAAATTTTTTCGCAAGTAGAAAATTCGATTGGAAAACACTAGATTTTTCTCATTTTGCAAGTTTGTCCTACGTGATCCGAGAAATTCGGTCAGTTGTACATTATTATGCCGATTAATTTTTTTTTATCTTGTTGCGAATACCTTCACGATCGGTTAACGCCTTCCAGTACATCCGTTCTTTATCGGCATTTATTAACGTTGATTGCTCCTGTGGTTGTCTGGTCATCTGGATCTTCTGTGTTCTCTTAATCGTCGAGCGCTTAAATCCGTTTAATCTCGCTATTTTGGTGGTGTACTACCATTCATTTTGTTTGGCTTCTTTGCTTAACGGCAAATCGAGCATTTGATAAACCACAGCTTTGTATGGGAAAACCTTCAGTTGTTGTGGATGCTTTGATGTGTTTAGAATCGATCTTTTCCTGTGAGTTGCTTTTCGATAGACTTCCAATATAAGGTTGGTTTGTGTCTTGTTTATGACGGAGTCTAGAAAAAATAGTCTCTCTTCCTCCGATGTTAACATTATGTTATGATGTGCATGATTCAGGTCGGTAAGTACCTTCTCCAATTCAACCCTTTTCAACTATCCGAAAACATCGTTTTTATTCTGTAGTTCCTCTTCTAATCGTGCCATGACTGTTTGGCCGAAGAAAAGTGAAATGAAATACCCTTCGCTACTCCTCTTTTGGTTGTGTAAAATTTCCACTTAAAAATAAAATAACTTTACGTCACACAAAGCATTGCAAGCTGTATTTACTGTCGGATTTTTATCTTCCAAGACGGTGATTCTCCATTTTGGTGTAAGATCCACTATGTATCCATCCATCCACTTCTGTGATGTACCCTTAAGATCCAGTTCTATGCACCCTTATATTTCTATTACCGGAATACTTTTGTGATTATTTCTATTACTTCAGTAATATTCAGTAAAAAATAAAAATAAAAATTAAATTTTATTACGTAGATTAAGATGTTATAGATTAAGTACCTTTAGAATTGTTAAACCTGAAGCATAAATTGGAAGGATATTAAATTGAGTCGCTGAAGAAGACCGAAAGATTACGATCAAAGATCAATTTTGAAAATAAAATAAAAAAATCACAAAATTTAAAGGAAGCATTTCAATCAGTTTAAGATTTTGTGCAATGAAACCCATTGCAAATAATAAAATTAACCATGAATAAACATAAAGAATTCCGATTTTGTGTTTGCTTGTGTTAATTAAGAAGAATCAACTTTATTTCCTATTGAGTTCCTTGTTCGTTAAAGCTTAAGATGTTCGCTCCATTTTGTTCAACCTCTTCTACAACTTGCGATGTGACCAGTGCCTTAATTAAATTTATCTACATAGGTCAAAGATTCATTCTGAGCGAAGCTGTGCCATATTTAGGAGCCGATTTGATAAGCAGAGGATACTTGTACTATGACGTTTAGTGTAGTATGTCTATTCCTGCTCGTAGTACGTTCATCCTATTAGCTTTCATCCCGTTCAGGGTATCAGTTTAGCGGATTTTTGTAATACGTTTCTCACCATCCAATCGCTATAGCTGATAAGCCTGGAAATGACCTCCTCCTGTGATCATGCTACAATTTCCAACTTTTCCTTCACTTCACTTTTCACTTGTGACTATTAGCTACAAGCATGTACAATTGTATCTTTCCTGGGAATATGCGGCGCTCTTCTTAATTATGTCATAAAAAAATTTTTGTTTCAACAATTAAATATAATAACTAACTATATAACTATTAGTCAATCGCGATTTTGTGGAGATTTCGGTGCATTTTCCCATGATAAATATATCAACATTGGATATTTTGGATTATTTTTGTCTAATCTTCAAAGGCATAAATAACGTCATAAAATATTTAGGTATCGAATACGAATTTTTTTTGGACTTTTTGATGGATTATTAGCTTATTGATATCTCATTTATAAATTTATTTATTTGTGCAAGCCTACCTATTTTCGAAAAAAAGGGGCCGATACAAAAGCAATGAAACTGCTTTCGAATATATCACTCAGTATCTGTGCGGTGCCAGACAGGTTGAATCATTTGTTAATAAATATAAACAAATACATTTTACAATCATTCTCATTGTTGCTTCTACGATAAGAATTAACGACCAAGCTGAATTTCACAATAGCAAGTTGGAAGTTATTTTTATCAAGTAATTTCGCACAATTGTTCTTATGGAGTGAAGGAAATACAGAATGAAAGAATGTTTTTCTTATCAGTAAATAATGTTCATTATGTACTGGCATTAGCCAAGCTATGCTTCTACCGCGAAATTTTATAGGCAAGCGCGGACAGCCAGCACTTACCTGGTTACTGGTCTAGGTATGACAAATATTATTGTGCGATTGTTTTCTCCAACAATTGTTTGTTCTTCTATTATACGCTGTTTATAAGCAATTATTCAGCTTTAAATTAGTTGCTATGTAGCGACATGAGCTCTGTATTTTCCCTCGTCGAACAACACTTTTCACTTTTATGCTGGATTATTATCGGAACGAAACAGGAAAATGGGCCTCGAGATAAATATTTAGCCACATTTAAGTCGGCATGGGTTTAACTTGGTTGTTCGTTACGTTTATTAACATAATGAATGTAAACAGATTTTTATGTATCCGTTTTTCTTAGTCACATACGTTTGCAGTTGTGAGGACAAGCGTAACCCTTGTAGAATGAGGTGAGTTACCCATCGTGTTTGAGATCAAATAGAATTTTTATTTTAGACGATCTTGTTTCATAAAATTTTTTAACTCATATTCTCCAGTTTGGCTATGAAGACGATCTTATCTTAAATCGTTTAAAAATCAATCAAACTATTGAAAACGTTTATGTAGCTTGCAATTAAAAATACCCAAGTTATAACCTATATCGATTTAACGGCAACCCTCTTCTAACATATTCGTGCCTACACGTAAATACGAGGTAAATTCAAAACAATTTCATAAAATTATTAACATGTACTCAATAATGAAATGGTCACTTCTTTTTACTGTAATGCTACATGGTGAGTGATGCAATCGTGCGCATGTTTCTCAAGTCGAAGCAGCACAATTGAACATATATTTAAACACATGTTGGTACGACAATTTCTATTTGATCAGTTGTACGTACGTTGCCTACTCATATTTGACTGAAAATTGTACAATACTTACATTATAATAGGAAATTTTCACATGACATGCAAAGTGTCTTATTAGGTAGTAGTAGGTTGTTTGCATTAATTCTGTAGAAAATTAGTTAAACGCATGTTCAAGAAAAATTGACCAAGCTTCGTGGAATTCACCATAACGGGATGCATGGTAATAGGTAACGTATGTAAGTCATGTGGTTATAAATCATATTGAACATGATCGTATAGCCTCGTCATGAGAACAATTACAATGATATAAATTTAAAAATTAGTAAATATGCCTAAACCTCGATGCGGGTCCCTTTAAAAGTTTTTTTAAGTTTTACAAATTGATATAATTTGCAATAACATTTTGTGCAAATTGACCATGTGAGTTGTCGGATCAATAATATATTTGTTCGCCAGTGAAAATTCACTTCCCACTTATTCCTGAAATTTTTGAAAACGAACCATTTTAGCAAATTCATTAAAAGGAAGCCGGAAAAAGGTCAGTTTTTTCAAGAAAAACTTTTAAAAAATTTGGGATTGCGAGTTTATTATCTAAAAAAAATACACATTCAAAAATATGTTAATTTTTCTTATTTAAAAATATATAAAATATGCAAGGATATTGTTTAATCCTTGGATCACCGTAGAAAATCATTTTAGTAGGTAACCACTGCAGTTCCTTCGAAAATCATTTAAAACCAAAAAACCAAACAAATTATCAAACAAGGTAGTATAATCTAGTAGTTGTCATAGGCGATTATGAAAATACCGATTTATGACAAAATGTCGGACGTTTGAACCAACATAGTAATTTTTAACCCATAAATTGAATATTATTTGGCTTATAAAACAAAAACTAATGAGAAAATGAGTAATGAGAAAAAAATCCCATGATAACTACTAGATAAGTTTGCATTGAATAACCACAAATTTTTTTAAAGCAATCGGCTTATTGGTTTTTGAGGAATTTTAGTTACCGAGTTTGAAAAAGTGGTCTTGAGGAAACGTGTTTAAAGTACTTCCCATGGACAGCAGCGCACTTATGCCAGCGCTTGATCCAATCCTCGAAACATTTTTTATATTCGATTTGCGGTATGGCCATGAGAGAACCAAATCAGGTGAATTCGGTGGTTGTTGGATAGTTTTTAGCCAAACGTACATGGAAAACGATGCAAGATCTATGAGTTGTTTGCCCACAAATCCAATCTTTTTGGCGAATTGCTTCACGCAAATATCTCATAACGCCCAAATATTACTCCTTGTTGACAGTATGGCCTTGTAAAAGGAATTCATAATACACAACACCCTTCTAATCCATGAATACTGGAAGCATTGTCTTCTTTATTGCCTGAAAACGACGGCCACGGTTTATTCGGTGCAAGCCATTCACTCGCCTGACGTCTGGATTGTGTGTCATACTCATTAACTCACGTCTCGTCTCTAGTAACGATCCGTTTGATGAATTTGAAGTCGAATTCGGCCTTGGAAATCATGTCTTTTGCGACGTCAATGTGCTCCCTTTTTGCATGAAATTCAGGTCTATTATATCAGGTACTAGTTTTGCAGCGACACGTCTAAGGCCCGAATCATTTACCAAAATGTCTTGAACGGATCCAAAAGCAAAGTCCAATTCCTCTGTAATGGTCGATTTGCGATCTAAAGCCGTCCATGCTTTGTTTTTTTATGGTGGATTTTTATGTCGATGACCTGCCACTGCATTCATCATCGTTCACCGCCTCACGGCCGCGTCTGAAACTTTCATACCACTGATAAACGACTGTTTTGTTCAGAGTATCGTTCCCGAAATGCTTTTGTTTTTAACGCAAAATTTAATGCAAACTCGTTATTGCAAATTCATTTCCATTTTTACAATTGTACAAAATCGAAGGCACGCACATTTGCAAATATACTCAATACGGTGTCACCCCTACTAATGTCAACCTATCAAACTGAAAATTTCATAGAATGTCAATGTCAGACGTGGCAACCTATAAAAAGAGAACTCAAATCGGGTGAGTGAGAGCCCAACACGGTGATGATTTCGGGAACTTTTTGATAAAGGTGGTATAATCCCTGCCGTACAAAAACAAACAGCTCATCAACATTATTTTGTCAACACATAATTCTTTGTATATTTCCTAATGCACACGCTTAAATTGAAAAAAAAAATATTTCCCAGGTCAGATGGGGTAATTGGCAGCCAAAATGCAACGTTTTGCATAGATATTGTCCCTACCCCTTGGTTGATTTTCGAGATGAAATTTTGCCAATTGTGTTCATAATAATATTCAACCTGAATTATAGAGATTGAAAATTGCGATTCTATTTCTATATTCGAAAATGCCTGTTTAAATCTACCACAGTCTGTTTTCAGTTATCTCAGAGTCTAAGGAGTAAATGGAAACAGTGATTTCATCCCGATGTTGGTAGAGAGAACAGCGGGTGGTAGGCATATTCATTTTAGAGAGACAAAAAGTCCTAAACAGACTTTGATAACGACATCATTGGAGCCGCGGGCTACGATGTTTCTACCACTGTTTCATCTTAAAATTGAATTCAGATGAACTAAATCTAAATTTAATAATTTTAACATTCATAAATAAACACTAGATTAAATGTTTATTTTGAAAATTAATCCTACCCCCGTACATGCTAAATACATTAAACTAAAATCAAACTAATCTTAATTATACTTTCTTTTTTATTTCAGACAATTGAAAAGAATGCTAGTTTGGAAGATAGCTGGTGCTGGGAACCAGACAATATCCTTTCAGAAGCCTCTGCTAAACACGACCATGAACAGAGTTCTGAATCATCTAGTGGCGGGGGTGAGCTGATTGCTATTCCACTTGATAGTCAAAGTAGTCATGACAGTGAAATCATCGAAAAATATCAACGGTTCCTGGATGAACGCGATGCACGATTAAAGCAATTAACAGCTGAAAATACAGGACTATGTGAAAAAATAAGTAAGCTAACTGATGACAACATCGAATTACACTCCAATTTAGAAGAACTCGATAATCAACATAGTGTAGCAATGAAGGAAGTTTTAGATTTAAAGAATGATTGGCAAACGAAATGGAATCTGCTGAACAATCAACAAAAAATATTAATTCAAGAGCATGAGTCTAGAGTTAATGCGCTTGAAAAGGATAAAGAAACTCTGCAGAAAAAATTTGAAAGTATTCAAAGCGCGTATGCAATGTATGTGCAAGAAAATGAAGTGCTTAAACTAGAGATGGAAAAGGCGAAAGGTGATATTGCACTATTAGAAAAGGAAAAGGAGTTAAAGGAAGAATTAGTAGCCAGCAGTACAATCATGCAAGAAAAAATGGCGGTGTTAGAGAAAGAGTTAAAATCCAGCGAAGAAAAAGTTGTGGAACTCGTCAGTCAACTGGAATCTAGGGAAGCGGAATCAGCAGTACAAATAACTGCAGATCCGTCCAAGAAATGTAAAGATGAAGACGATTTTATTGTTCTCCAAAGTGAAGACTTATCCGCTAATAATTATGAGCAAAAATACAACACACTTCTTGCAGAAAAAGAGAATCTTCAGAAACATTTAGATGCTGTTCAATCAGAATTAGTTACTGCTAACTCCGAAAAAGATAAGATCAAATTCGATCTGGAGAAAACTATTCTTGATTTAACCAGTGATTTAGGAAGCTTAAAGCTGAAACAGTCAACTTCTCATCCACACGAAATACATGAGAATGTATCGAAAATTTCTGCACTCACAGGCAAATTACAAGAACACGAATCTGCTGCAGCTGAAGTTGAATCGAAGCTTAAAGAGGAGAATCTGAATTTACAAAAACAAATAATCGACTTGGAATCGTCGATCAATATGATAAACACGAAATCGGGCGATCACAATGAAAACGCAGTGAATTTAGAAGATTTGAATGAGATAATATCGTCGTATACGAAAATCGAATCGCATGCGACAGATAAGCCGTCTTTGGAAACTGTATTTAAAACAATAGCAGACAAGATATGGAAAGTTGATATCCTAGAAAAAAATTTAAAGGAGATGGCCGATGAAGTTTTACGATTGAAAAATGAAAAAGCGGCTGTTGACCATCAGAAGACAACATTACAGGCAGATATTGAACACTACGAAGTAGAATGTGCGGAACTAATGAAAAACAATGAAATTCTTTTGAACGAATTGGAGAACTACAAGAAAAATAAACTTGAGACAATTCCAGAAAACAATGAAGAAAGTAAGTACAATAATTTTTTTTCGGTTCCAGATTATTTTCATATTTAGTCCCTATTTATAGAGTAATACCTCTATTTCTAGAGTAATGTCATCGATGGTTCTTTGCTCTGTAGTGTAAATACGACATTTTAGTTCTTATCTTTAAAGGTATTTTCAGGTACGAAGTATGTATTAGGTTATTGTTCTGCTATTGTTTTTTCAAATAGTTCAAATCCTTAAGATCTTAACGATTCATTTTAAGACCACGAGCTTTGGTTTTAACGTGGAGGAGTAAGCTTATACAGCAGTAAGCTTAGCAATTTTGTAATTTTGAACCGGTTTGTGTTATTTTTTGTTCTACATACATTTTCTAGGCTATTTTTTGTCCAAATGCATGACCAAGTATTATACAGAGTTGATTTCTGCGACGGAATTGTTAATAATTACAGAATAGTGAATCTAATTTGCTCGATCCTGCGTTTAATTTATTTTTCATAAAATTTTCTTTAAGTAAGTTCTGCCTAGTGTAGAGAATAGTTATGTTATCGGCGAATGTTGTTCTGATTATGTCGGAAATACCATTTAATGCCATTTTCAATTTTTGGTTCAATTCTGCCAATAGTGGGCCGTGAACGCTAGGCAAAGAATGGGATCGGGGAAGCTAATTAGCAAGACTGTAGTTGGATAACAGTTGAGCAGTGAAAGCTAATCCTTAAGTTGCGGTTATCCCGGAACCTGGATAAAACACATTTAAATTCGTGATAAAGAGTATCTAAGACCTACGTTTTAAGCCCTTAAAGTCACACTATGTTGAAGAAATATGAAAATATGAAATATGAAAAATCTCGGGAAACTGCGATAGGTTGTTTGCGTTTGAATGGAAATGGATAGTAGGACAGTTATTGAAGGTATAAAAGTTGAAGAAAGCCTTAAATATTCCCAACATTGCAAGAAAATTTTACATTTGATGGAAATGATTCAAACTACATGAAAAGTTTTTGAAACATAGTTGCAAAGTTTAGCTTTAATATATACAAAATTTCTTTAATCTCGGGATACTGCGTCTTGATAAATTCAGTCTTGATTCTCCCAGACTAGTTTCTTCAGTAAGAAAACTTCAGATGTCAACAGTTAAATTGCTAAATTCCAAGATTTTTGTGGCACTTTCCTAAATTATTGGTGCGTTCTATGAATTCAACTTATTGTGAATCCAACTTTTGAACCTATTTATCCTTATTTCTAATTATAGTATTTTATTTCGTTCGTCCTCTTGTTAAAGTATCTTGCTTCAATATGAAATTTTGTTTTTTTTTACTTTCAGGTGTAGAAATGATGGAAAAACAACTCGAGGAATCAAACATCTATCTTCGAGAGTTGGAAGATCAATACAATCAAACAGTTGACAAACTTATCCAAGCCGATGAAAAGCTATATGAATGGGAAGATATTATTGAGGACCTAAAAGAATCCAATGGAAAATTAACCAGTGATATGAAACAACTGAAAGAACAATTAGAAGCATTAGAAAACGAAAAGAGCAATTTAATTTTTGAAATAAATGAAATGAAAACGGACGATAAAAAGTCGGCTATTGAGGTGGAAATACAGGAATATAAAAGCAAATATGAAAAGCTTCAAAATGATTACGAACAACTGTGTAAAGAACATTCAACAATTCAATTGAATTTGAATGCCTCGAACACAGAAAACTCTGCCTCTCTCCAAAAAAGCAACCTTGAATGTACCGTAGAGACTTTAACATCGGAAAAATCAGCATTGCAAAATGAATTGGAAGTCTTGCAATCTCATATCGAACATTATCAGTTGAAATGTTCTCATCTAGAAGAAGATAATGAAACGCTTCGCAAGGAACTCGAAGATATGCAAGCCAAACAGTTAACTGAATCCAACGCTGAAAAACTTGACAAACTTAAACAGCAACTGGAAGAAGCACATAGCGGTGCTAGATGTATTGAAGACAGATTCAACGAAATTTCACAGAAAATGGTCGATGTGGAAGCCCAAAACAATGAATTACGTTCAGAGCTGGCAGCGCAGCGTGATAACAATGCAAACCTGATGTCAGAACTCGTTACCCTAAAAGCTCAAATAGAAACCTTGGAAACGGAGAAAAACAAATTGGTGTTCGAAATAAATGAGCGGCGAACGGACGATAACAAATCTGATGCCATTATGAAAACCAAACTTCTTGAATACGAATCAAATATCATAAGCTTAGAAGCTCAGTTAGATCGGCTAAGTAAGGATCATGCTGATCTTGTCGCATCCATTCAAACACAAAAATCGAACTTTTCGGAAAATCGAAAGAAATCGGAGGATAAAATAGAAACTTTAGAAAATGCTCTCAAAGAAAAAGAGATAGAGAATCGAAAGGTTAGCGAGAAATTAAAAGTCACCGAACAGCTAATCGAGCAGCAGAAGGAAGAAATTGCGAAATTGCATGAACAGATGCATGTGCAACAAGAACAGATTAGTAGTAATTTGGGCGCTTCGTCAACGGAACTTGAACATCTCAAACAGCAGTTTGAAACACTATCGAAAGAAAAGGCAGATTTGATAGGGACACTAACAACTAAACACAATGAAAATACACAATATTATATGGAAATCCAACGTCTTAGCCAACTCCTTCAGATCGAGACTGAAAAATCACAAGCTGCTTCAATGGCTGATTGCGACAAATGTCGCCAATTGCAAGCCACAATTGATCAGAATATAATCTCCCACAAAGATGAAACTGAAAAGTTGCGTGATCAAATTAACTTCCTTAAGGAAAAATCGGATATTCTGACTACGAATTTGATGTCTGAACAATCTAATCAAAGACTTCTAATACACGAAAGAGCAGAACTCACGGAGAAAAATGCGGTGTTGCAGAGGGACCTGGAACGATTGCGTAAACATCTTGTTGAAATGGAAGAAGCGCATACAAACGAAACGTTAGAATTGCAAAATTCCATGGATGAGACGAAAGCGAAAATGCTGGCGTTGCAAGAAGAAGTCTCAAACTCGAGTAATGCTTACACTTCAGCCAGGTAAATGAATGCTAGATTAGATGTTTTTTTTTTTAGTGTGATGCATTTTGTTTTAGTGGTGGTTATTTATAGTGACTTAGAGGAAAAATTAATGACTATTTCGGATTGATAATAATTATTGTGCTACTATTGAAGTTTAAGTGGCTGTCCGTGACTTATATGTGTATTTTAAGGAATTGTATTTCCATGTTTATTTGACGTAAACGAGTTAAATTTTATTCAATATACACTATACGTATAATTTTATACAATATATACTCACATGAAAAGTTCGCCAAAAGAATGCGCAAATAAAACGGCCGAAAACAACAGCACCAAATACATGAACTATTTAAACTAAGTAAAGCTTAACTTAGTTTAGCATAGTCTGCATTGTATGTTTTTATTTCAAGCTACCTCAGTCTCATAGATAGTGCGCCGATTTTGTTAAGTTAAACTAGGTTCTCACCTAGACCCACAAATGCCAATTTATTTTCATACGTTATTCGTTTTTCGCTTGATCCTAGAGTGTAACTAATTCTTGCTGCAGCGGTTTTCGCTTCAGTTCAAATGTGTTAGTGCTCATAGTGGTTGGTAACACTTGTGTTGCGCCAGAGTAAGGGACCGCGTTCGGAAGATTAAGCCTTGGCGCTCCGAGCGGCATCTACTTCCTCTGGGCGTTTATTACTAGGCATGTTGCTTATGAGATAGAGCAGGGATAAATCCTCCCTATTAGTGCATTTTATGCACTTCATTGTGAATAAAGAGAAGAGTGGAAATCCGGCTTTAACAGTGCTCTATTGCCTGTTTTACCAAATTTTTGTATTACATCTGAACTGCTATTAAAAGCTAGCAGTGTACTTATTTTCGGAGAAAAATATTGTCCTTCATTCTTCTCAGCTAAAACATTATACACGCAGGAAGTTAACAATGCTTTGTCTTTTAGTGCGATTAGAATAGGCACGTTTTGACTGCAACTTGAAACACACTTCTAAAGGCCAACGCTAAATGAACACATTAAAGAATTTTTCTGTAAAATAAAGTTGAAATAAGCTCTTATTGTATGAAAAAAAGAATGAAAAGAATTTCCTCTCCAATCTGGATATATATTAGATACAAAAGCATTTCTTTCGTACATTTTTGGAGGCAATCGTTTCGTTTGTTGTTGAGGCAATCAAAAATATATTTGTTAATGGCAGTCAGAGCGACCAATGACTGGCGGAGTTTCAATCAAAACGGAAAAGTAGTGACTCTTGATTATCAGCTTTTTAATGTTTGATAAATTAACTGAGAAACCATTTAAACTTACGTTTCTTACTTTCCCCCCTCTGTTTAACACAGTATCAGAGCGACTCAACATGCTGAAACATTACAAACTCAATATTTGTTGGTATGCCAACAAAGGGATGAATATGCAGCGAAATTGAGTGCAGCAGAAGACAAGGAATCGAGAAATCAAGCCGCACTTGTCAATCTTCAATGTGCCTTGGAACAATTCCAAAAAGGTAAAAACCTAATCCTTTTCCAACTACTATCGACACTATCAAACTATTTTAAATAATATTTATAACTCCAGAAAAAGATGCCGACATACATACTGCAACGATTCGGTTACGTAAGGAATTACAAACAGAACGTGACAAGCAAAATGATTTACAAAACGAAATTAAATCATTACAAAATAAATTGACGGAAGCGAACCAAGGATTATTGGCAGCTGCAAGACTGTCAGATCAGTTAGAAATAAGTCAAGTCACTATAGCAGCACTCAAGGAGGAGAGTAAGTTTCCATTACTGTTTATTTATTTTGTTTGCAATAATGATAATATTAATTAGCATGTAATCATTTACTCTCCATTTTCGTTTAACCTTACAATTTTATGTGGTGAGCACTTGAATTTGATTGAAATACAGCGTACTGTGATGTCATTACCATTTGAAATAAGAATAAGATTTTTCAACATTTAAATTATGTCACGACTGGGCGGACTCATTACACAAACTAACTGGTTCTGAAAAGTAAATATCAGCTGGTAATTCTGGGCTATTATTGTAGTGATTCCCGGAATTTCAACTGGTATACATTTTTCAGATTCTATTTTAATGCGAAATTTATATCGAAAATAAATTGAATTTCTTTGATTGACATATTTCGGCGGCTGGTTCTTGTTGGAATAATCAAATCAAAAATTAAAATTCGACCTCTGCTCTAATCCAACCAAAGAAAGCATAACCATCAGTTTGTTATAATATTAGCATAATATTGGTTAATAGAATTGTTAACATCGAAGCATACATTTTACTAAGGTGAGGTCTCGATTTATAATGTATGTTGTTTGCAGTGATTTGTCTTTGTTTGAGTTGAATTAATCGCACATTTGTTTATTGCACACGTGATATTGTTTATTTACTTTATTTGATTTTCTGGTCTATGGATAGTTTTTCCAAAATAAGTGCGTAGTGCTTTTCACTATTGATTTTTGTAAATAATATCGTGTGTTGTTCCATAGGTACTGCGGTAAAACAAGAGAACGATTTCATATAATACCTTAATTAATCATGAATGACGGTTTCAATATAAATATTTAAACCTGATTAGATTTGTAATGTAAATGCTTCTATCATCAAAATTTTCCAATTTTTGTAATATTTCATTTTGATGTAATGAAAGTACACTTACTTAAATGTACATCAATTAAAGAAGTTTTTTTTTTGTTTCCAAATACTTCCCTTTCGCTATTATTCGTTGCTATCTCCTTTTAAAATTCATGAATTCATTAGGATAGATCCAGTAAGAACATAATCAATGAAAGAATATAAGCAACTCGCAAGCACTGATTTGGTATTGATTCAATATGAAGGTTAGTCATAGCTTCGTACAATTTTATATTTATATATAAGTTAATTGTACCCGAAGCTGCCGAAGATTGCCCAAAGATGACTGAAATCCTTTTTCAGAAACCGCAGGGCTGTATGTATTATTTTAGTCCCATAGTTATGACTACCAACACGACGTTGCATAATTAATATCGAGCATTATCCCTCTCAACTTTGGCACATTAAGAATAATGAAATCGGCGGAGAGATTAAGAATAATGAATTCGATAATTTTTACTCACTTTAGGTGGGAAGGAACCCCGTTATCCAGTAGCGTTTTTTCGTTATTTGATATATTGTATAGCGAGCAAAATATTAATTCGTTCAGCGGATCCACTAACTGACGAATGTGATCTCTAAATTCTTCTTCTTTTTCCTACAAAAAGTTATAATTTCATCAGTTTTATGATATTTTTGAACAAACCAATGAAAATAATTCGGTCCAAAATTTGATTTATGAAAAAAAAGTCGAACATGAGTAGAGAGAAATTCGAACATAGTTTTGGTTATATTTTCGGTTAACACTGTTCATGAATAGAAATGGAGACGCGAAAATTGCGGTGACCATGATATATGCGCAATGGAATCAAGTGTTATAATAATTCAATGCAATTGTTACGACTCAATGTAATATAGCCGAAATGACGTCTTGTCACAAAATCACAAAAGTTCCGTGTGAATATGCATATCTGTTTTTGGGTTATCAATGCCCCTAGGTGTGGTACTTTTGAGGTAATGATTAAAGTTAGGCGTGATTCTGACCAAATCACCTTCTCGTATACCTTTACTCTTGAAATCAAAGGGAGAAAAAATGGGCCGGACAACGGACATTCGTAAACTACGTCGTTATTTGCAATAAAATGTATGACCCAACTTGTAAAGACAGTTCGTGTGAACAAAACGATTGTTTAACGCAATCATTCTTTCAAAAAGCATAGTTTTTACTGCTTTGCACATTAGTGGTATGATTTAATTCATCTCGCATATACGTATTTTCTATTTTTTCCATCAAGATGGAGAATGTTGGAGAGTGAAAGTATTTGTAAAAAAAGGCTTTTTGATTGTTTTTTGCTAATTTGAAGATGACAAAATTTATACTTTCTACAACAAGTTTTCAGGATTCTTCAGCTAAAACCATTTTACGTCCATCGTTGTATTCGAAGGACTTTGCTTAAGAGAAATATTCGAGAGACATTCAATTTGCTTTGTAACATTTAGGTACCGTATAATAGAATTGTGACAAAACTCTTCGAATGGTGGGTGAAGAGTAAGAAATTATCATATCCGTCGTCAGAATAGGCTGAAATTGAACCGTTCATCAAGAGATGAATATATTCCAGTAGTGGAGACTCTACTTTCCTTTTTGCATATACAACCGGCGAATGTTTCAGACAACAAATAACAAGTGATTGTGATTCAGTCGGTGCTAAAGGGAGGATGTTCGAAGTTCTCAAAGCTCACTCTTTGGGTAGGAGCAACATACGTATACATCAGTTAACGATTCTACAAAAGCAGTTACAACCCCCATCCTCCTAACTTAAAGGATTTCACTTTCCCGGTCTTTTCTCTTTCATAGCATCTCGTTGATATTCTATTAGTTCAGCTTAGTACTTTCTATTTGTAACTAAAACCCTTTTGTTTGTAGTCAACTCTAAGGATTTCTTCTCTATCCTGGATAACAGTGGTACATCATTTCACAAAAGAAGGAGACACGTTGAAGATCCTGTTTTTTGTAGCTTTACCATTTTTAAAAATGCTGTTTTTTAATTTTTCACAAATATATATTTCGGGAGTGAGTTGCTCCCTTCTTCAGTGTCAGTTATTTTCTAGGGAGCAACTCACTCCCGAAATATATATTTGTGAAAAATTAAAAAACATAGCATTTTTAAAAATGGAAAAGCTACAAAAAACAGGATCTAATCTAGAAGTGCTAAACACGGGACAACACACACAGTACACGTTGAAGTTTTTTTTAGCCATGTGTGCCGTGCGTTAGGAGCTACAGCATTAAGTCCGATTGAAACAAGTCTAGAATTCAGTCTAGAACTGCGCCCAGCTACCCTAAACTTTCTGTTGAAGATTCTTGAAATCAGCCTTTCACATATCATTGACTTGCTGAGATAGTACTGTAGAATGTTCAAACTAGTTGTAACTCATGCTCGGATCATTTTTGTAAAGTGTTCCTCAAAAGAGTATCTTTCAAGGCGTTTTTTTAAAGTTTACTTGCGTTTTCTTCTGTGTTCAGCTTGATAGGCCAACCCTACCTTGGATCACCTGCCTTATTTGAAGATCTTGTATCACCTTAAAAGGTTAAGCAAAAAAATTTCCCCATCAAAGAAGGATTTTTTCGCTTTTGATAAATACAAAATCAGTCCATTGTTTTTATATCTTTAATGATAGTCACATCTAGTGCAGATAAAAAAAGTGCCAATTGCCTTACCATAACCTCCGTTCTGTGAACCTTTTTTTCAACACTAATCTGTATGTAATCTTTTCCATAAAAAGATTGTCACATGAACATAATTATTATTATGTTAATTATTATTACATTAATTATTATAATCCATTACGCGGCATCTCATGTAGAGTTTTGCAAACTAGGAGAAGTGGTCATCTACTGTCCCACCCCGTATTAAACAGTTACTAACGATTTAAATGTAAGGATTCTCTTGCTTCTTTAGGCTCAAATTTCTACTTATAATTACATGTCTTTTTAGCAAATTATTAATTTGTTTTTCATGAGCGCATATTTTTATCTTAGTAAGCGGAAATGCTCAGACACTGGTCAAGCTTACCTTCATCAAACCTTCTATTGTAAGCTTAAAATGTAATGGCAGATTCCTTAAAACAAAAACATATCCCCAATTTTAAAGTTGTAACCTTGTAAGGTTACAAATCAATCTTTGGAAGAAATATTAGTCCAAACCAGAAGCTTCTATACTAAGTACCTGAAATGTAATATTAAAATTTAAGCGATATTCTTGAATACTACAATCCTTATATACGTAATCCTTATATACCTGATATACTATAATCTAGAATTGAAAACTCAATTAAGGCTCAAATTTCAAAGATTTTTTGAAGAGCCGAAGAACCACAAAAAAAAAAACGCTAGAGAAACATATATTTTATTTTCAATAGTAGTTTCCGTAGTGTACTGTTCGACAATTTAGATTCTTAGTTTTCCGTACGGCCAATCTTTATGTTTTTCTTATTTTAAGACGTCGCGAACGGCATTTTCAACTTTCAATTCTTTACTGATCAAAATATGAGTTTTTCTTAGTCCATATATAGTCCAATATATTGCCCTTCTACATTCACCGAATTACAATTTTTTCAAAAAGCTTGTAAGTGCAAGCTTTGCTTATGATCAGCTGATGAAATTTGGTAAAGACGCGGTTCAATGGATTCTAGTCCTATTTTGTTAAAATGAAGATCTCAATACGGTTGCAATAGTTTAAAGATTTAAAATTTTAACTGAAAAGAATTTAAACTAAGTATTCGGTTTACATGATTCATCAGTTGGAACATGATAAATTGTTACTCCTGTAATGTGAATTTCTTAACTGACGAAAGAAAATTGAATGTTTATATCTCGGTTCTCACAGCAGACAAAATGTGACCGCTTTTAATGATAAAAATATAGTAAATCTGTTGGAATTTGCATTCGAGTCCTGTGTATATTTTAAGGCCGAATATTTTAAATTTCAATACTAGGAAAACGATAAAACCAATTACATTGAGATTTAGGAAATAAGCTCTATATCTTAAGCTTATTGAGAATATCAATAAGCTCAGCTTTTATGGAACACTACATTTACAATCTTATGTTTAAGATTATGTTGTGATTTACAGCACTTTCGCTTGATTCCTATCCACCTGTTGTTTGTGTATGGTTTTCCGAAAACTGTCTATTTTCTGTACTATGTGATTTTTGTGTTCGCGCAATGAATTATTTAATTTATTTCTTCTTATAATTCATTATATTGATAGTTTGTCCCCTATCTTCTTACAGTGAATCAATCTTTAGTTCATTTAATTTATTTTTAGGCAACTTTATTCACATTTTAAGTAGTTTTAATATAATTTTGCGCTATACTTTCATTTTATTTTGCATTTTAGTGACGGCCTATAGAGAAATCTCAAATTGTTATTGTGGTCTTGTTATTTTTACGGCCCACAGTACATATTGAGACTACGTTATAGCCGTTACTGTCTCCAGTTAAGTTGATTGATTTTTCATATATAATTTGTAACTAGCTTGTTTTAAGTGATTTCGCTAAAAAAAATTTGTTTTTGAGTGTTCGACGAATAAACATATATTTGAAAAGAGCATATATGGAACAGCCGAGTATGTTAATAGTTTCTTGGAGGACAGCTTTTGTGTGAACATAATGTGTAAATGTACGAACCAATTGCGATTTTTCGTAGTTTTGCATTTTCTACACCATTTAGCACTATTAGCATTGTATCGTGTATAATAAATCTTCCATAGGCATCCACATATACACTTTTCGATGGTCAAAATTCGTCATTTATAAATGAAAGTAAAATTTTCAGGTAATAAAAATCAATTACAATTGTAATGCTGTTCAACCGAATATAATATTTTTAAAAGCTAAACTCTAAACTAAGCATGGTCTTGTCGCTAGGCATGACTAACTCGAATATCGTTCCTTGGATTGAGTATTATATTAGGTACTGGTTATTTTGTTTGTATATGAACCAGTGCTTGTGTAATGCTCTCTTCATGGAAGCGAGAATGCTGCATGAAACTTTAATCTCTAATGTAGGAACATATAACGAAAGTCGATACATCTAAATATAGTTAAACCGTCTGTTAAAAAAATTCATAAAAGCTAATTATAGTACATATATCAATTTTTCATTGGGAAAGTATTTTGAATATCAATTCACTAAATACCATGCTAAAAGTACTCCAAACATAAAACGTGTTCAAGTAAAAGTCTTGAATTTGAACAAACAAGTAATGATATTGATAACTTAACAATTTAAATCTACGATACATTTAGTTAAAAAGAAACACTGATTTTTTCCTCAATTATTGTATTGTAGTTGTGAAACAACAAGACAATGCGCATACTTTAGAAGAAAAATTGCGAAAAACACAAGAAAATCAAGCGGATAAAGTTGAAAAGAATCTAGTCAAAAGTTTACTAATTGGTTACATTGTTAGTGCCAATCAAAACGATAAAAATCAAATCCTTAAATTAATTACCACTGTTCTGGATTTCACGGCCAGCGAAACGGATCGAGTTGGTTTGAATAAAACGCACAGTGGGTGGTTAACAAGCATCTTGCACGGAGCTGGTGGTCAAACTGGAGGTGAGTTATGATTATTTTTTATTTTACGAAGCTTTGTAGCGTTAGTCGATTTTTATCATAGTATTATAGTCAAAAGTAATTTAGTTTCGATATTATTTAAGTTCACTTGTTTTACAGGGGTGAAGAAGTTTACACTTCGAGACACGGTATCAACTAGTGTTCCATCTAAATATAACAAAACAAAAATGGTTAAATAAATAAGTCTATTGTCTGCTCCTTGTCTCACCATTAAATTGTCAATCTTTTGAATTTCATATAGGATTAGATCTCAGTCCTCGCCCTTTAGGCAAGCAACAGATCTTTGTTTGATGATGAGAGAAGGATTTCGTTCTTCTAAAGGCTCTATACTTTTCAAACACCTTCCAGGAGATCTGGGCGATTCGTATGTAAATCTTAGTCATTCTTCCATTCATTTTCATCTTCAATTCCACTCCATTCTTTCATTAAATCAAATGCGAGTTCAAAAAATAGCCTCTATTTTTGTGTGGTTTCTACCTTTTTTAAAAAGCACATTTAAGTACCCACCCAATTTATTCATGATGTATTGTCATTGACCATCTATTAGTCACTCTGCGGTAGCTGTTCTTACGATACAATTGATTCTTTAAATCAACACCACCAGTCGTGTTACTGTAGAACTCAACCATTTCCAACAACCCATTGTGTGCATGCACATTTTTTGTTGTATGTGCAGTTGACACGAAGAGTTTATTTATTAATTTTCAATTTCAGTGAAAAAAAAAATCGGCTGGAAAAAATTAATACATCAGTAAAGGCAAACTTTGCTGTGTTCTGATTGTGGCCATCTGGCTCGAGGAAAGATGGTGTGATTTCTCTTTGATATTGGGTAAAGTGCCTACTAGAGGAACTTGCTTTTGCGACAATTTTGTCTGAATCTCACTGAATCTCACTTTCTCACTGGTATTTAGTTAAAAAGTTATCGCAAGTAAGTTTTCGGTTTGTACCATCATCTGCCCCAATATCGTATAAAGTGTGACGATGGTAAATTGAAGGACTCGATTCTTTAACCAAGAACTCAAAAGCACATTTTATAAAAAAAACTGTTATCGTATCGCCTGCTTGTCTGGTTTCATAGAAATGGAAATTTTCAAAATACATCTACCTCTAAAAATCAAATGCATTCATTCCAACTTTATGCATGACATTGAACTTTGAAATGTGGTCGAAATATCTATAGTTGCTGCCAGTCTACCATAAAGTTGTCGGTCTTATCTAGTAGAGCGCTCATAAAACTGCCGAAAATTAGGGTGGGTTGTAACATAATTCATTTTTAAGACCGGGGTACAAGTAGTAATGATTTCCATCACATTTACATCTTAAACGAGACAAGGATTCTGATTTGAAGAAGTTGGTGAGTCTACAATTCGTCATACATACTTTGCAGATTTTTTTCCTTTGCATTTTTCACGGTTCACAATTTCTTGCAACTTTTAATCCGTGGAACACATGTTGACACGCTTAGTCGCAATGTTACCATCTGTAACTCCCGGACCAGTTAAGATGCGATATTATATTTGTTGTCGTTCTCTGTTTTTTTTTTCACCTGTTCACCAACAGTGGCAATAATGGCAAAAGTGGCAGCACAAGTATCGATCCATAAGAAAACCTATTAAGTGAAATGATTGAGAACCGGACATCATGTATTCCAAAGTCAACTACCTCACCTTTCCATTAATTGGCATTGATTGACAGATTGACAATCGTAAATTTCTCAACTCACGCATTCACCCATCCCAAGCCATAAACAAAACCGACGACTGGAGAAAACGCAAACATGGAAAGCACAAAAGTTAGTTAAGCACTAAATTTTCAACAATATCAAAGGTACTCGAAGTAGTTGAAAAGTATTCAAGAAGTAAACAAATCATTTCTGGTTGCTCATGCAAAATTATGAACAACGCTCAATCACAATGAACCCTCAATCATAATGCGTTCTCGATACTAATCATTAATTCGAAAATCTGATGAAGTACGTTCAGCCAACAGTGAAATTGAACACGTCATCCCTTCCAAGTCTCTCCTGACCTGTTTCAGTATATACGAGCTCAAAGTAGTATTCTAAAAACGTAACGTCAAGACATCCCAAGACCTTGGTAAAAATAGAGGAAACTTCTAGAATTAAAGATACTCAGACTAGGAATACTTTGACAAAAGCGTACACAAGCATAAACCGATTCGCTAAGAAAGAATTGTACAAGGACATTCGTAAATATTTATAAAAAAATCAAATAATTTAGCAATATTTGGTGAAACTTTCAACTGTTGAATTATTTGTTGAGTAACAGCTACTCAAATCAACTTTTAAATAGCTTTTACTCAGCCCAACTATTAAAAAGCAGCTACTCCAACAAACTGATGAGTAGTACAATACGTATGCAACACTACGTACGCACTACAATAAATGCGCAGTACGTTGGATGCTCAGTATAATAATAACCAGTACAATATACACGTGGTACAATACATACGCAGTACAACAAATACAAGGTACAATACATATGCTGTAGAACAAAAACGTAGAGAAAAACAAACGCAGTACAAGGCATACAATCCGCATGCAGTGCGAGCATTAATAATACGCAGCATACGCAGCGCAATTCATAAACAGTCCACTACATATTCAGTTCAGTACAACACATAATCAATACAATTCAATAGCAGTTCAATTCATTCGCAATTAATTCGTTCGCAGTACAACACATTGTACAGATATGTTTTCCACATACCAGGGGAATAATTTATCGTTTGTTTTCTGGGTTACCATTCTTTTTGGTAGAGTATCTCATCGGTAGGTTCAGCATATTTGGGTCGTTGGTCAAACTTATAATTACTTATTTTTCGGACTTTTAAGTGGTCATGCGACCATATTTGCCGTAAAGGTTTCCATATAAGAAGAAAAAAAAAAGGCAGTAGTTAGATCTATTAATTTGATGGGATCACCTTTTCAGGATAGGCTATCTAGGTTTAAAGACTAATTCAGAATGAAAATTAATTGAAAAAAATGTATATAATTTATTACATGAATTTCTAAGATAGGTTTAGTGCAATGTACCTAAATGAATCCGTCTCATTACAGGGGATCACAGCAAAGATAGTTTAGTACAAGAATTTGTGAATTTCCTGGAGAAAGAATCGCAACCACGCCCGCCGACATCAAATCTGCCAAATTTACTTCAGATGTCTCACGATAATAATTATTCCCACGGCTCATCAACTGGAGCTCAACCAGCACGAAAAATGTCGCAGCAAAGTAATAGTTCATCGTCCGGTATACAACCGATTCTGTTGAACGAAAGTATATTGGAGCAATTTTCCTCTTCGAGAAATTCTAGCTCCATACTAAAAGATATACTAAGTGATTCTTGACTCCTTACAAATTAGACATAGTATGTTAAATAATATAAACATAATTGTAAATTATTATTTTTGTATTGAGAGCACATGATAATAGAGCGAACGATATGACTATAAAATGGAATCGAAGAGTTTTTGTATCGGTGTAATATGGCGTTTCTTCTATAGACTACAATTAAAATGTAATGATAAAAAATGATATTTGAATACCTGCTAAACGTTGTTTCATATTCAATGAATTAGGACGTTGTTTGTAAAACCTTATCAAATTCATCGATGTCGACTTTATGTTGCGATGGATTTAGTATGAATTCAAGGTGCAAGGCTGATTGGCACCGGAGCAGTTGATAACTTGATGGCCAGCCAAGCATATTGCCTTTTGGAAGCTTTTGGATATTGTTAAGATCAAGATGATTTATGCCTGTTTTTCACGATAGAAAAACTTCAAACCAAGGCCGCTTCTATACGTTATAAGAGTGACACAGCTATACTTATGACCATAGCTTAGCAGGAGTAATCAGTTATCAGTCGAACCGAGTCAAGTATCCCTTGAATCGGCCCATCCTCTTTCGAGCAAAGATAGATTAATCAGGTCGCGGTACGTCCAGAACTCGGTATTTGTGGCTAACAAAGTGGTCATTGGCAACGTCTAGCTTTCCCTTAGATTTAACACGTTACCGACCGATAGCCTATTAACACGTTGAGTGCCACGCGGTTTTATAGCGACTTCCCCGTCAGGCCGCGCGCGCAGGTATCGTAATACAGCAATGCGAAGCACAATACTGGCAAATTAGAATTTTTTAGCATAGTGGAAGGTATTTCTGTTCAAAAGGGAATGCTTATATAAGCATTCATTCAACACGTTTGGCCCTTTACCTTTATTATCATATTTTATATTGTCAGTCACCGGTGACTGACGCGGCCTGAACGGAAAGGTCGGTGTCAGTCACCGGTGACTGAAGTGGCACTCAACGTGTTAATCGGCTTTTTGTCGCCAACGCGCCAACGCCAAAAATTACAAAGTACGCAATGCTTGTAACAATGCTATTTGAAGTTGTCACATGATACATATGCAATTTTCACGTGTATGCTGCTGATGGCAAAATTGAAAGAGACAGTTTCACCGGTTATTGAACCATATAAAAACATACGGCACTACATATATAAAGATAATTATTATAACAGCGTCGAAATGTCTAAGCTTCAACTGCGAACAGGCCAGTATAGATTCCGTAAAAAGGATTGTGACCGGTGAACGTAAGCAACGCGCGAAAGTGACAGCGAGCAGCTGAGTGATTAAATTCAAACATAGAAATAAAATTAAACTGAAACATTTACTCTTACTCAATGTTGGACTTCTTTTCCCCCTAAGCCAACACAAAATCAAGTGATAGTGGAAGTGCAATTGACAGGACAGAATATAAACACGCCTCTCGAAAGTGAGTTCATCCTTTTGAGTCCAAAACACGCCATTTTGTTTTTTTAAACTCATTGAACGCGTCACTACCAGAAGTGACGCCACTCAGATAGAGTCACCGCACAAATTAATCACAAGGATTCCAGCACAAAACAAGCGGCCAAGGCCGCAACAAAACATTCAAGCTAACGGAATCACTCGGAATGTGACGCGGAATGCTTTTTTCTCAACCGAGGTAAAAGAAGTGATCGAGCGGGAGCTCGGAGTAATTGTAGCAAACCAGCAGCGGTCAAGCTCAACAGAAGCGGGTAGCCAAGAGCCAGATGTGACATCAGCAACAAAAAAGGACCAACGGTTAACCGAACCCACTGAGGACATCAAAATGCCAGCATCGAAAAAATCAACCCCTAGGCAACAAGCGACGGAGAAGGAAAACGAGAAGAAACGGAAATCAGAAACAAGCGAAGTGCTGCGCGGAGTATCAAACGCAGTTACGATTTCGAACAACCTACCAGTCAACGCTGTAAGGACGGATGTCGACATGGCCAATGCGGATGAGGAAGATGAGCTACAAGCAGCCCTTCACGCAGACGAATCTAGATTCAAACTAGCGACAGGCAGACTCATCAGTAAAAATAAGAAAACTAATGTAAGTACTAACGCTACTGTTAATGCTAATAGATTCTATGCACTCGATCCCCCAACGGCACCAACCTCGGTAGGTGAAACAACAAATACTCCAGCCATATCAAAAAGCTCATGGCTTCCACCAATTTTCATAAAACAGTTGACTGCCCCTTCGATAGCCCTTCTAATGAAGAGATTCCCGACGTCCAGGTACCGAGTGAAAACGTTCACCGAGTCGTATCACAAAATCATAGTGGACAAAATTGAGGCGTACGACTTCATTTTGAATACAATGAAGGAGCGAAAACTTGGCGGGCACTCATTCACTCCAGCGGAGCGCCGGAAACCGGTAGCAATCCTAAAAGGATTAAGTTCCCTTTTTCCTCTAACGAGCATTAAAGAGGATATTCTCAACCAGCTACCTGGCCTCAGCTTCGAAATTTCGAACCTGTCAACAGCCTGGTCGCGGCGCAACAATATAACTTTAAACCTCTTTAAAGTGACACTAAACTCTGAAGGATACCTCAATAAAATTCTAAGGTTAAGATACATTCTTAACCACAAAGTCCACTGGGAAAAAACCGAAAAGAGGGGACTTAACCCAATGTTTTAGGTGCCAACGCTTTGGACATGTGGCTGCTAATTGCGGCCATGCGGCAAGGTGCGTGGCCTGCGGAAAGGACCATGAAGGACAAAGTTGCCCTCGCAAGATCCTTACAAACCCAATCGAAGAGCTCGCACCTGCAGATCAATCTATTCCCCCGGTATTTTGCACACTCTGCGGCTCCGGCAGCCACCCGGCAAATTTTACAGGATGTCCTGAACGGATAAAGCTAAAAGCTAAGCTGATGGAGAAGAAAACGGTAAGAGGAAGCGGCTTGCAATTTGCGCCAGCCGCTCCACAAACCTTCAGGCCCTCAGATTTCCCATCATTACCTCAGCGCTTACCACACCAAGTGCCGAATGAACAAACGAGCAATATGCACGCAACGCTTGCATCCGTCTTGAGACCCCCCAACAACTACAGTCACAACACTGTAGAGGATAACCCCTTTGCTTTTATTGCAAGAGAAACTCAGGAACACCTGGGAGTTTCTGCAGCCACACTCCTGCAAAAGTCAAGAGAATTTGTGGCCACATACCGCCTTCTTCCTCCCCAAGACAAAGCCATAGCCCTCGTAAACTTCTTCCGTAACTTTTTCATCGATGTTCCGAACCAAAACTAAGCTATCTTTTCTAGCAATTAACATTAACTCTCTGCAACGACACGACAAGCGAATAGCAATGCATCACATGTTGGAGACCTACTCTCCAGACTTCGTCCTGATCAGCGAAACCTGCCTTCGAGCAGCACATCGGCCTGGTTTTCCGAATTACACCATGTTCCGGAACGACGAAGGACCGCGATTCTTACCAAATCTTCTCACACTGTGTACCAAATAAACCACTCAGCGGCGGACATTTCCTGCACCTTAGTGTCGCTGCACCTCCGAGGACCACGCGGATACATTAAAAAATTCCTTATCGGGTCTCTCTACATTCCTTGTGGCTTAGGCTCCACACTGGCCACCAATCTCGACCACTTATTAAACATCGCTGATAACCACGACGAGGTCATCTGGGGCGGCGACCTCAACGCTCGTCACCACTCTTGGGGTGATCGCACCATCAATTGCAACGCTAACACCGTCTTTCAATGGCTGTCTTTAGGCCATCAAATGTCTTTTGGAATTGTTAACGCAGGTGTCCCCGCTTACCCCAGAGGTAGCTCCTATATTGACAACTTTATAATTTCAGCCTCACTCCTAAGTCCCACAGGACTTGACTGCTTCACGGTGCCAGCACCATCTGACCACCATGCTCTACTGCTGCACCTACCCCTAAGCAATCTCAAACTTTTGGTCAGAAAAACTCTTCATTACCGTTCCTATTCGCAAGTCGATTGGAGCCAATTTGAAGACGACCTACGACACAACGTTCAAGGAGTAGCCTCTGACGATCGTACCCTCTCTAACGAAGAAATTGAGAACGAAATTAAGGAAACTACCATTTTTTGCATGGATACACACGCCCCGTTAAGAAAGAAAACCTCTTTCATGTACGGATATGTTTCTGGAAGCACTTTAGATCTCATTCGAACCAAAGCTCGATGGTTGCAAAGACTGAAAAGAATATTCCACAGAAACTTAAACCGCATTGCACTCGAATACACTTCATTGCGAGCCCAAATTAACTGTTTAGATACCATCATCCGCGAAATAACACGTATAGAACTCAACAGCCTTTTTAAGCAACGTTTGTCGACTATGAAACCCTCTCCAAATGTATTTAAAGAGGTTAACAAACTTTCCGGTCGCCTAAACACCCCCTACAGCCTGAGCCCGGATCCTATTAGGTGTGGGAACCAAAACTTGTACACCCCAGAACAGAAACTCTCAGCTTGCACAGCATTCTATAGTTCCCTTTATAGCACCAAATCTTCCATGGATCAGGCCACCAACGATCTAGTTTACGAAAAAACTGAACAATACGTAAACGGATACAGAGGGTCCTACTTAACTATCTTCTCGGCATCTAATCGATCTTCGTGCCCAGTCACTGTAGGCTACAATAATTTCTTCACCACACCAGATGAAGTGGAATTTCTTCTACACTCCCTGAACCGAAAGAAATCCTACGGGCCAGACGGAATCCCTAACTACGTGCTGCGAAAATGCAGTAACGCATTGTGCAAACCACTCTGCACTATAATTAACAACTGCATAACGGATACTTCCCGAAATTATGGAAACAGGCAATTCTTATTCCCATTCCCAAAAAAGGGTCAAATCGGGAAATTTCTAAACTAAGACCCATATCACTTCTTCCGAATCTAGGTAAACTTCTGGAAAAAGTTCTTCTCCGGTCACTGAAGGACTTCACTACCAACCTTATACCGGCCGAACAGTTCGGGTTTAAACAAAAAGTGTCTACAGAGCACGCCGCACTACTTCTCCATGACGGTATTTCAGCAGCTCTCAGAAGGAAAGAAACCACAGTCGCTTGCACAATCGACCTGAATAAAGCTTTCGACTCCGTCTGGACAAGAGGACTTCTGTTCAAACTAATACACCACCGTTACCCAATTGCACTAAGCCGCATATTAGCAAGTTGCCTTAGCGAGAGATCATTTGTGTTCAAAATAGCCAAAGAAATCTCAAACAGTACCCAAGTACTCTCCGGAGTCCCTCAAGGATCTATTCTAGGCCCGACCCTTTTCAACTTCTTCATTCATGACATTCCGCTGACTCAAAGGCTCCACTCCGAATCACATCTCGCTTCGAAAGCACTGCTCTACGCCGACGACATCATAGTGTTCGCAAGCCATGCTCGGCCAAAGACAGCCCTATCCGTAATAAAGAAGCATGTGGACACTCTGCATGAATACCTTGAGAAGTGGGCACTTAGCATAAACGCAAACAAATGCGAACTCATTTGCTTCCGCAACGCCAGTAGAAAGGGACATAAGTACGCGCCATCTGAAAGCAAAGAGATCGCGTTATCGATCAACCAGCAAATGGTTCCTTGAAAGGAACAATCAAATACCTTGGCATTCTGTTTCACCATCGCCTGAAATTCAACCCACATGCCCGTTTGATTCTGCAGAAGGCAAAAGTTGTCACAGCGTCACTAGCTCCCCTACTTTCTAAGAATTGCTTAGACCAGGGAACCAAACTTCTCATGTATAAGACCCTCATACGTCTAATTCCGACTTACTGCTTCCCGGTTTGGATGACTATTTCCCCCACCGTAGCCGAGGAACTACAAACCTTCGAACGAAAGATCCTTAGAAAGTGCCTATCAAAATATAGAATGCCTAATAAGAAACATTTCCGGAACGAAGTCCTCTACAGCGGAGCAAAAATAACCCCTATCATCCATTACTTAATTGAAAGCAGTAGAAAACGCATAGACAATTGGGCTATCCATCCAGAACTTACCATAAATAATCTCTACTATCGCAACATAGCACAAAACGATTCCTGCTACCTATCGCCAATTAAAGTGATATGCACAAACGACTCTCGCCTCCGCATACCTGCATCACATTCCTATCAAAACCCTCCCTTCTATATACTGGCAGATGAGGGTACCGATCGGGGCAAGATTAGGAACGAATAGAAAATAATCATATAAAACAAATAGAAATAAATTACACCACTCACAATTCTCACACCAACTAATATACAAACTTAAAATCAATGTCACAACCAATTGTAAAATATAACTAGATTAAGCTAGGTTAAGTTAGAATAAGCCACACTAAGTACAAGCCATGTGAGCAGATGGCATAATTGGATTCTTCAATAATAATAATAAAAAATTATTTCTTTTTCAAATGCATTGGCTACGGCCGAATCTTAGTTATAAATCCGTGCTATTTGACATAAGTGTCACTGTCAAATTACTCTAAGACGTTAATGTAACATGTAACACCAATGTACGAAAAAGTCTCAATAAAGATCTATCTATCTATCTATCTATCAACTGCGAACAAAAGTGCGAGTGTGGACCGAAGTTATAAACTGGACAGTCACACCACAGTTTTTCAGTCGGAAGTGTTTGCAATAAAAGCGGCTATAGAAGCGGCAACAAACAACCTTAATGGAAGAATACAAATACTCTGGGGTAGTAAATCGGCACTGCAGGCGCTTGCCTCTAAGCGCGTAGTTTCACAACTGGCGCAGGATTGTAGGCAACAACCCAAGTAAATATAAAACTGACATGAGTCCCTAGACACAGCTGTGTAGAGGGAAACGAAAGAGCGGATGAGTTAGCGAGAGCTAGATCAGCCGACCAAAATGCCACTAGAATAGAAATAATTAAAGTGCCACCAGCAACGGTAATCAAATAAGGACAGAACAACTCCTAGGGAAAAACAGAAATGGCGTTAGAACATTGGTGCCAGTATTAACGGGCCATCAGCTTCTAGGTCAATACGCCAAACGAATGAGAATCCAAACGGATGACACCTGCCGAGCCTGCGGCGAGGAGGACGAAAGTACAGAACACTCCCTCCTAGATTGCTCGAGTCTGTCCAACAAACGTCTTATTTGGCTGAGGTGTACTGGCGTAACAGAATTGGAACACTTGGCGACCACAGAACTGGGGGAACTCCTTGGCTTGTGCAGAACGACAGGATGGACCATCTGTAAACAATAGTACTATACATGGGGAGCTAAGGGCCGATTCTGGCCAATGCTATTTTCCAACAAGTGGACCCCAGTACAAATAATAATAATAAAAGTGCGAATGTGCGAAACCATTGGAGGAAAAAGAGGTCTTACTCAACTACGACAAGCATTACGACTTTCAAGAGGTCAGCACGAATTCCGTAGGAATCGTCAAAATTTGTTAAAAGTATGGAATAATTGCATAAGAAATGTAAATATAATATCTACTACATATTCTGTAGAATTAACGGAAACCACAAGCAGAAGTAAAAGATCAAATGAAAAAGCCTAATTCCATGATAGAATATAACAGACATATGAAGAGCGTACATCACGCGGACCAATACTTAGGAGGCAACTATTCCATTTTAAGGAAAAAATGGACTAAACGGGTGGTGTTTTCTATAAACGGAATCTGCGGCTGAGTGGCGGGTCGGACGTGCGTATGCTGTTGGACAACTACCCGTCGGTAAAGTGTTAATATGGATGTCCAGAATCAATAAAGCAATGGAAAATAACCGCAGTGGGTGGTGCAGACTAATATAGGGGTAACCTAAAAAAGGCAGATGTTGCAGCTGTAAGAGAGTTCTTCCTGTCAGATCGTTGGTAGGCAGCATGTGAAAAGAATGTTTAAAATCAAGAAATTAAGAGTAAGTGGTCAGATCTGCTAGCAGACAACATGGTGTCAAAGGATAAGTTTAAGAACAGTTTTCATGAAAGTATTCAATGGAACTATTGCACGACATCGCGTGAAATATATTTCGGGATTCGAAAGTTAAAGATATTTGAGTTTACACCGAATTGATTTAGTAATTGTAAACTGTGCTAATACTGAAAACTTTCTTACAAGTTTGTCTGCGCAGGTTGAGTTTTATTTTCGACAGACAGCAGTTTCGGGGGCGATGTGATCATTTCTTCAGTGAACCCCTAAGATGGGCCTATATAGCCCCGAAACGGCTATATCTCCTAACATAGAGCTCAACCAGCAAATGAATATTTCTAAGGATTCTCTTATTTTTTAGGTGACAGCAAAGATTCGAACAGGAAATTTGAAATGTTTTAATGTTTGCATTTTCTAATTTATACATTAGAATTAACAAGCCTCGTTATGTGTGGCTTCCGAATTGATTTCTTAGTTTATTGATTTCATTATGAAAAATAGTGGTTAAGTTGCATATGCGACCATTAAGACTGCGTCAATTTTTGCAATTTTCCACAATTCCATGCCGCTTGTCAAAAGAATATTCAGAGGAGCATCTCTCGAAAAAAAAACAATCAAGGAGGTAACCGGTAATAAGAGAATGTCTCTGTTAAGCGTAGAAGAATTCGATGAAATGTACCTGCAGTGGACACAACGATCCCATACTGGTTTAAGATCCTGACCACTGAAGGGGGTCCAAAACTTCAGGACTACACATGCGGAAGTGAAATCGTAATCTACACCGACGGCTTCAAAAGGGATGATGGATGGGGTGCTAGAATTTGCTTCCGATATAACCGTCACTAGGGTTACAAACTTGAGAGTCCTGCGACAGTTTTCCGGTAATAGGACGGAAATAAAATCCTTAACTGAGAAATACAAAGACTCTCGGACAGAAAGTCGACATTGCAGGCGCTTGGGTGCATTCACGTAGTTTGACAAGTAGCGCAAGTTCGTAGGTAAGACCCCGAAGCTGCAACAATCCGAGGAAAAGTAAGATAAATATGGGTCCCTTTACATAGTAACACCCAGGATAATGGAAATTTGGATGAGTCAGGATAGGATCGTCAGGATCGTCAGGATCGACATCGCACTTGACTGATCCGTGCAACTGGAAAAACTTAAATATAACAAACTCAAATAAACTGCAAAACGCCCTGTTACCAGAGATAGTGTAAGACAGAATCCATAAAATGAAATTAATCATAACAAACAAGAAAATATGAAGGGAGAAAACATTTGAGCCGCGGAAAATTTAGAGCAGTTCTCAATAAGAAAATGCCATAACGAATTTCTCTCAATTCAATAATTTCATAAAGGATGTGAACCGAATGCATAAAGAAAAAAATTAAAATTTTTTTAAGCTGTGCAAAACATCTCTATCTCGTGGAAACTTTTAAAAAACAAACAACCAAAAGACTTCTGGATATTAATTCGAATCCTAGTATGTATAACAAGTATAAAGGCCTCGTCAATAAATGGTCCTAGAAGAAAGTCTCGGTGTGTGATGGAATCGTAGACGTAATCATATTTAACTGGATTGGTTATTACAATAAATTCGACTGAACCCTTAACAAAACTTACTTTAAAAAAAAATCAGTATTAGCGCGATATATCACTCTTGTTAAACCAGTTGCATCGACAACAAAGTTTGCATTATCAGCTACTCAATCGAAATGGTGTATAACAGCTACACAAAGCAACAATTGAAAAGCAGCTACTCAAATAAACTGTGCAATTCCTGCGACGTACGCAGTATCATAAGCAGTACTGCTTATACTAACTACAATACATACGAAGAATAGCACATATGAGGTACAAAACATACACAATAGAGGACAAACATAGTACAAACTTTACAGAACAAACGCAGTTCTATACAGAACAGAACAACATGCATACGAGCTACATACGTACTACCCTATATACTTCAGTACATCTCACACGCAAAACAAAACCTTTGCAGTACAATGAAAACGCAGTATAAGACACACACAGTACAATCATAAGCAGTACAATATACACTAGATACAATACGAAGGCAGAAATATAAATACACAGTATAAATATGCAGTATAATAGTACGCAGTACAATTCTTGCGCAGTACAATACATCCGCAGTGCATCATACACGCATTATAATCAAAGCAAGTACAATGTGCTGTACTGCGAATGAATTGTACTGTAATTTATTGTATTGCGTACGTGTTTTACTGCGTATGCGTCGTACTGTGCATTGATTGTACTGAATATTTATTGTACTGTGCATGTATTGTACTGTATGTTCATTGTATTATCATGCGTATGTGATGCACTACGTATGTAAGGTATGCCCATGTATCTTCATATGTCTTGTATAGCGAATGTTCTTTACTGCGTATGCATTGCATCGGATCTGTTTTGTACTGCGATTGCAATGTACTGCTTATTTGGTATGGTACTGCTTGTGTATTGAATTGCTTATGTATTGCACCGAGTATATATTCCGCAACTTATGATTATACTGCGTATGTATTTTACCGCGTGCATGGTGTGATGGGTTTGTTTTGCACTCTGTGTGTGGTGTGCTGCATATTTTTTGTATTGTGGTTGTGATCTACTGCACACTTACTATACTGCTATTGTATTTTATTGCATGCGCATTTGGTTTAGTGCGTATGAATTGTACTATTTTCTGTAGTGTACTGCTATTGTACAGTTTGTTTGAATTGCTGATGTTCATTTGAATTGCTGCTACTCAGCAGTATGTTTGAGGTTTGGGAATGTTTCAGTGGCTATTGTAGAATTTGTTCGAGTAGTTGTTATGCAAAACCATATTTGCGTAGCTGCTATCGTTCCGTCTTCTACGTAGCAGTTATGCAACAGTTTTTTCGAGTGATTGTTACTCAACAGTTGGTTTTAGTGGGTGCTGCTGTACAGTTTGAATGGGTGGCTGGTATTCTTTTTTTATAGCTTCCTTTGTTGTTCGCTATTAGGAGTGGATTGTAAAGCTCCTTCCAAGGTGGTTGAGCAGCTGCTGTGGATTAGAATCTAAAGGTGAGTTTTTAAAATTTTTTGTTTGTTCATCTTTTTGTGTTTCTATAGTAAATTTGGATTACTATTGAGGATTATTTATAATAGTAACGATTATAATCAGATGTGAGGAAGTTTTTCCAGGCGAAATTCCATATCGCTTTATTCGATTATTTATTTATTATTATTTTTTTTTATTTATTATTTTTTTATTCCATTATCGCTTTATTTTTATAAAGTCCTTTTCCGTTGTTAAGTCCATTATCACTTTATTTTTATAAAGTCCTTTTAAAAAGTATTCTGGAAGTTCATCTAACGGAAAATACTGCTATATATTTTCCGTTGTTAAGTTAAGACAAGACAAGGTTAATAAGACGGCTTTTAAGAAGGATAGATAAGGTTCACAACGAAGTCTTCCGATTATATTTTTTAAGGTGAGTAGTATTCATATTCCGGATTGCTTGTTGTTTTATTCCGCACTTATTTTGGTGAGATAAAAGACTATTCTTCATGAAATCTTTCTTCTGGCAAGATCGTGGTCTTCTCAAGTCTTTTTCTAATGCATTGTGGAATCCTTAATTTGCGGTGTTCATAACTATGATTCGAGCTCAGTTGCCATCGGATTTGAATTGGTTGGTACTATAGAATAAGGCTCATCACTTTGCCTTGAAAGGGACACTTCGTAACATGTTTGGAGTTATCTTTTAAAGTGAGCGCTCTAATTCTGCGGCATGTTTCGATCGAGGATTTGAATGGTTTGAATTATAAAGTCAGTGTTGTCCCTTTCTTATTCTTTGTGCGTATGTGACAGTCTATTAACGCAGGGGTGAGACCTGTCTGATAATCATACCAGTTTTCGATCATCAAAGATCTTTCGGAAGGTTTTGTTGAACTATTTATTATCTTAAACAAGACGTTGCGTTGTCAATATAAAATGCCCGTTTTTTTTTCATAAACATCAGTACTAATCTAGCTTTCCTGAGATAACGTAGATATTGATGGATGTTGTATTTAATGAAGTTTTGTTAAATTCTCCCATGAACAGCTGATTTTTCGAAAGTTACACTGAAACAAGTCTGGAGAAATGTGGACGGTGTAACCCAGTTGATTTTCAGTGGTGGTTAATTTTAGGTTTTAGGGTTGAATCAAAGCCTGCAAGACGTCTGCAAAAAGCCTTAGTTTGTTTTCAGAGATATAAAAATTAAGAAATTGTAATTATAGTGTTTTCCATGAATCCTTGCAAGAACCATGGATGCTTTTTGTTATCTGATCTTGTTTTTTTATTACTGATTGTTGATGATTTGGTACTACGTTGGATGCTAACGATTTTGGAGTTTGCATTCCTCCTGTTACAGCTTTTGTTATTTCTGTCGATCGGTCAGTGTATGGGCTTACAAAGTTTTGGTTCTCTGTCACTCAGTGGTAATTGGAATTAATTGGTAATTAATTTGGTTTCCGAATTAATAGTTTTTTTTTTTGAGTTGTGGATGATCTCGGAAGAAGGTTGCGGCGTCGCATCCCTTATCCGTTTGAGAGCTCTCGGGGTAGATCACGATTGACCGCATGATCAACCGTATGGCTTGAGGTTGAACATTATGTTTCTTGTACCGATGGTAGCTGTTGTGGCATTCCTTACCATTCCAAGCCATTGCTGGGTCTTGCGCGATTCTTTTGCAGTAGTTCTCTTCTGATGCTCAGCCCACCGTACTAGTCTTAGTATGTTAGTCGTGTATGATTATTGTATATATATTGTCTATAAATTGTTTATGTTTTGTAATTGGTTATTAGTGTAATTACTGTTTTATATATCCAGTGTGCTATTTTGAATTGTAAGCCCTCTAGTTTTCCCAACTAGTCTTTTCATTGCAAGGAGCACTGTTGTCGCTCTCATTCTGACTCCTATTATGTTTGAAGTCCAAGTTAGCTTACTATCCAAGGTTATTCGTAGATATTAGAGCTATTTTATCGAGCTTATATGTTTTGCTTCAACATTCTAAAGTGGAAACGGTTCCAGTTATGGCGCTTTATGTTTAACTTCAGCTTGTCGTTATTGATACGTATTCCGTTTATCTTCACAAAGTCGAAATGAAATGATAGTGTGGTTTCCATCCTGCCGTGTGTGGTTCCGGTTCCATATTCTCATATGGATGAGTGGAAGGTTCCCATGCTGTCGATATCGTGTTTTTGACGGTATCCTTAAGGTTTTCAACAATGGGAGTACTGAGCTTCGCCGTGTAAGTACATTTCATAAAGTTTATGGGGTTTTCCCCTGCGGTAGTTTTCATCTCCGTCAGTATTTCCGCCATCATTTGATTTGATGTGGTTCTATTTCAAATATTTGTAGCTTCCACTTCGAGATCGACAAAGAGCTCAACAAAGACAAAATCTTTGATGTACAGGATCCCATGTCTTCTGCTTATTACTTCAAGTCCTCTTGAAAGAGATGCGTGTTGGTTAGGATGAACTCTCGTTATATTCACGGTATCTATTCAATAGGCGTTCCAGAGTTTGCAGCATATAGAACCTTAAGTTGATACGTCGAAAATCCGTTGCTTTGTAGTGACTGGCCTTTGCCGGCGTTGGTGAAGACTGAATAATGAAGGAATTCTAAAACACAGGTTTAAGTATTCCTACAGTGAATTTTTTAAACCCGATATATTTCACTTGAGTTCTGAAACAATAATTTCTCTTTATTGTATGTTGCTTGAACCTTTGTTAGGTTAGTTGCGTGCATCGGAATGATGATATCTTTTCTACATTTAGATCTCATATCTTTTGTGAATGACAGATCTGTGTATGATCAATTATGGAAGGCCATTAGAGGACCCGATGACACAACACCTCCCAAGCCTGAGTAAGCCTGAGAACTATCCCTAGTTTGATGGACCGAATTTATTATTTTAAATTCCAAGTTTTGTAATTCAAAAAACAAAATTAAATTTATAGTTAAAAAGGAACCTGTTTTGGTTTTTTAAATATTCCAAATTTTTATTTTCAAATTTAAAATATAGGTATAGGCTTCTTTGTGCAATGGTTATTTTAGTTATTCCAATTCCAGTGTTTCCATGGACTTGCTTTTTGTATCTTTTCTAAACCTTCAAATGTCAACTGGTAGATTTCATTTGTTTGAAATCCTGGTACGATGGTTTGTTTGTTAATGTTTCTACTTCTGATTCATATGTTGTTCATAGAGTTGGATACGCACTGAGGAAGGCTGCAAGTAGTAGCCGAAATATATATTTGTAGTAAAATAAAAAATACTAGCTAATAGAAAAATATTCAACGTGTTTCTATTAATTCTAATAACATTAGCTAGAAAGCTCAAAAAAATTTAAAAAAAAGTTAACATTGAAGGATGGAATCTAACCATTGCGAGCCGAACAAATTCATCACACTAAAGAAAAGTATAGCATCAATCAGCAAAGATATTAGGTTTCTCAAACAATGCATTAGATTTGAGGTCACACCGCCAAGTCACAGAATCAAAGTACTCACCAAAATGGCAATAAATAGAACGAAAAAGTGGGAAGCGGAGATCATCCAAAGAAGTATCAATTTCCTGCGATCGAAATTGGAAACTAGGACGAAGGAAGCATACTTCTTGCATCTCAAGCTCGCATACAAATACAAAGACGAATTTCAAATATTCCTCACAAAAGTTAAGATAGCGGAAAAATGCCAACAGGAAAAGAAGAGAAAAATTCTGGACAAAAAACTAAAAGTACTCAAAAAGGAACAGGATAGGGAAACAAATTCAATAAGACCAGCAGTAGAGATAATTGAGGGATTCGTAGAAAACCATTCGTCGCAACAGTTTTCAAGCGAGCAGTTGAGATTTTTAAATAACGGATTAAAGTATGCAATCCATGAACCAATAGACAAAAGGGAAATAGTTGTGGACATCGAGGCAGGAATCAACAAAATAGAACTTACTAGAGGAGAAATAGAAGAAATAAGGAACGAAACCGGAAAAATATTGGAAAAACAGCAGGAAACAAAAAACCAAAAAGAAAGAAGGATGGTAAAGGAACTACAGGAAAAGCCAGTTTACTATCTACAAGCGGACAAAGGAAACAAAGTGGTGATATTAGATCGAGAAGTATACAACCAACGAATGCAAGAGAAGATCAACAACGGTCCATACAGGAAACTTAGACACGACCCACATCAGGATCTTGTAAAAAAAGTGGAAAAAACAATCAAGGAGTGTAAAAATGTATTAAGCGACGAGATTAGAAAGCTGAAGGTGCCCAAACCTTCGCTCCCGAGGATGAAAGGGAATCCAAAAATACACAAGCCGGGGAACGAAATAAGAGAAATTATCGCGGCCGAAAAATCACCAACGATCAAAATAGCAAAACACCTGGTTAAGGTTTTCAGGGCCATGAAGAGTCCAGCGGGCTATACAGTCAAGAATAACAAGGATTTCACCAACAAACTGAGAGAAGTAAAACAGCTAGAGGAGAATGAGACACTCATATCTTTCGACGTTAAAGCACTATACCCCAGCATTCCAATAAAAGAGGCGCTAAACGCTCTGGAGGATTGGTTGCTTCAACAAGAGAATGACTCAAGCAAAAAGAAAACCCGAGCATATATGCAACTAGCACGATTATGCATGGAGGAGAACTACTTTGTCTTCAGAGGGGAATATTATAAACAAACAGGAGGTGCACCAATGGGTATTCCATTATCTTCGTTTATCAGCGACCTTTTCATGAACAACATCGAAAGAAAGCTGGAGGAAGAAGGAAAACTGCCAAAACACTGGTTACGATACGTAGACGATTGCTTTGCGGTTATCAAAAAGGACGAAATACACAGAACACTGGAATACCTGAACGCGGCGCACAAGAAGATACAGTTCACATATGAAGTGGAAAAGGATGGGAAACTGCCATTTTTGGATATATTAGTCAAAAGGGAAGACATCAGTAGAGTTGAAATTTACCGAAAACCAACAGACACAATGCGGATCATACCTAACACATCAAATCACAGCGATCAACACAAAATGGCAGCGTTCAATCACTTAGCTCACAGGATGTTTACACTGCCACTCAGCAAAGAAGGCATAGAAAAAGAGCGAAATTACATCAAGAAGCTAGCGGAAGTAAACGGATACGAAAACAGAAGAATTAATCAATTAATCAGGAAAAAGCAGTGGAGGTTAGCACAAAAAGATACAAACCTAGCAAGAGAAAATGAAAAGAAACACAGAATACCAATGGGATACAACGAAGCCACGAAAAAACTTAAAAGGAGGATTAAAACGGCGGAAATTGTGTTTAGCAGCCGAAAGAATCAGTTGAAAAACAAACTTGGAACAACAAAGGGCAGCATAAATAAAATGGAGAAAAGTGGAATATACGAAATCAGCTGCAAGGAATGCTACAAAAAATACATCGGGCAGACAAAACGATCAGTGAAGATAAGGGCGGTAGAACACATCAGTGAGGCAAACAGAGCGAAGAAGAACATCAAAGCCGTTAAGCTAGCGGAAATTAAGTCGAAAGTAGCGGAACACATAATAGCGGAAAACCACAGGATCGACGTAGGAGACGCGAAAATCATACGCAGCACAAGGGATGTGAGGAAACTGGATGTAGAAGAGAGTATCGAGATCTACAAAAACAGAGGAGAGAATCTACTCAACGCGGACCAAGGGAACGGGTATACCTGGCTGTTCAAATATTTATGAGTAATTATAAGTAATAAAAATATCATTTAGGTTAAGTAGTCGGTAATTACATGTACGCTATAAATAAGGAACAAATTGAGGAACATTCTTTAGTTGGATACGCACTGAGGAAGGCTGCAAGTAGTAGCCGAAATATATATTTGTAGTAAAATAAAAAATGCTAGCTAATAGAAAAATATTCAACGTGTTTCTATTAATTCTGAAAATATGATCCCTAGTCCTTGTGTTATTCTGATATTATTGTGAGGTCGTAATAGAGTTCTCGAGCATATTTAGAGAATCTATCAATTGCTGTGAGTGCGTGTATATTTTTGACGTATAATATTTCTACGTTTACTATTCTCTAATGTCAGTGGGGTGTTCGGGAATTATCGAATTTTCATTTTTCTATGTCAGTCTTTAGGCAATTACCGAAAACACGAGTTCATCATCACATATTGCCAGTTGTTTGAACTTAGGCAGTACTTTGCAGTTTAATAAAAAAGTGACAGCTTCTTTAGAAACATTCAAGTATCAAAATTGTTGACAAAAACCAAATTAACGAAAGACACATTGAAACAAAACTGAAATTCGTTGTGAATTTCAAACAGAAAGCAAGCATTAGGGATCACGTGCTTTTTAGCGATTAACCTCTTTAAGGACGAATTTTTAAGTGAAAAAACCTTGATATAACTTTTCATTTTATTACGAGTTATTCATCTTATATTTGTCACAACTTGATAATACGAGAGAAAAATTAAAAAATTGTAAATTTTGACGAAAAAAGATAATGTCCGCATATGTGGCCATTCAGCGTAGAGTTCATCTATGAATGTAAGGTTTTCATGCACTCATGGCATACGGTTTCTCTACATTTTTCACTCATATAGCGATATATTCGTCTCGTATAATGCTTACCATGACATCGTGAGGGGGTGTGTAAGCTTATGCTAAACTTTCAAAGGATAATGTCCCATAAAACCTAGTCTACTTTCTGCAATAACTTTAATCCTGCTGTCGGAATTTTCAGATCGTTCAGAAATTGTACAGGGTCTACCTCGTTTTTTGTTACGTTCACCTATCTGTATTAGTCCTTTCGCCAGTGAGGCTTTGAACGCAAGAAGAGGCATCTTCTTTTCTTTATCGAAACTGAAGAGAATCCATGAATTCGTTATTGATATATTGAGCAATTGGAATGCAATCCTGTGATAAAACTTTTTGATCTTCAATGAGTGGGAATAGTGTGCCACCATGTGGTCAGATATATCCACACCACTCATGAATTTGTTATATTCGGTTACAACAAAAGGACTGGTTACTGTTATATATTATATTAAGTAGAGAATGTAAAGCAGTGGATTAGTTCTTCCTGGTACGAAGGCAAGTAAAGTATTTCCGAAGATAGCAAAAAGGCAACATGCAACATCGACATTTAGAAATTCGACATGATTGCAATATATTTAACGCGACTCCTTACAGTGCCTTAAAAAAATATATCGAACGAACAACAAGGATTACTCATTTCATCGGGGACCGGAAAAGTGTACCCAGACATTCGTATGAAAGCAAATTTCACTGAATAAAGATTTCAGGGAAAATTTCTCCCTTTCCAAAGGATTTGAACTCTTTGCGGCTAAAACAGTCTACACCAAAGCCGGTAAAAGTCAGCCATTACAAAGCAACGGATTATTGAGATACCAACTTCAGCCCCTTTTTTGCTCAAAACACTGGAAAACCTAAGGGATGGATAAAGAAAAAATACCGTGACCATTACGAGGGCTTCATCCCAACCAATAGACAGCAGTACATGAAGTAATGAGCAGAAAAGAGAGGATCCTTACAGGTTGGCATCGCTTCATAACTGAGTACTTACATTTAGCCAAATAGTTGAAGACCATAACGATAACGACCAAACGATATCATCAAACAAACGATATCGTCGACATGGGAAGCTTGCACTGATCCATACCAGGCCGGAACCATATCAGACTTGATGCCATCTTAACTTTTACTTCATTTCGAATTCGCGAATTTAAAGGAGTACGCATCAATACTGAGAAAACGAAACTTAAGTACTACAATGCAATCGTGCATACACCGATGGCTCTAAAACGGAGGAGAGATGAAATGCCAGAGCCTTCTTTCGATATCATCAGCGACGAAACCTAAAGTACTAACTCGACAGCCACATTTAGATATTCCAACTCTCCACTGGTTGGAACTGAACCGAAAATTTCTCAACCCGTATATAGACCGATGCTCAGAAATGTAATAAACCGTATCTATATAGATGCAAACTCTAAAATTCTTAGCATCCAGCGCAAAACCAAATCATCAACAATCAGTAATAAATAAATATAACAAATAATAACAAATAGGGTCCCTAGTTCCTGATACGAGTCGTGAAAAGCGCTACAATCACTATTTCCTGACTATTGTGTCTCTGAAAGCAAGGTTAATTCCAGACTTTGATTCAACACAAATATCTAACCTTAACCAAGAACTGAAAATCAAGACAATTTTCAATGTATTACTCTAAGCAGTTGCCAAAAACGCAAGTTTGTGGCATCAGCGAATCCTGAGAGATTATCCATGAAAACCTGCGTTATCTCAGGGAGATTCGATTAGTACTGATTTCTATGAAAAATAAACGGGCAGTTAATATTGACATCCCAACCTCCCGTTCAAGATAATAAAGAGTCTAACAGAACCTTCAGGGTGATAAATAGCCTGATAAAATAACATAGAGGAAAGATCCCTGATGAACGAGAACTGATATGATCATCAGAGAGGTCTAACCCCTTCGTCAATAAACTGCCACTAACACACAAAAAAATCAAAAAGGGACAACATTGACTTCCAATTTCAAACCATTCAAATTCTGGATCGAAACTTGTCTGAGACCTTAAAATTTCAATCCCAAATATGTTTCGAACTGCCCTTTTGAAGCCATTGCGTGAGCCTCATTCTTTTCAACATGCACTCAAGTGCATTCCACATTCATCCAAAAAACACTTCCATTGACCGATTTCAAAGCAAAAAAGCTTTGACTGACTTGAAAGGGACAGATATTGATAAATGCTGAAACCAAAGTCAACCAGTTAAATGGTATTTGTTGAAATATTCACCTGAAATTAAACCACGATAAATTGGTACCAATCCTATTCGATTTCGATAATAAAGGATGCAAGTGAAAAAGACACAATACGACTATATACCTATACGACTATATATATTTTCCTTTAGACAATTGGCTTTCGCGGTTCAAGGATATATCCATATGCCCAACACCACATGGCCAACACATCTACCACCTCCACGCAACTTACATGAAGCGTCAGTAATGAACAAAGAACTGTTGAACAGGTAAGAATGAACAAAACTATGCATATAAAAATGTGTGAACCCAAAGTTATCCAATCCAAAGTTACTACAGAAACACACGAAGTTTAACAAATAACAAACTGCAAAAACTCACCCTCAGACTCTAATGCAGTGCAGCTGCTCAATTACCGTGGAAAGGCTCTTCAATTCACTGACAATAGTAAATACTGAGCCTAAGAAAGCAATACCAGCCACACATTCAAACTGAACAGGAACACCAACTAAAACCAAGTGCTGAAAAGCTACTCAGCTACTCAAACTGATTGACAGTAGTTACTCAAACCACCTATTGAGTAGCACAAATATTCCCTTGAATGGCAGACACACAGAAAACAGTACGATAAAAGCTACACAAATAAAATTTTCAATAACAAATTTAGCTACTAAAATAATACAATAACACGTACTGAACCAAAATGTCGAGAAACAGCTTCTCAAACATCCTTTTGAGAAAAAAGTACTCAAAAAGTGAACAGTACAATTCATATGCAGTAAAACAATTACACGGTACAATATACAAGCGGTACAATACATATATAGCACATTCCATTCGCAGCATAGTAAATATGCAGCAGATCACAAACGAGATACAAACAATACGCAGCACACAACATTCGGAGTATAAAACATATCCATTACAAGCCGTACGCAGTACAACATTAACGTAGTACAATCACAAATAGCGCCGTATCTACTCGGTACAATACATAAGCAATTCAATACATACGCAGTTAGATACCACCAAAGTTGAACGTGGCATTCGCAGTATACAATATGCACGGTGCAATGCATACACAATACAACACATTCGCTGCAAAAATCATGTGAACACTCAACACTTCACTTATGCACTACAAAATACAAGGTGTAGAATACGATATCAGTACAACACACACGCAGTATGTCAAATACGCAGCAGATTACATATGCACTGTAAGCATTAACAATACGTAAGATATCCAGTACAATACATATATAGTACAATACATATTCAGTACAATGCATGCACAGAACGCGCATACGCTGTACCATAAACTGCAGTACAATTTATTCGCAGTACAATTCATTCGCAGTACAACACGTTGTACTTGATTATACTACATGTCTGATGTACTGCGTGTGAATTGTACTGCGCAGGTATTGTACTGCATATAAATTGTACCCCGTACGAATGGACCACATATTTCTTGTTCTACGTATATATTTTACTGCGTCTGTGTTATATGTATGTATTTTACCTAGAATATATTGACTGTGTGTGTGATGTTTATTGTACTGCGTATGTTTTCTATTGCTTATGTAACGTACTGCGTATGTTTTGAAGTATTTACGTATGGTAGTACGTATGGTAAGTATGTACCTATATACTTCATATGTACTGAATTGCGTATATATGCGTAAGAATTGCACTTGGTATGTTTTCTTAAGCATATGATTGTACTGGTTAAGTGTTCTACTGCGTACGTGGTGTAATGCGTACGTTTTATACTTCAAATTTATAGCGCTCTGATATGGTTTGGTTTGTACTGTGTATGTTAACGAAAACAACATTTTGAACGAAAACAACATTTTATTCATTGGCAGATATTACATAATTTGTCTTAATCCTAGCAAGAATAGTTCTTAAAATATCTTAACTCTAACAGTCTTTACTTATTCTAGAGTTTTATTTATTGGTTGTGTATTTATTAAAGTTTGCAGTTTATGATTAATTATCTGAAATTGGAAGGAAAGCCAAACAAAACCTCCCCAAACTGGTGTCTGTGGTGAAGAAATAAATAAGTAAATAAATTCTATTTACAAAACAATTTTCCTTCAATGAGGACTTAGTGGATGGGTGTTTGGTGTGTATTGAGATGTGGAGTAAGATTTGTTGTACCAGGATATTCGTTTCGCTTGATCAAAGATTCTTCCTTGATCAGCGAGTAGGCGGAGGGATTGAGGTATTTGGTGGCGAACAGTCAACTGGAGTGTGAGGTCAGGGTCTGTGTTCATGATTTGTATGATGAGAGGGTTTGGATGATACGTCGCTTTTTCAAGAAACCGTAGGAGTTGGTCCATGAGGATTGCGTCTATTCTACGAAGTTACGCGGTTTCATACAGGGTTTGGTTTGATATGTGTTTCTGGGGGTCATCTTCCTGCTTGAAAATTCCGCAGCAGTGGCGGAGAATTTGTCTCTCTTTGCGGCGAATCCTTTCCATCTGAGATGGGGGTAGATCACACCAGAAGGCAAAACCGAAGGTGATTAGTGGTCGGATGAGGGATTTATAGCATAGGAGCTTCACCTTTTTGGGGAGTGCGGTGCGTACGTGCATGAGCGTGGACAGGGCTTTAAATGCGTACGTGGCTTTTTGTAGGACCGTTGTGATGTGGGTGTTTGGGGAGAGTTTTTGATTGATAAGGATGCCCAGGTAGGCTACTTGTGGTTTGGTTGGGATTTTCTCTCCGTTTAGGAGTAATTGGACTTTGGTTGAGTCCGATCGGGCTTTCTTGGTTAGTCGAGCTTTGCCATATATGACTATAGTCTCGCACTTGGAGGGATTAGGGATCAGCTTCCATTTAATGAAGTAATTGTAGAGGGTGTTGAGGTAGTGATTGAGACGTTGCTGGCATTGAGGAATGCTCAGTGCTGAGTGATATATAATTATATCATCGGCATATTGTAGAATGTGGATAGGTGATAGCGACTGTAGGGGAGTTGGAATATCGACAGTATAAATGGAAAAGAGGGTGGCTGAGATGACTGAACCTTGTGGGATTCCTGCTGGCATTGATAACCAGGAAGAGCGAGCGTTCGGGAGTTTTACTGGGAATTTCCTGTCAGTGAGGAAGGACGAAATTAGTTTGCTGAGGTGCGAATGGAAGTTGAAGATGCTGACAAGTTTGGAGACGAGACTTTTTGCCAGACGGAGTCGAAGGCTTTCTGAATGTCTAGGAGGCAGGCAACTGTAGGGAGGTTTTTATTTGCACTAATCTGGATGTGCGTTTTCAGGGTAAGTAGAGCATGATCTACTGAATGTGAAGGTCGGTTGGCGAACTGAAAGTTTGGAATTATGTTGAAGTAAGAGCAGTGTTGATCAATGTACGTTTTGATAACGGTTTCAAAGATCTTGCTTGTTGTGGAGAGCAATGAAATGGGTCGGAAGCTGGATGTCTCTAGTGGATTTTTGCCTTTTTTAAGGATCGGTGTAATTGTGGCGTTTCGCCAAGCAAGCGGGAAGTATGCATTGAGGATGCAGTGGTTGAATAGTCTGGAGAGAAAAGGGCTTATTGATTTAGCGGACTTTTTGAGGAAAATGATTGAGATTTGGTCGGGACCTGTTGATTTTTTGTTTTTGCGAGAGCGGATAATGTTATGGATTTGTGTGGGTGTGGTGAAGTGTATGGTTTCACAGTCACGTATGAAGTTAATGGGTTTTGCGAGGGGGTGGTTGAAAAGGGAGATGTGAGGGTTCGTGGGTTGATGAAAAGTGGGGTTGGGTTGTAGGGAGTCAGTGGTGGCCTTGATTGCACAGTCCATGTTAGGATCTGATAAGTGATCAGAGGTGAGATGTGTGGTGAGGAAATGATCGGCTAGCATTTCGGCCTTTCGTGCGGGCGATACGTTTTGGGGGAGTATATATGTATGGTGGTGGGAGGGTTTAGAGAGTTGGGGGCATGATTTTCGGAGTTCTTGAAAGGTATTTTGATTAAGTTGTATGTTAGATAGGCGTAAAGTGAGATGTTGATGGCAGAGGTCCTGGATACTGGAGCGGATATGGTAGTCTAACTGTCGGATTTGGTCGCGAGTATAGGTATTGTTGGGGTTAAATGGGTTGCGGAACAGACGTCTTCGAAGGGTTCTCTTAAGTCGAATATCGTCGATGAGTTCAGGGGGTAGTGTTAGTAGGGAATTGTAATTGAGGATTCTTTTTGGAATGAATTTCTCAGTGATTTCGTGGATAAGGGCAGTGTATGCGGATATAGTATCGTCTATTGATTGGTTCGAGATGGAATTGGTATCAGGTGGGATGATGGATTTAAGCTTGTTCGAGAGGTGTCGGTTTAGTTTCTTCCATTTAACATTGTGGAAGTCGAGGACATAAGGAGGGTTTTCTGTAAGTGGATGTTCGTGGAGTTTGATTTCTAGGACTACGGCATCGTGGTCGCTAATGCCCGATATCGTGGGAAGGAAAGGTTGTGTGGTTGGATGGGGTTTGATTGGGAAATCAAACCCCATCAAACTTACTAAGAAAAGGTCAAGGTATGATGCTCCTTGTGGATAGGTTGGGCTGATAGGTGTTTGTAGGGAGACTTGAAGAGGTATTGAGTTCCTGGAATACCAGTGGTGAAGTGGGTTGGTGCTGCGATTTAGCCATAGGGGATGTCTCGCGTTGAAGTCGCCTCCTATAATAATGTCAGATTTCTTATTCTCAGTCATGGGGTGGTTCTTTATGAAAGTTAAAAGGTGATTGAGGTCAGCTTCGTCGAGTTGTGACTCGGGACAGTAAATTGATGAACTGAAGAGTACGGTGTTTCGGGTTTCGATGGCAATTGTGGTGGCTTCGAAGGTAGATTCGTCCCGGCAGGGTGGGAAGAGCTGGGTGGATTTAAATTTCGAGTGGACGAGGATTGCAGTGCCGCCTGCACCGTGAGAGTCTCGGCGATCAATTCGAAAGAGGTTGAATGAGGGGAAGTGTGGTCTGTGCCGTGGTGAGGTTTTGGCTTCACATAGGAGGACGATATGTGGTTGGTGGGATTGAAAGAAGATTTCGAGTTCATGACGGCGTGCTCTACCGACAATTGAGTTGATGTTGAGCTCCATTATCTTAACATCCATCAAGGGACGCGATAAATGAGCACATCAATATTTTCTTTTCAAGTGGATTGGTGGTTGAGTTGTAGGCGGGGAGGAATTGATGCATTTTCGCAGCAAGTCCAGTAATGTTCATCCCAAAAAGGGAAGATATTTCTGTTTGAAATAATGAAGGTGGCGAAGTTTTGGATGGGAGGTTAGTTTTGGATGGGAGGTTAGTTTTGAGAGCTGCTGCGTAAGAGACTCCTGATTGGGTGGGGTTGTTGGTGATTGAGGGTTTCATGTGGGTTGGTACTGTGTATGTCCTTTATTGATTATGTTTTATACATCATATGTGCTGTCCTGTGTTTGTTTTGTGCAGCGTATGTGGCTGCTGTTGCACAGTTTATTTGAATAACTACTGTTGTATTGTTGAAGTGTTGGTTTGTGAAGCTGATATTAAAATACTGATATTAAAATATTAAAAAAAATTGAATTGAGTAGCTGCTAATATAAAGCTTGTTGTCGATGTAGTAAGTTTAATCAGAGTTTAACCAGAGTTTAACCATTTCGCACTAATACTAATTTTTTTAACGAAGGTTTTGTTAAGTAATGAGTCGAATTTATTGTAATAACCAATCCAGCTAAATATGATGGCGTCTACGATTCAAGACCCACTGAGGTGTTGTTTTAGGAACATTTATGAATTAGGCTTTTATGTCTGTGGTGTTTCATAGTATTCGAATCAACATTCAGAAGTCTTTTGGTTGTTTGTTTTCGAAATTTTAGGAAGATTTTTTTGCCTAGCATAACATTTTCAAATTTTTCCCTTCATGTATTCGCTAAGCATTTTTTATTTTATTGATTTTAAAGAAGTTTTTGATTCTTGTTTTTGTATTCGGAACTGCTCTAAGTTTCCCGCGGCTCAAGGGTTTCCCCCCTTTTTTGTCCTCGTTACATTCCGTCCTTCCCCGTCGCTTCCCTTGTTTCTGACCGTAGACGCGTTTATGGGTGCGCCACTTCGATATGATGTTCCGCTCTAAGTTTGGCGGTCTCAAGTGTCCTTTTCTCGGGAGTTATTTATTTTGAGGGGGTTTTATGATTTGGTCCCATGCTTCTTTGTTTCCTGTTGTCGTATGGTATTATTTTTGATTTTTGCAGAGCATTTCTAGCAGCACGAAGATTATATCCGAATGAATTAATGCTTGTTTGTTCGCTTGCGATGCGTCCGGCAAATGTTTTTTTGTATGTATTTTTCCATGTTTTCTTATGCGTTTATCCATCTTTTTTTCCTCTTTCTACTGCCTAGTAAGTGGTATTAGTTATGGTGCTGAGCACATTAGCCTGCGTTTTCCGATCTTGATGCCTAATGGCAGGTTATTGTCTGTGCCCCTTTGAGGTCACTATTGCTTGGCTTAGTTAGACTTGTTGACTTATAATGATTTGTTTTCTGGGATTGAGATGTGGATGATCACAGGTCCGCCTTGGCTAAATCAAGGAATTTACCCAGTTGCCAGATAAAGTTTTTTTTGTTTGATTTAAAGATTGTATCTACTGAGGAAACTTCTTTTAGAAGAGAATTTGTTTCTCAAATCGTCAAAGTAAGAGCAACTGAAGATTTGATGTTCAAGTTCATTTCGACTGTTGCATCAACTACAATGGTCGGATGAGCTTATTTTTGCCTTATTAATCTTTAAGATAAAGTCATCCGCATAATGTAGGAGGGTTTGTAGTTTGTTTGTATTGATGTTGAATAGTAAGGGACTTAGAACGTATCCTTGAGGAGAACGGTTATTTATTTCTGTGTAGCTATTTTCCAGAATAAGGATTCTGAGCTTGAGAAAGTCGAGTATCCAATTAATGTAAGGTCCTTCGATATTGTTATCCCTGAGGGTCTGCATTTGATCTTTGATGTCTACCTTCTCGTAAGCGTTCGACACATCGCAGTTGATAGCCATGTCTTTGAGTTGTTTACTTCTGGCTGTTTTATAGAGAAGTTTATTGATACACTGGTTCACTGATCTTCCTTGTCTGTATGCAAAGCTGTTGTCACTGAATAACTCTTCTCAATGTGCTTGCTGATTCTGATCTCGATGATGCTTGTCATCATTTTCATTGGAACGCAGAGGAGTTGGACGTTAGCTTTGCTGCTGCTAGGACGTTAGCTTTGCTGCTGCTAGGACTGCTGCTAGTCCTCTTGAGAGCGAACAGGAGAAAAGGCGTAAAGAGAAAGTTGAGCCAGAAAAAGAAACGCCACAAAGAAAAGACGCCTTCCAAGTCGTGATATCTAAGGCGGCCAAAAAATCCGCAAAACGCAAACATAGGCTTAGCCAACAAACAGTGCCTGTTCAAACAACGACAAATACCGTGGACAAACCAGTAAGAAAAAAGCGAAGAGTCCTTGGGGACGCCATTTTTGTGAAGCCCACCGACGGAAGGAGCTATTCTGACGTTCTACGCGATATCCGCAAGAATGTCAAGCCGGAGGAAACAGGGACGATTATTAAAACTCTACGATCGACGAGGTCCGGAGGGCTACTCGTCGAGTTTGGAGCGGACTCCTCCGATAAATCGATATTCCGCGATAAAATAAAGGACGTCCTTGGGGCAAAAGCCAACGTCTCTACCTTGGAGCCAAGAGCTTCATTGGAAGTAAGGGACCTGGATTGCATCGCCGATCCGGCTGAGGTCGAAGAAGCCATTGAAAAAGAGTTCCCTGGAATAACCCTCGTAAAATTAAAGCTTTCTCCAGAGAATCGCCCAGGGCAAAGGCTTGTCATACTCGACGTAACGGAGAAAGATGCTGCACAACACCGGGCCAAAGGAAAACTAAAAATCGGCTGGGTGGTGTGCAGAATTCGCCGCCGAGCCATCCCAGTTCGATGCTACAGGTGCCTTGGATACAAGCACACCACTTCGAACTGCAAGGGCCCTGACCGTAGTATGCTTTGTTTTAAGTGTGGAGCGTCTGGGCATAAGATAAATGAGAGCCCTGAGAGAGGAGGAGCGTTGAGGAGACTTCAGCCCCAGAGCCGTTGAGTGGGGCATGTCTCAAACCGATTCCAGAGGGCAACGCATTCTGGACATGTCGGCGAGGACTAGATTGGTGGTTTTAAATGCCAGCAATGTACCTACCTTCCGGCGCTGAGGCTGCGAAGGAACAATCCCAGATGTGATATTCGCCTCGGAGTCCCTCGCTTCGACGACGCTGAACTGGAGAGTACTCGAGGATTATTCAGTGTGTGACCACCAATACATCGCGTTTGAGATCGGCGATACCACTCCTCGCTCGTCTCAACGATCTTTCACTCCCGGGTGAAATATCGGAAATATGGACGTGGTGAATTTCGCCAATGTGATTCTGAAAGGTGGAACGACATCGGGGTGCCCTTCGGGGAGCGGAAGGGCTGGAGTCGAGGGAATGGTGGAGTCAACGATGAACCTCATCACTTCTGCCTGTAGCTCATCTATGCCTCGATGGATGCTTCGATACGACATGCTTGCTGTACATTGGTGGTCAAAATACATCGCAGACAAACGAGGCGAATTTCACAGACTTCGGCGTGCAGCTCAGCGCTCGAGAAACGTAGAGGAAGCATCCAATAGGACAGCAGCATACAGATCAGCGAGGAAAGAACTCCGAAGACTCATCAATGAGAGTAAGACACGCTGCTGGCGAGAACTTGTGGACGATGTGAACAGGGATCCATGGGGGCTCGACTACAAGGTAGTGCGGCGCAAGCTCGGTACCTCACGGAAGCCGTGTTTACTTCAAGCAGACAAGATGGACGGCATACTGCAGGAGCTTTTTCCAACTCATCCTGTCCGTGTTGATGCTGCCCACGAGGTCGACTCAGGCGAATGTCCATCGTTCACTTAAAATGAGCTGGGGGATGCGGTGCTTTCTATGAAACCTCGAAAGGCACCAGGACCAGACGGCATTCCAACCGAGGTGCTACAAATGGTTTTCCACGTTTGCCCTGATATGCTACTCAATGCTACTCAGATGATATAGCAGCAATAGTCGCCGGATGCACAGTTGAACATGCGCAGCGCAGATTGGGAATGCTAATGCGTCAAGTGAGGGAATGGATGACCACCCGCGGGTTCAGTTTGGCGCTAGAGAAAACCGAGGTGGTCATTCTCACGAAGAAAATAATTCCCACGGTAATTCCTTTTCAGATCGGAGATGCGACTGTTGAGTCTAAACTTGCCATAAAATATTTGGGACTATTGATCGATTCCAAAATGAGCTTTTCGGAACAGATCAGGGCAATGGTGAAAAAGGCCGCGATAGGCGTCTCAGGTTGAAGTCGACTAATGTGCAACATCGGTGGGCCCACACCGAGCGAACGCTGACTTCTCATGAATACTGTACCGTCAGTGCTACTGTACGGCTCTGAGGTTTGGGCCGGAGCTCTCAGTAAGGAGCTGTACCGAAAGCCCTTGGTCCAGGTACAGAGACGAGGAGCTTTGCGGGTTGTGTCTGCATACCGCACTGTCTCTGAGTCGGCGGTTTTGGTGATCCAGGAGTGATACCCATCAGCCTCCTTGCTAGAGACCGACGGTGAATTTATGACCGAAAAGTGGAGGGTTCAAGATATGCTGTCAATCGAGAGGAGAGGCAGCGCACAATACTCGAGTGGCAACAGTCCTGGGACGGTGACTCAAATGGCCGCTGGACTGCCCACCTTATAGGGGACATGGGATCGTGGCTGAATCGAAGGCACGGTGAGACTGATTATTATCTTACCCAGCTCCTTAGCGGGCATGGGCATTTTCAGTCTTGTCTGCACAAGATTGGCAAATCACGGTCCTCAGACTGCATTTTCTGCCCAGGGGAAAGGGACGACGCATGTCACACCTTCTTCAACTGTAGAAGGTGGAACAGGATGCGGCAGGACTTGTGGGAGGTGATGGGAGAGCTTTCTCCAGACAATCTGGTCGGAGAAATGCTGAAAAGTTTCGACAAATGGACCTGTGTGGTACATTACTCTTCTTTCCAGCAGTCCTCCTCCATCCTGCCCCCTCTCGCTGGGGGGAGATTTCTCTAGGCTGACGGCGCTCTAGGGCGAAGTAAAAAGAGGCTTAGCCCGAAGTAATGTGTCAAACGGTTCCAGGCTACAACCTCTTGACAGGGGGGGAGGGGAGGGGGTGTTAAGTGGGTAGTCTGATAGCATGCGCTCCTAGGAGTCCCACCCGTCGGGCGTAAATTGCCTTCACCCCCCAAACCCCCCCCCCCCCCAAAAATGGTGTTAGTTACGCATTTGAAAATAGCAGAGCCGCATCTGTATTTTCCGCTCCAAATTCTGCGTCTTCCTAGAAAACGTAATAATATCTTTTGTGACAAAAATGTTTTCAAACGGCTTTTAAAATATCAATATCATATCAATTATTGAATGCTTACATTAAATCGCGTTTCACAAACAGTATCTTTACTGATTGATGCATGGAAACCGTTTGATGCAGATGTCCCTGGAATTATAATATGTTGATATATTTCCTTTAAACAAAAAAAAAAAATATGGAAGCAATGATAGTGTAAAATATAAAGTAGATTATAATATATTTTATACTCACACCATCCTGGATATTGAAACAAAATTCTCTATATTCGATGCCTATTTAATTCGGTGTCCTCAGTTCATTGCCCTATTAGATAAATAATTAGCTAGGTATAAATCTTTAAACTGTCAAAACACAAACTAAAATTTTAACTGGCTGCGAAATTTCCGGTAACCGTTCCGTTTTACAACTTGTACCAGTTTTAACACCATTTTCTCCCTGCAGCGACGAACACTGTGCTCTGAACATTTAATGATTGACAATTGTCATTAGTTGACAGCAAGCGCCACTTGCATCACTTATTCTCATTAACGTTGTCTTGTTCTTACATGTTCTCCTTCGTTCGATTTTAATACGCTCACGTACAGTGTACGTGTGCCATATAGCTCTTCCTTTAGTTTTAGTTCATTGGTGTGTACTGTATAGTATACGTACTACACATACTAGAACGTATTGCAACAGATATGCAGTACATCGAATCGGTTATACCACAATACGTAGGTAATTGAAAACACACGTAGTACAATACATACACGTACATAATATACGTACATATACGTACATTCGCTGTACAAAGCATATGCAAAGTTGTTGTAAGAAATTGTACTGCAAACTGAGAATCAATATTATCAATATTAACAAACAATATTAAGGTTACAGTACTTTTTTTACAGTACTTTTTTTTACAGTACAACTTTTTATTACAATTTTGATACAATATTTTGATTACAGTACAACATTTTAGTACAATTTTGGTACAATATTTTGTTTACAGTACAAAAATTTTGGTACAATATTCAATTTGCAGTACAACTTTTTAGTACAATTTTGGTACAATATTTTGTTTACAGTACAACACTTTTGGTACAATATTCAGTTTACAGTACAACTTTTTAGTACAATTTTGGTACAATATTTTGATTACAGTACAACATTGTACTAAAATTTTGGTACAATATTCAGTTTGCAGTACAACTTTTTAGTACAATTTTGGTACAATATTCAGTTTACAGTACAACTTTTTAGTACAGTATTGGTACAATTGTATTGTATTATTATTGTATTGTATTTTTTTGTTTTATTGTTTACATATATTTTTATATTTATTGTATTATATTTCATTGTATTGTATTATATTGTATCATTATATTGTATAAATACAATATTGGATAATATATAAGTACAATATTGGTACAATGGTTGCAGTACAATAATTTTGGTACAATTCTCAGTTTGCAGTACAATTTCTTAGTACAGTTTTTCAGCGATTCTCAACTTTTTAGTACACTTTTGGTACAATATTTTGTTTAAAGTACAACAATTTTGGTAAAATTCTCCATTCGTGAAAAACTGAAAATGGTGCTTATTTCAGGTTTCTAAGAATCTTGAGAATGCGTTTGGCCATTCCGCATTTAATAATATTACAATGGGGTTGGAACCATCTTTGTATGCTCACAATCCTTCCAAAAAATTATGACCGTTCGTATTCGTTATCGATCGTTTTCAATCCGGTTATCGTTTAAATATACTGAAGAGGGTAAGAAGAATAGTTCTCGATGCAGGAAACTTCGAAACTGAAAATAAAAATGTTTTGTACAGTGCTCGGCCTACGCTCAAGGACAATGAATTTCGATAATTAGTTAATTAGTTAATAGTTAACACCACGAGGTGTGCAAATATAACCAAGTAGACTATATAAAATAATTAAATATAATATCATAATGAAAAGCCAAAACAATAAGCAGTGCATGAATTTTATTGCCTATAGAGTAAGAGAAATTAGAGTAGAAATAGAGTAATAGAAGTTCAGATTGCTTGGAGTTCAGATGGTTGGAATTTTCACGACGATTATTTTTATGTTTTAACATCCTTTTGACTCTTTTTGTGAAAATTTAATCCAGTGCCAAGGATTAGAATAAAATATAGTATTCGGGCTTAATTAAATAATAACACTTTGAAATGATTGAATGAATCATAGTTCGATGGAAACGAGCGTGGAGAGGAGAGTACACTGACAGGACAAGTGAACAAGAACTGTTCTTGGCTTGTTGTAGTTAAGCCTGTTGTAATTTTTTCTTTTAAGGGGGGAAGTCCATGTAGAAGCCCCAAAATCGGTCATTTTTAATAATATTTTTAACGATGATAAAATAATTTTATTGTTCTTAAATTTTAACACAACTTAAATGAATCTTTTTATTATCGAAACACAAAAATATTTTTTTTTCAATTCAAAATGGTGGCTCAGTATGATTTGTTGTCTGCTGCCTCCGATGCGAGGTCCCAAACTGCTCCAGTTGTCACTCATTAACCATTGACCTGAAACACAAAAATGAAAGTTTTTTTTTAGGACATATGAACATATGACATATGAACGGAAAGGATGAACCTATAAAATAAAATAAAAAAGTATAAAATTCAATATAAAATAAACCTTTAAAAAAATGTCAGAATTTAGGGCTATTTTTGACATTTTTGACCCCAAACAAATATTTTATGAACTTGGAATATCTGAAATTTTAGGTTTATCCTTCCGATATTAATGTAAAAAAAGGCCTCGAAAAATTTCAGCCAAATCGGTCAATAACTTTTTGAGTTACAACACGAGCAGTTTTGAAAAATATAATTTCGAGATAATCGCATTTAAAGTTGAAGTACAGGAAAATGGCCAGTTTTAATTACTTACCGATTAATCGGCAATACCAGGTCCATACAACAGTCCTTCCTCCTCCTCGAAAAGCTGATTTCCTTCCATTTGTTGTTGGCTGCGAGATGTACGAGCATCTTTGGTTTCTGAAAGGCTCTTACGATTCTGTCGGGTTATTCGCGCCTGGTCTGTATTATAAGCAAATACTTTAGCATAAGTGCCAATAGTCAAATTCAGAAGGTTCATTATTCTTAATACTGAACTAAAACCTTCATTAAATATCCCAGCAGCAATGTATACCGAGATTTCAACTACTTTTAGTCCAGAATGCAGATGTTTTGGTGATAATCGCCAAACTGTCGCGTTAAAACTTTCATTCGCGTTCTGCGTATGACCACCCAGGCATCGCTCAAGCAAATCATCTTTGGACAAATCTTCGTATACATATTGGTAAAAGATGTTTTTTTATTTCTCCACCAAGTAATGAAGCTAGGGCAGGGCGTGTTTCCAAATTGCTGGAAAGAGGCGAGGCTCGTGCTGATCCACAAGGGGAAGGGGAACGCGGAGCAACCATATACATATCGGCCCCTATGTATGCTGAAAGCCGCTGGGAAGGTACTCGAGAGGCTCATTAGAGAAAGACTTGGAGAAGCCATTCCAACTGCCGGGGATCTGTCTCCTCGGCAGTACGGCTTCAGGGCTGGTCGATCCACAATTGGTGCAAGAGCAGAGGTAGTGAGTGCGGTCCAGCAGGCAGAAGCCCACAATCATTACTCGAAACGAATAGTACTGCTCATAACTATAGATGTGAGAAATGCCTTCAACTCTGCTAGATGGGCAGATATTCTTCGTGCTCTGGAATATTTCAGGGTGCCGAGGTATCTGATGCGGATATTGAAAGACTACCTCAAAAATCGGAAACTCATCTATGACTCGTTGGGAGGCCGGCGAAGAATTGATTTGACATCAGGGGTCGCGCAAGGTTCCGTTCTGGGCCCGGAACTCTGGAATGTCTCGTACGATGAGCTTTTGAGGCTGCAGTTACCGGGGGAGTCGCGCCTGTTTGGCTACGCAGATGACGTAGCAGTACTAGTCGCCGGACATACTGTCGGACAGACGCAGCTCAAACTGGATGCGGTAATACGCCGAGTGAGCGAGTGGATGACAGACCGTGGGCTTAGCCTAGCGCTGGAAAAGACCGAGGTTGTTGTCCTCACCAAAAAGAGTATCCCTCGTGTTATGCCGGTTCGGGTGGGGGAAATGATCATCGAGTCAAAAGAATCAATCAGATAGCTTGGCTTGATGATTGACTCGAAGATGAGTTTTTTCGAGCAGGTTCGAGCGTCAGCAGATAAGGCCTCCGTGCGGGTATCGGCGCTAAACCGCATTATGGGCAACACGCAGGGGCCAACCTCGAGCAAAAGACGTCTACTGATGAGTGCAATGGAGTCAGTGCTCTTGTATGGCTCCGAGGTTTGGGCTGTTGCTCTTAATAAAGAGACGTACCGAAGACGTCTGGCACAGGTGCAGAGGCAAGGAGCTTTGCGGATAGCTGCTGCATACCGCACTGTCTCTGAACCTGCAGTGCTGGTAATCTCGAGGGTGGTTCCAATTAAATTACTTGCAGACGAACGGAAACGTGTATACTCACGTAGGGGGGAGTCGGCGAGAGAAACCGTCAGCCGAGAGGAACGGAGAAGAACCCTTATCTTATGGCAGCAAACATGGGAAAACGAAACGCGAGGCAGATGGACCGCACGGCTGATAAGTGACTTGGGGCCGTGGTTCTACAGAATGCATGGTGAGACTGATTATTATCTGACGCAACTACTCAGTGGTCACGGGTATTTTCAGTCTTACCTGTATAAGATGGGAAAAACACCATCCCCAACTTGCGTGTTCTGCCCGGGGATGACGGATGACGCATGCCACACGTTCTTTGCGTGTAATAGATTCACAAGACTCCGTTCGCATCTCTCGGAGAAAATTGGCGTAAATGCAATCAAAGGACAATTGGAATTGTGTGTCGCATTACGTACGGACAGTACTTATTATAAAGAAGGGCATGATGGATTGCTTGGCGAGCGAGGGAACATCTCTGTAACGCAATATTATAGTAACTAATCACAATTCCTTCCTATCCAACCGTGGAGAAAGAGAGATTTCCCTTAGCCTGACGACACCGCTAAGCGATGATTAATGAGGCCTAGTCCGAAGTAATGTGACAAACAGTTCCAGGCTAGGTTCTCGGTGTGACAGGGGAGGTGTTTAGTCGGTAGTCCGGTAGCGGGGGAGTCCGACACTCAGGGCGTAAATAGCCTTCACCTCCCAAACAAAAAAAAAAAAAAATGAAGCTAAATCTTCGTTTAGAGGATCTTGATTTAAAGCAATAGCGTTCTGCCACTTGCACCAGCTATCAACGCCTATTGGGCAGTTTTCATGTTGTTCATGTTGTTTCTCTTTAGTAGAAAAAATATGATTATAAGTTGCCATTATGGCTTTTTTCATCTCGCCAACAATGTTGATATTTCTCTGAATACTCAAACCATAGTATTTTGTTAATTTTTTCACAACTTTATCAGTTAGTTTTCCTCTTCCTGAAAGTTTCTTTTCTTTTCTTATATTTCTAAGTCGAGAACCCATTCTTTTTTCTACATGACCAATACATTCACTCTTCACAACTGGTAACTCATTACCGTAAGGCTCTAAATCTAGAATAGCCTTGAATGTTTTCTAATCTCCGTCGCCAATGCAGTTACCATATTTTACTCCGAACTTTTCTTCAGCAGTCGAGAACATTTCTTTCATGGCATCGACTTCCATCTTTCCTGACGAACCTTCGTGATTTTTTTGACACTCATTCTCGTGATACTCAAACCACTTACAGAATTCTTCTGTATGAGTCTTGTTTTTCCAGTAATTACAGCCTTGACAGTAACTACTTTTTGTTTTCAAATCAATGACTTTCACAATGACACCGTACTTTGATTTGAAACCACGTTTTTTCCAGGTGCCATCTCCAGATACTTTTAAAATATTTCTTTCTCTTCCTTGCTCGACATTTTTTTCTACCTCTTCTTCCACTGCCTTCTGCGATAGTAATTCAAAAGATGATTTAGCTGCATTATAAATGTGTCCCTCGATGTTAGCGTAACAATGTTTACTCAAACCAGTGCATAAGCCCATCAGGTTACAAAATACATTTATTCCTTCTCTTGCAACACCTAAAAGTCTCATGACAAACACTAATTTTCGATTTATTTCAAATCTGTGTTGATAAAAGGTCCTGAATTTATTTTTTTATTACCACATGGACACGTGACAACAATTTTAAAACCAACACTCACTGAATTTTATCTTCTGATTACATACCAAGCACTTCACAATTTCAGACAAAGCTGTAAACACTGTAAAAAATTCAATTATTCTGTACCCGTGCAAAGGATTAGTTATTATATCTTCACTATAACGAGTCTACAATTTTTTTCCATTGACACTGTCATTATGGCTTGTACTGGCTTCAAATTTTTCACCTTCCTTTTCGGTAAACTGATTGCCAAGATATTTTCGTTTTCTGGGGTTATTTCGTGCAATATTGCCTCGCGTACCTTTTTTATAATTCGGCATTTTTACGTTCCGAAATCAACTGAACACGATGATTTCTCCGGCTAAACTACCTATATTTCTCGACTAACCTTTATTCGTATAGTAATATTACACGTGTACAGGAACGTAAATGTAGATATATATACTTACATATATACTATAATATAAAGTATTATTTCCAGGTATGGGACAAAAGAAGTTTTTTAAGTTTTTATAATGGAGATAGCCCTTTTGTCTGAAGCGCTCCGACTACCTGGCTCGCTACTTTACAATACGTACTCCGGCCCGCTCCATTATATTAGCTGTAACTTCGTAAATATTCGAGACTTTTTTATTTCGTCTCGTCAGTACACGCTCAACACAGTATATTTTTTAGATTATCGAAAAAAAATCGATATTTTGAAAATTCTATATGAACTTTCCCACTTAATTATCCCCAAAGAAAGAAGTCGAACGGTGTCAAATCACGAGGTCGTACCGGGCAACTAAAACGGCCACGACATGAGATAAAACGGTCTTTGAATTTCTCACGCAAAAAACCCATTGTTTCGTTGGTTGTGATGCAAGTAGCACCATCTTGTTGGAACCACATATCATCCACATGCTGGATTTCTGACGCCAGACGATTTTTCAAAAAGTTGGATATAACTGCTTCTATCACTGGTTTAGATGAAGCCCTCATAAAGCGATTCAGGGTTATCCTTCAATGTCTTTTATCGGGATACGAAATCGATGCAGAAAAGTTCAGCGATTACACATCTAAAACTAAACGGCTCTACTTAAAATCGTATTCCTGAATCCATAAAATCTTCAAACATAGCGTTCCAATTATTGAAAATCAATGTGTCCCAAGTGGACAATTGACTGAAGAGGCTCAGGAAGCCAGAAACAAAGATTTTCGACGATTCAGGGAACCAAATACGAGAAAAAATTCACGCATAGCGACAAATAGTGATTTTTTGACAATGCTTAGTTTCACCTATTGTTTCTTCACAACGAAAACCTATTAAAACAATTATAAACTATGCCTAATTTTATTTCTGTAAATGATTTAAATTCTATTAAATGTACATTGATTATTAAAAACGAATAAAAAAATAACAATTTTGCAATATATAATGTAAAGGGTTTCCCAAATGATTTAGAATACATCTATTAGCAGGTTTACTCCACTTCGCGCCGATAATTAGATTTATTGTGTTTTTGCCGTATTCTGGGACCTCAAACGTTAAATGTAGGAAAGATTTAGATTTTAGCAATTAAATTCGATTTTTGACCACTGTGCGCTCGACAGTCGTGTCAAAAAATTACCATAATTAAATTGTTTTCAATTCTGTTATCTTATCTTTGTTTTCAGTATTCTTTTCAGTATTCCTTCAAATTATTGCCTCATTTCTTAACTATAAATTGCCTGATAATAACACATGTACAACACTTTCGAATTATGCGAAACCATTTTTTCTTCAATTACAAATTTTTGATTACACGTGAACTTACATGTGAGCACTAGCATTCATTCAGTAACTTATTCAAGTATTTTGACGTTTTTCTTCAGCTAAAAACAAGTAGGTAATAAAATGTATCGTTTAGAATAATTTCAGCATCACACCAGCGATGAAAGATCATCTCATTGCAGGAGTGTAAGGACATCATATGACAGCAGTTACAAGAAAAGATAAATTAATCTGATTCAAATATTCTTAATCTGACTCCTTAATATATCTCCCCTGCGAAAAAAATATGATACTATACGAACAAACAGAATTACTCATTTCACCAGGTACCGGCAAAGTGAACCGAGTCATGCTTATGAAAGCGTATATCACAAAAATAAGGATCTAAGTGAAACTATGCAGAATCTCTCTCCCAATCTCCCAAAACAGTCTTCACCAAACGCGGCCACTACAGCCAGCCACTACAAACCAACGGACTATTGATCTATTAACTTAAGGTTCTTTATGCTGCAAAGCCTGGAACGCCTTGTAGGTGGATACGTGCAAGAAATGTTGGGGGATACGTCCCAACCAACATGCATCCCTTTCAGAACGATGTGAAGTAATAAGCTGAAGAGATAGCATCTTGTTCATCAAACATTACACAATGGGTTGTTTTTGTCGATTTCGAGGCAATCTTCAATATTTTTTAAACTGAAACCATAGTTGTAGCTACAATTATATGGAATACAATCATCTCAAAGCAAACGGGCGATAGGAATACTACCGGAGTGGAAGACAACTGCAGAGAAAAACACCGTAGCCTTGAAGAAATGGACTAACAGTCTACACCAGAAGCTGGCAGAATATCAACATTGGCTACTCTCAGTTAACCAAGTAGCTGAAACTTAAACAGTTAGAGTATCAGAACGAAAGCAAATACGAAATATATCGTCTAACAAACAATATCAACGGCATCGGAAGCTTCCACTGATCCATATCAGGCCAGATCTACATATGGCTGGATGGAAAGGGAACTCTCACTTCATTTCGAATTTGCAAAGTTAGCGCATCAATACTAACAAAACAAAACTAAAGCTCCACACAAAACACCGAAAAAGGGAAACCTTTCAAATCCCAACTGTTAGTGGAAAACACATAAGCTTAGTAAACTAGCTAACATACCTAGAAATAGCCTTGGATAGTAAGCTACCGTGTACCCCGCACATAAAAGGAGTCAGACAGAGGACTACAACAGTGCTCCTTACAATGAAAAGTCCAATAGGGACAACTAGGGGATTAAAACCCAAAATTATCCACGTATATAACATATACAATTTTTTGAAATTATATACAACCTGACAAACATACCCATACAAGTATGGTGGCTGTGGCTAAAAAGGAAAACTTCTGCAAAAGAACCGGAGAGAATCCAGCGATCAGCTGACTTGACATGGCAAGTACCATTAGGCCTACCACCGCTACAAGAAAAATAATGTACCTGAAGCCACGTCGCCAACTCATTTTCACAGCAGCATCACTTGCAAGTATCAGATTTAAATTCACAAATTAGCTATGCAACCACCCCATAAGGGGTCACCTCTTTATTTTGAAGATAATGGAAAGGATGGCCGCGTTAAATCGTGCAACAATCCCAAAGAATTCGACCAATGAACAACGGAAAACGGTGAAGGACAAAAAACAAAACTGAAGGGATATTAACTGCAAAATTATTAGTATCCAGCGCAGTACCAACTCATCAACAATCAGTAATAAATAAATAATATCGGATAAGAAAAAGAATCCCTGCATCTTGATATGAGTCGTGAAAAGCACTCCAATCACAATTTATTATTAATTATGTCTCAGAAAACAAGATAAACACCAGACTTTGATTCAACTTTGACTTTGATACCTAACCTAAACCAACAATGAAAATCACGGGTTACACGGTCCATATCTCTCCAAATTGCTTTCAGTGTATTTGAACTCAAAGAAGTTGCCAAAACAGCACGGTCGTTCGAATCCAGGAAGAATTGAATACAACTTGCTCTAGTTGGAAAGTCATAAGTTCCAGTGTCCATGAATACCTACGTTATCTCAGAAAGAGATATCGCTGGAGGATCTAACATCTCTTTCAGGAGGATAACTAGTCCAACATAGCCTTCAGTACAATGAATAGCCCGATAAAATAACCAAGAAGAGAGATCCCTGATAAACGAAAACTGATATGATCATCAGAGAGGTCTAAACCCTAAGTCAATAAACTGCCGCAATCACATAAAGGACTAAGAAAGGGACAATATTGCCTTCGTTACTTATTTACTGGATCGAAACTTACCTCAGACTTGGAGTGCTCACCTAAAATGATAACTCCAAATATGTTGCCAACTGTCCTTTTCAAGGCGATATATTGAGCCCTATTCTATTCAACATGAACACAAGTGTATTTCATATCATAGGAAAAGAACTTTGACCGACTTGAAAGGGAAAGATATTGATAGATGAAGGAAGATCGAGTCAACGAGCTTATCGATTTTTGTGAAAACATTCACCTTTTATCAATCCACAGTAAATTGGTACCGATTATATTCAAATCCGATAACAATGAAGCTGAAATTACAAACATAAAAATTGTAAGTTAAGTATCCTCTAAAATGACACAGTCGCAGGACCCCATTTTTTAAACCCTTTTCTTTCTCTAACAACTGTCACTCTATATATACCTACTACATCAAGTAAACTTCCATTATTCTTTCGTGTTTAAAGTATATCTCTCTATACCAAACGCCACATTGAATACTATTGCATATCCTTGCCACAGAGCCGCTCAACACAACTTCGAAACAGCGTCAGTAATGGCCATTGAACTGGCAAATGTTCTTATATCTGATTTTCATCGCTACTGTTATAAAAAAATTCTCAAAAGTAACTTAAATTTGCTACCGACACACACGAAAATGAACAAATAATTAAATGCAAAAACTCACCTTTAGATTCTAATCCACTGCAGCCGCCCATTCTCCTCGCAAGGACTTTACAATCCACACATAATAGCAAATACTAAACCAAGTAATAAAAATAAACAATACCAGTCACCCATACAAACTATACGGCAACATCTACTAAAACCAACCATTTATAATAAAACGTATAATCCCCAGTACAATATACATAGTAAAATAATAATAACCAGTACAATGCATGCGCAGTACGACGCATACGCAGTACAACACGTTGTGCTTGCTATGATTGTACTGCATGTATGATGTACTGTATATGTGTTATTGTACTGCCTATTCAATTGTTGTGAATTGTACTGCGAACGAATTGTACTGGATATTTATTGTACTGTGTATGTGCTTTACTACGCCTGTATTGTAGTATTGTAGCTATACTACATATTGTATTGCTTCTGATTGTACTGCGTACGCGACGAATGCGTTTTTATTGTACTGCGTGTGTTTTGTACTGCATATGTTCCGTATTGTGTATTGTGTGTACGTGTTATGTCCAAGAATTACTCTGGGTATGTTTTCGTATGTTTCAACTGGAGTGTAAGGCCAGTGTCGGTGTTGATGATTTGTGTGATGAGTGGGTTCGGATAGTAAGTTGCTTTTTCGAGGAACCGCAGGAGTTGGTCCATGAGGACTGCGTAAATTCTTCGAATTTGCGCTGTGTCATAAGGAATTTGGTTGGATAAGTGCTTCTGGGGATCGTCTTCCTGTTTGAAGATTCCGCAGCAGTGACAGAGAATTTGTTTCACTTTGCGGCGAATCTTCTCCATCTGAGATGGGGGTAGAACACACCAGAAGGCGAAACCGAAGGTGGAAACGGAAGTGGTTGAATGAGGGATTTATAGCATAGAAGCTTCACCTTTTTGGGAAGAAGAATGTCCAGGTAGGTTACTTTTGTTTTGGTGGAGATTTTCTCTCCATTCAGGATTAGTTGGACTTTGGTTGAGTCCAATCGGGCTTTCCTGGTTAGGCGAGCTTTGCCATACATGACTATAGTCTCGCACTTGGAGGGGTTAGGGATCAGCTTCCATTTGATGAAGTACTTGTAGAGGGTGTTGAAGTAGTGATTGAGGCATTGCTGGTATTGAGGAATGGTTAATACTGATTGATATATGTTTATATCGTCCGCATATTGTAGAATGTGGATAGGTGAGAGCAACTGGCAGAGATGACCGAACTTTGTGGGATGCCTGCTGGCATTGATTTTCAGAGGGAGCGAGCGTTCGGAAACTTGGAATTTCCTGTTAGTGAGGAGGGGCGAAATAAGTTTGCTGAGGTACGGATGGAAGTTGAGGATGCTGGAGTTTGGTAACGAGACCGTTTTGCCTGACGGAATCGAAGGCTTTCTGGATGTCAACGAGACAGGCAACGGTGGGGAGCTTTTTGTTAGTACTTATCTGAGTGTGTGTTTTGAGGGTGAGATAGGCATGGTTTACTGAATGTGAGGGTCGGTTTGCGAACTGCTACATTTGGGATAATGATGAAGTGAGAGCAGTGTCGATCGATGAACGTTTTGATTACAGTTTCAAAGATCTCGCTTGCTGTGGAGAGCAGTGAGATGGGTCGGGAGCTGAATGTCTCTTGTTGATTTTTGTCTTTTTTGAGGATCGGTGTTATTGTGGCGTTTCGCCAGACGAGCGGGAAATATGCATTGAGGATGCAGTGGTTGAATAGTTTGAAGAGAATGGGGCTCATTGTTCTGGCAAATGTCTTGAGGAAGAACTCTGCTGCGAACGTGTTTGATTGCGTATGTTTTATACTTCAAATGTGTTGTGCTGCTTACGCGTTGAGTGTTTATGTATTTTATTCGTGTGCTTTGTATGCTTATGTTTTGTTCTGGGTATTCTACTGTTTTTGTACTGAACTGCGTGTGTGTTGTACTTCGAATGTAATGTACTGAGTATGTATGATACTGCACATATATTTTACAGCGGACGCATTGCATTACGCTTCTATTTTGCCGCGTATCTGCTTTATTGCATAACTATTTACTGTGTATGGATTTTTATGTCTTACTATGTCGTTGCTATTGCACAGTTTATTTCAGAGCTGCTTGTCAATAGTCTATTTGAGAAACTTTTGTACTTCTGTAGTTGTAACTTCTATAGTTGTTATTCAACATTTTGATTCAGCAGCTACTAAGGAAAACAGAAATTCTTTCTTTTTCTTATTCGAAACTGCCCCAAATATTCCACGGATCAAAGGTTTTCTCCCTTCATATTTTTTTTGGGAGTGATGTTTGAGTTCATTTAATGGATTCTGTATTCTACCATCTCTGGTAACAGAGTGTTTCGCAGTTTATTTTAATTTTTTGACCAAACTGGGGTAGTTTTCAGCTATATCTAAACACTTAGACTAAAGTTACTAAAATTTAGTCTTGAGTACACTTTTTGAAAAAACCAAATCTTGCAATGGGCCTCCAGTTCTTACGTGATTCACCTATCGTTGATAGATGAGCAATTTCACCATCGCACAAGGAAGTTCTGTGGTTCTGTGGTATAGTTCTGTGCTCGCCAAGTGTTCCAGTTGCACCCAACAGTCAAGCGCGATGTTTGTATATTGCACTCGGACAATCAAGGAGGATAAGCTATAAGATAAATATGAAATTCAACAAGTGTATTTCATATTTGAAACCTCTAAACTTAGAGATCAATTTGGAATCCATTAATGACAAATAACGAGGCTTGTTAATTATTATGTAGACACTATAAAAAATGATCTTTATGTCTCATATGATGAGATTTATGTGATACCATATTTCTATTGGGTAGTTGTATTGAAATTGTCGCTTTTGAACATAGTAAAATATGTACATTTTTTTTAAATAAAAGGTAATATGTTCAATCTTGCAAATAGTTACCATTGGCACCTATGACTCGTTGCCAACGTGATGGTAAACAACATATTCCTAATATAAACAACATATTCCGCTGTCTGCGGTTTTGCGTTGTCCTGGAGGAACAATACTCCCTTCCCGAGCGCTACATGCGTACGTCGCAATTCCTAATGAACTTCTCTTAATTGCTGACTGTACACTTCCACTGTAATGCTTTGGCCAGGTTTCAACAGTTGATACCACACGATGCCTGTGTGGTGCCACCATACACACAACCACGTCTTCCTCTGATGTCGGTTTGGCCTTGGGATAGTTCCAGGGTGGTCGCCTGGCGATAACCACTGAAACGTGCGTCGGCTCTTGTCATACGTAATCCATTTTTCACCGCACGTAATCACTCGGTTGAAGAATGCCTCCCGTTCGATGCGCAACAACAGCGAAGTACAGAGCCATTTGTTGTTGTCAGTAAGTTGATGAGGAAACCACTGATCAAGCCGTAGTTTCTTTCCCAGACGTCGAAAGATGGCGACTTATGGTGCCTTTGTCAACGTCGAACTTTACGTTTAATTCGTGCAATGTTTGGCGGGGGTTGTTCTCTGTTGTCATTTAGCTGAAACATCGCCTCGGTACGGAATCGGGCAAATTATCTTTGAGCCATACTTTCTGACACAATATCGTCTCCAAATGCGTCACATATCCTTCGGGCATCCGTTGCTGAATTTGTCCACAATTTGAACTCGTAGTAGAGAGCTCGCCTTACTTTTATAGTTTCACTGACCATCTTAACACTTCATTATTTTCCAAGAGACTTAACAAATTTGAATCACACTCGACCTTTTATAATGGCCGGCAACATCCCTTTTCAGGTAGCTAAACGGATTCCTGGAAAATGACCAGACGTTCTGGAATAAAGAGGTATACAGATGAGTCATCCCTAAATCGACACTTCCAATGCAACCACCCAATATTTGCTGTTTGAATGTTTGCAATCACTTAATAACTAAAATAATCCTTAAATACACTTATTTGCTGGTTGAGCTCTTGGTTAGAAGATACAGCTGTTTGTGGGCAAATTGAGCCCATCTTAGGAACTCACTGAAAGAATGATTGTATCCGCCCCGAAACTAATGCCAATCCTGAAATAGAGGTTCTGTATTTTAAGAAATGATAACATTTTTGTCCTGACGCAAGTTTGCATCAAAACGCGATTGGACCGGCTGAAGCAAGTAGTGGGGGTTGAACTTTCAACACGGTACAAGCGATAATCGCCTGTGGCTTACGTTGAGGGATGATCGCTTGTGACATTGACGTCTTCAAAAAAGTGAGTGCAAGCTCAAAATGCGGCGAACTACGGCACAGCGTTACGCAATTAAATTATGTGTTCGCCTTGAAAAATCAAGCTCATCGATGCTGGAAATGATTCGACATGCGTACGGCGGTGAAAGCTTATAACAAACTCAAGTTAGTAGGCACAAAATGTTTGTAGAAGGCCGGAAAAGTGTGGGGGACGAACCGCGCGCAAGTCGCCCGTCGACTTTAAAAACTGGAGACAACGAACAACGTTTGCGAGTTCTACTGAACTCTGAGTGGCGTTTAAGTGTTCGCATGATTGCGGATAACCTTAGAATTGATAAAATGGAGGTGCACAAAATTATCGACGAGGTTCTTGGGATGAGGAAAATTTGCGCCAAGCTCGTCCCAAAAGTTTTGACGGAGGAGCAAAAGCAAAACCGTGAAGCCATTTCCGAAGGACCTTTGGAACGCGTGAGGACCCTCAGTTTTTCAACAACGTCATTGCCGGAGACGAAAGTTGTTTCTTCGAATACAACCCCTGAAACAAAGCGGCAGAACTCCGAATGGCACACTCCGCAATCACCTCCACAAAAAAAGCTCGCATGTCCAAGGCGAAGATTATATCAATGCTGATTGTTTTTTTTTTGACAAGATGCGTGTGGTCCACTGGGAATTTGTGTCTGAAGGAGAGTCTGTCAACAGCCTTTTCTATGTTGAAGTGTTGAAATGAAGAAACATGTGAACGAGTGCGACCAGAAATTGCCGCCAATTGGAAACTGCATCATGACAATGCGCCAAGTCATACCTGCTTCGTGGTTACCGAGTATCTAACGAAAAATGGCATCAGAGTGGTTCCCAAGCCTCCCCACAGCCCCGACTCTGCCGGAGCAGACTCTTTCCTCTTTCCTAAAGTGAAAACCGCTCTCAAAGGAAGGCACCATGGGACTCTGGATGCTGTTAGAGCGGCTTGCAGGCGTGCTCTGAAAGATGTTTCGGTTTCTGACTTCAAGAGAGCGTACGAAGCATGGATGGCATGCCTCCGAAAGTGTGTAGAGTCTCAAGGAGAATACTTTGAAGAATACTAGGGAAATGCAGCGATATCTGCAATAAATTTTATTTTCTTGTACTAAACGGATTAATTTACCTTAGTAGTAAGGCAAGATAGTAGTTGTAGGTAGTACGCTTAGTATAAGGGTAGTAGTTGGGCTACCAACAAACATAGTCAAGTTGAAAAGTACTAAATACATAAGCGTACATAGGCACAAAATACACACCCTTCATAATATTCGAGATAACACGGGTATTCCATGATCTGAATGAGAAAGAATTCTAGATAGAATTAAATAATTAGAATTAAATAATTAATAATATTGGCTGAAATTTCCACATATAATCAAAAGGACTTTGTAAGAAAAAAGCTTATTAAAAAAACCTCAAAAATAAACAGCAACAAGATAGGAAAAAACTGCAGGAATTTGGTAGCCATACATTTATATACATACATACTACTACCCACACGCAGTACATTGCATCCGCAGTACATCCCATAGGCAATACATATGCAATACAATAAACACGCAGTAGTTCAGGTACCCAGCCCATCATAAGCAGTACACTATTTACACGGTACAACACATGCGTAGTACAATGTATACACAGTACAGCTCATTTGTAGTACAATAAAAACGCAGTACAGCACATACGCAGTACAATACATAAGCAGTACAATACGTACGCAGTACAACACGAGCGGGGTACAATACATACGTTGCACATCATATCGTAGTATACACATAATGTGTTGTACTCCGTATTTATTGTATTGCGCATGTGTTGTACTGCGAATGACTTCTACTCCGAATGTATTGTACTGCTTATTTATTGTACTAATTATGTGTTGCACTGTGATTGTATTGTGCTGATTATGATTGAACAGAATATGAAACGTTCTTTTTATGTATTGTACTAAATGTGGTGCTTATTATTTATACTTGTACTGCGTATGAATTGTACTTCGTATGTTATGTACGTAGTGTGTAACGAACTGCGTATGTTATGTACTGTGTACGTGTTAAACTGCATGCGTATTGTACCGGGGGTGACTTGTACTGAGTATATGTTTCTCTGCGTACTTGTTCTACAGCATATGAGTTGTACCTCGTATGTGTTGTACTGCGTTTGTATGGTACCGAGTATATATTGTACGGTGAATATATTGTACTGCTTATGATTGTACTGCGCCTGTGTCTTATTGCGTATGTATTGTTGCGGACATATTGCATAACTCATCAATTTATTTGAGTGGCTGAACAAAGTGATTAGTTTCTTTGATTCGATCACTCCTTCCCTGAGCCTCAAACATACTAGTTATCTTGTTATCCTCCTTAATGTTAAACAGCGGTTTGATCTCATAAGAGCCTTGACACGTTCAACGTTTCCGTCAGTTTTTGAAGTCCATGGTCTGCCTGAGCAAGGTTGATCTTCAGGGTATGCTCAGTATTCGAAATTCATTTGTGTCTATGAGATCATTGTGATAAATAAACAATGAACCGCATATGATGGTTTCATCGATTAAAACTTAAACTCGCGAATTAACCAAGTTTAACACAAAACTGATACTCTAAATGCCGACCCTCCATTTTCGTAAAACACAATTTTGCAAATGGCGTTGTCAAAATTAATGTGTTAGCTGTGCGAAGATGAAATTCTGTCTGGAAAACTGGAAGTAATAAACAAACCGGCTTATCACACGTTTGTGGACACAACTTAGATCGTCAGCAGTGTTTTCGGTTTCATTAAGGCCGAAATATAATAGTGCGAGACTGTGATACGAGAGCGTGACGAGAGTCTCGCAGCAAATGTCAAGCAGTTTTCGTATTATGCATTTGTATGCGACATCGTACAATGATTGCGAGGCGGGAAATATTCGGAAAAACGAAAATTCCTCGCAACGAGGTGCGTGACGTTTGTCAAATGCAATATGGCGCTTAAATGAAATTAGAAATTCAAACGCCTTTATTACTTTTTAAGTATTTTGGTTATTATGAATGAATTTTGAATGAAAATTTCGTGCATCCTAGTTAAGGCTTTTATTTGCTAAACGAAGAAACTTTCCAATTTCAAAAATCAAAAACTATTTTATTTAAAACGTCACCTATTTGACATTTGTCATATGAACATTACTGCTCCCCGCATCGCGTGCATTGCAAATTGAATCGCGTTGCGCGACGACGAGGAATAATCGCATCGCGCTCACGCAACGCCGTCACGCAGTATTGTATTTCGGCCTTTACTCGTATATTTCTCACACACCTCATACTTTTATTATCTGTTATATATATGTTTAGTAATGGCTAGATACTTCGTTTTGATTTCTGGAGTATTGATGGCGGTGTTGGTGTTGAGTTTGTACAGTTTTTCGTTTGTTTTTTTCATTTCTATATTGAGATGCTGAGTTGGGCATCCGGTCCCCGGAGCATACGTGCAGTAAATGCTATGAGTTTTAATTAACAACATGTAAATTTTGTTAATTCTAATAATTAACAAAACCCTATTCTGGGGTGTTAGTATTGAGCTCATTGTGATCTAGAATGAGCATGCCAGCAAAAAGAGCGATCAGGCATATCAGGCGAATGCTTAGCTAATGATTTGTATACGCCTTATTCTAATGATCAATGTTCTTTTAAAATATTCTGTCTTAGTTGGCAATTCCATGACATAGTCAGTTTCAAATTGCAAAGTTCACTGTCAATGTGTCAATCGGAATGTGAATGCAGTCGCCTCCAAGGATTATCAGTGTATGTGCCAATTGTACTGGGACGGTGAATCTGAAGAGTGTGATAGTCAAAAGTGAGTTACAGCTACCTCAAGTGAGTGATAATTCTTGGTTAAGTGCATTTTGCGCAGTACAATCACCACTTCTATTATATCATTGTTTATGCCTTATCATAAGGTATCTATAAAGATAAAAGCTGTATACGTGGTTGTTAATGACATGACCCATGTTAAATTAAAGGATAAAATAAGGTAAATTATATGCAAACTCTTTTCCCTTACAAGTTATAGGTCTTCTTTCTTATGCACTAAGGAACAAACTACACCGAAATAAGTCTTATATAATGATTATATTGTTTGCTGGGATGTTATGTGAGATGTTGTTTGAGTTGGAAACACTGCGTTTAAGGTGTTGAATTGGCTTCTCCCCACCACATACCGTTGAATACGTTTTGGTTTTTCTTAGGAGTTAGCTAGGACATGCTTTTCTTGATGAAAATCATGTTCTTTGTTGTCACTGTCATTCAGATTGTTGAGTATTTCCTTGGGTTATTTGATTTCTAGCAAGTAATCTCTTCGTTTAAACGGAAGTTTTGTAATGGCTAATGTTAGAAGGTTTTGATGTAGTTTGAGGTTTTTTTAGTGCAACAGCTATGTTTGAGACAATTCTATAATAGATATTGAAGTATTTTACCAATTTTGGCTAAGTTCTACTCAAGATGGGGTCTTATTATTGCTCTAAAGATGTTGATTGCCTTACTAAGTCTTAGGCAAAGTTTTGGGCTTAATAGTTTTCTAATAATATTATTGTATATTTTCACTTAAGTTTATTTTATTAAGATGATTTGTTAATATTTTGTTTGTTATTGAGGAGCTCCACTGAAATGGTGAAATTATTGATCGATTTGACCCTTGATCCATTAAGTGCCATTAAAGATGAAATGTTGTTGTGGGGTGATTTTGGAGTAGAACTCGATGGCTGCGAGTTTGTTGCATTTTAGTAACAACGGTAGTTCCTGAGGGATATTTTGAAATTTCGAGGATTTATTTCGTAAATTCGGCACAGGCTCATCAAAGTTTCTTCTTTTTTTTGAGCCCCCATTTAGTTTTTTCATAATAAGTTCAGAAAAAACTATGACTTCATCCATTTCTTTAACAGCAAAGCACAGCGAAATAAGTTGTTTACATGTCTCATGTGTATTTTGTCCAGTGAAATTTAGATTTAAAATTGAAAATAAATAATTTGTAAAATTTCATTTGTGACGGTAATATGAGCCCCATAGTAATTATATAGAAATATGTGCAGAGGAATAAAAAATGTATTTCAAATAAAGAAAAAGGAGTATTATTCGAATATTACAAACTGTATTTTTTGTTCTGAATTACATTTATTTGCAAAAACCATACACATCGTTTTCTTTTTCAGAACGTGCACACTCATTATGTTTGTGTTCAGAAAATGTGTGTCTTCGCCTCGTTAGTCTTCAGAAAATAGTGATTCGCGAAACAATAATGCAACGTTATCTTCTCCAGGGGTTTCCACTCCCATTTTTATGTCTGAAAGACATGACTTTATACAATCAGGATCTGTGTCAGATAGCTCCAAGCCATCATACTTAAGATGTCTTTTACTGGATCGGTTTTTTTTTGAGTTTTCACATATTCATGTTTACTTTTCAGCAAGCTTCCGCAAGGCTGACTCTTCTTTACATTTCTTATTCTTTTCTTTCTGCATTTGTAAACCTTGTTTTGTTTTTAACATTTCTTTTTATGACGAAGATGTTATCAAGGCAGTTTTGCAAGGTTTTGGTCCCTTATTTCTCATTTTCTTCTAAGGCTTAGGCACAGGCGAAATAAAGTTTGGAGAGACAACTTTTTTCACAGGATGAGGTGTGCATATGCTAGAGTGTCCTACTTCCGCTAAATTTTTTGCAGTTGGCTGCATCTCAGAGCCTGAATCTTGATCGATGAATGGACCTGCCTTAGCATATATTTCTTCAGAATGTTGGGAAAATTGTGTCCAAATCTTTTTCTACACTCATTGACTTTTTGCCCTTACCTTTTTTTGATATTTCTAAGTCAAGTTGATCGATTCTTTAGGGGGAACAGTCTGCATCAGAAAATATATTCCTATTCCAGGGAAAGATTTCTGTACACGTAAATCCAGTAGCTGCTATTGTTCTAGTCTGGCAAATTAAATACACTTTCCCAAATGTCCCAAAGTTTCCCAATGTCATACGGCCCAACTGATTTTCCACTGTGGTGCCTCCATTGTGGAATGGCTTCACTATAGTGGAATTTCAAAGCCTAAGAATTTCTACGTCTAGAGGCGCCTTCGGATTATGGGAATTTCGTCTCTAACGGGAAGGACGGGAGAGGAAGGAAGTGCTACAAAAGCGATTCATCCATCCCCGATGCCTCCCAGCGCTCCAACAAAGCTTTTTTCAATATCAACACTGCCCGAACATATTGCGCCACGCGATTCCAATTGTCAACTGTTTTCAGCATTACTCCGACGATAGTTTCCGGACAGAGCTCTCCAATTTCGCTGAGTAGGACCCTTCGCTGCTGGCTCCACCTTTTGTAGTAGAAGAATGTGTGACAGCCGTCATCCGGTTCCCCTGCACAAAACACACAGTTAGGAGACCGTGCACTGTCAATTTTGTACATGTAGGACAGAAATCAACCGTGCCCGCTCAAGAGCTGGGTCAAGTAGAAATCGGTATCACCATGCATTCGACTGAACCACGGCCTCAGGTCAGGGATCAGACTTGCAGTCTACATTCCCCTTGTTTCTTGCTACCAGGACTGCCAATCGCTGAGAGAGTAACATCTCTCTTCCCTGGTGATTTCTTCTCTTCGATCTTCGCCTCTGCGCAGGTAAATACTTCTGCGTTCTCTCGCAAGGAGGGTGATGGGTATCACCCCTACGATTACCAGCACTGCCGCCCCGGAGACCGTTCGGTATGTGCATGCGAATCGAAGTGCTCCTTGTCTCTGCACCTGTGCTAATCGCTTCCGGTGTAACTTCTTGCTGAAAGAGTCGTCCCACAGTTCTGATCCGTAGAGTAGAAGCGACTGCACAATGCTCATTAAGAGTCGTCTCCTTGATATGGTGGGCCCCCTATGTTGGCCATTAATCGGGTGAGTGCCGTCACACGCGCTGCAGCCTTGTCAGCTGTTGCCCTGATTTGTTGGGAAAAACTCATCTTCGAGTCTATCAGGACGCTCAAGTAAATTCCTGCTGATTTCGATTCATCTAGCTCGTCCCCAACAATGATAGGCCTTACTCTTGGGAGTCTCTACTTTGCCAGGATGACCACTTCGGTTTTTCCAGTGCCAGCTTGAAACCGTGAGCGATCATGCAGTCCATTAACCCCCGCATTAACATATTGAATCTGAGTTGCACATGGTCTACTGTGCGTCCACAGTGCGATGTCGCGACCAACGCCGCGACATCGTCCGCATAGCCGATCAAACGTGACTCATCTGGCAGTTCAAGCTGTAGGAGTCCATCGTAGGAGATGTTCCACAGGTCCGGGCCAAGGATAGAGCCCTGAGAGACACCAGAAGGAAGATTTGTACTTCGCCTACCCTCCTTTGAGTCGAAGAGTAGGCTGCAGTCCTTCAAATAGTTCCTGAGAATCCGCATCAGGTACACTGGTCTGGACAATCTGGACATCCAGAGTCACCAGCAGGACGACCCGTCGTGTGAAAATACTGGGAGTCTCCGCACGTTGGACCGCGCTCACTACTTCTCCAATCACATCGATGGTGGAGCGGCCTGCTCTGAAGCCATACTACCGTGGAGATACATCCCCGGCAATACGAATCACGTCAGCGAGTCTTCCCCTGATAAGTATTTCAAAAACTTTTCCGGGCGTGTCAAGCATACACAGTGGGCGGTATGCAGCTGGCGACTCGGGATCCCCTTTTCCCTTCGTAATGAGCACAAGTCTCACCACCTTCCAGCACATTGGGAACAGCCCTTTGCGCAGGCATGCGTTGAACATGCAGAGAAGCAGGTCAGGGGAAAAGTGGAAGACCATTTGTAACACATCTGGTGGAATCCCATCTGGTCCTGGAGCTTTTCTGGCGTTCATAGACAAGACTGCTTTCTCCAATTCCGTCTTCGTGATAAATGGAATTTCCGTTGGTGTTTCATAGTGAATAGCTTCAATAGTGATATATTCACGTTTCAGCTATTCACGTTTCATAGTGAATAGCTTTTGGCGGGATGGATGGGAAAGAGAGCCCGCACGATTTCGTTCATCTTTTCTGCCTCGTATGAGTGAGGTGACCTTTGGACACCGAGCTTCCGCAATACTATTTTGTAGCCCAGGTTCCATGGGTCTCTGTTCACGTCGTCCGGGTTCGAGCTCGCTGTGTCCTGCGTCGTAGTTTGTGACCCTCCCTTCGTTTTTCGGCAATTTCAGGTGACCACCAGTATACTGGAGACTTGCTGTGCCGGGGTCTTCGTAGGGACATAGAAGACCTGCAGGTGGATGTAATGATTCTCATAGTTGAGTTAACGACATCTCTTGCCGCAGGTTCTCCGTCCTCTCGTGTTGTTTCCGACACCAGTGATCTTGCCATAAGCACTTCAACAAACTTCTCAATATCCGCTTGCTCAGTATTCCACCGGAGCGCAGAAGAGTAAGCGCGTGGTCTTCGGGAAGCACCGTGATGGATCTCCAGAGCTATGTACAGGTGATCACTGGCCGAGTAATCCTCTAGCACTCTCCAATTACTGAAGCAAAGATTAACCTCAATCACAGTTTTGTTGTCCTCAAGTACTACTGATTAGCAGCTAATAATTATAAATTAATCCTGTGAATAGAAAGTCAAGCAAATGTGAAGTAAATACTTATCTTAACATTTTTTCTTCACAGCGAAAAACAAAAACAATGTATAGCACACAACATATGAACTGTACCATATCGCTAAAGAGCGAAATCCAAGAGCTGTCATTATAGATTTCGAATGTTTCCACTAGCCTGCGCCCCGATGCGAACGCGAACGATACGTTTGGGACTCATAATAAATACAGGGTCCATAGTACCACATAGTAAAATTTTGTTCTCATTTGTGGCGTTGTGCAGTTTATCCGTTTGAATGTTGAAGAGAATTGGACTTAAAATATCGCCTTGTGGTAGACCCTTTGTAATTTCTATAGAGCTTCTTGTCAATGAGAGTATTCTAAGTCATAGAAGTTATGTTTCCACCCTATATAGGGTGTCACATTGTTGAGATTTTTGAAAGCTTGCATTAGAGTGTTGATATCTACTTCTCCATATACATTGAACACGTCACTGGTGATGGTCAAATAATGTCCTCTTCTTTATTTAGTTGTTTGTAGTTGGCTGTCGAATGTAACATTCAGGGAGAAAAGTTGTGTGAAAAGAATATTCTCCATTGTTACGGCGCTCGACGTAATGAAACAAAACTTTTAAATTAATAAAATTATTTAATTCTTTTCAAGATGTCTATAGGCTTCGCAGAAGGCATACATTTATACAAATAGCAGTTACATTTTTTATTACAAGCAAATACAAGTTTTATAGCAGTAGATTTATGTATGATATATTTACAAAAGAAAAAAAAAATGCAATGGCTGTGATGTTATTTTCAAAATCAATTTATCCTTTACCTATTAGTATTTCTTACAAACTCCGGTCCTTTGCCGCTCCAATGTCTTGCATGTGTATGCATAGTATTCAAGAGAGTTTCACTGAAGAATAAAGGCACTTAAGAATATTTGTAAATAGAAATTTTCTTTGATGTTAAGGTTTGTATGCATACACAGCTCCGTTCCATTGACTCGACTTTTAAAGGTTTGTGATATTATCGATAAATATTTTTTTTTGTTTTTTGAGTTATATTGCAGTTGACTTTCTCTACGTGATATTAATGAACATTAAACTTATGTTGGTGTGTATTTTTAGGTTTAATAGTTTCTAAACATTATTCACTGCAGTTTAAGCTAAGCTATTTGGTGCTTCGGTTATTAGCAATGCCATAATTACACCAATTTCGCTAGAATTGGACTTTATGAATTTAGTATGAATTATAAACACATCCGCAAATTCATCCAAATATATCTTTTGCATTAAATTCACTTTCAACATTACCATATTTTTTAATAATAATTTATGTACATATTCTTAGAACAACTAATTTCAATAGTTAGTCTTGCGTTACAAAACATTCGGCATAGCCTTAGTTTGAGAGTTTAAAAAGTTGGACCATAGATTCAGTGTTGGAACTAATTTTAACAATCCTTCAAATTGTAAAATATCATTATATGATGGTAGGAAATAGGAAATATCATACTAAGATATCATTCATGCGATATTATGATCAATGGACGTGTTTGGACTTGATCTTCTATGCGATTTCATAATTATAAGTTACTAAATCTAGCAGGAAAGTGTTTTGTATCGTCTAATTCATAAATTATGTCTCTTTGTAAATATTTTTAACAAGGATCGATTACCTCTTACATTTTATGTTTTGACTGTTTCTAATTCGTATGCCCCATACATCGACATCAATTGTCCATAGCATTGTCATAAGTTCTGTCAGTCAACAAATATTTATTACGCACAATCTTAAACATGAAAGATTTTACAATTTATTCATCCTTTAGAAGTTCCTAGAACAAGGTGTCCATTGCATGGCGGAAATTAGATACCAGCATTTCTAGTGCGGCTTTCATTATATTCGCTTACGAACTACTGAAAGTTGTATGTTAACGTGCAGAAGCAATGTCGTCAATCCTGTTCCACAGTCGATAGTCTCGAGGATTCAACTATGGGTTGAAAAAGGTCCATTCATTTTAGCAGACGAAATCGGGAACATGACGTGAGAATTTCGGTTGAATTCGTTTGAACCTTTTTCAAAACATCATCGAAATAGGTTCCAGCGAAAGGATTTAACAATCCCTTCCAACCTGATTCGCTATATGATGGAATACTTTTCCCGTGAATTTCACAGAAGTGAATATCAGTAACCCTATGATACGAAACGTCCTCCCATCAGGCTTATAGCGTGGTAGTCCCGAAAGACTCAAGACATTTTTGTTTCGCAACGTAGCACGGTCGAGCGTATATGCGATCATTTTGTTTGTTAATTTTTACCTCAATGGTGAATATTTTTTCGTCAATGAAGAGAACATCTTGATATTTTTTAACGTCGAATTCGTTTGAGTATAGCAATAAATGTCAATAAATAGGTAATGCATCACCTGCAGCTGCCAAAATGAAGATCTTTACATATATGACGACTAATCCTGTGAGTAGAAATGTCATTCACTGTCAAAACTGTCAGTCACAGCAGCGTGCATAACATTCCAACGATAAACTCCTGTCGCTGCATGTTAACTGCAATACCTGTTCCTTTTTATCTTGCTAAAGTATGAAAAACGAATCGATCATCCACACATGCGTCATACACTAATCGCTATACTTTTCATGCACTAATCATGTCATTCATTAAGCGCCCGTTCGGATCATCGTGGTGGCTCCAACGAACTGCGAATTGAACCAGTAATTTCTGGAACTTGGCGAAAACGGGGTACGGGTAGGTATTTTCGTTTCACTTTGTATCTCTTTTGTGCGGTTTTAATTTAAATCTCGGTATGAACGAACTGACAGAACTGATGACTGCACTATGTAGATTTTACTCGAATAAATAGGATAACCTAAAATTTAATATAAAAAACAAAACTATTAACACAAAAAAATAACGATTGGAGCTTTTTCAGTGTGATTTATATCTAATTTGAGGTTGGAAGTTTCAGAGTTTCAGTGGCCTATTCGGATCAGGCAGGATACCCGTTCCAATCAGAAGAACGATTATGAGCAATACATAGTTTGGCCAAAAATATTTTACAGATCGAAGACAAACTCATTCTCCATATCTTTTAATCCGAGGTAGTAGCGCAAGTGAATGAGCGTTTTAATCCCGCACTAATATCCTTTAATTACTAGCCAAATTATGCACAAATTCCTTTGTTGTTGATTGTGTATTCATGTGGTTATAAATTTCAAAATGGAATTCCTGAAAAATAAGCTCAGAAAGCGACATGTCCATCGCCGAAGGAAAAGCAAAGCAAAAATAACAAAGGTCCAACTTTGAGATGAGTTTATAACTGCAGAGCGCGCCAGATTTTTTACCAAAACAGAAGAATATGAAAACGAATCAAAGCTAGAATCTGATTACTTCCAATAGCTTCGCAAAGCCAATCCTCCAAAACATCGTCCAGTCAATTACCTAGAGCATTTCGAAAATAATCTCCGAGGAAATATTTCATTCAACCTTCAAGATCACTCAAAATGGAGACTCAGAAATGGAGAAGTGTAATATTATCGGAAATATTATCTTTTTGCAAGAAAGTTGAACTAAAATGATGATACACGGTACCTAGGGCTTTTGTTGAAATCATTACATTAATCCCAAAATTTTAAAATTTTTCTTTGAAAAAAAACAATAGTCAGCACCAGCTTTTTCTGCATCATTTGCATACACTGTGAAAATTGTTTAAACTTTTGTATATATTTTACATTTTCCCTTTCAAATATTTTACGTTTCCTACGAACATTTCCCACATTTGTTGTCACCTTCCTAAGCCGACCCCATTAAAAACTATAAAGGACCGCTGATCATAAAGATCTGCGTCGCCATTTCCCTTCACTTTTTCAACTATAAAAAGCTTTTACTAACGGAAATTCCCTGGCAATCATTTGACAGTACACAGTTACTGTCTGGTACCTAATTCTGTGAGGAAGGAAGTGATAACCCCTTTCCCTCTTACTGTTGCAATGCACCTCTCAACTGTGGCAATCCCAGCAAGAATGCACACTTGAGAGATCAAGTGCAATGAATTCACCTCGCAGGTGTGGCAATCCCAACAGAATTTCAAACAGAATAAAAAGAAAGAGACACGCAGGGAGGAAAAGTTAGGGCAGTCTAGAGCGTGCGACTGGTTAACCGTACTGTTGGCGAAATCACTTGCTATAATTTGGTGCCCGCGTTGATGGGAGTCAACGTCGTGTTAACTCGGTGAAAATTAGTTTAAACTTCTTTCGTTGCTCGCTGTCCATAGAACATTTATTGTTTCTAAAAGAAAAGACAAGTAAAAACGCTGCGCTAGCGGCAAAATATACCGTAAAGTGGAGTGCATGAAAATTTCACGGGGTAAAGATTGAATTTTTAACCCCTTCCCCGGAGGGGTAGGGAACCGTTGGAAGTTGTTTCTGAGGGTCCCCACAACAAACTCCAAGTGTAACTAGGTGGTGGTCACCTCTTCAAAAAAAGTTACACCCCCTTAAAGGTTTGGAAAATAAACGTTATTTGACTAAAATGTAAAATGAATTTAGTAATTTAGGCTTTCAAATTATAATTGCATCGGCGCTGATCCTCGGAAATCTTGTACGGAATAAAAGTAAATTCTTCATGAATAGCAAATTATTAATATCGGCCGTAGAAAACTCTTTTGGCAGTTGTATATTGTCAAATTTCTATACAAGCAGAAGTTCTATCCCAAACAGCGCATAGAGCAATTTTTCTCTATAATAAAGGATATGTTTCCTATCGCTGAAGATGATTTCATTTAGGTCACTTCGTCGAATGAGTCTCCACTATTGTCACCATGAGTACCAGCAGTGCGGAATTCCAGTCATTATTGTGGGGAAATTGAGCTCATAACAATGTAAGTAATAATGCATACAAAATCTCTAATAGAATTTCTTGGTTATTTTCAAATTTTTTTCCCTTTTTTCCTCTTTTTTATGGCTTTGTTAGGATAGGAAAGGAGGAGTGAGGTTAAATACCATTCGTAACATTTTTTTAATTTGGTGTCATTTTTCTAATCACTGAAAACACCCTCGAACAAGTCTTTTACCAATAAATTGTATTTGATTAAGTTCGGCAATTTTTGTCACATGGAAGGGGTGTAACTTTTTTTGAGGAGGTGACTTCCTAGTTACACTTGGACGTTGTTGTGGCTTGACCGAGGAGGTGACCGCTACTTAGATACCTTCGATGGTAACGCGTGTCTTTCTTTCTTCATATCGCTACCTGTTCGATTCCGCGATGAAAATTGAAAACTCTTTTGCCCTATTGATAATCATTGCCAATGAAGTTGCACCAATGAAAATTTGGTGTTGCAATTCCTGTTTTCTACGATTGAATCTTGCGTTTGTGTTTCTTTATCACAGTGAAGCATGGCGTCGAGACTTACTTCAATGTTCCGGCGGCCTACAAAACAGGAAAATCGAATGTATTTCAAAATAAAGTGTTCGTTGTATCGCGTTCGCAGTGCCGTAGCTTGTGTTTTCGTTTAGTGATTTTCATTCGCTGATTAAATAAATTTATCGGTAATGTTACTAAAATAATTTGTTTTTGCACATCGCGATATTTCGGGTACGGATGCGCAATTGATTCTGGATTTCTTATATAATGAATAGAAGGACAGAACGTTGAGCATTAGAGATAAAAATACTGAAACGGTAGCTTCAAGTCCGAAAATTGAGTAAATTATGGAAAGCCAGGATTCTCTTATGTGTGGTCTAGATTACCAACATAGTGTTCAGCTTCATGAAACTATATGCCAAATGATTCCAGAACAAGTGTTTTATGGGAGGCATAGAGGCAGGAAATCGAAATATGCAGAAAAGCAGCTCGTTTCACAACATGATTTCATTTGATAAACAAAAATACGAGGGTTATCTGAAAAGTTTCCGACCACAAAGTTAAGAATTCGGCACATTTCAATAAAATCTGATGATGAACATTCGGGATTACCAAAAACTGCGACGACTGACGATAACATTGCTAAAGTTCACCAAATAATCTAAGATGACCGCTAAATTCAAGAGCGAGAGGTTGAAGAGATTAAAATGTCCAAAGAACATGTTTGTCACATATTAAATCAAGATTTAGACCTGCGAAAGCTGTCCGCATGTTGTGTGCCGCGTTTGCTCACGTTAGACCAAAATCGTGTTTTAACATTTTCAGCGCTCTGTTGGTGCAATATAGGCGCAAGAACTCGGAGTTTTTGCGTTGATTTATTACTATAGACGGAGCTTGGATACAACATTATACCCCCGAAACGAAAATACAGTCAATAGAGTGGAATGCAAAAGAAACCGTCTCGAAAAAATCAAAAACTGTCTTAACTGAAAAAGTGGTGGCGACGGTTTACGGGATCATGTCATAAAGTTATCTAGATTGATTATCTATCTATCTGGCAAGCTGAAAATTGCGGAAAAAATCGACCACATTTGCAGAAAAAGAAAATCCTATTCACGAAGACAACGCGCTGTGTAACACCTCAGTGGTGGCCATGACGAAAACTCACTAAATCGGGTTTGAACTACTTGATCATCCACCTCACTCACCAGATCTAGTCCCATTCGACTTCTATTTGTTCCCTCATCTAAAAGCTTCGCTCGGAGGACAGACATTTTCGGCAAAAATGAGGAGGCAATCACCTTCGTGGTCAATTATTTTGCAGAAAAAAACACCGAGTACTATTTGGACGGAATAACGAGATGGAAGCATCGCTGGGAGAACTTGATCTTAATGATGAAAATTCGAATGTAAGAAATGATGATTCCAAACTTTCAATAGTTGAAAATGAAAGAGTTAATAAAGAAAGTATTTCCCATCATTAAATTCATCGATCTCACATTCGGTGCGGTTCACTACGATTTGATACTCGCCAATTCTGCAAGTTTGTGAGAAAAAACTGTTAACTACGGAAAGAACAGATGTCATACCAAAGTTTCAGTTTGAAACAAAAAACATAGAAAAGAAAACAAAAAAAAAAGAATTAAAAAAATTGACAAATAAAAATTTTAAAAATAAGATAATTGCATTTTATGACAGTATCAACTCAAAATATAACACTGTCACCAAATCCTACTTCGACGTTCATGTGGCCATTTCTGGTAACTTCTTCGGAAGGCGGATGGAGAGGGTGGTTGGTGAACTTTCCGAGGCTCAAAACCGAATTATACTAATCATGCGACATATTAAAGGTTGGGCGACGGGCTAACTACTCATCGCTGTGAATGAAGAAGCTGTCTTGGAACCCACGCTGGACCCTTGGATAGGATTGGATAAACGAGAACAACCCCAGAATGGAAAATGGAATGCCGATGATCACTCATTGAACCTGGTATTGTTAAATCATTATTACAACAGGTCAGTCAATGTAAACTTCATTTGTTAACAATGTAGAAAACTTAATGACATGCGGGTGTGCTTAAGGCCAGAAATCCATTTAGAATTTTTAAAAATCGATTTTTTCTTACATATTTCGAAAGTATAATACCCAAAGAATATACTGACCAAGGAAATAATAATCAATATTATTCAATATTATAAATACAATCAATATTTGCGGTGTTATCACATACAGTGTCGAGCGGAGCGACAACATGCGGTCAGGTAAATAGCGAGTCGGGCGCTAGGACCGTTTGAGGCAGAGCAACCCTTGCTTTATTCCCTTTACTATACTCTCCTAGCAAATGTTTCGGGAAATTTTATACGGGGGACATTAAAGGATATATCTATATAGAGAGATCGAAACGATAGGTATAGAAATGGTTTGAAAATCAGGAAGAAAATTGCATGAAGAATCACGAGGGCTCCGCTGGAAAAATCGAGGTTGATTCTATGAAAGAAATATTTGCCAGATCGGAAGAGAAATTTGGTGTAAAGTATGGAAATTATGTAGGCGATAGGGATTCAAAAAATTTCAAGGTCATACTAGAACTAAATCCTTATGTTGACGAGTTAACGGTTATAAAAAATGAATGCATTGGCCATGTAGAGCAGAGAATGGGCACCAGACACCGAAACGTGGGAAGGAAAAGAAACTTTTCCAGAGGCAAAATAAGGGAGTTGTGAAAAAACTGACGAAATATTATGGTTTGAGTATTCAAAGAAATGTGAATAGAGATGAAAATATCAAAAAGGAGATTATGATTTCTTTTTATCACATTTTTTCAACAAAGAAAGAGCAAAATCACGAATACTGCCCGGCTGGACATAAAAGCTAGTGCAAATGTGTTGAGATTTGATCAATTAACAGCTGATCTAACCCAACTTAACCTCGACCCTATCCTTAAATTACACCAATCATTTGTTTGACCAAGCTAAGTTGGCAGTAGTTAAGTTGATAGTTGACAACTTCATGTGCCAGTGTACAAAGAAAAGCGAAATTAAAATCAGCGACAAGAAAACGTGCTTAAGAGTTGTACATTTTAATTTAGTTTAATAAAGTGAACTTTCTGTAAACTCTGGATTCGACTTTTGTAGACTTTGAGAAGCCCAAATCCACTCAATCATAACCAACAAAATGACAAAAAGCGATTGCTTTGAATAAAAATCCAAAATTTGAAGATCTTCCACCGTTGCTTGACGACAGTATCAAACAGCATCTCCTGCCAGTTGATGAAAATTTGTCCAGAGAAGATTTGCTAAAAAGGTACTCAGGAGGCTTCAACTCGACGATCTGGTGATTGGCCCCAAAACATTTGCATTCTGGCTTAAAAATTGTTGATACTTTGGCCTACATCGCTGCTGGTATAGTCAATTACGGATTCTCTTGGATCTTGAGGATTATGAATGCGTTGACAGAGTCGTTGGAACCATCAGCACAATTTCCGCAAAACAGGCTGAGTCTTTCTGCGACAAAAGAAGCTCGTTTCACCCGCAAAAACTGCTGGCGGAAGAAAATCAAGCAAGAAGAAGGTCTGTTGTACGTGCCCGTTGTATATGCTTCCTCGTAATACTACTGTGATCAAAAAGTAAGGTGAAATTGTCATTTAAAACTCCCGGGCATTAGGAAAGCAGTTAATTTTTTTCCCTAGGATGGTTGGACTATCTATGACATTTGCCAAGCGTCATTTTGTCAAAAGGTTTAATTATCTCCGAGACACACGTGTTTTTGTAAACATCCAAAAGTGAATTTTTCGATTTTTACGATGGGTGACTTTATTGAGCAAAGAACTTGCACTAAGTTTTGTTTGCGGAACGAATATTCTTGTGCGGACACGTTGAAAATGTTGCGGAAGGCCTTTGGTGATCAAACTATGGCACAAAAATTGTTTATAAGTGGTACAACGAATTCAAAGCGGGCCGAGAACGCGTTGAAGACGAACCGCGCTCTGGACGACCATCAATGTCTACCAACGAGGGCCACGTTCAAAAAATCAAAGATTTGGTGCTCGAAAATCATTGATTGGCAATTGGAGATCTCGCTGATAGTGTTGGGATATCATTTGGCTCAGCCGAAACCATTTTGAAAGATGTTTTGAGTCTTAAACGCGTCAAGTCTCGATTGGTCCCAAAATCGCTCAATTTTTTGGAAAAACAGTGTCGCGTTGATGTGTGTGAAAGTTTGCTGTCTGACTATCAGGACCACTGGAGATGCATCATTACTAGAGATGAGACTTGCATTTCCGCATACGAACATGAAACCACCGACCAATCCAGAGAATATCGTGCAAAAGGTGAAGCAAGACCGAAAAGACCACGGCGAAGTCAATCAAAAATCAAGGTCATGTTGACCGTTTTTTTTTGCTTATCGTAGTGTGGTGCACTATGAATTCCTTCCACCGGGCCAAACTGTCAACAACAAAAAAAATATTATTTGAGCGTTATGCGTCGTTTGCGTGAAGCTATTCGTCTAAAACGCCCGGAATTATGGGGGAATAACTCTTGGTTCCTTCATGACGATAATGCACCATGTCATACTGCATTGGTTCTTCGCGACTTTTTTGCCAAAAAGTCGACTCATATACACAGTCGTGCCATAAGTTCTGTCCCTCTTATAAGTGCGTCATTAAAAAATATTTTAATTAGTGCTGTTTAGTTTGTTTAGATGATAAAGCTTTAGAAATTCGTTGAGTATTACAAACAAGTCATTTCAACACAATACGTCTAACAGTAAACATGGAGTGGGGTGTTAAAGAGAATCGTATGGCAGTGATCGCGTTACACAAGTGTAAGAAAACACCTAAGGAGATTTTCGACATCTTAAAATTTTTTAAAAATAACTTCAAAATTTGTTTATCGCTCTATAAAGCGATACAATGAGACGTCCTCTTCCGATGACAGACCGAAAAGTGTTCGCCCACGTGTCACAAGAACGAAAGCAGCCATTAAAGCTGTAGCTGAGAGAATTCGCAGAAATCCTCTCCGCATGCAAATCATGGCACGGGAGATGAAAATCCCGCGACGGACTATGTCTCGCATCATAAAGGAAGACCTTGGGCTTGGTGCTTATCGAAGAACTACCGGTCAGCGTTTGACAGCGGCTTTACGTCACATCAGGGCAACAAGATCAAAAAAGTTATTCGAACGACACGCAAGTGGTAGTTACCGCCAAATTCTGTTTACGGATGAAAAAATGTTCACTGTGGAAGAGAAATTTAATCGCCACAATGACAGAGTTTACGCTCACAGCTCTCGAGAAGCTGCTGAGAAAATTTCAAAAGTAGAAAGAAGACATCACCCAGCATCTGTGATGGTTTGGTGGGGAGTGGCGTACGATGGCGTTACTCGCTTGCATTTCTGTGAACAGTGTGTCAAAACTCGGGCAGCTAATTACCAAAATGACATTTTAGAACAGGTAGTTAAGCCTTTAAGTGATACCATGTTCGCGAGAAAGCACTGGATATTTCAGCAAGATTCAGCACCCGCACACAAGGCTAAGACAACACAGCGCTGGCTGGCAGCTAATTTACCGGAGTTTATTGCTGCTGAAGATTGGCCTTCGGGAAGCCCGGACCTAAGCCCTTTGGATTACCGTCTATGGAACATTTTAGAGGAGAGGGCCTGCGCTAAACCTCATCGACATATTGAGGCATTAAAAACTGATTTGGTGAAAACAGCAGCCTCGATACCTTTAGAAGTGGTGCGTGCAGCGATAGACGAGTGGCCGGACCGTTTAAAAAAGTGTGTGAAAGCAAAAGGTGGACATTTTGAATAATTTTTATATTTTTACAATTGTTTAGTAAGTGTTAAATGAAATGAGCAGACATCCTTGTATTTTATTCATTTTGCCTTTAAATTGTGTACGACTGTGTAGTTCCGCAAGCACCGTATTCGCCGGATTTGGCTCTGTGCGACTTCTGGCTATTCAGAAAACTCAAAAGGCCAATGCGGGGATGCCGTTTGGACACGACTGAGGAGATAAAAACAGGATCGAAGAAGGTCTTGAAGGCTATATCGGAAAAAGACTATTCCAACTGCTTCGAGAACTGGAAAAAGCGTTGGCAAAAGAGCATTTTATCGGACGGGGATTACTTTGAAGGGGATGAAATTGATTTGGAAGAATAAATAAGGAATTTACATTTTATAAACAATTTCATCTTACTTTTTGATCACAGTAGTATGTCAGCAAACGAATGACACTTTTCGATGTCACGGAAATCAGGCGTTCGAAAACCCTTAATAACGCATCTATTTTTTTAATCTCATATTAATCTCAAAAAAAATGTGTCACAAACTTGAATGCCATAGTAAAATTATGTCAAAATTTGAAAATGATTAGATTATTTTATCCTCTCTAATAAAATTCACGAAAAATACTTATTTTTCACGCTACTAAAGGAATTTCTGGCCTTTATGACATGACGCTGTACAGAAAAGTGAGTAAAGTGGTAGGCTGGAGTTTTGAGACGCTTTTACGGTGGGTTGGGCGTTTGAATCAAACCTAACCGACTTTAAATCAATGAAAGAGGCGACGCGTGTGATCCCAAACAAACTACAATAGTTAAATATGAGGCTTACCAATGTTCATGTCCCGACGGAAGAAAAGGAAAAGGGAATGAGTATATATTGTTACAATCTAGAAAGACTCTTTGAATAAACTTATACAACAATTTAAAACTATTTCTAGTCAATTCTGATAGTGCCTACTCAAAGTAGGCATTGAACTAAAACATGAGAAACGATCCTGGAGGCTACAACCCTTGCGATAATACGAATGGATACGACTAGTTGGCTTAGCATACAGCAGAAACATGCCCGTAAGCTCGACATACTACTCATACGACATACATTGACGCATTCACAAAAGATCCTGAGTAATACATCAGGCGAAGACACGTTTAAAAAAATTGACCATGTACTCGTCCAGCAAAGATAGATCTCAAACAAATCCGTCCATATTAAAAAGGTAGCTCTGGAAGCTGGGAGCCTATGTCAGGCTCAAGCCTCCATCGCCACTGGCGGAATTGTTGCATTTAATGTTTGACTGCTTATGTTTTTGTTGTTTATCTAACAGTCTGATTTCAAAGGTAATAAATAAAGAATCACAGTGCGAGTAGAGTTGGATTTTAGTAACCATAGTCATTGTGCTTGGTTTGAAAATTTTTTTGTGTTGATAGAATTGTACTTGGTCCTGCGTCAGCATAAAGCTAGGTAATTATAGCGTGGGATTCTAAGACTTTACAATAGATTTTTACACAGTCCCTACACAGTCCTTACACAGTCCCAGAATCAATATCTCAAGCCCAGGTCAGGACCAACATACGAACTTTAAAAAAATCTTTTTCATACAGAGCATTCGTATTTCGTTATACACCCGTAAAACCAGGGTTCTCTGCGGGTTTGTTAACAGCAATAGCATGTCTGGTACAGCGACTGGGCTTACATTCTTCCGATTTAACTAAATGCTCGCATTGCGTTATATCTGTGCCACTGCTCGCTGAATATTCGCTACGATTTTAGAGAGTTTTCAGGTTGTGTGCAAAAGAGGTTGAAGTAATGTGTGATGTGGTTTACCAATAGTGTAAACAACAAAACATGGATCCATGGATCTAGAAATGGATGGAAAAAAATCGAAGAAATGGATGGACTGTAAATTTTGGATAGTGTGTTTTCTTAAGTCAAGGACTTTAGCTTTACCAATATTTTCAACAGTTTTACCAATATTTTGGGAAATATATCTCCCCGAAATCCCGTCCAATCCCTTGCAGCTACTTTACTTTTCTAGTTGCTGATTCATTCACCGGGTTTACTTATTAGAGGCCGCGGTTAATGAACCGAGACAGTCAAAGGCATCACATAATACAGACCAAGACACGAGAGGAGGACAAGAAACTAGCCAACTTACACCTGGCAAGTCTCAAGTTTACTTTTAAAAACGATACAACTTGATCTAAACTAAAATATTTTAGTAAAGAACTCATAATAAATATATTCTTTCTCGAAGAACATAAATGCTTATTTGAATACATTTTTGAATATTTTTGCGAAATCTTGTTGTCTCATGAGCATCAATTTAGTATTAAATTTCGTTAAATGGTTATCTTATGTTTCGAAAAAACAATTTTTTGAATGTAAATGTATTTTCTACCATGATAAAAGCATGCTAGCAAAAAATCTGCACATAGTTCAATGGAATAATTTATACACTTGTATAATCCTCATTGCGGTGATAAAATGATTAACAAATAGTTTCTTCTAAAAAAGGGATGAGTGTAATATCACAATTAAGAATAAAAATTGAATAAGCAATTGAATTGTATTCAAATGGATTTTTCAGTATTCAAAGTTTTCTTATCAGTTAAATTTTATAAATAATTTTTTGTTTCATCATTGTGTTCGTCTACACATATCAAAAGTTCACTGACTTTCTACAACGCTACATTCACTATAGATATATTTTTACTCTTACTTATAAATAGTATAATATTCTCTCTTTTTTACTTTTGCTTTAAATATAACATTAGTATTTAACAGTAGAAATAATAACATTAATAATATGTATATATAAATATCATTACGATTAATAACATCCAGAAGAAGGGCAAGTTTACTGCTTCCGATCCGATTTTCATATAAATATTACATCTTTGAAAATATGCTAGCGTGAAAATTGATATGAAAACAGTTAAAGAAGATTGAATGCATAACATGTCCTAAAGAGTATTTTGTTCTGTTGGTTTAATTGGTTATTATCTAGTTTTAACCAGCGATCTGTCAAATTTTTTGATTGGCATAGAATTCATTTTGATCCAAGGAAATTTCAATATTTTATTTATACCTTTCTCAAAATATTTTCGAAAACTTTTCAACAATTGGCCAATTCGATCGTAGACTTTTAGATCCTAGGTGGGTCCTTTGAACTAATTATTTTAATAGTAGTACATTGTAGGTTAAAGAAACTTTGAATAAATGCAATGCTAATAGCATTTATAATTAGCATTTGATGGAATGCATTATACATGGTTAATTTATTTTCCTGGAAATATCAGGAATCAAAATAATATCAGGTCAAAGTTTGATACTTGAAAATTATGAATTGTTTGCTTTTGTTTGGGACTTTTCTCGCTAGTTCATTAGGATTTACCGATCTCTCATTCCCTCTTTCTCGCGCCTTTTCATAAGTCGAATATTAGACGGGAATATTCGTATGTGTTTAAAATGCATGTGTAAAAATGATAAATTAAGTCGCTTTGGAAAAGGACATCCGTGTTACGGTTACTTCAATGGCCAAAAATAAAGTGTTTAAATGAGCTTGAGCCTGTCCTTAATGAAACATGCAGTTCAATAGGAAGGAACGCAGAGGTGATTTTGATAGACGAAAGCGAATAAAACAGCCTTGAAATTAATATATTTGACTCATATTAAGTTGCAAAACGTGTAGCAAATCATTTGCTACATGGTCAAAAAGAAGAGAAAGTTAGGAAATGCGGCATGACTAACGTCTTCGTCTTGATTTATAAACAGGACTTTATTTCTACTTCAAACAATTCGCTCGGTTTCTAGAATAGCGCCAGGACGCAAAACATGCAGTATATATGTATGTTAATTGCATAGAAATATTTGTTGCTTTATGTTCTATCTGATGTAGAAGTGTGAAACGAGAAATTCCCTATAGTTGGTGACCGGTATCATATTAAGCACCGCAAAACCAGTTCGTCTGCGCCATCTTCTTCCTCTAATAGCTGACAAAGTTTGTCAACACGCAATAACCTAGGTTTCATGCATCGGTATATTATCCTATAACCTTAAAAATTTCGAGTTTTGTACCAATGAACAATCATTCTCGGACAGCATAGGTTTTCTGCTATCATTTGAAGAAAACTGGCACAGATAGTACAGTACGCTTGCTAAAGCATACGTTGAAAATGCTCTTGGCATAAGTCTTCGAGGGATAAAAAAAATTAAAAATGGTGATTGTGACGTGAGAAACGGAGAGCGTGAGTAACCACTGAAAATGTTTGAAGACAAAGATTATTAAGCCTCATTGAATGAAGGTGATACGATACTAATGTTCAACAAGAACTCACAAAACATTTAAATGCGATGCAGAAAAAAGTTTCTCTTCGTCTGAAAGCTATGGGAAACATTCAAAAATTGGGAAAATGGTTCTCACATGATCTGAATGAAACACAACGAGAATATCAAAAAAAAAACTTGTCAAATGATGCTCGCCAGATATAAGTGAAAATATAAATTTCACCACAGAATAGTGATAACATGTGATGAAAAGTGGATATTTTTTCAGGATCCTTAGCGTCGCAAATCATGGGTGAATCCAGGCGAACAATCACCGTTCACTGCAAGTTCACATCGTTTTTGAAAGAAGACAGTGCTCTGTGTTTGGTGAGATCAAAACGGTGTAATATATTATGAGCTACTAAAACCTGGTGAAACCATTAACGCTAACCGCTACCAATAACAAATGATCGATCTGAATCGATCAATACGTGAAAAACGTCTGGAATTTGCAAAAAGGCGACATAAAGTCATTTTGCTCTATGAAAATGCACCCATACTTATAGCAAAACGGGTCAGGGATACGATCGAGGCATTGAGGCAAAAACTCAAACACGCGGCTTGTTTTCTAGACTTAGCTCCGTCCGATTACCATCCCTTCGCATCATTGGGACATGTACTCGCCAAACAACACTTCGGGTAGTAAGAAAATGTACAAGAAGGGCTCGACAACTGGTTTTCTTCAAAGGAAGAAAGTTTTTCTTGGCTCAGCATTCATAACCGCCGAGGTGGTGAAATTTATAAATTCCAATGAAGGTTATTTTGAATGAAGTATTTTTATAATTTCCATATACAGGCGTGTAATTTTTACAAGAAAGTTCCCATTTCATACTTCTACACTTGGTATCTTAAAATTCATTCTCTTAGCCGTGAACTTAAAAGGAGCATGTGCTGTTATTGCGATCTCATATTTATCAAACTGATGGCTCGTTAGAGCGTAATATCACAACACATTATAAACACACATGATGCTCTTTATAATTTGCAAGCTCTTGTATGGTCACCAAAGAGTGAAGTATCAGCATTTTAATACAAATCAAAGTTAATGTTTATTAAAGTTCGTTTTTCTTGCCATAGGTCAAATTTTCTTTCTGGTTGATTGGGTCAGCCGGGCCTTGCTTTCCTATTGTTGTTGAGGACGCGTTACGGCTGTATGAGCTGAAGATGGCTGCATATAAGTGAAACGCGTACTCGACAACAATAGCAAAACACAGCCTGGCGGACCCAATCAACGACCAAGTAAATGTTTTAGAAGTTCTTGGTAGATCAATTTATCCATTTTCACTTCGAACTTATATGTGATTTATACCCTTGCTAAGCTAACTCAGTGAAGACTCATAGCTGCAGAAGTTCTGATCAAATTTGTCGAATACCTCGAAAGTGAATTAATATTTAGAAAGCAAGGTGGAAAGAGCTCAAGCTGGCTTAGAGGTGTTCGACAAATTTGGCCAGAACTTCCGCACCCATGAGTCTTCGCTGAGTTAGCTTAGCAAGGGTATAAATCACGTATCAGTTCTAAGTGGAAATGGATAAATTGATCTACCAAAAACTTCTAGAAGTGATAAACCTTACCAAAGGCAACTTGGAAAATAGGACAAGATCAAGCTGAGAGCAACAATCATAACACGTTAAAATAATAACCAGACCGCATCCACCTAGCTGGTAGTGCCAATCGATGCGTCCAAGCCTGTGAGTTGACACCTGGCGAGAGACGGCAGGGACGCGTGTTTGAAACCAGCTTGAGCTCTTTCCACCTTTCTTTCTAAAAAGTTAATGTTTGTTACTTCACCATTTACGATTTAAAAACGGACAAATGTCATTTTCCTGTCTGAAACGAAGCTTGAGACCACTGCACCGAGTAGTAAATTGACTATGTGTGTATTATTTAGCTGACCGCCTTTCGAGAGAAGGTGGAACTGAAACAGGGATATCTGTTGGTACTGCTACTCTTGAGCCATGCTCCAGAATATTTGATAGGAAAACTTTCTTCTGATAGAAAGGAAAGTTGTTTCAATTTTCAATTGAAAAAAAATGTAGTCTACACAGATACCCTAATATTAATATAATGTTATAAACCTACAGCCTGACACTAATTTCCTATCACGGAATCCTCTATACTTGCTGAAGATACCATGTTAACCATGAAATCACTAAGAAATCATGTGCAATTGTTCAAATTGTTGCTCAAATCAACAAGGCCAAAATAAAATGCATGAGTCAAAGAAGAAAAACGATACCGAACCGGCTTGACATAATATTAAATGACCGAAGAGTAGAAAACGTTGACGAGTTCAAATAACTTCGCTTAAAAGCTGCGAAAGACGGCGATGAATCAGCTGACGTAAGCAGATGGATACTGCTCGCGTAAAAGACGTTCTTCTCAGTTTTGCCAATTCTTAAGGCCAGTAGGAGTACAGGAGAACAAGTCTCCAAATATGCAAAGCATACATAAGGCCTGCGTTATGCTATGGCTATAAGACATGGATCCTAATGCAAACATCGGCAAACAAAAATGACGCATATGAATGACAGATCCTATGGTGCATAATAGAAGATAATCGCGATTGCGATCAATGGCGAACAAGGCACAATCACGAGCTGTACGAAATTTTTTATGAGCCCGAGTGTTGGAAAAAAGACAAAGCCGACCACCTATAGTGAACCTTATCATTGAAATTCCCTGAAATGAAAAACCATAAAATGTCCACAACAAATAAAATGTTTTCGTTCAATAAAAATCAGCGAAAGATGTGTTTTAAGACATGCTACATGAATGTTTTTATGGAGATTTTTAATGAGTTTATGGTTCACAGCCGTTCACTCGGTGAGTCTTGCGACCCATCTGTTTCTTGCTTCCACAATTTTATTATAATCAATGAGGTGAAAAGAAAACTATAAATGCCCTTTTCCTATCAGCATCCTTTCATCTTCCCGGTTGTTTTTTTGGGGTATTTTTTTTTCTCCTGGCACGAAAAGGGCGAGCGAGTCTATTTCAGACGATGTCCGGTGAACATGATCTCGCATCGTAAATAAAGTGAGCTCTTACATAGTGGATAAGTCGAAAACTGCAAAGACGTTAATTGAAAGAGACATAGCCATAGCTAATTCGATACGCCTCGTAGCGGTCACTAGATTTCTAGTCAATTCTAATAGTTCTGGACTGTCTCACCAAGACAGTCCTCCTTTTAGTTTTTTTTTCTACTTTTTGAATTTAAAGTTGTTTCATCGTAGAACGTGAACGTCAGACTTTTGAGTCTAACAAAGCGGGGTCCGAGCCATTTACATACAGGGAGGATTTCAAGATTATAAAACTGCGGAAGCTGCAATAGACTGGTCACGTTCAGCAGATGAATGAGAAGCGGATACCTAGAGAGGTATTCACAGGTGACTCTGCGACAAAAATGTGGAGTGTCTGGAGTGGGGAAAATGCTCAATTGACGGGATAGATCGGACGCGTTTGATTTTGAAACAATCCTAGCTCCTCGGATGTGCTAAATCAAGCTCGATAGATGGAGACTGTTGGAAGCATTATCTGGCGAGGCTTCGGCTCGAGTAATAAGATCTTAGAACCAGACTTGAGACTGACTTGTTTCAATAATTGGAACACCGGACATACCTTGACAAATTTCTACTACGTTTCGAGCTTAAAGGAAATAGCGGGGCTTAAACGTTGTTATTATAAATTACTTAAACGTTCATAACCATCTAAATCTTGCCAAGAAATTCATTTGAAGCCAAATGAACAAAGGAGTTATGACTTCTCTAATCAACTTTTATATAAGACCTCTATGAAGTGGAAGCTTATCATTACATTTTATTTATGCGGAGTGTCGGAAAATGAGCCCACCTTACGTTCAAACCAAAGCGATAGAATGTTGGATAAGTATCCCTGGGGACGAATGTAACCACTAACTAGTCAGATACTCATTGATTACATCAATTGATAACCGCTCGTGTCAGCTTACACCCTGCCCATATTTTATTGCCATTCATAACATTCAGTACGATAATTTCCGCTCACTAAAACCGATAATACGTCAGTTCATTTTACGAACATCGTTCTAATCTTAACAAATAAAGACAATTCGCAACTTCATTCACTAGTGCTCAATTCCGAAATAGCCTCTGATCCCACTTTTTTCAGTGAAAAGCTCAACAACAAGGCGATATTTACAATATACGGAGACGATTCACAGAAACTCGCCGTGCACCCCAAATGTTATTCAAAAATCTGACTTTCAGACCTGCTTAGGGACATAGAAACATCAATTGGAATGTGATCAACTGCTTTGAAGGATTCTTTGATTAACTCATATGTTACAAACACATGCTGGGAATATATCTAGAGAGCGAATGTATTTATATTTGGACCGACTCGGTCAGCAATCAAACGATGCTTATTATAATTTGATAATAATTTAAGAATTTATGTCAGCAGAGTATTTGAATAAGAAACTGAATAAACCATGTCTTCAACGTTTTATTGGCTAAAGTGTCGAAATCGGCGGCACTACAAATCTCAAGAGGTCTTTCCTAAAAACAATTTTAAAGAGGAAATTCGAGGGAACTGTCGAAACTGTCGGTGAAATGGATATATAAGGACAAAAAATATATTTTTCCATAAGATGAGGATGGAAAAATTCTTTTTTTCCTTTCCAACAGGAAAAATGCAAAAAAGGATCAATACGGTTTGAAAAAGCGATTTACATTTTAGGAGACTTAATGCCTGCTACGTACTTTTACATATTACTAAACATTTGATTAATAATTATCGAAAATGATAAAAGAGCTTAATATTTTAAGTAAACGGTACAGCTTAAATGCGTAAAGATATGCAAAATTTAAAAGTGAAAAGGAATCGTTCAAACGTTTCTGATTTTGTTCCTTAGTAACAAATGCACACACGTCAGCTTATAATAAGTTCCGAAAGCAGTGGGCGTTTTCACCTCCATTCTCGCAATAAACAAGACATATTTTATCATGCATACACTGAAGTGAATCTACTGGACAAGAGAATGGCGCCTGCGGAATGTATTTTATTTTAATGTTTAATGAATCAGTTTAAAACTGAACTGAATCAGTTTAAAACTGAAACTAAAACATGTTACGATCGGAAAATCAAACGTATTAACGACTTAAGTGTCGTTTTTGAGCCGGGTTAATTCACATGTTTAGAATCGTACTGGTGAGATCAAGCAAATCAAAGCTTATTGGAGATACTTCCCATCCTCGTTTAAAATGAACCCTTATCTATCCTTTAATATCCATCAATTCGTACTGTTTGTCTAGACAAAAACGTATTTGACACTTATTGTTTAGGATGTGTGCAAAAACTATCAAGTGAGCTCAAAATCAATGATAGGAAAGGCCAAAGGATCTATAACATGAAATTATATGTGTGCCGTTTGCGAAAACATGAGACACACAAAAGCTGACATAAATATTAAAAACAGGAGACCAAAGATAAGGTTCATAGTGCTAATAATCAAGATTTCTACTGTCTACTACCATCTGTCTACTGGCATACATGAAAATTCAATAAATTACAGGCAATCCAATTCGCATTGGAAACTCAGAAATAGTAGATTTCAATTTTACAAGTACCAACTCATAAAAGAAAAAAAACCAGGAAAACTTGGCAGCAAGGCAGTTTCCGAGTGAAACTAAAGATAGAAATGCGTCAGGATAGAAGATGGATTATTAGTACCAACAAGTGTGTGTGCTTTCACGCACACATAATTAATGCGAAAATCCAGTTTCTCATTCAGAGAATAGATAAGTGGGATACGTAGTAAGGGATAGTGAAACAATATTCATAAAACTGTCGGTATTTCAAATGCTTTACACTCTAACTTTTTTTGTCCTAAACGACTTGCCTCGCTTAGTAACACCGAAAAAAAGGTGTAATTGAAACTTCATACGAAAATCACTGTGGATATCATTGAAAAGCCTTTGATCAACTGGCCATAATTTTCAGACTATCGACTAGCTCCACGCTCCAATATCACTTCAATATCAATCAATTTTCGATTAAAGGTTGCTTTTACAAAACTCAACTTAACTGTTTTCATACGAACTTCACTCAGTTCTCGTTCATTGTAACAATCCTAACTAACCCTACACACAGATTGTCAAAAGTACTCATGCTCTTGCTGTTTAGTTACAACCATCGAATTCCATTTAAATCGATGATTGCTCGTCTGGCTTTTCATCATTCAAATCGTCATTTATCCTGCGTTCTTTATACAAAAACACTTCCATATTGTCCTTTCCTTTCACGTAAACCTGACCGCGTGGCTCAAACACGTACTTTGACTCGAGGAAGGATAAACAGTAGCTTCCAACTTGAATCCTTCCGGGAACACCTGTTGAATCCATTCGACTCGCCACATTCACAGCATCTCCCCATATATCATAGTGCAACTTACTCGTACCTATCACACCGGCCGTCACATCACCGATGTTAAAGCCAATTCTTAGAATTAAGTTGAATTCCAAGAGATCTTTATTGAAAGCGTCGACTACGGATTGCATTGCAAGTGAGAATTCCATCAATGCACCGATATGTGCATTGTTCTCACCACGGCACGAAGGATCAAGCCCACTTGCAGCCATAAAGGTCGATCCGATGGTTTTGATTTTTTCCACGCATCGGAATTCTGGTCTGGTTAAAAGTTCATCAAAGTCACCAATCAGTTCATTTAGAACTCGCAGAAATTCCTTGCCACCCAAATAGCTCTCGTCATACATTTCATTGAAATTGACGATACTTGCAAATATAATCGCAATGTCATGATGATTCTCAGAGTACTTTGCAGTGTTCTTAAGCTGTTCTGCAACATGTTTCGGTATAATGTTATGCAGGAGCATGTCTGCTTGGTTTTTCATGCTCTGTACTTGAATTTTGTCTTGATTGGCCACGGCACTTCCGTAGAAAGTTGTTCGATACCCGATCTCGAACTCTCTGTTTAGAAACCAAACCAAAACTAGGAGGAGGAACAAGTCCAAGTATATTTCCACATGGTAGTCCTGAAACCATTGGATGTCTTCGTAGTGAGACAGGCCATTTGTCAGCGATTCAGTTGTCGTGGTTGATTGATTTGTTCCGTTCCATCCAGCATAATCGTTCATATCGTCGCTTTTCAGTGCATCAGCAGACAGTTGCGACACCGCTATCCCAACAAAACATAATCCAGCAAAGAGTGCCATTGTGTTGCGCATCCAAAAGTTCAGTTGCGTGAAATTGCAAAAGTGAACAATGCAAACGAACACCAGGAAGCCGTAGTGATATTCAAACGCTTGGATCTGATTGAGGTCTAAAAGTAAGAAGTTAATTATGATCAGACTCACTGGTAACGACATCAGAACAGCCAAACATATGTGCCAAGGATACCAGCTGGAGATGGATTCGAATATTCTATCCGCACAAGATGCTGAGTTTCCATTAACTGTTGTCTTGCTCTTCATGGAGTGTCGCCGGCACATCTGGCGTGTGAAGAGGAACAAAGCGAAGAACTGTATCGCTGTAAACACAACGAACGCTAGGACCCACAATCGGAATTCACTGCTTTCGGTGGCCGGGTTCATAAGGAATAGTGATCCTGATATCGCTAAGTAGACCATGATCCCAACAAAGATGTCAATATATGTATTATATCGTGGAGTAGCCAAGGTAGGAGGTCCCTCTGATTCATTCTCGCTTCCAAAGCGGTGAGCCTTCGAGCGAAACTCTTTCTCCATTTGGTGGCACTTGAAGAATAAGCTGAAACATCGCAGGGGCGGCTTGACCAGATAACTCCTTTGCGATTTTGCATTATCGCGGACGCAGCGTATCAGTTGCAGATCAGATTGCTTACGTAGCTGCTGCAAACATGCGGCTAAGGGGTCTGCCAAGGTTTGGTTCTGCGAGTGTACATTGTTAGGAACGGGTGGTAGTTGACTATCGGGAATGTTATTCAAACTCGACTGGGAACTTGTAAAGTAACCAGAAACTCGGTGTTGCGAAATTGTAGACTGGTTTAGGGCGTAGATTTGCTGTTGAATGCTTGATCTTCTGCTGTTACTTTTTATCCCTGAATCTTTTCTGCTTGTCGCTGAAGGACATATGCTGAGACAGTCTACGGGCGCGTTACTTACTGCACTTGCGCGGTGTTGGTCACTTTTACTAACGACCGTCGTAGAACTTCGGGGGCGCCCTATTGGTGACTCGGAATTTCCACCAGATCGGCCACATTGTGACCGATAGCTTCCAGACCTACCAAACGGTGAAATATCACTTCTAGATTGCGAGATATATGAGCGTATGTCAATAATATCATCAAACATTGAGTGCTGCCCAGGCGAGCAACAGCTTCCGTCAGGTGACTTCGACGGGCCTGAGCAAGGATTAGTGCATTGAATGGCATTTGGAGTTCTATTTGGTATTTCTAAAGTATGAAAACTTGGGCGTGGAGTTTCAATAACGACCGGCAATTGTTGGTAGCCATTCTGGTCGACAGTCTGGATTTCATCAGTCTGTTTTGATTTTGTGGCGGCGTCGCCTTTTTTCAGTTCTTCTATCTTCTTTAAAAATTTTGGTACTTTCCAACCCATTATTTTCGCTGTATACTTTGCAGCCTTACTTTCCTCTTCATTGCACGTTCTGTTATTAGTATTCGAGGTGTTCCCATTGCCTCCACGACAGCATCCCTCATCTTCCTGATCTGAGTCCAGACTCCCAGGGAGAGATTTCGTTGTAACTATGATTTTGGGATGTTCTTTGACCATTGGTTTCGTTGCGTTACTGCTTCCCTTTTCAATATCCATTAAGCAATTACTCGATTTTTTTCGTATTTTCATGCTGAGTGATGCAAGTCTAGGTCGTATTGATAGCACTGGTGATGGATTTAATGATGTCGATACGGGGCCAACCGGTGAGGCGGGTGGTACAGTTGGATGTATAGCCGAGATGTTTGTTGCACTCTGCGATAATGACACACCATTAACAAAACTATCCGGTGGTGATACGACAAGATGAAGAGGTAGAGGACTTAAGCTACTGTTGCGCGATGTTGATAAGTCTTTTCGTCGACCGGTAACAAAATATGTTCGATGACCTGAAACGTAAAATTCATATTATTACAATGAGGGTTTGATAAATGCATAAATAAAATAAATAAATAATAAAATCATTTAATAAACGTTTAATTTTAACTTTATTTAGTGAATTTAAAAAGATGAACTTAAAGCTGAGCAACTAGTCAAAATTACTAACATAGGGAAGACTTTCCGGCTAGACTACATTTTGAGCAAATTTCAGTGAATGGAGTATATTTTACCTTACCCGAAACACGTCAAGTTGTGTGCCTTGGTAAAGTGTAATAGAAAGAAAGATTCGCACAGAATCAGCATAAAACCGGGCAGTGGCACTGTCAGAAGGTAGAGATAGGAAAACATCGAGCATAAATCGATCAAAAGTTCAAGAAAGGAAAAGACATCCAATTAAATTTTAACATAACAAAAAAACTAATGCTAAGCATTTTGTTTTTGTGAAAGGTAGCATACGAAAAGGATGATAATACTTTCACAATGAAGCTTTTGCTAAAACAGAAAAAGGACAACGCTTAAATAAACGTCAGCAGCAGATTCTCCGACAAAAGACCAGCAGATTCTCTGCACTATTCCTACGGGAAAATTCGACTCTTTGCACGCCGATTAGACTCTTATTAACGATCCTGGATGCATTACGCGTGTGCGTCAAATCACAAATAAGCCACCGAAATATATTACAAATAATCATATAAAGTCACCGAAATATAATTAATTATTTACTTTTTGGTATATAAGGACTCTAACTAATCTAGATTAAGACACGTCTCATTCTCAACCCTCTGCTTGGAATCGAATTAAAAACCTAAACTGAAACCATCTAACTCTATTGATTTCAATTTAGTTTTAATTTATAAAAGCGAAAGTTGATAGTCTCAAAATTAAGAGAATTGATGCTATATGATCTCGTCTGAATAGGAAGTAATTATTTTAAAAAACTTTATTTATGCTCACGTAGCGCAACAACTAGTGCAGCTAGAGTCAATCTAGGTCGCCTCTACTTATTACCTGTGTTTCCCTTTCGCGTTTTTCAGACCCCATAGAGGTGTGAAACTTTATGATTACTCGTAAATTCGGTTGCGCATTATCAATTCCTAAGACATCCACCATTCGAATTGACTCGATGATCGATCATTGCTTGACATTGCCAACACAACTCGCATCGATCATTGCTGGAACAGCCAGGAGTTGAAAAGGAAGCGATTATACTCTTCATGCAATCTTCCAGATATCGACTCACAGTGACATACCAGGACACCACAAATAAAGTGATACAAATACTTCATGTAGCAAATAAAGGGAGCTTTGCAAGATCGAGAGCTTAAAAATTAAACGATGTGAGTGGAGAGGTCGCGATGCCCAGCTTGCTGTGGTTAGTTACCGAATATTTTACCTACTCTTTGATAAATGGCGCTACCTCTACATAATCTGATTACACCTGTAAGTTTTTCTCGAAACTTCTTACACTCGGGGGAACTAAGAATCTGCTCTATCGATCTACCTGATTTGGGCACAGAATGCCGGACCAGGTCTTCTTCATCTGATGACCGTTGTGTCAAAGGCTATAAGGGCTAATGAAATTTTAACTGAAATATTTAAACCTATGTTCAAATTCAGAAGAAAATAAAAATTGTTCCGAGAAACAGGAAGAGCAATGAGTAGATAACACAGTGAAAAGTGAAAAAATAAAAATAAAATGAGTGGTTTGACGATGCGACTTCGTTCTGATAGGTACGAAAGTTATGGCGCGATTAATTATCAGAGAAGTGCAGAAACAATTCACCCGCAAAAATAGTGGAAATCGCGGCAAAAATATAAAAGGAAATTCTGGAGTTAGCGTATTACTGACGGAATACTACAAAGGCAGAGTCCTTCATGAAAGTGTTTCGCACAAGTGAAGTTGTGCCATTCTGGGGAACCGTTCTTTTTAGTGACGAAAGGAAATGTGCGTTTTGTTCATTCCGCGAAAATATATTGGGAACCAAAACACTGAATTTGAATCAAAAGACAACCATTTGGACTAAACCATGGCGATGGTGGCTTTATACTTTTACTACCAGTAGAATTGATTACTTCAATATTTTGAGAGAAAATTAACCTCCTCGTGTTGTAAAACATAGATCGTATGAATTCATGGAGGAAAAAGACCTAAAACACACACAAAATTAACAAATTAATGGAAGGCTATCCTGAGCAGTCCTCAGACCTTAACCCGATTGATCATTTGTGATGTTTTCGATATGCAGGTCCAAAAACGAAACTTATCAAGTAAAGAATCATGGAAGCTAGATCGGGTGAAAAATTCCTGATTAACTGAGAAGTTTTTTGAAGAAAATGCGAAGATAACTAGAAGCCGAAGATGAAACTGATTTAATACCAGCTTTGAGTTAAATTGAGTCAAAATTCGAAAAATCAGTTTAGGCTGGGACAGAGCTAACAAATCTTTGCATTTTGCTTTTTTTTTAATTTTTTTTATAACAAACGAAGTCAACTTTCGATCGTAATCGTTCGGTCGTCTTCAGCGACTACAGACTTCAGCCTTACATTTATATGGAAATAGAGTCGGAGCTTAACGTAGGCAACTAGATATTATTTACTGAAAAAGATAATTAAGGTTAATCAAAGCGACCTATTGTTTTAATAAAGAAAGAATTGTAGCGACCTCTTTCTTGTTTAATAACAAAATTATTTGTTCTCTGAAACATCAGACTTTCTAGGACGACAAACTTTTTTGTATCCCTTGTTTCCTTCACTGGTTTTACGTCATCAATTTTTATATCATTTTTCTTTTAGGAAAACGCACTCCATTAAGGCTGACCTGAAGATATTAAGCTTTTCTTTCCTTTAACCGTTGTTGCCTCGCTTATACGCTCTCGTATCCTGGTGCTGATCAGTCGTCTTATTTGCTGAATATATATTTCTTAGCATTTCGAAAATTTGTTTCGGTAGATTTGTCATGCGGCTGTTAATTGTCCTTTTTGTATTCCAGGAACTTTCTAAATGGTATTTCCTTCTAGAATCTTAAGCCGCATCAATTTATATCGTTTGAGGGGCATTTTCAGTTGCTTTGTGATGCCTCTATTGCATGTCACAGCTGTTCAAAGGTACTTTCTTGGTCTAGAGTTGTTAGTATTGATGTTTATTTCTCTGATCTTTTCTGCTATCCTCTTTCTTTTTGATGGATATTAGTCATGCAATTTCGCCGTCTGAAGGATATATATTGTATTTCTTTCTTTTTCCCTGTCGCGCTTATTGATACGTCTAGCATGCGTTTGATCATTACAAAGTTCTGAGGTTTCTAACAATGAACGAACCTGAAGTTTGGAAAAGAGATAAGGACTATACGTCCAACTTTTACAGCGGTTGCATGTTACAACATGGGAATTTCTAAGGACATGTTACCATGAGGATGTTCATTCTCGTGAAGCTCTTGGGTGCGTCTCAAATTTGTAGTGGGTTTGTGGAAAGGAAATGTATATACAATAATAAACAAAACTTTTGAATTTGATGAGAGTGTTGCTGATCTTCTCCTTGCAAGGTTTTTTTCTTCATTGGAACTGTGTATGAAATAGTATGAAAAATCATAAATATTTTGAAATTGATTTCTTTTGGCTTACACTGATAACAAAAGACCAGTGGTAAATCAAATGTGTAGAATCATCAATGAAATAAACAATTAAATGATAACGTTGTGGCGTGAATATCGTTACACTTTTTTAAATTGCTTTAAAGATTAAAATTGATATTCAAAATAATCGAATTAAACCAATCCAATTCTTACCAAAGACTTCATCGCCTTCTTCCAGGAAATAAGCGTCACCTAGAAAGCTACATGTTTCCTCGGATATATGCACCTGCTCTGGCCTGCCCGTTGACTCCATTCTGCAATAAGCTTTTCAATTATAATAATCGAATTGAATATCAATATTCAAACTCACTTATTCGCTAAAGATACATCATTGCTCCATACGTCGAATTTAACACGTCGCGTTCCTACTATTCCACATAATACTGTTCCAGTGTGTACACCAACTCGCATTTTTACTCCTTCGTGTCGTTGCATATCAAAAGCCCGCATTGCGGCAATCATCCCTAATCCCATTTCTACACAGCAAATTGCGTGATCGGGTCTCGGTTCAGGACATCCACTCACACAGTAATAACAATCCCCAAGCGTTGATATCTTCTCACATCCATTCATGACACACAAATCGTCGAATCGCTCGAACAGATCATTCAAAATTTCCACTAATTGCTCAGCCGTTTTAGTCGACGACATTTTCGTGAAGCCAACGATATCCGCAAAAAGGATACTAACGTTTGACATGCTGTGCATGTGAAATGGCCGAAACAGTGATTTCACATCGTTCGAAGGACGCGGTTTCAAATGATTCGAGTGTATGCTTTCCGAATTGACCTTATCCAATGCGCCGGCATCTTTGAGTAACATATCTGCAACTTTAGGTGGCATCACGGAGTGAATCATTTTCTCTTTCAATTGCTTTTCCATCTCAAGCTGCCGCCGAACCAATAAATTTTGTCCTACTTTCATGAATGTTCCTCGCATTCGTACAATGTTCATTATTAAAACATGCAAACCCACTAAATGTACAGTCACTTGTAAAAATATCCTCAAAATCAGGATTTTATATGAGAATCCTGCATTCGAACCATGTATTGCACTGTTGCCCACAAAATGTGTTAACAATTCAAATAAAATGGAATAATTGATTGCAATGACGGCCGCTGCCCAAACTCTCATGGGAAGTGCCGTGTAAATTAATAAAATTAGTTCCAAGCAAAAGGAAAAGTGTCCTAGTGGACTGACTGCATTGTCAGTCAATCCCAGAACTGTGAGTGATCCTGCACAAAGCGTAAGTGCAACGCACGCTGATACACAGCATCTGTGAGAGTTGTAGAAATTTGTTCTTGTTAAACATATTGTTAACGCTATTCCAATAAATAATAGTCCTAAGGAAAGAGCAATTGGTTGCCAATAGTCGCTGGATGTTCCCTTTGTTATAAAGTATAGAAACCAGGCGATCGAGTAGAGAAGAACGTAGAATAAGGCGAATCTGAAAAGCACAAAAAGAAGAAAATGTTATTGACAAAAATATTTCAAATTTTCAAATTTCAGGTCAATAGATATAAACGATTCTTCCTTTTACAGATTGATTTATTGAAAAACAAATTGTTTTTGATATCGATATAATCTTCAATATATACACTACTGAAGTGGAAGCAAGTGAACATTTTCTTACATTTAGTGTCCCTAAAAAATTGCACGACATCCTAAGAAGAAGCGTTTTACTCCCTAATCGAGGAAGCTATAATTATTGCATTGTAATCCACGCTTTTATATGAAATATAGACTAAATATGAAATAAAATATTTGCCTAAAGTCCTTGGTGACACTGATAACAGGCCCTTGCACTTTTCATAATTTTCGATGACAATTGACAAATACGTACCTCTATTTTACTAATATAGGGTTGAAATTCGGTTTTCAAGTCAGGAAGAATTCATTAAATTTCCAGACCGTGGTCTGGAATCATAGTTTGGACCATAGTTTGAAATTTTGCGGCAAAATTTTTTGTCAACTGGGAACCTTTGACAAAAAATAAATCGATTATTTTTCGCGTCGTGTGACCGGTTTTGCTGGAGTGTTGATAGCAAATGTCATCCAGGCTCTTACCGTCTGAATGAGATCATTGAAATTTCATCATGATGCCCCTCTAATGAATGCTATTCACAGTCGCTGTCTTTTATCTCTATCTCAAAAAGCAAGGCTCAACCACACCTTCTAACGGAAATACGCACTAGACAGTTGCTCATTCGGGATGCATTTCTTTTCATAAATTTCTGTGGATACATGATACAACATTTATTGGTCGCTGAGCGGATTTCGTGAAAATAAGCCTAGCGTATGATTTATTGAAAAAATTGACTTTCACCTCATTTTACTCCATCGTGAATTTAACTAGTTGCTGGCGCAGGCATGCTCTATTGGATTGTATTCCTGAGTGAGCTGAATTTTCAATGGGTGAAGTCTCAATTTTTAAGAGTCGCTTTTTAGGTCACTAACTAGAGGTAAAAAAAGTTCCGCGAGAAAATGTTGCAAACCACTGAGATGGACGAACTACAGAAATAAATGAAGAGAGGGAATTAACGATAGCTCTAGTTATTACAAGCCAATAAAAAATACATAGAAGCTATTGCATGCCTTGAGTAACAGCTAACTAGAATGTTTTCGTAGTTTCTCGTGGGGCTAGACAGATATCCATCAATAAATAAATCGATATGATCAAACAATTATTTATTGGAATAATGGGAATTGATGGTTGTAAAATTTCTCGATTATCGGAACAAATATTTAACTGGAGGATTCATTGATTTAAAAATTTCAGGTACTAATATTTAAGATTCCAACTACGGTAGTTCATAATCGAAGTATCTGCAATCTCAGAAGTTCTTTTAGAGCAACATGCATTCAAAACTTACAATAGTAGCTAAGGTCATAAGAAAACTAAATCTCAATGGCATTTCCTCTTCCAAAACAAAATAAATTCAAAACTGAAAGTCTTATTTTCCAAACGATATATGTCGGACACTTTTGATTGCACGCCAGCTTCACTTTATTTCTATTTTCTTTCTACTTCAACATCCATTTACCATTCTCAATCCATCCTCACAACAGAGGACATCAGTAAAAATGATGGCTCTGGAGGACGTGTTGCGATGACACAATTTTCTCGGAATTCACGTACAATCAGAGCGTGCTGAGGATAGAAATGATGGCGGCTGTGGTGTACACACGTTTATCAACTGTGATGAGGATGATATATGCCCTGGAGAGATTCAACTTTAATTTATATCCTTAAAGACATGCACGGAAAACTTTATGTGACTTAAAATTTTCTTCGAGTTTTTGCTTTCATGTTGTGCTGTATTGTATGGATATGATTTTTGCAATTTTTTTTTTATCTGAAAATCTCGGATTGGCAAAGAAAATTCGTACCTCCCATAAGAATCCAGATAATTTTCCTTCTTACGTTAGCAACAAGATTCAAGAAAATTTGAAGACGTATGAAATGATGTCGAGAAAAATTGAAATAATATGAAGGCTTGCCTGAAGGGCTTTGAAGAGATTTCCTTTTGAATTGCGTAGCTCAATTATATGAACCTGTTTCAGAGATTTTGAAGAAAAGCAATAAAATGCTTATGAAAATTGTTGTGATTTATTCGCAGTGAATCGACGGAGAGTTATATCATGCATATGTTCACTGATTTCGAACAAACAGAGAAATGGAAATTCAATGCGAGGACTACTGGTACTCTAAGTGACATCAAGTGGATTATTTTGATCAGATTATTTAACGTAATATTACGAAGAATGTTAGTAGGTAGTATATTTGATGGAATCAATAATTCTTTTACAACAATGGGGAATAGTAAAGTCGATTAGAAAAAGTTCCATAGTAAAATTTTGTTTTGTCGGCGATTTCAGGAATATTTTGAGTCACAAGCAAACATAAATGAAATTTGAAGCACTCTTTTCGAACAGTGGTTACTACACTTTACCACCACATTTGTAAGTTGTCAGGATGAACAAACATGGGAATAAACATTTCAAATGCATCAGTTTTGTTAATAGGTCCTAAGTTGATGTAATTATTTGTCCTTACAACTTTTTTGAAATTTTTCATAATCTATCGCGTTACTGGTAGAGTTTGAATGCTGTTAACAAGTTCTACATTTTCATTTTTAGTTTATAAAATTGATAATTTAATTTATAAGCAATCAATTAACCATTTTACTGAAAGAGAATCGAAGTCAACTTATAAGCAATCAATTAACCATTTTATTGAAAGAGAATCGAAGTCAACTAATTAAATAGATATACAAAGCAAAATATAGAAGCTTGTGCTGATTTTTCGCAAAGGCATTTTTTTCATAGCATCCAACTTTAAAAATTAATGATAATGATGAGAAAGTATACAAATTTGACTAAAACTTATCTTTCGAGCCTTTTCAGTCAATTTTGGGATTCTCTTTTAAATCCAAAAAAATCTTAAGTGTCCAAATAATTATGTAAGTCACAGTAGCAAACATCGGTGACAAGTCATCGACAAACAAAACAATCATTAAGGACCTTTCCTTACTTTCTCGTCAATAAATCGTCTGTGCCGACCTCTTTCGGACTCTTCCTACTATCTCTTCCGACTATGTGAGAACTACTATTTCTTTCGACTAAGTGTCCTTGTGAGCCTGTTCGTTCAGACTCATCATCTCTCTTTTTTACTCATCGCTAATCTCTCAATAATGAAAGAGATAGAGCGGAGTATGAAGCTCGTTTTGTACGATTTAGTTAACATTTCAAAAGTGGTATTTGCCTTTGCCTGTCAATCAGCTCATGCTTGTATTTTTTTAAGGTAGCACTGGTTTCCTCGGTTTTGAAATTCCTCTTTGTCATAGTTGCAACCTCTATTCAGCAAAAAAGGATGGAACTGATAGAACAGCTTCTACAGTGCAATTAGTTCGGTACGCCGCTGTAGTGGGTTCTATCCAAACTTGACTCATTTTTCAGAAGCAATACCCAGGTTTATGGCGCAATTGTCAAATAAAAGAATTGTCAAATTGGAAGAATAAATAAATTAAGACATGCTTAATACATCACTAGTTCATCACAGTTGAATCAATCCTCAAAAGAGCAGTGAAATTAAGAAGGGAACACACGTAAATATTAGGATAGATGCAGTGTAGAAGAGTAGTTCGGAACAAAAACTGTTACATGTTATGATCCACCTTTAAAAATTTTGTCGTTCGATTTCGCGATTGCGTATTCAAAAAGCAGGCTCTTCAGTTAAATATGCTTGCCGATGTCTATCCGTGCAATGATTTGTTCGGGGCCTCCATTCAAGAGGTCACAATGAAAGAGTAAATTTTGACATGTTCAGTTTTCTGTATCCTTCAACTATGAACCATAACCGTCTAAAACACTCATTTGTTAAGTTCAAGAATAACATTTGAATTTTTAATTCTCTATTACACAGACCTCATTGCACGTACTCTTAGTAAAATTAGTCTACGTAACCCAAATAATGTATAGATTTCGTATGAAAACAAAAGAAAACTGTATCGGTGTTTTTGAAATATATATCTTAAGTAATAAAAATGAACAATGTTCTCATAAAATATAAATATTTTCACTTAACTGACATTCAATGGGAAAAATGATAAAATTCAAAAAATTATAACAACAAAAGTCTACGAACGACTTCTTCATTTTGGAATTCTATGCACCTTAGTATCTTGTTGGACCGCCCTTTGAGTCTTCAACTACATGCATCCTTGATGGCAGTGAACTAACTAATTTTGCAGTACATTCTTGTCGCATTTTCTTGCACCCTTCTGATGGTGATTTTTTGAGATCACCCTTGGTGCGTTACTCGCAGTTTATGGATTCATTGTTTCAGGTCATCTCATAGTTGTTTAATGGAATTAAGATCTGGAGACTGTGGAAGGGATTAGAGTTGTTTGCTGACGTTGCAAGACAGCCATTCCTTGATCATTAAAGAAGTATACTTCGGGTCACAATTCTACTGAACTACATAAGCCGAACCCAATCTTAAATTCAACATAACTGGGCAAAAAGCTACTTTTTAGGACATCCAAGTAGACCTTCCGATCCATATTACACGTGATGTGATTTATTCGAACTTCATTCATCGTCCTACAGTCTCAATTCATAACAGAGCCATCTCTATGCCTAGTAGGAATCACGTTTTTCATTTTCCAGTTTTCGTTGCGTCTGCACCATATTTGAATCTTGTCAACCTTTCCGAAAACGTTAAATTTACATTCATCTGTAAAGATAACCTCGCTCCAAAAGTTTGGGTCACTCTCATGTATCTTATAACACTTTTTGACAAACCCAAGGCGCTTGGCTCGATTGGCTTTACGCATTACGGATTTTGTTCAATTAATCAATTGTTCTAGGGCAGTATCGTACAGTAGCAATATGAACTTTGATTCCCGGGGATTTTCAAGTTCATCCGTAATCTTCCAGGAACTTTATGTTGGTTCCGCTATTACTTTTCTAACGATGTCCCGTTGATTGCGCTCATTAATCGATCAGATCTGATATGGTTGCAAAACTTCCAGTATTGTATAAGTTTTCAATTATTGTTTGCATTGTTGTCTTTGGCAATTCTTTTCTTTAAGATTTGTTTAGAATTTGAAACTTTGTTACTATTTTTTGACCATATCCTGGAATTTCTCCCCTATTGAACTCGTTTCAATTCAACTCATCGCAACATTCACGTTCCACCTTTCGCTAAATCCAAACACCTTCCCATCGCAGTTTAACTGTGATAATTGTAACAGTACCCGTTTCACTCGCCTAATGAAGCAGTCGTATATAGACTTCTCTTGTAATGACATGATGATGATTTGGGTATTTTCTTTGCGTTTATCGTATTTCAATGTCAATTAAGTGAAAATGTTTATGTTTAATTTTGTTAAATATTTAGAACATTGTTTATGTTTAGTAATTAAAGACGTATATTGAAAAAAACCGATAAATTTTTATGTTGTTTTCATTTGAATTCTACAAATGTTTTCGGACTGCGTGGAATTTTGTGAGTAGAAATTGAAACTGGAATTATTTTAATTTGTTCCCTTCTCGAAAGCTACAGCTAGAAAATCTGAAATACGGATTATTTCAGATTTTCTAGAATAAATTAATTTATTTAGAATAAATTAGAATTATCCGAATTTTATGAAGCTTTTAGGTTTCACAATATGTATTTTTTTATTTTCATACTTTCCATAAACAGCAGTTTGAACAAGATACGTAGCACATGAACTGAGAAATTACCAATTCTTTTTCCATTTGCACGATAGCTTGCCAAATATCCATATAAAATTATACGAGAAAATCGTTTTCCTTCTATAATAAAATTCATATGAAAAAAAAAGCAATAAAACGAGATGTGACAACAGAAGATAAAGTTCGAGTATAAATTATTGAAATTTGCATAACAATATTCACATAACACGCATTTGCAAGGATATGATAGAAGGATAAGAAATGATGAGAATAACTATACATTCCGATTGGTCGATTTTACAATATGTCGAAAACACGTGTGCTTTCTTGAATACATAATGCATTATGGTGTGAAATGCTCTTCTCAACTAGTCTCTATCCTGATAATATTGTTATAAAGGATTCTGATTGTATTTATTGCAAATGGAATTGAATATCCCGAAATACGAAAGAATTTAGATTTTGATCAGATTAAGTATCGATGTATAGGGATGTTTCAGTGAGAATCAAGTGTGCAGACTGAAATATAGATTGACCTTTCTCAGCTTATACATTTAGACAAAATCCCAATTCGATCAACTGTGCTGAAAAGTTTTTCTGGGAAAACAGCAGAAAATGAAATAACATGTTGCTCAGATATAGTGCGACTAGAAATAATGCTTAAAGTAATAAAATGTTGTTGTTGTCGTAGATAGGAAGAGTGTAGGACTTCGTTACGCATAAATTATTTATACCCAGAGTGTAGTGCTTCCAGGACGGCGCGTCTTACGGACTAACCACGTACTCCCTGCCACCCAAAGCCTGGAATTGTTTACTATATTTTCTTGAGCTGGTTCTTATAGCTCAGCAGATGCCAGTTTTCTGATTATGAAGTTGCTTTCCTTAGTTTAACGAAAGGAAGGAGTACGAATTATTATAAAGGGATCTCTCCTTCTTCCGTTTCAACAAACGATCCAATCTTTCCATATTTTATCTACACAATCACTTGCACGTAGTACGAAACATACTTCCAGTTGTCCTTTAATGTAAGTACCTCATTTAGCGATCTGGAAAGAGCTCAGATCTGCTCTGTTAAAAGTTTTCACTGATCTCTTCTGCCATTCGAAAGTGAAATAAGTGTGAAAAGTATTCGTGGTTCCCGGGGAATACAACCCGTCCAGAGACCGTGACTTTTTGATTTGGGTCCCTTTTTAAGTTTTGTAACTTTTCAGTTTTTTTTAGTTAAACTGAAAGCAACCGATTTGCCTTTATAGCTGGTTTAAGGCCAAAATACAATAGTGCGAGACTGCGATGCAAGAGCGCGACGAGAGTCTCGCAGCAAATGTCAAGCAGTTTTCGTAACATGCATTTTTTTAGGACAATGTACAATGATTGCAATGCGTCAATGCCAGGCGAGAAATATTCGGAAAACCGAAAAATCCTCCCAACGAGATCAATTGACGCTTGTCAAATGCTTGATGGCGTTTAAATGAAATTTGAAATTCAAACGCCTTAATTAATTTTTATTTATTTCTTTTATTTATTTATTTTATTTCTGAATGAATTTTGAATGAAAATTTCGTGTATCCTTGTTGAGGGTATTATTTGCCAAACGAAGGAAAATTCCAAATTCAAAACTTTTCAAAAATCAAAAACAATTGCAAGCAAATTTCACAAAACGTCACCAATTTGACATTTGTCATATGAACATTACTCTTCCTCGCATCGCGTGCATTGTAAATTGAATGCGTTGCGCAACGACGAGCGAGAATCACATCGCGCTCTCACATCGCCGTCTCGCAGTATTATATTTCGACCTTCAGGCAATTATCAGTCTTACTATGCTTTCGGTTGAGGCATGGGGTAACACCACTGATTTGATACATAGTTCATCGTTCTTGCAGTTTCTTCACCCTTTATCCATCCATAGGCCGAACATCCTTCTTCTTCCTTCTCGTAAAACAGTCCCATCGTTTGCTTCCTCACGCCTCCTTAAGCAAGGATCAGAAATGTATCTGCGCCAGTGGCTTATTGGAGCGCAGGTTTTTCTTCGCCTACCTCTTTCAGTGGAACCAGTTATTTAATTGTCATCTTTGGCTTACCTTGCGTTCTCTTTGTTTTTGTCAATGTAAAAACTCTGATATTCAATAGCATCCATTCAGCCACGCGTTGCAGCACCCCGCTTCTTTTATATAACAATTGCAGGAAGCTTGAATCGTTCGCGGTGAACCACCCCTTATCAGCTTTTTGAACATCCTCACAGCAACGTCCAGAATAAATAGGGGGCAATACGGCTAAGTTAGGCCCTACTTTTCAATTCTTGTTTTTCATCAGCACATACCTTACTTCCTGCCGATATCTGGCAAATACATCCCTTTTCCGATTCAACTGTCACCATGGATCAATTGCAGCAATTCTCTTCAAAGCAAGTTTTATCTCGTGGTGTTTTGTTTATTCAGGGTCTGCATGATTGGGTTTTGTTATTTCTGATCTCATTAATTTTTCTGCTTCCTGTAAACAACGCGTATTTGGGCGTTCAAGCATCCACATCGTTACATTTTGACATTTTCAACACGGTCCTGCCAGCTTCAAAGTTTACTCTTGATTGTAGTCACTTTGAAGGGCCTTGCATGACTTTGATTTGATCTTCAATTAACTTTAATGTCCTTGATGGCATTTCGTGGAGTTGAACAACCTTGAATTAAAATTCGGTGTCCTGAATTTGACCTCGATTAACTTTGAATTACTTGAAATAGCCTTAACTTGACAATTAATGTCTTTAATACACTTGATTTGACTTTCAGTTACCTTGAATAACCTTGAATGAAGTTGAGTGACCTTGATTTGAACTTAATTTGACCTTGAGCGACCCTGAATGACCTTGAGAGACATTTGTGAGACATTGGATGCCCTTGGTTTGGCCTTGCAAAATCCTGTCATTTGATGGTTTTGTTTTAACTTTGACCTTGTTTTTACTTTGAATTGCTCTTGAGATCATTGATTTAACCTTGAATTGTCTTTAATGTCCTTGAAGGATTTGGATAATCAACCTGACATTTTGAGTCCTTTTGAGATTGACTTCAATTAGACCTAAAGTAACATCGATTTGAATGAACACTTGGGTGATCTTTGTTTGATCTTGAGTTATCTCGATTTGAAGTTTAATGACCTTTATTTCCTTAAAAATACCAACTTTAGTACTTTTATCGGGTATAGAAAGACCTTGAAGTGATTTCGTAAACTAATTTATTGAGGTTGAAAAGTGTTGTGTTAACATAGACGGCGATTTTCGACAAACGCAGACTCGACTCGAGGGTGAAAATGATGTTGTAATCCACCTAAAGTTATTTGTGATTCTTACTTTCACAAAAAAATATTGCCAGGTTTTCCTAGTTGAAAAGAACCGGGCGAAGGACATTAGACGGCTGACTACTGCAATACATGTCCAGGAAAGCCAAGTATGCGTTTTGATCCATGTTTTACAAATAATCATTTGAAAACAATGTGAACGGTGTTTTTTGGAGGTACAGAATTTCGAAATGAAATAAAATACAAATAAATTATTTTTATTGCCATGAAATCGGTTTTAATGGAGACATAAGTCTCTGCCATTTGTATTTGAATATGATTTCGAGCATGTGAGCACCACGACTGGCGTGGTCCAAACGAGAGGACCAATTTCGGACTGCTCTAACCAATATGGTGAATATGTATCTCCAATAGCCCGGCGATAATTGTCTTCCAAGATCGAGCTTCTCGCCGTAGGTGAGTGATTTGAGATATCCCCACAAGAAATAGTCCAGCGGTGTTAAATCATAAGATCTTGCTGGCACATCATAGCTCTAAAATGAGAAATTATGCGCTCATCAAATGCTTTTTTCAATAAGTCGATGGTTGCATGAGCTGTGTGGCATGTCGCACCATCCTGTTGAAACCAGAGGTACCCTGCACTATGACAAGCCAAAGAACGGGAAAATCTTTGATAATCGCGTTCACCATTGACTCTAATGTTATTCACAGCACCGTTTTTGAAGATATAAGGACAAATGATTCTACCGGCTCATATAGCACACCAAACAGTAAGTTTTTCCGGATGTAACGATGTTTGGACAACCGCCTGTAGTTGCTCATCAATTGTTTATTGGCGTTATCATTCAACCAGATATGAGCCTTATCGCTACACAAAATTTTCTTATGAAATTCGTGATCTGAAAGAATTGGTTCTTGGGCCCATACACCGAATCTTCGCCATACCCTGTGGTCGTCTGGCTTCAATTCATGCACTTTTTAGATTTTGTAAGCTCGCAAACAAAGAACATTCCGTAGAATCTTCCATAATTTGGATGGGAATAGGTTAAATTGTTGACCCCAATATCGAATGGACTTACATGGGTTTTCATCGATATTACGCTATACTGCTGCTATGATTTCTTCCTCACGCGCTGTACGATGTCTTGATAGATGGCGTTGATGGTTGATCGAATTGATTGTTCTGATTATGTCAGTCTTAAAATTGACGGAGTGCGCGATGAGTTTCTCCAACAGAATCGTTTATATTTTGAAATGATCCTGACCAATTTTCAAATTTTGGTCGGACGTCAACTTATTTATGATAAAATGGCAAACCAAACTAACCATCAAACGAATGACAGTTGTCACACCATACGAAGCATTAAGTGTTGTCAACATAAATTTGTATATTTCACTCAAAAACTCTTTCCGCGTCTTAAATTTTAAGTTATATTTATTATTTATAATTTTATTTATAAATAAATTTATAATTTATTATAATTTAGCATTTATTTATAAATATACTATCAAAATTAAATGTTTTTCTAAAATGATTTATATAAAATATCTCACATTTGTTCCCCTGTAAGACACTGAGTGTATATATGGAAATATTCGCGTCCCAAAAAGGGGTCGGCTTCGAAAGGGTAAGAATTGAAAATTGTAAACCGTTTTAACTTCTTAGCCAACTTAGATGGCAGTAAAAGTCAAAAATGAATAAAATCTGCCGGAGAATAAGTGTTGCCAGAATGGATCGAAAAATTTTCCGTAGTTCCTGCAAGGGACTCCGTAAAACAATGTTTCTTTCTACAGAATTTCAGACACCTGAAAATACTTATGCTGAAAAATTTCAGCACGCTGAAAGGAAAATGGAAGGGAGAAAAGAAAAGAAAAAGGAAATGAAATGCTTATGATGACACACGTGTGTCCACATGCATAAAAATACCAAAATTGTAAGGAATTGGCATTTTTGAAAGAATGAGGGAAGAAAACTGGGTAAATAATAGAAAGAGTTATTGTATGGCCAACAAAAATTGTAACACAAGATTGTGAGATTGGATCGGTTGGAGGAAGCTTGACATGGAGACTGAAGCTCAACTTGAAGTGTCATGCCATGGATGATAACAATGATAAAGTAATTCCACATGTTGAAATTCTCTGGATAGGAATAGTTTCCAAAACTATAATGCGAAGAATTCTGCTTTCTTAATTTACAAATTTTGTCTTTCATTTCAAGTGGATTTGCGTGTCTTATATCTACGGTTGCTACGAGTTTTTGGGAATCGTTTTTTTTTTCATTTAAGTTAATATTTTGATTTAATACTACCCACTTTATAATAGCTAGGTTTTATTTATTTTATTTATTTTATTTTTTCATAAACTTTCTCAATACTCTCGTATAAATCGTTCAACCAACCACACTATACACAACAAATCACGTCGATAAACAATCCATAATAAATGCAAGCTTGGCATTGAACATTTTCCAGATATTTTCGCAAACCTCTTTGGAAAGTCATACCTCGATGTGCGAGGATACACTCGAACGAGCACATACTTGTTTATGATTATGCAATTTGATCACATTGAGCATTCTCATCCCTTCGGCGACGACAGTTTTTCCGACATATTGATAGACGCAGGAAGCATCCACTCACTGGGAATGAATGCGGAAAATGTTTACCAAAGAGTCCCGATTTCATGGATTGGATTATTTGTGGTAGAACGTGATTTGTTCAAGGTCTTGTTTGTTTACTGGAAATCTTTGGTATGCAAAAGCAAATAAATTCACCAGTTTTATATTTAAGCGATTCGTTATTTCGATGGGATAAGTTCGTCTATTTGCATTGTGTTCTTGATGTGTTATAAATAATTAGAATTCGGAAAAATATTTACAATGAATCCGCGATGAAAATTAGAAAAACAAACTGCCAAACTGAATTCATTGACGACTGTACATTTCACAGAGTGCATATAAATTATTTGTCTGCTTTTCCACCACCCGAAATTGTAGCGATAATTCGTCTGAAGTACATTCTGGAAGTCTTTATTGCAAATAGCTGTCGTTCCCATCATTTCGCTTAAGATTTACACGATTTTTAAGTTCTATGCTTTCCCTAGAAAATTGCAGTGTTTAGGAGTTTTGTGATCCTTAATCTAAGAGTTGTATCACGCAGAAAAAAGGACAATTTCAATTTGCGAAACATCACCATTTGCATAATGTATATCTTTCCTCCCACAGTTGGTGCGGATGTTGGCTACACGCATTTCTCCCCCATTTAATTCAATTCAAAACTTTGGGTGGCCAATTATGTAAATAAAATATCTAAGCACATACAAAATTAGGCAGGCTCTATTCCCTTGCTTGTCTGCTACCCAAACGTAACGAGGAGTCTGCAAAGAGACGTCAAAGACGACAGGAAAGCACTAAGAACGCTTCCCGGGATGGTAGATACCATTAAAAAAATTCCATCGCTACTCGAAATCCGGCAAATACTAATCGAGGCATTTGTCAACGTTAATTTGGAAAATTTCATTTGAAATTTCCTCTTCTTTGGACGTATATTTATTATATTTATGCGCACAATTAGGGAGATTCAACGGCGGTTGAAACGCAATCGATGGGTTTGCTTTAATCATTGGATTTGGGTGGTTTGCGAATTAAACCATCGAATAATGAACTTAATCAAGCTTGCAAATTTAATTCATATTGAAATAATTCAGCTAACATAGATGAAGGCGATTCCCATCGATTGATTGGCCTGGGATATACGTTGATGTTCAAGTATTTCATTCATTTTTGCTCCCAAAACATTGAAAAACATCAAGAAACCAAACGAACTACATGATTTAGTAAAAGCGTTGCAAAATCGGAGCTCGTTTCCTTCATGAACATTGGTGAGCAGGGCTACTAAGTAACGGTACATTAAAGCAAAAAAAGCTTTACCTATAGCGTAAGCACCAACAGCCATAACACTCTCGGGAAGCTTCTTTCAGACAGAGACAGAAAAACACAAGTAGAGTTCTATTTGTATTCATGGCGTACGTTTTAATAGCACTTGAACTCATCATTTGTACCTATTCACACATGACAATACGTAGGCCGACTCATTGGGAACGACTTTTGTGAGAGTTTCGTGATTTGTATGAGTGGTTGCGAAATACGTGAGGCTGCTGCCATTAATGGAAACATTAATAGAAAATCTGAAGTTCAGATGCTTGGAACACGGACAAAGTCCTGCGTGGGTGCTTGAACGTAGCTTTTTGAACATTTTTGGAAATTAGAAACTTCCTAAATCAGGACTTCGGGATTTACGATACAGTTAAGTGCTTTGTTAAGAATTTGAAATTTTAAAAGTAAATTAAATAAGATTTGTGTAGGATTGATGAATTAAATTGTCTACTCATATACGTTTCTTTCAAAGGAAGTGCTAAAGCAAGTGATTCATGGAGCACAAAAAGGTCGGGTCTTGATCCTTGCGTCTTCGTTTTGATGCATTCGTATTATGGATTACGTAGTGTGCCTAAAAGCGGCCTACATGCATTCACACCTCATATCGAAAGTAATAAATGAAGCCCGAGATATGATTCGGCGAGACTGAGATGTGCATCTCGCACTCAATGTCAAACGATTTTTATTGCAATTGTCTTGCGCTATCAACCAAAAGATGGGGGGAAGGGGAACGCGGAGCAACCATCTGCATATCGGCCCCTATGTATGCTGAATGCCGCTGGGAAGGTACTCGAGAGGCTCATTCGAGAAAGACTTGGAGAAGCCATTCGAACTGCCGGGGATCTGTCTCCTCGGCAGTACGGCTTCAGGGCTGGTCGATCCACAATTGGTGCAATAGCAGAGGTAGTGAGCGCGGTCCAGCAGGCAGAAGCCCACAATCATTACTCGAGACGAATAGTACTGCTCATAACTCTAGATGTGAGAAATGCCTTCAACTCTGCCAGATGGACAGATATTCTTGGTGCTCTGGAATATTTCAGGGTGCCGAGGTACCTGATGCAGATATTGAAAGACTACCTCAAAAATCGGAAACTCATCTATGATTCGTTGGGAGGTCGGCAAAGAATTGATTTGACATCAGGGGTCGCGCAAGGTTCCGTTCTGGGCCCGGACCTCTGGAATGTCCCGTACGATGAGCTTTTGAGACTGCAGTTACCGGAGGAGTCGCGCCTGGTTGGCTACGCAGATGACGTAGCAGTACTAGTCGCCGGACATACTGTCGGACAGACGCAGCTCAAACTGGACGCGGTAATACGCCGAGTGAGCAAGTGGATGACAGACCGTGGGCTTAGCCTAGCGCTGGAAAAGACCGAGGTTGTCGTCCTCACAAAGAAGCGAATCCCTCGTGTTATGCCGGTTCGTGTAGGGGGAATGATCATCGAGTCAAAAGAATCAATCAGATACCTTGGCTTGATGATTGATTCGAAGATGAGTTTTTTCGAGCAGGTTCGAGCTTCAGCAGATAAGGCCTCCGCGCGGGTATCGTCGCTAAACCGCATTATGACCAACACGCAGGGGCCAACCTCGAGCAAAAGACGTCTACTGATGAGTGTAATGGAGTCAGTGCTCTTGTATGGCTCCGAGGTTTGGGCTGATGCTCTTAATAAAGAGACGTACCGAAGGCGTCTGGCACAGGTGCAGAGGCAAGGAGCTTTACGGATAGCCGCTGCATACCGCACTGTCTCTGAACCTGCAGTGCTGGTAATCTCGAGGGTGGTTCCAATTAAATTACTTGCTGACGAACGGAAACGTGTATACTCACGTAGGGGGGAGTCGGCGAGAGAAACCGTCAGCCGAGAGGAACGGAGAAGAACCCTTATCTTATGGCAGCAAACATGGGAAAACGAAACGCGTGGCAGGTGGACCGCACGGCTAATAAGTGACTTGGGGCCGTGGTTCTACAGAATGAATGGTGAGACTGATTATTATCTGACGCAACTACTCAGTGGTCACGGGTATTTTCAGTCTTACCTGTATAAGATGGGAAAAACACCATCCCCAACTTGCGTGTTCTGCCCGGGGATGACGGATGACGCATGCCACACGTTCTTTACGTGTAATAGATTTACAAGACTCCGTTCGCATCTCTCGGAGAAAATTGGCGTAGTTTCCCCAGAAAATCTAACGGGAAAAATCATGAAATCAAAGGACAATTGGAACTGTGTGTCACATTACGTACGGACAGTACTCATTATAAAGAAGGACATAATGGATCGCTTGGCGAGGGAGGGAACATCTCTGTAACGCAATATTATAGTTACTAATTGCAATTCCTTCCTATCCATCCGTGAAGAGAGTTTTCCCTTAGCCTGAAGACATCGCTAAGCGATGATTAATGAGGCCTAGTCCGAAGTAATGTGACAAACAGTTCCAGGCTAGGTTCTCGGTGTGACAGGGGAGGTGTTTAGTCGGTAGTCCGGTAGCGGGGGAGTCCGACACTCAGGGCGTAAATAGCCTTCACCTCCCAAACAAACAAAAAAAATCAACCAAAAGATAAAGGTTGAGATGAATGATAACTATAAATCAGGCTAGAGATCCTAAAGCGCGTCCAGTCAGACGGCATGCCAAGTAAACTTATTCACAAATGTTGTCGGCTGTCTGTCAACGTTGCAAGCTATGAGGCTGTTACATGGCACCATGCCCGGTAGACTACAGCGAAAAGAGTAGACAGTAACCTGTGCGTTAGATCTAAAGACAAATTTCGAAACAGTCTGGATTGAAGGACGAAAATGTAAATTAAACATCTACAACTTACCTGTCACCCTATTTCGTATTATTTGAAGCTCTCCTTTCGTTTGGTACGCACTAGTATCTGTTGAGTAACAAATACTCTTTTCATGTCTGGCATGCCCTAAGGTTCAATCTTGGAACCTAACCTATTAAATTTATTCTTGCATGATATCCCCGCTTACAATCTACTATCCATAACAGATGTTTACCCGCCACCTTAAGGCAAAGCCTAATTATGTGTTCAGGCTTTGTTCTTATCATAGCAAAACATACTCTCCTTCCTTCGGCCAGTACAAAAGTGCGGGAAGTGCTTAATGCAATCGTAATCTGCCAACAGGAATTCTTATGGGACGAGACTTAGACTATTGCTTCGGCTAAAGAGAAACATAGAGGGACATCCGATTTCGGTAAAAAAAGGGATATATCTTTGACAAAAACGGAAAATATCTTTGTAAAAAAAAAAAATTGAACATAAAATATCTTTGTGTCCACCTGAAAAAAATGAGCCCACAAACAAAGAAGTGATACAAAACAATAATGTAACGGCGTTAATAGCGACAGACCTCTCCACCAAATTAATAACTACCAATTTCAATCTTCTGATACATAAGATACCAACTCGACCCATAAAAATATGCAATATCAGCCAGGATCAGGATCTCCCCAACTGTGGCGAAAGATATATCTTTCTTTATAAAGTGGAAAATCCTATGAAAATATACTTGCACTTGTAAATAAAAGTGCCTGAAAATTTTACAGAAATAAAAAACAAAGTTCTGTGCAAAGAAACAGAAAAGCAATTTCACTTTTACAATTAATAGTGATCACAGACAGACAAACATTATTGCGTTGACGTTCCACGCCCTCTATTTTGCTTCTATTTCAAACTAATTTTCAGACCAATCTGACCCCGAAAACTCTTTTTAACTTTCTTCATCTTAGATCCGTAACGAAAATCTCAGCGACATAGAAAACTCAAAAGTCTATATTTTACATTTGTTTTTACAGGACCTGAAAAGAGATTCAGATAGCAGGATTCTTACGATTAGAAAGTGAACAAACAAAACTTTTATCTATTTGTAAGCGAACTCTTTACATAAAAAAATTATGCGGAGTAAAGGATTCGCTTTGACATAAAGCTTAAACTAGGCTAAGGCTTAAACCTATCTTAACCTTTCTCTGCAGCATGAAATCTCATCCATAGATTCAATGCTATAGAACTAGATTATAATGGGTGTAAGCTCTAGTATTGATCAAGATCGTTGATGCATGTTGAAAAATTATGAAAAATGTTGAAAAATTAATGTCAAGTATAGTCATATAAACGTCAAAACAAACACATTTTACATTTATTTGGTGTCATATAAATGTGAAAACAAACAGATTTCATATTTATTTGTTCTTGCAGTTGTAACAGTTAACACCGAATTCCGGCCGTAAAGTCTGTTAAGGTCAATCCTTTTCATTCCAGTTTAAGAACCAATGGTGGTGACCCCAGATCAACGGGTAATGTTGATCTTGATAATTTCTCCAATGGTATCTATCACAGGAGAGGGTTTGCATCATTGCAAACGCAACAGTATAGAGATTTTTCATTTTTTGAACGTTTTTAGGATCATTCGACTTTAAATTTTGCCAAATTTTAGTCGCATATTTGTATTTTTTGCGATGAACTTTATTTTCATTTTCGTTTAAGCATCTACTGAAAATAAATATTTGAATAAATTCACAGCGTTGCCGTTGCAACGAATATCTGAAAATTTGGAAATTCCGAACTGTTTTGACATATGTCATATGACATTTGTAGTCAATTTGTTGTAAATTTCGAAACAAACAAGAAAACAAGCTAGCTTTTGTGGCAGCGTACCCGAATTTGCTTCAGGTTTTAAGTATACTGGAATATGGGTTGTATGGAGTTAGTGCGACTTGGCACTTTGTGAACATTATATACTCACTCACGATATCGTGGCCTTTTTGATAGTTTTGTAGAGTCTGAACCCTATTTTATTGGCAGATGCTTGGGTATCTGGAATTTTCTTTACTCCGTCATTGTCTTAGGAACATCAGGGTACTATTTTTATTGTTGTCTATTGTGTCGAAAAGCTTTAGAGCCTTTTCAGGTACGTATTCTCCTATTGTTTCTTTTTGTCTTCGTATAAGTCCGTATTTCTGTTGAACTGTTACGATTCGAAGACATTTCTAATCATTCGGTTCTTTTTTCAATTTTTGCCGTCTGATAGAAAGCGAAACAACCGTAGCATAGTAGCATAGTTCGTATAATCTGCTTGTAGATTAGCATCTTGCTTTTCAAACTGAGTATTTTTTTTTCGATTGAAGATCTTTGTAAATTTGGAAAGGATGCCTATACAGTGTTTCGTTCGTTTTGTATGATGCGCCTCCAGGTACACTGGGTAAAAAAAGTCTGGAAACATCCTTTCTTTTAAATTATCATGCTCCTCTTGTCTGAAATATGTTAATATTCTATACTGAAACTACACTTATAATACACAGCTGACATCAAACTTTTATTTCAACTTGATATAGCATTGAATGCAAATCAAAAACAGTTAACAGAAATTGTTAAAATAAAAAAAAAGTACCCTTAATGCAAAAAAAGTCTGGAAACACTTGTGTAAACATAGCGTACAAAGCATTTCAACAGGAACAACTAATTATACGCGCTATGGGCTTGAAGGACAAATGTAAGAAACCGAGTCTCATGAATAAAAATGCTTTTAGTCTGTGATTAGCTTTCATGATGGAAGTGCCGAAATCCATACGCGAGTTAATTTTTTCCTTACGAAACCAAGGCAAAAGTGTGAGGGAAATAGGGAGGACCGTTAATAAAAACGCAGGTACAGTTTTCAAATTAATAAAACGATATGATGAGTTGGGTTGTGCATCCAGCAGACCACGTAGTGGGCGTCCACCAAAAATAAATGAGTTGCTCAAACGTGAAATTTTAAGAACTGTCCTTGACAAGCCGTGCACTAGCGCTCCGACCATTGTTACGAACTTATCACGTGACTATGGTGTAACAGTTACCCCCCAAACTGTGAGGAACAAGTTACGGGAAAATGGTTTTTTCGGCCGAGTTCCCAGAAAGAAACCATACATTAGCAAAATAAATCGTAAGCGCCGTTTGGAATTTGCAAGAGAGTATGTACAAAAACTACCATCGTTCTGGGAATCTGTTATTTTCTCTGACGAAAGCCGATTTAATATTTTTGGGTCAGATGGTCGACAAAAAATTTGGCGTAAAGCGAATGAGGCAATGAAAATTAAAAACTTGCGGCCCACATTCAAACATGGCGGAGGTGGTATTATGGTCTGGGGCTGTATGAGTGCAAAGAGAGTGGGTGCCTTACATGTTATAAATGGCATTATGGACCAATACGTCTACATAGATATTCTTACAAATAATTTGCAACAAAGTGCCAATAAATTGGGTCTGGATAGTTCATTCGTCTTTCAGCAGGACAATGACCCGAAGCATACAGCTATGAAAACAAAGGAGTGGCTGTTATATAATGCACCCCAGCAGCTGAAGGCACCTCTTCAGTCCCCAGACCTTAACCCCATCGAGCATTTATGGGATGAACTTAACCGACGAGTAGGTGCAAGAAGCCTAACAAACAAAGAAGGACTGAAAACAGCTTTACTGGAAGAATGGGAGAGGATTCCAACTGAATTAACGCAAAATCTGGTGGGATCAATGAAAAAGCGATTATTGGAAGTGATAAGGAATAAAGGTGGTCACACAAGCTTCTAACATCTGTAAAATGTATTCCTATAGTACTTAATATTACGATACGACCGTTTCCAGACTTTTTTTGCATGTGTTTTGCATTTTTTTTTTTGTTTCTTACGTTTGTTATTGACTATCGTTGCCATGCATCATTGTTGTCTTTTGTTAAAATAAAAGTTTAATGTTTGTTTTCTAAAATAAGACTAGTTTTACTATGGGAAATAACCTATTTTAGACGGGAAGAGCATTAAGCGTAAAAGTTAGGAAGTGTTTCCAGACTTTTTTTGCCCAGTGGAAGTCTGGCGTCAAGGGTAAATCCAAGGTATTTTGCCGTTCTTTTACATTGAATGGCCTTGTTTTCGATTGTGATTGTCTGTGGAGCATGTGGGGTCTTCCGGGTTATGAATATGGCTTGCATCTTTGCTGGGTTGAGTTTTATTTCCCATCTGCGAAAATATTCCAAAATAGAGTTCGTCCAGCGTTGCAGTTTTGAAGTTATGACTTTTATGAGTTATGACATTTATGAAGATATAGGTGTCATCAACATAAAGTGACATTTTTATTGCTGGCGGCAGCTTTGGAAGGTCAGCATTGGTGAGATGAATGATTCTTGTGGAACTCCAGCTTCAATGGTCGCAGAGTATATAAAGGGTTTCGATTCTGCCCTCTAAGAAGGCGCCTATTTGAGTGAGCTGCAGTGCACAGTGCACAGCTTGATTTCAAGCATTTTGAATATATTATTATATCTCATGTCCAGGCGCTTTGCGTTTTTTTAGTGCTTGTACCCGTGCTTTAATTTCGCCGTCTATATTATGTGGTAATTGCTGAGTCCAGTACGCTATCCTCAAAATCATAGTTCCCTTCGCCAAATGAGTTTTCCCTGATTTGCTTTTTAGATACACTCAAGGATATATATAAACAACTGACTTAAAAGTTAAAATAAAAAAACGGAAATGAGGCAAAAGGTATTTCAGAGACAAATCAACGGGAGGGTCATCCTCATTGAAGTGGATATCTTAGAAACATCCTTGTAGGAAAGATCCATATATGAATTCATCAATGCACATTTCTCTTTGTAATAAAAAAAAAGTTTTATAGGAACACTTTATAGTGGATTCATTGTTTTCTTCGCGGACCTATGTGTTTCATAGGAAATTAAGCATCGACATTCAGTTTTCAACATTTCTATTGAAGACTAAGCTATAATTTCTGTATTCGGACTACCACGCCATTGTTAACGATGGAACTTGGTCAATCCTTTTATGAGAAACAGGTTTTTGGCCGAACTAAATGTCAGCGTCTGTCAGTATAATATATAGCCATCTTCAAGGAGAATTCTTTTCTATCATTGTGTATACTTTTCGGACTAGTGCATTATATTTGAAAATGTGAATTGGGGTCGCAAAGCATTGATTAAATTTTACTCGTTCATTAAAATTTAATAATAATTTTAAACTGTTTGAAAAGGATTTGTAATTACATCCTTGCTTCTCACTAAAATTATCTGTTCTGCATGAATGATAACTATCATAATTATTCTACGAAGATGAAAAAACTGCAGTACTTCGCTGTTAGAGAGTCCCATTTACAAGTATCCTTGAAATAATTTGGGAATTAGAGTTAGAAACAAAATAAAATGTTGGTAAACTTATGCAAATGTACACACTTTTTTTGGATTTTACGTTCGTACTAACTTCATGTTTAGAAATGGAATTTTGCTTTCAAATAGGATTAAGAGTTTGTCTACTGGTTGTGATGAACCAACCAGCGATATGGAGTTTATCATAGCTCATTTTTCATCGAATTCCCTTCACAGTGAATACAAACACCGATATATTTGGGTGCTGAAAGAACAAGTTTGTAAGGTGGACATTCCACGAAAAGATGTTGGAATTTGTTACTAAGGTTAATCATAATGCAATCCAATTAATTATTAATAAAATCCTTATTTTTGCTATCGCTATTAACCAATATTAATTCTAGGGGACTTTATTTGGATGTAAAATGGAAGCTGATTCGCGTAGGAGGATTCGATCTAACAAATCAAGTTCAAGATAAAGTATAATGAATATTACAACTGATGCTTTCAGCGGATGTTGAAAAATTCGAACTGCAAGGATAAATGAGGCGAATTCCGATCATAGTGTGCGTACCTACTCGTCGAAAAAAATAAGAATATAAAAAAATATGTCGGTGTTTTTCAAGACAATAAAAAGGAGGTTATAAACTACCTGACCAATGGAAAAAACTAATTGATATAAGATGGTCGTTGCGAGAATAGTGAATTATTATAATAAGTCCAACAAAACGGACTCGATTCCAAGGAGCGGATTCCTGAAGAATGAAGGTAAGAGCCAGACTCAAAGTGGCAATTAATTTTTCAATGAATTACAGGATGTAGACATCGTTCCTTTTATTTTGAGTCATGAGAGCCTAGTCTTTCATTTCCACTTCATCTATCATCTCAGCAAGGTAATCTTCAAGGCAACTCATTAATTAGTCTGGCAATAATAATTAGCATCTAATTACATTGCTATCGTGATTACTACCCCAACTTGTCGTTCACGAGCAATCTTATTAGTGAATTGCATCTTCTCCCGATGAACAGCACTTCAGTCGAAATTCTCCGTTCAAGTCTTGTAAACGTAAAATGTAAACGGAAAATCCCATTTTCTTTGCGGTTATTCGTTATCTTGTTCAGAAGGGATTGAATTGATTCTATGAAGTAGAAAATTATTTCTTCAAACGAGACAATTTGAAAGAAATGTACGAGTTTAAAATCACTGTTCTGCTCTATTGAGACATGAGAATCCGCACGCTGTATCCTTGAAATTAAATTCAATAGATGAAACGTGCCACTAATGCATGACGTTAAAAATCTGACCATCTTAAGAAAAGGGAAAAGACGCAAGAATGCAGCTTCCAGATGTCGACTGATAATGATTAAAACGTGTCGTCCGAAAGACGATGAAAATAATGTTGGGAACGGGGAAGTTTACTGTAAGTGGGAGTCCTTCCGGACGAATACTAAATTGGATTTAGTTATCTTTAGAAAAGCGAGTATGTAGATTTGTTACTTGTAAAATGAGAACACTTACAGACGATGAAGTTTAATCGAATGTTTAATAGAACAACTTTATAGGACTTAAATACAGAGTAATTATGTAAAACGGGCAGCTACAGAAAAAATAGAATTATTTATTTGCTGCTGAATAATGAAAGTAGGCGGGATTTTCGCAAACGAGCTTCCATGAGCTAATTAAATCATTTCCCTCCAATCAAGGTGATGTCCAGCGGCAGTCGTGATCATTGGTAAAATCTTGTTAGACCAATGTGCACCTCAATCTTTTCCAAACTTACATACCGTTAAAAATTCTACGAAAGACAATTAATTCCAAGATAACCTGGAAAAGCTGCTCGATACTGCATTGAAATTTTTTTTTAAAAAGAAAAAAACATACTCTAAACAACTCTTTTAAAGAGGCAAAACAGGAACAAAAATATTTGTCTCCATTTTATGAAAGTACTTGAGGATATTTTTATTTTATTTCCTTCAAAGAGCTTTTGAATGTTCAACACAGCATACTGCAATTTAATATCAGTACAATACATTAGTGCTGTGAAAAAATAAATCCATTTGACATGCCATGAGAAAATATAGTGCTGTCGTAAAGTTCCAGGAAAAATCCATCAAACTTATTTATTACAGCACTAGCTTTCACATACATGGTTAGTCATGAACTAGGTCACCTAATAACATTTCAGATGTAACTTTGACAAGTTTGTTTCTACCTGTAACTTGGAATGATTTTCGTAAGTTTATAATGGTGGAAAAATTATAAAAAATGGGGGTTTTTAATTAAATTTACTTTTGATGAAAAGTAGGGTTATAACATAGTATAATGATCTTGTGTCCTTAATTGAAATTGGATTACCTCGGGTCGATATTTCACGAAGTTTGAATGAAAAATAGAAAAAGAACGCAAGCCACAGATTATCAAATTAGTGCATATGAATTCAACTGTTTAATTCTTGCATTTCTAGCATCGTCTATGTTGGTGAGGTGAGGCAAAATCTTTCCAAAACAATTTTGCCGTTGATGTACGAGTTTAATACCCATTCATTACCAATCAATGGTTGGCTTCCACTAGAGCGACCCTCAACCGACAAAGCAAAGTGAGACCTCACCCCCGTAAGACACATTAAAGTGAGACCTCACCACAGTGAGAAATTTTGGTGATAAAGTCAAAGGAATCCAGGAAGATGACTTATTTTTAGTAAGTGGATCAATCGTGGGAGAAACTGGGGTTTCCCGGAAGCATAACATCAAAATGTTTCTGCGTTAGTAAATAGTTTGCTCCTTCGCAGAAAAAATATAACTTCAATTGGAACCTTTAGAAGGAGACAAATTAAATTCAGGACATAAATTGGTATTTAGTTTTTTTGAAGCCTTGCTGCATAAACTTTGGACATTTGTTTTACAGTGATAATATGTTCTCCACAAACGAAACGACTAGTCCGTCTAGTACATGTTGTATGTTGAGATTCTTCCAAAGATTAATGCCCATGCTAGACGATCCACACATGTGATACAAGTGAATGGATGTGAATTGTTCATGGAACAATAACTGCGAATAAAAAAAAGGGTTATAACTCGCTAATGACTAATACCACCACAGAAAACGACTGGTTAAGGCTCAAATGCATACTTTAATATCCTACAGCCCACAAAAAGGAAATAAACGGAATGAAAAAAGAATTGTAAACTGTAGTCTTGATCCGCACTGATTGATTGATTGAGCCAACTTCAACTCGGTCTTGTGTCTTTGCGAGGATATGCCTTATTTTAACTTATTATTTTACTTTTGCTTTCAAGCGATGGGTCGGGTTGATTAAGCATAATTCGAGATTATCGTATTTGCAGCTTTTCGGATTCGTGAGATTGTCGTGTTTGTTTTAGAGAACAAGGTCGAAGTCTGAAAATAAAAGCATAACTACAAAGAAGCTCTAACACTTTGAAAAAGTCCCAATCGAACGGTATTCTGGATGCAACAGAATTTGTAAGCAAAACTTGATGCAAACAGGACATTAAGACGAAGACGGTGCGTATTTAGATTTAGATCACACAAATTACTTATATGTCCTACAACACCTGATAAATTATTCTCAAATTTCAGGAGTCTCTCTTATCTAACGTCACTTGAATAACAAGCTCTCTTTCACATAAAGCTAGCTTTATTTTGTACCCTACCTCGTGTATCTTCGTCTCTCATTTCTTTTGACACCTCTTTGAAGTGTGAGCGCTTTTTAGTAGTTATGCTATGCCAAAAAGACTATGCGTAGATTTCTAGTCTTCTTGTTCTATTCCCTTCTTTTGTTCGCGTAGTATCGTGATTCTGTACATGTATTGCGTAGAAATAGTTTGTTTGAATGTGTATAAACGAGCGCAGATCTTCCTTGTATCTAGTTTTTAGTGTTCGCACCGTTTTCTCTTTGATGTCGTGTTGCATTCGCTGCATGCTAGTTTGTATATGCCGCTGTGTTGCTGTTTTCGTGTACGGTTTAGCGTTGGTGTTAGTTTTTTTCCGATTTTGTTGTTGGTTTTGAATTCATTTTACTTTTGGAAAAAAAACTTGCCAAATTGTGTGTCTCTCTCTCGACCATCGATGGGTCTGAGTAATAAAGTAGATATCTCTTTTTTGTTTTGAAGGATTTTCCGGTATCAGAATCCGGTACTGTCAGGACTGTTTTGACCGTCATTTTGCAGGATAGAACGTATCTTCATATTACTCTGTATAATTTTTACACGACAATTAAACCTTCCCGCACTTATCTGTAAATCTGTGTAGGCATTTGTTAATCCTGAATCGCTTTCTCTCCAGGACGCTTGATGGTATTTTGCGTGACGCTACTTTTGAATGAAATTTTGCAGGTTTTTTCTCTGGCCGAGTCTCAACTTGTACCATCGCGCCTCCCTTCTCAAATCGGACGATTGAACAATGGTTCTGGTTAAATTACTATTTTCGGGCAATATTTGCAGTTCCTCTTTAGGTGGTAGAAAGCTAAGCAAAAACTAAAATCCTCGTTAATAAATTTCCTTATTATTATTTTTGTTTCCAATTATCTTGCCTTGAGCAATTGCAGAGCTAAACCTGCAAATTTCACAGACATTCCTTCACTTTTTCATAATGATTTCACTCAAATATTGATTGTTTTTTTACGCTTGCTTCACAAAATCAAGTTTTCTCCACAGCAAAAAATGCGATCGATGCGAAACTAACTTGCCGATAGTTACTTGTCACGTTAGTTTGAAGTTTTATTGTGACATGTCATCGCGAAAACATCCTTACGTTGGCGTTGATTATAACGTGAGAAAAAACAAACCGCAGCGTAAAATTATCAAAATTCGTTTTACGACTATTGTCAAAGTTTCAGCCGAATCAGAATCGTAAGCTTAGAATCAGAAGGCTTATCCGCGGAAAAGAACAATTTCGGACAGAGTTTCGATTCTTTATTTTTTGAAGTCCTTGTTCATGTGACGCCGACCGTAAAGCGAGCTTCAACGTGCTCGCAAGGTAGTTTTTGATGAGCTACGATCAGCTGCCCAGAAAATGGCTGCCACAGGAAGGTGCCTGAGATAGCTGAGACAGTAGGCATCAGAAAAGACCAAGTAGGCTATATCCTGCATGAAATTGTGGGCATAAGTAAGTTGTCGGCGCGAAAGGTGCCACGTTCGCTCACTCCGAATAACAAGGGCAACTGTGACGCAACTGTAACACAACTTTAGATAAGTTTTTGACGATTTTAAGCGTAATTCTAGGAGTTTTTGCGTCGTTTTGTGACCGTTGACCAAATATGGATCCATTGGACACACGACCGGCCAACGTGCTCTAAAGAAGGTGAAGACTTTTCTCTTGGCTGGAACGGTGAAAGCCACAGTTTTCTGATAATCAGAAGGTATGACCTGCGTCAACTACCCGGAGCAGGGCAAAATGGTCAAAGGGTTCAACTATGCAGTGTTATTGAGCCAATTTCACGCCGAACTGCAGAACACAAAAGACCCATTTGACGAAACAAAAAGTACTCTTCCATCATTACAATACACTGGTTCACAACCCATTCACAGCCACGTTCGAATTGGTCAAATCCGGCTACGAACTACTACCCCATTCACCATATTCTCGAGATTTGGCCTCATGCAATTCCTATTTGTTTCCAAACTGAAAAAATCATTCGCTGGGCCGAAATTTAAAAAATTGAATGAGGAAGTCATCACCGTCAAGGAGGCCTACTTTGCAGACCCCGTGAAAACGTTTTTTTTTTTCAGACGAGTTAAAGAACTTGGAGCATCGCTGTGTCAAGGAGCGTATAACGAGCAGAGACAGGACCATGTTGGGAAAAAATTGCCGCTTTTCCAAAATTATTGTTTTTATTTACTTGTAGGCTGAGAAATTGTCGGACAGTAAACGTATATTACTGTTCGCAAAACTCGTTTTTCAACGTTGGAGAAGGTGACTTCCCAATTGCTCTGCCATTATTCAAAAAATATTTATAATCTAGCAATAGGATACAGGATAAGCGATAGATTAAGATCTAAGTCGAAATTGGGTTGTGACTTTCGCCTTAAATGCAAATAACTCAGCGATTTTCTGAGTCCATTTAGAATTTTTTTCCTGAAGAAGAGATTGCGCATACGCCTAGGTTCCATGCCTTAATAGATATCACAATATGGAACGGAAATAGAAAGTTTTGAAACATCCAAGTTCGGAAACGATTTTCGGAAATAACTTTACAGGAAGAAAAGCAAATAATTATGCATACGATGCAGTTTATGTTAACATTACAATTGCGATAATAAAATGTAACTTGTATGATCTAGTCAGCAGTTTGTCTGTGTTAATCCACTTTCTATTGATTTGTTTGTTAACCAAAAGCTAGTCCCTAGGCTTCATTTAATTGCAGTGCTTAATCAAATTAACAGAAAAAGAAAACTATTTTAAAATTTTCATTCATGGTTTTATAAAAATTCGGGAATTCTTTTACCGAAGATTGATGCCTGCAAGTACTCTGAATTGATTTTATAAAATATGGTAGTCCCTGTCGTAATTATTTTTTTTTTCTTGTACATCCCTGCAACTTTGTAACATTTCCTTATGCGAATCAATTAGATTCACATCGGGATTCGATTATCCTCAAGTGAATCGGGTAGAAAACTCGTTATTTTCCCACTAGTATTTGGAAGAAAATGTTTGCCTTTTGGAGAGTGTTGGTGAGTGTGGCGGCAGAAAGCATTGACTTGAGAACGCCGCAGATTGTAACTTTTTTCATGGTTATAAAACCGGATGTTAAGACAACATATGTAAGCCGAAGGATTTATCTTTCCAAGAACAACCGTCCTTAACTACTTTACCAAGAACACAAATTTCTTAAATTAAAAAGTGTGGAAAAGATTCCTTCTCAAACGGTGGTGACAATCAATAAGAGACTTTGAATCTTCTATAAACTGCTAGGAAATGACAGAATGTCGGCCAGAAAAGGAGAACAACGACTTGAGCGGATTGTAGAAATATATAGATAGCCTGTGACAACCTTTTTCACAAAAGGGCTTTCGCCGAATTCGCATCAGGATCTGGTTGCCGAAGGAAGATTTCTATCGAAGATGACACTTAGTACAAAAGATTAAGAGAAGGGAACATACATGTCAGACGATCAGCAAAAGAACAGAAATTAACAGTCCAAATGCACAAAACTATATTGTAATAATTATCTTTGAATAATTTGCTGCTGTTTTCATCGATTCTAAGTTTATGGATTGTGATTTTTTATCTTATTTTGCAGATTGAGTTCAGCGACAAATGCTGTGTAGATTCGGTAATAGTTCAGCCAGAAAAGGCGACGTATTCGTTAGAACTCTCAAGCATCTACCAGCCATTAGGGTCTGGTCTTGCATTTCTGCAGATGGATGTCGCGCAATAAATGCTGATATCAGAACTTTGAGTTCATGTAAGACATATAAATTTCATATTTCAATATTTTAAGATGCAGTGGAACCTACCCAATATTCAGACCAGGGGTATGAATAAGTTTATTTTTCATTTTTAGGGGAAAAAATTTTTTTTATTCAAAATGCTGGCCATCGGCTTCTATACATTTCGCCCATCTTTCAGAAAACTGCTTGTCTTTTGTGGCAAACTTTTCGACGAGCCACGACCCCACTCCTCGAAATACTGAAGTGCTACTCTACGAGCGCGTGCTCAATGGATGCGAAGAAGTGATAGTCAGCTAGCGCCAGGTCTAGGGAGTACGTCGGGTGCAGAAGGATGCTCCACCGAATGCAGGATTCAAGCAATTTCACTGCGTCTTTCCCTGGGTTTACTGTGTGAACCGACATTAGTCGTCTTGCAGTTAATTCAAACATTAGATTCATTAGATTCATATCATTTGTTTAAGAAAACGTTACGTATTAACAGTTTCGCGGACTTCAAGAGATCATAATACACAATACTATTCTGGTCCCACCAGACATGTTGAAGGATCGACATCGCCAGGTGAAAGCCATGATTTTTTCAGCTTCGAGTTTGCAAAATAAATTTTCTGGCGCTAAAGCAGCATTTCACAAGTGACTTTGCGATTTTCCATTAGACGTTCATTCAAATTTTGTGGGATGATTTATTTACTGATTTTATTGATCTTACCCATTGCTCTTAAACATCTGCTTATCAATTTCCGTAACACATTCCATGCTTTTGCTAATTTCTGTTGAGTTTGAATTGTATCACCCTACAATAACACCTGAAATTCTTCCTCTTCGCATTTATGTCATCTACCAGAGCGCTCACTGTCTTTCACATTGAAATTGTCGCTTTTGAATGGTCGAAACCATGTCTCCCATGTCCTAATTGATGGAGCGTTTAAAAGTTTAAACAAGAAAAGCAGTGCGTGCCGCAGATGCTCTTTTTCAGGCACAAAATTCGATATGATTGATCAACACTATTAATGGCGGACCCAACGTGTTTGTGTTTGTAGCTAAATGTCAGAAGATCGAAATTACGTATGTGTCAAATTGATACACTGCGTATTTTTCGCAGGCGCCATCCCTTAGTAAAACGGGAAAAACTTATGCATACACCTGGTACATAATGGTGATCTATGTATCGTGTCCTGTACGTGCCAAATACATTTATTGTCGCCAGTATTTCTATTTTTCCATGGCCTTGCAATTACTCTGGCGTGACCTCTATTGGAAACATATTGGAGATTTTTGAAGTAAGAAGTTTTTACCCCTATTGATACCATTGAAGGTATATCAAAGGGAAGTACTTGTAATATGTGGAACAAGAAAAATGAAAACAATAGAAACGGTTATTGCACCTAAGGGTGGTCTTAGAAAATGTAAGTATTTGGGCACAGGTTAAACTTTATTTATTGAAAATAAACAGCCAGGGAATATTAAAACATTTTCTGAATTTTTTTATGTTTGTAAAAAAAGAGTCTTCAGGGGCGAAAAAGTATTTTTTTTTTCAAAAATCTTGTGTTCCTAATCTTTTGATCAAGGAACTGTAGTGGAACAAATCTGACTTTGACGAAGCAAAAATTAAACTGAAAATACGTACGGAAAATAATTAGATTTATCTTTTCCAGACTACCAACGAATCAATCTGTTATTGCAAAACATTCCTTAATATTTTTGGCATGTAATTATCGTTGGCTATGGTGGCTATGGGGATAAATAAGATAACTTCTGCAGTTAACTCAGTGCGAAGACCAATCCAATTAATCCAAGTAAGGCATCATAGCATTATTCGCAATCGATAACCAATCACAAAAATTAATACAACTTGAATTTGATGTGTATTTCACATCTAAAAATTATCCATCGAATAAAATACAACAAGAATGATGCTAGACATCCAATATTGTCAATTGTAATTGATAGAGTCTAATGGAGTATTTACATAATAATACTCCATGTTTTATTCTGTAATAGTTATGCCTACGCAGTCATCATAATAATGAATTGATTCATGAAGACAGCTAGTGCCTTGATTGTTATTATTCAAAAGTGGGGGTATTATCTTTTTATTTGTTGGTTGAATTTTAGAGAATAGAATTAAAATAAATGGACAGTCTAAGTATCTTTTCGACTTCTCATAAAAGGCTTTCAATTCGGTTACAACGAATTTGAAAAAATAGTTTATGATGAGCCTTAATTAGGATTTTGGAGCGAGGAAATCGATTCACCTTCCTCGAGTTTTAAAATGAAATTTGTTTTGTTTATCAACAAATTTAAATATAATAATTTGATATATGTCTCGAGAGCCTTTTTCGCCGTAAAATTCCAAATAGATTTTACTTTCTGATTTATGCTGCTGTTTTGTTGAAAAGCCTACACTATTCAGGTTAATCAATATTCCCAGTTGAACAAAACTATTAATGGACGCATAGCTATGGGTTTCCCTGAATTTCATGATTGTGACTTGATTTTACTAACTATTAAGAACATATCCTTTCAATTTTAATTCTATGAAGGCCGTAATTCCTCCTAGGGATGGAATCTTTTCGGAACTTTTAAGAAAAACGTTAAAAGATATTAAAGTATGGTGAAATTGCCTTTACTATAAAGTTTTAGAGCAGAGATAATGAAATTAAAGAAAGTTTTAAAGTAAAGACCATCAAAAGAGCGTAGTATTTTTTCGCAATTTTTTCAATTTGCTTTTTAATATTTTGAACGAATAAAAGATACAAAAGAATAAACAATTTTTTTTGTAACACTAAGAAATGTTTATGACCATGGTATTTTGCAAAATTAAAATTCTTCCTAATAATCTTACCCTTTAAGTATGACCATTAAATATTTTTAACACTGGTACGGACGTGGAGTCTCTCAGGCTGCTATATACACATACAATTTGTTTCTAGAAACTGATTCCGACCTAAATATAGGTCTTTGATAAGAAAATAATAAGAATTTCTGATCAATTTTCAAGTGAAACAAAGAATTAGAGAACCACGCGGAGGCTCTGAGATTCTACGTCCATAATTAAAGGTGAAAACCATAATAATTCCATAAAAAAGCCAGTTTCGAATATACTAGCAGCAGTCCATCAGATGAAATCTTTCTGAAAACCCCATCCTGCCACCATGAAAAATGATGTTTCGAGAAATTCTTGTTTAAAGTTTAAAATGCTAAAACAATATAGATAGACCAAGTACATCTTGAATTCTCAATCCTCCCCTCTGCACTTTTCTCCTTAATAATTTCGATTCTCTAATTTTATTCTCCCGTTTCTTGCAGTGTCAGACCATAATCTCTCTGCAGCCTTTAAACGTTTTCTGCCGGTACCGGACCATACATTGTAAGGTTGCGGACCGATTTCCATGCACATTATTTTAACATTGAAAATTGACACAAGTCCGTCACTGTAAATGCAGAGAGATATATTGATAGCGTCCTTTTGAAACATCAAACGGAAACATCCCATATACAAGGTCTGTCTCCAAAGTTCCTGGACTGGTCAAGAATACTTATTGCATCTTTTAGATATGGTGGGGGCATCATTTAGATCTTTTCGGCATAAATCCGTATTGCCAAAATTTTCTTTATTCTTGACCAGTATTTTGAGACACACCTTGTATATTAACCTGTTCTTGTACATCGAAAATGACATCTGCTGCCAAAGAGAATAGGGGGCCCTGCTGTTCGTTTGAATAAAACAGAAACAAGAGCGGTACTGCAATTATCAATATTCTAAAAGTTAGGCTTGTGTACAGAGACCTAGACAGGTTATATTGATGTTAAGTATTAATTGATGACGAAGTTAAGGACACAGAGATAAGGAGAACAGTCTCTGGAGCGGGAATGCTGCTAATTGCAGGGTGATACTCATCGCCCTCCTTGCGAGAGAATGCAGAAGTATTTATTTGCGCAGACGTGAACACTAAAGAGAATCGCTCTCTCAGCAATTGACAACAGTCCTGGGAGCAATACACAAGAGGAAAGTGGACTGCACGTCTAATCCTTGACCTGCGGCCGTGGCCTAGCCGAGTGCATGGTGAGACCGATTTCTGCTTGACTCAGCTCTTAAGCGGGCATGGATAATTTCGGTCCTACCTGCACAAGATTGACAGATCACGGTCTCCTAACTGTGTGTTTTTGCAGGAGAGTTGGATGACGCCTGTCACACATTCTTCTCTTGTAAAAGATGAAGCCAGCATCGCGGGGACCTCTTCAGTGAAATTGGAGAGCTCTGTTCGGAAACTATGGTCAAAGAAATGCTGAAAACGGTTGACAATTGGAATCACGTGGCACAATATGCTCGGGCAGTGCTGATACTGAAGAAAGCTTTATTGGATCTCTTTTGTAGCACTTCCTTCTTCTCCCTTCTTTCCCGTTGTAGAAGACATTCCCATACCCCGAAGGCGCCTCTAGACGTAGCCTAGCCCGAAGTAATTTGTCAAACGGTTCCAGGCTAGGTTCTCCAGTTGACATGGGAGGTGTTTAGTGGCTAGTCCAAAAGCCTTGCGCGTCGGGGAGTCCCACACGCATGCCTTCACCTCCCAAGCACAAAAAGGGTATAGAATTACCGAGTAATTTTTGTAATTTTAAAATTATAAACTGGTTTAAGGCTTCGAACAAAGTTGGCAATAAAGCCATACAGCGAGAAAGAGAGAGAGAAAGAGAGAATAGAGAGCATGAAAGATGAAGCAAAATGGATAAATTAATTATTTAGAATAGGTAATTCAATTGCTTCTCACAAAAATAAGTTGTCCACAAGTAAAAGAACAGTGGAAAAATATGATTTTTCTGAAAGTATTATTTTTTATCAGAAAATTTTCAACAAATGACAAATCAAGCGTTCTTATATTCTTTCTTTTCTTGCTACAATCTTAATTGAAGTAACGAAAATGCAAGCACGCATTTTAAAACTGCGTTTATATTTAGTCGTTCTCGTCAGAAAGATAATTCAACCGAAAATTCTAAATTATTCCCGGCATTCAAGCAGAAAAATGCTTCGCTTTGATAACCTCTTCATTTGTTTCGGCGGAAAATGTAACTCACTTACTGCGGATTTAGACAACTTTAGTTCAATCTTCTGCAACATTTCTGACAGACGGGCAGGAATTCTTTAGAAATTTTTTCACTGGAAACCAAACTATGAAAGGATACGTTATCATTTTTCACGAAATTTACACACTGAAATTCCACTGAAATGGAATGCTTTTGTGTAAAGCGTACAAAGGTCAGAGATGGCATTGTTTGCGGCTATTTGATGAATTTCAATTTCGCTCTAGGAGAGGTTGCCTATTCTGTACTTATCATATACAAGTGGATTAGAGTGATGAAAAGGATTCTGACTAGACTGTCCGAATATACTTGGTAGTGTATCCTAAAAACGACCTTTCACAAATACAATTTAGCGCTGACCAAGAGAAAATGCTGGGAGAAATTGACGAAAGAACGGAATCTTTTAAAGAGGAATGAATCTTGCAATGAAATTTAAGACCACGTGTTTGTATTTCAAGTAGAAAAAAAGTATATTAACGAAATAGGTTTTGCTACGATATTCGGCATACTTCAGACCTTTCTAAGCTCCTTAATACTGAACAGGAACGTATTTGACGTAAGGGTTAATATAAATATAATAAAAAAATGGTCTAAAAGGCCGGCAAGGGAATTAAATTTCAACTTTGCAAGTTCGTAACTTCTCTGAGTTCAATCCGATTTTCTTTCGGTTTCATATTGACAGCTGTTTGAAAAAGTCTGAAAGATATCTTGTTAATAATGCCTGGATAATAAGTCTTTAAACTAACTTTAAATGAATCAGAAAAGTATTCAGAATACCCAAAATGTATCACATTTCAAATATCTTGCAGGGGCTTACCTTAGAAAATTTTTCAATGGACGTTTCAGAGAAGAGAATTCAATATTTTAGCATTCACAGGATTTGAATCGTTGTTTTGTACTTAAAATCAGCAATCACTTTTCCTTCGGATGAAAAAAGATACGCAACATTATTGTATTTTGACGTTCAAGCATAGCTTAACATTGTCAGGTTCCCTGTACTTATTTTAGAAACGATAAGTTCCAGAGCAAGTAATTTATAATCTCAACTGAGCGAATTTTACCAAATTCCCTAGTTTAATTTAATTTACTTATTTCTTTAACCAGCCGAAAATAAATTTATATTTAAAAATTATTGCTTTAGCCGCTCCTTAGCTCCTTGTATATCGTCATAATACATACTGACGTTCATGTGGTCAATCTACAGAAGCTAAGGAGTGACTCTTATTCCATAATCGCGCTTGGAAATCAGGTCCAAGTAACCTGGTAGAAAACGTTATGAGATTTTATCTTCCCTGGCGTAGACTTTGTTGTGTCAACGAATGGAATGCTTCTTGTTTTGGCAAGTTGACCTAAAATTTTGCGGCATTTTAACAATGCCACTGAGGTTCCAATGGTATTTTCCATTTCCCTTTAGACTTCTTCAGTCCTTGTCTCGTTGGAATTCAGAAAACGCTAAGTTTATGTTGAAATTTCAAATTATTTATATACTATACATTCATCACGCTAAACCCAAAGACTTATGTATTTTGAGCTTGAGGGTTACCCTGTCAATTGTTTCCGTAACTAAGAAAATTCCAAAACTTTTAGCAACTAAAAATCCGTAAACGAGCTTAAATATGTTGAGATCAAGTGTAAATATAATAGTGTAATAATGAAAATGCTCGTACACTTTGGAGGGGGATCACAAAGAAAGAGACATGAATACCCCATATAGCAAGTCAAATGAGCTTTGCAAGATAGAGAGCTTGAATATTATGTATGCTTGCACATTTATAGCTTGTACAAAAAAAGCGGTTGAGTGGAGTGATCGCAATGGCTAGCTTTTGGAAAATAAATGTTTGGAAACTAATTTTTGTCGGTTTGATAGAATATGTGAGTCATCGTGTATGAATTTTAAGATTTTCATCATAGCATTTGGGAAATTTAGTTGAAATATCGGTAGATCGGGAGTTGATTTGAAGTGCTATAAACTAAAATATACGCAGCGCTCTAGATTTCTATTGACCATTTCCATTTATTGTGTGTTGAGTGCACTTCTAATCAACTCTAATTTTATGGTTGGTTGGTTGGTATAGGGTGGGAGTAGGGTGGGTCTTTGACTCTTCATGTTAAAACGAAACCTTAAGTGTAGTTATCAAATCAATTTCACTGAAAATATTGCCTTAACACTTCCATCATCACTTTGGCCGGCCAATCCATAATTCAGGGGCTGTTCTTATCTATTTGTGCCCACAGTTTTGTTTCATATTTACCGCATTTTAAAAATATAGTTAAATTTATATTTGAGATTTAAGTTCTATGCTTTTTACTTTTTATTTACGGAGAAGTATGGATTTTTGCGAAACGGAAGTTGTTCGAATTTTTACATTATTACAAACTCGTATGAGCCAACGAAATGTTGCTCGAAAATGTCAAGTGTGTCGTTCAACAGTTCAATACATCTACAAAAGGTACGTGGAGAATGGTGGCTATATCAGAAATCCTGGGTTGGGTCGGAGGTCGAGACATCTGAACGGGATGATCGATTTATGGTGTCAGCAAGTCTTAAAAATCGTCATCGTCCCGGCGTAGAATTGCAGCACCAATTGCAGTCCAAGGTAATTGAAGACAATTTTCTATTTCCTCAGTATTGTAGCCTTGGTTTTGTTGATGATTAGTGTCTGTAGGTTGGAGCAACAATTAGAAAGCTCATTTCTGTAGCCGAATCACCCAATACAGCAACAAAAACTTCCAGTAAACAATGCAAACGAAACTTTGTTCTATGTTTTGCATCAGTTATTGGTCAAACAATGAAAGTAAACCTACTCTGCGAAAACTGTACAAAAACAGATTTGATAAAAAAAATTCCCAAAATTAGTGAAGATAAAGTTATTGTAATGCTAAAGGTCTGTGAGTGTGTGAGTCTGTCCAAAAATTCCACAAAACATCGAAAAGTTTGGGGATTCCCCAAAATTTTTAGTGGTGATACCTAGATTTTGTTACTAATAGAAAAATTTGTGTTTTATTGGGAAAATCGACTATGAGTTGTGGAGGAATTACAAACTTTTCTTCAGTATGAAAACCTAGAAAATTAGAAAAGAATTAAACGAGTGCAGGGTAAAAATTAATCTCCGTAAAATAGTTTTCGTGAAACCGCAAATTTGGTTGCAAAATGCACTCCTTGTAATCCAAACGAGCGGTTTGCTTATTTATTAGGTCGCCATCCTGATCATCAGCATAAACATTATAGCAAAACATTCTTTGAAAAATGGCGCGTCAACTTGCGTGCGACATTAAACCAAAAATAAAGGGCAGAATTATGCGATGAAACATTTTGCACAATTACCTGGGAAAAACCGTTTATTATGGTTGATTTCGTAAGAAAAAAGTTTTTCAAATCAATAGTTAGTAGTCGAAAAAGAAAAAATTGGAAATTTTTTGTAAAATTCGCAAACGAATATTTCGAAAATTTTTGAAAAAAACCTTATGCAAACATGCCAAAAAAAGGGTTTTTAGTAAACTGGTTTTTAGTAACTTTGCATTTTTCATATAGAAGGACGCAAATTAGTCCGGAGCACGTAACGCTCAACCGCACTCAACAACGATACCTTAAACCCTTCCGTAAAGCACGATAATCAGCCCCCAACATACCTCGGAAAAAAGCAAACTCTGACCAGCCTCTGACCCCCAAAAACTGTTGCTTTCAGCTCTCATACACCAGATCTCATGTCTAATGCACATTTGAGAGATTTACTAGTAACATATTATAAAATAAATATCATAAATATAATAATATATAATTTATAATCTTTAAAAATTATTTAAAAACAAATTGCACGTGGCAACATTGACCACGATTCCACAGAAGATGCAGTACTTAATTCTTCTAATCGCACAAAGTTTCGCCAATTTTAGACACTTTGCAGAGATTTTCTTGAGCCTACCATTGTTTTTTTATTTAATTTTATATTTATATATTGGTAAGTCTAAAAAGTATTGAGCCTTCTTTTTTTCATTTTTCGATTGAATATTTCTTTTGATTAAAATGGATTTTGTTTAAGTAGATATGACCTTTTGCCATTTTTTGAGTAGAGCTATTATTCCATCTGTGTAGAACTTTTGGGGTTTATCGGCGAAAAACTTGGTCAAGTGATTTTCATAGTCCCTTTTTGAAGTAAATTTCGTTTCATTAAGGAAGTTTTGCAGAGACCGAAACAAATGATATCCTGATGGTGCAAGGTCAGGACTATACGGTGGATGCATAAAAAATCCCCAGCCAAGTTCTGTGAATTTTTTCCGGGTCATCAAAGATTTGTGTGGTCTGGCATTGTCAAGATGCAAGACAACGCCCTTTCTATTGATCAATTCTGGCCGTTTTTTTTCAATTGCTTGTTGCATTCTGGTTAATTGCTGACAGTACAGAGCCGAATTGAGTGTTTGGCCAGGTTCTAGCACCTCATGATATACAATTCCCTTCAAATCTTCCCATATACACAGCATAACCTTATTTGGTGTCAATCCTGGCTTTCAAGTCGTTTGTGACGATTCACCTTTTTTGACCATGATCTTTTTCGAACAATATTATCGTATCTTACCCATTTTTCAACGCCCGTAATGATTTGCTTCGAATATGGCTCAATTTCGTTGCGTTTTATTAGCATTTCGTAAATGAAATTTCGGTCGATAACATTTTTTTGCGTTAATTCATGCGGCACCCAAACGTCGAGCTTCTTTGAGTATCCAGCCTTACTAATGATTCAAAACTGTTTGGTGATGGATATTCAGTTCCTTAGCAATGCCATGACTGATTATGTGTCGGTCTTCTTCAATTTTTTGTAAGATTTTTTTTCTTTTTCAGTGATTGTTAGCGAAGTGAATATTTAACATCAAAATTTCGCGAACGAAAGCGAGCGAACCATCTCTTGGCTGTGGCTTTTGAGAAAGTATCTTGACCGTAGACACCACAAATTTTTTCACGAACCTGCGATGCATTCTCACCTTGATCGTAGTGATATTGTAAAATATAACGAAATTTTTCAGAAATTTCACTCATTTTTAAATGAATACAACTTTTGACACGAATAACGAAATACAAAACTGTCGATATGAGAATTGTAGACTGGAATGTCACCCTTCAAACGCATGTCAGTTTGACTCAATCTGATTAGTATTGCCTGATATATGACAACGAACACCATCTAGTTACAAAAAAGGCTCAATACTTTTTAAACTATGAAATATTTTAAATTTGATTATGTATTTCAGGAGAATGTATTCTGTACAGATTTTCTGAGAGAATTTCGTACGACGTGCACGGTAGGTCAATACCTCCGAAGTTTTCATAGCATAATTTATCACCTTTTTTAACGTGAATACGATCTTTCAAATCAAATTGAATTTTCAATTCAAAAATGTTTCGAATCGCTTCAATCCATAAAATCGTTTTACAGATACGTTCATTTTGCTAGAGGGCTGTGGATGTCTTTTGATTCAGAATGATTCTTTTTCCTGAATTTGAAACTTTGGTGCTCGGACTCAAACATCCTGTCCGGTTCAATGTAAATTTAATCAGTTTAAAGCACTTGAAAGAATTCTACTTCTTTGCGAACGACACCTTAACTGTAACATCCTTCTAGAAAGTTCGATCTCAACAAACGTTTGAAAGAAGTCTAAATCCTTCCGACACACCAATTCACACCCTTCATTACGTTATATTTATACATTTATTATACATAGTTCCTACGACGACAAAATTGTAAAACACCCACATAACTAATACTTTTGCCAAAAATAAATTCTCAAAAAGGACATTTACTGGAACAAGTTGAAAATATACAATATGAATGCCAGGACCCTATCAAATAACGGCAGGCATCAAAAGCAATTTTTACGTTCAGAATCGGTAGCAAGTGTGGGTGAACTTGAAACACTGTAATCCAAAGAAGGTTAAAAAATTCTGCGTAGGAGGATATCCCATTGGAATATATCATCTTGATATCTTCACGTTTTAGTCAGATTCTAAAAATATCTGGACTTCTCGTGAATACGTATATTTTCTGATAATTCTTCTAACGACAAGAATAATAAATGCGTAGGATGAATCTACTTCGCAAGGAATAATGAGAACAATCAATGACATGGAAATTTTGTATAATTTTGCAGGATTCAAGTATTATGTCAAGATTTGAGTGGAATGAATCAATGAGGAGTTGTTTTTGAATGATTTTATTGATGAGGACAAATGTTAGCTGATTAGAAATCTGCAAGGCATACTAAACGAATAAAGATTATTATCGTGTCGGTGGATATTGCAGGATTCGCACACGAGCACACGTGAAATTATTTGAGCCGAATAATTGCTAAAAAAATATCAATATTGTATTTTCAAGTCTCCAAATTAGGAAACGAGCGAATCGAATGTTTTCAATATCGTTCGTCTAGAATCTTATTCTGATATTTTATTTTGTTTATTCATCATTTACGGAGATATGTTAAGGGTTCCATCGGAATTGTTTTCTGCTGAACATGACATCTGGATCCTTTTATAAATCTGAATTATGTATTAATTTTTCTCAGCAATTATTTATGCAGAATTGTTTTCCGCAGGAGATTGATAGTTCAATTCAAAGTAACGACGCGGTGAGAAAAAAAGGGTACTCATTTGTATATGTCCCAAGAAGCCAGTAGGGAGTTGTGGAGAGAAAAGTATTTTGTCGAAGTGAATGTCAAGGCTAAATTATCAAATGACGATATTCATCCAACTATTTTTTTTTCGACCGGGAGGTTTTTTCTTGCTTTTAGTTTTCGGAGGGTTCTATCAAAGTTTCTGAAAGGTGTTGATTCATTTTTGAGTCAGCTCGCTATCTGGATCTACAGATTCAAGTCTGTAAGCAGTGGTAGAGGAAAGAATTGATAAAGTGGAAAGAAGCTTGGATTGAAGATAAAATTTGATTATCAGCTGGTAAGTTTCTTTCAATCGTTTTCGTTTTTTCTTCGACGAAGAGTATTTCACTTCGAATTTTCTTACGAGTGAGGCATAATCTATGGTCGTAGGAAAAGCACAAATAGCAAGAAGACTGCTGGTCGGCTTCTGGTCGAGAGAAATGGATAAAACAATACTAGATTTACATAAAAAACAAAAACATAACTTTATTTACCGCATAATGGAGAGAAAACTTCCCAATATACATATAATTCTATTTATTTTGGTTGAGTCCTGTTTGTTGGAAGTGTTCTCGCTGTTTTGCGCGTCTGTTGTGCTATGGTGTTTTGTACTGAAATTTGTCGTACGATGTGGTCTGTGCCTATCATCTCGGAACACGATAGAATATATCCGAGAAGACATTCTGCTCCACGAGATTGTAGAGCCATAACTTCTGCTCTAATGACTCTCAAACAACTACGAGGGAACGATGGTCTGATGATGAGTTTTTATCAACTTGCAACACTTGAGAGTAACTCTACAAGGACAATGATTTGAAATTGACGAGAGAAAATTTTGAGAAATCAGCTTTAGAGAATTGAATGTTTCAATCAATTCATTTTCTTTAAAAATATTTACCTTAAAGTTCCTTTTTCTGATCTCAAAAAGTTTTTTTTATAGTTTTCATTTTCGGTACTCGCTTATTTTCTCCTCTTTTGTGAGAATGTATTTCGATTTCAGCTACAGCTGCTGAGGCGTCATTTCGGTAGGACTACTACGGTAGGATACAAAATGACGCGTCGGACAGATAAACAATTAGGTCGTTAAGTAACAAGTTCTCATTTTCATTAAGGGGTTATACCTATGCGAATTTTTTTTTCGATTTTTTTTATTGGCTAAAAGTATGCTGACACATCCCTAGAATTGAAATCAAAAAGGTCCAAATACTAATACACTTCAGAAAATTTTTGAGAATCAATTTTCTGAAGCAACTCTAATGCTCGAAAAACGTAAAATTCGCTCGCTCTATACTATATAGTAATTAATATACACTGTATAGGGCACGTTCCTTCGTAAACGACGCTAGGAGAGCTTCTGTTTACTCGATCGACTACACGCTGCATTTGAGGTTAAAGTACTATAGTAAATCGTTCAATGCACTCGTGTGGTCCATCGCGCCGAAACATGTGTCGAACGGCAAGGCGGTGCTCGATATCGCGACGGATATCGCAGTTATCTTATTTAATGATGGACTGTCGGGCCTTCTCCCCATCTACGACTCATTAGGAGTGATTGCAGGACCTAATTTTTACAATTTCTGCTTAGAAACAGACGCCGAGCGAATAAAGGCTGCTGAGTGAGCGCTCAATTTCCGACGTTGTAAAAGAGGCGAGACGCAGCCTTTTAGCATCAAGAAAGGAAGAGGAGGAGAAATCCACGATCTTGGAAGGCCAACTGTATGATGCTGGGATAGCAGAGTAAAGGTAAAAAAATTTGTATAAAGTAAAATTTTGAGAATTCACAACTTTATAAGGTTTTGAAACTTTAAACGCGTTTATCTCGAAAGTGTATTTTTGAAATTTGCCGGAAACAAAACTCTTTCAGTTTTCATTCGATTGACTTGCCGTTATAACTGTAGCTTCTTGATACAATTATCTAGTGAAGTAAACACGATTTTAGCGATTGGTTTTGTTTAAAAAAAGTTATAAACTATTGAAGTCATTTTTTCGTCGAAAATACAATTTTTTTGTTAAATGGTCGCCATTTTGCGAAAAATCGATATTAAACTATTATCTTGTGTATTTCACTAGCAAAACGCATGGAATTTATGAAAAAATTTTTTTAATTGTTCCAGATGTAGATTGGGCTGAGAAACTTGTCCGGCCGCGGAACGTCTTTTGTAAATACTAGTGGCTTTGACATGCACTACAACCACCATTTTGTATTGTAAATAATAAATTTATTGCATTTTCCATATTTAGCCTATTTTTCTACTTTTCCAATTGATTTTGATAAGTAAATAAGTGATTTTGATAAGTATGATCTCTTGCTTTCCAATAAGGAAAAGGATAGCGTAAGTATTTATGAAATATAATTGCGCCAAATCGAAGGGGAGATAAATAAATAAGCACAACATTAAAAAGAAAAGCACACAAATTCACTATTCTCCGCGGTTAAATTCGCTAACGCTGGTAGGCTTACTAAATGATCTTTGAATGAATGAATGTAATAAGGGAAACTAAATTAAGAAGTCTGGGCAGGAAGAATCAACTGAGAGCGCATCCATGCAAAATTAAATGACTTGCACCCATTTGAATGGAATCAGCGAATTGGATTGTGCATTCCAGCATTTTGTGCGTGCGATTATCGAGGCAACAAATATCCGTGATAACACTAATCATATCAACATGGACCAGAATAAATACTTTGTGAGTTTGTCGCGAATTGCAACTGCACAGCCACATACGCGTATTTGCCAGCCAATACGTTCAGCGCATGATGAAATATTTGAAGGTTCGCCAATGACTCGGCGCACTTAGCCTAGCCTGGCTCGCAAATAATTCGAGTGCGAATTCGTTCAAGTCGAAATTAGATTGTTTCGCGTGATACGGATTTGCTCACAAAAAGATAAATACAATTTACTTCGATTTAGCGGTCGTTTCGCGAAAGTCGCGTATGGAGCGCGACATAAAGCTCCACATCAAATAATAGCTTTCCGATGAATCGGGCATTAAGCGATTTCGCTCCCTAGAGAGCCAGACCCATTAGCATCATCCCCCGGGTGGTGGAGTTTATCCCCTTTTATCAGGATTGCGAATCAATCTGGTTTTTTCTTGGCAATTTCGCTGAACCTACTACTGATGTGCGATGAAAAGGAAACAAAGGATGTTGAACTCACCTGAATCGCATGCGGATTTGCGGGAACACACTCTGCTGGTACTGCTGCTCCAGGACGGGGGAGTCGAAGCGCGGATCGAACCAGGATTTGGCTGCTGCTCGCTCGAATGCGACCGGCAACATGACGCTGCAACACGAGTGACGACGTCCTGTTTGACTCAGGTACAATTGGATGTGGGGCGCGAGTGCAATTTGAATATCATCCGTGGAGTTGTTGCGACTCTCGTTCACTAGAACGCCGGGTGGCATCGCCGTGAAACTTACGGACGTTCGGCGCGACTGAAATGAGAAGAGAAAGGGAAAGGTGCAGATAAGATTATATACTTGGCTTAGATACTGATAAGTTTAGATGTGCAGATAGAAAGATGCTCGCTGACATACGCTTCTGCGGATTCCAAGCACGGTTGATTTGAACGAGTATGTCGCGGCAAATTATTCTTGAGATAGGTTACAGACGTTTCCGTACCCTAATGTCTTTGACGGTTGTCGCGCACTAATTACCTTGTTTTGCTTTGCTATTGATAACAATGCTCAGCGCGTTATCTGATTCATAATTTGAGATTCTGATGAAACGAAAGTCTTTGAGTAGCGGAACAGTGGCCGATTGGCTGTGTCGCGGGATGGAAAACCGCCCAGTCAGCTCGAGTAGAAGTTTTCCATGACAATTTCTCACGCATTTTTTGCATCGTTCACTCAGTGCCCGATACTTTCACCTGCATGCCAAGTTTTGCTGCTTTTATCAACTACACTCAGTCGATTGATTTTAATATCGCTGATATGAAAATTTCGCAGCGGGGGTTGTAAGTTAAACAATTTGCGAGCTCCGATAACGATTCGTCCCTAACACATTAGATTTGTTTTATTTTTTTGGAGTGAATTGAATCTGTGAAAAACTCCTTTTGGTCTACTAGGATTTGATCACGTGATTATAGACAAGACGTTTATTATAGGCAAATTAGATTGTTTTATTTTCATTTATGAATTATGTTTTATTTAATATTAATGTATTCACAGTTCGTCTAGTTATGAACGTGATTTGCACATTTGGGAACACATTGAATGAAATTGAGAAAAAATAATGGGTGTGGCGACGATATTAAATGTTCAAGGCATAATATTTCTCTAAATAATTCAGAGATTCCAATGCCTTACTGCAAATTAGCAAATGAAATAAATAATAATAAAATCATAAAATAAATAAAAATTATAATAATTTTTTTTGTCCTTTTGGGGGGGTGAGGACGACCTTGTGTGTATGGTTCCCAGTAGCGTAAGGCTTCTACGAACTACGCTCCTTTTTCTGGATGCCATTTTGCGGTGAGAGGATAAACAGGGGATGGAGGATGTAGAGAGGCTAAAGAACAGGATCTGTCCTGGGTGTATAACTCCCAGCAGTGTAAGGCATCAACAATTTTTATTCAAATTCTACGAACTACATTTCATTTTTTCTAATGTCGCATTAGGGGTCTAGCAGTGCAAGGCTTCAATAAATGTTAGGCAAATGTTTTGAGTTAAGCCCTCGTTTAGATGGCACCTTTTTCCGATTATGAAGAAGAGAATCCCATATGAGTGATCTCTATTTCTTTTGCACTAACATGCGATAAAACACGCGTTTATTTATAAATATAACTGCCAGAACTGCCTTCTAGTCGTCAGGAAATAAAATCGGATACTTTCGCCAAGATCCAATATATATTTTAAATAGTTTCTTTATAAGAAGAATGTGCGGTAAATGATCTTTTGACGATATAAGCAATCAAAAGACCATGACTTCTCCACATGCAGGCAACAACCAATAAATCGGTACAAATCATTTATATAAACTAAACTAAATACAAAGACATTTATATATTATAAATACAATAGTCGATATGGATGTTTCCTCATGTTCTTCCTGAGGCTGGCAAGGAGCTGATAATATCCATTCATTCGTTTATTATAGTTTCATAATTAGTTTTAATATTATTAGGACAGTGGGCCAACCGAGGCCTAAGCCCTTAATTTCCTGCCGAGGCCGGCAGGTTGCTGAACATAATTATCCATTAATTAGTATATCATTAAGTGTCAATTAAGCTGCCTAGAAGCGGTCCCTTTCTCGATTTTATAATTAGTTTAAATAATAGGACAGTGTGTGAACCGAGGCCTAAACCCTTAATTTCTTGCCGAGGCCGGCAAGTTGCTGAACATTAACTGTTAATTAAAATATCGTTACATATTAATCAAATTGTCTGAAAGGGGTCCCTTTAATTTAACCCCGCATCCAAGCTCTGTCTTGGAAATAGCGGGAATGGGTGACTCAGAAGCGGAGGGGGAGCTTTCCGCGGCAAAAGCTGCTTTCACGCGGAAAGCTAAGAAAAACCTGAAAAGGTTTTGCCAAAAAATTTGGGGGTAATATAAAGGAGGAGTTCTTGCTAGATCTCATAGCAAGTTGCAAACTCCAATTGCAAGTCCTAGCAGAAGATCTAGCTGTAGATGAGTGTACCACTACAGAAGGAGACGCTCTGACGGATTGTGACAGTGAGTCCGATCAGGAAGAGTCAATGGATGTGGTCCGGGAGGAGCTTGGTCGGAAAAGGCCAATTGTGTCTCCAACTCCGGAGCCAACCTCAAAACGCTCGGTAAACGTGAGCGAAAGGAGTTTCCCGCAGCTTCAGGCTGCGGTTTCAAAAGCTTCAGCTATCACTAAATCTGAAGTCGCACCACCAGGGCGTAGAATAGCTATCGGAGCTAAGGGAAACCCAACTAACATTGCTGCCCCTAAGAAACAGAGGGTTCCACCAATAGTGTGCTATAGGCTTAATCTTAAGCCTTTCAGGGAGCGAATCCATCGAGCATGTGAGAAAAATCAGCTTGATGCTCTAAAATTTGATATAACCGTCAACAGTTCTACACGAACATCGTTACATCCTAAAACTATAGATGACCATAAAAGTCTCTTTGACTTCTTAAAATGGGACAAGGTGGCATGCTACACCTATACGCTCCCAACTGAGAAAAAACTGACGCTGTTGCTAAAGGGTGTACACACTTCCTACGAAGACAATGATGTCAAGGAAGAACTCCAAGGTATCCTAGGGGAAGCTGTTTTGGGAGCCAAAAGGTTCTCAACGGTGGCCTCAAGGAAGGAAAAGAAAACTCTTTCTTCCTTCCTTATTCAATTTAAGCCAGACTTTGACGTCAATAAGGCTATGAACGTAAAAACGCTCCTACACCAAAAGGTACAATGGGAGCGTTTGACTAAATCAAATACCTCGCAGGGTTTCAATTGCCAACGATTTGGACACGTAGCTTCAAATTGCGGAATGGAACCTCGTTGCGTCAAGTGTGACAAACACCACCAGTCAAAAGACTGCCCTATTGATAAGGAAGAGGGAAAAGATGCAATTTTCTGCATAAATTGCAACAGCAAAGGCCACCCCGCGAGTTTCAGGGGCTGTCCTAGAGCCAAGGAGGCTGAGGAGAGGAGACGCAATCTCCAAAAGAAAAAGGAGGAACGGAGGGACTTCGTCACTGCTTCCTTAAAAACACCATTCGAAATGGTGTCTCATTCGCTAGTATAGCAAGGGGTGCAGCCAAGCCAGCTGCAACTCAGCCTGTACGGCAAGCTAAAGCGAATAATAGTCAACAGCAGCAAAAAGACAGAAATTCTGTCATGAATAACGACTGCAATCAATTCTTTGGGTGTGACTTGTTCACTCTCATCCGCAAAGCGGACTCATTCATTCCACAATATAAAAAAATCACTAACCTGAGTGAGAAAAAGGCGGCGTACTTAGACTTCGCCGACAAAATCTGTTGTCGCGATGAGCTCCATTAAGCTCTCCATCGTCAACATTTGTTCGCTAGCTCCACGTTTCAAAAGGAACTCTGTTCAAGAATACTTGGACATGCATAGACCAGATTTCTTGTTCATTTCAGAAACAAGACTGAAAAGTAAACACAAAGTTCACTTGGGGAAATTTAAAGTCATAAGGGATGACGACCCAGATGGAATCCTTGGAGTAGCTATGGCCTTCAGGGAGCGCCTCAAAATTCAAAGACACTGTCTTCCAAGTCTGAAGTGTGCAGACGTCATTATATTAAGCTCAGTTCTGGGAGGGTTCACCTTTGCATTTGTTGGAATATACGTTAAACACGGATATTCGGGAGCGGATCTCATTGAAGACTTGGAAACAGCCCTTACTTTGTGTAAAAAGTTTGATTTCTTTGCGATAGGGGGTGACTTCAATGCAAGACATCCTTCATGGGGAAATCACGTATCCAATGGATATGGAACGGCTCTGTTCAACCACAGCTATCTCCCACTATCTCCCACAGCTGGAGGAACTTCGAATGTGGAGTTATCGACGCCGAGTCTGACCATCTTTTGGTAGAGCTGACCATAAGAGTGAAAAAGGGTGTAAAGCTGGAGGTAGCAGACCCTCAGCTCTTTATCCCATACAAGCGTATCGACTGGGAAGCAGTTAGTGCTGACTTGAGTGGAAAACTTGACGATATTTCAATCAACAGATCGAAAAATCTCACAACCACCGAAATCGAAGAGGGAATCGTTTGTTTAAATTCAACTCTTAATACGGTCATCTCAAAGATCTCCATAAAAAACTCCTCCAGGAATTACCTTTATAGAGATTTACCACAGGACATTTTGGAGCTTCATCGCAGACGTAGCACCCTCAGAAAACTACTCTCAAGAATATACCACCGCAACTTGAATGTAGTAAACTGGGAGTATCAGCGGGTTCACCTCCTTATACTCTCCCTTAATAGAGTGATCTCGAGAAGAACATCTGATTTTGCCAATGAGAGATTCGAACAGACCCTAGCAAACATCAGACCCGGTGCCTGTATGTTTCCTCAAATTAACAAAATAACTGGCCGTAAGCGCCTGCCAAGAGTTCTCACTTATAACGGTTCCATGCTCATGGATGACAAAGCCGTTGCTGACTCCATCGCAAACCATGTTGCGAAAGTTCTTCAAGGGGAGAAGGCAAGTGATAACTCTGCCTTCAATTCGTTGGTAAAAAGAACAATATCAACGTTCGACAGGGACCACAAAAACTTGTGCTTGACTAGATTTTCCGATTCGAATCCGTCGGACGCTCCTATTGGCAGTACCCTGTTTGTGAGCCCTGAGAGACTCAGGATGCTCGCACTAGAGCAAAATTCCAAAAAATCGGCTGGGGCTGATGGAATTTCAAATTTCTTTATAAAAAAACTTCCCCATACTTATTTTGTTCTTCTCGCAATCCTTCTAAACAACTGCATAAACATTTGCTACTTCCCTCAGCAATGGAAATGCGCCAAAATATTTGTCATTCCGAAAGAGTCCAACAGTACTGACGTAGTCAATACTCGTCCGATATCTCTTCTGTCCAACGTAGGGAAGTTACTGGAAAGAGTGATCCTACAAGGCATCACACAGTTCTCTGAAGAAGCAGGAACTGTACCTGAAAGACAATTCGGCTTTAAAAGAGCTCATTCAACGGGAGACGCGGTAGAAGAAATTTGCAGGCCAGAAAGGTCGTAGTAGCGTGCCTCATTGATGTAGAAAAAGCTTTTGATTCGGTTTGGATCGATGGACTTATCTACAAACTAATTCAATTTGGCTTCCCGGTGAGTGTTATTAAAATAGTAGGTAGTTTCATGAGGGGACGTACTGCCTTTGCGGTGTCTGGTGGAGCTAGTTCCGAACCCTTTGGTATCGATTCGGGGGTCCCTCAGGGGTCTATTCTAGGCCCTTTTCTCTTTAATATATTCACGTCTGACATTCCCGGTATCAGAGATGAATTTAAACCTGGAATCGAGGTGAATTTCTTTGCTGATGACTTATTGGCGTGGTCATCTGAGCACAATCTCCGCTTTGCGCGAACGAGACTCCAAAGGTACCTGGACTCGTTAACTGCGCACTACGGAAAGTGGGGGATGAGGGTTAACGCTAGGAAAAGCGAGCTGATTGTGTTCAAGGACCCACATCAAAAATATGGACGTCGAACAAAGAACATCTGTGATACCAGAGTAAAATTGAACGGGCAGGTGGTGCACTGCTCCAAACAAACGAAGTATCTGGGGGTGATTTTCGATACAAAAAACACCTTCAGTGCTCACGTAGATTCTGCTTGGAAGAAAGCCATTTATGCATACCATCTTCTTATGCCTCTTTTCAGGAAACAGTCAACGACCAGCAAGCGGGTCAAGATTATTGCTTACAAAGCTCTAATCAGGTCCATACTCCTGTACGCAGTGCTGATAAGGCAGGCAGCACCAAAATGAAAATGGGGCAAGATAGGATTATTGGAACGTAAAATCCTTCGGACTTGCACTGGAGTATTCAAAAGGGAGGACGGACGGTCCTACCCCAACCGATATCTATACCGGGAGGCAGATGTGGAGCCGATTCACCGCTACGCCAAGAGGTTGACCGAACGAGCTGCAAGGCGTATGGCGGAGCACGAGACCGCCACAATTAGTAACGCGGCAGATAGTCGAGCGATGGAGGCAGCCAACGGATAGATTAAGAAATTAATTTTAATAATGGTTATAAGTAAAATATTGTATTAAAAATTAAAAAAAAAAATTAAAACAAAAATTTTATAATAATTATTGTATATAAATCAAGATTTAAATTAAATAAATATAAAACGACCAAAAACAACAGAGGGCACATTTAGGGTGTAAATGTTAGTAACAATAATTTTCTTTTTTGATATATAAGTAATAATTTTTGATATTAAACAAATGTTAGTATAGAGTTCTGGCAAAAAATTAGGCAAAGCCCGTAGGCTAAGTATTAGGTTAAGAAAATATTGTAAATAATGATTGTATATATGTAGTATGAAAAAATCACCCAATAAATTAATTTGAATTAATTTGATGTTTCCTCATGTTTCGTTCTTTCACTTTCGCTATATGAGGGCGAGAATTGTTCTCTTCTCTTGTCTGCACCTCTTCGTCTTACTTCACCAAGGATATTGGTATTGGTGGTGCAATATTGGTGCTATTGATCTTGCGATGGTACTGATGTAAAATATCTATGGCTCAAAGTATTTTTGGCTTTTGCTAGTTTTATACCTTCCGTAGTAAGAAACTAGCAATAATACGTGGCGTAAATGGAAAGGCAACCTCTTGCTCAGAAACCAATGAACTCATCCGAGAAGAAGTAAAATGACTGAGAGTGGTCAATCAAGTGCATGCCTCATTCGCGATATCCCCCACCCAACACCACGCGAAGCGAAAAACCTCGTTTTTTAATGTTGGCAGCTTAGGGCAAAACAAAAAAAAATTTTTTACATCTGGAGAGAAATTTGCAGACGGCTTTTTCCATCCCAGACTACTAGTCATGTATTTTCTTTGCAAACATATGTCCAACGCCGGAAAAAATGAACACAAAGTCCATGGAAACCAGGATGTAGACAGAAATGAAAAAGCAGACGAATTAGGAAGATCAAGTGCTGCCGATCCAAAATGCCACTGGCAACAGAAAAAAAAGTGTTTGACGAAACTCTCTGCAAGGTAAAGACTTGGAAATGGCTGATATAAAGGACCATGGGAAAAGTCAAGCCAGTAGACAACACATCAACATAGCGAAATTAAAAAAATTTAGCTGCATTGCTTGTAGACCGCAATTCGTGAACACGACTAGACATCCAAAGGAACGACGCACGCCATGCCTTCGCCAAATAGGAAGTTCAGTAAATTTCCTTCAAGAATTTTGTAAGGCCAATTACAAAGTGGTACCAGTGTTTGCGAAGAAAGAGGGCAGTAGAGTTGCAACATCTGCCAACCAAGGAAATGGACCTTTCCCTGGCTTCATTAGGACGATTAGACAGACCATCTGTAAAAACTAGAACGTATATTGGCAGCTCATCGTTCTTGCAGGAAAATGAGAACACCAATTGTGTTTCCCGGAGACTACAGTGGTAATAATAGTTGAAACTCGGCTACTTTTGACTTCCTCATACACTCCTTTTGGAGAGCATCAAATAAAATTTCTATTCAATGATTTCTATTCAATAAGTTCTACCACTACATCCTATATTATCTTTTATATATATTTATATGTTTATTATTCATTACATCTGAAACTTACAAATAATTTAACTATGAATGGGCTGAAAACAGAACCATAGTTAAACAACGCTTGCCAGACGGAAATATGTTGAAGAAGCTGTCCTCAACAAATCACCGTAAAATTAAAAATATTAAATTAAAAAATAAATAAAAATATTGAATTTTTCCTAAAACTGTGACCCTTGAGAAAAACTTTATTATTTTCAAGTAAAAAATATTAAAATAAAATATTTTCAAGTATTCATAACTAGTCTACTAACGCAATTCCGAAAATACAAAATGACATGAAAAAATCTTTTGCTCCGTCATTGTTCTTAAAAATTGTGCGTATAATAAGATTTCAGAGTTTTGCTCGCCTGAATTTAGTATGAATAATGTCCTACATATAAATGAACGTAACGCCCCAAATAAACCTGGTCGCTTTTTTTCGGTCTCAAATAAAAACCGGAAAGCGCATACTTATGAAATTGGATTAAATTGGTTTGCATGTAAAATTTGGAAAATGTTACTAAAAAATACATACAAGGAGTCCGAGAGATAGAGAGGTAGAAATAGTCTTGCCGGGCGAAATAATTTTTGATTTTGCAGTCGGCTCCAGTCCGCTTTGAAATATCGACGAATATTACAACAGGATGTACTTTTACCCACCAGACAGAAAATCTTTGACAGTTTGGTTGGCAAATGGTTTCTATATGGGCCGGTTCGCAGTTTGTAAGCTGGACTTCCCACTGATGCCCGAGGCAGATGACAGTTTTTGAACTAGAAAAGGACGTCAGGTTTGTAAACTAGTGATTTTCTGAGGATGTACAAGTTGAATTATAGTAATAAAAACACGTTTGATTCTATTGTATTATTCGGTTCATACTTTAAGGATTATTTACTTGATCTGAAATATAAAACTCGAATAAAATAATAAAACGTTGAAATTACCTGTTTTTTTATTATTCAATCGCTGATTGCATATTGGTTTCTTTTCTAAAATCAAATAAATAACGTGGGCAATAATACAGCAGAGCAATAATATTGACTTTAACAATTTTCATCTTCTTTTCGACCATCTGTGGGTTGTGTTCGAACGTACTTATATCAATTTGAACTAGTAGTCTATAAGGAAGCTTCAATTTTTGGAAAATCTTGATCAATTATGATGCCCGAATCTAGTTCAGAAACTGGTCCTCTGTCCTAGGTTTAAGGGTCAAGCAGTAACTTTTACGCTGGGCTCTTAAGCATGAGTGATTTTCGTCGATGAATCGAAATTTAAACTCAACATTGGCAATAAATAAATACTTGTTCTCATAGAGTCTCGGAGAAATACTATACTTTGAATGTGTTCAGGATCTTCTATAACATTCGAAAGAAATAAGGGTTTGGAGTTGTTTCCCGAAGATGAAAGAGGCCACATGTAATATATAAGTAAGAGAGTGACAGCAGCTGCATATTTGAAAATCCTAGTGAACAAATTTGTGAACTTGCGCTTTGGAAATTTATGAAGATCCTTCAGGTTGTCTTCAATAGGTCAGTACTCCATGCCATACAGCAGCTCAAATAAGGACCGAGTCGCCGGCTTAATACCGCCCACTGTGTATGCTAGACACAGCCGGAAAAGTTTTTGAAAATCTTGTCAAAAGAAGACTCGCTGACGTGATTCGTGCTGCCGAGGACCTTTCTCCACGGCAGTATGGTTTCAGAGTAGGCCGCTCCACCATCGATGTAATCGGAGAAGTAGTGAGCGCTGTCCAACGTTTTTCCACACGAATGTCTAATATCCAACACAGTATTTCCACACGACGGGACGTCCTACTGGTTACTCTGGATGTCCGAAATGCTCTTTCCTTGGACCTGTGGAATATCTCCTACGATGGACTGCTGCGGCTTGAACTGCCGTAGGAGTCATGCTTGATCGGCTATGCGGACGATGTCGCGACGCTGGTCGCTGGACGCACAGAGGACCTTTATGGACCTTCATGCGCAACTCAGATTCAATATGTTAATCCGGAGGGTAATGGACTGGATGATCGCTCACGGTTTCAAGCTGGCACTGGAAAAACCGAAGTGGTCATCCTGACAAAGAAGAGACAGTCTCTGGGGCGGCAGTGCTGGTAATCGTAGGGGTGATATCCATCGCCTTCCTTGCGAGTCAGCGCGGAAGTATTTACCCGTGTAGAGGCGAAGACAGAAGGGAAGAGATCTCCAGGGAAGAAAGACGTCGTTCTCTCAGCGATTGTCAACAGTCCTGGTAGCAAGACACAAGGAGAAGGTGGACTGCATGTCTGATCCCTGACTGTAGGCTGTGGCTCAGTCGAGTGCATGGTGAGAACTCCACCCCCCCCCCCCCCCCAATTAGTAACATTGAGTGTGATGAACAAAATAAAGAGAAATTTGTAGGTGTGCTTTCTTTTTTTAGCTCATTTTCAAGGCTTAGCTGTACGATAGTCCTGTTTTTACGACCATTTTTTACAAATAATCATCGAGTTAGTTGGCTGATTAATTCTTATAAGTTTTATTTTGCCACCATTTTTTGCGACCGTCTTTCTTCAGATTATTTTTTGTTTCGGTCTCAATTGATTCAGTTCCATTTCCTTCAGGAGTGCTTTATGAAAAAGGACTAGTAAACGTTTTCTAACGTAAGGATTTTTGCAGGAGAAGATTTTGATCATTTACAAACTGTGAGAGGTAAATCATAAACAGCGGTTACTATGTCTTGTATCAAAAAGATCTGAAGAGTTGATGAGGTATTTCATTCTAAACAGAAATCGATTTTAATCACACGAGATAGTTTCATTGGAATATTTTTGCATTAACATTACAACTTGCATGCAACGCTTTGTAGTTAATAGATACAGGTAACTAACAATTTGCTAACACTTTATTGGAAAATTTTCCGGATATTTTTATTTTATTGAGGGATTGTGGTGACAAAGTCTAAGCTCCGGCAAGTAATTACGTTAAAAAATCAAAACAATCGAGAGCCAATGTTAGCAATTTCATCAATGTGAAAGATTATAACGATTAGATTTTTCGGGACTCGAAAATAACTATCAGTACAGTATATCTGACCTTGATAAGGTACTATTTACACTGTGCGAAAGATACTCACGTTTGGAATTATTTGACGTAGATAATTCTTAGAAGAATTATATCACAACTTCAGTCGTTGTTAGTCGTTGCAGTGTTTGAAGTGAAGGAGTCGGAATTTCTTATTTACAACCAACCAAGATTTTTGCTATAATCCACATGAGTTCGATGTGAGATTTGTTTACTTTCCCAATTTTGAAGCCATCACAAAGCATTGTTATCCTAGCATAAATTTTCCTCATGTGTGTGGAGACTAGCAGTAATGGTTAATTATTTTTAAGTGCTGACCAGACAGATAGGAAAAGGTTTTGGTAAGAGGCTTGAATTAAATGAATTGAAACTAAGCAGGGCATCATCATCGATGGCGCGACATCTCATGTCGAGTTTGATTAGTCCTTTGTAGCTATTGTTGTTAATTTTTTCAATACACTATTTCGTAGTGGCGAAGCTGACAGGACCTTATTGAATATTTATGGGTGCAATGAGGGAAAATGAAAACGAGCAGCGTTACAAATAATTCAGATTCTAAGTCAGAAGAAAACGCAATTTTTTCCTTTCAGGATGACTCTAGTCGAACTCGTTCGAAAAAATTTAAAAATCAAAGATATCAAACACTTCATAATGTCATTTTTCTAATGTTTCTAACTAAAAATATTTAAAAACCGAAAAAAAAAACTTATCAAAAAACATTTGTGGTCATTGTTTTTCTGGATCTATAAAACATATTCTAAATACTGAAGCGAAATAATAATTATTCTAGCGACGTTGTTACTTCAATGTAGCTTTGAAATAATTCGTATTCTCAAATCACACAGTACTGTCAAGAAAAAATTCATCCAATCTTATTAACACACGTCCCGTGTTAGCTTTTACAATTTCGAGTCACGAGAAACGAATTTTCAGAAGACGATTCAACTGCTCCCAATTAAGTGTCACATATCGATTTGGTATATCAATTCAGAATAATTTGCAAGATCTTATCAAGAAGTGACATGAAAGGGATAATATGTGTTAGAGACACATGTTTACATACACAACCTCGCACCCTAGAACACACAGGTTAGCACACAGCGACGATTAATGCACATGAATGAGATTTACAGCTTCATTTAGTAGGAAGACCAGCCAATAACGCCGGGCACATATATCACTGGTGGTGGGCGAGTGGACATCATAGACACGCAGTTCCTTGTCCTGCATCTTCACAACAATTTATTTGCAACTCCCACTACACGGAAAGGACACCGACACAAAAACCCGAATCTCTCGCAACTCTTCTCGATACTATCGCAGAACTCAACCAGGCGAAGCGAGCAGCGTTTTCAACTGAGCCGAACAACAACATGTGTGAAACTAAATCAACACTAATACCTAGCTGAGAAGTTCAGGTAGCTATCAATTTCACTAATTTAATTATCGAAAATAGTCGTATCTGCTAAATCTATCAGATTCGCATATTTGTTCCATTAAATATTATCGCCAGCGTCATGGAGGAAGCCGCACTGCCAAATTTAAGCCGATGGCTGTAATGGCCGGTAAATAAAAATAAATTACGGGCTATTATTATCGCTAAACAATGGAGCCGTATTTGCCCGTTGAAGTGTCTCTATGTTTGGGCGAATTTATCGTTTAGCCCGTATTCTGACAGATATTCGTTGACTATTTTCAGAATATCCATCAGCCGCCATAGCGCATTCTGTACTCGACATTATGGTGAGCTGCTGGTGACGGCCTTCCACCATCTATTCAGGCTGTAGCTAGATACAACACACACTCGATCCACCGTGATGGAACACCGAAGATACAATAATGAGTTGAGCTCTCAGATACTCGGGTATGTACCAGCGTCGCCTTTTACGGACGACAAATTGACCTAGCTTTGTAACGTGGAATCAGGCCAGTACCACCTGAAGGCTAACGTGCGAAATTGCGAGCAGATGTACCCGGAACATTGTTCTAGGATAAAGGATTTAATTGCGATGGAAGGAGTTCGGATTTTGTGATGGTCGAGAGTGACATGACTTTATTATAATAGAGCCTTCGTACTGAATGTACTGAACGTACTGAACTGCGAAGAATCTCCAATTAAGTGATGCAGAAAATTCAGAAAACACAATGCCCACTTTGAGGCAGCCGTTCCAGCACTTATCCAAAATTGAAATCCTTTATTGCCACGTCATACATGTTGCGTATAGCATGAAACCAACGATTCATCCAAGTTTAATTCAGAATCTTCATTTTCTATGCAGTAGATAACTGACCTGATGCTAGCAAGGATATGCTTCGTATAAGATGAATGAAATTATAGCATAGCAAATTGAATGGATCAAGCGCTGAAGCAAAGTTGAGTATATAAATTGGTAAAAGTTCTGATGCGGGTATAGGATTACTGCAGAAATAAGGCTAAGAAAGAATAGTGAGTGAATTGCTGCGGCATAAGATAAAAGGCTCCTTGTGTGCGTTGGGATGCGGTGCTAGTGACAGGAAATCGATCGCAATGGTAGCAAATTATTACAACTAAATCACCTACACTTAGCAGAAAATATCTGGGATTGCGCGATCTCAGTTATTTTTCAATGGTAAGAAAACAGGTATCCGTTATCCTACGTAAGTTATCCTACGGGTAACTTAACAACGTCAAAACAAGAGTAGAGTTATCTTTGACAAGCCATTTTGAAAACATCCTCGACCAACTGCGATCTAGAGAGAGATCAAGCATCAATAATGAAATTTTTCCTCATAGGGTTCACGACAATACTATAGGACATGGGTATAAAAATGAAAAATGAGTGTTTGTAATTATGATTCATTTTACATTTTATAACTAAGATTTGTCTTATGTTCTTGATAACGAGCATCTGATCCCAAATTTAAAATGGACAAATTTTAAAGATTTAAGCAAAGTTTAGATACTAGTCGATGCGACAAAACTATAAGACGCCCCATGCATATAAGGAAATTTTCATATTATGTTCATATGTATGTGTAACAACCTAAGCTTGTGATTTAATATTTAGTAAACGCGCCTTGTTGCTCAGCACCTCGCACATCCTGTCAGAACACAAGGAAGAATATAAATTTCTTATGTAGTTTTGGTCGATTCGCGCCCCTCTTTTCATGATAGCACTTTTCAGCTCGTCTACTATTGTACACTGCAATCCATGAACGTAAACTGAAGCAATCAATTTGTCCTAGATGTTTTTGATTATGTTGAAGTCAGGAGACGGTGCTGCTTATGGTAGAACGTTCACATTTTGGTATTTGAAATATCGGCCTACGATACGGGCATTGTGAACTGGGACATTATATTGTCGGAAAATGAAATTTGAACCAGAAAGTTTTGCATGACGCGTTAGCTGCTCGTGGATTAGTGTAATATAATTACTACTGACCATTCGATTGTCCACGAATACGACGTCTGTTTCGCTGTTAAAATTTCCAATACTGTCTCCCCTTCCTGCCCATATAATAACTCCATCATTTCTCATTTGCTCAAAATTAGGGGTTGCTTCCGCAAATTCTCGAAATTATACCGCCAACCATGAGGGCTGTCAAAATTGTACCGTTTTTTGCGAAAAACGATTTTCCATCGTTTCTTCGCCCACTGAACACTCTCTCGTGCAAATTCTTATCGAGCGTTAAGTCACAAGTCAAGTGACTGCGTCATTGGTGTCTGACATTTAAACTTCTAACGCTGTAAATGCTCACCTTACTGCAAAATGCCTTGAACACTTTGTAGATTGGTCTGTTCACCTGCTTTTGCGCTGATCTCAAGTGCTGTAGCCATTGAATTTAAAGCAACTTGCAAATTTTTTTACGTTCAGTAACTGCTGGCGATTGACATTTCTTGACATTGCTGCCTCACTTATGTACTCCCGTGATCTGTTCGTTTCGTTTACACGATATACACTTCTTGACATTTTAAGCATTCAGTTTTAAAGATTGTCGATTTGGCGTGCGACTGTCACTTGTGTGGAAAAGGATACATGTTAGGCAATGCATGACAAAGCTTACTCATGTGAAAAGGCAAAAAAAATAGGAAAATTGAAAAGGAATTCAATCTGTTCAAGAAACGGGAGCAGAGAGCAATATAAACTGGAAGGTTCATGAAGTCCAACAACTGATAATCAACAAGTCGACAGTAAGTTTTTCAGCAAAGGAAATTAGACTGCTCAACATGAGACTCAATGACGCAATCGAACCGAAAAGGATTCTAATGAAGGATATAATTATATAAACAGAACGAGTGACAGTTGAACTGCGTGAAACGAGTAAAGAATTAGGGACGAAAGACGATGCAAAGTCATTATCTGGAGCACGTAAAGCAACAAAAAGCCTGGAGGAAAACGTAGTACAGTTACTAAGGCGAAACTAGTTTATTTCATCAAAGTCAATAAACGGAATTCGGTCATCATAATTGTCAAAGAAATAAGAAGAAACAGAGGAAGATAGTTGAAAAAATTTGTCAATTTCCTCAACCTCCCTCTGCGAGCCGCTAATCGGGCAGTTGTCGAAAGTAAGGGTTTCAAGCCCCCCAATACCAGGTATTAAATGCCAACCGTGGGTCGACATGTAGGGAAACAAAATTTGAGAGACATTATCTGCCACCAATGCATTCACTCAGGCGCTAGCAAGATAGTTGGCGGAAAAGTTCAAACGAATGAAGCCAACAGAAAGAGGTCCTTTTTTGATTCTCAGCTTTTCGTTGCTGTTACTTCAAGAGATCCCAATGGAGTGCCCAAATGCCATTTTGCAAAGAATTTATTGACCCTTTCAGAATTATTTATCATTCTGGATATCAATTGATTTCACGACTTTTCGGGAAGTTATATTACGTCATCTATAGAAGCGTAATAAAAAAAACATAATAAAATAAAGAAATGAAAGTATGTTCATAATAATGAAAAGTCTGGGCTTAAAAGGAAATAACACGAATTTGAAATCCTTTCAATCGAATGTTTCAGAGATTAAGGAGGCTGCTAGCAGCCTTCTTTCAGAACTTGTCTTCAAAACCAAGGCAAAGGTGGCAATCGTTAGTGATCCTGACTCTCAAAAGGCAAATTCAAAACAAATTCATATTCGTTCCTGCCTTTGGAGCCATGCAATTATGCGGCATCCTCAAACACAGGAACTTGTTTCGACCAAATAAGCATCCTGGCTTTTCCACGTTTGAGCCGTTTGGGCTTTTCAGTACAGGATTCTTTTTACTTCTCGAAGAAGCAAGAAAAGGTTTGAAGTTTGAGCTGTTTAAAAGAACTTCTGGCAGCTCAACACATTACATGGAAGATGTCCTTCCCAGTTTCTCAACAAAGAACGTACAACCGATCTGCTGTTTTAACATATTCCTGGCTACTTCTTGGACAATTTTGAAGTAAATTAGTTTCGATGAACTTTGAACAGCAAACCTGGCAAGTTATCTTGAGCTGCACCCTTCATCAAGAAACATTTGATGCTATGTCCGTGTTTCCAGACATATTTCGGTAGATTTGACTATATTTCAAAATCAGGCCCAAGGAGCCTAAGAGAAATGTAACCGTGATCGTACTATAAAACTTTAAATAGAAAAAATCAACCACTTGTCCGGGGATTTTGAAAAATTATATGATATTAGAAAGATAAATATGAACAGATGAATTGTAAATATACAAATTTTTAAATTGGCAGTTAAAAAATCAGGGTGAGGTTGACTTTTGGTCATGCTTGGACTCCATGGACTCCATGCGTAATCTGGACGCATAGTCTAACAGTGCTGCTATCTCTTTCCTAGAAATCCATTCATCAGTTTCCTTTAACACTGGGTGTGCTAATGGAATGCTTGTGGAAAGCTACTGATTATGTAGTTGACAGCGTGGCTAGGTGGTATTTGCTTTAACGAAAAATTGCCAGAAAATTTCCATTATTTATCTGCTTATCGAAAAAAATGGTAGTCACACAGTTCGAAGAAAGTCTAGGCTCCACCAAGGGTGGATTAGCCAAATATGCAATCTCATTGCAATTTTGTACACCCTAATATACGAATGTCCTTGTTTACTGATATCATTCACACATGTCTTCCGTTTTTTTATTGGCTACATTGCCATGTTGAAAAGAATAAAAAATTATGTAGCTTAAAGCCCGACAGAGTTCCTTAATAGCTTTTATTCCTAATGGATTTCTCGAGTTTGAAAACCACTTCTCATTGAGTATACAATTCAAATGATTTTTCTCGAAAGCTAAATGATAATTTGAAAGTTCAAGAGGGATCTGTAGCATCCTTGAAACTTGCAAAACTAGAACAAATCAAGTTGAGCGCTAAGATTATTTGCAAACTTTATCAGCGTCATCATCATTATCACGGCTTGCCATCAATGTTTCAAACCATGCAAGGAACATAAACAAAAGTTCACTGCTCCAAAACCACTCACTCTCATATCAGCTAAAGGACATACTATGATAGCTCCTTTGCATCTTCCTCGCTCAGCTTCTAACGGCATCACATTTAAGGCATTGAACTCGCCAAAATTGACTACTAGACGGAAAAGACAGTTGAGCGGGTGGATCCTGGAAATTACGTATGTATGATGTAAGTGCGACATTTTGGCGGAAAGACAAGGATAGCGGATGACAAGCAAAAAAACAATTTGAACATTGGTAAGGATGAATCAAAGTAGGGATAAAGCTACTAAATTTAGAAAGTGTATTATTAGTGTGGCAAATTTACGATTGAGATTAGATGGCTCAGAGGAAAAGTGTGCCATGTTTTTCCGCGCCTTTTCAGGATGATTTGCTTATTTTCTTCCTTTTGTCGGAGGAAGTATTGGAGTCAATAAACCCATTGCCGGTTCTTGAGCCGCTCGTTGGTATGTTTATGATTAAACTTTCGGCAATTTTCTGGTTCCAGTGGCGGAAGAAAGCATCGTGGGAAGATCTTATTTATTTCTTTTCCAACTTGATATGTCTTCATATAATGAATAACAATCAAATTGATCTGATGAACATCATAACGTACCGAATCGCCTTCTTTTGTGGGGCGAGAGAAGTAAGGATGGGACCTTCGGCATAACAAAGCTTATCCTTCACTATCGCTGTTGTACTGTTTTGCAAATGACCTTCACGCGAATGCTAGTATTCGGTCAATTTGGGCTTTTTGCCCTGAATTCAGGTTGCTTTCGAGGCGCTTTAATCAACAAGCCTGAAGTTGAATGTCAACAGTCCGCATTGCGAGTCTAATTCTAATTAGCACCTGAGTACGTGATAATTGTTCAACAAACCGGATCACATACTCGTACATACTTCATGTGACCGCAGTGAATGATATGTAAACCGTCGTCGTAGGCCTAACCATATGGGAGGAATATATTCCGAAGTAAATTGTTTACTTTTGATGCTGGTGAATGTTCTGTCTTCCATGTAAACAATAACACGGCTAAAAATAATCGAAATTTTCGATTTACTATGGAAATGATGTCATTGGGCTATATCTAAACGTTGCCTTATCGCTTCAATTAAATTGGGAATTGAAGGTGTTTCTAATAGGTGTGGACATGCAAAACTAGACTGGCATATGTGAACTTTTGTGTTGGAAGTGTTCTATATGCTCAAATTAATGATAATACTGATGTTGCAATGAAGAGCGTTATTAGCTCAACTCTAGCATGGAATGTCTGCACTTATGATAAATTCTTATAATAAGAATATGCGCGTCTATTTTTTACCATAAGATTTTAAGAAAGAATGAGATATTTGTAATTGCTTCCATCTTCATAAAATAGTTTCATATTCCATCTTCATAAAATCAGCGATTATCGCTGATGAGGACCGAACGATCACGGTCGAAAATCGATTCCGCAAGGTAAATAAAAAAACATAAAATTAAAAGGAAGGTTTTTCTTTATTTTTAGCAAAGAATTATAGTATTTGACACTATTCACGCCTACCTTAGATTTTAAGGAAGAATGAGAGTATTTAAAAACATTTCATCTACCGTATGATCAAAAGAAGATGGGAATTTAAGAAAAACTCAAAAATTTCAATAATTTTCAAAATTTCAATATTTAATAAATTTCTTCATTATCCCCTTCAAAACACTCTCCTTGCGCGGCCATGCATGCATGCCAACGTTTGATCCAATTTCCCATACATTTTTCTAGGGCGCCAAAGTAATGGCCTTCCGCTCACGCAGGGAATTCTCTTTTATGGTCTCCAAACGCGTACCCCGCAAGTACAATTTGAGTTTGGGAAATAGAAAAAGTCACACGGAGCCATGTCTGGACTGTACGGAACTTGGCTGATGACATATGAGATGGCACATTATCGTGGTATAAAATCCATGGATTGTTCTTCCACAAATCGGGCCTCTTTTTTCTGAATGGCTTCACGCAAACGATGCATAAAGCCGAAATAGTATTCTCCATAGCCCGTTTGGCCCTCCGAAAGGAAACGATTTTCCAACGTGATTTGTTTCGCCGAATCGATTTTTGACTTCGGTAACAAATGTTAATGGCCATCCAGGGATCTGATCGTGCTCTTGGCTCTATCGGCCGCCTTTGAACATTTTATTACATTCGTTAGCTCGTGTTTTCGACATACACGCTTCACCATACGTCTTTTGGAACATTTTCAACACACGAAATATCGTTTTTATCACCAAATTTTAAGCACGCGCATTGTTCTAATATTTCATCCATGATGAAAATCGCCACACAACAATTTTTCGACATCTTCGTATAGACATCAATGAAATTCTAACCGTACTATATGCGTCAAAATTTGACAGAACACCAATAAAAGTATTGCCAACGTTGTGAGTTGGCCGAAATTCAAAATTCTATTAGTGTAATTTTTTATTTTATTTATTATTCTATTAGCGTTTTTTCTACAGTGGATCTAAGTACATATGAGTGAAAAGCGAAAGATATTTACGCTGAATGAAAAAGTTAACATAATCCGCAAAATTCAAAGCGGAATGAATCGTGAGAAAAATATAAGTAAGTTGACAGTTGCGACAATGTGGAAAAAAGAAGGACGATTTGCTTCTTGCCTTTGTAAGTGTGAATGTTGGGACAACAAAAATGCGTAAATAGCTGCATGATGATGTAGATAAATTATTTTTTAAATTGTTTACACAGCAAAGATTGTGAAATGTAACAATTAGTGGGGCGGTCTTAAGGGTAAAAGCAGAAGAATTCGATCGAAAATTTAATAACGAATATTTCTGCAGTGAAGGCTGCATCAACAGGCGGAAGACATGCAATAACGTTTAAAACAACAAAATTGTTGCTGAATCCGGATCCGTACACACAAATGTTATAGAAAATTGGATAAGCACTGCTTGACAATGAAAGAGAGGTGTGGTGATGATGACATTTTTAACACTGACGAAGCCGGTATTTTCTAGAAGTTGCTTGCTTATAAATCTTCTAAATTTAAAGGCGAACATGACCAAGGTGCTGAAGGGAAAGTTGGCGAAGTGCGCTTTAGCCACCATGTGCGATACGGAAAATAGAAAATTACTCGTTATCGGGAAATCACAAGGGTATTAAAAATATTCAAAGGCTGCCTGTTGATTGTTGTGCAGACAACTGAGCTTGGATGATATCCGCAGTTTTAATCAATTATACATGCGAATGGGACCAAGCACTAACAAAGAAAAATCGCCCTTTTAGTTGATAACTGTCCTCGGCATCCAAAAATTGGGCACCTGAATACCATGAGGCTAGTGTTTATGCGGCCTAACACCAGTTCAAAATTACAAGGCTTGGATCAGGATGTTATCCGTTCTTCGAAAAGTGATTATCGAAGCGCACTTTTGTTGAGCAGTGGTCAAAGCATTGATACTGATACACACCTCAATGCCAAATCACTTTTTTTTCACAAATCTTGGCACCAAGTGTCTACTGAAACAAGAAAATATGCATATTAACATACAGGACTATTAACGACCAACAGTAACGTTGAATTTGATCAGGAGGATTCGTTACTTCTTAATGAATGTGTGCTAAGAAGTATTCCAAGCAACAGTATATATGGAAATCCTCAAGATTTCCAGGTCCCATTGGATTATCTCACTGCAAATGACAGCCTTCTAATCTCGGCATTTTTTAAACATTACGAGGTACTTGCTGATATTCAAGCCAAGGAGAAATAATGGAGCCAATCCAAATCGTCCAATTATGGACGCTCTGATAGTGCAACTGAGTACGAGTCAACTGAAGAAGTTCGTTAATTTTGCCAGTCTCGTGGTATACCACAAAATATTTTGCATTATTTGGTAGAGATTGAGTCTTACATATCCGCCATTGACGGTCACAAGCCAGGTTGAGCAAGGAGGAGGGTTTCTCTTGTTCCCCAAACCACAGATTTCACGCTTCTCAGCCTAAATCCAACAAATACATAGTGGCAAGTGGTCTCGGGGTCGCATATTGGATTTATGCCAATTACTGTTAATACACCTGTGCTACTAAATCCTACTTACGCTTCCTATGTGAGGACGTAAGAAGCTGATACAGAGTATTTTGCGCCTCATAACGGAATAAAAGTAATATCAATGCCATCGGGGTGGAGGTTTGACGACGGATTACCTCCTTGTCCCCGTAAAGTCTCTTAATAGTTTTGCAACCTGCAGCATAGCCTCCAAGCCAGATTGGACTTGAGACAACGACCTCGCAACTGAAAAAAGGAGTGTGGCACAAATAAGATAAGGATTAGCTGAGCACCTTGTTAAGATTTAGAAAGAATTCAAGAATGGGTAGGGTAGTCGCTCTCTGGTTTTTCGCACGACATAAAACCACGAGAGGACTGAGATTCAACAATCTCAAACCGAGATTGTTAGACGTGGTTAAACTATTGCAGAGGGCCTGGCTGGTAGTCCATGACTCGTCGAGTAATCAGCCATCTATGCAATTCGCCGCACTCCAGAGGTCCAAAATCGATGTCTTCTGTTCTGCTGAGCTCACCCTGCTCAAAATCATAATTCCCGAACGTTATCACCACAAGAAATTTATAAGATCCTGCCTGTACTAATGACATGTCACCACCTCGTTGTTGAGCAAAACCTACTGAATACATTTCGCTGTTTTTCTAATTTCCATACTCTGAGTTTCCAAGCAACGAAGTAATGCTGCGTCTTTCATACGTGGTAGCCAGGATTAAATTTCTGCGAATAGTTCTAATTATATCAAACAAAAATGGGCTACTTAATATAAGAAATACAACATATCGAACCTACTCGACACGGTAGAAAGGGATTTAAGAGATGTATATGTTGCTTACAGGTGTCATCCGTTTGGATGTCTTTTGAAGTATTATCCCAGAAGGATGTGGACCACGGCCAATTACTCTATGTTCCTGCCAGGTTGTAGTTTTATCATCGCTTTGTAAGGGTGTCGCGAAAGGCTGAAGCTCAGGTTATACTTTCTGTAATTACACTTCGAAACTTACTCATTTCAGAGGGTTCTGTCTAACCTCCTTCTCGCATAGATCGAATAACAATAAAATTATTAATATCAGATATTAATGAGTTTTGCCCGCATGAAATTCTGTTGTATCACTTTCATTCAGGAGTTTGAGCGGTACGTTCTTGCGCAAAATATCAAGATTTAAGATAATTTTTGGGCCCCGCAAATTTCGACACCTTTACGAGTTTAAGCAAGTAATTCTTCTCCAAGAACCGTCTTTTTCCGTATGAAGCTTGTCCCTTAAACGTGTGATTTACGGGTTATGAGATCGAGTTCCAGAATCCATAACTCTCACATAGCTGTGAATCTTTTTTGATTTTGAATAGTTCGAAATATGGACAGGAAACTACAGAGTAGGCTGAGGCCAGCAATCCAGCAAAAGAGAGTCCTTAATTCATTTTGGCGAGAATTATGTGGGATGGGAAACGATTATTACTGATTTATTGTTACCTACACGGCGTAAATCCATAGAAGGAGAATATTATATTATCCGTATGGATTATCTGGATGAGAGGACTTGCTGTCTTGACTTAGCAAGCGAAAAAGTATTTTTATAACCACCTGAGGAATGCATCGAACGCAAAATGTGTTTGAAAAGATTACACCAAACTTTAAGGGTCGTTTCTAGGATATTGACAGCAGTTTTGAGTCATGTTCAGTTACGTATAACCATTTGTCTTCTGCAAATGTTCCTAAGTATGCCCTAAAGATGATGACAAAGAGGCATGGCCTGCAAATGTTGATGGGGATGGCCTCTAAGAAAGTCAAGTGTGTCTAAACTGTATAATGTAGGGCTCAGACACTAGCCTTGAGGGACACCTGCAGCTATATCTCGTGGTCCTGGTTGAACATACTCGAACTTAGACCTGGAAAATGTTGTCGTGTAAGATAGAAACTCGAAACCTTACATGAAAAGGTTAGAACTTATACTCATTAAGATTTTATAGGAATCGTTAATGCCATAGCGTGTCGAATGACCTTTTTAATGTACAAACTAGTCATTACTGCCGAAAATTTTGTATTAGTAGTGGATTTGATCCCTTTTGTAACTCGCAAAATTTGTTTTTCAGTGGAACATCCACGTCTGAAATCAAACTGGAAGTTAGAAACTGTCTTATTTTTAATCAGCGAACTTAAAAACTCGTTTCAAAATCAGTTTCTCGAAGAGCTTCAAGAATGATGGCAATAAGCATATTGGCTGGTAGTTTCCAGGTTAGTGAGGATCCTTTCCTGGCTTGTAGATCAGATTAATTATTGTGTGTTTTCACAATCAGATGCGAAGTGACACAGTTTAAGACAAGTATTGAGTGTCATCTGAAAATTACTACATGCCATAGAGGATGTGAAAATTACTTTATGCCATAGAGGATTCTCGGTTACAATGTTTGGTATTCTATCCTATGCAGTTTCATAATATTGTCATATGCGTCTCTGGTTTTTCACTATTGGTGAATATTGAACTTCAATTTCCGTCACAGAAAATGCGGAATACTCTGTTGCTTTTGAAGTTTCAATGAAGTTTCATATTTTCCGGGAGTCCAGGTTCTGATTTTTTTAGTCCAGTTTCCAAAGTATGCCATTCCATTTGAGGTTCTGGAAATTCAATGTTTTTCTTCTGTATGGCTGTTAGAAGGCTATAAGCCTCATTTTTATAGGACGATCTAGGATTACTTTCATTGTAGAGCACAAAATATGCAAGACCCTGCTTTGTTTTTGCAACGTTTGAGATGGAAGTTGTCTATATGATCATTTTTAAATTTAAATGGATGCATCTACAGCTTCAATAGAGATAAAAAATTCTGAATTCATCCTTCTTAATATTAGCTTATCGTTAGTGTTTTCTTTATACTTATGCCATAAAGCTTTTGTGAAATGAAACAATTGAAAGTTTGCTTTATGTAGGCTCAATGTAACGTCACGAAAAATAAAAAGATAAGTGTACGAAGGACACTTTTCTCGGATTAGTTCACCTATTCACTAAACAATTTCGGAATAGGTGAATAGGAGTTTATTGAATAAAATGTTGGCCAATGAGTTGTATGTATGAACATATTGGTTATGCTGGAAATTGTACGAAGTATTCGTCCTGTTTGATTTGATCGCGAACAGTTCCATGCCAGTGCCAGGCGTTAAAATCAATGCCGATAGCTTTGAAGACAGTTCCTAAACTTTTCAAGGTTTTTCTCGATGTACATTCATTTATTTTCGTTTTCAATACACATTCCAATTTTGAAAAAAAGAGGAATTTTGAGAGGAATGCATTTTTAATGACTATAGCTAGTCTTCGTAAGTATAATTGTAGAATGTGCTTCAAAAGACGGCAGATTTTCGAAGCTGAATACGATCGTATTGAAGGCTTTTGGTTGATTCGAAGTTTTTTCTTTTTATTTGTTGTTCAATGGAGATATATTCTTTTCTGCTCTTGCATTTTATTGGGATTGCGAAGTGAGTTCTTTCACAATCGCAACAAACAATACTTTTGTATCTGTTCGGTAGGAAGTTTGCATTGCAAGTAGTTATGGTAACGACTGGATATAGAAAATCTGAAAAAAGTAAATGACTAGAATCATGACTATAACATTAAGAGTTCCTTAGCACTTTACGTCGATTGCAACAGTCGCATAGCATGACCAATAAAAAGCTATCACACTTTGGAGAGCTATCACAAAGAAAGAGGTAAAAATACCCAATGTAGCAAATTAAGCGAGCTTTGCAAGATAGAGAGCTTAGAAGCGAAACTGCGTATGTGAAACCATGACATCAGAAAAATATCAATATCGATGGAATAATGTTAGATCGGGAGTTTGTTGCTAGTATTTGCGCTCTATAGTGGTTGCGCTTTGATAGTTGTTCTATTGCACAAAAGCTTGCGTGATTGTTCTTCGCATCTTGAAGCCATGTTGCAAGGATAGAAGATAGTATACCGACTGAAACTTTTTAATGTAGTGCAATATTTAAGAGGTCGATCTTTAACCCTTAAAAATCTACAAGTGTCTCGCGGACACAATGTTGCGTTCCTGTTTTGATAAAAACGTTAGTATTTATTTTTATGAATGTGCCTTTTATCTGATTTATCGCCAATGTTTTACGAATCCAAAAGTGCAATGAAAATGTGTCTAACATGAAATTTTTTTTTATTTATTATTAATAAACGAAAATAGTACTTCATCAACTTTATAATCTTATGGTGTCGGGTAGTCAATAGCGGCTGCCAGACCTTTGTTTGTGTTATAATCGTAGTCTTTGTAATCAAGTATCAGTGACAAGAAACTTTTGTCATAAAAGAGTCGTGTTCTAATATCGTTCCTAATTTAAAGAAATGGTTAAAAGGCAACTAACACAAAGTGAAATTCAACGTGCTCTTGCTGAAAGTGCCGACGAATTTTTTTGCATGAGCAATTTTTTTGAGTGAAAGTAACGTGACAGAACCAGCATCTGAAAACGATGATGATCAATTATAGAGTGAGAGTGATGATGTATCTTTACGAGAATACGTTTCAATTGACACTTATAAAGGAAGAGATGGAACAATTTGGAAATCAGACCCTGGCAGGCAACGCCGAACGCTTCGACACAAGATAATTCGCGGTGGTTTTCATAAGGTGATTCTTCCTCCGGGGCAAGCTATAATAGATCCGATAGATAGTTTCAGCCTTTTTTCGACGATTATGTATTAGAAATAATAGTGAAATATACCAATACTGAAGGGCTTAGAGTTTTACAAAATCGATGGAAACCAATTGACAAAATCGAAATGTAAGCATTTCTTGGTCTTTTATTAACTATAGGTGTCAATAAACAGGTGGTGAGGATTTTAGAGAATAATGGAATCCAATCTATGGAAATCCGATATTTAGAGTTAAAATGGGAAAAAATAGATTTGCTTCTTTACTATGATTCTTAAGATTCGATGATAAAAATACTAGGTTTCTTAGAAAGTCAAAAGATAAACTTGCACCTATGAGAGAATTTTGAAAATCCGTAAACCAAATCCTGAAAAAATTTTATTTGCCTGTAGAAAATCTCACTATTGACGAGCAGCTTGTACCTTTTCGTGGACGCGTATCATTCAAACAGTACCTACACAGCAAACTAGACAAATATAATATGAAAATTTGGTGGATCTGTAACAGCAAAACTAGTTACTCTCTATTTAGTATACCATATCTCGGAAAAGAAGGAACAAACAGGGCGAAAAATTTAGCGTATAATGTAGTCTACCAGTTATGTGAACCATACTTCCGCAGTAACAGAAATGTTACTTTTTATAATTATTTCACGAGTTTTGATGTTGCAAAATCTTATGTATAAAATGGTCTTGGAAAAGATGGAACAATAGTTGGAATAATGAGAAAAAATAGGATGTGTATACGTCCAAATTTTCAACCCAACAAAACCCGTGATATTGAGTCTAATGTATTTGGATTTTATAAAAATATGACATTGGTCTCTTATGTACCAAAAAACAATTGTACTGTAATTCTGTTGTCTACCATGCATGATGGAAAGAGAGAAGATGTGAACAAACAAAAAAAACTGAAATAAACTTATACTACAATAAAACCAAAGGAGATGTCGATTCGCTGGAACAGATGGTTCATGAGTATAAAGTTCGGCGTAGGATAAATATGTGGCCAATTGCTTTTTTTCAAAATATTATAGATGTTGTTGGCATTGCATCCCTAATTATATGGAAAAATATGCATCCTGATTAGAACCCTCGCAAAAAAATTCACTTTGAAAACTATTTTTACGCGAAATCGCAACAGAGTTGGTAACACCTCATATACGGAGACGAACTAAGAAAGGCTTATCAAGCTACCACTTAGGACTTGGCAGGGTCAGATCAGGAAGCTACTCAATCTATTAACCTGCTGTGAAAAGGAAGAAGCGGTGTTATATACGCCTCCGAAATTATCAAGAGCTCCTGAACAGTGTTGTGATAAATACAATCGCAAGGTCTGCTCTGAACATTCTGAAACAAAAAATTATTTGTAATAGCTGTAAGTAAATAAGTGTCAAAAACACATTGGTTTTTTTTTACTTTCTTTTATTTCATCCTGCCTTACATTTAAGCAATGAATCTGTTGGATACTACTGGTCAGTTACGTTCGTTACAAAAGCATACTGGTCAATATGTAACTGCCAAAGCGCGGAAGTTTTTTTAACGGTCATGTGTAAGTATAGTAATGAGCTTAAAAAATCTGAGTTTTAAATTTACGAATCGTCACATATGTTGAAACGGTTCTACTACTTCAAAAAAGCTAACTGGCGCGTATTCCGGACAATCATAAATGACCATACTTCTTTAGCTCTAGACACGCCGAATTCCCTTTATTCAGCGGGAAAAATTGAACAGCGAATAGAGGAACTCAAAAACACCATTTGGAGAGCAATAGATTGTAGTGTACCAAAATATAACAGAAAAGTCCACGATATTGAACTCGATGAGGAAACTTACAAGCTGATTCGAGCATGTAATTCTCTACGACGCCAGTGGCAGAGAAATCGTGACGCCTCCATGAAAACTGGCGTAAACTCTTTAACGCGAGCTATCAAGGCCAAAATGAAGCTCCTCCCAAACAACTGCTGGAATAATCTACTCACCAACCTTGAATTCAATGCACAGAAAGTCTGGAAGCTGACTAAAATTTTAAAACGTAAACATCACGATCTTTCATATGCTCTGAATGATGAAAATGGTAGCCAGATACATTCTAACGAAGGGAAAGCAGAGTTACTTGCTGATAAGTTCCACGAACACCATAATACCTCCCATAGAATGAGCAACAACAGGGCGGAAGTGATAGTAGCTAAGTCACTACTATCCATTGAAAACATCGCCATTTTACCTCCCGGTGTTCTAATAAAACCGAAACATTTAATCGAGCAAATAAAGAGGCTAAAGAACGGTAAGGCCCCAGGAATTGACGGAATACCCAATACGGCCATCAAGAACCTTCCCAAGAAAGCGAAAGTCCAACGCCTGCCTGAAAATGTCATACTTTCCAAGCTGCTGGAAACACGCTAGCATAGTACAAATCCTGAAGCCCGGTAAAGACCCGCATGACCCTAACAACTACCGGCCAATAAGCTTACTGCCGGTGCTTGGCAAACTGTTCGAGAAACTAATCTTGAAAAGGTTGACGGATTACATCGAATACAATGACATCCTCCCTCACTTCCAGTTTGGCTTCAGACATGGATATTCCATAGACGACCAACTGCTACGTGTCTCCAAAGAAATAAAAGCAGCACTAACTGCAAAACAGTCGGTGGGCCTACTGACCATTGACATTGAAAAGGCGTTTGATATCGTCTGGCATAATGGCCTAACTCACAAACTCAAAGAGTGTAATACTCCTCCTTACTTGGTGAAACTAATCGCGTCCTTCTTGAGTGACAGAACATACCAGGTGAAAGTCCGAGGAGTAACATCCGCTCCCAACACTGCGACTGCTGGTGTTCCACAAGGCTCATGCCTGAGTCTGTCACTATACAATATATACACGTCTGACATTCCTGTGAGCCAAAATTGCCAATTATCGGCTTTGGCGGACGACATTTGTCTGTACACTACTGGAAATAATCCCAACCAGATAATCTCCAATCTAGAAGAAATGCTAGAAAATATTTATCAATTCTTCTACAGGTGGAAAATCAAAATAAATGTCAACAAGACCGCAGCATTATATTTCAGTAGAAAACGTAAGCCCACCATGCTGCCAAACAGACGCATCAACTTTTTAGGCCAAATGATTCCCTGGTCTGAAAAACTGACCTATTTGGGTCAAAAACTAGATAGGAAACTCACATTTAAAAACCACATCGACCACATCAGTTCTAAGGCATTCAAGTCGGTTCTGTCCGTATATCCGTTGCTCAATCGAAAGTCACACATGAGTTTGCGCAATAAAATCCTCATCCTCAAAATGAGCATAAAACCCATAATTACCTACGGAGCTCCCACTTGGTACCAATGCGCTAAATATCTTAAAGCTAAGCTTCAAGTCACCCAAAATCGTTACTTGAAAATGGCGCTAAATAAACCATACTATTACTCCTCTAGATTACTACACCAAAAAGCCAATATTACCCCTATCAGCAAACTCGCGGAATCACGTAGAGTTAATCTACTCAAAAAAGCCGTATACTCCCCGAATCCCCTCATCCAATCTTTTAGATATATATAAAAGCCAAGAATGAGTGTCCTCAACCATAGATCTGCCTAGAATCATTAGTTTATAGTTTAGGTCATAATTTTATAAGATAAAGTTAGATATAAGTTAGATGTAAGCCTAGCAGGGGTTTTTGTCAATTTTCCTCTCGAACTAGATACTAGTACTTTTAAAGATAAATTATCATGAACTAGTATAAAATTTATGTTAGAATAGTTGTAATGAAGTCTCCTTCAAATCTCTAGACATAAGAAATCTACAGTTAAAACTCTGTAAATAAGGCATATCAATAAAGAATTATTATATATATACCTATATATAAATTTACGAAGACATGTCAATATACGTTTGCACTGCTCAGTAGTGAGTACGGAACAGGAAGTCAATTTGAGTTTTGAAATTTTAAGCCCACCAACAATTAAATTTATGAATTTCATTTTTATCATTTCAAGCAAAATCAATGAACATTATTTTATGTCATGACGATAATTGCATGTATCTCTTTCTTCGGAGGTTACAATTCCCAAAAAAAAGATCGATCAAAGAAATACTTTGTTGTTTATAGTAAATGTTGAACAAACATATAACTTTTGAATGCAAATATTTCAAATAAATCAAAAAACGCAACCAAGCACAAACATTTAATCTTTAACAATGTATTTAAGCGCTGTTTTATTTCCTATTTATACTCAATCAATTTATTGTTTATTGTTCAACTTACCTCATTCACATGAACAATATCAACTTTTATTGTACAAACAAAACGATATAGCACTTCCGATTGTTTATTTGAGCTTATAGCAGCTTTTCCATATACCATTCACACATTTCTAGCTAAGTCATACGAGTAAGTATCGTCTACTGGTGCTAATATGCATAAACTGAAAATGCGGGATCCTAAAAAGGTTATCGTCTGTGTATGAATGGGTCAATGCCGTTGGTATACCGTCATAGACAACTCCACACGCTTCGAATTGTATAAATACTAAATACTTCAGGTGGTCTTGGTCACACTGCTTAGATACCATAAGCTCCGGCTTTGCTTGGAGTCCTTTAAAATCAGCAAATGCTCGACGGAACTCGGCTTTATTTTCTTTCTCGATACACATAAACACATAAAAGAACTTAGAATAGAAAATATCTTGGACGCTGTTTATGAGCTTGGCGCTGAGGAATAAGACAACAACTCGGTTGCGAAGCAAAATACAAATACAAGGCGCCTTTCTGTCTCATTTGCTTGCTTTCTAGAATCCAGAAATCGCCCCTAGCTACAATCGACATTTGGGGGTGTTGTGGAATCATTCAACCACAAGCGTAAAGGTTCCTTGACCCGATGCACGTTCCATGAAATGAGTTAATTTCGTTTAAGGATACCCTGAAGGATTGTCTACCAATCACGACATCCAAGTGATTATGATTTGGATATTACTTTGAGAAGAATATCAATAGAAGGAGCATACCCTCGAGGATCAACAGGAGCATGCACGTAAGTAATTAAAAGATTGTTTGCTGCTGAGAAACTTGAGCTAAAGGTAACATGCATCTGTCGGTAGTTGAAAGGTTTATTTACTTCTCGAGTCATACATGAAGGGAGGGAAGTTTTTTCTTCGTAGTAAGAAAATTGCAAATTTTCTCGTATAAAGAAGTCATTAAATGGATGTCGCATACCGAGATGCAATTTCTATGGGTGGTGTGGAAGTCCTTCTCTGAATTCTATACTATCTCCGCTTTTGAAGAATTCGCCGGAAACAGTAATGCAGAAGTTACTGTTCAATACTGTTCAACAATTTTCCATTGTTAACGAGGTATGGCCATTAAATACCGTCACTGACGCTTTTCTTGGTTTATATCGACTTAATTACTATCACTTCTAGTAAATGTTCATCCTTTGCCTCTAAAATACTAGACGAAAATACTCTATTCTTCACAACAGTGTTCAAAGTCGAGTTCTGTCAGGTTTCCAATTTCAACCGACTCAAGCTCGTTTCAAAGCAGATTCTACCTTAACAAATGATGGCGCACGATGCACATTCTAACACTGAAATGTTCTTTCTATGCTTGAAATCTTTTGACAAACAACGTGAAATAGAACGGCGGCGTACTTTAGCATAGGATTCATGACTGATACATCCGATGTTCGTTTTGGTTTTCCCTTATTTTTTTCATGGACTTTCTGTACTTCTGTAATTCCTACAGTTTCAGCATTAGCACAAATAATTAACAGACGTTCAAATCGACCGAAATTACCGAATTTTTCAATATAGACATCCGTTTGCTTTGTTAACGACTTACCTGGATTGGAATCCTTTTCAACAAGAAAAAAGTCATATTGGAAAAGCCGAATCTAAGGGTTCGCGTAGGTCTCCTTATTGAACTCATGGATACTATTCTTTGAGATACACTGGGAGTTTGTCAATTACACTTCGAATAAACTGAATTTAACTATAACTGCTGAAGAGAAACATACTGAAATAACTTGATTATCTCCGGTATGTTAAGGGGGTTTATTTTTTTATATTATTCTATAACATCTTAAGATTATTATGTGAAAGTTTGAAGTTCATTAGAGTACAATTGACAGAGATACAGAGGATTAAGTATCTACCTCTCCAATCGGATTTGACGCTGCCGGAAATAGCTACCTGACAGCGCAAACAAAAGCGACTTTTCTTAGAATTTTCTTGCAGGTGCTCCGTTCTTTTTGTCAAATCATCATTCCCCTTCTCCTGTCAATAGACCTACCTGTACAAAGTCACGTACCTGTGTTCGAATGCTATTTTAAAAAGAACATTTACTTGAAAATTGTCCGTTCTACCGAGCAGTTATACACGTGCAGTGAATTTTTGTTTCAATTTTTACTGTAATTTAACATCAATTTTTTGAAAAATGTCGAAAAAAAATTGCCGAGAAGATCGGGAAAACTCCCAGTCAAAATTGTGTGGACGTAGAAAACGAGTACCTCCACATAAACGTAAGAACGACAATATAACAGCAAACAGCGCATCAGCGAAAAAAATTAAGAAGAACACGTCTCTAGACGTGGCAGAAAATTTCGAAAAACATTATCGTATCGTGGATTTTATGCTTGTTTTTTCGACAATTTCAACTTTAGTGAAGTGTGATGGAACAATTACTTTTCAATCCTGCAATAAAGAAGGCCTTGGATTCAATATCAAAATTACATGTGAAAAGTGCAAACAGCCTCGATTTATTCCGTCTTCAGAAAGGATTCAATCATGTGCTTATGAAATAAACTATCGGTTTTCTTTGTGGCCTTATGGATTTAGCAACCTCATTTTTATCGAAACCAACGTACAGCTCATATGTAAAAAACATGTGCTCCGTCATAGCAGATGTGAGTAGTAAATTTTTTGTTTCTGCTGTAAAAGAAGAGAATAAAGCAACGTCTGAAGCAAATAATATCGAGGATACAGATGAGTTAACTGTATCAGGTGATGGAACCTGGCAAAAACGAGGGTTCTCTTCATTATATGGCGTGGCTTCCTTGATCGGGCATTACACCGGAAAAGTCCTGGACATTTTCGTTAAAAGTTCTTACTGCCAGAATTGTACACTTTGGGAAAATAATTAGATTCTGCACAGTTTGAAGAATGGTATGAATCTCATGTAAATGAAGGAAAATGCCATGCTAACCATACTGGACCCGCTGGAAATATGGAAGTTGATGCAATAAAAACAATGTTTAAACGTTCAATGAATAATGGAGTCAAATATCGTAATTACATCGGTGATGGTGACTCAAAAACCTATACTGGTGTCCTAAATTTAAAGCCTTATGGTGATGATTTTATAATCAATAAAAAAGAATGTATAGGACACGTTCAAAAACGAATAGGCAAACGTTTGCGAGATTTGGTGAAAAATAATGTCGAAGAAAAAAAAAACCACAACGGACAAAATTATAAAAAGAAAAAGTTTCGGTGGTAAACGTAACCTTACCGGCAAAATGATCGACAAATTGACTGTCTATTATGGTCTGGTAATTCGACGAAACCATGATTCTGTGGAGAAAATGAGAGATGCTATATGGGCAACTTATTACCACTACAGCTCGACAGATGAAAATCTACAGCATCAAAAATGTCCGAGCAGCGTAGACTCATGGTGTGAATGGCAAAAAGCTGCAGCTGAAAAAAATCTCGATTCATTCAAACATAGTTACGAGGCACTTCCAGATAATGTATTAAAAGCCATGAAGCCTATTTATGACGACTTGAGTAAGGACGCACTTCTGGAACGATGTGTTGGAGGCTTTACTCAAAACAACAATGCGAGTCTCAACCAACTCATTTGGAAAATTACTCCGAAAATTGTCAATAGCTCTTCAAATATTGTTGAAATTGCTGCAAATGTATCAGCCTGTACTTTTAATGAAGGTTCTTTTGCTTTGCTGTCATTTTTGCAAGGGATGGAGATCAAAAACGGGACAAGTCGTCATGAATGGGCGCGGAGAGTTGACAGCGATCGACTAAATCGAGCGGAGCTAGAAGCTCAAAAAGTAATCAAGGAAGCAAGAATTCAACGTCGACAAGAGCAAAAGGATGCTCTAGACATCCTGAGTAAAAGCCCTTTGCTTTATGGAGCTGGCATCGATGATTCAATGTAAGTAAAAAACAAAAAATATTCGTTTTAGAGTGTAAAAATCTTTACAAATCTTCAAACGCGTTTTTCTCACACTTGCCTTTTTTACGGTCGGTGTCCCCTGTAGCTTAAAATCTACTGCACCGATTCACTTCAAATTTGGTACAATGTTTCTTTACTTTATTTACGAGATAACAACGCTGAGTTTTTTTTTTAATTTTATCATATTTTAAAATAACAAAGTTTTCGAGTTTTTTTGATGAAAAATCGGTGTTTTGACTTCGAAGCGCTGTAAAAAATTTAAAAATTTGAAGAAAAAACTCGACGTTGTTACCTGCGAAAATTTATTAGCTAATGAAGTATATTTGGTTTTTTGATTTTAGTTGATCCAGTGATGAGTTCTGAGGGACACCGCAATCGAACTTTTTTATGAGACGTCCGCGGAGATTCGCTGCCACCAGCTCATTTCTTCATAAAAATCAATGAAAATTTTACACAATATTCTTTAAACATGACTTTATAATGTAGTATAATGTATAATGTTTTCAATAAATTAACTGTGTCGCCTCAAAAAATTCCCAAAAATATGCTTGTTTTACACCGAATTAACCTTACTACCCCCTTAAGGAGAAAAAAAAGGGGGGGGGGGTGAGGTTGCCTTAACCAACAATGCTCCGTTTGAGCGTTAATGCTCTCATCGATTTTGCTGACGCAAGTGGCTGCTGGACAAACCCGCGACCGTATATTTCATGATCAGGAGGAAAACCTGTTTATGCCTTGAATGTGGGATTCTCAGACGCGCAATACTTTCGGATTACTCACTTAAAAACTTATCCAGTCAACCTGAGAACCAAGCCTGGAACCTTTTGACATATTACTTCGGGCTAGGTCTGGTGTTCCTACTCCTAGAGGTGCCTTCAGATACCTGGGATCTCTTCTCCAGCAAGAAGTGCTACAATAGAGATCTATCAATTCCCAATGCCTGCCAATGCTCCAGTATGCCTTTTTAAAGTGGCAACGCTGCCTGGGACTATTATTCCAAGCGATTCCAATTGTCAACCGTGATAAGCATTTTTCCGACTATACTTTCCGGCAAAGTTCTTCAATTTTGCTGCCGAGGTTACCGCGCTGCTTATTCCATCTTTTGCAAGAGAAAAATGTGTGACAAGCGTCATCCAACTCTACTGTATAAAAATATGCAGTATGGAGACCGTGACCTGTCAATCTTCTGTAGGTTAGACTGAAAACATTCATAACCGCTTAAGAGCAGGGTTTAGTCTGACCATGCACTCGATTGAGCCACGGTCTCAGGTCAGATCAGGCGCGCAGTCCACCTTCCCTTTATGTCATCCTCCCAGGACTGCTTCCAATTGCTGCGAGAGCGTTTTGTCTTTTCCCTGGTGAGCTCTTCTCTATTGTTCTCACTTCTCCGCAGGTCAATACTTCTGCGATCTCTCATAAAGAGGGTGATGCGTATCACCCATGTCATTACCAGCATTAGCGCCCCGTAGACTGTTTGATATGCGCATGCGATTCGCAGCGTTCCTTGTCTCTGCACCTGTACCAACCGTTTTCGATGTAACACATTGCTGAGAGCGTTGCCCTATAAAGTAGAACTGCCTGGAAAGCGCTCATTAGAAGTCGTCTCCTTAATGTGATGAGGATTGTTTCTTTCAAACTTTTTTTATCCTCCGCTCCGCAAACTTGCTGACCCACACTCGTATTACATTCGGTTTACCTCACCTAAAAGTGATAATCAGCTGATAAACGGCTATAACTGCTGCTGGTTGTTATTTTTGGCACAGGCGCGGTTCTTTACTAGTAATTTAGTTTTTTTTACTAACATCATTTTTTAATTGTCACACGTTGTATACCCAATTATCTAATGATTAACACAAAAATTTTGGAAAATTTCCAGTTTTAAAAACTTTATTTCATAATAGGAATTAGGAGTCAAGTCCAACGAATTCGGAAAACTATCAATCAGTCCACCACGATTACAAAGGATATCTTTGACCCATCAATGCTCGAAGAGTTTTAACTTTAAGAGAAGTACGACCATAACCGGACCATTGATAGAAAACTATGACGAAAGTTTTTCGGTATATCTATAGTGACCTTAATGAGCACCACTCTCAATGAGAAGTTTAGTGTTCTCCTTAGAAGAAGCTACTGCCGCTATTCATCGTCAATCTTTTCATAGCCAAGACGGGGCATATCCTGCAGAAAGCCTTCATGATGCGAAACTTACACAATTATGTGCAGGAGTTTCTTTGCACGGGATTTCTTCTATTCGGAAAAGGAAGTCTCAAAGAAAAATAAAGTATTCGATTCGGCCTTCACTCTCTTGCCTCTTTGAACTACAAGCACTGGGTTTCTAACATAGCACTGGCCTAACAGCCTGAGAAATATCATAGAAAACTATTTGAAGTGAGCAAAAAACAATATGAAATCTTTGTCACAGGCTGCGTAGGCTAAATCTTTATTTGCATTATATTATATTAAAGAAAGGTTATTTTTTACCATATCAGCATTATAAACTTGGGGGAAATAACACTGCTTTGGATCTCTAGGGGAAGCAGGCCAACATAAGATACATGGTTCAATACTAAGCAACTAGCCTAAATACAGCAATTAAAAGTTTTAATAAGATAAATGACTTCAATTGAAACTACATAATATAACGCCGAATTGATTGGACATGTACGTCTGGTCAGTATTTGACTTATCATACTTGTCTATCCACCACTGCAATGAGAAGTAAACAGAAGACATCAGCTCTCTACAACAATCCGGAAAAACAAAATTCTACGCTTCTACGCTTCTACGCAGTGCACGAATACTACAAAATGACATAAGTACACCCATTATTAAGGCGGGCAGAGATTTTTGGTTAAATTCCCAACACTTCACAGAACTCCAGCTTACAAAATTAGTAACAAATTAGTATTTAATTAGTAATAATTTACAAAATTGTTTGCTGCCATAAGATAAGAGTTCTTCTCCGTTCCTGTCGGCTGACGGTTTCTCTCGCCGACTCCCCCCTACGTGAGTATACACGTTTCCGTTCGTCTGCAAGTAATTTAATTGGAACCACCCTCGAGATTACCAGCACTGCAGGTTCAGAGACAGTGCGGTATGCAGCGGCTATCCGTAAAGCTCCTTGCCTCTGCACCTGTGCCAGACGTCTTCGGTACGTCTCTTTATTAAGAGCATCAGCCCAAACCTCGGAGCCATACAAGAGCACTGACTCCATTACACTCATCAGTAGACGTCTTTTGCTCGAGGTTGGCCCCTGCGTGTTGGCCATAATGCAGTTTAGCGCCGATACCCGAGCGGAGGCCTTATCTGCTGACGCTCGAACCTGCTCGAAAAAACTCATCTTCGAGTCAATCATCAAGCCAAGGTATCTGATTGATTCTTTTGACTCGATGATCATCCCCCCTACACGAATCGGCATAACACGAGGGATTCGCTTCTTTGTGAGGACGACAACCTCGGTCTTTTCCAGCGCTAGGCTAAGCCCACGGTCTGTCATCCACTCGCTCACTCGGCGTATTACCGCATCCAGTTTCAGCTGCGTCTGTCCGACAGTATGTCCGGCGACTAGTACTGCTACGTCATCTGCGTAGCCAACCGGGCGCGACTCATGTCAAATCAATTCTTCGCCGGCCTCCCAACGAGTCATAGATGAGTTTCCGATTTTTGAGGTAGTCTTTCAATATCCGCATCAGGTACCTCGGCACCCTGAAATATTCCAGAGCACCAAGAATATCTGTCCATCTAGCAGAGTTGAAGGCATTTCTCACATCGAGTGTTATGAGCAGTACTATTCGTCTCGAGTAATGATTGTGGGCTTCTGCCTGCTGGACCGCGCTCACTACCTCTGCTATTGCACCAATTGTGGATCGACCAGCCCTGAAAGACCACTACTCTTAACAGTACAAAAATAACACATAGAACGGAAAACGACAGCTAAGTACCTCGGACCAACGCTAGGCAGCACTTTCTTTACAGAAACAGCAGCACAGAAGACATAGAAGCAAAACGGAGACTAGTATCTGGTATCCTTACAACCCTATTCCCCCTAGTGAGATCAAAAAGCTTAAACTTGAAAAGCGGGCTCATCTACATTAAACAGATTATACGACCAACCAGATTCTACGGTAGCGCTGCTTTCTGTCAGATGACAACAACCAACAAAAAAGTACTTCAACGGTGCCAGAACCTCGCTCTGAGGAGAACCTTTGGATATCCTTAGTACGTAAGAAATAAAGACTTGAATTCGTGAACAAACAAATACGGGGCAGAGCCCCGTAGCAAACAGCTTAGCAAACAAATACGGGGCAGAGCCCCGTATTTGTTTGCTTCTAAGCTGTTTGCTGCTAAGCGCTTCGACAAAATTGACAATCAGGATTATACTACCTTGAATATCCTAAGATTCTTGAAATATCAAACCAGACAAACATGTTAACCATTAGGAGAAATAATTGACTAAACATATCAGCAATTCTACTGAGTGCTGAATCTTGGCAATTATACTCCCAGAAACTAGAAGTGAAGCACGAATAGCAGGCAGGTAGGCAGCACTAGCTTCAAGAAACCCCGATTTCTTAGGGATCTTGACATGGGTGTGATGTTTAGGCCGAAAATTGGCAATGCTTTGTCTTTCGTTTCACCTGTAAGGATGAAGGGCGGTGATTCAGCTACGAATTCCCGATGAAAAGTACCCCGGCTGGGCTGAACTGATCCCTATATGCATCGCCGGTAAGTCCTTGCAAGCAACTGATCCAATTCTGCTAGCCTGATGCTTGCCTAATCTCAATTCTTCATTTCTTGAGCTCATCATTTTCGATTCTGTGATTTCGCTTGACCCCCACAGAACAAGAAAACCACCGTGCAGTAGGAAGCAGCGGAGGATAGAAAAGCTGAAGATACTCATAAATGTATTTACAACATATTCAGTTTATTGCCATAACCGTGGACAGAAGTTATTTAGGACCAATTAAAACAAGAGAGCCAACATGAATCGAGTTTACAAATTCCTTTCTTAAGATAACGTGATGAAGGCATGCAAGAACAATCACACTGCTGACTCGAATCGTCAGACGACTCACTCATTCTTCAACGTTTCCAGGATAGACATTGGCAGGATAATAGTAAGAAGTATTTGCTTACCGGGTCCGAACCATAACTCCAATCATTGTATATTCATTAGAAAGATATCATTGACTGAAGAAATATTTAGTGGAGTTTTCCTTGTTTCCAAACGGATGAGCTGCAGCCAAGTTCTTTTGGCAAGCAATGAATATGATATTTCACAAACTTTGTGACATAACTAAATTGCACGGCATATTTTGGACCGAAAACATTTCGAACTTTTCACCACCATTTAAAACACGACTCAACCTTGCACTCATACTTCTACAAATATATTCATATATACATATATTCATATATAGTAGGATTACACCACACATGATCCGTGCAAATCTTTCAAACACAATTAGAACTTCCAACTGTTTTCAGGAGGAATATCGTTGAACCACAGGTTTTTTCGATACATTCATCTCGGATCAGTATTTCTTCACTAATTAATACGGATACAAAATAATAACGAAAGCTGTTAATTGGAAAATCACGGAGCGACAGCACTTATTGGAATAAGTTCCAAGCCTCGTACAATACTCGTAATAATCAGACTTATTATCTTACAAAATTCGAAGAGTCCATGATTTTCTTTAGTACTAAGTAAATACGTGATGCGGAAAAAACGTTAAGAAAAACCATGGAATGCCTGAATTGATTAGAAGTTTTTTCTTTTCGATAGAACTTTACTATCGCACGCGAGCCAGTCACTAATAATAAATCCATTTTTCTATTAATCACCAGCATATAGAAGTATTGCTTGGTTATCAGAACATGTGGAAGATTAATGAAAACTTTGTTAATTTTCCTCGCCCAAAGCCGTTTCACATCAATACAAGCGACAACACGCCGCCGATAAGAATGTTAGAATATTCTTTTGATATCTTACGGATTGAATTTGCTTTATTCAATGGAATTCAATTTGATTTGGTGATAATCGGAGGATCTTTTCGCTTTTAATGTCTAATACCCAAGATATGCTTTGAATGCATTTTACGACTATTATATAATACTGACGGCTTTACTAAAATAGTTAATTACGGCACACGCTTTTGTTGGCTTGAGCTCTTAGCTATCTTCTATCTTTAAACGCTAAAATCTTATCTGTCCACAATTACAAAAAATTTGCTTGAGGCAAAGGTAATTAAAAATATTAGCAATCAATGAAATTTGATAGAGCAGATGAAGCTTCGTATTTATTTGAAGTAAAACCGTATCGTAGCCAACCTAATATCACTGGTATCCTTTATCCATACAACCTTTAGGAAAATTTAATCCCGTTTCACACACACAAACTACACAAACCTTTTTAATTTCAACGCAATTATCCTTTCCTAGTCCAATCAACCAGAAAACTTTTCCCACTGTCAATATATATTTCTAATCCAGTTGATGTCCCTTGTGATTTTCATCTCGACATCTGTCTCGTTGCTAATGTAATAAACTTCGAACTTATCCGGGACAGATCTTTTGCGCACAGATGCAGATAAAAAGAAAATAAACTTTCCTATTTTCAAAGAGTCCCCAAATAATCGTTCCCATTGTCACCTATAAAAGTTATTTTCTCACTTCATATACACGCACTACATTCGTGGTAGTTTCTATCTGTTTGATCCTTTTGGGCTTATAGGCTCCTAAACCTAAAGCCCTGCTAAAGCTCCCGGGACATGAGTGGACCATCATAATTTTCTAATTAAATTGACGGAATTATTATGGTAGCAGCAGTTGATCTCACGATATACGATATAATCATGGCTCCTTAGATGATTTGTCAGGATGTATTAATTTTATTACGACTACCATAGAAACATCATCCTAGGATGGATTCTAACAGAGAAAAATGGTACTTTCATTATCTAAATGCTGACGTCTGGAATTTTGCTTAGATTCTATAGAATGTATGCATAGGATGTTAACTAAGTTGACTAACCCTAAACGACGGGAAATATTTTCTCACGATATATTCCTACTCATTGCTTCCATGGAAATAACCGTTTTTGTTAACACATTCATTTCCTGTGCGATTTAGTATATTTAGTATGTAGAAGTGCAATTCGATTGTGTTATGCGGTTGTGGGTTCATTTACATTTAAGGTCACACTTTCTCTATTTATTTTAATGAATTCCGTCGACTTAATTAGCCACATTATAATATATAATTAGGAGGAATATAACGAAAAAAACTGTTTGAAACAATAAGATTGTGAATAAAATCGTTTAATAGATCCCCTGAAGAAAGGATGGTATTGCGAAAACAGTGAAAGTGAAATATGATGACACTCATGATAATGATAATACCACAAAATCGACAAAAAACCAGATGCTGATGCTGAAGCGATTAATTTCACCTGGGGCGAATTTTCATACATCCTACACAGTGGAATCCATACGCAGTAAAAACATATTTAGTACAATGCATATGCAATACAAAACAAACGCAGTACAATACAGTTGCAGTACAATATATACGTAGTACAATATATATGCAGTATAAAACATACGCACTACAAAACATCTGCGGTACGACACATACGAAGCACAAGCGTGTGTGCGTCATAGTTAAATTTAACAAGACTGAACGAATTTTACCGATACCTAACTAAACTTAACAAATTTTGAAGAAAGTTATATCGTCGTCGTTGTAGCGCTACAGCCCATTTCGGGTCTTGGCTTCCCGTAGGTTCTCGGTCCATCGACCGCGTCCTCCAATTTCGGGATCCGAGTAGCGTGCTGCTATCTTCGTCTACAGAGTCGGACCAGCGCTTTCTTGGCTTTCCCACTGGCCTGCGTCCCTCAGTTTTTCCGACAAATACCTTTCTAGGTATCCGACCTTCATTCATTCGCTGCACATGGCCAGCCCATTGTAGCTTCCGCAGTTTTATCACAGTGGAGACTTCTGGCTCGTCGAAGAGTTCGTACAACTCATGGTTGAACCTAAACGAAGAAAGTTATATATATTATTACAATTATAAAAGAAAGTTAACGAATCCTGATGAAATTTATTACTTGCTAACGAATTCGTACGAAATGTAGACATAACGAAATTATATGAAATTTTAAGAATTCCCATGAATCTTAACGAAACGTAATGCATTTTTTAACGATTTAAAGAATTTAACAAAACAACGTATTTTGGCAAATTTCTAACGGGTTTTAACGAAATATAAAAATAAATACACACTGCAATACAATGGCACTACGAAGAAGAAGAATCCATACGCAGTACAACACATACACATTACAGTACTGACGTTAGTGATAGTTCATACACAAAGTACAATGCAAACGCAGTACAATACATATGCAGTACAAACCATTCGTAGTGCAATTCATATGCAGTTCAAAACGTATGCAGTACAATTGATACCCACCCACAATATATGCGCAGTGCATTTACACGCATTACAACCCATACTCAGTGGATTTACACACCGTATAATATATATGCAAAATAATACACTCTCAGTACAATACAATCGTAGTTCAATACATCGGCAGTAAAGACAAACGATACATAATTCAAACGCGCTACAATCCATATATAATATAATCAAATCCAGTACAATATCAACCCAGTACAACAATTATGCGACGCAAAACATACGCAGTACAGTACAAATGCCGCGCGATTCATACGCAGTCATTTGCAAAGGCATCACAATATGTAGCCAGTACAAAATGTACGCAGCACAATTCATACATAGTACAATACATGCGCACTACAATGCTTGTGCAGTACCATTCATACGGAGTGAAATACAGTTACAGTACAATACATACGCACACAATACAGTTGCAGTACCATACACACGCAGTCAAAATATACACGCAGTACAATATTTACGCTGTATTGTACTGTGTATACAATGAACTGCATAGGTATTGTACTACGAATGCATTGTACCAAGTGTGTATTGTAGTGCGTATATTTTGTACTGCGTATATATTTTTCTGCGTACGTATTGGGCAGTGTGTATGTTGTACTGATATGTGGTGTGCTGCGTATGTTTTAAATCGCGTGTGAATTGTACTGTGAATGTGTTGTACTGCCCATTTATTGCATCGGTTATGTATTGTACTGTGTATATTTTGCATTGCGCATATGTTGCATTGCGTATATTTTGTACTGGGTATGTATTGCGTTGCATACGTATTGAACTGCGTATCAATCGTACGGTATAGATGTAGTGCTACCTATGTATTCTCAGGCATTTATAATTTACTGCGTATGTATTGTACTCCGTTTGTGTTATACTTCGTTTGTATTTATATTATACGTTTGTATTATAGTGAATATAATACACTATAAGTATATTATACTTACTTACGGTCCTACGTATGTATTACGTGTGTATTACTACGTTTGATTGTATTCCATGTGTTTTGTACGGCGTGTAGATTTTCCTGCATATGTTTTTTAGTGCGTCTGTTTTTTACTGTGTTTGTATTGTACGATTGTATTGCGTTTGGATTGTACCGCGTTCGAATTGGACAGCGTATGTGTTTTACTGCGAATATATTAAGCTTGGCCTATATTGTACTGCGTATTTGTTTTAGTGCCTATGTAGTGTACTGTGATATGAGTGTGCTGCGACGGTATTGTAGTACGTATGTTTTTTACTGCTATGCATTTTACTGCGTGTGTATTGTACTGCATTGTTTAACGGCGTCTGTATAGAGCTTCGTGCATATTATACTGCTCATTTACTGTTAAGGATATGTGTTCTACTGTGTATGTGCTGGCCGGTATATACATTGTACTGAGCAGGTATCATACCGCGTCTATATTTTACCGCGTGTGTTTTCACTTCGTATGTATTGTACTGCGTGTGATGGTATTGAGAATTTATTGCAATGCGTATGTATTGTATCACGTATTTATTGTACTGCGTATGTATTCTACTGCGTAAGATTAAAAATTTTGTAGAAGTCTGTAAAAATTCGTTAAATTACATTAATTTTCGTTAAGTATGTTAAATCGTAGGCGTTTTTTTTAAATACGGTACGTTTCATTTATGCAGACGAAAATTTGTATAGTATTGTAGTATTTCAGTACAATTCTTTACATTTCATTATATCTTATTTGTTCGTTAAAAAAGCGTTACGTTTGCCTGAGTTTCGTTTAATGCTTAATAATTCAATAAATTTCGACAATTTTTGTTAAAATATGTACAGTAACGTTTCGGTATAGTTTATTCGGTTTCGTTAAGTTTTACCAAAATTTGTTCAAACTTTTGATGCAAGTTCCCAAAGTCTTTCAAAAATTTCGTCAAGTATTGTTCAAACTCATTACAGAAAATAAAAAAAAACGTAACAATTCGTTAAAATTTATTAAAATCCATTTGTTTAAATGCATCAATTTACGGTAATTTTCGTTAAGTGCCGTTAATTTTCGTTAGGTTTTGTTCGTTACTTATTTTATTTTTCTAGGCCAGAAATCATTAGGTTTGGGAAAAATATTGTGAACGATACGAAGAAACAAAGGGACAAAAGTTTGTTTAATATACTACAAGTAGGAATATGGTTGACTACTTACTATCCTCATTTTGGGTGACATGAGTGTATATATTATATTGCGTATGCGATGTATTGCGTATATATTGCACTGCGTATATGTTGTACTGCGTTTCATTTGTACCACGTTGGAATTGTACTTGCGTATTTGTTGTACTGCCTATGCTTTTGACTGCGTGTGTATTATACTGCGGCGGGATTGTACTGAATACCATTTTCACAGCGTACTACAGAACTAAGTACTACAGCGGTGTTAAAGGTGTTACAGGTCCAAAACCGAGAAATGATTCGCTCATCAAATGTTTCTTTCAATAAGTCGATGGTTGAACGAGCTGTATGGCATGTCTCGCCATCTTGTTGAAACCAGAGGTCCATTCCGGAAACCATTCAGGAAACTGAATAGCACTTGGCGGTCAGCTGGTCAACCCGAAAACGAAACGGGATACATTGTCAATGGATTTGAAAAATCGTTCGCTATTCTTGGTATGTGTGAACAACAAATTAAACTACTATTTTCACGGCCTCTTTATTTCATTCCCTTCTCATAACAATAACCTTTGCGCATTTTACACGAATTAAATATTATAGTCCTTGATCTGATGTTCTTAGCTATTCTTATTAAAAAAAATAATTCCCGCGAATGCCACATCATCCTGAGACGTCGATTACTTGCATGAATTCATTTAAATTTTTTCTCAAATTCAATAAATGAATGAATAATGTGCGAAACGTAAAGTCTTTTAAAAGGAATTAAGGCTTAGTAAGATGAGCCAGCACATGCTTATTAATTTCAGATGCACAGTCAACCATGCATGAAGGATTTCAAAAATAAAAAAAGGATCATCTGCAACAACTTCGGTTCTCCTGAAAATGAGCTCCTTAATCTAGACACAATCATTTGTTTCAGATTAAAGCCGAAGGAAACGGTTCCAGACTACATAGGATGATGCGATGAGTCGCATCATTGTCTGTGTCTCTTCACATGCTTAAACATATTCATATGTAGGTGCATATGTAGGTGGAATATCGTATGAAAAAGTGTGGTGAAGTTATGAAGGACGAACAACAATAGCTCGTAACCAACAGGTGGTTGATTATGTACCTGCAAAATATTCCACACAGAAGCTATTCATAGTGAAGGCACGTATTAGTATCAAATTACCACTGTACAATACCAAACGTCCTCATGCAATCGTAGCCAATGGGGATTAATGAATTTTGTTTCATGTGCCAAGCCTTTCAATAGAGGACTCAATTGTACACTTGCAAGCGGCTTATTTGAATTGCGGCTGAATAGATTATTATTAATTGAAATTATATTGCATAATAGAAATTATTATGGTGTGCTTATTATCATGCTCGATGATGACTAAGCTTTTGTATCTATATGTGGGGGATTGACTGCACAGGTGAAATTTAATAAGCAAGGATATGTTTGAACGTTTGAATTTAAGATATGGTTTCATTATTGAAAACTACAATAAGTGTGTTATTAGTTTCCATTCGTTTCAGTATAAACCTACGCGAATGCAGTCTTAAAAGCAAACAAAAGGTTAGAATTATCCCTTCATTTCCAGCTTTTACGATCAAATCAAATGCATACCAATGAATTTATATTTTTATACCGATTTTCGTTCATTTAAACGATCCCTTCTGCAAACCCTTTGAATACTTCAAAATTATCAAACGGTGAGTTTTAATAGTGCCAAAAATTAGAACAATTTGTACGCTTCAGCTGTGCCATTTCATCCTAATTTGTACGAAGTATTTCTGCAGAGCAGAATGTTTATGGGTTCCAGCAAAAATAAAAAAAAATTTATATTCAATCCAACATAGCTAGAGCAGCGAAATAACATTAAAAGAGTCGCCGTCATATTTCTTCAACAAAGTCACAACATCCCCTGAAGCACACTTAACTTAATTAAAAGATAACTTGCAACGAGTCCTTGAGCTACTTTTCCTTTTTAAATCAACACCATCTTGTTCAGTATCATTCACCTGGAATGTCATGAATATTTAATCAACATCCACTCGTTTCAGGCATCTATCAAAATTTGCTTGGGTAAACGCACTTGAATTCGAGACAAACGTTAACGAAGGGTCAAGATGAGAAAGCTTAAGGTTTCAAAATTTATTAGAATCAAGGAGAAATCCAAGTAACTACGATAAATCCGATCCGAGAATTTTAATCAGTCTTTTGAGTTGCCATTTCAAAGTGGTTTTTGCAGACTAATTAAGTGTTTACACTGGACTGCAGATTCAGTGGTTTAAAGGCTAATTAAAATTCTAATTACAATTTAATCCCCATTTAAATAAGAATCGCACGTTTATTTTTTCAAATTAATCAGACGTACCGAGCTCGGAATCCCTCAACTCATCCATTAAGATTATGCTTCTGGTAAAGAATTTCTTTCGCGGCTTAGTCGAATTCAATTCACTTGAAATTCACAAACAGTAGGAACAATTCACTTGTAGTTCACTACTCCCAAAATAAGCAATTCCCAAATGATGAGTAAGATTTTACTGTGCAATAAGCCCAGATGATTGAGTGATTAAAGTGCTTGCCTTCTAAACAGTTGGTTTTCGGTGCAAGCAGTTCCGATGGCAATGGTTGTGCGTTTTCCAATTCGACGGATACACTGTCCCCTCATCCAGCTCTAGTGACTTTGGCCTAAGCCTCTTCAGATGTGCTTTAACTCTAGAAATAAGGATGCTCTATCAAATCCTAGACCCCTCCTTCAGGCATAAAAAGTGGACAAATTTGTCATGGATTATTATGAGATGGTGGGTAACTGGTGGTTACCAATCTGAGGAGGCAGTTACATCTTTTTCGTAATTGGACACTCACCATGACTAACTTCGCTTTTATTTTCAAAGGCTCGGCAAACGAACCAAGCAACAGAACCGATTGTTTATCGCGAATGGCTTAACCTGGAATTACCTAGCATTGTAAATTGAAGCATTCAGCCCAATTCAAAATGATTATTCTTTTTTTTTATTATTATTTAAAGAAAAAATATTTTTCAATTTGTATCCTTAAAGTAGTTTCTGTCTTACTACTTGGCGAAATGAGGAAGAATTGGAATTGCCTTCTGATGAGTACTGATTTCAGCCTTCAAATAAATCTGCAATTGCTTACTTTTGCAAATTCAATCAATCTTCATCGAAAAGTCGGATTTTATTTTCTTCAAAACGTCTTCCGAATCTACGGCATCAAAAAAGCTCCGAGTATATTTTTAAGGCATTGACTGCTAAAGTCTTAAAGTCAGAGACTATATTTCTCGTGTTTCATATTCCTCCTAAAAAGATAAAAACATGCATATTTGCATCCATAATGAGGCCTTATAAGTTAAAAATGGCCTTACAAAATGAATTTAGTCAATTTTTCCTATAAAATAACGATGATAATTCTGAAGATTCTCTAAACCGGATCATTTTGAACAAATATTTTTCAGTAAAGTTTTTCAAAGGTTGAGTCTAACGTAACCGTTTTTGTTTCCAAGGTATCCCACTTTCTGACTTGAGACTCTATCAACCAATCACCCACACGCCATCTTTTGACGTTTTTTACCGTTATTTGTCTTCCATGAAAAAAAAACGGACATCCTTCCTGTCAACGAATTCCCTTTTTCGGGAATTTTTAACCATAAAACAACTCGTTCCCACTCGTTACTGATACTACTACTAACTTGAAATATACTTTGATATTTGAAGCATTGTAAATTATAATTAAAGCATTTTTTGACCATTTAAGACTATATCGTCATTTTTTGTTCTTTTCCGACTATCCTTTTTTGACCTAATAATCATACAGTACCTGAGACGGATGCATGACAATACCTTGCCACCATTTTTATGGAAGGTATGGATACGGAACGCATTCACGTCCTGAGTATCGAACTCCTTGAAGAGCAATGCTTCTGGACTACCCGCTAAACACATCCTCTGTTAGTCTTAAAACTAAACCTGAAAGCGTGCTATGCATTACTTTAGGCTAGACCTTGTCTTCTTGGGCCTACAAGCGCATTCGTGGATTCACTTTTCTAGAGGAGAAATCTCCTGAACGAGAAAACGCCTCCTGTTGCTATAATAGGCTCATATAACATTGTTTATTGTTGTTATAATATAATGTACTTCGCGATTGCATTGTCAACCATTCTAGGAATTTCTTCAACTACAGGTTCCTAGAAGAGCTCTTCAGTTTCAGCACGCTGCAATCTTTTGCACTCGAAAACTTTGCGACATGTGTCATCCACATTCCTTATGAAAAACATGCAGTTGGGGACTGGAATCTATAAATCTTATGCAAGTCTGGCTGGAAACATCCCGTTCAAGAGCTGGGTCGACTTGAAGTCAGTCTCACCTCGCAATCGATTAAGCTACGACTTCAGATCAGGAATGAAACTTCAAATATGATTTCCAATCGGACTTCTCTTCGTTTCTCATTCCCAAAAATATTGCAAACTGCTTAAAGGGATAGTTGTTTCTTGTCCCTGATGACCTCTTCTCTATAAACTCTTCGTCTTCACTGGTAAACGGTTCCGCCCTCTCTAGCAAGGGGGGGGGGCAGAGATGGGCAAGACAAGTATCACCAACATCACCGTTGACGCCGGAGACCGTCCAAAATGGGCATCAATTTGCAAATGTCCTTGTTTCTGCACGTCAGAGCGTTTTTCTGCCACATAGAATAGAATAGAATGCACGGCGTTCATTCAGATGTTGTCTCTCTGATGCTGCAAGGCCCCTACATTACGATTAATAACTTGGTAACTGAGGTAGCTAAATGCACTAGAATCTTCTCAGCTGTCGCCCTGATTAACTCGAAAAAGCTAAACTTCGAGTCTATCAACGCACGTATTTCACTGCTCATGTATTTCACTGCTAATGTATTTCACTGCTGGTTTTGATTCGACCAGCACTTTCCCAATATTGGTGAGATCACTCTGGTTTGCTTCTTTTTCAAAATGACCACTTCAGTAGAAGTGCCAGAAAGAACTCGCGAGCAGTCATCCCGTTTCTCGCTTGCCGCATTGACATATTAAGTTTGAGTTGCGCACACTTGACTGTGCGCCCCGCGACTAATACCGATACTTCGTCCGGATAGCCGGTCCAACCTGACCCGCGTGACAGCTCAAGGCTCAAGAGGCCGCGAAAGGAGAAGTTTCACTGGTTTGGATGAGGATGGAGACACGTAATGTAAATCTGCAACTCCCCGGCTCCCTTGAGTTATTTAACACAGTAGGCTACAGTCCTTCAGGTAGTCCTTCTTAATCTTCATCAGATATTCTAGTACTTAAAAACGATGTTCAAGCGTTTCGAGGCTACCGGCAATCTAACACAGTAATGTTTTTAGACGTCGAGAGTAAGAATCTAGTCATGTGTGAATCAGCTATGTGCCTCAGCAAGTTGAATGGAGCTCACCACTTCCTGGATTGGATCGATGGTAGAGCATACCGATCTGAAACCGTACTGTCATAGAGATGGATTCGATGGATGGATTAGAGCTGGATTCTCGTCAGACTAGGAATTACCCTTTCCTTTGCTGATCACCACGAGCCCACCATTTCCACGCACTTAGGAATCAAACCTTCGCGCACTTATACGTTGGTCTTGCTGAGAAGCAGGTCAGGGCAAAAGTCAAATGTTATCTTCAGCATCTCCGCTGGAAGCTCGTCGTGACTTGAATGCATTCTGCCCTTCATAGACTTGGCTGCTTCCTCCTAGTTCTTCTTTGCGAAGAATGGACTTCCCACCAGTGTCGAAAGGTCGAGATAGAAAGGGAAAAGGGCTTGCACAATTTCATTATCCTTTTCTGCCTCATAAAAACGAGACGATCTTCGTGTCTTTGGACCTTGCGTATCACTACTTTGCAGCCCGGATTCCATGGACCACTGTCTTAGCCGTTCACCAGCTCTTGCAACGGACTGATTTCCCTGCTGTGTATGAGACTATAGAAGCCTTTCCTCGCTCACTTGAAAGCTGCAGATTTGACACCTGTCTTTTTCAATATGTGCTTCAAAGGCTCCTTTCCGGGATTTCTGACACTCATAGTTGAGTTCACAAAATCTTAAGCTGCAGATCATTCGCCTAGAGAAGCTTCCGTCTCTTGAAATCGTCCCTTACGGGCTTTGACAAAACTTTGAATGTTCGCTTTTTTAATTACTCCATTGGAGTTCGGAGAGCTACGCTAGTGGGCTCCAGGAAGCCAAAGCACAAAACACAGAATTTTATTGTATTCTATATTGTAAATATATTTTTTCGCTCTTGTCGAAAGTTTGAATAGATCTCAGAGTTTTTTTGAAAAAATTCCAAAAACTGTTTAGTGAAGAACAGCATATTGTGAAATTGAATAAAGAAATATTAAAAAGCAAGACCAACTACTCCCTTTGGATAGCCAACGCACAACCGATTGAATAATGTGCAGACCACATATAAATTTGATTGTAACTAGAATTGCAAAAAATATAATTGATGAAATATTAATATGAAATAAAAACAAAAAAGATGCGCGGTATTACAATTCTTGCCATCAAACGCAACGGTGTCGATTTTTTCACGTATATACGAGGTCTGGCTGTTAAATAACGAGACTTTTTACGAAAAAGGATTTTATTATAAAAATTATTCTACATTCGAATGTTCGCCTTCAATATACTCCCCTTTCCTCGCCACACATCTTTCCATACGTTTTTTCCATTGATCGAAGCAGTGTTGGAAGTCTTCTTTGGTGAGGGCCTTTAGAAGCTCTGACGTTTTTTGCTTTACCGCTTCCATCGACTCAAATCAGGTCCCTTTCAAAGCAGATTTTATCTTCGGAAACAAAAGAAAGTCGCACGGTGCCAAATCTGGCGAGTAAGGCGCGTGTTCGAGCACTGGAGTGCGCTTACCGGCCAAATACTGCTTCACAGATAGCGCGTTATGGGCAGGTGCGTTGGCCTGGTGCAAAATCCACGAGTTGTTCTTCCACAACTCGGGCCGTTTCTTACGAACTCGTTCTCGTAGTGTTGCCTAAACAGACAAATAGTAAGTCTGGTTGATAGTCTGACTCTCTGGAACCCATTCATTCATCACGATGCCGTTAATATCGGAAAAAACAATGAACATTGCCTTGAATTTTGATTTGGACATCCTTGCTTTTTTGATTCTGGGCGATTCAGGCGTCTTCCAATGCATCGATCGCCGCTTTGTTTCAACATCGTATTGAAAAATCTACGTTTCGTCGCAAGTTATAATGTTTTTATCAGTCCGGAATCTTCTTTTAACCTTTCAAGGAAATCTGAGCAGACCTGTTGACGCAAGAGCTTATGGTCAGGAGTCAGGTTTTTTGGCACCAACTTCGCACAGACTTTTGTCATGTGTAATTTCTCGTGCAAAATTTGTCTAACCGTTTCTTTATCGGACAATTTGGTTGATTTTGGTCACTGTTTCCGGGGTTGAAACAGTGACAGGGTGACCTGGGCGTTGGTCATCTTCAGTGCTCTCTCGGCCCTCAATGAAGCGCTTACACAACTCAAAAACACGCCCACGTGATAGAGAATTGTCCCCATAGGCATCTTGCAACAATTTATAGCACTCAGTCGGAGTTTTTTTTTTCAATTTAACGAGAAATTTAAGTTTGATACGTTGCTCCTGTTATTCGTCACACATGGTTTTCGGCACAAGAAAAAAACACGTTCCTTTCAAACCGCTACTGCACAAATACAATAATAGTGACGAGAACGTGTTTTGGTACGTGCATAGACAAGATATCTAGATACCCAACGCACTACCCGTTTTTTCCCACCCTTCTACGGCGCCCTCTAGGCGCGCAGTCTCGTTATTTAATAGCCAGACCTCGTATGCATTTTTGCCCATGAAAAATTGCTAACGAGACGATGTGTGTTTTTTCGATTTTGAATTAATTTTTCTATTTCGATTTCGGGTCTTTGAGGTTGCAATTTTTCAAAATTGCAAAAAAAAAGTTTTTACAGATTTAGATTTTAGATGTAGATTTTTTACAGATTTCTGATAGAAAATTTCAGTTAGAAAATTTCTCATGCTCTACGGTAGCTTTTCGCACACGTATAAGAAATTTTTGGCATTCTGATCAGAAATAGCTCTGACTTCTGCTTAATATGCATGTGGTGGCCATCTGTCAAGTCAGAGAAAAAAGACACGTCACAATTCTGATGCTGTGCAGTGTCTACAATAAAACGTTGGCATTAAACAACATCGAGTAAGCATCAGAAAATTTTCTAACAGAACAATTTTTATAATGTGCAGACGGGCCTTAGAAAACAGTTAGGAGAAATTTCGATAGCCTCTTCGACAGTAAATATTTCGTTAGTGAATTTCACAACGTGTCAGTTTATCTGTGATATTTAGAGAGAATCGTTTACTATAAGTTGAAATATGGAAAAAATCATCTAAATACAGCAACAAACGATTTTTTAGAAGTGAAAAAGGACTGTTTCATGGAAAGCGGAATACTGGTGAAGAAATAGCAGCCTTTACAAGTGTCTTGGCAAAAAAAGTTAAAAGAAAGTGAAGATGTTGGTATTCCGTTCGAAACAAATTTGAATTACTGTTACTACAGAAGATAATGAACCCAAAACAAAAACTCCTCATAAAAAAATATACTGCATATCAAATCATCACAAGATTTTGGCAGACCAAAAGCCACAGCATTCTTAAGGGGCTATACCAGTGTGACACTTTGAAAAAATCGTTTTTGGCTTATTCGATAGTTCATACTTTCAAAAATATCCTGTGAAAGCGGCAAGGTCGTATCTTGAATAGTTTTTGAAAGGCGGCATTCTAAAGAGCGACCGCTCGCAGGTGTAAACCGCTCCACCTGCCTATAGGAGTTTCGGATTTAGTGTGTAGTTACACTAGCTCAAGGAATGGACTTATTAAAGTTCAAGCACGATTATTTACCGCTTGATAAGGATGTTACGGAAGCTTTGAAACCAATTTATACGGACTACAGTTCAAGGGAATTGCTAGAGCGATGCAAAGGAGCAAACACACAAAACAATAACGAAAGTTATCAAGAGTTTGCTATGACACTTTGCTCCAAAGTACCTTCACAGCGGGATGAAAACGATTGAGCAGTTTCCTAGCAGTTTCCTAGCAGTTTCAATATATCATGATCGTTTTTATAGTATTTTAAAAATGATGGAAGTAATGGGCGTGGTTGTCGGCCCTATTGCGGAAGAATAGGCAGTTCTAAGAGATGACATCCGAATCAAGCAGGCGGAAATACGTTACGCGGCGTCCTCAAAAGAGGGACGAACAGCCCGGAGACAAGCATTTGCCTCTCAGCAGGCATTTTTCGAGGAAGAAGATGGTGTATTGTATGGGCCAGATTATAGCAGATTAGCAATTTTTATGGTAAATATCATTTTATCTAACAAAAATCGATAGTTGAAACTTTAAACGCGTTTTTCTCGAAACGACATTTTTCAAAATTCCTGACATCATAACTCAACGAGAATTCAAATTGAAACTTCAAATTGAAACTGAGGATTCTTGAATATATTTACTTCACAATGAGCTACGATCTTTTTGATTGGTTGAATATTGTCAAAAAACGACCATTTTTTACCCCAAAAAACGACACTTTTTTTCAGAACCACGCCATTTTGTCAATTTTTGATATTTTACAAAAATCGTAAGTCATTGTATAGAAAATACCTTCAACTTTAATAACCTCTATGAATTTTTTTGTTTCAGCTACTTATTCGGCAGGAATCATGTCAGCAGTTGGGAAACTTTTTTTGGCACCTCCGAAGACAGCACATAACTCCGTTAATGTTCAATATTTTTGTAAAAAAAATCTTACAATATAGCTGATAAAATACCTTATTATTTCGAAAAACTTCAAAACATTCTATCGAGTACTTGCTTGTAAAAAAATTCCCGAAAATAGCCTAATTTTTTATGGGTTACACTGGTATAGCCCCTTAATGTCCTGATGGTGCTAACTCTTGCTGTGCTTATCGCTAAGCTGAGGCATCTGGTGAAACTGAATTACGATAAAATTAGCATGATCCAATGTACGAAGATTTAACGTGGACTATTTTATGACAAGTGCGCTTGAGTGATAAAACACAAAGTCTGGTAAAGTCACTGGTAAAGTTATATCGCATTTAGCTGCAAATACTGCTTCTTACCTTTTCAATGAAGATTTTACTAGCGTGTTGAAAAAAATGCATGAAATGGGCGTTCCTTTAGGGAATGCGGACTACAGACATGCTCATGTGATAGAATGGCAACGTTTAAAGATAGCGAACCGTAACACTCTTGGGGCTTCCAAAGGGGCCAGAGCAACTCACAGAGATAAAGAAAAAGGAAGGAAATTTTGAATAGGAAATTGAAAAAACATTATTAAAAAATGAGCGATTTTCTCGTTTTTATGTTTTTTCGCGTGCTACTCAACAGATCACTCTGATTTTTCAATATGTTGTTGTACACATATATGGCTACAGCTGAAAATGGAATCATTATTACCGGTATCAAACTTTTCGATTTTCACTCAATTTTTCACTCTTAAAAGAAGTTTATTTTCGCCAAAATGGCCGCCATTTTGTTATTTTTCAGTATAAAAAAAATTCCAATACCTTACATGTGCACTTATACAAGGATTAATTTCTCGTTTGTTTTTCGAATGATCTAGTCACCGAAAATCACGTCAAATGTCATTTTTTGATTTTATTTACAACTTGCGCAGTTTCACATTAGTGTAGGGTCAAGTGGGGGACAGTGTAACAAAGGGCACAGTATAACATCAAGGTTAGCTCTGTCTTGTTCTTATTTGTAATGGCAACTCTTTCCGTGTTTTGACAACTTCATGTGCCGCCATCTTAATCAAGTGTCATCGGACTTCGAATTGCCGAGTTAACGGAATAGTCATAGAATTTATGTTTTGTGGGAAAAAAATGTGAAAAATTTAACTACTGAAGTTTTTTTCTTGTTGGAAAACTAATAATATCTGGTAAGTAAATATATGTTTCATTTAATCTTTAATTACTTGGTGTTTAAATAAAAAACAAAGTGAATTGCAATTTCTAACCTATAAATTTTTATTCATTTTTACTTTTAAACAATAAGGTGTGGGGTACAGTGTAACATCTTATAGTGTGCCCCTTTTAACATCTTTTTTTTTCGAGGTGTGCTCGGAGTAATAAGATGGTTCGGAATCGGAAAAGGAAGACGGAAATTGGTCTACACGATGCTAATGATATGAAAGAAGCAATAGAGTTGGTTGAAAATGGATTACCCTTGAGAAAAGCAGCCGAAAGAAAGAACGTAAATTATGGCACTTTATGTCGTTATGTTAAAAAAAAAAAAGATCTGTTCAGCCGAGGAAACTGAAAATCTGCGGTTGACTCCTAATTACGCGGTTAATAAAGTTTTTTCAAATGATCAAGAATCAGCATTAAAAAAATATCTTATAACGTGCTCAAAAATGTGCTACGGTCTTGACACGACTGAAACTAGAAAACTAGCTTATGAAATGGGTACATACCACAAGCTAAAGATGCCAGCATCTTGGGAAGCTTAAAAAATCGCAGGAAAAGATTGGTTGGATGGGTTTCGAAAAAGGAATCCAGATTTAACTTTGCGCAAACCAGAAGCCTGTAGCCTTTCAAGAGCTACATCGTTTAACCGGTATAATGTTGAAATGTTTTATAACAATTTGGAAGAGGTAATGAAAAGGTGTCCTAGTTTTGGCGACGGTACTAGACTATTTTGTCTTGATGAAACTGGTACGACGACAGTACAAAAACCAAAAAGAGTTTTGGCATTAAAAGGATCAAAACAGCTCAATAAAGTAACAAGTAGTGAACGAGGAACCCTTGTGACAACATGCTGCGCAGTTTCTGCCACAGGCAATGCCCTGCCACCGGCGATGGTATTTCCTCGGAAAAATTTCAAATCTCCCATGTTGAAGGGCGCCCCTATTGGTACATTGAGCATAGCGCAACCTACGGGCTGGATGAACACCGAGTTGTTCCCTCAGGTTATAAAGCATTTTGTAAAAGTAACTGGAAGCTCAAAAACAAACCCATCGCTTTTTATACTTGATAATCACGATAGTCGCTTAGCTCTGGAGGCTTTGAACATAGCTAAAGAAAACGGCATGACTCTGCTTACCATTCCGCCTCATTCCAGCCATAAATTACAGCCACTCGATGTGTCATTGGTCCTTTACAGAATTATTACAACGCCGCAATAGATTCATGGCTTTTGCGGAGTACCTGTGACGATATACAATATTGCAGAACTACTCGGTGAAGCATTTGAAAAAGCAATGACACCCATAAACATAAAATCGGGTTTTAGGAAAACCGGCATATTTCCTTTTGACAGGAACATTTTCACCAGTGAAGATTTTATGCCAAGCGAGATTACAAACAGACCTTTAGAATCTTCAGCTTCATTATTACTGCAACATGAACAGACAGCAAACCAGACTACGGCTTCCAAAATTTCCTTGATGCAGGAAAATGAGCAATCTCTAAACCGGCCTTCGACATCTAAAAACTCTGAAGAACAGAACGAACAGCTCTCAAATCAAAATACGGCGCCTGAAACTTTGTCATCGCTTCAACAAAATTTCGAAGAAACACAGAAAGTCAGTGATCCGATGAAGCAGCAAGAAAATTTAAGCTTAAGAATAAATGATGTTAATAGAATGGAAGACATTTTAGCCAGCCCAATTGAATGCAGAGAATATCCAAAGGCTGGTCCCAGACTCTCTAAAAAAGGAAGAAAAAGAGGGAAAAGTTGTATCGCTACCGATACACCAATTAAACAAGAATTCGAAGAAGCAGCCAAAGAAAGAGAAAACAAGAATCGTAAAAAGAAAACTCCAAATGAGGGAAATATAAAAATAAAGAGAAAACCAAAGAGAGTCGAAAAAGTTACCAAGGTTTTATTTGCTAGTTCTGAGGAAGGCTCCGAAAATTTAGATGAAGATTCAGATATTGTATCTAGCGGTTCAGATGATATCCCTCTTTGTTTGTTGAAAACTCCAGAAAAAGATGATTTTGTAGTTGTAAAATTTATGGGAAAAAAGACAAAGCATTATATAGGAAAATTATTGACGAATAATGAGTTAGATGAATATGATGTCAGTTATCTACGCAAAAGTAGTAAAGTTGATAATGTCTTTTATTTTCCTTTAGAACCGGATCTTGCTATTGTCAAACAGGATGATATTGAGCTTATATTGCCATTACCTAAAATGAAAAAACAAACGAAACGTCAGGCAGACTTCTATTCATTCCCAGAAAAAATTCTAAGGCAGTTTAATCTATGTTAAGAAAAGATTTTTCATAATATTATATTTTTTTATGTTTGTTTTTGATTGCCAAAAATATGTTTAGATCATAATTGAAGTTAAAGGATGTTATATTTTTGTTGCTTTTTTTATTTGTATGTTTATTGATGTTGTTTAGTTCACTGTTATAGTGTACCCCATCTTGTTATACTGTACCCCTATAGCTGTTAAACTGTACCCCACCCCTGGGGCATACTATAACAAAATTGTGATCTCAGAACACTAAAAAAAAATTGTTTCTATGTATAATTTTGATATTATTTCAAACCTAATATGGAGGTAAAGACTGTTGATTTTAAGGTAAAAAATAAGGAGACATTACAATAAACGGTTTTATTTCTAAAAAGAAAAATAACTTTTTTGTTACACTGTCCCCCACTTGACCCTACAGGATACACTTTTCATCTCCAAAACCCGTTCGTCGCAGAACTCCATCATTTGTTTGACCATCAATAAAGAAAACACAGCAAGCCATTCTCATTTCCTTTGCGAAAGTTCGTAGGGTACCCAAGCTTTCAGATTTATTGTTACAACTTTACGTATCCTAGCCCAGGGATTTTTCTTTCATTTGTGGTTTTGTGGACCTGGAACCTCTCCAATAGATTACCATCTGTAACCTCCTTGGGCCGTCCTGATCGTAACTGATCTTCAAACCGTCGTTTTCTATTACGGAAGCATTGAAACCGCTGTTGACATACTCGTTCTAGAGGGCACGTGTCTTGATAAATTCTGCTCACATTCCGCAACGACTACTCATATTTATAAATCCTGCTCATACCTACCGATGATATCAAAATCATGTGGTCAACAACCCCTTATACCATACTTTATCAGCGTCCATGTTTATCTAATAACGGACTAATAACGAAAGTATGAGATGAGATGTCCTGAAAGTCCTGGAATGGCTGACATAAATAAATGCCGAAAAGACCAGCTGACGCAAGCATCAATAAACAGCTTCCTCTGATTGGGATCAGTTCATCTTCACATTCAGACACAACTAACATAAATTCAAGGAAGATTGATAGACGTTTCGTCGATTTAGTCACTGGGGCTACTAGCGTTGCTAGGACTAATGGAGAATCGCAGTCTTACCGTGTCAGAGCGAATTAAATTCTGTTAACTTAGTCTCAGCGTATATCGGGTACGATCTGGTCACGAGTTTTGATAATAAATTTTCGAACAGGGACCTCAAAAACTCATAGAGATGCGGATAAAGGTGTATTTCTCAGACTTTATTAAACGCTCAACGATGACTGCAATCAGAAAGTTATCCACCATAAGTTATTTCGAAGTAGGCAGTAGAAGGTGAGTGCAATAGCAACTGAATATCTGAGCTTGGGGTGTGAACCTTGATTTTGTCCTTATTCAGGGAAGAGGTTTAGAGTTTTACCAAAAGCCTGAAGAAGTTTTACGCGATTATTTTAGACTTTTCTAAGAACTCAACAGGTTATCGCAGAGTATAAAAACACCATTAATAAAATTATTATCTGGCACACGAGCGTCCTGAATCATATATTTAATAGCTCTTTATGTCTGGAGAAAACTTATTTAATCAAACATCTAACCGACAACATGAGAATTTTCATCAAAATTCCGTTGGAAAAAATATACATGTCTCGTCTTATATGTGCCTGTTGCTTTCTATTCCTCGCTATAACACATAGATGTCCTTAAACGTGTACTTCGGAGCTGATTATTAATATAAAGTTGAATTGACAAGGAAAAATGAGATGGCTGAGGGGGTGGAGGGTGAGTTGTGTGCTCAGACAATCAATACAACAATTTGCCTCATCATCAAGCTATCGTAGCTAAGATGGAATTCTCTCAATTGTCCACACCATTAACCTAAAAACCGATATCTATGAAATTGTCTGTTTCATCTGAAGTGTCGTTCATTTAGATACGAGTTGGGGCTCTAAAGTAGAAAAGTAGACCAGCGTAGTCGACTCTAAGGATTGCTTTTTCCACGTTTTCGCTATCAATCGAATTCCTGTGGGGATACAATGTGCAAGGTAGAAATGAAAGTTTCATGATGTTGTATTTGTATGAAATGATGAGGTGGAGCGGGCTGGAATGCTTGTATACTCTCTTTTGCACGTACTTTGTCTGGAAATGTTAAGAAGTTTCTTGTGGCTTTTCACATCCTACTTACAGATTGTTGTCTTGAAGGGTTTCAGGAAGGTGTAGCCATAAAGTTACACGTTCAAAGGCGGTTGAAATTGTTTGGACTCCTATCTATGGATTGAGCAAAAAAAAATATACTAGACGGATATTCCATGAAAAAGTCTACAACAAAACGACTTGTCTCGAAATAATTCAATGGGTATTAACGTTCGCCATGTTTTTGCGTTGAATAAATCATTTTCAATTTTGCGCTGCTATCTTACTACGAGCAACATACCTAGAATAATGTTTTCAGCATGATTTGTAGGAAGCGAAATAGTTTTTTTTATAAAAATATTTGAATTTAGATACTAGTTTAACACCAGAACGCGTGAGGCACTATGTGAGATCCGAGTAGCAATAACTATAGCCTTCCACTAAGAAGCGCTATCACTCTCGTAGGGAACAATGGTGAAAGAGATGCAAATACTCTACCTTGCAAGCAAAGTCACGCAAGACAGAGAGTGTGAAAATTAACTGACGCGGGATAGGGGAGGGATCATGATGGCTTGGATTGTTTCCGAAGCTTTTGAATGAATATTTTGGCCGTAACTATAACCGGGTTCACCAATCCCAAAGGGTCAAATAATCGAGCTACTGCAGACACTATCTTACGCTTCGTTATTTTCTCTGGTATCTCAGGCCAGGTTGTGGTGAACGTGGATTGGTTTTGAGCTCTTTGCCAGGACAGCCCCAGGGTTTTGATGTATCCAGAGTCTTCATCGTCGAATAGTTTTTCCCTTTCTCGATTCTCGTGTGGTATTCCTTCTAATAATCTTTCGTCGCTAGCTGCCCATTTGTGCAATTCGAATCTTCCTGCTGTCAACATGCCAATTACCTGATTTCGCTTATGCATCGCCTCGTGTAATATATTAGCGCCCGTTATTATGTCGTCCATGTAGAAGTCTTTTATTGCCTTTGATCCCATCGGGTATCTGATTTCTTCTTCTTCTGCGAGCTGCTGGAGACATCTTGTAGCTAGAAATGGAGCTGCCTTGGTCCCGTAGGTTACCTTCATTACGTCTTTCTTACGTTACGTCTATCTTCAGGTGATGGTCGCCATATTATTAGTTGTAAAGGCTGATCCTCTGGAGCTATCTCTATTTGCCGGAACATTTGCTTGATATCTGCCATTATTGCGTATTTGTACGTTCTGAATCGGATCAATATGTTCATGAGATCATCTTGAACTTTTGCTCCCTTCATCATGATGTCGTTCAACGAGATGTTCGACGTTGTTTTGCATGACGCATCGAACACTACTCTTAGTCTTGTTGTGCTCTTTTCTGGTCTCAATACGCCGTGATTGGGCATAAAATAGTGTGTTTCCGGGATTTCACTTTCATTTATTTCCATCATGTGTCCCATTTCTTGAAATTCCTCCAGGAATAATTTATATTCCTTGCAGAGCTCTGTGTCCTTTTGCAACCTCCGTTCCAGGTTCAGGTATCTTCGCCAGGCTATTCTTCTTGAATCTCCCAAGGTGTCCGAGGATCCTAGTATTGAGAGGTTTACCCTAAATCTTCTGTTTTGAGCTCTGTTTGTCGTGTTTTTGAAGAATTCTTCGCACCTCCTTTCGTGAGCACTTAGCGGCTTCTCTGCGGTGATTTCTTCCATTTCCCTAAACTTTAACAATTGGTCCTCTAATTGCGCATTCGACAGTCCTGCAAAGGCCTTTGGCTGAAGCGGCAGTGATACCTTGCCTAAGATCATCCACCCAAATACGCTGTTGTGGAGAGGTGGCAAGGTTGGCTCCATTTTTATTTGTCCGGAGCGCATTATTTCCCCATACATTTCTGCACCTAGTAGCATGTCTACCTTCTGTGGTAAATTAAAGTTGGGGTCCGCCGGTAATATATTTTCAGGCCATTTTTCAGGCACATTTGTCCATGTGCCTTTGTAGCAGCATAGTGGTAATGCTTTTTATGACGTGCGCTTCGATCGATATTTGGTAACTGCTGGTTCTGGATTGAATTTCCACCGTTACTCTGTTCTTGGACTGTGAGGATGTGTTACCGATGCTGTATATTGTCAGTTGGCTATCCTTCTTGTCAAGCTGCAATCGTTGTTGAAGTCTCTCTGATACAAAGTTGATCTACGAGCCTGAATCCAATACACCTCTGCATTCAATCGGCTGTCGGTCCTTGGTCCATGCTGTTACCATTGTTGCTGCCAAAAAAAAAACATATTCCATCCCTCTTTCCTGGTTTAGTGCCACAATGTTGGCTGATGCTTGTGGTACCTCCTCTGCTCTCTGGTCTCGATGCATTAACGTGTGATGCTTTCGGTTGCATTGCGTACATCGTATCGTGTAGCTGCTGTAGCTATGTCCTCTCCTCAGGCAATTAAAGCAGATATTGTGTTTTTTTTATAAGCGCTTCTCGCTGTGGTAATGCTGCGCTTAAGAGCTCCTCGCACTGCGCTACTTGATGGATTCTGCCGCACATTATGCATTTGAGAAGATTGTTGCTGACTGTGAATGTTGTTGCCCTTTGACCTTTTGGATACGGTTTTGCCCGGATCTGCGGGTTTTGTCCTAATGTCCCCAAGGACTGAAATTTCGCTTCTATAAATTTAAAGAAGCCATCCAAGGTTTATAGCTCTCTTGGTGCTTCTAATGATTATTCATAACTGGCATGTGACGCGCGGTCCAGTTTTTAATTGTGTGTGCTGCTTGAATACGCCTCCATTTTGTAAAATTATCTCTAAATTCTTATCTCTAAAACTATTTTCCATACATTGCAAAACCTACCCTAAAGAAAACTAACTAATCCTTAAAGCCATAAAAACTTATCCCTAATAACTTATTTCCTGAGACAAATTCCCAACGCTGACATCAAAGGGATCAATAAAATTTTCCATATATTAAATTTCAGATCCTTTGACCGCAATAAACCTTTTCGTTTGTGCGGTGCTGACAACGTATAAGTGAATTTTCGCACTTGCATGCATTTGCATCTATTTTGCTTATTTCAATTTTGTGTTTATCGTTTATGCAATAATCCTTTATGTCTAGACTTAACACCCAGTTTCTTTATTTTTCTTTTCCTATTTATTGCTTATAAAATAATGATTTTTTTAAGTCTAGACTTAACAGACCTTAACTCAGAATACCTTGAAGACGCAAGAGTTTCCTTTTTGTTCAATGAGAAGCATTATCTTTTTGATTTCGTAGATTATTGTGTAATATTCGAAGAATTATCAAAATGAACCAAAGTTATGCAAAAAAATGTCAAAAATAATCCTGATAACTGATTTTATATAGTAAGAGAGTACCGATTCAACGACAAGGGCTGAGATGTGGAACTTAGAGCCGAAATAAAACAGGACCATAGTCATTAACTTTTCACATAAAATTGATTCGGAAAACGTTAACATTCCCAAAAAGTAGACAATCAAAATGTAATTCGAATATTTGAAAACTTTATTGTCCATTCAAGGAATACATTCATGGTATTAAAAGTCTGCAATTGTCTAGTCCAATTTTCATTCCACTTTCAACAAAGGTGCCTTGCATGAATATCATCCAAAAAGAATGTCTCATCTATCATTGAAAAATACTCTCAAGTTTAAATCCCGAAAGCGCCAGTGAAAAAGCTAAAGGATTCATTTCGCATTGAGACAAAAATTCTACTCTACTTCAACTCTTATCTGCTCTAAATCAAACACCTCCCCATTCAAAAAAGTATTGATTTGATATCCTAACGTTGAAAAAATAGAATCCAGGAGCTCTCTTTCGTACATTTGTCGACCGTTTATGCAAGCTAAATGGCTGATAGAGACAATTCGGTTAAGGACACAGGTACAAAACGGAAGCAAAAACATATACGATTGATGTGAAAAGTCGAACGTGTGGATTTATTCAGGTGTGTTGATAAATGTGTTTAAGGCTGGCAGCAATGATCGACCTTGAAAATTGGCTATTTTCCTGTACCTGGATAGATTGTCTGAAGGAAGACATAAATTCAATAGAGAGAGAGAGAGAAACGGAGAGAGAGAGAAACGGAGAGAGAGAGAGGGAGAGAGCTTTATTGAAAACGTGCGACTATTGTTACATGACAATTGGATTTTCGCATTACCCTCGGTGTGTGGGAGTTTTTAAAGTGTGAGTATTCCCAGTAAAACATATTATCGTTTGAACAAATGTGACCTTGCGTTCCAGGAAATAATTTAGGTACAGTAGAACGCCGATTATCCGAATTAATTGGGACCGGGGTCGATTCGGATAATCGAAAATTCGGATAATCGGACATAGACTGTTAATAAAGAAAATTTCAGTTTTCAACCATAACAATTGAAATATATCTGGACTCCTGCGAGTTTCTACTTGTTAGAACAAAACAAAACAAAAATTACATTATTTACCTACTACAGTACTTGATTTTAATTTTTCATATTACGCTTAGGACCGATTCGGATAATTGGCGATTCGGTTAATCGGCGTTCGGATAATCGGCGTTCTACTGTAGATACTAATGTGCCCTGTTCATCATCTAGAAGATTAGTTTTAGAGGAAATTAATTAATTATGGTTAAAATGTTACCGGAAAAACACGTTATACAACATTATCTACCTTCAAATATATCATATAAATTTGGACCTAATCTAATCCTTGAGCATGAGTTTACTTTAAAAGCTGCTGGTTATTTGAGAAAATATCAACATGTGCATGAACTACAAACTTAAAAATGAATCACACCCACAAAGACCATACTGCGGAACAGTACCTCTTACTACCCATAATTCTTGGAAACGCGCTGTGTAAACGAATCCATAAAGTACGTACCACCACAACCACTAAATCATAACCCAGGTAACCACTGAAAAGCGCTAACATTCCGAAGAGATATAAAAAAGATTGAGATACGAGAACCCGCTATGTAGCAAACATAGCGAGCTTGGAAAGAATGAGAGCTTATAATTTAAAGGACATACGTGCGAGGAGAGATCGTGATAGCTAGCTTTTTGAGCTCAAATTTATGTGAGAATAGTATTCCGAACGCAATGAGTCATTGGGTGTGAATGCGAAATTTAAGAGAATTTTAAGTCCAACGTTTCTCTTCATTTCTTATCTCCAACCAAACTTGCCTACAAACATCAATGCATCTGCAAACTTAGATGGATATGCTAAGATTGGTAGTTAACTCGACATGATATCACTTTTTAGTGCTTACGCTATGGTACGGCTACGCTATTTCCCTATTGCAGTTCAAACACTTATTTAACGCTTATGGAAGTATCAAAAGCCTCTATGTATATCCCGTTACTCCTTTTGGGGACTAATTATTGTGGGGACGCTAGTTTTATGGCGCATATAGTATTTATGATTTCGATGTTCCAGAAGTGGTGATTTCGATCTTCCTGGAAAATTACGTCTAAAACTGCCAAAAAATATGAAGATGTGAACTACAAAGCATTGTTAGTCGAAGATGAGTTTGAAAACCAATGAAAAACAATTCAACAAGTAATGGGGCATAGTCAATAATGACTCAATAAGCCACGACATATTTGCAAGATTCAGAGGATCGTAATATGTGCCCATGAAGGAGACGACAATTTCGTCGTTGCTTCCCATAAATGAGCTTCCCAAATTACATATGTGTCACTTACTGTAGTGTTTTAGACACGCGAAGGTGAAGAAGTTCCAAATTTTCAATCCACTAATTCCTTGTAAATGACTAACAGAGACCTATTATACATGCACCTATTATAGGCATGTTGAACGGCCAATTCTAGGATATAATTGAACTCTATTTGACCCACCTTTATACGACTGAATACAACTGGTTTAGCATGGTAATGGGTGGCACCCATTGCGGTCCTGAAGACGCCAAACCGCGGAAACTTGTGCGAGTACAACAATTTCAAATGCGTCAAAGATCCCAAGATTATTAATAGACGGTTACCGAGAACTCCGTATCCAATAGTAATTTCACAACTTGCAAGGCGATCGAAAAGTCCTTTATTCTTGAAGTACCGATGTGAACCTCATTCCCTTTAAGGAACAATCCACAGAATGATGCGTCATCAACAACTTCTTGAATACCAGCCGTAACCTTTTGTTACATTCAACTCTAATTAGAAACGTACTTAGGACATATGGAACACCTTACAGACAATTTAGATTGCAGTTCCTGTTGTTTGGGTGACATGTATCCTTCATATTCTCATCATATAAACGAGGGGTACCAGGAAAGGGTCAAAATTTTTCTTAAACGGCTTACGAAAGAATATTCAATTGCAAAAATGAAAATTTGCCAAAATCGAACAGGTTCTTGCCTGTAAGAAAATCGTAATTTTTCGTGTTTTCCTCAGGACTAAAAATTTGACAGCGCCTCAAGTATTTATAGGAGACATAAACTATGACAACCAATTTATGGAGAGACTCGTTCCGTCAGCAGCGCCAACAAAAGTTCAAACAAAAGCTCAATGGTTTCACATCAGGCGAATATCAGCAATATGCTTTTGAAAAAAAACGAGGCTTCAGACAAATGACCGGAATAGTTTAGAAATGCTGGACACAGACAATTCCTCACATTATATTGGAGCTTTAACACCACATATATATTGGGGTAAAGGCAAACAACTAAACATTTGACGAATAACAGAGGAATCTTAAAAAAAAGGCTTCCTCAAACTGCTTCGGAACAAGAAAAGATTTCATCGGTATGTCCATTATTTCAAGCTCTTTACAAACAAATCCACTGAGGCTACCTTTGATCCTGAGGCCAAAATGGTAGATTTTTGAACTAACGGGATATTCATATACGACTCATTGCCACCAAACAACGCATCATCTTAATGTGAATTCCCCTTCCCGGTTCCCATTTGTCTTGTTCCATTGTTTGTCAAACTTGGGGAGTCATACCATCAGATTGTTGATCATCTGAAATAAATGTCGGAGAATTTCTCTAGCAACGTCAAGGTTTTTGCAAAATTGACAACCTTTGACACGCCTTTCTTACGCTTATACCTCAGGAAGTTCAATCTGCAGTTGAAGACTCATTATTCTTTGTATGGTTCTTCACCCAATGTTATTTTCTACTAAAAATATCATCTATAGCGTTCAAAAAAGGATATGAATTTCTCTCCAAAAACCTACACCTTACCTTTACCAAAGGATTAGTTTAACCCTGGGCTCTGTCTGCCTTGGCTACGCTGGCTGCATGTGCTAATGTTCTTCCTTTCAAAAAAAAAAAAATTACTAGAACAGCCGCTCCAACTCGCTGCTGTTGAGTGATTGAAAATGTAATCGCCGTCCTGCATTGGAACGGAGGAGAGAGATCCTTTTAGATATTTTTGAAAGACTCATATAAACCATGCAAGCAGAAAAACAGAGCTCCAATGCTCCAATACTAACTGGTTGCTCAAAGAACACATAGAACACCGAACACTAGGCCAGCTTTAATATCTTATTCAGACATTTTTGATCCTTTTAGATATCACAGGTGATTGATGGTAAGTGATGGAAAATAGTAGTTCGTATTTATTATTAAAATGTCCTACAAAGCGTTCCAAGGTGCAATCAAAACTGGTCATAGAATTTTTCCATTGGACGTGGGAAGTTTCTCTTCGCAAAGAAAAGGAATTTAATAATAACCTGAACGTAGGAACCTAGACTCAAACAATTATTTGAATTTGGTCAAATTTACATATGGCGTCAGTACCTACAATCCTGGAATCGCTGCAAAGATGATAGATTGGTAAAGAGTAATTTAGAGCCGTTCAATTATAACTCAGAAAGGCAAAAGGAAGAGTACTAGGACTTTCAAGATTTTGCTTTCGAAATACCATTCTCCTTCAGAGGCAACCGAGAGTCAGATTTCATCAGCCAAGATTTCTACGATAGACAGCATTGAGCTTCCTTGTCCACTTGATTTGCCCTAACATTTAATCGTATGATTGTAATTTGGAAAGACAACAAGAGGAGCATTAACGCTTTGTCGTAACAGAATTGGAACACTTGGCGACCACAGAACTGGGGGAACTCCTTGGCTTCTGTAGGGCGACAGGATGGACCATCTGTAAACAACAACATGTAACATGGGGAGCTAAGGGCCAATTTCTGGCCTATGCTAATTTACAGCAAGTGGACCTCAGTACAATAATAATAACAATTGACGCTTTGTCAGAGGATAGCGGAATTTTGCCTGTTGCCGAGAATTTTCACGGGAGACATCACTGAGCATCGTTGTTAGCTGTTTTGAAGAAAATGAAAAGACAGTAAGAAGAGTAAGTGGATTAAATAATAGGCAAACCTTTTCAGGAAAGCTTGCGGGGATAAACCTTGATTGTTCGTAGAATCTTAATGACTGTAACACTCATTTATGTGACACTAACTGAGTGCTAATTTTTGCGACGTATGCTGTTGTTGTTGGGCAAAAGTTTACTTCGGAGCAAGAACAAAGATACACGATTGCAAGAACAAAGATACACGAGAAGAGGATCTGGTCAGAATCACGCTTGATTTTGATGATTTCCCTGAAAAAAACCTATCACAGCTACGTGGACTGATACGACACCAAGAATAAAAATTCAAAAAACACCGTCACCAAAGGGTCTCCTTCTTATCTTGACGGGACTTGATGAAAAATTGACGGTACTTGATGATAGCAGAGTTGGTACCATAAACATTGATCCAAATAAGATCGACGGGGCAGCAGAGAAGGAAGGCATAGGAAGGATAAACAGCTCTCATTAGGCTGATAAGGATACTTTAGGAATAGGCATCGTGTAAACTTCCGCTTGACTATTTCCAGAGAAGACACGACATAGGAATATCGAAGGGACCAGAAAACAGAACAGTACTCCAACAAAGGGCGAACAAGACAAATAAATAGTCGAATACAAGACGAAATGCAATTAAATTTAAGTACATGCCTTAGAATGAATCCGGAAACTATTGACGCCTTGGTAATCACATTCAAAATGTGGTTCTCAAATTTAAGTTTCGGGTCAAATTTTACTTCCTGGTCTTTGTGACTGAATACTTCAGAGAGCAAAGAATAATTTAACATATAGTTAAATATTAAAGGAAAATTGTTGAGGGAAAAGGTCATTTTATGACATTTCGTAATGTTAGGTTTTAAATAGTTTAAAGTGCACCAATTATTTAAAGCAATGAGGTCTGCCTGAAGGAGTTCACAGTCTAAATGGGATTTGACTATTCGAAATACTTTAAAATCATCAGCTTATAAGAGAGATGAGGAGTTAATTACAAAAGGAAGATCATTTATGAACAATAAAAAGAGAAGAGGACCAAGAATTGAACCTTGCGAAACCCCACTTAAAGGATAAAAAAGAGAAGACGAAGTACCAGAGAGACTTCCACGACAATGACAACCTGCTAGATCAGATGACAACCAAGTTAAAAGTGCACCTGAGAGAGCTTCAAGAGCTCCAAGAACTGCAAGCTTATGACAAAGAAGACGATGATTCAGATGATGTGTCAAAAGCCTTGGAGAAATCTGTGAAGATCACATCTATTTGTAGTTGGTTATCCAAAGCTCTTGCAACACTCTTCGTGAACTCATTAAGTTGGAGGTAGTGGAGTGTCCTTTGAAAAAGCCATGTTGCTCTGGTGCAATAATAGATGCTGATAAGTTTGAGAGTCGATTGTGAACCAATCGTTCTCGTAACTTTGGAAAGCAGGAAATCAAAATAATTACTAACTAACGTTGGAACACCGCTTTGTAATATTGGTACGATATTAGCACGTTTCCAACAGGTAGGAAAAGTACTCAAGCTTAGGTTTTAGAGGAGAGAGAGGGAGTAACTTATTGAATGGGCTAACAACGTCACAAAAATGTTTGGTAAACCATCTGGTTATTAAACAATTGACTTCAGTTTAATCTGTATAAATAAAAGATGTTGTAAAGGGAACATATTCGATATATCAACAGGATGTAAATTCTCAGCAGGAGGAGCAAAAGTTAGCGAAAAAATTGGGCAAAAGAGTCCGAAAGTTCCTGAGGGGAGAACACCTACACCGTTCCAATGGACTTTTCGAGGGTCGGAACAAGAAGCTTCTTTCAGTGACCTGATGTATGACCAAAAAGGCTTGGGATTATTTGCCACGACAGATCTTTCTAGACTGTTAAAATATGTCTTCATAGCATATTTGATTTCTTTCTTGACAAAACCATGCAACACACCAAAATTAGCCCTAGCTTATATTTAAAGACATGATGCGCCCTGTCTTTACCACGAAGGCCACTAAGCACTCACCTATTAAACCAAGTTCTTTTATTTAATTGATGAGGCCTCTGAAGAGGTGTGAAGCAGTATAAGGTCATAAAGAAATGCGTAAAATTTATCTAAGGCTACATCACAATTTAAGCCTGCAAAGAAATCCAACCAGTTGACGGAAAGCAGTTCAAGGCTTCATTGATGATGGCTTCATTGTTAGCTTTAAAGAAGTTAAACTTTGGAACGGACTGCGCTTTATTTTAACTAATTTAATCAACGAAGAAATCTGTGGTGAAGGGAGGATGATGACGATCAGAAGGCACATATGGATGTAAAGCTTGAGAAACAGATAAGTAGCCAACTTGAACATTTGAAAGAACCCGAAGAACAAGAGACGACCATTAGGATTGTAGATATGGGTAAATTGAGAAAGAGAGCAATGAGATAAAACATATGAAAGGGTTACAGAAAAAGGATTAAATGAGGAGATATTAGAAGCAGGATGAATCTTCCATTCTACGGATGGCATGTTGAAATCCCCGCAAGTCAATATTTTGGCATCTCTGGGTCTTGAAAATAAGGATATCTCATTAAAAAGGAAACGCAACGCAAAACTGGTTACGAAGTAAAAACATTGAAACATGAAGCCAATGCGGGTATGCTATAGTTAGCGAAAACGAGTTAGTTAGCCGTGTTATTCTGCCGGACTACAAGTGCTCCAGTTGTCTTATTTTTTTATACTGAAATACACATTCCTTAAAAATTCCCAGCGAACCAAAGCAAAGCTGGTATTTCATTTGAAGAGCTTGTTCCATGGATTAAATGGAACTAATTGATTCTCGTCGCCCAATCTTTCAACACCATGATGTCCTTTGTCCTTTGCCAGTCGTGATGCTAGACATTTTAATATGAAATTCATCAAATTCAGATAAAATTAATTGTAAATAGAAAACCAACTCGATTATTGTCTGTACAAATATCAAAGGCCTTGTTGAAATATTTACATTTAAATTAAGGATACGGGAAGAATTCATTCGGCATTTTATCCGTTAGTACAGAAATTTAAAGTCTATAGAACACCTAATTAAAGCTGTTAAAACTTTTAAGTGTTGCTTCTAGCAAATAATAAAATAACATGAGCCATACCGACTCGTGTCAAACGCCATCCACCCACGGCCATCATCTTTTATCTATCGCGTGTATTCTTATAATTTAATCAAACTGAAGCGTGCCGGGCAAAGAAAGTAATTGAAAAATAATTGCAGACGGAGAAAGGCAAATCATTCCGTGGAATTTAATTTCCGTCAATAAAACTCAATGGTATTCCACGGTCGAAACGACCTTGACGTTTAGCGTGCTTGACAACTCGAGCCCTGCAGCGTAGGCGATTGTGAAAACTATGGACTATCGAGTTCCAAAGGAGTTTTCTGGCTTCGAGTGCAAAAAAACTGAAACCACCCTGACAATGAGATGGTAGATAAATTGATTCGAAATATGATATCAAAGTGATGGCGTCACTAGTGTAACCTAGTGAAGCAATGGAGATTCAGGACGACTGTTAATTGCGTCGACTACTGTTTTATTACCAAAAATGAATTTATAATTAATCAACGAAAGGTTATTGCAGGGTCGATTGGACCTACACTTCTAGGAATTAAAGGGGCCCTAAATTTCGTTGCTAGCATGTTTATGCGATGGTAACTTCGCTTGACTGTCGCGTAACTTGTTGTACCATGTACAAAGACGCCTTTACCATAAAAATGGCGTGTTCTAGTTGTATTGAAATATTGCAACTCTATCATATGATTAAAGAAGGATTCTACATTGCAGAGTTCAGATCCAACTAATCCAATACCAATAAGAAATTCAATGCACTCAATTCTCCTAGTCCATTTTCAAAAATTGCCTCATCCTTGCTCCATTTCAGCTCATGCCACTGCTTCCAAAATTATCCTTCCCACTTTCGCAATTGGTGGGCGAGCCTGGACACTTGTAGAGCACAAAATTGTTTTGTTAGTCTATTCTTAGTATTTGCTTTCGTGGTGTGCCACAACTCTGGAGGGTGTTAATTTTCCCAAAGCTATACATCAAAGCGGTGCTAAATTGCGGCAAGTGATTTCAGTGGGTTGTAATCATATCAACATTGAATTCAAGACTGATTGTATGAGGTGAGGTGGAAAAGTCCTTGGTTGGATTGCGTAAATGATTTCTTTGAAAATTGACAAGCCAGAACATGCTGACAACTATGTTGAGAGAACTTCTCGAAAGAGGAGTGGAGGTGTTGAAGAAGACACGAGTGAAATTATTATACAAAGGAAGAAATGCGTATTATATGTTCCATCAATTTACAGTGTTATATGAAAGATGATGAAAATAGAAAACGATCCAGTCAATGATTTACATCATTTAGTTTGGCTCGTGTAGGAAACCGTGAAAAGTCAAGAATTTGTTCAACAGGATTGTGTGGGTATTTTGGAATTAATTACGAATTATTCTAAGGCAAGATAATAAAATTTGTTGATGCGCGTGTATAAGTTTCGCGTAGTGCTTCATAAGTTTGCGGTTCTAAAAATGAAATGTTTCGTGATATGTAAAGAAAAACGAATTTCATAAATATTCCATCAAATGATTAAAGACGTGTTAAAAATGATGAACAACACATCAAAATATTATAAATCCAATTTCCAGCCTTTGAGATTCGCGTCCAATTATTTAAGGGTATACAACTTTCAGTTGGCAACAGTTGGCAACTTCATTTAAGAGTATACAACTTTCAGTTGGCAACACTTTTTAATACTATTTACTATTTATGTGACAGCTAGCTGTCTTGCGTTTTAATGTTAGTTTCCATTCCATAGGATGATGCTTGAGCAACGTCTCCAAATTCCTCCGATTTATTTCGAAAGAAACAGTTCTGTTTGATAAACACATCGCGCACTCAGTCAATTTTACTGCCAACATAATCGTCTATCAGAATAATTAATTTGATTGACCATGGAACGCTTCCGCCCAAAGATTTCTCTAAGGAATGATGCGAATGCAACCAGATGTCGTACAGTAGGTAATGAAAAAAGTACATCTGTAGAGCGTAGTATCGATGAAGTATTCATTCGACATCGTGCTCAACAATTGAATCTGAGCCCATACACATTATGGAAGATTTTAAGAAAAAAGATCTTGGTTTGCGGGCTTACAAAATCCAACTTGTCCAGGAAAAGTTAATAAATTATTCGTAATGCTTTTCTTTTTTGATGAAATCGTGGCCAGTTACGATGTTGAACCCGCAGTTTTCTCAAAATTTTGTATCTAACAATGAGTGGGCGAAAACTTGGCACGTAATGTTCGGCCACATACTGGCAAAGATGAACAGTTAATAATATCATAACGCAAATACATACAACGCTTGCATTCCACAAATCTTAATCTAACGGTATTCCATCGAAAGATGTAGGATTATATTTGGAATGGTGATTTGCCTTGCATTTTTGCGTAAAACAAGGTTTCCTCTCTGAAAGCTTTGCGATTGCAAATTTACTTGATCTGTTTTCTATCTCAGTCTGAGAGAAGTTGCCCTAGAGTGTTAGTGCTGGAAATATCTACCTCGGTATAATGTCATGTGATACTTGATGAATAGAAGGTGAATCTCTGTGAGTGATAGTGAAAAAGTGTGACCAACGGTGATACTCTTTGAGGGTGTGGACTTGTTGATTCAACTTTGTAAGAATTATTACTTAGTTATAAGTTTGTTAGCTTCAAAGCGACAAATATATCAAAACAACAAACGCATAAGTTTTTCTTTTGTTCAAGTGCGTGCAAGTCCGAAGCGAACATTCTTTATTGTTCGTTTTCGTGTTTTTTGCACCATTAATTTTTAGCTGTCAGGTTGGCAGTCGGTATTGCTTGATAAGTCGATGGGTTCAAAATTCTGGGTTGGTTGGTTAGACATGATCTCCTTTGATATTTAGTCGAGTTATTGGAAAGCACTCGATTATGACACGAACACTTTGCAAATGACTTTGTGGATACAGCAGATTTTCGAAACTATCATGGTAAATGTTTTTCTGATCAGCTGAGAACTCAGGAGTCGTTCGGTGGAGCCTATTTTACTTCAAAATGTTGAGTATGAAACTTGTAGAAGACAATAAAAGCGGAAATTAGCCTGAAATGAAGAGAATTGTATTCAAACGATAAGCCACTTCATAGTGGACTTCTTGATACAACTAAGCAGGATCAGCCAAAGTTGAAACGGATACTATGCGTCAGATTCCAATGCCCTGATTTCCTCGAGTCGAGCGAAGCATTGGATAACAAGCGATCTAATCCACGTTGGGAGTCGAGTTTTCTAGCGATAGCTATTCGAAGCTGTGGCTTGAAAACTCGACCTGGGAAATGCGTTAATGCTTTCTTCAAAATGAGAAATGAATTGTAGGTAGTAAAAGGAGTGACCAAAAGGCAAATAGTTCGGATAGTTGTGAAATAGTTGGATACAAGAGGCCTGAAGGAATCCCGTCTGTTCAGGAACGCGATCGCTTTTCGGATGGTTTCTGTGAGGAGTTGCGTAGAGAATTCATTGTTTTGACTTCTTGACTATAACGAGTTCATGATGGAGGAGATCCAATACCGGGTCTTAAAAATTTCCGTGAATATCATGAGTGGAATTTTCCGACGCTTTTTAGAACTATTTCGAAGAGTTTGTCGGGCCAAATATTAATCCATCCTGATGAATGCAGCTAGCCATGCGGATATCATGAGTGAATGTGGAATCTATGAGGAATAGAGCAGCAAGCTCTATTCCTAAGTGAGAGTTGTTACGTTTTCCGATGTGTAGGCGACATAAAAACAAATATATATATATATATATAAATGAATTAAAAAAAAAATAACAATAAATTCTGAACATAAAAATAAATTGTTTTGATTAAGTTTCTAATATGTACTCATATTTTTAAGTTAAAAGAAAATTATACGAGATAAAATAGAACCAAGTATAAAGTTAAAATAAAAACATGTAGAATTAGATTTAAGTATTAAGAAAAATTTAGTTAAATAATATTAGTAACAAAAAAAATAAATAAAAAGAAAGTCTCAGTAAAAAAATGTCAGAAAGAAAAGGCTGAGAAAATAATCCTCAGTAGAAAAAAAAAACAAAAAAATTGTGACTTAAGTATTGAAGATATATATCAATTGTAAATTAAGTTTTGAGGATAATAAAGAGAATCAATGAGTATTAGCAGCTGTGTGAAGTGTTTAGCCCCAGAAGTCCCCGAGTCGCGAAATCTTTGAATGACAAAGCCCAAGAGAACATTTTGATTAAAATCGATGCCAAGAAAATAGTAAGCAGGCAGCAGGGATGGTTAGAGGTAGCGAAGCGGAATTCACGTGACATAGAAGGATCAGGGTTGTAATAATGTCCTAAAACCCTCACGCCCGCGCGGTGAGCTAGTCGGTTAAAAGTAACTTCCTTCGGCCGCCATTATGCGGCCTTTGTATTTTCAATTGAATCAATTTTCTGAAGCAACTCTAATGCTCGAAAAACGTGAAATTCGCTCGCTCTATACTATATAGTAATTAATATACACTGTATAGCGCACGTTTCGTCACAAACGACGCTAGGAGAGCTTCTGTTTACTCAATCGACTACACGCTGCATTTGAGGTTAAAGTACTGTGTTTTGATTGATATTTTTACTGTTGTTTTGTATAAAAAAGTGTTAGAAAGAGTAGTAAACTACAGTGGCTGTAAAGGCAGTAAAGCAAGTAGTTCATCGCAGAAGTGCAGCAAGATCAGCAACAGGCGTCCGCCTAATCCCCATTCATTTGAAACGATTCGGAGTACGTGAGCGCGTCATCAAAGAAATGAAAATTGAGCGATTTGAATAATGAAAGATATGTAAATAGTCATTTTTGTTACAGACTTAGTAACTTTTTTAGTGTTTTTACCGCTCTGGCTGACGCAGTTTCATGTAAACAGTGCCATAGTGAAGTGCGATTTTCGGAGGGAAGCAGACGCAAGTCCGCGTCTGCTTTCCTCAAAATTGTTAGTTGTCCGCGTCTGCTCAAAAATTATTGTTAGCTGCTCGAATCGCGGTGATGTCTCAATCAATAGCTGCCCAGTAATAAACGATCGAGCTTATGAGATCAACACTGTATTACTTTAGCCATGCAAATGTTAGGCATAGGGATCAATGGCATTAAAAAGTTCTGCGCGTTTATGGATCTCCCGAAGCCAGTATTTCAAGCGACGTATGATAATATTATTTAAAATATTGCAATAGCTACTGCACGTGTACGAGAATTCTGCATAAATAAAGCAGCTGCAGAGGTGAAGCAGAAATCTATGGAGCACAATGAAGTTGATGGGCTTACACTTTCTGGTGACGGTTCATGGAGAAAGCGAGGCTTTTCATCGTTATTCGGCTTAATGACTTTGATCGGCTGGTATACTGGCAAGGTACTAGATGTCTGTGTTAAATCTAAGTATTGCAAAGTGTTTGAGTACTGGAAGAAAAAAGAGGGTAACGCCGAATACGAGGAAGTATATGCCGCTCACGAGCCCAACTGCGATGCTAATCATCAAGGATCTGCCGGTAAGATGAAAGTCGATGCAGTAGTTGAAATATTTCGCCGCCCAAAAAATTGCATAATATTAAATACATCAATTATATTGGCGATGGGGATTCGAAAACATACAAAGGTATTGGTGACACAAAGCCCTATGGAGATTGTACGGTTGCAAAAAAAAAGAGTGTATTGGACGCGTGCAAAAAAGGATGGGCAGTCGTTTGCGCAATTTAAAAAAAATACGAAAAGTCTCGGCGGTCGCGGTAAATTAACAGGTAAGCTTATCGATGAGCCCACTATTTATTACGGACTAGCAATCAGGAGAAACACAAGATCTGTAGAAAAAATGAGAGATGAAATTTCGGTCACCTTATTTCATAAAATTTCTACGGACAAAAAGCCGCAACACGAGAAGTGCTCGGCCGTAGCAGCGTTTTGGCAGCGCAGTAAAGCGCTGGGTTCCCTGGCAACTTACCATTACAAGCCTGCCATGCATGAGGATGTCTTCAAGGCCGTAAAACCAATTTACAAAAAGCTCAGCTCCGATGACCTTCTTTCGCGCTACTTGGCTGGATACACACAAAATACAAATGAAACATTCAATGCAGTCGTGTGGTCCATCGCGCCGAAACATGTGTCGAGGGGCAAGGCGGTGCTCGATATCGCGACGGATATCGCAGTTATCTTATTTAATAATGGACTGTCGGTCCTTCTCCCCATCTACGACTCCTTAGGATTGACTGCAGGACCTAATATTTACAACTTCTGCTTAGAAACAGACGCCGAGCGAATAAAGGCTGCTGAGCGCTCAATTTGTAAACAATTTGACGTTGTAAAAGAGGCGTGAGACGGCCTTCTAGCATCAAGAGAGGGCGAGGAGGAGAAATCCACGATCTTGGAAGGCCAACTGTATGATGCTGGGATAGCAGAGTAAAGGTAAAAAAATTTTTATATAGTAAAATTTTGAAAATTCACAACTTTATAAGGTTTTGAAACTTTAAACGCGTTTATCTCGAAAGTTATTTTTTGAAATTTGGGGGAAACGAAACTCTTTCAGTTTTCATCCGATTGACTTGCCGTTATAACTGTATCTTCTTGATACGATTATCTAGTGAAGTACACACGATTTTAGCGATTGGTTTTGTTTAAAAAAAGTTATAAACAATTGAAGTCATTTTTTTGGGTCGAAAATGCAATTGTTTTGTTAAATGGTCGCCATTTTGCGAAAAATCGATATTAAACTATTATCTTGTGTACTTCACTAGCAAAACTCTTGGAGAAACTTGTCCGGCCGCCGAACGTCTTTTGTAACTTGTCCGCCGCCACTTTGTATTGAATTTAAAACAAAAAAATTTTGTTGCACTCCCGAAAAGTTGCCCTTTATATTGATATATTATTTAAAAAAGCTTTTTTCAAAATCCTTGAAAAAAAATCCTGAAAAAGGCTTGTTTTTTAGCCTTCACATAGGTATAACCCCTTAAAAACCGCGCGAATTGAAAGAACTGTCAAATATTTCTAATTCAAATTTAAAATTCTTAACAACGTACCTTGGCCAATAAATTCCATCTATGATGCTTTCTTTTCTAAACAGTAAAATAACAGACTAATAACGAGAAGCTTATTGCAACTGACAAAGCGATTACATTAAGGAGGATGAAGTCCTTAGCTTTCGCTATTACATTGAATCACAGATAGCTGTAAACAATGTGATTACTATGTTAAACGGTAGTTTAGTAACTATAATAAAACATCCAGTGAAAATAATTCATTTGAAAAAACTGAAAATTTTTATTTTTGTCCATAGATCGATGCACTGTGCGTCTCCTTGAATTTCTGCATTTCATTTTTATGTTATATTTTGCAATTCCGTTGGGCAAAGAATCCTTTTTTCGATAGTTCTCCCTTACGCAAAAGGCACGTTATACTCCGGTAAACGACACCATGGCACTAAATTTCCGTTGCCCGCTCTTTCGATGCGTAGGCTCTGTCCAACACTGGCTTTTCGGACTTATGGTGCACCCTTTATTTTCTCTCTACATCTTTTTGCAATAGGGTTGCATGGAGTAATTGTCAGATCAGTATAACCAGCATAATTGTTTCAGCACAAATGCGATGAAATTATTCAATTAACGTAGCACAATCCAATTTGTTTGCATAAATTCAGCAAATTTTAATTACAATCATTTAAGAGGAAAATTCAGTACGTTACGATGACTGCTCAGCATTTCGTGGAAAACTGGTCACCAAACGTACAATTTAAATTTATTTAGACGAAATGACGAGAGTTAAGCTTCATCATCTACTGTATTGCATTAGCAGCATCTTCTGCTCGATATGACTGGCATTAATTATCCCTAAGGATTTGAGCCATCGTACCAACTTAATTCAGTAGCACTAATAGCATTCAGTTGTACTACTAAACTCAAAATGAAATCATTTATACATAAATATTTTATAGGACATATAAATACACTTCAAGGATACTTTGCTAGCAACATAATGTGCTACTCATGGATAACATACTTGGATGTTTTCGGGAACAGGATCCCATTAAATGGATTATTGATCACACTTTTATATGTGCTGACAGCTTTTCTGGCGTTTTATGTGAGGATAAATGCATAATAAACAGCCTATTGGCAAACACTCTCCGCTTCCGCCGAAATATGGAAATCGATAGTATTTTATCGTCACAAAAAAACAACAGCGAATGTTTTCCTACTCGTTTCCACTTAGACGAAATGGCTGCTGCTATAAAATCAAATCAGTGTCATCAAAATTTTCACGATATCGTTCCTGCAATTGATGGCTTGTAATACTTTCAAAATTCACTCTTTGCCACCTCCTTGCAATATAACGTGTGTATTTTCCAAAAGCGATACCGAAAACCAAAAGTTTCCTCCAAAAGGAAATTGATAATGAAACGAAAGGACTTGCCATGCAAGTCTTTCTTTGCTTTGCTTTGTTATCAGAACCATTGTTCAATAATTTCGAAATTTAATCTAGCTCGCTCCCGACAAGTATCCGAAAATTCGGAAGATAGCATGAATTTTATTACCAATTAATAGTTGTAAAAGTTTTAATGAGAAGAACGATGTTAAATTTTAATTAAAGAATTTTATATGGATGCGATGGAAAAAAGATCTAATTTTTGCGTTAAATGAAATCGTTCCGACATCATCGGGGCCCCCAAATCAAAATCCTTAAGGAGAGGAACTTTTTATTTTTCCAATAATCCAAGTAGAAAAAGTTCTGCAGCTACGAACATTTTGTTGAACTTTATAGCATAAAACATTCTTTATATGAATGTGTTGAAAACAAGTCCAGCTTTTGTGATTTATTTAATTGTTGTGTTTTTCTCTTGAATTCAAAAATCTAAAATAAATATTTCAAACGCAAACTGATTTTAATCGTAACTATACTAGGCCTACAGTGGATTCAGAGAGAGTGAATTAATTCTTTTTAATAACGAAAACATCATTGTGCATCAAAAACCATTCATGGAAATTTCAACCCTTGAATACATTATATTTGTAAACATGCATTTAATAAATCCATTGAGTAAAAACTTCACAGGATTCTTATTTTAAGTAAGAAAAGTGAGTAACTTGAAGATTTTCAGGTCGTGCAATAATAATAAAAGTAATCCTTTTCCAGAGCTCCCAGTTCGGGGTGACAAAAGAGAATCGCATAGTAGCCTGTTCTCCATATCGATTGTTGGGGAACAGAAAGTATCCTTGGGCAAAGAAATCGGATACGCAAGTTAACAGAGTAAATAGTTTAACGGTGCAAAGAAAACTCAAAGTGCCTAAAGTGAGTACATGCCACCAGTAGGCCTTATTTGACAGTCTCTAAAACATACTCATAACAATGGGGTTCCAGTTCCACAAAAATTTATAGGATATCAAGCCACAAATAGTTGTGGCGTAGCTCCATTTCTGGCCAACATGTTTCAGCCAGGATAAACTTTCCACCATGTAGAGGTTGACAGAAACCCTTCATGGGTACTCTTAGAACGACGTAAAGATCGAACCTCAGCAAAGGTTTTCGTAGAAGAAAGTCCTGCTCCAATAACAAACCACGTTCCTATTAGGATGAGTTGGTAATCAAATAACAAATAACTATAATGTCAGTTACGGTGCAAGAAGTCGAATCCCAAGAATCTGCAATATATAAGCTAGAAATGTATATCTTGACTCAAAGCCGTCATTGAACGACCCTGTCCAGAAGTGAAGGAGATGCCAATCAAAAAAGAGAATTCACATGAACCTTGAAGGTCATTACGTTTCGCCCTCAATTCTGAGATAACATCAATGTGATTTGAAAGCTTCTGAGTACGTACAAAATCTATGATAGCAGTTTTCCGTGGTTGAATATTTCTATAAGCGTTTTCGCCTTATTCTGTTGAAGCGAAACTGGAAACTCGCAGACTCCGGTAAAAACCTGCACAAAAATATGATTAAGAAGAGAATATTGACAACTATAAACTGTATCTCAAGTTCCCAGCCTATTTCGAAAAATACAAACACGCACACGTTTAAAATCGAATTTAACCTTCAAATTAAAAAAGTTACATTTACACTAGCTGGTACGGTTTTTAGACCAATTATTTCTATGTTAAAAACTCAGATGCAAAGGGCAAATATCAAAATCTTATCATCTGTACAGTTTAGTCGTTTGTCAAGATTCAGTTGATGAGCGCTGGTTTAGCTTTGCGTTCTTGTACCCACATGGTACCCACATCGTCATCATGGTCTCGTATGCAAACCCTCGCATGGCCACCCTTCTTTGCATACGAGACCATGATGACGATTAAACATACCAGCTAAGCGCTTCGAGAGGGGACCCATCTACACTAATGTCAAAGTGGTGAAACCCTCGGGAGAGTTCTCTACAGGGAGACAGAAAAAGCGCCAGCAGTTTCATAGTTGTATTACGATTTTAAGGTTCGGTGCGGAAATATTCGTGTCTTACACGAAAAATGAGTAAACATTTACTAATCCGCATAAATTCCAAGTATTTTGATTGAATACCGTTAGGTCAGGAGTTTATTTGAAGCGTTAGCACTCATTATACTGATCAGCAGACGTTCACGAGCAATGGATAGCATCAATAAACTCGGTAAATGGGTTCCACACGATTTGAATGAACGTCAAATGGAAAATCGCAGTCACTTGTCAAATGCTGCCTCAGCGCCACTAAAGGAAATCATTCAACGCTATCGTCAACAAATAGTAAATTTAAACCGCGATTAATCGAAAAACTACCGAAATGGGCCAGAAGACGACAAGGCGCCCTCGCGCACAGCAAAACTAGAGAAAGTCACAGTGGATGGGACATTATTCTGCACTCACTGTACTCCCCAGATTTGGCCTTATCTGTCTATCACCTCTTCCCATTAATGAAGCACGTGCTCACACAGCAGCACTTCAGTGATTTTAAGGAAGTTGGAAAGTGGCTTAACGAAGGGTTTGCCACAAAGACAAGCACTTTTTCTGACAGGGTCTTCATAAATTACCTGAAAAATGGCCGAAATTTAAAGAAGCCGTTGGCCCATATTTTGAATTCTTAAGAAAATCACTTTTTTTTATTATCAAAATAAAACTGGGAAAAACTTATGCGTGCACTTGGATCAGATATTGTTCGGATCAAACCGAAGGGAACAGGACTAGAGTATATGCACCCGGCACCCACCCAAACCCGACGGGAATCAATATATGCTCAGTATTTTTCTGGCTGCCGTCTATACCATTACTATAAGCGTTCCACTCAGGATAAAGAGAAAATACAAAGGCAAAACTAAAGCTATCCTATCTAATAGCCAACACCCTAAAGGGAATGGAGAATGGCTCGGGATTCCTGTGATGCTTTCAAGAAGTTCAGTGCGGGCGAAATAGGTACTCCAACTGTGTACCGAGGCACGCTGCTATCGAGGGTACTGATTAGATGGTTCAATAAGCGAAATGAGAAGCTTCGATAGCATTTATCAGGGTTGAAACATTCAGTGTAACTAGAATGAATTCCATCAACGAGACCCTAAAGGAAAATGAATTTAGAGAATACAATAGGATCTGAAGTAAACTTCAGAGGGCTTTGAATGTTCCAGCTTATCCTAAACGAGAGCTGTGACGGGTTTCGAGCGTGCAATACTGACGGGACATTCTCTGACTGACTTCTCTGGGACAACTCTGGGGTCATCTCAATAAAATGGGTTTGAAGAGGAACGATGAATGAAGATCCTGCAATCTTGTGCAGGACACACCATTGTTTCTGTTGGGAAACTGCAGCGTACAGTGCCGAAAGAGAAGAGACAATTTAAAAAGCTACTTCCTTGTCAAGGAGGAATTCGGACGCCGGCAGCTAAAGGAAATTGTTAAATTTCTCAAAAGTATCGATCTGCTTGAGACGCTTTAGCTGAATCGAAAATGATGGTACAACAAACTTTTAAACATTGACGTGAAAAAACAACATAACAAATAATACTGTGTGTACTGTATGTATTTTGCGTTGTTTAGGACTTTTAAACTAGCTTTTATTTTTCAAATTTTCATTCCAAAATGCTATGTTTTCAATATTGATAGATATGTATTACGGGAGCATATCTCTTCAGTGTCGATTATTTTCTGCTTCTTACTTAATTATTGTCTTCTAATTCAAATAAGTCAAAAGTAGAGAAAGAATAGGTTTTAGAGCCTTGCATCTGGGTTGAAATACAAATAACACGATTCGCTTCTAACGAATCCGAGATTAAAAAATGAACAAAGACACAAACAGGAAGGACGAAGCAATAAACAAACAGATAATTTCGTATAGATTCGGGCTGTAATATTGGACGACCCAACAACATCTTTGCGAACGGAGATGACACTGATAACACTGATGACCAAAAGCTCTTGCAGGCAGGTAGGGAAGGGGAACTTTAAGGCTGAAGATATCAAAGCATATCTCATCTAAATTTTAGGGCAAATAAATCCTGGTTACATCGATAATACCAGCCCACTTCCTTTCCTTAAATCCCCTTAAACTCTCAAATTTTATACCTAAATACAGAAAATCGAATGTCACTCTCGGAACCATTTCTACGCAGCTCGAATAGTGAAAATTTGGAGGGTTTATGAGGACTCCTGGACCAGAATCATCAACACTTTATGCTCGATAGAGTTCTTCCGGCCGTCTACAAATTTAGTCTACCACAGCTTTCTAAACAACCTTCCAGTCATGTGGAAAAATATGCGCATAAAAGATAGTCGACATGCTCCCGAAATGCATATTACACTTCTCATCGGAAACTAGAGGGGTCAATGCATGGTTAGAGGGGGAGTAAAACTCATCGAAAGATATTGTAACCACTAAAAAGCGCTAACAGTCTGGAAAGGATTCACAAAGAAAGATATACAAATACCCAATGCAGCAAATAAAATGAGCTTTGCAAGATAGAGAGCTTAAAAATTAGAAGACGATGTTTAGTGGAGAGATCGCAATGGCTAGGTTTCTGAGGATGCGGGTGAAAGTAATTCCCGATCTAACGGCATTCGACCAAAACTATATCTGGATTGGTAAATTTTTTTTCGCATTACGCGTAAAACAAAAATATCCCTCTAAAAGCTTTTGCGAAAACTGGCTAAGAATCGGAAAAAATATGAATATATTTGTGCGTTTTCTATCTCTTTCTGAGAGAAACCACTCGAGAAAGTTAGCGTTGAGTGTATTTACGCTGTGGCATGATGAATTACAACGAATTTCGTCAAGTTAGAAATCTAGCTTCGACAAGCATACTCGTGGTCAACAGAAATCGCTGAACAACGATGGATCATACCATCTTGGCAAGACGCTCAACAGACTCGGGCCGAGATTGAGACATGTATATAGGTTGAGGTTATATAGGTAAGCCAGAAACTTTCCTGGGTTGATCAAAACAATAAAGGACGGTTGCTGGTAGAATTTCATGGCCAACGTAGACCAACGAAGACAACGAAGAAGACCAGTGAGTTCTGGGCTTGAAACTCGTTATGCAAAAGAAAAAGAACAAGAAATTCGGTAATCAAAGTGGGACCTGTTTACAAGGAACGGACGAATCGAACGGATGTATAAAAGATCGGGCAAACTAACTCGAAGTAGCAGCATGTTAGGTTCCTGAAATTTAAATCGTTACGTGCGTACCGGTCTCGAATTATTTCACATTTTGATTTCGTTTCGATATGAAGAACCTGAAAGGGTGCAAGAAAAGTTTAAGTTATGATGCACAATTTTACAAACCTAGCATCTCAATTATCGAGAAAATTCATAAAAATAACAAAAATTTTAGGACATTGCATTTGTATTAATGCCAAGTTTGTTATATCATAACATCTAATGTGATTGCTCAGGTACTATCTGAAGGTTTGCAGTGTGATCTTTAAACGAAATAAGGACGAGGGGGGATGCTAATAATATAAGTTGTTGCTCCTGTTCTTCTACGGTTAGCTACGGTGGACTTGAACTGACGGTCGTGACTGATATGGTTAGTAGATGATGTTGCATCCCCAGTTGCTGGAGGTGCTGGGTAGGATTTCAGATGTGAAGTCTGGACTAAACTTTATTCTAAATAAATTTGCAATCATTGTTCAGACAAAGAAGAAGATACCTAGTGAATGAAACGTTTAGGTCATAGGCTTGGGAAACTGAGTAATCTTTAAGTATTTTGTGGACTGTTGGTCAACATTGGGGAACCTTGTCCAACAAAAATTCAACTGTTGACAATGGTCATACAATGGACGATTTTACGCGGCAAAGGGATCAGGCGTGAAGTCCTGAGCAAGACAATGCACAGGAGAAGGCTGACACTGCTTATACAGTTGGCCGACAGGATTAAGGCCCCGAAAATGGCATCAGCATACCACACTATCTCTGAATGTGTGGAGTAGTTAATAGCAGTGTTGATACCAATCATCTTCTTTGCTAGATAACATGAATGGATCTGATAACGAAGACCAAAGGGTGATAGACGATGCACTTTCGACGAGTTGAAACATTTGTTCTAGGATTAACTAAACAGGAGATGAACCGGACGATCGATGGCTAAAGAACAGTTAAAAGCACGATACATCGACTTCTATCCAAACTCGCTATTCAGCGGTCTGTTTTTTAATGGGGAAAAAAGTTTTAGTGACTTAAAGCTGTTATAAAGTGTGAAAGAGACCTATCAGTGAAGTAATGTGGTAAACTTTTCCGGACCTGGTTTCCTTGTTGACAGGAGAGGCGTTTAGTCGAAAGACAAGTTGATTCGTGCCACTAGGAGTCCTTGGTTTTCATGGTTTTCATACCTCTTTTTTTTCTCCTTCTTCCTTTTACCTCCTCCTCCATATTATTTTAGTAGTTCGTATTCGTAGATTGTTTAAGGCTCGAATCAACTAGCTAATTCAAAGTTACCTCGAAAAAAGTATTTGTTAGAGTAATTTATCTGATCTTATTATTATGAAATTTTCACGTTTTTCCATTGACTGAAAGGCACTGATTAATCTAGAAAAAGTACCCAAGTAGCCATGAATTCGCATTACATCAAAACCACATTAATTACATTATACAATTGCATATCGTACTTCGCATAGGCTTGCATATAATCAACGTTTCAGCTGTTTTTAGAGAGTAATCCAAGACTCATGAAAGTATTATTTTTCAGTTTTTAATGTTATTATATGTTCATGCAAGTGCGCACTGCTCACTTGCATTGACTAACAACTTGACTAGCAGTCAAGTTATGAGTTGACGCTGTTGATTACAAAATGTGGAACACCAAGATACAAAGATGAAGATCTACGTATGTCAGTCAAGGCCATGTAAAAGATATATTTAACTGAAATCACATATTCAAAATATAATACACGTTTGCTGGTTTTACAAGACGTCTTCCGTCAATTAACAATGCGTACTATAGGAGCATCCAGGATATTTATACACTCATTAGAAACCTTATAGTAAAATGTTCAACTGAGGCATTGTCTGGTCCGCAGTTTTTAAGGACTAAGAGAATCCTTTCAAAACAACACAAATTTTTGCAGACGAAGATGTTATGATGTTAAAGCGGAGCCTATAAGCTTCTCTGGAACGCAAGTCAAAGTATCCACTAGTGCAGGACAATGAAAACATGCAATGCATTCAATGAAATGCACATTGAAAACATAATTAAGGCACGAAACGATTTTTCAAAAGGACATCCCATCATAGCTTATTACTGTTGGAACGCAACATGAACAAAAAATATCGGTAGATAATGCCGGTACATGTCATCGTATTTCAGGGATTTCATGTTCAATACTGAGTTACAGTTTCCGATGCATTGGAATAGATAAATGATTGGTCAATTTATCACATTAATTTGAATCAATCGATATTTTCAAACAAGTACCCAATTGTCCTACTTTCGTCGTACACTTAATTCTCATATTATAGTCCAATAAATATCAAACATGTCACATTTTCATTATCGAAGTAAAATGCATCAATGCATATTCAATGAGTCCTTATCATTAATTAGAGCTCATTACAAAATCTAGTCCTCGCTTGGGAAAATATGAACTGTTTTTGTTTTTCCGAATGGCTTTGTGCCAGTGAAGCTCATTGTTTCCGACAATATCCACAATTTTTTGTTCAAAGCGTACATTCATTAATAATTTCAAAAAATTTTGTTACGTAAAATAGTCATTCAATTATCAATGCAAGCTTGGGAAAAATTAGGAATATTTCTTTACTTAATTAATATTATTAAGTAATAATGTAGACTTTTTAAAGGGACATTCAAATTACGCGCCATTTTCTAAATGTCTGGCTGACAGACTGAACGACACTGAACAAACATACTTTTTGACAGTTCAAAAGTATTGTGAATTAATTTTCACATACTAGTCGCTTTAAGTAGCTGCTCAAAGGAAAATTAAACAATCGTTTATCAAAGTGTGGATAAGGATGAAAAGATCTCAAATTACCGCCGTTCCAATTCTCATTCATGCTGACTCGGTGCGGACTCGTGCTGACTTCAATTGTGTCAATGTAAGCCAAGAACATCCAGAAGATTTTTATATCAACTTATTTAGCCTTATGGGGCTTATTTTAAGGTTTATGGATTGGTGAATAAGCAAAACATACCTTATTATGGGCAGGAAACTGTAAGAATCATTACATCATCATATCATTCAATCATTAATCATCATAATTTTGCGCTGAAAAGGGAAACAAGCTCTCGCATTCTTCGAGCCATTCGCTCGTGGCATAACGGTCATGGCTTGTAATTTTCACCACCGCAAACAGCACATACAAGGCTCGTGATATATTCTTACTATGTCTTTTAAAGAAACATCCTCCAAAAATGCTTTGAAGAAAAAAAAATTTCGTGATGAGAACAGTGGGACTTGTGCTGAAAATTCCTTTGAAAGTGACAGTATTGACACTATACGTATAAATAATAATAAACGTTTTGTAATAATTGCATCTACCATGATGTTTGCATCAAGTTTTTTAACTTATCAAATCTTCCAAAAATATTTAAGACTTTACGGGGCGCTGCCACTAATATTTATGTTTATTATGCCCATAGTTGAAGGTTGAGGGGTTAAGAGACGCTAATTGGCGTCTTTTTCCAAGTTATAAGGTTTGAAGGCCATGCCAATGAACAAAATTGTTTCAAATATTTATTTAATATTTTCATCTTGATGATTGTCCTTGAATTTATAAGAGGGAATTACATTAAAATTAACTGAAATCTATTGCAAAAAACGGTCCTTATTTTAGCGAGAAAATTAAAGGAAACATGAGAAAATGAGAAATTAACGAGAAAATGAGAAATCGTTGAGAAAATTAACGGAAGCATAAAGATACTACCTTATACTACTATGTCCTGTCTATGGCCACATCCATTGAACTGCCAAGAGTAAGGCAACATACCGAACTAAATGAGGACGACCAAGTTGAACCTGCAGAACAGCAGACCAGCAACAGCAGTTCCAAATGACAAACGTGCGGATCGAGGTACCTTACAGGTTCACTTGCCAAGGAAGCTTAACAAAATAATAGGAAAGTGGAGGACAAAGGTTCGGCAAAAGTAGAGAGAAAATGAGGCTCCGATATAGTGTGTCGATAAAAGATTTAATTCTCCTCCCTCAATGAAGTTATTGTTTTGCTCTTACAGACGTGACAATAGTGGTTGAATAGAGGACGAAAGGCGAACCAATCATTTCGGCCAAAAATGATTGTCAAATTCATGTCAAAAATTTGTCTCGTACGACAAAGTATCAAAGCTTTATTCTGAAGCGAGGCACTGAATCCCTGGAGGTAGCTGAATACATATGGCACACCTTATTCCCTTTATCCGTTTGGTTGCTCATCCACTTCTAACTTCGATACAGGGAACTCAAATCAAATCTTTATTAGCTTGATTAGGGTGGTAGTTTTTCATGTCAATCTACTCAAAATCGAAGCAGGTTCGCAGAAATTATATCTCGTTGGACCAGGACTAGCGGATTATTTTCGAGGTCCAAGGGGATCATATTGTTGAATCAATTCAAAGAAAACAGATTGGAGAACATTGACTGATAAATTGAAAGATTGGCTGAAACGCAGGTCACTCTCATTTTCCGAATGCATTACGAGGTTGCAAAATCTTCAGGTAGCAAAGTATTGATGCAAACATGGCTATTGTCAGTTATTCGACGACTTCAAACAGAAGAAGTTGAAGATTTGAGTAAGAGCCGGCTCAAAATATTTCTGCATGCCAAAACATCCTCATTTTAGATACTGATCAGTTTCAAGAAAGGGACACCGGTGAATTAGATGCACACTGTGCTCTCTGCTATGAATATAGATCAAACTGACAACCACACTCACATCTAAGTCTAAGAAGAGACATGTGTATAAGACATAGGGGGATGTTCCACAGAAAAATAGCTCATATAGGGGAAGGTAGAAAATGGCACTTTTGACTATGAAGAAGCATGTGCGTAACACAGCAAAGGATGCTCCTGGACAGCAAACTTAGAAATATAGGGGAAGTTAGAGAATGGAAGACTGGTGTTTCAATCGTACGGACTTGAAATTATACTCCCTACTCCCTGCATCTATATGCACAGAGTGATCGTGTGGTGACTGGCACAACATGAAGTCCAAAGTTTTTTTTTATAAATACCTGCTTTGATGAGGCCAAACATGACAGTGTCTGTAAATTAGAATTGAGATTCGTCAGTAACTATCCCCCATTATATCGAAATGACCCATTCCTTGCATCGAGGATCTCCAACTTTTATACTGATATATATTGTAACTCGCTTTTCTCTCTGTTAGAGACAACGATGTGATAACGAGCTTTTTCTGCTGTCAGAGACAACGCCAGCCTTATGCACCACTGGCCACCTCAAAACTCATCGAAGAGGAGACTTTATAAGCTTGCTGATACATACCGAACGGGGCTTGCCAACTATTCGTAGTGGTTGAATGCATTTCGACGAACGAATCGTAAGGACATTCAATCCTATTGTATTGTATAGTAAGCTATGTATTCAATAAAAATCTTAGTTCTAGTGTTTTAGTAAGATTGGGAGTGTTATCGCCTGTTCATTTCAATGGAATCGTTACTTCAATCCAGCAATAGGAAATAAATTTCCATCAACCAAAACTGTACGCCCTGGGCTAACCCGCAGTATAGTAAAAGTAGTTCATGAAGGAACAAGAACCGATCCTAGATATGATCGGTTCGAGAAGGGTCAATACCCTGAGCCACTAAAAGCTGCGATTGTAATAATCCTCAACATAAAGATAAAAACGATTATGAAAGCAACCTCCAGGGAGCATCAGATTATAACATACATGGTCAGGAACAAGAACTAAGACTCATAGAAGTAAGGAGAGAATAACCGCGTGAAGCAGGATACTACAAATTGGAAAGTGAAAAGTGGCAAATTGTCCAGTATTTTAGCTTTGAAAAGAGTGCAAACATAGTCATCAGCGGAAACTCTAAAGCTGATGAGGAACCTGGACTCGGAAGTTAGTTACATTTCATCCACAACTAAAGCTTTAGCTTTCGCAAAGGTAAAAAGTAATACCACAATTATTTTCTATTAGATATTTTTTTAATGGTAAAAATGGCGCCACGAAAATACCAATCAGCCTTAGTGGAAATTTACAAATTCTAACGTAGGTTTATTTTAGATGTATAGAACTTTGAGTTTGCAGCACTTTTTAATGCTACATATGAGGTGATAGCTGTCATAAGTCGTGTAGCGCATATTAGAGAAACCATAATAGCTGCAGAGCGGAGTATCGATGAAGACCCAAGTGAGTCCGTTCGACATCGTCCATAATTTAGATGGGCACAGGCTTCTACATAATGAAATATTTTATGAAAGGATCTTGGTGTCGGGCTTACACAATTGAAGTTGAAGAAGTGCAGGAATTTAAGCCGGACGATCACCGAGCATGGCGTAGATTTGGTGTATGCGCTGAATAACAAATTGCTGCAAATCCCGAATTTCAACGATATTAAGCAAAACTGCCACATTTGAAGTGATGAGCAACCACAGGTGGTTATCCAAACACCGTTAGATCTGGCGGAAGTGACTGTTTGATGTGCTTTATGGGCCGGTGGAATCATTGGTCTATATGGCTTCAAAAATAAAACTGGAAATAACGTTACAATAAGATAACATTATGCCGCAATGCAGTTAAATCTGGATAGTGTGACATGCCATACAGCTTCTGCAACTATCGACTTATTGAAAGTAGAATTTGATGAGCGCATAATTTCTCGTTTTGGATCTGTGAGTTGGTCTGCAAGATCTTGTGATTTCACACCGCTGGACTATTTCTTCTGGGCCAACATTCGCCGCGTTATTGGTAAGATACGGTCCCAATTATTGGTTAGAGTGGTCGAAAATCGTTTCGTTTGGACTCCCTTCGCGCCAGTCATGGTGCTCCCATGTCCGTATCGATTATATACGGATTAAGTCATATGCAAATAAAAATGGCGGAGAATTATCTTTCCATTATAATAAGTTTCACGAGAATCAAATCAAGAGATACAGGCCGTCCCAGGGGGGGGGGGGGGGTTAAATAAGGTAAGATCCCCTGAAACAAAAGAAAAAGAGATTGAAAAGAACAGACGAACTAGCATATGAGATTTCAGCTGATTTAATTGCAGTAAGCAATCGTGCAGAATCGAGTCATTCTATGCTATAATTTGGAATTTCAGGCTTTCAAGAAAACCTTCATTTCTTCGTTAGATTATATAGCGTCGTATCCTGTTGTTTGATATAAGTTGTATAATTAAGCATGCTCCAACTTAGATTTCAATTTAACGAATATCAATAAAATTTCGTCTCTTGGAACTTCAGTTCTAATAACACTTTTACCACGCTTGTGACAGCTTTACTTCAAAAAATACACTTCAAGGAGCATAGTCAAAGATTTTTTTGCGTGTTCAGCAAAGATTATAAATTTGATTATTTTTTGTCTTTTTTGCTTAAAGATTAAAATTTTCAATTTCCGTTTTTTCCTCTTCTTTGTAAGTGAAAGGTTCAAACATCGCTAAAAAAAGAAGCGTTTCAAATTTAAATTTATTAGGAAGATTTTCGTTGATGCGTGCAATATGAATGATATTGTCACATTCTGTTGCCCAAATAAGGTGTGACCAAAGCGGGTCAAAGTCAGATTCATATAAGTTTAATAGGAAATATAAGAAACCCATGCAAAGACATAAACTTGGCCTGAAATTTCAGAAATGCCTAAAGGTCTCAAATTAAATAGAAAACCTAATAACACCTGACGAAGAACAGAAAAGGCGTAAGTACCTAAGTGCGGTTTCTAGCATTTGGCAATCTACTTTTGGTTAACATGATTGGGTATTCAAAGGGGGGAAGCATGCCGAAAAGGGATGATATGACGACAAGGAAGAAAGCGTGGAATACTTCCTTTCCGAGCCTATTTTTACAGCCCTTCCAACGATTGGTGTGCAAGCACGCAGTTGAGCTTGTAATACCTTGCAAACACCAAAGGAGGGGGGGGGGGGGGTTTGGCTTCTGTTGTATGAAAAAATGGACGACATGTGAAGAATGAACAACATGTGGGGAGATTATTGCTAATGCTTCGCTATACAGAGTCCAACAAGTGATCACCAAAAGTAATAGTTAAACTTTTAACTGTTTTCGAACACGGAAAACGAAAACCCTTGATACACAAATATAGTTAAGAAAAGATTTAAACATACTTCAATTACAACGCGCTAAACTCTAATACCACCTTGACCAAAAAGTTCCCGGAATCACCACGGTGTGGTGCTCTCAGTCACCCGATTTGAATTCTGAATTTAAAAGTAAATGGCATCCATCTGTCATTGACATTCTATCGGAAATTTTTACCTATGCCGAAATTTTATTCTATAAAATTTTATTTTAATTTAATTTGATACCTTGATATTTGTAAAAGTGACATCGTATTGAGTACATCTGCGATCTTGCGTGTTTTCGATTTAGTACAATTATAAAAATGGAATTGAATTTTCAACCACGAGTTTGTATTAAATTTTGCGTTAAAAACGGTTTCAATGATGTGTCGGCATTGCAAAAATTAGAAAAGTATTTCGGCAACGGTACTCAGACGAAAGCAGTCGTTTATCAGTGGCACGAACGTTTCAGAAGTGGCCGTCAGTCCGTGAACGCAGCAGCAGACTATCGACAACGAAAACCGACGAAAACATCAATAAAAGCAAAGCATCGATAACTGTAGATCACAGATTAAAAATTAGAGGGATAGTTGAGGAGCTGGACATTACTTTTGGATCCGTTCAAGACATTTTGTTGAATGATTTGGGCCTCAGACATGTCGTTGCGGAGGTGATGCCGAAAGTCCTCAGTTTCATGCAAAAGAGGGACAGCGTTGTTGTCGCAAGACATGGTTTTTAACGCCGAACTCGACCCAACACTCTTCAAACGGATCATTACTGTTGACGAGTCGTGGATTTATGAGTATGACACGAAATCCAGACATCAAGCGAGTTAATGGTCCGCACCAAATGAGCCGCGACCGAAGAACCATGTCATTTTCAGTCGAAAAAGGAGACGATGATCCAAGTTTTCAGGGATTTCAAGGTTGTTGTGTATCATGAATTCCTTTCATAAGGCCAGACTGTCAACAAGGAATATTCTTTGGGCGTTGTTAAACGTTTGCGTGAAGCAAGTCGCCAAAAACGACCGGAATTGTGGACAAACAACTCGTTGATCTTGCACCACGATAACGTACCGTCGCACAATGCTATCGTTATCCGTGAACATTTGGCTAAAAATGAAACGAATATCATTCAACAACCAACGAATTCACCTAATTTGGTTCCCTGCAACTTTTTCCTATTAGGTGGACTCAAGAAACCGCTCTGCGGAACGCGTTGCAGTACCCGAAATGAGATCATGGATAAATTGAAGATGGCTCTGATGGCGACACCGCAAAGCGAATATAAAAAATATTTTGAGGATTGGATCCTGACATAAGTGCGATGGTGTCGATGGAAAATACTTTGAAGGGAACAAAATCGATTTTTATTCATAATCTTGTATTTTGAATTTCCTGAACAAATTCCGGGAACTTTTTGATCAAGATGGTATTCCTTTTCACCCTAGAACGAATGTTGATATCTGGGAAAATGACACCTTTTGATCTTACAATTCGCGATTTCCAAACTAACATTTCTTTTTCAGAATCTTTTTTTAATAAAGGAGCCTTTAAAACCTTTAAAACTAGAATAATAGATTCAAAAAAATCTTTTCATCGATATTACGCACACAATGAAAATGAATGTAAATCAATTTTATTATTTTGCACTTGAGCAAGCCACCAAAATGAAATTTTCCGCACCACTAAATGTATTGTTTTCAAATTATCTAAACGCACGGCGGACGCCCCAACAAAATTACATCGTCACTAAGGATACTACGATGAATGTACGAGATACGTAAATCCTACAACAATCTACAAACACCTACTAAACGTTACAAAGGAACTACGCCTACAACCGCACAAGCCGCTCGCTTGTTTTTGCTATCAATTGATAGAAAATACGCGAAGGTCACACTCAATTCCTTGACTTTTTCCTCAAACAGTTGTTACTTTCGCCTATTTCCAAAAATAATGTCCTGCTTGTTCCTTCTCTTCCGGTTATGGACGGTGGACGGCATGATTTAATTTCGGCCGCGTCGAATTACTGCAAAGGTAGTTACGTACATTACGAATACTATTTCTGGCCATCTTTAAGACGTAATTGAACTCCAACATGGAGGCCGACGTGGTCTTCGCCAAAGGCGGAACACTTCTTCCCAACCTTCTATCGCGATTGCGAAGCGTGGCAGCGCCACACGAAGTAATTAGTAAAACGACACTAAAATGGAAGCACTTGTTGGGCAGGTAATTATTGCGCACTGAATTAATGATCCTTTTTGCATAGTCGAGGATAATCTAAAAAATTTGTAAATGGAAAGAGTTGTTTATGAGTCTGTTTATTTGTAAGCAAGCTCCTTGTGATTTAAATTGCTAAATATTAGGCGAAAAGTCCTTTTTTTGCCTGAAATATTCTAGGCCATACTTTAGTATGCAGAGAATCTTATCAAAAGTATATTAGGGTTCTAGGCTTGTAGAATAAATTGTGAAATTAAAGTCGGATCAGAATGGAGAAAAATTAAATGGCAGACAACCAAATTTAATTGAAATCATTGTTACTATTTCAATAGGTCACGATGAATGGCATTGAAGCTGACCTAGAATTTCGCAGAGCATTAGGATTACGAAAACATTTTCAGAGAAAATCCAGAGGCACTCTTCAAACGAAGTTATGGCTATTCAATGAGCAAATCGAGGCTACTAATTGAAGCCAAATAGCATATAGAGCGCTCTTCTTCGAAATTCCAACAAGACATTTTCGTCACTGCTTATCTGCTTGACCACCAACATCCTACGCAACTGACCTTTATCCCGTCACACACAGCATATTCATTTCTGCCAATAAATATCAAACCATATGACCTACATCCTGCAGCCAATTTCCATTAGGATAGTCTTTAATTTCCACTAATGCTTTTTTGCCGGAAGGGATTCATGGCTCGTTTTATGCATTTTATCCCATTAGAAAGATACATGTGCCAATTCCAAGATGTCAAGCTAAAAGGCGTTTTGGATTACCTAACAAGAAACGTACGAGGAACTTTATGAGCAGCTCAGACCGTCGTCTTAGCCGTTGATGTAAGCACTGGTCGCATCATGTAATAGGATTACAAGAGTGTATAAACATTAGCTCCTTTTGCTTTACAACTCATATATGTTTATGACCGTGCGTGTATGGTAAAGTTTGTTGCGATCTGTGTGAACAGGATTACTTTCATGGTACTGTATGGACAAGTGACGTTGAAATTTATGTATGTTAGCAGACGGTAAACATTATAAGAATCTTCCTACTCAGACAGGATTGCTATCAAGGTTGTATCTTTTGAAGATTTATGAAGATTATTTACGGATATGGTTTGATAATTTCGGCGTAAAAATTGAAGCAACAAAGTTGCAAATCGAAGGAGTTGATCTTATTGCAGCATGTTATTATTTTGATTTTTTTACGCTTTTTTACGCGCCCTGCATTCAATCCTTTTTTGGGCAGCCGGTTTGATTCCATTCTTTCTGCATGGTCTGTTCTCTGAAGTTTACGTAGCCTTACACAAGTAGGTACAGGTCGTTTGTTGAATAATTTATCTAACTCATCGTTGTAACGCTATCTTCACTCTGAACCATCTTTCCCCGAGTTAAAGATTATTTGGAGTACTTTAAGGGCAAATAAGCTCCGCTCCTTTTAAGGATTCGCTTGTCAGGGTCCACGCTTCATTTCCATAGAGCAACACTAGCTGAAAATTTATACTGTAGATGCGAAGCTTGTTTTGTTTGCAAAAAAATTTAGATCATAGAATGAGGACTATGGAGTTCTATACTTCATTTACGGCGTTTATGAGGCCTCCAATCCCGTTTTTATTATTTTGAGTGTAAGATACTGAAACTTATCTACATTTTCAAATTTGTAGCCTAGTCAGGTTTTTTTGAGCTGCAGTATTCTTCCTCGTTTCAGTCGTGAGTTTATTTTTCGCTTCATTCACTCTTGGCGGATTAGGTTTGCTCCAGAATCTAGACTCAAAAAAGCTTCTCTGGCAATTGAGATTGATCGTGCCTTAATATTGACAGTTTCAGCATTTCGTATTGAGGAAGGCTCCGTTGTCCCCTGGGTGGGACGGCATGACCGGCGAGATGTGTAAATGCATCTGGCGGGCCGTGCCGGAATACATCTGTTGTCTTCTCAATAAGTGCATGCGGACTGGTTCGTTCCCCGTCGCCTTTAAGCGTGCTCGGTTAACCATACTGCTTAAATCACTTGATAAGGACCCTTGCATGCCGAGTTCGTATCGGGGCATCTCCCTTCTCGCAACGCTTGGAAAAGTGTTGGAGAGAGTTATGGTCCGGCGAATCGAAGAGCGGGTATCCGAAAGTCAATCGAATAGGCAGTATGGTTTTAAAGAGGGACGCTGCACTGACGATGCGTGGTTATATGCTGTTTCTACGGTGCATAATAGCAACAGCAAGTACGTGCTCGGAGTCTTTATTGACTTCAAGGGAGCGTTTGACCACCTTCTGTGGTCAAAGATCCTTGAAAAACTTGCTGCAGTTGAATGCAAGGAGCTCGGGCTATGGAGGAGCTACTTCTCGGGCAGAAGTGTATATGTTCAAGGTGTCTGTGATGTGGTTGAGGTGAATATGGAGAGGGGTTGTCCGCAAGGCTCCATCGCAGGTCCATTTATATGGAATCTTGTGATGGATGACCTTCTAGTTGTACTCGAAAGTGTATGTAAAGTGTGTGCATATGCCGACGATCTGCTCCTCCTTGTTGAGGGGGATAGTCGAGCTCAACTGGAGGCTAAGGTTAGTCGGTATATGCAGATTGTCCATGAGTGGAGTGATGGTGTTGGGTTGACTGTGTCCACTGACAAGACGTCGATGATGCTCTTGAAAGGTGTACTTAGCCAGCGGCGTCCCCCCTGGGTGCGATACAAGGGAAGTGCTCTCAAGTATGTGACTCAGGTCAGATACTTGGGAATACTGATTGGTGAAAGGCTGTCGTTCTGGCCTCACTTTCGAGACCTGAAGCGACGTCTTACATTACTTGTATCGACACTCAGACGTATCTGTTGTAAAGAATGGGGTCTCAGGCGTGGCGCGATTCGAGGAATATACGAGGGTCTATTTGTAGCTTGTGCGACTTATGGGTCAGCGGTATTCCTTGAATCGGCAATGAGTGCAATTGGCAGAAGACTCATCGGAGCTTGTCAGCGTGTTATGTTACTATGTTGTATCCCTGTGTGTAGGACAGTGTCCACTGAAGCCATGCAAGTACTGATGGGAGCCCCTCCGCTTGACCTGGAGATTATCCGTAAAGGAATAATGTTCAGACTACGAAGGAGAATCCCAGTTGAAGAACATGAATGGCTCAGAGGCATGGATCCTAAAAGTATGAGTGTGGCCTCTCTGCGAAGGTTGCTGGTCGAAGGAGTGCTCTCCAGCTGGCAGACGAGGTGGGATGAATGTTTGAAAGGACGCGTCACGTATGTGTTGCTCCCTGATGTAATGACAGCGTGGAGAAACCTGGACTTCGACTTTGGTCGGGCCCTAGGTTTCTTGCTGACGGGACATGGGAGCCTGAATGAATGGTTGTATAGACGTGGATTGTCCGTTGAGAGTGTTTGCCCTTTATGTCAGATTGAGAGTGAATGTTGGCGGCACGTGCTATTCAGGTGTCCGGCGTATGCCGACCTGCGTAGGGCGTGTCGGTTGTTGGGAATCACTTCCCCTGCGGATGTGGCTGGTTCGTTGTTGCATGTAGATGTATTCTCTCGACTGGACCTCTTTGCAAAGCTTGCCTTTACAAGGCGAACGCAGATGATTGCAATGCTGATCAACGATGATTCTGCGGGAGTTTAAGAGTGTCTTCCAAACTGGTTTCCCTCCCTTTGTCCTGATCCATAAATGGTGTCCCTACTTAGAATGTTACCTCGCAGGGGGTCTAAATTAGGACAGAGTACCTGCCCTAATTCCTGACCTTGGGTCTGCCGCTCCCACGAACCTGAGGTGGGGTCACCATACCCGGACGCAGGGTCCAAAATGGCAGCAGTCCTCAGTCTAGATGGCTGCGAAACCCGATCAGAGGTTTGATCTGAACCACGGGTTAGGGGGACGCCCATGACAGGTTACTGTCAGCCCCCTACACGGTTGAGGAGCCTACTTCTTGGCTGAAACGTGGTGGTATGTGGTTTAATGTGGCTAGAGAGTAGAATTGAGTGTTTACCAGTTGCATCTCGGGTATCCTGTATTGGGGTAGAAACTGGTACCCCATCTCGATGGGGGGCGTTGGTTGACGCATTATATCAACCCCGTCTATGGAGACCGTGGAATTAAGCCGATAAGGCAGGTGTCCACGTTAAACACTTCGACTTCATTTCGTATTGAACACTCGAGGCGTATAGACGTGTTCACGTGAAGCTCCTCGCAAACTAGAGTTGATTTTCGATTGTGTTAAGGCCGAAATACAATAGTGCGAGACTGCGATACGAGAGCGCGACGAGAGTCTCGGAACAAATGCCAAGCAGTTTTCGTAACATGCATTTGTATGCGACATCGTACAATGATTGCGATGCGAGGTGGGAAATATTCGGAAAAACGAAAATTCCTCGCAACGAGGTGCGTGACGTTTGTCAAATGCAATATGGCGCTTAAATGAAATATGAAATTTAAACGCCTTAATTACTTTTTAAATACTTTGGTTATTATGAATGAATTTTGAATGAAAATTTCGTGCATCCTTGTTGAGGCTTTTATTTGCTAAACGAAGGAACATTCCAATTTCAAAAATCAAAAACAATTTTATTTGAAACGTCACCTATATGACATTTGTCATATGAATATTAATGTTCCCCGGATCGCGTGCATTGTAAATTGAATGCGTTGCGCGACGACGAGGCGCGACGATTAAATCGCATCGCCGTCACGCAGTATTGTATTTCGGCCTTTAATAAATAAGTACGAGTGCCCTTTACTGATACGTTGTGGGTAGGTCGTGGACCTGTTTTTGCTGGACTTATAAGTGTGTTTACTCACTGGAATTCTAAGGTAGGTGAGGTTTTTATTTTTACTTAATTGAGCCTGTTGTTTGTCGATATGGGTAAAAATGGTGCGGATTGGACTTCTCCCCAACGCAAGAAGCCAACGAGAAAAAGTCACTCGGAGACTGAGATGACAGAGACCGAGGGTGAGCAAATTGCAGCCAGAAAGTGTGAGCTAAAGAGTGCATCGAAGATTAGGAAAACAAGAAAGACGGCCCGTGAAGCTGAAATTGAAATCACCACGGACGCATGTAGCAAAGAAAATCATCACAGTAAAAGATGAAATTGAGAAGGTGAGAATTTTCAGCCGTGACATTGCTGTTCTACTGGGAAGTGGTAAGTATGAAAATGAAATACAAGAAGAAATTAATATGAAGGTGAATGAGATGTGTAGAATCGTCGATGCCCTCAAAATAAAGCAAATTACCCTGGAAGCACGACTGGAAGAGGCCCGGCGTACGTCTGCTTTGCAGGTGCAAGAACGAGCCCCCCATGTGTCCCCAACGTCTGCTGGGCAGATGAGCCGCGAAAATTTCCCACCCTTAGTTCCGCGCCCTCCGAAGGCTAAACCGACTGAAACGTGGAGTGTAGTTGCAAAAAGCAAAGCTGCTGATGCCACCCCTGAGCAAGTCGTTGAAGTAGTGAAGAAGGAAGTGGTACCAAGCTTGGGTGTACGAGTGCATGCTGTCTCGAAGCGCAAGGCTGGTGGAATTGTAATTCGGATGTCCTCCATGCACGAAAGACAGGAGGCTGCGAGAAATAAAATATTTGCGGAGAAAAATCTTGAGGTAGTGTTGAAGGATAGACTAGGAATGAAGGCTATGATCCGGAATGTTGACTGTTTCCTCAGCAATGACGAGTTGATGGCTGCTGTGCATGATAATATTAATGATGTGATCCCAAAGGAGAAATTTCAGAAGGAAATTAGAATTTCATCGCGACCCATTCGGGAGGGGGCAGCAGTACTAACAATGACGTTGGAGTTGGCTGCCTACAGGTGATTGAGGCACTGCTAAGAAATGAAAGGGTATATGTTAAGTGGATGGCGTATAGGGTGCAACACCTTGACCCGGTATCTGCATGTTTTAACTGCATGGGATTTGATCATCGTGTAGCAAATTGTCGTGCCCCCAAGAGCATATGCTCCCACTGTTCACAGTCGGGACATATGGCCTTTAATTATGTAAATGAACCACACTGTAGGAATTGATCTGCACGTGGTCTGCCTGCAGGGCATGCAATTCTGTCAATTGTCTGTCCGGTGTATGCTGAAAAGGTGGCGAGATCTAATGCCAGGCACTAATATGGAGGCACATAAAATCATACAGTTGAACTGTGCTAGGAGTGCTGCCGTCATGTACGCGTTAGGAGCGTATTTGCGTGAGAAACGTGTAGCCATTGCCATTTTACAGGAGCCTTGGGTTGCGTTTTGATCTGTCAAGGGACTGCCCTCTGGAAAGCGTGTATACGCTTCTGGGAGTTTAGCCAAGGCAGCTATCGTCGCCCTACTGGCTTGACCTGAAGCCTGACTCCTGTTTGCGAGAATGTCAAGTATGAGGGGCTGGTCCAAGAGGAGTTTGTAAGCCTGCCTCTTGTGGACTTCAGCGCCCATCGACGGGATGGTGACCTATCTCCGAGAGTGCCTTATCCGGGTAAATGATGTAGTATTCAGGAGAAGTCGTAATACAACTCCTGGATTTTTAGCTTGTGGACGAATGTATTAACTGCTAAGCGGAAGGTACTCTGGAACGCAAGAAGAAAGTTCCAAAGAGCCCGATTCCGGAAGTTGGAGATAGTTGGACAGCTCAAGCGGGAGTATTTGAAGCTTGCCAAGGAGTACCATGGACTGCTCATTAAGTCCAAGGAGGAACACTGGCGGCGTTTCGTTTGTGATTATGCTGATCCCTGCGGGCAGGCTTACAAGGTTTGTCGGGGATAAAGTAATAGGCATGGAGTGTCGGGGCTTCGAATTCCTAGGATTCCAACCCTGACTTGGAGTGAGTGTGTTCGGCATCTGTTGGGAGAGTTATTTACTCGAGCGGACACTGTGACACCGCATCTAGCCAGTGTTGCAGAGCAGGAGCATTCTCCACCCCTGCAGCGCTGGGAAATAGAAGCCAGTGTCATGAGGTTGCGCTGCAGGAAATCACCGGGTTGGGATGGCATGACCGGCGAAATGTGTAAATGCATTTGGCGGGCCGTGCCAAACTACATCCAATGCCTCTTTTGCAGGTGCTTCGAACAGGGCTGCTTTCCCGTTGACTTTAAGCTTGCCAAGTTGGTTGTACTGCGGAAATCGCCAGACAGGGATCCAGCCTCCCCAAGCTCCTATAGGGGCATTTCTCTCCTTCCATCAGTTGCTAAGGTTATGGAGAGGGTCATGGTCCGCAGATTGGAGGAGCTGGTATCTGCTGGTCTGTCAGATAAGGATTCCGTATGGGGCGCTATACCAGTGATGCCTGGCTGCATGTTATGTCCATTGTTCGGACAAGCGAACAAAAGTATGTCCTTGGAATCTTTATTTATTTCAAGGGCGTTTTTGACTATTTGAGCTGGTCGGCGGTCCTAGCGAAACAATCCTGGGTTGGTTGCAAGGAAATGGGGCTCTGGAGGAGCTATTTTTCGGGCAGGAGTGCATTCGTCCAAGGTTTGTGGGATAAGATGGAGGTGTCAGTGCAGAGAGGATGCCCGCAGGGATCCATTGCAGGTCCATTTATATGGAACCTTGTAATGGATGACTTGCTGGCTGAGCTTTATGCTGCTTGCAACGTATGTGCATATGCCGATGACGTGCTTATACTAGTTGAAGGCTGTAGTCGATCTAAACTGGAAGCTAAGGGTACGCGGTATATTCACATTGTGCCGTGTAGGACTGACTGTCTCTGTGCAGAAGTCATCAATGATGCTTCTGAAAGGTGCACTTAGCCTAAGTCGCCCACTGTGGGTACGATATGAGGGACGAGCTCTCAAGTATGAGACTACTGTCACATACTTGGGAATTTGGCTGGGGGAAAGGCTTTCCTTCTGGCCCCATTTTAAGGCCCTGAAGGATCGCCTTGCCAACCTTGCCTCTATGATAAGAAAGGTATGCAGGAAAGATTGGAGACTTAGGAGCAGAGCTCTCAAGGGAATATATGGTGGCTTGTTTGTCGCTTGTGCGTATTATGGTGCGCCAGTATTCCTTGAGAGGGCTACGAGTGCATCTGGTAGAAGCCTCATTATGCAATGCCAGAGAGTAGTGCTACTTGTGTGTCTACCTGTGTGTCGTAATGTGTCAACTGATGCCATGCAGGTACTAATGGGCGTCCCGCCGCTTGATCTTGAAATCATCTGTCGAGGATTGATTTACAGGTTGCGGAAGGGATTCCCTGTTGGTGAACATGAGTGGCTGCGAGATGCTGACATCAGGTTGCACAGTCGTGCCAGTATACGGGATAAGTTGGAACTTGGTATGATCGCCACCTGGCAAACCAGGTGGAGGGATTGTCCTAGTGGTCGTGTGACATATATGTGGATGCCTGATTTCCTCTCGGCTATGAGGGTCCCACACCTAGACTTCTGTCTAGGTTTCGGATTCCTCTTGACTGGAAATGGGAGTATGAATGAGTAATTAAATGGATAAATGGATAACCTGGACTGTTTATCTTTGGGGAGTGCCGACGCTATGGACTCGAGGCTGGGTGACCAACTCATCGCAGTTGGAAGCGTAAATTGGTAGTGGCACTCTGGCCGAGCGTCACGAAAACCTGAGCAGAGGTTTGATCTGTACCACGGGTTAGGGGGACGCACATGACAGGTTGCTGTCAGCCCCCTACATGGTGAGGTGCCTATCCTGGCTGTAATGTGGTGGTGTGGGGTTTGCCATGTGGCAAGAAAGAAGAGTAGCGCACCTACCAGTGTGTGACGGGTTCTCAACTTAATTACTGGATCCTCATCCCTGTGGTGAGGGGCGTTGGTTGACGCATAAATCAACCCCGTCTATGGAGACCGTGAGGTTAGGCCTTTTCGTGCCAGGTACTCACGATAAACACTTCGACTTCATTGCCTACTAATCCAGCCTTGGTGTCAGAACCTAGGTTCTACCTCATTACGGTCCCAAGCCCGTGTAAATGGCGAGGGAAGATGGTGATGGTATCTGTTGTCCGATGAAGTTGATAGGAATCTGAGTAAGGAAGTTGAAAGGTGGAATTGACGATGAAGAAGACGTTGTCTATGTTTAGTCTCTGGTTGAGTGCTATTGTTGAGATGATGAAATGAAGACTGACGGACTGTAGAATGTATTTAATGTTTGTAAACGTCTAAGATGAACTTGAAGTAACCGCTGTAATGAGAGAGGTGAGAGGATGAAGGAGCCAGTTGGAAGGGCTCTGATGAAATTAGTACCAAAGAAGTCACCAATGGGAACTGAACGACATCCCGCCCCCCCCCCCCCACCCCCACGCTGTATGTCGGTAGGTAGAGTCGAGTTGTACACGCAGGGGTTGAAAGAGAGTTGAACTGATGGACTGATATACTGTTGACTTGAAGGTGATTGACGTATGAGGAGTCGATGCTGTCTATGTCGCTGAAGAGAGGGCGTACCGAAGTTAGTGATATTGATATCACCAAATGGGATTCCAAATGGTTGGGAATCAAGGGCGCGCTGATGGAAAGCTAAGGGAAGCCGATCTGAGGGATTTAGCTGCTGAGATGAATCGATGAGCTGAATAATGACTGAGGACTAGACCTGATAAGAAGGAATAAGTGGTAGTAAAATAGATGGACTGAATGTAGACTGAAGTGTAAGTGTACTGGGGAATAATAATAACAAGAGTAGATAAAGAAGATGATGAAGGTGGTAGTAGATGAAAATGAAGTTGAAAGTGATGTAAATGAAGATCTTGTTTGAAAGAGATAATCGTAACATCGTAAAATGACGTAAAAGATGAAAATAGATGAGAAAGACCAAAAGTAATAAAAGTCTTAAGAGATTAAAAATGAAGGAAGACATTGAAGTTGATTTAAATGAAGATCTTGGTGTGAAGAGATGATCGGAAGATCATAAAATGAGTAAAAACATGATGAAAATAAAGTTGACATTGATCTAGAGCATTATTCCGAAGATCAAAACACAAATGTTGAAGAAGTCGGTTAAAGTGAGTTGATCTATGTATGACAGACTGATAGACGACCAAGAAATTACTGAATGTGACGAACTGAATGTCGTGTTACATTTCGATGAAGTACAGTGAAATGTATTTATCAGTTGGAAAAGCTCGCATTGCCACATAAACTCGTTGATGGGGTGGATTCGAGACTTGTACACTGATAATTGTGGATGTTGTAGAAATTGTGTATTTAACGTCGAAGTATATGTTATGACAGTTTGTTAACCAGTACCCTGTAGACTTGTGCTAAAGGACTCCGGGTGACGTAGGGGTGCTGATGGTCTAGGCTTCGGCTTGTTCCATTCAGTCTTCGGGGAGTGCCGACCCCACGTAACCGAGATATGAGGAAGAGTCATCAGTCCCGTGCGCATGGAGCAAAAACTGAGAGTTTTTCTCGGATTGTAGAGAAGCGCAACTTGATCAGAGATTATCTGAACAACGGGTTGGGGGGACGCCCATGACAGGTTACTGTCCGCCCCCTAAACGGTGAGGAGCCTAACCTTGGCTGAAACGTGGTGGTTATGGTTTCTAAGGCTAGAGAGTGGTGGTGAGCATTCACCAGTTGTGTTCGGGAATCCAGGTAGATTTGAATAAATTGAGACCTGGGACTGAAACTTGTTTCAGATCTTAGGGGTGGTGGTTGACACATTGTTTCAACCCCTTCTGTGGAGACCGTGGAATTAAGCCATAAGGCAGGTGTCCACGTTAAACCACGTGACTTAATTGCCTACTAAGTTTTAAAAAGAGGGGCGTTGGTTGACACATCAAATCAAATCAATCTTTTGAGACCGTGATGTAAGGCCTAATGGTGGCAGGTACCCACGTAAAATACTTCAACTTCATTGCCTACTAATTGTGCTGACTTGAATACAAGTGTACCAGAGACTTGCTGTTGTCTTTTTGATGACTTGTTCCAGCACAATATTAGCGAGCATTGGAGCAAGTTCACCCTCTTGTTTCAAGTCTACTTCCACTTTGAAGGTTGTATTAGATGGGCTAACTTCACTGGAGCAGTTTTTCTGGGATTAAACCTTTCACATGAGCCGTATTTTTTTCAACTACAGCAGTTGGTCAAGTTCTCCAGTTTGCAATCCATGTTTGGTTGGTGGTTGGACTATGACCTCTTTTAAATTGTGTGTGTGTGTGTTTTGGCCAGCGTCATTAATTTTCTCGGCAGAAGCTTCCACCCGCTGCTTAGCTCGAGCAGCTTCACCGTAAAACTGAAGGTCTAGTTTGAGGTCTTTATTTGCTCCCATCAACACTACCTGAGGAAACACCTCAAATGTTTTTAACAATCAAGCGATCCAAGAAAGTCCAGCAAAGTCCTTCCAGCGAGTTTCCTATCGAGAATCGCCAGGATTGCAGCTTCCCCAACGGTGTAAATCACGTCTATCATATCCACCTCGCAAGAACGCCCACTTAAGGATCAGACACAGAAATAACTCTCCATGATGAGGCGGTGAGTAAAGCCCACGCTCTTAGTGTCCTGATTGTTGCGTCAAAACTTCTTTGACATATGTCGCATCCTGATTGATTTATGCGTTTCACTTTTGGTTCAAGCTATGAACTATTCATTTTGTGGGGAATAACGCAGGTCGTTGCCAATATAAGAACAATAAGAAAAAAATAAAAACGATGCGGATATATTATAGCCCCACTAATCGAACAGCTCTTCACATCTCTTATTAGCTTTGTTCTTTGAAAACTTATTATATTTCCGCTGATCACAGAAATTCACGTACATTTTTACAAACATCAGAGCTCACTATCGCACGCACCTTATTCATAAGGACAGAAATCATATTGTGGATCTCAACAGTGTGCAGGATTTCACGAAAGAAGGAATATGAGAAGGATTTGAAGCTCTCATTTGTTAGTCATAGTTTATGTAAAACTTGAAATAGGTATATCAAAACTCTTAAAGGTGCTCTTTCTAAGGTCGGTAAGGTAATCTTCACCAGTGAACAATCTGCCAGCACAATCTCCGTCCAATAAAGACACAACCACTTACAAATGATCAGGAAACGTGCGGTGATTGTCAGAAATTTGTATTTTCAGGGATTATAAAGGAAGTATAAGTGATCACAGGTATACTTCCAGCCTCGCGAAAAAGTGACAATACACGTAGTACATACTAATCATTTATGACCGAACTTCAATCACGTTTTGATTCTTGCATGAAATGCAAACTTCCTTCGTCAAAGGATTGTTGATTTCAAATCCTTCATATTGAATTACATAATCCACATCATATTCATATGGGAAACATTTTTGAATTGCTCACTGAACTCTGTATAAGAATGACAGATAAACAGATAAGGATGACAGAGCGGGCATTCTATTGAGAAGAAATATGACATTTGTCTCCATGTGCATCTTTCTTTCAGGTTTGAGGATCCTATTTTGATACCAAGAAAGTGACCTTTTATTACTGTAAATGGAGAGTTTTGAGAAGTACTCATACTGGGGTTAAGGTCAATGAGTGACGGAACAACTCATAAAGGCTTGAAACACTTCATTTTCCTGGTTTTGTTCTCACCATGCAGGCTCTCGCGTGCCCAAACTGAAGCTCTGCTTGTTTTTCTAAATCTGCTGTAACGGTTTTTGGATGTTTCTGAGTCGGCCAAGGATGCTTAAGTGTCTTTGAAATTCACCAATTGTTTGACATGGGTTTGCTTCGACTACTGACCTTTGTATGTGGTTGTTGTTTATTTTTCTGATCGATAGCTTCAGATACGTGATACGAATACGAATTTCGTTACATCCGGAAGCAATTCAATGTAATGAAAGCTTTTCTTGATTTTGCGAAATAGGAATATGGCTTACGCTGATTAGAATGTACGCTCTTTTACTAAAAGTTCTGTATTGTGTTATATGAACTCTATGAAGGAAAAACTGCAGAATTTTCTAGGAATTGATGTTTCAACCGCCAAGAAAAAGAAAAGACCATTACTTCTTTGTTATGAATTTTCATGCAGGAGTCAACAGATATAATTCAAATTGGACTGTTTAATTCTTCCATGCAGTTTGAAACCGAAATTTATGTAACTAAGATTTTTTTGGTTAAGTTATAACTAAGCGAAGACTCAAGTTTTCATCAGGTACCAACTCCTTGCCTGATGCTTCCTCATCATGTGAAAAACAATTTCAAACGCACAACCTAACCTAACATTGAACTTTTGAACCTATAGCCGAAATGCTTATGTCACGTTAGCCATTAGGATATATTTAAAAGATACGTAATGGACGACAAAAAGAGCAACCATTGCACCCAACTATGACAGGCGCTTTTCCGTAAATATTATAGACCAGGCGTGATTTTCAATACTTTAAGAATCATGTTACTGGTACGCCCACAAATACTGTAAATAACACAGATATTTGTGTCAAACTAGTGTTACCCTGGAACAACGTCGTCCAATTGAAACTCAGTATGTGTCAAAAAGCCTATTTTTGAGATTAAGTTTGATTCTTGTACTCCTCAAACTTTTGAAGCACTGTGAGACTGAAGAAAAATTAACATGTTATACTGATCAAAACGTGAGTTTGATATTTAATTCACAACAAAAACTTTTCATGCATTTTCCTCTAATGCAAATCACGCAAAATCCATTAAATTTCTTCTCGACTCGTACGTAGGAACAAAATGGAATTTCAAAAAGGGAAAAAAATTTCGTTCATGTTAAATTCTGTTTCGGATAAAATCCTTGGCTCTAAACGTGCAACGACGTCAACCACCAGCATGAAGCCAAACGAACTTTACAACGTCGAGCAAGAAGGATTCTCAACATCTACTCATTATAATGTGACCTAGTTTGGCATCGCTACCCACCTACCTAATGAAACTTCATACAATCTGCTGTTTTCAGTCCTGGTTGATATTTGTCGAGCTGTCGTCCTCGTCGTTACCGTCACTAGCCAACATATCTATCTGTATTTGCATGTCCTTTTCCAAACGACAAACTAATCTTGAAGAATATACACATCGAGAAATAGTACGAGCTTTTCTTTTATTCCTGGACACTGTCAAATGAACTCAGGAGGAATGACACTACGTACCTGGTTAACATTCAGAAAATGAGACTAGTTGAAAATGATGCTTAGGAATCCTAGCAAAAAACGAAATTCAATGCTTAACTTTTCATTGTGATGTAAATATGGACTAAAAAGGAGCTTTATCAGAAGGTATTTGCTTTGACATTATCCACCATGCCTGTCGAACGTAAAATATGTGTGAAGTTGTGTTTTTTGGCACATGTTGCCTGCTATCTTTTGTATCAAACTCTGCAAAAAGTAATGAAAAATTCGTATTGGAATTGTAGCAGAAAAGAATTTAACTCCAAGGATGTTTGCTCTTTTGAATTAAATAAAGGCAAGTCTCGCAATGGTATCAAAATCACGTGCTGACATTTAAATGAAATTGACAGAGATTTTTGAAAGACATAATATCAAGACTATCAGATGTTATACAAATGAAGAAGAATAAATAAGGAATCAATGAGAAGCAATAGTGGAGGGTTCATTCTGTCTTGAAAGTATGTTGACCTTTGTTGCATCACAAGTTTAAAGGACTTCTTGAACTTTGACCTTTAAGCGACAGTATACCGGAAAAGTATTAATAAGTACATTCTATGTGAATAGCATTTTTCTCGAACTTTGTCTATCAGGGAAACAAGAAAAATAAAACCATTAGATCTCAGAAGGATAGTTCGATTTCCGTTTTCTACACCACAACTTACGAAATGAGTTCTCTTACTGTTTAAGGATTTACTAAATGCACTATCCAGGATGCTTGCTAGTGTGTTATTTCTTAAAAATTTTCATATATATCCTCATATGCGGGCTTATATTGATATATAGGCGTATCGGACCGAGATGTTTTAGAATCTGTTCAGAATCTGTTAGAATCAACTGATGGTTCTAAACATAACGACGAAAATGATGCAGGATAAGTCATCCTTATATTAGCATTTAAATAGAAGAATAACATACTTTCATACTTAGGGTGAAAGCGAATGCCTTGGAGCAAAGGACTGTAGTCATCAAGTGATTTAAAGTCGACAAAAAATTCAAAATTCTGAGCTTTGAATTACTGGGCTCTTAAAGTCATATACATTTGCGTGGTTACAAGAAATGCACAAATGTCATGTTGACAACTGGTTGAGTTGACACATGCAATCCGATACCACACATACCCACCACGATTGCGGAGTTCAAAAGTCACAATATCGACCGAACAATCTCCTTTCAATGCGTCGTCGTATAATTTTCCATTCTAATATATTATTTTAGAGGATTTAAGCCATAGTGTCAAAATAAGACAGCGCTAAAACTTCAAACAAACTTCCAGTCTAACGGTATTTTACACAAATTTTCCAGTCACGTGAAATTTATAAGCAAAACTTGTTGGAGACAGGCCGTACGTAATCATAACCCTTAAGATCTCCACTCGTACTTATGCTTAAACGATCATCAGCAGGCCAACTTGTCACGAAAGTTTGGCTAGCTGTTCCAGAAGCCAGTTCTGGCTTCTAGCTGTGTGGTCGCCAAATTTTCCAGTTCTGTTACATTAATACCCCTAAGCCATATGGGAATCTAGAAGGAAGTGTTCTTTGTCTTTTGCCCTATGAACGAAGTTCCGTCGTTTACCGTCTGCTTCGTTGCATCGTTCTGGGGGTGTTCACTCTTCTGTGTGTGGTTTTGTCCTGAAGAGTTCTTTGTTTTCTTCTCCCTCGATTCAAGCTCGCTGGGTTTTATCGGTTTGCATGCGTATTGGTTTGGCTCGTTGAACTCGGCAGTTGTGGCCTGTAAGTATTATCATCAGTGTTCTTACTGTTTTGTAACCTCTCACCACGTCTTGGTGTGAGTTTGCTTTGCGGCTCTATCATGACAGTCCCAAGCCTATGTAAAGTAAGAAAGAAGAAGGGATTGAGCTTGTTTTTCGACGAAGTTGAAATGAAGTCGAGTACGGTAACCGAAGGGTGAATTTGAAGCGAAATAAAATGTTGTATTTGTTTGGTCGATTGCTGAGTGAGCTCGTTGGAATGAAAACAAACCAAACCTTATGTTGTATGATGTTTCGCAGGATCTGATGGAAATCACTATAAGGAAGAAAGATTGATTTGTGAGGGAGAGTAATGTAATGAGGTGGCAGTCAGACTGAAGCTAGTACCTATGATGTCGTCGATAATGGCTTTTTTAGTTCTTGAAGTCTGCTGTGTACGAAGGAAAGGTGGAACGAAGCCTGACTGATGTGCTTCGGACAAGTTGATCGAATTAATTGCTGGACTGTTGACTATATGATAAAGGTACATATGCAGGTTTGAAGCAGCATAGATATTGCTAATATTTGGTGCAAAGTAGACATGACGATGACGATGAAGGAAGGCATGTAGATCTGAATCACCGTAGGTCGCAGTTGGGATGACCGGACTGAAACGTATACCCTTGATGTCGCCAAAAGGGCTTCCATCATGTTGAGAACATTGGGTGTACCAAGGGAAACTTGAAGAAAGCCGAACCGATGAGTGATAGTTGTCAAGATAATTTGATGCTATGATGTTCACTGAAATTTACGGACTGGATGCAGACTGATGTGCAAGTGAATTGAAGAACAAGTTGAAAAAGTTGAAGAAAATAATCCATGAAAGTCGATATCTGTTGTGTATCGACTGACAGATGACTTAAAAACTAAATGTGACGGACTAAGTGTCTTGTTAAATGCACAAGATGCGACATTAAATATAGTTAGCAGATCGTGCGACTCGCATTGCAACATCAACTTGTTGATGGGGTGGATGCGAGACTAGTACACTTGCTTATGGTAGAGGTTGAACATGTCGGTATAAAATGTGCTGTAAATGTTAATATTCATGTTGCGGCGTTCAGAATGACGTATAGACACTATAGAATTCTCGGTGACGTAGGAGGGCTGAAAGGTCTGAGCTTTAGTGCACCATTCGGTGTTTGGCAGGGTGGGGCATTCGCCGTCGCCCCGGAGTAGTGAGGAAGGGCAATCAGTCCCGTGTCTCTAGAGCAAAAACTTAGAGCTTTTCTCGGACTATAGAAAAGCGCAACCTCATCAGAGGTTTATCTATCCTTGTTGAGAAATCCTTGTTGCAAAATGACCATCAAGAAAGGGAATGAAATTTCCCGTTCAGGATTTGCAATTTCCTACTTGAAACAAAGTTGAAGAATACAAATTATCCGAATAATACCCGCCTAATTTTCAAACAACAACTCAATTCAACATCTAAACACCATATTAGAAACAATCTGCTTACTCGTCCATGGTATTTTAATTATCTTCAGAATGATTTACATAAGTTCCTTGCAAGTTTTCCGTTAAAAACACCACGTCAGACTTCATCGTGTAAAATTCAAATTATCTTTTTATTAAGTCGTGTCAACCGTTGACAGGTTTCTTAAGCATTTTCACGTTAACCGCCCCCGCATGACGAAACTCCAGCCAGCTGAAAAGCACGCGAGAAGGAAACGGGATAAGAAAAGAACTTTGCAGCATGAAAAAGCTGCGATACAGCATCGCCAGGAAATACCAATTTCTTGCTGAGGCGGATGGAAATGTATTCCGTCCGTCTAAGTCTTATGTATACAATTTATGTTTTTACGAGATAATTAATTTCCTTTTCTTTGCGCTCAGTGATGCTGATGAAAGATGGAAAATTATTTGATCATTATTTTCACAAATTTGATTTAATGGATTTAAACGATGGTAGGAACGGATGTCGGAGCATTTCTTTTCGGAGAGAAGTGTTTAAGCAAATAATCATTATTATAGGTGTACAACCGACCGTTTTCAATGTGAAGTTTTATTGAGTTTGCTAGCGTAACACGAAAGTTTAGTAGGATCATGGATATTTATGGTATTTTATAGATTTTTGATGGTTCTAAATTCAAGCAAAAACGAAAATCGCATGTAATCGAAGACGCGCATGCATGATGGAAAACTTTGAGTTGTTCTGAAAAAGGTCAGCAGTAAAATGGTGGAAATTTGATTGCGCGACCGTCTAGCTCCAAACATGTTCATAAAATGAACTCGAAGTTTTTCCTTTCATAGGCGGTTGCATTCATACATTTTCAATTTTCTAGGGTTTGTGATCATGAAAATTCAATGTCAACTGTGGACTTCTACCACACAACCCGTAGAAATCCCTTATCGAATTGAAAAGGACAATATTTAACATCATTTATTTTGTGGACTTACAATCATTATCGCCAGTCTTTTACATACCTGGAATTAAAAAAAAAATCTTCGTTAATAATGCACACAACCCCAAAAGAGCAAAATTTAATTTCATAATTTCATTTTGATTAAAACCTTTTTCGAATCACTGTTATATGCATGACATTATTAGACATTTTTCATCTGTAAGTATTTAAGGACTGATTAAACAGTCCCACTTTATTCTGAACAGTTCACGAATTCCTTATTTTAATCATCCAACCGACAATTTTTTGTGTAATTTCTGGGCTAATTTAGGCCCATTCCTCAAGCAATGTAGTTTTGAGGTTATTTTTATTCGAAATTTTCCATTTTGGTATATTTGTGTCCAAAATGGTCCACAAATTTTAAATGAAGTTTATGTCGAGAGTTGCATAGTATGCAAACAGTTCCAAATCAGCCATGTTTGTACAATGCCCCATTTATGTTTTGCGACATTATCTTCGTAGAATGGGAAGTCATCTCGAATGTCTGAATGGTTTTGCGCATTTTCAAGCAAGTTTCGTTTCAAAATTTGAAGATATTGCCACTTGTCCATTTTTTTCTTAATGAATTACAGATTTCCAACTCACGTTGCAGACATACAGGCCCAAACCATAACGCTACCCCCTCTGTGTTTCACTGTGGCTTCTATATTTTTTTCTTGCTAGTCATCCAGCGCGTACGCCACAGATGTGAGGTACTGTCTGAGCTAAAAGTATTGAATTTCGATTCGTCGACAAATATAAGCGTATTTCAAATCCAGAATCCTTGTTCAAATGTTTTTCGGTAAATTTAAAACAACAATTTTATTTCTTGGCGGTAACCAATGGGTTTTTGCGTGGTATTCCGTTGAAACCATACTGTCACAGCACACGGCGTATAATTTCCGGTTGGCATAACTTACCCAACTCAGCTTGCACTTCGCTGGCGAATTTACAATATTCTTAGAAAAACCAGCAAGACTCATCTTGATCACGTATATTTGTAACGTGATAATGATAAACAGACAGAGAAAGGAATAACAGTTGCATTGTAACAGAACGGTTCATTACACAGCAGCAAAGTCGAAATAAGCTGCGGCATTGTTTTTTTTTATTGCGATTTCCATTTTTATTTGGCGAACTGAGGAATATCTAAAAAAAAAAAAATCAAAACAAAACCAATTCAGTAAGAAAGCGGCTCTTGCCTATGACTATGAATGTTTAGACAAAATGAATGAGTTTTTTAGTTTTTCTTTATGTTTATTTTTTTTATGTTTTTACATTTACATTACATTTTTTATGTTTAGACAAAAATTAAAAATGACATTGCAAACAATTATTATTATTTGAAAGCAGTTTTTTAACAAAAACTTTTTACATAATTCTAGTATTTCCGATGCTAATACGTCAGCTGCATATTTGGTTTAAATTTCAGGACCGTTTTGACAAAATGCGTTCAACGTATCCACCTCATAGCTTTATTCTGTGTTGTCTGGACTGGTTATGTTTACTTAGTTAAAGTTTCATTTTCTATTTGCGGAAGTATTCCAGGAGAATATCAGTGGAGTTTTGTAGTTTTGACGTGATGACATCTGCTTGTCAATTTGTGCAGAATATACACGTATACGTAATACACACAGAATATACGCATATAAGGATGAGCGTACATTTTTTGGGAGACTAGGCAAATCCACGGTTTATAGACTATAGAAAATTGGTGACATAGGTGATCAAGAAGTGCATGAGAAGTGATTGTCAATTCTGAAGCGAAAGGTTGTGCCTTTGAGAATTTTGTGAATAATTTGTATCACTGAGGGTGAAATATGAAGTTCATGCATTTTGGAAATTAGTTCTGCATGCCAGGCCTTATCGAAGCCTTTTGATTTATCAACAATAAGGACAGTCTGTCGGTTTCGTGTGATTCATCCCGTTGCGGTTATGTTGGACCACCCTGATGAGTTCAGTTCTCCTGAATAGGAGAAAAATCCATTCAGAGTCCTGATGGAATATTCTTTGCTGAAACCAAATTGTTTATCAAGGATGATGGGGATATCGGGGATGTATCGTCGACCGCCGCTTGAAGTCTATATCGAATAGCCCTTTCAATTTTTTTGGAAATAGAGGCGAGGAGACTGATCGGATACCAATTTGGTGGGAATCTGTTATCTATGAATGGTTAAGGTTGACTACCATGGTAGTTTCCATGCTTGCGAGTACTTCTGCAATCGGAAAACTTTGTTTCTGGTATTCGTCGAGCTATTTGAGCATTGTATTTGTACTCATGTCCGGGCAGGAGTCTTTCATTGGTTCAGTCCCAGTATAATGTTCTTTGCCTCGTGGAAGTCTGTTGGTCGTATTACGTACTCCTCCTGCTTTCCGCGACGATATTATTATCGAGTTGCCTAACTGTTGCTAACTCTGGGGTTTCTTTCTTGAAAGGCCTTCCAGATTGTTGTTTTCTTTACTTTTAGCGTTACATATATGAAGACGTCTTCCAAGAAAATTGTTTCCGTTGATGATCGGTGCAGAGCTCGTTGAGGACTCTGATTCTGATGTTGTGTTGCAATTTGCGGCAGATACTGAAATCTAAATTGGTTGTTGGGTTTCGTCCGTGGTGTGTTAGCTCGTCTGGGTCGTGTAGGCTGCCCTGTACGAACGAACCTAATAAGCTCAGCCCCAGCTCGATAACTTATCACTGCTCCTCAAGCTCGGTGGTATGCATTGAAGTGATGTATGATTAAAAGTAAACCATCAAGGGTGAAAAGAGCTTCTAAGTCTTGTGTACATTCCTTGTTGTTTCGATGTTTCCAAAAAGAAATCACTGCGAACTCAGAAGAGCTTGGTTGCACTTTGATATCTGAGGCTTCTGTTTATGGTAACTCGTATGCAATGATCTGGTGATGGCACATACTTCGACAATACTGCAAATTGGATCCAGTAGTATCAGTTTGTGTTAGTTTTAGAGGCTGTGAACTTCCCCTGTAGCATCATTGTCATCATATCTTGCATGATCATGGTATGGTATTAGTTTTGTCATCAGTAGGTGGTCCCCTGTGGTTTCGGGAGTAGTTTGTATGTCAGGATAAACACTCTTCGCTGAAAAAAAGTTTATTTGGTTCTTCCTCAGTTCTTTGGGTAGTGCGGTACCGTGGGTTTTTTTTTTGTTAGTATCTTCACGTTCATGTGCGTGTTTGAGTTTGTTGATGTTTGGGGTCTAAGTCTTTGGGGGTGGGTGATTTCAGATGTATCTTCATTTCTAAAAAATGTACAGCTGGCTCAGTAATGGGGAGAGATGGCGACTCCCCCTCGTCGCGGGCCTCTTCAGCGCCCTATTTGTGTGATTCTTCTTCTCCACGAAGTTCTTCCTCCTTTTCTTTTGCGTGTCTTCATCAGAGCTTGCGTTCTCTTCTTCTTCATCTCACGAGGATACCATCGTCTATTCTATAGAAATCAAGTAAAACAATAGAGACTAGTCTCTACCTCCTCTTCTTTGGCCCTCAACGAAAGGAAATGAGATCCCTTTTAGACCAAATAGAACAATTTGGGAGTGCTTTATAATTAATACCAAACTAAATGTTTTCTAGGTATTTATTTCACTATCAACGAGAAATTGCTAAGTTTTCGTCATAGTTGAATGCAATACCATATTAAAAAATACTAATTGACTAGGTGAAGGAGAATATTTAGAGTTATAAAAGAGTTATCCTCGGCAATTTATGGGACAAATCGAAATATTACTTTTGACGATCGGTTTACTTCGGCACAACTTACAAAGTCACTTCTTCAGGAATCATTCAAGCCAACGCTTGACGGTTCTTTCAAGACTAACAAATGCGGGATTCCTGGGGTTTTGAAAAAAAATCAATCTCGACCATTAGGCCCGTCAATCTTTTGCTATGACTAATTCTCGACATTATTGTCATATAGCCGAAGCCTTCGCAAATGGTTTACCTATTAACATTGTGTAACGAGGAAGGTATTAACTCTCCAACTGAATATCCAGCGATATTTTTGTTTTATAACCAAACTGATTTTGGCGTCAACACATGTGATCTGATGTGCTCTACCATTTCAAGCTCGAGAAGAACCAAAAGGTTGCCAATGACTATATTTTATGGCATGTTGAATATAGCTTCTATAAATTTATACGTCATACTCTGCCAAAATGTTTTATCATACAGTGGCGGCCAAAATGTACATACAGCATCTTATACTGAGTTTCTGAGTGATTGGAAGCTTCAATCAAAAAACCATTGATGCATTTTTTGTTCATTCTCGAAAATATATATTTAAAAAAAAACAAAAACAAAAACTTCATAACAAACTTATAAAAATTTCATAAAAACGAAAAAAATGTAGAGTCAAAAGTCTACGTACAGTCAATTTGTTTGTACAAATATTAGCATAATTTTTCTAAATATTATTTGTTTCAGTATTTCGTTGGGCCCCCTTAAGCATCAAGTACTAGTCACTAGTACTAGTACATCAAGTACGGGGCATAGATACGACTAAATTACTGGTTTTCTCCGACCTTGTTTCCTCCCATTCTGCTAGGAGTGCATCCTTCAGCAAATCCTTGTTTTTTATAGAGTACTTCCGAATTTTTCGCTCAAGAAGCTCCCATACATGCTCTATCGGATTTAAATCCGGGCTTTGGAGAGGATGATTAAGCAGTCTGGGCGCGTAAAATAACAACCAATCCCTAATGATATGAGCTGTATGCTTTGGATCGTTGTCTTGTTGAAAAATCCAACTCCTTCCAAGGCACAACTTCTCCACCGAGGGCTGTAAATGTTGTTTCAACAGGCTTTTATATGCATGGATTAAATAAAGGCATTCTGCATCTTCCGACTCCAGATGCTGCTATGGCTTCCCAAACTATGGCATTGCCTCCAACATATTTGACTGTAGGTACCAAGTTTTTGGGATCTAAGGCAGTGTTGTCCTACCTCCAGATTGTGGCGCGACCATCACATCCAAAAATGTTAAATTTGGACTCATCAGTAAAAAGGACTTGCTTCCAAAATCCATGTCCTTGTTAATATGAGCCTTAGCGAATTCTAGGTCGGTTTTTGCTGATCTTAATGGTTTGACGGCAGAATGATAGTTATAGTAGATATTTGTAATCATAGGATTAATTTGATAAAAATTATAGAAGTAATTAGCGAAGAATTATAGAATTAATTAGATAAGGATTATATAATTAATTAGGTTATAATATAGAATTAACACTCGATTTTGGAGGCAGGCGAGCAGCAGCGAATTCGTGCCATTTCTTCGACTCGAACCAAATTCGACACCTGTCAGCGGTCAAGGGTCGAGGCGAGGTGTGCTGAGATCTGGTGCGTTTGGTAAAACTCACCAGACAGCAATTACCGCAGTTCAGTAAGAGTGGGTCGAGTCTCGGATGGGTTATCGCCCGGCTGTTCATCGGAAGGGTGAATGGCCGCAGTGGGAGGATCATCAACCCGCTAAATCGGTAGTTTTAAAAAGGTTTTTTTAGTTAAAAGGAAGTGGAAAAAAGCAGTCCGAGTTCTTTTGTGATTTTTCCCTGAACGATACGCGTTGTACAGCATCGCCGTGTGTTTGGTCCGCGAATGCGGTTCACATTTTATTAGCGAATTCTCCAAGTGAAATTGCAATAATTTTCAATTATTTTTAGCAGATCGGAACGCAAACATCAGGACTTTATGGGTAAACCTGAGTGTGCGAAAAAGAGCGCGGGATGTTGGTGAACAGATTGAAAACCGTTTTTGGGGTTTAAATCCCAACGGTTACGATTGAGCCGGTTGCAGTCGTGAACCGGTTACGATTTTGATGTTTGGTCTGATTTTGGCGCTGTCAAGGTTGTTGTGGGACAAAAGTGAAGCTGCATGTGCCAGGGCGTGAGTGGAAGCGCCGGAAATAGCGTGAGCGAAGCCAAGTCGTAAACCAGATAATTGGCAATGAAAGCGGCTGAGCTGTGGGGCGATTGATTGCCAATGCGCCTTATCAGCATCTGCTGTGAGCGTCAAAAGAAGGTGTACACCTATGTGTAGCATATTCAAAACCTCATTAAATGAGTTCTAGACGTCGCATTTTAAAAATGTGTTTTGAAAAGGTTTTTCTATTATCTAAGAACAAAATAACAAATTTGATAATAAAATATTCCACTAAAAGTTCAACAGTAAAATAAGAAAAAATACTTCATTTTTTAAGCGTCAAAAATAAGTGTACAGCTTGCAGCACACCCCGTATTTGATGTGTTTAACGGGAAAACTTCCGTTAGATTCAGTTTATAGTTCTTCAAAAATGCAAACTTGGTTGACATGACGCGATAATTCAATTATTCGTAATTTTATTTTCACCATAGAACGATCCAGTTTCTACATTATCTAAAATGGGTAAGCAAAGTGCAATTGAAACGCGAAAACTTCTTGTAAAATAAAGAACGGAAGGAAAATCGTTACGGGAAATATCACAAGTGGTGTGTAGAAGCCATAACACCGTGAAAAAACTTTTTGGTAAATTCGAGAAGTTCAAAGACGTAAGTGATCGTCCTCGTTCCGGTAGGCCAAAAAAGTTGTCCGTATGTGATGAACGATTTATTGGGAGGAAAGTGGGAGAAAATCCAGCTGTGAGTGCAGTTAAAATCGCGGAAAACATAACAGTAGATTCTCGGGTCAGTGTCAGCGCAAGTACTGTCCGCCGAATACTTTATAGGAATAGGTTACGTGGCAGAGTACCCCGTAAAAAACCATACATTTCTGAAAAGAATCAGAAACTCTGGGTGCTTTATGCCAAAAAGTATAAAAAAGAGCATATGTCATTTTGGGAAAACGTACTTTTCAATGATGAAAGTAAATTTGAAATATTTGGTTCCAAGAAATCTCCCAGAATATGGAGAAGTAAGAACGCCGAATTAGATGAGAAGAATACAAATTCAACCATAAAGCATGATGATGGTTCGGTTATGGTCTGGGGGTGTATGGCGGCATCAGGGTTGGGAATCTGGTCTTTATTGACACTACGATGAATAAAAATGATTACTTGGACATTTTGAAAGAAAATTTACTACCTAGAGTTGCAAAAGTAGGGTTACATACATGATGGGTCTTCAAGCAGGACAGCGACCCAAAGCACAGTCGAAGCTAGTGCAGGAATGGTTATTGTATTGAACACCTAAGCAGCTGGATCATCCTCCGCAATCCCCAGACCTTAACTTTTTGTGGGATTATCTCGATACACAAATCCGAAAACGGAATATAACAAGCAAAGAGTCGTTGAAGTCCATTTTAATCGAAGAATGGCAGAAAATTCCAGTCAGTTTGACTAAATAATTGAGTGATTCAATGCCAAGACGACTAGAAGCTGTTTAAAAGGCGAAAGGGAAGCAGACTAAGTACTTATTTGCTGATGTTTGCTTTATTTGTATACTGAACACTTATTTTTGACGCGTAAAAAATAAAGTATTTTTTGTTATTTTGTTGTTGAATTTTTAGTGCAATGTTTTATCATCAAATTTTTTATTATGTTCTTAAAAAATAGAAAAACGTTTTTAAAATCTGACTTGTAGAACTCATTTTATGAGGTTTTGAATATGCTGCACAAAGGTGTACACTTTCTTTTGACGCTCACAGTATATGTTAATAACAGTGTGTAGCGGAGGCATCGCACAGGGGCCAAGTTAGTCGTAAGGGAGTTAGGATATAAGCCGTTGTCTATGTTGCATAATATTAGCTTAGATCTTAAGGTTTTCAGAGTATAAGCAGCGGTCAGAATAAAAAAAACTAGAGAAAAAGCAAATGTTTTTAAGAAACAAATTGCCGGGAGTTTCTCTCCGCTAGTAAGAGCGGCACGGACGGTAAGTTAAATCTTTCAGGTCGCGAACCCTGACAACGGTTCTCGCGGCGGAACCAAACGGTTACGAGGAAGCGGAAGTTCCTCCGAGGAAGGCGTATCGGCTTGTCGCATTCCCGCTTGGCGGCATATCGGGGCTCGGTGAAAGGGAGTTGCGCCCACGCCGGTCTCCGATGGAGCTGCCGGGACCGAGGAATCCGGCCGGTTACTTTCCGGGTAGGAACTGCCATCAACATTCCAAGCAACACCCCCCGAACTAGTTGGGAAAAGGGGGGTGCTTAAGAACCAGGCTGCAGAAGTAAACGTAACATGTGATTAAAAACTAATTAAAATTTTATTTGTTTCAATTAAGAAAACGGCATTTCTTTCCTGTCCTTCTGATATTTATGAATCGTTTGATGATAACATACGACTTATGGAATTTTTTGAAATCGTGCATTCAAAAATTTATTGAATTTTTTTGTCTCCAACAAACGTGTTGCAAATAGCACCAATAAACAACATGTTGAATAAAAGAATGACATGATACAAAATATTGACCTTTCTAAAATTAAAGACGTTCTGGAAAAACAAAGTTTATGATGTTAAATTCATTGTGAACTACGCACAGACATAATGAATGAATTGCGACTAAAAATTCGCAGACTTTGTTTACGTTCTATATATTTTTTTACTGTGAAAATTCGATTTCTCCATCTCATTATTTTGGAATCTCCTTGAAATCCCAGCGAAAAATACAATTCCAGAAAAACAAAACCCATTAATTTCGCTATGTCTTCATTAAAATGCATTAAAACTGATTGATTAGCCAATATAAGTAAAATTTCAATAACAATTGAAATTGTTTAGTCGCTACCGAGACCAACACTTTCTCCCCAGCAAAAACAAAAACATTTCAGATACTAAACTTCGAATTCCGCGGATTATCGTATTTATTTATAAACAAAAGTATCAAAATTAATGTTAACACATTTTTTTTGGCTCTCAGTCGACTTACCCATGGCAAATAGAATGATTAGCAAGTGCATACGTGTTGATTCATTGGTTTAACACCACATGCGACAAGCCCTGTAAATTGTTGTTAAATAATCTTCAAACATTCAATTGAATTGAACAATTTTTTTTTCTTCGTTGTATTTTATTGTCCGCTTCGCACTTTGCACGATCCGGCATTAAAAAGAAATGAAAAAAGACACACACGGTAGCTCGGAAATTAATCGCCAAGCTTAGGTTTCTTGAGAATATTACACCTTTTAATTAGTTTTAAATCTCAGTAACATAAAAAATGTTATAACCTCAGCACATGTGAATTAATGAGCTTTCACGGTATTTCATATGTGCAAAATTAATGGATACGAATACGACTATTGTAGTGTGCGTGCTTGGGTACGGGCAACACACAACATTTGGATGTTAATATCTTTATCATATCATTTTCTTGCAATCTTTATCGTTTTTGTCAGCATCGTGTATCATGAGATGTCGGCTGTCGAGGCTGATAACAATAGAGCAATGATATGTTCAATTCTCATTATCATGTGATAAAATTGCTGCGTGAAGGAATGATGAAGTTGGATCTGATGAACGTGGATCGTACTTGTAATACTTTCCATTATTATTGTTTGCTTTACTATTTGGAAAACGTGCAAGGCAACAAACGTGCGTGCATAGATCAAGTGAGAAGGACATCATCATAGGTGAAAGACCTGAAGGTGTTGTTTTGTTTCAATATCTCTTGAAACTAAGCCCCACTATGACGAAACCCTGTTTTTCATCCCACTGGTCCCCATCATGATGGCATTGTGCTTGTGTCAAAGAACCTGATGGTCTTAGTGCAAGTGAATCCTTTTTATGCGTACCTTTGGGTGCCATACAATGAAGATTAAGTTTATTCGGGAGTTTAGTTGAAGTTGAAATATAATTATAAGTTTAGATGAATGACGATATTAAACGACAGTATGATTTGATAGCTTGTCCATGAATTAGCGCTGAAAGGAATGTTTCGAAGGGGGAGTTGAATGAAACTTCTAGTTATAACTTAAAAGGTTATTTTAGCCAGAAGATTGAAGCTAGGATGAAAATTTGCAATCAAGAAACAAGCTGGACATTAAGAAATCATGTTGCTTGTTAGACGTCACGATGGACGTGATATTGCAGACACAATATGTACGATCCAAACTAAGATTCAAACACAACAAAACGTATGACTGCTTCATTTTGGAATCGCATGCACCTTAGTATCTTGTTCTTTTTGCTAGCCCTTCAGATTTTTAAGTGCTGGCAACCTTGATGGCATGGAACTGACTTATTTTGCAGCAAATTTTGATCGGATTTGCACGGGTTCTCCTGATAATACTTTTTTGAGGTCATCCTTGGTGCGCACTTCCAGTTTATGGATTCATTGTTCCGGTTCGTTCCATAGACCTCCTATGGATTTAAGATCTGTAGACTGAGGAAGAGAGTCTAGTTGTTTCCTGACGTTGCAAAGAAGCCATTCCTCCATAGTTGCAGAATTGCCTAGGGTTACAATCCTGCTGAACTATATAGCCATACTAATTCATCAACGCTGGACAAGAAATTTCTTTTAAGAATGTCCAAGAAGACAAACCGATCTATACACTCGATACAAAATATTCTACCAGCTCCACTCGCCGTCATGCAGCCCCAAATCTTATACAGCCAACTCCTTGCTTGAAAGTAGGAAGCACGTTTTTCACTTTTCACTCTTAGTTGTGTCTGCGCCATATTTTGATACTATTATCCTTCCCACTCATCTTTAAAGACAACCTTACTCCGAAAAGCCTGGATCGCTCTCGTGTAACCTATAATAACGTGGGTGATCGGTTAACAAACATATTCTGTTGCAAGACTATGTTCGCTATCCGTATTGTTCGTTAACAGATCATTGTTTTACAATAGATTTTTAAGTAAAATCGATTAATTCGTTCCAGAGATCCTAAAAAGTAAATTTTATAAATGAAGGTATAATTTCTTAGTACGTTTATTTAAAAAACAACATAGTCTTACATTTTACTCAGTCCTTTACATTACAAGGGGCGTTGAAGACCATGTCCAATTTCGAATACTTTTCTCTCTTTTTCAGGATTTTCCGGATGGCATTGTCGTTGTAACGATCCCCAACCCTACTGACATCAGCTTGGTTTGGGTGCACTTGTGAGACCAATGCTTTGACATCCTCCCACTCCTTCAAAAGATCTTTAATGGCAGATGTCGGCATTGGACTTCATTTGCCTTCCTCTTGTTCAGAAGGAGACCAGATTTTTTGGCGTTCTTCTGCCGTCAGTTCATCTTCATAAAGAGCTCTTTAATGTCATCCTCGTTCACCTCCAATTCGAGATCTTTAGTATTTGTTCAAAATTTCATCCATAATTTCAGGAATGTCTTTTTGATCTCCACCGTTTCGTTGAAAGTAAGATAGATACAGCTTTCGCCAAGCTGAAATCATCTAGCGCTATGAGAGTTCTGACCACGCATTTTGAATGATACGAAAAGCTTTCAGTATGGCCAAAATTTTCTTTCCAAAACGTTATTAACGTCATTTCTGAGGAGAAATGGCATGCTTCGAAATACCGACGAAATTGGGCGCGAGGGTACAATTTCTTGAAACTTGCAATAATTTCCTGATCCATCAGCTGAAACAGCAAAGTCGTATTCCGAGGTAAAAACTGAACTGTCAGCCTGGGAAAGTCTATCAGCAAATTATCTTCAAGCTCCTATGGGTGTCCTGGTGCATTGTTCAATAGCAGCAGTGCTTTCAATGGCAAGTAATTGGTATCAAGGAAGACTTGATGCTCAAGGCATAAACTTTAAACAGCCATTCTTTGGAAAGCGATACTCATGCTCTCTGATCCGATCTCCACATCATTGACAGTCTTCTCTTCAATCTTTTTAACGCTTTAGTGTTATCAGAGAGGTAAACCCGAAGTGGTTTAAAGTGCATATCACCACTAGCGTGAGCTGCCAAAAGCATCGTGAATCGGTTTTTAATGGGTTTATGCCCAGGAACACTTTTCTAATCTTTCGTTATATACGTACGTTTCGGCATGCTCTTCCAAAGCAATTCTGCTTTCAAACCAAAGCAGCTTCATCCCAATTTAATATTTGTTGTGGACGATACCCTTCTGTTTCAATGAATTCCTGGAATTTGTACAGTACTTCTCAGCTTCTTCTTTACTTGGCACTAGCGGACTCATCGTGACTCATCATGCAGTTCAGAACTCTTTTTGAATTTTGCAAGGCAGTCATTGTGGTAGCCTTGAATTCTAACTCCTTCGATGGTGAATCAGAAGTTTGTTCTTTCAATTTCTCAAAAATTTATCTTCACTTGAATGATAGGCATACTAACATACCTTCATACCGTAATCATCATAGTAACATCCCTTTTCATTTCCCGTTCATTTATTCAAATTAAAACTAACGAGTCCATGTTTTCATGGATAGCACTTCTTTGCTTCGAAGATGTGATTTTCTTTACTCCTTTGGGTGCATGAGTGTCTTTTGATAATATCTTTATTGTCAGATTTTAAGTTTTTTTATACAGCATTCAGTATGAACATACGAAAATTTAGAGAAATAGAAACCAACTAACGTACTCAATTGACAAAGGTTCAGCGCACACTGACTAAATCGAGTCGTGCCTAGATTCACGTCATCAACGCCCATGTATTATTATCCCATTATGCGCCGAGAGCCGAGATGTGTTCGTTAGATTCCGTTTGGTTCATTCTCCAAATATGTGTTCGCTGTCCGATTTGCTCGAAGTCCGTGGGTGTGGATGTGGATAACTTCTTTGTTATTTCGGGCTATGAAACTCGGTTAATCATTCTCAGTTTTAATTCATAGAGTAGCTCCGATCTTTGTTTGAAAGACTCAAACTAAACAGGCTGCAAAATGTCATATTATGTCAAGCAGCTTCATGGCTGAACGTCTACATTAATCTAGGAGGTGTATTTTTGAAATTGTGGATAACAGAGGGACAAATTGATTATAGGTGCAACCTACATGGGTCACAGTTTTCAACATATCCTGAAACTGATGCATGTGCAATGACTAATGCAGAAGTCCAAGCATTGTTAAGGAAAGATGAATCTACATTTATTAATTAAGGTGCAGATGCTTCCATATGATAGCGACCATTGCAGGATTGTAATTGTAACATATCGTCGAAGCGAAGATATTTTCCTCATTCCAGTTCAAAAAAATAATTTTTTTCTCGGTGCGTTCCGAGCGACAAAAAAATAATTCCATCTTCGTTGGACAAAAACAATTCAGCGAAACCAAAGAAAATTTAACTGGGGTTGCCGAAAGCAATGTCTGACTTTTCATTATGGAAACTCTTGTCCAAAGGTTCCTGATGACAAGAATGTAACTAGCGATGGGAAGATTTCTATTTGTCAAGTAAAGAACAGTCGACATTAGAAACGATTATGGAAGCAGTGCCCAGGATTCAACATGGAAAAAATGTACAAAGATATCAAAACCGACCACCACTTGGTTGAAACAATCGAAAACCTCCTCTGGAATACAATTATCCTATATTGACTTTATTGAAATTGAAGAATGAGAAACCTGAAGAATGTTCGAACATAATCCTTTCATACTTACATACTTCATACATACAGTAACCCAGTAAGCCAGGATTTTAGCCCACAAGATCGAAAAAACATTTCCAGGAAAGTCGGTAGCATCTTTAGCATCTAATAACCAAAGTAATCTAAAACATCTGTTGGAAGCTGAGCAATGAATCCTGAAAATAAAAGCATTAATCTTTTATCAAACCAATTCCTTCGTTTATTGTAAAGCGCTATAGAGCAACACGGAGCACACTACCCAAGTAGTAATTTTTTTTTAAATTTCTTCGAGAGCTCTTGTTGAAACATGCTATCTACGATATATTTACGATATGGTCTCTAAAGTCTGCATAGTCTCTTTTGTCTCCTACCACGCTAACTTACAGGATATATATCTTGAATTTTCGCAAAACGCTTCAACAGCGGCCCGCACAAAGCAAGAAATCACAGGTTAAGACCTGTGATTTCTTGCCTCAAACATGTTCTTTGAGATTTAGGGAAAGATGAGAATTTGCTATAGCTTGGTTTGTGGAATAAGATTGGTGGTTGGGCTGTTGGTATCCTTTTCCTTGAAAAACAGCCATCGAAACACTGGTTTTATGAGTAGAACCATTGTTTTAGTGAGCCAGAACTTCAGCTAGCAGTTTTTGGACTAGTTATGCAATGTCGTACCGCAATTTTCTTGCATTGTCTCCGTAGTTTGTACACGAAAAAGTGGCTTTCTTCACCAACCACTCCATCATGATTAATTCTTGAGTGTCCCAATAGAAACCGTCTTAACGAATTCAAGATTTTTATTTTTTGCCTTCCTAATGATCCAATAAAAATTATTTCAGCAATAGCAGACGTCATTTAAGGACTTTTTCTTGTTGTTCACAGAAAGAATGAAACAAGTACAAAAAATCCCACTCAGTGTGAATTTTTACTTTATTTTAACATCTGCAGGTAGGTTAATTATTCTGTTGGTGGGTTGTAAGCCCACTTGGTTTAATTTTCTCTAAGGTAATCAAATAAATAGCACAACACCTAATATGTCTTCCTTTCAAAGGATTAAAACCAACGTATTGTCTGGTTATAATTACCACGTAAAATTAATTAACTGCTTCCAACCGCAACACTGTTTATGTTTTTGTAATTTATTTACTTTGTCTACGTGCGAACTACATAGTACAAAATTGTCAATACAATGGTCTGTGGGTTGTACTTAATGTCAATATACCTCCCAACTATACATCATTATGTCATGAATGTTATTTAGGACACGCAAGGGCTATTCATTTAACAACCTTTCAACTTAGTTCATGCATGACTAAATATTGCTATTAGGGAAGTAAGTATATGACTGACGTTCATTGATATACTGCTAATATTGCTGTTGAAGTTCTCATTTGTCTTAGATGTGCATAGATGTTCCGATGAATTTACAAATCGTGCATTTCTTATCAGAAACGAAAATAATTACAGACGGAAATGTGCGAAATGTCTTATGACAATAGAAGTTGAGCAAACTAAACAGCCTCTTTAATTCGATCCTATAATAACTTGTTAATCAAAATAATCTTCCAGGAGTAATTTAAATAAGTCAAGAACAACAAACAGGAACACCAAACCTAGTTTCCCACTGGAATAGGCAGTAGCCCCTATACGTGCCATCAAGAAACAGGACAGACATATTCAGTTCACATAAACAAGACACTTAGCTGTCATTGAAGCTGTCATCCAATTGCTGGATCATAGCACAATCAAATCTTGGACCCAACGTTGCTACAACCAAATTCCCAATCTAACGAGATCCGATCAATGGACTTCTAGATGCACTGGTATTTGTTAAATCTGCATCCATACGGACATATACCAGTAAAACATTGCGCACACATGAACATTCAAGTTGATAAAGCTGGCCATCACGATCAATCCCATCACCTATGTCTTTCATGTTCGTCTCACGCTCTCTTTCTTCCTGATTGAGCTCAAGAATATTGGAACTTTCTAATAGTTATGCCATAGTATATTGAAACCAGCAAGAACACTCTCGAGCAGTTTCTTGCTGCAGGAGATAGAACTAGCAATAGCAGATATTCGGTTGTATTACCCTTCTGCTCTAGCGTTTTGAGAGCTTTTTTTCTTGTTATCGAAAAACAGAAAATAGCAATGAAACAAAACATTTAATAAATTCTACAATTTTAATTCCACATATTTTGACTAGATTCCGTTTTACCGATGGTTTGGTTGCTGGAGGAGACCACTTTAGCTATAGCTGAAGGACAATCTAAGCATTATGGAAACTCCTCTTATAAACAGTATTGTGACCTGATGGGAATTTAACGCGAAGATTGAGTCAAAAAACGTCAGAATAATTAGCCTGGTTTTCAAGACGCAAGGTAAAGTCGAGAGAATGTATGAGTAGGGGATGAAACGGAAGATTTTTCTCCGAAAGAATAAAAGCCGAGATAAAATACTTCGAGACTGCGATACAAGACCGCGATGAGAGTCTCGCAGCAAATCAGTTTTCGTAACATTCGTTTGTATACATCGTACAATGATTGCGATGCATCGATGCGAGGCGAGAAATATTCGGAAAATCGAAAGTTCCTCGCAACGAGCTGCATTGACGTTTGTCAGATGCTTTATGTCGCTTAAATGAAATTTGAAATTCAAACGCCTTAATTACTTTTTATGCACCAGGTTTATTCTGAATGAAAATTTTTTGCAGTCTTGTAGAGGTTATTATTTGCCACACGAAGGAAAATTCAAACTTCAAAACTTTTAAAAAATCAAAAACAATAGCAAGCAAATTTCATTTAAAACGACACCAGTTTGACATTTGTCATATGAACATTATTCTTCGTCGCATCGCGTGCATTGTATATTGAATTCGTTTCGCGACGAGGGGCGAAAAACACATCGCCGTCACGCAGTATTGTATCTAGGCCTTAAGCCTTTAACTGGGTGATAATGTTCTTCTCCTTTAGGAAAGGTTCGAATATACACTGCCGGTCAAAAGTTTGAGACCACTAATAAAAAAAACTTTTGTTATTAGTAAATATTTTCATAATATTGGTGATGAAATTAATCTTCACACGTGCATATTCTATTGTTTATAAAGATTACCTAAAAGCTTATTCTTTTGTCTTTAATATAAGGAAAGGGCAATAAACAAACATTTTTTCCAAACTTCAATGTCAGCCAAAGAAGAGCTAGTGCGATAATTGTTTGTTAAAAATTTTATTACCTCATTACCGTAACTGACAATTCTTTTATTTTACATCAACTTACTATGCGATTGTTCTAAATTCTTAAATGTTTATTTTAACCCGATATTTTCATGATAATCTACGAATATCCGCAGTTAGTCTGTTTTTGTAATTCCTACAGTCAAGACGTCTCTAAAATGGGAAAATTTCGCGAATTTAGAATTGAAACGCGACCTATCATCGTTGTTCTCCGTAATAAAGGCCAAATTGAGCGTGAGATTGCATCTCAACTCAAGTTATCGAAAACTTGTGTTCATCGCACTATTGTGCGGCACAAAGAAACTGGCAGTAATGAAGATCGTCCGCGCTCCGGAAGACCAAGAGCTACGGCTTGGTGAAGTGAAGACAAGTTTTTTGTGGTAACGAGCAAGCGAAATAGACGCCTAACAGCCCCAGTTATTTGCGTTGAAGTCAACAAATCTCGGGAAAAACCTATGTCAGTGTCTATAGCGAAAGGAGGATTGCGTGACGCCAAGTTGTTCGAAAACCTCTTCTGAAACCGCAGAATGAGAAAAAAAAGATGCAAAAACATTTCAAATAAGAACTTTGAAGTGACGAATCTAAATTTGAAACATTCAGTTCATATAGAAGAATTTTCGTTCGACGTTCCACCGAAGAAAAGATGATGCCACAATATGTAGTCCCAACTGTCAAGCATGTTGGCGGATCTGTTACGGTCTGGGGTTGTTTCTCAGACTATGGAACTGGCAATCTGGGCCAAATTAAAGGAATTCTGAAAAAGGAGCAGTATAAAGAAATTTTGGAGAAAAATGCTATTCCCTCCGGGCTGAAGTTTTTTTTTTAATTTAATTTTCGCGCAGACACCCGTTCGTCGAAATATGTTTTTTTCTAGGTTGGTATGACTCTCAGTGACATCTGTGCCAAATGTCACATCAAAGTAATCATTAGTGTTTAGTAAACGCTTGTATCTCTGAACTACAAAAAGTGCACTCGGCGATTTTTGAAATGAAAGATATTATTCAACAAAGTGCCATTAAAATTTGTGTATGAAAATTTCTGGTGCCGAAACCTTCAGAATACTGTAAAAGGCCTTCGGTGATAATTGTATGTTGCGAGAAAGTGTTTTTGATTGGTACGAATTGTTCAAAGGGAGTCGACATCGCGTTCTCGAAGAACCACGCCCAAGACGGCCATCAACATCAACTGATGATCAACACGTCAATAATATCAAGGAACTGGAGCTTGAGAATCGACGATTAACAGTCAGAGACCTTACTGGCATCGTTGGAATATCGGAAGGATCAGTGAAAATCCTTTTAAAAGATCATTTGGGCTTAAGAAAAGTGAAAGCACAAAAAGCAAAATCACTCAATTGTTTTGACAAACAGTGTCGCGTTGACGTCTGTCAAACAATGCTTTCCGACTACCAGGATGTCATGAAACGTAATATAACTGGCGATGAGTCTTGTATCTATGCAAACGACCCGAAACAGACGATCAATCGGCAGAATATCGTGCCCAAGGTGAGCCGAAACCGAAAAACCACGCCAAAGCAAGTCAAAAATCAAGGTTATGTTGACAGTTTTCTTCGATTATCGAGGTGTGGTGAAATAGATTTGGGAGAATATGTAAGGAATTTTAAAATTATGAACAAAGTCTTACTAATTTTTGCCCACAGAAGTATATATAAAAATTGATATAGTATATATAAAAAAAATATAAAAATATCGTCGATATTTAAATTTGGAAATGGGCCTTCAGAGGCAATGATATTTAGTTCAGTTGCACATTTTCAACAACACCCAACAGTACGGAACCTTCCAGATGCCCAAAGATGAAAAACGATGTACACTGCTAAGAAAAATTTAATAACGAACGAGGGTAAATTCAAGAACATACAGAAACATTTACAAAGCGTCCTTTGAACGACTCAAACAAACAAAAGAACAATATTCGCCATAACTGTAATATAATGGTACCAATCTCTGTGAAGGATTACGAAAAATACTCTTGAAAGACCACGTTGATCCTAGTCATCATTGGACCCAGGTGTAACAATAATTAATGCTAAATTTAATAATGAAGTTACGAATAACTAAAAATGAAAAATAAAACATTCACCAGAGCAACTCCATTCGTAACTCCCGAAGCACCATAATAGTGATTAGTGCCGAGCAACCAAGAAGTCCAGCCTTGTGAGCCAAATTTTGTAAGCATAACATCAAAGAGGTGTCCAAAAACTTACTGGTGGCTTATCCCCAACAATGTTCAATCGTAGCTCGAAGCGAACAGAAGTCCACGCTTATTAAGGCTTCAAGTCAAAGATGCAAAGTTACCAAGTTCGCCCAGAACCAAAGTGAGTCAAAAGTCGGAAATTTTGACAGTTTGAAACTTCTGATTGGTCAACTACGTTTTCATTTATATCAAGCTAGTTAGCTTTGCTTATTTGAGGAGAAAAACATCGTTAGATAAATAATTCAAACAACAAACTGAATATGTCCTTCAAATCTTCTGCTACTAAATAATAAATTCAGAAGACGAGATGAGAGCAGACTAAAACTTTAGAATTTGACACCACAGAAGTGGTGAAGGACAACCAAATTATGAGGTTGATTGCCACGTTGAATTCACTTCTAAAAAAATTCAATTCGTTAAGGCGGAACCAGCTGGCCATTGACCTGAAAATTTTAACTATTACCAAACATTTTGGGAATAAGGATAGCCGGAAAATCACACCTATAACGATGATAGAAAACACTGACTGAAGAGTTATGCATCGTAAAAAACTCTGTATAACAATGACCCGTTTGAGCACAAATGGCAGAATTCGAATTTACGGACAAGAGAATGAGGAGGTCTCAGCACTGGCCACGTGAAAACCCCCTGATACCTTCTCACGTTAAAGTTTAATGTCAAAATAGGTCGCTTTGGCTCCTTTGGTATCAATAATGGTGTCCGTTGTTGGTGTAGTGCTCTCTAGACCAAGTTGATTGATCAAATCAACCACTGCATACTCCATCTCGAACCCTGAAGATCTGGTGCAACATTTTCTAGGACAAATTCGACCGTTTCGTTACCAACCGGGTAGCAACCTTCTACAGCAAATTTACAAATGTTTCCTTTTGCTTCGGGAGTAATTACCGTCGAACCTTCTTTGCTTTATCAGACACTATGACGCCATTGGCACTATTTTCGACACATATTTTTGACATAAAATATTATTTTTGACATTAACGCTGGATACTGGTAAACATAGGCATATCTGCAATTCAACGAATCTGCATTTAAATTTCTTTCTGTCTGTGGATTCTTTTGGATCCTTTTTGTAGGAAACGAGGCTTGTTTACACCATGATTTTCTATGTTTACTTTTAGAAAAATTACCAAACATCTGAGTGATACTAAATATTCAAAGAGATTCTTAGTTCTTGAAGTTCTTGCAGGGATCATTTTGAAGAAAATCTAGAAATTTTTATCAATCTGTTCATAGACGAGAAAACCAAAAAGGTTTTCAAATCATATACTGAGACGTACGTGCTCAGGTAGGAAGGCCGATTAGTAAGACGATCGGATGTCGAATAGAATTTGGAGTCAAAGTGTGTCCGGCGGTATTTTTATTGAAGTATCAAAGGTTTCAAAGAGTATGATTGACCATACCAACGGGCATGTTGGAGCCCCGCATATCCTTTGCAAATTTGACTAAAGCATTCATCGATTTCAAAGTTTTGGTGAACAAATTCATTTGGTATTATTATGCCAACAGGGAACTATGATGGCCTTCAAATTTCGCGAGGAGTCTTTAAAGGTGTGTGGTTAAGAGAAAGTTGGTTCTCGCTCCTAGGCCGTTTCATGGATAGTTTTACGATGCATTCATGCTTCTTACTGTAGAAAGGTGTTTATTTAATGTCGATGGAAACGTTGGTCCTTTTTGCAGTAGTTTCGATTGGACAGGGGCAAGGGCTCCCATCAGTACATTATGCTGTAAATTAATATGCGTCGAAACAGGAATTCCTTAAACTCTCCTGACAAGGGAGTACAGTGATACAAATACATAGTTGACTTTTGCGATTTGTTTATTTATGGTATATGCAAATGGAAAAATGTCCATAGATGAGCAAACCCTATCGTTACAAGGATTTTAAGTAGATTTTCAGGATTTCGTTTTTACAGGGCTTGGTTAGGTGCGTTGGGCCAGTGAGTAAAATGACTTGGTATTTTCAGGTTTATATGAAAAATTTTCATTTATCAAAGAATTCACCTAACGTTCTAGATAAGATTTGAGTCAGACCGATTTGATCAAAAGTTTCTATATTTCCCAACATGCTGAAATCACCAACATTCTCGAATATTTGAATAGTCTCTACATGGAGAAAATGTAGTAGATGCGGCAGAGCATTGAAGCATATAATACTTCTATCCGAAAGGATCGTCCTAGAAACAAGGTTAGAAAAAATGCAAATAAATGAGGGTGGGAGTGGAACGTGTTAAGCATTCTCAGTTCAAACCTATTGCAACAGCGTCGAAGACTTTTGAAATATCGAGAAGGCAGGTGAGTTTTTAGGCGCTTGCGTGTGAAGAAAGTGTGATTGATGGCGAAGAATTGTCTTATGGTCAAAAGTTATTTTAGTTTGGAAGATAATCATTCTCCGTTGAAATAAAGACTATGAATTCATGCTGCTATTGCTGAGGAAAAGAGAATGAAGAGCTGAAGAGAATACCACGTTGGGAATCCCCACATTCTCGTTTGGTCAAGTTCGTATTATAAATTGTGCTGAAGATTAATCGGATTATGAGAAGATATGTATAAGAAGTTACAGACGTAACATTAAAAATAGGCGGGATCCGAATTTTTTTCAAATTTTTTGGATAAGACGGGTGGCCCAGAATATGTTGAATATCTCTGTTAAATTCCTGTACACAGTGACGGAAATTTAGGTGAAGTGCTGCTTCACACATCATTTCGGAATTGCTAAAGTATTCTCAGTTTTTTCTACTTCGAATGTATTTGGTCAGAAACACATATGGACAATGTCCTTTTCTATTTGAGTGATGCAATGACTTGTGATGCTTTTGCGATTCGGAGGGGAAAGTAATCGTCTTCTATGGTAAAATTCATTCGACTGTCGGAAATTCAGATAAACAAGTGTCTTATAAACGACGCAATTTGAATTAGTTTTTGGTTCGCCAAACACAAGAAGTTCTTCTGATTTTGAACTAGTCTGAACGAGATCTACTAGAACTAGTTCAAAGGGCGTCAGAGGTATCAGGGTTATTTAAAGTTGAAAAAAGCTGCTGGTTAGATAGTGAGTCCGGTTTTCATGCAAATCATTGTTGTTTCGGAGGAGGTTCTCGTATCCAGGACAAAGTAAAATCACTTTGCTTTCATTTGAAGCTGTGCCTCCTTGGATAGTATTGCATCTATCCAAGCGGGAGTTATCATAATGTATTGATAACGGACTTTTCCCGGCGATTCCTTCCAAATAGCGATGGATTACGTTACGACTACTACTCGTCCCTTTATTTGCTAAACAGTTGCGCAAAGATCTGCTGACACTACGACAGATGGCATGCGCGGTTAGTTTGAAAATCGAAAAATTTGTCAACAGTTTGAGCTGGAAAAATCTTCTGATGTTGTCAAGATTTCATGCGAATTTTTAGGCAGTACTCAACGAATGTCAAAATTTGATAAGATGTTGAAATGATGTCTGTTATCTTGCTCTTAAACTTTGAACTGGAAAATTTGAACACTTGCTAGTAATATGGATCGACTTTTTCGACTTAACACGAACTTGCATGAGAATATAAACATTGAATTACTACTGTTCAGAAAAATGAGTTCTAAACGCTGTTGATTTGTATTAAAATGACAGACAAAAATGACATTACGAATTAAACTGAAAGCACGATTTTAGAAATCAAACTCGATGCATTCATGTGCTCAACAAAAGAATCATCCATCAAAACCACTTTTCTTTTTTATCTATGTTCCACTCTGGCTACTTATCACAAAAACCCACCAACCAGCCAAGCAAATATATTTTGTAAAAATAAAAAAATCTTTATCGTTTCGTCTTTGCTATTCTTTTTGATATCGCCTTCAAAAAAAAAAAAATTGACGAAAAATTGATGTCATTTCTCAATTGATGCTCTTTATATGCTTTTTGCTTTGCTATTCGCTTATGGTGTTTCGACAAATTTAAGGATAATCACTGACCGTAACAACATCTCATCCTTCCACGTGGACATTAATGTCTTTCAATTTCACTTTCCTTCGTGTGAACGTTACTGAGGATTTTTCATGGCACACCGAGTATTGATTGCATCCTTTTTATTGAAACAAGAGGGGCGTTACAAAAGTGACATTGACATGAAATATTGTCGCTTGCCGGACCCTAAAACGAATGGAAAATTCTCAGGGTATAAACAAGGTGTAGTATAGGTTTTCATGTATATATTTTGAACGCAAGATAAATTCCTGATTCACGTTCCAATGATGTTATTTATTGCTTACATAAAAGCTATTTTTAAGCACATAAAATAAGTCTATACTGAAATTATATGCTTTTATTCTGTAATCAAATCGATTGCCAAGGGTGATGAACTTGATATTTCAACGAAATGTTTGTTATAGCGAATACGCTTTCAATCTATTAGAATCATTTTTATGACAATTTTGATGTGTGGATTTCGACTATAATGTGAGAATAACAACGACTTAGTGTAAGTTACCTCATTTATTCAGCGTGTACCGATAATGCCTTTCTATTTGTATCACACGCGGGATTCATACAACTTGGTGATTCAATTTGGAAAGGATAACAACAATGTTATGACCTAAAAATATTTTAATCCATGAACTATCAGAAATTTCTCGAATCTGTAAAGCTCTGTTATAGACAATATGGTCTCGATGCAAATAATTTGAAGTCCTTTTAAAGAACATTTGAAAAATGTTCTAATGTCAAAATTTTATAAGAACAACTGAACTGAATTGTTCCGTATCATATATGTATTAATCTGGTAAGATAAACTTCAAATTTTTACATTTATCACAATGTTGCATTATACGAAATTCATTTTAATTACAAAGGTTATATTTTTTTTCTTTTTTTTTCAATTTGTTTAATTAAAATTTCAAAACTTTTAATGCAAAGTTCTAATAATCTGGAACTTTTCTTTTTCTTTCTTGCTTTTACTTATCATTATATTATAGTTTTAATAACTTTTGTTCTGATTCAATCTAAACTCAATGAAACCAATGGTGAAAGCAGGGAAAATCATTTTTCTGCAATGTTACAATCGAAACTATTTCAAATCCTAGCCTGTGACATTTCTTTGCGAGACCGAGGCTTGTGACCATATCCACTTGCAGAAAAAAGGGATTCCTATGTTTTCTGCATTATTCCTGCTTATCTGTAGCTATTGACCGTATAAGTGTTTCTCAAAGCTTTCTTCTTGAGCCATGTGCTGTGTAGTTAAGATTTGTCCAAAGAAAGTCTCCGCAAACTGTCAAATTAGATCATTGGATATGATTCTGAGGGGTCAAACATGATGTTTTGAGGCCAGAATTATTAATAAGCCAACAAGAATATATTTGCTGAAAGAAAAGTTATTGTTCTTTGAAATTTCCTTCAAATTGGACTATCGCGCCATTGATTAATGCTTTGACCGAGATCAATGCAACAATACAGGAAGAAAACAGTATATATTTTGAAAGATGTAAAGTTATACAGAAGATGTACAGAAGGTTGCTCAGGCTCCATTAACCGGTCTAACTACGCTCAAAAATCCATTACAAAACTATCACTGAAAGGACATTATAAACCCTGGGGCAGAAGTAATTTCCAACGCAAAGAGCAATCAACTTAGGGCTCTTCTACAGTCAGCCAAAGATCCTCTATCTCTATAAAATCTATAAAATCTCTATAATATCACTATCAAATCTAGAATCTATAACTACATTGTAACAAGGATAAGTATAAGCTGTAGGCGACAATGTAGGAACGCAGAAATTGCAAATTTTAAAAACATAAGTGACCTTAGGCCAGAACAAAGGAGAATACGTATTATTCTGATTTTAGAGAGGATGTTACAATAGGCAACTCTATCAAAGAAACAATAATACTGAACGTTTCTCAAAGAATCGGAATTCAAAATTTATTAGCCGACTCCCTACTTGACAGAGATCCAGGAAAGATCTTGCGACCGCCAAATCCAAATTTCCGCTACTGGCATAATGCCAGTTTACGACACGAATATACCAGCGACACGAATGCATTTTCGGTCTTATAGTCAAAAATATTAAAAATGACGTAAAGCAATTCTAAATTAATAACTTTATCAAAGAACTAAATGGGCCATGCAGTTCTCAAAATTTCAACAAAACGAATTTATTTAAAAAAGATCGTCAAATTCGTTATAAAAAAGGATCCCTAATTGTGCAATGAATATTTTTGTATTATTTAAATTAATAACAAAAAAAAGAAAAAACAACCTAAATGTCTCAAATTTCAAAAATTCCCAAACTTCATTATCCAAAGTTCAAATTATTAGCCTCAAAATGTTCTTCCAATATTGTTTAATTATAAAATCACAAATAGTTAAGCGCAGTCAAACTGCTAAGTGCAACGTCATGCCCTAATTATATATTATTAAGTTTAAGGATCAACAATTTCAAAAAACATCTATTGAACGTCAAAACATGACTTAAGCTATCCTTTGATTGATAATTGTGTATTTTGCTTTCATTATAAAGGGAAATTTAAAATGCATCCTTGCTATGAAATGGTGGAAGATTTAAGATTTGGATTTCGAATCCACTATAAAAAAAAAGACAAATAAAATTTTTTCAAAGTTATGAGTTTATTAGAGAGATTCAACCTTTCCGTTAAGGACTAGAAGATATTAAATTCAAATTACTGCAACGGCTGGCCTTACAATACCCCATGCGATCAGTCCAATTTGTCAGTAAGGTTTCGATTGATTTGGCCCACATTAAGTCAATGACAACTTCGGTTTCTTGTTTCAATTGTCAATCGTCCTTGCATGGTTAGCGTAACACTTGTGCTTAACGGTTAACGGATATCAGCATTTCGACTGATTATGCGATTTTCGAGAGCAGTGCGATTAAGATCGATTGTTACGTTGGCTGTGTGGCACGTTGCACCATTTGTTGAAACCAAATGTCATCTATGTCATACGCATTCATACCGAGATAATTATCTAAAATTCTTCTCAAAGAAGTACGTGGAATGTTCAATTCTTAACAAAGATGACGAGTTGATGCAGATGTTGTTCACGCACACACTGAGCAACAGCAGCGACGTTTTCATTTGAGCGCAATGGATGAGCACGTACATCCACCAACAATCCAGTTTCACGAACTTGATCCACAAATTGATCTACAAACTCATTTTTTGGCACATTCTTTTTGTTATTTTGTATTTTTTTTTTTTTTTTGTAAATTTCTTACAGTTTGAGTAGAGTACTCACCACTTTGTAAATAAGTTTTTAATACTTTCCACCTTTGTTCGTGCGAAAAGCGACCCATTTCATAAATGACATAAAACATAAAGCTTACATTCTGTCACATCGAAAATGTCATCAAACCTTCGAACCTCAAAATACCGTATAGTTTCAATTCCAAACGTTAAATGGCCCACCGTGCAGAATCACTTCTGTCATATTTTTTTTAATTTTTTTTTTAAATCTGCGAAATAGTTAACTTTTGAGTGTTTGCTTTAGTTTCCATCTTCCTACAGTATCGTCCAGTTGTAAACTGCATTCTCCAGCAAGAAATAAGTCCAGCCGATTTCTAGTTTGTTGGTATTTGGTCCCTTATGTTCATTGTTTCTCGTTGAAGCTCAGAAACGCTCTAGGTGGTAACTCAGATTTGCAGGATTAGATTGTAGATGTTTCTAAAATGTGTTAGGATCGGATTTTTTGTTTCGTTTTACTCATTTGAGGATGGCTACCGGGGACTATCTCGAAATACAAAGGACCAAATTTCTTTTTATTGCGCTGTGTATCGTTGTGTGTCTTTCTCGACTGGTTGGAAACTCCACTTGGATACAAACCTGGTATTGTTGAGCATCTGTCATGATACAGCTTAATTCAACGATGCCGTTGGGCAAGAATCGATTTATGCGCGTACTTAAGCTTAACTCGTGGTCTGTGGTTATACGTACTGAGTTCGATTAATAACGACCCAAGCGAAACCTGTATAAAGTTACGTATAACTATCGGAATATTGTTTGAATTTTTTTTCTGAGGTTGGAGTCTTATCAACCGAAGACGCACTATTAGTGCGCTACAATCACTACACTCCAGAGAGAGACATACTACAGAGAAGAACTGTTTTATTCTGATTTCGCTAGAGTTTTTCTAATCCAATTGTGACAGTTCTATCTTCACCCTTTTGCCAGAGATTATCTTTTCGTACAAGATTTGGTTTTCACCACAAAATCGATCACTATATAAACGTTGGTAAAAAAAACCGTTCGCACAAATTATAGTCAACTAAAATTGACAGTGAGCGAGAAACTCGCACGGTAATATTCTAAGGACTTTAAAAAACCGATCTATCATTTACTTTGACAGCAACAAATGACAGGACGAACAGATTCAGCTATTTATCGCAGAAGTTGTTGGCATCTGCAAAGACCAAACGCCACTTAAGAATGTACCGTTATCTTCTGTTCACCCACTGTATATAACGGTACTTTATAAACGAATAATGAATGTGGAAAGTACGGAATTTATTTACTTGTCTTGTCGCTTCTATTTGAATGTTGATTTCTGTGCACGAGAATGATTATATCCTAATCTTAAAGTAAAAATGGCCGCAAAAAAACGAAACGACGCTAGAAGAAAGGAGAATTACTATTTACTTTTGTACTAAAAGGATATTCGGGGCATTGGGGGGTTTGTTAAAAGACCTTATTCGATAGTGATATTTTATATTATTATCAATATTATTGACAGGTATTTTATAAGCAAACGTTTAAGAAATGCCCCTAAGTCGGGCCTACGCCAAAGTTTACTGCGAAAACTAAAAAACGACTCTCGAAAATTTGGGTGAAACTAACAAGCATAGCTCAGAAGAATGTGTGTGTAAATACAGAGAGATATGCACACTATGATGCTGGATATTGTGGTAGATTAGATTGAAGATCGAAGGAAACCAAAGGGAAAAGGCTCTTGTTTGCTGAGAAATCTGGAAATTCCCAAAAACTGTTTTGGAATAAAGTTTTATTCACTGATGTAAGGTGATGAAGGTGCATGATATTATCGTGGCGGCAAAAGAATATCGGGCTTTAAAAGAAAAAATTAAAGCATTCATTTAAGTATGAAGGTGGTAGTAGTAATGCCAGTAATATTACTTTAAAGCTGTGTTGGTGCCCAAGGTGTTGGAGATTTTTCCTTATGTGGATGCAAATATGGACCACAAGGAATACTTTATTATTTTCTAAGAACACCTCCATAGGAGGGTAGAAAACTCGGGTCTAGGTACTGGTTACGTCTTACTGATAGACACGATTGCATTGAAAAACAACGTTCTCTCTTTGGGGGCCAAAGGACAAAGAAGTTCCTTGGTCTATTAATGAGTCGTATCGGTATGTAATGTTTTAGTAGTTGTCAATGTATATTGAGTATATGGTTGTAACTGTTTTGTTGAGAGGTGACGATATTTACGTCTGCTGTTTAAAATACATACTCGTGCAGAAGTTTGTCAATTTCTTTGGCCGTCAGAAATTCACCTGCCTTTGGTGTTCATCCCCTTGTCAAGACTGAATCAGTAAATGCTTAGGGTACTTCGTAGTGATCTTATTTTTGTATTCCTGATTTTAATTTTTCTATATTCTGGATCATCATAGTTCGGAGCTTGGAATATTGTAGTTATTCCATATTTAGATTGGGTCCTGATTTCTATAAATATTAGGAGTAGTACTTGAACTGAAAGAGTTTGTAGGTTTGCAGAGTTGTTTTAGTTTTGTTATCTCTATTGCGATATATACTAAAACATTCGTTTATATCTCTGAGATCAACTGATTTATTTAGAATTCTTCTGAGGTATTTTATACTATTCCTTCAAACTATGTTATTCTCTTTTATCTTAATGTTCTGACGTGGGTTTGTTGTGGCTTTGCTAATGGTGATAGCTTATACTTTAAAGGAGAGAAAGTGTTATAAATTTCAAGAAATCTTGACTGAAAGTTTTTCAAATTTCAAAAAATTTTGTGATTGTCTCATGCGTTGCTGATAAGGTGTCTGTTACGCAATTGCCTTCTTTTAGAATAAGGAAGTCGTCTGCATATTGTAGCAGTGTCGTGGTATAGTCTGTGATATTATGAAGTATGTGCGTGTAGTTTATAAAAAGTGTGGGGCTTAGTGCGTCTCCCTGTGGAAGTCCATTTGTAATGTTGGTTTTGTTGTTGTCCAAGTGAATTTTTCTCTTCCGTATTAAGGCTGTATCCAGTTTATGAACGTCTTTGGTGTCTAAAGATATTTAAGGGTCGTCGTAAGTACTGTCAGATCCACTTTTCATATGCGTTCGTGATGTCTATCATTGTCGCAACTTTGCACGTGTGGGGTCTTCTATTTGAGCTTACGTAGAATAAGGTATTGGTAGGCAAGTTGTAGTTGATTTGTCCTTCGTTTAGGCAAAATGTTTTTTCGTCATCAAGTTATTTTTTTGCAATATATTATTGATTCTATTTTTTGATTAGGCCGTTTTTGACCTTGATTGGGACACTGATAAGAGATATTGGTCGGTAATTATTGAGGCCTACTTTGTTTTTGAATGGTTTAAGATTGTGTTCTAGTCTTATTTGTCACGCTGAGTCTGGTTTCTGACAGTTGTTGGGTGCTTTATTGATGACTTCAAGAAATATGACAGGATGATATTCTTGGACTCCTTAATAGGGTTATAGGTTATTCTATCAAGGTGATGTTGATTTTTTTAAGTTTAAGATTGCTTCTTTGAGATCGTTTTGTAGAAATGTAATTTCTTCTTCTGTGGGAAGATTATTAATGGTTCTAGGATACTTTTGTGAAGTTTTTTTTGTATTTCGCGCTTGTATGTTGTTGAAGGTTCATTATTCATGTTGAATAATTTGCAGTGGTTGATTAATTTCTATTATTCTCTGATACTTTTGCACGGCTCCTTGATTAACCTTACCCAGCGCATTTGTTTGGCTTCCTGTATCTGGTTTTACCATTTGCATCTTTATTCGTTAAGTTCTGACCAATTTATTATTCTTTTGATTCTGTTTTGTTTATTTGAAGCTGGACATTTGTTCTCCCAGAGTGTTTTTAGATTATTTGACGTCCAGTAATTAGGGCGATACTTAAATTTGTTGTTGGTTGTGATTTGCTAATAATCTCCTTGTCTATTAACAATCTTGTCGTACAGGTCCTGAAGGTTGCTATTTAGGTTGCTTATTTTGATTCCCTGTGTGATACTGATATTTTTAGTCATGCTGTTGTATGTGTTAGGGGCTACAAGTAAAGAAATAAGAATCGTCTTATGTTTACTTTTGCAAATATCTTCTTATAGTTCTTTCCAAATGACATTGTTGTTTAGTATGCTGAATAGTTAGATGGCAAATGCTGATTGTGTGATGTTTCCATACTTGTATTTCTTTTGGTATGAGCAGGTAACTGTGTCTAGTATGTTGAGTTTGTTGTAAGTGATCCATTCTTCTATGATTTCCCACTTTTCATGTGGCCACCCCAAAGTTTACTCCTTGCATTTAGTTATCCTCTCAGAATGGTGAGTGAGTTCACAATATTTTTCAGTTTCCCAAGCTCCCATTCAAGTTCATTGGTTTTATACAAAGGTGGTGCGTTTCTAAGGTTGTTTTTGAAACGTTTCCAAAATTGTTGCTTAGAAAATTCACTAATTCAAACTGATGATTGCTGGAGTTTCGAAAAATACTACAATCTATAAAAGCTATTTCCTTATGACAAGCAAATTTTGAATGAGAATTCAAACTAACGAGTGGAATTATGGCATACTTCATGGTATATTTATATATGGTTGGAACCCTATTCAAACATGTTTTCATTAATTTTAAAATTTTTTTTTAAATTATTCAGTTCATTTGCAAACACTTCTGAATAGCCGTTGAAAAAATACTTTCTCCAAAGAACGAAACGAAAAGATGCAGCAGTATTTTTGAATGAAAAGCGTGAAATTTGAGAATACGAAAGCATCGATTTTTATAAGAAGGATAAATAATCCTACTTCCCGACCGGACATTTGGCAGAATTATTTGTCGGTTGAATCAACTACCGAACAGGACATCGACCCGAGCTCCGTTCTTGATTCATCTTTCCAATCACTTGAAACGGCACAACCCCTTTTTAGCAGGACTCAAAGTCACCCACCCGAGTTGGTTTATGTCTCGCTTTCGATGTTGCTACTTACCAACCTTTCAACTTGCAATTTCTACATGAATGACGAGTCCAGAACTTCATTTGAATTCCCATCACAGGATGTGGATTCTACTCTCTAATAAATATTCAAGTTTGTTAAGAGCATTTGGTAATTTGCATGTAGAATCAAAATAATAGCAGATCGCAATCCAACTTTGAAACGCAATAACATTAATGAATAAATGTCGACGATGATTTATTTAACCTTTTTCCAGAGACGTGGCTCCGCGCAGTAAAATTTTAATGCGTCTGCAATCCTTCCTAAAATCGTCCCGTTCTCATTCTTTTATAGGGTATTTTCACATCAAAATGCTTTATTGCTACCGAATGCCGCTGAAGAACTTCATAATGTTTTGCTACTCAGAGCAAAGACTTCTTTTAAATTTTACGACACACGTTGCCTTGTATGTGTGCTTGCGCACCTTCTCATCCTCGCCGTAAATCCTTACCTATTCAGCAAACATAAACACACCTCCGAAGATAATAATCCCAAGGGTTCGCCATCACCTCCTTACGACACGAGAAAGTTAGACTGTAGGAAAATACGCTTCGCATTACCGCGACGCCACTTAAAACTTTTGAGAGGAAAATTAAATTGGGCTTGACTTACGATTGACTTTCAAGCGCCCAAAAGTGGAAAACTGTAATGTAAAGGACCATAAAATTCGGCCACTTAATGCTTCTCAGAAGTAAATAATAGTATGTGAAGATTTTAGGGAGAGCTTAAGCACATTTGGTTTTACCAGGAAGAGGAACGCGAGTTGGTAAATTTCAGGCACAGATGAGAATTATTGTTCATAAAGACGGTTCTCAGCTTCATAATTTAATCCGCACCAGTTCATAATCTACAAATACTACAATTATTTCATTTGATTTACGAATGAAAGTAGGCAAACTACAATCGTTCGGAGAAATTCGAAATCGATTAAGTACGGACCAACGCTTACGTAGGACGAAAATTAATTTAACAAACGCGCAATTATACTCGCGGCCGCATATCGTTTCCATATTTTACAATTACAAAATGACGAGAACAAAATTATCTATTCTAACCAATATCTGAGGAAAACCTAAATCTAATTACCAGCATGCATGCTGAAATACATTCTTTGTCCTAATCGACAAAACCCTATTAGTACAGAATCTCATCTACGGAACTATGCGTTGATTATTATCTGACCTTACTCCATGTACCCTTAGGAGGGTAAAAACTTTCATATGCTAATTAACTGCCAGCAAGTTTCCTTTTCATCATTTTCTCCCGCTGGTATAACTATACCTAGAGCAGTAATGTTGATTATGCCACAAGGCGGGCAAGCATAAAGGATGCATGATGATAATAATAAGACTGAGCGTGCAAGCATCCTTCAAAGAAGTGTAATCATTACTTCAAGCTGGAACGTAGTACACGAAGTAGTAGTAAATGGATAAAATATGCGGGATGCCATATTTTTCAAACAGACGGTTACATGTTCGCACTACATTCGCGAATATCAAGGACATGTCATTTGACGGTTGATTATTCAGAGAACGCGCAACAGCATTTTCGCAGGAACATGTCATAAATTGCGACAAAATGTTGAATTTCGAATTATGCTTGCTATGTATATTTAATGAGAATGTACACTAATTAGAATTATGATTGGAACGGAGAGTAAGGCAGCAAGCAGGTTGTTTTTTGAAGGATATACGTTTTTTCTGAATTGAAGCTTGGGGCTGGTGTTAGGGTTAATGTGGAAATTCCTTAACCTACAAGAAAAATGATGCCAGCAGGAATAAATAATAGCTTTAGTTCATAAGTCAGACGATAAGAAGAAAAATTAAATAAAAATAACTCAAACCTTCGTATCCTGTGGAGCTCATGATCCTGCGAACATGCATGGCATGCACGATGAGGGTTTAGTGTACGACAATGATTTTATTTAATGACCCTGTGTTATCTTCGTTATCATATCTTTCATAATTTATTTCTGTTTCTATATCTGTACCACAGTTTTCGAGCGCCCTCTACCGAGTATCAATATAAACTACAACTCTTCAGGACTTCCCAAGACGCCGAACTTTTTCTCGAGACGCTTCAGTCGGAACACAACGTGTATTTATTTACGTAGACTTTTTCGTGTTTGTCAGATTTGATTTTGCAAGTCCGAAATCTGACTTCCAGGATTGTTTCAGTAAGCGAAAACACCGCAGGGAACGTTCTTATAATCTATGCTACTTCTTTATTTTCTATATAGCGATGTAAGGATGTTGACATCATTTCTTTTGCATTCATCCTTTTTCTCACCTTTGTTTTCGCGTGTTATTTCCTTTTCACCTTTTTCCGCACAGAACTTACCGTGATATCCACCGCAAAAAGTTGTTACATAATATAGGATTATTTACGAACTTTTTTAATTTGATTATTCTTAATGGGTACAGAACTTTGGTTAGTTATCAAATTGTAACTAATTGTTTTGATTGCCATGAAATTCATTTAAAACTGGGAAGATGATTCACTGCCATTCGAATATGCATGTAAGCGCCACAATTGGCGCGGAGGAATTCCAAATGAGAGATCCAATTTTCAACTACTTTAAACATTCATTTGGGCGTATTTCGACAATAATGCGACGAATGTTGTCTTCCAAATTATCAAAAGTCACAGGCTTAGTTGGTATAGACGAGTGGTTTGATGAAGAATAGTTTAGCGGTGTTGAAACATAAGATCTTACAGGCCTGCTCACAGGTCCAAAACGAGATATTATGCGCTTATCGAATGTTTCTTTCAATAATTTGATGTTTGCACATCCTGTACGCCATGTCGTGCCATACTAATGAAACCGGAAATACCCTGCATTACAGTGAGTCAATACCGAAACGAGAAGGTCATTGATCATGGCTTTCTAGCGGTCATCATTGACTGTAAGGTAGATCACACCGGAAGTAGCAGTGTTTAGACAACCTCCTGTGGTTGTTCATCACTTTAAAGGCTATAGTTTTTTTTTCATTAAACTAGGCATTCAACTAGAAATGAGCATCATCGCTGAACGAAATTTTCTTATGAAATTCGGGATCTGGAACAATGTGTTCTTTGAACAGTGATCGTTCTGCTTCAGTTAGTTTCTGAATGAGTTGGATTTTGTAAGCCGGCAAATCAAAATTCTTCCGTAAAATCTTCCATAATGAGGATGGGCACAGGATTTAATTGTTGAACTGTATGTCGAAGGGACTGACTTGGGTCTTCATCAATACTACGCCCTACAGCTACTATAGTTTCTTCATAACGCACTGTTTGACATCTGGATGGATGCATAGTAAGTAAAAGTGGACGTGAATCGGAAACGATTTATAGTTCATCGACTTGATTTTTCTGACAGACGATTATATCGGTCATAAAATTGAAAGAGTGCGCAATGAGTTTCTCGAACAGAATCAGTTTTTTCGAAGTAATCTGCAGAATTTGCAGACGTTGCTCAGGCGTCAACCTATTTTTATTAAGCAGGCAAACAAAATTAAACATAAAACGCATGGCAGTTGTCACACCATACGTAGCATTAGAAAAGTGTTGCCAACTTAAAGTTCTAAACCAATAAAATAACCACCCTTTATGTTGAATTCTACCACAGCAATCCCTGTAACAATGAAATTAAATGACTTCTGGAGACATACGTGCACTTAAGATTGTAAATGACGGTAGAGATGCCTCATGTTTGTCGTATAAATATTAATGTCAAGAAGTTCTGTAACGAATTGGATTTATGGCGGGCTATGGCCTTTTTTTAAAGTTTTTGGTCGATTCATCAAGTTCAGGGTGATTAACATAATATTCAATATGTATTGAGGAGGTTAACCATTCCCGGATGGAAAAGGTTAACATCTTCGAGTTGGCAGGAACTGCTGTCAGCAACGGGGCAAGCCAGCAACGGTGTTGGATTATGTGGGATTTAGATTAAGGAGTTGGAATGAACTGGAGGCGGGATCAATGGTTTGCAAAAAGGCATTTATAATATTTTGAAGGGTCTACGGAACAATGAACTAATCATAGAAATGATACCTCTATGGAACTAAGTCTCCAATCCAAATGTTGTTTTGACTTCCACTTATGAAAACCCTTTTCCAGTTTCTAAAGCATGTGATTTATTAAAGTTAAAATATTGCAAGCCCCATGTTAAAAAACTGTATCCTTTGTCTCTAGTACGACCCTACGAGCTGTCTTATCAGTTTTCTCTCCCCAGTAAGGGCCAGTCATATATCATCTTAAAAGTTGGCAAATAATAGCAATTCCTTAATATGAAAAGTCATAATTATACAGACTTGATACAAAACTATTATCCTATTAACGAAGTACCTGAAACCTTATATCATAAAATGACTGACCACTTTTTACGAAAATCGTAAAAATTCATCAAAACATGTGCAAAGCCCTTGATTTTTCTCCACAACGAAAAACTAGTCTAAACAACATAATCATCCTTATATCCTTGAACAGAAAGTTATACTGCTTGCTTTAGACGAGTTTCTATCCTTGATTTGAAGCTATTCTGAAGCTGAATGAGCACTTCGACTATGGAATAGTATTGTCAAAAACTGGAATGGCTTCTACAAATATTGCGTCATAAGAATCCTGGAGTCGTTATCACGCTTCAGGATCATTTTAAACTTACTCAGCCAAATTTACACAGTGGATGACAAACCTCAATAGGTTACTAGACAATAAATCGACCAATGAATTCTAATTGGAGGATTAAGGATATTGTAGGATTTTGGACCAATTGCCACAGTAGTGTACTCCGATTGGTATAGTAAATTGAATACTCCCTTTCCGTGCCTGAAGATGCCTGGATGTAGCTGATCCCTCTGGTATTTGGGTCTGTGGGACATTCTAAAGCTTAAGTGTGATTTTTGATCTAGACATGTGGTAGCTCTAAGCTTCTTCGAAGACCAAGCGCTTTAGTGAACTGTTGCACTAAAACAACTTCTAACACTGCGGCTAATCTCCGGGCGACTTCAATAGATACATCACAGCGGAGATACCAGCAGCCTTGTAAATAATTACTATTTGCAAGAGCCAGTTAAACCTTAGCAGATCTCGGAATAAGTTTGAAGTTCGTATGGCTGACTTATACAGTGTAGGTTCGGTTGAGGCGGCCTTAATATTAGCGGTGTTGTCCAGCTTTGCATGGATATCCAAGGAATCACTCAGCTGTCTACTCGGAGATACCGACATTCAGGCGGTTTCCTTTACCCTGATATCTTCAGCAAAAACTGCTCCATAAGAAAACCAAAAACAAAAATTGGAGAAATACCGAAAACCAAGAGGCAAGCGGAGCAGAAGTACCAACAGCATGACAAGGAAACAAGAACTAAATCAAAGCAAACAGGAACAACAGGAAGCAGGAGCAACAGCACAAACAACATTTGTGTGTGAAATTGATTGGGGAAACTATAGCAACTTTAAATTTGAGTACAAAGCCAAAACATCTACGCCAAAGTGAGGCGCAGTACTGTTCCATTGTACTGGATCCTTACGAGAAAAAGCGGCTCAGTGGGATCACGGGGAAAAGTACTGAAAAAGACAAAAGGTTCGTTCAATATAAGTGAATATACTTACTCAAAATGGTATATCAAACATTGAGGAGTTATTAGAGCGAAGTAGTCTGGTTGTCAGGTGGCTAAATTTGAAGTATTAGTGTGCGCTTTGATCCTCGCTTTGCACGCTTTGACAGCTCAAATCAAATAAATGTAGCTTATGCATTTCATTCGATCTATCAAAGGGCGAAAAAATTGACATGATGCAAATTAATATGCAAAATCCTCGATTGAAATGCGAGTGATTTCTGCAACAAGTGCTACAAGAAAATTGATAAGCATTTACTAAGTGGAGGTGAAGAAATGAGCTATGCTGTGTGAGACGTCAGGTTTTAAGTGCTGATACCCGAAACAGCCAAAATAGTTCCGACAGCGACAGATGCTGGTGTACCTTTAAGATAAAAACGGAAAACCTCCAAACTTGCCCCAAGAGCCGAGAAGCAAGCCACATTGCAGACCTTCAGTCCATGCGTTCCTGTTCAGATCAACAGATAAAAGAACATTCACTTACATTTTGCGGGATATCAGGAGTGATGTCCCGCATGATGATTGCCAAACTTCTAGAAGAGAAGCCCTTGGGCCCGATCAGACGTTTCGGACCATTGATGAGTTCGAACAAGGGGACACAAAATTATGAAGAGAAAAGAGTCTTCATTAAAAAATCGATTAGCAAAATGCTAACTCCTGTTTTAAATATACCACAGCGCGAAGCCATATTCGACTTAACAGCGAAAGAAGATAAGCAAAGACTCTAAAATGATAAAATGAAAGATCTGATCTTCTGTAGAATAAAGACAGCAAAGCACGGCACTAAAGAATAGAATGTAATGGAGAACTCTCCCTCCAAGAATTCTTAGAAAACCCCCGAACTGGAATATAAAACGGTAGCGAAAGGATAATACCGTTTCACGCCAAGCTCGACTTCTCAGTAAACGCTATCTGGAGTACAGAGGGAAATATTCTTGTCACAACAGGAGGGGGTAGACTTTCCCGTAAAGCAATGAAACGAAAAATCAAAAGAAATGAGTTTTGGCGATAGATATCTCAATGGGATTATTTGTTTTGAACATTGTTGATAATTTTTATTGCTTGGGGTGGGTTGCTAATTGACATTTGCTTCCGAGTTCCTAGTCTCAAAATATACAGTTCGACAGTTCTTTACGACTACTCAGCTATTGGTCTTCAATACTTAGAATTCGAAATCTGCGTCGATCCTTTTCGATGTCCAACCACGCAGCCTTTGAAGTTCTAGTGATATACTTGGAATGAGAACGTTTCAAAATTTTGGACGACCTTAAGTGTGCTCAACATAGTTTGGGTATTCGTTTAGATCCAGAGAACTAACCCAAAGACGTGGGAAACTCTCCAACGATTTCCATATTTTCTTGTTATCTACCTATGCCGTTTCAGAGACTCAGGCCCGGCAAGCCTTCGGTGTACTAATGTTGAACATGTTCAATGTTAAGCTTAACAAGTGTTCGTCATAAGCCCGTCAAAGTGAATTAATGTCAGTGAATAGTTCCGGTATGACATCTTTCCCTGACCGAAGGAGGATTGCTAGATCCACGCTGAAGCAAATCGTGGGGGATGTCAAATCACTGCGTTGACAACACATTTTGCATGCTAGATTCATAACTGGAAGAGTTACTGAGAGTTATCGCTACGGTTGTACAGTTTCAGCGAAGGGCGTGTCACTTTCGATACAGATAGAGAGATGAGGGCCGCGGTCCGAAAACTCAAGGCACGAAGTCGATGCAAGTGACCGGTAGACCTTTCGGTTACTAACGACTGCAAACGACTAACGTGACTAACGACTCGTTTAACTTCGCTGGATGGACGGGTAGTCTAGACGACCGCATACACAATCTAAGTAACACGATATATGACGTTGATTCTTAGGAATTATCTTACGGTTCGCAGTCTAATCTTTGTCACGAAAAACTACAGACTTAGGACGAGAGTTACATGAAATGTAGCCCAAGGATCTGTTCACACTCTGAACGTCTCCTTCGACGGTTTCTGAAACTCAAAATGCAGGAGGATTTGTGGTTAATCAACTATGCTGGCATAGCTTCAACACTGACCAACGGACACACATTGGATTATGCGTAACTAAAGCGAATTGCACTAATGTGACAAATCAGAAGCTGGATTGCCACTAACGCATTCAACCTAGTTACGGAAAAACTGTTATTGTCATTCTGACAGAAAAAATAAAATCCTCAGAGTAGAAAGAGTACAGTTTTTTCGAAACTTCAGTGTTGTGAAAACATATGTCGAGTCGAAGCATATAATTCAGTACAGTAGAACGCCGATTATCCGAACGCCGATTAACCGAATCGCCAATTATCCGAATCGGTCCTAAGCGTAATATGAAAAATTAAAATCAAGTACTGTAGTAGGTAAATAATGTAATTTTTGTTTTGTTTTGTTCTAACAAGTAGAAACTCGCAGGAGTCCAGATATATTTCAATTGTTATGGTTGAAGAGTTCGTTTTTCTTTATTAACAGTCTATGTCCGATTATCCGAATTTTCGATTATCCGAATCGACCCCGGTCCCAATTAATTCGGATAATCGGCGTTCTACTGTAATTCGATTGGCACCCAGGAATTTTCCTCAGAGCTTATCAGGGTAAAGGATGACAATGTTTCTACGTGCGTAGTGCCCAATCAAGGTAGGGACCAAGTGCGCTACCAAGCTACTTCTTGGAGAGCATCATACAATCAACGTTCATTGCCCAGTACAAAAGAATAGACAGGAACTCTCAGCAAGGAGTTGCACCAAACACGGCTAGCGCAGTCTCCGAACCAGCAGTCCTGATAACCATATGGGTAATATCCAATCGCATTTTTGGCAGATAGCGTAGAAAAACAGTTGCTCGTGTTTAAACCATGGAAACATCATACTGCGCACGTTCGAAGGCAAAAATATTCTTGAGAATACTAACAAATCTGAACATGGACCATAATCGCTATCTGCCCTTGAATAAGTCTAACCCGTTGTCTAGCCGATAGCGTCCTAAGACTGGCGTACTTGACGCAGATATTGAACGGTCACGAATGTTTTCAGTCATCCCTGCAGACCGATGCTCGACCCAGAACCCCCCTCCCCCACCCGGCTGCACATTTTGCTAAACATAGAACGATGTCTTGTATTCATATAGGAGTACCATGAGCATGCCGAAAAAGGGGTTGGTACCTGGAACCTTCATCGGGAAAATGCTAAAATCGGTTGACAATTGGAACCACCTGGCAAATTATGATCGACGTATCCCTTAAAAAAGAAGGTTAGTAAGAATGCGGTTGGACGCGTGGAGAGTGGGGTAATCTCCTGTCTCCTCCGTAAAAAGAACTATAAAGAGGTCTAGGTAGAAGTCATTTGTTAAAAAAGGCCAGAAGTGTTACAGAAACCCATAATTGATGTTTAATTTAAATCAGAGCTCGTATTTTCAACAACCCAACCATTGGCCAATAGTCTTCATTAAAAGAAACATGACGTATAATCAATTCTAATTTACGTCTTTCGTCAAAGACTTATATCCTTATCCAGAATATTCCAATTTGATCAATTTGGCGATGAAATAATTCACAAATTTATAACCATTCAAGTGGTCATTTTGCAGTTTACACTCTCAGTTTCTATCTTCGTTCATCATTGGCTTTCGCAACAATTTCATTTCAGCTCGCAACTGAAATAAAGCTCGTACAAAATGCATAACAAAGTAAGGACTCAATTGAAATTTATGTACGTTCACGCTAACGCAATCAATTTCACTTCACCGTAGCATGGTCGTAAAAGTCAACTGTTGCAAACGAAATAATCGAATTTAAGGACATAATTTACGTACAGATGTACCCAATGACGTACATTTCACCGGAAGATACAATCTGCTGAATAAATGCTTCAGGACGAAAAGTTTACTTTTCCTTTATCTGTCATCTATACAGAAGCTAGTCCCTGACGTCCTTATCAAAGTGGGTGGAAGGAAGGATTAAATTTAATTGGACATAGATTTATTTATGTGCTGGTAATATGAAAGCATGCTTCTACGTATGAGATTGTTACAAATCTCTGTTCTACAGGGAAAAGTGCAATTTAGGGTTGAGAAGATCGTCCTGGCCTTGTTATGCATATCGAACGAGGCAATTGGGTTAATGCAATATAATTTTAATGAAATTGTGCTGGAAAATTTAAAATGAATGCTCCAGGCGATTGCTTGGCATTGAAGATCTGACGAGAATCAAAATAAACTTAAAGATTTCAGTGGGCTAATTGAGGATAAATGAGTACTTGTTCAATGATTTCAGTAGAATACACTCCAATAAACGCCGTCCAAGGTCTAAGGCTATTTCGGAAATTTTCGTCAGAATAAAAATAAACACTGTAGCCTTTCAAGTCGGAGGTCAAACAATAAAATATCTTTCTTACATAAAAACTTTTATTTAATCAAGTCGAGTGAAAATTCGGTAAAACAATACACTTAACCATCGTACAACATATCCGACCAAACTCTACTTTTCTCCCTATTTTGCCCCCGGAAAATGTACACAGAAAAAACCCAAATACAATCAACAATCATGTTAAACAAACCAAAAAAGCTTTTAGACATGAAAATAACAAACAAACGCAGGACGAAAAAAAAACTTTGACACATGATACGTGCAACGAAATTGAATTTAACATGATGACGAAATGTCGTGTAAGACTTGGTTTCTTCTTCACGGCTGTCATAATTGAAAGGACGAAATTTATTCCACATACGTGAAGTATCTCAGCATACATCTTGAATTCCAAATTTTTCATAACGATAACTGAAAAGAACGACAAAAGGAGGGAAAGGTGGTATGTTGCTAACAAGCTCAATAGAGATAGAACTCAATCGTCACATATGGTAAAATGCGAAACGCGTTTATGAATGTGAATGAAGTTGCTTTCATATGTTAAGAGCCATTTGAAGTAGGAAGCATAATGACGGTGCACATGTACATGTCTAAGATGGCGTTCATTTTGAAAGCGTTCGCTAAATACCTGCGAAAAGACCTACGTTTAAGGCTTAGAGGCTTGCGAAATGGTTTGTGGTACTTTTGTCAAGTATCTACATCTTGAAGTGAAAGGATCTCCATCTAAACAGCTTTGGTAAGGAATAAGATCTTTCAAGTATTGCAAAGATGCTCAATATGTAGTGTGAGTAATGTTAAAATACTGTATTAACGATATTTATTCAAAAAAATTGTTAAACAAAGTAAAAAAAATAAATAATTCAAATTGTACGCGCTCTAACCTAACTTTCATTCTCATGCAAATACTCACTCTTTTCATGTATTCAGGCCCTTAAGGCCCACCACAGTCATAGCAACCTTTGACACAAAACTCACGACATAAAACTTTCACCACACTCTCTTAGCATTCAGCTTTCGTACTGTTCAGACGTATTTAAATATATCCTCAATTTATTCAACAATCCTTGTTGTTATTTATTGTTCACCCTGCTTGTTTAACAAAAATATCGAATATGCTGAGTATTTCTGAATTTAGAAGCGGACTTCGCTAATTAGCCTCAAGAAACTCCTGAATCCTTGAAGTACCTAAAAACCATAGTTCTTACCTGCTCCGGAACTCAGCCGTCATTTATTATGTTTATTTCATTTTTTGGAAGCTTTTGAAGATCCATAGTAATTTTGGACCGTATTGCGGTCCAAGTTTAAGTGACTAGTACCAGTTATTATTTTTAAAAACTCGATTTATTGTGCATTTTTCGAAACCGTTTGCTTTAAAAATCAGCTCCTAAAATTTTAAAGTGAAATTTCAAACAATAAATGACAATAGTTTGAGCGCGCATGCGATTCTCGTGCTTGATAAGCACTCTGGAGCGAACAACAGCTGTTCTTCTCCCCTGTTTTAACTAACGTTACTCTATATGTCTACGTTATGTACAGGCGTGTTTTCTTTCTCTTATGCGTTTAGTTTGCGATTTAAAGCGTGTAGAAGCGTTTGTCTACTTTTCCTTTTGTATATTTAATCCGCATGGGTATGGCAGCAGAAAATCGCGTACAGAATCCAATGAAAATGATGAAAATCTCGTTAATTCCAACGGAATCAGCATACTTCTAAGCAGGGTACAGAGTTTACTAGTGCTTCAGAACTTGAAGAAAGACACTTATACTGAATATGTCAATGTCGTTCTTGTAATGAAGATATCAAATTTACTAAAACCGTAATACGTGCATTAGGAGTTAAAATAAATATAAAGTGGGAGTGCGCTAATTAACAGATGGATTCGTGTCATTTAATAAACACATCATGCGAAATTAACCATTGTATTGTTTGGCGTTGGTCGTAATGGTTTCGATCTCCTTTCTTCACTCATGGATATAACATCAACTACTATAGATTGTTGGAAAATGTAAAAATAGCAGCAAATTCTAAAGGGAATATTTGTTTACAAAAAGCTGGCAAAGAAGAAATATAAAGAAGCAGAATTTCCTGATCTCGAGTTGACAGATTCGGTAGACGGAATTTGGTCAAAGGTTTTCTTCTATGCCGAGCGTGCCGAGCAACCTTGATTGGAAAATATTTTGGCAAACTTTTAGATTGTTCTGTTTCATCGAAAACATGTTAAACTTGTGAGATTATGTTAAAAAAATTGCTTGGAATTTCAAATATGATATGAAAAAGAACACAAAGAAACTTGAAATGAATTAAGACAGCTCCGGAGGATTTTAAACTTAAATCAAACTCTATTGAGCTTGCATAAAGCTGAACATGCATATTACATTGCTGACAGGGATTCAAAAACTTTCACCAATATCAAACCGTACGGATCTTCCGTAGTGGAAAAGCTTGAATGTGTTTCACACGTTGGTAAAAGAATGTTTCGACAACTCACGGAAGTTAAAAAGGCAACGCAAATAGAAAAGAACACCACCACCACATAACGAAAAGACACCACACAAGAGAAGAAAAATAAAAAAAAAACCAGATGCAGTCCCCACGCCCAGCTTATAAACACAAGATTTGGCTGACAAATGGAGAAAGAAATATGAGCTACATTTTTGAATATAATTTTTACCGATGAAAATCCGCAACACGAAAATTTTCAACCTGACTGATGTAATTTTTTGCAAAGAGACCTTCTTTTTCTTCTCATACAAACATAAGCCAGCTCTGAATGCAGAGGTTCAAGCACCCGTGAAAGATTGACCGAACAGGATGTATTAAAAAGATATTTATAAAAAAAAACACAAAGTAATAATGAGTGTTACAACAAAGCACATTTTGGCTCTAATCCGTAAACATTCGTTCGTTGGACAAGAACCAACTGAGTTGGCTGTCAACATAATATTATCAATTTTTAATGACAGACGAATGACTGTTCTGAAGATGATGAAGGTTATAGGGTGTCTCATAGGTCATTAAGTCTACGATTATGCGCACACAAAACACGAAGGGAGGGTCACGCTGGCTCGCTCGCTGACAGGATAGGACAGCTGCGAATAAATCAGCTCGATAGAAGGATGAACAGGGGATTATAGACTCGGGAATACTTCTTTACAGTCCAGGAATCGCGGAATAATCATTTGTATGCTAGATTTGTAAATTTTTTTGGAAATTTTTTTGACATAAATCGTAAAAAAAAAAAACGTTAAACGCGTTTTCCTCGAAATTGCATTTTTTGAAACTGTTCAGAGTTATTCTTTCAAACCACTCTTAGTGCTTTTTGTTTGTTTTGATGTAATTTAACCGTATTTTAACAAAAAATTGAAAAAAAGTGAATAAAAACTTAATCTTATTTCTTTGTTTTCAACCCAGGCGCCATACTATTTTCTTTTCATTTTACAATGTTTTACACAAAGGTGGTCAATCACGATGCAAGCTGTCTTTCTTTTTAAAAGGCATTTTGCATTTTATTATCTCAGCACAGTGGGAGGCTACCATTTTCGCAGAACCAACTTTGGCGCCCTCTACAAATTTATTTAAAAACAATTATAAAAATATATTATAGATATATAAAATATGTATATAATAAATGTCGCTGAAGAAGACCGAACTATTACGGTCAAAAGTTGACTTCGAAAATTAAAACAAAACGCAAAATTAAAAGGAGAGTTTCGTTTTTATTTTTTAGGTTATAATAAATGTATTTTTTCAAACCATTTTATTGTTTATTAAAACATATATTAAAAACGGATACTTCGATAAGGAATTATAATAAAGGAAACGAGAAAATAAATAATCACTAGTAATCCTCGTAACCGATACTAGTCCCTTAAAGTTCAATTCATTGACAATCGATTACAGGAGTTAATTTCTACCAATTCAGTAGTGCTAGTACTCAGTATTGCCTCCTGCTGGCCATATATTTTTTAAGAACAATCTACAATAGAAAGACGATCTCAAACTCAGTGTCATTATTAGTATGCATCCCTTTTTTAAAGAACTTATAAAGACAAAAACTTTCTCTAAATGAGGGTCAGCAAACAGTGTGAAATTTTCTAGCAAACCAATGTCTACATTACGTTTTTCAAAGTATAATATGTAATGAAGCTTTCCTGGAAAGAGGAAATATTTGGATTGAGTCACACGCGGTGCCTCTTGAAATAGATGAGATTTTAGTGTTTGAAATGCTAATGAAAGCCTTTGAACTGGGTGCTAGGGGAACCGAACTTGATTTACAGCTGGCGATGATTTGCCTCTTATGAAATCACAGAAATTTGACACACCATATGACTACAGTATCATAGCGTTTTTGAAGTGTGGAGAATCGTACTTAACAACCTTAAAGCATTTTTTTCCACTAGAATAGAATAGTTTACGAGGTGGACAAAGCGAAAACATGATTCATGAAAGGGTTCAGAAATAACATGCTAGGGTTCCATTTTAAATCAACTACGACCTAGACCGAGCATTCCAATGATTCCAATAATTCCAAGAACGGAAGAGCCAGTAAATGAAGTGGTTATTAGCGCTCATCACTTCGATCCTAGCTTCCTGAGAGACCATAACCTTAAACGTCATCTAATCAACGTTAGACTTGATTTTGAAGCTTACTCTGAAATTTCTACGCAAGAAAGCCCAAATAATGCGTCCAAAAACCGAAAATCACCAATATATAGAAGTTTTTGACAGGCGATTCGAAACATTGAATACTGTGTTTTGAGTTGATGAATGTCGTGTGATTACAAAAGTCACATTTGGTCACCTGCAGATTCGAATACATTGAGAAAGTGTCAAAACACTGCTAGGTCAATGAAGTGAATTATTACAAACCTTACTGGTTAAGCATATCGGCAAAACGAAACCCAATTATTTAAGACCCCGTCTCGAAGAAAATCTTGCCTACAATTCACGAACGTGGTTTTATCAGGGTGAAGCCATTTATCATACTTAAACAGATATTGCAGCTCAGCGTCGTGAACTACATTCTCAAACGAATCTGTCTCGGTTTGGTAATATCGCTAGATAACTAGTTTTGATCAACATAGGATTTTTTTGGGTGAAATGCCTATGATTTTTTAAATTTTGTTTGAAAATCCTAACTCCGGTGTGAGACACTCTGGTATCTATTGTGGTACTGAAATCCATTACAGAAGAAAAGTGGAAGCGTATATTGCCTGATTTAAGCCAAAAACTAGTGCAAGTGACAGATGTCATAGCATGGCTCATAGGGTAGTATGGCTCAAGGGCATACTTCAAATGCGAGAGTTGTGAATACGCTTCATGTGACGGTTTGCAATTTCTACTGCAAAGGCCTTGACAAAAACACTGATGAGATAAGCAGTCACAAAAACCATATTGATCTGTGTGAGAAATACCGCTTATGCGCTTTAAAAACAGGAATAGCTGTTAGAAGATAATCAGCTTTCTGAGAAACCTAAGCGACCGCTTATTGGCCAGTTATCTTAAATAATGTCTAGTTTTATCGAATTTAAAGACCATTATCTCGATACAATTCGAACTCGAATTGTAAAAGACTTCCATCGCTTACGTCACACTGAAGAACCAAGAATTTTCAGAGTATGACTGAAAAGCTGTTATCTCTCGCTGATCAAGCACTTATCAGCGATATTGAACCATATAGACTCCATAATTAGTTCCTTTTATCAAACACAAATATGAATTTTGGATGGGGAGAAAGTGTTAAAATAATTGGGGTCGTAAGCAAACAAGAAAATGTTCAATGAGTACATTTACTATCTCTAGATATGCTCGAAAGTCTTTCAAGGGACGTGTCGCCATGTCGAAACAAAATGTTACGGGCCACTGAGATGGGCGAGCTGAAAAACAAGTTGGTTATATGGAAGTGCAAGCATTTTTCGGACATTTTTCGTCTCATCTATCCATCAGCAATTTATAAGTAGATATTGAATGAAAGGAAAACAACCAATTTTTCATTCGATATTATTGTAACAATATTGAATAAATGTTTCTGATTGTTTACGGCAGGTGGAGTCATTATTTTAGCAGCATTTGAAGGCGAAAAGCAGTTGAGTCACTGGTGGTAGCGTAAGACGATTTTTTCTGAGCAGGAAAAAGGATTATGTTAGAAAAAAGTCAGGTTACAGTTAAAAGTGAATAATTGCTTGCTTTGAAACCTTAAAATCAATTTTGCAGCCTTACTTCTTGTTTCTAAAACTATAATTTTAATACGACGAGGAATGTAGGAACATTCAAGGACCCAAAATCCAAATCAGAGGTCAATTTAATCCTTAATCGAAAAAAAACGTAGGAATCACATTTATCATTTCATATTTTCTTTTGTGTTATTTATTTTAATCAAACGTTTCCAATCTGTAAACACTTTAGGAGATCATGAATACCAGTTGTTTCACAAGGATTTACAGTGATTCTATGTCTGTAATCATCTCATTTTATTTAATATTAATGTAATCGAAATTGCCCGAGCCTACACAGCAATATTTATTGATTCTGTATAACAAGAAAAGCCAATTTATTTGTGCATGTCCGCTTATCTCATGTCTACTCCTTATGGAATTCTCGTGGGCACACAAAACAACGACAGGAGCATTAAGTTGTGGTCAGTCCAAAAAGTCAAAATAACAAATTCCAGCTATGATTTCTGCTCATTTGTCCACCGAACAACTTTTATTGTTTCATCAATATTGAAACAACAGACAACAAAAATCTGGCATAAATTATCAACCTTCGAATTTATTTGATCATATATCACTTGCCAATGCATTGATACCACGTAAGCATTATCTGACTACTGTGTGACGAACAAAGGACACGTTTCAGAATACAAATCACTTTTCGATTCAATTTTCATGACTTTGATTGACCTGAATCGATTTCCCAACTCCCAAACATTTACGCAATGTGACAAAATTCCTTCCTCCTTTTCAATTTAGTTTTGTTGTTTTTTTTTTTGATACAGTATCGATACATTTCGAATAACGTTAGCATGTCAAATGTGAATAAGGACTTCGCTGGTGCCTTAGTGCCTCCTATAATTTTTTTTGCAATTTTCTTTTTCCACTGTAAATTCCTTCCTTGTAAACTTCGTAGAAACTAGTTGTGTTTGACTTTGTCCTTATGTTCACAATTACCGGAACAAGTGCCTTCACCGGAACATGACAGTCTTTAATTCAGGTTAAGTGCAGTCTTCCACGATAGCAACTTGATGTCAAACACCATGTGCTCGAAAACATTCATAATTGATTTGCTGCTCCGTCTTCTCGTTGTTGTTGTTGTTGCTTTGTTGTGGCTTTCTTAAATGTCAAAAGCAAGTGGATTGCCCGTGGATGCACTTGTTTAACTTTAGTTGTGTCCTGGTGTTTAGTATTCTCATAAATTCATCAGCATGTTATGGGAAATTTCCCTTCATCTCAGAGTAGATTGAGGAACGATTAAAATATTACTTAGTAGGTGAAGGTCCTTCTCGTTTTCAGCATCAACGATTCCAAGACGAACGGAAGTTCAGACGCGTAGTAAACATTTTTCATGAGAACAGCTTCAAATGACCTTTATGTTTGACCTCAATAATGGCAGCTAACATCTTTCTTTTCCGAGAACTCAAACAATTCCGTGAAATAAGAAATAAAATAGTTTCTATGAAATAACTGAGAGCTATACAAAGGTTTTTTCTGAATTTGACTCGATACCCGTGAAATTTTGAAATGTTCTCATATAAAATATTCTTCTAAATAGTTTGCCAAATCTGAAGATTAAAGGTATGCTAGTTGGGTGGTGAATTGCCTAAAGGTTGCACATTAGGCTTACTGGCGCTCCCATTATGTAGGAGTAAATACTAAAAATAATCGATCGTACATATACCGACAACTCTGCTACCGAACCCTACTTGCACCTTTACGTGCTGTTCTCTGAATGCTTCTAACCATGGTAAAAGGCTAACGTAAAAGTGTGAAGTTGAGTCTTCCGCGCCTGACAACGAAATCGATGGCAATAACCATGCTACGGTAACCGAGACTCAGCGAAACGGGCAAACCCCCACCTATAGAAAATCTACATTTATCTTTTTTGACAGATCACGCGTAACTCCTGTCAAACTGTAATCTTATTTTTATTTAGTTTTGTTTGACGAATCATCATGGAAAGACTTACACCGCAATAAAGAAATTCTTCAGCTGTTTTACGAACATCACGAAAATGATAATACGCAGTGATAATGCGCATTTTTGGCTCAATATATGCGTCAACAAACAGAATTACCGTATTTGAGTTTACAAACAACTGGTTGAGCTTCAACTGCTACCACTGCAGCCGCAAAAATACACAGTTTGTTGAAATTTATGGGCCGCAGGATCCATATTTCGGTCCATATTTCTTTAAAAATGAGTCCGTTCAGAACGTAACCGTCAATGATGACCACTACCGGATGATAACTAAGATAACGGACTTTTCGTTACCAGAAATTGAAGCCCATGATATCGAAAAACTTTGGTTTCAACAAGATGGCGCTATTTCGCATACAGCGCGAGAGAAACAACGGACTTATTGAGAAATCATTTTGATGACAACCAGATTTCACGTTTTAGAGCAATAAATTGGCCGCCTAGATCGTGTGACATCACACCTTTAGATACATATTTTTAAGGTTAGACAAAGTTTCTGGTCTTCAGGGATAAGCCAGTTTCAATCGACGCTTTGGAAGCCAACATTACTCGTGTCATTGGCAAGTTACTGGTCGCTATGCTGGAACGCGTCGTCGAAAATTGGACCCTCAGGATGGAGCATTTGCGGCGTAGTTGCAAGTTTTAGACCCAAATATGTCAGTTCTTCGGAATCATTTGGCATAAAAAGTTCATGGGTGTGTTTGACAGCACGGCGGGCTTGCGTTTTCTACTGAAGAATATTGCTGCGGTCTTGTTGACATTGATTTTGAATTTCCACCTGCAGAAGAATTGGTACATTTTTCGCAGCATTTCTTCTAGATTGGAGATGATCTCGTTGGGATCGTGTCCAGAGGTGTAGCGACAAATGTCGTCCGCAAAAGACGCTAATTGGCAGTTTTGACTTATGGGAATGTCAGACGTGTATCTGTCAACCTTTTCAAGATTAATTTCTCGAAAAGTTTGCCAAGCGCCGGCAGTAAGCTTTTTGGTCGGTAGTTGTTGGGTCATGCGGATCTTTACCGGGCTTGATAGCTGTCGTTAGAGAGTTAACGCCAGTTTTCAAGGAGGAGTCACGATTTCTCTGCCACTGGCGCCGTAAAAAATTACGTGCTCGGATCAGCTTACAAGCTTTACTACTGTCTATTGCTCTCCAAATGGGACTTTTAAGTTCCTCTATTCGCTGTTCCATTTTTCCTGTTGAATTTAGAGAACTCGAAGTGTCTAGAGCAAGAGAAATTCGGTCGTTTATAATTGAACGGAATATGCGCCAATCAGCTTCTTTGAAGCAGTGAAACCGTTTCGACATATGAGACGAATTTGTTACTGTTTCTAATGAGAACATCACAGGCAGACGAGGAGAAAGAGCGCTTGCAGTACAGTAGGTACAGTAGGTAGAGGGGTAGACGTTTACATCCCCTAAGGCAAAATCGAGAGTAGACAGATACCTTGCGGGGAATAGAGGGTTGGTTCTCGGGGCCGGTGAATGAACAGGATGCTGTCCTGTATCTACTTTGCCCGCTTGATTGTTGCATGTGTAATTACAATGCTTATGCCGAGCGTTCAAACGCACTAGATCGCTTCCTAGTTTACGGATTTTTTCGTTGGAGAGTTTCGTCCCAGGAAAATTTACACCGTAAACCTCAATGTTAGATTCAACTAACATTACCCCTATGTCGACCCCTATGATTACCCTGTCGACTTTTCAACGATATGAACCCGAAACGTAACAGATGGTTATTGAAATTTCAATCGAGTGTCAACACTTGAAATAAATCTCCCAATTGAATGGGATTTGATCGATATACTCCTGGATAGACTTTTGTTTGTAAATAAGACTATATGAAAGGAAGGACATAAGCACGAAGTGCATTGACACTCTCTTAAAATTTGTATCCATACAAAATGGCTTCGGTTACAATTTCATCGGAACCTATTTTTAATTTCAAAAAGCTGTCGCGATAACTCCCTTCCACTAATGCTTTGTTTGCTACAGAGAGTATCCACATCTCTTTCGTCAGGATGTCCACCGGGAGAGTTCGTGCTTCTTAGTAGTTATGCTGTGTTGGAGTATGGAAGTGTGTGTAAAGATACTCGCTTCAATATCACAGAACACGAGAGGGTTATTTTTTTCAATATGTTTATTTTATAAAATCATGCTTGGTTTTGATTGTCTTTGTAGCTTTCATTTCAAGCAGAATTTGGTGGTGCAGTGCTAGAAATGCTAATTTTAAAAATTATTCACACTCAAACTTTCATTTTAAATAGTTCACAGATTTAATCACAGCTCTCACTGATAGCAGAATTTATAGAAGACAAATTAATATCCGCTCAATATATTACAGCCAGGGGACTCAAATCGTGTTATATGTTCCAATATACTATTCCTGCAATTTTTCATGGGTCCACAACAGGGATAATTCTTTTCTTTTCAATTTCTTTAATTTCGAGACAGGAATTTAAGAGATGCTCCTTTTCATGCCATAGACAAGATATTATCTCCGAAGAAAATTTATTTTATTGATAAATTTGAATATGTATTATCAACAATTTAGAGTCTCCACAGTGTAAATTCAGAGGAGATAAAAATAGACAGACGTTTGAAAATTTAGATAGGCAGAATCTAGCATAAGTATTCATTCATTACAGCCACGTTGGCTACATATTTCGTTTACTTGTGGAACTGCATTCCTTCTAATTTCTGAGATTTTCAGAAATTTATAGAAATTCAATTCCTCTTCGCAAGTATTCATATTTTACGTTGATTACTTAGTTTATGTCAAGGGTTATATATACATAGAATTCATTATTGATGTTATCTTTTGTACAGAGTTCTAACAGTTGTTTTCTCATATCTAGAGATTTGAAGGAAACTTCATTACAACTTTGTTAACATAAAATTCATACTAAGTTCATGATAAGTTACCTGAGGAAGGGTACTAGTAACTAGATTGCGAGGAAAATTTAACAAAAACTTCTAATAGGCTTCCATCTAACTTACAACTAATTTTTCCTATAATAATTATTAGATTAAATAAAATAATTAAATATTATATAATTATTTAAAATTACTCTAAACAGATTCATGGTTGAGGACACTTGTTCTTGGTATAACATATTACTAAAAGATTTGATTAGGGGATTCGGGGAGCATTTGGCTTTTTTGATTTGCGACTCCGCAAGCTTGCTAATAGGGGTGAGATTAGCTATTTGGTGTAGTAATCTGGGGGAATAATAGTAAGGTTTGTTTAGGGCTATTTTAATAACGTTTTTGGGTGACTTGAATCTTAGCTTTAAGATATTTAGCGCATTGGTTCCAAGTTGGAGCTCCGTAAGCAATAATGGGTTGGGTGCTCATTTTGAGGATGAGGATTTTATTGCGCAGATTCAGATACGACTTTCGATTGAGCAATGGATATAAAGACAGAACCGACTTGAATGCCTTAGAACTGATGTGCTCGATGTGATTTTTAAATGTAAGTTTCCGATTTCATCGGACTAGGGAATCATTTGCATGGCGGGCTTGCGTTTTCTGCTGAAGAATATTGCCGCGGTCTTGTGGACATTGATTTTCATTTTCCGCCTGTAGAAGAATTTGTAGGTTTTTTCCTAGCATTTCTTCTAGATTGGAGATTATCTGGTTTGAATTGTTGCCAGAGGTGTAAAGACAAATGTTGTCCGCAAAAGCCGCTAATGAGCAGTTTTGACTTATGGGAATGTCGGATGTGTATACATTGTAAAGTGCCGGACTCAGACAAGACCTTTGTGGAACACCCGCAGGAGCGTTTTTGGGAGCGGATGTTGCATCTCGAACTTTCACGTGGTATGTTCTATCACTCAAGAAGGATGCGAAGAAGTACTACACTCTTTAAGTATATGAATTAGCCCGTTATGCCAGACGGTATCGAACGCTTTTTCAATATCAATGTTCAGCAAGCCAACCGATTGTTTTCTAGTTCGTGCTGCATTGATGTCATTGGAGACACGTAGTAGTTGATGTTCTGTGGAGTAACCATGTCTCAAGCCAAACTGGAAGTTAGGGAGGATGTCATGCTTTTCGGCAGAATCCGTCAACGTCTTCAAGATTAGTTTCTCGAATAGTTTGCCAAGCACCGGCAGTAAGCTTATTGGCCGGGAGTTGCTAGGGTCATGCGGATCTTTACCGGGCTTCAGGACTTGTATCATGCTAGCGTGCTTCCAGCAGCTTGGGAAGTATGACATTTTCAGGCAGGCGTTGAAAATATTGCTAGTTAGAACTATCGCTTTCTTTGGAAGGTTCTTGATGACTATATTGGGTATTCCCTTAATTCCTTGGGCCTTACCGTTCTTTAGCTTCTTTTTTTGCTCGGTTAAGTGTTTCGGTTTTATCAGAGCACCGAGAGGTAATATGGCGGTGTTTTCGTCGGTTAGCAATTACTAAGCTACTATTTCCTCTGCCATAATATCAAGGGTTACTATTGTTCCATTATTCATTTTTTTGCTATTTTTAATCAAATTATTTTTACTGCTGCGAATGTTACTGACAAATAAACTGATTTGGAAAATCTGGAAACGCTTCGAATGTAGTTTTTTTCAGTGAACCAATATAAAATTCCTACCAAATTCCTACCACGCATACCCTTACTGTTATTCATTGGACACGAACTCATCCAGAACAATGAAGAAAACGGAGACAAAATGAAAAATTGGTGACTCGCAGAGAGAACCCAAAGTTTCTTTTTCTGTTTTATTTTAGATGTATTATATTTTGGTGTCTGGTTTTTCGTCCTTCATTATGCTTTTTGATGTGCTATAATGACGGACACAAATTTCTAACAGAAGGAACGATATACATATAGCTTGGAATGTTCACAAAACCATTTAAAAGGGTTGAAAATAAATTAAATTGAAGCTTCTTAGATGAGTTTTACCAACATGAATTGCACTTAGTTACCTTTTAATAGCGACACCAATAGCATGGCAGTAATATTCGTAGTGGAAAGGAAATATTAGTAGCAGTAGTAGTCGTAGTAGTAGTAGTAGTAGTAGTAGTAGCAGTAGTTGTTGTTCTTGCAGTTGTAGTATTAATATTAGTAGTACTAGTACAAGTAATAGTAGCAGTAGTAGTAGTAGTCGTAGTAGTAGTAGTAGTAGTAGCAGTAGTAGTTGTTGTTCTTGCAGTTGTAATATTAATACTAGTAGAAGTAATAGTAGCAGTAGTAGTAGTAGTAGTAGTAGTAGTAGTAGTAGTAGTAGTAGTAGTAGAAAAAGATTTAGCTGAACTTGTAGTAGCAGTAGCAGTACCAGTAAAAAAAAGAAGTATTTGTAATTGTAGCAGTACTAGTAATAGTAATAGTGGTAGAAGTATCATTGGGAATAGTAGTTAGTACGTTAATTTTATTTCATAGGAAGGTGAAGGAAATTGATGCCTTGAGTGCAAGAATGCAAGCAAACGAGTTTTGTGGACTAAAATTAACAACAAAGTCGAATGTGTTTTGTTTTTAAGTTCTCGAATACCCACTGAATATCTCCGCTAAAATATGGATACGAAGTATGGAACTTTTTCATAGAACACATCACACTACATCGCGTTAGCTTCCATTTGCTAACATTCCCTCATACAAAAAGGATCCTTTTTCCAGTGACCGGAAGGGGGAGGGGGTTGCTAGAAAAAAATACGATACAACCGGTGCCAACACACGATTTAACAAACACTTTTTAATGCAACAGACGATTCCGTTTGACAAAACGGGATAACGTCTCTCTGACCATTTTTCACGAAGTTATCCCATAATAGGCAAGACATACCCCTATCCCGAAAGGAGAATTTATCACATGAATAATATTACTTTTCTATGCAAAATATGTAATCAGGAAACCGCGGCTTACGATGCATTTATAAAATATCAGTTTAGAGCTTACCATGACTCACCATATCGATATTAGCTCGGAAGCTGAGTTCAGTAGAAATCAGTCTCAAGTTTCTATCTATTGAGCCAAGGGGTCAGATTTTTAACGAGGCGTCCTGGAAATCCGGAAATCCAGAAAATCCCGTACTTTTCATTCGTCCTGAATTTTAACCTTTTTATTTCTATTTCTGAGAGTGTGTTGCCTCTTACTGTGAGCGATAGCCTACCCAAACTGTTGATTCTACGCAAGTGGATTTTCTTTACGCATTCTATCCAAAGAAGGTGATAGGTATCTGATCGGTCTATCTATAATCTATCACCAACACTATCAACCCAACCACTGTTCGTTACACACATGCGACTCAAAATATTTTTGCAACATGGAATGAACGGCTCCCCATTAGGTATCTTCTTTTTTTTTTGAGCCAGCTCCTGCCAAATCGGACACGTAAAACATGAGAGCCAATAATACAGTTGTCCTTAATTGCTCGGAGAAACTGCGAGGTGAAATGAAAATACGGTGAATGAATTTTTGTACCGGCAACTCATGACGCTACACCCATATGCTGTACTTGGTCTAGTAGCGTGATCAGCTGAGACAGGCAGGGACAAGTTGTAACACGTCCGAACTTGTCAGTCAGCTACCAGAGCCACTAGAGTGAGGTTGAGTTTATCGTGTCTGTAGCGCAAAATGGATTACGAACAACGCATTAACATTAAGTTTTGTTTTAAGTTGCAAAAGAATGCCGAAGAAGCTCATGAAATGTTGATGAATGTTGAGTCTATGGCTATGACCCTGAGACCAAAATGCAGAGTTCCCAATGGAAAACCAGTGGATCTCCTCGCCCTTAAAATGCACGACAGTGAAAATCCAACATCAAGGTCATGCTCATTGTTTTCTTCGAAAGTGAGTGCGTAGTGCGATCAGAGTTCGTTCCAAGGGGCACAACTGTAAACTGTGAATTTTATAAGCGCGTACTGCAACGTTTGCGAAACGACATACGAAGAAAGCGGCCAGAAAAATGGGCCAATGGGTTCTTTCTTCACCACGATAATGCACCGTGTCACACCTCGCTTCTCATTCATGATTTTTTGGCCGAAAAAATGTTCCTTTCTGTTAACATCCGCCATACTCACTGGATTTAGCACCATGCAACTTCTGGCTCTTCCCAAAAATTAAAGCTGTGTGTAAAGGAAAACGTTTTGACACCATTGCTGACATTGAGAGGGCCACGACCGAGCATATGAAAGTTCTTCCATAAATGCATCCAGTCATGGAGTCAACGTTGGGATAAATGCATTGCTAGCCAAGGACAGTAACTTTGAAGGAGATTAAATCAGATTCTATGTAAGTGTATTACTTTTTTTAATGAAAAGTTATCCACCGAATTTTTTGATCACACCTCGTAAGCTTCGAATTATCAGCGCCCTCCATGTAGGGACGGTTTTCTTTCTTTTTTCCTTTCTTTTTTAAGCTCAAGGGATTCTTTTGTTTGCTTAGATAACGAATTCGGTTTTCTTCAGTGCCACATATTCATTCCATGTAGCCAATACGAAACTGTGCGGCAATATCATCCGATCAAGCATAATTGATTCGCTATCTCAACTATCCGGACTCTGTGCATAGATTTTCCACAGATTTAGGCCGAAAAAGGAGTCTCAGCCAGGACTACATTAGTCATTCTTCATCGACGCAGTGTAAGCAAAGTGGGGATCATATGAAAACATGTGGAGGATCCTGAAAAGTTGTTCAAATAGTTATCCTAAATGTATCACAGATATGCTGGTATTGGAAGTTTTTTACATATTTTTTCGGATAATCATCCATCTAGCGAACTTAAACGCGTTTTTATTCTTATCGTCACCAATAAACTGCACGACTGTCAGTCCGGGCATAGCATAACGAGACAGCGCGAACACTCCCGGCCGGATTTTGGCTGAAAGGGATAGGAAAACCCATTGAAGATTTGTATATGTATTGCATTTTTATTGAACTGTTTTGAGAGCGTTATCCGTGTTAAACGAACTCGTGAGAAATTGATCCGAAAATATTTAGAAATACATACAAAATTCTAGTAATTTTCTTTGAACTTCGTGATATCGGAAGTTCGTTCAACTCGGACGGCATGTCGATGAAAACCGCGCGCAGTAGCTCTTCTCTTTTGTGCTGTTTTCCTCGTCCACGATATACTGGTAATAGCATATTGCTATTATAAGTGTGTGAAAGGATATAATCGCAGGGCTGCATATTGTTAACCTGGAATTGTCTTATCTTAATCATATGCGCTATGGGATTGAGATTAGGGAGTGCCACGCTCAATGCTCATTCACAATGTTGAATTTTGAACATGTTTATTTTGTTCTAGTTCCATTCTAATTGTCCTTAATTGAGAATAAAGTAAAGTCTAGTACAAGCGAATGAACCTTGTTTTATTAGTCACAATTAGATTGCTGTCTGTCAAAATCTCTTATCATTGTAACCTAGACCCGATACTCAGTAAAATCATCGCCACTAGCTTAAAATAACAACTTAAGTAGAGCGTTACATTGTATGAGTGACTTGTAAACTAGGTAAACAATGTGTTGACAAATAAATGGAAAATATCAACTGCAGCGATCTTTTGTTAAAAGCCTTTTTATTGATGCGTTTGTTATCAAGAGTTTCTACTGGGTCAATTTGTCAGTCGTGATTTGAATTCGGAGGCCAAAGAGCTTACCCATTAGTAGATGTCGTTTTTAATTGCAATATAAATAAAACAAAAGATTGCTAATGTTTACAAAACGTATCTTATTAGCTACAATGAATTTCATTGAGTATTAGGTTAATAATAAATACACAACATTGATTAGAGTATGAACATGTTATTCCAGGTTTTTTTGATGGGATGTATTTTAAGAAACAAATCGTACACAAGCTAATGACGCCAATAAGGTCCTCGAAAGCTCCAATGTCCTGGTTTTCATGCAACTCCACGTCAAATTCATTGAAAAACATCGAGACATGGAATAGTTTTAATTTTATATTCCAATAGCTCACGTCATGTTTGCTTTTTCTATCTATTTGAAATCTTTCAATGATATGCGAATTTTTTATTTTACAACTTTTTTTCCTTTGCATTCATTGTCCGAGCATTTTAATGATTCTATTGTTTCTAATAAGAATTCAAAAAAAGTCGCGATCTCACACCACAACAGTCATTTCCATCGCAAACATTTTTCTGAGAATTTTCTCGTTTGCTCGAGTCGTATCTGAAAGCCGTTGATATGACTTTCCAGTAAAATGACATTTTCACAATGTTTCAAAGTTCGAACTATGGCATTTAATAACTATTGTGGTATTTAATAACGTAATCATTGTTTCAGATCAACTACATCCGTCTGTCGAGTAGTTATGAAAGCAGTTCCACTCACAAAGAATTATTTCACAAGACAAAATACACGAGTCTGTTGCAACATTCAAACATTGTTTCAAATCATTAACAAACACAACAAGGATCCGGCTAGGACAAGTGCACACACGCTTCTTGTTGGCACTCCCGCCAAGCATTTGTAATTATCGCACAAACGTTGTGCACACCAGGACCAAGAAACAGGAGTACGGATGGAAAATATGGTTCTGGCAGATGTCTAAATTAATTTTAACAAATTCAGATAAACATTTCGCTTTGTCGGACTTTGCTTATCTGTGAATTATATCCTTTGGGTTTTTGTATAACTGCTTTTCAAAAGTGCTTGAAATTTAAGGATGTTTCAGGCGTCAAGGGACACTGAACACTCGCTGCAAACTATTATTCACTGTCATAAAATAAATTGTCCAGCCATAAAAGTTTACAACAATTGGAAAAGTTTGAAAGTTATCAGATGCAGTGCTGCAATCAGTAGAGAGGGTATGCACCGAAGAAAACAGAAGCGAACGTCCACCATTGCTTGAATATTTGTTTTCACTTTCAAGCTACGAAGTAGTTTTTCTTGTCAAAGTTTTTAAATTGTAGTGATCAAAGAGAGATAAATAAATTGAGAATGAATGAGCAACAATAAATAAGGGGTGTTTTTTATTCGTAGAGAACTTTCAGTTGGCAACGCATTTTAATTCTACGTATTGTTTGGCAGCTGTCATTCATTTTATATAAAATTTAGTTTGCCATTTATCATGAGGTGGCTGAGCAACGTCTGCCAATTTTTCTGATTTATTAGGAATAAACCGTCAGTTTTATGGAAGAAAATAAATGAACAATAAATTCGATTAGCCATGGGATCGTTTCAGTTTACTTTCCCGTTTACTTTCACTGATAATACGGATCCATCCAGACGTCGTACAGTACGTACAGTGTAAACCAATTTAGCTGTAGAGCGTAGTTCCGATGCAGACTCAAGTGAATCCATTCGACATCGTGCTCAACAATTAAACCTTAATATATTATGGAAGAATTTACAAGAGGATCTTGGTTAGCGAGCTTGCAAAATCAAACTCGTGCATGACCATCGGGTATGGCATAGATTCAGTGTATGGGCCCAAGAAAAAATTGCTGCAAAACACATATTGCATAAGCAAATGCCTAGTATAAGCCTCATTTTTGTTTGATCTGGATATCAGTTTCGATATTACACAAATACCATTACATCCAATGAAAGTCACTTTTTGATGTCCTTTATGGGCCGGTAGAATCATCCGTCCATACGACTTCAAAAATGCCGCTGCGAATAACATGATAGTCAATGGTAACCACTATAGAGCCACAATCAATTACTTTCTCGTTCCAGAATTCATCACCAGGAAATATAATAAATAATTGGTATGCAGTATGTCCTCCTTCATTTTCTATACACTCTTAAAGTTGTTTTCTGAAACTTTCACATAAATGTTTTAGGTAGTCTGCAAAAATTGCGCCTAAATCAACTTTACACGTCGAATCAATTTTCGATCAGGGATCTCTTAGATATGCTCCTTTCATATCGACCACAAATTTTCAATGCAGTTTAAATCAGGAGCATTACCAGGCCAGTCAACCCATAGATTAGAAAAATGCTTATACATCGATTCGTAAGTTTTCGAAACAGCATTTTTCGTCAAAGTCACTTCCGTTTCGTTCCAGAGTTATTGGCGATTAGTAAAGTATTCAACAAATATTTTCCCATTAACATGCCATTCGTATTGTTCTCCATTAACAGACACACCTTGGTGAATAAAATGAAGTTGGTGAATTCCGCTGCTGATGATTTTTAAGCCGAAATTTGAAGGATATTTGCGAAATCGCTAGTTTTCACGGTTCTGTTCTGTAGATTGAGTATTAGCTGCAGTTGAATCCACGTCTCGTCCTTACAAAGATGATTGCCTATAGCTTTTTTCAACGGGAATTGAGTCAGCGAATACGAAATTCGATTTGTGAAATTTTGGCCGGAATTCAGCCAGTCTCGAATGTTCTTCTTGAAAATTAGAGGTTTCTTGCGTTAGGGTTGCCTGCTTGCATTTTTTTCATGATGATCTTGTTGAGTATTCTGCATGTGTTGTTTTAGTCGGCTACTATTATCGTCGTGAAAAAATTCTAATTCGACCCAGTTAACATTAACAAAGTTTCTAGGATTTGTACACAAGATCGTTAAAATTAAGGTCGTTCGACAGATCTATAACTTTCACTTGAAGTAACGAAATCTGAATGAATAAATGTATATTTTCAAACGTTTTTTAACTGTTCAGGATTTAACATCTAAGGCTAATAACTTAATACTAAAGTAATTCTGGGTCTGCATATTTCACTTATAATTAGGTACCAGTTTTCACTGTCTCTTAAATAAAAGTAATTAATTACAAAATTTATAAAAAATTAATAAATTTCTGTTTTCAAACTTTATAGAAATTAATGAAAGCTATGTCGCTATAAGAAAATTTAGAACTGCTGCTAAAAATTTTGATAATTTGTTTCCATCAAATTTATTTATAATTTCATGGCAAATATCAGAAAGTTTGGTGCCACCCTGCACTTGTTTTGTTCCTATCTCAGGTTGCGAAAAGCCACTCGGTAATGTTAGCACTGTAAGGAACAACGCTGAGCACATTTCGCAGTTGTGCTCAGTACTGCTTGACAAGTGATCATGGAAAGGTTGAGAGTCCAGTGACAAGTTATTTCAAGAAATGGAATTGATTCAATCGAACATGCAATATGTGACAAAATAGTGAAAAATTAGATATCAAGACTGCATTGGGTGCAACGAAGCTGGGGAGGAGATTTTATCAATTATTTTCAGAACTTGGTGTTCATCGATTTCTCTACAAAGCAGTCCTAATTCCATGTGACACAAACGTGTTTTTGCGCTACGCTTTGCAATATTATTATGGAGAGCGGCATATATCACATAAAAGTTATTTTTTTCCTTTGCCAAAATTTTATGGGACGAGTGCCGTCAACTTTTTCTAAAGTTCTTACAAATTTTTCTTATGCTATAGTGTTTATTGCTTTCAGGAAAAATGAAGTTAGCACATGTTTAGAAGTTATAGTGCTAATAAGTACAAGTAGCTTGTAAGTTTTGGAGTTTGTATGAAGTTATTGAACCGAAACGAAAATACGATCATACGAATACATCGAAAAAAAAGTAAAGGGAGAACCCAAGTGCTGAAAACCCCACAACTGTAGCTTCAAAGGAAGCTCGTTAAGCGCAAAATCTAATGCAGCAAAAAGAAGAGCAGAGTTCTATCAACTAAGAAGAAACTTTCTACGATCCAAGGAGAGTAGATGAACTAATAGTAAAAATTAACTGAGGAACATTTAAGAAACTTACTTAAATAGATATTCAGAAAACTTAGAACGCATTTTCTGAATTTGCATTATATCAAGCAGCAGAAAATACCCTTGGTATTCACTGGACTGATTATTTTAAATTTTTGTAGATTTATCGTGAAACATCATTATAAGTATTTTACAAAGAAATGTGGAAAGAGCTCAAGCTGGTTTCGAACACGCGTCCCTGCTGCTTCTCAAAAATATTTGATCAGAACTTCCGCACCCATGAGTCTTCGCTGAGTTAGCTTAGCAAGGGTATAAATCACTTATAAGTTCTAAGTGAAAATGGAAAAATTGATCTACCAAAACTTCTGAAAAACCATTATAAGTGTTTCATACGAAAATTTATTAGAAAACTTCAAAAAATTTGACAAATCATACCAAATTTTGTAATTTTTTGTAATGAGAGCGATCTGGTACATACTGTCTAGCGGCCTGTGCTATATCGGTTTGTTTATCCTTTCTACTTTCTTAATTCGAGTTTCAACTTCGTACAGACTTTTTGTATGTTTGAAAGGCGATCAGCGAACTTTTGGTTTTTTTGAAATTGTAAGACGTCGAAGATCTATCTAGCTGCCCTGAGCGAACTTCCTAGATCTTCAATTTCAAAAACTGATGGACGCGTTCACCGTTTCAGAGCGCTTGTGAGATCAGACCGCCGTTTAACATTAAGGATGATGAGTGAACTGTTATATAATAGTTCAACACTTTCACCGTAGATTAAATTTTAACAGTCGATTTGTGGGTTTGAAAGATTTGTGCCAAAATGTTATGGATGTCAAAACGTATTTCTGTTGTTCCTTAAACACTTATTCGCCTAATTTGAATCCTTATGATTTTCTTTTTATTTCTGGAATTGAAACATGTCTTAAAAGGACGTCATTTTGAAACTGAGAGCATTCCAAAGACTGTGAGCGACTAATTGCTGACTTCCAGCGCTACTACCGAAAGTGGCAACAACGATTTCGTCCAAAGGATCTACTTTTGAGGGATTTAGAGGGAATGAAAACTTTGATAGCAGAAAATACAGTCTCATTCCTTTTCTTAAACACCTCGTATAATGTTTTTTGGTATTACCAGTTTTATCACTGTTCTTAAGGCCTTTTCAAACGCAATAGGGGCTGTGAGCGGGAAATCTTTTTTACGTTAACCTTAGCTGCAACTTTTGATTTAGAAACGGTTTGCTTTTCATTATTATAGAATATCAAAGTATTCACAAAAGTTCCCAGGACGCCAAATTTAATTATGATATACTTTTCGTACCAGTTATATTCCTTGTATCTTAATAAGCAAAACATGCAACGCTTGAGCTCTACGATTTACTTGAGTTGTCCATTGCTAAATTCGTTAATTTGTTGATTCTATACATGCATCCTTCTTAGACAACCACCCCAAACAATAGCATTTATGCATTCTACAGGTTGATTGACGGATTCGATTATTTCACTCTACTCATTATCCTTAAACAAGTCCGCAGAATATTTTACAAAATTTTCTCCTTTCATGTTATCATTCGTTTGCATTGCCATCCTGTGTACTGCTGAATATCCTTAAGTTTTGCGCTGCTGCATTTTCAAATTTTCCCACTTAGTTATGCAGCCAAGTACTCACTTGTGTTCTACTGTACTAGATTAGTTGGTACTCGATGGGAAAACCACGTTATATTCTGAAGTATTACTGTTGTGCCAGTGCCACTGCAAATCGATTGCCCTGCTCTGAATTTCACAGAAAATTGTCTGGTCACGGCCACGGGATGTGGATATATATGGATATGTTGTAAAATTTATGAACATAATGCAAAGTTGTCCTGTTTGCCTTGGCATCTGGAAACGTCGTCGTGGCAATCTACTTAAAGCAGATAATTCTGGATTTTCAGGGAATATTTATGTAATAAGATCTGAATCTTTGCAAAAGTACAAGAATATTCTCATCTCTTTTTCGGATTATTTCGATAAGTTGTTATTATGGGAAACATACATGATTACTGTGGGTCCCATGCACGTGTACGTATGAATATGAGCTTCTATTTTTTTTTTGTAAACATACTAGCTGTAGTCTGGCCTTATTAAATACTTCCTTTAATATGTAAAATCGATTTTCTATTGACATCTAGTTCTAGGCATATGACAAATAGTGTAATCAAGCATTTCCTTCCGACTTTCAGCTGGAATGGGCCCCTTTGAATGTAATCCATCAATCAAGATCAGTTACAGGAAGAGCTTCGAAAGCATTTTTTTGTTTGTTTTTATTTCAAGCGAAAATCTATAATTACATAAATTTCCGGAAATCATTATGGCGCAGGGAATGAAACAACATTCTTGGTAATAATGACGTAAGTTTTAACTGAGCACTTGTAATTTGTTTTAATACGATTGCTAGGGTAATCACTATTTGTATGCGTGATTCCCTTTCAGAGTGCACCGGATGTTTATAGTATACATTAATTAGCCATGCATCAAGTTGAGATAATAACATGATGCCAAGTATCGTACAATTTTTTGAACCAGGTTTAAATTCTACTTTACAAGGTTAAATGTCAAAAAGTGACGTGCCTGAAGTTTGCATCGTTGCAAGTGCAAAGCTGTCAAATTTTTTCAATATTTATTTTTGGCAGATGATTAAACTTAAATGAAAACTTAGTAGGTTGGAAAAAATTCAACCATGCGAATAAAAGTTACAAAAATTTTAAGTCAAATTATCCAAAATAACGTTAAAAAAATAAAATATTTGAAGATGCAAACTTCAAATACGTCAAAAACTGTCGGTTCGAATATACAGTTTGTGCAAAACATTTTACGCAAAATTAAAACGATATTAAAAGGCCAAATTCAATTGAAAAGAAGAAGCTACCGGCGAAATCTGTGCGCAAAATTGATCTCGCGTAGGTATAAGGATACCAAATGGTTCGCAAGCTTAGTCTGAAACTTCAAGCAAAAATCAGAGTGATGAGACTTCGTAAAACAACGTGGAGGCACAGACGTACGTCTGTAGTTAGGCTTCATGTTGCATGTTGATAAAATTAAAAGTTTGTGGTCTTTGTAGAAGGGACTGAATGTTGGCAGTCATGTTGTTGGGTCGATTGCAAAGTTGACATTTAACTTGACGAACATTATTTCGAATCAAGAATTTCTAGAGTGCACGACGTATAGGGTCAATAGTGAAATTGTGCGATTTAAAAAAAAAGGTTTCAATTCCAAATAATGAAAGTTGGAGAGAGTTTTTAGAATTTTATAAGGAATTGCCAGAATCATGGAAAGGCAAATCAGATATATTTAAAGATATAATTAGAAAGTAAATTGCTTCGGCAAAACTCCTGGAAAAATATAAAGAAATCGATACCCATCCAACTATGGACAATTCGCGTAAAAGAATGAGTAATATCCGAGAATTGAAGAAACTAAACTCAAGTACCAGGTCAGGAGACAACACTTGGCTGAACGGAATGAGTTGCTTAAGGACTCATTTGATCATTTAAAAACAAAGGCAAAGACGAAATAAAAAGATGAGGCTACTATGCATAAAGCAGGGCGGCTTCATACCGGGAACTGACACCGATCCACAAGATTTATGCTACAAAGGTAATTGAGGACATTGAGGCCTAAAACTAATGCCAGTTGAAAAAACTGAGCCTGCATCCTTCTTAACTCCTTCTACTTTTTTGTTCATCTAGAACTTCAACGCCTCTGAATTCCGTGCAAACTCCTTCCACTTTCTCTTTTCCATGAAGAACCTCTACACCTATCCTTCAAAATTTTCTTTTTTCCCATAAGGTTTTTTTTGTAAGGTTTCATTACGTTGCTGTCTAAATGGAACGCATCATTGCTGGCAAAAACTTGGGCATTGGGCAAGGGCATTTCTTCTGAAAAATGTCCCAGTTCGAATTTAGTAATTTTCTGTAAATTATCATTTAAAATGTTATGAAAAACACTATTTGAAGATTCCTCCACATTCCACTATTTGAAATTTGAAAAAGCCTCTACCATAATAAGTTCATAATTCGCGTTGACTATAGCTAATAGGTCAAAATGTTTTTTTTATAACTATGACATTAAGACCCGGAAACAGTAGGTTTTTGTATTTTCACGCGCTTACTGTCGATGACACCGATGCAGTTAGGTTAAGGTCCCCAAGCTCCTCCTCCATCGGTTTCAAACTTTTCTGAAAGAGTTTTCCATTCATATTCTGTTTTTGGTATCTAAAAATTCAGATAAATGTTTGTAATCCTGATACTATTACTAGAATATTTGATGGTTACACTTTTGTAGAACTTTCAAATATTCTATTACAACCCTAATTAATGCTGAGCATAATTATTATTCTCATACTTTGGGGCGATATGAACTTTTTTAAGTCTTCAAAAGTCTGTCCACTGGCTAAAAATCGTACAGGGGCTGATAGCCGTTCATTCGCAGAAACCACCCGCATCCCGCACATCGATGTCCTTCTTTTCGTTTAATGGTTTCCTTAAAAATACGTCATAGGTTTTACTGTCCATTCTTGAAAAGTTTATGAAGCCGAGGGTACTTTAATTTGTAGTTCATTCATTAACTTTGAATGTGAAATCTGAGCTTCGATACCAAATATATTAATTATTTTTTAATTAATAACATATCAAATATTGTTGACCAATATTTTTTTCTTTCTTTTTGGTTTTATCATTTTTTCGCTTGATCGCATCAATAATAAAATATGATAGAAATAATTTTATTATTATTAATTCTATTATTCTTCTATTATTGACAAAACTGTATAAACGTCTATTCACCATAGAACTTTTGACAAAGTGATCAGACTGTCAATCGCAACCAGGTTGACAACCAAGTTGCTTGCCAGTGGGCCGCATTATGCAACAGCGCTTAGGCATAGTTGTCTTTTTGGCTATGGGAAGATGATTCTGAGACTCGAATCAGTGGTTTTTGGGGCTCTATAAAATAAGGCTAAGGTGCAGTACGACTCCAAGCTATTGGAACACAATTCTGAATGCAAAATGTATACGATCGGGTTTTGTGTTGGGGAAAACTATATTCAGTTGTGTAAATTAAAATATTTTTCCCTTTATTTCACTAAAATAAAAGTTTTAATGAACTTTTCCTTGAAGATTTTCTAAAATATATCAAAGATATATATTTCACTAATATAAAAAGATTAAGTACTGCCTTTTAATTTGTGATTCTTTTATTTACGAAATCGATTTGCAAACGTAAGCGTTCGGTCGGGTGCTGAAGCCGCTGAAGAAGACCTTACGATTACGGTCGAAAATCGATTTTGTAAAATGCAAAAATCACAAAAAAATATAAGGAAGCATTTTATCTTTTTGATCAGGCTAAGTAATAAAATTTATTGGTTTAGAAGTTATATTTCCTACATTGGTGTTTAATCGTTTTTCCTCTGGTAATTGGCAGACATTAACATTTTCTTATGCGTCTAATTTAAACAGGGTTTTTAATCTTTTTATTACCACTCCATTATTGCTGGATAAAGGACCAACTTCTTCAATTGCGTGCCGCGCGACCATTGATCAGATATTTGTAGTTGTACTCGTGTTCATTTTTGCCATGTTTCTGCCTCCACTGGCTGTTCTTTGAACTGTGTTGAAAACTAGACTCCTTTTTTGGGCGCTATACACTTTTGGATACTGAGGGCATGAAAATTTGTCAACGTCATCTTTGCTTTTACCGATTTCAGAATAGCGTTGAGTTGTACACGCCTACTCGTTGACATTGTATCAATACCAGCTTTTATCATTACAAACGTAGTTTGGTCGGTACTTTTGACATCCCAGTGTACGCTTTCTTTCTTTCATTTTTCTCCTGCACAAATGGGGATGTCAGTTTGCTTTAATGTAGTTTCATCCTGGTACATTTGATGAAATTGTCAACTAGTGTTTTGCTCTACCCATTCGTGTTTGTTGTGTCCTGTATTTTCTTTCTTCCTTGAATCTTTCCTTTGTCATTGGAATGGTATGTATGTTATATGTATATGGTATACAGTGCGCGCAAAAAAGATAGCACACCTGAAAAATTTCTTATTATTTCCTGAACTACGGGATGCAGGTCAATTAGATGTTCTACAAATTAGACGGGTAGACTGAAATACACATTTTTACCTGAAAATAATGAAGGGTTTCTCAAAATTGGAGATTTTATGGTGAATTTAATGACTTTTAGGTACGTAAAAAAGATAGCACATAATGCATGGCTCTTAAATTAGCTTGGTTTCCTCCATCTAGCCACTTTAGTTTCGGCTTTCAAATTGTCACCTTCACAATATAGACATTTAGAGCAGAGTGTATAACCACTTTTAAAAACAAAAGGTTCAAAAATTTAGGAAAATGGGACGAGGTAAAGTACTAAATCACTCGGAAATTGATACGATTTTGGAATTACGGCGACAGAAGAAAAGTAGTGCGGAAATCGCACGAAGTATTGGCAGGAGTCGAAAAGCTGTAACAAACTTAATTGCGGATCCGGAGAATTATGGGAAAAAAAAGTCACCAGGTCGACCGCGAGCGATATCACAACGCGAGAAGCGTCGAATTTTGAAGGAGGCTTCGAATTCTTCTCTCACCGAAAGGGAAATCGGCAGACGAGCTGGCATTGAAACGAAGGTACGTAACATACAGAACGTCATTAAAAAGTCGTCACTCATTCAACGCCGGAAGCTAAAGCGGAAACCACCATTAACCTTTCTTCACAAGAAGCACCGTTTGGCGTTTTGCATGCGCCGTATTCAGTGGAAAAAAAAGTGGAGGCGTGTGGTATTTTCCGACGAAAAAAAATTTAATTTAGATGGTCCAGATGGCTGGGGATATTCTTTCCACGACATTCGGAGGGAGGAAATAATTTCAAGTAAGCGGCAGCATGGTGGAGGATAGGTGATGATATGGGGTGCTATCGGATTTAACGGTCGATCGGAATTAGTGTTCATCAGTGGCAAAATGAACGCTGATAAGTATGTTCAGCTGTTGGAACAGCAAATATCAAACGGTCTAATGACAATTGCAGATACTTTGCCGATTTTTCAACAGGATAATGCGTCTGTGCACACCGCCAGGAAAGTGAAATCTTTCTTCGAAGAGAAAAAAATCGAACTTCTCGATTGGCCAGCACGATCACCCGACATCAACATAATCGAAAATTGTTGGGGACAGCTAGCTCGGCTTGTTTACGCCGAAGGAAAACAATACGCAACTGTAGATGAGCTGAAAACTGCAATAATTAGATGTTGGGGTGAAATTTCCCGAAAATACATAAAAAAATTGTATAAAAGCCTTCCAAAAAGAATGTTTGAAGTAATTAAAAATAGTGGAGGTTCAACTAAGTATTAGTGTTTAAATAAAGATAGCATTACCTAATCTACGGTTTTTTTATTTTATTATTTCCTCCAGGTGTGCTATCTTTTCTACGCACCTGAACTATCTATCTATGAATCTACCCGTCTAATCTGTAGAACATCTAATTGACCTGCATCCCGTAGTTCAGGAAATAATAAGAAATTTTTCAGGTGTGCTATCTTTTTTGCGCGCACTGTATAATCGTATATCGTGCTGCGATACGCAGCTGATTTTTCCCGCTGGAAATGTTATGATGTTGCTGGAGTGGTCCTCTTAGTCGTGGCAAGGTTCCTATTTATGCCGAATTCAAGCCTGCTATCTGATCTGTATCGGATCTGATCATTATATCTAGAAAAAGGAGTTGGTTGTTTGCTTCTACCTCCATCGCGAATTTGATTTTTAGATGGACACCGTTGAGTTTTTTCTGTGTGTTTTGTAGCGAGCTGTAATTCTCTTCTCAACGTGTCATTTTTCTATTATTTATTGATGTGCTATAACCTCAGTGTATTTGATTTACAGGTATATTGAGGAAGAGAGCTAGAACCTCGAACGACACTAATATTTTGTCCTTTTTGTGTTTTAACTTCTTCAACTTTTGGAAGCACTTGGGAATTGGGAATTGATTTAGCTTCCGTTTTTGAGTGTCGTAACTCCTTTACCAGCAACTATTATCTGAAATTACTTGGCGCATTTCGTTCCTTGGTTTATGCACCTTTGGCACGTATCTGAACCGTGGTAGTAATGGTTTTAAAACTTCAAGTGAAGATCAGAGGGTGTTATGGCTCTAAAAAACAAAATTAGAATACAGGAAGGCTATGGGAATATGACTGGCAATGGGAATATAATTCCGAAAGCGACATGGGAGGGGGGGGGGGCGTAACTTTTGCCAGAGCACCACAGAGCTTATGAACCGGGTAGATTTTGCACGAATTGTTCCGAAGCATATCCAGTCCCTTTTCAAGAAATTAGACGCACGGCAACAGATAAGTTTTATATAAATGATAAAATTTTGGTAGAGAAGGCATTAATTTATTCAAAGAATATTCCCTTATTAAATCGAAGGATTTATCAATACTTGATTTAAAGCATTCTTCGTTAACATTTTCCTACTCATCCTTTAATTTTAATGAATATTTCGCCCGATCCAGCATAGTGCTATTCAGTAGTTCATCATTGGTTTTAATTCTTCGTCATTGCTTCATTATTTTTGAAGGTTGTGTTTTAAAATTTCAATTATGGGATTATCTTCAAAATATACTCTCGATTTAAGCGATGCCTAACAATTTTTTATAGGTAGGCACTTTTCCTTTTCTCTTTCTTTCTTCTCATAGTATGGCACAGTGTTTTGTTCTACATAAATGTATAACAAGACTGATATGGGTGGGCTAGAAAGCATGCGTTTATTCTACACTTGCCTTAACGTTCCCCCCAAACAATTTTACAGACCCAGGATCCTCTCAATACAACTCAATAGCATCATGGACGGTGGGTGTTTCACTGCGTTTTGTCAACTGACTTCATGGTACCCATCCTCTCTATCGTATGGAATTCAGACAACGCCTCGAAACGTTACCCATCACTGACGAAGAAAAATAAAATCACAATTTCAAATAATGCCAAGGGTTAACTTCAAAGCATCCTTTACAAGCAAAAAAAAAGAATTTAAGAATACTTTTCCCAATCATCAACGGCAAGGTGTTGATTAGTCTGTGCCCAAATTTACCATCTATTTTCATTCTTTCTAGTAATTCAGGCTTTTTAGTAGGACGCCTGAGTTTTAAAATGTATGCATCTTGCTCCTACCTCCTTCGCAGTGTCATCATCGATATATCAACATTTTCATCGGTAAGCTACTGTTTAAGGCTGCGAATCGAGCTCGATCTTTGTTGCCAAGCAATACACATAGTTTTCTTATATGCCCTCTTCTGCCCCTTGTAGTCCGAAATTTCTACCGATAATTCGGGTGGCGAAACTGCGTTCTACAAACGAGCTATCCTATCAGCTGCAGAAGCTGATACAATATTTTATAATAAATAAACTGAACGTGCTTTTCTTTAAATACACGAAATTTTTTCATAACTTTTTTTTTATTTTTTCTTTAAATAAATTAAAAATTAAAAAAAAACAATAAATCGAAGAAATTCTCTGTCCTTAAACCACAGAAACTGGGTGCATTGTTTCCAAGAAGCTTTGAGTTATACATGAGGTCTCAAAGTTTCGGCAAAGGCTCAATTTCTCTATACGAAGAGCCTCAACAGGTTCTAGGGATTTAAGTAGATACGGTCACGGATACCCTCTAGGATCAGCTACTTTTAGAGAAAAGGATAATTCTGAGGTTTCATGATGTTTAACTGGTGAAGGACTTGTTTGCGCTTGACTTTTGTAAGAAAAGGGCGCCGGCATTTAGTAACGTTTGACAAGGTGCCAAGGTAGACAAAGCATAAATCCTTCCCGTACTGACGGCATGTAATTTTACGTTTGTTGGTAAGCCTCCGAAGCAGCTCAATAGCCCGGCTCAGATATACTTACAGACGACGAGTGGATGTTTAAACAACAAATCGGCTTCAACTCTCATTGATAACAACTCGTTCTGTCGATGAATGAAATTGCGGAAAACTTATCCTCAGATGAACAAAACGTCCTGGGACTGTGAACTTGTCAATCTCAGTCTCAAAAACAAAGCACAAAAGCGACGGGAACGAGAATCTTTTGAATGAAAGATGTTAAACTTGATTCACAAATACCAGAGGAGGCATGATGTCTGTCAGTGGGCATGAAGATGAGAAGAGCAAATTGCGATTCCACGCCGGGGGCTGAGTTCATCACGTAACAGCCAAAGAGCAAAGGCTGAAGTCGATATAAAACAACCCTCACAACAGTTGTGCAGCTTTGGTAGTGCTTTTTCTTAATCTCAAGAAGGATAACTCAGGGACGATGCTGACTAAAGCAACATGGATACCTAGAAAATTTATGGATAACGGTGGTTGATTTCGGTAAGTTTGACATTAAGCTAGTAAATATTCTCATAGTTGATTTCGCGAAATGTATCCTTTACAAAAGTATCTAAATGAAGTGATTTATCTACAAATTTAATGTGATTGATGTGATTAAGTTGATTTTTTGCAGAATAATAAAAATTTCGCTCTATAATCTGGAATAACTCTTTTGTTTTCAAAAAAATTTTAAGGCTCTAATGTTAAATAATGAAGAAAGCATTGTGCACTACTTACCTCACACATGATGATTTGTGATGTTAAAAGGTCGTTATGAGCAAGTTTCAGTTGGTCCTACGATTTCAGCTACGATTGTTTCAAAAGTGATGGGTCTAAAACTTTTCCAGTTGACATTCAGGGTGAAGTTTCGGAATGTTTTTCAACAAGAGTATTTGCAGGTACTCAAATACTATCGATTATTAACTTTTCATTCAAGTTCACTGCGGTGGCAATTTTGTATCTACGCCATATTAAACACTAGACATTCTAAATTGTTGAATTTGTTCGCATGGTTCCAGCATTTTCCAGATGGCCTTTGGTCTAATGTTGGTTTCCGTCATTTTCTTAGTTTTACAATATTTAAGTTCACTGAGAGATCAATCCTATTTCTATCTGCTGAGCGATTCATCATCTACTAGTATAAGATGATATTGTTTGTGTCTCATGATCTGCGATCCGATTTTTCCACACTTGTAACGATTATCTAATGCATGCCAGTTGAGTTTATTTCAATTGACATAATTAAAACCAAGCTATGGATCACCTTGACTGCGATCTTTTTCTGATTCATAAGACTGATCCTCGGATGTATGTGAAAAACTTTCAACTAAGTACTTGTACTAAGAAATGCGTTTTCGCACCCCAGCTACTGCGCTCAGGATGCACTTCTGCCAATATCAATTTGTTGCAATTCGTTGAACAGTGATAATTTATAGTCGCAGCTTGTAATGATGGCAAATTCAAGTAATTGAACAATTGTCGTCGATGTGTTAGATCTTGAGTTGCTCGACTTATTGCGGAGATAATGCTGAAGATGATGATGATGATAGTGGTGATGATCTGTAATCTTCGGAGCGATAACGACCGTAGGGACACTTGCGATTATCGTGCTGCATATGCCGACAGAACGCATTGTAGCGGTTGCAACAACAAGCTCAAGTGGATGATGTTCACATAATGCAAAGTGGTTGATTGATGGTGAAATTCATTATTATCGATACGTTTTGGCAGGATGTAGCATTTTTTGCAAGCTGAATGAACGCATAGTTGGATGATGAAATGACTGCATAAGCATTGTGTGCAATTTTACATATGATATATGAGCTCTGCAAAACAGAAAAATAAATTTCATTATTACTAATCGGGAGAGTGAAACTTCAGTCATGATGATAATAGAGAAGTATTAGTCATAGAGAAGGTAATGCATTATCAGCAAGAAGGACCCCTTTTTGGAGAATTCCGGAGGCTATTTAAGCTCTCAGTTGAGAACTCCTTGAATCATAAGACTTCCAGGCGTTTTTCCAAACACCTTGTATTTGACCCTGAAAGCTCCACCTCGAATTGTTTCTCACACTAAATAGGGCAAGATCATTATTTCCTCACTGGTTAGCGTCAATTCCTTCGGATGAGGTAGGGGTTATTATAAAGAATTTCCAGGATCCAAGAATCCTTTCTTATTCAGAAAAAACCGCTCGAGTTTAATATGCCAAAAAAAAAATTCCATTTGTCCCTTGGTGATAGCACCACAACCACCAGACTTTCCGGAAGGCCTTCACCAATTCTCTCGCAAAGAACCACCGTCTGCAGTTGGAAAAAACCGTGGTAGGCGTCGTCCATGCTCTCCAGACTGGACAAGCTGTTGGCGGTAGACTTTGTCTCCTGTTCGTTCGTCAAAAGGTAGATCTTTCGACGCTTTCCATCGAAACTATTGACGCTGATTTGGAAACTATGCGATATGGAGACTCGTTGGGCCAAGCAGATGTACTAGAAATGTTAATTTGAGACACTGAGAAAGAGCTCTGCGTCTCATATTGACGTTTGTAGTACATTTGCTTGGTGAGAACGTCAGCCAAGACTCCCGACCCGTATGAAAGTGCGGACTCAATGGCTTTCATTGATTGATGTCTTTTACTTGAGGATGATCATCCTACATTGGCAATAAGACGGCCGAGAGCTTAAACTCACACTGCAGCCTTTTCTCTCGTCGCTTTATTTGTCAAATGAAGCACACAGAAGACTATTTTATCTAGCCTAAATATTTGACTGTGTTCTTTTACTCAATAGTAGTCTCCACTGCTTGCATTGGATTCGTTTTTTTTCCGGTAGTTGCAGCTATAAACTCCCATAAATCCGTAAGTCAAGAACCTCGTCTGACTCCTGGTGTCCCACTATGTCGTCATTCCTACGTGTCGTACAGCATTCTCCAGTCTCTCAGGTAGTCAGGTAGAAATCTTTGTCAGACATTTCGATAATTTGAATATATGTTCGAGAGTCCCAATAGCAATCGTCCATCTTTCGTGGTCGCGAGATTTCCTCACGTCCAATGCCGCGAACCGCACGTTTCGGAAGCCGCCCTGGAGTGTAGGCAAGTCTCCTGCGGTGTTTGTTGCATCGTGAAGATTTCTTTCCAGAGCTTTTTCATAAAGTCAACTATATCTACCTAGTACGGATAAGAGGCTATATGAAGATGGTAGTTCAGGTTCTGCTTTCTCTTTGTCAACCAACATCATCTTCGCTTCCTTTTAGCTTACCAGGAAAATATCATCGTCCAAGCAGGCGTCAAAGTGTCATCATTTGCATGTCTTAGCCGGAATGCTGTCTGATTCAGAAGCCTTCGGCTTTTTCATCGACTAGTTCCCGCACGGTAAAATGTGGGCTAGCAAGCAGAACTTCCTTATGTGATACTTTGTAATGAGGATGGACCGAGGTTTGTTTTCTACCGATTCCCTCCATCACTTTTGACTAAAAAATGCAGAGACCTTGCTTCCGCATTACTAGCTCATAGCCCAGAACCTACGGATCCCTTTCTATATCTTTGACGAGCACCTGCCAGCAGGAAGCTTACTGCCGCCAACTCGTTGTCTTTGCTGGATAACATATTAGCTATAGGCAATCATGATGAGGCTCACAATATAGATCATTACCTCTACAACTGAACCTCTTCAGTGCTTCTCGAGAGCACCCCATCAAATTTCTCGACATTTATTTTTACGAAATTTTGATTCGGGCGCTTTACGCCGAAAAACAGAATTGCCAAACTCTAGCGCTATACACTGATAATTTCTTGCCGGTTAGTTTTCCAGGCACAGATCAGGCACACACAGGCTAATTTTGCATCTAGTATCGTTTCTTGACACCTGCTCCGGAAAAAAACAGTGTATAGCCAAAGTTGATTGCTCCTTATTTATATATATGGCTGCCCTTACGGTCAGTTCTGGACATGTGGCACTCAGTGGCCTTCTATGCTCGAAAAAGCGTTATCCAACGCATCTAGCCTGTTCGGTAAGGAAGCTGGCTCATTTGGCGTTTAAATGACACTTAAAATTGTCATAGCTATCCACGCAAACCCTTCCCCTCCTTGATGTTTTGTAGCCTTGGCAGCAACTCGTTGTTTGCTATCTCGCACTCAAGTGACAGTTCAGGGATCGAACTTTTCAGTCTGAAGTACCTACTACGTTAAAAGTATTAATGTTCACATCCGCGGAACTAGTCATGCAGTGTTCGCACTACGATACTCATCCAACTTTTGTTGGGTGTCTTTTTCGGGCAACAATTTGGATTGGTGATGTAGAGTTTAATGGAAATTGCCCGATTGTATCAAATAAATTTTAATTACGGGAACAAAATCAGACAATTCTGCAGTATATAAGAAGTGAACACACGATAGAGGAATTAAAAAAAACACTGAGACATACAAACGACGAAATATTTTTTATAGAGAAGATGCCACATCATTTGACAATCATTGATTATTCAAAAGACAAATGGCTTTACTGAAGGGTGCTAATTGTTCCAAAGCACATTATTTGGGACTGAGATGTACAAGCAAAGTATAGGACACTAGAAAAAACTTTTGAATATTGAAAAGTGCACTGCAGACGAATGTGAAGAGAAGGATTATTCAGTCAAATATCTCTACCGTAAGGCGTTTCAGAGGCATATTACTGTAACTGCAATGTACAAACATAAAAAAGGGATTCAGAAAAGGAATCCAGGGGGTAGGAGATCTTCAATTTCGAATAATGAAGTACACACGAAGGTGACTGAAGACAGAGATGAGACGAAAGATGAAGGTATACACAGCCCACATACAACAAAAGATTCCACTATCAGCAAAAGATTGACTTGAAGTAAAATCAATTTGGATCGGTGGGCACCGAAAAGAGATGGATGAACCATCAAGGGATCAGGCTACGTTCGAGAATGAGTTCCAAATGACACTGTCAAATGGTAGGCAACATCAGACTCGTGGCCGAATAAGCCGTTGACTTCTTTAAGATACCAAATTCAAAGGACCATCTGACTCAACTCAGGAATTCAAAAAAAAAACACACAATCGGGACAAATTTATTGACGGCAGGTCGTACGTAGTTCGGTTAAGTAAGGTCCCACTCGGTTAACTAAGGTGCTGGTTAAATTCGGATGAGGCATAAACAACCAAAGATGTGCCCCATTACGCAGTTATAAAATTTTTAAAAGCAAAAATTAATCGTAGTTTCACGCTTAGACCACTCTCGAGATCAAGGATTATGTGTGATCATCAACACATAGCAAATGAGATCCGTGATGTTGCTTATGGATGGCCACACACTCAGTACTGAGCGAAAAGACGATGAGAGTTAAGGAAGTGCTAGTGGCACTATCGTAACTGGCACAAGCTCTGCGGGAAAACGAGGACTTGTAGCTTAAGTTGGGGGTAAAATCAACTTCAAATATCATAACGTCTGCCTGCAGATGTTCCATGAACCTTCGAAAATAACAGTATTCCAACCCTACAGTGAATTGGTGGTCACCTAAAATTCCTGTAATGAGAAGGTAGTGTAAAAATCACTGGGGAGAGTTTCAACGGGTAAGGGCTTGGGATTAGGCATGCACCAGATTATTGGCGCATAATCCAACTTTAAAACGTTTCCACAGTTTCATAAATGTTAGTAAGGCCAGATGTCGGCAAGAACCGGGGAACGACGCGAGATAAGTCCTACGAACTGGGCTCTTTCTAATATTCACCCTCGCCAGACTTATACCCACCATGATGACATATCAGTGGAATGTCTAGATGAGTTCTAGAAGGATTTCCAGATGAGGTGCTGCAAATATTCTGTTACTTATGCTCGGAGTTACTGTTCGGTGCTCTTAATGTTTGCCTGGCTGAAGGATAGAAGAGATTAGTGTGAATATATGAAGGATTATGTTGACGAAAAATTCGATTAGGAAGTTAGGAATCACCGTTTGCTTACTGTCCCTAGAGGTATGTGTGTATGCTTGTAACGGCCGTGAAACTGCTCGAAAAATTCATCAGGAATAGATTTGCTGACCTGAACTTAGATTGCTGCTCCATTGATCCACCGGACAAGTATAAAATGGGGTTTCCCGTGCAGGGAAACAGATCCCTTCCACTCAGCACTTCGTGGACTATACCGAAGATAACCGTGGAATATACCGGAAAAGCTAAAAATCATTTCCTAGTGCCAGAATATCTGATGCATGGCTTAAAAGACTATCTGAAGTGTGGCAGCGTACTCAACCACACGAAGGAAGGAGGGCAACAATTGATAGTTACAGTCATACACATTGCAGCTATTCGTACTCGAAATTATCAGAGTGACAACTATCAGCCGATACACAGGAGAAGAATAAAGGTATCTCGGCGTGTTAAAAGGCTTAAAGATGAGTTTTGCAGAGAAAACAGAGCAAAAGTTATGGCTATAGGTAAGTAAACGACACTCATGCGACTTATGGCTAATTGGAGACCCATTTCATCAAAGAGATGACACCTGATGAGCGCTGTGCAATATGTATACCATATATGTCAGAATAATGGGACATTGTTCCCATTGAAGAGATGCACTGGAAGCGATTGACAGAAACTTAGAGCGCTGCTTACATCGGGAAAGATATGTAATCGCAGGGGTAATTGGGTGCTTTACATAGTAAGATCATCTGCAAGCAAGTAAGATCATCTGGCAGAACTGAAAGGAACGACTCATTGTTACAGGATAAGAAAATAACAAATGGTGTGAAAAAGTGTAACATAAGCTTCCCCATGATGAATTCTTTAAAATTCTCTACTTTTGCTACTTCTTCAAACTTATTCTGCTCAGAATACAGAGTTGAGAATTTCATTTAATATAATTTGCTGTGAGTTCAGTTTAGTAAAGATTTTTTAACAAATTTTCTGGTGTCTATTTCATGATTCTCATGGAATTATAATGTCCAGAACTACCCAGGCAGCAATAAGCGTTACCATGCGCGATTAGGTAACACGAATTCAGAGCAAACGGAGCTTAGATGCTTTCGTGTTCCTCCGTGTCTCTAGGTATCTACGTAGTGAAGTTTCTTCGAAGTTTCCGAACTTTCCCTCAGCGACAAAGTTGAAAATGTTGTTTTTCTTCATTAAACAAATATTTTTCAAAACGAACTGGTTGTTAAATTTTTTTCTGCACTTAAGATCCTGAAACTTTAATTGGGGACTATTATTATTATAAGATTGACTACCACAAAACAGAGCGTGATAGGCCAGAATAATTCCCATGGATGTTTAATGGATCCTTCTGTCATGGCGTAAAATGAACTACAACCCAGCTCAAGTTGTTTTTATGAGAAAGAAAACGCACTTTCGTTAGCTTCGGCCGTGAAACACTTCCTTTGCTTTTTTTTCCTCCTTTTATTTTGATCAGACTGAGTGACTTTCCATGCAAGCCAAAAAGAAATGAATGTGAAACAAAAATAATTTATTTACGACTACTATCGTCTAGTAGCAGCAGCAGGAGCAAGATTAAATTGTTTTAACGTATAATTTACCATATTTTCTACGCGGCATTATCAGCAACTGAAGGCTTTGCCAGACGAGAACTTGGATAACATTGAAAATGGATATAGTAGCATTGTACGCATTTGACTTTATCCTTGTTTAAAAATCATTCCGACAAGCGAAAGCCGAATGAATTTGAATTTAACTTAAAATAAAATGAAACGATTTCTATCGCATATTCGCGCGAAGAATATGAACAATTTCGATTTAACTACTGCCGTCTTATCAACAAACAAATAACTATTCTGTCAAGCAAGTCCTTTGAACAACATTATTACGAATTCCATAAAAATTACAAAATAAATTACTACGCTCCTATTTACATCATGAGCGTCATATATTCAAATGAGAAATTTACGCAATTGCTGCGACCTTGACCCTTTCGGGGTGGTTCTATCTTTTATATTGCGTCCTTTCCGATATAAACGTAGAAAACATAACCATTTGAATTTTTACTGAACTTATATTTTGGTCGTCCTTTCAAGCTCTACCGATTACGGATGCAATTGCGTCACTTGCCTTGAATTTCGCAAAAAATAGAAACCATTTTTCAGTAGTTGGCCATTCTTTGCTTACACTTCAGACTGTTCCGCATCGAATCCAGCACACTCGAACGACTCTGATGACGCCTTATCCCTAGAATGGAAAACCATTGGTCCTAATGCTGTGTTATGAAATGTAAAGTATAAAAATGTGTTCAAGAAACAACGATTGCATTCTGTACAATGTACGTACGTTCAATGTGTCATTCCCAGCTTGCTTTGTTGGAAGCGTAATTTTTTGTAAATGTTTCGATATTATGACATTATAATGGATTTCGAGGAGATTATGAAAATCTAAGAAGTTTATTTCAAAATCTTTTTGAGTGAGGCAACCGAAAATGTCAATGATATGGAAGCTTTCTGTAGGCTCATTACTACCAGCTAATATAGTGGTTCAAAAAACGCAACGAATTATCAACTTTTATATACTTCGCGCTCAGTTCACTTCCAGGAAGTGGAACGGCCGTTGAGGAGAATTTGACTTCTACTAATTTGCGTTACTTTACAACATCCTCGGAGCAAACTGAAAATATTAGCCATCTATTCACAACAGCTGCCAATCAAATTGCCACCGTGCATAAAGCAATTTTCCGGGTATTTCCCTTGCTTGCTGTGAAATTTTCCGACGATAGCAATATTGAAATAGAAGCGGAAAAGCACAAATTGTTTTTCCTTTATAAATGAAAGATGATTGATTCGTCTTTGCTTCCGCTGTCCTTGTTCCTTTTTTTGGCAGGAGGGTGGGGGACGGTTTCAAGTGTATCTATCACTAGGGCAACTGCGTAAGGCAGAGAGACGACTATTGTTGCTGTAACGAAGGATAGCGACTGCGGAGCTGTAGTGAAAATGGGAAAGCTTTGTAAATGACGTGATGTTATTTCATACCCAAGAAGGAGTCTTAATTGACAGATTTTGTGGAGAGCGTCCATTACTCTGATTTCCATTAAATCGGAGTTTATTCACTCAATCACTCAATTCATTCAATTGCAGCTATCGGTTGAGTTATTTATTAGTCTCAAAATGCGAGGGAGACGTGAGTCAATATAAATCGGAGTTGCTTTTTCCCTCAACGACCGAAGAAGAAAGCCAATGGCAGATAAGGTAGTAGCTGGGAAACGATGTTAAGGGCAAAGTACAGCATATATTAGATCACGTAGTGAATTTAATGCTGGAATTAAATTTTATTACATATCGAAATTTGATATTTATTTTAAGTGTAATCATCCACCGTTAGATCAGTCACAAATACACTCAAACAACGATGTTCTGATAAGGCTTCGTTACTTAATAATAATGCCTCACCAGAGTTAGTGACGTATCTGCGCTGATAACTAATCATTAAATTAATAGTAACCTTCCATTGTTTAGTTAGATAAAGATATGTACAAAATGAACAATCAAACAAACGCGCAGAGTTGTTTGTAACGAACGACAATTGTTTGTCTATTTTATTTGTTCCATTTTGATTGATTTAAAATCAGTGTACAAGATGTTTTCTATTGTTCATCCTATTTAACAATTGTTTGATATATTATTTCAATGGAATTGGTGATTAATAAAAACATTTAAAAAAAACACGAGACTAATTTATCAATAAATAGTGAGAGTAAAATATTTCCCTTAAGCCTTGCTAGCCTTTACGCGACGCGGAACATATGAGTTGCAACCAATCTGGCCGCTACGATGCAAGAGAACATATTAATGGGCTGTACAGTTCGACCCTAACCCCATTAGCCACGGACCTAAGTGTAAGTCGAAAAATTCAAATATGTCAAAAATGAAAATAAAAATATATATAAAAAATATCCTCCGAATCTGATAAACGACGGGAAACATCTAAGGAAACAGGCATCTAGTATGAGGCAGCAAGCTTCAGTTTCCCGAAGCAATTGAACCAGACCGCTAGAGCAGGATAATCATATAGGAGCGATTTCAAAAGCACAAGCACTAATAGACCGGCGGCTACCGTACCAATTGTACAAACAGGAGCATCAGATAGCACCCTGAAAACGTAGTCACAAAGAAATTTTAAGCCACAGGAAAGCGGTTCTCAACACACTTTGTACCCATAAAGGTAACGACAACCGCCTGAGGGAAGACAGAAGACCGATGTTAGTGTAAAAGTCATTGATTCGCCAACCGGTGACAAAAATGAAAAAAACATATCACAAACGCCTGCATTCGAACGACAGTGAACTGGTCGATGTGGAAGCGCCAAGATCTCAAAATGTTCTCTGTCCAATGTATCACATATGATACATAACCCAGTCTTTGCACCAACGAGCCTTTGTTTGAAATAGACTGCTGCGTCCATTTAAAAATACTCTTAAAATCAACTGACAATAGCTCATATATGATACATGGACATGGAGGTTTCTGAAGTTTGTATCGTTGCGTTCCACTTTTTGCTTTTAGTAGATGATTAAACTGAAACGAGACCCTAGAAGAGTGTCAAAATTCCAATTAAATTTATCAAATTTTTAAGTCAAATCATTAAAAAACCATTCAAAAATTGAAGATCGATGCGTTTTCAACGATGCAAACTTCAGACAGCCTGGACTTGGTATGGTGGGTACAAAAATGTGATATATATTATATGTGATGCATTGGACAGTGAACTAGTTAGTAGACCTTAAGAGATCTTACTAAAACGCAGCAGAATTATAGCTGTATCGGGAACAAACTTCAACCGCAAAAACCACAAAGTCCTGTGTTTTTACTAGCTATTTTTTTGAACATTTTAGCAGCAAACAGGAACATATTCCCTGCAGGAGTGGTGAAACCAATGTTATGACAACTGCTTTTAACCTGCATCGACAGGCAACCTGCAACATAGGTAAAAACTACAATTGCTAATGCGAATATCAATTGGATCAAAAGTCAAGTCATATCTATGGTATATGAGGTATAAACTGTCAAACCACTTACATCTTAATTTAGGTAAAGCCCATATGAACTGTTTAGATCACCAAAATTCTGAGTTCTATGACACCGAACTAATGGGCACTACTTTTCATACAGAAGAAATTCACCGACAAAGGAATGGTATTCGCCTTGGTAGTACGTAAAGAAAGATTTAAGGTAGTAAAAGGGTACTTCGGCTATATCTTCGCTCAAGTCGCCGTCAACAAGATGACTGCGAACGATCTAAATCTTTTCAACTAAATAATTGGATACTACCGCATACCACGAGCATGAATATGTATATATAGGCAAAACACTATTAACAAATGCCCTATTCACAGTGTAGACACACTAATACTTTGAACAAACTTCCGATCTAAGGGGAGTCCACCAACCATGTAGGATTTTACCAGTATTGGTAATTCTCAAATTGTTTGACTCATCATTTCGTTCAGCAAGAATACATCACTGATAACTTTTGAGTAAAGTTGCAATAAAAATATGAATCTACTATTAATTTTTCTATCTCTTTCTGTCAGAAGCAACCCGGGAGTGTTCTTGCTGCTTTGTGGTTAACGATTGCTACCGTCATAATTGCAAACATGATGATAACAAATGCTAGCAACCGAAAAAAGGTTCAATTTAAAAATATTAGTAAGAACTTTCTAATGTTCAGGGACCTAGAGTTTCGTCGTTGTAAACGCAACGGTCTCGATTTGTTTCACTTTTTGACACTAAAACATGATTTCAGTGAACTGAAAAACTAACAGAGTGTCTGTAGACCAAAAATTAATTAAAATTGAGTGGAATCTTAGCAAAATAAATAGAGAAAAATGATATTCTTACGATGACTCGAAGTGAAAAATTCATAGAATGTCAGTAGACAAAATTTAAATAGGAAAATAATTGAAATTGTGCAAAAAAATATCAAATTGAGAGAAAATTTGAGATTATTCTGATTGTACTGATACCAACTTTAGACACCTACAGTGATCAACATGTCAGAAGTTTGCATCGTTGCAAATGCAATGCTATCAATGTTTTTCATTATTTCTTTTAAGTAGATGGTGAAACTGAAATGGAAACCTGGTCTGCAAACATTTTGAAAATATGCGACTTAAATTTAACTGATAAGTCAAATTATGCAAAAAAACATTTAAAATGCGAAACAATTTGAGACTGCTAGATTTGAAATGATGCAAACTTCAGACATCTTGCAAAAAGAGGTTATATATATCCACAATATTTATTGCAATGATAGCTTGTAGAAGAAGATAGGAAATTCAAAAATTTTTGACACAGTTTATTTCCCCAAGGAAAAACAATCCAAAGATACTGACCACAAAACTGCGCGCTCTAGCTATCTATGGAAAAAGTAAGTTATTGTGGGTTATACTGAATAACCAAATCATACAATATAAGGATGGGCTTGTGTGTTTTAAATGGAAAAGCAACTGATAAGTTTTCGATTTCATAATAATTGATTGACAGCCTTTCTCGACGAAATCAGAGAAGAAGTTGCAATGTTCCTCTAATCAGGATAAAGCTGCAGGATAGTACCTACAGAAGTAATCAGAAGGGGTATAACTCTGCAAAGTACCTCCAGAATTGGAGGGAATCGGAGACTACTAGATCTTCATCTTTGGAAAAAACCCAGAAGTCTGTAACGTAATATGCCATAGCGTACCCCGATTGGAAGTCAGGATTACCGCCTTTAACATAGCATTGTCGGTTACAGCTTACAATAGGCATCGAAAGGTCGACGTTACCCTTTCATGGTATTGTATGGTATTTTTGTTCATGGTATTTTTGAATAACCTCACGACCTAAGTGGATCAGAAGAACTATATCGACTATAATTTCTTCGCTATATCCTGTCTTTTAGGCAAAAATTCGATTTCCGGTGTGAATACGGTCTTTAAATTTTTAGTTCGTTAAAATTAATTTTCAGAAGTAAGTAACAAATTGTGGTAAATTATTTTTTGAAAACATACTTGGAATTTAATAGTGGTGCTGATGAGTCCAGTTTAAGGAATCAATTCGACAATTAAAAACCCTAGCGTGACTAGCGTATTCAATGAAAAAAAATTAGCTGTGATGATGTTGTAAAGAATTGGATTTAAAAGTGAAATACCGACCACTTCAGTCATGTTCAAAACGTTAACGGATCCGTTGAACATGTAGTATCATTTCTAATCATTTTGAAGAAAAGACCCAACTGGAAAGATGAAAGATGCCTTTTAAGATGAAAACACGAACATCTGACATGGTGAAAAACATTGAAGCAATGCCAAAAAGACAACTATATCTAAATTCCGTGTTCTGTCAAAAAACAAAACTATTAAAAAAACGCTCCAGTCATGTCGGAAATTTACCTTGAGGAAAATTTTTGAAAATTTCACAGTATGTTGACAACTTAAACGTACAAAAAGGCCTAAGCCTAGAAATATTCGAATAATACATTGCAGGTATAGTTCTTCAGCTTTTTGACAAATCCGATAACCACGACAACAAAACCTTGAAAATACTATACATCTCAACAGACCAAAATACTTTCCACTACTATAAATATTATACTAACATACCCAACAAAAATTGTGTACTGAATCTGAAGTTGAAGTTGCTGAAGCTAGTTGGTTAAGAGGGCAGAAAGGACAATTTGAAATGACAAAACACAATCAAAAATGACAAAAGACAATTCGAATGTAGAAAGATGGTAGGCCGTGTAATCAAAATCAACGGCGAAAAGCCGTCAGCCGAGAGGAAAAGAGAAGGAGCCTAACTTTGTGGCAGCAATTATGGGTAAATGAAGCACTAGGCAGGTGGACCGCACGGCTCATTAGTGACTTGGAGCCGTAGTTCTACAGAATACATGGTGAGACTGACTATTACCTGACGCAATTACTCAGTGGGCACGAGTATTTGCAGTCTTACCTGTATAAGATGGGAAAGTCACCGTCCTCAGCTTGCGTGTTCTGCCCGGGGATGACAGATGACGCCTGCCACACGTTCTTTGCGTGAACAAGATGGACAAGACTCCGTTTGCATATTTCGGAGAAAATAGTTGTGCTCTCTCCAGAAAACGTAACGGGAAAAATGATGCAATCAAAAGACAATTGGAACTGTGTGTCGCATTACGTACGGACAATTCTACTTATAAAGAAGGGCATCATGGATCGCTTGGCGGTGCAAACGGAGGAATCTCTCTGACAGCAATCCCCTTCCTTCCTATCCTTCCGTGCAGAAAGAGGGATTTCCCTTAAGGCGCCGCTAGGCGACGAATAACGAGGCCTAGTCCGAAGTAATGTGACAAATAGTTCCAGGCTAGGTTCTCGATGTGACAGCGGAGGTGTTTAGTCGGTAGTCCAGTTGCGGGATTTCGACACTCAGGGCATAAATAGCCTTCACCTCCCAAACAAAAAAAAATATTATTATTACTACGCAATCGAATGAAGAAACAAAAAAAATACTAGAAGCGGGGATATACACCCTGAAGTGTGAGGGCGCGGTGACCTCATGCAGGCTTCTATGCGGGGATAAGGCGCTAGAGCAGCAAGAAGATAACAAGCAATTAAACTTCCATTGGTCGCTTGTGCCGGACAGCAGTAAAAGAGCAAAACGGCCTGAGAAAACCAACGCCAGTCAAGAGGAGTCGATAGATGGTGATTGTCAGGTAAAATGTGGGGCCCAAAATAACATGGGCTGCATACAAATGGTATGAGCGAATAAAATAGGCGGAGTCTTCGTAGAGATTGAGTCGGATCTCCTAACGCTTTAAAGAACATCTTTCGACATTGTAGCCAATGGACTCTGTAGGAATTAGATACGTTCACTGTTTTGTGCATGCCAAAGGAGTAGAAGAGCCCCTTAAACAAACTCCTCCTAGGGCAGACATCTTTAGAGTAAGGTTGACAGCTACCAATACTAGCGGGCAGAGGGTGAAAAAAATAGAAATCGCAAAGAAGAACGCGGTAGAACTCATGACCATGAAAAAATCAAAATCGGTTGGGTGTAGAGCAGAACTACCCAGCCCAACCCTGAAAAACTGGCACATATTCCAGGAAGTGGAAGGTGCCAGGAGTTCGAAATGGCACTTAACAAGAGAAAAGTGAAAACATGATTCGAGTCCTGCATAACAACCGGCTAGAACATCATCACAATAGGAAGGACGCTAGATGGTACTGTGAACGAACTGGAACCGTCAACACCTTTGTGCGGTATAGTGATCTGCTCCCAGTTCAGATTTGTTTCAGTGGAGATAGCTTTGTGCTGATCAGGTGTGCGAATTCGACGTTTATCTATCTCACACCAAGTGAGTCAATTTCATCTTTTCAGAGCAAGCTCGATGAACTGGAGTAAGCTGTTTTGAGCACGGTTGGTCGAATCCTCGTTGCCGATGTCTTCAATGCCAAGGGCAGAGCGATTGAATAAGAAATGCCTCATGAAAATTCCAAATGAAAACAGTAACTATAAATGGCGGCTAGGACCGAACTTGTCATCATGAACGTTGGGAACACACCAACCTTTGGACGGCGAGGCTACTTGCGAACCAACTCGGACGCAACGTTTGCTGCGGAGTCCTTAGTGCCTATGATACAGAAATGGAAGGCACTACAGGACTACGCGGTCAGTGAACAACAGTACATTGTATTCGCAATTGGCGGGCGGGTTTGCTTGCGTGATGCGCAATAATCCCACCTTCAGTCGTAGGATGGACCATTGCTAAAACGGATGTCTCCCTTTTATACCTAACACTCAGATCTTCTCGCGTATTGTAATATTGTTCACAGACGGTCTATCCTGTCGTCGCCACAAGCTCGGCAGGTTTCATCAGTTTGGATTTCTATTTCTTTTGCGTTTTAACCTAAGAGACCTTGTGGTCTCTTGACATTGTGGTTAATAAGAACTTGCCCCGATGTTTATAGCCCAATTCTACTTTTCTCTAGTAGCCGTTTTGTTCTGGCTTTGTTAGAGAAAGGCCAAAGAATTTGACTTATCCTGGAGTCGTTCCAATGATTGCGTTTGGAGGGGCGGGGGAGAGGGTGATATTAGAAGTTCAGGTTTTCGACGATACACATTCTGTTTCACTATGCCCAGTTGGAAGAAGTGAGCACGGACTGCATCAGGCTTGACATGATTTCCGAGAACTTTTCGCTGGTCTGTAAAACGATAGCATTTACAATTCTATTGATCTGAAACCCTTCCTGTTAGGTGCTTCAAAATTTTGTTTAAATATAAGGGTCCAGGCAAATGCTTATACTATGCCACTCTTCGGTGAACATCAGTTAGTCCATTCCTTCAAGATTGCGGCATTCTTCTCGGCTGTAATCTTTGTTATAGTTTGCAATCCAATCATACATTTAATTACGAATGAATCTATTCTATATCTTTGAAGAGATGCTACGATCTTTTCCCTCTTTAGACTGTTCAGCTAAAGTGGTTTAAGTAGGTGTCTAAAACTAGTGAATTATATTGTTTAACACGAAAATCTTTTTCACTCAGCTAGTATATATAGTATGTGATAAAGTATTTTATTATAGTTTTGTATTTTATTATTTGGAACCAGCGTCCAAATCAAAAGCTGCAACGAAAATCCATGTTTCTTGGATCCTTTTATTTCAATAAATCAATCTCTTGATTGCTTCCTTGACATCAGTACTGCATTTTGCTCGGCCTATGTTCCCGGCATGCTCCAACAACGAGCAATGCAACCTCATAATGCAAGTACTTATTACAATCGTGAAGCCGACTCATATGTGAAACCACATGAAAGCTGCAGAGTGGTCGCGGTCTGACCAGTGACCACGTAATGTGTGTATTTACATTATCATGTATCACTCCACATAGTAAAAGTCATTTCATTGTAAGATTTATGAAGAGAGCCAGAGTCGGACGAAGCTGGGCGGGTTCAGATTGCGGAGACCTTTCGCTACTATGAAACATTGGATCACTCACATTAATCGCTGCAGGGAGTAGGTGGTGGACAACGTGTTAAAGCTCCAACAACACCGACTATACATTTTGTTGACTTACACATATGGGTACATCGAACGTACGAAACGCTCTAAAAGTAACTTTTTTTTGCATATTTAAAGTCGGTGTTTTTTTGTTTGATTTATTAAATACGATTTTTCATTTACTTTCGATTTGTCTTGCTTTTAATTTTATTGACTGCAAATCAAATTCAATTTTACCGCATTCATTTTAATAAATTTTTGGGGTGGTCAACCTTAACGTACTTAATGAAATTGACATAAAGATTTTGATTTGGCGAAAACTTCATCAATTTCAGCATAATTCAGTACTGTTTCGCATTCAATATCGTTCGAGCGATACGCGCCGGTGCAATTGGAGCTCTTTGGATATATGTAAACAGCAAAAAAATAAAAGAGGTTCGTATTACATGAAATTTCTAGCCGGCGGCGTTGAATGATATAACATGATTTGCTGGCAATTTTGACAAACAAGAAATAAATAACAAAAATCTTTTCTCAATTTCGATACCATATCGACCATTTTTTCTCGATTTTTAATAATAAAATCTTTCAAATCCGATATTTATTGAAATATTTTAAGAAGATAAGATTATATTAGGAAGTTTTTCCCTCTAAAAGCTCCCCAACTTTGAAATTTCGGATCACTTTAGGATTTAGGATTTTATTTAGGATTTAGGATCAATTGCTGACATTTATTCGGCGAGTCAATTTAAACCTGCATCTCCAATTACTTTCTCCTTCTGCAGAGAGAACAAAATGGTCAACGCTGTAAATTCAAACCACTGTAAATTCATTCAGTCCATGCATATATTTTCGTCCTCAAAGGAAATAGTTAAAGTGAAGTGTTGAGGGCCGAAAAACATTTTATTTTGGAAATTAGTAATGCTCGGAGCAACAAGCTGAGGCGGTAAGACCGATCAACAAGTATGAATCACCTGGATTTGCCCCGCAACCAGATTTCTAAGTTTTATTAGATTCAGCAAGGTGTGTCGCGTTCGACTGTCACTTAAAATATTTTGCAGTAACCTTTCTAAAACTGTTACTATTTTTTCACATGCATACATTCATCACATTCTTATCATAACACATGATGCCATTAAAAAAAACAACTTAATGGAACCAACAGTACTTTCGCGTGTTGATTTTCTGCATTTTTATTGGTCTAACTTATATTGATAGTGTGAATGCAACGTTACGGAGGTCCAAGGGTAGTGTTATTGCTCGTTTGAATGTCTTACGACAACGTCAGCGATAAGAGCATCCGGAATTGATTCAGTTCGACATCGAAAACAAGACAATGTCGTGAAGACAAGGTTAACATGAGAAAAAGTTTCAAAATTTGTAATAGATGATACAGGTAACATATGAATAACTCGCTATTGGATATGACTGCGTCATCAAGGTCGTTACACTTACATGGGGAACAGGTGTGCACAGCTTTTTTGCAACATCATGCGATTCACTATCCCATGATACAGCAACATGTTAGTTTCATAACAGCTCATTTGCGAAACATCTGAGTTTTACTGACGAATATGTTAATGGCAAATTACATTTAATCAGTTAAAACGAATGGTAATATTTTAAGTAGCTCAAAAACTTTTAAATGGCCTTAAAATTCACTTTACAAAACGTAAGTCTGCCCTCAGAGGCTGATAGCATTTCAAAGCTCGGCATTCGGAGCCTTTCTTAAAAGAACAATCTCACCAGTTTGATGCATCAACCCTTTAAAGGCTGAACTCGAATCGAAATTCACTATAGCACTAAACACTACAGGCTCGAATTGAACATGTTTTCATAGTATTTACGCCCTTATTTTTAAATTGAAATATTTCGTTTGGCATTTGATAACCATTTCTTGTCCTTTTTGGCTTCTTGTGTTGGTGACAGTATTTTCTCCAACAGTGAAACCTACTATTAAACAAGTTATATTTCAGTGAATGATCTTCAGAACAAATTCATTTTTTTACTAACATTAAAGTTTCCACAGAAATTTAAGATGTTAGCAATGTCATATTCATTCCAAGCATCTATTTCATGGTATTACGGACATTTGAATAGGTACAATCGCTCCTGACATTCTTGACACCGCCAAAGCGCTTACACTGTCCAGTGGCTTCTCACAGACAAAGACAGAAAAAGCGAAAGCAGATTTATATACACATGTTAAAAAAAATTCTGCCTTTAACTGCTGTCAATCAGATTTTTACTTTAAAAAGTCAAAAACAAATAAAATCCAGATTTCGCTTCACATATTTATTGAGAATTTCTTACTGATTCGACATATGTTAGTTCATATGTTTCGCATTAAGAGTTTTGAAATAACGGATATTTAAAAAAAAACAAAATAACAAAAAAAAATACAATAGCAAGGTACAGCTAAAAATCATAAAAAAAATTTCTTTCACTTGAAATAAATATCATAAAAAAAAAGCGAGAAAAATATTCAAATAAATTAGTAAATGGTGAGGTGCCCCGATTTTTTATTACCTCTCGGAGCCGTCAATACGTTTTGCATCGAATTGACGAACTTCGCTATCTCTTCAGCCCTTATTTTTCCCATCATTGTTCTCCTTTGTAAAAACAAGTTTCAATATGTCCTTATTTATTATTAAATGTTGCAAATATTTCTTAAGTAAATTTCATAAGGATTCGAGTGGGCCTTGGTCTTTATCAAGGTGACTTTAGAGCTGGTAGATCGATGATAGACCAATTGTTTAGTGTCAAGCAGGTATATGAGATATGCTGCGAGTTGCATACGACGGTAATGATCGTAACGTACTCTATCAAATAATGCTTCGCTTTGGTATCCCAGCCAAATCAGTCTCTCTTAACAAAATAACCAGCCCACCGACGCCTTTGACATATATACCGGGTTAAAGCAGACAAATGGGCAGGCTCTTTTGATATTCAATTTGGCTTTGGAATATGTTATAAAAAAGCTACCTGTCGATACATGAGGCACACTATTATAAAAATCAAGTCAAGTGGTAGCCTATGTGGATGACATCAACATTTTGTCACGGCGCTAATAACCGCCAAAGAACTCTTAATGAAATCAGATCGTAAAGCAAAACTAGTAGGGCCACAAATCAATGAGCAGACCAGCTGTATACAAAGGAAAACAAAGCTTCAAGTATCAATTCTGTGATAAGACCTGTACTATGCTATGGCTGTGAAACATAGATCCTAACTCAAGCATTCGCAAATATATTGAACGCCTTTTTGCAACGAGTCCAGCTTCGGATAATTGGAACGAAGTTAGACAACGACCAATGGAGAATTCGCTTCAACCGTGAGCTGTATAAAATTTTTGATGAGCCGGAGCTCTCATCAATTGTAAGACTGTGGAAACTGCAATGAGCTGGCCAAATGATTCGTTTGGACGAACAGCGGATACCCAAAAAAGTATTTGCTGAGAGAACTGAAGGGCGGAGACCAGTAGGAAAACCTAGGAAACGCTGGTCTCACTCTGTTGACGACGACAGTTGATTGCTGCTCGGATTTCGGAATTGGAGGACACGATCAATAGACCGAAACAATTGGTGGCGCTTGTTGCAAAGAGCAAAGGCCCGAGAGGGGCTTGCTATGCTTGCTTTTAGTGCTAAGGAGGAGAAGGAGGGTTTAGGTATGATAATTGGGAAGGTTTGAAGCTATTTTGGGGCATGATAGAGCAACCAGAGCCTCAGTATCGAGAAAGCATCAGCTAAATGCGTCGGATCACAATCGCGTTGGAAGCAAAAACCTCATCCTAAGCCGAGCTTAATCGCACTCTCTCTCAAATAATTTTTCAAAATATGGGGATATTAAAATCTATCCATGGTCGATTCGATAAAATCCAACAGTCAAACGCTAGTACTCGTCATACACTCCCACACCATTACCCATTACACCACCACCATATTTTACAGTGGGTAGGAAGTTTTCTTTTTGGAGTTCTGTTCCAGACTTCGTCAATACTATCTTGATACTACATACATGCTACATTCTTTCATAATTACATAATATTACAGTTTGAGATTCAAATATCGCTCATGGACATGATATTTGATCTCTCCTTTCATTGTCGTATTTATCTTTTTTTTAAATATCGATAAGGCACAGGAATCGTCTTGGTAACGATCGTCCGTATTTGTTTCACTTGCCTTTACAACTTATTATGCAACGGGGGAACGAATTTCAAAAAATAAACCGTGTGTTGCATTCATCAGGTTATCTATGCTTAGAGATGTCGTTATGAAACATTATGTATTCAACATTCTGTGCACCCTGTGGGGTTTAGTAAACCCCAACCAAACAAAAATTTGTGTATATTATTCATAGTCCCACCTCGAACACCTCAAAATCTCGTTAGCTGGAGTTGCCACGTCGCCAAACTGCTCAGTAACAGTGATTTAGTAGTAGCTTTACAGGCGCAGCGGACGGATGCCTGAAAAGTGTGGTCGGATGAGGTTTCAGACAACAGGTCGGTTTCACATCCGACTTGTTGTCTGAAGTTTCCTTGTTGCAAACGCAACGGTCTTTAGTTTTTTCAATTTTTTAATAGTTTTTTGCATAATTTGACTTGAAATTTTGGACTTTTTTGCACTCTAGAAGGTTTTCATTGCAGTTCAATCATCTAACAACAACAAATTGTGAAAAATTATGACAGCGTTGCGTTTGCAACGATGCAAACTTCAGACACCAGGTCGGATGTCACAATTCTCACGTATTTCGAGACGTGGTCTATAAGGTAAGCAGAAAAGTGTATTCAAATATGACTGTTCTACATAAAACTCTATTTATTTTGTTTTTTTTTTTTTATTAGTAACCTGTTTGTAATTTTTTTTCAAGACTCATAACGGTTCATCATCTAAATGAAGATGCAATAATATCTGCACTTTGGAAGATAATGATAATGACATGGATGAACTGTTTATACCCGAAAGTGAAGGCGACTGGGATCATTTGAGTATTCAATAAGAAAGTGACAGTGAAGAGGAAGTCAATGACATTTCTTTATATGGTGAGTCTTCGTGTTCGCATCAGTGTTAAATTGGTATAGATGGCAAAACAAAATGGCAAAAGCAGCCGCCGAGAACTAACGTTCGTACAAAAGAAGAAAATAGTATTACACATTTGCTGAGAGTTAAGAGCCAATACGAAGACAAGAAAATCAGTTTCGAATGCTTTGAAGTATTTATTTCCAATGAAATATTAGAAATGATTGTAGAAAATACGAATGCAGATATATGTATGTCGTTCGAGACCATTGCCACCAGACGACGTACCGATAAATATAACCCATAACGAAACAGCTAAATCAGAGATAAAAGTAATTTTCGGGCTTTTATTCTTAACAGGATTGTATCATTCTTGGAGGTAAAATCTCATAACCTCTGGGCTTCAGATTGTACTGGAATTGAATTATTTCAGTGAATGATGTCTAAAAAATCGATTTTCGTTCTCACTCAATAACACGAGATTCGATGATGCTGCGATTAGAGAAGAGTGACTGTAGACGGATCGTTTGGCACCAAACCGCGAAATAATCAGGATTTTTGTCCAACTCTATCAAAATGCCTATACACCATCGGAATACCTAACACTTGACGAATTATTGGTTGTCTCCCGAGAGATATGCGGATTTCGCCAGTACATTCCATCGAAACCCACGAAGTACGGGATAAAAATTTATGCCTTAGTAGATGCTTAAACATTTTACACCAGAAATTTATAGATCTACTGCGGTAAACCAGACAACAATCAGTTTTTTGTTCGGCAACAAGCGCTTTGATTTGATTGAACGTATGATGGACTGCGTTTCCAACTCATCGAGAAATGCTACTTTGGACAATTTCCTTACTAGTCATGGAGTTGCTTAAAAAAAACAAAGTCAAAAATCATAGACTTACAATAGTTAGAACTGTAAGGGCTAATAAAGCTTGCATTCCGTCATGTTTCAAACTACCTCGAAAGACACATTCATCACAGTTTGGCTTCTAAAATGATGTCACTTTAGATTCGTATACTACCTTGTATGAAAACTTGTCGGAATCACCACAGAGTGGCGCTCTAAGTCACCTGATTTTAGGTTGACACATCTGCATTGACATTCTATGAAATTTTCAGCTTGTAAGCTTGATTTTTGTGAAAGCGACGTCGTATTGAATACATCTGCGATTGTGTGTTTTCGATTTTGTACAATTTTGAAAATGGAATTGAAGTTGCAACGAGTTTGTATCAAATTTTGACTTAAAACGGTTTCAGTAGTGCGACGACATTGCAAATGTTGGAAAAATTTGGCAACGGTACTTTGAAGGTAATATTCGTTTATGAATGGCAAGAACGTTCCAGAAGTGGTCGTGATTCCGTGAACGATGATGAACGCAGTGGCAGGCCATCGACAACGAAAACCGACGAAAAAAATGAACAAAATCAATGACTGGACCGTAGACCACAAAGTTATCATTAGGGAGATGGAAGAGGAGTTTGATATTTCTTTTGGGTCCGTTCATGACATTTTGGTCAATGATTTTGGCCTTAGACGTGTCGCTGTGAAGGTGGTGTCGAAAGACGTGAATTTCATGCAAAGAGGGGACAGCGTTGACGTCGGAAGAGATATGATTTTTAAGGCGGAATCTGACCCAATATTCATGAAACGGATCATTATTGGAGACGAGACGTGGATTTATGAGTGTGACACGCAATCCAGACATCAAGAAAGTGAATGGCATGCACCGAATTAGCCGTTAACATTTGGTAGTCTTTGAAGTTTTTTTTTAAAAAATTTTTCTTCAAATTGTCAATTCTAATGAACTAATTTAAGCAAATAGTGTCAGGGGATATCCCCATTATATGTGACTGGCTTAGACCAGAGTGCCCTCAGTGGCCATAGGTTTAAATAGACGTAAGATAGTTTAACCATTTTTTGTTCTCTTTTTTGTGGAAATGTATAAATTGTATGTTACTATATGAAAAATAAAGAGATTTTTTTACCTTTACCTTACCGTTAACATTTGGCAAAAAAACCAAACAAATACCATTCAACAATCACCGAAATCACATGATTTAGCTCAATTCAAGAAATGTTTTGTTTTGTGAAAATTGTGATTTCAATCAACTTGGATCTTAAAAAGAATAATTTTTTTACTTTATTTTTGTTTTCTACCTCATGAGATTTTCAAATGAAAAAAAAACAACAGACGTTATTAGTTAAATTATAGTTCTCAAGTCCAACCCAAGAAACATCATCTCGTTTTAGTTGGTAATGAAGTACTATTTCTGTTACCTCGCCTAAAGATATTAAAAATGTTTGTTATATGTATATGACAAATGTTTTTAATTTTATCCAGAGAAGAATATAATAAATACAATTAGATACAACCCATAAAAATATGGAATCATTATGCGGCCAGGAAGTCCCACGAGGTCAGGACGTAACTTCTATCCACGTGGTTCAGCGACGGGTCAACCCGTATAAATTTGACCACTGGAACAAGTATTCCAAGTATTAAACGAAATTCAAAATTTCTCGGCTTCAATAAATACTGCATGGAGTTTTTCTACGCTCAAATCCATTATACGCTATTCAAAAGATTGATTCCAATAAACTCATCTTCCATTTTGGCGGAGGGAGCATTTATGCATTGATTTTTAAGTTCGACTAATGATAGGACTTCGTGGTTTGACAGAATACAAATAAGTACTATTCATGTGCCCCAATAAATTGATCATTCCTTTTCTAGAGAAACTTTGTACACAATTTTCTGAAATTTCCAGATCCTTCTAATCCCATCAAATGTGTTAGAATAGTATATAAGTGATTTTGACTAATTCTCATAATCTTACTTATAGAAGGAACGGAATTACAACATAATTTTTACTTTGCTAGACGTAATGATTGTTCTTTATTACGTTACAAACTGTGGAATTCGTTGGGCACCTTGAATCCTCTTGACAATTTTCATACCTCGAAAAAGGTGAAAGGTGAAAGTCAAATATGAAAAAGCGCGTAAAGGTTAACCGATTTATAATTAAAAAGTAGATACCAGTCAATACCATAGCAAATAGCAGTGCAACGAGCTTGGAATAAATTCCAAGAGAAAATGTCATGTCCCCATTGAATATCCCTACGTAAAAAAGTATTTCAATATTCAGGGTCACGGCCTCAACACACTTATAACTCAGAAGGCAAGAACAATAAACTTAATTTCTGAAGTAGTGGCTCCAATCACTTCGAACATGAAAACTAAATAAGGAAAACGATTCCATTGTCGATGGCTTCTACATAACATTCAATATGAATTTTCTTTTGACCGAGTTTCAGCAGATCTACGTAGAGTACCTTGCCATGACTCAACAAAGTCTGCGTACATATATACGACAGTTCATTTTCTTGGCTGAGTCCCGTGGGACTGATTGACATATAAATTTTTGTTGCTTTTTCGCAACCAACAGACATTGGAGAGTCATTACTTGGAGTCAATTAATCACTTGTAAAGTCTAATTGGGACACCTTCCACCTATTGACTGTGGCAAAGTGCACAACTATGTCACTCATGGTACACTAATTGAAAGCACTACAGCATCTCGTCCTAGACGGGATGCGAATCAAATCAGTGATGTAACTAATTGAGTTAAAGAATGAGTATGGCTCTATACGTGCAATTGATTGATACGGAGAGGAATTCAATTCTTCGGAATCTGTCGGATGTTCAGGACTCTTTTGTAGGAATGAACCACTACAAGTAGAAATGGTGATTAAAAATGTATATAAAATCATGGTTTTCATAATTGGGAGAAATGTGGAAACTTTTGAAAAATATTGTACGGTTTACTTATGGACAGTTTTAGGGATAGTTCCTTAATTATTTCATTTCCAATAAAAAGTCCAATGAGCTAAGCTCATGTATGCAGATAGTATTGAACCTGATTCAAATCTAATTTTTAAATATAGAAAATAAATCGAATAAAAACAATTCAAAATTTAAATCAAAACAACATTGAACTACATAGAACAATACAAATTAATATCATTATGATGTCGAATGAGAGACAAGATAACTGCTCGGAACTTCAGTGTGGCACTAGACAAAAGCGTGTCCTAAAAGGGAGGCTTCAGTATATTAGTCTAAAAGTCTAAAAGTGGGGTAACGTTAGCCTAAGTTGCAGTATTCTTTGGGGAGTGTCACCCCCACGTACCCGATCACCTGGAGGTCACTGAAAGCCCCCTCCAGTGGAAAACGACCCTGAAACGACTCTGGAAAACGAACCGACCAACAAATTTCAATTGGCGCACTTGGGCTGGCGTTTACGATATTTTGGACCAAGTACAACCGAGGTGAAACTCGCGCGCGAACGGCTCCAATATAAGTATCGTACCGTCTCCGTCCCGGTAAAACCTTGGCAGGCCTCGGAGTACGTTCGAAGCTCGCACCATTAAGTTAGTGGTGTAGGTTCGCTTGAGACGAACTCCCGATTAGCGCTGCTCTGGCTCTGAGCACCTGTCTCCATAAGGGCTGGTGTCAACCCTTGCATGGCCTCCCTGCTTTGCACAGACACCCATGGGATCATTTAGACGACTACACATACGAGTGGAGATAGCGGCTCCGAGGGGGGGACCCTTTTAACATTCATGCTTTACAAATTAATATCAACTGAAACAAAATCAAAAACGTCGAGCAAACTACTAAACCCAGATAACAAATGGACGAATGAACACAAAAAGACAGAGAGCCTCTACCAACCAGAAATACTGGCGGCATTCGGACGCAGCAAAAAAACAATACGCACGCCGGAATATCCCGTAAGACAATAGGAAAAGTCTGATCAACAAATGCCTGGGAAACACACGGAGGGAGAAACCAACGATGATATTTAGATCATGATTCGGTGCGATGCTGCCACTAACACTGCTTCCGATGCCATCAGAGCTCTAAATCCTGACGCAAACAAAAAAAGCCCGCCGCAAACCAGGACAACCTCATTGTATTGGATCGTCACGAAGAAGAATGCCTCATGCATAAGGCAGGAAACATAGTTAAAAAGATCAAAGCAATACCCAGAAAAATATAAGCAAGGACATTAGGGACGGTATTTTAGACGTGGAAGAGCTCTTTGACCGAATCGGGGACTACAGACGCAAATGGCTTAAAGCGGAGGAAGAGCAAAAGACCAGTACCTCGTCGAAACGCAAGTGATTCCTGCGCATATCGCTACCAAAAGAGTTGCCAGTAGCCCAATCCAAGGAGACCGACTCAAAAGGAAGAAAGACGAAGCAGCGAACAGACAGGTCACGTAGAATGATGGATTCCGGGTGGTGGCAATCAAGGCCAGCAAAAAAGCGTGCAGAAGGCTCCTTCTCGAAAAAGTCACCAATGATAAGCTCCTTCCTGGGAACAAAGGCAAAGAAACCCCAAACAAGAAAGAAGAACCACGAAGCAAACCCTAAGGCAAAACTAAACCGCAAAAAACCGACAGATGGGAGAACTTACGCAGACGTTTTGCGGGAAATCAAGGGAGCTGTAAGACCCGATGACACTCAAACTGCCATCAGAACCGTCCGGCCAACCAAATCTGGTGGTCTTCTTGTAGAATTTGGATCTGAGACAACAAATAACGACTCATTCCGGGATGCAGTCAAAAAGGCTCTTGGGTAAAAGGCAACAGTAGCTTCACTTGAACCAATGGCCACCCTTGAAATCAAGGTCATTGACTGCGTTACGGAAATAATGCGGACTGAAAATAATAGAGGGCAGCGCATAGCCATAGTCGACCTGACCGAGAAACAAGCTTTTTTCTCTTTTTCGAGGATTTTTTCCTCTGCATGGGCAAAATAAAAATAGGTTGTGTGGTCTGCAGAATACGGCGAAGAGCAGTTCCTCTCCGCTGTTCCAAATGCCTAAGCTACGGTCATAATGCACAAGGCTGCAAAGGACCTGATGGGAGCTCCTTATGCTATAAGAGCGGCAACGCAGGACATAAAAGAACAGCATGCACGGGAGAGGCGCACTGTATCCTCTGCGAGAACACTGATCCCAGACCTAATGATCTGAGACATATTCAAGGGACAGGGAAGTGCCGGGTATTCAAAGAAGCCCTAACCAAAGCCAAAGCAGCTCGGCGATGACCCTTGTCCTGCAGATAAACTTACATCGGAGCTCAAACGCCCAAGACCTGCTTGACCAGTTCGCGAGGGATATGAAAGCCGATCTATTGCTGCTTAGCGAACAGTACCGAGATAAAAATTCGTCAGCATGGTACCCTGATGAATCTGGTACTTGTGCCCTATGGATTCGAAACAGCACACAAGTGAGAGTGCAGGGCCATGGGCGAAAAGATGATTTCTGTGGATCCGTTGCCCAGGAATAACATTCTTTTGTGTGTATTTGACACCGAACGAACCAATATCATCTTTCCAGGCAAAGCTCAACTCTTTGGAGGATACCGTCTTGAGCCAGAGGATCATGTTCTTATCAGGGGAGACTTTAAGGCTATTGAATGGGGCATGCCTAAGTCAGATCCCAGGGGGAATCGAATCCTGGAGATGGCAGCTAGAGTAGGGCTAGCCGTGGTGAACACTGGTAACACTATCACTTTCCGCCGCTTGGGCTGCGTGGGTACCATTCCAGACGCGACATTCGCTTCGGAGTCCCTCTCCTTTATGACACACAATTGAAGAGTTTTAGAGGATTACTCGGCCAGTGATCATCACTACAACGCATTGGAGATCCGCGACAACGTTCCTAAACTCCCAGAACTCAACGCTCGACCTTCGTGTGGAATACTGAGAGGATGGACGTTGAGAAGTTTGTCGACTCTCACGAGATGCGTACCACCGTTTGGCTCATCGCCGGGACCAGATGACTGACCACTGAAGACATGAGTACCATCTGACACTCCACAATGAGTACCATCATCTCCGCTTGTAGGTAATCTATGCCCCGCCAGAGACCTAGACACGGAAAGCCTCCGGTGTCCTGGCACTGAAATAGCTGAACAACGACCGAGGTGTCACAAACTCCGGCGAGAAGCTCAACGAGGGCGAAGCCAGGACGAGGCATGCACCAGGATGGCAGTATATCAGTCGGTCAGAAAATGCCTTCGCGAACTGATCAACAGGAGTAAGGCCCATTGCTGGCAGAACCTCGTCGGAGACGTGAACAGGGACCCGTGGGGCTTGGGCTATAAACTAGTTATGCGTTAGCTCGGCGCTCTACGCGACCCCTGTGTACTTGAAGCGGACATGATGGACGAGATAGTACGGGCACTTTTTTCCAACATCCCGTCCGTGTTGATGCCGCCCACCGGGAAACAACATCAGACTGTCCACTCTTCACGAGAAACGAGCCGGAACTAGCAGTTCTCTCCATGAAGGCGAAGAAGGCTCCGGGCCCAGACGGTATTCCAGCCGAGGTACTGCAACCGGCCTATCACTCTTGCCTGACTTGCTGCTCAGTGCGTTTAATGCCTGCTTGTGGGAAGGCGAAAATGAAAAATGTCGACATTAACGAGCGATTTTACGTTTTTATTTACGTATTTTACGCGGAATTTTTAACCTGTTCATAATGAAGTGTCAAACCTTTTATTCGCCTAGAGAAGATGTTACTGTAGATGAAAAACTGAAAGGATTTCGAGCGCGTTCTAAGTAATTGTCAGTTTGAAGATCCAACAGTTATTAATCGAAAAATTTACTGATTTTTTGACGGAGTCGTTTGAAAGGAATCTACGCCGAGTTCGATAATATAACGAGAAGAGTCCGACGGGTCAGATATCAGTAATGAGAAAATAGTGCGCGAGGGAAATTACCCGAAATTCAAAACGGGTCAAGTAATGTCTATTTTTAGCGATGTCAACGTTTCGATCAACGACTCTTTTTCCTCACATCTAAATAGGATCATTAGTCATAAAGCCAATATAAATAATTTAATTAACAAATTCATGAGTGAACTATTGTCGTACTTTTGTATTCAAAAAAATAAGAGAAGATAAAACTGGTTTATCCTTTAAATTTTACTCTTTATTTCCTTTTTTTCTCCCAGAATCGTATCTTACCTTCAGAACCTGATTTATATCACCACCTTATTAGGCATCACATTGCTCGAAATTGCCGCTTGTATCGTTTTCGTTCGCCTGCGATTTAATTTTCCTGCAATTAAAAACGAAAAAAAAAATTAATAAGGGAGATCACGATTCTTTGTTCTATTGACATAAACAGACATTGTTAAATCGATCGTCCTTTACAATTTCAATGTTCAGGTCGGAAATACAAGTCTTATAAAAGACGTCTTTTATATGTTAAGAAATGTAAGTAGACAACACTTTTTCATGCCATGTATGTGACTTATGTGACAGCTGTCAAGGATTTTGTGGTCAGTTTAGTTTGTCATTTTATCATGAAAAGGCTAAAGCTAGAGCAATTTTTACAAATTGTGCAGATTTATTCCGAATAAACGGTTTTCTTCGCGAAACTCATCGCGAACTCCGTCAAGATAATGGCCGACATAATCGTGCATCAGAACAATCAATTCGATTAGCCATGAATCGTTTTCGCACCACGTTCACTCTCACTGATAATAGGCATCCATGCAGACGTGATACAAGGCGTAACGAAGAAACCACAGCAGCTGTAGAGCAAAGTACCGATGAAGAGCCGCACTTTATTTCATTTCATAGAACCATACCCCTGAAAAAACATCTTTTAGAAGCAAAGCAGAAGGGGGTTTCAACACATCCGGTATCAATGTTTGATGCAGTATACGCCAATACTAGCCTTTATTGTATGGTAATGATATGATATTGCGGTCTGCTTACAATGTAGCTATAGAAAGTCTTTCCTTACGGTCTACAGAAACCATGGAAGTTCGCAATGTCCGTCATTGACAGGTGTCAACCAATATTCTATCGAAAAAGGCAGTGCAAAATTGCTCAGATTATAAAATCGGCAGACGCAATCAAACGATCGTCAAAGTCGACACATCTTGAAATCGAAGGTTCGAGATGCATGGGATTCGCCGTGACGGAGATAATAATCTGACATTTGTTGACATTCTAGAAAATTAATTTATTTTTGTTGTGACGCAACAGTTCACTACAGAGAGACCATCTTGAGGCGGGGCTGATGCCGCATCATTTCAAGACCTAAGGAACACGGAAGGCTCATCAGGTTAGGAGTAAGTTTGATTTTAACTTTTTGCTCCAAGGCACAGTCCACACAGTTGTGGAGTTTGCTTTCTTGCCTGCTAGTGCGCGCAAAGATGGAGCTAAAATATTTCTGGGTGAGTGAAAAAAATTTATCCATCCTTGCAATCACACTATTTACGGACGAACCAGACAAAATAGATCTGAGTCCTTGCGTTTGAACGAAACAAACAAGTCAATACCCATGGTAATATCGGCAGGATGGGGGACAAAAAGGACCCTGACAAGGACAAGACTAACGCGTGATTAGCAAGCAGACCCAGCGAGGGCTACAGAACTAATCTTTACTTTAAATGCAAAGAACTAATCAATCAAAAGCACTTGATCAGCTTACCGGCCAGCGTGGAGAAAATATAACTTTAAGGAAGAAAATCCCAGAATTAGAAGCCAAAAGAGGAAAGAAGGAAAGTTATTGAAATAAAAATAAAAAACTTCTCCTTGTCCAATAATTCAGCCTCCTACTCTGAGGGAGAAGTAGAAGAGGAAGAAATAGAGGTGAAAGAAGATGAGCAGTTTCCACTTCTCCCAGCCAGATATCCCACAACCAAAAACAAGCAGAAAGCAAAAACTCCTCCACAACCAATCCATTTACATCCAAATCATCCTCAGGCTCGACCGGAACAGATACCACTTCAAGATTAATCAGACTGTACAAAACGTAGAGTGTTGCGGAGGTCCGTTTGCGGAGGTTTCTTACAGTATTCCTTCGTTTCTTAAAGCTATCACAACAGTGATACCTAAGCCTGGAAATAACCAATGCATTCCCTCAAAATCGAAGACCCACAAGTCATCTCTCGTACATCTTAAAACTAGCTGACAAGGCTTTACAGACTATGTTGAATGTAGTGAAGTCGGAAAACACATAATTCTGGACGAACAATCGGGATCCAGTGTCAACTCAAACTGTTCAACTCCAACTAGTCAGGATGACCCAACACATTAGAAATGGATTTAACCGCAAGAAGTCGACAGGTCTTGTTATGTTTGATATAGCAAAAGCCTTTTCGAATGCTTGGCATGTAGGACTCATCTTCAATACGCATGAATTCTCTATCATTAATTGATAAACATCTTCCTGAAAAGTAGATCTTTGAAAGTTAGGATAGAAATTCACCAATACTGTACAATCTGTATATTGCAGACATTCCGACCTTATCAAATGAAGTTCAGGTAGCACTTTGAGCGGACGATTCTTGCATAAACCATACTTAACTATACTATACTAAGCACGACAATCATAAGTCATAACTTTAAAACTACAACACTCAAATGAAATAATGCCAGAATACTTTCGTAAATGGACAATTAAGAATAACAGAAGACAAAACCCTAGACATTTTCTTCACAAGGGGCAAAACACAACAACCAGCGACTCTACTTGTAACCTTCAACACAATACCATGGAACAGAACAGCTCAAGACTCGTATTCGTCCGCAGGATGACTTGAAAATTCCACACTTCTTGATGTATCTGGGAGCTCAAACTTGAAAAGCAAGATTTTCATCTACAAACAGATAATCAGACTGACACTTCTATACTGCAGCAGGACCGTTCTGTCAAACAGGGAAGACTTACAAAAAATCGTTCCAGATCTTGCAAAATAGAGCCTTGCGGTGGATTCGTTGTATTCCATGGTTGGTTGGGATCACGGATATACACGTATTATTATTGACGTATTGAAAAAGTTGAAAAGTACATACGAGACAGAGCACTGACACTATTTGACAAGATGGACGAGATTCCAGATAGCACCATGGAAAGCCTGAGAATCCGAGCTGAAGAAAATAATGACAGATATTCAAGCCTCACAGCAATAAAAATAACTGAACAGACTAGACGGTTATGTTAGGTTGTGGTGAGTGTTTAACACTCACAGACAGGAATGCCGCACGAGTACTTCGTCGCACTAGCTCCACGTAACTCATACTAGAGCGAAGCCATAGTCCACATACTTTGTTCTTTGATGAGTCACTAACATTAATGGCAGCATCTCTATTCACCTCAACTTTGAATTTATATGTCAAAAATGTTGCTTTAGCCCTTATAAACGAAGGTTCATTTCGAGAAAGCCATTTTTCGATTGTTCTTTAGTCTCAGGTGTGCTATTTTCAATCCATCTTCTTTGTGCAGACGCGGCTTGGCAAATCAATCAGTTAGAACTGTCCTTCGTAGGCGGTGAACTGTAATGAATCCATGATCCATCAGAAGCTAGAAAAGGACGCACAAAGTCCTTTCATTTGCCCTTCAGGGCAAGGGTGTGCTTCTTCCCTACTATAAGGAAACCATCAGGTGTCAATTAGGTGGGAACCTTCTCCATACATTCTCAGTGTATTTCGTAACCATTCAATTGGAAGACTCACTGTTGTACGGGCTCTGCCCAAACTCAAGAAGTTAATGTTTTTGAGGTAGTTATCGGGCGGATAAACGGGCATCTTACACGACCTTTATCTACAATTTTTAACACTTTAGTCCAATATCTAAGCATTTTCTATGAAGGCCAGAATAAATAGTTGATCACTACGTGACATATCAAATTTAATTTACTTGCAAAATTCACGGTTTAAAAAATAATAACTGGGAATTGATGAATTGCCATACGAATAACATTTGGTTTGATTTTCCTGGCAATTATAACATTATAACATTAACATCTACTAGTACTAAATTTACTAAACGAAAAACAAAATGGAATAAAAGGTGATACAAGAAAAAGCATAGGAATTAAGTAAATTTACTGGAAATTTTTTTTTTTGTATTGCTGGTCGGGGCATGACAAAAAGTTTGGGAAAAAATTATTAAATATTCACTCGACCTACTATTTATCTACTAGTCACCTCCTTTCCAATTCTACATCGATCATGTTCCTTTTACCTGTAATAGTGAAAACCTTGCAATGATGAATCAGTCAGAAGTATTTTCAACTGAACATGAACTTACGACAAATAATAATACATTTCGAATTGGGGGCCATTACGAAATTGTGTTAAACTTCTACACAATTCAATAAATGGAATCCCAAAAGATTGTACTTGAGGAAACAATTTGGTCTTGCGTGTAACACGCTATCATAGTGTACACACATCTCACACGTTTTTTACCCCTTCAAATTATATTAAAACATCCTAGATACTGCCACTCGGTACCACGTTGAGTGTCCATCCAGTCAGGTCAAAGTTCCAACCATTTTAGCTCATGTAACATTGCAGGGTGAGGGAGGGCAGCGGCTGGGAAAATTTATAGTGGTTGTTGTTAAAACTTCAACTTAATAACTCTAACCTCAATTTATAGTGGAGTGATATTTCACTATGTGTTCATGCAAGTCTGTAGCCAAGTCAACCATTGGAGCGCATGATAAAAAATACAAGTTAGTCTGGACACTGGACTGGATAAAGGATATTACTATCATCCTTTGCTCTAAAGCCGGAAATGATGACTCTCACGACACCTTACACTGAGGACACTTGTATAATGCAAAGTGGGTGTTGTAATGTCAATTGCAACACGATACATCCTAGAAAAATTTCCCCCAGAAGCACAAAAGAGACTAAATATTGGTTTCAATAATTTGCTTTAGAAAAATTCCAATTGGTTTCCCGTAGGCCGCATTGTCGAAAGTGTTCTGATCTACAGTATTACAGCTTACGCATGTGTTTTAACTCTTACGTAGCTTTTCCTATGTAGCAAAAGGATATGAAATTCTGATTGTCTAGAGAGCACACGGATCAAATGTACCGATAAATTTTTCGCCTTCAAAGCAGCTTAGAATTATACTGAGCCCTGTGCCAAACCCAAACCCAGAATACATCCATTTTAATATTTTCAACATGTGTACACTTTCGCACATTTAAAAATTTCCACTTGAAATATCGTCAATATCAAGAAATATTCAGTCATCCACATTGCCATCACATTATACCACGACCCCTTGATAGATAAACAGCTACCAAAGATACTTCTTAATCCTTTTTCACGCATCCCTAGCTTTTCCCAAATTCTATATTTCACTTCATTACAAATTTTAATTAAACGGATTCTCTAAAATGCCGGTTACCTAGAAAACATTCCATTTTGAAAATAAATCATAAATGCATGCAGTCACATACTTATTTTCCTTTCCACTTTTCGGTACGAAAGAGACACTTGCCAGGACTCATAATACGTGAAAAGTTCGTTTCTGAATAATTTCAAGATGATTTTAATTCTCACTAATTGGGATTGGAATGCCTAACAACAGCAGACGTTTGGTTCATTCCTTTTTACTTTTGGTTTTCTTTGAGTGGTCTCGTGCAGCGACAAGTTCAAAGTAATCAAAATTTACAAAGTAGAAAGACTTATTGGACCTTTATGTCCTTTGCTCTAATTCGCGGTTGTTGGAACCTCTAAGGGATAATTCTTAATTATGGAAATTCTTTGCGCAAAGATCACAAGAGTCATTAATCAAATGTTCTCCCCTGCTTTCCTAGAATGTAATCAGGAAAGTTTTTATGGCGCGAGGTCTTCCACGTTCTTTCGTAATCGATTGAACGATGATTCTGATTTTCAGCTTCTCAACGTGGATTGAAACCAAGAATTGCTTGTTTGCAAACAAGCTTACTAATGGCGAACTATCGATTGGTAAACTATCCACAAATAAATTGTAATCGGTCTTACAGTTCGTTAGAATTAGTCGAGTCAGCTAGGATTTTGTTGAAATTGATTTCCAGATTTGAAAGAATTAAAGTATCTGCAATCATTACTGCATATCATTTTACTAATAAGAAAATTAGGGAAGTCCTTACTCATCATTCACATAAATTTCGTGACAAATCGAAACTTTAACGAAACTTGACGACATCTAACGAAATTTTTTGAAACTTAACTACACACAATAAAACATATCGAATTTTAACGAAACTGAACAAGCTTAACGAAACTCATGAAAATTAAGGAAATATAGCGAAGCTTTCGGATTTTTAAGCGTTTCGGCTAATGTTAACGAAAATTAACGTATTTTAGGAAATAAAACAAATTAAAAACGAGGCTTACCGAACTGAAAACCAATTTTCAGGTTTCATAACGAAACCTGACGACACGTATTTTAAAGAACTTAGCAACACTTAACGGTATTTAACGGAACTAATGACATTTAACGATTATCAACGAATTTTAATAATGTCTAAAAACGTATCGAAAAAGCGAGTACAATACAAGACAAGACAAATGCAGTGCAATACATACGAAAAACAATCATTAACAGTGCAACAGAAAATTCATTCCAAAAAAACATACAACGAATGCGCACTACTACACCAATTCGTAAGCAGGCCAATACATATAGGTTACACATACGCTTTTAATGCAGACGGTGTAAATACATACTCGGTTCAATACAAAGCCTGTACAATCATGAGAAGTAATTGTAGTACAATATAAAGGTTCAGGACATACGCCGTGCAATAAATATGCATTACAATACAGACGCACAACAATATATACACAGTACAAAACTACTAAAGTACAATGCAATACAATATACACCAATAAATACGCAATACAACACTTAAGCAGTACAAAACACAATCTGTACAATACATACATAGTGCAATATATACTTAGTGTAACATATACAAAGTACAAAACATAAAAAACAATACAACACAAACGGAAACCAATACATACGAAGTACGAAACATAGTTATTCAGTGCAATAGGAACAATAGTAAAAATAATTCATACGATAGACAACACATACGGATTTACATAACATACACCAAATAACACATATGCAGCATAAAACATATTCAGGAGAAGAAATTGGCAGTATAATATAGACGAAGTACAATTTTAAGTAGTTACATTGGCAGTACTATACATTACCAGCACCGCACGTGCGAAGTGAAATACAATAAATAACATGCAACACATACGCAGAACAATACACACGGAGTAGAACACATCCGCAGAAAAACACATACACAGTACAATACATACGCAGCACAACACATTAGCAGTATAAGCATAAATAATTCCAAACATACGCAGTATAATGCATATTCAGTTCAACCATGAGCATTGCAATGCTTATACAGTACAAGCCATTCACAGTACAATACATACCTAGTACGACACAAACGCAGTAGAATAAATACACAATATAATACAGTACAATCGTACTGCGCATTCATTGTACTTCATGTGTATTGTACTGCGTATGGATTGGATTGTTATGCCAACGTTTGTATTTTACTCCGTATTAGTTCCGTATGTTCTGATGCGAATGAATTACACTGTGTACGTATTACAGGACGTATGTGTTGAACTGCTAATATAATGTACTACATATGTATAGTACTGTGTATGTTTTGTGCTGTTAATTTATTGTTTCGCGTATGTTATGTACTGTATCGCATATATATTGTACTGCATGTGTATGTAGGTTTGAATTGTAGTACGTGCGGTTTGTGCTGTTAATGTGATGTACTTCTTATGTGTTATACTTCAAAGGTGCCGCACTACTTATTTTTTTACATTTCGTAAGTAGTGTACTGCGTATGTGCTGAACTGCTTACATCTACACTGCATCTGTATTCTACTGCCTATCTGTTCTACTGAGTATAAATTTTAACTGCATATATGTTGTTTTGTGTATCAATTATGCCGCGAAAATATTTTACTGCGCTTTGACTGTTTCGTATGTGTGTATTGTACGGCTCATATTTTATTGGATTTGTAATGTACTGCGTATAAATTAAGCTGCTTACGACTTCTCCGCGTATGTTTTGTACTCCCTTTGTGTTATACTGCGTAGGTTTTTGCGAATAAATTTTTTTACTGCGTATGTACTGCACTATGTATCATGTATGTATTGTACGGGTTATGATCTTATTTCGCATGCATTGTACTGCGTGTGATGTACTGGGTATTTATTATACTGCATTTTTATTTCACTGCATACGATTGTACTGCGTGTGTTATGTATTGAGTTGGTGTTGCATTCCTGATATATTGCATAGGATATGTATTGGACCGTTTAGAAATTGTACTTCTAACACACGGCGTTTGTAGAGTTCCTTGTATTTATTGTACTGTAGGCATAGTATATTGCGCATGTATTGACCTGCGTACGTTTTGGATTGTGTATGAATTGTACTGTGAATGTATTGAGAGGGATATTCTTACAAAATGGCATAATGAGAGAAAAGTTATCATAAGTTAGTAATCTAAATAAAATTCTCTTTACTTTAGTGAAGTCCCTTTGGGTCGTTCCTGCTGAATATGAGTTGGCTCTCTGCAGTTAGCTTTTAGTTTTTTGAACGCGTGAAGATCAGCAGAGTAGAGGAGTTTTTCCTTTCCTTCAAAAGCTCAGCGAAGCCAAGGGGAAATGAAATCTAGTAAGACGTTTGTGCTTTTTAGGGCTTAGTAATAAATAGGTTGATGCCAAAGCGAATGTAGGATGTACACTCAGGGTCTCGCTACGTTATCGATCGCCGTTAAGTAGAAGTTTCGGCTCTTAGTAAATAGAGTGTGAGATTATTTATGACATTTTGCATTCGATAGTTGATATGTATAGTGTATGGAGGATTTTTTTTAGGTTTACTAGTATCTCATATGATTACAAACACATGTTTTTCTGAGTAGTGTTATCTTCGAATTTAGTTTTCCGTTGTTAGTAGAGTGGTCAATGGAAGTGAAATTTTTCTATGAGTCAAGCGACTCAGACTTAAAGAGTTAGCGACTTAAACTCAGAAACAAATATATCTCGTTTGCCGTACAGTAAATTTCTAGACGAAATTTTAAAAGGATAAGTATGGCGATAAATAGTTATTGCCATTCGACAATGAACATTATTTGGCCATTTAAATTTTAAAGCATTTCAAAGGAAAAGAAAAAGAACCCTTTTAAAATCTGGAAATTATATTGAGAATATGAGAAGTTGTCCAGACCTCGAGTTTAAGGAAACGAGATATGCACAGAAGAAGTACAACAACAAGCAGTCAATCAAGGAGTTAGTAAGGCATGCAGAATTCGCCTCGAAAAGAAGCAAAAAATTACTATGCATGTTTGTGTCAGGTGACTGCCTTTGTGACTGCAAAAATTTAAACGAGATAAATTGAATGTTAGAATTCTTCTATGTCCTTACCAGAAGTATATATTATGCGTTTTTTATTCCTTATACATTATATCGTAAGCTGAAAATGTTTACTTTTCTATGTAAATATTACTAGATTATTTGATTTGTTAAAAATACGACTAGGTCATAGTTGTTGATTTTCTTCATTAATTTTTTTTTTAACTAATAAAGTTTATTTTAAAAGCATATTTTTTTATTATGACTCTATGTATCTTAATCGATAAAGATTTCGAACATTTCGAAGCCAATTATTCAAAAAAGTTGGATGTCAATATTAGACGCCTGTGAAACTCTTCTTTCAGGGTATTGTTTTATAAAAAATTACGTCCACACTTAAAGGTTGAACAGAAGAGGATCTAGGTGCCTATTTCATGGTACACCAGAGTAAACATAGACGTCGTTAGGCACGAATACCTGAAATTTATAATTTTGATTCGAGCAAGTCTAACAATGACATATGAACGTTTTTTTTTCATTTCTGCATGAACTCTATTCATTGGCGTAAATTGAGCCAATTCGGTGTTCATTTTTTATATCATTAAGGATGACTAAACTATCATTGCCAAATATATTGTTGTCTAGTAATATCAGTCAAAATTGTGTTATCTGTGATCATATCGGGTTGCATATGAAAACAATTTTTTTTTCAAATAGCTTTGGGGTGACATGCAGAATGGTGTCACCTCTCTCAACAGACACATGATTCTTTCTTGGAAACGAAAAATAATAAACCACCAGGCAAAAGCAGTAATAGGCAGCCATTACTGCGTATAAGAAAGTATTTCATACGATGGCTTTTTAAATTTGCGTGGTTACAGAAGAACTGCATGGTTGAAGGTACATGGTTTTGATGCCGAAAATGACTTACTTCTTCTCTTGGATGTGAAAACAAAACTAGAACAAAGTTAATCAGAATTGCTCGAGAATTTAATCGGAAAATAATTAAAGTTCAAAAGTTGAGCATACTGTCATTGATGTGAAAAGCAATCAAACATTTAAAATTTAATGCAAAATTGCTTTCCAACAAAATACAATTTAAAGTACGATCATTTATTACATCAATCAGAAACAGAGAAAAGTAATATAATATTGCGTTGCTATTAAACATCCGAGTATATATATACCACATCCTTCTCATCGAAAACAAAAGGAGCTAATACGTAGAAGAGTATTTCTTCGAAATCTTTTCAGATTTCCCGAAGATATATTTGGCTTTAGTATCGACTTTCGAAGCATCGCAATGTAACAACACAAAAGGCATTAAATATTACAACCGTTGATGCGTTAAAAAGGACAAAGTGTACTTTTCTAAGAAACGGCTGCAAGACAAAGAAGATTTGCCGATTTTCTCATTTGATCTGACAAAATTTCCTGGGAACTTCGTCCTCGCATGTTTCTTATGAAAAGTTTATTTTTAGTACTGATATGCCCAAGTTAATTCTATTTATGTTCACCTAACAATCCTTCTACTGACGGTTTGAGTATGAGATCGTTAGTCCCAAGAGAGTTCAAGATGTTAATGATGCGTAAATTTGTAAAACTCGAAAGTAGCAGATGTCCCTGTCGGCCACGTATTTTGCCCGTGTAATCAAAACAGTCTTTTCAGATATTTTGAAATTTTCGGTTGAAGAAACTCACAAAAATCCACAAACAAAAGTCATCATGCATATTTAGCAACTTCTTATCAGCAACCACACAAAAATTTTAATAGCTATCGGGGCTCATTGGTAATTATGCCTACAGATAAGGTCCTTCCGCCGGCGCCACCCCCTCATCATCAACAATATTTTCCAATATTCCCCAATTACTCTGGCCATTTAAAATTCAGAAAAAATGCCAATTTAAACGAAAAAACACAATCTTGTGGTTCCTTAAGATTCGTACGTGCGATTACAAAATTTGATACCCGTGAGTTGGCGTGGCAGTGGCGGCAAAGAGGAAAATTATTCATTCAAAGTTTACCAAAGACATCCGCAAGGGGTTGGGACTCGTCCCTATGCATTTAATTTGCTTTGCGTTATCCGTAGCCATTGTTGCTTTTGTTCAGGTAATGTAAATAAATAAATAAATGAACATGAAATGTTTATGTACAATGCAAACGTATCTGTTTAGCGGAGAGAAGGTTGTAATGGAGATACAATATGTGGGGCATTGTGTGGGATATTAGCCATGCATGATAGATTGTTTACACTCGCAAATGGAAATGGTTGGGATTGCATAAAATGTCATGGTCGGCGGCCTTGGATAAATCTTCTTTGCAGCGTCGATTGAAGTTGCTTTGGTATTTATTTTGATTAGAATTACAAAGCTTCATTTATGGATATCGTTGAAATATGTTTTATTACCGAAATTATCGGGAATATATTCCAGATGGCTGTTTTCTTCTTAGAAGCATTCATTTGAAATCGCCTGTAATCGAATTACTTTGACTGTTTCCTTCCATTACGAATGAGTAAGCAACCAAAATTTTATTTGATTCGAAGTAGCCGATAGGCAAGCTAAATAATGAACAAGAATAACGTTTGGCTGGGCATATTGCCCAAAAGTAGAATGCTATCCATTAAACACAGTTTTATGATAAGTAGTTAAGCCCGGACTGCAAAAAATATATTCAGTTTGAATAATTCAATAACTTCAATAGCTGAAATATGTGCACAAATATAGCACTTATGCGTATTAAATATTTCAAAGGCAATTCGTCGTCTTGCTGTTATGCTTTATTTGGAAATATGTATTTTATCGTTCTACTTAATATTATCACAAAAGGGCAGTTTTAATTCCTAACGGTAATTTATACCCTTGCTCCTTGAAGAGAAATGTTTCATGTTGATTTAAACATGACATGGTTGCGTTTCCCTCAATTTGCATTAATTGGGGACTTAGAAATTTTATATTTTCGTTATCATTTACGGGCTTAAATGAAAAGAAAAGAAAGAATATGTTTAAATAAGTTGTTAAATAGATGTCAGTAATTGATTTCAAGGAGTATTACCTATTACAAGGAGTATTCCAACTACGCAAACTTTTTACAAGCCGTATCCAAGTATGCAACATGAAGGCTTTTACAGACGCAAACATGATTAGCTAGTAAAATACAAAACAGGAATACTGAGTAAAGATATATGCTTCAAAATCAATCGTAGTACTAGACGGTGGTATAATAGTGAGAATACTCCTCCCCTACGTAGCAAGCACTGGGTATAATTATTATGGATGACAGCGGTGTTTGGATATTTGAGCCTGATGCCTATCGCCTTTGACATTAATGATGTACGATATTAGTCAGCTTCATATGTGTGATCTCAAAATGAGGTGGCTCTAGCACACCTAAAAACTACGGTTCTTAATTTAATTAATGGTGTATTTAAGAGGTCGGCAACACTTTTCAATTCTACGTATGATGTGACAGCTATCATGCGTTTCATGTTTAGTTTGGTTAGCCAATTCATCATGAATAGATTGACGCCCGAGTAACGTCTGAAAATTGTGCAGATTTATTTCGCACGAAATGGTTCTGTTCGAGTAACTCATCGTACACTCCGTCAATCCTATGGCCGACATAATCGTCTATCATAACAATTAATTCGATAAACTATGATTCCCTCCCGTTCCGCATTCACTCTGACCGATAATCCAAATATCTTTAGACGTCGTACAGCGCGTGGTTGAGAAAACTTAGCAGGTCTAGAGCGTAGTATCGACGAAGACCCAAATGAGTTCATCCGACATTTTACTTAACAATGAAACATGTGCGCATCCAAATTACGGAAGATTTCTCGGAAAGATATTGGTTTGTGGGCTTACACAATCCAACTTTTGCAGAAATCGAAGCCCAACAACTACCAGCAACGGCCCAATATATAAAAGCCCAAGAACAAATTGGCACATATCCCGAACTTCATAAGAACATTTTTTGTAGCGATGGAGCTCAGTCCCGACGAATGGCTGGGGCAAAAAACAAAATTGTCACATTTGGAGTAATGAGTGCAGGCGGTTGTCAAAATACCGTTACATCCGGAGAAAGTCAATGTTTGATGTGCTTTATGAACCGGTGGAATCATGGAGCATTTGTTTTCAAAACTGCTGGGAATAAAATTACTGTTAATGGTGACCGCTACAGAGCCTTGATCAATGACTTTCTCGCTCCGAAATTGTTTGCCTGTAATGCAGAGGACTTCTGGTTTGAACCACAAGTCTGGATTTAAACTGGGTGATGCGATATGCTATACAGCTCGTGCAACAAACGACTAATTGTAAGAAGAATTTCATGAACGCATAATTTCTCGTTTTGAATCTGTGAACTGGCCTGCAAATTTTTGTGATTTAACACCGCTGGACTACTTCTTGTGGGGATACGTCAAATCATTCGTCTACCCCGACAAGCCCGAGATTCTTGACGATTAGGAAGACAATATTCATGCGTTTTCGGCGAGATGTGGCTTCATTTATTGTTTAAAGTAAACGAAAATTAGATCTCTCGTTTGAACTTCCTTCGCATCACTCGTGGCGCTCATATTCCAGGAATCATATTCATATGATCTTTCTAATAAAAGCAATTCGATTCTAATTCGAATTTCAAAGTTCTATGCCTCTAAAAAGACAACCTTTAGTTTTAACTTGAAGTTGAATGACAATTTTTAATTATTTTTTAACTGTGTTATCTATAAATCTTAAAGTTCTGTTTTTTTTTGTTATTGTTGAGGACGCGTTTCGGGTAGATAGATACAGCCATCTCCAACAAAGAAATTTTGGCCGGCGGGAACGAAAATACCAATGTTTAATTTTTTTTCATCGGGAAAAACCGATACTATCTTTTAGTATCGGTTTATCTTTTTTACTACTATCTTATAGATACTATCGGTTGACCCCAAAAGTTTTACTAAATTTTTGAAAGGATTTCACATCTGGGAACGACGAGAATTAAAAATTTTTCCTTAAGACTTGTCTCTACATGCAATTAGCAGCAGGCAGAAATTATCTACAAATTTTAAGTGCAGTTTTGTTTCATTTACCTACCTGAAAAGGACTACAAAATATCAAGTTATTCTTCTTTTTCTTGAGTACGAGTTGAGTACTCAATTTGAAGTATTTTTAAAGTGAATGAATGCAATCTCAAAGAGTTCAAATAATCGGATAATAATCGGAACGCTGCATTCGTTGGGTTAAATTCATGTCCAAATCTCCAGAAAATTGAATATCAAATATGCTACTGGAAAAAGTTTGATTTGAACAACCACAAGGTTTCGTCGCAAAAAACCAAGGAGTACTGAACCATCAGTGGTTACCCTTAAAACAAAAATAAGGATCCTGAGAACAGCAGAAAATAAACCATATATAGGTACTCAATTCGTAACGAAGCGACATAATACCATTCCGGAAATGCTTCACTGAGGTAAAAAGGTGTCAATAACGACCATGAAGCGACATATCCAATCAGCTCATTGAAGTTGCAAAGCTTTTCGACAACACTGTAACTAAAAAGCTTTCACAGTTCTGAGGGGTAGCATGAGGAAAGAAATACGAAGTTCTCGTGTAGCAAACGAAGCGAGCTTTGCAAGAAAGGGAGCTTATAGATTAAATGACATAGATTAGTGGAGAGATAGCAATGGCTAGCTTTCAAAGATTAAATACATGTGAGAATATTTTTTCTAGTGTAATTGTATATGTCAGTGATTGTGTATGAATAAATTTTTTGTGTATGAAGTCCTTAATTTCTTAACTGAATTAAAGAGAACGTTAATGTTACCTTTTGCAAAAAAATACCATTGCATGTGGAAATATTGATCGCATACTGTTAGATTGGGAGTTTTTGGAAGCTTTAGCGCTCCTTAGCGCTATGCTATCGTCAACAAAGTAAGCCACAGCTAACATCAGAGAACATCGAAGATCCGTTTAGATTTTACCAACGACACAAAAACGAATCCTTCACGGGTAATAAAGACCATATCTGAACGCAATTGAACACTTGTGGCGCAAATTAAAGGAGAGTGTATTTAGGTAGCCTTGATCCAAAAAACAGGCAACATTTGATTCAGGACTCAAAACATGGCTGAAATTTTATTTCGCCAGAGGAAAATTTTTCCGAAAGTTCGATGGATGACCATCTTTAACTAAAAACAATCACATTCCAACATGACCTTCGAGATGCTGAAATTGGTTGAAAATAATCAAAGGCTTTTAAAGTGGTTTCAACAGACAAAAGAACAAGACTCCAAAGGCAAGTTGACTCTATCTTATGCTAAAAAAATAACGAAAATTTTCAAACCTACTGAGATGACTTTCTCCTGCGCACGTAGAGGACAAACCTATTTAAATTTAATCTAACAAATTCAGAACGAACAAAAACGGATGATGGCATACTGCCAGAAGGTATTTGTTAAAGAAAAAAGCAAGAGACGAGGAAAGATTGTATACAAACAACTTTTGAGGACCTTAGTTTCAATGACGTCGTATATTTTCGGATTTCTATTTGGCAGTTTGTTCGTTTCTTGTTCACTAAAACTAGCACAAGTATCGTTTGTTGAGAACTGGATTCCGTTTTATTTCAGCAAAGTTTTCGTCAATGGTTTTAGGAGATACGCTCTGATCTCTTCAGAAAATACCTTCTAGAACCTTTTCGCCTTTGACAGGTGTCATATTTTCATGATATTATACTACAATACTATTATTTGGTTGTGGTCTATTGTTGGAAAAAAACATCTGCAAACACCGGCCCTTAGCTCCCCGGATATAGTGTTTTGTTTATAGTTGGTCCACTCCGTCGACTTACGGAAACCAAGGGGGAATCCTGGCTCTATTATCGCTAAGATTTCCAGTTTTGTTACGTTAGTTGGACCCTTTGTTGGACTCTGTTAGTCAGGCTAGGACAATTTAAAAGAAAGTGTATGTTCTACCCCCTTCCTCAACACATTCTCAACAGGTGTCATATGTTTGGAATCCTTGTCGTTTGCGTGTTGTCTTAAAAGATTGCGGCCTGTTAGTTCATTTAGTTAATGATTTTTTTCAGAGAATTGATTTAATACTGTCGATAGGTAATATTTAATACGTAAATAGCCGGCAGGTTCTGCTACACAAGTTATTCTTTAAAAAAAATTCAAAAGAATCAAAATTGGAAAAAAAAAAGTCATAGCAAGTATGCGTAAGATAGAAATGGCAGGCTTCCAGTGTCCAGAAGCAGGATACTCCCCCATCTATTCCCAGAAAATCTTCGAAGTGAATTTTGCGTGCTGATTACTGGTGAAGCACTGTCGTACGGAAACTTTTTTTTCTCACTGACGTTACACTGTGTAAGTACGAAAAATTTCAGCGATAAATAAAAGATATTTCTGTTACGTTATTGCGATTTATTTTTCCTTTCTGGTCCTTTCGATTTAGATAGAAAAAGCCAGTGCGTTTATTAGTTTATTTATATTCTCTTTCAGCCACTTAAAGTTCACATTATTTCAAACGCAATGGTCCCGAGTTTTTCAGCCTATGAATTTGATCGATAATCAGACACAAATGAGGAATTGGTAGAGTGTAAAAAATCAAAATAACGAGTGAAAAGTCCTAGGATTCCATGTTCTAGATTCTAGTTTCTGGGATTCGGGCGCTTCAAAGGCTGGACGAGAACTTTGAAGTTGAGGATGAGAACTTCTTTGAACAAAAACGCTGAAAGATGCTGCGCATTAACTAGAGTAGTGGCTTAAACGGAAACGATTTCTAGCGAGAAGAAAGATAACGGTTTACATACAAAGGCAAAGGATAATAAGTAAAATCAGCGATCCTTGACAATGAAATCTGGGAAATAGCTAGGAACCAAAAAACAGATGCCTGTAGGTGTTTTAACTCTGAATAAATAAATATTAAATTCATTTGTTGGTGGATAACAATTAGCCATGACAACTTTTTAATAGATAGGTGGTTCGCTTTGGACGAGGGAAGGATGCCGATTTTATAATGAAGAATAATAGTGGACGATATCCATAAAACGTTCGATTATTTATATCGAACAGATGAATTTGCGTAGACCAACAGCATGCATAAACGTACTGAAATGACTAAGATGGATAGGAAAAATTAAAAAACAATCGGAACAAAGAATTTATCTTGAAATCTTGACGGGTCGAAAACTTTGACGACACAAAGTAATGAATTGGAAAACAAGTACATACTATTAAGCGATCCTCTTTAATTTTAAAAAGATCGACAGAACCTACAAAAACATTGACATTAACTGTCTTAGCTTGAACGAGGACAACAGATGTCAAACAAGAAACAAACGAAATATCCGCAAAAAGTGTATAAGAACATGCAACCAGACAGTCTACTTCCAGACAAATCCTTTGTGAAGCGATAAGAATTTATCCAGAATAAGCGTCTGAAACTCATTGAGATTTTTTCTCTATCCATTCGTATTAAATAGCATAAAATTTGACAGAACATTCAATATTTTATTTCACTTCGCTATCTTCAATCTCCTGCCATCTTACAGAGAGGTTTTATATTCTTTAACTCCAGAAACATTCTCGATTTTAACGCAAACAATTTTAGAGGCACAATTACAAAATTAGCAAAAATTTCGTGTGTCAATATTTGAGGGATATGCAGGATGCCAAAAAACTCTCATTTGGTTTCATTGATTTTTATAGCGTGGTTTGTGCCCTTATTATTAGAGTGAAACAATACTTTCTAGAAATACTGTGTACAATGGAAGGCGTTCTTGTTCGCTATAAACATCTGAATTAATGGTTTAATCCTGTCAAATAGTTCATAGTAATTATGCGCTATAAAGTTTCCTCTCAGGAGGTGAAGACATCCTTTCCTATTGTAAATTTGCTCAACTTTATCATTGTCCTCTCCTTCTGACGATAGTATGAATAATCAATTTTGCGTCACCTGTTATCAAATGGTCTAAACATTGATTCCACCCTGCCCATTTCAAACGCTTGTGAACCAGACCCAACAGTCTAGGCTCAAAAAGTCGTGGTTCAGGCTGTCTTTCAAGCTTTCCTCCTTTTTATGTGTAACTTATGCAAAGATTGCGTGTGTTGATCATAGGAAAAAGGCCAGTTAGCATACTTTCCAAAGATTTTAAACCAAGTTTTCTTTAAGAGTTCATTGTTTTTCGCTTGTTAAGGTTGAGGGTAACGAGGTGACTGTCAGAGACGAGAAAAACCGACTATTAACAAACTGTTTTGTCGAACTCCTTTCTTAGTGTTGCTAGAGGTATTTAGGTATTTTTTGAACACATTTGGGCCTCATGCACTCACTTTTGCTAGTTCGTCAAACTTTGATTTGCCTATGTCGTTCTCTTTTCTTGGCCTCAAATAAGTTGCACTTCATGTACGTCAGTTGCAGTTTTAAATGTCTGCTTATATTCCTACGTTTATGATGACGCAGGGCAGCAATAAGCAAGTAAAATGAAGAATAGAAGTGCTAAATATTGGAAAGGATAATTAGTTTCTGTGCTGCCATCATTGTAAATATTTTAGACTAAATCACTGCGGTATGACTTTGTAGTATGTAGCGACTGCGCAGTTGGAATTTTTACGGCAATTCTACTGACGTCAAAAATTACGTTATAAGATACTAAGGACTCGTGTCTGAAGATTGAATCATTGCAAATATAACGGTCTCCAATTTTTCCACATTTTGAATGTTTTTTGGACAATTTGACTTAAAATTTTGGTAAATTTTATTCGTATATTTAAATACTTTGCAGGTTACGTTTTCATTTCGGTTTAAAAATAAAAAGTGAAAAAATTTCACAGTGTTGAGTTCGCAACGATGAAAACTTCAGACAACTTCAAGAACTAGTGACACAGAATGTTCAAGCCGAATGAAAAAGTTGTACCTCGAAATGTACACATTCATATTGAAAAACAGTGTTATGACTCGGAAAACAGTTTTGCTAATTCTGCTTTACGTGAGCCTTTAGTCTCAACTTGAGTATATATTCAGCATGTTTTGTCCTATTTTTACAATTAATTTTTAGTGAATTTTAATTACTATTTAAATTACATATATGAAGAAAAACACACCATAAATAGCATTTATATATTTTTATTACAATGGAGCCTTTTTAAGTTCACAAAATGGAGGAAGAGTTTTAAAAAATTTAGAATTTTTTTTTTATTTTCAATATTTTTAACTGCTACTCTAATACTCGTACATTTTTCAGATCTTTCAATTAGCTTATGTATATAAATGTTAACAAAATGTTTTGTTTTTGTCCGGGAAATAAGCTGAAACTGTGCCATTCCCTTTTTCATCGCTTGAAAACTTTTCCCGCGAAGCTCTTTTTTGAGTCAGGACCAGATAATCATCACTGAGAGCCAGGTTAAGACTATTGGGTGCGTGATCTAAATTTGAGAATCCTACATTGTGCAGGGCCGCTAACGCAACACTGGCACCAAGAAGGCCTCTTTTGACACCGGTTGGCGTGTAGAAGGACACCTTAAGTCCATTTTTCCCCTTCTTGTTTCTTTGATACTTCTCTACGATTGAAAAGTTGTATTTCGCTGTTATATAGAGGCCCTTATCTTTGTAACCCGTGTGATTCTCAAAAGACTGTCGCCTTGATTTTATCAGTCGACATGGCGACAGAATAAAATTCTTGGGTCAAGATGTGCAATTTGTGAGCCACTGCAAACAGTCCTGTTGGGAGACAGGGTCAAAATGATAATGTTGTTTCCGAGGCGCCGTGAGCATTCTTGGCACCCACTTAGTGCTGACTTTTGTAATGCCAAGATGATTATGAAGAGTTTCAAAAATTGTCGTATCTGATACTCCTACCAAGTCTGCAACCTGTTTTGTGTTTAGTCTAGCATGACTCAATGAAGTCGAGAGGTTTTACGTCGAGACTTGCCGTGTGGGCTTAATTCCACGGTCTCCATAGACGGGATTGAAAGAATGTGTCAACCAGCGCCTCTAAGATCTGAATCGAGTTTCAGTCCCAAGTCTCAATTTTGTTAAAGCTTTCTGGGTTCCCCAACACAACTGGTGAATGCTCGCCGTACTCTTTAGCCTTCGAATCCACAACCACCACATTTCAGGCAAGAATACGCTCCTCACCGTTTGAGGGGACTAAGAGTAAACTGTAATGAGCGTCCCTCTAACCCGTGGTTCAGTCAAACCTCTGACCAGGTTGCGCTTTTCTACAGTCTGAAAAAAAACTCTTTTTGAGTTTTCCAAAAAATACTTTTTGGATTTTCGTTTTGGACTTTTCGACTTTTAAACCATGGTTTTAGCCCCATAAACGGAAGCTTTCGCTTTCAGAATGGTTTCAACTGACTTTCCTTGCTCGGCAAGGTAATTAATGACGGTAACATACTCGATTTTTTCAATAATTCACATTTACTTCGAGATTGAGATGTTTGATCGACGGTAATTCAAGAATTACTAACCTGATTAGGTTAAAACATGCTATTGATACTGAGCTATTGATACCGTTGTTAATAGCGTTAGTTACATTTCACTGATGACGTAGCCTCCGATCGCCAAAACTTACGTACACTCGTAGTGAACGAAGTGGTAAGTTTTCTAAAGATTTTGGTTAACTCAGTATTAGCATATAAAAAGTGTTTAACAGTAAGATACGAAATCGACGGAAGCCCTTAGGCCATGCTTAAGGCAAGATTGAGTTGAATAATGAGTGTTACGTAAAAGGAGCGCAGTGAATAATTTTATTATATAATAATATATAATATACAATAATTTAGTTATAATTTAGTTGTAATATTAGTTACGAGAACCAGCCTTGTTTGTTCTATAATTTGAATACGTTTTATGATTAAGCGTTTATTGTGGATTCACGAAAAACAAACGTTTTTTTACAAAACCCTTCATTAATTCAAGAACAAACAGGAGTAAGCTGCTAGCTATCCCAGATCTATTCATAAAAACCACATCGCCCTTGTCTTTATTATGCTATAACTATTTCTGCAAATGCAGTTTGCAAAATTTGCCATATTTTCTGCACACTTCCGAATTATATTTTCATGAAATATCGGTCGGTTTGGTTTATAGATCGATTTTCCTCGCTGCCTGTTGCTCAATAGCGAACATGGTGAAAATCCACAAACGCATTGACTTTGCAGGACCATTTCAAAATATTTGCAAAGTATGCAATGCATGTACGAATATTTCCTCATGTAGGTAAAGTGTAAATGCGTTTAATTATAAGTTCGAGTGACCTAAATTGTTTGAACCAGGCAGCTGGTGCACGTTTTAAGTATGTTCCATTTCTCTAAACTACTACATATAGAATAGCTAGGTGGCATTCTGTCCAGCTCTTTCGCTCTCCTCCACTCGCTCTTTTATGTAGAAAGCATGAAAATAGGAAAGTTCTTCCACATATTGCACATAGAACATATTGAGAGTCATGGCCTAGCTGTCTATCCTGAGGATAATTGGCACACTCATAATGTTGGGTCATTAAATGTTAATTACCTTTCGATTTGATGGAACCATTCGGGGCGGTTGTGGATTATGTGAGCTGGATGCCTTATTTTGGAAGGAAATATGGATTTCGCATTGGAAAAATTATGATTTTACTCAGTAGAATGGTCGTGTCAAGTGAGTCTTCTATTATAGGCTATGGATTATTTATTGATATCATTTTACTCCGTTATTTTATTCAATAGATCCTACCCACGTAAATTAGGATGATATTGTTTTTTTATACCTTTGGCAGCAAAAACGTGCCCTAACTTGGTAAATTGTCAAAGGAATCTGCTTGAAAAAAGAATCTGCTGTTGCGAAGAAGTTTTACCCACTAAAAAGTACGAAAGATTCTGTGAAAAATGTGCATATTAAGCACAGCTGCTTAGGAAAAGACAAAAAGCTACATACCAATGGCAATTGACATTACGATAGTCATACATTCACTTCATCAATCTTTGGAGTTCAATTCGATAGAAAATGTAGGGTTAATGTACGCAGGGACAAGTACAAAACATACAATACAAAAATTACGAATCAAATCTCAAAAAAGATCTAAAAGGGCTCAGTAGGAAAATTTCTGCTATGTGGTGACTTGATAGGAGCCAAGCAGAAAGCACAAGTATAAAATTATTTTTGATCTCATTAGAGGAACAACCAAGTCCTACACCACTCTCAACATTCAAATTCTTACTCTTCTCATGATATCCGGTCAATATACGATTTTGTTTTAAGCGATGAAAATGCCTCTGGACTTGCCGTTCCGAGCATTATTATCACCTCAGCTTCTAAGGAGAACAATATCCTCACGATATTCTTCTCCTTAAAAGCAGCATCAAATTACAGGTACGCGCCCAAACGATTTCACTTGTTCAAAGAATTTATTTAGCATAAATTACGGAAAACTAACAATGAGAACGTCTCTTTACGTAATCGCTCAGTGGATTCCTTGAAATCAGTGGAACTTAAAGATTGAAAGATAGACAAGATAGAAAGAAACTGAAAAATACAATCCAGCGAGCGACAGACAATAGTACATGTAAACACGGCAGCGATTTCTACACCATGGATTTGGGAGGCGTCTGAAGTTTGCATCGTTGAAAACGCAACGGTCTGAAATTTTTTGACTTTTTGGATGTATTTTCGATGATTTGACTTGAAATTTGGGTAACCTTTATGCACATTTTTGAATATTTTACGCTCTACTAGTAATAAATTTCAGTTTAGTTATCTACAAAAAACAAAAAAGATATAAAATTTGACACCGTTGCGATTTCAACGATGCAAACTTCAAACACCTGATTTGGGTGGGTTAGCTTACACTCGTAGATGGATTAGGGTGCGTAATTCTCTACGTCTCCAGGAGTGCAGAAATCGTGAGCTGTCTTTAAGGACTGATGCAAACTTGCTAACAAAAGTTATCAAAATCAAACTCCCAAAGTCCCGAAACCATCACTACAATTATCTTCTAGCAGCTTCAACAAGAACGTATGCTCTGAAAACTGCAATAGGGTATGATTAATTCAATAGGGTATGGTTCAAATTCATTGAATTTGATATAATTGCTTTCATTGTTAATAGAGCTCAAACTTAAGTTTACTATCCCATAATTCTTGCACAATCTGATTTCATCCTTGCTGAAAGAGAGAGAGCAAACCAGGTTTAAGTTCGATGGTCAATATTCACTAAGAAAGCTGTAGTCACTGGCGTTCCGCAAAGCTCAGGTCTAAGTCCCACACTATTTATTACCTACACATACGACTTACCCAAATGGCCGACTTCTAGCGTATGTAGAGGAAACCTGCATCCACACTTAACGCACTTATCCTGACCTGGTCTTCACCAGCTAAGATGAAATGCCAGAAAATAACTGATTAAAATCATTCTTAAGGAAACCATGACGAACAGAAAACGAAAATCGATGGTACTGTCTGACATATTGAAAAACTTCGTAGACCAAATGATTTCATTCTCTAAAGACCCGACCCATTAAGGCTTAAGACTCGATTGATTATTTTTAAAACGGATCGAGCATGTTAGTACCCAGGTATTCAAATTTGTCTTGTCTCTGTCCATGGATCTGCGAAACAAAGGTCTCAACCCAAAAATGAGCATTCAACCTATTACATTTACGGAGCACCCCATGGAAATCAATGCGCAAAATATCTGAAACGAAGTTTTAAGATACACGTAATCACTTTTTAAAATGGTCCCAAACATCAAGATCTTTCATCCAGATGCATGTTACATCAAATAGTTAACATTATACAAAATCATACAAAATATTCATTTGTATTTTTATTCCCGATTAAAAATAAATGGCCCACCCTGTAAATTGGAAATTTTTTTTTGAGTCTATAGGGTCTTTGTAGAGTCCCTATAAACAAAGTTGGGAATCGCGTGGAGCGTTTCTTTTTTTTGATAGTTCATAGTTAGCCCAAAGTTTTGTCAAAGTTTATAGAATGAAACCCAAAATATTAAAATTTTCCTCTATAAACAATGATTATCATCAAAAAAAATTATATTATGTTCAAGAAAAAATATACAGGAAGGGCTATTTAATTTCAATTGGCTACAAAAAAATCAAATGAATATTTTGTCATTTGTATCATGAGTTTAGGAAAGTTTAGTTTAGAGGAAAAATTGAATCTTTCCAATTCGGATTGAAGGACAACTATCATTCAAATGACTACCACGGTAAGCCTCGCAATACCCCATTCGATCAGTCAAATTTTTCATAATTTTTACGATTGCTTGGGCGATTGCTCTTCTTCGTCATTTGAAATTTTGACTACATGTTTCGATTCGTCAATCGTCCCTGATTGGTTAGTGTAACACTTATCCTTAATGGCTCCCCACAAAGAAGTCCAAAGAGTCAAATTGAAGCTTCAAAGATACTCGTGCCAAATGACAACACCATCATAGATTGTTATGATAGCTGTGCACGTTGCATTGTCCTGTTGAAACCAAATGTCGTCTATGTCTTCCTCTACAATTTTGGAAAACAAAAAACCATTAACATAACAACCAACAGCATGGCGCGATAACGGTAACCATTCCTTGCTCTTTTTCGAAGAAGTAGTTTCGCCCAGTTGATACATTGGTTTCTCCGCCCTGACATGTGGATTTTCTGAGCCCTAGAAAAGTCAATCAGCAAAATTGAATTCCAATTCCACTCCGATTTTACGGTAAAAATGCTCGTCTTCGATCAAACAGTTTTTGGCTGGTCATGCATGTACGCATTAATAACGAGATCTTTGCGCGAAATTCTTCTGGAAGAAATGCCTGAAACGTACAGTCCTGAAGAACGATGACGAGTTGATGTATTGGTTGTTCACGCACACTCTGAGGAACAGCAGCGATGTTTTCGATTGAGCGCGTTGGGGAGTACGTACACGAGTTGTTTTATCCAACAACGATTCAATTTCACTACATCGCTTCACAAGTTAATCCATGCACTGCATTTTTGTCACATCCTCTTCGTCAATTGTTTTTTCGTAAATTGCTCAGAGTTTGAGTAGAAGACTCACCGCTTCAGAATAACGTTTTTGATATTTCCCAACATTGTCCTAGCGGAAAGCTACCCATTTCGTAGTTGTCAAACATAAAACTAACTTTCTGTCACAGGGGAAATGCTACCAAATCTTCCAACGTCAAAATAACCTATTGATTTTTTCATTGATTACATTCAATCATCGAGAAAAATTAAAGCAAACCTATTTTCTTAGTAATTTATCAAGAAAGCGTTAAACAACATGGAGCTTGCTTTTTAAGAGGTAACGAACTTTATATTGGCAACACTTTTCAATGCTACGTTTAGTGTGACAGCTGTCATGCGTTTTATAGTTAGTTTGGTTTGCCATTTTATCATAAATAAGTCGACCCCTGAGCAATGTCTACAAAATGTGCGGATTTATTTCGAAAAAATAACGGTTTTTTTTTGGAGAAACTCCGTAAATTTTATGGCCGAAATAACCGTCAATCCGAACAACTAATTCGATTAATCGATCGTTCCGCATCACGTTTACTCTCACGACAACACGTATCCATTCAGACGTCGTAAAGTGTGTAATGAAGAAACTTAAGTAATTGTAGAGCGTTATATCGATGAACATCAAAGGGAAATCCCTTCGACAAATTCTACATCGTGCTTAAAATTGTTCCTGTCCGCATCCCGATTTTCAACAATGATCTATGTTAATAAAGCGAGCGTTAACCGAGCGAACACCGGGCACGGCACTGATTCGGTGTATGGGTTCAAGAACCAATTGCTGCAGATCTCGAATTTCATAAGAAAATTTTGTCTAGCGTTCAAGCTCATTTCTGGTTGAATGGCTGCGTCAATAAACAAAACTGCCACATTTGAAGTGATGAGCAACCACTGGATGTTCTCAAAATACCGTTACATCCGGAGAAACTAAATGTTAGGTGTGCTTAATGGGCCGGTGAATTCTTTTGGGACATATGTCTTCGAAAATACTGCTAAGAATAAAGTTACAGTCAATTTTGACCGCTGTAGAGCTATGGCTTTATTTCTTAATGGCTTTCTCGTTCCAGAATCCTCTCGCGTCTGATTTCAAAAGGAAGGCGCTATCCCCCATATAGCTCGTACAACCATCGACTATTTTGAAAGAAGCATTTGATGAGCGCATAATTTCTCGTTTTGGACCTGTGGAGCGGCCTTCAAATTTTTGAAATTTGACACTGACTGCAGCTGACCCTAAGAATTGGCAAAACAGAAGAACGCCTTATATGCATTTTGCATTTATTTACTTCAGCTTATTCACTGTCGTTTGCACAAGTTTTACGCTAATATAAAGAATTAGGTAACTCCATAACTGTAGCATTGCCTTATCAGCTGTATCGTTAAATTTTTCAACGATATCGACAGTCTACACCCTGCAGACCAAACTCTTCAACAAAAAGGTCTGGTTTTCTGTGAACCTTCGACGTTCATGACAAATATAGGGTTTGACGGACCCCTTCCGAGCTTCTTTAACCAGATAAGAGTGGCGACATTCTGGCAAAGCGCGCACCAGTGTTTGTCGCCATAATCAAGCGATAACGGTTAAAGTCATCAAACACAGAGTAAGTGACGCTGTTGAAATTTTGGGTCAAAAAGACGACTTAGTTTTAGAAAAGGAACAATTTTATTTGTAATATTTATACAGTCGCTTAATGTTGCTCCGAAGCTTTGGGATGCTGGGTAACTATTTACACAAAAGACCAGTGAGAAAAGGGATGAGAAATCGCACAAATGAGCTCTTCCCAGGAATATTCGAAGAAAGAGACTCTTATATATTTTCTTTTTTTTTTTTATTTTTTGGTTTTGGTACATGAAGATGAAAATCGGAATAATCAAAGATCCAGTGTTACTGCACTGTTTACGTGCTAGCTCTCAAGAAGTTATGAATTCAACTCACATTATTTATAATCTTTATTTGGATTGGCGACCAACCGATGACTTTGTTCTGACCATTTTTTAAGTAAATTCTTTGATGTCAAGTGTTTATTCGGTTTTCGGCTGACAACAGCCAGGTCCTATTCCGTAACGCGTAGAATGACCGCTTTGTATCGAATATATGGAAATGTTACTTTGATAAATGATTCATTAATATTTTGTATTTACACATAGTCCCCGAACAACTCAATTGGACTTAATCAGTCACTCAGTGGTTATTGTAATAAAAATTTTTTTAAGGGATAGCAAAAATTTAACTTTTTACAGGTCTGCACATATCTAATGACAAACTTTCTCAACCTTTCCACAAACGGTTGATAAATTTGAAAAATAAATTTAAAAGTAGACAAAAATAGGTTGAAATTTATTGACTTTATTGGCTGATGGTAGAGGACATCAATATTTCGATTAATTTAACCCTTTGCAGTCTCACCCACCACGCGATTTCATGCCGCAACTCGAGAGGTAACTTTCGCTCACCACATGGTTCGCTGAGGTAACTCGATGCGCGGCGGTAACTGTTTACGGGTCCATACGCTCTACTTGTATCATCTTATGTAGTGGGAAATGATATCCTTTCAAAGAGAGATAAAACTCTCTTATCTGAAATTAGTACGCAACCACGAACCGAACTCTACCTTCGGTCTCAGTTCGAACTTGACAGCTGTAGCAATAGAACTAGAAAAGTTGATCCCAATTACCATGCAATCCAAACGCAATAACGAAATAAACTCTAGTTTAGGTGAATTTGATTTAGAGTTGCCAAACGAGAAAATTACAGCAATACCCAGAGAGCTTGGCGATAGAGAGAACGCAAGCAGTGATTATGATAAGGATGAAGTAAGACGTGCAAGAAGGCGAAAAATTAGAATAACAGACAGTGAAGGTGACAGTCACAGTGATGCTGGAGAAGACCCACAATCCGACAGTTCGGAATGGATTAGCTGTGCAGAATCCCCAGAGAATACCGTTTATAGCTGGCAACAATCCTGCAGGATCGCACATATTCGCAGACACGAAAGAACCGTTAGATTTTGTTTTAAATTATTTTTCACTGATGAACTCATTAATGAAGTAGTAACAGAAACAAATAATTACGCAAGAAAAAAGTTAGAAAATACAACACTATCACTGTACTCGATATGGCGAACTTGGAACAACGTGACTACCGAAGCAATGTGGGCATTTATTGGCATTCTACTAAATATGGGGAAAATACCGCTCTCGAATTTGCAAGAGTATTGGTCACGGAATGATGTCAGTTACATACCTTTTTATTCAAACAAATTTAACAGACATAGATTCAGCCAGATTTCTTGGATGCTGCATCTAAAAACAATTCCAACAACAGATGCAGGTCCAAGAACCCGTTTGCAGCTAGTAAGCTGCTCTCTTGAATATATAAACTCCAAGCTTTTGAAGTATTTTACACCGGAAGCAGAAATTTGTGTGGATGAGTCCACTATCAAATTCAAATAGAAGAAACCAACGAAATGGGGTATTAGAGTGTACACAATGGTTGACTCAAATACTGGTTATATCTGTGGTAGTCTGCCTTATTATGCAAGTCTTACCACGGAGAAATTGAAAAGGCCTGACCTTCCGATATCTGCAAGAATACCGCTGCACCTTTATACAATGCTCCTGGAAAAAGTGCCTGGTAGTCAAGGACACCACATGTTCACCGATCGGTACTACACCAGCTTTATCCTGGCTGAAGAGTTATTGAGACCGGAATGCCGCTTGTGAGGAACAATACTAACAAAAAGGAAGCATTTGACTAACCAAATCAAAAAATCAAAATTCGGCAGGTAATCGACAGTAGCATCCGCAACGGAGATACATTGGTTTTATCATAGAAAGACAAGAGGGTTGTCACGTGCTTGACGAACTGGAACAATACAGGAATGACTTCTGTGAGAAGAATGTTTCGAGGTGGTGTTGAAATTACCGTTAAGAAGCCTAATGTTGTAATAAATTATATAAAACATATGGATGGTGTCGATCGTGCAGATCAATAAGCCGCAACGTAATGTTTTTTTGCGAAAATCATAGAAATGGTTTCGTAAACTATTAGGTGTATAAATATGAAATGCGGATGTTACTAACAGATGGCATAACCATTGCATATGGTTTGTGTCGGAGATAACTAATATGGCATTTTGGAGGGTAAACATCTGTCAACAAATTCAATTATGTCATAGGTTTTGATTGTACAAACAACATAGTTTTTTTCGCTTCAAAAATAGCGAATTACGTGCCAGAAAAAGACGTTTTGCGGGGAAGTCTAATAACCTTCTTTCATTTGAAGAAAACGGCAGCAGAAACCCTCGATTGTTAGTGTGGAAGCATATGGTGAACATGCCCCAAGCCAAGACACTTGTGAACAATGGTTTAAAAGATTTAAAAGTGGCGATTTCGATGTCAGCAAAAAAGAACGTGGAAAACCACCACAAAAATTCGAAGATACAGATTTGCAAGCATTATTGGATGAAGACAACACGCAAACTGAAAAACAGTTGGCAGAAGCGTTGGAAGTTACTCAGGCAGCCATTTCACAACGTTTAAAAGCCATGGAAAAGATCCAAAAAGCTGGAAAATGGGTGCGGTATCAATTTAAAGAAAGAGACATCGAAAGGCGAAAAACTATTTGTGAAATTTTGCTTGTCAGATAGAAAAGAAAAGGTTTTTTGCATCGGATTGTTACTGGCGATGAACAATGGATTTATTTCAACAATCCCAAGTGGAAAAAATCATGGGTAGACCCAGGCCAGCCATCAACATCACAACCAGTCCGAAATATTCATGGAAAGAAGACTTTGCTGAGTATTTGATGGGATAGTAAGAAACCTTTGTATTACGAACTGCTGAAACCTGGTGAGACTATTACTGGCGAACATTACCGACAACAACTGATCAAATTGAACCGCGCACTTAAGGAAAAACGACCCGAATTTCACCAAAGACATGATCAAGTCATTTTTCAACATGACAATGCTCGGCCTCATGTTGCAATAGTTCAAAACTACTTGGGAAACATTAATTGGGAAGTTCTACCCCACCCGCCATATTCACCAGACTTGGCTCCTTCTGACTACTACTTGTTTCGAAAGAAGTTAAAAATTGGCTTGTTAGAAATGATTGGTTAGCCTCAAAAAATGAGAAGTGGTACTGGGACGGAATCATTCTACAACATTCTAACAGGAGTTAGAAAGGATAGCAAAGTCTGCTCTCAAAGAACTAGATATGGCAAAAGACATCAAACGATGTCGATATTGTGATACTTGTCCCGATAAGCCGGGCATACAGCTCGGCATTTGTTTCATGAAATATCATACAAAACAAAATTATAAAGACTAATGTTAAACAAGTTATCCTCGTAAAGATGTAAAAATTCATTAAATATTAAAATATAAAAGTAATGTGTGTTACTTTGCGTGTGTAATCATTTTATGTTAAAGGTAATAAGGTCACCAAAAGCGCTACGAAACGTCTCGAGTTACTGGTTCGGCCTCGAGCGCAAAGGGTAAAGATTTTCCTTTTTTTACTGACCTAACACAATTGCAGACGCAGCTTTTTCGCAGGACAATCAACAAATTACAAGGCGCGTATTATTCAACTCAATTTTATTTGTACCAACGCCAAAACTACTACAAATCTCTTCAAGGACTCGACGAGGAAAACACTGGAAAAGTCTATATGGGGACAATATGAATTGCAAATTCGCCACCAGTATCATTGAATCACTAAGACCACGCGAACGCACATAACTAAGATCGAAGCTTGGGCGAGGAGGAAGGATCCAATTTTTCACTATCGGGAAATTAATCACGTCAAACGCCGCGACGGCGACACGACCGGGGAAGAACTGCAAAACGTAAACAAAAACTCCGCACTAATCACTTGCAATCTTCACACGCAGAGCTCTGCCATTTTCCACTTGCCGAGTGTGTTTACGTGCAGAACAGGTCACACAGGTGTTTTCCAGCACGGCGCTACCGGCTGTTGTTTTCCCCCAAGCTCAGAGCTGGGAAAGCGCTGGCGGGAGCATCGAAGGTCGTGGCAGGTGGCCGCGTTAATGCGGTTGGACAACACACATGACCCGCGATGGCCCTGCACCGTGCAATTGCAACGGGCTCAGCACAAGGCGACCCCGTCTTGGAAAAGTCCTAAGTGAGGCGTCGACGGCCGCATGGGTTCCGAGGAGCCTAGACACCGCGGCACAGCACTCTTCAACCGAGGGAGGGCAGGCGGTGCCAACGGCGGGCGAGCATCGACCGCCGTCACGCAACGCAGCGAACCAGGGCCGCGACGTCGAAAACCACTTTGCAGACTTCTTGCGAGACGTTTGATTTCTTAATTCGTGCCCCGTCAGACGCGGACTATGCGACAAGTTCGCACGCGACTTTTGTACTGCGGAACTTGCAACTTGTTTCCTTCACGTTCGTCCTTGCTCAAACACACTTTCGCTCTGCAACGCCGAGCAGGACCCGCTCCGCGGAAATCCTCACGAATTCACTCCGCCTCTACGTCCGAATGCACACAAACGGGCACAGCTGCTCGGTGACCACAAGACAGCACCAGGCGGTGTACAATCACTCGCCGACCTTGACAACAAAAAACAACTAGCACCGAATGAAGACAATCACGACCGCGACACAACTTACAGATTTTCACCAGACACGAGACGCATCGGAAAATTCAAGGAAAACTCTCGCGTGCGAAATCGAAAGTGTTGGACGGCCAGGAACAAACTGAGCACTACACTCCAAGCCGACCGACATTGGAAATTCAACTGCGGCCGCACTCGCTCAAGCGTTGCTGCTGTCGGCAACACCGACAGGTACGAAGCAGCAACAACAGCAAAGCAGACAAGGTGAACCGCGTCCGCCCGAGCTTTTCTGCACAGAATTGTGCTGCTGTCATCGGTGGTTCGCTAATTTGCTCGTTGGCAAAACAGTGGCTGCCGCTCCACCCGCACCCTTCCGCAACTAACGCTTAGCTTTTCGCCTTGCAGCTGTCAAAATTTGTTTTTGTTTTTACTTGGCCACGCTGAATGCATGGTAAATTCCGCTCAGCTGAGGGGCAGCTTTTAGTGTGAATCCAATGGGAAATTTCCTACGATGAAACAGTGGTACCGTACTAGGTTTGTAATATTGGTAATTTTGGATCTGATTTAGTATCTTTATTTTTATTATTAATCTTTATTAAAATGTACTATTTAGTGTAGTGCCGTATTTATAAAAGTATTTATAAAATTTTATAAATACTTAAATATTTTAATACATAAATACTTTTATAAATATTTTATTTATTTTATTTGTATTTATGAAAGTAGTGCCGTCTTAATTAGGAGATCTGAATTCTGAATCAATTCATTACAGCCTTATAACACATAGTTAAGTAGAACTTAAAAATGATTGTATAAGCACAATCCTAAGGACAGATTCTGTTCGGTTCAAAGAAATTTGCAAAGAAAAACTTTCGAAACTACCTCATCCATTTATGGCTTTATTGCTTTTCTTTATTCAAAAATTATACCCTGCCACAACATTTTTGAGAATCGTTATAATACTTAAACAAATAGCCAAAATCTGCCAGACCGATGTATTCTACGATCCTACTTCCACCACATCACAATCATCTTAAACACATCCTTTATTTGGTTTCCTCTCATCTTTTTTACGAAACTTACGCATCCGTACATAAACCAAGTTTACCTCAGACCCAAAATTTCCCTTCAAGAGCAGTCTAAATTCGTCACTCGAACCGATATACCCAACAAGAATCGGCAGTCAAAGGTGTTATGTAAAAGTGTATCGTTTTAATTTGTACAAAAAAGGGAAGTAAAGTGAAGTAATTATTGTTTCTGAACAAAGTGCTTAAATCTTTTCCTCTCCAACTACCTATAATCGCTTAGTTGCAATTGTAGACAATCGCTCATAACTTGATTCCTCAGCAAGTTTTTTGACCAATAAATAAATTCAAACACAAAAGCACCCTTTTTTAACTTAAAATTAATTGATGATACACTTTTATAACCTAAACCTACATTCAGTTAAAAATGACTATGTCTGATAAGAATTAGAAGGCGCAAAAGTTATAGAAATTCGGAATTTTTCAATGCTGCAACTAAAGGATTAGACGATGCACAAGCTTTTGATAGAAGTTCTACTCTTCTTTCAAGCGTCCTATAGGATAGGATGGATATTAGTCAACGAATGTAATCTCTCGATAGAGAAATATAACGATTTATCTAGAGCCATTTACAGACATCTGCTTTGCAATATCTGTAGCTTGCTTATCAAGTAAGCTGCACAAGACAGGGGTTCCGTATAGTATCATAGGCTGTATGACAGTTTTGATCAACGAAGTTTTGTTTAAATAACTCAATACAGATTTCAACAGAGGGTATAATCCTCGAATTATGTTTGAAATCTCCACATGGACGGGTTCGATGTGGTCACTGAATGTTTTCTTTTTATCCAGGACAAGGCCTTAATATGGGATATCATGGCACTATGGAATTTCCTTGCCTAAAACGTTAACGCATCGGTCAGGAAGTTTCTTAGCGTTTCTCTTCTTAGCAGTGGTACATCTTCGCTTCGGCCGTTTTTTTCCCGAAATTGGAGGCTTTATTGTAAAAAAACTGGTTGTACATTTATGATTCAAAGTATTGTCCATCGCTGGCTTTCTCACCATCTTTCAAGCAGCAAACAAATCCCGCGTTGTAAAAACTGATCATCTTTTGAAGCGATCCACGAATCGATACAATTTCTTTACTTACTTTACTTTAAGGAAGTGCTTGTTTGCGTTGGATAACGCTTGCCTGTGATTGTTTCAGTCGGTTTTAACAACTCATAATACACGACGCTGAGCTCGTCCTACCAAATACTGAGCATGACCTTGGAACCGTAAATATTCGGTTTTAACGTCGATGTGGAAGCATGGCTGGGATATCCCCATAATTTTCTGCCCTTGGGATTATCGTAATGAACCCATTTTTCGTTCCCAGTGACAATGCGATGCAGAAATTCCTCTCGTCTTTACCTTGCAAGCAGCTGTTCACAAGCAAACAAACGCCGTTCAACATCTCTCGGCGTCAACTAGTACGGCACCCAATTTCCGTGTTTCTGAATCATACCCATGACTTTCAGCCATTTTTAAATGGCTTGTTGCGTCACTCCCAATGATCCTGCCAATTCTTCTTGCGTTTGACACGAATCTTGACCAATTAATGCCTCCAATTAGGCATCTTCAAAAATCTTCTCTCTTCCACCGCCATGCTGGTCTTCGACGTCTAAATCACCGTTCTTGAAGCGTTGAAACCAATCTCGGCACGTTCTTTCACTAATAGCGGGCTCACCATAGGTATTTGAGATCATTCGGTAAGTCTCAGCCGCAGATTTCTTCATATTAAAGCAGAAAATGAAAACCCTCCGCGAATGACGAGAATTTCGCTCGTAAGCTGACATGTGTAATCGAGAATAACTTTATGATGCAGACACAAATCGACTAATATTTCGCTGGCGTTATGTTAACAAATACCTAAGCTTGTTTTATGACATCTACGATCTATTTATTTCGACTACCACAGCGCTACAGCCATCTATTACAAAGCGGTGGAAGCAAAGTTGTACACCTAATAGTTAAGCACATCGCTTTTGTATTATCAATAATTATTTTGATTTCGCATCGAAGTAAATATTGAAAGCCCTTCTCGACCATTCTTTCGAGAATTCGAGTGATCTCGCCTAGATCCGATGATGCTGCATATAAACAGTTATCGTAAGTAAAGTGGCTATGGACCAGTTGGTTATTTCTGGCATGTCTGTTGTGAAAATGTTGAATCGTTTGTCTGTGACACGAACCTTGAGGAACTCCAGTTGGTCCAGTTGTAACGACTAGACTACCACTCTCGTATTTTCACTAAGAATGTTCTGTCGTTAAGAAAGGAATCAATTAAATTGATCAAAAACGGGTTGCACTCCGGGAGTGCCGGCAGAAGTGAAAACTTAAGTATTAACGTTGTGCGTTTTGGATATTTTGGAATGGTTATGGAATAATTTTGCACGAATTGCTTTAATTATCAGAATAAAAGTACTATCTTTTATGTGGTAGAATACAATATTTATTTATTGCGCTATCGTACACAAACATGACAATTTATATTACATTAAAAAGTTTATCCCTCAGAAAAATCAACTTCCATCCATAATTTCGACGACTTTTTCACTATCATTATTACCAGAACCATCATCGCCAATCTCTAAAACTGATACGATCGGTTTATGATAGCTGAAGTAAGAAACGAACAGTTTTGATTCGAACATTAACATTAAATGTCTAATAAAGACCGCATCAATAGCAGTTTTATATTTCGTTGTGCTAAGATGGCGATCATTTGACATAGTTAAACCAAATTCATTATTTAAAAATTCAATTAATAGTTCGAAATTATTTGTTTGGTAAACCTATACCGCACATGTGCTTATTGTAATGTTATGAAAATATAGGTTAATGCTATAAAGTATAAACATATTACAAATATTACATCTATAATGTGTAAGTACATATGTATCTATATTAATAATTTAGTCAAGCACTACGGTAGACTCGATCGAAACCTAATCTTGATAATAAAATTACATTAATTAATAAATGAAAATTAATTAAACCTAACCTAACCTCAATAATAAAATAAAATTATATAAATTAGAAAATGAAAATTAATTAAATTTTGATCTAGTATATTTATAAAGTACTTACTCATTTTCTTTCGCTATTTCTTCGTCACTTTTTTCATTAATAGATGCACTTTGTTCAATTTCCATATATTAAACACTTTATATACACGAATTTCACGAATAAACAACAGTGTGGCCACTACACAGACGGTCGAGCCATCAGCTGTCACCATCCATGGATGCGCGTGGCACGCTGTCACATAAACACACACGAACATTCTCGCAAGCGCCCTGCGCCGCCTAAACGAAACAGCCGGCGCAGGCATACATTTTCACCGCGCCGTAGAAAGAGAGGGGGATACTCCCTCTCCTACGCCACGCCAGCTGTCTACTCTCCATCCGTCTTACGAATTTTCGATCAGGTCACGTGTCCTGACGCGAGTTTAACATTTTTTACCCATTACAAAAAAGTGTACAACGCCGCTAAAGAAGTTTTCACTTCAATAACGTGGAAACTCAAGAAAGAAGACTTCGGTGCTAAACTGTATCGAAGGCTTTTTCAATATCTAACAAAACCATACCAACAGAGAGTTCATGCCTAAGAGCTGATTTTATTTCGCCCGATACATCAAAAAGCTGAAGGTCTGATGAATAGCTGTTACGAAACCCAAATTGAAAATTCGGGAAGATATTGTGAATCTCTACGGAGTCCGCTAATCATTTCAGGATCAGCTTTTTAGAAAGTTTTCCATGAGAGCCATACTTAAGGTTTTGAACCATCGAGTTTCATTGACTGGTCCGGAGAAATCGAATTTCCGATCGAATAGCAGTCGTAAAGCAATTTTACTCCAGCTTTCGTAGACCTGTCTCTCGATGATTACCATTTTCGCGTCAAAGTATTTCTCTTTTGGATTAGTTTTAACGTGTCATCCTCTAGTTGAATGCTTTTGAAAGATTTTGGTCTCTTCAAGACACTGCAATCTATAGCATTCGAAATAATTCCATCCCATAAGTTGATTTCGTCTTCAACTTTCTAAATCGAATCTGTTTAGTATGATGTTAGTATTGGCAGCGTTTCTAAACTTTGGTCAGTTTGCTTTATTGTATAAGAGAACGTCGTCATATGTCTTTCGGGATTAATCTGAAGATTCAATTTCGAAGAACGTGGGAAGATGTGTAGAAGAGAGAGCTTGGATGTCGGCCATCTCCGATAGATTTACATGTCCGTCACTGAGAACAATGTCTAAAACTGAGCTAGATCGCTTGTTTGAGGAGAAGGTAAGTTCACTAGGTTCAGGAAGAAAGATATTTGATTCAGGTGTTTGCTCGTGAAGAGCTCTACCAATTTTTTTAGAACGTACGCATTTCCAGACATGGTGTCTTGCGTTCAAGCGGCCACAAAGCAGATATCTCTGATTAATGCTGCTAACTTGTCAATTTTCTCTTAAATTGTTGAACTTTTTCCCTGGAAAATAAATCCCATAGGCTTTAATTTTAACATAAAATACATCCCATAGGCTCTAATTTTAACATCTTTAACATCTTTAACATTTAACATCTTAAAAGCAGATGTTTTGAATTAAAGAAAATTCCAAAGGAGGTAAGACTTCATGTTTTATTGTTTTTATAATGGCAATCGCGACCCCATCTCCAAGAAAAATTCAAAACTTTTATATTATTTTGAAAACAAACTTTAAAAAGTATTTAACGTCTACAAAATAAATTTATATGAAATAAATTGGAAGAACAAACACATCAGAAGAAAATGAAACTTTTAGCGCGACAGCACTGACAAAAAGGAAATTTCCCCAGTATAAAAGCTCTGAAATTCTAAAGCTTAACATTCGTGTACAAATTTTCTCCTGGCGTTTATTATCTGGCTGAAATATTCAATCAGCTGATTTGACTCCAATTGGGGTAGCGCCTGGTTGCTAGGCAACATTGTTTGCTGCCGGAAAAGTCATTTGATAGTGGTTGGTGGTTTCGCTTTCGGTTTCTCATCTTGAAAATGTCTTTTAAAGATGTGCGAGGTAATTTTGTGACTTTAATATTGTTTCGTTTGCTACTTATAAGTGGAATTAGTTTTGCAAAAACGTTTTGCAATTTGTGGCTTGCTAGGATTAAAAACCGTTCGTTAACGATTTATTACTCATATGATTGACGTGTTTGTTGTTATACTGCATCGCTAGCATCGTCCGGAATGAATGCGTTTAATAAATATATAAAAATTAGCAACGGTACTGTTTTCATTTTGAAATTTTACCCTTCAAGTGACTATGATTGCCTTTATTTTTGCAATATTTAATAAATTTATACTTGAAATTCGGATACTCTAGCACATCAATGTTATTGCATCATTTCCAAAAGTCGCATGTAGAATGTTGGCATTGCACATGCTATTTTCGATAAAATCTGAATCAATTAATAAGGAGTGTCAGGTTAAATTGCTTTCATATTCCGTGTCAAACGAAGGTTTCTCTTCCATGGGATAGGTCTAGCTTTAGAGAAGACCGAGGTTGTCATACTGACCAAGGAGTGGATCCCTCGTGTTATTCCCGTTCGCGTTGGAAAAACGATCATCGAGTCGAAGAAATTAATAAAATACCCTGGCTTGATGATTAACTCAAAAATAAGTTTCTTCAATCATGTTCGAGCATCAGCGGATAAGGCTGCTGCAGAAGTGTTGGCTCTCAGTCACCTTATGGCCATCACGGCGGACCAACCTCGAGTAAAAGACGTCTACTCATGAGCGCAATTAAGTCAGAGCTCTTGTACAACTTCGCAAAGGAGTAGCACTGAGGACGTCTCGCATGTGAACAAAGGCAGAAAGCTTTGCCAATAGCAACTGCTTACCGCACTGTCTCTGAACCGGCAGCACTGGTTATTTCGGGAGTGGTCCCCCTAATGCTGCTTCCTGAGGAGCGACGGTGAGGTTACCTATGTAGGGGGGAGTCGGAGAGAGAAGTTAGCCAAGAATGTGACTTTGGGCCGAGGTTCTGCAGAAAACATGGTTAGACCGATTATTAACTGACACAGCGTGTCAGCGTGTGTAAAAGTGGCTTGGTTGAAATAAAATGATCAAGAAGAAGCTAATCCGTTAAAATTTTGGTACCCACGCATATAACGATAAGGAAATTCAGCACTAAGATGAAAGGCGATGTGAAATAGCTGAATCCCAGCAAATTATGGCGTGGTCCTTTTACAATGTTGAATATTGAGGTTACCTTTAATAATAATTTCCTCAGATCTCAGTCTTATGATAACTAGGAGGGCATATCCAGTGTCAGAGGGAACCCATTTTGATCGAACGATTCCACGTGTAGAGCGGCTAGTGTAAGATACAATGGTGGCATTTATCTTGGCAGATGGCAAGATGGTCTTGTGTCCAGATTGTGGTATCCCCTATCACCACTGCAGAAAATACTTTCAAGATATTGAAACATGTTTTCCGAAGTTTAAATCAAGAACCCTATATGCAAATATACCACGTCTGTCGAAGTCCAACGTATGCTCCAGCGCAATACGCTCTGTGTACATCTGCTGGGATTTAATTCTAAGCTTCTGATACTACTGATCACCGGCGCTATTTATAAGGATGTTGAGTTGTGGTTCTAATCTGTCACTGACTTGTTTTTGTTGTTGTTTGTAATAGAATTTCCAGTATTTTTCGAGAATGAAACGCCTGGTCATTTTATTATTTCTTATACAATCAACCTAAGGATATTTTTATTTCTATTTTCGAGCTGCCGAGATGAGAGTCTGGGAGAGAGGACAATCTTCACGTTGATGTAATGGTGATAGTAAAACTATGCATAAATTTTTGAAGTTTTTGGAGCTCAGAACGTACTGGAGTCGGCTTTTTCCTTTCAGTTTTCAGCTATTTTAGTTCTGAGGTTCCCTTAAATAGTCAGCTCAGCAACCGGTGTTCGCGATGAAATCATGGGAAATGATGTAGTCAGCTGTAAAATCCTCTCTTGAATTATGAAAATACTCCTTTGAATACAGATTTTCTTGACATTCTAACCCACAAACAACGCTACTCTGCCGAGAGAATACATGCCGGTATCAGTGGCAATGGAATATTTTGTTTGGCCTTTCTGGGCTTCCCTCATATCACCTTGCAGCTCAAAATTAATTTGAATTCACGAGTTTAAGAATATCTTGACCTCCCAATAGGTTATCGCTGAAAAGGTTCAGTGATATGTTATCCTGTAGCGAATAATCGGTAGTGATCAGGGTACTAAATGGGCATGGACACTGTGGTGTTTGTTTTATAATTTCATCCTGTGAAAAAGTGTATCAAGGCGTAGTATATAAATTGTAGCTGGTTTCCTATATGCAGGAGACTAGCAGTTGTAAAAAGTACTACTTTTGCTACTCCTGATGATGGTGCAGCAGTAACTAATCCAGTGTCATATCGTTCATTATAGCTTCTGCTGCCAAGGAATATTTTGGGTGATTTGATACTACTTCGAGGTGTTTTTTTCCAATACGTTAAGAAAAATTTTTTTGATTTTGCTTCGCCTGGCCTGACCTTCGTTTTTGCTCGGGAATCCTTTAACTTTTCCTTCGGGAATCCTAAACTATACTCGGGACACACTTAACTGTTATCAGCTTGCTCAGGCTCGACGAATTCTGTATCCTTAGAGCAGGGAAGGCAACGACGTCTACCAATAACAGCCACAGAAATAGAACTGACACTAAACAGTACTCCTTAAAATTTACCCAACAATATTTAATATTTTTCCCCATACTCCGTCCCATTAGACTTATCCGATCATCTCAAAGTTCTTGGCTATTCCAAAAATTTTCCTCTTTCATCGCTCTACACAAACTACGGAGGATTGAATAGCTTCAAAGTAGTCGCTGACATTCTACAATGGCTGGTGAGTCGCTTGGAGCCGGGAGCAACTCTACCCGGGAGTACTAAAAATGAAAGTGACCGAGTCCTTTTGATACGATCAGCAACGGAGTTCTTTGTTACCAAAACAGGAGTGAAGGTGAATCCAAGAAAACTCTACGCAAGCTCTTCGGTGGCCGCTAAGGAGCTTCAGAAATTGACGAGTCTTTTGATTGCTGCTCCATCGAATGAAAATGAACAAAGCGATGAATCCTTTGTGAGTTTGGCTCCTCTCGATATCGGTGACAAAATCGATGATTTGCGTCGCGCACGCGAGCTTTCTTCTGAACTGACCAATCGTGGTGCAGCACTCTATGATTTGCTTTCCAAGGAAATGGTCAACAAGGTTTGTATAAGTCCTTTAGTAAAATTCCATTACATTTCAATTGTTCAGGAAACGCGAAGTGTTCAGTCATCACGGGTAATGGAAATTTCAACGGTGGAAAAAGCGTTAAAGAATGCAATCTCATCGGCGCAAGTCAAATTGCAGTCATCAAAAAGTCAACTCGAAAATTCCAAAGTAGAAAAGCAAGCAATCAGTTCTAAACTGCAACGTAAGAAAGCCGAATTGGAACGGTCGCGTCAGCGCCTTGATGCCCTACAGAAAATTCGTCCAGCTCACATGAAAGAGTACGAAGAGCTTGAGGACGAACTACGTGAGCTCTTTCAACAATATTTCTTGAGAATTCGCTGTCGGGATGCACTCAAGTCTCAGATAAGTTCACGAGTGAAAATTCCTACGCCTATCGCTACTCCCGTTGTAAAAGCAGCCGAAAATTCTATTACTTTTATTCCCGAAGGACTTATTGACGATGACGACGAGGAGGATGATCTTGATGAGATCGACGATGAAGAAATGGTCAATATTTCTGGGATAATGGGTCGGGATGACGCTGGTCTACGTCAACGAGATATTGGTCCTGGAATGAGGACAGAAGTAAAGCGTGAGGGCTCCCGTGTTAGACCGACTACCGGACGTATGAAGCCGCGCACTGGAACTACCGTTGGTCGCCATAAGGTTATTGGCAGTATGCTCGGTGATCCTGATGACGATGGCCTCGATAGCAGTTTAGACAGCGAAAATTCTGGTAGTGATATTGAGCTGGATGGAAATGGCTGTAAGTTACATTTGTTAAATTTATCCAGACAAAACTAGCACTAATTTCCACATATTTTTTAGATGGTCTGAATTCTGATGATGATATAAGCATTTCAAAATTGACGGGCCAAGTTACGCCCAAACCAGCACCCAAAAATGATCACAGCGATGAAGACTTCTAAACGAAATTATTTGATCAATATAATGTTTCACTTGCAATTTTTAGACAAACTGTTTAATGGTTACAATTAAAAAATATCAACACTGCTTGTTCGCCATAATCTTTCATAATATTTGTGTGAAAAAGAGGGCTCATTAAATCCCTTCCTGTTTCCTACGTAGATTCATCCTGGTTTTAAATTTACAAGTCTTTCGATACGAATTTTTTCAATGAAGTTAAGGCCATAAATTGGATTCTATTAGAAACCCATGTAATTTTTTGTGATTATGACACACAGTGCCAGTTTTTGGTAGTGAATGCTAGACACCAGTGGATATGCCACAGGAGTTCTAGTAAGTAATCTTATTTTCACTACCTATTCCATTGCCTGGCTGCTGGATGAGCAAGGAATTTGGACTAAATTGGGACCAAGCAACTCCTACAGAGGAACATTTGGCGTCTAGGTCAAAACCGTCTGCATCAACACGCCAAGATGACACTTGCTGCGTCTGTGGAGAGGAGGAAGAAACTTTGGAATAATATTTTGTTAGTTCCATTTTCTTGCAGAAGCAGCAAAAATTGAATTTCGAGAATAACACTGAAAACCGTATCGGGAATGAAAATGAAACAATGCGTTGTTATTCCAAAAACCCCATTTATTGTGACCTGATTACGACACAGTTCTAGTTTTATTTCATTTCCATGCTCCACAATCATTCACAGACGGTTCATCATCATAATCAATCACTTTGCAATGGATTCTTCGTCTACACCTGGATAAATGGATTGATAATCCCGTCACTGTCATTAGCACAAAATTTGTTTTAAATAAAAAGAGTCACCCGACCAATTTGTTCCCTTCCAAACGACTGCATAGCATCCGCTCTAAGGAACAAAGAAGCAACTTTGCTCAATTATCCTAGAGAAAGCTTTCGATTCCGTGTGAGCTAAGAGTTAGGTCAAAAATTGACTCCTCAAAGCACTTTTCACAACTCCACTGACGCGGATTATAGCCAACTTCTTAGACTCATCTAGTGAAAATATCCAATGCCTTTAGTATTATCAACATACTTAACTATTTTCTCCGGGTCATCACAACAAAAGTGCAATCGACAAACAACACAAAGCATTCTGCCCAAATTATTCTCAAAGACCATCCCTTCCACACAACAGAATAAGCGAATGACTTACATGTCCTTGCGAATCGCACGTTGCCTCTAAATTCCTAGGGGGAACATGCACGACGCGTAAGATCCAACAACAAAGTACCTCTTTTTTTGGGTTGGGGGGTGAAGACAATTTACGCCCGGAGTGTGGGACTCCTAGTAGCGCATGCTACCAGACTACCCACTAAACACCCCCCCTCCCCTTATCAAAAGACCCTAGCCTGCAACTGTTTGACACATTACTTCGGACAAAGCCTCTTTTGACTTCGCCCTAGGGGGCCGTCAGCGCGCCCCAGCGGGAGGGAGCGGGATGGAGGAAGACTGCTGGAACGGAGACCCGCCTGGACCCCGCGCCCAAAGTTATCCATGGTACCTTTTTTGCTGTAAGTATTGCCCGAGAGTAATTAGCCACACAGGTCCATATGTCGAAAGTTTTCAGCATTTCTCCGACCAGATTGTCTGGAGAAAGTTCTCCCATATCCTTCTGCAAGTCCTGCCCCATCCTGTTCCACCTTTTACAGTTGAAGAAGGTGTGACATGCGTCGTTCCTTTTCCCGGGGCAGAAAATGCAGTCTGGGGACCGTGATTTACCAATCTTGTGCAAGTAAGACTGAAAATACCCATGCCCGTTAAGAAACTGGGTAAGGTAATAATCAGTCTCACCGTGCCTTCGATTGAACCACGATCCCACGTCCCCTATAAGGCGGGCAGTCCAGCGGCCATTAGAGTCGCCTTCCCAGGACTGTTGCCACTCGAGTATTGTGCGCTACCTCTCCTTCCGGCTGACAGCTTATCTTGAACCATTCCCTTTTTTGTCGTAAATTCCCCGTCGCTCTCTAGCAAGGAGGGCGATGGGTATCACTCCTGCGATTACCAACACTGCCGACTCAGAGACGGTGCGGTATGCAGACGCAACCCGCAAAGCTCCTCGTCTCTTTACCTACGCCAAGCGCTTTCGGTACAGCTCCTTAAAATACCTCTTAATCAACACCGAAAAATGCGAGCTTATATGCTTCCGAAACGCGTCTGACAAAGGCCAATCGGCGTGGCCTTTGTCCGACAAAGGTGTCACACCAACTCAAAGTGAAGACCTCTCCCTGTACATTGATAACGTCTCGAAGCCCCTAGGAAACACTTTAAAATATTTGGGTATACAATTTCATAACTACCTCAAAGCAATCCTCATTTCTATAGCAATAAAATCGGAGCACGTTCTTATACATTGAAACTAAAATTAAGCCTTTAATATATGATTGAGATAGCTCGAAACGCCTATGGAAATGGATAACTCACCCCGAAACTATAAAAATTGAATTGGCTTCCCATACCTTCCGCCCATTAGACCGCTAAGCTAAAATTCACTTGCCTTAACATACCAAGGTGACCCAGGCTAACCAATTTGCGCCAGGCACAGGTAAGTCTCAAAATTTAACACTAAAATCAATTGCAGTATCGAAAATAGAATACAGAAATCCCACAGACTGCCCAAATCTAAAGTCAGCCAGGACTGCAACTTCCTATCTGTATCCTAATATCATCTCCACATCAAACAATTTTATATTCTTAAAAGAATCTTGAAAGAAAGAAGAATAAGTTAGGCTCGATTAAAGATAAAAGCCTCATGATCCATAGAACAGGTTTCAAAATCTGTGGTTGTCAAACATTATTCCTCCTTGCTTACACCATCTTTTGCAAGTTTCACCATGCGCTCGTTTAAGCCGCGGCCTCAGATCAGGGACAAGGCGTGCAGTCCACCTTTTCTTTGTGCCTTGCTCACAGTGCTTTTGCCAATCACTAAGAGAACGTTGTCTCTCTTCCCTGGTGATCTCTTCTCTGTTGTCTTCGGTTCTAGACGCGTTAATATTTCTGCGGTAAGTATCATCCCCAGCGATCACCAGCACTGCCATCCCGAAGACTGCTGGATATGCGCATGGTCCTGGCCTTTCCATCTGTGCCAACCGCTTTTGTTGTAACTTCTTGTTGCAAGCTTCACCCCATAGTTCTGACCCCTAGAGTAGAATCAACAGCACAGCGCTCATGAGGAGTCTTCTCCTAGATATGTTGGCACCCATGTTGACCATTAATCGAATGAGTGCCATTATACGCGCTGCAGTCTTGTCAGCTGTTGCCCTAACTTGTTGGAAAAAACAAATGCATCTCATCAGGACGCCCAGATATTTCACTGCTAATTTCGATTCCACCAGCGCTTCCCCCACTCTGATAGGCCTTAGTCTGGGGATCCTCTTCAGCATATTCAGTCTGAGTTCCGCATGGTCCACTGTGCGATTAGCACCACGACATCATCTGCATAGTCTATCAAGCGTGACTCATCCGGCAGTTCATATGAGATTTTCCACGTGTTCAGGCCAATGATGAAGCTCTGAGTAACACTTGAAGTAATTATCGTCTTTCGAGTGGTAGAGTAGGCTACGGTCAGATAGTCCAGATATATGCATTTTGGACATCCAGAGTAACTAGTAGACTGTTGAATAGCCCGTCGTGTGCAACTGCTATGCGGCTCCGCACGTTGGACCGCGCTCACCAGTTTGACGGGGGAACAAGCTGCTCTGAAGGCATACTGCCGTATCATCCGCTGCAGGACGAATCAAGTCAGCGAGTCTTCCCCTGATTAGTTTTTAGAAAACTTTTCCGGCCAGGTCTAGCATATACAGCGGGTGGTATGGAGGAACTCGGTATTCCCTTCCCCATACTAATCAGCACACGCCACGCCAACTTCCAGAACTCTGGATTTACCGTTTCGTGCAGGCATGCGTTGAACGTGCTGAATAGTAGATCAGGGCAAAAGTGCAAGACCATCTGTAACACCGCAACTAGAAACCCATCTGGTCCTGAAGCCATTCTTGTCTTCTTAGAGAAGACCGCTTTTTCCAATCCCATCTTCGTGAAAAGTAGAATTTTATGCCTGTTCCCAGGTCCGTTCTCGCTGGGCCTTTCGTCGTATCGTAGTTTTTGACACTTCCTTTGTTTTTCGGCAATTTCAAGTGACTACCAGTACACTGGGTGCTTACCGTGTCGGAATCTTTGTAGGGGCATAGAACCCAGCACAACCTGTTAATATTTTTTTGCTATTTTTAATGTATTCTTCAGAAAAACTGCATTGATTTTTGATGGGTCTTTAATGAGTCTGCTCTTTCTGGGCCATATAAAAAACTTTTCCTCGTCCTTATACAGCACTGATTGCAGACTGCCTTGCCAATTATCAGACCATGATCTCCATAACTTTCAAAAAGGGCACTCGACTTTTGTTAAAAATGTGTAGTGAAATTTGTGCAGCAAGTTCCATAAGATCCTCGCCAACAAATGTATGTTTTGGCACGATGACCCAGTTTTATGAATTTTTTCCCAGGTATAAGCGAGTAAGCAAATCCTCTTTGGCTAATTTATCAGACACTCGTAGAATATACTCTTGTGTTTCTGGATTGTGTTTGAACTCTTCATTTTCAGAGTGAGCAGTTATTAGTCTGGATTGCAAAACTGATGTTGTGTAACTTTGTTGGTCGATAAGAAGGCAAAGGCCGGATCATATCTCAGCATAAGTTAGATGTAAGCCTAGTAGAACCTAGCCTAGTTCCTCTTGATGTAGTTATTAGTGCTCTGTCCAAGATAACCAATCACAAATTAAGTATAATTTTATGTAAACGTAGATATAATGACGTTTTTCTCAAATCCCTAGGTATAAGAAATCAACTGTCAGGAACTTAAAATGACCACACCAATAAAGAATTATATAATGATATCTCTCTTTGCGTTTTAGCTAAATTTTCAGCATATCCGTGTTTTGGCAAACCTCATTTGACAGGCATTTTCTTCATTAAATTTCCTGTCAAATCAAAAGTTTTCGCAGTTGTCAGCAATGATGCATCAATTTTTCTTTTTTTTCGAGATCTTTATACATTTGCTGTTGCTTCGTTGTTCACTGCGTTTTCCTTCCGTCCCTGCTCTTATTTCTTTTTCCCTTCAGCTCTTTTAATTTTAAGCATCTCTGTCAATCTTTGTAACGTGTCACACGCACTACATCTGGCATCGAAAAGGTAGGTAAAAGTTTTTGAATCCCCATCACCAATAATATACGAATACTTGGAAAAGTGAAGTATATTAGAGTTTTTGAACACATTTATAATACGTTACACTGTCAAAATTTTAATTTTATTTATAACATTCTTAACTTCATAACGTTTCAAATTCGACGTGATGCATTTTCACAGACTTCACATGTTGTACACGGTTTCGATGATATAAAATAATCTAATAATTTTTAAGGATATTTACTAATCAAAGTTGAAACGCCAACAGAAGAACTGAAGCAGCGTTTCGACCAAGTGCCGTTTCATAAAACGGTCAGTTGATTGTCGGGAAATGCTTTTTTGCGATTTTTTTTTGTTTTTCTTCCTGACCAGCTTTCTTAAACGTATAATCGGAACAGCTTTTGATGCAGTTTTCTAAAATGAATGAAAGTCCCTCTGCTTAAACTTGAGGTTAAATCCATAGGCGCACGAAACAATTCTAATCCACTACAACCAACACCGTTCAGCCGCATAATGAAAACAATACGACGTTTTATTTCATATTCAGTGTTTACAGCTATCTGTCCTTCACCAAAGTCACATGTAATATTGATTTCGAATTCAATTCCAGGAATATTTAATCTATTAAACTTGATATCTTTGTCACACGTTTTACACGTTAGCATTCTCAACTACACGATAAAAACAATTGAGAATACGAGGTCTTAGTTGATAACTATTTCGCAGATGAACTCTTAAGTGCAGTAGAGTTTCCAGTAGTATGTTGATTACCGTTAAATTCTTGGGGTCTTCAATTATTTTTCAATCTATTTATTTTCAATATTTTACTGCCTTTTACGTAGCGTGGCATCTAATCGGCACACAAATATATAGTTGATAACGTTCAAATATATAAGGAGAGCGTATGAGATAGTCAAACATATTATAAGAGAATAAAAGCGGCATTACAGATACAAATACAGGGAATACAAATACAGGGAATACAAATACAGGAAAATACGACTTTGGCCGGCAGCTGCGAGAAGTCCGGAAGAAACGGAAGCTTCAATATTAGCTTATCTGCCTCCTTGATATGCTCGCTGTACCTTGTCTTGACGGGCCGTTTTGTTTGTCGAATGTACGCTGTTACACTCGCCCACTTCTGGCTCGTGGATCCAGCTGTTATGTCAACTTTTCGACTTGTCAGAATTTTCCTGATCTTCCCAAAGATCTTTGAATACGTAATCGTTGCTGGTCAAAATCGTCGAAACCGCATAGTCAGCTGTCGCTAAACAAATTGTAGAAACCAATCACGCAATCAATTGGGATCTATATATAGATATCAGATCAATCTATAGATAATACAAGAAGAAAGCAACAATCGAAAATTGGATTTGTATGAGAGCCTTTGGATTATTCGACAACTAGATAACTCGCGACTCAACGAAGATGTAGGCAACGGGTGTTCGTGGTTATTGGAGCCAGTCAGAAAACTATAATAAACGAATTTTAATTAGAAACTAATTATAGTTATAATAAAAATAATAAAAGGGGTATTTTTATGAATAATACCCAGGGGTATAACCATGAATATAATAGATATAGGTATAAGGATATTGTGTAAAAAGGAAACAGGTAAAGTGTAAGGGATATATAAAAGCCCAAAATCTTTGAAACTAAACCATATAAACAACACACATTGAAGAAGGCGAAACTCTTACCTCCGAAAGGCAAATATCGGAAAATATTATTTATGTGGGAACATTATTAGCAATGCTTGCCTATGTTGGAACATTGCAACATAGCCGTCTAGTCCGGTCATATCTGATGTGTGAAGCTAGGAGAGAAGGTCCACTAGGCAAGCAGATAAAACGATAAGAGGGCTCTGCTTCCATCGAAAGAAGTTGATAACAGAACCCTGCTATTAGTCATAAACAGTACAGAACGCGATAAGGTTGAGATGACTGGAGGTCCTTATGTTTATCGTCACATATTACATACATAACAAGACACTCATAAGGAACACATTTCGCATAAGGATTTGTGTTATTATCCAGAGGGAATCTTTATCAAGCAAATGTTGACATTTGCATTAAAAAACATATGATCCGTAGTTTTGCCACCATATTGGAATCAAACCGAACGCGACCTTTTGTAAATGAGAATGAGTTATTTATTTATTGGCTTAAGTTCAATTTATTTATTATCTGACAATATTTTATTACCTTTGCTTCAATTCTGGTTTATTGAGGCAATTTCATAAGACTATTACCAAGTATTCCCAGAGCGTATATAAGGGTGAGTTCATGGTAGTCCCAATTGTTTGCCGGCCTACAGTTACATATATAACATATTTGGATCTACTTGTAACGTTTATTTCGAGATGCACAGGTCCTCTATAATCCTTTACACATCTTTAGTTTTCTTCCACATCAGCAGCTCCGACAGCAGAGCAAGTCCGAAAAATGTGGATGGAGAAAGTGGAGCATTTGTTTATGGAGGAGACTATCAACAATCAGGAGGCTTTGCTTATAACAATGGTCCGAACCACAGTGACTTCGCTGCAGGGGAAAACTTCAGTGGAGGGTATGGCGTCGCTGGGGAGATCAACAGCAATAATGGTGCAGGATCTGAGGATGATAGCGGTTATAACAAAAGTACAAGTAGTGAGAGTGATATTCCCACCTCTACTGAAAATAATAGCATCAGTAGTAGTGCTGATCCTAATGGCAGTGAAACAGAATCAGGAAGTGATGGTAACTCGAGTTGGAGCAGCACAGGAAGTAACTGGAGTAGTGAAGATAGCAGCAGTGGTGGATCTTCAACCGCAAATAGTGATAGTGGTGACGGAGGCATGATTTGGGGAGCATCAGATAATGGTTGGAGTGGAAGTAGTCCTTATCCTGATCAAAGTGATAGTAGTGACAGTGATTCAAGTTGGAATAGTGAAAATAGCAGCGATGGAAGATCTTCAAACGAAAGTAGTGATAGCGGAAGCAAAAGCGGAAATGGAGATATAAATTGGGGTTCAACGGATAATAGTTGGAGCGGAAATAGTGATGATGATAGTGATGGTCCACAATCGTCAGAAAATAATGACAACAATGTAAAACCGGGCCAAACTCTCGGTGGAAAGAATGGATCGTCAAATAGCGAAGAATCTGGTGGAGAATCCAGCGTTTCGAAAGGAAGTGGAGACAAGGATGATGCTAACGTCAAACCTGGATTGACACCGGGAAAGAAAGCTGACATGAACTCTGAAACTAGTGCATCAGATGATGGCAAAGCAGGTGGCAAGGGTAGCTATATAAGTGAAAAGTCTCATGCTGGATTCGAATATGTAGAAAAGGAAGCAGTGGTAGTGATAAAAATCATGAAAGTAATGGTAAGTATGATCTCTTTCCCAATGTCTTAAAGTTTCCGAGATTTGCGTGATCAACTTTTCATTAAACATTGCATTTTCATTCTTTGACGCAATAAACATAAATTTAATCTCACAAATCAGGTTACATTTTTTAGCCTAATTTTAATTTATTTCAGATTCCGTGCACTAAAGAGCAGGAACATCTTATGAGCAAGATATTTGGTAGCTTTATGGGAATCTCTAGCTATTATAATAAAGCTTGTAGCATTTTTTGATTTATAAAAATAATTAATTTAATGTTAAATCTCTGTGTAACATGATATCAGTTTTGACAAAATATATTTTAACTGTTTGATATTTTGCTTACTCATGTATATGACAAATAAATAATCTTATAGTTTGATTGCTTATTTGCTGTCATTCTTGCGGTTCACATGATCATGAAAACATGAACCAAGATACTATACTAAGCATTCTATGACCAATAATTAATATTTGTTTTTGTCCTCAAAACGTTCCGTCGTTCCTTGTCGCGTTTATCGTTCAGTTTACAGACACGTTTCGGCTGTGCGCCATCTTCGGTGTGATGTTCCGTTCTGATGGAACGCACTACTAAAATTCCAATCTTTTGACGGAAATTCTCTTTCAGCACAAATCACGTTTAACTGTATCGGCTTTAACGAGCTTATTTTCAAAAATATTGTCTTGGCGTTTTCACCAGATATTATTGAAGTTTCAAGCAGCAAGAATTGAGAAGAATCAAAAATTAATTTGTTGGGATCTCGACATAAAATATGCTTCAATGTTTTTTTTCGTATCACTCGTGCACATTAGCGAAACGTCAAAGTGCCAAAGGACAGCGGTATTCATTCTCTCCTACGGATAGCACCTGAAATTAGACGAAAAGCAGTCAAGTCGAGTTGTAAAAAAGAGAGAGGTGCTTGCGTAGGTAAAAAAGTTAATGACAATTGAATGAATCTGCATCAATTTGGAAGTGCCCGCTTTGTAGTGACCGCTTAAATACTCCACCATGATGGCTTTTGTTCGGCACATTATATTGAAGTTTCGCAATATTCTTCCATTAAGTGAGAGAAAACTGTGCGAGTCCAGGGCAGTTGTTTAAGCCAATATAGGGGTGGTATACAATATGGCCAAGAAGATTTACCAAATCCTGTTGCAATAGACAAACTTAAATTCAAAGAAATTTAAACTACCGAATTCGGACTCCAAATTCCAGCAGCAGTAACATGAAGTCATCGTGACTTTTCTCTCTCGAATCGTATTTTCATACACAAGAACAAAGATAGGTTGCATGGTGCCCAATATGGTTTTGGACTCGTAGTACGATTCTTACGATTGATTAGAGATTATTCCTGATGACGTCGTTTTCCCATTATTGGTGATGGATGTGTGTTTTTTTATATTTCCTTTTCAATTTCCCTGTAATATTGCTCCTTGATAGTTCTTATTTTCAGCAAAAAGTCCATGCGAATATTTCTGTTCGAGTTCCCAAAAATTGCTGCCATTATTCCCATATTATCCTATTAAATGCTTTTCACTTTTTTCGGAATAGTCTCTAGTTTTTTAAATCTCTAGTTTCTGGGTTCTATAAACAGTGACGAGACTATGCAAAGCCCCAATAAATTTCGCTTACAAAGGTCCAAAAGTTTTGATATGTATCCGTTTGTAGTCTTTGGTCAGCGATCGCCGGACCTATCGGGAAGTGTACGATAACAATGGTACCTTCACATGATGAACAAATACCTAAGATGTTAATAGTTAAGAGCAGATAGTTAGGACATGAACCTTTTTTTTAAGCAAATCAGGACCTAGAGCTAAGGCGTTAGACCGCTATAAGATTTTCATAAAGTCCTTTTTTTTATATTGTTTTGAAATTGTCATGTTATGTACAAGGGACGGTTTATAAGTCCGCGGCCTAAGGTACCTAATGAAAGAAAATAAATGGTTTCTGTTTTTTATTTTTCAATATAATCTTCCTCAAGTGAAATACAATTCTCACATCTCGCATACAATGCCTTTGACCCGCCCAAAAATTATTCTGTATCTTTCTCTTCGATCAACCGCAGCTTTCATTTCGTTGTCATCTGCAAATCTTCGGGCCCGTAAGTCCTTTTACAAATTGGAAAACAGGAAAAATCGCTAAGTGCTAAGTCTGGGCTATATGGAGGGTGGTCAATCTCTGAGAACCCCGCATCTTTCAGGGCTTGCTTCGCAACATGTGCCATGTGAACGGGTGCGTTGTATTGCAGAAATGGCATCCGCGCGAACCTGGGTCGATAAATTGGCGTAATATTGGCCATTTATCGTAGTTGCCTGGGTAGTTAGTCGATAAGCAAAATTCCCTCGCTATACCAGAAAACAGTCGCCATTAGCTTGGACTCCGACTTTTCCAACTTGTATTTCTTCGGCGGCCATTCTCCTTTTTTATCCATTGCATGGACTCTTGTTTGGACTCCGGATTATATTGGCGAATCCATGTTTCATCTACGGTGAGTATCTGTTGCTAAATGTCTTCCTTTTTATCGTCGACTAGCTCCAAAAAATCTTTGTAACTTACGAGTCATCGTTACTTGTGGAGCGGTGTGAGAATTTTCGATACCCAGTGCGCGCTAATTTTTCTCATATCCACATGTTCATGTAAAATTACCCAACTCGTTCTTTGCTAATCTGCATTTCTTCAGCAATCTGCCACAATTTAATTCTTCGGTGGGGTAGAACGAATTTTGCGTTTTTTTGAACGTTTTCCTCGGTCAGTACCGGCCAAGTGACATGAATTACAAGACAAGTAACAACAATTACTTATCGTTATGCACCATAGGCCACGAACTTTTCAGCCGCCCCTCGTATGTATATGTCATGTAAATCTGGGCACGTCGAAAATGATGTCTCAAAATTGTATGATCGGGAAATATCTATAGTAACTTGTTTTTCAAAGTGCTGCCGGGTAAGCAGTAATCCTCTTATGAAAGGGACGTAGAACGCCTTTTCATCATGTATTTAACTTTATTAAACTATATTAAATGTATTAACCGACTGCTTGTTTCATCTTCAGAAACTTCCGTTTCAGTTACTTTTGGGTGAGACGAGACACACGAGATTGAAGTCATATTAAAGTCGTTTCTTTTTTATCGATGATTTTGCTATTTTTTTCTCTTATTCTGAGTATTCTTGATTCGTTTTTGTGATGACTTATAAAGTAAAGGGTGTTCTTTCATTGGTTTAGAATTTTCAGTTGCTAACACTTTTTAATGCTTCGCATGGGGTGACAGCTGTCATTCGTTTCATGGTTAATTCGGTTTGTCATTTTATCTTAACAAGGATGACGACCGAGGTACGGCTACAAATTGTGCAGATTTTTTTCGAAAAATAACGGTTCTGCTCGAGAAACTCACCGCACACTCCGTCAATTTTAAGGAAATCGTCTATGAGAACAAATAATTCGATTAACCAAGATTTATTTCCACGCCACGGTAACTCCCACTGATAAGACAAAATCAGCAAGATAAACGGAAGATGATGTTTCAATGTTTTAAATGGTTAAATACACCCTTTATATTGGCGACGTTGATTGTAAGGCTTTTAAAGGCATTAATTATGCTAAGCGTTATGAGAATGTCCCTGTTCTCAAGAAAGGTCTACACAACCGCGATTTTTTTATTATTCAAATACAGAATCATTAAGTTATAAAATTATGTTATAAAAGTTATGTTTTGTATTCAATTATGTGTACAATAATCTTCTTTCAATGTAAACTCGATTATGGTTTGATTTTCTGGAAACCCCAGAAAAATTTTCCCAGCCTCGAAAATAGCCTAAGTTCTTACTATCTGCTATCTACTAGGTTTGTAAATAAATGAAACTCATATTCGTTGAATATAATTAACATTTATATATTTGTACGTATGATTTACAATTGTGAATGTATAATAAATGATTTATGTTAATCCATAACTATAATATTATAAATCTACATTTATATATATTTACAACAAACGTTTAACCCTCGAATCAAATCATTCCAAGAAGTCAAACATATTTATACAGAAATCTCTTGATCACCATCTTTCATAGAATCCTCTGAAGAATAGCTGGTATGACTTCCGTTTGATTGTTCTTGTTGTTTCAAAAAACTGTCAGCGATAGCACGATCCAATCCAGTATATGTGAACGCTCTGCGATTTTCAATTGCATCTGATTCTGATCGACGTCGTTGCCTTTTGCTAGCCTCATTCTTTCCAGTACGACGTTGTTGTGTTAGATGCTGGCAATGTTTGCCCAATTCCGAAATAGGTTTCTGTGTTGAGCGCAATTTGTAGAGAGCCTTAATTTCTTCGGGGTGTAATGGAGCAGTGGTGGGAAGAACTTGTACTGGAAGACCTCCATATGGCAGAGACATTGATCCTGGTATCATTGTTGGAGGGATCATAACGCCGGGCGAAGGACGATAACCAATGTGAGGCATAACCTAAAATGATATTAAGACAAATTAATTCGGTTGTATATATACCGACTTGACTGTCAATTTTTTGATATATGAGTGTTTTACAGAAATATTTAGGTACAAAATTTAAACTAAGAATTAAACACAATACCTATCGCACCCTCATCGAACAGTTGCGTTTAAACTATAATGACAAGGACGAGAATTCTAGAAGGAATGGAGTAAATTATGAAAACGTTTTTAAATCTTGATCAATCAAATGCTGCATATGTGCAATTTTTGTTTATTTTACTATTGATAGTGCTCAAAAGGATTATAAGCCTCAAGTGCTTCTTCCCGAAAATTTCGAATTATTTAATTATTAATATATGGTTGATATCAATATATTTTCTAGTCATTAATATATTTTATACAATTTGCCCAAAATAGAACGCACACTTTTCTGTAATGCGAAAATAGAATACCTATAAAGGCCTACAATATTTTAGATCTATCGGAAAGTTATGTGTGGTAGTGTCACTTCAAGTTTCAATCCATGTGCACATGTTGGTTTGACACATCTATGACTATCTATCTCTCTATCATTGCATTAAAACACATGTACACTCCTTAAAAAAATGAAATCTAGATGTCTCATGTCATTATTAAGTGAGACGCGATTATAGAAACATGGGCACTAATAAAGTTCATTTAGGCCACTGTATTTTGTACAATTTTCAAGGAGGAAGGAATGCTACAGAAGTGTGTCGAAATTCAGTGAAAGTTTTTGGTGCACATGCACTTTATGATAGAACTGAAGAAATTGTTCGAAAAATTTGGATTTCCAACCATAATGAACACTAGGATTGATCTTTCAATATTCTAAATGGACGCCACATCATTTTAGTAAGAACAATTTAAAGGAACGAGTCGTCATATGAATATCATTGCTTGCTCGGTACAAAACTGAAACTTTCTTTGACCGGATGATAATTGGTGATGAAAAATGGATTACAAACGGAAATATCGTGAGGAATAAATAATATTGTGAGCCTGGAGAGCCTGCCTCTTCGGCTTCTAAGCCGAGCATGAACATGCAGAAGCGACTACTGTGTACACGGTGGGACATCCAAGGATCAATTGGAAGGGGAACCACCATCAAGGGGAACATCCAAGGAACTTTGGAAACCTAATGAAAAGCTGAAGTTGGAGAGATACTTCAAGCAATTAGATGATTTAAATGAAGCAATAAAGGAATAGAGCCAGGTGATGTTCACTAGGAAGGACGTCATACAATTTCGTCATCAGGAAATTGCAGAGCTAGGCTGGGAATTCTGTCACATCCACCATACTCCCCAGATCTCGCACTCTCCGATTATCACTTGTTTCTCTCTTTGTAAAATTTTTTACAGGGTGAAAATAAAAAAAACTGAATCCTTCATAAAACTGAGTTAAGTTCTTCGCCTCAAAAAATAAATCATTCTTTAAAATGATATTTACAAGTTTCCCTCACGCCGACAAAAGTCATAAGAAACGTTGAAAAGTTGACTCTACAATGAATATTATGAAAGTTGTGTTTTTTTTTTCAATTTAAAAACGAATAAATCCTTTCTGTAGACCTAATTACAAAGGCAGGAAAGCTCTTTAACTTAACGTTTTGTCCTTTGTGAGTATTTAAATCTGTTAGGTTACTTCGCCTTTCAGCTTTTCTATTTCGCATCAACTTGGAAAGGAGATCGAAATTAGGTCAACTCAACGTTATAAGCCTGGTAGTGAAGCCATTACTGCTCCGATGCTCAATCCATCAATGTTCAGTAAACTAACACACACCACTGCATCATTCTTTTTCGATATATCTTGTGCAACCTCTTTACTGAGCTTAGCCCTTCGGCATGTTTCGATGCCAATATACCGGCTCATGCGTACTTATAGGTCCAAAAAGTTCGACTCACATCCAAACAGACATGACAATAAGTAGGCCAACTCGTCTAGAAAATTCGTATGGAAATGCAGATACCACCGTCTAATTTATTCTAGTTACTATTAATCATTATTTATTCGCCGGGATAATAATAACAACAAGGATGTTCACTTAATTTTAAATATATTTTCTGGCACTAAGTTACAATAAAATTATTGAGGTATTATTAATATTTGGATATCCACAGTAGTTCATATAGTAGCATAAAGTTTTGAGTGTTTACCAAGAATCACAAAATTCACGAGTGGCTTTATGATATGAGTGTTGAATTACGATGAGTGTGTGTGAGCGTCGTGACGTGTCACACAATGCATATAGAGATCGATGATCTTTTTGGACCGTCAGCTGGTCCAGGAAGTGTGGAAGGAGACTGTATATCTCCCTCGACTGCAACTGAATTTTATTAATCTCGTCTCAGCGGTGTCCACCTGTTCCGGCTGTGTGTGTGTGTTGCGCGCGGTTACCCAGCTCATGCAACACATGGGTGTTATTTCTGACGAATGCTGGACGTAGACTGTGGTTGCAATGTTCACTGATTACAATTATTAAAAGAATTAACTTTACAGATGCAAGTTTTGTTGAATTATCACGCTTTTTCGTCCTGAAACACTATAGATACTACAAATAGTTTCGCGAGTGTCAAAAAACGGCCTAACGCGTTAACATGAGTTTAGGGAATGGTGGCAGCACGCCAGAAGTTTTATTTCATGAACTGCAGGTGGCAGTGTATGCATGACAGTCTAGTAGATACTGCCATCAGAGTGGACGGCGCGTAATCTAATGAATTTGAGTTTTTAACACACCACGGAAATTTTTGTAAGCGTCGGATTTTTACTATTTAAGTACACCTAATGCGTTATTGCGTAAAGTAGATCATGAAAAAAGGAGGAGCTTAGTTAAAAAGAAGAGTTCCAATTGTTTTAAGTCAAATCCTTTTGACAAATTCTGGTGTATAAAACCATCGGCAACATATTTTAGTTTTTTTTTTAGTAGGAACATTTTTGTTCCTTGAAAACCAAAGACGTGCAGGATTGGCTTCTTCAAGTTTTTATTTGTTGCTCATCAAATCTAAATGCTACGAGTTAGGAAGGAAGATTCGCAAACTGATGTGTTTCAAATATCATGTCATGTATGGGAAAAATTCTAGTCGTTCAAAGAGGTCAGTGTAACATAATGTTTATATGAAGAAGCCAAACTCCTTATCAAAAAACAAAAAAAAAAAATCTTTCCTATGAAGCTGAGTCAATATCTTGGAAAGCCTGTCTATTAATATCTTGATACAACTTTGAATGATAAGTCTATGTACAGGTGGTTTCAAGAAAAGCACCTCTTGATACCAATTGGTCAAGAAAACCTTGTTAAAAGGAAATTTCAATCTTTTCAACAGATGGTCGCAGGCCGACATATGCTCTTCTTATGGAAGACTGATATTGAAATTAAAAAGTGTAATAAAAAAGAAGCAGCAAATAAATGTGCCCCAGTTGGGGTTGATATGCGAGGGCTGATTCCAAAGTTCTGAGAACTTAGCTAACATTTTTATTATTTTGTTAGTTTTCATCAATATAACAATGTAATATTTCAACATAATCTTCATTTAACTGAATAAATTTATCCCAACAAAAAAAAATAATATCCTTAAGCCGTTCCCAAAGAACTTTTTCAGTGTGTCCTCTTATTTATAGCTCGTTTTGATCAGATAAACTTTCAAATCCAACACCCCGTAAGGGTTTTTTTTCTAAAACAAGATACAGATGATGATCACTGGATGCCACATTCGGGGAACAAGGTGGGTGTACAAGCAATACCCATAATAAATCGTTCAAAACATCCCCAGTTTTTTTTTTGCGGTGTGTGGTATTGCATTATCCTCTTGCAATAACGGTCACTTATGCAACTTTCCAGACCGTATTTTGACAAGTGATTTTCGCAATGGTCCGGATAATAAATCAGAATAATATTCTGCGATAATTGTAGTACCTTGCGTCAGATAATCCACAAATATAACCCTTCGCAATCAAGGTACAATAAGGATTATACATAGAATAGTGAGCATAGCATTACACTAAGCATTACCTTGCCAACAAACTACAGACAGGGAACCCCTTGTCATTCTTCAAGTTTGCACCATTCTCTGGATTGATTTTTAGTCTCAGTATTGAAATAAGGAATCTACGTTTTGTCATTGGTTGTTATTCGTTGCCGAAATTAATCACTGAAAGGAGTAACAGCTTTTGAAGCTGAAGAAAAGTATTAGACATACTGAGTTTCAGTTCTGGTCCCAACAGCCTTGGCACTCAGCGCGTCGAAACCTTGCTAACGCTCAGACAATCATGCAAGATGTCATGAACTTTTCATGTACTTATCCCTAGGTGCACACTTATTTGATTCCCTTTTCTGTAGGTCTTCGATGGCAATAAAGATTCTTTCATTTACCGACGTGCTTGATGATCTTCCGCTTTTAAAACGATCGATCGGTAAACACTACTTTTTGATTCTGCAGGCTTACTAAATACTCCTTTCAGACGATGAATAATTATTGATGTTTTCAAAAAATGTCAAAGAACTCACTTTCAGAAAATTATTGCTTGTTAAAATTTTGCTGCGTCTTCCATGGTTGCAAAAACTATGAAAACACGTCATTATCAGTGGAATACCTAAATCAGACTGAACAATATTGCACTAGGGAGTTGCATAAATATGTCAAGTCTTATCTGGCACCAGTAACACTGCCTGTAAATTCTGCGTAATTTAATTATAACATAATTCCCAACACTTTGGAAACATCCCTTGTACATAAGCCATGTACATAATCATGTTTTATGGCAGAATAAAGAAAGGTGTTGAAGATATAGAACCATGGTCTTCCTCTTCGGTTTCACTATGTTTAGAATAAACAAATCCGAAAAAAGCGATGCAATAATTAGAGACAACTAATTGTCAATGCTTTCTGCATGAATAATAAGGACAATGTTAAAGCTATTATTTTTACGATTCACGGAAACTCCAGGCAGGAAGGAGTCCTGATGAGACTTGTTCCTCTTAAAATATTTGATAAGCATAGATGATCAGTACATTGGGCTTCATTTATCACTATTGGCTCTCACTGAATTAAGGATTTTTTATCCCTATACAGAGACTTTCATTTCTGTCATATGATGGGGAATTTAGTGTTATAAAAGAGAGCTCAGTTGTGACAAGCTGTATCTAATTGAGGTTGTCAAAAAAATTACAAAACATTATAAATTAATTGTTCATAAAATTGTGTCCTCAGAATCATTAAACATTACATTAAAGCGTAGTTCATAAAATTTAACCCATTAAAAGTCACCGTACTTAATTGAGTGCAGCCATATTTTTAACTGTAAATTATAGATCACAAAAAATTTTTGTGGATTGTCTTATTATTTTACTTCATCATAGTGCTGTTCAAGTGTATTGAGAAATATTACGCAGGTAATGTGACTTTTTGTGATAGGAAGTGTCAGTTGAAGTTGGGTCATTGAAACACTGTGCAGTTAAGTGAATTACTATAGATATTTTCAAGTAATTACTGCTTATAAGTTGGTTTTTTCATGACAACCAGGGACCAGGTGGTACCAGGCACAAGACTTGCCTGGTACTATTGAGGTATTTATGAATCGCGAAGATGGTAATAGCGAAGATAGTGAACCATGACAGTGATAATGAACCGCTGGCTTAAAAAAAATGTGGCGGAAATGTACGTCTGCATACACTTCAACTTCTCAGAATAATTCCGAAGTTTGTGATAAGAAGAGAATCCTAAATCCGATACAAATATTTGAAAATTTTTTTAATAACGATATTGTTGATATGATTACATCCAGTAGTAACCTTTACGCAAATCAAAAAATTGAAAGAGTTTAAAATTTATTAAGAAATTTGAAAAAGTTTTTAGTGGTCTTGATGTTATCTGGGTATCACAAACTACCTCGATAACCAATGTACTGGTCTTTAGACGAAGATATAGGCGTGGAACTGGTCGGCAAAGTCATATCGAGGTATAGGTTTTGACATATTCAAAATAAAGCTTCATCTTGTAGATAACGAATTAGCAGCAACGTCAAATGACAACTGAATTGTACACCAACTAATCATGAAGTTTTTTCTGACAACAAGCTACGATCTTTTACTGGATTTGAAAAGCACAGGCTACCGCGCTACGGGAACTAAATGAAAAAATAGGACTAAAAAATGTCCACAAACTAGCACAAAGGAAATGAAAAAGAAAGATCGTGCAACTTATGACTACACGTTTGAAAAGGAAGATGAAATATTATTGGTAAGGTGGAAAGACAGCAGTGTGTGTACCATGGCAACCAATTACGATAGCATTGAACCACTAGAGGCTGTCAAACGTTGGTGTTCAATAAGGAAGGAGAAGACAGACGTAGTGATACCACAATCGTTCCAAATTTATGATAAAAATATGGGAGGCGCGGATGAATTCGACCAGTCTGTCTCATTGTACAGAATTGCTGTTCATGGCAAAAAGCGGTTGTAGGCTTTATTTACATACATGTTAGACATGGCTATTGCTTATTCCTGGCGTAAACATGTAATGAAGAATGATACTCCTATTGATCAACTCATGTTCCGCCGTCATATCACACGATATTATTTACGCCAAAGTGAACAAAAAAAAATCGCGCCCGGCTGCATCAATTGTGGGAGGCCTACGTCAAGATGGAATCGGACACTATCCCTTCAAACTTGAAAATATGCTGCGATGCGTTCTTTGTCATTCAAGGGTACGCTGGCGATGTAGGAAGTGCCTAAGAACACTTTGTGTCGAAAAGACGTGTTTTGAAAATTTTCATACTTACGCGGTTAGTGTACTCATTTAAATACACCCCTGTAATTCCCTGAACACTATTATGTTTGAACTTTTTTATCAACGTTTATTTGTTGTCATTTCAATATGAAAATAAAGATTATTTCAAAAAATTCTTGGTGCTTTTCATTTGACTTCTAATGGGTTAAAACATTTGTATTTCATGTGAACCCGGAAATGTGGAGAATAAGGAAAGCCCGTGGCGACGAATCAAAAGGTGTCCTTTTCCATAAGCAATTAATGTACTGTTCGTTACATGTAAACTTTCCATCATAGGTTTTTGATCGGACAAGGATAGATCCTATCTGGCAGCATTCCAATTTCTTCTTGTAAATCGGGTTAGCCTTCTGGGTGGGCTGGCCTAGCAACAAAGCTTATCCTTGAGAAAAGGTTTCAACAAAGAAGACTGTAATTGAAGATATCAAGAAAATTTTTTTTTAGTTTTATGGTAAAACATTGTTGGTCACGGCTGAAGAATGTGAAACACAGGAAGATGACTGAGAATACTTATTGCTGCAGGCCAAAAAGTGTTTATACTCACAACTGAAAATGAATTTTGTGTTTCATACAGTCCATTTTAATTTCTTTTACACCAATTACAAGAATATTTCTTCATTGTTTTTTTGGAATGTTTTAAAGTCCGAAGTAATATTTATAAAAACAAAACCAGGTTCCTTTATGACTATAAATTTTATTATTTTCGAGTAAATACGTATTTCGGTGGTGACATACCACCTTCTTCAGTACAACTAACTTATTAGTAACAAGTCTTTGCCTATTTATATACAGAAATTCTACCTACTTTCAAAAACCATATCTTTTAATTTACTACAATTATTTCCTGCATGCTCACTAAGACTTTTTTCCACATGTACTTTCCTAATTTCGATATTTTCAACCGTATCTAATTTGCAGATTTTATTGACCTCCTTAATGACCCCTAAATCATCGAAGCTTATGGGGTGACCTTCTTTAATTATATGTTCTGCTACTGCCGATCTTATCACTTTTTTGTTATTTCTTCGAAGTTACTCCGCCTCCTTCATGCGTTCCTTGAATCGCACTGATACCAAACGTTTCGTCTGTCCAATGTAGCTTTTTTTACATATCGGGCACGTAATCCGATATATCCCACTTTTTTCTTGATTACGCTTTTTATCTTTTTCGGAGCATAGAAGGGTTCCAATTTTGTTCCTCCTACTAGTGCCTACCGCTTTGATGACATGCTTTGCCAGTGTGCTAGCTAGAAAACTAGCCGCATACAGTAGTATGGTACACCGCTTTCTAACAGTCCCCCTAACCTACGAAAGGTGTAACATCGAAAAGGAGCATACAGTTGCAACAGCAGAAATAAATGGATACGGCAGACAAGTTATTGAAAACATGATCAAGACGAAGAGGGAAAAACTAGCACGACGAGAACTCTCAAACCTCTTCCCAGCTAACAAATCACTCTCAACTCAACTCTCAACATACGAATAGAATATCCATACCATATTCACACATGTTCGGTAGTCTAGCATCCAGATATGATGTTACAGCAATCGCTGATGAAGACCGAACGATCATGGTCGAAAATCGATTCCGCGAGGTAAATAAAAACATAAAATTAAAAGGAAGGTTTTGCTTTATTTTTAGCAAAACGATTTTATGAAGATGGAAGCAATTACAAATAACAATAAGATATTCTTATTTTAGAAAGATGGGAAGAGCTCAAGCTGGTTTCGAACACGCATCCCTGCCGCTTCCATCTTTCTAAAATATTAATTAACTTTCGAGATATTCGACAAATTTGATCAGAACTTCCGCACCCATGAGTCTTCGCTGAGTTAGCTTAGCAAAGGTATAAATCACTTACAATGTTGTAAGTGAAAATGGAAAAATTGATCTGCCAAAAACTTCTGAAAGATATTCTTACTCAAAAATTCGAAACATTTGACTTTTATTCAATTAAAAAGGCTTTAAAATCGTATTTAGAACACTTCAGAGAATAATCCTATTAGTGGCGGATGTAAGATTTTGCAAATATATTAACGTTTTTCACTAATTTGTGCACGTATTTACCCACTCATATAGCTTTCCGTGTGGAAGTGGATTAGCTTGAAATTAACGAACAAATTAGGTATACATTTTCAATAAAGCTTCTATTTGTAGTGAACCCAAACTGTCCCAAAAAATACTTCCCAAAAAGCAATTCTACCATGTTATAGAGAATAAAGATACAAAATGTTGCAATTAACTGAACGAAAATCAACCCAATCTCTACATCACATCCAATTTGATGCTGATTACGTTTGGTTCGACTTGACTCCTTCTTGATCAGATATAGCAAAAGTCCCAAGCATATCAGCAGGAACAAATCTACCTATGCCACTATGCCTACAATTACTCTGCAATAAGTCATTCCCCTTGGCGCCCTACCAGCAACACCTGTAGCTCTAAAAATAATTATACTGTCTGCAAGTCTCAGTGAAAGGAAAATCTCAGCTGAATGTTGAGCCGGTTATAAAGGAAATAGTTTCACTCTATCAAAGATTGAAGTATGTATCTGTCGACCTATAGCCGTCGTAATGCATATTTCCTTGTATAAAATAATCACACGCTCAATTTAATGTGCATATTATCATTGAATCCTGACCAGTAATTTATTTTTGCCTTGCTGAAGTGTGAACGATAGTGCAAATGCATTATCTATAAATTCTGATAGTGCTGTGAAATCAAGCAAGGAAACAATTCCTCACGTGAATCGCCTTATGCACAATATACGCTATGGTGTAATAATTACGCTGTGGATTGGCAAAAGGTGTAAATGAACACTTATATACTTATCATGAAGCTATATGTGAATATTATAAAGCTATATAGCTTAATTGTGCAATATACTTAGATATGAATTGCTATAATTTGGATAAAACTTGTTTAAATGCATTAAGTATCTGTTTGATCCAGCACATAATGAACCTCATTATGCAATCGACGTTCAAATGCTAAAACAGAAACCGAAAAACTTCTATGTACAAATCTATGAATTTACATAAGAGACACGTGTCTTAATAGCATATCAAAGTGGGAATCACATTAACATGACAGCATCCTCTTTGTTCAAGCGTGTGAATTCCAAGTGTTGAAGATGACTTACCTCCCTACAGAGCACTCAAAAAATAGCGAAACAGGAACAGGTCTACCTTTACCAGACTATTTACGCTCTAAGTATCGGACACTCAGTGGCAAAGCCTGCTTTACTATTTCTAAACACTTTACCTGACATTTTGAGAACTTGGAAACTAAGAACCAGGAGCAGGTTGCGTCGTAGGCACTCAGCTATTTGATGCTGTGAGACAAGAATAAATCTTTAATCTTTCTAAAGGGCAGATTTCAAAAAGGCTCTTGTACAAAAGATAACCATGTTGAGTGTGATGAAGAAACCAAGGAGGGTAACCACGACCCAAATCATTCAAATCTGAGCCTCATACAGTAATTGCTGCAGATTAAACGATCAGCGATACCACTTCCATATAACTAGTGGAACCAGACTGCTCTAGTGGTTTTGCCACTGTCTTGAAAGGGAGAAAAGGATGAAGGCACCGGACATGAAAAACAACTTCAAATCAAGGCCGAATTAATGCAAGTAAAAATGAGGAGGCAGCATCGAAAAAAGGAGAAACATTGGGCAATAATACGATAGATAGATAGAGACAAAGAATCTGAGGATATCTTGTCTCTAATATGAAGAGCAAGTGAACGTGAATTTCCTTATGAAAATTATCCTTATCCTTATGAAAAAAACCTGGCGTTCAGAATTACTAACCCATTTTGACGTGCCTGTAAGAAGCAACCATGCAATAAGGGTCGAAGCTGGAAGGTGGAATAAGGAACAACACTATTGGCATAAAGAATTGAGTACTGATCATTAAAAAAGTCCGAAATTTTTCTGCTAAATCTGGCAACTTATATTCAAGCATGATTGCTGGAAAAATATTATTGTCGAATCGAAAGGATACGAGAACAGAATTTCTAGACAAAGAAATTGAGGTAAAAATATTCTGATTTCAGGCCACCATTTTTTGTTGCAGCAAATCGAGTTGTGGGCCGGAGTTCTGCCAGGGCTTATTACAATATGTAATGTAAGGAGGGCATGTGACAAATTGTAATTTATTAATTGACCTTATCAATATGACGACTGAGATTATAGTTTACGAGTCGAAATTTTCGGGTTTAGTGCAAGTAAATTAAACCACCAATCAGTGGATCTCAATACTATTAAAATGCAAGTATTATATGTATCCCAAATTACGTAGGTGCAATGGCTAGGGAATATGTAGGAAGAAGCTCACAGTGGAGAGGAGTATTTTCTCCGCTACTGTGATGGCTTACTTTGTGAATGCACACTGCTATTCACCAATTTTATAAATTCGAGATGCATTAATTTTGCCAACCAGATAATGGTTGGATTCATATGCAGTGTCTTCTATTCACGTATAAGTATTTCTGTTTTTCCCGGCTTGGTTACTCTTGAAAGCTCCATTCTCATCCATTTCTTTTTTTCCAATGAATTTCTTTATACGATATCATCGTAATTTCCATCTACTCATATCTGAAGATAATTGGAATAATTTACGAACAGTGAAGGCTTTCTTTTCATGTCATCAGGATCTTGAAAATTCGTATTTTCGTGTAGGTTGTGGCTTTTCCTTCGCAAATTACTTGTAGTAAGCTAAAATAACTTCTTGATTTTATATCATAAATGCAATTCAACTATGGAAACTTTCATGATAATGAGAAGATTTAATCAAAATTCATGAAAAACCACCCACAATAATTTCTTCCTATTTTAACGAGTCCGCCTTTATTTGTAGTTAAAACTCGATCAAATCAAATCACTCACTATCCTTGGTTAAAGGACCGGAAAAGTATATCCCAGATTGGGATGGTTGAGCATGAACAATTTTGTTTTAAATTCAATTAATTATTTTGTTTCCGCGGTATTGAACAAGAAAAACTAAAAGAGACTAAAAGAACAGACCAAAAGAAGCTATTGTTAATGTTAAATATTCTTATCAAGTGTTTAACGCCAAAGTCAGATCGTTATCCTTATTCAATTATTCAAAAATAAGTGAATAAGGAGTATTTAAAGTGAAGTTAGCTGAAGCGTAAGAATACACAGCGCCAATACTTCGAACAAACTCCCGGTCTTAAGTGGAATTATATTTGGATTGGTAAAATTCGTCTCATTTCCGCATAGAACAAAAGTTCCCCTCTCAATGCTTTTGCGTAGGATCGCTATACAAATAAACATTTAGTTGTGCCGTTTCTGTCTCTGTCTGAAAGCAGTGGCTCAAGAGTGTTAGCGCTGTATGTCTCTATTCTGTGACTGAAGTATTTAGGTGCAAAACAATAAGCAGAAATAGAAGAATTTCCTGCACTAGTTCTTTATGCTTTGCAACAATGAAAACTGTAGAAAACTAGGTATTGATTTAAAGGCGCCAGTTTTTTGGGTTTGATTCATAAATAGGCCTTAATCGATGTAAGCTATCCAAATTAGTGTTGTGTTTGTTACTTAAATGCATTCATAAAGGGATATTACTTTTGTGATTGATATTTATTTTAAAAAAGTTTACGATCTATTAATTCCATACGCGGTCAAATGAGTGACAACTCTCTAATACCATTCCCTTCTCTACTCATTTACTACTCTAATTATTATAGGAGATTTAGAAGTTGAATGTTAAATTTCAAATTTCATTAGAAATTTACGACGATATCTACATATTCAACAGATTTTCGGAAAACTGGCAGCGTGTTATCCTACTTGAAGTATTTTCCTTAAAAGGTGAATCCACATGTTGTATTATTATAGTTTATTTGTTGATTCCGATTTAGGCTTCACGTAGTTTGGAAACTACTACTATACTTTACTATACAGACACGAGTTAGTCCAAGTATACTCCTCTAACTAATAACATAATAAATCAAGTACCATCCAAATAATAATGGTTAAACATAATTATTTTACGATAAACCATACCCCATTTCCTGCAGGTACCAACATAATAGGTCTCGAAGAGTTTTGTGTGGTACCACCTTTGCCAGGATGGTGATGTTGATGATGTTGATGGTGGTGGCCTCCATGTTTTGCGGTATACATCCACATTGCCATTAGTTTATCAGCATTTTCCGGTGGTATCATCTGCAGATAAATATACATTGTTCGTTACACAATTTCGAGGAAATATAGCGAATTTTGCAGCAGCTCATAATTCACTCTTTGCAATGGTTAATTGAACACCATAGAAGCACGATGCACTTTTATTTATAAACAAAAACAGAACTTACCTTTCCTCTGGCCTGTGTTGAACGATTCAACGAATTGAAATACTCTTCAACTTTTTGCTGTTCACTAGCCATTGATGCATTATTAACGTTAATAACATTATCAAGCATTTGCGATGAATATCCCCTGGGAAATAATAATAGAAATGAAAGTTAACGAATTATTTTGCCTCGAATGGAGAAATGAAAGTTATTGTAAGGTCCGAACGAAAAAAGAAAATTGAAAATAAATAAGAAATTAAATGAATGTTACGTGTAAAAAGATAATAGAATCCAGCATTAGTATACAGTAAATCTCTTTGCAAATAGTAATTAAATATGTATTATTTAGTATCCAGTGAAGTCCGTTTTATTATTTATCATTCTCATGAATATTGATTATCATATATGTACGTTTATATTATTTAATTAAACGCTTACCACATGTCTGTTTATACTAGTCATCGTTTAAAGGAGTTAGCGACTATTTAAGCTTAGAGGTAAGAACCCCCACAGGACCATGCTCCCAATTAAATTAAAAATGTTTATAATTTTTCTTCAGACTAAGCCTCTCAATTTTTGCCTAGCAGCCCCTTAGGATAGAGAAATCCTTATTACAGCAGGGCAGTCGGAATTGAGAGGCATTACTAAGAGAGTGAGCTCCAATCCTGCTGCACCGACAAGCGATGGAAGTTGTCTTTTTTAAAGAGAAGAACTACCCACACGAAGTGTGATACACAGTTCCATTTATCCTTTGACGGCAGCTCCTTTTGGAGCAAGTTAACGTTAGTGAACTCATCTTTACGATCCCGTAAACGATCCCTCAGCCACCTTCCACACGTAAATAAGCTGTGGTAGGCGTTATCCGTGATTCCCGGGCAAAACAGACAATCTGGAGACCGTGACATTTCTTTTTTATGCTGGTGCAACCGAGAATACGATTCCAAGCTCAGATGCTGCCTCAGAAGGTTATTAGTCTCTCCATGCTTTCAGTTGAGCCACTGCCTCAGACCCCTTATTAGGTGCGCAGTTCACCTGCTTCGTGTTTCGTTTGCCCATCCTTCTTGCCACACAGCGAGAGTCCTTCCTCTCTACGCTCTTGACGTTGTTTGTTTAATGTTTTCTTCCCGACACATTTAATAATAATAATTATAAACTCTTTATTGTTTCTAAGCATTGACTTAGCTAATATCTTAAAGTGAGAGCTTTTAATTTGGTATTCATTGCATCTACGTTATTTTTTGTTTGTTTGTACCACAAATGTTTCTTCTTCATATGGTGTATTTATAATAGTAGAGGAAAATTCAACAAAAACCTCTTTTAAACTGAACTCTAACTTAAAATTAAACTACACCTACCTATGTCAAAACCTATTTACATACTATTTTGGATCTTAGTAATTACTATCAATACTCGGTCGAGGACGCATAATCTATCAGATTGACGTTTTAATCTAAATCCTGAGTGCTTGAATGTACGGACTCGACGCGTGTTCTGCCTTAGCGAGGAGATTATCTCTGCGCGAGAGCGCGTTTTATTGATAGGGCTCATAATAGCAAACTCATGTAATTGAGCGATGAGAAATAAAAAGGCTGATTGAGCGCCATTTTTAAGTACCTGTTTTGAGTGACTTGAAGCTTTGATTTCAAATATTTTGCGCATTGGCTCCAAGTAGGCAATCCGTACGATATCATAGGCTGAATGACCATCTTTAAAATTACTATCTTATTCTTTATGATAAATTGAGACCTTTTGTTGAGTAGTGGATACAGTTCTAGTACAGAGCTTTAATGCTTATTCATTCAATGTGGTCTTTGAACATGAGTTTCTTGTCCAACATTAGCCCAAGGTATTGCAGATTTTCGGACCATGGTATGGTTTGTCCTAAAAAGTTGATCGGTCAATTAGGCAGCAAGGAACATTTAGGTTTTTTTACTGAAAAATATTGCCTTAGTTTTGTCAATATTGATGCTTATTTTCCACCTGTATAAGAACTGATACACTTTTTCAAGCATTTTCTCTGAGTTAGCTGTTATGGTACTTGGGTGAGTTCCTGAAGTATAAAAGTAGGTATCGTCCGCAAAGGCAGCTATTGGACAGTGCTCGCTTGTAGGGAGATCGGAGGTATAGATGTTGAAAAGCGTGGGGCTCAGACAGCATCCTTGAGGAACACCAGCAGGGATGCTTCTTACAGTAGAGAGGTTATCTCGACTCTTTACCTTAAATTATCTATCTTTGAGGTAGGAAGCTATCAAATTACGTAAGTATCTCCTTTTATCGAATGCTTTCTCAATATCAATGTTGACCATTCCAACTGATTGTTTACGTATTAGAGCCGTCTTAATGTCACTTGAGACGCGAAACAGCTGGTGCTCCGTTGAATAGCCGTGTCTGAAACCAAACTGAAATTTAGGAAGTATGTTGGCATTTTCCACAAAGTCTGTTAGTCTTTTGAGGATTAACTTTTCGAAGAGTTTACCAAAGATTGACAATAGGCTTATTAGTCTGTAGCTATCTGGCTCATGTGGATCCTTCCCAGGCTTAAGAATTTGTAATACAACAGCTTGTTTTCAGGCGAGTGGAAAATAAGATATTTTGAGGCACGCATTAAATAAGAGGCAAGTGAGAACAGAATTAGGAATTTCATCAGTCCCAGGAGCTGCACGATTCTTAAGTTTTTTAAATTGCCTTACTTTATCTCTAGTCTTGATGTAGACGCCTTGATGTAGATACACTTTGCAGAGAGGTATCTATCATCGTTTCTGTGATATTATTGCGCGTTTTGTTTGAGATGTTGTGGTAATTATGAAATTTATCAGCAAGAATTTCTGCTTTTCCCTTACAAAAGTAAATCTGCTGGGCACTTGCGTCTTTAAGTGGGTAGGGGAGGTTGTGAGATCTTCTTTTGAATATTTTATTTAAGCCCTAAAATCCCCCTGAGTTATAATCCAAGCTCTGAGCATTTTATCGAAAAGGAAAAAGGAAATTCTACTTCTTCGTCAACCTCTTGGAGGTACTGATTAGATCGCATTTGAGATTAAATTGATCTATCTTCAAGGCAACAGGGATTTCAAATGGTGTTTACTTCCAGAGATACCATCTTTGAACAAATTTATACGTTGGAACATGTTGAGGGGTCATACAACGCAACTAAGTCAATTTTTATTCAATTTTCACTTGACGTACAAAACGTATTTCAATCCTGAGTCACCTCTTAGCCATTATACAAGATTATCTGAGCAGTTGCCATTTGATACAAATTACAAATAATACAATTAAAAAGGAAGCATGTGCTCAGGATGCTCCTTATTTGATCCAGATTTTTGGTAAAGCATATAAAATCGATTACTGTGAAGACTACAAAACGAGATGTCAGCTGTCATGATCTGTCTTAATCGCCAAAGCTCGTCTAATATCAAGTTTAGTAATGAAAAAGGTTGCAGCTTATACCGAAGCCCATGGCTTTGGACTAATGATTACTACTACAAAAATAGTTATACTGATACGGAATCACTATAAAGTAAGCCCACACCGTAGTTACTATCCAGCACTAATAATTCGATGAAATTCAAAGAGGGGAGCATGGATGAATGGTAGATTTTCTCTCATTTTTGCATAAAAAAGTATACCCTTCTCAAAGCTTTTGAGTGAAAACGCTAAACAAACGAAAATCAGCTAGTACTGTTTATTTTTCTTTACAAGAAACCGCCAGGGAATACGAGTACAAAGTGGTAGCGCTGTATGTTGTGTCACGAAAGTCAAAGGGATGAAAATTGAATGAACGACTTTTTGTCATTCTTTGTCAATATTGGTTGTCATTCGCCAATTATTCACTGTAGTTGGTATAGATCACGCTGAGAAACGTATGAATGTCACCCAACGAACATTTAAAGCATCTTCCTTTCGATCAGAAAGAGATGATTGGAAATAATCACGACGAAAAATTCTTTTGGTTGTCACATTGTTGGTTGAAACAAATCAGAACCTGGAGGAATAGAAAAAAAGAAAGGAAGGTCAAAATAAACCGAAGGAATAATAGCTTTTGAATAGAAAAACTAACCGAAACTTTGTTGATACGTCGGCTAAAAATGAAATCTCCAGAAATAATTAGCAATGAAATTTTGCTTGGCGCATGTCCATATTACTTTGGCTCTTTCGAATTTCAGAAAATTTTATTTGCCACTCAAAATCTTCGTCATGAAGTGAAGCTTTCTTTTCAGTGTTAATTTAGGTGGGACGGTTGCGAAGATCGGGGATCTTAGAATAAAACTTGTTTCAGAGAAAATGAATCTTTTAACCAGAATTAAAGACACATCAAACGTGTTTCCCACATAACGAAAAGAAACACCTTCTCCCTAACAAACAAAAACATCTAATTTTATCTTTGTTACCCAGACACATAGCCAATCATTCCCATTAAGAACATATTCAGACTTATTCTAACAAAATCAATCTTCACTGTACTAAATAAACACAAATAGACGATCAAATAAAAATAATTTTTCTTATTACTTATTTTATTTCTATAATTTATTATATTATTATATTTTTTTATTATTTTATTATTACTAAAAGTTTGTCTGGGGTCACTAGACCCCCTGTGGCTGCAACAAGTTACGTTTTATTCTACCCGTTTATTTTCACCTTCTTTGTATATTTATTTATTTCTTTCTGAAAATTTCAATTAGATTACGTACGGGAAAACAGATTCTCCTATTTTAAATTCATTCATGAATTAATTTTAATTAATCTAATTTCTAATCTAAATTCTAATTCTATGGCATTATTCAATTCCATTCTATAGCAGAGTTGCATCAAATTGTGATCGATCTTGGCTTTTTTACTTTAATATTTTTAAATGTTTAGTTCTTTACTAAAGGCTGCTAGTAGTAAAAAATGTTATCTAAAGACACATTTCTCAGTTATTTTATGATTTAAAAAAAAATTAAATAAATCTTCTTCAAGTATGCAGTCTTCATAAGTTCTGTATTAATGTTCATTGACGAATTATTTCCTCCGATAAATCTGTTGTTATATTTTTGATTTTCCCATTTCCACAATCCTATACTCGTTATTTTAAAGATATACTCGAGTTGGCAGTGCCTTAATAATTCACCACTGAGAGCAAGAGTTCGTGGTAGATTAATTATACGAGTGTCAGTTTGACGTTCAGAAGAAGTTTTGTGTGTCAACGGCAGCAAAGTGCGATAAGGCTTTGCCGTATCTCATTGTTCAGCTGTTTTATTCGGTAGTAAACGTACCGAAAGGGGCAAATGACCTGAAAATTAACTTGCCTGCCTACACCTTTGGAAAAAGACTCTATTGCGGCAGCTGAACCGCCGAAACTAAAGTGGAATGCTACGAAAACATGCTCGTGCGTGACTGCATTACGATCAACATCAAAAGTGACTCAAGCTGAATAAATCGATGAAACATATTCTGCGGCCGCAATGCAATTGTAGTGATAAACAAAAGTGTGGACGTGGAAAATTGACGGTTGACGGTAGTTTTCCGTAGTCTGTTTGCGCAATGCACTCTAGATGCATTTCAAGCTGCTTGATTGGTTTCGACTAGTTGTGTTGGTTTTCAGATTGTGAAATTTCATGTAGAGTGCAAATCGCGGTCATCGCAAAAAAAAACAGCTGATATTTGTTGCATTAAAAGGAAAGCTTCAAGATGTTAGCGCGAATAAAGAAGAGTGTTCTCACGGTGGTGTCCGCAGACATTCCGGCGCTACCTGAAATGCCGCACACAAGGCAGCACAACAGGTCATTGCCCGACAAGTTCACATACGCCCGGCCTGCTTTTCTACAATTGTTGACATACGACGAGCTAAAAGCGTCTGCGGATCACAATGTGCGTCCGATAATCGTTCCGCGAGATATTTCCATATTGCCATGGAGTACAGGCTACGCGGAATGTGTGAACTCGGGCAAGTCGGAGTGGAACGAGGATCAGGCAGCATTCTGCAGGCAGGTGTTAACGCATCCCAGTAAGCAGCATCCAGATCTGCCCTACACATACTTTGGAATATTTGATGGTCACGCCGGCTACGGCGCAGCGCTAGCGGCATCGCACCAATTCCATCACATTCTCCACGAAAAACTCGTAGATGTCATTGATATGCTAATGCCTCGCCAGGCATCTGGGCCCGTAAAACCTGATGTCCTTCCCAGTCCGCTGGCTTTTCAGCGTTCTGTGTCGAAGGACGAGCTCATTATCGGTGCCTTGGAGAGCGCGTTCATTGAAATGGACGCTCTTTTGGCCGAGGACCGTGATAAATATCGAAATGCTGGAGGTTGTACAGCCTTGGTCGCTCTCTTCATTCTAGGAAAGATGTTTGTTTCGAATGCTGGTGATAGCCGGGCTGTGCTGTGCCAGCGTATGTCCAATGAAGTACTTAAGTCTCACACGTCCAACATTTCGTCGAGCTTGTCAAACAGCAAGGATGAAACGGAGTCGGCAGATTCCAAGTGGGACGATAAGAAACACATGCATATCTTCCCCATTCCTTTTTCGCACGATCACACACCGGATACTGAGCGTCCACGACTCATGTCTACTGCAAAATTAAATCCAGGCTTGATGGGAGGTGAATATGTCGCGATGGAATACGCCAAGCGGCCTGCGATTAAAGATCTTGGTCAGAGGATTCTTTATCGACAAGGGACGATGAAAGGTTGGGCGTATAAGACGCTGACAAGGGATGATTTGAAGATGCCGATTGTAATCGGAGAAGGTGAGTGTTTGTTATTGTTGCCAACCAGAGCTCGTAGTGTTTGCCAAGGAAAATTTCAAATGCATGTAATTTAATTAGTCGAAACTTTTATCGACGCGTGTTTGCTGAGTTGTTAATTTGATTTGCAGCTCATTCATTGTGCTGTAAGCTAATAAGTTAGAATGTATTCAAAATTAAATTATGTAAATGAAATCCTAACGACTTCTGATACAATTATAATTTATTATGTAAAAAATTTTTGGCAAAATTTACCCCCACTTCTTCCTACCAACCAGAGGGTTGCATTGGCTATGGTGCGGTGCATGTTGGCCATTTATTCACAGTAACAGTACTTCAATGTACTTAATTTTTGAATTTTTCGAAGCACTTTTAATTCTCATCTAAAAAGTGTGTTGTTTGTAAGACAATGAAACACACGTCTCGATATGTTTTTATATGATATGAAATTGCCCTCCTCTGCAATAATGTAGAATTACATCCCCACTAAGCATAAATTCAGAACACAGATTCAATGGAAAGTGACATATATAGATCCTATACGAAATCCAATCCTACTGTTTTTGATGCATCTTCTTGGGAATGGCAGGAAATTTCCTCCAAAATGGGTCCTATTTCGGGCGTCTTCCACTTTTGATCTTTGAGTACGTTATTTCCCAATATAAACTGTCGTGTTTCATTTATACATGCATCAAGATAAACAAACATATTGTGACATGTTCAAATAATGTCACCAGCAACTGTAGTCGTCTTAAGAGAAAAGTCGTAAACAAGTTTCAATTACCAGCCCATCGATAATTCTCGAAGGCATAACATAAACACGTTGCGTGAATTGAGTACAGCAAATACGTGTGCAAATGACTCAGCGCGTAAACACGAGAACAATCCACATGGAAGATTCTGGATTGATTGGTAGTTGTATAAAAGCGACTACGAGGAGCGGCGAAGAAAATCTTGTGAATGAGGTGAAGAAGCGAGCGACAGTGCGCGGTAAAAGTGAAATAAAATCAGTGAAAATCGATGAAATAAAATCATATTCGAAATTAAGTAGCAAGTAAAAGTGACTGATTAATTAATGTAAAGGTGAACTCATAAAAGTGAATAAGTGAGATAGTGATTTCGTAAAATAATTGTAAAGTTCTAGTGATTTTAAAAATATTTTTCTTTCATTCAAAGAAAACGGCGACTGAAGCTCATCGAGAGGTGCAAAAAGTTTATGGAGATACTGCTGTAAATGAGACAACGTGCCGTGATTGGCTCCGTCGCTTCAAAGACGGTGATTTTGGTGTTTAAGACCGTTCGCGTTAAGGAAGACCAAAAACCTTCGACGACGCTGAATTAGAGGCATTGCTCGATGAAGATCCGTGCCAAATGCAACAGGAGCTTGCTTCAGTATTAGGAGTTACCCGCCACGCAATTTTCAAGCGTTGCATGCGTTGGAAATGATTCAGAAACAAGGAACTTAGGTTCCTTATGAATTAAAGTCAAGAGACGTTGAGTGTCGTTTTTTCGGCAAACAAGGAAGGGGTTTCTTCATCGCATCGTTACGGGTGATGAAAAATGGATTCATTATAGCAACCCAAAGAGAAGAAAATCATGGGGACTGCCTGGTCATGTTTCTACGTCGTCGGCTCGGTTGAATATTCACGTTGCGAAGTTTTTGGTGGGATCATGGCGGTGTTATTTATTGTGAGCTATTGAAACCGTACGAAACCATCACTGGGGAACGATATCGAACTCAATTGTTGCGATTGGGCCGAGCACTGCGCGAAAAGCGGCCACAATACGAGCAGAGACACGAATAATTCATTCTACAGCATGACAACCCTCGGCCTCATGTTGCCAAACTCGTTAAAACCTACCCCAGCCACCATATTCCCCAGATATTGCGCCGTCCGATTATCACTTATTCCGTTCGATGGCACATGGTCTGGCTAATCAGCAGTTCTGCTCGTATGAAGACATCTCAAAGTGGCTTGATTCGTGGAGAGCCTCATCAAAAGACGAACACAACGTGACGGTGGTCGAGCTCTGCCAGAAAAATGGGAAAAAGTTGTCGCTAGCGATGGGCAAAATTTTGAATGATTCATTTTTAACCATTTGTTCACAATAAAGTGGCAATTTCATAAAAAACAGCGAGAACTTAGTTGCGCACCTAATATTATATCGATCAAAATTAAAAGCGTATCAAGATGAACAAGATAAATAGGGCAACTATGAACATTTCAATATTCGGTACCTCATTTACATACAAAATTTTGTAGGAAGACGCTCTATAGCGATTAGGGGTTAATTTTTTTCAGGCGAATATTGAACGGTTTGATTCGGGAAATACGAATTCAGTTTTTTTTCTACAAAAAAAGGATTGTTGTCTTTTAATTTTGGGACATTATGTTGGAGATGACGTAGTTTTCCTGGAGTGGTGTAAAGTTGATCTGGAAGATCTTTCAGAATTCCCTCGATTGGTGCCCCTGGGTCTTGCGTCCCACTTCGCAAGGAGCGCTGACAAACAGGTCGTCAGTTGTAACCAATAGCGAACTACACTCACTCACTTGGAGTCTAGTTCCCTTTCGCGGGAATAACGCTTAGACGAAGGCTTGTGATAATCTTCTTCACATGTGAAGAATTAGCAAGAAAATTCACGAGATTCCTTAGTTTTAAAATATTTGCATAACTTTTCAATAGATATCATCGCGATATCTTTTGACATAAATGCATAAGTAAGAGTAATACATTCATCCAAGGTATAGCACATTCAACCAAATCGTTCAAATTTTGATATCAGTTAGACAAGCCTCCAGTATGCTTGCTGAAATTGCAGTCAAAGAGCGAAGAATCAATTTTAATTTGGATAAATGTCGAATATTATGACAAAATTTAATGACAGCCAGCTGAATCTGCAACTTCGAGAATCAAATTGTTTTTTAAATTAATTGGCAGTTTGATGTATACAGAGCCAGATTGGAATCACAATAAAGGTCGCAGAATATCATGAACCGATACAGTCAAAACACCTAGAAGATAATAAAAAACAGAATCACAACAGTAGCTGACGAAGTAGTGGAATGTAGAATGTATGACCCTGGCTGATATGACGGCTGGTCCGATAAAGAAGTTCAGAAAGCATTCAACAAGAAAATGGGGCATATGGGGAAGCACAACATACAAAGCGAATACTAACGACGTTTGTAATAATAAAAATGATTAGTATCGCGTCCAATCGGGTGAAATCGATAACCGTTAAAACAGTGATAAATTAAACCCAACAAAAATAGCGAAACGCTTATGTTGAAGTTTTCCGTCTAAATTGGCTTAAATCGAAAAATAATGGAAAGATCAAAGTAGATAAAGGTCATACTTCAGAGACCTTTTAAACTGTGTTTTTAGGGTCGATCCGACAGTACCCGCAGACGAATTTGATAACCTGCCTCAACTTACACCCCTTCCCACTTGCAAAACGCAAAAAAGAATGTAACAAATAAAAAATAATGTTTAGGAAAACACGCTAGAACAAAAGTGGTTCAAGCTCATCAACACTTCCTGATCTCAGATATCACAAGATATCATCAACGCTTCAGCCAATTATTTTGTTCACTTCGTAGGAAGTAGCAATAACCTATTATGTGTCTCCCACTCCCTTTGACGGATCAAGCTTTTATTATGATTTTAGTGGATATTAGCGAAAACCCTAACATTTTGGCACAACTCGAGCACATAAACCTAACTGAGGCGTCAGATATCGACCCCCGTTTTAGGAAGATGATGACAGGGCAATCTATTTCCGAAATAGGTAGGCGCGAGGCTTTGGCAACTTTGCAGCAGTGACTCAGAGACTAATGGGTTCAAAAATCTATTTAGGAGTTATCCCATAGCATATGGAACCATGGAAAAATGATGAAAGAATGGTCAGCAGGTGTAGTCTTCTCTATTCACCAAAAAGTTGGCGAATTTATACATGAGTTTCACTTAGATATTTCTGTTTTTTCAAGCCCAGCAAAATCTTCACATAAATCAAAAAGCTAAAAAACCCGTTTGAAACGAAAGACGAACTGAATTATGGTAACATGCTTGCTCCTCTTCTGTTTAATTTGCGATTTGAGCGCGTTGTCGGGAAGCGGGAATTTTTGAGGTGACTTTGACTGCTAGATTCGATGATTTTGACGTTTATGGATTAAGATTATTTTCTAATTGTGTATTGATCCTCATGGTACAGTCCAGGTGGTGAATTAGTTAGGATACTAATCCAGATGCAATGTTTGACCCTCATTGGTGACAGTGATGTTTTTGAATTAGTATTTCTGGTGTCGGCGTGTCAACGCGCTGATTTTGATATGTTCTCTCGGCGTAGTTATCAAGGTACATCTTTACTCTTAGAATAAAGCGGGTATAAATCTGTCTCACGGTGCAAGTTCTGTAGGTACAGAACTGTTGTGCTACAGCAACATCAATAATTTTCCGTGTAAGTGACTACTTTCTACTACTTTATTTTCTGAGACTGACTGAGAATCTTTCGGAAGGGGTCTGTTCTGTTTCTTCTGTAGAATTTTGATTTTCTCCGCAATATTTTTATTTTTTACGAAAGGAATCTTCACTAGTATTGCAATTCAGACAATGTTCTGAATATTTCGTTCTCGTTTGCTGCCGTTCATAGCAGTAATTGGGATATTATGTGAGACAACACCCGGTAGCATAATAGTTTTTGCGTATATTATAATGAGTTTTGACTATTCTCTATGCATACGTTTCCTGTCTTTAAGCCTAGAATCTCTGGCTGCCGCAAAATTTTTATAATAGAGTTTCCAGTAATGCAAATTCTCTACCCTTTTCATTCATTATAACGCTGATGCAATTATGTGCATTTTTCAATTCTATAAGAACTTCTGTCAGGACAGCAACCAAAAAAAAAAAAGAAACAAAAATTTGGGAAAACTGTTATCTAAAAAGCTTATCCAGTATCTTGGTAGTTTGATATTTATTATGAATTTATCCTGCAGCTGAATTATAATTTGTACTGTTTCATTTTGTTGACTACTCCCTTGGTTTTGTAGTGCTTCCTTTCGAATGTCAAGTCGCTTTCTATCATGCACAGGTAACACAGCTGATTATCTTTTAATGACTTTTTCCGCCAATGCATGAAGTTGTTTTGCTTTAACTAACACTCCGTGAATTATGTCACACCGAGAACCTAGCCTGGAACTGTTTGTCACATTACATCGGACTAGGCCTCTTACGTCTCGCCTACCGGCACCTTCGGATTGGAGAAACCACTCCTTCAGCAGGGATGGACAGAAAGGAGAGGGATTACTGAGAGAGTGAGCCCTCTTCCCTCTGCGCCGACAGGCAATCGACGATGTCCTTCTTTATAGTGAGAACCGCCCGAGCGTAGTGCGACACACAGTTCCATTTGTCTTTAGACACCAGCATCTTCTCCACCAGGGTATCTGGAGAAATCTCCCCTATTCTCTCCCTGAGATGTACACGTTGTCTCACCCACCGTTCGCACGTGAAGAAGGTGTGGCAAGCATCATCCGCAATCCCCGGGCAACACAGGCAGTCTGGGGACCGTGATTTTCCCATTTTGTGCAGGTAAGACTGAAAACACCCGTGTCCGCTGAGAAGCTGTGTCAGATAGTAATCAGTCTCGCCATGCTTTCGATTGAGCCACGGCTCCAGGTCCCTGATTAGGCGCGCGGTCCACCTGCCTCGTGTTTCATTTACCCACTCTTCCTGCCACAGAGCGAGAGTTCTTCTGCTCTCCTCGCGTGAAACAGCCTCTCTACCTTCTTCTCCCCTACACAGGTAGAGCCTCCTCCGTTCCTTAGCAAAGAGCGCAATAGGTGTCGCAATGACCAGCACTGCCGGTTTAGAGACAGTGCGGTCTGCAGACGCAACCCGCAGAGCACCTCGTCTTTGCACCTGCATCAGTCGCTTTCGGTACGACTCCTTACTGAGAGCTTCAGCCCGCACCTCGGAGCCGTATAGGCACACCGACTTCACTGCGCTCATCAGTAGGCGTCTCCTGGTCGCGACGGGTCCCCCAATGTTGGCCATTAGACGGCTGAGCGCCGATACTCCATCTGCGGCTGTGTTCGCTGACGCTCTGATTTGATCGAAGAAGCTCATCTTCGAGTCAATCATATTTGATCGTCTTCTTGGACTCAATGGTCTCTGCGCCAATCCGGATGGGTATAACTCTGGGGATCTGCTTTTTGGTCAGAATGACAACCTCGGTTTTTTCCAGCGCTAAGCTGAACCCACGGTCTGTCATCCACTCGCTCACTCGACGCATTATCATACCTAGTCTGAGTTACGTTTGCTCGACAGTGCGTCCGGCGCCTAATGCCGCTACGTCGTCAGCATAGCCGATCAAACGCGACTCATCCGGTAAGGGTACCCTCAATAGCTCGTCGTACGAGACATATATAATATTATAACAATTGATATGCAACATGTACCAATTTGAATGCAATATAAATCACGCATATACAAGCTAGACGATAAAAATAGTTTAAGTTTTTTTTTCTACGAATGTGTACATCTGTTCATTCATTAATTGATCGCATGTCCATAGAGTATAAGTGAAATATCCATAAAATAGCCTTAATCAAATGTATAAACATGCTTTTATTCTATTATGGTAGTAACACAGTTCTTAAAATTCATCTTTTACGCTACATTTCCTACTCTCTCTCTCTGGCCTATCCTACTAGTTGTTTTTAAAATATCCCCCAAATTAGAGGTCAGAAGAAAAGCTTCCTGAATGCGAAAGTAAATCCATGCATTATCAATAACAGGAGGATATTAATTTGTGAAATATACACGAAGTTAATTTGATTTTCTTCTAAAATTTTATAAGGTACTTTGAAGTCTTCTAGATAGAGGTTTGAGTGCTTGTTATCTTCCTTTTGCATATCCAAGGACGTGTAGTTGCAAAGCTTTCCTGGGTCACGGGAGCTTAGTATTTATTTTTCGTCCTTCGACTTTGTAGCGTTTTGATTTAGCATCAGATATTATTTGTTAAAACGAAATTGAGCCCATACGTTATTTATTATGGAAATTTTGTATTCTAATAAAAATATTGATACACGTTACCAAGCGGGAAAGCAATAACTGCGCATTGTATTCAGCTTTGGATTATCAGTAAATGGGTTTCATTAGATTCACACTTCTATAGATAAGATAAAAAAGATTATGATAAATATTGTGGTTGATAATTTCTAGTACTGTATCCTTAATACACGTATTCAATATCTGCCTTGAATAATTGAATAATTCAATCATGAATAAGATTATTGGATTTCCCAAGTCCTATGCGCTTTCTAGGATAATATGGTTATTATGTGTTGAGAGATTAACAGATTTACTTTTATATTTCGGTGTTATAAGATTCTAACGATTTGCATATTAATTTTGATCTTGCAGGCAAACGTAGCAGACTGATGGGAACGATTGGTGTTACCCGTGGCTTTGGCGATCACGACTTGCGTGCCATTGGCAGCGGTCTACCAATTAAACCATTCCTATCACCACACCCCGAGGTGAACTATCGCGACCTGACTAAAGTGATTTCCATTCGCGAAGAGAATAATGAAGACGGCGACTATGGTATTCTCGTGATGGCGACCGATGGCCTTTGGGATGTTGTTGATACGGAGTCTGTTAGTAAAACTGTTTTTACAACACTATCGAAATATCCTACAGAAAAGCATCGCTACACGATGGTTGCGCAAGAACTGGTCGCCAAATCGCGTGGACGTATCAATGAATCTGGTCATTGGCGCCTTGCTGATAGCAAGGCAGCAGCGACTGTTGACGACATTTCCGTTATAGTCATACCTGTCTACCAGTATTATAGAGAATATGTTGATTGGGAACGGAAATGCAAGCAGGATGCGGAAAATAAAAGGAAAATTTCTTCATCGACATCGGTTCATACTAGTGCCAGTATCACTACTAATGGGAATGTTGATGGAGAAGATGAGGAGGACAATAAGAATGACACTGATCCAGTTGACGAATGTAATGAGACGACATGTGATACGATTTCATCAACAACAAACGATGAAGAAAAGTCAAACTTAAAAGCTGAGAAGGCAACATCAGTGGTGTCTGGCATTGGAACTTAGGGTATAAAAATTATTACATAATTATAAAAAAAAACGATTAAAACAATAATATATTAAAGATCATTATAAATTAATGACAATAGAATATAACTTTAAATGATTGATTTAATTTAAATTTTCGAACAAAAGCATATTGAATATCGTTTGGAACAATTATAATTACTGCAAAGAAATATATGTATATGAAGAGCGCGAATCGCTTGAGTTGATCTTATTTAATGCATTAAACATGTTTTGTCCTCTTTTTCAAAATTGTCATTGCTTTCGGTGTTCTCATTGGACTTGTTACCGTTGAAATGTTTATTTGTTGGAATTCCATATTTATTCAGCTCAAACCATGCAAAGCTATCAAATATGTGAATATTATCCAAGCCGATATATAATTAATTCATATAATATCAACTTTAATTATTCTTCAGCAAAATTCAACTGAGCGAACAGACTACGTGTAGTAAAAGGTGTCAATCTAGAGCTCAGCACTTCCTGACACCTCTTGTTTTGTATAAAATGCTCGATTAATTTTATCTTTTGGCGCGACACAAAGAAGGTTTTTATCGTCTACCGTAAATTTAATAGGTCACTTCTTATCAGCAAGCTACTTTTTGTTTTGCTGTTGTTGGTATGCATGCTCTATATTCTGCTTTGTATGTGTTCGGCACGGATGTATAATTATTAAAGTGTTGTGTACGCGTTTTGTCTGTTTACTATAGCGATAAGGATAGACCCAGTATGTAAATAACAAACATCTGGATGCATTATATTTTCCATGATATAAATTTCTATTTAGTCGTTTCGTTATGCAAACATTAGACAAATATAGCTGTTAAGGCGCACATTGTAGTTTTTATAGTGGGCAATCATGATGATGATTTCTGAGAAAATCATGTGAGGATTATTTTTTAGATGTTTTAGTGCTCCATATACCTTTCTAATTACAATAATGTCTCTCAAAATCGAGAAATATTATGGAAAAGCTCCAAATTTCAAGTGCAATGAAAGATAGTTATTATTTAACTGGAGGTCAAGGCTTGGTTCAGGCTTTCTCGCTGGAAGTTAACTGGAGATCAAGTTGTATTGTCTCGCTGCTGCTAATGATTATGGTTCAGTAAAAACAAAAAAAAAATCAACTTGCAAAGCAAATTGTTCCAACTTTTGAGTGGTACATTCGCTCGAGGTTCAGATAAAAGCTTCCACAATAATAAGAAAAATTCTATGTTCCTCTTTTGAAGCAAATATTCATGTTTATCGACTGTTTATTAGTTGTTCTAGGCGACGTCCAAGCCAAACTTTTTCTGATCAAATGAGAGCATTTATCAGATGCAGTTTTATCGCGAAATATTTTAAACTATAAGTTTTGGAATTCCTATTTGACGTTCTTTTTTTGCGTATAGTTATAAGATGATTTATCTCAATGGGCAGTCACACAAGCTTCAATTATTTTGTGCTCATTTTGGTTTAATGTCGATCAGAGCGCAGATCACACAGTCCGACAGTCATATGTGTGGACTTTCTTTGACCCTTAACCCGGCGTTCTTCGCCACCGTTTACAAATATCACAGTCGTTATAAAAACATATGTTTGTTTTTACCAGGATCTTTAAATGTAATGCCGCTTTATGTTAAAAATATTTGTTCAACAGTCGACTGTCAAATGGTGCTACGCGCTCGATCGCAGCTGACGTTAGAACTAAGTATGCTTGAAACCGGTAGCGAGGGTTTGTGGAACTATCTATTTGAACTATAAATTTCCTATTGAATGCTAGGATTGTAGTTGGGCTATGTTGTACCAAGTGAAAAGAAATTGTATCTCCAAATGAGGCAGATAATGAGGAAGCGGATTCTGATAGTTATACGAAAAATTAAAAACAACACGAAAAAGGCAAAGAGTAAATACCTTAATAATAATACTTATAATGCGTAGGAAATTCATTGTTTGAGATGAAGAACTATATTGCGCTTCCAAGTATTGCTGTCAAGACCAACAAAACAAAAACAAGAAATTTATTATTTAATTATAATAAATTTCATGGCTTCATGGTTGCTTCTCAATTAGACAGTAAACCCGGAAAATATGAGACCAAAATCTTTGTTAAGGCTCATGCAGAGAGTTTTTTTAAGGCAAACACGGAGCTGTGCGTTGGACAACAAGATCGTGATTAACAAAAGCGTAAGCCAGCGATTGTCGCAAGGAAAGGGATGGATTGTGAAACTATTCAAAAGAAAGAATGAAAAAATGGTTAAACGGTTCAATAGTATTCCATTTTTGAACGATTTGTTGACAAATTATGAGCTGACTGAATTGAAAACTATGATGAAGAATAAGCATGAGTTTCGGCCATTTTTACCATTGTTCAACCAGAATGAGTAGGAAGTTATTTGGATTGCTAAATATTCAATTATTATTGCGTTGAAACAGATGTTAATCTTACAAATTTTGTGTAAAACTGCTATAGAAAAAAAGAAGGCATCCGGGAAAGTTTGTTGTTTGTGCTCAAGTTACGCTGCTATTATGTACCATGGCTATGACAAATATACTGATGAGCCTGAAAAAATCTTATTTATATGAAGAGAACATATGAAACGCTTTCGAGGTGGGTGTTGCTAAAGAAGACGCACTTGTTAGGGTATGCCTATGACTAAACGGGCATAGTGACTCGATGCAATGTAAAACACAATCCAAGCGTCGTGCTGCGTCTCGCGATAGGGTGGTTGCTAGACAATGGCTTCCACGGTCATCATCATCATCCGCATAGTGATTGTAGTTTTAATAGCCGAGTCCCAGAAATCGGCGAAATGGCTTTCTTTATGATCCACTCCAAGATAATTTTTTTTTGTTTTTTTGTTTTATCGAACTGAAGAAATGTCATAAGCCCCTATTCAACATATCAAGATATGGTTGAAAGAATTTTTATTTAGTTTTGGGATTAAACATTTATTCCGGTGATCTTCTGCACGGTTCTTAAACAGAGTGTGACAAGCCTCCATATTTTAATGGAACAGTTTATTTGGTCCGATCCTTCCAGGAGTTTCGTAGCGTACGAAGGTGACATATGGCCATACAACGTCAGAAATAGCTAAGTTCCGCATTTCCGTTCCAAATTTAAAGATATTTAAACCCAGGGAATGGTTCCTAAATACGACTTAATGCAGAACGACAGTTGGCGATTATCAACTCATGTCTGGGAAAATCGTGTAGTTTAACCGCAACAAGGCAGGTATTCACTCAGCACCGATCGGTGATCTATTATCCAAAGCAAAAATAAGATCATCTTTATGCCGTGTGACGATTTTTTCGAAGAATTTCACTTTAGTGAAGGGTGCTATGTTTTTATTTGAGCTCTTTATTTGAGAACTAAATTATTTGGGCTCCCGCTTAACCACTGAAAAAAGTAAGGTAGAACCATTTCCACGGCATCTCTGGTGGTTTACGAACTAATTACCAATCAGGCGGAGTGAAAATCTGTGAACCCATTATTTTAGATGACATAAGACAAACTTTCGTTCAACAGTTACTAGAGTAATCATAATCAAGAAACACAGTCTAGACCCTTAGATAATAAAAAGCTCCTCTAAGGCAGTTGCACAGCGTAAGTTTTCATAGCGTTTTGAAAAGCTTTCGAAAGGGATATTCTTACTGGACACAAAAATGAGGCAAAATTTACCAATCCATATAAAATATTGATATTAAAAATATAAAACTAAATATTTTAAATAATAAATAGTTTGTATACAGAATTATACAAAAATATTAATTTTGGTTGAATCTCATTAGATCGGAAGTTTGTTCGAAGTGTTAGCGTACCCTCTATGTACCCTTACTATACCGGTGCTAACACCAGAAACTGGGCGACATAAAAGTCAATCGACAACAAATCGAAGTTGAAGCAATGTTACAAATTTCCCGAAGACAACTGTATACTACTACTACTACTACTACTACTACTACTACTACTACTACTACTACTACTACTATGTACTTTGTTGGGGACACGCCTTCGGGAAAATCAGTGACTGACATTTCGTGATGAACATCAAAGCGTATTAATGAGACTTGTATCATTAATAATTTGTTTAGTCTGATTTTATCACGCAAATTCATTGGAAATATTCAAACAAGGGAAAAAACTATATGGGCTTTTTTTCACGATCATGAGTAGAGATCGAAAGTTAAATAAATTTTTTAAATTCACCTCTGGAATTGATTGCTGACTGCGGATCTCAGTGCTGAATGGAGCTGAATAAACAGAAGTCGATCTCCAGCGTTTTTACTGTCCACATTGGAAAAGACATAGTCGCGTGGATGGAATCTATCAATTACTTTGCCGCCATAATTTGAGCTTCTTTGGCCAAGAGGGACTAATTTAGAGTGTATCTGTGTTCTTGTACGGTCCCAAAAAGTAGATGGCCGCTTTTAGCAGTGAGTTTTACTGAAACTGATTGACTTAGGTGTACAGACGAGGAACTTTCCAAATTACGGCTACATACCCAACTGTCTCTGGTTTCTCTATCTTCTGGTTATGACAAGACCGGCTCTCATTTTGCTCGAGAGTGACTCCTACAGCTAGCTGCAATCATTGCACAACATTTAACTAGCATACGTTTGAAAAGGATCCATAAGATGTTAAAAATAATGAAGCGAGCAAAAGTAGAATGGTAGGAATCACGTTTCTCAGCATTCAAAGTAGCGTTCCGCAAGTGTAAGGGACAACTATACAAAAAATAAAAAAATTTAAGAGTTTTTTATCGCGCTCTTCCACGAAGTTGAAGATAGCTACACGACCTGGAAGCCAACCTACCTAGAAATTAAGAAGCCTGTAGCTGCATATCGCTCAATGAGGGCGGAATCAAAACGTTTCTAGACGTTTCAAGTAAGGAAGACATTTACCCTGAGATACAATTTGAACTAGATACACTGCTAAAGAAATAAACTCTTAACTTCACACTTCCTCTGGAAAGAGACAGATACGGCTTGGAATGACAGGAACGACTGCAGGATAAGCCGAGCTCTTTGGCCTCACCCTAATCAAATGAGGACAAAACAACTCCTAGGGAAAAACCGAAATGGTGTTAGAACATTGGTGGCAGTATTAACGGGCCTAGGTTCTAGGTTAACACGCCAAACGAATAGGAATCCAAATGGGTGACACCTGCCGAGGTTGCGGCGAGGAGGAAGAAAGTACAGAACACTTTCTCCTAGATTGCCCGAGTCTGGCCAACAAACGCCTTACTTGGCTGAGGTGTACTGGCGTAACAGAATTGGAACACTTGGCGACCACAGAACTGGGGGAACTCCTTGGCTTCTGTAGGACGACAGGATGGACCATCTGTAAACAATAGTACTACACATGGAGAGCTAAGGGCCGATTTCTGGCCTATGCTAATTTCCAGCAAGTGGACCCCAGTACAATAATAATAATAATAAATTCACACTTAGTTAACAGTTTTATACACTATTCGAGATAATACGCAACGAGACCCATAAACACCACCGGATCAAAGTTTTCTTTAAAGAACTGCTCAGCAAAGCTCACAGTCCTTTCTCAAATTCATGTTTGACAGCATGTTAGCCTGACTTTAAGATAAATGCATAATAGTTGATCATTAATTTGGCTTCGATAACACACTAGACCTTCCAATGTGGGCAGAAATTCCAGCAGAAATCTTCGTAGTTAATGAAAAACAAAGCTCTCACGAGATTATAGACTCTCAGTGCCCGCGTCGGGAAGATTGGGATCCTTTAGTCTTGTGTCAAAAAAGCCTACTCAGCACGGCAATATTTGCTGAGCGGACTGACATTCTTGTGAAAAGGTAGTAGAATACGGTATAACGAGTAAACTTATTGTTGAAAAAATGAACATAAAATTTTGCAATGAAACCTCATATAATTTCTGATAGTTTTTGAACTAGGAAAGTTTGAGACAGTTTGCGAAATTTTCTTGTGTTACGGTTGTTTATTATTATTTTTCAATGTTTATCAATTTATAAATCAATTTAAAAATCAATTTTTAAAAACAAAAAATAAATGAAATAAAATCTATTAGAAACTATATATTATTATAATATATTATTATTTACTATTATCATTATTTTTATTATTATTAATAGTATTGAATTGCTGTTGAAATTGAAGAAATTTACAACATTTAGATAAACAAATGTTGAATTCTTCACACGAAATTTATAATATTTAAAGTAATTTTATTATTTATAATAGGACACTTGTTGGTTAAAGTATTTCAAACAATTCATTTATTTTCTACAAGTTTCTATTGAATATTAACCAATAATACTACTACTTTAGTTATTAATTTTCACCGTCTCGTGCAGATGTTGCGTCTCGTCGTGGGGCTCAATAAAAAAAACGAAAAACGTATTTTAGAAAAAAAAAAAAGGATCGCTTTATCTCTATATTATATATTTACGAAAAATATAAACATTGAACACATCACTCATTTAGGTTTTATTTTTTGCTTTTCCATTTAAAATGCTTTGTTTTTTTTTAATTGCCACAAACATATATTTCGGGAGTAAGTTGCTCCCTGCTTCAGTCCCAATTATCTTCTGATGCTAAATGGTCTTTATAGGGGTATTTGTACTAAGTTAACACAAAGTCCTAATTGCCTAAGGTGTAAATACTATTGGATTTTTTTAAAGGCTTCGTACCTGTCATTGATTTGCTTATGTTTACTTAAGGTCTAATTACAATGGAGTTTTATTACCTATGTACATGTCTAAGTACTTTAATTATTATTATTATTATGTCTTTTCTATTTTACTATTTCGCTACCTCACCATATTAAGGAGGCCAGAGTATCCATTTCCAAGGGTATCATTCAGCCTTGTTTCGGTTGACTGCCTCATGATCCACAATCATTCGTACCCTTCCAGATTTTTCTTATTTCTCACTTCCTTTACTACCGTGAGATCGTTCCATTCTATTTTGTGTCCTTCGCAAATGTGTTTCGCTGCTGAAGATTTCGCGTTTGCCACGTTTCCTCGTCTTATCGCTAAGTGTGTCTCTTTTGTCTGCTCCTCGAATCGTATTTTAGCGTGTCGTCTTGTTTGTCCGATATATGCTTTATTACGATATATGCTTGGGATTAGCTGGATGTTGACTTATTTTAGGAATCTGCTTAAGGCCCCAGTTAGTTCTGAGTTTAGGATCACTAGCCTTTGTAGTTGTCTTTGCTTTTGGCTTCTAATTTGAAAAAAGAGTGTAGTAAAGCAAGCTCGTCTTCCTCTTGCTTTGATTTTCCTTTTCATTCCTGAAATCATTCTTGTTTCATATCCGTTTCTTCGCTGTATCCAGAATTTAATTCATTTCCTTAATTCAGTTTTTCGTGCTCAAAGGTACTTACATCATTCTATGTATTCACGCTCGGAAAGACGCCATTTTTTTGTGAGTATGCGTGTTTTGATGTCCTCGGTAGGGTCTTTTGGGTGCTTGTGTTTTTTCTGTATATGTCCAATTCTAATTTTCCGTTAGCTCTTATGATTTTTAAATCGATGAAGGGTAGTTCGATGTTTTTTCCCTCCTCAATTGTAAACTGGATGTTTTTATGGCTGTCGTTTAATTTCGGTAGCAAGTTGTTTATGTCCTTCTCTTATACTATGGCGAAAATATCGTCTACGTAACGAACCCAAAATTTAGGCATTAGGCCTGGTTGTTCAATTGTTTTTTCGATCCAGGTCATGAAAATCCCGCTTAAAAACGGTGACAAAGGGTTACACATCGGTGCTCCACGCAGTGTTGCCAACTTTGTGATTGTTCTTGCTGTTTTCTAACCTTCAATTGTTGGATCTTTTTGGGTCAGTCGATCTTCCAAGAGCGCGAGAGCTTGCTTCACCGGTACGTTTGGGAACAGAGACTTGACGTCAAAGGATACCATAGCAATCAAGTTTCTACCGAGGGAAAAAAAAATTCGTGAGGGAAACAACGATTTAAATTTCGGTGTAGAGATATAAAATTTCGTTTTTTTCCGAAAATCATTCTTCAACCGTTTCTTCCTTTTTTGAAATCGTTCGTTGAAATGGGAATCCTTTATAGAACCACCGTATAAATTTTTTTAGATATAAAAAAAACTCTTATAAAATGTTAGGATGCCGGATGACAGGAATTCGGAATTTACAGACAGCAACAGAGTGCTGTACCAACTCCGAGCTAATGGTGCTGCTCATCGTGGGAGCGGTATCTACAGAGTTCCTTTCTGAAAAACAAAATAGAAAATAGGCAAGCTTCTTGCCGATTCGAGGGGAGAAATAGTTTTGCCCAGTACAGGAATGGAAGCGACCTGATATGGAAGCGATCAGAATTAGGCATGCTCAGGCAGAAGGCTCAGGTGTTTCCAGTTTTCTGTGGATAAGGTTATGGACAAGGTTTGATTGCTTGTTTGATTTCTTTTTAAACCTGAGGACTTAAAAGCATGATTACCACTCCTTCCATGGCAAATTATGTTCGGATGATTAAAACTGAAAGTCTTCTTTTCATGAAACTCAATTTTAAACGCTTGTCGGACCCACGCGAAGGGCAGTCATCCCTATTCTTTCCATGCGTGTTAGGTTAAAAATGCATATTCCTAGCTTTGAGGTACTGTAAAGCGAGAAAAGGAATCCCAACTTGAAGTAATGTTTCAAAGTACTTTCTGACTTATTTGGCAAAGGACTTACTAACGTACCTTATCTAGATTGGATTTTCAGAGTTTCAGGGCTGGTGTTTAAGACATAGTTTATAAGCCTCCGGTTGCTGAAACGTACAATTTGGGGTCGCGTGGGACGGTTTTTTGATGTGTTGTTGTTTAGATCTTCCATTTAAATCCCAAAAAATTGTTTAAATAGAGGAACAAAAAATAAAAAATGCATGTCTAAGAACAAGGTTCAGTCATGGTTATTAGGTCATTTCGAAGGGGACTCTGAATAATTCGTGTTAAATTCTTCAATTATAATTTGCACGTTGTGATCCGGTCTGTCTATTGATCTACATGATCATTTGTTTTTAATTTTTCTGTAGTGTGTAAATCAAATAGCGCTCCCCTATTCATATATTTCAGAACACGATCAATCTTTTTTTTCCCGTTCTGCATATTTAGAATTCTTCGACTATTCGAAAGGCAAGGACATGATAATTAAATCTTTAACAATATCAACTACAAGATATAAATAAGCAACGATATGGGTTAGAGACTCAATTATATATTGTACAAAGATTAAAGCTAAACTTGAAGAACGCTATAAGACTCGTGGAACTCAAAGCTAACGTCAATGTTGTATAAACATTGATCAGAGTATTTCCTGAAAATCGATTGAATGGTAAACCACAATACAACAACATTCCGATGTCAAGCTTGAATCTAAACTAGTTTCTAAGTAAATTGCTGCGTTACCACCATCATTACTCTTCAAACTTAAGACAAGACCACTTTCATTGCTGGTTAACCAATATGGGATAAGGTATACCAAATACAAATGCGGGTGTTTCTTACAAGAAAAAAGAGCCCAATCGCAAAATGTACGAAGAGGAAAACATTTTTTGCTCATGCACTTACACCGCAACATTGAAGGTCAAGATTGCACAAGTAGATTTAATTGTGGTTTTTTTTAACCAGAGCCTTTGTATTAATATGTTAAAGATTAAAAGATATGCCAGTGCAGTACAGTTCGTGCAACAACAATGTTTCTCATCAACTTGCCATGTTAAAAGCAGTGGAACAAGTATGAGTGGCTTAGATCAAAAGGTTTATTTCATTATGGCAAAGTTCATGCAAAGGTTTCTGATAATTTCTCCAAAAAGTGAAGAAAATTTAAAAACAAGCATTCACATGGTCTTGGAACCCAATTATATTTGTGCATGAAATTATTTTTCGCGAAGAAATGCACTTTTTAAGTTTTTAATAAATTAGTCTAATCGGGAGCCAACATCGATCAATTACAGAGCATTTGGATTTGAATGGTTTTAGGAAAATACTTTCTTACTACTCTTGTCGTTCTTCTTCGTTCATTCTTAGTTCAAAGCATAGTGGCCAAGCTCACTAGGCTACTACCGTATGGGATATCACTGCGACTCAGCTGCCTTTTGATGCCACCTTTTGATGGATCAGCTTATTGGTGTTGGCCTTTCGGGAAGTATCGTAGTGGCTGTGGTGCATAAGGGCGGCGTTATCCCATAACAACGTCAGGAATAGCTATGTTCCGCATCTACTATCTACCATAGGATTTAGAAATCACTTAAGCCTCATAAAGGACGAAAGAAGTTTGCATAGAAGTACGAGCGTCAGCGGGTACTTATTTTACCCAAAGAGCATAGCCTTCAAAAACGCAACACTTTACGCGCACCTTCATAATTAATTAAGCAAATATAACTATATATATTGTATTAACAAATAAAGTAAAGGAAAAACTCCTTTGAGTTTTATATAGAGCAAGTATATCAAAATGCAGAAATCGGCTCGCACGGATCCATGCAGCCAAAACTTGTGGACTTTCGGAAGTACTGCGCGTTCAATAAAGGAGAAGTCCGTGGATCGGTCAAGCGCCTGAACAGCCAGCTTTCAATATTTTGCAGATATGATCGAAAGTGAATATTAACTAATGGATTAACCCGAGACAGCGCAGGGATGTAATCACCTTTTAAATGCGCATTCACATGAATTTTATTCATATGTCTCATCTTGGTTCGAATGAAAAATGAGCCCATGCTGACTTAGGTCAGGTACTTGTGCAATGAGGTATGACCGCGAGGCTCAGGTCCTCAAAGGACTGGTTCGTAGATTCTACAAGGTTGCTCTTGTCGTTCAACAGATAAGTTTTAATGTGTTCAGGGTCCAATCAACTTGTTCTCCTAGTCTTTAAATTTCTTTTTCCTTTTCTTTGTGTGTTAGATGAATCGCATACCTTGCCCTAAAAAGTCCTAAACCTTTGTTTAAAAACTTTCAAGCTAAACAATGTGCCGAAGCATATTGATCTCAACATCACTTATACGATATTTTTCGTGAAATCCACCATCATTTTTATGTTACCCATACTACTTGGTACAAAAGTCTTGAAATCGTTTATTCTTGTATTACCTTATTAGTCAAACATAGGGTACTTTCTTTAAAGCAGAGTCCTTTCGAGTAGAGTGTTTAATGCAGAGTTTGAGTGCAGTGTTCTTTGTTGTTTGTTTGGATTGTAGAAAATAGACGAAATGCAGTCCTAGAAATGCACGACCAGATCACTTTTGAGGCATAAAAATCTTCCAAGAATTTTGAATTTTTCAAACAACATTAAACCAATGATTTCAAAAAGCGTTCATGAAAAATCCTTCAAGCGTGAGATAGCATGATTTCTTCGGTCAATTGACATTCCCATGTGTTGTAGTACCTCGTCTTCAACATTTTTCTCTAAAAATAAGTCTTCTAGTTTTGTCCAGAAATTTCATCTCATAACAGTAAAGTTCGCCATTTACAGAATGTTGATTTCAGGCTTCATCCTTCAAAAATAAGATTCGATAAACCCTCAGCACAAAATCGGTTTAAACAATAATTTTCTTGGAAATTTCTTGAGGAATTTCTATAGCTAGAAGTAGCTTTGCTTTTTCACGAAGCCGTTGAGTCTGAAATTTGCTTGATCCGAAAACATAGTCTTTTCCGGCACTACTAATCCTTAAAAAACCCACTTAAATCATGACCATCAAGTTCTTCAGTCATATGGACCTTAAAGTCCTTCAAATGAAGGTCTGAACGCAACATTCTCGACGCATCATACTTACCATGCGAACATTGTACAACAGACGGACTCAAGTTTTCATTTCTATTCTGGGTTGCAGCTGAAGTAATATCTACAAAACGAGTGGTTTAAAAACGTACAAGATTCAACCTATCTAGGGACGAATAAGTTTTTTCGAATTTTGCATAACGAAAATTGAAATTTTCACAGTTTACATAGAAATTGACATTTTCATAGAGTAAGCACAAAACAGCGGTGACACTCTTGGGTAGCTGCTGGCAGAAGGAGACAGAGCAAGCAATAGTAGCAAGATAAAGCGAGCAAAAATAAATCCATTCTAGCTTAACACTTTACTCAAGCGTTTTTGAGGTGTTATTTTGCTTCGATGAATGAAATTATGATAGTTTAATGAAGAAGATGATTTTATTTATGCACTATTTATGCACAGTGGGGATGCAAAACGCACAATGTTTCTGAACAATCCATATTCACAACAACCTTTATCAACTTGAGGTGCAAGCCTGGAACCGTTTAACGGATTGCTTCAGGTCTAGCCTGAACTAAGCATGTAACTAGCATGGAACCTAGTATGTAACTAAGCCTATAGATTCTTTCAAAGTATTGGAATCCCTTCTCTAGTGCAAAAGAGGGTAACTGTAAGAACTATAATGTGGGACTAAATTTTTCGGAAAGATTTCGCTCAAGAGATCATCATGCATCTTGCTCCATCTTTAGCAGTCAAAAATGTGTGACAAGCGTCATATACCTCACCTGTTTCAAAACATTGGGGTGTTGCGGACTCTGCTGCTGGGTCAAATTTTCTTTGTGGCAGGTAGGTGAAGGCTGTTTACGGCCTGAATATGGGACTCCCAAATGCGCAATGCTTCTGTGTTGCCCATTTAACACCTCTCCTGTCAACTGGTTCAAGTTGGAATCTGTCTCATCACGTGCTCAATGGAACCAAGGTGTCAAGTCAGGGATAAGACTTGAAAACTATCGTCCCTTTGTGTTTCGATCCCAGGACTGTCGCTAATTGCTGCGAGCGTGTTTTCTTTCTTCCCTCGTGACCTCTTCTGTGTTGTCTTATCTTTAATGCTGGTCAATTAGCAACGCTCGTTGTTTCTGCAACTGTGCACCATTCTCAGTGCACACAGTATTACCACAGCGTAATAACATACAGCTATAACACTCCGACCATCGACCGATCTAATGAATTCTACAGAATTACATTGGTCTTAGTAAAAATATTTATTTTTTGCTCGTATTTTGATCGTTTTGTTTACAAGTTAAATGAAAATAGATAGAGAAAATAGAGAAAAATAAACATTTTTACTAACACCAATGCAATTCTGTGAAATTCGTTGAATACCGATAGATGGGTCGATTTTTCGGAGTGTTATCGCTGTATGTTATTACGCTGTGGTATTACTCCCTGCTTGGAGTATCATCTCATATTTCTTCCCAATGAAGTAGAAAAAAGTGCACAGCGCTCATAAAAGTTGTCTTTTTGATGCGGTGAGCCGTGTAACTGAATGACATTACACGCGAGTTACGTTATTAATCTAACGTTACAACAAAAAAAAAGTTTTATAATAAATTTTCTTTATTATTATATTTTTTTACACTTGGTCTGATTAAAACTAAACTCTTATCCAGACTAACTTATCCTATGGAGAACTGGATCTTTTTATATTGTTAAAAGTGCAAGATTGCACTTTTGGACATTTGATATGTGGATACATAATTTTATGATCGAAAGGACGGATGTTTACATAAGATAGCTTGAGAGGAATTTTAGTGATACAATTGAAAAAGCACATTTGTTGACTCAGCATAAATTTAGTTTGGTTGCTACAATTGAGTCACTGTGATATTCTGATGACTTCAGCATTACTTAAGTGTGGGAAAGGAATTTAATGATAGGAAATGCAGAGTCAGCATTAAATGAATTGGGAATAATCATGCGACAAACTTAGTTGTTATTGTTGAGTCTTTGTTAGGTTTTGGGGATTCAGCAATTATAACTCGCGCTGCAGCCTTGAGAGCTTTCGCCCTGATTTCCTTTGAAAAACTCATTTATGAGTCTTTCAATACGCCCAGAGCTTTTATGAGAATGGAATGAGAAAATACCAGGATTTCATCTCATAAGGAGTTTGTTAAGCATGCTTTCGCTTTTACTTTTGATCCTTTAGAACGTTATGACTTCACATTCCTCACAATGCACGAATTGTCCGGCGATTTGATTCCCATTCTTTTAAAATTCTCTCATAATGATTTTTTATGGAATATAAAATTGTTCGGAAGTCTGAATTTTTCAGCAATTACATTTTGATTGTTTTGAAATTAACAAATTTGTCCACGGTACCGGTTAAAAACTCAAGTTTATTACGCTAGCTGCTGACACACTACCCCAACAATACGGGAATTACTTCTAAATTTTACCTAAGGTTGTAAATTATCTTTATCAAACTCTTTTCATGATTTTTCAAGCGCACGAATTTTATCGATGGGCCAAATATTTTGAATTTACATTAGGAATTGGGAAGAAATAATCGATAGATTTGCGAAATGTCATAAAAATCACCGAATGGAATTTCTACTGTAACACATTTCAAAAGTTGTCACATGATGAATAAATATCTTTTTCACGTATTTTTGTGTTTTTCTTTCTTGGAAAACTTGGAAAAATTATTTTAAAAAATAATAATAATAACAACACAAATAACAATAACAATCATAACAATAATAAGAACAATAATGCCAAAATGTAATTATGATTGTTATAATTATTATCATGATCAAGAGTGCCCCCCCCCCCCAAAAAAAATCACCTCCCTGGATTTGCCACTGCCTTCAACATTTGTTTGCAAATGCCAATATATCTAGACTGTTTACATCGAATATCGTTAGGTTGGGAGTTCAGCCGTAAAAATTGCCGTTTTTTATAACATTTTTATAAAGTATTTGTATTAATGTGCCGTGTCAAAAATTCATAGAGATCGGAGCAGTATAACTGTTATTTTCGGTAGCTTGGTATGTATCAATCGAGCGTACAAGATTGCTCCTCCCGTAGCTATTTCTCAAAAGCTCTTATATTTTGAATTCTGAAGCAGCAAAAACTCAATTTATTTTCCGTTTTTACCATGGACCTTAAGATCAAGCGTCGGTTATCGATAAGTTTTTTCACGATTTTCATCTAAAGTAACTTTAAACGTGTTTTTCTCGAAACAACGTTTTTCAACATCTTGTTGATATGATCTACGAAAGTGAAACTTTAAGGTCTTATTTATAGCATATCTACTTCTACGAGCAAACTAGAATCTTGCCCGTATTTTGATTTAAGCTACTTTTTAATTTAAAAAAAAAAATGAATTGATTATTATTATTATGTACGATAATCATTATTATACTTTATCCAAAAATTCTTTATTTGATCATTTGAAATGAGCCATCTCGGAAGTTTTATCTAGAATGTAGAAGGTTTTTGTTTTTAGGATTTACGCACATATGCCAACATTATTTATAATCAATGCCAGAATGTGAATAAAAAATTCAGAAGTGTCTCTATTAAACTTACAAAATTTTGAATCACAAAGATACAATTTTTTCACAGCGTTCATAGTAGGTAAGCTAAGACTTTTTGGGCGCTATTGTTTATGAAAGAGTTTTGAGTCAATCTTATCTAGATTTAGATTGGGATTTTGATTCTGATGGCTCTTTAGTTTTTTTTTTGAACTTAGGGTATTTTGACTTTATGACTGTTAAATGTTAGAGGTGATATTTTATTATCTCGAAAGCCTTTCAACTTGGAATTTTCTGTTTAAAATTCTATATTTTTCCATAGCAATCAACATGGTGATAGATCGTTTAAAAATAAATTGAGTACAAGTCTGGCGCGCTTAAATATTCAAATGAGGGCAATATTAAACAATAGCAGCTGATATAGGATTTTATACCAATCAAATAATCGACCTATGATTGAATAAATCAAAGCTTTCTAGAAGATTTCATTATAAGACCTGTTGAGTTTCAGAGTTAAACAGTGTACGTCTTAGATGATTGTTCTTGAAAACAAAACAAATCATTCAAGATGAAACAAATATCGGTTTAATTTCAACCTTTAAATTTGAAGGTTCGAAGGAAGCTGGCCTTAAGACTGAAGTCTTACATGCCAAATCGAACTCTTTTTTTTTCATCGGCAGTATCGAATCTTCTTGCGGCTCCAGCACGTCAACACACCCCTTTCATTAGGGTCTCACAATGGACAATCTAATCGTTGGACTATAAAGACCATTGTTATGCTCCAAAGTTAATCATAGAGGTCTTGACACACGGACATCATTTTTCTGTTAACATGCGGTGAACTGCAAAAGCTTCCCACAATGCATTCCATCATTTCGGACATGATTTCTTCATTAGACGATTACGGCTCCAGGGAACAATCGATGGCTTCAATTGAATACTTTGTAGTAGCAATTCACCGGGTGAAGGTGATAGGAATCCTTGACACGAACACATTCATCTGCAACATGAACACTTCATTGTATCGTCTATCCACCACGTAAACTGGTCGTGTAATCGTAAACGAAATGTTTTTTTTTAACCTATGGCTAATAACCCTAAATTACTAATTCGAGTCGAATGTGTTGGCTTTCCGCTGGAATTGGTAGTGTTGAACGTTGTGCTTTTTATTACTTAATAATGCATGACCATGGTGTACGGAATCAAGTAAATGTTCAGTTGAAGAAAGACCTTTTTGTCGTTTGAATGTGCTACTAGTTTTTCGCTTGAATGCTGCCAAGAGGCCAATAAAAAACTTCTGTTTCAGCTCAGGAATGTACCGGAGCCATTAACGCCTCACGAAGAGGTTGTTCACATTCCCATTACTTTCATGATACTATTTTTATTTACTTGTACACTTAACTGACCATTACTGGATGCCATAAAACTTAAATATGTTACAACTTCCCGGGCGCAAGAAATAACTTTTTTTTTTATTTTTTCTTGTAAATTGATAAAATCGATGAGGTCTTATCCGGAGGCGATCTAATCTTCGATTGCAGATACTTTTGCCGTATCAAAATGTGCCACTATCCGCTTTCAACAATTTCTACGCAACATCTTTATTAGCAAATTGCCGGTGGTAGTCGTAAAATTAATACTCTTGCAAAAGTGATTTTATTGATCGTGGTATTTGGTTTCGTTGGAAGCCTTTGGCTGCAGCTAACAAAGTGCTCAAATTCTTAGATACAATGTGCATTGATTATTGTATTATTAGGTTATTTCTTAGTTTCTTCGGCTTTTAAGAAACTATTTTCAATTTTATTTGCTGTTCTGCATTGCAGGGAAACATGGTTAATGTAACCCGATACAAAAAAAAACCATCACATATGAATATAACTTCACATACGAGACGGATTAATGATGGATTTAGTGGGATATAAAAATAATTACCAATTCAACACCAAAATCACGACAGTACATTGCGAAAGTGTTAAATTTAGTATTCTTATCATGGCCAAATGGTCTTAGTTAATGAGCAAGGCGCAAAAAAGTATTAAATTTAAGCCTTAAGGTAAGAATTTAACAGCATAATATTTTTAAGTGAGTTGATTTGATTTCAACTTAGAGCGCCAGACTCCCAACTCCATCGGCTACGAGGGAGTTGAGTACTAATCGCAAAATCGCAAAAAAATTCCAATTAACAGATTCTAGTGAGCTCAGCAAATACAAAGAGTTCTTACCTATCAAAGGTATCGGCGTCAAACTCCTGAATGACTTAAGTATATGTTACCAACCTGTTCCAAAGAAGAAAGTTCCTTGCCTGCACGATTGAGACTCGACTGTTAGTGCTCTTTGGGTCTGATAACTGCTGCAGACGAGTGCTGGCGTTCCTATTTACAAACGTTGGACATACGAGTCAAAATAGAAACGGGTCCAAACCGAGTTTGAACAACACACAAAAGAAGCAAAAGCAGCGATGCGCGGTGAAAACATGAGCGATGTGAGATCATCCGTAGCCTAACACTTTGGACATGAAAAACGGAGGACAGATCTCAAAATAGTTAAGAAGGCGAGGAACATTAGGAAGCTGGAAGACATGAGGCTTAACGAAGACCCACGAAATGGATACTCCGTCCTACTACTGTTCCTTGTAATGATCATAGCGCGACCACTAAAAAGTGCCAACAGTCTGGATGAATTCTCCTTGGAATGTGTGGGATATGGAGTTGGTGCGATTTAGCACCTCTAGTATTCACCTATCTTATCGGGCTAATTTTGGATTTTTTTTGACATGGTAATTTAGTCATCAAATAGTTAAAATTTAAAACTTTAAAAGTTAGGGTTCCACCGTGTTATTTGCCATATGGTGGGAGATCTAAGGTTATCTCTGTGTTGTAAAGTTCGCAGGAACGCCAGTGTAGTGTTAGTGTGGTTATCGCTTGGGTCGAAGAGTCTCAGTGTTTTGTCACGTACATTATTTTCTATAGTCTCTATTCGTAGGTCCTTCTGTATGTCGGTATTCCTAACATACCATAGTGCTGTTGTGACACTTCTGATCATTCTTTTCGAAATTTTTTGCTTGTCTTTGTCATCTGGTAGAAAGCGGAACTACCGTAGAGTAGCGTCGGTCGTAATTCGGTCGTCCTTCTTCTGGATTTGGGGATGGAGTATAGCAAAGAGCAGAGTCCAAGGAAATGTCGTCGTTTATTTTGGATGTGTTGTTTCAATGAGAGTCGGGTGTCAAGCGTCAGTCCAAAATATTTTGTCAATAGGGTCCAATTTCGAGTGTTGTTTTTTAATGTAAGAGTCTGTGGGATTCTGCCTTTTTGCCTAATTGTTCATCTGCGAAAGTATTCTGATAGTGCATCTATTGATCTTTCAATCTCGAAATGATGGCTCTTGCTTTTCGTGATGTAGTGAATACACAAGGATCGTCAGCATGTAAAGATAGTTGAACTCGAGGATGCAGAGAAAGGAGATCTACAGTACATATATAATAAAAAACCAGTGAGAGAGGGAATCCCTGGGATACTCCAGCTTCACTGGGCTAAAGATATGTTTGTCAGTTCTGACGCGGTAAGTTCTGTCTTCCAAGAAAAGAAGGCGAGAATTTCAGTAAGCTACAGTGGTATGTTGAATTGCTGCATTTGGAAAATATGTCCTGAATGCAACACTTTGTCGAAGGTCTTGGCTATGTGAAACATAACTAGGCCACTCGAATTTTTACGGTTTAAGCCTGATCTTACCTGCTGGAATACTTTTACTAGCTGGAATTCAATAGAGTGCATAGCTCTAAAGCCAAATCGTTCGGATATTACCTCATTAAATCGATGTAATATCACTCCTTCCGCTATTTTCGATCTGGATGGATATCGCAAAGAAAGATATACGAATACCCCATGCGTAGAAGAGGTGAATAAAATGAGCTTTGCAAGATAGAGAGCTTTAAAATTAGATGAGGTTGGATAGATGGAGGAGTATATGTGACCCATTCTGTATGAATATAAAATTTAAGAGAGTGTTAATGCACATCTTTGTGCACTTTTGACTTTATTTCTTATCTCCAAACAGTTTTCAAATCGGCGTCGAGATCTATTAGTTTGGAAGTTTATTCGAAATGTTAGTGATTTCCATTAATTTACAGGTACACATTTTTTTATTTTGAAAGCTTGAGTTTGAAACGTTGATATACATTGTTTCATTATCTAATTTCGCAAGAATTAGTTTAATAGACTGTATAGTCTTATAAACTGTATAGTCTTATAGACTGTATAGTCTTTGATATACTGTAGTTGAATAGACAGGAACAACGATCTCAAAAATTCAAAAGTTCACTTATCTTTGTTCTTTTGTCTGTATGATACGTATGTTCTTATTTTGAGTATGTTATCACCCTTTGAGAAGGTCGACAATAAGGAATTTTAACCAAGACAATTAATCCTGCAAAGGTAAAGTGCCGAGCAAATCAGTTTTCGAAGAAATAAAATGATAACGAGAAAGGCTTTGAATTAATAGAGAACGAGGCTGTTAAATATCTTATCTTAGAAAGTTTTAAACTAGGGTAAAACGTAGAATGGTAGGTAATACATCTGCGTAGATATTTGTGCTTCGCAGTATTATATAGATATTATAAGAAGAAGTAAGGCTTGAAATTCATGATATTTCCGAGGCAAGAAAAAAATTTCATGATTTTTCCGAGGCAGCGGTTGTTAGGCCAAAGACAGCAATAGCCTTAAAGTACTTTCTAGTAAAGGATGAAAGGAACAAATTATAAGAACATTTAATTTAGTGTATTTCAATTTAAGACGTGTTTTAATCAAGATAATAACGTCCATCTTAGACTTTTACCAGGAAACATTTGGCCTTCTGCCTTGCTTCTGAAAACCGCGCAATTCTAGTCACAGAAAGAATATTGGAGAAATATTTTGGGAGAACACAAACTTGGAGAAGAGACGAATTCGTTTCGATTCTGAGACACCTGCCTGAAACGTTGAAAAAGAAAATGATGTATACATTGCATCAATCAACTATGAATAACGAAGTATTAATTCAACTCGGGGTGGGGACATTCATCCCGAAGTGTCAAGGAGCTGGTACCCCCTAACATTTTCTCCGGTCAAAAGGCTGAAGGTAAGTCATAAATGGCTTCTCTGACACTTTACTAAAGAGTCTATTGCTACAAGTGATTGAGGATTGAACCTTCATTCGCAGACCAGTGGCTCTGCGAAGTCCTCTCAGACCAGTGACACATGGACTTACGGACGACACAAGGTCTATGCCGACGGAAAGAGCTGCTCAATCACGTGATACGGAACTGACAACCCTTCGAACGTGGAAACAAGCGCAACATTTCTGTCGGACCCAATGATTCTACCAAAGCGCTGAATCCAAAACCTTTGTCCAGCAAACGACAGCTGTCCAAAACTTGAAGACAGGTGAAGCAGCTAGAGGCTGTGAGCTTGTGCATTTTCAGCCAGAGCGAATAAAGCAGATTTACCGGAAACGTAATCTTTATAGGTAGGGGCAAAGAAGAGCGAAAGTTCAAACCCAAAAAACATACAATGATATAGAAAATAGTATTGGAGATTTCGAAGATCCCTTCGGAAGCATGTATACTACTTTACTACTTCAGATTGCTGAAGACAGAAGGGGAGGTGGAAGAATTAATCAAACATGGTGTAAATGGTGTAAAACTTTAAAAATGTCTCCCTCGGGCCAAATATGGAGGAAAGGCAGAGAGTTCCTGAAGGAGCAAACAAAAAGACGAGAGAGAAGTTGACGTCCATGTTCTCGGATCAAAGACACAAAAGAAGTTGACAAGGACAGTTCTCGGGGGCAAAGACCATGTTTTCTTCTTGTTTCAGAGATATTGCGTGTGATGCAACGAGCACTTATGCAGAAGATGCAATTGGACCGAATTTGAAGTTCGTTAGTAGCTTCTGGGTAGTACTAACACCAGTTAACCATAGGAGAAAAACGGCTGTTAGAGACCTTGCAGATAAGGCTTTAACGCAACTCGCAGCAACGTAAAATAACAAAACCACTTGTATTGATTGCGGAATCCACCTGACGGCCATTTTTAACAGAAGCTATAAATGCCTTGCATTTGTTTATACATCGGCAAACTGCATGGGGTTTAACTAAAGCTATCTTTCCAATAAATGCTGTTTGTAAGCTTTGCAAGACGGAAGATGCTAAGTCCGAAGGCCTACTCTATGCGTTCTGCAAGAGATGTTCTTGTTTTGTTAAGAATCACTTATTAGACAAAGATAAAACTTAGACGATTCGAGTACTACAGATAAATTTTGCCGAAAAATGATCATCCAGGACTTACTGGAACCAAATGCGAAGCAGGAAAGAGTTGACATACTACTCGTATGCGAACAATACTATAATAAGGACCAGATAGAAAAGCAGGTTCCAAGTCAAAACTGGCACTGCGCCACATAGATTCGAGACATCGCTAGGATAACAAATTCAGAGCAATGAACGCAACGAAACTTGATCCGGATTTCATCGGGAAATATACATTGGACAACGTTGTCTCAAGTACAAAAGGGCGGACCCTTGTCGAAGAAAATGTCAATGCCAAGGCCATTGAACGAAGTATGTCAACAACACTTATAATTAATATCCTTTGTTAACCTTTCCCATTTGAATTGAAGTTGTCATTCCTAGTTTTGATTTTTTTAAATTTTCTAATAATTATTTTAATAAAGTTTGTAGTTTAATTTGAATTTAGTCGCATTACTGATATCTCGTAAATTTACCTCAGTTATATCTTTACAGACATTGAGTTAAATTTTTACGAAGAATTAAGAAAATACTTAAAATTTATGCGGGTCAAGAAACACGTTTTTCGTTAGAAAAATGTAGGATAGGTACCAAGAATGTAGTAGTTTGGTAAATCAAGCCGCGTTTCAAAGAACTTCAAAGGTTTGTCAGCAAAGTTTGTTATTTTATGGGCACGGCTCAATCGATTTTCCGTTTTTATGTCTCGTTTGTTATATGTTTGGTTGCCATGAGGATACATTATGTTCACCTTCATCTTCACACCACATTCTGAAGCGACATTGACAGGAAGCCCTTTTCACAATAAATGGGGGTAGATAATGGTAGCTTTTAATATCTGGGGTTTTCAGCCGAAAACCTGTTTAAAACAATCTTCTTCCTCGTTGTCAATTACTTTTTGATGAAGAAAGCAATTTAGACGGGATGTATATGTATCAAAAGTAAAAAACATAAACGTTTCTTGGAAGCAATCAAAATAACGATAAGATTAAGGGATGACTCTTACTCTTTGTATGGGAGAATATTCGGTTCATTTAGACAATTGAGAGAATATTCCATTTCCAGTGTTAATCAATGTTTCAATATCTAAATTTATTGTTCTTACAAACGATGGAAAATCATATTTTGGTAATTCTTTTGTAAAATCTCAACTACAAAGTTGAAATTAAGGATGCTGAACTTCTAAGAGAAGGAAAACGTTCTTAATGTTTCTTTGAAAGCATGTTGTATGTTATTTACACTTACGAAAGTATACAGCAAAGATGATATTCAATCAAACTGGGCAAATACAAGAGAGATAAATTTATTTTATCAACAAAAATATTGAAATCCAAGAAAGCCTAAAACTATCTAAAATTATTCTTCACTATGAAAAATCACAATTAAATAAATAATGTTTGAAGAAGGTCAATGTCATCTTCATCCCATTCGAATGTCCACTTATCTAACCCTAACTGAATAACTCTCTATGCAGACTATCATCTTATACTTCCTGTTGACCTTATCGGTCACATTTGACTTGAAAATTGTTGTGTAATTGTTTCGGATATCGAAATGTTAATATTATTTTGTTTACTTCTGACCGAAAAGATTTTAGCCAGATTGTTCAACGGTGACTCTAAATAAAACGAAATTACATGCAGACTTACCGAGAGCATAATTTGATTGCAGAATCATACACGGATGCTATGCTAACAATAATATGAAGTGCTAAAGCGAAAACCAGACCACTGCTGGCTGATATTGCTGATTTGATTGCTTCATGGTTTGACTGAAATGAAAACAAAGTGAAATTAGCGATAAAATTATGTAATTTTCAAATTAGTGACTATAGTATTTGTTCTGTGTGAAACAAAAGACTTAGGCGAGTAACCTGAATGTGTAATTCAGTTGAAAGATATTTATAGCTCGCAGAAAATTGCAGTATGATCAAGGTTTTGAGTTTCCGTTGAATTTTAGCCTCATATATAGGATTTTTAACATTTTAATCTAGAATTTAACTGAAAGAAAATAAAAGAGATATATAAATTAAATTCTGAGTTTTTGTAATTTCAAAGAAGCTTTTGCAATTCATAACTGATGATAATAAAAACGACTCAATTTAGAGAAGATTGTTGATTTATTTCCTTTGCACGAACTGAACAAGCTGAAAATTTGAAATATCAAATAAAAATCAGCAGAGGAAAGGAACCATACAAATAATTTTCTGTGTGTCTCGTCTGGAACAGCAAAGACTGTTGAGAGTACACTTGAAGCCCGCGAATCTATCAGCGCAACATTGAATAAATTCAGCACCACAAATGTGCAGTCAAAATTCTCCTTCGAAGCAAAAAATTAGATTTCACACAACAGCTCATCGAGGAATGCAAGTTTGGACGTTTTAATTATGAAGAACCTTCGGAAGGTAATGTTAACTGCATACCATTTTGATTTGAAGATTATCTGAAGAGCTATTGTAAAAGAAGAATTCATACGTAAACAACTACCATGTATTACATAACCCGTAGAAAGAAAATATTGAAATAATTAAGAGAGCCCTAGCGGGTTACTTATGAGAACTAACAAATTCAAACTGTCGTTGTATTGCATTGCTTACATCAAAAGTGATGACGATTTCCGCAGATTTCCTATTGGCGCATCAACAAAGGACAGTAGAAGTCGATTGATTTTTTTGGAATACTTTTACATTAATATGACGACTAACTAAGAGACTAACGAAGTACAAGCCAAACCACTCACGGAATTATTTTATCATTTTTGATTTTTTTTCTTTTGAAATATTATGATTTCAAGTATTCAAATTTCAATGAATATAGTTTTGAAAAAGTTTTTAGTGATGCCGAAATTTTATGTAACAATTGCCCTTAATAAAATGAGATTAGCCGAAATTGAGCCTTGAATAGCATTCGTAAGAGGTAATAGTTTAATACTGTTCGAGTACAACAATGAAAGAAATCTAATAATAAACTTGCGATCCAAATTGGGTTTTTTTGGCACTATTGAATAATTTGTTGACAGTGTCGAGGCGCAGTGAATGCATAATGAGCTTTTATTGCGCCATATATCTCACTATCTACAATTCAAATTCATCTTCTGCTGGCACATTCCATGAATAATTGTACGCATTTGAATCAAGGTTGACATTAAATTCTTTTTGCATGATTTAGATGATAGCTCCGTCAATGCCAGAATTTTGATGATTTTAGAAGTTTTATGGGTTAACTTGTGAATCAAATTGATGATTTGTTTTTGGATACAATCATGATCTGAAAGTGTTTGCATGTTTGCAGACCATTCAGTCTTACAATAGCGTGTTAACAAGGCCCTCTTGTCGAGTTATGTCGAGCCTTGGAAAATTATTGTAAGCACAGCATATCTGAAGAAATTGAATAAGTAAAGCATAAATCTGCAGCCAGTTATCAGTAATCAGTTTAAAATAAAAACTTTAGAAGGACAATTTTGATGCAACAGGGTGGAATATATCACATTGATATTAATAGGGCGGAAGCAAAAGTGCGAACAAACAGCGCATTAAGACGTTGGATCCTGGAGTATAAAATCACTAAAAAGGACCAGTATTCTTAAACACTTAATACAAAGGTATATATCCTCCAGTAGACAAGTTTGTTTGCATAGAACGTGCTAGTGGACTCGGAAACACAATGTCATGGTTACGAATTAGGGACATGAGCTGGACAGCGTTTTTAAAAATGGGAACATTCTAGGTAAACGTTAGCCGAGTTCATAGTGAACAGGGAACTGAAGCCAAATATGTATAATGGACTTCAAGTTCTGACAGATTATCTTAGTGTTTTGTAGATTGTGCAAATGGCATCAACGTTATCTTTACTTACACACTCAGACAGCATTGTTGATGGTTGTCCTGGCGTTACCTATGATTCCTTACGTTTGGGATTTTCAAAATATATCCATTTTTCATCGCCAGTTACAACGCGATGCAAAAAACCCTTTCGTTCGCGGCGTAAATGCAGATTTTTGCACACAGTTTTTCATCTTTCCATCTGTCGTTCGTTCAGTTTGGGTAAAACCCATTTCCCACCCATTTGAATCTTTCCCATGGCTTTTAGACAATCGGAAATGGCTTGCCGAGTGAAATTCAACTGCTCCGCCATCATTTATATCTTCGGTCTTTGTACAATAATGCTTGTGATTCGTCGTCTTCAAACTTTTTTGGTCAATTTTCACATTCTTTGCCAATAACATTGAAATCGCCACGTTGAATCGATTTGAAACGTTTCAAGTTTGAAAGCAAAATAACCGTAGGTCTCTACAAGAATTCTCTACAATAAGACTTTTGACTGAACAAGAAAATCATAACATGCCGCAAATGATCTTAACTTGGCTCAAAATTCGGTATGTTTAATACGATAAAGATGTATGCTTCTAACTCGTGAACAACTAAACGAATATGATGTTTTGTAGCGAGCAGTCTTACCAACATAATGGTACTTTGGGTTCGAAAGGTTACTTCAATAGGTTTCATGCGCCATCTCTTGACAACAAAACGACATTTTAAACTTGCGCATCTGATATATTACAGCAGTCAGAAATGAAGAGTGTCATATATCGCGTATCACTTTCATTAACTCTGCGGGTAGAAGAAATCTTATGATATTGTCGACGTACTCCACACGCGAGGTCCTACACAAAAAGGCATGGACCTCGCCAGAATCAAATTGATTACCTGATACGATATGAATTTATGAACTAGTATAAAACTCTGCCGAACAGCCAGCTATCATTACGATCGTTACCTGGCGAATCTTACTATAGATGATGGGTATGAAGAACATTTGTGATTAAAGACAGCTCGCTCCGTACTTAGAGATTTCAAAGCTAATTCAAAACGAGCGGCATTTCATATTTATAGAGTTAGACTGGAGGAATAAATCAGTCTGCTACTGAGAACCTCTCGAACAGGCTTACGAGTGAGGAACTTAAATGAGCAGAGAAACGGAGTCAAATAGGGATGTGAAGAAGTTGTAGGATGTGCGTGCCGGCGGAAAAGAAACGATGAGTTGATAATATATAACACAGTCCAACAGGAAGAATGAGATATACAGAGAGGAATATCGAAGGGAAAAAGAGCAATATGTGGAACTCAGAATATCTAGCTAATAGTATCATAAAGCAAAAACGAAGGTAGTATGACTAAAAAAAAAAACAAAAACAACTGACAAAAAGCGACAATTTTGAGAGCATTAACACAGGATATTGATACAAACTTTGGAAACGTCTGCCGTAAGGTACTCCATGAAAAAAGATTCCTTGTAAGTGTAGACAAAGGACAATAGTAACAAATAAAAAAAAATGCTAGGAGAGTTGGGCGTTTTCCCTAACAGATCCTCTCAGTCCTCACTGGCAACCAACTATCTGAGACAAAGATTTATACATGCAATAGCTACTTTCGCTGGAAGATGTTGAGTGCGCTATCCAATTCCCGAGCAAACTAATTTGTCAAGCTTCGACGCTATCCTAGCAGGACTTATAAATGAAATAAGGAGGACAATGGGTTCAAAATTCTATTTTCTATTTGGTTAAATCTGCGACCATGAACATATACAACCTGTCCTATCTACGATAAAGTTGAGAAATTTAGGAGAAAGTAGTAAAGAATTGTAGAGGTATTCCAAATACTTTGATGTCTTACGGCATCTTCACAACGTTACATCCAAAAGTAGGTATAAAGACAGCAGAAAGTTGCATAATATTTTCGATACAACGAGACTTGTTCCAGAAGATTTTGTGAGTAGATATTCTGCGCGAGAAATACCTTTGATACACGCCACAGTGCTGATATAGTAGCAGAGATGTTTCCCAGATTAGTTGACTGCACCCAGCTTAGATTTCTCAAACTTCAAGATGAGATAAATAGGCTTAGGGGAAGGACCAAGCATGGCCTCCAGCTGGAAATTACAAAGATCTTAAGAAAAGGTCTTAAAGTAGTAATCAGCAGTAATCCCGATAAAGATTGTCTCCGTTGAAATGATATCCAAAAAGTCAAAAACCAGATTCTGCACAAGGAGCTTCTTTACCGGGAGCATAAGCGCAAGGTATGCGATAAAGCTGGGTTTCTTTTCCAATCGCTTAAGACTACTGGTAAATGTGGGTAGTTGTCACGAACTAAAGCGGTAAATATGGAGAGTATCGATGAACTTCATACTATAGTATAGTACTGAGTACAAGGATGACACCATTCAATTCAAGAACTGCAGAGCAAGAATGATCAGGGTTCAATGACAGGGAGCCTAGCGGATTGTCTCGATCATTCTCTAGATGGATGTGTTTGCCTTGTCCGGGGTGGTTCGAAAAAAGTTGTTGGTACTTTTAACAGAAGAAAAGTTGGTTATTAAATTCAAATAAATTGTTCTTTGATAGGTTGCATAGGCCAAACTTTTCTTCCATGTCAAAATGTCAGTACGGATGCGGCGCAAGTGATTTCAGTCACCAGTTGACTTGACTCATGGACCAGCCAAAAATACGAGATCGTTTCCTATATCGTTTCCTAACCGAATATCTTTATTTCCATGTGAAAATTAAGTCTAGGTAATGAGTGATCCTAGGATTTGCTTAAGATACTAATGGCATGGAGGGAAAGTTTTCATTGGTTCCGATCAGCACACACCTAGATCTGAAACGGTGGCCTCGAATCGCGCAAGGTAATTTTAACCACCATTACCTTCAGACGATGCCTAGTATTACTATAGAGCCGTTTTGAGAGCAAAAGTAGAAGACCCACCAGATGCAGGTAAATTCATGAGTCTCGAGCCGATAAACTTTCGAGAAGAGTAGAATATCTCGAGCAAGAGTTGTCGGGAGGTGTTATGAAAACTTTCGGCAAAGTGATGGATATGAGAAGAAGTCTTACAAAAGTTTTACAGGAGAAGTTTTACAAATTTATAAGCTCAGCTAAAATTATTGCGTAATTTTCAGGAAATGCAAAAAAACTCTGTAGTAATTAGCCGATATCAAATTATCTTTTACCTTACAAAACTGCCAAGATCATTATGAGTACTACTTGGAAGAAGCTAAATCGGTACTTACATTCTAAGCGCACATATTAGAAGACCCGGACATGTAAAAAATTCCTTCTGCAGCATATGTGGGCAGACCCTTTATTTTCCCTTAATTAAGAGAAGAGAGTGGTGTGAATATGAATCATGAGGATCTATGAGAGGCTACAAAGTCTTACCTTACTTTACCAAGTAATAGTAGCAGTAGTGGCAGTAGTTGCCACTTTAAGTAAGAACAAGGAAACATGTAATAATAATAATATTGTTTTCGGGCTTCGAGATAAACGTCACCAACTTCCTGTGTGGCAGACTGCCAGTGGTGCAAATCAATAGGACAACTTACGAAACATCTTTTATGTTATGCCGAGAACTAAACTGCAACTGAGGCATAGCTTGACAGGACCTATTTAGTCTTACCCTGTAGCATCTTGGAAATGAGGAGATATCTCCTCCTACAGGTAGGAATGAAAGGGAAGGGATTAGCGGAAGGGTGACTTCCGTGTCTTCTGAGACTTTGTTCTTTATGCCACTCATAATGTTGCACGCAGTTCCATTGGTCTTTCGAAACATCTTATTTACTAAATTGTCTTAAAAATATTCACTTATACTCTCCGAAAGGCAAGAGGCTAGGGGCAAAGCTTGGATAATCTTTAGAATGATACAAAGATGTGGTGAGCATCACCTGTGGGCTCCAAGCAAGACAATCAGTTTGCGAATCTTAGATTTCCTTTCATATGGTTACCGGTAACTTTCTTATTGGTTTAAAAATATTCGAAGCAATTGAACATTCGGAAATATAAAGTAAAAAGATTGATATGTCTAAATAAATAAAAAGATTGATATGTCCTTGATAATGCCACACGACCAAATCATTGATGGAACATGCAGTTTATTTGCCACCCTCCATCTATCCTCTCCTATCTTTTTTACTACGGAAATAGGGTCTTTCTTCTTTACATCCTCTTTCCGATCCCCCCCCCCCCACCGCCAGTCTCTATTTGGATTTCCTATACATAAACAATTTCTCCTTCAATTTTTAAATATGGAGCAGCGTAATTCATAACATCTTTACAACCATCATTAGTTTCCCCAACAAATTATTACTAAGACTTACTTTGGAGTCATTGAAGAGCACAAATTTTACGTTCAATCGAAGCCACCGTAAACGCGATATTGATTTCTAAGAATTGACTATTAACCGGCAATATTTGATCACTTCTTTGGATAAGATGGTCATTTTTAATGTCGACTTTATAACACTGGACTTCCGCTTCTTGGTCAGAATTATGATCTAAGTTTTTTCAGCACAAGAGGTAAACAACGTTGGGCTAACCGTCAGTTAGGGTCTTGCTTTCCTAAGTTTTCCTGATCCGCTGGATTTTTAACTTCGTGGCGCAGCTTGTTCTCGACGCTTTCCAGCGATTTGAGCAGACCACGGAGCTGACCACCACTAGCTTACCTTGTCACAGCCTTCGGTGGACTCATGGCGGACTTTGATTTGATTTCCGTTGCGAATGCTCCAGTCTCCAAAACGATTCTCGTCATGGTTTCTGCCCTGAAAAGAACTCCGACATACGAGGGCCGGCTGAAAAGTTATGAGCCTAGGGTACCCCCACTACCGCTAATTACTTGAGTGATAAGTTACTAGTTGCGTAACATCTAATGAGTATATAAACGAACTTTTAGGTAAACAGCATAATTACTCTCTGAGTTATTAAATAGTCAACATCACCATATCTGAGTCATCGCCGCACTTAAGGAAATTGGAGTAGTGCGCCGTCATAAAATTCCTTGTGAAGAAAAGAAAAACGGCTAAGGAAATTTTTGAAGAAATGTCTGAGGTTTACGGAGAATTTGCACCATCATCTGCAACAATCAAACGTTGGGCTTGACTACTTCAACAGAGACGAGAATCATTTTAAGACGACCCGCGTTCATGCCGCCCAAACACAGCAGTCACGGATGATAACATCGCCAAAGTCAAGAAATTGGTATTGGACGATCGAAGAATAAAATCGTGGATGATAGCTGAGGAGTTGAACATAAGTAAGGAACGAATTGGTGACATTTTGCACACTCATTTGAACATGAGAAAAGTGAGTGCGCGTTGGGTTCCAAAAATGCTCACGCCCCTTGACAAGCAGCGGTGAGTTCAAACATCACAGGAGTTTTTGGACCTCTCTATGGACAACTTAGAAGGAGTTTGCAGGCTCCCAGTGACTTCTTTCTTTTTAGTAACTTAAGAAGGACTTGCGGGGGCGAAGATTTGGAGGTGAAGACGAATTAAAGGCGGCAGTCGACAAGCATTTTGAGGACAAAAACGAAAACTATTTTTTGGATGGGTTGCAGGCTTTGTATAAACGCTGTGAAAAATGTATTGAACTCGACGGGGACTACATTGAAAAATAATTTCTTTTTGAATTTTTATCTTGTGTTTTAATCATAACTTTTCAGTCAGCTCTCGTAGTCCTTTACGTTCATTTTAGCGAAGTTCCAGCTGATGTTTGAATCAACTGTATACTGCGCGTCAGTAAAGATATTTTCCGATTTCGGGTGCAATCTACTGGTGATCATTCGTCAAGTAGTCCTAAAGTAACCGTCATCACTTGATCATAATCACAAAGCATTTGGTAGCGAAGCCACATTCGCCAGTCCGGCGCAAGCTTTATGTATTTCCAAGGCTCAAGGCGACAATTTAGGTCCAAGCCGAGATTACAAAAATTTGCTTTTCACCAAAATCAGAATGAAATTTGACGTCAACCTCAACAAGGATTCAACCTTCAGTTATCGAAGCAGTAGTTTCTAGGTTGTCGTTATCCAAAAACGCGTGCTTTTAAAAATTATCAGTTTGCACATGCTACATTCGTTTTCAAAGGAAAAAAGTTGCGATTGTATTGCAGATTTAGGGACTACTTGAACAGACGTTTTTGATACCTTGGAAGAAATCTAGCTTTAGATAGTACATGAATAAACTTCTTTGCACTAGAAAAAGGGAAGCAATGAAAGTAATAGCAGAGATTTTTTAGAATCGAAAGATCCCAAAAATGAGGAAGACTATACAATAAAGATGGTCAGGTTTAGAGTTCAGCAAAGGACAAAACTGGTTCTGCGTCTTGAATTAATAATAATTTTACTTAACTGCTAATGTAGAGCATCCTGACGGAAGTGAAGTAAATTCGAGAGTTGGACTTACGACGTTACGAAAATTGAAAGGGAAAGTCGGTGAAAAGATTTCTTAGGAGTTTATGACTTGGGTCGCCTGATCTGCTTTTCGGATTTCTTAGGGTCTTGAGATCTTCGTGAATTTGCAAAATTTACTTTCTTGGCTGCGAAGTTTGTATGACAATCACATCAAAATATAAATAGGACGGTTAATTATTGGTTCGAGCTGATGTGGTAGTTCAATCATTATCATTATAAGGACTCATTAAAACTGCCATTGACTATACTTTAGAGTTTCATGTAAGAGTCGTTTCCTTTTCTGTTTGGTTATATCAATTAGCGAATATTGGTTGCCTTATCAATCGCCGCTAAAAGTCTACTCGCATGTACGTAATTTATGAATCATGAAATTATTGCCCGTACTTCCCAAGCATTTAGTGCTCAAACACGAAAAACACCTTTTCCACGAAAATTGCAATTTCACGATTCTTCCTAAAGTAATTTGAACTACTAAAACCAAGAGTTACATAAAGGCATGAAAGTCCAACGTGTATAATGCGATAATCAAAGGAAAAGAGCGAACCTCAAGAATTAATCTTTCCGCTTTTTTTTGAGGTGGATAAGACGGTGCTCGTCCAGCCAAATCCGTGATTTGGTATATCCATTAGCCAAAAGCGGATTGATTTTCACTTCCAAGTTCAGTCACGCCAATTCGCATGTTCTCCTCTAATCTACTTCAAATGTTCATCTTAGGATCCAACAATTTTCAATGAGATAATTTTTCAGATTACATTACTTTGGTCTAATGTTCGAAATTTATCTAAACGCACATACTATCTGTTTCAATTGAGAAATTTTCTACTTTGTTTGCTTTCACTTTTCGCCGGTTATAAAATAAATGCATGTAGAACAGTTAAATGAAATTGCAGATTTGTTGGTTGTAAGCAATTTATCTTCCTGTAGTCTATCGAAACGGATAAACCGATGAATGAGTGAGAAAATTTAATACTTTAAGTCATTTAAGTTATATAGTTGGACTTGATGAAGCAGAAAGTCGGACTGTAATGGCTGTTAGGAAAAGCGTATTATTGCTGGCAATTATATAGTTGTAGCAGTAATGAATGGTTTTTCATGAGAGGAAAATTCCTAATGCATATTTGTTCGGTGTCTTCAGATAGTGGTAATTGGATGAGAGTTGATTAGAGTGTGGTAAACATGCCGGTATTGTCGATATTTCCATAAAAATAGTGAAATCTAAACTCTCAACTTCAAAGTTTAGACGAACTTAAACTTTTCTCTATTCCAATCGCCTGTTAAGAGTTCTATACCCTGAATATACTACATGAAGATAATAATCTTCTCAAAGTCTAGAAAGAAACAAAATCGTTTGAACCGAGATTAGCGAGCTGGAAGACGTTGTCAAAAATATTCAAAACTATCATCGAAGATAGCTGAAGGCAGAAAACTATGGAAAAGAATTGAACTACGAAATAGCGATACCCCAAAATTGTCAACTCGGATATGATATCAGATATCTAAAATAAGCGGAAAAGAACGAAACCATTCTTGTGATCCCTTCCATAATTTAGGAGGATTTCAGAGCTATCTGCTGATTTGTATTCTACTGTGCTTCCGTCTGAATCAAAAGATATAGGTAGACAGAAATAGATAGAAAGATAGAAAGTAAGGCCTCATTTGAGAGACTATAAACATTAGGTTCGAAATGAACAATGAGAGGGTTTCCTGCAAGAACTTTCGGATACGGAAACAGGTAGGTGTGTCACCCATACACGGCCCAAACAGTATAAAGTATGGCGGAACCGGAAAAGTGGAAGCGTTTGAAGACACGCTGGAGCTACAATTTTAGGAAAATGCATTGTGGCAAGAGGCCCCCAACGAGGAGGATGACATATCAAGAAAATTAAATGAATTCAGCAAAGCTGAGACCTAGGTAGAGTACACGATACGGCCACTAGACACAAAAGAACCCAAAGACCTCATGCTAAACAAACGAAAAGCAACCTGATCTGACACAGTGACTACCATAATGTTGAACTGGCTCCAAAAAAAACATCATTACTACTCTGACAGATGTGACCAACAAAATTTTCCACATTTAAAGGCCCTCCTCATCATGCAAACAGTAATATAAAAATACCCAAGCTCGGAAAAGCCCATCCCTCAAAATTGGTGACTCATAAGTCTTCTCTCAGCAGTCTTCAAAATAGTTGAATTTTATGACAGATCTGACTTATCGAATTGATAACAGAAAAACGAAATAGCCCTGACGAACAATATGGTTTCACTCTTGATGAAATTCCAGTTGGCAAGGATGGTTCAGCGCATAAGAAATAGATTTAACTGAAGAAAGTCAATAGGATTAGTTATATTTGACATATTCCACGCCATTCGCAAAATCTGGTATGCGGGCATCGTGTTTAAAACGCATGAATTCTCTATCTCCCTTTTATACATGCAACTGATTTCATACATGTAACTCAGAATTTGGATGAGAAGATCATCTTTCAAGCCTGCGAACTATCTAAGCTGGAGTTCCACAAGGATCACAAATAACACCAATATTGTAAAATGTTTATACCGCAGGTATCCCAATCTTGCCAAATAATATTCAATTTTCACTTGCATATAAATACTATACTTCAAGACTAGCAGAGGTCATCACTTCAAATCTGCAAATCTCATCATCCTTGAATGGAAAATTATTACTGCTAAAGATACGACACGAGCTATTTTAATCGATCAACGTAAAGGAAAATGACCAACGGCTTTAAACATGGCCACCGACACAATACCATTGAACAGAATAGCTCAGTATCTAGGACTGACAATTGACCAACGACTTATCGCGAAAGACCACATCTGTAAAGAACGCTCCGACTGCCTAATAATACTCTCCTTCTTACAAACTCTTATTCATTCTGGCCACCTGAATATGGAAAACAAAATGCTCGTCTACAAGCAAATAATTGAACTGAAACTTCTCAATGGCAGTATCGCTTTTTATTAAACAGCCAATACCCTCAAAAATGCGCTCCAGTCCCCGCAGAATAGAGAATATGAGTTTCCTAATTCGATGGTACAATAGAAATGTGGACATACACAACTACTTACGACTCGAAACAGTATAGAAATACATACGAAACGAGTACTGAAACTGAAATTTGACAAGATAGATCAGATCTCTGACCGTACCATGGAAGGCCCAAAGTCCTGGCTAATGGAAGTCTTGGAAGTCGACACAAATATTCAAGCCACCGATTAATAACAGACAAGACTAGAGCTTTTGGTTAAGTGGTTGAGAGTGTTCTAGTACAACACAGATGAGAATCGAGCCAGAGTACTCAATGGCACTAGCTCCACGTATGCTTTACTTCAAGTCAAGTCTCATTTGGGAATCCTGTTGACAATCTGTTGTTATAGAAGCGCCAAATCGAAAGGCAAAAGTAACCTCCAGGAAAACTCTCCCTAAGGCCAACATTTTCAGAGTAAATTTGACGCCTCCTAACTAAAGAGAAACAAGTAGTAATCACGGAAATTTCGTTACGTCAAATTCTTCTATTTTGGAGCACTGTTCACTTGCTTTTCCATCAAAAATGTCATCATTCCTAAAGTACTGACTTATTTCTTGCAACTTTTTCGTTTTGAATATACTTCTTGATATAAGTACTATACTTCTTGATACTTCTTCTGGATACCTATTGATCATGGTTATGATCTGAAACTCGATGAAAATAAAAGGCGACTGTTAAAAAATGGGAAAAATCCAATACCGCGCCGCCAGCCTTACAATACCTTGCAAGCATGGAACGTCAGTTGAATCCATACTGGAAGAGATGGTGTCAGTTTACGGCGACTCTTGTCCGAGTAAAACCATTGCTAACAAATGGCACATCCCTTCTAAGCGAGGGACTCTCTTGAAGATGACCCACGGTCTGGACGGTCGATCGAAGTGATTGCTCGAAAAATTATCCGAAGTCGAAAAATTAATCTTGACATGACAAAAGTCAGCGCTAGATGGTTACGCCGCCTCAAAAACAACGTTTGCGCGCGTTTTTGGATTTCTGTAGTGAAGACAAGGCTTGAGTATTGAGTCGCATTGTTACTGGGAACTTGGATGCACTTTTTTGAACCAGAGTCCAAACAAAACTGTGCAGTGGCACACAAAGGGCACATCACACCCAAGAAATTTGGGATGTCCCTGGTTGCTAAAATCATGACGTCTTCTGAGATTCAGAAGGGATCTTATCGCCTGATTACAAAAATTAATCCGTCTAAATAACCAGAGAATACTACGTTTCAATTATAGAGAGGTTGAAAGAATGTATCAAAGTAGGAAAGTTCACCAAATGAATCCTCCTTCTACACAACAACGCGTGTCAAAAGAGGACACCTTTTTGTCAGTGTTGCGTTGGCTGCCCTGCACAAGGCGGTTTCGATATTTTGGATCACCCACACTACAGTCCTGATCTGGCTCCCAGTGATTATTATCTGTTCATATAGTTCAAAAAAGAACTTCTTGCGAAAAAGTGTCAAATATCTATGAGGATAAGGGCATTAATTTTATAGCTTCGGGGGAACGGTACAACAATACAAGAAACTTTGGATATTGTACAAAGGGACACTGAAACTGTACACGATATAATGGAAAAATTAAAACAAAAAATCGGGTGAGTAATTAGCGCAAAAAGGGCTAAGGAAACAAATTGAGTGCAAATGACGAGAAGGGTATAAAACAGATCGTTGAGAAAACCCATTTTATTCCTGCGGATAAAATTAGGACTGAATGATAGGGAAACGTACTGTCAAAAGAAAGGACAGGCAAAGTCTGTCTCTGCAGAAAGAATTCGAAGGTGTTTCTGAAGTTGTGGCTTCAATGGGCGAAAATAAAGGAAAAACCATACATTTATGTGAAAAATAGAAAGATCAGATAACACTTTCCCAAAGATCACTTAATGAAGTCCCCCCAAATTTTGGAACCGAGTAACAATATTTTAAGGAAAATTTATTTTTTATTATTGGGTCAGGACAGGACTTTTTTTTGCATATGAGAGTAAATTCAACTTGCACGGATGCGATTGATGAAGATTCGTCTGGTGCAAATGAAGTGTGTTTACCTATAAACCTCCTGTGCCATTCATCTAGAATTCACATTTGGAGACTACATACATGTAATATACGTCATTGAAATGAATGAAATATGTATGTATGTATGTATGTATGAATAAAGTAAATAATAATTTAAACTTGGTATCGATATCAACACAATTAATCTCCCGGATCTCTACATGCGCCTGATTATGTTTATGTTTCCATTTTTGAAGGTTTCGCTTCTGTCACGTGCATACTACACACATGTCCTTTTTCTCTTCCTCCCTCTTTCTCAGTTTTTTAGAACTAGAAATTTTTCCGAATCATCTTTATGTTGCTTCTATTTGGTGGTTTGATTAAAACGAAAATCAACAAATATCAAAATCAAAAAGACAAAGACCAATTGTTATAAAGATCAAATGAAGCTTGCGCATTAAACTTTCCTTAATTAAAAAATAGAAATCCTGGATAACATTACACCAAGCGTTGGTAGCCCTCTCTGGCGGCAGTGCCGCGACAAAAGTACTTTCTTGCAATAACAAAATGGGGGAACGTTAAAAAGGAAGCAACCAATGAATGTGTTCTACAATTATCCACATCCTTTTGTCTTGAGTGTAAAATTTAATTCAAATTTGTGTATGTTTGGTAGTTTTATAATTAACCAGTTTATTTTACGATTAAAATATTTTTTCTTACAATTTTAGCATAATTTATTTTATTTTATTGTAAACAGTAATTAATCGCTCTGGTTCCAATACATTTTTTATTACAATTTCTAAATCACTTTATATAATTGTGAAGAATACTAATCTGATTCTAGTATATTTTGAATATATTATAATCCGAGTGATTATATTTGCAATTGAATTAAATAAATTATGCTGAAATTGCAATAAAAAATATTCTAATCACAAAATAAACTGGTTAGTTATAAAATTACTAAATTGGTGAACCCCGACGTGATTCTAAATTCGTACTCATTTTTTGAATAATAATTTAAACTGAAAAATCATTTTTTTTATTAGATTACTCCTTACTGTTTTTCGAAATAATTGCTCCTTTACAAATACAACTTAAAAAAATATTTAACGAGAGTGCCTTCGAAATTATCACACTTTACCAAATCCTGCATAGAAAATTTCGTCTGAAAAACATTTTAAAACAACCACCACACATGGGCTTTAGTTTTGGTTAACTTTAATTGATTTTAAGTAATTGTACAAAATTTATATTTTACTAAATCTTGTTAAAAATGTTATTTGTTTCTATATTTCTTGTAATTTCTGAGATCGCAGCTTCTTGGAATCGGGGCCGTGGCATTTTCTCAGCTCTTCCATCTTATAGCTACGCCCCTCCTAAATCGGGAGAGAATATCATTGAAGAGGATGTCACATTTTCGAGCGTCGGAAGCAATCCTGGACCAGTTTTTTACGATAATTTTGATGCTTGAAAACTATATATTATATATATAAAACTATATATGAAGTGTTTTAAGCTATCTCTGAATTTATTTTTGAAAATTTATTAAATTAGTTACACTTTGTTAAAAAATAATATGATTTTGATTTTTGTGCGATTTTTAAATAAAGTGTTTTTGATCTTACACGTTTTTACTAAATGTAAGAACATATCTTCGATTTTATTCCCATTTTACCCATTCCCATTTTACACTATTCCCATTTTACACTATTCTTTGCACGAATCAGGAGGCTAGGACGTATCTATTCTGTGAAAAAAGTTGGATGCATAAGTAAACCTTTTTACGTTTCCTTCAGAGATTTTCAACTTTTCGGGATTAATTTTAGTTGCTTTGTGTATTGGTCCCTCAATATTCTCAATGATGACTCGAGTGAAGATATTTGAAAATGTTTTAACAATATTTTAATGGCAAAAGCTAATATACCGCATCAATTTTGTACTCGTATATTCGATGTTTCCTGTATATTACATACACAGTATGTCGGAAAAGTTCCCGAACTTATTTTGTAGCGCATGTACGAGTGGCGCCACCTCTTGGATGACACCGGTACTATGTTGCTACATCTCTCTGAAGTGTCTGAGAATTTTTTCACCAGTATCCGTTCATTAGTTGCCGAGATACACGTGCTTGAGGTAACGTGTGTGTAGTACCTCGGTGCAAGCTCTACGATGGATGAGAAATTTGAACATCGTGCCGCAATTAAAGACCAAAGGCAATTTGGAAAATAAGAGAAGTTTAAAGCTGTAGAGCAATATTCATAACTAGTAAATAGCCAGTCTACATCCACCTAAGCTGGTAGTTCCAATCGATGCGTCCCGGCCTGTAAGTTGGCACCTGTCGAGAAGATGCAGGGATGCGTGTTCGAAACTAGCTTGAGCTCTTTCCATCTTTCTAAAAAATTAAATTCTGCTATAAACTTATAAAAACTTTAAACTTAATAAATATTTAAATTAATTAATAAATTAATTTAAACTAAATTTAAAAAGCGGAAACAAAAAAAATAATCGATTCGGCTTACGGTGAAGGTGTAGTGCCGCGTACAACTGTTTACACGTGGTTCAGTCGGTTCAAGAAGCGTAGAGAGTCGTTAGAAGATGACTTCGACTCCAAAGGCCTGATACACAAAGAATTTGTGCCCCCAAACACCACCGTGAATGCTGCGTTTTACGTAGAGGTGTTAAAACGTTTGAAGCAACGTATTAATCGCATCAGACCCGAGTACAAGGAACCGGGATCGTGGAGCTTGCTGGATGACAATGCGCCTGCTCATTCTTCGAACATTGTGAAGCGTTATCTTGCCAAAAATCAGATCCCACGCATCAATCAAGCCCCATACTCGCCAGATCTGGCGGCAGCCGACTTTTTCCCAATTGCCAAGCTAAGAATGGCCTTGAAAGGACGATTTTTTGAAGATGTACCTTGCATCTTCGCAATTATTATTGCGGCTTGCATCGAGCGTCTCACAGCGATAACTTCAGAGGAGTACCAGAGAGCCTTCGAATCACTCATGGAGCGCTCAAATGAGTGTAAATCTAGGGAAGGGGACTGTGTTGAAAGTTAACTGGAATAATTTTTTTTAGATATAATTTTTGATTTTTTATTTCGGGAAGTTCGGGAACTTTTCCGACATACTGTGTATAATGGATGAGAGAAACGCATTCGAAACCTCCTTATAATTCGAAGGGTGTACCGATGATATATATTTGTTAAATGTTGTTTTTTTATGTTCTAATCAAAATAGATTAGAACTAATTAGAGAAAATAGATTTAAAATAAAATCTATAATTTTTTGCAAAGTTTTTTGCGTTTTCGTTTTTCGAGTGGAATTATTCCGTTTTACACTCACACCTTCAACAAAAATATCGCTTATTTGTTGTTTTAACATAAATAAAAAGTTCAAGCTGAATTCGCCTCGCCTTTCATTTATGTTTGTGGTCCTTTTTCAAACCACATACACCCATATGATTAATCGCAGTGTTCATTCCAGTAAGAAAGTTTAGTTTTACTGATAAAAACCGCAGCAAAGAATATGAGAATTTTAATTATCGATGAAAATTCGATTTAAAACGATTTTATCGTTGTTTTGCAGTTACTTTCTCGGAATATCTGTCCTCAATGAAAACAAAAGCGAATCATGCTGCTAATAGACAATGAACACTTTACAAATGCAACGTTGAAAAAACGATTAGTTTTCAAATTAATTATTCATTTTGAGTTTCATTGAACTTGAACAAACAGAAAAAGGTTAATTGTTTCAACGAAGTGCGTAGAAGTGAGAAATCAAATAAACAATTAGTGAGTAATGCATTTTAGCATCTACTTCGCACTAAAAATTTCCATTGCAATAAAATGCACTCGAACATTTCACTTTATCCTCCGTAGACACAGAAACCGAACGAATCAGTCTGCGGAATTACCTCAAAGCGTTCCTAATTTTGTTGATAGAAACATCGGTGGTAGCTGCAAATCCGTGCTTGCTTTAATTGTTCATGCTTTCACTTGAGCAATTGCACGCAAATACAGTCCCGTATGGGAGCCGATGAAAACGTACTTGCAGATACTTTTGCAATAAACTTTGCAAATTGACACCGGTCAAAATGGAAACCGCAGGTTGGATTCAGAATATTGATTAAATTCACTTATAGCTGCCTTGAATTGGAGAATCGAATTAGCAACCGCGGTATCAAACTGATGAAAGGGTGTTGCAAATACTTGAATAAATGTTTTATTGTATTTTGATTTGAAAAAGAGTTTTAATTAATTAACATCTGCCAGTCTAATTTGGATAAGCGAAAGTTATCTGCGGACTCTAATGATTTACTTGGATTATATAATAGCTTTTAATGACTACAGGTGACTACCTGTTGAAATATTTTACATGTCATGTATAATAATCGGAAAATCAAAACGACATTTTGGCGAAGCAAAAAAGTTAGTCGTTAGTGTCATTATGCTTTTACATTTCCTCTCGCGTGCCAGCACATTTCTTTGCACTGTAAAAAAGACTGCGAACAGCAAACTTATAGGTCAAAATTTTTCTTTTCACGCTCGTAGTGTTGACATTGCTTGATCTGCTGCTATTTACATAATAAGTTATAAACAAGAGGCATGTTCAACAATTGGAAATAACTTAAAGTGTTTTAAGGAAATAATTTTGTAAGGAGTAATTTGGCCCTAAGTAATATTTATTTCTATTTCGAAGTTAGTCTAGTTCAACAAGTAAAAATAAAACTGAAACCTATTATTGCTCCTCATTGTATTCCCTCTGTATTATATCTCTCAGTCAATCTATTTACCTTCCTTAAATCATTTATTCTATTCGAAATCGGCTGAATATGAGCTTATTACATCATCCTTGGAAAATTTCGTCCAGTGAAGAGCCTTGCCTGGCTGTCCACAAATACTAAGGAGCATTTCTCAGCCGACTGGGAGACTTCGAAATTCGCTGGGGTGCTGGGCCTATTATGTGCACACCTGAATCCAAGCAGGACTCTATGGTTCATTACATTTAGCAAAAATTTCACCTCCAGCTAGTCTTGTCTTTTTCTTTTCAAATATTGAATTTTTGATTTCACCAATAACTCCCAAAAACTCGCAACAATTTTCAACTCGCCAGTGTTCAATGTATCTCGGCACCCATCGCCGATATGCTGAATGATCTTGCAGTGTGTCCTTGAAATCTCCGTAGTTGATAGTGTGATCATTTATGCAAGCCACTTCTTTCTAAAACAGACCTTTTCCGAAATCTTTTTCAATTTTTGAAGCTTTTCAATGTTTTCGTTCAAACATATAGACAGACCACTAAGGCCTACGACTATCTTTGATTTATATTGGTTTGGTAACGAGAATGATTTCGATTTCGATTTTAACATAGTCTTTAACAAAGATGACACTGAAGCCATGAGATGTGCTGGACCCATTGAGAATATGTTGCAATTAACATTGAACATAATTGTAGCCTATATACAGTATTGGACAAAACTAAAGCACCCCTTTGCGAAATATCAGTTATCCTCTGATATTATCCGGAAAACTTGGTGAAAAAAATTTGTTCTGAGTTTTTTTTTATTTATTTACATGTGTATTATAAAAAAACATAACAATGACAATTCAGTCTTTTCAACAACAAAAAATAAAACAAAAATATTTCTCAGTACTCAAAAGTTGCCTGGACAAAACTAAAGCACCCTCTAGCTGACGATCAGAATTTATACCAAATGATGGGTAGATTCAGCATTTCGTCACCAGTCCTTTATTTGCAATAACAGCAGCACATCTTTTTGGCATAGAAGATATTATATTATCAATGAACTCTTCAGGAATATTTTCCCACACTATCTTAAAAGCTTCGAAAAGTAACGGTTATTTCCTGCAGTTTTCCCTGTTGATGCTCCTTTTGGCAATTTCCCACAAGTTCTCAATTAGGTTGAGATCAGGAGATTGCGCAGGCCAATCCAAAACCTCTATCTTATTCGGTTGTAGCCAAGTCTTGCACAGCTTAGAGATATGCTTAGGATCATTGTTCTGCTGAAATCTCCATTTTAGGGGCTCTCCTCTTCAACGTACGGCAGCATTATGTTTTTTAAAATGTCAACGTACACGAAACGATCCATAATACCATCAATTCGATGAATTGGTCCAATACCTTGTCCAGAAAAGCAACCCCAGACTAGGACATTACCTCCTCCATGTTTGGTTGTTGGGATGTAGTACTTAGGGTTAAATTTTTCACCTTTTGGTCGTCGTACATGTATTATTCCATCAGAATATGTTAAATTAAATTTTGATTCGTCGGAAAGTAATACAGTTTGTTTTGAATAGTCCAGTCTAAATGGTCCTTGGCAAACTTTAACATGACCCTCCTGTTCTTTTCTGAGATGAAAGGCTTTTTTGCAGGCCGGTAAGCCGGTAAACCAGCTTCTTTAGCTCTTCTCCTAATTGTCCTTGCACATACTGGTAACTTCAAATCAATTTGAATTTGATTAGAAGAGACCGTAGGTTTAACTACAATCCTTTTTTTGATCAAAGAATCATCTCTTCGTATTGTTTTTCGAGGTCTTCCTCCAGAATTTACAGGAGATATGCGACCCGTGAGCTCATATTTTTTGATTAGTTGCGATATAATTGACCGATTTATATAAAATCTTTAACTAATATTATGTCGAGATAATTCACTTTTATAACCAAATAAAATTTTTCCTTTAATTTCACTACAGTACATGTTTCTTGCCATTTTAAGTCTCTTAATGTTTTAATACAAAGAACAGAATGCGCACCACTATCCACGACAGAAATTTTGCACAAAGGCTGAAGAAATGATGAAATTTTAATGATTCATATCAGACAAATGCATTTCTGATGCAATAACTATTTCCTGCTAACTGTTCGGCAGTAGCGGTACGAAAAAAGTGTGTATAGAAGAGGGGTGCTTTAGTTTTGTCAAGGCAAATTTTGAGTACTGAGAAATATTTTTGTTTTATTTTTTGTTGTTGAAAAGACTGAATTGTCATTGTTATGTTTTTTTATAATACACATGTAAATAAATAATAAAAACTCAGAACAAATTTTTTTCACCAAGTTTTCCGGATAATATCAGAGGATAACTGATATTTCGCAAAGGGGTGCTTTAGTTATGTCCAATACTTTAGATGATATTCATAACCCACCAGTTCTCTACATCTGCTAAAGACATCCTACTAACTATATGTGCCAAGAAGCAGAGCTATATAGAGTTCAGTATTAACGAGACTAAGAAACTCAGTGCATGGCTCGAACAATGAACCCCGAGAGTTTATACGCTGTTGATTGGTCAAAGAGTACAAAATGTTGGCGATTTCGTAAACCTTAGCATTAAATTTGAAAGACATTAAAGGCATTAAAAGACGTAAATGCTCAAAGCATTGCCAGATGAACTAGTTCATAAAGCAAAGAAATAAACCACAAAAATGCTGATCAGCTTTGTGTTATCCTATTTGTGGATCATGCACTGTGAAAAATGGTGTCTTTTTTTAAATACCTATATTTTAAAGTGAAACAAAGTACAAATAAATTGTTTATGCTTTCATTTCATCTCGATTATTTTATGCTAAGATAATTTTATGTGGGCTCCAAGACTGGCACGAGGAAAGTCCAACCTAGAGGTCCTATTTTCGACTACTCTTACCAATTATTGGGTATTTGGATTAGCTTTATCTTCACAGAATACTTAACCTGAGCATTGAAATAAAAGAATCTTTTTCAAATTTGTGATTTTTTTATTCTATTCCAAACAAATTTTTGAACGTTATCGTTCGGTCTTCTTCAGCGACTTAATTAGTTTTACTCAGAAGTTCTGCTCATGTACTAACACTGAAACGTAATTTGCAAGAGTAATTACTGGAACTTTAGTAATTACAAAAAGGATGACATTTTCCTAAAAACGTTTCAAAAATATATAACTTAATTAGTTGGAATAACTAGACCCTACACTGTAGAGTCTACAGTTTCTTTCATTCTGGTTCATCAGCTTTTTCTTTTCCCGGCTTATTGCGAGGCTTTCCATGACATCCGATTTTAGTACCTCTAGAGTATCTCAAGTTTTTTTGATGATCATTGCATCCCCCATAGTTATCTCGTGACCAAACTTGAAGCTGGAAGTTATCTTTTTTCTTGCTTTTGCTGCTTCGCCTAGATGCTCCCTAATTCTCGTGCCAATTAGATTCTTTTTTGTCATTTGTACACTTCTTTGCAAGTATTATTCGATGCTTTTTGTTACTGAATTTGGGCCAACTGCACGGAATTATGCCGATTGGCTGATACCCTCGTGTTAGGTCAACACTTTCAGTTACTACAATAGGTAACGTTGTTCACCCTTGTTCCTGTCTGGTCTTTTGGATCGTCTGTGCCATTCCCTTCATCGCCGAGTGCTTGAATCCATTTCATCTGGCTGTTTCGAGGATGAACTGCAATTATTTTTCTTTGACTTATTTTTTTTCGCGGGAAATCCAGCATTTGATCAATCATAGCACTGTATTGAGAAGCATTTAATTGTGTTTGGAATTGTTCTCTGTGTGTGAGTTGTCTCTTTACACTTCAAATGTAAGGTTTATTTTTGTCCTTTTTACGACCGTGTCTCAGAAAGATCGTTTTCTTTCTATCTCTCCCTCCACTGTGAACGTTATGTTCTTATTGCTTGATTTAGAACCTTACAAATCACCAGGAACCGACAAAGTGTATCCGATCAAGGTTTATCATAATGCGGATTTTGGTGAAAATATATAGAGCCTCCATATCCAAAGGCTATATTCCTTTGGACTGGAGAGAAGCTAAAGTAGTTTTTATACCGAAGCCGGCAAAACCCAGCCACTACAAAGCAATGGATTACCGACCCATCAGCTTAACGTCTTTCATGCTGAAAACCCTGGAACGCCTGGTGGATGGGTACATAAAAAGCACCGTGAACATATCGGAGCTTTGTCCCAACCAACATGCATACCTCCCAGGGCGCTCAACAGAGACGGCACTACACGAAGTCGTAAGCAGAATAGAGAGGAACCTTGCCATCAAAGTTTACACTTTGGCGGCCTTCATTGATATCGAGGGAGCCTTCAATAATGTAAAAACAGAGAGCATAGTAGCAATCATTCAAAGATATGCAATAGACCCATATCTAACTAAATGGATGACGGAACTGCTAGCTTAAAGAAACATTACAGCCGAAGAAAATGGCGTAACCTTGAATAAATGGACCAACAGGGGTACACCACAAGGCGGCATAGTATGATCCCTTGCCTGGGTACTCACAGTTAACCAAATAGTGGAAAACCTCAACGAGAAGGGTTTCAAAACGATAGCGTACGCTGACAATATCGTTATACTGATAAGTGGAAAGTTCCCGGCAACCATGTCGAAATGGATGCAGACCGCACTCTCATATCATTTCGAGTGGGCGAAACTAAAGGACTGCGCATCCTCGCCAACAAAACGGAGCTTATGCTTTACACAAAGCGCCTTAAACCGGAGACATTTTCACTCCCGACCATTGACGGAAAACATATCAGTTTAATAAACAAGCTGAAATACTTAGGAGGAACCTTGGATAGTTAGGACTCCTTGGATTCCACACATAGGAGCAGTCAGACGGAGAGCTACAGCGGCGCCCTTCACAATGAAAAGACTAGTGGGCAAAACATGGGGAATAAAACCCAAAATTGCCCCCTGGATTTACACAACAGTAGGGCCAATAAACAACAGTAGAAGCCAATAATCACTTACGGGGCATTGATTTGGTGGCAGGCATTACAAAAGAAAACCATTGCAAAAGAGCTAGAGAAGATCCAGCGAATGGCCTGACTTGGGATCACAGGTGCCATTAGGACTACGCGAACTGCTGCAATGGAGATAATGCTTAATCTCATGCCACTCGACAAATTCATCTTCAGAGAGGCATGACTTGCTTAAAATCCACATCTGGATCTGGTAATCACACTCAAACGGGGCACGTATGCATTTTGAAAAAAATTGAGAGAATGGCCCCGTCAAGTAAAAGGGAGCTGGATAGAATTCAACCGATAGTGGACACAACGAATCCATTCAAGATCAGCATACCGACCACAGAAGCGTGGGAAACGGTGCAAGATTTCACATCTGAAAATGAAATTACAATCTACACCGATGGTTCCAAATGGGATTAGGGAAGCGGCGCCGGAATCTTTTTTTCCAAATCACCCGCAACTCAACCGAAGTTATAAACTGGAGAGTCACACCACAGTTTTCCAGTCGGAAGTGTTTGCAATAAAAGCGGCAACAAACAACCGTAATGGAAGAATAGAAATACGCTCGGACAGGAAGTCGGCACTGCAGGCGCTTATTATAGGCTTAACAGGCTCTCAAAGCCGCAACAAACCGAGTAAATGTAAAACTGACATGGGTCCCTGGACACAGCGGTGTAGAGGGAAACGAAAGAGCGGATGAGCTAGCGAGAGCTGGATCAACCGACCAAAATGCTACTAGAATAGACACAGTTAAAGTGCCAATAGCAACGGCAAAAAGGGAATTAGACGAAATCCTCTGGAAAGAAACAGATACGGCTTGGAATGACAGGAACGACGGCAGAATGACTCGCCCTAATAAAACGAGGACAAAACAACACCTGGGGAGAAACAAAAATGGCGTTAGAACAATGGTGGCAGTATTAACGGGCTATAATCTTCTATGCCAACACGCCAAACGAATAGGAATCCAAAGAGATGACACCTGCCGAGCTTGCAACGAGGAGGAAGAAAGTACAGAACACTTTCTCCTAGATTGCCCGAGTCTGGCCAACAAACGCCTTACTTGGCTGAGATGTACTGGCGCAACAGAATTGGAACACTTAGCGAGAAGAGAACTCTTTGGGAGAACTCCTTGGCTTCTGTAGGAAGACAGGATGGACCATCTGTAAACAATAGTACTACACATTGGGAGCTAAGGGCCGACTCTGGCCTATGCTATTTACCAGCAGGTGGACCACAGTATAAATAATAATATTGCTTGATTTAAATCGGCAAGGACCTTTTCCACCATGCTACTTTTTAATTTCGCAAAAAAATCATCCACGTATTTAATCCATCAACTCGGTAGACGATTCTTACCCTGTTGTCCCTATCCTAATTGTGTCATAACTACTTGGCGGAAGAATGATGAATGAGGATTTCTCATCGCTATCATACGAAGATTTGCAAGCTTTATGTCTGGGTCTTACCTTCCAAAATTCTTCAGTTTGAGATACAATCAAACAGAAGAATCACCGTCAATCAAAGTTAAGATACAATATTCATTGTACCCTAATGTTTCCTTAACCGAAATACTCATGAATAGAGCTTTCACATCGAAGGAGACCATAATTTCGTCGTGTGCCAGTGGACCAAACTGTAGTAGCTGAGGCTTCAATGCTATTTTTAACAGAATTGCTGTTCGTTGATTCCATTCCCATAAACTTGTACAGAAGCCACCTGGCTAGTTTTTGGTTAAGTGCATTCATGGCCGATATTATTTCACGGGTTTTGTTTCCTTTTTTAAGTATTTGTGGTAGACGCTTTGTCCTTGGTAGTATGAGGTTGCTGCCAATTAATGACTTACAAGTTTTTATGGTTCTTTCGAATCTTTCTATGGACTCTTCAACGGGTTCTGACGTAGTTCAAAGAAATTTCGACTACTTAGCTTTTGCATTACTTCGTCATCATACTGACTTTTGTCCATCACTACCACTGTTTTGTGTTTGCCTTCTTTGATCAAGTAGATTTACGGCTTTAACCCAGCAACTATGCTCGCCTCTTTGTGTGTGTTACCTTTTTCCTTCCTCTTATTGGATCAGCTTTATCATCCCTAATAATTTTTTGCACATCTGTCAGTTTACACATCGCTCCCTTCGTTTCTCTGATTTAGTCTTCTGTAGGAAATTTGGGTTCTTTTATGACATAGTTAAAGCTCATATTGAGTAATCGCATCTCTTTTTCACTATAAAAAACTAGGTTTGGTGAAAACTAGTCTAGGAATCTCCCGTACTACTACCACTTTCCTGATTGGTTTATCTTTTCTTTCGCATTGGCATGCCCTATACGCCTTTTGCTGTAAATCTTCCACTAATCCTTTGTTGCAGTGTTGTGACTCTCGCGTAACTTCCAGATGCTTCTCATAAGTCCTCAGAGTAGCTTTGTTCAATTTTGCGGAAAGGTGATTTTCCTTAAATTTCGTTCCAATGTTTCCGATTGACTAAATGTATTTTGGCGTCCGCTGTGAACCTTCACCGAGTGGCTCTTAGGGGTGAACCTTGTCCCAAGATAAGTTAATGTTTCCCTGCATTTAGCTTTTATTTGTTGAGAACTTAAAAAAAAATAACTGGTATCTTGTAACCACTTCAATATTTTTAACAGCATTCATCTTCGCGAAAAACTTAACCTGAGCAAACAAGAAAAAGGGCTCTAAAAAACTAATTTTCGACCGATATAGTTCGGCCTTCTTCAATGACTTAATCAATTCTGTTAATTTTGCTTACGATTTCAGCTTATGTTTCACCAGGTCTGAAGATAACATGCAATGAAACGTAATTTCCAATGGTAATTATTGAAACTATTAAAATTACCAAAAGTATTACATTTCCCCAAAAATATTTCAGCACGATATTTTTAGATTAGTTGGAATAAACATAAGGCTGGCAGATCTCCTAAGTTTCTGTAGAACTCAAGGTTGAACCTTCTGTGAGCAATAGAGTCGTATCCGGGAAGCTAAGGGTCGATGCTGGCCTATGCTTTTTATTTTTTCACCATTGGTAACCAGTTTAAATAACACTGTGTTGGTTGGGTCCGCCGGGCCTTGCTTCGTTGGTTTCGAGGACGCGTTTCGGCTGTATACAGCCATCTTCAGCTCGTTCTGACGTCTTCGTCGTGGTGTGCAGCTTTTTAGAGGTGCAACTTTTATCGGAGGGGTAATTAATTTCGGAGGGTTAATTAGTTGTTAACGAGGGTCATTAAGTTTGGGTCCTTTCAGGATCGTGGGATTATCGTTGTCGGGTTCGTCGCGTTTTCTTTTCTTGATAAGGATTGGGTCGAGGACTGAAAATATTGTGTCGGAGTTGGTCATTATTTGTTCGTTGATTATATTTCCGTAGGTTTTTTTTTTTGTGTTTGTAGATCTCAAGTTTCTCTAATACGTCAAGTCTAAGTCCCCTTCTTTTCTTTGTGTAGTAGCGTCATTGAATTTGCCATTCGTGTTCGCGCTCGTGTGTGTGATTCTGTAGGTGTGTTGCGTAGTTGGAGTCGTTATGTGTATACGAACGTATGTGCTCCTTATATCTAGTTGTTAGTTTGCGTGTCGTTTTTCCTATGTATACCATGTCGCAGTCCCTGCATGTTAGTTTGTATATGCCGCTGTTGTTGTATGTTGGTGTGTTGTTGGGCTTCGGCGTTAGTTTGTTTCCGATATTGTTGTTGGTTTTGAATGCGGTATGTAGTTTGTATTTTTTGAAGGAAGCTTGCCAGTTGGTTTGTCTCCTTGCGTACGTACGTCAATGTGGTCCATTTGTGTGCGTCCGTTGGTTCGTCTGAGGGTTCGCGTTTTTTCTTCTTTTGCTGTGCGATCAGTTTGTTTATGTCACGTTTCTTGTATCCGTTCTTGTCGGCTATCTTATATATGTTGTTTAATTCATCGGTGTAGTCGCTGGAGTACATAGGGTTGGAGTGTAGTCTCTGCACCATTGATCTGTATGCTGCTAGTTTGTGTTGGTTGGGATGGTTGGACGAAGCGTGTATGGTGTGGTCCGTAGTAGTCGGTTTCCTGTAAATTTTGTGTTCCAAATGGGCTTCTGTGCGTATGATGGTGAGGTCCATGTAGTTCAGTTCTCTGTTTGACTCTTTCTCCATGGTGAACTTTATGTTGGGGTAGATGTTGTTCATATACGTGAGGAGTTTGTCTTCCGCGTTTGAATCGATGATAATAAAGCAGTCGTTCACATATCGTTTGAAGTATACGATTTTGAATTTTTCCACTATTTTTGGTATGTGTACTTCCTCTATACTTTGCAGGAATACTTCGGATTTGAATCGATGATAATAAAGCAGTAGTCCACATACCGTTTGAAGTATACGATTTTGAATATTTCCACTATTTTTGGTATGTGTACTTCCTCTATGCTTTGCAGGAATACTTCGGACATTATAGATGATATTGGGTGTCCCATGCCCAGTCCGTCTTCTGCAATGCAGATGTTGTTGTCGAACTCAAAGTAGTTCTGCTGGAGTGTGATCCTGATGAGGTTCACCAGTTCTTCAGTGAATCTTCGGCTGTTGTTTGGTTGTATTTTTTTCTCTTGCAAGAGCCAGCGTTTCATCTACGGGTATGGAGGTGTAGAGGTTGGTGATGTCCAACGAAAGAAGCCGATAATTGTTGTTCAGCGTTAAAGATTTGGTCGATGTGGCTAGTTCCTGACTGTTTTTGATGGTGTATACGTCTACAAGGTTGAGGACGTCTACCAGTACAGATGCTAGATGTTTTGACAGTTTGTAGGCGGCGGCTGGACGGTAGTTGACGATGGGTCTGATGGGGATGTTGGGCTTGTGAAGTTTGGGTAGTGCTTTGAGGAGTGGTGTTGAAGGGTTAGGGTCTATGTGCCAATATTTAGCGTTTAGGAGTATGATCAGTGGTGCTCACAAAAGTACATTCCGTATGGCCGTTTGGTACTTGTTCGTGGGGTCTCTGGTTGCCCTGGTGTATCCGTTTGCGTTGATGAATTCCTTTGTTTTTTCAATGTAGTCAGCTGTCTTCATTATCACTGTTCTGTGTCCCTTGTCGACATTTGTTACGGTCAATTGGTTGCTGATTAGCTTCTTCTTTATGTCCCTAAGTATGTTTTGGTCTTTTTTATGTTTTGGTCTTCTGGTACGTCCTGTTTGTGTTTGTCCTTATCTTTTGTAGGATCTCCAATCCTATGTGTCTCGCGTGTGCCTGCTGTTCTTCGGGTATCTTGTTGATGGCTGTTTCCGTATCTATAGTCAATTGTTCGATATCCATGTTTCGCTTTGTACTGTACAAGTTGTGTTTGAGACCTTTGTCCGGCAGCATTATTTCTTCTGTAGTGAATATTGTGTCCGTGAGATTGACTGTGCGTTGATAAAAGCTGTTTGTTGATTGCGTGGTCTTTGCGTTCGATTTCCGGGTTAGTTTGTTGATTTTCTTCTTCAGTTTAAATAATGTTAATAATGAACATGTTTTCGGGTATATTTCAAAAGTTATTAGCAGATGCAAAAATGTATCACGCCCTTAGTGTATTTACCCCTGAGGTACTTGCGTAAATCTCTTGAACTGAAATTCAATTTTTTTTAAATTTCAAAAAATTAAAGCTTGAAAGAAGTATTGTTTTGTATTTTTATTGGACTTCAATGATTCATTTTTCCTTTTTAAACATATCTTCTGTAAATAACTAGATAACTCTCCGTCATACTATATAATAATTTATTTACTGAAGATAAAGCAGCATTAAACGCTTGTTTGTTCATATAAGGTACGATACACATTTATCAAAAATATTATTGATATTTTCAAACACAAACCGAAATGATTATAAGAAATAAATTTACCAAGGTGGTGTAGCTTTTGTGTTATCTATTAGTTATAAATTTGGCAATAGTCAAACTGATTGAAATAGTACATTGTGTTGGATTATGCCTTCAGTTACTCTCCATAGGTCAAAATAATTCAACAAAACTGGAAAAGTGTGTTCTCCGCTCTTGGAAAAGGTTTTTCTATTAAAAGTTAAAACGCCCATCATATAAATATAAAAAGTTAACTTACTTCTTCTTGTTCCAGCCGATTAATATCGCGAACCAATCCACTTCCAGCCAACGCTGTTGCAAGTGTTCCGGATGCAACACAAATTAAGCTAACCGCCAAAAATCCTGTCCGTGCACTTTTCATATTAATAACGCTCAAGGCTCCTGCAATAGCAGCAATTGCACCCGACCATATCCCACAACCTGTTGTTGCCATTGAAGCACCTCGTACCAGTTGAAGTCCTCCAAGCGCAACTAAAGCTATACTCAACGCAAATTGTACTATCCCGAATAATATGTGCTTCGGGAAATCACTTCCTTTATTTCTCTTCGCCGGTTTTTGTGCTGCTAATTTTTGTGGTAATTGTGGCTCATTCTTTATTGGCTTTTCATCGATTGTTCTGTTGAACTGTTTTGTACCCTTTTCCGCCAACAAAAGTTCAGGACTGTTGTAAATTGGGCTGGTATCCTTTTGATCGTTTGATGATATCATGGAAATTTGTGAATTTGTCAGACTGTTTTTATTGAAATTATTTGTAGCATTTGTACTGTGCGTCATTGCTGCTGTTTGTTTTTCAATCATTTTTGTATCATTCGATGGTGGATTACAATCAACAATTGTTTCTACACTAACTGATGTTGATTCTGTAGAGTCATTTATTGATGTTGGTGAATCGGAGAGTCTCGGTTCATTATTCATTTCTGTATATAATTATCTGGAAAAAAAGGGAAAAATGTCAACATTCTACAGGGAAACAATTCGATCTTTACTAAATTTTTCAAGACGCCTAGATCCTATTCAAAATAACTTAGGAGGATCGCATACGTTTGTTATTAACGCTGAAGATCATTGTTGACACGGAAATTAAAATGTATGTCTATAATATTTCGGTTTGAACGATTTCATCTATTCTGTTATTTGTATTTGGGTTGGCGGGAGCAATAATGTACAATGGGGAGGTTAAAGCTGAAGGTAAAGTATTTTCAGTGTTTTTAGAGAGTTGAGACAACGTTTATAACGCTCTGTTAAAAAAATATTGGGATGACGGTCACAAGAGTAAAGTAAAATGAAGGGGTTACTTATATCACATTAAGTCCTGGCATCATCTTTAGAGGTTAACAAAGACAATTAAGGACCTCGCAGCAAAAGGGAGCCAAGTCCAATTTTCAAAACTGTTGGGTATTAAAGAAAAACGTTTTTAAAAACAGAATAAAACATTTATGTTTCGCAGTTATATGGAATCAAATAATATAAACATTTTTACATGTTTGACTAAAGTTCTTAAGATGTGCAAATAAGTTTCAGGATTACTAAGATTTTTTAAAGTTTGGTTCTGCCTCGGTTTTTCACAGAAGTTAAAGAAAAATACTACCCTATATTGTACTATGGATAGTAAAACACATTAATATAAGTATTCTTTTATTTCAAGAACTATTCCTCGGCACGTGAAAGATAAAACAATTGAAAGAAATACAAAAACAAACAAGTGCTTGACAAAAATATGAGTTTATAGTCAAATTCAGCTTGATCGTCGGCGTCTCTGCTAGAAATAACATCATTCCATCCAACAGCTTCACCTTTTAAGGGCATTTTAGAAATAAAGTTTATTTGGCGGAACATGATTCTTTACCAATTTTTTCAATGGCAATGCACTGTCATACGGCAGTTGCTGAGGCAGAACCGATTGATTAGCTTGTACATCTCTCATTATGGAAAAATTATAAAACATAGGCGTTCCAGTAGGAATACCAACTGCAATACTTTGAATGTGGTCCTAATTTTATTGAAAAATTCGATTTAGAGATATTTTTAACCGTATATTCTCTGAATTTGTTATGACTTGTTTAAAATGGCTTTCTAAATGTTTACTAAAGTTGAGAATCATGCTTTGATCCACATTCACATCTTTAAAATATTTAGATTCTTGCTTAATGCAATCGAAATATTCAAAAGTTGTAAAAATGTAGTCTTTCTTTCTATTGAACTTCTCTATTATGCCGAAACACCGATCACATGGCAAAAAGCTGTGCCCTGGGCCAGGAAATCGATGAACAATCATCTCAATAGATGAACATCTCATAAAAGTACACAGATACTGAATTAATGTCGAGTTCTTATTTTAGTTAATGGCATGTTCTGCTGATAGTCAAAAGTAGATACCACACAGTCGTCATTATAAATAGCAAGTTTACCCTTCTCTTTTAAATCAGTAAAAAAAGTTTCAGCTTTGGCTTGGTGGAGACTCTTTTCTATCTGTATTTGCCGGACTTCATCACTAACCAATGTCTTATCTTTTCATTTGTTTTTCAACATGTCGCACTTTTTGCATGTATCTGAACGTGGTCATCCAAAGCTGTATTGGAAATTTTGTTTAAAGTATCTATAGTAATGTAATTAGTAAATGATACTATAGTATTAGCGGATGCTTCGAGACTAGGGTCATCCTGTTGCAAATATAAATCGTAAATCCTCTTAACATTAAACTCAGATGATAGATAATTATGAGGGCTTTTATTTTTGCTGTAATGAGACTCTCGTCGCGGAAAACTTCTAATGTGAGAGTCAACGTTGGAAACCCAGTCACTCGAAATACGATTTGGTCGATTTTGATATTTTCCACGCTTAGATTTAGCTGGCACAATTACTGTAGAAACTACTTAGAAATATTGTGCACTCGTTTTTTAGAGATTTCATGGATATATGCAAAGCAATTTCGACAAACTTGTTTATTTCGATTTCTAATTGTAATAAAATACTTATGTGAACAAGTCCGTTGTCTTTCTCGTACCAGTTTTTGATCTTTCTCTTTCAACATTTCCTGTTTTAATAGGCTCCTAAATGTAAGTTTTGCACATAAGTTTCTTCTAATTAAATAATATTTTTCAATATTATTTATCGCATTTTATCATTAATTGGAACAAAACAATCCGGTCCTGTTTTTCTATCTCCCTTTTCGTGGCCTTTATAGTTTAAGGGCCGAAATACAATACTGCGAGACTGCGATGCGAGAGCGCGACGAGAGTCTCAGCAGCAAATGTCAAGCAGTTTTCGTAATATGCATTTGTATACGACATCGTACAATGATTGTGACTCGTCGATGCGAGGCGAAAAATATTCGGAAAGTTGAAAATTCCTCGCAACGCGATGCGTTGACGTTTGTCAGATGCTATATGGCGTGTAAATGAAATTTGAAAGTCAAACGCCTTAATTACTTTTTAAGTACTAGGTTTATTCTGAATGAATTTTGAATGAAAATTTCGTGCATCCTTGTTGATGCAATTTTTTGCCAAACGAAGGAAAATCCCAAATTCAAAATTTTTGAAAAATCAAAAACAATTGCAACGAAGCTTCGTTTAAAATGTCATCAATTTGACATTTGTCATATGAACATTATTATCCCTCGTATCGCGTATGTTGTAAATTGAATGCGTTGCGCGACGACGAGCGAGAATCGCATCGCGCTCACACATCGCCGTCACGCAGTATTGTATCTGGGCCTTAAGTAGCTTTTTCCAGTAGCAATAGCCTTTTTTATTAAATTGCGGCTATTTGCGGTTTTTGTTTTGTTGAGATAACACCACTCGTTGATGGCTATGGATGATTTACATTAGATTCGCCCGAATTATTCATACTTTTATCGTTGTCTGCACTAGTTTGGTTTTGAAATTTTGACAAATCACGATCCATCACCACTTGAACTTGAGTCGTATTCACTCATATTCATTCACTCACTCATTTTATGCACACTTGATACATTCAAAACAATATATATAAAATACAAAACAAAAGGTACATCTGTTTGGGCCGAGCTCGAAACATTAACTGAATTGTCATAGATGATGCAATCGAATCGTTTGTTGCAAAAAGGACGCAGGCCCGGATTTGCTGCTTTGTTGCACCAAACGAAGTAGGGTGGCACATCCTAATTTTGTTACAGCGCGCTTGTTTTTAATCGGATCTGCCCCAATCATGCATCAAACGATATCCCTAATTTTTTTCCAAATTGTAGGCAGAAAACGAGAATCGATTAAAATTTGGATCTACCCGCTTTTGCTGCAAGGTCCTAAATTGTTATAATCTAATTAAAACCAGTTAAACTAGCGGCACATCGTAAGTACATACAGCGCTAACACTTCTAACAAACTCCTGATCTAACGGTATTCGAACATATGTGAAACTATATTTGTATGGACAAGTTCCCTTTCATCCTTGCATAAAACACGATTATCTCTCTCTGCGTTTTGTTGTTGCGTTAACTCCCAGTACATATATAAACCTACTTGAGCTTATTTCTGTCTGAAGGAAAGCGTCCGAGAGTGCTTGTGCTGCATGAAGCTACGTTGTGCTAGTGGAGTGATTTATTTGAAGATTTTCTCACGAGACTAAATCTTCAAATTTATCAAATCTTCATCTGCCAAGACCGTTTAATAAATATTCTAATTTTTCTTGGGGTGGAGGAGGTTGCTTTGCGAAACTATTGTTTTCCTGCCAATTTAATATCGTTTAAAATCATTGGTTTGTTTTCAAATCAGTTTAAATTTTGTAATTATTATTTTTCTAAAGATGTTTTCATCATCGTTGTTGGTTTCTTTTTTTCGTCTCCATACGCATTTCCACGGTGACCCATCTATTATGAATTTTTTCATTATTGATGAAAGAATGAACGCAATACACACCAAAGATGGAACACCACCGAAAAACGTTTAGGGATGAAAAAAAGATAAACGAAAGCACAACGCAAATATTTTCCTCGATATCGAAAATATCGCAATGACCAACAAAGCAGCTAATTTTCGTGATGTGTTCTCTATGTATATTTCATAACCATGAATGCGTTTCTTGCGAACCCTCATTCACACTGTGCAAGACGTGACACTTCCTAAATTTCCTTCAAAATTAACGAGGACACAAATAATTGTTCGTGGCATTTATTTTTTTCTTACTTCATTCAACCATTCAATACCCTATTTATTCTATTTTCTGGTATTTTCACCTGATGATTGAATTTCACATGTACATGGTCATTGAACTTATTGAAAATAAGTCACAAAAGTCAGAAAATAAGTTCACAAGTCAGAAAATAAGATACGTAACTTTCGAGAAAAAATGTATTCCGTGGATACATTTTGCGTATCGCGGTCGACTGAAATAGAACCATTTTAAAGCACAATCAATTAAAGAACATACTTCGTCCTGCCATAAGTTCTGACCACGAAATGGATACAACTATTGGATCACGCTATTAACAACTGTTTAGAAGAGGGTGCCGTTCCACTACGCTGGACGGAGGCGAGGCTGGTGTTAATCAAGGAAAGGAAGCCAAGCTACCGTCCTTACATCGCCCATTGTGGATTTTCAAAGAAGCTGAAAAGGTGCTACATAAGCTTGTCAAGATTGCAGATTTGGTTTCAACTCCGAAGCCATGACCGGGATGATCCATCATTAAAGCTTTTATGGAGGTTATAACCGAGGTTCGGAAAACGGAAGCTCCCAACCTGTGCTCAGATACTATCTGAAGTCACCCAATGTAATATGAGCCCTGGATTATGTAAGCCTGATGTGACGAGATTTTGAGGAAGCTGGAAGGTGCAGCTAATTAGCTACGCATATAACGCTATGATGTACAGGCACAACTCGAATTGAGCACGGTATTGCGACAAGCGGATGACAAACCTTGAGTTAAGCCTAGAGCAGGAAAAGCCGATGTATTCGTTTTATTGAAACACGGACCCCATGTTTCTTCCTCAGTAAGTAGAAAAGACTTTTTTGGCCCAAGAACACAGTCAAGAGCTTGCCCTTGAATAAAAATTCTATGGTGAGCTGCCCTGGGCGAATAAGGGCAGTTATTTACCCAAGATGCAGACAAAACTTCAGCGATGTGCGTATTCAGTTAGCTCATGCTAAATCTAAACCATCGTAAATCCAAATATGCCTATTGGTGATCACCATGACGGGATGTTCTGGGCTGTCGTTCTCAACAAGAAAACGTATCGAAAACGTTTAATACAGGTTCAGAGGTGAGGAATCAAATCGGTATACTACACCGTTTCAGAATCAGTAGAACGAATTATCCCTTTGTGGTAGAACAGATGGGAATATGGGATGCAGCCTAGGTCGATGGTGCGGCTCATAACTGACGTCTGACTATGACTGATTTGAGGACGCCATGAGACCGATAGCCACATGGAAGCTGTTGGGCATGGGGCATGGGAACTTCTTGCAATAGTAGGAAAAGATGCAATCCATTGACGTATTATTCCGGGCGGGAAGCCTAGGTGACGCTTGGATACCTTTTTTAAGTGCTAAGAGCAACCAAACGAGCGCACTCTCTTTTGCAAGAGAATGTGATTATATCATCAAAGAACATACATGCAACTGGAAAAAGGAAGTGTGGTATATTTTGCTCAGATCGTTTTCATGGCTAAGAAAGGATGCTTGCACCACTGGTTGACATTTAATGCAGCCTCTTCCCTATCCGCTTTTTCCTTAAAGGCATATCCTTCCTCCAGAGCGGTAGACGAAGTGGATTTTCTTCGGGGAAACAAAGCTTGGAAACTGATCGTAAAGACTCACCTACTTGCAAGACAAAAGAGCACTAGGCCAAAGTAATATTAAAAAAAACTAAGGCTTTGTTCTCCGGATGGTAAGGGAGGTGTTTTGCTTCCGATGCCATCATAGAAGTGGTGAATGCAGTCCGTCGAGCCGAAGCGCACAAAACTGAAAAACGAGTTGTCTTGCTAGTGACGCTTGACGTCAGAAATGCCTTCAACTCCGCCAGATGGTCGGATATTCTTGGCACATTGGAAAATTTTTTCCGATTACCAGGGTATCTGATGCGGATTTTGAGGGATTACTTAAAGGACCGCAGTCTGCTCTATGAAACGCAAGATGGGTGGCGCAGTATGGAGATAACGTCTGGTGTAGCGCAAGGCTCCATACTGCGACCGGACTTGTGGAACGCCTCGTACGACGGACTATTGAGGCTTGAGCTGCCTGATGAATCGCGCTTAGTCGGCTATGCAGATGATATAGCAGCACTGGTCGCCGGACGCACAGTCGAACATGCGCAGCGCAGACTGTGTGAGGTCAAAGTGAGGGAATGTATGACCACCCGCGGGTTCAGTTTGGCACTAGAGAAAACCGAGGTGGTAATTCTTTTGCAGATCGGAGATGCGACAGTTGAGTCTAAACTTGCAATAAAATATTTGGGACTGTTGATCGATTCCAAAATGAGCTTTTCGGAACAGATCAGTGCAACGGCCAAAAAGGCCGCGATAAGCGTTTTGGCTTTAAGTCGACTAATGTGCAACATCGGTGGGCCCACGCCAAGCAAACGCCGACTTCTCATGAGTGCTGTACAGTCAGTGCTACTGTACGGCTCTGAGGTTTGGGCCGGAGCTCTCAGTTGGGAGCTGTACCGAAAGTGCTCGGGGCAGGTACAGAGACGAGGAGCTTTGCGGGTTGCATACCGCACTGTCTCTGAGTCGGCGGTGTTGGTGATCGCAGGAGTGATACCCATCTCCCTCCTTGCTAAAGAGCGACGGAGAATTTATGACCGAAAAGTGGAGGGCTCAAGATATGATGTTAACCGAGAGGAGAGGCAGCGCACAATACTCGAGTGGCAACAGTCCTGGGAAGGCGACTCTAATGGCCGCTGGACTGCCCGCCTTATAGGGGACGTGGGATCGTGGTTCAATCGAAGGCACGGTGAATCTGATTATTACCTTACCCAGCTTCTTAGCGGACATGGGTATTTTCAGTCTTACTTGCACAAGATTGGTAAATCACGGTCCCCATACTGCATTTTCTGCCCCGGGAAAAGGAACGACGCATGTCACACCTTCTTCAACTATAGAAGGTGGAACAGGATGCGGCAGGACTTGTGGGAGGTGATGGGAGAGCTTTTTCCAGACAATCTGGTCGGAGAAATGCTGAAAAGTTTCGACAAATCGACCTGTGTGGCACATTACTCTCGGGAAATACTTACTGCCAAAAAATGTACAATGGATAACCTTGGGCGCGGGGTCTAGGGGGTCTGCTTTCCAGCAGTCCTCCTCCATCTTGCCCCCTCCCGCTGCAGGGAGATTTCTCTAGGCTGACGGCGCCCTAGGGCGAAGTAAAAAGAGGCCTATCCCGAAGTAATGTGTCAAACGGTTCCAGGCTAGGGTCTCTTGACAGGGGGGGGGGGGGGGTGTTTAGTGGGTAGTCTGGTAGCATCCGCTGCTAGGAGTCCCACACTCTGGGCGTAAATTGCCTTCACCCCCCAACCCAAAAAAAGGGAGGTGTTTGGAGGATAGTTCAGCAGTTTTTTGCTGCACTGAGAGCATAAACATCCTTCGACCACCAATAAGTTTCATATTGAGAATGAATATGGAACATATTTTATCGTATTCATATTTTGTCAATCAAGTCGCTTCGGTACGTTTCAACAAGCAATTTTGACACAGTTTGCTAGTTGTGTATCTCTTCCCCTACGTTTGTCAATGAGTTCAATTTGTGTTCTTCATTTGGTTTATTAGAATGTTCTCGTTTTTGATTGCTCTTCTACTTTGTGATTACTTTGTCAATATCATGATTGTTGAAACCATTGTTATCAATTATCCTGTTTATATTGTTTTAGTTCATTAAAGTACTTGTTGAAACCGTCCAGGAACTCAGAAGCATCAAATTCAATGTTCTAATCTATACAGATATGTAGACAAAATTCATTTCGTCTTCATCTGAAAGAATTTTGTGCATTATATATATTATATAATAAGTGTATAAATATGAAATGCGGATTTTTTCTGCTTGAAATATGCATTTATTTGAATAACAGAACGAATGAATTCAATAATCAAAGTATTGGCCATCGTTAGCTACGACTTTTTCCCATCTTTCTGTCAATTGATGGATTCCGTCCCAGTACCACTTCTCATTTTTTGAGGCTAACCACTCATCAAGCCAATTCTTAACTTCTTCGTAAGAATGAAAGTGCTGTTCCGAAAGTGCGTGCTGCATCGATCGAAACAAATAGTAGTCAGAAGGAGCCAAGTCTGGTGAATACGGCGGGTGGGGCAGAACTTCCCAATTAATGTTTCGCAAGTAGTTCTCGACAGGTATTGCAACATGCGGCCGAGCATTGTCATGTTGAAAAATGACTTTATCATGACTTTGGTGAAATTCTGGTCGTTTTTCCGTTAGTGCGCGGTTCAATTTGATCAGTTGTTATCGGTAACGTTCTCCAGTAATAGTCTCACCAGGTTTCAGCAGTTCGTAATACAAAGGTCCCTTACTATCCCACCAAATACACAGCAAAGTCTTCTTTCCATGAATATTTCGGACTGGTTGTGATGCTGATGGCTGGCCTGGGTCTACCCATGATTTTTTCCGCTGATTTAAATGATTTTCCGCTGATGATTTAAATCTTTTAAACCGTTGTTCACAAGTGTCTTGGCTTGGGGCATGTTCACCATATGCTTCCACACTAGCAATCGATAAGTTTCTGCTGCCGTTTTCTTCAAATGAAAGAAGGCTTTTAGACTTCCCGGCAAAACCTCTTTTTCTGGCACGTAATTCGACATTTTTGAAGCGAAAAAAAAACTATGTTGTTTGTACAATCAAAACCTATGACATACTGGAATTTGTTGACAGATGTTTACCCTCCAAAATGCCATATTAGTTATCCTCGACACAAACCATATGTAATGGTTATGCCATCGGTTAGTAAAATCCGCATTTCATATTTATACACTTAATATACTATAACACAAATTTACACGGTGTTGGACCCGAGCAAGCCAGAGTTGTTTAAAAGATAAATTGGGGGGAGCTCATTTTTTAAATTCATTCCAGTTGTCGATACATTTGGTAAACTCACTGTTTTGCCTTCGTCATAAATCCTTGGTATTGCCTTTAGATTTTCACTATATCTGGGTGTAACTGCTCTCCTAGCTCGTAACTCATGTCACGTATGTTTTCTGGGCAGATTTCAAGATGAGAATGCAGAAAATCTGTCGAGTTGAGCTGTAATGCTAGTCTAACTCCTTTCTTGAGGTGATTATGAAAAAAAAAAAGACAAATACTTGCTTGGAATTCAGTGATTTGTGGTCATCGAGAAACTTATGACCAACAGTTTGGCATGGTCCCCATTCTCCTGCTTCATCAGGCATTAACCTATGCACTAGCCATTAGTGTTTCGTGAATATCTGTCCCGACAAATATTAATTCTTTCATTTTTGTGCATGTTTTGGAAAGAATTTGATTACTAGACTATTAGTGACTAGGAAGTCTTCACGATTGAGCGCTTTGAAGAAGTTCTTAATCTGGTCAGGTTTAATGTGAAGAGGAGGCAATAAAATTCCTGTAGGTCCACGTGGTATGACAGGATACTTATATTGTGCTAGCTTTTCTTTTGCATTTATACCGACGGTATTTATAGAGCACCAGTTGCAATCATCAACATATTTTTACTCAATTTCAGAAGTTTTTGGTAGATCAATTTTTCCATTTTCACTTACAACATTGTAAGTGATTTATACCCTTGCTAAGCTAACTCAGCGAAGACTCATGGGTGCGGAAGCTTTGATCAAATTCATCGAATAACTCGAGCTACAAGCTAGCTAAGTATTTATGATAGGACAATAACGACTTTCATACTGACAAAAGACCTGGAAGCAAAGTAGCAAAATAGCAAGACGTAAAATAGCAAAAGCACTCCTTATTCCGAACGGGATGTAGTGCTGCTGGAACACCATTATTATTAATATCATACTGTTACAAAACGAAAAGTCCAATTTCTTCCTTGTTTGAAAATTCAATTATTGGTAGCGTGGTTTCTGAAAGTGTTAAAGCCAAAGCTAAAGAAAAATAGGATGCTCTTCAGAAATCTTATGAAAACGTTGTGTTCGAATGTGTCGAAACATCTGACATCATTATCATCTTCTTTGCACGGAATCACACCAAATTGCTCAAACCAATCATCGTCAGCCTATAAAAGGACTGAGCAATATACCACAAACGACAATCGCACTTCATCAACTGATATTTTGACTGTAAAAACATTACCTGCACTTACTCTTAAACATTAAATAATTGCAAAGTTTACACTTACCAACGTCCATTGATGGAGATCTCTATTATGTTACTCGCGTCCGCGGCGGTAACTTTACGATAGAGACTTTCCGCTACGCTCTAACACAAAAGAGTCAAGTATCCAATTTTAATGGCTCTTTCGAAAATATTATGCCACAACATGGATGTTTAAGTGTGACTAAGAATAATGTGCAAGTCGTTATTGCTGATGGACCTCATTCATAGTTGAACATTTCTTGCTCAACATTGCGCCATTGATCCCTTGAGCCAAGTGCTGATTGGTTTTGTCAGGAACGCAATTTTTGTCCATTCAAGTGTGAAATTTATGCACGGTTGATACTTGTAAACACTTGAATTGCTATAAATGGTGCCATTCATTTTGTTTTTGTTAATGCAGTTACTCATACACGCACACAATATATGGCCAGCGTTGAAAGATTTTGAGGAGTGAAGTATGGACCATGTCACTATGACCTCAAATGATTTTGCACGAAAATTCAAGTGATTTACTTGATGTAGGAAAAGATGAAAAGGTGAAGCAGAGATATTATGTTAAAAGTTAATTTTGTTAATCGAGTACACCAAATATTATTGTTCAATTCAATTCAAAAGATTTCAAGTTGCCTATGTGCCAAATAAACATTTAATTGAGTCTACGGTAAAGGAAATTGAAAGCATTCTCGAGGATCTTTCCAAATTACTTTCACTATGTTGTTAGTCAAAAACGAACGGGAATCCTTTGGCCAAGTAAGATTAGGCGTGGTGATTGGAAGTGATGTCTTACATTTTTATTTTTACCGAAGCTTTGATTTTCACTGATATAACTTTGTGGATTCTAAACGAAATTCGATCCTTCTTGGATATGGAATTAATAAATTTCCCTCTACATTTTTTTTCTTCTCTCAGTTACAAAATTTTTCCAGTTTTCGGTTGCTTCAGTCTGTGCTTTCGGTTGCTTGGAAAAATTGATTTCAAAAATTGATTGATGAAAGACGTTCATTTGCAAGGCAATCCGAGTCCTAGATAAATTTCTATTACGCTTGCGGCAGATTTCTAATTCCTGCAACTCGTATTTGAACGTTCACTTTTAACAATGTGTTTTCAACCCTTTTATACCTAAAAAATGCACTTGGAGTGCATAATAAAAAGGATATGACCTGCAACGCTCCACCCCATGCAGGAAAATTCGAACCAATCTGGCCAGCTTAATTAGCTGAATAGAATAGATCAATGATACATGGTACAGGCCTTACCATAGCGTAAGCGTAAGTGCATACAGCGTTAACACTCGCGGGCAGCTCTTCCCAGACAGAGATAGAAAAAGCACAAGTAGATTTATAAATGCATTGCGTTTTAACACAAAAGCCTTGGCGTGAAGTTGTTGTTTCATAATTCCTCTTATTTCGATTGAATACATTTAGCTGGATGTTTTGATTGAAGTGTTAGCGCTGTATGTACTCACGCTATGGTACTGGCAATGTTCACTGAACTGCATAGATTCCTCGAACCTCATCAACGAATTCAGTACCATACCTTCCATACCATTCAGCTTCCATCAGCTTACCATATGTAAGCTGATGACAACGGGCGCCACAAACATTATATTGGAAAGCTTACAGCACATTTTGGAAAAAGAAAGCCAAACAACAGCAAGAATCACCGAAGGATGCTTAGAATCGGTTACAAAAAACTCGTTACATATTGATGTGTCAAAATACCGCCCATCGTTGTTTACTAGTTTTTTCCATCCTTCGGGCCACATACAAGTCCATGGCGGAAAAATCGAATCCTTCATTAGAGTGAAAGTGCTGGCCACGTTTCGACCACTTTCGCGACGTGAAGTCGAACATTGGAATTCTGCAAAATTACTTTATCGTGTCTTTGTGAGATATCGTTTATCTTTCAATACCCGGCTCAGACGCACTTATTGTATTTGAAAAAGCGTAGCTGTTTTGGACGATTTTAACAAATCATAATGCACTACACCAAGATAACCCTGGGGCCGTGAATAGATAACCAAGATAACCCTGAAGCCTCCTGGCTTTGGCAGGATTCTTCACTATGTCATCTCCAATTCAGTATCTTCAAAAACGTTCTAGCTTCCACCACTCTGTAGGTCTTCATCGTTTTTAAAGGGATGGAACCACTCGCGATACTTTTTTTACTAATAGTGACATCTTTTCTTCTTCTTCAGCTTTTTTTTTACCTTTTGAAGTAACATGTAAAGTAAAACTTCACAAAGGTGATGGGAATTTGGATTGTGAACTGAAATTTTCAATTGAAATTAAGTAATTTAAAGTCCAAATACAAATCAACTTATTAGTATGAGATTAAGTTTACAAATGATGAAAATGATATAGTAACTACTTTTTTGATTATTTCTATAAAGCGAAAGCAATGTTGGACACCTAATACTTGCGTTAGATATCGCGTTCAAAACCAACAGCAACATTGGAAACGAATTTAGGCCAAAACTTGACAAAATTTAGGACACATGACAGCAACACGGCAGCATCCATAAATTGCCATGCAAGAACTGAAGAAGATATAAACCATTACCTCGCTTCGCGATATTTCATACTATTGCGTAGAAAACCACCGGCGAATAAATTATGCGAATTCTCACATATTGCGGTGCGTTGTTCATGATCAAATAAAGGCCCAGATACAATACTGCGTGACAATTTACAATGCACGCGATACGAGGAAGAATGATATTGATATGACAATTGTCAAATTGGTGACGTTTTGAATGAACTTTGATTAATATTATATTTGATTTTTCAAAATTTTTGAATTTTGAATTTTCCTTCGTTTGGCAAATAATAGCCTCACCAAGGATACACGAAATTTTCATTCAAAATTCATTCCGAATAACCCTCCTACTTAAAATGTAATTAAGGCGTTTGAATTCCAAATTTCATTTACTAGGTGTATGCAAATGAAAGTGCTCTCTGTGTTCCAATAGCTAAATCTACACATGTATGAACTTTCAAACCGTATCGACTGTAATTTTTTATGTTTTTGGCATCTGTCAACAATATCCAATTCATAAGATTACAAGTTTCAAACATCAACGCATATTTTTTTGGTATTAAATATGTCGATTTTTGTGCCACAAAGTGCTCATTTGCGGGAAGCATTAGTTTTCTGCTTTCATTTGAAAAAATCCGTGGCTGAATCTCATCGAATGCATGTAGAAGCTTAAGCTTACGGGGACCATGCATTTAGTGAATCCAATTGAAAAAAGTGGTTTCGGAAGTTCCGTGATGGTGATTTTGATCTGAGAAACGAAGAACGCGGCTACGCTCCGTCAAAATTTGTGGATACCGAATTGCAAGCATTGTTGAATGAAGACGATGGCCAAACGCAGCAACAGCTCGCAGAACAATTAAATGTTGACCAATCAACCATTTCTCGTCGTTTAAAAGCTATGGGGAAGATTTTAAAATTCGGTAGATGGGTGCCACACGAGTTGAATGAAAGGCAATAAGAAAACCGAAAATCCGTTTGTGAAATGCTGCTGGCCAGGCAAAAAAGAAAGGGTTTTGTGCATCGAATCGTCACTGGCGATGAAAAATGGATTTATTTCAAAAATCCCAAACGTAAAAAATCATATGTCAGCCCAGGCCAAGCGTCCACATTGACTCCAAGGCCGGATCGCTTCAGAAAGAAGGCCATGCTCTGTATTTTCTGGGATCAGCGTGGCGTTATCTGGTATGACCTCTTAATTACTCTTACAATCAACAATTGACCGATTTGAACAATGCCATACGCGATAAACGGCCAGAATATCAATTGAGGCACGACAAAATTATTTTCCAAGATGACAAATCATCGCCACATCGAACATTTGTCAATAAAAATTTGGTAAACGCTTTCGGCTGGGAACCGCTAACCCACCCGCCTTACTCACCAGACTTGGCGTCTTCCGATAACTATTTGTTTTCATCGATGGGATACGCACTGAACGATTCACGGTTCAATTCCTACGAAGAAGTCCAAAAATGGCTCGATGATTGGATTTCATCAAAAAACCAACAATTTTTTTGGCGAGGCATCCATAAATTGCCTGAGAGATGGGAAAGATGTGTAGCTAGCGATGGCAACTACTTCGAAGATTGAATTTGTAACTATTTTTTCGAAATAAACATGTATTTTTGAAGAAAAAAAGGCACTTTCATTTGCATACACCTAGTACACGCCATCGTGCATCTGACAAACATCACGCACCTCGTTTCGAGGAATTTTCGTTTTTCCAAATATTTCTCGTCTCGCATCAACCCATCGCAATCATTGTACGATGTCGTATACAAACGCATGTTACGAAAATTGCTTGACATTTGCTGCGAGGCTCTCGTCGCGCTCTCGCATCGTCGTGTTGCAGTATTGTATTTCGGCCTTAACCGTTGGGGTTTAGTCTTGGAACGAGGGCATCCTTAGTATTTAATTACACTTCCATACAAAAAGTTATTTCTGATTGCGTTGTTTTGCTTGCCACGAATTTTTTGGGAGGTGAAAATCGACACAAAGTGAGGTTTTGGGAGTATACAGGAAAACGACATGAAAACTAACATCTAGATACAAAGGACATCTATATTTGCCCACTCACAACACAACATTCGCGAACTATACACATACTAGAACAAGTGCGGTTCATACGGTTTATACCCCACACGAGAACCTGATACGATGGCTTATTTGATGGCACTGCTACGCAAATAAAAGAATGGACTTAGAACTAGACATATTTGAAGGACTCAAAATTTTCATGCAGCGAGAAACGCTCGTTAAAATTATTAATAAACAACTAGTGAATAATTTCGTTCGAATATTTACACTCTTCAATCCTGTCGTGTTGAATTACACGCTGACACTTCAACGGGCCCAAAAAGACACAAATATAACAACTCCTTTATGATTGACTAGTGCAACCTTAATAACTCAATAGGGTCCTATCTGTCCTCATATCCCAGTAAAAAAGCCCAACATAATCAACATAATCAAATCAGATCGGGCTAAGGCGTCAAACATAAAATCACAATATATGTTTGAGTCAACGAACTAATAATTAAAAGAAGAGCATTATTTTTCACGTACACTGTATGTTAGCGCAGTAAAATTGAGCAGTGAAGAACGCGTTAAAACGAAACAAAGTACATGAGAAGAAAAGAGACATAAATGGCTGTTGCTGTCAATTAATGACAGCTCAATTTTCATATAGCTTGGACGTCATGTGTTAAGAACTTATTGATAATTTATTGACGTGCAATTTTTATGTACCATAAAATAGTTTTCGAAGTTGTAAAGTAAGTGGACAACAGTTCATATTCAAAAAGTGGTTCCTGGTGAATACTTATCTGCATCTAGTTATATACTATTATTCGATATTTCTTGTTCAAAATCTTTCAGAATCTTTGTTTTGCCTGGATTTTCTGGAATATGATTTATTTGCTTTACATCAAATAATTATTTGATATTTGATATAATAGATATCATATAGTTATTTGATGTAAATCCTCCCGGACCAACTACAAAGAATAGGGAGAAATTTCTTGGACGTTCAAGATTCCTTGAAAATTGAATCCTATTTTATTTCAATATTAGTTTAGACCTTTTTCAACTTAATTAACATTTAATATGCCTCGACGATGATTAATTCAAGTTTTTGTACGTCTCTTTGAATTATGGCGCAACCCCTACATGTCAGCCTATACATGCTATGATAGTTTTGCTTAGTATAAATAAGTAAGTGTTAATATTGCTGCCAGAAAATGGTACTTAAGTTCGGAGCCTGCTGAGTAGAAAGCGAGTGCTTAGTTACTGCACGCTCCAGGCTCTTCCACTTGAAATACAGGATACTCTGGAAATTTTTTTCAGCATCTCTTTGCTTTACGGACCTGGAATTGACGATTCTATATAAGTATAATAGGGAAAAATTGATGTTTTTACAAGGATTTTTTCCAGCACATAGTTTTTCAATGTTGGTGAAACTTCGTCGTCTAGATTTTTCATTTTTAATGATTATAATTTGTTTTATAATCAGAAATTTGTCAAATTTTCGATATATATATTTTCTTTAAACCTTGTTTTTCTTTATTTAAAATTGAAAAATCGTTTTAAAAAATCTATCTCGACGTAGTTACCTCATCACAGGCGTTACGTTATAAACCGATGAAGCCTTTTTGTTTTTCTTTGTCATCTGATGATCGAGGGATGAGTGCTACGCAAAACTACTTTTTTTGTGAGGTGTCTACGAAAATTGGCTGTCAATGGCTCAATTACCAATATTTTAGGATCGAAATTTTAGAGAATATTCTTGAGTAATTATAATATTACGTACTTTGTGCAGAAATAAATTTATATTCACAGTATTGTCGAAAAAGAATAAATCTTCAAAATGTGCTTAGTCTATGTCAAATTAACCATACCATTTATGATATAAATTTATGGAGGTCTTTATGGAGGCGCAAGATTTATTTTTACCCTTCTTAGTAGTTAGTACAGTAGCCAGAATGTTTGTTTACAGCCTGATATCTACGCCCCATACTCTCGACAAATTTCTGACATTGACCATTTGGAAAGGAATATCAAGCTTCTTTTACACCATTCCATCATTCATCAGAATTTTTAAATTTTTTTGGACCAATCCTGACCTTAACATCGTTACATTTATTTTCTATTAGATTAACTTTGAGCTGGCCAATTTAAAACGCTTATTTTTCCTCTTGAAATCCCATCTTTTATAATGCGAGCTGAATGTTTAGGATCATTATCATGCATAAATTTTCATTTTACTGGCATAAAGTCAGACGCATATAGTTCCATCGTATTTGTTAAAATGTCCAGAAACTGAAATTTTCCTACTCCATGCCATGAGAAAGCTCCCCACACCATTATATTACCCCCGCCTTGCTTTATGGTCTTCTATGTGTATTTGATATTCAATGCTTGACTTTTCGGACGATGGACAGTTGTTCTACCATCTGGCCCAAATCTGTTCACTTTGGTTTCGTCACTGCAAAGTACGTTTTTCCAAAATTGAGAATCCTTATTGTTGTGATGTTTAGCAAAGCTCAAACGTTTTTAAATCTTTTTATGTTTTTGACAGTAGAGGTTTTTTCTACTTATGTGTCCGTATCCGACACGTTTATGTCACATTCTTCAGCCATTTCACGCATAATCTACCTTGATGATTTAAAAGGGTGTTTTTTGCACTCTCGAACTTTGGCTGCATCAATAAAACCTGTAGTTTTCCGTGCTTTTTGTTCTCGTTTTTTATTTTCCTTTAAATAAAAAAATTTTGTCGTTGCTAAACCAATCGCATTGTAGATCATTTTCGTGGAACATTTCATTATTCCGGCAATTTCAGCAGGTTGTTTACCACTATTGTTCATTTCATACATTATTTTTTAATTTTTCCACTGTACAATGCATTCCTCTACCCATTTTGATACTGAACTAAACTTAAGAAAACACAATAATATAACACACCAGTTGCCATGCTAAACTAGTTCGCAAACAAATATACCGTATACTGCAATTGTTTGCTATTTAACTGTCCACGCAAATAATCTCGAAACTTATTAAAAGTAACGCGTATAAAAACTTCTGAATGATAACGGTAAAAAAATTTCTTAGAATTTTGCTTTATGCTCGTGGTAAACAGTAAGAATCTATCCTTTATTTGTTGATTTTCCATTCCAAAATGCTATGTTTTTGTTTATAATTTTGACAGTTTTATATTTCGGGAGTAACTAACTCACTTCTTCAGTGTCAACTAGTTTCTTTTATAAGATAATAATTGACATTGAAGAAGGGAGCAACTGTAGAATAAATATCGGTCACAATTAAAACAAAAAACATTGCATTTTGGAATGGAAAATCAATAAATAAAGGATTGAAAATTTTGAATAAAATTTAAATTTTATATTATTTGAAAATATTTTTTTGTTAAAAAATACAGATTTTAATCTTAAAACAATTTAGAAATGGACAAATGAAGTGAAAGTTAACAACAGAAAGAATAAATAAATAACGAAGATTTACTCTTACCAACTAAATAACATAACAATTCCAATAGACAATTTTCAATTAGAGGCGCAAACAAGTTATTTTTGCAGGAAAAATCAATTTTCTTTCAATATCTTAAATATCAGCTTATTCACAGGTTGGCTGGAGCGCTCTACGTGAAATTGCAATTTTCAATTAAGTATCTTCTCGTACAGATAAATTTATCTTCATTCTTCAAAACAACTCGACTTCAAACACGCCATAATAATATAAACATTAAGATTGCTTGCGATGAAGATAAAATGAAGACTTTTGATTTGCGGCTTTTCTATATTAGTGCTAATATGGATTTATCGATTTTTTTGCGGTTGCTGGGGAAAGTGTTTTGGACTACAGTTGTCTGTGTGAATGTTTGTTTTCATGTCCAAGTGCTAAGTGATGCCTGGTATTGTGTGAATAAATAGTAAAAATCTCGCAGAATCTGTTTCTAGTTGGATTTATTGGTGCTGATGGTGAATTAAAAAAATCCCATGTGATAGACTAAGTCTCACTAACGAATATGCGAATCAATTATGTCTTAAATTCTTAATTAATCTTTAGAATAAAATAAAATAATCTGCACAAGACCCCCGAACTTAGGCTCCATATATTGGGTTGCAGCAGAGATGAAATGGCCGATTTAGCAATGACATAAAGTTGGCTGCAATTTTAGTGTATTTTGTTGGTCAAGGCAGCGCAAATGATATGACATATTGAAGTATAAATACAGCTGCCTTGGTTTATGGAGTCATTCCTGGTTTGCACTTCATAGTGACCGTAAAAACAAAATGAGAACGTGAACATGGAAGTGAATCAATCACGTCCACTTTTACTATACGAATTTAAAGCAACGAGGAATATAAACAGCGCATTCGAACCTGATACTGTTAGCAAACGGACATCTCGGCTCGAAAAATTTCGATCCGGGGATATGGACCTTGGAGCCACGTGAGCCACGTAGACACGCAGGACAGTCGATCGATGAGCTGCGCGCAATAGTCATTCACAATTCGACAGGTTTCCGCCACTTGTAACAACTTGGAATAGTGAAAAAGCTTGACAAATGGGTTCCGCATGATCTTACCGATCAAAATATGACGTATCAATTTGAGATTTCAAGTTCTCTTCTCTTCCGCAACAAAAAGGAACTGTTCTTGCACCGAATAGCGACCTACGATGAAAAGTGGATTTTATACGATAATCGTCGCCGATCAACCAAATGGCTAGATGCCGATGAAGCGCCAAAACGCATGCCGAAACCAAGCCTTCATTCAAAGAAAATAATTATGACTGCAACCTAGCAACCGTTCCTGCAACCTAGCAAAACTGTCAATGCAGAGAAATTCTGTGCTCAACTGAATGAAATGCATCAGAAGTTAATAGTCCAACGACCTAGGCCTGTCAACAGGGATGGAGTGATATTGCTTCATGATAACGAAAGTCCTCATATATCGAGAATCGAGATCTCATGACCGAGCACAATGGTCCAAAAATCAAACGAGTTATGCTATGAGACTCTTCCTCGCCCTCCATATTTACCAGACATCTCACCAACAGATTACCATTTCCTTAAACATTTGGATCACTTTTTGACGGGAAAAAGATCTAATTATGAAGCTGCTGTCAAAAATGCCTTCGAGGAGTTTCTTCGAACCTTAAACTCGGACTTTTACAGAACTGGAACAAATATACTTGTATCTCGTTGGGGAAAGTGTGTTGCATCTTTTGCTACCTATTTTGATAAAATAAATTGTCTTTCTAAAAAGTTACAAGCCGTTTAAAAATTTATTACTAAATCGGCGATTTCATCTGCAACACCGTAATGACATAATAGGCTGTATGACCGTTTTGATTAATAGTCTCTTGTTTTTAGAATTCAACAAATATGTCTGTACATCCGGTTCAACAGTGCATATATCCGTTGAATGATATTCGAAATTTTCGCAAGTATGAAATCTATATAGTCGCTAAATCATGGAATTTCCTTGCCAAAAAAGTTAATACATGTGCCAGCAGTTTGTTCGCGCTACTCTTTCTTACGAAGTACATCGCTTTAGTGTTATCGATATTTATTTTAATTCTCCATCGACGAAAAAACTGACTGTGGTACTCAAAAATTCGTTCGGATATGATGATGCTCTATACAAGCCCGTCTCATCAGTAGCTATTGAGCAGTTGCTTAGTACTGGGATGTCTGTAGTGAAAATTTGAAATAATGTTGGACTTATATAAAACTCTTAAGGAACCTCAGCTGAGCAGTAACTAGATTCAGACCTTCGTATTTGAAGTGGAATGTTCTGTCGTTAAAAAAGACTTGATCAAATTTGTTGTAAACTCAAGCGGAATTTAGGAAGACATTGCAATTTTCTACAAAAGCCACTAGCCGTCTTAGGACCAGCTTTTCAAAGTTTTTTCAAAGTTTTCCCAAAGCTGATAACAATCTTACTGGCATATAATGAGTACACAATCGAGGATCTTTGCCTGGCTTGCAAATCGCATGTATGAATACAATATTATTGAAAAATAGTACAAAATGAAGCAAGCTAGAATTAAATAGATGGCACAGATATATTATTGCTCTCTTGCGTAAGTTTTTCAACACTTTATTAGGAATACTAATCAAGAGTCTTACCAGGTTACAGGTAACGAAGCGTCTTTACTATTTCTCTAGGCCTAACTCTCTATGAAAGGGGTATAGTTGGTATGGGGAGCGAATCAATAGACTTATTCGCCACTGAGACGTAGATTACGTTGGAATAACCCAAGGTAATATCATGGTGCTTCGCAAAGTACTGGGTAGTAGTTCTGCTTTGCCTGTATATTTGTCCACCAATTGTGTGTTCTAAAGGATATGAAATATTCCATGGGTTACCTTTCAACCTTCGATTTAGTTTCCAAAACTTTTGAGTGGTTTCCGAGCGTGGAATTTCTTTGGCTGTTTCGGCGAATTCGAATTTCTGATCGAATAGCTGAGGTAAAGCTAATTTCCCCAACTTTTGTGAGTCTGTCTCTCGATTTTCGCCAGTTTTGCCTCAAAGTATGTCTCCTTTAATATGTTTCAAAGTCTCATTGTCTAGTCGAGGGTTTTCGAAAGACCTTGGTTTCCTCGGAGTACTACAATCTATAGTATAGTAATAAATTGGTCTCTTCATCGACTTTCTCACCCGAACCTATGTAGTCAAACATTTTTTTTTTTTCGTAAGATGTTGCTACCCCCGACGTTTCTAAGCTTGGACCAGTTCGCTTCAGTGTACAAAAAACTGCTTCACTTGACAGAAGTGTTCTAACTTAACAGAACTGGAACATTTGGTGCCCAGAGAGCTGGGGGACCGCCTTGGTTTCCATTTTTGTAAGACGACACGATTGACTATATGCAAGGTTCAAGCACTATACGCGGGGAGCCAACGCCTGATGCTGTCCTAAACTGTTGCCAACAATGGACCCCGTGTTACATGTAACTAACTTACTAAGCTCACTTAGGTTGGATTGGCTAATTTGTTAAATAATAACGAGAATCAGGTCGGAAATGTATTTTGGGTCTTAAATCTATAATTATTTTCTCACACGGAGGAATGAAGTTATTAATTTGTGGACATCGAAATACCCAGCAGTTGGCATTGGTAGGATATAATAATAGTCATATGCATAATTTATTCTGAGCTATGTCTATCCACCCAATCCGACCGCTTCATATGATTTTGAACAAAATCTTGCGTTTGCTGGAGATTTTTTGCGAAATCAGAGAGCTTGTGAAAACTTGCAGAATATCAGTGCGCGGCATCCTCGACTTTCTAGACCAAGTTTACATTGTACACCAGATATTTTCACAATAAAATGTGAAAACAGCTTCTCGCATTCATTAATAAAAATTTAAACAATTTTAGATCCACTTTTTGAGGCTATCATGTCTGTTTAAATTAATGTCTTTATTTATTCATTTGCATCAACAATTCATTTCAATCCGCCAAATTGTTGTTCCCAACAAGGAGCATTAAATCAATGCCAAATGTAAAACAAGTTCAACGAATTATGATCCATCACCGCCTGATCATAATTCCGCACGGAATAATTAATGTTTTGCTCGGCGGCTAGCTCAGAAGGAACGATCTCGCCGATGAAATATGAATAACTTTCTTCTTTTCATTACCGGCTATGTAACATATTCGGCATGTGTAAATCATCCAACCTGCACGAGCTACCCAATGAAAGTAAAATTTTACGGCCGTTGGGCCACCATCTATTTCGACCTAACACCGCTTATTAATTAGTTGCTATGAAAAGCATATGCCGCCTCAATGCAGTAACAATTTCAGCTGTCCAACTACAATACCTTTATATCCATTTTATTTATTAGTAAATCTTTCATTTTGCGATGCTTGTCGCCAAACTACAACTTTCGCTGCACATTTACAACTTGTTGCGGATGGTCAGAGGAATTTCAAAAATTCTCCTCATTATGATCCCACGAACGGATTTCACGATGGATTTTATGACTACTTTATTGTAGATATAAGTATCTATACAAGTGTTTTATCGAAGGCTTCAACCAAACCACCTCCTCTGCACAGCGTCTTGTGAACTATGCTCGCTAATTTAGCTCGCCAGGTGGGATCACGATGGTGACCCAGACAGACAGGTAAACGAGGTAAGGCAGAATCTCATAGTCACACTATTGCTGAGTTGCTGGGTGTATTTTTTCCGCGTCTAATCGCCATAAATAACGCCAGTCGCACATCGTCAGTCCACCTTTCGCGATTCACCTTTCGTGCAGAGTGCATTGGCACAGATTTCGTCAACCACGATAGCCATAGGCTTAAGCTTTTTAACACGTTGGCTGCCATTTGCAAGTGCATTGGATTATTTTTAATTGTATTGTCTTCAAACAGCAAAATAGGGGTTTTAAGATTTAATGAGATAATATTTTAACTGAAATTCTATGCATGTGCATGTGAAAGCAACAATTTATTACTAAAATACTTTCTTCAGAATACGCCTTGGGAAATATACCCTGGGAGACATTGAAGACAATCTTAATACTAACAATGTAAACTGAAATTAAGGAACTTTTCTTTGAATTTTGAATTCTGAAGATCATTTGGATAAGTACTTTGCAAAATAGAGAAATTGTAAACTATTGTTGGTGAATTTATAAATTCCCAAGAACATTTCGAATTTTGGTTGTTCCGAACAAGTTTTTGTTCCTGCAAATGCTTTTTAAAAGAACTCCAATCCAGTCATCCGATCATCTCTCTAACTCCATTCTTATCTCTCTTATATTTATGCGAAAAGAATGAAACGCACATAAAAATATCTTAGTTTTAACTAATATTGGATCAAAGTTCAATGAAAATTGTTTGCCAACAGAGAAGAAACTTTATAACAGTCACCAATCACAACCCACCATTTGGTTGTACAACACCACCTTGGTCAAATGCAAACAAAATACGCAATATATACAAAATAGCATTAGTAAAATATGATCCTTTGATTCAAAACTTTCGGAATTCGCGGCACAACCGTTTTTGCCTTCATACTTCAGCAAACAAATAAAAAATTACTCTGGAAAAAGTCTCGCAGAGTGAAAAGCACGCAAACGATTACCTTGACAATTGTGTAATGAGTGACTCAATGAAAATTGAAGACATGTAATGAGGACGTTTGCGTTTGAACTTTGCCTATAATCAGAATGATTCCTCATATAATTTTCTTTCATATCTTCCTCAATTTCAATACTTTTCAATCCACTTTTCTCATTTCAGGTGAAGTCAAAAAATCCTCTCAGAGGCCATTTAAATTTAATAGTAATGGCGGAAGCTTATGTTGTCTTTGTGATTCCTGAATTTACTGCCGAAACTTTCTCCTGAAACGCCACGAGAAATCAAAAAAAATTTTAAAAATACCAATCAATATGAAAAAATGCCAGCGATTTCTGTGATAGAGTAAAACGTGAAAAAGGTCCTTACAACGATCTGAGCATTTCACTGCCCCTTTTTCGAGTTTGGATTACATAAGCAAAGAGTAAAGCTTTGCAAGATAGAGAGCTTTAAGATTAAACGGTGTTCTAAGTGAGTCGAGAGATCGTTATGGCTATATTTCTGGGTCTAAATAGTTGTGAGAGTAAGTTTTTTTAATCAAAATTAATAAAAATGTTAAAACAAGTCCCAACCTCGTCTTAATGTCCAACTTCAAGGAAGTTTTGCTTCCAAATACTAATGCATCTGGAAAATTGCCGTCAAATACCGCTAGATTGGAAGTTTGTTTGATGTTGAGATAGCTAATAAGTTGTGAGATACCTAACCTTGATACCTACCTACCTAACCCTATACCCTGGAGAAAGTCTTTTCAAAGCTGAGGCACAGCGTAAGTAAAAAACAGCAAGAACACTACCGTGTGACTTTCAGCAAAAATAAATACAAAAACAATCGTAGAATTATGTTTGCATTGCGTTCTTATTCAAATGCTAGGATAAAGGAGTTTTTGCTAAGCAAAATCATGATAAAATACTAGTAAAATCATACTTTCGCTATACACCAAGTTTCGTTAGATAGGTATAGAAATGTTGTTTGGTATCCGAACGAAATTCCGTCGTTGCCCGTCTGTTTCCTTGTAACGTGTACAGACAAATTTTGGCAGTATACAATCTTCGATGTACCAATCACATATCTACAAAAAAGTGCCCATTCCTTGTGCAAACCTAACCTGTAAATAAGGACACTGAAGACCGGCTAAATCGAAACGAAACCAAACGAAACTAAGGGTAAGGACCCTTACCCTTACCAGACCCTTATCCATGTCATAATCACGAACTCAATCAATGTGAAATCTTGCGTTAAACCTTCGTCACGCTTCGTTTAAGTGTTTTTCTTGCAAAAAAATTATTGTCCTAGGATTTTTCTCCAAATCCCAGCCCTCGCTCGTAAGTATCGATTTTGAGCCAGAATTTTTCTCCCTTGGATATTTCTGTTTTATTCTATGAATAACCAACACTGCTCGTGTACGGACAATGCGTTATGCGGTTGTAATTCGCAAAAATTTTCACCTCCTTACATTCAGCAGGCGATTTTGGTATGACTCCTTTGATTCCTTGTTTTCTTTTTAGTACCATTCCAAAGAGGATCTGCTCTAACTTCCGGGTCATACAGGAGCGAAGATTCTACCGCCCAATGGAAAGTCGTCTTTTGCGGTTTGTCCCCCAGTTTTGGTCATAAGCCGAGTTATTTGATTGATTCTTTCGATTCAATAATCATATCTCTTAAAAATACAAGGATAAGCGTGGGGATCCGTTTCTTGATTAGCATGACGAAATTAGTTTTTAGTTCTGAAATAAACCAATAGTTTCTTTGAAATGCCTTCATCCTCATAAAACAATTAAAAAGGAAAAAGGCCTTTCTGTTATAATGAGAATGGTCGAAAGATTGGCAAAGGAAGATTGGAAAGATGGAAAATTCGAAATAGTTACGTAAAAAATAATGATATGCATAAGATAAATCCAAAAAAGGATTTATTAATCTAAAATAAATAGTTCTCTCTGGGGAGCTCACTCCTATTGAATAGTTAAACAAGTTGAGCACGATTTCATAGACAGTTAACGGATGAAGAGATACAGCGATTGCTTTCGGGAAGTAAAGAAAAGAGTGATTTCAGTGAAGGAAGTGATGAACAGTATAAACCGAAAAAGAGGAAGAGGACCAAGAAGAGAATCTGAGTGAAGTTGAAGGGAAGTGCCGAGGACAACAAGGTCAAGACATCAATGGTAATCACTGGCGAGGAAAAAAATGCCATCTTAAATTGATATTCATCCTCTAATTAATCAGAGATCTGAACCAGAGCGTTATACGTAGGATGTATCCGTGCGAGAGTTCGAATAGTGTCAATTGGAACTTGACGATTATGATTCTGACGCTGTTCTGCGTGATGTCAGCATAGTGATCAACACACTGAATCAAAGCGATGGAAGGAAGACATTCCTCCGGTATAAACATACCGTTTACAAAATATAAGGCTATTTTTTATAAGATAGATATTGTATAGATATTGACAATATGATAGGGAAAACAAATGCGTAAACCAAACTTTTGAAGCAGATAGCAGACATGGACAATAACTAAATGAAGAAATTTTTTGCCATTGTATTTTATATGGAAAAAGAAAGGAAAACCTCAATTGAGCATGATTGGAAAATGGATCCTTCATAGTACCTGCCCTTCATGCATAAAATATCTCTTTTGTGTTTACAGCTTAATAATGTTGTTAGCAGGTCTAGTACATCTTTTTTTAAGTTTTGGGAACTATATTTGATACGATTAATCGTTATGTTTACAATTGTCAATATGAAGCGGAAATCAATAACCAAAAGTCGAGCGAAAACTCATAAACATGGGATAACAATTTAGAAAATGAGTTCTACCAATTGTTACATAATACGAGGTGTGGCTATAAAATAACGGGACTGACGTTGTAAAAATTTTTATTTTCATTGTATACATAATCACTTATTATCACCTTCAATATACACCACTTCTCTATCCCTGCAACGCTCCATGCGAATTTTCCACTGTTTGAAACAGTGCTGGAAGTCATCTTCTGTCAACTCCTTCAGGACTCTTGCCGCTTTCTCTTTTACAGCTTCTACGGTTTCAAATCTCGTACCTTTCAATGCAGATTTCACCTTAGGGAAAAGATAAAAGTCACATGGTGCTAGGTCTGGTGAGTAAGGTCGATGTTCTAACACTGGGATGCTGTACTTGGCCAGGAACCGCTTAACAGATAACGCGGCATGAGCTGGCGCATTGTCTTGGTGCAAAACCCATGATTTGTCCTTCCACATTTCGGGTCGTTTTTTTCTTCCTCTTTCACGTAGTTTACCAAGTACCTCAAGGTAGTAATATTGATTAATTGTTTGACCTTCAGGAACCCAGTGAAGGTACACAATCCCATGAATATCGAAAAAAACAATCATCATTGCTTTAAATTTTGACTTGCTCATTCTTGCTTTTTTGGCTCTCGGTGAAGTTGGGGTCTTCCAATGCATAGATTGGCGCTTCGTTTCCGGATCATAAGTAAAAAACCACGATTCATCACATGTTATTATCCTTTCCAATAAATTTGGGTCATTTTCAATGGCATTCCAAGTGTCAGTACAAACATTTTTGCGAGCTGCTTGTTGTTCAATCGTGAGAATTTTTGGTACCATTTTTGCACACACTTTTTGCATGTTCAAATTGTCACGTAAAATTTGCCGTACACATTCTTTATCAATGCCTACAGTTTCAGCAACTGCACGAATACTTAATCGACAAAAACACGAGTCCGCGATAAACATTCACTGCCATACACTTCTTTTAGTAAATTATAAGTTTCGGTAGCGGTTTTTCCAAGTTTGAAGTGAAATTTAACAACAATTCGTTGCTCTATTATTACGCTAACCATTTTTCCGGCAAAACCAAATAACAACACTAACGTAAATGAAGGTTACGTCTCAACGATGTTGTTTACAGAAACGAGACTAACTGCATTCTGTAGAGGAAGACTCAAACTAAACAGCTGTTATTCAATGCCGGTTGGCGCATGTGTACTCGTTCCGCTGCAGCGTCAGTCCCGTTATTTAATAGCCACACCTCGTACATGCAAGTTCTAGCAACACATGCAAGATCGTAACTGCTATTGAAGGTATCGACAACCCAGAATCTATTGTGGTCAAACTCCACTTCTGAATGTAGCTGATTGTAACATATGATCATTAAGAAAAAGTATCTTATGGTATAACATGATATTGATTTTGATTTACTTTTCCAAGCAGCGCTTGTCAATACCTGAGTAATTTTTCACGAGTCTTCTGGATCTTCGGTAAGTATTGGGTTGTTCGATAATTTATGATGTTTTTTATTTCTTCTAAAGGTGACGCGAACTACATATTTCATGTAGTAGTGATTGCGTGGCTTATAATAACATTTTAAAGATTAGACTTTAGACATTCTTTACTCAATAGCTGAGCGTCATTATTAAAAATTAATAAACTTGAAAATGGACAATCACGAAGAGCTATTTCGACAATGTTCATTGTTTTACTTCGGAAAGGGCAAAAGGACGTGCAAGCTCGAAAGAAATTGTGGAAAGTTTTGGTTTTCTCTCTTTGGTCCGGGAAATTATAATTTGCAAGATGCACCACATACTGGTTGTCGAACCACTATGGTTGACGACGAAATTAAGGCGTTAATTTAAACCAACCAATGTATGACAACTCGAGACATAGCAGAAAAGCTCGACATATCAAATTGAACCATTAAATTGCACTTACAACAACAGCTTGGTAACAAAAACGAACTGGATGTTTGGATTCCTCTCGATTTAAAGGATATCCAACGTCACCAAACGCATTAACGTAAGCAACTCCTTCCTGAAATCCTACCAATTCTACCAATTTCTACAAAGAATCATGAGGGGTGATGAAATATAGATTGTTCAGGATAGCATTGTCTGATAAGAATCATGGACAAAGCAATATGAACCCGCACAATTGACGTTCACCCAAAGCCAGTATAGAAAGCCAATATTCACCCAAAAAAGATTATGCTTTCCGAGTGATGGGATAACAAAGTTATAGTCTACTTTGAGCTGAACCCAAGATACCAAAATATTGCTTCGAATGTCTACTGTCTTCAACTATCGAAAGTGAACGAAAAAACTCAGAAAAAATGTTCCTCATGTTCCATCATGACAACGTCAGACCCCACACTCGTTTATAACCCGTGAAAAATTAATCTGGAACTGATACGACATCCATCGTGTAGTCCTAACTCAGCACCATCAAATAATCATTTGCTTCGCTCCCCTTCCCTTCCCCTTTTCGATCCCCTCAAAATATTTTGATTGCTAAAACTTTACATTCCAATCAAGCAGTTAAAAATGCGTTTGGTCAGGTTTTCGCTGCCGCAAAACCAATCCTTCTTTGAAAGTGGAATTTTCCCCATAACCGAAAGATGGCAAAAAATCATCTAGCAAAATGGTCAGTACAACATTGATTAATGTCTGTTGTTAATACAAATCAATTCATTTGAAAAACATGAAAACAACAGAAAAAAGAACTAGTCCATCCCTTAAAGGCTATACAAAGGGTATTTTATAATATAAAAGCTAGGAAGAAAGAATGTTTGTTCCTTCTTTATTTTAAAAAAAAAAATGTTAACCAAGTAATGCGTCAAATAAGGGAACAAATGAATATTTTCGTTTTACTTGAATGCTTTTGTTGAAAAACATTAATGCCTCTGCAAAATGGAAATTATTTACAAACAACCATGATTTTTTTCCCTTTACGAAAAATTGAGTTTTCATTTTTCATTTGACTGCGTTAATTTAGAAAATGCTCATTGGTACTTTTGTAAATACGGGCTTTTAAAAAGACCCTCTTCAATTTTAATCATTTTTGTGATTGATTTCCTAAACTTCATTCAATATTTATAAGGAATTTTAATCTTGTTTCAAGATACCGCTGTTATAACATCAACAAGAATATCGATCTTCTTAATCTATTATAATTTTTTATATAGCGACTAAAGTCTTATTTTTAGCCGCGTGAATCAATTCATAACTCTAACTTGCGAAAAAACCAGACCCAAAATTTGTCTTTTTATTTTGAGGCCTTACATACGACCAGCAGTGCCAAACCAGCGCTAGAAGAAAATTTTTTTTAATTGGGATAACAAAAAATAATTAATAATAATAATTATTAATAATAAAATTAATAATTAATTATTAATTATAAATAATAATAATTAATAAAAATAAATAGTACACATTTTTTATTGATGTTTAAACTTAAGTTTATTTTATTGTGCTTTATTTTTATAAAAATGACTTTATTATTATTAATTTATTTATTTTATAAGACTTAATTAGTAGTAATTTTTTCACTACTATTACTACTTTGATTACTACTTTTCAGCACTAAGAAAAAAAAATTTGTTCCTCAGTGTGCATCATATCTCCAGCAAATGTTGATCGATTTGCGAAAGTGAAACAAATCTTGTAAAACAAAGTTGTTTTTATAGTATGTCGAGCCGGAATTTCGAATTTCGAAAAACTTGTCAATTTATGGCAGTTTAAAACAAAGTATGTTTTTTACGTCATAAATTTGACACTTCAAATATTTATATAAAATTTTCGAATAAAAATATAAAAATCTCGAGAGACTATAGAGAAAACGATTTCGAATATTTCGAAAAAATCGCATCAAAAAATATTAAAAAACTGTATGAGTTATCACGCCAACCGTGGCGGAAAAATAGTTTCGAGAAAAGCGCGTTCGAAGTTTCAAGTGTGTCTTGCTCGAAGTTGAGCGCAGCTGAAGCAAGAACTATGAATTCTTTATTTGTTCTCTTACGTTTAATCCTTCATTTTAATTCCTTCGTTTTGTATGCCTTCCTAGTCGGTAATTAATCGTTTTTGTTTATTTTTTTCCTGTGGATGAGCTCTTCCGGCCTCTTTCGTGCTTTAGTAACGGCACAGCGTAATAACATACAGCGATAACACTCCGACCATCGACCGATCTAATGAATTTTGCAGAATTGCATTGGTGATAGTAAAAATATTTATATTTTGCTCGTTATGTTTACAGGCACAATGTAAACAGATAGAGAAAAATAAACATTTTTACGAACACCAATGCAATTCTCCAGAATTTTTTGAATACCGTTAAATCGGTCATTTGTTCGAAGTGTTAGCTCTGTTTGTTGTTACGCTATGGTAACTGCTGTTGAAGCTTCTTCAATATTTTTTACAATTGAATTAAAGCTTGTTTGTGCGATACATGATTCTAAATCCAACACTGAAAAAAGCTGCATTGCCTTCAATCCTTTTCCTCGAAACAGTCGAAAGGCGAATGTGAAGCGTAGATTTATCTCGTATACAGAGTTTATCAAAGGAGATGAATAACGCTCTGGATTTTATAGTCGCACGTTGTACAACAAACTTTCAACTTGAAACCAAGTACGCGGATACTTGCTTTCAAAAATTTCACATTTCCACCACATGTACGACAGACCACACATTCCGAAATAGCTGTGAAAACAGAAGCAAACTGTAAAATACAGTATGCGAACGTGTGATCAAATGAAACCTCATGTAATTGTACTTCTAATTTCTTGCAGCCGAACTAGTATATTAAGTTTCACTCTCCATCTTGTCTGGCCTTTGGGGAGGCTTCTACTTTTTAGGGCTTGAAGATGTTTGACTCTTACTGCCTTCACGATCTATACTACGGCGTTTCAACGTTTTTAAAGTCTCAAATGAGACCCAAATATACGATTCGAAAGATCAAAGACAACTAATGTTCGACATTAGAAATCCTAACAATTTACCCTAAATATATTCTCATAATGCTTTAAAAACGTCCGCAAATTCATTTTGCCATAACAAAGCAGGTGGAGGCGCTCCGAAGGTGACGGTCAGCCGTCTCAAACAAAGGAGAGCTGCCTCCGCGCACCAAATTCTCGTCGAGCAGTCACATTTTCTACCATAACTTTGGATCTACGGGGAATTTTTACAATTGACTTTTACAGAAAGCAGCCTGAAACTATAGAGAACAACAATCTGTTACAAAAATCAATTTTTTGAAAATTCTCGACGTATGTAAAGCCTTAATTTGAAAGCCAGATTCAAAATCTGTCCTTATTATTTTTTTTATTGTGATGAATTTCAGTCCAATACGGATTTCAGGATGAAATGGTCAAGTGACAATTTATTCTTCCGACAATTCTATTTTATAAAAAATGTTAATGATTCGTCAGCAATGTCAGGACGCGTCCATGATCCAACATCTTCCATAGGAAGATGCGAGCATATCGTGGATTCCTCAGGTAAAATTCTTTTCACATTTCAGGAAAGTGCACTTTCCCATGCGCTGCAAGGTGAGATATTTTTGTGATACTGAAGACCTCTGTTGCTGTTGTTCTTGGAGCTGGTGATGGGACAGGTATGGATGTTGGGCTTTTACGACGACCACAGAGTTGATACCAGGTTATATATCCTAAAACTAGACTACCGATCACTATTTCACTATAGCCTGCTGCGAACTGGTGAATTCCTCGGGGTTGATTTCTTGCGGGTTTTAACTCTGAAAGTGTTAACAGAAGATAAAACAGAAGATAAAAACACTAAAAGTGTTTTTATCTTCTGTTGTAGCTCGTATAAACTTGTCTCCATCGAAGCATTGGGAGTTTAAAGCGCTGATCGTAATTGCCCATCTGTTGTCAAAGATAACGTTCGCGAATACTTTGCGCGCTTGGATGGTTAAGCTTTCTTCGCTTATCGAGCAATCCTGCTGTTATTCAAGGATTGCGCAGCCGTATCAGTTAATGGATGATATCTCCTTCCCGCAGTCAACGTTCATCATTTAAGGGGCCTTCATAAAAAAGATCCAGTGATTGGGATTTGTTAAAGGGATTCACCTCAATGGTGGCGACAGTTTTCAGATGACACTTTTTTGGCCTGGCTAAATGTTTGATGAAGCTCAGTTCGCAAGTTGTTACTGGGGAACCTCATGTATGTATGTGATTGCATATGTAGCTATGTCCATTGACAACTCTACAGGATTTTAATTCGTGTTCTGTAATTAGAAAGTAGTTGTCTCGATGTATATTTATAGTCCGAAAATCTACCCGAAGCTCTATTTCAAATATAATTTATTATCAAGGGAACCGAAACAAGGTACATTATTTCATATTGGTCATACGATCATACCAATGGTATCTTTAATAGAAACATCATCATCTTATAAAGTTGAATTCCGCTAAGTCTTCTGATGATATTGGCAATCGGACAGTAGTTGGTAAACCTTCCCTTATGGAAGCGATCGCTTCACTTATGGAGCTGATTGTAGTTGTTCTGGTGTCAAAAGTGAATTTAGTTTTCTATGGTTCGCCTCAATAAAGGTATCCCAGAGCGCAGCTTGTGTGCGTTGATAGTTATTCAATATCAAAATGAGACGCCTGGCCTGATTGGAAGGTTTTTGCTCACGTATTTCATGCCTCATGTTGTTCTCTCGTTTATTATTGGTGCTTCCTGTAGTTCTGTTAAGTTATGCCCATTAGGTATGTGGGATTCGGCCATGATGTTCAGCTTGGAGTTGATCACTATGGTTTGGTTTCTTATTAGTCCTAGTAAGTGTTGATTACTGCCCTCTAATCGGTTGATGATGCCGTTCATGTGCTCAGCATATTCAGAGTCCAGGACCCCAAACAGAGCATTAGCTACATTTCCTACGACATTGAGAACCCCACGTTATGTTAGTCTGGCCTTTTCGTTTGTTCTGCTTTGCATCAAGGCATTAATTTTGTCAGATTCCTTTACGAGCGACTGGTACTGCAAGATAATACTCTGACCAGAAACGTCAGTGTTTAGAAACTAATCTCTTTCACTTTTGTTCGAAAATGATTTGTACATTAAATGCAGAAAATGGTTCAACGTTGTATCATTGTGAATTATTGTTAACATTAAATTACTCAATTACTTGCTCTTTTGATTTCTCAAGTCCTAATACGTAAATATTTGTCAAACTTACTACACAAGCTCAGCCTAAGCGTTTCCGAAAACCGAGCCAAAATCTGTTAAATTTCCAACTTCCGCTGTTACCATCAATGGTTCCCACCAGAAGACACAATAAGCATTATGATTGGAAGCGTGCAATTGTTAATGCTCAACCATGAATTGTTCGGCAAAACATCTCCAATTCCAAGCATCCTTGCATGGAAGCGATGATGAACTTGCAGCTTGAAAGATATTCCAACCTTAGACATGTTCTCTTTTCACTTCGCCAAGAATTTCTGTAACATGATATAACAACTGGTCCGCGCTCAAGGTGTTAACACGTCCAATCCTCATGATATACGGCAATGCGTAACAAGTGCATGACTTTGTTTACCAATTCAATTGAATAAATACACATATAAAATATACATTTTCCATTGAATGACTGCACCAGAGATAGTGGTTTACCTTAAGAACAGTTCGTGAGTTCTCCGCCAGTAGCTTTAAGACGTCGAGCCATTTCCACTGGAGTACTAGATTTTCAATTGAAGAACGATGAATGGGAGTTTGGTGTATTTTATAAATTGGCAAATTTCCACTTCTCTCATTTCTTCCTTGCGTGCCATAGGTGTGTACACGCATAAATTATTGCATATGCCGAGGTAGACCTGATATTGGGGCCGTTTCGCTTTTAACATATTCAATATTTGCTCTCAACAGCCGCAGCTCAGTTTCATCTTTAAATTAATATTTGCTTTTACGGACTTCGATAATGTTTGATTATAGCGGTAATAACTTTTGCACTTTGATTTATTTGCAGAAGATCCACTCTCATATGGAGATGATCATGCATTTCTTTGCATTATTTGAAATTAAATCACTGGATATCTAGTGCTTGAAATGAGGCGTATAGGTTTATTGCATTGTTAATTTTAGATAGGAAATGATCAAAAAAAATTGTCTGCATTCAATTTTTAACACTGGACTAAACTTGGCCTCTGTGTGATGACGCATAGCATTGTGTTAACATGCTAATCACCACCTACTTGAATTTCCATTTTCTTCGAAGAATGCTCAACAACTCTTGCAACTTTCATAACTATATAAGTAGATTTTAGATTTGAACATCTTTTACTCGGTCACAACACAATTTCGGTGCATCGGTCACATTTCAATTAGCTGCTAAAGTTTTTGTTTTTTTCTGCTTGTAAAAAGTGTTTCGGTTGGAGAATTTCTTTTCACGGAATGGGGCAGAATCGTAAATTAGAGACTTTCTGCGCAGAAAACATACCAATTGCGGGCGGTGGAGTAAATTTTATTATGAATGCAAAAACGATTTCTCTTTCAATGTGCTGTTGTTTCTTCAACAATGATGTTTTTTAGGGAATAACTCTCGTTGTTTTCTGTTTTGTTCCGCTTTCAGACAGAATGTATTCATAGGAAGCTCGGTGAGAAGTTGTGGAGATAAAAGTAAAATTAAGCATTTTCATAATTGATAATTTTAAGTTATTAGTATATGATATATAGGGCAGCTTTTGACCAGTGTTGTATGATAACATATCTATTAAAGTGAACAATCAACAGAGGTAGTGGTTTGCCGTCCCATCCTTTTTTGAAAAGTACGTAATACTCGCTTGATGATTTGAACATGTTTTCTGTATCGTTTCTTTTTTTGTCCTTCAACATCGCACATTCAACGTATTCTCATACAAAAGACGTCTTTCAATGCCTGCTTAGCGTACTGATCGCCTAAAATTCTGTATAAAAATTTGTGTCTTTAAATCAGTTATTATGATTTCAACTGTAACCATATCTTAACACCATCATTATAGCAATGCTTATGCGACATTCATATCATTCAACCGTTTCTGTTTACGAGGGCAGTTCAATAAGTACCCCTGTTAGAAATGAAGACACCATTTTTTTTAAATTCTTATTTAACTTCTTCTCCCAACGTTCCTGCCATTTTTCTAACCACTCCAAAAAATAGGATTTGTCGAATACTCCTAAATACGCTTCTGTCTCGGCGAAGTTTTCCTCGTTTGAGCTAAACTTTCTTCTTTCCAGCCATTTCTTCATGTTAGGCAACAAGCTGCAGGGAGCCAAATCGGGTGAATATGGAGGTGCGGCTGAAATTCGTAACGTAATTCATGCAGTTTGGCAGCGACAACTCCGGGTGAATGTGCTGCTGAGTTAAAAGGTGAAACAGCACCTTCGCCAAATGCAGCTGTGTCTCCTTCAATTTATTGTCGAGTGGGTCCAATAACTCATTATAGCATTGTGTATTAATCGGTCTTCCTTTTTCTAGAAAAAAAACCACGAGGAAGACGTTGCTAGCATCCAAAGAAAAAATCGCCATAAGCTTTCCGGCCGATGGGACCATCTTCGCCGTCTATGTAGCAGATTAACCTATTAAAATCTGGAGTTTAACCATTGGTTTGATTGTTATTTGTCTGATATGAAAGGATGAATCCAGGTTTCGACAACGGTAACACGATGAAAACGGTAACTCTCCAAACACTGCATCGAAGTTAACAACCGCATCTGCTTGTTGAACACCGTGACCCATCATGATTTCACGCATCGCACTGACGTTACGGATCCGACTGACAATTTTTTCATCGCGAACTTATCATGTGAAATATATACACATGCTAGAAAAAGTCTGCGTTCACCTGCTGTCAATCAGTTTAACTTAAAAAATCAAAAACAAACAAATATTTTCCAGATTTGGTTTCATATATTTATTAAGTATTTCTTAAATAGTCGACACATGGAAGTTCATTTATTTCGCTATTACCGTTTTTGAGCTAACGGCTTTTTTTAGAAAAAACATACAAAAGCGAAGCAGAAAAAGTCTGCGTTCACTTGTAATAAAAATAATTAAATAGAAAATAGTAAAACATATTTAAATTAGTTAGTAACTGGTGGGGTATCCCCGGTTCTTTATTACCTCTCGGAGCCTTTTCGGCATCAAATTGAGGAGCTTCGCTGTCTCTTCAGCACTTATTTTCTCCCACTCCTCAGTGAAAACAGTTTTGAACATTTCCTTACTTGTTATTGAGTGTTGTCGAATTTTCTTCTCTAGCGAATCCCACAAGTGTTCCATGGGGTTTAGGTCTGGTGATTGTGGGGGTGTATGTAGCTGTTTTGGGGCATGATAGAGTAACCAGAGCCTCACTATCTCGGCTGTATGCTTCGGATCACAATCATGTTGGAAGCAAAAATTTGAACCTAAGCCGAGTTTAATGGCACTCTGCCTCAAATTATTTTTCAAAATGTTGAGATATTCAAATCTATCCATCGTCGATTCGATAAACTCTAACTTCCCAACGCCAGAACTCGCCATACACCCCCACACCATTACTCCACCACCGCAATGTTTTACAGTGGGTAGGATGTTTTCTTTTTGGAGTGCTGTTCCAGACTTCCGCCATACTAACTTGCGTCCTTTTATGCCAAAAATGCAAAAATTACTCTCATCGGAAAATATTACATTCTTGCAAAACTCTATTGGCTCATTTATGTGCTGCTTGGCAAATGCAATGTGCTTTTGTCGGTTGACCGCTGAAATGTACGGTTTTTTCCGAGCAACCCGTCCGTGGTATCCAGCCTTTTTGAGGGTTTTTCTTGCAGTATCCGGACAAATATTTTTCTTGATTTTTTCTTTAATTTCAGTTGCTATTTAGAACGCAGTCAGCTGTGGATTTTTTTTACTAGTGACACGATATGTCCTTTTTCTCTGCAAGACAACGTTGATGGACGACCGGAACGAGGTTTGGATGTGAGTTCTCCTGTCGATTTGAAATTATTTATAACCCTTTGGACTGACGAATAGTGTCTTCCCACTATTCTTGCTGTATCTCTGTAGCTGTTTCCTTCTTTCCATAATTTTATGATGATTTTTCTTTCACTCACACTGATTTCTTTCCTTTTATCTTCCATTGCGAAAAAAAAATTAATCACAACACAAACTCTGCAGGAAACTTCTTAACCACTTGCCAGAATAGCTATAAAAGAATAATAAATGCAATAAAACACTGGAAGAGTGTATTTGAAATGAATTATTCCGGGCAATCCCATAATTCATCAAGTGAACGCAGACTTTTTCTGCTTCGCTTTTGTATGTTTTTTCTGAAAAAAGCCGTTAGCTCAAAAACAGTAATAGCGAAATAAATGAACTTCCATGTGTCGACTACTTAAGAAATACTTAATAAATATATGAAACTAAATCTGGAAAATATTTGTTTGTTTTTGATTTTTTTTAGTTACAAACTGATTGACAGCAGGTGAACGCAGACTTTTTCTAGCATGTGTATATACTGTCGTTCCGGTCCACTTCCGCACTTTCGTTCGTCGATCAGCGAGAATCATTTCGTAGACTTTTTGAAAGATTTGCTCGGTAACCGTGTCTGTCGGGCTACCTATAAATATTTGAGGAATGGATTGCAGGATATGAGGAATCCTCAAAATTGGGAAGAAAAACTGAACTATACACTAAACTAGCTAGGCTATTAAAAAATAACTGTTCCCGATTCTTGTAGATATATGAAAGAAAACGAGCAGCCTCTCCTTCTACAATAATGTTTATTTTTCGCATATACTCGTATTTCGGGAGCGACTTACTCCCGTCTTCAGTACTTACCTACTTAGTAGCTAAGCTTTTTTAGCTAGGCTATGTTGACCGAAACATACTTCACGTTCAGGGGGAAATTCTTCAAAGTAATGTCAGGTGCAGCATTGGGTAATCCTTTATCCCCTCTTCTAAGTAACCACTTTATGGACTCATTAGAAGATAATTTTAAAAATGGGGACCCTTACAAGCTTTTGGGTAAAATGGGTAGATGATATCTTGGTTAAAAGTTAGAAGATAGATAGACAGATAGATAGATATACAAATTAGACGTTATATTTAGCAGCATGTTTACAGTTATTTAACACCCAAGTTACAGTTATATTTAAAACCAAAAGATTGTATTTAAGGAAGAAGAAGAACAAAACGGAAAATTAAGCTTTTTAGATATCAAGATCTTAAAAGAAGCGAATACTTTGCAATACGAAATATACAGGAAGCCAACACAAACGTAACGAATGATACCAGCATGTTCCAACCAGAGCTGGCCGCAAAAAATGGCAATATTCTATACACAGGCTGCTCATCCTTTCACTTAGAAAAGACAACTTCAACAAAGAAGAGCAGTTTATCCTAGACACAGCAAAGAAGAACGGATATACGGTTAGTGAAACCTATAACACTATGAAGAAAAATAAAAAGCAAGTGGCAAAAGCCAACGTAACAACGTTCTACAATTAGAACAGATAAATCAACCAGCGAGAGAAGAAACGGCTAGCCGTTACGCACACAAAGTTGGATAGAAAAATTGAACAAATCGCCAAACCGTGGGACATATGAATAGCGTTAACAAGCAGCAACACAAAGTTGAGTTCGAGACTGCAAACATCAAAGGACAAAAAACCGGAAAAAGAAATAAGCGGAAGATATGAGATTGCATGCAAAGACTGCTCAAAAGCCTTCATAGGTCATGCAAAGAAGGTGGTCACAATCAGAGTTCAGGAGCATCTACGAGAAGCTGAAAACAGAAAGAAACGCCAAAAAATCAGCGCATATAAGTTGGTGGCCGCAAAGCACATAATAAAATGCCAGCATTCCGTGCAATGGAACGTTAAAAAGCCATGACAGATAAAAAACTGGACGCATATGAACAGTTTTCATCCTGACAATAAAAGAGCAAAATCGGCTGAACACAGATACTGGAAATTGTAATACCATACTGACGAGGAAAGCCGCATCAAAAAAAAAATACATCAAAAAGTAACAAAAAAAGCAATAGAATAGATACTTAAGCTAACCACCTAAAATAATCGTAATTACTAGGTTTAAACATGGCCTTTACGAGTTGATGCCATAAACGCGATAGAAAATTATTTTAAGGTTATGAAGGGAAACTAATTGTATGAAAAATGTCTAAGGTTTAAAAAGAATAATTCACCCACTTGTGCTTTAATTGACTTAACACTGAAAAACGGACCGATTCCGCCACGAAACAGCTGTCTGTTCCTAAATAATAATCTCAACCTAAAAATGGAAAATATGGAAAAATTTTTAATTTCTTAGATAGTTGCAAACACCCGAATCAACGATGAAATTCATTTTATGCATATTGAATTTAACAAATGAAGACTCCTTCGACTAACACGAAGATAAACCACGATAAAGGAAATCATTTCGAAAAATCTATAGGTGAACAACCTTTTAGATTTATATTTATGAGCTGGTGCTCAAACAGGCATGATTTTTTTTTGTCACTCAAATTTTATTCAAAATCATTATGCTTCCAACATATGACTTCGAAGTATGCGGACATTCACCATCATAAAGACAGTTTCGAAAACCAAAATTCAGAAGTAAGCATCATGCCAATTAAAATAAATTATCAGCAAAAATGTTGAAACTTCCAAATCAAAGTAGCTACACCATCGCAAAAAACAATTTGTAAATTTTACTCATTACCCTTGGCCAAACTGGAACATCGCAACATGAGAGTTGCATAAATTCATTTTAACTATGTCACGCGGTGAATTGCTCACTTTTATGTTACCCAAAACACGTAATACCAAAAGTACTACATTCGCATCATTAAGTTGCATGACTGCTTCATATTAGTCGATGTATCAAAAATCGATGGAAATGAAAAAAATCCATTTTAACATAGCGAAGAATCTCATTTTTACACAAGCAAAACAAAAGACTTCGATAAACTTATGCAGTAACTTCTTTCAACACACAGCACTCATTCTACGCCGCTCGCTTTGATAAATCAATTGTTTCAAGTTGAGGAAATGAGCATCGTGTGTCAGATTATTTTCGTTTTTTGTTAGTTCATTCTGTTTTGCACAATACGTGTCGGGATTTTCACGTACCGAAATTGTAGTTCAATTTCTATTGCTTTCAATACAATAAAACTGAAAAAAAAAACATCAAACAGACTACAAGCTTTTAACGCAAACCAATGAGATTCATTTGAATTAAATGATCGACTAATAAAAATTTTTATTTGGTTTATTCAACTTTTCAATGCTGTTATAGACACATGAATAAATTACTTGCGGTTAGTTTAAGAGCTATCTTTGATTTTTACAAGAAACAGATATTTGAACGAGTTTCAATCGCATTGAATAGGTGATTGACTGGTTAAAGTATGACTGTTAAAAGCATTTGCATTATTTTTCGATTAATGACAATCAGACTTTGGAAAATCTCAACAATATATTTACCTAAAAGAGGCTTGAAAAAAATTAAAAATTACACGAAATTTTTTTCTTGTTTGAATTTATTTTAGTGAAGAAAGATAAATACTTAAATATTTCAATTGTAATTAAAGTCCTTCTGAAAACTGGTCATATTTTATCTGATCACATGCTCGTTAAGAACTTGATTCTGAGGACTTATAACTCCTAAGACCGTAGTAGGTTCTTCTATTGAACTTGGTCAAACTAATACCTGTCGTTAGTCACACTTTAGAAATTTTGGAACACAGATTCGGTGAAAAATTGTCACACCCTATCTAGCAAATTCAAATGTTACAATCAAAGAATTTTATCGCACCAACTTGTATTTCCTCGGAAAAGATGATCCTTCCGATCATAAAACCAATCCATTTAATCAACTCAATGGTAAGTCCCCTTTGATTAACAACAGGTCATCGACCCAAGAGCCTGACGACAACCAAGTCAACAAAGTGCTTGACGACAGCCTGCCCTAGATTCATCGCTCAACGACACACCTCATCGCATCTTTTGCAAATACCAAGCGAAAATGTCAATATGCCACCAAGCCGTTAGTCTACGCATATCAGAATTATAGATCAAGATTAAATTCACATATTCAGATAGCATTTATATCATACAAACATTAACTGCAAAGTTATACCTCGCAGAAATCATAACGTTATGGAAAATTCTCCCCGGCCAAACGCGAAACTCTTTGCGAACTTTGCGGGAAACCAAAGATCACCGCAATCGAAGAACCTTGAGAACTCACGGTTGTACTTGCTGAAACGACATGTGGTAATAGTATATCTTAAGGTCCCACATTGCAACTGTAAAAAGTCAATCTTTCAGTTGCTAGTTGCACTTTGTATTATCTAAACGATATGTTTTATCTTGGTTAAATGTCTGTGAGACAATGATATGCAACCGAGCCTGACGCAGAACAGTTTTCCGATCAATTGCATGGACACAATTGCAAGACGGCTGGTGCACTATAGAGCAGACTGGTGCAGTGCAGCGTTGCAAATCGGGACTCATCCAAATGGAAAATGGTTAATCGTTGGTATTATTAAGTGTTGTGATACGATCGACACCAAAATTATGTCTTGGGACTGCAAATACAATGGTATATCTATGACAATATGTGCATCCTTCACAAATTTCAATTTGCAGCAATTTCAAGGATTCAGTTTATTTTCGACAGCCAAGTAATTTTTGAATTTATATAAATACTAATATTTCGTAAAAACATCCTTTGCCTTGATAATCGCTTTTATCTCGCGGGCATACTATCGATGCACATATCAATTATGTCCTTTATTTTTTCACTGTTTTCCCATAAGTTACTAATTGTTTTCTTTAATATATCTACAGTGAGATAAGCTGGGGCTTGATATTCCGGCTTCCAAGAGGCTCCATATAATTTCAAAAGGATTCAGATCGTAGGGGTCGCCATGTCATGGAAAAACTGGAACGCTGGCGCCGTGAAATATATTTCGCACGTACTAAGCACAATGATAAGGAGCATCATCATGCTTACAGGCGATGGAGATTCTCCTGGATCTCAAAAATTATAATCTCTCACTGTCCTCGGGAGTGTTCATTTTTCGGTTGACAAAATACAGCGGTGCACATTCTTCGGCTGAAACCAGATCATCTTAGGTGTAGCTCAGGAAGTCTGTTGATTTAGTCCCGTACTTCTTTGTCCTTTTGGTTACTGTAAAGTTGATTTCGCGGCTCAAACATCATGTGCGTATACCCGACGATGTCTTGTGTGTTCGTCTATGATTCGGAGGTCGAAATTTTTTTTTTTATTTCTATGTTTTCGAGTACGTTCAAACGTTGTCCTTTATGTTTTACATGTATTACTTCCTCTGTTTTCCAAATGTGAATTGATAAACATTTATTGTTAATAATCTGTTCGTAAAGTTGGCAAAGCTTTCGTATCATTTTTTAGTAATCCCTTACGTGCTTGTGAAACTATTACTAGAGAGTAACTAGAGTAACTAACTAGAGTACTAACTAGAGTAACTAGAACAAGTTAATATAAATACGCCCTATTTGCCCAGTGGGTCCATTTTATTTGCTTTTGCGCGTAGTATCTATCCCAAACTGCCACCTGTTTCGAAGGCTACGTTGATGTTGTATTATTTCTATAATTTTTTTCTTTTTTGTAACACTACAGCCTACTACACTGTTGGTTTTTCGATCCCTGCAGCAAGCGCCTCCAACTATCTCACTCCATTGACCACGTCCTCCAATTTAGAAATCCGAGCACCAATTAACTTTCTCCGCTAACAGAGTTAGACCAGCGCTTCCTAGGTTTTCCCACTGGCTTCCGTTCTTCACTTATCCCTTGCCTACCTACATACCTATTTAGGTATCCGTTGTTCATCTATACAATTCACATGGCCAGTCCATTACAGGTTACAGCTGTATTACAATCGTTTAGACGTCCGGCTTGTCAAAAGTGTCATACAGCTCATGGTTGTTTCGAATTTGCTATTAGTCCCCGTCTAGCTTATGTCCATTTATCCGCTTCAGGACCTGTCACTCAAACGCGTCCAATATATTTGCCGATACTTGGATTAGGGTCCATGTTTCAACCATATAGCATAGCACAGGGCTTATCACAGATTTGTTTACTTAGAACTTTGTTTTCCTGTGTATGCAGCTGGACTTCATAATTGTCAGAATAGAATAAAAGGTTTTTCGATATTTGCAATTTTTACTCTTCCACGTATTTCGTCTCTTTCATTAGCGGTTCTGGTTATTTTGACGCTTAGATACACAAATTTGTCTACATTTTCGATACTGTATTTTCCTTTGAGGTATTTACGTTTTTGAGGTAATTAGCTCGACTGCGTCAGGATCTTTGTTTTCTTCCCATTTATTTGTAGCCCTAGAAATTCCCTAGATATGTTGCTCCGATGTCGAATTTCAGAACGAGTTCTTTGGCGGTTATTAGCGCCCGTGACAAATTGTTGATGTCATCCGCATAGGCTACCACTTGGCTTGACTTATATGATAGCGTGCCTCTTGTATCAACAGGTAGCTTTCTTATGACATATTCAAGAGCCAAATTGAATAGTAAAGGCGCCAGCTCATCTCCCTGCTTTAGTCCGCTATTTGGGTCAAAGGCGTCGGTGAGTTGGTTATTGATACAGGCATAGGAGGTTGTCAACGTCGTTGTCATCTTGGTTAGACGGATTAAGTTGGATATTAAAGCTGAGTATTAAGGTATTCGATAAGGTCGCCAGGGCATTTTTCAGTGGTGGAACACTTGGTCACTGAAGAATCAAAAATTACAAGTGAAATAATCAACGACGCAAGCATGTTCGCCCGAAGGCCAAAACTCCTGCGAACTCCGCCTCAAAGAGTAGCCAAACCTAATCATGGCAACGAGAAAACATCGTGCAAGCAAACTTCCATCGAACGCTTTGCAACAGCGAAAAAGGTGCTTGTCCAAAACATCCCTCCTACACAAGGCGATGGAGCGAACGATACCAGAAGCGTAGTGGAGGCTTCGGGCAGTGGAGTCATCGACCCGAAGTGCCATTCTCCAGGGGCCATTAAAAGTCATATACTGAACAACGTGGGAGGCGAAACCAATGATGCTCAACAACAACAAGACCCTCCTGCTGACAGTATATCGAGAACTTCGCCTGAGGACGACCTGATAACGAAAATAGCCGCTGACAGAAGTGAAGAAGAGCGTCTAACAAGGAACATAAGCGCTATAATAAAAGTGATGAGAAATTCAACAAATGTCCAAAAAAATGTCAACAAGGGCATCAAAAATGGGATTGACGAATTGGAGGACCTCGTTGATAGGATCCAGCACTATCGCCGCAGGTGGCTACGGGCGGATAGTGAATTGAAAGAGCTTAAAAAAATTCCAGAAAATAAAACTCCCTTCACCGAAAATGCTACTCCTCTCGTAAAAGGCAAAAGGGCGGCATGTAGCCCACTTAAACCTGACCGTAGGAAAAGGGCGAAGGGACCGATAACAGTCGAGACAGGAGACAACAGTCAAGGGGAGAAGAAAAATGATGGCTTTCAATTGGTGCGCTCTAAATCGCAACAGAAGGCTGCGAAGAAGATACACCAAGCGATAACAAAAGATTCCAAACAGGCGCCCGAAAAGCAAGAAGGCACGAAACACAGCGCAATGCCAAAAAAGACCAGGAACAAGCAGCGCAGGGATGCTTTACTGATCAAACCTGCAGATGGGAGAACTTACGCCGAGGTCCTCAAGGAAATCAGGCAAAATGTGGAACCCGAAAAAAACGGTGTCTGTATACGAACAGTAAGAGCGACCAGAACAGGCGGTCTCCTCGTAGAACTCGGAGCAGAATCCACCGACAAGGGACGGTTCGAGAGCCTGGGCTCTAAAGCTGTTATCTCGACTTTGCAGCCAATGGCGTCTTTGGAAATAAGAGACCTTGACTGCATTGCGGAGGCCAAAGAAGTAGAAGATTCAATTAGGTCAATTCTTCCTACGGCAGAGAGCTTTAGGGTAAGGCTAACGCCTACCAACCCTAGAGGACAAAGGGCGGCAATAATAGACATCCCAGAGAAAGACGCTGTGCAACTCCTGACCAAGGAGAAAATTAAAATCGGCTGGGTTGTGTGCAGGATACGTCGGAGGGTAGCCCTAACTCGATGCTACAAGTGCCTTAACTTCGGACACATCTCCTTGAACTGCAAGGGGCCAGATCGAAGCAAACTGTGCTACAGGTGTGGCACTTCCGGTCATAAGGCGAAAGACTGCCCAAACGAACCCAGTTGTATCTTGTGCAAAGATAAGGGATGGAAGTCTGAAGATCTGACTCACATTCCAGGAAGTGGTAGGTGCCAGGAGTTCAAAGAGGCACTAAGCAAGAAAAGAGCAAAGACATGATCCAAGTCCTGCAAATCAACCTACACCGTAGCTCAACCGCACAAGATCTACTAGACCAGGTTGCAAAAGAGAAAAAAGTTGACTTGTTGCTGATATCTGAGCCACACCACAACAAAAAGGAAGCTGGATGGTATTGTGATCGATCCGGCACCGCCGCCATCTGGGTACGTGATAGGGCTCTACCTACAGCTCGGACTTGCACCAGTGGAAATGGCTTCGTGCTCATTGGGTGCGCCGATTTGACATTCATAAGCGTCTATTTCACTCCAAATGAGTCAATTTCATGTTTTCAGAGCAGGCTCGATGAACTGGAGGAAGCTGTCTCGAGCACAGAAGGCCGAATCCTTGTTGGCGGTGATTTTAACGCCAAAGCGATAGAATGGGGAATGCCTCTGCCAGACTCGAGAGGAAAAAGAATCCTAGAAATGGCGGCTAGGAGGCAACTTGTCATCATGAACGTTGGGAACACACCAACTTTTCGACGGCGAGGCTGCTTGGGAACTATACCGGATGTGACATTTGCTTCGGAGTCCTTAGTGCCTAGGATGCACAGATGGAGAGTACTGGAGGACTACTCGGCGAGCGATCATCAGTACATTGCTTTCGCAATTGGCGACTGTGCTACTCGACGCGTAGCAACCCAACCCTCAACTGTAGGTTGGAATATATCTAAAATAGATGTCGACGCGTTCGCCGCAGCTCTTATGAGAGGTGAAACTATGACGGTAACGGGAGGAGCCTCAGCTGAAAACATGGTGAACTCCACCATGAGGCTCATAAAGAATGCGTGCGACTGCTCTATGCCCAGGCGACGGCCTCGACACAATAAGCCTGCTGTGTACTGGTGGTCGGCAGAAATCGCCGAAAAGCGGAGAGAATGTCACAAACTCCGCCGCGAATCTCAACGTTTAAGAAATCGAGACGAGTCACACTCCCGAACGCTGGCATACAGGTCGGCTAGAAAAGTTCTCCGTAGGTTAATTAACGAAAGCAAGGCTCGCTGCTGGCGCAACCTAGTTGTGGACATCGACAGAGACCCGTGGGGGCTGGGTTACAAGCTTCCCATGCGGAAACTAGGAGCTGCAAGGAGGCCCTGTGTCCTTGAAACGGAAAAAATTGACCAGATTGTTAGAGCGCTCTTCCCTATGCATCCTATTTGTCCCGATGATGCAGATATTGAATGTCTCGGAGAATGCCCGCTTTTTACCGCCATCGAACTGGATAATGCGGTAAAAGCTTTAAAATCGAAAAAGGCCCCAGGACCAGACGGTATACCAGCCGAAGTGATACAGCTTGCACATCAACTTTGTCCTGAAAAGCTGCTCACCACTTTCAATGCCTGTTTGCGGCAGGGCGTGTTTCCAAATTGCTGGAAAGAGGCGAGGCTCGTGCTGATCCACAAGGGGAAGGGGAACGCGGAGCAACCATCTGCATATCGGCCCCTATGTATGCTGAATGCCGCTGGGAAGGTACTCGAGAGGCTCATTCGAGAAAGACTTGGAGAAGCCATTCGAAATGCCGGGGATCTGTCTCCTCGGCAGTACGGCTTCAGGGCTGGTCGATCCACGATTGGTGCAATAGCAGAGGTAGTGAGCGCGGTCCAGCAGGCAGAAGCCCACAATCATTACTCGAGACGAATAGTACTGCTCATAACTCTAGATGTGAGAAATGCCTTCAACTCTGCTAGATGGACAGATATTCTTGGTGCTCTGGAATATTTCAGGGTGCCGAGGTACCTGATGCGGATATTGAAAGACTACCTCAAAAATCGGAAACTCATCTATGACTCGTTGGGAGGCCGGCGAAGAATTGATTTGACATCAGGGGTCGCGCAAGGTTCCGTTCTGGGCCCGGACCTCTGGAATGTCTCGTACGATGAGCTTTTGAGACTGCAGTTACCGGAGGAGTCGCGCCTGGTTGGCTACGCAGATGACGTAGCAGTACTAGTCGCCGGACATACTGTCGGACAGACGCAGCTCAAACTGGATGCGGTAATACGCCGAGTGAGCGAGTGGATGACAGACCGTGGGCTTAGCCTAGCGCTGGAAAAGACCGAGGTTGTCGTCCTCACAAAGAAGCGAATCCCTCATGTTATGCCGGTTCGTGTAGGGGGAATGATCATCGAGTCAAAAGAATCAATCAGATACCTTGGCTTGATGATTGATTCGAAGATGAGTTTTTTCGAGCAGGTTCGAGCGTCAGCAGATAAGGCCTCCGCGCGGGTATCGGCGCTAAACCGCATTATGGCCAACACGCAGGGGCCAACCTCGAGCAAAAGACGTCTACTGATGAGTGTAATGGAGTCAGTGCTCTTGTATGGCTCCGAGGTTTGGGCTGATGCTCTTAATAAAGAGACGTACCGAAGGCGTCTGGCACAGGTGCAGAGGCAAGGAGCTTTACGGATAGCCGCTGCATACCGCACTGTCTCTGAACCTGCAGTGCTGGTAATCTCGAGGGTAGTTCCAATTAAATTACTTGCTGACGAACGGAAACGTGTATACTCACGTAGGGGGGAGTCGGCGAGAGAAACCGTCAGCCGAGAGGAACGGAGAAGAACCCTTATCTTATGGCAGCAAACATGGGAAAACGAAACGTGAGGCAGATGGACCGCACGGCTGATAAGTGACTTGGGGCCGTGGTTCTACAGAATGCATGGTGAGACTGATTATTATCTGACGCAACTACTCAGTGGTCACGGGTATTTTCAGTCTTACCTGTATAAGATGGGAAAAACACCATCCCCAACTTGCGTGTTCTGCCCGGGGATGACGGATGATGCATGCCACACGTTCTTTACGTGTAATAGATTTACAAGACTCCGTTCGCATCTCTCGGAGAAAATTGGCGTAATTTCCCCAGAAAATCTAACGGGAAAAATGATGAAATCAAAGGACAATTGGAACTGTGTGTCACATTACGTACGGACAGTACTCATTATAAAGAAGGACATAATGGATCGCTTGGCGAGGGAGGGAACATCTCTGTAACGCAATATTATAGTTACTTATTGCAATTCCTTCCTACCCATCCGTGAAGAGAGATTTCCCTTAGCCTGAAGACATCGCTAAGCGATGATTAATGAGGCCTAGTCCGAAGTAATGTGACAAACAGTTCCAGGCTAGGTTCTCGGTATGACAGGGGAGGTGTTTAGTCGGTAGTCCGGTAGCGGGGGAGTCCGACACTCAGGGCGTAAATAGCCTTCACCTCACTGGAACCTGGAAGTCAACTGGAATCTGGCAAACGTCTGTGTAGAACTCCTAGCAGTGGTATTAATAGTTTTTCTAGTTTTTATGTTGCTTTCCCGGTGTCTGTCAATGTTGTCCATGCTTACGTCTTCTTTACTGTGTCTTTTGAAGTCCTTTTTTCCGCTATGTCCTTTCTAATCCTTTGTTTTCTGCTATCATGTAAATTGTGTTTATCTCTTTGATATAGGTTCCATTTGTTAGAGTTGTTCGCTCCTGTCTTATTAATAGTCGCCTTATTAGTTGTCTCAGTGCCGCGTTGTTAAGCTGTTGGCGATGGTTGGACGAGTTGTGTATTATAGTGTGTGGCTGTGGTCTCTCATCAATGGATAAGGTTATATTGTTCATTACTGCTCTCTTTCCTTCCTTTTATACCTCGGTTGTGAATTTTTGAAGGTTGCGTTCTTTGTTGAAATATTCCAAAGTTTGTTGTTCTTCGTTTTCGCTCGTTAAACAAATTATTTAGCTACAAATCTTGCATTAAATATCATTCTCAAGGTTAAATGTTCGCTTTTTCATGAATCGTTGTCCTAAATTTCCATAAGCTTCCATAAGCATCGCTGGTGTTGGACTTGCCATTCCGACTCGGTTTGTTTGTCTATAAATTTTCTTGTAGAACCGGGAGTAGTTTTATTAACATCTCGTTTCAAGGTTGTTTCTGAACTATGTTCAAAGTTTCTATCCTTCTCCTTGTTAAGTTGTCCTTCTTAAGGTATTTTGATTGTTTTCATTACTGGTATTGACGGATATAAATCTTTGATATTCTCTATGTGATTCTCTACGGTACTAGATATCACGAATTCGTTTGGGAGTTGCAAACTGTTTCTTAGTATTGTCGATAAGAGTTTGAATGCTAGTTTAAACCCTAGCCCGGATTTGCAATCGGCTATAAGTCTCATCGTCCTACTTGGTTTGTGAAGTTTTTTTTAACCACAATCAATGTTGGAATCGCAGAATGTGTGCGAGTTTAAAGTCTGTTATTTTTCCTTGTTTCTTTATTGCTTCCTTGATCCACCGTTGATACTACGTACTTACGTTGATACTACTTACAGACGATCTTTCATAATTTTCTGGCGGAAATTAGAATGCCTCGACGAGATTTTTTGTTTTTGCAATGTATTCTTCCTAATGCCGATTAGTACTGTTGCGTTTCCTTTGTATGCTTTTATTGTTTTAAATTTATTTGTTTTCAGTTTCTTATACAGGTTTTCTAAAAATTTTGACCTCTAGAAGGCACAGAAACTACCCTTCCGAGTAGTGACTTACGATGCGCAGCAGCTGACATCTCGGGATATTTTTAAAGAAAATTTTGGAAACTATCTAAAAAAAAAATTCCTTATATGTTAATAAAAGCAGTGGTACCCAAGAGGAATCAAACGACCGAGAGGACGCCCAAAGATTTTATGGGACTATGACATAAAAAAATAGCCGGCAAATCTTGGATGAGGGAAGCTGAACACTGAAAGCAATGAGGAGTCAGTATGTAAGAGAGGCTGCACCATAACTTAAAAATATGGTTGAACAAGCTCAATATGATGATGATGGTGATACGTTCAAAAAGTCATTCACATAACCAAGAATATTCAGCCTAGCAGGATTAGATACCTGCATAGCTCTACAACTTTTATGACGGATGGATTTCTCAAAACGGATATAATCGATTTCTGAGAACTTGTCCTCAAACACAAAGACTGAGATTTACAATATCGTAGGAATTCTTGGCTTGAAACACTTTATTATGTTACTGCCTTGGCATTACATTCTCTTCAATAATCCACGCTCTCTGTTATACACCAATTTTGTATTGGTGAGAACTCGTAGCTAATAGATAACATTTCGCAAAATGATTGAATGTAGCCAGTGATATGAGCAAATAATCAAAAAATCATGAAAAAATTTAAGATAGGGAAAGAAAACATTGCACCAACAACTCTGGCAAGGAAAAATAACACTTGTGATCTCCCTTAGCAGATTGACTACCTGATAAGGAGCAGGAACTTAAATACGAATAAGAACGAAGAGCAATCCTAATCCTAACGTAGAAAGACGTACAAATAGAGGTACAAACGAAATTCGGGATAAGATCCATCGACACACAAATCAGCTATTAGCAAATATTGTACTGAGCCTGAATTTATAGGAATGCCAAAAAACCAAGCAGTTGTCTTAAATACAATTCTGCTATCTATTCCCCGCCAAAAAGATCTTATGTACATAAAAAAGAAAAGACACTTGCTTATAGGGATACATCGGAGCAGCGATGTTAATAAAATCATGTGTCTAAAAAGGACTTTTAGGAAAAAGAGAAGTCGATAATTCAAGCTGACAACGCGATGCATTTTTTTTCTATTTTTCACAATGCCATCACGTCGAAATCGCAAAAATCTGCCAATATTATATTGAAATATTTTTGCATTTGAGAGAGTTAATTAAATAATTGCTAGGTCAAGGCTATTATTTTTTAACAAGATGATGACGACAATAACTTACAACATCGTGAATAATCAATAATTAAAACTGATATGTAAACATAGAACGGCTCCTATTCCCTCCCCCCTTCCCTCTCTCCCTCTCTCCCTCTCTCTCTCAACGGAAATATCACTTATTGCTCGGAATTTAGGACAAACAAAGAATCCCCCAATCGTTGTACAAAAAAGGCCATAGGAACAAATTACTCAGTTTCAATTCTATGCTCGTTATCTAAATATGCACATTTATCAATATCATTGATACGAAGTCATCGATTACTGTTGAGAGGATTCCATATTTTTGAATTATCAGACATCCAAATATATTGGATTCTGTACAAAATCTATTCGAGGTGAATATTTGGATTAGAGTCGTGGGGAAAAAGGTGAATAGGAAGTGACAAGTGTGAGGAATCAATGGAAATGGGAACAAACAAAAAGTAAACGTCAATTCCATATGTTGCTTTGCAGAAAAATAACGAAGTAGCCTGCATTTACAATATTGAAGAAAAAACATTAAAATAACTAAGTGGAATCACGGATTTAATTCGGAGAAACTGCTTCTCCGACCATGGACAATAGCTAATATGCCATAACAAGTGGACTTCCGTACAACCAAACATAAAAATTCGATTTGCAAATATTAGAATATATTTGAAAGAAGCACGTTTTCAAACTAACTAATACGTGTGTACATGTATAATTAGAGATTAGAGTACCTGATTTCAGTGAATTTTACTAAATTTTCGCCAAAGAAAAGGCAAGCTAGGAAATAACATTGTATCTAGGATCTGATAATTATTTTTCTTATCATTTTCTATCATTTTATCGCTGAGTGTGCTGCAAAATGCACAATAGCCTTTTCTATGTTGCCTACCGAATGTATCACATGGCTAAGTTCATGCTTGCTTCGTTGATTTTTGAAGTACTCATGGTGGCCAATTAATAGTTACTTGCTATACATTTATTCTACTATAGACACATGTTACCGAGATCTATTCATTATCCCTGTGACGAGACCTTTAAGATCGATAGATTACCATGGTTAGTGGTTAGTTATCTTTTTGTCAGTTCAACAAGATGAAGTGCAGTTCAGTTACACTGAAACCAACTCTTACATCACTTTATTACTATGCCTATTGTATTTTCTTTTTGTTATTTGTTACTTTTTTTGCGGATATATTTCATTTTAACGGTATCTGAATAATGAAGACTACGACTTTATAAATTTTAATCCACCTATAGAAAAACCTACTTGACGTCACAAGAAAGAAAAAAGTAATAGGAAAAGAAAATGCTTGGTTGTAAATTGTTGTAGGAAATCATTAGTTATAAGTCCACTGTATGGCTACTTCAGATAAGGAAGAAATTCTCAATAATATCTACTTATAAAATAAATTGAATAATCGATCATTCCTTTGGCATTAAAAAATCAGGATCGTAAATGATTGAAAAGTATTAAATAAGTTACTTGACAAAGACCCTACGCAGCAAGCAAGAATAAAATGCTAGCGATAGTTTAGGCTCTGAGGGAATTGGGAAATATATTCTGCCACTTGCAAAAATTGAACGTTCATACCGCTCTCCAACCATTGATACATGCGTTCTGCAAGAACGATACTTACCAAAAAGGCAATCTTGGTACAGTCTCCCCACGAAATATTCTGTTAAACAGGTATAGAAAACGTCATAGCCAAGGCTCGTTCTCGCCTACTTTTGCTATGCCACATTCACTCCACTAATTCAGATACTTAGATCCTTAAACTTAGATCCTTAGAATGTCCGATCAATCTTTACCGAAACCAATGAATCCTAAAGGTAAGCTCTCATATTAGCTAGAAATTCATAAGAAAACGTTCCCAAATTATCTTGTATACATCTTCGAAATACTATAGCACACAAAGGACACCCTTGTAAGGCTGAAAGGGAAACCTTATTGGAGATTTAAACAATGGCAATTTAACCGACAAGAAAGAAATATGAAAGATCCAGGAGATCTACTGGGAATATAGAGATTGTCTATAAATAGAGCTAAGTTTCGGAACAATATTAATTCAGTGACAATACCCTTCATTCACAATAGGCAATACGTTACGATGAATTTCTAATTTGAGTAAAAACTGCGAAAAGCTAGTGCGGAAATAAAGAGCAATATTTTGGTTTACCCACGGGAAAATCTTTCCACTTGTGAAATAATTTTTAGGCTGGATTTTCTCCAGCGCACTGTGGTATGGTATTTCAAAAATTAGGCCCCATTGAACGGACGACGATGAAAAACCACCCCTTTGGAAGATAGCTTCATCATTTTGGAGAGCCCATGCAACCGATTTAAGAGCTCATCGGGCTCCTGTTAAGATTTCAACGGACTTCTGTTAAGAGTTCTGCAGAAGTGCGTACCATGGACTCATGAGCATGTTAACTCAAGTGATGTGGAATACCAAATTTTAACTCAATTTAGGCGAGGGAATATTACTGGTGAAACGAGAGTCTCGGAAAAGGCTTAGCAAAGAACTCTTATGAAGATTTAGTCCAGATTAGATTAAGATTGTCATACACCTGGTGGCAACTAACGGCAGGGTTTAAGCTGCAATATATAATGGGGGACTCATCTGTCCATTTAAACTGCGGGAAGAAATCCTTTTCTCTTCCATAATTGGGGCATAACAACACGGTGTGGCCATAAAATTTGAAGGAGTGGGTTGGAGTAATGCCCAAATTGTTTAGCAAGAAACAGCAACAACAATAACAAACGCCAGTCCAAAGAAGATGACATCAGCAACAAGGCCCTAATACCAACCGCAACAATGACAACTTCTACAATACAATAATGCTGGCGATCGTTAACAAATATTTCAAATCGCCACCATGAATGCTGGTGATCTGACGCAAGGACGATGGCATCGCTGCAGCGCTACTATGTGAAATTGATGTCAATTTGATGTCAAATGTTCCCGCAACCAAGTTAAACCAAGGCGAGTTTATCGCGCAGTAAAGACAAACTCTTTTGAAAACAAATTATTCATTGCTTGATCGAATAATATTTTAATAATCAAAAAGAAGAAGTTTGCAATGTTTGCAAGAGGGTGGCGCAAAAATGTTTGACTATAGTATTTCCTGTATTAAATTCAGATAAAAGAGTTGGTTTAATGTGATTTTTTTTTATTGTAAACTGTACACATTAAATCATATAATCAATAGTTTGCATTAAATACGTCTTCCTTTGTTTTCCACACTCTTTGAATGTCTTTTTCTTAAATTTTCACATCAAATTTTACGGCAGTCTAAAGAAAATTGCGTCCAACTTAACTTACGCGCGTCGCATTAGCTGCTGCCTGCTTTTCTATCCAAAATCTCGAAAGACACTCTCATACATTTTGGAAGCCATCCACCTTGACGCCATCTTGCATTAAAATCACTTCCTTTTCGTCCTTGAATTTTTGACGGGTAATAAGGAATTGCACAAAAACAGCGAGAATATTTTCCCTGTATTCTCTATTAATAGTTACTCCTTGCTAAATAAATTTCTTTAGGGGTTTCCACGACCGCTCGATCCGACAGTTACCATGATTTTCAAATTGAATTTCGAGAACCTTTGCAGTATAACTGGTTCTCACTATCCATTTCGGACACAGTTGAATCCCCGACTCGCCCTTAAAAAGGATATTTTCTCGCAGCTTTTTACCATGGCCATTGCCATCAGCAAATACGAGGATTTTGAGAATTTGGCAGAAATGCTGCTAGTCTGGTGTGATCTTCTCCGAAAATAGAGGTTTCTTGCTTGGTCTATAGGCTTGGAGGATACAATAGATGGACAGAATGATTCGCTGAAAGGTTTTTAGTGGACTCCGGAGAGCTGTTAAGCACTTTTGTTACTGTTCGCGTCTCCACTCCTAATCTATTTTCAGTCAGTGTTCGAATTTGCGTTGAAATGATTTATTCCGACGGGGATGGATTTATTTATTTTATATTGTGGACGAATCGAAACAAGAGACGGGAATGACGGATCGTTCCGAATACAAAAAAAAATTTCTAATTTTCCTTTTGTTCTCTTGGAGTCCAGTAGTCTTGCTGACCCTTAATATTCTGCATGTGAAATTCGTGAAATTAGTGAAATTCAATCCGTTGAAGAATCACAAAGTTTTTAGATTTTTGTCCAAAATGGTTTGTCCAAGATGGTTAAAATTAAGGTCTTTCGGCATATTTGGTATTTTCACAAGAAACCAAATCTGAGTAAATAATTTTGAAGTCACGATCAATTAGAGTCGACTGTACGATGGTATAGCCACAGGATTGGCGATGAAAATATTGTTTTATTAGAAAGTCTCGATAAACCATTTTATCTCTGGGTGGCTTGGGTCCGCCGGGCCTTGCTTTGTGGGTCTCGGGTCGGTGGGTCAAGGCCCGGCGGACCCAAGCCACCCAGAGTTAATTTTGGCCTGCGGCAACACCAAAACGAACTTAAACCATTTTATCTTGGATGCGTATGAGAGTTTTTTCATGACAAAGGAAACCTCGACACTGCGATTAAACCATGGCTGAGGAAACAACTACTCACCTCTATTTGACATGATAGTTTAGACTCAAAGGTGGTAAGTGAAAAAGTGCAATGCAAGAAAACGCCCATAAAGGAAAATGAGAACTTAGAAAAAGGGATTTTAGTACCCGACCCTCATATTGTACGTTTAAGAGCAACGGATATAAAAAGATAGAATCCCATTGTTAGAAGAAATAATAGAGTCTGTAATACGAAACACCGCTGTACGAGAGTCATTCAACAAGTATAAAGCCTCACCGCTCGATGGCGCTGCTATTAAAAAAGAGTTTTATCACCATGTAGTACATTCTTTTAGTAGCCTACTGTCAAAGTTTCAGTCAATCCCCTTCATTAGTTTTGTTTTGAGAGCGTTTCGAAGCGAGCGTGTCGGTCGGTTGTACAAAAATGGAAAAATAACAATATCGTTCAGTGAATAGATTCTTGTTGTTGGAAGGGGAATCGCGCAGCGAAATCAAAGATCGCTTGGATTCAGTGTACGGTGACTCTTCTCCTTCGATGGCGACCATCAAAAATTGGTTCAACGAGTTTGTTCGTGGCCGCACATCGGTTTTTGATGAGCCACGCCCAAGTGCCCCGAAAACGGCTGCTAAGGAAAACGTTAAAAAAATCCACGATCTTGTATTGGCAGACCGTCGATTGAAGGTTCGCGCGATAGCAGAGACTGTAGGCATTGCAGAAGGAACGGTGCATTATATTCTACACGAAGAACTGGGCATGAGAAAGCTGCCGGTGCGATGGGTACCACGTTTGCTCACACCGGAAAAGAAGCGCAAACGTGAGACCATATTGGCGTCGTGTTTGGCGCTGTTTCAGCGTAATCACACGGAGTTTTTGCGTTGTTCCGTGACCGTCGACAAAACATGGATTGACTGGCACACACGAGTGACCAAGGAACAGTCGAAACAGTGGACTTCACCCGGTGAACGTGCTCCACAGAATGCGAAGACTGTTCGATCGGCCGGAAAGGAGATGGCCACCGTTTTCTGGAATTCACAATGTGTGATCCACATTGATTAGCTGGAGAAAGGTAGAACAATCACGAAGCGCTACTATGCTGACTTATTTGGCAGATTCGACGTCGAATTGAAGAAAAAGCGTCCCCGTTTCGCGATTGAAAAAGTGCTGTTCCACCACGACAACGACCCGGCTCACACCTCCGCCGAAGCCATAGCCAAATTGGTCGAATTGCACTACGAATTGCTGCTTCAACCACCATACTCTCCAAATTTGGCCCCAGTGATTACTTTTTGTTTCTAAACCTGAAAAAGTTGCTCGCCCCCAATAGGATTGGGTCGAATGAGGAGGTCATCGCCGCCACTTTGGTCTATTTTGCAGCCCTCGAGAAAACATATTTTTGGACGGGTTGAAAAACTTGGAGCATCGCTGTGCCAAGTGTATCGAGCTTGAAGGAGATTATCTAAAATTTTCGGTTTTCTTTTGTAGGCTAAGTACTTGTTGAATGCCCCTCGTATTTCTATTAAATTACAAAACAACGATTTAAAAGAAAGTCGTTTTTTTTTTTGGTTTCATGGAAAAAAATTCGTATTGTCAACGTTCGTTGACCGATCAAGATAGTATTTTGGTGGATTTAGTAAGTTATCAGTTGCACAAAACAGTATATTAACATCAGGAGTTTCCCTTGATTCAATTTCTACAGCTTTCACAACAAAAGAGTGCGAATATCAAGAAAAAATCAAATGAAAACAAAAGTTATTTTCGATTTTTAAAAACTTAAACTAAGCAATTTGAATAGATTTATCAAAGATTGAAACGCATCTCGTCTATTCGCTTAGTATTCCATTATTTTAGCTGGGAATTTAATATCGCTATCAGATCTCATCAATAAAACATAGTCATTAGCCAGTTTTTTTTTGAAGATACTCAATGTTAAAATGTTAATCTTTTAACCTACCCTAAGGTTTGTTTAAAGATGGTTTAAACATAAGTTTTACAACAACCGGTCATTCCACATTCCTGAAAAAATCAGCAGCCACAAACGAAAGTGATATCAACAACCGAGATCTTGCCTCAAAATTATCTTTCATTTCAAACTCGCAGGACAACTTGTTCGTTAGATACTTAACGTTATATTCGCGCAATAACTAGTTGATAAAGCTGAACCACATGAATTTTTATTGCAGATTCGTTTGCTTGTACTTCGACAAAATTCAAGCATGTTTTAATGAAAATTTAACAATTGCCTTCGCGTAGGGTACTCATTTTCTTCCGAGGCTTACGAGCGGAGAAAGCGGTACCAAATCATAACTACTCATTACCAATTACTCCGTTCCTCATCGGTGCAAGTCCATGCGCTTGCATATAGGTAACTTGTATCAGGTACAATTTCCTCATGTCGGAACATATGACCATATGTGTGCTCGGTAAATAGCGCTACGTGAGCTTTGAAAACCAAAACATATCATTAGTAACAATAAAAGCATTAAACTTAATTCCCATATCTCGCCAAGTGTTAACTCTAATAGTTTTCTTCGTTTACATGCAGATTATGAAAGGTGTCGTCCAGGCTTAATGTGGACTACGTGTCGCATCAAAATTATTTTCTAAGGCTGCATTAAATTGGTAGCCTGAGCACATTTAAATCAAGTTTGCGGGTAGCAATAATAATTAATATTAAGTAATTTGCTGTCAAGTGCTTTATATAATCGACTTTTTACTTTCATTTATTCACCGAAATTGTTTAGTCGCGAGAAACAAAAAAAAAGTGATTACGTTATGATAAGTGAAATAATGAGACGGTGCATCGCCGAAATTGTTATGTTGATGAATTTCGGGTACTCAAAATTAATGCTTGGTAATTCCAGAAAACCCTGAGATTTTATTAGATTTGAGTACTTAGATGTGATTCACGCTTTGAAAAGTAAATTGAAAGTGCTTTTATCATTAGGCAGCTTGGTTCGTTGGATCAACTTCAAATAACCATTCAGGAGTGCTCTTCAATTGATATATGAAAGAATCTTATTTGTACATTACTTTGCCCTGAACCTTTAGTGAACATTGCCAAGGTAATTAAATTTCTTTATTTAAATTCATTATTAAAGACTTTCATTACAAAAATAAGTGCTCATAAATATTCAAACGAGAGCGAAAACAGCATAAAAAATTGCATAATGTTATGTTTACCATGAAATTAATTAGAAAGTACAGCATGTTTGCTTGGACTATCTCTAACTCTAATTTTATGTAATGTACAAATCATAAAACACAGCACTAGAATGTTTCATAGTTTTCGTTCTCAGTAGTAGTCAAAATGTTGCAGAAAGATAGAAGGTATAAGAAAAAATGTAACGATTCTGGACCACATCATTATTTTGTATTTTAAGGTGTGTGCAACTTTTTTTCGATTTTTCCTTATGATAAATAAATATGATAAATCCTTGATCCAATTTGGGCAGCTGGTATCATTTTCGAAATCTTTCTACCGCGTATATAAGAAATAAAATCACATCTGCAGCTGCATGTTATTTTTTCAAGCAGAAACGGCAGGAAAAACTTGGAAATATGTTTTTTACGATACCAACTTTATCTTGGAAACAGATGATCTGATCGGGGTTCGGATGCACATCGGAGTATAAACAGAATTTACGGTTAAAATACGCTAACAGAATGAGTATGTCTACAGTGGTTTGAGAGCTTCCGTAACGGACGACAGTTTGAAGATCAGTCGCGATCAAGATGGCCGAAGTAAGTGACAGATATTGATCAATGGAAGTCATACAGGGGGATTATAAGAATACCATCGGAGACATTTCAGATCCACATATATGTATTGAAATTGGATGCTTCGTAGTCCACGACTTTTCGTACAGAAACAAAAAAGACAAAATGGCCTACTGTATTCGCCATTTTGCTCGTCAAACTAATGAAAAATTTCAACTGTGAATGGTTACTGGAAATGAAAATTAGATACTGTTTAATAACATGAAAGGACACCACACATTTTGCAAAGAAGGTGAATTAGCAGCATCCTCTTCAAACCCAAGCATGCATCCACGGAAAGTATTACTGTCTGTTTGATGGAATTCTCGAAGAGTCATTTATTGGAAACTTCTGGAACGAAATCAAATGGTAAATTCAAAGACCAAATAGCTGCAGTTATCCAGCTCAAAAGATTTCTACAGGAAAGGGATACAAAGACTTTCAAAAGTCGAAAGTTCTTTGGAGACAACCCATAGATAATAATGCTAACTACATATTAGATTAAGTTTAAATGAAGTCATGATTAAAAAAGATCATTTAATTCAAAATCAAAAAATCTTTAGCACACACCCAATATTAGTCACAGAGAATTTTAAGATGTGATAGTTCCTTGTTTGAAAATAAAACAAACGAAATAAAGTGCGCCATTTGAACTCAAGACGACTACTCGAAGTTCGTCGTCCCAATTTCATGAATTAATTAATGAATTTATTGAAAATTTTCGGTACTGGATCTATTATTTTAGAAACCAATAGATATGCGGAACAACAACCGGGTAGATCAGAAGGCATCAATGGAAACACGTTGATTAAAAGAAATAAATTTAAATTTAAAATTGTAAATTTACTTATATTTTCATTATAATAAACAAAAAGAGAGAATATACTGGTCGTTCAATGCAATGTAGTGGACGTCTATTAGTCTTATATGGGACATGATTCGTAGGTAAATTTCATAAGATAGAGACGAAATTACAAATAGTTGTGAAAGTATACTAAAAATAGTCACATAAAAATTTATTGCAATTTCATTATAAGTTTTCATAATGGTATAATTTACGTTATAAAAGCATATTCATTTTGTCTACTTTGACATCTAATTTTAATCAAATAATCAATGAAAAAAAATTCAATTAGATACTCGTAAAAGTTGAAAAATTGCATCGAGCGATGATGTTTGTTGAAGCAAGGTAAACACATATTTGTTTGTCCATCACATTAAGGACAATGAGTATTTGCTTTCTTAGCACTGTTTTTCGCTACTTTTCGTCGAGACCATTGCGGCAGGTATTTACAGCGTTGCACGAAAACACAACTGGTATTCTTGACTTTACCAGGTTTTGTTTTCAACTCATGTTTTAGTCGTTTCAATCTTTGGTTCTTTTATAGATTCATTATGAAGTTCATCAGATGTAAAAAATACTCAACTAGCAATTTCCTGTATTCTACGCACAGTGGACACTTTTCTACATGTAGTTTCGTTAAACATATACCATGTAATGCATGGTGACGATATTCAAAGGCAGACCAATAGCTAGGTACATACTTTTTATCCAAATTTGTATCACTATCACGATCACAAAGCATAATCAGCTTTTTTCGTTCTGGTTTTTTTTTAGTGTGCAAATTCCCAGAATAATTATCCAAGAATTTGATCCTATACCATGGATCTGAATTTGACCCGCGTTTACCACAAGAAAAGACAGATCTTTACTAATGAAGATTATTTGGCTCAAGTAATTCAATGTTCTGTAAGTCGTCTAGCTTGAACTCGAAAACTTACATCTCCACATTCAGAACATACCTCAAAACATATCATCAAAATAGAACAGCAATTAAAAAAACTCAAAATTTCTTTACTATACTCATCAAAATACTCTCCTCCTGCGTCAATACATCCATGCCAACGTTTGATTCAATTTCCCATCCATTTTTTACAGGCCGCCAAAAATATGGCCTCCAGCGAATTCTTTTTTATGGCCTCTTTGGTCTCAAAACGCCTTCCCCGCAATATCAATTTCAATTTGGGAAACAGGAAAAAGTAACACGGGGCCATGTCTGGACTGTACGGATCTTGGCTGATGACATTGGTCGAATTATAGGCCAAAAATCCCGAAACAATCAAGCCGCGCTATGAAATGGCGCATTTTCGTGGTTTAAAATTCATGAATTGGTCATCCACAAATCGATCCTTTTCGATAATCGATAGTCGTGCACAACGGTTGCCAACTCGATTTGTTGTTCGCCGATTCGATTTTTGCTTTGGTAAGAGATGTTGATGGCCATCCAGGGATCTCATCGTACTATAGGCTTTCTCGGCCAACATTAACCTTTTTCGACACTGTTTCGCTCCTGTTTTCGACATAAACGCTTCACCATACGTCTTTTGTAACATTTTCAACGAATCGGAAATGTCGAAATTTCAATTTTAAACGAAATTTCAATTTTAACACAAAATTTTAGACCCGCGGGTTTTTCTTATTTTTCATCCAGTATTTAAATCGCCACACAATAAATTTTCCACTTCCCCTACAATATGCGTCAAAATTTAACAGAACACCAAAAACAGTGTTGCCAACGACGAGAGAATAAAAATTTATCAATTGGATAAGCGCGGCAGTTCAAAATTCAATGTTCCCGTTCTGTTTTAATCATAATGTACTTGTAAATCGGAACCGTTGAAAGTTTCTCATTTTCACATCAAACAGCATTAATACTATTCTCCTTATTTATTAGTTCACTAGATTCCGCTTTTTCAAACGTCAAACAAAAGTAACAAAACAATTAGTGGAAAAAACTATTCAAATTTATAACAATGACACCAACATAAAAAAAAATTAGGAAATGAAAATCTTCTGAAATTCTGCAAGTAACGACTGGTTGTTTCAAAAAAATTTTCCATGAACACTAAAACAGGGAGCTGTTGTGCTATAAAAGATAGCTATGGGTAAAGTGAAACGAAAAAGTAAATACAATAATACAATAACCTTTCACGAAAATTGGTTAAAAATAGGGAAAACAGACAAAGATCCTGTGATTGTATCCACAAGTTATGACTTCAAATGCAATACGTCAGAAAAATATTTCTTCAAATCCATTTAAGTTTAGGAAATCATTATTTAGAAAGTTGGAAAGAGCTCAAGCTGGTTTCGAACACGCATCCCTGCCGCTTCTCGTCACTTACAATGTTGTAAGTGAAAATGGAAAAATTGATCTACCAAAAACTGAAATTTAGAAAATCAGTTTTCTCTATCTCTCCAGCAGCCAACGTCGTTTGATTTTGGCACTTTCTACCCTCCGTAAGTTCAATGTATTTGCTAAATCTTCGTTACGTCGAGTCTCTCTCAAATGGTTACACTTAAGCTTTGAGTTTGTCGATACTAAGTGTCCCTTTTTACAACTCCGTTGTTTGGCCAAACTGGTAGAGATTCTTTTACCCTGATATTATTTCTTGTTTTTATTTTGAGGATTCCCGGGCTCCTTTCTTTGATCATATCGCGTTGTATTGTTTGTCTGTTCGTTCATGGTTGCCGTCAATTTTTTTTTGTTTTTTATTTTTAAATTTTGTCATGATTCGTCTGTCAAATGTTTCGGGCTTGAGTATATTCAATGTTCAACGTATCCAGCGAGTACCTTTAAACGACATCCTTGACGTTGGACATGTAGTACATTCACCACTTTCTCAACGTTTGCTTATATACAGTTGTTGATGATCATACAGTTCGTAAAGTTGAACTCAGCTATTGCGTCTTAATTATGTGCTCGTTAAACCCTTTTTCTTATTTTACATCCTCATTGACCATTGTGCTATGTTAGCATGTACAGGTTAATTAATACAAACCCTGCTTATCTAGCCTATTTATCTTCTTTGTTTTCATATGTGTGTAATATTTTTCCCAATCAGTTCCTGGTTTTGAATGATGTTCGTTTCTTGAATATTTTCATAAATCTGTCTGTTAATTTGAACAGGTGTATCAATGCTGTGAATTTTGACACTCTTGTCACTTTCTAACATTTTTTGGATGCTTAGAAGTTCCTTCTCACCTTTTAGAATCAGGTATTTTTGTGTTAAATGCTTTCTGCCATCGTTCCTATCGGTTTAAACTAATTAGGTAGGCTTCTCTCATTAGAGAGTGGTCTTGTTATTAACCTGCCTTATTGTTGCTTTTTCAAGATGTTTTCAGTAGTTGCATGCGTTTTAAATGATTATATACATATGTTCTTGTGAGGTTTCTATATAATAAATTACATTGAAGGTTTTTTTTTTTTGTTGATTTGCTGGTCTTGATTGTTATATCGTGGTATTCTGCCTGCTTTTCTGTATAGACTGGATGTTTGGATATTTTTTTCTTTCTAAGGAGATCCGAATTTTGTTAATTGTTAGTTTTGACTGTTTTATAACTCAATTCGTCCATACGTCTTGAATAAAATATCACTCTCAACCAAAATGCTAGTTCTTCCGTGATTTGTAGTTCTAGATTTTCCATCAGCACTTTTTCGGGAATCGCTTACGCTGAACTATTGTCGCAAAACACTGAATAGTTAACATAGGCACGTCATGTGGACTAATGGGTAGTCAAACCGAAGTATCGCTAGAAAGATCCTTTTTACAATGCTAGCCAAACAAAAGCTGCTCGATTTTAGACTTTTAGGACACCATAAAGATGGCAAACAACATGAAAACTGAAAAAATCGATTAGCACCTTATATGACTGAAAATATTTTATTTTATTGCCATTTCACAATTATAGGCTATGAAAGTGCATTTTGACTTTATTGGTTATTGCTCTTTTAATGTTTCCTTTCTACTTGACATTTATATTTGTTAATGTCAATACAGGAACATATAGGTAATGAGACTCAGAAACTACCGATCTTCTAACGGTAAACAACCATTTTGGTTGAAAATGGAACTTTGTTGTCTCATTTTTGCGCCATCCAAAATACCCCATGCTTTGAGTAAAAAGACAATGCAAAAGTATTTGCATAGCCTTTTTACTCAAAAGTATTTGCATAAAAAATTAGTAAATTTTTTGTGCTTTCGATCTCTTTCTGATAGAAGCCGACTGGGAGTATTATCGCTGTTAGTACTTACGCTACGGTACAGGTTGAAATAGCTTGTATGCTATGTATACGAGGTTTGTTTAAAAAGTATCGTGAATTTCAAGTTTTTTCAAGAATTATTTATTTATTCATGAATATCTATGTTGTCCCCTTCAAAATAATCCCCACCAGACATTATACAATTGTGATAACGTTTTTTCCAATCCTCGAAGCATTTTTAAAAATCATTTTTTGTGATCTTGTTCAGCTCCTCCTTCGATGTCGTCTTTATCTCCTCAATCGTGGCGTAGCGTCGTCCTTTCATGGGCCTCTTCAGTTTCGGGAACAAGAAAAAGTCAAAGGGGGCCAAGTTTGGGGAAAACGGTGGCTGCGGCATTATGAGAGTGTTGTTTTTGGCTACAAATTCGCGCACAAGTAACGATGTGTAAGCAGGGGCGTTATCATGGTGCAAAAGCCAATTTTTGATCTTCCACAAATTTGTGCGTTTCTGGCGGATTGCTTCTCGCAAATTGCGCATTACTTGAAGGTAATATTCCTTATTGACCGTTCTTCCCTGCAGCAAGAACTCATAATGCACCACGCCCCTGCAATCGAAGAAAACTGTCAGCAAAACCTTCAAATTCGACCGAACTTGGCGTGCTTTTTTCGGTCCCTCTGAGAACATTTTGTACCACCGATAAAAGTTGCTTTTGTCCAAAGTAGCTTCGCCGTATGCAACATTCGCCATTCTGAATGAATCCGCGCACTTTAAGTTGTTCTTCACACAAAATTTAATAAAAATTCTTTGATCCATTCTTTGGGATAGACGAAAATCGAAGACAAGCTAAAACACGTCCCCGCACAATAACTGTCAAAAACTGACTAGACATCCAAAATGGCCGGAATTGTTAACATAAGTGAGGGTCATGAGTACCAACATAACGCCACCAAAAGATCGAAAATCGAACATACGTAGCCCGCGAAAATTTAAAATTCACGATACTTTTTGAACAAACCTCGTATTGTACTATATATACGCTATATATATTATTTTAAACGGTCCTTCAGCAATGTAACTGATCACGTTCACTCTTCATTGAAAGTTGTTGTTGTCCCACTACGTATATTATTGCTGCTTGTTAATGTATAGAAAATAGCGTATGCCTGATACGTATAAAAATGAATTCTCATAAAATATGAAAAGCCCATCAACATGCTATGTAGTATGTGGCATTCACGCTAAAGATTCCAGTGTTATCATCAGAACTTTGTCCTTGACTAAATCTAATGTTTAGATCTACAACCTTTCCGGCATATAAATGGACAATGTTCATTCCGGCAATAAAAACAAACCCCTTTGTATTTCAACAGATCATCCGACCATAATATCGGGAAGGAATGGCCGGCTTTAGTTCGTTTTTGTATGAAATGGATTTCCTTGTTCGTTTTTCTATAAAATTCCTTTTCTTTTTTCATCCTTTACATCTTTCGTGGCCCTTTTAGGTTAGGTCTTGCTTAGAAACACAAGATCGGACAGAAAAAAGGCTTTGAATTCAAACAATTTTTAATAATATTTAATGCAGCAAATTTTTTTGAAGTGGAGATATTTAAGTCGCCTTAATCTAACGGATAATTAAGCTTTATATCCAGTCTATCATACACAAATAATGTCTTCCTTATAATGTTTGAAATAATTATTCTGGACGAAGACATTATACGTTTGAATATGATACTAGCTTTGGAAATCACTCTGACTGCAAAGTCCTGGATTTGCTATGTTTCAAAGTATTTTGCTGATTCGAGTTTATGGAATGCTATGAGATGCATATGGCAACAATAAAGGATCGCAATCGACTTTAAGCTTGTCGCAATCAATTTGATTTCATTTCGTGAAAATAGTTACTACATTTCTGATATATGGTCGAGGTTCGAAAATAGTTAAGAACTTATACTAGTAGCTTTGTAGTTATCAAAAAACTAATTTTTATATTTTTTTTTAAATTAATCTTTTATAAGGCCATGTCCTTAACAAAAGCAGACACGGAAAAATTTTGTATCTGCCTGCGAGAGTAAACAGCATCCTATCAATCAGCCGAATGGTAATGTCAGTGGACAAAATCGGTAGTCACGGGACGGATCGAAAGAGTATACCATATAAATTCGTCTCCAGTTTGGAAGATTGAATCTTTCATGAGGAAATTATGAACGAATCTGAACGCAAGTAGATATAGCACCAACACTCTCATGCAGTTTATTTCAGACAGAGAAAGATAAATCACAAAATGATTTATATTGATTTTTACACGAAAACTTTGAGAGGTTGGTAAGAGAAGGTAAAATATATTTTCGGCGGATACCGTTAGATCGGCCGTTTGTTCACAGTGTGGGCGATGCGTGTACTTACATAGCGTATGAAGACATAGTTGGTCGTGCAAAGAGGACTTCTGTTGTACGGAGTGGGAGAGAGGTTATTGTTGAAACCATTTCCTTAATAGAATATTATCTGCATGCTAAAGTTTAGACTCGGAGTTGAATGGTGCTGCCTTAAATTTTTAAGGAAGAATATCAGTTTATTTCCCTGGAAAAACTTCGAAAAGGCATAGGGCTCCATACTTAAAAGGGTTGGGACGAAGGACACAATAGATACGTACGAAATCAATCGAAGGACTGCACATAGATTTTCACAATATAAAATTCTAATTTGGATCAAGTGGGTTGATGGGTAAGTTGCGAAAGGAGTTTATATAAAAAAGAGATGATTGGATGTCGAACCTTATTGAATGCCGGGAGTGTGTGAGGAAACATCCGATATTGTAATTTTTCCTATGAGTTGTAGTGATCCGTTTGTGAGGAAGCCTAGAACATGTTCTCATAGCGAGAGGATGACAAAAAAATGGAACTTGCTAAAGATTTCTATGTTAAATCTTTTGATCAGGAGAAGTTCGAACCTTAACGAATGCGCAAGTGTTAGTATTCGTGCAGGTCAAAACTTTATGGTGTCTGTAAACTTCAAGTAATATGGTCACGGTTAGTGAAATGTGAAGGTTTGCTAGCACGCTATACTTCAATAATATATTATAAACATCTTGATAGGAGTCATTAATGTCATTAATTGATGAGGATTCCGACGCTTTCCGAAATATTTTTGAGGCAACAAGTGGTCCATACGCCGGTAACGAACAGAAGTTTTTTTACTCGGAAATCGGAGCTATTATGACTTCAAGCTATATGGTAAGAAAGAGGATAATATTAAGGCCATGGCTATACAGAAAAGAAAAACAAAGACATGAACTTGCCACATCTTTAAATGTAATATTCAGAATATTTTCTGGAAAATTGCTATCTAAGCCTGGAAGGATAATGATACTAAGGGAAAGTGAGTGTTTGTGTACAGACCCAACTTGATCCTTTCACACCGTATCGCTTTCGTTTGAAATATTAACCGATCAGAAGTTTCGCAAACGTGGTGTGCACTGTAATTGGTATAAGTGTTCCTCCATAGTAATTGTTGCTATCCAGTGTGTGTAAAATTTTATGTGATGCACTTCTATTTGTCTATATATGGCTTTTTTTAATTAATTGACATTTTCGTAGACGAATGAGATGCCCATATTTTTCGTTAGTAAATTTTGAGCGTGTCTCACATTCAAAAAGTAAATAAAATTAAAAATACTTTATTTAATAATTTTGTTATCTTTCCAAAGATAACTAACAAAATTATAACAACAAAACATACGTTATGATGATCTTTAATACTATTCCTCGATCAATCATAAAAATTATCTTTATTTCAAATGAAATTCGATGAAAAAAATTTACTTTTTCTCATTTTGAACGTATCTATAGCGAAAATTGGTAAATAAGTTGATCTCGAATAACAAAGAAAGTAATATATAATGGAATCAATATTAATTTTAACCAACATAAATTTAAATAAATTATATTTAATCAATGACCACGCCTGTTACAGCTCTCTTCGAACAATTATTCAAGTGAATTCCTCAAAATTCCAATTGCTCAGAATAAACTATTGCATAGAGGCTTTTTACGTTTGTCTTTCTGATACTAAAACAACAATATAAAAGTAGACTTGGTATTTTTGTTCAAGATTTCAATGATCGTAACAAAATCATCCAACATTAATCATGCCGGTCCTCTTTGATGCCAATCTCCGTACTTAAATCGAAGCTCGCATTCCGAAAAAAATATATATACGGGTCACGATTAATCCATAAACATTGCGGACCGGTCACAGAACTTAAATTCTTAAACATTGGTGAATTTCAATCTTACAGATACGAATAAGTAAACTACATACCACTTTCACAATCAGATATTCAATAAACACAGCAGGTATATAATCCCATTAAACGATCCAACCAGATAATGCAGGTGTAAAAGCCTATTGATCACGATTCGTACCGCTCGTTATTCTCGAATAAATCTTATTTTCTCCTCTTGCAATTGTGAAAAATCTCGAAAGTAAATCACCAATAAAATGATCAATACTATTAGCACAACAATATGTATAATATCATTCACTTTCTTCTTCACTGTCGGGTTGTGGTATTTCAGAAAAGAAAACAAATTTTATTCTTCGACGTGGGATACCGCGGAACAATTATTTATCCTAAGCGGAAAAAACTCACTGATTTCATGCACTCTATCGAATCGAAAATAAATGATGAGCAGAAGATCACAATAATCCACCTCGTTGTGTGGAGTTTTTCTATTAAGTATCTTTTGTCGAATGTTAGTATCTTATCGACGCGCTAACGAACAACTATTTAAACTAACCGCTGCGAATATACAACACTCACTAGCGGATCTAGATAGCGCAGCAGGCAAACTGCCGCCAAAAACTTTGAATTTCCCATCTCCTCGTCAGTATCAATGGTGGTAGCTTTACCACCGCCAAGTGTTATGTCTAAGAAACCGAAACTTGTATCTTGAGACAAGATACCCAGATGGTGGAGATGGTAAGAAGCTTAAGTTGTATTGATAGTGTAAACTGCGCGCGCAATGAACATATCATACTGAGCAAGCTTGAGAAATACACAGAACTCAACTTAAAAAGTCGAATACGAAATTCCCCAACACATTCCGATTCTTTTACTAGTGAAATTGTCTCTTTTCTAAGGCAGCATATCCTGGCAGCATCCTGGCTCTATACATATCAAGTCTATTCGGAAAAGTTCCATTTTTTTCGCTTCTGTCATTGTCAGATATATCCTTTAACCCTTTCTTTACATTCTATGAACCTCCAAAATCATACGGTGGCCGTCTCTGATGTTTCAATTCTCAACAATTGCTCATATTGAGGACCTTACCGGAGCTTAAGCATAGCCTATCAAGTAGTAAATTTACACGAAAATACCGCTGAAAAAACTCTTTGAATTTCATTATAAATCCTTTTGATAATCGTTTACAAATAACATACAAACTCCAACTCTTGCCTGCTGTAGCCTTAAAACGAATTGGAAAATATTGATTTTGGGAATTATAGCTACGTTCTCGGAAAACTGGATCGATTATAAATAAGCTATTCAACATTCAACTTTTATTTAATTTCTTCTGGGATTAAAAGCTACTATGAAATCATCCATTGCCTATGAACATCACAAAATTTCAAGAGTCTACATTTGCTTAACTCAAAACAGTGCTCCAAAAATGTCAACAGTTATTTTAGAACTCTTTTTACCTTTTATATCACCGACGTACTGAATCCTGAGAAATTTATAATTTCAGTAATATCTGCAGCTCTGCTACCAAACCCTACTTACACCTCCACTTGAAGGCCACTACATTTATCTGAACTTGCTAATGGAAGAGAGTCAGAGAGAGCTTCTCACGCTCTGAATGGAAAATACAATATTCATGCATAACCATAATAACGTACATGTACGCAGGAGGACCATAATATGGTCCTGTGCATAGTGCAGAACAAGATGAAACATCTCCAGTCAGATCGATCGATTATAGTTAATATGGACGATAATATGGTCCCTGAGGTTATAAAGCAACAACATAAAATCTCTCCAGCTAGACAGATAAAACGGAAACACCGCGTTAAAAAGGAAACACAACACTTTTACATTTTAGGATATTGGAACACAGTCCTAAGCTGTTTAAAATAGCTTGAGTCACATTCACGATCGATAGAGCGAAGTACAATTTGTACAATGTAAAATATTATTTAGAGGCATAGAATTTCATGTTGGCAACACTTTTTAATGCTATGATGTCACAGCTGTCATGTGCTTTATGGTTAGTTCGGTTTACCCTTTCATAAAAAATTGGTTAAAGTCTGAGCAACGTCTGCAAATTGTGCAGATTGATTTCGGAAAAAATGGTTCTATTCTAGAAACTCATAACGTACTCCGTCAATTTTACGGTCGATGCAATCGAGCATCAGAACCATTAATTCGATCAACCATGGATCGTTTTCACCACCTTTACCCTCACTGATAATACGCATCCACTCAGACGTCGTACAGTGCGTAATGATGACATCATAGTAACTGTAAAGTAAAGTGTCAATGAAGTATTCAAGTCGACATCGTTCTTAAAAATTAAACCAATGCCCATTAATTTTACAGAAAATTTTAGTTCCCTTGTTTGGGAACTGTAAAGTGACCTGAATGATCTTGTGATTTAATACCGCTGGACTACTTTTTTGGAGATACGTCAAATCACTCATCGTCAACACACCCGAGTCAGTCAGTCATAGTCAACACGCCCGAGACGCTTTACAATTTAGAATACAACATTCGCCAGGTTTTTGGTTAAATAATTAAAGGCCCCAATTATTGGTTGGAGTAGTTTGAAATTGGACATCTCGTTTGGACTTCCTCCGACAAATTTAAATGAAAATGGCAGAGAATAATTTTATATTAAAATCAATTTTATGGCAATCGACACAATTAATCTACATTTTATTTCATTTCAAAGTACTCAACCCACATGAGTAACCCACATTCGAAGTAAATATTTTCAAAAAATATGGCTGATAGATGCTCAGTTTGCACCAATGAATACCTGGAAAATCATCTGGAAAATCTATTCGAAGCTCAACTTAACAATAACGTCAACGTAATTTTTTTAGGATTTTTCAATTCAAAAGTCGGGAACGAAGAAAAACACAGAGGAACACCTAGAGGGCATGATTTCCACGAAAATCAAATGACAAGGACCAGTACATCATACCTTTTTAATGAGATGAAAATCTATCCCTGCATAAGCGAGTCCACCAAGTGGCATAATCCGCTGCAGATGGCCGTACATTCAGCTAGGTCAGTCATATTATGATCTAGACAAGGCAGTCGTCCAGCAAACTTACAAGTTACTGTTGAATAGTGAACAATGATCCTAAACACTACTAAATAAAGTCTGTGACATTTCCTTGGAACGAAAATTTGTGTCTTAATTCTCCAAAAACCCTCTACAGCGGCTCTTCCTTTGCTATTTTTTTTAAACTTTGGTATCCCGAATGTGTAGACTCAATATATAGACAATATTAAAAACCGAAGATATAGGCCCAGAAATGTGTCAAAAATCATTCAGAGCTAGATCAGGAAAACAAGGAGGATGTTGCAGCAGTCCGTATACATGTTCTTAACCGGGAAACATCACCACTATGGGTTTGTGAGTCGATGTGCTATCTTAGTGTAACAGAACTCTGGTCGCAGCTAGCAGAGTCTGCATGGGCTCAGGCAATTTTTTAGTCAGATGCTGACATATTAGATCACTTTCCAAAAGATTCCATCATAATTATTACTTGAGTGTTCAAAAACGAGCGCCACTTCCTATCCTATTCACTTTGTACTTTATATTTTTCTGGCAGGTATGGATACGTTGCTTTCCAAGCCATAAATCATTGTTTCGTTTCATGATCGAAATCTAGCCAAACCCAAGGTTCGTCCATTCTTACTAAATGTAACAATAAGTTGTTCTGGTCTGCTTGGAACTGTTCGAGATTCAATTATTTTTCTTTTTCAATTTACGGCGAAGATAGCTTTCCAGATGAGCATTAACAGATAAGTTTTTCAAGTGCATTTGGCTCGCAAAGGGTTTATAAACTTTTCAACTTTTGCAAGGGGTTTTTCAAGAAGGAATCCCTTTGAAGTTAACTATGTGTTTTATGGCCACACTAGATTTTGTCTGTCAATACAACCCCCTTGATTTTTTACACGTTATCTTGAATGCGGAAGATTGATGGGCATTCAGAATGCAGAGAAGTTGAGCCCACCAATGTTTGCATCGTAGCGCCAACAACTTAAAACGCTGATAGTGCCGAGGAACATAGTAAAGAAAGAAACATTAAAACGACATGTAGCAAACAAAGCGAGCTTTGCAAGATAGAGAGCTAAGAAATTAATTTATGTGAGTGGAGAGATCGTGCTTTTTAAACCCACATGTATTTGAGAATAATTTCTCCGGTGTAATAGTGTAACTGAGTCGTTATGTATGGCTACAATGAGAACGAACGAAAGAATGTCAAAGCGCATCTCTACCCACCTTCGTCTCCATCTCCTATCAACAAAGAGTTTTACTAACCAATGTATCTGCAAAATTCTGCGTCGAATGCCGTTATAATGGGAGACTTGTCGAAGTGGTAGCGCTTTTCAGTGGTTTATGCTATAGTTCGCATTAAGTCGCTGTGCATGGCTTTGGTAGGAATATTTTCCAATCGGAGGTACTTGACATTTCTTATTCAGTTCTTCTTCCCTTTTATGGAATCTCTTCCAGCAATTTTATTTGATTTATGTAGCATAAAGGAGCCGTTGTCGAGCCTTCTACGATTTTCTATGTGGACTTAGTGTATATACCGGTCATGGCCAGAAAATTACATGCACATGCACATTGCTTAGTGAACTGGGTAATAAACTCACGATTAGTTTGATCCTTTTCCGTCAGAAAAGTATAAGAAGGCGAGCAGGCGGTATGAAAAGTGCTAGTTGCCGAATTCCATGTGATTAATAAACTGCGTCTTTTCGTATGTTGCGAGGAATATTTCCGTGACTTTTGTTTATTTCTTTAAATTTTCCGGAAGTTGACTTTAAATTAATGTGTATTTTGTCAAATTTTTTAACTTTTCAACATTACTGCGGTCCTCAAAAGGCAATATTAATAAACATTCGTATATTTTTCTGATTTTGTCATGGGGTCCAAACCTTGTAAAGTGATTCTTGAGGATTGCGTGGGAATTTTGAGCCGTACGCTACGCAGGAGGTTGTAGGATGTCATCTTGTAATGTTGACGGTCAATAAAAGAACAGCAGTTTAGTCAGAAGATGAAGAACTCACTTGCTAATGAGTATTCACTCGCCCCTACAGAATATTGGAAAATGGTATCTATCGGTATTGCTCCAGAGCTCTACAACTGGAAATACGTACCAATATTTTTCAGGTAGGGTTTACCGATTTCTAAGAAATCGCAGGAGAAATTTGATTCGTCATACAGCTTGAGAATCATCAGAATTGAGCGATTAAGATGAACAGACCAGGACCACGGTATTTTGAACTATGTGACAAAACCAGTGCATAATGAAATTGGAGACCAAAGTAGTGCCATGTTTGGATACAATCGGCTTCCGGAGATCCTCCTATATGTTTATGCAAGACGGTGGTGCGTATCACAAAAGAATCAATATGTGAAATCAATAGAAGAATTAGTTTCTGACAGGAATATTCTTTTCCTTCCATGGACAGGAATTTTACCAGATTTTTTTTAATTTTACCAGGGATGAAATGAGACTTATGTACGAAAAAAAGAAGACCAATCGTCTGGTATTGAAAGAAAATACCAAGAAATGAGACATGAGACGCATGTGATAAAAGAATGTATCGAAACTTGCATAGAGAGTATGCAATGAAGAATGCTCGCTGTTAAAATAAAGAATGGTGGTAATACTAAATAATAATGAAAATTATAAAAAAATGTATACTTCTAATCCCTTATATTAAAAATTATTCATACGTATGTAAATTTTATGTTGAGAAATATAATTAAGGTACTATTACGAATTAGAACGTCAAAAATGACACTATTTTTGCGATTTTTTCTCTCAGCTCCTTTATTTTATATTTATTAACAACCTTTTGCGCATACATATGTATAAAAAACTACACAAAAATATTTTTTTTTTCACTCTTTTTCTTCCATATACAGGGCGTCAAAGCTTGGTCCTTGAAAAAATCGTTGTCCATTGCGGACAGTTAATCTCACGATTGAGAAGTCATGAATCCACTAGAAAAATGGATAATTTGAATAAAAAAAAATGGCGGCTTTTTTAAGCAAAAATTCAAATATCGACCCTTATTTTCGACCTTCTTTGCCGCGTTTAAATTAGAAAAAAAACTTTTTTGGTCTAATTGTGGTGGATTCTTGTGTCCGATACATAAACAAAGTTCTGTGCAAAATTTGGTAAAGATCGGTTCGGTAGATTCGGAGATTAACTGTCCGCAGTTCAAAAAACCATCATTTCGATAAAAACGCGTTTAAGGTTTTTTTTTGTGTAAAAGTTTTGATAATTTTGAAAATACCGAGTTTTAAAGCTTACAATCACTTAATCAGCTATGCCTGCACCATATAATAAAAGGCCACTTCGCTCATATTCCATTTGTTCCTCTTGCTGTCTTTGCTTATGCTTGATACGACTTTCCTTCGTGGCGGCTTTGGTCGCTTTTTCGGCCATAGCGATGCGCTCATCGTCTTTCGTCAACATATAGTCATATGCACATCTTCCAATCGTGCAGCCCATTGTTTCCATCATTTTCAAGAGTGTAATCCGTCCTTCGTTGAAAATTGCAAGTGAAATTTGTACGGCTATTTCAGTTACATTCAATCCTACAAACGTTGATTTCGGTATGAGAGCCCAGACAGTCTTGTTGTAACACTCGTTGTTATTTTGAGTGTTCTTGCCCAAACAACGTCGCAGTAATTCCTCATCTGTTAGCTGTTCAAACACTGGTTTAACGAGCTCCTGAACTTCTGCACTAAGTGCTGGCTTATGTTTGAAAGCAGCATTGTCGGCTTGAGCCTTCAAGTATTTGCACCAATCTGGATTGCAATAAGTATGCTGCGGTTCAGCGTCAGTAGAAATCAAGTGGTAAAATCCAGCCCATATTTCCCTTTTCATCTCAGTCAAGGAATCTAGATATCTTTGAATCGCTAAAGAATAATTTACTGACATTTGCTTCATTAATTTACCCGTTAAATCTGTGGTTTTGACAGTTGGAGTAACTGCAGTGGCTGTTTTGCTATTTCTTTTATTTCGAGGCTTACTCACTTCTTGTGTTGGATCTTTTTCTGCTTTCACTTTTTTTTTCTTTTTCTCAGCTCTTTTTATCTTCCGCATCTCAATTAATGTTTTTTTACATCTTTTAAATGTCGATACATGCGCTTACCAACGTGCAAAACATACTCAAGTTTTTGTACAACAAAATCACCGTACGGTTTAGCGTCGAGAAGATTTGTGAAAGTCTTCGAATCTCCATTACCTATGTAGTATGCATACTTGGCATCATGGAGCTCCTCAGAATTTTTAAACATTTCAATAATCCCTTGGACTTCCATCCCTCCAGAGCTACCTTCGTAATTTGCTGAGCATTCTCTCTGTGCTCGCTGTCGTAAAATATCGCAAAATCGACGTGATTCAATTTTTTACGCATTACTTCGCATGTTTTACACGTTTTTGATGACACAAAATAGTCTAATATTTTAGAAGAATATTTTCCAATCAATGTTTTTACGCCAATCAAAGAGCTGTACCCACGTTTAGACGAAGTTCCATCTCCTGATACCGTTAATTCGCCTTCGGGCATATTTTTTTCTTTATATTTTTCCTTTTCTTCTTTACCCGCTTTATTTAAACAAGCTTCGGATACTGTATAAGTTGCAATTTTAATATTCTCTAAAATAGAATAATAGGATGAAACATTGAAATTTGAAACTAATTCCATGAGCGAGCTGAACAAGCTTACACCGTGTATACCGACGCCGAGCAACCGCATTACGAAAACGATTCGTCTGTTGATTTCATAACCCGTACTTATCATATGAGTTGAATTTATTGTTCTGTCTCCACATTGACACTCAATATTTATTTTAAATCCTAATCCACGAATATTAGTGTTAGTAAACTTCACATCACCATCACATGTTTTACATTTTAGGCTTCCCGCCAAGGCTGAAAAAACGAGATTGAACGCCAATATGCAATAAGAAAAAGTTTCATCTATTTTCACGTCAAAATCACTACTGCGTGATAATTTTTCTCCCGCAGAACTTGTAAATTCTGTACTTTTCTCTGATGTATGCTGATTGCCGGTAAATTCATGCGATTTTCTCAAACATCTGATTTTTATTGGCTTAGAATTTCTGTTACCTTTGCCGTACGACTTTCTTTTTGGATCCATGATTTAAACGTATAGTTACACAAACAAACTGGCACTAAGCACAAGAGAAAGGCGAAAATGTTGTGTGTATTCAAAGGTAACTTTATTTAGGAGTGGGGATGCTTACAAGAGCACACTAACGACAGCTGCTGTGTACACCTGCCGAAGTAGAAAATACATGCGTGCGCGCTCACCGAAAAGTTGCGCATAGGCCCGTTTTGAATTTAAATATCACGGAAATACTTTGAGAACTGATTCTTAACACTAGAAGGAGTCAAAAACTGCAAAAAAAATCGATTTTTTGAAAAAATAATTCGTAATAGTACCTTAATTAAAAAAACGTCAATTCGCAGAAGTGTGTAATTTTTGGCCAGGGGTTGTAACTAGAAGCAAGTAGAAAAATATTTTTGGGTTTATATTATTGCTATTTATTGACCCTCGGAAAGAAGAAACAATACGCCAATGCAATCAAACGATTTAAAAAAACTTGCCGAATCCCGAAGTCCGGCTGCGCTCAAAAATAATAAAATTAAAATTCGTTCAATTTAATTTCAATGAACATGTGATAAACATTCAGATTTATACATTTAAAATCCATTATATCTTGATTGCGTGCATTCGAAATTCAAAAGTCGTTTTTCGAATTTTATTTTGAAATTTCGGCACATTTATGTTGTTAATTTATTTGGAAGTTATTTATACAATAATATTTTAAAACTTCATATGAAAAGTATTCACAAAATCAGACATGGATTGAAGCCACAAATGCGAAATGACCCTAAAACCGAAATCCGCCCATGAACTGCAATCAAAAGATATTCACAAACTTATTCCATTGACTGTTTGTAAGCATTGGAAAAAGTCTATATTTTCCCCCCAAGATTTTCCATCTAATTGCAATTGTGAATGCGGAGATATTTTCAAGTGCTCTCTCCATGGCTGCTACACTTTAGTTGAAGTAGCCAATCTTGATGTGTACAAATAAACACACTTAACATATTATTGCTTTTGTATGATGTTTGCCACTTACTCACGATAAATACCTCACAACTTACCGCAAATATTGAAGATACATTGAGCTCTACTTTTTTTCTTAGTAATTTTCTTTCCCATTTCAATGTCTCTACTAATTGATTTATAAAAAATTGTTTTATTTTAAGATGAAATTATAGTTAATTTAACTTGAATATGAATATCGATCAAAAATTGTTAAAGTTTGTTCTTTTCCAAACAAGGTAATAATTTTGCACTGAAAATTGTGTCATTGCAGTGTTAGATTGTCCTGTGACAAAAAAAGGTGCGTATTCGCACTCCAAATTATTCTGGCCAAGAAATTTCTCCAATGAGTAATTTCCTTGATTTTAGTTCTTTCAGTCTTTTATTCTTCACATACTTATACTCATACACCGATTGCACGGTCTAGTATGTCAAAAGATTTATTTAAGTCATTTTTTGATAACATGTTTAAAATGGCGGTCGTCGACTCTTGAATGTCTCCACTGTTCACAAAGCGCTTTCCTTTCATGGCCAAATGTAATTTTCTGAAAAGAAAAAAAAACACATGGTGCCGAATCATGATGCCGCTTGATGAAACAAATGCCATTTTTTATCAAAAAATCGGTCACAAGCGTTGAACGATGAGACGGCGCATTATCATGTAACAAACAACAATTTCAACATTCACGACATTCTAGCCGCACATGAAAAACGCTTCATAACACCAAGATAAAATACAGCATTGACCGTTTGTCCTTATGGAATCACGTCTTTCTGGACAATTCGCTTGGCATCGTAAAAACAAATGAACATTGATTTGACTTCTCCGAACCCGATTTTTTGGGTTTAGGGTCACTCGGATGCTGCCATTCGGCACTTTGTTGTTTGGTTTTGGGATCATATTGATAACACCACACCTCGTTACCCGTTACAATGGATTTTCGGTACTTGAGGTACTTTCCTTCCTGAATTAAGTATTTGCAAAGTTGAATGCGAAGCTATTCTTGGTCATCGGTCAGCTTGTGAGGAACGAATCGTGCACAAATCTTTCTGAGGCCCAAGTGCTCCGTCAAAATGCAATGAATCGACTCACGGGAGATATTAAGCTCCATTTCCTTGTAACACAATAATGAGTTTGGCTCATTCACGTAAAAATTAAATGTTCATTTCTTTACCAACTAATTTTGGAGGGCCAGAGCGTTCGTTGTCATCCAGCATATCTCAGTCTTCTTTTAAAGGTTTAAACCACTTGCAGATAGAGGTTCGGGATAAACACTTACTTCCATAAGCATTTTTCATCATTTGATGGATCTGGGCCGCCATCTTACCGTGTTTAAAACAGTATTTAATTTTCGCTTTTTGTTCAAATTTCATTTTTTCGACCGATGATGCAAAAGTACTGTCACATAGAACGCAATAACTTGGGTTCTAATCATCCAAATGTCATGAAATTTTGACACAACATCAATGATGCAAGTTAAATGAAATGCCGAAAATATCTTAAAAATGGCATCACCAGTTTTCTGTACTCTCGGCCAGTCCGGGAACGTTTGAGACAGACCATGTACATTTAAATTTAAAAAATGGAAGCAGCTACGAACGGATTCCTTATTGTCAATTATTGTGTCTACCCCTCATTCATACAAAACCCTTGCGATACGGACGATTTTGCTAGTTTTCAAATCATAGAACCCAAAAAATGCAATCAAAATGGAAAACTCGCTGAAGAAGACCGAAAAATAAAAACGGTTGACAGTCGATTATTCAACTTATCGAATAAAATCAAAAAACTCAAAATTAAACAAAAAACTTGTTCTAATATTCGGGAAAAAATTGTGTTAAAAATTTACAGACGGAATAAAGCAGACCAAAGAATACAACAAGGTCTTAACACTGGCGTGGTAAATTTATAAGGGTTAGTTAGAGATAATAGGTTATCTTTAAAAATCAAGTACAGTGAAGATTAAGGAACAAAGGTAATCCTAGATTCAATGAAAACGGAAACATGCCCATCGACAAATAAAATCCGTGAAAAATTAATTTGTTCGAAAATAAATTGTAGAAGAGATTTTTGTAGAGCCAGATGCATAGAGAGTAAAAAGCTTTCAGAGAGTTATTTTAACTTTACGCAAAATGACAGGATATTTACCAATCCGAAACGAACCCCTTATTTATTTACTTATTTTGGTTCAAAACTGTTGGCTCAGGAGTTTCATTGAAGGTTCTGTATGTACGTTCGCTATCACATAATTTTTCAAAGCGTGAGCAAAGTCGAAATTTTAACAGAACACCGGTGGTGCAATTCAGGGATAAGTCTTCTTATTACAGATATCCTACAAAAAAGAGATAATTTCGAAATCTTTTCGGTTGACTAGGATTGAATCAACCAAACTGCCTTACAGCAGGTTGAAAGTACAGTCCACTCACGAAATAATATAAAAGCGATGTCAGAAAATCTACAGTAAAGCATGTCAGCAGCCGTAATTGAAAACTTGGAATTCATTGGAAGTATCATGGACAACAAGATCGTTCCAGACTGCTGTAAAACTTAAAATACCAAACATGTTTCGTTTCTACTAAGACAAAGACCACAAGCACCAGATTGGATTATGCAATTTTGACTGATTTGGAATCGTTCGATCATGTTTTGGCCCGCACTCACGTTCCATCATGTTTTGAATGTAGTTGAAAATTTATGGTCATTTCTGTATAATAATATTCGAAACACAGATTTTGCTACAATTAACAATTCAAAAGGCTCTTTTGGAGCATTGGACGAACTCACCCCAGTAACCACCCAAATACTTGTTCCTAACATTTTTCTGGGTTCTATTCCTGTAAACCAAGATTCTATGCTTAAAGATGTTCTCGATGCAAAGACGAACTCACGAAGCACTCAGTTCTATAAAAAATGAGTAAATTTGTTTTTATAATTTTCATTTAAGATTAGTTTTCATTAAGTAAGCTTAAGTGTATGAAAAAGCGACCTAAAATCAAGCAGTATGTTGAATAAGTGAACAGTCAAATAAACAACTTATTACTCACTAATGGGTTAAGGATCAAGACACTAAAATTTATCCTTTTAGATAACCAAACAGCACGTGCGGTCGAGTTTGTGCGAACAAAAACAATCAACATTGTTTTTGAAGGTTCACAAGCCGTTCGTTTGCATTGATGTGTGAATTCTAAACATTTAATCGGTTGTTGATGAAGCGTTTGCTTATCTCGTATCTTTGTTCAATCTGTGGTTGCTTCTGCCAAATGTTGAACTAATCATCATTTTTTTTTATTATTAACAATCTCAGCCGAAGACGCTTCTTTTGCTCTCTTCCGTTTTTTGCTTAAAAACCCATGAAGTGTCTGAGACCGGGGGAGTCTGCTCAAGACACTCGTTACGAGCGAATCGCGACTTACAGCAAAGAGGTGATGAGAGATCTGTTCGAAACAGTTTAGAGGTCTAGTGATCATCACATTGTATTTATCGTGACATAAACACCGAGAAAGTTTCGTGACCGTCACAACGGACATAACATTTCGATTCCAACTAAAAGACTCCTGTGTTCGTCACATGATGTTTTCTTTGAAAACAAATAGAAAGTTTCGTGAAGGTCACGGGCGCACATTGAACGACTTCTTATGATCGTCATATGTGTTTCTTGCAAACAAACAGAAAGTTTCATGACGCTCACAGGAGAACATTGAGCAAATTTCAGTGAACGTCACAAAGTGTATATCGTCCCTTAACCATAAACTACTGACGTGGGTGTCTCATAGACGGTGAGTTCACAAATATAAGCCGTATTTCAAAGCCTTCAAAGATACACTCGCGCCCTTTTCTGTAGCTTCGGGATTAAACCCGTCGATCATTCAGTCGAACGCTCCCTGGCGGCGCGATAACACGTTTGGCTGTGGAGCTGCACGATGTCTCTCAGACGTAAGGTCAGTATTAATGTTGCGAGTCTGTTAGACGTCAGATCATTATTAGTGTGTATCTTTCTAAGTGTCTACAAGACGTCACCTCATTATTTATCGTATTATTTTAGATGGATCAACCGAGTACTTCGGAAAATAGTCGTAAAAGAAAGAGAGTGGTTGCTTCTACTAGTCAAGACTTCGAAAAAACTCTACAATGTTGGTTAGAAACGGAAATTGAGGGCGACTTTAACGATGTTGACGATGATCAGGCAAACCCAGATTTATTCTTACAATCTGATCATGATACGGAATCTGAACAGTCAGGAGACGAACAAAATAAGGAAAATGAGAATCAGTTACAAATCAGACCGACCACCGTGTCTCCTCATGAAGCCAACCAAGTTCCAGGACCTTCAACTGTAAGTCCTATTCCAGTTTCTTCTAGTAATCAGTATTATTATGGGAAAAATGGTTTCAAGTGGTCATTTGAAGAACCTGTTATCAGATCGAGTCGTACAGCAAGTCATAATATTGTTGATATTCCTCGACAGCAGCCCAAAACATTTATTGATTTGGAATCTTTATGGCTTGAGTTATTCGACACTACTATGATTGATACGATTGTTACCTATACTAATGAAAAATTATCAGAAATCCGCACAAAGTATAGAATTCCAAATAAAATTGAACTAAGACCTACCGATCGTGAGGAAATGAAAGCTTTCCTGAGATTATTATTTTATACCTCAGTCTTCAAATCGAATCACGAAAACACCAAATACATTTTTGCTACTGATGGTTCTAGACGTGAAATTTTTCGTTGCGTGATGTCTCAGTTCAGATTTCTCACCCTCTTGAACTACATTCGTTTTGATGACAGTAACACTAGATCGCAACGCCTTGAAACGGACCCATTGGCTGCAATTTCTGAAATCTTTCAACTGTTCATTGCCAATTGCAAGAAGGTGTATACTCCCGGAGCTTATTTATGTGTAGATGAAATGTTAGTTCCATATAGAGGCAGATGCAAATTTATTATTTATATGCCGAAGAAGCCGGCCAAGTATGATCTGAAGATTTCAGTAGTATGTGATGCAGAATCTTTTTATGTGTATAATGTATACATTTACCATGGAAAAGACTCCAATGGGCTGGGACTAACCGAAACTGAGAGAAAGCTCGCCATACCAACTCAGTCTGTATTACGATTGTGTAAGGATTTTGAAAAAACCAATCGCAATATTACAGCCGACAATTGGTTTAGCTCCATAGAATTGATGGAGCAGTTGAAAGATAGAGGTCTGACGTATCTTGGAACCTTGAAAAAAAAATAAAAGGCACATCCCACCTGAATCTCAAGCATCTAAAACTCGCCAGCCTGAATCATCTTTACACGGTTTTACCAAAGACTTCACTATTGTTTCATATGTCCCTAAAAAGGCAAAAGCAGTAATATTGATTTCTTCAATGCACCACACAAAGCAATTGGATCCACTATCAAAAAAGCCGGAAATCATAATAGATTATAATAAAACAAAAGGGGGTGTTGATGAAATCGATAAAAAGTGTTCCAATTATTCGTCAAATCGTAGAACTAGACGTTGGCCTCTCGCGATTTTTTTCAGAGTCTTGGATATGAGTGGAGTCAACGCCTATGCTCTGTACAAGACCTGCACTGCTGTTCTTGATATTCCTAGAGCACAATTTTTTCAGAATCTTGCTTATAGTTTAGTTTTGCCGCACCTAAAATGCCGCGTATACAATAATAGATTGCCGAGAGAATTGCGACTGACAATTGCACGCGTACTAGGTCCAAATAAGCCTCCGGAACCTGAAACAATACCCCCTGAAAGTACAGAAGCAACGAGAAAAACGTGTCAAATATGCCCATCAAGACTTAAAAGGCGTACTGAGTACAATTGCATCGAATGCCGCAAGCCTATTTGTCTTGGATGTTCAAAAACGATATGCGTGGACTGTGCAGACAACAAGTAATTTGTCCCAAAATATTAATGTGATTTGAGAAGTAATTGTTACCTAAGCAAAACTTTAATTTAGACTGATATTATAAATATAAGAAATTTGCCAAATGATTATAACATATATTTTTTTAGCCAAGTGAAATATAGGTTATATGATTTGAACCAAATAAATACTGATTTGATTAGAAAATTTTTTTTTTTTTCACTTCCTTAATAGAATAATAATGACAAGTAAATATTGTGCAAATCAGTAAATAAAAATTATCCATTTCGATTATTTACTAAGCCCTCTGACATACGTCACGTCATCATTTATGATATGACTAAACCACGTCAGAACTTAAAGGTTAAACACCAACAGTCACAACGGACATTTCATCTTGAGGTTTCACAACAGCTCCCGTGGTCGTCACATGATGTTCTCTTAGAAAAGATATGGAAAGTTCTGTGACGGTCACAGAAAACCTCACTCCTAAGCGATTGACGGGAATATTCGGTAGCCATCACATTCTCTTGACGTATTGAACATAGAAAGTTATATGATGATAGCGAGTATCGCAACATTTCTGTGGGTTAAATTAAGAACTTGACCCAACCAACAAACCAAAGAAACATTTACATTTATTTATTGTTTTCAGAACTTGAAGCAATCTATACGGCTGTGCTTTTCATTAGTATTATTAGCATTTTTTTTTTTGTTAATTACAAAAACAAATTTCTAATTTGTGAAAGATAGAACTGCATGACATAAGCTGCTTTTAACTATTCATTAAAGGAGTAATCACGTTGAATGCCTTCATGAATGATAATGTATTGTAAGCGATACTAAATTGATAGTTTTATGATTAAGTCCTTATTCAGGTGAAGTACATTTTCAAAAAAAGCATTAATAGAACGCAATCAGAAAATATTAACTAATACTCCAAGAGAAATACAAATACTTTCAGTTAAAATCCTTCTGGAGTTTTTCCTTGGTAGTGGCATGGAAATAAATTGTTGACTCATGACAACTGTCAGGAATTCGTAACCTAAGCAAGTTAAACTCACAAACGAGAAAAGCGCGGTCATTTCAAATGATCTTATCTCGAAGGAAACCTCACTTCAAGCAAGAATGGTACTTTAATTTCGTAATTGTTGCAATTTTTATAGATACTTTACACCTTAGCTCCTTCAACGCTTTTTACGTGATCTTGCCAATGACTCGTTCATTACTTTGTAAGGACAAATGTCCTAATGCTAAGTTTTCAATACATAAGTTATCGAATCACTAGTGATTAACCGACCTTTAACCACTTTTAATTATGTTTAGTTTAAGTTTAATTTTGTTTAATTATGAAACAATCATTCTCTTCGTTCTACTTCGCTACAAGCCATACATGCGTCATTTTAAGAGAAAACACATGCACTGTTTTGCATGATCATCCTCGGTCGAACATACTACACTGTGCATCTAGACAACTTTTAATCCTACATACCTAGAAAACCCTCAATCCTGATAACACATTCAAATGACCTAGTAAAGTATCCGCTCCCATTTACCCATTTCGATAAGATGCATTTCGCTGGAATTGCATCAGATGCATGCAATTTAATTTGCAATTTAGTTGCATTTGAAATGGCATCGGTTGAAGAAGTTTTAGAAGCACGCCCGATTCGTTCGAATCGTGAACTTTTAGCATTTGATTTTCCTAGTCGTAATATTGTTTGGAAAGATTTGATTACGCCAATTAGTCGTCGCGGAGATGAACGCAATTTAGGACGAAATTTTACGCATTTGAGCTTGGACGAACGTACGAGTAGCTTAGAGCGAACAGATCTTGTGGTTCAGAAAGTTTTAGTATGTCATGATCTAAAAGGAAATTACAGAGAAGATCGGTAATGCACATAGATATATCAAAAATTTGGTTTGACTTTTTGCATCACTCAATTTTCAGACGGTATTCTTCATCGAAGAAATGGGATGACTACAGGTTCTATCATTGGGCCGGTATTGATTATTTTTGTTACTTCAGTCATCATTATGTGACGATACCTCCAGCTGGATGGATTAATGCCGCACATAGGCATGGAGTTATTATGTTAGGTACAGTATGAATTAAGTTTGTATGTGCAAACGTTGTTCAATGAAGAAAGTAGGTTCGTTGCGAAGATAGTATAGATAAAAGATGAAAAATTAATGGAACCAGTGCTCTAACTCTGAGGATTTCACCACAAAAAATTGGTTTGTTCAAAATACATATAAAATTTTTTTTTTATATTTTAACTTTTGCATTAAATTTCAACACTTGAAACGTATAAGTAGAATTCAAACTATTATTCTGACTTTCGACATATTTTCAAAACAACCAAAAATCATTTCGACTTTTTCCCACAAATATATTCATTATTATCATCAAAATCGTTTCGCATATACATTTGGACAATCTGGTATAAACATTTAACAATCATTTTTATTGATATGCCAATGTTAAATGGAAATTCTTTTCATTGTATTGAAAATAAATATTTAAGATCGTCAGTTATCTGCTGAATTAAAAATTATCACTCTACATTCGGTGCTGAATATCTTACAAAGTCAGTTTCAAATATTCTAGATATAAACTAAAGGTTAGTCCACGTTACGACTTTATTTGCAGGTTTTTCTCAAAACTACTCAGAATCTATTATTTTTCTCAGTAGTTTATGTCTACCAAATGTCTTACTTTTAAGGATACACGTAAATTTTAAAGGGTTCTTTGGGAATTTTATCGTTAAGTAATTCGGTGTAAAGAACGAACATACTCGTCTTTGTCAAAAGCCGATTTTGTGCCATGACCTCGTAAAATCTTCCTTTTTGAATATTACAAAATTTTCAATTGGAATAATGGTTCAATTATTTCCATTAGCCGCAAACATGAACACAATGTACAAATGACAAACATGAAACCCGTACAAGAATAAATTAATATACTTCGAACGGAATTTATTGCAAAATAATGTTTCAAATCTTACTTTAGTAAAAAACAACACGCCATTTTTCACCAAAATTTGAGGGCAACCAAATTATTTATTAGGTACGCAATTAAGTTCTCGCTGTTTTTTTTTATGAAATTGCCACTTTATTGTGAAAAAATGGTTAAAAATGAATCATTCGAAATATTGCCTATCGCTAGCGAAAACTTTTTCCCATCTTTCTGGCTGAGTTCAAATACCGTCACGGTAGAAGTTTTCGTCTTTTGAGGCTATCCACGAATCAAGCCATTTTGAGATGTCTTCATATGAGTAGAACTGCTGATTAGCTAGACTATGTGCCATCGAACGGAATAAGTGAAAATTAGACGACACAATATCTGGGGAATATGACGGATGGGGAAGGACTTCCCATTTGAGTGTTTCTAAGTAGGTTTTAACGGGTTTGGCAACATGAGGTCGAGCGTTGTCATCCTGTAGAATGAATTATTCGTGTCTCTGCTTGTATTGTGGCCGCTTTTACCGCAGTGCTCGCTTCGATCGCATCAAATGACTTCGACATCGTTCCCCGGTGATGGTTTCGTTCGGTTTCAATAGCTCACAATAAATAACACCGCCATGGTCCCACCAAATACACAGCAAAACCTTCGCAGCGTGAATATTCGGTCGAGCCGACGACGTAGAAGCATGACCGAGTAGTCCCCATGATTTTCTTCCCTTTGGGTTGCTATAATGAATCCATATTTCATAACCCGTACCGATACGATGAAGAAATCCCTTTCTTTTTTGCGCTGGAGCAGTTGTTCACAGGCGAAAAAACGACGCTCAACGCCTCTTGGCTTCAATTCATAAGGAACTCAATTTCCTTGCTTCTGCATCATTCTCAACACATCCTAGCGCTTAGAAACTGCTTGGCGGGGAACTCCTTATTCATAAGCAAGCTCCGTGTGTTTGGAACGGATCTTCATCGAGAAATGCCTCCAATTCAGCATCTTCGAAGGTTTCTGGTCTTCCTTCACGCGAACGATCGTCAACACCAGAATCACCGTCTTTGAAACGACGGAACCAATCACGGCACGTTGTCTCACTATCAGCAGTATCTCCATAAACTTTTTTCAGCTCTCGATTAGCTTCAGCCGCCGTTTTCTTTGAATGAATAAGCATCACTTGCCGCAAATGACAATTATTTGACACAAAATCTGACATTTTTACACAACCAAAAGTATATGACACAAAAACAAAATCACTTATGTGTCGTAGTGGTTTGTTTAGCATATGTCTAAGCTTGGTCCATGATGACTTGGTTATATCACAATCGACCAGCACTGACTATTGCAGCCATATCTCGAAAAACAATGGGAACTTAGCTGGGCACCTAATATTTTTATGAAAGGATTTGTAACAAAGTCCATGACAGAGTTAGTCAGGATGGGTTCAACAGTAACATCGGATCACATTCATTGCACTAATTCTACATACAGCAGAAAATAAATCTACAAAAATCCAATCTCAACTTAATTGATAAGCCTCTTATCCTGTTCCTATTCAATATATGTGAAATGAAGTGTAAACCTTTAAAAATAATAATCACACTATACTCTTATTTTTAGTGCCACAACAGGCATAGACATCAGAGGACTTCTCTTATAAAATAGAAAATGAGTACTTTTCAAAAAAAAATTTTAATTTTGTCTTCATAAAAATATTATTTCATGCTTTTGATTTCTTCCGAGCGAGTAAGTACAAAATAGCAAACATATTATATTACCTACAAAGAAGTTAATATTGAACAAAACTATTTCAACCCTAGCTTGAATGACAGCCTTTGCTTGCTCGAATATGCTACAAAATAAATATTTCAAATAATTTTCTCACAGTTTCTATAAGAATCTGTTGATTTTCTATAGATTTGGGCTCGTTTCCTCTTGTTATTGAGCCCATCAGCTATCAAAGGTTTTCTATGGGATTTAAATTGGGACGTTCTACTGCACACAACAGTGACTTAATCCCAACGTGTCCTTGAATTGTGTGACCAGGCAATGGGAAGTCTCAAGTGTCGGTTTCAGATTTTATTAGTAAGGATACAAATTTTCCATTTACAATAAAAATTGTAGTGCGAACTCTATGTACAGGATCTTAATCGTCTTGAAAACGAGATTTAGATATATACTCGATTGTTGAAACTAAGCCTTCTTACAACCATTTTTTTTTGTTTGTATCTTGCAGGAATAAGAACAGCCATAAAAAAGAATAACATGCCTTACGCGACTATGCAGAATACACCCACAAACCAAGACAACGGGTGAAAAGATACATTCGTCTGAATATCATTGTTGGGCTCTGCATCCCTCATTTGAAGCACCACCTAGTTCAATAAAAATGGATTTCAATCCATTCAAGAAGATTATTTTCATTCCTCTAAGATCTGATTTCCTCGTTTTGCCATTTTACAATGCACCGCGCAAAACGAGTTTCCCCTTCCGCTTGTTAAAAAAGCCTCAGAGCCTTTTTCTTCCTCCTGAGGCAAAGCGGCTCAACATCTTCTATTATGTTCGATAAAATCACATTTAAAGGCTTATTTTGCGCAGTTTTCGTGTAGTTTTTTTTTATAAAATCGATAAAATGATTATTTTTGATTTCAGCTTTATTTCATAATTTTCCGAATGTTTCAAGGTGTTCTTCATAAAGGTCTGTTGTCCGACACTTTGATTTGCGCACGTCCCGGAGTGTCCACAATTTTGGTCTGGAAACAATTAAAGCAAATTATTCAAATCATCTTTATGTGTAACTTCTCGATGAACTAAATTTTGAGCCATTCCAAAATTTTTATCCTAATGTTGTTAAGTCATACGCTCTTTTATCAACCCACATATATAACCCTAATACCTCATTGAGCAACCCCAACACCTCCTTTTTCTCATTCCTCCCTTGTTAGTCCCGAGAACGTCAATTTTATGTCGATCGATCCATTGTTTATTCATTTTTGAGTATAATTGACGCTCTGTGATGCAATTCCGATCTCTAATTCATCATAAAGCTGGATTATCTTCGTGAAGTTGGCCAGTAGCTACAAAAGATGCCACTTCAATAAATTGAAACACGCATTAACAGTGATTTTTAATAACTCTCGTTCCCATTCAGTGTATGACCGCCAAATCATCGTGTACGTTGGTATTCTCTTGGAAAATTACCATAAATTGAAAAAAATTCTTTCTATGCAACGGCTTGTAAAGGACGTGGATGCGGTTTCAGATCAGTTCTAAATGTGTTTGATTCTTGCCTAGCAGACCAGTTGTTTTTGGGTGGATTATTGGTCTCAAACGTGTCTGTTTCAGTTCTGTTCGATATAGACATGTAATTCGCAGCGCTCTTTGTCATAGCGGTCATTACGTGTCATCTTCTTGATGTTTAGGATCCTATAATTAATCTAAAGCTTTTGGGTTTTTTCCATTGCCTGTCTGAATGAGTGAGCAGTCATCCAGTCTTTTACTCGCCAATTTGGAATACAAAGTGTGAGTTAACCATGGTACCTTCAGACACCCTCTCAAAATCCGCATCACGTATACTGGAATTTGAAAACATTTTTCAAATTCCAGATTTTCAAGCGTTTCCAGCATGTCCAAACATTTAGCGCAATAATAAGCATTTTGTACATCCAGAGTAACCAGCAGGACGACCCGTCGTGTGGAAATGCTGTGTGCCTCCGTACATTCGACCATTTCGCTCACCACCTCTCCAATTGTATCAATGGTGGAGCAACCTGCTCTGAAGCCATACTGCCGTGGAGAAAAGTCTTCCCCTGATCAGATTTTCGATAAATTTTTTGGCTCTATCAACATTGGGCCAATCAGCGAAAATCTCGTCACGTCTCAACACTCTGGTACCACTTTTCCGAGCAGTCATGCGTTGAACATGTTGAGGAGGAAACTCAGGGTAAAAGTGATAGACCATCTGTAGCACCTCAGCTGAAGTTTTATCTAATCGTAGACCCTTGCTTTCCTTCATGCACAAGACTGCTTCCTCCAATTCCATCTTCATGTTGAAGTGGATAGGAAAACGGATAGGAAACGATGAAATGGATAGGAAACGATAGCGAAGTGGATAGGAAAAAGAGCCCGTACAATTTCATTCATCTTTTCTGCTTCATATGAGCGAGACGACCTTTCGGCATTGAGCTTCCGCATTACTGTTTTGTAGCCTTGTCCTCATCCTTGATCCTTGGTCACGTCGTCCACCAGGTTTTGTGACCGCCTAGCTTTGCTGCTGTTGATGACGAGTTAACTTATAAGTTTCTGATCGCGTAAATGCCTCTTCCCAGGCCCAGTCTGGGGCTTTCGTCGTAGCTAGTGACACTCTCTGTGTTTGTCGGCGATTTCGGGTAACTACCAGTATACTAGGGCCTTGCTGGGTCGTAGTCTTCGTAGGGGCATAGAAGACCTGCAGATAGACCTCATAATTCTCATAGTTGGATTCAGAACACCTTTTGCCGAAGGTCCCCTACTCCCCAGCGTAGCTTCCGTCAGCAGTTATCGTACTGTTAACTATCGGTGTTAACGCTCCCAGTATTCAACCGAAGCGGATAAGACTCAGTCTTCGTGAAGGGTCTTCGGGAAGTACTGTAATGCATCTTCAGTACTTTGTACTGATAATCGTTGGCCGTGTAATCCTGTAGCACTCTCCAATCCTGGTCGATTGATTAAAAAGCTGGTTGAATCGGCCTGGACTTCCGTCAACCTTAAATCCTAGTGCTGGCAGAGTTCATGATTGAATAACATTTGATGCTGTTACTAGGATTCTGATTTCAAAGCGAATGTCATTACAGATGGTCTAACGCAGCTCCATCAAAGTAAAATGGGGATGTGGTCTATGTTCCAAACAACGAGCCTAGTTCTGGCCGTCATATCAAGGAGTCGTTTGCCCCGAACAACTGATTGAGGCTTACCCAATTCGATTTCTCTAACGTTGAAGTCATCTCCGACAAGCACATTGCGCTCGGTACTCAAAACAGCGTCCTTTAAAGCATTGAACCTAAGTTGAAAGGATGATGATGTATTATCTTTAAGGAAATTGAATAATAGCGGTGCACTACAGGGTGACATTGGATATTAACGGTCTACCAAATAGTTGAAGATCTTAAGAGTAAAATTTTCAGAAGAAGCTTCCGCTTCATTCTCATCCTTTTGAGTCTAAGAGACGGCTTCGAAATTCTTTTCACAGGTTAGATACGAACTGAAGTATCTACTTCTACAGCAATTTTAATAATTAATAGCCTAAAAACGTCTTTTAAGTTTTTCTCCATACTTTTATAGCTTGGCAAGGTAAATTTGGACACTTATTGCTTATTTTTATTGGTTATTTTTTTCAAAATATACTTATCCCAAGTATCCAACAATAATTTGAAAATTGACCACGCCGTGTGTGGGAAGGTAGTGGAGGATTGTTAAAAAATTTGAAATTTCAACTGAATGCGGTCAAATAATTAACAAGTCAATTAAAATCTTAATTGTTTATATGTCGTTTATATGCAAAAATAGTACGGGAAATTATAAATAAATAAAGTGAAGATTCATGATAGTGAGAGATAAGTAGACATTTAAACTCAACACTCTCGATCGATAATCGATTCTGTAAGGTGAAAGATATTAAAATTATAAAAAATTGATACTTATTTTTTGCTTTTTTTAAAAAACTTTTTTACAAAACTTTTTGAAAAAGATGTAAATAATTGGAGGAAATAACTCTTTGTAGAGCATTTAATAATCACATTAAAATTAAAAATAATGTAGAAGAGAAGTTTCCATTGTTGTAAAAAATGGCAATAAAGTTGTTTCTAACGCATGTGGGGCATGAACCATGTGGGGTTGAATTAACCCCAATCGCAAAATAATTTGTGTAATACTTAGAAAATTACTATTACAACATAGGAATTGCATTAGAATAATGTTGATTCTTTTGTTTGGTTTAATTCTATAACAACCCTTAAAATGTCAAAAACAAATTTTTTTTAAATGAAATAAACAAGTAATTTAAAAATGCATATTCCTTCCCCTGATAATTGTCGGGTCTAAAAAACCCCACATGGTTTGCAATATAACTCTTAAGCACCCGATTTCCAGAAGTTTAACTATGTTTTGAATAAAATTAATGCTAAGCAACATCTGAAATAAATAATGGATTATTTCTAAATTTATTTTTCAGGAACGTTCATTGTAGAAGGCGGAAATTGTCACCTGATCTCGGAAATCCTGAATTCCCGTCAATCAATCGACGAAACTGTTGATGCCTTGGTACACCTATGTGACCATTTTTGCTTTGAAGGATATCTTTTAAATATTGAATGTTCAATCAACCGAAAATTGATATCAAATCTTGAGTACTTTGTCGAAACACTAACAAAACGCATCCATGATCGCATACCTCATGGGACTATAATATGGTATGACAGTGTCACCTATACAGGTAGCTTGAGTCACCAAAACGAGTTAAACTACAAGAACAAGCAGTTTTTTGAAATCACTGATGGCATACTGCTCAACTACAATTGGGCTGATGATTGCCTGTTAAGGTCGTCCAATTTGATACGCGAATTTTTTCCCGGACAGGAGTCTAAAGTTTTTGTTGGAATAGACGTTTTTGGTCGCAGTCACCCAGCTAAATTTGATACTTATAAACTAATGGAAAGGATAGTACCGTTTCGGTTTTCAGTTGGATTATTCGCGATTGGGTGGACTTTTGAACATTTAAAAGAGTATTATAATCTGGAAACATTTGAAGGAGACGAATTGCTGAACGAAGCATTCCTTACAAACAACGAATCATTTTGGGATCTTTTGTGGAAAAACTTCCCAACTAAGCCATACACTGAGTTACCATTTTACACAAACCTTTGCTTGGGAAGTGGAAAATATAATTTTGGATATGGGAACAAAGTTGAAACAAAGTTTTTAAATCTTTCAAAGCAGGCTCTACAACCGTCTGTCCCGCTGTATGGTCTGTGTGATAGAAGTTTCAGTGAAAGTTTAAATGGTGGATCCTGTTTGTCGATTAGAAAGACCAACGAAATAATACGACTGTTCTGTACAGAATTTCACATTACCGAATCCTTTATTTTGGGTTTTGCATCGAAAGTAATCGATCCATCAGCGATAATGGAATTGGTCATGCAAATTTCCGTTCAAGGAGAACTCTATGAAAAATTTCATATTGTTTTAGGCAGTAGAAAGGAGCCGTCGGTATTTGATAATCAAATTTTTTTGCAACAAGTTGAAGAGAATCAAACGTATAAAGTTGTTGAATATCTTACAAGGAATTTTGTTCAACTTCGATTGCCTTTCACTTTGGCGAACGAATGGAAGGTTCACTACTATTTAGCTAAACTTTCGAAGCCTGTACAGGTTACGGACATTGCCGTCGTTGTTAGAGCTCCTGTGCCAACTGAAGCTTATTTAGGCGCAGTACATTTTCATGCTGGAAGTGTTACGGTTGATAATTTGCCAATCATTGAATTTAGTGGTTATACTGGATAATGTTGTTTGGATTCTCATTTCAAATAAATACTGAATAAATCTTTTTTATTATTTCATGTTTATAACATATCAACTTGTATTCTAATGAGTTTTGAATTGAATCCGAATTCAAATGATTTATTTAAAATTTAGCACCAGATACAACTCCTTTTCCAGAAATGAGAAAAATATCGTCCGCTAAATATTTTGATAAAAGCTTTCAAGCGTTCTTGTTTCCAATAAATGTTTAAAAAAATATTCATGGAACTAAATAAATTGCTTGTCCTTACTTGGTTTCTCATTCTCATACTTTGGGGCTGTGGAAAACCTTCGAAAATCGCTTCACAGATGAGATCCTAACTTCAGTACAGGAAGTCCTCGACTTACGTCGTTTCAAGTTACGTCGAACAATGTTTTGACACTATTCCTCAAGCATACGTCATTTGTTTCGATTTCCGGCATAGGAAAATTCACTTGTCGCGATGTCAATGACCGTGGGGCCGGCGGGGCGCGGTTTCGGCGTACGCGGATTACCCCGCACATGCTGTTGATTTTGTTTAGTTACTTCAGGAACAACGAACAATCAAGACGTAATATGTACATTAGTTTTTTTTGCATCTTTGACAATTTTTGTTTTTACATACATATTTAAGTGAATTTTAAACTATGCCACCTAAACAAGACAGTAATAGTAAAGTGAAGAAGAGAGTAAGAAAGACAATTACAATGGAGGTTAAATTTAAGATTTTGAAACTCAAAGATCGCGGTTGTTCGACTTCATCTATTGGACGAGAACTTAATTTATCACGCACGACGGTACAAACAATATTTAAAGATAAAGAAAAACTCTTAACAGCTCTACCTTCCGTCTCTTCAAACAGCACTATTATACGAAAAAGGAATGCTTTAATTTATCAAATGGAAAAACCCTTGTACACTTGGATTCAAGATCAAACTCAGCGACGGGTTCTTCTAAGTTCGGCTATTATACAAAATAAGGCGCTGAGTATCATCAACACACTGCAAAATAAACGTGGCGAGAATAATAGTGAAGAAACAAAATGTTTTTCTGTCAGTCGCGGATAGTTCATGCGCTTTCAAACGAGATATTCGTTACATAACATTCGAGTGCAAGGAAAAGCTGCTAGTGCCGATCATGTGGCTGCTCAGAGTTTTCCTGGAATATTAAAGGAAATTATCGAAAGTGGATACTATTCGCCTAAACAAATTTTTAACATGGACGAAACTAGTTTATTTTGGAAAAAAATGCCTTCTCGTACTTTTATATCGCAGGAAGAAAAGTCTATGTCTGGGTTTAAAGCGGCTAAAGATCGTTTGACGTTGTTATTGGGTTCGAATGTTAAAGGTGATCTTACATTGAAACCCCTTTTGGTTTATAGGTCTAAAAATCCTCGAGCTCTTAAAAATGACGTCAAGAGTACTCTTCCAGTTATATGGAAGGCTAATCCAAAGGCATCGGTTACATCAATACTTTTTAAAGAATGGTTTACTAAGCATTAAATACCTGAAGTGAAACAGTACTGTTTAAACAATAATTTGGCTTATAAAGCTTTACTTATTTTGGACAATACTCCCGGCCATCCTGTGCGTATTGCCGATATCGATCCTCAAATCAAAGTTGTGTTCCTGCCTCCAAACACCACTTCGTTGTTACAGCCGGATCAAGGAGTTATAGCGTCTTTTAAGGCCTATTATCTCAGGAGAACTTTTTCGCAAGCTGTAAAGGCTAATGAAAATGATGGCATGGAGCTGAGAGTTTTTGGAAAAGTTATAATATCTTGCAATGCGTAAAAAAATATTGCTGCTTCATGGGATGAGGTGACACCCAACAATTTAAAAGAAGTCTGGAAAAAGTTATGTTCATTTTTTTTTAAGCCATTTGAAATTTCTTCATCTACAGATCAACCAAATATCGATGAGATCCCAACTGACATTGTTCATTTGGCTAACCGTTTGCCTGACATTGCAGTTACTGCTGATGATATTGATGATCTATTATGGTCACATCCGCAAGAACTGACTGACGAAGATCTTATTGAATTGGAGGCACAAGTACAGAAAGAAGCAATCGAGTCACAAGAAATAGCTTCTTCTATTAGTAACGCTGAAAAAGAACTTGCACTTAAAAAAACTTTCCGTAGCCTTTGCAAATTTGGAGAATGCCATGAAAATTTTTGAAGAAAATGATCCTAATTTTGAGAGAAGTTTCAACGTTAATAACAAAATTGTGCAGCCTATCAGTGTTACCAAGATCTGTATGATAGCAAGAAGAAAGAAGCGAAGCAATCTAGAATGGATAGTTTCTTTAAGCCAAAAGTTTAATTTATTATTTCTCATTACATATTTTGATAACATATTAAAGTTTTATAATTATTATTAAAATTAATAACACACAAATACCAAAAATAACTAGCAATTTCATAAGTGCATATATAATTCTTTTAAGAACTTACTTTTGATAATAAAGTATGTATATCCTTTGTTGTAAATGAAGTTTTTTTTTAATTTCGTGTCCGTGTGGTTCCTAACCCTTGAGTTTTACATGTAAACATATGAAAAAATATGTCTCGACTTACGACTTACGACTTTCGATTTACGTCGCGTTTTTCGAGAACCTGCCGTAAGTACGAGGACTGCCTGTACTAATGGTAAATTACGTCATCAAACAAAGGATGGTCAGCTGGTGGTACAGAGAACTGGAAAAGGACAGAAAATCACTCAAAGATTCTTTAGAATAGTCTGCGTCATTAAACACGCAACGGACAAAATGGAAATTTAAAAATCTTTTGATCGGCCATGAGGAGAAGGAAACGGAAAACTTTCGAAACTTTTTTGCAGCGAAATTCATCGAGTAAACGTGAGATTTAGTACTTCTAAGTTCTGAAAAGGGAACTACAATATGGACACAATCATAGACAATAAACAGTGTAAAATATCTCGAGCTCCAATTTGATCAACTCTTCTCCGAATCAATCAATTAGTCAATCCAACGAACAATAATCAACTCCCCTGCTCCTCATTCCCAAAGAAATGGTAATACAAATTACCAGCAGCGAAAATTCCCTTAGCGACCGACCATGCTAATGAGAGCTTAAATCAAAATATTCGAATATTTTGCTTGCCTTGCCTTGTGTAAATTTACACTTGTCGTCTGCCCAGGCTTTAAAAGGTACCCATTATATTTAGATAAACTTATCCACCAGAAGATATTGAGAAACGGTGTAGGACCCTTCATCTGGTAGTGATACCGTTATTTTCAACGATGATTCCAAAACGGATGACTTTCTAATCTAAGATTATCGTCAACTAAGTCGAAGTTGTGAGCTTACGAGCTATACCACAGTTTTCCAGACGAAAGTATAGAGTGTGTATTAAGAGGTGTAGCTAAATTGAAGATAAATTGTTTCGATTGCCATAAAATTTTTTATTTTATTGGGAAGATTGGTCTGGGTACATGAGCGCTACGACTGGCGCTGAGAAAGTCGAAAATAAATGCCCAGTTTGCGACTACTCTAACCAACAACTGGGCCGTACCTCGCCAATAACGCGGCAAATATTGTCTTCCAAATGGTCAGCCGCCTCGGGCTTTTCAGCATAGAAGAGTGATTTGACGTATCCCCACAAGAAATAGTCCAGCGATGTAAAATCACAAAATCTTGCTGGCCAGTTTCCAGGTCCAAAACAAGAAAATCATGCGTTCGTAAAATGCTTCTTTCAACAACTAAGGAAAATGTTGAAAAAAGGAAATTGGAGTTCTGCTGCAATCTGTACTTGGGCTCATACACCAAATCTACGCCGGTCCCGGTGGTTGTCCGGCTACAATTCCGGCATGAGTTAGATAGTAAGCCCGCAAACCAACACCTCTTCATAAAATCTTCCATGATTTTGATGGGCACTGGTTTAGTTATTGTGCATGAAGTCGAATGGACTATTTTGGGTCTTTATTGATACTAAACTCTACAGCTGCTATGGTTTCTTCATCACGGACTGTACGACATCTGGGTTGATGGCAATTATCAGTAAGAGTAAAGATGGTGTGGATAGGATCTATGCTTAATCGAATTGATTGTTCTGATGGACGATTTTTTCGCCCATAGAATTGACGGAAGCCGTGATGAGTCTCTAGAACAGAATCTTTTTTTCTTAAACTTAAAGTTCTATACCTCTAAAAACCTTTATTTATACCCTTTATTTGTAAAAAGGGGCAGTACAGCAGCAGTGAAAACCGTTCTCTTTCGCTTCACTTCAACACAACAAGGACAAACTAACTCCGAAGGAAAAATGTCCCCATAACACTTACGGCAATACCAACAGGGCACACTTTTTTAAGTCAACACGCTACACAAATCGGGTTCCAAACACATGACACCAGTTGAGTTTGTGGCCGTTCAAAAGAGCGTACAGATCACTCTGTTCTAGTATATTCGAGCCTGATCAACAAACGCCTTGGTTTCGTCAAGGCGACAGGATTTTAAGATTTTAATTCCAACATTTTAAGAAAATTAATATTTAATACTAGTTGGTTAGGAAGTAACATACCTTCTGTCGAGAAAGTACTGGGAATTTGTAAATAAATTACACATTTTACATTTAATCATCAAAACTTATTTTCTCACCTTCAAAGTATTCCCGAATAGAGGCTTTACACATGGGTTATCGTTTTTTCCATTTTTCAAAACATTTTTTATAAGCACTTCCTGGGATTATCTTCAATTGACGAAATCTTTTAAATGGCTTCAATGGACTCGAAACGTGTTCCACGGAGAGGCAATTTCAGTTTAGGGAACAGAGAAAAGTCGCCGCATGGAGTTAAATCAGATCAATGGTGTTTAACGAATTTTTTGCCTTGTTTTCGTTCACAATTGTAGCTCAGTGCGGCGCGTGTTATCGTCGTGAACCTCCACGAGTTGTTTGCCCATAATTTCGACCGTTTCCTCCGAATTCGTTCACATAAACGCCTTAGTATACCAACATAAACCTCGTTATGGACCAATTGCCCCGGTTAAACGAACTTGTGTGGAACCAGACCATGAATACCGAAGAAAAATCACTTTTTTCAGCATCACTTTGATTTTTGACCGACTTTGACCTTTGACGTTTTTCGGTTCCGACTCTTTTATGACCCAGCATTCAGAAGCCTGTTGACTGGTGAGAGTGTCACACTCATGTCTCATCACTAGTTATGATCCGATCCATGAATGTTGGGTCGGAATTCGAGCGTTCAAGCATGTCCAAAGAGTACTACACGGTACTATCTTTCAAGAAAAATGACCTCTTTTGAAACAAGCGGTGCAGCGACGCGTCTCATGACCAAATACTCAATCAAAATGGTACGAACAGACACGTGAGAGATGCTGAGGATGGTGACTACCCTTAAGCTGATGTGACGATTTTCCATCACAATTTCCTTCGCTACATCGACGTCTATTTCGTTCGTCCAGAACGAGGCATTTCTTCGAAAATTTCACGGCCCTCTTTGAATGCTTTATACCAGTCATGTGCACTATTTTTCGATTGATTTTGGAAAATTGAATCACCATAAGCCTCTACCAACATTTTCTAACATACCAACCAACAAAAATTAATTAATTACTCTTTGTTCAACAATTTCGTTCATGTTAAAAATCGACACGCACTAACGAGTTTGGCTGACTTAACCAGCTGCTGTAAACAAGCTGGTTAACCGATCGCGGTCAAACTTAGCATAACAATGAATGACAGTCCTACCAACCTACGAAAAACAAATTTAAAAATCCATTCAGCACGGGCGTGTCCGTGAGTCCGCTCAGCATCATCATCATCATCACAGGTTGTGAAACGCAGTTGACATTTCATTTTATATATGCTACTGACTTCGTTTTCAGTTTTCTTTGCAATTATTGTTCTCAATATTGTGTTTTATATATAATGGAGTCACAGGCAATTGGAATTGGCTATGGCCTGGTATATGTCAAAGGAGAACTACAGTATTGGAGTTGGTGACATTGTAGTGTAAAAAAGGGCCAATGTGAATAGGCCAATCATAATGAACAGATTTTGTTTATAACCAGGAAAACCCCGACACTAAGCAATACGACAAATTGACATCGTAATTAAGTTGAAAGAGGGGAAATGTAACCGACGCAAACTATTAAAAGGAAAAATTAGACTTCTGAAAAGGGATTTGATTACTCAATATTAATTTAATTAGGCTTGAGAGTAACATTGATGTAAAGATAGTTTTCCATTTATAAATTTGTTATTTTGGCACTAAAGAAGAATTCAGTGTGCACTAAAGAAGGATTCAGAATATAGAATAGAATTGAATAAGAAGAATAGAAAATAGAACAGGAAAGAATAGAAAATAAATAACAAATTGCAAGAATTTTTTTTACGAATAGAATTGAAAATAAACAACAAATTGTAACGATTTTTTTATGTTTTTTTCATTGCATGTTGGATATTTCGCCTTGTTAACGTTTTTCGACCAATCAGACTGAGATTAATAACTTTCAAGCGTTTCAAATTAATAATAACTTTCAAGCGTCATTTGAAGCAAAAAATTTCCACGTTTTGTTCCATTATCAACATGAGACACCTTGTACACCAGGTTCAAGTCACTGAAAGTGACCTACTGCGTCACCGAATATTACAAATATCAATAGTATTTTTTGTAAGCTAATATTTCATACTGTGTTATCTCCTTTTTTCCAAAAGTACCCTTGAGTTGTTACATTTTAAATTTCCCCAAAGATAAACTTTTCTCAAGAAAAATCCTTTCAATCCATAAGAATGTAAAGAATAATCAGTATATCATAAAAACATTTTGAAATTGTGTTATTTTAACACCTTTTTGGGGGCAAAGCAATCAATTCATCCTGGATTTAAGATCAGACATGACGCAACTAACAATAAGTTACATTAACTTCCCAAAATAGGCAGTGAACTCATTTTTATTTGTTTTGCACGTCTTCGCTGATTACCTCTAGTACATACAAATCAGGATGAGAAGACCTCCTTTGCTACAAAATATCAGATCTTCAATCAATCTTATCAATTCTAGAAAAGTCCAATAGTAATCACTCCTAGATAATTGTGTATGCGCGTTTACTTTTCGATTACTTTACATGCTGATCCATTCGACAAACTACGACAAATTTGCATTTGTCCTAGATAGACGTTTAGCAGGCTCAATGATGTAATGAATACGATGCAACAATTCAAACTCCACTCGTTCTGTAGATCTTTGGCACACAAGCATAACTTGAGTCGCTTAAAATATCTGTAAGACATACTTACAGACCCGCGAACCATAACAATTTGCATAAATTCCACATATTGCAACATTGCGTCTTTGATATTGCGAGTATATATCATGTTAATATTTATAATAGTCGATGATCAACATTCTGTAACGCAATCTTGTCTAGTGGCTGCTTGAGGAAAACGCAAGGTGCTCTTCTGTCGTTGTTAGCATGGCTATCGTCAGGCTTGTTATCCTTGAACTCTTACATGTTTGCTGTGTTAGGTTTCAGATAGAGATCCAAGTGATGCGTCTCTTGAGATTCGGGCACTCATTACTAACGCTTATGTTACTAACAAAACTAAAGTTAATTTACTTACTATTAACGGGGCAAAGCACTAACAAGCAACATACTAAGGTTGTTAATGCCGTCGAAAATGCAACCTAAGTTTGCGCAGTAGGTGCCCAAAAGATACAACAGCTGGAATGTGGTACTAATAGTCAAGTGAATTGTTGTTCACCTGCTATGCGACCATTCAGGGCTAGATCATTACAGGAGGAAATTCCTCACAAAAAGTAAACAGTAGCTATGTCTTTTTGATTGATTAATGGATTAGTTGAATGTTTTTTTTTTCTTTAGAGTACGAGGTCAATTATTTGCAACAAAAAATTACCAGATCTGAATCAATTTCAAACCTTTGCGATAAAATTAGGGAAAATTAAGCAAGATGAATATGATTAAATCGATTATTCCGTTTCAAGTCACAGTCCCTCGACTGCTTGTTCTGTCCGGGGAATATAAACGACCCCCACCACTTCTTTTTCAAGTGTAGAGGGTGGACAGACCCTTTTCAGCAGAAAAATAGAACTGTGTAGCATATTACACTTGGGTGGTTCTTCCAACGAAGAAGGGATTCTTGACGCAGAATGCAGAGTGGTAACTTTCACAGGAACCATTACGTAACCGTGCTCTGCTCTTGGGAGGGAAAAAGAGTCCCTCTCTCAAATCGTAAACGTTAACTGGTGAGAAAATAGAGCCCTAGGTAGTAAATTAGAGGGTATTACTGGTGAAAAAAGTAGATTAAATTAACCACGCCTTTGGTTTTACATGTTTATAAAGTGTATTGAATAAACTCGTTTCGAGACTAACAGGTAACAATACGTGCGGAGATCAACAGGGAGCCAAGTATGTACGTGGTCTTATTTACTTCTAAAACTGCTGACCAGGCAAGCGCCCGTCTGCAAGATCATATTCTATTTTCCTGAAAAAGGGTGTACATAGATTTTGATGATCTGGCTGTATGTTTTTTTTTGTTTGCCCGATGAAATGCGGCAAACTGTTCCAAACTATGTTCTGAGGGTAGCAGAGTAGTCATTTAGAGGGTAGTCTAGCAGCCTTTCGCTGCTGGTGGTCGCTCACCTAGCGTGTAAACAGCCTCCATTTCCAAGCCCCATCATTTTTTGTTTTCCAATTCAATTTTAATTTCTTATTATTGCGTATGCAAATAAGTTTTTCGTTTATTTCAACATTTAAAAAATACACTCTCATCATTCAAAGTATGCACCATTTGAAGCTATGACCTTCTCCTATTTTTCTGCTAATAGATGGGATCCTCGGTGGAAAAAATCCCCATCCTTCGATTCGATCCAGTCATCGAGCCATTTTTTATGCCTTCGTAAGAAGCATAAGAAGCAAATCGTTCTCCAGTGAGGGCCGATTGCATGGAGCGAAACACATGGAAATTCGAAGGAGCATTGCGTGGGGAATATGGTGGGTGGGGCAAAATTTTCCAATTCACAACTTCAAAATATTTTTTGACCGGCTTCGCTACGTGTGGCTTTGCATCGTCATGCAGCCAAATCAGCTTGTCATGTCTGTCAATCAATTCTGGCCGTCTTTCCTTCAAAGCTCGATTCAGACGGAAGAGTTGCCGTCCGTACACATCCCCAGTGATTGTTTGAGATGGTTCCAAGAGTTCGTAATAGATGACGCCACTGTGGTCCCACCAGAATCACAACATGATCTTGGAAGCGTGAATATTCCGTTTTGACATCGATGGACCGGGTTCACCTGCCATTACCCAACGTTTTGGTAACTCAGGGTGGTCGTAGCACTTCCATTTCTCATCTCCTGTCACAATTCTATGCATGAAACCCTTTTTGAAATGAAACCCTCGCACGTCACCAAACGCCGTTCGATGTCCCTCTCTCTCTCAGTTGATGCGGCACCCAAGTCCCTGCTTTTTGGATCATTCCCATGGCGTACAAGCGCTTACCGACGGTAGATCTGTCAACATTTAACTCCTGCGACAATTATTCAAGGCTTCGATTTGAATCTTCATCCAACAATTCCCGTAGCTGTGAGTCTTCTAACTTTTTCGGTGCCCCTTCACGATTTTTATCAGTCACGTCAAAATCACCATTTGTAAATGCCGAAACCACCAAGTCGTCTCAGATGGAGCATGATCACCGTAGCATCGAGCATTATACGATAAATTTCCGCAGCACTTTTCTTGAGAATGAAATACTGAACTAAGACTTCCCGATAGTGCAGCTTTTTCGGTAAAAAAAACTGTGTTCACGCTTTGAAGGAATTTCAACTACTGCGTTCGTGACTACTTCCATTCCAAGAACACTACCACAGCAGACACTAAAATAGTATCTGTAAGGACATCTGTCTGCCAACGGCGGAAACCTATTCCCATACCCAATATTAAAATCGTGTTTGAAAAGGTTTTTTCTAACCAAATCTATCTTAGACAAAGTTTAGGTTTATTTAAGAATTTCAATGACCCTTAAGGCAAGAAAACATGACTAAAAGCTCATTCGAAATTTGTCGAAATATTCGAAGGAGAACAAAATATCCCCATTGATAGTTTCTTTTGGAAAACTCATAAATGTTTCAGAAACTTAAGAGCTCTGCTTGCCCTCTCTTTTATATTGCTAACTCTGCTCTTAGGTGCACTAAGTCAAAACTTCTGAAATGTAAATTGTGCTATTGACACGCAAATGATTTTGTCAATCAATGTTTGATGTAATAATTAGATTAAAATGTTGAATCTTTTCAATGTGCACAATTACTACTAATAGTGGGATCAAGAATCTACACGTGAAATTTGCAGAGAAAATATTTAGATTTAAAAAAATTTTTGTGCCATAAATTTAGCATAAACATTTTTTTCGGACTACTATCGTATTATTTTCACATTTCTTAAAAGTGAAATTACTGGAATGTAATAAGCAAAGCAAGTTGGGTTGGCACGAGGTCATTCAAATATTTGGCCAACACCATTCCCAGCTATTTACCACACTTAAACTAAGATTAATGTCACACAAATGACAACAGCTCATTCGTCACAAGTATCAGATGCTCACTTAGATACTTTTATCTAAAGTTAAGTGTTCGATGTACCATTCAATCTGTATGCGTCGGAGAGCTGCTGCTTCAATACACTCGGAATACAGGGGAATAGCCGGTATTTAAGCATCAATCGTTAGCCACTTTCTAGCTTTTTGTCGTTATTTGTGCTGCAGGTTATCGGCAATTTCATACACAGGTAGGCCAGGTCGATGCACGCAGGCCACCAACTGTCTTAGGCCTGAAAGACTTTCACCGTGGTCTTATTTATCCACTTGTTTGACGCACTAATTGTTATTATCGACACAACATACCATTCGATTTTGTTCGTTCTTTATGGTTTCATTGACCGTTTTGGAGCGGTTACAAAAGGGCTCATTTCAATGTATCTATATTACAGTGACAAAAAAGCGAAGCAGGTGAATATCAATGATATGATGCAACTGCCTACGGTCGACATTTTTCGCTTCACTAGATCCGGAACATTATTAACATTCCTTTGAATTCGTAATCAATTTGTTATAATTTATAGTTGGGCCATTGTATTTTCATGAGAACGAATATTTTTTTCTTTCTTCTGTTTTCTTTTGGAATGTGTAACATATTAATACTGGTAGTATCAAGCACGACATTTGTTCAGCGAATACGAGCCTAAATCAAGAAAAGGAACGATAGTAGATAATCAAAGACACAACTTATCAAATAATTTCATATCTTGTAATCTGAAAATCATTCTAGGATTATTGTGATTCATTCACCAGTAAATAATTCAATATTAAACTTATTTGGGTAAAATAGCTTAGCAACTACCAGTGAAGCATATACGTTATAAAATGTTTTTTGGCGTTCCTGAATCCCAAAGATGGTCTTCCAAGCTCAGATCCCATAATTTTGAACTCTCTGACTCCTATCAATCAGAAAGACGAACAACATTAGAGAACGACATGCTAAGGACAGAAAAGGAAGCAAATTTCTGTTAAATAATCGGGGAAGTATCGAAATCTCTAACTAAGATTAATCTGCTGTTCTTGGAATATTTACTGCAGAATGGAAAAGAAGCCAGAGCAGGTGCTTGGATACCGGATAATCTTTCCGCAGACAACAAAACCAACCGATCAAGCACATATAACTATACATATAACATATTTCTGGTACCGTTTTTGATCGTTTGATCAGTAGAGAACAAAATGGGTCCTATATGACAATCCAAAACGCAAAAGGGAGTGACTCTCTCAACACGAAGTACTGCGAAGGCGGGTTTACATTCTAAAAACGCGCTTCGATGTGTTTGATTGTGTACTTCGAAGTGCTGAAACCAGAACAAACTTTAGATTTAGACCTTTATTGTGACCGATTGGTTTCGGTCCCCCTAATAAATTTGGAAAATGTATAATTTTTCACATGAAAAATATTTCACCCTTTGCTCTTAAATAAATAAAAACATTTTTAAAGTAGTATTCCATGATAAAGTTAAGGGTATTTTTATTTTATAGATTTTATAGGATATTTTATAGGAAAAGGAGAACATCTCCCAGCAGGGTTCGTTGGTTAAGTTGCAAGAGAGTAAAAGTGCGTGGGGTGTAAGAGTGAGGTGTTATTTATGTCAGCTGTTTTATTTCATCTGGATTCTAGTACCGGCACGTCGGTCTCTCTGGTAGTGTGAAAAAAGAAGACTTCTGATTAGGGTATGACAAAGCGAGCGTCATTTAAGCAGAAAAAGGTTCCTGGTCGTTTTTGCTGGTCTTTTCTTCAAAATTCGAAGGGATTTCTCCTCAAGAATTTCTTATTTCGAATTAGAATTAGTTGGAGTTGCAATTCAAACAGTTAAACAGTAAGTTAAGATGAATTGAATCAATACATGTTTTTTACATTAAAAGTTCGTTTCAAAATCCTGGTATCTATTAGAGAGCAAGGAAGCTAACAACGCTGTAACTGATGTTGCTTTTTATAGGGTACTTCGAATGTATTGGGAGTACAAATTAACTCGGTCCGTTTTTTTGTGGTCAAAAATGCATTTATTTCAAAATAAAAAGAATTAAAAGATTAATCAAAGTATCGTCCATCGCTAGTTACAACTTTTTCCCACCTCTCAGGCAATTTTTGAATTCCCTCTCGTCTTTTGAGGTGATCCAAGTTAGAAGCCAATTTTCGATTTCTGCGAAAGAAGTGAACCGATGACCTGCCAAATCGTGCTGCATCCGTCGGAACAACCAGTAATCAGAAGGAGCAATGTCCGGAGAATACGGCGGGTGCGGCAAAATATCCCACTTGAACGTTTCCAAATATTTTTTCACGACTTTTGCGACATGAGGCCGAGCGTTGTCATGCAGGAGAATAACTTTGTCATGTCTTTGCTTGTATTCCGGCCGTTTTTCTCGTAATGCACGGCTCAAACGCATCAATTGCAGCGTATACCGATCGCCCGTTATGGTCTCGCCAGGTTGTAGCAGCTCATAGTACACAACACCCTTTTGGTCCCACCAGATACACAACAAGACCTTCGAACCATGAATATTAGGCTTTGCTGTTGATGTTGAAGTCGATGGCAACGATTGACCGGGCATAGCGTAGTATTTTTTTCTTCTTGGGGTTATCATAGAATACCCATTTTTTGTCCCCAGTAATAATTCGATGTAAAAAACCTTTTCTTTGTTGCCTTTGAACCAGCTGCTCGCAAGTGAAAAGTCGCCTTTCAATATCTCTCAGTTTCAGTTTATAAGGAACCCAATTGCCTTGCTTTTGAATCATTCCCATGGATTTTAACCGTACAGAAACTGCTTGTTGTGTCACTTCTAAAGATTCTGCAAGCTCCTCTTGCGTTTGACTCGGATCTTCATCGAGCAATGCCTCCAACTGTTTGTCTTCGAATTTTTTTGGTTGTCCAGAGCGAGGCTTGTCTTCAACGCTGAAATCTCCATTCTTGAAACGTCGAAACCATTCCTTACATGATTTATCAGTTGGAGCATTGTCACCATAAACTTCCACAAGCATTCGATGCGCTTCAGCTGTACTTTTCTTCCAATTAAAACAGAAAACTAAAACCTCCCGCAAATGCTGCTTAGTTAACACAAAATTGCTCATAATTATCACAGTGAAAAACAAGGTTTTTTTGAAAAACTCGAAGCAATATGAACTGAATATTATTGACAGATGTCTAACCTTTCTAAAATTATCGACATCAGCTGTTACTATTCAATATTCATAACAGCCAGAGCCATCTTTTGAAAACGGACCGAACTAATTTGTACTCCCAATAGGGGTTAAATTTTAAGCGAACCCGAAAATGGTTGCTCAGATATTCGATCGATTCTCTTATCGGGATAGTTTGCTGATTGGTCACCATGAGTTTATGTCCTTTTCCGCTGGTATTCTGAAAGCATGTGAGCTGTCATTCGCTTGCATTTTAGCTTTAAACTCCCTTTTTTTAATCTTTAGTTCCTTTAAGTTCCTTTATGGCTGAAAGGGCTTCCTTTTGCCGGATATGGCTTACAAACAGTAAGATGTCGTCTGCACAGAGAATTCTTCTCGAAAAGCGAGGGGCCCGAGATAGAACCTTGATGTACTTCGGAGAGTACTGGAATATTACTTGAAGTTTCATTTATTATTTTTTTATCACGAGCGATCTTTTGCTAACGAAACTTGATAATATCCGACTTGGTGCAAATGGGCAATTGTGGCGTATCTGTTTGAAAAGAAATGCTTTAAACGAGAAATTCGTACTACTCAAGGTTATATGATGTTAAAAATGTATAACTCGACTGGTAACTTCACCAGCTTAAGAACCGCTTAAAACCTTCAAGTGCAGAGGAGATCTTTGAAACTTTTATCAACATTTTCATCGATCAACACGTTCAACATCATAACTGACTTCCACTTCACAAACCAGTGTTCCAATTAAGTAGACCATGCATTAATCATCCTATAAACCATATCCAAATAAACGCCAACAAAAACGCAGTTGCCTGCCTCATTCATATACAAAAAGCATTCGAAACAACATTTGAAACTGATTCGGTCTGGCAAAACAGTCTGGTAAACAAATTAACTTCAAATGTCACACACAGGTCATTTGGTTCTTCCTCACAAACAGGACATACCAATATGGGGCACAAATAGGAAATATCTGTATCCCATAAGGTTTTGTGAAATCTGCCAGCCACTTTTTCATCTAATCTGCAGATATTTGCATCCCTTCCCAATCACTCTATCCTATTCACATTATTCAATATGCTGATGATATATTAATGTACAATCCAGAACTCAGCATTCCATAGCCAGCAGCAATCCTGCTTCACTTCCAAATCTTTTATAAATATATCCCTAAACGGAGACAGATCCCTAACCCCGCCAAGCGCGGGACTATCGCCAAGAAAGCAGACTTCGACACATCTAAAATCCGATTACTCCTCAATGGCCAAGCTATACCAAACAAACCACTGGTCACTTACCCCCGTATCTTCATCAATCAAAACCCTCACCAAACAGCCATGTTTCATCAATTCCAAAAAATCCACCTTCCGCACAAAATACCGAAATTTTCTCCCTTGTTCGCCGCACAAGAAACAACCTTTGATAAAGCAAAACGAATCTCGTAGTACGAAGGATCAAACTCTACTTCTTAATACAACCCAAACACTCAGTCACTAGGCCCTTACTGAAGAAACGATTTGTAAATATATAAGTAATATTTGTTTAGATATTTCCTAACACAAAACAATAGAGGAATAGATGGAAAGGCCCAACCATTTCCATTTACTCCTGATTTTCAAATTCATATAGGGAATGGCCTTAGCAATTTGGAAGGAACTCGGTACAGCCAATAGGGGAAACAAAGACCTCATACAGGATCAACTTTCCAAGCTGCGTAGATTGGAAACGGTGCAGAGCTTCACGTGGAAAGTGCTAACCAAAGCTGCATGCTAGATAGACATACTGGTAGCATGGTTTCCCAGTTGTAAACTTTGGCAAATAAAACGACAAACGCGTAGCATCAGAGCGAGTAACATACTGCAGACTAACATCCGAAACTGAAGCTAAGCAGAGTGAAGCAAAGTTAACATGAAATCTTGAAAAAAGAAGTGTAGATGAAATGGAAAAAGTAGATGGAATGTCTAGAGCTTTTAAGCGGATCAAAACGCCACCAAAAAGTGCCGTTAGCAACAGGTAAAAAGGATATTGGCCAAAAACTACATTGATATAGACTTGGTTTGGAATGAATAGAAAGAGTAGAAGATAAAAGTCTTTCATTTTTTTTTTGTTTTACAAACACCTTAGGCAGCAACAGAAACAGCGTAAAAACTCTAGTGGCATAACTTGCAGGCCATCACCCTCTGGGTCACCATCCAAGCAAACTGAGCTGCCTAACATACGTACCATGACGGGCCTGTGTCGAGAATTATTTCCTTTTCATTGTCCGAGCCTCATTTCTAAATAATTCAAATCGCTGCGGGAGAAGGGATAGCAAAGTTGCGACATCTGACGATCATCTGGTGAAATGAAGAGCTTTGGGACCGTTCAAGTATTACGTAACGCAATTTTTGTAGATTTCTGACCACCCCCCTCCCCCCTGTGTAACGCGCCTTAACGTTTTTCTGTACCATAGTATAATATAAGTATACCCCCTGTAACGCATCGTAACGTTTAACGAGACCCCCCCCCCTCTCCCAAAATTGCGTTACGTAATACTTTAACGCCCCTTTCACCTTTGGACTCTGTACGGCGACATGACGGATCATCTGCAATGACTAAACCTATGTGGAGGACCAAGAACTAACATCGCTGTAGTACCGCTATAGCCATCTCGGTCCTTGGCCACCCAGAATATGCTCAATCCAATAGTGTACCCCCAAAACCATAATAATTTTTTTATGGTTGTTTATGCTTTCATTTTTAAAGTCTGCACCGCTTTCGCTTGGTACCACTAAAACACGGGCACAAAACATGCACATCAGAACGAACTAGATGCAAGGAAAAAGTGCCTGAACAACCTCGTCCATTTTCTGCACCTCAAGCACACAGGATTTCCGTGAGGTTTTTAGTTTCCGCATGACAAGCTTTAAACCCAAGCCCCCCAGGTACTTGTTGATGTACTCAACGACGTTTTATCAGCAGTTAGCCCTGCTTTCATTGGTCAACCTGCAGAGGAGTTTTTTTAGCCGAGCATACCTATGTGATGCATCCCGAATTCTTTAAGGTTGGGCTTCGCGGCGAGGTCTGTGACATACTTTTCGGCTTTCTGCGATTTCTGAAGTTTTTTCCGCTTCTTCCAACTTCAGTGAACTATTTCTGGAAAACCTTTGAAAACCTTTGAGCTTGTAAACAACAATTTTAATACCATTTGATCATGTTATTATTGTATCTGATTGAAAACTATCTTAATTGATAGTATTTATTCAAAGATTAGTGCAATTATAACACTTAAAATAATACTACAACCGCTGTACAAAAATTCAAGCAATTTTAGTAGCTTATAAATTGGATCTAGAAAGTGTTCTGCACATTATTATGATTTAATTGACAAACATGTCAGTAAAACATTGTAATAACAGTATATTCGTCCTAATATACTTATATTTATGCAAAAACAAAAGTGTTTGAAAAAATATGATTTTGATTCCTACGTTTCTTTTACTTAAATAGTACAAAATTTTTGGTGTATTGATAAAATATTCGAATTGGAAACAATGAATTTTAAACGTAAGTAAGTGAAAGTAAATATTAAAATATTTTTCAATTGACACTAAATTAGGCATAAAGATTTTGAAATTAGCGAAGTTTATGTAGTAAATGATTATGAAAATTTACTCCGATTAATAGTTAAATAATTTGAATATAACCAGAAAATATAAATTAATGTTAACATGGATTCGTTCGCAGTTCTTAAAATAAAATTTGGACTCTACGGCCATTGAAGATTAGAATAGAACCCTTACATCGAGGTAGCAGTTTTTTCTAAAATCAAATCCTCAGTATTGCATTTGCCTTTGTGGACTGGTCCACAATCCTAATTATTAGGAGTCACACATTATGTGGATTGCACATTATATTATGTGGAATCCTAATTATTAGGAGTCACACATACTAAGAAACGTCACCAGTCCAGAGCTATGCGCTTCAAGATTCATTAAAAATCATTCGTCATTCATTCGTTAAAAAGTTCCCACTGAATGAATAAGCATCCTGTCGTAAAAATCTCAATTATTCTTGTTTCAATTGATATAGCCCAAAATCTATTATATTTTATCATGCATGAATTATAATCGAAACAATAATGTCATTGCTGCCACCATTGATTTATTGGGTTTCTTGAGAAAATACTCACGACTAAACATCAGTTGATATATTTGATAAAAAACAGATTTCCCAAGAACTTTTAAGTTCACGAATCTGACATCATAAAATACAAACACTGCAATCATATCCATGCTCCTGAAAAACATTTGTGTTTTCTATAATTCATGACAAACAACCCTCATAACCCTTAAAAATTAGCTTCGCCTTTAATGTTTATAATTAGTTGGAAATTAAGTTGATTCGGACAAAAATCATGCAATGTTCATATAGCAATAGAACATAAGGATTTCAGTCCAACAAAAACCGTATACATTGTAACATTCTTCGCTTATTCAACCATCCCTTTGAAAAAATACACTTTTGATGGTTTATCTTTATGCTATCAGACATTTTCTTGAACACTGCACTAATTCCTTTCATCAGGTCACGAAACAATATTTCTAGTCATAAGATCCAAGTCATTATGCAACAAAAAATAACTGATATCCCAACAGAAACTTTAAAAACTTAATGTTGAAGCGTCAAAACATACACAACTCGTATTAGGAACGGTGCTAATTTCTGATCGGATCAGTATCCGTTGGCATAGGATTTAAATAAGTCAAAGCTGAAGGTATATTTCCAAATTTTTTGAAGACTTAATAAAAGGACAATGAAATTTCGAAAACGATAACAAACGACATTTCGAAAGAACAATGACTCCTTTTGCTGCATAGTTTAGTTTTATTTTAAATTCATTTGGTGAAACCATTCGCTACCTACATAGTTGAAACAAGTTATAGGGATGTATTGATGTTAACGTGAAGTAAAAGCTCATCTGTGAAATGTTTGTCGGTAGTCACGTAAACTGAATTCAGTTAACAAAATGAGTTCTCTAATTGCCCGGAATAACAGTGAACGAACTGAATTAGCCAGGAAGGCCAAGAATAAGACTCCCCAAGGAAACCATTTGGTCGCTTCGAAGCATATTTCACAGGAGCAATTGAGTTAACTTTAGAGTTCTCATTCACTTTAAGTTGATTTACCCTGACATGAATGATTACAAGAAGTATTAAGGAAAATATACATCCTTACTACTGAAACAAATGCATTTGGGATCAGAGATCAATTAAATATTATAGAGAAAATGGATTCAAAAATTAAGTTTTATTTTCCTGAAGCCTCTTTTATCCATAATGAAATATTTAATAATGCAGCCAACGTTTCTAGATATTTTTATTTGATGAAGAAAAAAGATTTTTTTTCCTGATCATTGATTCATTTATTTGTATTGTTCGTCATATACATATCTTGCTTCCATTAAAATTACTTTTCACATATTTGTACATTACGCACGTTGGACAAGTTAATGCTAGACACAAATATTACCCGTCTTCTTAATTCAGATCTACATTTTATACATCTTTCAGTATAATACATTATTAAAAACTATGTCTTACATAAATAATTGAATATTAGAATTCCAATTAAGAATATTGACTTTTCTTGCATATGTTTCTTTTCTTTTTTATAACACAAAATTGACACATTCTTCAAACTTCCAACAAAAACAAAACAATAACATATTCCAGGTGGTGGTTTTTACGGATTATCCACTTACATATCGTTCGGTAGGATATCTGGAATGACATACTTACAAAGCGTCATCTCATTGTCGACGAAAATAACTTTCTTGGCAGTGTTATCATCGAGCCAGGCTCGTATTACCGGCCAAATGGTTGAGAAGACAACAGGAGCATTAATTACAAGACAAACGCCTAGACGTTCTGGATAGTGTTTGCTTAACAACCAAATCATATTCTTAACCAACTGGTAGTCCATACACGATGTACTGAATCCTGCCAAATCGAAAATTATACACAAATTATCGACGACTTCTTCGAAGCATTTAGCGCAACCCTCTTCGAGGCAGTACACTATGAACTTGGTCAATTCGTCGATGTCTCTATCCGAGGCATTGTGATTTTTAGCTGGTATGTAGATAACTGGGCGACCCACACAATCCCGATTTCGTAGAACTCGGGCTTTGTTCATGTAAATTGTACTGGCAAATGTGTTCTTCAAGTCTTTCACGCCATAATCTTCCCGCCATTTATTTGTTTTCAGAATAGCCTGCAAGCGAAATATTTATTTATTAGGATTATACTTCAAAGTTTTCTCGCAGTTGGTGGTATATCAATTTCAAGTTAGCGTTAATTCAATTAAAATATTTTGTTCCATTAGGTCATCCCGAAGGGCAAAACTTTAAGTATTTAAATTAATACATTTTATACATGGGGATGTTAGGCGTTAATGAATGCATATTTGAAGAACTCCTGAAGGAGAATAGTTCTAGAACATTTTATACTATTTGTATTCTTTTTAAAGGCGGGAAGTACTACTTATCTTCGCATAAAATATTCTTTGTATTACCTGAAATGCTGCATCCACTGTCTTGAACGCTCGAAGGTATCGTTTCAATGAGAATTCATTGTGATATTGTTTCGGATCAGCTTCCGAAATCAATCGCATTCGCTCCTTGAGATCATTTAGGTCTTTCGGATTGACTGGAGACGGTTCTTCGAGGGACATATCGTTTTGCAGCTTATATTTCTTCGGTGACCTTTAAAATGCAATTGTAATTGGATTATAAAAACCACCGGATGTTTCGCACACCTCAACCTTATGGGTTGATATGGATCTATTTGCTGGTGCGCCCCCGCAAATTCTAAATTAAATAATTTTACTCTTGAGGGAAACGCAGACACTAGCATGAAATGGGACTTCACTCCCTTATCACCACTTTTATTATGCGAAAAGCCACTGATAAGCTATCGAACTTCAACCGCACTATCAATCGTTAATAATTTCTTATGGAATGAACAAATCGTTGGAAGCACTTCGTTTCTTGTAAACATATGGAATATGAACGCACAACTTTCCCCGCGTCTTCGACTGCTCAATTTGACACACCAAGCGGTTGTCAATTGTTGCGGCGAAGTATCTTAAATTGAAGCAAGATATTTTTGCGTGTATGATCCACATTAGATTGAGTGTTTACATTTCAAAATGTCATAATAGATTAAGGCTTGTAAAAGATTATTACCTTGATATTTTGAACAAAGTTGACGTGTCTTTTCTGGGAACTCTATAGAATGGCAGAAGACATTGAAGGTAAATTACCAATAGTTGCGGATGTGACTTATAATTTCAAGTAATAATTTATTCCACGACCTCTTACTCTAATTTTTTGGATGAAATGCATAAGCGGAAGTCGGTTACAAATACGCTATGGTTGTGTACTCATATATTCGATATCATTTCCGACCAAATATTGATATATTCACAGAATAAATGGATGATATTTATTAAGCTATATTTATTCATATGACTACCACGAATTGTCATCCACTTGAAGCATCAGCATGACTGAAATTCACATATATTGGCTCATAACGCTAAATCTACTTAATGTGAGATTTAACAAACTAATGTCTTACACTGATGCTAAGTTTAGGTCTTATATATAGAAAATGTACTCATAGCACTCGGTCTCCACTAATAACAATTTTACATCAAGGTCCATCGCAATAATTTCTTCGGCAGTTTAACACAAAATGTTCCAGCAGATATTGTCGAAAAGCTCCAAACATAAACGTATTACCCTTTTTATCATTGTTATGAATATGGTTTCGAGGAAACGAGTACCTCTAGTTCCGTAGTTATCGTGTACTTAAGCTATGTCGCTTGATTCCACTCCAGCCGTTTGAAACGTTTCTAAGCTGGGACACTCTTAGAGCAAGTATTCCTCGCTTTATTTCTTCTCAATGAATGCTCGGTATGTATCGTCCATTCAACACCTAAATCGCATAATTCATAAACCTAAAATTTATGATATGTTAGCACAATGCTTTCGATGCCATTTACAATTTTGTTCCCTACGTGTTATTTGGTTCTCCTTTTGTTAGAATTAGTCCAACGAGTTTATCCTGCAGTCATTTCCATCATTCCAATCTAGGTCAATATTCAAGAGAGATCGTGCAACAACTTTTTCACAGTTCACGGATATCAATAATTAATATATAGGGACGCAAAGAAGTAATCATTCTTAGTGTGTGGTTTCATCATGGAGAATCCTTTAAAATCGTGTCTTGGTAGGTATTTTGGGAATGTAGAATTAGCAAACAAAGTCGCCTATTGTCGTTCCACGATCCTTAATTGTTGGCATAAGTTGTTTCCTCGCAACAAGTAAATTTTGCACGGGAATATATTTTAGCACAAAACCACTCTTGCTTTTTATTAGCTAAACCGGCCCTTCCTATTTCGTGTTGCCTACGCTTCGTCGGGCAAATATAAATTAAGTTCACTCCCTGCTTATTAGCTACTGTTAAAAGTGTCTGTTTGCATCTCTTCATTGGCTGTGAAGATATGCGGTTAAAAACAGGCATCTGCAGTGTTGAGTTTCTATCCGATAGCGATATGTATCGGTGATAAAAATACCCACACCTCTTGCCGCTTTAATTTAGAACAAATCCAACTTGACAACCGTGGTAAGGCTCCCAGGGTTGCAGCTGATTGTTGAATTGGAGATATTTGTGCAATTCCGGCGCAAAAGCCCTCATCCATGTTAAAGCTGCCAGCGCAGATTGTGATCTAACTATTTCGTGGCCGCAAATATGCATCGTTTTCTATGTTTTCGTACTCGAGAGATTGAACCTTTAAAGTGATCCTTGTATCTTCTACTAGTTTGATTGTATCCCTTTCAATTTTGCTTAAAAAAGATATTCTATTTATAGAAATCTGTAGGTGACCTGTTGGAAGAAGTTTATATTGCATATTTTCCTGGGTTTTAACCTGAGGGTTAATATCCAAAAATTGTTTGTAAATTGGAATCAGGTTAAGTATTATTTCCATCATAGCTATTGGTGTAGCCCTGAGTGACAGCTAAATCCAGTTTCACTGGATCTTTACTAGTTTTTCAATGAGCGTATTTTATTATAGTATGTGACACAACACTGAGGTAGTTATTGGCCTCACCACCGTAATAAAAATTCAGTAGGCAAGTTTAGACTTACTCTAATTGGCACTAAGACTTACCCTCATTGTAAAATGCCGCCCATTTTCTGTCGTAACTTTTTGAATAGTCCACACTAATTTGAGTGTTAGGTTGCCGAGATTTTAGATATTTCAGCTTCGAAACTGAAACTGTTCACCTTTTATTGCGAGGAGGAAGGTCAATGTATGGTTGTTGCAATTGCAAACGTTTATTTAGAGTGAGAGTTGGGTTACCTTTTCACAGCGATGTGCTCACTATTACGATATCGTAGACCTTTCGTGTAAGTCTTCAACTCATTGATAAACCAAGCCAATGCTGTGGTAATAGACTCACCCCTAGTTTGGTTATGCTTTTCTTTAGACTGTTGCCGACCTCACGGCTATGATTATTCTTTTGATTCATCTTCACTACATAAGACTTCACATAAAATAATTTTAAAGCATATCTCGATTGAAAATGTGGACAAGTCGAAATGATGGAATCTAGAAACTAAAATTATTTCGGTTTCTAGTTGATTTTCCCGCTGGCTTAGCATTTTGTTTTTAATGGTAGTTACCTACCCTTGTCTAAAGCTGTACATTAGATATTTGTAATTTCCTTCTCACTTATCCATGCCTTTGTCCTTCTCCTTGTTAATGTCAGCAAAATGTCTGCTAATAAGGCTGGACTGATTTGGTGTCAAAGAAAGTTTTCTTTTACTTGTAGATGACTAATGCTGTCCGCCTCCATATTTTCGACACTCTTTTCACCAATTTCAATGAGAAATTGAAAATGGTTTCAGTGACCTTCATCTTTTTTTATATCGGAGATTGCATCCAAACTCACCATTACAAGTGAATGTGAACAAATCATCTAGTAATGATTTTTTTTTTAAAAAAACTTGGCTTCTAGCAATTTTCTAAGCTTTCTTTTGTCCGTTAGCAAAATCTGCTCTTCCTTTTTTTCCCTGTCAACGAAAGCTTCCGTTGTTAAAATTGATCTTTCTCAGTTGTCTGTTTCCACAAATTTATTCTCGTGGATAGTACTCAACACAATTACATTCCTTTTGTTTTTCCTGCTCATAATGTTATTTTATCTTTGTACCCAGCAAATGTTTCACGTTTTTTCAAAATACGACATTTTATATCGGATGGTATTTTCTTTCTTTTTTCCGCATTGTTTCTTCAACATCAGTTTTTCTCTTGCAAATCTTCTCAGCTAAATCTGGAATACTAGTACACCAATTATCGAGATATACCGTATATCCCTTATCCAATAAATCGTAGCAAAACTCAAAATCAATACGATTTATCCCGTTTTCTTCTGGATTGTTCGAACCATACAGCGCACTTTGATCTGTGTGTATCTGATTTTACTTTCACATACTATGTACAGTTTAACACGAAATCGAATACTCTTCGAAGAAATGTATTGTCTCCAAGGTAGCCTTCCCTTCCATAGTAAAAGATACTCATCTTGAGATATGTCGTATAAAGCCTTGAATTTATTTATGAAACAGTTCAATTGGATTAATTTAGCTAAATTGGATTAATTTAGCATGCTTTTTGTGCTCATTGTTAGATCGGATGCGTCGCTATTTATATAAGAGTGAGAAAGTTAGAATCTTTTTTCCACGTCAGAGAGTTTTGCCAGAAAAATTAAGTCTCCAGACTTTCTCGCTTTGTAAAATACAGTTTGAATGTAGGTTTTCTAATTATTCCTTGCAAAATTCGGAAGAACCACGCCAGACATCTTTAACGTGGCTTCAAGACAGAATTTCTGTAGAAAATTGTTTGGCTTGTTTAATTCTTCCACAAAAAGTCCTACAAAATTATCATTTATAAATTTCTCATACTAAAAAGGAAATCTTTTTGTTTGCGTCCTTTAAACGTAAATCGTAATTAAGACGAAAAAGGCGATTGTATTATTCCCTCGCCTTAACACTCACTTGATGCCAATTGAACTCTTGTGTATATAATACCATCTTCTGATTCCACAACATTTGTTTCTTCCGTAAAATAAAGGAGTTTTCGGTTTCTTTTGAACTGCTTTTATTGCTTGTAATTCAGCTTTGTAGTTTTCATGTTGCTCAAAAAAACGTTTGAAATAAAAACGCGATTATCTGTGTAGTTTTCTCGACACATTAAACCAATGAGTAAAGAAATAAATATGACTCTAGTAAAGATAAGCAAAAGGAACTGGAGTCCTATATCTCCAACTCATCCAATCATCTACCATAACATGCCAATTTTTCTGTTTTTCACACTAACTACATTTATCTTTCACATGTAAGAACATACTTGCAAGTTCTATGCATGTTCTTAAAATTCGCCTGAAAATAGCCCAGGAAAGCCGAAACGCGTTTTAAAAGCAGTCAAAACAAGTTCTACCCTAGAAACTCAATGATTATACTACCAATGATCAGTAAAAATCGTTTAATTTTTTCAGTACAACGTGCGGCTCATCCCATCAAGACAAATCAAGAGCTATGGAATTTCACAGTGAAAAGTCGTGATTTATTTTGGCACCGATATGTAAAATTACCTCAACCTCGAGGTCAAGCTAAATTTCTAGGTAATGAATTTGATTCTTTAGGGACAGTTGACACATCAAATCCAACAACGTCTAAGCGCCAAGTTCTCGTATGCCACGACATGATGGGGAATTACAGAGAGGATAGGTGCAAAGTCAATATTAATTTAAATAATATTTACATAGATTTGCTTATCCCTTGCATTTGCCTATAGGCGCTTTGGCAATTCCACAAAATGGGATGACTATCGTTTTTATCATTGGTCGGGCATTAGCTACTTCTGCTACTTCAGCCACTACTATGTGACAATTCCACCTGCGACATGGATAAACGCAGCCCATCAACACGGAGTCCTTTGTTTAGGTAAAAAAAACTTTGCGAAACTTTTAAGTAATTAGATGAGACTAGACAAAACTTGCTTTTATAACGTAGGCACATTCCTAGCAGAATTTGAACACGGAGCTAAACTTTTAAAAGAGGTGCTAGATTCCTTGGAAAAAGTCGACCAAACCGTCGACGCATTGGTGAAGGCTTGCGAACATTTTTGTTTCGATGGATACTTAATAAACATCGAATGCGCTGTCGAACCGGGTAAAGTTGCCAATTTGTTGTAAGTATTGATCTCTCACCTTTTGAACTATGATAAATAGTTCATTCTAAAACGGATAAGTAAGGCTACAGAAATATCGCATTATTTCTTATTAATATTTTCAGATATTTCGTTAAAACTTTAACAGATAAAATACATCGCAACATATATAAAGGAGTTGTATTTTGGTATGATGCCACCGATAAAACGGGCAAACTTGACTGGAAAAACGAACTAAACGAATATAATAAGTGTTACTATCAGGCATGTGATGGTATTCTGATAAACTATAATTGGGACGACATCCACCTTGAAACCACGAAAAGGTTCTGTAATGATTGTCCTACACAAGTATTCATGGGTATTGATGTATTCGGTCGTGGCCAAGTTGGCGGAATGCGATCAGCAACAACACTCAGTCGGATCTTGCCTTACAATTACTCTGTTAATATATTTGCACCCGGTTGGACATACGAATCAAATGGATCTGAATTCGGAATTGATTTAAATGCAAAGCAAGGCACTGACAAATTAAACAACCTTTTTCTGGAGCGAAACGATAAATTCTGGTCGCTGCTTTGGCAATACATGCCCACATTTGCATATAAAAAGACACCCTTCTATACGGACTTTTGTATAGGGAGTGGGAAAGCGTCCTATTTTCTTACATTTGCAGATAAGACGCCATTTTTCGATTTATCAAAGCAATCTTTGCAGCCCTCTGTGCCATTGTATGAAAGAGCGAAATACTTCTTTGACGACGCAGTTGACGGTGGTTGTTGTCTTCAAATTATACAACCAAAAAAAGGATTCAGGTTGTTTGCAACAGAGTTTCTTGTTGAGAAAACACTAGTATTTGGCTTTGCATCAAAAGGTAAAGCTGCTCCGCCTCAATTGGACTGCTTACTAGAAATAGAAGGGATCGAACAGCCAGGTGTTTGCGAAATTGTACTTGGTAACTATCCATCATATAAAGCAAAAAAAGGCGTTATATTTATGCCAAGAGTGCGGAGTAATAACACTCATAAGATAACAAAATTTCTGCATGAATTGCAAGCAGACGTGCAGTTGCCTTACACATTATCCAACGGATGGATTGCACAATATTTTATGCTCAGCTTTGATGAATGTGTAATGGTCAAGGATATTGGTGTATTCTTACGTGCTGAAGACGAAGAGCCTTATAATGATAATTATCTTGGTGCTGTATATTTTCATGCTGGTAACCTGAACGTAGAAGGTTGTGATGAAATTCATATTCAAGATTATTTAGTAAATTGATGTGAACAGCGTGTGATGCATTTTACTGGTTGGTTTAAAATTGATAGGCCAAATGTTTTAAAAACTTGGACGCTTATAAGTTGCAATCGGAACTTATTGGAGTTTAATTTAAATATTGTTAGGGTTAATGATCAAGTGGTCGCAAAGTCGTGTGAAAAATATGACCAGCAATACATTATAGTATCTTACTCTAAAGTATTGAATTTGATAATTCGCGATCTTTTCGATTGCGCCCTTCCTCGATCGCTCCATTTTGTTTCCGTTACTGACTTCAGTCTGGTGAGCTGTCACTAGCCTCGTGGCTTCTTGTCTTCCAAAAAGTAAAAAAAAAGATCTGCTGCGGCTGCCAGTCCGCCACTGATCATCTTTGTATTATCTCAGTGTTGGAGTCGTCATGGATGGTGGCAAGAGTGAAAAAGCATCTGAAAGCTTCGTGTTTGAATTGTTTTCATCACAAGTAATTTAATAGCGTTCCTTTCATTCCTGCTCTTCTAAATCTCCCAACACCACCGAAGCTTCCCCCTTCTCTGTCCTGCATCGAGTCTACTCGCCGTGGACGCCGCCAATATCGAACTTATTAACTCGTCGGTGAAAGTGCGAACTCCTTTGATCCTTTGAGCTAGGTCGCGCTTTTAAAATTAGTTGATGAGGTTGAAAAATATACTTTCAGATAAGACTTGTATGTTTAATTCAGTTTATTGTGTAAGTTATCTTGTAATGCTCCTACCAGTTAAGCAAGAGAAGTCCACAATATTTTGGACCTATCTACGAAGCGACTGCAGATACAAACGAATGCCACATGGCGAATTTGCTGCAATGAGGAAGAAAGGGTATAACCTTCCTCTACGAGTCTGGTTTACAAGCTTTATTTCTGGCTGCGGTTGCGTCAAGCGTAAATGCTGATACACCTACCAACCACGAATAAAGGGAACACAGCTACAAAAAATAAACCATATGCTAAGGTCTAAGGGCCAATGCTAGGGTAGTTAAGTTATAGTGATTGACAAATAAACAATAAATTGAAATAAACAAATAGAAATTGTTATTTTATTGTTAACTACACAATTTAAAGGAATTTATTTAGTTGTAAGGATGAACAATCCATCGAATAATAGGGTAATGAGAGGGATGAGTTTGTGGCTCTTTAATTTTTGACTTTTATTAATCAGTTTTCCAATTAAGGACAAGAAAAACACCCATGCTTTATATAAATTTATAATAATTCTTTAAGGCAAAAGTGCTTGAATTTTATACTTTATAGACCGTAATGAATGAAGTGATTTTTTCACACAAACTGTATATGCAATCTAGATATAGCGTTAGTATGTTAGTTAGTGTTACCTGTTCATGAAATTATTTCCGAAAAAAGGAGTTAATATTATTTTATTCCTTTTCATTGGGTTGAATCAAGGACTTAGATGCGACTTAGAAAAAAGAACAGAAACAAAACGATACTCGCTAATGATTGAAGTGATTGGCAATCATCACGAAACTTTCTGTGTGTAAACGTGATTACAGAGGTTTCCTATCAATCGCTTAGGAGTGAGGTGCTTGACGTTCGTCATCGAACTTTCCATGTGTTGAGCAAAAATTATCTGCTGTGACCGTTACGCGACTGTTGAAATGATTTGCAGATACACGTAACGATACGACCAAAAGAGTTCAAGTCGCTAATACTCCTGTGAACGTCACGAAACTTTCTAGTTTCGACACCATCATGTGACGACCAAAAAAGCACAATTAAATGAGAATAGAACAGATCACTTACGACTGTTCGAAGAAATTTGTAATATTTTCTCGACAGTTTTGATGAAACTCCCCCGGTCAGAGAAACGCACTAGTTTTTATACGTTACCGCAAGCAAACAACAAAATAATTTAATAAGGCTTCTGGAAAAAAAACCAGGAAAGCATGAATTTCAATAATAAAACCAGACAATGCGAACGATTCAATAACAGTTAATGGAATTTAGATGGTTCACAAACTAGTGTGAGCATGTATCTTGTGAAACTTCAAAGGTTTAACGATAACAATGAAAGGAGCGATGATAATTGGTTTGGCTCACAAACTCGAACAAAAGTGCGTTTATGTTATTTCATGAGATTAAGTTTATTGGCAAGTCTCAACCCTTTACCAAGCAATTCATATTTTGCAAATGTCGTATATGTGATGCCCTGTCCATAATACTTTAAGAACATTGCTGAACGACCGAAAAAGGAAAAAACAACCAACAAATATTTAGTCGCAACAGCTTTAATTCTTTTTCAATTTAAGTTTATTCCTTGAACACGAAAAATTGATTTTTTTTAGTAATTTTGTGAAATTCAAAGTTGTTTCATATTTTTGTAATATATGGTTGATCTATTTATAATTTCCAATAGTAAATTCCTTTTCTTGTATCCTCAAAGAACATTTCTTAGTCATTATCTCAATGAATGAACTTTTGATTGCCTATAAATTGCCGATATGTGCCCTAACTAACAGAGTAGCATGGCCCGGCGGACATAGAACACAAAAAAACAAACTATTATTTTTATGCTTTGTACACCAAAATGTTACTGAAATTTCTGTGATCATTTAAACCTTTTGGAGCGATCAATGAAAAATCAAAAGAACATAGTTCAAATTAAAATTTGAGACTCAACTGTTCAAGAAATTTTTCGGGACAAATGTTTTCATAGTCATCGAGGTGTGCAACTTCCGAAATTAGCTTAAGTTTTCAACAGTATCTCATCAGGACGGGTATCGTTTTAGAAAAACATGTCCATTTATGAATAATAACCATTTCACTCATTCTTGACGTTAAAGGTATTCAAAGAATTACTTATGATCGCCAGCATAAGTTTAATTTCTTTCCAATTTAACGCAAGTGAATGAACTTTGGACAAGTTTCAAATGTTGTGTGTTGCAGTTTTTTTAATACAATTCAATTTCTTTCATGTTTATCTTTTCTATGGAAGGAACACAAGCATTCCATCTATTTCTAGTTGGAATGCTTCGTTGGCTGTTAGAAGCATCTATCAAACTCCGAGCTATGACTTGTTGGAACCGCAGGCTGTACAAAAACTTGCTTTCTTTCTTCCTTTTTCGTATATAAGTATACGAGTTATCTTCATGTGCAAATAATCGCAAAATTTCGGAGATAGTATAACTTTATTTTAGGTCATCGAACCATGTCGTAACACACGATAAATCGGCCCGGCAGCTCTTCTCTCGCTTGATTTTGGTGTATTCGGACACAACTTTCGGACGATTCTCATCGATGTTTAAAATCAGCTATTCGGCTGAGTGCATTTTGGAATGAAATGTTTCATTTCGTTCTGAATTTTTCAAACTCTGTCGTAATTATGATTGATAATATCAACAAAGTTTAATAATCTGCGCTAGGCAGGCTATGTTAAAAGCATGGGACATACACAACTTCCGAGACAAATTCAAAAGGAAAAAATAAATGGGAAACGACACCCCTGCCCCCGTGACATATCTCGAAATCTATGGGAAATCTTTATTTTCGGAAAGCTAGTGAAAAGTTGCTCTGTATAAGAAATCGGAAGACGCGTTCGAAGGTTCAAGATCAATGCAGGCTAATTCTGCGGGATGACAACATTCCTAATTCTGAGAGCGGCCCAAGGACTGATGTCGGACTGTGTTACCAGCAGATGAAGATAAAACTAATCGACGTTATCTCTTTAAATATGATAAAAAAGAGAATATTAAAATAACTGAATCTAATGTCTGAAGATGAGCACTAACCTTACAACAGGGTACCTGCATCGCAAACTCGTTTCTACGCGCACAAGTTTGGATAATATTTAATTTCTAATGTGTGGTTCGTCGCTGCATCTCTGAACATATATAAACGGAATGCAGGCTGTTTAAATACTCAAGTACCTATGGGAAAATAAAGCCCATTGTGGGATATGTGTGAACACTCGAAAACAAGGTCGAAAATCTAAGAAATTTCATTCAGGGTTATAGAAGCTCTAACGTGACTTCTGCCAATGCCAATTTCAAAAGAATGAATTCGGTCCTCTGCCCTATAGCAGCTCCATAGAAGTTCATTTGATACATGACGAATGCCGTCAATACTACGTGATTATTGACATTGCTGTAAGTGTACAACACAGTGTTGACTGAGAATGCTAGTGTAAAACTGTTGTTGCATCAAACATAACTTAGTAACCTGCGCAGTTTCATTGTTTGTATACAGCTTACAGTTAGCAACTTTCTGCTGTATAGGTATCTGAGCTCTTGAAGCCGATTTCGATGTTTTATTTCGTATTTGGGTATATCGGGTCGTCTTCTTATCGCCTTCGTGCTCTCTGTGAAGTTTTACTGCAACTCGAGGGGGGAGTTTAAAGCACCTCCTCAGTTAGCCCATTTAGGAAGAATTGACATGCAGATGCAGATAGTTTCTGCACATTCTAATGATTTGTTTACTTTTAAACTGAGCATTGACGGAGCTTGAAATTCATCAATCTCATCTTTGCCCAAAAACGATGGTTTTCGTTTTATCTGCATTTACGTTAGCCCTTTCGAGAATACTTTTACTTCGGAAGTCCAGTTTTTGGCTTGCTTCTCCAGAGATATCAAAATATTCTGGGGAGTCGGTTCTTTGCCACGGTATTGCATCTGCGGATATATCAACAAATTAAGTAATTGTAAATAAAGTTCACAATTTCATTTTCGACAGTGCAGAAGTAACTTCTGCAACGTTGCTTTTTTTCTTCAACCATCTTTAAAAATATCTTGAATCTACATGATTGAATACAACACTCTTAGGCCACATCTCCAGTATTCATATTTTGGAAACAAACTACTAGCCACATAATTCTTTTCCTGAATTCTGTTTTTATTGCCTTGTCTTACTGATGTTCTACATTATAAAACTAAATTAAATCAATGTTTAATAAACATTTATTTTAAAAGTTATAGAATTTTATCGATACACCTTTAATATTGGCCGTTCGAACAACATTAAGAATAGCATTCTATCGAATGTTTATGTATTGAAAGTTGCGACACTGGCACCTGATTTTGCTATTTCATATAAATAATTATATCACAAAGTTCTCGACAATTGTTTACATTTCAATGGAACATTTTTGCAACTCAGTTTTCAGTTATTAAAAAAATTCTCCATTAATTGATACTCTTTGCAAAAACGGTTGAGCACGACACGTTAACAGTTCAAAATTTTGTTGTTGATTGTTATAAACACCATTCGCTCGAATTTTCTCCAGTAACAATTGAGGCTCGAATTTCGGTTTTTTGGGCAAAGCAGATTTAAGGATTGTTTGTATGAAATCAGTGAACAGCGAATCATTTGTAGGGTCTTCGATGTATTGCTGGATAGCGGGTAGGAGATTATCTGTTGCATGTGAACTTTCCGATGATTGATATTCCGACTTTGAGTCAGACTTGGTAAGGGATTCTTGTTCGTCATTTATATGAACGGGTTCTACAGATCCTTTTCCTGTATTTTCCTCAGAATCCAGTTCTTGCTCAGTTTTAAGGACCACGTTTTCCTCTTTTTCCTTTACAGTTTCTTCTGACAATTTGGAATCAGGAACTTTCTCTTTTGAATTTTTGCTGGATTCGTCAACCAAAATTATGTCATCACTTTGTTTTTTTCTTGCTTCGAATTCCGTTTTTTCTTCTTCAGTGGGGTTTTCAAGTTTCATAGTTGATTCTGCACTTTGATCTAAACCATCTATTTCGGGGAATAAGTTACAGACGTTCTCCAAAAGTTCTAAGTTTAACGGCTTTGTTTGTTTATCTCTATTTTCAAAATGTCGTTTCTTTTCTTTAATGATTTCAATCACGGTGGCTATTTTACCTATACTTTCTGCCAACGGATCAGATGCCTGCAAGTACATGGTATATGAAAAGCTGGCCACCGTAAAGTGCTTTCGCGCTAAACGTTTTTCATAATTTTCTTGGGAACTTGTAAATATTGTCATTAGTTCTGGGAACATACTTTTGAGTATTGATTCATCTTCTCCATGTTTAAGTGAATTAACGAGGTTACCAACCTCTTTTATAACATTATATCCCGATGATTCCATTCTTAGTTTTTGAAGGGAATGCAAGGCTTTGACGGTGTTAAATAAGTATGTTGTAAAAATTACTCTATCATAGCTATCCAGCCATTCTTTTAATGACTTCTCACTTTCGACAACTTCATTTTCTAGAAGAGTTATGTTGACATCTTTGGTAATATCTTCAATTGATATGTTTTTAGCTTTTATAAACTCATCCACAATTACTTCCAGCAAAGTTACTTTATCGAGCATGAGAGTCTCCGAGGCGAAAAACTTCTCATTCATTTTAATAACGGGCTCGAATGCAATCAAAATCTTCTCAATAGCTTGGGCTGCGTCTAAAGTTTTTTTTGGGGTGACTTTTGGATCTTCGTTATTTTTCATTTTGCTGTATAACTTGTATAAGTTTTCCACTTTTTTTTCTTTTTCTATTTTATCAAATGATTCATTTTTTAATTGTTTCAAAATTTTTATTTTTTCGCCAATTTTTTCTCGCATCAAATCCTTACTATCAGGTGGCGATGTATCAATGTCAATCGTCAAACTTTCGAAATTTTGCAAATTGGGCAAATCAGAAGCACACCTAGTAGTAAAATCTTTCTCTTCCCTCTTTTTCAGCTCTTCACCCAAAAACTTTTCAACTTTGTAATCTTTAAACCAATCGCTGTTGTCATGACAGCATCGCAGTGCCGAAGGATCGATCGGATGTGCTTCAGTATTAAAGATATAACCACCAGCGTGAATCACACACATACCATTAGGTGTTTCATGCAAAGTCCCCTCTCGGCCATCGTTGTGTAGGAAATTTTCAGGATCAAAGAGCAGATAAAGATATTTTGTAGTTTCCGCTAAAAAGAATGATTCCATTCTATCTTCTTTGCGATGATCACGAACGTTTTTAATCTGTAACAGTATAAACGTTGGATATTCTAAATGTTTTTTCTGTTGAGCTAACTTTAAAAATTATATTGTAAAAAGCGATGAGTACATACCGTCGCATAACCACATGATGTCTTCGCACTGTATTGAATGCTACGTAGCATGTCTTCTCCCACTTCTAGAAGATACGGATCGGATGTGGCTCTGTATAAATACATAACAGATTCTATCAACTCAGGCCGAAGAGGATAATTTTCACGATTTGCACCTGCTTCTGCGCTTTGAATATTGTAAAATTCAGGCAAAAAACCATATTGTTTCCACACTGAATGGTAGTTATGAAGTGTTTTCATGGCTGGTCCAATATCTCCAATCAAACTGAGCACACCTGGCCAATAAGCTTCCAAGGATTGAAACACGGGCAATGTAACTTGGCCTTTATTCATACTGACCCATACATGCCAATCATCTCTTTTAAGATATTTATCGATTGCTTTCCGACCAGTATGAAACATTTCAAGCAACTCAGGACGGTTAAGCATCAGCGCTCCTTTTACCAAGTATTCATAATATGAATCAACCCCCGCTCCAATGCCTGCATCCTGAGCCGTCCACCGACCTGTTTGCACATCAATGTGGTTTCCAAATAGACCGATTGGCGATCGATGTCTCCATAATGCATACAAAGCGTTCAACGCTACTTCCTCGTAAATTGGATCGCCAGTTAGACGACTCAACGCACCGAACTCCACGATGAATGTTCCCACTCCTGCTGTGCAAGTTACTGTTGTCTCCCCTGCCGGAACACCATGACGTAAATTTACTGTTCCATATGGCATTCCCGTTTTACTATCGAAAGCTGGTAGTAAGCGCTTCGCAACATCTTCCGCCAGTCTGAGTAATAGACCATTGCATGGCCATCCCGGTTCAACATCGACTCCGGCGCGCAATGACATCAAATGCGCTCCTAAAAGTCCGCCAACGATTCTTATGTTTGTTTCAAAAACGGAAACGTTAATATCAGCGTCGTAGTTTGTTTTTTGAGTAAGTATGTCAACAACACGCCGAAACTCACTATAATTTCCCATCACGGCTAACGTATCCAGGGCATCGATTAATGTTAGTGAGTAGCTTCCCCATGTGTCAACCCCATCGCAAGAAAGAGGTCGAAGTTCATCATAGTTTCCTGTAAAAATGAAATAGTACCATTTGAAAATATATGTGTCTATGTATATGTATATGTATATATATATAATTTAACCGCAGTGGAAAGCCGAACTATTACGGCCGAAGATCATCTTTGTAAATTAACAATAATAAAACAACATAACATTTGACGAATGATTTGCAGCCGCTGATTAAATTCAGGTTTCAGGCCTTAGAATCGATAGGAGCGTTTTCTTTGGCAAATAAAAGATGCTCACATTTTATTGCAGTATATTAAATTATCACACTTGCTCGTTTGCTTTGTTTGCTTTCAGATCGGTTGCATAATGCATTAATTTAAAAAAAAAATCTTTATTGCATTCTTCCAATACATCCATAGAAATAGTCTCCATTCAATTAAAGAACAAATTCCAATCAGTCTTTTCCTGTACTGGAAGAGTTTCGGAGTTAGTATCCAGAACGGCTTCAACTTCATTCGTTGCTTTCATTCGAACTGTTTTGGCACTTTGCCTCAGTAGCAGAAACTTTAAAACTTCAAAACTATAACCAGCCGAATACAACAGTAGCTGGATGTGACGGGGTTGACTGGAGTATAGGGAAGTTGAGAAATGCAGATATTTTTCGAGCTAAGACTTTCGCCGAGGTTCAATGCATTGGTACCCTATTGTGCTGCAGAAATCAGCCACTGTGTATAAAAGGGACGTGAAATAACAGCGTGCTACGCTCAAACTAACAGGTTGCAATTACGGCGGCTAATGAGTTAATGATGAGTCATTCATCACAATTTTTATCAGTTATCCTTAGAGGTTATAAGATCACATAATAAGCAGTTATGACCGTGGTTTCAAAAATTTGAGAAAACAATTAATTTTGCAACGATAGAACAGACGGAACGAAATTTTGAAATGAGGGGTTAGATTTAGGTTGATATTTCTAGGAAAGTTAATGATCCGTTTTCAATGCAAGCATCTTAGTTCCTTTTCAACGTAGAAGGCAGTAGCTTTCTATAAAAATGTTCCACATGCAAATAGATCCATTCATGTCTCCCCTGCAAAATTTGCTCGCTTTGCTCGAACTGTTCGCTTCAAAGTCAATCGTTTTTTGAGTCTCTAAGTGTGCAACAATCCGGGAAGATCTCAGTAAGAATCTTGCGCTGTTTCTTGTCCATTTCGACAGACCCTCGAAAATTCTTCTATAAGTTCACTTCGACGTTGTAATTTGAAGTCTTGAAAATTTTCTCCATAGCCTATTGTGCTTTTATCTCAATTTTTTTAGACAAATACGATTAAAACTCATTTCAGTTGCACCCAAAGCTTCAGAACTGATGCAATCTTTCGATTCTTTTCGGATTCCTGGGTTCTCGGCACTCAGTATAGGATAATCCTTTTTGTCTATTTGTTGAATGCGTTACATTAATCCAGAAACACCTCACATTGAAGGTGTTTGCTAGATTCTGCTCGAGTGTCGGATAGAGTAACAACAGTTTTGTCTGTATCTTCTATCAATTCCGAACTATGCGCACACAGTAATGGCATACAATTGCTGCCAAAAATGTATTTGATCATTCTTTTGATCAGTTGGGAATTTTCAGTGCCGCGCAGAAATATTCGTTATGCTCAGTATCATGCATCCATTCTTACAACATCGGTGATCCTCTCCTTCGTCCCGTACAAATTTGTAAAGCATATGACCTCATGGAACTGTTGAGGATCCCATTTTAAACAGACAAAACAAGTGAAAGGAGAATCCATTTAGGGACTATGACAACAAGGATTCTACAATGCAGTTAGTGATTATATGTATTAAAAGAGCAACTACTCACCAGCATATTTGAGGTACCCATCGTATGCATGTTGAAACATCTCTCGCACTTCCTCTCTGTAAGAATTATTCAGTATTTTTTCGCTATGTTTTCAGCGGCGTATTATTTACCTTAACCGAAAAATGTCATCTTTTGTGTATGTTCGGAAACATAAAACAGGCAGCAAGAGATTCAAACATACTATGCAGGCTGCAATATAATTTCGCACCATAATTTATTATTGCTTTGTACTTTTCTACTTTACAGAATAATTAAACTACACACGGTCATTCTGCCACTTAAGCAAGAAATCAACAAAACTTGAACAGCTGACCCACTTACTGACACCGCTAACATCAACTGAAAAATGTCACAAGCTGTCACTGGCAGCCTATGTCAAATACATATAAAGAGTCATTGTTGGAAGTTACTATAACAGCAATTTCGTTCACGGCGAAGTAGAAAGATGCTACCTTTTTCCGAACGCAACCTGCAATTAAGTCAACAAACGTCAAATCTGGTGAGCGATAAGTGAAGGATTTGCGTGAAAATTGCTTCTTTAATTTACAAAGTATAGAAGAAAGTGAATCGCCCATTAGTTAAAAAATCAAGGTTTAACGATCAGAGTGAAAAGTTACTGCCTGCAAATTTTCGATAAGTACTCAACTGCATGAGGAAATCAGGTAAATATATGACCCAAGATTTCGTGGGTTTCAAATTTGAAATTGTCACAAAGTGGCTGTCATTTGAAAGAATTCAAGCTATTCGAAAATTCAGATAATTTAGTTTGATTTACGTAAGGTTAACATTCGAAATGCTTGGCTTAGAATATTGAAATTTGCATGCAAAGAGTTTCTGAAACACAAGTAACGAGATAGTTTGACAAAATCGTTTGGTTTGAAATATGCGTTTCACTGAGGCTAAGAAAGTTACAAGTTGTTACTTTTTGCCTTTCAGAAAAATCTCAATATCTTAATGTGTATTTGTACATTTATTTTGAATGCATTCGTATTCGCAATAAACGACTCACTCCTAAGCGTTAAATATATAACTATTACTTGAATTTTTTTTTGCTGCAATTTAGGCCCAGGAATTCGGGGAAGATTGCAATGGGGACGATCATTTATTTGATTTACAGAAAGCTAGGGGAAAATTAATAAAAATTATATGAAAACTATATTACATTTCTATATGTCTATATTACATTTGATCAGCAAAATTTGCAGTTTTAGAAATTTGGTTGGAAGGAAGTTTTCATAAGCAAACACAACTTGAGCGAAAACGCAAGAATATATTTGATTTTAAATCCTTCCGCATCCAACCGCCCAATATTTTTTTTTCTGATTGAAAAGAAAGTTATAGTATAAAAGAAAAAATGTAAATTAGAAAACAGGCAACAGGCAAAACTCATACAATAATCGCTAGCCAAATATGCATAGTAAGCAGAAATCGCCGAGGTTAATCGCTCAATTAGTTTCGAGATACACCCCGTTTAACATATGACGCGGGCATAGAGGTTTTTCACTATCTCATGATCTGAAAGTCCAGGGTATATTGGGAAAACAAAAGAATTATTCATCAAATCAAGTTGAGATTAATGTACACGCATCAATTTTTAGTTGGTTTATCATGAATAAAAACACGTAAACGACTTTATTTTGCCTATTCGCACAAATAGAACAAACAGAGTGAATTAACGTATGTATACCATTTGACTAAAGCATTTGACGGAAATTCCCTTCCTAGTTCTAGGAATCCCGCTTTTGAATTTTTTTTGTCATGTGAAATATAACAATTTAACTAATTTATCTAAAATTATATTTAAATGATTTAATAATTACTAAAAGTAGTAGATTAAATTCTTTAAACCATTTTTGTTTTAATCCTTATTTTATTGTAAAATTTTAAATTTTGCCCAATATGTTGAGTTCCCATTAAACTATTTCCCAATTGCTATTTATTGGACTTATGTCGCATGAAATTTTTCTGTTGTTGTTTAAATACTTGTTTGGACAATGAAGCACATGTTTCAGTTGCAATACTTGCCCGAGGACGGCCTACGTGTTGCAAATTTTTCACACGTTCTCCACGTTTGAACTCGTTATCCGTTAGAGGGGTGCACATAACGAATCAATGTTATAATGAGCATTATTTGCTAAGTGCGCCGTGTGAATAAGCTTGACTAAGTGCCTTATTAAAACATGTTATTGCATAAAATAAAGCAGCGGTTTATCAACTATCAGCAACAGGTTAATGTTAATGTACAAGTTAATGTTAAGGTATTTTTTTTTTATTTAATCACTCTATATAGTTTTAGATTGACTTTATTCCTGTCATTCTTCCTCCTTCCAGCAAAAATGTCTGAGGATGATTCACCGTCAAAAGATCACGATACATCCCATGGAGATGACGACCACGAAGAAATGGCACTGGGACCAGCAGCGCTCGGATTGCATCGTGTCGGAACACTGCCACCTAAACCTCAACCTACTCAACCCATTCAAGTACTTAATGCACGAGGTATGCCAGCACGAATTCGAAAGAAAAACAAATTGTTCTTCGATGATAATATTGTGAACGATAGTAAACAGCTAAGAAGCAGCGTTTCGCCACGCAAATCATCCAAACCGTCTTCTCCTGTGAAAACGCCCGTTAAGGTGCTGAAGCATCGAAAAGGGATTGTTTCGAAATATATGAAAGTCAAAGACGAGGATAAAGATGAAGTTATTCGAGCCAGTTCACCAGATGCATTTGTTGTTCCGTTTGATAAAAAAGTTGGACAACGTATTGGATTACGTTTAAGAAATTTGTTAAAGTTACCAAAGGCCCATAAGTGGGTGAGCTTCGAATGGTTTTATTCTTATATCGATAAACCACTGTTCGATGGAGAAACAGATTTTCAGATCTGCTTAAAGGCTACGTTACCTCAGCTCAAGACACATTTGTTAACGAGAGCAGAGTGGTCGAAAATACGCTCGATGATGGGCAAGCCACGAAGGTGTTCGCAAGCATTTTTCGACGAAGAACGACGCGAACTGGAGCGTAAAAGGCAGAAAATTCGGTTTTTACAAGTGCGTAAAACGGTAGCTGATCTCTCTTTTATTAAAGATTTGCCAGGCGAAATACCACTGCCCCTACCAGTCGGAACAAAGGTTACAGCGAGACTTCGGCAACCCCAAGATGGGATATTTGCTGGCGTTGTAGATGCCGTTGACACCCTCACTAGCACCTATCGGATCACATTTACACGGCCAGGATTAGGTACTCATTCTATTCCTGATTACGAGGTGGTAGCTAATGATTTTCACGAAACATTGCCCTTGTCGAGCCTTACGCAAGAATTCAGACCCAGATTTGGTACACGATCATCACTCATATCTCCAGCACGGTTCTCGCGCAACTCCTTGAATAAGAGTGATCCCTTACTTGGCCAAGAGCTCTATGAAAGTCAATTCAAAAACCCAGTGATTGCACGCGAAACAATCGGCGGATTCCCAAGAAAACTACTTGAACTCATTGTTCGTTTGAAGAAAACGCTGGCGTTCAAGCAGTCAAAACTGCAACGTTTACGTGATATGAATACGGAAGCTGAAATGCACAAATCACATGGTGATGCTTACCCGGAAGATTTCCAACGACGTTATGCAAGCATCGTGATATCGATGGAGAAATTGAATAAAGATCTTCAAGAATACTTGAACCAAGTGCAAACATACGCCTCGGAATTGACAAAAGAGCCGCATATTCAAGCCATGCTCGCCCCAAGTTATCTGCGAGAGAAATGCCGCGAATTGGCCGATGAGGCTGTTCAGCGAAACAATCAAAATACCGTTCAAGATGACAATATTCTCAGTCTAGTAACTGATATGGCGACATTAATGCTGGTTGCATCTCACCTTTCTTCAGGTGAAAACAATCATATTCTAAAAGTTCTTGAAGGATGTATAGAAGAAGTGAAAAATCGGTTAGATGCAGACAACGTGGAAGTATTCCAGAAAAATGTTCAAATCCATATGCATCATATTCAATTAGGTTTGGGACAATTAGCAAATAGTTTCAATAGCAGTGGGAATAGTAACGGAAACGTTGAAGAAGCGTCTGTGTACTAAATTTTTAAAGGCAAAGTGGGAAATTGCTGGATTTAATGTTCAATGGCTTCAATGTAATTTCATTCAAATGTTCATGTCAATCGTATTATTTTTTAAAATAAAAAGAATTATAAGATTATTAAAACTATCTTTGTTCGAGAATTTTGAGATTTCTTTTCGTTTCCTTTTTTCATGTATAATAAATTGCAGCATCGGCAGAACACGGAGTAATTAGAAAGGCATAGTATTTAGACAAATACGTTCCTTAACATGTACTGCTCTTAAATTAGAACAACTTGTCCTAAAATGATTTTCTATTTACCAAATTGTCTCTCTTTTCGTTTGTATATCTGGCCGAAATTCTGGGAAAATTGGTATAAATATTTGTAATTAAGAAACACGTCGTGTACTTTCTTTTGTTTCGTACCAGAGGAAAAGAGTAATTCGAAGAAGGTAGTTTCTAATAGTGAATTAGTTAAATGTAGTAGAATTCTTGAGATCAAGTAATTTGCCGAATAATGCATTATTGCTATGGGAGCACGCCACATGCTATCCAGACGTTCCAAGCGCTGACAGGAGCAATGCGATAATGCTCTTACCCTCGGATGTAGCTCCATGATTGCAATGTTTGGTTTCCATCATGTTGTTTTACATCAATCATCCATCCATACATCTTGTGGTTGCAATTTGGACTATAAAGCTTATCAAGTTGTCTTACCTGCCAATGATTATTACTGAAGAAATTTGGGTTGGACGTTAACGACAATAATTTTTTTGTTGATGTTAATGGCCAGTGGATTGATTAAACTAGCAGTCCGCGAGTCTATTATGTTTCAAAAGGCAGATTTCGAGTTCTGTGTAGAACGCGATTGTGTGAAGACGTGTTTTTCGGAACAACAGGACAGGTTGACCTCTCAAATCGAAATATTCACCGCTTTTCCTGGTATTCCGACGACGCCATATCAGTTTTCAGTGCTTTTGTCAGTTTTTATTGATAGTTTCAGTGTATGACCCATAAACTGGAAAGTTAACACATAGGAAGAACTGTAAGTACCCTTTTCCCTTTTTTGGTGTTTAGTACAGTTGGTGATCAAACTTAAAAGTCACGGGTGACTCACGAAATGGATGAGCCATCTAAGGACAGACCTCCAGACCCCGGGGACCCCAAAACTATAACAGGAAAAAAAAGGAGAATTATAGATGATAAAAATGTGATCAGAAGTAAAGGTGAACTTAAATGTTTTACACATATCAATGATACAGCCATGACCAAGGTTCCTACTGAAGTAACACCGTGTGCTACGGTCACTCAAAACCCGGTAACCGGCAAAATTAATAAATACCAACCTGACGCTAAGGGGACTCTTTTTGCCATTCTCATTGATAGTGTGGACAACAATGGGGATAGGATTAGAATTACACCTATGAAACTATTTGTTTACAACAAGAGTTTAGGACTTACTGGAATAAAGGACATCAAACAAGCTGGATATAATAGGCTTAAAGTCTTCTTCGGCTCAGCGGAAGAAGCCAACCAAGCAGTAGACAACATCAAACTAAAGGATTTTAATCTCAGGGCATTTATCCCGGGAAACTTAATACACAGATTTGGAGTGATTAGAGACATCCCGCACGAGATATCAACAGAGGAGATAATAAACTCAGCCAAAGCATGCAATAAAATGGGAGTCATCCTAGAAAACATAAAAGTACTGCAGGCCCAAAGACTGAATACAAGGGACAGAAATGACCCCAACAAATTCATTCCTACACCGTCGATCAAACTCACTTTCTCTGGCACCGAGCTACCTGATTGCATCAAAATGGCGTATGTAATTAGTAAGGTCAGCTATTTCAAATTCAAACCCAGGCAGTGTACTAATTGTGGCCTACTAGGACATTCCATGCGTTTTTGTAAAAATAAAAAGAAGACGTGCTTGAAATGTGGGTCCGAAAATTGCGATAATAACTGCACCAAAACCAGGTGCCTGCTATGCAAAAGTGAGGAGCATGAGGCTACGCACCAAAGATGCCCCAAATGGCTATCATACAAGCAGGAAGTAGAAATCAGCTCGATATTGAATATCACTAACAGAGAGGCCAGAAGCATTATAAATAAAAATAAATTTGCGGGACTAGATTTAGTGGACCTCAGCGAAGCTAATTTCCCTACCCTCTCAAAAGCCCACAATAATAACATTAGAAACCCCCACAAAGACTCACACAATGTCTTACTTAAAAACTCCTTCGCACAAATTACAAGCCTCAACAAAGACCAGTACACACAGAAGATAACAACAAACACCTTCCCAACAAGTGAGCCCATAAGGCTACCAACCAAAGCAATCACAAACAATCCACACAGTACTACGGAAATCGAAAGACTGCTCAATAATATGGAAGATCACATAAACAAACAGTCAGGAGACAATAAGGAAAACGTTGAGTTCCAAATTACGACAGTGAGAACATGGGCTAAGACCCTAAGGAAATATCTAACAAGTCCAGAGCCTGGTACTAGCAAGGAAAAGAGTAAAACAAATAACATTAAAGCATAAGATATGAATGTCCTACAACTGAATATACAAAGCTTAACCAAACACAAAGACAGCCTCGAACTTTACCTAAAGAAAAACAACATCGCATTTGCGCTTCTGCAAGAAATTTTTAGCAATATCGACCATAACATACGATTTGCAAACTACAACATCGTTTTCAAAATTAGAGACAGCAACATAGGTGGTGGTGTCGCAATATTAGTCAGAAAGGACATCAAATTCAGACAGCTTAATACAAACAGCCGCCTCGAAAACGTTGTAATCCAAACGTTAAATTTAAAATACAACATGATACTAGCTTCCGTATACGCACCACCATCTATCAAATCAGTAGAACTTAAAGAAGAATTACAGAAGCTAAACAAAATTTTAGATTATACCAAAGACATCCTGATAGGGGGAGACGTCAATGCGAGGAACCATTTGTGGGGGGATCATCACAACAATGCAAAAGGGAAAATCCTAAAGAAATGGTTAGCAGAACAACACCTCAAGATACTGAACACGGGCATCTACACCTACAGAACACTAAATAAAAATGGAAAGATGCTGCAGTCAGTACCAGACATTACCGTCACCAACATGAAAAGACATGAAATAATATGGAAGGAAGAGAAAAATGACATCAGTAATAGCAACCATATTCCAATAAAAATCTGCCTGCCTGACACACCCGTGAAAAACGACAAAACAATCAACTACAGGAACGTACTTCACGACATAAACAACACCACCTTCAGGCCAGATCTAGGCAATATTTATAAAACTCTAGGCAATATTATTGAGCTCAACTCGCATTCCACTAAAAACAAACACCCCCCCAGACACTGGTGGTCCAAGGAAATAAACAAACTATGGAGAATAAAGAACGAAGCACGGCTTAAATTTAATAGGTTAAAGTCCACCACAAACTGGACCACTTTGCATGAGGCAAGGGAAACCTGGCGGAAGAGAACAAAAGAAGCTAAAATAAACAGTTGGAACGAAAAACTGGAAGAGATCAGGATGAGTGGTAACATTATGAATTTCTGGAAATTCATAAATTGCATCAGGAAAAACAAAACCCCCCCTACGCTTAACGTCCTCAACGAAGAGCAAGCTAAAGCTTTTTTGAACCTCATCAACATGAAACACCACCCAAACAACATCCATCATACGTTTTTGTTCACGCCAACGGAGAATCCACCAGACTTCGACCATAATGAGCTAAGTAAAATACTAAACGTGAAACGAAAATCCACGGCCCCAGGATTGGACAAAATCAACAATGATTTAGTTAGAGCACTTTTTACCCTACATCCAAACAGATTACTCCAAGCAATCAATGACGCCGTTAATAATTGCTCAATACCGGATTCTAGTAGGCACATAAGGGTAGTCCCCATCCCAAAACCAAATAGAAATTTGGATGACTTAAACAACTACAGACCTATCTCATTAATCAGTGTACCCGTCAAAATAATTAACAAACTAATTAAAAATAGAATAGAAACACATCTACAGAACACAAACCCACTCCCAACATTAACGTTCGCCTACACTAAAAACAGGTCGTCTACATCATGTTTCAACACCCTCTTACAGAAACTAGAGAATAAAGTCACCTATCCCGCCAAAACAGCATGCGTCATAGACTTCTCAAACGCCTATGAGAAAGTTGACCTCCAAATTCTAAGTCAAATACTATCAGATCTCAATATTCCTAAAACCTACATCCAGTGGGTTATAAATCTTTACAGGAAGAGAATACTCCACATTAATCAATCCTACACGACAATCACCAACGGACTACCGCAAGGTGACGTTCTTAGTCCACTCTTGTTCAACATCTATACTGCTAAACTTCACACCATCTCGGATTCCAATACAACTTTACTGCAATACGCGGATGACTTTTTGATTCTGGTCGAGGGCAAAAATATCAGTCATACCACTTACCTACTGCAAGATAAACTCAACCTTTTCTCCACTATTAGCGATAACTTGAAATTACCTTTTAACCCGGATAAAATCCAAGCGATAAACTTTCATTGTAATAAAAATCCAGTTGTCAATCTAATACATAGTCACATTGATATCAAATGGAGCAATAGTATAAAATACCTGGGTATAAACTTGACCAAAAACCTAAGCTTCAAGAGACATGATGAACACATACACACCCTATATAACACTGGCAACATCATTAGATACCTAAATAAACCCACAAATCCTTTCAGCCCTGCCTTGGCTTTGAACCTTTACAAATCGCTGGTTAGACCCAAAATAGAGTATGGAATAACCACCCTTGCACATGCACCTACATATCTCTTCAACAGCATGGACAAACTCAAAGCCAAGATCCTTAAACACTGTCTAGGACTGCCACCCAGTACTCCCAACCTTTATGCATTCCATATAGCTACAGAACTCCAGTCAAAGGATAGAGCTGAACTACTTACAGCTAAAGAAGTAGGGAAGCAAATCCTCAATCAAAATCTTAAACCCAATTGGACAGAGCAGGATGTGAACTTTAAAAGCAGCTACAACCATGTCCTTAACAAATACTTTGACCACTTCAGGAAACTAAACCCCACACACCGCACCAATAAACCAAGAAACTTAATCAACACACCCTTTGCGGAAAACTCTCCCTATCTCCAAACCTGTAACCGACAAGAGCTCAACAACATTTTCAAAACACATACTGATAAACTCTTGCAACAAAAAGCCTTGGTACTGGTGACTGATGCAGCCAAAAATCTCTTTGGCACTGGTATAGGGTTCATCAACCTTAATAGTAAGTTCACCTACAATTCGAGTCTTCGTAAAAGTACAACAACAACAGAAGCTGAACTAAACGCAATACTAATAGCATTAAGGAATAGCAATTTTCAGGACCATAAAAAAATAATAGTTTTCACCGATTCCAATAATGCAATTAAAAGCCTCGAACACAATCAAGAAGAAAGAAAAGTAACATACGAAATATGGAATATCATCAACCAAAACCCGGAGAGAATGTTTACTTTCATATGGACCCCAGGACACGTGGACATCGAACCTCTAGAAATAGCAGATCGCCAAGCAAAAGAAGGTCTAATGAGCCACAGATACACGGAAGTCCAATACGAACTCGATGAAATAGTGGCCCTAATTAGGGAAGAAATTGAAGAACAATGGAGAGTCAGAATGAGAGAGAAAAGTTCAAGTTTTGCCCCTTGCATCTGGAAGGATGCACACCATCTTAATAGTGGTGGAAAACCTTGGTTCCACAACAGTGACATAGCCCCTAAACACATAAAAACCATTAACAGAATCCTAACGAATAGAGCATACAATAAACTCCGCCTCTACCAAATCAAAAAAAGCACAACAGACTTGTGCACACTATGTAACACAACGGACACAATAGATCACCAACTGTTTCATTGCACTAAGTTTGAAGGGATAAGGGTGAATTACAATTTCTTTCAATCCCACAATAATATTAAGAGCTTAATCCTCAAAAATGATCGCAACTTACTTACCAACTTCGGCGGCTTCCTAGCGGAAGCAAATCTTAAACTATAACACTCCCTATACTTACACATAAACCCAAACTAAACAAAACTGAAGTTAATATACAAACTGAAATGTAACAAGAACTAGAGTCTACAAACACAAGATCGAAAACGCTGGCCGGTGCCATAGTTGCCAGGGCCAATCACACACTGGTATAAGACCAGTACGAACCTAAAAAAAAAAAAAAGGCAGATTTGAATTTAAATTCTCTGACTGCATTGCAATCGAGGCAGACAAAATTTCCAGAAAATTGCATCGTTAAGCATGTCATGAATATGACTGAGGGAACCTGATTTTGAAAAGGAAGGAAATTCATTTTATATCTACGGTTAACTCAGGTCCCAATAGAACTGTTCCAACTTCAGAGTCAGATGGATAAAGGGCGTTTTTCACTGAAATAATGCCAATGTAGGGGTACATTTTCATTATGGGAAGTAATCAAAACTCATGGGATAGTTCACCACACAGAAATCCAACGCATGATAATTTATTTCAAACCATTTATAAGTGTCGAAAATTAGACCCATGGAAATCGAAAAATTACGTTAATACGGGACGCTTTCGTCAACGAATGGTAAATTAAAACCGCGCATTTATTGAAAGACGACTGGAATGGGCCGGCAGACATGGCAAAGATTTTTTCTTACACGACAACGCACAGTCGCACATAGGAAAACCAGTGAAAGACAAGTGAAATGGCTTGAATGAGACATCCGTCTGTACCTGCCGTACTCCCCCAGCCAGACAGATCTGACTATCACCTCTTCTCATTAATGGGGCACGCGCCCGAAGAGCAACACTTTAGCGATTTCAAAGAAGTTGGAATGTGGTTCGACAAGTCGTTTGACCCAAAAGATGAACAGATTTTCTGGCATGGTATTCACAAAATACCTGAAAGATGGGCAATATATGTAAAAGCCAACAAACATTAAATAAAAATTTCCCTAGAAAATCCCGAAATCCATAATAAATTATAATTTACAATAATAAATTATTATAAATTCCCAGTAATAATACTAACAAGTTGATGCACAACATTAATACTAACGAAATACTAACGAATTATTAGAATTAAAAATGATTCATTTTTTATTATTGTTGTTAAAAATACTACAACATTTATAAAAATTAACGGAATCTGAGATTCTCAAGTTTGGTACTCCCCTTTTAAGCACAATTATTTGATGATTCATCCAAATGATTCCTGTTGTTGGCATGCTCCATTGCCTTTCCTTTAACAAATCACATGGTTTGATGCCGTTTTCAATACGTTTGATAATCGCAGAATTTTCTTTTGATATTTCCCATACCAAGTGACATGTTTGTTACTGATTAGGAACACAGCAAATACAATACTAGGCAATACAATCTAATGTGACGGATTCCCTCGCCGGATTACAATCGCCTTAGACGGAAAGTTCGTTCTGAGCAGGTTCGTTATATCTAATAAGATTTACGCTTATTTTAAACTTATTCACCTTACTTTTACTAATCTTCACGCCTTTGAAATGAGATTGTTATGGCTGGATTCCCGGTAAAACTGGCAATTCTGCCATACCGATCAACTAACGTGTACAATTTCTTAGTTAGTCCTTTTAAGCGAAAACTACCGACAGAGGCTCACTGTAATTAGAGATAACCTAGATTATTTGCTACGGTCTGAAATATAACAAAACAATGTATGTGTGAGTGTCCCATCAAATGATAAATTTACCAATGAATTGGTTTTATGTAACTCATAAATCGAATTACATGGAGATAATAAAATAAATAACTTCAGTTTGTTGAATGTGAAATATTAGGTTCAAGTTTGAGATGTTGCCACATGTGATACAGCAGCTGCATAGCAAAATATTTACTCGTAAGATATTTATGTGTGGTAAATGCATTTATTTACAATCGTTCTTTCGAAATTGTTTCATGTCTCTGTTGAAGCTTAACCAAATAGAACAGAATAGATATTTGTTTTGACCTTCAAAATATACAAAGATATTTCGAAAAGAGGTTAATAAACCGCCCTTCAAATACATATTTTAAGCTTTTCATGTAACTGCACCCTTCAAGAAACCAACTTAAAAGTAGATATATAAAGGAATTGAAAAGCAGAAGTCAGCCAGTTTCCATTTCATTGCCATAATCTAAGTACAATGAGAAAATTTTTATTTTTGTGGTGCGTCTTATTTTGCTGTGCAGCAACTCTGAACGCAGCTAGAACAAAAGATTACTGCAAGCCAACCTTATGCCAATCAGGAAGACATATTGCATGTGGAAATAAAAATGTGAGCTCTTAGAAAAGTGTGAAAACAACAATTTAATTTGACTGTATTTTCATAGCAATTCGCAATAACTTGTCCTAAAGACGCAAAGCTTGTTGTTCGTGGCAACTATCAAAAGAGTTTTATAAATGAGCACAACCTCGTCAGAAATCTGATTGCATCAGGAAGCATAGTGGGTTACAGACCTTCTATGCGAATGGCGACAGTAGTAAGTTTATTTTAAATATTTTATATTATTAAGAATAGGCTTAGCAAACAATTTTTACTCTTTTTAAGCAATGGGATGACGAACTGGCGAAATTAGCGCAAATGGCAGTAAAAACATGTGAAAGTACCTACGACGAATGCAGAAACACATATCGTTTCAGCGCAGTGGGACAAAATATTGCAAGCAGGACGAAAATCGGAACGTACAACGTTGCGGAATTGGTTCGTGAAGTCGTCAGCGGATGGTTTAGTGAATATCCAATTCTCAATCAATCATACGTGAATGAATATAGAGTTGACAATAACTAGTAAGTATTTATAATTACTTGCATCCGCCCAAATTTTTTTTTTTTTGACAATAAGCGAGACCATGCTTCTATCTTTTGAAATGTTTTTCAAAAGATGTTTTTATATGTTAACTTTTACACTCAGCTGGTAATCAAATATGAGACATTTTTCTCCGTTTTTAACGGTCAAAAATCGATTATTCAAGAATCAAACATAAGAACCAAGACTTAAAGGAAGGGTTTTTCGTTATTTTCAGCAATTTATGAGGGTTGTTTTTAATCTGAATTTTAAATATTTTATTTCTAACACGTATATCTTAGCAATTCATCTCGTCACTTCGCTCAATTGGCATTGGATAAGGCTACACGGATAGGCTGTGCTATGGTGGATTTTACAGAAGGAACAAAAACTAGAATCAACGTAGTTTGTAACTATTCAGCAAGACCCATGCACAAAAGGCCATTGTACGTGGAAGGTTGTACGGTCGCCCAATGCTTGCAAGGGCATCATTCCGAATTTATGGGACTGTGTGCCCAAACAGAACTATTCGATCTCAATGATTATTAATTATTTGAATATCTCGTCGTTGTATGTACTAGTCGTTATTTTTGTATTTTTGAAGTTTTTTCAAATATATGTTATGCATGCATGGAAAAAAGTCTAACGGAAGAGTTTTTTGGTCTTTGCTTTATTGGGCTGAATTCAAAATACACGGGTTACCCTTCCGTTACGAGTTATTCCTGCCGTTGTAAGTCGTATGTTTCTTCTTCGAAAAGCCTAGGGTGAAGCTCCTTCCTTCACTATTGTTAGTTTAAGAGTATGCAGTCAGGCATTCCCCGTCATATAGCGGAGTAGAGTAGGGGGATTAGAGTTGCCTTTTTGACATTTTCGGCCAAATCTTAGACTTTTCGTAACATACTCATATCTTTCGTTCTATTTGATATTTTTCAACGAAATTTCTTGTGTTTTATCTTAAAAAGGTATCTCTATTCATATAAAAAGTATGTGTTATTCTATTTTGTATGTATACGAAATTTCTACATTCTAGGTTATCAAAGAAATTAAAGAGAAAAAAAAAACATCACAATTTCACAATCAAAATTATTTTATTCATACTAAATGACCATATTCTTCAATTTTTTCTAAAATAATAAAATCTAATAGTGCTTCACTTTATTGTAGCATTTTAAATATTTTCCTTTGTGCAAGGGTATATTACAAATTTTGCACATCTAATCACGTTTCACTGCGCACTTTATGAGTATAACACACAAAAATGATTCCTCATGTCCCCTGACAGTCTCCTCGGTGAATCCGATTTGCAAATCTTGCTCCTAAATTTCGATGCAATCGTACAAGTTCGGCCTTTACCCGATGAATCGATACCTCTTTTATAAAAGTTTAATGTTTTTCTGTTTTCCGAATGAACTGAATTATAAACTACGAATGACTTAAATAAGGCACAATTTATAGGATGCATAGTCATTTTTTAGTCCATTTAACCGTTTTTCGTAAAATTGAATAATACGACAAGTACTGATCCGTGCGGTCTACGCCTATCATGTATTGGTTGGTTATAATCGGTCAAAATATTTGGCTTTAAAATGTTTATTTTGTCTTTGTCACTATTTTGACTCTCCATAATCTCGGCAGAGTGAATGGTGGACATGTAAAACACCGTCTTTTTTGGTTACCAGACTTCCTCTTTTTGATATTTTGTTTCCTTCTGAAAGTTGTTTCGTTATTTTATAATCAAACCATTTTTAGACGATTCTTCAGCTTATGATAGAACGTGCAGAAGATGGTTTGAAAAATTTGAAACAATTGATTTCGAGGCGAAAACTCACGTTCCGGACGGCCATCTTTGATCGACGACGACATTATCAAGACTATGATAGAGCAAGGTTCTCTGCTTCCCATAGCTAGGATTGGTCTGTAGGTATTTAAGATGGTTACTTAATCAGTTAATTGAGAAAAATTTTAACGATTGAGTCGTCATATGCATATCTCTGCTTGTTCGGTACATAAACGAACCTTTCTTGGATTAAATGATAACTGGTGATGAAAAGTGGATTACATACGAAAATATCGTGAGGATAAAAGCCCGAACAACCTTCCCCGCCGCTTTTAAGCCGCGGCTTGAACCTGAAGAAGAGAATGTTGTGCATATGGTGGGATACTCAAGGATCAATGCATTACGATCTTTTGAAACCTGATGAAAGGCTGGATTCTGAGAGATACTGTAAGCAAATGGATGATTTAAATAAAGCAATAAGAGAAAAGAGGCCGGTGATGTTGAATAGGCAGCACGTCATACTACATCATGATAATACCCGACCACATGTTGCTTTGGTGATTCGTCAGAAAATCGCAGAGCTACGCTGGGAAATTCTGTCACATTTACCATACTCCACAAATCACGCACCTTCCGATTATCACTTGTTTCTCTTTTTGCAGAACTTTTTACAGTAAAAAAAAGTTCAAAACTGAAACTAAAGTCAACGAAGCAATAGTTGAGTCTTTTTCTCTAAAAATAAACCATTTTTTAAAAATGGCATTTACAAGTTGCCATCGTACTGGAAAGAAGTCAGAGTGTATATTCTACAATTATTATTATTAAATGTTTGAAAATTGAGATATTTCTTTAGTCAACAAACTAGTGTTAATTCATAAAAATGGCTATTGATTTTTGGAAAAAGGCAGAGGCCAGCATCCGCCCTTAATTCTCCGCGTATTGTGCTATTTTTTTACAAATGGTCCATCTTGTCATCCTACAGCAGCCAAGGATGTATGGTTCTTAAGTGTTCCAATTCTGTTTTGATATTGCTGCTCAGCTATGTGGGGCATTTGTAGGCCAAGTGCGAACAATCTAAAAAGTGCCATAACTTACTATTTCAAGTAAGTTGTGGGTCTAACTTCCCGCTCTATTTTATTTGAAAAATAAAACTAATTTTTTTGGAATATTTAAGGTCCACGCAGCCCTACTTCCATTATTGTAAGAATGTATGTCAATTGCTTCCCCAATAAAAGTCAGGGGCATTTCGAAAAATACCCACCTTCAAAGAGTGCAATAAGGATCCTTTAGTGTCAGAAGATATCTAAGATCTAACAAATACACAGATTAGATTTTCGCTTCATAAAGGTACATAACAATGAAAATAATGCATCAAAGATTTCCAGATAAATATCTTATTTTCTATAAAGTGAATAAATATTATAAATTTTTGCAACAAGTATAATTAAACAAACTAAAAAAGAAAACATCAATACATAAGCTATTGTCAAAACACATTGCAGAAACTCTGAAAGCGAAGAAAATAAATTAATTGATTGTGGACTACGCAAAAAATGAGAATTTATAAATTTACCTTTGGACAGAAAAATTGATTTAGGGATTATCGTTATCGTGAATTTCTTAATCGGCATCGAATCTACAATACATGAATAAACTCCTGCTTCAACTTGACGAACTTTCACTAAGTATAACGTATCTAATAAATCCACAGCAATGTGATTTTCTTCTTCTGCAGTTCCAAGAGTATTCACTTTTCTTGTTAACACTTTCTCCTCATTAAGAACCCAGAGGATATCACTTGAATTTTCTGAACTGTTAAAAAAACGTGTGTTCATATTCAGGGAGGACAATTTCATAGCTCCATAATCAATGTCGCGGCCAAACTCACTCTGGGCATGTTAATCTTGTATCCGATCCTTCTCGCATATAAACACTTTGCTCATATTTATAGTCCACATCCACCTCTAATGCATCCGGTACGCAATCTTCGACACAACGTTCATATTCACTGAAGGGTGTTATGTTCTGAACAAAATGAGCGAAGAAAGGATAGAATTCTGGTAGCCATTTGGACTGTAATGGAAAGATGGGTGCGGATTGATCACTTTCATTAACTTTTAAGTATGGATATGCGATACGAAATCTGCGAGTATCAAATTTAAATGATCCGCAAAGACAATCTGACCAATTACTCCACTGCACACCCAAACTAGCAATTTGATCCTCGAGACTTTCTTCGTCGAGCTTTGAGGCGGCTATTTCGAGGATATTTTTATGATATTTATTCCATTGAGTCAAAGAACCACTTGGGAACTCCGAAACAGTTCGTTTTGTGTTCACCTGTACCAAGTAGTTGACGGTGGGACTTATTGGCAAGTCCTCAGCAATATCTTGGCGGCTAATGTTGCAACTGTATAGACCGTTGTGTTTAGGTTTAATTTTTTCTATACGCAAAGCATTGTTTTCAAGCAGTTCCATGTGTTTTTTGAACTTCTTGGATTTAGAATTAAAATGTTTATAAATTGGGTGAACGGCAGTTCCATTGAAGTCCACCAACGACCATGTCACATTGGCATCAACAGGCAGTTTTTCATTACTGAAACGATACATATATATTTGCATTTGTTTTCTTTTGTTAATCGATGATGTAAGACTTATAACCCTAAACGCAATGCTGATCTGAATTGACTTAAACTGGAGTAATTCCAAGTTTTCAAGAAGTTTTCAATATAAATCCTTCCCAGCAACAGCTCGAGCTATAATTTAAATATTCTTGACAGACAAGACGAGCTGTATCACAAAAGGAGATACATCCACGATATATGCAACCACGTTCATAATCATGCGACTAAACATTCGGGTCTTAAGCCTAATAATCAGCCGTAACTTCCATAGAGAAAATATACTGAAAATGTGGTCGATAGGAACATCAGCGTCGAGTTTTACTGCAGGTCCTTCAACTTCGGGATACATCTCATACGTAGAAGCCGTAAAGTGTATTCTTTCCATTACATCGTGCAATTTTTTAATCATTTTCCTTGAATATCATGAAGTTTATACTTTTTAGTTGACTTTATATTGTTTGAATTGTTGCCATAGAAAAACAGACGTGAATCGTACACCAATATTCAAATAGATAATTCAATTACAAATATGCTAAAGTCTCTTTAATTGCTATTCAGTTTTGCAAAAGAACCTAATAACTGTTAACTACAGTGTAAACTCTATATAACGACACTGAAGGGACTGTACATTTTATGGCGTTATAGAGAGTTGTCGTTAAATGGAGAGAAGAAAAATCAGAATTAGCAAAATAAAAAGTTTATTTTAGAGTAGTGTTAGTAGTTATGTACATAAAAAAGAATCTTATGCTATTGCGTATAGTCTGTTATTTCTGTCTGACGTCTTTTGCTGGACCAGTAATTTTGTTGTGTTTTTTTACTTATTTTATTCATATCTTGCGATATTGAGGCATCCTGGTGATAAAGGAAATCATTTTCCAATAATTTAGCTGCTTTCAGAGCTTCTTTAATGCTCGGCGGAGGCTCAGGCTCATCTGTTTCATCTTCATCTCCTTGCTCTTGATCCTCAGTTTTTCTCACTGAATCTAAAATTTCTTTGTCTGTGAGTGAAGCCGTGGTAAGCAGGCAGTCTACTTCGATGTAGGTTTGAAGATTTACCGTATTTCCTGCCGTGTTAAATTGTTGAATCCACTCAGTTAATGGAAGTTCGTCGTCACTATCAAACTCAGATTCTGTTTCCACCTCATCACTCGTAGAATTGATACAAAGTCCAGCATGTCAAAAAGAGTGCTGTATAGTTGTGGGTGTCACTTCTTCCCAGGCTTTAGATAAAAAATTTACTGCATGCAACATATTAACACAAGTTTTACCCTCAGACTTAACTAGCTCCATCAATAATTTCCTTCTGTAGTGACCCTTGAGGCTTTTGATCACACTCTGGTCCATTGGCTGTAAGACACTAGTCGTATTTGGAGGAAGGAATGCCAACTCGATGTTTAGAAGGTTTGATATAAGCGGGTGGGCAGGGCAGTTGTCAACAAGAAGTAAAATTTTTCGTCCTTTTAATTCTGCATCCCACTTTCGCACTTCTTCTTCAAAAAGTTGACTGGCCATCCAAGCTGATTTATTAGCTTTATACGTCACTGGAAATTTTTTAATGATCTCAAAACAGCGCGGATTTTTTGATTTGCCTATTACCATTAGCTTTTTTTTCTGTGCCATTCATATTAACAGCCACAAGCACCGTAATACGTTCCTTGGAAAGCTTTCCTCCCACACAGTTTTCCCCTTTAAATTTCAGAGTTTTATCTGGCGTCAACTCATAGAAAATTCCTGCTTCATCAGCATTGAAAATGTCACTTGGGGCGTATTTTTCTGTGAATTTTGACCGCACTCTATTAATCCAATCGTGAGTCATGTTCGTATCAACACTTCGTGCTTCCCCACTTATTTTACCATAGTTGATATGATGACGTTGCTTGAATTTTCCGAGCCATCCTTCGGATGCTTTGAAAGAAGTTAAACCAAGTTCTTCAGCAAAATTCTCCGCGTTAGCTTTCACGAGCGGTCCCGAGATAGGCATATTATTCTGGCGCTGCTGGTGAAACCATGATAGTATAGCTTGATCCAAATCTTTGTATTTAGGTCTCTTTAATTTTTTGGAAGATTTCCCCTAGCCCTCAGCTTGGAGAATTTTTTCGTTGTTTTTCCATATTGTAGACACGGTAGAGCAACTAAATCCAAAGCGTTTGCCAACATCACTTATCTTCTCTCCCGTTTCTATTGCGCGTATCAGTAAAACTTTTTCGTCAATACACAGTGATTTTCTTTTACTAGCCATGTTTACAGCTTGAAAGTTTGTAAGCAACTGGGAATAATGATACATAGATAAGGTATAGATGATTCATGATTCCTACTTATTAGTCATGGTCAAAAACAGTCTACACGTGCAAGCAATCCGAATTTGTAAACAAAAGAATTAATTTCTTAGAAAGTTCGGTATGCATGATGCCGACAGTATAGTTTATTGCGGGCTAGGATAACAAAGCAACAAAAAAACGTACGCAGCTGCGCAGTTTTTACTAATTTTAGCAACTTAAAAGGTACTTTTTACTATTCAATTGTTGTCGTTATTGAGAATGAGTGTGATGATATGTAGAGTGTATCATTGTATGGTAGACAAGTTAAACCAACCAAAGTCGATTAATTTCGACGCTTTAGAGAGTTTGTCGTTAAATCGAGTGACGTTACGTGTAGTTTACACTGTATTACCAATATTCCTATCAGGCCATCTCCTACTAGACTGAATTCAGTCTTTTTGTACCATCACGATACTAAGGACATGCTTAAAAGAAGAGAAATTTGTTATCAGGAAATGCTTTCGCTTTAAAAGATTTCCCTTCCTTCATTCTTCCTACTTTCTTTGACTTCTCGTTATATCCAACAATCGAATCTAAATTACTAATGTATGCAAACATACTTATGAAAATGTTACTAGCTTTGTCCTTACAAGAATAAGTCGGAATTGAGGAAACGTCCACACTATTAGAACTGAAAAATTACTTGTTTGGATGCACATTGTAGAGATAGGATTTCGAAGAAATCAATACTTCAATTGAAAATTTTCAAAGTGGAACATTTTTTAAGTGTCATTTGTTTTAATACATTTGTCGTGTCCTTTTTTATTTATGTCGCAGACGAGCAAAGAACGTATACGCACATGTGAGAAATATTCTGCTCACCGAAGGAACTCAATTATTTGCTTATTTCATTAATGATGGAAAAAGTTTTACGCAAATACATAGAATGTTATGTTTTAAACGTTTTCCTTGCTCATCATTTTTTATCAAAAATAATATGAAACTCTATTCCAGATTCTAGTCAAATAATAAATTAGTTCCATGTTACTATGACAGCTTCTACTTTATTATCAAATCAGTTAAGGTATGTGGAATAAGGTTGCTTTAAAACGATGCTGTGCTTATGTGGGTCATGTTTGTTTTATGCAATTTTTGCAAGTGAAATTATATTGCAGAAAAGAACGTTGAACAACCTGTGAAATTATTTTGACGGTAGGTCGTATTGCAGACTAATCTTGCGAAGATGTCTGACCGATTCAGAAAGAGTGCTTATCAGGTAGTTACTTAAGATTCTGAAGAATTAATTATAACTCGATATCACATGCGTTAACAATAACATATAGATAAAACATATCCCCGTTAAAACGTATCCCTTGCTTCCCTTACTGGTTTTGCGTCGTTAATTGTTATATCATCTCCTTTTATGATAATGTTCTCGGCTATGGCTGATCTGAAGTTGTTCAGCTTTCCTTTCTTTTTTTGCTGCTTCCGCTTCACTTATGTGCTCTCTCATCCTGGTGTTTATTAAGCGTCTTGTTTGCCCGATATAGACTTCTTGACATTTCGAGCATTCAATTCTGTAGATTCCTGACCTTTCGTGTGGCTGTCGCTTGTCCTTTGTGGATTCCAGGATGTTTTTTAAGTTGTATTTGCTGCTGGACTCTATAAGTTGTATCAGTTTGTATTCTTTGAGGGTGTTTCTCAGTTGCTTTGCGATGCATTCATTACATGTTATAGCCTTCCAAAAAGTTGTTTCTTGGCCTAGAGTGGTTAACGTTGATCTGTCCTTTATTTTTCTGCGTTGCACGATTTATTCCGCTATCCTCCTTATTGTTGATGGGTTAAAACCATTCAACTTAACTGTCTGTACAATATACTCCATTTCTTTCTTTGTTGACACCGCACTTAATGGCAAGTCTATCATGCGGTTAATCATTGCCCGTTATAGTGATGCCTTAGTTTGTTGCGTGCGGTTCGAGGAGCAAGGAATTGGTCTCTGCGTGTGGGTTAGTTTCCTATAAACTGCGAAGCTAAGGCAGCCATCCGTTCTTGATACTAGTGTATCCGGGAATGCTAGCTCTCCGTTCTTTTCCTCCTCAATTGTGAAAATGATGTTCTTGTGTGCTCTGTTGAGGTCCTACAGAACTATTGAAGACTTCTTTTTTTGACGTACGCAAATATATCATCTACATATCTTCTCCATACCCTTGCAAGTTTATCCTTTTCCATGAGCTCCCTCTCCAGCCTGGTCATAAACATATCCCTGAGGAATGGTAAGAGCATGTTTCCCATCACGACTCCTCCTTTGGGTTTGTAGAAGCTCCATTTGAACATAAAGTAGTTCTCAGTCATACATTGTTTGCAAAGTAGGATGTATAGTCTCGTTTTTACTTTTCAAGCTTGGGAATCGTCCTGTGTTAGCAGCCAGTCCTCAACGTAACCTAATGTTTCCATTACCGGTACACTGCGAAAAAGGGCTCTCACGTCGAACGATACCCTTACCTCATCGTCTGCCGGCGGACCATATGAGAGTAGGTTTTCTATGAATGCTTTGCTGTTCCTGACGGAGCCACTTGCTGCTGGCTTCATTTGCTTGAACTCTTCTTGAAAGCTTCTGAGTGGTTGAATTCGTGGCAGATATTATTTCTCTCATTTCGTTTCCCTCCTTGTGGACTTTCGGTAAACATTTAAGCCTTGATACCGTGGGGTTGGAGACCCTTACTTTCGACAACTCCCCAATTAGCAGATTGCAGCTTTTAATCACATGTTCAACTTTGTTTATTGAATCCTCCAACGGGTTTCGGAGTTTGGGGAAATTGCCGTTGTTTAGCTTATCTGAAATTGTTTCTTCGTATTTTTCTTTGTCCATTACGGCGACTGAGTTTCCTTTGCCGGCTTTGATGTAATAAACCGATTTCTTCCTTAGTTCCCGCACTTTGCTTTCCTCCAGATATTGCGTTCGCTACGTCCTTCCTCACTAATTCTTTACTCGTTTCTGGCAGTTTGCTTATTGCTGCTTCTATTTCTATGATTCTGTTCTCCGTTGGAATCCTCTTTGGTTGAATCGTCTAATTGAGTATCATGTTGAGCAGTCTCATATCCTCTGTTGAAAAACTCACCGTTGTCTTTTAGATTAGCAGTTCATGAACTTCGTGAACCTTGAAGTTTTTGGTGTTCTTTGCCGCCATTTCTTCCCACTGCTTTAACTTCTTCTCATGTGTCCTGGGTTTTTTGGCCCTCTCACATTGGTAAGCTCTGTCTGCATTCTCTAGCATGTCCTCCATATCCCTCATGATTCTTTCTTCAATCTCAGGTAACATTTGTAGGTTCTGAAGGTGATTTCTTTTAATTTACTGTAAAGGTGCTTGGTACTTATTTTAATCAGGTTCCTTTTCACAATCTTTTTATTGGGCCGAATTTACCGAAAATTGAATTTATAGGTTAAATATATTTTGCGAAAATAGAATCAATAACAAATTTTTTTTGCTTCTTGTAAGCATTGAGGACGGGCCCATTTTTTATAACTTTACCAGTAAATTTAATTTAGGTTAATTTTTTATCAAATATAGTTGATCTGATGCTCTTCCGCAATGAACATCGCAAACACACATATTCCAAAATGACGGAGGATCTACAAAAACTTCCATTAGCGGAAAACAATAATTCAAAAATCAACAAAATCTGGATTATGATTCGATGAAGAAGGAAAATACTCTCAATTTAAAGTATTATATTATATTTTTATATTTCATATCAAAAATTCTTTACTATTGAAATAAAATGCCTTGGGTCTGAAGAAGTGGAGGAAGTTTGTCAAACAGATTAAGAGATTTTTGGTAAAAAACGGCATCTAAAAGAAAGTTTAAGATTAGGGAAATTTGTGACTAAGATTAATAGTAGTGGTTTGTTTATTGATCTCAGCAGAAGAAAGAGCTGAAGTATAGATAAAATAAATCGAAACCTAATCACAAAATCAAGGCTTAATTGCCATTAACCATGATTATTTCTGATGAAAAAATCTTCATTTTTCCTAAATGGACAGCAGTGTAATAGTCTGTCAATGGCTGTCTAGTTTGAGTTTAAAAGCATGCTCTTTCAGCCTAGTAAACATAGAGTTTCTTCCTGACATTAATTGATATTCATCAACCAACGACCCCTATTGGATCGCAGTGATTTACCAGTTTTCATTGAGGATCCCTAACTTTTATACTAAATACTATACTACTAAATATTGAACCCAGTTATTACATGCGCTTTAAAGGACAACGTCACCGACAATTCGACGGAAGAACCGCGATAATCCCTTAAGGAGCCGTAACCCTTTAAGTCGGTCCATCCATATGGAAGGGCGCTTAGCTCCTTAGCTCCTGAAATTAACTTTACCTTACCTTACCTTAGTTACTGGAATGAGTTGTAAGGACATTTTATACAGTAGTTTTTTGTATGCCCGGCCGCCGAGATCTTCGTTTTAGTGTTTTTGCTATGAGCATTGGGACCGCTGAAACTCAAGCTTCCATCGGGTGCACTAATCACAATTTAAACCAGACATACTACTTGCGACAAACGTTGAGAAATTTATGGAATTTTTTTTATTGATTTATTGAATTGATTGAATATTATATGGGTAAAAGACATTGGAAAAATTAATAAGGGAAACGTTATGTTACCACAATTGACATTCAAGTTCAAGAAAATGCTTCTCTGTAACATAGGCAATTTGATATTCTATTCCAAGGTAGATACCAGTTGGATTATTACTATCAAAACATTTTCTTTCAACACGTTCACAACAGCCCGGAACCGAAAATATACCAAACAAAAATTTTAAAAGTCCAACAAATAACATTTTAAAAGATCCGACATATATAAAAATCCACTAAATATTGACATAAAATCAGATAAGTTATTCTGCATGGAATGTGGACTACTTTGTTGTTATTTTTTCGTAATTTCAATCTATTACATTTTAAATTGAATCTTATTAAACTATTACAATATTCAGTTTTGTTACTTTTGACATCGTTTCTGCTGCAGGACTTTTCCAAATTTTCATTGATGAACACAAAGTCTAAAAATATTAATATATTTTTGGTGGCTACAATCTGAACAGGGCCTTCATTGCATAAAGGTATATAGGTATAAAGGAGGTATAAAGGAAGAACGGTATATTGTATGTCAATCAGGCACCCCTAAAAGGAATAGTTCAAAACCGCAAAAGAATAATTTGTAACTTTGAACAATTTTGAGTTGATTCAAGCATATAGAAAGAATCACTCACACCCGCAACCCTTTGGTCAAGCGTAGCTACTAACGAGTGCTAACGCTTCAAAGAAACTCTCAATCTATATGCGGTTAAATACACATTAACATTCTCGTAAAATTTGTAGCCATACCATCAACATAGTACCGTCAACACTGGTTAATGCTACGTAGGGTGTAACAGCTGCCAAGCGTTTTAAGGCTAGTTCGGTTTGCCATTTTATCATGAATAGGTTGACGCCTGAGCAGCGTCTGCAAATTGTGCAGATTAATGTCGTCCCAAGAGCAAATTATTGCAGATCCTGAATTATGTAAGCAAAATTTGTTCAGCGATGAGGATCGTTTGTGGTTGAATTGCTACGCTAATAAACAAAACTAACGCATCTGGAGTAAATAGTAATCACAGTGGTTATATTATCACCGTTACATCCGAAGAAAGTCACTGTTTGGTGCGCTGTATGGACCGATGGAATCATTGATTCATATGGTTTCAAAAATGCTGCTGCCAACATGACATGACAGTCAATGGTGACCGCTATAGAGTTATGATCAGACTATCTCGTTCCGGAATTTACTCGCCATAATGCAGCGGATCTGCGGTGTAAACTGTATGATGTGACATGTCATACAGCTCATGTAACTACCGACTTTTTGAAAGAAGAATTTGATAAATACATGATTTCTCGTTTGGGACCTGTGAAATGTGCTGCAAGATTTTGTGATTTAACATCGCTGAACTATTTATAATGGAGGTATATCAAATGACTCGTTTACGTTGAGACGCTTGATCATTTGCAAGACACCCCTCGTTTAGATATCCTACGCACCATACGTGGCGCCCACATACCTGAAATAATTTTTAAATAAAAATCACAGAGAATTATCTTTCGAATAAAACCGATTTCATGGCATTTATCGGTATTTTATTCCATTTTAATTTAATTTAGTTCGATACCTTTAAAAAAACCTTATGTTAATCGAGTTTTCACATTTATGATTATTTCTTGATCAAGATTCGTGCTCATTATGTTAAAATCCATGCAAGGATTAGATCGCTGAAAAAACTGTAATAAATAAACTTGCTGTTGATGGAACTGCTAACAGGTATGTTTACGCAGATAACGAAGATCATGTGGCTGCGGTAATTACCATTAGTTGCCTAGTTCTCATACATTTGAAATCTGCGAACGCGGAGAATTGAGACATGGATTAACGGCAGTTAGGGGTGGTCACTATCATTAAATTAAAGGCGTTTATAAAAATAACTAGAAAGGAAACATTCGCTAAAGTTTTATTTTTATCGTAACCTGCATAAATTTCTAGTGACTTTGCTGATTTTTGCGGTTAGTGCTAAGCTGAAACTACTGTGAGATTAATTCTAGCTCTGTCAGTTTTCAGCGAGACATGGATACTTTACCTACCTCCATAATATCGGGAGTAGAAGACAGAAAGTTATCGACCACCCAATGAAAACTCAATATCTTGCCTGAAAACTCATAACAAATCCAAGAATCATAGCTGCCAACTAAATTTGTACCTGGGACTTGTTGTATAGAAAGCGTTTATTCTAACCAAAAGATTATAAGTACTACAACTGCACTGTATATCATCTACCACCTGGACTAAGTCTGCTTCACATTGAAGGACGTAACACTTAATTGAAGCACTATTACGACGATTGTTTAAGTCTCCTTTTCGTTGTACATAGTAATGATTTAATCAGAAACGAGAGTAGTTAGAAATCGGATAGTCAGATTATTCTACTGAAACGTTCAAATATTTTCAATTTAGGCTGTATCATTTGACAGTTTATTCAAACAAATCAAAATTGAAATATTATTTTGAGTTTTCCATAAACGAGTAATTTACCTGAGAAAATGAAATTTTGAAACAGCAGTGATCGCGCTTTCCAGGAGAATAATGATGGCTATAAACAGTAACTTTTCGTGCGAAAAGTAAAGTGTAATCTCAAAACATGGGACACGTATTATTATTTTCTACACTACACTTCTATAATAACTGAAACAAGTTGTAGCGACTTTTTGTTAACTTAGCGAAACTCATGTTTACTCGTTAATTCAGGATATGGACAGAAATAATTGATTTCAACTTTGCAGAACAAAAACTCTCAAATTGAGGCAATAAAGTCGTGTAAATCGAAAGGATAAGCAAGCAAAGCAGAATAAGTTAGGAACGCTTATCATAAATGTCACAATAGAAGTGGCAAATCACAATGATAATGCTCTAGGTAAAACTAAATCATGCTATCATGTATTTTATTTAACGAAACCTAGACATTTTTAAGAATCATATTCATATGTATCTGATTCTTATAGTTCTTATGTGTACGAATAAATAAATAAATAGAGTATACATGTAAATGTAACAAATGTTTTAAGCAGTTTGTTTGCATTTGATTCACACGTGTTACGTTTTAAGTTTGGATAGATAATAACGAAGATAATGTTTACTCGCATTATGTTGAGCTAATCGTTTTGTATTCATCCAAGTAATTCGGAAAATTCATCCAATTAATTCGGCAAATAATAACACAAATGCTTACTTGTAAGTACATACGTGTATTTTTGTTGAAATATAGTCTTTTATACTTGAATTATACATTTTAAGGATTTGATTTGAAGTCTAAATCACCTTAAAATCTGAAATGTTGAACTCATGTGGTCGCACCAACTATGTCAATCTGGGTAGGGTTCGTTAATACATTAAATTTGATAGATAATTTGATAGATGATAGATAGATAATCTATAATAAACATGTTTTGTTCTATCTTATCAATGTGTATACACATTAGTTATTTAGGTATCGCATTTAGGCGGTATTGCTATTAAATAACGAGACTGCTTATGGAAAAGAGTTCCATACAACAATTATGTACAATTGAATGCTTGCTTTCACCATTCCCAAGCTTTTTTGTTTTCTTTTAGTCAAAGTAATGCTGGAAGTCTTCTTTTGTTAGAGCATTTGGAAGACCACTACAACTTTTTTCTAATTTTCGCTTCATCTCTTCCATCGACTCAACCGGTTGCGTTTTTAGGCTGACTTAATCTTCGAAAAAAGGAAAATGTCGCAGAGTGTTAAATCAGGCAAATACGGCTCGTGTTCAATGCTAACTAATAATTCACCAGCTAACGATCATGTAGGTTAACTGATGCTTCACAGACAGCGGGGTCCTCGTTAAAGACACAAAGCATTATTTCCACAACTCCGGCCGTTTCTTACAAACTCGCTCCCGCAGTTCAGCCAATATTCAAAAAAAGGGGTTTGGTTTACAGTTTGATCCTGCTAATTCATTCAGTCAACACAACGTGGTTGATGTTGCTTTAAAAAACGATAAGAATACCTTTTAACTTTGATTTCGACGTCCTTACTTTTTTAATTTTTGATGCTGCAGATCATTGATTGCGGTTTGCTAGTGCTATGATTGCCGCTTAGTTTCAAAATATTGCGAAAATTCCTGGTTTTATTGTAAGTAATGATATTTTCTCTAGATTTAAGCTCCTCGTATAACGTCTTAAGAAATTGTGAAAAAATCTATAAACCCACGAGCTTTTGTTCTGGGGTGCAATTTTTTGTAAGCAATTTTGCATAGAATCTTCTCATGTTCATTTCGCACTTTGAACTTTACAGCCTCAGAAATCATCCTGAGTATTCGCATCTTTGCGATCTCTGCTCAAAATTTCATTTATATGGTCACTGAATAGAAACCGAGACAGGTCAACCTGAACGTTCATCATCTTCGGTGCTCTCTTGGAATTTAGAAAACCATTTATACCATTCAAAAAGATGTACACAATATTCTCACCATAGGACTCTTGCATCAACTTACCAAACTCATTCGCTGTTTTATTTTTACTTAAAAAGAAACTTTACACTGATTGGCTGCTCCACACTATCTTTCTAACCTCTAAAGAAAAAACACAACTTCCGTGACAAAAACATTTTTTATTCCTTGAACAAAAGATACCTCTAGTTTTTCACTGTTGCATTTGTTTTCCCCTAAAATTTTTGGTATTTCCATAGCCCAAGTACAATACGAGGGTGTTTTGAAAGTTTCCGACCACAACGTAAAGACGGCGACACTCGACAATCAATGATAGTAACTGTAGTTGTGCATCTTTTGATAGTTACTCAGCAAAGGTTCAGCCATTTTGGAAGAGCAGTTTTTAGTTCAGAGTGAATCGATATGGGAATTTTATGAAAATTCGAACAAAATGAGTATAGAGATGTTATTAAATTTTCGTTATAGGCAATACGCCTACGCAAATCAAAGATGAGTTTGACTCTGGGTATTGAAACTCTGCGCCATCATTTACCACAGTGACATTTTAGTCAGACAAATTTAAACATGACCGACCACGTCAACAACTATGTCACCACTACGTAAAAGCCAACTCCGGGTTATTTTGTTTTTTGGGATAGTCATGGAGTTATCTTAATCGATTAGCTTCAGAAAGGAAAAACTAATGCAAGAGCATAATATGCATAACTACTTGCCAAGCTGAAGTAGAAATTGTGGAAAAACGACCAAATTTGCAGAAAAATAAATTCCTGTTCCACCAAGACAACGCGCCGCCTCACTTCTCAACGGTTATATGGCGAAAATTCACAAATCCTGGTTTGAAGTGCTTGGCCATCCGCCTTACTCACCAGATCTAGCCACAAGCGAATTCTATTTGTTCTCTTATCTAAAAGCTGTGCTCGGAGAACAGACATTTACGTCAAATGAGGAGGCAATCACTTTCGTGAGCAATTATTTTGCAGAGAAAAACGCCGAATATTATTTGGACGGGTTAATGAGATGCGAGCATCGCTCCGATAAATGTGTAGAGTTACAAGAAGATTATGTAGAAAAATGAAAAAAAAATGGAGATGGAGAAAAAATGTCTTGTATCATTGTTAGGTCGGAAACTCGAACATACAATGTTAACATTTATTACAAACTTTCTGATTAGATTTTATTTTTTGGTCTTCCATTCCAAAATGCTATGTTTTTAGTTTTGACAAATGTATATTTCGGGTTCGTAGCTGGTTCAGTGTCAATTTTTCCTAACTAACGGTATTTGACCAAAACCAGTGGAAGTTTCTTCCGATTGGTAAATTTCCTCTCATTTTTGATCCGTTGAAATTAGCCTTAGCTTAATTCTTCGAAAACTTTCGCATAAAATCGCAATACAAAACACTAACATATAAAACTTTATGTAATATTAAATACAATATAACATAAAATACTTGCGCTTTTTTTATTTCTCGCGCTAAAAGTCGACCGAGAGTGTTAGCACTGTAAGTAAGTGCGGGATGGTGTAACAATTATAAAATGCGTCCTCAAATCGCTTGGCCTCTAAATTGGTTATTTTTTATTCCGAAGCTTAAAATCAAACTTGACCTCAGTAAAGGATAACATTTTATTTCACAATTTTTCGATATGTTAATAGAAATTTTATAAGAGACACCTTTAAAGTCTTAAAATAAAACCAATGAAGTCTCATTAAAATATTCTTAATTTGCACAAAATAAGGTAAGTGTTCATTATCCTAGTTTCGCTTGTTTGAAATTTTGAAGGAATTAAGCTCAATTTTGGGGATGGGAGTGAATACCTTTTTCTAAATCAATTAGGAGTAATAAGCTAAATCATTTCACGGAATTAAATTGTCAGAATTTCGTATATGTGAAACGTAGATATGAAATCAGTCTAAATTAAAATTTAATCAAGGACTTTATTCATATTTTGGAGTTCGAATGAAATATCAACTAATGCACCACTATTTAGAAGGTACCATTAGCTTAGAGCTAAAACAACCAACGTATGAAAAATATGAGACATATTTTGGATTTTCTTTGGAGACATCAAATAGTTAGGTTTTAAATAAAATTTGCTAAAAATATCCAAATACTATTTCATTTGTTTTTGTGGGATTTCAAATAATTTTACTAAAACTAGAATAGCAAGTGAAGGAACAAACGGTTTTAGTATATTTTACAATAAACTAATATTGACTTCTCATGGTACTGGAAAAAATGCTCAGTAATATCAATTACTGCCAAACAAATGAATGTTTAACCAAATGGTATTGCGCAAATCCACGTGAATTTCTTGTAGAGCATCACCTATAAAAACCGAAGGTCCGGATGAATTCCTTCGCAGTGTGCTTAATTAGGTTTTTTAACCATGAAGGTTTTCGTTTTGTTACTGAGCTGTGCTTTTGTAGTGTTTGAAGTTCAATCACAAACATCCAACTATTGCCTTCGAACCTTATGTCAAACAGGAATCCATGTTGCTTGCGCCAATCGTAATGTACCTTCTGTCAAAATTTAAATTGGTAAAAAGTTATTGAAAAACATCCTTTTCTTCAGGTGTTTGCAACAAATTGTCCAAGGGATGCTAAACTAGTCACCAACGGAAATTTCCAGGTTAACCTGGTGAATGAGCATAACCGGCTGAGAAATGAGCTTGCTTTAGGTAATACTGGTTCATATGAACCCGCCATGCGTCTGGGTACAATAGTAAGTGCGAAAATATAATGTAAACTATATTGTTTGAACAAATTATCGAATTTTCAGATCTGGAACGCTGAATTGGCAACGCTTGCACAAATAAACGTTAAGCAATGTGTTCTAGGCTATGATGATTGCCGGAATACAGCTCGCTTTTCAAGAGTTGGACAGAACGTTTACACGGTCGTTAAGACAGGTCCTTACAACACCACAGAATTGGTCATAGAAGCTGTTCAGGCTTGGTTCAATGAGAATGCTGTCATGGCTGTGGCCAACGTTGCTGCATATACTGCTGATGATACATAGTAAGATCATGTGGATTTAAAAAAATTCCTGCGAGCTCATGATTTCGTTTAATTTTCAGTCGTAATTTCGCTCAATTAGCGTTTGATAAAGTCACATCCATTGGATGTGCTATTGTGGAATACACTGTAGGCACAACCAAGCAAATAAAACTGACTTGCAACTACAACTCTTCGCCGGTGGCTGGGGATGCTTTATACGTTGAAGGATGTCCCCTTTCGCAATGTTTGACCGGAAGGAACAACGTTTACATTGGACTTTGCAGTACATCGGAAGTTATTGATCCGAATCCTTAGTTTTGCATACAACTCTGAGTTACAATTATAGATCAAATAAACTTTTGAAACTTTTTCATTGTCTGATGTGAAAAAATTAGAGACTAGATACAAAATGTTTAGGGTATGCAAACATGAATTTTTCGTTTTCAACTAAACCACATTTTCGTTTCCATCAAGATCAATGCAATAATTCTTAGTCATCAAATTTTCAAAACGACTTGTTGGGAAGACACGATTGTCACCTTTAGGTTCATTTTTTTAGCAATGGTTTAATGTCCTCCAGATATCTTACTTCGCCCAAATACATTCAACCTATCTACAACCTTGCCTTACGTATAATAAAAGAAATCACTGGATTGTGCCCAACCAAAGTAGAATGTTACTTGTTATAAAACTTACTTGCTTTAGTTTTTTTTTAATGTTCTTGTCGACTAATTTCTTTTTTTACTTATTTTAAACCTGATTATAATTGCTTTTTCTTTTTTTCATCAGTTCTACAAATCACTAGATTCTAATGCGAAATACTATTCTGAAATAAAAATTAATAGTCTAACACAATGATTCGTCGGATATAAACGACCAAACAGAAAACATATTTACATGCTTTGTTTGCTTTTCACTAAAAGAATAACGCTACGCTTCTTGCATGAGACTTAGCACCACTTTTGCTGATTTCTTTTTGTTTCTCGTAAAACCTGTGTTTGCCAAAAACTTCAAACCGCGACTATGTTCACACAAAAAGCGACCGTAATTTTTCAACTTATCCAATTCTTTACGCCTTTGCTTAAAAATGCTATTTCATGCTCACAAGTATAATAACCACCTATTGGTCATATACAAAAACAGCGTACGTATTAACAAGTGCAAATACTCTTGGAAGGTGTAATATAAACCTTCAAAGAACTCCGGAAAGCTTCTTCCAGACATGGAGAAAGAACCGATAAATCTACCCAAAACCTTAAATATGTCTTTTTCTTATAAAGATAACTTTTTAACCAGTCACTTTTTAGAATCACAGCATTCCTCCAAGCAATACACAAAATACTCAACGGAGCTTATGGTTACCCGGTCAATCCAGAACCTACTGATTTGTAGTTGTTTCCAAACGGAGTCGCTGACTTCAGCAACACTTTCACCACGACGTCCTCCCTGCCACATCACTTTTCTCTGTTCTCCAATCAATTTTGTCAAACCAAAAAAACTATTTCGAATGTCGTATGTTCTAGACCCAATCCCCTAGACGCCATCATTGTGTGAATCCTCTAATATTTGAAAACCCTTTTCGTCATTCAAAGCTATATAGTTAAACACCCGACTTTAGATGAAATTTTTCAATATTTTCTATTCACTCCATTCAACCGACCAAGCTCTCCTTATCCTCGAAACAAACACCTGTTCTAACCTAAACCTGTTCTAATTACAACTCGCCGCCTACCGCCAGACATCCGTTAAGCCCTTGGCACAGTATGGCAAAACGGTCTGAATAACAAAATGTTCATCACTGTCCACTTTTATCCTCACTTATTTAAACCAATCCACTCGTTCCTTACCGAATGAACACCCTGGGTCAAAATCAACGACAATCTGTCCAATCGCTTCTCAAACTAATCCGGAATTCCACAAGGGTCTGTTTTTTCTTCACTCCTGTTCACAATATATACCAGCACGCTAAGCTCAAGCCTCACTATAGCCCGATCTACAACATCCAATACGCCGATGACATAATCAACACTTCAAATCAAATCAACACAACACACTGCCTCTCGAAACACTAAATAAAAATTTTCATTCTTCAACTCTTCCTTCAGCCGAAGGATGCTTCAACTAAATCCTATATGTGCGAATCCATCACCATAAAAGGAAGTGCTCGACACTCCAAACAATTCAGAAATTATACACGTTTTCCACACTTGAAAATAAGCCAATCCAATATTCTATTATCAAACCAGGTAACCTACCTTGGAGTCATAATTAACCAACAACTGTCTCATGTCTAACCCAAAAAAAATGCAACTAATGTATTCAGAGCTCTATTCACACTTATGTTAGAAGTTCGCCCCTCGCCCTAAAGATCATCATCGTATGTTACCTCACACTAATCCACTCTATCCTCATTTTTGCTTCCTTTTTGGAGCTAATCTATCACTAGCTCAAGGAGAACGCCTCCGTATTAAGGAGCGTTTGATTCTCCGTCACTCTGCCAACATGTTTTCAGACATGAAGACTCCTACCACTTCATCAACAACGAATCCCTCTACAACCAAGCAACAGTTCTTCGCATTGACGATTTCCTCATCACACACGTCCTTCAAACACTATCGAAATGCATCAACCGGCCAAATTCTATCGTCTAATGTCTCGACATTACCGGCCACCGCCATCTTTCAAATAAAACACTATTTTCCTCAACTATTCTGAATGCTCCATTCTAGAGGCAGCCATTTTGCTCATACAATAGAATCCTACACTTTAACTCAACACGAAATTTCAATAGAATCTACTAAGAGTCCCAATAAAGTAAATGAAAGCCACCCTCTTCTTTTCCCTAAATTTCAGTAGTTAATGCCATGTCATTAATTTTTTCTTTTTTTGTATTTCCGAATATATGTATATATTAATATATCTATTTATAAATATCCTTAATGGTAAATAGTCTAGATTCAGCAAATAATTTCGCTTTCCTTTAGATTAAACTTATAGAAAGACGATTTTCGTTCAATAAAAACTCTAGTTACTACGCCTGGAATAACATTAAATTACAATATTTGTAGAACAATTCCTCAAGAATTCACAACGTTGATGTCAGATTCCAACACTTATACACATACATAACAGTCAAAAGAAAGTAAACACGTACTTTTCATCTTTAAATTGTTACATTACAAAGCTATTATTGACTTGCGATAAAAAGTAATGTTAATGAGTTTACTACTAAACCATTTAGAGATTGATTACTATTAAACATGAAATCAAAACAAGAGGCAACATTGCACAAATCGCACAAAAGTGGAAATGCATTAGATTTTACGCATAAAAAAAAAGTAAACAGTGGTAACACTTACTTCGATTCTTTTATATTTCGGGGAAGAACCTTAACTGTTGGTGACAAATTTGTGCTGTTCGTGTACTTTACTTCACCAAAAGTCGTTTTAAGTGCATTTGTTCTGATTAATATTAAAAATAAAGACGTAAAAGATAGTAGTTTCACTATGGGAAAGCAAACATCGCCTGATACTCGGAAAATTATAATAGACTTAAAAGAAAAAGGTAAAACCTCGCGTGAAATTGTCGAAATCGTGGGCAGAAACCACTGCACAGTAAAAAAAATTATTGATAGTATGCCAACATCATCTTGTTGAAGATGTACCTAGATCTGGACGCCCAAAGCGGCTTAGTGGTACTGAAGTTAGAGCTGTAGTAAGAGAAGTAAGGGCATATCCAGCCTCAAATGCAGTTAAATTGTCAGAAGACATAACGCAGGCATCAGGCAAGCCAGTAAGTGCTAGTGCAGTCAGGAGCGGCAACTGGTGTTGGTAATCTTGTTTTCATTGACTCAACAATGGACAAAATGGATTATTTAGCCATTTTGAGAGACAATGTTGCCCCTAGTGTAGAAAAATTAGGCTTGTCTCGAAATTGGATCTTTCAACAGGACAACGATCCAAAGCATACGTCCAAAGTTGTGAAGGAGTGGCTACTGTACCGGACTCCTAAGACACTTGATCATCCGCCGCAGTCCCCAGATCTTTACCCGATGGAGCATCTGTGGGAATACTTTGACAGAAAAGTGAGACAAAGGGTCATTTCAAGCAAAGTCGACTTTCGACTTAAAGAAAGTTATAAAGGAAGAATGGAGCCAAATCTCTCCCGATGTTACAAAAAAACTTGTCGCGTCGATGGCTAGAAGACTAAATGAGGTGCTTAAGTCCAAAGGAAAAAAAACGAAATATTGAAAAATTAAAAAAAATCCACTTTTTCTATTGAAGTTCTGTTTTGTTTTGTTTGCTGTTTACTTTTTTTTTGACGCGTGAAATTTGGTCTTTTTTTGATTAAAGTGAATTTATCTTTGTTTTGTATTACTTTTGTTCAATGTTTATGTTGTGATCAGTTTTTATTAAATAATTCTTTAATTCCTTATACTTATTTTTGATTTTGTCTTAATTACTTTTTTTTAATAAAATTCTTAATACAAGTATCTAAGGTGTTTACTTTCTTTTGACACTCACAGTATATACGTCTGTCATACTTATCAGCCAAAACTGTCAGTTAGCAGTTTTTACAGGATGACACTTGCTTCTACACTTCTGGCAATAACTTTTACCAGATTATCTGCAACACACGAGGAAATGCTGGGAAAAATGTTTCGATACTTCTACAGGTGAAAAATTGAAGTCCAGGTTAAGTAAACTATGTTCTACAATATTTTTTAGAAGAAAACTCAAGTCCAACATGCTGCCTCATAGACCCATAATCTGCCAAGACCAAATCATTCCCTGCTCCGAAGATCTAACCTCATGAATGCCGCCCATGTGTCTTCGGAATAAAATCCTCATCCTCAAATTAGGCATCCAACTAGTAACTGGAACCAAGATTGCAACAGAAAATAACTAATATTAGCCCTGTAAACAACTCCTTGATTTTTTCAACAAATCACTTTCTGGTCTTTAAAATCAAAAGAAAAAACTTGATCATTTGTCCTTGCCTAGGGATCTGCCTAGATTCAAAATTGTACAAATTAGCTCAAATATTAGAAAAATTAGTTTAGAGTTAGATGTAAGCCTAGCAGAGGTTCTTGTCAAAATATTCTTCTTGATCCGGTTATTAATATGAATTAGATATATTATAATTAATACATTCAACCGCGATTTAAGTATAATTTTAAGTTCCGCTGATTTGTTTTCCTCCGACGGATATATTTTTTTTTTCGCTGTGTTCGGAAAACAAAGGTTCCGAAAGTATTGGCCCTCGCTCAAGTGGCACTGACTAGCGTAATGCGCTCTTAATTATTTCCAGTTGGTGATTTGTTTAGGAGTGTTTCCAGTAGGGGTTGTGGAATTTGGATGGTATGGTGTGTTGTGTGGTTTATATCATTAGGTTGGCTTCTTCGAGGAATCTGCCGAGGTCTTCTAGGAGATTGATGTTATTTTTGGTTAGTATGTCATAAACTTTACTGTATTTGTTAAAGAAGCTGAAATTTGTCCTGCTGTTATTATATTTAGTGCAATGAAAAATGCGATGGTCTATATCATCTGTAAGGTCACAGTTCTGGCACTTCGATGAGTGTATACATTTTGTATTGTATAGTCTCTCCCTATTATATGCTCTGTTTATGAGTAGTCTATTAATTTTCTTAATGGATTTGCTGGGGATGTTTTTCTTTTGAAACCAGGCTTTCTCGCTTTTGAGGTGGTGAGCCTCTTTCCAGGGGTTGGGTTTGAAGTTTCTGTTTTTTTCCAGGATGTTCATCCTCCATTTTCTGTTTATCTCCTCTTGGATGATACCTAGGATTTCGTCTAGTTCCTCATGGGTGTCTGGCTGATGATTATCTAGTATACCTTCCTTGGCGGCTTCGTCCGTATCTTCAAAATCTTTCAAACCCGAGTGCCCTGGGATCCATTGGAAGTTGTATGTTGTGTCCGGGTTGCTGCTCAACACCTGCCATATGTCATGTATGACCCATTTGTTGTCTTTATTTGATTTTATATTTGTCAGGGCACTTCTCGAATCCGTGAAGATATTCACTATTTGACTTGCCTTCATGGTGCTGTCCCTTAGGGCCGTTAGAATGGCATTTAGTTCCGCATCTAGGGTGGTGACAGTGTCACGCAGGCTGAAGGAGATGATTGTATTGGTGTTGTGGTTTTTATATGCAATTCCTGTGCCTAGTAGGTTCTTAGCCGCGTCAGTGGTGTAAACTTCTTCCTTTCGGTTTGTGAGTTTTCGTATGTGTTCGCTGAACAAGTCACTTAGGTGTTTTGTGTCTCCAGGCTTGCTACTTTCTAAGTTTATGAACGTTGTTTCCAATTTGATTGCGTAATTTGCCGGTTTTGTGGTTTCTATAGTGGGGATAATCCTGTGCAGGTGATCTTTGTGTCTGTTGTAGACATAGCTGTAGCTGTTATTGTTGTCTATGAGTCTATCCATCATATCAGCTCTGATGTATTCGTTGTGTATCAATTTGCCCAACTTTTTAGCTGTGAGCCATTCCGCTCTGTCCTTAGTGGTGCATTCTGCGGCTATCTCAAACGCATAAGCATTTGGTGAGCTCGGAGGCAACCCTAGACACCTTTTTAGGATCTTGGCTTTTGTTGTGTCTATTTTGTTGAAAAAATATTGGGGTGCGTGTGCATAAGTTGTTATGCCATATTCCAGCTGTGGTCTTATGAGCGTTCTGTACAGGTTAAGTGCATGAGTTGTTTTGAAGGTGTTAGTCGGCTTGGATAACATCTGTATCAGGTTATAAGCGTTTTGCTTCATGCTTATTTCGGTCACTTGTTCTTTAAAGGCCGTTTTCCTGTTTATATTTTTCCCCAGGTATCTGACACTGTTTGCCCAGGTCAGTTCTCTGTTGTTCAAGGACAGTTTTTGCATTGGTTGGGGCCCGCTTGTGAATGAGATGGTCTGGATCTTATCCATGTTAATTTCCAATTTCAGATTGCTGCATATGTTAATAAAGTGATTTATTTTGTCCTGCAGTGTTTTTACTGTGTCTGATGTGTTCCCGCCCTCTTGTAGGAGGAGGAAGTCGTCCGCATACTGCAGTACTGTTGTGGTGTCGTCACTGATAGTATGGAGTTTCCTTGTGTATATGTTAAACAGTAATGGGCTCAGTACATCTCCTTGGGGTAGGCCATTCGTGATCGTTATAGTCTGATCATTTAGTTGAAGGTTTCTGTGTCCGTATAGGTTGCAGATCCAGTTGGTGTAAACTGTGGGAATCCTTATTTCATCCAGTGCCGCTTTGAGTGTGTACAGGTCGACTCTCTCGTAGGCGTTAGATAGGTCAATGATGACACCAATCTTGGTGGGGTTACTAATTTTCTGCGATAGCTTCAACAGAAGTGTGTTAATACAGGTGTTTGTTGACCTGTTCTTCCTGTACGCGAAGCAGTGTTTTGACAGGTGGTTTTTGCCTTCTACCAAGATGTTGATTTTGTTTTTGATCAGTCTATTTATGGTTTTGATCAGTACGCTCAGCAAGGATATCGGCCTGAAGTTGTTAATGTTCGATGGTTCCTTGTTGGGTTTTAAGATGGGTTGTACCCTTATGTCTCTGCATGCATCAGGTATCGAGCATTCCGCTATTGCTTTATTTATAGCTGCAAGGAAGGACTCCTGATGGGAGTGATACAATTGAGCTATCATTTTGTGGTCAATCTTATCCGGACCAGGAGCAGTGGATCTCTTGTGATCGCTAATTACAATATCTAGATCTTCTTGTCCAAAATTCTGGTTTCTTTCTGAATACTGAGGGTCTGTCCATACGACTGTTTGGCCCGTGTATTGTTTGTTTCTAATGTTTTCCAGAAACAGTTTGCCTGTTTGAGAGTCAAAGTTGTTATTTGCTCCTTGACCTTTATTGCTCATGTTTGCCCGGATAAAGTTCCAGAAATTTTTGACGTTCCCCGCTTGTCCTAATTCCTGTATCTTTTCTTCCCATTTTTCTCTTTTAGCTATCTTAACTTTGTCCTTCCATTCCTCTCTGATGCAGTGTAGGTTTGCCCAGTTACTGTAACTCTTAATCCTATTGAATTTTTTAAGAGCTTTTTTCTTTTTTTGCCAGATTAGTTTTAATTCCGCATTCCACCAGTAGTTGGGAGGGGGGTCAGATCTTCGTTGGACTGTGTTGGCATTTATTAGGTTATTTAGGGAGTTGTGAATGTCTATGAGATTTTACGAGAATGTCCCTGTTTTGATTTCGTGTGTTAAGTTCGTCCTGTTTATTGTGTACTCAACAGTTTTTGGACTCAGGTTGATGCTGATCTTTATCGGGCAGTGGCTGCTGTTGCAGATGTCGTGATTAACTGTCTGCCAGGAGAGATTGTTTATGGGTAAGTTGGATATTGTGATGTCTGGGGTTGAAGTGGTCCATAAACCATTTTTATTCCACCGCCTGAAGGTGTAAACTCCTGTATTCAGTATACTTAGTTCCAGTTTGTTTACCCAGTTGCTTAGTGTTCTGCCTCTGGAGTTCGTGACGTGGTCCCCCCATTGGTTGTTTCTGGCATTCTAGTCTCCTCCCATGACTAAATTGTTTCTAATGTCTATTTGTCCCTCTAGTTTTTCCAATTCTATTTTCATTATATTTGCTTTCATTGTGGGTGGTATGTAGATTGACACTAGCGTGACATTTCTTTTGAGATTTAGGGTCTGGATTGCGACTGCCTCTAGTTGGCAGTCGAGGTTAATGCGTCTGTATTTGTTTTCTTTCTTAATCAAGATGGCAACTCCTCCTCCTATGCTATCCTCCCTTAGTAGACTTATTGTGTTGTAGTTAGGTATCCTATGGTTTGTGTCCGCATTACCTAGTGTTTCTTGTAGGAGAGGTGCAGTGATGTTGTTACTCCTAAGGTAGTACTCAAGGCTGTTTTTATGTCTGTTTAGGCTTTGTATGTTCAGTTGTAGTATATCCATGTTTTAGGGTCGGGTGTTTTGGTTGTCAGTTTTCCTTCCTTCCAAAGTGCGTGTTTGGTTTTTTTGATTGTTATAACTCTGATTCGTTGTGCTGATCAGTTCCTGTAAGGTGTTAGTGTTTATTTGTGTATTTTCTTTGTTATTTTCAATTAGTGTTGTAAGTTTGTGTAGTAGTTGTGATAGTAGCCTCTCTGCTTCACTGGTTCTGTGTGGGTTGTTCTTAATCGGTTCCGTAGGCAGTATGACCTGTTCTGCAGTTTCGTGCTGCTTTCTGGGAGTGTTTGTATCTGTATTCAGTCTTTTATTTCTTTCTGGTAGTGCTGTTATTAGTGCGCAGGAAAACCTCATAAGGTTCCTTTGGACGTCCTTAATTGGGTTCCTGTGGTTGTTATTTTTCTTGTTAGTGAGTTGGGGGAAATCCATGTTTGCTATCTCTTCCAGGTCAAGTCCTGCATACCTGTTCTTGTTTATCAGTTGCCGGGCTTCTTTGTTGGAGATGTTAAGAATCGAGCTGGTTTCAACTTCTTTCTTGTATGCCGTCCATTTTTCACATTTTCGATCGGTGGCTTCGTGGTCTGAGCTCTTGCACAGTAGGCACTTCATGTTCTTACAGTTACCTGTGCAGTCCTGCTCTCCACATTTGAGGCAGGTTTTTGTCTTGTCCTTACATATGGTACTGGAGTGGCCTAGTCTGCCACAGTTCATGCATTGTCGAGGTTTGAATTTATAGTACTGACTACGTACGCTGTTTTTATATTGTCAGGAAGAACGTTCCCAATCACTTTAATTTTCACTGATGTCGTTTCGATAAACTTTGTGGGGTCGTTTCTGTCCCTTGTGCTCATTCTATGCGCTTCCACAATTTGTATATGTTCTAAATGCTCGCCCATTTTGTTGCACGGTTTTGATAACTCCATGAACTCTTCAATGCTAAAGTCTACCGGTATGTCCCTGATTACTCCGTATCTATAGAGGTAGTTGCTGGGGATGAGGGGCCTTAATTGGTTTTTCTTCATATGGTCGTTTACTACGCACTCATTTGCCGTTGTGGCGCTTTCGAAAAGTAATTTTAGTCTATTGTAGCCAACCTGCTTGATGTCTTTTATTCCTTTTAATCCTATTTCCTTGTTGATTAGGTAGAAACGCATGTGTGTGATTCTGATTCTTGACACTGTTCTTGACACTGATTCTTGACACGTTGACACTGTTGTAGCCATCGACTAACACCGGGAATGTGTCTTCCTTTGAGTTTGTTGGGTATTTGTTTGGGGTCCGAATCATGTGTTGATTTGTGTTGGTCTGCGGGCTGTTTTCCTTGTTGGGTGGTGCCGATAATACTTTCTCTGCTCCCTCCTTCGTGTAACTCTTTAGTTCCGCTTTGTTCATAACCTTATTCGTGATGTCTGATAACTTCCTTTTCTTTTGAATCACTGTTTTATCTTTTGCCTGCGGGCCACCTGGGTCCGGAGGACCCTTTTCCCATTCTTCCATATCTTGGGTTTTTGTTAGATCTTTTCAGTAGTAACCAGCACTGGAAACACTCGGAAAAAACTGTAAGGGGTAGTTGCTAAAAAGATAAACAAAAAAAAACGCGGGAGAAGCCGCGTCTGTTAAATGGCAGAAATGGCTGCCTTCTTTAAAGTTAATCACTGCACACTGTCAATTGATGACGGATATATTACTTTTTTGTCCTCGGAACGTTCCGTCGTTCCTCGTCACATTCTTCGTTTCGTCCGAAAGATGGCGCACCGCAATATCTGTGATTGAAACGAAGAAAGTGAGTGGGACCGACGGACAATTCTGTGGACAAAAAATAATTTTATGTATTTATCATGAATGAAGAATAATTTTATAATGTTCCAAAAAAGCAAAATTTTTCGTTTAAGCATATATATTTTGGGAGTAATAGTGCTCACTGCTTCAGCATTTTTGCAATAAGGTTCCGTGCAGACGTATTATTCTATTTTATTTTTTATTTCTTTTAATATTTTTGTCCAACCTTTTCTCCCAAATTGTTTTTCCTTTGAGTTTCTGACATCCTTTATTATAAATGCAAGAGTATTGCTTAATTATATTAATATTCACCTTCTCATTAAGAAGGTTTGTTTGCCCCTACTTTAAATACTCTTCAATTATAATTATTAGTGATTACTAAAGTTATTACTCCATTGCTATTTAGGTCTAATTATCTCCAATATTCGTGAGTAACCATTATTAACATCTTCGATTTACGTCGAGGTTTCCATTGTCGAATGATCCAAAACAATAGCAATAATATAATTATTGTTCTGAAATTGAAAAAAGTTATCAGAACTCGTTGTTCAAAATTCAATAATGTCAAATAAGAATTTTTATAAAAAATGCACTTGATAATGCTGACTAGTTCAGTAAAACACAAAAAACAAAAATAAATTGATCAAATCCTGATTGCAAAGTAATTATTTTTTATAAAAATTCTTGTCAAGGAATGTATCAAAAAGTAAATAAACGATACATCGAGCTCTTGAATGTCATATAAGTTCCACGTTTCTCGCATGGTCTCCTTTTTCGGTTTAATTTCCTTGTTTAGATAATGAGTTGGGATTTACGAACTAACATCGAATAAGCATTCTTGATATCAATTGTTGGGAATATTTTGTAAGGACGAAACAAAGCGGCCTGGAACAAAAGCGGCCAATACGTATATATTCTATTCTTCTCATCAGCATCTATGAGTACTATCAGTATTATAAGATTATTATCATTATTATAGTTCTTATATACTTTATACAATTATAATTGTATATTGATATATTCCAGGTAAGCCTCACATCTTATCAGTGACTTGGAGTCGTGGAAAAAGGCATTGCGAGCCCTTTCACAGCTACTCAGCTGCACAAGTATTTCAGTCTTATGTGTCTAAGATGGGAAGTCACGGTCCTCTGAATGCTCATTTTTCTGAGAACTAAAGATAACGCCTGCATATAACTCTTCATATCCAAAAGCTGGCTCAGAATCCATTTGAACCATTCCGAGAGAAGAGACAAGCCCTCTGCTCAGAAAGTATAGTGGGAAATATGATGACATCTAACGGCTATTAAAACTGCATACCATATTATGTGCAGATGATATTCCTTATATAAAGGGCATCTCCCTTTCCATCCATCCCTGCTGAAAGACTGATTGTTCAAGTAGTTCTTTTCGAAGGAGCCGCTAGGTGACACAAAACCAACCTAATCCCATGGAGGTATACAGAAAGTTTGACTTTTCTGTTTTTTCCTCTCATCAGCTGTTCAAATGTTCGCCTCCATTCGTGCCTGAGGTATACGAAATTGCAACATGGTATCCGAAATTTCAGCAAAATCTCAATGATTTTCGAGCGAGTAGAAATACCTATATAAGCAAATAGTTAATATTCACAATGTAGTAAATATTCACAAACAAATGCTATATTTATAAATCACTATATCGTCCTTGTAATTGGAAATAATTCGTCGAAATCATTCCAGACAATTTTACATAAAAGTCCCCTAACTTATTAAAGCATTAAATCTGCAAAATGAAAACATACTCGTTTATGAAATACAAAAATAATATCAATATTTACATATTCCATAAGCTTTCCAAAGTTTAAAACTTGACAGCCCAGATTTAGATTCAGAACTTTATTGAGACTTTAACTATGACATAAGCTTATACTAAGAATAAATTGACAAGAATGGTTAATCACTGCTACAATATGTCACTTAAACTATGTGGTGAAGTTTAATATTATTTATACGTATATTGAAAAAAAAAAGTTTGGGTGAGGTGGGGTAATTCATTACGCTGGCGTATAATATATCCCTTAATTCTATAGACTTACAATATAGTAGAACTTAAAAACAAAAGATAAAACAAAATTAAAATTAAAATTGAAATTTACAATACTAAAAGTTAGTGATGAGGGTAGGCTATGCTAAATCTTACATACCGAAGCAGGTGTAGTGTACTTTTAATGCCATTTTTAATATTTTTTTTTTGCAATTGTTTATTTTATTTTTTTTTTATACTTATATTGAGTTTGAAAAGTTTATTATTGCTACGTACTATTTGGATGTATTTATAACTTCTTAACTTAATTTGTTTGGTGACTGCTAAGATTTTTATTTTATCCAATATAAAGAATTTTCGGAGGTTCGGTATAAGGTTTTTGCATATTGTCAGAGGAACCCTGAAGCCATTGCACTCTCTCATCTCCCAGCAGTGCAATAGAAGAGGCATAGTAATAAGTCAGTTGCGATTTTTCTAACGAGTGGGTTCGGGTGTTGAAAAAGTTTTCGTATTCTTTTGCTGGCTTGATTAGTTTTAGAATGGTGTTTACCATTCCTCATAGTTTAGGAATGGTGTTATTTGTGTGTATTCAAAGAGTATGGCATTTTTGAAATATTTCAGATCAGTTGTTCTATATTTGCCAGAGCAAGCCCTGAGTATTTTTCTCTCAAAGACTTGAAATTTTTCAGCTATTGTTGGAGATATCTGCACCTATAGCGGAAACCCATATGTGAGTATCGGTTGAATCAGCGCTTTATACATGAGGATTTTGGATTGGGAGTTGAGAGGCTATCAGTTCTTTATTGAGTACAATTTTGGCATGTGAGTTAACTTTAAGACGGTGATAGAAGGTTACACCAAGGTACTTGACAGAGTTTGTTAGGGAAATTTGTGTGTTGTTAATGCAGAGGGTAATATTTTTACTATCCGGAACTGTAAATGAATGACCTTTCCCACTTGCGTTGCGAAAGCAGATAAGTTCAGACTTGTTGGGGTTAACTTTTAATACCCAGGTGTTTAAATACTCCAGTATCAAATTTAGTTGATTATTCACTGCGACAAGCGCGTCCGTTGGTCTGTCTCCTGTTGCGTATAGAATCGTATCATCTGCATACATGAGAGTCTTCAGCTCATAGAGACAATGCTGCGTTTTCGGGCTATAGGGAATGTCGTGCATGTAAAAGTTGAATAATTTTGGCCCCAGGATTGAGCCCTGCGGTACACCACTTTTAACATCAACAAGTTTTGAAAGGGAGTTATCAATGGCCAGAAAAAGCTTTCTTCTGTTAAGTAGCTAACCATGTGTATTTAAAGAGAAGTAGGACATCGATTTGTAATCAATTTGTACAACAGACCATTTGTCCATACCTTATCAAACGCTTTCTCTAGATCCATAGCGCAGGCTACCGTTGCCTGTTTCTTTCTTAGCCCAGTGATTATGTCGTTTTGTAGTACCAGGGCAGCATGCTCTGTAGAGTGCTTGGAGGTGAAACCGAATTGTATATTTGGCCGCCTAGTAGCGAAGTAATAGTCGAAATTTTTCGCGATGATCTTTTCCAGGATTTTGCCAAGTGGTGAGAGTATTGATATGGGGCAGAGATCTGCAATTTCCCTGTTGAATCCTTTGTTTGGAACTAGGATTAATCTTGCAACCTTCCAAGGTTTTGGGAAGTACCCATTGTTGATACAGTTATTGTAAATTATTGTAAGTTGGAAGCAATGGTGCTTGCAACTTATTTAAGTAAGAAATTAGAGACCCCATCTGCTCCAGTAGATTTTTTACTTTTAAGTTAGGTAATGGCTTCGAGCACCCGAGACTCTTTCTTGACAGCCCGTAACATTACGATTACTCACACTTTTTATTTGAATGTTGAAATTATGCCGAAATTGATCGATGAATCATACACTTTACTAAAAAAAACTTATCATAAGGGCATTCTCATAAATGATATTAACAAACGAATTATTGATTTGAATTTATTCGATGACCTTAGTGTAGACTTAATATCAGCTGAAGATTGTATTTTCTCCATGTTCATGCAACTCCAGCAGCTTTATTTGAAGTCAAGCATCTATCAAAAGTGTATGGAATGGGTGGAAATTAATTCTTCAGGAAATGATGTTGGTGTGGAGTTTACATTGACGTTCTCTCATTAATCCTGTATCCATGGGCTGCAGAAATTTGTTTTGATATCCAAACGAGTAATCATCAACAATTTAATATAATGATACTTTTTCCTCATTTTATGTAGAAATCACAAAATCAAATCAAATCACAAAATTTTTGCCCATTCATTACTAACTATGGGCATCATTATTGAAGTATTGCTGACTTTGTGTCAATGTGCGTTAATGTTGATGGAATACTGACAAAAAACTGGTAAGCAAAGAATGACATTTGTGTTTCAAAAAAAGCACGATATCAGTAGAGAAAAAGTAGTGATTCATCACTTTCTGTTGGCATTTAAACGTATAGACTAATATTCATAACTATATTATATCTTCACTTTTGCTCTCTAATTTTATATGCCAGAATAGCAAATTACAATTTCAAGGTAAAAATGCGGGGTTTGTTAGTATATTCAACAAAAACTAGAACTAATTCCTCAATCTCCTTTATTTAATGGACCAGTAGAAATAATTTGATAAATAAAAAAAAAATTTGCGTAAAAATTCAGATCAAAGTCGAGTGTGGTTATCCTTGAAATTCTATTACTAAATCATTTACGTATTTTCAGGTATATGTACTATTGGTAGATTTTCAGTTGTCTATAGTGTTAGTAGAGTGTCCAGGCTATAAATTGCGCGTATGTGTTGAAATCACCAAGAATCCAAGCAAAAGTACGATAAACTAATTAGAAAATTTAATGATTTTGCAAAGCGGTGGCGCTAAACGAGTATATTACGCCAATTTACTGCCACTTCAGTCTTATGTTTGATGGGAAAAGTATGTAAATGAGCCATCAAATACTAGATATATATTATAATTTGTATCCAGCACACATGCAAGTGAAATTTCACCAATGCGTGGTAACTAAATGATTCAATATTGGATCTTTCATAGGTATTTAACTATTTTTCCTCTATTTATCTCTTTTTCATGCATTATTTTAGTCATAATGTGTAGGAACCTAGTAACACACTTTTTGTGTACGAATGTAATGCTTTCGTATTTCAAAAATCTTCTAAAACACTTTTGGCAACAACAAAAAGTTTGTAGCTAATTTGAATTGTGGTAAAACTTCTTTAGCTATCCATTTTCGGAAATTCCTGATTAATTTTTATTGTAATCAGATAAATACTAAGAATCACATTTTTGTGTGCATCAATTTATGAACTACAAATAAACACGTGCTTGGTATCTTATTTGCATAAACAAATTATGAATAAATTCCTGTTTGAAACTTTATTGAAAATACAACAGCCTTAATAATTGTAGCAGTTTTTGGATGGCAGTCTCAATAATGCTAATGCTAATTTTTATGTCGAAATAAGAAATATATCGAAGAAGAGGTTGGGATATCACAAGATTAGTTTACGTTTCCGCATGATCACTATTGAGATTGCACTATTTTATTGAGATACACACTATAAGATTTCACACTATTGTGTGTGACATCAGTATGCACTTACGCAGTTACTGTTGTCGCAGTTTTCCAATCTTGGAAAATTCTGAATCATCAAAAATATCATGAAAAATATCGAATCATTCCAGTTTCCTTAGGAATTGTTTATGAGATCAAAAAGCTCGGAATATCCTGCAGTGATTTCTGTACCGAATTGCTTTCCTGACGTGGTGCTCTCTTGATGTTTTTTCTAGTTGACTTGCTGTTCCTGTAAGGAATCGATATTTGCACTACTGGTTGAATGCTATCCAGTTCCCATTTGATCCAAGGGAACAAGTATTGATCGGTTTCAAGAGATAGGTTAATTTTTTTGTAGATTGTGCTGCAATTCCTGTCTGAAGTTATACTGATTATTTGGCATGGAGTTGAATATTGTCTCATCGCCATTTATTGACGTAATTCGGATGGCACGGGGTAGGATATTCGCATGGTCTTTGCTAGTTCGTTTACAGAAATCCTTTCCTATGTATCGAGTCATTCTTTGCAATCCTAAGTTACCTGTAGGTCTTTCAGATTCCACTATTTTCAGATATCTTATTGAACAATCTCATCCAATTTTCGGTTTCGCTGCCTACATGCTTTTGTTTGGTGATAGTGGTTGGATACATTTCACATTATCCCATAGTTTCAAACTATGCCTTTTTGGAGTTGGTAACTTTTGTGCTGAAGGCTTACTGCGATGCCTGCTCTTTCTTTTGAATATGAATTCTTCTCCCGCTTAGCAACAGTTACACTTTAAGAGTGTGATTGTTAACCTCCTTTTCACGAAGGTTACTTTTCCTATTTTCACTTTTCCAACTACAGTCTTCAGAAACTCCAGAGACAGCCCGTCGTTGCATGCCACAACTGGATGACCGAATGTCAGTCTCATTTTCCATGCTTAGAGGAAGGGGACTAGTTTTGCTTTGTATGTGCTCGGAAAGGATTTTATCCGGGCTTTCTGCAGGTTAATCAGTTGATAGGGGAGTTAGGGGAACATTGGGCACTTTTTTACATAAATGTTAATAAAACTGTTATTTTTTATGGTAATCAAAATTTTATTCCAAATATATCGAGCACACATATTAGAGAGTCATTATTGCTTAGAAAAGTTTTGGTATTATAATTAGTCTCAAAGTTACAAAAGATCTTCGAACACATTTCCAAAGTGCCCAAACCTCCCAGTAGTCGGGAGGTTTGGGTACTGTATTTAATACGCACGATATTGCTCTACTATACTACTATGCTTAAGTATTATATAACATTGCTATAAAAAATTGTAATACAAACATTTTTTCTTATCATAGACTTAAAGTCTAAGTCTTAAATTCTATCCTAAAGTTAAAGTAAAATTAAACAATGTGACATAGAATCAATACTGCACGATGATGGACTTAATTAAACGTATCTTATATCTGGTATGACCCAGAGAGGCTTATCAAATTTATATTTAAACTACCATCCATGTCACTGGCGTGGGCAATTTTGTCTTTATATCCTCCAGACAGACGCTGGCTATGTCCTCAATGTCAGGAAATATAAACGTATTTCTTATCTTACTCGATCTCATGAATTTGACAGTTGCCATGGAGTGATTACCCTCTTCGATTATTCCAACATAATGATATACAGTTTTTTTGGTGTCAAATTTAACCAACACAAAGTTATTGATCAGGAAATTTCTATCCAGAACGATCACATCGTCTTCATCAAAATCTTCTTCCGATTCAATGAGGGCTTCGTCAGAAACGGAAACATTTTCTATTTCATTATCGCTGCTAATCTTCCTGTTTTTCTTTGGTTTGAAGTTAATTCATCAGCAAGCTCCGGAATTGTTTTCTGTCCTGTATTCTTAGAGCATTTTCGATTTTTGTTGAGCTCTTTGGTACATTCTTCCATTTTTATAAGTCTTTTCTCGGGTGTGTCAGTCAATATTCTAGTTTTTCCCCTCTTCCGTTTCATGCCATGCAATTTCCTGGGCCCGGCCTTCGGATATGGTCTTACTAAATCAGGTGTTACATTGACAGTACCCATAGTCTGGCTTCTATATGGAGATTCCAGTAGAGATTGCCCAGTGACTTCCACATTAGAACTTGTACAATCCTCTAGACTCTGATTTTCTTCTGTTGAAGGCTGTTCTATGACAGGTTGGTCTGAAATCAATTGTTCTGTAGGAACATTATCCTCTTCCGGAAAGCAGCGATCAGTTACAGAAGAACAAGCGGAATCATCATCGGAGAAAATGTTTGAATTGAATGGCCATATGCCAGGTTTTCAAAATTCAAAAATATGGCTGTCGTGATTGTCCTGCAGCAAAAGAATTGGCGAGGAAGGCGTTGGTCTTGCGTGCTTTGCGAAATGGTGCATATATTTTAAAAAAATTTGTGCTGTCATCCACCCTGAAGGATGTGCTGCTCCATCTGAACCAACAGGGGCATCATTTAGCATATATGTTTTGAAATTGACCCGTGGGAATATGAAAAAAGATGGTATTGAGTTCCCCAACGCATTAATACCGCAGCAAACCGTTACAAGCGTTCCTCTTTCAGCTGATGTTACTTGCCCAACTTGCTTAGTCCTTCTGAGAGCAATCACTTTCTGGGTTCGTTGTTCTGTTGATAATTCAGTTTCGTCTATATTGTAGATAGACTCAGGGCCGAAGCGATGCCATTCATATACAGTATTCAGGTTTTCAAAAAATCTCAGACATAACCTGATTCTGTTAGTTTTCTATTCTTATATTCAATTTTTCGTAATAAAAGCCGTTCAACCAAATTTTTTCGAAATAAATACAATTCAGTAAAATAGCACTATCTACATTATTCGTTTTGAGTATACAATACTGTCGGAGTATTTTCCGCCGTCGGACGTTACTGGCACCGCAAAATACACTAAAAACAGAGGGAGCATTGGGCATGCCCAGCTGACACTTTTGATAAGCGGTGTTGCCAGTTATTAAACTATAGTGCTGTGGTAGAAAACAAAAAATATCTAGAATAGATTTTGAGAAATGAGGGGGTACCCAAACCTCCCGATAGCCCAATGCTCCCCTACCTCCCCTACTCTTAGGCATCATTTTTCTTATAGACACAGTCTATCAGTCTGCGGTAAGTGCGTAGATTTTGGCGTCTCGATGAAACTTTAACCCTTTAGTACTGTGAAAATCCTCGGGCACCATTCGAGCTTAAAAGCACGTAAAGCAATCGAAGCGAACATAGCTTGAATTAAATCTTGAATTAAATCATGTAGTAGCTAGATCTAGTTTTTTCCTGACACTAAACTACAATTTATGACATGTGCATAAGCTTCTTGACCGATAACGAAGAAATTCAAGGTGTCGAGATCATAAGAAAAAGTGATGGGGTCCGTTTTTTTTATTATCAAAATATTCCAAATTATTTTTGTGGAATATTTTGAAATGGGAGGTATTTTTGAGGGCTGTCAGAACTCAGACTTAAAAAAAAGGTTGGGGAAAGTCATTAAGCAAAAAAGATGTGAAAATCTTAAAGCAAGAATGCTATTTCACCAAGAAACCGCACTGACTAACAAAATCGCAGTTGTGATTATTGTAATGGCTTTATGACAGGAAATTTATTTCCTCTAAGAAATTTGTACCTCTTTTTTGGCCGAAAAAAACATCTTTCAGTCAACATAGTTGAAGTTGAAGTATAACGGCCATTGCTAAAGAGTTTTGGGAGAATCAACAGGAAATGTTAATCCTAAAACAACCCTGAGCTCAAAAAGCAACTTTCTATATCCCGGCAATGATTCGCAGTACACTGATTTTATAAATGGGAGATATCGGGTACATAGATATCCGATGCGGTGGAAAAATGAGGGATGAAGGCTCGTATAATAGCACAAGAAGCGCTGCTCTGCCTTTTTAGGTGAAAAAGCATGACATCGTTCGAATTTTCAAATTGCAGGACGCAGCCGATGAACAAAGACAAACTAAGGGCATCATCAGGAAGCCAAGGCCAGAAAAGCGCTATGGTGCTATAAATATTTCAATATATGCTATTAAGATTATAAGAATTAGAATATGAATTTCGAAATTCAAAATTTTAAAATAGAAAAATTAAATTAATCATCAATTATGTTTGCTTAAAAATACATTCAATTTCAAGTTTTGCATACTCTACCAAAACTTAAAAATTCCGCTGAATAAAACTTTTTGAACTATTGAGTACTTAAAACCAATGAACTCAACGCATTTATGACATTAACTAAAAGCAGAAACAAATCAAAAAACAGTTCATTTGTCGATAAATCAATCCGGTCTTTTACCAAATCAAATTTAATTGCGTCAGCTTTGTTCACTTGAAGACATTTAAAATTTAATAAATAATAACAAAAAAAGACGAAATATTCAAATCTGGTCAAAAAAAAAAAAAACCGATGAGAAAATTGGTATGAAACTGCTCAATCGTTAAGAAACTTCCGAGTGTATTTAAAAAAAGGGAAGTGAATACAACACACAGCATTTAGAATAACCATGAGTTCTTTCGCTGATGTTAATATTATCTAAAATCTTGGCAATATATTACAGCGCTCAACTAAATCTAACCAGTCCACTCCTAGATTTTTTCAACGTGGGTAAAAACAAGTTAAGCATTTTGAAGTATTCACCAAACTAACAAGGATCAGGCTTTTGATAGAAACACAAAGTCCATATGCAACATGTAACAGTAACATTTGTAAACAAAAGTCAAAATAAAAAAAAGTGGCAACGACAACATTCCCATAAATTTTAAAATTTTGGTTTAGTTTAGGAAAGTTGTGTCATAAATTTTTTCATCTACAACTGGTTTTGCGTACTCGGAAAAGAATCTTCTTTTATCGTAAAATTGTACAACTATTGCATTTGATCACTACGCGAACATGTTTTCAGTAAATTAAAAAAACCTTAACTTAGCGTTTCCTCTTTCGAAATAGTAAACGAATGCAAGGCTAAACTATTATTGACATATCGTGGGTAGATTATCATCAAAATAATATTGAAAGTAATTTTTTATCATTGTTGTAAGTATTGTTGTTTATCCTTGCATTTTCCTTATAAAAATATTGTTTAGATATGTGCTTTGAAAAATATTTGGACAACTGCAACGAAGTAGATTACCTACGATTTCAATCCCCGAAGTACCTTTTGGGGTGCTATCTTACACGCTATCCTTAAAAGGGATATATACATCTTTCGCACCATGAAACTGCAAGAGAGTCAACAAATATTACAATTGACCCGTTCAATGCATCCCAGGAAAATTCACTTCTATTCAAAATTCCAGAATTTCAAGTTCTATTCAAATTGTGCTGGTGTAATTAAGAACAAATGGAAAATGAAGAAACGTGCTCTGGTATCTTTCAATTGGACAAGCACAGCCTTCTATCTGGTGTCATAGCCTTCGAAAGGAAAACGAATATGTCAATAGTTTTAAAGATTCGTTTTGGTGTTGCCGCAGGCCAAAATTAACTCTGGGTGGCTTGGGTCCGCCGGGCCTTGCTTTGTGGGTCTCGAGGACGCGTTTCGGCTGCATACAGCCATCTTCAGCTCGTTCTGGTGTCTTTGTCGCGGTATCCATCTTTTTATATGTGAAACTTTTATCGGAGGGGTAGGTCTGGTTAATTAGGTGTTAACGAGTGTCATTAAGTTTGGGTCTTTTCAGGATCGTGGGATTATCGTTGTCGGGTTCGTCGCGTTTTCTTTTTTTGACAAGGATTGGGTCAAGGACTGAAAATATTGTGTCGGAGTTGGTCCACCTCGACCAAATCTTTAACACTGAAAAACAATTATCGGCTTCTTTCGTTGGACATCACCAACCTCTACACCTCCATACCCGTCGATGAAACGCTGGATCTCGCAAGAGGAAGAATACAACTGAACAACAGCCGACGGTTCACTGAAGAACTGGTGAACCTCGTCAGGATCACACTCCAGCAGAACTACTTTGAGTTCGACAACAGCATCTACATTGCAGAAGACGGACTGGGCATGGGACACCCAATATCATCTATAATGTCCGAAGTTTTCCTTCAAAGCATAGAGGAAGTACACATACCAAAAATAGTAGAAAAATATAAGATCGTATACTACAAACGGTATGTGGACGACTGCTTTATCATCATCGACTCGAACGCGGAAGACGAACTCCTCACATACATGAACAACATCCACCCCAACATAAAGTTCACAATGGAGAAAGAGTCAAACAGAGAACTCAACTACATGGACCTAACCATCATACGCAGAGAAGCCCATTTGGAACACAAAATTTACAGAAAACCGACTACTACAGACCGCACCATACACGCTTCATCTAACCATCCCATCCAACACAAACTAGCAGCATACAGATCAATGGTGCAGAGACTACACTCCATCCCTATGAATTCCAGCGACTACACCGACGAATTGAACAACATATATAAGATAGCCGACAATAACGGATACAGGAAACGTGATATAAACAAACTGATTGCACAGCAAAAGACGAAAAAACGCCAACCATCAGACGAACCGAAGGAAACACACAAATGGACCACATTGACGTACGTAGGCAAGGAGACATACCAGCTAGCAAGCTTCTTTAAAAAATACAAAATACATACAGCGTTCAAAACCAACAGCAACATCGGAAACAAACTAACACCGAAGCCCAACAGCACACCAACATACAACAACAGCGGCATATACAAACTAACATGCAGGGACTGCGACATGGTTTACATAGGAAAAACGACACGGAAACTAACAACTAGATATAAGGAGCACATACGTTCGTTTACACATAACAAAGCAGACTCCAACTACGCAACACACCTACAGAATCACACACACGAACCCGATACCATGGCAAACTCAATGACGCTACTACACAAACAAAAGAAGGGACTTAGACTTGACGTACTACAGAAATTAGAGATCTACAAACACAAAAAAACCCACGGAAATATTATCAACGAACAAATAATGACCAACTCCGACACAATATTTTCAGTCCTTGACCCAATCCTTGTCAAAAAAAGAAAACGCGACGAACCCGACAACGATAATCCCACGATCCTGAAAAGACCCAAACTTAATGACACTCGTTAACACCTAATTAACCAGACCTACCCCTCCGATAAAAGTTTCACATATAAAAAGATGGATACCGCGACAAAGACACCAGAACGAGCTGAAGATGGCTGTATGCAGCCGAAACGCGTCCTCGAGACCCACAAAGCAAGGCCCGGCGGACCCAAGCCACCCAGAGTTTTAAAGATCACACAGAAACAAGAGTTGAAAACCGTTTCGTCAATTCGTTTTCAATTGAAATATTCATCATAGCAGATGACGCTTTTACCATCCTAGCCAAATCTCTCGCAATTATTTAATAATTAATCGTCTAAAGATCAAAAAAAGATAAAATTATTTAGAATTTTCCATTTTTAATGAACAATCATTGATCAGAAACATCTTCATCGAATTCAAGTTTTCAGAATCATTGCGGTGTCTATCAGTCACCAAAAAGAGCTACTAAGTAAGGACCACTAGTGTTTAAGATATATGGCAGACCAGGAAAATTCCGTGCTGTATTGAGGAAAAGTTACCGTAGCTTACACAGATAAACATTATTTTGAGTAGAAATCAAAAATGCTCGTGTCATGTATGACATTTTTTACAGGCTTACAGAGCTCAATATTTAATATTAAATGATAATTTTCCGCTTAAAAAATAAAAATAAAATTCTTGTTACGTATTTCGATGTGTAGGCGACATTACGCAAACAAACAAAAATATCTATATGAAAATAAATAAATTAAGAAATTAAAATAAAAATATTTAAAGTTAGATTTAGTAAAATAATATAAGTATAATATTTAGTAAATAATATTAGTAAATAATATTATTAAAATAATAATTCGTTATTAAAAACAAAAAAACAAAAAAAAAAGTCCCAGAAAAAAAAAAATTCCAAGTAGCAAAAAAAACCCCCCAAAAAAAAATTTCTTGGAACATATTTTTAAGATCGATACGATTCACTGGGTTGTTGTGTTCGTATCGATATAAAAGGAGTGGAAATTGTGAGGAAGGGGAGATTCAGCCGATAGACAATAAAGGAGATTCAGCCGATAGACGACAGCCGATAGAAGATACTTAACAAGTGAAGATATTCAGCCGATAGAAGATACTTAACAAGTGAAGATATTCAGAAGATAGAAGATACTTAACAAGTGAAGACATTCAGCCGATTAGCCGATAGCCGATAATACCAATTGCAGCCAGTAGAGGACACTCAACCAGTTGCAACCAGTAGAGGACACTCAACCAGTCTCAACCAGTTGAAGCCAGTAGAGCCATTCTGCCGAGGACCAACAACCAGTAGAGGCCAATCAATCAGTGGATGACACTCAACCAGTAGAGGCCAATCTGCCAGTGGATGACACTCATTCACAGTGGATATTCTGCCAAGGAACGCCAACCAGTAGAGGCCAATCTGCCAGTGGATGACACTTAACCACAAGGGACATTCTGCCAAGGAACACCAAACAGTAGAGGCCAATCTGCCAGTGGATGACACTCAACCACAGAGGACATTCTGCCAAGGACCACTAACCGCCAACCAGTAGAGGCCAATCTGCCAGTGGATGACACTCAACCACAGAGAACATTCTGCCAATCTGCCAAGGAACACCAACCACAGAGGACATTCTGCCAAGGACCACTAACCGCCAACCAGTAGAGGCCAATCTGCCAGTGGATGACACTCAACCACAGAGGACATTCTGCCAAGGACCACCAACCAGTAGAGGCCAATCTGCCAGTGGATGGCACTCAACCACAGAGGACATTCTGCCAAGGACCACTAACCGCCAACCAGTAGAGGCCAATCTGCCATAGAAGACACTCAATCAGTTGAAGATACACAACCAGTAGAGGAGGAGGTGTTCACAGTCAGCGCAGCACCATTGAGCGCAGCACAATTCACAGGTTGTTTGATTTTTTTATAATTTTTATTTAATACAATATGAGAGACTAAGCTCTTTCCCTGTGTGTGTGTGTGTGTGTGTGTGTGTGTGTGAGTTGCATGAAAGGATCAGGGCTTAAATAAAGTCCTAACCCCCCCACGCCCACGCGGTGAACTAGTCGGTGGAAAATTAACTTTCTTCGGCCGCCATTATGCGGCCTTTGTATTTTCAACTAACCCTATAATCTTGTTCTTTTCTTTCGCTGCAGGTGCGACCTATCGGTTGCCCAATTATTATTTTATTATTAATTATATATATATATATTTTATTATTAATTTCGAATTTCCCTTTGAAAATACATAACATTCTCCTTTTGATTTTGCGTTTTGTTTTAATTTTCGAAGTTAACTTTCGACCGTAATCTTTCGGTCTTGTTCAGCGAATGAAGAAGATCGAACGGTAATTAAAACAAAATTGAAACAAAACGCAAAATTAAAGGAGAAACATATTTTGCGAAGATGGAATCAATCACAAATTTTCATAATTTTCGTTGGTTGGGAGGTGAAGGCTATATAGGTCCTGAGTTTCGGAACCCCAGTGATAACCGGACTACCAAATAAACACCTCCCATGTCACACCGAGGACCGAGCCTTGAACTGTTTGTCACATTACTTCGGACTGGGCCTCTTTGCCTTGCTTAGCTGTACTTCAAGTTGAGAGAAATCCCTCTTTCAGCAGGGATGAATGGGAAGAAGGAAGAATGCTGTCAGAAACATCCCTTTTCCCCCTGCGCCACCGAGTGATCCGTAACGCTTTTATTTATAAGAAGAACCGTCCGCACGTAATATAATCTCAGCAAATGAAATATTTATTTCGCGACCAATTTCTCAAAGTGACTTCAGGAGCAGCAATGGGTAACCCGCTATCACCTTTATTACCTGAACTGTTTATTGCACATATAGAACAATTAATCTAATGCAAACGAATAATGCCAAGAACCTGGTTCAGATATGTTGATGACGTTTTAGCCATTGTGGAAAAGGACAAGCTCGAAGAGATCAAAACAGCCATCAAAAAAAGCTACAAACACTTGGAATTTTCTATGGAAATGGAAGGAAATGAAGCGTTGTCCTTCCTGGATATAAGAATTATAGGAGCACAACGTAGGCTCACTTTTGACATTTACAGAAAAAAGACGGCAACACAAAGAACACTCCCAAATTCATCTAATCATACATACCAGCAAAAGATGGCAGCGTACAACAGCTGGACTCATTGACTGATCACTTACCCACTAACGCCTGAAAAATATGAACGGGTAAAACCATTTATATTGGATATCGCGAAAATAAATGGCTACAATGAATTAGAAATTATACGGAATGTACAACGGAAAGAAGCATATATAAAGAAAAGGACGTATTCCGCAATATTAAGCGACAAAAGTGAGGGTAAAGATAATAAAAGAGAGCCTATGCCAACTAAGTTTAATGTTTGTTTGAAAACTGTTTGAAAAAGTTTGACATTGAAGTTGTTGGGACTAGCTACAGCTGCTGCCTTAAATCTCAACTGGCAAGTGAAAAAGACTAAGACCCACTAAAAAAGACGAAAAAAGCTAGAGTGCCCAGATGAAGTGCAAAATGAAATACGTAGGACAAATCAAAAGACTACTAAAGGTACGATTCCAGGAGCACATCAGAGAAGCGCTAAATGCATTTGGAAAGGAGAATTCCACAATGAGGTCATCAATCGCAGCTTATATTGTGGAGCAAGGACCTAATATCGAATAGGACACCGTAAAAGCTGTGAAGCAGGTGAGAAGAATCTTAAAGCTAGACGTATGAGACAGTTTGGAGTTCATGAAAGTTCCCGATAAACAACGCCTAAACGAAGATGGAGGCATCTAATATAACTGATAAGTAATTCTACACGGTAATAACATAAATTGAAAACTAATTCAGGGTTAAAAAGTAGTTTAAAAATAGTGAAAGTGAAATTATAATACAGAAGTTATGTTAGTATATAAGTGCGATTGTAAGCCGTAACATCTTCAGAAACAAAAGCACTGAAGAAGAAAGTGAGTAGCTCCCGAAATGCGCAAATTCATTAATAATAAATTGATTGAGTAAAAAAAAAAACATTGTTTCTTTTACAAAAATTCCAAACGGAGAAATTCAACATAAGAAACGAAAAGGCTTTTGACGGGGGACCGAAGGACGAAAGCTAATAGTGCGAACTCAACCAACGAAGCCAATACGAATATGTTACACTGTTACACAAATATGAAGAAAATTCGTTGCAGGATTGTTACCAATTGGATATGGGAAATGGAAAAACCCGCAATAGGAAACCACATACAACCAACTAGCACCAACATTTCAAACAAACCCCTTACCTAACGGTAAACGACCGAACATTTTCCCTGATTTTTGCATAAACCTAGACCACACTTCTCAACTTTCTTTCATAAAATCGCAAAATAAATATGCATCCGGAAGGTATTAATGCTGTAAGTATTATCTTTACCCTGTGGTTGTTCTTACATTGTGGTTACGCTGTGTATAAAACAGCATGAATACTCCTGGGCGTCTTCTGACAAAAAGAGATAGAAAAACAATATGTTTTTCAATACAAATGAAATTCTACTTATTTTGGCGGAAAACCATCAAATCAGGAGTTTAATCGAGCTATAGAGCATTGACGATGACAGCAAAACCTATCTCGGTCAGATAGTACACCATTGGTTTTTCACATTATAAAATTCGAACCGCTACCCTTTTCAGGAGTTATAGGGATTAACAATTTAAAACATAATCTCATTATTTTGAAGTAAATTTTAAGGAAAAACAAAATAGGAACTCTAGGAAAAACGAAATGTTCGTAACATTTGATTGAACTACAAAATATTACAACATCTGTCTTCTATTGATTGTTTATCTTCTTCGCTTTACTATTAGCTCAGAATGTTTTTGGCATTATTCCAAGGGGTATATGATTTTCTTTTTTAAGGTTTTTTAGAAAGAATTTTAAAAGAGTGGTACGAAATTTTTAACAAGAAAATATATTTTTTTTGGAATTCTATTATCCCGTACAAACATGTAGATGTATTGGATAAGGCTTTTGCGAACAAAAAAGATGGAGGATAAACGGATATTAATGATTTGCCATTCGTAATATAATACATGTATTAACTTTTTGATCCTTTTTCTGTATTAAATAAGCAAATTCAGTTTGAATGCGAATGTAAACTATGTAAAAATATTTCGCAAAATCATCGATGGGTTTATTCGGTCACTACTACAGGCATTAAAATTCAAATGAAAATGATTAATTTTCTTAGCAGAACAATATGAAAATGTTGCTCATTATGTAGGAACACAAAAGCGACATATTTAGGTAAATAAGTTCCCATAAGCTAAACAAATAGTGATGTAATCAATCAGAAGCAAGCTATAAGTCTAAAACCTATCTTTTATATTCAACTTCCTAAATTAATTCAGCCATATTAGGCTAACATTGACCCGTTTTTAAGATGTATCGATTAGCATAAACGAAAGTAAACTGGTACTGGTCCAACTTAGAATCGTTACCACAAAAGCCACACTAAATTTTATTACGTGCACCATTTTTTAAAGTTTTTCATTCTTTTTTTTGTTTTGAATTTTTATAAGCTAACATTATACACATATTCGGCTCTACAAAAAGAAAAAAAAAACTTTTTTTCTTTCTTTGATGCTAATCTAGATTTTATACTATGTTGAAATCAAGTTTTTGCATCACAATTAATAGATCATCTGTCACAGCGATGAGTGTATTTTGTTGTATAAAAGTGAAAATTAGATTTAGCAAACTTTTAGTTCTAGTCGATTGTGTATCTTGAAAGGATCTAAATATCTGAGTGGATACGTAGCAGATATTGTCAGGATGAAAGCAATCGTGATTGGTATATTTTTAACATTTTGTATACAAGCGCGTGTTTCAAGTGTTTGTTACGTGTATCAGGTGAGAATTTTTAAAATTAAAAAATATCCTAGAGGTGTTAACAATGTGTGACTTTTTCTTTTCTGAATTTGAAGACATACGGTCCAAAATGTCCTCGAGATGCACAACTTCTAGACTCATTCTATCTGAAGGAAATATTTGTCGAAACACATAATTTTTATAGGAATCTAGTTGCTTCAGGATATGTTCCTGGATATGAACCTGCTGCTCGAATGGCTACAATGGTATGTAGAATAGGTTTTGCTGTAGTCTAAGTATACGTTGGGCCTTTTAAAGAAAATTGAAACCCTTATAACGAAATGAATCATTTGAAAAGTTCTCAAAAACTTTAAAAAGTAAAAATCAAAAAGCAAAAGTATAGCAAAAAACTTATATAAACTAAAATCTATTTAAAACATATTGAAACCTTTAAAGTTACTTACAATGAAGGGAGAAAGAATTGATTCCTTGTGCTACTAGAGTGAGTGTTGTGATCTTATCGAACTAAGCATATAAAATTAGCTTAATTTGCAGAATTGTGTATCACGATATGTGGCCCGTTAAAGTGACTTACAAATATAAAATGTGTATTATAAAGAGTCCTGGGAAAGCAAGCAAAAGTTAGTAATGCAATAATATTGAGAATTGCATAAAATTTAAGAGAAAAATTAATACGATATTTAATATTAAGTATACAGTGATGTTTAACCTAAGAGGGTCCGGCAGTTTCCAAGTCGCCAAATTCGTAAAAGTTTAGAAAGTTGATTTTGAAAGATAAATCTAAAAGGCTATAATGTGTATGTCCAGATCTGAAGCCTTCTGTTATGACCTATCGCGATTGCAATAAGTTAATATCTCATTTAAGTGATAATTTCATAAAGTAAAAGTCGCACGTTTTCTCCGGCACAAAAGATGAAAGAACTGAGAAGTGATTGCGTGTAACAACTTTCTCTGACAAGAGTCCTTGGAGCTCGACACGACAAAAAAGTGATCTCTGACCTGAAACCGTGGCTCGTTACAGTGCATGACGAGACTTCATGACGACTCTTGACCGGGCATGGGTGGTTCCGCTCTTATCTACATACGAATGTTAGGTCAAGGCACCCCAACTGCATGATTTTTGCATATAAGAAGAGATTTTTTTCACATTTTGAGCTTGCAAAAGGAGGAAATAAGCAGCGTAGTGACTTCTTCAGTGGAAGAAATCGGGAAGCTCTTCGCAGAAACTGTTTTCGTAGAAATTTTTGTAACGATTCACAAAGTGCCCGTAGCACATTGTGCTCGGACATTGTGCATTGTCCTGACAGTCAAAGAAGCCATAGTGGAGTATTGGAAGACGTTAGTGAAGGCAAGATCTCTTTTCGAGCACTACTTCTCTCAAAAATAAAAAGGAACATTGATTTTAACTTTGTGTTCTAAATTTTTGTTCTGCCATAATTCAGTTTCGACTTTATCGTCCACACTTCCCTGGCGATTGAGGAAAGACCGAACGATAATAGTCGAAAATCGACTACGCAAATATAATTGAAACGCACAATTGAAAGGAATGTGCTTCTTTTGATTTTTGAGAGTCATTTTGTGAAGAAAATATCAATTACGAATCCTCACTTTCTTCCCACTAGGGAATGGATTCCCATAATTTGAAGGCAGTTGCAGGGAATTGGAACGATATGGCAAGCTCCGAATAATTGTTTCAAACAGCTCCAGGCTAGATGCCAAGGTTGAAAGGGAAGTTGTTTAGAAGTATTACGCTTCTGGGAGTCCCACATCCAGGGAATTAAAAATGTTCACATTCCTACAACAAATAAGCACCCATTTTCTGAAACTCTTAACAAGAACGTATCTAAATGGGAGTAACAAACTACTCAAACCTCTCTAGACTTACCGAATCGTAGGAAACTAACTTATACAATTATTTGGTTAAATTTTATTGATAAAATCAAAAAATTGGTAGAATAAATAACAATTTATTTCAGTAGAACATCAAAATAGTTCAAAATCAAAATTTCAGCAGTTTTATATATCCTTTCTTTTTATGTAAACTACATAAAAGTACGACAAAAAGTACAAATTTAAACCAAGCAAATCAGAACATGAGTATCTTCAACTTTTGCCGAAAATCATGCAAACGTGTGAACCGTACAAAAGGAATAATTAAATGTAAAATAAATATTGATATTTGCAAAAAATATACAAAGACAATATGTCAGCTCCAATATTCCTTTTGCTTATTGGAGCTGACATGTTTTACTTTATAGTCTACAATTGTAGTACAATTATCTCTGAAATATATAATTTCTAGTGCAAACTATTAATTAATATTAAGTATTGTAATAATTACTGTTCTAATCACTATTATATTGAATTATTTAATAACATTCAATGGAGTGATTTCATCAAATAATTAATTACATTAAATTAAATTAATCTGAGTCAGCATGGCATAAACTCCATGAAATAAAAATTCAATGAACTCATAATTTCATTGAAATTTAATGTACCTGAAATTAATATTCATAAAACTTTTTCGCTTTATTTGATTCGCAATCCTTTATAGAATAATCTAAACATCATTCTTCTTGTTTTTTTTTCACTCAAACACTAGGAAAGCTGATTTGAATGAAAATACCTGAAACATAAATTATTATTATTATCACTGCTTGTTTTTTGCACAAGACTTACGCAAATTCTCATCTTTCAATTCTTATTCTTTCATTGTTGAAAGCCAATTTTGCCTCAATTCATATTTAGTATAATAATATAATTGGTGAATTAATCAAATGCCATAAGAACAAGAAAAGCCGGTTGGAAAATTTACTATGGAAACAATTGGATGGAAACCAGATAACTACGTATTTCACTGCAATGAGAAGAAACTCTTTCTTTAGTAGCGATGACCTAATAACCAGAAATTATTTAAATTATGGTAAATACCAATGAGAAACTTGATGTGCCAGGTGGCTCAAGTTATGGGGTGTCAAGAATAAATTGCGGTCACATTTTAAATTATGAAAGGTGGAAATGCATTTGAGTCCTTTCAATATGAGGTTGTAATCATTTTGTGGTTCGCTAGATAAAAGTTTAATTGATTTTTTGCAAGTTTGGGGGTGTGGTCGAAGAAAGCTTTCAAAACTAAACGTATTTCTTGAATTTGTCATGATATGAATGAGACAACATTCAGCTTGCCGGACGAATGGTTCTTTAGGACAACGTTTCAGTTTTAAGCTAACCACTGTTCAAAGCTTAAAATAGGTATTTTTTAAATTGATTATATTTTTGCTTAAAAATCTTTTCATTAAAAACAACAACAGTTACTAGTACTGCTACTACTACTGCTGCTCCTACTGCTACTACTAATACTACTCCTTCTAAGACTACTACAATAAATTCTACTACTACTACTACTATTACTACTACTGATTCAACTACTGCTATTACTACTAATATAACTACTATTACTATTACTACTGCTTCTACTCACGTTTTTTTGGGGGGAATAGGCTTGCTCTGCCCAGCAATTGTATTGGGAAAATGTAATCTTTAGATGGTTGTAACTGCGCTTCACATTATGTGCGGACGATTCTTCTTATGAAGATAGGAATCGTAGATCGCTTGTCGGTACATAACAAAAGAGGTCTGTTTCATAGTAATCAATTTCCCTTCGACTCACGTCTGCTAGAAGAAGGATTTCCCTAACATGAAGACACAGCCGAGAGGGACAAGCAAGGCCTAGGCCGTAGCAATGCGAACAATAGTTCCAGGGTAGGTATTCATGGAAGATGCGAGGTGTTGGTCGGCAGTTCAGTTGCCACTGATTGTCCTACACTGCGGGCGTAAATAGTCTTCACCTACAAACCACAAAAGAATTACTACAATAAGTATTTCTAATACTACTTCCACTACTACTGCTACTACTACACCTACTATTACTTATATTACGGCTACTATCACTACTAGTAATACTACTACAACTGCTGCTACTACCACTACTCCTACTACTACTACTACTGCTACTACTACTACTATTACTACTACTGTTTGCGTTAATAGAGGTCAAACTTCTGAAGAACTGCTGACATTTTCTCACCGGCTTAGGTGTGTAACAGCTCTCAAAACGTTCTATATACCTAATTGGGATAGCCTACTGATTTGCCTGCTGTAAGACAGGAGGAACCCCCCCCCCCCAGGGCCGTCTTAAACTAGGCTGGGGCCCTGGGGCACACAAGAATTTGGGGCCCTTTTGGAAAGTAAAAAAGCGAATTATAATAACATTTTTTTACTAATAAGTATGAGTATGACCATTTATTATAGATAATCAAATATAGTATGATATAATATGTCATTAATGATATTGGAATGCTGCTGGTTTTTTGGTGACGATTACGATAACGGTTTCTTTCGGGATTTCTGTTGAGCAAAATCTTCTATTATATCCTTAAAGTCAATTTTTTGAAGGATATCACTTTATATGCACATAATTGACAAATTACTCAGTCGTTCTGGTAACATTGTTGTTCGCAATTAATTTTTTATTCTCTCAAGCTGCGAAAATGACCGCTCTCCACTACAATTGGTAACCATTAGGCAAAGGAATATTCTTGTAGCAATTTCTACGTTTGGGAAAGTTTCTTCCAATTTATCTGATTTTATTAGGTTATGTAAGGTTGAGATATTTAAATCCACTGATTGCTTTGCTATGTTTTTTTTAATATTGGCTTGAATGAAAACATTCTGTTTTGAGCTCATCTACATTAATGTCTTCATAGAAATTCTGCAAATTCTTTGCATTTTTTGATCAACTCATCAGATTCGATTGTTGTTAACTGACAAAGAAAACTAAATCGACTATCAATTTCTTGGTATGCTGCCGAACGTTTCTTTAAATGCGTATTTAATGTGTCAATTATGGGAATGACGTTATCTACACGAAACTTTTCCTTGCCTCTCAACTGTGCAGTCTCCGATGATCCTTCAAAAAAAGTGATGCGTGTGCTGCGAAATTTTTTTCTTTCAAATGTATCTTTGTAGTCAGCATATGGATTTTTTTCTTTAGCAGCCGTTTCGTACTGATCAAAATTATTGCGTGCGGTATTGACATAACTGATTAGAGATTCGTAGAGTTTCGTTACAACGTCCATGGTCATAGTGCTATTCTGTAAACTTAGACTTGTTTTATTCATAACTCCCAAAAGATCATTCCATATTTCCGTTAGAAGAGCAGTCTCGAATTTTCCCATTTTTTTTTTTTTGCTAGGCTTTGGGCTTCCTTTCTAGTGTCTCCTGGTTGATTGATGTCACTCGCGATAGAAGACAATGCTTCAGAAATATTTAAATTACCATTTTGCAAAGCATTAATAGCATAAGCGCGTGCATACCACCTAGTTTCCGAAAGAGACTTCAGGACTCTATTTGCGCCTAAATGTCAAAATTTTCCATCATTTTGTCGAAGCCGAGAAAAAATTGAACAATTTTTGTACAAGTTGAAAAAATGTTACTGCTTCAGTAACACACTCAACAGCCTGAACACCCACTAAATTTAGCGAATGTGCTGCAAATGGAACGTAAATCGCAAATTCGCAAACTTCTTTTATTCTTGACTGAACACCAGAGTACTTTCCAGACATATTTGATGCATTGTCGTAGCTCTGTCCGCGACAATCTTTTATAGGAATATCAAGGCTTTCAGAAAAGTTTAAAATGGTATCTGCTATATGTTGTGCATTATGTTCATCCATAGGCAAAAATTGCAAAAATCTCTCAATAGGCTGTCCGTCTTTTACGTGTCTAACTATGAAAGTCAGTTGGTCAACGTGGGACAGATCGGGCGTAGAATCGACGCTAAAGAGTAGTACTTTGCTGATTTAAGTTCTTTGACAATGGTTTTCAAAACTTGCTGTCCCATTAAATTAATAAATTCATTACAAATATTTGCCGATTAATATGACGTACTTCCTTTTCCACGATTTCCGTAGTTTTGTATGTGATCAGCAAGAAAAGGATCAAATTCACTAATCAGTTCTATGCATCCCAAATAATTCCCATTATTTTGCGATCCTAATGCCTCATTATCACCACGAAAAGCAAGACCTCTTGAACCCAAAAATATCACGAGCCCATTCTTCCAATAGTTAATTTCTGTATTATATTGGGACAGCAACTCAATATCAATTCGTCCAGTAGTTTTCATTCTTGCAACATAATTCATCATAAATTCCCTGTGCTGTAAACTGTTCTCATGCTCTATCAATAAGTTACTTTGTGCTTCCAATCTTTATATCCATCAGGAGAACTTAAGTTATTTGCAGTACCAGTAGTGGTATTAAATAGACGGCAGCAATAACAGTATACAGATTTCTTTGCTGGTGAATAAAGGAGCCAATTGGTGAGGAGACTCACCGTTCGTCAATTTACGAATAAAAATATTTTTAGTCAAGTATCTAGTTTTCGTTTTACCATTTGCATCTGGAAAACTTGTAGAAGTTTCAGAGAAGTCACTTTTTTTATTTTGGGAAAAACTCTGGCCCTTTTCTAATCCAAATATCACGGACTTCTTCCGGTAAAATGTCACAGTAAGTACCAGGGTCGGGAGACACTGATACATTCTCTAAGCTTGCAGTTAATAATTCACAGTAGCTTGAAGTCGATGTTTCAGCATCTAAAGTGTGTTTGTCATTTTCGTCACAGGTAACCTCTTTTTCCTGGTGACATTCAGAGGTACTTTTGTCTTGCGGTGATGAGAATGAATAATACTTCGGCTTATTTGTTTCTTTGTTTCAATCGTAAAAAACGAAGTGAGCTTTGGAAGTTTTTCCGTTATTTCTTTTTGAGCTATAACTTTTTTGCTTTTTTGTGAACCACTTAAATATGTTCTTATCGACATAATTAAATAATGTTTAAACGAACAAATCGAAACTTCTGTTTATCTTACTCAATTTTAGATAAACGAAATAACGCCACTCACTCTTATCGGACTGATAGTTTAATACATCATTCGGGGATTCCCCCAACCATAGACAATGTCGACATTTATATTAGGCCTTGTTTAGACGGTGCAGCTTGACTTAGGAATCGGAGGGATTGCGTGAGTGATCGCCAGATGGTGTACTTAGTAAATTAGGTAGGACACGTTCGGAAATATTATTAATTAGTACAGTAGGAATAGGCGCAGTCATCGATATAATGGCGTAGTATATGCCTTGTAAATACCTTCTGATAAGATTACTGATTTTTGAAAAAAGATAAGATTACTGATTTGTGAAAAAAGTGTAATGTGCCCGACAAAAATGTTCTGAGAATAAATGTGTGAGAGAAATTGTCGATCCTTCGGGGCCCCCCTGAGATTGGGGGCCCTGGGCACGGGCCCCGTGTGCCCTTATGGTAAAGACGGTATTGCCCCCCCCCCTTTATCATCTTCATAACTGGTATTGATACGACGCAATCCACATCAAATCAGGCGAATAGGCAGAACGCTTCTAGTTTCTGTCTAAGAACGAATTCAATGATCTGGCTTCCACGATCTGGTCAGGGTTAACTTGGCCTTCTCTGAATACAAGGGCACGCCTCTCTCTGCATAAACGTTTACAAGCAAAAATATTTAAACTTTTCAAAAATGATAAAAAAGGGTTAGTAACCTATGGAGGTATCCACAAAGTAAAAAGTAGAAATAACAAAGATCGGTTAGAAATTCAAAGAAAAAGAAGAAGTTTGATTAGTAATTGATTTGCCTATGCTTCCACCTGGTCCACGATTCAATCAGGAATCACGAGCGGTGGTGCACGGAGGCACGGGCTTGCGAACTGGTTACTAGGCTCCATTATCGGGTTATTGATCGACTTGTCTAATGATGAAGGGCATGACTGCCATTGTTTCAATTAAACACTGCGACTATAGATACTTTTTCTTCAGATACAACGCGTTAGTGTAGTTTTGAGCTTGCTATTCTCTTTCTTGACATTCATGATGTTACCCCTACTTTCAAAACTATACAGAAATGTGGAGTTGTATGGTAACGATGCCATTAAAAGTTTTAATTATAGCACAGTAACTTCTACTACTGGTATAACTTCTATAACTGCTAACGCTACCTCTACCATCGAAATTACCACAAACACAAAAACAACAACAGCAGCAGGAACAATCACTACTACGACACTACTACTACTCCTACTACTACTATTATTATTACTACTACTACTACTACTACTAATACTACTACTACTACTACTACTACTACTACTACTACTACTTCTACTACTACTACTATATTATTAAGTACATTGCTGATGTTTTGCTTTTAAAAATTAAGTTTATCGTACATATCCCTAGAAAAAAGGAATAGAAGAAGAAGGGGGGGGGATGTATATAAGTTTTGAGATAACTTTCGATATAATATGAAGGATATTATTTAAAATATCATGTGGCCACTCAGATTTCTTCGTTCAGCTAAAACGTACTGTAAAGTCGAGATTATGTAGTCCCTAGAACACTCACTTCCAATGATGCCTGTTTCTGGTTCATATACTAAAATTGATACTTGAAATGCTCAAGTCGAACCACTTTCTTTCTTTAGATCTTTCTTTAGATCTTTAGATCTTTCTTTAGATTCTCTCTTTAGAAGATTTAATCAGATTGATCAGGTTTAATGCAATATCATATTGAATCAGTTTTTGGAGAAGACCTTCGCGCTAAACATTGACAGTGATTTTAATTGGATCTTTGCTGAGATTAGAATTGGTATTTCAACTGGAAAACTGCATAGTTCCAAAAATATAGAAAATATGAAAGTTTAGTGCACGCATTAAATAGGGACGATGTGGGGACGGGATGTGGGAACAAATGTGGGGACGATGAGCCAGAACTAAATTTATTTTTCAACCATAGGCTAGTAAATAGGCTCTTCCTGTGAGCTAACCTTGAACAATGGAAAGATTTTCTGTACAGGATTTTTCCATGTTCTTTGTATTTGTAGTCTAGCCCAATTGGTACCCCTTCCTTATTTAACTGCCTGATGTCAAACTGGCAGGACAATAATTTTTTTAACAAAAGCGTCCCAAGAATGACAAATAGATCCCTTCTTACCTTTCATATATAATTTAGCATTGTCTGCGCTATACAACTGGAAGTTCCAAATATCCTTGTAGTATCGTAGGTTCAATAATGTTGACGTTTTCGTCGCCAAGTATAAAATCTAACATCGAACCTTCTCCAGTGGTGTCAAGAAAAGGATAGTAAAATATGGGTTCGTTGGGGTGGTGGATAAAAACGTTGAATACTTTCATCAGATCAAACAAAGTGTGCCCCATTTGATTACAGCGAATACAATTTCAATGCCAGTAGCGTACCTAATGTTCTACCTAAATAGGTTCCTTAGTTCTCTTCTCATCTAGCTAGCTAAGTTCTTTCAAATATTTCTTGCTAGATGTAGCTTTATTTTATTTAGAGAAATAAACACTATATATTTCGGCGTGGTAATCAGGCGACGCAGAATGTCTAATTAATTTTTAAATGGAAATGGCCACACCTCCAATATGTAAAATTAGTAGTTACTGGCGGATAGCAAGATTGGGGATGCGTTTCGGAGAGTGAAATATGTAGTGTGTATAATCTCGCCGTAAACCTTCTCTTACTCGCTATAAATCTTTCTCTTACTCGCTATAACCCTAGCTAGCTTGAAACCCCCAAATGCATACATTTTGAATAAAAGCCAAGTTACGGGAAAAAGGGACGATTTCTATAATGTATATTAATCAAAGTAAGCTGCTGGGCTAGCTGATAATAACATTACTCTTAAAGTTTTGCCTTCCTTGTCAGGCTCCGAAGACTGAATTGTTTTGACACTTTGCTCACCTCGGACCGCTTGTACAATCAAAGGAATTATTATAAGACTCCAACATATTATGGATCTTAACTTGATTGAAAACTACACGCTCATTCTGATATTTCCTCTAGTAAAATATCGACGTCATAAAGGATGCAAGAAAGTGCTGCATTAATCAATTAATGTTGAATGAATAAAAGGTCTATACCCTCGCTTGCCAATACACTGTATCTTTCCTGTTGTTATTACTTTTTGGTTGATCTTTATTGTTAGTCAGTTAAAGTATTCAATATTCTACCACAATAACACCATTTTATTATTTATCTTAACCAATTCTGAATTTTAACCTTTTAGGTATGGGATGATGAATTAGCCCAACTGGCAGAGAATAACGCCAAATCATGTGAATATGAACACGACAGTTGCACCACTACCTCATTCTTTACAAGAACTGGCCAGAATTTGGTAGCCCAATATAAAGGAAATTACTATGATCCTATTCAATTTATTTACTCTAGTATGCAAACACTTTTCGATGAACATAAGAAGGCTGATATGAGTTATATTCAACGTTTCCGTGCAGATCACAAATTGTAAGTTCAATTTTCAAATGCTTACGAAAATTGTAATAATAAGGATTTTAATTAGGAAAATTGTATTCGAGAATCTCAAGCTAAGAATAATTTTTTTCTTTTTTAGTGAAGAAATTGGCCATTTCACTGAGTTGATTCTGGATAGAAACATTCGTCTTGGATGTGCTATCATTCAATTTACCGAAAAGGGATGGACTCGTCTGAATATGGCTTGCAACTATGCTTCAATACACAAAGTAGGACGTCCAATCTATGAACCAGGCTATCCGGCATCGAAATGTCTGACAGGACCGAATCCACAATATCCAGGATTATGTTCGGTGTACGAAGATTTTGATCCAAATTGGAAAAAATAATATTTCTGTGATTTTTTTAAATAGCATTCGCATAAGAAACAAATAATACTATGTAAGCTAGTCTTAAAGAAAAATAAATTTACTCTTACTAATGATTGTACCTTAAACGCTTATTTTGCTTGTTTTTATTGAAAATCTTTATAAAAATCCTCTTTAATACATGTTTACATTGTCTAAACCTTTTTTCTTAGACCCAAATACCAGCTCGCAGTCATCTGCCCCCTTGGTATTAGTTTAACGATTGACTAGATATATCCATTTTCCATAGCGTGTGCATGGCATAAAATCATCTTTTTTTCTCTGAAAACATGAATCTTTGTAAAAAGATATTATAGTTGCTGTCTTGGGATATACGTAACATATTGTTGTTAAGTTCCGAGCCTTAGTTTAGTTTAGTCTTTACTCAACACACAGAAATATACGATACTCGCTAAAGATTGAAGTTACTGACAATCATCACACTACTTAAAAACCATTAAATAAACAACTATGTGATGATTACAGTGGTCTTATGTCAGCCTCCTAGGAGTGAGATGGATTCTTGAACCGCCACGAAATTTACTATGTGTTATACAATAAACGCATGTGGCGATCTACGGAATGCGCTCATAGTGTTGATGCAATCGTCAGAAAATGTTGTATACATTTAAACGTAACGCATCATGAGATGACAACAGAAGTTAATCTCATATGATTTGCAAAGATCGCTTGTGCTCCTCTGATCGTCAGAGCTCCTCTCCTGTTACTGTTACAAATCTTTCTGTAAGTCCTCAGAACGTCACCGAAAGACAACAGGAGCTCAATCTTATATGATTTGAACAGATCGCTTACAACCGTTCGCTGTGATTCGCGATATGTTGATCACACGAGTCTTCAGCAAACTCCTCATATCAACGCACGAGTTTTATTCAATACGGACATATATCGAAGTGAACAAAGTGACCGACTGCAGCGAAGATGCAAAACAACTAATTATAAAACATCTAACAAAAAGGATTCGACGTTTAACAAAAGGAATGAGAGAAGATTCAGTAACATTTAATGGAATGTTTCTATTCTACAAACTACTGCTAACAAGCGGCTTGTTGTTCAAAGGTCAGAGGATAGCAATGAAAGGAGACAATCACTATTGATTTGTGCGCAAAATCCCACACAAAGGTGCTGTTTGTGTAATTGCAAGGGATTAAATTTATTGTCATAATATTTAACCCTTTACTAAGTAATAAAACTTGTGCACACCTGGTACATTTTCTGATCTTCGCATAATCATTAAGTAATTTTCTTGCTCAATTATGTGAAGCAGGAAAAAACGTGTAACATCAAGAATACTTTTCTTTAATTTAACAGTTAAATTAACCTTTTTCTGCTGCAAATCATTAATTTAGGTACACAAGACGGACGGTAGAACGTGTGTATTTGCAATGATTAGTCCTACTATTTTATTATATTATTGCGTGTCCTTTGTATACGATCTTAAAATTTTGTAAATGAAACACTAAGTTCAATAATTAAATTAATTTACGAATTTTTTCAATTTTAAGACTTGAATTCACTGTTGAAACCGACTGAATTCATTTCTGATTTTCAATTACGGACTTTTACCGCGACTTTTTGCCACTAACTTTCAAGTTTTATTTGAATACTTTTCTACTCACTTACGATCTAAATACTCTATTTCTGTCACCGCAGGTTATACGCACTGATTAATTGGATTGTCCATTCCGTCTATTCGCATGCTGACTGGTTAAATCCAGATTCGTGTCTATCACTACTCTGATTTATGTTTTCCCAATCGACAACGTACGCAAGTTATGCGTTTATTTATTCCAGAGTTTAAAAAAACACATTTTTTAGTTTATTTAAGACAGGTTTTGTTTATTTTTCCACGCCTTCAATTCATAACCGGTATGAACCAAACTACTATTCGTAGATTCTCGAACAACTCCCTGAACGCCAGGTAAACTCAAATTAATATACTAGTAAAATGCTGACGGTATGTCCGTTATGTTTAATTTTGCGCAATATAAAAGTGCTGATGATATGCAAATACTTTATTATATACTATATTTCATATATTAATATATATATAATATAGTATATTATACTATATTAATACTTTATTATATATAAAATACTACTTTTTTTTGTTTACCCAACTCAAGGACTTGCGCCTTTTTTTGCTTGTTTGTGACTTGTATCTTCGCATTTATATTCAACATGAAATGTACCAAAGCGTACACCGTACAAACTGGACATATAATTTATAAAATTATTTCGAAGAAGAAAAACCAAGACTAAGTTATAATATATATTCATGAAAATATAAAAAATTATGAAGATTCATATTATTTTATTTAGTATATTTCATTTTATTCACTCAGTGACTTCATTAATTCTATATAAAATAATGCAAAATTGTTATGAACTATAGGTTATAGCGATGAGTATGAATGTGATCTAAATGCAAATAATCTGGAAAAGTGCAACGTTTAACGTGCTCTTTATTTGATTGCGCATGTCTTTTATTTCAGGTTTAAATTTCGTCTTCGAGTCCATCTTCCTCTGGAGGAAAGTCACCAACTTCAACTGCACTTACAGGGACAAAACTTCCATATTTAGGTTTGCATTCGAAATAACGTTTTCCATCCAAACTAAACAAGAGTTTTGTTTTACACAAATGAAACAATATTTAACACCAGAGCTTACGTTCCGTCGTTGACGCCAAGAGGTTCATCGAACTTGACTCCAATTAATATTCCTTTTTTCCCTTCCGCTTCGCCGTTGAACATGATCACACCGCGTCGTTTCGGTTGATTTTTTGTAGTAACCTTTTTCATTTAAAGAACAATTGTCAATACAAACGATTAAAACAAATGATTAATAAACAACGCAGTCATCACTCACCTCACATCGTGAACCAACTTTACATAGTTCAGCTTTACGTTGCTCTTCTTCTGCGATTAACTTTTTCTTTTCTTCTATCTTTTTCATTTCTTCTTCGTTGTATTTGCCTAACCTATTCATTTTCAGGAAATTTCGCAGTGAATCTTGCTTTTGATTATATTGATCTTCAGTCAAATCGAATTTTTCACCACTTTCAGTGAGAAGCTGAAAATTATCAATCACATGAAAACGCATGCCATCTTCGATTGGATAGGATCCTATTAAAGCATCATCCTTATCGATTTTGCAAACAAGATTATCGCCATTGTATAATTCTATTTGCAGAGTACTTGCGCATCCACCTGTTAGGATTTCCAGTTTATTCTGAAACAATAAGACAGAGTTAATCCGTAAGGAAGGAGTAAAAATAACAAACAAATTAGATACAAGTGTATTTGTTTTAGTAAAGGATCGTTTTGTGAAACCTGCAATCAAGAGCATCTTGATTGATTTCAATCATTTTCAATCAGTTTCCATTCTGATAGCTTGTTCTGTATTCATCATTTTTTTCTTAGTTTCTTGTAAGAGTTCCTTGAAATCAAAGGCTTTCAGGGTTAAACTTCGAACATTAAAGGTGTGATGGAGCATCAAAATTTAAAGTCTTGAAAGAGCTTTCGTCGTGCCGACTATGATTAAAAAGTTAACTTTGCTAAAAATCATGTTTTTTCAAATTTCGCATCCAATCCTCAACGCTCAGTCCTATTCATTTTTTTATTCAAATTAGTTGCTATCACGAACTAAATTTTTTTATTGCCAATATTTAGTAAGTATGGTTTGTGGTTTGTTCAATAGAATTCAATCTCACTCTTCGCCTAATTTATGTTAATAAAACATTCATGTGACTTTTAGCTCATTGGGTAATCGATGGTAACAAATCATAAGCGTTTTACTCAAAGTGTCTCTATTTCGCTGTAGGCATAAAATGACGCACTATATGAAAATAATAATGAAAAGCCATTGCAAAGGAATCGTCGGAGGGCTCACTTGGAACTATTTATAATTTCAATAGATTAATTCCATAACATGAAAATATATAAGACGTCAAAAGAATTGAAAATATCTACGGAAAGAACATGCTACCCACAACTCCAGCAAGATGTTAGAAATTCCACAGATTCGCTAGTAGGGCGAAGCTTTTTATAATCAACTCTCAAATCATGAGAAGAACTTCTAATAAAAACGAATGTCATAATTTATACGCGTATAAACTTAAGAAGGACTCTATTTGAAAATATGAGTCCATTGTATGTATGTTGGTATGTATTAGTATGGAGTCGATAATAAAAACAAGAGGAGAGTTTTATACTCAAATTATGAATTAAAAAAAAAATTGAAACATATTCTTAACATAATACTGAAACCATACGTTTTACCTTAAATTAAATGAACTTAGCGAGAAATTATAGCTGCGGGAGATTTAATCAAGCTTGTCGAATCGACTTTATTGGAAAGAAAGGAGAAACAACTCAAGTTGGAATCGGCCATGCATCCCGGCAATTGATTTGGCTAAATAGCTACCGATTGAGATCTTATCGATTGTAGTATTGTTTGTCGGATGATTTTTTGCTATGTAATATAATTAATTATAAAATAAAACATTAATTTCACCTGTGTCCATAGAGTATTTTATTTTTTCCAAATACGTATTTCGAACCCTATTGTGGGTTCTTCTTCAGTGGTTACTACAAACATTTTTTCTACAACACCTTATATATTACTACTGTTAACAGTTGTCAGAAGATTCATTCATAAAATGGCATTTAAAAACTAATTAGGGAAATTTTATGATCAAGATATCTTAATTGAAAAACTAATTAGGGATGTAGGAATTTAAAGAGAGGTGAAAACGCGTTCCCTAAATCATTGTTGATTCTGTTGTCTTTTTCGGTTTTGTGGATTTCCACTCTCTACTTTGTCTAGTTGTTGTATCCGGCGTACCTGGCGAATCACCTTGATGTCCACGATCGTGATCATATGTCCTGTCTCCACTATGTGTTTGGCTACGGATGATTTGATGTCGGTAGTTTTCTTTTTGGTTGCGTTGTCAGCTTCGCTCAAGTTTTCCTTACAGCGAACCATAACTGAGCGCCTTGTTTGTCCAATATAGCACTTGTTGCATTCAGGACAAGTAATGCTATAAATTCCATTCCGCTCTTCAAGTTTAGGTGAGTTTTTTACGGAAGTGAATCGGCTTTCTAATTTAAATTTTTTGCAGGTTGGTATGACATCTAGTTTTACCGATTTGAGTATTTTTTTTTATTTTTGTTGTGATGTTTGTATGTCTAACAGCTACTCTCCGGGTGGCCTCTAACCGTTTGGTTTGCGAAAAGAGGGTTGTTAGTCCTTCGTGTGTGATTTGCCTTTCTTTTTTGGTTATTATGTTTTGGATGACATCATTGCTATATCCGTTGATTTTTGCTGTCGTCATTATGTAGTTTTCTTCTCTGCGTCTTCCCTCGTTCGATAATGGGATAGTCAGCATCCGATATATCATGCTGTGGTATGGTGCCATCTTTTGGGCAAATGAATGTGACGAAGTTGCAGGAATGGTCCTTTGAGCCATCGTTGTTTTTCTATGTATGCCAAATTGGAATTCCCCAACTTCTGGTGATTTTTATATCCAAGAACGCTAGAGTGTTTTCGCTTTCGAGTTCCATGCTGAACTGTATATTCTTGTGGATAGAGTTTATGTCAGTTAGTGTTTTCTCCAGTTTGTCCTTGTCCACTATAGCCAGCACATCGTCGACATACCGGATCCAGAATCTAGGTAACAGACCTAGTGCTTCCAGGGTTGTCTCGATGTTTTTCATGAAGATGTCGCTGATGAGCGGAGATAGCGGGTTTCCCATAGCTACCCCACTTGTACCTTTGAAATACCGTCCTCTGAAGGTGAAGTAGTTCTCATTCATACATAGATGTGTGAGCTTCATCATGTAACGCACCTCATTTCTCCACTCTCGGTCATTTGGATTTTGTTTCGCTGCCAAAAGGTACTGTTCCAGTAGAACCAATGCTTCTCTTACCGGAATACTTGGGAAAAAGGCCTTGACGTCGAAGGAGACTAAGAGTTCTTTATCCAGTATTTGGCCACAGTTTTGAAGTCTAGTCACCACTTCCTGGTTGTTTTTGACGGTATTTACGCAGAAGTTGTTGTCTAAGATAGTATTAAACAGGTGTAATAACCATTGGGATATTTTGTGAGTGGGTGAGTTCATCGCTGCAATTATTTCTCTCATCTGATCTCTAGGTTTGTGTATTTTTGGTAGACATCTAATTCGTGACAAGTATGGATTGGAGACTTTAAGCTGTTGTGGATTTTCGATGATACGCCCGCAGTCCTTCAAGGCCTTGTTGATTCTTTTGACCGAATCTGGAAGGGGGTTCTTCTTTAATTCAAGAAACTTTCCGTTGTTGAGTATTTTGTAGACAGACGCGTCATATTCTTGTTTTTCCATGATAACAATCTTGTTGCCTTTATCCGCCTGGATGAAATAGACCGGCTTGCTGTTTAATTCCTTGATCAATTTTTACAAGATACAAGAGATACAAGCAAGATATCTTAATTGAAAAACTAATTAGGGATGTAGGAATTTAAAGAGATGTGAAAACGCGTTCCCTAAATCATAATTCCCTTGGTCATAAAATTTCCCTAATTAGTTTTTAAATGCCATTTTATGAATGAATCTTCTGACAACTGTTAACAGTAGTAATATATAAGGTGTTGTAGAAAAAATGTTTGTAGTAACCACTGAAGAAGAACCCACAATAGGGTTCGAGATACGTATTTGGAAAAAATAAAATACTCTATGGACACAGGTGAAATTAATGTTTTATTTTATAATTAATCTTATTGATTAGTTATCATATGTGATACTACTGAGTTGCTATCTATGTAAATTGATAAAGCTAGCTAAAACGAACTTATTCATGAAGTAGGTATTCCGAATTGTTCGGTTAGCTAAATATTTTGATTGATACAATGACTACTGTGAATGGATCCAGTAGCTGAGTATTGATAATCAACAAAGTAGCTGATACAAGACCAAAAATAAACTATTTGTTAACCAGGTATTGCGAATTATATGCTTAACGGATTTCCTTGATAGAACCAATGGCTATTTTACTTAATAAAGGGATAAGAGATAAAGATTAGCTGTATAAAGACCCCTAAATAACCAGAATCGACAGTTAAATTTGGCACTGATATGTTATTACCCTAAGTTGTTTGATTATATAATGTTATATTTAGTAAATTAACGTACAAATTATTAACTTTTTTCACAATTTATATTTAAGGCCAGTTATGAAATCTGGATTGTTAATTTTATTCGATGTCAAAGCAAATAGGATTCGTAAAAAATTGCGAATGCAGCGAATTTCGTTGGAATAAGCAAGGATACTAATGCCCCCACACGATAAATATCCATGTAATCAAAAATCGATGGAAAAATATAAGTGTCAGTCACCAGATCACTAATCTCACCACTGAATAGAGCGGAACTGCAACCTACACTGGTTACAAAAATTATTTGATTGCTAGCAATAATTTTTTCTCTTTATATCGTGTTTTGGCACCCAAAGTATTGCTTTCATAGTAAAATTATAGTTTTAACTACCGTGATTTTACTTTGGCCGGGCTAGGGTCACCTTGCTATCTCAGCTGTAGTATATTCTCCCTATATAATGCTGTTCTCACGTTTCTTTGCAAATGATAACGCGAAACTTCCTGGAATTTCTCGAGGACATTTTCACGGTCAGATATTAAACAACGGGAACCTTTCTAGCGCACATGTTACGAAATTCTAGCTGCTCTTGAATTATATAATGGATATGATAGATTATTTAACGAATATGAACTTTTATAGCAATTTCATTAATAGTCAGATGCCGGCCAGTTTCAACATGAAGTTGGTGATGTTCATGTCGTGTCGACAAGCATGGCTTCATTTTTAGTGATCTCTCGATCTTTCTCCAATTTTTTGTATCCTAAAAACACTCTAGCTCATGAAAGTATCTCTTCCTTCATGTGTACAAGCAATCTTCTCAGGATTTCTGCTACTTTTACATCTTTCGACCAAGCATAATCATGATGGGTACTTAAAAAAGAAGTTGCATTGCTTGTCCCACTTCCAACATTTTTACTCAACACATCACGAAGTAAGAAATCTCTTGCTTGAATATTGCGCACTCAATCAGTCTAAATTTAGTTCTTGTTGCTTGGGCTCGCGGGCTTTAGTTTTTTGTTATCTTCAGCTCGAGCTATAGATGGCTGCATACAGCCAGCCCGCGTCCTCGACAACAAAAAATGAAAGCCCGGGAAACCCAAGCAACAATAACGAAATTTTGGCCAGCAAAAACAAAAAAAGGACTACTTAAATTTTTTTTTTTTTGATTCCATCTCTTAATACCAAAATCTCAAGTACCCGAACTTTTATCATACACAAGCAGAATGACAAAACGCAGAGTGAATAAACACAAACTTCGTAGTTGATTTCATTTTCGCAAAATATTTTTTAAAACTAATTTAAAGATTTTCATTTGAATTGTACGTGATAAATTTTTACAATCGCTGAGGAAGACTAAATGAAAAGAGTCGGAATGGCATGATCATGTCGTATTTCGAGTGTCGAATAACAAAAAAAAATTTAACACGCAGAGTCCTTCTTTTATTTTTCACATAGCAAAATATAAACAAACGGTTAAAAACAAACAAAAACAAAGGTCGGAAAATTAATAACATCATCAAAACCTACATTGTTAGCAATAAAACAATCAATTTTAGCCCAGAACCTGGTGAAACTTGAAGCTAAAGCGACAGTGGATACTCAAGCGTAAAAGCTGGAAATTTTTTCAAGTACCATCTCTTGGTAATTAATTCCAGGAAACTCCAAAAACACATAATCAAACATTTTCTCGTTCTGCATTAGAAACATTACAATAAAAAGTCAAACTTCAATAGAGCCCACAAAATGTCTGACAATGTTGGAACAAAGCAACTAAACTTAGTCCAAAATCATTTCACTATTTACTTCGGTTTTTTTGAAAATTTTATAGATTGAGTTTCGGAACGATTTTTTGTCTTTGACCGTTCTGCGCCGCTAAGGTTTCGTTTTAAAGCTGCTGTTGTGACTTGGATGGATAGCCGCTATTGCGAATTGATTGAGTAATCCTTAAACGTAAGCTCATTGACTAGCCAATTAGGATTGATTAAGAAGCTTGAATAACAAATGTATTGAGTTCCTACTGCTGCGAATTTTTTGGCTACTATGTTGAATATTAAATTATGAATATTAGTGGCTACTATGGCTTCTTGGTTCGATAGATACTCTTGTAAACCATTTGGGAGTTGATAATGTCATTTAATTGAGCAGTAGACTGTTTGAAGCTGGCTGCGGCTAACTTAATACATTAAGGACCGCAAAGAAATCTGTAAGACATACGCCTGTATAGCCCGCCTTTGCCGTTGAAGTAGCAGGATACAATGTATGAAAGTGACATCTAAAGACAGCGTGTGGAAAATACGGTTTATTTCGTGGTCCATCCGTAACAGACAGAATGCGAAACATGAGAGAACTCCTGAGCGGTCCGTAAAAGAGGGGACGCGAAACACGAGAAAACTTGTGAGCGGTCCTTAATGGGTTAATGAGAATATCCTTTTATGAAATGATTAACTTTTTTGTGAATTCCTTTAGTAGCTTCTATTTTATGGGACATTGTGAATTATAGATCACATGTGGATTGAGTGGCTGATTTATTTTAATTGATTTGGTCGTTACGAGTGATCTATTAACCGTGGATTCTTATCGTCTGGAAAGCTGGCTTCTAAGATTTATTTGGGTCAGTGTACTATGAATTGATTGTAAATGTGGCTATTCTGAATTGATTAAGTAGCTTAATTAAGGCCACTATGGGTGGAATCAGCAATTGCAACAGGCACCAATTTGCTGATACAATAAGACGTTTTATTGTAAAATAAGGCGTGTGATAAATTAAAGTACAAATGTGATTCTGTTTCCAAAATAGTTATGTTCAGTTATGAAATCTGTTTTTTTTTTTAAATTTGGATAATAGAAAACAATTAGGGTTTTAAATAAAAATTAAAATTATTGCAAAAGTTGCCACCTTCATTGGAATACGACAGCAAACAAATGTGCATCCTCGATTCACCTGGATTAGAAAAAAAATTCGACAGACAAATTAAATTGTTAGTCACTGGATGACTAATCATTCTCTCTTTTTCCACCACCTCAATTTCCTTAAAAGGAAATTGTTCTTAATTCCATCACTCAATTAAAGATACACGAAATTTACAGGAACGAGGGCAATTTTACACTTTCAGACTTTAGTGTTTTAGCAATGGATCGTTTTTTATTGAAAAAGTTCCAACATTTGTTCGTTGTCTGGTATCGAAACAGCGAGCCAGCAGGCTTACCTTTAACTCGGCAACAGTTAAATCCTTTGGAAATTTCTTTTCAAAAACAACATGATCGGTTTTTGAGTTCGTAATGTTCACTTTAATGTAATCTGATGTGCTTATTCTGATTTGATCACCCATTTTTGTTGCTTGAAACTAACTCTGTCTGGAAAAACACACGCCGGTCACAAACTATTGTTTACCAAAATTCTGTCTGGCTGTCGGCTGTCAAATAACCGCATACAAATGAACCGATGAACCGCCACAATCTCTCTTCAGATGAACTCATTCACTTCCCCTTAATTGCCCAATTGTTTCATTCCCTTGACATTTCTCGCATCTTTTTTCTCGCTGCTTTGAACCATGGCAAGTGCATAAGATATCACAGTGTCAAAATGTAAATAAACAATTCGCCATCAGTCACATCAATTCTTCAACAAAATGATTGCACCCAGTAAACCCAGTGCCATAAAGCCCAATCCCAAATCGCGCAGTGAAAAGCATCTAAATCTGCTTACATACGTCTTGGTTTCAGTAGTGATATTCGGTGCCATAACATTTCTCTTGGATATCTTTGACGGAACCGTCGGGGAGGATGAAAACTTTAGCGAAAAAATTTCACTGTCTCTGGCCAACATTCCACAAATAGTTTTAGAAGAAGATGCAGAATTGGCACGAGCAAGAAATCCTAATTGTACGTTCTGGAATTGTTTGAATGTGTATCGATGTGGTCAGCGAGAGCAGGATCGAATCACGATTTATGTATACCCAATCAAGGAATTTGTGGATCCAGACGGCAATCAGGCTTTCACTCTGACTCAAGAGTATCATGAAATACTGAAAACAATCGTCGATAGCCCATATTACACGCCCAATCCCAACGAGGCGTGCCTCTTCATTCCAAGCATTGATACACTCAACCAGGATATGTTCGAGCCTAACCTCGTTAGTAAGTCACTCGCGACACTCAACTACTGGGAAAACGGAGAGAATCATTTGATTTTCAATATGATACCCGGTTCGTACCCCACGTTCAATAGAGTTTTAGACGTTAACAGCGATAAAGCCATAATAGCAGGAGGGGGCTTTGATTCTTGGACATATCGCCCCTCATTCGACATTGCCCTGCCTGTGTGGAGTCCTGCGTTGCAAGACATCAAGCTGCCAAAGGATAAAAATCCGCGCAAATATTTATTGATATCTTCGCAATTAAACTTATACAACCCTGACCATATACGACGACTGAAGGACAAGTCATCAAGTAGTACAAGTATTCTTGTGCTGGAGATGTGCCCCATTCCAACTGTGTCCTCAAATGACAAAGTTTTCGAAGACAAAGATATTCGGTGCAGCTATCCGCATGGCGACGAGTTTGAGTTCCCACACATTATGGAACATGGCACTTTTTGTCTCATTGGCCGTAGCGTTCGCCTCGGCCAGCCGCATTTTGTTGAAGCTCTAGCCTTCGGATGCATTCCAATCGTTATGATTGACAACTACATACTTCCTTTTGAAGACATCATTGACTGGAGTTTGGCTTCGATCCGAATTCGAGAAGCAGACGCGCATTCCCTAATGGATCGTTTGAATGCTGTTTCTGCTGGAAAAATAGAAGAATTGCGCAAGCAGGGAATGTGGCTCTACAGCAAGTACTTCAATGGGATGAAAGCAATTACTTTGACTGTTTTAAAAATAATAAACGACAGGGTGTTCCCGCATTTAGCTAAAACCTCGCTTGATTGGAATATCAAAGAAACGCCGAATTCAGTCCACAATCCTCTGTTCTTGCCTCTCATCGCGCCAAAATCACAAGGGTTTACTGCGGTCATTTTGACCTATGATCGAATTGAAAGTTTATTCACACTTATACAAAAACTTTCTGCTGTCCCATCTTTGCAAAAAATATTAGTCATTTGGAACAATCAGAAGAAACCACCCCCACATCGTGAGTTGTGTTTGATAAGCAAAATATTATTTAATAGTTATCTCTATTTCTAGCTTCAATGTTTCCAAAAATATCGAAGCCATTAAAAGTAATCCAAACGCGTGCCAATAAATTGTCGAATCGTTTTTATCCGTATGATGAAATCGAAACAGAAGCCATCCTGACGATTGACGATGATATCATTATGCTGACTGCCGACGAGTTAGATTTCGGGTATGCTAGAAACTTGATTATAAGTTTGCTTTGATATTATATAAGTTTTTTTTTCTGATAGGTATGAAGTGTGGCGGGAATTTCCTGATCGTATCGTTGGCTTCCCCAGTCGCACTCACGTTTGGGATAATACAACCAGCCGTTGGAAATACGAATCGGAATGGACGAATCAAATTTCAATGGTTTTAACTGGAGCTGCTTTTCATCATAAGGTAGTAGATTTCCATTATTTTTACAATGTACTGTATCCTGCACAATCCAATTTTCATAGTATAAAACTACACAATAATCATTACGGCTGCAATTCGATACGACAATTCGATTGCATCTGATACCTCCATCGGGTCTAACTTTGATTGTTTTAAGGATGTGTGGTAACTCGTCTTAGTCGTCTTCAGCTTAAATGAAATAAAAGTTGAAGAAAAGTTGTTGGTTTGGTAACACTGCGACCAACTTAGGGTTCCATGAGGCTTGAGCCATGAACCATTCAGATTCAGCTGGTTGCACCAGCAGTCAGCTTGTGGGTTTATAGGTCTGTGTTGCATCAAAGTCAGGGATTCATCGTTCTTCTTGAGTCCTCATTTTGGTTTTATTTTTTAATTGCGCGGTATTTAATCCTGGTCAAAACCAGAAAGTCAGCTGTCGACCCGTTTTCTCTTCTTTCCTGGCATTTTCGATTCATGAAAATTTACGTAGTGTTTGTTTTGCACTGTTCCCGTCGGTTACGTTTTCATAACTTGAACGTAACCACACACCAGACATTTGTAAGCGTAGCAAAAATTCAGTACGATAGAATTCCGTCCTAAAAACAACTGAATTTCGTCCCGAAACCAAGCAAACATTACCATCCCTGTTCAGCAAAACATTAGATATATTGAAAATTTACGTGGTTTTTGACGGAAACAAAGAAAAGGGTTTTTAAATACGAAAACTCTCTAAAATTACATTTAATGTATGGTAAAGAGGTAGAATCGAATATGGTAAAGAGGTACGAAAAGCTAAACCCGTTGAATGAAATACACAAGCAAATTCATGAACTCCGAGATTGACAATAGAAGAGTTTTTTTTTCTTCAGAGCCTGGAACTCCACGAAAATACCTTTTAGATTGAGTTCTAACACATCCGTCTTAACAACAAAGAATTTGCGCTACCTGTCCACGTACCAAATGGGAGACAGGAAGGCAAGTAACTCGACGCTCACGCTGGAGTTGCGATTTCCAAAAACCCCAGATTCGGAGGAGGATTTTGTCAATGAAGAAAAATTTGAAGATAGTATCTATGATAAAGTTATTGTATGATGAGGCCAGAGGTTCACTAGAATGGCCATATAGGGCCGCTTCAGATATATGTAGCAAAAGACATGATAACCGTATTTAATAAAAGAAAAGCCTCTATAAGATTCACAAACTGAAGATTATCTTGTCTTTCTCAAAGGGTAATACAAACCATAACGATTATAATCAACGATAACTGCCGCCTCCAAGAATATCCCTAGGGGTGGCACTATATCATAATGTCATGAAAACAGGCTCAGATTTGGGCAGCATTCATAATTCTCATTGCAAAAAACCACACATTTGCACGGGTTTGTGAACTTAAACGTCTTTTCTAATCCATATTCAAATGAGTAGAATTTTTTTTTCAGATCAAACGTATGTGTTTACTACGAAACATAGAAATATAAAGAACATAGTTTACCAAAGAAGGATTTTATTACAGAAAAGATCATTCAACGGAACTTCAGCTAGCTACGTTGGTCCCACATACTCGATACGGGATGAATAAATTCTGGCATGTGGGCCTAAGTATCTAAATGCATGCATTCCGGATTCCACTAGCAATTAGATAGAAAACATACTCACAATTCTCTAAAGTAGATCGTTTCGCGTTAAATGCGAAAACCATCTCTCTAACCCAACACCGATTTCAGCTTGAGTTTCACAAAAATCCCCCATTTATCCAATATTTTATAACCTTCACACTAGACTAACGTGAACTGCCGTAAGCTAATTACGTAAACTGCCGAAAAATGTAAAAATACCTCTGTACACATATGATATGTGTATTTTCTATTCGTGCTACATGCATAAATCATCACATCAGAACTGCATCAACCGGTCAGTGTTGTATCAGAATACCGCGCAGATGTAATATGAAGACCAATAAGTCGAACGACTTCCTCAGTGTCCCTTGCTGAATGGGTTCTTTGAAAACCCAAAAAAAAATTATTGATAAGTTTTATTCATATTAAATTATATTGCAGATGTTTTTTTTTCCTACCAAGGAAGTTTCGTTTATCTTCATGTGTTTTCTGTATTATACTGTACTGCGAAATCTTACTAGGCTCACGTCTCAGTTGACCCTGGGTGTAATTGGGAAACCTGAACAGTGTTTCTTCGTCAATAAATTAAATCAGCTTGTGAAAATGAAATGAAAGCAGGCTTGCCAGCGGCGCGAAGACGCTTGTATTCGGTTCAGCATACTGTTTCTTTGAGGATCCGAATCTTTTGTGTACGAAGGTTGCTATTTATATTGTCGGCCTAAAAATAATTAGACAATACTTCATCAATGAAAATCGGATCATTATTTTTGTCATGAAGAAAGATATAATTTCCATGCGCTCCAACCAATTGTTAAGTAAATTTTTCCACATCGTTTGAGAAATTCCAGCACATGGTTTTTGAACGCCTCAACCGATCTTTTGAGCGTTAAAAATCAGTGTCCTTGCAGTTGAGTTTTGGTGTAAGGGAACAAGAAAACTCATTGAGTGTCAAATCAGGACCGTATGACCCATTAACTCGATGTGTTGATCAATCACAAAGTCATTTGTTTGACTAGATGTGTGAGAGCCCGCATAATGATTCAACATCGTTTGCTTTTTCCCCAAACACATTGAACAAGCAAATGGTTGTGTATCATTGACGATTCTAGGTTGCTATGGCGGAACTGTTGCCACATGACTAGTTCATTCAAACAAGGAGTCGACCATTTGCTCCGCTGTGCTTTTGCCACGATCAACTTCTTTCAGGTTTGGTTCGTCTCGAAAGGCCCACACAGTCGTCTGGTATTTTGTTTCGGGCTCAAACACATAAATTCATAATGCGTCACCTGCCACGATCCTATGAATGTTTTTTGAAGCCCTTTACGAATATTACAATGGTTTTCATTGGTATTGGTATAACACTAGTATTTCCACAGGATGAAAATATGAAAAGTGATCTTCGTAACTTTTCTTTGTAGCCCTCCGAGCATTAGAGAGTTCAACCTCGATACATTTGCTCCAATTTGAAGTAAAAAATCGACGTCAAATAAACTCAGATAAGGACTTTGTGCAGTATGACGGAATTTTTTCGCTAGCCTCATTTTTGAAAAAGAGCGATGACCAATGCAATGATGTGTAGGCGCACATTATCGTGCCAAAATCGATACAAGATATTCAAACAATCCTGGAAGTAGTTTAACGATATCTCGGTATAACAACTCCTAAATTAAGATTGCGTAGTGTGCTCCAGTACCACTTGTACCAGTGAGAACTCGATCTGCGGCATTATTCTCGGTTTGACGCAAGCAAAATTCGGCATTTCTATCAGTTTCTATCTTTGATGCTTTTCAACCCTTTTGAACATTTCTTGTGCCACCTCTGCCCTGCGCCACGGTTCACAGGAAACTTTTTACGTTCTTTTATTAATGTGACATGAATTTCGGGAACTTTTTTTGATGCAAATGTAGGAATAGTTTCGCCATTACTTCGAATGGCGACTATTTCCGTTGTTAGTCCTATACTAAAGTATAAACAGCAACGTTTCCTTTAGACGTTAGAGACTAGCACCTATTGGCACTTAACATATTACAATTATGCTGTACTAATCATACGAACGAGCATTATTGCTTTAATTTCTGCCTGTTGTTGAACATTTTGGACTCTCCCGCACGTTGCTTCGAGATTTTAATTGAAGCTAGATTTGACGAATCGATACTTTGATATTGATGGAAATTTCGCCGTAGTTGCTATAACGAAAATCATTGAACCCGCGGTTTTCAACCTCGTGAATTTTTGTTCGGATACCAACAAGTGCGATACCAAATGCACCACAATCTCACGTTTCTGAGCACTTGTGTTAAATGTTTTAAATGCTTGTTTTCAAGATTCCTGCCTCTATTTCAGCCACTTTTACAGTGAGTCTCTGATTGCCGTAGAGCAATATTGAATTGGTTAAAGCGTTGCAACTATTGTCAGCTATTACAGTAAACGGCTACCTCACATGGCGGGTCGATAATTGTGAAATTTGGTGTGTAACCTCTGTGCTGTGTTAAGGTCTACAGTATACATTTCCGACATTTGTTTAAACGCGGCATAAATTTCAAAGACTTTTTGCCGTGCACTATTTTGATACGCCCGAATTCATTTTGTTTCTTGCTGAAATCTGACTGGACTGACTGTTCCGGTTGCTTTTTCGAATATTTCGCATGTACGCTGCAAACCGATTTAAATAAAACGATAGGATGTAGTGTTCATAATACTTCAATGTACTCACAGACTTTCTATATATGTTTCCTAAAATAACCACCCGAGCGTTTTGTGCATTAATTTTTGCATAACTCTCGCAAATACTTTCGAAATCCGATATGGCCTAAGGGAATGCTTAACTTTTTGTTATTTAAGACTTTGTTTTTGATGATTTTATCAATTAGTCATGAGAAATAAACTCCAAGAAATATTTTTTTTTTATTTAAATCCCGCATAACTTTTTTACTTGACGATTTTAGAAAGGAATTTAACAAATTGGATTTCAATAGGGTTTTTTTTACTCTTTTCAGTACTGGAGTTATATGTATACAAACGCTATGCCAGGCGACATAAAAAACTGGGTCGATGATCATATGAATTGTGAAGATATTGCAATGAATTTCCTTGTCGCAAATATCACAAACAAGCCCCCGATTAAAGTGGCACCTCGTAAAAAATTCAAATGTCCTGAATGTATCAATAATGAAATGTTGTCGGCCGATTTAAACCATATGATGGAACGTTCGGCATGCATTAATCGTTTCACACAAATCTATGGTATAATGCCATTAAAAACTGTCGAATTTCGCGCTGACCCAGTTCTCTACAAGGATAACATTCCTGAAAAGCTCAAACGATTCAATGATATCGGTAGCTTGTAGTGTGCTTAATAAAGTTTCGTTTAGTCTAAGTATATGAATGTTACTAGTAAGTATGATTTTTATATTACTAAGTTAACTAATTTTTAATTTACAATTTAATGTAACATAGCCAAGCAATTGTATTTATGACAACAGAAAACGACATTCACATGAATGTTGAGTGTGAAAATAAATTGCAACGTTTAGCATAAACACTTCTTGCACTTTGAATACAAATAAGATGGGATGTAAATTTTTAACCACTTGCATAATGTGCATAATGTGTCAATTTTTTTAAAGCTTGAACTCTTTTGCAAGACTTTAAGGTTTGTTAACTTATTGTTAGATACTAACAGAAGAAATGTGAATTTTACTATATCAACTTTGACATTCTCTCTGAATATCAGAGACATATCAGCCTCTGAATAAAAGCAATCGACGATGAAATTGAAGTTTCAACATTTTCTAACTCCAAACAAATAGATTCGACTATTCTTGTCACAGATCGTTTCACAGACAGATCCATTGGGTCTATTTGTTCCACATATATAAATTATAGAAAATTCTGTAGTTTCAGATATATGTGGGTTTATTTCAAATATAATAAAACTTATCGTGGGAAAAAAGTTCCTTCTAGCCTCGGGCTTGTCATGCTGCCAAGTTTGATTTTTAAGGTACATGTTAGAAGAGGTTTTAACTAATTGTTTTTTGAACCAAGATGCGGCGTTCTCCGTCTGTATCCTTGTATCGGTCAAATACGCGTTTCGGCGGTGTTTATCTTCGTTTTGGCTCCATCCTCTTCGCTGTTCTTATTTATAGGTCCGTCGCTTTCACAAGCAGGTATGGTGCCCTTTTTTATACCGATGGGAAAAAGTTCTATTTTGGGGGGGTCCCTTATTCCTTTGTCTGCTATCATTGTGTGGTGTAGCCATTGATTTTTGTAAATTAGTTTAAGCGCCTTGAAGATTAATCCCGCATAGAGAGCTTGTCTGCTCGTTTATGATTCGTCCGTCAAATGTTTTTTGTTTCCATGTTTTCGAGTAAGTTGAAACGCCGCCCTTTATGTTGTACATTTGGTACTTACACTGTTTTGCTAATGTGAGTTGGTCTGCATTTGTTGTTAATCATGTGGTTCACAAAATTGGATTCTGTTTTTGTGTCCGGCTTTCGTATCATAGTGTATACGCGAAATCTTATTCTTACTTCACGTCCTGACAGACCGATGTAGCTGCACAAGTTTATTTATATACACAATAGTTGTCCTTTTTGTTCGTGTTTGTGAGTAGTATTTTTTCCAAGCTGCTGTTTATTTTGAAGGCTGGTGGTGATGTAATTTTTCAATAGGTTACCTCATTTTTAAGTTGCTTTCCCGGTATCTGTGATTGTTTGCCATACTTTTTTTCTCTTCCTATTTTTTGTGTCTTTTGGGTATTTCGATTTTTTCCCTTCATCTTGTCCACCAAGTCCTTTTTTTGTATCAATTGTTAAATATCGTAAATAATGAAATTAACTCTTTCTTGTAGGCTTCTTCAGTTAGAGGTCTCCTCTCCAGTCTTGCCTTATTGCTGCGTTTCTTACTGTTTGACGTGGTTGGATGAGTTGTGGTCTTATCGTGGCTCGCTGGCTAATGTGCACGGCACCATAGCCAATACCACCTACCATAGTGTAGGACGAGGAAAAAAAAAAATATCGTGGTTGATGTGGGTTTCCCAAATATCTCTTCTTGCAATCTATTGTTATGTGAAGGTAATCTTTGCTTCCTACTGGAATTGTCTCCATTGTGAATTTTAAGTTTTTTGTTCTGTTTGATGTGGTATTTCAGAATTCGGTATTTGTTTTTTTTTTGTTATTATTCATATTATTTCGTCACCATATCTTGCACATCACTCATGCTATGCTAGTTCCTTCGCGAATTGTATTTCTAGTTTTTGCAGAAGACTTGCGTAAGGATCGCTGATGTTATCCCTACTTCGTTTGTTTTTCTATGAATATTTTTGTTGAACAATCGTTGATTTGGGCGTAATGTTGTCTTGAGGATGATTATGAGCTGAGTAAAAGTATTTATCCTTCTGCTTGTTAAGTAGTGCTTCCTGCAGTTTATTCATTGTTTGTAAGTTGGAGTTTGTCAAGTGGGAGCGCACATATAGTGACTTGTGCATCCTAAATTGTCTCTTCGATTTCTCTTTACTTGTTGTGGTTGTGGAAGCTGTGTTTGAGACCTTTTTCTAGTATTTTCGCCTTCTATTCTTGCAGCAGGATACCTGTTAAGTTGACAAATCTGGCATGGAACTCCGGCTACTCGCTTATTTGATTTTTTTTTGCTTTCTCTATTCTCCCGGTTGGTTTGTTTAGCTTTTTGTTCAAGTTTTTGTATTTCTGTTCCATGGCTTTTGTAATGTATACCTTAATTCGTTCAAAATTCGCGTTCTGTTAATTTTAAGTCTGCGCCCATCAATTCTGAATTGGTTCTTCCTTTCTTGGCCTATAAACTCTGAATACGTTCTTCAGTTAGTCCTTTCCTCTAGTTAGTTTGCTTACTCTTGAGTTCATCTTTAGTTTTTTTGTGTGCATATTTTTGTGGAATATGCATGGTTACACTTTGTTTATCAAACCAAATGTATGCTTTTGTGTTATGTATTTTCAGTAGTCGTCTTTTGTACAATGTTAGTAGTATGGTTCTTTTGTTGATTGGGTTCACAGGATACTCCGTGTTTTGTTCTATAGGGACGGAAAACTTGTCTTTTGCTCTCTGAACAAAGTTCCGTCGTTCCCCGTCTTTTTCCTTGTATCGTTCACATACGCGTTTCGGCAGTGTATCATCTTTAGGGCGCGTCTTTTAGAGGGTTAGTACCCTAATAACACGAACAAAAACATTAGGTATATTGCGCTGATTGTTTATCTCGTGCTCAGACGGGAGTCAATTATGACTCAATGTCGAAGACTTGGGTGCGGGATCGGCAAGCGGAAGAGCTTGGTCGTTGCTTATGCTGGTCGTTTGTGTGTGGAAAGGCAGGACATTGCATATACAAGAAAAAATTTCCTATTATAATCATGGCAGTATTTATCCTCACAAAACATTTCTCCTGAAAATTGTAAAAAACCTTCATTTCAATTTTTTGCTTTTAACCGAGATCATTCGGGCTATTTCGCCAATCGCTCATGAACGATGGAAATATTTCAGTTCTTTCTTTCTTCATCTAGGTTATCTAAAAGGTCATTTAAAAATTGAAATAATTGATGACTAAATTGGTCATCTGTGGCTTTGAAGTGGGAGAAGTCAGGCCATGACATAGTGTTCGGTTTCCTTTGATCTCTGCATATCGTGTTGGAACTTACGTCTTGGTTGGGGACTAACTTCTGCTTTCATTCTAAAGTTGCTTTCACTTTCAAAGTATGGATGGTAAAACAGTTCAAAATGTTTACTAATATAGAGGTTAGCTAATGGATGTATGATTTGGCTAACGAACTAAAATGCTTTTGTGGATGGTTTGACTGCAAATAGGGTCCGTGTGGGAGATTGAGGACTCAGGGAGAATTTAGCATTCATGTTTTCATCGTATGAAAGGTATCAGCACCGGGAGAAAATTAGAACTAAGATCTATAATAACCAAAACAGTTTTTTTTCTTCTTAGTTTGTTTAATCAACATATTTTTTCGTGGTCATTCTTCTTAGTCTTCACACCATCAACATTTAAAAATTGCCACAAACAACACATTCAGTTGCAACAAAACATTTTAAACTCATATTTCTAATTTAATTTTACACGCACGCCTAAACTGCGCTATTTCTTGTACTTTTCGATTGTAGTAAGCAACTCGTCCGCTTCCTCGCCGGTCTTTACCCGCAACAGAATTGAAGTCGGTTTTGGGCCCGATTCTGGAGTGGGAATGCAGATCATCATCACGTTATTCTTGCCCATCCGTTGAGCGGGAATGGATTCGTTGAGAATGAAATTTAAAATAATATTCCCCAAATTAGTGTCAGCCCGGACAATAAGCTGAGTTTTATCCTTGTCTGCGATTGGCTTGAGGTACAGCGTGCCTATTCCGCGATCCGAATAATTCCCATCCGTTTTAACGAAAACTTTGCATCGTTTCGAGTACACGTGATCTTCCTCCACAACTGGAGTAAATTCTACCTTTGGAGGTTCTTCGTCTTCGGCTTCCTCACTATCCTTTGTCGCGGTGGATTCTGTGGATGGATTTGCAACTACACTGCTTCCAAATGTAAATGGTTTAGATGAAGAAAAACTAAATCCCGTTGCGGACGGCGCGGCTGAAGCTTCACCCGAAGTCGAAGACGCGCTCGAGAATATACTACTTTTTGAGGAGCTCGGTTCTACTGGCGTTTGAGTGGGCTTGAAGCTAAAGGAGCTTAAAACACTGTCCTTATTAGTGTTCAACGAGTTCCCAAAGATTGAGTTGTTACCGCTCAACGCAGCCTTATTGTCCGTGGTAGAATTCACTGCCCCAAATGTGAATTGAGGCACGACAGGAAGTTGGGCATTTTTCTCATCCGTTTTCGATGTGTTTTTTGCATCTGTTTTGCGTTTTTCACTTGTGCTGGATGCTGTACTGCTGATTGTGCTTTCCGGCTGTTCCTCTTGGATTTCCTTCAAGTACTTTTCGTAGTCTTTGAAAATCGGGCTAAGGATACACAAAGGATTCTTGTCCACGTGCGACTTGATCCAGTCGGAGACAGCCTTATTCAAACTTGTCAGCTTCGAGTAATATGTACTCGATTTCTCAAACCCGAATTTACTATCAGTTTTCTTGTCCTGTGAACTGAGTGCAGAAGGTTCTTTGGCGGGCGTCGAGTTTCCCGTGTAAGGGGGCGGATTCGGTGTCATTTTGGAAAGAAAAGAAAATGGTGAGCCCCCTGCTGAAAGTGTTGACGCACTGCTTAGGCCTGAAAGTAAAAGTTAGTCGCGAATAACTCGTTCTACTTTCTACACATACCAGAAAAACCACTGAATACACTTTTAGACGCTCCGGATTCTGTGGATGGCAAATTTCGCTTTGCTTTCTTAATAACTCGATTCTTCAACACGTCTTCCGGCGCCGTTTGAAACGTCCCTCTTTCCTCTGGCTCCTCTTCCTTATCCCAGTTCTCATGATTCAAATCTGATGTTGCTTTTCGTTTAGATTCCATGGCTGAAACAATAAAGTGAAAACCAAATGCTGCTCAATATGTATCTTTAAAAATATCACACGTTAATATCGAGGTCTATAATGTATTACAAATAATCTGTCATATCTTTGTGGTTAGGATCAATCTTTTAAAACTTCCCATTTGGAACAATTGCTACCTGAACTTGTGAGTTTTTTGATCTTCATGACGTGCCCGCGAAACTACTTCAAAACCATTATATGAAATTTTACCTTAAATTGCAAAAGCGGCACAGGATTTAATAAAACCCGGAATCGACCAATCAAGTAAACATTTACACTCGCAACACGGGTTCAAAATTCATGCGATGACATTTGGCAGCCGGTATTGAAATAACTAGTGGAATGCCGCTCGTACTCTTCATTCTCTGTGGTGAGAGTGGTAAGTATCTGCTGCAACATGATGAGCATTGAATGCACTCAAATGCTGACGGTTAGATTTGAAAATTATTTTGATACGAACTTCGGTTCAGGTTTCGATATCAGGTTTGCGGTTGAGCGTCAAAAATGGATTGGGCCTGGGTGTCTGATCTCTAGTAAGCGAAGGGATATTTTAGATGGGCAACCCGTTCACGATATAATTAATACAATATATAATTGCATTGACATAAATGTACTCGTGAAACAATAAATATAATGGTATCGGAAAGAGTCCTAGATTTCAGTGCATGGTAATCAGCTAAATTCAGTGCATGGTAAACATTACTTGGATTGGCGATGCAAGAAAATTTTAAATTTGATTCCAATATACATGGGTGTCCTTTCTTTTTCAAGAAAAGTATCCTTAAGTCACAAACGCTTATAATAGCATCTGAAACTTTTATTTTTGTGGTGGGAGGTGAAGGCTTCTTGCGACTGAATGTGGGTCAGTTAGACGCTCAATAGTTTTGAACTCCCCAAACAATAACCATCTTTGTCTACCTGATAATCTAGACTGGAATCGTTCGAGATGTTACTTCGGGCTAGGATTCGTATTCCTACGTCCAGTTCCAAATCAGTTGATATACATCCTTCTCTAGCAGGAAAGTAGAAAGAAAGGGAGTGCTGAAGTACCTCGATCCCGGAAACATTACTCCTGCGGTCAAAAAACTACCATCCCGAAGAGATTTCGATGTGTACCAGCAATTCCCAGCGATTTCTATCTCTACTCCATGCCAACAGCTTTCGTTGTAGCCCTTTTTTGAGAGCGTCGCCGTGTAATTTTGCTCCGTAGAGTGGACTACACTGTACGGTGTTTATTTAGGGATCATCTCCTTTTATTGGTTGGCTCCTATGTGGTCCATTAGTGGAGTCGATGTCATTACATGCGTTCCAACCTTGTTAACTGGCGTTCTGGTTTTCTCTGAAATTCATCATCGAATCCATTCGTCCAGTACTTCCCCAATACTTCGCGTTACTCAGGAGATTTTCATCTTTTTCGAGATTACATCCGTTTTTTTCCAGTGGCAACCTGAACACGAGAGCGAATATCTAGTCTTACACTTGTTGCACAAACATACCGATTTTATGTATCGCATACCCGATTTTTCGTACTGCGACTAGCGCCGATATATCATCGAAATAGATCATCCGGCAGCACGAGCCTGAGCATTTTGAGCCTGCTGAGATTCAAGCCTCAGCGTCTCATTGGAGATGCTTCACATGTCAGGATCGGGCTCGGAGCCTTGAGTAACGCATAATGGTTTTGCCATCCTTCGTATCGTAGGGAAGCTTACCTTTCGAAAAGTCTCTCACTCGAAATATTAGGAAGGAACTAAGGCGCAAGATTCGATAGAAAACGTTTTGTGAAAACTTGTGGAGAAATGTTGGTATGAAACATCGATGGCACCTTGGAAAAGGTGAAAGTCAATTAACGTAGTAATTGGTATAGTAGATTCAGCTAAATGCATTACATGTTTGTTTGTACAGGTACATGTTTCATATTATTTATTTTTTTCTTGATTTATTTTATTATCATTATTATTATTATCAAAATTTACCTTTTTTGGAGTAATTATTTCAATTTCATTTAACGAATAAACAATTGTTTTTCCGAGGACTTGGTACGAATCATTTAACGACTTTTTCGTGTAGTTAATTCAGGAAATTTATGCGTGCAAATTGAAGAATCCTTCTGTGTATGAAAACTGTTTGTCTGTTGTCATGCTAAAACTCTCCCGGTCTAGGTCAGTATATCAGCTCCGCGGGCGTTGATCAATTTTATTTTTGTTGTTCGTATAAAGGGCAAGCGGAACTGTTGGTGAAATTTGAACCCATTGTTATGGCAATTAATTTCAATTTGCAAAGACCGGTGCAATCATTTATACAAATAATATATAGTGCTCTTATTTAAACTTTCCCATTGCTCATATTTGATTGATAATTGGGCATTGTAAATACAAAGTCTTACCAAGAATGGAATTAACTTGTCGATACCCATGCGATTTCACGTTTTGATTTTTCGGGATAAATGAAAAGGTGTATAAAGGACTGCTGCATTTTTACGGAATTTCTGTGAAATTTAGTAGCCCTATGAGATATTTGATTTTTATATAATGGTTGGTATCTTTTTTTAATAGATGATTTCTCAAGTTCATTCAAGAAAGAGTATCCTTTTCCTGATGGATTAAATTTTATTTATTTATTTTCCTTAATTATTAGTTTTTTAATAAATTAAGCGATGAGCTAAAAACATTTCCGCTGTCCTTTTAAGAATGTCTGTTACATCTTCAACGTTTGAAACTGTTTAGATCAACTCAGACCGCGAACGATGTCACAAAGATGACTTCTAGGATATGTATTTTGAGTGGTTATACGATTCCAACTTCTATAATCTGTTTTCAAAAGGACTAGATGTAAGAAAGTTTCCAACAGACTAATTGATGACTGAAAAATACCTGATGGAAGACTAAAGTCGAGGAAGGTCTTCTTTGGAAGGCTTGTTGATATTGAAAGCCGTCTTAAGTTTTCGTTGACTAGAGACCCATTTATGAGAACACCCTTTCATTGTATCAGAGGGAAGAGTTATAGCGGAAAATTCCTTCAGTGGACTCTTGCACTTTATACTTATATTAATCGTGTTAATGGTTATGATTACTTAATGTCTTTCAGTATCCATTAGCTTTTTGTTTTGCATAAAATATTAAAATATGTCGAGTCGGATTATCAGTTGTCTTAGATTCAAAATCATAATCCTTAGGAGAACAGTCTTAGCAGTCATTTGCTAATAGTTATTCTGTTTGTTCAATTTTGTCTTGTCGTCAGACTGAAATATCGATATTGCCAATAAATAAGCGAGTTCCACGTTTGTTGCTAAGGCAATGTTAAATTGCTTCCAATTTACTAGAACTTATTTAAACAAAGAACTTAGTCCAAGGAGTTGGTTTTGATTCCATTTATCAACTTTGAAGTTTATTCGAAGATCCGAGTGCTGATTGTAATACCAGAAGTCTACGTTGGATTTTTTGGATGATCGCTTCTTACTGTTCCTTGATCTGGTTCGAAGTAGTTTTTCCCATTATCTTGGGTTGAAATCCCGATTCCTGTGAGCCTGACAGAAATTAGGATTCCGCGTTCTTAACACGATAAGTACCAATGCAAAAGGTAGAATCTTAATTGAAAACATTATGATCGAGCTTGTTTAATGCTTATTTATAGAGTTCTAATGTAACTCATTCCAACAACCTCAATAATGCAGGTGCAGATACCACAGGGAACAGAGAATCTCTATTCATAGGACTAAAATTTGATGCAAGAATTTGAAAAAAAAACAAGATTGGCAATCTCCACTGTAGAGAGAGGTCAGAATGAAAAACATACCAATTCATGTCTCAGTAGTGAAACAAGTTTCAAGACAAACACATTTCCTTTCGAATACTCGGTCTTTCCATTGTATTAGCACTCACATCCGGCTGTCAAAAATTTTGTTATCAGGGCCATGTAACAGATAACTTTTGCCTTTTACATTTTTTTAAATGTATCTAGAATGAAAGGCCTGGTGAGGGGATATGACCACTTTCTGTGCTTCACTGAGCATAACACCACATGTTGATTTTTAGTAAACATACTGATGGAGATGAATACCGAGGTATCGAAAACTTGATTAATGTGGAACGTGTTCGATAAAAAGGCGGAACAATAGTTCCGCCTTTCCTATCCAGGACAGAAGGTGTTCTTATGACCCGAAGCTTACATAAGGCATGGAATAGGAAGGCCTACCTCTGAATAATATACGGAACGGTTCCACGCTAGGCATGGATAATTTAAGTCTTCCTTGCACAGGACTGCTAGGTTACAGCCTGTCGACGGCATGCAGGAGAGGTATGTGACACTTGTCATACATAATTTTTCTACAAAGGATAATATAAGATACGATGTTACCTCTCCGACGAACTTGGTGACTTGTGCCCCGAAAATATATTCATAAGAATACCTAGAACGATTGAAAATTGAATTATTCTCGAACAATTAACAAAGCCTTCTGGAATGTTCGTAATTGTCGTCATCTTCGCAAAATGTTTTTGAAAAACAAAAGATATTTTCAAATCTCTTTCCAATTTTGCGTGTGCTTTTTTTTTCATAATCGATTTTTGACCGTTATCGTTCGGTCTGCCTTAATTGTTGGCATCGAAAATCGATTACGGATGAATAAAAAATTTAACAAGCCAAATAAATAGGAAGACATTTCTTTTATTTTCAGTGTAATGGAGATTAAGGAAATGTTGGAGATTAGAAATTTTTTGGTTAGCATTTCCTTCCTTCCTGATAGAGAAAGTCTTCTTATCAACTGAAAGCAAAGTTAAGTGTACAAAAATGTAGTATTGTTCCAGGCGTAATATTATAATTTAAACAAAACTAGTTGGTTAGTAAGCTGCTTAGTTGCAAGTGTATGTTTCAAAACTCCACGACGTTTGAATTAAAAAAAGTTGAATAACGAATTAAAAAGAAAATGAGTTCATGCATGAGACGATAAGGTTTGTGTCATGGATATTGCGTTTCACTTTGCTATGTCATCCATGTAAACGTTGGCTTAAGTCCACACTAATTGCCACGAAGGTACCAGTAAAATGAAATGTCAAATATCAGCAACAATTTAGCCATAACCTGTAAAACTTGCAAGACGTTCGTCCGTGCGACGTCTAAACAAATAAATCTCTTACAATGAGAAATGTTTTTTTTTCTGTAATTTTAGTTAGTATTTTGTATTCGACAGCAGCATGGGATAACGAGGAGTTGGAAATCTTCGACTTAGTCGAGGAAATCAATCAAAATTTCTACGAATTGATGGGAGTTAATCAGGTAAATGATCGGAAATTTAATATTTGTCATGACACATGGACATATTTTTCGGTGGTTCTTGTTTTCTCTCCCCAAGGATGCCACGCTGAATGATTTGAAACGCGCTTTTCGTAACTTGTCCATCGTTCTTCATCCCGACAAAAACGATGCAGAAGATGCAAATGTTAGGTTTAGAAATTTAGTTTCGGTCTATGAAGTGCTCAAGGATAAGACAAAACGAGAGAAATATGACAAAGTTTTGCGCGATGGTCTGCCCAATTGGAAGTCGGCCCTTTATTATTACCGTCGAGTACGGAAACTGGGAATGGGCGAGATTATTGCTATTTTATTCTCTATTATAACAATAGGACAGTATTTGGTCGGCTGGGGAGTTTATTTTGAGAAAAAATACACAGCGGTTAGTTTGAACTAATTTTCAATGTCCTTGACAGTTAATGGACTTTATCATTTGTTTCAGGAACAATTATTTGGTTCTAAAATCAAAAAGATGCAGAAAAAGAGTAAAGTGAGCGTTGGTCTGGATAATATTCTAAGTGAAATACCGGCGCCAAGCATAAAGGTAACCAAAGAGACGAATGATAGTGAATCAATTGTCTAATTGCATTTAATCTAGGATACATTGCCATTTCAAATTCCATGGCTTATTTGGAATACTCCACGACTGTTAAAGTCTGCTTTCGTGACAATTAATGAAATCACTCAAGAAGAATTGGAGAATCGACGAAGGTACGTTAAGTTTTCCTAATTAATGAAATTGCTACTTTCAATAGTTCGTCATGAGTAAAATACGTGCTGGCATATTTCTCAACTTACTGCTTAAAGTCAAATCAATTCTCAACGAGTAATCCTGTGTGGGTAAAGCTTCCCATTTCCCCTCACAAGAATGTATGTGCTATTACTGCAACCTGTTATCCCAGTGCTCAGCATAATTGGAATAAATCGAAATTGTTTCCTAGCTAAGTCGACTGTGAAATCAATAGATTTACGAGAGAAACACAAAAATGAGATTACACGCTATACTGTGAAAGTAAGTTTGTTATTGATAATGTCCTGAGATATGTAAATTTGTCAAACAGAATGGCAACTTCTGATGGAAGATTTGATGCCGAAAAAAGTAGTTGATCTGAAAAGATCAGTCATCGATACATGCTGAGATTGCAAAAATTTTATGCAATCAGCATAATCACGATACACGTTTTTGGAACTTCTTTGTACAAGGGTAGATAGAATATCCTATACGATATAGTAGATAGAATATCGTATAGGATATTCTATCTAATTCTATCTTAATAGGAAACCCCTACTAAAAGATACACGTTTATTCTCTTACAAGCGCAATCTGAATATACTTTATCTTTTAAGGCCGCACGGGGAAGATGTATCCTAACCTTTAAATATGGGCGTCAAATATTTTTAACTCTAATGGATGTGAAGCCTCTCAGGCTAATATATAAACACACAATTTTAATTATAGATAAGTAAAACCACAAAAAATTTTTTTTATATTCGGAACATTCCGTCGTTCTCCGTCACTTCCTATGAGTCGTCCGTCCGTTCAATCGTAACATCATACCGATGATGGCGCAACGCCGCAACGCGTCTGTGGACGAATTAAAGAGAGTGACGAGGTGATGTTCTGAATACAAAAAAATAATTCGATCCCCGTTGGAATACATCATTTCAACGAAACATGAAACAAACAACTTGACAACCGCGCAAAGCCTCTGAGAATCCACGTCCATACTTAAAGGTTAACATATTTTCTTCTCAACAACAACAGTACATTTAGCATAGCAATAACTCACTATCTATGCAACATTATTCTTATCATGCGAGTTACTGTTCATCTGTTTAAACAACCTTAAACACTCAGCAAATAAAAGTAGGAGAGACAATGAATTGATTATGTTATAAAATTAACATATGTTTGTTATGCTTTTCCTGATGGGAAATGATTTTGTTTGTTAAAACGATATAAACCAACATATCCAACTCGACAATAATATCTTGGACAAATAAAAATGAAACCCCACACACCCCTTCGATTTCGCACGAGAAATACATTTTCCTTTTAGATGCGCTAACTGGGGTTAAAGTGAAAGCCAAATGCATTGCTTTCCTCGCTTTTGCAATATGAGCTGTAATTCCATAAAGATATATGGTTTTCATTTGAGTTCTCAAGATGCGTATTAGGCCTTCACCTTTAGATTATGGTTCGAAAATCCCGGAACGGGAGAGCCTATACCGTGAACGTGAAAGAAAGGGGATTACGTACCATCCCCAGATGATTTGACCTCACCAGTTCATCCATTCCCCAAAATAAAAAAAAAATCCACAAAATACAAAACCAAAGTGCATTGCTTTCGATAAACGTAGGGAAAAACTCTGTTCTCTGTTTCGAATTACGAGGGCGATCTGAAAAGAACTTGCTCTACAAAGAAAAACAAAATTTTTGATAAGTGGCGATTTATTTCTCACTCTCACATAGTCTCCTCCTAGCGCAATAAACTTCACCCAGCGATGCACCAACTTCTTTAACCCGTCTGGAACATACATTTTCTTATCCGGAAAATACATTTTCCTGTCTGGAAAATACGAAGTAGGCCTCCTTGGCGAAATGATGAGGTGACCCCCGCATTCATCACAAACTCCTACCCAGCGAGTGATTTTTGGAAAGTCGGACGGGGTCAAATCTGGTGAATACGGTGGATGGGGTAGCAGTCATTTCTACCATTACAACTGTGGGTTGTCATGGTGGACATGACATGGTTTTTCTTCATCAAATTGATTCTTTTTTGCAATTCTGTGTCGAATCGGCCCGATATTTCGGCATAATAGGGCCCTGTGACCGTTTTGCCCTTTTCTAAGTTGTCGATGCAGATCACAGCGTGTGAATCCCAGGAATAAGTGGCAATCACCTTTCCGTCGATATGATAGTTTTTGTCTTCTTCTGAGCACGATTGCTGGGTAAAGTCCACCATTTCGACTGTTCCTTGGTGTTTGGTGGGTACCAGTGTTCCTTAGCTTCAATGCATCTCAAGTGGTTGCGCTTGGTGTTTGGGGTGAGCAAACGTGGCACCCACCAAGAGTGTGTTCGAACTGTAAGCGTTGGTTAGGAGCTGTGCTATATTAAAGCCTGAAAGTTTCTCTAATAAAAATACCAATGCAACAAAAAGAGCAGATTTGGTCTGTGGACATTGATAGCCAAGTCAAAGGGCCAGTTTCGGATCCAACAAAACTAGTCGTCAATACATATCATGTTTAGTTCAGAGCCTGTAGTTCAGTTCAGGCAATTCAAGTAAAGGTCTCCATTTAACGAGCCTTAAATGTCCTAAATGTTTCTTCTCAGTCTAAGAAATTACAACGTGAGTATGGGCTCTTCACTATGCGGAGGGATCACAGTAACCTGCCGCTTGACAGAGACTCGCCAAATATCACGATCTCATACCCAATAAATAATTGCACGTACTGATCAAACATATTTGTGGCTCAAAGTGTAATTTACAGCAGCGGCTTAGTTTCCAAGTAATATCCTTGGTTTGTTTCGGATTTTGGAGCTGGAGCTTGGAGGATTTTTTCGCTGAAGTATTTAGGGAAGCTGCAACGTCTTAAGATGAGATCATCAGTTATGTTTCGGCAAACGACAGACAGACAGACGAATTTAAATTTTAAAGTCTAATTGGTTATAAAAGAATTCCAAACGAGGTTCAGTTGTTTTTAAAATCATATTGGGAATTTATTTTGATTTTTTCGTTAATTCAAAGAGTTGAGCATCTTCCGCCACTTTTATGCTCAAATAATGTATGTATCCGTGATTTGCTCGGTTGATAATTGTAAAGAGGGAACGGCTAGTGACGTTTAGTCGTGTAAGACTTCCCAATTGAGTGGGCAAGTATTATACGACAAGCAAATCTTACTGTAGAGTAGAATAATAGTTGTATGGATAATTAACACATTATGAGCGGGGTGGGTATTTGCACCAGTTGCAAGGATTGCCACTTGTAAGCGAGACAGGTACTAGTATCCGTTCCGCACATTGCCGTTTAAAAGCTAGACAGGTATTAGAACCCATTTAAAATAAGTAATTTTAAGTGACACAAGGGAAAAATGTTTTATCAAATATATGTATTTTTACCAGGAACGCATTACACATAACATGCAAAGTCATTATAACAAAATGTGTTTGCTTGTCCTTCAAATTTCACTTATACTAGGTTTATATTTCTGAATTTTGTTTCTTATGATGATTTGTTTATTACCCTTATGATAATAATAAAGGTATATAATGTTTCAATTTCTTTGATGGAACAGTTTGACGAAATATTTGTCGTCTCGAGTCTTCTAATTGTTTCCGTCTAATAAACACTCGTCAGAATGTTTATTTTTTATTTACATAGGTCTTATAATATTTTGTTTCCGACTTTTCATATAGTTTAAATTCATAAAGCCTTAAGAGTTCGTAGAGTTTGCATTCTCAGAACAACTCGTATTTTTCTAATATTTTCTAATACTTTTTAAAGCGATATAAATTTATTTAAATTTTGTTATTCAAAGACAATGGATTCTAATAGTGATAGTGATGTAAATGCAGGTGACTTGTCGCAGATTTCAAGTGACGCGGAATTTCCTGATTTAGACATTGAAAGTGACGAGGAATAATTTCGACCTAGAAGAAATCAAGTTTTGCCAATACCATCATCCAGAGACTCCGAAGACAGTGATGACGAAGTGCTTGATTGGTCAACAACTGATAATATACCAATTATTGAATAATTCTTAGGACAAAGTGGAGTTTTTGTAATGCCACGGAGGGGCCGTTTATCATTTAAAGTTTATAATGTATCAAAAATTATAAAGTATGGTTTATATGGTTTATAAGAATGTTGTGTGAAGCTTAAACGGGATTCATTTGTAATTTTCGCATGTACTGTGGTGAAGGAAGTCATTTGCAAGAAACAATTTTAAAACTGCTTGAACCCTATTTCAACTTATGGCATCACATATATATGGACAATTATTATAATAGTGTTGCCACTTGTGAATTACTATTACAGCATTGTTAAAAAGTATGCTAGTTTTTATTAAAAAATGCCTCTGTGAGGTGTACAATCTGCATAAATAGTAAAGTAAGTTCAATTGGGTAAAGTATAGGCAGATGGAGGTTGATGGCTCGATCAGTGAGTTCAGCTAGGTTGAAATGGTTGATGAGGGCAGAGATTCCAACGACGGCGGCTCAGCTGACGGAGGAAGCTCTAACGTTGTGGCAGTTGATACAATGATTGCTGGTGGCAATCAACGGCGTTGAGTGCACCACACGGATGTTTGTGCGCTGAAATAGACGGAAATGCAATTCTGTCAATTGTAGAGTTGACAGACCAAAATTGCTGAAGGATGTTTGAGCATCGCTTCCTGGGTAGGCAGAGTTAGAAACTGCTTAATAGAATGATCCTAGGAGGATCTCTGTAGAAGTGTTCAGTCTGCGAGGAGACTCTTCTACAGAACTTAGGAACGAATGGTCTGCGTGGAGACCTTCTGTCAGCGTGGTAGAAACTCTTAGCCTGCGTGGAGGCTCATCACAACAAGGAAGTTGTGAGGTGTTGTCCTTAATTTAATTGCTGGCAATGATTGTCCAAACACTGTTATGAATTAAAGACACAAAGGAATTCACTGTATTCACAGCCACGGCACTAAAATCACTGCGCGAAGGTGAATCACAATAAACTGGCAAAAGAACGATCAGAAGGAAAAGATGTTTCCGCGATGGACTCTTGTCTAAGACTGACTGTTTTAGTCTTAACGAGAAAGGGTTTTTGTACAGAACAAAGAGGAAAATTGTGGGAAGAGGGGTTTTTTGGTGGTGGACATAGTGCAGATGGGTTGAAGTAGTTACACGTGTGAGAATTGCATGTTTTCCACACGTGGACTGCCAGGCGTCTTGGCTTGGTTTTATGGCCGTGAGAAAATGAAAGTTTGGGATGGATCTTTCTATATACGAAAAGGGTATTTGTTGAAAGGGTATTTGTTTGCGGAGGATTCGCTTACCTCTATATACGAGCTGTTTTTATGATTTCAACATGCATGATGTTGCGGATGGAAATGAGTAAAAGATTTTATTGCCGGCCACATGTGTCGTGAATTGCAACATTCCATTTGTGTTATGGATCTCTCTTTCGATGTGTTCATGTTAAATAACAAGATTCAATATGATTTTGTTGAACGTTAAATGTGGTGCGCACCTGCCGGCGTAGCAGCTTTCTGATTTCAATAAGCATAGTTTTCGGACTTGCGGCACGATTCGGGTAAACAGAGGCCTTCCCAGTTGTTTGAAAGATTCTAAACTAGCAAGGGGGGAATCTATATTTCGTCGCCGCTAAAATATTTTATTACTATGTTGGCAATCAAAAAGAACAGTCCGGATGATTTCAGCTGACATTGCGGAAAGCCATAATATTGATTGGGTAACAAAAAAGAAGAAGAATTTCGAAGCCAATATGCGTGATTGAATATAAAATACATGAAAGGTGTTAATCGCGCTGACCAGTACTTATCATATCACTCGATTGTGCGTCGTACCAAAAAAATGGACGAAAAGAGATATTACGTTTTTCATCAATTGTGCGTTATTTAATGCTTTTAGAGTTGTGAAGGTGTTTTTACATGATGTGGCAAAGGAATTGATTAACGAAGCTCTTCCTGGCAATACAGATAATCCTGTACCAGGTACATCCGCTACGTCCAGCAGTAGTGATCCTCCAGGGAGGTTATGAAAAGATCCCAAAAGCCATAAATTAGTTAAAATTACCACTGGTGAAACAAAATAGAGAACTCAAAGACAGTGTCACGTATGTGCCACACATAAAAAAAGTTGAACGTGTTATATGTGTGAATTTTGTAAAGTTTCGCTGCATCGGGAAGATTGTTTCTTCAAATATCAAACTCAAGAGAAAAATATTAGGAACTAGCCTTGACTACACGTAACTTTATAGACTAGCATAATATCCTGTGTATATATTGCTTTATATTTTTGAAATATTTATTGTATTGCTTTTTGTATAATTTTGTTCATAAGAAACTCGACCAGTCATATTGTGTTTTTATAAGAGTCCTGCAGAATCTCACGAATTTCTGAAATACTCTTATCAAATATAAAAATATAAATAAATATTTATAAAATATAGTTGCAGATAAGACCCATTACCAAATTTAGCAAAAATCTAACCATTACCTGTACGTTATCAAGTTTATTTTCACACTCATATATTTTGCTTAGCTGGCAAAGTGGCCCGCTACGCAGCACTGTCCAATATCCTAAGCTAGCCGCTAAAATGTGTTGATGTGGAGTAGAAGTGCACGCGTGATATCAATCCCACCAATTGTGTTCGGTAGAGAGTTCCAGCAATGGTTTCAATCGTTTTAAGCAATATATAATACACGACCCCATGCTGATTCCTTTAAATACTCAGAATGAGTTTTTTTGCTACAAATATTCGGTGTGGCTGTTGACATTTAACCATGACATTTAACCATTGACAACGGGGAGTTGGTTCCTTTTCTTTGGGTTATCGTTTTGAACCCATTTTTCACCACCAACGATTACAGGACGAAAAACCAATTTTGTGTCTTGTTGCGAATCACGGCTGCCACGTTTGCAGACATTCAATTTACAGTGATCTTTTGGTCCCCTAGGTATCCGGCTTCGGACGGTCTGTCGGGGTTCAGCACACTGCCCGTGCTGGGCCACCTTCATCGCAAAAACATAAATCAAATAATGAGGAAAGGGAGAGGTAGTGGATTACTATTATCATTCAAAAAGGGTTGAAAACAAATATAATATGGTAAAAAAGAAGAAAATACAAACAACAGAGGTTTGAGATATAATATAATTACAAAGTTTTTAAAATTTTTGTAATTAATTGAAAAATTGTTTTAAATTCAGAATAACTTATCACGAAACCCGATCGGATATGGTTTACATGAATTTTTACATATTTGTTGTACCATCTCCTCCGTGAATTCTCCGACTTCTAAATTCAGTGTTTATGTTCACATACACTTCTGTTTTTTTTCTTTTCCGTAATTATCACTTAACTTTAATGTTAAGGTTTTTTGGAGTAAATATAACCTGTCGAGTTGTAGAGCCTTCTGAAATAACACTTTTTTCAATCTTTTCCAAACAATGTTTATTTATTTTTTTCTGTTAATAGCTACACAATGTAAGTGTTTCCTTTTTTGTTTCTTTTTTTTTAAGCTCACTTTTTCTACTCACTTATCACCAAATGGAACGAATTCTGACTCTTCACTTTCAAAAATGTTTTGAAATCGTTTGTATATTGTGATGTTGAAGAACTTTGCAGTTTCTCGCGAACATCCAACTCCAAATGCACTTTCTGTTTTTTCCCTTCTCTTGCCTATTCTTCGAAGACAAAAAGACCAACGCAATCTTCAGGCGGCCGTTCACGAGTTCAATTCGGCTTCCCGATTCACCACTAACTCCACACTTCCACACCTCCATCGACATGTCCCGTTCCTGACAACAGTTCTCTCCTTTTCGCCGGTATTATCCTTTTATCCTTCAGTCAAGTTAAACTTCCTCTGAGCGGAGTGGATGTGATGTCAATTAACGCAAAGAAAATGACGTGAACAAAAAGGTTAAATAACCGTCACCCACGGGAGCTGTTTGACGTGAGTTAATCTATAACCCATCAAGCATCTCCGTCGCCACATCCAACCTCAACTTGCACGTACGTTTTTGGAGATAATTTAATTTAATTATAGTGGGGATTCTTGTTTGTAAAATTTAAAAACATTTGATCGTCTATTTGAGGTGGATGTTTGAAGAAGACGTTTGAAGGACATGTTGAACACAAAAAATGACGACACCAGCCCTACAATGCTACGTAGAAAAATAAAATAGCAGAGTTGATCATAATAATATGCTTGGTAAACTAAATTTACAAAATCGGTGATCAACATTACTGAGTTTCAATTCATGTCTAACCCGATTCGCTTGCTTTTGAATGATGTTCAATGGTTTGAAACGGTTTGCAAAACTACATTTTGTATCTTATGTATGCACATCTATTTTTGGATTGAGGTTAATATTCATTTGCGTGAATAGCAATGCGTCTAATTTCGTGTCTTCGGAGCTTTTGACCATTGCTTTCCTTGTTCAGCTCGCGATATTTAAAATTTTGGAACACTTACGACGAATTCTATCACTTCCTGACTTCTTCTTTGATAGACGTCTCATTTTACCTCGACAAACAATCAATAAACAACAGCTGCCCAGTAAATGAATAAATTAAAGCAAAAGATGCTGCTTGTTTATGATGGGAACTTGTTTGTAAAAGCGGTACAGAAACGTTACTACTTCATGATCATAGTGTTTTCCAAAGTCGGACTCTACGTAGCCTTCACCCTTAAGCCTTTAAACTTCAGCCATAACCTGCTAGTGAGGCAATCATTTGTCTAACAACGGTAAGCGGTGTGTAATAAATAAATCAACGTACGGATGGCCAAATTAAATCCTTCCAAACTGAAGCTCTAACCATTGATTTTCAAGAAAAAGTTTTAACTCTGTAAAGAAATGAATTTCTGAAGTTGTAAATTATTATATAGAATATACATTAAATAAAATTTCTGAAATTACAGAAAAGCAGAGGAAGAACGACGTCAAAAGGAAATTGATGAGGAATTTATCAAACAAAAAGAAGCGAAAAAAGAACTCAAAGAAGCGCTGAGGAGACGAAAACAGGAGAAGAAAGCTCCTGAGAAGACAGAGGAAGAGTTGGCGGGATATTCGCGGTTGAAAGTACGTGGAGCAAATGATGGAGATGTTGTTCGTCCTGTCAAATCAACAAAGGTAGTCTAATTAGATAACACTTTTATAAATATAATACTAATAGAAACTTGTTTGAAAATGTAGGTTACACTTAGCGGTGGCTTTTGGTCAGATGAAGATCTACTTGACCTGGTTCGACTGGTTAAAAAGTATCCAGCCGGGACGGCAGACCGCTGGGAGGTCATTGCTGAGTACATGAGTCGGAACGTATCTGAAGTGACATTCATGGCAGCTAAACTTAAAGAAAACGGGTACCGAGTACCCGGTCATACGGACAGTGTTGCTGAAAATATTGTGCAGGAAGCTGAAACCGTGAAAAAGGACAAAATAAAAACCAAAAAAGCAGCACCTTCCGTTACAAACCCTGCCGCCGAATCTTTCTGGACGCAGGAGCAGCAACAAGCTCTTGAAGCCGCCATAACGAAATACCCGAAAGCAAGTTCAGGTGATCGTTGGGCTAAAATAGCAAATAGTGTGCCAGGAAAGACACGCGAAGAATGCATGCAACGGTATAAATATCTTGTCGAATTGGTAAAATCTCAACGTGAGGCCAAGAAATCCGAATCGGAAGCGAACCAACAGCCATCAGCAGACATTGCTGCGGATAATAGAAGTGGAGAACCAGATACGAAAGCGGAAGAATTGACTACAATTACCGCAAATGAAGATATCAGTCAGGTGGAGCCCGTGGAGGAGGAAGTAGACGATGAGGAACAACAAGAAACACAAGAACCCGTGAAAAATAAAGGCAAACGACGAAATAAACGGAAGGAACGGAAAAAACGTATGGAGTTTTCCACCGACGAAGATGATTACTCTGATTAAAGTCGGTGTGGATTGATGTAATGATTGTTTCATTGCACAAAAGAAGCAAAAATATGTGAGCGATGTAATAATGAAGACTAATAGATAATTTTGTGTAATTTATGCCTGTTTTATTTGTTTGGGTTTTTTTTAAATGAAAATGAGCAAACAAGCATCTCCACTGCAGTTCGTATGGAAAATAGTTAGTTAGCATTAAACTTCAACCGTTCAAATGATTTAAAATTCATGATTTTGAAACCTGAGATCAGATTACGACTCCATTATTTTAATCGCAACTGATAGAAATGTAGCGATATGTGAAAAACATCGATATTAATTTCTCATAATCGTCATCAAAAGGTCATAGGAGATCTTAATTACAGATTTTCGGACGATAAGCAATGATTATTCTATCAAAAATCTGGCTCGTACCTCGTGAATTTAATGCATGTTGTTGTGAATGAAAATGTATTATTAATAGCGAACAATCGCTACATTGCCGGAATAAATAATTTGATTTTCAATAGATAATTGAGATTGAGATAAGAAGACAAAATAAAATCTGGAAATTGAAAGTCAATTGGAGGTGATCAAGAGATGACCGGTTGTATATGCAAAGGCATGTCATTGTGCCGGATTGCCCAGTACACATGTTATAGCATAAGAGGTGGACGGACTTATGACCGGCAAATTTGAAATTCGCGCTGGGCAAAAAGGTGCCCAAAAACTTGAAAGTCGAGAATTTGAACATCCTGAAACATGATCTCATTGAAAGCTTTTTGCTTCGTATCTTTTATTTGACTTTGATGATCGTTTGAATTTGTTCTTGGTGATGCATTTGATTGCTTATGTGAATGTGTGCAACTGGTTGAACACGTTTTTGATTAAATTCAACATGGAACCCTGTTCTTTCGGGAGTCTTATTTTTAGAACATAATCCATTATCGTTGGAGGAGTCAACTGTGGAAAAGAAAAGAGAACATCTGGAATTGTGCAATAGCGTTTGCGATAACAAAATAAATGACGAAAAAATACGTCATTATACATGCTCGTCCATTCCTTTCTACTTAGCTGTTATTTTATTACTGCACATGCCTTGCATGCAATTTGCCTTGCTTATGTGTCGCTGCTACCAACTTACACTGCCTGTATGATACCAAAATGTTGGTGGATTTGAAGTAGAGGTGCGCTTTGATGAGTAGATGAGAGGCATCTAGAAAACTACAAAATATGTAGTAAAAACATATTTCTTAATCTTAATTAAATCCCGTTTGTTAAAATTAAGGCTTTATTTGTTTCTCTTAATTACTTTCAATATGAGAGTTTGTAGTTCTTCTTAGTCCGTTGGTTAGACATTAAACGCCTTGAGAAGGAAGTCTGCATATCGAGTGCCTGTGATTCATGGGGCTTGAAATTCATTATTGCATCTCATGACTTCCCAAATTTTAAGGCTCACTTAACTCAAGATAAGAGTACTGTTTAAGCGAATCATGAATGCGGAAAGTACGGAATTTATTCACTGATCTTGTCGCTTGCATTTGAATGTTAACTTCTGTGCTCGAGAGTGATTATATTCTAATCTTAAAAAATGAGCTGAAAACAAAATGTCGGTAGATGAAAGGAACATTATTGCGAACCTTTGTTACGAGCAAAAATTCGATTCGGGAAATTTGGAAAATTTAAAAAAAAAAATCATCTTATATTGAAAAATATTATCGGCATATATTTTTTTTAGCAAACATTTAATGAATGTCCCAAGATTAAGCCCCGATTGCAACAGTTCACTGCGAAAGAAAATCTCAAAAAATAAAAAGCTCAGCCCTAAAAATAGTTCAAACTAAATCCTTGAAGCTTATGTCTGCTAATACAGTGAGAAATGAACTCTATGATGATGGATATAATGGTAGCTTAGTCAGAAGAATACCCTTTATTAGTAACATAAACAAAAAAACAAACAAACATACTCTTATTTGCTTAAAATTATAAAAATTAACGAAAAAAAGAGTTAAGGAACAAATTTATTTATGGGTCAGACGAAAGGTACATTATACGGCGGCAAAAAAATACAGAGCTACAAGTAAAATATTAAAGCCTTTATTTAAGAATAGAGATGGTTCTATTAGTATGCCGTATGAGTGAAAGAGGTGAAATTATGATCCACACAGGATATAATAAAATTCTGAAAAAACACCTCCGTTAGAGAGCTGAAAAAATGGGTGTAGCCACCGATTACATGGACCAGGACAAGGATCTCGTATGGAGACATTCTGTATTAGGACAAGGATACGGCATAGAATCCTGCCATGTGGCTGCTTTGTTATATGCCAAAATTAATTGAGACTCTGCCACAATCTTCGGTAATTAATCCAATTGAAAATTTGCAGATCGCTTTGGAAAAACATTGAAACACATTGAAAGATGCTTCAGCTACTGATTGGGAAAATATAACCAGTAGTCAAGTGCAAAGTTGAGCAGACTCTGTACCAACAACATTCAAAAATATAATCAGGAATAAAACGGGAGCAACCTGTCTATTTCAGTTGATGCACTAAATGAGCAGATGCTATTTGCGTGTGTAATTGTGAAGTAGAACCTTTTATTTTTACTTAGTGTTTACATGCAACGTTGAAATACATTTTTGTTTATATGATTGGTTGCAATACATAAGCATTTATGAACCTTAATAAAATATCTTCAAGGAGGTTATATGCTTTATGCACCTATAAAGCTGACCTATTTTTTAAAAAAATTATCAAAAGCTCCCTAGAGTAGATATTAGTATGATTCTTATCATGTTTAATTTACACCATATCGAAAGTACTAAAAAATTTTTTATCGAACTTTTATTATTTTTCATAAAAATTTTTTCTAATTTATAAAAATTCACATAAAACGGTGACAATGATCCTGAAGCGAGAAATAATCTGAAACAAAAAAAATAAAAAAGCTCTATTTAGTTATCTAGTAGCTATCCTGTAAACCAAAATCGTCAAGTTATCTGGAATGTAACAAGATGGCGAACGCTTGACGATAATTTTTGAAAATTTCGAGTTTGTTTTTGTGATATTCGGGTTTACAAGAATAGAATAAAAAAGACTATTTCGACACGCCTCAGGTTCACACGATAATCATATATGCGTACTATAACTGGTTAAGCATTGAGAAAAATCGGTTCAGTAGGTTCAGGGAAATCATGGGCACAGCCAGAAAAAAAGTGGTTATGAGTAAAATGTAATTAAACTTTTTTTTGTTAGAAAAGGAAAAAAAGTATATACGGGTATTCAGCAATGCTAGCTTCATACGAAATGCCTTCATTTTCTACAAAAAGCTCCTTCTCTTGCATTCTACCTGCATCCGCAGCTTCAGGGCTATTACGGTTGCATAGTATATGCAAGATTATCGCGATTGCGGCCGTATTCAAGCGTTATGGGACCAATCTGCATGTCTCTGGTTTCCATTATTTTCAAAATTGGTCCGAATCCTTCGTTGAAAACGCAAACTGCAATATGTTTTCTAATTTCAACGATCTTTCTACCATTGAATTAGCTTAGGAGCTATTTGCCTTATGCAACTTCTAAGACTTTTGTATTATATCGTTTACACTTAAGTATGTTTTTAATTAGTCGTCTTTGGTCAAATCTTCATAAATGGTCTTTCAAACTTATTGGGCATCTGTATAGAGGGTAAAAGGATGCTTTTAATATGTCCAAATACTTTTAGCTTCACTTTGGCTTACTTAGATCAACAATCGGCACATGGAGGGCATTTGGTATGCTGTGGTTTGGTGTCCTTATCTAATGATAATGTGATACCCAGATTGCAAGACACTCAGTTATGATAAGTTGATAAAAAATAGCTACGTCATGATAAGTTGACAACTCTTCCATAAACTTACTCGACTTACTCCACTTAACGGGAATATTAAATCCACACGAACATTATTTCCCGAAGAATTAAGCCCCATCCATTCCATCATAGAGGTTTAAGATAATAGAGAGGCTATTCCCGTGTATGTGACTGTCCGTGAGCGTCCAAAGAATTGGATTTAGCTAATTTTCCCCTTTCGTAGCTGCTTCACCTTCGGCAATTTTCGGAACTTCCATATTTCAAATGCAAAATATATTACAGCTTAAATGTTGAGAAATTTTCTATTTTCTAAAAGCCCGCCCAATTATCTCTTTGCGCAACAACTTACACATATTACCTACAAGTTTCTTTAGCCTTCAAATGGGAAATCTACCATTTAATTATTTATAAACTCTAAAACTAAGTTGTAAATTTAGAGATAAATATCTAAACTTTGTCGAGGTTTTCGCCACATAAATTGGTGGCAATAGAATCTTATTCATATTTTGTGGGAGAATGAAACATTCTCGCCATGCAAAACACATATTTTTATTGATAAAACTTAATTTGAAATCAATGTTTGCAAATTTTAATACGATGCGAATTGTCGGATACATTCGTAATTTCAATTTGACACTGAGCTGAATATACAGTTAGATAAATAATTCTACTTGAAGGTATGCGCACACTCAAAAAGTGTATGGCCAAGTTTTTTTTTCTAATATTTTTATGAAATTGAATTACCGGCGGCTGAGTATACTCTAAATTACGAGAAATTTTACTCCTCAAAATGCTTATTCGTTGAATATCTACAAGAACCCAGTTTGATAGAAATTTCTTTGTGAACTCTTTTTTGATTTAATGTTGGTAGAACAATGTACATGCACCCTCAATTCGTCGAAGCCATTTCTCCTATTTCAGTTGGTTCAATGCTCGGGTTTTTTGGATTGCAGCCGAACTGAATGAATTGTCAAAACAAGACTAATAATCTGTGTTTTGATTCATTTTCGGAGTGATTTACGGGCGAATTTTGTAAGTTAGTTGTGTCAGACGAATTTTTCAACGATAAAAATTACAAATCGTGAGTGCTACTTTATTTGTGATTGTGGAAAAGTGCAAAGACAATAGTGACAGTGATTTTTAAAGACAAATATAGACAATGAAGTGTGTGATTTTCACTTGCAAAAATCACACTTGTTCGCGGCCATCCGGGGTGTGGTTTCATAGGTAAATTTTAGATAATTAATTAATTTTTAACTTTTGCGTTGATTAGGTAAAGATAGATGCCTTTTTCAATAATAATGTAGAAATAATTGGTTTGTCGGTCAATAAGATTGTTTACAAAGGCGTGGCTTAATCTTCGGCTTGAGCTTTTGACACTCACCTGAATTTTTTGTGCGTTAAACTTTCGCGAACCCATTGGCATAGTTTAAAAGTTGTTAAAATTTTGTGGGTATTTGTAAATTTTTGCAAATGTTTGTAAAAAGGGGGCGGTTACGACGCAAAAGTGGCTTATCGTCCTCTCTATATCTAATAACTCTATGCATTCCATACAATTTTAATTTGCTCGAGCCGAATGAACATGGGGAAATTGAACTGAACTGAAGCTGATCTCAAAGCTACAATAAGCTAATCGAATATGTTCAAATCTATAATTCCATTGTTAATGTCATTAATCAGCATATCCTTATGCTGAATATGATTTAGAAATCCTCAATAGAAGTGTTTGCATATTTTCAATTAACGTTGACTGATCGAAGTGCATGGTTGAGCGACCGATTTGATAATATTCAACATTCAAGTGGTATGTGTGACAAATTCTTTACATATTTTGCCTTCCTAACTGTAATTTTAACTTTACTGTTAAATGTAAAACCGAAGGAAGCCGGAGAGTTTGGAAAATGTAAATATTGTATAATTTTTACATTTAATTATTGAAAATAATTTCCTAATTGGTAGTGATTGGTAGGTTAATTTATTTTAAATTGGCGGTAGTAATATTGATGGATCATTTTCAATTTCAAGACAAATATATGCTCTCCAACAAAACACTTAAAATTAGTGCATTTTTCACCTGTTATTTGTGATTTATGAATGTAGATTTCGTATTTTGATTTGATCCGATTTGATCCATTTTTATTAAAAAAATCGGGGAATGTAGGTGATGTAGATGTTTTTGCTACGAAATTTAAGGCGAAACTAATTTTAAAATTTTAACATGATATTCTTGAGAGAATTCCACTATTCCCTATTTAAAAAAATTATTTAAGTGAAAAATATAAAGTATATAAGCCCCTTGACTTCTAAAAGTACTGATTGGATTTTGTGATAGTAAATTCAGTAAACTCACAAGTCAGGGAATAGTTTTCAAGTCACTATGCAACGAAAACAAATTTATTCTATTTATTATTGGAATATGACACAAAAATTTTATTTTTTCGTAAAACATTGCGAAACTAAATAACAATTAAAAATTAATGTTGGGGTTTAATTAGTTGTATATGGTCAGATGTAAAATTTGAATTAAATGAATTCTTTTTGTAAGAAGGCACTGAGGGACACTTACAGTTAACTATAATTTTTTCCTTAAGATAGCATTACCATCTTTGTACTTATGAAAAAAGGAGAACTTTTCCCTTAAGATATTGCATTTCGTGGTTTTTAGTACCTGTTTTGTCGCAGATATCACACTTGTCAGATAAGGCTGTTTTGATTTTGAACAGACGTTCATGGTTGGTAATTGTGAGAAGGCGATTTATGACTTTAATGGCTTCAGACGAAAGGTTCCTCGAGTGGAACTATCGTTTGTGGAGGCCCTTCTGAGGTGTTGTGCATAATCCCAGGCGATAGTCTTTGTTGCCTGTTCTATCCTCCAGGATTTGGGTCAGAACCTCATCAAGTTTAGTTTGAGTATAGAGCTGCTGTGTTTCTAATATACCTTTCTTGGCGAGCGCATCTACTCCTTGTGAGCTGCTGTCCAACTGAGAACGAGCAGGGTGTTTGGATACTCTTCTACCTTTTCCCATATGTCAAATATGGACACAATAAGAGGTTATCGTGAAAGACATTGTGTTCTGCGTTTAAGGAATCTGTGAAAAGAGTATTTATGGCATTTGGGAGCAAAGAAACTTCTATGAGTGCTACTTTAGTTCAGCATGGAGAACAGTGATGAAATTACGGAGGATATGTGAAGTCTAGATATTAGGCCTAGACAGTGTTTGAGAATGTTGGCCCTTATTGGGTAAATTTTTTGGAGAGGTAGTTAGGTCATTGTTCAACGGTGGTAATACAATACTCTAGTTTGGGTCTGATTTTGGAATCCCACAATTTCCTTCGTGGGTCTACAAAAACACTTGATAAAATTGACTACTTTGTGCAAGAACTTCATATTTTCATTTATCCCTTTGAAGTTCCAAGTTTTAATAATTGATCTTCCTAGGTATTTAACACTGTTACTCAAATTAATGCTGTTATTTTTGACTTTTGTAAGTTGTGAGGGTGAAGATGGTGGCTTGCTTGGAAAATTGAGTTTGTCATTTATATTCAGAAAGTGTTTTATTTTGGGCAACATAGGGGTCATGGCGTCCTTTAGATATTTTCCTTCATTCAGAATAAGAAAATTGTCAGTGCATTGGAAGAGCGTCGAGTTTGTATCAAATATGCTATGCAGAACAGAGGCGTAGATGTGAAAAAGTAAAGGGCTTAGGTCATCACCATGTGACAGGACATTTGAAATAATTATTGGTGTTGAGGTGTAAGAATCTTTTGTTTTTCAGGTTAATCCAGTTTATGAGAATTGTCGGTATGTGAAGCTTATGTAAGGTATCTGAAAGGTTTGGTAGGTCAAACTTTTCAAAGGGATTGGAAATGTATACTATGACCACTCCCTCGATGGGGAGGGTGGTTTTCCTTCAGAAATTTTGGTGAGTAACGTGCTAAATTGATTCTCTGTGTAGGTGACACTATGTGAGGGTAGTAGATTATTATTTAATATTTATTTATCAATTTTATTTTTACTCAGGCGATTTATAATTTAAACAGGGAATCTAAGCAGAGGAATCGGTCTAAAGTTGTCAATGTTCACAACCGAAATAAAACAGTTGGATACTGCTTCATTATTGGCTTGTAGTTGAATTTGTCATTGGTTTTGGTAAAATTAGCGTAATTTGTCGTCCACATCAGGTGTTGTATAGTTCTTGTTATTGAAAAGTGCTCTATCAGGTTCTGTGAGATGTACTCTATGACTCAACAAATTTGTCGGTTGAAATGATGGCAAGAGGAGTCAGCATTCATAATTGATGTTTTTTCTTTATGTAATTTCTACAAACACTTTGGATTGAGCATTTTCAAACAAGGTATGGGATTTTCCAATTTTTTTACTCTTACAGGCATTTGGGAACTTCCATAATTCCTTGAAGTCGCCTGAGATGCTTATTTCTATTATCTTGACTGCCTAGCCTTTGGTTAGCCTCCTTGACTTTGAATGTCATTTATGTCTTAATTCATTCAGTGTCGACTAGGTTAGGACCTGGTTAACATTTTCTCAAGCTTTGTTTTTCCTTCTTCATAACAATGAGTCGTGAGTCCACTAGTTTTTTGGGGAAAAAGAGTCTTTAGATTTTGAGTTGTTGAAATTTAAGCTCGCTATGTCTTTAATGTTTAACCTGGCGCAACTTTTTTCTCTTCTTGGATCTCCTCTTTTTGAGACATGCAGTATCGAACTGAGTTCCACTTCTTACTTGTAGTGTCCTTTTCAGGCATTATTGTTATGACGTGGCATTATGATTTTCGTTGCTGCAGACTACGCATTTAGTGTTGCTATGGAGTAGGCAATTAATTGTGTCCCGTTTTATGGGCAGGTCCTATCTTTGTTTTTGCAGATAGTCGCTGAGTGTCCTAGCCTACAACAGTCATTACGCTATCCGTATTTGAACTTCAAATAGCATACTTTTGAGATTACATACTCTGTTTTGATCGCATCTGGAATGGTATGAACAAATAGGTTAGTTTGGTTTAGATAGTTTAAAGTTTAGAAATGAAATTATATTGGAATCGTTTCTGTTCTTCGCATTTCGCAGTGTTGAGGCATCTAGTATTTTGATATTAACTAGATTGGTGCCTTGTCGATTGCATGATATGGACATTTTAATCAGTTCTTTGGTTGATATTTCGTAGGGAATATCCCGGACAACGATGTATGGACCCCAAATTTTCTTAGAATAAACGCCCTAGTTTGCTTTATCTCACCGCTTTATTTGCATTACACGCAGAGAAAAAAACGTTTTCAATTAATTTTTTTAATTTTCAAGATACCATTAAGACCTACCATCATTTTGCTAGTGTAGAACTTCATAGGGGTATTTCTAATTCCCTCTGGCTGCTTAATTATGCCACTTATTAACGCAGGGAAAGTTGCTTCTTTGGACTCTAAATGATATTTGTTTATACTTATACCTTTCAGAGAACTGTTTTCATTACATGTCTGTTAATGCAATTCAATTAGTTTGACCTCATTTCCTGCAAAGCTTTTAAGTTCATCTTTGATTTTCCAGTAATTGTTCTTTTTAGTAATTCCCAGGAATTGTCTTTTCTTCATTTTCATATAATTTTCAATAATTTTCCATGCTACCGAGATACGGTGGTGCTAGTCCTGTCGAATTTCTCTGCGCGTTTACTACTATACAACTCCACTACAACAAACCAATATCAAAACTGTGTTTCAATTGGATCAAGGAACAGAGGGTTGTGAAACCTGATCAGAGGTTTGATCTGAGACAATGGTTAGAGGGACGCCGATGACAGGTTATTGTCACCCACCGACACGGTGAGGAGGCTACCCTGGCTGAAACGTGATGGTATATCGTTTATTGTGGCTAGGAAGTAGTGTTGAGTGCTTACCAGTTGCATCTCGGGTATCCTGTATTGAGATAGGAACTGGTACCACATCCTAATGGGGGCGTGGGTTGACGCATTATTTCAACCCCGTCTATGGAGACCGTGGAATTAAGACCACAAGCCAAGTGTCTACGTTAAATCTCTCGACTTCATGGAACAAGGAACCACTATGAACTGATCTGCCACAAAGGGGTTTAGTAAGCTTTAATGGCGGGAAAAAAGTTAAAATCATCCAGACAGAATAAACACGCATTTCACTATCCGATTGTTTTATCAGAACTCTATCTTTTAATCCTAAGTATCAATACAAGGAAACATCAAACTTCTTTTACACACAACGAACAGTAACCTCTTATCCTGAACAACGAAAAACTCATCATATATGCAAGCTATACCTCACAACTACAGAACGTAACAGCAAATAAACGTTATGACGAAAATTACGCATTGTAATGTCAAAGTTGTAAAATTGAAGCAATACAGGGCTCAGACAAGAACCTTATGGGACGCCAGTGGACATATTTTTGATGGAAGAGGTACTTATACGAAAATTTTCTCTTGCTATTTCGTATCTTTCAGAAAATATTTGATCAAATCGACCAGGTATAACGAAATATTGTGGTGAATAATTTTGTTGAGAAGTCCCTGGTGTCTAACGATATCGAAAGATTTGACTATACCTAGCATATGCTAGCATATAAGCTGATGACTTTTCATTGAGAGCAGTATTGTTGTCATTGTCAAGTGGTAAAAATGTTGATTAGTTAAGTATTCATTTATGAAATGAAACTGGAAATCCGGCAGAATTTTGTTGCCTCTCATGAAGCTTGCGAGTCCTTTTTGTATAAGTTGTTTGAAACGTTTCAGCCAAAGTGCGATCTTCGGTGGGTTTCAGAATTGGTAGGAGTACAGCATGTTTCCAAATAGTAGGAAAATAGGATAGATTCATGCACGCGTAAAACATGAGACCTACTTTCCTTGTCCTTTTTTAAAATTGTGCCAGCGAGTCGTAGAATATATAATTTGCTTTCCCGTTCCTTACCTTATAATTTATTTGAACATTGATATTGATCGTGATAATAATGACCGGCGGCAATTAAAAAATATAGTTCTTATAGTAATTAAGGCTTCATATATTGCAAATATATAAGAATGCCTTCTTTATGATTCATTATGAAAAAGAAAATATTTTGATCTAATTAGGACGAAACTCAACCAGCATTGCTCCGCCTACACTGAACACTAATAGCCCAGAAGCAAAACATGTTAGTACAACTGAAATTTGAACAACAAATATCACATTTGCTTGTTACCAACATGAATATCATTTTAATTGATATTGAGACGAAATCACTTTCTTTTGTACAAACATGCAAATGTATGCATATTAGATTACCATGACAAGATGATCGTGTAGACTAAGATCAACATTTTCTGCACATACGTGTTGTTATTGGTTTCGCGGGACAGTTATAACAATGATCGCGTGTTTTTCAAATTGATGAAAAGAGATATTCACTCAAAGCTACTGCTTGAATGATGGAAAATTGGATTGATCGTAATTGTGATACATACTTTCGGCGATGCTATGAAAATTTAAATTGAATGGAGAAAATTAGACTTAAATGTTTATATTTATGTATCAAACGAATGCAAGTAATTTTAATGTCTGAGAAGTTGGCAGAAAGATTGCTTGTTCGTCTTGTTTTGCTTCTTTAACTTTGAATATTATAACGTGAGATATTCAGCTTCAGCCATCTTTACGCATAAATGTTTACGCATTATCTACTTGCCTACTCTACGTTGCTGTTCGATAAGATAACGTCTTTAACCTGCATTTTCATTTTACTTTTATTCAGTTTATTTATACATGTATGCCAATTTATTCATACATTCACGTTCATCAAATCCACCCGCCCATATTCTCTCCATTTAATTTAAATTTTGCTTCATGTTGAAGTCAGCAGTTTCATGCATTTTATCCGCGTAAAACTTGTTTAAAGGACATTTATTTTTGTAGTAATTGTAAGGTATTACGTTCTTATATTCGTTTTAATTCCCCATCTGTTTCCTTTAATCATGCATATACACGTTCCGGTGGTGTGCCATCTTCGGTGTGTGATTACCATATTTGGCCGGTTTGGCAGGAATATATTGACGAAATGAGAATTTCCTTCGAAAATTAACTAGTACTTCGACAATGGTCACTAGTACTTCGACAATGGTCAATGGACGACGTATTGGTATCCTGGCAGGTTTCGACGAATATTTCGAAAACATCTCGTATCGTTGCCAATCGATCGGGCAACTAACATCTTTGTCTAGACATAGTCTTCAAATTGGTATTTCTGACTGACGTTTATGTCTGTCATAAAATTGGCGCGTTTCACGTAAAAAGTGTTGACAACTTAAAGTTCTATGCCTCTAAAAAGCACTCATTTTACTTCACCATCTCCATATGTTGTATAGTGTTGTAGATCTTGTGGGCATACGTCAAGTCACTCGTGAACATTTTGAAGACAACATCCACTGCGTTATGGGCTAGATACGGCCCCAATTATTGGTTAGATTAAAGGTCGAAATACAATACTGCGAGCCGACGATGCGAGAGCGCGACGAGAGTCTCGCAGTAAATGTCAAGCAGTTTTCGTAACATGCGTTTGTATACGACATCGTACAATGATTGTAATGCGTTGATGCGAGACGAGAAATATTCGGAAAAATGAAAATTCCTCGCGACGAGGTGCATGACGTTTGTCAGATGCTTGATGGCGGTTAAATGAAATTTGAAATTCAAACGCCTTTATTACAATCAAGTACTAGGGTTATTCTGAATAAGTTTTGAATGAAAATTTCGTGCATCTATATTGAGGCTATTATTTGCCAAACAAAGGAAAATTCCAAATTCAAAAATTTTGAAAAATCAAAAATAATTTTAATCAAAGTTTATTCAAAACGTCACCAATTTGACATTTGTCATATGAACATTATTCTTCCTCGCATCGCGTGCATTGTAAATTGAATGCGTTGGGCGACAACGAGCGAGAATCGCATCGCGCTCTCGCATCGCCGTTACGCAGTATTGTATCTGGGCCTTAATCCGAAATTGGAACTCTCGTTTGGACTTTCTTCGAGCTGGTCATGGTGCTCATTTGAACAAAATCATATTTAAGTAAAAACAATTGAGCAATAAAATCAGTTTTGTGGCAATCAAAACAGTTTATTGGTTTTTCATTTCATTTCAAAACTCAGCGTTAACTCTATTTACGAGTCTCAATCTTGTAATGAGTTCTTCCTACTTATTGTAGGATGGAAAAGTTGATCGTTTAGGATAACTTTCTAGAAGCAAGCATTTATAGGCCTTGTAAGCTTTAAAATTGTCGCAGACATGTGCATTTGACATTCAACTAACTTTCTAATAAGTTTTTACAAAAATTAATTGGATTTTATTTGTATTAGTAAACGTTTTCTCATTATTTTATTCAAAAACTTTAGAACTCTTCAGTAAAGCGCAATTCACGTTTGAATGTTACTTGCGATCTATCTTTTTTTTTTGTTTTTCTTAAAACAAACATAATCCTCCCAATTTTTTGCGTTCGAAACCAATTCAGATATGAATACACTTGTGCATTTTCTATCTCTGTCTGAGAGAAATCGTTCGAGAGTGTTATGACTGTACGTAGCTATGTTGTGCTCACCGTCTTTGCTGGACTCACCACTTTCGTTGTCTCGAATGAGGACCAAATTAAGTATTTTGTGAGTCTCTTCAAAGTGTTTTACAACTGATGCCATTCTCAAAATCGGCCTTTTATGAACACCAGTTTTTTGTAAAAATTACCATTTGATAAACATCATGGTTTGACTGGTTTGATTGAATAGTGGTCCGAGTCATAGCTAGCTCTTCGAAATCTACAGACATGAAGTGTGTTCTAAAACCATCCTTGCTGGATGAGGACTATTACAAAAGGTCTTGGATTGTGTTGGGCTTGAATTATGGAAGCAACAAACTCGCAGCAATCGTCTCGGATGCATTTATTGAATGACAACTTTTGCGTCGAAACTGCATGGAATCAATTTAATGTTGTTTTAAAGGTCAGTGAGTGAAATAGTCTTTCTGGCGACTGTAGGAGGAGCCTTGTATGCCCTTAACGGGTATATTTAAATATATATTTCGGGAGTAAGTTGCTCCCTACTTCAGTGTCAATTATTTTCAATAGAAAATAAAAATATTCAATAAAAAATAATTGACACTGAAGAAAGGAGTAATTTACTCCCGAAAAATATATTTGTCAAAATTAAAAAGACATAGCATATTGAAATGGAAAAGGAAAAAATAAAATCTAATCTAGAAGTGCTGAACACGGGAAAACACACACAGTATAACAAAAATTGCTTTAAAATATGTTTTATATGTGCCAAGCACCTTATTCACAAATAAAGCGATTTCAAATTCATGGCTTCCATCAAGTTTTCTGCATTCGAAAACTTCTCAGTTTTTCTCTATGGATTTTCTTTGAGTCATAAATGCTAGATTCCATTCCGATAGCAGATAGCATTTGAAAATCTCATTCGCGACACCGCGACTATACAAAGAAAATACTGCTACATTTGCGTTTTGATTGTCAAGTTTTGATTTTGGACATTTGATTTTAGGCACCGGGCAGCGTAGGCTCATCTGAATATAAGCAGAATTTATGATGAAAACGTGCTAACAGAACAAACATGTCAACAGAGGATTTAGGGATATGGTAATGGGGAACGACAGTTTGAAGATCCGTCGGCCCAAGATGGTGAAAGATGGTAATCTACTGAAAGTCATATAACGAGGTGACCACTGCAGGAGTATCGAAAAGGTTCCAGATCCACAGAACCTTTATAGAGTGAAGAGTCCATGCGCTAGGATATGTAGTGAAATTGGAAGCTTTGGTACCCCACGAACTTGCGCAGACAAAATACTCTACTGTATTTCCCATCTTCGTCAAAATAACGAAAGATTTATTCGACGGATGTTTCCTGGAGATGCAAAGTGTGTTCTTTGCAACAACGTGAACCGGCGCCAGAAAGTTTGCGAAAGTAGTGAATCACGAGTATCCACTACATAACCAGGCTTGCAACCGTCGAAGGTCATACTGTTGGTTCCTTGGGATTCTTGAGGAGTAACTTATTGGGAGCTTCTAGAATGAAATCAAACAATGCGTGTGGACTCATATTGCCGGTGATTGGAGCAATGCGTGATAGACGTCCTGCCTTAGTCCATTGACGTGGAGTCATCTTTCACCTCGACAATGCAGGACCACACACATTTGTAGTTACTCAGCGCAAACTAACGGAGATTGGATGGAAAAATGGTATACCACCCCCCATATTTTCTCACTCTTGTTCCAAGGGATTGTTACTTCTTGTGTTCCCTGGACAGCAGGGATTTCCAGGCAGTGGTCCCTGCAGGAAAGGGAGTAAATTATAACCGTGATTATATATCAAACTTATAAATAAAAAATAATACTTAAAAAATAGTGATTAAAAAATATTATTTATTTTAATTGAAAACCGGAAAAACTTTTGGACACAAAATTTTATTGCCAGGATTAAAAGCAAATTCAGTTTGGGTCGACTAGCCTCTTTATGGTTTATTGAATGGTCTTGCATTCCAGTTTTTACCGAGGTCATTTCAAATCGTTTTCATTTATTTTCCTGGTTATGAGTAACTGGTGCGAAACTTAACCTCCACTAGGCGCTATGGTTATAAAGACTCCGTTGTGAAGCGCAGCAAACACGCTGTTCTCCCACTTACGTCCACCTTTCGAAGAAGTTACCATCAACCACCATGAGGAGCTGTTAGGAAATCAATCGGTAGCAGAACTTCATATCACAGTTTGATTCCTCTGTACTCAGTGTCTTACTCAAATGAGAACAAAATTCGATATTGAGGTCATTTGCTATCCTTCGGCTGGTGAGTCCAATTGGTATGATTAATGACTTACTAAGGGTAGTGATAGTGACCATAGTTTAATTTATCGGTATTTATGAGGCTAAAAATTGTGACAAAGCTGCTAAACTATTTTTTGCTAATAAAAAAAAACAATCCTGTATATCTGCGAAATACTGAATTTGCGCCTTTATATCTGGTGATCTCGGGATTTCTCTCGGAGTATGTGCGAATTAATTCGGCTTAAAGTTCAAATAATATTAACGTCTAGCTCCACTTGTGCTAAACTTCTGTTCAACGGTCAATTTTCATTTGAGCTGAAGCGAAAAACTTCTACCTTCGCTGAACAAACAAGGTCTTAAAAGCTTAAGCCTACATTCATGGCTGCGATAAATATCTAACGAAGAAATTCATCCAAACCTCTCAACTTTCGAGATACATCTTTTTCTGCTTCACATTACTCTTTCCCTCAACCTTCGTACCCATTTAATGCTTCATTGCTTCCATTTCAGAAATTTCATTATTCTGTTAACACAACTTGATTTGGTACTTTGTACACATGCTGGATGGATGCTGTGTTGGATGCCGTGTTGAATCATTTGAGGCCGGCATCTTTGGAATTTCTTAAGATAAACTTATCTTGGATGTCGTTCGGTTAGTGTGGTTGAAGGAGGTGATTGCGGGTTGATAGGTTTGTTTGCTCGTTTGATCGTGAGCTGGTTTGGGCGACACATAAGAAAGACGAAACGAACGTCTTGAAGGCCGTGTATGCGATTAAGAGGTAGCGAATATACAAGATATAGTTTATAGCTACATAACATGGTCTGTATGTAGGTGTACGTAACAGGTTGTCATCACAGGTGTACGAAAAAGAAAACAAACAAAACCAAGATTGTTCTTCATTGTTGTGATGAAAATAAAAGATTGTTTAAGACGTGAGAGGTTTGATGTGATTGGTCTCGATTTTAGCAATGTGCCAATGAGTTCTTCTGAGGATCCGCAGTTTGCTCGCGAAAGTTCCTTTTTAAAAGATTATTTGAAGCTCATTTATTTATTGACAAACGTATGTATTTCAGTTCTACAGAAAATAAAATTTTGGGACTTAAAATCCTTCCTTGAACATCAAATTAACAATTTTAATTTCTTGCTCAAACCGAGCGATGAATCCACTGTTTTATTTATTACACGAAATCACATCAGTGGCAATTTTCGCTTGTTTGTATTGTCCAGACTATCTTCCCATAATCCTGTTCAAAAACTTGAAAATGTATCCTCTTTAAATTATTACATAAACTCCTTGAAAATGTGATTTAAAGGTTATCCATACCTTAAAAAAGATCAAAGTCATCTCTTCTCACGTACCAAAGTATGTATCAATAAAATAATCACATTAACTCATGCATCAAATATTGAGATTATACCAGTGGGAAAATAGTTAATACATTACATTTTCGTTGAATGAAACTGGCTTTTAGGGGATCTTCTCAGGCGATGAAAAGAAAAGGAACAGTGAATGTTTGCATGTTTCACATACTGATTCAGCAAAAATGTCGCGTTGTGGGGCGGAATTGAGATCTTGTGCTCAAGAATCGACATTTTCTTATAGCGACAATAAGTGTGTTATATTAAGCAAAACACGATTGCAAAGAAAATTTTAAGACTTTTTGAGTATGTCATAAGTTTCAAAACTCTATCCAATATGGTTTTCTATATATTGGATGTCGTTCGCAGATTTCCTGATAATTTTCTTTTGAATTTCATCGTCGATAAACTTCCTTTTTTAAAACGGGTTTAGCATTCAATAATTTAATTTTAATCAAATATTTATTTATACTTAATCTAATTTATCATTTTATCTATGACTTCTCTCCAACGTTCTGAACGTTGCAATTGCTGCAATGACCCGTTTTATTTCGTTCGAGAAGATCCAAATAATTGACTTCTGAAGAATCCTCCCAAGCAGACAATATGACTTTTCATAGATGCAAGCCTGGTTTTCATGAGATGATTTACCTCTTTCACGTTTCACATCATTGTACAGAACGCTTTTTCATCTCTAGTAACCGTTTCCGCTGGCGCTAATTCTGCATTACTTTGACGAGCACGGTGGGAAACTCAGCAAGCCATTTTGTGTTCCATGTTCTTTTGCGAATGTTTGTGGGGTACCAAAGCAGGGCACTTATCTATTTAGTTGTTCTGTGGAACTGGAACTTCTCCGATAGCTCTGCGATGGTCATCTTATGGTCCTTGTATGGCTTGCTACTGATCACCATCTGTCATCTCCTTGAGAGATCCTGACCGTGACTAATCTTCAAATTGTCATCCTCTATTACGAAAGTACTGAGACCACTATTGCAATGCTCGTTTTGTCAAAGACGTATTCACCATAAATTCTACTTATATACAGATTAACTTGTACTGCATGATCTTCAACATCAAACTAGTATAGAAATCAATGCCTGATAGGAATTTTATCAGCTTCTCAGTTCATCTTAATTCTTTTGCTTGCAAACAAAAAACGCAAATTTGATTTCTTTCTATAGTCGATTTCATTTACAATCCAAGGAAAATTATTGGAGAGTAAATGGATCATACATTTGATTTGAAATGTTTGGGTCGGGATGCAAACGTATCTAAACAGAAAAAAAAGAAGAATTTTCACGGTTGTTGTGTCGCGGTTGTCACGGTGTATTCCATCAGAGTGATCAAAAAGTTCAAAACTTTGGGTTTTTTTAAATAAAAATCAAAATGCTGAAAGAGAATTCTTAAATAAATTAAATTTGTGTTAAATAATAAAAAGAATTAAACTAAATGAATAAAACCAACTCATTTTGAACTAAAGGCACATGGTTCCACAAAAAAATAAGGAAAAATAATGACTATTGTGATAAGGTAAATGCAAAACCTCGGCGCAATGCCTTAATAAAAGTCATGCAGATCAATTCGCTGTCTAGAGCGCGTTTCGTAATTATCTGTTTATTATCTATAAAACAAAAGGAAGAGAAAAGGTTTTATATGCGGACCCTCTGAGGAAAGACTTCCAAACCAATACACTTACATATCGTCAAATTTTAGCCCATATTTTAGAACAAAGTCTCAATAGAATTTGCAATAGAAAAGAAGTAATAGAATAGAAATCCTGCGTAGAAAATCCTATTGAGGGCAAACAAAAATAAAGATTAAATAGGGATAATAAAAACTACCCGACACTTACTTTGTTTTATACTCGTTTATGTATTTAAATTATATTTATGTATTTATTTTATTATGTAATTGTTTTACAAAAATGTATTGACCTGATATTATTACAATTTGACAAGGTTTCCCTAGCTTATTTACTTATGCCGACTTTCAGCAAGTATAATTAACTTATATAATCATTAATAATTAAATAATTATTTAATATGTTGAGATTTCGTTGCGAGATTAATAATAATTTCGAGTGTATGATCTTTATTGCAAGTTGAATTGAAGTAAAAGTTGAAATACCCATTTAATTCGATGAAATAAATTAAATTCAATGAAATTACTTTAAATAAATTTCGACAAACTCGAGATCTATGGCTGATTTTGTTCGTTGGTGCTAAAGCTGACTTTCAGCAAGCATAATTAAATTATATAATAATTAATAATTAAATGATTAAATTATATAAAAATTAACTCGTTTGTCGAATAAATTTCATCATTACGTGAAAATTTAAGCTTTGAGTTCAATTTAACTAGCAATATAAATCATAAACAGTATTATTATTAATATCGCAAAAAAATTCCAACATATTAAAATATGTACAATTATCAACGAATTTAATGCTGGCACATTAATGGAAATTAATACGAAAAACTAACAATAAATGAAATTTATCTATGGCGGGACTATAATGTTATTATTCACAAAACTAAAAAGTCGAGAGTGGGGTTTTCAGACCCTAAATCTCACTCATTCAGCATCATTCGCTGCTGTCAGTATGTCCTTTAAAAAGACGCTAAATGAGAAACACAGCTCATCAGATACGATAATTTTCTCAATTACAGACCATAAGAAATTCATAATTGTCCTCTACGGAGGATGTCGAATTTCGGATATGAAAAGTATCGAAATCCACTCTATTGAAGATGACCGACTGCCTCTCCTAACTATTCCATCACAAAGGAATCCTGTAAAATCTTACCGATTTAGAAATGCTGTAAAACTGCAATTTTTCGATTCTTTGCGCCAGATTTTCTATACGATTACAAAAGAGTATACAAAAAAAAATCGACTTTAGATTGTCGACTTGCAAGTTTACAATTTAGCTGAAAAAATAATTAAACGAAAGTTAGCATTGATTTTTGTGTGCTACTCAATGTCTTATCTAGAGGATAGCCCTCTATTTACTACGATCAAACTATTCTGAAGATTCTGTGTTGCTTGGGTCCGCCGGGCCTTTCTTGATTAGTTTCAAGGACGCGTTTCGGCTGTATACAGCCATCTTCAGCTCGTTCTGATGGCTGTATACAGCCATACGCGTCCTCGAAACCAATCAAGCAAGGCCCGGTGGACCCAAGCAACACAGAATTAATTTTGGCCTGCGGCACCATCGCAACGAACTTATTCTGAAGATACTCACCGAAGTCGTTGTAACCTCATTTTTTGTATCTGGTGGTCTGTAAGTTTCGCCAACACAACGTTCAACGTGATGTCTTTCATGATGTCACACGCCGGGTTAGTTTTCAGTTTTCCAACGCTTTCAAGAATTTGAACATCACTTGATCTTATGTTTTCATTGTAATTTGATATTCTGAATTGTTGAAATCTGCTTTAGCAATTTAACAAACGAGTGATTCAACCAAAAAAACTAGGACCTTAAAAGGTCTTAAAATCTCTGTGGATTTTAAATAAACTTTCTTTTATTAACTCTGGTCAACAAACGTGATTAAACTTTTGACCACGAAATACCACCAGATATTTTTTTTAAAGTCTTCTATGGGACCAATATAGAAGGAAGTAGTAGTAATAAGGTGAGGGTCCTCGTGAACGGTGGATACCTCGTTAGCCTTGTCTTATCATTGGAATACATTAAAAATGTGACAATTAAAGTCCTTTTTGCAGAATTCGTGAGAAACTGTTGAACTTCGAATCACTCTTCTCAGAAGAAGAAATTGCTTATCATTTATTCGACTAAATCAATAGAAATTTTATGAAAATTGAAAATTAAGTAAAAACTGTTATATATGTCTCAGTAAGTAAATTTTATCGAAATGTATTACTTTGCCGGGGGGACCAGGATTCAAATGCAATCCACACCATTTAAAAACGACAAAAATGCCAAATAATGCAGAAACCGATTAGAAAGAGCATTCGGCGATACGGATATTCGGCGAAATTCCTTGCTTTCAAAGTTTTTCGTTCAACTGGAACGAAATTCATTTGAAGGATACTTAGAAAATTTACACAATCCACTTTGCAGCAGCTTCCGGGGCCTAAACATGGAAGCTCTTTTTGAAAGCAACTTGAAAGCGAATGGTGTGGGTAGGTCATAGGTATACCTCTATGGGGTAGGTTTTGCAATCGTAAAAAGCCATGTGTGCGCCGACTAGCATACTCTGGAGCGTTTTCCCATGATAGAAGACACAACCTGGAAAACTATCCTTGTTAATATTGTCAATACTCCTACTATCCTTGTTAATGATGAATAAGGGCTAGTGTCAAAATTCTGGTGTCAAAAATTTTGACACTAGAATTTTTCATGAAACGGGGGAACAATAATCCTATGAATTACTGTTGTAGAGAATTATAGCCTGGAATTTAGAGGGATAAAGAACCATAGAATAAAAAATAAATGGTTATTACAGACTTTTTTCAAGTGTTGTCAATAAAAGGCTCTCAAGACTGCTAAAAATGGCTCAACAGTAGATATGCCTGAGTGACTTTTGTTCGTTAACTTTTTAATTGAAACTTTAATAGATATCTGTAGCGCTCAGATACTGCACCAAAAAGAGCTGTTAAAGTTACTTATTTAAAAGTTTCGCACATATGGGCCTCATCATTCAGGACATGACTCATTACACATGTTAATCAAAAAAATCTCAATAGGCAGTGTCCGACACCTGACCAAAATATATCAGTATCATACAATCTGGACGTTTAACCAAGATATTCACGGCAGTAGCCATACATAAATGGAAGTTAAAGAAGGATATAATAGCTGCCTTTTGCTCAAACAGCTCACCCATTATCAGGATACATATTAAATTTTTCGGGAGAAATTCAAGAGATTATTTTATGACTCTAGACTCAACACAGCGATTATTCAGAATAAGGAATTCCAAGACGAATCATTGATTATCTTAGGAAGATTTACCCGCATGATGCGCCACAGGTATGACGCGCAGAAGAATTCTAGGTTATACATTCAACAATCCTAATTAGTAGAAAATGGCAGGTCGACGTTTCGCATGATTTTTGTTTAGTTAACGATTTCTTATTCGTTCCAGTCCTTTTTAATCTAACAACTATAAATTCGTTGTTTTGTTCCCGTGTAAGTGTTGTCCCCACTTGCACAAAATTTCAATTTGAAATTAAAAATTAATAATAATTTTCAAAGAATTTAAAATTTAAAGTTTTTTCCATTGTGTTTTTCTTTGATGTAAAGAAAAAAATTCGAGCAATTAATTAACGCGAGGCAAACCTCTTTCCGCATGGGTCCTATCAACATTGTATCGTGCTCACCTTCTTCGTATCTGCGTACAGACAGTATCTATAGGTAAGATACCTTTTATACACCTGAGCCACAAGCAATTCGCTCAGCCATGCTTTGAGCCACTAAAAGGTGGGAATGCAGGCAAGAAGTGTGAATCAAAGGTACCTATGGAGATCGCGGACGATATTTTTTAGTGGAAAAGCAGCTGTCTGCCTTGTCTTTAGTGTTATCGCGAAGAGATTGAAAGACGGCGGTTTGGCACCGTTATGCCCGCATGTTGTGCCGAGCGTACTTGAAAGCGGCGTGTACCGAGCACTTTTGCAAGTGAAGTGAGAAATGTGTCTTTCATGTAGTGATCCCAGTGTAGATCAACGCGAATTAAGCCCCGTTTACAACACGAAAAGATAGATACTCCGCGCACATGTATCTATGCATTTAGCATTAAGACGCATAGAGTTCGAGTCAAGATTTTCCTGGGGAGCGAATTGTTATAGGCGATTTAGCTGGGAAATCCAGAAAAACGTGATCGTACGGTGATCCTCATTTTGTCTATGTACGCACTAGCTCTATGCTGTCGCAAGTGTTATATGTTGCAGATACTTGGTTACAGTTTACGCGAGATTCCTTTCAAACCACTTCTTATCGCGAGTAGTCGCTAATTCGAAGATTAACTGAATGAAAACCGAGTAACAGCAAGATCAGGAAAATCGGGTTTCCTTTATCATGCTAGCAAGACGCTCGTCGTCGTATGTACTCAAATGCATGCATGCGCACACCATTCTGCAAGAAAATACGTGCTGAAGTTGAACCAAAAAGCTCGACTGCTCCACCAGAAGCAGGTCCGCGATTCTCAAGCATATGCCTCAGGTAGTGTAGGTGACATTGAGGGAGTAGAACATACCTTGCCAAAGATCGCGGCATAGTTAACGCACGATCTTCTTCACATGTAAATGCTTGGCATGGTGGAAACTTTCTTTTCAGCTCTTTAAAGCGTATGTGAAGTGACTCATGTCGGCCTTCAGCTCACATCTGAAACTAGGAATTTTTATTACATCTTAAGTGAGACTAAGAGCGCCAAAAATTTTACCAAATAGATCTCCAATGTTGCTTTGATTTGGAACCGCCATGTCTGAAGTAGAGTTTGCCGCGAACGCACCTCTCGCTGGAAGAATGGTTTCCACAACTTTGCTGAACCGAGCAAATACCGATGATGAAGTAAGTTGCAGGCCTACTATTCTACTGTATGATCCGTCGAAGAAAGGTAGTAAGAAATGTGAAGAAACGGTTCATATCCCCACTAATATGGAGTTGGCGAGTGCAATGGTATCGGAGTTGGAACAGCAACAAGCGCCGTATCAGCAGCAGCCACAGCCAGCAGTGATCTTTACTTCTAGTGGAGGAAAATCATGTTCATCGCGGATACACATTAAACGTACAGAGTGCACAAGTGCAGTGGTCGAGCCAGTGTCTTCTTTGGAGAAAGACTTTCACGTTGTTAAGATACAAATTTCGCCAAATTTCAAAAGTAGTGATAGCAACGGTAACGACGGCAGTAGCAGCAGCAGCACGAACGCCGCGATCGACAACAAAACCATCGATATTAGTCACAAAAATACGGTTGCCGCGAGTGGTGACGATCAGCGTCTTGAGAAAACAATATTCCACGAATACCAGCATCCGAATATTCAAATTTCGGAAAGTGACCAACGCTCGTCAACGGTTTTGATTAGAGGCGATCTTCATCTCGATCTTGAGAATGCAAAAAGCTTGAATTCGGCAAAAGTTTGTAGTGATCTTGCAAGTGACCTTTCTAAAGTGCAGTATCCGTCGAAAGTCCCAAAAGTGTCGATTGTCTCGTTCATTTCAGATGATAATGAAAGTATTTGCGCAAACAGTGATCGTGTTAAGGAAGATCAGGGTGCTTGGTCTGTAAAAAGTGACAACAGTAAAAAGAATATTTCCCAAACTTTTCTCAGTGCCAGTAGTGAAGAAATTTCTATTTCGGTCCAAGACTCAGAGCTTTCGTCATCAAAACCAATAACTCTAACAATCTCTTCGGATAGATCCGCTTCGAACGCAAACACGGAAGAATTATTTCCAGAACTCAACCCGTCGATACTTGCGAGACCAGTATCCGCGAGTTCACCGGTGCCCTCGGCTTGGCCCCTCGAAATATCTGTTAGTGTGAAAGAAACTCGCCAGAATTCGGAAGAGGCAGCATCATCAGAACCATCATTACCTTCAGCATCATATAGCGCTGAAGCAGCAATAGAGTGCAGCGAAAAAGCGATCCAAGTACAAGCCACTCGTGTAATTGTAGATAAATCAGACTCTTCAGCGGCGACCATTACTTTGAATGAAATGGTGCAAAAACCTAGCGGTGATCTTGAAGTCAGTAACCCGACCTATTTGTACTACATGATGACTAGTGGACAGTGTTCACCCAGTGACACTTTGGACAGCGGAACTTGCAGCGACATGGAGAATGGTGGAAGCCACAGCAACAGCACAGCTGAGTCGCTGACTCCTCCACCCCTTCCAAAAAAGATGGGTCCCAAGCTCAAAATGATGCATTTGAAATCGGGCTCCATTATATCCGAGGACAATTCCTCGGATGACCAAGGAGAACCAGCAACTCCAACAACCAATGCTCATGCAAGGACAGGAAGCTTTACTGATAGTGACGAGTCAGAATGCAGTCTCAGCTGCGACTCACTAAATTCCTCGGAATTCGCTAGATCTTCCACGTCAGTACCGTCTCCACCGCATCCTCCAATGATGTCCACCAAAGAGACTATCGCAGCAGCTATTTCAATGTTGCCAGATTCGTTGTTGAGAGATATCCGTGATCGCAAATTTGCGTCGAACAAGGAGACCACTCCGGAATTGCTTTCGGACGAATTCTCAAACGATCTCAAGATCGACGTTGACAACTTGCGTGAGCGCAACAGAAGCTGTGTACTCATTACACAGGAGAGCCTAGATGATCTTGAAAAAAGGACATGTACGTTCGAAACGGATAAATTCTACAAATTCCACATAAATGAAAAGGATGAAGAAGATGACTATGTCAACAGCGAGCCACGAATTTTCAGGGATGATGAAACCTTTGCTGGCTACAAGGATATCCATAGCGGCACTTCAACTATTCGTAGCTCCAAAGGCACTGTGCGCGGCGTCAAGAATCGTGTACGAAATGGAATAGCAACATTTTTGCAAATGCAGCAAACGAATGTCAAGGTAAGTGGCTCTGAAGATAATGACTTAGATTTATAACCATTCTGCCAAAGACCAAGAGTTGGCGATCACGACTCTACCTCGAAGCGCCTGCATATGTACAACATAATGCAGTCGAGCTGAACTCTACAATCCGGCCCATGGGAGTATAAACAAAATAATAATAAGTTTAGTAGCCGCGGGCTAATGTTGTCTACGGTTGAATCTTGTGATTTCAGTCAGCATAAATAGATAGTAGTTACTATCGTTCGAGGAGTAAACAACAAAACAACAGAGTAAACAACTAGGATGATGTCTTGGCATTGTTGTCTTTTGAGGGCTGTCTGTTTTTCCTCAACAGTTTCTTGTTGTCGTAGGCACGTGATCTTGAGGTTCATGCAGATCGAAGTAAACGATGTTTTGGGGTTAGCATGTTGCATTATTGTCTTTATTTAGATATCTGTCTTTGCCAACATTGAGATGTATGTTAAAGCATTCAAACTAAATAAGTTGCATTCTGAGTTTATGAATAAAAGCTGTATTGTTAACTTATATCTAAATTTGTGACGTGGTCCAAAACAGTCTCTCAATCTTACCTTGATGAAAATAGGCATCACATGTTACCGATTGCATCTTCCAAGCTACAATTTAAAGTTCAGTATGATGTCGTTTTGTTAATCGTTCGTTCTCATGAATTGTCAATATGATTATTCTATCTGGTTGAGTGTTCTGTTGTCGAACATACTGCAGAAACTTGAACCGCCCCGACTAAAGGACAATGTCGATGGCACTTGTTCTTATAGAATGAGATTTCTTGGCATTTCTTCTGAAACTGAAAATTCGTTATAAATCAATTTCTTTGAAGAAAATTTAAGAATTTATATTTCCCATCCTCAGGACGTTGTAGATCTTTTATAAGAAACAATTTTTGTTTCTTCTAGCTAGCTTCAGATCTCCATTGGCTAAACCAATTAAACAAGGCTAGTAGAAGCCACAACGAGTCCTCCCTTGAGAATCAGTGAGAAAATTGCCTTGCAGCAATGATTTAACGAATTAAATTTAAAAATAACTTCTTGTTGATTTATTGCCAGAATCCTAAAGATGGAATTTTTCCAATATGACTTGAATTTCATGACGGTTGGGTGTAGGCAAAAAGTAATGTAATGTAGCTTTCCCTTCTCAAGGATTGCGAAGAAGAAATACATGTAAAGCCGAACAATCTTTCGAGAAATACTAAAACCACAATTTTAAAGCTTTCTGTTTTTCTCTACTTACTCAAAATGCGTGTGATCAAAGCGGTGGAATCTGAGGAATATTTTTCTAGACTGATAAAAATTACACGAGAGCAAATCAAGCCTTACGAACGTGGTTTTACTTTCGAATTCCTGTTCTCGTAATTTTACTTAAATTTTCGATTATCACTATGTAAATTGCATGTGTCAGTAATAAGGATATAGGGTTAAAAGCAAGCAGAGTCCAGAATCAAGCCAAACAAGATTTTATTAAAATTATATGAATTTTTTGAGGATTCTCATAAATTTGGTTCACCATTACGCTTATCAACTTGCTCACCTGTAAATAAATTTGTAATTTCAAACATTTGACGAAATTGCAATGTTTGATCCGTTCTTGCAAGAACTCAAAGTTGAGAAATAAAGTCAAAATATTGTTGATTATGAGTAAGATCAAATGAAGTAAACATTTTATTTAAAAGCGTTTTTCAAAACTAGTCGTTGCAAAATTATTATTATTAATTATTTAATTGTTTGCGGGTTGAACATTTGCAAACGCTCAGGCCGCAAAGTGAATTTTCACGTCATCTATCTAATTGTTATAGTTGTGATAATTTATCAGGGAGTTTAATTTTTCAAGAAAGGTTTATCATGTTTTTACGATTTAATTCCAACTGCTTGATGAAATTTGGTGAGTAGTTTTAGGAAAATTTGTATATATTTTTTATTTGTATATTATCCAAACCTAAACATCGTTAAATTTCAAAATAGTTTGGCCCGGTCTATGTTATGCTTCCAGGGAAATAAGTATCAATTCTACTGAATGACTTTAAAACGCAACGCTTCCAGTGTCTTTGAGAGTACCACAAAACTGTTATTTAAAACGCCCGCGCTGAATTGTTTTGAATTTGTTATTATTAGGCTGGTTGGACTGGCATTCATTATTATGCCAAGTTTGAGCGCGATCTGTCAGCTAGTTTGTTTTCAGCATCTGGTTAAGTCAGTAAACCTCATTAGTGCGTGCCGATTTTTAATATGAACGAAATTATCGAACAAACAGTTTGCATTAAATTTTTTGTTGCAAACGAAATATCATGTGCTGATGCAACAAAAATCTTGCTAAAGGCTTATGGTGATTCAATTTTTTTTAAACCCGTGCATATGAGTGGTACAAGGCGTTCAGAGAGGGCCGTGAAATCGTCAAAGACATGCCTCGTTCTGGAAGTTCTCTAACAGAAATTCACGTTGATGTAGCGAAGGAAATTGTCATCACAAATCATCATGTCAGCTTAAGAGAGATAGCCACAATCCTGAAAATCTCTCGTGAGTCTGTTCGTACCATTTTGATTGAGCATTTGGGCATGAGACGCGTCGCTGCACGGATTGTTCTAAAAGAGCTCAATTTGGACATGGTTAAACTCTCGAATTCCAACCTAATATTTATGAAGCAGATCATAACTAATGATGAGAAATGGGTGTATGCATTTGACACTCTCATTAGTCAACGGGCTTGTGAACGGCGCTAAAAATGAATCGAAATCGAAAAAAGCACATCAAAGTCAAGGTGATACTCATTGTTTTCTTCGATATTCCTGGTGTGGTTCACCATGAGTTCGTTCCACAGGGTAGATAGACGGTCAATAAGGAGTTTTATTTGAGTTTACTAAGTCATTTACGTGATCGGATTCGGAAGAATTGGCCGGAATTATGGGCAAACAACTCGTTGATTTTTCACGACGATAACGCGCCGTCGCACCGAGCTACAATTGTGAACGACTATAAGGCAAAAAACTCAATCAACATCATCGATCTACCACCGTATTCTCCTGATTTAGGTCCGTGCGCCTTTTTCCTGTTTCCGGAACTAAAATTGTCCCTCCGCGTATTTTACCGAAATTCCCGGTACTTTCTTGACAGAAGGTATAACATTTTAAATTTCATCAAAGATCAACTAGTTCGATAATCATACAGATGAAAATTCAAGGCTACATGGAAGTGCAAAATTATTTGTGAATCAGAAACAAATTTCATAGTAAATTTAGGTACCCTTATCTTAATTTATTATTCAGCTTACGGAGGAACTAGTCAATTTCGTGCATTTCTTATTCTAATCTATAACTTTTTTATTTGGAAAGTTGTTGATCGTATACAATTCCCCATCTCTATCATTTCATGCAGCACTCCAACATCTCATCGAAAAATCCTTGTCTTTTAAAGAAAACTAAAATAGAGCTAATTTTTAATCTTCTTATGTTGCTGAGCTAGCTCATAAATCATGTACTAGAACAAGATCTAGTGTGGAAGTCTAATGCCTTCGGATAGGGCTAAGTTATTCCATTGATGTTGTCCCCATTTTTCCTTAATGAACTTTGTAACATGGGGTGGAGTCTTATTGCGACGAAGGGTTAGTTTGTGATGGTTTTTTTGAATGTTAGTAAATTCGAGCTCAATTGTATCACTGTTCATAACCTCTTGACTTCAAATTATATCGAATCTTGTTTTTAAACTTATGTTTTTAAACCACCAGTTTTACTCACATGATATGTGTCAAATGTACAAAAGATGTACAAAAATAAAGTAACCGCTCTGCAAACTCTCTTTATTTTATTATGAATACGAGGGACTTCAAACATGAACGAGCTTTTCCAAAAAAAATTCCCATTTAAGATGAAAATATACTTTATAGTTATTTTTTGACATAGTTACCTTCCTTAGTTATCCATTTTTCTCATCAAGCGGGTAAGTTTTGTATGCCACTTTGGAAAAATGGTGAATGGCTTGAATCTGTCAAAGAAGGCTACAATGGTAAGCAGCGTTTAGTAAGCGACGATAGTGAATCAAAAAATCAATAAGTAAAACTCCTTGAGGGTTCCCAAAAACAAACAGTTGACCTTGAACCTGAACATATAACCTTGTCGGCTGACAAGCGTGTTTAGGCTTTTGGTTGTCCTGACTCCCTATTTCTTTTGCACGCCACACGAGCCCTTTTCGATCCGGGAATGAAGTAGTGAATCCACATTTCGTCGCCCGTCACAATCGCCCCAAAATTTGGCACGCAATCAATCACGAGTTTTAGCTGGCTTAAGGCTATGCTTAAGTATGAACTTTTCTTTTGCTTATTTCGAGGACAATCAAAGAAAGTAGAGCTGCCGATTTGGTCTCAAGTCACCTAGACGGGATCCTTTTTTATTCAATTTAATTTACATTCTATATCACGCGAGTGAATTTCACACATTGATGTCATTTCCAATTCAAATGATTAGTGGATATAGGATGGAGCGTTAACACGCGGACACTAGGTTTTTTGAAATACGTGGTTTCTTAACTGCTTTTAACCAAAGTATACAGCTTTAAATATTTAGAAAAAACACAAATTAAAAAGAAATAAAAAATTCTGGAAAGGAACTCTTCTTGCGAGTGAATGATGACAAAATGAAACTCAATAAAATTTTCTTCTAAATAACCTATTTACGCTTTGACAAGATCCGAGCACGATGAACTAGCCTTATGTCCGTGCTTTTACGATGCTTTACAGTGAATATGGTTAAATACGTTCTAAGAGATATAACATATGTCAAAACATTTTCATTGATGAAATTTTAAGAATAATATCAATATGTACATTTTCCAAAATCTTCGGCTACCTTCGGTTTTAAATTTGACAGTTAGTTTACATTACAACAATTAGAAAAGCAATTTCTGTAAATTGTCAAAAAAAAAAAAACACACTTGCGGTCACCATTGTGAGTTTGAGTAATGGGTTAGAAAGCGCACGCCCCCTCAAAAGAAATAAAAGGAAAGTTCATGGCTCATGTTGTTTTTTTGATGCAAAGACGTCACGTTAAAGAGAACAATACGCAACAAAACAACATCGTCTTGAAGGGGCTGGAGAGATAGTTGTGAAAAATTTGTCGTCATCCTGCTCCACGACAATGCAACCTACATAAGGGGGTAGCAAAAGTTGATTCAAAATCTTGGGAAATCTTTCGTATAGACCAGATACTTCCTCAATCAAATGGTTTTTCATCCCAAAATTGAAAAACGAACATTAGGTATATTGATTTTGGATTAAGACGTAAAGACGATCTTATTTATTATCTTTTAATTATTATTATTATGTATTATTATTTATTTATTAATAAACACGCGATTCCGATTAACATTGACGACAAAAACGAAATATATTTTTTTTTGTCGTTTGTTTGCGTTAACTCAGATGTTTTGGAACATTTTCTGTCGCATTCTGTTTGATGAGATGCATGTATTCAATACTCCCTTCCCTCTTGTAACACAGGACTACACAAAATTGATTATAAAAGCTGAATCGTTCCCTCATTGCGTTTTGGCGGTGCATAATCAATGGAGACGCCTTTGTTCGTCTTAATCGTCCTTTGTGGCCTAATTGGACATAATTTTCACATTTAGTATTGAAGGTTCTTGAAATTGTGGTTGACGACGTTGTAACTATCACTAAATTAAGCGCCGAGGCGATAGATTTTAAATTGATGAAATATATGAAAAAAATATATTTCGGGAGTAAGTTGCTCCATTCTTCAGTGTCAATTATTTTCTTTCCAATTTGTCAAATAATTGATAAATTGATGAAATATATGAAAATAATTGATACTAAAGAAGGGAGCAACTGGCTCCCGAAATATATATTTGTCGGAATTAAAAAACACAGCATTTTAAAATGGAAAAGCAAAAAATAAAATCTAATCTAGAAGTGCTAAACATGGGAAAACACACACAGTGTCTTGGTATACATCCACTGCAGGAATCCTGGTTTTTTAACAGACTTGTCTGACATGTTTCTGAAAACAAGCGAAACTTTGGTAGCTTTTGCAGACAGTGCATGCCCATTATACGTGAGCCTGCCCTCAGTACTGCGAGATACTTTCTTTCATTAGTGCATTCAATCTACGTCTTATTTAGATATATAGGGTATTTATATAGGTATACCGGTATACTCCCATTTGGATATATACGACGGTGGTCTGAAAAGTTTCCAACCAAACTATGATACAGGATATTTATCCTCAAAACTTTTTTCTTGCATAGTCTCCTTGTAACCCTACACACCTCTCCCAGCGATGCTCTCATCTCTTTAACCCGTCTAAATAGTGCTCGGCGTTTTTCTCTGCAAAATAATTCATCACGAAGGTCTGTCTGCGACAGATTTTAGATGAAGCGATTCGCAGATTTTCGCCGTGGGAACTGCTAAGGTGTGGGACGGCGTGTTTGATTTTCGAAACAGGATTTACTTTTTCTGCAAATGTTGTCGTTTTCTGCAATTTCTACTTTCAGCTAGGCGAGGAATGATGCGTAGTACGCTCCTGTAATGTTTATTTCTTTCTGAAGATAATTGATTAAGATCACTCCATGACCATCCCAAAAAACAGTCGTCATTACTTTTGGTGTTCCCCCTTTGCAGAGCACTGTTTTGATTGTTTTTTTCTGTTGCGCGGGTTAAATAGTATATCCAAGTTTCATTTACAGTAATTAATCGACGAAACAGAGCGTTTTAAAAGTTCATTTCAATACGTTTTTGATCTAATGTGAGCACACAACGGCACACAACGCGTGGACAGCTTTCTCATGTCTAAATCTTGATTTAATATTTGACAAAATCGTTTTTGGACATTTTCATAACCTCTGCGTTCTCTCTCGCTTTAATTTGGTGGTCGTCTAACAAATATTTGTTGAACTTTAGCGATGTTTTCGTCAGTACTCGCAGTTTTTGGACAACCCGAATGTTCATCATCTCCCAAGCTCTTACAGCCACGTTGATATTCAGCTGCCCAAAATTTCACTGCGGTAAATGATGGTGCAGAATCCGCATATCCAGAGTCCAACTTGTCTTTCATTTGATTGGGTGTATTGCCTTTCATAACAAAAATTTAATAACTGGTCTATACTCAATTTTTTCCACTTTCACAAAAATACTCACATCGACTCACTCAAAGGACTATCAATTAAAAACTGCCCGTGCAAAATGGCTGAAACGTTAGTGAGTAACTGTCAAAAGACGCACAACTACATTAACTTGCTTTTATTGCTTTATTGAAACTTTTCAGATCCCCCTCATACGGAGGAGTCGATTCATTAATCGTTTTCTTGGGATAGGTATCAGTGTGGGGATAGTCAGGACTGAGCGTTAAACCTTGTCCCTTATAAGAGTTGTTCACACTTCGAAGCGCTCTGCCTTTTTTCACACAGTATCGTACAGTGTCTGTTTTCTGACAATCTAACAATGACTACGTCTATTCTTAGTTTTCGGAAACTTAAGTCTGTTTCGGGTCATGCACCCGAAACTTTTCATCACTGTGATGTAGGCGGACCCAGAGAATAATTGCATGTATTTCGTATTAATTCAATCACGAGTATTTACAAATAAAAACAAGTTTTCATCTCATCACAACCATAAATAAGTGCGTTTCATATGTATAATCTATCAATGTATGAGGTACATGCCTGATTTAACCTTTAACATTGGTCGATGTTAAAACCCCATTAATCATTTTCATCAGTTCGATCATGTCAAGGGAATTTAAAGATTTTCTCAACATTTCTTATTTTATTCAGCCTGAGTAATTAGCGCTCGTGAGCGAGAGGCAAAAATTAATGGACTATGTCTGGGTTTCAATTCTACTACAATAATCAAATTAAAACTTGATTTCATCAAGGCAAACAATAACAAGGTAATGAGCAAAATCCCTGAACAACATTTTACTTAAAGATGCTCTTGGTGATGATCACTTTGCAGCGCGCCATATTGTGGACGCCATATTGGAAACGAAAAACCACTAGTGACGGTTGGATGCAACTCAAAAACAAAAGCAAAAAATGGTGCAATTCATTTGATATATGAATTTTAGTAGATTACCTATTTAGTGACGAGGTGGTCACGCTTCAGCTAAGTTTTTGTAAAAGTACTGACATAATCCCTGCTTGAAAATTAATTAAGTGCGTATAAGAAAAGCATTAGTACGAAATAAGACGTGAAAAATGCAAGTGCGCTGGAGAAGTGGCACTTGGACTACGAATTTTTATTAATTGAATTGATATTGTTATTAATTGTTTTATGACGATTGAATCATTATTTCGAACTTTACAATCAAAAGATCGTTACAATTTCTTTCTTTCAAATAAATTTTTCATATTTAGAAAGGAAAACCGCATTACGCTTTGAACGCGTTATAATTAAATAATCGTCTTGAAAACACCATTCCATTTGTTGTAACTAGCTGTTAATGATTTCATGATATGTAATCAATTGTAATACAGATCAAATCTAATTGGTAACACTTTTACTAATGCCATAAAAAGGGAAAAAAATGTTTATGCAAAATTTGAAGATGAAAATTTCAACGTGAGTACTTTGAAAGTTCAAAACAATTTACGGATTATTATTGAATTAAATTTGTTGTAATTGGTTGCAATGTATTTTAGATTGATGTATGTATGTTCCGAGGCCAACTGACTAAAAAAAAAAAACCCCGAATCAAAAGTGAAAGTCTTTAAACAGTTTTGCCTTTAATCCTTCTTAATTATACAAGCTGAAATAATTGGACTGATCAAAATGTTGAAGACACCACGAGGGGCTATAAGATATCGATATAGTGTGGCAGCATGTCTAACATGGAGAGGCAGGAATGCTACATAATTATTAGTAAATTAATGTCGACGGTTATTAAAACTCCGCTCAAATACAAGGCAATTTTGTGAGCAAAAAGTAGATAATTAATAAACACTTTAGTTGGGAAGGAAAGTTGAAGACTGAGTTAGAATTGAGTATATTGGGTTATTGGAATTGATTTCGAAGTGAATATTAGCGTAATGGGAACGCCAGAGTGTGTTATAAGCTCGTTAAACATTTGTATTTATCGATTTAAGGTTCAGCTTTGTTTATCCTGGTACCTCGTAAGCTATCATGAGTCTGTCATTCAACTAACTCTATTTGAAATGTTCTAATAAACATTTTCTTTTTCCTTTTTTTTGGAGATCACAATCAACAATCTTATAATAAGTCCGAAAAGCCTCACAAAAATAGAAAATCATCCATTTTTCAAAACTTAAACTCCTTCGCGGATATCTTAATCATGTAAATAAATTATTTTTTTGTTAGTTTTTGGTTCAACTTACACATACGCTTACATTATGTCTACTGTATCCAATCATTGTGTATCTAGAACACTTAGCCTTAGTCATCTGATATGTTTCAATGGTAGGGTCAAATTTTTCATTAATTCGGTTCAGGTTGAGCAGTGAACTAGTTCTTCCAGAACTTACGGGCATCCAAACTTCAAAGTTTGCCCAAGCCTTTTCTTCAGTGTTGGGACAGAAATGCGTTTCTCCATGTATGGGTTTACCCTATTCATATGTAACTCTTCCGTAAACTTCACGTGCTTAAAAGCTTTTCTCTGATATTTACTTCATTTCTGCAATAAAAAACGCATCGAGCAGCTAAAACCATAGTGTAATTACTGAAAAGGGTTCATACTTTGGAGGGGCCTTGCAAGTGAAATGATACAATATAATCCCATGCAGCAAATATAGTGAGCTTTGCAAGATAGAGAGCTTAGTAATTAAATCATGGATGAGTGGTGAGATCACGATGACTGGCTTTTAATACGCGAAAATAGTTTTTGCGGTCTAATATTAGATTTGAGTCAATTTGTATTAATGTAAAATTTAAAAGAATGGAAATGCGTACCTTTTCGCGTCATCGTCTTGATGTCTTTTTTCTAAAGATTTTTGCTTATACTTTTGCTTTCCGGAAAATTTACATCGAATACCGTTAGACTGCGAGTTTGTTGGAAATGTCCTAGACTCACTTAGGAACTCCTTAGTGGTAACGTTTTGATGAAAATCATGTTCAGGACTCCGAAAGAGAAACACATTGAAAAAATCTCTGGATATTCCAGGCTCATGGCATGGTGTAGATGTAATCGAAGGTATAACCCTGAAAATAATATATATTTTCTTTGTTTATGTAATTCAATGTGCTTTGTCTTTGTTTTGACACTTTGTCTTCTGAAGCGGATTATAGTAAGTTTCCTTCGTTAGCAGGTATAGAAATTTGAAATGAAATAAAATACGGATAAAATGTTTTGATTGCCATCAAATTGATTTTATTGGAAAGATAATTCTTTGCCTGTTTTTTTGTGAATACCAAAATGCTATGTTTTTAATTTTAACAGATATACATTTCCGGAGTAAGTTGCTCTCTTTTTCATTAACAATTATTTTCACTGAAATAATAATTATAAAGAAAATAATTGACACTGAAGAAGGGAGCAACTTACTTCTGAAATATATATCTGTCAAAATCAAAAACATCGCATTTCGGAATGGAAAATCAAGAAATAAAATTGAATTTAGAAGTGCAAAACACGGGAAAATACACACAGTGTAGTCTAGCGGTGTTAAATCACAGGTATAAAATGAGAAATTATGCGCTCATCAATTGCTTCTTTCAAAAAGTCGATAGATGCACGAGCTGTATGACTTTTCGTGTCATCCTGTAGAAACCCCAATTCCCCTGCATTATTGCGAGTCAATTTCGGAACAAGAAAGTCATTTATCATGGCTTTATGGCAGTCCCTATCGACTATAATTTTATTCACAGCCGCGTTTTTGAAGACGATTTTGAAGAGCATATTCATAGACCAATGATTCCATTGGCCGATAAATCACACTAAACAGTGACTTTGTTTTGATGTAAGGGTGTTTGGAAAACCGACTGTGGTTACACATCACTCAACATGCGGCAGTTTATTTTTTGACGTAGCTTTTAAGTCAGAAATGAGCCTCATCGCCAAACGAAGTTTTCGGCTGAAATTTGAGACCTGCAGCAATTTGTTCTTGGGCCTATACACCGAATCTACACCTTGCCTGGTGCTCGTTCGGCTTCAATTTCTGCACGAGTTAGATTCTACTTAGTCCGCAAACCAAGATCCTTTCTTAAAATCTTCCATAATGTGGATGTGGACAGGTTTAATTATTGAATGTACTCACATCAGATCTTCATCGACACTACACTCTACTGCTGCTATGGCTTCTTCATTACGTACTGTAAGAAGTCTGGATAGATGCGTATCATCAAAAAGAATCAGAAATGTGTTGCGAAAACGATCCATGGTTAATCGAATTAATTGTTCTGTTGACCGATTAAGTTGGCCATAAATTGGACGGAGTGTGCGACAAGTTTGTCAATCAGAACCGTTTGTTGAAATAAATCCGTACGATTGGCAGACGTTGCGCAGGCGTCACCCTATCCATGCTAAGACGGCAAAACAATTTTACCATGAAATGCATGAAGGCCCAGATACAAAACTGCGTGACGGCGATACGAGAGCGCGAAGCGATTCTCGCTCGTCGTCGCTCAATGCATTCAATTTAAAATGCAAGCGATGCGAGGAAGAATAGTGTTCATATGACAAATGTCAAATTGGTGACGTTTTGAATTAACTTGGATTAAAATTATTTTTGATTTTTCAAAATTTTTCAATTTGGAATTTACCTTATATTTTTGGGAATAGACATTTTTCGAAACTTTTTTTCACAGAAATATTCTAATGAACAAGAACTTCGAAAAATGCATTCTTAGTTTGATTTCGACCAAAATTGAATTGCGGCACTGTGAATCTAATGGAGACAAATGTTTTTTTGACGCTATAATAGACGTTCGATTTTCGTTGGTTCATCGAAATTAGTCGGATATTTGTCGAAATGAATGTTTGTTGCTATTGTTGCTGGCGGTGCACTCGAAACTTACACTCTTACTTATGAACTTAGCAAAAAAATGTTAGTAACATCCAACTATGAATAATTTAAATAATTTTCTATGGAACCGATGAAACTTATCTACTCCATCTTGGGTTTCTGCGCAATCTGGAGCTTGCACATGCTGCGTTTTACGTATTTTCATACCCAGTGGCAATGACATCGGTAGACTTTCAATAATACTTTTTATTATTGCACAATTCTATTGAATCGGGACGGAATTTGCTGCACAATCTTAGTATTGCTATTTCTAAGAAATGTTTTCTGCAACCCAAAAAAAACTTCTTTTAAACATTGCCCAAAAGCCATTCAAGAGCATTCAAAATACTCGAATTAAAAAACTATTAAACTATTTACATTTGAACATCCCATAATAACTTATTCCGTTATTGAACAATGCCAGCATGCACACATGAACATGTGGAGATTCTCGTTATATAACTGCCGATGGAGGTGATTTCTTTGAAATTGAAAATATTTCTGTGAACTTTACTTGGGAAAAATTTCTATTTGCATTGGTCAAACCGCCCAATCGACGTTTGTATGCCTGCAAACACTTGGACGCAGACAAATCTTCAGGAATTTCAAGAAAAATCTACAACTTGAAAGTGTAAAGTATGAATTGAAAGAAAATTTTATGTGAAACCGTTATTCTTCATTTATTTACTTGTAAGAGTTTAATGAAATCGATGATTGGTTGGAAAAAGAAATAAAAATATTTTCCCAATAATTCAATTGAATTTAATATTGCAGTTTCATGTTTTCCTGCCTCCATTCGATTTTCAAATGAAGATTTCTTTTGTTTCTGTGAATCGAGATAGTGTGAAAGATAGTTGGCAAAGGTGAGTCTATGCTTTTAAAGTGAAAAATTGCTATTCATATTTGTGGAATACTCTCGTATTTTTGATACGCCATGTTTGAAATTTCCATTATTGAACTTGTTTCCAACAAAAAATGATGTCTAATTAAAAATTATACAAATTGCTGATGCCTCTCACAAAATTTATTTCAAGTATACATCAAAAGGTGAATGTAATTGTTAGCTAATGTAAAATTTCAAAATGGTTTCCAATTCATTTGTTAATAGTTTGTTTGTGGAAGATACGATATGAAATTATCTATAATAATTTTAATTTGGATCCAATGAAAACAGAAATTCTTGATAAGTATGGTAATACAGGGTCCATACCAATATTGGTAGGACTGATTTTTGTAGCATTAGCGGAGCTGTGTAAAGAGATTTAGAATTCCAGCCGCATTCGTCGTTTGTACTCACATTAACACAGTTTGCCTGGCCCTTCTTTCAACTTGGCGGATATGAAGATAAGTGTAGTTTGCTTTATTTGGAAGCATTCTTAGTACCACTAACGTACTGTTTTTGTAGTTGCCTATTGTATCGAACAGCCTTAGAGCCTCCTGTACGTTTTTATTGCCTGTTTCTATTTCAATAGCTTTGTATATGTCCGTGTCTCTGATGTATCATGCAGTTTCTAAGACTGTTCGTATCATATCAGGCGTTGGCCGATCTGGATAGCTTTTGTGTTTTCTTTTTTGACACGACAAAACTGAAATTTTGACTGGTAGTATCGAAAATACAGAGATATAAATAAATATGAGAACCCCTATCCATGTACATGAGCGTACGTGAGCGTCCGAAGTTTAAACCTATCTTTTTTTCCCCTCATCAGCTGTTCAAATGTTCGGCTCCATTCGTTTCTGTCATTTGTGTCATATGCAGCATGATATCCGAAATTGTATCAAAATTTCAAAGGTTTTCGCGCAATTAGAAGTAGATACACTTAATATTCACAATGTACTTTCCAGTCATAGGTATAAATACGAAAACTACATTCAGAAATAATGACAGCTGAAAAATGTACTACTTTTACGTGTTTTGTTGGAGAACATATATCTACCTTGAGTTTGAAAATTATCCGTCAATATTACTACCGACAAATTCAAATAAAAGTTAACTTACCAATTACAGCATATAATTAGCAAATCAAAAACATTTTCATTCATTAAATGTAACAACAATACATTATTTACACTTTTCAAAATCTTCGTCTACCTTCGGATTTAAATTTGACAGTAGAGTTACCATTACAGTTAAAAAAGCAGTTTCTGCAAAAGCATGAGCGGAGCTGTGTAAGAAGGTGTACAATTCCAGCTGCATTTGTCTTCGCCTGCGGACTCTTGTTAAGTCAAATGACATTTTCGACTCACAAAATGACTTGAAATCTCGAGCACCGATATTCGATAAAGTTATATGTCAATTCAGTAAATCGGCGAGAAGCCCCTTGCCAATAAATTAGGACAGCTTTAAATTTTCGATACTTTTTTTTTTTTATTTTTTACAGTTTTTATAGTTTTTATTTTTAAAGCACACAAAATAACCGAAAAATTGCAGTACAAAATTTACAGACACCTTGGGCTTTTATTATGAAATAATATTTGACATTTCTACCCTTTGTTGAAATGACAGTATAAACTCTTACAGGCATACTCCAAATACATGATCGTATCATAGTTTTGATCGTTTCGAAACTGGCATTATTTGTGATTTCTGATTTGCCACGATATTATTGATGAATACACGATTTGAGCATGTTCGCCACATTTTCAATATGATTTAGGACTGGGGAGTTGCCAGTCCATGTAATACTTTGAGCCATGCTAACAATAACAAGCTCTAGACGCTATTCCGTGTCGAAGGGGGCCCCACTATGCATTTCAACAAATTTACAAATTGTAAATTTGGGCGATTTCAGCGATTTCAGCGATTTAAAATATGAAAAAAAAAAAATTTAGTACTTCACTCCTTCACTCAAAATGCACGACTAAATTATTACTGTTGGGAGATTTACCACATTTTTTTTTCTTTGCAAAAAGGGTTTATCGATTTTAAATCGATTCCCTCCTATTTTTATATATAATATTTTCTCAGTTCGGCGTTGTTCAGCTGAAAATCGCTTAGGTCCCCAACAAACGAGCTTTCTTCAGCCTGGGGTCACTCTGGTTTTCTTTTGATCGTCTCTGTAACACCCCTGGTGATATCTCAATGCTCCGGCCTTTACTTTTCCTCTGCTCCTTTTCCTAAGTTGCGGTACGGTTTCTAAAAGGACACTGAACAATCTGGGATCAGTCCATGGAATTGTCTAGCGTTTAATTGAAAATTCCTGCGTTTTTCAAAAACGCCAAAAATTTTGACCGTCGATCAAAAAGAAACGCTTGTGTAACTTTCCCTAGAAGCTTTGAAGTTTTTGCCTTTTGCTGAAACACTTCTGCGATCCCACGCCTAAAGAAGCCTCCAATGGGGAAATCAAAGATCAAGTTAATATGATCGTGCTTTTTGAACATTGCAGGGTGATTCAAAAAGAGTTCTAAACTGTCAATTGGAATTTATACATTCGAGTGCTTACCCACCTGCTAGATCGAGTGAATCAACGGAGGCTTTCACCAGCATCCCCGAAGATAGCTCCGAGAGCGGGTACGGCAAATAGCAGCAGGGTTATTCTAAGCGTGTAGCTGGCCAAGGGTGCGGTTTTGAAGCGTATTATGGAATTCTAAGCATATCTTCAAAAAAAATTTTGAAATCAGTGCTGTTACTTTTGGTATGGGCTCTCGTATTTGTAAAGAGTTAATGAGCAAAAGTTGAATACCTTCATGAGTAGGATATGGTTGCAGTAGAGACAAAGCTTATGAGTTCTCATAGTAAATCAATCTAATATTCGTGAGCCTAGAGGGCATGGAGTTGGCGTGATTTAGCACTTTGCATTTATCTTGTTTGGGAGTGTTTTAGTCACACTCACACTGTCTGTCTGTCTGTCACTATAATATAAATGAAATTATTTGTGTGAGCTGCGGTATGTTTGATTTTTTTAGTTCGTTCAGTTCGTGAATTTCAAGTCCTGCATGCAAGACCCTCTATCAAGGGTCTTGGCTACGATGAATATGACGACTCCTTTTCATTTTTTGCGCTCTAGACCTGTTTTATATGCTGTTCCACCCTTATGAGCTGGAGCTTTGTGGGATGATTGACTTTGAGTCCGAATTTTTCTTCCGGTATGGTTCTATCATATAATCCCTTTGTGAGACAATGCAGAATCGCCTTCTCTTCAATTTAGGTAATTGAAGAGAAGAAGCTAAAATGTCTTCTATTTTGTGGGAACGATTTGTTTCCGTTTTCACAAATTAATCACGGATTGCCATACTTTGGGATACCTTCGGAATTTAGTGCCTGTAGTATATGTAAATTCTTCGATAATCATGCCAGTATTTCTAGATCTATTATCTAGATCGTTGCATTTGTTTAGTGTTTGTACATAGGCGTTTAATTTTGCATACATTTGTTGGTGGTATGGCATGTTCATGGTTTCCTTTTATCTTCACGAGTGTGTTGAGTCTGATATGCCATTTGCAAAGGCATAGTCCCCCATCTAACAGTTTTATTTTCCTTTAAATGCATTTTCAGAGAGTCCACGAATGCTTCATCTATTTAGACAATGCACTTGTTGTATTTATATTTTACCTTGCTTACCTAGACGCTGTAACTAGGGTCAAAACTTTGCAGTAAGCTCTCTCACTTTGCGTTTCCGAACTAACGTATTTGATTCCTCATTTATTGTCTTAGCCGGGTAGCCTTCAGTCGTAGTCCATGATCACATATGTATCTAGGTTTCTCTGAACCTTTTTCCTTCTACTTATCAGGTTTTTATATTTTGTGGCTGTTCGTAGGGATTCGTTTCCCTTTTCAGAGTTGTGATAATCCTGTCCTCTTTTGCCTGGGTGTTCTTATCTGTTCGAGTTTCTATGGTTTTTTCCATGTGTTCGGCCGCTTCAGGAGTTTGTGGATCTGTTTCATTGATTGTAAACGTAAAAACATTCAAATCACTAGAGTTCCGAAACAGGAGATCTAGATTTGACGTGAGTATTAAACCCATTGATGTCGAAATTCTTTTAATTTGCAACATTTTGTTTGGTGATGAGCATGATTTGGATCTTAGAGTAAACAATAAAAAGCGCTAATCCCCCAATTCAAAGGTAGTCGACTAAAACTTTCCATGTGCATTGCAATATTTTGAATATGCAGCATTTTTTGATGAAAGTACATAAAAACAATGGAGCGGAGAGATGCGCATTAACATTTTCTTGAATTTTGTATTCACATGCAACGACTCCCACTATTACACCCAAAAAATTATTCTCACATACATTTAAGTTCAGAAAACTACCCTTCGCAATCGCGCTACTCGCTTACGTCGTTGATTTTAAAAGCTCTCTATGTTGCAAAGCTCGCTCTATTTTCTATATGGAGTATTTGTATCAAACTTATTGGAGTACCTTTTTCTCCTACCTTTGGAGTACCTTTTTTTTAATAGTTTTGTTTTGTATCATGTTTTCCATCATGTCGTGTATAATGTTTCGGAATTGTATTTGCATTTTAAGTAGAAATCAATTCCATGGCTGGGGTCTTTGTGTTTCAAGCTGGTTTTGTGGTTGCAGGAGATGTTGTGGTTTGTGATTATTTTTTAATTGTTGTATGATGATTTGCGCGAACAGCTATCTACGAAGCGGTACGTAATAAAAGGCCTGGTAGCCCTTATTTTTGATGGTAGTAACAGCCTACTTGTGCTATACGGGAGACAAAATGGCAGCGTCATTTTAATAATAAGAAATAATCATTGTACAAATGTTACTGGCTGAACGAACGTTACGAAGCTGAAAACCGATTTTCTGTAGTTTTCAGTGAAGGAAACACTTACCAAATCACTTGAGCATGTCCTTTTTCTTTGTAGCCAGCTTGAAACCGGCCTAGGTGAAAATGGGGATCCAGTTGATCGCAGGAGATCTCATACTTCCTGGCCGCCTTGAGGTTTTACTCATGAGCACAAAAGACAAAAATTTTATTTGGTAACCTACCACTCACTCAGTTTCACGATGATTGCCTAATATTTACAGATTACCTCAAGCGCAATTGTTCTAGGCGCGTGTTTGGCATTTAATCCTGAGAAACTTGCGGTAACCCGACGATGTTGACAATTTTCATTTTATCTATCTCTAGGCCATGCAGAACCCTGATGTCCGTGTTTGATTGTCTGTAGTATGTTTGTATGAAAATCTTTTTTTTGTTATGTCAGGATGTTATGTGGTTATTTGGGGTTTTGGGCCCCATTACCACAATGACAAGGACCTTTTTACTGAAGTGTAGGAAGTCTTGGTTTTGAAGTCATGACGTACAAGGCTTCGGACCATTTTCCTAATTTCCTTATGTTGACAGAGATCGTACTGTTCTCAGGTTTAGTAAGGATTCAGAGGATTTAGAAGTGGGAGGGCTGGTAACTCCTTAAAATTTTCTTTGTTGATTTCGAATTGGAATAATTGTTTTCCTCTGCGGATGTTTCTCATGAGGAAGAGTATTAAAAAGTTTTGTTTTCCGTTTTTCATTTGTGGGCAAACGCATTTTTTTGATTTTATCGCCAACTTGGTGCGAAATTTTTCGTTTGCTCAGCGTTATTCGGCCAGTTTAGTATTTGTCCTTGGTAAGTTATTCGAAAACGTTAATCCGGTAAGTACTTTATTCGAGGAAATTATATTTGAAGGAAAAACTGTTTGTTTGGCAAAAAAGTGTTCGCGAAAGTATAAACCTTTGTAGAATGAAAAAGCAAAGAGTTTTTCTTGGAATTTCGAGCCGTTTTTGGAGAATTTTCGAACGATTTCCGCTCAAAATTAATATATATATGTACACAAATAAAATGGCGATTTTATTATACAAACAGTAAAGTCATTGTCACGATATAAATGTACAAAAATGAAAGAAAACTAAAAATCCTTGGATTTGTAATGTTAGGAAACAATAGATACTAAAACTGTGAGTCATTTATTTCCGAAAATAATATATGTATATATATATATATATATATATATATATATATATATATATGTTTCTTAGACGGCGAGATAAATAAAACTCATGTTTGATTTAATAACACCAACTTTATTAATTTATATTTATTATATTCCGGTATACAATTTATATTGTATACATGAACCGGTATTCAAAAAGGCACCCTAATGCAGCCTCACATTGGGTGATGGGGAACATATATATGTATATTGGCAAGTATAAGAAGTATTGAGCCTTTTTTGTCATTTTTCGATTGAATATTTCTTGAATTTAACATGGATTTTACTTAAGTACATAATGTCCATTTTTATCTATGAACTTTTGCCATTTTTGGGGTTGAGCCATTATTCCATCTGTGTAGAACTTCTATGGTTTATCGGTGAAAAAGTTGGCTATGTGATTTTCACAGTTCTTTTTTGAAGGGAATTTCTTTTCATTAAGGAAGTTTTGCCGAGACCGAAACAAATGGTAGTCTGATGGTGCAAGGTCTGGACTATACGGTGGATGCATCAAAATTTCCCAGCCAAGCTCTGTCAATTTTTGCCGGGTCATCAAAAATATGTATGGTCTGGCATTGTCATGATGGAAGACAACGCCCTTTCTATTGATCAATTCTGGCCGGTTTTTTTGAATTGCTTGTTGCAATCTGGTTAATTGCTGACAGTACAGAGCCGAATTGAGTGTTTGGCCAGATTCTAACACGTCATGATAAACAATTCCCTTCCAATTATACGATACGCACAGCATAACCTTATATGGTGTCAATCCTGGCTTTGAAGTCGTTTGTGATGATTCACCTTTTTTTGACCATGATCTTTCTCGAACGCATTCTCGTATGTTACCCATTTTACCCATTACCCCGTAATAATTTGCTTCAAAAATGACTCGATTTAATTTCACAAATGGAACTTCGGTCGATCAAAATTGTTTTGTGCTAAGTTATATGTACGAAACCCGAACTTGGAGCTTCTTTGTGTATACTGCCATACGCAAATGGTTCAAAACTGTTTGGTGGTGGATATTCAGTTCCTAAGCAATGTGATGGCTGATTATGTCTCGGTCTTCTTCAATTGCAATGTAAGATTTCATCGACTTTTTCAGTGATTGCTCAAGTTGCGCGAGGTGCATCTTTGATATCAAAATTTCCCAAACGAAAGCGAGCGAACTGTCTCTTAGCTGTGGCTTTTGATAAAGTATCTTGACCGTAAATACCACAGATTTTTTCACGAGCCTGCGATGTATTCTCTCCTTGATCGTAGTGATATTGTAAAATATAACGATTTTTTTCAGAAATTTCATTCATTTTTAAATGAATACAACTTTTGACACGAATGACACGTAGACTGGAATGTCACCTTTCAAATGCTCAATCTGATTAGTATTTCCCGATACATGTCAACGAACACCATCTAGTGACAAAAAAGGCTCAATACATTTTAGACCATTCAATATGTTCACAGCAAACGCATAAATAACGAAAAGATTAAGAGAAGTTCAAATTTGATTGAAAAAAAAAACATATTAAGATTGTCTTTAATGGACTCTATATTCGCATGATTACGTAGCAATGTTCGAGTTTGGATAATTAATTTAGTTAATTGACTTGTATGATATTTTGCATTACAGAAGTTTCCAATGTTCGTTCACATTTACTTATGGCTTCTATCTGATTTACTTAAATATTCCTGAGGTTCATGATAAATTGATATCAGAGCCATTACTTCTATGTTAATTGCAAATGAAAAAATAAAAGAAAAAACTTTCGAATTACGGGGAATAAAAGGTTTTTTTCGTAATAAATACGATCATAAATAGCTGTAGGTTTACATATTTGTATTCAAGATCTCAAAGAAATTAATTGAACAATGAGCATCCTTCATATGAAAAAAGTGTGTATGCATGTTATAAAATTTCTCTTTAACATCTTCATTGTCTTAATTTTATAATGAATTGTATCTGACAATCATACGAGACCACTGAGGACTAGGTTAAATGTGAAATTCGTATTGATGTTGACTCATGTCGTTGCGAGTCTATCAGATGCGCGTACGTTGTCAATGCGTGGTATTCTATCCCTGTTTTATAGTTACACAGCGTATGTACATCTGCTATACTAAACTATTTTCTGAGATAATCCGGATTGGAACAGGAATTGATTATCATTGGAGGGGTTGATAATACATACCGATTAAGAGGGCGAGACAAGTTCAATACATTGTTTTACTTTGTTTCACTTAAGTTTACTTTCAAAGTTTATACGAGAAACCTGAAAAAATCATCGAAGTGAAGGTTTTGCCAGACATCTTTGAAGATTGTGTTGTATTTGCGAGACTGTTTAGCAATATGTTATGCGGATGCAGTAAAAACAAAGTTTCTCAAGTTACTTCAATGTGAAACCATTGTATCAGTCACTGTTGGGTTGAAATGAAAAGTACTCAACCTCTTCAAATTTCCAGTTCGTATGAGTAACATAAATATTTACATGTGAGACACAGAAACTATAAATGTGAGCATGTTTGTCGCATGGAAATTCGATCGTTTCGCTATAGTCAATTTTAAATGTCTGCGCTCTTTGCAAGATTCAAGTTTGCTTGGTCTTTCCTGTATAAAATTTTTGCCTGAATTCAAACAACATATCATGGTTAGCACTAATTTATGCGATTTATTATTTGCAATTTTTTAACACTTCGAAGATGGTTAACGAAATGAAAGCACAAAGTCATACACCTAAATCATCTCTGAATTTTTTTTTTACAATAGATCTAACTTGCACCCACATAGAACTAAACGATCTTTAGTTGCAACTTCATGCATCTCGGAACTGTTATGTCGAATCTTTTCTCGTTTAATCAGACTAACGTTCAAGCTTTCTTCTCCTTTATTCCTCCTACTTCTTTATTCTTTTCATAGTTTTATATCTGTAAATTTAGGCAATGTTAATATTTCTAAAATCTCGGTTCACGATGTTTTTCCTAGAAAAAAATTTAATTTGCTAAACGAGGCAATAGATAAGTGAAGAAAAGCATTTTTCTCCGAACACTTCTTAATCAATCGCAAATGATTCGTTCGTTGTAATTTTTTCACTTTGCTTTTTATCATTGCGCTTTTTTTTTCTTGTAGTTTTGGAAGAAACGTAGCTTTTTGAAATCATGTGGAAAATGGCAAATGCTTTCATTTTCGTTCACGGAAAAAGTTTCGGAAATCCATGTCAGTGCCGTTCGTTGATCATTGAAGAGCGAAATCTCAAATTTTCTTGCCACTGATAAAGCCAATGAAAGCGGTGTTTCGGTGGATATTTGTACTGTAGAAAGGCAACCGAAAATTGTTGGTTTAAGGAAAAACGTCTTAGAAATCGTAAGAAATAATAATTTTAATAATTTTTGTTTCTATGTCCACGAACGTGTTGATAAAGCTTCAATTGGCCATGACTTGGGCTTGTGTCAGGACCACAATCGAAGTCCGATTTTTTCGTATTGGGAGACTATTGGTTTTTTTCGCCGTAGACCATAATTGTGATTTCCCCTGATCCCCTGACTCGGGAAAGTCGGTGTAGTTGCTTATAATAAAACAACTCATATTTTGAATTTTAATCGTGTAATGGCGAATAATTACTGAACATCGAATGGAATACTAGATGTATTGAAAGAAAATTGGTAATTTATATTGGGAATTGATGTTCACGAATAGAAAATTTATGACTGTATACGGCTACCTTTCAAATTTTTATTCATAAGTCAAGTTGAATAGTTCATTCAACTAAACATGGATAGTAAATAAGGTAAAGTGAATAAAAAGCAGTATGGGTAAGTTGATGCTGACTACTCGCTAAAATTTTCTTGTTTCTGTAACCTTTCGAATTAGAAAAATGTATTTATACTACTGCATTTATGTCAGTGTATTTATCCCAGCAAACAATATAATCATTATTTAAAGCTCGTTTCATTCGACACCTATCATGTCTATAAGGAGAAACAGTCTGCATATACTTTACCTTAAATAATCCCTTTTAACTTAATGGGTCATGGCATTGGCAATCAAGTCTATGAATCAGCTTTTTGAGATTTTCTGCAAAAAAATTACACTTTTACCTTTAAATTTGTTTTTAACCGGTGAAAAGAAGTTTTAGGTTGCTGCCGATGGAATGGCCAATTTAGTAATAAATTTTTAAATAGCTGTAACTTTTTATAAAAACAATTTATTTAATCAGATTAGGAACCAATAAATGCAAAATAACGCAACGAGATACAAGTACATTTATTCCAGTTTTGCAGAAGTCCATTTTTGACAGCAGCTTCATTATTAAATCTTTTTCCTATCAAAAAGTGATCCAAATGTTTAAAGAAATGGTAACCTGTTGGTGAGACGTCTGGTGAATATGGAGGATGAGGAAGAGTTTTATAGCACAAACCGTTTAATTTTTGGACCATTTTTCTCGATACATGAGGTCGTCCGTTATCAAAAAGCAGTATCACTCCATCCCTGTTGACAAGTCTAGGTCGCTGCACTATCAATTTCCGATGCATTTCATCCAGTCAAACACAGTTTTTTTCAGCATTGATGGTTTCGCGAGGTTGCAGGAACGAATAGTGGATAGCTCCAGCTAAAGGCCACCAAACAGTTACCATTATTTTTTTTTGGATGAAGGCTTGGTTTTGGCATATGGCTTGACACTTCATCGGCATCTAGCCATTGGGCCGATCGGCAACGATTACCGTATAAAATTCCTTTTTTATCGCAGGTGACAATTCGGTGCAAGAACGGTTCCTTTTTGTTGCTGGAGAGAAAAGAACTTGAAATCTCCATTCGACACATCATGTTTTACTCGGGAAAATCCTGTGGAATCCATTTGACAAGCCTTTTCACTTTTCCAAGCTTTTGCAAGTGGCGGCGAACTGTCGAACTGTAATCGCTTAATTTTCTCGGCACTAATGCACGAAGCTCGTCGTTATCGATCGATTGTTCTGGGTGTCCACGTTCCTCTCTTCCAAGGTTCATATCTCCGGATTGAAATTTTTCGAACCACAGCTGAGTGGTTCGATGGCTCACTGTATCAAGCCAAAATGCGCTGTTGATATTCCTCGTTGCTTCCGTTGCCTTGTGTTATAATTTAAATTCGTATAGTAAAAGTAGCCGTTTTTGATTCACTTCCAGGTTCACAGAGGTTCTTTTCAAGTGCAAAACAGAAATGACTCCATAAACCAAAGTAGCAATATTTATACTTCAATATGTCATATCATTTGCGCCGTCTTGTGACGACATCCATTTCATCTGCAGCAACCTAATAGAAAAACCTTTGGATATTCTGTTACTATTTATCGATAACAAACAAAAGAAAGTCTTGTCCAAAAAGTGTTTTTCGTAAAACCAGCCATAGCTTTTATAACCAGTTTTCAATCAATTATATCCTTTTTTCACTGCTTTTCCATATATTGCTAGTATTAATATTTAGACAGTGGGTACAGTAAAACCATGAATTTTGGATTTCATGTATAAATACATGGAGCTTTTCTGATGCGGTTTACGTTGCAGTTTGGGTTTAGGTTGGCATGCCATGGAGGAACAGGGAACAAAGGTTGTACACGTTCCACTTTACAACAAAATAGCATTTGGTGTTGGTATTATTCCTATGATCCCAGAGTCCTGGAGAGTTTTTATCGTCCTGTTGACAAAAAAAGCATTCCCCATCCATCTGCTGAAATCGAAGACCATATCATAACGACTATCAACGATAAGGGCATGGTTGACGATCCTTATACTTCGACTCCTACCGCTTTTAACCTTTCGCCGAATATAATCTGAAAAATAAGTAAGAATAAAAATAAGCAAAATTTGAAAACTTTGCTTTAAAGCGAAGAATCCAGTAGAAAATTATTCAAAAGTTATTTTTACCTCTCGAAAATCTTCAATGGAGTAATTTTGCAGTTTTTTTGTAAATTCTAATCTTGGCTTATGAATTTTGGTCTTTTATATATGTTTTAACCAGTCACCTGGTATGTAAACTCGCTTCCCTTAATTGTCTCTTGAGTGTCATCCGCGATACAAACATGCATTCACTGACCATATACTGATGCTAATTTAGTAAGAATAAAAACGGTTTTCATAGGTTTTCTGTATAATTCTTCGGTCTGTCTATCTTTTCCGGCCAGCATTCTTTTGTTAGCTGGCATTTTGATTAAGGACTCTCAATCATATTTTTATTGATTCTCTGATTCGCTGATATTTCCTGTCCGAACATGCACTTTAAAACTGATTAGCCTTATCTGTTTTCGCCCGTCCCACGCGGTTCCATGCTCATCAACGTGTCAATGTCAACAATGTCACATGAAAAATACTATTTCATGGAAATGTCAATAACGAATGAATATTTTAAAAGAACAGCTCAAAATCAATACAGGCTGATATGTCCGGACATTCCTTTTACTGGGGTTACACTAGATTATAGTGAACATATAATGTTGGAATAATCAACATTAGGTTATTGCAGTGTGGAATTTGAGAGAGTGTTGCTGATATTTATATGATTAAATTATATCATTATCTCAATCAGCCTCACTGCATTCAATTTCAAGAGTTCTGATTCGCGTCCTGAACGGCTTTCGAAGGTATATATATAGAAGTACGAGGGTATATGCTTACTATTCAAGTTCACGAACTTTCAGTAACGCAAATTATTCGTAACGAAAACGATGTTCTGGTAATGTATTTTTAACCTTGGTCTTGCGTGTTAAATATACAGACCCATTCCTTTCGGAAGGGAATTTTGGCCTAAGCACTCAGAACTCGTTCTGTATTGAATAAACCTTATTTAAAATTTTGTCTTAGCAATCCATTTGAAGAAGGAACAATGGAGAGGTAAGCGGTCGGTCAAGCGTCAGAAGTCTCCTCAGCATGAAACTAGGCACGCAATTTTATCAAAAAAATTGGATAATAAATTAGTTCAGCAAGAGATAATAAATTAGTTTAACGAATCACTTATCTCACTTTAAAAGAAGAGGAAGAAGTGGAAGAAGTAGTAGTAATAGTGGTAGTAGTACTAGTAGTAGCAGTAGTAGTGGTAGTAGCAGTAGTTGTTGTTTCAGTAGTAGTCGTAGTAGTAGTAGTAGTAGTTGTAGTAGTGAATCATCCATTTCAGAAACAAGAAACGGGAGTGAAATAACTGTCGCTGCAGCGCCCTACTCTGCAATAAATCCACACATTCGAACATGGATTTTCCCGTGTTTTAATTTTAAGAAAATCGAAAAGGGCAGTGTCTGACACATGCCAATCCTGAACACTTTTTCTTGAATCATTCCTAGTAACAAACTTTTTATCCTTTTCGGTGTCATCCAAAATAAGAGAAGAGCAAGAAACAAATCTCACTGTACCGTGTCATTCCGAAAATTCAATTGGGAAATAGAATTCATTTAGAAGTCATGCCGTATAACCCAGCCGCCCAGTTCACTCTACAACAGATATCCTCCAGAAATGCGTCAATTTGGGAAGACAATGGGAGACTGGGAGAGAAAGAAATAATGACTGAAGATGGGATTATAAGAAGGTGGCCGCAGATCCTTGTAAGAAATGGTCAACCCGTAGAAAGCGACGTCGCAGCAAATAAGGCTATTGAGGCAAAAACTAACAGAAACTGGGAATGGTGTCTCAGCCGAGAGAGCATTGGAGCTCTCTTGGAGGGAATTAAAAGTAATATGGAACGAGCAGCTGGCTAGATAAGCCTGGACGAAACTCTGAAAAAAAGAAAATAGAAAGAATCTCATGCCTCCGACCCCAGAAATTGAGTCCCCACAAAAGGATCCAAATAGAACTATCAAGTAACCGAAAAAACATCAGGTCGGTAGCCCATTACATCAAGGATTTCAAAAAGGCCTTAAACTAAAGCATACCTAAAAGTGAGATCAACAGCTTGGAGTCAGAGAAAGAAAATGGGACTGGACTGAAAATTCTGGTTTAGTTTCACAGTAAACATTTGCAAAATCTTCAGGAATAACACAAAAATTGCTTTCCCTAAGAAAACTGATAGGCTCATTCGATAAATAAAATAAACTTAGGGGTGGACACTACTTGTAATCACGCACTGTAAGCATCTGCAGTGATGGATTCACGTTTTCATAGTAGTCGGAGGAATTATGAGGGTTGAGCTCGTAGAGTAAGAGTTGAATTTCTCAGTGAAGATTGTTTAGACATTAGCGCCAGGGATCGAGAGTACATAACTCGACTAAAAGAACAAATAGTTTAAGATGATGAAATGATGTTTTTCTTTACAAACTTGGTCGATCAAAATGAAGTTGAGATTGAATTTGATAAGACGTAGTTTTCGATCATTTTCAAGCCACGGTAGTATCAGCGTTGGGATACTGCCATGGTACTAGAACGCGAACGCGGTTAGTTGATAAGCTGTCACATATGTTTGGGCTATAACCTGATAAGAAATAGCTGTTGCAACGTACCTTCAACAGCTGAAGCTGTCAGATAAGTCACCGACTGCTTTGGTCAAGCTAGATGCATCAAAATGTATACACTGGGAAGGTCCGTTCTGATAGAGACCAACGAGTGTCGGGGTTTCAAAGGTGCCCTTGGGATAAGGGAAAATATTTGAAAGACACGAGATATCTTCTCTTGAGATCTTCTCTCTAACTCTAAGATCTTCTTCTCTAAGTTTGTCGGCAAATATACGGCTGAAACGGGCTGAGCAGTGAACTTTGGCAAAGGGTGTACTCATTCTCATGGCCATGGGATGGAACGGTTCAAAAATTTGTGGTACAAACTACGGGAGCTGTATTTGATGGGGGGGGGGGGGGGGGGGTGTTAAAAACGTATCGTGTGGGGTCAAATTTCGAGACTCTCATGATCTAAGAATTCTCCGTGGTTTTCACTATGAGGTGACAGTGAGTTCGTTGAAGGCACGTCCTTTAGGGGGACTTTAATTTAATGGTCATTGAAGTATCGTAATAGATAGGTAGTTGAGATACCATGTCGGTAGATCTTGTTGGTGCTGAGTACTGTCAATATGAAAATACCGAAAATCCAGACTTGGTGAATCAACGCCATATATAATCGTGGCGTCTATGAAAATTGCTCTGCTCATCAGCAATTGCTGCCTCATAAAAGATTGCATAGCAAGTTTTCACAATAAACTAACTTTTCAAATCATGATGAACAGACAAAGGAAACATCACTCTATTGGTTAACGTTAACGGTTAAGGCTCGAATCGTAGGAATGTTGAAGAGGATATGCAGGTCATATCGCTTGGTTCTAGTTTGGAGAAGTATCCAGAAAACTAAACTTTATTGACTCCTGTGTCAGTGGAGGGCTATTTCAAGGTGACAATGTAGTGGACTTGCAAGGCCTAAAGAGATTCAGTGCCCAAATGGAAGCTCCTCCTATGGGTGAGTAAGGGATGTAGAGCTGCCAGTAGGTTAAAACTAACCAGCTCCCATACGCCTACAAATAAATAGCTAATAAATACTTTCCTGGACAATAGATGCAGCAAAGAGGCTTTACCTCAACAAAGGAATCAATACACATCTACGGGTCTACGGATTAGACATCTAGTTACTCAGCTTTTTGCAATCAAATAACTTCAGGACTCAAGTACCCTCTTGGAGCCTTTATTAACTAATTGCTCCCTGTGCATACACCCAAGACCGGTGATTCATCAAATGTATCAAGACGGATGTTCCTCTTTTTAAGCTGGAAGAAGTGTCCAGCGTTGGGTCCTTAATAAAAAAAAAGAAACGTTTCGGGTAAAAATGGAGCACTGCAGGATCGAATCATTGGAGGAATTGTAGTTTACGGGCAATCACGCCTATTATTGAGTATTTATAATTTATGCTTGAACACGATACTTTGTCATTCCATCGGAAGTGATTAAATTGATGCTTCTAGACAATGGGAAAGGTAATCTGAGTACCGCGCGGTCTTCCCATTTGCTTCGCATGGTAGACATTGATGGGAAGCTCCTGGAGTGTAGGCTTGAGTTGTGGTGACGGTCAAGGAGTTAGGTCGAGCACTGATATTTCTGGCGATACTCTGTCCTGAGTTTCCGGAAAAATGACACAACAATCTCAGAAGTTATTATAGCTGTTGAAAGAACCGATGAGTCCAATCGCTTTGCCTAATCAATGGTTCCGTTGATTAGGATTGACACTCATCTCAATGATTCTTGAGAAGAAATTACGTTTTTGTGGTTGTTTGCTGACCACGATGCAGGACTCTCTCAACGAAAGATGTGTTTTATATACCGATAGAGAAAATTCAAAAGACGACAGTTGTGTAATACTAGAGCCAATTTCAAGTCCTGACTTTAGGTTTGAGGATGTGTCAGAGTGTTCCCAAAATTAGATCGTAAAAGTGATGTCATGACAGTTACTATTGGTTTCGGTGGTGGCAGGAAATATTCCAATAGAATTACTTGTAAATCAATAAAAGAAAATATTGTTTATTGTTCGGTGGCATAGATGCCGCGCTCTGGTCTGTTCTAGAACAATTCTAATTCCGGAAGTGATTCTGGGCTTCAGATTTCAGAAGTGAGTGGATTTTGTGTACCATGGATCAGGTGGAAACACGAAAATAGTTTCCGATTTTATGTCAGTGTATAGTCAATATTCAAATCGTTTACAAACATCGTACGTTCGAATTATAAATAATAAATGAGATTTATTTTTTATTTATATATTTAAAAATTTAATGAATTTTCTAAAATTGTACATTAAAAACTTCAGCAGACTGTTAGTTTGCATTTGTATTTAGTACATTTATTTTTGGTAGAGAGTAAAATCCAATATATTTACTTAAATAATGGATTTTTAAAAGTATCTTTATTTTTATTGCAGGTATGTAGCATTGTGAATGTAACACCGAATGATTGTAAGTAGTTCAAAGACTTTATTTACGATCTATGTTTATATTTATTTAATGTCTCAAATATTTGATATCCATCTTTTCATTGTACTCTGATGAATAATCATTACAATTTATGATAAAAAATATTAATAGAAAACTTTTGAGCATTGGGGGTCCCCAAGTATTAATATACGCCCTCTATTAAATTCCACCACCGAGTAATGTGAAGTTTCAGCTCAACAGAAGACGTGAATTGGCAAAGCCAGACAAACGAGGGCAGTTCGATAAGTACTTAGCCTAACCGCCCGGTGGCAATACTATCGCAAGAGATAGTCATCATCATGTAGTCTATTCTAGGTTACTAGACGACTACTGTCAAAGATTAAGCCGAAGATTGTCAAAGATTGTTTTGGACTGCACGTGGAAGCCGATGTTTTCAGTGATTTTAGAAAAATGGAGAAAGAACAATATCGATTGGTGATTCGATTTTCATTTTTGGAAGGGATATCACGTAGTGAAATCAAAGAGCGCTTGGATGCCCCTTATACAACGGTGACTCTGTTCTTGCGATGACGACTGTAAAAAATTGGTTCAAAGAGCTTCAACCTGGGCACACGTCGAAGGATCATGTGACAAAAATCCATGATCTCATATTGGCAGCCTGCGGATTAGAGGTGCTAGAGATAGCTGCGATATTCATCAACTCAAAAGACCATGGGGGTCTTTAGGCATGAGAAAGCTGTTGGCGGGCTGGGTGCTATATTTGCTTACTCCACACGAAAAAGCTTAACCGTGAGACCACTTCAGAGCACTGTTTGACGCTATTGAGCTGGAATCCGATGGTGTTTATGCATCGTTTCGTGACTGTCGACGAATTATTGGTACTCTAGATACACCTGATCCAAGGAACAATGGAAAGGAAAAGTGGGTTTTACCCATCAAACTTCTCCGAAGATGGCGAAGGATGTCCTATTGGCCGCGAAATTGCTGGCCATCCTTTTCCGTGAATCAAAAGGTGTGATCTGCGTCGACTACGTTGTTGAAGGGTAAAACGGTTACAGGGCTTTACTTTTCCAAATTATTGGGCAATTGGCGAAGAAAAAAATTTGCATCCACCATGATTATGGCTCACGCCTCCACCACGGCCAGCTCGAACTTGGCAGCTCCAGTTTTGCGATTAAGCCGACCCGAGCATGGTTCATACAGGCTGCCCTGGTGAGGAATAAAATCCTGATCAGGCTTGCTGAAACGGTTAATATTCTGAAGTTCGCTTAGCTATTGATTTTGGGACGCGTTCAAACCGACTCGTGTTTTGAAAGACATGAAGATTCAATTAGGAATTTTTCAACTTTGAAACAGTATTTAGTTTGATTCTTCGTTAACTGGTTTGTGTCACAAATACAAATTTTGATTTTAATTTGGTGGTTCTAAATTAAATTGCATTTAGAACGTGATAAAATGAAAATTTTCTGGCTTAGACCATCGAAAAAAGAAGAAATTAGCGCATTTTTAACGAAATTCAAATGTAAATGTGGTAGCTAATGACTTGTCCTTGAACGATATAACTCTCAGTAAATATTGAGCACGCATGTGTATTTTAGTTTTAATATAAATAAAATTCAAAAGATCAACCAGTTCTTTTTAGAACAATTAAATTTTCTATTTAAAAACTTATTATAGTCGCTTGATTTTGTCCCCCTGACGACAAAAGAAGTACCGGCCAAATTAAAATGCAATCAGTTGACTTCACTTCTCAAAATTCAAATTCATGGAGCGAGAGTGAAAGTTACTCGTCCGTTCAAAAGATACCATTAAATTCCCATCGTGAATATAATTTCCATTTTTTAAGATGTTTTCAAGCATTTGTCATTCCATATTTGACTAAGAAGTAAATTGTATTACATAATAGAAACATCTGCTTTTTCGTTTACCTTAAAAAGAAATCAATAAAATATTTGAAGTGCGTAGAAAATTATGCCTACCAAAACGGTTTGACATTAAGTTATGATTATCAAGGAAATTATTTTGTTTTCCAAAGTGCTTCAAAAAGCGTTACATAAAACGCCGTCAACGCCTACTTCCCACCATTAAGACAAGGTCAGATGGAAGCATGTTTGGTGAAAACTTATGTTGATTTTTTAATGTCTACAAATTAGATGAAAGTTGATTTTCAAAATTTTGGAGTGATGATAAATCATACGAGCATAATTTATCTCAAAACGTAAACAATCTAAGAAAAAGATAAATAAAGTGTTAGTTATTTTACGTTAGATTGGTTTGAACTCTTTGAAAATTGGAAACCAGTTACGATATGTTTTTTTTAAGGATAGTAGGTAGTACTTTGTACCGTAATTTGAATTATTTGTATTTGATGATATATTATTATTTGACATAGCAATATATTATGCCGAGGGGCAGGTTGTAAGTATTTAATATTCATAGGCACTATGTTTAAGCTGACTGATCACAAGCAGTTCAAGGACTCTAATGATTTAATCAATAGACGGGAGGAATCAAGTTGACGGCGTTGAAATATGAAGCCTCAACAAGAGGAGCCTGCATACAGACGGTAAAAGACGGTCCTCCTCATAGAACTTGCGGACTCGTCGCGGAGTTCACAAACAAGAGATTGATAAAAAGTGTCGCCAAGGATCTCTTTGGGTCGAAACTGGCTATACAGCCAATATCCTCTTTGGAAATAAGAGATTTTGACTGTGTCACAGAAGTCGAAAAGGACATTATACAAACTCTTTCTTTAGAAAGCTTTAGACAACTCTTTCACAGCTTTAGAGAAAGGTTGATGCCTACCAACTCCAGAGGACAAACGGCTGCACTATAGCAGATATCTCAGTGATATACTGGGCAAGGACGAATCAAAATTAGCTTGATAGTTTATTGATTTCTCTGAACGGTGTTCTTGACTCGTTGCTATCAATTCCTTAGTTTAGGGCACATTTCGCCGAACTGCGAGAGGCCAGAACGAAGCTACTTGTGCTACAAAAACGGGCTTGAGGTGAAAGACAAATAAATCAAGCTGCGTCTTATGCAAACCCAAACACCTGAAGGCTGATGATCTCATATTCCAGGAAATGAGAGTTGTCTGGAGTTCAAAGAGGCATTAACCCAAAGAAAAAGAAGATTATTACCCGTATTATTATATCTTTTTTCATTATTCAGCCTTTTTTGTCACTAGATGGTGGTCGTTGTCATTTATCGGGCAACACTAATCAGATTGAGTCAAACTCACATGCGTTTGAAAGGTGATATTCCAGTCTATAATTTTCAGTTTTGTATTTCGTCATTCATGTCAAAAGTTGTATTCATTTAAAAATGAGTGAATTTCTGAAAAAATTCTTTATATTTTACAATATCACAACGATCAAGGTGAAAATGCATCGCAAGCTCGTGATAAAAATGGTGGTGTCTACGGTCAAGATGCTTAATCAAAAGCCACAGCCAAGAGACCAAAGATGCACCTCGCTCAGGTCGACCAATCACTGAAAATGTCGATGAAATCTTAGAAAAAATTGAAGAAGACCGAGACATAAGCAGCCATGATATTGCTAAGGAACTGAATATCCATCACCTAACAGTTTTGAACCATTTGCGTAAGGCTGGATGCACAAACATGCTCGACGTTTGGGTGCCGCATGAATTAACACAAAAAAATTTAATCAACCGAAGTTCCATTTGCGAAATACTAATAAAACCCAACGAAATCGAACAATTTTTGAAACAAAAAATTACAGGCGATGACAAATGGGTGAGATACGGGAATGTCGTTCGAAAAAGATTATGGTAAAAACATGGTAAAAACCAAATAAGGTTATGATGTGTTATGGTTATATGGTGGGATTGGAAGGGAATTGTTTATCATGAGATATTAGAACCTGGCCAAACACTCAGTTCGGCTCTGTACTGTCTGCAATTAACCAGATTGCAACAAGCAATTCAAAAAAAAAAAAAAAACAGCCAGAATTTGTTGTCTTCCATCATGACAATACCAGACCACAAAAATCTTTGATGATCCGGCAAAAATCCGACAGAGCTTGGCTGGAAAGTTTTGATGCATCCACCGTGTACTCCAAACCATGTACCAGCAGACTACCATTGGTTTCGATCTCGGCAAAACTTCCTTAAGGAAAAGAAATTCACTTCAAAAAGGGACTGTGAAAATCACTTGGCCAAGTTTTTCGCCGATATACCACAGAAGTTCTACACAGATAGAACAATGGCTCTACCCAAAAAATGGCAAAAGGTCATAATGGACAATATGTACTTAAATAAAATCCATTTTAAATAAAACGAATATTCAATCGAAAAATGACAAAAGGGCTAAATACTTTTTAGACTTACCAATACTTTTATCCTCGCGATCAATCTGTACAGCAGCGCAATCGTACTTTACTTGCTAGACTGCGGCGGAACGAGAAAGCTAACTCGCTGTAGACTATCTGGGTGCGATACAGCTTTCTGCTTCAGTCCTGCGTTACTCAACAACTGCGTTACACTGCTCTGTGCCGATCAGGTATGTGGATGTGACGTGAATGTCAACGCCACACTAAATGAGTCAAGATCATCCTTTCCGAGTAAGCTCGGTGAACTAGAGGAAGCTTTCTTGTGAACGGAAGGTCGTTATGGGCTCGGCTTCAATTCCAATGAATTAGGAGAACCTTATCCAGATTGCAGAGGGAAATGAACTCTGCAATTGCGGCTACGATGGAACTAGTCGTATAGATCGTTGGCATGTTACAGGCCCTTCGTCGGAGAGGCTGCTTGGGAGCTATCCCTGACAAGAGTTTCTTGTCTTCCTTAGAGCTTCAGTGCTCTAAGGAAGAGTCCTTACACAAATGGAAGGTATTGGAAGACTACTCGTCGAGTGATACTCCACAGTTCATTGTATTTGGAATTGGCGAATTTGTTTTTTGACGCTCAGCAATCCGACCTTCAGCCGAACATACTGAAGCTCATCAGAGAGAGAGACTTGGGGATGCCCTCCGAGCGCTTGGGGTTCTATCTCCTCAGCAGTGACCTGCGCTTCCTGTATGAATTAAGTCCACAGTGAATGCAGGACTATATGCAGAGACTGTTTATACTCTGTGTCTACCTTAAATGAAGTGAAAATAAAGTAAACACTTGCAGATAAGGAAATACTTTAAAAAATGGACGAATTATTGTAAATTGCTTAACCAGACAATATGCAATGTTTGTGTTTTCATTCAAAATATCACTCAGACACAATGGAATGTTGAAAAAGGATGTGACGAAGCACTCCAGAATGATAAAGACACGGCTCTCGATCCCGAAGCTTACATCTTAAAATAACAGACTAGTTGGCTGCACTCTAATAAAGCACTTCTTTAGAAGGACGTTATTGTCATAAGAACCCTAGATGCTTTGCTGACAAGCCAGCAAAACAAAAAAAGAAAAAAACACAGCAAGAATACTACGGCACAGCTTCTGGTTGAAAGAGATGGAAAATCAATGGTAGTGTTATATTTGGGTTGCATTTTAACTCGAATGAAATGTTAGTTATTTTGACTGAATTTAGAATCATCGAAATCAGATCTATGTATAGATCAATGTATAGTCAATTTCATAATTTTTCTCTGGGAAAGAGATATTTGCCTTAGAGATAATTGCTGAAGTTGACTGTAACATTCAGAACTACTGATACAGTTACGGGAAGGGGTCTCAAAAAGTATTCCTCCTTTTCGTTGAATTACATGTTGGGTCTGGTTAACTGAAAGACTAAATTGATGTATTTGACCATTGTCAATAGTACTTAGAGTTATCTTTACGTCGAACTCGAGAATGCAACATATTTCGCCCATATACGTATGTTATCCCAGTTCATCTATATTATGTTCTACTAGAATGTTGAAGTCGTTCATAGAAACCTTAATAGGATAGTCAACCTTATTTACGTTCTGGATGGACTTACCTCATTTAGGATTTCATTGTCTTGACTGATGAGTTTCACGTCCCACAATAGGTGATTGTGACAATAGTATGACAAAAGGTATTGAAAACAATACAATAGGTATTGAAAACAATAGGTATTGAAAATTTCGGTTGACTGGGACAACACTGGATTATTCGATTCTTCTATGAACCTTCTTGGAAAACTTGGTCAAAATAAGGAATGCAATGTAAAGACTTGTTTTTGACACTGATTATTTGACACTGACTTTGGGATTGAAATTTTTGAAATCATAGTTAATCATTAATTGTGATTTATTTTGACATTTTGTTTGCCCTTGAGCCCATTAAAGAACTGTTTTGGTATTAGTAATGATTTACTTTTCTATTAAAGCTCATTTTTCTGATCTTTTTGTAAAGTTAAATATCTTGACCCTCTTTATACTAGCATCAAAGCGTGACGACTAGAAAGCGCTCACACTTCGGACGGCCATCATGAGAAAAGAGATACGAATACTCCATGTTGCATACCGTGATCACTAAAGAGCGCGAATACTTCGAACTCCTAAGCTAATGATGTTCGACGCCTATTTCCCAGATGCAAGGGTATGTGGAAGCAAAGCTTATTGGAGATGGCATTTTGGAGAGATACTCACTAAGATTCTCTAAAGTTTGTAACTCATTAACAATGACTCACATATACGTTTAGCAATGAAGCGAGCTTTACTCGGTAGAGAACTTGTAGTTTAAGCGAAGATGGTGTTTGGAAAGACCACGATAGTTAGTTATCTGGGTTAAGATGTATGTGATAAAAGTTTTTTTTTCTGATGTAAGAGTCTATGCAAGTTGTTGTATATGATTACAAAATTTAAGAGAATTTTTAAGCACATCTCGGAAAAATGTAGTCATCGGGTAGTTCCGTTACCCCAGTAATGAATTCTTTTCCAAGTATCGCAATATGTGTATATAAGTTGGCTAATGCTTTCTGACTTAGTCAAAAATCTACAAAGAAATGTTTTAACTCCTTTTGGATTTAGTGATTTTGTTGGTTGTTTTGGTAATAAATAGGCTGCAAACAAAATATTTTCTCCTGGAATAGGGCTATCCTCTTTTCGTACTTGATTCTATAAGGGAATGAAGTTACAGAATCATCGAAGGGCGTCGCTAGAGGCTGAACGCCCTCCTCCCAATTGGGGACCCATTGACCTATTAGTATTTTGCTTTAGGAGGGTTTGGGGGAACAATTTTTAGACAAGATCGTATTTAAAAGGAATTCAGATACAGAACAAAGTCGAGTGTTGGCACGTATAAACACTGCCGATTCTAGGATATTTTTCGACAACTCGATGAAAAGAATAAACAAACAATTTCAAGGAAAAAGCCCAGTCAACGATTCGATTATGTTCTCTCACTCTCATACTTTCTTGAGTATCGTCAGGCAAACTTTTTTCACGATTTTTCGTGTTACGTTTTCCAGTAAATCTAAAAAGAAAAAGGGTCAAAGAACGGGGAAGCGACACCGACGAGCAACATGAAGACACACAAGGGAAGAGTTCAGAAATCGTCGCGCAAAATTGTGGCTTTGTTACGTGTTACTAATGCTGTGTTACTATGGTAAATGAATGCAATCAAAATGATATGCGTCATTTAATTGATCGTGCCTCGCTTTTATCCGCTGAAACAAAGAAAGAGTTTCTCGAAAGTTGCTGGATGCCTGCTAAAAATTATAACTTCGCAGAAGACGCTAGTGATTTGAAACGAAAAATCAATTTTTCGTGGTTGGAGACGTACTCGCAATGACTTGTTTGTTCCCGCTGCCAGACAGGAGCCTTTTGTAAAAATTGTGCCTTGTTTCCGCCAAATGCCAATTCTTTCCGAGGTGTGCTGGGGTCATTTATTGGAAAGCCGTTTTGCAAATTCCAGGACTTTCACGAGCTGTGCAAAAAGCACGCGGAAACTCACATTCATATTCGTTGGGTTCGTGGAGCCAAACGGTCTTGACGCAAAAAGTACTGCACAGGTAATTGATGATTTTGTAGCAAAGGCAGCGGTAGACCTAGCAAATTGCGTTGGTTTGGATGGTTGTTCAACTATGGCTGGGAAAGACGGAAAGAACAAACAGAAACAGAAAAACAAACAGAAAGAAAAAATACGTCAAAGCGGTGTTCTTTCATTGTTCGTCGCACAAACTGAATTTAGTAATTTATGATCTCAATGCTTGGCTTGAAATCCGTAACACCATGGGAACCACCAAAGGTAATATTGAATTTTTCCTGGAGTCCATTTTGCGAAGAAAATTAAACCCAATATTTCGCGGCTTTGCGAAACACTGTGGAGCGAGAAACACAAGAACCTCAGAGTTTCTAAAGAAAACTTCTGTGCAATAATGGAGGAAACCCTATCAGTCGAAGGGAATATTGCGATTCAGAAACACGCTTTTCAACTCTACTCCGTTACTTCTAGAATTCTTTATATTATGTGCCTTTTGTTGATAGCCAAATACTCACGCCTTGTTGGACGACGGCGTTATCGGAGCAACCATTCAGCAGACAGCCTATCAGAGTTTCGGAGGAGTTCTTTGGTAATCCCGTACTTAGATTCCATTATAAGATCCCTAAAAGAACGTTTTGATGAAGGCAACACTCCAGCTTATCGCATTAACAATGTTGCATCCTGCCCAAATGCAAACAATGTCCCTAAATTCAAGTGAAGCTTGCGTAACCTTCAGCGAATTTTATAATTTGCCAACTATAAAAAATTAAATTGAATAGTGGCACGTTAAAGCGTGCACCACTTATACCGTTGAACGCTTAGCAGCTTAAGGCGTATCCAAACTTGGCTCCGTAATACCATGGTGGAAACTCGACTGAATTGCCTGGCAATGATGAGTATTCACCGAAAAATTATCGTGGGGAACTTGTCAGATTTCATCAATAAAGTGGTGGATAAATTTGCGAGAAAGCTGAGGAGACTGTGCTTCAATTGAGATAATTTTTGTTCATTATATGTCTTTGTTTGTATCTAAACATAATTTTTTGCAGTAAAGTATTTGTTTTATTTTCAAAACCTGCATTTATTTTACTTCTGGTTCCTCCTAGCCCAGTGGCTGGCGACACCCTTGGAATCATCTACTGCTAATGGTAGATTTTTGGGGTATTGTTGGCAAGCTTCATACTCTGAACTGATCCTTTCCATGAGATGCTTGTTTATTTTTGAAGCTGTGAACACCACATATGCGCTAGTTGGACGAATCCATACTGGTCGTTTTCTAGTAGGCTCTCATATATGGAAATTAGGAACGCGTGGAGAAACTGGAATTGTTTCGACATAGAAAGGAAACGGCTCGCTGCGGAACGCGCATGTTGACGATGCATGGAAGCAGACTGGAAACGACATAGAGAACATAACATTCCTGAAGGTTAAACTACGGAGTTCAGCGAGACTGTAGAATTTCTTCTGTGTAACGCCAGGGTCTTCACGTAGGAGATCACAGAACGCCAAAATTTGACGGGTTATGTGATTCCGAGAAATGTTGCATTGATTTCGTAGAAAAGTTCAATTTATAAATGAATTTGTTCTTATTGTACCTTTAATTTGGTTCAGAGTGATAATTCAACAATAATCTTCGGGTCTTGCCAAGTGGTAGACTCAGATTTATTTCTTGCAATTCATACGTGGCTTCGTTTCTTACTCATAAAACGTATGATAAAACTTTCATAATTTCCATGCTACATCTTTATTGTTCTGTTAACGCTTGATATCAACGCAAATACGCCTGTTGCATTCGCTTAAGTGTCTTTTCGCGGTCTTGTGTTACCGCTGTTGCTCGCTAAATTTTCCCTTCGAGTATGTGCCGAAGAAAGCTGTGCAGCAATGAATGGTACGCAGTTCATTGTACTAATTGTTGTCTTTTGTAACATTCATCATGCTGAAATATTACGAGATACCAAAATCAGATACAGCGCAGGAATAAAATGATCACAGGCTGATAATCCCGCAGCAATTTCTCAGATTTAAACGTTTTCCCACTGCAACAGCACTTGGTTGAAAAATGGGCTGACACACTTAGCGCTGGTAAAGATGCAAATTTTCCTTTTTAGAATCCGTTGCGTCGTAGAATATCCACGGTTGGTCTAATCATTAAATTCTTACCGAATTACATACATATATCGAGTTGATTAATTTCAGTAGCTTGTGTTGTGGTACTTTAATGGCTTCATTTTTTGGCAAAAAAAAAGATAATACGTTAACATTTTAACTGCCGGAATGAAGTTATTTGATTACGCATGCTGGAAAAAGGCACTATATCCGCTCTAAATTTCAAGACCAACGCGGTATACCTGAAGTCCATGTGTGCGCGTGCATTGAAAAATGGCAACTTCAATGTATGAGTGTGTAATTTTCGGCGATGCATGCATTGGTCCAAAACAGAAATACCTTAAATGCGCGATAAAACAGTTAATAAGCCATACAATAGAATACAATGAGTACCGTAGCGCACAATGTTTCAATTTACAACATTTAGGCGGCAAGGTTAACCGGTAATTGAGGAATAAGTGTCTGAGTGTCCATCGACGTCAGTCTATTTGACCATTGGCCCGTCTATCCGCGGGATTAACCGCGCTGGCCTGCAGATTTTAGCGCAGTCGGAAGTGGTCTTGATTAAATTGAAAACTTTAATGAGCGTATGTTTAGGTTAACGGTTGGGAGTTTTGGCATTTTATCTTTCATTCCTTCTCAACGAAACAAACGGGTAAATGGCGGATGAAGTAGGCATCTTTTGTGAAATGATGTAGTAATGCCTTATGCATTATTTGAGAAAAGAGGTTAATATTGTTTTCGTATGAGATCAGTATTTATTTGATGGTGTTGCCAGTGTTTAAGTCGAAATTCCAATTGTATTCCCTTATCTAGATCAGCGCTTTTCATCATACAATCAGACTTTGCCATTGTAGTCATTATTCTATTTTTTCGATTAAATACTTCGTGGGTACTGTTGAAATCGGTGGTTATTCCAGCTCTGTCTTACGAAAAAGAGTTGTTGGTTTCATTAGAAATCAGTTCACAGTTCAAGTTAACATTTTCAAAGTGGGCTTAAAAATAAATGTGGTGTTATTTTTCTGTATCCTCTGATATCAATCAAATGTGCATAAAAAATTACACTGGAAATGTAGATTGATTCGCAGACTTCCTTCAGAATGTTACAATGCGTCCACTTGTATCTCTCGATTTACACGAAAATTCGGTTTTTTTCTAAATCAGAGATTTTATGTTTATGTGCATGGATACCTCAATCTTAACAAAAATGTAAAAATACGAGATTTGTATGCTGAGTATCTGGTCTAGGCCAGAGATGCGACTAACGTTTTGAGTGTGACATTTTCCGTACATATAATATTTTTTTACAATATTGTCAAATGATCAAGTCGCTGTTTGGTTCAGTTCGTAAAATGGAGCCATTTAAAACTTCCAATTTCCAATTTTATATATCACGCAAAATTGAATATCGTTCAGTGATTAAATATTTAAAAATTTTCAAAAAAAGAAACCCAATATAGAGTTAAAAAACTGTAGTGGTCATCTTGACAAAGAAAACAATCCCTAGAGTAAGGATGGTAAGTGTTGGTGAGTAAATATCTGGAGCCACTGATCGCAAGCAATGAGCCACTGATGAGCAATCTCTGGATCGGCAGTGAGTGTCATTGTACGTGTTAGGCCTATCGCCTGGGGAGTGGCGTGCAGTTTTCCTGCGTCGCCACGAAGACTTAAAAGAGATAATTGTCCGCGAGGAGAGACAACTCTCACTCAACGCTTGATGGCACAGAGGCAAGGTGAACTACGTGGCTCAGTCCGGATTTGAGGACGAGTCTTAATCGAGGGCATGGTGAAATTGACTTCTACCTGACACAGCTATTGAGTGGGCATGAGTGTTTTCTGTCTTTCCTACGCAAGATCTATTACTGACCCTCGACAGTAGATTTTGCTCAGGAGAGGAGAATGTCGCTTACCACCCATTTTGTGCATGCAAAAGATAGTCATGCTGCGACAAGACCTATACACAGTAACAGGAGAGCTCAAACCGGAGAATTTTGTCACTGGGATGCCTGGATCGATTGACAAAGGAATCATGTTGCACATTATGTCCGGGCAGTTCTGAAGAATAAAATGGACTCACAGCACCCGGGGGTGTCGGGGTTCAACTATCACTTCTCCGGTAATCCCACTCTCGCACTTCTCATTAGAGGAGTGATCCCCCGGCTTGAAGGCGTCTGACGGCGTGGCGAAAGGAGACCTGACCCGAAATAATGTGTCAAACAGTTCCAGGCTAGTTTCTTAGATTGACAGGGGAGATGTTTAGTGGGTAGTGGGTAGTCCATATTTACCGCGTAAATGCATTCGCATCCCAATGCCAAAAAGACAAAAAAAATATCAAGCGACATTGAATATCATTCAGCAACTAAAGGAAATCAATAGAGATTTAAGATCAATGTTAAGTGAAGTTTGAGCGAGTTCTGGTTCTATTTCGGCAAATACCAAGTCTAAAGAAAACACTTTAAGTCTCTTTCTGTCAGTCTTCTTCGAAACTTACGTTCGCTCACAATAATATTCCGAACCTAAAAGAGACGTTTACGAACTTCAGTAGCTGTGCAAAAGCGATTCCTCAAGACGTGTGGGCGGATGTATGTGTCAGTCTTCTTGTACCGTCTAATGGTACCCAGTACTGTGGTTCGAGGTTCAAAGAGCATTCGAGCGATGCGACGTCGACTCTACCTAGCATCAGTTAAAACGACAGCCCTAGCTGTACCAATCACATCCAACGACTCTATGTTTTCAAACACCATGAATAATCTTAAAAACACAAATTGAATATCTTTTAAGCACTACGTTAAAAAAAGCAAAAAATCTACTCGCGATAACGTCACGGTAATAATGTCAAACAATGACTAATTCTAACAACAGCTACTGCGACACAAGTTCGAGAGCCAACTCGAGAGTCTAACTGTTTATCATTCTTCCTAAGTACCCATTTCACACAAAAGAAAGCCTGCAATAAGCCATACTTAATGCAAACAAACAGGGTGATTAAGCGGGCAGTTAAGTGTGCCCGTGAGTGAATTCCACATTTTATAGAAATGTAGTATTTATGAAAATAGATGTGAGTTAAGCGTACTGCTATAATCTTCAGAAGAAGCAATTCAAAAATATCTTCAGCAATACTACGGAGATTGAAAAAGTTGGTAGAGAGGAAAAGAGATAGAGCGTGAGAGAAACAGAGAGAGAGAGAGCACCATTTGGAGGAATATAGGTATAGTCCTCTGTGTACCTTCCTTTTTTTCTGTGGTCCTAGATGTCCGGAATTTCTGAATGAACTAATTGTTGAAATCCAAAATATGCAGACATGTGGACCGACAAAAAAATGACCGGTTAAATTCTTACCAACAGTCCACCCAGTAATCATTATATCTTCATAAGGATATCAGTGTTCGAAAATCCATCATTCGATAGAGTTTTATTATTTACAAAGAAAGGTGGAAAGAGCTCAAACTGGTCGAACACGCGTCTCATCAGGTACCAACTCACAGGCTGGGACGCATCGATTGGCACTACCAGCTAGGTGGATGTCGTCTGGCTATTTTTCGTGTTGTGATTATTGCTCTCAACTTAAACTTGTCCTATTTCCCAAATTGCCTTTGGTAAGCTTTATCGAAGTTTTTGGTATATCAATTTATCCATTTTCACTTAGAACTTATAAGTGATTTATACCCTTGCTAGCTAACTAAGCGAAGACTTATTGGTGCGGAAAATATTAACGAATCTGATTTTGTCAGGCTCAATTCGCATGCATCTTGATCAGTTTCCCTGCTATCACTGCGTTCAGACAAGTGATCGTCGTTTTCAATGCCCGAAGCAGGTTTTTGATTTTCATCCTACAATTTTGACTCTTCTTATGCTATCACAGTTTCCTCTGGGTATTTAGCGAATGGCATTTTTGTAAAATAAATGCACGTCAAGAAAATATAATGTTGACAACGACGGCGGGTAATGTGTACCCTCTTTGAGTTGTCAGACGTCTATCTCATAAGGCCGTTGGCGTTGCACTGAATGCAATGAAGTTGCAGGTAAAGGTGAAATGTAACTTCTGCTACACAAGCATTCAAACGCCTGACAATTGTAGAAAATAAAATGTGACAGTTTAAAACTTCCTAAGGTCAATATGACCCAGCGGCATCGGCGCCAGGTTAAATTATTAAACCAAATATGACAAATTTTAAATATTTCATTCAGGTCGTAAAATTAGCTAATAAATAATTAATTGCTCCTTATTTTAGCTTTCAATATAACAAATAAATGCCACAATTTTATTATTTTGTATTAAACCTTGCGTGGACTCTCTAAGGTTGCTCAGGGATCCTCATATCAATTTCCACGAACCCCTTTGATGATTTCTGGGATTCCAGAGGATCCGTAGGGACCACTCTGGGTACCACAGTCCTAAAACAATCAGTAAAACATTGCGAATAATTATGCAACTCTGAAAATACTTTCATTGAAGTTTGAAATCAAAGCATGCATAATCCAATAATTGAATTGCCACATTTGCTACTAATGATTAGTTTACAAATCATGTAAATAGTTTGTCATCTTGAAAGCATAAGTAAATGATGTCTAAATTTAATTGGTATTTTAACGAAAGGATAAATTGAAAGCGTCTCATCTGAACCTAACACAGGTATCAAAAAACTCATTCGATTCAGCAAACATTCAAGTTTTGTTGATTAAAAGATACATTTGTGTCTTGCTGACCATGCAACCACTTAATTGTAGAAATAGTTGTCGTTGCCTCCTTGTAATTAAATCATTTGTTAAGATACCAGATATCGAACAGACCGAATGCATGTCTTAGGAAAATTTATCCAGCCATCAAAGTGTGATAAGTCCTGAGATTTTTACCTACACGTTTGCGAACTTTTCTTTGATAGTTCGTTTACTTTTTTTCTGTCTCCTCTTTGACTTCGATGCGTTTTTATCTTGGTCTGGTAAACTATAATATAATGGGACAACATCATCAGCAGATATTCATTTAATGTACAGGTGTACTTGCATCATATACGAATATGTTTATGTTTACATACGAGTATCTTTTTATGTTTAGATGTAAATGTTGCGCTCGTCACAGCTACACAAATGACCTGCTTTCTCTTTTGCGTATCGCTGCGAATATCTTGTATTGCTATGTCGTGTAAGGTGAAGTGTTTGGATGTTACTGGAAGGCGCAAATTGTGGAAAAGTTAATGAAAAAGTATCATTAAGATACGATCAAGTATTTCACACGGTGACAAAGCAATCAATGAGTGTTTGTTGCATTTAGGTAATGATGCTGCGGGACAAGTTTAAATGTGAAAGGAAATTTCTGGATGAGAAGTTTTCAAGATGAACAGATTAGAAAAGTTCTGAGATAGTAAGATTTGTCGTGGAAAACAGAAATACATTTCCCTGATTTTCACACTCAAGTGCTTGCGCGAGAGTAACATTCATCTATTTCGTGGTATGAAGCTTAGGTAAAAATTGTTCTTAGTTACTTTTTGCTTCCCCGAAGTAGTTCCAGCCAATTGAACTAACAAAGTTTGACTCGTAACAAAGTTTTAATGGCAACAAAAGACTGTCTAACATGGCTAATAAGCGCGCTCATAATAACTGTTTCATTGCGAAAATCTTCAACACAATTATACAGACAATTGGAACACATGTGTGTTTAAATTTTGTATAGTATATTGAAATAATGGGCCTAGACTTAACACATGAATGATTGGCATCCCGAACTTTCCCAATGTTCTGATTTCTTTATCACTTAACAACAAAGGTCGAAGAAGTCTACCTTTACTAACATTTAATTTACAAACTTCATGGCATACGTCTGTGTAGATTTCCTTATTTATTAGCAGCAATAGTGCCTATCGTTTTCAAGCCGGTAGCATATGGATTTATCGTGGTATATGCACTATCTTATAGCAGACGACGGCGAAGGAAGGACAGCCGGTTTTTAAGACTTTAAATATTTGCCCATACTCAAGCGAAGATAATATGTCAAAAGTTGCTGCCATGTGTAGGATATTAAATTTCTGAAACATGCTGACTTGGTTTCCTCAAACAGAAGCAGATTTCATGGTAGATTCGTTTTGTTGCAATTCATGGGTTATGAACTGGAAATAATTAAGAGGGACAGGCATTGGTTAGTCTTATATCGAAGTTATTTTAGTTCTATTTTCGTCGGCTTGCAGGTAATTTGATTTACTTTTATGTGATTGGGATCTTGAAAGTTATATGTATGAAAAACATTTTTTGGAAATTCCTTTAGGTGTTTATTTCAACGCGTTGCATACTTTGCCTTATTAAAGAATATATGGTAAAACAAAACACCAAATTAAACATATCTTCTAAACAATTGTTGAGTTTCTTTACTTTTTCATATCAGTAGGCATGAGTAAAAGTTGCTATGCACAACCCACGCAAATTTAATGTAGGTTAACTTTAAAACCATAAACTTACACCCCTTCGGTTAAAGTTTCGACAGCATTCCTATGATTGCAAACGTTGTTGAAGTTCTTTTCAAATTAGCACAACCTCCACATCGTTTGGTTCGGAAACCACCACCAAAAAGACCACAAAGTACAAGAAAGTAATAAGCTGCTCCTTTTGTCTCGTAAAAAAAAAGTTTGGAAATACTAGTCTTACGATGTAAGATGAAATGTACCAAAGAATAAAAAATGTAGAAAATTTGCATAGGTTTGCATAAATCAAGTGTTGAAATTTAAACTATTTGAAGCTGTCAATCATTATCTCATTCATATGAAGAAATAATGAATCAAAAACGAAATTTTGAAAGCACTTTGATCAAAATGAAATAAAGCGTGTAGTTTTAGTTCGCTAAGAAGTTACAATACAATCTACTGCAATGAGTCTAACGATTGTCAGGAACTGGAGGTTGTTTTTGAAATGCTTCAGATCAACCACCAATAAGTTGCAACCGAATCTACAGCAAAAACTGTAGCAATTATGAGATACTGGACACTTTCTGTTAGAAATACCTTTCGAAATATCTTTCCAGATTTCATTGGTAACATATTCTGAAACAACAGAAGCCTTTACATGCTTTAAAACTATATAACAACTCAAAAAATATGATTTTGTTGAGGCATTTTTGCGCCCACATTTTTAGACTCCTATCAACTAAACACTTTCGTTCCCCCACTGAAAACCCTGCCTGAAAATATAGGACTAGTTCTCTTAAATATGGTCATGTGCCATCTTTTGGTCAGGTAAATCCTTCTCTAAGTTGGTACGTATGGATAGGAAGAGTCTTTCAGAAAGAGTAACTGAGAAGACAACGAAGAGAAGTAACAGTAGGTCGGAATTGCTTTTTTATCTGAAGCACCGCCCATGTGCGATACACAGCTATTTTTTATTCTTAACCATTTTTAACATAAGGTTAACTAGTGAGAGCTCGCGTACTCTGTCGTAAAGGTACACCCACTTATATGTCAGCATTCTGGAATGTGACTCATAGTGATCCCTTGAATATTGTGGTTCAAGATGGATGCTGTGCTATTCATTTAGCTTTTTATCTTTTTCTGCTAACCACTAGTCCATATTAGTGATGAACGTGTGACTGGTATCATCTGTTTTCCCTGGGCTGGACTGAACAGATAATCCGTGGACCGCTGTTTTCCCATTATGTTCAGGAAACCCTGTAAATAATTTTGTAAATTGAATATCCACATCAGGTGGCAATAGGCCCAGTTGAATTGCTACAAGTTGAACGACGGCTCTAATTCACTGGTCAGAGCCGGAGTTCTTCTGTTGCGTATTCCGTCCTCCAAACCTCTCTGTCACAGAGCGAGGTTCATTCCTATCTCCTCACGTAATTTGGTTTCTTTTTGTTCTTGCCGTTACGCAGGAAGATCCTCTTTGGTTCCTGACCTCGGAGTACAATAGCCGTCATCCAGCTCCAAAACAGCGCGAAAGAAGAGAAGCGCTCAGTTGTTGTACCTTTAACAAACGGTTCTGGTATGGTCCTCCATTAAGAATTTTAGCTCCAACATTGAAATCGCATGGTATCTTTATTATGAAGGCTTATTATTCCCTAGTAGATAACCGAAAGCCTTGTCTATCAATGCACTGATTTGGCAAGGTTATCTTCCTGTCAATCATCGGGCCAGAGTTTTTAAAAAAATTTTCATCGGCCCATAGATTTTGTATATATTTTTTACCTTTTTTGCATTCTTGTATTTGGAGATCACATTTCCAATCCGGATGGGAGCAGCTCTGTATTTGGACATCACATTTCCAATCCGGATGGGAGCAGCTCTGGGGTTTTTGATTTTTGTTCAGGATGAGGACTTTAGCTTTTTAAGGTTCATGTTTGAACCGATGCCCTGTCATCAATACGCCTTTTTCAGCGAAATATTAAACATAGTTTTAGTTGTGTCTTCTCAACAGTGCAAGGCATATAATGATCCCAGCTGCAGGCTTAAAAGCTCATCATACGACAGATTCCATGCATTTGGACAAAAAATGGAAGCCTTACGCTACCCCTTTAATTACGTCCGTAGTTAACCGAGATCCCTCATATCCGTAGACAAGCCCTTCATCCTGTTGCTGATTCCTCAATAACCCAGTTAGATACCTGAAAAGTCCTAGAGCGCTGAAAATTTTAATCTTCCTAGCTGATTCGAAAGTATGCAATGATGAGAAATACTTTCTGTAGCAAATAAAACGAGCTTTGAATGATAGAGAGCTTGTAAATTAAATGATGTAGATGGGCGGAAGAATCGCGATGGCTATTTCCTGAGTTTAAAAGTATGTGAGAAAAACTGTTTATGTTTCCTGTTTAAAATTAAATGTGTGTTATTCCGTATGAGTACGAAATTGAATAGAATTTGTTGCACAACAAGTTTTGCTTGCAAATAACAACAGATCTGAGAAATTGGAGTGTATACCGTTCAAATAGATATTTTTTCAAGGGTAAGGGACTCCACGGTTGTGTTAAGCATCATCTGCGACTATAGTTGCTGAACTAGTTGTAGCATTCCTGCTTAACCAAAGTGTTTAACGCGGACACCTGCAGTCAAAGCTTGATTCCACGGTCTCACAGGTCGACATCTCCCTCGATATGAAACAAGTTTCCAAATTGGTTCCCAGCTTGGTTTAAGCTCTCTGAATTTCTGAGTATCGCTGGTGCGTGCTCAACATACTTTGAAGCTTCCGAAACCATAACCACCACGTGTCAGCCAGATAGGCATCTCACCTTGAGGGGAAGGCTGACAGTAACCTGTCATCATGATCCCCCAACCCGTGGTACACATAAACCTCTGGTCGGGTTGCGCTTCTTTACAGTCCGAGAAAAACTCTCAGTATTTGCTCCATACATAGGGGAACTGATGGTCCTTCCTCACAACCTCCGCTACGTGGGATGTGGGAACAGCATGCCCAAAGACTGATGAGACGAAGTGCCCCTCTTGCGTCATCTGGAGTCCCAGGCGACAAGACTATATGATCCAAGTTATCGCATGTCACAACATGAGTTTCGACACAAATACACATTTTATGACGAATTCTTTTCATCACTATTAGCAAGTGTCCTTCTGGAATCCAGCCCATCAACAATGTGGGTGTTGAAATGCATACTTTCCAATTTGCTGACTAGTTTTGACAGCACGTAGTCTACATATTAAATAAAACTCATTCAGTTTCATTTAAAACTTCAAGTCAGCTGTCTGTCTCGCTACCGTTCAATATAGATAGCAACTATCCAAATCATAATTTTCCTCGTAACTTCTTAATTTTTCATCCGCATGTACATCAGTTTACATCCAGTCTATCATTACTTGTTATCAGCATCGGACAAGCACACACTGGTCCGGCTTTCTTCCAATTACCCTCGGTACGCCCCTAGCTCTTAGCATTTTAGAGCCCTCAGGGGCGTCCTTCTCAACAGCAATCTTGACTACTTCAGTTCTGCATGTCATTATACGTCTTTTTTTCTCATGTCTTCAGTTCTCAGTCTTCATTAATTCGCCGAGAACTAACGAAGTTTTCCGCGAATGAACGAACCCTCATTAGCGACTTCATTGGTACTTTCTTCTGTCCGTTCTTCCCGAATGCAAACTTCGTTCTTCAACTTTCCGTATTTCCACTCTTCATTGCTTTGGCTCATAAATTCTTCAAGACATCATACATCGGCACGTCAGTTCGCTTCTTATCGGTTTTACGTGCTCATCTTCAAATTCACCTTTGGGTTACCCTACTTGGCTTCATTTCAACCCCATCGACAACAAAAAGCTCGCTTTCTTCCCTTTCTTCCCTTTCCACTTTCCTTTATCTTTTCCTTTTTCCACTAGCTGTAAAGCGAACTCACACTAAGCCATCGTTAGAAGTACATGCACCAAAAGTTTGCATATAACAGCCGTAAATCATTACAACAAACAAGGAGTGTAGGACAGAGTGCACCAAAAACCTCGTCCAGTTTCGCTGCTTTGAGCACAAAGGATTTTGTTGATGTTGTGAGCTTCTGTTTAACCAGCTTATAACCTTAGTTCCATCAACCTATTCTTGTATTATCAACGAGGCTTTCACAGTAGTGAGCCTAGGTTCGTTATTCAGATTAAAGAGATGATTTCTAGCGAATCGTTATGCCAGGATTTGGGAATGTAAGTCACCACGATTCCTTGGAGTTCTCGTCTGCGTCTGTCATATTTTATGTTTGCATTGATTTCTGCTAATCACTAGTTTGCAGTAAGTTTTTACTTCGTCATTACCGCAAGCGCCTGTTGTGGTGTGCAGTCCTTGCAGTCCTCTAGTCTATGTTATGGTCCTTGTCATGGTAACATCACTGAACAGTTCGCCGACAAATTTGACGATATTAACCAGGGATGTTTAAGTAAAGTTTGAGTTGCTACGAGTCGTTGGTGGCCATTACTTTCGAATTAAGTTAGAGGACGTGTTCTGTAGTACCCTTCATTTATATTTCATTGACCCAAAAGTTCTAAAGCGAGCATCGAATCAGGGAAGGCAACGAAAATGTATGTTGCGAACATTAACATTGAAAAGTTCAGTCAGCAGGATTCACACACCTACGATTCTTTCCCCTATAGCATTGCTAAGGAACTTAGCAATCTTGCTTTAGGAACCACTTTGTCATTAATATCACTGCCTACAATTATACATTCCTGATCGAACAAGCTTGATCCAGGTTATAGAGCTTGCTCTAGATGGCAGCCGTGTTGGCTCGTTGACACCGAAAAAATTTGTCTCTGGACATTTGGTCAGCACGAAATTAACTTCCAGGAGTAGCTTCCATGTTGAAGAGATGCTTTCTTTTACCAAGTCAACCTGCTTTCACCTTGTGTTGCTATTGTTCATGTGTGAACGACGGTCGCCTGGTTGCTTCCTTGGATGCTTGTTATGGAGGTTCAGTAAGACTCGAATCATATCTAGCTCGCTTGGATGTTCCTCAGTACCTTTTTGAACACCTAACACTTAAACCAAATTTTTGGTATTCTGATCCTTGGCCTTACATGAGATGTATAATGCTGTGTTTGCACATTCTTCGGCCTTATGCTCAAGGGTGGCTTACTTATATCGCAGGATTTCTGTCTACTTATTCACAATTTGCAGGAATGTGTCCGTTGGAAAGGTTTTTTTAGTGTTATAGATGTGTTACAAAGCGGGGCCACCATTCGCCAATTTCTGCAAGCCACGCAGACAATTTTGTGTCCCCTTAGTGGTGTTTTCAGGTAACAAGAAAACGTTCTCTGGTGCACGAGAAGGAAAGTAATCCTACCACACTCAACGTACCTTCTGTTAAAAAATTACCGGGATTTCGTAAACAAAATATACATTTTACATTTAATCATCAAAATTTATTTCGTCGCCTTCAAAGCATTTCCTATTAGAGGCTATACACATGTGCCTTTTTTTCGTTCTTTAAGACATTTTTTATAAACACTTTATGGGATGGTACCGAATTCAGTTTGTTGACTTCGATGGACTTGAAACGTGTTCTACGGAGGGGCAATTTTAGTTTCGGGCACAGAAAAAGTCGCACGGAAATAAATCAGGTGAATACGGTGGCTGATCGATGGTGCTTATCGGGTATTTTTGTCTTGTATTCGTTCAAAATTGTAGCTCGGAGTGACGGCGCGTTATCGCCGTGAAAATCCACGAATTGTTTGCCCATGATTCCGATCGTTTCTTCCGAATTCATTCAAATCGGCAAAAAAAAAAACAAATATCGGCACGCACTATCGAGGTTGAGTGACTTAACCAGCTGCTGTAAACAAACTGGTTGACAGATGTCACTTCAACTTGACATAATAATATAGGACAGTCAAACATATGCTGCTGAAATCCGCAGTGCTCCTCGCCGTAGCGCCCGCGGTTTTCGAAGTACTACATTATTGAGAGCCTCTCTCTATATTTGTGCTCCATAGAAAAGTGAAGATTGTAGACACTCATCAATAGTCGTCTTTTCATTATAGATAGTCCTTAGCCTTTACAGCATTGGCCTTTAGTCGACTTGTTTCCGAGACCCCTGCCGCGGTCTAATTTTTCGTTGCCCTAATTTGATCCGAAAAACTCAGCTAAAGGTCTACCAGAAAGGTAGTTAATTGATGGTTACTTTGAAATTGACAAATAAAAAAATTTCTCAACGAGGAAGAAAGTTCGGGAAAAAAAGGAACCTTAAGAACATAATAAGATATGCTCAACTGCAAGACCTACTTGATTATTACTATAAGAATTTTGAAAGACTATTGACATAATCACAAGCAGATTAAGCAAGACTTCATATGTAACAATTTAGAGAAGAGAGTCTTGTAAGAAAAAAAAAATTATAAGGACATAACTACCTTTAAAACTAACTAAGCTTTTTATTTTGCATCAAATCTTTGATTTACAATAGGAGATTGTGTTTCTAATTGATATACCCGAAATGAGTAAACCAATTTAAGTAATCATAAAATATTGAGCTCGATTTCAATGGTTTTTCTAGACTGAACTGAAAAAATGGACTCAAATTTTCGGAACTGTGTAAATTGAACAAAGTATATTCGTTATTTTTTCCTATACTCGCAGATTATCCAATTACTTACTGTATGAAAGTAATATTGTTTATGACATGTCCTTATAGTTCACATTTCCTAAAATTTGGCCTGTGTACAAATTGACCCCATGGAGTTTCGTACAATTAATTTTTGCTTGAATTTTTAACGGCTGATGAACATATGCTGGATGCTACTTGTAACAGATCAAGATAACATCGGACCAGCGACTCCTCAACAACGTCTTCAACATATTCTGCGTATTTCAAACAACAATACTCTCTCTGTTGTAACTTCTGGTTCAATCTGATTCATGCTCTGTAAAGCTCCAAAGTGGATTCAAGCTCAAAATTGTTTAATCAAAAATCTCTTCTGGAAACATGTTACATGTAATTCATCAATAAATATTAATCAGTAACGGTAGTAGGGCGTGTTTGGCGCTTTCGTTGTAAGAGGTGGTTTCTTCGGCCGAGTATTGTTCATATTATTAGCATTTATTCGTAAACTCATTATCAATATCTTTTGTTATACAATCACAACGATAACTAATCAATAATTTACGGGATAGATATTTTTATGCTTTTATCGACAATAAGATGAAGATAGCTGTGATATGACCTATAGGGCAAGCTATTAAATTTGTTGACTATGGTAAAATTATACGATTTTAACGTCATTTTATTTCCGCCTTAATTAAAAATTGAATTTTCAAGCAGAGCATGACGTGGGAAATGATCTTCATGCTTTATCTGGTAATGATTTCCCACTGCGTTCAATGACGGATAGTTGTGTCTATGGTAAAGCCAATCGTAGACCGGGGCTAAGTGAAAAAAAATAAAGATAAATATATAAATAAAATAAATCTTACCTTTCAATGTAATAAGTGATTCCAAAATCGGAATAATGAAAAAGAAAATATTCAATTTAGCCAAAAGGGAAATAGATCGATTTGTTGGTTCGCTAAAAAATCATGGACATGTTACCACGTCGATCTTATGGCAATATGACAAAAAGGTGTTCATCATTCTTCATCCTGTTGACTTCATATTGCATGCAGCTACTGGTCTGTGCAGTAATGCAATAAGTTTTTAGTCCATGGTGCAGATAGTATTTATGGCCCTCTAAATGGTCATTAATCCTATCAGCATATGCGCGAGACTATGAAGCACATTCAATTAAGACTTACACCTAGAACTTTCTCTACTTCATTAGTTATAAAGTACCTTCAGTGCCCACAAAAAGTTTATGAATATCCTTGTCTTTACTATTCCGGGGTTCATCATCACAGCCGTAAGGCTGTTAACATGATTTGGCCATACTCTTCTGGTGGGAAAGTTATTTTGGGTAGATTTTCCAGGATAAGTCCAGTATTTTAATGTTTGCTGCCTCCCTTAGATGAAAATTTTTCGCATTTTCCTTCGCACTTGCGAAATTCTTAACAATTGGCCGCCCAGTCAAATCACATAATTTATAAATGTACCAATCTTTGATGGTCCTTGTCCTTTCAAGATTCCATTTTTTTTCTTCCTTGGAAAGTTTTTGAAAGCATCTGCTAGCCAAGAATGAATCTGCAGTCGTGTTGTAGGTTACCGTATTGAGATGGTTGTATTGAATTTTGTTCTTAAGTGACCTGTGCCACATTATAAACTGCTAAAGCCTATCCTTTGGTACCACGTGAACTTGATAGAAGATTGGCACCAGACTGATATAGGAAGTTGTCTGCTCGTTTTATTTACTTGTAGTTTTTGAAGATTCATAAAATATTGTACAGAGCGTCTTGAATTTTAGCCCTTTTTTCCGCAGTATCATTTGGGGAAAAGTTCGATGGTGTTTTACAAGAGGCATCAAACACCAAAAGTAATTATTTCACGCTTTTGTTGGGTCCCAAATCGTGCATTGGGTCCCAATTAATGCGTTTGAAGAGACTTTCTCTCATGGTTCTTTGCATTTGACCCTGCTCCGAAAGTTCACTTTTTTCATGCAAATCTTCCATTAATTTCTTCTTAAGATAACCTTAAATCCTTTCTATTGTCTCTATCTCCTTTCGTTTTCTTTTCCCTTACATGGTTTCAAGTCGGTTTAAAGTTCGGTAGACTCCGATTTTAGAAAGTTCACGGTAAATCTTTCATGTTACTCTCTGAAGGTGATATTTGAGTTGTATTCCATTGTCCATTGTGTAGTTCCATTATATTTGTATATAATTTTAAAATTTTCCTTATGGATCGAGTTCCCCATTCAAGATTTCAATAAACGCTTGGATTGCCAAGGCTATTTTCCCGCGCTCTATCCACTATATCCACTTTATATCCGCTTTATCAACTATAAACTAACCTCAGTTTCACAGATTCGTTAATTGCATGTATCTTTAGCTGTCCTATGCACATCATTTCTCATTATATAATGTATCTCGGCTTGTGGCAATACGTTCGGCAATTGTCATTTATTAAACCTAGGATCTTTTCATTTTATTCCTTGTAATATCCCGTAACCACTGACAAGCATTATCACTCGGAACAAACTCCTAAGCTAACGGTATGCGACGCCGATCTTCCGGATGCATTAGTGTTTATTACAAAGAATTGTTTTAAAATACTGCAAAAGACTATGGGGTGAAGAGATGTGCATTGAAATTGTCTAAATTTTTGACACACATCTACCGGAAAAAGTTTTCCCATTTATGCTCAGAAAGCTCGCCATTGGAGTCTCTCGACTCACGTACGACATTTGATTTTTAAGCTCTCTATCTTGTAAAGCTTGTTTTGATTTGCTGTATGGTGTATTCGTTTCTCTTTCCTTGTGATGCCCCTCCGCAATGTAAGTGCTTTCTGTCAATCAACGCGTTAAGCTCGCTTTAAACAATAGCCTATGATTGAATTAAGCAGGAGCTTAAAGAACAGCACAGCTATACAGAGCACAAATACTCTCGGATGTTTTCGTTCAGAAAGAGATAGAAAACTCTCATCTCTCATTCTCTCAAATATGAGAAAACTCTCATATTTGAGATAGAAAAAGCATATTAGTATTGCAATTTCACGGAACAGCTTTGAAGAGTGTACTCTTGCTTTGTGAAAAACGAGGGAAAATTTACCAATCCAAATAGGATTCCACCTATTTTTGTTGAATACTGTTGGATTAGGTTTTCCGGGAAGTGTTAGTGCTGTATTATTTCCGCTATGGCTAAATCTTTAAAAACAACAAAACTTACTAACATTGGGTAGCGATTATCCCGGTTAACATGAAAAAACCGATATTTGTGGCCTGAAATTGCAGGAATGACCCATTTGATTGATTTGACGGTACAGTGTGTAAACTGCAAGGGGCTATTTTAACGAATTTTTTGGGATGGAGATCAGTATTTGTTATGTTACTTCTGTCATTTAAGTTTCCATATCACTGAATTTAATTGATCACATATGCTGAGTTATTTCTTCATTGTATTCATGGCATTTTATTCATTATTATTCATGGCATTTTCTCATGAACTTTTCCTGTTAAAAAACTATGTTAAAACCAGGATACAGTATAAATTTGCAAATGAGATGAGTCCCGTCATCTCTACACCATTGTGTAGCCTTTGCGGGAGAACTTGCTCCTCACATACCCTGTTGAATGAGCTATGGTGCCTCACTTCTCTTAGGTTTTTTGTTTCTGTGGTAAAGTGTAGTATTTTCTAACCGAATTTTCCGCAAACTCCAGAATAATACGATACCGCATTCGCGTCCTCTTTTTGAAGTAGATGGGGTATGCATTATATTCTCTATTGTTTTTTCTTTTTCATTCTTTGTGTTATGAATCAAATCAGCACCATGTGAATGCAGGTATGCGCTTCAAACTACGTTCACTTCACAAAGATTTTAGTGATTGCGAACACCACTGTTTTTGATGTATACGGCATTGGTTTATTACATACATTTACGACATTGACAGAGTGTTATTTTTGTGTTCAAAGTTTAAGTTGCCCGGATTCTATGTGGGTTCAGTAAATTGAATAAATTTAACTGTCCGGGATCCTTCAGCTGAAATACCCGTAGATATGATGGGAGTGTCTGCTTACTTCTCTACTGAAAAAAATCCAACCTCCTCTGACTTTAATTCCTATATTGTATAGCGTCGGTTTTCATTCCTGGTGAAAATGCAAAGATAGAGAAGAAGTAAAGGGTGTTCTTCTAGGGGTTTAGAACCTTAAATTGCCACTTTTGAATGCAACGTATGGAGTAACAGCTGTCATGCGTTTTATAATTAGTTCGATTTGACATTTGATCATGAATAGGTTGACGCCTGAGCAACGTCTGCAAATTGTGTGGACGTTGAAATTATTCCGAAAATAAACGGTTCTGTTCGAGAACCTCATCGCGCTCTCCGTCGATTTTATGGCAGACATAATCAACGATCAGAACGATTGATTGCTCGTTTCTGCACGACGTTTATTATCACTGATAATACGCATCCATCTAGATGTCGTGCAGTGCGTAATGACGGAACCATAGCAGCTGTTGAGGGTTGTCTCGATAAAGATCCAAAGGAGTCGAGTCAACATGGTGCTCAACGTAATAAACATGTGCCCTGAGCCAACGGTATTCGACCAAAAAATTGAATTCTGTTTGGATTTGTATTATACATTTTCTCTCATTTTTGCGTAAAACAATAATAATACCCCTCTCAAAGCTTTTGCATAAAAACCTGTTGCAAATGTAAATTTCCTTGTTTTTTTCTATCTCTGTCTGAGAGAGGCCTCTCGTGGGGTTATACTGTATTTTCTCACTCAATGAATGTACTTTCTTCTAGTTTAATCCTCTATTCTTGCACTAATTATGGGTTAAAACATCTTTTTGGTGTGTTTTTGTGTTTAAATTTAACAGGAAGGTAAAGGTCTCAAAACGGGAAAACGTGATTTCATTAACCAGCGTTTCCCCTGGATTTTTTCACAAAAACAATAAATTGTGTCGTAGAAAATATTTGTTCGAAACTTTGTTTTTGCTGGAATAGTTTATTTGAGTGATTCGGCGTTCTATGCACGAAAAAAAAGTGTACAACAAAAGAGGGAGTGCTTCAAACAAGGTGTTTCACTCAAATGGCGTCAAATCACAAATATAAAACGAATAATAAAATAAAATAAAATCAAAGCGAATCCACTTACAAGCGCTAAGACTTTGGACAAGCTCCCAATGTAACGGTACTACACTGAAATTTTCCAGATGAGTAATGTGATAGCAGTTCCAAAACTCTTCAGATGTCAAAGTCTTTTTAATTTTTGCGATGTCTGAAGAGAGCACTGCTATTTTCTCGGAGAGAGTGCAAACGGAGCCTACACAATTTTCCGCATGCGAAGAAGATTTGGCAAGCGTCATGTCAAAAACAAGCAAAAAGAGGAATGCGACTTGCGCACCTTATGCATGCAAGACTGGAAATATCCTTAAGACTGGGGCATATTATTCAGGTAAGACTGAAATATATGCCTATTGAGGTGAGGTAAGAATCGGTCTTAACAAGCTGTCTGCAGAACTATGGTCCTTTGTCATGGAGAAGTCTTGCGGTCCACCTGCCTGCCGCAAAGCTAGGGTCATTCTTCATCACCACCTGGAAAAATTATTTTTTGCACATTTTTGCTTTGAAAGCAAACCATCGAGCCCGCTCCACTCAGCGGTGTCGTTTAATTTCTAAGCTCTCCATCTTGCAAAGCTCGTTTTATATGCAACATAGGGTACTCGACTGTTTTTCTTCATTGCCTAAATTGTCTGCCCAAGAAAAAGCCGATTTAGTGATGCAAGAAGCGCTGCAATTTAAAGAAAGCACGAGAATGATTACTAGATTAGATTAATTATTATTAAAACACGAGAACATTATTGGGTGATTTGCTCGGAAAAAAAGTCGGGGAAAAAGAGTTTAATGGGTTATTTACTCGAAGAAAGTCAGATTAGCATCTTATTTGTGTTAAAATTCATATTTCCAAAGGTGGCAGCCTTTTCACCGCTTAATCAGACTTAAATATTTGTGCTCAAAAAGGAGTCCTACGTCTGGCACAAGCCAAATGCCGAACAACAATTAAAGAGAATACAGGATCAACTTTTAAAAAGCTGAGGAAAAAAAACGTGGGAACTGTCTTGACTTGGGCATGTATATCAGCTGCTGATGTTAGAAACTTGGTTTTCATTGACTGGGTCATAAAAAAACTATTCTACTCAACTTTTCAGAAGAAAACTTGTTCTAAAGGCCATAAGAGTTGGAAATTCAGTATCGTTCTGGTTTTATCTAGATGATTTTGATCTGTAATTAACGAAAACAAACATCGGAAGTCGTTCAGGATCACGGACAAAACAAGTACCCACCAGGTGGGTATTGATCCTGATTACCTCCTTCATCAAAATAAAGATCTTAATCATAAGTAGAGAATCGTTCCGTTGTGTTGTTTTATCGTCATTTGAAATTTTTCGTATCTTGTGGTCCTACCAGTGAAACCATCAAATGTAATTTCTTATTAAATATTTGGTAAATTTTGGACGACATTGTTCGTTAATACTAGATTGCATTTATAAAATGATTTTAAAAAAGCTTTGATGGGCGTATGGAACTTAATCAAAACCTGGAAAGGAGGTTGAATAAAACTAGGCTAAGATAGTCCTGGTGATTCCCGAAATTGATATCAAAAGACAGATTTAAGCTGAAAAAATTGAATATTGAAGCCAAAAATTTTTGAGAAGGACTAAAATTTTGTGAGCTGATTGGAATGAGGTGTCATTTCTGAGTTTTACTGTGAAATGTCTAAGAAATTATTTCCATTCGATATTTTTGCTTTTGATATTGTATGGAATAAAGAATATAGTGGTACCTTTACATACGAGTTTAATTCGATCCGGAACCTTGCTCCTATGTCAAATCGTTCATTGTCCATTGAAATTGATTGAAATGCCATTGATCCGTTCCAGCTCCGAAATAAACCACCTCAGTCATTTTTGTTAAGTGTTTTTGAATAAGAAAACAGTATTTACAAGAAGAAACCTTTATTTATAAATAACAAATACATATTCTATAAAAACATAATAAAAGAAAAACTGCTTGTGGAAGCGCTTAGTTTTCGTAACTGGTCTTCGCTTTTTCCGTCATGTTTTGCTAATTTTCACCTGCACATCGTTTAATAAAACTGTCCAATGAGGTTTGTTTCTTCCTCCCTTTCAGGATATTGCGGAAATGTGTTAGGCAAGTTTCGTTGAACAACTCCGATGCACGACCAGCTGCAACTTTTTCGGGCTCATTTTTATCCACAAACTCTACAACTTTCTCTCACAGTCCCAAGATCTACTTTATATCTCTTGAAGATATAACCTCCTTCATCTCTTAATTTTTCGAGGAATATGCTGCTGCAAATGTAGATGGTGTAACTCCTCGGTTGTCTGCTTCTGAGACTGTTCCTCGACGAGTTCTTTCACATATCTCTCATCCACCTCCCATGAGACCCATGGATTTTCCCAGAGAAACAATCTCCTCTACCACTGACACTTTGGGTCCCAATCCTTCAAAGGCCTTTCAGCCTCAGGCCACAGCTTCTTCCATGCAGAGGTTAAGGTCCTCGTTGTAACACCCTGCCAGGCTTGATCAAAATTTTTTTTAGACATATCACGATCCTTCCAAAACGCTCGAAGGGTAAGGCTAGTGTTTTCCTCCCCATCAAAGCAGCGCCAAATCATGTGCTTGGTGCACAACTTCTTCAAATTAGAAATCACCTCCTGATCCATCGGCTGCAGGACAGGAGTGGTGTTGGGTGGTAGGTAGAGAACCTTTATAACCTTGAACTCTTCAAATAAATTATCTTCGAGATTTGATGGGTGAGCAGGGGCATTGTTGAGGACGAGAAGGGCTACTCCGCAATCAATTTCCTGGTGGCTCATGCCTTCGGATCATACCTTTATCTTTTAAAATCTTATGTGACTTACAGGCTCTGGGATTTTCCGAATGGTATACTAGCAGAGACTTGCAGTTGCCACTCGCAATGGCGCAAAGTGCTAGAGTTAATATATCTCTCACGGGTTTGTGACCTAGCATCGTGTTCTCCTCTGCCGTTATGTAAATCCTATTCAGCATCCTTTTCCAGAGAAAGCCCTGTCTCATCATAGTTGAAGACTTTCTGAGGGATGTGTTCTTTGGTTTCGATCAGTTCGGAAAACTTTTTGATGTAAGCCTCAGCTACCTTCACATCCGGACTTGCAGCTTCACCATCCCAGGCAACGGAGTGAATGCGGATCCTTTTACCGAAGTTGTCAAACCAGCCCCGACTGGCTTTAAACGAGTTTTTCGATTCATCGTTAGGGGAAGTGTGTCGGTTCCGCTGCAGTAAATCACCGAAGGTCGCTCGTGTATTCTCACATATGAAGCTTTGTGTTAAGGTTCCTTGTTGAAGCTGCTTCTTTGTCACCCACACCATCAGTAATTTCTACTTCTTTTCATGAAAAGAGGCCCGGAGCTTAGAAATTATTGTAACGCCCTTAGCTGGTGTTATTTCCTTTATTAACTTGTTCTGTTTAAGCACAGTACATATCATTGCTGTGCTACGTCCGTACAACTTCGCCAAATCAATTACTCGACACCTTGCTCATGTTTTTCCATGATTTCACGCTTTAATTCAATAGACATCATCATCTTCTTCGGACCAATGTTTCTAAAAATAAATGTGATAATATTTTGTAAATGTACAAAAAGCAAAAAACGAGAACCCAACTATCAAAAAAGCTTCGAAAACGATTGAAGCAAGCACAAAGACTGAGGTCTAGTCTGAGGTGGAAGAAACTGTTAGATGCGCCCCGCATGTTGGTGTCGTGTGCAGCAGTGTTATCCTTCGTTTCTCAAATATTGCTCTCATCTCAATGCAAAACATCGTTCTCTCGGCGGCTTGTATCCCAAAACACTCGTATACGAGTGCACTAATATACCCTCGTATATTAGGGCACGCGTATGTCGAGGTACCACTGATATGCATGGAGTTTTTAGTCGGCATTTAATTTGTTTTTGATAAGGAATTCGAAAATGAACTGTCTCCCCGCGAAATGTTCAAAGGTTCTGGTTCGAATAAGCTCTAGGCCGCAGTTAATGCATTGCCTCTACTGGAATTATAATTAAGAAGTTTTATTACAATGCTATCCAACTTCGCAAACCTGCCTATCAAAAACTTCCCTGGTTTCAACTAGCTTATTCGATATACTATTTTTGAAACCACTTAAAGAAAACGAAACGATGAATAGCAATGTTAAAAAGAACTGCCATATGTGACCTAGTTCTTAATAGGTTTTTTGCGGTGCTTAAAAATATGTTACAAAAGATTGCGGAACTACGACTGGTTACTTTATAACAAGTTCTGACGGCAATCTTTGAAGGAATTAGCCTAAATTCTAAGATCTAGAGATGTAAAAGTTCTTGGAACAATATCACTAAAGTAGCGCACAGTATGTCAATTGTTTCAGGTAATGAGTGGTTTTGATAGTTAGTAGTAGAGACAATAGCTGCTGAAATCTGTAATTAACAATCTTAACATATGTTTCCATTGTTGAAGTTAACATAATTTTCTTTTGGAACAATCAGTTGTCTTTAATGCCAATAATATCTCAATAAAAGTGAAAATTTATGCAGAAAAGTATCTGTTAAGTACATTCGAGCTTCAGACTTTATATTGATGCAAGTTATCCGTAGGCAGGTTTCCTTTGCAAGACCTTTTTGATACATGACTGACATCAGGTTTTCTTTTTCTCGAAAGTTACCATAGAGCACTTGTTGTTGACCATGTAAGTTGTGTGAAATACTGTAGATGCGCGCGTTTAGGTTTCTCCATAAGGTACAATCTGGTCAGCTCAATACAAACTTCATAAATATTTGACCTGTTGCTCCACAGATAGAGATGCAATAATTATTTGTCGTCGCAGATACAATAAATTCACTTTCACTTAATCATGTGTACAAATTTTATTTCCTTCAAGTGAGAGTGGTTTGGAAATGTGATAGAGTTGATGATGCTTGCACGCATCATACATAAAATAAACAATTAAGAGTGGCCATTAAAAGTGTTAAATATTTATAAATTTTCGGTATGGATGCATAGCGTCCAAGGCTCAAAATTTGTTTTTGGCTTGAGTGTATTTCATTTTTGAATCGATCGTGGAATTTCAAATTGGCATTTTAATTGCTTTGGCGGGAAGTTGTTGCTGACAGGTGCCGACATTTTATTTTGTTGCGCAGTTTGTCAACTCATAAATTTTATTTCTTGGAATGAACGAAACAAAACAAAGTTTTGAAGTTGATTAAAAAATTTTTCCGCCTCAAACTTGCTTTCAAGTCCGAGTCTGCATACTCACTGCTACACTACTCCAATTTCCTTCGATTCAATCGCAGCGTTTAATAAAAGTAATCAATCTTGACATGGTCATCTAGAGCTGTATTTACTGAAAAGAAGGCCATTCCGCACTCAACTTGAAGACAAAAATTACCACTTACAATCTCGACTTTAGCACTTAATTTTCTGTGTGAATTGGACTGCAATAATTTGTCATTGCTGGGTAATGTTGGTTAAACTAACATATGTCTACGTATGTAATTCAATAACGGTTCAATGTTAGATATAACGGTACCGTTTGACCATCACTTCGGAGTAACACTCTGTTTTTTCGCCATCATTTGATAGTAACCACTCTTCGATGACGATTATAGGAAGAAGTCGAAAACGTATCTTTTCTCTTTTGCCCGGCAATGGTGGTTAGTCGGTTGGTAGGTTGGTCGACAGCATGATTTAGTGGAAAATCAAAAGAAACGTACAATCAATGAAAATGACGAGGATAAAACGAACATAAATACTACAAGATGGTTCCCATTGATTGAGTGCTTCTGGCGTTGATACGAGCATGCTTTGTTGTTTTTTCTGCGGTCGTCTCCATTCCAACACAATGGATTTGATATAAGACGATAGTGTAAGACACTTCATTGAAGATGACATGTTATGTAAGTTGAAAAGCCATTCGGTGTTTTATGTGACCGGTATGGATCACAGGTAGCACACTTTCTTTTTCTGCAAATTTTGGAAGTGTGGTGTACATCTGCGATCATCTGGATGCCATTGGCATTACTTAAATTCACGTATCATGCAATTTCCCGATGTGTTGCATAAGAACGGATACCAGATGTTAGTGAAATTTAAGCGGTGTGCATCGAAAGATTTTGAAATTCACTCATCCATATAAATTGTTGACATCATTAAGTTGTCTTCGGGAAATGAGTGCGATTAGTAAACGATAAGAAAAGGATAAGCAAGTCAATAAGTAACGAGTTGGACTATTGAGTCTCATCATAACAAAACGAGCATCAAATTATTACTCCCCCAAATTTTATATCTAGAAATTTGACACGAGGGCTTGAGGAATCCACCTCCGAGGTGGGGTTACCTGGGTTCCGGTAGCTCCGTCGGAGACGGGCGTGGGCGCCACTCCTCTACCCCAATAACCGACCCCCAGCCCTTAGAGGAGATGGGCTGTCCTCGGAAGCCGGACACTTGCAATTCTCAACGCCGCGAGCCCAATGTCGCGAGCTGTTCTCACCTAGACTTTTAAATGGAACTGATACACTTTCCTGAATTAATTTGAAAATTCACTTTTTATTCTTAGCTTAATACTAACTTAACTTATTCCTAAATCTTTACCTTATTAGCTATTATTATCCTAGCCTACTCACTCTAACTACGGCGGGGGCCCCCAGACGACTCGTGTTGGTCGGATGTGATGGCTGCGAACAATTCTGGCTTTGCCGACTGGCCTCCCGTTTTCACTCCACGCACCACTTCGGCTTCGCTGCTTTGCACTTAGATATTCGATCCCTTCGTCCGATTATCGTATTATATGCTCGCACCTAATTTCCCACCGGATTTCGTGCAGACTCGAAGGATTAGTTACTGCTACGACTCACCACTTTTGCCGCCAAGAACTCCGCCAATTATCGTTGAACACTTTTGCCGCCAAGAGCTCCGCCAATTATCGTGGACCAGTTTTGCCGCCCAGAACTCCAATTAATACTTGATATTGTTGCGACTACGACTCACCGGGTGGGCTCCAGAAGAATAAAAGAGGGACTCAGCTCCGGCTCGTCGGGCTTTTATCCCTTTCGCCCAACGGTCGCCCGCTAAGAACAATGCCCGCTAAGGTGATTGCCCGGTGAGGTGATCGCCCGCAAAGAGGAAATTCCCGGGTTCTGAACCCCGAACTTAGTACAACCGCAAACCCATTTCCCGAGCTTTTACGGCGGCGTGGTTGCTGCGGCGGAGCAAAATTTTCCCCCAGTGTGATTGGACGGCGAATAATCGCTGCTCGTTTCCAGACTCCGCCTCGTCTTCCAATCCAGTAATCAAAATGTGGTGATGTCTTTAAAAATAATTTCTAGCCGAATTCATTTCGTCGTCAGTACTTTTTGAGCACTTTGTGTTTCTTCACCAACAAATATCTCTTTTTCGCCGATGTCTTCAAATCAATTAGCTCAATAAATCTATACTATCCTTATCACTCGGTAACATAGTCATTTTAGATATCTACTATATGATTACATATTTATATTATTTATATCATATTTATAAAACTATAACATCATTATCACTCGGTAATATAATCATTTTATATCTACTATATAATTATACATTGATACTATTTATATCATAATCATTAATAATTCAATTTTTTTTTTATTTATTAATTTTTTTTTTTTTTTTTTTTTGTGGAGAACAGCTCGCGGGACGAGCAATAACCCATCGTTAAATTTTTTTTCTTCCGCCAAGAACATCAAGAAATAATATGGTCGCATCGTGTCGGCTAGCGAGTTGACTGAGGAGAGGAGTCGACCCGTAACTTCAAGGGAAGAAAAGCGATGTTGTTTTGACATTTTTGCTATAAACAACCGGCTACAGTGTTTAGTGTCAACATGTCAAACAAAGAGGCTTTCAAAGAGATGACGTCCGCCAAGCTCGCGGAAAGGAGGAAGAAAACTGAGAGTACTTTCTTCTAGATTGTTTGATTTACAGGGTTTAATGTGAATTTCTTTTATAAAGTGGTATAATTAGTATTATATGATATTCAAAAACTAACCCTAAAGGTCAGGTCATATACATTCGCACCGGAAAACAGAATTTCGCGTTGAAGTAAAAAGAAAAAAACGTCACAAAATTCTCATTTTGGGATATATGTTATTACTTTGAAACAAAATCCTCGACAATGTCATTTAATCTGTCCGTTTAAGCAGTCTTATTTTTAAGGGCCAGCAAGGCTTTAGGCAACGAAGAGTTTTCAGATGAGGGCTAGTACACGGTCTTCACCTTCTCCCTGGACCTGCTCTTCAGTACTGGGTCCTGGAGTCCTGGAGCCTATGAGAGTGGCGCAACTCGTGCTGATGAACAAGGGGAAGGGAACCTCCGAGTTGTCATCTGCCCATCGCTCACTGTCGATAGTTGACAGGCCCGGAAAAAAAGTCTCGAAAAAATTGTAAAGGGAAGACTCACTGACGCGATCTATCTCTAGGGCTGTATGTCTTCAAATCAGGTTACTCCAGCACTAATTTAGATGGAAATGTGTCGAGCGAGATGCAAAGGCACACACCAGTTTGACACGATGAGTTATTCAGCTAGTTACTTTGGTGGTCAAAAATGCATTTAACATGAATGCAAACACGGATATATTAGATATCCTAGAAGCGCTAGAAAATCGCACTTGAATAAGCAACAGTCCTGGATGCGCAACACAAAGGGAAGGTGAACTGCACGTCTGATAACTAACCTAAGATTACGACTATCCAGTTCAAGGTGAGACTGATTATTACTTGACCCAAAACTTGAGCAGACTTGGGTGTTTTCCTTCTTACCTGTTCGAAATTGATAGGACGTACACCTCAGACTGTAAGTTTTGTATAGAATGTAGATGATGTTTGTCAAACATGTGTTGTCTTTAAAGGATGGGTGGTGACTCCAGTAAATTTTACGAGTTCTTTCCGGAGCCTATAGTCGACGAAACGATTACAATGATTGACGAATGGCGTCGTGTGGCTTATTTTGCTGGATTAGTCCTGTCAGTTACAAAAGGCATAAAGAATCGGTAGGAGGATCAAAGGAGAGAGGTTCGAGAGAGGGAGATCTAAATGCACTGGAAGGGAAAAGAAGACGCAATCTAGCTCAAATTAATGAACCAAGCGGTTCCGGTCTAGGCTGCCAAATTTCCAGGGAAAGTAATTGTTGGGTACACCGGAAGCAGAACGTGATCCCATCTTTTTCAGCTGCATTTGGATGCGTTCAGTTTCCAGAGCACTACAAGGCTTGTTTATCGATTCCAGCGACTCTTATCAAAGCTTTGATGTTGATTCGAATCGATTTGTCAGGGATAGGAACGTAAAATGGTCTTTATCGTTTTGTGTGTTACTTTGACTTCTTCCACTAACTTTTCGCACAAGGCTCCCAATTTCTTTCTTCTTCTTTAAATTAAAATGCTAGTTGCCTCCTGGCTGTATCCTCTTTGCCGACGAATTTCCGACTTGCAGTTACCCAAATGAAAAATCCCAAACCTCGTCCTTTTGATTGGCATGTCTCAGATTACTGTTCTCCCGCTGACTTGCAAAATAAACTTAGGCGGAAATTCTGTTGTTTCGAGTTTATAAATATTTGACACTTTTATCAGCTTGTACTTGAAATATTTTCTCACATTCTGGTTGAGCGAATTTGGTCATTTTTATTCCCGGGAAAATTCCTGATCATTCATAATTATAATTCCTGATAAATGGATGTACATCTAAAACAGTATGTATTGCATGTGGTTCTTTTTTTGGATAAAAATAAGGTTATAAACATTTTGGAGTGCTTTTTCGAACCAGAACATTCATGCATAGTGCTCATAGTGCATTATATCGTAGGAACTTATCTTTCACTGAATTAAGTTCATGCAATAGCTGAACATTAAAACTATAGGATAAATTTTGATGTTTACGTTTCAGGTGGCCATTATTGGCTGGATTTTTTGACTGTTAAAATTTATATTTTGTACGTCATACGTCATAAAGATAGAAAGAAAAATGGTTGGAATTGTGCTTTGAAAGTATTAGAGGAGGATATCACGAAGGGGTCTGCAGTGGTGGCTTGAAAAATACAGGGGATGTAACATCGACCTATACCAACCCATCGACAAAGATGCGCGAAACAGAATAGTGCTTTCAGTTGGTGTTCTTTGATTTCCAAAAAAAAGGCACAATCCTCAATACAGAGTCCCTGGTCAAGGTAAATGGAGAATTGACGGACAGAATGGAATGAAGCATGCAAAAAAAGGATGGACTTGTCCCAATATTTTTTTAATATTGCGTTGGAACATTTCAGAACGGTAGCAACTGAAGCCTTTGGTCAATCAGAACGTATGCTGATGACGTCAATATTTTGACATGTTCAATCTAAGAAGACAAAGAAGCATTTTTGAGTCTAGAACCCGATGCGAAAGGAATTGACCTATGAGTTAATGAAGTTAAAACAAACCCAGGAGAAAGTCTCCAACCCGACAAAACAAAACCGAAGTGCACAACTTTGAAAATGAGGATTATTTTGTACGAAATTGGATCCCGAAAATAAAGCCTATCACTTCGTACTTCCCATTTGTAGATCAAGAATTTTTGTACTGACAAAATAAGCTTCGCAAATATTTACCGTTAAGCGAATCTGTGGTGCTTTATGGAATTGATGCAACACCACGACCCTGACAAACGAGTCCAAGAAGGCAGTGTAATCGCTAAGTGTTCGGCGCGACAAAGTGTAGGCCCGGTGAAATCGAGGAAATGTAAAAAGGATGAGTTGTATGAGGTACACAGGCCTACATTTTCTTCATGAAACAGTGTTTCAAGCTTAGTAGGTTTTAAATGGAGTGTGACGAACACGAATCTGTGCTTGGTTTTTTTCCAGCACGTCTGGTTTTCAGGAAAAGTGTGTTTGATATTTTTCCGAAAAAACTGCCAAAAATACTGAAATAATATTTATTGAAACAAATTACTCTGCAAAAGTGAGTTTTTCATAAAAAAACGATATAATCTACGTTAGACAATCGTTTGTGTTTTTTGAATAAAATCATTCTCTTTTTCCCTGAAAAAAGGATTTTTCCCTTTCCTCTGCATTTTGTAGTTTTCTTTTCGTGGATTTTTATGAGAGAGTCCCTCTTCAAGGTCCAGCAGTAACCAGCAATCATTATATCTTTCTTGGTAACGTCTCTTCATCTTCGTTATGTCTTGATGAAACCTCTTTCCCAGTTCCTCGCTGACAGCTGCAAGATTTTCGGGAAAAAAGTAGAAAGAAACGTAGAAATCAAGAATATGAAGTTTGACGTTCATATTGCATCACCGTTTTTTAAAATTTTCTACCATGTTGGCTACAATTTTTTGTAGTTTGGAGATTTTTTGTTTCCATGGAAACCGTCTATGACTTCTACGAAAGAACTCCATTGTTCAGATTCATCCCGGGTCATTGTATTCCGTAGCAATCTGTCCGATTTTAAGGTCCAAATTTAAGGGCCTACGAAAATTCATTTTAGCTTCAGGAAGTGCAGGAAATTTGTCGCACAGGTATTTAAAGTAGTCACTTTGTTTATTTGAAGCTTTGAAAAATTGCTTCATCAATCCCTACTTTATGTGAAGGGGAGACAAAAGAACTAATTATGGGCCAACTAATGCATCACCCTGAACATTATTTAGTCCTGGTACAAGTCCTTCTCTGAGTGGCCATTCTTTCTTAACGTAATGTTCATTTCGTGCTCGACTGTCCCACTCGCACAAAAAAATATTGATAATTTGTGAATTCAGACTCTTGATCCAAAAGCAAGGATATTATTTTGAGATCTCTACAGAGTTGCCAACAGTATTCGCCTTACTTTATTTTATCTAGCAACAGTTCAAAATTCTTATACATTTCATTGGGATACTCGAGGCATTAGTATTACCATTGTGCAACAAGACACCCTTCAGATTTCTGTTAGAAGAATCAATAAGTAACTTGTTTTATGTGGAATCGTAACTGTCAGCTCTCAGTTTCATGACTCCTTCAGGAATATTATTACAGTACATCAGTGAACCATCTTCACAGAAATATTCCGCGAATTCTTTTTCACGAGACCTATACCACCAAAAAGGTTGATCCTGGAGCCAACAGGTTTTTGTCTTTCTTTCAGACGTGATCCTAACGTCTGTCGATAAGCCCAAGTCTCAAACTAAGTCAATTAGTTCAGCTTGGATAAACTGATGAGGTTGGTCTATATCAGAATTGGATTTGTCTTCATCAGTTTTTTCGTCTGAACTTTCATCTGATGATTGCTTTTTGATGGTGTGAAGAAAAGGCGGAGGAATGGGAATTCCTGGTCCATGAGTTACATGTCGTTTAGCAGACGGTAAATCAGCATACTGAATAGGATGTTCACTTTTCAAATTGAAATCCTTGACTTTTCAGGAACAAATGTAACAATCATCTACATGGTTGTTTGGTTCCCCCCATACCATCGAAATGCCAAAAAGGTAAACATCTGTATCTTTGTGTATCTTTTGTGCATTTTCTCAGCAGGTCAACACACTGATAGTACAATTTGTGTAGAGCCCTAGGTTTGTCCTGATGACGAAGCTTTGCACCGAAGTAAGCGTGATAAGTTTTCTTGATAAATTCTGTTATGTTTCGATGACGCGTTGCTATCGTTAAATCACCACACACGTGAAAAAATATATCATGACTGTTGTTACGCTTTCTTGATGACATTATGATGCACTCAAACACTGAACAGAAAGCAAAACACAACTCGATGCTACAACAACTAACTATTTCGTAAACAACTGCCGATGCCGTCGAATTGTGACAGATGAATTTGACAGATGTGAAATAGAAAAAGTGTTGCCATTGAAATGAAATAAACATGATATTATACTAAAATAGTTTCTATCGACATATCAAGTAATTTAAAGAAATAATTTTAATGCAATTTAGGAAAAATCAATGAGGTACTTCCTTGTTCTAGTATACAATATCTCACGTTATGGGCTCAAACCGAATTCACATTTAGAATCAACGTACCCGTGTTAGTTAAGGACACTTATCAAATTCAAAACACCAAATCATGTCGGCCTGTGTTAGTTAACGAATCACCTGTATCTTTTTGCGTAAAGCTACACAAACTGCGAGGGATGGGCCAAGTAGAAAGATCAGCTGCCAAAAAAAGCCATTAAAGGGCGTAAGGCAAATGTCTACCAGCAAGACCGAGAAACGATAAACGCTAACAAGTGGTGTTTGTTGGAAAACGTGTGGATTGCAGAAAGTTAATTTTTGGGCCCAAGCCACAGTTCGGTCTGACGTGCCTTGTGTGATGAATATTTATCTTTCGACGCATGCTGCGGCAGTGTTTGACTAGCGTGGCTGTCATTTTGTTTTATAATGTACAGCAGCCATTCAAATCTCTTCCTTCAACATAACATAAAGAATGCATGAATATTTTCAAATGTATATCTTTTGTCGAATTTTTAATGCAATTGGAAACTGATTTTATCAACCCATTAAAGGCGTGTGTTAATATTAGATATTTGCCTATTTATGAAATAGTTGATTGAATACTTTTGTCAATTTCTTTTGTCTAATTTTCGCAACCGATTGTGCAAAAGTCCAATATATATCTTTTGTTTTGACCAATCACATAATAAAATTAATTTATCGTCTGAACACACTTTTTTTTAAATATTTCATGTATATAACTATGCTCACCGATATTGGAATAGCGTGCGCTATGTTTACTGATGATGCGAAAACATTATTTACCATTTTATAACGCAAATTTATTTTGAATTGGTATCTTCTGAAGACGAAATATTCCGCGGAATCTCGTCAATCTCGTCTGATAGTGAAATTATCTTCGGCGGACGCGTTTGATAGTGAAACGTTTGTATGATCAAATCACAGTGCAGGAAAGTATGAGTGCGTTTCCATCATTCAATAAACCGATCTTAAGCATTTTGATGAAGATGAAATGGAAGATGGATAGAGTTGCTCAGATAACCGTGGCATCAAACAATAAAGATGGATGGAAGCTAATAGACCAAGTCCAAGAAGCAACCGATAGCATAACATTTCACAGCGAATCCAGGTCATCGTAGATACACACATTTCCAGAGAGTTAATCGATTTGTACTTGACGGAATAGACTTTGTAAAGCTTATCTTAATTGCATTTATAAGTTTTATCCTACAAAATAGCGAATTAATAGCTGCTGCCAGTTAACATTAGAACAGAAACGTGAATGACCCGTGTGGAAGCTCATAAACAGAGTTTGGAAGACCACACGCGGCGAGGAAAGGAGCATCGTATAATTCTTTTAATTAATTCAGAACAATGATGCAGGATGTGTGCTTTGACTTTCCTTGTAAGTTGCCATGAAGACTTTGAAAACGAGAACGATCAATCACGAACAAATCCTTAAACCATTCCACACACGTCCACTCACTGCACATGCATCACGAAAGCCATCGGTGGTGGGAATACTAGTTTGATGGCTGCGCCTATAATCATTTTCCAAGAGATGACCATGGATGATTAGCATTCAATTTAAGAGGACGCTATCATCATATTTCCAGCCATCATGCTTACCAACTTGCCTCTACCTTACCTGCCGCGGTTAACTCTTCCACCTTTCTTGCATTGCATCACATAATGGTAGTGTCGGATATGATGTCTTCAGGTCGCTTGTTGTCGCCTTGAGACCCTGAAATGTTGATCAAGGGGGGTCAATCCCACGGTCACGTCGGGAATGGTAATAATGATGATGATGAAATGATCCACCCATCTCGATTTATGATTTGACGATGATATAGCAGCGTCGACTTAGAAGGGATTTATTGGAAATAAAGACGGTGCCGTGCATTACAAAACGTTTTGAAGGAGTCTTGCCACGCTTGGTAATGTATTCTTTTGTTTTGAAATTAGATATTCAAGATATGTCCAAGACCGGTTGCATCGCATGTCGTGCTCTATTCGTAAAAAGGGTTTCCATATGGAGATGATGTATGAACACACATGCTTCGAAATGAAAATGAAAGTTCATTCCAACATAAGACATTAAATATTACAATAAATTTGAAAATTGTTTTTTTGCTGTACATATTTTGTATTTTTTTTTTAATTTATGTTTTCTTTTGTTTTCCAGGTATGCAAACGAAGTTGACTTTTATGTATAACTGATTGTAAGTAACCAACCATCACCGGCTCTCTATTCGAAATCTTGAATTCAAAATTAAGAAATACGCTCATATATGAATGAACAATATTAAGATTTAAATGAAATTAACGTCGTAGATAAGAGAATAAATAAAACCACATACATGTAGCAAAGAGGTTTTGAATACCAGGAAGACTGAAACTAAAGGCGACATGAGGATTTTCATTTCATTTTTTCGGAAATCGGAAATTTTCAATTGAACAGTCAAATCTTAATTAATAAAACTTTGCATATATGTAAAATTAGCATTGAGCTACACACAAAAGTGTTAAATGAGTTCCTTCCTCAAATTCAGGAGCAAAGTCCAAATGTGTACTCATCGAAAAACTTATTTAAACTTATCTTTACATTATTTTAAATTAATTGGGAAAGTTAAGAGGAAAACCAACATTAAGACAAGAAGAAACCCAATTTCACAATATAAATTAATTAATTAAATTAACTTTGCAACTTAGTATCTCAATCACAAAGGCCTCAAGCTTTAATGCGGGGATTAATCAATCTTTAAATCAGTGGCCAGTCTATATAGATTTAATTGAAACAGTGTCAGAATTAAAAAAAAAACGCTTCGGGAGAGGAGAAGTCAGTGGTGAGAGCACACTCAATGTGCCAGCCTGCAGGGACAAGCGGTTGCGAAATCCAAGGATTTTCATACCGAATCTCAGAATCTGTGATGTGATCAAGATGAACATATCGGCTTTGATCTTTTAAATAAATGTTCAAGTGTTTTAACTTTTCTTAAATATCCAAGTCTGTCAAAAAGGTTTTAAGCCGTCTGTACTAAGAAATACAGGTTACGCCACCCTACATTTGGTATTGGAACTGCAGGTTATTTTGCAGGTTGAACGGTTTGATGACATTTCTAATGTGACGGATAGTTAGTTTTACGTTTGGCATTTATGAAATCGCTCGCTTTTTGCTTGAACAATGTTGGGAAATGTTAAAAGCTTATTTCTAAAGTGGTGAGGCTGCCTCTCAAACTGTAAGAAATTTACGAAATAATTTGACAAAAAGATTGGGTCAAAAACCCAATTTGTGGAACACTTTGTGATGCTAATTCGTAAAACTGGATCGTTACTGGATAAAACAACCCATGTACGTACTCATCCATTGCGCTTAACCGAAAAAATCGCATCTGTTGCTCAGAGCCTGCGTGAATATTTATCAACATCAACTTGTTATCGTTCTCAAGAATTCATTATTTCACGCACTTCTTTGACAAGTGTTGTACACAAAGTTCTCGGTATCAATGCGTACAAAATTCAATTTAAGAGCTGAAGCCGAATGCCCATCCAATGCGTTTTCAATTTATTAAGGGGGGAACCTGGTTTAGAACGCTGAAAATTGCATGATATTCGGCACAGTGTTTTAGGTTGCCTAAGGTATGAAATGTTTCAAGTACTTTTGAAATAGGTCATAGATACACAAATCTTGCAAAAAAAATTCACTTTCACTTTATTTGATACTGTTAAGCAATAACAATTCGTATTTGTTTGTGGCACTTCTCGCTCGAAGAGTCTATTTTGTGAACACGATAGCGATCGTAGTTTTCATCTGAAACATAAAAACGAATACTTTTTTTGTAGCTTAGGAGTTGTTCTTCTATGTGAACCTAAGATATTCGAAGAAATATATAAAATTATTTATTTTATGACTGTTTATAAAAAATTTTGCGTTTTTCTGAAGAAATTTTAAGATAATTTATTGAAAAAAGTTAATAAAAAAATTTTTTTATTGTGATTTTTTAGGTTCATATAGAAACCTACACTATTAGCTGTAAAAAAAGGTATCACTTATGAAAATGCGACAATTACAACTTTTTTAATCGTGTGCACAAAACAGAAAAACACTGTTTTGAGAAAATCGCGTTCAAAGTTTTTCATAAAAATTAATTGTATTTTTTTCAAACTCACCAACACCAAATGCTAGTCTGCTGTTCCTGCTCCATACATTAGTCCTTCAGCTTCTTCGTAAAACTCATTTTGAGCCAAAAGTTCTTCTTTTCGAGCCATTCGAGCCTCTTTACTGCTTTCAAAACTGCGCCGACCTTGTCGTGATACTCGCTGCTCGTCGTAGTTCTTCGCGAAGTTCAGAGCGTGTGACCCAATATTTATGTTCAGGTCACTCATCATCTTCAATGTACTCGAAAATCCTTCATTGAATACGCATGCAGCAATGAATGAAGCAATCTCGATGATTTTTGAACCAGCATTTAAGTGCTTCGGAGCGAGGCGCCATATGGTGGAATTGAAACTTTCGTTTGAGTTTTGTGTATGACCACCTAAACATCTTGTTAGAAGATCTTCATTCGATAAAGCTTCGTATATCGGACGTATGTTTTTAATGACATCGGGATGAAGTGGATCAGGATGCTTGAATTCCGTGAGGTTTCCAGCTGCTTCTGCTTTTCGCCATTTACACCAGCTATCGACTCCGGGTGGGCAATTGTTGTGCTTTGATTTTTTGTCAGTGGAAATCAAATGATCTAGAGTCGCGATTATGTTTTTTTTCATTTCTTCAACAGAGTTTGAATTTCTACGAATGGCTAATCCATAATATGTCGTCAATTTTTTAATCAAAGTTGCAGTTAACTTGCCCCTCCCGCCAATTTTCGCAGATTTTTGCACATTCCGTAATCGCGTGCCCATTCTTTTCTCAACATGACCCACACACTCGCTTTTTTTTACAGGATATTTGCTTCCATAAGGGTTGAGATCCGCCACAGCCTTGTACGTTTTTGAATCTCCATCGCCGGTATAATTCAAATACTTCACTCCGTATTTCTTGACGGACGCCGCGAACATTTCTTTGATAGCATCAACCTCCATTTTTCCAGCTGAACCCGAGTGATTTGCACAACATTCACTTTCATGTTTTTCATACCATTTTTCATATTCATCACTACCTTCTTTGCTTTTCCAATAAACACAAGCTTGACAGTATGAACTTTTTACAGTGAGATTGATGACCTTGCCAGTATAATATCCAATAAGTGTTGCAACTCCGTACAAAGACGTAAAGCCGCGTTTTTTCCACGATCCATCGGCAGATATTTTAAACTGATCTTCTTTTCTTCCATTGTTAACATTGCAAACTTTTTCTTCTCTCACAGCTTTTAAGCACACAGTTTCAAAAACTGATTTCACTGTAGAGTGTATGTGTCGTATTATCAGATCGTAGGTATTTCGGCTAACACCAAGTCCCAAATCCATAAGTCCAGCGAAAATGTTTATGCCTTCACGACCTATACCTAAGAGTCTCATCACAAAAACGATCCTTCTGTTAATCTCGAAGCCTGTATTAATCAATGGACCTGAATTTATTTCCCTCCGACCACAGGAGCACAGAACAAGAATCTTGAAGCCAAAACCACGATCCCCGGTTTCTTGAAACTGAATGTCTTTTTTGCAAGTCTTATAAATCAGGATTTCCGCGAGAGTTCCGAAAACACAAAAAAATTCCACTATCTTATACAAATGTGATGAGGTAGTCACTACACTATCCAAATTTGCACTACTGAGTTTCCGCGCTGACGCGTTGTCGTTGGAACTGCTGCACCGTTCACTGGAATTTTTTTGGGAAAACTGATTTCCTTGAAACTTTCTTTTCGGCGGTCTTGCTGAACGACCACGTTCACCATGTTTTTTTCTTGGATACGAATTCATTTCGTATTTAAATACCGTCTCTACTGAACAGAATTAGAACACCGAATAGCAGTTTTAAAAATATGACGATGCGCGCTTTGCTTTGGAAAGATAAATACTGAGAAGGAAATTCAGTGAAGTGCACACGAATGAAAACACGAAAATCAAGTTTTTGGGACTGATGATGTAAAATCCGATAATCTTTTATTATCTGGAGACCGAGCGACTCTAGACGCATCGCGCGCTCTCGCGCCCGCTTATCAGTCTCCTGAGCGCATTGTCTCTCAGAGGCCATTTCTGCGGAACGATTAGGAATTTGACTCTGAAATTTTGTGGAAATATTTCTGAATATATTTCTAATCGAATGAGATAAGTTTCAAAAAATCGATTTTTTTGACCCTCTAAACCAGGTTCCCCCCTTAAATGGGCGAAGACCGCTTGATCGAAACTGCGCATTTTTACCAAAAAACCATCTCTTCAGGTCAAACACGAGGAAATAAACGCCGTTACCATGAACGAAAATCACTACTACGGCATGTCAAGCAATTTTTTGTTTCCCAAAATTGTAATGAATAACACAGACGACATTTCTTTAAAACAAGATGGGGCAATGTGTCTCACACTCCCAGCGCAACAATTGATCTTTTATGCAGTTTTGGGAGAATTGCATAATCAGTGGAAATTCAGATGTCAATTTGCTACCTCGAAGTCAAGTCGCAGGACTTCGTTGGAATTTTTTTGTGAGAGTCCGTTAAAGACTAGTGTTATGATAGCCATCCAGAGACGATTGAAGACTTGGTACATGAAATCGAAGTTGCCATTGACAAAATAGAGGCCCAAATAACCGCAAATATACCGAAAAATTGGACTATTTGAACGGAGTACTATAAGGCTAGCCGTGGCACCCATTCGAATGATGTTTTCTTCCATTCCTAAATGAAAAGATTCAATCTTTCTTATAAACTCATAATTTTGAAAAAAGTATTTAAAAGTTTTTTGTTTACAGCCGATTCAAATTCCAAATTTTAAGTGTTCAATCCTTATTCCACCATGTTGCATATACAGGCATTTCTTTCGAACACAAGAACCTTTTAGTAGATAATTTTGGCTCTGGGTAGCTTTGGTCCGCCGGGCCTTGCTTCGTTGGTTTCGAGGACGCGTTTCGGCTGTATACAGCCATCTTCAGCTCGTTCTCCCACCTCCCACCCACGAAGCAAGGCCCGGCGGACTCAAGCTACCCATAGTTAATTTTCGCCTGCGGCAACATCAAAACGAACTTCAGATAATTTTGGCTTTAAGATCAATGCATATGAAATAAAAGGTACTTTTCTTGCTTTACTAAGCCTGATTTTGACATGTTAGTGATAGCATAGACACTGATCCAAATATGGTATCTATGTAAGATACGTGCATAAGACAGTTCTGAAGCACTTCTCTTTTCACAATGTAACATTCTTAACAATTTTTTTTGGACCTCGACTGGCTTCACTCTGCATTTTAAGAAATTAAATCGTATCACTCTTTATCGTATTCACTTTCATTCGCAAATTGTTGGTGTAGACTTTAAAGTTTTGAAACATTAATCCGGAGATTTTTTCGCATACCTGAAGCTTTACTGTCTCCCAAATAATTCTAAGGATAAACTTCGTGTTGGTGGCACATTGAGATCGAAGCTGTTCAACGGGTTGCGAAGAATATGGAGGAGAATTCCGACTCCGTTACTGTTGCAGGTTAAGATCTTAATGTCATTCATTATTGCCAGATTTCATTCAGTTTCAAAGAAATGATTTTGCTACGGCATATTAAATGAAATGGCGACGAGGTGTTGAGGTGAATTAAGCGATTTCAACATGAAATTCGAGGAGACTCACATGAGGATCGAGCGCTACAATCGATTTATAATTCGTCAAGATGAAACGTTGCTCGTTAATAAATTGGTTGGTTCTGAATGCCTAACCTTTCAATCGAGGAATTATATCTTAAAATAATGTCAGGAAGTAGTTCTTTGCTATCTCCAACATTATTTATCATAGATCCACTTGGATCTGTCTTGACGAATACAAATGGTACCCGGTCTTACTGGAGCTGATTATTGTGTTACTGGGCTTAGTTTGACAGTTTTAGTTATGATTTCGACTGTTGCATCTGGGTATTGTAAGGATGTCTATTTGGTGTTATATTTTCTGACGCCGCTCCCATCGTGCGAGTACGAAATTCAAGCATTTTACCTATTGAAGGGCACTTGCACTGCTACCGTAGGATGTCTGCATTAGGTCTGAGTGTCATGAGGCAATCGTTATAGTGATGCAGCCCCTCTCCGGCCTTCATTTCCCATTTAACACGTCCCCCATAGTTTTGATCCAAGGTTCTTCAATCGGAAAATCCACATAGCGATACATTATCTGCGTTTATGGGAACACTACCTGTTGTCCTGATACTTTTCTAGATTTTTAGTGAATTTCTTCACTTGGCTAGTCCAGCTTATCTGTCGCAATTTTATAATCTTGTAGGTCCCTCTGGCTTGTCATAATTTCTGGTTGTACCATATTCAGGATTCATCTCCTGCACGTTTTTTTCTTATAATGTATCTTAAGACCCGCCTTTCAAAAGTAGTTACTTGATCAGTGAATATTTGGTTTGGTTTCTTCTGTTAAGTAGCAGATGTCCTTAAGGACGGGCAACTTTGAGAAGTAGAAGAATCTCCATTATTTACTACAGTTGATTCATTCTCACTTACGTATTATTAAAGTATTACGATAAGAAAAACAACAATGGGAATAGTATAAATAACTTCCCAGGATGGGTATGTAGAATAGGTACCTAGGATGGAATATAGGATGCTTCCGGAATCCATACGGTAGCATCGTTTTGGCAACTATTGATCTCCTCATTGTGAAATACTTCTCTGCCCATCTAGCCATTGATGATTCTCTTAGCATTACAAGGACATTGGCAGTGTTCAACTCACAGAACGGACCTTCGAAGACAAAGATCTGCTTTTCCTCTACCTTCAATGTTTATGTGACGTATCCCAACTTCGGACAAGCTCCACTTGCATCCAGAGTTCCTCACGTACTGGAAATCAACTAGTGACGTCTTTTTTTAGAGTGAATTCTTTCTGATTTCAATTTTTTTATTTTTTTTTGACCATCTCTGTAGTAGAGTGCGTAGAATGACTGGTTTTCTGCGAAAAATTGTTAAAATGTTAATTTGGAGGATCAGCAATTATTATTTTTAATTTGCACCAAACTCCGAAACAATTTAATTGCTATTCAAGAGCCACTCAGTGGTAGTTGCGCTTGATAAAGCTTTGCAGCAGTGAATTAAAAATTATTACAGGCCAAGAAATATCTCATAACTAGTTTCCGCAACTTATGTAAATGGGTTACAATTTAAAAAAAATTGGAGCACTGAATCTCTTGCACGACATGTCAACCATTGACTTGAGAAGAATTTCATGAACCCAGAACTTCTCGTTTTAAACGTGTGAAATGGGCTGCAGGATCTTGTGACTTAACACAGCCGGGCTATTTATTGTAAGGATACGTCTAATCATTCGTCTACGCCGACTAGAATGAGACGCTTGACCATTTGAAAGATGACATTCGCCGCGTTATTGGCGGGATACGGCCCTATTTTTGAATAGAGTAGTCCGGACGATCTTTATTTCCAGCTTCCTTCGCACCAGTAGTGGTACTCACATGCCCGAAATCATATTCAAATAACAGTTGTAGGGAATTATCTTTCTATAATACCAATTTCATTACATTGAAATACAATGTATCCGTATTTTATTGCATTATTTCATTTCAAAGCTCAATGCTTTTATTAAAACACCCTTCATTTTTGTGTTTAATTCAAAAGCGTAAGATTAAAAACCAAATCCTGACAATTTTTTTAAGGAATATTTGATTTTTGGTATATTTCGTAGTAAGTTTTTTCTACTTATGATACTTTTCGCATCAACAGCTGCATTTTAATCTAAATCTTGCAAAGATTTAGATTAAAATGCAGCTGTTGATAACTACTTTTAACTACTTTTAAACAAATTTTAAAAGTAGTTAAATTCCATGGGACAAAATTATGGGCACATGTCAAATAAGTCTCTAAAATTGGTGAATATGGTAACCCCATTTGGTTGACGTTATAAAGAGACGTCAGATGTGGGGAAGTCAAGCTTTAGTTGTTATGAGTTTTCAAATCAATTGTACGTTTGTTCGACTAAATAATACTTCCATTCCTATATGGAACGTGTTAGTGGAAGGACGTATTCAGATCAGTGAAGTGAAGGGTTTTCCCCGAGCATCTATTGTTTTTCTCAGAATCCTACGAACGCCATATCTTGGTTCCTGGCGTAATAACGATCTTTGGACTTTGGCTGACATACTGGAATACTTTCACAAAGGAAAAGAACAGTGAGTACCCTTTTACTTTCTTAAGTGAAGTGAACAATTGGCGAGCATAATCTAGCATACATCTAGCACCTTAATATTTCATTCTGTGAACTGCGACATGGAAGAAAACCTTGAGGATAGACCCCCAGACCCAGGGGACCCAAACACCAAAACTCTCAAAACAGGTGAATAATATCAATAATATATACGATAAACTAAGCCACCTAATAGACCTAAACTCAAACACGATAAGATACAAGCACACACCCAAACACTGGTGGTCCAAGGATTTAGCAAGGCTCTGGAAAATAAAAAATAAGGCACTCAAATCTAATGCCAACTGGGCAATTCTCCACGAGGCAAAAACAAACTGGAGGCAAAGATCCAAAGAGGCCAAGCAGAGAAGCTGGACAGACAAACTAGATGAAATCAGAGGCAGCGGAAACATAAATAACTTCTGGAGATTTATCAACAGTATCAGGAATAATAAAGAACCCCCCTCAAGATACAACCTTGATGAGGACCAGACCCAAACCTACCTCAACATGATTAAATCAAAGCACCACCCTGATTAAACATGATGCCACACAATCCACTGGAACACCCACCAGACTTCGAACAGGAAGAACTCAATAATGTTATAAATGAGAAACGTAAATCCACAACCCCTGGTCTTGATAACATTAATTACAATCTAATTAAAGCCTTACTCACACATCACCCGAATAATCTTTTACAGGCTATTAATGATGCAGTCAATAGATGTGACATACCCACATCTGGAAGGCATATCAGAATCGTTCCCGTTCCCAAACCCAATAGAAATCTAGAGGACCTCAGCAACTATAGACCCATATCCCTCCTCAGTGTTCCCATTAAAATCATAAATAAACTTATAAAACAAAGAATCGAAACACACCTAATAAACACAAATCCACTACCAACTCTTACTTTTGCTTACACAAAAAAGAAATCCTCGACAACATGCTTTAACACCCTTTTACAAAAACTTGAAAACAAATCCACTTTCCCCTTCAAAACTGCCTGTGTTATAGATTTTTCAAATGCATATGAGAAAGTCGACCTACAGATCCTGAACAAACTTCTTTCAGACCTCAACATCCCAAAAACCTACACCTCATGGATCATAAATATATATAAAGAAAGAATACTCCACCTCAACCAACAACACACGACAATCTCCAATGGTCTGCCACAAGGTGACGTCTTGAGTCCACTTCTTTTCAATATATACACTTCCAAACTGCACAATATCTCTGACAGCAACACAACTCTTCTAGAATATGCTGATGACTTCCTCATTCTAACTGAGGGAACTAATTTAAAGCACACGATTAACCTACTTCAACTCAAACTAAATCTCTTCTCCACAATGAGTGACAACCTCAAGCTACCCTTCAACCCGGACAAAATACAAGCCATTAATTTCCACTATAGTAGGAACACAGATATAATTCTCAAATACAATAACACCCAAATCAAATGGAGCAATAGCATAAAATACCTAGGCATCAATCTAAATAAAAATCTAACCTTTAGAACACAGGAAGAACACATCCAAACCTTTAACAACATAGGCAACATCATAAAATATCTGAACAGACCCACAAATCCCTTTAGCCCCACCTTGGCTCTAAATCTGTTCAAATCATTAGTCAGGCCCAAAATAGAATACGGACTAACTACAATGGCACATGCACCAGCATACTTATTCAATACCATGGACAGGCTCAAAGCTAAGATTCTCAAGCAATGCCTAGGTTTACCCCCTAGCACACCCAACCTCTATGCTTTTAACATGGCATCCGAACATCAATCTAGAGATAGAGCAGCTCTACTAACGGCGAAAGAATTAGGTAAACAAATTGTCAACAACACTTTCAGACCAACATGGACTGAACAGGATCCAGTCCACAAAAGCAGCTACAATTACATCCTCCACAAATTTAATCACCACCTAAGAAAGCTCAACCCAACTCACCGGACTAAAAGACCAGCTAACCTGTTCACCACACCTTTCTCAACAACGTCCTCCTTCCTCCATACCCACAACCAAACAAAACCCAACCTTACCTTCAAGAAGTATACAGATAACCTTAAAAAACAAAATGCCCTGATACTGGTGACCGATGCAGCCAAAAATCTCTTTGGCACAGGGATAGGATTCCTGAACCTTAACAACAACACCACCTACAATTCTAGCCTCCGCAATAGCGTAACAACAACAGCAGCAGAACTACACGCCATCCTGTCGGCCCTAAATAGGAACAACATACAGAATCACCATAAGATTTTTGTCTTCACTGATTCCAATAATGCTATCAAAAGTCTAAAGGAAAATCAAGAATACAGAAAGACCACACAAGATATATGGAAATTCATTGAAAATTACCCAGAGAAGATCTTCAACTTCATCTGGATCCCGGGACACGCGGGCATCATGCCGTTAGAAACAGCCGAAAAAAAGCCAAAATAGGTGTTTTAAGCCATAGTATCATGGACACACAATATGAACTGGACGAAATAATAAACTTAATAAAAGAAGAAATTGACAATGAATGGAAGGGCAGAATTAGAGCTCAAACCACCAACTACGCACCCTGCATATGGAAAGAGGCACACCATCTCAACAACAAAGGAAAACCATGGTTTCATAAAAGCAACATCACCCCCAAACATATCAAAACCATCAACAGAATCCTCACAAACAGAGCCTACAACAAACTTCGTCTCTTTCAAATTAAAAAAAGCACTACCGATCTATGTATACAATGCAACAAAACTGACACAATAGATCACCAATTGTTTCACTGCACTAAATACGAAAGGATCAGGGCAAATCACAATCTTTTTCTTAATTACAATAATATTAAAGACCTAATTCTCAAAAACGACAGTAACTTACTTGACAGCTTTGGAGCGTTTTTAGCAGAAGCGAACCCTAACATATAACACCCAACGACATATCACTCATACCCACACAATCAAAATATAACTAAGCCACAGACTAACTATGAACAAGTAATAATGATATAATTCACAGGATCGACAACGCTGGCCAGTGCCATAGCAGCCCGGGCCAATTTTAAGCTGGTATCCTCCCAGTGTGAACTTAAAAAAAAAAAAATCAATTGTACGTTTGTTCGATTAAATAATACTTAAAAGTGTGAAAGTTGTGAAAATAGAAAATAAACGACAAGAAACAAATATAATTGCGAAGAAGTTTGTTCTTAAAGCGCACACAAAAGATGTAGTGAAATTGACAAAGCAGATTTTCAGTACGAAATGTACCACCTAGCATAAATAACTGTTTACAACATATAAAATAATTAAGAAAATCAGAGCTGTGCATTTTGATTTTTTATCATTTCAATAACATTCAAGGATAACAAACACTGTAATAATCCCATTTATACCTTTTGTCCAGGGTTTGTCTGGTTCCTATTTCCACAGATTTCCTATAACTAACTCTTTGCAACAAGCTGTATTTGAAAGCTGTACGTTAAGTTTAAGATTTTATACAACTTTTTGAATGCAGCACGAACCGACAATTTTCAAATAATTCAAGAGGCCATATTTACTCAAACATGCCACATTTATCAAGAGTATTTCCTTTTCTTTGATAAGCTTAGCACTCCTTTTGGGTACTGAAATATTTTCAAATTTGAGGATGGTGTGTCCAAAAATTATGTAAAAATTTGTTCAATTTCCGTGGAAACAATCCTTGACATTGCGTTAGTAAGGAGAATATCACAGTAATGCTCCTGTTCCGAAGCTTAAAATGTCACGACACAAACGATTGAAATGATGATTTAAATGTTGCAAAACTCTTTGAAAAAGGAGTTCAGTCTAGTGCAAGAGAAGAAATTTGAAATGTTGTAACAAATGAGAACAAGTTCTGGAGGCTAAGATTCGGTAAGGAGTGTCATACCATGAATGATGATCCAGCGTTCTTGACGATCCAAAAGAACCCTTCGATTGTAGTCAAAAGTAAGTCGGTTCATTAAATTGAATAAACTCGAAGTAAAACAATAAAGTATATATGTGCAGGTCCTGTTAAATGAATAAATTGGAGCTTGCATAAGATGGGCTTTATTTTTGGTAAGTCTACGTCACAAAATGAATCTCTCATCAAATGCCGAGAACGCATATCATTGCTCCTTTATAGACTTATCCAAGAATGTAGGTCACATTCGAAAAATTTAGTTGAGAGAGGAAATATTTCGATTTGCGATTGATACTCAAATGTATTATTCTCCATTATTAACAAAATATGATAAGAACTCTCAGTTGTTTTTCGTTCAGTGCAAGGCTTATAATTATAAAATTTGATTGTTTCATGTGTGTTACTTTCCGAGTTTTGCTTGCTTTCACATTCCATTAAGAATTTTTATGATGAAAAATCAACTTTTAAGAAAAACTTAGTTAGAAACACCATAAGTTGTCCTTGTTTTTTATTAACCCGCTGTCCCTAGTTTGTATAAGCGAAAACAGAGTTTTATAAGAACTTTGAACTGAATGCAAATTAATTTTTACCATTGTGAATATAGGTGGAATGTTTTTAACGATTTAAAACCATTCGTTCTGTTTTCATTAGCCTCATTTTAAAATATTATTTCAAGGTTCAATTCCTTTTTTCAGGCAGTTTGAATGAATCTTGACCAATATTAAAGCAATTGTAAGTGAATTGTTCAATGAATCTCAAGTATTTTGTTGAGTTTTTTTTTTTGCTAATATGTTTGATAAGCAAAAGAAAAATATTTAAGACAAAAATATAACAGAAAAAATTCAAAGTCAAAGTCAAAAATCATTTCAAAGAGAGATCGAATCAATCAAAAGTGAGAGCTGGCTATTGTTCCACATCTTTTAAAATTTTCCCTTGTTGATTTAGTTTTCAAGAGGAAACAGTTTACATAGGTAGAGAAGTTTCTGTCTAGTAGAGTTTCCTTTCGACCCGTTTGAAAAAAAATCGTTCTGGTTTTCTTCTCTTAGAAAACTACCAACGAAGTCGCCTTGTAGCCGACTCACATAACACATGTAATGTATGTCTTCCTACAACCATTCACCGGATAATTTTTGCTTATTTCAGTGCACGTACCTCAGACGAATTCATTTAACATGGCCATTATCCGTTCAGTACAAAACCACTCAGAAAATATCTAACAATCGTTTGCTGGATTCGCAATTCAGCATCCAGACGAAAGAAAAGCAAAATCTTTTCTTCCGGACGCGTGCCTCAACGGCAACCATTACATTACCTCCAAGAAAAAGAAAAAAAAAAAGAAAAAACAATCTTATTTCTTTCTGCACGTTCGTACATTCACATTTCTCCAATTAAATACTTTTGCTGAAAATATCGGAACACTTTATTTTTATTTTGTGTTTTTTTTTTGTGGCTAAAATCTCTTCGGCATCTAAATAAAAATTGTTCATCCAATTTTCGCGTGGTTATTATAAGAAAATTCGTATTTTTAATATTATTATGGTTTTCCGCGTTCGACTTGTAAAACTGCTCGCACTTTTATTCAATCGAATTTCTTCGAGCTACGAAGCTTTCATGAGTAGAAAGAAAATTGTTCCGTTGTAAGGAGCAATGTAAGATCATTGATTGCAATTGACGAAAACAAATTACGCATTCATGATTTTTCGGATGTGGTCGTAATTAAATAGGAAAATTTAATTACTGGCTTATAAGGAGCTCAAGTAAAAGTACCCTAAACTTTGTCGATTTTTTTCGAGTTTCTTACACTTGTAAGTCGATTGATCGCAAGTGAAAATTTAATGATGTTTATTCATGCGTCTTGAAATTTAAAAATTTAAATTTAGAAACAGGTTGATCAATTGAAAAATCATCAATAATTAGTTAATTAGTCATCATCTGTATTTATAATCAATTTTTATCAATTTTTTTTTGTTACATTATCGAATACAAAGCAACCGATTGAGATGTTATAAAATTAGATGAATTACGGAAATTTTTCAGAAAGGGAACACAATCCTTTTTGTCAATTCCTTGCGCTGACATGCTTAGTACATAAAATGACAAATGAGTATTGAAATGAAAAAGTAAAAAGACTGGGTTTTCGGAAACATTGGTCAATATTGTGTGATGATATATCTTGTAAATAATGGACCTAACCTTTATTAGTAGAGTCAAACTTCTGTCGATCTGATCAGCTAATACTTAACCTACTGGTTTTGCCTAATGGCTGTACCCAGAGCTCAATATAAACTTTTTTTTGAGTCCTTAATTATTTATGTTATTAAAAGTAATCACTAATTACACTTAGATTCTTAATGTGGCCTTTCATATTCATCTTTTCGTTTATATATTAATAATATTTGCTTATACTCTTAAACAAAATTTAGCTTCATTATTCAGTCTTGTTATCAGCTCCTTATCTCTATCCGTTAGCTGCCTCCATGGTCCTATTGTAGTAGTAGGGCCGTCCGGTCTCCCTTTCGTACAAGCCTTTGCAAGCCCTAAGGACTTTCCGCTCCAATAACCCTATCTTGCTCCACTCGAACTTCGCTGTTGCCTGCCATATTAGAACCGCATACATTGGTAAAGACCTGATGAGTAACTTGTAGGCAAGTATCTTCACCCTCTTGTTGACTGCTTCCTGAAACGAGGTAAACGATGATGGTAAGCATATGTGCATATTTTTTTCAATACAGCGTCCGCGTGAGCGCTAATGGTGTTTTTCGTATCGAAAATTACCCTCAGATAGTTCGTTTGCTTCGAGCAATGCACCACCTGCCCGTTAAGCTTTATACTGGTATCACAAATGCTCCTCGTGCGATGTGCAGATTTTTGAGATCCTTGAAAATAATCAGTTCGTTTTAGCGTTAACCCTCATCCCCCACTTTTGATAATACAAAGTTATCGTTTCTAGGTACATTTGGTGTCTCGTTCTTGCAAAGCGGTGAATGCACTCAGAAGACCACGCCAATAAGTCGTCGGGGAAGAGGTTCACCTCGAGTCCAGTTTGAAATTCCTCTTTTGAAGTCAAATTGTTTTTCCTGCCTCTTCAGAGAACTGTCTGATACTTTTGAGGATTACTCTCTGAAGTAACTTTCCTACATTAGATAAGAGAGATCGTGCGCGAATGTCGACTACGTCTATGCTATTAGATTAGTTAGGAACAGCAAATATTTTGGCGCATTTCCATTGCTGCGAAAAGTAGCAAATATTTATGCAGTTAATTAGAAGGATTGCGAGGAGAACAATAAAGACCTGGGGAAGTTTTTTTTAGAAAAAGTTTGAAATTCCATCAGTCTCAGCTGATTTTTACTCAAGTGCAAGTCATGTATATGCCGACTCCAATTTCTCATAAAAATAACTTTTCCCACGTTGACCAATTACTGCAATCGTTGCATTTACCTATATGCAACGAATCAGCCACGGCCATGAACCAATTCTAGACAACAAAGCAGCATTTTTACTTGGTGTCACATGGCCAGTAACAAGTAGAATGTAATTCAAGTTTTGGGAAAACACTTTTGATTGGTAAGCAATATTTTTGAATAAATAGAGGCATATACATGAACCCTCAGCGAGTTAGCGAATAGAATCGTAAGAGGTTACTCTGTCCGTCACTAAAAGTAGTGTTTTAAATAAATTCATTTTTTATATACACGAAAAAGTCCGTGTTTTGATTGGGTGCGCGGAGCACTTTGATTTTTTTTGGAAGTTCGATCACAAGGATACAAAACTTGCAAGCATCCTAATACTTTCAGGGCTCGCAAACAGGGTACACTGTTTGCACCAGTAGGTGCGTTGGAGGGATACGAATCTGATAATATAGTCAAGCACAGGTTCTTGTCGAATGTTGATATTGTTCTTTTTATTAATGAATTGAAAACATAATCCTCACTTGCTTTTTCCCCCTGAAGAACTGTCGCAAAATGATTTGCGATGTTTCTGGCCAGTCATTTTATTAAGTTGGGGGAACATACAAGCACCTGGTCTGATGTTTGCTAGGGACTGTTCGAATCTCTCATTGGCAAAATCAGATGTTATTCTCGAAATCATTTAATTAAGGGACAATATAAGAAAGTATACCCGCTGATACTCCCTTGAAAGCAATTTCCTGAGAGGGCTACGTCAGCGATGGAGCTTCTGGCAAATCTCTATAAAGATAATTTCTGGAGGACTTTTTTATTGATATCTTTGAGATGACCGTACTATCTCGGTGGTTGAGAGGTTTTTCGATCTATTGATGGAAAATTTTCTGAAGCCTTCTACTCACGTCAGCATTAGCAGCTTCCCAATCGGCACGCTTTATGGGATAAACGGCTGCGGGTTGCTAACCCCAGCTTTACACCATTTCGATCATTGACGAACTTCTTCGAAAAATGGGCTCGTTCCGCGCAATCAAAATAAGATCGATATTTGCTTGCACCGAGTTGAATAGAGCCGTTCCATATCCATTAGATACGGAATTTCGCCAGGAGGGAATTCTTGCGTTCAAATCACACCCAATGGGAAAGAAATCAAACTTTTCGCTCAAATTAAAAACTGATTCCAAGTCTTCAATGGGATCCTCACCCGAATATCCGTGTTGAACGTATATTCCTACAAATACAAATATATGCCACCCTAGAAATGAACCACCCTCAAGTGAACTCTGTGTTTACTTTTGTGTCTTCTTTTTGAAATGAACAAAAAATCTGGTCCATGCATGTCCAAGTATTCTTGGACAGAGTTCCTTCTGAAATGTAGAGCTAGCGAAAGTGAAAGAGAGTGAACAAACCACACCCCAAGAATTGTCTGCAGTCATTGGACATGAAAGTATTTCTGTCTTTTTCTGCTGTAAATGCCGTACAGGCTGAGTTGCAGTTGACTTGATTGCAGCCTTTGCTATACTAGCGAATGAGACACCATTTTAAATGGAGTTTTTTAAGGAAGCAGTGACGAAGTCCCTGCTTTCTTCCCTTTTATTTTGGAGATTGCGTCTCCTCTCTTCAGCCTACTTAGCCTTAGCACAGCCCAAGACTTTACTTTGCAACCCTTGCTACTACTATTTACGCAGAAAATATGTACTTTTTACGCCACTCTTCCTTTTTAATGGGACAGTCTTTTGGCTTTTCGCTTAACGCAATTAGGTTACATTCCGCAACTTGAAGCTACGTGTCCAAATCGTTAGCAATTGAAACACTGCGAGGTGTTTGATTTGCCCAAACGCTCCCATTGTACCTTTTAGTGAAGGAGCGTTTTTACATTCCAAGCCTTTTTGAAGTCAAATTCAGGCTTAAATTGAATAAGGAAAGAGGAAAGAGTTACTGTCGGCTTGGGTACCTTGTAAACTAATGTTATTAAAAAGCGCACGTTAAAAGTGCACGCACATCGAAAGATCAATCCTAAGAAATATATACGAATAACTCTCCATGAATTCAGTGTTTCTCGTGAAAACCTGGTGTAAAAACTTAATTTCACGGTCCTCGCACATGGGGTTGAAACAATGTGTCAACCACCACTCTGAAGATCTGAAACAAATCTTAGTCTTAGGTCGCAAATTTCATTACGCTATCTGGATACCCAAACACCACTGGTTTCCGACTACGTTTTAGCCACGATAGTCTACTTAACCTGTTATGGGCGTCCTCCCAGCCCATGATTCATTTAATCAGGTTAATCGTATTATGTTTCTATAAAGTCTGAGAAAAACTTCCAGGTTTTGCTTCAGACACACGTGACTGACTGCCGTTCCTAAAAACGACGTTTACATGGGAACGGCACCCTCCACGGACTGACGAAACTAAGCGGTAGCTCAGACTTATCAGGTCCCAGATTCACCCAGAGTCCTATAGCAAAAACCACAACAAAATTTTCAACATATGTGCACTTTTTTCATTCTGGTATACATTATTAGAAAGTGTACTAGTCTCGCATCCACCCCATCAACCAAGTGAATGTTGCGATGCGACCTTCTTGACTTGCTAACTACATTTGACATTACATAGTCTGCATGTAACATAACCCTTAGTCTGTTACGTTTATTTAAGCAAATCAGCTGTCTGTCTTGTAACATTAAACAACAGATAGCATCTTTCGCAGGCATCAGTTTCTTCATTACTGATTTTGTCTATGGTCACTTCGACATCAATTTGCAACCAAATCGGTTTTCATTTAGTTCTCTCGTTACTTATTGTCAGGTCTAGTCTTCCGTCAGCATCGAATCTTCTAAGCAATTATCATCACACATCGGTCCGGCTTTCTTCCGTTTTTCCCTTGGTAAGCCCTTCTTCTTTGTACACATTCTGGGCCGCCCTTCCCAACTGGGATCTGCCCTGCTTCAGTTCTGCATACCTCTCTTTCACTTCCCTTCAGTATGCCGCTATTTCTCGGCATCTTCAATTCTGCACGGCTTTCTTTCACTTTCCCTCAGTATGCCTCGAGTTCTCGGCCTTTGAAAAAACTCATTAGCGACTTCACAGGTACTCACTTCAGTTCGTTCTCCTCAGCTGCAATCTCCAGCTCTAAAATTTCTCGATTCTTCAAATCTTCATGAAATTCAATTCAAATACCTTTAGATTGGGAACTTGTTCGAAGTTCAGCGCTTGTTGGTGGTTAGGCTATGCAGTATAGCTAATAACTGACCCTAACACTCCGAAAAAATCCCCTGTGTATGGGTATTCAACCAAAATACTACATGACCTGGAAAATCTCCGGAGTTTGGATTAAAAACGTGCTTTGGTCAAGTTATATTCATTTCAAAACATAGTAGGCTTTGACGATGATACGCTTGGTATTTTCCAACATTTCGATGCCCTTTCTACACATAATACTAAACCTCCAAACCTTCGACATACGCCTCAATTTCCGCGATAACTTCCTCATTCGATCTGAATCTCTTTCCCTGGATCCGTCGCTTGGGGTTTGGGAACAGCAAATAGTCGCTGGAGGCCAAGTCTGGAGAAGACGGTGGGTGAGCAACTAATTTGAATCATAATTGGTCCAATTCGGCCATTGCTTTCAAAGATATGTATGACGGTGTGTTATCGTTTAACTCTCGCAACCGATAAACTATTCTTCTCGAAGGAGCAGATGTAGGATAACATTTCTGAAACCATTAAATGATTGTTCAGTAATTTTAACCATCAAAAAACAATGTTTGATAAAGACGCGATATTTCTGTTTTTTTTTTTTCATTTTATTTACGAAGGCGAAAGTAGCGTCACTTAAATGACTACAGCTAAGAAACGAATATACGAAATGTCATGACAGATGAGCCTCTCGAGTCATATTCATTTTCTAGTGATGGCACCTGTTTTTAAATCCCGGGACTTTTTAGCTCATGTAGTAAGTGAAATTTTATTGCGATTGGTCAATTTTGTCTCGTTTTGTCTCATCAAAGCACTTTCACAAAATTGAGTTACTGATATAATTCTATTTGTGCTTTTTCTATCTCTATCTGAGAAAAGACGCACGAGAGTGTCATTGCTGTAAGCACTTGCACTATGGTAGACATATAATTGGTTTTCCAATGTATGCAAAGACAAAGCATTCAAAGGAGCCTAGATGGCCATACCCAACAACACTTCCATGAATGCGGGGCGCAAAATATACAATACAATAGAATGAGAGAGATACAGTATGGTTTCCTTGAATGTCAAAGATCTTGGGGTAAGCTGGTCTATGAATAAACATCATTTTCAGCGGGAAATGCAGCGGAATGTAGATTGAAGGATTGAAATCTATTCTTTGAATTTTTGCGGTGCCATATCCAACCAAAATGATATGTGTTTCCGGGGAATATCTTCCTGTTTGGACATTCCGCAGCAGCGGCGAAGAATTTGTTACGTTTTGCGGCGAATTTTCTCCATCTGAGATGGGGGTAGATCACAACACCAGGAGGCGAAACCGAAAGTATTTGGTGGTTGGCTGAGGTATATATATAGCGTAAGAGCTTCACCATTTTGGGGAGCGTGATGCGTACATGCCTGAGGGTGGGCCAGATACTTAGATGTTTATCTCGACTATAGTTTATCTATACTACATACAATATGAGAAGGCAGGATTTCAAAGAGCGCAGCAAGTAGTCATGTCCCTGAGAAAGTTCATCTTCCCGAACAAACAGTTTAACTGCAACGTGCAGTCGATTTGCTACAAAACTCTAGTCTGACCTGTAATGATAAAGGGATGTCTTATTTGATTTATAGAAAAGCTAGAATCGCTTGAAAGGAGACGTCTTTGAACGAGTACGGAAGTATACAGACAGGGTGAGATGGATTTTGAACACCGTCTGCCCAACTAACAGATTTTGAATAAGCCCAGGTACTAAGAATTGGTGTGTTTATTATCAACTTGATTAGAAAGAACATCATACGTTCTGAAATCTCAGAGGAGTGTCCTTGTATATTGTAACCCATCCATGCTATGAACACATATTGTGAGAAGTCACCATGTTTCGTTGAAATGTTGTGTCCTGACGGAGATGGCTATTTTTTGTCTTCGGGATACCACAGGCTTTATTCCTCATAAGTCCTTGTGTGCCTTGACGAGAACGGATATATTGTCCTATGTTCCAGTGAGTGACATCCTCCAAATGATTCTCGTTTGATTGAATAGCACGTTTCCAACATTTTCCCACTTTCGGAATTCCTAGAAAATCGCAGTACTTTCAAAACCGTCTCTTTGATATCGAACCGATGTCCTTTGAGTGATATTTAAAAAGAAAGAAAAAAAGAGGGAGGTATGGAAGGAGTTACGTCGGGACTATAAGGAATCGGCTGAAGATGAACAAATATTACTATACAATGCTAATACTATAGTACTATACAATACTAATTTTATCAAATATTACTATACAATGTTCAAGGAATACGCCGGTGCATTATCGTCTAATCACCACTTGACCCAAAATGTGGCCGTTTTCATCATACAGCATCATGCCATTTTTCAATACTTGAACGTAGTATCCTTTCATGACTGCTTTAATCTTGGAGTATATTCGTGGCGCGCAAGAATAAAAAACAATAAATATCGTCTGCTTTTCTTCTTAACAATTTTGACTAGATTTCTTTGGCAATATCGAGTCAGAGGACTTATTTTTTGTAAAATTGGCGATAATTAAAATGAAACTTAAATAAAAATAAAATATTATTTCTCTTTACTAGGTGTATGCATAAGTTTTTTTTTTCCATTTTTTTATGTTTTTATGGTTTCTTATTCAAAATACTGGTCACTGGTTTCTACACATTTCACTCAAATTTCAGGTAATTTGTGAATACCATGCCATAAAAACTGCTTGTCTTTTTCGGCAAACCATTCGTCAGGCTGCTTTCCGAATTCCTCGAAATCGCTGAAGTGCTGTGAGCGCGTGTGAAGAGGTGATAGTCAGTTGGCACCCAGTCTGAGGAGTACACAGAAGGATGAGCAGAAGAGCAGAAGAGCAGAAGGATGTCCCATCCAAGCGATTTCACTGTGTTTTTACTGATTTGGCTGCGTGCGACGGCACGTTGTCGTGTAACAAAATCACGTTGCCATACTTCTGGCACATTCCGGTCGTTTCTCGATTAATGCGCGATTTACACATATCTTTTTTGACGATAGCGTTGTGTGTTAACGGTTTCATCGGGCTTCAAAAGTTCATAATACAAAATACCACTCTGGTCGCAGCAGACACAGAGTATGATCTCTTTGACGAAGAGATTTTGCCTTGGTATTGGAGGACAGGTGACAGCCACGATATTTTTCGTATCGGGTTTTCCAAATAAATCCATTTTTTGTCACCCATCACAATTCAATGCAAGACTAATTTCCTTTCGTGGCGCCGAAGTAGTATTTCGCAAGTGACGTTGCAATTTTCCTTTAGACGTTGATTTAATTCGTGTGGGCTTGTAAACGTCAGCTGATCGTTTCCTGTACCACATTTCATGCTTCTACGAATTGGTGGTGAGTTTGAGTAGGGCAATTTCTCCTCATCGCATTTTTCTTGTCTACGAGAGCGCTCACTGTCTTTCATATAGAAATACTAGTTTTGAATTGTCAAAACCATGTTTCATATGTCTTTATTGATAGAACGCGTCTACCATATATTTTTACCAGCAAATTATGACTTTCAACAGCCATTTGCTTTTGATTAACCAAGAAAAGCAAAGCGTGCCGCAAATACTCTTTTCAAAAATAAAACTCGACATGATTGATCAACTCGTTAAAACAAACACACTCGTTTTGGCGAATTCATCGTGGGTGTGTTTGTAGCTAAATGTCAGACGATCGAAATGACGTATGTGGCAAAGTAATATTGTGCGTATTTTAAACTTAAACCGGAAAAAATTATGCAAACGTCTGGTAGGTAGAATATACAGTTTATTTGTAAGTTGGGTAAAGTTGGATTGGCGGACTAAGGAATACTTATTATCGATAAAGATTGTTACCCCTATTTAGACACGGTTGAGACTTGAGGATTAAAGAGATCGCCAGAATAAGTTTTATCTAGGATATAACATTAGCTTACGAGTAAGAGAGCAAAGATCACATATGCATTTTAATTAATCCCGTCAATAAAGCAATCTCACATAAAAAAAAAAATTAGAGCTCCTTCGAGAGACACGAAGGCGAGTTTGGAACTCATTTACGTTATACGCCTGATACAAAGTGTAGCAGTTTCATGTAGTTTATTTCAAAACTTGCATAAAGCAACATCGGTTTGCATGATTCTAGAAACGTGCATAGCTGAAATATTTCACGCTTTACGAAATGGAAAATTGTGCATTGTCCGATATTTCGCATATGGTGTACGAAACAAGAGTTGAATAAATTTCTTATAAATTTTCCTCGGTTTCTTAAGATTTCCGATTTGATCAGGTCAGAAAAATATGGAATTCAAATGTTATATCTCATCCATATGTAAATCAATTCTATTCAGCTTAGCTACTCACTGCAAACAAACGTAAAAAAAAAAATCTCAAATTGGTGCAACGCCAGAAAAAGTTCAACATTTCCACGTCACTTTGAAAGCAACCTTTACCAAAATTTCCCAACTGAAAAGAGAAACAACCGAAATACAAATCTGAACTACTCATGCACCAGCGAATTATTGGGAAATGATAGACCGCCAAAATGATCATAATTGAAAAATAGATTACCAGGTCAAAGATGAATTTGAAGAGTTGAAATACTGAACTAGTTTTCCTCGCATTTCTCTCCATGTCCGGTTGTAGTATGTTTCGAAGCAATTGCAAATAATGAGGTCGAACAAATAAACTGCTAAAGATTAATTCTCCATAATTATCGCGTTGCCCACAATTCACTGGTTCTTCGTCTGGACAATAAGAACAATTTAAGACAACTTAAACTTTTTAACGAACATTAACCGGATTTTTGAACTAAGAAAAATTTCATACGTCAGTTGTTTAACCGAGAGCCATTTTAAATTCAAATTGACAGTTACACAACGATTTGACGCTTTCAGAATGTCTGCAAACTTATCTCGCAAATCGTGTTTTATTTGTTCTGCAAGATGTAGACATGATGGCTCCACATTTTCACTTGGTAGATTGATTGGGTGATAATTGTTGCGACCATCATCATATGTGTCTTGTTGATTCGAGTAAATTATGGAGAACCAGCACCGGCGTCGTGTGTGGTGAAAAATTGATGCCACCACGCTCAAAATGGAGATGGAAATGAGGTTAAGTCATTATGCGATCCTCAATCTGCTGCATCAGATATTTATCAAATTCAGATTATCTGCATATTTGCCAGGTGGATGATGAATTTTCTTATGATCTTGCCTGTGCGATTGCATAAACATTGATTTATGTATTATTTAATACGACTCAAATATTATTTACGAATATTGCTCAATACAATGGAATTCGTTGGGATAATTTAAATTGAAAATTATCTGCTTGCATAACGACCATAAACGGAGCAGACAGTATAAGAAATCGAATATCAATTGTAAACAATTACAATTCAGTTGGGTAAACGAAGTATGCTGAGTTTAATAATTACCACTCAAATTATAATGCAAGAGGATTTTGTTCTCTGCATCCAAAAAAAAAAAACGTACTTAAATCTCACAGCGCTTCATATATCGATGCTTATCGCGACTACCATCATACATTTGACCCATTCCTAGGCCATTCCATTATTCAAATACTTAATTAATTTCACTTAAGTTGTAAAGCAAACACGAAGAGCCCACGCAGCGTTTGTTTTATTGATTTTTCAACACCTACAAGTCATTTAAATCTATTACCAGCTATTCTTCGCCTCAAATGTTTAGAAATGTTCAAGATAATCAACTGCGTAGTCAGCACTCGATTTCCAAAAGGATAAAATTCATTAAACTGCAGGAAACCTGCACTTTTGCAGTGAAAGAATGGTGGCGCATTAACTGCTCGGTTCTGGTGGTCACTTTAAGTTTCCCTAAGCGTTGTATCCAGCTGTGAAATAAATATTAAATTATTTATCATTTACGATAAAAATGGAGGTACGTGCATGGAGTCGCATACATTGCATTCTAAATTCAATTTTCATATGCAATATTGGATATCATAGAGGTAGAAAAGGACAGCAGGACTCTTATAATTATAACTCTTAAATGAAACTGCGAGAAACGAACCCTCGATAATGGCATGAAATAGGAAGAAGTACTACTAAATGCTAATGCAAAGCAACAGGATTAGCAGTTTGGTGGATTTTAATATTGGGTTGTTGCATTGAAATTGTCGGTTTTGGACATAGTAAAATATGTAAATTTTTTAAATTAAATGTCATTTATTCAATCTGGGAAATAGTTACCACTGGCCTCTATGACTCATTGCCAACATGATGATAAACAATATATTCCTGTTTGGTAAAATTCTCTGTCTCGCCTATTGAAAAAATTTCGTAATGCTATTTCTAAGTCCTCGAGGTAGGTGAATTGTCATACTCGCATGAAGTTATCCAACGCGCGAAAAAGCTAAAAATTTGATGGCAAATTTCCGGGAGAATATGGTGGATATGGTAAAGTTTCCCAGCCAATTTGCTTTATTGTGTGCCTGGTGTATGCCGCTGTATGTGGTCGTGCATTATCCTGGAGGAACAAGACTCCCCTTCTTTTCACGAGTGCTGCATGCGTACGTCACAATTTCTGATGAACTTCTCTTAATTGCTGACTGTACACTTTAGCTGAAATGTTTTGGCCTGGTTGGAACAGATGGAACAGACACAAGATGCCCGTGTGATGCCGCCATACACACAACAAGGTCTTCCAGTGATGAAGGCTTGGCCTTGGGATACTTCCAGGCGGATTGTCTGGCGATAATCACTGAGACGTGCGTCGGCTATTGTCATACATAATCCATTTTGCATCCCTATACGCTGCCTTATGTTGTTATCGGCAAGTGGATGAGGAACCCACTGAACAAGCCGTCGTTTCTTTTCCAGACCTCGAAGATAGCGATTAATAGTGCTTATGTCAACGTCGAACTTTACGCTTAGTGCGTGGGAAGTTTGGCGGGGAACGTCCTCTATGTTGGCAAGAAGTTCCGTGTCATTTATTCGATATATCTCTCCAGGATGATCTTCGTCTTCAAGGCTGCCATCCCCGGTGTGGAATGTCGCATTACGTACGGACAGTACTTATTATAAAGAAGGGCATGATAGATCGCTTGGCAAGGGAGGGGAGATCTCTGGGACGCAATTCTTTCTAATCGCAATTCCTTCCTATCCATCCGCGGAGAAAGAGAGATTTCCCTTAGCCTGAAGGCACCGCTAAGCGATGATTAAAGAGGCCTAGTCGGAAGTAATGTGACAAACAGTTCCAGGCTAGGTTCTCGGTGTGACAGGGGAGGTGTTTAGTCGGTAATCCGGTAGCAGGGGAGTCCGACAAGCAGGGCGTGAATAGCCTTCACCTCCCAAACAAAAAAAATCCCCGGTGCGGAATCGGGCAAACCATCTTTGACCTGTACGTTCTGACACAATATCGTCGCCAAATGCGTTACATATCCTGCGGGTAGCCGTTACTGCAATTGTCTCTAATTTGAACTCGTAGTAGAGAGCACACCTTACTTTTACAGTTTCACTGACCATCTTTACACTTCAATATTTTCCAAAAGATTTAATACATTTGAGCTATACTCGACCTTTTGTAATGGCCACTGACATCCCTTTTCAGGTAGGCATACTGCAATAAAGAGGTTTACAGATGAGTCATTCCTAAACCGACACTTTCAATGCAACCACCCAATACTTTGTTCCAAATTTAGAGAGTAATAAGAACGTGTCGGCCATAAAACATTAATATGAAAAATTGTCTTTCACGTATAATATATTACACGTGTTCTGAGGTAATACGTAATTATGCTAATAATAAGTCCAATCACAACTAGCGTTGATGACAGCTTGACATTTCCGAAGCATACTATGCACTAAAGTTTTGATTGGTTTGAAGAGTAGCTTATCTCTCTGAAGAGCTTTTCTTTGAAGCTTTGAAGATATTTTCTCCGACGCTGCTGCTGCTGCTGCTCAATTTGATCAGATCTTTTCTTAACGACCGAATATTCCACGTCCAAATACGAGTATCTGCACCAGGTAGAGGTCCTGATGCTTCTTCAGTTCAACATTCTTTACCATTTCTCCTTAAAAATACTAAGTACTAAGCAACTGTTCAATAGTAGAAGATATTGATAATCTTTACCAGTGCAGAAAACAGCCTGAAATTTCCGGGGCGAGTTTTCAAAATTGATTTATCAAGGTTTTGTCGTATCCGAGGGATACTGAACCCCAAACTTGTCGAACTTCACGAAAGAACAGCTTTCAAATTAAAAAAAAAATTGTATTTGTTGTAGTTCTAGTTATATTACATCGCATGCGATGCTTGTCGTTCTGAACAATCTAGACTTAATTTTTCTGTTCAACTGAACGTTTGCCAGCCAGTTAAAAAGGCCTTACCAATATTGATCCAATCGTCCTAGGACTTCAAAATCTTTATTTTTTTGAAGTAGCCCCAAAGATGCACAAAGACTGAATGTTTGACTGTCCACTGGAGGCACTGATTTTGGATAGAATACCATGACCGTCGAATTCTTTTAAAACAAAAGCTTCAGGCCAACATTTCAAAATATTCCTCTCCTACGCAATATGCGCTTACTTCAGTTCTGCTTGTTCTTCACGCAAGGAAAAACTGGATTCAGAAAAAACAATGTCACAATGACTTTTACACCCATTATTTCCAAGGCTGGCCTCGGAAAAAGTTTGTCTTCCTTCAGAAATACTTGGAAGCAATATAATAGAATTGTTATTGTAGTTATAACCTGATGGGATTGCGTATTTATGACATTTTAAGGGTATTATTGTTATAATGTTATAAAATGTACTAAAAATTAACTATAAATAAAAAAAGGATGGAACAACAGTACGGCTTCAAATTATGTTTCGGAACGACGGAATTTGGTATAGAGATATTGGTCGTGAATTTCCAAGCGTGCAAAGATGAAAGTATTTGACAGTAGTAGAACCCTTTCAAAATTTTACGAACGAATCAAAAGTACGCTACTGTCTCTCACTGACTGGCTGTCGACGTCAAGAACCGTGAGCGTGAATTGCTGAATTTCGACGCTCAACTAAAGTGTGTGCATTATTGTACGTCGAATTGGCATTGATAAGAGTAGAGTGTTTCGAGTCCAACGCTTAAAGGATGTACTTTGAAGAAGAAATGATATAATTTGAAGTTTTCGCATAGATGTCATGGTTCCAAGATTGGTAAAGGTTTTTGCCTATTTCATTCCTATTCTTCGTATTCAGTTAAATAAACGTATCTTAAATTAAGATTCTGCAAATCCCATAAGTCCCGTTTCTGCAAATTTCTAGAAATCTGGTCGATTTTTCCACAATGTCTGCCTTCAGTTTGGCACTCCTGTAATAGTTTTTCCTTTCTGAGAAACCTCCTCCTTCTCCAGTTAAGATAACTCAATGATTATTCCCAAAAATATTCGCCATCACTAGGTCAGCAAAAAAACAATTTTTAAATTTTTTTTCGGCCCGATTCCTCTTTTGCAGACCACTGTTTTGACAGTATATTTTTGTTTCGGGGCTGTAGTGGCTTATTCAAGTTCCATCCATAGTTATCAATCGGCCTAAGTCGGATTTATTGCGCACAAAATGCGCCAACAGAGCGTTGGAAATGTTGATTCGAACACGTTTTTGGTCTAACGTGAGTAAAGTAAACGGTGCACGCAATGCCAGTACATCTTTTTCATATCTAAATCTTGATTTAATGTGTGGCAAGCACAATCTTTGGAAATTTACATAACCTCTGCTGCCCCTCTCACTTTAATTTGGCGGTCGTCTAACACCATTTGGTGAACTTTAACAATTTTAGCGTCAGAGATCGCGGTTTTTGGACGTCCCGAATATTCTATAACTCACAAGCTCTGAAGGCCGCGTTTAAACTCAGCTGCCCAAAATTTAAATGTGATAAATGATGGTGCAGAGGCCCATACATGGTCCAATTCATTTTCGATTTGCATAGGCGTATTGCCTTTCAAAACAAAACTTTAATAACGGCTCTATACTCAAGTTTGTCCATTTTCAAAAAAATTACTTACATCGTTCTACAAAAACGACAATCAACTAAACTTTGCTTCTCCAAAATGGCTGAAATGTTGGTGAGTAACTGTCAAAAGATGCACAACAATATTCACTAGCTTTTATTGACGAGTACTGCCATCTTTACGTTGTGGTGGTGGAAACTACCCTCGTTATCAAAGTCTTTTAAACAAATAATAATTATCAGGTAGTCTGAAAATGCCATTTAAGCACATCATTTGCAGCAATAAACAGTTTGATATTTAAATTTATCTAGCAAGGACCTGAGACAGTGTGCTTTAAAATGTTCCGACGTCATATATCCGTTTCGATGCACGCGCGAGGTTTATGATGGCTTTCGCAAGATAAATATGGACTACACAGTAAAAAATAAATAAAAATTAAACGGTATAAAAGGTATAATAGGATCCAGACTTGACTTTTCAAGATATACAACAATTAAGAAGTCCTTATGAAAAGTATTCTTTGAACACTTTTCAGCACAGATGTGTTAAGAGTATTTTTAAATGATACGCTGAAGCTTTCCTTTGAAATGAGTAAAATATCATTGAATTACTACAAAAATAGTGATTATTCCGAATAGTGTTTTTTTTTAAATAAAGCGTATTGCGTTTTATCAAAATGTTCAAATGCTTGAAACCTTTTAATTTGCAGACTTATGCAATTTGTATGACATATGCACATCCGTTAAATATTGCACATTAGTAAAACTAGTACAGAGTACAACGTGGGTTCCAAATTGGAAGAAAATTGGTGGAGTTTAGTTTTGAATCCTTGGTTTGAATTTCGTGAAACGACCTTACCAGCATCTTCCTGTAGTTTTAAGACAGGACTAACATTATTTTTTCGAACTTTTTTTCGGCAATATTATACGTTATATCATAAATCATATATTAAAAAAAATTACGACCTTGAAATTTTGTTGGCAATATGATGATCCTTTGAAATTTTGAAATTTTGGGGAGATTTTGAATAAACGCAAATATTTTTTATTGCCATAATTTTCCACGAGAAAAAAACTTATAATTTCTATTATGGATCGCATGGCCTTTTGCTTCGCAGCTAATTCCACTTTTTTTAAAAGCTGTCTTCTGTTATTGACGGGTTAGATTACCTTTTTGTTGTTTTATTTTATCGCAGATCTGTTCTTCGGACAAGTTCATATTTTTTTACACAAATGAAATGTTTTTATGGTGCAGGTCGCTCAGCACCAGAATACCGCCAATCCCTGGAGCGGCTTTCAACAACCTGCCTGTAAGCTGGCCGAAGTAACCGTGTATGAGCTTAAAATTTGTTCCAGTTCCAATAATAATTTTGGAACTGGTTCAAGTTTGACACAACTCATTGTGTCATTTGAGTTGTTTCTGTCATGTTGAGTTTTGTGGAGCCTTTTCCACTTCTGATCGATATATGAACGCCATAACATCAGAAATCGTTGAGTGTTTTCGCCTTGCAATTGAAGGAGATCGTCGGTTGAGTATGCGCAAACTAGCAATTGATCTTGAAACACCAAAAACTACTGTTTGAAGAATTTTAACCCGGAATTCGAAAATGACTCACATGTGTATAAAGAAAAGAAGGATTGGCTTTACGCTACAACAAAATTACCGTTAAGAGGACTTCAATTCTATTAATAATGCAACGCCTGGAATTAATGCGACCAAAAGTAATTTCGAAAACTGACTTCAAAGACTGTTCGAGGAAGTTTAATCACCGTTGGTAGTATGTTATTGAATTAAATGGCGACTTCGAAGAATGTCACTAACCAGACTTAGCTCTCATATCACGCCAATATGCATTAAACTATGCAAATGATTTGCAAAAAAGTTGAATTATATTCAAAAGTGAATAATTGTAATAAATGTGATGCGACTCTTTACGCGTCCTCAATTAAATGATAGTAAATTGTATCTTTACAGCTGTTGCATATGTGGTCAGGTCATACATTCGCTTTCATATGGAATAAATTCTTTTGATAAATTAACCGCGATCATCCAGTGTTTTCGAAAAAAAGTGGGCGTAATTTGAAAGTTATTGACTTTATTCATTTCGAAATTCTAACTGTTAATATCTTATAAATTATTAAATCACTTTTAATGTCTAAGAAAAAAAAACGTTTTCCTCTTTTGAAGTGTTTCATCATTCTCCAATAATCCAGCATATTATTTTAAAAGATTTGTTTGGAATGGCACGTGATTCAATTAATAACTTTTCTCATTTATATTCCAATATGACTTCAGGAAAAACAAACAATGCAGTTTAATTTATTGAGTACACAGAAACAAACTAAATTTTCAGTTTAAGTATGCAAATACATGCACGATTGAATGAAGATATGAATAAATTCTTTAAAAATTAATAATAATACATGAATAATCATTCAACATTTAATCAGATAGTCTCGATCTAGAAGTGTAAATCAATTTTTAACGCTTTTAAGATTACAAATGAACAAACCTGGAGGAAAGTTAGAGAAAGTATTCAGAAACGCTTAAAAATACATTTTTTTTTCGTTAGTTACATATGTACCCGAACAAATCTATTTATATTCCAATGAAAAAGTTCACCTAGCCTACTAGTACTACATACGTTCGATGTGTTATGCATCACGTGTGTGGCGAACGAAAGTGCTGGTACGATTTTTACCACTTCTTTTGTGATTGTTCCATTAAAAATTCAATTGCCCGCTAACGTATGCAGATCATTTGTGATGCCCACTCATGGTTCATTATCAGATCGATATAATTTGATCGAATTTTCTGAATGATATCAGTGAGTATGCAGTGAGTTTGTCATATTAAGAAAAAGCTTTTCGCTGGAATAATTTTTGAATAAAGGTTTTCAGTTCGAATTCAGGAAAAGACTCCTGGGAACACATCCACTATAAAAACAAATTGTTTAAAGGTGAATCGGACCTTCAAAATATCCTTCACTTCACTCAAAATATCCTTCATTCAAATCCTTCACCATCCTTGCATACCCTTGCGTGTGCTCTGTGCTTTACAATGGAACCTCTCATAACGAGCATACTTCGTTACAGAGTCTTACTCAAGAGATCGATGTAACACATTTTGGACACAATACTGCATTACATTAAGGTTGAAATACAATACCGCGAGACGACGATACGTGAGCGCGACGAGATTTTCGCTCATTGTCACGCAACGCATTCAATTTACAATGCACGCGATGCGGGGGAACATTAATGTTCATATGACAAATGTCAAATTGGTGACATTTTAAGTGAATTTTGCTGGAAATTGTTTTTGATTTTTAAAAGTTTTGAATTTGTAATGTTCTTTCGTTTAGCAAATAAAAACCTTAACTTAAAGATGCACGAAATTTTCATTCATAATACCCAATGTACTTAAAAAGTAATTAAAGAGTTTGAATTTCAAATTTTATTCAAGCGCCATATTGCATCTGACAAACGTCACGCACCTCGTTCCGAGAAATTTTCGTTTTTCCGAATATTTCCCGCCTCGCATCGACGCATCGCAATCATTGTACGATGTCGCATACAAATGCATGTTACGAAAAGTGCTTGACATTTGCTGCGAAACTCTCGTCGCGCTCACGTATCGTCGTCTCGCGGTATTGTATTTCGGCCTTTAAGGTACTGCACTCTGAGCTCACATTCAAACTTCAACCGACAGAATTTAATGTGTTAGATGTCCACGTTAGGTGTAAAATTAGTTTGATTATTTATAAGAAATTTGTAACACAATAACAAAAACTGGCAAAATTAATAAACATCCAAAAAAAACCCCTCCACCCATGTACAAACTTCAAAACAGCATAAATTTTTTAAGTCGAGTGGTCAACTTATCACAGACTAATTTCTCCCAAACGGAGATAAATCTCCTTAGTAAAGGCCCCAAATATCACCCCAACTTCAACCTGCAAAAAGTACAAGTAACACTTATATCTGAGGCTGAAGTAGCACTTTTTAACCAACCAGACCATTATAAAAAAAAGAGAATATCAAAAACATTAATATATAAAAACTGCTCCTCAAAATCTCAACTCAAACCTATCCTCCGCCATAGAATCAATTTCACTAAAAATTTAAAACAAAGATTTAATAGTTACGAAAGCTGATAAAGGCAATTCCACTGTTATTACAACAACAAAATCTTTGATTTTGTAGAAAAAGAAAATGTTACCATCTTAAATAAGGATCCCACAAATAAAATTCAAACTGCCTTGAAAGGTTTTCTCAAATCCACCAAGCACATTTTCCCCGAAAACGAGAAATTTCGACTGACAAAAATGAACCCGATGGGCCCAAAACTTTATGGACTAGTAAAAGTACATAAAGAGAATTACCCCATTAGACCAGTTGTCTCATTTATTAACAGCCCCTTGAGACAAATAGCAATCGCTATTAATAAAGTCTTTAAAGAAACTACTAACTTCAATGCATCCAACAGTATAAAAAAATCCACAGATCTGGTCAAAAAGTTGGCCAATCTTAATGTTCCAAATAATTACCCTCTTATCTCATTTGATATTACAAACATGTTTTCCAATATTCCATATAAAGATTCTCTTGATATAGCCAAGAATCTTTTGGCCTCCAAAAACATCGACCCGGTTTTAGAAACGGAAATTAGAACTTTACTAGAATTCTGTCTTAGTGAAAACTATTTTCAGTTTGAAAACACTTTCTATAGACAGAAAAAAGGGCTAGCTATGGGTTCCCCTCCGAGTCCGCTTATGGCAGACCTTTTTATGGATAATATTGAGGCCGCTGTTTTAAAATCGCAATTCGCAAACCATATTATCTTTTGGTATAGATACGTTGATGACATCCTTATTGGCTTTACAGGAAACAATGATCATCTCTCGCAGCTTCTAAATTTCTGCAACAATATACATCCCTTCATCTCCTTCACAGTTGAACAGGAAAATAATCGGAAAACTAATTTTCTGGATCTGACCATCACCAGGAATCTTTTTAACAGCCTAGAATTTAACATTTTTAGAAAGCCCACCATCTCGGATGCAACTATTCCAGTCGATTCATGTCACCCTTGGTCCCAAAAAATATTGGCTTATAGATCGATGGTTGACCGTGCGTTTTCCATACCTCTTTCTAAGGAACTTCTGAATACCGCAATTTCAACCATCAAAGAAATAGCAAACAAAAACGGTTTTCGAATCAGCTAATTGATCATTTTATTAATAAAAAACATAAGGAAGAAACAATTTATAAAATTTATCCGAAGATAGAAGAAACAATCCACAGGAAATTTGCACTTCTTTCATATTTTATATGAATATTATTCATATTTCTCGAATTTAGCTAATGAAAATATTCATATTGCTGCCAAGTCTAACCAAAAAATGTCCACCCTTTTCTACAATGCCAAACTTCCTGGAAACCAACCATGAATTCCCTTCAATTGAAAATTTACAGATCCTCCATAATTTAGCTAAGTCCTATAAACTCAATATTTTAGAAGCACTAGAAATTCATAAACACCTTAGAATTAATGATTTTACTGTCCTTAATGACCAAACCAATACATTCAAATCTTCCTTCTTTGATGCATTAGCATAATTACCTTCTTACTTTTTTCATTCATAACTTTAAAGGATATAAAAGGTAGACTTATGTCCAAAATTATTAATGCACTTGATAATGCTGAATAGTTCAATGAAACGCGTAGTGTGATAAAAAAAGATAAATATATTGATCTAAATAACAGCAAATTAATTGTTTTTTTATAAAAATTCTTGTTAAAGTCTTAATCGTTAAACCAAACAATTCTTCAAACGCTTCAAAATGTGACAATATTGTGTCCTATCATTACCATTGAGTGACGGCTGAAATACAATACTGCGTGACGGCGATACATGAGCGCGATGCGATTCTCCCTCGTCGTCACGCAACGCATTCAAATTACAATGCACGCGATGCGGGGGAACATTAATGTTCATATGACAAATGTCAAATTGGTGACATTTTAAGTGAATTTCGCTGGAAATTGTTTTTGATTTTTAAAAGTTTTGAATTTGTAATGTTCCTTCGTTTAGCAAATAAAAGCCTTAACTTAAAGATGCACGAAATTTTCATTCATAATACCCAATGTACTTAAAAAGTAATTAAGGAGTTTGAATTTCAAATTTCATTTAAGCGCCATATTGCATTTGACATACGTCACGCACATCGTTGCGAGGAATTTTCGTTTTTCCGAATATTTCCCTCCTCGCATCGCAATCATTGTACAATGTCGCATACAAATGCATGTTACGAAAACTGCTTGACATTTGCTGCGAGACTCTCGTCGCGCTCTCGTATCGCAGTCTCGCACCATCGTATTTCGGCCTTGAATTTGTAGCACGAATAGCTCCTTTTTATTATTGTGATGCTTCTCAATTCACGACACAAGACTTTCTCATGTTTTCAGCATTTGTTCTTATAGCGCTAGAAGATTGTTGCTCTGCTACTCTCTCCTCTTCCATTAATGAGCTTTTAGTCATAATTTCTTACTGTAAATCACGAGGTAACTCCATAAGCTCTTCGGCGGTCAACTCATGACTGTGCTCTTTCACAAGCTCCTCAACATCGTTGATGTTCACTTCGAGTTTCTCGATATGTCTAAATGACGTAAACTCGTCCGTAGGTACTGTACTGGACCAAACAATTCATTGATCCTGCCAGTGAAAATGTCACGTGTCAGCCAGACCTTCTTGATAGATCTGAACATCACATTTTGTCTGCTCTTATCGGCATTAAACTTATTAAAGGCTCGTTGGGTTTCTGAATGGTAAACAAGGAACGGTTTACTTTTCAAATCGCTACTTCCTTGAGCATATAATAGCAGCGAGAAACGGTCTTTCATCGGCTTGTGTCCTGGCATTGCATTCCCTACTGCTGTTATAAAGGTTTGTTTTGGTATTCTTTCCAGAAGAGAGCCATCTCCTCACAATTAAAAGCTTGTGGCGTCAGGTAACTCCTTTTATCCTTGAGATTCCTGAAGTCGCTGATGAAGTGCTCTGTTGCTTTTGTGACAGAGCCTATTGCTTCAGCGTGCCTCACAAGGCTGTTGTTGCTGGGTCTTCTCTTAAATTTCTGAAACCAAGCTTGACTTCTTTTGTATTGTGGGTCTTTCTTGGCAGTTGATGATCCTGGCGTTTTCTTAACGAAGTCAGCGAAAATGAACTCATACTGTTTGCAACGATTGGAATACTAAGATCTTCATCGTTCCTCAGCTCTCATACACACGATACAAACTATGCAAACGATACAAACTTGCTCTGGGTAATTGATGAATGAAACGAACGAATGAATATTCAATGAATATTTTCATTTCATTTTCAGTCACGAAAAATCCATGATTTTTCTTTTGGAAGTTACATCTGATATTCTCCTGTACTATAATTTTTACAATATCTTCGGTAAATTTTTGCTCAAAAACTTCTAAAGATGATAGATTTTTTAACTGTTTTATCATGATAGGTTGACATTGAAGTATTGCATTTCCTAGAATTTTTGACCAAGCAGGGCCCTCCTCATTTCGTTTCCTTAGTTTCTATGGCTGTTTTCCGTCGTTTCTTAGATACAAATTTTGTAGGGCAACTCATCTTCGAAATCCAATTGTGTGTCATTTGGAAAAGTCGCAACCTCACTTTGAAGATCATGCAGTAACATATCTGCGTGAAGATTGTCTAAATCAAGATCACCACTATCACTTTCATAAGATGGGTTTGGCGAACAATTCCATACTGTATTGTTTACATATTCTCGGTGCTCTGGAATATTTCAGGGTTCCGAAGTATCTTACGCGGATATTGAAGGACTACCTCAAAGACCAGAAGCTCGTCTATGACACATTGGGGGGTCCGCGAAGAAAAGAAGTGACATCAGGGGTGGCGCAAGGCTTAATTCTTGGCCCGGACCTATGGAATGTCTCGTATGACGAGCTTTTGAAGTTGCAGATACCGGAGGAGTCACGTTTGATTGGCTAGGCAGATGATGTGGCAGTACTAGTCACCAGACGTACTGTCGAACAGGCGCACTAAAACTGGGTGCGCTAATGCGTCGAGTGAACGAGTGGTTGACAGACCGCGGGTTTAGCCTAGCGCCTGAAAAGACCGAGGTTTTCGTACAGACCAAGATTCCAAAAATTCCCGTTCCCGGGTCGGAGAAACAATCATCGAGTCAAAAAAATCTATAAAATACGTTGGCTTGATGATTGATTCCAAAATGAGCTTCTTCGAGCAGATTCAAGTGACAGCAGATAAGGCTGCTGTGGGAGTGTCAGCTCGTAGTCGCCTTATGGCCAACACGGGGGTACCAACATCGAGTAAGAGACAACTGCTTATGAGTGCAATGGAGTCAGTGCTTTTGTACGGCTCCGAAGTCTGGGCTGACGGTCTTAGGAAGGAGTCGTACCGAAGGCGTTTCGCACAGGTATAGAGGCGAGGAGCTTTGCGGATTGCAGCTGCGTATCGCACTGTCTCTGAACCAGCAGTGCTATTTATCTTGAGGGTGGTTCCTGTTATGCTACTCGCGGAAGAAAGAAAGCGAGTGTACCTACGTGGATGGAGTTGGCCAGAGAAGTCGTCAGCCGAAAGGAAAATGGAACAACCCTAACTTTGTGGCAGCAATCATGGGTAAGTGAAAAACGAGGCAAATGGACGCCTCATCAGTGACTTGGAGCCGTGGTTCTGGCAGAATGCATGGTAAGACTGATTATTATCTGACGGAACTGCTCAGTGGCCACGGATATTTTCAGTCTTACCTGTATAAGATGGGAAAGTCGCCGTCCCAAGCTTGCTTCTTCTGCCCGGGGTAGACAGACGACGGCTGCCACTCGTTCTTTGCTTTCGTTCTTACGCGGATTTCGACTCATCTCTCGGAAAAAATAGGCTTGCTGTCTCCAGAAAAAGTATCTTGGAAAATTATGGGGTCAAAAGACAATTGGAACTGCGTGTCGCATTACGTACGACGTTACTCCTTATGAAGAAAGGCATCATGGACCGCTTGGGGGCGCAGACAGAAGGGGGATCTCTCTGACGGCAATCCTCTTTCTTCCCATCCATCCGTGCTGAAAGAGGGATTTCCCATACCCAGAAGGCCCCGCTAGGCGACGATTAATGTGGCCTAAGGATCAATGGGGCCTGAGGATTAATTATTAAGTAATGTGGCAAACAGTTCCAGGATAGTTTCTCGGTGCGACAGGGGAGGTGTTTAGTCGGTAGTCTGGTTGTCACCGCGAGTCAGATACTCAGGGCGTAAATAGCCTTTACCTCCCAACCATTATAAAAAGGGGTAAAAAATATATACATACATACATACTTTGCAGGACCTTAAAAAAAGATCAGCTTAACGAATTTATAGTGGAGCCCCATTTATATCTGCCAATATAAATCTGCATTCAATAAGTAAATACTTGAAGTTTTTTTATTCAAATATTCATACAAATAACCACAATACAAACGTCATCAAAACACAAAAAAAGACTAAAAAACGGTGCCATTCCAACTGAAAATCTTGCGTGAAACACAATATCTAAAATATTATGTTTTTCATATGACTGGATATCGTGTTAATCAATAAAAAAATTTTTTGAGCAAAAAAACAAAATCTCGGCGGTTCACGTAAAGTTGTCCAAAAATCGTCATTTTTTAGTAAATTTATGGCTTAAAAAATATATGAAAATGAAAATTATTAAGATGTTTGATATTCACGCGATACCCATGCATATTAGAAATAGGCTGTAAAAATTTCAAAAGGATCGATCGAGTAGCTTTTGAGAAAACATTGGCGCCGTATCAAAAAAAGTCGTTTCGAGAAAAACATGTTTAAAGTTTTTTCTACTAAAACATCTAAGAAAACTGATACTCACAGCATTTTTTTAGCGAAATTGCGATAACAGGTTCATATAGTATCCCTTCAGCTTCTTCAAACATTTCAGTTTGTTAATTTCTTTCTTGTATGAGGTTTTGCCTACCTTTTTGGATGATATTCGAGCTTCGGCGGTTGGCCATTTGTACGGGCGTGTCGTCGCGTCTGGACGCATAATTTATTATATTAAGGTTGTTGTTTTCTTGTGAAACATGCAGACATATACATTCTTTCATGTTTATAGAATGCATATAAGTGTATTGTATCATCTGTAATAAAGCAGAGAAACGAGAGAGAGAGATGGTACAGCTAAAACGTATTCCACACCGGCGAAAGCGGGCGAGGTGTGTCCGACGCGTTCCAAAGCGCTCTCAAAAACATCGAAATAAATATTGATATCATGCTTAGATCATTATTGAAGTACTTTGGTCTCGATTTATGCGAAAAAACCGTAAAAAAAATCGATTATTGGTTTTTGAGAAGTGAGTGTACTCCTTATATCACATATTCTTTATAATACCATTGTACTCAATTGGGTACATTTCAAAATAATCGTTAACTAATGAACTAAGTTAATGCAAATAATCAAAATAACTAATACATTTGAAAACTTCTAGAGCGAAATTTGTTTTCTTACTTCTGAATTTTTTTAGAAATTTACGGACGAAACTCGTTAGACCAATTCCATTTGTTTAATCTTTGTTCAGAAACGGTTCCAAGCAAACTGATGCTGATATGAAATTCAATATTTCGCTCAAAACATTCACTCTTTGTGTAATTAACGGTTCCGTTAGATAGCAGGATTATTTTTCTATCGATCAGTTAGAACATACATCTGTTTGTACTCTACTGAAATGAGGACATTGGAAACAAATGGATTAAGGAGTAAAATCTTTTTTTAGAGGGGTGGTTAGTTATCAATATAATATTGGCCCATATGAACTTGCTGATTTGCTGTTGTTTTAGTTTGATTCGTTCGTTAGTGAGAATAGATATGATTAAGAATACTGACTTTAATGTCTACCAATAGCTCTGCGTTTTGCTCTGCATAATTGCGGTGATGTTATGGTTGCGAAACGAAGTGTCAGCAAGAAGCGCAGGTTATATGAAAATGTTTGAAACTTCTTTGACATCGTTGTAAGTCTGTAGCAATAGGGAAACAAACATCTTTTTTCATTTCCTTCATTCTGCTGGTTTTCGGAGATTCAATTCGGTTGTACTCAGTGATTAATTTCAATTCTAATTTATGCAATTACAGATTCTTAAATGAATGGCATATGTGAAGCTGTTAATTCCTGCTCTTAGTTTGATGTCTTGGTTATTCTATGAAATTCAAAGAACTCCATTGTTCAATAGATTGCAAAATTTTCAAATTAACATCAAATCAAATGTACTTCGAGCATAATGCAAACGTTGGCTTCTTCGGTCATTTGATTGACCAGAATACAATAGGGCCTAAGAAAGATTGTCAAATTATATTTAGGCTCGCGTATCTGCAGAGAAATTAGTAAATGAAAATGGAAATTCCTTTATTTTTAGATGTTATTTATTTCCCAAATATGTCTCCATTGGTTCAAAAAAAAAAAATTGTATGTAGTCTCCGGGACCACATTTTCCTTCAACCTAGCCCAAATTACGTAACTCTTAGCATGATTTCTCAAAAATTCCATATAGGTTGCTTGTGTAGTTAGAAATCAGTGATATTAATCACATATGAATATGATTTGGCGAAACCAATGAAGATGAGGTGATGATAGACATCAAAAACGTTAAACGCGAAAGGTAGCAATCGTGTGGTTGCACTTAACAAACCAAGGTCGTCGTCTCGCCTACAATTTATGCAAAGAAAAAACTTAACTTTTAAACCTATGAAGATACAACTGCTATCATGTTAATTTATGTTTCTTCTTCAAAGCAGAATAAAATTAGCATTTTAACGACTAGAAGAAAGCTGTTTTAAACCAATGTGTGTGTTCATTCAAGACCGCATAGTTAAATATTCGGAGGAGGAATTCGATCGTAACCTGTTCTTTCTTCAAACCGAATATCTATTTACCTCTGAAATCAACACTAACAAAAGATTGTCCTTTCGTAATGCATTGTCGGATGCACCTAATTTTCCACTCTGAATAATTCAATTCCGAAAATATTCTCCCGAAAGACCTTGACGGTAATTTTATTGCTTTGATGATTTTAAATTCAGTGAAAAGGTGAAAAAAATAATTCGAAATACATATTTATAAATCTCGGAAATTTGTTTAATTTTATTTGAAAAATTCTTTTCGCATTTTATTAGCGGTTTGAGTTTTAATTTTCAAATGTTTTAATTTGATTAGTGGCTTGACTAATGCATGTAGTTATATGTTCATTTGAATATTTACATAAATTGATTTCAAAATCCAAACCAAATAATTCAAAGCGTTGATATTCGAAAGATAGCGAAAATTTCCTTTAAGGAAAATTTAAAGTTACTTGTGAATTTAATGAAATTCGACAACGTGTCCACCTAACCTTCGTTAGGATTCAAAAATTCTGTTTAGGAGTCTTGGCAACAAGTTTCATACAAATTATTTTTAATATTGACAATAATAACGATTCAAAGGAAAAACAACCAAGCCCGAATACTAAATTAATAGAAAAACTTCAATACAAACTCAAACTTCAAATACTGAACATCTTCCTGTCGTTCCTCAGAGGTTTCACTTTTCGGGAAAATACAAAGACTACAGTTTTTTTTTCAAATAATTCTTATATTCAATCGACATCAAGAGTTTGATGTGTCTTCTGTAAAAAAACCATAACCTACAGCAAAAGTAAAGAAAGCTTCACCAGCAAACCATTAAGCCCTACACGACTCCTGTTTACTGATAAAAAAACTGACCATTTTTCTAAAAACTTTTGATTTTGTGTGATCATTTCATCCTTCACAAGAAAAATTCATTAAAATGAAACTCAAATGTATTGAAAATTTATAAAAAGATGTTAATATAATCCAGGATTATTTCCAAGAAGCAGTCAAAGGCTTCCTAAACATTATAACATTTGACAAACGTCCAACATTTCATTGACATTTTTAACAATAAGCAAATTCGTATTGCATGACAAGGATTTTCCTTGAGTACGAGCATTTCCTTTAAATGAGTCGGCAAATATACGAGGTTGTTCAAAAAGTATCGCAAATTTGAATTTCTCCGGGCTACATATATTCGATTTTCGATATATTTGTGGCATTATGTTGATACTCATCTCCATCCCTTCGGTTGAAAAGTTCGGCCATTTTGAATCGTTTGGTTATTTTTGACAGCTATTTCGATTTAACGTGTTTACGATTGTCTTCGATTTTAGTCTATTCCAGTAATGGATCCAAGGATCTGTATCAAATTTTGTATGAAGTTTTTATTTTAGTTTTGTGGACCCATAATTAAATGGATGTTGACTGTGGTATATGGTGAACTAACTGTGAACGTTTCTTATAGAAGCTAGGTTTATCGTTAGAGGGAAGATGTCAACGACGAACAGCGTGCCAAACGTGCCAACGCCCGATCATGTCAACAAAATTCGAAAACATTGATATATTGAAGCAAGTAGTATTGTAACTAGTGTATCACTGTTAGAGAATTCGACGAGGACCTGAAAAAGTTTCTGAGGACCTAAATATATCATTTGGTTTATCGTGAAATTCGTCCAAAATTGTTAAATTTCGACCAAAAACAGCATCACATTAAAATTTGCAAAAGAGGTGTTGTCCGTGACGACCTGAATCTGCTTAAATGGTTCACAACTGGTGACAAATGATGGATTTATGGTCATAACGTGAAAACCAAAGCTCAGTCATCCCAACGGAAGCTGCCTTACGAGCCAAGACCGAAAAAGGGTGCCAATTTCGGTCGAATGTGAACGTTTTCAATTTTACTGCTTCCCTCGATTGTAAGGGAATGATTAATCATGAGTTATTTTCACAGGGTAGAATGGTCAAGAAGGAATTTACCCTGCAAACAATACACAATTTGCGCATAGCAATCCGCCGAAAACGCAAGGATTTATGGAAGAGCGAAAATTTCTTTTTGCACCATGATTAGGCTCCTGCTCACATATCATTGTTCTTGCGCGAATTTTCAAAAATAATACTCTAATGATGCTACAGTCAACGTCTACTACAGGCCTGGTTACTTGTGACCCTATATTGTTCCCGCAACTGGAAAGGCTCATGAAAGGATGACGTTACGCTGCGATTGAGGAGATGAAAACAGCATGAAAGAAGAAGCTGAACAAGTTCACAGAAAATGATTTTTTGAGCTTTTCCAGGATTGGAAAAAGAAACGTTTGTACAAGTGTATAACATCTGGTGGGGATTGCTTTCAAGAGGAGAAAATAGATATTGATGAACAAACAAATAATTTTTAAAAATAAAAAAATCCTTTCAGTCATTGCCTGATTTCATGTTCTCTCTCCTTTAAGCAATGCAATATAAAAGTTTCATACATCGTATACAAGCTTTCCACTCAGTATTTTGGTTTGTGATGAAAGCCAACTGTCACTCTCATGTTTGGTGATAATGACAATTAGTTTTCGTCATGCTGTCAACGCTTGCGTCAAGCTATTTTGAAAGTATATATATCTTAAAAAAAAATTGTGTTAAAAATGCATAAAATGAGAGCAGTATAATTGTTTTTCTCGGTGGACTCAATTTATTTTCATTTCTTACCATAGACCTGAAAGCCTGCTGTCAGGTCTAGGTAAGTGTCTTTCATGGTTTTCCATGTAACATAACTTTAAACGTGTTTTTCTCAAAACAAAGTTTTTTAATCTCTTGTTGATAGAATCTCAGAAAGTGTTGATTTTAATTTTGATTTTAAGTTATTTTAGTCAAAAAGAAAGAGAACGAAAAGTAAAAAATCACAAATATAGCATTTTTTCACAGCGCTTAAAATAGATAGACCTCTTGAAAACTAAGAGGACCTCTATGAACTAAGAACTAAGAGGAAAACTAAGAGGACCTTAATAACCTCAGCTTCGTCCTTTGTAAGATAATTTTAATCAAACGTCTATTCTTGTGAGCTATGTGTGCGGAGGCAGTTCTTGTTTGTGGCGGACCAATTGTATTGTTTAGAGAAACCTAGTAGACATTATGACTTGAACAAGGAAAATTCCCAACCTGATTTTCCCCCGATATTTATCAACGAAACAGTGTTATGCCAAACGCGAGTTTTTTGGAGATATTTACGATAGTTGTAATAATCGATGGCATGTAGAATGGAAAAAAAATCCAGTGGTGGACCCTTATTCAGGATCATGGGCTTTAAGATGAGTTAGAACCGCGTTATTTCGAGATCAAAGATACACGAGGCGTTCACTTGCACAGTTTCTCGTCCCTTGTTGATTATTTCGAAGGCACTTGATACAAATACGTAAATTCGCAGTCTGGAATTCGAAGTATATATCTAAATGTGCCTGAAAAGACTTCAAGCCGAACTTCTTGCTTAGGTAGTGAGAGATCAAGCCACTGTTCCATCAAGAACCGTACAAAGGTATTTTGCTTTTTGTCCACCTTACCATGCTGTCTATGAGGACACGTTTCGACTATTTTTCGCTTTCATCAGCTCGTTCTTGTATTTAATATGATATAAAATAAGAAATAATACAAGAAAGTTCTTTCAATATATACCAGGTGTATGTATAAGCTTTTTCCGGTTTTTTCGGCAAAAATACGTAATTTTCTAGGGAAAATATTTTTATCTATTCAATGTACTGACCATCGGGTTTCTGCCTAATTCACCCATTTTTTGGGTAATTTATGAATACCATACAAGAAAAACTGCTTGTCTGTTGTGGCAAACCATTCGTCAAGCCACTTTCCAACTTCTTCGAAGTAGTGCTCTACGATCGCGTACCTCATTAATGCGAAAAGGTGATAGTCAGCGCGTGATATTTTGGGGTCTACGGCGGGCGTAGAAGGATGTCCCATCCAAGCGATTTCACTCTGTCTGTCGATAGTTTTGCTGTGTGCCACTGCGCGTTGTCGTGTAACAAATTCACTTTGCCCTTGTCTTCTGATCCGTCCCGGTCGATTGTTGACGATAATATTGTGTATTAACGGTTTCGCCGGTCGCTTGTCATTTAGTGGCGTCCTCAAATCTATTGCTATCTTATTGTTAATCTATATTAAATCATTAATTCGTGAGCAACTGGTGAACTTTTTAAATCCTTCCCGAATAACACTCGTACTTAAAAAGTAATAAAGGGGTTTGAATTTCAAATTTCATTTAAGCGCCATATTGCATTTCACAAACGTCACGAATATTTCCCACCTTGCATCGACGTATCGCAATCATTGTACGATGTCGCATACAAATGCATGTTACGAAAACTGCTTGACATTTGCTGCGAGACTCTCGTCGCGCTCTCGTATCGCAGTCTCGCAGTATTATCAAGCTATAGTTAAGACGCCGTTTCAACTCCTAAAACGTTTGCGTGGCTCTGTTTCACGCTACCAGGTAATGTAATGATAATAGGTCTAGTCGGTGGCTTTTCTCGTGTGAATAGGAGCCACCTTTTCGTTTGGTGTTCTAAATGTTGAAGTTTCAATACCCGAACTCTGCCGAGTTTGCTCCTATTTGGCTATGACTGACTTGATCGGACTTCCCCTAATGATAATTTATGATGACACCTTTTTTGCTTTTCCAGGGCATGCTTAGCCTTTCCAGGGCAGCGTCCAGAGATACTAAAGATGTCTTCAGATATACCGCCGCGGTAGATCGGAATCAGATGTCCTGACCTCGGTCTCATCCCTCTGAAGTTGCTTGCGTGAGTTTTACTTGACAGGTGTTCTTCGCAGGAAAGGTTGTGATTTACCTTAAAGATGTTCTAGTGGTCCTTTTTCAAGATAACTTGCAGTTTTATTGATAGCTACTCCTTAACGTTGTCAATTTTCAGGTTGGTCATCAGTATCGCCACTTCGTGTGTTTGGATCGCGGTTCGCCAAAAGACCGCCTGATTTATTCCCAAAGGAATATATATTTCCCCAGTCTTAACTCATTTTTCATTCAAAATGACTTTCAACGCGTAATCGGCTAGGAAACAAAGTGCATAGATATAAGCTGCTAATTCCTAAGCATTCAGCTCAATACATTGACATCCAACAAATCAATTTTGCAAGTACGCGTCCTTCTCGCTTACTGCAATAATTGCATTCTCTTTATACTTCGTAATCGGCTCATTTCCACGTTAAATCAATACTTCGCAGACATGACTATTGGACTTGGAAAAGTTCACAAGTGGAAAGTTTCCGATAAAACCAGAAGGAATTTTCTCAACGTGTTCTGAAAGGGAAGTTAATTGTATTTGTGTTCAGCTAATTCAGGAAATTATTTTTGGTTAATTTGTGTTTGAAATTGATTTTGAATAATACTCCATAACAAATGTTCAAGCTTAGCCGTGAAATTAGTCATAATTACACTGAAAACCATGCATGCAAATGTTATGATATCGACTCAGACTAGTGCGGAAGAAGACGGAAAAGTTATGACTGTAAGTAGTAAACCACATTATTCAGTTAATCTTCTAACAACTCGTCTCGGTATGTGTAGTGAATATGTTAACACTTTTGGATATCGATGTATTTTGTGTCCGCTATTGCAAAGATAACGGTTTGATAGTCATTGGAACATTTCTATCTTCTTAGAAAAGCTCTCGTACCACCAAAATCATTTTGGAAGTGTAAACAAGTGTGTTCTATCGGGTAGGATGAACTTAAAACCAACCGTCAACTTGATTACCTTTTCTGGGAGCTGTCATGTTTCAAGGACTCTTGAAGTCACTTAAAAATTTTGAATTTTAAACAGAAGTGGTGCAAATCATGTTTTGACTCCGCAAATAATCGTTCAGCCTTTGAAATATCTTATTCTGTGTACAAAATGAGCGTATTCAAAAATTTAAATGACCAAGTGTGAAAAAAAACTGTTGCTAGTTAGTGGAATTCAAGATGTTTGTCAAGTAGACGAAATATGTGATAAATAGACACAAAGGAGCGCCTCAAGTGACAATACAATGCTCAATTCATGTGCAAATCCAATAGGTTTTTGCAATCAGCAGCAATGCATATATTTTATAGTATAGCATCGAATGTAAATAAATAATTGAATGAAAACGAATATTACTGCTGAATTGGAAATTTTATTCACAAAAGAGCCCAAAAGAGTAGAGTACACTCATACTATGAGAACAGTGAATACCGCGGGCTTAAAAGCAACTCTTTTGATATCACTAGTAGCTTGATAGTATGTCACATTGTATCCTTGATTAGACATAGTTCGCAAGAGGAGCTTAAGACCACTTGCGAAATGTCAATGAAATAAAATATTTAGCCGATATTTTCGCTATACACAACGCGCCTACACTAGGGTGATTTGTGATTTGCATTGTCATATGTTCAGTAGGGCTAATGCCCTACTATTAATCCTCTAACATTTTGTTTTCATACACAATGACTCACATAGACTTGTAATCCAGATCAATTACTCGCACATACACTAAGGCACATAAACGATCACTCCATTCAGCTGAGCAATTTAATTTACAAGCTCTCTATCTTGAAAAGCTCGCTTTATTAGCTACGTGGTATGTTTTCTTTCTGCTTCATGATGCCCCTTCGAATTGTGAGCACTTTCCAGATGTAACGCTATAATTGGAATAAAATTTGAATAAAATTATGAAATTGATTAAAAAAAAAATAATATAAGTAGATAAAAACTGAAGAAATTGTGATGGATGTAATTTTTGAAAGAATTTTAATGTACATCTCATCACATCTTCGTCTTTATATCCTAACTTGAACCAGTTGCCGCCCCTTCCATTTCAACATCAATGTATCTAGCAATATTGATCCGATCCCGAAAAGTAAGTGTTTGTTGGATGTTCAGTTGAATGCCAGGAATTACGCTCTACTACTGTCTATAATATTGACCACTGGAGGATTATATAAAACACAGCACAACACGAACCAAAATCAAATTTTAACTTGGAAAAATAGAAGAAGAGCTACTTTGCTCTTTAAACAAAAAATAAAACATCCATGATTTACATTGGAAGTGAAAAGTTTGTATACCTCCAATACTTCCCACTACAGAAGTGAAAGTTCCTTATGTAACAAATGATAAGTGAAATAGTTTTAAATAGAGTAACTTGCGTAACAATACTTGCATAACTTGCCCGAACTGCCGCCATAGACCCGTGAACAAACCCTACCATCCTGGAATCCTGGCGAATATAAGTAATGAGTATAGACAGCACTAGGCTTAAGTGTTTTCCTATTCATTAAAATTTAACTTTTGAACTATTGATGAACAACCCAAAGAAAGACGAAATCACCTGTAAAACACTTTAAAAAATCAGTATATAAAAAGAAAATAAACATTTCTCGTTTCGTTTAGGCTTTGAAAAAAAGGATCAATACTTCCTAGGATCTCCTCGAACTTTTACAGCTACATCTTATCTTCTAGGCATGCAGTTGACAAGGTTTTGAGTAAAATCAGAAGCAAGATTTCCCCATTCTTCTGCCAATTAAACCCGGAAATATTTTTAACATGTAATAATAAATTCTGGTGGTTTTCTCCAAAACTTCTAGATTTGACATTGGGGAGGTAAGTGTCAGTACTTAAGAGTATTATAAAACAGCCGTTCTACCACTATCTTCGCTGTACGCTTTAAATCATTATCCTTTTGGAAGACCCAAGTTCAGTATGCCCAAGGGGTTTCAGATCCAATTTTCGCACACTAAATTCTAAATTTATTTTTTAGAATCTGAAGATAATCCTTGCTTTTCATTGTTCACTCAATAGAAACATGATTTATACCCAAAACGCCGGTCGACACGTATCCCCAAACCTCCATGTTTTTTTCTTTCTAACTAGACGAAGACCTAAACGAACGAATAACTAGAAATAAGGTTTTGGGGAAGGAGCTCAGTCTTTGATGATGTCCAAACCTCATCTCTCGTTTTTTTATCAAAATATCTCGAATTTACTTTCATCGGTGAAAATGACATTATTCCAAAATTTTTGAGGAGTTTTTCATTGAAATTCGGAGAAATTCAATGGTTGAATACGATTAGCAGTGAGATGCATGGTTTCTGCCTGGTTACTCTTCCGTGCAATCCATTGGTACTTACTGGGTTATCGCGTTCTTCAGACACATCTTGAGCTATTCTTACTGCACTGGACCTCAGGATCTTACCCACTTGCCTCCCTATTTTCGTACTTCAGCTTTCGTTATAAGGAGGACGGCCGGGGTGTGGTTTAGTCTTCGTATTTCCTGTCAAGTTGTACCTCTCGATAATTTTATGCACTGATGCACGACTTTTATTAATAATTTTAGGGATATCCTTCAGAGACTTTGAATTTTCTCGATGCTGCACGATTAAATTTTGCATGTCTACCGAAAGACTTTTCCTCTCACCATTATTACTGTTTAAACGTACCTCTCACGAAACTTGTACTGCGAAGTGAACAAATGAACACAATATGAGCGATGCGTTGAAAAAATTTCGGAACGTTAATCAAACTTAACGCAATTAACCGTTATATTTTCAAATCAAGTGCCCTGTATAAGCCGTTAGATTGACTTTGATTTAGCCGTTTGATTGAGTCTTTTTCAAATTTAATTATAATAATAATAATAATAATAATAATAATAATAATAATTATTATTATTATTATTATTATTATATTATTATTATGATTTTTATTATGATTATTATTATTATTTTTATTATTATTATTATTATTATTATTATTATTATTATAATTATTATTATTATTATCATTATTATTATTGTTATTATTATTATTATTATTATTATTATTATTATTATTATTATTATTATTATTATTATTATTATTATTATTATTATTATAAGACACTTAAGTATGAGCTTTATTTGTGTCTCAAAATCTTTCACTTACCATTTGCTATTCAGAAAACTTTCACCTCTGTAGTGATGAATATTAGTTGTAAACAAACTTATATATATATATATGTATATATACATATATATATACATCTATGTACATAATAAATAATATGTATTTTGCAGGAAATTTAACTTTTACATTTGGTATAAAGTGGGTTCTTCTCATTGTTCGCTATGGAAGTCATCTTCGATGACCGACAATATGTATTTCCCCTTGACCAGGTCTCTATTTAGCCTAGTAACTACCTATTATCGTTTCTTTTTTTTTAAATTAACTTGACTATTTTGAAATTCGGTATAAGATTAGAATTGAATACTACAAAGAGCTTCCAATTACTTCGGGAGTTTATAGCTTTAAAGCACTTTATCTTCTAGCTAAAGTGAAGGAATCTGGGTGTTTGCTACTTCTTTGCTTTTCGACATGTTGCAAAGCCGTGGAAACCAGCCTAAGACTTCAGCGGATATTAAGGAGAATCTTGTTCAAGCAACTGTAAAGCAAATTTTGTCAAAATTAATGATAGATGTGCTTGTAAAAGCTGGAATAAGCCCGTTGAAGTTTGCCCAAAAACCAGGCCTGTTGTTAAGAGTCAAACCTCACCACTTCTGCAACGAGATATCGAGCATTCTCATGCAATAAAATTCCTTTATCGTTTATATATATTAAGGACGTTATATTAAGGACGTTTTTCTTCGGATATTCGGCTTAAATGCATCAATTACGTTCGAACCAGTGGTTGTTTCAGACGATTTTAGAAGCTCATAATATACTACGCTAAGCTGTTTCCACCAAATACAAAACATGACCTTGGAGCCATGAATATCATATCGAATTATCGACGTGGATGCATAGTCGGATAATCCCCATGACCCCATGATTGATAATCGCCATGATTACCATAGTGAACCTATTTTTCGTACTCGGTCAAAATACGGTGCATAAATCAGCCTTTTGAGCTGTTGCTCACTAGCAAACAACTGGCCTTTAACATCTTTCGGCTTTAATTCATGCTGTACGAATTGTCCTTACTTCTAGAGCATTCCCATGTCTTTCAGGCGTTTCGATACTGCTTTATGAGTTACTCCCAATGATGCTGCCAAACATTTTTGACTTTTTAATGAGCCTGATAAATGATTAAATGGTGATTTTTTTATCCTCGGAACATTCCGTCGCTCCCTGTCACTTCTTTTGTTTCGTCCACATACTCGTTTCGACGGTATACCATCTTTAGAATAATTTTCCGTCCACACGGAACAGCAACGGAGAACGACAAAAAAAAATTCCATCCCCACCAGATGACAACATTTCAGCGAAACGGTTAAAAATTGCCCCCAACTGAACATCTTCAAAAACTTTCTCCCTTCAACAACTATGCCGGTCTTGGACAACAAACTCTCTGTTCTAAGAGCGTTGAAACCACCACGAAATATTCTCCCGCTCATATTCGATAAGCCTGATCCGCAGTTTTCAAAGAACTATAATCAAAAAGTAAAACTTCTAAAAATATGACGAGGATTTGGCTTGTAATTTGACATTCGACTTATAATCTGACATTTATTTATAATCTGACATTTTGTATTGAAAATAACTTAAAGATCCAAATAAAAATCAATTCCTAAAAATGCGAAATTATTAATTTATCTGCTTCAATCAATACTTGCTTCTATTGACACCTATATGAAAACTACAAAAGCAAAGTTACAAAGTTGTTCATCTGATATTAAGCTCGTAAAAGTTTGCTACTAGGAAGCGCCAGAAACGGAGGGCTGAATTCGGACGTTGAAAAACTTGATAATAGACACTTGACAATTCATTCCTATGTTAACACAAGAAAATTTATCGAAATCGGTGAATCGGAGATTTTGGATCGTATTACAGGTCAGGGCAATTGTAAACTATGGATTCCTAGTAAGTAATAAAAACAAAACCCGAAAAAATTGTACTTTATTGTTGCCTAGCGACTTGTTTTACAAGAAAAAAACTTTTTTCCATATTTTCAGTTCCTAGCAGGTAGAATTTCTTTTAAGGTCGAGGGGTTTTCAAAATAACCATGACCTAGTTTCAAGGTCCGGGTGCTTTTCATTTGTGCAGTCTCTGTAGAAGGTCTTTGATTTCTTATACGTCTTAGTTATGATAAGTTCATTTAATTTTCTCAATTTGCTATCCATCTCGTCGAGGTTCACATACTTAAAGGTATTTTTCTGAAACTTTGGCTTTTGCGAGTCTACAAAGGGCGCCGCTATTCCGGCTCTTTCATATTTTATGCCCTCTTGACCGTGTACGGATGACACAACTACCTTATTTCGGACATACTGGAGCGTACGGACAAAAGTGTTTTTGGCTGTTTCTAGGCTCTGCAGGAAATGCTCTCATTTTTATTTTCGAAACCAGATGAAGACGGTTTTTATTTTCGTTTGTCAACTAGTTGCCTTTCCTTCGTAGCCTAAAATTGTTCACATTCCGTTCGTAGTATAGAATCACCCGCACTCTTCTTGGACATGATCCTCCCTGCTGATTATGATTTATTGATTATTCCCCGTATGAAGTCATCAGGATTGTATTCCCTTGTTGGAGTTGTGCCTGTGTTGTCCTTTTTTGCCTGCTTGCAAAAGTGCTGCTTTTGCCTGTCTGCAAAGTTTTTTCAACATCATCTTCTTTGTTTAATCCTTTGGTGACACTGACATAAGCCAGGTGTACGTGGAAAGCTTGCCAATCAGTTTTTATCTTGCTCCTAATACGTTTCTCTATGAAGATGTCCTCTTTCAAAAAGTGTTTCAGTTCAAAGATCTGTTGACAGCTCGTTGAGGACATTTATTCGTATATTGGAGTGAAATTCACGGGAAGTCTAAAGTCTACGATGCTTGTGTCAAAGTATAAATGATCATTGGGTAAGGGCCGGGTTGTACTTGTGGTAGCGATGATTTTTTTCAGCTCGATTGTTGCTTGATTACCTGTCAGAGGACCCGAACGCCTATGATATCTTTAATCTATCTTTCCTGTATGCATTGCTAGTTTGGGAAGTAAAGACGCGCTGCAGACTTCAAAAACGTTTTCTTGGTTAGGATTTTTTAAATTTAGTAACAGATTAAATTACCTGAACTCTCCAGTTCGTTGAAAGAAAAAATCAGCATTCCACGGTTACCAGTTTTCGCCATCATCGCTAGAATCTTCAGTTGAAAATCTGATTGAATGTTGGTGAAAAGCAGTCCCATGGCTGGTGGTGTGAATATTTGTGTGTGGGTGTGTGTTTGATAGTGTTTATTTGTTTAATGTGTATCCTAATGTTTCAATGTGCTCGCGCCATTCATTATTGCTGTTAAAGTGTGGTTTCTTCTCATCTCAGCCATACTAAATTATTTTTGAACGAGCACTTGTTTATTCATTTAACGTTCGTCCGTTGATTTTTTTCTGTTTATATATTTTCATGTTTCCGAGTGCGTTTAATTGTCATCCTTTATGACGTACACGTAATACCGTTACTGTTTTCTTAGTGCGAGCTGCTATATATTTCTTATTAAATAAGTTGTTTGCAAAGTTGGATTCAAGCTTTGTGTTGCGCTTTCGTATCTTCTTGTTACAACCCCTTTTAATGTTCGCAAAATCTTGTTTTTATTTAAAAGCCTGATTGGCTGATGCTACAACATTGGCATACCCTGGCTTATTTACGTAGACCAGACCATGTTGGGATTATGCGTAAACTTTCCTCAAAATCACTTCATATTTTGAAGGCTGATCATGTATTTCTGGATCAATGTTGTTAATGTTTGGCTGAGTTTCCCCGGGTATGACAATGATATCCTTTTTTATTGTATCTGAATCTTCTGTTCAGTGCTTTTTAATTATTTGAAGTTGCTACTTACCTCGTGTGCCAGATCCTACTGTGCTATAATAACTTTCCAATATGGACATTCAAGGATGCGTTCTTGACAAATTCCTATTGTCCTCTGGTCACGAATGAGCTCAAATGACTTAATTTGGCACATACTTTGTTATTATGTGCCATGTTTTAAAAGAACAGTAGTAAAAAAAAGGGTTAAGGCTTGTCCAATGATCAGGTTGAACTATTAAACGTGATTTAACCAAAAAAAGGCTTTGTCTCCTTGTTTTGGTGAGTGACATGGATCACATTTCGCGTACTTGAAGGGTGGGTTGGCTTGGTATCGGCTCATATAACCTGACTTAACTGTCTAAACGGAGATTACCAGGGTTGCTTTTTATGCAGAGATGGATCTATTTGAGGATCGCAAAGACCATTGGACTATTTTCCACCAGTTGAATCAAAAAATTTTCAAAGTAAAAAAAAAAATGGACTAAGAACAAGTTCTGATGTTAAGAAGCAAAAAAGCTGTAGTCGTTTGATAGTTACTTTAGTATGTTGCACATTATTTTGTTGCAATTATTTTTGCGCATCGAAAAATTTATTTTACGAAAATAATTTTCCTTTCCCAAACTTACTTAATTTTCCGCGAATCGGCAATGAATATTTGTTTAAAACCGACCGATAATATACTTCCGGGATATTGTGCGTTTTGGAAAACCTATTAAACCCTTGATATTTCATTTTACCACTTTATCTGACCCATGAAGGTCATAGGCCAAACTTTGTGCATATATGACCAACCAACGGTTCAAGGTAAAAGCCCAACATATAATCTCGGACTTATTTGCGAAATAATCGCAAACTTGCTAAATTTGAGATTTTTCCGTTGCAAAATGCTTTGCCAAAAAATTTAATGCAAGTCTTTCATTGCGCATTCTCTTACGATCTAGTGATTTATGATACCAGGATGGATAGAAAGATAAATAGATAGAAGTCCATAAATTCGCGATTCCGCGAAATTTGCGATCGCCTTCAACTTGATCAAATAACTGAGTCAACTTTATGGAGCTTTAAGGTGCAGAATAGTGCAATGCCCCTTGAATTGTGCAAAACGGATACTTACATGTATCTTGGGGGGCAATTGTTTATTTGATTTCTGCCAAGCAGAATTATTCGCGATTTAACGACCAACGGAACAGATACCACATGCAATTGCAATGGCCGCGATGGCCTTGTTTTATGGAAGAAGTATTTAAGAGCATTTTTATCGCTCTTGCAAGGTTGTTAAGATTAATGGGTTATGGGTTTGATGTTTCATGTATTTTCAACTAAATTTTCATGCATTTTTTTTTTTTATTATTTTTACCGCCAATAGGTGGATTCAGATATGGTTGTAGCGAAGTTAGCAAAATAGCGTTTTGTGCAAATTTATTTAAATTTCCTTAGCATCTTGGTTTTGTGTCTGCAACGATTTACGACTGAACTCTGCACGTATATTAAATCGAGCAATAAACTTATCCAGACAGTGCAATTTAATCCTAATGGAAAGGAGATAGGAATTCTGGGTTTAAGCATTTCAATAGAGTCGAAATAATAAACACAAATCGTTTTTTCATAATAAATTGCAATCGCTGGAATTTCTACGTTAGGTAATTTTCGAATGTGTAAACACCCAAACGAAGATAGAATGATAATTTTAATTAACTTACGAGAATACTGAGTGGTATTTTGAATTTCGAACGATAATATTCAAACGCAAGGATATTAATCGAAATTTCTAACGAAATACCATTTTGGAAAACCAGAGTTTATCCTCTGAGCCGTAATGCTACTGGAATTGTCCCCCACTTATAATTTCACGCATCGGGATAAATGACACTTTTGGTTTTGATAGTTTTTATTCTGTTCTTATATTTTGTTTTGGTTTTTATAGTTTACACTTATAGATAGTATAAGTACGTCATGGCTTGGGATTTGTGAAGGCAAAAAGAATTGTCTAAACTTAGCGAATAATAACGAACCTTGGAACGTGCTTTTTCGCAAGTACAGGGTAATAAAATAAATATTTGGAGAACTTCTTTTTTCGGGATGACTTTACCGCGCAAGTAAGAAATTTATGAAGTTCGTATTTTCGTTTCCGCAGGCCAAAATTACTTTACTTGTTGCTTGGGTCTGCCGGGCCTTGGTTGCTTGTTTGTTTGTATTATACAGACAAAAGAAAAGACAAAGACTAGCCATAGAAGAATAACTAGAAATCTACAAACACAGAAAAACACACTGAAAAATAATTGACGAATAACTAGTGACCAACTCCGATACAATTTTCTCAGTTCTAGACCCAATCCTTTCCAGAAAAAGAGAACACGACGTACTCGACTATGAAAATCCCACAAGCCCGAAAAGACTCAAATACAATGATTTTAATTAATGATTATTAACATAACTAACCCGACTCATCACTCCACCCGACTTTTCCAAAAAAATTGAATCTATGAAAAGCTGCACATCGCGAGAAGGTCCTCTAAACGAGCCGAAGATGGATGCAATGCATACAGTCGTATGATAATGTAGGATATGATAATTGTAGGAAGGAACATTGATTGGAAAACAACAGCCAGACATATAACATAAGAACAACAGTTTAGTGCTTTCAATGATTCCCATAATTAGAATCTTTCGTAAACTATGCAGGGAAAATCCACCATTAAAATATTTCGCATAAGGGCTACGTTGTAAAAATAAATAATAATTTTAGAAGACTAATAGTTTTTGCGTGTTGTGTTGATTCAGTGATGATTATTAGTAAGGAAAAACAAATAAACAGTCATAACAAAATAAACACATTCGATAGAGTTCCTTACATCTTTTCCCATTCTTCATGAGTTGTTTTGAATATCAACCAACATTTAAATTATAGCTATTTATAAAATATTCAATAATCGTTATAATTCTTGTTGTTGTTATCCTTGACAAAGAAATTTTTATAATTTTTGTATCATTTGAGATGAAATTTTAGAATAGGAAACTTATTTGCTAAGTTTTTCACCAAAAACCTATTTATTTTCACCTAATTTTCACTCCTTAAGGGACAACACCACAGTGACCCCCTGGTTTTTTGCCGTTTTTCAAGAATTTTTTTTGTGGGAAAAAAAGACATATTCTAAATTTTTTTTGCTTTGTTTCTTGTTTATTAAAGATACATAAAAAAATTTTTTTAATTTTTCACGCCCCATGGTGGCGCTGGGGAAGCTCCCGTGTCAGGTGCTATTGCCTCTGCAGTGATCCGCGGCACGCAGCAGAACTGTCTTCAAAGTCGATCTGAAAAAAAAAATACCGAGTGTTTTCGTTAATAATATGATATTTTGAAGAGAAGCACATAGGGATTTGAAAAAATATTGATTTTTAAAAAATAGGCACGCTTTTGAAATTTAAGGTCGATTTTCGAGCCAAATTCGAGCCGAAAAGAGGCTATAACTTTTTTTTTGTTGAGATATCGAAAAAATCCTATGTACTTCTTTAGATAATCTAGTTTTATTGATGCAGTCCAAATTTGAAGTCGATCGAATAAAAATTGCTCGAGTTATGCTGCGTGCCGCACTCAAAAAAGTGGTTTTGAGAAAAACGCGTTCAAAGTTTGAAGTTCGCGTTCAAAGTTTGCAGCATCCATGAGCGAGCGCTCCGCCTGTTCGATCCGCGATGCGTCGGTTTCAACGCAAAAATTGAAACAATTTGGGCCGATGGTTACCTTCAACGTCTCCATAACTTTCATGAGGCTTTTGAGGCCATCGTTGAATAATAATACCGCGATATCAGCGGCAATATCGACGATTCTTTTGCTGACGGACTGACGCTTGGGGGCTATTGCCCAAACTGATTTGTTGTATCTTTCGTTAATGTTTTGCGTAAAGCCACCCAAACAACGCTGCAGCAAATCGTCTCTGCTCAAATTTTCATACACTGGCGTAATTGCCTCCAATACTTCCTTAGGAAGAGGCGGCTTATGGCGATATTCAGAAATATTACCGCTTGCGACCGCTCGCTGCCACGAACACCACGACTCGGCTCCCTTTGGGCAATGTCGTGTTGTGGCTCACTATCTGTGGATATTTTATGCTTGATAGTTGCCCAAATTTCCTTCCTCATTTTTTTAACATCATCGCTGTTCCTCCGAATAGCCAAGCCGTAATATGTGCTCAACTCGTCGATCAATTTTCCAGTGAGCATTCCTCTGCCAGACAATCCTTTTTGTTTTTTCACGATTTCGCGGAGGCGCGTCCCCATACGTTTTTGGACATGATCGATGCACTCTTTTTTTTTTATCTCGAAACCGTCGTATGGATCGCTATTCGATATGCCCAGGAACGTTTTAGAATCACCGTCACCAATATAATATTTATATTTTATGCCATAGAGCTCTTCAGACCGTTGAAACATTTCGACAGCTTCCGTCGACTTCCATTTTTCCGGAGAAGCCGTTATGGTTCGCCTGGCACTCATCGTCGTGGGTATTTTTCCATTCCCAGTACTCCGCGGTGCTTTCTTTTGCTTCCCAATGCTGGCAAGCTTTGCAATGTTTCGATTTCACCATAACGTCGATCACTTTTTTAGTGCACCAGCCAATAAGATGTTATGCCGAATAGCGAACTGAAACCGCGCTTTCGCCACGATCCGTCGCCTGAAACGATAATTCCGTCCTCCATCCCATTTTCCAACGAAATTCTCTTCTCTTCAAGTGCAGCCTTTTGTTTACTCACTGCGCTCACAGCTTGAGTGGCAATCGAAATCGAATTTACGATTCGATCGTAGAAAGATTGAAATATGGGGCGCGGTAGGTCCATAAATGCACAAAACTTCTTCAGGCCATTCAAACCGACGCCAAGAAGACGCATACTGAATACGATCCGACGATTTATTTCGTATGCATTGTCTATCATAGGACACGAATTGATTTGCACTTTTTTACAATGGCCGCAATCGACCTTGATTTTGAATCCGAGTCCGCGCAAACTTTTTTCAGTAAATTTTATATCGTGATCACACACTTTGCACTTCACTAACCTCGATATAATGTTCAATGCATGGAAGAGGTGTACTATACGATAACCAAAATCGTTAGTAACACTGACCTCCAAATCGTCCGACGATTTTAACTTTCTCGCCGACGTGCTCACATTCTCTGCAGAACTATTTTCAGAGCTATAACGGTTCGGAGGTTTTCGATTCGAAATTTTCGATCGACTCTTCGTCGGATAGCTCCGTTTCGTACCCTTTTTCCCCGCGTACACTTTCTTGTTGTTCATTTCGATAAGCAAAGAATAATTCTGAGCGTTCGATATTTATAAACGAAACGATTCGGAGCGTTTAAATGCGAATAGCGTTGTTTCTATTCGTAAACTGACGCTATAACGCTATCCCTATACCTGCCTTGAAAATTTTTCAACTATCGCTACCTATATCTTTTTTGAAACTATATTTATAACAATAGTCGGCTTTTGTGAAGGGAGACATAAGAATACCTGTGAATGACTCACAGGACTATAGGGAAAGGCCCGGTATACCTGCCGACCGGTTGAGACGCGCACCTGGCTGAGGCGGCGCTGGACCCCGAGTGTCACGGAGCGCTACACCGTTCCACAAAATATTTAATATCTCCTAAAATAATTATTTTTTCGACCTGGGACCAACGGCATTCTATTCTTAAATGTATTTTAGATTTTTCTAGATGGTTTTCAAAAAATCGATTTTTTGAAGCCGTCACAGTGGTGTTGTCCCTTAAGACAGAATATATTTTATATATTTAGTTTTCAATATTTTCACTTTTCGAAAATCGACCAACGGTACTAAAATAATTGTTGCAAAAGCTATTTGTGAACACGTCTGCATTGGGCGACGAAAACGACCGACTGCGGTCTAATGCATGCCCAGAGTTTTGCTATGGAATGACAATTCGATTTGTACAGTTACACAGTACCTATTTTTGAACAAAGCGGGCATTGTGTTCAGGTTCATTGTCTTAAAAATATATAAACAAATCTAAACTGGCAATTTACACTCACATTTACACAAGTTTTGTTTTATAAGGTCTAAATATTAGCGGGAATGCAAGATACTATTGATCAAAAGATGTGCATCTCCAAACCATAAAATTACAATTCCCGTGCATAGTAAAGCAGAGCGGTTTTATATTCCATTTATATTATAGATATATTTATATCAAAGCCAAAAAACATTGAATTTACTTTCTTCAGACGAAATCCGTTTTCACAATAACGAATTTTCTTGATAATTTATTATTTATTTTGAAATTTAAGGGTAGGCATCAATATCATCAATTTTTTTAAGGGACGCTTAAAAGAGAACAGCCCACGTTTTCTTTAAAATCCGAAAAGAATCTTTCATGAACAGAAATGATTCCTCATTAAAACTTTTTTTAATAACTCAATTCAGGACTAATATTAACTTTTGGACGGCCGGGACTATCTTTCTAGTCTAAGTAGCCTTTCTCTTAATACCAGAGAGTATCGCTTAATGCCTTCGGATAGTATCTAAAATATGTCTAAGTTTCATATTTAGGATAGAACATATTTTTGTCACAGTTTCTCCTTCTATCTAGAAGATCGGCCAACTGCTGGATCCTTTATGGGGACGTGTATTTTATAAATCTTTACTAACACAAGCGTAAAGTTTTTGAAGTTTCAGAAAACGTTTGACGTAACGTACAAAGTTACGCGGTAACGTACTAACTCTCAAACGGACGTATTTTGCTCGATATGGGAATAAATAAAGAAAGAAACTTTCAATTTGCAGGTTTGCATTTTGCCCTTCAAATTGATTTGAAACTGAATAGGAAATCAAATACACAGCACTAATTTGCAAAAATACTCGACTCATAAGAAATAGATGAGAAGATACAACCAACTTTGAAAGTTATGAGATTATTGCATCTAAACGCCCTTTTGGATTTTTTGAAAATGAGCTATGCATTTTTTTTTCTTATAGCAAGCAAATCTTATTAAGCTCCATCTTTAAAGGCTCAAAACTACCGAGCATCGATTCAAGTTCTGAAATGGGTCCAACTCACGGTTTGACTGTCCAACTCTAGGTTTCGAACTCCATTCGGACTACGACTTGATCAGGCAGAAAGAAATTTTCAATACGGAAAGAAATCTTATATAAGCTTATCCTTCTGACACAAGAAAAGAGGCAGGATATCAGCAATTAAGTGAAATTACAACCTACACCAATTGTTGTATAGCAGATAAGGTTACTTGGACCTAAATTAATATCGACGCCTATCCTTGTCATCCTCAAATTTACTGTTATATTTTGTTTTAATTCACTTACTGGGCAGGTTACTGGAACCTGAATTCCCTTTAACAGAAATACTTAACTCAGGTATTGAAAATAGAGTTTTAAAAGTTTTCAGTGGAATTTTTTTTTTAATAAATGCAGTGACGGAAATGACAATAAAAAGCCTTCATGGGAAACTTCGCATTCTCTTGGAAAGGTACTTCAGGTGCATGCCTGAAAACGTGAATGTGAAGCTAACACACAAGTGGTACAGCTTATTGGAAAAATACCAAACTAACATACACTTCTTGACCAGCGGAATAGAGGGAATAATTGGGAAGTCGAGGGTTCTCATTGATTTCTGTAGGGTTTACTGCAATATCGACGATAACTAAAGCATTAGAAGAGGCCAGCGCTGTGTTGAACTATATCCAACAGTGGGGTTAACAGTTCTGGTGCTAAGACACAAGAGGAAGGTAGACTGCAGTCTGATCTCTGGCCTGAAGCCGTGGCTCAATCGAGCGCATGGTTCGCTTGACGAGCTCTTAAGCGGCATGGATGTTTTTGGTTTAACCAGTACAAGATTGACAGGTCACGGTCTCCTAGCTGCGTGTTTTGTGCAGGAGAGGTGAATGATGCCTGTCACCCATTCTTCTCTTGTAAAAGATTGAGTAAGCAGCGCGATGATCTCTTTAACGAAATAGGGGCGCATTACTTGGAAACTATGGTCGGAGAAATGCTAAAAACGGTTTCAAAATGGAATCACGTGGCACAAGTGGAGCGCTGGGTGACGCCGGGGATTTAGGAATCTCTTTTCTAGCACTTCCCTCCTCTCCCTTGCTTTCCGCGGGAAAAGAGATCCCACAATCTGAAGGGACCTCTAGGCGTAGGAGCAAGAGGCCTAGTCGGAAGTAAAGTTCTCAGGTTGACAGGGGAGGTGTTTAGTGGGTAGTCCAGAAGTGCTGCGGGTCTGAAAAACATCTAAGCTAAAAAGCCCGAGCTCCAAGAACTCAACAAAGTATAAGAACCCGAATATCACCGGTCGACAAGTTGTCGTGGCTGTTTTAAGTGTAAAGGGGACACTTACAGGGACGTGTTGAAGGAACATGAAAAATCGCAAAAATGATTTCCTTTCTCTATATGTTGATATAAGTTGTCATTCGCTATCAGAATAATCACCTGCTTGTTGTTCTATCTTTCCGAATTCAACATCATACCTACAAGATAATCTGATAAAAGCTTCTCTAATTTTCCAAAAAAAGTTTGGTCGCTACAGATAAGAAGTCAGCAGACATCCGTGACGTTCCCATCTTTTGTCAGAAAGATTGAAGATTTTCGTGGCTGCTCTGAACCTGCATGCGAAGAATGTATGTTTGCTTTATTTTTGATTAAATATGGTTACGAGTCACTGATGAGACTTGCAATCTAACTTCTTCTGACAGCGTTTATTCATTTTTCCTTATCAAAATTTAAGGTCGTTCTTCTCTTCTCTGCAGGAACAGCCTCTTTCTTCAGTTCTCTCTCATCCCTTACAAACGGACTTTCTTTCGTTTTTGAGAATCTGATTTTTGGGGACCTGTCTTGGAAAAGCAAAAAGTTTTTGAGGTTTCTTATCGCGATTCGCATAACTCCTCGCTTCTGCAATCAGTTTAATCGTTTTCGGGTTGACTCGTTCTTCAGACTATAGACTCAGAGTTCTGACAATACCACACTAATTTGTAGTCAGCTTTCACTTGAATTTAGCCCCTAGTGTTGTTACAATGCAACTGAGATCCGAAACTCCCGTAAAGGCTTTGTCATCATTCTGATTTGGTCAAAAATTTCATCTTCGTAGAAACTGAAGTCGATTACCATGCCGATATATTTAGTTGATTTCGAGGTATTTTTCTCATGATCTGCGCTTGACTGAGTCCGATGTCTTTCATGCACTGGCTCATTCGGTTAAGCACCATTCCTAGTTTGAGTTACGCGTGCTGGAAGATGTTGTAGGAACACTACTACTACTCCCACTGCTACTCCTACAACTACTTCTACCCCTACTACTACTACTACTACTACTACTACTACTACTACTATTACAACCGTATAATCGCTTAATCTAATCGATATTAATCCAATAATTTTAGACTTCAAACTCCTCATTAGAGTTATTCCAGAAGTGCGTTGCTGTTTTTAATGTGTCTCATCAGTAGCTTTGTGGCTCATTAGTAGCTTTGTAGCCCTTCACAAATATATGAAGGAGAATAAAGTGACAGGCAAACTAACAAAAGTTAATTCACCTGGTCTAAGCTCACTCAGAGTTCAACATTGGGTTCAACCACACAGAACCATAAAAAAAATTATTCTCACAATAACGAGAATAATTCCAGGATAAGTCACGCCCCTTAGCGTTATAAAAAAAGGAAAAAAACTTGACTTCTAACGGAGGACACATACTAAGCCTGCAATAGAATGGAAGAAGATACAGTCCGTACAAAAAAGATAGCACAACTATAAATATCTCATTATTTCCAAAACTACTAGACGCAGGTCTGTGATATGTTCTACAAGCCAAGCAGATCAACTAAAATACACATTCTTACATGAGAATCATTACGTTCATAACAAAGGTTGAGGCTTTTGAGCTAATTTTATGATTTCTAGGTGCTCCAAAAAGATAGCACACCTAGACGGAATAATTAGAAAAACAAACAAAGTTAACATAATATAGTCTTTATTTAATTAGTAATACTTAGTCGAACTTCCACTATTTTTAAGTACATCGTCCATCCTTTTTGGAAGTCTTTTGTATAATTTTTATTGTATTTTCGTGAAATTTCATTCCAACATAGAATTATTGCTGTTTTCAGCTCATTCAGTGTTGCATACTGCTTTTCTTCGGCGTAAACTAGTCGAGCCAGCTATCCCGAGCAATTTTCGATGATGTTGAGATCGGGTGATCGTGCCGGCCAATCGAGAAATTCGATGTCTCGGTGGCCAATCGAGAAGATTTCACCTTTCTGGCGGTATAGACAGACGTATTATCTTGTTGAAAAATCGGCGGAGTATCTGCGATAGCCATTAGACCGTCAGATATCTGTTGTTCCAACAACTGTACATATCGATCAGAGTTCATTTTGCCACTGATGATCGGTAATTCCAACCGACCGTTAAAACCGATAGCACCTCCAATCATCACCGATCCTCCGCCATGCTGCCGCTTGCTTAAAATTATTTCCTCCTTAAAATAATATCTCCAGCCATCTGGACCATGTAAATTAAATTTTTCTTCGTCCCAAAATATCACTCGCCTCCACTTTTGTTTCCATTGAATATGGCTCGTGCAAAACGCTCTTCCTTGTGAAGAGGAGTTAACGGTGGTTTTTGCTTTAGCTTCAGTCGTTGAAGAAGTGGTGACTTTTGAATCACGTACTGTATGTTCCGTATCTTCGTATTAACGCCAGCTCGTCTGCCAATTTACCTTGCAGTGAGAGCAGAATTGGAAGCCTCCTGCGAAATTCGACGCTTTTCTCGTGGTGATATCACTCGTGATCGACCTGGTAACTTCTTTTTCTCGTCCCGTTTTGGAGAAGACTGAAACCCTTTGTTTTGTTTTGTTTCACTAGTCTGCCCTGAACGCCCATATTCTGATGTTTACTCTTTGAAAGTCGAAACTAATCTGGCCTGATGGAAAAACTACGCTAATTTAAGAGGGAAGCAGTATGTGCTATCTTTTTTGCGCACCAAAAAATCATTAAATTTGCCTTAAAATATCAATCTTTCAGAAAACCCTAATTTTTTTTAGGTCCAAATATGTATATTTGTGTACTTGTCTAATTTGTACAACATATTACTGACCTGCGTCCAGTAGTTTCGAAAATAATCAAAAATTTTCAACTGTGCTATATTTTTTGCGCGGACTGTATATTGCTTATAAGAATGGAATACTTTGTTCTAGACTGTTCAAGCTACATTCCTTAGCGTTTCAAGTGGCCGGGGTGTTGTTGTACAGGACAATTGTAACATTTGGTGGCATTTTGTTGCCTCCTGTTGAACGCCAGGAGGGACCAAAATTTAAAACTAAATATGCAAGAAACTGAACTGATTAGAAATGGATCCAACAGGCAACGTTTGTAAATCATATTGGCAACTGAACTTCATCAGAAGGAAGAAATGCAAGGAGCAAACCCGATGAATTTTGATTCTTTCTTCTTCGCATTTATTCTACGTATTTCGGTCATAGCAAATGAATGACACATAAGTTCTTTAAAAATTCTTTAAAATATCGAATCTTCGCATTGAATTTTTTGTCACGGTGTATACAGGTCTAAACAATTCGCGCAGAACTTGTAGGGGCAGTTAAAATAGAGCGCAAAAGAATTTCGAAAACATTCTTTTGATAAACAACATTTTAGAATGAGATATTTATAGCTCATCATATGAGGTGTAGTCAGCATAGTTATCGCACACCTTTCATGGTTCCTGTATGATATTAATTATAATTCTAGTCGCAACAACAGTGCTCTTCCGTATTCCGGACACGCAACCCAGATTTAATGCATTCTGCAATCTACCTGTTTGTAATTCTGGCTTCCTTGGCTAGATACCAAAGCAACAGTGTATATCCTTCCAGTAATTTATCTTCGGAGGTTAGAATGCTGAGAAAACTTATTGCATTTCGTATAAGAAACATTCCTTTAATTTAAATTATTTAAGGTTGCGCTTGTTCTAACTATCTAGATATATTGCGAATAATCTGACAGATACAGTTATAAGAAGGCTAATAATGAATTGCATAAATACGGAAATATAATTTTCGCTTGACTATTTTACGACTTTTCCGGAAAATTGCTGTTATAATAAAATCTAATCTAATTTTTGTTAGATTAGAAAGAGTGGATAAGAGGGAAATAACGAACTTTAAATCATAATCTGGTTAAATTAGCTTTAATCCTGCTTCCCTGTGGCATTTATAGTGAAATCTCTCTTAAGCGGGCTTCCACGGGAGCGAAACAATTGTCCGTTAAAAAGGGGTGTCCGGTCAAAAGCAATTTATAGGAGCAGTTAACTCCTCGAAAAAAACGGCTTACTCTTGTAGAAAAATGTGTTTATTTAATAAAACTAAGTAACAAAAATTTATTGCTTTCCAAAATAAAAAAAATTCAGTTAAAAATCAACAAAAACATGTAAAGCCAAATTCAACATTAGCAACCATGGACTTGTAAGTACATATACATAAATTATTTTGGAGAAAAAAACTCCTTTAATGTGGATTGACGAACCATTTTACGAATTCCAACTCCGTGATAGTGGGATTTTAAATTTGACAAAAGATTATATGCATAATGGTCTCCTTGATTTCTCGCAAATTTTGTAATTTATGTAAAATTTTGCTCGCTTTGCTATATGCCCCAACATCTGGAACTAGTGATTCGTCGTCTGACACATCTGAAACTTGTAATGCCTCGATGGCGTCTGCATGTTCCTCTACATCTTCACAAGACAATTCACTGTTAATTCCCAAATAGGTTTCGATGCTTGAATTGTTTATAATTTCTGGTGTGCGTTACCTATTTCCGCTAGTACGAGCTAGTGGTATAACGTCTTCTGCAGAAAACTGTTCAGAACAAGAATTCTCAGTATTGTCTTGAAAGAAGCCTTCTTTGCGGAATCAGTTACGAATTGTGTCCTTTGTAAAACTTTCCCAAGCATATTTTATGAAATATATCGCATCTGGGGGGTTTATGCTTTTTGCAAGGTCATGCGTCGAACTAGCGGTGTCTAGATTCAGAAAATTTGCTTCAGTATTTGCATCCTGTAAAAAAACTTTCAGCGATTTTATAACATTTTGGTCTAATGGCGGGCAGACTGATGTGCAAATCGGGGGTAGAAAAATTAGCTTAATATTTTTAAATTTTAAATGCATCGGATGTGATGCGGCATTGTCCAAAAACAATAATATGATTCTATTTTCTCGTCCCATTTTTCGATCTAAAGTCTTAAGCCAATTTGTCATTATTTCACCAGTCATCCATGCTTTGCTGTTGGACAAATAGGATACTGGAAAATCATTGATGTTAATGTTTTTAAATGGTCGTGGCCCGGCCCATTTACCGATTACAAGAATCTTTTCCTTTTCACCAGCCATATTCGCACAAAGTAGTATCATTATTCTTTCCTTCGATAACTTTCCCCCAAAACAGCGCTCGTTTTTGAGCGTTATGGTTTTGTTAGGCAATGCGCGGAAGAACAATCCCGTTTCATTGGTATTATATATATCTCGGGCTGAATAGCCCTGAGTAATCGATGGAAGCCTTTGGAAAAATGATTCGACATTGACAGGACTAACGCTAGATGTTTCTCCTGAAATTGCCTTAAAGCTAATATTGTGTCGAGTACGGAACCGTTCTAGCCACCCTGCAGATGAAGAAAAGGTTTCCAAGTCAAGGTTCGTAGCAATTTGTTTTGCTTTATCACGAACTATTGGTCCTAAAAAGCAAAATCGAGGAAACCGCTGTAAGCTATGAAATTAATTATACCTGACAAAGGAATTCCTTTGTTTCTAGCTTTGAGGGACCATTCATGGCATCTTTTGTCGATTTGTAACCCGGAATCTTTTACAAACTCCTCTTTTGATGGAGAAAAACTCCTCATTGATGTTACAATTTGAGTGAAATTTTTCTTCTAAACTACCAAGATTCTTTCAAATATTTGCAGCTTGAGTTTTTCCGATATTAAAAACTTTTGAACACTAAGGACACTAAGTTTTTCTTTTTTGTAAACGTGTATTATTTCAACTTTTCATTTTCGTTTCAACCGATTCCGTTTCGTCGTCATTTTATACAAACAAAACGCGAATACTACACTGTACACTAGTTAACACAACACGGTGAGCAATTTACTAAGCAAACTGTCAAAAATATTACTATACACTGATATGAAAAGCAATGTGCTTCGAGGTTCGTTCGTTGTAAGCAACTGCAAACTTCAACAAATGCATGCAGAAACATTTTTGCTGAATTGTGCATTGACGTTGCTGCGTATATTGATTACATCTTCTTCTTGGTGTCCGCTCAAGAGAGGTTTTAGCTCATAGAAATTGTTCTACGGGCACTGTCCGCGTCCGTTCAAGAGAGGTGTCCGTACAAGATGCTAAATTCATATAGATTTTTGATGGGACCCCAAAAATTTACGTTTAAGAGGGGCGTCCGTCTAAGAGAGGTGTCCGGTAGGTGAGGTTTCACTGTACTTAAATTATTTTCTATTATCTCGTAACTTGAAGTACTCGTAACTTATTTACTATTAATTCGTATCTCTCGCTATTAAAATGATCTTTAATAAGACTAGTTGGACGAAATAACAAATAATTTTGAAATGCTGATTATGTACATAAAAATGTATAAAACTTTTCATTATTGTAATCTAATTACAAAAGGGATTTATCATATACATTTTTCCAGCCTTTCTCTATCTCTCACGCTCTATTTAATGCCGCCTCTGTTGCATATGGAACCTTCTCGTTGGACTCCAAAATGGGATCCCGCTTCCTGTGAAGCCATCTTAGGACTATTGTTTCTCTCAATGTTTATCACTTTAAGTTTGAAAAACACAGAAGAAGTTTCAAAATTTTTTGAGTATACCGTGTATTTATTTGAGATAGAATAATTCAATCCACAGAATATTATGAATTTAGTTTATGTTTTTATTGTTTTTGCTTGAAATCTGTAGAGATTTTGGGAAGTTCAGCTAATCATCTTGAGGTAAGATCACAAAGTTAATCTTCTTGATAAAAATTCTATTAGGAAGACTGTATTTGAAAAATATTCAAGATACTGTTGAAAGATATTTTGACTATTTTTCGTTGCATTACACGGTCAACCATGACACAGAATTAATTGTGTCTTCAAAAATCGATTCTCTCGCTAAAATTAATTCTCTCACCGAATCTTTTTTTTTTCGTTTTCTTAAAAACTTTTTCTGTAACTATTTCGAGGTTAATTATTCTATTCTTGCTTCGTATTCCTTCAAAAATGTTAAAAGATTATTATGAAGAAATGCCAAGTCAAGGATTTATATTGCGAAGGCTTTTACTTACAAGGTGTTAAAATAGTCAAAGGAATTAGCGCTGATGTAAAGTTACGTGGTTTAACTTGGCCACGATAATTGTTGATAAAAACAATTCCTTTTGGTTCCTTTTTATTACACTTCGCTTACAAGACTAACTAAAACTATGAGTCGGGGCTTAATATATACTTACAAAACATCTTATCCTACCAACTAAAGGGTCGTTAGGACTTAATCATAAATGAGTCATAAATATCTCGTCTACATGCTAATGCGTCTTAGGGACTCTTACATATTTGCATTGCATGCTAATGGGTCTTAGGGACTCTTGCATATTTGCATTGCATGCTAATGGGTCTTAGGGACTCTTACACATTTGCATTGCATGCTAATGAGTCTTAGGGACTCTTGCATTTTGCCTGTATTTTATTGCATGCTATTATTTAGTTACTTAGCCAGATGTAAGGCATATGGTCTTATGTAACTCCTCCGGCCCTTGTGGAAAATCTGTCCTCAGATTTATTAGTGATTTGTCGTTGGCAACTGTATTTACGTTTAAGAATATATACTAAAATTATTTTAAGTGACCCTGGTTTTAACTTATGAATAGATCTAACACAAGTGTCTTGAATTGGTTGTTTGATATCTACATTTCTGTGAAGGAGATGTGCTTTGTTGTTCAAAAAAAAAATATTTCATTTATCTGTTCGACTTTACAGCGGCTAGTTTCAAAGTTTTTTGGCAATGTTAAAGGTTTTGTATGATGCTTAGAATTTTTTGTGTGATTATTTATGATTGACACAATCTGGATTGAACGGGTTTCGATTAAATGATTGTTCTTTTTTAGTAGTATCAGTGTAGACTCGAAAAGAGCGCAGAAATTTCAGAATGCATGTGGTCAATAATTTGCTCGGAGGCTGTCAGGTCGATGTTAGTTATTGATTTTTCAGAGCTGATAATCCTTGTTTGAAGGAGAAAGTGAGCTGCTTGGGGTCCTTTTGGTGTACAGGGTAACCAATTATTGCTTTGCTCGTGATAGTGTATTGAGTTGTTACTTCAATAGCCACATATACGTTCTGCAGAGTTAGTGGGGGCATGGTTATACTGATCATCCCGGGAATGGAAAAATTTGCGTTTCCGTTTCAGTCTTTGCGGATGTATTTTTGAGTTTTTAGGTTTTTTTATATAACGAGGGGATAGTTTTGTCGGGTTGGGATGTCTGACTAATGAATCGTTTAGATCGATATTTTGTCTGTCCTGATTTCTTTTTGCGATAGTATGTTCTTTATATTTTTGTAGCCTTGAAAATATTTCTGCATTTGTTGTGTTACATTCATTAAAAAATATATCTGCCGGTTTCTCTTTATGGCTGGAGTGGGCAAGATTGTTATAACAAGAAATACACTCCTCGACCGGGTTGAGTTCTAGCAGAGATTTGTCTTCTTGCTTGCATCTAAGAAGAAACGTTCGTAGATTTTCATTTAGCGAACGATGCGCTACTTCAATATCTGAGTTGCCGGTCTTATGATGTGGTGAGCAGAAATGGTATTCAATATTTTCGCTTTCCAACCAACTCTTTGTTTTTTCTGAGTCCAGAGCTCCCTCATTATCAGTAACAATGAGTTTAGGTTTGCCTATCTTGTTAAAGATTGCACGTAGTGCGTGAATAATAGTGTCCCATTGTCTATTTTTAATTTGTAGGACTGTTAAGAATTTGGAAAATTTATCCAAACATGTGAGATAAGGGGAGTTTTTATCTCTGAACCATATGTCGATATGGTAAATGTCTCGTATATTTTTTGCAGTTTGAGTCAATTCTAATTTCAATTTTGGGGGGTTTCGCTCGTATTTTGATTGAGCACATATGGAACAGTTATTTACAAAATTTGATATCTGTTCTTTCAGGTAAGGAAAATGATATCTCTTTGATATTACATCATAAGTCTTATTTATCCCAGGATGATTATTTTTCCTGTGTTCTTTAGCAATAAGTTCTTTGATTTCCAGTTTGTTACAATCCCAAAGAAGTTTATTTGCTTGAACTATACAGGCTTTCGGGTTATCCCGCTTCCATATATTATAGTGCTTTTGGAACAGCAGAAGTATTTCTTTATTGGGGAATTTGACTCCTGTGGTACCAATTTGCGGCACGTGGTTTTGGAGTATATATTTTATAGTCTTATCGTCAAATTCTCTAAATGTGAAGATTAAGCGTGTTTTGCCATTGAAAGTTTGCTTTTTAGTGCTATTTGTCTTACCTAACTTGAAAACGAGTTGCTTTTTGTAAATATTCAAAGGTTTTTCAGAGATAGCTATGTAGTTTAAATTGTCTTCCTGAGCCGTATGCTGTGTAGCCAGTGAATTTGTGTCACTGTTGGTTATTGCATGGATTTCAATTCTGGATAGTGCATCGGCAACGTGATTCTCTTTTCCCTTGATATATTGGGTGATGAAGTCGTACTCCAATAGCTTCACTTTCCATCTTTGCAACTTTGTGTTTTGTTCTTTTAAATTTTCTAAGTATACCAACGGTTTATGGTCGGTCTGCAAGAGAAATTTTCTGCCGTATAAAAACGGCCTAAAGTATTTGGTAGCCCAAACTATAGCGAGCAGCTCTTTTTCGATTGCAGCGTATCTCGTTTCGTGCTCGTTTAAGGTTCTGGATGCAAAACTGACAGGTCTATTATTTTGGCTTAGCACTGCACCTATGGCAAAGTTGCTGGCATCTGTGGTCAAAGTGAATTGCTTCCCGAAATCCGGATGAACCAGTATGGGATCGCTTAGAGTGTATAATTTTAGCTTTTCGAAAGCGTCTACGTAATTTTTGTCAGACACGTCTACTCTGCTATGTTTTTTTAATGTTGTGGTTAAAGGTTTGGCTATTTTAGCGTAATCTTTAATAAATTTCCGGTAAAACCCGGTGAGTCCCAAGAATGATTTAACTTGTTTTTGGGTTGTGGGTATTGGGAACTCCTGAATTGCTTTAAGTTTATCAGGATTTGGTTTAATGCCCTCAGGGGTAATAACATGACCCAGAAATTCCGTGTTTTTCCTTAGAAACGAGGTTTTTGAGAGTTGAATTTTGAGTTGTGCTTGGCGTAGCGTTTGAAAGATTTTCCGTAAGGCTACCTCGTGCTCTTCAATGGAAGTGCTGAAAATAAGGATGTCATCCATGTAGACAATGCAATCTTTTCCAATATATTCCTTCAAAATGGAATCCATGAGTCGCTGGAAAGTCGCTGGTGCGTTTTTCAACCCAAATGGCATTCTAGTGAATTCGAAATGCCCTTCATCTGTGGAAAAGGCGGTTTTGTGGCGATCTTCGGGTTTAATTTCGATTTGATGAAACCCTTTCGCCAGATCCACCGTAGTAAAGTAGTTTGCATTCCCTAACTTCCCAAGAATGTCATTGATTTGAGGAATGGGGTATTTGTCCTCAATTGTAATATTATTAATTTTCCGAAAATCAATAACAAGTCGATGTTCTCCTGGAGTCTTTTTGGGAACAACCCAAATTGGCGAATTATACGGTGAATTTGACCGTTGAATTATTCCCTGTTTTAGATCTTCTTCAATTTGCTTTTTTACAAAATCCCTCAAGGAGTATGGATACCTATAGTTTCTTTGGTAAACCGGGGTATCTACTGTGAGCTTAAGCTCATGCTTGACTTCATGTGTGAAAGTTAAAGGATCATCCTTTTTATACTCCAAGTCCTCGAATTCGTTTTTAATACGCTCGATTAAGGAACGCTCCTCATCAGAATAAATTTCAATTTTACTATTGACTATCTCTGGTTCACAGAATGGTTCAGAAATAGATTGGTACACGTCAATCTCATTTGAGTTGAGAGGGATACTTATATTATTTATGTTCAATGTATTATCTTTAAAACTTATAACTGCATTTGTGGGAACGAGAATGTTTTGACCGATTATACAATCAAAATTTTTGTTCTCTAGATCCACAAGTTTCCATTCAATTTTAGCTTGAATAGAGAATTCCTGTGGAAAATCGGAGTAAAATCCATTAATTGCTACGGAGCTTGCATTTATGGAATATATTGTCAGAGGGTTCCCTAGGGTGTGTTGTTTATGATGTGCCACAAGTTTTGTATTCATTAAGGACGTTGAACAACCTGTATCTATTAGGCATCGAAGTTTTTTGTCCTCGATAGTTAGCAAAACAATGGGTAGGGAGTGCTTTCGTCCGAGGCTTGCAAGTGAAAATCCGCATCAACATGAAGAGACGTTGAACGGGAAGAGACTGTATTCATAGATACATCAGAGGGAAGAGTCAAATTATTATGGTGTTGGTTAAAGTTTGCTCGGTTGTTAATAGACCTCTGAGGGTTATGATTTTCAGAGTAACCATTTGCACCAAATCTTTGCTCAACGTTAGAAACGGAAGGAATCACACTAGCCTGATTTTGTCTCACAGAAAATTGTTCACGTTTCTTTGACCCGTAATTTAGATACCCGGTATTCACTAGAACTTTATACGCGTCTTCTAGCGTTTCGGGCTTATACGCGTGAATTATTGCGCGTATCGGTTCAGGACACTTGTTCACAAACGTATTTTTAGCTATCTGATTTTTTGTTTTAATTAATTCACTTTTTTGAATCGCGGAATATTCTTTACTATAACTAATCTTATGATTTAGCTTAAATAAACACTTACATATATATTCGTACAGCTGACCTGGGGTTGTGAATCGGGCTGCTAATAATTTCTCCATCAATTGCGTCTCGTTTTCCGGGGTGTCGAAATGGTTGACGAGTAGAGTCTTGATTTCCTGCCAATTTGTCGTGATGTGACTGTGTACCAGCTCACGTGCTTTGCCTACGATTTTTGTACGGATCTGTTGGTAAAAAATGGCTTTAAATTCGTTTTCGAGCCGGATTGAATTCACTGCGTCTATTGCGTCGATGAACGGAAATAGGTCGACTTGGTTTCCGTCAAAAGGTGGAATGGAGTGGATGTACGCCGATAAATGTTTAAAATCCATTCTTGCTAAACTGCAACGCCTTAACTCGTGTATTGCTGCAGTTTCTGAGTCTTGATGGCCAGAAAAATTCAAGTGCTTGAATTTCCTAATGATTTCCTCCAGAGTGTCTTAGGTTTGTTGTCCGACTGCGCCAGTTACGTGGTTTAACTTGGCCACGATAATTGTTGATAAAAACAATTCCTTTTGGTTCCTTTTTATTACACTTCGCTTACAAGACTAACTAAAACTATGAGTCGGGGCTTAATATATACTTACAAAACATCTTATCCTACCAACTAAAGGGTCGTTAGGACTTAATCATAAATGAGTCATAAATATCTCGTCTACATGCTAATGCGTCTTAGGGACTCTTACATATTTGCATTGCATGCTAATGGGTCTTAGGGACTCTTGCATATTTGCATTGCATGCTAATGGGTCTTAGGGACTCTTACACATTTGCATTGCATGCTAATGAGTCTTAGGGACTCTTGCATTTTGCCTGTATTTTATTGCATGCTATTATTTAGTTACTTAGCCAGATGTAAGGCATATGGTCTTATGTAACTGTAAATCTACAGCTCAGACAAATGCAAGGGCGATACGTAACGCGACAAATACAATACTTAGTCTGAGCGCCCGATGGCGCGTATATCGTAATTCACTGATGGAAAGCGCCTAAGAGAAATTCACCGTCGTGTGGTTCATTCTCGTAAATGGCTACAGTCAAACTTTTCGTCGAATCGAGCTCGTAGTTTTGTATTGACCATATGTGGTAGCGGTCGTTCTCGCGTATTTTTGAAAAATTGACAAAGTTATTCGGTGGTTCGATTCTTGTATTTGGAGAAGAAATTGCACAGCAAAAACAAAGAGCACTTTGATGTTGTGCATGAGGACTCTGCTCCTGCGATTGCGAAAATTGGCTTAAAGAATTTCAAAGTGGTCGCACGTTGGATTTTATTGAGCTAAGTGCAGATGCTCCAAAATGGGCTACCACGGAAAAAAATATCTTTGATCTCATATTGGCATATGACATCATATAAAGATGGCATGGTTTATATCCTGCATGAAATTCCGGGCATGAGAAAGCTGTCGGTGCGATGAGTCCTGAGTTCGCTTACTTCGGACAACAAGCGCAAGCGTGAGACCACGTTAGAGCAATGTTTGACGATGTTCAAGTGGAACCCTAATGGGTTTCTGCGTAGTTTGTGATCATTAACGAAACATAAGTCCACTGGGACACACCAGAGACCAACGAACAGTCGAAACAGATTTATTTCGGTGAACGTGCTACGAAGAACGCGAAGACTCTCCCATTGGCAGAAAAGGTAATAGGTACCACTGTTGAGGATTCACAAGGCATGATCTGCATGGAATACCTGGAGAAAAAGGTGGCAGAGCTCTACTATGCACCAACTTACGGAAAAAAGGCTTCATTGAATGAAAAAAGTGTTCTTGCACAATTACAACGCACCGGCCGTCCCAGGGTCAAATTGGTCGAATCGGGCTAAAAGCATGCTACCCCGTGCCACTGTCTCCTTCCCACCCACATGCATTTTTTTTTTGTTTCGGAACTTGAAAAAGTCACTGACCAAGCAAATATTTGAGTCGAATAAAGAGGTCATCGCTGCCAAAGAGGCCTCGAGAGACTTTGCAGACCTCGAGAAAGCGCATTTTTCATACGTGTTACGAAAGGTGCATCGAGCTAAGAAGAGGAAATGTTGAACAATAAAACAATAAGAATTTCGGAGCCATGTGAATTGAAGTTGCTATGTTCATCCAATAATTGCATTTCAATTTTATCAACTAATTCGTTGTCATAAAAGTTTATGATCTAACATAACGGAAAAATACTTGGCATGGTTAATAAAAGTCAGTTTTTTCGACATTAGCTGGCATTCTTTGACAGTTACCAACTTTTACACTTGGTTCATGACATGCATGACTACAAATATACCATTAAAAGTGGTACCCAAAATCTCGTTAAATATTTCTTAGTAATTCTCTGTCTTAGTAATTTCTCCATTTCTTAGAAATTTGTTACTCCGTTCCGTGGTGCACAAAACCCTATGAATTGTTGTTGTTCAAGCTAGCATAGGGTAATCATAACTGTGTAAGACGTATTGGTCTTGAAAATTGAATAAAATCATGGGACGACATTGTTTCGCTGTGAGGAAAGTGAGTTCTACCTTTATAATTATTTCCTCGTACGTGATCTTCCATCCATTCATACATCTAGTAATCTCAACTCCGTCCAGCCGTGCGATGGGTAATCGGAGTTCTGCGTGCACATCCACATATGTCCTTAGCCTCTGAGATGACTGTGGTTTTATCAATGCCAACCACCACTAGCTGGGTAGCTTCCCATTCGTTGCCTGTTAGCTCGATTGTTCTTTAATCTACTCTGACCAAAACTGACCACTAAAGGAGAGTAGAATGCTTTTTTGATGAAACACTGCTTAAAATTTGGATAAGGTTTGTCAAACTTGTTCTAGATCTTTGTATAGAACTACTTTCTACTTCATCGTCTCGTGCAAAGCTGTTGTCTTGTTTATATTAATTCGTCTATAGGAATTGCTATTGGACATCAGAGTTGCTGCCTGTAGATTTTTCATTTTTTCGCAAACCCTTACAAATGATTTGAATTAGATGCGGGAATCTACAATATTATCAGAAAATGAAACGTGTTGCATCGACAATGGGAGAGCTCGAGGACTTGCGGTACAAATAGGGGTGAACAACTTAACTTATGCGATAAAATGCAAGATATATAGCATGAAAAACAAATATTGGAATGATATGTACACGCAAAGTTTGGAACCTGAACAGAATCCTAAAGAGAAAACAACATTTACTACCCTACTATCTGAAAAGTGACAGCGGGGATGAAATTTTCTAAAATAAAGGAAAAGTAGAAGTTCTGGGTGAAAATTTCTGAAAGATAGCAAGTACCAAGACAAAGTTCGAGGATGCACTTCTTCTTCAAAAAAATATATCTTCAGGTGTCCCTCATGGTTCTTGTCTGAGCCCCATCTTATTCAACATCTACACCTCTAACATTCCTACTTATGCCAACTGCCAAATATCAACGTTTCCTGATGTTACATGTGTATACAACGCTAGCGTTGATTCGAAATTTGGAAAAATTTTGGAAAAACAATTTTAGTTCTAGCATAAGTGGAAGATCCAATAAACCTAAGCAAAACTTATTGCATATATTTCATCAAAAAATGAAAATCTACACTGCTCCCGCGTAAACCACTTGAGTTCATTGGACGAAATATCTCGTTTTCTGAAGAATTATCCTACTTTTGACCGATACTAGACAACAAGTTAATCTTTCGGAAATGTTTTGCAAACAGCGCTTAAAATATGATGTAAATAAACAAAAAGAATTAAAAAAATAAATAAATAAATATTAAAACATAAAAGACAAATAATAAATAAAATTGAATTGAAAAAACTGCATAAATGCAACGAGAGAATATAAAACTAGAATAATAAAATGTTGGCATAAAGGAGTTATTATTGTATCTGCAATAAATATTAATTAGATATATTATTAATAATATGACAACTCTTAAAAGTTATAAACTGAAGTTATTATTGTCGAGGCAAAGCCGCGCCAAAAGCATACGCAATGGACGCAAACATTACATCCATACGCAACCGCCATTAGTACGGAGTTTTTTTTACCATGAATGTGCTTAGCTAAATAATTCACACCTGAAGCGCTTAATTATGGTGACCCAGAAATTTACAACTCACGTATTTTTTGTGCTTTCATGAATTTTTGAAAATGTTGCCCTAAGTTAACAGTCAAAGCTAATTTATAACTTTAGATACATTCGATAAAACAGATTGTAAATTCGAAACGCGTCCTATGGCCGTGATTGTTGTTTGAAGTAGAAATTCAACACAAAAAAAAAACTCTTCATAAAAATTCAGCTGAAAGACGAAAAACATCTTATTCCGAGCCTTACTTTCATTGCAACGAAAGTTACATTGGAAAATTATTATTTGTTCGCGAATATTTGGGCGAAGGTGATGTGTAATTTGCTGATATTGAAAAGTTTCGCAGGTTTTTAACCATTGACTCACTTATGTTGAATGCTATTTGTTTGTTCTGTGCCCAAAGCCTTAAAAAATGTTGGTCACTCATGGCAAAAATATGTAACATTGCTGAGTATGTTGAAAATAAAAACTTAATTTTGGTAAATCTGCTAGGCAAGCTATGAAAATTTGTAACGATCACCCGATGGACTCATTTCTGGGAAATTAATTAGTTGTGTCATTTATAATTTTTTTAAATTAGAAGTTAATACAGACTGGCTTATAAGGTAGTAATTTTATAAATGCTATTTATTTTTCAAGCGTGGATGTTATTTAACCCTGAAAAGAAAAATATTAGGTTGGAACGAAAATTCTGTCATAAATATAAATGAATATAAATATAAATATAATATATTTATATTTATAATAACATATAAATGAATATTTGAATTCATTTATAAAAATATGTGTTCAATATTAATCAATTATATATGCTCCGTCATTGGTTACAACCTGTTGCCATCTTTCAGGTAACCTGTGAATTCCTGTTTTGTAAAAATTCTCGTTCTTGGAGTTAAAATAGCCAGCAACTGTCTTAGAAACCCTTTTAAAAAACTTGAATTTTTTCCCGTTAGATACTTTTGCTGAGATCTGAACAGGTAATAATCAGATGGTGCAATGTCAGGTGGATACAGCGGTACACTAAGGACTTCCAATCCTAACGCATTTGGTTTTTGCTGTGTCACCATCGTGGTGGAACACTATTCCTACTATTCATTTCTACATGCGAATTATTCTCCAAAATGGCTCGCAAAACATCATGATCGATCTTGGATGGTTGTCCAGATCGATCACTTTCTTGGAGGCTCAGATCTTCGGAACGAAATTTGCTAAACTATCTTTGACATGCACGAACATTTACAATATCTTTCCCAAATACCGCACATAAATTTTTAACATGCAACCGATGCGTTGCTTCCTTTTTAGAATTCATAGAAAATGCAGTGTCTTAAATTCACTTTATCTACTGACATTTTTCACTTTAAATACCACAAGTAAATGATAAACGGTTAAAAAGAACTCCTGTTATATTATACAGCAGTTGAAAAACTAAAAAAAAAAATCCGTATGAAACACATTGCGTGCATTGAGTACAACAAATACGTGTGTAAATGACTCAGTGCGTAAACTCGAGAATGATCCACGTGGAAGGTTCGGGATTGGTTGGTACATGTATAAAAGCGACTACAGGAAGTGGCGAAGAATAGTCTGAAAAAGTCTGAACAGCGACAGTGCATGTTAAGGGGAGGTTCTTTCAAATTTTTTTGAAAAAATCGTTTTATTTTTATTATTGCATTTTGTCTTCAATCTTTTGAAAAATTTTTGATCGCGAAAATTTCACGTTTTCTTCCATTTAATTGATTACAACAATGCAGGGTCACAATATATTGTAAAAATGAGATTTCTGAAAAATTCTGATTCTGAATTCTGAAAAATTCAGATTCTGAAAGACCATAAAATTTCACTTCAGAAAACTCTTGCCTCGATTTATTTCGAACGTTTCTCAGTATTTATTTCCTGGCTAAATGTTTCGTACAAAAAATGTCATTTTCGGAGCTGCTATCTTTCAACGCGTTTTTCTCGGAACCATGTTTTCCATCTGAATTTCAAGGATATCTTTTGATCTATTGTTCGAATTTTCTTAATCTAAACCATGTTTGAAAGATGATCATTTTCAGTATGGCTTATACCTAAAACGAGCATAAGTCATTATTAAATTGTTATTTATAATTAAGGTTTGATAACAAAAAAACTGGCAAAAATTTTTTTTTTCCCCAAGCGTTCATATTTGAGTCAATTTTTGGTCAAAAATCGTTATAGTTAAGTATAAGCCATAGAAAATTTCATCTACTTTAATTTAAAAATAACCTTTTTAATTTCGGATTACTACAAGAGGCTGTTGGCTTGAAATTCGGAGACGAGATTTTTCAGGCAGTGATCGACAAAAGCCGCCATTGTTCAGCCGCTATTTTGAATTTTGTTACAAAAAATATATCATATTATTGTATAATAAATAATCAATTCAACCATCAAAACCGGATGTTTCTATGTTTTTTCATCATGCCACAAATCATTTTCAAACTTAGGCCTTTTTTAGCCAAATTTGAAAGAACCTCCCCTTAAAAGAAGTGCGGTAATCAAAAAAGTGAAATTTATTAACAGAATAAATTCTCAAACAACTGATTTTAAGTTAGTCGGGTGTGTTTAATTCACTTTTGCGAACATTTGCTAAGCAAACAGGTCGCGCACCTGAGAAAGCGCAACAATATGTTGTGGGCATGTTTCCAGACTTACATTTATGGCCAATCCTTCGAAAAATTAAACTATTGGAAAGTACTATTTTTTCTATTATGTACTACTTTTTTTATTGGAATGTACAACTATTGATTGACACTGGTGCAAAAATTTCCATTTGTAAGTAGCTTAAACACAATTAGGACACACGATCGATTTATGTTGGTAGAAATTGGGTTTTTGCAATTGTAGTAACTTTACTTAGTTATCCTTTTAATTTTGTATGGACAAAAATCACAATACGTCTTTTTTCAGATCAAATCCATTTCCATTCGGTGTTGATGCTTCATTAGGTTTTTTTTGGTAACATATTTGCTATTCCATCCTTTAAAACCTTGCCAAAGTTCTTGTTTGCTGCCTGGTCAGCAGAAATCCAGTCATCAAGCTATGCTTTCGTGTTATGTTTTCACATTATTTGACATAAGAATTAATAAACGTCATATTCAGGATTATTATACCATATCCATCTAATTGTCTTTCGGCTGCATAATGTCGAGGAACACATTTCGTCAATTTTATTGATGCCACCTTTTGTTTTATTATGAAACTTGCTAGAATTGAATGCTTGTAGGGTGGAGCGTGCCTTCTTTCTTCCATGATCACAGAACAAAGACCATTTGGGTTGGTTTCAGTTTGTATAAAACTAAGATCAATTGCCTCTCATGTCCCTACTCGCGTGGATCTGAATTTTTCAGCTTATGTGGTATTTCTAGCTTATTTAATCTCATTGCACCACCCGAAGTCAAATTGTAAAGCGTTTTCAGCAACTTCTTTGCTAAATGATCGGACTTGAATCATTGGTCGCAGGTCACATATCTGTTGCTACTCTGAAAAGATTTAGATGATCCTTCACATAAAACTCACTGAGTAGTATTTCATTAGTTTGAGTGCACTTTCCCAGATAAGGAATCGCATTGCTCATATAAAGAGTCGCGCTGTCGCAAGCCATTACTATTTGAATCCCGTATTTATTGGCCTATATTGGAACGGACGAAAAGCATATTGTCCTCGTAAACCAAGAAGCTGTTAATAAATTGTCGCATATACTTACGAACATCTTCCATATTTTTCTGACCGGTAAAAAGGAGTCACTTGTTCTTAGAACTAATTGCACCGAACTACCTTCCATTCGCAATCACCTTACCCGGAAATCAAATCTGTCCCTATTCATAGCAGTAACGTTTCTATTACCTGAATATAAACAATCAAAAAGTTCAACCGTTCTCAATTTATTGTCTTTTATACCTACTGAAAGCCTTAACATTGTAACACAACTTTGAACGTTGCCTTTATGACAGACCTTTGAGTTTTTTGTTGGATTTACGCGTTAGTCCATTTTGCAATCTCCCCTACTATTCCATCGGTAATGAATGTGTGAAAGCATTCCCACGGATCGAAATGATTCATCCGAGTTGGTTCTCTAGATTCTCGAATAATTTTGGAACACGATGTCCTACCACTTGTTCTGCCTTTGGTTACCGCGCAATGGTGATCATTCTTTCATCTAAGAGTTTGGTAGTCCGGCATTATCATAGAATTTTAAAAGCGGGATAAACTAACCTCAGATTCTTTGACATCATCCTTCAAATCATAATCGAATAAACTATTCTTGGTTTCTCTGTTTGAGTGCTCGAAGTCTGCATCACTCCATTCTTGCAATATTCGTGCGATTTGGTCGTCCCTCAAAACTTTTTTGTTTACAAATCTATAAAAATCATCATACATCTGTAAATATTGAAACATATAACTTCTCACTAAACTCACGAGAACTTATACAATTGACTTCAAATACCAAGACAAAGGATAACTATATGTCAAACAGAAGTCGAAGAGGTGTTTATCATTGGAAATAAAATACTTGCGGATTTTACTAACAGATGGCATAACCATTACATATGGTTTGTTTGTGTCGGGGATAACTAATATGGCATTTTGGAGGGTAAACATCTGTCAATAAATTCCAGTATGTCATAGGTTTTGATTGTACAAACAACATAGTTTTTTCGCTTCAAAAATGTCGAATTACGTGCCAGAAAAAGAGGTTTTGCAGGGAAGTCTAATAGCCTTCTTTCATTTGAAGAAAACGGCAGCAGAAACCCTCCATTGTTAGTGGAAGCATATGGTGAACATGCCCCAAGCCAAGAAACTTCTGAACAATGGTTTAAAAGATTTAAAAGTGGCGATTTCGATGTCAGGAACAAAGACCGTGGAAAACCACCAAAAAAATTCGAAGATACAGATTTGCAAGCATTATTGGATGAAGACAACACACAAACTGAAAAACAGTTGGCAGAAGCTTGGAAGTTATTCAGGCAGGAATTTTACAACGTTTAAAAGCCATGGGAAAGATCCAAAAAGCTGGAAAATGGGTGCCGTATCAATTGAAAGAAAGAGACATGGAAAGGCGAAAAACCATTTGTGAAATTTTGCTTGCCAGACAGAAAAGAAAAGGTTTTTTTTGCATCGGATTGTCACTGGCGATGAAAAGTGGGTTTATTTCGACAATCCCAATCGGAAAAAATCATGGGTAGATATAGGCCAGCCATCAACATCACAACCAGTCCGAAATATTCATGGAAAGAAGACTTTGCTGTGTATTTGGTGGGATAGTAAGGGACATTTGTATTACGAACTGCTGAAACCTGATGAGACTATTACTGGCAAACGTTACCGACAACAACTGATCAAATTGAACCGCGCACTTAAGGAAAAACGACCAGAATTTCACCAAAGACATGATAAAGTCATTTTTCAACATGACAATGCTCGGCCGCATGTTGTAATACCTGTCCAGAACTACTTAGGAAAGATTAAATGGGAAGTTCTGCCTCACCCGCCGTATTCACCAGACTTGGCTCCTTCTGAGTACTACTTGTTTCGATCGATGCAGTACGGACTTTCGGAACAGCACTACCATTCTTACGAAGAAGTTAAAAATTGGCTTGATGAGTGGTTAGCCTCAAAAAATGAGAAATGGTACTGGGACGGATTCCATCAATTGACAGAAAGATGGGAAAAAGTCATAGCTAACGATGGCCAATACTTTGATTATTGAATTAATTCGTTCTGTTATTCAAATAAATGCATATTTCAAGCAGAAAAAATCCGCATTTCATACGAGGGGCAAGTAAAAAATAAGGTTCCCAACGCTGTAAACTCCCCGCGTGAGATGCTAGGCAAAATCCGGCAACACCGCCGTGTGCGCTGGGTTTTCCACTCTAGATCCCGTCTTGGTAGAACTCTCTGCGGCGTTCAGTGCCGGCCTGACAGCCATCCGCGATGGAGCCCGCTATCGCCGTCACCGCCACGTGTGAAATCCGTACAGTGATTAGATTTTTAAACGCGAAGAAGCTTCAACCTATTGAAATTCATAGACAGTTGGAAGAAGTTTATAGGAAAGCTTGCATCAGCATCCAACACGTCCGCAAATGGTGCAGGGAGTTCTCCAAAGGACGCACAGATGTCCACGACAAGCAAAGGAGCGGGAGACCATCGGTGTCCGACGAAGTCGTGGCGAAGATTGAGCGCCTTCTCTTCATGGATCGGAGAGTAATGCTTCGAGAGCTGGCTGACCAGGTTCCTGAGGTTTGTGAAAAAACCATCGACAACATTTTGACTGAAAAACTTGGTTATCACAAGGTGTGTGCGCGGTGGGTCCCGCACATGCTTTCAGAAACCCACAAAGACAATCGTGTCAAGTGTGCCCAGTGGTTTCTTCGACAATGCGCCGAGAATACCGAAGAATTCTTGGACTCCATTGTTACGGGAGATAAAACGTGGTGTCACTATGTCACTCCGGAAACAAAAGAACAGTCGAAACAATGGCGCCATCCCGGATCGCCAAGGCCGAAGAAGTTTAAGCAGACGCTATCCGCAGGAAAAGGTGTTTACGGTGTTTTGGGACCGAAAAGGCGTCTTGCTTACCGAGTTTATTCCTACAGGGACCACAATAAATTCGGACAAGTACTGCGAGACGTTGACGAAACTCAAAAGAGCCATCCGAAATCGCCGGAGAGGAAGACTCACCAAGGGCGTTAGGCTGCACCACGACAACGCGCGCCCGCATATCTCTCGACAGACCACCTCCCTATTGGACAAATTCGGCTGGAAATTGCTTGATCATGCCCCCTACAGCCCTGATCTGGCTCCCAGCGACTTCCACTTGTTTCCAAAATTGAAGCAACACTTAGGTGGACAACGCTTCGGTACAGTTGAAGAGGTAAAGGAAGTGGTCACCAAGTTCATCGGCGGCCTAGCGGCGGAGTTCTTCGAAGCAGGTTTTCGGAAGTGGATAACTCGTCAGGAAAAATGCGTAGAAAAATCTGATGACTATGTAGAAAAATAGTTTACAGTACAAGCATTCAGATGGTATACTTATTTATTGCAATAAAAAATGTCTTACACCTGAAAAAAATGTGGGAACCTTATTTTTTACTTACCCCTCGTATTTATACACCTATTAGTAGTGCATTTGCTGTTTTGACAACGATTTTACTATATCGTAAACGTCAATTTGACATAGGTTATCTTTCTAGTGTTAACTCAGTTGCATTCGGAACTTTATATTTATCTCACAACTAAACAATTTTTCTTAAATTTATCTTTACAGAATTACAAAGAGAAAGACTCGGGCAAAGTTGTTTTGTATACAACCAGCATGGGCATCATACGTGAAACGTATGCAAAATGCGCAAATGTTAAACAAATCTTGCGAACACTTCTGATCAAATTTGAGGAACGTGATGTGTTTATGAGTATGGAATACCAGCAAGAGATTAAGGAGCGTATGCAAATGGATGAAATACAAGTTCCGCAATTATTTGTTGAAGGCCAATATATTGGAGTAAGTAGTTCACTAAAGTTTTATCAGAACTAAGAATTAGAAAATTTCTGTGAAAAACCTTCGAATCTGTACTTAAGATACAGAAGTTAGATTGGAACTTCAAAATTCGATACCAGAAATCATTTAAAAATATTGATATTGAATAATTGAAAGGAACGTGAGAAAATTTTTATTTGGTTTTTTTTTAAACTTACCCAAAACCATCAAACTCATTTAAATCAAGTGTTACTATTTCATTTACAAAGAAAATGAATATTGTGTCATATAATCACACATATATTGTAGGTCATTTCCACAATTATTGAAATTATTCATTTCATAAAAGGAATTTGGCCTAAAAAGTTAACGCATTGGTCAGCAAGTTTGTTCGCGCTTCTTTTCTTAGTGAAGTACATCGCTTTAGTTTTATGAACATTTATTTTGATTCGCCATCGATTAAAATATTGAAAGACTTACTCGAGCAGAGAATTTCAATGATCTCACACGGATCGAATGATGCTGCATATACACAGGTCTCGTCAGCAAAAGTGGCTTTTGAGCAGCTGGTTAGCACTGGCATGTCTGCTGTGAAAATGTTAAATAACATTGGGCTGAGACACGAACCTTGAGGGACTCCAGTTGGAACCCTGTGATGATTAGATTCTGACTCTCGTATTTTTACGTGGAATGTTCTATCGTTAAGAAACGAATCAATCAGATTGATCAAATGGGGTGAAAACTCAAGAGTAACAAGTTTGTATAGAATATCTCGGTGTCAAAAAGTATCGAAGGCTTTTTCAATATCTAACATAACCATACCTACAGAGAGTTTATGCCTAAGTGCTGATTTTATTTCACCTGATACACGGCAAAGCTGAAGGTCTGATAAGTAGTTGTTCTGAAAGCCAAATTGAAAATCCGGGAAGATAAAGTGAATCACTAAAAAGCTGACAAAAAGTTTTGCCAGAGCCGGTAACAAGCTTTTAGGCCTTTTAAGCCACTAGTACACAAGTAAGGATATCTGCTTGACTTCCTAAGAGCAATTACTATTGTATGCTTCCATGCTACTGGAAAATAATACCGATAGAAACAAGCATTGTATAAATGACTTATATATACGAATACTTTTGCTTTCTTTGGCAAATTTTTCAACACTTTGTTGTGAATTCGATGACGACCTGGAGCTTTATCGGCTTTGAGATTTCGAAGCAACTTTGGTATTTCTCTGGACTTAACTCTCTCAGAAAGAGGTATGGTTGTTGGCATGGGGAGGCAAATAACAGAATTATTCACCATTGAGTCAGTGATTATGTTGGTTTGACCAGTTGTTATACAATGGAAATACAAAGGTTAGCGAAGGTTATCGTAAGTAGGTCTGCCTTGCGTTCGATGGAGTATATTTTTCTATCTTCCGCGTCTTCTGAAGGGAAGGGTATACTCGTTGTTTGTATACTAAACAACGTTGGTAGGGTTACTATACTAAAGTAATCTCATTGGGTTCCCTTTCAACCATAGATTTAGTTTCTAAAATTTTTTCGAGCCATATTCAAAGTTATCAAGCAAAGAGTTCCTTTGACTGTTCCGAAGAAACCGAATTTTGGATCGAATAGCAGACGTAAGGCAGTTTATTGCAGATTTTTTTTTTTTTTTATTCCAGCCCTCTCTCGATCTTTGCCATTTTCGCATCAAAATATTTCTTTTTTGGGTTAGTTTTAACTTCTGATCGTCCAGTTGTATACTTTTGAAAGATTTTGGTTTCTTCGGGACACTGCAATCAATAGCATTCAATAATTCCCTCTAATAGGTTGACTTCGTCGTCTACTTTCTCTATCGAATCTATGGAGCTGTAAAAATGCGTGTTTAGTAGGAAGTTGTTAGTGACGACGTTTCTGAACTTTGGCTAGTGTTCTTTACTATACAAGAGAAGATTCAATTTCGAAGAACGTGGAAAGATGTGTAGAAGAGAGGGCTTGAAGGTCGGGAATCTTCGATAGATTTACGTTTCCGTCACTAAGAACAATGTCTAAAACTGGGCCGGATCCCTTGTAATGAAACGATGTGCATGATGAAAGATATTTGATGTAGATATTAGCTCGTGAAGAACTCTGCCTATTTTGTTAGAGCGTACACAATTCCAGTCACGGTATCATGCGTTCAGGTCACCACAAAGCAACATTGTACCGATCCACTTTGCTTTTGAACTAGTTCATGCACACTAGTGATGAAATAGTTCATGCACAAGAAAATAGTTCACAGCTTGGACCGCTTGAGTTAGAGAATTCATCCTAGCTTGAGCGCTGTATGATGAGAGGTTTTTGTTTTGTTTGGGAGGTGAAGGCTATTTACGCCCTGAGTGTTGGACTCCACCGCTACCGAACTACCGACTAAACACCTCCCCTGTCACACCGAGAACCTAGCCTGGAACTGTTTGTCACATTACTTCGGACTAGGCCTCTTTTTTTTTGTGTCGCCCTGAGTGTCGGACACCCAGTTGACCTACTGGACTATCGACTAAACACCTCCCCTGTCAAGAGCCTAGCCTGGAACCGTATTGAAACCTGGAACCGACTAGGCCTCATTAATCATCGCTTAGCGGTGGCTTCAGGTTAAGGGAAATCCCTCTTTCTGCACGGATGGATAGGAAGGAATTGCGATTAGAGAGAATTGGGATTATTACAGAATTGCGTTACGGAAATCCCCCTCGCGATTCATCATGCCCTACTTCATAATAAGTATTGTTCATACGTAATGCGACACACAGTTCCAGTTGTCTTTTGATTCCATCATTTGTCCCGTTACATTTTCTGGGGAATTTACGCCAATTTTCTCCGAGAGATGCGAACGGAGTCTTGTAAATCTATTACACGTAAAGAACGTATGATAGGCGTCATCCGTCATCCCTGGGCAGAACATGCAAGTTGGGAATGGTGTCTTTCCCATCTTATACAGGTAAGACTGAAAATACCCGTGACGAATGAGTAGTTGCGCCAGATAATAATCAGTCTCGCCATGCATTCTGTAGAACCACGGTCCCAAGTCACTTATCAGCTGTTCGGTCCACCTGCCTCGCGCTTCGTTTTCCCATGTTTGCTGCCACAAGGTTAGGGTTCTTCTCCGTTCCTGAAATATTCCAGAGCACCAAGAATATCTGTCCATCTAGCAGAGTTGAAGACATTTCTCACATCTAGTGTTATGAGCAGTACTATTCGTCTCGAGTAGTGATTGTGGGCTTCTGTCTGCTGGACTGCGCTCACTACCTCTGCTATTGCACCGACTGCCGAGGAGACAGATCCCCGGCAGTTCGGATGGCTTTTCTAAGTATTTCTCTAATGAGCCTCTAGAGCACCTTCCCAGCGGCGTTCAGGGTACATAGGGGGCGATATAAAGATGGTTGCTCCGCGTTCCCCTTCCCTTTGTGGATCAGCACGAGCCTCGCCTCTTTCCAGCAATTTGGAAACGCGCCCTGCTGCAAGCAGGCATTGAAAGTGGTGAGCAGCTTGTCAGGACAAAGTTATGATGAGAGGTTAAATGTTGGTAGATTTTTGCTCACTCGAGAAGCTGATTTTGCTGGTAAGGTTGGTAAGCTTGGAAATTTCCTATCAAACCTTTCCCTATTGTTAAAATTTACCACCGAGTTTTTGCCTCGGGACTTACGCTTGGAAAGCTTCTCCCTAATGGCAAGATATTCCATCCGGCTTTTGCATGAAGCAGCGTTTGCAGTTGCTACGTTTAACTTTATCACGCTCTGCATTAGTAAGAGTGGCATGGAGAAACTATGATTACCACTACAAATAGAACACTTTTCTAGGTAGGTGGTAATTTGAAGGGTCGTTTCCATACAGCTGAGAACTACCATATTGAGTTCGACCATTATTATTATTGATTATAGAAGTTCCATTTAACTATAGTGTGCATTAGCGCTTTTATTTTACGGAGTTCACTAATTTTTGTTCCTCGTTGTATATACCACAACTAATATACACTCCCTCGATGTTGTATATTTGCACTAAAATTTTTGATGTCGAGTACCTTGAGCTTTTGGTCAGCTTTCAGGACTTTTTTCAGTTCGTCTACTGGCAAGTGATGTAAACCCTGCTACTACACTTTTCATTGGATGTGTATCTGCCCGTTGATATGTGAAGTAATTTACTTTTTTCATTGTGAGGTATTTTTGGATATTGTCGTAATCTTCTATTTTGCTGAGGAATAATCTTCTCCCAATAGACATAAGCTTGATTCAGTACGAGGAAATCTTGCATTCCGTCATAACCGCGTCTATAGAACCCCGCGGTAGATCTGCAAAGGTATTACGAGGAATTTTTACCTTTGATTGATCTTATGTGGAGGAAGATTGGCTAATGGTGCGAGTCTGTTGTTTTAACCGATGTGGCGGTTTCGTTTTTGGCCATCATGATCTGGTCCCTAAGGAGGGCTTCATCCAGGGATGATTTCCGATTTCCGTTCCTGTTTGGAATGGGAAACAGGAATTTGTATTTCTGTTGATGTGTTACACAGTTTTGACTGCCACAGTTGATCGGGAAATCGAAAAAAAACTAATTCCTGGGATTTATCTTTAATTCAAAAGCTAGCTTTGAGTTATCACAATGTCTATCACTCTTCACTGTCGAATCGAGATTGAAAATAACTTTAATCAGTTGAAATTTGTGAAAATATTGAGGCTCATGTGAAATTCTAAGCGGTAAAGCTTCCTTGATTTTTGCTAAGAAATTACTTATTATGCGCTAGTTTGTACTCTACACAGTTACACAATTTGCAAAGAACTGGTTTATTTTTTATTATGCCTTCATATCTTTTCATTCCATGCAAAATATTCTCAGCTATAAATGGAAAACGGTATAATCAAACGCAATAAAGGACAAAAATCCCCATCACATAAAATCATCATCTACGCTCGCGGAAATTTAAATATAAAAATGTCAATTGGGCAATTAAACTGTGGTTAAACAGTTACAGTTAATATTAAACAAGTTTTCCATTCACGTATGCAAGTTTTCAGTGCGCTCCATAAACGTTACGTAAAACAACGGTGTGAATTTTCCTGTCCGGTCAATATAATTTGAGCACCTGATAATTAAGGTAACTCTTGCAGATGAGAGTCATTGAAGTTTATACTGATAAAATGCTAGCTGTCGAATTAATGACTAGGATTTTATCGGAAATTTGCATCACTATTCATGCAGTATATCAACAGTAGTTACCCTTCAAAGAAGTTAGATAATTGCAATCACATCACAATCTTTATTACGGGCCGTACCTATCTTGAAACTACCAAGAAGTTGCTAATACGTACGAGTCAATTATAGCAGTAGTTAGCAAGAAGGTAGTAATGATTATAGTCATATGAATCGAGTAAAGGAGTATTGAACTAGGCTTGTAATTGTGTTATTTCTGATATGAGGTAATACATGTGATAACATACTAATATAAGTCTTGTAACAGTGTCAGAATCAACGTTAACACTACACTCAAGATTAACAAGAACTAGTATGACTTCGATTAACAATCCTTACGATAGTCTAACAGCTTCAAGTAAGGCAAGACCTTAAAGTGCTTTAGACTTTGTAACCATTCATCGTAGATTGTTCATTATATTTTTTGATTTCATCATTTTCATTACGTGTGAAAATGCGGAAGCTGATATACAACCAGAAAACTTAACTGCTGCGCTCTATCTTGCCGTAATTTATCTCTTTGACCTGGATTTATGGTTGTAAATGTTGCTAGATCACTCAGAGTTAATGAATATGTTCTCATGCCTAGATGTACTAGTAAAGGCTTTTTAGCTGTTTTCAGCATATAATACGAATGAAGAAATGGAAACTCTCGCTACTATAATGTGTTCAGAACCGACAGATTGGCTGGTATAGGAGGTGGTACGGCTATCGTAGTGAGGAGAAACATGAAACACTACCAAATAAACATGCCACAATTGCAACGCATGGAAGCCACGGCAATAAAAGTGAGTACAAGTGTCTTGGAATTTACAGTGATTTTTTTGTACAATCCCGTAAAAAATTATCAGTTCAAACAAGATCTTGAACAGTTGCTCACGCTAGAGGGTCCTCTATTGATAGTAGCGGACTTCAACGCATATTACAGAGGCTGGGGTGCCGTGAGAAGCAATCAAGCTGGGACTGAGCTAAACCGATTCATCACGAACGAACAAATAAGCCTGCACCAGCCTGAAGAACCGATACATTTTGCTCCAAGACACGGCAACATACTAGACTTTGCTAAATCTCGCGACTTTCATCACAACATGCGGATAAATGTCCTGGAGAAGCTCTCATCAGATCATAAACCGGTCCAATACCTAATAGAGGACATCTATATAGATGAACCTCTAAAAGTAAAGAAGAAAACTAACTGGCAAGCTTTCCACAATGCTCTGGCAAATGAAAGTTTCACCCAAGGTTTAAATACAGTCAGAGACATAAAATCAATGATCGAGGAAATAACTAACAAAATAAAGCAGGCAAAAGAGGACACAACAGTCACAACTCCGGCAAGGGTATATAACCCCTATGAACTCCCTCAGGATATCAACCTTCTGATAAGGAGGAAGAAACAAGTCCGAAGAACAGCTAGGAGCACGGGTGATCCTAGGTTACAAACGAAAGCAAACCAGCTAACAAATCAAGTACGAGACCGTATATCTGAATTTAATAACCGCCAATGGGAGAGCTTCCTACAAAGTCTAGAGCCCGGTGAAAAGCCCTTCTGGAGAATACTTCAGAGTATCTTATGGCCAAATACTTCAGAGTAAAAAACAAAGCAGTCGTGCCACCAATTCACGGGCCAAACGGACTGCAATTTGACAACGAAGGTAAATCTGAAGCCTTTGCAGACATTATGGAGATGCAATTTCGTGAAAATCATACCGAAGAGGAGAGCTCCATCACGAAGACCAGGTAAAAAATGCAGTGAGACGGATATTGCGCTCAAGACTGGACGAGGAAGAAGATGTGATACGGCCACTAGACCTGACAGAGACCAAAGACATGATACAAGGACTAAACAAAAACAAAGCACCAGGATACGACACACTCACAAATACAATGTTACGATGGTTTCCTGAAAACCTGATACAGAACATCTCGGACATCTTTAATGCTATTTTCCGTCTACGCCAATACTCAGAAAAGTGGAAACAGCAGTCATTATAGTCATCCCAAAACCAGGCAAAAATCTAACTTTTCCGCAGAACTGGAGGCCTATCAGTCTCCTCTCAGCTGTATCAAAATTAGCAGAAAGAGCGTGGCTCAACCGGCTGAACGAAATAATTGAAGAAAAGCACCTCATTCCTGATACACAATATGGTTTTCGACCAGCACATTGTTGGGAACTCCAGCTTACAAGGGTGGTCCAACATATTCGAAAGGGGATGAATCGCAGAAAGTCGACAGGATTAGTTATGTTTGACATAGCTAAACCCTTTGACAAAGTCTGGCATGCAGGACTCATTTATAAAATGCATTTATTAAAAATTCCACTACGTATCATCCAAATCATACACTCATTCTAACACGGCAGAACATTTCGCGTCAAAATAGACAACTATCTTTCCGAACTGCGACCAATTCAAGCTGGAGTTCCCCAAGAATCACCCCTCTCCCCAATACTCTATAGCCTCTACATAGTGGATATACCTCGCCTGCCAAATAATGTACAAACAGCTTTATACGCTGATGACACATGCATCTATTACTCAGCCAGACAAAAAGAAGTCATCTCTTTAAAATTGCAAATATCTATTAATATTATGGGATATTTTAACAAATAGAAAAAAAAACATTAACACAGACAAAACGCAAGCCGTCTTTATAACTTGGAAAAGAAACCAACAACGAAACTCACTTACCATCAACAACGAGGACATACCATGGAAACCAACAGCCACATATCTAGGACTCCTATTCGACGAAAAACTGAACTGGACGCAACATATACGTAAAAAACGAGGGCAATTTATGAGCATTATCAAATCCCTAGATCCCCTCCTAAACAAAGGCCACCTAAATAACAAAAACAAACTCCTGATCTACAACCAAGTCATAAGACCGACACTACTGTACGGCAGCACTGCACTAAGCCAAACTACCCGGACAAACAAAAAGCCCTCCAAGCCTTCCAGAACATGGCAATAAGGAAAATCTTCCGATTTCCATGGTATGTAAGAAACATAGTCATACAAAAAGATATTAAAACAGACACAATTGACAAATACATACGTGACCGAGCACTGAAACTATTTGACAAACTCGACCAACACGACAACACTACCATGGAATTCCTAAGACGTAGGGAATCGGGAGGACGGCAGGTGTACCCGAGCCTCAGATCGATCAACCAATAACATACCTTCTTGCATAAATTCAAAATATAGCTCTTTTTAACGATACAATCAGCAGGTGGGAGATCTGCACCCACAGAAATAAGGGAGTAAGGGTGTTTTATCACACAAACTCCAAGTAAGACCAACGAAGGAGGAAACTCTCGAATATTACAACTCATAGGAAGATTCATGCTAGAAGCAACAAACAAAGAAATGCGGACACCTACGGTTTTCAGGAAATAATCATAAAAAAGTTTCCAAAACTACATTCTTAATCTTTTAATCTTAATGTCTTTAAAAGCATAACTTAAAGTTTTGTGCAAGGAAGCTCAAAAGTTGCCGTCGGCCAGTTTCCAGGACAGAATTTACTCCGTAGCCTAAGAAAAGGATATCCTAAACATCCAATATCGATCATGCATCTAGGTTTCTGTACTATTGCGTATGTCTGTATATGCTTGATCGCCGAATTTGTGGTATCCAGAGCAATGCATACACTCTTCATTGTAGTTCTTTAAGCATACTGCCAAAGAGTTTCTGCGTATTTGCGTTTGTCCCCGACCTTCAATTTTCATCTACTTCTTTCTTTGATCCTCACTCCACTAAGTGCTGCCATCTTCACTTCTACTGTTGCTGTAAAGGTAGTTCTCGGTCCTTTCTTGTTCCATTTCGATGTCGTCAAGGTTGCATGTAGGTTTCAAAATTAAAATTACACTTCCTTCTGCATTTTCTCTTCCGAATATGGCAATGAAAGAATCGAATTATAGAAAATCTAGATAGCATGTGGTTTTGGGATCGCTGAAGCTTGGATCGTTTCACAATTTTTATGGAGATTCTGTTGCTCATTATTGCATTACGCTTGATTGACCTACCCACTGAAACGCTATGGCTTTGTGACAGTTTCCGACTTTTCTAGTAGAACATAGGAAATGTCAGTTGGCAAATAAGTTAGACCAGAAAATACAAGGTCTACCTCAAAAGTTCCCGGACTGGTCAAGAATAAAGAAATCTGGTGATGGCATCTTTAAAATCTTTTCGGTATTTCATTTAACATCCATCATAGACGTTGTGTCAAAATTTCATGACATTTGGATGAATATTACCCAGATTATTGCGGTGTAAGTGACAGTACTTTTTTTAAAGAGCGGACATTAAATTCTGTTTTAAACTCGGTAAAACGGCGGCTCAGATGCATCAAATGATGCAAAATGCTTGATGCAAAAATGATGCAAAATGCTATCTTCGAGTGGTTCAAAAGTTTCAAAGGAGGTCGGAATGTGCTGGGACCATGTCGGAATGGTGACCACGAATCTTAAAAATCCGAAAATTGATGATGATTCCTTCGCGAGCACGTCGGCAAAAAATTAAAAAGTGACGATAAAGAGCACGTGCCACCGGAAGACACGCCCCAATATTCAATTATAGACTTTGCCTTCGTTTTTTCAACACTCTCATCTTTTGTGCGGTGTTCTAAAATTATTAAAAATAAAGATGAAGAAAAATTGTGTAGTGGAAAATTGGATTTTAAAGCATGTGAACGATGTGATCCGAAATATATTTTATCATGTAGAAAACTCGGAAAAATGTCTGAAATTAATCGCCGGTTCATTTTTGTTATGCGAATACTGGGCTTGGGGCTGGCTAAATGCAAAAAATTTTGCAGTTTGATGGTTCTCAGCAGTTCATTATTAAATCAATCAACATACGATTTTTATATTCATAAAATACATGAGTATATCGGGACAATTGCTCAAACACTGTTCTCTCTGCTGCTCAAGACGAAAAGCAATTAACGAGCATCGAAAACAACGTTGAAGCTACGATAGATGTGAGTGTTTCCGCTGACGGTACGTGGAAGTAGCGTGGCTTCGCATCACTATATGGTGTCAGTTCACTAATCGGATATTATTCGGGAAAAGTGTTGAATGTGCTCGTAAAATGGTCATACTGTAAATTATGTGAGCCATGGAAAAAAAATTGAACGCGGCAGATTATGAAGAGTGGAGAGAAGAACATATCGCAACAAATCTAAGCAGCGCCAATCACACTGGAGCATCTGGGAACATGGAAGTATCTTCAATGTTTGAAATGTTTAAACGCTCTATTGTAAAATATGGCCTGAGGTACGTCAACTATATAGGAGATGGGGATGCAAAAACATACTCTGGTATTCTCAAAGCCCAATCTTATGGTGAAGATTTTATTATCAACAAAAAAGGATGCGTTGGTCATGTACAGAAGAGAATGGGTACCCGTTTACGTGATTTAGTCAACAAAACAGTTGAGGAAAAACTAGTAAATGTTAAAAAAAAACCAAAAAAATTCTTTCTGGCAAAGTTAAACTGACTTGTAAATTAATTGATAAATTGACTACTTATTATGGTTTGGCAAAAAGAAGAAATTGTGAGTCAGTTGAAAAAATGGAACATGCTATATGGGCTACTTATTACCACTACAGCTCTACAGACAAAAATCCTCAGCACGGAAATTGCCCAAAAGGTCCACACTCCTGGTGCGTCTGGCAGCGAGCATCGGCTACAAACACTATTTCATAATTCAATCATGATTATACTGCATTCGCAGATTATGTTTTGACTGCAATGAAACCTTTCTATGAAGATCTCAGTAAGGATGAGCTTCTGGCGCGGTGTGTTGGTGGTTTCACACAAAATAATAATGAAAGCTTGAACCAGTTAATCTGAAAGGTTACTCCAAAAATACTTCCTGCTGGTTCAAAAATCGTAAATATTGCTGCATTAGTCGCTGCTTGCAATTTTAATGAAGGGACATCAGCTTTATTATGCATGGAATGGATTTGAAACTTGGCCGAAATTCCCACGAATATGCCCGAAATGCTGCTGAAAACCGTGTGTGCGCAGCCGAAAAAAAATCTGCAAGCGAGACTCACGAAGCCAGGATTCGTCATAGACAGGAGCAAAAGAATGCCCGGGACATTGCAGCTGCTGCAGGTTGTTTACTTTATGGCCCAGGAATCGACGATTCAATGTAGGTTAAAAAAAAATTTTTTCCCCATATTTATTGTTACTCAAAACTTTAAACACGTTTTTCTCGAAACTGTGTTTTCAAAATCAGTTGTCAAAAGTTCTCGAAAACTACTGAACCGATCTTTATGAAATTTTACACTGGTCTTTGAAATACAATTCTCAATAACTTGGCCGAAGGATTCTTTTCTCTTTCAATTACAACTATTTAAAAAACAAAAAATGTAGAGAAAATTTGATCAAAATTTGAATTTTTTTTGTAAAAATGTCTGCCAAAAATGCAATTTTCACTTCTTTTTTTCCTTCGTCCAAGTTCTAGTTTACACTCTTAACTAAAACAAGAATTTTTTTGTTTTCACTTTAGACGGTCCTGTCATGAGTTCTGCTGACAACGCTGACGCACCTTTTTGCCGGGGCGTCATCGGAAATGACGTCCCAATTGCGGAGTTTTTAATATTTTTCCTTGAAAATTTAAAAAATTATTCTTCAAAGATATATCTTTAAGACAGCAAAAAGTTTGAATGAAATATTTTATTTTTTATGTATAGAAAAATTGTTGAAAATAGACCTTTTTTCACCCGAGTAAACCCATTTAACCCCTCAAGCAATTGGCATCGTTTCATGCATCTGGGCCGCCGTTTCACTGAATTTATAACAGAAATAAATATTCACTCTTGGTTCAAAATTCATTTTTCAGCCGATGATACAAAAGAACTGTCACTTAGAGCGCAATAAATTGGGTAATATTCATCGAAATGTCGTAAAATTTAACACACCGTCTATGATGGATGGCGTCAGCAAAAAGACCGCGGGGGGATTAATTTGACACATACACCATTTCAATCGTCTGACATATAGCTACGAATTCTCACAAACTGAGTCCGTCAAAACTAGCGTATTTGTTAAGTCGTGTTGATTTATCATGTCAAATTTTACGCCTGATGAAGAGTTTTTATGGCGTGCAATTGTTTTCTTGCTTAACCAAAATAGAAAGGCTGTTGAATGTCATCGTTTGCTGGTGAAAACATATATTGGAAACGCTCCATCAATGAAGACATGCCAGACATTGTCTCGACAATTCAAAAGTGGTGATTTTAATGTCAAAAACACTGAGCCCTTTTGTAGACCACAAAAATGAGAAGAGGAGCAAGCGCTGGACTTATTGAATGATGACCCAACTTTAAGTCAGTGGCAATTAGCAGAAGCATTAAATGTGTCACAGGAGGCGATCTGCAGACGTTTACGATCTTCTCCCCAGAATTACTGCCATCTGACTCTCACCTCTTCAAACCAATGGGCCACACGCTCGCAGAGCTGAACTTCAGCGATTTCGAGGAAGTTGGAAAGTGGCTCGACGAATAGTGTGCCGCAAAAGTCAAACAGTTTTTTTGGCGTGATATTCATCAATAACCTGACAGATGGTATAGACAATAACATATTTTTTACTTAAATAAAAACAACAAAATTTATGCATACACGAGGCGTATATGTGTGTAAGTATACAAAATGAAGGTAACGAGATTCAGAAAGAAAGAGAGAAACAACTGTAGAATAATTTTTGCGCCAAAAATTGCATTTGAGGCACTCATACTCCGTGCACCCACACTCCGTCAATTTTGCTGGAATCGACATGCAATTTTCTCGCGATAAGTCTGAAATACGGAACTTCCACCTGAAATAAATCAATTTCGAAAAATTTCAATTTCCAAAAAATCTATGAAAAAAAAACATAATGGCCCCATAATGGTATGGGGAGGATTTTGACTGAGGATTATGCTGTCATCGTTAGATTGAATACAATGGTTTTTTGTGAAAGTATTCGCCAGTAGTTCTGCTTTGCCCTTTTGCTAGAGTATATTTCTCCAGCAGCCGCGTCCTTCCAAGGGTATGGACACTCCGTTGGGTTACCTTTTAAGCGTAGATTTTGATTCCAAAACTTTTGAGAGACATGCTAAGGGTCTTAACATAGAACTCCAAATGCTATTTCGGAAGCAAACAGCTAACATAAGGGTTTCGACTCCAGCTTTTGTGATAAATTCCACGACCATTTTTTTAAATATTTGGAAGGCTGTTTAACGTTGCAATAAGTGTACAAAGTTGTATGGCGATGTGTTGCGTTAATCAATGATGTAGGACTAGCAAGGGGGAAACTAGAAAGGGAACAAAAAAGAATGCAACTCTTTTCATTGCAATATTTTGTGGTGAGGATGCAAAAAAATGTTTTCAATCTTCAGATATTTATAGTTTCATATTTCAAAATCGAAGTTTAATAGCTATAAATACAGTCATAAATTCAGTGAACGCACGATCCTTAAAAAGACGTCAAAGGAACTAACATATTCGTTCTCTCGTATATTACAGTACAACAAAATGGTAATTCATTGCGTTTGTCATGCAAAACATTTGCTTTGCATATTCACAAAATTAAGATCGCCCATTATTCTTTTGTTACAAAGTAAGCCAACCTTTGCCGTCCATTCATAAGTTGAAACTGCTGTGAAGTATTGAAATGTTAACACTCAATTACATGCATTACCTCATATTTGTTCTTCGACAATTAACGAGTAACAATAAGTACGTACGTGAGCTGGCATCAATATGAAAATTGATGAATGCTTCATTGTAACTAATATGTACAGCATAAACTGCAAGAAATTACAAGAAAGAGTAATGTAGCAAACCTAATTAGTTACAGTCAATAACACCATGAGGTTTTGTGAAATTTAGGCGAGGTTTACATGCCAAGGAGGTTTTGGAAAAGCGTTTTTTCTATAGGATATTTATGTGCTTGCATGCTTTTTGCAACATCTTTCTACATAGTGATGAGCATATTTGATTGCACGAGATTATGTCCTGTTTTCGCAAACCTAAGTATTCTCATGTGGTCTTTCTTTTGAAAAACTGTAACATGTTCACACATTGATCAATTCCAACAAAATTTAAAAGAAAATTATAAAATATTTGATGCCGTTGAATGGTTAAACATGTGTTGAATCAATTAATTGCGTACTAATTCACCAACTTAATCATTACAAATCCATCCCAAAGAAATCCACCTCTCACTACCGACTATGTAGAAAATTGGAGCATTAGAAGGGGTTTCGGCTACAATAAATTTACCATTGAATGATGTATTCTCACTGTTTGTTAAAAATTTGGAGCTAATCCATCACGAATACAATTTTGTATACTTAATTGGTTGCAATTTTTAGTAATTATTCAAGCTAATGGAGCAGAACAAGACGATTTCATGATTGTGTTGAGGCAGAGCTCTGTTGAAGGTCAGCTTCATGTGTTAAAGGTAAACTTCGTATTAATGGACCATTCTCGTAGCAAAAAGATTCATCATGGCCAACAAAGCTAGTTTGGAAGCGATAATTTACAATTATTGCATATAGTTTGCGGTCGCTAGCAGATTGTTCAAAGTGAAATCAGGAATTCTCAATAAGGAAACAAGTGCCTTGATTGAATTTCAGTGTTTTACTTGAAATCTGGTACACAATAAGACTATTATTTACAAAATCTTGGGAAAAAGAGAAGCAAATCGATTTTTATATCGTTTTGATCGCTTGCTTGAAAATGCCACATCATCTCAGAGACATTTGGCTTATTCCTCAACGCAGCAGTCGTTAGTGCTCTGTCCTAAAAATGCGCTTGTGTAAAATATCATTTGAAACATTATACATAGCGCAGTTTGGAAAAAAAAGGAAAAAATGATATAAACATGTTAAAAATGTTAAGAAATATATTTCACATGTTTTTCGTAGCGAACCTACCACTTTTTCCCTTTATTTGCTCGTTATAACTTTAAAAACTGTACTATATATCATGTTTAAAGTGAAGTGCCGTGCTAACACTTATTTGCATTTGGCCATACTGTTTTCATGGAAGTATCGGAGTACTGTCAAAGTATTCAAATCAGTAAGCGTCGTTTGATCGGAGTGTATATGACATGTGACATATGACATTTTTACATTGAAAATGTCAAATTACCGTCAAAACAGCATTTGCATGAAGCATCGCTTTTGTTCTTTAATCAACAAAAAATTACCATTGAAATCTATCTTTTCCTAGAAGAGAACATCGTGACGGTGGTAGTTTCCGTGATTTATTAGGTTGCTGCAGATGAAATGGCAGATTTAGTAATAAATATTTAAACAGCTGTAACTTTTTATAAAGATAATTTTTTAAATCAAAATAGGTACCAATAGGTACAACACATTTTTCCTAACGAGATACATGTACATTTATTCCAATTATGTAGAAGTCCGAGTTTCTGGTTCGAAGAAACTCTTGGAAGGCAGCCGCTTCATTATTAAATTATTTTCCTGTCAAAAACTGATCCAAATGTTTAAAGAAATGGAAATCTGTTGGTGAGAGGTGTGGTGAATACGGAGGGTGAGGAAGAGTCTCATAGCACAAATCCTTTAATTTTTGGACCGTTGTTCTGGATACATAAGGTCGTCCGTTATTATCCGTTATTATCCGTTACTCTAGGTCGCTGGACTATCAATTTCCGATGCATTTCATCCAGTCGAACACAGTTTTTCGCAGCATTGATGGCGCCAGGTTGCAGGAATGAATAGTGGATAACTCAAGCTAGAGACCACCAAACAGTAAGCATTATTTTCTTTGAACGAAGGTTTGGTTTCGGCATGTGTTTTGTCGCTTCATCGGCATCTAACCATTGGGCCGATTGGCGACGATTATCGTATAAAATCCACTTTACATCACGTGTCACAATTCTATGCAAGAACGGTTTCTTTTTGTTGCAGGGGAGGAGAGAACTTGAAATCTCCATTCAACGCGTCACGTTTAGCTCGGTAAGATCATGCGGAACCCATTTGTGAAGCTTTCTCGCTTTTCCAAGTTGTTGCAATGGAGGCCAACTGTCGAATTGTGAACGCCTAATTTCTTGGCTAGATCCCTTGTGGTTTCGCGGGGGTCAGACTCCGCTAATTCCCGTAGCTCGTTGTTATCGATCGATTGTCCACGTGACTCACTTCCAAGGTTCATATCTCATGATCAGAATTTTTCGAACCACCGCCGAGTGGTTCGTTCGCTAACTGTATCAGGCCCAAATGCGCTGTTAATATTCTTCGTTGCTTCTGTTGCGTTGTGCTCTAATTTAAATTCGTATAGTAAAGGTAGCAGCTTTTGATTCACTTTCTTGTTTTAACGATCACTCTGAAGTGCAAAACAGAAATGACTCGATAAACCAAGGTAGCTGTATTTATACTTCGATGTTTCATATCATTTGCGCCGCCGGGTGCCACTAAATTTGCAGCCAATTTTATGTCATCGCTAAATCGGCCATTTCATCTGCAGCAACCTAATAAAAGCGGTGGTTATAGTGGCGTTGTTTATCACATATATCAAATATGTGATAAATAACGCTTGAAGCAGCGAAACAAGTTATAATGTATGAATATAGGGACATAACTGAATGCGAATGTGCGTCGAAACCTAGAAAAACATTTAATTTCGTTGAATTTGATACAAAAACCGATTTTCAGGAACCTAAAAGCAATTAAACGCATTCAAAAGTGATGCAAGTTTGCACGGAATTGTAGCCACGACATATCGAAAGGTGAATTTTCAATGCAATAGTCACTTTTATATAAAATCGATTAAACAGGTTTGCAATAAAATTTTTTTTTCAGCTGCGTGAGATATTTTTATGGAATTATTTTTCATAAAGTGGAAAATTCCATAAATTTTATGGAATTATCACTTCTGAAATCAACTCATTCTAAGCTGATTTCAGAAGTGATGTCCATTTGTTTCTATGACATAAGGGTTTTTTACAAATTCAAACACAAACAATTGATAAAAGCACTCGTTTATTCAAAATTATCAAACTATAATATTTTTTTTCAACCAATGCAACATTGTTTTGAGACATAAAGTAACAATATTATACCTTTTCATGTTTTTTATGAAACCTTTTCTTCTTTTCCGTGAGTCCTTTTCTGATCTTTAGTTTCCCATTTTAACATCCAACAGAAGTCTGCAAGCATAGTGACATCCAATCTTCCTTGGTACCGTCTCTCGATATCACGGACATCCTGGTGAAACCGCTCCCCCTGTTTTTCACCGTAAGCTCCAAGGTTTTGAAGAAAAAAGTCTATGTGGGATGTCTATGTGTAAAACATGTGTAAAGTGTAAAAAAAATTCCAGCTCATGTTGAGCCTTGAGCTTCGTATGCTGCTAGCACCCGTTGAACAATAGTTTTGTAGTCAGGATCCTTTGTATTTCCCATAAACTAACGAACTACATGCTTGAACAATACCCAAGCTTTTTTTCTTTCCCATTCATACTTTCCACAAAGAGGGTGTAGGTTAAAAGTTTTCGCATGCCAGGGCCAGTAAAAACACCCCCCCCGTTCAACTTTGCTTCTTACCAATTTTAGAAATTGTTTCATCAACCCTAATTTGATATGGATAGGGGCAACAAAGTAGTATTGATAACATTTCTCTCTCGAGGTTTTAAAGTTGCTCGGGATGGTCAATCACTTTTAATCCATTGTTGTTCTCTGGCTCTACTATCTCACAAGCATAATAACCATGGGTGTTTAGTATAGCCTGCCTGCTGACCCAAAAGCATCGTTAGTATTGGAACCATCTGGAACCTAAAACTTCGGCTGCAGTTTTTGAAAGACCGAAATCTCTTACTAGATCATTGAGTTCACTTTGAGAAAATAGTTGAGGACTTTCATCTTCGTGTAAAGAAAACTCTGGGCTTGATTCACCCTGAGGGGGTAATGTAACTTCGTCCTCCAAATCACTCGGGTATTCATCCAATCTGGAACGTGGCCTTGGAATAGGTATCTCATAGCAATGTGGCACTGGACGTATAGTCAAGGTTAGGATACCTTATGCCTGCTTTGTTTTTTGAATTGAGTCCTTTTATGTCAACTGAACAGAAGTACCAACCAATCAATGGTATGGTTGTTATGCTCACGACATATCATAGAAATTCAAAATCGAAATGCATTTTTATTACCCATCAACCACAAACGAAGATCTTCTTCATATCTCATACAAACCTTATGCTCACCACCGACCACCATATTTTAATTTAAAATAAGCAAAAGAAACTTCCCTTACAAAATCATTTATGTTTCTCTTTTGACGTTTAATAGTATATACACTACATCACACATATAACAAAAACTGTTTGGAAAAATAACACAACCTCTTCTAGCCATGACTAAACAGAAACAACAGCACTGTTCACTTGAATAGCAGTATGTCTACTGAGAGTTTCTCTTCATTTGACTTGCCGCGACACGATAAAACTGATAAATAAGATTGTTTGCACTTCCCACCAGCCAAATTCCTCATTTCTCTGAACTTCTTAACACAAAATCTACTTTACCGTACAGAAAAAAAAACAGAATACCGCGTGGTGGTCAATTTTCTTTGTATGAAATACAAAAAGACTTGCCTACAATTTTTCGGCGGCTTGTGGACTCTTGAGGCATTCGTTGTAAAAAAATGATTTGACGGGGCAGAAGGCGAGAGGTGCGAAGTGTACAATAGTATTTTTTTCTGTGACCAGTCTTGTAACTTTATATACGCCCTCTGTATTTGTCTAGTACGAAAGAAAAAGCTAACGAAGCGACTGTCATTTTGGATACTTTATAAAATTCAAAGTATCAAAATGAAATTTAGTCAGCATAGTGATGCATAGAACGTACTTAAAAATGAAGGTCCAGCTTGCTTTGAAGTGCTACTTGCGGCTGTAGTAATGCGCTTTTCACATTTGAAAAATATCTTGGAATAGATTTCTTTTCTCAATCGTTACAACGATGACTCTACAACGAGTTGGCCTCGTACCGACATTAGGACGTGAAATCCTAGAAGCATGGCAACAAAGTGTACACTTCGGGTCAACTGCTCAGTCACTCGAAAACTCACTGATTTGGCGACTGCTTGCGAACTAGCTCCTTTTGCGAGGTCTGTGGGCGTGGACCGGACCACAAGTGAACTATTGCTCCATTTCCATTATTGAACCAGCCACCATAAAGCCCGATTTTCCATACCCGAAATTTCCAATTACAACTTTATTTTACTTCTAATAGGCATTAAATTTAACTCAATTCAAATCATTAGCATCAATCGCGCATCGGTACCCAAAAAATCGCGCAGCCCGAAAACAAACTACTTTAATAAATTCTTTAATTAAAAAATCGGTAACCATTACACAAATTACAGCATCGTGGACACAACCTGACGAAACAATTGATGCCTTAAATAACGATACACTTACCTGCGTCCCACCACCTTCCACCTAAAGAGATACCGGCAATTTGAAGGAAAGATCTTGGCTGCTTTTTATAATTAATTTTTTAATATACAAAATTACCGAGTAAAAAACAGTCCCAACTTCGTTTTCTTCTGGCTATTTTCCGTTACGTCTGTTTTGTCCCAACCTCATTTTTCTGTCTTGCCTGAGAAGTCTTTTTTCCCACCCCGTTTTTTTATCTTTTTTTCCTTCACGTATGCAATTCTGTTGGGCCTGCCACATCTGCGAGGTGAATTTAACGCACTTGATCTTTCAAGTGTGCAATCTTGCTGGGATTGCCTCAGTTGAGAGATGCATTACAAAAATATCTTTTGGCGCTCAATGAAACTTGAGTGGAGTCTTTTTACAATATATTAAACTTTGACGAATAACGCTGTAAGAGGTACGATAGTCGCATGACTATAAAAGAAAGGCTGTCATTGTCCATCAGTTCACTACAGACCTTGGACAACGAGAGATGTTACAGTCACCTCATTTCAAGACCAATGGTGAAAGAGAAGGTAATGTGGGCTTCTGGTCAACCACTTACTGCAGCTTTCCAACTCAAGAAATAAAATTTCAAATTTTGATAACTTCACTGGAATTTAATGGGGCCCTTAGCTAATACTACGCCTAAACGAGAAAATTTAGTCAATATCAATAAGTAAGGGAAAGTTGTATTCTTATGAAAGGAACAGAAAACAGTTTCAAAATTCGTTACCATTGGAGAACAGCTCTTTGCCATTCAAAAAACGCCTTCTGACATGGTGCCGAATTTTCTTTATGTCTCTAAATAATCTGTGAAGAAATTTTGGTGCCATCTTTTCAAGGATATCGAAAGAATTGCCCTAATTTTAACAAAACCTATGCAAGCTTGCTATTAGTACAGACTTTTCTCAAACAGAATTTAAATCTCATACGTCTGCTTCGTTGAAATTAGGGAAGAATCTCTTTCAATTTCAACTAGATAGATTTTTCAACTAGAACTAGACGCAAAGTAAAATGATGAGTGTTTGATTTTAAAGTAAACACGACCCTTTTTTTACTAGACATGTGTGCAACTCATAGGCCGCGGTGTAATTGGACAACAGTAAAGCATGATGATGCAACTGAACTAGCTGAAGATGGCTGCATGCATGTGAAATAAGTCCCCAAGGGACTACTTCAGTAGATATCACTCAACAGACGAATCCATAAAACACCAGCACAGAGACATGAAGTTATGTTCGATTCTTGGGACAAACCTCTTATAACCACATATTTTATACTAAAATGCCAAAGTACAGGTACGGCGATAATCTGAGGATTATACCATACACATTAAAAATAACGATTTCAAAAAAGGGATAATCTGTTACAAAAGCAATTTAAGCCTCTTATCACGTCAATGTAAGGGCCGACGGACTCTAGTAACAATACATGGTATTTCAGGTTAAGGCAAGGAACGAAAGAACTTTTAACTAAGTGATTATACCTTTTCCTTTTTAAAATCATTCCTTCTTAAAGATGCATATGTTTCACTTCAATAAAAGAGTTGTTTTTCCTGTCTTTAATTGTCAATTTGCACAATTCTTACTTGCACTGAAATTTAATCTATTATGTATTTTCCATTTTGTTTATTAACATTTTGCCATCTCTCTAACAACTTGAAAATTCCTCTGCTCGTAGAAAGTCTGATCCTTTTCAGCCAAAAACTGAATTAAGTGAAACTTAACAGCGTCATCATCATTGAACGTTTTGCCACAAAGCCAAGGTTGTCCAGGGATTGAAACAATTGGTAATTCTATGACGCGAGATCAGGGTTATATGGTGGGTGTATCGACTATTCCCAATCAATATCCATCAATTTTCGCCGACGTGTGGCCAAAGACGTGTGTGGCCTGGAATTGTCCTGGTGGAAAATAACGCCTTTACTACTGACCAATTCTGGTCGCTTTTCCTTCACCGCTGCATTCAATTCAAAACAGCTTGAAATATTGACTCAAGGCCGAAATATAATAGTGCGAGACTGCGATACGAGAGCGCGACGAGAGTCTCGCAGCAAATGTCAAGCAGTTTTCGTAACATGCATTTGTATGCGACATCGTACAATGATTGCAATGCGTCGATGCGAGGCGGGAAATATTCGGAAAAACGAAAATTTCTCCCAAGGCGGTGCGTGACGTTTGTCAAATGCAATATGGCGCTTAAATGAAATTTGAAATTCAAACGCCTTAATTACTTTGTAGGTACTTTGGTTATTATAAATGAATTTTGAATGAAAATTTCGTGCATCTTAGTTAAAGCTTTCATTGTTTAAACGAAGGAACATGCCAAATTCAAAACTTTTAAAAAACCAAAAACAATTTCCAGCAAATTTCATTTAAAATGTCACCAATTTGACATTTGTCATATGAATATTAATATTCCACGCATCGCGTGCATTGTAAATTGAATGCGTTGCGTGACGACGAGAGAGAATTGCATCGCGCTCACGCATCGCCGTCATGCAGTATTGTATTTCGACCTTCAATCGGACCTTTCTAATCTCAACAAATTGACAGCAAAATCTTCTTTTGTTGAATAAGTGCTTTTAAAGTCATTTGTGATGACTCATTAAGCTTGCACCACGAGCTTTTTCGATCAATACTGTTTTACACAATTCACTTTTCGTCTGCAGTGATGATTCGGTTTCGAGACGGACCGAATTTATTGCGTTTAAGCAATAATTCGCAAGTACTGATGCTCTTTATCAGACGAAATTCTTTGAAATCGTGCAGAATCAAAATATTCAGCTTCTCAACGAGACAGACACGTTTTAAATGCTTCTCAACGGTTGTATGTGAAATATTAAACTTCTCTGCAAGCTCCAATGTAATTATGAGACGATCCCGTTCCATAATTGTTTTGATTACACCCTCAGCTCAAATTGAACATTGGTCACCTTTAAGGGTAAAATCTCCATCACGGAATCTTTCAAACCAATTCTGGCATTACCTTACTTTAAGGGCTTCGTTACCATACACGCCACTTGACTTTTTTGGCGGCTTGCACTGCGATCTTTCGTTTAAGGGAGTAATAAAGCAAAATAGTCCGAAAATGTTCGTTTTTGCACTGCATATTGATATTGAGGCATAAAACTTTAAGAAAATACTTGCGCAATGAACTTGTAAAACTAGGGAAGGATGACAGCTAACATGTCTGAGAAGATGAAGATGATAACATACACGGATATCATACAAGTGTAATGTATTAATTTATTTAATTACAATTTGTTGATTATAATAACTTTCTACTTTACGTCAGTTGTCAAGCGTCTATATAAGTTGAATTGAAAGTGAGTGAGATCAATTTCTCGCTGTCGCTATTTATACCTCCATCATCTAGCGGTGAAACCTGACACTAGGTTGTCATCTGGCAATCGCTACAGTACTCCCCCTCGAGTGACATTGTCACGATGATGTTTTGCAGGAGGATACGTCTTAATAATTCGTGGTCCTGATGTGACGGGTTGCCATGAAATTGATTTCGGCTGACAAGGAACAGAAGCATTTTGATTTAATATGAAGGATGACGGATTTTCGACGTGCTGGGTAGCGGCGACGGCAACGAAAGCTGGTTTCAAACGTTCAGTAGACACATTGATTTGTCTACCCTCGAGATCAACGGTAAACAAAACATCCGAAATCCGATTGATCACTTTGTGAGGTCCTGTGTACGGTTGGCAGAGTGATCTCTTGACGGCGTCAACCCTCAAGAAGACGTGTGAACAGGAATGTAACTGCGGATGCACGAAGGTTGTTCGTTCAATGCGACGGTTGACTGGAACTGGTCGTAATTCACGCATGTGTTGCTTCAGCATCGATCCGAATGCGTGCGGATCGAACTGTTTGTCATCGCTCACGAAAAACTCGCCAGGAAGTGTTAATGTAGTTCCATAAACCAGCTCAGCGCAACTTGCTCCTAAATCCTCCTCAAATGCATTTCGGAGTCCTAGTAAAACGGTTGGTAGGATATGGGGCCAGTTAGAATTCCGCTCGTGGCACATGATGGCAGCTTTTAATGTGCGATGCCATCGCTCGACCAACCCATTCGATGCTGGGTGATATGGCGAAGTTCGCGTTCGTTTACATCCCAAGAGTTTAGAGAGTGAAGAGAAAAGCGCGGACTCAAATTGAGTTCCTTGATCAGTCGTTACGATCTGTGGCGCTCCAAATCTCGATACCCAGCTTGCGTAAAATGCGAAGGCAACGGTTTCAGCTGTTTGGTCGCAAACAGGAACTGCCTCTGGCCAGCGTGAAAATCGGTCAACCATGGTTACGCAATAGCGATAACCGTTGGCTGTTATTAGTGGTCCGATTATATCCAGATGAACCTGCTGGAAGCGTTTGTCCGGTATCGAAAACTCTTGAATGGTGTTTTTCGTATGTCTGCCAACCTTGGATTTCTGACATGGTATACAAGAGCGTGTATACGCCCGAATGTCTTTCTTCATGTCAGGCCAAACAAATTTCCGTTGAATTGCTCGAATCATTGCGCGGGCTCCAGGATGCGAGCATCTATGGAAGGTCTCCATCACTCGATTTCGTAGAGTTGATGGAACGTATGGTCGTATATTGCTCGTCGATGTATCACAATATAACTTTCCTTGTTCTTCCATAGGGAGTGGGTGCAGCTTGAGCGAAGTGCTGTTTCCAGATAGGAGTGTTTGAAGTGCGGTGTCGTCGCGTTGTTCATCGATCAGTTCACGGGTGGTTATTGACGATGGCAGGTTGATTGCTTCCACTCGTGATAATGTGTCTGCTACGATGTTTTCCTCTCCACTTACATGCACGATTCGGGTGCAAAATTGAGATATAAAACTTAAGTGCCTTATCTGTCTCGGCGAAGATTTTTCTGTTTTCTGGCTGAACGCATATATTAATGGTTTGTGATCCGTCTTGATAACGAATTGCGTGCCTTCTAACTAGTGTCGGAAGTGTTTTACACTGCTGTAAATAGCTAATAGCTCTCGGTCGTAAACGCTGTACTTGACTTCGGCGTTGCTGAGTTTCCGCTGAAAGTACGCTAGAGGCAGCCAGTTACCATTAACTTTTTGCTCGAGGACGGATCCAATCGCAACATTCGAGGCATCAGTAACAAGTTGTAATGGCATTGATGGAGAAAAGTGCACTAGCAATGTTTCTTTCGCTAGGCTTTCCTTACAAGCGTTAAAGGCTTTTAAAGTCTCTGCCGACCATTCGATGAAGCTTTTGTCACCTTTCTTCACGTTGCGGAGATATTGATGAAGAGGTGCTTGTAAGTTAGCAGCATCACGAATAAATCTTCGGTAATAGTTTAAAGTGCCGAGAAAACAACGCAGTTGCTTTACCGTTGTTGGCAATTTAAAATCTCGTATGGCTTTCACTCGCGAATCAGGTGGAGAAATGCCATGCTTATTTATCTTGTGGCCGAGATACTCGATTTCCTTTACGCCTAATTCACATTTGGCGATGTTGATGACTATTCCGTATGATTTCAACCGTTCGAAAATTACACGGAGATGATGCATGTGTTCCTCGTTGGATTTAGATGCAACCAGAATGTCATCTAGATAACACACACAAAAGTCCAAACCACGTAAAACTTCGTCCACGAACCGTTGAAAGGTTTGGGCGGCATTTCGAAGGCCGAATGTCATAACTTTGAATTCGAACAATCCAAAAGGTGTTATGACTGCCGTTTTCGGGACATCTTCTTCGGCAACAGGAATTTGGAAATATGCACGAAGCAAGTCTAACTTTGAAAATACACATTTGCCTGTGAGACCTGATGTAATATCCTGTATATGTCGCATGGGGTAGCGGTCCGGAATGATGACGGCATTTAGTCTGCGATAATCACCGCATGGGCGCCACGAACCTTCCTTCTTGGGCACTAGATGTAAAGGACTGGCCCATGGGCTGTTTGACGGGCGGCAGTAACCCTTGTTCATCATATACTGGAATTCAGCTTTGGCGATTTTCAGCTTGTCTGGTGGTAGTCGTCTAGGGCGCTCCGCTACGGGTGGACCAGTGGTGACGATGTGATGTTTTACAGAATGTTGAATTGTTTTCGCTAAGGCTGGATTTGTAACTTCCGGATATGATTTCAGGAGTTCGTGGAATCGCGATTCTCCATTTATCGTAACAATAGATCCTGTGCACAGATTTGATATGGCTCCGGCTGATGTGAGATTAGTTTTTAGATCAACGAGACGTCTGTTTTTTAAATCTACAGATAGACCGTGCTCTTTCAGAAAGTCAGCACCTATGATTGGTTGCGAAACATCAGCAACTATAAATGGCCACGTGAATGGTCGACGCAGGTTGAAATTCAATGTCAACAACTTTTCACCATAAGTATTTATCGGAGATTTGTTGGCCGCATATAGCTTATATTTTGTCTTACTATGATTTCCAAGCGATTGGAGTTTAGGTATGACTGACACGTCCGCACCTGTGTCAATCAAAAATTTTAGTTTGGAGTGTTGATCTATCACAAACAGACGGTTTGTTGTGGAGCGGCTGCGATCCGTCTCAACCCGCAGGGCTCCTATGCGTTTCCCGGTGTCACTGGTACCTGAAAGTTACACGGCTTGGTGCAACGACGAGCGGCTACTCCGAACTTTCGATGAAAGTAGCAAATTTTGTTTTCATTTTTTCGATTGCGAGACCGGCTTTGTCGCCTGAAATGTCGTGGTGATCTTGATCTTCGATAAGTGGACACACGTAGTTCTTCAATTGATGCTTTCAATTCTGCGATCTGTGCACTTAAGTTTTCCGTTCTGGGCGAGCTTCCTTTTGAATTTTGGGAATTTGAAATCTCGCAGATCTCACTTGGCTGCTTAACCTCTATAATTTTATCAGCCATTTCAGCGAGGCGGATGAGATCGCTTGTTTCCACGATGGCGAGTATCGACAGCACGTCCGGGGGCAGTCGTTGTAACCACAATGATTTTAAAAATGATTCACCTACCTTATTTTTCGCAGCTGAGGTCATGCATCGCAGTAAATGTGACGGCTTGCTGTCGCCAAGTTCCATGCCTGTGAGTAGTGTCCGTACCTGAGCTTCTTCGGACGGCGCGTACACGTTGATCAGCCTTGCCTTAATTGACTCGTACTTTCCGGTTGGTGGTGGATTCTCCACGATGTCTGATACGGCGTCCAAAATGGTGCAATCCAGTTCGCTGATGATACGATCGAACATGGCGGTGTTGGAGAAAGCTTTGCACACCCGAAATTGTGCTTCGACGCGGGCGAACCATAGCGTTGGTCGAGTCGTCCAAAATGGCGGAAGGCGCACATTTGCGATGTCGCTGGTGCTGGATAATGTGTGTGAAGCTTCGGTGTCAGCTACGGCTCCTGTGCTGGTTTCAGCTTTAGCGGCGGCTTCGGCTTTAGCAATCTTCGTCTTCTCCACTTCTGGCTTTTCAGCTGCGTCTCGCACCGTTTTTCCTTTTGAAGACATATTTGTTAGCGTCGGCTTCGAGTTACGTCCGGGTCACCAATGTAATGTATTAATTTATTTAATTACAATTTGTTGATTATAATAACTTTCTACTTTACGTCAGTTGTCAAGCGTCTATATAAGTTGAATTGAAAGTGAGTGAGATCAATTTCTCGCTGTCGCTATTTATACCTCCATCATCTAGCGGTGAAACCTGACACTAGGTTGTCATCTGGCAATTGCTACACAAGTAGGAGTGAGAGACATCTGTAACTGAAATTGGTAATTACTTAGTTGCCTACTCAACGTACTTATGTCTGTGCGGTCTGTGTGATTTGGAGAGGGCAGAGATAAAGGGACCTGTCAACTGGACAATGCGTATAATACCCTGGCTTAACTACCATGAGTGCATTTGACGTAAATTAGGCGCGTTATCAATTAACACAACATCTCAAGTAACAAAACATGACGTTAGTGGCTCTGGTATGGTTTTTGGCTCTACTAAATTTCTTAAGTTTGTCTGATGTAAATTCAATTTTAAATTTCGGTACATAAAAATAAAATACTCCATGGAAGTGTTCAAAAGGCTTGCAAAAAGGGCTTGCTCCTTAGAAGGCGAATTATATAAGATTATAAGCTTGTGTACATATTGTGGTAGACTCTCGCACCAACTATTTAACGCATTTTCCAGGCGTCACAAATATTGTTCGATTTCATATGCATTAAAAGCGTTATGCATTGTCTTTTTTTTAATTTTTTTAATTTAATTATCTTCCATGTATTTCAACTTATGAGATTCTCTCTGAGTTACTTTATTATATTGTCTACCAGCAAATCTGTGAAAACATTTTTCATTAAATAATAGAAGAGAAAAAATGTTGAGAAAAATTTCTGCTACCATACAAATAAAACAAGTTGACTAATTTTCATATTTTCACACTTCATTCATTTCAGGATGCGGCAACTGTTGAAAGACTAAATGAAAGTGGTGAATTGCGACAAATGCTCAAACCATACAAGGTAAGCAATTTTCACACATGAAAACTCATCAAGATTTATACGACTGTTATATGGTCTTAATGTATGTGAAAGAAACGGCCGACCATGTTTTAAATGGAAAGTGTTAAAGATTTTCATATTTGTGTCGAATGAAAATTATTTGTATTTGATGTTTGAGATTTTTCGCATAAATTTAATATCCGTAAATGACCATTACTGGCTGCAAATGAACATTTCAATAAGATTAAACACACATGCATCAGCTAAAAACTTGACTTTAACCTTTTCAGTAACAGTTGTAAAATCGAAGAAAAACATGTGAAGTAATCTTCTGCAGAAATTTTCCAGCTTTGATGTCGTGATGGCAAATAATTCTATCATTCCGAGTTGTTTTGTATTACTGGAAAATGAATTCAGGTGAAAGAGCGGTTGAAAATAGTTATTTCTGATAAGGAATGCGTTCATATCCCTCCAGTATATTTTTAATTTGCAATACCTGAAATATTATAAAAGTATTTGTAAATACCTGACTGGGTAACTCCTCGTAAAACTAAACATACATAGAAAATTTTTGAAAGCTATTGCTCCAATGTTCAAATTATCATTCGAATCAGTCAAGAAAAGAGTTAAAAGAGCGTCACCTTAGAAGTGTATGCTAAATATATGTCCGTTTAACTTTATTTTTCAAATGAGAAAACTCTATCCTTATAAGTACGTTAAAAGGCGATGTATTTCCCGACGTTTGGCATAGTTAAACGTTTAGAGAGAAGATGACTTCGTTTCTCTGACAGATATCTCTATTGATAGATAAGTCTTGATGCTCCATCTAAGCTGCTAATCGGATAATCTAATCGGACGCCTTTAAACATAAGTAACATCTTTTAAACTGGTCCCGATTCGATTGAAAAAAATCGATTAAAATTGTTTTGAAATTGTCGCACTTGAGGCTGGAGCAGACTGGAGCAGTTTTAATTTGGCAAGAGAAAAAATCGCAAAAAATTTTTTTTTTTTATTTATTGAACACCTTTTAATGAAAAGCTGTCACGAACTAGTTACATGTGCGAAAACTCATGCCAAGAAAAACAAAAAATCCCAAACACCTGCATTTAATTTCCAAGCTGCAGCAACTTTAGATTCAGGTAAAACTGACAACGTCTGGAAAACATCACAATCTTCTCTGAAAAATCCTTTAAAACCAGACTGCTTAATTGTTCACATGAATGAACAATATCTACAATATCTATCTAATCTCATCATACAAAAGCAACAATTGGGGAACTAGACTACATGGTCCTAACACTCATACAAAAATAAAATTACTTAGAAATCGAAATTGACAGGAAACGAACTTCTACGGACCACACCATACACCCTTCTTCTAACCATCCTGGCCAGAAAAAACTACAGGAGACTTCACTCCATCTCTATGAATTCCAGGGAGCATGCCAACGAACTCAACAATAAATATCGTAGAGCCGACACGTATATACAAAAATCGTTCAACAAACTGACCGCAAAGTGCAAGAAGAAACAAAAACTCCAACAATCAATCACACCAAAGGACCCTGCGAGATGAACAACATGGACATACATAGGCAAGGAGAGATATAAATTGACTACCTTCTTCAAAAAATACGAACAACAAACTTTGTTCAAAACTATCAATGACATCAGAAACAAACGAACACAAAGGCCCCACGGTACACCAACGTATGGAAATAGCGGCATATACAAGCTGGCAAGCAGGGATTGTGCCATGGTATACGTAGGAAAGACGACAGGAAAATTATCAACTAGACACAAGGAACATCTGCATGCGTTTACACACATTCAAACAGACCACAACTGCGCAACACACATACACAAACTCGATACCAATTCAATGACGCTATTACACAAATAAAAGGAAGGACTAAGATTAGACTTATTAGAAAAACTAGAATTTCACAGCCACAAAAAATAATAAATAAAGAGCAACGAGTGGCCATCTCCGAAGCAATATTCTCAGTCCTCATCATAATAAGAAAACGTGAGGAACCCGACAGTGACAATCCCACAAGCCTGAAAGAACTGACTTAAACAAAAAAAAAAGGTCATCAATAAAAAAGATGCACATCACCTACGCAAATGAAATATGGACAATCCGTATGGGGACTCTTTATCATCATTTACCTCAGTGAAATTTTGGGCAGCTTAATTTGTACGTTGCGAAATTTGTACTCTGTTGGCGAAATTTAGGCGCTATAAATCCGGGTTTGTGCGCTGATGAATTAATGTAGGTGAAATTTGGATACAACATTATACCCCCGAAATATAAATACAGTCAAAACAGTCGACCACAAAAAAGAGACTCTGCTCTGAAAAAAGCAACTGTTTTTTCGGCGACGACCGTTTTTTGGTATAGGCATGAGGTTATCTGAATCGATAATCTTCAGAAAGGAAAAAACCATTACAGGAGCATACTTCGTATCATTACTTGCCAATCTGAAGGCGGAAAACGACCACATTTGGAGAAAAAGAGAATCCTGTTTCAGCAAGACAAGCCGCCGTTTCACACCTCAACAGTTGCCATGGCGTAAATCCACAAATCCTGCTTTAAACTGCTTGATCATCCACCTTACTCACCAGATCCAGCCCCAAGCGACTTCTTTTCGTTCCCTAATCTAAAAGCTGCGCTCGAAGGACATACATTTTCGTCAAATGAGGAGGCAATCACCTTCGTGAACAATTATTTTGCAAAGAAAAACGCCGGGTTATATTAAAACGGCTTAAAAAGATGGGAGCATAGCTGGAAGAAGTATATAGCGTTGCAGGGACAATATATAGAGAAAATACAAAAAACCAATTTTTCAATTTTTTGTATCACTGTTAACTCGGAAACTTCTTAACCACCTTCGTAAAACTCCAATATCCTTTTGATGCTACGAGTACGAATCGCGTCATTCTGATAAATCGACGCATGTCACCTGCATTTTCAATAGGGTTTGCAATCCAATGTAACGATGTCAGATTGAGTCTTCCACTGAGTACAGAGCTTGCTGCGGTGTTTAGGATCGTTGTCCTCCTGCAGAATCCAATCTTCATTTTTTGTGATGCACCATCGTTTGGCAGATGGCAGTAAAGCCTTTTTGTAGATTTTTATCATTTTCTCGGCATTTAGGTTGTCAGTAAAGAGGTGCAAAGTGCCGAATCCCTGCTTTGAGAAGCGGCCACAAAGATGCACCTTTATTTAATGTTTTCCGGTCCGCTGAACAAGCCTATTGGTGGAAGTTGACCAGGCTCGCGTGAGGACAGAACGTGCCCATATAGAACATTGATCAGTAAAAATGAAAATTTTCAAAATCTCTATCAATATTCTCATGCGCCCAAGCGAGTCGCTTTGTCACATGTTTTTCAGCCAACAGAGGCTTCTTCATTGTATTGCGCCATTTCCGATCATGAGTACGAAGATGGGTTCGGATAGTTTCGTAGGATATATCTAAACCTTTTGCCATTAATTTTGCTTGTCCTTGCCGCAGTGTTAAAGCAGGATTCCGCGAAAACAGATTCACTATTCTTTTTTCATCTTTTTTGTTCACTTTTCCTATCGAGCCACGTTCTGGTAAATCATCGACATTTTTAGCCACTTTATATCGCTGTATCCACTTCTGTACTAATGCCTTCGACTTTCTCATATATTTAGCAGCCGCTGATTGCGACATTTTGGGACCTTTCGGGTGGATGCAAATTCCTTTGCATCCACCCGAATTTCTCATGGCGTTTAACGTGATTCTCTTTCAAAAGATCAACGACAACTGAATCTATGTTGACAATACATCAAGGACAAAGCTTCCCTCTATCGGCTCGCGAAGGAATTAGAGCGAAATATTTCATTACCTGTCGGTGAAGTCGACTCTTACTTGACAGACTGTAGTGGTTCGAAGTGGTAATCTCCAGATTTACCTCCCAGCGACTATCCCTTGTTCTTGGGCTCAAAATTGGCTCAGCGGAAAGAGATTTTATTCAAATGAGGAGCGGGTGTATGAAACAAATGCCTATTTTAAGGGACTACAAGCGGATAAGTAAACTCATTAGTTAATGATTAATCAAAAAATACATTCAAAATCAAGAAGCTTTATTTTTTGACCAATATACAGGAAAATCGAAAAAGTGAAGTCACAAAAACTTTACTGAGTTTAAAAAAAAAACAAAATAATAACCTTCTTCAGTAAGAGATATTGCGTTCTCTGACCTTGATAACACAAACCATTCTTCTACACATGGATTTTATCAACTTTTTAATGGTTGATTGTGGTATGTTTTCCCATTTCATCACCAATCCAGTTTTTAGCTGTTGCAGGTTCTCTGGAATCGGTTCTCGTTGTATTACTCGACGTTTTAGCTCGTCCTATAAGTGTTCTATTGGGTTAAGGACTTGCCAGTCAAAAACCTCTATCTCCACTTCTCGCAAATAATTCCTAATGGCAGTATGGGGGCGCGCATTATCCTGCATTCATTTAAATCCTTTGCTGATAAATCCTGAGTATGGCAAACGAGTATGGCGTGCGAGTATGTGTATGACGAACGTCACTGATGTACAATTTAGCGATCACAATCTCTTTATCTACGATAACCAGCTCTGTACGAGCGGTTAAACCTCTGAAACTAACCCTTTTGGATATGGCACGTTGTGCATATCGTTCTTTTGGTCCACGGTATACCCTTTCACGATCACCAGTATCATAAAGACACATACAAGACTCGTCAGAAAAATGAACCTGCCCTCATTGTGCGAAAGTCCAATCACGGCGTTCGCGAGCAAAATTTAATCTTGCTCTCTTAGGAGCTGTAGTAAGTCCCGTTAGTGGTCTGCATGGTTTTAAATCACGTTATTTAAGACGTCTTCTTACTGTGGTACCACCATCAACAACACTGATGACTTCCTCCTCCGACCCGACACGAGTCTTCTGATGTAGCCATCGGTCTCCAAGAACGTTTTGTAAACATATTGAAACGTTGAACGACTTACTTCACATTGATGAGCAACATTTCGTTGGCTCCATAGAGGTATATATTATAGAGGGTCCCTTTTTGTGTACAAGAGCGTTCGTGAGCGTCCGAAGTTTTAAACTTATTTTTTTTTCCCTCGTCAGCTGTTCAAATGTGCGACTCCATTCGCTCCTGCCATGTCGTATGTCGCATGCAGCATGATATCCGAAATTGTATTGAAATTTCAAGGCTTTTCGCGCAATTAGAAGCACATTTACTTAAAATTATTGATGTAATATTCAGTCATAGGCAAAGATACGAAAACTTCATTCATAAATCACTAATAACAACTGAAAAATGCTCAACTTTTACATGCTTTGTTGCAGAGCATATATCTGCCTTGGAATTGAAAATTATCCATCAATATTACTGCCGATAATTTCACAGAAAAGTTGACTTACCAATTATAGCATAGTTGACTTACCAAGCATATACCAGGTGCGTAAGTTTTAAATGTCGTTTTTTCATGAAAAATACGCAATTATTCAGGAACAATGGAAAAATATTGTAGTTGTAGTGGCCCTCGCTTTTTATGCATTTTACCTATCTCTCGGGCAATTTATGGATACCATTCCAAAAGAAAGCTTCAACTTTCATTGATATCCATTCATCGAGCCATTTTTGTACATCCTTGAAAGTCTTGAAGTGTTGTTTAGCCAGTGCCTGTCCTATCGATGAGAAGAGGTAATAATCAGAAGGCGCCAGGTCTGCTGAATACGGCGGGTGGCGAGGAAATTGTTTTTTTTGACCACTTTGGCTGAAGGTTTAGGAGCGTTGTCATGCTGCAGAATGACTTTGCCGTTTCCTCGATCAATGCTTGGTTTAAATTGATCATTTGTTGTCAGTAGCGGACGGTATTGACTGTTTTGCCGGGTTTGAGAAGCTTGTAGTGCACTACTCCCTGCTGATCCCACCACACACACAGCATTGTCTTCCTCCCAAAACGATCCGGTCTTGCACTCGATGTTGATTGTTGTCTTGGTGTTACCCATGATTTCTTACGTTTGGGATTCTCAAAATATATCCCTTTCTATCAGCAGTTACAACCCGATGCAAAATAGCCTTTCTTTCGTGGCGTCAATGCAGCATTTCGAACTTTTCGCATTTTTCTTTTGATTGAAAAAGAAACTCATTACATGCCGCCAATGCTCTTTACTTGGCTCAGAATTCGGCATGTTTAACACGAAAAAATGTATGCTGCTAACTCCTAAACAACTAAGCGAATATGACGTTTGGTAGCGGGCAGTCTTACCAACAGAATGGCGCTTTAGGTTCGACAGGTTACTTCAATCGGTTTCATGCGCTATCTCTTGACAACAAAACGACATTTTAAATTTGCGCACCTGAAAAACTTGCGTGCCAAACTTGCCAATTTGCCAAACTTGGGCCAAACTTGCGCAACAAAACAAAAACATTAAAAATAAAAATAATACAATATTTACATTTTCCAAAATCTTCGGCGACGTTCGATTTAAAGTTTGACAATGGAGTTAACATAACAGTTAGAAAAGAAATTGCTGTAAAGGAATGTTCACAATATTATCAAATCAATCACTTTAATCACTGAATGTTAATTGAAAATGCACAAACGCATTAAGTATGTGCAGGATATAAGTATGCTCATTAATGACGTTCACAACGGAATTATAGATTTGCACACATTTGATAAGCGTAGTGCAGCCTAGAGATCAGCTTCAGATTGCAATTACCCCAAGTTCATTCGGCTCGACCAAATTAAATCCGAAGTTGATCAGCTATGAAAATTGTATGGAATTGGCGGGGCTTAATTCTACGGGTAATGATGCTCGTGTGGAGTTAACATTCCCGTTAATCCAATTCTGTTGTGTCTAGGGAAAACACAAATTTGTTAATGATGGGGCACTTAATATGATGATATTTTTGCATAATTTCATTGATTTAAGGACAAAATATTGTCCTTAAATATTGTCCAACAAAACTTGTCCTTGAATTATAGCCAGCAAATATTGAAATGTTTTTGACGTGAGTTTAGATGACGAAATTTTCGACCATTCATTTATACTACCTCTGATTTGTTTTAAGTAAGTAGTGGTGAATTTGTGTTAATATTCGTTAATTCTGATGATTTCGGACAGAAATGAGAGCGTAGGGCCTCTCGATATCTTCCTTCTCTATGGCTGGCTCATACCAGTTTGCAATAATGTTATAATTCGAGCAACTTCCGTTTTGCGATGATCCATACTTATCAGTAAATAAGAAGTAAAAAGCACTAAAATTCAATCACCGATTTGACTTTAACGATAGTTTCGAAAAGCGGTATAGCGACAGGGCTTTAAGCATGAAACAATATAACTGTGGGTACCTAGCAAAACTGATTATCTGACATTTAACATAATTACACTTAAAAAATGTGTCAAAGTTAGTGCAAAGTAGTTAGGGTTAATAAACGTCAAATGATTGGATTTGTGAAAAATGCGTCATGAATGCATAAATCAAGAAAATACAGGGGGCCCAATTTTTGTTCACAGTTGTATAAGAAAGGCATCGACATTTTGGAAGATCGTTACTCTAAGTGCATTAATCTATATGGAGATCATGTCGAAGAATAAAATCGTTTTTCCACTAAAAATATCGTTTTTTGAGTTCCAGACCAACGACTTTTCAACAGATGTAGCCTTACTTGAGATAAAAAAAGAGAAAGCTGTTGTTTTAGTCTGCAAGGAACACATAAAAATCTTATTTTATTTATCACTAAAATCTCTTCAATTTAAGTTAAATTTTTGGGTACAATTTTGCATTTATCTGGCAGCAGTGTTTCATAAATTACTTTCAAACTAGAAAATAAAATCTATAAACAATTACAAAACATTTTAAAATGTAAGATAGTTACTAAGAGCAGTACAAAAACACAAGTAATATTTTCGGATTTTATTTTTTGGCAAATCGGAGATAAGTCCCATTAATTTTTTGTTTTTCCATTAATTTGGCTTGATACAGAATAAGTTTTCTATTATTTTTTTCTTTCAGTCTATGACATCATCTTATACTTGTCAAGTATGTGGAGGCTACCGGCTACTACCGTGTCCATCATGCAATGGTTCCAAGAAATCCGTCCATCGAAATCACTTCACAACTGAGTTTGTCGCTTTGAAATGCATGAACTGCGACGAAGTCGGATTGGTCAAATGTCACAATTGTTAAGCCCCGAAGATATTCCATATTTTAAGATAAGCTTCAGTCTGGAAAACGCTGGAAAACTCATCAGACTTCTTATAGCCCGTATATTCGATAAGATGTCGTGTCGTTCGTCCTTATGAGCCGGTAAAATAAGCAACACCTGAATGGATTCAACATTCAACAACTCGAAGATGCGACTGCGATCGAGCAAAAGGCGACAAATTCGATTTACCTGATTTAACCAACTCCTTCGAAAGCGTTTGATTGGCTTCCAACTAATACTAATAAAAAACTTCGAATCCACGAAAGACACAACAAGACATTACAATAATTGATAAATAGGCGACATAATATATTTGTAATAGAAAAACTATCCGTGGAAAGTTCAATCTATTAGGAGTAAACCGGTTGTGATAATTTCTAATGGACATTCCAGATATTTAATGTACTTATCCTGCAGCGACTTCTTGCATGCATTACTTAGCTGCTACCTTCCGACACCGTTTGCGAATTGAGATTTGTTGATCGTCAATGTTTATTTTCCGCTAATAAATCTTTGGTGACGATCAATTTCCCAATTGCCCATACGAGACTAATTCAAGAAAGAAAGTTATTCTTGCTTTTATAGATTGTAACGTTCAATCAACACACACTCACACACACAATTGACAAGAAAAGTAAAGATGACTTAGGCCGCTAGAAGACAACTCTCAAGATGATGATGATCAAGAATGGTTGATCAACAAATCCGATTTACAATTTAACAGTCAGCTTAATTTTAAATGAAGCAAAACATTTTAAATTATGATAAGTTTTAATGCAAATAGTTGGTAATTATTGTCATTTGAAATTGTAAAGTTGATACTGATTAAGTAGATATACAAATGCATTTTATTTAATTAATAAACAAATGGTTTTAATGTTGTTGCGATGGTAAACTTGAACGAAAGGACTCTGTCTTTTACGATTTCTCGAGCGTTTTGCAGGCGAATTCAGCGGGTTTCTTATAAATTTTTAAGGATTTCACAGAGAACTCGCATGGGAACCTTTGCAAGGACAAAAGCATAGAGTATGAATTATTGTCTGACAAACACAGCCTCCACCAAACGTATGAAGCACCCGTATGAGAATCGAATTTTTTTTTCGGTGATAAAAGAGTAAAATAAAACAATTTATAATAGGTTGCACATGAGTTTTGTTGTAAATGTATCAATATTTTGTAGCTCCACCTTTTGCCAAAATTCTTGCATACTTCCGCGGTGATGGCGTTCCACTCGTGACTGAGACAACTTTTGAGCTCTTCTTTCGAGTTGATTGTGTGACACCGGACCTTACGCTTTAAGATCGCCCATAAATGCTCGATGGGATTCAGATCCGGCGACTGAGCGGCCCTTCCAGGAGATCGATAGAGTTTTCGCGAAACCATGCCTTAGTCCGACTTGACATATGGCATGGTGCGTTGTCCTGCTGGAATTGAGTCCCATCCGAATCCGTTTTGGCATTTGCCCCTACTTTTTAAAGGCAACCTATCGCTAATGCATTGCATACTTCCTCAACATTCATTTAAATTTACTTTCATCAAAAAGTACAAAACAGAAAACTGCAGAAACTAGCAGTGGGATCCTGTACTAAAACGGTATGGCCGTATACGGCGTAACGGCTCTGTTCAGCTCGGGGCCTCTCAGGTTTTGAGGTTGCAGTCACCAGAGGAGTCGCATCTCATTGGCTATTCAGATGACGTAGCAGCACTCAAGGTCAATAGGACGCGACACTGCGCCGAAAGAGCGAGTGGATTATAGGCCGTGGGTTTAGTCTGTTGTCGGAAAAGACAGAGGTCGTCATACTGACCAAGAAGTGGATCTCTGGTGTTTGATCTCTCCGTTTGATTTGGAAAAGCGATCATCGAGTCGAAATAATCGATAAAATACCTTGGCTTGATTATTGACGTGAACACGAATTTCATCGATCTGGTTCGAGTGTCAACGGATAATGTTACTGCGGAAGTGTCGGCTCTTAGTAGCCTTATGGCTTAAACTGGAGGTCCAACTTCGAGCAAACGACGGCTACTCATTAGTGCAATGCAGTCAGTGCTCTTGTTCGAAGTCTGGGCTGGCGCTCTTTGTAAGAGAGGCATAGAGCGTTGAATCGGCAGTGCTGCTAATCTCGAGGGTGTTCCGCGGTGTGTTACTTGTTAAAGGGTGAAAGCGAGTCTTCTTATGATGGGGAAAGTTGGAGAGATAAGTTGTAAGCCGTGAGCCCAGCTTTGTCGCATGGGACATGGGTCTACGAAGCTTGAGGCAGATGGACCGCATGGCTCATTAGTGACTTGGGTCCATTGTTCTGCAGAATGCATGGTGAGACTGATTATTACCTAGTGCAACTACTCAGTGGGCACTTATATTTTCAGTCTTAACTGTGTAAAATTGCGATGGAGAGAATAATACAAGCAGTGCAGTGGAGGCGTTGGGGACTGCAGCCATCAACCCCAAGTATGATTCTTGAGGAACTGTTGATTGTTACATACCGAACCCTGTGGAAAGAGAAAAAATATATTTTATAAAGAAATGTGGAAAGAGCTCAAGCTGGTTTCGAACACGCGTCCCTGCCGCTTCTCATCAGGTGCAAACTCACAGTCTGGGTTAGCTTAGCAAGGGTATAAATCACTTATAAGTACTAAGTGAAAATGGAAAAATTGATCTACCAAAACTTCTGAAATTGAGAAAAAATATGTTCAACAGCTACCGGACTCTCTTTCTGACAGTATACCGAAACGTCATCTGAGGACGACCTGATTACGAAGGTAGCCATCGACCGAAGTGAGGAAGAGTGGTATTATCGAACGGGAGGACCTTGTTGACAGAATTCAATACTGCCGCCACAGTGGCTAAGGTCAAGAGTCTCGAGAAAATGTCCACAAATAAAACCCCCTACCCCAAAAATATTATTCTCGATGCGAAGGGCAAAAGATTGGCATGCAACTCAATCAAGAATAATCACAGGAAACTGGTTTTTCAACTGGTAGACTCCAAGTCGATATGATGAAACAGACGCCAGAAAAGCCCGAATGTGTAAAATTCAGCATGTTGCCTAAAAAGACCAGATGCAAGCAGCGTAAAGATGCTCTACTTATCGAGCCGGCAGACGAGAAGACTTACGCTGAGGTGCTCAAGGAGATGTGGCAAAATTTGGAACCCGGAAAAAACGGTGTCTGCATTCGAATGGTAAGATGGCAGCCTCCTCGCAGATCTTGTGGTGGAGTCCACTAACAAAGGCTTGTTTGAGAGCGCCGTCAAGGATTTCCTTGGCTCTAATGCTGTTATCTCGACCTTACAATCAATGGGCTCTTTGGAAATAAGAGACATTGTTTGTGTTGTTGATGTCAAAGCAGTAGAAGCGTCCATTAGACAAACTCTTCCTACAGAAGACACTTTAAAGGTAAAGTTGACGCCTACCAATTCTAGAGGACGAAAAGTGAGAGAGAGGTCATAAACTATCCTAGCCACAACTTGTGCAAAGCCAAGGACGGAGAAAAAGGCCGGCCTGCTCCTAATATTTGAGCAACACCACAACAAGGAAGACGCTGGATGGTACTGTGCCCGATCTGGCACCGTGGTCATCTGGTTGCGGAATAGTGTTTTGCTCTCAGTTTGCATTTGCTACAGCGGGGCTGGCTTGGTGATAGTTAAGTATGCGGATATGATGTCCATAATTGTCTATCTCACGACGAACGAGCCAATTTCATTTTATTCAGGGTAAGCTCAATAAATTGGAGGAAACTGTCCCAAGGTCGGAAAGTTAAATCCTTGTTGGTGGTCGCTTCAATGCCAAAATGATTGAATAGGGAATGTCTCATCTAGATACCAGAGAAAAGCGAATCCTATAAATGGCAGCTAGGACGGAACATCTCCTCATAAACTTTGAAAACACCGCAACCTTTCGACGGAGAGGCTGCTTGGGAACAATCCCGGACATGATTTTGCTTCATGACAAATGTAGGGTATTGGAGAACTATTTACCGAGCGATCAACAGTATATTGCATTCGAAATTGGCGAGCGTGTTGTTTGACACACAGCAACCTAAATTTCAGTCGTTGGTTGGAACATAGTTTAAATGAATGTCAGCGTGATCGTTGGAGTTCGCTTGAGTGAATTTTTGAGAGAACGGAGTTCTCAACTCCACCATGAGTCTCATCACTTCTGCGTTCAACTGATCTACGCCAAGTTGACGGCAACGACATGATAAGCCTTTTGTGTACTGGCGCCAGTAAAAATTGCTCAAAAGCGAAGGAAATGTCACAGATTTCGAGGCAAAACCCAACGATCAAAGTATCGATATGAGTCACATTCCTGAACCCCTTCTTAGGTTAATGCAGGAGAACAAGCTGTACTGCTGGGAAAATCTTGTTGAGGACATCAACATTGACTACATAAGCCTGAGTTATAAGCTTGTCATACGGAAGCTTGGAGCCTGACGGAGACCCTGTGTGCTTGGTGCGAAAAAAAATAGACGAAGTTGTTTATGCACTTTTTCCTGTGCATGCTCCAAACGAAGAGCGCCCTGTTATGTGCCATCTTTTTAGTACCATTGAGCTGGACAGAGTGGTGAAATAATTAAAAATTCAAAAGGCGATGGGTTAAGATGGCCAGCGGAATTGATACAGATTTTATACCAACTTTAACCTGATACGTTACGCAAACCATTAAATGCCAGCATGCAAGAAGGCGTATTCCTCTAAACACTGGAAAGAGAGAAGTTTGTGCAGATGAACAAGGGAATGGGGGAATCCGAAGCAAACATCTGCGTATCGGTTCCTAAATATGCTGAACGCTGCTAGGAAAGCGCCCGCGAAATTCACTCAAAGAGAGACTCGTGGAGGCGATCCGAGTTCCTGGGGGCGTATCTCCTCCCCAGTACGGCATCAGGGCTGGCACCAGGGCTGATTCACGATCGGTGCAATAACAGAGGTGGTGAAGGTTGTCCAGCGTTCAGAAGCCCACAATCGTCATGCCATTGTTGGTGATTTCCCTTCCAAAGATGATACCTTTGAGCTAGGTACCCCATTTACGTAGTTTGCAACTTTTGCTTTACGAAAGTTTCCTATGGTACCTAAATGATTCCAGTATGATTATTTCAAAAATGCAAAGAAAACATTGAACTCTTCGTCCAGGGTTTTGTTTACCTTGTTTACTCTTTACCAACTGGAGTCTTCAGATATGCTACAGATTCCTGATGTTGGCAGCTTACCACCATGCGGCTCGCTGTTGTCTCATACTCCCGAACGTTAAGATTTTTTCAGGTTTGCTGCGTAAAAGAACGTCTTGTTACTCGCTGTATTGAGAAAAGGAGACTTAAAAACTTCCGCGCAATATCTTTGCACTCTAGCTACACACCTCTTTCAAAATCTTCGCTAAGCCTCTAGTACTAGCACAATAATTATTATTTTTAAAGGAAACGAGTCAACCAAGCATGTGGTATACCTTCCACACGATTGAATATCGTTTGATTTGAAGAAGAGAGAAGCAACTCTCAATAAACGCCCTCAATGAAAGATGTCATATGCCTACGAAGCGCCTCTGGCAATAGCCACTAATCCACGTTTATATAAATTCTTCTCATTACACATCAATATTGTACCCAAAAGGAGCTCTAATAAAAAAATTTGATGTGCTTTTTGATCACCGTCTCAAACTTAACCCCAATGCCCGTAGAGACTTCAGTCTGAATTAAGAGAGCAGAAAAGAGCTAAAAAGCCTGAAATCAAGATAAGGGCTCAAAGGTCTACAGAGCAAGGTCCCAGTTGACTTTAGAAAATCAGTTCAAGTACATACTGAACTTACTACTCACTAGGAATGTATAAAACTTCCATCAGACCCATTGTTACCTACTGTTTCCTTGTATGGTTCAAAATTATCCCCATCGTAACAGAAGAGTTTTCGAAAAGAATATATTGAGGAAATGTCTGTACAAACAAAGAAGACCAAAGAAAAAATAATATCGAAGCAGAAATCAAGCTAATCATTCAATTATGATTGAAACTACAATACGAGTACCGATAATAAGGAAACTGATTTCTCGGAAAATCACTACCCTATACATCTTGCCTATCAAATTGCATATCTCCAAATCTGTTACCATCACCGGTTGGCAACTCCACAACACAAAATATTGAGCCTCGATCCGAAAAAAGAGAAGAATAAGATGACTGCGGTCCTAGAACAAGCTGCTAAATTCAAAGTTGATCACCAAGTTCAATTGCGTCATTGATGCAGAGGCTCCAGAGTCACACGATATGGAGACCACGCGGAATGCTCATATCTAACGTCAGCCAGGACTCTGACATCTCGCTTCATTTCAGTTACCAATCTTTATTAAACTTTTGTCGCAAAGGTTTGTTTTTGGGAAGCAAAAAATTGTGTTACGAGCCATGAAGAATGGTTAAAAACCATGTGGAAAATGAATAATATTCATAAAATGATAAATAAAATTTAAACACTTAAAATTAACGAGAAATCTAAGAAAAACAAATTGTTTTTAACATACTCATATGAATTTATTTGGAAAAAATCTATAAAAATATTAAATATATATTTATTGATATATTAATACAAGCTAGTATTTCGTCGAACCGCTGTTAGCCGTAATGACTGAGGCGATCCTCCTTGGCATTGAGTCAATCAAATTTTTTGCGTTTCGTCACTGATTTCCTCATTCCTCACCTTATCGATTGCCTGTTTCAGGTCATCTCTTAGGGTTTGAATTAATATTAATTTGTTTTGTCATGATCATCCCCAAGTTTTCTATAGGATTTAAATCAGGAGTATTGCCTGGCCATGGCAGCGTGGAGATCTCATTTTCTGTCAAAAACAGCTTTACCTGTCATAAAACACAATGGTTAAGGCAAAAAAGATAGTTTATCTTACATCTGATAGAATTTAAAAAAAAAATTAAAATGGCGATTCGGCTTTATAGCATGGAGCAGAATCATCTTGAAACATGAAGTCTCCGCATTGATTTTTCTGCATTGAACGTCCCATCACACTTGCCGGTTTTTCACTCATTTGGTAGCACAGGATTAGTCGAATATTTCATTCGGCCAATGTTTTACATATGGAGCACCGTTAGAGCTGAAGATGTTGAATTTACTCTCAACTGAAAACATCACTTTCCTCCAGTCATCAAATGTTCAATTTTTCATATTCAGTGCCCAATATAGGCAACATTCTGTCATCTTTTGTTAAGACATTGCTTTTTTTGCTGGTTTTCTGGCCCATAAGCCCTTTTCTCTCAATCTTTTGTTAACTGTTATTTGACTTATTTCTGCTCAGTTGCTATTTGCTAGATCTCTAGATATTTCTTTAGCAGTAATGAAGCGATTTATCAAGGAAAATTTCATCATCATGCAATCTAACGGCTCATCTGTCTTCCTTTTCTTCGAGTTCGTTTCTCTGGTAACAATATTTATTTATTATTCTTACCACAGTGGATTGGTTGCACCCCATCCTCCGTTTTATCTTACGCAAAGAAGGTCCCGCTTCAGCCAACGTCACTATTTTTATGTTTTCCTCATTAGACATTTGTTTGAAACCCAGTCTATTAGACATAATGATAAGAAATACGTGCTTAATATTCGATACTCTGCGCAGAACTAAACCATAGCGTAACAACAAACAGCGCTAACACTCCGAACAAACGACCGATCTAACGGTATTCAAAAAATTCTGGAGAATTGCATCGGTGTTCGTAAAAATGTTTATTTTTCTCTATTTTGCCTATCTGTTTACATTGTGCTTGTAAACAAAACGAGCAAAAAAAAAATATTTTTACTAACACCAATGCAATTCTGCAAAATTCATTAGATCGGTCGATGGTCGGAGTGTCATCCTGTATGTTATTACGCTGTGACTAAACGATGATTCACTGATTTCATCTCTCTCTAATACTATTAGGTAAACAATGCAATCCATTTATTTGTTTACACATTTAGGATTAAAAAGATAATAATATTAGGTGATGCAATTTCTATGAGCACGACTGTATTATTATTTATAATTGAATATTCAGCGCAGTAACCCTGAAGAAACTCTACACACAAAACAAACATAATGTTTTTGACATTTGACATAAGAGTAGTTTTAATTGCAACTTGTGATGCGAGATGAAGTGCGAGACCTGCGTTGTAGTCTCGTTGTATTGTATCTTGGGAAAGCAAAATCATTCCACTGCTAGCAAGCAAGCAGAAAAGCTTTTCAGGAAATTGTTGTGAAAACCGAAAACTTTATTGAAAATTGTAATGAAAGCTTTCTATGCGCTAATGCAAAAGCTGAATCTATTTATCAATGGAATGTTATAAAATGAGTGAATGGAGATAGCATAGCTTCGGGAGTGTACTCTAGATAAACTGAGTCATGTGGAACCCATTCACAGATGCGTCATATAATAAAAATCAGTTCTCCCCACTTGCTGGATGAGCCAATACTGATGTTTCAGTACGCAATGTTAAATTTTCTAAGGAGGATCGCTCAATCGCCTTCAAACAGAGCCACCAGCTCCTTGTGCAGGTCGGTTCCAACCTCTGCAATAGATAACACTACCACCAGTGAATTTGTTTACTCTAACGAGCCGGCGTCTTGACCTTTGTCGCATATATCAGCAATAAATTTGAATTTCAATGGATTATTGGCCGATAGGAAGCATTCCTCGGGCGCCTTAGCGATAACTTTATTTATTATATATAATCTCTCCACCTTGCGTCGTGTTTTTGTTTACCAACTAAATACGTCTTTTTCTTACAGAATTCTGATTGTTGTTAATTTGTCTTTCAGTCCAGTGTTGTTGGATGTGCCCAGTCATTGCGGCTTGAGCAGTAGAAAAGGTGAGTCTGGATTTCAAGCTTAGATACTTGGGTGGAATATTCATTGAAGCTTGTGTGCTCATATCATTTCTGTATCTTTTCTCTGTTTAATTATTGATTGTACGGGCGTAGTGGGATTCCGCGATTAATATCACGCAAAGAAATTGGATATTTATAGCAAATTATCTACGTTCGAGTATTTAGTGATTTGCATATACATTTGCAGTTGTCTGTTTTCTTTGACGACTTGCCTAGCCTTTCCAAGTGCATCAACGTGGCTTGCTTTCTTATTGCATTTTTGTTTTCGCTTCCATACCTGTTTGGAATATATTTTGAATAAATGTTGATTTTTGCGGGTCTTTGCTCCAACAGATCTTCAAGACATTTTAGTCAACATGGCATCGGAACGAACAGTGCACTCCGCAAACATTGACGAGGTCCATGATGTCCCCATTGATGTGATAATAAGACCTTTGGCGCCAGTATTAGACGACAACAAAGTTTGCTCGTTGATGAACACACTTAAGGTAAGATAAACTGCAGAAAGTATCTTACCAGTCAATATTTGAATAAATGTTATTATTCAAGGGATCAGAGGCGCAAGAGAAAGTTCCCCCCATCGATGTCCTGTGGATCACGGGAAGCGAAGGAGGCAATTATTTTTACAGCTTTGGAGGGTGTCACAGGTACGAAGCACACAAGCGACTCGGACTGAAAACAGTGAAAGCCAAGTTAGTCAAGTCTACTCTTTACGATCTGCAACATTATCTAGGATCAAGTGCTCCCAAAGAATTAAAGTAGTTCTAGTGTAATTTATAATTTCCCGTGCGAGCTTTAACGCACTTTAGACACGCAATCATTTTCATTGCACTCTGAAAAAAGAAAATGTGTAAAACAAACTTTCTATTAAATTTTTAATTATTTGCTAATGTTTATTATTATATTTAATGCTTTTTTTGTGTAGTCTTTTTACTAAACCTTTCATTCGAGCTATTTCCCTGGCTAAGCGTCTTGTCTTCGAGCCAAGCTGATATAGATATGAGAAGGTTGTAGGAATTCAATATTGCTACGACTTTCCCGATACACATATGTTCGTATTTTGATTTTGAACTATGTGTGAACACGTAATAAACCATGCAACATTTGAAACCTTGATACGAAGCTCACATTACTGCAGGTATGGAATCAGTCGCCGCGACTAAATATAGATAGTTGCAAGTAATGGTTACTCAATAATGAATGTGTGAAGTAATCGTATAGTTTAAGCTACAATTTAATCTAGTTTTCGAATAAATCTAGTATCGATAAATGCACGAAATTTTGCTAGCCGAACACAATCGTAGCCAATTTTATTCAAAATAGTTGAGATAACGATACAACCTTGGAGATAATGATGTCATACAAAGCAAAACATATGCAATTTATAATGATTAATTTAAAATTTTGACAATTGTGGCGTATGATCATCACGCATTACGTTGATTCTATTTGATTTTTCCTCGGATCCAAATATTCTGCAAATATAATCTGGTTGTAAACAAAACGCAAGAGGTGCTTGGGGCTTCCCCCAAGTGCGAGAATAAAGGATAGTCCTTAAAAGATATTTTCGTGTTGTTTCTGTAAGAATTTTCGAAGATACCATAATCAACCAAGAATGCGATACAGTTAAAGGAATCGCCAAAACATATTTATTAAATAGATCTTACCACACTTGTCGCAATCGTTGAACAGAAAAATTCATTCCGCGCCGGATAAAAATCCACGTCAACTCCATATATTCCGATTCTAGTTCATTGGAAGCTTTCGTCAAAAATCGATTACTGCACATTTGTCAGTATTGTAAATATGTCAACGAAACCACACACCGAAGATGATATACCGCCAAAACGTGTATCTGAATGATAGGAGTCAGACTAGGAACGACGAAATTTCGTTCGAAGAACAATAAAAAATTGTTATTATATTTCCAAAAAAAAACTAAAAGTGTCCATAAAAAGCTTTGGGCAAAATTCAAAAAACGTCAAAACTGTTTGAACTATAGTCTACGACAGTCGGTCTAGGACTCACTAATACACAAAAAATAACTTAACATTCGGAAGGCAACAGGGGCAATCGGTCATCCTACTACTTAGAAAAGTCTATATATGCAAGTTTAGTTGCTGAAATTGTCTCTCTCTAACGCTTTGCCTTTTCTGTAATTGCTAGGTGCGCTGTCAGTTGCACGAGCTACGTAATGACCTACGCAGCCGTGAACACATTCCAAGTGCAAGCGCCTTACTTGGTACCAACATATTGTTGCGCTTTAAACAGGTGCGCGACCTGTTTGCTCTTCGCAAATCTAAGCAATAGTGAATAAAACACACCCGAATAATTTAAAATTAGGTGCTTAATATTAATTCTTAAAATTTCAAACACTTTACAATTATTTCACTGAGTCACTATTTCACTTTTATGAGTTCACCTTTACATTAATTAATCAATCACTTTTATAATTGAATATGATTTTACTTCACCACACTTTTACTGAACTATTTTTATCGCGCACTGTCGCTCGCTGCTTCACTTCAAGGCTGAAATACAATAGCGCGAGACAGCGATACGAGAGCGGGACGACAGTGTCGCAGCAAATGTCAAGCAGTTTTCGTAACATGCAGTGGCATGCGACATCGTACAATGATTGCGATACGTCGATGCGAGGCGGTAAATATTCGGGAAAACGAAAATTCATCGCAACGAGGTGCGTGACGTTTGTCAGGTGCAATATGGTGCTTAAATGAAATTTGAAATTCAAACGCCTTAATTACTTTCTAAGTACTATGGTTATTTCAAATGAATTTTGAATGAAAATTTCATGCATCCTAGTTAAGGCTTTATTTGCTAGACGAAGGAAAAATCCAAATTCAAAACTTTTAAAACTTTAGAAAACAATTTCATTTGAAACGTCACTTATTTGACATTTGTCATATGAACATTATTGTTCCTCGCATCGCGTGCATTGTAAATTGAATGCGTTGCGTGACAACTCGCGCTCACGTAACCTCATCTCGCCGTATTGTATTTCGGCCTTCATTCACAATACAATCTTCGCCGCTCGCCGTTGTCACTTTTATACAACTACCAATCAACCCAGAATCTTCCATGTGGATTGTTCTCGTGTTGACGCGCTGAGTCACTTGCACCCGGATTTGTTGTATTCAATGCACGCGACATGTTTATGTTTATGCTTTCGAGAATTATCGATGTACTGGTAGTCGTAAACTTGAATACGACTTTTCTCTTAAGACGACTACAGTGGCGCGTAACCTTTTCCGAACATGTCACAATATGAAGACTTTTCTACAAGCTGTCGAACCCCATAATTTTCAGAATTACAATAAGCACTTAATGCACAGTAACATGATCACTATAAGAATTGTAATAAGCCCATATTGTGCATTCAATTCGATCATTTGAATCGCTGAGATTTCGTCTGCAATTTGACTTGCAGCAAGCACTTTTTGTATATAAAACCTCTGCACAAATTACTGTGCAGTCGAGTTGTAATTTAGCTTCTGAAATAAGAAGATTGTCTCAATAAAGATCATTCTGAAAATTAAACCGTAGTTTTTCTTCTGAAAGTAGAACGCAGTTACTTTAACTCACGCGTCAAAATATCTCGATAAGTTGTTGTTTTCGTTATATTGACAGCGCATGGGTAACTCGTCATCGCTGTTCCTTTTTGCGCCTAATTTATATTTTCGTGTTGGTCAAAGGGAATGGTAGGTAATTACGTTATGGAAAAAGGAAGAGGGAGCGGAGGAGAGATGCCTTGAGAAACGAAATAAAAATCAAAATGAAAACTTCATACATTATTATTTCTAAAAACGAATCCAAAAATAAAACTACAAAGAATAAAATGGGTTTGAGAGCAAAGAAAAGTTGGAAAAGTTACCCAGGGAGGCTTACAATTTATTTTTCTCATTCTCCACTGAAGTCGACAATGAGCCGGCCTATATACCGTCCGTGGTATGCATTGCACATAGAGATATAAAGAGGCCCTATCCGTGTACATGAGCGTACGTGAGGGTCCGAAGTTTAAAACTAATCTTTTTTACCCCTCATCAGCTGTTTAAATGTTCGGCTTCATTCGTTCCTGCCATTTGTGTGGCATGCAGCATGATATCCGAAATTGTATCGAAATTGCAAGGTTTTTCGCGCAATTAGAAGCAGATTTACTTAAAAATATTAATGTAGTATCCAATTATAGGCAAAGGTACGAAAATTACATTTATAAATTACTAATACAACTGAAAAATGCTCAACTTTTACGTGTTTTATTGCAGAGCATATATCTGCCTTGAAATTGAAAATTATCCATCAATTTTACTGCCGAAAATTTCACATACAAGTTGACTTACCAATTACAGCAAATAATTAGCAAAACAAAAACATTCTTATTCATTAAATGTAAAAAATACAATTTTTACATTTTCCAAAATCTTCGGCTACGTTCGGTTGAAAACTTGACAGTGGAGTTAAATTTACAGATAGAAAAGCAATTACTGTAAAGGAATGGTCACACATACCGCTTGAATGTTGAAAATATTGAACTGGTGTTGTCTTGATTTGGGTCTAAAGGCCGTCGTCGTTTGGAATTTCTTCCTGACGTTTCGCTAGCACGAGTGGCGAGCTTCTTCTGAGGTCTGTTCATTTTTGATGCTGGATGTAGACATCTACATATCTACATGCAGACATCTATCTGTCTACGTCCAGCATCGAAAATGAACAGACCACAGAAGAAGCTCGCCACTCGTGCTAGCGAAACGTCAGGAAGAAATTCCAAACGACGACGGCCTTTAGACCCGAATCAAGACAACACCAGTTTATCAACTGGCCGCGAAAGCCTCAACGAAGTCATCGTTGAAAATATTGTCAAATCGGTCGTTGAATCAATCACTTCAAACAGTCAACGATAATTGAAAATGCACAAGCGCATTAAGTATTTGCAGCATATGGATATGTTCATTAATGACGTTCACAACGGAATTATAGATTTGAAGATATTTGATGATAGAGTAGCCTTGAGATCAGCCTCAGATTGCAATTTCCGCATGTTCATTCGGCTCGAGCAAATTAAATCCGAAGTCGATCAGCTGTGGTAATTGTGTGGAATGGGCGCCCCGCCCGGGAAGTTATGTTCGTGAGGAGTTAACATTCCCGTTAAGTTGATTCTCCTGTGTCCCTGGGCAGCGAAAGTTTGTGAATGATAGGGCACTGAATACGATGATATTATTTCGTAATTTTATTGATTTATGAAGAAAATTTGGTTGAAGAATATTTGGATAATCAAATGCGAACGAAAACAAAACATGTGCTTGAATAATAGCAAGCAAATATTGTAATGTTTCTGACATTATTTCAGTTGACGAAATTTTCGGCTTACCATTTATACTTCCTCTGATTACACTGGTCAACAAGGTTTTTGCCCAGTGATAATGAGTTGTAATATCAAGAAATACGTGGTGACTATTTATCAACCATAGACGTTTCACGGCTGGCTTAGTTCGATTTTCTGAGTTATGCTCATGGTGTGCTTGTTGTAACATGTATGGAATGTTAATGCCGCGCATACCCCGAACGTGTTTTGTTTTGTTCAATGGCTGATATCTAACGAGTATGATATACAGAAACAAACTTGTGAACAGTATTAAATCTAAATCTACTGAACGTGTAGAGTGTTAAATCTGTAGCTAGCAAATAGTTTGAATAGTGTATTTTGTATTAATTGAATTTTTAGCTTTTTAATTGAGTTCTGGGTATTTGTTTTTATTTACATCGATTTTTATCTAAGTACTTTATCATTATAATGCCTCGCAGTTGTATAAGTAATCCAAATAATTTTTGTTACGTGTGCGGTAATTTATTACAAAAGTGAAAAATTAACTCCGCGAATTTGTTGGGACTATAAGAACTATACTTTGGCCACGCAGTTAGAAATCAAAATAAACCGTGGTTTCCACACGTGGTATGTTCGAGTTATGGTAAAAATTTGAGGGATTGGCTGTCTGGCCGTCGATCAAGTTTATCTTTTGCGACACCAATGCTATGGAAGGAACAGAAAAATCATCTTGAAGATTGTTATTTTTGTGTGAATAAAACTGCAGGGCGCAACACTCGTAAAAAAGGGAAATATCATTATATTGAAACCATGTCAGCTCAAATACAACAACCACACGACAAACACCTTCCAATGCCTACAGCGCCTTTGCATGAAGAAACTGAAGAAGATACGGAAAACCATGACCCCACAGGTCCGGATTTTGTTCTTGCCAACTCATCTGAACCTCATTTAATCACTCAGCCTGAATTAAATGACTTAGATAGAAACATACATCTATCAAAAGTACAAGCAGAACTTCTTGGCTCGCGTCTCAAGCAATGGAATCTCTTAGCAAAAGGCACACAAGTCACCGTTTTTCGAAAACGCTACAGTGATCTTGTGAAGTTTTTCAGTATTGATGGCGATTTGGTTTATTGTAACAACATCGATGCCCTATTTGAAGCGTTCGGTATTAACCACGACCCACAATCTTGGAGGTTATTCATAGATTCATCGAAAAGTAGTTTAAAAGCAGTACTATTACACAACGGTAATAAATACCCTTCTATTCCTGTGAGTCATGCAGTTTCTTTGAAAGAAACCTACGAAAATCTGAGGCTTGTACTTGAGAAGATAAAGTATGAAAAATATTCTTGGAAGATCTGCGCAGATTTTAAAGTTATTGTTATACTTTTGGTATGCAACAAGGTTACTCTAAATACAGTTGTTTTTTGTGTCTTTGGAATAGTCGCGATAAAAAAAATCATTACGTCAGAAAAGTTTGGCTAGCCGGGAAAAGTTTCACTCCAGGATCAGAAAATATACTCCATCCCCCATTAGTTCAACAACAGAGCATTATTGTGCCACCTTTACATCTAAAATTTGGAATAATGAAAAACTTTGTTAAATCTCTTGAAAGTGAATAACTTAAAAATAAGTTTCCAAAAATGACAGAGGGAAAATTAAAAGAAGGGATTTTTATAGGGCCTCAAATACGAAAGTTGACAAACGACAATACTTTTAACATTAATTGAATAAAGAAGAGAGCAAGGCTTGGAAATCCATGGTACATGTTTTTACTAATTTTCTCGGAAATGTGAGAGCTGAAAACTATAGAACACTTGTAAAAGATATGATTGAAGCCTTGCGCGTTATTGGCTGTAAAATGTCTCTCAAAATACATATTCTGGACTCACATTTAAATTTTTTTCCTCAATGTATGGGAGACCTTAATGAAGAGCACGGTGAGCGTTTCCACCAGGATATAGCAGGCATGGAACAGCGTCATCAGAGAAAGTGGAGCCCTGCTATGCTAGCAGGCTATTGTTGGACGTTAAGAAGAGAAGCTGAAGATCTCGATTAAAGAAGAAAAAGTAGTTCAACTTTACACTTTTAAGATTAATAAATGTATTAATATAAGTAAACTTTTAACTGAGATGTAAGTCTTTTTATTGATATCCACAAAAAACCCGAGCTAACTAAGGCATAAAATTAATACCACTGTGAACGTTTTTTAATGTTCTCTTAAAATCAGTTGAATTCTTTTCATGGGCTTGCAAAAGTTGTTTTTTTGTTGACCAGTGTTATTTAAGTAGTGGTGAATTTGTGTTAATATACGTTACTTTTGGTGATTTCGGACAAAAATGAGAGCGCAGGTCCTTCCTATATATACTTTATCTATGGCATTACATTATAAGAATAAGACCGTAATGCATAAAATAATAAAAGATTTTCAAATTTGAATAGCGTTAAACCCCCTTAAAAATTCTTGCAAACATAATTATAAAATGTAAACGTATTCTTAATCCCAATTTTTATTACTGTATCTACTGACTTATTACTACGTCGTAATAATTATGGGTCAGCCTAAAATTTTGAATAAGGAGTGTATGCTAAAGTTAAAGAAGTTCAGTCGGAATTTATAGATCTCGAATTTATCATGGGAATTTCGTTATATTACATGCAGAACCTCCCACTTCAAGTTGGTATTCTACTATTGGTAACTTTGAGTTTCGAATATCGTGTGAATAATATGGAAAACGTGCCCCCTACCCTTATCATGAAACTCAACTGGCAATCTTGTGAAAACATGATATAAGTTAACAACGTCCCGGATATTGAGTTTGTATTGGCCAGTATAAAAATTAGGTCACAGTAAAATTTCTTTGGTAAAAATATCAAATAAAAATCGATTTCTATTTTCCTCGGACGGTCATGCTTTTAATGGTTATGACAGTGAACTCGCGACTGGGAAGTGATGATATGAAGAGAAGACAGACCACCAACTAGTAACACAAACGTCTCAAAGTTAAGTCTGCCACGAAGAACCAACTCGACTCCGCACATAGAGGTATTTTGCTGATTCAGCCGGTCAAAATTATTCATTTAGTTTTTTTACTCCAGGGACTTGCCCTGGTTAACTATAAGTCATAGTTTTCTTTTTAAATGAATAATGACTTAAAATATTGGGGAAAAATATAATAAAAATATATTTTAGTAATTTATAACTTTTTATATAAACCTTATTATAAATTTTTTTGCTAAAAAAAAATGTTATAAAATTTATGTAACTATAATGATGATGAGCCTCATGGTTCTACATCATCCTCATCACTTTCAGTGCCTCCGCAAACGTTCTCCAAACCTTTCAGAAAGACTTTTTTCTTCAGAGTCTCTTGCAGGGCCAGATTCAGCAGAAAACATTAAAACAATTGCTTCTTTCGTGAATGGCAACGTTCTTTTTTTGGGGGTTCGCCTTATTCCAGTAATCAGTGGGTCAGAAACGAGTAATAATCTATTTATACCTTTGAAAATTTTCTCGCGAAATTCTGCCTGTACTGCCTGAAATGTTTATTCCGTGCCTCAGCGGCTTCTTCCGAGAGCAATCCAATTGGCAACAATGCCTTTTCTATGACAGTAGCACCATGCACCAGGATCTTGTGCATCGCAGGTGTCATAGGATGCCTCGGATACAAACTTATATTAAGTTTCGCAGTGTCTATGCAATAATCTGCAAACTTGTCCAAATGGACTTTGTGACCACTTGATATGACTTCAAGGATTACTTTGAGTAGGCAAATCAAATTATAATCAACTCCGGTTATTTCGGCAGCTAAGTCGGGATTGGAAAAAATCTTCTACTTGTGTTACCATCATTAGTATTTCGGTACATCCACAATTAGACCAGTTTCACGTCTAAATTTCTCTTGAATGATTTTTTTCCTGTCGTTAATTATAGCTTTGTCAAAGTTAGATCTTAACTGCCACTTTTTTACAGTGGGTTTGTATGAGAGGTGCAATACGCTCTCAAACAGAGGAATTCTGACGTGCAAAGTGGATAATCCGAATAAAAGTGCGTCTGCATCAACATCTCTTTTGAAAGTTAACTCTTTGAGTTCTTCCGATGGTACTCCACAAATGTAGCACTTCATTGTTGACGTGGTCTGTGTGGCAGCATTACATACTTTTGCATCTACTATTGTAAGCAGAATATGACTTTTCCTCTAGTAAAAATGCTGTTTTATGTAGGGCTTTAATGACACTTTCCACATATTCAATATTTCTTGGGTTATATCCACCGTTTCTTTATTGAATCTGATTCTTATAGGACAACAATATCGCGATGAGGATGGGGTTGGATTTTGTCATACTGTTTTGGTACCGCATACCAAACGAAGTGGTAATAAGCTACTATGAAAAAAAAACTATCTGTGGCGTCCTTTTCCATTTTTTGTTTGAATTGTGCCTGCTGTGATCCATCACAGCCCCACTTGCAAAACAGCTCTAATAAGTCAGATTCATCTGATCTTAGATCACGTAGAACATCCTTCAAAAACGTCAGTAATCGTGTTGCAGTATGGTTTAATACATCTTGAACATTTACTTGTGCGCATGTTTCAGTAACTTCGTCTGACTCTTTGGGCAGATAGCAGTCACCTTTTGCTTTTTGTAGGATGCTGTAACTCGGTAACAACTTTTTACTGGCACTTCTTATTATTATCAATTGTTGCTGAGTGAGAGCAGCTTCCACGAATACAGAAAGTGCCAATAAAGGTGTTAGCTGTTTTTCTTTGTCGTCTTGAACTGTTTTTTCAACTTTGCAGCTCTCGTTGGAGAATTCATAATCTGCTTAAGTATACTTGAAGCGTCTTTTTTTCCGGTTGCTTGTAAATTTGTTTGTGCAGCACGTATCAACATATCATTATCTGCTGTAATACGTAAGGTTTCAGTTTTCCATCTCTTACTTCTTTCGCTTAGCTCATTAAATGATTTTGATGGTCTACCCGAACTTTTAGGCTGCGCTCTCGATACTTCGAATGTATTTTTCAGCCGTTTGTCATTATAATGAAGAAATCTAGCTTTCGTTTGTGCTTCAACGCCTTTAATTCATCTTCAGAATAGTTGTCGCTGGACAAAATCCAATTTTCCAAGTAGTTTAATTTTTCTTCAAAATTAGACAAATTTTGCTCTTTCATTTTATCAAAAAGTGATCTACGGGTCACTACTCTAACACCTGAGTTACCCTGAAGCCAAATAATTACCAAGGTAACAGTGTAAACACTGACATAGCACTGATACAAGAGCCTTACCAACTTAATGGAAAGATACTTGGAATCAGTGCAAAACAATTCAATATCTTTGCCACAAGCGGGGTAAATAAAATCCGTAGCTGCATTATATGTCGTAAGGAAATTAATTTAATATTTCTACCGCAGTTCAGCAATATGGACCTTACATCAGCAGTGTTCGACGGAAGGCACGGACAGGTAACGCTGGCCTCGGCATACCTACCATTTGACGTTCCGATGCCGACCACCGAATTCCGCACCCTATCGGAGCATATACGGGGGAAGCGAGCCATCATCGGATGCGATGCGAACACGCAACACGAACTCTGGGGAAGCAGCAAGTGCAACAAAAGAGGTGTCAATTGCAAAAAAGAGGTTAGTCAATTACTTAATAACTACTAACCTCAACTTAGCAAATAAGGGCAACACACCGACCTTTATAACGAAAAATAGAGCGGAAGTGATTGACGTCACTCTAATCACAGCAGAAGCATTGGCGGACCTACACGGCTGGAGAGTATGTGACTCACGTAGCCTCTCGGACCACCAATGCATCACCTTTCAAGTGAGTAGAGGCGAGAAGATCCCATTGGTTTTCTTCAACTTAGGAAAGTGGATTGGGACGGCTACACTAACGCTACTAAAAGATATCTAGGTTCACACCAGTCGAACCCATTGAGAAGTCGAAGGGACATCGACATTGAAGTGAGGTATATCACAAGTATACCGGTCGATAGTTTCAGTGAAGTGTGTCCAACCACTACCGTCAAACAAAAAAAGGTAAGCTGTTGGAACAAAGAACTGGAGGAGATCAGAAAAAATACTCAAAGATTATTCAGAATAGCTCGCCTCACAAACCGAGATACGGATTGGGAGGACTATAAACGAAATCTGAAAATTTTTAAAACAGCTGTAAGAAGAGAGAAAAGGATATCCTGGAATCTTTTTTGCAGCAATATTGAGGGAGAAATCGAGACATTTAGGCTAACCAGGGCTCTGAAAAGAGAACCGCATGTGGACACGATGCTCCAAAAGGAGGACGGATCGTGGACAACAAATAGCATAGAACGTCTCAAGCTCCTACTAAACCAACAGTTTCCGGGCTCAACGGATGAGGAGACAGAACAAGCAAACAACGTGACTCCTTACCGTTACCCCCCCCCCCCCTAAAAGAAATCGTAAGCGAAGAAAATTAATACCTTCGAACCTTACAAATCACCAGAAACCGACAAAGTGTATCCGATCATGCTCATGAAAGCGGATATCACCCTAATACGGATTTTGGTGAAATTATATAGAGCCTCCATATCTAAAGGCTATAGTCCTCTGGACTGGAGAGAAGCAAAAGTAGTTTTCATACCAAGCCGGCAAAAGCTAGCCACTACAAAGCAACGGATTACCGACTTATCAGCTTAACGTCTTTCATGTTGAAAACCCTGGAACGCCTGATGGATGGGTACATAAAAAGCACCGTGAACATAACGGGGCTTTGCCTCAACCAACACGCATACCTCCTAGGGCGCTCAACAGAGACCGCACTACACGAAGTAGTAGGCAGAATAGAGAGGAACCTTGCCAAGATTACAAAGATTACAAAGATTACACCTTGGCGGCCTTCATTGATATCGAAGGAGCCTTCAACAATGTATAAACTGAGAGCATAGTAGCAGCCATCCAAAGATATGCAATAGACCCAAATCTGACTAAATGTATGACGGAACTATTAGCTAAAAGGAAGATTACAGCCAAAGAAAACGGCGTAACCTTGAATAAATGGACTAACAGGGGTACACCACAAGGCGGCATAGTATCACCACTTGCCTGGGTACTCACATTTAACCAAATAGTGGAAGACCTCAACGAGAAGGGTTTCAAAACGATAGCGTACGCTGACAATATCGTTATACTGATAAGAGGCAAGTTGCCGGAAACCATGTCGGAATTGATGCAGACCGCACTCTCACACCTTTTTGAGTGGGTGAAACTAAACGGACTGCGCATCAATGCTGAGACCGGAGACATTTACACCCGTGATCATTGACGGAGAACAAATCAGTTTAGTAAACAAGGTGAAATACTTAGGAGTAACCTTGGAAAGTAAACTAACTTGGACGCCACACATAGGAGCAGTCAGACGGAGGGCTACAGCGGCGCCGTTCACAATGAACAGACTAGTGGGGAAAACCTGGGGAATAAAACCCAAAATTGCCCCCTGGATCTACACAACAGTAGGGCCAATAAACAACATTAGAGGACAATAACCACTTACGGGGCATTGGTTTGGTGGCAGGCATCACAAAAGAACTAGAGAAGATCCAGCGAATGGCCTGCCTTGGCATCACAGGTGCCATTAGGACTACGCGAACTGCTGCAATGGAGATAATGCTTAATCTCATGCCACTCGACAAATTCATCTTCAGAGAGGCATCACTTGCGAGCATCAGACTAAAATCCACATATGGGTTATCTAACCACACTCAAACGGGGCACGTATGCATTTTTGAAAAAAATGGAGAGAATGTTCCCGTCAAGTGAAAGGGAGCTGGATAGAATTCAACCAATATTAGACACAACAATTCCATACAAAATCAACATTCCGACCAGAGAAGCGTGGAAAACGGTGGATTTCACATCTGGAAGTGAGATCAGGATCTACACCGATGGTTCCAAAACGGACGAGGGAAGCGGCGCTGGAATCTTTTTCCCAGATCACCCGCAATTCAACCGAAGTTATAAACTGGAGAGCCATACCACAGTTTTCCAGTCGGAAGTGTTTGCAATAAAAGCGGCTATAGAAGCGGCAACAGACAACCTTGATGGAAGTATACAAATACTCTCGGACAGTAAGTCGGCACTGCAGGCGTTTGCCTCTAACCGCGTAGTTTCACAACTGGTGCAGGATTGTAGGCAGGCTCTCAAAACCGCAACAAACCGAGTAAATGTAAAACTGACATGGGTCCCTGGACACAGTGATGTAGAGGGAAACGAAAGAGCCGATAAGCTAGCGAGAGCTGGATCAGACTACCAAAATGCCACTAGAATAGACACAATTAAAGTGCCACTAGCAACGATAAAAAGGGAACTAGACGAAATCCTCTGGAAAGAGGCAGATACGGCTTGGAATGACAGGAACGACTGCAGGAACTGCAGAATGACAGGAACGAAATGGCGTTAGAACATTGGTGGCAGTATTAACGATCCATAATTTTCTAGGTCAACACGCCAAACGAATAGGAATCTGAATAGATGGAGGAGCAAGAAAGTACAGAACACTTCCTCCTAGATTGCTCGAGTCTGGCCAACAAACGCCTTACTTGGCTGAGATGTACTGGCGCAACAGAATTGGAACACTTGGCGACCACAGAGCTGGGAGAACTCCTTGGCTTCTGTAAGACGACAGGATGGACCATCTGTAAACAATAGTACTACACATGGGGAGCTAAGGGGCGAGTTCTTGCCTATGCTAAATTCCAACAAGTGGACCCCGTACAATAATAATAACAGTGTAAATTCCAAATAAAATTTTTGTATTTTATTCACTGTCTTGGTCTGTCACCTCTGGCAAAAAAGGAGGGCGGGTATGGACGGCTAATTAGGCCGATATAATTTTATATAAACTACAGTCTGTCGTTATCAATAAACATTATAACCGAGAAGAAGCCGGAAATACAACAAAAACCTTTTCAAACTTAAAATTAGGTTGGAAATTTTAAAAATTTTAAACTATATTTTCAAGCGTCAAATAGCAATATCAAAAAAAAAAAGACAGCATAATATTTTAACAATATGCGTAACAATAAACAAGCGCGCAGGTGCATCCGATAAGAGACCTAGACGGGTTGTCTATTGTTCTCTAGTCATTCGATTATCGACCTGCGATAAGTTCTCATAAATTATTTTATGACCGACTAAAATAACTAAACAACGAACAGTATCCACAAGAACAGTAAGCACCATTTTAATTTTCCAATTACTATATTAAGACTTCTACCGGGGCCGCACATAAAAATTAGCCTTGATACACATGACCATCGTTTGACTGACTCATCGGGAAAATTTGTAAATGGGCGCGCGCAGATAGTGTCTCAAAAAATTCGCGATATCGTCCTGTTATCGTTAGATTTCCGAGCAAAGAACACTTTGACAAAGAGTACTATGAAAAATTTGATGTGGTTATCGCGCAAAAAGGGCGTCGCAAGTGTTTATTTACGTTCCACTTGTACTCATAAGCGACTTGCCAAAGCGGCTACGAAGTACGTGTGACTCATTGAACAAACAGTACCTGAAATTCTCCGAAGCCTTTCCTAACCCTGTTTGACAAAAAAAGAAGTGGAGGAGGTGCTCAGGATTTTTTTTTTAATTCGGGTGTAAGTCATTGATTTGGGCGAGTCGCAATATTTTCAACGCTTATAAAACAAATTATGCAAGATAAATTTTTGGGAACATTCTCCAAGCCGCAGATTTTATGTTGAGACTGAAACTACAATTGTACGTTTAGTATACGATAGTTGTCGGTAATAAGCTCAATGGACTAATTAAATAGCAGTCTCCTGACTATTTGCAAGAGAACAAAAGGATTTCTGATGATGATGAACTGAGTGCAGAATTTTTTGAGTATGTTTGCAGTTCAGACTATCAACGACTTTCAAAATATTGTCCGGCCGTTATTATGTCCCTGCCACCAGCTTCACCATGTTCTTTTATTGTAAGATCCAAACTAGATCACTAGCTTGCCCCTAAAATTTTTTCCAAAATATGACAATAAGTAAATTGAAACACTGAAATGACAAAATATTTATTTTACTTAAAGTAATAACACATTGAGTGAGTATCATTTAGACTAAAATTCGACTGTTTACCACAATGTCTTGTGCCTTTTTAATTTCTTAATACACAATTGGCCAAATAGAGTTCTTTTCACAATTTGACAGATCATCGTTCTTACAGAATGTATTAAAAGTAACATCTTTTGGGAATCCAAGAATTTCACGTTCCTCATAAATTCTATATGTAAACGTGCTTTCGTATGTTCCAATAAAATACCTAGGAACCATGAATTTGATATAGTGCCAGTTGAAATTTTAGTTAAATGAATATTTACCTTGCATGTGAACAAATTAGTTGATCCACAATGGCCACCCCGCCATCCATGATTTCCATTTTTTGCTCAAACGATTCAGTCTTGAACCGATAAACTTTTGCTCTAGCTAAGTGCGATTTCAGGTTTTGGTACTCTAAATTGGACAAAATTCAATTAGCTAATATTGCATTTGTGTCGTCATAGACACAGTGTAATAACTACCGAAACCACTGCAATCACTGGCAACAAATACTTTGGAGAGTTTCAGAATTTTCAGTTTGGCCGTTATTTGATTGGCGATTGATTTGAGTGAAGGAGTCGTACTTTCTCGTCCATGAACAAAATCCGCTCGACGAATGTGTGCGCATAAGTAATTGCCTCCGATTGCTCCACGGTAAGGCTGAAATGTTCAAAGTGTGCAAGTTAGTAGGTAGAACAAGTCACATAAGGAGGAGCGCATTTCTTTTCGAGATAATAATTACTTTTTGGTTGTTTTGATGAACAATTTAGTATTTTTGTTTCCAGGTCACGTGACACAATTGTTAGGAAGACCGAAAATCGATGGTAAGAAAAGAAACTTGATACGCAAATTCAAAAGGAAAACATTCAATTTTTAGCGATTTGAATTCTTTGAAACCGGATGAATAGGAAGAACCAAACAGCGGATATAAACATTGAGTTTTTGGTCGTTTGTACTACAAACTCTAGTTCACTATCCAATTGTTAATAAACAAAATTAGAAATATTGTGGACGTTATTCGAAATGATAAAAGTAAAGAGCTCGGAACTTGAACAAGTCTCCCTGGAAACACAAACCTTTTCCTTTTTCCAGTCCATGGGTTTTTGCACTCGATCAGCCTCATCGGTAGAATTGAATTGGGCCAGTCGATATTCGTTTGCAATACGCACAAGATTTGTATTGAATCTCATCGACCGTCTCGCACGCCAAAACTCATCGTTGCCCCAAAAATCATGCAGGACTATTTCGGCGTTGAGAAATAGAATTGTAAACGGCCACAATTTGTTCCTAACATAAAAACATATATTGATAACATATTCCCTAGGCTAGAATTGAAGAATTTCTCACTTTTTAAGTTTCTTCTTTAGGAACTTTTCTAATAGGGACGCGCTGCCTTGGAATTTAAGACAGGCGAACGACTTGTACGCGATAAGTGGATTGTTGAAGAAATTCCGCCGATAGCGGTTCTCTTTGCGGCACGGTTGCTCCTCGAACTTGTCCACGAACACGCCGTTGACGAACATTTCCTCGAAATTTCGCAGTTGGTAAACTTCGTCCAACCAAGTTTTGCCATCCTCCGACTTTCCTACTTCCCCAACAAACTCGTCAAAATCAAGGACTGCTGTGTAGTTTTGCATGCTCGGCAGGTCGAAGAAACTTTTCCACAGGACACCATCCTGGCCGATATGATCCGACTTCCAATGGTAGAGTCGCGGGAATGGAGGAAGCACTAATTTCGCACTTCCGAAACGTTTCTTTTGTCTAATTGTTCTAAGGAAAACTGCCAATCTTACGTACACGTCCCGACGCAAATTGAATCCTTCGGCCGAGTTTACATCGTAGAGGATATAAATTGATTTGTTTGCTTTCGGGGTTGTCTTGGTGGGTTCGACGAGCAGAAAGAAGTCTCTGTAGCTGCAAGCAGAACTTTTCTTTGGACAGTAAGCAGAGACGTGCAGCGAGCTTAGAAGGAGAGCTATGAGAATTATGTTTTTTAATTCAATCTAAACTGGAGGAAAATGTGTTAATAATCACCAAATAGTAAGCGAAGAAGCATTTTAACAACTATTAACTACATTGTTATCATCGGAACTGTCGTGTTGACGTTTATGCCGATAACTCTTATCTGAGATTGAACCGATTGTACATATGAGTGAGGTTAGCTGCGCTTTCCTGACAACTCGTATCAACAATGGCAAAGGCGACTTTAGTCGCCTTTAAACGTACAACACGTCATTTGCATGAAAATTGGTTTAAATTCAAAATTTATGATTTTCAGTTTCCACTAGCAAAACCAACATTATTTATTATTTATTTAATTAGTTCTTTGTTGTTTTTAAAAATTTACAGGACTGCGCTAATACTTAAAGTGAGAGTTTTGAATTTGGTATTAATGCATCTACAGTACTTTTTCTGTTTGTACCACAAATGTTTCTTATTCATATGACATATTTATAATAGTAGAAGAAAAAACAACAAAAATCTCTTTTAAACTTAACTATAACTTAAACTACTACTACCTATGTTAAAACCTATTTACATACTATTTTGGATCTTAGTAATAACTATGAATACTCGGTTGAGGACGCATGATCTCTAAGGTTAATCTATTAATTTAAATCCTGAGTGCTTGAATGTATGGATTTAAAGCGTGTTCTACCTTAGCTAGTAGATTATCTCTGCCTGAGAGCGTGAGTTTATTGATAGGGCTAATATTAGCAAGCTCATGTAATTTGCGTGATGAGAAATAAAAAGGCTTATTTAGCGCCATTTTTACGGTACCTGTTTTGAGTGACTTGAAGCTTTGATTTCAAATAGTTTGCGCATTGGCTCCAAGTAGGCGCTCCGTATAATATTATAGGCTGAATTACCATTTTTAAAATTATCATCTTATTCGTTATGCTCAGTTGGGACATTTTGTTAAGTAGTGGATACAGTTGAAGTACAGAATTAAATGCTTATTCGTTCAATGTGGTCTTTGAACATGAGTTTCTTGTCCAACGTAAGCCCAAGATACTGCAGATTTTCTGACCATGGTATGGCTTGTCCTAAAAAGTTAATCGGTCGATTAGGCAGCAAGGAACGTTTACGTTTTTTAGTGAAAAATATTGCCTTAGTTTTGTCAATATTGATGGTTATTTTCCACCTGTAGAAGAACTGATATACTTTTTTAAGCATTTCCTCTAAGTTAGCTGTTATTGTACTTGGGTGAGTTCCTGTAGTATAAAAACTGGTATCGTCCGCAAGGACAGCTATTTGACAGTGCTCGCTTGTAGGGAGATCGGAAGTATAGATATTGAAAAGGGTAATGCTCAGACATGAGCCTTGGGGAACACCAGCAGGGATGCTTCTTACAGTAGAGGTGCTATCTCGGACCTTTACCTTAAATGATCTGTCTTTGAGGTAAGAAGCTATCAAATTACGTATGTATGCTGGAGTTTTGTACTCTTGGAGCTTATAAAGTAAACCTTCGTGCCAGACTCTATCGAAAGCTTTCTCAATATCGATAGTGACCATTCCAACTGATTGCTTCCCTATTAGGGCTGTCTTAATGTCCTTTGAGACGCGATACAGCTGGTGCTCCGTTAAATAGCCGTGCCTGAAACCAAATTGAAAGTCAGGAAGTATGTTGACATTTTCCACGAAGTCTGTGAGTCTTTTGAGAATTAGCTTTTCGAAAAGTTTACCAGAGGCTGGCAAAAGGCTTATTGGCCTGTAGCTTTCTGGCTCATGTGGATCCTTCCCAGACTTGAGCAGAGGTACTACAACAGCTTGTTTCCAGGCGAGTGGAAAATAATATAGTTTGAGCCAATCATTTAATAAGAGACAAGTGAGCACAATCTCTTTCTTTGGCAGATTTTTCATCACATGATTAGGAATTCCATCGATCCCAGAAGCTGTTCGATTCTTAAGTTTTTTAAGGTGCCTAACTATTTATCTGGTTTTAATGTAGCTGCCGGGGGCAAATTTGATGTGTTACATGTACTTTGCACAGAGTTATCTATCATCGTTTCTATGATACTATTGCGCCTTTTGTTTGAGATTTTGTGGTAATTATGAAATTTATCAGCCAGCATTTCTGCTTTTTCTTCACAACAGTAAGTCTGCTGGCCACTTGCGTCTTTACGTGGGTAGGGCAGGTTGTGGGATTTGCTTTTGAAAATTTTATTTAAGCGCCAAAGTCCCCTTCAGTTAAAATCTAAGCTCTGGAGCATTTGATTCCAGTATTGATTCCGTAGGTTTGAGATTTTTTTCCGGATTGCTATAGTGAGTGAGTTCACGCCTAACTTCAAGGACGGATCCCTAAATCTTTGCCGCTGTCTTCTAAAGTTATTTCGAGTACGAATAAGCTTCAGAGCTTCCTGATCTAATTCGAAGCTTATATATTTGGCATTAGATTTGGGTACACTGCATTCTATACCCCTCCAAATAGTGTGCTTAAATTCGGAGATTTTTTCATCTACCGCATGCGCTGTGTTCAAAGAATTAAACGTACTTTGCAAAAACGATATACTGTCGTTAATATGTCTTCGAAATTTCCTCCAGTCAGCTTTTTTGAAGAGGAAGACTTGATGTGGTTTGTAGCGATGAACTCCATTTGAGTCTAGGGCGAAAAGCACTGTTAAATGAGGATATGATAGCGCTTGTAATACTCTAATGTCTGAAGGGCCAATATTATCATCACCTAATATAATATCTAGGGTAGATCCGGCACCTCGAGGCGAATAGAATGTGGGTTCGGTCGGCAACTGAATAAATATATTCCCTTCACTCAACATTTCATACAGACATTGACCTATTTTATTAGCTCGAACACAGTTCCAAAGCCTATGACGCGCGTTAAGATCACCACAGAGCAAGTACTTTTGGTTTTGACGCGTAAACCTTTTTAAGTCGTTTTTGAAATCAGTTAATTTTTTCTTCGTAAGTTTTGTCCCAGGAAAGTAAACTGCGTATAATTTGATTTCAGATTCATCTAACATTAGCCCTATGTTTTCAATGGCAGACGATTCAAAAGGGGGCAATGGTGTATGCCTAATTGATTTTTCAATTGCAGTTGCAACTCCGCCACCTATTCTATTTTTACGATCACATCGATATATGTGGAAGTTAGTGTGACTTAGCTTATCATGCGGCCTCGACCAAGTTTCCGTTAAAATACAAATATCAACTTAAATTTTAGATATAAAATCAAAGAATTCAATTTTCTTATTTTTAATGCTTTGCGCATTCCATATTAGAATTTTCAATTCTTCAGCCATAAAGAAACTTAACTGAAATGCTAACTATTACATTGAATTGATCTTGTTTATTTTTACAGTTTGATAAGTTCATGATCAGTTCTTGAGAGAGCTTTAATAAATCCTCTGGTGGGAAAAGTTCTTCGTTACAAGTTTTACCAGAAAGTGTTGGGGTGTTTTTTGTCGCCGCACTGTAGGAGAGTTGAGGTTGAGATCTATTTCTAATTGCGTTCGTTTTACTAAATTTGTTGGCAATTTTGAAATATTTTCAACAAGGTTTGTGTCTTAGATTGAAGTATAGACAGACTTGGAAATTTTTTTTCCGAAAGTGCAAACGTAGCGGAGCTCCTGTGAGATTTTGGGTTGCTTCCCCTTTTTTGTAGCTTTTCTTTAAGCGTGATATAATCTGTTCTGCTCTTGCATTCGGGAGCATTGGAGAAGTGAGGACCATTACAATTGCAGCATACTATTCTATTACTCTGCTCTTTCCGTAGTGTGCATTTAGAGTGTTCATGAGGGCCGCTACATATGGCACATTTAGTGTGTAGATGACAATGGGAGGAGCCATGCTCATACATTTGGCAATTTAGACATTGTGTCGGGCCTTTAAGTTTTTTTGAGTAGTAGTTCCAACGTACAATTGTGCGAAGAATTGTTTTAATTTTCCTCAGATCAGACATTTTTGTCCCTCTTTGTAGATAGAGCAAGTAATATATCTGACCACTTCCTCCTATCGTAGATGTGCACTTTTTTATGTCGAACGAATTGACGTCATGATCGTTTTTCAGGATTTTCATCATCAATTATATCGCGGGGAAGATCAGTGAAGGTGATTGGGGGAACTCTCACCTTAGCTTGCTGTCCAATGCTGGGTTGTTGACCGATGTCGCCGCTACCCGCAAGGTCAGCTAATGGCAGGAATCTGTTTGACACGGATGACTTAGATGTGCTTCGCGCCATCTTGAATTGGTCCCTGAGGAGCGTTCCGATACGGGAATATTCCCGACTTCTTTTCCTACGCTGGGCAGGGTTGGAGTTTTCACAACAAGCAACACTCACTTCTGGTTTTATGATACACTTAATTTATTAAATTTGAAAGATCGATAAAACAATAATTCTATTGTATTGCTTCTGACACTCAAAAAATTCTCTCATACGTCCGCACTGACTGCTAGTAGTGGAAAGACCGAAAAGCAATATTAATTCAACGTTTCATAACTTCAATGTTTCAAATCACATATCACAATCACCTCAACAGAGGTTGCGCCTAGAAAAATAAAAAGTTTCCCTATTAATGTTGGCTTTGTTGTTCAAATTTGATTTCATTTACGATTGAAAATAGGATTCCACGATTCGAAATATATTGAATGTATAATTAGACGGTTTTTAGTAGATTGGTTCAAGGTGGTAATAGTGGCTACAAGGACAACCGTGGCGCAGTGATGTTTGTTTCAAAAGTATTTTAGTTAGCTTTCCAGCTCTTTTATTCTCCGAAAGGTTCCCTGATGGATGCAATCAAAGAATATAAAGCATAAAGAAGTCTAACCGCGAACAAATTTTTGTTCGCAAAATTTCATATGTGCCTTCTGGCACTAAAGCCCATAGTTTAAAGGCCGAAATACAATACTGCGAGACGGCGATGCGAGAGCGCGCAGAGAGTCTCGCAGCAAAAGTCAAGCAGTTTTCGTAACATGTATTTGTAAACGACAACGTACAATGATGGCGATGCGTCGATGCAAGACGAGAAATATTCGGAAAAACGAAAATTCCTCGCAACGAGGTGCGTGACGTTTGTCAGATGCTCTATGGCGCGTAAATGAAATTTGAAATTCAAACGCTTTTATTACTTTTTAAGTACGAGGGTTATTCGGAATGAATTTTGAATGAAAATTTCGTTAATCCTTGTTGAGGCTTTTATTCCCCAAACGAAGGAAAATTCCAAATTTTTAAAACATCAAAAACAATTTTAATCCAATTCCATTTCAAACGTCACCAATTTGACATTTGTCATATGAATCGTGCATTATATCGTATCGCGTGCATTGTAAATTGAATGCGTTGCGCGACGACGAGCGAGAATCGCATCGCGTTCTCGCCTCGCCGTCATGCAGTATTTTATCTGGGCCTTAATTCTTTAGCGTTTTGCGATGAGAGAGCATTCGGTTAAAAGCTCTTAAGGCATATTTGGCGATATGCTGAACGAATGTTTGGTACGAATATATTGATAATTACAATTATCATTCTGAAATTGAATGGGAAAATATTTTAAAAATATGTTGCTTGTAAAAGGTTTTTGGTAGATCAATTTATCCATTTTCACTTCGAACTTATAAGTGATTTATACCCTTGCTAGTTATCTCAGCGAAGACTCATGGGTGCGGAAGTTCTGATCAAATTTGTCGATTACTTCGAAAGTGAATTAATATTTACAAAGAAAGGTGGAAAGAGAAGAAGCGTGTTCGAAACCAGCATGAGCAAAAACTTAAAGAAATTTATAGAGTCATTGTCTTTCATAATTCGGTCAGTTTTTTTAGTACAACAGCACGTGAAGCGTAATATTTGTAATGGTAACATAGTAGACAACTTGGATCCGGTTTTATCAGTACTTCGACGTATCTACGTGCCAAGCTATCGATAAAGAAAAGCTCATAAAATTGTCCTAAATGGAAAACCCGAAAACATTTTATGCGTATCAAGCATAAGGTGGTGTTAAAATGTTTTGGAAATATTAAAATAGTTAAAATGTTGTTCGATGTTATTGATACGGCAAACAGAAGTACACTAAAATCTACTCCTGGGGCTTTGTGATAAATTCTTAAAAATAGGTCAGATTTTGGGTGTGTAAAGCATATAATCCCCTGAAGACTTGAAATGAACCAAAAAACAATGCAAATGCCATTGAGACTCCTTTGACGCCAAGTTATAGCGTCAATAAAATTGGCAGATTATTTCAAATATCGTCCGCCACTATTTTACGGAATGAGTTCAAAGGAATGCCGAGGAAAAGCGTATCAAACGGCACTTGTCAATAATTCGAATATGTCAGATATTCGGAAAAAACGAAACGGCAGTAAAGTATTGACTTTTAATTCTAAAAATAGAAATAATGAACTCACTATAAAAAGATCTGAGGCGTTCAGTCTCGCAAAAGCAGCAGCAAACAATCGAACGAATGTATATGGATTCTCTAACACCTTCCGAAGCTTTATGGTTTCATATGGAAAAGGAATATTTAATCTGGATGAAAAATCTTCAACAACGGTCTTAATAGCCGCGAAAATTCATTGTACAAAACGGTCGTTAAAACATATGCAAAGTAACAAGTGGTGCAAGAGGCACTTTAGTTACCACCTGTTGTATTTTTAGTGCGAGTGGAGTAGTGTTATCCCCGATGATTGTATTTCTAAAACAACATTTGAAGGATTTTATAATAAAGAAAACACCGCCAGATACTCTCGGGCTTGCATTTCTTCCAATCTGTCAAGATTTCCCTGAAGTTATCAAACGCTTTATCGAACACACTAATACAACTCCCTAGAGTTCAAGTATACTTATCAAGGACAATCACGGATCTTACTTATTCTTTGATATCATTGAATATCATATTGAATTAAAATGTAATATTTAAAATTTCGCTCCTGTCAACCTCATTTCTTCTATCTCTTTAAAATCACTCTGCTTTGTGTCACTGTCAGGCATAGCACATTAAGAAAAGTAATCCAAATAAGTCTAAATAAAAAATAATTCAGTGCATTATTTGCAATAGGTTATGGGCCCAGTAAGTTCTAGTGATCGCAACAATTGTAATAATTTATAAAAAAAAGTAATTACAATAAGTCGGCAAATTCCTAACCTAAAAGTGGAAATGACTTCCAACAACGCATGGGCATTAATAAAAAATAATTAACTGAAAATAAAGATTTACTACATGAGGAACTGTGGGATTGTGTAGAGGACGGGGACAATGTGGATATCATATGCGATATAAAAGCGAAATCTAAGATAATATTGCTTGTTGAATCAAATAATTATGTCCATATCCACGAAGTGAATACTCCGAAGGAAATGTGGGACAATGGTAAAGTATAAGATAATCCGGGGGTGACTCGCCGTGTTGGATTACTTAAGTAAGTTTGGTCTTGTGAAAAGCTCAGCAGATCAGTGTGTCTATATTGGTGGTGTTAAAGAAATTAAATGCTATTTATGCCTTTGCGTAGACGATTGTCTGTTAATACCAAAAGAAAATTTGATCTTAACAGCAGTACTTGATGAATTGAATATTAACTTTGGTATAAAGACTTGGCTTCCCTCCAATTTTTTGGGCATGCAAATAAAGCGAAATGAAAGATACATTTTTGTTTATCAAACCAAGTGTATACAGAATGGGCTATATAGTAGTTTCTTTTTCAATCACACGTTATTTTGACACTGACAACTGTTTCCCGCTCAAAATTTTGTCAGTGAGTCAGTATTAACCTTCCGCGGAATGAAATAAATTGTTTTACGGTTGAGCGACGTTGGAAAGTATTGAAATCTTATTTCCAAAGTGAGTGCTGTGTTGCTCAAACAGTTCGTTTTTTGAAAAGAAGTTTTGGCCGAAATGAGGCATCCACTGCGCCTACTTTACGCAAATTTGTGCGGAAAGTTCGTGAGGCAGACATGCTAGTGGACAATACTCACGGTCTCTGACTCGTATGGTGCGTATCCCGGGGAATGAGGCTGCTGTAGCCGAGAGTGTGCTACTAAATCCGAGAACATCAACTTGCCATTGATCGCAGCAACTCAACATTGGCCTCACGAGCCTGAGAAGAATTTTGCCCAAAAAGATCCAAATTACTCAGGAATTTAAGCCAAATGATCATCCGCTTCGATATCGCTTCGCAGTTTGGTCATTAGACCAGTTTGAACTGAATGCCCATTTTTTTCTAAAAATCTACTTTTCTGAAGAGGCACATTTGCGTCTCAGTGGCTATGATAAAAAATGAAGCTGCCGCATCTGGGGCTCAGAATCCCTCACACGTAATATTCGAGAAGTCAATGCATCCTCAGCGAGTAACAGTTGTGGTGTGGATTTAAGAGTCATTGGACCGTTTTTCAAATGAGACTGAAAACACTGTTGCGGTCAACAAGGAGCGCTACTGAGGCATGATAACCGACTTTTTGTGGCTGAAGATTTAGGATTTGGACTTGACTGACCTTTGGTTTCAACAGAAAGGCGTGTCATGTTATACAGCTCATCAAACATTCGATCTTTTGCGCATAAAATTTGAAAACCGTGTAATCAGCACCATTGGCGATGTCAATTGGCCGCCTCGAAGGTGCGATTTGGTAGCGTTAGACTTTTCTTTTTATGGACCGCAAATCAAAAATATTATATATAATCAAAAATATCCAACAAATATTGCTCAGGATCTGAAACCTTAAATAACATAATAAAATAAAAATTAGCCTTCAATAAAAATAAGCCCCTAAACTAACATCTTTCCTTAAAATCACCCATAAGCAGGATGAGGAAAGGTTTAATTGTTGAGTACAATTTCGAATGGACTCAGTTGGGTCTTCATCGATACTACACTTCACTGCAACGTTAACCTGTTCATGATAAAATGGCTAATCAAACTAACAATAAAACGCATGACAGCTGTCACACCATGTGTAGCAATTGAAGGTATTGCCAACTTAAATTTCCACACCTTTAAAACGGAAACCTTTGAAAGAAAACACTTTTTATTGCATAGTTTATTAGGAGCCATGTATAGGGTTTTTTTTAGTGAATATAGTGTCATGGTGATCATCTTATTGGCAACATTGTGTATCTATCACTTTGGATAGAACATTTTAGGTTGCAAAAAAGTTTCAGGAAAAGACTAGAACATTGTTTTATTCGACAAATATTTTATTAGCTTTTGGTAAAATATAATGCATGGCTGAAACTTAAATATATATTAATGTACATATATTGAAAACATTTTTTAAATATATTACATCATAAAGACTCGAAAAATAGCTTAGATGTGTGGAGTCCTCGACGTCATACGCAAACAACTGAACGCATAAAGTCATAACCCATAAAATTTGAATCAGTTAAAACTGTTTAGCTGCAGAAGTAAAATTATTCCTTTCTGCTTAAAATCTTTTTCAATAAAATCTGCTTTGATCTAAAACTTCTATTAATAATTTTGCATTTAAGTTAATTTGCTCTTAGTGCTCATTGTTCTAGAAATATCACAAAATTCAATCTGTGTCTGGTGTATTTATAATTTATATTTATATTTATAGTAGTGTGACTAGTTGTTTGTTTAGGTAGCATGTGTCAATACATGGTTCGAATTTTTTTCAAGAGTCCTTTTAGGCTAAAGTGGAGGTTGATTTAGTCTATTTGTACAAACGCGTGCACATTATATATGGATTTATGTATCTAGGTCTATAAAATATTTGCTTTTTGTTGTTGTTGTTGTTGTTTTAAGGATTCTGTGAAGGTAGTGCAGTGCTGTTCTATTTTAGGTTTTCAATGTTTCTCGGTTGTCAGAAGCGATTATGAAAAAAACTGTCATGGGGGTATTCATTGAACATAGTTCACAGGTCTATCGCTGTTGGACCAGAAAAAATCGAGCCTTAATTTATTTTGATTAGTTATTTTATTACATGAACTGGGACCATGTCAATGCTATGATACCAACTTCCGTGCTATTGGTTAGTATCATTTCACTCATATGTGTCCACTGAACTCTGTGTTGGCTTTCTCTAAGTTGCTTGTACCATTCTGTTACGTTTCTTCTTAATTATTTTCTATCGGGCCAAACTCCTCTTTAAAATTCAGTTGACATTCGGATACTTATTTCGCATTCGTCAAATGAGCCTTATTAGATATTGGAAATATTTTCATAATTTTAGCATATTGCGCTTTCCCACTCATTTAATTTATATACGATTCAATGGTACGACTTGATTGAATCTGGGAAAAATATATAACAATTGTACATAATGACGATGTAAATACTTGAATATTTGTAAATGGAATTACGTACGTTGAATGCAGGCTTATGAGTTGAATAAAAGATGAGCATTATCTAAATTTTGTAACTAACAACATTCATATTGCTTAGAATAATTAAGTGCAAAGGTTCCCATATCGATAAGATTGCGAAAAATCTAGTGGATTTTACATTTAACGCTTAATTTATGAATTTTAGCAAAACTTAGCCTATCCATCAATATTTATGAAAATTTAGTCTACACTAGAAGCGCACACATAAATATTAGAAATAAAGAAGTTTTCTGTCTTCATGTACACGTAATTCCGTTAAGAAAATTTAATTTAAAATTATCTTATAAGGACATACTAAAATTCGTTTGAATATTTACAGTGCGAAACGTTTGGAAACTTAATCTTAAGTTATATTTTAGTTTATATTTAAACGCTTCTAATACAGAAATTATTATACATTTGGAAAGTATTCGACAGATTTATGTATTTAATTTATAATTATTTTTAGCTTTTGTTTTTTATTTTTAATTATATTTTATTTTTATTTAAAACTATCTTAAAAAATCAGTCTCAATTCAGGCCATTCTAATGTTCTTCCAGAGCCTTTTTAAACGAGCATTTTCTTTGTATCGAAAACTACAATGAAGCATTTTAGACTTGCAGTGCTTTGGGTTATAGCAAAATTAGTGTGAGAATTTTTTTTTTCAAATGAGTTTATAGAGAAAACGGATAAGAGGCGCCGCGCCGCGTATAATAAATTTTTGTACAGTAAATTGTAAAATTCTCTCGCTCTCATGCCTTTTTGTTGAATACCACAAACAAATATTTAAGAAAGGAGTAAGCTGGCTAGTAAGGAATAGCTGGCCAAGATAGTATGGGAGAAAATGTAAGGAGCGGTGGTACTTATGGGCTGCCAATGGGTGAAGAGGAAAGAGATCTGTCATGTCTGACGCAATGCAAGTGTCCTTTTTTGGACTCATCCTTGGAACATCATTCATGGATATTTGATGAGCCAGTAAATGCCTGTGCATGTGTTCTTGTTGGGAATAAAGTGATAGCCTAAGAGCCGTAATTAATTATTGTATATAATTTAAAATCGAAAAAGGCTAGCTACATAAACAGGAATCCTCGTCAATGGCTCGACTAGAGAGAAGCCTCCAAATAACAAGGCTAGAAAAACCAAGTGAATTGGTCACAGAGACAAAACTTTCGAATACTAAAACAGGAAATATGTCAGGTGGACCAAAAGACGAAGGCTCTTAGCGTACTTTTTAAGGTGCAGGACAGATGTCACTTGTCGGAGAAAAGTTGAAGCTAATCGGATCCAAAGCTGGAGCAGACAAGAAATTTTAAGGTGAGGCATCCTGATGGAGAAGGCCTGTATAGTATGCAGAACCATGATGATGACGTCGAGAGTACCCATTTAATTTGGCTTTGTTGGAATTGCCGGTATTACAGCCAGATGTCAAGTTGCGGTCCTAATAATCAGGCTGTTCTACTGGGAAAATTACTTTATGAATGTGAAAAAGCCGTCAGTCCATTCGCTTTGTAGGCGCTTCGTATAATCAGAGCAGCAACAATCCATGGAACGATTGATTCCATTCTACTATTTGAGCCCCAAATCTGTATTTGTAATAGTTGTCATTATTTTGTCATTATGCTAATCAAATTGGTAGAATGATCCCTTTCGTTTTGTGAATTTTTTTTATTTAAGAAATTGATTTCCGACTATCATCACGAAAGGACATGACACAACAAGGGGGAATGCAACGATCGCCAAGGAAACTAGAAATACTCGTGAATTGGATGTCATGGAAAGTCTGGCAACCAGCCGCGAAAAGAGGAAGCTGATGAACAAGGATGAAGAAAAATGTAACTCATGACTATTCCAACTAATTCGGTAGTATCCTTTTTTAAAATTGTTGAAAAGTCTACTACTTTTGTAGTCATTATAGCTTCAGTAATAACCTTTGGGAATTAAGTTCTTTTACGTCGATTAAGTCGTTATAGATTAAGTATCTCTGTTAGTACTGAACACGTTGCCGCAAATATTGGCTACGGCCGTCCGATCTTTGGTGATATGTAGGCAAACGGTGGCTACCACTGTCGTGTACATTTTAATGAATTAAAAAAAACAACATTAGTACGAAATGCACTAACGCATGCACTTGTTAATTATTGAGTGAGGATTGAAAAAAAGGATAACCTGCCACCCTGTATGGCAATTGTTATTTTAGACAGCATAAAATTTTAGTATCTAGACACAAATAACGCTTATAACAGTCGTTCAAGTCGACGACAACGCTCGAAAGTCGTACCAAACGTTCAATTCCTCTCTGTTCATCCAGTTGAAAAGCGTATTTCTTTGAACGCGAACCATTTTTCCAAACATGAGGTAAACACAGATCGATTGCTCTTCTTAGAATTGAATAAATAAAAAAGTAAATTATAATATTATCACACAGTGACAATTAGACTCCGTTCGCCACTTGTACATTTTCCTTTTTCATAAATTAGTAAAAAAAAATGTTTAATATTATATAATAAGAATAATAAATAATAATAAATAATAAAAAATAATAAGGATTAATAAAACAAATTATAAGAATATTTTGACTTGACCAGGAAAAATATTACGTAACTGTAATCTCATTGATGACGATGAGGTTCTTGGTTTCGAAAAATCCGATGTTGATGGCGATGATGCAAGTTGTTCAGCATTGACGATTGTCAACGATGACGATATGTGGTATGATAACAAAAAGAAATTGATTGAATTTGCATTTAACGATGAATTCAGCGTTAAAATATGCTGGAAAGGATTTTAACACCAGAGGTATTTTTGATCAGCTGTTCTCAAGAAATATACTTGAGACACTTGTTACAACAGATAATTATTGAAAGCATTTGTTCGAAACCAAGCGTGCTGCTACAAGAAAAACCCCAAAGATTAGATTCACTGCAACGAATGAAGAAGAACAACTAAAATTTTTCGGCCCCTGCATACCAAGGTCTCTACTCTACACACTCCAAGGACAAAAAGGTACCTCCAAGTCAAAACTTGTTTACTGATAATCCTCTTTACTTTTCACTAATATTTCCTTACACTTTGATGGGTCGCTGTTTTGAACAGTTACTACGATACATCAGTGGATATTATACAGATATTGACAGTACTAACCAAAAATTAAACAAATTTTTATCCCATTCTCCATCCCATCCCATACTCGATTTAATCGTTGTTTCAAGTTCGGCATAGTTTTCGGCAATATATAAAAGGGAAAAGAGCAAGATATGGCATAAGATTATTTGAACTTAATACGCTGGATGGATGTGTTCTAAATTTTGACATTAAATGTACTAAATGTTGAAACGTCAAAAACAAGCAGTCTTGTTATACAGTTAATGCAGCCATATTTGACATGCATCTCTTTTTGTTGAGTATCATCTCTTTGTGGACTTTTTGTACAACAGAATCGAGCTGTCAAAAGAGATGCGAAAACATAAAACGCATACAATTGGAATGCTTTGTTGTAACAGAAAAAGTGAAAACAGGGCGAAAATATATATATTTTAGGAGAGATCAAATTTATGTATCGAAATGGCAAGATATACGCGGACGTCCTGTCCATAACAACAAATCATCATTCGGAAATGGTGGAAGTTACTAACAGATTTGGACAGAACAAAAATAAACTTAATGATTTTGCTGAATAAATTTGAATATGTCAGGAGTGGATAGATTTGATCAAATGATTTCATATTATTCGTCAACACGAAAATTCAGAAGATGGTATAAAAAGCTACTTCTTCGTCTTTTAGACCTATGCGTTTGGAATTTCTACTTTATTGGTCGACAATTTCACAAACCAATGACATTCCTACAGTTTAGAGATTTGCTAATCGATTCATTACACAGAAAAACAAAGTCAAACTTTTTTTTTGTTGCATGAAGTTTTTCTACTGTTGTTTACTAATTTGGTAGCGCTGATTTCAAATCTACCATCAGATTTTTTGTAGCAGCTCTAGTTAGTGAGAAACAGGTACCGTCTTGAATTTACATAAGTAGTCGGTAGTTTCTATCAATAGCGGTGTAACTTAAATAGTTCCTTTATAAATTTCATTATGTCTTCCTAAAGAAGGACGTGTATAAATAATCCTGATTGTTTTTGTTTTATTTGTGGAGAATATATGTTCGAAAAATTTCGTTTAAATGTGTCAGACTTTGTGAAAAAGGCATACTTTGACTACTTTGGGTTTCCGTTGCCGTCAAACGCTAAACCTTGGATGCCAAGTTTGGTAGATGCCAAGATGCCAAGTTTGGTAGGCAAAAGTTGTGTTGAATCTTTGCGACTGTGGGCAAACAAAAAATGACCCACTTTTAAGTACAAAGCTCCTATGATTTGGCGTGAACCATCCAACCATCATAACGACTGTTATTTCTGTGTAATGAAAATCATAGGAAAAAACCACAAAAATTGCTCTAAGTGGATTTATCCAGACTTAAAATCTGCCATAAGACCAGTCCTGAGTATTAGTGACACATCAACATCACAGCAGCCATGTACATTTTCAGAAAATCCAGACAAGTGCAGCGGACAAACCGAAAACGACGGCAGCGGTAGCGACAGTGATTTTGATTGCTACGGTAGTCCCCGACCACTAAATCAAGATTATCTAAATGACTTGATCAGGGACCTTGGACTGTCTAAAACGGCATCAGAAATTTTAGCTTCCCGATTGAAAGAAAGAAATTTGTTGATCAGAGAAACGAAGATATCGTACTACCGTAACAGGGAAAAGGATTTACTTCCTTTCTTTACTGAAAAAGATAATTTTGTGTTTTGTACTGATATTCCGGGCCTAATGACTGCAATGGCATTAAAAGAGTATAATCCAAATCAGTGGCGGTTGTTCATTGATTCGTCAAAACGAAGTTTGAAATGTGTACTTTTACATGATGGTAACAAACTTGGTTCCTTACCTATTGCTCATTCTACAAAGGTTAAAGAAGAATATCCTACAATATCTTTAGTTCTCGACAAAATCAAGTACAAGAAATATAACTGGGTTGTATGTGTTGATTTGAAAATGGTAAATTTTCTCCTGGGCCAACAAAGTTGCTACAGAAAATATCCCTGTTTCCTATGCTTATGGGACAGCCGAGCTAAAGCTGAGCACTGGACAAAAAGAGACTGGCCTTCCGGGGAGGCTTTGATTCCCGGTAAGCTAAATGTAATTAATGCTCCACTAGTATCCAGAGACCGAATTATATTGCCTCCTTTGCATATAAAACTGGGGTTGATAAAACAGTTCGTAAAAGCTCTTAACAAAGATGGCGAATGTTTCAAATACATTGGAAAAGTGTTTCCGAAATTGAGTAGTGAGAAAATAAAAGGTGGTATTTTCGATGGCCCACAAATCAGCAAGTTGATAGATGATAAAAATTTCATCAACCATATGACAGCTGTCGAGATATGTGCATGGGAAGAGTTTGTTTTGATAGTGAAAATTTTTTTGGGCAATAGGAAGTCTGACGGCTACATTCAGCACGTTGAACAGTTGCTGACACACTTCCAGCGGCTTGGATGCAACATGAGTATTAAGGTTCACTACCTTCACAGCCATCTAGACTATTTTTCTGAAAGTCTCGGTGACCTGAGCGAGGAACAAGGAGAGCACTTTCACCAGGATATTCGCACTATGGAGGAGAGGTATCAGGGGTACTGGAATGAACATATGATGGCTGATTATTGTTGGAGCATTCAAAATAGTACTCATAATACATCTCAATCTAGAAAATCCAAATAAAGGAAATTTTATTCAGAATAAATATATTTAATAAATTTGTTAAACTTAAACTATGTGCATTTTCAATGAAAAACCCTGTCACTTCGTAACTCCAAAACTAGAGCTGCTAGATAAAAACGGCATATATTTTTGAAATCCGCGTGGAAAAATTATTCAGAATCATGTAAAAAATCTCATGCAACAGACATGCTGTTTCCCAGTGTTATCTACAACAATATTTCTTGAAAAAGATATCTCCAACTGTTGATTTTCAGCGTAATCCTTATTATTTACGTTGCAGCCAATGTTAGAAAACGTTGAAAATTTTGTAAGTTGACAATAACTTGTAGAAAAACGAAAAATAACTTCCATATAAGGCGTTTTTTCAGTTTTGCAAGCAAACACAGGAAAACCAAACTCCAAATATAAATACGAGTCCTGTGATAAGATAAGTCCTGTGTTATTTAACAATTCTGATACATGAACCCTAACAAAAGCATTCACAAACAAAATATGGTTTATGCAATCGAAAGATTGATTGAAGGAGGATACAAATGCTGGAAAAGTTGTACAACCGGAAGCTTTACGAAATATTTGACGAGATAGAGGTCTGCAAGGTTAAGACTCGTGGAAGCCGCAATGGGCTGTCCCTACGCATTGGATAAGTAGCGAGTCGTTAAATAGAAAGTTATTTCCAGGTAATGCCAACGGATGAAAGCTAATGGGAAAGTCCTGGCAGTGCTGGTACGACTTGATTAATCCGGATAGTTAATCGCAACTCATGTTAAGTTTTTGGAAGACCCATTCGATGTACCCGGAGCGTTGAAAGCTTCTTACATTCGAGATCAAGAACCGATGGTGGCTGAAGTTTTAGTGCGTCGAGGATATATACGATAAACTGCGTCATCCATTGAATAATAGCAATAGAGGAACCATTCAATAGTTATAAATACCTATATTAGGAGGAGCTTGAGCATACGAAATCCTACTGCGAATTTCAAATCGAAATTCACTGTTCTCGGGACTAACAGGTCAATGAATCGGGCTATATAATATACGAATACATTACTCTGAAAAAGTTTCCATCAGCCGGCAGAATACTCCCGCGAAATAATTTACAGAAAACAACGCAACTCGTAATTAGCATCCATTTAATTGGGCTCCAGTCATTCATCCTTCCGGTATTCAGTAACCCTCAGGGATTTGCATGGAAACATTGCCGGGATTAAGAGCTATTCAGGAGGAAAATAATAATGACAAATGTAAATCGAGAGCTGGATGTTAAATGAAGTACTTTAATTCAGGCTCGTCACTGTTTAAAGACGTGTTAATTGTTTCAGGATAAAGATAAGTATTATCTCGTAGATATACTATTTTACGCATACAACTTCTTTATTTAAAACAAAAATTAAACTTATGACAAGTGAAGCTATTATTTTTTAAATTAAATTTTGGATTGTATAAGTTAAACATTTCTCTAAATCTCACTTTCGTCAAAGTTAATTATCAAAACTCGTTTTCTAAGCAATTGAAGTTATAATATTAAATATTAAAATATAATTATATATTTTAATAATAATTATTATTTATAAAATATAAATATTAAATTATAACTATAATTACCAATAAAAATAAATACCAAGTATAATTATATATAAATATAATTATTATTATAAATAAAAAAATACTAAAATAATATAATCAGTTAACAATATTATAATAATGGCTTGTAGATATATATTGAAAGATATTAACCATAAGTAGAAAGCTTATGTGAATGCTTACAGTTTAAGATATATCAATTGTTTCATGATTCGTAGGTTTTCCCGATTTTTCACTTTCGAGCAAATAGAGAGTGATACAGGGTGGGCCATCTAGCGTTTTAAATTTGAACTATCTATACTTCGACATTGGAAACGTCAAATACCATTCGGAAAGTGACAGATATTCAGTAAAAATTAGTTTCTTTTTAGGTTTCTTTTAGCTATTCGCTAATAGAAACCTGGGAAATATTGAAAACTTTTTTCCAAAGTGGTGAGTCTTCAACCCAAACTGTGAGAAATTTGGCAAAAATGGACAGACAAAAAGTGCCATCAGTTCAATTTGTGCAACAATTTGTCACACGTGTGCGTGAAACTGGTTCGTTGGTGGATAAACTAAAACGTCAACGTTCATTTCCCGCTCGTTTAGCCGAAAATATTGCGACTGTTGCTGAATGTGTTAATGAGAGTCAATCCACCTCAACTCGCCGTCGATCGCATCCGAGCCGTCTACAGTTCGCAGATTGGGCGGAAGATCGTTTTACCGAGGATGGTAAATTTTACCGAAAAATCATCATTTCGGACGAGGCCGTAACCATCAATGGTGAGCGATATCGCGCAATGTTATCCGATATTCAAGCAAATTAAAGAGGAAAACTTGGACAACATTTGGTTCCAGCAGGACGGCACTACGTGCCAGACAGCAAACGCTACACTCAATCTTTTGAGCCCTATCTTCGAAAATCGCATAATCAGCAAAAGAGGTGATGTGAATTGGCCTCCCAGAAGCTGTGATTTAACGCCGTTGGTCTATTTTCTTTGGGGAGCTGTTGAAGAGAAATGTTACGCCAGACCATCCAAAAACAATTCAATATCTAAAGTACGAGATTTAAGCTGCTGTTGCTGCCATAAGGCCTGAAACCATCGAGAAAGTACTCCAAAATTGGCTGGATCGGAGGAACTACTGTAAAGTCAGCCAGTGGTCATTTGTCCGAAATAGTTTTCCACAAATAAATTTCATAAAATAACCTTTCACATAAATGTTCAACCATTGAAAAATATCAAGCCGTTTTTTTTATTGACTTTTTAAATTTAAAATTTTATACGGCCCACCCTGTATTAAAAATCTTTAATTATAATCCAACTATTGGGTATGCATTGTTAAAGTGAAGCTACACTAATGTGAAAATTTGCAGAATTATAGGTGTAAATAATTGTTTTTGTTTCTAATTATTTTTTTAAGGTCTTGAATTTAGAACAATTCTGCGATCCGTTTGCTTTTTTATTTCTTAGTAAAAAAATTAATATACTAACAAAATAATGGGAAAAAAACTAATTTAACTTTCATTGAATTTAAATTTTATGAATTCGTTTTATGTTCTAATCTCAAAGATGAAAAGATAAGATGGATAATCGAAGTTAATAAATTTAAACGTACAATTTCGAGAATCGCTTCTGAATCAAATAAATGTTTAAAAATTGCTTCACAACGTCAAGAGCAATAATCTGTTATTTAGTAATATTTTCAAGACAAAGTTGGAAAAATGATGTTAGGATAACATGGTGATTTGCAGCGTTTAATAATAAAGCAAAAGGTGACAAGAAATCACTCACTCGTTTTAAGCAAATCTACGTTGTATACTCTACGTTTAGAGGATGCTCTAAAATATATTCAAAATTCTGTTCTTATCCATATTCTTGGCTATTGAGGGGTCGACCAAGAGATAAATCACTTCCATGGCTGCAGGTCATTAAAAGGATTTAAGACATGGCATAATATTATTCGAACTTAATTTGCATTCTATATCAGTTAAAGTAAGAAGAAATAGCAACAAATGGAAACCATCTGTTGAGATGAATGTTTACAATCCGGACAAGAAAAGAAAAAACTATAATTAATTTTCTTTCCCAGGTCGATGATATTTCAAAGAGTAACAGGTAGTAATTTCAGCCACAAAATGGTTGATTCTGAAGTGTTTCGTCTTTTTGAGAATCGGAGAATAAACAACATTATATTCAAAATGTGAAACTATATTCAAGACTAGATAGGTTAGGAGGTGTGTGAGAAAAATAATGAGCCTGACAACACTGTGGGCATCTGGCAACGTATTGTGTACTCGCCTATGCTACACCGATTTATTTGTCCCTTTCACTTTCTCAATCCAAGTTTCAACTCTGTGCAACTTACATACAATTCACAGCGTCAGTTGACACCAGTGAACTTGGTTGTGCGTTACAAAAATAGAGCGTCAGGATTCAGAGAAACATTGCGCAAGCATATTAAATGTTTTTTAGTGTGACTTTTGAGAAGTTGAAACAGGCTTATGGATGACATTCGCAACAACATTTTTTCAAGGAAAAATATAATAACAGAAATGAGTTAACGCGAACACGTTAACGATCAGGCTCGCTCAGGGACTTTCAACTTCAAAAACTGACGGAAACGTTGAACGTATGAGGACTCCGGCGAGATCGGAACGTTGTCTGACCATAAGAGAACTGTTAAATTTAAACGCTTTCATGGTATATCAAATTTCATCATCAGATATTGCAGGCAAGTGGATACTTCGTTATGGTAATGCCCGTGTAACATAGAGATTTTCGTTTGTTAATTTTTACACTAAAACGAAATTCCTTAGAATACAATTCGGTTGTTCGTTAAGCCCCTTATTCACCTCCTTTGGCTTTTCCCTTTTTCTGAAATTGAAACAAGTTTAAGAGAGACCTCATTTTGAAACTCTGGAATACATTCAAACGACTGTTACCAACTTATTAAAAGCCATACCAGTTGAAAACTTCCAGCGTTGCCACCAAGAGTGGATAAAACGATTTCGCCGATGTAAAGCTGCGCAAGGGAATTACTTGGAAGTGGATAACATTGTTATTTGGTAAGATTTTGAAAAATGAAAAATCTGTTAAGACTGAAAGAAATCAGTCTGATTACTTTCTCCTTTACTTCGTATGTCTATCAGGAAAATAATTCACATTTAGTGGGGATCATTTTGAAGTTATAAGTGGAGCCTATATTCATCCCTTATTGCCTATAAACGAGAGAATCCTTGCAGGCTTTTGACTGAGATTTGTAGAAGATATTTTCGTTTTTGTCCTGTAGTACAAATGCAAGGATATCATTAAAGCAACAAACTGAACCGTCTCGCCACGAAATTCCAAAATGTGAAGAAGGAAATGGACGATTTATCTATCTAAGTCTGAATTTCTTAAGAGCAGTGAAAAAATGTTTAAGTTCATGCTTCTTACACGTTATAGAAGAGAAAAAAGCAACTAATGACAAACTAGCACCACTTTGCAAACAGAATACGGATTTAACAGAATATATATTTCAAATAAAATGAATGAAAGAAAAATTCAACATCAGAATTGGCAATCTCTCAAACAATGGAACCTATTGATACCATAAAAAACAGCAATTTAAACACATCGAACGTTGGAGAAAGAAGTTTAGTATGCGAGTTGATTGCAACAAAAACATGGGATCATCTTTTTGTCCCATTGTTCTAATATTATTCCAGCGAAAAAGAAGATTTCAGTCAAAATTCATTTTTGCATGGAAAGATTAAAATAATTGTCGAAATGGCAACGAATTTTCGGTAGACGCCCTCTTGTCTTTTTTCAGCTAAAACTCTAATGAGTGGTTTGAAATTCGCTGAACAGATTTCGGACACTGTAAGCACAATGTTGGTGAACAATTTATTCAATTTTGCAATAAAGAAAATCTTCAATATTTCTTTGCAAATTTGAAACTACAGGATAGGACTTCTGTACTAATCAATCCATAATTGAACATTTTACTGGTACCTTTCGTATCATAGAATTAATATCTTAAATCAAAAGCAATGAATATAATACAATTTTACACTTTAATATCTACAGCTTAAAACTTTCTTATCTTGCTAAATGAACTCAATGAGTCAAGCTTAAATATAAAATGGAATAATTTATAACAATAATTGTTCCAATATTTTAGAATATTCACACCAATCGCAAGGACAAATAAAACGATTGTCTTAGCTTTTAATTTATTTAATATTTTTTAGCTAAAGGGGAAAAAGTAAGTCAAGCGGATAAAATTTATTGATAGCAAATGTTTTTAAGTTTGGCATTGTTATAATTTTTTCATATGCAGTTTTACGGGAACATGCGCAGTTTTTGTTTATCTTGGAGATCAACTATGCAAAATTTTACAATTTTGGAGGCAAGAGTGTAAAATAATTAATTCCATTATCGTTTCACAATCAAGGACTAAACGTATCACATTGTTTCTGTGTGTTAAGTATGATTTGGTTGAACAAACTTTTCAATTGAATTGTTCGCACTTAAATTTTATATTGCTCTTTTCATGCATAAGAAAAGGAAATAAATCGTTAGATGACATACATCTGTAAGGATGCTTTATAACAACATCGAATGTTTCGTTTATGTTTTATTGCCCAGCGAAATAGAAATTGAAAATATCGCATTTAAGTTTTATATTTTTAAATGTATGCTCCTTTGCATCGGAAAAGACACAGTGCAAAAATTTACAAAATAATCATTTACGTAGTTAATTGTTAGTAAATAGTGGTTTAAGTTAGTGAATGAATATCGTTTTATTTTGGCCCCTCTATTGTGTTATTCTTTTATTGTTTACATTTATAAATCGATAATATCTTGTTTTTTTACAATAATTAACAACAATAATCAGACCAATGACAAGACCAATATTGCAGATTCCGTATCGAAAACAAATCGATTTGATTTTCCAACACTTGCCATTTATTCACATACAGGTTTAAGGCCAAAAAATTTCACAGATGAAATTGGGCATCAATGGTAGACAAAAGATCCGGATGGGTATGTGAATATTTACTTTTGCAATGGATTTTTTTATAAGTTATGACTATAGGGAACTCTATTTAGTGTCTCTACCCATCTAATCTCAAATCTACCGAGAGATCCAAAAAGAATGCTAACCGAAATAATAATTAGTGCTAGATCTTGTTCTCCGTTTCAGCAACTATTTTCGCAGTTTGCAGTAGAGATAGATAAGGTTAAAGTATTTGCTAGTTTTCCTATAATTTAAGCTTATTTTTTAAATTTTAGTCACTATTTATATCGCCATGTATTGTGTTTCGTTCGCGCGATCTCCAACTCCTGTCGGTTGATGTATAAATGCTTGTTGGTAAACGTTTTTGTCTACAAATCGATACTTTTGGCTTGTTGCCGAATGACTGTAATAGCGGTGACGTGATCCTTGGTGAGTCTAACTCTTCGTTTCCATCTTCAGGACAACTATCGGATGGTGACAATCTTTCACGACGTTTAATTGACTTTTCTAGCCTACGTAAAAATCTGTAAAAAATTGAAATTAGATGTTAAAATTGGTTAAATGGGAATTGTAGTTTCAGTTAATGACAATAAGCTTCGTTATCTACAGTAGAGTCACGAGAATCCGACACATGCGGAAGTCCGACAGACCCTCGCGGCTGTATGACTATAATTTAAACGTGCGTCTTGCTTCAAAAGTCTCCTGTATTTCTGTTTGTTTTAGATTGTGTTCAGTACTCTCATTTCGATTACGCCGAACGAGCCCACCTTTCGAAGCAGCTCGTTAACGATCGATTTCTTCATTGTGTCTGCTAATCTGGTGAATATCTCTCATAGCTGGAGGAATTTCGAATGTAGAGTTCTTGACGCTGAATATGACCATCGTTTGGTAGAACTCGCTTTAAGAGTGAAAAAGGGTATAAAGCTGGAGGCAGCAGACCCACAGCTCTTTATCCCATGCAAGGGCATCGATTGGGAAGCTGTTAATGCTGACCTGAGTGGAAGGATTAAGGATATCTCGATCAACAGAACGAGAAACCTCTCACCCACCGAGATCAAAGAAGCATTGTTTGTTTGAATTCAACCCTTACTACGTTAATTTCAAAGATATCCATAAAAAATCCTCCAGAAATTATCTTTATAGGGACTTACCGGAAGACATCCTGCAGCTACATCGTAGACGTAGCACCCTCAGGAAATTGCTTTCAAGGATTTACCGTCACAACTTGAATATGGCTAACTGAGAGTATCAGCGGGAACATCTTCTAATAATGTCCCTATATAGAATGATTTCGAGAAGAACATCTGACTTTGCCAATGAGAGATTCGAATAGACCCTAGCAAACATCAGACCAGGTGCTTGTATGTTCCCCTAAATTAATAAAATAACTGGCCGGAAGCGCTTGCCAGGAGTTTTCAATGAATGGCCCGATGAAAAGGCCGTTGCTGACGCCAACGCAAATCACTTTGCGACAGTTTTTCAATGGGAGAAAGCAAGTGAGGACTTTGCTTTCAATTCACTAGTGAAGAGAACAATACCAAAGTTCGACAAAGACCAGAAGAACCTGTGCTTGACTAGATTTTCAGATTCGAATCCCTCCGACGCACCTATTGGCAGTACCCTGTTTGTGAGCCCTGAAAGTCTCAGGTTGCTAGCACTTGAGCGGAGTTCCAAAAAATCGGCTGGGGCTGATGGAATTTCAAATTTTTTCTTAAAAAAACTTCGCCACACGTATTTTGTTCTCCTCACAATCCTTCTAAATAACTGCATTAACATTTGCTACTTCCTACAGCAATGGAAATGCGCCAAAATATTTGCTATTTCGAAGCAAATATTTAGTCCGAAGCAAATATTTTTACCGATAGCACAGACGTAGTCGACATTCACTCAATATCTCTCTCGTCTAATGTGGGAATGTTACTTGAGAGATTAATCTTCCAAAGCATCACACAGTTCTCTGAAGGGGCAGGAACTTTGACTGAAAGACAATTTGGCTTCAAAAGAGGTCACTCAACGATAGACGCATTGGCTGTTTTCCAAGCCAGTATAAAACGGAACAGGCAGAAAAAGAGGTTGAAAAGCGGTTGATTCGGTTTGGATCAACGGATTTATCTACAAACGGATCCAACTGGGCTTTCCGGTTAATGTTACGAAAATTGTAGGCAGCTTAATGAGGGGACGAACTGGCTTTGTGGTGTCTGATGGAGCTAGATCTGAACCCTTTATCAATGATTCGGGGGTCACACGGGGGTCCATTCTGGGTCCCGTGCTCTTCAATATATTTTTCTCCAATATCCCAGGGATCCGAGATGAATTTCAACCAGTAATCGGTGTGAATCTTTTCGCTGAAGACTCACTGGTATGATCTTCTGAGTACAATCTCCACTTTGCAAGGACGAGCCTCCACAGGTACGTGGATTCGTTAACTTCATATTATGAAAATTGAGGGTTTACGCTAAGAAGAGCAAGCTGATTGTTTTCAAGGATCAACATCACAAATCTGGACGTCGCACGAAGAGTATCTGTGACAACAGACTAGAGCTGAACGGGCAGGTGGTGCACTGCTCGAAGTAAACAAAGTATCGGGGGGTAATTTTTGATAAGAACAACAACTTTAGTGCTCAAATGGACGCTGTACTGAAGAAAACTAGATACGAATACTTTCTCTTTTTACCTCTTTTCAGTAAACAGTCAATAACCAACAAGCGGGTGAAGATACTTGCCTACAAGTTACTAATCAGGCCCATTCTAATGTATGCGGTACTGATCTGGCAGGAAACAGTGACATACAAATGGAGCAAGATAGGATTACTGGAGCGCAGAATCCTTCGGGCTTGCACTGGGATGTATAAATGGGAGGACGGAGGGTCCTACCCCAACCGACTACTGTACCGGGATGCAGCCGTGGAACCAATCAACTTCTATGCTAAGAGGTTGGTCAAGCGAGCAGCAAAACTTATGGTGGAGTATGAGACCACTACGATCAGTAATGCGGCAGACAGTCGAGCGATGGAGGTAGCCAACGGTTAGCAATAAGTAGTCAATAAGAAGATTAAACATTGTAGTCAAATATTGTTTCAGAGTATAAGTAATTATAATAAAAATTAATATTAAAAAAAAGTTGGATATTAAAGGCCGCACTTAGGGTGTAAGTGTAATAAGTAAGAAATTTTAATATAACAACTAGTTTAAGGAATCAATAAAAAAAATTATAGTTAGTATTGTGCTCTGCGTACAGCCATTAGGCAAAACCCGTACGTTAAGTAATAAGTTAAGAATAATTCTAAACAATAGTATATAAGCAAACAAAACTTCACCCAATAAATTATTTGAATCTTTGAACTTGACTTGAAACTTGTGTTCAGTAGTGAAATGTGTATAAATAAAAGATTGACTGTTTTGTTTTTTTAATTTGTAGTTCAAATTGGCCTCAGTACAATCTTCATATTGGGTATGGGAATGAGTTTCCGCTGTTGGTAGACAGATGCCCTCACGGATACTATTCCAGTGTCTGCTGTGGTAGTGTTCTTAGAATTTGTAGTCCCAAGTCCTCCAAAGCATTAACACCGTTTTTTTCTCGTGTTGAAAATGTCGACTTTCATACCGAAAAAGCTTTCTTCGCGGGAAGTCTTACTTCATTATTTCATTCTCAAGAAAAGTGCTGCGGAAACTTCCCGTATAATGCTCAATGTTTACGGTGATCATGCTTCATTTGAGACGACTTGCAGAGAGTGGTTTCGGCGTTTTAAAAATGTTTTTGACATGACTAAAGCGATCGTGAAGGGGAACCGAAAAAGTTTGAAGATTCACAACTACCAGAATTGTTGGATGACGATTCAAGTCGAAGCTAAGAAGAATTGTCGTAGGAGCTAAATGTTGACAGATCTACCGTCGGTTAGCGCTTGCACGCCATGGGAATGATCCAAAAAGCTGGGACTTGGGTGCTGCATCAACTAAGAGAAGAACATTGAACGGGGTTTGTTTACGTTTATTTACCCACAAATACTCTATGGGATTCAAATCAGGGGATTGCGGAGGAGTGTTTAATGTATGGGGAGTATTGCATAAATACCATTTTTTTACTATGTGGGCAGTGTGGTTCGGGTCATTGTCGTGCTGAAAATAAAAATCACCTTGAAGACCCAACTTTCGGCGCTTTTATTGAGGTTATTTTTTAAAATATTCAAATTTATCCATGATCCCGTCAATAAACACTAGCTCTCCAGTACAACTATCTGCCATACAATCCCTAACCATCACCCCACCGCCACCATGTTTTACGGTTGGTAACATGTTTTCTTTATTGAATTCGGCGTTGGGCTTACGCCACACTGATATTCGGCCGTCACAACGAAAAATGTTGAATTTCCTTTCGCCGGAAAATATCACTTTATTCCAGAATCCCATATTCTGGTTCAAAAATTCTTTTGCGAATTCAATTCTCTTTAGTCTGTTGGTATGATTTATGAAGGGTTTCTTGGAATTCTTGATTTGTATCCAGCCTCATGAAGGACATTTTGAATAGTTCTGGAAGTGACATCTTTGTTAAAATCAGCTTTGACTTATGCGGCTATTTCTGAAGATGTTATTTTCGGATTTTTCTTCACAAGTCTCAAAACACTCGTTCGTTCCTTATCCAAAAGTTTTCTCGATCGTCCACTTCGTTCATGACTTTCCAAAGTTAACTCGTTTTGAAACCGATTGACAATACGCCGAACAGTAAATCGGCTCCTGTTAACATTTTCACTAAAAGATTTCCCGCGTGAATACAAATCGAAAATGATTTACCTTTCTGAAACGGTAGTTTCTTTATTTTTGCGCCCCATGACTAGTCTTTCTAACCGGCATTTGCAAAGAATTAACTTTAACTGAACTGCTTAGTTTTAACTAACCTGTCAAATAAAGAATTACATACATTTCTTCTAACTGCAAATGCAACCTTGATTAATACTTATAGAGAAGTAAGAGATAAAATATCAGGGTTGTGCCAATACTTTTTTCGTAAAAAAATCGGGTGCTTTTAACTACAATCGATTTTCCTCCATATGAAAATACCGATGTCAGATAATTTTTTTTTGTAAAATATGCGCAATAAATCTAATAAATAAATCAATAAAACTTAAGCTGAAATACATTCATTTACTAGCTTTAGAGGGTTTCGTACCTGAAAATAAAGGCTGTGCTAGGCTGTTTTTCGGTCAGTATATAAATATATTTTAGGGTGACAGCAATACTTGATATCATTTTGTTTGTTATGTCCTTTGCAATATATTCTCTACAAACATTTCAGGTTCTTGAAATGTTCACTACTTTTGATGTACCTTTATGTTATTGAGCTGCTAGTGATGATCTATTTACCCATTTTAAGGTTTGATACTTTTGGCGAGCTTTATTTTTTTCGGAATAAACCAAACTTGCCTAGTAAAACATGCCCTTTTTCAAATATCTTTAAAAAGACTATGACTTTATGACTATGCATAGAGTGTATGTGATCTTATAGTTGCAGGAACCTAAAGAAAAATATGGTTTTAGAAAGCGATTAATGGTCATGAATTGAACCGCCATAGGAAATGCTTCTCAGCCGGGTAACAGCTAGGTTTACTAGATATCCTTGTGTGGTCATCGAAACAAAGACTAGTTCCAAAGTAGACTGATCGTCATTGACAAATGATCACCGACAAGCAACTAAAAGCAACTGTCACCATAAAAGACAGGAAACCTTAAAAAGGTAACCTTAAAAACCAACCCAAAATCAATAACCATTCTTGTCCTCCAGGAGGAACCCCAAATAAGGCAAATTATGTAGAGCGACGAGAAGAGGTTTATTTTCAAGACAACCCCTTATATAAAAGTGACATTCTATGCATGCATTCTTTGCATTCTATGCATTATCATCGGTTAATAAATTTAACAGTCAAAATTTTTCCTGTAAAGTCAACACATACTAAACTTAATCTACTTACCTTATTTGGTTTCCGATTGCTCGTAATCGACTTATTTTTCTAGGTTTAATTACATCTTCAGTATGAACGCTTGGCAGTATTTGACTGGATACATCCTGGAAAAGTGGGAAAATCAAATAGTAAGTTACAACATGGCAGTATTTTAGAATACTTCCGCATAGCTGCCTACAGCCATGGAAGCAATGGAAGAAGGGATTAAAGCAAACTAGGTGAGAATATAGGCTATGTTGAAAACTGGCGATAAATTTGTATTCACTTTTTACAAATTTTCATTGAATTTTTTGATTTCTACATTTTTAACAATTTATGGGTTTTGACGTGACCATAGAGAAATAATGACTTAATTGAATGATTGCATGGAAATTTAATTGATTGATGAAATTGAATGAAATAATTGTCGTACAAGATTGAAGATATATTTAAATTGACTCGAATAGTTTCTTTTTTAAGAATACACTGTTCGCGATGACGTTAGCGTTTGATTCAATGACAACTATTGGAGGACCTTTCACACAGCTTTAATAAAATAGAAAAATATGTATACTGAATGCTGATGTGTGTAATTTGATAGTTTGGAACTCTAATTGAGGCTTTTCATGAATTTAGTGTAATCAAGGATTTGATAGTTGAATTATAAATTATAATAAATGAAACTATTCCACAGGGCTTACATGAAAAGGTGATTTACTCAAAACGGTTCCACTACATAAATCACGTAACAGGAAGGATTGGTAAAGAAACATAGAACTAAATACTCAAAAAATATCTTATACAAGTTATGACTTCAGTAGCTGATATCCTGTAGATCTTCGGAAATCCTGAATGCGACGTTGAAATTCATGAAATACTAACAGCCAAAACAGTGGACATGCTTTTTGATAAGTAATGATTTATTTTCACATGTCTGGATGGGCATAGCGCTCGCCTTCTTTGAAGCGGGTCCTGGCTTCAATTGCAATGGGTTACAGGCATTATCAGTTTTATGACTTTCGTGTTAGTTTGCACATAGCTGTGCAACAAGCTGTGGTAGGACCACAGATTTTTTTTTTGTTTTGTACTATTCTTGCTAATCATTTTTATTATTAGATGTATAAATATGGCATTTTGGAGGGTAAACATCTGTCAACAAATTCCAGTATGTCCAGGCTTTAATTGTACAAACAACATAGTTTTTTTTCGCTTCAAAAATGTCAAATTACGTGCCAGAAAAAGAGGTTTTGCGGGGAAGACTAATAACCTTCTTTCATTTGAAGAAACGGCAGCAGAAACTTATCGATTCTTAGTGGAAACATATGGTGAACATGCCCCAAGCCAAGACACTTGTGAACGGTGGTTTAAAATATTTGTGGCGATTTCGATGTCAGCCACAAAGACCGTTGAAAACCACCAAAAAAATTCGAAGATACAGATTTGCAAGCATTATTGGATGTAGACAACACACAAACCGAAAAACAGTTGGCAGAAGCGCAGGAAGTTACTCAGGCAGCCATTTCACAACGTTTAAAAGCCATTAGAAAGATCCAAAAAGCTGGAAAATGGGTGCCGTATCAATTGAAAGAAAGAGACGTCGAAAGGCGAAAAACCATTTGTGAAATTTTGCTTGCCAGACAGAAAAGAAAAGGTTTTTTTGCATCGGATTGTCACTGGCGATGAAAAGTGGATTTATTTCGACAATCCCAATCGGAAAAAATCATGGGTAGATATAGGCCACCCATCAACATCACAACCAGTCCGAAATATTCATGGAAAGAAGACTTTGCTGTGTATTTGGTGGGATAGTAAGGGACATTTGTATTACGAACTGCTGAAACCTGATGAGACTATTACTGGCAAACGTTACCGACAACAACTGATCAAATTGAACCGCGCACTTAAGGAAAAACGACCAGAATTTCACCAAAGACATGATAAAGTCATTTTTCAACATAACAATGCTCGGCGACATGTTGCAATACCTGTCCAGAACTACTTGGGAAACATTAATTGGGAAGTTCTGCCCCACCCGCCGTATTCACCAGACTTAGCTTGTTCTGACTACTACTTGTTTCAATCGATGCAGCACGGACTTTCGGAACAGCACCTCCATTCTTATGAAGAAGTTAAAAATTGGCTTGATGAGTGGTTAACCTCAAAAAATGAGAAGTGGTACTGGGACGGAATCCATCAATTGACAGAAAGATGGGAAAAAGTCGTAGCTAACGATGGCCAATACTTTGATTATTGAATTCATTCGTTCTTTTATTCAAATAAATGCATATTTCAAGCAGAAAAAATCCGCATTTCATATTTATACACCTTTTATATTTGTTGGAAAATGTTCCTATATTTTCATTAAGTCGTTGTACTTTTCACAAATGGACTAACCAATCGACTGAATCAAGAAACAAGTACATGTTAGTTGCAATGGACTATTCCAGTGGATGGAGTATTTCTACTCAATACTCAATCAAGAACCGAACACTAGCGTTGACAAATTTGTGGAAAACTGGAAAAGTCGGTTTAGCGTTCAGGTCGACGATCAAAAAGTATGTGGTCCGTTTGGATCATGTAGGTAAACTTGCAGAGTCTTAAGCCCAAATAATTGTTCGGAATTACTTATATTGACACAAATTCACCAATACCTACCAAAAATAACCTGAACATTTCGTGATCGGTTGTTTTGCTTTAAATAACACGGAACTTTCAAGTACTCATAAACAATATTTCGTAAATAAATTAATAAAACTACGAAAAAAATAACATGAAATTAAGTGCACCATTTTCAAAAAACTTGCGCTGCCCATGAAAACAGGAGAATTGAGCGCCGCGGCTTCCATATCATTTTGACAGATGCTTGACTCCAGATTAATTTGCTGCAACCGAATGAACACAGCAAACATACAATCTTCAGCTGATGTCAAAACTACAGTACAAGCAATAGGTCAAATAAATTATTCCGTTATTAATGCCGTTGATGAGAAGATCATTATACTTAATGAGAATTGGAATTGATAAATATAGGGGCTTTCACATTTTTCATCACAGTTGACCACCAAGTATAGTGTATGATTCAGTGATTAATTTCGTGATAGTTTTAAAATTTAAATAAAACGTGTGATCACCCATTCACAGAAATTGCTTTTCAAACTGTAATTTTAATTAACTGTCAGTTCCAAAACCGAAGGTCGCCGAAGATTATTGAAAGTGTTAATTTGATATCATTCTTGCATTTAATGAAGGAAAATGTTTTCGTTTTGCAGATTGTATGTTTTAATCAGTTACGGAACATTTATGTATGTGAAATTGTCAGAAATGATATTCAAGAATTATTTCCAATTGAATGTCCCATAGTTTTCATCTTCTTGTCTATGATTGGACATTGGTTTGAACTCTGTCTTTGAAGTAGGTGGTTTAAAGTATGTTGATATAACGTTCCTTAATAAAACTGTATACAAATAAAAATATGTTGTCAATCTTAGCCTTGAATGCATTGATTATTTTTACTTTGGGAAGAATGTTTGACTTAACGAAAGTTTCGCATAACTAATGTGACTACTGGACGGATAGTGTTCGTTAATCGAGGTCCCATTGCATATGTTTTTCTAATCGTTCGGAAATCATTGAAATTTCGAAAGAATTTCGAATATCATGTTGCATATTTATCTAATTCAGGCACGAATACAGCCGAATACATAATTAAACAGCTGATTTGGTGAAAAAGAAGATTTTAATTCTTCGGTACGCTCATCTACACTAGTAGCGCCCTCTATACCCTCAACTCTCAATAAACTTTTTCGAAACGAAAACAACCAAACGACGGTGATTAACATGTCAAAAAATTAACTCTGCATAGGTTGAAAGCTGATTCTAAGATGCCAAAGTTGAAGCAATCTCACGAATTTTCTAGAGAAACGTTGTTACAACATTGTCTTTTCACTCACAAAAAAGCGACCATAGGGTGGTTTCCGCAGATAATTCAATATGCTCCGAGATCATTGTTGGAAAGAGTAGGGGAGGTAGGGGAGGGACGGGCAGTCGGGAGACATGGGCACCCCCCTTTTATTCTGGTCCGGTCACAGATTTTATTTTTTCCCTACTTTGGTAGTTTACTTTACCGACTGGCAACACTGTTCATCCATAGACTATCTGTCATTTCTGTCAGTTGTCAAACACAGACACGTTTGAAGGTTATGCGCTCGTAAAAGTAAATATTTTGTTGTGGTTTCGGATTGTGATAAAGAGAAAACGAACGAAAGGTATGTCTATTTTCCATTGTATATCTATTGTATATTTACGAACCTATAAATAAAACTGAAATTCATGCTTAAATAGCTTAGTAAAAAAAATACCGTTCACTTATGTTGAAAATGTATACGGAGGGAGTAATGGGCATTCTGATGTGAGGGAGGTTTGGGCATGCCCCTTTAAGTAGACTTAAGAATTTAAAAAAATCCTGCCATGCTAGAGTATGGCAGATTTTTTTAAAATTCTAATTACGTGCTTTAATTAAACTATTTGAATTATATTTAATTTCAGAAAGATGCCGTTTAAATTCAAAAAGAAAGGTCTGCGACGGGAAATTCCTAAAGATGTGATATTACGAGCCATAGAAGAGATATCAAAAGGATCAAAAATAAAAACAACGGCTGACAAATATAAAATTCGCATAGATTTATAACCTCACAAATTTTCACCAACGAAGAAGAACAAAAATTATCTAATTACATAATAGTTTGTTCTAAACATCATTATGGATTGACAAAGATACAAGCACGTAAATTGGCCTATGACTATGCTGTAGCCATAAAGAAAACTAATATTCCTGATAACTGGATCAAGAATAAAATCGCATCTAAGGACTGGATAAGAGGATTTTTAAATAGGCAATCTCACTTATCAATACGGACACCAGAAGCAACATCATTGTCACGTGCAACAAGTTTTAACAAAACAAAAGTTGATAATTTTTTTGAAAATTTAAAAACGGTCTTTGAGCGACACCAGTTTGGTCCTGAAGCTATATATAACATAGATGAAACAGGATTGACAACTGTTCAGCGCACACAAAGAGTTATTGCTTCAAAAGGCTCGAAACAAGTTGGACAAGCAATATCTGCAGAGAGAGGCTCACTTGTCACAGCTTGCTGTGGAATTAATGCTATTGGAAACTCAATACCTCCGTATTTCATATTCCCAAGAGTAAATTTTAAACCATACATGCTTCATGATGCCCCCATTGGGTCAGATGGCTCAATACATCCGTCTGGATGGATGACATCTTCAAATTTCATTAAATTTATGCATCATTTTGCGATACATGCAAAACCGACGCCTGAAAATCCAGTGTTGTTGCTCCTTGATAATCATGAAAGCCATATTTCTGTGGAAGTCTTAGACTTTTTTAAAGAAATTGGCATTGTTCTGATGACCTTTCCACCACACTGTAGCCACAAGCTACAGCCACTTGACTTAACAGTGTATGGACCACTGAAAAATTATTATAATCCAGCCAACTTCAACTCAAGTCATTCCAGAACAGCCTGAAAGAGAAAATCAAAATGAAGCAGATCCTGTTAATTTGAATAACATTGCTGCCGCTAATTCTTCCTCGTCATTTGCTACAGATCAAATAACAATTGAAGTCGCTGAAGTTGTAACCCCTGAAATACTAAGACCATACCCAAAAGCTTGCCCAAGAAAACTGATTAAAAATGCAAAGAAGAAAGCGAAAACAAGAATATTGACAGACAAACCTGAAAAAAGACTAATAGAATTAGCAGAACAAGAAAAACAAAGCAAGAACAAGGCTAAGAAAAAGAGACAGAAAAAAAGCTTCTCAAAAACACAGGGAAAAAACAGATTCCTAAACTTCCATCAGAACTAACATCGAATAGAGTAAAGAAGAGGCAAATGAGCAGATAGCGACATAGAAAATGTTTTACTCACTGATAGTTCTGAGGGATCCTTTGCTGAAGACACGTCCGAAGAACAGTTAGATGAAGATGATGTGATAATGGTTGACAGAAATTTTCAAAGGAATGATTATGTGCTCGTTAAATTTAGTGTAAAAAAGACTTTTGTGCATTATGTAGGCCAAATCGAAGACTTCAGTCATACCATCGCTACAATAAAATTTATGCGGCTGAGTAAGATAAGAAACACCCTTTTTTTCCTGAAGTAGATGACATAGCTAGTGTCCTACTACACGAGATCAAAACTAAATTGCCAGAACCAAAGACATGCAATGAAACCAAACGTGGTAGCTCTAAGTACACATTTGATAAACCTTTATGGGTTATACCTAATCTTAGATAAGTTAAGATATGTATTTAAGATGTTTTTATTGTTGTTAACTTTTATTTTTTGGATTGTATTAGATATTAAGTGTTTTATATTTGGATATTAAGTGTTTTATAGGCCATGCCCAAGCCTCCCACAGGATGTGTCCAAACCTCCCTGCCATAGGGAGCATTGGGCACTTTGATTGAGTTTCAGAAATTATTTTATAATGTTGAGGCTGATCATAATTTTAAGAAAGTTCTTTCTAAAATATCTAGCCAAATATGTGGTGCAATAAGAATAGGCATTAAATGTTGATTATCTATAAAATCTGATTTTTTATGCATCAAATTGTGAAAAAGTAATGCTAGATGTTTGAAATTGGATTGTGATCCTAGTTTAGTGTGAAAATGGATAGCGTCTCGGAAAACACTCAAGTCTCGAAATGCTTGTAAAAGTCAAAATTGACGAAAAAATACATTGATGTTGGACTGAAATTCTCCAAAAATTGATGAAAAATGATCTTCAACGATGAAAAGAAGTTTAATGTTTGATTGGTTTCAGTTTTCATTGACACGATTTGCGGAATGAACGAAAAATCATATAAAAAAACACGCAGCTTAAAGTTTTTTTTTTTTTAAAGGAAAAATTATTATGATTCGGATAAAAAACATATCGAATATTATACTGAGTACTAAAGTTCCGTTAATTCACATAGGCTTAGCCAAAAAACAGTGCCTGTTCAAACAACGACAAAGACCGTGGATAAACCAGCAAGAAAAAAGCGAAGAGCCCTCGGGGACGCCATTCTTGTGAAGCCACCGACGGAAGGAGCTATTCCGACGTTCTACGCGATATCCGCAAGAACGTCAAGCCGGAGGAAACAGGGACGATTATTAAAACTCTACGATCGACGAGGTCCGGAGGGCTACTCGTCGAGTTTGGAACGGACTCCTCCGATAAATCGATATTCCGCGACAAAATAAAGGACGTCCTTGGCTCAAAAGCCACCGTCTCTACCTTGGAGCCAAGAGCTTCATTGGAAGTAAGGGACCTGGACTGCATCGCCGATCCGGCTGAGGTCGAAGAAGCCATTCAAGAAGAGTTCCCTGGAATAACTGTATTAAAAGTAAAGCTTTCTCCAGAGAATCGCCGAGGGCAAAGGCTGGCCATACTCGAAGTAACGGAGAAAGATGCTACACAACTCCTGGCCAAAGGAAAAATAAAAATCGGCTGGGTGGTGTGCAGAATTCGCCGCCGCGCCATCCCAGTACGATGCTTCAGGTGCCTTGGATACGGGCACACCACTTCGAACTGCAAGGGCCCTGACCGTAGTATGCTTTGCTTTAAGTGTGGAGCGTCTGGGCATAAGAAAAAAGAGTGCGTTGAGACTCCGCGCTGTTTGCTATGTAATCATCTTAACTCTCAACCGACAGAGCACCTTCACGTTGCAGGAACAGGCGCGTGCCCAATCTTTAGAGAGGCACTAGCAAAAGTAAAAGCAGCTCTAAGGTGATGATCAGGACCCTTCAAATTAACTTGCACCGTAGCGTCAATGCACAAGATCTGTTAGAGCAGTTCGCCAGAGAAAAGGGAGCTGATCTGCTGCTGCTGAGCGAACAACATCGAAGTAAGGCCTCACCAGCCTGGTTCTCCGATGACTCCCATACTGCTGCCGTTTGGGTTCGTGGCAGCATGCGACTCCAGATACAAGGTCACGGCCGAGGAGACGGTTTCGTGTGGATTCGGTGCTCGGGTATAACGATTTTCAGCGTATACCTGACGCCGAATGAGTCAATGCCATCTTTTCAAAATAGACTAGACGCGCTAGAGGATGCTGTTCTGAACACAGATGGCAAAGTACTCGTAGCAGGAGACTTCAATGCCAGAGCCCTTGAGTGGGGCATGTCTCAAACCGATTCCAGAGGGCAACGCATTCTGGACATGTCGTCGAGGACTGGGTTGGTAGTTTTAAATACCAGTAATGTACCGACCTTCCGGCGCTGGGGCTGCGAAGGAACAATCCCAGATGTGACATTCGCCTCGGAGTCCCTCGCTTCGAGGACGTTGAACTGGAGAGTACTCGAGGATTACTCAGCGAGTGACCACCAATACATCGCGTTTGAGATCGGCGATACCACTCCTCGCTCGTCTCAACGATCTTTCACTCCCGGGTGGAATATCGGAAAAATGGACGTGGAGACTTTCGCCAATGTGATTCTAAAAGGCGGAACGACATCGGGATGCCCTTCGGGGAACGGAAGGGCTGGAGTCGAGGGAATGGCGGAGTCAACGATGAACCTTATCACTTCTGCCTGTAGCTCATCTATGCCTCGACGGAGGCCTCGACACGACAGGCCTGCTGTACATTGGTGGTCAAAAGATATCGCAGACAAACGAGGCGAGTGTCACAGACTTCGACGTGCAGCTCAGCGGTCGAGAAACGTAGAGGAAGCATCCGATACGACAGCAGCATACAGATCAGCAAGGAAAGAACTCCAAAGACTCATCAACGAGCGCAAGGCACGCTGCTGGCGAGAACTTGTGGACGATGTGAACAGGGATCCATGGGGGCTCGGCTACAAGGTAGTGTGGCGCAAGCTCGGTACCTCACGGAAGCCGTATTTACTTCAAGCAGATAAGATGGACGGCATAGAGCAGGCGCTTTTTCCTACTCACCCTGTCCGTGTTGATGCTGCCCACGAGGTCGGCTCAGGCGAATGTCCATCGTTCACTAAAAATGAGCTGGGGGAAGCGGTGCTTTCTATGAAAGCTCGAAAGGCACCAGGACCAGATGGCATTCCATCCGAGGTGCTACAAATGGTCTTCCACGTTTGTCCTGACTTGCTGCTCAATGTGTTCAACGCTTGCCTGAGAGAAGGTGTGTTCCCATCTCGCTGGAAGGTGGCGAGGCTCACATTGATCAGCAAGGGAAAAGGGGACCCCGGGCTGCCATCTACATACCGGCCGCTTTGCATGCTGGACACAGCCGGGAAAGTTTTCGAAAAGCTCATCAAAACAAGACTCACAGACGCAATTCGTGCTGCAGGGGACCTATCTCCCCGGCAGTATGGCTTTAGAGCAGGGCGATCTACTTCCGATGCCATCATGGAAGTGGTGAATGCAGTCCGTCGAGCCGAAGCGCACAAAACTGAAAAACGAGTTGTCTTGCTAGTGACGCTTGACGTCAGAAATGCCTTCAACTCCGCCAGATGGTCGGATATTCTTGGCACATTGGAAAATTTTTTCCGATTGCCAGGGTATCTGATGCGGATTTTGAGGGATTATTTAAAGGACCGCAGACTGCTCTATGACACACAAGATGGGCGACGCAGTATGGAGATAACGTCTGGTGTAGCGCAAGGCTCCATACTGGGACCAGACTTGTGGAACGCCACATATGACGGACTATTGAGGCTTGAGCTGCCAGATGAGTCGCGCTTAGTCGGCTATGCTGATGATATAGCAGCACTGGTCGCCGGTCGTACAGTCGAACATGCGCAGCGCAGACTGGGAGTGCTAATGCGTCAAGTGAGGGAATGGATGACCACCCGTGGGTTCAGTTTGGCACTAGAGAAAACCGAGGTGGTCATTCTCACGAAGAAAAGAATTCCCACGGTAATTCCTTTGCAGATCGGAGATGCGACTGTTGAGTCTAAAGTCGCAATAAAATATTTGGGACTATTGATCGATTCCAAAATGAGCTTTTCGGAACAGATCAGGGCAACGGCGAAAAAGGCCGCGATGGGCGTCTCAGCTTTGAGTCGACTAATGTGCAACATCGGTGGGCCCCCACCGTGCAAACGCCGACTTCTCATGAGTGCTGTACAGTCAGTGCTACTGTACGGCTCTGAGGTTTGGGCCGGAGCTCTCAGTAAGGAGCTGTACCGAAAGCGCTTGGCGCAGGTACAGAGACGAGGAGTTTTGCGGGTTGCGTCTGCATACCGCACTGTCTCTGAGTCGGCGGTGTTGGTGATCGCAGGAGTGATACCCATCGCCCTCCTTGCTAGAGAACGACGGAGAATTTATGACCGTAAAGTGGAGGGCTCAAGATATGCTGTCAACCGAGAAGAGTGGCAGCGCACAATACTCGAGTGGCAACAGTCATGGGAAGGCGACTCCAATGGCCGCTGGACTGCCCGCCTTATAGGGGACGTGGGATCGTGGCTAAATCGAAGGCACGGTGAGACTGATTATTACCTTACCCAGCTTCTTAGCGGGCATGGGTATTTTCAGTCTTACTTGCACAAGATTGGTAAATCACGGTCCCCAGACTGCATTTTCTGCCCAGGGGAAAGGGATGCCGCATGTCACACCTTCTTCACTGTAGAAGGTGGAACAATATGCGGCAGGACTTGTGGGAGGTGATGGGAGAGCTTTCTCCAGACAATCTGGTCGGAGAAATGCTGAAAAGTTTCGACAAATGGACCTGCGTGGCACATTACTCTCGGGCAAAACTTATTGCCAAAAAATATTCGATAGATAACCTTGGGCGCGGGGTCTAGCGAGGTCTCCTTTCCAGCAGTCCTCCTTCATCCTGCCCCCTCCCGCTGGAGGGAGATTTCTCTAGACTGACGGCGCCCTAGCGCGAAGTAAAAAAGAGGCCTAGCCCGAAGTAATGTGTGAAACGGTTCCAGGCTAGGATCTCTTGACAGGGGGGGTGTTTAGTGGGTAGTCTGGTAGCATACGCTGCTAGGAGTCCCACACTCCGGGCGTAAATTGCCTTCACCCCCCAACCCAAAAAAAAAAATTCGGATAAAAAACATATCGAATATTATACTGAGTACTAAAGTTCCGTTAATTCATTTGACACAAAAAACATGCAGTCATTGGAAATAAAATGTTACTATTATAGAAGAAACAAAAATATGTTTAAGTTTATGATTTTTCGTAGCACTAAAGTCCTTAACTCTCTGCAAACAGCATTGCTTTTGAAGATGACCCAGTCTATCCTACAGAAGCCAAGAGGCGCTACTGATTATGTAGTCACCAGGTCCTTCAACTTATTTGTCTTAGGCTAGGCCTGAGCTGGTCCTGAAGAAAGTTTACCTTACCGCTTCCTCGTCGAAGACTTGGCATGTGTCTCATTTTTGTATTGCCTTTACAAATGCCCAATCGTTAAGTGTGTTGATCTATGTAGTTTATTAGGGCCTGTTAGTAATGTCATTTGGGTCCTAAGGCTATTGCTGTTTTTTATTATAAGTTGTTACGTCCTCAATTTATTGGAATTGCAATTGGAAAAGCCTCGGCCTATCTTGTAGTTATATCTATGGTATTTTTTAGGCTTGTTTGCTTTATTTGCTTCTTAAGGGCTTAGCCTAGCACCCTTTTCTATTTTGCTAGTGGTTATTTAGATATTCTTACAGTTGCTATCTCTTCACAGGCAAACTTACTTTCCCATAGTTGAAAGAAAAAAAACCAAATATCTTTTATCAAATTGATTTTACATAAAAGATACTCGTTTTCTGTTCTGAAACCACTACATATTGGATAGATATTATACAGGTCAATGAACAGGTTTTTTTTCTCCATTTCTAGAGGACTGCAAAAAGACAAAATGGCATCTATGCTTGGTAGTTCCGCCGGACTCCGATCTCCGTCTAGACCTCTGTACTGAGGAATCGCATACGTTTTAGTTCAGTTCAGTTGCTTGCCGTTTTGAGGCCCTTTCGACAGTTCTGTTGAAGCTTCGTAAAGGAATTGCTTAGAAAAAATGCCTGAAAGCCTGATTTACTTTCTCGGGATATATAGTTTGCCGCTTAGGGTGGACAAAGCCATTTTTGCGGCTGTCCTGATCGCGATAAACTCTTACGCCTGGGTTACAAAACAGTAGAGGATTTTATATTCTACGATAAAATTCTAAGTAGTAAAATCACTTAACACAATTAAATTGGAAAAGAAATAGAAAAAATAAACCAAAACTTCTCGTACATCTAAACCTGAATACACCAAAAACTAATTCCTTCAAAAAACGCTTCTTTTATAAAGTTGATAAAATCACTCAGTGTTAAGGGTAATGTTGAACATTGGCTACTTTGTCTTAGAGGTACCTACCTAGAACTAGTATATCTAACGGGTTATTATCACAAATACCTATGTCCTACAGGTTTCACTTGGAGAATACATATAAGGCATTTGAAGTGCCAAGGAACACTTACAAATATTATATATCAATATGATGGTAGACATCTTAACAATGACTCACCGACGCGTTTTACCTTAAAAAAATATCTGCTGTCACAAAATACGCAAGGTCTTCCTAATAAGGTTGAAGAAATGACCTCATATAACTTAAGGAAAACCTTCAGCAGATAAGTTTAGTTTTAGAACTTAAACTGGAGCGGTTTGAAATGATCAGATTGTTTTCAAAATTGATGTTTTACAAATATATTACAGTGACTACTTAGTGTAGACTAGAAATGTGGGTAGTTTGGGAATGGTATCAGACAGTTTAATTATGAAGCTTCTACGAGCAGGGAACATTACACTCGCAAAGATTAGATTAGGTAACTCAAAAATAACTGGTTTCACCTTGTGTCTTCTTTGTGCGTCAGACTGCTCTCGAGTTTTTTCCCAATATAAGCTACACAAACAATTCTGTCTCGTATAAATAAATCTGTTGAAAAACTCAAAAAAATTAGTATAAACGCCTTAATTTTTCAGGTTTTCTTTTTTTTAGATTTTCAAATTTTTGATTGACTTATTATCAGTTTTGGATATGTTTAATAGTGAAGTGTAACTTACCTCTCCGGTGTCATCCTCACTGCCCTCTCCGCACCGTCTTAAGTATTTATCTCTGTTGGGGGAGCCGACTGAAAGGACAATTACGCTATTCAGCACTGACTGCATAATATTGTAAATATACCTTTAGTGGCTCTCAGAGTCAATTCTCTTGCAGACGTTAAGCTTTCCGTTGAGGACGAACTACTTGCTATTGGATGACGCTGTACAGGTCGCCGTTTTGGACTTTTTCGAGCTGTTAAGGAAGTACCGTGATGCGGGTGGTGATGTGCTATGAAATGCTTGGAACAATTGTGTCCTCCTGAATTATTAACGGTCTCTTTTGTAGGAAGATCCAGATGATTGCGAGTCGGCGATTGAGTTTGTCCTGGTTTGGCAGATTTACGATCTCGCTTCTTGCTACTGCTGCGACGCTGATGAGTAACAAGAGCTCCTTTACCATCGGACGACGGAAAGTCGTATAGTCCATCAGAGTCCGTAAATGGTAGTTGATCCTTCCGTCCGTAGAAATGTGGTGAGAAGCGGCCAATCCCTGCTCGTTCGCTGAGAGGGCTCTCCGAACGAGAAGACACAGGTGATAATTTATCGGTACCATCACCTTGTATCACAATAGAGGGCAGTTGTAGTTGGGACATACTAGGTGCTGGATTTTCTTCTGTATTTAACATTGTTTTGCCTACTTCCAGAAGATCTTCGCTTATAAACACTTCGAGGTCCTTAGCAGTTTTCACGCTACTGTCATCAATTTTTTCATCAATGTGATCAGTTCCAATGCCCTCATCATTCGATTCGAGGAGAGTATCATCGGAGAGTGTTTCCGAGTCAGACCTTCCTCTTAGTCGTTCCCGGGCACCAGCTGCATTTGTCGATGACTTGCCATTGGTTACATTTTCCTTACAGCTTGCCAAAAGTGAGTTCTGCCTACGATTCAGCAAGTTCATATGGAGAGAAAGACTTGTCCCCGGAGGTCCGCTTCCTGACTCGTCCATTTCGTTTGGGCAAAGCGGGTTACTAGAGCCACATCTGCTTGGGCCTGGACTAGCCATGCTCGAATATCCTGATGAGCTCAAGTTGCTTTCGGATATTGTTCGGTCCGCCCTTGTGCACATGGGGAAAGGACTCAGGTAGCACATTGGAGGGTTGCCAGGCACCAGAAGCGATGCTCCTCCGAGCAGTTTTGTGGGCGCTGGTGATAGTGGTTCAACATCGGATTCCAGCTCGCTAACATTTGACGTTATAGTGATCATTGGTGGCACAAATGGAAGATCTAAAGACGTTGGCTTTTCAAACTGCTTCAATAGCCTATAGAGCCAAGGTTTGCTTTGTTAAGGTCTAGGATTCAGGGGTCTTACACATTGATTCTAAACCAACAATAAAAACTACTACGACAAAATATATACATTCTTGTTATGTCTGTATTGAAAGGATTGGACGGAAGGAGCAGATTTACACTAAATTTTTGTGAATCACTACTTTGAAACTTTTTCAAAATACGAGCACATATAAAGCATTACGAACAGTTGGAAAGATAAGTTCCAATAACGGATCAGACTAGAGTCTCAAAGATGTTTGTGTATGGAACTAAGTCTATTGTATGCTAAGTTGTAGATGCAAGGCATAGGATACCAATAGAAGGTTGTGTATTACCTTTTCTGTTGTTCCTTATTCGGAAACGCGAAGCTCGTTTCTCCAATGCTAGCTCGTTGTGGAGGTGGCGATCCAAGTTGCATGACGGGAGGAAGGCGTTCCTTGATCTCACGCGTCGGACTCGCTTGTTCCACAATAAGTGTTGGGATAATAAGGTCACGAGGACGCGGTCGTCCTTCGGGTGTTGGAGGGTTTATATCGATTGTTATTGCTACCGGCGAGTTGATGCGATTTAGCGATCTGTTAATGTCGGCCATTGAGGTAGTCGTTGTGTCTGTGGGGGTCGTACTAACTTCCATATCCATGCGACTTTTATCGATTTGGATCATCGGAATGAGAGTGCGAGTCTACAAAAAAGGAGTGCGTTGAAAGTGTGAATACTACTTAAGAGGAATGACTGGCAGGAAAACCAAAAATAAGCGAGTCCTATGGTTTTTACTGTATACAATACTAGATTATGTGATGTTTTCCTTAAGTTCATGAGAGCATTTAAAATCTAGAATCCTTACCGATGGCTGATCCTCATCATCGCTATAGTTTCCTAATAGTGGGTCAGTTTGCCCATTCGGACTATTTGTTCGTTGTGGTCTGGGCATTATTGGCGTTAATGCTGGCGATGGCATTGGAGTGGGAAGCTCCCGTATTGGTGACAGGCACTTGTTGATTCCATTATTAGGAATTTCGAGGAGAATCGTCGGTGGGTGCAACACATTTGAAGAAGGCGTTGTTTTATGCGCATTCAAAACATCTAAGACAGGTACTTCTATAGTAGTTTGACGGTAGAACACAGGCGAATCAGGCGGTCCACTGGAAAAGCTAACGGGCGTGTGCATCGAAGAAGTCGACGATTCATCGTCAGCTGGCATGTCATCCTGCGGACTAGAAGCAGTAGGTGTGGTCGAGGGTGAAATAAACATTGATGAAGGTGGGAGCGTGGAGCTGATTGGTGTGGTCGATGGAAAGTTTCGAAACATGGCCAAAATCGAATCGGCGCTCGAAACTTTCGGTCGAATGCGGCGGGTGTATAAATTGCGTAAGCCAATATCAGTGAGAGCTAAATCTGAGCTAGAAAGGGAGTCGCTTCCTTGATTGGAGGACGTGCTGTGTGGTGAACGAATGTCATTTGTGCATGGTGATTGTGGAACAGAACTGGCACGATACTGAATTTCAGTGGGAAGACTAAGAGCGCTCGAATTATGCGTGCCCTGGAAAAGAAAGGAGGCCACGTAAACTAGAAGCAAGATTGAATATAAATCGAAGCGATATCAGAATATATAACCCAGAGACAATGTTGTTAGTCTTTCTCAATTCATTGCGTAAGATAATTGCTCTGGTAATCGCTGATGTAAAAAATATTTTTCAATTTGACAGTCAATGGAAGTACTATGGAACAACCCCAAATATTTGTTAATTCAATGTCTTTTTTTAATCTACTTTTTTGAAAAAAATAAAACGATCAAATTTAATACTTACATTTACTCCTTCCATTTCTGAACCCGAACTCATTTCAGCTGAAACTTTGCTCAGTAATCGGGCAAATGTCACTTTCTTTTCCAATTTCGGATCATTTAGTGGTCGTGTAGTAGATGTAGAAGCTGATGCGGATGCTGAATTTTCCGAAAATGTCGTCTCCTTCAAATCACTTTCCGAATCGGCAACAGTTGCTTTCAGACGATTTTCAGACATTTGAATGAGTTCTCCCAAACTCACCTTAGGCTTAAGTTGATTGGCGGCTGGTGAAACGAGTTGCTGAAGAATTTGCTTCTTTTCGGCAGCATTTTTCTTCGTCGGCGTGGAATTGTTGCGTTTTTTACGCGGTGATGGTGATCCTGATGTAAGATAAAATCCAGAAAATTAGTTGAATTGCAAAAATCTTTGTTGTCAGTTTTCAGAATATTCTACAACCAAATTTATTACTTATTCGAATAAGCAATTTTCATACTATAAAGTGCATTAAATTTCGACTGTACGATTTTTCTAATTGAGATTTTTGCGTGCAAAAGCTATCAGCAAGTCAAAATTATTCTACATAAGGATATAGTTGAAACTAAGTTGAAGCAAAGTCTAGTGCTAGTGCAAATTAAAATTCAACTGTACCTAATTACGTTCTACTTAATCTATATTTTAATTAAGAACTCAAATTCGAAAGGTTATTGAAAAGTGCAATTTTAGCCTACCAGCAGCCACCGCACATAAATAGGACGAAGGGAAAAATTACATAGAAGTGAACAATTTCAATAATTTTGAACATTTTTGAATTCATCATAAGAAAATCATTAAGGTGTATGTACAAGGCGATAGATTTTACAATATCGAATTTTATGCAATCCAGTAACCGAGTTAGTTGTTCCGGCCGAAAAAAGGAGTTCGGATAAAACGAAAGAGTGCAAAAATAATTGTGACTGAATAGAAATTATTCTTAGTAGCCTGGAGTAGATGTTTAATTTTTTGTTGTTTATACGTTTTTCCCCATATTTTCAGATAATATTACCAAGGTATCTGTTCGTGTTCCATAAGTTCAGTAATATTTTTATCATGAATCGGTAAGTTTCGGGTTTAAATGTAAACTTATATATTATGAAATATTCATACTCTACTGAAAGTGTTGTTTTGAACATAGACGTCATACGATCTTTGGACTCATAGAAGTTTCAAGACAATAAAATTCATGACGTCAGTCCACTGACCATATGTGGTCTGTGTATGCTTTCCTCTTTACTTCGCTATTTATCCATTGGCAAAAAAATATTTAGAGACATTGGCAGATTATAATATTTGACACAATGTTTGTCTTCAGAATTGTTCCGAATTTTCCTGAAGAATTATTTCGAATTGTTCCTAGATGGGCACTTGTACCGGCTTTATTTGGCACCATTTTACCATTTCCACAGCTGTAGTTTTTTTTTTTGCACTTTTTTTCTTTTGCACCCTTTAAAATTTCCCTTTTCATACGCTGACTTCATTTTGCGGGGCGGCTCACGTCTAGATTTTTTTTCACAAAGATAAAATTGCATTCTGCACACTAGATTTAGGTTTATCCACAATTTCACGTAGGCCTTTCAGTTTTTTCCAAATCTAATTGTTTGGTTAAGAATTTTGAATGAAATTTCCTTTATTTTCGGAGACAATTTTTCCAAAGTGCAATGCGAATACTTTCGCTCCAAAAAAACTACAAAGGTAAAACTCCTTCTAAGTTGGATAGAAATAATTGCCATTATACCGTTACAAATTTTTGGAATAATAACATTCATACCAACCATCGTCCTTTTTTGTGTTGCCGTATGTATACATTTTAGAGTTTTTAAAACAAGGTTTTTATTTAATTTCGATAAGTGAAATAAGCAAAAACCAAAATAAATTTTTTTACATATATTCCCGCAAGGATGTATTGGCATATGAAATCCGCATTATATTATCAGTAAAGTATCTGGGGTGGTATGTACACTTTCATGGGAAACTCAATAGACACACTGAAACAAAGTAGACTCAACCTTTAAATTTAAAAAGACTAGTAACCAGAATAAAAAGAGTGACATGATATAGTTATTTTGAAATGTGATGTTGCTCTGCCGGCTAAAACTTTTGATAATCTTCAAATCTTCAGGGATCATGGATTTATTGTATAATGAACGATTATTTCAAGGAATCCCAGTTTTACCTGGATAAATGTGCTTGCCTTCGCTTACTTTTTGGCTGAGAGTGATGTTGGATTTAATGTGCTCAAAAAAAAATGGTTGCTACGAGGTTCATTTCTGTTATAGGTTGTCAAAATTTAGCTGCAATAAACTGAGTGATTGCTTGCATGAAATATAATGAACACCATCAACAGGATCAACGCGAATTCTTGCAATGTTGCAGTGTTTCAAATACTCTGTCATGAGAATGACGGGGAACTCGAAAGATGAGATTGATTTCGAATGGAAGCTGTTTGCACAATGTTTTCGGTAAATTTGACGCCACCACCCGATTAATAGGAGCAATTGATCCTGTTCTGATGGAAATCTTAAGAAATGAAAAATCTAGAGGAGGAATCTTACAGATATCCTTAAAGAAATGAACGTGGTGAATGCAAAGCTGGGAAGGAAAAAAATATGCTTTTTTAAGGCTAAACGAATTATTTGTTTTTTAATGTCACACTGATTCAGAGGAAAGCTAACATAAGTTGTCAACCACACAATCAATTCTGTAGAGTAAATGTGTTCCATATGGTAAGGGTATCATTCCTGATGGAGCCCCTGATGGTGGTGAATAGTGGATATTAATGTTCTGATCTCCTGAGACCTGTATGGTTTCCGACTCCTGAATTAAAGTTTGGATACATTTTCGTTTGAACCAGTAGAAATGCTTGAATTTTGATTAGAGATGTGGTTCATGGATTTCAAGGGTGATTTTTAGGCAAAACTTGTTTTAACCAATTTCGTTCAGACTCTCATTCAATAATATGACAAGAAATTAAGTTGCTGATTCTTTCCTATCCTTCCACTTTTTTAGTCGAAACTGGGTTAGTGCTTATGCTCATGTTTTGACGGAACAAGAGAAACGATTCATCATTTGCAGCAAGGATGCCTTAGTCGTGAACTTGACACGAATCTTGCACGAAATTGAATCCTTTGTAGATGTCCGCCAAGCTCATGGCAGACCAATACTTGTATTTGGTAGTGCAATAAGAAAAAGTTCATTATATAAGCAAGTCGTTGAAGCCAAGCGATCGAAACTATCGATAAAATTATCGGAGGACTAACAATAGGACTAAGTGCGATTTTTCGTTTTCTTAAGTTGTTTTTTAACAACTAATCCAATTATATCTCATCAGTGGAAGAAAATATTTTTATTATTTTATTGGTTTTGGTAATCCTTTGTTCTTTGATTTTTTATCAATTTATTCTATAATGAACTAATGAACCGCTGAGCTTTTCATTTACATAGAAAATTTCCATTTTTCTCTGTCGATCTCTCTCTCTGAATATTTAATATGTAGATGACCCTGCGGGGAAGCGATCTGTTCCATAGAAATCCTGCCAGACTGAGTGGATATGTGAGTAACCCAGTTGCGGGGACAAAAGATCAATATCAAGCAGATGTCTGCGATTCCAGTAGCTTTAGGTCGCAGCGTTCTTTAAAATCCTTTGATATAAAATTTTGGTATTACATTACAGGCTAAACGACGCACATACAATAATTATTCAATAATTTTATTAATGAGTCTAAGTAGTAACAATTTGAGCGCTTTTTTAGAAGCCAATCGTTGAATAGGTTTTTTTGCTAGAGAGAGTGTGAACATGAGATGCACAGACAATCTTAATTTTTTGACAATTTCTCAAACCTTCTAGTTGAAAAAAGGATTGCTTAGTGCGATCAATGAGCTTAACTCCTTTAACTCCTTAACTCCATCAAAATTGGTTTTAAATGTGGATATATATCGACCTTCCGGCCGGGGACACGAAACCACTAAAATAGAATTCGGATGATTGTTTCGGCGCTGTGTTGCCTACAAATGGGTTTATAATGAGTTTTTCTTTTAAACTACTTCGCAATGATTGTGTTTCTAATGAACAGTGGTCAAACAAAGTCAAAGTTAATGACAGTTGCTTTTTTTTTGTGTTTCTTGTCAACTTTTATATCGGGAAAGGCAATGCTACGTTAGAGTAGTGTTAATTGTAATTGTTGTTTAAATTCACGTTTTTTTACACTATAAAAAACGATTCTCTGGAATCGAGAAGTCCTTGGCACTTTTTGGCATTTATACAAAGCCAATAATGGCTCAGCTGTCACTTTATATACTTTACATTTTCAGTGTTTCCCGATCAAAATACATTATTGCTTTTTTTCAGCAGTCCACAGTCTTAAAGCAAAATAATTAAAACTTTAATTTGAATTCTACTCCAAACTACTGTCAGAAAAAATGATCAGTGGGATTGATGAAGCGAAAATTAATTTATGATATTTTGTATGTGGTAGTATCAATCGAGTGTTTTACACAAAAAGCTTGTGGGGGTCTTGTTATTCAGGATAGTATTGTGATTGATCCGCATCCCAAGGAGTCGCCAAAGTGCTCGTTACCATTAAAATTTGTTGTTATCAAATCAAATCAATTCATTAACCAAAAAAGAAAAAAAGGTACATGTTGGGAAAACAAGAAACAATCTCAGGGTTTTCCATTAAGATTGATAGGAATTGAATAGATGACTTCCTGTTGTAAGTATTTTTGAAGTCGAAAAATTTAAGTGTATTGATAAGATAATTTGTTTAGTTTTCGAAAGGACTTAAAAGAGTTTCGGAACAGAAAAAATTAAATAAACCAATTATTTGGCGGGGGTGGATTTAATATAATCTCTAGCCTATCTTACGTCGCGGAGGTGGTCGTAATAAATCATCTAGCGAAAATGTGCGGGCTGTAGCCCCGCCCGGTGGATTAGGGCTGCTGAGGCTCAAAATCGACGGTTTTCTAATACCCAGTCTGTTGAATATTGACCGTGGAGCACCCGGTGTTGTTGCCGCAGTCTGCGGTATGGATGTGGTGAACTGCAATTGCTCGCGCAAGGATGTATGATGATGATGTCCATGTCCAAATGCTGCATATTGCAACGGATGTGATGTCAACAGCAAGAAAAAATATTTCAAATTGAGTAAAGGTGCCAACGAGAAATATGTGTTCAATCGAAATGAAAGTTGAGCAGACATATTTATTAAACATGAAATTGAGAAGGAATTTATTTGATTGATATTGAAAAATATTATTTAAAATAATAGAATGAACAATTGATTTAACTTACGTCTGTTGCGATCAGCCTCTTCTGCTAGGAGTTTTTCTATCTTCTCTGGGAAATGACGTTTGGCACACCAGACTAGACCAATTACTGCTAATACGACAAATACGGTGATAAGACCCAACCAAAAAGGCTCTTGAAGCATCCGCTCCGAAAGGGGCTTGTACGGAATATGCATCATACGCCGCTCACACTTCGCTCCTTCCCACCATGCATGGCACCTAGAGGAATGTTATAAAGGAAGTTCAGAACTGCTGTATTTATTAAACAACTAAGGAATATTGAACTATTTGAAATGAAATGAATTCAAAATTTTTGAAAGATGTGTCAATATAATTTTGACTTAACTTTTCCCAAATGAATTGCCTTACGAATCAAATATAAATACTATAAATTTTATTTTGAAAATAATTAGAGGTTAAATAATTAAACATACATTTATATTTCAAACAAGTACACTTATTTACTGGAAGAATTTTATTTCTCTATCGTTATTTAATTTTTTCCACTCTTGACCCTTTACGGACAAGACGCGACGCTCAGTCGCCACGGCTTTTCGTGCGACAGGAAGAGAGGCGAGTGAGAGGCGACAACCGCTGTATATTTATATTCCCTTTGTCTCCAATCGATTGAACCGCACTGTCGTTTCTTACAAAGATTACTGAGCTGCTTAGGCCCTTATATATGATGTGTAAAATAATACGTCGTAACAGAGAAAATATAATGAAAGGTTTGAGAAAAAGGTGTAGTTCTAACAGCTCCAAGTTCAGTTGAGACTTGGCGAGTGTGACAAAAGCGTCAAAAGAATTTGTTTCGTAATTTTGTGTGAACACCTACAAAAATGTATTGCACAAATGATCAGTTCTAGTGAAAACGAATTTGGTTTTGTATTTCTAAAAAGTGTATTTATAAAAAATCTGTGAGACGGAAGGTGACATAAGAACCCGAAACATCCGAGTAATTGATAGCAAATCAGAAAGTAATAGTGATGTCTCAGAAACTTCCGATGAATTAAAATGTGCATAAATCCAAGGAAGTACTACCGCGAAATAAAATTCATACGATATGAAAGATCTACAGGACCACACGTAACCTCCGATGTGAGAAAACCTTTGAATTTTTTCAAGATGTTCTTTACCGATGTGCTATTCGATGGAATAAAGAAAGATACAAATAACTATGCTGCAAATAAGATAGAGGAAGAAACATTATTATTATAATTATATACTATATATATATTATATATATATTATAATTATTATATACATTATTATAATTTTAAGTGGGAAGAATTTTGGGCATTTATTGCAATGATTGTAAATATTGGGATAATGCCACTCCACAATATTAAAGAGTACTGGTCAACAGACGAAATAAGCCACATTCTATTTTTTGCAAATACCTTTACCAGAGATCAACTTTTCGAAATTTTTAGGATATTTCATATACAATTAGAAGGGGCACAAGGTAGCAATAATGAACGTTTGCAGCTAATCACTACTTATCTTGATTGTTTAAATTCGAAACTTTTGGATTATTTTACACTAAGCCAAGAAATTTTTGGCGACGAATCCGTCATAAAATTCAAACTTCGAATTTCATTTATCACATATAATCCCCAAAAATCGACCAAATGGGGGATTAGAATTTATAAATCGACCGATTCCAGTTCTGTTTATATTTTTCGGTATTTTATCATATCATGACAGACGAAAAAATCGCTAAGATCGGACCTTCTAGTTTCGACAAGGATTCCCTTACATTTATATACAATGATGCTTAATAAAATTTCAGGTGTTCATGGATATCACATGTTTACTGACCGATATTACACTAGTTACATGCTAGCTAGCTAATGAATTACATAAACTAAAATAACATTTGACTGGGATGATACTAACCAACAGAAAATAACTTCCAGATGCAATAAAAAACGACATATTCCAAAAGGAAAATCTTTGATAGGGTATCGTAGAAACAATAATGTAATTTTGGCTTGGAAGAACAAGAGGTTCGTCACACTTTTGGCCAATTATTACAATGCAGAAATGAGTTCCGTTGAACGAATACTCCAGCATGGTGTCCAAACGGTGATTTCAAAACGCAATGCTATTACAAACTATGCTCAATTCATGGGTGGCGTTGATCTCGCAGATCAGTAGTGTTTGACGTATTGCTTTATGAGGAAGTCCCTAAAGTGGTAGTGCGAACAGCTCTTTCAGGGGTTCGAAATATGCATAATTAATTCGTATAATCTGTACGAAGAAGTCAAAAGACAAAGAAACGAACAGCCACTTACACATTAACAGTTTCGAAAAAAATTATTAAATAAATTTAGAGGTGATATCCGACAAATATGAGAGCGAGCATCAAAATCGACGTCGAACCTTCGTCTGAACGGAAAACTTTACGTAATCCTTACGGTAATAAAGTAGACGGCAAAGTTTGTTCAACTTGTAACAAACCAGGTGATAAACCACGAATTCATATTGATGAATACTTTACAACGTATAACACAAAGCGACAGTACAGAATGTAATTCTTGTTTCTTCTATAGGTAGTTATTCTTGTAAGGTTTAAAGATATAAATATTTAGTTTTAAACTGAAATATAACTTTTTTTCTAAAGATATGTAAGATCATGTTATTGCATCATGTAAGTCACACTACGCTTTCGCGAAACTCGCTTCGTCCGAAGAGAAAACTCATCTGGCCGAAAAAGTTGTCGTTGGCAAAGGTTTAATTGGGGTTTTTTTTAAATAAAAAACCGTCTTTTATTAGTTAATAAATCCTTTATTTATAAACGACACACGTTTCAACTAGACTTCAAAAAAATAGGTGAAAATTGAAAAATTTCGCAGAATTTATTTCTGGGTTCCAAACCCAGATTACGAAGTTGGGGAATCGTTTTGGTTACCAAGCTAATATACGATCAAATTTCTCGTAAGGACTGGCTGCCACGAGAGTAAATCGAGGACAATACGGGTGAGAGTAAGAAATTACTAGAGTTGAAAAGCTTATGTTATGCAGCGTGTTGAAAATCATCTTTCATCGGGTTAAGAAAAAGGAGCGGATTGTAAGCGGATGTAAGGATTCAAAATTACGCTGTCAATGAAGGAAAACGAGAGATAAGGCATTACTCGCACTTAATTACTATATTATTTATTTCAAACAAGAAAAGCCGTGACTGCTTGCTATTTTCTCGTTAAAAACATTTTGTGGAAAATCTTGGCTGAAGATAAATGAAAATCATTCCTTTTAATTTTACGTTATTTTGTTATTGTTTGGAGCTTTTTGGCGCCTAAAGTTGTTGATGAACTTGTTTTGTTCGAATAAATAATGAAAAAGCAAATTAAATGAATGAGCAAAGTTAAAAAAATAATGAATAAGCAAATTTTGTTCAAAATTCAAAGAGAATGTTTGAAAAACAGTGTCGAAATTTTAGATTAAGCTGATGTCGGCGCTACCACAAAAGGAAAACAATTACGAGCAAAATAGATTTCAAGGAAGCGCTCTAATTAGAATGGCATGATGATAAAAAGTAAGTGGAGATTAATTGCTCAAGAAAGCTGGCGCAGCTAAAGGAAAAATAAAGAGGTCATTGATTAAAAGGCTTCTATACAAGTATTAACTTATATAAAAATCATGGAATCAAGGCAATTTCTGTAGACTTTTCCAATAAGAAGTGTAGGATTGCAAGGACGAGTTATTTAGCAGGTGCTGACTTGGAAGCCATCAAACGTTCTTATTTGTCCGTTGAAAGTAAAAGTTTACCATGGAGTACTTCAATGTGGGAGAAAGAGTAAAATTCTATGAAATTCGATTCGGAATGGGCATTAAATTTTCGTTATTCACTTTCTGAGACTTGTTTGCGCAATACAATCAATATATTTCGAGATTTCAGCTCAAGAAAATTTATGAAATGGTCAAACGACTTTGACTCTGAAATTCCATAGAAAATTTTTGCATAAGCTTGAACATCTTAATATCCCGCTGTTTGTATGAGCACAACTCCTTCAGGGTAAGGGAGCAATCGCTTTGAAAAGTCAACAAAAAAACTCATTTTTTACATGAAAGTGTTCTTTGACATTATCGAAATCATCTCCCAAACCAGTTTCGAAAAACTCGAAACAGAACAAAAGTTATAGGTGTATGTATGTAACTTTGCGTATGCGTGAAAATGTCCCAGTTTTGGAGAGGCGCGAATTAAGGTTACTTTTCAAGTAACCTAAAGAAAAATAAAAATAAAGAATATGAATTCTTTCAAAAAATTCATTTATTCCACGTGCAACTAAATGCTTCTAATTTTAACTTACAACGGAATTTCTTAAGTCTAATTTCCATCTTCTTATATACTAGAGAGATATAATTGTTCACACATTTCAGGACCCTTATTGGGTTACTGCCATAAAGATGTCTCAAATGAAATTCAGAAAGGTTATTTTATTGCGCTATTGCATTTTATCCCTTTCTGAATCTTACATTATCATTAACTTACAAAGTATTTTAAATATTTTGAATTAATCATTTGGGTTTTGGGAAAACATCAAATAAACATCACAAGAAAGATTCGGAAAAGGTTATTTTATTGTTTTATTGTATTTTGTTCTTTTCCGAATCCTATGCTATGGATGCCATATGTGTTAAGGATAGGAATTATCCATAACTCGCGCAGCAGCTGTGCTTGCTTGTTTGAGTACGTATTGTATATGTGTCTTACACATTATATGTATTTATACACCACATCAGTTTCCTTATATCATTCTCGAAGAAAGCACGTGTTATATATTTGTATGAAGTGATTGAAAAGTCTTTGAAAATGCCTCAATCAGTTGTCAAAATGGTAGTCGAAAAAATCGTAAAATACACCGGTCGAAGCCGAGTAAATCTTAAGTTTATCAGTTTAGCGCCGAGCATAATCCTAAATGACCGAGTTCATCGGCAAAAAATTGAAAATAAGCGATGAATTCACGCCACCAACTGACTACTCTTCGGAATATGTAATATTGTGTTTCCCTTTAGTGCTTACGCTTCTCTCTCGCAATTCATAAAATGCAAAGGATACAACGGTAATATTTCATACTCTCAGCAAAGATATAGAGGTATTGTTTTCGAAACATGCCTTGATTGTTCTTGTGGAAGAAAGATTCATTAAAAATTCACCAACAATAAGAACGAAAGTTTTACGAAATAAATCATTGAATAGTATTAGTTTTGAGAATACTTAGTGTATGTTTTCACGGACTGCAAATTTTTTTTTTGCTCGATGTATCTTCTGCTTTTTCCAATTCTCTTTACTATGCTGTGTATTGAAGTGAAATGCTGTGATAGAGGAAATCGGGAATTTGAACATTTCTGTGGATGGCTCGCTGCAAAAAAGAAGTTTTATATCGGTGGTTGGTGTCTTTTCTACTAGAGGAAAGTTCACTCGTAGATTTATTGATCCTTAAAATCCTTGTTAAATGTTGTTGAATTTTCCATGTGGTGTGAGTACTCCGCTAATCATGAAGGATCTTCCGGTGAAACGAACGAACCGGCGGTTAGTGGAAGTGAAAAAAATTACTCTCCTTGAAAAAAGAAATAAAAAAGAACAAGGAAATAATTATAAAATGATGCCCTCGAAAAGAAAAGAAACACCGGAAAGAAGGGGCCGTACATCAAAAACAGATGCTTCAGTTTCAGCTCCCATCGCTTAGGAGGTGATCCCATGTGATGGGATCCAAAAGTTTATGTTCTTCCTTATCGAGTTTAAAATCAGGTAGTAAATAGATAGATTTTGGATATTTCGAGACCGTTTGAAAGATACAGCAGTTATTACAAGCAGCTGTTCAGAGCGCTGAGTTAGCAGTCGAGGTCCAGGCCTATTGTGCACAGTTGGCTTCATACCTTCATCATGAGTGGTCGGAGTCGTCGTAATAAGAGAAAAAACTTTACTGGCGACCGTTTTACTACCCGAAACATAAGGGACTTTACATCAGCTTAAGCGCAAAACTTAAAAATAGCGTGAACACAGAAGTTTCCATCGCTTCGAGTTTCGCGTATTGCATTTTTCGCATTCAAGTTGCCAAAGCTTAGGTTTTAAAATTATTTTCTCATGTAAGTGGGAAAACAGACATTTCAACGGGCAATAGAATGTATTTGAAGTCAATCGCCCGTTTGTATTTGTGATGCGATTATTAGGAGTTGGGCACGAAGGATTGAATCTTTTCTGTACCCTCATGGACATATGTATGTTCGGCTTTTGGAAATTCAATCTATACTGCACTACTGAGAAACAATATTCTCGTATCTTCACTCTTAGTAACTTTATTATCATTAGCTGTTATGCCAGGAATAACGTTGATTGAAGAAGCAGGAAAACCACAGGATAAATTGACTATGTCAGGTGACGGTGCTTGGAAAAGAAGAGGCTGTTCATCTCTATTTGATTCTGCATTGATTGGAAAGTACACTGGAAAAGTTTTAGATGCCATGGCTATGAGTTCTCTTTTTAGTGCATGTAATAATTGGCCATATTTAGCCGTACTAAGGTTTACAAAATTTTTTTAAAAGCCTGAGCTTTATGTGCAAAGGTTGTTAAAGTATGTCATCTTGGTTCACTAAAGGATTATATTTACGGTTCCAGGCTAGGATCTCTTGACAGGGGGGGGTGTTTAGTGGATAGTCTGGTAGCATTAGCATGCGCTGCTAGGAGTCCCACACTCCGGGCGTAAATTGTCTTCACCCCCCAACCACAAAAAAAAACTAAAGGATTATATTTAACAATTTTGTGGCCTAGGGTAAGTATTTCCCGCTTAGGTCATACTTTTTTGTAAAGTTTTTCGCAACACATTTGCGAAGCGTGTTTATTATATTCATTTTTTTTAGAAACGTCATATTTTCGAAAGTCTTTTCCATATCAGAGCCATAACTAACCAGAACCGAAAGAAGTTGGTTTCCATAATGAAGCAACTCTGCTTTGAAAAAAGTTTTTGAAGCGTCCATGAACTGACTTGGGTCGCATTCAAAATTTAATAATATCATTACAACAGAAACAGGACTGTATCTACAAAATCAATCTGCTCAGTTCAACTGTCATGTAAAGTGCATTAAGCATAGTGTACAGTATGCAGTATTTAGTATACTAAGTATAGTAAACTTAACCAAATAAATCACTAGAAAACGACCACGAAATTTGTGTGACAAAAACGGGTTCACGAATGTCATTATTACGTCAAAACATTTGTATTATGAAATTCAACGAAAGTGTGGTTACAGCAAATGCAGAAGACTGCAGAACCATTTTAAACAATTTTTAGAGTAATAATTAATCACAATTCAGGTGAGCCCTATTTTCTACAAGATGGTGTTATGCGACCTGCAAGTTTTGAAATAATTGATTGGCTGCGAATAAATTTTGCTGAATATTCCTATTGGCCACGAAAATGGAGCTATCTAGCATCGTTGTATCTTCTCCTTTGGAGATAGGTTAGGAATGAATTTGTTAAAACATAGTTGTTGGAAATTTCAAAGATGTTATATTCCATATATAGTCTCCATGCATCCTGCTTACGATCTAGTGATAATTTGATACTCATTGAAAAATGTAAGACTGACAGATTTCTGGACACAGCGGATATTGAATGAAAGAGTAGTTGATCTAGCATGAGAAAAACCAATCGATTGAAATGCAAAAGAATAGAATAAACCAGATCAGGATCGCTAGCAATAATAGAAAGAGAACTGAATAAAACCCTCTTGATCTCTTTCAAGCAACAGCATGGAGTTAGAGGATTGCAGGACAAGCCAATCTCTTAGGCTTCAACTTAACATAACAAGAATATAACAGCACATGAGGAGAAATCAAAACATACATGCCACAGACTTTAAGATCCAAACGAATCGAAACGGATAATTGTTTCGAGCTTGTGGCGCTGAAAAGTACAGAATACTTCCTTTTAGATTTTCCGAGTCTGGCCAAACCAATGTTTCATTTGACGGCGGCGCAACAACGTAACATAACACTTGGCGAGCACGAAGTTGGAGGGCATTTTTGACTCTTTAAAGACGACAGGATAGGCCAGTTGTTAACTATAGTCTAATACAAGGGAAGAGCATAAGGATGTGACGGACCTCTGCTTTGTCAAACACTGGACTTCAGATAATAATAAAATACATTGGAAGGTGAGTTGGTCTTTTTATTCAAAAGCAAAACTCTGCAGGATATGCAGCTTTTGTTGTATGCCACATGCACTTTCTAAACTCTATTAAATCAGAGGCAAAACTTTTGAAAAAAACAGCTAAAATGAAATTTTGGTTTATTACAAAGAAAATTATGGCATTCTTACAAAAAGATTTTATCATATACAAAACAAATTCTATAAGGAATTGCGTTTTTCAATTAGTAGTCTCTGATTTTTTTATGGCATATCCTTTTGGCTATGATAGTGTATGGTAAATACTAATAAGAACATTAAGTATTACAACGTTCAAGGTATAAATATGAAAACACAACCAATGAAAACCAATGTTCTTGTTTGTTGGCAATTGAACTAATGTAGGTAAAGACCCAACTTTTAGAAAAATGTTCAAGGATTTGAGTAACTCCAACAAAATCGATCGCTTGGAGAATTTGTTATTTTTCGAATTGGCTTAGAACACTCCAGAAAATGCAGATTTGGTCACAAAATGTTGAATATTCAAGGTTCAAGATCAGTTATTTCAAATTACACATATTTTCAAGGATTGCCTAAAGATTCGTTTTCGATTTTCTTCTCAAGCATTCATCTCAAGCTTTTTCCAGGTAAGCGCACAAGAATATGAAACCTTTCTCAATGCGTTCTTTTGCAAATAATTTCGAATGCAAAGTCCTTTAATTTCATATCATACGATTAAATTACTCACCTGCAAAAGAAACCACCATTCTTTTCGAAACATTCACCTCGTCCTTCGCAAGGATTATCAGCACACGGTTTTTGTTTATGCTCGCATGTAGTTCCAATGTAACCTGTTTGGCAGTGACACTGAAATGAAAAATGTAATTGAGATAAAAACCTACATATGTGTCAAATACTATATATCACAGGACATTTATGAGAATCTTCTGTGCATGACAGGGCAATAATTAATGAGGCGAAATTGTTAATACAAACCTTGAAACTTGTTGGCGTCAATTCACATTTTCCAAACAGACACGGTTCCAGCTCGCACATGTTCAAGCCACAAAATCTTTTCATTAGATAAAACGATAAGGAAATGAATGTTAGTTGAATCGGATATAGTTTGTGCATTTTATGCATAAAGGAGATAATAATTAAGTCCAATGACGTCAGATAAACGAAGAAATTTATGAATAGCGTTTGACGTGATATAATTCAATATTATCAAAGCATCGAGTTCAAATAAATCTGAAGTTGTTAATGAGAATTGCTGATCAAAAGGATTCCTTATAATTTTATTAAATATATTCTTTTCAAATAATTTATCCCAAAGTGACTATCCTATTGTTTAGTAAATATGTTCATGAAATTTACTATATTATTTCTTATTATATTTTAACTTTAAGCTAAGGACTTTATAACCTAGTGACTATAGAACTAGTCAATATTGACAAACAAGTAAAATAGAGATGGGTGGCTATGTCGTTCAATAATGACTAGATTTATATAATCAAAGGTAAAAATTGAGGAACTTTTTAAAAAGGGGCAGAAATTTAAGATGGCAATACCACGAATTGTATGACAGCTGTCATGTGTTTCATGATGTTTTAGGTTTACAATTTTATGATAAACAGGTTGACGTCTAAGCAACGTCAGCACAGTGTGCAGATTTACTTCCGAACCCGGTTCTGCTCAAGAAACTCATCGCGCATTCCGTCAATTTAGTGGCCGAAGTAATCGCTCATCCGAACAATTGATTCAATTAACCATGGATCGTTTTCGCACCATGTTCACCGTCACTGATAAAACGCAACCATCCTGACAGTGGGTAATGAAGATACCGTAGTAGCTATAGAGTGTAGTATCGATCAAGAATTAAACCTGCGCGCATCCACATTATGGAAGATTTTACGGAAGGATCTTGGTTGGCAGCTTACAAAATCCACTTCTTGCATGGGTTGAAGCCGAACGACCACCGCACAGATTCGTTGTGTGAGGCCAAGAACAAATTGCTGCATCTCGCAATGAAATTCAGTTTTTTAGGGATGAGACACATTTCTAGTTGAATGGCAACGTTACTAAGCAAAACTACCGCGTTTGGAATAATGAGCAACCACAGGCGGTTGTTCAAACACATTTGACTCCGTATAAGGTTGTTGCGGTATTTATTCCGGTGGAATCATTGGTCCACATGTCTTCAAAAGTGCTGATGGGAATAACATTACAATCAATGGTGATCGCAATAAAGTTTCTTCTAAATTATTGTTTTTTAGGCTCCGGCCCCGATTAGATATTCATTATATGTTTTTATACGCAAAAACATTCCCGAATTGAATTTTCACGGTTATCGTTCGTCCTAACGTCTGCGTAAGTTCGTCATATGAGTTTGCAATAACACTTTCAAGTGGTATATCGTATAAGCACGTTTCTTCAGAATTTAGGAGAATTGTATATTCATAATTCAGATTCTAAATGCAAAGAAGTAATCCTTCCCGGAAAGTTTGTTTTGTTGACACAAAAGTTGACATTTTGGAGCACAGAAAAATTATGTTGTTTACACTCTACAGAAATAAAGGATACTGGAAAAGGTAGCCTAATAATTTGGCTTCAAAATGAAGTTGGTTACAATATTGTCCAATTCGTTTCATGGCAATGACGCCATCTCTAGCAAGTCAATTAAAATTTTCTTGGACAAGTAAAAGCTGCATTTAATTTATGTGTCACTTGTTTCAGTATATCCAACGTCTCCATACTATTTAGTAGCATTTGACTGACACGCAGCTACACAATTCTAGAAGTTTTTGGTAGATCAATTAATCAGTGATCAGCGAAGACTCATGGGTGCGGAAGTTCTGATCAAATTAGTCGAATACCTCGAAAGTGAATTTGTATTTTAGAAAGAAAGGTGGAAAGAGCTCAAGCTGACGAGAAGCGGCAGGGACGCGTGTTCGAAACCAGCTTGAGCTCTTTCCACCTATCTTTCTAAGACGCCGTTACTGTTTTAAGTGAAACACTGTTAATTTGAAATATTTTGAAGTTAAGCGCAGTTAGTGTGAAATATTTGAAGATCAAATTAAAAAAGTTTCCCGGAATAGGATCCAAAACGAAATCATATGTTTAAGTCGGAATTCATATCCTCATCGGAATATAGGACCACAACTTAAAATATGTCACCGGACAGTAAGTTGGGTTCGAAAACGCCGGAATTTTATAAGCTACAAAAATATTGATAGTCGGCCAACTGTGGTGTCTGTTTGGTTCGTGGAACGCTTAATAACCACAAAGGGTATATGAACACCTTAACTTGCTGCAGAGGCACTCAATAAGGATGTCAGCGATTGAACAGTAAGAAGAGCCTCGCATAGAATTGGCTTTTATGTCCACAAGAAAGAAGAAGAAACCTGTGTTATCAAAAAAAAAAAAATATAAAAGCGAGGTCAAAGTTGAGAGTGTTATGAGGGGGGAGACCAGAACCGAAATCAATCGTTTCCAGTCAGACAGGAAGGAATATTTTCGGCATCAACCAACTGAGAAGATTCAGAAGCATCAGGTCAAACAAACAGTGAAGCAATGTGAATGACATTTGATGATGTGGGGATGCTTTACATGGTGGAACCTTGGCAAATTAGTGGAAATCGAAAGCATGAAATGAACAGTATCTGGGCATTTTGTGTGAAAATTTATCAGATGTCCTCGAAGTATTCGCCTATCTAGCTGATAGGCCTTAAAAAACTAACTTTTCAACAGGATCGATATCCCAAACACACTACAATGTGGTCAAAAAATGGCCTACTGATCAATCATTTCACACAATGGACAGGCTCACATAAAGTCTGGACTTAAAACCGATTGAGGATCTCTGGGCGAATGTGAAAAACATGCTGTCATATATAAGCAATAAACACCTCTTAACAGTATTATGTTTGCGCCAACCTATATCTATCTAGAGATGGCGCTGAATAAGGGACTATATCTTTATCAACTTTGGAAAACTTTTTATTCCCAAATTTAAAAAATATATATGTAAGTCAAATATGAGAAAATCTTCCAAGAATTTATGAATTTTCTGAAAGTTGCAAAGATTCGAGTTAACGAATGGAAAACTTTCTTTAATCGTTTTAGCGCTTCCCGATACCCCATTTTTTCAAACAGTATTTGACAGACATGTGTCTTGCCACAACTGATAACAAAAATGAAATCATGAGCTGAGACTGACACTGTAATTGTAATAACTTAAAACCCATCTTACGTAGTACAAGTGGATCCGCTAAAGTAAGGATTTACTATGATAGAGTTTATGTGATACTTTAGAGTTACTCTGTCTATAACGACAATAATGTTAAAGTATTTTCAAAGCACAGTCGAAAAAATGGAGTCAAAACTGACGGTTGAATACTCTTTCGTATTTTTGATTTTGAGCAGGAGCGCGCCTGATGGTGATTGTTGATAATTATGCACGGGGTGAAACTTGAATAAATTTCAGAACCAGGTAGAGCAATGAACGGTATAAAGTGATCGTCGCGAACCACTTACAATCATAACGTAAACACATAACAGCGAAAATACCTCCAACAATCCACGGCTTCCGATTAATACCAAATAAGAATTTTGTTTATCTCGATAAGTCTTTCTCTGTCTGCTAGAAGCCACTGGGGAGTGCATACGTTATGTTATAGTTTGTTAAATATATGCCAAATTGGTTCGCGAAATTTATGGAAAGCCGCTAAATTGAGACGGACCAGAGGCTTATGGTAAGGCTTGCGGAAGAAGAGGCGAGAAAAGCGAACTCACCCTTATACTCTCGCTATTTTATCACCAAAATATGGAGTGAGGGAAGAAATAGCCATAGCTTAATTCGAAATTGATTCGAGATTGATTGTCCGCTGATATTGTTCTTTCTACCTTCTTTTGCGATTGGCGAAATATTTTGCTCAAGGATTTGTTTCGTTCGCGAGATAAAATCAATGCTGCTTAACCAGTACTGATACAAGAGATCATCCTCATCAATCGGGATATCACCCCTCTCACTGCTCTCTAAACCACCAGCGCTGGAATGACATTGATGCTCCTTCTTTTTCTTCCTGATTGTGCTCCAACACGTGTCCTTCATTTTTCGGGATTTTTCCCCCTCTTTTGATTTTCAAATTCCGGTGTTGGTTGGTTTTTTTTTCATTTAGATCATTTAGTCCTTTATGTTGAGTTACAGGAGAACATATGTCCACATGTTTGTACTTTACTATTGTGATAGAGGTTTATAAATGGTTGAAGTCAATTGATATTTTGCTACAGTTGTTGATAGTCATCCGATTAATTTTTGTGGAGTAACTTTAATGGATACTTTTGTTCTTTATTAGCTTCCGTTTAATCTATTGTTCTATAAGTCTCTATTACGTTTTATTCGGTTAATTTACGCTTAAGGTACAATCTGAGTAAATTCAAAGTTACTGCTCCTTGGCTAAGAAATATGTAGATTTTGGTTGCTTTATCGCTTTCCGAGAATTGCCCTACATATTCTCTGTTGAAAACACAACTCAACCCACAACTCAACGGTTACTATGAGACCATTGTTGTGTTACGATTGCTTTTATATTTACGTGGTTTATATTTTATTATTTGAATAAATGAACCTTTTGATAAGAAATGGTTTGCTTGTATAATTCTGCTCGTACGTCTTAAGCAAATCCTTCTTGTCTGTATTGATTTTAAACGTTCTCGGGTTTGATTTACCTAAAAAAAAAATTGGCAAATCTTTCAGCTACCAACATTAAGTAGATCCTGGACAAGTTGCATTTGCCATAAATATAAAATGAAATCGAACTCCCAATTTTATTGAATGCTATCACAAAGACAATAACAATCCCTGGTTGGTAGTTGCCAACGGTAAGATCCCAACCATTAATTCAAATTTGTGGTAGTTTGAAATTTTACTATCAGAAATCCCACAAAGGCATCAAGCAAGAACAACATCACATAAAATCCTTACCTTCCAGTGAAATGTCCATGACATTGGCAACGTTTCATATTATTGTTGGCCGGAATGCATTTACCATTCGATTGACAAGGATTTGGCTCGCATGATTCCACCAAGTCGTCGCCTGATGCCAGCTTCAATTTGTAGTTAACATCTACAGAGGATAGAAGAGAGGCAACGAATAAAGCACAAGGATCTTGATTGAATTAAGAGATTTGAATGGCTGTGGTCCTTTTTATCGGATCGCCATGACACTTGATTTGCCCTGGATGTTTTGGCTCAGTGCCCGATGATTGACTTACCTGGTTGAATGTGAACCGTTGCATTCAAGCCAATGTATGATTGCTTTGTCGTCCGTTGTCGTATGTGCAATGTGTTCAGGTACGATGTTATGTAAATCGGTGCATGTTGAGGCTCCGCCAGTCCTGATTTTCGTTTCAAGGCTGGCTGTGATGAAGGCAAGTCGTCGATTGAACTATCGGAAGGCTCTTGGTGTTTACATAATTGCCATCGCGTTCCATTATTGTCGGCATAGTTGTCGTAAATCTTAATTGTTCCGCCATGACATGGTAGTTTGAAAAAATCAGGAATGGTTGAAAGATTTTTTTTTCGTTATTGACATATATTGAAATAAAATGTGAAATGAGGAATTTCTAATAACGCGTTTTTTTAATTAACGAAAGGATCTTTCGCATCTCTGCAAACAAAAAGCATGATCCTTATGATGACATGCCTTTTTTACTCCTAAAATTATCAAAATGCACATCCTCAAGGCGTCAACTTCGAGTGTGAGAAATTCCAAAGCAACAATCGCTAACGTATTATCGTTAGAAGTTTTAAAATTCCACCAGAGAATATTTATACCAAAGCGTCGACACGTAGTGTAATTTACAAAATATGACATGGAACAACTCAGTGGAGGTTCCCCATTTTTTAGTAATCGCAAGGACTTGTGTTCCTAATTTTTGGTTAATTCTTGTTCATGTTCTTTAGAAGAAATAGTACTTCTATATTTTGTTTGTAACGAAAACACCTAGCGCTAAAAATTATCTTTTTTTTATTGGAAAAATTATTGGCAAGCAATCATAAAACAAAAATAAAGAAAAACAGATTCCTTTTTAATGACGCTACGGGCCATTGGGATTCTTTTTGAAACGTCATGTTGAGTTTCTCTCACTTATCAGATAGCACATACATCTTTAATTACTTCCTATCTCTGCCTTTTTTTTGCATATTTTAACAACTTAAAATGAGGGCAGATTGCATTGCCGTCAGTTTTTTTTGATTCCGAAAATGTGCTTGAAGGGAATAGATCGATGATAAGGAAGTCTTCGGTATAAACAGACCAGAAGTTTTGTGACATTGATCTTCTGCAAAGTGTATCTGATGTAGTGCAAAGAATAAACGTCACCATTGAGGTTTCATTATTTGTTATTAGATATTTAATGTTACATACTGCTAATCACAAAGGTATTAAGCCATTGAATGCACCTGAGCTATCTTTTCAATTATTTAAAAGAGTTAAACCCAGTAATATTAGGAAGGTTTGATAAGCACGTTGTCAAAAAAATCTACGTTCATGTAAAGAATATGTAGAATTCGACTGAAAATGACAAAAAAAACTGTATAGATCTTTTTGACAAGACATTTTTGACATTAAACACATTTAATTAAGAAAAATGAACAAAGTTCTTATAACATGAAAGTTTTCATTTAATTGACATTTGAATACTATAAACGAAAAAAAATCTAGTAATACTTGCTACACAAGTCAACGTACGACTGTTTCATTAAATAAGTATAAAGGGTGCAGTTAGGTTGAAACGGTGCAGTTTAATTAAACAATTAAACTGCAATAGGACGGCATTATCCGGTATAGTGAATATTGCAATTGGCGATGTACAAATTTTGGTGAAATGAGTTGAAAAAGCTTTTCAACTCTTTTCAAAGCTTGCAGCTTTTCTGATGAAAACAAAAATAAATATTTGGAAAATATCGCAAATGCGGTGGAAACACGTCACCTCACGTCATCATTTGGTTTCTCAAAGCAGTTATAAAGCAATTACATCCGAATTTTTGAAAAATGGTCTAGCCATGTTACCATCGTTAGTGTTGTCGAGTTCTTGTTTTGGTTGGTCTTTATCTAACTGGACTTTGAATTCTTTTTGAACTGGGATGGAATTCTTTTTGAATCTTTGCCTTATTCAAACTAAATGCTTGTCGATCTTCCTCAGTTGTCAAAGTTTTTTTTTTCGTTCTTTTAAAGTTAGTCTATATGCGATGCTTAGGAGAATTTCAAAAGTCCCAATCCATCCATGTAAAGTTGCCAAACCAAAACTCTAATTTTCTTCTGAGTTTAGTGGGAGTGAGCTACTCGGATCTTGAACTACTTTTCGAGTTGTTTTGCATATGTAGCATGTCTGAGTTGAATTTTTGCTTGTCAATATGTTGCATGCTACATGCTACACATCCAGCATAGTTAACGCGAGATTATGTATGTTGCATATTTCCTTTTCTTCGACATTAACTTTGGAACGTGTTAAGACTTGAGTTTCTTGTTTAATCAGTTCTGTTTCAGAATAAATTGTAGAGGCCGTTCCTTTTTGAAACATAAATCAAATGGGGCAATAATATCTAGTTGACCTGGGCAATTTCGTGAAATTTTTAATATACGGCCAAGATAATGCACATGGAAAGTCTTAGCATTGGAAAATTGCAAATATGCAATATGAAAAGTCTTATTGTAGCATCTGAAAATGCTACCGAAACATAAGTGCTCAATTTGCCGAAATTAAAAGAAAAATCAAAAAAGGAACACATCTCAATCGAATGTATTTCGGATACTCGAAAAATAACAAGAAACAACCGATAAAGTACTGCATTCAACGTGTATGCTCATTTGCAAACATAGAAAAATTAAGTTCAAACAAGGAGCGAAGAAACTAAATCAATTGAATCCAAAACAATTCTAGAGCAAAAATCGAACGATATAAAGGGAAGTCCGATAGGACTTCGGACGACACAGCTGAAAAAGTGCGGAATAAACGTTCAAGACTTAAGTTGGCGAAAATTTTGTTTTCTTGAAAAAATTAATAAACATTTGACGGTAGTGTCTCAACAACAGCAAAGGAACTCACTGTCTAGTTTTGATTGAAGACCTTAGCAGGCACTCCTTTTTTTTGTGAGTTGTCGGAATTGTGTTACGTTAGTAATACAATCATATACTCAGGCACTTTCCCCTTTTTATTTGTTAGTAATAAGTTTGATTATGATGAGACCAGAGAATCCGGCTCATCCTTCATGCGTTCCTGTCATTTCAACCCAAACTTATCTGTGTTCAACTGAATTCGGTCTTAGTTTCTTTTTGGATCCTAAACTGGAACCAAGGAGGCAGCCTAAGCCTCCCGGAGACAATGTTAGAAATAATGCGGCTACATTAGTTTTTAGGGGGGCAAAGGGAAAATTAACATTACGTCAGGTGCCAATAAATTGAAAATTTTGGTCTCAATTGTTCACGTTAAACGTTATAAACTTAATATTGAGAAAGGTGGAAAGAACTCAAGCTGGTTTCGAATACGTGTCCCTCCCGCTTCTCATCAGGTGCCAACTCACAGGCCGGGACGCATCGATTGGCACTACTTCTGAAAAAAAAAGTTATAAACTTGTTGCGAAAGATAAAAGACTTTGGAGTAAGTTGGGTTGTAAGTATACTGACTTCTTACTCACACATTGGTGAAATAATATGAAGAAGACCAGAGGTCCACTTCACAATGAAAAGACTGGTCCTAAAACCTGAGTACGTAACTTGATACGGAATACAAGTGTGGTGACCGCGACAACATAAAACCTCTGTAAAAGATCTAGATAAGGTTCAATGGATGGTCCAGTTGATCCGACAGGTGCACCTTATACCTTTCGATGAAAATTTTGGACAGCCCTACGAGTTATAAGTGTTGGAATAAAAGCCAAATAGAGGCTATCTTACTGTTCCCAGGCAATACAACTGCACACCCTGAAACAAATTAATAGATAGATTGAAGCCAATGTCATTTTTGGCACAGATAAGATTGACCATTCAAAGATTATAAATTTATGGGTACCATCGAGAATATGAAAATATTTTCATCATTATTATAATCAGTAGAATGTTTTATTGTATTTCCTCTGCCCCCTACTTCCATCGCGACCCTGCGATGGAAGTGGATTGATTTCGCTGTAAAATATGTATTCATAAATTCCCATGTCAACTTGTTGCTTCAATATGGGGTGTGGCAGTTCACATAGCCTTCGAGTTGTTGTATTTAGTAATTCCAGCAATGGCAAGTCAGTCATATATTCGGTAATTGTTATATTTTCTTCCGGAAAACAAGCTGTTTCGGCATGTTGTAATCTGTAGTAGGGAGGATATTAATCATGGCCTACTTCGTCCGCAGTCGTTACGTTTAATTGCAGTCGAAAAATGGAGGCCAAAGCTTCTTCAGGGGAAAAACGTCAAATGTTGGTAGAGGTTGACTTTCTTGTAGAAAAAGATGGCTGTTGAGAAGTAAATGCCTCTTTCACAACTTTGGAAGCACCATGCTTACCAGAAAAATAAAGCTGGTGCTGTGCAGCGAAAATCAATTTTTCACATTCTACCTTCAATGACTTGCTGACTTTTCTTTCATTTTTGTTTTCTCACTGGAACAATCGAAAAGTTTTTCAGGACGTCCTGAACGTTGACAATAAGGTTTGATAACTGAAATACTAAAATGCAAGTCATCTGAATCAAACCAAATAGAGTATTTATTGAAAAAATCTTCCAGTTTTCTATGACATTTGTCCCACCTTTCCGAAATTTTGTAGGAAAGACGGGAAATTCTAATTCACATAGGCTCAATCTCCACATCTTTTTGATTATTAATACGAGCGGAAGTAGGAATAAATTTCAGCAAGTGGTCTTGGCAGTTTTTTTTGGGGAAACTCAACCCACTCTTCAAAAAATTTTCTCCTCGTGATTCTGAGTTTTGGGTCTTAATAAATTATGTATCACCCAAAACGCAAGAAATCGCAGAAATTCTTTGCAACATTTAAAGACAAGAAGGATTGATGAAACAAATCCTTGGGGTAACTTGGGTGTTATATAGTTTTTCGTTATTGAGTAGGGGCATACATTTACAAATTGCTAAATTAACTGTACAGGTAGATTGCAATGTATATTCGATAACTAGTGCGGAAATATAATGTCTTACCTGTCTCAGCAATGTCCATTGTTAAATAAAAGCAGAATGACTTTGCGGTACACACACCTTGAACATAATAAATGGCCATCGAATAAAGATATTCCCACTGTCGGTTATCAGGCACTTGTGTGAACAGGAATGATTCCCCCATTTACTATTTATTTGTAAACATGGTATGGCGGTAAATATTAGTATAAAGCGTCTTAAAAAAAGGTGAAGCACTCGGAAATTCCAAACTATTGACTTGATTTTTGTCCAGAAAAAACTTTTTGTCGAAGGTTTGCGTTTCGAAACTTTATAAATGAAAATTTATATTGTAATGAACCTTTTGATCTATTTTCGCCAGGATTTTTGGTGTTTTGCTTTTTTATAGGTTCCCTATATCGTATCCTTTTCCAACAAGCAATATTTGTAGCACAGCCTTCAGTAAAAGATATTTTACGATTTTTTGAATGCAACACGCAAAGATTTGAGCAAATAAGAAAAATTTTTCGTGAGGATCTCATTTTAGCGATTCATGCGTTTAAGATCACTGACCCTTCAGGATCATTGACAGATTTCAAGAAGATGAGTATAAAAATCGTCTGCAAGTTGGTCGCAGTTTATTGTGACGTGTTCGGGAAAAAAGGTTACGCGCCACTGTAGTCCTGGTAAAGAAAAAAAGATGGAAGCACTAGGTTTTGTGTCGACTACAGGCAGCTCATCGATGTCACGAAAAAAGACAACTACTTACTTCCGCGCATCGACGACATTATGGATACAATGGCGGATTCGAAGTGGTTTTCTACTCTCGACTTAAAGATTGGATACTGGCAGGTTGAAATCGATAAGATTGACAGAGAGAAAACTGCATTCTCAGTGGGTACTGGATTGTGTCAATTCGTAGTGATACCATTTGGGCTTTGCAATGCTCCAGCAACATTCGAACGCCTCATGGAATGTGTAATCCGCGGGCTGAGCTGGAAAACGTGCTTGGTATATCTCGATGACATCATTATCATAGGGAGGACGTTTGACGAACATGTGCGCAACTTGGAAGAGGTGTTCTCAAGGCTACGACGGGCCAACTTGAAGCTGAGTCCAAAGAAGTGCACATGTTTCACAGCTGAGGTAAAGTACCTAGGACATGTTGTATCGGCAAAAGGTGTTAAAACGGACCCTGAGAAAATAGAAGCTGTGAGAAGTTGGCCGAAACCTAATAACAAACGACAACTTCGAAGTTTCCTTGGACCTATTATCGCCGATTTGTTAAAGACTTTGCAAAAAAAAACGAAGTGTCTCCAGCAGCTCACGGTAAAGAATCGTCCCTTTATCTGGAATGAGCAGTGTGAAAAAACCTTCAAGATATTGAAGAATAAACTCTGTGAATCGCCGGTTCAAGCATATCCCAAGCCTGGAAGAATGTTCGTAGTAGATACCGATGAGAGTAACAACGGGCTTAAAGGAGGGTCAAAGGAGTACTGAAGGAGATGCATGAAGGCACATCGGGAGGTCACCTTGGGGTGAACAAGATCCTGACAAAGGTGCGATAAAGGTCCTACCGGCTCCACGCTCGAGAGGGTCTACCCAATTCCTAACCAGGAAGCAACTACTGTAGCGGAGCAAATCGTTTCTCAGTGGGTTAGAAGATATGGCGTACCTCATGAACTACATTCAGACCAAGGCAGAAACTTCGAGGCACAAGTTTTTGCCGTAATGTGTAAGCCGCTGGGTATACGGAAAACACAGACAACGCCACTTCACCCTCAGTCCGATGGAATCGTCGAACGTTTCAATGATACGCTTAATACACGTTTGGCCAAGATAGTGGATGAAAATCAGAGAGATTGGGATCGACGCATTCCATTATTTTTGATGGCATACCGAACTGCGGAACATGCATCTACAGGAGAAGCACCCGCGAATGTCATCTTTGGAAAAATGATTCGTCTACCAGCTGATGTAAAGTTTGGGACACCCCCTGAGAAGCCCAAAACCATTTCGGAGTGTACAAGCGACTTAAGGCAACGGCTGAATCAGATGCTGATAGTGCGGAAGCACTAGATATGACTTAATGGCAAACTCATCTGGTTTCCAGCCAGATGACTTGGTGTGGCTATATAACCCCCGGCGTCAGAAAGGCAGATCTCCGAAGCTACAGCCGAATTGAGAAGGACCCTATAGAATCATCAAACGAATCAACGAAGTGGTATACCGGAAACAGGAACACCAGAAACATAGGGCAAAAATGAAAATTGTGCATCTGAACCGCCTTGCCCCGTATTCTCAGCAGGAAGACGCGGAGATAGCTAATGTGCCACTTTTTCGAAAAAAGATATAAGGCGGGGATAGTGTGACGTGTTCGGGAAAAAAGGTTACGCGCCACTGTAGTCGTCTCAAACGAAAAGTCGTAAACAAGTTTACAACTCCCAATACATCGATAGTTCTTGAAAGCGTAAACATAAACACGTTTCGTGCATTGTGCACGAATCGAATGTGCAAATCCCGGTGCAAGCGACTCAGCGCGTAAACACGAGAACAATCTACATGGAAGATTCTGGGATGGTTGGTAGTTGTATAAAAGCGACTACGGCGAGCGACGAGGAGAGTATTGCGAATGAATTGAAGTAGCGAGCGACAGTGCGGTAAAGGAGTTACAAAGCAAGAAAAAGTGATTATAAAAGTGATTGATGAATTAATGTGATTAAGGTAAAGGTGAACTTATAAAATTTAAATAGTGATTTATTTATTTAGAACAATTGTAAAGTGTTAGTGAAATTTCAACAATAAAATTTCAAGCACCTTATTTTAAAATTATTCGCGTGTGTTTTATTCATTATTGCAAATATTCGCGAAGAGCAAACAGGTGGCGCACCTGGCAAAACGCAACGTTTGGAAACTTTGAGGGAAAATTAAATGTAGGGAAATATTAATAAAATCATTTGCCCTCTATCTGAAATTTTCTAGTTTCGCACTAAGTGCACAAACATTTGATTTAAAAGCATTATTAGACAACCAGCCCTTGTTCTACCCATTGCCTGAAGCATTACTTTCGCCAATGATTTTCTTAAGCAGGCTGCTTTTTCCGAGTTAATTGCTTGGTAAAGTATCAAGTTTTCTATTTCTAACCTAATCTAATAATAAATTAAAAGATTAATACAATGAATGATTCATCGTATCACAACGTCATGTTTTCTGCTCCTACGTCAAACTCAATCAACGTAGTTAGCGAAAAAGGATGAGAATGTTTTCGCCGTAACTTGAGTATGCGGGACGTTCGTTGACTTCAAACGTAGTTCAATGACGAGGAGCGGACAACAAACACATCATAAGCTCAAGCTTTTCCCGTGGATACTTAACTCAAGTGTAACATCCTTCGTATCCGATCAGAATACTATTACCCAAGTATACTAGCATTACCACTAGGTCAATACTCTCGGAAGCACTTCCGTGCTGCTCGACAACTCAACCAACTTCAGTCTAAGTTATATTGATGGCATTCGCTTCCAATTCATAGCCGAAACCATTAATCAATGTAGTTGTTATCTAAGGCACGATGCAGGATATCATGCTGTCGGAAGGAGATAAAGTTAGATGGCGACCTGACTACGTTGATTCTAAGAAGAGTTATTGAACCTCAACAATTTATTGAACGTTACACTCGGTTGCGGCCGTAGTACATAAAGTGAGTAAGGATAACCTGGCAAATGTACGATTTTTATTTACAGGAAACCAATTTGTATGCAGAAAGGAATTTCATGGGGATAGTCAAGATGGAAACCTCAAGTGAGGTTGGCGGCAAATAAATCGACCTGTTTGGGTGCAGAAATGTTTCGCCTCGTTTTTATTGCCACAAGGACTGCTTATTTTAGGCGGTGTACCTTACGGGTAATAATCTGAAATCTCCTAGCATCAATATTTATGTTAGAAGAATTTAGAAAAATTTTCGTAGATTTGTTTTTTTTGAAATGTATAATCAGGCCATAAATTTTATGGGACGTGAAACGAGAACATCTGCTTATTATCTGCTTTACCCAGAATTGTGAACGCAATGGCCTCGCGATCTGAAACATGGCCGCTTAAGCTTAAAAGTACATTGAGCTGGCGAGTCGATATTTTAACTAGATTTCCTTGCGACATTTTGAAAATGCTATATTTATTATGAATGAATGTCAAATATGCAATTTATCTTCATAAGCTATACCTCAAGTTACTGAAAGGAATCAACCAGTAAGTTGAAATAGTCCTTTGTGAGTCTGATTTGATAATTTTTAGATCTTATTTAACGTTTCATATTGATGTTACATAACTGTTTGTATAATTTGGCTGCTAAGATTTCTAAGGTCATTTCCAATAATAGCGGACAACTATAACGTCCTTTTTTGTGTGGTTTAAGATTCAGATTAAGGTTCATATAAAGACAGGTTCAAGGCAAGATATATCTATCCCTTTTGTTTTAGAATCCCTTTTGGTTAGTATCCCTTTTGGTTTAGAAGAAATATTTATGACTGTTTAAGTATCGACGTTGGGCCCGTGAGGGCGTGGCGGCTTGACAAGTTGTCAGATTTACCCCTTCCCCGCGCAAGAAAGACTGTTGCTCGTCAGTAGCTAAGAGTTTCGGTGCGCCGACGCCATTGAGGGTGATAGTAGTTCCGGCATATACAATTTCAATAAGTTATGTCGATCTGAAACTACCACGTGGCCTCTCAGGCCCGATGTCAATGCTAACGTGGGTTTTTTTTGTTTGAACTACGGTCAAAATAAAGTTCTCAATTGCACTAATCTTAAGAGTGGTGTACGAATGGCGAATGGATGTCCCTGGGATTTCAAGTGGGGTTGATCATGATTTTCCTACAGATGAACTACGCTTTTCAGAAATCAGCGATCAGAATACAGGTAGGTACTGATACTGATCTATTTGATGAAGAGGGCACAAACCAACCTCGAATGGAAAATATCTCCGAATCCTCGTGGGAAGTCGAAGACGCACCGTTATTCAGGCTTAGTTATCTTAATAAAAAATTGTTCCCTTAATAATTTATATTTATTAAACGAAAATAAAAATAAGGGGTCGAAAACTGCTCTTAACCGCTCTTCAGCCAGGATATCACAACATATCATTATTTTACGTCCTAATTGTTCTAATATTTTACTTCTAATTTGACAGAAAGTGGTAAAAAGGTTTGGTACAATAAAGTACGGACAAAATAAAGTATACTGTATCAAATCATTTACAAATGTACTCATATCTCAGCAGGATTATCATATTCAATACAGCTTTGATCAAACCAACTGATTATTTTCATACACAAAATTTATTGCCTAAATTATTTCAGATTCTGCTATTTACTTACTTTGGAATTGTGTGGAAAAAATCTATGATTTCTTTTTAGAATAAAGTTCATACTACAGAAAAAAATATCAAAAATATTATCAGAGATCTTATCATAAAAATCAAGCGCTTAGCCAAGTCAATCAGAGTTAACCAATGTTAACGTCTTTCATTTCCAGTAGTTTTAGCAATGTTAATTTAATATCAAAGTCAAATATCGTGTTATAAAACATTTTTCTTTAATTTAATTTATTTTAAGGCACAATGTAGAGCATAATTTACAAATACTATGACATTGTCCTAAAAAGTCCCAAGATTTTTGAATATGTGGCACCACTACAAAATAAACATGACATTACAAGAGGTTCATCGGTCACTAGTTTATGTATGATGTTCCATGACGTTTCGTGTATTCATTTACGAGCTACAGTCGTTTGAGTCACGCTCCTTTCGCCTTTGTCAACAAAATGGAAAAACAGTTACATCGCGTTTTGTACAAACATTGTATTTTGATGGGGAAAACTTCTGAACATTCATTGCGATGATTGAAGAAATGTTATCCAACATCTGCTTCTTTGAGAACAACAGTTTATCGGTGGTTTAGTGAATTTAAAATGGGTTATAAAGCAACGAAGATACTCGCACAGGAAGGCCAAAAGAGGCTGCGAATGCGCAAATCGTAAAGTAAGTGCATCAAATTGTCTTGAATGATCGGAATGAGAAGTTGCGTGAGTTAGGTGAGGCGGTGGGCATCTCAAAAAAATGGGCAGGATACCGTTTGCAAGATATTTCGGATTTGAAAAATCTATCGGTACGATGGGTGTCGCATTTGATGGCCGTCAAAATAGCAAAAAGCTGCTGCATGGATAGCTCAAAATGCATCTCACTGCAAGTCAGCAAATATTCGGAGAACGCTTCCTCTTAGTAGAGCGACAGTGTACTTTGATGCATTTAAATCAGAAAATGACGCCTGATTTTCATCATTAGCTTCTCTAAATTTTCCAACGTGCTGTTGTAGTCTTACAGGTTTGCTGTCATACTTATATCGTCTTTATAATTGATACTAAAAACTGTGTTAAAAATTATATTGGAATAAATTAATACAGTGAGGGCACATTGAGCCCATCAATGCACCTCATATATTGCACTACCAAACTAAAACGAAATATAGTTTCAAGAAACAAGTTGTAATGTCGAAACTGTCTTATTTATTTATAAAATGGACGATATCCATTATAGTTTATACCCTAACTTACCTTCCTATATATAAATCTTTACAAAATGCCACAGAAGATAGCTTAAAGACTTCCATATTTCACGTTTTTTTAGTTGACTGCACTAAGAACAAGTTCAATATTGTCAAATGCCGGACAACCGGCTGGATTCAAAAACATGAAAGTCATCTGGTAAGTCGGAATTTTTATTGTTTATAGATTGTCATAGTAGACTGTCGCACAGGAAAATAACGAAAAAGTATACAGTGAACTTTTCTTCAGCTCGAAAAATCAGACAGAAATATCAAGAAAGCGATTCAGGGATCGCAAAACATGTCGGTGAACTCAAACGCCCAACAACACGGAACTTGAAAATATCTTCGTGCTGCCAATTGATAATGTGAGTGCTTGTTAGTGGCTAAACTATGGCACCGGACAGTTGCTAAATTAAGATGTTATTTATGTTGATAGTTACCCGACTAATTATTGTTAAAACCAGTCAGTATATATTCCCTGTTAGCGCACAAATGAACATAGACAGAGGATACAAATGTCAAATTATACGTATCCTATCTAACAGCCAAGCAGTCTTAAAAGCGCTTGAATTTCTGGGGATAACATCGAAAAAGTTTTAGATTGTGGTGATACACTCAAGAAATTGAGTCTGGCTAATATGTTTACCCCAGAAAGGGTGTCAGGACACGCAGGTGATGAGGGTAATGAGCAGACGACAAAAGGAGCTTCGGCAGCGTTCTTCCGTACCTTTCAGTAAACTGAAGTGAATTCGATTTATAGGGAAGTAAAGGAGCATAAAATTCCGCCATATACGGTCACAAGCCAGGTTAGGAAGGAGGAGGGATCCCCTTATTTCTCCGAATCTTCAGCTTCCATTATTCCTCATCCCGAACACCACCAATAAATGGTATCAAATAGTCTGAGCGTCACATATTGGGTTTAGAAAAAGGATTACGGCATTGTCTTCTGGAATTTCAGATCACTGAATACCCCTGGCGTTGCTAAGGAGATTGTTCAACAGGCCAGCTTATATAAATTAAAAATATACCTATACTATAATATATGTTTAGGTTTACCAATCCAGGAAACGAACCGGGCTGGAAGAAATATTGTAGATATGATATCGCAAACAATATTCAAAAGTGGAAAGGCCGCTGAAAACCGAATATTTGGAGTGGCCTTCATTGTGTATAGAGGGTTCACATTGCATGTTATTGACTTAAAGGATGACGCAGTCCAGTAAAAATACCTAAAATACTCAAAGTATCACAATTGGCAGATACGGTATCGAAAAAGTGGGAGAATTTGTGAATATTTGGCGCCTATATTCACAAATTCTTCCACTTTTTCGATACCGTATCTAATAATGAAAAGCGCTAATGAAAGTGACGAAAAACGCTGAAGAGTACAGCCCGTAAATAAAACCTTTCATTCAGTTCTCACAATAATGAAGACTAGCTACAAACACAGGAATACAAAGCTCAAAGTAGAAAAATCTGTGATATGTTGTATGGGTGTGAGCCATGGACCCTATTTGCATCCGCAAATGTATTAAAAGCCTTTGAGATATGGGTCCTGAGGCGGATAATCGTAGCGAAGCTATACCAGGACCAATGACGAATTCAGTACAACCATGAGCTATATGAATTTTTTGACGAGCCGGAGGTCTGCGGAAGCTGGGCATATGAATATTACGGACGAACAACCGAAACCCAAAAATGTATTTGTTGGGAGAACTGAAGAACCCATGGGAAAACCAAAGAATCGCTGGTCTGACTCAGTTGACGAAGACAGTTGATCGCTGCTCGGATTTCAAAATTTTTTGATTTGAGGCAGTTGGAGGTGCTTGTTGCAGGAAGCGAAAGCCTGAGAGGAGTTGTAGTACTACAAATAAGAAGAACCGGATATGAAGAAAGGGAATACAAAAGACAGTGCAGTGTACTTCAAGGAATCGAGTTCTTCTTAAATGAATTTGACGAGAAGAATTTGGAAGTGAGCATCGTAATGAACAAGAGATAGGGAAGGGTCTTTACTGGAGTCCATATATACAAGAAAAATGAGTTTGAAAATGGACTTTGATTCCAGATTCTGCTATCTTGCAGAGTGGCATCAGTTCACCTGCTAGCACAGGTTCAGCTGTCCCACAGGAGAAGATAAAATGTAAGAATATAATCCAGTATCGAAGAGGAATTTCATTAATTCATGGGTATTAATCATTTATCAAGGCAGAGCGTCGTAGAACTACACTCTGTAAAGGCTTCTCAACATAAGTCCGTTAATGCACAAGCCTGATGAAGCGGTGTCATAGATCCTTAAAAGCAACATTAAAGTGTCACGAAAATGCAAATTGGATAAAGGAATTTGTTCAGCCATTATGGTTCAGCTTGCAAGGATGACTTGAAATTCCCAGCCGTGTAAATCTGGAGGATTTTCAAACGATGATAAACCAAACAACGGCAAAGAAAATTTTAAGAATCATTGGGATTGGGAAAATTTTCTTTTTTTCTGGGCCTTGCTTCTCAATTTTCTGATATTGGTACAATTTGCATAATGCAGAAATAATGTAGACAAACTAATGAATAACCTTGGTGTTGAAGCTCACAAAAAAAAAATTTGAAGCTCACAAAAGCTGAAAAATTCACTCAGCTTAAGAAGGATTCTAACCGTAGATGTAGTAGACGCCGTTCTTGATAATTAAGATAATCGATTTGAATTATGGGGATGCAAACTAATATTTAATTAATTATTTACGACGCATTTCACAAAAGCTTAGCGAATCACTATTTAATGTGTGTTAGCATCGCTCCCATATTGATAGTTACACTACTCAGTTCAAGATATAATCCCTGGTATTTGGGTGTTCACAGTGAATAATTAATATGATTAACACGTTTCCACACACTAATTATAATTGTCGACGCTGGCTACGATCCATGTATAACGTGTTCTCCTTGAGACAAAAACTAGGAATTCGCATCGAAAGCGTATTTCTTCTCATTATAACTAAATTACCTCGAGAATCGTCTGGTCCGGACAACCGTTTTGCGAGAATTCCACTCCATAGAGCTCAAGAAGGATGACTTCACCTAAAGGAGCCATCAAGTGCTGGGTATATTCCACATTTCCTGGAATCACTTGCGGATAGTTGAGATGATAGATGAGTCCTGTAGCGTTGCTGTTGAGATGAATCACGCGTTCAACGTTTGATGAACCCACTGTCGTTGCGAGTAAAATGGAATAGAATGAATGAATAAGGCACAGGAACGTGGTACAAACAACAAATGAAATCAATGAATGAAATATGGGAATGCAAGGAGACCCATAACGATTATATTCTACGAGCGGAAAGCACTTTTGCTTGCTTGAATGCCCCTTTTTAGTTGCACTTACAATAGTATTTGCAGTTCACAAGCGAAGCGCTTTCCTTTGCACTCTCCTTTTTGAGTCCCTTCAAAGTCCCGATTTCAAAAATTAAACCTACCTGTTTTATAGAAAGCTTGAAATCCTTTGCCTCGCGGCTTCAACCCTGTCCGAATTTGTATCCTTATTTGCTCGCCCACACTCACAAAGATCCCCTCGTTCAAATGCGCGGCTCTTTTGTATGGCTGGAAACGACCGTATCCTACGTCCACTTCAATGGAAGCACCTTCTCCGATTCGATAGTCGGTAAATTCCAACCAAACTCTTCGCCCCATCGGAGCCTGGATTACATACGTGCAGTCCAAATTGTTGAGTAGGAAGTGAGGATAATTGGGACTCACGAGCGTCCCCTCGCGTGCTGTAAGCGTTTGAAACGGACACCCCGAAATGTCGATGGCTTTCCATGTCGCTGCGAATCCCAGTCCTGAAATAGAGTAATCACTGTGTACGTTGACAATGATTTCGTTGGAAGCTGAAATAAAGTCGAATTTCGACATATTCGTATCGTGTGTTCCACACCAGCGAACGTAAGGAAGAAACGATTGAGCGTTGTCCAAGTCATCGCCGACCTTGGAGCTGCGCTTCAAACGCTCATCACTTGACTGCTCCACATGCTCACTACCCATTGCAGTTGCATCCTTCAACGGATTTTCATTGAGCGCTCGTTTTTTCCGACGCCGTTTTCTATTTATGGGAATCCTGCTGAAGCGACCACTTTCAGGTGGCGTCCCCATATATTTCCCTTTCTTAATTAAATCTGGCTTCTGCTGCGCATTCAAGTATCCTTCAGAAGATTTTTTCGGACTAATTTTAAATGCAAAATGGCCGCGCCTTATTAGTTTATCATTGAATTTTTCGAAGAAATTATCTGCACTGCGGCTACGGCGTATGTTTTGCATTCGATCGCTATGTTTGTCACTAGGATAAATTCGCTCGCCGTAGCTTCCTCCGATGTTGTTTGACGCCAGAAGCATTGTCATAGCAAGAGGGTTTGCGACAGGCTCCAAGTCAATTGTTTCGTAATTTTGCACGCTCACGTAGTCGTACAAACACTCATCCTGCGACTCTAAATCGATTTTCTGAAATTGAACAATGATTCGATGACGTTCTGGTGCTGCGATGCGGACCCAGTAGTCCATATTCATAGGATATGGATTCGGATAGCCTGAGGATAATTTGAATTTCATAGTTATTGGGAATTCGAAAATTGATTCGCAGTGTGCAATGATTGGCAAAAGAGAGGCGCAATCAACTATTGTAATGCTCACTATCAAGAATTATCACTTTGCAGATATGATTAAAAATAAACAGTTACATGACAGATTGAGATTAAAATGCAATAATTCTAGGAACTGTACAAATTGATTATCGATTCACCTGTTCTCAGAAAGAGCTAGTCATATCGCTCTATTCAGGTTTTTGTCCAAAAGGGATCAACATTTTTTTTTATCCGTCCGTTTCGTTTGTCTTGTTTTGTCCTCCGAAATGGACGAAACTACACCCCGAAAATGGGACATCGCCGAAACGAGTATTTGCTCGATACAAGGAAATAGACGTAGGAACTTCGTTCGTAGGACAAAAAGGCAGCTAGCAGTTACAGATTTTACGTCAATCCAGGTGAAATGGGTGCATCTACATCATTTTCAATCCCCTAAGTTTCATGATAAATAAAGCACGATAGTAACGAATCCTCTAACTTCAGGATTCGAGAAGCTTCTTCGTGTAGCTCCATCTGTTCTTCTGAATTTTCTATCGCGACTAAAGTCTCATTTCGCGAAACATTTCGATTGGAAAATTGACCTTGAAAAGAATGAATCTTTTTGTAACGTCTGAAGAATTTGTGGACCAAATTTATTGCTCCTGAATGTCGACAGCATTTTAGTTAAAGTTTCCTTGTTCTAAAGGCGAAATAGCTTGCAACTAGATGGTTCTGACTTCCGTATGAGGGGAGAATTTGGCACGATACTCCTGTTTGCCATTCCATAGAACAAGTAAGCAGTAGTTTCTGTAGCAAAATGCATCATCCAAAAGAGAGTTGCAAAATCCTGAAACTCTTGCGAGAAATCAATCAAGACATTGATTCTAAGGTTCATTGAATTAGTACTTTTTTATTTGCCCTTTTCAATAAAAACTTCCTTCCTTCAAATAAAGACGAATACTTTATAGGGAGTAATTGATAGTTCGTAATTGACATTGAAGAGTCTCGAGCTTACCAATTAATTTTGATTTGCTTTTCACATGTGTGCTTGCAATCGTTCTTATTTTAGGTTAATATTGCAGCACTAGTAAAGAACTTTGACGGTTCTAAATTTTGTACTCAATGACACCACGAAAGCATAAATAGATCACTGATCAGCGTGAGAACATCTCTGATGTGTTTACTTAAGTTCATTTTTTAAATTTTCACCCAAAACTGCAGAAGCAATATAAGCTAGTTAGATAGATCAGCATAATTTATTGCAGTTGTTTTTTGCTGAACCGAGTAAAAAAGTTTTGAAATACGGTTCAAAAGTCGATAGGAAGTCCAGCAGAGTCAGGGGAGTTCAAGAGTTCAGCATTAAAATAGATGACCGAACACTATAATTGAGATATTCTGTAATCAAGGACTATAGGTTCTCTTCTAGTGCTGACTCGCGCTTCTAGTACTTTAAACTTCAGGGTAAATTTTTAAAAATTCAATTTGAGCTTAAAATTTTTAATTTACAGACTCTTTTTCAAATTTATCAATCTGCCAGTTCTATTCATGTATATTAATAAATTGATAGGAAATTTAATACAAACTCGTATTTTACCCATAGACAGGGGCTCACACTTATTTATTTTAAATTGATTAAATTTAGCAAAGTCATTGTGCCGTCTCTCCCAACAATAGCTCTCTGACTTTTATTTGACTTACCTGGTGATGTAAGACGTCCTTCCAATCCAGTCACGGTTTCATTACGTACATGAAAATGGTCCATTGATTGCTTGGGTTTCTTGCAAACATACCCACCAACTCGACGACAACGTTGTGCTTCCCAGTACAACCCCGATGGAAGCATCGGAGTCGGCGACATCTTCCATTGTAGCCCTAGGCACATTGCTTCCGTTGGCATCTCGTCGAACTGTCCCTGACCAGGAAGCCATCCCTAAATGGACTTTTAATTGAGTACTTGTTGCTCGCCGCGTATTTAATTGGCTATCCGCCCTTAATGCGAATCAAATTGTTACCATTTACCTGGAAACTCATCCTGATATCATCCGTCCACTCAAATTGTCCATTGTTGGCCAGCTCCCCGCCGAGCCAATAGATAAGTTGTGGTGAATAGTCGGCCTGATTTCGGATGCTAGATGTTATGAATCTTTTGTTGTTCGGCCGTGGGGGGTGGAAGAATGAAAGCAAAAAGGATATTTCATGGACGTGAGCTCAATTAAATTTTACATCATCGACCAAGGATAGTTATGCTGTAATTACCTGTGCTCGTCTGACGATGATACGGAAGAGAGTTGCGCTCCGATACCTCGACAAACTTGTTGTGCTGTCCACCAATCGACTTCAGGATATGAAACGAATAAGTAGCAGGATCCATTGTATGGTTTCAGTCTTTCGTCGGAACATTCAGATGCGGCTGGTAGTGATTAATGGAAAATAGGACACATTATTTAAGGTGTAGAAAATACTTGGAACTATGAACTCTACATTTCTAAAACTTGAGAAAATTTAAGGAAATACTAATGGTCGATTACACTTTGTATTTGATGTATTATCCTTACAAATGCAGGAGGTGGATGTTGTTTGAAACAATTGCGAAACATGAAATTAGCAGAGCCTTTTTCACACTGAAATTTATAGCCCGTGGTAGTAATTTTTTCTTCTATAGTGAATCAAGATTTATGCAAAATTCGCATCCATGACTTAGATATTAGTAACTACTGGACACTATGAAGGATTTGTTTCCATCGGGCTCCCTTCTTTATTGGGTATTCAGAATTAGTATTTGCATACTACTTATTCTATACAAAGAATGGAAAAATAAGTAAAAAAAAACTCCAATGAGAAAGTTAATTTTATCCTCATTGGGCAGCGTCGACACTGGAATTTGTAAAATAAAGTTACTTTTTTTCTGGTGTCCCATGGATTATGCGTGAGAGAAGAAGTTCATCGTTATATCACAGCATAGCTACATACAGCGCTAATACTCTCGGACGACGTCTCTCAGACCTATCTTTGTCTCTTCTTTCTCTCTATCTTAGAAAAAGCAAAATTGGATTTGTGTTTGCCTTGCATTTTTACACAAAAGGTTCGAGTGGAGAATTCGTGTTTGAAGGAAAATAAGATGCAATTCACCAATTCAAATAAAATTCCTTTTCTTATGGTCAATCACCATTTTTCCGAGGATTTGTTTGATGTGTTAGCGGTGTGTGTATTACGCTCTGCTGGAACCTATTAGCGTAGTGAATGAGTAATTTATACAAACACATGTAGCTATGCTTAGTATGATAGTGATCTCGAATCTCTCGAAGGTTTCCTAGCTGCGTGTTTTGGTGAATGGCATTTGTCACTCATTCTCCTCTTAAAAAAATGGAGTAAGCAGTGCGGTAACCTCTTCAGCGATAGTCGGGAGCTCTGCCTGGAAAATATGGTCGTAGCAATGCTGAAAACTGTTGACAAATAAAATCTGCCAATCCCCCTTCCTGCCCGCTTTAGAAGAGATCCCCTTAATCTGATACGCCTTTAGGCGCAAGAACATAAGCCCAAAGGAATCTGTCAAACTGACGGAGGAAGGAGGAGGATCTCAGGCTGACGGAGGAAGTGTCTTTTGGGTAGTTCAGAATCATTGCCCGTCTGGGAATCCCATTATCAAAGTGTTAACAGCCATCACAAAAAAAAACCAAATTGAAACTTGTTCCATATCAAGGCAATTATTGTCTTTTTGTCGATAAAAGTGCCAGCACATTTACTTGGACAATACGAAGCCTATCAACAGAAAAAAGACAACACTTCAGTTTTGATATAATCTAAGGGTTAAAAACGATTATTCAGTGTAATTCCAGGACTTCTGACAAAAGTGGGGATCAGGGCAACATAAGACATTTAGTGGCTGCTTAGCGGCATTCATGAATATAAGGACTCGTAAGTGGGGGTTTCCATGCGAACCGTGGTAATAGCTGACAAGCCTGCTCCGCGTATAGCCAGAAAATATAACAAAACATCAGTGAGTGAAAAGAGCGATTCGTTTAGTGCTCACAGGAGGTATTGCAGCTAGGTTACTCAGTCGCACCAACTCACAAGATCCCATAGTAAAAGTGTGTTGTTTGACAGTATCTCCCAAGTGAAACTATCAGTTTATGCTCATAGTCGTTTCTTGGTATGAAAATTCTAAAATCTCTACATGGCTCACTTGATCCAAGTAGTTTTCTTAGTAGTTTTCAGTAGTTTATTCTTCTTTTGGAGCGCCTAATTCCTTACTTCATTTGAACAGGAAAAATTTGTTCATAGGTCAAATAATCCTTGGGTAGAATCAAAATGAAAATTTGAGTATGAACCGAATCAATTCCTCCGAGTTCCTCCAAGTACTTTGAAGTACCATTTTTGAATTTCGCAGTAAATTTCTAACAAATTTCTGTTATATTGGATTGCATGGTATATTAAGTGCAGGGTGAAATACTGCGAAGACATCTTTAAGCTCTGCGTTCGAAAATGGCTCAACATTTTTGACCATGATATTGAAAAATATTTCATCATCAATTCGCAGTCCTACGTTCGCAGTTAGCAGTTTGAATGCTGGACGGGAAGTTTGGAAATTGTGAAAAAATCAATAGTTAAGTTAAAAATTAGCTTTCACGCTTTCGCGAAGTCTGCTAACTTGGACGTTTTGGTTGGAAGACCACGATTGCTGTGTTTCATCTCCGGCAATAGCATGCTAGGAGTCTTCGTGCTCATACCCGTCATGCGAATACCCGTCGTTGACAGTGATGGTCTCGCCAACGTAGTTTTAGAAAGAGTACGAACCAATGACGCCTAGAATTTGTACCAAATAGTAAATTTTTCTGAATGCTTTACCACCTAGTGAACCTCGTGTGGGTTGCCGTCATTTAATGTACAGCAATTTTGTTTGTTAACATTAGGGCAAATTATCAGATTCACATTTTAAATATTTTTATTTTAAATTTTTTTCGATTTTTGACACCATTCCGAGCTTTTTTGGCGCTCCGCCCGCATTAAAATTCACAAAATCTGTTCCTTTTTCTTGATTAGACGCAGTTTCTATTTGAATCGTGTAAACACTGATTGTTTTGAAAGGGATGGAGAACAACTTTGTAATTCAAAACAGTTTGAATATGTTAATTAAATTCCACAAGTAAATTCGCATAAGCAGAAGGATTTCTTTTATGGATGCCTTAAATTTTCTTAGAAACCAGGAAAAATCAATTTAAAACATGGATAAATTCCAACGGTATGCAACCATGCTTTCACATTTCAGTCTGTAAATTGTTTCAGATATTTATAGCTGTCCTTTTAGATATTTATAGCATGAAAATTAATCAACTAAAGATAAAACCAATTCCCCGTAGGCATCAGCGACGGTTTAAACAAACACCTTGAGTGACTGTAGGAAGGTAATCAGAATGTGAAAAGCCTAGTCTACAAAAGGGAAACTTAATTAAGTGTCTTACGATCAATAAGGACCTAGCCAACAAACGTTAGAGCCTTTCATTATGTATGCGAAAAAAACCACCAACACTTTTTACTTCCACCGTTGGCGCTAACCCAAACTTAGAAGAGCTTTAAGGCGATTTGCATTATTAATAAACGAAATTGTGTAGGGAATTTTCGCTTGATGCGTAAGTCCACAATAATTTGATTCAATTGTTATCATTTATCAACGTCACTTTTGCTATTCTCCTCGGGATGCTTTGTAAAGTGTAATCGACCATTATTCACGGTTCGCGCGAAACAAAACAGAATAAAGTCGTTTCAATGTGCGCAAGAACTAAATTAATCATTAATAGCATTTTAAAGAATTGTTTAAATTGACTAAGAAGAGTGGAAAATATAATGAGTGAGTGAGGAAAGCACATAAAATGCCACTTAAAGATGAACTGGTATCTTATTCCATCATTGTTTAGTGAATCTTTAGATTTCCATTAAGTTCAAAAGGTAACGCATTAATCACAGATTTTCACTACGTTCCGGCACGGCTATTTCGAATGGTTGTGAATTAAGGAGGCACCAGGCTAAAAGTGTATTTTATGTTAACTTGCTTAAAAGCATCAATAACTCAATTGTCAAGCAACAATACAATATTTTACGTGTTAATCATTCTATTTTTATTTAAGTGTTACTTATACGAAATATGTATATTAATTTAAAAAGTTTATTCCTGAAATATAAATTTATCAAACAAAATTTCAAAAAATCAAAATATTCTTAAAAAACACAAAAATTCATAACAAGTCATACAAAATGTTTAGTAAATAAAAAAAAAGTCTCTTCTATATTTAAGTCCAACGACATACCTCACATTAAAAGAGAGGGAGGGAGAGAAATCGAGAGAAGAAGAGACAGGGAGTGAAAGAAAATGCACAACAATTTGCATTGAAGATCCTCTGAAACGAAAAGCATTAATCAAAGGCGCAGCAGTTCACTTCCCCAAGCGAGGATTTGTATCGTGATATTGCTATTAAATGTTCTGTAAAAAAACATAAAAGATAATTTGGTCAGAACCACGCTTGATGTTGTAAATCCCCCTGAAGATATCTTGTCACCAATAATGAAATTCCAACTATTACTGCCTACTTGGGTCTGAATGCTGGATTTTGGACGTGGAGGTCGTCAATTCGGACCTGGACACTCTATAGAATACCTAAGAAAGCAACACCATTATTTGATCGCCTAAATTTTCTGACGACAACTTCACACTAGTACAACTTCAAATTTTCGTGAAATTGAATTATTTTTGGGCAGACTTTGTTGCATCCTACCTACTTAACACCTCCCTTATCCCAACGAGAAACTAGTCAAGAACTGCTTGTCAGATAACCTTGGACTGGGTCTTTTTGGTGCCTTCAAGCTAGGGTAATCTCTCTTCCAGCTTGGTTGGGCGGATCCCCTTTCCCTCTGCAATAGTGATGGTCTCTATCGTAAGAAAAAAAAAGTTGTCTTTTGATGTTAACATTTTTCCCGTTATAGTTCTGGAGGGAACACATTAATTTTCAAGGAGTGATGTAAACGGACCTTGCTTCATCGTTCACATGCGAAGAAAGTGGGCTGGTACTGATAATATCCGTGCCTACGTGCCTATAGGTGATAATCAATTAAATGGTAGTAATCAGATCACTGAGTAGTCATGCGGTCCAACCTTCCCCCGTGTAGCTTTCATGTAGCTACGTTTATTGCTAAAGAACTAATGTCCTTCAAACTTCTACTCTAATAATTTCTCCCTCTGGCTCTTCCTATGTAACGAAATTCGGCTTCCCTCATGAGGAAATAGCACTAAGAGGCCCATCATATGGTAACCAACACCGCCAGCCAAGAGACAGCGTGGTGTAAAAATGCTACTTGCAAAGCTTCTTGCCTCTGTAACTGCACGAGACGTCCTCGGTAAGAGGTGATCAAGGGACTCCGTAGCATTAACTCCATCACACTCATGAGTAGACATCTTTTCCTTGAACGTATGGCAGGGCTAGCCATAAGGTGGCTGAGCGCCTACAATCGCGCAGCAGCCTATTTCGTTTACGCTCGGACCCGATCAAAGAAGCTTATCTTCGAGTCAATTATCAAGCTAAAGTTAATACTTAATTCCTTTAAATCGAGAATAGTTTTTCCGACTCAGACGGTAGTAACACAAGAGAGCCGCTTTTTTGTCAATATGAACAACTAGATTAAACAAAGGGCCTGTATCCACTTGCTCATCCAACGCAGTATTGTCCCTAATTTGAGTTGCACCTATTTGACAGTTCGTCCGATTATTACTGCTGCCAAGTCATCGTTATAGCCAATCAGACAGGACTCTTCCGGTAGCTGCAACCTCGAAAGTTGATTGTACGAGAGATAAGAAAAGTCCTGGCCGAGAATAAAATCTTGCGCCGACCCTGATATTACATTCATTCTTCACTGACCCTCCACTGTGTCTTAGACAAGCTTCCGGTCCTTAAGTCCCGCAACATCCACATCAGACACTTCGGAAGCTTGAAATGTTTCGAAGCACCAAGAATATCTATCCCATAGTGAATCACCCAGCCATGAAGCCATACTGTTGAGGAGATAGACCCCCACATATAGCAGCGTGGATGGCCTCTACGAAGCATTCTCTTTCTGTTGAGCTTCTTGAGGTCTTTCTTGGAGGCGTTAAGTGAACATAGGGGCAATATGCAGATGGTTACTCTAGAACATCATTCCCTTTATTGAACAAACGTTGAATGTGCAGCCACTTGTAAGGGTGAAGTAAATCAAGTAAAGGCAAATAAGGTGTACCATTTCCGGTGTTCTGCCGTCTCGTGCTGATCGATAGCCAACGAAGATGAAGATCGAAGCTACCAAGCAATGTTATTTTCTTCGTATTAAGCATCGGAATGAACAACGGAAACACAAGGAAAAATGCCCAAAGGACTTCGTCCATTTTTTGCGACTCGGAGCTTCCGCATGATAAGCTTATCTTATAGTGAAGTCTGCGACAATTGCTTCACTTTTCAGCGTTTTCTGCTGTTTGACAGTACAGAGCAGGCTTCTCTTGTCATGGTCATCACCTCCGCAGAAAAGGTTACACAGGTTAACCATGTTTTTGGCTGAGATTTTCATAGTTCCCGTCGCAGTCCTTGCCTTGATTTCACACCCCATAAGAAACAGTAATAATAATAGTAATAAAAAATATGCTTTTTGAAATTCCAATTCTGATATCAAAAGTAGATGTAGGAGGCTTTAAGCTATATATCGTGTTTTAATGTAACGATGAACGCGTTTTTCGTGTCCAGAGTTCAATTCCGCAATATTTGATACACCTAGAGGGGTTAATAATTTCTATCTCACCCAAATGTAGGATCAGTCATCACAGAACTGTCTATCCCCAACAAATCTCCAAATGAAAAGAGTCCCTCCACAGCCCTCAACTACTGGCTTCTCAAATGACGAAGCAATCCAATAGACCTGGCTTCAGATAAAACCTCACTGACTCAAGAAACAAGCTTCAGAAAAAACAAGAGATAGCCAAACGAGTTTACCATGGTGGTGTATGTTGGTGTAGACAAATTGCCCCAATGACAACAGCAGACCATAAGGCTTGCACCCAATAAAGGTACATTGCCTTACATTAAAATCTGCGCCCTGAAAACTGGTTTAGTTCCTACTTCCAAAAGAAGAAACTCCTATTCACAACATCTCTATAAGTTATCTTTATGCCATATATCATCGCGTCAAAAAGGTAGAAACATCAAGACCACAAAATGTACAAATGTGTGATAACTGCCAAAAGTTTTGACCCTCTTCAGACGACTGCAATGCGCAACCAAGATGTGTCAAAAAAAAAAACATTGAAAAAATAAACTAAAGATGAAGACTAATTAAATCATGAGAAATCATTGCAATAATTATTCGAATATTTATTCTCAAATATATAAAATTTGCAAACTTTTTTAACAATTACTTCATGAGACATTTCTATTGCGGCTCTATTGTAACGCAAACTGGCAAAATGCATAAGTATGTGTTCGGTGTGATACTCGCATCCTAATATGGTGATTATGTGTCATATACATTAATTGCATTTGAATTTTTAATATTATTTTATTTATTTGAAACTTACCACCACCGTGAAACCAATGCCCTCCTACGTATTGATATTTGTACATACGTTTTATATACATACATATACACATACAATATAAAAATTTGCCATTTTACTTTATATTTAATGAATCAAGTTTGAATTGGATTAACTTTTAAGTAGCATTTCTCGTTTAGGTTAGAATACATAAATACATACAGTTGTATTGGTAGCTTTACAGTTTTCTTTCGGTTTCATTTAGGATTGCATTGCAGCCGTTTTCTAAGAAATAATTTCCTTTTGGTGTTGAACAAAATGTTTTTGGGGGCCCCAGGGAAGATAATTCGTAAATGTATTGTCTTAAGGAGAATATCTTAAACGGGTCACTTGGTCAAGATAATGTTCATTTTCAAGGATAGGGAAAGTTTGATTTTTTGATTGATCAGTGGTAGTAAGTGCGTTCATATGTATGAATTTTCGACTTTTATTAGAATTATTGATTTTGCAGATGCATGTATGTATGTATGCTACTTTTAAGGCTGCGTATGATGTAACAGCTGTCATGGGTTTTATGGTTAGCTTGGTTTGCCATTTTATCAGAAATAGGTTGAGAACATCTACAAATGGTTCAGATTTATTTCGAGAAAACCGTCCTTATTCATTAACTTATCGCGCATTCCGTCAATTTTATTGCTGATATGATCGCCCATCTGAATCATATATTCGATTAACAGTAGATCGTTTCTGCACATTTACTCTCACTAATAATACGCATCTACTCAGATGTTCAGTGCGTAACAAAGAATGCATAGCAGTTGTAGATCGTAGTATCGATGAAGTCTAAAGTGAAGCCCCAAGTACAATACTTCGAGACTGCGATACGAGAGCGCGATCAGAGTCTCGCAGCAAATGTCAAGAAGTTTTCGTAACATGCGTTTGTATACGGCATCGTAGAATGATTGCGATGTGTCGATGCGAGTCTAGAAATATTCGCAAATTGAAAATTCCTCGCAACGTGTTGTGTTTATGGCGCTTAAATGAAATTTTAAATTCAAACGCCTTAATTAGTTTTTAAGTACGAGGGTTATTCCGAATGATTTTGAATGAAAATTTCGTGCATCCTTGTTGCATCCTATTATTTGCTAAACGAAGAAAATTTCCAAATTCAAAACATTTAAAAAATCAAAAACAATTACAAGCAAATTTTATTTAAAACGTCACCAATTTGACATTTGTCATATGAACATTATTCTTCCTCGCATCGCGTGCATTGTAAATTGAATGCGTTGCGCGACGACGAGCAAGAAACGCATCGCGCTCACGCCATAATGCAAGGAATCGCCGTAATGCAGGGGACTTCTGGTTCTAACGCAATGACGTGGCAAGCCATATGGCTCGTGCAATCATCGATTTATTGAAAGAAACATTTAATGAGCGCTTGGTTTCTCGTTTTGGACATGTGAACTGGCCTGCAAGATTTTGTTATTTTACACCGGTGGGTTCCTATTGGGATAAGTCAAATCACATATCTACGCCCGACAAGCCCGAGTCGCTTAATAATTTTGAAGGCAATATTCGCTGTTTATTGGCAAGATACGGCCCCAATTAGCCGTGATTTGAACATAGAGAACACTTCTTGACTCTTGTTTCATTCGTACACAGTGTGAGAGTCTTTTTCCTGCTACCTTGAACTAGTCTCGCTACTATCTAATTTCTTTCCCAAGGAACATAATGGAGACCGTTGTTCATCCGCATCGTGGGCAGAGAAACAGAGTGATATACAGACGAGTTTTGCAAGCACTTCGCCTTTGCACCTGAATTAATCGCTTCCGATACCACTCCTAACCGAGCAGCACACTGAGATAGAGCAGCACCGACTTCGCTTAAATGATCGGTAACCGTATCCTTGTTGCTTCGATTCCCAATGAAGACCATTAAACATCATCTTTTGCTCGATCGTCTCATCGCTTTTCCGGAGGGGCTTAACTCTCAGGATCTGCATTTTGGTCACAATGACGTACTAGTTGTTTTTGAGCTCTAAGCCGAACCCTCAATGTGCCGTTCACTTGCTCACACGATGCATTACCATACCTTATCTGGGTTGCGCTTACTCAACGTTCCCAAAAGTTCGTCAGATGAGACACTCCATGGGCCTTGGCCAAAAACGGGAGCTTGCACCAACTTTGACATTTCGTCTGTTTTTCGCTAACCGTCCAGCGAGCCAGATCCTTCTTGCAAGCTTTAGATCCTTGAGGTAATCCATCAAACTTCACTTAAAATACTCCGATACTCTGAGAGATTTCAGGGCCTAAAGAATATCAATTAATGTAGTGAAATTGAAAGAATACAAGGTTCACCTCTTCAGTAGTGAGTGTGAGTCTATTCTCCCTGGACCATGTTCATCTATCCTTTGATTGTGGCAATCGTTGATCACCCAGCCTTCTAGCCATATTTCTGAGGTGCGGTATTTCTGTGGAGGTATTTCTTCATGAGCTGCTCGAGCACTCTCTCCGCTTTCTCCGCACTTTCTCCGCTTTCTCCACTTTACCTAGGGGTGGGTGTGCAGGTCATAGCTCCCTTTCCTTTGAAAACCAGCACAACTCTAACTAACTTTTAGCAAAACACTCTCCTTCAACAAGCATTGAAATTACATGGAGGACTTGGTTGTCAAGTTGCCTTTCATACCTTTAACGTTTGCATCTGATCCTGACTCATCCTGATCCTCTGAGGGTTAGGCTTCCCGACGGGATCTATGGCACTCTCGTCGCTTGTCGACAACATCAGCTGCCCCCCAATATATAGTCTGTTTATCATGTCTTGGCCCTCATCGGGCATAGAGTAGCTCCAAGGAGATGTCATGAAACTGATGTTGAACTTCACCAGGTTGTGATCCTTGTCATGGTTTCAACTCTCATGAGTACGCTGATGAGCCCCTCGACGACCATTGTATCAATTTTCCAGGCTCTTTTGGTGCGACGGGTTCGCAAACCCTTGCTAATTTCTAGAGGAATACATTGGTGACCGAGTAATCATCCGGTGCCCTTGATTTTTTACAAATCAAAAAAACTTCAAAACGAACTTCACATGAGAGTGAACCTCTCGAAAGTACTCAGCTGTGAACTTGATGGGTTGTTCTTATGATGAGAAGTCCAATTTTAGCCACCATTTCTAGGGTCGTTTCCTTCTGGAACATAAGCGGGAGATTCCTCGTTCAACAGTCTTGGCATTGATTGGTGGTATCAGATTCGCATTTCCATTCGCTACCAACAGTTTCTCGATATTTTTTTGAAAAGGATGATATTGGATCGTTTACCATAAGATTAATACTGATCAATGTTATATTCGCAAGCAAGATGTATGCGAAGTCATTCTCCCTAAAGTTACTCTGAACAGAGATCAGAACGCTAAACCACACCCAAGCTATGACGCTAACCACTCAATCACAGTACCACCCTTTCTACTCCCTATAGTGATGCTGTTCAGGTATCAAATATAGCTTGGCTCTTATCTGTGTGACCAAGTCAAGCAGATCACACTATGGTGCGGTTCCATTTATAGGACGCGGAACATAGCCTGCCTTTTCGCTTAATTGGTCCTCCTTTTGAGCTCTTTTTGGAATGGAAACACTTTCCATTTCCAGGATCGTGACAGAGATCTTTCGGTTTCAGACCTTTAGTTTTGCACAAGGTACTTTGTTTAGCTGCAGTGCCAGACTTACAGTACGCTGTGCTGAGACCTGATCCTTTGCAGTACGGAAAAATGTGCCAGAAGTTAATGCGAATGCGAACATTCATTGGCGAACTCTACAGACTTCTCTGTTGATTTTGACTCTCTTCTTTAACAAACGAAGTATTTCTCTCAGATTTGTCCATAATTGCAATGTTCTGAATTCTACGGTTGCCAGTGGTCAACCTAATGCTCAAGCTGTCAGCCACAAGAAGAGTTTTTCCAGTGTTCTTTTCTAATTCTTTGGCTTCCGCTACAGATTTAAAATATCTTCTTTCTAAATATTTTCCATATTCTAAATATAATATAATATATTCTAATATAATTACGTGAAATGATGAAGGAGGTTTCGAACTCGGAGGTCATTGCAGGTGCTCACAGATTATAATATCCAGGTTTTCCTATACTTCTTTAAGGTGCCTTACTACAGTAAGGCATCCATGAAGTGCTTGCACCAGGTCTTTTCAAGCATCGCAATACGTTTCACACAAACATCTCTTTTTCAGCGCTCACTTGCAGTCAGTTCTTAAAAGCTTTTCGTTGCGTTCAGGAGGCACCTATTGGGAGTCCTCGTCAATTTCCTCGCTAAGACTTTGGTCTATTGGTTCACGCCCCTTTGCTTTTCTCATGTTGTTCAGGTTGGACTGCATGTCAACCTTTAGTTTTTCGCGTATAATGCTCTGGGTTGAAGTCTACGGTTATTTGCACCTTTGCTGCAGTTCTTGAGGCTTTCACCCGGTCGTCTCAAACTGGAAGAGCTTGTTCTGCTGGACTTATCCTCAGATCGATTTCTGAAGAGAAGCCCACAAGAGTTCGCAGCTCTCTTTCTCTCTCTCTCGTTACTGTGCAGAACCCGACCCCTTTTTTGTGGTCTTTGAATAGTTGTATAAGAATAACAATACAAAAAATAAAAGTACTATCTGCCTTTAACACAAAAACGAGTCCAGTTTAATTATAATTTGCTCATTAAATTTTTTCCCATTATTTCCCGAGTTCGTCCATAAAGGGGTCATATTTTCGTTATCCATTTCCACAAGAGAAAATTGATAACATAAATGAATCTTAACGTAACAACGAGCGAATATGCACATGTAGTTCAAAAGAATAAGCCTCCGATGCATGTTTGCCTCTTTCACAAGGCTCATTCCCTCATAAAAACGAAATTTCGGTTCATTAAAACTTTACTGATTTTAATGAACATGTTCCCGGCAAAATGCATTGTCCTGTTTCAATGAACATGTCCGAATTGAATGACGATAAACTTTATATCCTTTGCTTGTTTTATGCAATGATAATGAATTTAATAGAGTACGTTTTTGTGTATGTACAATACAATAATTTTGCAATTATAATTGTGGCCCCGAATCAGCACGCCAAACTTGGATGAAAATTGTGAAAGGATTTCGATTGTAGAGCGTGGGCAACGAATATGCTAAAGGAATATGATATGTGTTGTAGCGAATTTATGTGTGAATGAATGCAGATAGTAAAATCATGCTGTCATAATTTGTACATTGACAATGAGAGTAACTTTTAATTTGCATGATTGAATGCGATTTCGCTATTAATTTAGTTATTACTAAATTTTCGTTGATTATGATAAGATTAATCATGGCTGAGTTAAGATAATTTATTCTAAATAGATTTCCATAAGTAACTCGTTTTCAGTATTTATGAAACTGGATCTTGAATTCGGTTATTTGAATGTACGTTTTTCAATGACAATTAATATCCCGAGAAAGGACTTTCGGAATAATTCTTCGGAAATTCAACCTGATCTGTAGTTTCTTCGGAGGATCTCACTGAAGTGTTCGAAAACTAATAGCCCGCGAAAGGGCAAATAAAATCTCCTGATTTTTTTCTCGATGCGTCCGTTTAATAGCGTGCAACCCAGAGTTGCGGTTCGCCGGATAAAATAATTTTTCAAGTTTCCTTTATTTTGTATCAGCGCTTGCTTGAGGACGCCCTTTAAGATATCTCTCAAGCAAAGGGATGGTACTGGCTAAAATATCGGTGGGGAGCGACACCGAAATTATCATTTCTCCTCGCTTCTGGATAAATTTCCACAGTTCTCGCAATATTAGATATGGCCTTATGGTGGACCCAAATTGCCTCTGCATTTCACTCATGAATTTCCGGGCGTTTCCGATGTAATGCTGGGGCCAAATGCATCAATTGAAATCTTGTCTTCTATTGGCTGGAGAAGCTATTAATCAAATATGATGTAAATGAATCCCTTCATGGGTAAGAGTTTCAAAAGGGCGCAATCATAGGATTTGAAAGACAGTAGATTTATTTTTGTTGCTTGTGTCCGCTGGGCCTTGTTTTTTGTTGCCAAGCACGCGTTTCGGCTGTATGTAGCCATCTTCAGCTCGTTTCACCGGCGGCAACAAAAGAACCAACTTCATTGTGGATTTATTTTATTCATCGGTTGGCATTATAACACCCAAAATCCTGCAAGAACTCTACGGTCTAACACAGTGATGACGTTACAGTAGGTCACAAAAGTTAAATTAACGATTATCTAATGCATCTCCAGTTCCAGGATATAACAAAATCTCGATTGACCAAATCCGTTTCGAAAGATTGGAAAATAAAAAGTGCATAAACTTTTTCAAATTACATCAAAATTTCCGGGAATTTTATGATCAATAACCATGATATCAGGTTTGCGGTATGCGATCAGTGGGAAAAGTGAATGTTTCCGAGTCAACGGTTGGCTTTGTTGCAAACATTCGTGCCAACTTAGCCGTATCTAAATAGCATAGACAGTATGGACAGCTTCAAAAAGACTGGGCACCGTTGCGGGTCATATTACCAGCGCAGCTTTCAAGAAGTGCTAACACTCTGAACTCCCAAGCTAACGGTTTTCGACTCCAATTTTCCGGTTGAATTTGTTCTTTCAAGAAACAAATTGCTGGAGAATGAGCACATCGAACACCGAAAACATACTCTCAATGTAAGTGAGGTTAAGCCCAGGATTTCAGTGATTGCGATCGCTCCACTCAATGATATTATAGATTTAAGCTCTCTATCTTGCAAAGCTTGACTTATTTGCTACAAGGGATATTCATACATCATTCATTGAAACTTTTAGTATTTACACTAGTTTGATGCAACGTAAGTGATCGAACAAGTAGTGGGAAACCGTTACGCTCATTTTGTCGAAGCACAAACTACGGGTATCAAATTTAGTTTAAACAAGGCAAATTTGGCACATGGGAAAAGTGCTAAGACGGCTTAAGGTAAAAACTGCCAGCTTCGCGAAAAAAGGCTTACATTTAGAGCTTTTAAAATCAGTATTTCGAAAAGCTCTGCGTTGCTGATCGTCATACGCGTTTCTTCGGGAAATATATTGAACCAAATTGCGTTTTTATTTACGAAAAGATTATGGCGCTTTTGAGTGTTATTAAGGGAAGGATTTACTCCGGCGTGGACGTGTTTTCTGTTTCAACTTCGACCATACGCTTCTTGATATATTAAACAGAACGACGTTTTTCTCTTTGGTTGGAATGTGACGCAGCTTTGAATGAAGATTTTAGATGGTGAAGGTTTCGTAATCAATTTTGAAGAAAGATTTGTTAAAGCATTTTTGCTTTCTTTTGGATGTAAAAAACGTTGTCTTATCAGATTTTCAACAAGAAATTCAATACGTCAATGAATCTTAAACCCGCTAATGCAGGATTCCGGTACCCAATCAAGCAAGGTTGGTACTGTTCCTTAAATAACGCCTGATCTAGTGCCCTGCATATAGCTCGTAAGAATGCAAGTCCTGTCAGTCGAATTTTAATGACAGACCCCTAAACCTCATCCCGGTTCCAGATAAGAATCCAACGATCCTTTATGAACCTATTGATCTGGCCGACAGCCGTTATTTTTTAAATACATTTTCAAAGTTTCCCTAGTAAGAGTATAATATAAATATAAGAAAATTTTGAGTATTTAAGCTGTATCTTCAAACCAAAAACCAAAAAAAAAATTGAAAAATTCTTAAGTTACAAACAAATGAAAATAAACAAATTCAAATAATATTCACTTCATGAGAATGAATCTTAAAGGCATGTTTTGTCTTTTCTCTTAGCAAAATAACTGTTAGCAATATATTTACACACATGCCGAATCATCAAAAAATTTTGTTAAACATTTCAATCCGAGGGAAATGATCGGATTATGAACGGTACAGAAAGAATTTAACATTCGGTGATTGGACTGGGGTAAGGTTGGTCACTAACTGACTTTGGGAGTCCTACAAGATGAAGAACACTTTACTCAGGCTTTTTGAGGTTGGATGTTTCGATGACATTTTTGACGTGACTGAAAGTTAGTATTATGTTTGGCATTAATGAAATGAGTCGCTTTTTGCTTGAACAAAGTTGGGAAATATTAAATACTTATTTCTAATGTAGTGAGTCTTCTACTCAAACTGTAAGAAATTTATGAAAATAAATAGAATTGTCGAAAACACAGTTTGTAGATCAATTTGTGAAGTGATTTCTTGAAACCGTTTACATACTCGACCATCCGATGTGCTTTCAGTTTGTTCAATGGGCCGTAGATCGCTTGATCGAAGATCAAGAAATCATCTTTTCGGCTGAAGCTCATTTCCATCTATGAAAATACGTCGTCAATAAGCGAAATTTTCATATCTGGTGTTCAGAAAATCCACACGTCATCTGTAGGAACCAATGCATCCACGACGAATGAAAGCCTGGTGCGCATTTTGTCCTGGTGGTATTATTGGGACATTTTTCTTCGAAAATGAACAAAGAAACGCAATTATAGTGGAAGGCGATCGCTACCATGCGATGCTGAACTATTTTTTGTTTCCGAAAATAGAAGAGGATGCAGAAAAGACATTTTGGTTTCAACAGGACGGCTTTTGCGATATCTTTGGAATGATCGAAAAGAGTAGTGTAAGTCTAGTCGCGTCAGTCATTTGAATGATGTTGCCTTCCATTCCTTAATGGAAAGGTTCAATCTTTCTAATAAACTAATTTTTATTAGCCGATTCAGATTCCAAATCTTGAATGGCCCACCCCGTGATTTTTAGGCTTAAAAATATAAATCAGTTACGCTTATTAAAAAGAATTTTTTCGATGAAACGAAATTAAATTACTATTATTTTTCTTATTGCTGCAATCGTAAACCATTTCGAATGATTTCTTTGCTTCTGTTCTCAAGCATGTATGCAAACGCTGGTATGTATATGCAAATCTTAGGTATCAATATGATTCAGGTACCGCTCTTACGTGACACCGGCCGACTCTACTACGGAGATTACCGGAAAAGTGAGAAGGACAAAGTTTTATTTCAATTAACGAGGCGATGTGTTAATTCACACATTTGTTGATATTAAGCCGTCGTTCAAATTCGAAACAGTGCTGAAGGAAAGGAGACTGTCTTCAAAGGTTCGAAAAGTATGTTAATCAATCGGTGAAGGTTTTATAAAATGACTTTTTGACAGAAGGCCTTTGTGTTCATTTTTGATAGTACTTATCCTGACATCCCGAAATTCTCAAGTGGAATCGTTCGGAGAATCGTTTTTATGACCATTATACATAGGTTTTGGTGAGTTTCATTGCTGAAATTAAGTATATAATGTCATTTTCAAATCTGGAAACTGTGCCGCCCAAAAAAGGGGCCTGTATAAATGATATTCTAAAATAAAAGAGTTAGACATTGTTCTACACCAAGATTCATTTCTTGTGGTTATGTGATTGATAATTTGACTCAAAGTTCACTCTTTTGTCCTGCCCAAATGTGTTTCCTTCTACCGAAAGAAAACTGTAGAGTTACGCAGAAAGAGGAGACTTTTGAGAAGTTTACGTTTAAAGCAAACCAAATATTACTCAATAGGATACGCAAACAATGGAAGTAAGCAATGAATTTATACTCACTATTTTCCATGAAAACTTTCGCCTTGTAGCCTCCGTAGTGATGTGAATAGTCCGAAACAAAATGTAATCCTAGATATGATCCTCCCGACACGTATCGCAAAAGCTTCAACTTCGAACTCCAATCACCACACATGCGTCGTGGCAAACTATCCTTCGGCCGATTCGTGTGATAGAGTGGATTGCCTCTCGGATAGTCTGGAGTTTGTATTAAAAAATTCGATCGCGGCTTATATAAATTGGAAAAGATACTTATTAAGTTCTGATAGTTAGTTTGAGCGAGTTCCACATTAACATTATTAACATTCACACTTTTAAATTTATCTGTGTTCGCATTGCTATTGACATCGTTATTATTAACATTCGTTTTAGCGTTAGAATTAGGATTAACACTTAAATTAGAATCATAAGAATTTCGCTTTCGATATAAAGTCGAGCGTCGTGGCCCATGTCGAGGAGATCTGAAGTAGAGTGCATTTGATTCTGACACTGAAGCTGACGAGGAAGAGGATAAAGAGGGATCAAAACTTCTCAAGGAATTCGGTAAGTGATGATTTGCCGTTGGCTCTGTGATCTCAAGGAAGTCGTAGCTGCAGCTGTGAAGTAAATTAATTCAATTGATTAGGGTAAATTAGCATTTTCCAGCAGCTTCTGGGAAAATTTAGAATGATCAACAACATTCAAGCAACAGGAACATTTGTTATACTAAGTTTCTAAGATAAATCTTACGCTGGTTCACTTTCGATGACAAGTTCCTCAAACTCCAACACAATCCTATATCCACTTGGAGCCGTAACTGTGGTGAAGCAATTGGCATTGTCTGGATATTGTCGAGGAAATGATGGACTCCATAACGCTGCGCGTGGACGTTCTTTCGTTAATGATAGCGTTTTGTTACAATCCTTGGACCAGTTTTTCTCCACAGGCTCTGCGGAAGGCGAAACATTTTTCTTAATAACAATTTCCCAGAATTGCTATTTGCATGTGGAATGTTTGTAAGAAAATTCAATTTACCATCGACAAGTGGACGTTCACATATGAAGTAATTCCTTGCATTGCAGTCTCTGTCGTTCCACATATAAGTCTCAACATGTGGAGTCTTGGTCGGTTGAACACCAGGTGGTACTCGAAAATCTCGCCGTAATTCGATGCAATCCTGACCACTTAATCCATCATCGTTGGGTTGTTTGTTGTAGTGTCCATGTTGTGACCAGCCCGGAAACCAATCTGATAGCAGGCATGATTTAATGAGGAGACAGTAGAAGGATATAAATTTTCCATGGAATTAAGCCATAAATATTATGTAAATTGACCAAACTTACTCGTGTATGAAAAGGGCAATCCATCGTTCCAACGAAAATCCCCTTCGTATGTTTTGTCCGTAGCGCCCACCCAATAAGCAAAACGATCCTGATAGCCTGGACTGAAAACATTTGTTATTAATAATGTAATTTCGAAAATTTTAAGGTTAAGTAGCTTGAAAATTTCGCGTTGGCGTTGAGGTTAATTTTCATCGTTCAAGGTTCAGATTGGAATTGGAAATACTATTGAGATGTGATAAATCAATATTATTAATAATTCTCGTTAGCGTACAAAGGAAAATTTAAATTTAGCATCCGAAAGATTTGCGGTTATTATCATGAATTAATTATGAGCAAAAATTAAAAGCAATTCTTGAAAAACCAAACAAGCCTTTATTGTGTTGATTGTTCATATTCATCGCCATCTCCTTTTAATTTCAATTTTTGATTAGATCAAGGACTTTCAGACTGGACCTTTCGCACTCCAAGTACCTTCTGTCGAAAAAGTACCGGGAATTTGTTATGTAAAACGCCCGCGCTGAATAGATTATGAAATTTTTTTTAAGTTGGTAGGACTGTCATTGATTATTATGCCAATTTTGAGCGTGGTCTGTCAACCAGTTTGTTTACAGCAACTGTTTTAGTCATTAAACCTCGATATGTTAAATGTTGTATTGCAAACGAAATTTCTTGTGCTGATGGGTTGAAAATGTTGGAAAAAGCTTTTTGTGATTCACTTTTTTCCAAAAACTGCGCATATGAGTGGTACAGAGCGTTCAAAGAGGGCCGTGAAATCGTCGAAGACACTTCTCGTTCTGGACAACTTTCGACCTCTTTAACCGAAATTAAAATCGATGTAGCGAAGGAAATTGTGGTCGAAAATCATCATGCCAGCTTAAGAGAGATAACCACCATCCTTGTTTCAAAAGAGCTCAATTTACTTGAGTAACAGTACCGTGAACAAGTCTCTTCGGACATGCTTAAACGCTCGAGTTCCAACCCAACATTCATGGAGTGGATTATTACTATTAATAAGACATGGGTGTATAAATTTGTCTGGCTTACCATGAGTTCGTTCCACAGAAACGAAATCCACCGAAAACGGTGGATAAACTACCGTTTTCGCTTGATTTAGCTCCGTGCGACTTTTTCCTGTTCCCGAAACTAAAATTGCCCCGCCGTGGTATATGTTTCGAGTCTATTGAAGCCATCTAACATTATTTAGCGCGTGAATTGAAGGCCATCCCAGAAAGTGCTTATCAAAAATGTTTTGAAGAATCGGGAAAACGATGGCACATGTGTATAGCCCCTAATGGGGAACTTTGACAAAACGAATTTTGACGATTAAATGTAAGACGTATGTTTCATTCACAAGTTCCCGGTACTTTTTGACAGAATGTAAGTGTTTTTTCCTCAGAAGTGCATTGACTCCGAGAAATTTTGGTTTTGGGGGCATGCGACAAATTAAGTTTTGTTTTAATCACAAAACCACGGTTTAAATTTATTTTTAATTTTTATTTTTAACTAAAGTTTCAGATTCGCAAAAAGTTATTTTGGTAATTTTGGAAATTCCGGAACAAAACTGATTTTTTGCTTTACAAACAAGGACTTAATCAGAGCACCTTGATATCACATAATCTTAAGTGAGCACTCAGATATAATCCTTACCGCTGCTCTAAGCGGGGAAGGTCCCCGGGACTTTTCTTTGGAAAAAGGTTTTCTGAGGGATCAGTTCAAGATGCCACCGTACTCATCTTACGATGAAAAATTCAAACCAAATCCCATTACTAGACAGCTAGAATAAAGCTCGAGCATAGTAAAGCATAGTTAAAAAGTAATAGTTAAAAGTTATATTAACAGAGGAACACTTTATGTTCCTGGAATGAACGTAAAAAAATTTCTCAAAAGAAAACCTAATGTATGTGCTCTGCATATTAAAAAGTAATGTTTTGTATGAACAGTTCACCTCTGAAGTAGAGGAACGCGATAACTCCTGCTACTTGCTATACATGCAAGGAGTAACAAGACAGTAAGTCAAATAAATCAAGGCCATCGTGAAATACACTTGTGTGATGGGATTATTATTCACATAAACGTAAAGGCCCCACCCACTGCCAAAGTTGCCAAATGTACGGGCATGGATGTGTCTTGTTGCGACCTTCCCACAAGACTCTTAATATAAAGTGGACAAAGATCGGAACAAAGTAACCTGCTTTAATTGCAAAAGTGCTAATTTTGTCAAGAATCCAGAATGTGAGAGCAAGAAATGGTACATGCATATCAAGGCTAAACTCAACCAACTGGGGAAAAGCCAAAACACCTCACAAGTTAACCCAAAAAGCATATTCTATTTCAGGCTTGCAGAGATGTGAATCCCTGCACTGCCAATTCAAAAAACCAACCCACCAATCTCGAACTCAATAGTGGCACACAAGACAAATGGTTTAAACTCTCCCAATCCTAAACAAAATGCAGCAACCACTTATGGCGAAAAAAATTCCTCACAAGTAATATACGAATCTGGTCTGACTACAATAAACAGCCCAGTCGTTCCTGTAACTTCTCCAGAAGTCTTATTCTCTCCGAAAGAGCTACTCCAAATCGTGCAGAGGATTACTTCGAACTGAAACCTGGTTGATGCCACACAATAAACTTAAAAACGCTAACCATGAAATTTCTAAGAGTGACCGACGAATAGCATTAGCGGGGCGTGGCAATGGCCATCAAAAATATGATATTAGTAGGAATTAGTATAAAATTTTTATATTTATTGGAATTTCTAGCTTTCAGGGACAAAACTCAATAATTCAATAAAAAAATGTCAAATTTTAGAAAAAATCGGAAAGAATATAGAAAGTGGACTTCGATGTACGACAAACATGAAGTCGAACACGTAATAACAAAGCAGGAAAGCCATTTTTGTCTATATTAGAGATAGTAAACTTTGTTTTACACCACTCTCAAACACCAACCGTTTACTCCCCTCAAAATATCGGCTTTAGCCTACATTCCGTCAAAGGTGATGAAAATGTGAGTCCCGCGGAACTATGCTTACTCTAAGAACTGTTCTCTCCCCACCAGTCAGTATTGTTTTCATTCTAACTAGCAGCAAATTCTCAGTAAGCTTCCAGACAATTCCACTGCTTCAAAAAAGCAAATTAGTACGAATTCCGGAATACTACCTTGAAAATCTTACATTAGCTCAGAGTACTCTGAAATCCTTAGATTCAGTGGAAGGAATAGATAATATTTACTGAAACACAGCAGCAGTATGCACGTCATGGAACTTGACAAGTAAGCTTATAAGCTGATTCGAGCGCGTAATTCTCTCAAAGTTAAGTTAGTGACAACGGAGTCATGAGTCGTCATTGAAGGCTTGTGTATACTCTCCAATGAGAGCTATCATAACTATACACCTCCAAAACTACCACTGGAAAAATGTTCTAAGCAGTCTCAAACATTGCTCCAGTGGTAATTTTGTAGGTTTAGAAAACAGCTGACGAAAATCCTGAAACGCGAACAAGGGAAAGCAGAATTACTTACTAGTAAGTTCTAACAAATACCACAATATCTCCAGTAGAATGAGGATCTTATTTTGATAGTGAATTAACTACTAATTGACCCATCTTTAGCGCTTTCAAACTATCCTTTGTTTTTTGATTTTCCATTCCAAAATGTCATGTTTTTTTTTTTTCAATTTAGATACATATTTATTTCGGGAATAAGCTGCTCCCTAATTCAGTGTCAATTATTTTAATTATTATAAAAATAATCATAATGAAAATAATTCACACTGAAGAAGGGAACGACTTATTTTCGAAACACATATCTGTCAAAATTATAACAAAAATATAGCATTTTCAAATGAAAAATCAAAAAATAAAGTACAATGATTAAAAAAATTAAAAAATGGACTTGATGGAGTACTCAATACGTCTGTCGAAAATCCAAAGAAAAATAGAAAAGTGCTGATAGGCCTCATATTCACCATATGTTATTCATATTGCCCAACCTGAATCCTCCTAAGGATTTGCAAGATTCTAAAACTACAAGCCAATCAGCTTTAAGAAAGTACAAAGACAACCTCCCTCATTTACACTTTGGTTTCTCTCATGGATTTGTCTCCAAAAGACATAAGAACGGTAGTGAATATAAAACAGTATTTGAGCCTGCCGACAATCAATATTGAAAAAACTTTGATACAGCCAAGCATGGCTACCTACTTCATAAGCCCAAAGTGTCCAGTATCCCGCTATACTTGTATGAACTGATTCCATCCTTCCAGAGCGATATAAAATACTTTGTGAAAGGTTCGAGGGTCAACATGTACTAACAAAACTGTTTCTGCTGGTGTTCCGCCAGATTTATGCCTGAAACCGATATTTACAATCTCTGCACGTCCGACTTACACACAAGCCACAACTGTCATCTTGCAGCGGACGAAACCTGTTTCTACACTTCCAGCCACAATCCTAACTAGATCATCTCCAACCCAGAGGAAATGCTGGAGAAAGTCTTCACCTACTTTTACTGGTGGGAAATTCGAATCAAATACAAGAGAACCATAGCATTATTTTCTAGAAAGAAGGAAGAACCATGATGCCTTGTAGACTAATCCTGGGCTAAATGATTCTTTGATTCGAAGATTTGATCTATTTAGGTCTAAGACTCAATCGAAATTGTTTTGCTAAGACAGTATACATTTGTCAATTCAAAGTCGCCCATGAAATTTTGAAATTATATTGCTTATAATGAGTATTCAATCTTTAATAATCTACAGAGCCTCCATATGAAACCCAATGAGCTATAAACTTATTAAATGGCGTGTTAGCCTAGAAATTTTTGCGAACCGAAAATATTTTTGCTACGAAATAAATAGCAACAACAGAGTTCCTAACAAGTCTGATCACATGATATAGTCATTATTAATTAATTTGTGTATTAAATCAAACTTTCTTGCTATCAATACCATGGAGATGCTATCTTCCACAAAATTATTCATATTTTAATTATTAGGTTGTTTCCTTCAGAATATTCTTCCAAATTACAATTATTTTTTGTTTCCAATCTCGATGTTAAAACTCTTGTTGCTAAACAATAATGCTATTAGCTGGCTTTTCTGGAAAGGAGCATTATCTTGCTGCAGTATCAAGTTCTCTCCAATTAAGGCGCTTCCTGTCTGGGAGACGTTATCCTTATCAGTTGTCAAAAAGACAAACGCAATAACTTTTCCTTTTATTTGTATCAGTTTTCTTATACCTTTACCATAAAACTCGAAACCATTATTTTACTATCATTCTGATTACGTATAGAAATGGTTAACTGTTGTTTTATCTTAAGACGGGTTCAGTACGACAATAAATTTTACCGTTAGATCCATTTAACCTAAGCGCTGACTAATCCGTCCACAGAACCCTTTTCAAAAGTCGGCTTCTTAATATATTTTTTTCGCCAATTCCAGTATGTGTACTTTATTTTGTTCTGTTATGAATTCGTTTTCCTTTTTTTATTCGCCTCCTCCAACCTTTGTTGAATCATTATATAACTTATATAGTTGTTCACGATGGAAGTTTACGTTTCGAAGGACTATTTTCATTGGAATTGAATCGTCTTTAGTAACTAATGCAACAATTTCACAAGCTGCTTAATCGGATGTTACACGCTTTCAGTTCCTACCGGCCGCAGTTTTCAAAGTTTGCTCTTTCCTTTATTCCGAACATGCTACAAACGGTATTTTTGTTTACACTTTATCCTTGAATGATTGCTCGCGTTTTTTTGGCAACTTCATACAAGATTTATTCGTTACATTAAACTACTTACGAACACGACAAAATATATTGAGAAGTTAATAAGCAACTGATTCACGTTGAAATATGTAACGGTCGTCTCATCTATTCTCAAAAATAATAGTGTTACCATCAGATATAAATAACTTTGCGAATAAATTTGTGAATAAATATTCATTGAAAATGAATAATTTTTTTGTTTTAAATAAAATCGTTGTCTTAAATAAATTACGCTAACTTTTTTTGCTGCGCATTATGCAAGCATAGGTCGCTTCCTTTCCCCCCAAATACGTTTTTCCAAAAATATGTTAAGTGCAGCTTGAAAATGGCTAAACTTCAAGATAGACACGTATCTGACCTGGTACAAATAATTATGCGAAGGATTTATAACGTTTGACTTTCATTTCGTCATCAACAACTTTGACCAAAACTCCGATAATTTCTATTGAAAATTCCCCTGAATAATTTTTTTGAACCAGCTCTGATGGGATCTTTTAAAAAATCAATACCGCAAATTTCAGACATCCTTTTGATGGACCACATCTGCTTTTTTGTCTTTATGATAATAAAAAAAGGTTAAATGTGTTTCAAAATTCTTGTTCTTGCACTCCTTGTTCAAGTTAAATGTCAACTGACAGTTTGAAACCAAATTACACAGCATTTGTTTCTCTGGGAACGTCAAAATGAATCACTTATTTAAAAAAACTAAAGCAACTATAAATTCAATATCGAGTTATTGGGCGGTTAATACTTCGCCAAACGCAGTTACCATGTGGTGGTGTAGAAAAGCCTAGAAATCCTTGTTTAGTGCAGAAAGCGGTCAGGAAACGTGTTGGCTTCCAACACTTACTCGGCACATAAATCTAGGATAGTCATGAGACAACCTTTTATTGCATCTCGTCATTAAGGTTGAGATGGTAGCACATATTAGAATATAAAGTTTGCAACGTACTAGGGAATGATTCAGTTAACGGTTCAGCACTTCTAACACAGGGTGAGCCTATACTATAAAAGGAAACTAATGAATATCTCTCAAAACTATCAGCTTGTTAGAAAAGTGGGAAACACAATTCAAATGACTGCTATCGCTAGGCTTACAATAATCAGTCCAATTATTCAGTACATTTTCGATTGTTTGGGCTCCTAGTTTGTCAATGGCAACTTCAATTTAATGTTTTTCCTTAACGTCACACTAAAAAAAAGTTCAACTTTATCAAACAAAAGCTTTGCTGTGGTTTGGTAACTGTGTTAATTGCAACAGCTTTGAGGTTGCAATTGACATCAGCATTTCGGCTGATTATGCGATTTTCGTCAACAGTGCGCAAAAGATCGATTTTTACCTCTTAAATTTGTGGAGACAAAAATGTTAGCGTGGTACGGTAGCGATGTCCATTCACTTTACCAGCGTTTCATTGCTCATTTGCCAAGAAAACATAGCCATTTTTCATAAATGTCAATAATCTTGTTATGAAATGTTATCAAGCCGTGCAACCTCAAAATAACCTTAAGTTCCATTCCAAACGTTAGATGGCTCATCCCGTACAAGGGGCGTGTATAGCAAAAACAGGAGACGTCACACTAGTGACGTCATTACCAAAGCATAAATCAATAATAATGAATAAGTCCGAAAATCCAATCAATAGTGATTCATGGAACAAGATAAGATATGACAATATCAAAGAATAAGGAAATATGTAGAATATACATTTCAATATATAATAAAGAAATATGCAATATAGACATGAATCATAACACCACAAAGTGATATGCAATTTGTTATGCAAATTTAGCATAAAGGAATATTGTAAATAGATTTAGAGAAAGCTAATAAATAGAAGAAGTTCTAAGAGTTCAGAGAAGAGTAAAAAATTAGAATTCGAATCGGAAAGTCCATATTCGGACTCGATATAAAATTGTAAGTTGTTGTTAACAAGATAAGTGTTGTTAAGTGCCGTTTAACAAAGTTCATTTTTATTAGAATTAAATAATACTTTTTTTTTTATTTGTGTCCCAACGCTCGGGTCAGGACAAAATTCACTCGTTGCATATCTGATATATTTTTTTAACATTACATTGCAGTCTGAATGAGTATAAGAACCTCGAAAAAGTATTCATAACCTCTAATTGACTGTTCATACACACTTGTTGACATCAGATTGACACTCGTTGACATCAAAAATCAGATTGACAAATAACCAGGACGTCTTGCAAAGATATTGCAAGTCATGGTTGCATGAGGACATGAAATCTGTTGAATTTCTTAATTTATTTTGATTTTTATATGAAAGTTAACGACTGCGCGTCGAGTTAAGGACTGAAACCTCCATTTTTTTTTTTGAAAATTTAAATGAAATTAGTTTTCTTGCTGCGTCCGTCTCCATATTGTTCATATCCACCAGGCCAGGCCGCGCTTTAATCGAAACGCAATTCGGCTATTGATGGTTATCGAAAGGATTACAAATAACAAAATAAAGGGCTCACTGCGAGTGAAACTTGTCTCAGTGGACTCTAAAACTCAAATAATAAATAAAATTCTAAATAAATAAAATAAAACTCAAATAAAATAAAATAAAATAACTAAATAAAATAAAAATAAAATAAAATAAATAAAACTCAAACTAAAATATCATGAATTTGGTACGCATCCACTGGTTCGTCGTTTCAGAAAAGTATTACAGAAAAACACTACACATTTTTTTTTACTTTTATAAGAGAAAAAGCGAAGAGCTGAACTTCACAGCCGCCCTTTTTCATCTAACCGACAAATGCAGTCCAATTTTGAGTACTTTATATTCATGCAAAAAGATACCCACATTGCTATATGCTAAGTTCAACACGATTTCATATTTTTTATGCAAATAGTACACTTGTGTTTAGATTGCGTTCGTTTTATCACACTAATAAATGGCACGGCGTAACGACCTTGCCAATATAAAAAGCAAAAGGATATAGCAAGGTATGGGAAAAACGAAACCTGAATTATTAAAAACTTTCTTGTTTAAATTTACCTATTCAGCAGTAGCTGATCAATAGTTTTTTGTTCGGCTTCAGAGCGTATCGAAGCAAGATGACCGCCCTTTTGCACGCAATACTCCTCGCTCTGGTGCCAGGATAGAGGAACGTTCACCGTGGTTACACAAAATTGTTGCATCGCTACCCATCCAAAGGCACAGTCCGAAACGATTTCAGGAATGGGTTTTGCCGAGTAAGCTAAATAAAGAGATGGTAGTTTTCCGTTTCCACTATCATCACGCTCTGTATCGTCAGGAATTTTGCTATCCTCTGAATAAACGGAAGGTCCAGACGTTAGAACCTGTCCTAAAATCGAATTAGGACTACTTTGCTCCCTGCTGACTGTGTTCGAGTTTAAATTCAACGCTTTAACTATATGCAGGATAAGTGTGTTGCCTTGCGAAATTAACGAAAAATGCTTCGGCCAAGCCTGCTCGTTTGCACAGTAAGACCACTTGTATGTGGGGAACTCTCGAATTTGTATTCGCAATCCGTTGCACAGTGTCAGGATATTTTGGTTCGAATCAGCGATTTTATTGCTACTCCGGCTAAAAAATTCACTAGAACTAGCGCCACCGCGGCTACCGTTTCGGCCACTATAACCTAAGCTAATGTTAATGTGCGTCACGGGTTCGTTATAAACTAGGACATCATTTCGGCTATGACTTTTGCTGGACGAGGTCATGGTTTTGTTGCTCGGAAAGGTACCTTCGCGTGCATTGAAACTATTTTGAACACTATCCTCACTGCTACTACTCTCATTATATATCACTAGATTCAATTCAATTCGGTTTCCGTACGGCAAATGGATTCGAAAGTAGCATTCTAGCGATTCCTTTGCTGCATGCAAGTAAAAGGACCCGTTTCGCTCTGTTAACGACATGTTATAGCAATAGTCGACTAATTGAAACTTTAAGCTAAACATCGGATTCTTGTGAATGCGTACACTTGTATCTTTGTGCATGTTGAAGTGGTACGTCCTTTCGGTCGCGAGCAATTCTTCGAGTTTCCCGCACAACGCGCCACTTCCCGAGAACTTAATGTAACCTCCACTATCGCATGGCACATTCAAGCGTGTCAGCTGGGCCAAGAGTCCTGGCTGCTGAGTAGGCTGCGGACGATCGGAACTCTTTGATCCTTCCGCGTTGTAATCGTCCTCAATGTATGGAAAATGCACGGTGCAATCTACACTATATAACGGTAGAGCAGCGTAATCCAGCACACCTGTTGATTGTTTTAAAATTAAGTTGCAATCTGAAACGAGAAGATTTACTCATCAAACATGGATTACATTGTACGAGGATAACAGCGGAAAATGCAGGATTATCGGTAGAAGAATATTTATTGGAAAATGTTCATTATCTCCGTTTTCATCTATATTCTTGTTTAGCGTTACACTTAGTTATCATTACTTACCCTTATTAATATTGAGTAAAAAAGATTTTCTAAAAACAACTCCATCGTCAGCCGTTGAATCCTTCGTTTGACTATCACTACTGCCGTTGTTGGCGCGTATTCGGAAAAAAAGTCTGGAAAATGAGACAATTAGAAACGTTTATGTTGTAAGAACTTCAATATTTAGAATAAACAGAATTTTTAATAGGCTATGAAAGTAATCTCAAATATTTTCCTGGTAAAAAGTTCAGCCATGATCCTTCTTTGAACTTTTCTGAAGCATTTTATCACCCTTTTTTATTCATTATTGATTATTGTAAGCATTATTGATTGTAAGGCCTGCATTCGAGCTGTTTCGTAGTTAATTTTCCTTGTCCTTTTCAGTTTCCCGGAAAATATTTTCAATCAAAAGGGTGAAAGTTACATAAATCTGTTTATCATTATGGAATATTGAATTGAATATTTAAGTCAGATTAATTTCAAAAACAAAAAAAAATAGTATTTTTTTCAATGATATTCCCCGTATGTATCGGTAGGAGCTCATGCCTTAGATTACTTCAGGCTAAAGAAATCATTGGTTAAATCTAAAGTCCTTCTGAAACATACGCGCCCTTACATCCTTGAAAGTTTGCTTTATTGAACAAGGACTTGTATGAGTTTCTGCTTATGTTCTTTGTATTTGTTTCGAATCACCTGGTATTGGCTGTTGTGGCTGTGACATAAAAGGTCATTAAAGACTATTGGCCGTGAGGCATGTGGAAGTCATCTCATCGGACTAGAAAAACGCTTGGGCTGGATAATTTCCCTGAAGATCCTTTTCAAAGTTAGGTGGGCTGATACTTCAACAGGGACAAAAATTCAAATGTCACTATCGCCTTCACGATTTGAACCCAGAGTCTGTTGCACTGCAGGTGAGTGCCAATTTTTCTGTAAATTTTATTTTGATCAACTTACAATTATAACCTTAAAAAATAAAAATAAAATTGTCTTTTCGGCGAATACCGAACGATTACGGTCGAAAGTTGATTTCGAAAATTAAAACAAAACGCAAAATTAATAGGAGAATTTTATTTTTATATTTCAGGGTAAATATATTTTGCGATGATGGAATCAATCACTTTTTTTTTCACAATTATAGTCAAATCCCGTGGTTTGTTAAGTTTATTTAGAAAACTCACCTAAATGAAACAGGTTCAAGACATGAGGACAATTACGTAGAAGATCTAAAATACCTGACAGCAGCGATCACTACTTTCAAATGCAAGTATTTAAAGGACATACTGCAAGTCGCTTATTACTGGAAGGTACCCTCTTGCTGCTAACTTCCTGTATCTACAACGCTAATATCAAGTCTAATATCATTATCGGCACACTTCGGCACAACCAACTAAATCAAGTTATCAAAATCAGCTACAATATATTCCCACGGAATCACGGAAGGTAAAGTGTGAACTTCAAAACAATTCTAGTACCCATCGCGTATATTGCTCTTTTTGAAAAGATGTATATAGGACAAACACATAGACTTCTTGACACGAGAGTGATGTAGCAAAAGCAAGGAAGAAGAACTTCAAGCTTCAAATCGGCTGTAGCATAGCATATACTCATGCAAGAGGATAATAACGATGCATGTAACGATCATCGAGGAAGTCAGGAAGAATGAGATTTAGTTGTCATGATAATCGACAAAAAAATACAGATTATCTAGGACAGAAGCGACTATTGATCATAATTGTTCCAACTAAAACAACCCGATTAGAATTTTAAGACATAAGGAAATGTACACTTTCAACCATTTCCAGCGTTATTAATTTAACACTTTTGGAGATTCGTTCATTGCTTTAAAAAAGTTTAAGTATGCTTTAAAATAACAGTCGTGGACTTGAGCGCAAGACAGTTAAAACCCTCAAATACTGCCCTGATACAATTCTATCAAAAGTTTGCGCCCACTTGCATATTCCTGGAATTTTACTGTTCTATTCCGGTGCTCTTATATAGCTTCATTAATTCGCAGTTAACAATAGTTCAAGAGTAGATCTATTCGCTGTTGGACAATTAAATAAGCCAGTGCTTTTGTTTTTGTTGACATCAATATATTATTACGCAATCAGTTTAGTAGATTTATTTAAACAGGATTTGGTACCGAATTGTAAAATAATTTGATTTTAGTCCTTTAACAACATGGGAAGAATCGCAAACTGTTCTAAATCTGAACGAGCAAAAATTGTAGAGATGGAAAACGAAGATAATAATATTTTGGGCATCGCGAGGCATTTAAATCGTTCCAGGTATATGGTGAAGAATGCTCTTTGAGTATCACAAAAAATTAGGAATCGAAGTAGACAAAACAAGAGCTCCCAGGCCTCAAAAAACCTCTCAATACCGTATAAAATCAGTACGCGTCTAAGCAACATGGAGCCATTTTTATACTTTAGGGAAATTGAAAGCAGATTATAGAATTGAAGTATCCTTCAGAACAGTGAGACGTACATTACAAAATGCTGGACAACATAATAGTGTCGCGGGAAAGTGACCTTTTTTAACTGGAAAGAACAGAAGATATCGGATGCAGTTTGCCAGAACTTACCTTAAAATACTGTTTCATTTATTTTGCAGTAGAAAATAGTCTGGTGCGATGAGAGGAAATTCAATAGAGTCGTATTAAGTGGCAAAATTAATGTTAAACGTCCGAAAAGATGGCGGAGGTTCTTTAATGGTGTGTGGCGCTATGTCCTGGCATGATGTTGGACCTTTAGTAAGGATCAAGGGAACAATGGACAAGGCACTGTACAAAAGTTTTTAAAGAAAATCAACTTGAGCGTTATACTGACAAATTTTTGCCGGTTACATGAATCCTTTTGCAGGATAATGATCCAAAGTTTAAGTCCCGCTTAGTAATGTGAAGGTTGAAAAAAAATTAAAAAACTCATTTTTTGGATTGGTCATCACAAAGCCTACAATTTGAATCCTTTAGTGAATTTGTTGCAGCTATTAAAAAAGGAGGTTAGAATGAAAAATTATAGACATATGATCAATTTTTGGGAAACAGTTCACGAATCATGGCAAAATATGTCGAACAGTGTGCCCAAGAAATTTTTGGAAACTATGCCGAGATGCTATGTAGCTGTAACTAAGAGCGAAGGATAGCCAATCAAATATTGACCGTTTTTTTTACTTTTCAGCTAAGTTTATTATTCTTTTTGAATAAAAGTTTGAAGTGTCCTGTTCATATAATCATTGTATTTTCGACTTTGTTACTTGAATTACTATTTTATTGCGTTTACTAGACATTGAAAAGAAGATTTTTGCATCATTTGAATAAGCCCTATGATTCAGGATAGTATAATCCAGTGAACTTTTTGGCCTCATGCAGGAAGTCGATACAGATCACAATTTTGAATTCCAGAAAACAGTGCCCACCACGTTTCCGACCATAACGACAGATACCCTTCTTCAGAGCATATTTGCCGGGTGACGCTGCCTGTTCTTTAGTCTCTGGTGTGTCCAAGTGTACCCATCTACTCGTGTTTTGGCAACAGTCAGTGATTCCCTCAGATTGCGCTTAAACAGCACAAAGCACTGCTAAGAAGTTGCCTCACGGTTAAGCTGGTTGCCCGGAGTGAACGAACGCTTGTCACACTGACAGCTTGCTCATAACCAAAATTTCTTCCATAATAAGACCTACGCAGTCATTTGAGATGCTTATTGTCTCAGCTATCTAGAACGCCATCAATCGATGGTCTGCCAAAACGAGATCTTGGTTTTTTCATGTTATTCTCGATGGTAGCCATTTTTGGAGCAGCTGGTTGTAGCTGATAATAAGCAGATGTGTGATCACTTTAAAACTCGCTAAACCAATTTGTTGCGGTGAGCATAACATGAATAGAGTCCTCGTACACGGCGTTGGAGCACTGTTTTATTGTGCTCCTTGATTTCTCTTCCAAGAACAAGAATCAAATTACCAGCCGATATTACCTGTTCTCCATTTTTCGAAAATCCTCGGACACGCCGCTCCCGCACGCAATCAAAACTAAACTACAAGCCCTCGTATATTAATTTTTCGGACAAACTTAATTATGAAATGTCCTTTTATAAAATTTCTCACCAAACGATACCAAAGATATGTTGATGAGGGGAAAATTATGAGATAGTTGCTCAGAGATGATCGATTTTTGAAAGTGGTGATTTCCCGAAAATTAAATAATTTTTTGCCCATGAGGAACACTAACCAGAGGTGCTGCTGATTTTAATCCTCTTGAAGTGAAACTCCGATAAATTAAAAAGTTTCTTTCTTCGGGATTTCCTTGAAATTTCGAATAATTTTGCAAACGTTGGCAAGAAATAAATTCAGACTTCAAAAGTTTCTTCTTCACCCATTTATGTTCCTTGTTGTGTTCCAAAAAACCACGCATAAAACATACAGTAAGCATTTACCCCGCCATAAAATTGACTGAACTTTCATTTTGACGTTATAACCTCAGATTTGTAATTCATCAACTGTTATTACTTTTCAGATGGATTTTCAATTTTCTCTGGAATAGCCAAACATTTTTTTTAAAACCTAGACGAGAATGGCTTTCTTTTTTCTGTGGTTTAACCATGCTCTTTAATAGTAAGTTCTAGACTGAAGACAGGCGCACTCAAGACGGTAACTAACACGAGGGATAAAGGTGGCTGTTTGCCACCGTTTCGTCAGTTGAAACATAGATATCATAGGAGCAAATTGAATCCTAATAAAAGATTTTGTCTGGGGAGCTGAAAATGTATCGTCAATTTTACGGTCAAATTGTAACGAAGCTAGACCAGTTTTCCGTCTCTTTTCAGTAAGCTAAAAAACAGGACATCTAATGTTTTGTAGGCAACGAAGTGTTACCCACCCTTGGAATGCTTATACCAAGTTAAATATGCCGTTCAGATCTTAGGAACATAAACTATATTGTCGACACCAAATGTTTCAGTAACAGATTTTGCAAGTCTGCAAATTTCACAAAAATCCATTCCTCCGTCAAACCTATTATTCTGAGTCCTGACATCACCTTTCATTACAATTCACGAAGCATATCAGAAAATCAAAATACTCGTATCTTTTGAGTTTTTAAATCGAATTGATCGTCCCAAACTGATTAACCATTGTTAATATTTGAGCAAGGATGTGTTTCAATTTTCCTGACCATGAACATTTGAAGCTAGTTTTTAGGTTGGCTTGACGTGTTGAAGATGGCAAGAAGAATCCGAAGCCTCTTGCCAAGGGTGCAAGGCGTGGCTCGTTGAGCAAAAATACATCCATCAGCCTCCGAGAACGGACAAACAAACCAAATGTCTGTTGATACCATCAGAAACCATAAGACACGGAACAGTCCTTGGTTGATTTTTTAGTTTGCGACTAAACCCACTTTCCACTCATATATTTATCTACATAGGCAGCAATTTACTATCAGTCAAGAATTCGGGTCTCGATCCAACGAATGGATTGTGTAGGCATCTCTCAGGTTCCGAGGAACATGCTTATAGGACTTCTTGGGCTCTGAGGACTGTAACGGAAAGAACACTGGACTTGATGCTCCTGCAAAGAAGTCTAGAGTATAGAGTCCATAGTGAGTATCAGATTAAAATTAAGCAAGAGAATGAATCTCAAACGGGCCACCTCCGAATTTTCAAATTCAGGGTATGAATGGCTCCTTCTAATAGAATGGAAATGGAAACAATGAAAACCGTAGTAAAGTATAAAGACATATTACAGGGTCAACATTTTAAGCTGGGAAGAGTGGGATGCTGTGTAGAAAATCGCTTCAAATAGGGAAGTAATAATCTTCCCCGAAGGTTTTAATATGAAAGGGCATTTTTTTGTGGTAGGGAGGTGAAAGCTGTTTACGCCCTGAGTGTGGGACTCCCAGACGCAAAATGCATTTGGACTACCCACTAAACACCTCCCCTGTCAACCTGAAAACCTAGCCTGGAACCGTTTGACACGTTACTTCGGGCTAGGCCTTGTGTTCCTACGCCTAGAGGCGCCTTCGCATTATGGGTATCTCTTCTCTAACGGGAAGGACAGGAGAGGAAGGAATTGCTACAAAAGAGATCCATCCATCCCCGATGCCTCCAAGCGCTCCAATAAATGTAAGCACTGTCCGAGCATATTGCGCCACGCGATTCCAATTGTCAACTGTTTTCAGCATTACTCCGACGATAGTTTCCGGACAGAGCTCTCCGATTTCGCTGAGTAGGACCCCTCGCTGCTGGCTCCACCTTTTGCAGTAGAAGAATGTGTGACAGGCGTCATCCAACTCTCCTGCACAAAACACACAGTTAGGAGACCGTGCTCTGTCAATTTTGTACAGGTAAGACTGAAAACAACCGTGCCCGCTTAAGAGCTGGGTCAAGTAGAAATAGGTCTCACCATGCACTCGACTGTACCACGGCCTCAGGTCAGGGATCAGACGTGCAGTCCACCTTCCCCTTGTTTCTTGCTCCCAGGACTGTTGCCAATCGCTGAGAGAGCGACGTCTCTCTTCCTTGTTGATCTCTTATCTTCGATCTTCGCCTCTGCGCAGGTAAATACTTCTGCGCTCTCTCGCAAGGAGGGTGATGGGTATCACCCCTGCGATTACCAGCACTGCTGCCCCGGAGACCGTTCGGTAAGCGCATGCGATTCGCAATGCTCCTTGTCTCTGCACCTGTGCCAACCGCTTCCGGTGTAACTCCTTGCTGAGAGCGTCGCCCCACATTTCTGATCCGTAGAGGTGACTGCACAACGCTCATGAGGAGCCGTCTCCTCGATGTGGTGGGCCCCCCTATGTTGGCCATTAATCGGGTGAGTGCCATCACACGCGCTGCAGCCTTGTCAGCTACTGCCTTGATTTGTTGGGAAAAACTCATCTTTGAATCTATCAGGACGCCCAGGTACTTTACTGCTGATTTCGATTCGACCAGCTCGTCCCCTATACTGATAGGCCGTATTCTGGGGATTCTCTTCTTCGTTAGGATGACCACTTCGGTTTTTTCCAGTGCCAGCTTTAATCCGTGAGCGGTCATCCAGTCCATTACCCTCCGCATTAACGTATTGAGTCTGAGCTGCGCATGGTCTACTGTGCGTCCAGCGACCAGCGCCGCGACATCGTCCGCATAGCCGATCAAACGTGACTCTTCCGGCAGTTCAAGCTGCAGGAGTCTATCGTAGGAGGTGTTCCACAGGTCCGGGCCAAGGAAAGAGCCCTGCGCGACACCTGAAGTAAGATTTGTACTTCGCCTACCCTCCTTCGAGTCGTAAAGTAGGCTGCGGTCCTTCAAATAGTTCCTGAGAATCCGCATCAGGTACACTGGTACTAGAAAACGATTTTCTAGCGCTTCCAGAATATCCACCCATCTAGCGCTCTTAAATGCATTTCGGAAATCCAGAGTCACCAGCAGGACGACCCGTCGTGTGGAAATACTGTGAAACTCTGCACGTTGGATCGCGCTCACTACTTCTCTAATTGCATCGATGGTGGAACGGCCTGCTCTGAAGCCATACTGCCGTGGAGATAGATCCCCGGCAATACGAATCACGTCAGCGAGTCTTCCGCTGATAAGTTTTTCAAAAACTTTTCCGGTCGTGTCAAGCATACACAGTGGGCGGTATGCAGCTGGCGACTCGGGATCCACTTTTCCCTTCGTAATGAGCACAAGTCTCGCCACCTTCCAGCACTCCGGGAACAGCCCTTCGCGCAGGCATGCGTTGAACATGCGGAAGAGCAGGTCAGGGGAAAAGTGGAAGACCATTTGTAGCACCTCTGCTGGAATCCCATCTGGTCCTGGAGCCTTTCTGGCCTTCATAGACAAGACAATGAAATGCAAATGGCAAATGACAGGGCATTGGAGTCGACATTACATTGTGACTTTCCACAACGATAAACACAGCCAAAGTTGAGAGAGCTATTCCAAGTTTTTCCGTTTTGAAATTTTCGCTATGAAAGTAGTCACAGGAATAACAATGAGCAAGTCAGCAATGCAGGTGCTTGTTTCTAACCGTGCAACCTAAATGCTGGTACTGGGCTGCAGGCAGCCTATCAAAACTGCAGCGAATAGGAAAAAATTGAAAGTATCCTGGGCTAATGGGAAAAAATGAAAGTATCCTGCGCCTTTGCACATGGGGATGTGGAAAAAAATGGAACATTATACGAACCAAATGCCGATGGTCCAAAGGCCGGTGGGAATGGACTGGATAAGGCAGCACTACCAGTGTTGAATAAGCTGTTGGCACACACCTTCTGGATGGAGACAGGGTTGACATAGAATCATATGTAGACTACAGTACATGCTGAGCCCTTTAGCTGCACACTGATAAATTAAAAGGATTATATCATTGCTCCCGGACAACAAAATGGCGTAATCCCCAAAGGTGTTGCTTTCAAGCCATGACCTTCCGGATTTTCTTTCTTATTTTGGAGTTTTATGGAGAAACACTTGTAAAATGTATATCATTGAAAATATTGCCCGTCGATTTTGACTGCCTTTGTTCATCTTGCAGGCAGCATACACATACCGCGTTTTAAGTAACCCTCATCTTTTGAGGCAACCCTAGAATCGACCAAATTTTTCACTTCTTTGTACGAAATGTCGGGCTTATCCTACGTTTTTCTGCACTTGGATTGTCGTAGTGGATCCATTTTTCGTCTCCTGCCACTATTCAATACAAAGAACTCTTCCGATTTTGCGTTTGATGTGCTTCTTCGTACGTAAAAAAAACGGCGGTCGACGTCTCTTGGCTGAAGTTCATGCGGAACTCAATTTGTATTTTTTGCACCAGACCCATGGCCTTTAGACGGTTTGAAATTGCTTGTTGAGTCACTTCCAAGATTTCAGATATCCTCTTGAGTTTGGCATGAAATTTGGGCCACTAGTGTTTCCAACTCAGCATTTTCAAACTTTACTAGCCGCACTAATACTGACATGATTTTATTGATAGAGTTATGATTCTTTATGCTTCACATAGCAGTTGATGTCCTGCAGCTGCACTCTTCTTCAAGATATAGCAAAAAAGCAACGCTTCCCGCAAATACTGTTTCGTTGGCAGAAAAGTTTGTGCATTGAAAAAACTGCGTGTTGTTTACACGCTAACGAAATGACACAAATGAAGAGAGAAAAATGGAGACGTTTAAATATGAATATCTTCATGTCAATTCGTACATCGAACAGCACTGTAATGCTAGCTACGACATCTTTTGTAGATTCTCAAAACTTATTTGTACACCAAATAGTTTAATTTAAGGGAAACTGCTCGATTGCATTAAATAAAGAAATGAAATAATGAAAAACGTTGGATCGAAAATTTTCTACTTTGCCAACAATTAAAGAATTGTACAGTCAAGTTCTGCCTTAAAATTATTGGGGGCGTCGGTTAATAATGTCCATTTTTTGTATTAAAAACACATTTATTTCAATAAGGTTGTGAAGTTGATTCTTGGCCGGGATCAACATACGGTGTTTTACGTTTAAAGTTGTCGTAAAAAAACCCAAACAACTATGTTTTTTCGTGTTCATCGAGATGTTTTTCCATGCTGTGATTCGGACATTGAGTTGATTTTGGTTCAGTTGATGTGGAAACCATTTTCCAAGTTTCGAATCTTTCCCATTGCATGTAAACGTTCAGAAATGATGTATTGAGCGACACCAAACTTCAAAGCAAGTTCTTTTTGGGTTTAATACGAATTTTCATCCAATATTGCTTGCAATTCTGCACCTTCAAATTTTTTTGGCTTACCTGGCCGTTCTTTGTCATCCAAGTCAAAATCATCACTTCGGAAGTGTGCAAGCCATCGTTCACAAGTTTTTTTGAGTTGGAGCAGGTTCACCGTAGGTTTCTATTAACAATCAAACACTTTCAGCAGCGGTTTTCTTTCAAATGAAAGAATGGTTATTAAATTGTTCTATAAAATAACTTTTTCAGGCACAAAGTTCGACATTCTGGAAGCAAAAAAAAACTTTGTTCTCTGCACTATTTCGTTCGATGACTAAGTGAGAATTAATGACAGGTATTTATCCTCGAAAATATCATATAAGTTATTATGGATAGAAACCATAAGTAAAATGTGCGCCATCTGTTGTCTAAATCGGCATTATTAACCGACACTTCCAATAGTAAAAATCACGTGATCCTTTCAACCTTGTTTTAAAATCAAGTTTCATTCAAAAATTAAAACATATATACGAAAGAAATAACATGATATCCAAAATTATTGTTTGAAATATTTACATGAAAGCTTCCTAACATTCCTTAAATAATTCGAAGGACCATTGCAAAACATTTTCGCAAACGTTTGAACTTTTGTTGTTCATGTGATAGTTCAGCTTAGGTCAATAGCTCGATGACATATACTTGAGCCATTACACTTGGATATTTTGAAAGGACACTTTGGCTAACAGTTCGTCTTAGCTTATATTTTATACATTCATTTCTTCTCAAGGAGTATAAATGTAGACAACTTGGCCCTTGGCTTAGATGTGGGTGATATTGTCATTAATCTTTCTACCCACGCGACATTTTCATCTTCCTGAGAACAAGCCATCATAATGCCAATATTTTTTCTTTTCTGCGTGGGATTGTATCCTGCATCTCAATCAAAAGTTTTGTTTTACTATGCACGTCCAAAGTATTTATATCTATCAATCATGGAAGTTGCTTAACGATTGACACAGCTGACAAAGTGGATGAGCATTTCACTTATGCATGAATTCATACTATCAGCTATCAAAGATGAAAAATCTTTTGGTAAATGTGAGGTTCATAGGTTCAAGGAACTTGTTCAGAAAGGATGGCCGGATAATCACTACAAATTAATTTAGGACATTACGCTTTTAATATACTTCTGTTTATGATACTTTTATTTTCTTTTTGATGATAGAAAATTGATGTATCGACTAGATGTAAGACGCCTGCACGATTTGGTAGTCAATAAAATTGGGACTTTTTCGGTGTCTCCTAAAATCAGCCATTTCAATAAAAGAGTCCTAAAAGACACTTACGGTCAATCGTCTAGATAGCGAATTTGTTTCCAAATAGTTTAGTACCCAACGTTTTTCTAGCATAAAGTTTTATATCTAATTAATTTGGCATTTTGATGTGCGAAGATGATTCTTGAGGGTTATTTTTTCTTGGATTTCCGAAAAAATTAGGGACGCGAACATGTGGGATTCTTGGGATTCTGCTCTCTGCCAGGATGATCACTTGGGTTTTTTCCAGTGCCACCCTCATACCGTCAGCGGCCATCCAGTCCCTTACTCGCCGCATTAGCATACTCAGTCTGAGACGCGTATGGTCGACTGTGTTTCCAGCGACTAGCACCACGACATCGTCAGCGTAGCCGGTGAAGCGTGACTCATCTGGCAGTTGAAGCCGCAGCAGTCCATCATAAAAGATGTTCTATTGGCTTGGACCGAGGATGGAGCCCTGAGTGACACCTGAAGTAAGTATCATCTTTCGGCTAATTGCTTTGAGTCGAAGAGTATACTGCAGTGCTTCAGATAGTCCCTCAGAATCCACATCAGATATACTGGTACTTGAAAACGGTGTTCAAATGCCTCCAGAATATCCACTCATATAAGGCAGTTAAATGCATTATCGACCTCCAGAGTAACCAGCAGAACGACCCGTCGTGCGCGTCTGCACACCACTTCTTCGATTGCATTGATGGTGGAGGAACCTGCTCAGACGACATAATGCCGTGGGGATAGATCGTCGGCAGGACGAATCACGTCAGCTTGTCTTTCCCTGAGTTTTTCGAAAACTTTTCCGGACGTGTCCAACATACACTGTGGGTGGTATGCAGCTGGCGATTCCTGCACCTTCCTGCACTCAATCGGTTTTTCGATTGGAATGGATGAAGTTGAATTCTGGAACGATTTGTGTAATATAACATGCTTCATGTGTCTAGAAAGTCGTCTTTTTTCATTCAAACAATTTAGACAGTTTATATTTAGACTTTTTTCAATATTTCTCGAATTGGTATTTTTCGAATCTGAGAGATGCTTCAAAAAATGGAGTTCAACTTCAAATTGATTTTATGAAGTCGAAAAATGTAACTTTACTTATCCGCAATTCAATATATAATAAGGACTTTAAGATACTTACCTAAAATTTACAGTATCATTTACACTATCACAATACTCGTTTAGCATCCAAAAGGCAGTCCACTCTCCTTTCTCACTCTCCGCATTATCCACTTGCCACGTATTTTCTGCACAGCGTTGCTTTTTGCTCTTGTTGCTACGAAATACCGCAGATGATTTTCCCAATGAAAAATCAGCTTTCGACGAAACCCATTGGCCTGGAAGCGGTGGGACAAGGTTTTCGTCTTCGTCATCATCATCACCGTCACTTTTCTTGTCACTCCCGTCATTTCCATCGGAATTATTATCGTCTTCATCATCGCTATCATTGTCGCCTCGACTCGTCGCATCAATATCATCTTCACTTCCCACTCCTGCATCGTTCACGCCTATATGATGGATACCATCGCCCACCGTACTCCTGTCATCAGTACTCCACGGCATGATACGCTTTTGAAAATTCTCCTTCGCCCAAACGGTGCCGCTGACAAAGGACGATTTAAACCATGAAAGTGGTAACTTGTTGCTCATCAAGTGACGGACAAAAGATCCTCGTTTCTGGTCATCGCTTGAAGATTCCAGAAAAAAATTTTCTATGCTCAAGGATTTCGCCAATGATAATTGGACTGCAAAGAGAGAATGAAAGGAAAGTTGATGATATGAAATACGGAAAGGACTCAATCATGTAGATTTGAATTTTTCAACAGTTTTGTTTTATACAGACAGGATATTTTGCATGATTTTTTTTCATTCAAAAGTAATTTCTATATTATACTTTTGTTTATAAATATTTAAATTGCTTTCTGCCACATTTTTCAAGATTATTTGGTGAAGTTTTAGTTAATGTCCTGGTGGACTCGCAACTTTACATTCTCTGCTCTGTATTCACTCTTATCCACTTCAACTTTTTTTTTAATTTAATGTGAATATTTTTACAGGACTCTTATTACAGTTATTGCAGGGTAAAAAGGATTGTTTGAGATTCCCGTTCGAATAACCTCAAAATTGTTAACTACCTTTACACTGGGGCTGCGGGTGCAAATCGGGTAAGCCGAACATTTCATATGTCCTTCGTTCATAGGACATGCACTGTGGCGGTCTCGTTTATGGATGGGAAATATGTCTGTACGTTTGTCCAAATCTGGAACAACATCATGGCATGAGTAGTGCAATAGCCGTGGTAGCACTTTCCAAAAATGAACCTGACCCGAGGGCACCCTAGTGCAATCCGTATATATAAAAAGTTGTTCCATAAATTTTAGGTATCTGCATAAGAATTTTCTCATCAATAAGTTAGCAGAAGTAGCAGTCGTAGCCGTAGTCGTAGTAGTAGTAGTAGTGGTAGTAGTAGTAGTAGTGTAGGAGTACGAAGAGTAGTAGTAGTAACAGTACCTTTCTTCATTTCTCTACAGAGGTCAGCACCTGTGAGTGTTGTGGGCAGTCATTATGTAGAATTAGGGTTTTGGAGTTGAATTAATTTCATCGAGATTGTACCTGGCCAGTATATTGGTTGGTAATATGTAGTAGGGGCTATCTTGAGATCAATCTTCGAAGAGCCTTCTGATAGTGGTTGATGGGTGATCACGACATCTATCCAGCCGTTCTTTTTTTTTTTTGAAGTGCACATAACATTGTACAGGAGGAGAGTTATTTCGGTCCTTATATATAACGAGCAATCTCTATAGTATTTTATATTTAGCCTACGGCATTTCGAGGTACACTTTCTGAGAATTCTTCTTCCAAAAATTTCTAACTCTTCAGCTGCTACTGGGGATATGGTGCGCCAGGTTGGGAAGGAGTATGCTATAATTTGTCTTATAAATGTTTTGTACATTTGGACGTTGACATTTAATTTCTGGGGAAGGACGGGAGCTATCAGTGTAGCTGCAGATTTGGCGTGTTTCTAGTGTGTGGGCTTATGTTGAATTAGTTTGTGAAATATACTCCCAGGTATTTGATGGTTTCTTCGGGAGGAATGGATTCTCTTTCAGTATATACCTGTAAGAGCCTACTTTCCTTCACCACCAATGGATGTCCTTTACCGCAAGCATTACGAAAACATATAAGTTCGCATTTGTCCGCCATGACTGTAAGACCCTACTCATTGAGATATAATGCCACTGTGTCGATTGCTCTCTGCAGCTCAGTCTGCGCATGAGTTGGGAGAGCATGTCCTGCAGTTAATAGTATGTCGTCAGCATATGTGATAGCCTTATAGGATCATGGGAAATGATATGTGCTCGTGGTCTTGGAAAGTCTTAGAGAAAGATGTTAGATAGTGTCCAAGGATGGACCTTTGTAGCACTACGGATTGGGATAGGTCGGGATGGTTCGTGAGCAATTTCAATCACAGTAAATTTATCTTGTAGGAAGCTGAATATGATAGGAATCAAGGCTATTAGAAAGGAAGTTTAAATTAGTTGGAATATAAGGCCATTAATAAATACCGACTAAAACGCCTTTTGTAGATTCAATGCGCACGTTACCCTGCACTTTTTATTTTGCAGATTGCGTGTAACCCTCTTATGAAGATTATGCAGAGTCATAATGGCTTGCTCTGTTGACCATGCCGGTTCAAATCCAAATTCTGGAAATGTGGGATGAGAGATAATAGAAGGTTTCGAAACGAGTGACAATGATTATTTCCGGGGCTTTGGTCAGTTTGACAACCTGGATATTGAAGGAAAATTATGGATTTGACCGTTGCATTCTGGTTCAGGGACGGGGATAAGTCGGCTTAATTTCCACGCCTTTTGGAATACCTGTTGTTTATGCAGCTATTGCATATAATGGTAAGAATAGGGGAGATAAGAGGACCACATTTCTTTTGAACTTTATTAGCTATGCCGTCCAGGCCGTGGGATGTTTGGCTGTTTAGTTAAGCTCTAGTTTAGCTCTTATTCGGGCATGTTAGTGAAGAGATCACCGTCGATTTCCTGACACGTTGAAGAGGTCCTAACAATTTCCGAAAAGATTTCAAGGTAGAATCCCTGGTAACCTTAACTGGTGTTTCTCACTTCCTTTGTAACCTTTCGGTAATGCTTCGCAGTGATGGAATTTGTCATCAGGGGAGGCAATCGATCTGTTTCCAAACTTCAATGTGTCTCTACGTTGAATTTATCATAGTGGAGTGGCGGCCAGTAAGGATGTTAATTTCCTGTAAACCGTCTGATAAGAGTCTAAGTGAGTTGGGTCTACTTTGGTAGTACTCATTAGTTTCATGACTGATGTGTTTTTTATATCTTTAGATTAGGCAACAATGTGAATTTTGAATGAAGTATATTCTTCGTTGATTCTATTATAATGCCGATGAATAATACGCTTTAGCATTTGTAACATGCTTTTAGGTTTTTTGATAAAGTGAAGTGTTTCTTGACGGAGACAACAAAAGAGCTGCTTGCGATATTTCTGGAGAGAAGCTTGTAGGTCCAAACATTTAATGATAGAGTTAGAAAGGTTTGAGATGTGAAGATCGGTTGCTCAGGATACGGATGTCTTTGGTGGATATGGATTTGGTGGTATGAGACTTTCTAGATCATTCCTGAATTCTGACCACTCGACATAGGAATATGATCTAAATCGCTCGGGACAAGGTGGAGCGGGAGTTTGGTCATTAAGAGTAATATTTAGTACGAGCCCATATTGGCCGGACTGTATTGGGAAGTAATACATTTATAAGAGGGATAGGTTTCTGTTAAAAAGCCGCGGCATATAATAAAGTTACTCAGGAAAGAACTGCCCCTTGGGAAAGTTGGGACGCCCGAATTTATGAGGGCACACGTAAGGTGCGGGCCAGAAGAAAGCCATTGGAACAATGCGGTTTCCGTTTGTATTCCGTTTAAAGTCTCTCCAGTGCTCTGGAATGGAATTGTCTGGAATTGAAATCACCGCGTAACAGGAATGAATGGAAGGTAGAAGTAATGGTAAGGATTCTATGCAGAAGGTGGGATACTTATCGGCCACAGTTGCAAAGTAAGTATAAGGCCAAGCAAAACGTTCAGGAAAAAACCAGCAAAACAGTAAGGAAGATGATATCTGATATCAACAAGCGTGACGAGAGACTGGCGGAAGATGCCATTTCAAACAAAAGAAGCTTCAAGAAGGCAAAAAGAGAACTCCTTATTCGCAACTGATAGACAGGAAATAGTTGAGGCAATCACGAAATTTTACCGAGACCTGTATAAGGCTCAAGATAATTTCACTTCCAACTTAATAACAGCCGCGTACTCTGCAACCAACGATAATGCCCCAAATATCTTCGTGGAAGAGGTGGAGGTGGCTGTCAAGTCCAAAATGGTAACGCGGCAGGCAATGACTGTATCACTGCTGAACTGCTCCAATACACAGACAAAAAAACCTAAAAACTACGCGCAGAAATTTACGCTGACTGCATTATCGCCAGGTGTATACCTGATCAATAGAATAGTGCTAATATAATACTGATTCCTAAGAAAGGCAACAAAAAAGACATCAAGAACTACAGACCAATAAGTCTACTATCGGTCTTCTACACAGTATTTACGAACCTCATTAGCAACCAAAAACAAACCGCCCTGAATGCCAAATAGCCACGGGAGCAGGCTGGTTTCACAAGTTGATAAAGTATTATAGACCATATCCATACATTACGGGAAGTCTTGACCAGATATAAAGAGTATTAGCAACCCCTAGCACTGGCCTGCATAGACTTTGAGAAAGCCTTTGACTCAATATTAAAACCATACGTGGAAGTACTAGCTATCATCTACGACAATGCCAAACCAAAGCTCAAAATATTAGGAGACACTCCAGAGATGATCACACAAAAAGGGGTAAGACAGGGAGACACCACATTGTTAAGGCTGTTCAACGCCACATTAGACGCTATCATCTTAACTCTACATGGGAGAATAAAGGCTTGAACATCAATAGTGATCGCACTTTCAAAGCGTCGCACCTCAACCACTTCAGATTCGCCGATGACATAGTCCTGATAGCCGACAGCCAAGAGGAGTGACAAAAACAGCTGAATGAACTCGCCCAGCTAGCGGAAAAGTAGGCTTTAAAATTAACGTAAGTAAAACCAATATCATTTTCAACGATCATATGAGCACTCAAGGACATACAAGCGTAAACAACACCACACTAGAAACATTCGAAGAATATGTATACCTTGGTCAGCTTATACACAAATCCGGTTCACTACTACCAGAAATCAACCGACGCATCAAAATGCCATGGAGTGCTTTCGGGGAGAACTCGATTATATTAAAATCTAAAATGGAGATAAACCTGAAAAAGAAAACCTTCAACCAATGTATTCTATCAGTCCTGCTATATGAAAGTGAAATATGGGTGCAAACAACAGGGATAACGAAGAAACTCCAGGTTGTCCAAAGAGCCATGAAGAGATGCACGCCGGGCATTACACGAAGATATCGCAAGTGACTATCGTGGATACGAGAAAGGACCAAAAAAACAGACGTGATACATAGAGCTAAATTCTTGAAATGGCGATGAGTTGGTCACTTGGTGAGTAAACGGACGCAGATGATGAGGAATGATGACAATAGAATAACGCAGTGGTACCTAAGACGAATCAAACTAGCAAGAAAACGTCCAAACAGTCGATGGGATTATGGTATAAAAAAAAGTAGCCGGCACATCTTGGATTTGAATAGCTGAAAACAGGCAAACATGAAAAGCAGTGAGGAGTCAATTTGTAAGGGAGGCTGCACCATAAATTAAAAAGATGGTTGAACAAGCTGAACATGATGATGTTTGTTTGCATACATCAAATACATGCTACTACAGAGGTGGAAAATCCCTAAGTAACCAAATCATAAGTGATATAAATAACTCATACTTAAGTGTTTTACAATAAATTGTAATTTAATTTAAAAAAATAAAATTCATGAACTGTTTACAAGGAAAGAAAGACGAAATCACCTGAATGACGCAATCAAAAGTTAGTATACAAATAGAAAGCAAAGCATTTGTTTTTGGCTTTGAAAAATGGAGCATCAGTACTTCCTGGGAACTCCTCAAGCTTTTATGACTGCATTCAATCTTCTAGGCATGGAATTGACTGAATTTTAAGTAACATCAGAAGAGATATTCCCCCATTTTTCCGTCAATGCAACCCGGAGACCTGGCTTAGATGTTTTCGTCCAAAACTTCCAAAGGATTTTCTATGGGATGTAGGTCTGGAAGTTGAGGAGGGGAGTGTAGCTGCTTAAGTGCAGGAGCAAAATAGATCTAAATTACGATCTAAAAATTTACAGGCGCTATATAGCGCTAAATATTCACAAACGGGCAGATAATATCGCAGAAATAAATTTACAACTTCATATGCCAGGATAAAGTCATATAAAAGTAATCCGTACAAGCGCCAAAGAATAGCTAACGACCAAGATTATTTATACATTCCCATCAAAACTGCGCCTTATTTTATGAATTCATAAGACTGACCCTTCTCCCACCCCCCGGATTCATCAATAAAATTTGCAGATTTATATCTTTTGATTTTCTTAGTGTTTCTAAGGCCAGTTTTAGTGGATGAGCTATTATTTTCGGCATAAAATAAAAATTTACGATCCGAATTTAATGTCTTATTTTAGACTTGTTTTCTGTATGTTTCATTGTCTCAGAATCATTTTCGAGCAAATGTGATTTTTGTATTAGGGGTGAATTGTTGTTGTCTAATAAAATGAAATTTTCTGAGGACAGCCCTTTACACTTGAGAATAGGAAAATCTTTAACAAATACCATGAGCTCATTAATACCGGGATAACAGTTTATTTTTAATAAGGCTTCGAAAAAGATCAGGAAGTAATAAAATGAAATTTTTTTGATTTTTTTCATTTGTTAACAAAGTGCGTTTACATTTAAATAGGAAATCACTTACAGCGGACATAAGAGTATCTATAATTTATGTTTAGGAATCGTTACACGAAACTCTTGATTTAATACCGAAAGGACTTTCTTTTTCATTTTACTATATTCCATTGATTGATTAAAGTTTTTTCGACTAGGCTATCGAAATTTTCTTTGCTCTGAAAATCCTTGATTCAATTTTGGCAGTTGGTAACACCTTGAAAATGAAAGGAACCCACCGTTGCATTTGCATTGTTGCTTAAATATAACATTGATAAGATAACTTGAAATCTTGTAAAGTGCATATTACGCATTATTTACCATACGAATTGGATCTCTAACACCCCGCAGCGGAGACTTAACAGAATAAAAGCAGAATACATGAGAATAGCAACAGTCGACTTCTATGTGCACATTTGCGCAGTACTTTCTTCATAAAGAACGAAAGCTCGGAGATCAGTCACGATCATGATGGCCGATTGAGATGACAGATGGTAATCTTTCGGAAGTCATAAAAGGAGTTCATATTTGTTTTAGATTTACCGGAGGGGCTCCAGTTCTACTTGACTCTGCGCTTTGGTTGTTGGATGCTTGGGTACACGACAACGTTTTGCAGGATTCAAGGAAGCAAGAATGCCCAGCTTTGTTTCCCATCCTACTCGGGAAACTAATGAAATATTTCCCTTACGGGTGATTTCTAGGAATAAAAAGTGGGTCCTGTACAATCACGTTGAACGGCGCCAGACAGTTTGCAAAATAGGTCAATCGCCATCATCCACAGAAGGTCTTATTGTCTGTTTGTTGGGATTCTCAACTTTTGTATCAAAAACAAACTTATAAAACGAACTTGCACTGTCAGCAATAGAAGAAGCTTCTACAAGCAATGCGCGATAAGTGTCCTGGATGAGCCAATCATCGTGGAGTCATCTTTCAACAGATTAATGTGAGACCACACGCGGCTCTAGTTACCAAGCTTCAATTACGGGTAGAAACTTTTACCCAATCTTCTTTTTTCTCACGATCTTGTTTCAACATTTTCCCATTGTTTGGTCCCTGGACAATTGTCCGCAAAACTTTGAAGAAGATCTTCCTATAGGACATACAAACTTTTTCGAGGGTAAGGGGAAGATGTCTACAGGAGAACAAGTTTCAGAACGTCGGAGAGAAGTCAAAGACGGTTATTTTTGATAGATAATATTTATACATTATAATAATATTTTAAATACATATAATATATACATACTTTATGATTATAAATTTGATGACGGTTAAATAAATAAGCGATTAAATAAAAGTAAATTTTTTAATTCGGAAACAAACAAACTCTTACACGCACTCAACATCTTATGACCTTAATGATTTTTGACTAAAGACAAAAAAGAATCTTTAAAGCCTAAAAAAGACGCTTAAGAGAGTAAAGACTCGCCAATTATATCATATATTGTAGTTTTGAATGAAAAGATCATAAGAAAATGTTATGATTGGCATCTTAATTAAATTTGATTTAGCCTGCCGCATATATGAATCAAATATTAAATTTGACTTTATTTCTACTAAGGATATCCCACTTTAATTAAGCAATTCCTAAGCATTTATTTTATTCAACACTTTCCATTTGACGTCCTTGAAGAAAATCAACTTGAAGAAAAATATTCCTTTTAAATTTCCAAGGGTCAAAACCATTTCACAACCTTTCTGGCGCCTTTATTACATACATAAAATAATGTATGAAGTTTTGATGCATAGAATTTTATTTTTACATTTTTTTTTTACATTACATTTATAAAGATAATTTGTTTCATATTAGTCTCTGTAATTTTTTGGTTTATGATATTCTATATAACAAATCCTGATCCGCCCGGTCAATACGGCCCATATGTGTGATGTAATATAATAGTACGTTAGGTTTCTCGAAGATCACTTCTTTTCCATCTCGTGGGATTCGTTTCAAAGGCTTCGTTTCTGCATTGTTCCAGGTAGTCAAACATAGAACAACCCTCTTGTTCGTCTCAACTAAAGCTAATTTATTGCTTCGTTTTGCGTTCAGGACTAATTTGTCCTGATATAAACGGTTTGTTTATTCAGATAGTTCCTGTGCAATCACTTTGTAATCGTAATAATTCTACTGCTGAGATAAGGCTCAGGTAGATACGATCAGTGAACACGTGTTATCCTTCATTACCCTTCTTTAAAGTATCGACTTTGCCCAGCAGGACTGCATTAAGATGCAAAGCCTCAACGACTTTTCCGTTGATAAATATCCATAATGAGAAAAAATAACAAGTACTTGGGTTTCCTTCAAAAACACTCAAATACCAGATAGTTGCTTTCTTCGGATTGAAATAAGACCTTTCAACAGGATCATAGATTTATCCACACAAATCTTCCTTCTCTCATATCATTCCGAGAAGAATTTTGTTTTGAATTTATCAGCGGCATTGTCTCCATATTACGTATGACACCAATAAGTGCCCGAATTTACTTGATAGATTCATTTCGTCAGTTTTGACTTTTAGAGTACGCGCTACTAAAGTTGTTTTTTCAATATACCAAACCTTGATTATCAGAATAATGTTGAATAACTTTGATGTGATCTTCAACTGGGTAATGCTCCATTCCCAAATAAGAAAACCGATAACGGTAAAAATTATAACAACAAAAATATTAGGTATACGAATAAGTTTTGAGTGCTTCATAAAAGATGGCATAACTAGTATTTCGACTGTGGGATTCGTCGTTCTAATATGTGGTGCAGGATTCACTCCGTTAATACGCTTGTCCCTATGCACACTATTTACTTTCTTTGACTGAGATTTAACTAACGAATGAACTACTAACAACCTTAACCATAAATCTTAACTCTAACGATTGCAGCGATATGCCGCCTTAGTGGCTACACTGGGAACTGTCTCGTGTTGCCGGCGATGTGTCAATTAAATTAATGTGAAAAATATGATTTTTTGTGCTCCAACGATGTCAACTTTTGTGCCAAAGAAACAAAATTTACGGATGCCGTTTTTCACATGAGAACGACTGCTCCAAAGGCTAAACCAGTAGAGAATTTTTTGTTGAATAGTGATGGGAGACGAAAAGTTGAAAAGAAACTGCTATACGTCGACTTCAACTGACGGGGGTTTTCATTGCAAGAAGATAATGCTTTTTATTTGTTGGAATCAACTCGGAGCGATCTACTGTGAGCTAAATTATTGGAACCTTACCAACAACAATTTATGCAGTTAAGTTGAAAAACAACCTAAACAACCCCAGATGCTAAAAGATATGAGAAAATCGTATCTCAGCACAACAACGCTCGGCCATGTGTTCTTAAAGTTGTCAAAGAAACTTTGGGGGTGCTGAACTGGAATGTCCTACTTCATCCGCCGTATTTCCCAAACTTTGCTCTTTCGGAACACCACATGTTCCGATCAATGGCTCTTGAGCTGATCTCATCAGGCCTTGAATTTTAACGGAGAAGTGAAATTGAGTTGGCACCTGATGAGAAGCGGCAGGGACACGTGTTCGAAACCAGCTTGAGCTCTTTCCACCTTTCTCAATATTGAAGAAGTGAAATATTGGGTCGATTCTGGGATCGCCTCAAAAGATTACTCCAAAAGATGAAGGAATGTTTAAATGCGGTATCTGAATGCTGCCTGCAAGAGGGGCAAAGGTAGTCGAAAGGGATGGGAAATACTTTTACGTAAAACCATTGTCAAAAACCTAATTCGATGCTAACCTTAAATTTGGAATTATTCCCAGTTAATAGTTGTCGATCATTCTAGAGCTTTGTAGTGATCATGTCCAGAAAGTTTTGTGACCACACCAAGAGTCTTACACTTATTGGAATTGATTTGATTAATCGAGACATAAAATTGAGAAGCGTTACGTGAATACTATATTAATTAAAAATATTTAAAAAAAAGGCTGTTCTATACCTACTATTACCGTCATTCAAAAAATTAAAATATATATAGCTAAATCGTATTTATTCTCTCATATTAGGTTATGAATAAACTGTGCTTCTGCGCTTAGTTTGGAATAGTACCTAATCCACTAATACGCATAATAGTATATGTATAAACCTCTCCAAAGGACTTTCGTAATTTCGTTTTCGAAAAGAATTTTACCAAATTCACTTTTTTGGCATAAACTTAATTTATGTTTTGATAAAATCGATGCCTAATCAATTTTTTCCACTTAAATTAATTCATTTTATTTATGTACAAATATATGAGGGGTGGCTGAATAGTAATGCATATTGCTTATAACTTGGAGAATGAAATGAAATATTCACAAAATTCACATATTCACAGAAGAATTAAAGACGAATTCTTAAGCTTTAAAATTACATTTTTTTCCACAATCGTAGAATTCTTCCGATTGTTTTCATATCCAACTGCTTACAGTGGTTTTCACTTCTTCATTATTTGCGTCTCTGTTTCCCTTCAGGTCCATTAAAAAAGAGGAAATAACTAAATGACACACGGAGCCAAATCCGGGGAGTAGAGAGGATGAATAACAACATCACATTTGCACAAACGCTTCTTGAATGGCATATGACGTGTGCGGTCTGGCATTGTCATGGTTCAGGAAAACTCGGTCACTGGTGCATCGTACTCTCCGGACTCGCTTCCGTAATGTCTGTAACGTTTGAATGTAGCGTTCCGAAGTTACAATACACCCTTTTTTTCGAGGTTTTCCATCATCACAGCATAACTTTGTTCGCTAGAGGCTGAAGAATTCTTGCTTTTGATGGCCACCACCAGTAACTCGTCAACTGTCTGAGCTCCATAAGCAGCCTATAAACGCCGATAAATTTCCGTAGGCGTAATATTTTAAACGGTCAAAAATTCAATCACTGCATGTTGTTTCAAGCGCGTAAACCTAGCACGTGTTATCTGCATTTGTTACAACACGTGTTATCTGCATGTGTTTTTGAATTTTCGTCTTGGTCTGGTTCTGGTAATCTGGTAATCTGGTAAGCAGGAGCGTTGTTTTGTGATGAGTTATAAAAATTGTCGTAATAGAGCCACCGACCGCCAAACATGCATCATCATAGGATAAAAGCTGGAGATTTTTCAACGCTATTGTTTTACTTTGAGTAGAAACGCTTGAATTCTATTAAGTTTGAGCTATAGCGGCTTTGACAGACGACATTGACACCTGTCATCTGACCAAATAGAAAAATTGGCACATATCACATCTCCAAATAGAAAAATTGGAGAAATGGCAGGTGCCAATGTCATTGCATAAAAGCTATATATTGTTCGGCATATCAAAAGTCAAGTTGCAAAGGGCGAGACACTTCGAGTGGTGGAAACTCCCGTCAGACACCTTTTAAATTGCAAAATAACTTACAAATTGACGTTATTTTATAAAAGCAGAAGTTTACATGTGTCAAATGGAGTCGTATTGTTAGATGTTCACTAAACAGTAGCAGTTTCAACATGCAACCAGACACCTTCGAAGTTCAGCTTTTGGTGCTAAATGCATTGTCTGTACACCAAATTACAAGTCAAATAAGCTGAACCGCAAATCACTTGGACATTTTTTATAAGCCTGAGATGTTAACTCTTATACGTTAAAAAAATATTAGAATACTTTGATTTATTTCTTTCGGATTTCACCTCCAATAGTAAAACTACAAAATTTGTTCGAATGACTTTAATTTTAAAGATATTTTAAACACAGAAATGCAAAATACGTAAGGTCAGCAAGAACACTGTGAAAAAATGATGCAACTCCGAGGAAGTAGACTTGGAGGACATGTAAAGAAGTGGTCGACCCTCGGTACTTTCACAAAACGCTTAACAGCTCTCCGGAAGTCTCTAAAATATGTCGAGGTATTCTTTAAAATATGTCGAGGCGAACCGCTAGCAATACGTTTTATTCACCAACAGGAGCCGGCAAGCCTTTAGACAATACAAGAAATGCCAACTTTCTGAGAAGATCGAGATTCGTTGATTTTCTGCCAAATACTCAAGAAACTACGATTTGCTGATGACAATGCCAGTATTGTTACGGGCAAACATTCATTCTACTGAAGAATTACGGATTCAACTCCATTCAATACCCGATCAATCAGAATGGGAACATGAGGACTAGCGACTCCAGAAATACTGTCGTTAGAAAGACTTCGGGATTCGACTTCAAAATTATGGAAGCTGGCAGAGAGAGCAATGGCAGAAAAAGAAAACTTCAATTTGCACAACAAGGAGTCTTTGTTAATCGAGTAAATTACAGGGTAAATAATTTCGTTGTTTTTGTGCAATATTTTATCATTTACCAATAGTTCAGAGACGGAAAGGAACCGATTTTTATGCAAAAGGATGCCAAGGCGCAAACAGCATTGAAAAATCACGAGGCGATTTCTGAGCATGGTTTTAACGTGTGGGTTGATTTGCATGGGGTTTCCTCTGACTTACACCCCATAAAAAATACGTGACCCAAATTAAAAGTGTGAGTCTGCCAATATCCTGGACCAGATAAAGAAGGTAGAAGTTGATTCAAACGCAATTTCCGCAGGCTAACAAAAAAATTGTATATAGTTTCAGAAAACAAATATAGATAGAAAACAAAGGATGACAGACTTCATAATGACTATTATATTATGTGACTGGCTTATATTATTAGGTCCACCAGAAAGATCTGTCCGTTTTTTGAAAGACATTGAAAGAAAATAACACAATTAACATACTGTTCGGGCGCGACCTTTTTATTGAACGCGCCCTTTATCGAACGAGCCCTTTATCGAACGGGCTCTTTTTTCGTGTGTTGCTCACTTCGGTCGGGTTTTCTGATTATATTCGGTTACTTCCGTTTCTATCTGTCGATCAGCTCTCCTCGTGGTTTTGAAAATAACATTACGATGTCATCCGCGAGGACGTTCGTGTGACTCTTGTCAGTTTAATTAATTTCAAAAATTGGTGGAAGTTGCCACCCGTGTTACGAATCGACATATTCAACATCGTATCCGCGGTTCAATCGTACGACGACAATCGACAGCGGCGAAGCCAGGTGCTTCACATCATCGCTCAGCATTTTCCTCTTCGTCTAAGGCGATATAAGAACAGATTAATAACAGCCCTGAGGGCATCGTCGACAGTAAATCCATCTCCTCTTCCCATATTCCATAAACCGTCGACACATCGAAAGAAGCCACCATTTCGAGAACTGGAACTTGTAAGTCACGAGAGCTTTATTTATTTATTCTTATAAATTTTTGTGGTGACGCGAAGTGCTTTTCCGCCCAACGCGTCACATATATTTAATAATATTTATTGTAGAGTTTACTTTCTATCTTTTCTTATGAATTCTTGACAGCGAAAGGTAAATCGTAAATGTCGTTTTTTTAAAAATTATTTATTTCTAGAGGCGAAGAACTCAACTAGCGCTTGGTTGACTTCAGGTTTCATGTTGATTTTTTTCCTGTTCTACAAAGAGAAAAACAAGTGATAATCGGAGGGTCCAGAGTCTGGGGAGTCTGCTGGATGTGACAGAATTTCCCAGGTTAGCTCCTGTATTTACCGACGAGTCGCCAAAGCAGTATTTGGCATGGCATTATCATGATAAAGTATGACCTCTTTCTTATTGTAAATCGCCGGCATCTTTTCTCTTATTGCTTTATTTGATCTATCCGTTTGCTTACAGTAAGGCTTTGAAATCAGCTTTTCATCAAGTTTCAAAACCTCATAATGTTTTGTTCCTTAGATTTCACGTCACATACACAGCATTAACTTCTTCAGGTTTAAGCTCGGCTCCGAAGTGGAAGGCGCAGGTTGTTCAGGCTCCCAATATGCTCTGTTTCTCGCGAAACAGTGTTTCTCTGTTTTCGTATGTAAACCATGTCTCATCACCAGTTATCATCCAGTCCAAGAAAGGTTCGTTTTATGCCAAGCAAACAATAGGCATATGACGACTCGATCATTCAAATTTTTTCACTTAAGTGGTGAGGCACCCATCTAGAATATTTATACATCAATCCTTGCTTCCAAATATGGTCGAAAATGCGTTGAGTTAAACCCAGCTTCTCTGTCATCTCCAATGTTGTCAAAATGAGATCGTGCCCTATCATAGTCTTGATCATGTTGCCATCGATCAAATATGGCCACCCTAAACGTAGCTTGTCACTACAGTCGAAAACACTTACTTCAAATTTCTAAATCATCATCTGAACCTTCTATCGTAAACTGCATAGGCACCAAAAACATTCATTAAATTTCGATACGATTTTATAGCATTGCATTTTGGAATTCGTACAAAATACTGTGAAGTGAATGAACTTTATCGGTCCGCGTCGCACTTAATAATGACCTGAAACATGTTTGTTTCATTTTTTAAGGAGTGTTTCACTCATTTATTGTTGCATTTTCATTGTTTCATTTTTTTAGAAGTGTATATGTGTGAGATAGTCATATATGTCTCAAACAAACATGTGCATATGTACTGAAACTTGAAGTGAAACTATCAGGCAGAACATTCCGGTAGATATTAAGTTGTTTGGACTGCTTTGCTATGGTTGGTTTCGATAGTTATTGAAAAATACGCAATTTTCCTTTAAACCATAGAATTTATTTAATAAGTTTTTTTAACAAACAATGCTATTATACCGATATTTCGGAAGACAGTTGCTTCCTTCCTCAGTTAGCACTGAGGAAGGAAGCAACTGTCTTCCGAAATATCGGTATAATAGCATATTCCGGTAGACTTAATATATTATTTTGAACATGCCAGATAATAAAACTTCTTTGCTCGTTAATGTTGCGCAGGGCTTGATATATTTCATACAATTTTTTTTGACTGCTTATCCTAAACTATTGCAGTTCAAATTTTAATTTATTTTATTTTATCTTTGCAAGGTGCTAGTGACATTGATTAACTTTGTTTTTGGATACCCTGCAATCCTTTTATTATTTCTCATATATTTCGTTCAAGCGTCTTTTTTTAGTTTTCCTTTTTTGAGGATCTTGTGGACTTTGAATCTGACAAATGCTCATACGATGAAGTACTTGAATGAATGTGAGAAAAAGGCCCAAAGAATCAAAAATCATATATGTCGTCGCGGTCCATAAAATTCAAAGGCCATAAAATTCAATTTCAAGGTCCGGGTGACATTGTCGACGATAAAGTCGATTACTATTTAAACTACTCTAAAAATAAAGTACTTGGAAGTAATTTGAAGATCATTTTTCCTGTATGCTTTAGAAATCCTTCAGAAGATAAACTCCCACAATAAACCACAAGCGGAATTCATTTAGTGAGTCATATTTTCACCCAATAAATATTTAAATTAATAGTCCTTAGAGGACTTTGATAATACACAATTAACTGATGTGTAGTTCGTTCTGTGTATTTCTCAATATAATTTGTCTAAAAGAGACGATAATAATGTCGTTACACAGCATCTTTGTCCTTGTACGTAATTATCCTGAATTGCTGGCAAAATTTACGACGAAAATACTTATGATAAGCCTCCCTACAGTCTTAACATTTATCTCCCCTTATGTTCTTACAAATTGCCAGCTTCAAAACCGTCGAGGATATGTTCACAATGGCAGGGAAAACTGAAATTTTATTATCTATTTATGCTCGCAATTTCACACCCCATCCAATCAGCTTTCCATTCCATTTCATTGAAGTAATTTCATTGGGTTGTTTTAATTAATCAACCGTGAAGTTTTCCTTAGAAAATTCCTCATAATCTGATGGGGAACGAAAAGGAACTCACTTCATCGAGTTTTGGCGAGTCGAGAGAGAGAGCAAATCAGTGAACAAGTAATAAAATTTTAATTGGTTTCGAATTGAGAGCTTACAAATCCAGTCCTCGACAGCATCTGCACTAGGAATTTTGCTGAGACATGAAAGATGAACGACCGCAGGATATACATACTCTCATTATAACTTGTCGTGTACCAGTATAAGGTATCGTGACATCCTTTGAATATATTAAACGCTAAATAAGAAATCAAAATGGGCTAAAGAAAACCGTGAAGAGGTTGGTCGATGTAATGCTGACGAGAATCGATTCCATCGGGATCAGAAGATTTAATCAAATCAACTCTGCTGTAAGTGTAGGTGCGGATAATCTGGGTTAAGCAGGTTATGCTAGTTCGATTTTCTATTCTATTTAGGAAGAAACGAAAGATTTCACTGCGGAGCAACTGGCGTTAAATTAGCTATTCAGGCTCCTACGAGGACGAAAGCTGGGCGGATGTAATTAGGCGGATGAACAAAGAACTTTAGATCAATGCAAGGATTAAATTCAAACGAAACCCAAAACGTCTTACGTTTGCAAAGCAATCAATGATTAAATACACCAGTGTATGACAACTGCATGTAAACTAGTAAATTCAATTGTTAATTTAAGGACTTTTTTACTTCATCTTGGCTGAGTATTGCATAGTTATTCCGAGTCAGTCCGGCTAGACTTCAGAAATATTATATGGAGAAGTTACAAATCCCACTCACAAACATGATTAGGAGTGGTCTTTAAAGGCGTTAGGCCACTCTAGAATTGTCTTAAAATCGATTTTTTATGCTAAATTGTCCCTTAAGATCTCAAAAATGATGTGCCAAAAGATTATAGTCGGGAAAAATTTCTCAGTACGTGGTTTTTGAATTTTGGTACAATGCCCTCTATTCTGCCTTTGTGACCGCTTAAGAAAAAGGACTTTAGGGAATCGGAACAGGTACACGGGAGATGTTATTGAAACCATTTGTGTACAGACTTTGCTAGAAAAGGTTAAACTTGTTTAGTTTGAACAAGTATAAACTTGTCTAACGTCTTTTTCAGTCAGTTAGGCACAGCCAAGCATTTGAAAAGGACGCTACGTACGCTTGTCTTTGCAGGTGTGAGATAATTTTTTTCACCTGCATAACTATTCTGATTTTTACCATGAGTGATAAAGTATTGTACAGTGAAAAGAAAGGAGGAAAAACGGTATATAGCACCATCGAGAGACCAAAAGCGTCTCGAAGAAGACCATCGAATCACCATGAGTTAGAAGCATGACTTGAATGCCAGTACATCGGCAAAAAAAATATGTGTATGATATCGAAGTGAGTGAAGCGTTTGGTTACCGTATAATCAACTTTATAATCAACGCTATATTTTCGGCTTTTTCGAACATTGTTTGTAAGGTATTTAATTCGGAAGTGAAATTTACCTTAAATGGCAAACTCGGTTTGGGATTCAAACTAGTAGTGAACTGTGAGAATTGTGAAAAGACTGAGATGCCGAGTTGTTCATGTGTTAGCAAAGTTTATGAAATAAATCGTAGAATCGTACTTGCCATGCGATTACTTGGAGTTGGTTGGCACGGAATAAGAAAATTCTGTTCATTCATGGAATTACCTCGGTATACCTTTCACTATGACAAAATTGTCGAAGGAATGTTCACTGCAACTAATCAAGTTTCCAAGAACAGTATGGTGAGAGCTGCGGAAGTAGAGAAAACGATTTCTTCTGAAAATGAACAAAATTGAATTATAGTATCAGGCAATGGTACGTGGAAAAAACGTGGGCTTACGTCTTTATATGGTTTAGTGACTCTAATCAGCAGCAACAGTAGAAAAATCGTTGAATGTGTAGGTAAATCAAAACACTGAATTTCGTTAAATGAATTTTAGGCTCAAAGAAAAGATACCGAAGAATATGCAGAGTGGGCCGTGAATCGTAAAGAAGAATGCGCTGTGAATCATGATGGATCTACAGGAAAAATGGAAGTCAACGATATTGGTGACGGTGCTAGATGCTAGATGCAATAGTACCTGGCCAATTGTATGGTGCAGGAATCGCTGACAAGGTATTAAAAAATTATTCATGATTTTCTACCACTCAAAACTTCAAACGCGGCTGTCTCAAAACTGAATTGTTTGAGTTGGCCGGAAACATAACTTACACAATTTTCAACCGATTTACTTGAAATTCTTGAAAAGTATCTTGAAAAATATATTGTTTATGGAAGTACGTACGATGTTTTTTAAATTGTATGGTTCATTTGTTATTAACAATTATCTGATGATTTTTCAGGAAAATTTCTCACTTTTTACTTTAGAAGTGTGTGAGTTTGCTCAAAAATTAAAGTATCAAAAAAAACCTACGTACTTCTATAGCAGTCAGTGTATGAAATAAAAAAAAACAAATTCGCTAGTTGAAATTCAAAAAAAGGAGCTGCTTACCCAGTCGTGGGCCGTGAAAAAACGAAGACGTTGTCGGAAAATGCTGCAAAGCCACCATATTGCCATGAATCGCTTTTATATACAGTTGTTCATATACGTAACAAATGTCTTTAATTGAAATCTCGATTTATGCTGTCGAATTTCTCGAAAAAAGTCCGAAAATAGATTATTTTTTCGGCCTCTACAGTGGCCTAACCCCTAAAGTGGATATCACTAGACAAATACTGCTTTAATAAAATCACCTCGTAGATACTAAAATCGGTCATATCAGTTCACCAAATCCTCACAACGACATACCCACGGTCTAGACTCTTAGCCAAGCGCTATCTCGCAATCAGAACGCGACTGTGCCAGTTTGGTTTTGGATAGATTCATAGATGTAATGCTCATTACTTTTCCGCAGTCTATTTCAGCAAATCCTGAGCGAATACGTTTTGTATTGTAGAATTTGGATTATTCAGATCTTTTATCTTCGCATCTGCCATCTAGGATAGCGCGGAACATATTGCGTTTTTACATCCTTTAGCTTTGTCAACGGGAGCCCCTCATCTAAACCACAAACTGCTTCGATTTGACCCTTTCCTATTAATTGTTATGTGGCCTAGTTGCTAGTTGCTAAAGTTGGGCCTCAAGCGAATTTCGCAGACGTCCCTGCCGATTTTGATCTTTTCCATTGCCAGGAGTTGTGCTGCTACTTTCTCTTGGAGGTCTTGGTTGCCATCTTTTCTTCGCTGAAGTTACTGATCTTAGTTCTACTCTGATTCAGGGCATTTATAATTGCCTCTTCAACTCCTGTGCCCTCTGCATTTCACGCAACATTCCTTATTTTCAGGGTCAATATTGGCGGTAGCATTAAAATCAGAGCTTTTTCCTCAGGAGCTAATCGTTTGCTCTCAAAACTGAAGTCGTTGAGATTGCATCTGTTGTGGTTCATATTGTCTTGCTGGCTTACCATGTTCAACATTCTTCCTAATTTTCTCCAGGATAGCAGCTCTCCTTCTCCTTATAGGTCTCAGGGTTCTTACAGAGTAGAGAAGTGAAGTTTATGACCGTCTATATCGGCACTCTCTTGAACCCAAAGACCTCTTACTTGGAGTCCCTTGTGTCCTTCACAAAGGAAAAAGTAAAAAATCACTTTATCAAGGAGCGGAGAAGATTTGGACATCACATGAAAGTTGACTGGCTATACTGAAATAAGGGTGTCAATGCCCACAAAATTTGCAGTCCCACGAATATTTAGTTCAAGATCTATCCTTAAGGTTAATTTAGAGTTAACAGCAGGAAATTCTTATCGCATTTACGATTGCTTTACTTAGGAGTTGCTAAAACTGTGCTCAGCTACATGAATATGAGACGACATGAACAACATGAAATGACATTGTTTTTCTAATGGATAACAACGTAGACATTGAAAGGATAATAGACGCACATAATGAAGTTCATAAATGCGGCGTAAATTTTGAGGTTAATAATCTTTAAACTTGCTTTGCTGGACATAGAAAAGCGTGTTTTATATGTCCTAATGATATTTTTCGCAAACTCAGTAAAGAATGTGTTACCATATATCGTAATACATTAACATTATCACTTCAAACGTAAGTAACGAAATCATATGGGCCTCAAATCGAATGCCCTGGCAGAAACAACGTAAAAGTGGTTCTAATAATGCCTAAAACAGAAATAGAAACCAAAAAGCTATAGTAGCATATTCATCTCCCTGCAGGCAATGGGACGTTTGCCACTCTTTTTCCTTAACTGGACCATGAATGGAGGTCATAAAAGGATATTGCAAGCAACAGGTATCCAATTAGGCCACGATGGGCTGTAAGCAATCATTGTAGTTATTATTGTCCCAAGCCTATAGCATTACTCGTTATAAGGGAAGCGTTTCCTTTCATACAGAATTGCGAGATCATTCAAACTAATTATCATGATTATTGATATTTATTGCAATATCATGGGGTTTCCGTAAAACTAATAATTGCGACAACGTTGTACGAATATCAAACGGAATATTATGTTTCCCATATGAGTTTTTTTCGACTCTGGTCACTTTTTGACACAGTTTCAATTAAAATGAATGAACGTATCAACCATAAACATTTTATACGTACTTGTGTTTGGAAAGTTCCTTTTTCACAATTATTATCAATAGACATTTGTTTCCGATAAATTTATCTAACTGAATTGCAGTTCGCTTGGTAAAACACAAATTATCAATTCGTTTCCAAATTGACTACCATTTTCGTTCAATTATTCACGGCTAGCAAACAAACAGGCCTAGACTAATGCAATATTCAAATAAGCCCTCTTTCATTTTCAGATAGGGTGGAAATTATAAACAAAAATTATTTATAAATACCTTTCACGCTGAACAATATGTCCCTGATGGCCCCGCAATTCATTTATTGTTAATGGATAGCAACTGGTCTAGTGCAACATCAACATCGAGAGCATTTTAATTTGCTTCGCGGTTCGTTTGGCAAACGATCAGGATAACGCGGAAATGGTCTAAAAGTGTCATTAACAGCAGGAACAGGATGGCGTAACGTTGCAGCCACAACAATCCAATTGTGCACAAGAGTGAACTCAGGACGAACAAGGTAATGGATATTCGAAAGAGCATGATGTTCAATTTCAACACGTTTTCACCTCCTCACATTTTCAAATTGGCTTCGAAATGATGCCGACGTAATATTTCAAACGAGCCTTATCATGGTGGTAGAAACGATTGGATTAGTTTATGTCCTGAACTATCTTTATCGTTACGAGTTGATTCATTTCAAACAATTTTATAATGTCTTTTTAAATGCTGTAACGTATAGTAAACTAGATTTTTGTACATTGAAGATTACAATTAATCAATGTATTTCTTAAGCTCTAGCCAATCTGGAGGCCTTCAATTCAGTTAAAGCTATAGAAGGAAAACATGAGAACCGAAAACCTTTGAAAAAATTGAAAAAAAGACAATAGTACACTAAAATGTCCACGCCATAAAACACGAGGGCGTTATTCTCTACGGCGTTAGTGGCAACAAAATCGTGAATCGTCCTTGATGACTCATATAAACTCTCTAACGAAGGCTACCAAAATCGTAATCACGTACCACCGCTGGAACAACCTCTCCTTGCAGCATTGGCTACAATGCAGGAAAAGTCTAGAAGTAGACGAAATACTGAAGCACAAACACCACGACTCTATATATAATCTAAAGGGCATCATTGGTATCCATGTTAAATTATGAAGGGAAGTCAGAGTTACCTCGTGATAAGTTCTATGAATATTACAAAATATTATTAATAATTATTACAAAAAATAACAACATCACAGTGTTGCTGTAGTTAACTACTTGCAAATTGACCCAACACCGTAAATTTACCTGTAAGAGCTCTTATAGAAACGAAATAAATATTTGAACAAATCAAAAGGCTGAAAATGGTGAAGTCCTGGACTCAACAAAGTTCGTAGGCTAAAGGCATTGCGCCAACTTGTCTCATATCCAACACCTGCGTGAACTGTCGCCCCTTCAAATCACTACCAAAATTTCAGCATAATAGCAGTTCTGAAGCCTGGGAATGGTCCGAAAGATCCGAAAAGCTACTGGCGAATAAGCTTGTTACCAGCACTTGGGTAACATTTAGAGAAGCTTATTCTAAATTGATTGAATGATAACGTAGAAAACAACAACATCCTCCCTAATTTTCAGCTTGGCATCAAGCGGGAGTACTCAACAGAAAATCAGCTACTGTATGTTTCTGAAAACATAAACATAGCACTGAATACAAACCAGTTAGTGGGTCTGCTGACCCTCGATATTGGAAAAACCTTCGGTATCGACGGCCTGTTTCATACCTCACATAGTACAGTACATACTACAATTCTAGTACAACTGATTCTCCCTGAAAGATACAACGTACCTGGTTAACGTTCCAGGGTCAAAACTCATGAATTAAACTGTTCCTGCTGGTCTTCCACAAGGTTCATGCCAGAGTCCCACACTTTTTAATATATACACCTACGATTTCCCTCAAAAGCCTAAACTGCCATCAAGCAGCCTTTGTAGGCGATACTTGTTTCTAAACTTCTGGCAACAGCCCTATTTGATCGTATCCAACCTAGAGAAAATCTTTCAGTGTTTTGACAGGTGGGAAATTGAAAAAAAACGTAAAGAGAATAATAGCATTATTCGATGGCACGGAAGGAAAGTTCACCATACTGCATAATTGACAAATCTTAAGCTCAATGACTTTTTGGTTCAAACATTTGACATATCTAGGCCTAAAATTCGATCGCAAACGTACATATAAAACCTTGTCCGACACATAAATATTAAAGCGTTTAATTCTTTCCTGTGATTGTTTCTATGACTCAATCGAAAGTCGCCCACGAGTCATCGAAACAAGGTGCTCATCCTTAAAATTAGGTTCCAACCTGTAAAATAATCTACGGAGCTGCCACATGGAAACAATAAAACAAATGTCTTATAGCAAGGTTTCAAGTTTCGAGAAATTTTCAATTAAAAATGGCTCTAAGAAAACACTAATATATCGAGATATATAACTATATCTTACATTATTTTACTTTTTATTGTACAGAAAATATTAAAATCAAAAGCAAAATAATATTAGTCCTATCGACTAACTTGCGGATTCGGGAATTGCCAATCTATTCCGAAAAGCTAAAAACTATTCGAATCCTTTCATGAAAGTATTCTGTGTTACATGAAGCCTTTAAAAACCATCATCCTGTGTTCTCACCCATGAATTCCGTGAGTTTAATTAGTTTCTAAAGTGGGTCCATAAGTTGGAATAAGGAGAATAGTTTCAAATTAGATGTAAGCAGAGCAGATGTTTTTTATTCGCACCTTATCCAAAGTACATACATTTTGAACTAAGTATAGATGTCCCATAGATGTCATGAATAATGAATTTAAAATTCCAGAAGTAAGCAATATTATTTGTTGAAAACTGAGTAGTTATCCGAGCACTATTAAAGACGAAATATATAAGTATATTTTGTATATATTCATACACATATAAATATATATATATATATATATATATATATATATATATATATATATATGAATACATGCATGTACGTGGTCAATATAATGCACCGCTTGCATCTCCGAAAAATGTTTTCTTAACGCAACCCTACTATTTATTTCAAGCCCTATCAAACAGGTGGCAGCTTGGCAACCCTTTGGAGACCAAAGCGTAACGGGAAATTTCCAGTTTTATACTCTTGCTGTCGTTTTCTGCTGGGACTTTGAAAATTATAATAGACAAAAAATAGATAAACGTGAGCGTACTTGCAATTTAGAAGTGCTAACTATTTTAATGATTATAATGCGAACCACTTTTAGTAAATTTGAGAAGTGGTAAAGAGGCGATGTTTGTGATACTTTCATAATTATAAAAAGTAAATGTGCATTCGTTACATGGGAAGAAATTGCAAGTTTGCCAAGAATTCAATAAATCGTTCATTTCATTCCTTTCAAAATGGTATGGAATGGTAAAGAAGAGATAGAAGTAGGAAGTAGAGCTAGAACTTGAGGTAGACTACACAAATCTATACCCACAGCTGACCATCGTATTGTCATGTTAGCCAAAAACGTTCCGCTCTCAAGAAATAGAAATTATTGAGAATATTTTGAGTGGACATTTAGTTCGTAGGAGGCTAGTAGATCCTAATTTACCTGTTTCCCTTGAAATGTGTCTCTGCTTGGTATTTAAAACGTGCAAATAAGACTGATATTCACTAGACCATTATCCCGTCCGGAAAGCGAGAAAAATGGCACAACCTTTTATTGAGTGTTTAAACAAAGTAAATTTATTTGGTAAACATGCTCAAAAAGGATCGTAACCTGAAAAGCTATGAACACAGAAAACACTGTAGATTCTGGGGAAGAGGGTGTTTAGTTGACATTTGGCATAGACATTATCCTATTTACCAACTGCGCGACGAAATTGAAACTCCGGTATAGTGTAGTGCTGAAAGTGATAAAATCGTAGTATACTAAAAGTAGTTACATTTTCTAGACCGTGTTGAATTAGGCTGGTCAGTAACACCAAGAATGGTGGAGAACACTTAGTTGGAGGAAGAAAAATTGTATTAGGAGCCAGTAGAATAAAGTGGATAAAAGAGAGTTCCAAGCAAGTAACCTTAGCTGCACAGTGGAAAATAAAACCTTTGTTGCAAGTGAAGTGACTCCGTTTCTGTTGTTCAAATTGTTTTTTGACGACGAAACTATAAATAATATGGTTTTCATTTAATGGTTTCCAATCGAACTTTTATGCAGTTCAGAAAAACACCAGAAAAAAGGTGAGAACCGACAAAAGCGCAGTTTCTACATTTCCTGGAATTCTGTCACTGTCAGCAGGAATTAGTTTTCCCAGATACGATTTGTACTGGGCCTACAGTGTGCAGACATTGTCTACAATCTATGTTGTGTCACGAAGTTGATTTCAGCGAATTAAGTCGCGTCCTAATTTAAATGATAATGCTCTCATGAAGATGAGGAATGAAGAAGGCTAGGACAAGTCTAAGGTAAATTTTCCGATCAACGCTTTGAGGAAATTCTTTGATATTGAAGCCTGGAGACAAAACTGCTGTGGATGAAGTGTTGATTCACTGCGAGAGTAAAGGCAGCCTAATACAGAACATTAAAATGGGACATGGGGTTATTTGCTAGATGATTTCAAAACTATAATAGATTTCAAAATATACACCGGAAAAGACGCTAATCAAGCCGCTTCAAACCTTGATGTTAGTGGAGATGTCGTCGTTCAACTTTTTGAAAATTTTAAAATATATACAGACAATTGGTTCAGTTCCTACAAGTTCGCTTGAAGATTGAAAAAAAAGATGGAAATCTTACAGTTGGATGCGTTTTTCCTAACCGTTAGATCAAGGATGCGTGCTTGAATCCCATCAGTTATTAATGCAAGGAGAAAGACGCGCTCTCGAAATGTGTATCAACACTATACCAGTTAAATAGAACGAAAGTAAACCAATTCACATGTTGTCAGCCTTTGTTGGTGGGGGTGAATTATGCAAAGTCGACGGCTATTCAGCAAAGGACGAAAATAAAGTGGTTATAACTCGCCCAAATATTCCTTCAACGGAAAATTGGCATATGGGAAGTGTTGATCTAAGTGAAATGCTCGTAGCTCTCAATCGAACTAGCATTCGCAATAAGAAATATCTTATCAACGCGTTTGGCTATATCTTGGATGTGTCGGTTCTTAACGCGTGGTTATTGTACAGGACCCTGTGCAACGACGGAAACGTAGAGAAGAAAAAATGTTAAAACGCTTGTACGATTCAGATCCTAAATAGCATATGTTTTACTTATTCTCAGAAATTTTCCTTCTACCAGAAAGCTTGCCCGGCCTCCTTACAGCCCTACATCATCCATTAGCACAACCAAGCGTAAGCCCAAGAACTATGCATACGCCCGTGGACATTGTAATCACTCAATGTTATCACCTTCTAAAACATACATAGACAAAGCAGCGATATGTTAAGTGTAAGAACCGGAAAAACTTCTCCAGGTTTCTTATATTGTTGTTATCTAAGCTGCTTCGTTGGTTTCTATGTGGCATTGTACGGATAGTGACGTCATTCCTCGTGCATTGATTCCATTTCTCACCTATTCCCCTAACCTGTCATTTTCTTTTCACTACTTTCCCCACAACACTTCTTCAAAAATTCACCTCAAAAAGTTGGTACACGATCCATTGGATCCAATGTTGTTGAATTTCGTGTAATGCAAATTCATTGAATACTACAACAACGATTCCCTCAACAATTAAAGGAAATGGCTTGCACGGAGATGCTTGATGTTTGGTATAGAATAAACCATGTCAAACAGCTCCGTTGCGCAGAGAATTGGCGGTGGCTTTTGGAACCCTAGACGATTGGTTCGAATCCAACGTGGGTGATGACTTTTTATGCAGCGACTTTTTAGCCATCAAACAACACGCTACAATGACCTACAGCGACTCCAATATAAAATGTCTATGTTCAATCTGTCAAAAACTGCATGTACTTCAAGCCACCATTCGATATGCGTCGGTTATTATGTTGACGCTAATAAATATTTTTTAAAGTTGTTTTTGTGTTCTGATTTATCGAAGCGTTTGGCCGCATCATCTTCCTTAGAGTGACTGACACCGCGTACACTCTGCTCTGAATAGGTTGACCTTGACCGAAGGATAAGAGGGTAACAGGAGAGAACGCTTGTCGGGAATGGGACGGGTCGTTGACGGTGCGAATGTGATGGGGAATTGGAAAAAAACGGTACCCACAAAATGAAAAATAGGAGTTGAGTGTCAAACGTAGAGATTAAAAGACGTCGCATGAGAAGTTTCGAATGCGGGCAGTGTCATATGGCTACCAGTCCTTAAAATCTATACAGAATCAAGATTTAATATTTTCCCGAAAAATTATCGAGAAAAATTGTCGCTAAATTCCTACGAAATTCATAACTCATCGAACTACTACATGGGCTGAAGGTGACAGATGTAGAAAATAAACATGTCTTATTTCGAGAATCCCATCTGTCACTTGTTTATGTATGAAATTTCATGACATAGCGTAATTTCGTTTATAAGCAACAGTTGTTTGAGTGACGCTGCTGTCGTCTTCCTAAGCAAAATTGAAAAACAGAAATATCGCGTTTTGCTCGAAAACTGTTTTTTGATGGGGAAAACTTCTGCAAAATCATTGCAGTAGTTGCCGAAAAGTTATCCCACATCTGCTTCTTCGAGAACAACAGTTTATCGCTGGCTTAGTGAATTTCGTTCGTTGAAAAGTATTGAAGACTCTGGAAGGCCAAAAGAGGCTATGAAAGCGGAAATCGTACAGCAGGTGCATCGAATCGGGTTGATTGATCGTAGAGTGAAGTTGGGCGAGTTAGGTGAGGCAAAGGAGCATCTCAGAAGAATACATTTTGCACAATATTTTGGAGATGAAAAAGCTATCGGCGCGATGGGTGCTGCGTTTGCATACCGTCGACCATAAAAAGCATCACGTTGATGATTGAATAGTTGGTTTGGCGTTGTTTCAGCGCATCGAGCGGATGTTCTTCGGCGTTTTGTGACGATGGATGACATGGGTCCATTACTATACGCCTGAGTTTAATAGGCAGTCGGCAGCGTGGCTAGAAAGTCACGAAAGCCGAAGATCTGGACGTTTTGAATTACAGAAGGGACATCGAAATGTTGGGAAATCACTGAGCAAATCGTATCGTCTTTGAAAGCAACTATGTTGATAAATAAATATAACCTTGCATAATAACGCTTGTTTTCATTAAAAATTCTGGGACTTTTCAACCCTCGTGGTACTATAGAAGCTGAAAATAATAAAAAAATTCGAAAATTTATAATTTGAGATATTGCTTACAAATTTCGATTCCCGTCGCGAAATTACATGTAATGTGTTTTAATAGAATTCATTTCAATTTATTGAATCTTGTTCTGTCATACTTATACTATACTAGATATAGTAGTACCGTCTAAATACTATTTTGGTTTATTTTTCCATGTTCTTGCAATATTTTTCGAAAACCAATCTTGTAAATGTATCATCATTGTAAGGATCTTTTGCGAACTATCGATTGAAGCTTCCGCTCATGCAGCATTTTCAAAATCAATACGATCTTGTGCTCGTATCACATGCAGACTATATTGCAATTGTCTTCCCAGAAAGTATTGCAGCTTTCAAGGATTGCTTTCATCAGCAAAGATGGAAGTTTTGTCAGAAAAAAGTAGCGTCTGTTTGTATTTCAAGTATTTGCTGTCCTGGTTCTTGTGTCTTGTGTATCGAAATAGAATTAAGTCCAAAATATTTCTTGCTCTCTCCAGATACAAAGGATTACAGTGTGCTGTAACTACGTTCGATAAACATCCCTCAATATTACATACATGCACGTATGGTTCGCAATCATCCTGTTAAGTTTCATCATATGAGGAATTGGAATGCACTCAATGATATGGTGGCCCAGTTCGTTGAATTAAAATGAAAATATTTGCGATGCGATAGGACTTCTCGTTCGTAGCATTTATAACGCTGAAAGCTTTTCGCCCAGTCATTTCGATCCATGTCCTCTATACGGCTCGGTTAGTATTTCGATGTCAGAAAGATGACAGTGTAAATATTGACGATGATATATTAGGAGAGCAAATACCAATTAAGCAGGGGATGAATGATATCAGAGTCGTCTGTTTATTATTATAGAGCACCATTAAAGTGCCTACAGAATATAATAGGTTGAAAATATGAAAAATGAATCTATATCGTATATTAAACTGTAGAAGTTGCTTCCATGTAGGATATAAAGGATGTGGCTTTTAGATAGATATAAAATTTGATAAAGCGTTTTATAGATCAAAAGTTAAGCAATGATGATTCGTCATAGATCCTTCTCGACCGAAAAGAAAATAGCTCCTTAGGGAGTACAATGTCGCTGAGAGATTTTTCTTCAGATGAAAGCTATCCTAGTTTTGCTCAAACAAGCAGATAGAATTACGCAATACCAACGATTAATTAGATTTGAGTTGACTCGAAATTAATGTGTTATGCACTTTGTGCCAAGCTAGTTTTCCTTCGTCCTCTAGATTTTGTACTAAACTGTTTGGAGAAAACATAAATCTTTTTCAGTAGAAGTTTGAATTTGTAGATCTATCATTTCATCTCTTCTATGAAACTATCGACTTGTCTTGGCCACCGAGATCAGGAGCTCTGCACCACCGTCCGCGCGTAATAAAATTTCTAATTGTTGTTCAAATCTGGACTTCAAGGCGGGCATTTCGGAACATTTTTCTTCCGAAATGTCCGACTCACGGACGCCATTTTTGGGACATTCCTAGCATGTCTTATCTTATGGCATAGAGCGTTACCGTTTTGGAAATTCCAGTCGAAAGTTTTGTCTCGCCAAAAAAGAATGTATTATCGGTTAAAAATGGAATATAAAGATTTGGGACTAAGGTTTGCCTGCGAAATGCAACAAAATCTACCACATCTCCAAAACATAACCGCTTCCATGTTTTGTTCCACGTCGGTTATTTTGGTTTCAACCACTTAAATGATTTTCAATAATGGTCATGAAACAGTAATTGGGTGTCATCTGTCCATAAAATACTCCTCTGGGTTTCCAGTGGCTTATTTTTGGGTGCTTCGGCAAACTTTGAACGATGCTCTTTATTGGTTTCGGAGATAAAGAGGCTTTCCGAGCGTTCTGGTGCAAACATCCCGGGCATCTTCTTTTTAATGTTCAATCACTCAGCTTTAGAGCTGATGTCCTAGAAACAAACATTGTAGGACAAATCTGGATGTTTCTTGATCGTGAAAGTCGATCGTTTCAAAAGAATTCAGTGTTCTGTTTCAGTAGAGATACATTTTCTGCCCCACCTTTTCCTGTTTTTTAACGTTCACTTCGTTATCTTTCTATTGTAGAGCCTTATTAGAGTACATCAGTTCACAGTCTGAAACGATATCATCTACTGAACACCCCCTTCTGCATTTTCTAACGATTTTTTGTTCACTCTTTGATACCTACTTTCAGTGTTTTAACGATTTGGTAAACCTCAAATCCACTCAACGCTTATCAGTCATTAATGGAATAGTAATGGCCGCTTACCGTTGTTTTCATATTATATGTCTTATATGAAATATAAGCATATATGGGAACTGTGTTTCAATAAATTTGGAATCCATTTAAAGTTGCTTCACGAAATGAATCGTCCAGAGGCAGATCAGCACTGCAAAATCTTGTCAAGGACGCTGCAGGATACAATTTGTAATTTACACTAGAAGAAAATAGGAGGAAAAAGAGAGAGGAAAAGAAAGAGAATTTAGAATACCTTAATGGAGGTCAGGATAGGGATAAAAAGCAGGATGAAGACATAAGCTTTGGTAGTAATGAACTCCGAAATTTTCAGCGATACCGACAGTCAATAGGGAAGAGTTTGATTGTTAACATTGTGATGTAGAAAAACTTTAAGTTGATTGGCGGGTAAGCAGCGGATTTCAAAGAAATACATTTACGAGGGTACTCGAGGCTTACAAATTCCCTAAAGAAGAAAAGAAGAACATATATAAGTTCGGCGAAATGGGTTTAGGAAGGAAATGAAAGTAAATAACAGCAATTGATAATAACGTAATCAACGCAAAGACTGAGTATTTGATCCATTTTTGTGACGTATTCCCAAAGAAAACTTCGAGCATTTTTTCAAGATCACTTAATTTTTCGTCAGAATTTTCGCAGACATCGCGGGTGTGTCACACGGGATACCAGTCTGGGATCGTACGAGCATTCAATGCACGATAATTTCCTCCAGGTCGCCATTTCCCGCTTATTTTAGGCACCATATGGAGACGTGAGGCATTACTCTTTACCAAGCAATGCCTAAACCTATCGTCGCCGTAAGTTCACGCTTTGCTGCTCTATACCGGTCAGGTGCTAGTCGGCTTGGTCTGCTCGCTTTTGATGGCCCGGGTGTAACAAGAATGTAGTGTTTGGAGTTATGTTTGATTATTAGCTCTTCCGTCCGAGCGTGTAATTTCCGAGAATTTGTATAGTAATTCTGGGTATAGACTCTTATTGTTGATAATATTGTGGATTTTGGAACGCGATAAATGTCAGGACGAGGTCAGACTTGTTGTCTGACCGATAAGCCGTTGGGATCTCAGGCCACAATCCTGCAAAAAGCTCGCTCTGTTAATGAGTTTCGAAGTGCTAATGATGATGAAATGCCACGAGAAGTCAGTTAATGCTGTAAGTGTCAATAAACGAATCGTTTGCTTCTGTCAGTTGAAGCGTTGTCATTTTTAACTTTCAGCTTATTTTATTTTATTTCAGAGCATACAAACACAAGCCCACTGCGGTATTCATGAAAAATCGTCACTTTCTTCTTCGATATAAAAGTGGTGAGTTACTCTTTTTTCCAATTCGCCTGCTGCGGTTGATGCCCGTTGGAAGAGTTACCCAGACTAGAGCGATAGATCTTTTTCTTGAAAAGTTAAGCTCGAACGAATTTTACAGCGTCTCCAGGCAATCTCTTCCTTGAACCACAAACCGAGTTGCTGAACTTTCGATTGAGAATTACTTCAAACGTTACAGGTGTATTTTGTTGCATGATTCTGCTGTTTGAAGTTCAAGATTCAATAATTTATTGGGTGAATTGTTTGGTTATATATACAATTATTTATGTTGAAATATTTATTTTAATGTACAAAAATTACTCTATTGAAAATATGATGAGTGGTCTGAGATTTTATGACTCAGGAAAATACCCAAGGAAAGGATGGTAAAATTATCCTAGGGAAAATCCCAATAGCAATAAAAAATGTGTTTGGGATAATAAATACCTTTTTGAGTCCAGCCAGACATATGTAGCCCACTCTTCATATTTTTCGTTATGTAGTTAGTTAGGATAAATACTTTAGGATAATTGTTAGTTGTAGTCTTGTGTAGATTCTCCTAGAGAAAACATCATAAGTTTAAACCGATATATGATCACCTTCCTAAAGTTCTTCATGAGAATAAATACTTTTCATTAATTGAAATATTTGAGTTTAAAACATTATCTAGTAACCCATTTCCCAACAGGTTATGGGCCCAGGTTACTTTGTGTTTCAGTGATAGTTTTTATAGTGCTTTATTTAACAATTGCGTTTATATCGGCCCTGTTAATTTCACAAGTGTAACAATTATACGTTTCTCTCGTTCATTGTATCTCACGATTATAAACAATGGAGATGACAAAATCTAAGAGAAATATTAAAGCTTTTGACGGTGATAGATATAGTGTATGGAAGTTAAGGATTCGTGCTTTACTGACTGAATTGAACGTTATCAAAGTTATTGATAATGAAGCTCCTGAAGAACTTAATAGAAAGTGGATAAAAGCAGAACGTATCGCAAAAAGTGTGATTGTGGAATATTTAAGTGATTCTTTTCTTGGTTTCGCGGAATCAGCAAGTACCGCAAAAGAAATTTTTCAAAAGTTAGACGCGATCTACGAACGAAAAAGCCTTGCCACTCAATTGGCTTTACGAAAAAGATTATTGGAACTTAAATTACAAGGCGACATATCTTTGATGGAACATTTTAGAATTTTTGATGATTTAGTTACAGAATTATTAGTCGCAGGTGGAAAATTAGAAGAACCTGATAAAGTGTCCCATTTGTTATTGACACTTCCATCATCTTATAACGGTGTAATTACTGCTATAGAAACATTATCTGAAGATAATTTGAATTTAGCTTTCGTAAAAACAAGACTTTTAGACCATGAAACGAAAATCAAGGCTGATAATCGTGATACAAGTTCAAAAGTGCTTTATATTGAAAATCAAGATAATACAGTGAGGAAGAGTAATTTTAATAATAGAAAATACTTCAAAAATAATAATCAAAAACAGAACAAAAATAAATCATTTAAACCATATAAAAGAAATGCATCTAAAGGAAAATGTCATCACTGCGGTCGAAGAGGTCACATCAAAAGTGATTGCTACTATTACAAGAGGAGTATTCAATATCAAAAGGCTGAGAAAAATAAAAATGTCCAAACCGTACAAATTGCTCAATCGTCAAAGGATAATATTTCAAGTTTCGCTTTTATGACTAGCGACTATACATCACATCATCAAAATAATTACGACAATAATTGTATTCAATTCATTTTAGACTCGGGAGCATCTGACCATATAGTCAACAGAGAAGATCTAGTTGGAGATTTTGTTGATTTACAGACACCAATAAAAGTGTTAATTGCGAAAAAGGGAGAATACATCACAATAATCAAGAAAGGCTCATTGAACGTTGTCAGCAACTTAGGTGTACAAGGAATCCTGGAAAATGTCTTCTACTGTCCAGACATCCCGTATAATCTACTATCAGTAAAAAGAATGTAGGAAGCTGGTATGGTAATTATTTTCAACCAAAAAGGTGTCGAAATAAGTAAGGATAATAATGTCATCATGACAGGTGAGTCTTTAAATAATTTGATTGGTATTAAGCTTGTGATTGTTAAACATGCTCAAGTAAATATTGCTAAAGATGAAAATTATGAATTATGGCATCAGCGTCTAGGCCATATAGGAAAAACCAAATTTTTAGAATTAAAAAATAAAAGGATGATGGAGGATATAGGACAAATTGAATATATTTCGCCGAATAATAATCTATGTGAACCGTGTATTAATGGCAAATTAGCACGTTTGTCATTTAATAAGATTAAAGATAAAAGCCATGTAAAACGACCGTTATTTATAATTCATTCAGATGTTTGCGGCCCTATCACTCCTTCTACAGTTAATGATAAAAATTATTTTGTTTTATTTGTCGATCAATTTACACACTATTGTGTTACATATCTAATTGCATATAAATCTGAAGTCTTTACAGTTTTTCAAGATTTTGTAGCCAAAAGTGAGGCTCATTTTAATTCAAAAATTGTTAATCTATACTGTGATAATGGTAGAGAGTATTTATCAAACGAGATGAAGGAATACTGCGTAAGAAAAGGCATTACTTACCACTTGACTGTTCCACATACCCCGCAATTGAATGGTGTTTCAGAACGTATGGTGAGAACGATTACTGAAAAGGCTCGAGCAATGATTGCGGGAGCTAGTTTAGATAAGACTTTTTGGAGTGAAGCTGTTTTGACTAGTACATATTTAATTAACTTGACGCCCACAAGAGCTTTGAAACAATCTAAAACACCATACGAAATGTGGCATGGTAAAAAGCCACAGTTAAAATATTTAAAAGTATTTGGTTCTACCGTTTTTATCCATAAGAAAACCAGAAAGTTAAAATTTGATGAAAAATCACTAAAAGGTGTACTGGTTGGGTATGAATCAAATGGGTATAAGATATGGGATGTGGAAACTGGGAAGTTCACAGTAGCTAGAGATGTTATAATTGACGAAACTAGTTTTTTGAAAACTAGACCAACAGCTAAGACTGAAGGTGTTAATTTCGAAAACACTCGAAATAAAACTGATGCATCTGACATAATGTCAAAATCAGTAGGTAAATCAAATAAATCTGATATTGATGAATCAGATGAAATGAAATCTAGCACTGAAAATGTCAAATTAAATAATGAATCTGTAGTTGAAACAGATATGGAAATAGATCCTGAATCTCAAGACTCTCAAAATTATCACAGTGATGATAAACAGAAAGAAGGCTTGTCAATTGAACCAAGAAGGAGTGAAAGAATTAAAGGTCGTCCAGCTATGTCATACATTGAAGATGACATGTTTGATAGTCATTTGTTGAGTGCTCAATCTTTTGATTGTAATATTCCAACTTCGTATGAAGAAATTAAAAGTAGAGATGATAGGGCTCAATGGGAATCGGCTATAAAAGATGAAATTAATTCTCTTTTGATAAATAAGACATGGTCTTTAGTATCCAAGCCTCCAGATAAAAATATATTAGACTGTAAATGGGTATTTACAATAAAGAATGATGAATTTGGAAACCCATCAAAATATAAAGCCCGATTGGTAGCTAGAGGTTTTAGCCAAGAATACTTAATAGATTACAATGAAACTTTTGCACCTGTAGCTAGGATTTCCAGTTTTAGAATTATAGTAGCTTTAGCAAACCAATTTAATTTACTTATTCACCATATGGATGTGAAGACGGCCTTTTTGAATGGCATACTGAAAGAGGAAATTTATATGAGAGTACCTGATGGTGTCAAAAGTAGTAAAAATCAAGTTTGTAAACTACATAAAGCTATTTACGGATTAAAACAAGCTGCGAGATGCTGGTTTGAAACATTTGAACAATCTTTAATTGAAGAAGGTTTTAGGAATTCAGCTGTTGATAGGTGTATATATATATATGATAAGGGAGATATTTCGAAAAATATATATTTAGTACTTTATGTAGATGATCTTGTAATCGCCACGGTTAATTTAGAAACAATGACTAACTTTAAGATGTATTTAATGAAGAAATTTAATATGACTGACTTGAAAGATATTAAACTCTTTTTAGGAATTAGAGTTCAAAGAAATGGAAATATATTAACTTTAGATCAGAGTCAATATATAAAGAAAATTTTAAGTACATTTAATATGTCAGACTGTAAACCCGTTGATACTCCACTCGAAAGTAAGCTAGATTTTATAGCTCTCAATTCTGATGAAAAATTTGATGCCCCTTGTCGAAACGTTGTGGGTTGCTTAATGTACGTAATGTTATGTACTAGACCTGATCTGAGTGTAGCTGTAAACATTTTAAGTCGTTATCTAAATAAAAATAACAAAGAGTTGTGGAAAAACCTAAAAAGAGTACTTCGATATCTTAAGGGATCAGCTGAACTAAAATTAACATATGTTCGAGGCAGTTTCAATGATGTTTTGAGTGGATATGTGGACTCAGACTGGGGAGGTTCTGATTCAAATGATAGGAAGAGTACGACTGGTTACGTATTTAAATTATTCGAACGTTGCACAATTACTTGGAATACAAAAAGACAAACCTCTGTGGCATCTTCATCTACTGAAGCAGAATATATGGCTCTTTTTGAAGCTGTTAGAGAGGCAATGTGGTTGAGATCTTTAGCTAATAGTATAAATATAAAAATTTCAGAACCTACAACAATCTACGAAGACAACAATGGGTGCATTAGTATCGCGAATAACCCAACCAGTCACAAAAGATCGAAACATATCGACATAAAATATCATTTCTCGCGTGAGCAAGTTGAAAATAAAACAATTAATTTAAAATATATTCCAACAGGTAATCAGTTGGCTGATATGTTCACGAAGCCTCTACCGGTAGTAAAATTCCTGGAATTAAGGAAAGGATTAGTTCTGGAATAATATTAATAATAAGTTATTGTTATAAGTTTTATTTTGTAATTTAATATTAAGTAAGATGGTCTGATTAGGTTTTATTTGGGTTTCCCTAATCCTTAGCAACAAATGTTGGATCATATGTATATCCCAAATAGTAACATGAGGAAGGTGTATCACTAAAATTTTATGTTTAATGTAAAAGTTATAAAGTAAGTACTGTATTATGTTATAAAATGACAATCTTATGATATCATTCAATGGATTAATTTTTGAGGAGGCGTGTTGAAATATTTATTTTAATGTACAAAAATTACTCTATTGAAAATATGATGAGTGGTCTGAGATTTTATGACTCAGGAAAATACCCAAGGAAAGGATGGTAAAATTATCCTAGGGAAAATCCCAATAGCAATAAAAAATGTGTTTGGGATAATAAATACCTTTTTGAGTCCAGCCAGACATATGTAGCCCACTCTTCATATTTTTCGTTATGTAGTTAGTTAGGATAAATACTTTAGGATAATTGTTAGTTGTAGTCTTGTGTAGATTCTCCTAGAGAAAACATCATAAGTTTAAACCGATATATGATCACCTTCCTAAAGTTCTTCATGAGAATAAATACTTTTCATTAATTGAAATATTTGAGTTTAAAACATTATCTAGTAACCCATTTCCCAACAATTTATAATTATCCTTAATATATTACTTTACATGCGGGTTTTGCCTAATGGCTGTACCCCGAGGACAATACTAACAAGAATTTATTTTTTTATTGATTCCTCAAGTTAGTTGTTATATTAAAATTCCTTCTTAATTACTACACTTACACCGTAAGTGTGGCCTTCAAAATCCATCTTTTTGCTTACACTAACATAATATTATTTTTATTAAAATTCCTTATACTCTAAAACAATATTTGACTTCAATGTTCAATCTTCTTATTGACTACTTATTGCTAACCGTTGGCTGCGTCCATCGCCCAACTGTTTGCCGCATTGCTGATCGTGGTAGTCTCATGCTCCGCCATAAGTTTTGCCGCTCGCTCGACAAACCTTTTAGCATAGAAGTTAATTGGTTCCACGGCTGCATCCCAGTACAGTAGTCGGTTGGGGCAGGACCGTCCGTCCTCCTGTTTATACATGCCAGTGCAAGTCCGAAGGATTTTGAGCTCTAGTAATCCTATCTCTTCTATCCTATCCTATCTATATCTATCTATCCTAATCTATCTATCTAAGAGGTAAAATGAGATGGTATGCGTATCTAGTTTTCTTCAATACCGCGTCCACGTGAGTACTTTTGATGTTGCTCTTATCAAAAATTACCCCCAGGTACTTTGTTTACTTCGAGCAGTGCACCACCTGCCCGTTCAGCCCGTAACATTAACCGGAAAGCTCAGTTGGATCAATTTGTAGATAAGTCCGTCGATCCAAACCGAATCAAAAGCTTTTTCAACGTCGATGAGACACGCTGCAACAACCTTTTTTTTCTGCCTGGTCCGTTTTATACTGGCTTGAAAAACAGGCAATGCGTCTACTGTTGAGTGACCTCTTTTGAAGCCAAATTGTTTTTCCGGCACAGTTTCAGAGAACTGTGCGATGCTTTGGAACTTTCCCACATTACACACGACGAATACGTCTGCGCTATTGGATTGCTTCGGAATAGCAAATATTTTGGCGCATTTCCATTGCTGTAGGAAGTAGCAAATGTTAATGCAGTTATTTAGATGGATTGCGTGGAGAACAAAATACGTGTGTGGAAGTTTTTTTAAAAAAAAATTTGAAATTCCATCAGCCCTAGCCGATTATTTGGAATTTTGCTCAAGTGCAAGCATGCTGAGACTTTCAGAGCACACAAACAGGGCACTCAGAATAGGTGCGTCGGAGGGATTCGAATCTGAAAATCTAGTCAAGCACAGGTTCTTGTAGTCCTTGTCGAGCACTTAATATTGTTCTCTTCACTAGTTAATTGAAAACAGAGTCCTCACTTGCTTTCTCCTCTTAAAAAACCGTCGCAAAGTGCTTTGCGATGGATCCAGCAACGGCCTTTTCATCCATGTGCATGGATCTGTTATAAGTGAGAACTCCTGGCAGGCGCTTCCGGCCAGTTATTTTATTAATTTGGGGGAACATACAAGCACCTGGTCTAATTTTTACTAGGGTCTGTTCGAATCTCTCATTGGCAAATTCAGATGTTCTTCTCGAAATCATTCTATTTAGGGACACTATTAGAAGGTGACCCGCTGATACTCCCAGTTAACCATATTCATGGTGGCGATGGTATATCCTTGAAAGCAGTTTACTGAGGGTGCTACGTCTACGATGTAGCTCCAGTATGTCTTCTGGGAAGTCTCTATAAAGGTAATTTTTGGAGGAATTTTTTAGGGTTATCTTTGAAATGACCGTAGCAAGGGTTGAGTTCAAATAAGCAATGCCTTCTTGGATCTCGGTGAGTGAGAGGTTTCTCGATCTCATGATTCTGCTGATTGCAGAACATGCTTTAACAGAACACGCACGTGAGTTCATCGAGTGAGATTTCTTTTGGAGCCGCGAGGGTCGCACGAGCCATTTGTGGAATCCCGCTCAAGGAAAGAGGAACTAGATGTGCATATTCTCTTGTTTGTCTGTCTTTCCTAATAACCACTTTTCGGTTTCTTCTCCTAGTAACCTCTTTTTCTCTTTTTTTATGAATTTGTGTACAGGCATTAATTTCTAACAAAGGTAGTGATTTGCATGATCTTCATATTGCCCAAAAACCACCAACCCAGAGACTATTCAATTCACGCAGCTGATTCGCAAACATCCTTATTTTCTACCCTTTGCCGGCAACTAGTGGAGTAACTCCTTGCTGTGAGTGTCGCGTCCATAGATGAATGACATAATAGAGAACAGATGCCACAGCGTTCATTATGAGTCATCTCTTTAATTTGTGAAAATCATCAAAAATAAAAAATCATCTAATCTCTCTAATCTCTTAACACCTCCCCGCCCCCAATATTTTGCTCATTAATAGAGTGCAAACCGTTTAACACGCTGCAGTCTTGTCAACATTTTCTTGGGAAACGATCTGCAGGAATTTTGATAGGCACAAGTATTATTAGCTGATTTTTATACGACCAGCGCTACACAAATTTTAATGCACCTTATTATAAGGATTCGCATCTAGGTTATTTTTTCAGTGGTGGTCATTCAGACATGAGGTGAGGTGAGACCGCGTGTCGTCATTTAATACGTCACTGACTGCATCCACATATCTGATATAAGTCTTATCCCCTCTAAAACGAACCAAAATTCGGCCAATATATTTCTCGCATAGCCGATCAAGGATCGGGGATTCGGCAGTTAAGACTCAGTAGTTCGTCATTCAATGAACGTTAAATGACGATTTGACTATTGTCATTCAACTAACTTTTTAGCGTTAGAGGTTAAGCTGTGATTCATCAGAGAATCGTGGAAAATTCAAATCCGATATTTTGGCACATAAATGCAAGCATTAATTGGCGGAAAAGCTGCCTTTAAAAGTATCAATTGCATCAGCAAGGCTTTCCTTGCAAACAAACTATTCTATTCTATTGCTCTTATTCTATGTTATTCTAGCCATGTCATGATGATTCCAGCTGGACTTATCCCCAAGCACACCTCAATTATTTCAACCCTTTCTCATAGGGAGTCCGAAACGAATGTCATATCAGGTCTGCGTTTAATGCAGTGTCATCAACAGAAAGCAGACGTGCGACCTGTGTTCAAAACAAAAGGCCATGTTTTGTCAGAGTTCGTTTAATTCGAGCATTATTGCATGTGGCTTGGTTCGCTTTTAAGTTTGGTCTGGGCCAACAGTCCTCTGCACTCGAAACAGCGTCCTCTAAAGCATTCCGTCACAGGCGCAACTCAAACTGGGTGCGGTAATACGACGAGTGAGCGAGTGGATGACAGACCGTGGACTTAGTCTAGCACTGGAAAAGACCGAGGTCGTCGTCCTGACCAAGAAGCGGATCCCTCGTGTTATTTAAGTTCGGGTGGGAGAAATGATCATCGAGTCAAAAGAATCAATCAGATACCTTGGCTTGATGATTGACTCGAAGATGAGTTTTTTCGAGCGTCAGCAGATAAGGCTTCTGTGCGAGTATCGGCTCTCAGTCGCCTTATGGCCAACACGCGGAGGTCAACCTCGAGCAAAAGACGTCTACTGATGAGTGCAATGGAGTCAGTGCTCTTGTATGGCTCCGAGATTTGGGCTGACGCTCTTAGTAAAGAGACGCACCGAAGGCGTCTGGCAAGGAGCTTTAAGGATAGCGGCTGCATGCCACACTGTCTCTGAACCTGCAGTGCTGGTAATCTCGAGGGTGGTTCCTATTAAGTTACTTGCAGACGAACGGGAACGTGTATACTTACGTAGGGGGGAATCGGCGAGAGAAGCCGTCATCCAAGAGGAACGGAGAAGAACCGTAACCTTGTGGCAGCAAACATGGGAAAACGAAACGCGAGGCAGGTGGACCGCACGGCTGATGAGTGACTTGGGGCCGTGGTTCTACAGAATGCATGGTGAGACTGATTATTATCTGACGCAACTACTCAGTGGTCACGGGTATTTTCAGTCTTACCTGTATAAGATGGGAAAGTCACCATCCCTAACTTGCGTGTTCTGCCCGAGGATGACGGATGACTCCTGCTATATGTTCTTTACGTGTACCAGATGGACAAGACTCCGTTCGCATCTCTCGGAGCAAATAGGCGTGTTCTCCCCAGAAAATGTAACGGGAAAAATGATACAATCAAAAGACAATTGGAGCTGTGTGTCGCACTACGTAAGGACAGTTCTTCTCATAAAAAAGGGCATGATGGATCGCTTGGTGAGGGAGGAGGGATCTCTGTAACAGTAATTAACAGCAATCCATCCAGGATTTCCCTTAATCTGAAGGCACCGCTAAGCGATGATTTATGAGGCCTAGTCCGAAGTGATGTGACAAACAGTTCCAGGTTAGGTTCTCGGCGTGACAAAGAGGTGTTTAGTCGGTAGTCCAACACTCAGGGTGTAAACAGCCTTCACCTCCCAAACCAAAAAAAAGCATTCCATCAGTATAGAAAACATATGAACGTTTTGTTCAACGTTTCAAACTGTGTAGTTCCCGAGCACCAACTCCAAACTCGTGTGTCTCCTATGGACTTAGAAGTGAAAATGGTATCAAGTCAATCTGAGGGCAGAACCCATTTGGAAGCGCAATTTTCCCAGTTATTACTCAAAATTTGTTTTAAATTCAACAATTTTTGATAACAACTGGATTTTTTTAGAAATTATTTAAAGAACACTTATTTAGAGAAGAATTTATTTAGAAATTTAAAGAAGACAGTAAAGTTACTTGTTTAAATTGGGTTTGTAATCGACAAAACAAGTTTCTTATATTCTAAGTTCTTGAACATGAACAAATATTGTCTTAGCTGAATTCTAATTACAGAACACACTTGCACGTATCATCAATCATCATTTTCCTCAGATTGCTAAATGGCACAAAAAATATCCTTTGTTGGCTACAGTGTATCAATATATGAAGTTCTTCTTATCTTCAATCCTTCATAGGATTTGTAGTATGTAATGCTAAACGAATATCACGTAACTTATATATAATCACTGCATTGTAGAGCGGTCTACACTAATTGCATTTTAATTACAAGCGTTTGCTCCTTTTTTTCAATTATGCTCCAATGAAACCGAGTTGGCACGAAATCATTATGAAGAAGAGTTCATTGCATTTCTTGCTCGAATAGGATTCCGGATGAAATACGATTAACTGGTAGATATTTATCATTATATATACACCTACAGCAGTAAACTTACAGGATTTATTTAATGAAAAATCGTGAAACAATACACAAATGGAAACTTTCTTTTATTCATTTTAATTTTCATTAATTTCGATTCTTTAGGAGTATCCTTTGTATCCTTTGCATTCAACCATTTAAATTGAGCATACAGGAATAACTCCGTAATAAATGCAAGATAAATATTTATACTAAAGGATAACTAATAACACAAGTAAAGGAAACTTCAGTTATGGAGACCGAGGATTCGGTTGAGTTTCTTTAATTTTTTCATTATATAATGCATACGCTTAAGTATATACGGACAAGGTTAATTGTTTCATTGAATATTTCTCCAAAACTTTTATAATCTAATAAAAATATTTTTAATTAGCTGAAAGGACTTTCAACCGCACAAAATTAGAATGCATCAAAAGTTAAAGTATGTAGAAGCCACCAAACAGCGTTAAGTGAACATAAATGCTGAGTGAGCGTGGTTTTCCGTTAAAAAAAATCCTACGAAACATCGTTAGAGAGTTTTGTTAATTCGCTGCAAAATAATAAGAGCAGTTGAAAAATACCATGAGAAATTTTCATGGAAACTGTGACGGAATGCCTACACAGCGCGATTGCTATCATTAAGGATCAGAGAAAAGTTTGTTAATTAAATTTTGAACACTTATTGCTCTTCTTGTTGAATTTTTAAAGCTAACTTTTGACACCCTGTCAAATCACAGCCTGTCTTTTCATCGTTGAAACTCATTTGCCGGGAAACAATTGAAGCTACAATGATTTAGCTTAATGAAAGAAATAGAAGGAATACTATAATAATTTTTTTTTTAAATTGGTACGAAGAACTATTCGGTTATATAGGGTAAAGACTAACCATTATTTCCTACAGTTTTCTAGATGGGCAATTTAATGAATCGAGGGTTGCACTGAGAACCTTATGTACCAGCTTCACATTACACATGTTAAGGAAATAAAAAATAGAAATAAGTGGCCGCATTTACTGACTTCAATAAATGTTAAAACATAAAAATTAATACAGTATAAATGTTTGCATCGGCCAATATTTGACGCGCTGAATTACTACCTTATCTATAACCGCCTACTTGGCAATTTAAGAAGAGGTTCCTTGGAAGAAAGTAGCACATTTTTGATATGAAGTAACAGAAAATTAAAAGATCAAGTTAATCTGTGGTTGATCGCAACATTTTAATATTTGAGATCGCTCGCATTTAGTCCAACAGATACATCACTTTTAATTGCAATAGCTTTCTGCGGATGCAAGTTCCAGGGTCTCCTCTTAACACAAACCCTCATCGAGAACGAAATAACAAAGAAAAGATGGATACTGAAGGCCACGGAATCGGATAACGGATGTACAACCCCATGGAGCCTATATTTACTACAGAAGAAAGCATGCTGCTGAACAAAGGACTCAAAATCATACTTTTACTTTTACTAAGAAGTTTTTACATCAAACAACTTTAAATAAATTTGGCATCACTGACATTAAATCGAATCGGGCAACATTGCAACCAACTACATGTCATTTTTCTGAAGTGTAAACAACTTAGTTTCTCTGTCTTCCGAATATGTCAACTTTTGTGCCAAAAGAGCACAATGTACGGGAAGGACAACTTCTTTGCTTTCATTTGAACAAACGTGCAGATGAAAGTCGCTGTATGCGGCAGGAACCCTATGGAGATCATGCTCCATTGAATTCTACTTGTGAGTGCTACTTTCGACGTTTAAGAAGCTGTGATTTTAATACCGATGACAAAGAGCGCGAAGGACGATCAGAAAAGCAGAAGTATTGGAAGTGACTGGACAAACTTGATCTGTTCGCTTGAAAACGATGGGAATGATTAAGTGTGTAGGATATTGCGTGCCGTATGAATTGAAGCCGAGAGACGTCGAACAAGGTTTTTTCACTTGTTAACAGTTGCTTCAATGGCAAAAGGTAAGGCATTTTTATAACTGGTGATAAAATATGGGTTCATTACAATAAGCCTACAACACCTGTTAAAACCAGGTTAAACCATCATAGAGCAACTCCAATTGATGTGTTCGAGCCGAGCATTGAAACGAAAACGGCCTTAATACCACCAAAAACACAATAAAGTTATTCCTCAGCATGGCAATGCTTGACCACATATTACAAGGCCCATCAAAAATACCCTGACACGCTCAAAAGGGAAGTCCTACCTCATCCGCTGTATACACCAGGCATTGATCCTTTCGACTACTATTTGTTTTCGTCGATCAAATGCCCTTGAGAAACAGCACTTCTGTTCTTTTGAAAAACTCCAAAATCGGATCGAATCGTGAATAGCCTCAAAAGATGAATTGTCTTTCGACGAGCAATCCTCATGTAACCATAAGGATGAGACAATACAAGCAAAAGACCATAGAATTCATAGTTGCCAACGGTTACAATAGAACTCATATATATTCTACAAAAATTGAGCTACAATTAATACCTTTAGTACCTTTGGTCGTTCCCCCAAACAATAAGTTTCGATACTCAACCGGACAAAGCATTGCACAAAATCTTTAACCCTAATACTCTTCATCTTCACGACAAATATGCGATAAAGATTAGAAAAGAACTGGCTTCTATAGCTAAGTCAATAAATGACACCCATCGACTGTTTTCACTAGATATCACAAAACTTTACGCATCCAACGCATAGAAAAGGAATCCACATCCCAACCGAAGGAAGTCAAAAATCAAAGATTTGCAGAGGAATCGGTGGACCTCAGACAGCCAACAACGAAATATCACTTCTTCAAGGCTTCAAATCTCATATACTTTGCTGAAGACAGACTGGATACAGGATGACCAATACCGTCTATAACGTCAGAGCCATTCCTGCAAAGTATAAAGGAACTTCACATACAACAAATAGTAGATTTATAGAATGTATACTTCAGACACTATGTGAACTATTATGATTGAATTATTATGAATTGAATCAAAATCAAATATGGACCAGCTTCTGACATCCATCAAAATATCAAATTCAAGGTGTAACACGAGACAAACGGAGAACTAAACAGCATGGAACTAACCATTACATGAAAAGAAACTTACTTGGAGAACAAAATTTACTGGTAATCAATTACAACAGACCATACCGTACATTCATCATTGGACCAATTGGTTCAGCACAAAATGGGCAGCGTACAGGTCAATGGTACAAAGAATACTACACCATCCCACTAATTCCAAATCAGCTCCTTTAACGAGCTCAATAACATATTGTTGCGCTTATTCGGGATTGCGGCCAGTTTGCTTCTCAAGTTTTCTTGCAAGTGAATTAAATACGAATTAATTTAAAATTTTATAATGATTTTTTGAGTTCCTCCAATAAATTTCACTAACACTTTATTTAATTCGCTTAGTTACTACTTCACCAATTTCAGTATTACTTATTCACTTTAATTAATTATTGCTTTTACAAAATCATTTTCAGGTTTTTAATCAATATTTCAATATCGCACTAATATGAACACGCACTGACGTTCCCCGTTCAATCAACAATACTTCTCTTTTCCACCTGCTGCAGTCGCTTATACACACGATTCAACCAATACCGAATATTTTGCGTGGATCATTTTCGAGTTTACACGCAGTTTTAAGTTTATTTGCACATGCATTTCGCACTTAATGCATGCAATGTGTTTACGTCATGGCTTTTTCCCCTTCGAGAATGATCAATGTAAATGCTATCGATACTTGTTTACAAACTGCATTTTGGGCGAGTACAGTTGCGCGTGACATTATTCGAACATGTCACAATGTATAGGATGAAAACCAGAACAGGTCAAGAATTACGATATGAAACAAAGAGATACAGAAGAAGATACAGAAACAAAGATACATAAAAATTTGCAATTTTTTCAAAAAAATACAAATTAAAAACCGTGTAACATTTAGAAAACAACACTGGAAGCGAACAAAGACCAGAACTTGGCAGTACACCTACACATGAAAATGCCCGCACAAAAGCTGACTTGTATCATGTCTATATGTTTGTATACATATGCATACAAGTATGATACGAAGAACATATGCGTACATTTCATACTAAGAAACTGCCTCCAACTAGATCTATGATAATGATATGTTGGTCTGAAAATTTTCCCATCTAACGATAGAAGTCTCCTTGTAACTTTAAACAGTTCTCACAGCGATGCTCCCATCTCTTTCACCCGTCTAAATAGTACTCGGCGTTTTTCTCTGCAAAATAAATGTTCACGTAGGTGATTGCCTGTTCATTTGACCAAAATGTATGCCCTCCGAGCGAAGCTATCTCCCTCCGAGCACAGCTTTTAGATGAGGTAACAAAAAGAAGTTGCTTGGGGCTAAATCTAGTAAGTAAGGCGGATGGTCAAGCAGTACAAACCGGAATTCGTGGATTTTCGCCATGGCAACTGCTGAGGTGTGGGACGGCGAGTTGCCGTGGTGAAACAGGATATTCTTTTTCAGCAAATTTGGTCGTTTTTCCTCAATTTGTGCCTTCAGCTTGGCAAGTAATGATGCGTAGTATGCTCATGTGATGGGTTGTCCTTTCTAAAGATAATTGATTAAGATAAGTCATCGCTATTCCAGCCGAAACAAACAGTATTTGCTTTTTAAGGAGCCGGTTCCCCCTTTGCAGTCCACTGCGTTGATAGTATTTTTATTTCCGGGGTACAATGGTGTATTAAAATTTCGTCTACAGTTAATAATTGGCGCAAAAGCTTGGATGTATTGCGCCAGCAGAGAGTTGAATCTATTCATTCGAACACCTTTTTGGTCTAACATGAGCAAATGCGGCACCCAGCGTACAGACAGCTTTCTTATGCCTAAATCTTGATTTAATTTGTGACAAAAATTACTTTGAACATTTGCATAACCTCCGCTATCGCTCTCACTTAATTTCGGCGGTCGTCTAACACCATTTGGTGAACCTTAGGACGTCACGAACGTTCATTATATCCCAAGCTCTGACGGCCGTGTTTAAATTCGGCTACCCAAAATTACACTACGATAAATAACGGTGCAGAGTTCCCAGACACAGAGTCCAACTTATCTTTGATTAACGAAGGCGTAGCCTTTCAAAAGCATAAATTTGGATAGTAATTTTTACCTTTTTCACAAAAATACTCACATAGACTCACTCAAACGACTATCTATCAAAAACTGCTCGTTCGAAATGGCCAAAATTTTGACCATTTTTGGTCAAAAAAGCAACAAGCTAGAGAATGTAAGCTATCATTGACTAGTGCCACAAGATTTACGGTTTCTTCGAAAACCGACGGCCCTCGAAGTCGAAATACGTCTCCACCAAGAGCGTAGGACGATCAAACCGACATAGAACACAATACAGTACGTTTAAAAAATTTATAAAACTACTAGTCACGAGATATAGATTTCATGGATTCGCGTGAGCTCTATGCGTGAAAATAAAATAAAACAGTGACAATTTTGCACTTATACCACACGCAATGAGTGTAACTGTCACACATCGACTATTTGGAATAAAAAATTTGATCTAAGTTAGTCTATTGATTCAAATTTCAACTGCACCTGTCAGACACCTACGTCTCTTGGAGGATCATAATTGTAGATAGTATGGAACCTCATCAGACAGATTTGGGTAGACCAAAGGTCAAACTTTTTGAGGAATAACTAATACCTCCAGATTATAACTCCTGTAGAAAATGAGCGAAACGATTCCTGCCTGATTCAGCATCAATGAGAAGATGACCATTTGCTGGTACTACTTGTTTTGGTATGCATTATTAATTGAGGACATTTGTTTAGCTGGATCTACCCTACGTCTGTGGAATTGCAGTATGTTATGATCATAGGATTTGTTTGCTGTTTGGGAAGGATTGATAACAACATCATTATGAACATGAAACTAGGACATTTTCTTTATTCTGACTAGAAATGCCATTGCATTGTTTTAGCTTTGTTTCTTCGTTCTTCGACATTTACAAATTCCAGAGGCAGCTGTTTATTTTTTTCCTGAGTTGGCCAACGGAGGATTACTTCCGTTTTTTTTTCCAACTCAGCAATGAGTATGAAGATTGTGAACAAATTCGGGGCTGCTATGCTACGTCCAGTTCCATCAGAAGTATGGTACAATATCACGTGACGTCATTCGAAAGACGTCATGTGATTTTTGACTAACTTGGAATAGGCCTTCATGCTACTTCCCAGGATAGAATTCTCGGTTTTATGTTTAGGTAATTTGGTCATCAACGAGGGTCATCCATGATTGTATCCAATATTTTCTTGTCATTAACGATTCTATCCAATATTAAATGGTCGAAGGGATGTACTGGCTGAAAGGACATCAATATCTGCAACATGGTAGCATTTCGTGACACTTAGGCAATCAGAACAGTTCTTTTGGACATTTCTTGGCAAACCATTAAAAAAACAAACCATTAAAAATATTAGGGATAGGAGCGAACTGGTCCTATATGTGTTTATTTATTTTTTTAAGTCGTTTTAATAACTTAAACCGTCATCAGAAGAACAAATTGATCTAGACCTTCATTTCTTTTACTCCAAAAGCTTTGCCAACTTTGCCTGTTTCCTCTTTGGACTCCCGACAGATATAGTGAGCCGATGATAGCTGTGTACTTGACGTCACTCTCGCTCTCTTTAGTAAATTTATTCTTAATACTGCGGATTCGTGGATCCTACTATTAACTGAAGCATTTCTCTGCAGTCCCTGACAATTAAGTTCATCGAGATTCCCGAAGCGAACGCCTAATTTACTACACTTTAAAGTTTAATGGTGGCTATTCGGTTAACTTGGTTCTTTCCTCAGTACCAATGTCCTTTTCTTCAGTATCATAAGCCTCTTCGTGCATATCAGTTCTGCCCTGTTCTGCCCTTGAATTATGGCATCACTAGGTTTCTTGCTGATTTGAAAGCGGCCTTCAGACTGCTTGCCTCTTCAGTACCAAACTCGTCGTCATAGCTGTGCTCTTTAAATGAATCCTGTTCTAATTCATTGATCTCACCCTCCAAAGTAATATCAGCTCCTTCCCCTAAATATTCGATCATCATTGGGTTCTACTCATTATCATGCAAAATTACTTTCTTTAAATCCTTCATATCAAACTTCTTCTCAGTCTTATCTATACAAATTCTCATATAAAAACCAAGAGAAAATACATACAGTATGTTTATAATGCGTTCGACGCTTTAAAACTATAAAAACTTTACTGTCCTATAGAATCTAAAACTGTAAAACTAAAAAAAATTATAAAATTAAAATGTGTGACAAATTCGGTCGCAATAAGTTTGTTGGGCCTCTGAAGCTGCAACTGCTCTATTAAAGGGAGAAAAAGTTGGAACGATACTTCAGCAACCACCGCGTAACCGTGCTAGCACACGTCAAAAAACGGTGACAGAACTAACGGTACTCAACGTAAATTATAGAGAACAAGGTGCGAAACGATGCGCATTAATAGGCCTTTAAATCTTACATTCGTGCACAGTGACTCAAATCGTGCACAGTGACCGAGAAAACCACTCTCTTATACGCTTAGAAACCCAACAAAAGCGATCTCGCCACTTACCTACGTCGTTTTATTTCTATGCTCTCTATCATGGGAAGTTGACTCGATTTTTTGCATGGGTTATTTGTTCCTCTTTCTTTGTGATACGCTTTGATACCATTAGTGCTTTTCAGTGACTTTTTGGCCATAGGTAGACTTAATATTTCGGATGCAGCACTGTGCTGGAAAGTCCTGAAGTGACGTTTGTGTCTCCTAAATCAATTGCAGACGGACGGATGGAGGGTTAACAATAATAGTCATGAGTTCTCCTGAATAACAACTACACTCAATTTCAAAAAGCTAATGAAATTCTGTTAAAAAAGTGTATTTTGTTTTTATAATTATGAGAAGAATTTTTTTGTCGCTTGGAGGTGAAGGCTGCTTACGCCATTAGTGTCAGACTACTAATAGTACAAAGCAACTAGTCTGCCAACTAAACATTCCTCCTTTTATATCGAGATCTTGGCATTTAACTATATGTCACATTACTTCCTACTGAAGCGTTTTAGTCTATCCTAGCGTAGCTTCTAGGTTAGACCTATCCCTTTTTCAGCAGGAATGGATCAAAGAGTGCGAATTTCGGACCGAGTTGCTCTCCTTCCTTTTGTTTCCAATCACTTATCCTTCCTTATCAGGAGAAGTACGCGCACGTATTGTGGCACACAGTTCCCTTTGTACTGGCATATTTTCCGTAAAGACATCGGCGGAGAGTTCATAATTTTAGTTCCCATCGTTTAGAAGGAAGGTTTATGGAAGGAAGGATTATTGCTCACATACGACCTTCTTCTTTGTATTTCTTTCTAACGTTCGTGGGCTCCAGTCCTATCGAACTATTTCCTGGCTGAATTCAATTCGCAGCTTCTCTGATTTCGAGTTTGTATAATTTGTCACTTTGCAAGATTACGTTGGTTCAACAGTTTTGGTAATAGTTATTTTTATTTTTTCGAAAATATTCGAAAAGGCTTAACGTATTTCTTGTTTCAGGGAAGTTTAAAATTTTACCAGATATGTTCGTATATCCTGTGTGCTATTCAACGGGAATCATTTACTACCAACTTATTCATGCGAGCGTGACCAAAAAGTATAATCGAATCAATACTGTTGCTTGCAAAAAGACTGCAAACACGAGTAGACGTTCTTTGTTTGTCAACTGTTAGTTCGAAACTCGAGGCAACGAACGTATGATTTATGTGAGTTTTTTCTCTCAAAACGACAAAATTGTTAAGACAACGTAAGTCAAACCAAAATATTAATTTTTATACATAAAGCAAAATGTCAACGACAGCTTAAAGCGAACTCCTGAGAAAACAAATCCTCGAAAATAGTCCAAACATCCTGGTACAACGCTCGTTGATACGACGCGAACGATAACATTACAAATAAAATTGCTCAGCAAAAACTAAATACGTCCCATATAGCAAATATACAAAATGCTTGAAGCCCGTCAGGTTCTTCCATTCATAGCAATTGTCTTTTGTGGCGCGGCATGACTTCCAGCCATATATCCTGTAGTTGATGTTGCAGCCAAAAGTGCATGCATAGGAAACGTAAACGCCAACGTCCCTTATAGGATCGTTACATATCAGACGTTTGGTGGCAGGCAAGCCACATCGGTAGCTCTCCCGCGTGCCCCTTAAAACTGCAAAGATACGTAATTCAGCAAGGACGAACGTTTTCATTCAACTCCAGCTCTTTGCAAGTGAATTTTTAAATCTCGATAGTGGACGACAGGAAACAGCCCAGTCCAGAACATATCGCATTGCAAGCGAATGTGAATCCTGAAAATATGCAGCGGACTTGCATTATTCTGGTCCGTATAATCAACGAGTCCTGGCACTGCAAAACTATGACCAAGATTGTACAATGAGGAGAATGGGATTCATATAATATATTCTGCATGCTGACTTAGGAGAGGGTCAAGCGGGTAGCGCATTTAGCCTCGGGCTCATCCTTTGAACTCTTTTGTTGAAGTCCCTTCTATGGATGGTCATCGAGTTGAAAATGCTTCATGTTGCCGTTGCCATGCAGGAATGTTCGAACAGGAAATGATATGCCCGAGGAATATATATCTTTGCACGAGTGATATTTCTAATATTAGATATTAGCTGGAAACGACTTATTCAAAGCTCGATATGAAAGAGGTTAAGGACCTCCTAATTAATGTTTCTATATTCTAATCGTTTGCAGAAGTGTGTCTGAATATGGCTACTATGAGGTCGAAATTGGATTTGGAAAGCAGGTTCAGTCGTCGTTGCTTCACAAAAAGTGAGAAAACGAATTCGTAAATGTGTTTCGTCGGTATACAAGGAAGCACAAAGTTGCACGAGAATAAATTTTAAGTGGTCTGGCCGTTTTCTAGACAGGGGTGATAGCTTACTTATATCAGACGTTCAGTACTGCACTGAAATCAATTATGGAAATGAGGTAAATGGATGAAACGATATCAAGGACAAAGATTCAGGATTTATTGTTATCTGCAATTGCTTTGTGGTTGAAAACACAAAGGACGAATGAATGGTAGAATGGTTGTCTACAAATTGCATGGAGAATTTGCAGTTTATTAAGAAAGATATATGGATATTGCTCTAATTCTCTGGGTATAATTATGACGAAACAAATAAATTGCTCCGTTGAATGGAGTCGCAACTGGGGTTTATTGATTGTGAAGTTTGTTTTCCAAAGTCCAGACAATATTTGTTCATCAAAGTATCATGATCTGTTTAGAAATGCGAACAACTGATGAAGATAGTCTTCATAAACTGTTGACAAAAGTATATCTTTTCCGGATTTTCCCCACAATTTCAATACAGGTGATGGGTTTTACGATTTCTTGCCCTTTCGTGAATAAGGCTGGAAATATAAGATTTATTTTAGAACTGGACACCACGTAAACGGACCAACCCGCTTTCTTGGGGATTCTTATCTGATTTTCTGAATGTATAACACTTTCATACCTCCAAACATTAACTACAGAGAGTGCGTTCAATGACAATTAAATTGAATCGAAATGCATTGGAGGTTATCGATATTTAGTGCTTATTAAAGCTTTTACAAACCCGAGTCGTTGCTCAGCCATGTTTATCGCCTGTTAATCGCAAAATGAAAAAAAACTTAATAAAGAAAAATTGTGAAGAAATTGTTGGTCAGTATTCCTTGTTTCCTCTCCTTGCTCGGAGACCTGCCAGTTTCGGGTATACATAGACGTCACGAGGTTGACGATGAAGTCTTACTTGCATTCCATTCCTCGCAATTGTAATTCGCAGCTTTAGAAACCTTCTTAAAGTAAGGTACCCGGTTTGTAATGCAACAGTTTAGATCACCCCAGAAGTACTCAATCGGGCGCAAACCCAGGCTTCGATAAATCAAGCGCATCGTAGGGGTGACGTCTCACCGGTTCATCACATGTTATAGTAAAGGCTGTAAGGCCATTAATTGAGCTATTTGACGTGATTTATTCCATAACATACATCAGGAATTTCCGTCGCCATTCGCAATCATACCCTGCATGTACGTCTGTGAAGGCCATTTCCTTCAATTGCAGAGGGAGTTGTTGTTAGCAGTATTCAATGCATTTGAATTATACGAAATTCAACTACATTGGATCCCATGGATCGAGTACCAACTATTTGAGGTGGATGTTTTGAGAAGTGCTGCAGGGAAAATGGTGAAAATGTAATGACAAAAGAGAAAATAAGAGATCATTAGGATTGGGCCCAAGAAAAACGTCAAACCTCAAACGTATGCAAGGAGCATTCATAAATCAAAAAACAATCAGTAAGGACGTAAAAATTAAGTGTTTGAGCTCGAGGACCTCTTGGATCGAGTTTGCCACTACAGGAGACTCTTGAAAAGGTTGGAAGAAGAATATCCAGACCAAACGGTGTACGTTAAAGTCACCCAACCTTTCCTCCCCAGTATCAAGAGGACTACTGCTAACCCTCTTGAGAGCGAACAGGAGAAAAGGCGTAAAGAGAACGCTGAGCCAGCAAGAGAAACGCCACAAAGAAAAGGCGCCTTCCAACTCGTGATATCTAAGGCAAAAAAAATCCACAAAACGTGAACATAGGCTTAGCCAGCAAACAGTGCCTGTTCAAACAACGACAAATACCGTGAACAAACCAGCAAGAAAAAAGCGAAGAGTCCTTGGGGACGCCATTTTTGTGAAGCCCACTGACGGAAGGAGCTACTCTGACGTTCTACGCGATATCCGCAAGAATGTCAAGCCAGAGGAAACAGGGACGATTACTAAAACTCTACGATCGACGAAGTCCGGAGGGCTACTCGTCGAGTGTGGAGCGGACTCCTCCGATAAATCGATATTCCGCGATAAAATAAAGGACGTCCTTGGGGCAAAAACCACCATCCCTACCTTGGAGCCAAGGGCTTCATTGGGAGTAAGGGACCTGGACTGCATCGCCAACCCGGCTTAGGTTGAAGAATCCATTCAAAAGGAGTTCCCTGAAATAACCCTATTAAAAGTTAAGCTTACTCTAGAGAATCGCCGAGGGCAAAGGCTGGCCATGCTCGACGTAACGGAGAAAGATGCTACACAACTCCTGGCCAAAGTAAAATTAAAAATCGGCTGGGTGGTGTGCAGGATTCGCCGTCGAGCCATCCCAGTTCGATGCTACAGGTGCCTTGGATACGGGCACACCACTTCGAATTGCAAGGGCCCTAATCGTTGTATGCTTTGCTGTAAGTGTGGATCGTCTGGGCATAAGATAAAAGAGTGCGCTGGGACTCCGCGCTGTTTATTATGTAATCATCATAAGTCTCAACCGACAGAGCACCCTCACGTTACAGGTACAGGCGTATGCCCAATCTTTAGAGAGGCACTAGCAAAAGCAAAAGCAGCTCTGAGGTGATGATCAGGGCCCTTCAAATTAACTTGCACCGCAGCATCAACGCACAAGATTTGTTTGAGCAGTTCGCCAGAGAAACGGGGACTGATCTGCTGCTGCTGAGCGCACAACATCGAAACAAGACCTCACCAGCCTGGTTCTCCGATGAATCCCATACTGCTGCCGTTTGGGTTCGGGGCAGCATGCGACTCCAGATCCAAGGTCACAGCTGAGGAGATGGTTTTGTGTGGATTTGGTGCCCGGATAGAACGTTTTTCAGCGTATACCTGACGCCGAATGAGTCAATGCCATCTTTTCAAACTAGACTGGACGCGCTGGAGGATGTTGTTCTGAATACAGATGGCAAAGTACTCGTACCAGGAGACTTCAACGCCAGAGCCGTTGAGTAGGGCATGTCTCAAACCGATTCCAGAGGGCAACGCATTTTGGACATGTCGGCGAGGACCGGGTTGGTGGTATTGAATACCGGTAATGTACCTACCTTCCGGCACTGGGGATGCGAAGGACCAATTCCAGATGTGACATTCGCCTCGGAGTCCCTCACTTCGACGAGGACTATTCAGCGAGCGACCACCAACACTTGTGGAGATTTTGACCACTTGATGTGGAGACTTTAGCCGATGTAATTATAAATGCCGCAACGACATAGGGGAGCCCTTCGGGGAGAGGAAGAGCTCCAGTCGAGGAAATTGTGGAATCAACGATGAGCCTCATCACTTCTGCCTGTAGGTCATCCATACCTCGACGGAGGCCTCAACATGACAGGCCTGCTGTACATTCAAAATCAAAAAATCAAAAAATCATCAAAAAATATTGCAGACAAACGAGGCGAGTGTCACGGACTTCGACGGGCAGCTCAGCGCTCGAGAAACGTAGAGGAAGCATCCAATAGGACGGCAGCATACAGGTCAGCGAGGAAAGAACTCCGAAGACTCCGAAGGCACGCTGTTGGCGAGAACTTGTGGACGACGTGAACAGGGATCCATGGGGGCTCGGCTACAAGGTAGTGTGGCGCAAGCTCGGTACCTTACGGAAGCCGTGTTTACTTCAAGCAGACAAGATGGACGGCATAGTGCAGGCACTTTTCCCAACTCATCCTGTCCGTGTTGATGCTGCCCACGAGGTTGATTCAGCGGAATGTCCATTGTTCACAAAAGATGAGCTGGAGGGTGCGGTGCTTTCTATGAAAGCTCGAAAGTCACCAGGACCAGATGGCATTCCATCCTAGGTGCTACAAATGGTCTTCCACGTTGGTCCTGACTTGCTCTCAATGTGTTTAACGCTTGCCTGAGAGAAGGTGTATTTCCATCTCGCTGGAAGGTGGCGAGGATCGTATAGATCAGCAACGGGAAAGGGGACCCCGAGCTGCCTTCGACATACCGTCCGCTTTGTATGCTGGGCACAGCCGGGAAAGTGTTTGAAAAGCACATTAGAGGAAGACTCACTGACGCAATTCGTGCTGCAGGGGACCTTTCTCCTCGGCAGTATGGCTTTAGAGCAGGACGATCCACTTTCGATGCCATCATGGAAGTGGTGAGTGCAGTCCGTCGAGCCGAAGCGCACAAAACTGTCTCCAAACAAGTTGTCTTGCTAGTGACGCTTGACGTCAGGAATGCCTTCAATTCCGCCAGATGGTCGGATATTCTTGGCACATTGGAAAATTTTTTCCGATTGCCAGGGTATCTGATGCGGATTTTGAGGGATTACTTAAAGGACCGTAGTCTGCTCTATGATACACAAGATGGGCGGCGCAGTATGGAGATAAAGGCTGGTGTAGCACAAGATTCCATACTTGGACCAGACTTGTGGAACGCCTCATACGACGGACTATTGAGGCTTGAGCTGCCAGATGAGTCGCGCTTGGTCGGCTATGCAGATGATATAGCAGCACTGGTCGCCGGGCGCACAGTCGAACATGCGCAGCGCAGACTGGGAATGCTAATGCGTCAAGTGAGGGAGTGGATGACCACTCGCGGGTTTAGGTTGGCGCTAGAGAAATCCGAGGTGGTCATTCTCACGAAGAAAAGAATTCTCACGGTAATTCATTTGCAGATCGGAGATGCGACTGATGAGTCTAAGCTTGTAATAAAATATTTGCGACTATTGATCGATTCGAAAATGAGCTTTTCGGAACAGATCAGGGCAACGGCGAAAAAGGCCGCGATAAGCGTTTCGGCTTTAAGTCAACTAATGTGCAACATTGGCACACCAAGCAAACGCCGACTCCTCATGAGTGATGACAGTCAGTGCTACTGTACGGCTCTGAGGTCTGGGCCGGAGCTCTCAGTAAGGAGCTGTACCGAAAGCGCTTGGCGCAGGTACAGAGACGAGGAGCTTTGTTGGTTGCGTCTGCATACTGCACTATCTCTGATTCGGCGGTGCTGCTGATCACAGGAGTGATACCCATCGCCCTCCTTGCTAGGGAGCGACGGAGAACTTATGACCGGAAAGTGGAGGGTTCAAGATATGCTGTCAACCGAGAGGAGAGGCAGCGCACAATACTCGAGTGACAACTGTCTTGGAACGACGACTCTAATGGCCGCTGGACTGCCCACCTTATAGAGGACGTGGGATCGTGGTTAAATCGAAGGCACAGTGAGACTGATTATTACCTTACCCAGCTTCTTAGCGGGCATGGATAATTTCAGTCTTATTTGCATATGATTGGTAAATCACAATCCCCAGACTACATTTTCTGCCCAGGGGAAAGGGACGACGCATGTCTTCTTCAACTGTAGAAGCTGGAGCAGGATGCGGCAGGACTTGTGAGAGGTAATGGGAGAGCTTTCTCCAGACAATCTAGTCGGAGAAATGCTGAAAACTTTCGACAAATGGACCTGTGTGGCACATTACTCTCGGGCAATACTAACAGCAAAAAAAGTGACCATGGATAACCTTGGGTGCGGGGTCTAGAGGCGTCTCCTTTCCTGCAGTCCTCCTCCATTCTGCCCTCTCCCGCTGGAGGGAGATATCTCTACGCTGACGGCGCCCTAGAGCGAAGTAAAAAAGAGGCCTAGCCCGAAATTAGATCGACGCTTTATTTTTGGCTTTACTTCAATCTCGTTAGGACTAACTTGGGAACAATTGATGTGATGAAAAAGGCATTTGAAGAGGAGTGCCTGAGGAAAGAATAAATAAAAGAGTGATTCAAAAATGGCCGCACGTCTGTCAGGTGTGATTTTCGCTCCGGGCAATCTTGGGACTGAATAACATTAGAAAACGTCGAGCGTGTGTTATTTGCAATTGATGAAGATCGTCAGTTGATTAGATGCAAATCAGCAAGTGATCTTGAAAAAACAAAAACTACTGGTAAGTATGAAATGGTGAAATAGTAAACTGGTTCGAAATTCATCGAAAAATTACATAGGGTTGTAATTTTCGAAAATTTTGCAATTTTCGAAAATGTTCCGGGCAACTTGGAAATTGTTTCCAATGTCGAAAATGTACTCAAGAAGATTATCAGTGACGATAAAACATTGATCTACGGGTATAATCCAGAAATAAAGCGACGGTCTTCACAATGGGAACATTGAGAATCACTAAGGTCAAACGAATCACGTCATAAGTCATAAGAGTTAAGCAAATAAGTTAAGCAAATGTTGCCTGTTTTCTTCGATTTTAAAGGCGCTATGCATAAAAAACACTGGTCTGCGACCAAATTTTTTTCTTTAAAAAAATGGGTGATTCTTATGTATTTTGGTGCGCTGAGTTCAGTAATGTCCTCAGTTTTTTTCCAGCACGTAAGCATTTTCCGTAAAATGCATTTTTCTGCGGGATTACCTACCTTAAGGCGTATATTTATGAATATGCCGAAAAAAGTTGTTTTTCCACTTTAAGAATTTAAATATTCTTAAAGTGTCCTTCAAAATGTCTTCAAGAGCTTGTGTTAATAATCCTGATAGTTTCTGTTACATTTGTGGCGAACTTGTATTAAAAAAACAAACTCGAAGTATTACGGAGTTTATTAAAAAAGTGTACTTTGCCTATTTTGGTGTGAAGATCGGAGATCAAGAAAAATCTTGGGCCCCTCATAGAGTGTGTTCAGGCTGTGTTGAAGGGCTTCGCATGTGGTCTAAAGGAAAGGTGAAATCTTTTCGTTTTGGAATGCCTTTGATTCGGAGAGAGCCGAGAAACCACGGCGATGACTGCCACTTTTGTTCTTGCAACATACAAGGGTACAATGCTAAAAATAAAAATGTATATGTTACCCAAACATGCAATCTGCACTTCGACCTGTGCCTCATGGACCCGGTATTCCAGTACCAGTGCCCCCACACAATTTTGACGATTTGCCAGAGTCATCAGAGAGCGAGTCAGAGCAGTTGGACGATGAGTTTCAAGTCGAAGACTGTGGACCCCAACAGTTTTCACAAGAAGAATTAAACGACCGCGTTCGTGATTTAGGGCTTTCTAAAGAGTCTGCTGAATTACTGGGCTCTAGACTTCAAGAAAACAACTTGTTGAGATCTGGAACTTCATTCTCTTGGTAGAGAAGCAGAGAAAAACAATTTGAGCCAAATTTTTCTCAAGATGGTGAACTTGTACATTGTTCTGATGTTCCCAAGTTGATGTCAACGTTTAACATTCAACATGTGTCAGATGAATGGAGGCTTTTTGTTGACTCGTCAAAAAGAAGTTAAAAAGCAGTTTTGCTACACAACGGCAATAAATACGCTTCTGTACCCGTGGGGCACTCTGTGCATCTAAAAGAAAAGTATGACAACATGGCTTTTATCCTTGATAAATTGAAATATAAGGAGTTTGGATGGCCTATCTGCGGTGATCTCAAAGTCATCTCTATGGTTCTTGGACAACAAGGTGGCTATACGAAATTCCCCTGTTTCCTTTGTGAGTGGGATAGCCGGGCAAAAGCACAGCACTGGAGCCAAAAAGTGTGGCCAACGAGAACTTCAAAGGTTGGAGAAAAAAATGTTCACTTTGAGTCTTTGGTTGATCCCAAAAAAGTGCTTTTACCCCCACTTTACATCAAGCTTGATGATGATGGCGAAATGTTCAAGTACCTTGAAAAGAATTTCCCGGGACTGTCTGAGGCAAAGTTAAAGGAGGGTGTTTTTGTTGGCCCGGACATTCAGAAACTAATGAAAGACAATCAGTTTGAAAACGTGATGAAAAAAGCTAAGAAAGAGGCGTGGATATCATTTAAAGAAGTTGCGACTAAGTTTTTGGGGAACAATAAGGACCCGGATTATGAAGAAATGGTAAATAAATTGTTGAAATGTTTTAAAACCTTGGGGTGCTCCATGAGCTTGAAACTTCACTTTTTGAACTCCCATTTGAATTATTTCCCAGAAAACCTTGGTGCCGTAAGTGAAGAGCAGGGCCAGACCAAGACATCAAAGAAATGGAACGGAGGTACCAAGGCCGATGGGATGTGAATATAATGGGAGACTACTGTTGGATGCTCCATAGAGAACTTCCAGACATTCCACACAAACGGAAAATGATGTAGGTATTATAAAGAATTATAAATCCTTATTGTATATACATATTATTTTTATCAAATTGTATTTAAAAATGTAAATAAACCACTAGTAATATATATATATTTTTTTCATTTCAAAATGCATTTTTACCTATATGTACTGCGGGTTTCGCATTACTTTCATTTTCATTTTGCGGAAAATCCCTACGTGCTGGAGAAAAACTGAGGGCATATTTGGACTCAGTGCACCAAAATACATACGATTCACCCATTACGGTGAAAAAAATCAAAAAGTGTCAATTTACAGGCCTGTGAAATATGCTCCAATGGATCATAAGATCACTGAAGAATTGTACGTTCAAGGATTGAGGAGATTTCATGATACAGCATAAAGATAACAGCCACATTCTTGGTGAAGCTGTGAATATGTAAATATTGGAATAGCAGCGGCATCAAGATGCACCAACGCATTCATCGAACCTTATGTAGCAATGATTGACAGTGTATCAAGCTGTACCGCTCCACCAGCCTCCGTTTAAGCACGAAATAGCTCCTTTTTGCCGAATTGAAAATGCCGCTCAAAAGACATCTATTCTATGTCAAAGAGAGTATTGAAACGAATGTGATGAATACGCTGAAATCAATTCTTTAGACTGTTTCCCAGGACTGATTCAGGGAGTGGAAGCATCGCTATCACTCAACGGATGATTCGAAGGCAGGTTGAATACCATAAGGACACGCTTCGCATGAGAGGACGCATTAGCATTCAAAAAGAATTTGTAATTTTATGTTATCTCAGGCACAGTGGAGGTTTTATGTATAATTTTTCCTCTAAATTTCAACATGAAGAAAAAATCAATCTTAGCACAGCTAAAGCAATTCTCATTTCGAAAGTCTAACATTCTGAATTGAAATAATCAAAATTTTGAATGGAATTAAAAATTATTCATTCAATTTAATAAAAAAAAAACACAAATTCTTATGGTATTATTACCCATTACGAGTTCGAAATAAGGCAATCTTACAATATTTTTATACACTTTAAGAAAATTAGAGACAGATATGAAAACAAAACTTTTCCTATAGTATTAAACAACTCTTGCAGGGTACAAAAAATATTTTTTTTTAATTTTCCAAATCATGCGCACCTTATAGAGGGTGCCAAAATCGAACCTTCAAAAAACACTACTCTCTGGTGGACAGTGAAGCTCTGGAACGGCGAAGCCACCTTACACAAAAATCGATTGGAAAATTTGAATAAAAAAAAGAAAAAAAAATTATGGTTTAAATTAAAATTAAAAATTATTTTAAGTTTTAATGAATTATTTTAATTATTTTAATTAGTTTATTAAAAATTAGTTCGAAAAATCGACCTTATTTCCGATACTTTTTTGATACGAAAAAAAATCTTGTAGAGGAGCTCAAATAAATAAAATGCTTCAAAATTTATTTAAATCCAGCGAGTAGATTCGAAGATTAACTGTCCCCTTTTGGAAACCCAGCCTTGGGGTTAAAACATCGGTTCTACCTCAAGACGGTCCCAAGCCCGTGTAAATGGAGAGGGAAGGTGTCAGTGGCGTTGGTCTTATGTTGAGTTAAATCGTTGTTAAAAAAAAGAAGTGACGACAGACGTACAAAAGAACGATATATGTTTGTGAAAAGTCCGTGAGTTAACAAGTTGATACGAAAGTATGAAAGGAGAGTTGTATGAGAGGAAGGAGTTGCAGTCGGCAGGACCTGTCTATAATTAGTACCGAAGACGTCGCTTACGGCCCTGCCCGTAGTGTACCGAGGGAAACGTATAGCAGCCTAGCCGCTGTTGTTGATTTATGTTTGTGAAAAGTCCGTTGAAAAAGCTGAAACCGTTGTATGAGGGGAAGGAGTTGCAGTCGGCAGGACCTGACTGTATTAGTACTGCGGGAAAGTACAGCAACTTAGCCGCTGCTGTTGAACGTATGAACTGCTGAAGTGATGAACCGAAGGACCGAAGGAAAGATGTAACGGAAGAATAGCGAGGCTTCGAGGTCTATACTGCTGAGGAGAGGTTGATCTAACGAGTATCATAGGTATACTATGAGAAAGTTAAGTGAAGCTGAACCGAGGGGTTATAGCAGCCGAGATGAATTGATGACCATTACGATTGACTAACTGATTTTTGACTGAGATGAAAGTAGGTGTGACTGAAATTGACGAACTGTATGTTGACTGTAGTGCAAGTGACTGGTGTTCCGAAGGGAATCGTTGATTTGCCTGAGGATGGTGGAAGAATTGAGGAAGTGATGAAGTGGAAGAAGGTGAAGTTCGATTCGATGTACAGAAGAGTTGTTTATGGAGTTGGCGGAAAAGTCGAATGGAAGAAGAAATGTTGTAGAAGAAGAAGAAAAAGAAGAAGAAGAAGAAGAAGAAGGGGAATAAGAAGTAGAGGAATGAGTGCAGTGGAAGAAGAAGATTTAATGAAAGAATCTGAAGGTGTTGAAGTGGTGTATTGGAATGGATTGGATTAAAGAAGAAGATAGATGGAATTGACGAAGAGATGAGAAACTGACGTATAATTGTTGGTAATGATGTAATTGGTGATAGTGATATATGTTGCTTGACTGAATGACGACTTGAATAACTAAATGTAACTGACTGAGTGTCATGTAGACGAATTGAGTTAAATGTTGTTAGCAGGTCGAAAAGCTCGTATTGCAACATCAACTATGTTGATGATGTGGATGCGAGACTAGTGCACCTGCTAAAGATGTGAAATAGAAAACGTTGAGTATTTGTTGCAGTAAATGTTGTTCTTATGTTGTGACTGTGTTAACCCAAACCTTATAGACTAATGCTATAGGAATCCGGGTGAACGCAGGGGGGCTGGTGATCTAGGCTTCGACTTGTTCCATTCAGTCTTTGGGGAGTATCGACCCCACGTACCCGAGGTGTGAGAAAGGGCCATCAGTCCCGTGTGCCTGGAACAAAAACTGAGAGTTTTTCTCGGACAATAGAGAAGCAGTAGAGGTTATCTGAACCACGGATTAGGGAGACGCCCATGACAGGTTAATGTCAGCCCCTTACACGATGAGGAGCCTATCCTTGGCTGAAACGTGGTGGTTGTGGTTTCGAAGGCTAGAAAGTGGCGAAGAGCACTCACCATTTGTGTTCGGGAATCCAGGTAGCTTAAATAAATTGGGACCTAGGACTGAGATTTGTCTCAGATTCTAGGGGTGGTGGTTGACACATTGTTTCAACCCCGTCCATGAAGACTGTGGGATTAAGCCGTACAAGGCAGGTGTCAACGTTAATCCACTAGACTTCATGTCCTCTTTTGGAAAAAAAAATTATTTTGAGAAAAACACGTTTGAAGTTAATTTAGTACATATCTCTTTTAAAAAATCGGTTTCTTTTGGCTTAACCCTTAACCTTTGTCCTCAAATGCCTGCTAGACCTGAAATTGGACATTTTTTTTTAATCCAAACGCCTTTCGTTTATTGCCACCTTGATGACTTTTTCAGCCAGTGAAATTCTTTCTTAGTCTTTTGACAATACGTCAACGTAAGATCAGTTTCCTATTGTGCAACCTATAAATTCCATGATTTTGAGAAGCATCATACACCCTTCATTGAAAATTGACATCATTTTATGGACAGCAATTTAAGCCATTTATTTGAACGGCTGCGCACAGAGGTTTGTTATAACATTCGTTGCTATTCTGCGTATTTCATCCCAAACAACGTGAAAGTAACTCGTCATTGGTTACTTTTCCAAATACTGGTTTGACGAGCTCCTAAACGTACGTACAGTTTTGGTAAACTTTAAATATTTATCGCAAGTTTGCATCTTGAACATAGTCTTTACTTCCGAAAACACAAATTGCGATACAGAATCTAAAACATTAATTAAGTTTTATATGAATATTGGCACTTGTTGATAATTTTTAAGCAGATTCAGACTTATAAATTTTTTTTTACTTGGGTTTTCACTTTTGAAACCTTTTGTATAATTATTAGCTTTTTTGGAGACTTCTGAAACGACTAAAATAGAACTGAGAATCCATGAGAATGCGAACTATATCAATGTAAATATACAACCGTTATTTGGAAGAAGGGTAAAATTTGAAAGCCGAGCGAGCGGCAGTGGCAAAGAGCACTTGCGACGTAGCCGAGAGCGCACGCTCACTAAAGTTGACTCATCACGTTTTTGGTCACGCATTTTCGTCTGATATTTTAGGAAGTTATTTTGAGCGTTTATGGAATCAAAATCCAATTTTTTCAAAATTCTTTTAGGGTAATAGTACTTTGCGAAGCAAGACAAAGCCATAAACTCAAAATACTACGAAAAATGTCTTTTTATAAGCCAATTGATGTTAATGCTTCAAAGCGCATCTTGCATGCATTCATACGTTATTAACATGCTAACAAGTCTTAATACAAGTTGATACCAAGTCATCATAACAATTTTTGAATGTCTCCCAGCTCGTAACATATGTAGCATGTTCAACATTATGTTGCGTCGTTCAAACTGTCTCCCTCCATACACTGAAAATGTCCCAGGTGAATCAAACGGAGTCACCCAATTGCTGTGAAAAAAGTTTTGTAATCACAAGCGAAACACTAGATTCCTTTGAAACTCGCAACTGTTTCTCAATTACGAGTAGAACTGAGTTATTAAGCCAGGTGTGCTATAGAGCAAACTTTTCCATTGGGTCCTTCCTACCATCACTGTGCTGAGCCTCTAGGGCACGAAAACCAAACTGCACGAAAAATTCAATACTTGTAAACATTTGCTTGTCATTTAAATCCTTGTACCATGCGCCCACAAAAACATTCAAAGTTGAATCATGTTGAAAGATTTATTATGCCCAAACGATCCTTTTTTGCCTGAAGTTTAATTATGTATTTGGAACAAGTTTCATCCTATAAGTATGCTTTATGTATATGTTTTTGCAGACTTATTATATCAAAGGATGCCATTGGGTTGTTATCACCACATACATGTGAGCCCCATTGAATTTACTTTTCAGCGCAATTTAAGCTTTTCAGGATGCTATCGAGTCCAATCATTCACTTACTAAAGTTTTAAATACCTGCTGAAATGTTTGGTCTTTGAGGACAACAGCAACAGACGTGTTCGAATGTTTATAACTCAATCATGGAGGTAATGTGTGAGGTTCTCCTTCGAAAATCGTCGACTGTTTCATCAGAAGGATCTTTTTCAGATGTATGTGAAAATGATAGAAGTTATAACGAATTTAACGACAGACATGAAATGGAAACGTTTTATTGAGTTAAGCATGTTAACTGCGTGCTTTCAATGTTATTAAGGATTATTACAGCGAACTTTATCTAGAAGCATTCACGTACGCTGGTTAAATGATTACGCAGTTGTGGATACACAGAAGAGTGTCAGTTTTCAGTCCTAGTTGAATAGTAGATTCTGGATCGACTGGAAGGTCGATTTTCAGGGTTGGAAAGCTCCTAGGAAAAGACTATTCACGCTGATCTGATCTGATCTGTTATTGAAGAAAAGAATTTAATCCCTGAATCGATAATCTCGGATTCTCCTGAATTTTTCGAAGAACATGGCGCTCATCAGTTGTGTCAAAAATCTTTTTGTAGGCCTTTCTACCCTTATTGCGACTTATTTTCGTGTATGAATCTGTTTATAATAACCTGCGCTGTATTGCGACTCAGTTCAATCATCACATCACTTTTTCTGCGTGAATAGATATTTTTGAAGTGACGGAGAACAAGTTCTTACTGTTGGATTGGCGTACGTGGTCCAATTTTTCAAGACTTCCCATTTCCCATTCGTCCGATGTACGTAGAAAAACCAGCAATACTGATCTTGATCGCGTTACAAATACAATGATCAACACACCGACAAAAAACAGTTGCATTACAACATAACTGTTCATTGCACAGCAGCAAGGAATTTGGTCAATTTCAAATTGTTATAAAATATTTCAAAAAATGTGAAAATATAAATAAAGTCATGATTGACTTTCATTATGTTCTGAACAATTTAAACTTTTAAAGCCTAGTTGACTGTGTTTAAATAAACTCGATATCTCTTTCAGTTTAGCTTTTATATGCAGTTAAAATATTTTCTACGCACTCGTCGGAATGGACTGTTAGCCATTATAAAAATTCGCGAAAATGGCATTAAACTGGATCAGCGTCGATACCAGATATTTCATGGGCTTAAGAGGCGAAAGAAAAAAAGAAATGATTGTTTGCTTTTAATAAAACAGTCCTTAATGCGTTACATGATAATTAGCAAATTGTATATGAAAGATAAAAGATACAATTGGCAGTTTAAGATGCTCTTTAAGTCTTAGCAGTAAAGATGCAAAAACAAGTCGGGCAAATAGTGTCTAAAGAAGGAGGTGAACGTGTCACGTTTGTCGGTATTATTGCAGCAAGCGGATACAAAATGCCGCCACTGACATTATAAAGACCTTTTCAACCCTTAGATGTTGGAGTGTTTGGATTATTTAAACGCTGGAAACAACTTTCAATTAATGGCACGTGTCAAATCCAGCGAAAACGACCACTATTTACAATGTCCTGAAAACTGCGAAGAGAGCATTCTTTGAAGCCATCACCACTAAAACTTTCAGAAATACGGTCACTTCGCGAGGCATATGACCGTTTAATCAGTAAGCATTCAATGATGAAGATTTTGCAGCAATTTAAGTAAACTTCTAGCAATCTATACCTTAATTATCCTGTTCAGAGACCAGAAAGTTCCATTACAGCTAATGGTTATACGATGCATGAGCCTCAAAATTTTAATGTAATGACATATCTGCGACATGTAAAATTAAAAGCATAATTTTAATACAACTCAGATACGTCCTTCTCTACAACTCCTCCTAGACTGCTTTGAGTTGAGTATCAGATTTCTAGGTCACAAGTAAACACTATTGAACCAGCCATCATTTGGCCTTATCCTTCAGCTGAGGCAGCTGCCAAAAAATGTACAATGGATGATCTTGGGCGCGGGGTCTAGGGGGGTCTTCTTTCCAGCAGTCCTCCTCCATCCTGCCCCCTCCCGCTGGGGGGAGATTTCTCTAGGCTGACGGCGCCCTAGGGCGAAGTAAAAAGAGGCCTAGCCCGAAGTAATGTGTCAAACGATTCCAGGCTAGAGTCTCTTGACAGGGGGGGGGGGGGGTGTTTAGTGGATAGCCTGGTAGCATGCGCTGCTAGGAGTCCCACACTCCGGGCGTAAATTGCCTTCACCCCCCAACCGCAAAAAAAATCCTTCAGCTGAGGTTAGGGAAAAAAACGACAAGAGTAGGCAACTAGGAAAATACAGAATTTACGCTGATCTGCAGGAAAAATTGGCTGACACGTTAGTGTTCAACTACGAGGTTTGTTCAAAAAGTATCGCGAATTTTGAATTTTCCCGGGCTACGTATGTTCGATTTTTGATCTTTTGGTGGCTTTATGTTAGTACTCATGACCCTCACTTCTGTTGACAATTCCGGCCATTTTGAATGTCCAGTCAGTTTTTGACAGTTACTGTCGTGTTTTAGCTTGTCTTCGATTTTCGTCTATCCCGAAAAATGGATCAAATAATTTGTATTAAATTTTGTGTGAAGAACAACTTAAAGTCCGCGGATGCATTCAGAATGTTGACTGTTGCATACGGCGAAGTTACTTTGGACAAAAGCGACGTTTATCGGTGGAACAAAACGTTCTCAGAGGGACCGAAAAAAGCTTGCCAAGTTCGGTCGAATGTGAAGGTTTTGCTGACAGTTTTCTTCAATTGCAGGGGCGTGGTGCATTATGAGTTCTTGCCGCAGGGTAGAACGGTCAATAAGGAATATTACGTTCAAGTAATGCGCAATTTGTGAGAAGCAATCCGCCAGAAACGTACGAATTTGTGGAAGAACGAAAATTGGCTTTCGCACCATGATAACGCCCCTACTCACACATCGTTACTTGTGCGCGAATTTTGGGCTAAAAATAACACTCTTTAAAATGCCGCAGCCATCGTATTCCCCAGTCCTGGCCCCCTGTGACTTTTTCTTGTTCCCGAAACTGAAGAGACCCATGAAAGGACGACGCTACGATTGAGGAGATAAAGACGGCATCGAAGGAGGAGCTGAACAAGATCACAAAAAATAATTTTTCAAAATGCTTCGAGGATTGGAAAAAACGTTATCACAAGTGCATAATGTCTGACGGGGATAGCTTTGAAGGGGAAAAAATAGATATTCATGAATAAATAAATAATTCTTGAAAAAACATTAAATTCGCGATACTTTTTGAAAAAAACCTCGTATATGTTATTAAGACTTGGTTATTTTGTATTAATGAGGCGTATCGTACCGGCTTACGTATTTTCTCAAACACTTCTGCTAGGAAGTTTATGCAAGAAAACACATATTTCACGTCAATGTTCTCTTTAATTTAGAATAAATTAACTTTCTTTCCGAGCCATAGTTGAATAAAAGCTAAAACTGCGGACCAGCTGGCAACAGATCAAACTAAGTTGGCTTTTGCGGCACTCATCTCTGTCCACTTCAACCGGGTATAATTTTTAGAGATTCCAACTATAATTAGATAAAACGCGTAAAACGATCATAAAGCAACGAATAAAAAGCTTTCACACTTCGAGAAGGCATCACGAAAAAAGACATAAAAGTATTTTAAGTTAAACGAGCTTTGTAAGGTAGGGAGCTTTTAAATTTAACGTTAAAAGTAGCGATAAATCGCGGTAATCTGCTCTCTATTTGTGAATAATTTTGGTGGTATAGTAGTATATGTGAGTAATGGTTTATGAATATAATATTTAAGAAAATGTAAATGCGTATTAATGCATCAGGATAATTGAAGAAAAATTGCGTTAAGTAGAGAGGTAGTTCGATGTATTACTGCTTGTGAGTTGTTACCCTATGCTTTTAATCCTCCAGTCAAATTGAGGAGTCATAAGATTTAGTCCTTATTTTTAACAGAATCAAATGGTGTGCGAGGGTTCTATGGTTCCTGGTTAAAAACGAGTTCATTAAATTAAATTTTTCTTATTTAAACTTCAACGCTATCATGCTGCGTCTCGCCTTCATTTGTGCAGGCAAGAGACCGAGCCTTCTGCTTGCGCTAGATATGTCAACGTTGTCAATGTTGATGTCGTTTGACATCAACAATTTCTTAGTTCTAAGACACGATGAAGCAAATTTTTACTTTAATCACTTATAAAGTTGTAATGATTATGAAACCAATAACGCGCACGACGAATTAATTTGTTGCAAGTATCGAGAAAACTTGGGGCGTTTATTTCTGATTTCAACAAACTCAACAGTGATTTACTACTCTCGTCACGAATGTGTCATCTACTGATAATGCTGTCTTTGGCTAAGGATTGGAGTCAAGTCTTTTTGTCACTTTGCTATCCAAACCCTTTAACTACCATTATGGAAATCCTAAACCGTTCACTACGAAACAATATGTTGACCGCCATATATTGAAAAAACTTCATTATTCTCCTCATTCCAAAGGAATGGTAGCTTATCCGCAAAAATCAAACGCTGGTTCTTTGGAACGGCCACCAATGGTATTACAATAGGCACAAACAACCCAAATTTCGTAATAATTAAAGAAATTCTAAGCCCTTTTGACAAAGTATTGATGAATCTCACTATTTAAATGTTCCATTTTAAACACCGATTGATGTCAGCCACAGTACCTTGCGAAACATAATGATGACGAACGCTATTCTACATTGTGAAATAGTAACAAATAGTAACATAATAGTAAAAGTAAAAATAAGCAAATAGCAACGCTCCCTCAGACGATTATTTGGAACTTTCCAAGACATCAGCTAACGAGATTTATGCTTTAGGGATAATAGCCTTCTCCCTTATGTTTTCAGCACTTTATGAAGAGAGTCACTAAGATTCCTTATCGGCACTGGGGCGATGAAAAACTATGCTAAAAATCCTCCAGCTTTCAAAGAACTCAAGCAGGTGGATAATCTTTATCTAAGTTAATCTATGCATGGTCCAACATGTATGGTAACCAAATGTATCTTTCATATTTACGGGAAAAATGTTGAAGCTTGTAATCCTTCCTGTAAATAACATTTGACAGGTTTGTCAGATGTGAAGTTAACAAGGGATGAACGTTCAATAGTACAAGGAATCAAAAAGTATTTTTGAGCCAGGGTTACAAACACTTGCCCACACTCTTATTCGATTGGAAACAGCGATAAAACGTTCACGTTATCATGGAACTAAACTTATATCGAAGATTGTATACAATTAAGTATTGAACGTAATGAGAACATCTCTGCTGACTCCAACGGATCTCTACCAACTAAAACCAATATTGTCGCAACCATTACAACCGTAATCGATCTGCTTGGACCCAAGGATATCTATATCCAGTGTCTGCTTATGAATATCTTATCAGAAAATTCAGATTTTCTGAAAATCAGAAATTTTCTGAGTTTCAGAAAATCAGAAACGTGTTTGGTATTGGGATTATATGACCCTCCAATTATTTTAATGACAACCCTATATTGCTCGCCGATAATAAGGGGTTGGACAAAAAGTTAAGAAGAAAAAATGTATTTGTTTGTGGACTACAGTAGACGAAACGAAAAGACTTTGATAGCCCCCCTCCTCCCGCACGATATTCCTTGTCTACGGAGAAGACCTCAACTTTCTTAACTACCAACTAAAGTCTAGGTTTCACCGAATAGAAATACGCCGAGAACAACAGGAGTGAAAACTACTTTTTTCTGTCAAACAATGAGAAGTATGAGTTTGAGACACATGAAAGATTTTCTAATGGAGCAAAGATAATGTTTTTAAATAAGAAATCAGCAAAATATCCCGCGTCTTTATTGATAGTATTAATTCTTTTTTCCATGAAATATATTATTTGGAAGATGTCAAGCACTCTTGGGATAACACTTTATAGACAACATGCCAATTGGATCAAGAAAATCCTTTAAAACATAGGACGAACATCTGGACTTCACTGTCTCTCTTTGGTGCATAAAAAAGTATCCCTACAAAGTAAAGGACCTTGAGAACCACTCAACGCCTAAACTCCGCAAACTTCGTTCCACGAAAGTATGCAGAAAAACAGAGTACACAAATGGACTTACTTTTTTGTAGATATTCTGAGCCATTGTTATTGGTGTTCACACAAGGTTCTGTTCTAATCCGGTGCTTTATTCTTCTTAGTGGCGCTGATACGTTGCGGCACCTCGAAGAAAAAAGTGTATATTCGGCAGGCAGCAGAGGGAGTATTATGTAGTGAATGAATTGAAAAGGCCATCATCAAGTCATTTGTCAGGGGATAAGGAGTCCTGCAGATTCGAGTAAAAGTAAAGCAGAAGAATGTACCTTCAAAGATAACAAAAAAGTAATTATAGGCAATGAAAGATGAAGCACTCTGGATCAGTGGTATTAATCCTGCGAGGTTAAACTGTGGCTTCTACGGGATACAACTTCTGATACTAAAGGCACGGATGTTTTCAATTTTATCTCCACTAGCTCGGTAAGTTACCTCCACCAGAATGCATACTATGCACTATAGGGTAGTATGACGACAAATACCGGGCCTCGAATTTCCTCTCCTTTGGCAATTTCATCCTACACGAAATCGCATCCTTACGACGTAAAACAGTTAGGCGAGTAAAGTGGAGATGAAGTTAGAAGTGTTGTGTCACATTGTTTCTGCCTGGGTTTTTTCGATGGTAGAGTTGGGATTAAATTGGTAGCTCCATTGCTTGTTTCACTGGAAATCTGAAACTCAGGATGTGAATAGCCTCTAAAATATGGATAATGACCCAGGTCATTCAATTACACAACGATTAACTAATCACTGATGGACACGAAGTAGCCATCCAAGAAATTAAAAGATGGATTAATTTCAAAAGGAGATATATGTGTATCACTTTTCATATAAGTGAAGTGGTACTGATATACATTTTAAGTGTAAAAAAAAACAAACAAATCTGTAAATTAACTAATAACACTGACACACTTATAACTTACACTGATTCATACTCAGTTTGTTGTTGAGTAAACCATTGAAGTGGAAGTTACTGGGCTCGAAATTTTCTTCTCGATAAACAATTAAATAAACAATAAAAACCCTGAAATTATGGTTTTGAGACGAGAGTTGAATGATTATATCCACAGAGGCATAGCATCTCAATATCACAAACGATCAAAGAAAAACAATCTGAGCTTGCAAAGTTTAGTTTCATATAATTTTCCAATGTGTCCTTAATAAATCGTTATGAGCAATTCCACATGCACTCCAAAATGTTAATGTTTAATATTAAAAAAAGGAACTCTGCCATCAATTCTTTCCTGCTCACTTCATCCTGACGTAATGTTAGTAAAACTACAATATATCAATGCCATTTCATAATTACCCAAATGATGAAGTGTATCCTTCCAGTATTCACCAAACATGGTGCAAACCATTCCAAATTGTAAAGTCGAAGATGATAGAGGCAACTGGAGAGCCAAGAATTTCTTTCAGACCACAATTCTCCTATAACGTAAACCTGATAGTCGATCACAGACTTCCTGGTATATTGCCAAGCCAATACGACGTCTAACCATTACCAAGGAAACTTTTCGCCCTCTAATATACACTATCTTTGCGAAAAGTTTTCCGGGAAATTTCAAAGGCGATAGCACGTAAAAAAAATTATATTTTCCAGTCCTTGCCTGAATGTAACAGCTCGATATTTTCTCCTGAGATTAAACCGATTTAATAACGTTCCGGTTAGATGAAATTCACCGGAAAGAGCACGACGAAACTCAGCCAGGACGACGTGACGATATTTCTATGACGAAGCGGGAAAATTCATGGAAAACTAGCTAGATGAGCAAATCAACTTAAATTACTCGTAAAAGAAGAATGAAATCTATTTAGGCTTCCCAATTAGGACGTTATTAGGATCAAATGAAAATGTTTTCGATTAGATAAATTAGTTGCTTGTGAGAGAAGTCTGGAGGACGAAAAGTAATGTAACGGTTCTGCTTGTATATATGTTGGAATACTGATTCCAGATGTGTGATTGAAACTAACCACATGCGAAGTTGGCCAGAAGTTTGGTCGGAGATAAGTATTATAGAGAAAGGAAAACTTAATTTTTAGCTGGCAGATGAACATATCAAAGTTTAGTCCGTATCGAGTGTGGAACTAAGGCATCCAACGAATGTGTTATATTCATACACGACAACCACGTGCAAGGATTGGGCAACTATAAGAAAATTCCAAATGACAGTTGAAGCTGCAAAAGTTTATTAGTTTTAAAAGTTTTATACAGTTGAGTTTCAAATAATACGAATAAGCTCAATAGAACAAAATTTTGATGTTATTGAACAAATTATAAGTAAATATCATTAATTTTTTGGGAACTAGTTCTTAATACTACTCACAATATTTCGACATCCTTAGACCTTAAAATATGCATTAAATACTGTGATATTAACTTAAACTGACGTAATACTGTAAGCTTGTAAGCAAATTAACTTAAAAATTGACCGTTCATAATGCTAGGATTCCTTTTTCTAGCTCCATAAACTTTTGGGTTACTTTTTGAAGTTGCAGAAATTCTAAAATTAATTTTTCTACTCGAATATTTAGCCTAATTGTCCTTTTGGAATACCCATTTACCCATACGACCAACTTCGGATATAATCCCTGGACCCAGTTCCACCAAACAGCAGTATTTGGCTTTCATTCGAGCCAATGGGGTATAAGCAAAAGAGAGGCCCTAGGCCTAAATTTTCGTCCGCATTTCGCCAAATTTACGCATGTTGACACCAATTCCCCAATACTTGATAAATAAATGCTCAAAATTTCGTGATCTGAGCTATGTCAACAAACATTACAATATTTGATTGTTATGATGTGTTCAAACACATGTTTTGTTTTGATTCGTATGGTGTATTCAAATGCTGGTCAACGAATTTAAAGAGATTTTTAAGATTTAAATTATGTGCAATATCATCAACGTATTTGTATTGCCCGTGGACACAAGAAAATTGACTTAACGGGAGTGTTAATTCCACACGAACATCGATTCCTGGAGAATGCATTCCTTATAATTTTGTCAGACGCTCTTCTTCGAGTATCGAGCTTCGAACTTCCTCGTCTTCGAGCATAACTTACTGGAGCCGAATGTATTTCAATTTTCCTATTGGCTAGGTTAAAAGACACAGTGGAAACACAGAATTAATTTGGAAAAAAACTTTATTGACTGTGAACTGATCTGGACGAATGTTACATAAGAACTGAACAAAGATTACATATTTAGAAATCAAAATGGTGAAAACAAATGGCGGTGCCAACAGAATAAAATGAAACAAGCAAAATAGGCGCGATAATTGAAAACTCCAACATTTCCTTTGATAATTTCAAGCTTTCGCTATCATAAGATTGGAAAATCAGCAATTTCATTGATAACCTTACAAGTTTTGCCCTTTTTTCGTTTTCCTAGGCCCATTTTTATAAACAAAAGGGCAATTTATCGGATTACAATCAGGGAAAAGAAGAAATTACAATTACTTATTTGCTGATGATTTTTATTTTCGATAAAGTAATATTCTTCATTGATTTTCCATTGATTTTAATTGTATTAAAATTTTCTCCTATTACTATTTTTGCACAACGTTAATACAAGTTTTTTGCAGAAATGAAACAATTTGACAAGAAATAAAAGAGGCAGCAAAACGTTATGCATAATTGATTTGTTTGAAAATCTCGTTGGAAATATCATGAGCAAAAACCAAAGTTTTTGAGCTGTCAGATGAAACACAGTCATGCCTGAAAGTATTTTGAGCACAGTAAATAGTGCGTCATACATCATGGTAACATTTTTACTTTTGAAAAAGAAAATTGTTGGTTTGTAGCTACCAGAAAAATAAAACTGTTTTAGTTCTTATGGGTTAATAGTGTATCTTCCTGTTATTCTTTCGTTCTATTCTATTTTCTTTCCTATTCTAAAGCTACTGAAAGAATAGTCCTCCAAAGCTAGAATTAGAAAATATGTGCACATATATTCACAAAAAAAAACTGTGCAAGAAAACTTGAACTATTACAACTGTGGTAAGCAACTTAGTCTCGAAAATAATCATGACAATTTGCTTTCAACCACGTGTAGCTTTAATTTTTCGTATTTATCAGAAGTAAAACCACAAGCTTCATACAACACCCAATCGTCGAGCTTCCTTGTGCATCCAGCCTTACGCAAATGGTTCAAAACTGTATGATTATGGATACTCAGTTCCTTACCAATGTCATGGCTGCTTATGTGTTGGTCTTTCTTTTGGTTCTTTTCTGGTCCACTTTTTCAGTGATTGGTCGACCTGAACGAGGCGCATCTTTGACATCAAAATTTTCTGAACGAAAGCGCGTGAACCATCTTCTGGCTGTGGCTTTTGATAAAATATCTTGACCGTAGACATCACAAATTTTTTCATAAGCCTGTGATGCATTCTCACCTTGATCGCAGTGATATTGTAAAATATAAGGAATTTTTTTCAGGAATTTCACTCATTTTTAAATGAATACAAATTTTGACACAATTGACGAAAAACAAAACTGTCCATATGAAAATTGTAGACTGGGATGTCACCTTTCAAATGCAAGTCAGTTTGACTCTATCTGATTAGTATTGCCCGATATCTGCCAATAAACACCATCTAGTGACAAAAACAGGCTCAAAACTTTTTACACTATCCGATATTACAATGGAAAGTCTTAAATTAAGAAAATACCTTGTCTACATTGTCTTAACAACAATTAGATCGATAAATTAAGAATTTATAGTATATGAAAATATTCATTAGTATTAGATATATATATAGGACTCAGATTTGATATTCGTAACTAGAATTAGTTAGTTAGTAGTATTAAATTACGAAATAAGGTCAGTACGCAAAATTTTCGTTCCGAAGAAAACTTAAATATAAAATCTCATAATATCTGTCACGCTTGAGTGAACGCAGTGACTAAAGTTTGCAGGTTGGTAGTGTTTGGTTTTACTTAAAAAGTCGAGATAAGTAGGTTTACAAGCAGAAAAGTAAGGACACAGAAAGCACGAAATGTAAGGATATAATCGGATAAATAAAATGTGGAAGATTAAATACAAAGTATTTAAAGTAAGTCGTATTTTGAAAACAGGATATTTGTTTTGATCGCGAAATCTTTTATACACATATAGTACAATTTAAGGCAAAATGTTTTTTTAAATACAGTCAAACCTCTGTAAGTGACAACAGGGTAAGCGAGAAAACTCTTTAAGTGAGAGAAATCGCCAGTAACCCTTATTTTTAGCCTCTAAAACCTCTGTATATGAGAAATTGTAACCTCTATAAGAGAGGGTCGGGGAGCCTCAGATATTCGTACATGGGTTCTACAACTGAGACTACTAGTTATCTTTACCTCTATAGGCGACAGTTGAGCATGTACGCACACGAAGATAGCTTCCCGTAATTTTAGAAAACATAAACAAATGCTTTCTAAAATTTCGGAGAACTACCTAATTTACATTGTCTTTGCGCACATTTGGCCCTTATTACAGTTGATTGATATCAAGAAGGAAGAAAAGTTCAGTTCTACGTCATGTCTGTAAGAAAAATCAAAGTGTTTTGAAAATAAAAAAAAAATCGTGAATGCGTTTGAGTGTGTGAAATTGCGTAATGAAATTCAAAGTGTGCTTGGTGTACCAGAATCCACTTATTATAAAATTATTAAGTCAAAAGACTCGATGAAGTCTCAGTGCTTTGAGGGACATGCAAATATTAAGAGTGATCGACATTCCGAACTTCCCGATAGTGAAAACTGCCTTTTCGAATGGATCCAACAAACCCTTGATAAGAACATTCCCATTGATGGACCCTTGCTAAAACAAAAATCGGAAGACTTTGCCACAAAATTGGGAGTTCAGAAGTTTTCGGTAAGTAATGGTTGGGTAGAGGGTTTTGAAAGGCGTCATGATATCGCCTTTAATAAAACCGCTGAAGACAGTAAATCTGTCAATCAAAGCGTGTGTAACCGATGGACAAAAGAACTGCCAAGTCTCTTAAAGGGGTATGATCCAGACTATGTTTACAATGCGGTTGAAACTGCTTTGTTCTTCAAGTGTCATCCTGATAAAACATTTACATTTAAGGGTGAAAAAATTCATGGGGGAAAATTAAGCAAGGAACGTCCAACCATTCTAACTAAATGCGCAAAGATGACCGGTACTGATAAGCTCCCTGTTTTGATAATCGCGTAATCAATAAAACCTAGATTTTTTCAAGGTTTCAATGCTTTACCTGTTGATTATCTCAATAACACAAAAGCTTGGATGAGAAAGATATTATTTAAAGATTGGCTGAAAAAAGGAAACAACAAAATAAAGGTAAAACACAAAAAGTCTTGATTTTAGCTGACAATTGTGCTGCCCAAACAGACCTACCAACATTGAATAAAGTAAAAGTCATGTTTTTGCCTGCAAATACCAACAGTAAACTTCAACCTATAGATCAAGGTGTCATGCACACATTCAAACGCTTTTAACGCAGAGAAGTTGTTCGACATACTCTTACGTGCCTCGAAGCAAACAATAGCTCAGATATTAACCAGCCATAAAATTTGCAAGGAGAGCATGGTTCAAAGTAAGTGATGTTACTATCAAACACTGATTCAAGAAAGCGGGATTTTGTATCAGCACAGATAAACAAGAATTTCTACCAGAGGATAATGAAGTTAAAGCTGAACGTAGCAATAGGGAATAGATCAAGTTTGTGTGTCACGAATCGACTCGTGATGTTTTAACGCCAACCTTTGAAGATTTCATACAATTTGACGACGACCTGGTTACCGCTGGAGAATTTACCAATGACGATATTGTGCAGAACTTGGTGACACCGTGTACTGACGGAAATAACTGTAAAGATGAAACCGGCCGATCACAAATTTTGGATACAGAAATAGAGAACATTTCAAAGAAGAAAGAAAATTTATATGCACTAGATAAGATACATAAGTAATTTGAATATTCGGCGATTGGTGATAAGAAAGTATTCGATAAAATTTACGAATTAGAAAAGCATATACAAAATGTAAATACGGAAAAACAGAAAAAAATAACAGATTTTTAAAATAGATATGAAGGTTTATTGTTTCATTATGCGTGTAAAATTTATGTAGCACACATACGTCCATATTTGTATAACACATGTGTACAAAACATTTATTCACTGCATATTTGCTGTATCATTTATTTAACCTCTATGAGTGATAATGGTAATATCTGTACCTCTATAAGGTAGAAACTCGGGTTAGTGAGAAACCTCCATAAGCGAATAAGATTGCCATCCCGTGAACTCTAACTTATCCAGGTTTGACTGTATATCTAGTAGATAATTTATTTAAGTGTGGCTGTGCTATCCAAATATTAAAGATAATCGCTATATTGTCCCAATTGATTATTAAAAAAACAACGGCGGGACTACATAACGATAGAAGTGCTGTTGATATATGGAAGCTAAGAAACGGAAACGCAATTCGATCACCATTAAGCTGCACCTGGTAGACGGTGATGAGGGGCGTTGATTGACGCATAAATCAACCACGTCTATGGAGACCGTGAGGTTAGGCCTTTTCGTGGCAGGTACTCACGTTAAACACTGCGACTTCATGCACCTGGCAGACATTGCGTGACAAGTTCCGCGGTATTAGTGAAGTCAAGTTCGCTGAAATCTGTGGCAACTGAGAGAATTGGAGAGGAACACGCATTTAATTATATACAGTAGAACCTCGATAAGCTAAAGTCTAAGGGAAACACAAAATATTTTAAGTTATAGAGGTTTCAAGTTATCAAGGGTCTATGTTAGGGATAGGTTAATATAGTGGTAGGTATGTACATATGTATGTATGTAAGTACCCTTGTTCCCATTTTTACTCGAATGCGTCAGAGGGATTGGTTCAATAAAATACAGAAATTTAAATAATCATATTTATTTATTCACATTGCACACGTTACATAAAAATAAAACAACAATTAAAGGTTTAGTCTAATTAAAAAACTCTGTGATTTTCTTTTGTTTTAAACAATTCACAGTTTCTAAATCGATTTGATTTTCAATGACGAATAGAGAGGAGAATACATTATCTTTGATGTTGCTACACTGCTCTGTAAATGATCGTACAGTTGTTAAAGCTCTTTTTGCTTCGTTGATTGATACGCTCGTAGATGAAGTTTGTGGCTCGTCATTAAAATCATCGTCTTTATCACTCTCAATGCAGTTGTTTACTGATTCCAATATTTCTTCCTCTGTTAATGTCCCTGATGTGACTACTTCATCATCGCAAGTAACGAAGTCTTCAAAAGTAATGTTTGACCCAGACATGTGCTTATTCCATTCTTCAGGCACATTATTATCTTCCTCTTCAATGATTTCTTGAGGTTCTGAAGAAAACCACAGGTTCTAAAGCAGTTTTTTACTGCAAGGGGTGTTACGTTTCGCCAAGTTTTGTCCACCATCCTCATTGCTTGAAGAACATTGATAGAAGAAACCGTATTTTGCTCCATATCAGCTATCATTTTTTTATAACAACTTCTTTTCTGTATAATGTTTTAAAATTTTTAATTATACCCTGATCATAAGGTTGAAGTTGTGATGTTGTGTTTGGTGGAAGAAATTGTACATTGACTGCCTTTAATGGTGGTATGTCCCCGTGTGCTGTGCAGTTGTCGATAAACAGAATAATTTTTCTATTTGAAGTTACCATTTGCTTATCTATGCTAATCAGCCATTTTTTAAAAAGTTCAGCGGTCATCCATGCTTTCTTATTGGTTTCATAATCCATGGGTAGTGATTTTAGGCCCGCAAAGCACCGAGGTTTTGTTGACTTGCCTATAATTAAAGGTTTCAGTTTTTCCGTGCCCGTAGAATTTGCACAAAGGAAAATCGTAAGTCGTTCTTTACTGTGCTTTCCTCCATGACGTTTTTCATTTTTGAATGTTAATGTTTTGTCAGGAAGACATTTGAAAAAAAGACCCGTTTCGTCAGCGTTAAAAACATCATTGGGATCATAACCATTCACTGAATTATGTAATTCAGATTTCCATTCTTGGCAGACTGATTTGCTTACGCTCGCACTTTCGCCGCACATTTTTTTAAAGGCTAAATCATGTCGTTTCTTCAGCTTTTTCTTTTAGTATGGGTCCACTAACACTGATGTTTTTGTTTCGACACTGTTTGAACCACGTAAACAAACATTGTTCTAAATTAGGGAATTCGGCAAGTTTTCGTCTATTACATTGAAGACTTTCTCCTGATTCTTGTTTCTTCAAGATGTCAGCTTCTTTTTTAATGATGATTGATAATGTACTCTCATGTATCCCAAACTGAGCCGCAACTTCTCTCCTTTTCAATCCATTTTTCACTGCTTCTATAGCTTTTTATTTGTCAGCGTATGTGAGTGTTGTTAGTTTTCTTTTTGAACTCATTTTAAGCCAGTTTTATCACACAGTAGGTAAAGCGATGTTTCCAGGACAATGCTCAAAAACTTATGATCCAAGTAAGCCGCTGTCTTAAGGCTACCCGCCGCAAAGCTTTAAAGAATTTCGAAGAAGCAAACAATAGCCGCCATATGTCTTGTTTACGTTAACAATTTAACTAGTGAACACGTGCAAGCAATAAATTCCGAAAAATTTTGCACACTCTTTCAAAATGACTCATTAACAAACAATTTTATGTTATAGAGGTTGTGGAACCATTTCTTTAAGTAACTGAGGGTCAATACAGAAATTACTTATTTAAGTTAAAGAGGTTGCGTATTTTAAGTTATTGAGGTTTTGGGTTCTGATGGCAAGGGAACATTAACATTAACATTAACATTAACATTAACATTAACATTAACATTAACATTATTTTTTGAAGTTAAAGAGGTTTCTAAGTTACCGAGGTTTCAGTTATCGAGGTTCTACTGTATATGTAACTTATATTGTTTTTTTAGGATAAATAAATATAGATTAGAAGATGAAGTTGTAAGACCTTTGTTGTGAGTGTGTGTGTGTTGAGATGTGCAAGTGGAAGGATTTCAGCATTCACATTTTGGTCATGTTACTTTTTAAATCATAAAACCCCCACGTCCGCGCCGTGAGCTAGTCTGTTTTTCACAAAATTAAATAATAATTGGTTTCGACCCCATTTCCCCATTTTTCGAAATTTATCTTTTTCTGACTTTATTTAATTTTTTCCACTACATGATCAATACATAAACATCAACAACAAAAATACATCAGCAGTCTTTATAAAAGATATAACGAATGTTGAATTCCTGCGAAGTACGTAAATGTAATTGTCGATAAGTCTGCTAAGTTTTGCCATTTTGAATCTTCAGTTAATTTTTGACAGCTTTTTTCCTTGAACGCGTTTTGGTTTGTCTTTGATATTAGTGTATTCCGAAAAATGGATCAAAGTGCACGGAAGCATTCCGAATTTTGCACATGACATCTGGTAAAGCTACGACGGACCAAAGCAACGTGTATTGGCGGTAAAATATATTCTCAGAGAACTGAGAGGATGTGAACGACGAGCAGCGTGCTGGAAACCCATACACGTCAACAACAGACGAAATCATTGATAAAGTGAAGAAAATAATTTTGGTTAATGGACGAATCGCCATTGTAGATGTCGTTGAGAATCTAACCATATCGGTTGCCTTGGGCCATTCGATTTTTAGCAATAATTTGGGTTTGAGATGGATCGCTATGACAGTCGCCCTAAAATCGCTCAATTTCGATCAAATAACAGCATTGCATTAGCATTGCTAACAAGCTGTTGGACATCACCCATGATAAGCTAAATTATCTCCAAACGGTCAGAACTGCTGACAAATCATAGGTCTTTGGTTTCATCGTGGATACCAATTATCAATCATCTCATTGGAAGCTGCAGCACGAGCGAACACCGCGCTAAGTCCCGTCGAATCTAAATATTTTGCTTACAGTTTTCATCGATTTTAGGGACGTGGTGAATCATGAGCTCTTGCTACAGGTTAAACGTAAGCAAGTAATGCGCAATTGGCCATGAACGCCCCGATTTGTGTAAGAATAAAAATTGATTATTTGTACCATGATAACGAACCTGCTCACTCGTCGTTATGCGCGAATGGTTGGCCAAATACCCGCACTAATGATGCCGCAGCCACCGGAATTTTCACTGTGACCTTTGTTCTCCTTATTCTCGAAACTGAACAGGCTTTTGAAAGGACAACACTACGCCCCGATTGCGGAGGTAAATACAGAGTTGCAGGAGGAGCTGGACAAGATCACAAAAAAATGCTTCGGGCTTGGGAAAACGTTGACACAACTGAATCCTAGCCAACGAAGATTACTTTGAAGGAGCCTAAATAGATATTGATGAATAAATAAATAATTTTTGAAGGTCTGGTCCTATAAGGGTAACCCTTAAACTTCCAACGCGATGTTTTTATGACATAACTTTAATTCTGCCGGATGGATCTTGCTCTGAGGCCTTCCTGATTCAGTTCTAATGCAGAATTCAACTAAATTTTCTGACCTGAACTGAAAATCTACATTCAATTCCAGTCTGCCCACTACCCCTATTTTTTTAGCTTCGATGTTAATATTATACTTGGTTGCTTTAGTTATATGTGCATTCGAATCACAGCGTTATTTGATTTTTTCACTTTCATAGTATTTTTTAAAATTTTAAATAATTTTTTAAACATTTTGATAGCATTTGCACCGCTTGGTATTCAAATATTAATCCCTGTATCTACAACATAGGCAGTCCAAAAAGTAAAAAGTTGTCGCAACGAAGCTTATTTGAAAATATTTAACTCACCTTCAAGCTGTATACACTGCTATTGATTATTCAGTACATGGCTGAGTCAGGATACCATGCGATAAGTTTGTCTGAAACCTTGAGTTTCCATGGGATGCATGATTACATGAAAACACTTCTGCCAGGCGAAGAAATATTTTTTTTCTTTTATATTTACATTGTTGCTAGGACTTCATTACTTTACATTTCTGAGCACGTTCACTCCTCGAAATCCATTATAATCTGAGATAGTTGTACCGTTGAAAGGATGTTCCCATATTCATAACGGAACTAGTTCATGCATCCTCTTATAAGCTTTCGCGCTCGATACGTTCAGACGAAGCTCTCTTCGAGTTCAGGTAATCCATGATTTGCTTCCAAGTACCCTAGCCGGCTTTCAGGCTGCATGACCTAGTTTAAGCAATGCAACTACTCCAACCTTATACGTAACCATAAAACAGCCGACATGACTCGGCTATCCTTACTTGTCGCTAAGTCCTTAAAAAATCAACACCTCAAAGTCGTTATAGCCATCATGCCTACTCACGTCCTGTTTCTAACTGGCGATGATAATTTTAGCACTTATCGTATTGCCTTGCTTTTTCGGCTTTTTAGGTTTTATACATATTCCCATTGTTTACCCACTATTCAATTTTTCATTGGCAAAAAGCCAAAGAAACGGAGATCCTAAATTGTTAACAATCATGAAAAATACCTCCCTATATAGTAAAATGAAGCCTCATTAATATAATGACTCAGGTTTTCTGATAGCTCTGAGTTTCAAATCACTACCCATATATCCAACTTTCCGAATTTTTCCCTGTCGTTAGCACAGTTCCTTAATGCTTGTTCGGGCAGTTTTCCAATAGCTGTAGGCTCGCGAGAATAGAAAGAATTGTATGAATAACATTGTAAGCTACTTAAATGCAACGATAAACTTTAATCGCGTCTCAAAATTGCTGAGCTATTCTCTCTCGCGCAAACTGTCACGTGAGAAAAATGACCCAAATAGAGAACGAGAAGACAATGTGATATATCTCCATGTGAAATTAAGGACAACACTGAAAAAATGTCTTCTAAACAATGAGACCATTAATTTCCATAAAACGTCCGTTCGCCACAGTACTCGCCCCAAGTTCTTCTCCACCAACTTTTCTGAAGGTAAGAGCGTCATTTACATATATTATAAATCAAGGATACAAAAATTTGATACTATTTGATTGTATTTGTGTGTTGTAGATCGCTAAATTACGTATTCCGTAATTGCAACGATAAATTTAACATAAATGTGTGATTTTTCTGATGAATTTTCAAGTCAATGGCAATTTTCTTGACTTTTTCTAACGTGCTGTGAGCGATGATTAGCAATAACCTCAAACTGATCTCATCAGGACACTTAAGCTCTTTAAAAGTTGAAAGAAGTTTCAGGTCTAACCCCGGGGGAGGGTAGTAAGGGAATATTGTTTAATTGTTGAGTATGATGTCGAATGGAACGCCTGGATGGATGCGTATTATCAGTGAAATGTGATGCAGAAACGGTGTATAGTTAATCGTTCTGATGTGCGATTATCGCGACCTCAAAATTGACAGAGTGCGGGATGAGTTTCTTGAATAGAACCGTTTTAATTTTTCGAAATTAATCAGCACAATTCACCGACGCTTCAGGCATCAACCTATTCATTTTCAAATGCCAACCAAACTGACTATAAAATGTATGGCAGCTGTCATACCATGCGTAGGATTGAAAAGTGTTGCCAACGTAAAGTTTTATACTTTTAAAAAATAGTGGAAAGGTATTATGGAAGATGTAACACGTGCAAATTGGGTTCAAATGTGCTCTCAATCTGGCAAAGTCATAGGAGGAACATTGTTAAAGAATTATGTATAAAAATATGAGTCAATAAATCATGATTTATATCCGTGAAATACGGTGTTAGTATCTAGAAACGTGTATGAAACTTAGAGAGAACAGGCAAAAGAAAACAGATTGTTAGTGCCTTCTTAGCCTTTATTTGCCTAAATAAAAGGATCGTGCAGATCATTATAGAATCAATCCCAGACTGCATTTATAAACAAAAAATGTGCAACGGACGGCCTCGCATGAAATATTCTGTTATTACATAAGAAATGCTCTTAAATGAGTTTCTTCTTAAGATAAGGTAAAATTTGGTGTAATTTTATCGTGCTAGGTAATAAGACTCACACGAGGTTTACTTTGCCAAAGTTATGAGAGGAATTGTCAAAAAAGATTTTAACCAACTTTTGCAGGAAGTTATGAAAACAACATTAGTAAAAAAATATATTGCAAACGGATTATGTCCAAATGTTATATACATGGATCAAAAGCTGGCACTCTACATTCAGAATCTTTTTTGCACAAAATAATTGAAAATTTTAAACGTGGTGAGCGATACCAAAATCAAGAGGTGCTTTTTGAGTATTATATTCCCGATAATAAGGAGCCTATTTCGACTATGTTGAGTATCATATAGTATGTTGCTAACGCGGAACAAGCTCAGTCTGGACCTCCCCAAGATGTACAATCACAACTCAGCCTGGACATTCACAGCGCTATATCATAGTCTGGTGGGACCTGGATAAGAATTATTTGGCAGAAAAAAAGAGTCAAGTTTAAACTTAAAAGAAGACTCAAAACGGGAATAACTAGGGACTCGAAATTTACATATGGAGGACTCGAAACTAGAATTTTATCATACATTCTATACAATTATGAGTTTATCATTAAATTACATAAAGCACGTATTGAAAAGATTCTGTGTACTTACAGTACTTCATAATTTTTTTTTAACTTTTTAAGTTTTCTCCATTCTAAATAATGGTATTGTAAAGTTAGAAGTTTGTTTCAGGCGATTCGAAATAGGCATTTTACCCTGTTTAATGCACAGTTTTCGATAACTCAGCCTTTTCCCCGGCATATTTTGTATGATAGGTTCAAAGTTAGTTGGGAAACATCGCATGAATTCTAACTGTAGATAAAAGAATTTCCATTTTTGATGAACAGGGCTAACGAAATGTCATGTACCACAAGTTTACATTTACCAAACGAAAAAAGCATTACTTCGATAAAACTGTTCGATAAGGTCTCGCCAATTCCCTCAGGGTCATTTTGATGCCTTTCTCTTCCATAAAAAAAATGTATGACATCCATTATAATGTTTTTACAGCAAAGTATGCAATGTAGAAATCGTGACTTACAAATCAAACCACGCCCATTCGGAATATGGATGAGATGGAAATCTCAATGCAAATTCGATATACCCGTTTTTGACCAGCCTTGCTATGAATCACCTGTACTTGCCATTCTTGTCAGCTCCTAAAAGTTTGCTGTCTCTAGTCGTGAAGGGTAGTCTGCATATTGATCTCTTGTCTGCGTAAGTCGAATTTTCTGCACCCTCTAGCAAGGAGAACAATCGGTGGCACATGTTGCGAAAAATCGCAGACAGACTACAAAAATCGCAAACTCAGACACTGTCCACATTGCATCAAAAATCCGCAACGATTTCGTTGGAACACCTGCACTAAACCCCAGCTAAATATAGCGTGAACACTTCCGGATGACTTCTCTTAGAGAGAGATAGAAAAAGCACAAGTTGATTGATGGTTGTATTCGTTTTTATGCTAAAGATTTCTGAGGGGTAGTCGCGTGTTACGCAAAAGATGAAAGGAAATTTGCCAGTGCAAATATAATTCCACTCGTTTTGGTGAAAAACTATTAAATTGGCTCATTAGGATACCGTTAGAAATAATACCATTAGATTTGTTCAAAGTGTGGTAGCTGATGCTAGTTCTGCAGCGTCTATTGTCTACTGATGCTTCAACCTACCAGGTGCTGTATGTTTCTATGCTATGCTTGCACCAGCAACTTTCAGTCTTTTTTGTGCTTGGGCATTGTAGCATTATCATGCACCCCACACAGCAACACTCACGAAGAGGATGTTTTAAGTCCGGTCCCATACGAAGGCCATAAGCGGACATAGAGCCAACACATTCTCTGTAGCTTACCCAGTTGTTCCCTGAATCCTTCGAAAAAATTTTAATTTGTATTCTTGTGAATTAAAAGCACATCCATGCCATCTCTACCTTCATATGCAAAACGATGTAACCTTAAAGATTCTTCTGTAAAAAATGGCTAAATCGTATTTGTTAAATTTTTTTTAAAAATACCTTTTAAAGGACGATATGTGATTTCTTTGCTGAATTGAGCACACACCGAGAAATTCGAATTTTAGTCGAGAAGAAATGAAAACCTGCTCGGTTTTCTTAAATTGAAAAAGGCTAAATCTGTTTTTCCGCAGCAATTCAGCGATTCAGAATCCACATAAGATATTCTGTAAACTGGCAATTTTTTCAGTGCGTACAGAATATATACTCGAATATATACTCCTCAGAACGATACTCATGATTGTCAGGCTACTTTTGTCTTTCAGTCGAACCACATTCACCACTCACGCAGCTTTTTCCTTCAGTCGAACCATATACACCACTTACGCAGCAGAATCGATAGAAAAGTGCAGGTGGTCATATTCCAACTCTCTTTGAAATAAGTTGTTTGCAGAGTGCACTACCTTATTAATTCTCCAGCCCATTCCCAACCGCAGGTGGCATATACATTATTCAAAACGTCGAAGATGATCAAAGTTCTCACACGTAACCCTCGGCACCCAGGGAATCCTCCATCAATCAAGCAGATAATGATGTCGAGCCTCAACTTAGCGTGCATGCAAGAACCCAGTGAGAGCGCTTCAGCAAGGACATTATCAGGGACATTTATACTCTGTGCTTGCGTGGACTGAGCTGCCTTCTCGAGTTCAGGTTAGGCTACGGTTAGTGGGTTGTAACTGGTCGTTCCCCTGCTTTTTCACTGCAGACAACCCTGGCACAAAAAGGATATAAAGGAGAAAAAGTGAGCTCTCTTATATCACTTCATCTCCTACGTTTTCTTTCCATCTTGTCAGCTGAAAATAAGAGTGGTGCACTCAGTGCATTGACTGTGTGTATGTAGGAATCTAGGCCAAAAGGACCCTTATGCATGTTATCTACAAGATCTTTCTAGGGTCAAGTCGTACTATTATTGAGTATTAATGCAGATTATTATTATCTGTCAGATCTACTGCTGCTATATGCTGGTAACAACTTGTTTCCTGTACCTCAACTCCAGATCCTATAAGTTTTGTATAGTAGCTTAAGATATTTTTTGCTTTTCAGCAACCCAACTTGACCATCGATTGAACGGAGATGTATCATGTCACAGTATCTGGCATAACATAAAGGATCTCCAAGAGGAAGTATTGATACCAATAGTTGTGTTTACTATGATTCTATCAGTCTGTCAGTCTTCCGCTCAACGATAAGTTTTCAAGAAGTTTGTTCACTGTCATATGAGAGTGCAAGTATAACGATTTTGATAATGGATATTTTCATCATTGATATCAAATGAGGTGTACTGATGAGTATTCGCTGAGTATTTTTCTGAATTTGCTGTGCAGCCTCTAGCTGTGAACCTAGGCCGTGCATATATGACCGCAAAGGTTTTGTTTCCTCTATTTTTTTCGATTATTTAAACGTTGCACAGACGAGATAGTGAAAGAAATGAAACGTCAGGCGTTATGAATGAAAGTAAGAGTACTCATATCCTTGAGGATGACTATTGCGGCAGGCAAAGGTCAAGCTAGTTTAAATTTCGGCGCTTTTTTTTTTGGAAGGGAAGGAAAGCTGTTTGCTGGTTCCACCAACTTAAAGGACAGAGGGATTGGGTCTACGTCATACAATCATATCCTTGATATTTCTGTACTTTGTCAGTCAAATTGTAATTTTAATGGCACTAACTGCAGCCTTCAAGTCTAGAATGACGTTGATCCTAAATATATTTTGCTTGAATGTGCCAGAGCTCACAGGTTTACACAATATCACACAAAGGAAACACAATAGGTAAGAGCTTCGGTATCCTCATATACGAAGTATATAAGAGGTATCCTCATATTCAGTCTCCTCACATATTGACTAGAGGGGTGTGCAAAGTTGATCAACAATTTTTGACGGTTAATTTTGAACGAAGACTTGCACCAACACATGACGATTTCAACGGAAATTTGACGGTTTGACGGAAGAGCAGCACATTACTAATCTACAAGTTTTGTAATCGCAATGATTCCAGATGTAAAAGGACGAGAGTGAATTTTCAATGCATCATTGCTCTATAATGTCTCAAAAATGTAATATTAGGCATTAACATTTTAATGGTCTAACTCATCTGAGTTAGATGTTACTTGTCTGGATGCAAGCTTTCCTTCAAGTGCTTGCTTCTTGTCTCAATTGAAACGTTTATTTGAATGACTAACTACAGAACAAATTGCAGGTTTGATTTATTCCATGGGTATGGTCTATGGAATTCTATGAATTCTAGTTTTTCTGAAAATTCAAGTAGAAAATCCTCAGATGAAATGTCATTCTCAGAATCCAACGAGCTTACCAAACTAAAATTTAGGATCCTGTCGTATTTCTCTGGATCGACTTCACTTTACGTTTTACTGATTGGGCCTATGCCACATCCTTCGCATTGAATCGAACCAAAAATTTGGAGGCATTTTAGTAAAGATTTGGCAGACACTCAATTGACATATTATCAGACTTTTTTCTTCAATGATAAGCTTTTGTGGTATTCATGAACAAGTTGCTTGCATATGACCAAGTTTGGTGTAAATATGAAGAACTAAATTGAAAAGCAGATTAGTAAAGATGACTTCCAAAAATGTTATGATTAATTCAATGAAAGTAGCTGTGAATAGTCACTTGTCATATCAGCTATGTCAGCTATGTCAGAATTTTATGAAGGTACGATCTCTGGTTGGGATCCTTTTCTGGAGTTCTCTGCCAAAAAACTCTAAATTTCGCTCCAGAGAACTTGCTTAACTCCAGAGAAATAGCTGAGCTTACTCATCGTGAAACAGACCCTGAACCACTCATAAGGATCTGCGCTCTAAATTAGTTGAAGCTTCTGTAAGATTTTCTCTAGAAGAGGAGATCATCAAACCAGCTTCGAACTCGAAATTTTACGAGAAAAACATGCGCGTTTGTACTGCAAGAAAGTTGAAGTTTTGGCGACCGATCCTCAAAGTTACAGCCAACATTAGAGAGAACGATATTACAACCTGTTGAACGAAATGTATTTCAAAAACCGTTAGTCGTCAGATTAATAAATGCGGTTTTAAAAACGGGTTTGGTATGGTTTTTCTCTGGGAAAAACTCGGCTTAACCACAAAGAATGCTGCAGTCATTGGTAACACCGCAACGTGTTGTTAAGATATCCAGGTTGTTTTCCAACCTGTGCCAATTTCATGGGGAAAAAGCTGTTGAAACATTAAGTCCAAGGAAAAAAGAAAATAACTCAGAATTGTTGCCAGATCGTTGTCAGTGTCCTGCCAAAAAATGATCCTCAATTTCAAGCTGCACTGTTCAAAGCAAAGTGACATGTGAAGCTGATTCTTGGAATTATGGAAGTTTACCACAGATTCTACCAAATAGATTTATTTGAATCATTGGTTTTGGTGAGTTTCATAACAGTTTATTGCCACATCCATCTTGATTAGAGGGCTTAACACATCGTTCAATAAGTCCCGAGACTAACAACGAAAACAACATTTTTTTTCAAAAATCATTTTTTTCATCAATATAATCTCTTTTTAGAGTGATACAATCTTTCGAACGCCTTTCCAACATTTCTGTACCATGTTTATAGAAGGATTTATCCTTTGCTTCAAAATAGGCTTCAGTTTCGGCGATGCCCTCCTCATTCGAGCCAAATTTTTTTTCCCTGGAGCATTTTTTTGAGATCAGCAAAGAGCCAGTAATCGCTGGGGGCTAAATCTGGCGAATATGGGGGATGGGGAAGCAAATCAAAGCCCAATTCGTTCAATTTCGCCATTGTTTTCATGGACTTGTGGCATGGTGCATTGTCTTGGTGAAGAAGGATTTTTTTCTTCTTCATGTGCGGTCGTTTTGCTGCGATCTCCTCCTTCAAACGTACCAACAAGTTAATTTAATAATCACTGTTGATCGATTTAACTTTTTCCAGGTAGCCAATGAAAATCACGCCATGTGTATCCCAAAAAAAGTCATGGCGTCGACTTTGCCAGCACACTGCTGCGTTTTTGAGCGCTTTGGGCGGCTTTCGCCAGCCATGCGCCACTCAGATGATTGCCGATTCGACTTCGGAGTGAAATTATGTATCCATGTTTCATCTATGGTCACGTATCGACACAGGAAATCCTTTTTATTGCGAGTAAATAGCGATAAACTATCCCTGAATCGTCGACTCGTTGCTGTTTTTGTTCCACTGAAAGCAATCGCGGCACCCACTTGGAAAAAACCATTTTCATGCTCAATTTTTCATGAAGGATAGTAAATACGCTTCCAGATTATATCTGTGTCATTTCTGCAATTTCACGGACCTTCACTTTGCGATTTTTCATTACAATTTTTAACACTTCACTCACATTTTCCTGTATAACGACTTCCAATGGCCTACCCGAACGTTCCGCATCGTTTGTGTCCGTACGACCACGTTTAAACTCAGCATACCAACGACAAATCGTTGGTTTGGATGGAGAGGAGTCCGGATAATGTTTTCAAAGCCGTTGCTGGGCTTCTACGGTGTTTTTACCCATTAAAAAACAATGTTTTATCGACACGCGAAACTCGCTTTTTTCCATTTTTCAAACAAATTACAAAGTGACTTTACCCTAACCTCGATAACTCTGCTGTCTGTGATCCGATCGACGTGAAATTTTTACACGTTTCATGTAAAGGTTCGCACTCTATGGAAACGTGGCCAGTTTGGTACTACTAGCACCATCTCTGGGTTAGTCTCGAGACTTATTGAACGATGTGTTATTGAGAGACTTATTGAAATGGAATGGATAAGTTGGGAAATTCAGGAAGAACCGTAGGACATACATCAGCAATATTGGACCGTTTCAAATCTTTGCCCACTATATCAAAGACTAGGTTTTAAGACAGGAAGTAATGTGTGATGGATAAACCAGCCCTTATTAATTCAGAGACCAGAGGTTCAGCTGTCAGCGCAAAACTAAATTGAAAGCGAACTAACCTAAACCAATACAAACTAAGCACGTTAGGAATCACGAGACTAAGATTTCTACAAGTCAAGAGCTAAATTTTTAATTCTGATTCTTTCGAGGTTCTTACTTTAGATGATGTGAATTCCTCTGGACAGTGACCACGTTTAATAAAACAAGGACTAACGCCACTAAATCTTCCGTCAAAATCCAGTACTGAAATAATCAAATTAACTAATAAGTTGGGAGCATTAGTGTGTCAGTCAATTTGATCCTTGATAAGCGCTGGAGTTTGTGACAGCATTCAACAAGCTCCACGTGGCTTACGACGAGTGTATCATCATTACTTTAATCCACTTTTAAGGACATCCATTTTGAATAGTCTTTGTTTAATCACAATTATATTAAAGGATATATGTACATTTGACGGTATTCAAATCGCCGAATCAAGTCATATGCGAAAGATGAAGATGTAAATCTATCGGAAATTTAATGAACTTTTCACAAATCCACTTGCCTTTTGTCAACGTAGATACAAAAGTATAAATAACGCTCGTATAAGTCCATTTTAGCATACAAGCAAATGTGCTTCAAGCTCGTCAAAAACGACCTATCCTCGGGCGTAACATTTGCTACACATCGTATGCATATGTGAATATGTAAATATTATATGCTTAACGTTTGTTGATCCGCAAACGAGAAAATCGAGATCTGCTTCCTAGTGTCAAGGAATACAAGAAAAGTGTCATGGCTTGCGAAAGCGTTACCGGGGACAAACACTTGACACAATACGTTACGGTTAGGGATTTGGATTTGAAAAGGGCGATTTCGTGTTATGTGTATGGACTTGATTCCATTAAACTAGGAGGTATTACAGTTATTGGTAGTTCAATGGGAAATGGATGGAAAATTCGATCGACCTGTTGAATGCTTATTTTTTATTCGAATATTTACATATGAATAGATACGGGTCCTTTAGAAAAAAAATTCAGGCCATTAAGTTTAACTACACCTAGACGTGAATTTAACGAACCTTTCGGCATTCAATACATAAATGGGGATTATGTGTAATTTCACGCAGCAAAGCAATTGTGAAAAAAAAATCCTTTTTCCCTGACTTGGCTATAAGTGTGCGCCCCATTTACAAAATTCTAAAGTAAATGTGTGATGGCTGGCAAAGAACCAGCTTCGGTAGTGCCTAGTAAAATCACGAATATGCGGTGGACTTTATTGCAACAAATATATTTTCCTTTATATCCCTTTCAGAAGTTTTCTACTGGGAAAAAATGTTTCCTTTTTGGTTGTGTCGTTTAAGAACTGATGATTTCACGTAAAGAGTTTTCCGTTTTTCATTGAGTATTTTTGTATGAAGGGTATATTTGTTGATACTTCAAGGACATTTGCAACCATAAAAGGGCTTTCACCACGAATGAAATAAAAATCTTTTCCCTTGTTAATACAATTTCGGATTTGATATAAAGATGCTAAAGACTTTTTCTGATTTCACTGTGAGACTCTATCAAGCTGATACAATTCAAACTACTGGTCAACCACTTTTATTTCGTAAAATTTCCTTACTATTTATTTATATTTCTACGGCTCTATGGTCATAAAAAAATATAGGAAGATTGCTGGCAGCTCTACTTTTTGAAACATACAGTTTAACCATTTTAACTGAAAAATACAGGAAAATTGCTTTATACGTTCTTTAGACTTGGATGAACGAATTTACGTTGATCTTGCTGGATCAACTGGATCAACTCGAGCAGTGATTTGCCAGGATATGCGAGTCCTACCTTCCTTCTTAACGCTCTTGTAGTGTCCTGATTAAACCATATATCCTTCTCTCCTCTTAAGTCATTCAGATTTAGTTTGAGTTGGTCCGAATGCAAGTCCAGGAAGTCATTTTTTGTCGTCATGATGCACTTTTAACCCTGAGGACACGATAGGGTACACTCAATGAGCTCCTCATCATTCTCTGACTTTTTGTTGGCTGGAAAGTTACTCATAACCAAAACAAATGGATCCCAGGCTTCTGATTCGACTTGAGCCATTAATTTGACGAAATTATGAATGCTTTCTAGTTGCCCAAATGTGGCCCAATTAATAACTGCTTTCAATTCGTTGCTACTTAATCCTGGAAACTTGAAAGCGTGAAAGACAATAGAAAAAAGCTTCACTTGTGTCAAGCACCTTAACAAATTGTTTATTAAACTAAATTTTGTATGCAGTGGTGGAAGTATGATGCGGGCTCAGCTAACTAAATAAATGTGACAAACGATCTGTCACATCTTTTGTACCAGCTTTCAACTCTTCTCGCATCGACCGAAGTTTCGTAATCAATAGCGTTGCTTGTCACGACAGTCCCGGAGACAAATGAAACAAGGGGAGCTTGTGTGCGTAGTATGTTATCATTGACGGAAGTTTTAGAACGAAATAGAAGTAAAAGGCAATTTCAAATCAACATTAATGGATTAGTTATGGTTTCGGTACATATATTTCCCCATTTCATTAGAAACATTTGTGTATTCTTCTCTCAACATCATTGAATGTACAAAAAGCATTTTTCCGTACATTTTACGTTTATGAAGCAAAACCAATTTAGAACTTCGGTGCACTTCCATGACGATGCCTACAGTATCATGATTTTGATAATGATTTTTATTGAAAAATTAACTTTTGATTTGGATATTTACAGTTTTCTCTAACAAAGCCGTTTGTATGAAAATTATATAATTTCTGGCAATTTCTTTACACTGGTTACATTAACGGAGCGTGCCGATACACTGACTGGTTCCCTCAACGAAGCTTACCGACTAACTAACTGCTCGTTGGATTGTCACAGCATGTATGAAATTTCTTGGCGGAACAAAAGATCTAACAACTTTTCCATAAAAATAGCAATAGATTGTCAGGTCGCACCATAAATGACCATAAAACAGAGACATTTCGGGACATGTTATAAACGTTCGACTCATACGACTCACATCTTGAAGTTCATTTTTATACGACAGATGTCCTACTACTAGCAAACGGTTACAAAATAAAAACATGTTGGTGGAATCATTTTGCTGTTTTGTGTAAAAATTTTGCCAAATGCTAAGGGATGATTCCTCGAATCCATTTATTGTAAAATAAGCAATAATTTCCTTCTCTTCGGTCTCGTATCGATAAGAAGTATTTTTCTTGTCCGAAATTTTTTTCTTTTCAACAAGGTGTTAAAATTTCAGAAGCTTCTTTTGCTAGCATCAGGTCTCGTTGTCAGTTCCTTTTTAATAAATGCTAGAGGCTCTGATGGGCTTAAACTGTAGTCTGGATGAGAGTCTTCAATTGATGTACTGTTTTTGGGTTCATATCCCGCCATATCATGAGTGTTACTCCCTTCTTCGCATCCTGTTTTCCTCTGAGACATAATTCAAGATATACTTAGCATACAATATGATGAACAATTATTATTGTTAGGTATCAGTCAACCATGAACAATAAAAAGGATTGCGGAGAAAATCAGAAGAATTCGACAGAGGAAACAGAGATCAACATTTGCCAACCCAGACTCTGAAAAACCCTATTGGAAGGCAGTCACATTCCACGCAGATATCACCAAACAATTAAAAAGGAACCTCAAACGACATAAATCAATACGGCTAATCGAATCCAGCAGTAAAACCAGCTCACAAATATCGTTGGATCCACAAAGGACAAGCGACAGCCGCATGAGAAATCGGGTATATACCGAATCGAATGCTTTAACTGCCAGGAAGTTTACATCGGACGAACAAGGAGATTGATCAACACCAGAGTCCGAGAGCATCTAAGCGAAGCAGCAGCAGCGAAGAAGAAAGGAAAGCAGAGCAATTTCAGATCAACAGTAGTGGAACACATCATCACGAGAAGGCACAAAATCAGTTAGAGAAGCTAGAGACACAAGGGAACTGGGTGCCTTAGAAAGCTTAACGATATTCAGGGAAAGGAACAGCCTAATGAAAAGTGATGCAGACAACTGCAAATCTTGGCTAGTAAGCCTGATTGCCTGATTAAAATTTAATTACTTAGCTTTCTTTGAGTTAATTTTTTTCTATCTAAGATTAATATATAAGCAGAATGTCTAGGTTAAGAAAATAAATCGCTGATGAATACGATCATGGTCGAAAATCGATTCCGCAAGGTAAACATAAAATTAAAAGGAAGGTTTTTGTTTATTTTTAGCAAAACGATTTTATGAATATGGAAGTAATTTTAAATATAGGTATCAGTGTCAACGTTTTCACCAGGTATAATTAGTTCATAATATATTAAACTCTTTTGAGCCTTTGCCTTAAACTCTTTTGAGCCTCTTTTTGCCTTCTATTCAAAACGTTTTGGTCTTGCAGTGGACGTTGATAGTTCACGTGGATTTGCCTATGATTAACACAACTGAGAATTCTGAAAATATACCCACTTACCATCTTTTGTCACTATTTGGTGATGAAATGTGTTATGTATTTTCAAAAAAAAAAAAGTTATAAATATATAATTAATATTAAATAAATAATAATTGGGCAACCGATCGGTTGCACCTGCAGCAAAAGAAAGGAACAAGTTAAAAGAGATAGGGTTATTTGAAAATACAAAGGCCGCATAATGGCGGCTGAAGAAAGTTTCTTTCAACCGACTAGCTCAACGCGTGGGCGTGGGGGTAAGGACATTATTTAAGCCCTGATCCTTCCATGTTACATACACACACGCACAAAAAAACGCTTACTCCTTCGTATTAGATTAATAAATAAAAGTGTGCTGCGCTGATTTGGGCCGCCTGTGAATTGTGCTGCGCTGACTCTGAACACCTCTGAATTGTGCTGCGCTGATTGTGACCACCTGTCAATTGTGTTGCGCTGACTCTGAATTCTGCTGCGCTGACTCTCAACACCTCTGAGTTGTGCTGCGCTGAATCTGAACACCTCTGCTTCCTCTAGCACGAATCTCCCCCTCAGCTGGTTTCAGGATTTACTTGTACTGCTGTGCTACCTCGGATCGAGCTGCCTCTATTGATTGGTTATCCTATTTAGTCCTATTGACTGATTCTCCAATTGGTTGATACTTCTATTGAAACTCCGATTGATACTTCAATTGGTACTTTATTGATACTTCTATTGTTACTTCCTCTATTGGTTGTGTGTCTCGATACTTCTATTGATACTTGAATTGATTTCTCTTTTGGTTGTGTGACCTTTAACCTCACGATTTTTATTCTATTTATCCCGATATGCACACAACAACCTAGTGAATCATATCAATAGAAAAATTTATCGCAAATTACTTCAGAGAAAGTTTTTTGGTTATTTTTTGCGGCTGGAAATTTTTTTTTGACTTTTTTTCTGACATTAATTTTACTGAGACTTTTTTTTGTATATTAATTTTTTTTAAATCAATATTATTTAACTTTATACCTAAATCTGACTTTAAATGTTTCTATTTTAATTTTATTCTTACTTCTATTTCATCTCGTATGATTTTCTTTCAACTTAAAAATATGGATACATATAAAAAAACTTTACCAAAACAATTAATTGTTATATTCAAAATTAATTGTTTTTTTTTATTTATTTATTCATTTATTTATATATATATATATATATATATATATATATTTTATTTGTTTAATGTCGCCTACACCTCGGAATACGTAACAAATGATTTTCTTTCAGATCTGGTAAGCAGCATTTGACACGTGGTTTTTTTCGAAATTCTTGCTGTCGTTCATTCAGTTCATGTGGATCCCAACTTCTCAATTTCGTATTCTTTCCTGAACCTTTCAGGAGAAGAGATACTACTTTCTGTGTCACATTTAAATGTTGCGTGAGTTCTTTTTGAATCCGAGTATCGTCTTCATCCGATAAGGCTTGCAAGTCCTTGTCTTCAAACTTTTTCGGTGGTTTCCCACGCTCCTCGTTTCTCACGTCAAAATCGTCAGAATGAGGGTAGTTTGCTGTCACTCAAAGACAAAAGCTACTAAATGTAATTTGTTTCCAGATTTTAAAGTGGGCCCGACCTAAACATTGAACAAGAAAAGTGCTTGAATCTCCAATGGGAGATTGATGAATTCAAAAAAACTGACGTTTTAGGTTCTACATTTTTACTTTTAACGTAGAGGAATATGTGTAATACTGATGAAATGAAGATGATTACCCTTGAAATCATTACAAACATAGATTTTTTAAAATATGCTCTAAATAAGCTGAGAAAAGCATTTGTACATTTGATCGATTCATTGCCATCTTTTCATTTTAGACAATCGGGAAACAGCCAGTAATAAATTAGACACAATATTCATATCTTACAAAGATTTTTTTTGCCAGGTATCAAATTTTAAAACTAAATAAAATACAGATAAATTGTTTCGATCGCCATGAAATCGGAAATATTATTCTCTGCCATTATGATTTGAATGTAATTTTAAGTATGTGGTTGGCAAAGACTGGCGCGGAAGAAGTCCAAACGAGGGCTCCAATGTTCGACTATTCTAACCAATAATTGGGACCGTCTCTTGCCAGTAAGGCGTCGAATATTGTCTTCCAAGTTGAACGGGTATTTTTCAAAATATATCTACACAATTTTCAGACTTTACTCAAGCGTCAACCTACTTAAGATGAAATGACAATTCAAACCAATCATAAAACGCATGAAAGCTGACACTCAACTCCCAGCATTAAAAAGTGTTGCCAACTTAACAGCATATACCAATTAATACTCCTTTTAACTTTATGACCCGTCCACTGTTTGGTGCTAAAAGCATCATTTCGAAAACTTTCAGAAGACTAAAACAAAACTGTCAAAGACTTGCAAAAGTAAGAGAAAACTCATAATTGAAAAACTAAAAAAAAAAACAGAAACTTTATTTTTAGAGGAAATTCGCATGAATAAGAAGTTTGATCCTTGCGAATATAGAGCCAATATGATGAGAAACTAAAATAAAAAGCTCGACAATGAAGGAAGAGACAATTTCGATTTAACAGATACTGAAATAACCGATATAAGTAGGCCTGGTGAACAAAGGAGTCATCTTAGTGGCCTTCAATAATACTAGACCAGGATGTCACTGATGGTGGAACTAATAACTTTAAGTGGACTTAGCAGCAAGGGTAGTCATCAAAGGAAAAGGCACAACCTAAATGGAATGCGAAAATTTAGGTATGCCACAGGCTGGCACTGTATGACTTTTCGCATGGATAATAACTGCTGACTGAGTAGTGGAAGACTTACCCGAAGAGACTTCAGGACGATTGTGTATGGCGACGATATCATCATACTGCTATTGCTTCATATGTTCACTTTTGATAAAGTATTTCGTCATTACGATTATATCTGGTTTGAGGCAGACCTAAATTGTATAATTGCATAAATGTGTCATGAAAAACAGATTAAACAACTACACTGAAGTCTACACTGACATAATGGAGGTTACAGGGTCTGTATAATAAGTAACCGGACTGAGCCTGCCCCGCGCCGTCAAAGCGTCTGCTAACCGGTATCTGGTGCTGTAGTGGTGGTGGGGGTCTAAGGAAAGGGAACCGGGCTGCAGCAGTTGCCTCCAAGCGTTTGGAGAGATAGCATCGAGCGAGAGCGGATTGCGTGTTCAGTTACGTCGTCGGAGTGAAAATGGAGCGTACGATCAAGCAACGTGTTAGCATCAAATTCTGTGTCAAACTCAAGAAAACGGCCACGGAAACTCTTCAAACGATTCAAGAGGCTTACGATGAGGATGCTCTGTCCAGAACTCAAGTGTTTCAGTGGCACAGAAATTTCCGGGAAGGCTGCGATGACGTCCATGACAAACAGCGCGTCGGTCCTCCATCAACGAGTCACACGGACACAAATGTGCAAAAAGTGCGTGATGTGTTGAACAGTGATCGTCGTCTGAGCATTCGGGCTATAGCAGAAGAGGTTAGAATTGATAAGATGACCGTTCACAACGTTATTAAGAACGATCTGGGCATGAGGAAAATCTGCGCGACGCTGGTACCCAAACACCTGACTGATGAGCAAAAGGAGCGTCGTGTTGCTGTCGCTTCGGAAATCGTTGATCGACTGCAAACCGAACCAGAGTTTTTTAACCACGTTATTACAGGAGACGAGACGTGGGTTTTCAAATATGATCCTGAGACAAAGCGGCAGAGTTTGGAGTGGCACACACCGGCGTTACCACGACCGAAAAAAGCGCGCATGAACAAATCGAAGGTGAAGTCGATGCTCATTGCTTTCTTTGACGTGAAAGGCATTGTTCAGAAAGAGTTTCTGCCACCCGGCCAAACTGTAAACGGCCAGTACTACAGAGAGGTGCTCCGTCGACTAACCGCCCGGGTTCGCCGAGTCCGTCTGGAGATTGCCGATTCGCGGATCCTCCATCACGGCTATGCTCCGTCGCACACCTGCCTGCTCGTCACTGAGCAGTTGGCCAAACAGTCGAGGGCAACGTTGCCTCAGCCTCCTTGCAGCACGGATATGGCACCAGCGGACTTCTTTCTGTTCCCCAAGATCAAGAGACACCTTAAGGGGACGCGATTCGGGACTCTGGAAAACGTTCAACGTGCTGTGACGAGGGCTCTAGACAGCATCGAGGTTGCCGACTTCCAAGGAGCGTTCGGGGATTGGAAAATCCGGTATCAGCGTGTTATCAACTCCAATGGGGACTACTTTGAAGATTTCTAAAGAAAAATTGTATATATTTTGCCAATGAAAAATTTCCTGAGGTCAGTCCGGTTACTTATAATACAGACCCTGTATATTATGCACAAAGCGCTCAAATTTTCTATCCTCAAATTATAGACTACACTACAGAAATAAAACTATATATTAAGGACCTAGAAACGATCCAACGACTGGTTTGTCTAGGCATCACAAGTGCTCTGAGGACTATGCCAGCAGCTGCGATTACAATAACGCTTAACCTGATGTCCCTGAATAGTCTCATCCTAAGGCAGAGAACTCTAGTGAGCATTATGTTAAGATTTGGCAAGTGACTAACCTACCATCTTTAATGGACCGTTTTGAATATTTGAATATAATCAAAATTCTCATGGTTGACTGCAATATCCCTTACATAGTCAACATTCCGAGCAGGGAAAAGTAAGAACTGTTGCAGAACCCTACCTCAGACAGCGAAATCATAGTCTACATCGAGAACTAAGCTTCTCTAGCAAAATCAATAGCTAATTGTTTACTGGTCACATCCTTCTGAGTCAATATGCAAAGCGAAGGATGTAAAGCAAAGGACGCCAAATTCACGTTGCATGCCGGAGGAAGATAAGGTTCACTGTGCTTCCTTCCAGATTCTCCGTCCACGCCTGATCAAGCCTTGGATTTTGAACACCTGAAAACGGTATTACTGAAGGTTCTCGTAAGCTACTGTAAGGCATAGATATAGACTAGCTGCAAAAACCACTCAAAATTGATATATCAAAGTAGTTATCCCGAACTATAATAATTAGTTTGGATAGGACGACTATTCTTTCCAAATATGTTCAATCTTTTATTGAATCTTGTGCACAACGAGAATATGTAAAACTTGTATAGCATTTTTAAGAACGCGTTAAGGCTATTAAGGGCCATCATTATCGTTCAAGCTAGTAATTACCGAAAATCGTGCTCGCTTAGAAAATGGAATATGTTGGCCGTGCTATAACTTTGATTCTACGGCAACCACAAGACGTCTATCAATACGAAATAGTTGTTTGGTTTTCTGACGAAGTCCTATTTAGAAATGTTAGAAATTTTTTCCTGTGCCGTAAACAATATTTCGAAAATTCGACTCTACTCACAATCGTCAACACGAATGTTCGTCATGGATAGCATGTTTTAATAACACATTGATTCCACTGATCCTTCAGCATATATCATGTATGTCAAGTGCAGTCATCATGCCAGCGCTTGTACGACAAATTTACCTTTATTAATTCAATCCACACACTCACCCACTGAGGCAGGAGTCCTTCGGAAGAAACATCGCGTGATTCATTTTTCATATCACAGCCTCACAAAATAAAATATGTTAATGTAATCCACCCTCATATTAACCCTAAAATACGAATGTATAACCCCATACGCAAAGACCATGTGAACTTTTCTATGATATCCATTGAGGTGGGGATCGAAGGTAAGACCTCAGAATTCGGAAATTCTTATGACATGAAAACATGCATGTCATTCAATCAAACGAGAATTATATGTCATTTACATACAGCAGGAATCCAGTTCCAGCTCAAGATATCGGTTGACGTGTTGCAGGATGTTTAGCATGTGGGTTCATGTCTATATTTTTGTTCCCGAATGGCAAATTTTTTCCAAATTTTCGATATAAATATTTGTTTGGTATATTATTTCATGCTTCATCATGACCTTATGTTGGAATGGTGCAAAAAGTTTACTGAAATAAATATGTGCATAATAATGGTATTTCGTTATCCTTTTGCGTTTTTTTGTATTTTTTGCGTTTAAGTATTCAAAACTAAAGAAGGTAAAATGCACAGGAAAAAATTTTGTTCACAAACACGGCTCCATGTGACTAGCATGAAAATAAATAACAAGGACTCAAGTTTCAATGTCTCTCAATGTTCAGGTCTCAATGACCTCAACAATAAATTGCACTTTGATTTATTAATAACTTTTTATTCCTTAAACGCGTCATACGGAGCTTTTGATAGATGAACGCGCTTACTTATTTGATTGGTAATAAGGACATAGTTCGAGAGGACACGGTGATTTAATAACCGCCCATAATTTTCGGATGTCTGATGGCCCAGGTTCGGTAGTCAACTATTGTACCACAAAAGCAATTTTATGAGGTGTGGATTCACTTCGACCAATAGATGGAAAAGTTGTCTTCACCTGTGTCGATTATAGTAAATACTGAATGGACGTTTAGTCCCCAGGAAACTAACGTTTTAGCCGTCAATCAAAAGGACAATTAACGAATAGGAAAAGTTCCTGGCAGTAGAAGCTGCATAATTATTACCCCACACACGCGAAACACAAATTTACAAATTTCTTGAGCTTCAAAGATTTGTGGAAATAAGTAAGTTATATATTTTCTTGATTGATTTTTTGAAATTTAGCTTCACCTTTTGCTACTACGAAGAAACAGAATTAGTTACGGTATCATCGCTGACAATTTCAATTAATTTATTTTTTTAATTTTAATAATTAATTAATATTTAAAATTGATGAGGACGTTTGGAACCACTAACAACATAGATTTGAATGAAAAAAAAAAAAAAACACAATAAACTTAGCTTTTGCTTAAATAATTATGAAGTAGGCCCTAGTAACAGGAATTTTTGAAGTTTGTTAAGTTGGCTAGAAAATGTCAATAAAAATGAATGAAAAGTTTTATTATAATAATAATATTATTGAGATTAATATTACTAGACATGGAAAGTCATTCGGCAAGCAATGAATGACCTTGTATTGAAAAAACTCCTAAGCTATTACCACCAGGAATCAGACACTGAAATACACTCTCTCTTGTTCGAACGAGAAATTTACTGAGAAGACAATCACAGCGCTGAAGAGACCCATCGTTAAAGCAGGAAGTAAACAGCTTCACACTTACAATTTGAGTGAAAATCGCATTACTGAAAAACAGTAACTTGAACCTTTTGCTCATGAAACTCGAATTTCAGAATTGGAAACTAAAACTTTTTTTAGAGGGAATCAATTAGGCTTACCTATCTCAGTTTATGACGCTAATACCAAAGCTGAGTTACCAAGCAAAAAGTTCCAAAGATTCAAACAACTTCTGCAAACATATATAACCAAACAACTGCATGGTATATCCTTTAGGTTTCCATTTAGGTTTCTCTCCCACGTGAAATAACCACTCGGACAGAGATTCCAAAATTAGTGGGAGAGTCTTCAACAATACTCATGCTAAAAAAATATTTTTATCTCTGGGGTGCCTGTGAACTATCCATGAACCTTTTGACACTTCAATTTGTGCTGGGCCTAGGGTTCCTATGGCCAGCGGTGCCTAAAGATCCCGGAGGTCCCTTCTCCGGTGGGTTAGAAGGGAGAGGATAAAAGTGCTAGAACAGAAATCCCTCCATCCCCGACGCCTCCCAGTACTCTAAGTACTCTATGCAAAGTGTGTCACGCGTTTCCATTTGTCAACCATTTTCAGCATCTCTCCGATCATAGTTTACGGGCAGATATCTTCGATGTCCTTGAAGAGTTCACTGCTAAGCAGCACATCTTTTAAAAGAGTTAAATGTGCGACAGGCGTCTTGTACCTCTCCTGCACGAAATATGTAGTTAGGCGACCGTGATCTGTCAATCGTGCGCAGGTAAGACCGAAAGCATGCATGCCCGCTTTAAAGCCGAGTCAAGTAGAAATCAATCTCACCAAGCCACCGATTGGGCCACGGGCTCAGGTCAGTGATCAAGCGTGCAGTGCACCGTCCCTTTGCGTCTTGCTGTTACCAACCGCTGAGAACGCTTTGTCTCTCTTTCTTGGTAACCCCTCCTCTGTTGTCTTCGCTGCGCGCAGGTGGATTTTAACACTCTCTCGCAAGAAGGGCAATCGATGTAACCCCTGTGATTACCAGCATTGCCGTCCTGTGCGATATGCGTATGAGATTCGCAGCGCTCCTTGTCTCTGCACCTGTGCCAACCGCTTTCGGTGCAACTCCTTGTTGAGAGCGTCGCCCCGTTGTTCTGAAGATTCGAGTAAAATCGACTGCACAGTACTCATTGGCAATTATCTCCTTGATATAGTAAACGCCCTTATGTTGCAAATAACCGAATGAGTAACGTATGAGTAATGAGTAATGACGACCCGTCATGTAGAAATTTTGTGTGCCTCCGCACGTTTGATGGCACTAACCAGTTTTTATGGCTCTGAAGCCATACTGCCGAGAGAGATGTCCACGACACCTGATTAGTTTTTCGAAAACTTTTCCGTCTGTATCCAGCATATAGAGTGGGCGGTGTGCGCTGTTGACTCGCGATTTCTTTTTCCCTTACTAATCAGCGCAGGCTTCACCACTTCGTGCAACCATCGTTCTGAGGAACACTTCAGGGCAAAAGTTGATGACCATTAGTAGCATCTTAGCTGGAATGGTTCATGGTGATGAGTGGAATTTCCATAGGTATTTCATTGTGACCGCCCTCAACGATGACGAGAGAGAAAGAGCCCGCACAATTAGGTTCATGTTTTATGCCTCGTATGAATGAGGCGAAAAAATTGCAAAATAGGAACTAAAAACTTCAAGAAAATAATAAAGGTCCAGGGGGTAGTATTTGTATCATTTATTTTTTTTTTTTTATTTTTTTATATAAATATTACCTCGTGTTCCTGTAATAATTTCATTATTATCAGTAAGATGATGCTGATACCAACAAAAAATTGGCTCTAAAGTGGTCATCTCGACATTTCAGTCAATGACATCTTTGGAAATAAGAGACATTTAATATATTGCTGATGCCAATGAAGTAGAAGAGTCAATTAGACAAACTCTTCCTACGGCAAACACCTTTAGGGTAAGGCTGAGGCCAACAAATTCTAGAGAGAAAAGGATCGCCCCGTAAACTTCTCAGAAAAAGACGCTCCACAACTTCTGGGCAAGGAGAAAATTCAAATCGGCTGGATTGTGTACAGAATACACCGGAGGGTAGTCCTAGCTCGATGCTACAAGTGCCTTAGCTTCGGACACATTTCCCTGAACTGAAGGAGGCCACATCCAAGTAAGCTGTGCTATAAATGTTGAACTCCTGGCCATAAGGCGAAAGAGTGCCCAACGAATACCAACCTTAACCGGATAAGACTTACTCGCCCAGGTTGCGAGGAGGAAAAAAGGCGTCTCAAAATGAGGAGGAGACTGCATCATTGTGATCAATCATCTTGTGATCAATTCGGTACCGCCGCCATCTTTGTGCGGGATAGTGGTCTACTCTCAGCTCCGACTTGGTGCAGCGGGAATGGCGTTTTGCTCGTTGGGTATGCGGATACGACAAACATAAGCGTCTATTTCACGCCGAATGAGTCAATTTCAAGTTTTCAAAGCAGACTCGATAAACTCGAGGAAGCTGTTTGCGTGTTTGCAATTCTTGTGCGTGGTGACATTAATGCCATGGTGATAGATTGGGGAATGCCTCATCCAGTTCCAAAGGGAAAACGAATCCTAGAAATGGTGGCTTAGAAGGAACTAGTCATCATGAACGCTGGGAACACAACAACTTTTCAACGCAGTGGCTGTTTGGGGACTATTCTGGGGATGTGTCATTTGTTTCGGAGTCCTTAGTGCTCAGGACACACAAATGGAGGGTGGTGGAGGAATACTCGGCGAGAAATCACCAGAATTTCGCTTTCGATGTTTGCGAGCATGCTGCTCCAGGCGTAGCATCCTAACCTTCAATGGTATGTAGGTTGAAACATTTCTAAAATATATGTCGACGCATTCATCGCAGTTCTTATGAGCGATGTATCTATGACGGGAACTAAGGGAATCTCAGCGAAAAACATAGTGAACTCCATCATGAGGCTCATCAGTACTGCGTGTGACTGTTCAGTGCCCAGGTAGGGGCCGCGACACGATAAGCCTACTGTGTACTGATTGTCAGCAGAAATCACTGAAAAGCGAAGCGAATGTCACAGATTTCGCCACGAAGCCAAATATTCAAGAGATCGAAAACTCTTCCGTAGTTTGATTAACGAGAGCAAGGTTCGCTGCTGGCACAACGTCGTTGAGGACACCAACAGGGACCGTAAAGCCTGGACTACAAGCTTGTAATGCGGGAAATAGGAACTACAAGAGGGCCCAGTGTGCTTGTAACGGAAAAAATTAACGAGATTAATCAATCACTTTACAATGTGCATCCTGTTCTTCCCGATGATGCAGACGGCGAATGTCCCGCAGAGTGTCATCTTTTTAGTGCCATCGAGTTGGATGGACCTTAAAAACGCTTTAGGCTGAAAACTTCAAAAACGAAAAAGGCCACCAGGCCTGACGCTATACCGGCAGAATTGGTACAGCACTTATCAACTTTACCCTGACAAGTTGTTCAGAACATTCAATGCTTTCCTGCAGCAGGGTCCAAGTTGCTGGAAAGAGATGAGGCTATGGTGAGGTGAGAACCCAGAGCAACCATTTTCATATCGGCCCCTATGTGTGTTGAACGCCACTGGGATGGTGCTCGAGAGGCTCATCAGAGAGAGACTTGAGGAGGCCATCCGAACTGCACAGGATCTACTTCCTGCGGCTAACCGGTCCACGATCGGTGCAATAGTAGAAGAGGTGAATGCAGTCCAGCGAGTGAAGTGAAAGTGAATGAAGTCCACAATAACCATTCGCGGCGAATAGTCCTGCTCATAACACCCGATATTCTTGGTGCTTTGAAATATTTCAGGATGCCGAAGTTTCTGACACGGTCATTGAAGGACTACCTCAAAGACCGGCAGCTCGTCTATGACACATTTGGAGATCGGTGAAGAACGGATGTGACATCAGGGGTGGCGCAACGTTGCATTCTTGACCCGGACCTATGAAAAGTCTCAGAAGACGACCTATAGATGTGGCAGTTACTGGAAGAGTCGCATCTGACTGGCTATGCAGATGACGTAGCAGCACTAGTCGCCGGACGTACTGTCGAACAGGAACAACTCAAACTGGGTGTGGCACTGTGCCGGGTGAGTGAGTGAGTAGGATCCCTGAAGCGGATCCCTGGGGTTATTCCCGTTCGGGTGGGGGAAACGATTATCAAGTCGAAAGAATTAATAAAATACTTTGGTTTGATGATAGACTTGATTAAAAGACGCCTTTTGATGAGAGCAATGGATCCAGTGCTCTTGTACAGCTCCAAAATCTGGTCTGATGCTACACATAAGGAGTCGCACCGAGGGCGTCTCGCACAGGTACAGAGACACGGAGCCCTGCCGATAACAGTTTGATACGTACTTTCTCTGAATAAGCAGTGCTGATTATCTCGAGTGTGTTCCCTCTTATGCTTCTTGCAGAAGAACGAAAAGTTGGGTTATTTGGGAGAGAAGTTGTCAGCCGAGCGGAAAGAAGAAGGGCCCTAACTTTGTGGCAGCAAAAACGGGTAAACGAAACGCGAGGCAGGTAGACCGCACGGCTCATCAGTCACTTTGGGGCGTGGTTCTGCAGAACGAATGGTGACACTGATGTTTTCAGTTTTCCCTGTGTAATATGGGAAAGTCATCGTTCTCTGTTTGCATGTAATGCCCCGGGATGATGTCGCCCACCCCTCTTTGTTTGCATGCGGAAAATGGACAACCTTCCGTTCGCATCTCTCGGATAAAAAAGGCGCGCTCCCTCAAGAAAATGTAAACGGGAAGATGATGAAATCAAAAGGCAATTGGAACTTCGGACGGACAGTTCTTCATACAAAGAAGGGCATCATGGATCGCTTGGTGGCTTAGAGAGACTAGGGATCTTTCTGACGACAATCTTCTTCCTTCCCATCTATCCGTACTGGGAGAAGTATTTTCTCCAACGTAAAGACGCCGCCAGGCGATGATTTATGAGGCCTAGTCCGAAGTAATGTGGCAAACAATTCCAGGCTAAGTTCTCGGTGTGACAGAGGAGGTGTTGAGTTGGAAACCCGGTTGCCACGCGGAGTCCAAAACTCAGAGAGTAAATAGCTTTCTTCTCCCAACCATTGAAAAAAAAATATTTTTATTTCTTTACTTACATTTTAGCGACGCTGCATCGGGTGTTAAATATGAAACCCAAATATGATAACATCAATCTTATTTACTATGAAACGAAATAATTCATGTGTCATGTGCGACATAATTTTACATACATTTAAGTATGAAATTTTTAAAGAAAAATAGTAGATGGAATTCTACTTGAGCACCACATCATTCAACAAAGTGCGGTAATTTACCAACAGAGTATAAACGTAAGGCATACACGAAAAACATGAAACCGAAATATTTGTGCAGGAAAGAAAAACTTCCAAACGAACCGCCCGGGAAAACTCTTCAGTGCTTTTCTAGGTGTAAGTGGCGCTTCTTAGTGTTACCATCAAATTTTCCTGGCGTTTTATTTGGTGAACATTAACAAGATGCCACAATTTTCGTAGCAGCAGGAAAAACAAACAAAACTTTGGTGTGACTGAATGCCAAGAATTTCAATGAGAGAGGGAAACAGATGAATTTACTATACATTACATACAACTGGAAGATGTCGGTAGACGTTTCCCAGCGGGATTTTCATATTTTTTATGCCAGTCACATAACAAAATCGCAGCACGTTCTCAGAACTTTTCCAAACAATTAGGATGTTGTTGGTTTAGTTTCGCTGATGCATTATTGAAACTATACGCGAGTCAGTACAAAGTTTTCATGGATTGTACTTTCATTATTTTATGACTAATAGCCGGAAAATAATTTTTCCTGTTTTAAGTCATTATACAATTTGACTTAAGTTCCCCAACGATTTCGTGTTTGGATTTGTTCGTGGCTTCTTGGTTCACACAACAAAATGTATCTTTTGTTTGAAAATCGTTTATACGTGGGTAAAAACTATGAATATAGAAATAAAGGATAATCCTCTACAGGAATATTAAGCGATTCCAGGTTTCGCATCCCATAATGGAAAAAGTGTACTTTTTATTTAAAACCAGATTTACTTTTTCAATATGTATTTCAAGCTCCTTTCCCAAACTGAGACCTTTAAATAATATGAAATAAATTAAAAAATATAAATTAAATTACTTTCAAATGGGAACAATCAAAACTTGTCCGCTCTAGAAAAGTCCTTTATTCGCTGCACTTTAGATGATTTCTAGGTGCTCAAAAAGTGTATTTTCTGTTTCGTTCCAGCGATTCGATAGCACCTTTAAATTGGCTTAGAAAAATTGGTTGACAGATACAGGTTGGCTTAGATACATGTCCCTAGGATCAATAAAAAACTCTTCCTATCTCGACGCATTTAGTATATTCATGTCTATTCCACAGCGTGAATAAATACAGCGCTAACACTCTCTGGCCATTTCCCTCAGACAGAGATAGAAAACGCCAGTTTTTTCTGTTTGTATTGTAAATTTTCGAATCCAAATAAAATTTCTCTTGCTATGATTGAATACCGTTCGATTGGGAATCCAATAAGGAAACAGGTGAGAGAAACAAGTGAAATTATATCTTTCGTATATTTCCTCTCATAATTTCGTTCCAAGCTCATACTCCTCTCTCAAAGTTTTTGAGATGATGCGCAATATAAATGTTGTAACATACTAAACAGACATTCCTAAAACTCCATTGATTTGATTGAGGAAGTAGAAGACAAAATCAACTTATAAGAGGAAATTGTTTGGAATGTTTTTAGATTGTAGTGTCACGAAGAAACCAAAATCTTTCAAAAGTATCTAACTGGACGATAAGACGTTAAAACTAATCCAAAAAAGAAATACTTTGAAGCAAAAATGGCAAAGATCGAGAGACAGATTTTAAAAGCTGAAGTAAATTGCTTTACGTCTGCTATTCGATCAAAAAGTCAGTTTCTTCGGAAAAGCCAAAGCCAGCTCTCAAAAATTTTCGAAACTAAATCGTAAGTTAAAAGGGAACCCAACGAGTGTACTTTAGTATACTAACCCTACCAACGCTGTTTAGTATACTAACAACGAGTGTACTCAACCCTTTAGAAAATGCGGAAGGTAGAAAAATATACTCCAGCCAAGGTAAGGCTGAACTGCTGGCGAATTCCTTCGCGAAACACCATTGTTTAAAATCTAGTTACGCCAACGTAATCATAAGCTCAATGGTGAATAGCTCTTTTAATTGTCTCTCCATACCAACAACCATACCTCTTTCTGAGAGAGTTAAGCCCAGATAAATATCAAAGTTGCTTCAAAACCTGTCAGGTTTTCAATCCAAACCAGGTTTCGGTCGAATTCCAAGCAAAGTGTTGAAAAAGTTGCGAAAGAAAGCAATAATATATATAAGTCCTTTATTTAATGCTTGCTTCAATCTGTATTCTCTTCCAGTAAGATGGAAGCGTGCATTAGACCCTTATTTGTGTTATAATTATAGGTCTATAAGCTTGTTACCGTCTCTGGCAAAACTTTTTAGAAAGCTGATCTTGAGACAATTAGTGGACTTTCTAGAAATTCACAATATTTTCCAGGATTTTCAATTTCAATTTCAATTTCAAATCAGCACTTAGGCACAAACTCTCTGTTGGTATGGTTATGTTAAATATTGAAAAAGCCTTCGATACTGTTTGGCACCGTGGTCTCCTATACAAACCTGTTACTCTTGAGTTTTCACCCATTTCATCAATCTGATTGATTCGGCAGAAAATTCCACTTAAAAATACGAGAGTCCAAATCTAATCATTACAGGGTGCCAACTGGTGTTCCTCAAGTTTCGTGTCTCAGCCCAACATTATTTAAAATTATCACAGCAGAAATGCTAGTGCTAGTGCAGCTGCTTAGTAGCCACTTTTGCTGACGAGACCTGCGCATATGCAGCATCATTGGATCCGGGTAGATTATTGAAATTCTCGAGTTAGCCTTTCAATATATTAATCAATGTAAAGTGAAAAATTCCATGGTGCCATATTATCAAATATTTAGACATTGACCTGGATGAAAAGTTAACATTCAGCGACCACATCGATTCAATCCGTGTGAAAATTTCGAACATCATTCGAGGATTATATCCATTGTTGAACCTCTGTTGAAATCTGTATTGAGGATTTTGAAACAGGATTTTGTTGATCAAAATTGTCATACAGCCTATAATGCTATACGGAGCCCCAGCATTGCGTTCTTGTGCAACTTAGTTCATAAACTACAGAAATTGCAAATCAGATGTCTCAAGCAGATGTCTGACGAATTCTATTGCTTCCTTTATATTATCACCTTCCTTACTTTTTTCACTACTCTTGTGCTCTTGCCTAACTCAGTAGTCAATACGCTATGTCGGAGCACATGTTGGCTGCCCAGCGCATGCAACGAGCATGAGCTTTAGCCAGAATTTGTGTACAGAAAGTAAAGTAATAGTTCCAAGGCGGCGCCTTGGGGAACTCCTGCGGTGATTACAAAGGGCATTTTTAAAAGGGGTAGAACTTTAAGTTGACAACACTTTTAATGCTACGTATGGTGTGCAATCTATCATGTGATTTATGGTTAGTTTGCCTATAAGTTGACGCCTGAGCAACGCCTGCACATTCTACAAATTTATTTCGGAAAGATGAAGAAATTCGAGGAACGCATCACGCATTGCGTCAATGTTATGGCCGATATAATTATCTATTAGAATAATTAAAGTGCGTTTCCGTGCATTTCCGCACAAAGTTTGCTCTCACAGATAATACGCATCCATCCAGAGGTGGTATTGTGCATAATGAAGAAACCACTCCAGCTGGAGTGCGTAGCATCGATGTAGATCCAAGTGAATCTTTTCGACATCATGCTCAGCAATTAAACCTGTTCCCATCCACATTGTGGAAAATTTTAGGGCTTGTCGACTTACAAAATTAAACTCGTGTAGAAATTGAAGCCGAAGGACCACCAGGCACGGCGTAGATTCAATGTATTGGACCAAGAACAAACTACTGCAGATTTCGAATTTCATAAGAAAACTGTAATAAGAGAATTCGCTTAGCGATGAGGCTTATTTCTGATTGAATGTCTACGTCAATGAAAAAAACTGCAACATTTTGAGTTAGAAGCAACCACAGAAGGTTATCCAAAATCCGTTACATCCGGAGGAAATCATAATTTGATGTGCCTTATGATGTGACCCATGATTTCACCGGGCTGGTGGAATCATGGGTCCATATGTCTTGAAATGTTGCTGGAAATAACATTACAGTCAATGACATCAGTATTGACTTTCTCGTTCCGGAATATGTGCTTATAATTGGTCATAATAGACCTGTGAACTTGCTTGTAAGACCTTGTGATCTGACAACGCTGGGCTATCTTTTATAGTAACACGCCAAATCGCTTCCAAGCTCAAAATGCCCCGCCATTTGTAAGACAACATTTGCTGCGTTATTGGGGAGGTACGAGTCCTATTATTGATTGAAGTTATCCAAAATTGGACCGCTCGTTTGGACTTCCTCTGTGTCAGTCGTGGCGCTCACATGCCCGAAATCATATTCAAATTAACATAGCAGATAAGAATTATGTTTCCAATTACATGGCAATTAAAACAATGTATCCGTATTATATATCATTTGAAATATCTGTACTTTAAAAAACACCCTTCATAAGTGTTGATAAGTGACGTTTCATAGACGTATCTGTAGTCTATGACGTTTCATAGACGATATCTGTAGTGTTTATAAAGATAGACGATTAGCAGTTTGTGAAATCTTTTGAAATGGTCATTCATCTAACTAAACTTCTCACAGGTTACTTTATTTCTTACTTGAATTTTTCCTCCGCCGTTACCTGTTTTAAAATAATTTATTCAATCCTATGCTTCTTTCAAAAGAGTTTTCAGCATTTCCTTGCTTATTTTTTTTAGTGATAAGTTCACGGATTCTCTTTTCCATTATACCTGTATTCCAAAGGTGTTCAATGGGATTGTGACCCAATGATTGTAGGGACGTATGAATTTGCTTTCAGCAATGTGCCTTGGATCCCTATCCTTTAGGCTATAGGCTGTAGTCCAAGTTTTTTTGCGCTCTTCCTTAAATTGTCTTTCAAAATATTGAAGTATTCGTTCTTGGTCCTAATAGATTTACAAATTCCATTTGACCAAAACCACTGCTTGACATGCATTCCCACACCGCCTCCAATATGTTTCACAGTAGGCACTAGATGAATATTTTCGATCGCCTTTCCCTTTTCTTCACCAAAAAAACTTCCTTCCTTTGATGCCAAAAATAAACAGCAGCTTTTTGGCAAAAGGAAACGTCTTCGCTGAGTTAGCTTAGCAATGGTATAAGTCACTTACAACTGGTAAGTGAAAATGAATAACTTGATTTACCAATGCTTCTAGAAAAGGAACTAGCTTTGAACGATTGTTTCTTGGGATAAAAGGTTTCCAACGGGCAAACCATCTGTATCCGCGTATCAGTGCAAATTTTCTTCTTGTTTTTCTCCTTAGCCTTAACTCCTAGATTTGATTTGCCATTAGTCAAGGATTTACCTTTATCGTATCGATAAGCCTACGTTCTTCTCTCGATGAAAGTCCTGGTGGTCGGCCTCGATACTAAACCTCCCGTCAATTTTCAATTATTAATCTCTGCTTGCATGGTGGCATATGATTTTCCTATTGTATTGATTTCCTATTTGCGTGTAAATGTTTCGTTTTTCCCACAGCCTGGCTACGATATTTCTCTTACTAACATTTCAATTATTTTCTCTTATCTTCCATAATTAGAAATCTATTGCACAGATATCTAAAATTAAACAAAGGAGCTGCAAAGCCATCAAACACTGACAGAAGAATTAACTACTACTAAACTAGAATAAAATGATAAATTTGGAGGAGTCCCCTTTTTAACAAAATTGTAGCTAGACCTTTCTGTCGTGTTTCGTCCCCTTTGACGACAAAACTCTACCAATCTTAGCTGTTTGAGGGTCAAGCGAAAACATAAATTCCTAGAAGTGTTCCTTGGAAAGTGTCACATGCATGAAACAATTATTTCATAATTATAAATAACTAATAATAATTTTGCATTCCAAGTAACCAAGTCACCTGTGAACGTAGACTTTTTCTGCTGAACGATATAAATAAAAATAATATCTCAATGTCTATAAATAATAAATACCTTTAACATATAATATAAAATACAAATAAATGAATAAGAAATAACTTAAGGCTATTAATAAGTAAGACTGCTTCAATTATATAACTTTTTGAGCCTAGTACTAAACAAATGAATGCAATCAAATCGAAGTATAACGAAACATAAATACGAAATATAAATTACTAATCATAGAATGAAAATTATTTTGTCTATACTTGTCTGTAAAATCGATATGTAAAAGTCAATCCAAAAAAATCACCTTCTTACAAAATTTCTCCACTTTGTATTTAAGGTATAAAGGATTTTATATAATTTAATGCTGATTTCCAAATATTTTCGCAAATTCAATTCGGTCAAAACATGGAAACACAAAATATTTTTTTTAAATTTTTCATGCGCGCTGAATTTCTTAGCAATGGGTTTTATCCAATGAATCTGCATCAAAGAAATACAGTTAATGCCATATCACAACACCTGTAAAGTAATAACAGTTCGGAAGAGTGTCATGAAGAAACAGATTCGAATACCCCAAATAGGAAATAAAGTGAGCTTTGCATGATAGAGAGCTTTGGAATTTAATGATGTAGACAAATGGAGAGAATGCGATGGCAAGCTTTCGCAGCTAAAATGCATTTGACAACAAGTCCCGGTATAATGGAATATGCTAGCCATTGTACACGCGTTAATCTTCGTACTTTCATCGCTATATCCTATCTGCAGCAGATTTGTTTTTTTACTAATGTCAATGCACCTGGAAAATTCGGTTTCGAAGATCGTTAGGTCGGTGGTGTTCAATTTGTGAGTGCATGCAATGAAAAAATACCTGAAAAATTTTATGAGCTTAATAGTTATGTACTTCAGCTTGTATACTAACAGAGTTTCTATAAGGAGTATAAATTTTGCATCTACTTCCCTTATATACAAGCAATAATGTTTTGAATAATTTGAATAATTGAAAACGTTATTGAATCGTACCGAAAGAATTCATCAAAAAAACATTTCCTATTATTCAGGCGACCCAATTCCCTCTTCGTGCAAATCAAGTCCTAATCACACAAAGGGCTGATGATACTTTAACAAAAAATCCTGCCTCAACCCCTCAAAAAACAGAATTCCAAATTCAGACCTCACTTCAAGATTTAATGGGCTTGTTTGTCTAAGAATACAAAATCACATCCGAGCTATTAAATCCGTTCGCTTACGTGCTCATTTCTTACCTTTCCTATTTCATTCAACCTAAAGACTTCATTCCATCCTTGGCCACATCAAGCAGATATTCAGCTGTTCTAAAGTAGAAACAAGTAAACGCTGTATGAAACCGAAAAGAAGGGACAAATACGAGGGCATAAAACGTATCTCGTATTTAAAGGATAAGACTGTGTTGTAAGTTACAGATATTTCTCCCACGCCATGTTGTTTTATGGGACACATGAACCAGTTCGTGGAACAACGACACGAGAGAAAAACGCGACCGAGAATTGGAAACAGTCAAAAACACAAAAAACAAACGATGAAAGGAAAAGAAAGCAGTTCTATGATGTACTAAAACGTGAAACAACAACAACAACAACAAGTATAGAAGAATGACGGAAATGTACGCTGTCAGGCTAGAAAAATACAAACATTATCATTAAAGGACGACAGACAAGGCGGAACGTGAAATCCGTGGATTCAACTGTAGGGAATGTTTTGATAATAAAAATACCAAAAGTTTACGTTCTGGTAACCGTAATACGGTTTTGTACGACTATTAGGGCATTACAAAAGGATGCTCGGTTAACCAGTGCCTATTGAACTCTATTCACTGTTGAACGTAAAAGGAAGCAATAAGTACTCGCATTTGCTATATCTGCTATGGAAAACACTTTTATGATTCTTTTGCGTTTCAACCTAAACAAACGGTATGGTATACATGTGGCCAACATATTCTGGGAAATGTCCTTTAATGCCCTACTCCATACACTCGACATTTTCATTTTAGGATTTGAGGTTTGGTGCCAAATCAGCGAGTGGAGGAAATTGTACAACGGTGCTAATCAGACCGATTTCTCCTGGGCACAAAAGTTTTCCACGGACAATCCAATAACTCCGACGAAACGAATAAACAAATTTATTAATATCGAGATTTAATGACTGACAATTCAAACAAACCAAGTGCTGGACTTACCCTTGTACATGAGCCCACAATTAATTCCATTCCTTGTGTCGAACAAGTCGTGCATGACCTCAAGCTGAATATCAGCCGAACTGAATGTCTTTTGGTTATTCCTGGCATGTGCTTCGTCCATGCCAGCATGTCCCTCGTCGTCCCTTGTTTGATTGAATTCAGCAGATGGAGCAAGGACAACGTCTATAATTTTATCATCGGAACGTAAATAGTCGCCTAATTGGTTACTGCAGCTGGGATTCATTGCTTCTTTTCGTCGCGTTTTCTCTGATGGGCCTGAATTCATTACAGCTTCTTCGTCCTTCTTCGATTCGACATCATCATTGCCAACTCGTCTCACAGTCGTCTTACCAACATCATCGTGTCGTTGCTGGACGAGTGGAATAACATTCAATTTCTTATCTGTGCGACCTTGTGCTAGGGAAGCATTTTCATCGGGATCCTTGGTAAGCAACAGAGTTGGACTATCATTATCGATACCGTGCTGATCGTAAATTGTGCTAATTCCGGGTGGACCTGGTGAACGACCCGGTGCTGGGTCACTGTTCATTTGTCCACCAACAACGGAAACAGTCAACAGCCCGTAGCAGACCATCAGCACCGTCATGCTCTTCATTTTTAGTTGGTGATGCTTTGAAAATTATTCCAATTTAATTGGTTTCGAATCAAATAGCGCTTGAACTTTTTTATGCGTTACGGCCAAACTCCACCCGGCGAGGAAAAACTCAAAATTAATATTGAATTTGCATCATATTGCTTTCTCGTTGCGCTGTGCATCGATGATAGAAATGTAAATATATCCATCTGCATTGTACTTTAGAAGGACTTCGACGATGGGTAATGCTGCAACTCTGAAATGGATGAAGAATCAGATAATTATCAGTTCAAGTTTATTTGTATTTTGAAATGAGCTTTGAATGGAAATTATTTTTTAAAATTCAAGCAGAAGGTTCTTCGGTCAAAATCTTACAATGAGAAACAACAACATTTTTTTCGTGCATTACAATAAGACGATCTCAGGTAACCCGAACCGAGATTAACAATCAAGGAGTTAGGTGCAGAACCAGAATTGGGACTAACTTAGTATAGTACGTTGTATCACGTATATAACATATGGTAATAACCACAACATCTCTTAAGGACTAATCAATGGTATACCTAGGACAGGTCAAGCAACTGAACTGGTTCTTGCAGTGACAAAGACGTCAACGTTCAAAAACATAAGAAGTTGTTCTGTCCTTGACGTCATTTTTAAGTGAAGGACTATTTCTAGCAGCTTCATCCACCCCAGGCTTTAGAGTCCTTCAAGAAAAACTAGAATGAAAATTTATTGAAAAACATGTAATGTGGCATAAGCATAAATTCAAGAATTTCAGAATTTGACAGTACATAAGATTCAACTTGAACTGCTGCGTCTACTTTCCTGATAGATAATATATAATACCTTAGCCCGTTTGTTCTGATATGTTTACTCTTTGATCCGGGAGAAATGCTGAATTTTCATGACATCGAGTTTATGAACTAGTTCAATAATTATGAAACGCTAGTTAGATCAAAGTGATAGAGGAACTTTTATGAATAACTTAAGAATTTTGTCATTTTTACCTAGCCTACAAGCCCCTACAACGATAAAAATTAAAATACACCAAAATAACTTCTCCAGAGAGTTTTCGTTCAGTTTCAATCGAAGATTTCAAAATGTCTCCCATTGCAAAACATAAAAATCAAATTTGAATGATGCAACTTACCAGCGTTGCTTAGGCTTCGACAGGGATTTATATTTTCTTTCACTCATATGTGATGTTGGAACACACTTAAGTCAGTTTGAACTGGACACTGTAGCCTTCTGAACTAGTTCTATAGAAAATCTAATAGTTTAACATTTAAGTTGACATATGATAACGTTGGCGTCATATGTCAACTCAACGTCATATGTACAACTTAACAACGATAACGTTGACGCTGATCTAGATGACGTCATCATCTAGATCAGCGAGAGTCATTTGTCCAAGAAATAACGTACGAATGGATTCTCTAGGCAACGGCTCGTTCGATGCAGAAATCAATGACTTTTGTCTTGCAAAATATCCAATAAATTCACATGCTTACATCTCAGACAGAGTGAAAAAAATAATGAGTTTTATTTGAAGCTGAGAAATTTGACAAATAGTAGGATAAGAACGAATGGAACATTAAAGTTTTTGCTGCAGGTGTTACAGTCAACTAGTGTAGAATAATCTAATTAAGACTGGAAAATCTGAAGTTGAACGGTTGAGAATGATTTGGGCTGGTAAAATTACATAAAAATGGAACCCTATTAAAACGGTAGACTCATATACAAACCTTCCTTTGATATTAAAAAAGAATAGAGATAGTAAAAATACCTGAAGGAACTTTTAACTACATCTTGTTGAAAAAAACGCTATCGAAGAAGGACCTTCACCTCAATACCTAAGATTTGTAGGTACACCCGCAGCAACATATGCAGAATACGAACAACAAGACCACTGAGAAAAAAACGGTGCAGTGCAGAGAAAGAAAGCATGGAGATTCCAGCAGAAGCAAACAGGTAAATTTTAACTTTGGTTAAAAATAGCGCATACGTTGTGACGCGAGGGGTTACGAAATGGCTTTAGCTCTGCGGAGGTTGATAAAAGCATGTCGAGGAAACTAAAGCTAAACATTCAGTCTAGCTAAAAATTCAGTCCATCAATACAGGCCAGGAAGCCTAAAGCGAACGCAAAGAATTTCCACTTTCCCAGAAGATCATTCGAGACCGGCTGGATTTCTACCGAAATCCCTCAAACCTCGGATTTAGTGGCTGTGCTCAAATATTCTTTTATAATAAAATCATAAATTCCCATAAAATAGAGTCCGAAATTCAACATAAAAATCATGGCAGCTGGTGGACAAAAGGACGACTTAAATTGTTTCAGCAAGAAGTGTCTCTAAATTGAGTGTATTAGAAAGAACCTTTTCGCCCTATTTTCTTGCAAAATTACACTGTAACAAAATGCAAAAACTGATTACTATAATAAAAATTTAATTAAAGAAATCAAATCACAATAGCAATACGAGGTGTTGTGAAAAGTAATGAGACAAAATTTTCCATAGGTTATGTTCTTATAAAACATCAAAGTCAAAGTCTCCTTAAAAGTTGTTCCCAAGGGCAGCTATACACCGGAGGATTAGTTATTCCCACCATGATAGCATCACCAGAAGTCTTCAACTGATATGGCTTTTGACTGATCGGTCACAGTCTTGTTTTTCATCCTTTGTTTTCTCTTAAGACGTGTTTCAATTGTCAGAAAAAAAAAGTCACAAGGATTCAATGGAGTGAAGCCCAATAGAAATGCGAAATAATGTCAAAAATTCTCTGAGAGGAATGTGGCTTTTCGGGCTGACAAAGATAATGTGGAAGCTGTTTATCGTTGAACTTCAGAGAGCGGCACCTGGAAGGGGTAATCAAACTGGTTTAGCACAGACCAATAGATACAATATTGGCAGATCGTGCGCAGGGTTGCCGGTCTCATGACTTTTCTTACACACCGCGTAGGTACACCAGGTATTTACCTAAGAGTAAGTAGATCACCAGATTTTTGTTATTTTAGAAAACAATTGCCATTGAAGAACGGTGCACACATTATAAATATAAAAAAAATTTTGAAAAATATAAAAATAGTTGCCTTTGAAGATCAAAAACAAAAATTTAAAGTTAAAAGCAGGATTTTCAGAAGTGAAACATGTCATATTGAAAAATTTTCTAGTATAATGATAAATTGGATAACATCTAGAACAGGCCTCGTGTTCCAGGGGCCAGGGAAGAACTTCCGTCAAAATAATGGTGTAGATGTTCCAGAGAATAGGGCGAAGCAAAACTCTACATAACTTTTTTCGATCTTATCGCTAGAAAAACTTTTGTTGGAGTGGATTGATTCAATAATTCAATGTTTGGAACAACCAGCTACTGATGGCTAGTGCTTTTAACTAAAGCCTAACCACTCAAGTGCGCTCTAATTTCGTTCTCATGCGTTACCCAACACTAGTTATTGCGACCCTTTCAGCAAACTACATTGTTTAACTGTCAAACTCTCTACCTTGTAAAACTCGTCTTTTGTGGCATGAAGTATGCGTATCTCTGCTTGGCAGTGTTATTTACAAGTGTAAGCTCTCCTTTGTAGTTTCACTACAAAGGTAATAACACTGCTGGTAATAACACCGCTAAAAAACAAGAGATGTATGATATGCTCCCAAGTTACACTTGACGAGTAGAATCATTTTTATTTGAATTCCACAAAAACCCGACAATGTATTTTGTATGTATTTTCCCGTATTTAGCACTTCAAAACAATCCTGTATTTTTTGATTGTCCATTCCAAAATTCTATGTTTTTTTGACATATATATATTTGGGATGTACGTCCCTTCTTTAGTGTCAATTATTTCCTGATGTTACAAGGCCTTTTCTGGGACATTCCTACTAACCTAACACAAGGTTCTAATTACCTAAGGCTAAGTGATTAAGGACTATTTACTATTGGATTTTATAGCCTGCGTCAATTTCTTTAATTTACTTATTCCTTTTTAAGGTCTTATTGCAATTGTTTTTTTTTTGTTTTCTTAACTGCGTATATATCGAAGTATTACTTTAATTATTTTTATTTTTCTTACTGCTTATTTATTTATTTTGAAAAAAGAGAGACAAAAATTAGCGCTATTTCACTTTACCCAGGAGGCCAGATTATATATTTCCCAGGACATCATTGGGCCCCGTTTTGGTTGGATGCCTCAGAATCCAGAATGATTCTTACACGTCCAGTCTCACATGTTTCTTTCTTCCTTTACTATCGTGAGATCGTTCCATTTTATTTGATATCCTTTGCAAATGTGTTTCACTACTGAAGTTTTGACGTTTCCTCGTCTTATCGCTAATTGTGCCTCTTTTGTGTGCTCCTCGAACCTTATTTTAACCGTTCGTATTGTTTGACCAGACTTCTGCTTGTAGTACTTTCCTCTAAAGGTAAAATAGTTTTCCGAAATGCACAGTTTTGCCAACTTTTTGATTTTTCTTGTTTTTCGTTTTTCTTGTACATATGTACGCTTAGGAATGAGCCTTGACGTCTAAAAACACCTTTCTAAGTAACCTCCTCACTTTGTAGGCAACTGTTCTTCATTAGCTTTTCAATCAGCTCATCTCAGTTCTTAACAGGAGTATTTGTTGCTAAGAATCCCTGTTCCCTAATCCCTGTTCGAATTCTTGCAGCAACCGCCTTGATTATTTAGATGTTGGAACGTTTGTTGATATCAAAATATCCCTCATCTCAATCTCTTTCTTGTGGATCTGTGGTTGGCATTTGACTCTCGAAAGCACGGAGTTGGTAACTCTCAAGCTCGTTTTTTCACCAAATAAGTCCTTGCGCTCGTTTAGGGCTCTTTTCACTCGTTTAAAACTTTCAGGGAGTGGATCCTTTCTAGGTACGAAAAAATTGCCGTTATTAAGTGTTTCATGTACGAGGTTGTCAAACTTTTCCTTTTCCATTATAATTACTTTATTTCCTTTGTCGGCTTTAAGATATAAGGCTGGTTTTTGGTTTAGCTGTTTGGGTGTCTCGAATTCTCGTTTATTGCCTTTTCTCGGGACGTTTAATTTCTTCTCCAGCAAGTTTACCGTTCTTTACCTCACAAACTCCTTTTTTTCTGGGTCGCAACTTTATTGCTGCTTCCATGTCCGCCACAATTTCTTCTTTTGGTGTCGTATTACTGTTCACCGCATAATTTAGTCCTATGTTTATGAGTCTGAACTGTTCCTCTGTAAAGACTTCCGATAACATATTGACCACAAAATCTGGGATATCTTCAGCATTAGCCATTTGATTCTTCTTGATATTTTGTCCTCCAATCACTAACCCAAACTTTTTTGATAAGGTCTTGTTTCTTTTTCCCTTTCTCGCACTCAAATGCTCGTTGTACTTTATGCGATAAATCCTTTATGCCGTTCAAACATTTTGCTAATTTTAGATGTGGATTATGCGCTTGTAGTGTAACTTTACCTTGGGCTGCATAAAGTTTATTTAAACTATCCTTTATCAGATGCCTTTCCCCCTTTGCTTTTCTTTTTTCGCCACCTGGTAGCTTGATCGTCGCTCTTATCCTGTGACTCTTAGGTACTAACTTAAACTTAATACACTTCCTTAAAATTATAATTTCTTCGCTAATTCTTCCCTTCGCCTTCGTCATCTTCAGAAAATAGTACAAATCGGAGTTAGACTCGTTTGTCTTGTTATCCTTGTTACGTTTTCCGTTGTGTAGGCGGCATGAAGAAATAAAAAAAATTAAATAAAATAAATGAAAGAGAGCAGGTACGATTATTTGTGATAATTAAGTTTTGATTAAAATTTAAATTTGCAATCATAATATTTTAAATTTAAAAAAATCCTACAAAATAAAATAGAACTAAAACTAGAATTAAAAAGAAAGCCTGTGGAGTTCGATTTACGTATGTAGTAATATTTAGAAGGAAACTTGTATAAAGAAGCAAATATTACATATTAGAAGAGAAGATAAAGTTTAAGAAAAAAAAAACAATTGAAGAAATGAAAATTTGGACGTATAGTGTAGTGTAGGAAAGTATAAGTGTAGGAAAAAACAACGGGAAGAAAAAACGAAGACTTAAGTTGTTTGTGGTCGTCGAAATGAATCAAATAAGGAGTATGACCGAGTTCGTGTGCGGATACATTACCTTTCACCAAAACAAGCTGTGAGTACTGTAATGTAACTGTAATAATTTTTATCATACTGAGCTTTTCAGAACATGAAAGGTGTCTGTAAGTGTTGACTGATTGTCCAAATATCTTGAAGAAGGTATTAATTTGCGCATCAAAGAACGGAGATTGTTTCAGGCGGATGCCAGTAAGTTATATTCAAGGGAACACAATCCAATATCTTCGATTTTCAGACGATGTTAAGGATATCGTGAAAGAAGACGCTCAGGTGAAGTCTCGAAATCGAGGTGAGATAAAAACTCGTGTTGGAGGCAGCATAGGTGGTCAAAATGAACGAAGCAGGAATAAATCACGTAAATTGATTATTTTTTATATTTAAATTTGTATAAAATGAAACATTAAGATTTTCTGTGCGTATGTGATATGTAAGGATCAGGGCTTTCATAATGTCGAAAACCACCCCCCTACGCCCACATGGTAACTTAGTTGCTTGAAAGTAACTTCCTTCGGCCGCCATTACACGTTTCATTACAATCTTGTTCCTAATTCGCTGCAGGTGCGACATATCGGTTGATTCAGTAATTATTATTAGTATTATTATTATTAGTTATTTATATTTTTAACTACATTTTTTTGTTCTTTTGAAAATACATAACATACTGTGTGTATTTTCCCGTGTTTAACACTTCCAAACTATTCCTTTATGTTTTTGATTTTCCATTCCAAAATGCTATGTATTGTCTTTCTTTGACGGATATTAGGTATTAGCATACATTAGCGTGAAATGAGTTTCTGACATTACAAAATATTGTTACATCTGCAAAGATGGTTCCGGAGAACAGAACAGTAGGAAAGTATGAATCAGCTCCGGTAATTGTAAGCGCTCAATTTGCGTTCAACAGGCTCTCACAATCAACAATTATCCTTGTTGCGAACCACAAGCCAAGTAGCTCAACATAAAATTAAAATGGTACACTGGTTGATCAAAAATAATGTCTCAAGATGCAGGAATATATTTTTATAAAATCAATCAGTTGACAATTGATTAGTTGACAATAAGATGAAATTTCAATATTTGAAACCAAGCTTTGTGTGAGTTTTCGTACAGAGATCAAGTGAAATTACGGCGGACGCTAGCTAGCGTTGAAAAAAGTACCTTGAAAAGTCATGATATCTATACAAGAAGAAAAAAAGGAATATTTTCGATACGATTCATCTGATAGATTCAATAAATTTGATGCTGACAATATTAATTATAAATACAAAATCTTATTGGATATCCAACACTAGGACCTTATTATTTCAACGTTGTTCCTTGATCTCGCTAGAAATTACATTTCATATCAACCACTTGTTTTGAATAACATTGAGATACAGATTTGGAGATTGAATCAACAAACTAAGATATGAAACATAATTCGTAAATTGTATCTTGATTAAATAATTCAACTTTGCCGAAATCGACTTGTGCAGAAAAGTTTTGCGCGTTAAAAGGTGCAGAGTCAAAGTTTAGTCAATGAGATTCCAAGAAAGGAAATTTCTTGGGTGGGAAAACATTGTATTGTAAGCTGAAAGAAACTTTTTAACAATCGCTTCAAGTTTACCTAGCGTCATGGACATCATGGACGTCATCTTTCAGACGACAATTTTATGGAAGAACTTTCTTAACTTTTCTTTACATTGAGTGCATGAACAACAAGTGAAGTGTTCTTATGGATAAACTTTTGCATTTATTATTTTCATTTTATCCTTGCCCGAAAGAATTTTGTATTTAATCCACACGTTAGCAATGTTGCTTCGGTATGAAATTGTTTTCAATTTGCGATGGATTATAATTGTTCGTTTGTTAATGGATATGGTATAAATTCGTAACAGAATGCCTCCATCAACCGATTTTCACAAAGTTATGAACCCAAATGTCCTTCAATGTATGCGTCATTTGTAAAGTACACTCTGTAAAATGGAACCTATCATTGTAATGGTTTGCGAGGTCTTGTAAAGCTGATTTGCGAGTGTAAGGTCTTATTATACTGCGCGTTTCGATAAAATTTAATGTCTCAAAGTAATTGCATATGACGCAGTCCCAAGAGTTCCTTCGAGCTGTAACCTATCATTAATGTTTGCTGGTCATGCATGAAAGCTCATAATCGTTATAGCCAAGAAATAGAGGACATTCAATTATTTTAATCACACGCAAGTCCTAGCCCTACGAACACAGGACCCTGTACACTTTATACTTAATTTGAATAATTCAAAGATTTACATTAAAACAAATGCATTGAGTTGGCACTGGAATGGGGAAAAAAATTATAATCATGTGCATGTACTGAACGAAGCAGTTCGGAGAAATCTAATTTCAAGAGTCACATTCAAGGACATTCGTTTTTCAGAATTATGCATACATGCATCACACATGCCCGAGAATGGTATTATTTTATCGCTTGAGTTTGTTTAGAATTTTGTTATAACTATGGGACTAATTGTCCAGTATTAGTGGAAGGACTCAGTATTTTTCGCGTAACCTCGAAAAAAGAATGTATGAATGCAAATTTAAACAAACATTAACTTCAAAAGGTCGTTTGACCTTTGATCTACGAACCCTATAAAATATTTACACTTTCCAATTAAAAAGGACGCCTGGTTTGCTATTAAAACTTCCACTGTCTGTTGACTGAAGATGAGTCGGCAATTAAGTAAATTTTTCCCCAAATGTCACGTGGGAAAAGTGGCAAACTTAAAGAAATATACGGGTAATTTCGCAAGTCAGTTAATATCATAAATTCAATCAAAACTCTCCTCCCCGAATTCTATCCCTTAAGGGAAAACATTCAGCAACGCACCCTCAGAGCATTCAAAATAAAGTCTTCTCTGGAGCCCTATTTGGAGGAGATCTCCTGGAAAACGCCAAAAAAGGGCCACAGAATGGCAACTAGAATGTTTGCGTGAGTAAACCACAACCAGAACAAACTTTCAGAATTCCAGCAGGGAGAAAAGGTCCTGTTTATGAATAAGTACGAATCATCGAAAAGTTACATTTTAATGCATTTCACATGTCTTCATTTATTGAGATATAGTTCGGAAACAGATATTTTGGATGAAAAATTGGAGACAAGTAGAGTTCAGTTTCGAAACCCTTCACTGACTACGAAAAAATCCCCAGGCTGTTTTCAAGCAGATATTTTCAGTCCATAAAAATCCTTGCCTTATTGAAATCCCGGGTCAAATATGATACACCAATCTCTTCAAACACAGCAGGCGTTTGCACAAAGATTTCTGAAGACGGAATGACAGAAAATGTCGAAAAATTGGAAAGATAGTTGCCTGTTTCAGGAAAAAAAGCTTGCAGGAATTATTCGAGTCCCTACTCAAAAACAAATCGAGTATCCTACAAGATTAGCCTCGCATGTCAATAGTGTTAAAATCTCATTGCTTTTGAAACTTTACAGTATCTTTGCAGTCCTGGAATCCCGCAGTCCTTGTCTTTCTTAGGAAAAAACTCTAAGCGAAAGAAATATATAAAGCGGATTAAGAAGAATGCGTTGCAGGAAAGAAGAAGATGGTGTTCTTGCATTGGTTTCACCAACAATCGATTTTTTCCCTAAATAAAGCCCCAAATAGAATATCCACGCGATAAAATCTCGCACGTTGGCCCTCACTCATGCAAACATGGCAAGAAAGACAAAATCGAAACCTTAGATTACAGCCCAAGTTAGTCTGTACGAGACTGCTCTGTGGCACAGCTTGCTTCTGGCATCGGTGGAGAGGCGGAACTTAAATTCAATTTAATTCTACTTCACTAAAGGCTCACTTTGGAAATCCAAATTATATCGGCGGCCTCTCAGGACCACAATGATAGAGATTAAATTGTAATACCACACAAAAATACTAAAACACTTCTACACTGAATATTTTGATTATGGCTCCAGATTGTTGTATTCGGGAATCCAGGAAGCTTTAACTAAACTGGGACCCGGGATTGAAACTTGTTTGATATCTTGCGGGTGGTTGTTGACACATTGTTTCAACCCCGTTTGCAAAACGCAAGTACTCACGTTAAACAACTCGACTTTATCGCTCCACACATGAGTGTCTCGAATACCTGGGCAGAGATTTGATCTGTACCGCGGGCTAGGATGAGCCCATGATAGGTTACTGTCACACCTTTCACGGTGAGGAGTATATCCTGGCTGGTGGTTTAGTGGTTTGTGGTATGCATTTATGCCTAGAAAGAAGATTAGCGACCCTACCAATGTGGGGCGGGTTCTCAACTGGGATTACTGGAACTTAAGTCCTTGGATGAGGGCAGTGGTTGACAAAGTATCCCCATCTGTAGAGACAGTGAAGTTAGCCCTATTCACGGCAGGCACCCACGGTCAACATTTCAACTTTGTCGTTCTATGGGCCATTGAGAAATCAGAGCGACACCTGCGCTTGATAATATGCTATTGCCCAAGGGTAAAGACCCAAATATTTGACAAAAAAACTCTCTGCTGCCTCATACGCATTATTGCAGCTCAGTGTCCTGAAATGTCCAAGTCACTTATCGTTATCGCTAAAAAACTGCAGTGATCTGCCATGACTAACCGCGATGCGTAAAATAAGATGAAAAAAAGAATAGGCGGAGCGCGTCAAGTATGGTGATGAACACCCTTTGCGATTCGGTGGCAGCCCTAGAATCTGACTAATGTTAAATAGTTTTTTAAACATCTTATTGCCGAATAAATAAGCCAAAGTAAAACAAACCGATTAAACAGACTCACAAAATAGCATGGAATATTTTAATCAGAAACATGAACACGCAAAAGCAGAAAGAAGAAAAGAAACAAAAACATGCTGAAAATGTGAAACCACCACAGCTCTAATTACACTCTATACAGACTCAACAGAGCTACACGATGATGGGAAATAGAAGAATGGGAGGACACATTTTCCATGAGGTGAAATGAGTCTCATTTTCACTGATCAACACTAGCAATGGATTGAACAGAAGCAACAGAAATTAAAGTTTCAAAAGTATCCTTTAGTATGCTTTCAAAAGTATCCTAGTTTGGTTATACTCGGCCTGAAACAATCGTAAAGAGATGAAATTCATCGTCACGATCCTATGAAACGAAGACCTCATCCTCACAGCTGAAAAAGCTGTATAAATCAACTTAGCAGGGATCAAACTTCAAAAATTCATTGCAGCAAACCAAAAAGTCCTGAAAGCCGCAGAAAAATCAACTCGGTATAGAACACATATGAGCTATACGCTAGGCATCGGGGTGTCTCATAATTTGGTCCACAAAATTTTTACCAAATTTGAACCTTAGCGTAACCACTAGCAACCGTTAACACCTAGAACAAACTTCCACTATAACGGTATTTTACTCAAATTTCACAAAAGCATTGGTATTATAAAGCTGGTTGGAGATAAGAATTAGAGACGTAGTTCCTGAGCGATCCGCATTCCTCAAATCCTCAATTCCTCAAATTTTGTATTCATGCACAACGACATATAGACTTTTACGACGGAAACATAATTCTCATATACATTTACGCTCAGAAAATTAGTCATCGCGATCCCGTCACTCACCTACTTCATTAAACTTCAAAGCTCTCTACCATGCGAAGCTCACTTCATTTGCGACATGGTGTCCCTTTCTGCACTCCCCTGTACAGTTAGCGCTTTTTAGCTGTGATGTTATGTTTTAAACACTATGATCTGAAATTTCCTCGGAAAAAAGTCGGCACTTTTCGTAATAGACGATATCTATCCGAACGTATCACTATAAGGGAATAGAAAAACAAATTAGACAGCTTTTGCCTTGGCGAATAAAATATCAAAAAATCGCTGACAATATGTACCAAAAAAGAAAGAAAAGAACCCACCGACTATAGGATGCAAATAGCAATACACAGTCATAATTTTGGAAAGGCAAACAAGTCCCTACTTTCGTCTAAACGATATGAAAAGTCTTATGAGGTGAAGGAGTAAAATCCAGAGATGATCTAAAAAAAATGTGATCCTAGCTAACGGTTGGGGAGCTTTTTACAAACTCTTAAGCCAGTATATGGCAGGTTGGATCAGTAGATGTCCTTACATTTTTGAGTAAAATAAGACTGGCCCCTCAAAGCGTAAAAACACAACGCAAATATCGATCTGTTCATACTTTGTCTTTCTCTATTTGAGAGAATTATCCCAGGAGTGTAGGCGCTGTATGTAGCTACGCCTTGGTTAAGCATCAATTTGACAGGCTTTTCTGTTTCCAAGGAAGATGTTTTCTCCCAGTCCTCCCTGAGATTATATCTCAATGTTATTTTGCTCGTTGTTTCGTGTTGAAGAAAATTTTGTTAAAGGCCAAAAGATGGTCAATGTAAAGAGGATCTAGGGATTGTGGAGTTGTATGAAGCTGTTGTGGGACTTTATTCAGCAATCAGAACCTCACAACTTCGGATGTCTGCTTGGAACCATTGTCATTTTAAGACTGAAAATCAATATCCAAGCCGATATTCCGAGTGCCTTGCTTCCTGTTATACTTCAAATATTAGTGTAGTTGGGTTTAGATGGATAGACTCGAGATTGCCCACACCATCAGCCATCCTAAACGTTAGACCCATTATTCTTCCACTGTGCTTAACTGTGGGAAGTTAAATTTCTTGGTCTAACTGTTTGTAGCATTTTAAATGAAAAATGTTAAAATTTACTTTGGTCTGGAAACAAAACATTTTTCCAATATGATTTGTGCTGGTTTACGTTCTATGAATAATCGCGGGACCGATTTATGAAACGTTTACCTTGTGTGAGTCCTGGTGGTATTCATCCTCTTTCAAGAACATTGTAACGTATTCGAATATGTAGGTGACATTAAACAAACAAACAAAATTTATACATAACAAAAGGAATAAATAAATAAAATAACAATTAATTTTGAATTTAACAATTAATTGTTTTGGTTATCAATTTTCCATTGATATAATTACTGGGTTGTTGTGTACACATCGCTATAAAAAGAATAGTAATTGTAAGGTATAGGACAATCAATGGATAGAAGTATCAATAGAAGTACCAAGGTATCAGAGTATCAATGGATAGAAGTATAAATGTATAGAGTCATAGAAGTTGGCAAATAAACATAAGGAGAATCAGGAAACTGTGGGTTAGCCCCAAAAGTCCTCGAATCATCAAATCACGAAGGCCAAGAGAACAATAAGATCGATGCCAAGAAGATAATAAGCAGGCAGCAGAGGTGTTCAGGACGCAGCGCAGCGGAGTTCCTTGACGTCCCGCAATCAAGCAGAGGTGGTCAAGGGCAGCGCAGCAGAAACAAGTGAAGTCCCGAAACCAACCTTAGGTGTAGATTCGTGTTGGAGGAACCAGAAGTGATCAGAGGCAGCGCAGCAGAAGCAAGTGAAGTCCCGAAACCGACCTGAAGTGGAGATTCGTGTTGGAGGAAGCAGAAGTGATCAGGGGCAGCCCAGGGGAGATTTGAGCTAGAGGAAGCAGAGGTGGTCAGAATCAGCGCAGCACAATTCACAGGTGGTTTGATCCTTTGGTATTTGATCCCTTTTATATATTTATTTATCTAATATGAAGGATTAAGCTCTTTCGTGCTGGCTAATATTCTGAAATTCAATGTTTGTGAGTATAATTTTACCGGTTGAATATGTGTAACTTATTGAATGGATACAAAATGTCCTCTCCTCCCGCCTTTCACTTAATGTCCTATCTCCAAATTGGTTAGCTTACCAATACGAATGCATCTGGAAAATTCGAATGTAATGCCGTTCGACAGGGCTCTTGCTCTTAGTTCTTAAACTTCGTAATAAATGAACAATCTCTCAGGCTCAACAAAATACAGCTGAACTATCTATCGTCTTTGTATGAAGAAGCAGAGTGGACATAAAGCCCACAGATAGAACGAAAGAGCAAAGGGGTCACTCCTGGAAAGACATATTACCAAGTAAGGCGTAAACTAAACCAAAAAGAAGTCTAAGCTATAAACCACTTTCGGTAATTAATAAAAAATTCACACCTCATAACATTTTTAGTATATATTGTAGTGTATGTTCCGCCAGACCAAATTATGCTGTTGCTCAGGACGCATTTCGACTGTTTGTAGCCATCATGAGCTCGCTATAACTTTTTCTGTCACTTTTTACGTCCTTTTATGTGGACGTTGTTGGACACGTTTAGAGTTGTAATGAGTCATTACGAAGAGGTCAGTTGGGTTGATTATGCAGTTGTCATGTTTGGGTACTTCTGTCTTAATGGAAATGTCAGTGTCTGGTTCTTGATGTTTTCTTTTCTTAATGAGGAAGTTGAGCACTGAAAAAATTGGATCGGAATTGGACACCAATTTTTCGATAATAATTTTCACGTGTGATTTTCAGTGAATGGAACTTTCTGGTCTTTACACACATACCTTATCTTTTGTTGGTATTGGATTCATTCACGTGGGTCCGCGAGAGTGTTGCGTCAGTTTTTCATATCAGCACGAATGTATGTTGTTGACAGAAGGTATGTTGGTTTTGTGCCTTAAGGTATTGTCAACTCCCCTCAGTCACTCGACCTTAATTTGATAGAGCATTTGTGGATATACTTGAAGAAAAAGCTTTCAAAATAAACAACGTCGTTCATCAGCCAATGGACAATGGGCTGATGGCCAATTTTAAGGCAAAAATGGGCAATTATAATGCAAGAATGGGAAAACTTCGGTGAAAATTGCTTCAAAAAAATATTGAGGTTGAAAGTCGGAGGTTCTCAACGAATTTCTAATGAAAACGATTTGCGCAGTCCATTTATCTATGAGGTGAATTTCCTGAGATAAATGAAAGTTATTGGTTTATGATTTTGTTTTTAATAACACAAAGAATTACATGAAGAATTAGCATGAAGAATTTTTCGTTACTATTTCTTAAGAACGAGTAAGAGTATGAAGTTCCTTGTATAAAGTGTATAACATTTTAAACCAGACGTCTGAAATGTTTCATGACATCCTTGCGTTCAAAATGTCCAACTTTATATAAGAGATACTGTGTGCAACTGGTATCCGTAAAAGCGAACTGTCAAGTTTTGGCTTTGACATGTACTCTGGTAATTTGTGCTGGCCGGAGTGGTTCAAAGTTTCGGTATTGTGTGGTGTGTTGCAATTGCTTTCCTGTAAAATTTGTACTCTGAGTAGCTTTCTTTCCGTATTCCGTTAGATTGATGTTGTCGAGATTTCCGTTTGTCTCGTGTTTCATGGCGAATTCAATTTTATTTGTCATGTATGTAAGTAGCTGGTAATTATTTGCTATTGATTCCATTATATTGAAGCAGTCGTTCGCTTGGCATCTGTAGAATAAAACATTAGATTTTTGCTGCAAGAACGCATCCGGCATGACAGACAATTTTGAGTGTGTCATACTTAGTCCGTTTCTGCAAAATAAACACTGGAGTCCGTTTCTGCAAAATAAACACTGGCGTCAAACCATTGGTGTTTTTCATTAGATTCAATATTTTTTCCATGGCTATGGATGAGTAAAGGTTTGTCATGTCTCATGATGAGAGTCGTTGTTTGTCAGGTTCATAATATGATCATAGTAAAAGTAAACCCTTCGTTTCTATGCTTTATCATGGACTCATCGAAAAGATGTATGTCATCCGCCAAAGTAAGGTTCGAGGATTTCGGTTAGTGCTTTGTAGGTTGAGGTTGAAGGGTCGGTATCTAGTATTTGAATTGGGTGTTTAGGGGAATGACCAGCGGTGATCTACTGTTTGTATCCCAAATCACCGTTTGGAATTTTTTTCAGGATCTCTGTAAAGTCAATTATACCTGCTTGCGACGCTGAATTCCGTGATCTTCTGGATGTGTTAATTGGTCTCAACGAAATGGAGTAGACTTGAAAGTGGCTATAAGATGCGAGGCACAACAGACGGCCCAGCGCAAAAGAAATGACTCATGCCAGGATGCGTAAGATGAATAGAATCAGGCCAACAAAAAACATTTTGGTAGGTAAACCAGGACGAAGAGAGGAGGGTTTGAAAATCTCACAAGAGAAGCATAAGATAATTACAATTAAAATAAGGAAAAGAAAATACTTTGACGACCAATTGAGGAGCATCGATGTAAGTCTAGGAAGCAATAAAACAAGACAAAAACACAAAGTCTTGAAATGCGTGAAGCGAGGTTATCAGCCCAAAACCACCCTCTGCTGTGATCGACATCCTATGACATCGGCAAAATCATCGCTGATGGAAGCTGTGTTGAAGGTACATATTACATTATTGGGCTACATAACTCCTTAATTTTCCGCACAGCTCCACAACAAACCAAGGAACAATGAACTCTGAACGATTGGAGCCAATCGATTATATTCCCTATCAATAAAAACGTGAAAGTGCGAAAACTATAGAGGCATATCAGTGCGGCGTACAAAATTCAATCGAAGATCTTAGAAAATAAAATAAAACAATATTATTGCGGGGTATCAAGTTGGATACAGAGCTCGTCGATCGACAATAGTCCAATTGTTTACTGTCAAGCAGGTACTTGAAAAATGCCAAGAATTCAACACAGACGTTGGCCACATTTTCGTTGACTTTAAGCAAGTATACGGCAGTATTAATTGCAACGTACTGTATCAAAAAATGCTTCACTTCGGTATCCCAGCAAAATTAGTCCGGCTTACCAAAATGACAATGACTTCAACTACCTCTCATGTACACATCAATAACTAACTCGCTGACGCCTTTGACACAAATAGCAGACTAAAGCAGGGAGAGGGGCTAGCCCCATTGCTGTTCAATTTCGTTCGGACTATATCTAAGAAACTGCCAGTCGATAGTGGTAAGTCAAGTGGTGGCCTATGCGGATGACATCAACATCAACAAGACAGCTCATCGCTGTACGGATTTCAAAATTGGAAGACACGGTGAATAGATGGAGATTGTTTGAGGGGCTTGCTGTAGGAAGCGAAAGCCCGAGAGGGGTTGTAGTCCTACGAAGAAGAAGAAGAACCAGTTGATGATAATCTTCTTCGTTATGTCCCTCAATATTTGCGGTTCATTATTTTGTTCCGGTTGGTATATTGACTTGATTTTTCATAAAATGTCCAATGCTGTGTGCCAAACGTGTACCTGTTGTTGTTGCGCTAACATGTTTATGACTATTTGCGCTTCTATTGCCAATCGGTCCATGTCCTTGTTACAGTTTCTGCTGTGAAGGTTGCATATGAGTCTTTCGTCCAGCAGCATTCTTTTTTCGGAATCGAAGGTAACCTCCGATAGGTTTTACGATTTCGTAACCTTCGGTATTCGTCTCATCTTACTCATTTTTCTCTCCTTTTTCAAGTTATTCTTCGTCAGTCTGACTTCGGGTCGTTGTTAATCGAGTTGAAGTTCATTACTGACATAATTCGATCGTATGAAAAAGACGCGATGAGACATTCAGCACCCATCAAACCACCCAAAGATGTTTTGTTGCTTGTTTAAATCGTTAGTCATTTCAGAAATTTCGCACTTGTAAAGGACTCAAAAATCCCAACCAAATCCGCAAAAAAGATAAAAAAAATAGGGTAAACTCGATAAATTCCATATGCAAATGCCTAAATTGAGTTAACTGGAGACAAAGTATTCAATTTCCGTACGCCCCTTATGAATAACACAATTTCCCAGGGTTAAAAACATTTATTAAGGGAAAAATTTTCATCGAGTCCCCACTTTAGTCGTCCTTTTTCCATCTGGCATCAACAAACAGGAATCGCTGCCAACATACGCATACATTGGTAGTATTGAAAAGATACGAGTATAGTTTAAGTGCTTGTATACAGATAACACGCCGTCATAAAGAAAACATAAAATTTTTCGCATGTATAGAAACGTAAAATCAAGCAGAAATGCCTTGAGGGTTCTGATCCTCTCGATTTAGGTCTTGTTTAGCCAGCAAGTTTATGTTGTCCCTTGCAACTCGACGACCGTATTAACAAGCACAACTTTAATAAGTTAAAATCTCATGCAAGGAAGTTTTCTAGAAGGAAAATTGATTTTGCCTACCCTTTGCCAAGCGAACAGGATGGAAATGACTGCAACTGACAACTATCATATCAACCAAGTTCCAGGTGAAAATCGGGCTTTGTCGCTGGCACGTAATTTTATCAGTCACACAAAGAGTCATGTCAAAATTTCATATTTTCTTCTGTATTCAATAAATCCACAAAATAACTTAAATGTCAAGATAAGGAAATCCTGTAGATGTATCATTAGCTACTAGTACATACATATATTTGTTATTTCCTTGATAGATCATAACGTTTCTCTAATGCTTGTCTCCATAATGAAGTACACATAGGGAGCACACGAGAAAGACATGTGGTCATAATGGTTTTAAGTACAATGCTACAAACATACAAGCACAATATCCCCACTCATACAACGCCCTTTTAAGGATTCCTTCTAATTCCCTTTAATATCAGCGTAACGATAATGTGCTCGGTGAAAGCTAGGCGAGCGAAAGTCATGCTTTCTCCTTCGCCTTGCAGCATCTGTAGGTGGTATCCATTTATTTTATGAACGAACATACACATATTCGTTAAGTGTTGCGAAAGGATCAACTTTTATTGACACAAATTATTTAGGAAAGATGTTTGCGGAGTTAGGCAAATTGCTGGTCTGTATGATGGAAAGCTTTACATTTACTAAGTATGCCTGCTGTTAAATTTACATCCTAATAATAATTTTGGTTCGAATTCCGTGTTCACATTATTTTTGGCGCATACCGACTATGGCATGTGTGGTTGTCTGCATGAGGTTTACCTCAGTATAAGCTGTAAAGGGTTTCTACGTTGAGACTTGTCAAATATCTTCCCAAAGCATTTCCGAAGCTGTCGATGCAGGAGGAAGTTTGAACTGAACAGGACCGACAGGAGTGATGCTCTGCTATCTATCATTCAATCTTGAGAATTCTCTGGATATTCAATTTGGAAACAACAATTGTTGGGAAGTTCTTGTCACATTTTTTGAACATTTTAAACAAAGAACTGGAATTTCAGTATATCAGCACCCCACAATGTTGGGGTTCTTTCTATATTTCTAGCCGATAGCGAAGAACGTTGTTTAGACGTACGTATTGAAAGTTATGCTTCGGTCATGTAACATGATTAAAAATTGAAAGTGTTTTACCGGGTAGCAAAGGAGTATTGTACCTTTTAAGGTGTGAAAAAATGACCACTTAGCATTGATGACCAACAATGACCAAAATGACCATTGTTTATTATACTTTGAAAACTAGTTCCTATGTTTGACCATAGCAAAAGACCAAAGCCAGCAAAAATAGAATATCTAATTCTTTACGGAATATTGATACAACCGAAGATGTTTTGAAGTTATGAAGGCAATTTATATACTGAGGCTGGGATTCTCAGATGTGCGAAGCTTCTGAACTATACTCTAAACTGCAGAGTATAGCCTGGAACCATTTGGCACATGCCTTCGAAATAAACTTCATGTTCCTATGCATTCAGGCACCATGAAAATACTTTCTCTAACGCGAAGAAAGGGAATTGAAGGGGCTACTTAAAAAGAGGTGTGCCTATCATCCACGCCTCCTCATGCTGCGGTATGCCTTTTAAACAGTGAAGACTGCCCAAGCGTAATGGAAACGCCATTGCATCGTCCGATTTCACAAGGATTTCTGTGACTATAACTTCTGGGAAGAGCTATCCGATTTCGCTGAAGAGATCACCACACAGATTGTTTTATCTTTCACTTTCACAAAAATGTGTGATAGACGTCACACAACTACCCCATGCAAAACAGTTGTCTGAAGTTTGCTTCGTTTACTTTTTGGATATCATTGTTAGTTGGACTAATTATTAATATTAATAATTATTAATAACTATTAATAAATTATCAATATAATTTCAATTTAAGTAATCAAAACAAATTCAAAAAATAAAAATTTAAGACTTCGATGCGAAACATGCACTCAGGGACCGCGACCAATCACTCTTGTGCAAATAAGGCAGAAATCGTTCATGCCCGGTCAAAGACTGCGTTCAGCAGAAATGACTTTCACCATGGACTCGATACAGCCATGGCCTCAAGTCTAAAATCATGTGTCATGTGTCATGCAGCCATTCTACACATTATTTCACGCTCCCAGGAATGTTGTTGTCTCCTGTGTGACCAATCGTCTTCTGTCTTCTCTTTTACTCTGACAAGTGTGTCTCTCGACGCTAGCACGAAGGGTGATTATCCCTGTGATAACCATATTTGCCATCCCCGGAACTGTTTGAGATGCACATAAAATATGTAATGCTTCCAATTCCTGCACTATCGCCAACTACTTTCTTTGTAAGTCGTTCCTCTAAGTCGAGAATGCTCTACGCTCATAAGAAGTCTCTGCAGGCCGTTAATTACGTAAATACTGTTACATAGACAGTCGTCTTGTCAACTGTTACTCTGATTTCCTCGGAAAAAACTCATCTTCGAGTCTCTCAATATCGCCAAATATTTAACTGTTGATTACGATTGACCAACACTTCCCCAAGATTTATTATAATTCGCTTCTTTGTCAAAATAACCATTTTGGTTTTTTCCGGTTCCAGCCTGCACTCGTGAGCAGTCACCTACACCGTTGCATTAGCATGCTCGACTGTGCGTCTCGTCACTCGCGCATCATCCACATATCCGATCACTACCGACACTTTACTTATTTTTTATTGAGTAAATGAACTTGGTTTTGCAGTATTCAATCAATTCATTTTATTGTGATGGTTCAATTTATTCTTGATTCAATGACTTTTGATTACCCGCTTTATCCGTTTTCGTTATTTTGCCTCTCTGAATTCAAATCCCTTTTGATATTGCAGAATGTCAAATGTTTATTTTGATTTGTATAAATTCTACTAATAAATGTGGTTGTATTGGCTGAAAAGTGCGAAGCATTCAACCATTCAGTGAAAAGCAAACAGTTCGCTGACAGTTCAGCAGGACATCACAAAAAAGAGGCCAAAGTGCCCCATGCAGCACATAAACTGAGCAAAGATGGTGAGCTTAAAAATTAAACGACGCAGCTGAATGGACAGGTCGCGATAGACTGCTTTGTGAGTTTAAGTGTCAATGAAAATAACTTTTGCGATGTAACAGCTTAATAATTAATGAAGATGGATATGCGCAACGATCCGCGCCATTGTCTCTATCTCATATCCCCAACAAGTTTTGCTTACAAATCCCAATACATCAGGAAAATTGTTGTCGAATATCCTTAGATCGAGGGTTTCCTCGTAGTGTCAGCGCTTGTTAGTAGTCAACCATCAATCATAAAAAAAACTCATTCTAACGGGCTGATAATGACTAATGATTTTGACAGCTATAAGCATCCGAAATACGTCCTCCCGTAGAACTTAGCATAGTCCAGCGGATATAGAGGAAAGTTGAAAAAAATACTCATTGCAAAACTTATCTTGGACAAACTTCGTGTATTTCAACATCGGAATAGAATTCAAAATCAGTTATTACATTATATTATGGAAACCAGAACAACAAGTCTATCGGATGTTTACAAAACAAGTTGATGGAGTTGTACTGAAGAAGGTAGTATGTCACCACCGAAATACGTATTTACTCAAAAATAATAAAATTTCATGTCGAAAACCAATTTTTGTTTCATAAATATTACTTCGGACTTTAAAACATTCCAAAACAAGCAAGAAATATTCTTGGAAGTCTGTCAGAGTTTGCAAGTGAATGTAAAGTAAAAGGGATAATTGTCTAGAGGGAACTACTACCGACTATGAATAATTACTAAGGAAACTATTATCGTCTATATTAAAGCACGTATTGAAATCGCACGGAAGTGTTCTAGTTCATCATCATTTGGAATATTTCGAAGCATTTTCCTGATGATGATAATCTTCCATGTGTTTTAGAATTTTATTTATTAATTTTATAAATATTACTGTTTATTTGATTTGAAAAGTTCATCATGATCATCACCAATAGCGTTATGGCCCAAGCCGAGCCTTAGCCTCAAGGATTAACCTCATTTGGATATCTCGGTTCTTCGACATCGTTCTCCTGTTGATCTTGTCTCTTTGTTGTTTTGTATGTTTATGGAATCTTCGGGTAATTTGCTGGACTTTGGCTTGCGATCTACCCTTCAATGTCCTTTTGGGCAAGCCGTTTCCTTCCGATCTTTCTACATGGACCATCCATAACGAGAATGACCAAAATAGGCACAGGGGGCTCGTCAGATAATTCATACAACTCATTGTTGCAACGAAGTCTCCAATCTGATCCTGCCTCCCCGTAGATTTTTCACAGCATACTGCTTTCAAATATGTCTCTAGCTTTTCGGATTAACTCGTCTGGGTGCATACTTCACTTCTATACAGCAACATAGGTTTGGGTCGATTTATAGATCTGCGCGAACGATATGTAGATGCGAAGCTTGTTTTGTATTTGCACAATTTGGATATTAAAATGGGCAGTATTAAGTGGCTTTATTAGTGTCGTTTATGCGGCATCCAATCCCACCCATTTTGGCGCTTTTTAAATAGGGTTAGCTCCAATATACACAAATTTATCCACATTTTCAAAGCTCTAGTATCTTACTGTCAGATTTGTTTGGGCTGGAGTGCTCTTCCTCGTTTTGAATCATGAGTTTAGTTTCCGTTTCCTTAAATCCTAGTCAAATTCTGTTTGTTCAGATTCTAGACTCAAAACTGTTTCTTTGGTATCTGAGAGTGATCGAGCCATAGTATTGACATCAACCTCCTAAAGAGTTCTAAAGTTAAATTTTTTTCAACGTATTTTAAGAGGACTTTACACATCGCATCCAGTAACGCGAAGCTTCTATAACTTTTACACAGGACAAACAATACTTTTTCGACCGTCCTCTGGTGACAGCTGCTCTGTCCAAATTTTACAAATCAAGCGGTTGAACACACACAATACAACGTAAGTATACGTTTGATACTGCACATATTTACTTCTCTGTGTTTTTTTTTTTTTGTGCACAGAACACATATTTTGACATATTTGAGGACATATATTTTGACCAAAATCTTCTCACAGTTGACTCGTTGCATTTGATTTATTTAGATACAGCAAGATTCGACATTTTATGCTTTTTATAGACAATCAATTTTCTGTTTTTCCGTCAAGAATATCGTTTCCACTACACATTCACTTTCTTCACTGAACAATCTGAACAAAATGATGCAATCGATTGCAATCTAGCCCTTTTTCGTATAAAAATACAAAACTAACTTAACCAGTCCTGTTAGATAACGCTTCTTATCAGCTAACAACAGAGAAACACTGAAACCCAAAAATCATCGGGCTCGCCGTGTTTTGAGCGCAAGTGTAGACCAAAAGAAGCTTTTTGCGGAGTTTTTCTCCCGTATAAAAATTGTAAAATAATTTCTTGAATGTTTTAGATTTTAGAATCAAAGCGGAAATGAATGGGAAATTCAGGACACTAAACTCAAGCTGAAACATGATTTTTAATGAACAATCAATAAAGGAAAATACTTTAGCCAACTTCAACTGATCAAACTTTTTCTTTGCATTCAAGATTCAAGCTAAACTAACATTAAGAATGTGGAAACTGTAATAAATTTTGAAGTTCACTGTTCGAAATTTACCATGCAAATCACAAACGTATTGCAAATACAATTTTCTTTCACTCTAAAAATAATTGTTTATCTCTAGTTTGCTCTGTTGAGTCTGTTCTGAATTCATAAACACAACATCATTTGCACTTTTGTCAGAATCTTACAAATCGAGTAAATATAACGCGCATTATTACTTTTTCTTTTGTGATTACCATAAATTATTAGATTTGGTTGTTTGCGATCCTGTCCATAATATTGCGTCTTCAGACTATTCGAAGTGTGCGAGAAAAGATGAATCCGAGCATTGACAAATACATCCCTAAAGTTGCCCAATATTCCATCGATAGCAATTCGTTACCATAAAAGTGAGGTTGAATGGTCCCCATCGGTGGATTCCATGAAAAACCGCGCAAAAAGCATGCCAACGTTATGAATAATGAAGAGGAGCTAATGTAACTTTCGCCTGATATGTGCCAGTATTGGATAGTTATCATGAGGTTCCATTTATCGAATGGGCTAAGTTTTTTTTACGGAATCGATTTATATCGTAGCATTCATTTTTTAGGACCAGAGTAAAAAGTGAATTGATTCAGATTTGTTGAAAAGCGAATAATTAAAGGATGAAAGGGATATGTGATCGCATATAGTGGAGTGCGTTAAATAGAACGCAAAAGCTTTTCACAGTCAAAGGTAAGCGCTAACTGCATCCTGGCAATTTAGTGGCACTGAATCTAGTTCCTGATCCAAATTCATTTCAGAGATCCTCACGTACGCTTTTCATCATTTCAACAGAGAATGTTCCTAGCTACGTTCAATCAAATCCGCGATTTCCTACCGAGGAATTTCAAAGTCGTATCATGCGACTATAAATAAAATTTTCAAATCAAATTTCCACCACGCAAATGGGATTTTCATATTTCCTCCAGGAAATTCAACTTCACATACGATACCGGCTGTTAACCAAGTCACGTCGTCAAATTTTTCTACCATTACACGTCACCCAGATATGTTTCCTTTTGCGTATTCACACAAGAACAAAGCACAAAATCTCAACGAAAGATTCAGCGAAAAGCATCGGAAAAGTTTATTTCATCACACCGCAATCTGACTGCAAACTCCGGAAAAATCGCGATTTCGTATTTGTTCAAGCAGCAAAAGCCCAAAACAGCAAGGACGAGGAATACGGCGAAGAAATGTTTTCGGTCCAGACTCAAGTCGATTCGAATTTGAACAATTCAACAAAAGGACATGAGCATAAAGGACGTAAGTTGGTAAATTCGTAAATTCTCTCAATTATTGCAATTTAATTTCATGCTTTCGTGATTAATGACATCCAATTTATCTTACTTGTGAGAGTGTTGGCTGAGTTTTCATTTGGAAAGATGAAAAGTTCACGGGTCTTAGCCGACAGTTGGTATGAAAAAAACTCAAGGAGCTCGACGATGACTTTTTCCTCCAGCGAAAGTTTGTTTATTTTGTGCGTATTCTTGTGTACACTTTTTGCTTTTCCTGACTGACGGCTGAAGCTTTTCGTATTTTAAAATATTTTGAACACTTAAGCTCGTTTTCTTTTTTGCGTTCTGGATAAAGTGCGATAGAGTGCTCGAATCCTGTATCCTGCACAAGTGGTGTCAGTGTTTTCGTTTGTGACAAATTTAAATTAGGTTTGTTCTGGGAATTTTCCGTTGAGTTCAGGCATTAATTTGAATATGGTATTAATTTGAATAATGGCGAATGAATACTAGATTAAAAATTTTGCATCAAATTATCAGTTTTGGGTTGGTTAACAGTAACGTATAAAGCCAGTTTTCACATACTCACCTAAAGACTTGGTTAAAAAAAAAGGAAGAATTAACAAGAACTCGATTGACGCAAATTCATTTTTTCACTATTTCATAACATACTACCGATCAATGTTCTTCCTGCATTTATGTTTGATTGATATCAGAGTTATGTATCTTTTCGTCTTGATCAATTGTATGCTCGTAGCAATATTAAAAAGGCATCAACTAGGATCCCCTAAGTAACTGCTTGAATTTTGAGTAACGTATGAGAATTCGGGTAATGTACGAACGGTTCATTTGATTTTCGATATTTATGTCACGTTATATCTGTACTCATGTTCTGTACTTGTGCTGACATGTTCGGCCATTTTGAATTTCCAGTTAGTTTTTGACATCTTTTACGTTTGAACGTGTTTTGCTTTTCCTTCGATTTTAGTATATTCCAAAAATAAATGAAAGAATCGGCATCAAATTTTGTGTGAAAAACAACTTTAATTGCGCAGACGCACTTCGAACGTTGACTGTGACATATTGTGAAGCAGCCTTTGACCAATGCAACCTTTATCAGTGATACAAAATGTTCTTGGGAACATGGTAATGAGACAGGAAACGTGACAATAGGAATGACAAACAGGGTGCTAGTCACTCGTGCCCGTTAATAATAAATGAAAACATTGGAATAGTGAAGAGAAAAGTGTTGTCTAACTTCTACATTATCGTTAATTAACTTGCTGAACACCTAAACATAAAGATTGGCTGCATCAGTTGATTTTTACCAATAGTTTGGACTCAAGATGGGTTGCCGCGAAGTGCGTTCCATAATTGCCCAATTCGGACAAAAACAACATCGCGTTAACATTGCAAAGACACTGTTGGATTCTGTCCGTGACGACACAAATTTGTTCTAGAGGATCATAACTCGTGATGAATCATGAGCTTATATTCACGATATCCAAACAAAAGCGGAACCCAATAAAATTGCCGCAATTGCTTAAGCCGTAAAAAGGGCTCCAGCTTTTGTCAAAAATTAAGATTTTTCTAAGAGTTTTTTGGAACTGAAGCAGCGTCTGGATTTGTGGAAGACAGAAAATCGGCTTCTGCACAATGCTAATTCCCCTGCTCATACATCTTTGCTTATTTTTGGCTAAAAACAACAATATCGTAGACAGACCAGCGCGGCTGTGACGTTTTTTCTTCCAGAAACTGAAGAGCCCCATGAAACGACGACGCTTCGCCAAGATTGCGGACGGCAAAAATTATTTTTTGAAATACTTCGAAAAATAGAAAGAACGTTGAAAAGTGCATAATGTCGCATGGAGATTACTTTGAAGGTGACAAAATAGATACTGATGAATAAATTTGAAAAATTTGAAAACATAACCAAAAATTTGCGAAAAGTTTTGAACAGACGTTGTACTCCTATCTGATATTATGAAGTGAAATATGTGAACCAAAGACGAATAAAATACGAGGAAAAGTTGTTTCAATTTTCCATATGGATTTTCTTTCAACTGTTAATCATAAACATGGTAATACAGTCTTCGACTTTGTATGGAGCACCCACGCGAGTCTAATTCTTGATCGCGTTTCAGCAGCAGATGGTACTTTGAAAATCTGGTTATCACGACTATTAGGGCAAATCACTACTGCATTTGTATTTGAGTTTTCAATCAAAATTGGTAAGATAATCATGGAAGTTGATAAATTTCATTTCTGCGTTGTTTACTATACGTGTTTGATCTCGGACGTTTCAATTATGGAGCTCGCAAACTAATTTCACGAAGTAGAACATATCACATCAAAATCGATAACCACTCCTCTAACCTAAGATGGACCTAAGATGAATTGCAGATGGAGTCCCACACGCACACTGCAGACTTCCTTCGTCTGCTAAGCAAGAGGCAATCAAAATTGATAGTTCAACTCAACAAAAATATGACTCAAGCCCTTTTTACTCCAAAAAGAAGGCAATACAAACTTTTCTCTTAAAATAGAATGAAAGACTCTAGAAAGGAAAGAGACCTCAAAATATCTAGGACTAAAATTTGACAATCGACACATTAGTTCAGAACAAAACTGTGAATCCTATTCCGGATAGCTCCGGACAGCAACTACTTCTAGCACATTCTCTTGGACGAAAATCTCCAGATTCGTCCTGGCTGGCCCACGATTAAAAAGGTCGTCTTTGTCATATTCAATATTGTATTAGACGTCCGGCGTCGATCCCCGTTTCACTGAAGACGTCTTCAGACGCCTGTAACGTTCACTGAAGACGCCTGTAACGTCTAATATGGAGCACAAAGGGGACAAAGTTGTGCTAGACCGTAACCAAAGCATAATCACAAAACGGCAAGATGACTTTGAAGAACCTCCCAATTTGACAAGACTCAACCAAAATAAATTGAATTTTATTTGTTTTCGGATGGTTTTTCTCATTTTCCTCTTTAGGAACGATAACTCTCCTGAAACGATTTGTTACAATGTTAATCAACTTTTGCGTTTCGTCTCTTTCTCCCAGCGGAATCCCGGGAGTATTCTTACTACTTTGTACCTATGTTCTGGCTTTTTTGCAAAGATTTTTACAAAAGAAATCGTAATCCTGGTATCCGGACAACGAGGGGAGTCGGCACTTTTTTATATTTTATTTTTATATAAAATTGACTTCAGTTTTTCAAGTTTTTCAGTTTTTCATTGGCTGCATCCATGTGGTTTCTCTTCATTTATTCTTCACATTTACAACAACGCAATACGGTACGGTAATTACGGTAACACTAAAACGCTTAGTCAACTTTTTCAGTCAATGTTTAATATTCCCTAAATCTTAGTTCCCATTCTTTCTTCGTTCTGGTTTTACATTTTTTCACATCGTTTTCCTTCGTGAAAGTTAAAACAAACGACGACTTTTCATCCTGGCAACATAAATCTTCTGAGAAGTTACTGAGAATCAAATAAATTAAGTATGTAACAAGATGGTGATATGAAAAATGTCTAATGGCTCGCTTAGTATCTAAACAATGAAAAGGACGAAAGCGGAGCGTGAGAGTTATCTCGAGTAAATTCAGGATCGAAAAGTTTTTTGAGTGAGATGATGCGTCATGCAAAGGTATATGTTTCAATAAAAATTTTGCTTTAATTACTTGCGGATCGCATTATATCAATTACAGCAGAAATTAAATTTAGAATAAGAATGTAATTGATGAACCGCAGATCTCAAGGTGTATTGATTTGGGAAATATACAACTAAAAAACAATCGAACAATCTAACAATGTTAGATCATTAAACATGGTTCGTGGTTACGTACCACACGGTCTGCACAGTATTAATAGAATCTAACATCCAGGCAACAATATCAGAAATTAAAGATCGTATTTCAAAATATCAAGGTCTGTTTAAAAAATATTCTTTGCTCCTGGAATCTCAAATTCCGCCGAGCTAAGTTCACTCGATGATTATTGCATTTGTGTCGTTATGTTCCTGCTGACCTTGACCAGTTCGGCCATTTTAAATCCTCAGTCGATTTTTGACAGCTATTTGGCTTGGACGTGTTTGGCTGGTCATCGATTTTTGTCAATTCCAAAAATTGATCAAAGAAACTATATCAAATTTTGTTTAAAAAACAACTTTCAATGTTGGAATATTGAACATGGCATAGGGTTTAGTTATCTTGATCGTTGGTACGAAATGTGCTCAGAGGGCAGTGATGATATGAGCAACAATCATTATGATGGTCACCAGAGCACTTTAACAACATTGATTGTTAAAACTTTTATAATGTGAAGAAAAAAGTATTGACCAATTGGAATTCGCTCTACAGGGTTTCTGACAGGTGACAAATGATAGGTTTATGGTTATGAGTTGGAAACCAAACCTGAATCATCCCAAGAAAAACCGAAAAAATCCCTCATAGTCCGGTCGAATGTGATGTTTTTGCTCGGCGTATAGTGCATGATAAGTTCTAGTCACAAGGTTAAACAATCAAAAAGGAATATAACCTGGAAGTCATGTGAAACTGATACGAAGCAATCTTGCAGAAGAAGAAAAGTTGGCTTTTTCACGACGATAACGTATCTGATAATAGATTGTTGGTTGTACGCGAATCGTTTGCCAAATCCACACACTAATGGACCTTTGCTACCGCATTCCCCAGACCTCACACTTTGCGAAGTTTGTTTTCCTTTTCCCCGAAACTGTAAAGGCCAATGAAAGGACTACACAACGTCATGATTGAGGCTATAAAGACGGCATCGAAGAAGATCAAAACATTACGAAAAAGTGCTTCGAGGATTGGAAAAACGTTGACACAAATTAATTAAACCTGACGATGATTAGTTTGAAGGAAACAAAATAGATATTGATGAATAAATGAATAATTTTTGAAAAAAAAAGCATAATATTTGCAACAGTTTTTGAACGGACGTTGTATGCAATATATTCTTGGTTTCTAATTTCACTTTACGGACATTTCCCGATGTAAAATCGGACTAATTTCACCTTTAACTGGGGAGGTCAACATCATGTCAGTATTGGAGCGCTGACGTCATTCTGACGTCCTATTATACATTCACACATTTAAAAGAAATTATCTAGTAAGCGTAGAAAAAGTATGTTATTTCTCCTGTACATTAAAAAAATTAGAATATATTCTCTAAGGTAAAGATGATCTTTATTCATTTATTAACTTTCTTATTTGAAAAAACTTTAATTTGAGGATTTCGTATTTATAGTGTATTTTGTATTAAAGGTTTTTTGTATACAAACATATTTTCTTTCTAGTTTGAAACTCAAAAATATTTATGGATTAAATCCGGGAACAGACCACACACATTTTTTTAAAGCAATCAAGGTAAGCTAGTTTCCTGCACTTTTTGCACAAATATGACGTTCTTTTCTTTTTCTTTCCTGGACATATTGTACATGTACCTCGTTTCTCAAGTTTAAGAGATGCTGAAGGTCCAGATTCCTCATCTTCTATTAGGTTGCTGCAGATGAAATGGCCGATTTAGCCAAGACAAAAAGTTGGCAGCAATTTTAGTGTTTTATGTTGGCACAAGGCGGCGCAAATAATATGACACATTGAGGCATAAATACTGCTACCTTGGTTTATTGGGCCATTTCTGTTTTGCACTTCAAAGTGATCGTAAAAACAAAAGGAAAAAGTGAACATGGAAGTGAACCAAAAACGACTTCTTTTACTATACGAATTTAAATTAGAACACAACGTAACGGAAGCGATGAGAAATATCAACAACGCATTTTGGCCTGATACAGTTAGCTAAAGAACCACGGGGCGGTGGTTCGAAAAATTTCGATCCGAAGATATGGATCTTGAAAGTGAGCTACTCGGACACCCAGGACAATCGATCGATAACGTCGAGCTGCTTGCATTAATGGAGTCTGATCCCCCGCGGAACTATAAGGAAGAAATTAGGCGTTAATAATTCGAAAGTTTGTCGCCACTTCGAACAACTTGTAAAAGTGAAACAGCTTGACAAATGGGTTCCGCATGATCTTACCGAGCAAAACATAACATGTCAATTGGAGATTTAAAGTTCTCTTCTACCCCGCAACAAAAAAGAACAGTTCTTGCACCGATTCGTGACCCGCGATGAAAAGTGGATTTGAAACCATAATCGTCGCCGATCGGCCCAATGGCTAGATGCCGATGAAGTGCCAAGCCATATGCCAAAACCAAGCCTTCATCCAAAGAAAATAATGGTGAATGTTTGGTGGTCTGTAGCTGGAGTTATCCACCATTCGTTCCTGCAAACTAGCGAAACCATCAATGCTGAGAAATATTGTGCTCAGCTGGATGAAATGAATCAGAAATTGATAGTCCAATGACCTAGGCTTGTCAACAGGGGTGGAGTAATAACGCTTCTTGATAACGCACGACCTTATGTATCGAGAACAACGATCCAAAAATTAAACGAGTTGTGCCTTGAGACTCTTCCCCACCCTCCATATTCACGAGACCTCTCACCAGCAGATTACCATTTCCTTAAACATTTGGATCACTTTTTGACAGGAAAAAGATTTAATAATGAAGCTGTTGCCAAAAATGCCATCGTGGAGTTTCTTGGAACCAGAAACTCGGACTTCTACAAAACTGAAATAAATACATTTTTATCTCATTGGGAAAAGTGTGTTGCATCTATTGGTACCTATTTCGATTAAAGAAATTATAAATATAAATAAATATAAATAAATTTCGATTAAATAATATAAAATACAAAAAGTTACAGCTACTTAAAAATTTATTACCAAATCGGTCATTTCATCTGCAGCAACTTAATATCTTTAAAATTTGTTTGATGGAAGTGGGAACATCTTGAAAAATTCTCTTATTAGTATAGCGGCGCCACGTATGTCGTTTACAAAGCTCGTCGGCAACTATACCCATGAGTGTATACCTATCAAAAATTTATATGGTTTTATTTAAGAAAGCGCTTTTGAATCTTTGTATATCCATCCCTTTTTTCCAGAGTATCAGGATTTCGAGATTTGAAGCGTACATAAGAGTTCACAGCACATATATCAATCAGCCGGTTAAAAAAGAACGAGTGGCCATCAATTCTGCCTCCGGACACAGGAATAGTTGCTGCAGATTTTGTCAAGACCATCGACACGCTTTTCAGTTGAATTTTAATATAATATTGTTTCTAGCTTTTCACATTCTTGATTATTACGTCTGTCATGATGCATCAATGATACAAGAACAACTGCTCTGTTGCGTTTTGGTACAAAGGATATCATAGTGATATTCTTCGTAAAGCCATAAATAGTTTGTTTAACTGGTCTAGATCTCGGAAGAAAGTGGCATTTCAGTTTTTGCTTCATTCATGGTGTGAAAACATATGTGACGTTTTTTCTTTTAAAAGTTATACTGCTTCACTTGATGTGAACCAATTATCTCCAGTGACATTGCAGCTTGAATGGCAAATGGGTTTTGTCAGTCGTATAACATTTTGTGTCGGTGTCCTTCTCAACATTTGTCAGTCCATGCAATATATATAACCGTTATAGAAATATTTCGTCCAAGCACCCGTCAAACACATGATTTTTAACCCAAATTTACCTGGATTTTGGCAAGCACATTAAAAACTTGACACGGCAACGACACTTTACGAGCATTTGAACAATGCACATATCAGAGCCTGGAGTAAAACATATTTTTGAGAGTTTGATATAAACATATCAGACAACTTCGATATAGCAGCCTCAGGATCCACCTTCTTTCTTTCTCCTCTGATGTTAGGATTGTGAAACCGCAATGCCATTAGTGGTATTAGTAACCATTTTTCTGAGAAAATATGCCAAAATATTTCTCTTCCCCTGTCATTGGTCAAAAACCAAGAAGAAATATATTCTCTGCTGCATTTGAATATGGCAGCAAAAATCAAACATCCAATCAGTGCTCGTAGTTCTTACATGTCAATATCTTTGAATTTTGACCTGTATTACTATTTGAGTTCTTGCATATTCTATTAGTGTTCTCGACGGTTATTTTCGTAATTTCTCCTATGAACAGAATATTCTGGAAATCCACTTCAGTGTAGGAGGTGTTCTTGTCAAAATCCGAAATAGAACGATGTTATGATCAGGAGTCCTCGAGCTTGAACTTAAATTGCTTCCTATTTTCAGATTTTTCCCTAAATGGTAGATTTGGCTGCCAGAGGGCTCCTCGTTAGATTGTTTATCGACCTTTTAAACACGTTCTTCGCTGTCTGAAATGTCGGTCGCTGTATCGTGGTCCTACAGTATACAAATATTTACATCCAAATGTTGATCCTCTACCTCATTTCGAGCACTATTCTTATTTTCTAATCGAAAAAAGACAAAACGCTCAAAATCTGGTTGAAGCCTTTAGGAATACAAACGCCCTATTGGTCAGGTGACGCGAAAATGACGTCAAGTACCACGTAGTATTACAAACACTAAATTGCAGTGTCCTATTCGTTCCGTTGTCGCCGTGAAACTAACATTTAGGCAACTACTAAGACGCGTCATTAACTTTGTTAATATCGGCGACGTCTAATTGACACAACCTCCACTGTTGAAGGTTAAACCATCTAGATAATATCTCTTCATGATAACTTCCAAGAAAATATCGTGTGAACTATGATTTCGAAAGTCGTAGAATAAGTCACCAAATAGTCAAAATTCTGCTAGGTATCATATCCTTGAAATTAAAACGTAATTATTCAAAAAAATTTTAGAAGTTTTGTGTTGACTAGCGACAGGATTAACTCCTTTAGAAGTTTAAAAACATTGTTATGAGAAAAGATTTGAAGTTGCAATGAGAATAAGCCAAATGCTTTTGGGTTTTTCCTTTAGAAGATCATTGAGGAAATGTTCATTCAATCTAAATTGGGAAGTGCCAGTAATGAAGCTTTTCTTTAATAAAAGCAATTTTCCTGAAATAATCAAACATTATTTGTTCATACATTATATTATTATGGGAGTTTTTATTTTACGGTAATCAAGAAAATTGTTATAACAATCAAACGAGTTCCTTTTCATGTTATAAATATTCCTTCCAGATGAAACAAACTCCTGGTACCTACCATCGTTACAAGGACAGGAAACCAAACAAGAGCAGATGTTGTCCACGTTGTTCAGAAACACAATGGTCGAAATGAAACAGATTCCTTCAACTCAAAACATCCAAGATTCCTTTTACGGCTAAGAATTATTTCATCTGTCTAATAGGAATATCCCTAAAGATTTCTTATCCCATCCCGATGGCAACAGATATCGCAAACAAAACGCATAAGGTCTGCTCAACATCAGAAGTTCTGATTTTATTCAGCACTCACCTTGGATTAAATACATCTTTTGTGAAAAAAATCAATAAGGATACTCTCAACAAAAGGCTTTCCCATATCTGTGCTATACAGGCTCCCTCATACCGGAACAACATAGAATTTTTTCCGGCCGAAAAGGAAATATGTGTGCACTCACATACTTTCGACGATGATTGAAGTTTGCTTGATATTGTTGAATGTGATAGCGATATATATAAATGCCACACGTTACATTTAACGTTTCTTGATGGTGTTGGTGTCCTAATTGTTTCAACCTTTAGACAGTATCTAAGATACTCAGCTCGGGAAAATGAAATTCATGTAACAAATTAATACTCAAACCAGCCCAATTAAATTTCCATCGTTCAATTACTTCACCAGCCTGTTGCTAATCGTGACGATCGTTTTTCGAACTCATTTCACTTGATAGATTGCTTTTAAGAAGTTTTCTGTTGCGTAGCAATTTTCCGAGCATTTATTATCGAATGTCTTCAGTGTGTTTGCTCATATATAATAAAGCAATCGATGACCAGACAAAAATGATAGCGAAACTTTCATCATAATATAAAACATGCAAGTGAAGCAAAATTGGTATCTTGGGTGGCATCCCTTTAAAGTTTCTCGAGTAAATGTTGATTAATTTTTTTTCACCAGGGTTTCTTCTTGGGCATGATGCTCATATTCACATGTTTTTCAACTACTGCTTAAATATTTACGAACCATGCTCCCTAATTGACTGTTTCAGTTTGCATTGCATACTAGGATAATGAAACCTTCTTTTTCGTAACGCGAGGTCTTGAAAGTGACCTTGTATTGACACTGGACTAGAAGAGTCTCCATTGGAGCACCAGCTACAATTTTCATAGTAAAATGTTTTCCATCGTTCCACTCCAGACCCTCTCGGATGTTGGCCTATACTATGTCAAGCGTCCGTTAGTTTTAGTCATCGACCGCGTCCTCCAATGGAATGGGCCAAGTTGTGAAAAAGTTATCTTCATCAATCGACTCCAATCAGGACTTCCTTTCATCCCGTGAGCTTAGCATACGAATGCTATGTAAGGTATCCACTCTTTCTTCATTTGAAGCACAAAGAGATCCTTTTGGAGTTTCTACACACATGAAATCTTCAGGACCTTTAGCACGCCCAAAAAGTCGGACAGCTTGGGATAATAACTCACAGTTGTGAGATCCTCACAACTGACCTCTTCCAATACGTATACGTATTTACGTATAAATACGTATTTACCTTCCTCGCGGATGCTTTCAAACTACAATGTAAACTAATAAATTTGGTCTCTTCTACTTCTTCTGCTTAGCACGTCAGCCCCTTTCAGTATCCGTCCGCTGTATAATGTGCGTCCAACTGTCCAATGATCGCGTCCTTCTATTTTGAAATCCGAGCAGCGATGAACCGTCTTCGTGATCATAATCAGACCAATGTTCCCTCGGTCTGGTCTCTAATCACTGGTTTCGAACCTTCAGTTCTCCCTATGAATACCCTTTTGGGTATCCGTTGTTCGTTCATACGATTCGAATGGCCAGCCCAATGCGGCTTCTGCGATTTACCATCTTTGTGACCTCCAGCTCGTTAAAAATTTCATCAAGCTCATAGTTGTATCGAATTCATAGATGTATAGCTTCTCGTCTAGCTTCCTTCGAATTATCGGCTTCAGGATATTCATCCATTCCATATATTGGTGGTTAGAGTAACTTTTATTTTTTAGCTAGGGTCCGTGTATCACACCCATAGCATACCAAAGGGGTTATCACAGATGTTCATAATCGTCAGAACTGAATTAAAGTTCAAAAGTGAATTAAAGGTTTTATTTGCGAGCTGGACTCATATTCGATTCTTTCTTCGTCATCTCGTCTTTCATTCGCGGTTCTCGGCCATTGTCTAGAAAAACAAATTCATATACATCTTCGGTATTGTATCCGTCAATTATGATATTTCGGGGATCTGCGGAGTTTTTTCTCGACTGCTTCATGCACTTTGTTTTCTTCTCATTGGTTTGTAACCCCAGAACTTTTGGAAAGTTCTGAGTCTGCTGAATTACTGGGCTCTAGACTTCAAGAAAAGAACTTGTTGAGATCTGGAACTTCATTCTCTTGGTACAGAAGCAGAGAAAAACAATTTGAGCCAAATTTTTCAACATGTATATTGTTCTGATGTTGCCAAGTTGATGTCAACGTTTAACATTCAACATGTGTCAGATGAATGGAGGCTTTTTATTGACTCGTCAAAAAGAAGTTAAAAAGCAGTTTTGCTACACAACGGCAATAAATACGCTTCTGTACCCATGGGGCACTCTGTGCATCTGAAAGAAAAGTATGACAACATGGCTTTTATCCTTGATAAATTGAAATATAAGGAGTTTGGATCGCCTATCTGTGGTGATTTCAAAGTCATTTCTATGGTGCTTGGACAACAACGTGGCTATACGAAATTCCCCTGTTTCCCATGTGAGTGGGATAGCCGGGCAAAAGCACAGCACTGGAGCCAAAAAGTGTGGCCAACGAGAACTTCAAAGGTTGGAGAAAAAAATGTTCACTTTGAGTCTTTGGTTGATCCCAAAAAAGTGCTTTTACCCCCACTTTACATCAAGCTTGATGATGATGGCGAAACGTTCCAGTACCTTGAAAAGAAATTCCCGGGACTGTCTGAGGCAAAGTTAAAGGAGGGTGTTTTTGTTGGCCCGGACATTCGGAAACTAATGAAAGACAATCAGTTTGAAAACGTGATGAAAAAAGCTGAGAAAGAGGCATGGATATCCTTTAAAGAAGTTGTGACTAAGTTTTTGGGGAACAATAAGGACCCGGATTATGAAGAAATTGTAAATAAAATGTTCAAATGTTTTAAAACTTTGGGTTGCTGCATGAGCTTGAAACTTCACTTTTTGAAGTCCCATTTGAATTATTTCCCAGAAAACCTTGGTGCCATAAGTGAAGAGCTGGGCGAGAGGTTCCTTCAAGACATCAAAGAAATGGAACGGAGGTACCAAGGACGATGTGATGTGAATATGATGGGAGACTACTGTTGGATGCTCCATAGAGAACTTCCAGACATCCCACACAAATGGAAAAAGATGTAGATATTATAAAGAATTATAAATCCTTATTGTTTATACATTTTATTTTTATCAAATTGTATTTAAAAATGTAAATAAACCACTAATAATATATATATTTTTTTTCATTTCAAAATGCATTTTTACCTATATGTACTGCGGGTTTTGCATTACTTTCATTTTCATTTTGCGGAAAATCCCTACGTGCTGGAGAAAAACTCAGCGCATATTTGGACTCAGCGCACCAAAATACATACGATTCACCCATTACGGTGAAAAAAAATCAAAAAGTGTCAATTTGCAGGCCCGTGTTATTGATGTCATTCGCATAGGCAACCACTTGGCTTGGCATGAATAATGTGTGTATCGGTTGGTAACTTTATTTTATAAATAATCCAAAGCTTAATTAAACAGCAAAGGAACTAGCCCCTCTCCCTGCTTGAGTCCGGTATTTGTGTCAAACGCGTCCGTGAGTTGATTATTGATGCGGGCCTGGGAGGTTGTCGACATCGATATAATTTTGGTAAAACGTACTCATTTGGCTGGGATACTAGAGCAAAGCGTAATTTCAGGCAGTACGTTACGATCAAACGTCAAAGCAAATGTCATTTGCTTGCTTAAAGTCAACGAAAATCTGGCTACGTCTATGTTGAACTCCCTCACTGGCAGGTACTTTTTCATGTAACTGCTTGAAAGTCTCCCCCGTTTGGTGTATCGTCGATCTATTAGCTCTAATTAGTATTAATAATTAGTATCAAGGAGGCTATACTTACTAATAATAATTTTGGCGTATGATCTGATTTTATTTTATATGGCCTTCGAAGTTATTTTGTACGCTGTAAAAATTTTCTGGGACGTTTTTGTGGATAGGGAACACAATTGTTGGCTCCACTCGTTCGGCATATGTTCTTGTTGCCAGTTGTGCTGGATGATGTTGAGGGTATCTTAGAGAACACTACTGCAACCATATTCAATTAACTCAACTGAAATCACATGGATGTCCGGCGCATTAAATTTCTTTTGCGCTTCAATGGCAACACCATTTTCATCCAAAGTTCTTCGGATAATGGAAGCTCTCCAGGAATATCTTTATCTATAGGCTCCAAGGTGCTGGAGCTGTGCGAAGAATTAGGGAGTTTATTGACATATGAAGGCTCATTCCTACTGTCATCAGTAGGAGACGGAGAGTGATATTGGGCTGATAAACTCGTTTCAAGCTTTTCACTACAGTAGAACCCGTTTAAGACGATCACGCTTAATACGATTTCTCGCATAATACGCCACTTTACGCCAGTCTTTGCAACTTGAGACATATTTTCATACATTTCTTAACGCTTAATACGATTCGTCATCCCGTTTAATACACCCGAGCCCGAGCCCGAGCCCGAGCCGAGAGGTCTAACCGAGCGCTCTAACGCGAGCCCCCAGAAAGGCCCTCGCCCGCACGTTTGCCTTTCGTCATTTGTTTACTTGACATGTTGTGTCGCGCGCGCGCTCTGAGTCTTTTATAATAGTGCATCATTTGTTTGTTACAACATGACTACAACTAAGCGAAAGGCATTATCACTTCAAGAAAAAATTGAGATATTCAAAGTTTTCGATAAAAAATCACAAACAACAAATCAAACTCAGTTAGCTGCTGAGCTTCACTTACCAGTTTCTACGTTACGTACCATTTTAAAGAATAGAGAAGAAATTAAAGAAAAATACAGATTGGGATGTGTGCAGAGAAAAAAGCAAAAGGTAGGAAAGTTTGATAAATTGGAAAAAGTTTTAGTGGAATAGTGGAATCAAGCACGAGCTTTAAAACTGCCCATAAGTGGTCCCATAATATGCTTACATAAGGCTTACAGATCACTGATTTTAACGCTTCAAATGGCTGGATAGATCGTTTTAATGATCGCAACGGCATTGTGTACCGTCAAATCAGTGGGGGATCGGAGACAGTGGCACAACAAGATGTTGATACATCGATGGCAACACTTCCCGAATTGTTGCAAAATTACGAACCGCGAGACATTTTTAACGCAGTTGAATTTGGTTTATTTTTTAAATTGATGCCAGATAAATCCTATGTTTTCAAGGGAGAAACTTGTGATGGTGATAAAGTAAGTAAAGAGAGGCTGACTGTCCTGACCTGTGCCAATTCAGATGGGTAAGAAAAGTTACGTTTGCTAGTGATTGGCAAAGCAAAAAATCCGCGTTGTTTCAAAAATGTAAGATCGCTCCCCGTAACATATGATGCACAATCTCGAGCTTGGATGACCGGCATTCAGTTCATTGACTGGTTAAAAGCTTTAGATTATCACTTCCAGATTAAATGTAGACGCATAATTCTATTCATTGACAACTGCCCCGCTCACCCTAAAGGTGTCGAACTCAAGAATATCAAGCTTGTTTACTTACCTCCAAATGCGACAAGCAAATTACAACCGATGGATCAGGGAATTATAAAGGTCCTAAAGCAAGGTTACAGGACAAGACTGATACATCGCTATCTTCAAGAAATGGCAGACCCTGACAGCAAACGACCCTTGACTGTGCATGATGCGATTCTAAACATTGCAGCGGCATGGGAAGCAATTAAGCCTGAAACCATTCAAAATTGTTTCAAGAAAGCAGGTTTCAGAAATAACATGGTTAACGTCGTGTTGGAAGAAGAAGAACCCGAGATACTCCAGGGTTTTCCTGGATATTCTTCCATTGATGACAACCTAGCACCGTACGATTTTTACGTAGCACCGTACGTAATTCAATCAATTGCAGATCTTATTGAGAATGTGAATAACACACATAACGAGGCCCTAAGTGATAATGATGAAAACGAAGATGAGTCAACTCCGGTTTTGTCAAACGACCAGGCATTATCAGCTGTTGAGAATTCCATGTAAATTGGTCACCAAAGCATTTTCTTTTTATTTTTTTTTAAATTATAAATATCTGAGTCACTACTGCTCTGAGATTTTCATACTCTTCTCTCTTCGTCCTGGTTTTTCTACCTAAATATTTTCTTTTTATACCTGATTCTTTCTATCTAACGTATCCTGGTATCTGTCATCGAACCAATTATTTCTTTTGCGCCAGGATTGATGTGTGATCGTCTGTTCGGTCTGTGTCTGCAGGTTTGACATCCAGTTGTATTTCTGTTACTGTTTTCAGTGAGATATCTGGTAGGTTCGGAGCTAGCTTTTGCCGAAGGACTCCATGAAATTTTGGCAAGAGACTCCGTTTGAAGCGTTTTGATGTCGAATTTTCTTAGAACGCTGGTCTTCCTCGAATGCGCCTTTGACATGCGACGTCGATGAATTACTTTAATCAAGTAGTGATCCGAGTTACAATATTCTTCTCCGTATGTGCGAACGTCAAGTATGCTCGAGCTCCAACATCCAACCATGTTCTACGTCGATCTGACTTTGGTTCTTGTTATCCTTGAATAACCAAGTCATTTTTTGTAGACGTCAATGTGGGAAACAAGCTAAACATATGATTGAATGTCTGCTACATGCAAAGGCAATAAAGCCGCTGTCATCGTCGTTTGTTTTATAGTAAAGGCTCTATCCTCCAATCGTTTGCGGTTGAGATCGCTGATTGCCAATTTCAGCGTTGAAATCACCCAGAATTATTTTTTTGTTGATTGAGGCAATGACAATGGAGACAATTTAGATAATCGTCTAGTCTTTCCAGGTGATTGCAGAATGTCCTTTTCTTCGGTCATGGCGTATACGTTTATCAGCCAATTTTTCAAGTATTTCGCTTTTATATGGATCGCCCACAACCGTTCATTGACAGCCTTAAAGTCAACAACATGCGGTTTGAACTTACTATTAACAATGAAACAACACCAAACTCTCGCTTTGCAGTGGGCTGATCTTTTTTGGATATTTGGTGCGATCTCATAACTTGAATATCACTTTCAGTCGAGTTCGTTTCCTGTATTGCCAGTATGTTTAGTTTATAGTCTGGCCTGCTTTAAAACGCCTTTAAAAGGTGAAAAATGCAAGGTGCTGTCGATCGACAACTCAGTACGAGCATAACCATGATCAATCAATCAGAATTTCCAACCGAGACTTTACAGGACCAGAAATTACAACAAAAGTCAATATTTATATATCTATCAACTATCAAAATATAGCTCAGAGGCTTGGATTGTACAGAAGAGAAACAAAGCAACTTGGAAAGACCCCCAGGTATGTATTATTTTGGTTCAGATTAATAGATTAATCCGAGTTCCATTGATCGGAAACAAAAAAAAATTCTGATGTCCAAATACAGAAACCACTTAAACTTTAAGGTCATACACAAATTGTCTGTTCAGGACCACGTTAGACATAAAAGAATGGTTTCAATGTTACAAACTTCATAAAGAGTGCCATGTAAGTGATACATCAAGAGAATTACCCATAAAATTTGCTATGCAGAAGTGTTTCCTCAGGCAATCAACTATGACAAGCTCAACATTGGCTAAATTTTGATACTCTTATTAAGTCTACCGTATGGTGTTTTTACTAGAAGCCTCATTTCTGTATACCTTGAATTCTAATAAGTATATTTCAAATACTTTGCATTTCATTTATTGTCAATAAATTCATAAATCAAAATGATTTATTTGATATATGTCAAAAATGGATGTGGTGTCTAGAGCTGAGCAGGGGAAAAATTTCGTAAACAATTTGGGCCTTTTTTGGCACAGTTGAAGGCTAGGTCACAATTGGTGTCATACACAAAAAAGTCAATAAAAATTTCTCAGTAAATAGCATCATCTAGATCTCATATTGTATCGCGATCATCACGAAAATGATCAGAATTGGGCATTGAAATTTCGCAAGGGATCAGTGTTACCAATCTAATTGCTGATACTCTATGAAAGAATAATCCTCAGAGTGGCTTTTTTGCCAGTTAACAATTGAACATCAGGTTCCGAGAAATCCTACGAGCTAAAGTTTGCATCGTTACAAACGGTCCCAAGGGTTCTTACTTAGGACCAAATTTTTTTTGTAATTTCTCACAATTTGGAATCACTTCCTTTATTAAAAGGAAAATAAGAGCTCCTTAGAATTCCTTCTCTTTATTCAACTCAAATGGATGACAAGCGTTGGACTGGGTTCATGAAGAGGAAATGACCACGCAAACAAAAAGCGACTGTACTATGGGATCTTAGAATGCTAGATAACATTAAAGTGTTGATGCAGTCGAAAATCGTACCAAAACCGATCAGAAGTTCAAAAAGTGTTTACATTCCAAGAAGTAGATTAAAACGGTTGAAAGCGCTCGTTTATGAGAGGGCGAAACATTTTTACATAATAGGAAGCCTTCGGGGGAACTATGATACCGATTTCGTATATCTAATGCGTACACAACTGAAGTAATATACCAGGTATATAAATAAACCTTTTCCGGTTTTTTGTAAAAAAAAGTCTTTATTTTCTAGGAAAAATTATTAATTCAAAATACTGGCCATCGCCTTCTACACATTTCGGCCATCATTCAGGTAATATATGAATACCATGCCAGAAAATTTCCTTGTCTTTAGCCGGGAACAATTTATGGAGTCACTTTCCAAATTCCTAGAAATACTACTGCAATACTGATCTGCGAGCGCTTGCCCCATTGATGCGAAGAGGTGATAGTCGGATGGCATCGAGCGTGGGGAGTACGGTGGGTGCAGAAGGATCTCCTATCCAACCGATTTCACTATGCGCGTTTACGCCTAAGAAAATCAGTTTACTATTTATTAACTCACGGTTAGACTTATTTGTTGCTGACGAAAGCGTTGTGCATTAACGGTATCGCCGGTCTTCAAGAGTTCATTAAACATCCTTAAACAGAATACCACTCTGGTTTCACCACACACAGAGCATAGTCGTCTTGTCGAAGCGATTTGGCTTTGATGTTGAAGGGACGGCTTCGATACGTGAAAAGCACGATTTTTTCCGCTTTGGGTTTTCAAAATAAGCGCGGCACATAAGCAGCAATTCACATGTGACTTCCATTTGACGTTCATTGAAATTGTGTGGGATCCAATTACCGAGTTTATTGATTATATCCATTCCTTGCAAACGTCTGCTGAGAGTTTGCTTTTGCTCATTGCCATTGAGTTTGAGTTCGATAACCATCCAATAACTCCTACGATTCTACCTCTTTGCATTTTAGCGAGCGCTCTGTCTACCACAGAGCGTTCACTGTCTTTACATTGAAAGTACCACTTTTGAATTGTCGAAACCATGTGTCACATGTCCTTATTGATGGAGCGTATTCACCATATGTTTTTACCAGCAACCGATGACCTTCCATAGCCTATTATTTAGTTAGACAAGAAAAGCCATGCGAGCCGAAAATGCTTTTTGTCAGATACAAAATTTGACATGATTGATCGACACGATACAACAAACATTCAAGCTTTGACGAACACAACTTGTGTGTGTTTGTAGCTAAATGTCAGAAGACCAAAATAACATATGTCTCAAATAAATAAGTTGTGTGCTTTTTGTTAATACCATCTCTAAAGAAGACCGGAAAAAACAAAGCATGCACCTGCCAAAGGTGACTTAAAAACAATTAAAAAATAGTTTCAAAATTTCAAACAAAACAAATATATTTAAGCAAAATTTCACAACATCTTGCTGATAAGTATTCAAAGCTTACTGAAACAAGCAGCACAATGGCAAAAGCTTATCATAAGCCTGCTTTGACAGATCATTTGATGTCTAGTACATTGTCTTGAGAAAGAGCACATTTATATCTTCGCTAGATGATCGACAATGATCCTTGGGAAAAGACGATTCCAAAAAGTTATTTATAAAGCGCACAATCGTGATAAGTCTCTCTAGAGATACTTTCTGGTGAAGCCTATTTACATGTGTTAAAATTCAAGTACATCGAGAACTTCATAATTCATAATTCATATAGAATCAGGTAGTAAGAAGAATTAGAATCCCTATTGTAGAACAGGCTTAGATTTCAGATCGGAAATCACCTATCAAACGTGATCAAGTTGGCAGCTGAAAAGTTTTTCAGATATTAGCGATAATGAATAATTCGATATGGAATGCCCCGAATCAGTCAACAAAACACGAAATTTGATTGACGAAAACGGTCAGTCGCGAAAACGTAAGTGAGGTAAGGTTTTCGTTAAGAAGTAATTTGTTAGTTTCCTTTCAATAAACAGCGATCTTATATTTATAAAGGGTTTTTGTGTTCGTCAAAAGAATATATTATGGTGACTTTCCTTTGAAAAATAGTCAAAAATCAATTCGAAAAATAAATAATTGTTAAAATATTTTGATCATAAAGTGTTCCTTGGCATTACAAAAATACTCTCCTTCGTTTTTATTTAAAAAAAACCGAAGTAGAAAAAGGATTAAAGTTGTATACTTCTAGTTCTATAAAAAGCTTCTACAAGTTGAAACTATCCTTATGGACAAATACGCTTCAAAATTGGAGTATGTATTTGGTTGACTGATGTCTGCAACTTTTCTTGAACAATTGTTATAGATCAAAGTTGAGACAGTTGGTTAGGCGTAGGTGTAGCATTGCAATACGAGTTGATATATGATTGGAAAATTCGGGAACTCCTCTCAGTAGTCCATTTTGACTTATATCATTTGTCAACTTGTTGACAAATCCGCGACGGCCCCAACGGGAAATCCAATGTCATCCTTGAATGCACTAAGGAGGTAGCAAATGCACTCCTCAGTGCTGAAAGGCTATCCGTTCGATGTATGTCCTATCGTGTAAGGTATAGGGATCCTGTTATTGCGTGTTTCAGGTGTCTAGGATTCGATCACGTTGTAGCTGTCTGTCGAGCAAAAGATATTGTCTGTGGACACTCGGTCTGTGTGCTGCTCGCAGTCGGGACACAGCTTCGGGCGTTGTAGTAATTTGCCGCATTGTAGGAATTGCGCCTTCGGTGGACTTCCTGCTGCCCACTCTATTAGGTCAGAGGTGTGCCCTGTGTATGCGGATTTAGTCGCGAGGTCGAATGCTAGACATTAGTATGTCAGTACACAGAATTGTGCAATTGAACTGCGCGAGGACTGCTGCAGTAATGTACGAACTGGGAGCCTATATGGTGCAGAACCATATAGTCGCTGGCGTATTGCAGAAACCGTGGGTTCTTTTTGGATCCGTGAAGGGTTTGCCGTCTGGCATGCATGTATATAAGTCAGTTGGTGCCAAGTCTGCTGTAGTTGTGTCTGATAGTAATGTAGCTAGCATGTAGCTGATGCATGATCTTACAGATGAGTATGGAGTTTGTGTTTGGCTGAAGGGCAGCTTCGGTGAATTGTATATTGTCAGTGTTTATTATGAGTACGGTAGCCCCATTGAGCCTTATCTACAATATTTGGATCGAGTTCTACCACTTATTGGTGGCAAACCTTGCATCCTTGGACTAGATGCCAATGCGGATTCCTCGGTGTGGCACAGTAAGTCTTCTAATGTCGGTTTACAGGAGCTTAGTCAAAGAGTACCATAAGATGCTTGCTTTAGCTAAAGAGAGACACTGGCAATGCTTTGTTAGTGAAAATGCTGATGACCCGTGGGAAAAGGCGTATAGGTTCTGTCGTGGAGGTAGTGACAAGCGGCAATTCCATGGTGTTAGAATTGATGGTAACCCGGCACCCACATGGAAGAACTGTGTAGAGCATCTGCTAAGGAGTTTATTTCCGACAGCGGATACTGAGACACCTCATATTGACAGTGCTGAAGGGCAGGAGGCATCTCCCCCTCTTCAGCGATGGGAGATAGATGAGTGTGTGGATAGGTTACGATGTCGGGAGGGTAGGACTGACTGTCTCAGTTGACAAATCGTCAATGATGCTTCTGAAAGGAGTGCTCAATTCGAGTCGCCCTCTATGGGTAAGGTATGAGGGACGTGCCCTCAAGGATGTGACTTCTGTCACATACTTGGGAATTCGTGTGGCCGAGAGGCTGACCTTCTGGCACCATTTTAGGTGGTTGAAAGAACGCCTCAAGCAGCTAGCCTCTATGTTGCGGAGAATATGTAAAAAGGATTGGGTTTTGCGCCGAGAAGCTCTCAAGAGAGTTTATTATGGACTATTTGTTGCGCTAGCGACGTATGGCTCTCCTATACTCCTTGAGAGCGCCATGAGTACTACTGGCAGAATGCTTATTGTACGTGGATAACGAGCGGTGCTTATTGCATCCCTGCGGATATGTCGCACAGTCTCCACTAGTGCTATGCAGGTCCTCATGGGGGTCCCGCCACTGAATCTGGAAATCATCCGCCGAGGACTGATTTACAGATTGCGGAAGGGTTTCCCTATGAGAGAACATCAATGGCTACGTGGTACAGATCGTAATGGACTAAGTTGGACCGCCATTCGGCAAATTATGGAAGAGGGATTGATTGCTGAATGGCAATCTAGGTGGAGCGAATGTGCGGCGGGTCGTACCACGTAACAGTTCCTACCGGATGTGATGACTGCAATGAAGATGCGGAAGTGTGATTTCTATTTGGAGTTAGGTTACTTACTAACTGGGCATGGTAGTTTGAATGAATGGTTGTGTAGTCGTGGTATTGGTAATCAACGTGGATGTTCGTTATGTGGTGCTGAGAGCGAGACTTGGCAGCATGTTTTGTTCGAGTGTCAGGCGTATGAAAGCCTACGTTTTGCTTGAGGTATTAGTACTTTGAGGACCCCAGAAGATGTCGGGGATGCCTTGCATGATGATGAAGCCTTTCTAAGGATCAACGTGTTTGCGCGAGAAGCCTTCCATTTGCGACTGCAGCACTCTGCTACGCAAGGAAATGCGGGCTCTGTTGCTGGCTACTAGTCCCTATATGTTGTCTTGGTATGAGACCTAAGCTCAATGTTATCCTGTTCTATGTTTTGTCTAGTCCTACTGTTGTTAATGTATTGCTGTCTGGGGATTACGGGGTCACCAACCCTTTGATATAGGAACGTAAATTGGTAGTGGAACAAGTCTATGTTCTGCGAAAACCTGAGCAGAGGTTTGATCTATACCACGGGTTAGGGGGAGGCCTATGACAGGTTACTGTCACCCCCCTACACGGTGAGGAGCCTATCCTGGCTGAAACGTGGTGGTTTGTGGTTTGCGATGTGGCTGGAAAGTAGTTTTGAGTACCAACCAGTGTAGCTTGGGATTCCTAAACTTCGACTACTGGGACCTCATTCTAATGAGGGGCGTTGGTTGACGCATTAAATCAACCCTGTCTTTGAGACCGTGAGGTAAGGCCTAATGGTGGCAGGTACTCACGTTAAACACTTCGACTCCATGTCAACTTGTTGTAAATTTTGAAATAAACAAAGAAAGAAACCAAACTTTATAGCGCCATTTTTCATAAAACTAACAGCTTAATAGGTCTAATAGGTAAGCCAATAAATCGTTTGACAAGAAAAATATCTCGTGACATCAAAATATAAAATAACTTTTGACATCAAAATGATTCTGTATTCGCATTACATGGCGTTTAATTGCATCAGATGCCGTGCGGGCTTGCATTGAGGTCAGCATTGTATTTGTTCATGATTATTTCAAAGTGCACGAAAAATTATAATCCTTAAAGCCGTAACTTTCAAAATAAGTTCGAGAAATTTATTGTTGGTCACTATAAAAAATTAAATTTATTCTGTATTCGAGAATTAGAAACAATATTGATTAAAAGTTTGGCAGGGGTATATGTGATCTAGAGTGTTATCAAGAGATTTGCTCTCTCTCGCATGCAGTAGAATGCTGTCTTTTTCATCTGGGTTACTACAAAAATTGTGAGGAGTAAGAATAGGAGAAATTTTTTCATTTTTTCTGATTCTGATTTATTTGCGATATTCTAGAAAATAGTGAGATTATTGGAAGATTAAAGAGGTGCACATAGGGTTTGGCAATGTAACTGCTTACGTCGTAGAGCTCGCTATCACTTTTTAAGATAGGCATCACCAGGTGCTGTGGATAAAGGGTCTGAAAAACTTGATAAAATCTGATTTGGGGCTTGAAAATTCAAGATTATCAATTATTCTTGAAATAAATACAGAATGAAACAGACATGGAAATCCCTAAGTGCTACTATAATTTTTAATATCCAAAAACAAATTTTTTTTTTTGATTCTGCATGGGGAAGAAGAGGTCTTTAAGACCAGAACTTAAATTGGAAAACGTCCTGTGAGAACATTTCTTCGCGAGTTATCGTTAATGTCAACAAGAGACCAACATATTGTAAATGGGGACTTTTAATGCTCCTTCAATTCAAGCATTATTAGCGTATATTCACTTAAAATTTTTCGCAAAAAGTACTCTCATAGAAATATAATCGTTTTTTGGCTTTTTCCAACACGATTCTGAATTTTAAAGATTTTTTTTGAACGAGTACTGGATACAACATTGGCGAAGTAGCAAACTATTAAACTTTCCCTAATCCAATTCACAAGGATACTTGTACCTAACGGACAGAATGATATCATGGTATCAGCAATACTCCGTCACCACGTTTACACCATGTTCATCTACTATCTACCGATGTCAAGCGAGCTCCAAATCAATGGTTGAGGAAAATATTGCAATTGTAAAAACTTTCTGCTTGTTGATTTCACTAGGATTTCCTCGAAATCGACACAGATCTGTGCTGGGAAGGAAACCAAACCATTTTATCAGCTTCGAAAACACGCAGATGGCTGAAAACCAATAAGGATTGATAGTTGTCCTGGTTGAAACTCTTCTCCTGGTTGATATCTTGCAAGGTTATTCCATGAATATTCTACATACACTCATATATACAACGAAAAAGACGGAAGTAGGGCAGGAATAAGCTTAGAAAAATGAGTGGAGAAGAAGTTACTTTGCTCGTACAAGGACTGGGCTGACTCGACCTGGAAGCTTAAATAAGAATAACACACATTTCCCCAAAGCAGGTGTTTATTGAGCTGTAGTATGAACATCGAAATTTCATGTCATTCTATATGCCAACTGCCAATATCTTCCTGTTTCGGCAGTAAACCGTCTATCTATGTCTGATTCCCGAGCAGTCTCACAAACATCGTCGTTTGTCTGCAAATTGAGCTATAAAATAAGATTTTTTGCTAGGATAAGGACAAAGTATGTTGAATCTGATTTAATTTTTCACATTAAATCCACGAAACGACCGACACCAAGTGAAAACATTTTCCTCCACTTTCCTTGAAAAGTAATCGATTTTATGGTGTTTTTTTTCAAATTTTAATCCCCTAGAGGAGGAGCTTGAGGATGATGATCAAAATGTTCCCTTAAGTCTTTGTGAGTTACACAGAAAATATTTTGCTGCAGGGAATCAGATTTTCCTATGATATCACAAAGGGTAGCTGCCTTCGATGTATGGACTTATTCATGTTATTTCTGTATAAATTTGTGTTTGTTAAAGGAAAAAATTTTTTGTTGATTTCCCGGAAGAAGATTGTTCAATGTAAGACAAAATGACTTTCTTATGAATTTGCTTAGCCTCGCGTAAATATAATTTGAACCGAGCAGCTTTCAAATTTAGATTAAAACAAAATTGTGAAGCATATGCGTGTACGAGTATGTGTCGGGTTACGTTCCAAACATCCCCAATTTGGCATAAATTATCTTTTCCTATCAGTTTGACACTAGCATACAAACATTTACAAAGCATATTTTTGAAATTGCTTCTTTTACTAAGACTGGAGATACTCAGTGGCGATTCTCAGAAACAGTTTATAATAGAAAAAATTTGAAAGAACGATTTTTCATTCGAACAATTGTTAAAAAGTATGCTAGTTTTTATTAAAAAAATGAATGCCTCTGTGACGTGTACAATCTGCATAAATAGTAAAGTAAGTTCAATTGGATAAAGTATAGGCAGATGGAGGTTGATGGCTCGATCAGTGGGCCCAGCTAGGTTGAAATGGTTGATGAGGGCAGCAGGGCAGAGATTCCAACGACGGCGACTCAGCTGACGGAGGAAGCTCTAACGTTGTGGCAGGTGGTACAATAATTGCTGGTGGCAATCAACGGCGTTGAGTGCACCACACGGATGTTTGTGCACTGAAAGAGAAGGAAATGCAATTCTGTTAATTGTAGAGTTGACAGACCAAAATTGCTGAAGGATGTTAGAGCATCGCTTCCTGGATAGGCAGAGTTAGAAACTGCTTTATAGAATGATCGTAGGAGGATCTCTGTAGAAATGTTCAGTCTGCGAGAAGACTCTTCTACAGAACTTTGGAACGAATCGTCTTGTGTTTGACCTCTGTAGAGGAGATTCGCCTCGGAGGAGACTCCTCTACAGACCTAGAAATAGATTGGTCTGCGTGGAGACCTTCTGTCAGCGTGGTAGAAACTCTTAGCCGGCGTGGAGGCTCATCACAACAAGGAAGTTGTGAGGTGTTGTCCTTAATTTAACTGCTGGCAATGATTGTCCAAACACTGTTATGAATTAAAAATACAAAGGAAGTCACTGTATTCACAGCCATGGCACTAAAATCACTGCGCGAAGGGGAATTACAATAAGCTGGCAAAAGAAAGATCAGAAGGAAGAGAATTTTTGCGAACAATTTTCGGAACAATTTTCGTTTCCGCAATGGACTCTTGTCTAAGACTGACTGTTTTAGTCTTAAGGAGAAGGGGTTTTAGTACAGAACAAAGAGGAAAATTGTGGGAAGAGGGGTTTTTTGTTGGTGGACATAGTCCAGATGGGTTGAAGTAGTTGCACGTGTGAGAATTGCATGTTTTCCATACGTGGACTGCCAAGCGTCTTGGCTTGGTTTTATAGCCGTGAAAAAATGGAAGTTTGGGATGGATCGTTCTATATACGAAAAGGGTATTTGTTGAAAGGGTATTTGTTTGCGGAGGATTCGCTTACGTCTATATACGAGCTGTTATGATTTCAACAACAAGCGAAAATCAACAATCGAACAATCGCCAACCCCCGATCCTTTGTTTACGTTTTGTGATACTGCAAATCGAATGATCAATGTTATTTGTGCAAATTATTAAAACTTCAGATAGTCTTCGACCCTTTGAGATGAAATTGTAATTGTCCTCTCGAAATTTCAATTTCTTGTGAAAGTATGGACAGAAGATCAAAGGATCACGCAGGGACCCATCAAGAAAATCGAGCGCGCATATGTTTTCTCTGTTTGTAGAAGAAGAAACGAATCGTCAAAATCAGTGGTGCCTTATGTGTGAATCTAAAAAATGTGTTTATTATGCTGAACATGGTGAAAGTTTTCCGAATGTTTTATGTAGCGCTTACAAAATTATCGTATATCGGTCAGTGAAGTGTGAAACTATAGAGAAAAAAGCTCTGCCAGACTATACAAAGTTCAAAATTTTGAAGAAGAATACTCGGGCAAAAACTCAAACGTTGTGAAGTTGCCGGATGTGTGAATTGGTATGAGATCCAGGGCCATATAACTTCACTAAAAAACAAACGACAAGAACAAAAAGAAGAGGAGCATTTGGCATTGTTGCGGGGGGGGGGGGGGAGAGAGAGGTTTTCTCAAGATTTGCCTTTCAGTGCAAGAACCTGATTCTGCTGTAATGGGTGATCGACAAAAATATATAGAGGGTGTAGGGGCAAAATGATACAAGGATTCCGGAGTCAAAAAATTATTTGTTCTGGCAACAATTGCAGGTACACAAAAAAACACGAAAATGTGAGAATGTTATGGTCCCTGTTACAGATCAATGATTTTGCCGGCACAATTGCGACCGATTTGAAACTCGCCAACATATTAGTAGGAATCATGTCTCATGCCAGTAGATTTCCATGCACTTGGTGTTCTGCCTCAAAAGAAAGTTTGGACACTTGTGGCGAGAGAAAGACGTTACAAAACTGCCAAGAAAATTATTAAGAATGGGAAAAAGTCACCGTCAAAAAGTCCCTTCCAAAAAATTACAAAAATTGCTCTAATTTGCTTGTTCAATCTAGAGGCACGCATGACTCCAGACTGATTCTTGACATCATTGCACCCCCTGAATTGCATTTAATTCTTGGAGTAGTGAACACGCTTTATAATCGGATGAAAATGGAGTTCGAATTTGAATCTCTTGAGTGGGCCAAAACGTGCAATGTCAGGCAGGAATTTGTGCATGAGGCCCTTGCATTCGCAGGTAATTCAGTCAAATTACGTTTGGATAAAACTGATGTTCAGCAAAATTTATGCAGGCCGGGTTTGAATTATTTTAAATGTTTCCGAGAATTTCGAGCAGTGGTGGAATCTTGTTTTTCAAAAACTCTAGAAACTGCTTACAGAGAAGCAATAGACAGATTTAAAAGAAGTTATCTAGATCTACAGATCAGTGTTACTCCAAAGGTCCATGCTGTGTTTTTCCATGTACCAGAGTTTTGAGCTAAAACAAAACAAGCGTTGGGGTTTTTTGCGGGCCATGGAATCTGTCCACCATAGCTTATATAGATAGGGATAGCGTGGGACAAATATAAAGTAAAAAATGACATCCTTATTATTGAAGTAAATTACTGACCGCACTCCGAGAATATAATCGTGTTCATTTAGAACTTGTGGCTCAGTAGTAGATTTGTTTAAAAAGCCAAGAATTTCGTTCTCTGCATTACTGCTCTTTGATTCAGACATCAATTTTCATAATTATCAACCTATTCATTCTTGTACAATAATTATTCAAACATTATTTTTCATTAAAATTATCAGTTCAAGGATTGAAATTTCAATTTATCTTCATTCCTTTTCCCGTCAAAACTAGCGTGCACAGTTTTTTTGGTAGAATCCAGGTCGGTCTGCTTATGGTCTTCCATTGGGGGTTTCCAGTAATCATTTTTACCAAATTGAGCGCCTTCCAAGTCCAAGAGGAGTCCTCTTAGTGGTGACGAGTAAAAAATGCATTATCCATGGAAAAAAGTCCATTTTTTCTAGCCTTGTGGATTTTTTCCTAGTGGATTTTTTTTCTAGCCTTCTTATGACTCAGGAAATCGAATGCCGAAAGAAAATCGGTGGTGCTTAAACTAAGCATTTAAATCATGTTCAAACCCACTGTGATAAGCATGTTTTCGCTTTTCTTTTTTGATAAGCTACGCGAAATGATTCAATTGAATTTACTCCAGTAGAAAAACTTAGAAAATAACCGGTTAAAATAAATCGATTGCCTAGACTTTTGGTTCCTTAATTCGTAAAAAGTTACAAATCTAGAAGTAAGTAGTAAATATCCGTAATATAATACTGCTCTTCATTTCGTCCTTTATTCAGCGTCTTTCATACTGAAGCATGATAATAAATTTTAGGAACACTTTGATCGGTAGAACTCAACTTGATGCACAAAATTATCTCCTCTATATCTTATCTCCTCTAAAAAAAACTCCAATCAAAAGGACTCAGATTCCTCTAGCGCTAGATTAGGATGAGGCGTAAAATTGCCCGCTATCGTCCGAAAATACACTGCACCACTCCTAGTTCTCACCAATTTTCAATATACTACCAAAGTCCAGGATGCCTTAGGTCCAGACATGGTAAATTTATCACTTCGTATCATATCTCTAATGATGACGTTTTTTGTCTTACTGAGTTGGGAATAAATACTAAAATTTTCGATTGGCTTTGTCCCAACCACATTATTGACCTGTTCGTCCATGGTTTCGAGGCCTCAAATAAATCTGATGGTGGCGGAATTTTGATTTCAGTTGATAAAATATTAAGTAGCTTTACTTGCATTGATTTAGGCTTTCTTTACTTTTATGCGTTCGTTTATGTGTTTTCGTTTAAATTCCCTTCTGCATTGAATCCCCGAAAAAATTTTCTGTGTCTTAATCCCATGTAGCTCACCTTTATCCGTTTATGAAAAGTCTTATAATGACTTATCCATGTTATAATTATATACCAAAATGTTTCTGTAAGACTGGTAGTGCCATCTTTATTTCATTCATGTAATGTTTTGTTTTGACAAATAAAGTGTCAGTCGTTAACCGAAAGAGCGTGTTTTAGTAGGTTATGGGCTAATGTCCTGATTTTCTTAAGTAATTTGTATTACAATATAAGAAAAACGCTGAACTGTTGTGTAGATAATGGCTTCAAACTATATACAAAGTGTTCCCAAACTGAAAGGGAGGGAAAATTATGATGAGTGGAGTTTCGCGGAAGAAAATTTGTTAGTGCTAGAGGGCATGATCCGGTACATCCAGACGCCAGTGCCCGGCGCAGAAACAAAGACTGCAGACGACGAAAGGACTAAGGCAAAGTTAATATTGACTATTGATTCAGGGCTGTACTCGTATGTTCATATCAAGAAAACGAAAACCTCGTTTGAGCTGTGGACAAAGCTGAAAAACATGTTTGATGACTCCGGTCTTTCAAGAAAAATCTCTTTGCTGCGACATTTAATTTTAATCAACCGGGTTCGCCATAACAGATGAATGGATAGAATCATAATTATCAGCAGGCTTGCCGGAAAAGTATTATCCTATGATTATGGCTATAGAACATTCCGGAATACAGATTACCACAGATTCTATAAAATCGAAACTGATCGATTTGGAATTTTCTCTAAATTTGGACATCAGTGACGCTGCATTCGCTGCAAATACACCGTACTCGAAGACGTGGCACAACACTACAAATAAAAATGGCTGTCAACAACAACAAACGTCTATGGCGGCTAAAATGCAGTCGAAAAAAGTGATTGTGTGCTACAAATGCATAGAAATCGGGCACTTTAGAAATCAATCTCCGTTATTGCAGAAAAACAAACAAACGAATGCGTTTAGTGTGGTATTCTTGAGTGGACAGTATAATAAAAGTGAGTGGTATATTGAATCCGGCGCAAGCGCGTACATGACATCGAATGAAAATTGGATAGAAAATGCTAATTTTATGCCAGTTATGTCAGAAATTACGGTAGCCGATAGTACAAAGGCACCCGTAAAGTGCTCCGGGGATGTGAAAATAACTTCAGAATGCAACTACGAGATTACTGTCAAGAATGTGTTGTGTATTCCAAAATTGTCAACAAACCAGTTGTCAGTGAGTGAGCTTATAAAAAATGGCAACAAAGTCGTGTTTGAAAGTAACAATTGCTATATTCGTTATATGAAGAATGATAAAGTACCCACTGCATATTTGATAAATGGTGTTTACAAGTTGAATTTAAAAACGACAGATTGTGTGTTAGCAGCACCAGCATTGGCAAATGCAGAGTAATGGCACAAGCACCTAGCACACATCAACAGTGGTGATTTGAATAAAATGAGAAATGGCATTGTAGACGGAGTGAATTTTTCTTCTCCTAGTGACACAAAGAAGGAGAACTGTATAAACTGTTGTGAAGGCAAACAAACAAGGCTGCTATTCTCACGTAGTGAACATACCAGCACGTAGACACTACAATTAGTGCATGCAGATGTGTGTGGGCCTGTGGAGACAAAGTCAATTGGCGGTTTACGATTGTTCTTGCTTCTTGTGGATGACTACAGTAAGATGACATTCATTTATTTTCTCAAACACAAAAATGAAGTTTTCCAGAGATTTAAGGATTTCAAAGCTATGGTTGAGAACCAACAAAACAAAAAAAATCAAGATACTTCGAACTGACAACGGAGGTGAATTTTGTAATGGTTTAATGGACAATTTTTTGGCAAATGAAGGTATAATTCATCAAAGGACTACTGCATATGCCCGTGAGCAGAATGGTGTCTGCCAGAGAGCCAACAGAACTGTTGTAGGAAAAGGTAGATGTTTGCTTTTTGACGCAAAACTTAAAAAAAATTATGGGCAGAAGCTGTTCATACTGCAGTTTACTTGAAAAACAGATGTGTTACATCTAGTTTAGTAAACAAAACACCTTATGAAGCGCGGTATCAAAGGAAGCCTGACTTAAGCCATGTATGTCTATTCGGAAGTCCGGTGATGGCACATGTTCCCAAAGAACAAAGATTGAAATGGTATAAGAAAGCTGAACAATTTATATTGGTTGGATACTCTGATACTGTAAAGGGATATCGAGTATATGATCAAAAAAAAAAATGTTGTCACTGAAAACAGGGACATAATAGCGATGGAAGGAAAGCATGGAATTGAAAATCCAGAAGAAAATGCTATTTGGATAAAGAATGATGAACAGAACTTAACGCAAAGAGAAGAGACTGAGACACCACATAATGTGCAAGAATCTAGTATAGGGAACAGAGATTCAGTGGGGGATACTAACATAAATGAATCTCTGTCTAGTTCAAGTTCTGATTCATCAGCTTATATGGATCCAGATGAGACTCATGTGGATACTTCAAATGATTCCGTCACATCAACTGATATTTCATCAGGTGAACTTCAAAGTCTTGGAGTTGGTGAAGCGGTTGGAGATAAGAGACAGAGAAGACCGTTTTGGTTATTCAAACATGTGTTCATCAAACAACTTACCAGGTGCTGAGGAGATTGACCTTTCAGAAGCGCTGAATGGAAAAGAAGCAGAACAATGGAAGCTGGCCATGCGTCAAGAGTTGCAGTCATTTGAGTGCAATGATGCTTGGGAGCTCATTGATATACCAAGTGATACCTCCATAGTGCAGTGCAAGTGGGTATTTAATAAAAAATAGATGTAAATGATAAAGTGAGATATAGGGCAAGGCTTGTGGCTAAAGGGTTTTCACAGCGAAGTGGAATTGATTATGTGGACACATTTGCTCCTGTAGTGAAACATTAAACTCTAAGAATGTTAATTGCTTTTAGTACACAATGGGATAGGGACATTACTCATCTCGATGTAATTACTGCTTTTCTAAATGGACACTTGAATGAGAATATTTGTATGTATCTTCCTGTAGGTTTTGAATGTACAAATAAAGGCAAGGTTTCAAAACTTAAGAAAGCAATATATGGGTTTAAACAATCATCCTTAATGTGGTATTAGAGAGTTAAAGATTGTTTATGTAAATTGGGTTTTAAAATTAGTAGCAATGAACCATGTTTATTTACAAAAGTTAGTGAGAATGTTAAAATAATTTTAGCTGTTTATGTTGATGATTTTCTGATATTTTCAAACTGCAAAGAAGAAACTGATAATTTGAAAACTGTTTTAAGCTCAGAATTTAAGATAAAAGATTTAGGTTGTGTAAAAAGCTATTTAGGCATGAAATTTAAAAAAATTAAATACTGTAAAAATAGATCAAGAACAACATATAGAACAGTTGTTACATAAATTTGGAATGTTCAATTGTAGATCTATCGATACTCCTTTAGAATGTAAGTTGAATCTAAAAAAGGCTGAAAATTGTTTAACAGATGTTCCTTATCAAAGACTAATAGGTAGTCTAATGTACTTAGCTGTTCTGTCTTGAAATATAGCAAAGATAGTAATATAGAATTAGAAGGTTTTGTAGATGCCGATTGGGCAAGTGATGTTTTAGACAGGAAATCCTATACTGGTTCCTGCTTTAATATGGCTGGTTCTGTTATATCATGGCAAAGCAGGAAGCAGAAAACTGTATCCTTATTCAGTACCGAAGCTGAGTATGTAGCATTGTCAGAGGCAGCTAGGGAAGCTACATATTTGAGAAATTTGATGTATGAAATAACAGGTGAATTAAGCATCGTTAAGTTGCATTGTGATAACCAGAGTGCATTGAAATTATCTTCAAATCACCAGTCTCTGAATAGAACTAAGCACATTGTGCGTTATCCTTATATAAAAGATGCTATAAAGAATAATGTGATTCATGTAAAATATGTGTCAACTGTAGATATGCCTCCTGATCTCTTAACCAAAGGTTTATTATCAGCATTGCATTATAAATTTTTAGGAATGATAGGTCTTGTTTCCAATTAAAATTTTAAGTTAGTTGATTTTTACTTGAGTTACCTTTAAGAACTATTTTGTTAAGTAGGGGTGTTATAATTATATACCAAAATATTTCTGTGCCATCTTTATTTTACTCATGTAATGTTTTGTTGTGACAAATAAAGTGTCAGTGGTTAACCGTAAGACCGTGTTTTAATAATCCATACATAATTGAATAGAAACCTTGCTCTGAAAAAGTAGTATGTGGCCATTATAGTCTTTCGTTCATTACAATAACAGGCTACAAAGATCTCCTTTCAATGTCTGGTTGATCGTTTTTCTTCTTGATCTTGTTTAATCAACTGAGATGAACCATTGTCGACCACTAACTCCCGCCTTGCAATCCTTTGTTTCTTCTTAGGCGTATCATTGGTCATTATGCTTTCACCTAGCGTTTACGCCTTTTGAACTAACAAGCAAATCAGAAACGTTAGATTAAAAAACATTTGTTTGTTTCTCTGAAAACTAAAGATAAGTTTCTGAAATCATCATCTAAAACCGTGCAGAACGGTTAAATCAAGGACTTCTGATTTGTGCACTCAGCAAAACAAAGTGTCCCTATTTTTGTCCTAATTCTTACATGTGTTGAACTTTCTGTTGTATTCACAGGCCGTCTATTATCCTTAACATCCTGTTTTCCAAATCTAAAGGACAACCTTGTTCATCAACGTTTCTTTGTTGGATTGTGGTCAGTTATCACCCCTGAGCAACGTAGCTTCGTTAAAGTAATCTTAACTGTATTCGCGAATCATATTCTAAGCCGATGCGAACTTCACAGATTTATCCAAAACATTTGACATTGTTAATCACCATCTATTGCTATACTCAAATGAGACACTTCCATCGTTTATGTTGTGGTATTTTCGACAGCATTGCTGGGACTCAGTTTTATCTTTCACCTTGCGACTCTCAAGGTTCGTTTCCAGGACCACTTCTTTTCGTAAATGAATTTTCATTTGTAACCTCCAATCCGTGCCACCTGTATACCCATTTTAATATTTACCGATCGATTGGATCACTTCAGGATTATCAGCTTCTGCAAAATGACTTGCCTACAGTATGCTATTGGGGTTTTCCTTCTTTTCTTTCTTCTTCTAAATATTCATAATACTCCCACCAATACCCTCAAATCCATGTTGAATGAACCGTTTTTATTTTTTGTTGCCATTTTTAAACACTTTCAAGTTACTTTTGACCAAAACTTGAAATTAGACGCCGATGTCTTTAATGCGATTACTCGAGCAACTGATGTTACCGGCTGCATTCTACTTCGCTGCATTCATAAATTCAATATTCCTTCTACTTACTGCACATGTATTTCGTGGAATCGCCCCCCCAATGCTTATGAAGCTACTAATAGTTGAAATAGAATCGTCATGAAAAATATCCTTTTAACCTTCCTATGACCGCGCGTTGGTCTGTGAAACTGACGGAATGATTTTTTGAATTTATTTATATAACAGAAACACTAGCGAGTCGCATCTTTTGCTAGCTGCACAATTTGTAGTGAACTTCACGTCAGTGCTCACCATACGCTTGTGGGGAACGCACGAGTGTGCGTATTTGGCACCAATCGGTCCGTGAGGCCGACGCGGGTATAGGCGTAACTTTTTGTGTAAGTATAAGATTATTGAAGTTCGTTTTGGTGTTGCCGCAGGCCAAAATTAACTCTGGGTGGCTTGGGTCCGCCGGGCCTTGCTTTGCTTTGTTCTCACGAGAACGAGCTGAAGATGGCTGTATGCAGCCGAAACGTGTCCTCGAGACCCACAAAGCAAGGCCCGGCGGACCCAAGCCACCCAGAGTTATGAGATTATTGTTTATCAGGTTTTTTTTACCGTGTATGTATTTTATTATTGTGTATCTATATTTTGACCAATTTTATTATTTCACAGATTACATTTTGAGCCAGAATGGATGCAGACCGAATCCGGTCAATGTTGGAAGAAGAAAGTTCTGACACTGATTACGAAGACGAAAATCACAGCGACGTGGAAAACGCAGTTGAGACACAAGAGGAAACCTATCACACAGAGCAAGAAGATGATGAAGCAGACGAAATTGAAGTTTTGGCTGAAGAGGAAGACCGTCAAACTTCCAGAGATTTTTACGTCGGAAAAAATGGACGGACTAGATGGAACAAAACTCCTGCCTCAAATCATGTAAGACGACGAGCTCAAAATATAGTTACACAACTTCCAGGACCTAGAAAAGAAGCTAAATATTTAAAGAATTCAGGTGGGATTTGGAGGCTATTTATTCCGAAGAAATTTATAAGTATTATAGTAAAATGCACTAATGAACAAATTAGTCGGATAAAACCTAATTTTACTCGAGAAAGAGACTGTTCTGACACAGACAATTTTGAAGTTGAAGCAGTCCTTGGTCTTTTTGCTGGTGTCAGAAAGAGCAATCGCTTAAATGCCAAAAATTTATTCAAAACAGATGGATCGTCCCCTGAGATTTTTCGCTTGACTATGAGTTGGAATAGATTTTATTTATTGATGCGTTGTCTCAGATTTGGTGAAAGAGATTCACGAGCTGAAAGAGTTACCATAGATAAATTAGCTCCTATTAGAGAATTGATTGAAGAAGTTGTAGCTAGTTTGCAAAAATATTACAGTGTATCTCAGTTTGTTACAATCGACGAAAAATTAGAGGTTTTTAGAGGTCGTTATAGCTTCAAGCAATACATCCCATCGAATCCCAATAAATATGGCATAAAAATTTACGCACTGATGGATGCTAAAATGTTTTATACCTCCAAGTTGGAAGTTTACGTAGGGAAACAACCTGATGGTGTCTATAAAGTTGACAACTCACCTATGCCATTAGTTGTGCGACTGAGCGAAGGGATTCGTAATACTGGCCGTAATATCACCTGTGACAATTTCTTTACAAGTATTACATTATTGGATAGACTTGAATCCGAATACAGATTGACAATGATCGGGACGATACGTAAAAATAAGAGAGAATTGCCTAAAGAATTTACGGAAATTCGTGGTCGAGCAGAAAAGTCCAGTTTATTCGGGCACCGAAGCAACTGCAGTCTTGTTTCCTATGTGCCTTAAAAAGGAAAAAATGTTCTTCTTGTGTCCAGCATGCATGAAGGCCTTGAAATAGATGAAGTGAGTGGTAAACCTGAAATCATAATGGAGTACAATAAAACCAAAGGAGGAGTTGATACTGTAGACAAAATGTGTGAGACTTATAACGTAATGACCTATGGTAATTTTTTATAGTCTGATGAATGAAGCAGGTATAAGGACATATATTGTTTACATGCAGAACAATCCTGACAAGAAAATCAACCGCGGAATATTTATTGAAGCCTTGTTATATCAACTTATAAATTCGCATCTTCGTCGACGAGCTCTCAACACATCTTTGCCTAAAGGCATAAGACTTGTCAATTAGATGGTCCCGAGTCTTCAGCGACATCTAATAATAAAAAAATTGGTCGTTGTGGATATTGTTCTTCCAAAAAAAATCGCAAAACACGATATAATTATGCCACTTGCAAAAAATACTTTTGTTTGGAACATGCTGTTATGGTGTGTCCTGATTGTTATGGTGAGACTGAAAATTAAGTCAACCTGTGATTTTTATTAGTATATTAAGTGTTTTTTATACTGTAAAAGTTTATTTTTCTTTTTTTGAAGAAAAGAAAAATGTTTTAGTTGTGTTTTTGTAGTACCTAAGAAAAAACTTTGTACTTTGAAGGTTTTTTTTTTATAAGACTGATAGTCTGTTAAATAATTAATAATAAAGTGATTATATGATATATTTCTTTTCATTATATCCTTTACTTTAAGATCTTACTTTATTTATTTATGTAGGTTTTCTAAGGAAAATCATATAAAACGGCGTTCCAAACTTTCGGTCTGTGAGACCGTACGCGAGTAAAGGTGTCACAAAAATTGGCGCGGGTATAGGAAGGCTAACGATGATTTCAATTTACCAGTATGCATAAAAGACGGTTGGCACAAATTCAGCTGAATACGGTGGATGCTGCAGCATTCTGAGTAGATTACGCGCCAGAGACTGAGACACTGGTCTCCGCATCTTCTAAGAAAATGGTACTGCTACAGAAATTGATCGAAAAGGTTTAACATTTATACACTTGCTGTATCTTCGGAATGTTTCTAATGAGTTTTTACCAAGTTTTATGTGGGATTTAATACGAAATGTTCCATGTGAAAATTTCAACACTGAATCAAACGTTGATCTGTCATATATATGTCATCTATCAATCAAATGTCATGTTGCTTGAATATGTGATAGAGAGAGATTCAAACTTTAAAATGCATTTTCATAGGTTTAAATTCACTACAGTACATATGTAACACAATTAAATTTTGAATTATGGCACCTGTCTAAGTATTTGTTTAACTTATTATTATTTTATTCATGTTAGAGGCCCTGAAAACAGGGATTTCAGTCTGAGCTAATAAAGACTGCTTTATTTTGAGGCATATAGAGGCAGTCAGAGGAGAATTTAGTAGAAGTAGAACCAAAACAGTTGACAGCTAACAGTGTTGTTGTCTTTGGAAAAGATGAGCTCTATATGTCAATGGTTTTAATTTAAACATAAATGTGAATACTGACTTTCCACTTAAACTTATTTTTTCGATGGCGATGCTCACTTTTGCTTGGAAAAACTTTGAAGAAAAAGTTTTGTTCAAAAATCATTTCAAATTTTGACTTCAGGTCAGCAGTTGCAATGCTTTATTGGCCGGTTTAATTAACAAACTTAAGGTGCTACAGAATGACAGGTGAACAATTACAGTCAATAAAGACCGGTATAGTGATAAGATTGCTTATTACTTGGAGCATCTAAATCGATGCTTTTCCCGTCATTGATATGTGCTTTCAAAAAGCATTGCGCGATATAACTGGATTTCTTTATTGTTATCGTCAAGAAAAGATTAAACTTTTATCGCCAAGGATACAGTTAACAAAGACAGACCATGAAAAATATGCTTGACATTGTTAAAAAACTAATTAAATTTAACGGGCTGGATTAGTTTTGAGAGAAACTGGATTCACTCGCCAAACCCGACGAGCCAAAAAAAAAAAAAACAAAGAACACTTGCGAAAAAAAATTTTATCAGGAAACAGTTTGATCAGGAATGCTTCGAATGAAGAAGAAAAATATGCTCACCCATTTACACCATTTAAAATAACGTACGTTAACAGTACGCAATGAGTTCTGTGCAAGTCCCGTTGTCTTCAGATGAGCCAGCTTTTTTTCCGTGTCTAACAGGCTAACATGCGCTTAGCATCAGTTGGTTTTTGCGTGGGGTGGTGAACAGATGTCAAACACTATTTTAACCTTTATATTTTATATATAATATTTAGGTATTTTAACCCTTTATATTATTTATTTCTGTGTATTTCCAAAGCGAAGTATAGCATCGCGAAAAGACTGAGCAAAGTCATCTTGTTTAAGCCGAAATTGGCAGTCAATTATAGAAGTAAATAGATTCGTGATATATTGAATCAGAAGATTGTGGCATATATGCCTACAGAAAAAAGAATGCCTTGTAAGTTCATCAGAAAATGTCCTGGTCGCAACGTAGATTCTTGGGCAGATTGTTGCAGCGAGAAAATTCATCAATGATGGAAAATCAAAACAAAACCAGCTGGAATTATTGGAATCAATGAGAGCACTTTAAAAATGAGTTTGAAAATCAATTAGACCGCAGTCCTAATGGAAAGATATAAGTCTGCCTTTCTAGTGAGCAAGAAGTTTGCTTTTGTCATATACTTTTTCAAATTGATAATAAATTCTGAATCGAGTTCAAATTAAAAACAGGGTTTCTCGAACCACGGAAAACCCTGTGTTGTTGATTACCGACAATCATTCAGATCATGTACATCTGTAAATAACTTTATTTTGCTTGAGGCATCACATTGTCTTATGTACACTGCTACCTCGCAACTGTTGCAAATTACAACCCTTGAATAGGGCTTGTTATGTCCCTTTTAAAATGTCAGTACGCAATAATGACTGAAAGAGCTTTGAACAAAGCTTTCAAAAATATTGTTAGCATAGGAAATGCAATTTAAGTACTTACTGTTATCGGAATATATCCCTTCGCTAACAATATGTTCAACGAGGCAGATTTTGCACCAACCTCTGTTAGGGTTATTTTTTCCAATTCAGCTTAGGTTAGTTGCCAATTTTCATTCAAAACTTTTCACTTGTGCTTGCCCAGGAGAATAATAAAACGTTTCATTGGATTCAAAAAGGATAATGGTCCCGTCAGCCGCAAGTGATGTCGAATGAAAGAGCTTACGTATCACTACATCTGAATTAGTTGAAAGTTTAAACAGATGAAGCTATTAAACAAAGAAGTTCTTTGTCAGCTGTTAGTGGCGGAATTTTGATTTTTAAAAAATCGCATGCCCCTTTTATAAAAATAAATCCATTACCAAAGTCAATAGACGTCCAAAAAATGGCACGGTAAATACCAGTATGTTTCAAATTGTTGCGGATGTTGCATTTAAAAATGTGCCGGAAGAAAAACAAAAAAATAGCAAGCATCAAATATAGAAACTCCAAAAATCAAATTTAAAATGAAAATCAAATCCTTGGATGAAAAAAAAATTTAACATCAGTAAAAACAATAGCAAGGATGTAAAGAAAAATATTCAGGTAAAGAGTTCTATTGTCCGTTAAGCCAGCAAAAAAACGCAGATCCTTCTACTGAAAAGCACATTGAATGTCGCGTGTCCCATATGACATTTCGCATCAGCCTCGGTGGCTGTACGAGATGGTATAAAAAAACGTGAAATAATATTTCAGAAGACTATATCAGAATAACCTTACCTACTGCAACGTACTCTCCATTACAATTTAAAGATTTATACAACTACACGATTTCTCTGAAAAATTTTCTGTGCTTTCTGCAGTAGACATCTTGATTATTCTGCAACTAAGTCCACTTACATCCCGTTTTATGCAATAAAAGAAGAAAAATTGTATTAAAATATGATACGTTAACAATGCGCGGTGCAGAGGAACCGTGCAATATTCTTGTCAAGAATCGACAAACAAAGGAAAGGGTGTGTAGAAACGTTGTTACGGAACAAAGACGTACTATATACCCTTCCCTTGTGGCAACGATTTTCCGATTTCAATTTCCACAAATCGGGCCTTTTTTGGCGAATGGCTCCACCAAAACGACACGTAACGCCCTAATAGAATATGGAAGAAAACCGTCAGCAAAATTTGATTTTGGACCAACTTTGACGCTCTCTCTTCAGTTTTGGGTTGTTTTCGAAGAACCATTCGGCGGATTGTTGGTCAGTATATCATATCAAATTCAAAAACTTATGTTTTGTCACCAGTTAATATATAAAATAATAATAATATTATTATTATTATTTTAGGTCGTTGTCTATGTTGGAAATCATCTCTTTCGCCACATCAATAGGACGCTGTTTTTGAATGAAATTTAGCTTTTTTTCACCAGCCAAATCAACGAGAAGCGACGTGTTTCATGCCAAAAATGTTAAAATCTATTCGGCTGATCTATGTGAGACGTCCAAAAACACAGCAATCTTATTAGTCGATACGAACCGAATTCTCAACACGATTAGCTTCGCCGATTTGATTTTTTCTTCGGAAACAGACATTGATGGCCGTTCAATGATCTCATCGTGCTCTACGCTCTCTCTGCCGCCTTTCATCCTTTTCTATCATTCTTATGCTCGTGTTTTCGACACACACGCTTGATCATACGCCTTTTGGACAACTTTAAATGAATCGGCATAAAAAATCGGCACTAAATAATTCTTTGACTTCTCCGTGTGAATGCCAATTTAATACTAATCGTACTAAATTTGACAGAACACTAATAAAGGTGTTGCCAACGTTGAGGAAACAAAAATTTACCAGTAGGATAAGCGCGGCAATTCAAATTCCAAATTCCCGATTTTTTATCATAAGATGCATCAGTGTCTCACGAATCGCAGTTTAAGGATCACGAATAGCATTTTAGATCTCATTTTATCATAATTTTATCAGATTAAATAAGAGTATGGCACAAATTGAAATTTTTGTACTCTCTATTATAACCTCGCAATGATTTCAATTAGAGCATATACCCTTACCCTAGTGGTGCAAGTATGTATATGAACATGTGTCTATACAATCCATGCAAAGATTTTAATAATATTTCCACGTAAAGGTTAGCCAAGTGCATGTGTTTCATAAAATGTTTCGCAATATCCTTGCTTACCACTAGTTCTCCCCGAAATATTTTTGCATAGCATCTGATCCAACAAAATATTTGCAGCAGCTGCGAAAAAGTGCAGGCTCTAAGCCCGCTAGCTAAGCATCTGATGAATGTTAATTATTCAGGACTTTAAAGCCCACAATAAGGATCGTTTGTTTTCCAAGCCTCAATGTGTAAATTCATACTATTTCCTTTTATCCGTTGCCAAAAAAATAACAGACAATTTATATTTCAGCTGGTGAAAACTCGACATTTTACAGTTTTCCACGTATTCACAGTGGAAAATTGCCAACGGCAAGCAGGAAAGCTTGAATGTCATTCGGTGTCTCTATGAATATGTGAATTATTTAAACAATACAGGAAAGAGTGGCACATGCGAATACCTTGAAAAAATAACGGAACTTGAAGCTCTTGTAAAAGGACACACCAGCCAAAGACAACTGCTATTATTTGTTGCATAGTCAAGAATGAGACTGCTGGCATTTTATGGTGGATCCTGCGGTAATATTTCATTGATGAAAAAAAGTCCTCGAAAATGTGTTCGTTAATTCCAGAACTCAAAAGCGGATCAACAAGTAAATCTTTGCAGACGTCCTACAACAGCCAGAGCTAATTATTTTCTCACAGTCGCTCATGCATACTTTGAAGAAAATTCGTGGAAATTCACGTCCTGAGAGACTGATAACTGCCATATTAGCTTAATAATTTCGGCGTGTCACCATCAGATAATGTGAATCTTGATGGCAATTTACGGCACGAATGTGGCTTTCCGGACTAATTTTCATAGTGCTCTTAATGGTTATTAATCTACCTTGGCCTTCGACGGTCCCTGCTCGCACTGCTCCCGCAATAAATTAGTTTGTCTTAGTGGGTGTGTGTAGGTTGAACGTGTGTGATTTCAGGGATATCATCCAATACTTTGAGCTGTACAAATGACCATGGGCTCATAATGTTTTGATAGTTGGAATTTATGATGTTGCTAACCGAAAATCAAGATGTAATATGTTGATAAAGGGTAAGTAGATTGGAAGGATTTGTTGGAATTTGCTGGAATCCAATCTGCAAGTTAAGATGGAATTTGATGTTTGTGGAGTTATGAGCCTTAATTAATAGGAGAGCAATAAAATTGCCGCACATAAAAATATGGAATGCCACTTTCAGGCGAAATGAAACATTCTCCTCGATAAAGATAATAAATATTGTCGTAAAATTGAAGTAATTAGAAGGAAATCGTTATCGGTATACTGCTTCTGTGGCCTCACTCTGTTTTAGTGTTTCTTCAGACAAAACTCGTCCTACAATGTATTATTATAAAATTTACATTTTGTCCAAAATCCATATTCTTCGAAATATTTTCTGAAAAGGATCCGATAGTTTGACTTTCATTTCCGGCCGACGCCGTCTAAAAATAAAGCAGACGTGATTTTTGCAAAAATTTACGCTTTTGAAACTACTGGAAACTATTTTTAAAACGCCGTTTTCTCACATGTATTGAGAGATGTATAATGGGACTAGCAGAGGACTCAACTTCTCATTTCAAGAGACTCCATATATTGTCGATAGGGCTCAAGTCGCGGGAATTACTAGGCCATGACGCTGACGCCATTAAATTTATTTCGCACGTACAGAACAAGATGACGTGGAGCACCATTATGCACAAAGATGGCGCATGCTGTGCCGCATCTTAACGGAAATATGGAACTATGACATTAATATGTCTTCCATGACGTCTGCGTACTGAAGATATTCATTGTCTCGTTGACAAAGAACCACGCAACAGTCCCTAGCTTTGTAAAGTGGGAGGAAAGATGGGAAGGAGTCTGTAGTCTCGCAAAGTTGAAATGAAGTCAAAAGGTGAATTTGAAACGGAGAACAGCCCTTCGAATATATAAAGGCGGTGGACAAAAATCTAGAGTTCGTACATTCTTCTAGGAAATGCCTTTGTGATCATAAATATACCTTAGAACCAGGGTCGGAAATTGATATCTTGCAAATCATAGCTAAAAATATAGAAGACGGATTTTCAACCCTTAGCTGGTATCGTGGGGTCCAAAACTGCAAATATTTACCGTTGCAGTATCGCTAGCTTTTCACTTATGAACACGCACATCGATATAATCGCATTATGTCACGTGTTGTAGTGGGTGCCGGACGTTTATTGCTTAATCTTAATTAGAAGTGAAGGTATGAACTAGTTTGGGGTCCAAATGGACCTTCGATACCAAGTATGTGTTCTTTGTTTTGGGTTTAGAAACATTTTTTTTTAGTTTTTCAGTATTTTGAAGCAAAAATGGCGCGATTTCTAAGTGACGATGAGATACGCATACTTCTGGAAGTATGCTACTTCATACTTCGATTGTGAGCATCTGTCATGTGAAGTGTGTGACGATGAAATAATTAGTGGCAGAGAATTGTGCATGAGAGTGACTCCTCCGACACAAGTAGCTCTGATGAAGAGCAAGATAACACCGCAAACTCCGGTTTCTTTAGAGGTAAGAATCGATACAAATGGTCGAAAACACCTCCCAGTATTTCATGCAGACGATTTTCTAATATTATAACTCATTTTCCCGGATTGATCGGGGAAGCTCGTGATAAAATAAACATGTCACCAGTTGATTCGTGGCAGTTATTGATAACAGATGAGATAATTGATATAATATGCAAGCACACTAACGAGAAAATTACAGATTTTTCTGAAAAGTGCGCCAGCCAAGAAGCACATACCAATCATGTGAATGTATCGGAAATGAAGGCTTTTTTAGGCAAAAACAATCCCTAAAGTGTATTAAATGTAGCGGATATATATAAAAGTCATTCAGTAAAGACTGTAATGTGTACCAAATGCCAAACATAAGTAGTCGATGAGCTTTTCAAAGCAAATGGTTTTTTTTTTCACTAATATTTTTAAGTTATATAATGCCTGTTATTTTTTTTCTATGTATTACACAAGTAAACACGATTTTTGAGTCTGCGTTCTGTGGTGCTGATTTTGATTAATTCTGTCTAACTAAACAAGGAAAAAATACTTTTATCTAATAAAGTTTGCTTTTGTAGCAACCAGAACGAAATTTCAAATTTTAAGAAAATCTAAATCTTTTAATTCAGTAGAATACAAAAGTAAGAAAAAGAACTTTAATTTATATGTTAATCACTTTTATTTAGAAAGAACAATAAAGTTAAATATGTAAAATAAACAGAAAAAAGCTTTAAAATTGACCATTTTTGGTTTTTCTTTTGTGTAAGTAAGAACTTTCTCGTATTAAACTCCAAATGTAGTCACCCATCATGTTCTCATTGTACTGTCCTTGATAACGCTGTTCAAAGTTCATCACGTCTTGATGAAAGCGTTCTCCTTGCTTTTCTGAATATGCCCCCAAGTTGTCTTTAAACTGGTCTAAGTGAGCATGTAGCATATGCACTTTAAGGGACATTCTGCAACCCATGAATTTGAAATTATCAGGCATGTTAGAAATGAGCTCTTTATAATTTGTGGCTTTTTTATAGCCAAGAAAGCCATGGATCACTGCTTTAAGGCTGAGCCACGCTTGTTTTTCGTGGGCGTTCAGTAACTCTGAGAATTCTTCACTGGCCATTATTTCCTTAATTTGTGGACCGACGAAAATACCAGCTTTAACTTTAGCCTCTGACAATGTAGGGAAAAAACTCTTTAAGTATTCAAAGGCTGGAGAGTCTTGACGAAGAGCCTTCACAAATTGTTTCATAAGGCCTAATTTTATATGCAACGCGGGCATCAAAATATCATCGGCCTTCACAATGGGTTCATTCTTGACATTATGTTTTCCTATCTGAAATTCGATCCGTTTAGGCCATGACTTCTGCTTGTAGTGAAGTGTGTCGGGTCTACTATCCCATAAGCAAAGATAGCATGGATATTTCGTGTATCCGCCTTGCATTCCCACCAGGAAACCCACCATCTTAAAATCCCCTATTACTGGCCAGGCATACTCTTCATACTTTAAAGTTTGAAGCACCATTTTAACGCTTTCGTACTTTCCTTTAAGTATTACAGAATGAGCCAGAGGTAGAGATGGAAATTTATTTCCATTATGAAGGTGGACTGTTTTTAAACGTTTTGTAGAGCTGTAGATGAAATGACGCCACTCAGAAGGAATGCAAGGGATTCCGATTGCTACAAATAAACCTTTCACATCATTGCAATAACAAAGTCCGTCTTCTTTTGTAAAAAATCCAGAAAATATTTCATGACGCTTTCTTTGATCACTTATATTAACATCCTTCTTGAACAAAGTCCACTGTTTTAGCCGGAAGCTAATATTTCTGCTTTAAGTTTAGGTAGGTTTAAGTCTCTTACTAAGTCATTAAACTCTTCTGAATTTATAAGATGTGGTTCAACAGATACTGATTCGGGTAGTAATTTGCTGGATTCCTTTAGTTTTGAACGGGAAGGCACAGGAAAATGTTCACTGTGGGGTACTGGAGCGGTTGTTGATGGTAGATCTGGGTACTTAATCTTCTTGGCATTTTTGCCAACCCGACGCTTGCGTGGATCAACTACACAAAAGTAACAATCATTAATGTGATTAGTGGGCTCCCTCCATATTCTTGGTACTGCGAACTTCATACATTTTTTTTCTCGTCGATACCAAGCTGAAAAAAATAACATACATATATAAATATACACGTTACTTGTAAATTCGTTACATTTCGCAAATTTTTTTACAATTAGTATCCTTGAAAGTTATAATGTACTCTCTTACCTTCTAATGTGTTTTTGCAGTTACCACACGAGAATTTAGGGGCCCATATTTTGTCTTGACTTCGAATAGTAAGATTAAAATAAGCTTTATAAGCTTCACAAAGTTTTATATTTGTCGAAAGACTAAATTTTTTAGCCCTTACTTTGATGAATTCGCTACAAATGTAACAAAAAGAGTTTACGTCACTTTTACACTTTTTGGAAGCCATTTTGGACTCCGCGCAACACAAATGGCGTCGTTTCTTGGCAATGTTTGTACGCATACTGCCCAGACTACCCGCCGCTCCCCGCCTCTTCCGTGTTAAAATCGTTGTTCCTCAAACGTTATGTCAAAATCTTAAAATATTTATTTTTCATTGTAAAATGTACAAAAGCAAACTTTATTTGTTATAAATGGAGACTGTGGTTACTTTTAGTTGTAGACAATCGGAAAATATTAATTTAATAACAAACCCAAAAAAAGTTTTTTTTTTTGTTGAGTTGTGTTATTGATCTCAGAAGAAGTTCCTGTTTTTGTTAAGTTTAGAGTATGATAAAGCATAAAAAAGAATTTGCTTTAATTTTGGAAAATTTTAATTGGAATTCGTTTTTTGTTGTTTTCCACAATTTATGTTGTTGATTCAGTCCATATCTTCGAACTTGCCCTTTTTTAACTGGCAGTCGGTAGGCTATATGTAGGAGACATTCAAAAAATCGTATCCAGTTGTGAAGGGTTGACAAGCCAAAGCGATATTGTTCTTCGGCAGGTGGACAGTTAATCACATTTTCTGTATTCATTTCTTTTACAACAACCCCGCGAATTAAACACTTGGATGTTGAATTTGTGTTGGATAAAATGTTGCTAGCACTGGCATCTAACATGTCAAAATTCACTTCACATAGCATGTCAAAATTCACTGTCACTGTCAAAATTCAATGTCAAATAGCATGTCAAAATTCACTTCACATTTTTTCTTTGTTTTCCAGATCAATTTCCTTTGACTTGAGTTGGCTAATTGCATTGCTCGTCATTTTCATTATGCTTTTAATTTTCATTTTGCTTTTAACTATATATTCCAGAAGTTCTTCTTAACCTACACTAGCATAAATATCATCTGTGGTGATTTTAATCGGTAGAAGGGAATTTCTGGTCAAAACCAATGAATAAAGGCTTGGAAAGCAATCATTGTGCAACCCATTTACGACAGATCTTAATTTGTATTTTCATTTCCTTAAGTCAAGGCCTGTATATAAAGCCAGTGCTTGATGAGGGCTTAAAGAGGTCTTTCGTTCATTGACAGACGATTTTCCAGCCAGATCTGCGGCAAAGTTTCGTCAAAAGATATTTGTGGCATTGCTCGTATGCCGCTTAGTCCAGGCAGGGCTGCATAATTTGAAGTGGAAGGAGCATCTTCTTGTTCAATATTCTTGACAGAAGATGACGGACGAAAGATGAATCAAAGTAGTCTATATCGCAGAGGGGAGGACAGACTGAAACAAGTACTGATGTCGTTGCCAAAAGGGGTTCTGAATGTCTGAATACCTGGGGCGTACTGAGGGAAATTTGAGGAAAGCTGAACCGATGGAAGATAGCTGCGGAGATGATTTAAAGAATAAAGTTAACTGATGACTAGACTTGACAAGGGATAAGGAGTGAAAAATTGACGAACTGAATGTCGACAGATGTGTAACTGAATTGATGCAAAGCTGGAAAGATTAAAAAAGCTGGAAAGAAAGCTAGCAGGAAGTGGCTCTGTCACGAACAGCAAAGCATTGACAGAGAACCTGCTTATATGGTCCACCGGCAAACGATGAGTTAATGGCATCGTTCGACGTGAAAGCCCTTTATCCCAATGTACCGGTCATGGAAACGTTGAGGACTGGCTACTAACACAGGATGACATTCTAGCTTGGAAAGTGAATACCAGACAACACATCCAACTTTGCAAACTGGGACTGGTAACTATTCTGGAAACTATATGACTGGGAACTGTTTTATATTCAAAGGGAGCTTCTACAAAACCAAAGGAGGAGTCATATTAGGAAATCCGCTCTCACCATTTCCTAGTGGCTATGACCAGACAGAAAAGGGGAACTCAGAGATAAGGATAAACATCCAAGGGTATGGATAAGATATGCAGATAACATCTTTGCGTACATCAAAATAGAAGAGTCTTCAAGAGTTCTTATGGACCTCAACAGAACGGACAAGAACATCACTTTTACAATTGAGGAGGAAAAGCAAGGGGAGCTAGCATTCCTGAACACGCAAGTATCAAGCACGGATGTCTGCCTTAGCTTCGAAGTTTATAAGAAACCAACCCACGCGCAGAGAACAATTCCTAACTTCTTGAACCACACGCAACAAATTAAGCTATCACCATACCGGGCAATGATTAACCGCATGATAGACTTGCCATTAAGCATGATGGCTAAGAAGTTAATGGAGTATATTGTACAGACAGTTAAATTGAATTGTATCAACCCATCAACAACAAAGAGGATAGCGAAAAAGATCGGGAAACGCAGAAAAATGAAGCAACTGAGGAACACCCTCAAAGAAACCAAATCAATACGACTTATAGACTAGCAAGCAAATTAGCAGCAGCAAATATCAGTCAAAAACATCCTGGAATTCACTAAAGACAAGCGACAGCCGCCCGAGAGAGATCGGGAATTTACAGAATTGAATGATCGAAATGCCAAGAAGTTTATATCGCGCAAAAAAGACAGCTAATAAATACTAGAATACAAAAGCACAGAAGTGACACGGCAGCAGCAAAACAAGGAAAGCTGAACAACTTCAAATCAGCCGTAACCGAGCACATTATTAAAAAGGACATGATATAACAATTGGTGACGCAAAACCTGTAGCGGAAGCAATAGATACAAGAGAATGAGACGCCATAGATAAGATTTTCTACCATAAGAGAAAAGAATACTCGAATACGATTCCTGGCTTTCTACAACAATTTAAGTCGGCTTAATTACTCACTTCACTAAGTGACTTTTAATTGACTAGGTTAAGCAACCACACTGTATATAAGGTCATGTTAAGTTAAGCCCCTTTTGTCGTAGACAATCGTAGAGTAGTAGTAGAAGGCTGAACGATTACGGTCGAAAGTCGACTTCGAAGTTTCGAACAAAAATAAAAACGCAAAATTTAAAGGAACACTTTCTGTTAATTTTTTTCAGGTTATGATAAAATTGTTAAATAATGATACAAAATGTTGAAATCTGTAGTGTATTGTTGCAAACTGACAGATGAAACCAAATGTGACAGAACTTAGTGTTCTGTTGCGTGTTAATGAAAAAAAAACAAGTCAAAAAGCTCGTATTGCAACATCAACCATGTTTTTGGGATGGATGCGAGCCTGGTAAACCTGCGAACATGTGAAGTTGATATCGTTGACTGAATTGTGCACTATATGTTGTGACATATGTTAACCCGTACCCTATAGACTTTTGTTATAGAGCTCCGGGTGACGCAGGGGGGTGATGGTCTAGGCTTCGGCTTACCCCATTGAGTCCATATGTCGGGAGCAAAAACTGAGAGTTTTCTTGGACTGTAGAAAAGCGCAATCTGATCAGAGGTTTATCCGAACCAGGTTATAACAGGTTACTGTCAGCCCCCTCCCCACGCGGCTAGGAGCCTAGTAGGAGAATGTGGTTGTTGTGGTTTCGAAGGGTAGAGAGTACTGTCAGCACCTGCCAGTTGAGTTCGGGAATCCAGAGAGTTTTAACAAAATAAGTATCTGGAACTGAAAATTGTTACAGAACTGGTTGATACATTGCTTCAAGCACGTCTATGGATACCGTGGAATTAAGTTCCAACGGCAGGTGTCCGCCTAGAACCTCTCGACTTCATATCTCGTTGACAGCGTTATACATCCATCAGCTGAAAGACAAGACTATATTATAACTATTGGTCGATACCTGACAGTCCTTCCCACATGAGCTTCTTTGTATCGTTTCAAGTTGTTTTTCCGAACCAACTATTTTGTTAACTGCTTCTAACCTGCATTTGTCGCTAAATCCGATCAGGAAATCAGAAGAAAAATATTTAACTTAAAAAATCTTTCTTCAAAGTGAAGAATACATAAGACCGATCAGAAAATGATACCACCCACCGAACACTGTCAAAACGCGTATGTAAATATTACAAAAAAACAGCACGGAACGACGTTCGGTTCGGATAACAAACAAACAATATTTCATGTCTTGTTGGGCAAAACATGGAGTGTAGCGAAAAAAAATCAGAAAATTATGAAGAAATAATAATTACGTTTTAAACGCCTCAACAGAATGCATTTGGCTATTAATTTCGATTTTATCGTTTTTGCTCGTTTCCTGGCGTTTTTCCTGGTATTCTTCTCTTAATCGCCTCATGAGTGTTATAAGTGCGATAAATACTGCTTTGGTAACCAGTACGGTACGGACTGGAAGACGGTTTCGAAAAAAAATGTCTTTTTGATTTTTCGGTCCGTACGTGTCTTTTTCGGCTAGATTTGTTTTTTCTTTCAGCTTGTAAAGGAGCTTCAATTGGTACCCAATAGATTCGTATCTTTGTGTAGGAAGCTCCTCCATTCTTGCGATTCTACGAAAAAAATTGTTTGAAACCACGAAAACGCAGTGGTGGACACTTTTGTGCCAAAGATAAATGCTGACGATTTGCCATGTTGTTTTAATATCCCATTAATAAAATTCGAAAAAGATTCATAGATTCAAAGAAACATGAAAAAAGGTTAAAATTTTCCATTTTCACAAAACAATCGCTTCTGCTCTCAAATATTTTTAACATAACAAATACATTTGCTTTCCAAATACTTATGGAAAACTAAAGTCACTATAGTTTTCTACTTGAATTACAGCTGCTTAAATGTACAGGATATCAAATGAATTGAAAAAAATTCAAATACTGGAATTTCTCACAAAACTCCTGTAGACTAGGAATTGACGAATCCCGAATGTCTCCCAATAGTACCCTTCAGAACTCCATCAGTCAGTCTTCATCATTTTATGGGGGAAAACAAATGCAGGCGGAACCTAGTTTCCAGTTTTCTCGCAGCATAAATCTGCTCTTGAGTACAGACCATGCCATCAAGATACTTCCTGATGTATTTATGGGACTTTTTTTTCGAAGCAAGTTCAGCAAAAGTTGCACATCTAGATTTCCTTAATAGGGAAGTGTTCGTATCATAATTCACGGACTCTTACCATCGTAAACTTGTCCCATTCTATGAAGAGAAATTATCTGTTACGTAGAAAATTAGTGAATGTTTTCTCAAAGGACGGACAAGCTTCACTTAAACAAAATCAATTTATGTGATCCGGTGTGGCTATACCATATATTGAAAAGCCACAGGAATGAATAACAAAAAGGGTCAAAATACAAAAGGGATTTACAGGACCATGCAAAAACAAACTGATTGAATGTGCATATTTGAATCTTAGATACAAACTAAATGAATGACATTCCGATAGTTTAGAGACCCTTAGACCACTGCGCAGGGTGACCCCTCCTAACTCTTAGATGAAAAGCTTCTAACTATAGCAATGAATCATTTCTTTGGACGAGTCCCCATGACTTCGAGTATGTTTGAGGACATAACAAAAACAGAACTTTTCACTACTCCAAATTTTCTTATGGAATGCAAAAAAAAATGACAATTGGACAATTCAGTTAGCAAATCAATTTAGGTTTTGCATAATCAGACATCTACTAAGTAACCCCATAAAGCACCATCACAACAATGTAACCGATGCATCTAGGATGCATAATTTATAGACTGTATTGATCCTAGAAATGAGTCAACATGTATCGCTGCTTTCCAACTGATACAATATAATACTATATACTCAATTTGACGTACGACATTTATTCCTTTAGCAAATTCATAGCGACAAGCGAAAACGCAAACACAGATTTCACTAGCACATGCTAAGGAAACGACAAAATATCCTGGAATGGTGGCACTTGTTAGACAATTTATTACAAAATTAACCCAGACTTATGGCATGCTTGGAGCTTTTCGGTCGATTTGGCGACATTGTAGTAACAACAGCGACACTGTCATAGAGGATGCTTCCACGAAATTAAGGACACGAGCAATCTCATTCTTCAGCTGCAGCGTACACAAGAATTGTAAATTATTTTTTCTTTTGTTTATTTTCTATTTACTCCTAGTAAAGGAACAACCTCAAAGGATATAACAAGACTTGATGAAGGCAACAAATGTAGATTAGAGGAACAAATCTCTAATTGAAATCTGTTGTAAATTTGGTTACACAGAAAATTGTTCAGGCTGAGAATAGCTTGGCGAGGAATTTGTTTGTTCGTTTGTTTCGTTTTTCATATTTGGTAAGAAACAAATTTTTCTTGTCCTGATTCATTCAAACTGAATGCATTTCGAGTTCAGGCATTGGTTTTTATGTGTGTTCGCGAATTTTTAATCGATATGAAGCGTGAATAGAAGAAATTTTCATGATTCTTATGGGATTACGGCAAGAGATCATATATCAACGTGAACTGTGAGATTCAGTTTATGACTATTGAGTTCTACTTTCCTTTCATACTGAACTCAATTCGAAAAACAATTTCCACTTTCCAGTACTCGTTTGGACATAAGTAGCTACATAAAAAAAGGAAAAAAATTAACTGGTGGAAAAAATACTAGGGCACCTACTAAACCGGTTGTGGTGGCTCGGTTTAACCGTTTGCAGACGCGTGTCGGCATATAGCCCCCCAATTCTCGCGCTGCGGCTGGCGTACATCTGTCGTCCTTAACGATAAGATACACATGGGTATACGAGCGTAAGAAGTCAAGTTGCCTCCCAATGAAATTAGAAATTTTGTAGTGATGCAGTCTAATCTTCCGTATAATGTAAACTTACGATGCGAGACCATGGTAGGGTCAGAACGAATTTCAATTTGTCGAGTAAGTCTTTCAGTGTCACTACCAAACGAAAGAAGCAAAGTTTTCCACATATTTTATACCTTATGTGGCGGTAACGCTACACAAATTCCCAGCCATAAAATAATAAAAAGGCAGACGGCAACACACTGCAACACAACACGCAATAAATGCGTCACTTCATTTATTTATCCCGGGCAAATCCTTTCCAACAAAAACCCAATCCAATTTTCCCCGAAAATACCATAAACAATCCTTCGCACATTTCCGACTAATGACACAATGCGAGTGCAATTAGTCCTGGAAAACCCGTGTGCATCCTAAATTCCTTTCAACCCTACTTATGCCAGGATATATAAACGTTGGAAACCACAAGTTCATCATCACATCCGTGTCGTTCGCGGACTCGAGCGGTTGAAGACAATTTTTTTCCGTAGCGACCACCCATACTTAGACCATTCTATCCACGATGGCTAAAAGATCCAGAGATGATACGTTCAATAGTGACAGTACTGATGAGTTCCCGTTTGAATCTGATAACACAGAAGATTACGACATTTTTTCATCCAGTTGTAGTGAAATAATTGCAACAAGGAACGCATCCAGGCGTTTCAATATGGACAGTGATAGTAGCAGTAGTGAAACAAATATTCAGGAAAGTGATAGCTGCAGTGGTAATAAGTGGACGAATGTTACAAATCACGATACCATTCGACAAAAAATACAATTTAGATTTGGATCACGAACGCCTGGTTCACAATTAAATTCAACTTATAAAGAACCGTTAGATTTCTTCAACTCGTTCTTTACAGATGAATTGATCAGGAAAATAGTTGAAGACACTAATCGGTACGCAAATCATATGATACAAGGAAAACATCTCAAACATGGTCCATATGGCATACATGCACTTATGTTACACCAAAGGGAATGCGAGCATTTCTCGGTATAATATTGCTTATGGGGACAATACCACTTCCAAGCCTGAAGGATTATTGGACCACAGACAAGAAAAGTAAGTTTCCATACTTTGCTGAAATATTCAGAAGAGATCGATTCCTACAAATATTTTGGATGCTCCATACAAACGAAAATATTGAAGGTACACGAAACATGACAACAAGAACGCAAAAAATTAGCAATTTTTTAGATTACATTGACGGTAAATGTCGTGAAAATTTTGTGCCCGCGGCAGAGTTATCCGTCGATGAATCAATCATCAAATTCAAAGGGTGAATAAGTTTTATTACGTACAACCCACAGAAACCTACCAAGTGGGGTATTCGTGTTTATGTTCTTTCAGACGCCAATATTGGTTATATACAGACGTTTTTACCGTATTATGGCAGTTTTACAACAAAGAAATTACTCAGACCAGACCTGCCAATAAGCACAAGAATGGTTCTGCAACTATATCACAATTTATTGCAATCCTGGCGCTGTAGGATACCACATCTTCAACGACCGGTACTTCACAAGCATTCCCTTGGCAGATGCCCTACTGAAAATGAAATGTTATCTAACAGGAACTATCCAGACAAATAGGAAATTTATTCCACCTCAAATAAAAAATCCAAAGATTGCGAAAAATGAAATCATTGCCTACAGACGGAAAGATTTACTATTATTGGCTTGGAGAGACAAGCGTATTGTAACCATGCTCAGCACCTGTGCTACCACGTCTTCAAAAACCATCACTGAAAGGTCACGCAAAGAAGGAAGAACTGATATTGTAAAACCAGATGTGATTATAAACTATAATAAATATATGGGCGGGGTAGATAAAGCAGACCAGTACACAGGCACGTATTGTTTCATGCGAAAGTCTGAAAAATTGTGGCGAAAATTAGTTTTTTGGGGATTAAAAGTTTCAGTCATAAATTCCTTTCTATTATATCAGGAGTACCACAAAAAATACAATATAAAAAAGTTAAAACATAAAGCATTCGTGCGCCTCTTGGTAAATCAATTGATTGGAGATTTTCGAGACGCTAATCCCAAACCTCCTTCGACATCTGGAACAGTAGAAAGACTCAATGGCCTTCTACATATAATTCGGCGGGACGAGACAGGAAGAAGTACAAACTGCGTCGTATGATCCAACCGAAAAGTAAAACATTGAAGAAGAGAATCCAGATACTATTGTGCTACTTTTTCGGCTAAACTGGCCTTGCACTTAGATGATTGCTTCGAAATATACCATACAAAGGTCGAATATAAAACGTCTCATGTGTAACAAGGACTAACTTTGTTTGTTTATAATTTTGTTGGATTTTATGAAAAAGTTATTCAAATAAAGCTTTAGTTTTTATAACGCAACCGTGCGACGTGAATATTTTCTTTATTGCGCGCTCCAATACCTGTCGTCCACAGCGACGCTCGCCCGTCGGGCGTCTCCGTCCACAAAGGGTTAAAAATAAATAAAGTGAAAACATTTTGTTTTTTACCAATTGTTTATCAATCAAGATTCATCAAAATGGAAAGAGTAAAGAAAATCACAAAAATTGTACCGTAGTTAAAAAAAAGGAAAATAATTTTTCTCGCTGATGTTTGACCTTTTTTATTAAGAGGTTTTGCCTCCACTGGCTCTGATAACACATACCATACTTCATTCAAGGATTCTATCAACTTTTTGATGGTTCACTGCGGCATGCATTCGCATCCCTCCACCAAAGTAGTTTTCAGTTGTTGCAGGTGGCTCGTGCCGGTTCTCGTTGTCTTACTGAACATTTTAGCTTGTCCGATTAGTGTTCTATTTGTTTAAGGTGTGAACTTCATGCTGGCCAGTCCAGAACTTCTACCTCCACTTCTTGCAAGTAATCTCTTACGCAAATCGCTGTTTGGGGGCGCGCATTATCGTGCATTAATTTAAATCCTTGGCCTATAAATCCTGAATATGGCACTATATGTCTTTCAAGAATGACACTTATGTACGATTTAGCAGTCACAGTCCGTTTATCTATGATAAGCTGTATTGTCTGAGGGGTGAAATTGATACCCCCCCCCCCCCCACCCCAAAAAGGACTGAGCACGAATATGGCACATCAATCTCCTTATCTACGGTATACTCGTTGACGACAATCAGCATCATAAAGACACATACGAGGCTCATCAGTAAAGAGTACATGCCCCCATTGTGCCAAATTCCAAATACCGCATTTGTGTGCAAACTTGATCCTGCTACCTTACGAGCAGTGATGAGTTTAGGTCCTGTTAATGGTCTTTGGGATTTTAAATCACGTTTTTTAGACGTCTTCTAACTGTTCTATCACCAACAACAACACCTGCTCAGAGATGTGCGATCATCCTGTTCAGATGTCTTCCTCCTCCAACCCGACGCAGGTCTTCTGATGTAGCTACTAGTATCCAAGTACTTTTTGTTGACATATTAAATCGTTGAACGACTAACTTCACATGAACGAGCAATATTTCGGTGTCTCATACCAGATCCAGACAAAGAAGTCTTCGTCCTGTTTTTATTTTTTCAGAACAATGTGTCCATGACCAATGAAAACATGGAAACTGCCTCGAAATGAGATAAAAACTTACGGTTCATTTAAATTTTACTAAAGGCATCAAACATTATTTTTAAAACATTTCGTACTTTAATATCAATAAATTCGTAACAAGTTCTACAACATGAGCACATAATTTAGTTGGCTCACATTTTCTGAACACTTTCGAACATATTACGAACATTTAAAATTTCCGTTTACTAATACTTTATTTGAAATTTTAATGACCGTAAAATTGGTTCTATTTGAAAGTTAATTCGCACTTGAGATTTTTGTTTCAATATGATTTCGGTCATAAGAGCGTCACGACTAAAGGGGAGAGAATCCAAACTTCAACTACTCTAAGCGTTTCAACAGGACGGCGGTATCTTGCCACTAACACGGAAAATATTGTCTTCCGAACGGTCAAGCGTCTCGGAATGTCCGGCTCAGACGAGTTATTTGACGTACTCCAATATGAAGTGATCTAGCAGATTTCAATTACAAGATCATGTAGACTAGTTCACAGGTTCAAATCTAGAAATTTGGCGCTCATCAAATACTTCTTTCAACATGTCGATGGTTGCACGAGCTTTTGTTGAAACTAGCGGTCCCCTGAATTATGGCAAGTCAACTCCGGAACGAGAAATTAATTCTTGCTCGCTCTATAGCGGTCGGCATTGACTGTCATTTTATTTCCAGCAGACTTTTTGAGGACATGTGGAGCAATTATTCCAATTAGTGATGGCCCATAAACCACACTAAACAGTGACTTTTTTGGATGTAAGAGTACTCAGACAACCTGTTATGTTTTTATAACACCCAAACTGTGGCGATTTAATTTATTAACGGTACAACCATAAATGAGCCTCATCGCTTATGAAAATTTTTTTTAATTGAATTCGGGAGCTGCAGCAAATTATTTTGGTGGTTATTTGACTTCAATTTCTGGACGAGTTAGATTTTGTAAGCCCCCAAACCAAAATCCTTCCGTAAAATCTTTCATCATTATTATTAGCTTTAACTGTTTAGTACAGTATTGAATGGATTCACTCGAGTCTTCGTTGTCACTACGCTCTCGAGTTGCTATGGTTTCTTCATTACGCACTGTACGACGTCAAGATGGGTGCGTATTATTAATAAGAGTAATCATGGTGCCAAAAAAATCCATGGTTAATTGAATTAATTATTCTGATGAACGATTATGTTGGCCATTATAATTGACGGGATGCGCGATGAAAGTTTTTCTTGATGATAAAATGGCAAATCATACTAACTAGAAAACACATGACAGCTGTCACATCATACGTCGCATTTAATGTGTTGTCAACTTTAACTTTTATAATTCTAAAATACACCTTTTACTAGTATTCCGCTTTCTATAAAGTCTTGGTCTTTTATAAAATTTCCTAAATACGTCTGGAAAATAATATCAACCACGCTAAGCTAGAGTAGGTCTTGTAAACAGTTGACTGAAACGTTAATGTGTTCAAAGAAGTCTTTAGGACATGATGATTTCAGATAGTGTTGGCATTAATTTGAAAAGAAAATGTTGGTATTAATTTGAAAAAAATAATTTTCCATTGTCTATTTCTTCCTAATTGCAAATGTTAATTTTTGTCCTCTTATATTTTTAAGTAGATAAAGCACAAAAAATCGAGGAAACGAAGATTTTGGTTGATTTTATTCCCAACGTGCTGTGCCCCAAAAATACATCAACCGCTTTCATGAGTATAATAAAGTGGTGTCCATACTTTTAAGGATACGGCTAGCCCGTATATTTTTGTACTGATCATCAACTTTAGAAAAAATATAGCTGGGAATGATTCCTGCTGTAAGTCAAAATTTGAAAAACATTGAAATATTGCCCTCCATTAACGCACTATCAAGAAATATAATTAAAAAATTAAAACCATTTTGGCAACAAGGGTCTCAAAAACTGGCGATTTATTACGAACTTCACTTAGATGATAAGTTATCCTGCACCACTAATAACAGCAAATGGTTCACGATGGAAGGTTTACCCAGAATTGAAAGAGCATACATTAGAAAATTAAATTAAATAAATTAAACTTCTCTGATTTGGAAAATGATATTCCTTATGTGATCGATTCGGGAGTGAAGACTTTATGTCTAAATTTCACGCAAGCGAGCAGTGATTGGCATTCGTCGTAAGTTCAACTTTCAGAAATTTTTATATAATTAGATTGTTAAAATTGATTGATACATTTAGTAAACAAATGATTATTTTTTTTTTCAAATTGCACCCGATTTACTATAACTTTGTACTATTTGGACGATGGAAATTGAATCTTAGCTAAAGATTATTCCACGTCAAGCGTGATGGTTAGTCCTCCCTTCGATGAAGTTCGAATTAAAGCAAAGGATAATTCCGAGTCAATTATCGTAACTAGCTGCTACCTCTTACTATATGTGAAATAATCGAAATCAAGACCTTTAAATGTTATTTTCTAGGTAAGTGTTACTTCAGAATTTTTGTAAAGAATTCTTCACAAAATTTACGTTTGCAAATCGTTTTGCTGTCGTCTATGCTCGTTTCCTTGTTAGATGTTTTGGTAATCTTGGATCATTGGCTTAGCACCTTTTTTGTGGCTAGAAAACCTTGCTATAGGTCTATTATGCAATCGGTTTAACTTCTATCGCATTACTTCTTTTAAGAATGCCACTGCTTAAGTAATGCAAAAAATGTACTCTCACTTGTCAGTCTTTTGCCTCGTAGCGTTTCTTTTTGTCCTTCCAGGACTGCATCGGGAGTGCTGGATGGGTTTGAATCGTCATTCTAGTTTAACTTGAAAGGTCTGCAGCTCTAAGTTCCGAGGTATCAGGAAGATTCAACTCAAATACAATACACATCCTTTTAGGAATACCAGATAAATTACAAGTTTAGTTTAGAAAGTTTCTTAAGTTTAATTCTACGCCAAGAAATCACTTTTATTTTTTTAATCTTTTTTCCCCTTCCATTTTAAGCTCAATTTTCACAAATAATATCTATGATATCCATCAGGATGAGATCAAGATTTAGTTGCGAGCGAAACTGGGTAAGGGTCACTTAGTTTTTAAAATGGCTAGATCGAAAAGGCTCTAAGGTAGGAAGGAAGTCCTCTAAAAGAAGAGCAACACCTGAGGAGCAACCATGTCTTCACCATTAATAAGCGCTAAGGCAACGTGCGAAAAATCAATTTAAAGGCAGTCAATTTCAATTTTTCAAATACATTGATATTTATAAGAGAAACATATAGCACATATAGCATATAGCATAGGAATTAAAGACGAAGAAACGAAGATTTGCGGAGTATCATTCTCTTAGATTGTGTATTCATAAATAAACACTCACCAACAATTGAATACAAGTAAACAAATTACCTACAAACATTTAAGCTCAGAAAGCTAGCCTTCGAGATGTCTTCTACGTCTAACTCTCCTACGTTATTTAATTTACAAGCTCTCTATCTTGCAAAGCTCGCTCCATCAGCTTTGTGTACGAAGTGTGAATGCGTTCTAGTAGTTATGGCATGATAATAACGTGCTTCAACCGTACTCTAAAGCAGACTTTATGTGTAACTATTTACTATTATACTATGTGTTACTTTATGAGTGGGGTTCGGTCTAAAAAATAGTTTTTGATGATTTTTCTTACGTTAGAATCAATCTTATGTTAGGATTTGATCCTAGGGGAACGTGTGGGTTTAATGTAAAATAAAGCGAACCATGAAATCTTAACTCAATTTGCATTCTTTAACATATTATTACAACTACTGTCACAGAGTCGTGCACTCGTGGTGATTTGATGCTAGTGAAGTTCTCGGGTATGGCATCCTTCAACTTCTTTTCCAAGACGATTAAATCGATGCCATCTTTCTGACGCAGCCTTAGAACTCTGGAAAATCAGCTGTACTCATTAAGTGAAACGTTGAGTATTTGTTCGAAAATTGGGTGAATATAAGAAGGGTCGTAGCTTAAACTTTGGATCCGAAAGACCCCATTTTTAGCTTCAGTATTGTGCATCTAACATGACGAACAGTATACTATTGCCCATAGAAATCGATAGAAAACCAAAAAAAGTTTCAAGCTTTTGCATTAAGTCCAATATCAACCCTTCATGGGAGAAGGGGGCACATACGCGAACATATAGATGATATATAAGTTGGATAGTTGGTAAGGCAATTTATCAACGAGAGCGAAATTCAATATTGCTAGTATCTATTCGAAGAAAACAATGAGGCCTACTATAGAAGCTATCCATGTAACTAGTATTCATCGAGAACGCGTTGTACAGAGAAAAAAGGAGTACTCAAAACAAGGCTCCAAACGATTATCCTGGCTCAACGTTATCCTGAAGTAAGGTGTGTCCTACAGGTGCTAGGAAAGAATGAAGTTTGTGAAGACCTGAGGAGGAAACGTAAATTTGTTGCTACCTTCAGGGAATTTTTATGACTTAAGATCTGATCGACTAGTTTGGTTCGACATGAAAGCAAACTATCACCACAAAGTACGACTTAGTGACTTTTCGATGTTTCATGAATGGAGTTGATGCAGTTCCGCGGGAAGGACTACACATCCACCTTTGACCTTATTGTACCACGCGCTTACAACTTAAGGAATAAATCATTCAGTTGCAAAGTTGGTCGAAAAATCATTTAAAATCACCAAATATTTACGAATCGCAACAGAAATATAAACAACGATAAAGTGAATAGCCAATTCGCACAGTAAGTGCATTGCAGGGTCAAAGTTCAATCCAAGGAATGTAGACTTAATTCTACTCAAATAGAAGAAGAAGACGGCGCTGCTTAACAGTTCAGGATCTGATAATCACGGTCTCCAGTCAGCATATATTTTCACGGCATCAGGGATTATGCCTACTCTTAAGTGTGACAGATACGATAGCATGCTTTACTTTTTGGCGACAGAAAAGATGAGCTTCCTGTAGATAATATAATTGCGACAAATACAGGATGTGTATTTATTTCAAAATAATGCCTCCATCATTTCCAGCTAAAAATATCTAAAGGTGCCTGCCAGCAACTAACTTGCAGTAATATAAAAAAATCCTTCATGCTAGGCTATCTGCGTGACATTGATGGCTTTTTTTGGGTTGTCTAGAGTCTTTGCACCACTATTGGTTCCAAACTCAGTGCGTGAATAGCCTTCATGTAAGGGTTTCATGTTGATTATCAAATGATAAAATCTATCAAATTTAATGCCTTAAATTAGAACAAGATAACTTTTTCTTAAAAGTTTTTGATATATAATCAAAGTCACCATGTTAATGTATACTTATATTTCGTATTCATACAAATTTTGATGTCGATTAGTGCACATAAAAGTAGTTTACTTGAGTGGATTCACGAAGATACACAAAGTCACGGATGTATGGGCAAAAACTTGTTCAAATTCGCAAAAATAATAAAATTTTACCGACTTCATGTCGACGTTCATCATTTTCTTCGGTCATTTATGGAAGGTAACAATATGAGCCAAGTTAAACGTTATGATACTCACACTCATAAAAAATATTTTATTATAACCCCTTAACTACCCTTTGAAATTTATAAACTAAATATAAACTGTTTATAAATTTATAAATTTATAAACATTGCTGTATGTAAATCAGATAAAGTAATTAAACCGCACTGTATCAAGAAATGACGGTTGATGTATTCAATATCCACTGCAAAAATTTTACAGACTGAAAAACAGAGCAGATTGAGTCAGAACCAAGGTGCCTTTTTCCACAGGCATCTTACAAATGCAATGTGAATATTCAAGATTGTGTTTTATCACGTTAGACGTGATATAAAAGCAGAAACAATACTCCCACCACGCGTCTGACAGAAAGAGATAGAGTGTGCAATAGTAGATGCATATTTCTGTTGCCATTTTCATTCATACCTGAGAGAGTCAACCAAAATGAAGAGAAAATATTAATCAATATATTGGGTCTATAACTTAATTCGTGCGGTTTGCTAAGAGATGGCGTAAATTGTATAATATTTTACATCGTTCCAATATTCCAAACCTGCGTTGGAAAGCTACTGTCATTGTACGTCTTTTCAGTGTATGTCATTTATTTAAAGTGTTAACAACAATAATTTTTTTTCACTCAAATATGTCGAACTTTGTTCCTGAAAAAGTGTTTTTGTGGGGAATTCTTCTTCATTACTTTAATATGAAGAAAACTGCTGCGGATAGTCATCGTAATTTGGTGGAAGTTTATGGTGAACATGCTCTAGCTCAGCAAACCTGCCAAAAGTAGTTTTCACGATTTAAAAGTGGTGATTTTGGCTTGGAAGACGATGTACGTCGTGGGCAGCCAAAAAAGTTTGAAGATGAAGAACTGCAAGCATCACTCGATGAAGATTGTTGGCAAACACAAGAAGAGCTCGCAGAATCTTTGGGTGTCACTCAAGCAGCCATTTCAAAACGTTTAAAAGCAGCTGAATATATTCAAAAGCAAGGGAATCGGGTTCCACATGAACTCAAGCCGAGAGACGTCGAAAGGCGGTTTTGCATGTCCGAAATGCTGCTGGAAGACCACAAAAAGAAGTCATTTTGCATTGGATAGTTACTGGTGATGAAAAGTGGATCCATTACGACAACTCCAAGTGCAAAAAATCATATGTGAAATCCGGCCAACCAGTCAAATCAACGGCAAAGCCGAATATCCATGGCGCGAAGGTAATGCTCTATATTTGGTGGGATCAGAAGGGTGTGCTGTATTTTGAGCTGCTAAAACCGGGTGAAACCATCAATGGAGCACGCTACCGAACACAATTAATCCGTTTGAAGAGAGCAGTAGCCGAAAAACGTTCGGAATATGCGACCAGACACGAGGCAATAATTTTCCATCATGACAACGCTCAGCCCCACGTTGATTTTCTGGTTAAGAACTATTTGGAAAATAGTGGATGGCAAGTTTTACTCCACCCGCCTTATAGCGCAGACCTTGCTCCTTCTGACTACCATTTGTTCCGATCGATGCAGAACGATCTCACTGGAATACGGTTCACATCAGAGCAGGATATCAAAAATTGGCTTGATTCATTCTTGGGTGCCAAGCCGGCGCAGTTCTTTTGAGGTGCGATCCGCAAATTGCCAGAAAGATGGGAAAAGGTCATAGCTTCAGATGGGCAATACTTTGAATAATACTTTTGTACATGTTTTTCTTAAATAAACGTTCAAATTTTGAAAAAAAATATATCCCTCGCGGTGTTGTAGCGGAATGTCGAAGTATCGCGCTCCGCTCCCTCTTCCTTTTCCCAAAGAAGAGTGTCTATTAGATGAAAATGCAATAGCACGGGCAGTGATTTTCCCCGCAAGAACCCCGGTGGACTCAATGCACCCAGCTTCGTAAGCCAACCTGGGAGATCCAAAGATTACTGACAAATGGATGACGAAGACCGCGGTGTCTATGGTTTGCAGCAAAAATATTGTCTATAAATAACTTTTTAATCACTTTATAACTAAAGTGAAGATCAAAGTTTGGTTTGGTTTTTGAAAACCCCAGTTTATAACATTTAGATATGAATTTTTTTTTTATTAGCCTATGGGCTGGACGTTGAAAAAGTATGATTAGTCCTCCAATGATAATGAAGTCGCAGTTAAGGTCAAACCAGTTAAGGTCTAACCAAAAAGTTGGCTATTCACTATGGAGCGCTCGAGAGGATTCATAGAGATTTTGCTACCTCCAGAAACTAAGTAGAAGAAGCTAAGTTGAGAGAATTTTGTTTACTAACCATTCTGGAGAAATGAGACCAGGGGTTGTAACTCATTATCAAAAAATGTTGACCGGCAGCGTCCAAAATGGTTTGTTAGACACAAATCCAGATCCAGTCCGTAAAAGTCTATAAGTTTATCGGTCGAACACGCTTGAACCCCGATCTTGACAGATGACTGGAAAACCAGACAGAGTTGGCTACTAATGCTAAACGCACCCTTTCACACTTCCCAATATCCTTTGGGAAATTAAAACTCCAAGGCATGCACAATGACGCTGGTTGTATGATAATTATGAAAGTTGTTTGATTGTTCCATTGACTACACCCAAACTTGACTCGTTTTACTCATTAATTGCTCTGTACTATGCTATGTATTGCTATGTACCCTCTAACCCCTTTCTATCTCTCTATCTCTCCCTCTATCTCTTTCTAATAACTTTGTATTATCTCTTCGTAATATTTTTGTATACATTTTTGTTTCAAATCTTTTTAAAAATGTCAAGTGAACGCCTTATGAAGATATTAGTACACTCTCATCCTTCGAAGCTTGCTACAATCATGAAGTTGCTGTTCCTGTATAAATTTTGGAAGCTAATGATCCTTAATACCATTAGATTAAATTAGGAACAATTTATTAACAGCCTTGGAAAAATTATTCAAAAATTTAACCGATTACAACCTGCCAGGCGCCCGATTTCGATTTGTAGCAGTGAAAGGTTCGAAAAACAAAACAAAAGGTTTATGATAATTTATTGTCCAAGGAAGAAACGTTCAATTTTCTTCTTGTTTCCTCTCTACTATTTTTCGATTGTAAAATTACTTCTTGCAAAGACACTTCTGGAACAACCACGACTGTACCATTTTTATAAACCAATTTATCTTCTGTGTTAACATGAACATTCGAAAATACACTAATAAAATCGTTTTATTGTAAATTAATAAACGTTTATGCATACAAAAGTACGAAATAAACATCGACATTGTGAGTAAATTGAAGAAGTACTAAGGATACGAGCTGTTACTACATTAAACAGCTACGATAATAATATAATCGAATGAGAAATAAGGATCAGGTTGGAACCTGAAGTGCCTTTTAGCTCGACGCCAAAAGAAAAACGAAATTTCCTCTACGTGATATTTTCGAATGAAGGAAATAAGGCAAACAGAAGGAAGGATGGATGTTGAGCATTCTTCAACAAACGAGAATCAAGGAGACGAGGTGTCGGTTTTAACGGTCGCCGGTAAATCCAAAGATGGCTTTAGATTGTTGGATAACAAATCGAAAGATATGAAGAAGGAGGCTCAAACGTTCTCACGTATTCTCGGGTATTATCGCAGTATTCTGTCTGAATACCATTTTTGAATTGAGTATCGAAATGGTTCGTATTTGGATGCTTGTGTATTCGCAATACAAATTGAACAAACATGGAATTGAATACTCTTTTAAGGAATTCAGTCGTATACAGATAATAAAGTTAGCTCGTAAACATTTTATAGGCTGAAATTAAAGGTATTTAATGAATGTATTGTTCTTTATCTTCTGAGTCATAAATTGATTTTTTAATATTATTTGAAAATTTCACTGAGAGAAACGAAAAACAATTCGAAGGAATAGGTCAACAAAATATCAAAAATGTGTTTGCAAATTCCATAAAATATCGACTTCTGCTTCTAATTTCTATTTTTAAAAAAATATTCTCTACGAATCATGTAAATGTGAACTTCCTTCAATCCTCCATTAATGCAATCTGTAACTACCAGTTAAACATCAAGGTTATAATATATTACAATTACACATACGAGCTCATTGAAATTGAAGGACGAACACAACGTAATCGCAGGATGCCCTGAACGTCATCCTAAAATACTACCAAACATGCACAAACACTAACAAACTGAAGAATATTTATGCAAGAATTGACTTGTTAATTAGCTTTCGCGATAATTTACTTTTCGACACGTACTATAAGTACGAAATCTTCAAATTTTAAGACATGTGCAGTTTTCCACGTAATTATAACAGATCAGGCGAACCTCACAATGAGAACAAGTTCCACACAACGGATAAGAGCAGATAAGTATTCTTGAAAGTAACAAGTTTAATATGTGCAAGCATATTCTGCAAAAGGATAACTATCTTTTGCTGTTTTTGCTCGTGCTCAGTGAGCAATCACGTTCTTGTAAAGATCTGAAGAGGATATGCTAAATGGAAAATTTTGCATATGTACTTGTCTACATTCGTATGAGTACGCACTCAAGCTAATTATATTCGAAGGAAGAATATTGTGAGACAAAAAAAACGAAAACGACATGGAAGTAAGGATGATTATCAAAAATGGACACAAAATACCTTCTGTTGTTTTTTGATGAAATTGTGTTTCAATGAAAATTCTAAACTATTGAACATTAATTTTTAAATCTTTTTATATTTTTTTAAATCTTTGAAATTTAAATCGTCCTTGTTGGTGTATATAGAGTAACATTAATTTAACTTGAATTTAAGGAGCTCATTCTACGCCGCTCAAAGTAATAGTTTTTTGACCCTTTTCGAAACCAAAAATTACTAGGATGGCTACTATTACTATAACTTTTATAAAATACTCCTCTAGGACTTCATAGCAAGCCGAGACCTGACTTGTGCTGTCACGCCTCAGATGATAACATTCGATCGCGATGAAATAAAGTAATGGACGTGATTTGTGGAATAATTTAAAGTTTTATTTTTCAGTTCAACGCTTAAGCAACGTCTCAGTTTAAGCTTAGAAGTTTGAAGACCTGGGCAAGTTTAAAATAGCAGACGAATCCGCATGGCTAACCGTACGATAATTATTAAGGCAAGCAAAAATGAGAAGTCCTACAGTCAAAATTCAATACTCTACAAATTTTCAATGGATTAAACCCACAATGAAATATCAACCCCTCCTACTTTAATGCGTTTCCCACATTATTTGCAAAAAGGTATTGATGCCGCCCATCATTACAATGATTTTTGATTCAAATACACATCCCCGACTGTATTTTTTGCTCAAGGACCTTGCATTTATGGCTCCGAAAGATTGTCTTGTAATTCTTTAGTAGGAAGTAGTCACTTAGTAGCTTATTGGCGAGTGTATGGCTAACTTAATCGAAGATAGTTTTTTTTTACTGTGGATGCTTCGTAATATGTCTCATGTGAACTTATGCATTGTTCTCTAAGAAAAAGATTAAGGTGTTGCTCCTTCTCGCTCCAAAAATGGCTTTGGCCACTTTTTAGGAGTGGTTTATAGTGCAAAATAAGTACTAAGACAATAAACAACAAATCGAACCGACGAACCGAAGAAGCGTGAGCTATGAGCTATACATGATATAAAAGGATCGATAAACTCGTGATCATTTTGAAGTTTCTTGACGATGAGCCCAAGTTTCTTCATCAACACTGTCCTTTTGCCTTTTACTACAATGAATCCTATTTTGCCTGGCTCTCATTTATGATATATTATGATATGGCTTGAAATGGAGACGTTGCACAGACTCTAAATTCAATTTTGCCTTCAGGACCCCAACATTTTCGTTTCAATAGCTAGTTCAGTCATGTATAAATTGTTATTCAAAACATCTTCAATCAAAAATTTACTGCTGTCCTATAGATCTTTTTAGACCTTAGTTTTGAAGTTATTTTATTTTTCTAATGATTCGCATTCGATAGGGGTTTATGGGAGCCTACATCGTCGGGGCTATTAAGCTGAGTTCCTAGATCTCGTCATGAAGCCATGGCCAAAATTATGTCACCACAGGTGTTGACCTAGGCTTACATACACTATAACCATAACATACCATTCAGTAATTTGAATCAATACGTTCCTCAAATAGCAATTGGATATTGTTCCGTGACTGACCGATCCTCACAACAATTTTACAATGCAACAAGAAAACTTATGCGTTGTTTAATTCATTTTTGACATAAGTGAACTAGTTGAACTATGGTGATACGCAAGTTTTGACAAAGTGGCATAAAAAATATTTCGTAATATGTTAACCATCATAATATCAGGTCTCGTTTTGTTTCAAGCTGTTGGATCACCCTCTAGTAAAAAAGCAGGAGGATCACTTTTTGCACGATAAGTTATCCTCAAATCCAATATTCAAATCCAATATGGTTCCGTTTAGCAACCGATCCAAGCATCAGAACAATTAGAATATAGGAGGAGAGCACTTTTGATTTCTTCATGAAATCCTATCAAAGCCTATTCCATCTTCTGCAGGCGAAATATTATGGCGAGCGTCGTCTTTCACTCCTAGTCAAAATCTTCAGAGACACAAGATTTGGTAGTCTTGTCCAGGTAAGACTGAAATCACCCATATCCGATCAAAAGCGGAGTCAGGTAATAGTCAATCGTACCATACCCTCGACTTAGCCACGGTCTCAGGTGCAGGAAAACGCTTCGCCTTGTGCAATTTACCCAAGAGTACTGCCAATTGTGAGAGAAACCACGCTCCACGGTAAGGAAGACGATTTTGGTACACTTCTTTCCTAAGAGCATCGCTCCATTTTGCCACTCCGTATAGTGGCACTGACTCTGTGGTAATCATCAAAGGGCACTTTCTTGATGACCTGGGTCCTCGTGCCTTGGCCATAGGTTGACTCAGAGCCGTCACATCTGAAGCAGTCTTCTCAGCCGTTGCTCCGCTTTACCCGAGGTACTTAGCTGATAGCTTCCATTCGATAAGTACTTCACCAACACTAACTTTATTCTCGAGATTATCTTTCTTGTCAAAATGACCACTCAAGTTTTCTTCAGTGCTAAACTAAACCCGCGAGTAATCATCTAATCCCTTAATCGACGCGTTAGCATACCTTCTCCAAGTTGCGCTTGTTCAAAGTTTGGTTCAGTTTTTAGAGTCACAACATTAGCCGAATAGCCAGTCAAACCTGCTTATAAGGCATCTCAAATATCAGTAGTCTATCGTAAGACAAGTTTGACATATTTGCAGCAATGATAGATTCCTCGGCAACCCCTTATGTAACATCCCTCCTTTGTTGGATCTTAGCCGTGTCATGAAGCAGGTCCAGGTACTCGATATAGTTCCTCAGAAGTCGCGTGAGATAGTCCGGAACTTGAAAAAGGTTTTTCGATGTATACAGAATACCCAAACACATAGTGAAGTGGAAGGCGTTTACAGCGTCGAGTGTCATCAAAACAAAGATTTGTTGTTTGATGTGTTTGTTTGCATTTGCCTTCTAAACCAGGAGCACCACCTGAACTATCGCATCGATAGTGGAGTAATCTGCCCTAAGATCGTACTGCCGAGGAGACAGGTCCCCAGCAGCACGAATAGCGTTAGTGATTTTTCCCTTGATGGCTTACTCTAGCGCTTTCCAAGCGGTAGCATACATGACGAAAATTAAGCCGATAGCGTTTCGAGAAGTCGCTTTCCTTGCTTTTCAGTACGAAGGTTCTACGTTCCGGAAAAAAACCCTTCTCGTAAGGAGGTAATATATGTACTGATCAGCAAGCCAAGACAATGATGATAGGCGAACTGCGTAACCTCAGCTGGCAGTTTGCAAAGGTATTTCTTGAAAGACTTACATGCTTAAACTCAGTGGGAAGCCCCATCACTGCTCCGTGCCCGTTGAGCTTCACGGCGAAGCTTGTGACACTTTCTTCGCTTTCCAGCGATTGCAGTCGATCATCAGTGCAGTAGTGTGCACTTTCGAGCTCTTCGATCACTTGCGAATCCTCCAACAGTGGCAAGCTTGCCGGTAAAGCCATAAGAAACCTCTTGACCTCTTGACACCCCCTCCTATTTTCCACCAGATTGTAGAAAGCCGAGCGAATGTACGTCGTAAGACAGAATCACGGACTTCAAGCAGAATATATAGACGGTTATTGACTGGGAAGTCCTATATAATAGAGTATAATCTCCAATCGTGGACCTTACATATTAGGGAAATCAGCAGCATAGTTCCTGCGCAACACATATGATAGACCTACATACTTCGGCCTATTTACAATGGTATGCACGACAAGCGCTGTTTTACAGGGTGGGCACTTTGTTTCGGCTATAAAAAAAAGACTAATGGTTATTCTTCCAAACCTTTTTTTTTATTGGAAAGCTTGAACTTTGTTATTTATGAATGAAAAACGATATCGTTCATATGACTGCCACGACTGGCTTTACAGTACGCCATTCGGTCAACTCAATTTTCAAGCACTTTTTCGATTGTTTCGGCTCGAATTTCATTAATGGCAACTTCGATTTAGTGTTTCAAGGCATCAATCGTCTCTGGATGATTAGCGTAACACTTGTCCTTGACACACCAAACCGTAACTCTTTGTGGGTGCATTTGCTTCTCAATGGTGACGTATGGATTTTCCGACCCCCAGATGCGACAATTTTGCCTATTGACAAAGCCTCCGAGGTGAAAATGGGCTTCATCTGAAAAGACGATTTTTCGGTGAAAATGCTCATCTTCGGCCAAACGATCTTCTGCCCATTGGGCGAACCGAAAACGCAACGGATGGTCATTATGCTTAAGTTCTTGGACTAATTGAACTTTGTAAGCCTTCATACTGAGGTCTTTATGCAAAATTCTCCTCAGGGAGGTGCGTGAAATGTTCAATTCGTGAGAACGATGACTAGTTGAAGTTGATGGATGTTCACGGACATTTTCGGCTACAGCAACAATGATTTCGGCTGTGCGCACTGCACGAGAACAGGAACGTGTTGTTTTGTCCACAAACGATCCAGTTTCTTGACCACGATTCACAAATTGATCCAAAAACTGCCTTGAAGGCCACTCATTTTTATGGAAATTTTTTTTCAAATTTTTTACAGTTTGCACTGAAGACTCACCACTTTGGAAGTAAGTTTTCAATATTTCCCAATTCTGTTCAAGCGTATACCATCCCATTTCATAAATGTCAAACCTTTAACTAAATTATGAACACAAATTGAATGACATTTGAGCTGTCATTCTCTAAATAAACAGTAGTTCAAAATGCAAACGTTAGATGGCCCACCCTGTAGTTCCGCCATTTCTAGGACTCATTTTTCGCATGGATACGTTTGATGCATGACCCATTCAATAGCTTACTATGCTTCCTGTCAAGAATCACTTTAATGACATATTTAAATGACCCAAAAAGACCCATATCAGTCTTATTGAGAAATTAACATTGACTTTTTATCTCTTCGCTCACCCATGGTGCTTGCCACTTAAATAGCTTTAAAACTAAACACTTTTGAACTTTGAACTAGTTCAAATTCAAGAGCATTTCAAAACAAATTCAGGATGCATTTCTTCTTATTTTTCTTATCGTTAACGTCATTCTAATAATGGAAGTATTGTTTTGTCCTTGGAACATTCCGTATCTCTGTAACTTTCTTTGATTCGTCCATGTACTTTTTTTTATCTCGAATGGAGTTAAAAAAATATCGATGATTGTATCCGGTCGGAAAAGTTCGTAGATGAAATCCAAAATAAGTCCAAAGACAGAAAACCGTATCTGAATCAATTCAATAAAATTTTTAATTTCTTTTTGACGATGAAAACTATGAAGCAAGGCGAAACAAAAAAAATGGACAATGATCGTGGTCACCCTTGCCAAGTGATCACTTGGTAGGATGTTGGCCTCATTTCCAACAATGAGGGGCCAAGGGGTTTCCAGACATGAGGTTAAAAAACCTCATGTCTGGAAACCCCTTTGGTACCATTTGGTACCAACAGTATCATAGGTGTGAAACTTAGGACCGATGCTGGTCTGCGCTGTTCCCATGCCGTGAATCCCAGTCTTTATAATTACAATGTATATTCCCAAAAATATTTTCAAATCTGTTCTGCCCACAATTCCTCAATGCCAGAATATTTACTTGGAGCTTCAAGAGACTCCATGTTTGCTTATAGGTTTATAGGTTTAGTTTTATTACAACAGCAAGGGGCGTGTGTTAGACATCAAAGGGATATAAGGAGACTTATGTCAGAGTCTCAGAGGACGTCGCATGTCATTGTAAAGGTATATCCAAGTTTCACTACCACTAGTTTGTGGTTCTTACTAATGATTTTTTGAAAATTTGCATTTAATGCACTATTAAATGTTAAATTTTGAAAACAATATCTAATATTCAAACTCCACAACTGCCAATCATAGTGAACTCGATCAATCTCAACTCGATTTTGCCAACTCGTCTGCTACTTATATGATGTTTCAGAATCTTTAATATCCGTTTTCGTCAGATTTACTTTAATTTTGAATCAGTACTATGTCCTGTCCAGTCAAAAGCGTTTCTAAATCAGTTAATTCAGATTGTGGCGTTCCAAAGAATAAGATTGACAAGTTGACAAGCGGAGGGTATGCTCCATTAGCGAAACTTGAAACCAGGAGTTCAAAACCTCCAAAACCAATCAATCAGTCAAATCTATGTGTATGAAGCAAATAAATACACTTCTGCTAACGATATTATGCATACTAACAACTCTAAATTAATTTTGCTGTCATGTTATGTAAAGTAGTCGTAATTAATAACATAAACTAAACGTCCTTAGTCCAGGTGATGTGACTGCAATGAAGTTTTCCGGGAAGATTATTCCGGATGAGAGGTAACTTAATGAGCTTTGTTGCACCCAACACCGCATGAATTAATTTTGTTTCCAATACTATTCAAAGGATTCTCCGGTTCGCCATGCAAACCAGGCACTCAGCATCTTGGTGCACTCGTATATGCATGTGCATGTTCGTCCTGGGGAGTCAAATTTATGTGCAATGACTAAATTATTCATTTCGGTATGATAAAATCTAGAATCCTTGCTTGCTGCACAAACTTCTCTACTTGCCGTTGAAAATGTCACCGAATCATTGAATCGTCCTACATATCCCTCTGATGGTTATCCCGCCGCTTGGGTATAAGGATCTTTGTTGTATGCGCATTGAATGCGATACAGTTTGATATCACACTTTAATCAGAAAGTTTTAATTAAAATTTGCTTGCGAGGTGATGCACAAGAAAAAGCTTTGATGTTTAAACTGCAGAAAGAATGTTTTGTGTCGGAATCGGCGGGGGATAAACTTTAAATGAGAAATAAGAGAATTGTCCTTTTTCCTCAGCGTCGGATTTCGCCAGGCAAATTGTGTTGCATTTGTTCGCTTATCTTTTGACTCGGATGATTAAATTTTTATGCCACAGAATTGAGTGTAATGTGATAGCGAGCCTTTTGAGTTTAATTTTACAAAGATGAGATTTATGTTAAGCGATATTCGCTCCCAGGAATCGTTGGGTTGGTTACCGTGGTATAAATTGCAACTTTTAAAGTTTATATTAGAATTGATGTAGATAATGTGTTTGTGACCTATAATGATATTGGATGATAAAGCATTCTAAGGAAAAGTAAATATCTATGCGCCGACATTTGAAAAAAGGATGACTTACAAATGTTTGTGTTCTTATTGTTGTAATACTTGAGTTCTTTTGACAACAATCACAACATTTTTTTGAAAAATTATTTTTGCCGTAGTTGAATTTTAAATTGTTGGGATCTATTTGCTGTAGTTGATTTCAATGAATAATTTATATTGAATTTTCTTGAAGCTGCAGATTTTCGGGGCTGCGTCATATCCAAATATTTTGGAAATCTGTGTCTTCATTTCTAAGTAATTCATTGATAAAAGTTAGAAGCAAGCCCTTATATAACTATCCAAATATACCTTAATTAACCCTTTTAGCAAGAAGGAATGTTCAAAAATAGGAGAGTATAAATTACTTTCATTAACAGCTATTCAGTGAGCATACCTCGGTCTAACCATTGTTGTAGCTATTTGAAGAGTGATGAATAGGCGTTACTTTGATCTTGGTTCATCCTGTTAGTTTTGGACACTTCGCATATCTTCAAGCTATCTTTGACGTTCAATCCTTGGCACGGTGTTATCTGTTTGACCACTATTCGATCTTCCGTCGTGATTTTGTGTCCTATCTTCACAATATGCTTTATCAGTGTTAATGTGATCTCCTGTGTGGGTTTTTTGCTTTTTTAATGCGTTCTCTGCTTCCCTAAGGTGCTCTTTGTAACATATGATGGTTAGAAGTCGAGTTTATCCTAGGTCAGATTTGTTACATTCAGATCAGGTGACTTTATACACCCTACTTTGTTCCTTTTGACGAATCAGGTCTTCAACCGACTTGACTTGGCTTTTGAGTAGAAGTTTTCCGCTCGTAGGTATTAATTGTGTTTCTATTGCCTTCACTAGATTTATTTTAATTCTCTAAAACTCTGTTCCTGCTCCTTTTGTAGAGTACAGCTGACCGCCTCTCTTTTTGTAGCTGAACTTTGGCCCTTTCTTTAAAGCACTGTCGTCAAAGGCTGCAGCTCTATCTGTCTATCCTTTTTCACTATTATCTTCTTGATAGTATTCCTGTTGTAAGCCTTGATTTTTGCTGTCTGCTTAAACTTTTTTATATGTAGACCATTGATCCCACCGATCAATAAAGGATACCAAACAGTGACTTCCTCCGGATGTAACGATCACCGACCCCCTCACGGTTACCCGTCTTGACGTGGCGAGGGGGCCCACTAACTCCAATGAAGCCAGCGGCTACACTGCAGGAGACCTTAGGATCCAACCTAGCAGGTAGGCAAAGGGCGAGAAGTGAAGCGAAGAGGTAACCAAATTTTAAAAATATGGATGTATAAGCAGAAGAAGTACCCTCAGTACCCGGCATACGAGGGGGAGAAATCTTCGGGGACCGGACAACTGACATGACGGCACCAAGCACCAGTTGTCCAGAGCTATTGGGCCAGAAATGTACGCTGAGGGAGCAGCGGGTGCATTTGACGAGTGACTGCAACAAAACAAGCGCAATGGCAGCTACCACTCCCCACTGAGAAGACGGGAACATCAGCCAGAACGCTAAGAAGAAAGGCGGAAAGGAAACTGAAGCGTCAAAACACAATCGGGGAGAAGAGCTTCCCAACGAACCCTGGCACCAGCCAAAAAGTGGTAGCCAACCAAGGGAAACCTGGGAAACTGGCTGCTGCTGCGAAAGAAGCTGTACCACCAACCGCAAAGGAAAAAGTTGAAAGAGGACTTAAGCAGATGAGATCGGATGACAGCAACCAAGGCACTGGTAAAAAGGGACGGATGGTGAGCCCCGAACCTCAAACCCTGGCGAGGAAGTCCTATCGGTAGTGGTGATAGACTACCTCAATGAAACTGGCAAGATCCAAGAGGATCAACTTGCGAAGCTGCAAACCGCCCTGAAGAAGGACTTTTTCAAGCACCTACGCAGCAAACCAGAAAAAATCCCAACATTCAGAGGAATGAAACCGACAGCAGGCCATCTGACTGTAACCTGTAGCGACGTGCTGTCTCTAGAATATCTAAAAACTGCAGTTGCCAAGGTAAACACCACCCTGAACGAAGAGTTTAGAGTCGTCCCCATAAAGGAGGTACCGCGGTTATGCACCGTCAAGGTATTTTTACCCGAAACGGAGCGGAAGCCCCAGGAAGCCTTCGAGACGCTTAAACTACAGAATACGGGGTATGAAACGGAAAGGTGGCATCTCTTCGCGGAGAAAGAAGTCGCCAACAAAGGCATGGTCCTGGTACTGGGCATGCGAAAAGAAGACGTCAACACTCTAAGGGACAAAAACGGACAACTGAGTTTTGGCTTCACCCAGGTGACTGCCAAAGGAAAGGCGACCGAGCCCCAATGCTGATGACCCAAGCAAATCTGCACCACAGCAGGGTGGCAACAGCCAACCTGCTTAAACATCTAGCAGATGGGAACACCGACATAGCACTGATACAAGAGCCTTACCAACTTAATGGAAAGATACTTGGAATCAGTGCAAAACAATTCAAAATCTTTGCGACAAGCGGGGTAAATAAAATCCGTAGTTGCATCATATGTCGGAAAGAAATTAATTTAATTTTTTTACCACAGTTCAGCAACATGGACGTTACATCAGCAGTGTTCTACGGAAGGGACGGGCACGTAACGCTAGCCTCGGCATATCTACCATTTGATGCTTCGATGCCGACCACTGAATTCCGCACCCAATCGGAGCATATACGGGGGAAGCGAGCCATCATCGGATGCTATGCGAACGCGCAACACGAACTCTGGGGAAGCACCAAGTGCAACGAAAGAGGTGAGCAGTTAGTCAATTACTTAATAACTACTAACCTCAACTTAGCAAATAAGGGTAACACACCGACCTTTATTACGAAAAATGTAGCGGAAGTGATTGACGTCACTCTAATCACAACAGAGGCATTGGCGGACCTGCACGGCTGGAGAGTATGTGACTCACCTAGCCTCTCGGACCACCAATGGATCACCTTTCAAGTGAGAAGAGGCGAGAAGACCCCATTGGTCTTCAGCAATCCTAGGAAAGCGGATTGGGACGGCTACACCAACACTACTAAAAGATATATAGGTTCGCATCAGTCGAACCCATTGAGAAGTCGAAAGGACATCGACATTGAAGTGAGATATATCACAAGTATACTGGTCGATAGTTGTCCAACCACTACCGTGAATATGTCCAACTACTACCGTCAAACAAAAAAAGGTAAGCTAATATGGAACAAAGAACTGGAAGGGATCAGAAAAAATACTCAAATATTATTCAGAATAGCTCGCCTCACAAACCGAGATACGGATTGGGAGCACTATAAACGAAATCTGAAAATTTTTAAAACAGCTGTAAGAAGAGAGAAAAGGAAATCCCGGAATCTTTTTTCAGCAATATTGAGGGAGGAAACGAGACATCTAGGCTAAACAGGGCTCTGAAAAGAGAACCACATGTGGACACGCTGCTCCAAAAGGAGGACGGATCGTGGACAACAAATAGCATAGAACGTCTTAAGTTCCTACTAAACCAACACTTACAAATCACCAGGAACCGATAAAGTGTATCCGATCATGCTCATGAAAGCGGATATCACAATAATACGGGTTTTGGTGAAAATATGTAGAGCCTCCATTTCCAAAGGCTATATTCCTCTGGACTGGAGAGAAGCAAAAGTAGTTTTCATACCCAAGCCAGCAAAAGCTAGCCACAACAAAGCAACGGATTACCGACCTATCAGCTTAACGTCTTTCATGTTGAAAACCCTGGAACGCCTGATAGATGGGTACATTAAAAGCACCGTGAACATAACGGGGCTTTGCCCAACTAACACGCATACCTCCCCGGGGCGCTCAACAGAGATGGCACTACACGAAGTCGTTAGCAGAATCCATGGGAACCTTGCCATCAAAGATTACACCTTGGCGGCCTTCATTGATATCGAGGGAGCTTTCAACAATGTAAAAACTGAGAGCATAGTAGCAAATGGATGACGGAACTACTAGCTAAAAGGAAGATTACAGCCGAGTAAAACGACGTAACCTTGAATAAATGGACTAACAGGGGTACACCACAAGGTAGCATAGTATCACCACTTGCCTGGGTACTCACAGTTAACCAAATAGTGGAAGACATCAACGGGAAGAGAAAGAAACCATGTCAGAATTGATGCAGACCGCACTCTCACATCTTTTTGAGTGGGCGAAACTAAACGGACTGCGCATCAATGCCGACAAAACGGAAATTATGCTTTGCACAAAGCGCCGTAAACCGGAGACATTTTCACCCCCGACCATTGACGGAAAACATATCAGTTTAGTAAACACGGTGAAATACTTAGGAGTAACCTTGGACACTAAACTAACTTGGATTCCACACATAGGAGCAGTTAGACGGAGAGCTACAGCGGCGCTCTTCACAATGAAAACACTAGTGGGGAAAACCTGGGAAATAAAACCCAAAATTGCCCACTGGATCTACACAACAGTAGTGAGGCCTATAACCATCTACGGGGCATTGGTTTGGTGGCAGGTACTACAAAAGAAAACCATTGCAAAGAGCTAGAAAAAATCCAGCGAATGGCCTGCCTTGGCATCACAAGTGCCATTAGGACTACGCCAACTGCTGCAATGGAGATAATGCTTAATCTCATGCCACATGCCATGCGACCAATTCATCTTCAGAGAGGCATCATTGAAATCCACATATGGGTTATCTAACCACAATCAAACGGGGCACGTATGCATTTTGAAAAAAATGGAGAGAATGGTCCCGTCAAGTGAAAGGGAGCTGGATAGAATTCAACCAAAATTGGACCCAACAATTCCATACAAAATCAACATTTCGATCAGAGAAGCGTGGAAAACGGTGGATTTCACATCTGGAAGTGAGATCATGATCTACACCGATGGTTCCAAAACGGACGAGGGAAGCGGCGCTGGAATCTTTTTCCCAGATCACTCGCAACTCAACCGAAGTTATAAACCATATCACAGTTTTCCAGTCGGAAGTGTTTGCAATAAAAGCGGCTATATTAGCGGCAACAAACAACCTTGATGGAGGTAGACAAATACTCTCGGACAGTAAGTCGGCACTGCGGGCGCTTGCTTCTAACCACGTAGTTTCACAACTGGTGCAGGATTGTAGGCAGGCTTTCAAAACCACAACAAACCGAGTAAATGTAAAACTGGCATGGGTCCCTTGACACAGTGGTGTAGAGGGAAACGAAAGAGCCGATGAACTAGCGAGAGCTGGATCAGCCGACCAAAACGCCACTATAATAGACACAATCAAAGTGCCACTAGCAACGGTAAAAAGGGAACTAGACAAAATCCTCTGAAAAGAGACAGATACGGCTTGGAATGATAGGAACGACTACAGGATAAGCCGAGCTCTTTGGTCTCACCCTAATCAAATGAGGACAAAACAACTCCTAGGGAAAACCCGAAATGGCGTTAGAACATTGGTGGCATTATTAACGGGCCATAATCTTCTAGGTCAACACGCCAAACGAATAAGAATCCGAACGGATGACACTTGCCGAGCTTGCAGCGAGCAAGAAGAAAGTACAGAACACTTCCTCCTAGATTGCCCGAGTCTGGCCAACAAACACCTTACTTGGCTGCGGTGTACTGGCGCAACAGAATTGGAACAGTTGGCGACCACAGAGCTGGGAGAACTCCTTGGGTTCTGTAGAACGACAGGCTGGACCATCTGTAAACAATAGTACTACACATGGGGAGCTAAGGGCCGAATTCTGGCCTATGCTAAATTCCAACAAGTGGACCCCAGTACAATAATAATAATAAATCCAATAATAATAACGATCACCAAAGGTGACTTCCTCCGAATGTAATGGAATTTGTACAACCGCCAGTGATTGCTCATCCCAACAAAATTTGTAGTGAAAATTGTGTATTTGTATATCGGCGTGGTCATTCAAGCAGAAATGAGCCTCATCCCTAAACAAAATTTTCTTATGAAATTCGGGATTTGCAGCAATTTGTTCTTAGGCACATACATCGATTCTAAGCCTTGCCCGGTGGTTGTTCCACTTCAATTCCTGCACCAGCGGAATTTCGTAAGCCCACAATCCAAGAGCTCTCCATTTAATTGTTCATAATATGGATTTTGATTATTTATTACGATCTCTAATGGACTCATTTGCGTATTCATCGATACTACGGTCTCCAGCAACTATGGTTTCCCCATCACACACTGTACAACGTCTAGATAGATGCCTCATAGCAGTGAAAGTAAACATGGTGCGGAACGATCCAAGGTTTTTAGAATCAATTGTTCTTATAGACAACTATGTCAGTCATAAAATTGGGGGAGTCCACGATGAATTTCTCGAACAGAACCATTATTTTTTTGAAATAAATCTGCTTAATTTGCAGAGGCTCAGGTGACTTCTGGCGTTGAAAACTAACCATAAAATGCATAACAGCTATCACAACTTACGCAAAATTTAAAAGTGTTACCAACTTAATTTTCTATGCCAAAAAAAACACCCTTTATATAATTTTCGGCGTACTGAGATCCAAAACATGGGAACGAAAAAAAGCTGGCATAATTTCCTTATGTAGTATAATATGATAATGGTCCTAGAAGTTTTTCCTTGCCGAAAGCAGCTTCGGGAGAAAAACGAGAGTTTTCGAAACATACAGGTGAATAATTTTTCGTCAAAATCTCTTCAAAATTTCAAGAGAACGGTGCTACAAAACATTTAATGAAAATAGGCAATAATTGGTGCATCCAAATTTTTTCACACGTCTTTTCCTGAAATTCGAGAAAACCATTCGTATTATACTCATACTAATTGCAACCAAACAAATGAACAATTATTAACATGAAAGCAAGTAGGCGCCAAAAGCATTCAACATAAATGTACCATCAATGCCACATTTGTCTGTTCGTTGCAACACTTCTAATGAATAGTCAAAACAATAGAAACACGAAAACAACGGTAAAACTGCTTCCATTCCAAATTATCCTTATAAAAGTGTTGCAAATATCTTTTCGCCTAAATGGCCATTCAACATGAAAAGGCATAGCACATTTTTCCAGGATCACAACCGAAACGCAACCAACAAACTGCTGTGCAGCATTTGTTGAATGTGAAAAACTCTTAAAGGATCTTAAGCGTAGATAAATGATTCCACTGCAGACGGTTACGATATTGTTTTCTCCTGGGGAAAAAATAGATTAAATGGCAGACGAGCATGAAAACGAGAAAAGTTTCTTCGGAGTCACATTTTCTGCTCTAACGTACAGTCGTGTCAATGGAATGTTTCGTTTGTATGTTATCAGCAGATCCTTTGTTAGCTTCGTAATTTTAATGAAAGCGACTCTAGTGTAGTAAAAATTTCATTTGTCCTATGAGCGTTATCCTAATTGTTAATAAGAAAAGTTTAAGATGCGAAGGAAAAATTCATTTCGTTTTTGAAACGATGTATCAACATCACTTAGACGGAATCCGTCGGCAATTTTTTATTATATACAAACGTCCAGCATGCAAGGACGTTAACAAGATTACTTTGTATTACTCAAATATTAATGTCCTTTCAGAATTCTCATCAGTTTTAGTTTTGATAGAGTTTAATAAATATTTGTTTTTTACTTGTCATTCGAAAAGGATAATTTTTATTTGCGGATGAAAAAATGATAAAAAAATAAACGTTTACTAGTTAGCACGTTCATTTGCATCATAAAATCAACAATTTTGAACACACTTAGGTACAAAGTCATGTGTAGACTCGGACAGTTGACAGGAGTCGGTTTAAGGCCTAAAATAGAGAACACAAAAAAGTGAATACTCGGTTATTATATTTACGCTCCAACAATTAATCTCTAACCGGTTTCGAAGACAATCAAAGGAAAAACTCTAATTTTCAATGACCCATAACACTGAGAAGGACACAGGACCGATAACATCTTGAAGCAACAAATTAAGGTGGCAACAATTTATATCATGAGAGGAGTCTTTACAGCTGTTTTGACAATGTGATCAAAACAAATACTGAAATTCTTCGGAAAAATCTCCTGTGAAAGGATAATTGAATAAAAGGACACATTGTTTTATCCGAAGAATTTTATCTAAAGTGCACAATTGTTGAGCACTAAAATCACCACAATTTGGCAAAAGCGACCGAATGAAATATATGAAAGAAAGTTTGGTTTTGCGAATTGACTTTGCTGGCCATTTAAGAAACATTATTCGAGGCAATAATAAATGGCCAACCTCTACGTGTATCAATCATTAGTCTTCTGAGCACCATTGAATCACTTAAAATGTTCCCCATGGCCTCGTTGGAATAGTCGAATCCGGCAATGAAATCTTAATTTTTTGTTACAAAAACCGGAAACTAATTGGATTTTGTTTTTTCATTCCAGATAAGTATTTTCCAGAGTAGTCTTTCTAATTTTCATTTAAAAGCTAAATGGATTGATATAATGATTTGAAACTTTGTCCGTGCTGTATGCGATACTCTCGCTTTTATGCAAATCTTACTTTAATTGGTATAGATATATGGAACCGGAATTCCCCTACGGTTGGTACTCCCTATTGTATTAAGGACAAGAAGACCAGTTTCGCAGCGCCATCTACTTCATCTTATAGGTGTCGAAGTTTGTCAAAACGCATAAATCTAAGTCTCATACGTCGGTATATTTGTTTATAACCTCAAACATGTCGGGTTTTGTGCCTGCTATAATTTACAGACAGCAGATTTGCTGCTATCATTATGTTTATTTATTTTTAATTATGGTTTATATATGTATGCTTTAACAAGCATTCGGTGCTCTTGACAAAAGTCAGTGTTTTGATTAAAAAAATTTAAAAATAGTGATTTAGACGTGAGAAACGAAGAGCGTTGGAAACCAATAAGAAAGTTCGATGACAAGGAATTACAAGCCTTATTGAATGAAGACGATACTTAGACTCAACAAGAATTTGATACTGCATCTCAACATTAAATATGACGCAAGAAGTAGTATATCTTCACCTGAAAGCTATGAAATGATTCAGAAATAGGGGAAATAGAGGAAATAGGTACCACATGATCTGAATGAAAGACAGCAAGAAATTCATTAAAACTCCGCCAAATTTATAAGAAAATAATTTCTTCGCCGAATAGTGACATGTTCGGTATTGTGACATGTTCGGGAAAAAAGGTTACACGCCACTGTAGTTGTCTTAAGAGAAAATTCGTAAGCAAGTTTACAACTACCAATACATCGATAATTCTCGAAAGCGTAATCATAAACACGTTGCGTGCATTGAGTACAACAAATCTCGGGGCAAGCGACTCAGCGCGTAAATACGAGAACAATCCACATGGAAGATTCTGGGTTGGTTGGTAGTTATATAAAAGCGACTACGGTGAGCAACGAGCAGAGTCTTGTGTATGCAACGAAGCTGCGAGGGACAGTGCGCGTTGAAAATAGTGCGGTCAAGTAATTAAATAACAAGTAAAAGTGATTACGTTTAATAAGTGCTTATGAAAGTGATTGAATAATTAATTTAAAGGTGGACTTATAAAAGTAATTAAAAAAAAGTAAAACTAATTTAAAACTATTCGAGTGTGTTTTATTCACTATTGTAAATACTCGCGAAAGGCAAACAGGTGGCGCACCTGGGAAAAGCGCGACAATATTATCTCAACAACTGGTTTGCTTCAAAGGAAGAATTGTTTTTCGCCTGACAGTTATTATCTTCCGCAGAGGGGAAAAATATGTACAAACTCAAATGGAGACTGTTTTCAATGTTTTTTTTTATTATTTTCAAATAACAGACGTATAATTTTTACAATAACAAAAATCCAATTTCATACTTCTACACCTGGAAAACAAAGGACATATGAACATTTAATTACGAATTCCTTGAGACTTTTCAGGACGTTCGGTGTTGTTGTTCTGTATATAATAGTAACAAACAGGCAGGGTGAGGAAGATATTTAATTTAAAAAAAGGTGATTGTCTGCAGTCGTGGAAAATGTAGCAAGGCCGGAGTTGCAATAAGTATGAAATACTTATAAATACTCTTTGTATTTCGGTCACAATAGAACAGTTTTATGCATTAGTAGCGATCCTGCTGTGTAGACCCTCTATTGGAAATTGTGATTTGGGCGCTTTTGTTCAGTGACTTATTCACTTCGGATACTAAAAACTGAGTTGGTATGGCGATTGAGAGTATTTACAGTGTCGCCAATAGTTAGTTGGTTAGCTTAGGCTGATTGTTTGTGTTTCTTTCAAAGAACCTCCAACTCTGTCATATCGAGATATGACGGAGTCGGGTCTATACCTTTTGGCATGTTTCTTTGAACGCCGCCAAACGGGTGATAAATGTACTTTTTTAGAGGTCGCAAAGTTTATGAAAAATTCAAAGACATTTGTTCATAAGTCCATCGCATGCATGACCCGTCACCACCATACCTTTGATATGAGGGTTGTCAAGAAAAAACTAGTTAAAAAAAGGAAAAAAGTGTTGGTAACATTGTTTTTGTGGAATCCTAGTTTGTTCTTACCTGAAGTTTTCATTGCGTGATAGTTAAAGTTAAAAGGACGTTGGTTTTCAAGCGCATTTGACAAAAATTAATTTGAGAGAGCGGAGGAAATTGAAGGATCTGCTGCTGCCCAAAATCCATGTTGCCGAAAGTCTCGCCTGGACACTGGAACTTTTCATGTAATCTTTGTCAGCCAAGTCTCTTTTAGGATGTCAAATCATTGGAATTAAATGTTGTTCTTCCTGAGATTAGTTTATTCGGCGGACAGTCAAACATCTAGTCACGGTGTACTCTGTAGACAAGAAAGCCTTTTTACTGAATACAAAAAGGCAAATCATCAGAAACTATGAAGGATTTGACAGTAGAATAACGATTCCACACACGGGATTAGTCTTCGTACTGATTGAAAACGGCAAAATGACATCATCATATTGGTCATCATAATCAACCGATGGTAGTTCCATCGCAAGTGTCTGTGCCCACATTACATAAGAGCGCAAATTCATCGAAAAAACTCACTATCTAATGGTATGATACTTTAATTTTTCTGACAAATGGAAAACGTAAGCAAAATTATTCGAGAAAGCACATAAAAACGAAGGTGCGGAATGCCGCACTTTGATTGGAAATGTTATCCACACGTACATTTCTCAGAATGCTGGGCATCAAGATCTATCCACTGTTGTTTATTTTCAAAGCTCTCTATTTTGCAAAGCTCACTTTATTTGCTGCATGACGAGCTCATATCTCTGTCTTTATGATGATTTTTTCGGGTCACGGGACGCGGTGCCATTGTGGGCCAAAAAATGGATGGGGAATTTCGAAAGGAGATGGTGACGAGGATGGTCCAAAAAATAATTTACGAGAATATGCACTTTGAATAAAATGTGAGTTGAGCTTTTTGTTTTGTATAGTAAGGAGCCTGCACTAAGATAAAAAAGATTATGATTGAGCATTAAAAAGAAAGTGAAAAAGTATTTTTCCGAAGATTTTCCGTTATAAAAAGTTATAAATGTCGCGTAATGGGCGAATGAATTTAGGTTGCTGCGCACCATTATAAAAGTATGGCGAATTTTACAAAGAGGTTGTTGGGCTTTCTCATTGCTTAGAAAAACTTTTAATTGTTTTTATTTATGATATTATCGTTTTCCTTCATAAGTGACTACGAACACATCTTGCGTGCAAGATAAATAAAGCAGTTTTGCACGTATTTCACATCTTGAGCTACAAGCAACTGAAGTCATTTTTCAGGGATTTTTGATGGAATATGGGAATCGATAGGTTTTTATGAGGCTTTCTTAGTAAAATTGGAGAGGCATCCGTTGCAACAATACAAAACGTCATTTTGAGAATTTATTCTTATGAATTCGTTTTGTTGATGTTACGAGCTTGGTCTGAAAAATATTTAGCCTACAAAACCACCGAAAATTTTGTTACAGTGCCCAGTTATTTTTCAATATGATCAAATTTTAGTTCTGTACACTTTATCTAGTGATGCTTCAACTTCTTGAACCCGTTTAACAAATATGTTTTCATAAGGTCGGTTTTTCGTTTTTCGTTTCCAAACCACTTCTTGTTTGGAAACAAAAACAATTCACACAGGGCCATTTTTTTCCAAAAGACTTCTAGTTTGGAAACAAAAAGGATTTACATGGAGCCAAATCTACAGAATGCAGTTCGTAGCCCAATGGTCTTGGCGTTGTTACGAGAGAAGAGCTTCTGTTTGCCAAAAGGCGCTATTTTTTCTGCGATTCGGCGTTGAATTAGCCAAATAATCCGGCATAGTAGAGCCTTCTGACAATTTTATCCTTATTAGGTAATTGGTGTACATTACACCTCGTGAATTCCAGAAAATGGTGACCATCACCTTTCCGGCCGATAAAACAGTCTCCGCATTCTTCTATGCTCGTTCATCGGGTTATATCTACTGCTTTGATTGTTTCTTGGTCTTTAGCATGTACCAGTGAACTCATGTTTTGACGATTGCCACGAAACGAAGCAAAAACCCCTTGGATTGCGCATAAAGAGCTTCCAACACTGCTCTGCACAGTTGCGCTTATTGTTCGGAGTGTCCATCGCACTGACAACTTTTACATGCCCAAAATTTCATACAAGGTAAGACCTAGCCGGTCTGCAGAGATGCCTACTGTCTCAGTTATCCCGCGTACCTGCAATCAGTAATCTTTCAACTCGATATCGTTGATTTTTGTCACGTTATCCTCTCTGGAAGCCGTTTTTGGTGCACCTTGTTGCGGCTTATCAAATGCTGATGTGCGACCACTTTAAAACTCATTAAAGAAATTGTTTACGGTTGTCATTGCAGCAACAAAGTCACGTTACACAGCACCCAAGCTCTCTTTGATTTCGCTACACGATTTCCCTTTCAAATACAAAAATCGAATCACCGACAAATATTGTCTCTTTCTCTATTTTTCTCAAATTTGCGGACAAGACCGCTTCCACACTCAACCGAAAGAAAACTACGAGTCCAATCCAGCTGGAATTTTGACTGTAGCCGTCTACGAGTATGTGCTGTTAATTTCCCTTGCGCCATCGAATGCCATCGGGAGCGAGGCTAAGTATTTATCGGACCATCATGGTATTGCATTAAAATATGCTGAAGATTTTGAAGAGCAGGTTTTCAAATGACTTGAGAAAAACGTTGAGTAGTTTTTTTTGTGGAGAGAAACTTTATTGAATTTCGGCTTCTAATATTTGCACGATGCGTGATTCTTCTATTCTAATATTCTATTCCAATGAAGAGCGCACAAAGGCTACGGCGCAGTAGTTAGAGCGATTAATTGGTGACCCAAATACCTTAGGCTCTATTCTCGCTGGCAGCCCCTGTTGCTTTATTTATGACAGTATAATGTTGAGCCTTAAATTAAATTAATGAATAAAATAAATTTTGGATTCTCCTGAAACTCTATGATTACTCATGCCCAACATTTTTCAGGTTTTACTATGATTATCATATTATCGGTACACCAAAAAAACTACACTTACACGTACACTTTCAAAACCAAAAACCGGTGAAAGGGCCGAAAAAGTTTTTAAATTAACATATGATAATTTATTTAAAGTTCCGTTTTATTTCTATAACACCAAGCTAAATTAATTCTTGATGACCACGTAGAGCTTATACGATCCATCTTTGTAATATAACACCCATGCAAAGCTCCTTTCCCGACCAAAATATATAATTATGCAAACAATAGAACCAACCCCGAGACCTTTTATTACGACAAACAACCATCTAATTTTTCGGTGAACTTTTCACAATGTCGCAGGCGAAGAGAAAAAGTGGACAAAGTATCCCGAATGTGTAATATATTTCACGCCAACACATTACACATGTTATGTAAATTCATATGGCAGTTCGGAATTTTGTGTTCTTAATGAAATGAAAATCAGTGAAACCACTTTCCATGGACATATCTCTCCTCTGATCTTAATTCTTATCCTTCTCCGAATCTCATTCAAAATATTCATGAAAAATTCACCTTTCATATCTCTGCACTATATTTGGGTCGAAGGTTCATTTGGGGTCATTTTAAAGTTCGCATGTTGATCTGATCCTTTGCAGAAAGGGTTTGGAGCGTGTTCTTGCCTTGTTTGTATGTATGTTTGGTAATTTGATTAGGTTAAAATATTGTTTTATCATGCAGATATAGACTGTGTACGTTTTTGCTTTCAGACAATTGGGATCGAGCGAATGGAAATCAGCAGGACGAACAATGGAATTGTTATTACGCTGAATTCATTCAAAAATTATTGAATGTGATATGCAGCAATTTCAACTGTCTTAGAAAGTTGAAATGTTTCCAAACCGTAAACGATCAATTTAATTGAACATATAACACATTGTGTGATGTTTAAAATTATCAAAAAGTGCTACAACATTTAGAAATTTGATTTTCCTCGATTTGATTTGATTTAAATTTTCTTGTCGTAATAAAAATACTTTTGTGTTAAAAAAAAAAATACAAGTAAATAGCTTACCAAAGCTTTTCCGTCCCGATTTATCCTAGAAATGAAAAACCATCATTAGCACCAGTATCAAATATAATAAGATATTTCAGAATATCATACAAATTTTCTATGTGAGACAAAAATCATTTCAAATTTAGTCGTAAATCAATTTTGAAAGTCCACTCATCCTTGTAGCTTTCACTACACATGCTATCAAGGAGCGTTGATTTCAGTTGCCGTGATGCCGCATGCTAACACAATTGTGAGGCTTCGGCTAAGTTGTTTGTTGAGAACTATCTGAGGGTGACTCAAATGAACTGAAACGTTTTAGCGTTTAGAGGCAATCAAGGCTGGAGATCTTAAGGAGTCACAGGACTGCAGCCCTGTATTTAAATCAAAAACCAACTCTTACTAAACTTTGATACAAACGTAACAAAGTAAACCATTGATTGGGATGACTGAAATTCAACAAGTAATATTTTGCGAAATAAGAATAAAATTTCTTAAATTTCCGAAAATTTTAAGTATGAACGCAACAAATTTAAAATCTAAATTCAAATTATCAAAAATAATTAAGGTTTTTGTCAACGGTGAGTAGTTTTGATAAAAAAAAATTTTTTGATAAAAATTTTGAACATCTAAATGATTTTTATGCTACACAGTAGATTTCAAACCAATCTCCAGGACATTTCATGCCTATGTGAAATCTGTCACCGATAAATCCAACCAATAAGTTGCATGTGTTTTAAACCAATAAATACAGCCAAATGTGGCTGTATTTCGGAAATCGATTGTGATTGAAAAAGTCTACAAGCCACAAACCAAACAAATTTGTACTTATAAGGAAAACCCTCAGATTTAAAGACGTGATAGAAATCTAATAAATCTAGAAATCTAAGAATTCGGGACATAATTAAAGACTGTATTTTTCCCTAAATTGTTATCTTTGGTCATTAATCTGAAATCAAATGCTAACCTCTATCGTTGCAAACAACTTTGCTGTAATACTGATTCACACTCCTGATAATTTCGTTGCTTTAGTTTTTCGAAAAAAGCACTAATGTTTTTCTCATTTTTGCAATATCGCGAGTAACCCATAAGTTATCCCTTCCTTGGGAAAATACCGACACAGGAAAAAGGGAGCACTCCCTAACAGATACGTCTTATAAAAAAACCAAAGCCATCGAATTTTAAACTCAAAAATGTACAGGTGATCACCCTTCCAACCTTCGACACAAAAAAGCGAGAAAACCCAACGAAGGCCAAATGTTAGTAAAAGGACGAATATGATACTCTTCGCAATGAAGAAAAAAGCAGAGCTCCCTGGATTCATTCAGCAGTTGTCTAGTAGTGATGAGATTATGGTACATAGGCAGTGTTCATAAAAACCCCAAAAAATTTCTAGCAAAACACTTACCAATGTATCACCAGTACACTGAGAACTATAACCTAGAAATGTACTGCATGTCAACCTCTTATAGACACTTCTAATGACCCTCTAATGCCTCTTTATAGGCACTTCTAATGAGCTGTATCACTTGCCGATATCATCAATAAATGATGATTGAGCTAACCGACGTTTACTTCATCAAGACCTTTAAATACCTCATCAATTTACTGATGAAATAATCCAAAATGAGTAGCTAAGGCAAAGATTTTTCTAAGAATCCTGGTGTCGTTTCGGTAAAACCTAAAAAAAAACCGAAACATATATCACCCCATTTCTTCACCCCAGAAGAAAGTGAAACCAAAAACTCCATGGAATACTTTTGCATGATGAAAAAATCGAAGCTTGAATTTAATTAAAAAAAATTTAAAAAATACAATCACGTGCTTCGTACCACGATGATGGCTTAACTACACTGCAGCTGTTATACTCTCAAGTTACTTCTCGCAGAAAGAGATAGAAAGAGCACAAGTTGATTTACATTTATATTGCTATTTCACGCACAAGCTGTGAGATGGGTGATTTTTTTGCACAAAAATGAGATAGAATTCACTAATTCAATTATAATTCCACATATAGGATGTTTTTAAGCGGAATAAAGTTTAAAAATATGCGAAAGTACGGATATATTGTTTTGATTGTCATGAAACTGGTTTAATTTTTTGAAAATATAACTTCGGGTATTTGAGCGACACTACTAGCATTGAGGAAGTCTGAACAAGCATTCAATTTTTTTGATTCCGTAACAATCAAACATCTCGAGCTTGCCGGCGTAGACGAGTGATTTGACGTATCTCTACAATAAATAGCGTAGGGGTGTTAAGTGAGAAGATCTTGCAGGCAAGTTCACAGGGCTAAAACGTCAAATTATGCGCACTTGATCGTCCATCAAATTCACCGTTCGATCCAGAATCCCTGTCCGTTATCTTACTTGCAACCTGTTGCAAGTATTGTAAGATTCCACTGCCTGTTAAGTGACCGAGTTCCTTTTTTGAACTAATACAACAGTAAAACTTAAAGAAATTATCCACTGAGGTACAATAGATGTGTAAAATATACAAACTTCGGAGTTAAACTATATTAAATTTTACGATCGATTGACAGCGATAAGTTGACATATAGCAGTTAAGCGCGTAATGTAAGACAAATAGCTTGAGAGAAGAGTCCATTGGCGTAGATTAAGAGGGCAATTTGAACAATAACAAATTCTTATCCGCAATTTTTACGAAAGCTTAGCTTGGCAGGGTTAACAACTTCGCCTTGGACAAACCATAACCGAAATCTTCTGAAATTACAATTAACACTCAGAATCACCCTCAGGAACAAATACGCATAAATGATGAACTCAACAACAAAAAATTGAGCTAGACAACAATTTTTGAAGTTAGATTTGAAAAAACATGTCGGAAGTGAAAAACACCCATAACGTTTAAAGTAAGAGACAGAAACTAAAATTTTCAAACTACTGTTTTTGGGGATGAATCAAGTGATGAAAAATTTTAAGAAAGAGTCACAAATTGATGCTTACCAAATATTTGTTAATTTCAAGCAAGCTTATGACATAAATAAATCAAAATTTAGAGTCCCCAGCTATGCTTAACGTCAAGATCTCAAGAACCTCACCATGATGACAATTTGGACTCTAAAGGATGCTATCGAGAATCAAAATAAATATGGTAAAAGCATTCGAATTGAAAGACTGACTGATTCGGGATTAAAGTGTAGCTCTAACTTAACACTGGTAAAAACACTTCATGGACATCATACGCACACAACTCTAAAATTCCTGTCAAATAAGGCTAACCTATGCAGATGACACCATATTGTGCTCCTTTTGTGCTCCAGTGCGAACTTTTCATCCTTGCTCAGTTCAGCGCGTTCCTTAAACCCTTGCGTCTTTAAAATCCAGCGGCATGCACAGATAGAAAAAAGCCCATATTTATATTTCTCCTGGACGCCCCACGTTGTACTTTAACCTTGAAACCTCTTGCCTCATTCTATAGACGAGGACTGGTAGTAACTGTTCGGACTTTAGAGCTGGAGGATACGCTCCAATGATCCAGATATTTAGATTGAAGAGATTTAGAACGCAAAGGTTTGGAATTGATTGTTAAGTCCTTACAACCGCTTTTCACACTTTCTAGAATTATTCAATAGAATTTTTGAACAACAACCCGCCAACATTTTTTGACCTAAGAATATTTATATGAAGGGTGTTATCTAAGTATATGAAGTCTTTCAATAGAGCTAAATTTTGTTCCACATACGTTAACATAAACGTATCTGTAATATTTGTATTTAATAAGGTTTGCGATTTTCAATTTTGTTTAGTAAATTTTGCCATTTTGATTAAAAATTGGCAGAATCGACTCAGAATCAGATGAAAATTTGTGCATACTCGCACCGTTAAAATTGTTGTCAGTAGGAAAATTCAATTTTAGTTAACTGAATCAATCAGGACATAAAATTTCTGTTCATAGATCAGAACATTCCAAGGCAATATTTGAAATCACTTTTATATTGTGACGTCTTCAGGTTACCCGCCACTGTAGTCGTCTCAAGCGAAAAGTCGTAAACAAGTTTACAACTACCAATAAATCGATAGTTCTCGAATGCGTTAACATAAACACATTGCGTGCATTGAGTACAACAAATTCCGGTGCAAGCGACTCAGCGCGTAAACACGAGAGCAATCCGCATGGAAGATTCTGGGATGGTTGGTAGTTGTATAAAAAGGACTACGGCGAGCGACGAGGGAAGTATTGTGAATGAAGTGAACCAACGAGTGACAGAGCGCGTAAACAGTGTGGTCAAGTAATTTAAAAAGAAAGTAAAAGTTTAAGAAGTGTTGGATAAGTTTAATGATTATGTTTAATAAGTGTTTAATAATTAATTTAAAGGTGAACTTATTAAATTGATGTAGTGATTGAAAAGCAAACTTTAAGCATTAATTTTCAATTATTCGCGAGTGTTATTTTTATTTATTATTGCAAATATTTGCGAAGAGCAAACAGGTCGCGCACCTGCCAAAGCGCAACAATATCTATTAAAATTCGATGGCTGGTTTAACACATCACTGGTCTAGACTTACTTCAGAACGTGACAGGAGCTGTCATTATGGTTAAAGTTGGGCAGTATTAAATGTCCAACATGGCTAAAGGATTCGCAGCCGTTATCTCTCAAAATCTTGGAGTCAAATGACCTTCATAATCATGATGGTCTCAGATTAATATTTTTAGCTGTATGACAAGTTAGTTTATGCTGAAAACCAATAACATTGGAAGCATTTGAGAAAAAATTTTGATGTGCCATTGACGAAATGATAATTAAATTAATTGAAATTGTTTTCATAAAAACATAATTTACACTGCCTTGAAATATCTAAGTATTAGAATTTTAAAAGGCTTCACAACATCGGCTTCAACCGCCAATCGTCATGTTTGTATAACATTTATTGGTGTAATATTTTGTCAGTTTTGAGGCAAATAATCTTACCATCTTAAAAAAAATTCAAAATAAATTGGAACACAGTATGCATGGTTACCGCTAAAGCAATTTAGTTCTTGTGGCGCTAAGATATCGAAATTAAACTTCCAAAAGAGAACTCATAGTTATCCTAACCAGAACAAAACTACCCAAATATTTGGCTTCCAACGTAAAGTAAAGAAAAGGAAGATGAAGTAAAAAATAAAGTTGTCAGAAGGCGATCCGAAAAAATTTTCAAAAGACCTCAATGAACACCACCGACTTGTAATAACTTTTGAAAATAAATTACCTAATGCTAATGTTAACTTTTCCCGGAAAGCAAGAGAAAAAAAAACAAGAATTCATTTCCGCACTTATTTCATTCTTAATGTAGAAAAAATCAGACTTATTCGCCAGAAATTGTTTACCCTAAGGTACGTTTCCAAGCAACACTTTTTTGTACTACGATAGGCTCAGCTATTGACATTGCCTCCCTTCCTGCATTGAATGAAAGCAACATTTTGCCGTTCACTCAAGTGAAAGGAAAATACCCCTTCTACTTTTTCGTTTACACCGTCCAAACCGAAAGTTGAATGGAAGTTTGGAAAGGAGATATTTATCCTGAAATGATTGATTGCCTCTTACGGATATTAGCTAAGCCCTTTTTGTATTCTAGAGGCTTTGCAAACTTTTCATAATTTGACTTTATCCTGAAATCCTCTTTGAATGTTTTCTTTCATGCTACTTCGTTTTTCTTACTATTGCCTGAATAGAATGAATGAGCCTGAAGGCTCAAATGGTTTGAATATAAATATTAGAAGAATAGAATTCAGGTGTAAGGTTTCACGGAATTGGTAATGTCGCTGAAAAAAAGGATAGAAAATAGTGATTTATGTTTGAAATCTTCCGACACATATGAGACAACTACAGAATATTTATTCGGTTCCCTATGGACGTGCTGTGATCGTTTATCTACAAACTAGATTTAGTGACATGTGGAATAGGTTCGAAAACGTTTGCTAGGCAGAATTCATCAACAAATCCTAGTTTCGTTTTGCTTTTCGGCAGCAAGGAAGAAAATAAATTTAACGTGGAAAAGGAATTTTCTACAACTTTGTGAACAACAAAAAATTGCAAAGGGTAAAGAACTTTTAATTTTTTTTTATCCAACATGCAATTCAGAGCAATGATCACACTTAGAGGAAATCAGTCCATGAAAGAATACGCAGCATACACGGGAGGATCAAAAAGGAGGGAACTGAACTAGTTTCAATTTTTTAATCAAACTTATCGGTACAACACATGGTACAAGTCCTCGCAATAGTGCCTTTTTGATTCGATACAGAATATAACGGGGTTCCCATTACGTCTACGTTTACTGGAACTCGTTGTCTGAGATCAATATCAGTGATCCGTCAACACCGCTTAAACGTCAACTAAGGAGCCTAATTGTTTTCCATTATTATCCAACTTGGACCGAATTGTCAAGAGAGTTACAGATGTATACTATATGTAGGTTGAGCTATCTAGGGCTCTTTTCCAGAGAAAGTATCTCATGAGTACCGCGGGAAAGAACTAAGGGTTACCATGATTAAGCTTCCGAGAATTGGCGTTGTCTGGCTGCACACAAACGAGGGATTTATGCAACCTGTTCAGTGCGCCCATGTAAAAACAAGTTACCACCGTCTGCCCAGAGGATACAAGCTCCCTATGAGCAACACCGTAACGACCAATAAAAATTGAATAAGGGACCTTTGACAGTTGACCTTCTTGCTTTACTTAGGAGCGGGCAATTCTTGGCATGTCACTCAGTTCACTGGGGTTTGGTTTCTGCGTATTCAAAACACGTCATTTCGCCAAGACTAATCACATTATCGAAACATGGAAACTCCAGTAGATAATCCAGTATTGCTTGGGAAATTTGGGTAAGATTCAATTTTCGTTTATAATTCAGGACTCTGGGGACTACAGTGGTGGATGTCTTATGCATGTCGAATACTTGGTTACTTTATTTTGGATGCTATTGAATGAAATCTTTATCTTATCAATAATTTGTGCAATGTTTGTCGTTGGTTGGAGATCAGAGCGTCTTTTCATTCTCCACATTTTTATCAATTATAATCCACGTATTCCTTACTACTTATTCCAAAGGCCTCCGTCACTTTTATCCCAAGTTCAACGCAAAAATTTATGGCGCCGCGTAAATCGCCACGAAACTTTTTAACAGAGGGCAGCGATACAGGGCTGATACTTCCATCGGTATTAAAGTTAAATCTGCGATACACGGTAGGTATTTCGAATACTGTACAAATAGAACTCGTAATATTCTGCCTATATCATATATTCTCCCTTCCACCACATGATTTTTGCAAGATAATAAAAACGCAGAAAAGTAAACAGCAGAATAGTCCGAAAATCTTCAAGGCCACAATGAGCCGAAAGCAAAAAAAATTTCGAAACCTCTTCCGCACCAACGTGTAAGGGTAACAGAGCCACATAGCCTAAGTAGAGCTCTAAATAGGAAATCATACAGAGGCACTATTCTACAAAGAGAGTATAGATCGTGAACGGTTAATACCATAAACTCCACATCTTATTAAATCTTCCATCCTCAGCACAGAAATGGGACGCAAAGATTAACGTAAAGCTCCCCAAAAAAAGACTTTAGTGGTAGAAAAGATCAAAGGGAATTTTCGTAAATTTCAGGGTAGAAAAGTTCGATGAAATTTACGAACCATGAAATTCTCCACCTTGAAATCGTCGAAATAATCCGATATCAACAGACTGACCTGAGAATGATGTCGCAAGTGTTAAATTGCAGAGTGGAATTGAAATAAAATGGACTCTGGTGGAACTACAAAGAGCTCCTAATGCTACGTATGCTGTGACATATGTCATACGTTCTTTGTTTAGTTTTGTTTACCATTTTATCATAATAGGTTGACGCCTGAGCAATGTCTGGAAACTGAGAAAAATTTTTTTATTTCGAAAAAAAAAACGGTTCTGTTCGAGAAACTCATCGCAAACTCCGTCAAGTTTATGGCCAACATAATCGACATAAGAGCTATGAATTCGATCAACCATGGAGAGTTCCCGCACCACGTTTACAGTTACTGATAATACGCGTCAATCCAGACATCTTGCAGCTATCGAACGTAGTATCAGTCAGTTCATTTGACATCGTTCTTAGCAATTTAACTTGTGCCTACGTACAATATCGAAGATTTTACCATAAGACCTTGATTTGCAGGCTTACAAAATACAACTCGTCCAGGAATTGAATCCGAAAGACCGCCGGGCACGGCATAAATTCCGGTCAATGGGCATAAAAACAAATTTCAGCAGATTCCGAATTTCATGAGAAAACTTTGTTTTGCGTAAAGGCTCATTTCTGGTTGAATGACTATGTCATTAAGCACAATTGCCATATTTCGATAAAGTCATTGCCTTATAGCCGAGTGGATTATCAGTCCATATGTCTTCAAAAATGTTGCAGGCAATAACATATCAGTCAATGATTAGAGCCGTAATCAATGACTTTCTCTACATTTACAATGACAGCAAGATTTTTTGTATCATATGTGTACTAAAAATATCCACGGTCCTTTTTTAAATTCTGCCGAAAGAAGTACCGGACACAACTTGGTGCGATTTCCCTAAGCGTTCCTGTTGCCCTGAATCCCATTACTCGTAATCTCGTCTATAATGAACTGCTGATAAAAATAGTTATCAAAAAAATGTAATACAATTGACTGGCTCATCAACCGGTTTTAGAAGTTTTAGCACAATTTTTGAATGAAGAGACAAATCTTCGTTTTCTTGAAGTTGTTGTGAAGGGCTATATGGGTGGTGATGTAACATTAGCCCAATGAGGTACAAGGCTTTCAAGCTTTGTATCCGAACCTTACTGGGTTCTGTCGAATAAACTGCTTCGAAGAATGGTGTCCGAAGTATCTTACCATCGCTTCGTCTGTCGTAAAACTTTCATGGACGATACCCCAACAGAGAAATTCTACGTTGAGTTTCTTCATGAACGGTCTAAGGTTCCACATTTAATCGATTTTGACGATTTTGTCGATTTTATCGTTACTAGCAAGATGCAAATATTTTTTTAACTTCGTAGTACCTGTTCGGACGTTTGGCAGAGATTGGACCAAAGATCTAAATCGGTAGACCAGTACAAACTTAGTAGTATTGCAACGAATATTTTTATTTTATTTTCAGTCACAAAAAAACATGGTTATTTATTAAGAAGGCCTATGTGTTGCTCTCCTGTACTATAAATTTGAAATTTTCTTCGTCAAAATTTGACTGATTTTACTGTTGTATAATGGTATGTCGTCGTTGAAGTTTCGGTGAAGACACATAGTATTGTGTCATTTATTTCATGGTTTCATGGAAAGGTAGATTCCTACTCGTTTCGTTATCTTATTTTCTCTGGTTGTTTCCGGAACATTCGCAGAGACAACTCATCATTAGAATAAAATTGTGTTTCATATTGAAAAATCTCAACTTCATCTGGAACAACAGCGGTAACATATCTGCATGAAGATTGTCTTCATCTATGTCATCATAATTACTTGGATAATTTGGTTTTGGGGTACCAATTACGATGTCGACATGCTGCTCGAGTTCGACTACATCCTCTAAATCCAAATTCTAATTTCTGTTTCTTTTTCCAAACGACGTCGTGCTTCCGTGCCGTTTTGTCTAAAAAACGGAACACTTATAATACATATTCCTTTGAATGCCATTGTACTCAAATGGGTACATCACAAAATAATCGTTCACAGTATGGTGTATAAATCAAAAGCACAAAAGCAAAAAGAAAATAATCAAAATGACAAATATTTCTGAAAATGTCCAGAGAAAAATTTGTTTTGTTACAAAACTCGTTACACGAATTGCACACTTTTAACCTTTGTTCAGAAACGGTTGCAATCAAACTGATAGAATTGCGAAGCTCAATAGTTTACTCAAAACATTCCCCCTTTGTCTCATTAACGGTTCCGCTAGATAGCAAAATGATTTTTCTATTGCTGTGCAGCTATTTTACGTGTACTCAAATGAGTGCTCAATATACTCAAAAATTGGCATGAAATGGGTTAATATCGCCCACCGGGTGCAATATAACCCGCACTTATAAACTCATGTTGCCGAATATGGTACTTTAAAGGATACATAAGTTTTTGATTATTCATATGTTATTTTACTTATTGTATAGAAAAGTATACAAAGGCCAATGAGTAAGGAACACTGTAACACACTTATTTTATTTCTAAGTCTAGTATTTTCTTCATGAGGGCTTAAAAACAAAGTAGGGGCCCAGATCAGAACCTTCTCTTCTAAGCTTTAATCTTCTTATGGGTTTGCTAAAGAAGCGAGGATAAAATGCCGGTGGTATTGATGGATTCCGCTTCGGATGATTCCCCTGCTACCAACAAAGACAACCCTAGACAATTCCATTTTTAATCCTATCATGAAATTTAAATCATTATTCAAAAGTTAGTGTATTTCATGATCTTGTAACACGCCACCTCCCTTTATTTTCAAACTCAATACACAGTTTTCCACATTTTAAACACTGCTACAATTTCGCAATGGTATTATCTACTTAAAGTTCTAGTACATCCTGTCGGTAAAAATGGAGTATGATGTAACCAAGCAGTAGGCGAAAACCCCTGCTTATATAGATACATTCATGCCCTTGCAATTTCCACATACTACAAATTTTCTTGCACTTTCCATGCATTAAATCCTTCGCCTCTACCTGTCTCAGCATTATTGGAAATCCATACAGATCGTGAAATTCGGTGGAAACAAATCCAACTCAAATAGCGTTTTTCCTTAAACGTTGCATTTCCATCGCATCAAATTGCCATACCATTTAGTCGGAGCTCCTGAAAGTTCGGCCTTGGTACTTATGTGTTACGTAAGTGCATTTTAATGGAAAATCAATACATCAGACGCAACCGTCAACTGCTTTCCGAATTCAGCTCCTGGAACTCCTTCAATTGCCCATTCATTCTACTTTACTTGTGTAACTGCCATTTCGTGCTTTTGTCTGTTCTGTTTTCAATTTGAAGGTGAAATTCGTTAATAAATTACATTGGGAATGACGTCATGAAAAATTGCTTTTAACAATGAAAATGAACAGAAAGGAGAATCAATGAATGGAGTAGATCGTTAATGGGGGGCTGAAAAAAAGTCTTACGAGAAAGAGTTGACATACACGTGGAGACAGTATTTGGCCTTAGGGCGATAGAGTTCTTCATTGTCGTCGGCCATTTATACAAGCACATGGAGTTGCATCTCGTTCCGCCGATATCCTTTATCCTATATGCCATTCAGTATAATCGAACGTGTTAAATACGTAGTCGAAACTTTAGATTACCCCTGATGACCGTACCAGAAAGGGATGGAAGGAAATATAGATTCTATAGGAAACGTGGCCTTACCTTGGCAAGAGCTGATGGCATGTTCATGGTGTAGGTCAAAATATCAATGGCAAATCGATTTTACCTGTCTCTTAATTCTTATCGAAAATTTTATACATAAACTAGCTAAACGGAAAAATGTGCACGCATGGTTGATAAGGCAAAAGCAGGGAGGATAACCCTCTTGGAATGTGGTAGAGAGCCAACTCGGTGATATTCATTTTAAGGCTTGTCGTGATGTGCGCCCTTTGAATTATTTGATAGTATCGAATAGAAAAGGATACGTATTCGGCTTTCCCTATCAACGTGCCAGACTATAGAATCCTTTTTCCACAACATTTAATTCCAGAAGTCTCAAAATGTCAACAATTTTAAAAAACGAATGCAAATACTTTGCTAACTTTGAATTTTGTCATACTCCTCGCTAGCGTTCGTCTCGCTGCTTGTAAACGCGAAAGCAGAGCCAATATCCTTTTCTTTAGTGTGTTCATGCTTAAGCTCCTGTATATGTAAACAATCATTTGAAAATGTGTTGTGTTTACAAGCTATTAATAATTCAGTTGGGCGTTTAGGAGGAGGCAATTATGATTTGAAAACTAAGTAAACTTCCAAGATTTGATTTGTAGACTACAAATATTTATGAGTGTATTCTATATTTCAAAATATTCAACTCCTCTCGCTCCTGTGTTTGCTTTTAATTATTTCAACACAGTTCTGTACGAGTTGTTTTCTCAGCATTGTTAATCATATACTCATAGTGCTTGTCGTGAATAGAAAATGCCTTTGCTGTAAATACATAATGAGCGTTCGTATGAATAGTAACAAGGAGCACGTGGTATTCGAAGGATAATCATCTATTAATTTATTTATTTATGTTTGGCGTTTTGATCTAGTTTCAAGGTGTTTTACCTATTTTCCTTAAAAGCATTTAACATGTTTACACGAGAGTATATATGTCATCATAATGGTGGTAAAAGGACGATATGAAATCATACCTTGTTTTCAAGGGATATATGGATGTGCCAAGTAGCTGAAAAATAAAATTATTACCATTGGGATTTATAGAAATACGCCATTTATTTATTGTTTAGGAACTGGCGCCAGTTTACATTCACTTTGAGTTTGATTCTGAATGATTATAATTTAAAAAATTTCACAAGGTTTCACATAAGTTTTAAGTTTTTTCCAACAGTGAAAAGTACGCAGCGAACGCCAATCGTCTGACATTTAAACAAACATCTGACATTTACAAACCAATACTAGCGTGTTCGCTAGACGCGTGTTTCGAGTTGATCATATGTCGAATTTTGTGTCAGAAAAACGTGCATTTGCGGCACCAAAAGAAAAAGTCATCGTTCGCTTGTAAAAACATATGGTGTGACACATGGTTTCGATATTTCAGCAATAATTTAATGTTAATAATAATGGTAATTTCAATGTGAAAAACAGTTTTTTGAAAACAGAATTATTGGGTAGTGATCCACGTCAAACTAAATGGGTAATTGGTAGAAGCATTAAATGTATCACAGAAAACGATCAGCAGACTTGTACGAGCAATGGGTATAATCAATAATGTCGGTAAATTGGTCGCACATGATTTGAATGAACGTCAAATGGAAAATCACAAAGTCGTTTGCGAAATGCTGCTTCGGTGCCACGAAAGGAAATCATTTTTGCTTCGAATTGATAGGTGACGAGAATTGGATTTATTTTGGAAACATGAACTGAAAATATCGTGACTTTCACCTGGCAAAGCGGATCCTTCAACACCAAGGCCAAATCGCTTCGATAAGAAGACTATGCTCTTTGTCAGGTTAAACCATAGTGGTATTACGAACACTTTAAGCTCGGGTAAACCGTTAAAACACAACTCTATTGTCAACTAATGAGAAATTCATACCGCGCGGTAATCGAAAAACGACCAGAAGACATGACAAAGTGATTTTGTTATACGACAAACCTGGCTCACACGAAAACCCACTAAAATACACAGTGCAATCGGTTGGATGGGACATATCCCTGCACTCCCAGACCTGGTGAAATCTGACTATTACCTCTTCGCACCAACGCGGCACGTGCTCGAAAAGCAACACAAGATTTCGGGGAAGCTAGAAAGTGGCTCGAAAAATGGTTCGCAGCAAAAGGCAAGCAGTTTTTCCGGCGTGGTATTCATAAATTTACTGAATGATGGACGAAATCTGTTGAAGCCGAGGGACAGTATTTTCAATAATAACTATTTTGTCCATAGAAAATTTCGTATTTTTTACCAAAACCCCAAAAAATGTATACATACACCTGGTATTCGCAATGTAATGCAACACAGAAAATAAAAATCACTTAGTGGATAAGAAAAAAGCCAAGACACCAAATAGTTTAGTTTCTAAAGTATGTAAATTGTAGACGTATTCAAATATTGGTATCTTCGCCATTAGATTTGTACATATTTGCAATGTTAAAATAATTTAAATGTATTATAAATGAAGCCTAAAGCCTAAAACAAGGAAGCCTAAATCCAGTCTCTCTTTTTTTCGTTTGGAGCCATTCTGAATGATGAGTAACAGCTTCCAACCTGAAATTCGCTATATGTTAAAAACTATGCCAGTGACCAAAGAGAGATATAGGTCAGGCTACAATAGGTTTTATAATACCCTCACATATATCTAAAGTGATAATACTATATCCTCCATTCTTCCTTCGAGCGCAACTAGTCTCTCAAATGATGTCAAGTGGTTTTTTTTTATCGCATGGTAATAAAGGGGAATGGAATGAGAATGAGACTTCCTAACCCGACCCAACATTTCTAAAATCTTCTTTGATTTGTAATCAGTATTTCAGTTTGTGTTAATCTCTCAGGCTAATCGTGCTGGGTCATGTAAATACTTAGGACCTAGGGAAAAAACGATTGCTTTTATTTTTGCTTCATTCTAATCTAAATCCTTATTTACTGTAAGTGTTATAGAATCTGTCAGATCATTGTGACTGGTCGAGTTAAAGCTTGCCTTTTTTGTTTTTCTCCGGGAGGAATGGCTTCTTCATCTAAACTATTTACCATTCCAATGGCTTTAACCCTGAGAGAACTTGCTTTTGACCTACAAACCTCTAGAAATTTGACTAAAGTCCAGTGAGTTTTGTTCGATAACAACGAAATATTTACTAATGAAGGCAATGGGAGTGACAAAACCGTCACTCATAGTGAGGAAAAAACACTACAAAGAGAAGTGACAAAGATTATGAGAGCTTTGACGAAGAAAAAACAGTTGGTCAAGAATTTATCTTAGGCAAGGCTGGAACGAAATGGTGTAAACTAAACAACCAGGAACGGAAGGAGGTCACAAAATTTCTTGTTGCAATTATCTGAAGCCAATGGGAATACTCGATAGTCACGCTCCCCAAATGAATGGTTAATGACATTTGACATTTTTTTCTGATGTCATAATAAATAAATATAAATAAATAAAAGTATACAAAAGCTTTATATAAATAATATCGTCTGGCGACATATAACTTTGGAATGAAATACAGTACAGATAAATTGTTCTGATTACCAGGTTTTGATGGAAAGATTAAAACCTAATTGCCAAGTTTTGATGGAAAGTTTTGATAGAAAATAATTCATTGCCATTTTGATTTAAATGTGATTTTCCATGTGAGCGCCACGACTTGGGCGGAGGAAGTCTAAACCAGAGGTCTGGTTTTCGATTACATCAACCAATAATAGGGGCCATATTTCACCAAAAACACCGTGAAAGTTATCTTCCAAATGGTCAAGTGTTTGACGTTTCCCCACAAGAAATAGTACAGCGATGTAAAATTACAAGATCTTGTTGGTCAACTCACAGGACAAAAACGAGAAACTATGCACTCATTAAATGCTTCTTTCAATAAGTCAATGGTTGCACGAGCTGTATGACGTCTCACGAGAACAAAAAACTCATTAATGATGGCACTATAGTAGTCGCCTTTGACTGCAATGTTGTTCCCTGTAGCATATTTGGCAACATATGAGACAATGATTCGACGGGGCCACAAAGCACACCAAACAATGACTTTTCCGAATGCAACGGTATCTGGACAACCGCCCCAGTCATGTATACGGTAGACAAAGAACATGGACACATTGAAAAATTACTGCAAACATTGCATTTACGCAATTCTGGGAAATGCTACGATATCTACTAGGAAAAAGCACATTTTAAGACGATTAAGGAGAACGTATGCCTGACGTCACCGGCAGTCACTCATTATAATTGTATCAACATGAAAGATATCTCCGGTAATTATCGAGTAAATAGTTTTATGATAAAATAAAGTTTCTGTTGCTACAAAATGTTGCAAATTTAAGGAAGATCTATTATTTTTTTGCATTTGTTCATAAGTCCGCACAAAACTGACGCAGTCGTTAAACGCGGTACGTGACTTTTGAAAAAAACATCTTATCTAAATATATTTTGAAGGATCAATTACAGCTTAAAAGATCCTCCAAAGAAATAAGGCCTAAAGTTAAAGAGATTAAAAACATTGAAGAAGACAAAAAAGCCGAACTAATTAGCTAATTTAAACACGATGTTCAATTGAGGGATTACCCAACCAAAGCAAATACCTCAACTGGAAGTAGCACTACGTCAGCTACACATTCACAAGGAATATAGCGACGCAAGACAATGAGAGAATGTTCTTAAATAATTTCGATATATGTCGACTTCATGGGCACATGCGACACAATAATTGTTAGTTTTATTGCAAGCACACAATACTACTTGGCAGGTTGTGCGGAAAAACAGCTACTAAGACCATCTTCTAAGAGAAAATTCAAGGAGAAGCTAAGCATTGAATTATAACCCTCGAAGGAATGAATAGCTGGGAAGTAACAAAGAAAACACTGAAGCAGCTGTATGAGCCAGATACAAAGCCTGCTGAAATCTACCGAAAAATCTGCAATCTTAAAGTATGTATTATAAATATTAAATATAATAATTAATTAATTTTAATGTCAGACGAATTAAAATTATATGATAATAATTCTCCACATGTTTATTTAAATAGTCCTAATCCTTTAAGTACGGGCTTCCCCTTCCTGAAAACCGTAATAGTTTTGAAACCCGCAGCAGAGCCTCGGAATGAATTGGAGCTACGGCAACGACAATGTAACCGAAAAAAGGACCATGGCATTGGAACCTGACATGTCAGATCACTGGACAACCCTAGAGAGCTTTAACAACTGGCCAGTCAATATAAATTTAACATACTGGCAATCCAAGAAACGAACTGGACTAGATAAATACAAAACCAAAAAATGAAAAACAAGAAGCGTAGGCCCAGAAGGGGCTAGTAGTACTAAGGAGAAGAAGACGAAGAATTCACTATAGGACAATTCAATTTAAGAAATTACATAAGGTATTCTCCATGAAAACATATACGAAATACAAGATATCAGTCATTCTCTAGAGCAGGGGTAGGCAACGCGGCGCCCCCGATTTTTAATGCGCCCTAGCTGGACAAATGTAAATGTATGGTAGCCAGAGCGATTTACTTACTCTTGTCAAACGGCGATATACAGCAAGTAGTCAGTTGAGTTTAGGATTGTGCATAGATTAGCAGTTTGCTAACCTTGAGCGTATCTAATAATACGAACGTTTTTTTCGTTAGTGTGTGATCGTATTTCGAATAGACCACGCGTAGACCGTACATTTAAAACTACCAAGTAATCTGAAATAATTCTTTTCATTCAAAACCCTTCATGGATAAATGTAAAAGAAAAAGAACATATTATTTTAACGATGAATGGGAACATCTATATTGTTTCGTTGATGACAAAGGAAAGTGTAAATGTTTGTTGTGTAATAATAGTGTTGCGATTCCCAAGAGAAGTAATATTGAACGACATTTTAAGACCGTTCATACTAATTTTGATAGTGACTATCCAATGAACTCTGAAATTAGAAGTGAAAAAATTATTTCAATAACTAACCAGCAAATTTTTTTCACTAAGCCACTGCAACAACATAAAGCAGCAACGATCGCGTCATATAAAATATCGTATTTGCTAGCTAAGAATAAAGAACCATTTACAGATGGAGAAATTAGTGAAAGAAGCCATGTTAGAAGCTGCTGATTCACTTTTTGAAGAATTTAAAAATAAAAAGGAAATAGTTTCAGCTATAAACACGTTGCAATTATCAGCACGAAATGTTACTAGAAGCATTGAAGTAATTGTGGAGAATTTGGAGGCAGAATTAGCAAATGATATGGAAAATTGAATTTTCTTTTCGCTACAGATGGATGAATCGACACATGTAACAAATATATCACAATTAGCAATTTGCGTGAAGATGGTATTTTCTGATTTTACAACAAAAGAAGGATTCCTTAAAGTTCTGCCATTAAAGGGAAGCACCAGAAGAGAAGATATCTTTTCTACTTTTAAAAAGTATATAACAGATGTAAAATTACCTGTACAAAAGTTATCGTCAATTACAACAGACGGGGCACCAGCGATGACTTGTAAGAAAAAAGGATTTATTGTCTTATGTAGACAGGATTCCTTATTCCCGAAATTTATTTCTTATCATTGCCTCATACACGTATTATTATATCATATGCCTCATACACGTATTTAAGATAGTAACAAAAATTATTAATTCCATAAGATCGGGAAGCAAGCATTAATTCAGGAAGATCGGATGCAACACAGATTGTTTAAATTACTTTTAAAGGATGAGGACGTTCAGTTCACAGATCTTCTTTAACATACTGAAGTGAGGTGGTAAAATGCTTGAGCAGTTTATCATGCTTTTGCCACAAATAAAGGAATTTATTGCATCAAGAGGCGAATTTTACGAGCAATTAGAAAATAAGGATTGGCTAATCGACCTCGGATTTCTAATAGATATAACGGCAAAGTTGAATGAATTAAATTTACAAATAAAAGGGAAAAATCAGCATATCGCTGACATGATTAGTGCAGTAAATTTTGTTAGTGTTGTTGAAATTCCATCTATTGAAAAAATCATTATTACATTTCCCAAATATAAAATATACTGTTGAGAGTTTAAATTGGAATAATGAAAATTTTACTGCTACATCATATTTACGAGTAAGATATATAGATAAGCTAATAGAAGAGTTTTCTTTTAGATTTGCAGATTTTAAAGCATTAGAACCCGTTCTAAGATATTTCATAAATCCATTCAATGTTACTGAAGATGATGTCCTTGAAATAGTTTCAGTGTATTTCGAGCTTTATAATATCGAAGACCTAGAATTAGAAATAATAAACTTGCAAAATGATATTATTTTAAAAGCGCATAGTAATGATAAAATGTTTTGGAACTTAGTCGATGAAAATAAGTATCCTATTTTAAGGAAATGTGCGCTAAAAATTTTTTCATATTGCGCAACCACATACAATTGTGACTCTTTGTCCTCAAATATGAAATATTTGAAATCAAAATACCGAACAAAGCTTAATGACTCACATTTAGATAATTGTTTAAGGACCGGGAACTCTAAATATATCCCCAATCACAAGAAATTAGCTGAAAATATGGACACCGAAGTTTCACACTGAATAATATGTATCATTATGTACGACACCAACAAAATAAAGTTATAAAAAATCTGTTTCTTTTATGCCTACTTATATCTGTTGATTATCTATAAAATATGCGCCGTCGGTAATTTTCAAATTTAGTATTGCGCCCTTAAGGACAAACAGGTTGCCGACCTCGGCTCTAGAAATAATAAAAATAGGAGATTTGAGGAATACAAACAATTTACTGATTGTAGAAACTAATAAAAAAGTTACCCAAATACTCCCCAAAAAAACTATGAGCGTAGAAACCGAAAATTTCATACAAACAATCCAACAGAGAATAAATAAAAACAGAAAAATAATAACAACTATAAATATGAAAATTTTCAAGAATAATTTCAAAATAAATCCTCCTAGAACAAAGCCGAAACCGGAATATCTATAAAATTTCGAAAATTTAACTTCAAAAATAGAGAATTTAATTTTGACGAAAACCTTAATGGCCATCAGAGTTATGGGCGAAATTTTGTTTTCGGAGGCTTTGCCTCCAAAACTTCAATGGAAATGCGGATTTGAAAAATCATCATGGAAACAATTTTTAAATAGAATCAAATTTAAGTACAAAAGTAAAGTATGCTGGAAATAACGAAGCCAACAATCACCTATTCTGTATCTCTAGTGGATACAGGATCCTCGTACAGTATCGTGAATGAGCCCATTGAAATTTTCACCAAAATAAAAATCAACCCAATGCCCTTTTGGTACAATAAAAGGAAAAGCTGTTTTCCAGAACGAAGATGGTAATTTTGCACCCACTGAGTTTAAGGCTGCTCAAAAATCCCTGATTAGGTAGAAAGTTAAACAGTTGAGTAGAAGAAAGTATCAGTTAATCATTGGAGCAGACTCAATATTTGACAATAAATACCCCTTGCACAACATGGACTTCACTTTAGACAAATGAAGAAGAGCGCAAATTTATTCAAAGACTGACCTGACTAGAGGTTATCACCAAATATTGACGTGTAAAGAAGACCATCACTTCATGGCTTATAGGAGTTTAGTAGAATACCCTTTGGACCCTTTCAACGGATGATGAACGACATCTCCCGTGATTTCATTAACAAAAGTTGTATCTTGACGATGTACTCATATTTAGAATATCCTTTCAGAAACACGTTAAATCAATAACTCAAATATTTTGAACCTTAGAAAAACATCACTTAAAAGTTCAAATTGACAAAAGCTCTTTCATGCAAAACTCGTTCTTAGGGCATATTGTCGCTCCGTCGTGGCGGTAAACCTACCCCAGAAAAGAAAATCTGGTGATTTAAATGTTATATCTGCCAAAGTCAGAAAAAAACTAAAAAGTTTCTTAGGTACGAATAGATATTGCCGTTAGCATCGAACGAATTACTTCAAGAAGGATGTTAATATTAACAGACCCGAATGATATTCCGGCCTTCGAGAAACTGAAAGCGTTAAACAGTTCGAATCCAGTACTTCAGTTTCCTAACTTCCACAAACAATTTTAGCTTACTACATATACCTCCAAATACGCAATAGGCATGACTCAGTCGCAAAAAAGGACATCCTGTTTGTTTGGCATCATGGACTCTGAAGTGCCACGAACAAAACTACTTAGCAATCGACAAAGAATATCTTGCAATTATGGGGTCTGTTAACTATTTTAGAGCTTCTTACACGGATATAAATTCATAATATATACAAATCACCAGCCCATCAAATTTTTGCAGGAATTTCGAATATGTAGAATGAAGCATGTTCGGATCAAGCTAGAATTCATTCTGCCGATGAGGAACTCAAAACAAGAAACCCCTAAAAACACGAATTTGTCAATATAGTAAATACAAAGCAAAATTCATAATGCGTATGTTTTGTCTTTTGACGTAGCCACTCAACCTGTAATGAGCCTCGTCGCTAAGCCAAATGCTCTTGTAAAATTCCGTATCTGCCGCGATTCGGTCTTGGATCCATACACTGAATCTACGTCGTGGCTGATGGAAGTTCAATTTGGATTATGTAAGCTTTCAAACCAAGATACTTTCGTAAAATATATCCATAATATGGACGAGTACAGCTTTAATTCTTGAGCAGGATGCAGAATGGACTCACTTGGATCTTTTTCGATACTACGCTTTACACCTACTATGGTTTCTTCATTCCGTACTGTACGATGTCTGGATGGATGCGTATTACTCGTGACAGTTAACTTGGTACGGAAACAACCCATGGTTAACGTAATTAATTTTTCTAATGGCCGGTTTTAATACCGGCTGTAAAGTTGACGTAGTGCACGATGAATTTTTCCAACTGGACCGTTTCTTTCGCAACAAATCTGTTCAATTTGTAGACGTTTCTCAAGCATCATCCTATAAAATGGCAACCAAACTAACCATAAAATGCATGACAACTGTCACACCATACGAAGTGTGGTGCCAATTTAAAGTTCTGTACCTGTTTCGATAGGTAAATCCAAAATTTACAAAAATACCTTAACCATATGAGGTTACTTTTACTGAAGACATAATGACATTATGACATACTGTCATAAGGATCAAGGAAGTCAATTTATCATGAATCGCTAGATAAACAAATTAATCTACATTGCTTTCTATAAGTGCTATCACTGGTAATAATTTTTAAATTTCTATGAGCATTGCCATACTAAGAATGGGAGAAGTTGCTTTCTATTAATCTATTTTTACTTATTTTTCACACCATGAAGAATGTGTGAAGGCAGAGTGGCAGAATTAAATTTGTAAAACGATAAAAAAAAAAACAAAGTATAAATATCGACAGGATATCACAGATGAAAGCAGATTTAAGACTGTGAAGAAGCATTCTGCGCTGGATGGATATCCTTTTATGAATTATTTACAACGTATTGAAAAGCAACAGTGCCGTGTCAAGCTTAACACGTACTGTATTGGCAAGGATGTACCTAAAGTACATTTATTACGTACATGTCTCTCAGTCGAGGTCATTTTATTACTGCATTCACGCCTTTTCCGTGCCGAGTTAACAGCTTCCACACTATATTAAATCTTCTATTCTATAAAAAGCGTTTTATAGAAAACGATCTATGAGAGTTGAGAGAACGTTCTGCATCGTAGAATGTAGCGAATTCTTTTCGAACTATTGCCAAGTACTCTCCGTCGTTTTATTTAAGAATGTGGTGAGTTGCAAAGGGCTGGGTGCTATTGGAAATAGAAAATTTACTACCCTTTTGCAAAGCACACGTGACCTTTGTCAACAATTCACTTGAAACGGACTGCCATGTAATTGTGAGCTACGAAAGGAAGGACAAATGGACCCGAATGGAAGGTAGAATGTACGAAGAAAAGACAACGTAGCCATCAAAGCTCCTTCTGAAATTGATCCTTAAAAGATTCATGTGGTGTAAATAAAAGGTGAATAGCATTCCGGCATTGCAACGTACTACGATTGAACGTCTATGTTAAATGAAGTTGGTTTCGGGTTTTTAGTACTTCATTTAGTTTTCCGGTTGATTCTATCCTTTCGGAAATCATTGAAATTGTTTCCATATTGCCTTAGCTTAACTAGAGTATCCATTTTGATCGAAATGTGCCAAGGAGGTTCAAATGGAAGTGAATAAAGAAGTCCCATTTATTTCAATTCATTTATTTAACATCTATTTAATATTTACGAATCACGAACAAGGATGCGTAATCGAACTGATTATTTATCTCTGCAGGTTGTTGTAATTTTGTTTTATTGATGACTCCAACTTGAAATCTTGAAACATCTCAGATCGACAGAAAGCTGAAGTTCCAGGAGTTCCAGCTGCTTAAATAAAACCATTATACTAGAGAATGAATCTTTGTGATGATGTTAACCAAAGACGTGTATGGTAAAAGATGACCTTCAGTAAGGAACGACTGACAAATCCCCAGGATTCAGGTTAAAAAGTCTTTACGAAATTTTTTTCTAAGCTGGCATTCATATATGCCAAAGATTAGCAGCGTCTGCTAGCAAAAGAGTTTTTTTTGTTAAAGGCCGATTCAAAACAAAAATTTTCTTGAGGTACGAAGGAAAACGTCACGAACTCTGTGGTTTATGAATCACAAACATGAAACGAAAATTCTAGAAGTTTTTGGTAGATCAATTTATCCATTTTCACTTAAAACTTATAAGTGATTTATACCCTTGCTAGCTAACTCAGCGAAGTTTCATTGGTTCGAAACCAGCTTGAGCTCTTTCCACCTTTCTTTATAAATATGAAACGAAAAATTAAGTTTAATACTTGCTAACAATATGGTTCATAATAAAACGTTTTCTGTTGACAATCTATTTATTTGTCTATTAAATTTCCAACTTGACTCGAAAGTGAAAGACAGTGAAATTGTGAAGTGCGTTTATTTAAAGAAGTCTCGGATTTGTTGTCTCACAAGCTAATCTCATGCCAACTGAAAATCTTCTGTCACTTCTTGATGCAATCGCTCTGAATCTGTCAACATTTCAACGACATTGTTCTATAGCTATAGCTAGTTCTATAGCCAATTTATACGCTTCTTTATGGGCCAAATTGGTCAGTAGTAAATCGCTAGTTTTGCTGAAATGTTATCTCAATACCGTTATGGAATAGAGGACAATTAAAAGCGCCATCCATCGTTGGAAAATGCAAAAAAGTCGCTAGGAGTGGTATCAAGTAGGAAGTAACATGACAGTCCACTTCACACTTCCGCAAAACAACTTGATGGGATACAACTGTCACCATCCTGCCCCTTGAAGTGCAATAAGTAAGGATTACACCATCACTGTCTGATAACATGGCCACTAATATACCGTTATGACGTGTGTGCGTGTGATTTTCGCCGTCCTTCGTAATCCTCCGAAATAATTTGCTCTATACACTCGATGATGTCATTTGAACGAATGGGTGAGGCCATGATTTTGCTGAAATGTTTTTACACAACGTTTTGAGCTGTTTTTAACTGTCACGCACGCAAACGCATTTTAGTCACAACAAAGACACCATTTTCATCTACGCCTCACTCAACTTTCGATGAATTAAAGTCAGTTGAGCACGATGTAAATGGAGAAAAAGAATGATTACACACTGTTTTTACACTGAGAACGTATCGATTTAAAGTATTATATGCAGCCTCAGTTCTGAGGAGTCGAGACCACGCTAGAGATCGCACTGTACCGCATACACAGTGCTGACATCTCTATCACGAATTCAAAATGAATGCGGAACTTTTCCATCTGAGGAATTAGAAAGAGCTTCGTTCGATGTCAATTCGTTTTATTTGTAATTTATGTCTGTGAAGAATCTCACAAGGGTAAATATATCATTATATTTTGATTTTCAATACTTTCTCTTAGATCTAAAGTATTAACTTTATTCTGCAAAAGACCCCAGGTTCAAATCCTGCTGGTAACAATGATATTTAACTATGTGCTTCAGATGTCCGAGAATCACCTAGCTTTGTAAGGTACAATCAAGGAAATTGATAAGTTTTAGCGTGCTCCTGATCAAATAAGTTTTTCAACCAGATAAACATAAACCCTTGATCTTAATGAGGTGGTTCTAAAAGGCCTCACAACTCAAGTTCTGTAGGGACCTCCTACACCACAACAACAAAACCCTAATCTATGTCTGTTTGAAAATATTAAAAGGCGAAAGTTGATGCAAGGCATTCAATATATTACTTGTAGAAGCATTCAACCTATAGATTAGAAATACGAGATCAAAAAATCTGAGGAATATTGCAATGTACTATTTTTTGATAGTTTTATAACTCATCCTTGTCAAAGTCACGGGAAGCATCGCAGTCCATCCCGTTTTTAGAGCAGTAAAATTAAGATCAGTCCTATTTTTCTCTATAAATATTAAAGAAGGCCCAACGTAGAATAGCTCATGGTGGAAGAGAAAGTAAAAGGTATGCAGGTGGGGACATACTCTCGAGTGTCGGTATAAAATGTGGTCCTGACTTCCGAAAATGTCAAGAAAGTTGCTGAAAGGTCCACAAGTCGTCCCACAGGTCATGTTAGCGGATCATTTTTTAACAGACAGCATAAGAAGACAAGATACACGGGCATCCCTTTCTAAACTTCATACCTTCAAGACGCAACAAAAGTCCATGTGGAAAAAGAAGCCCTAAATGAGTTTAAAGACTGATCCTCTGCAGAATTTGCATCATACTTGTACCACTGTTTTCATAGAAGTGAATAATGATTCGCTGTACCGAAGTCCCTTGAAATTTCTGTGGCCGCCCAGTTTCTGGAATGAACAAATGAAGAAACTGACGGTCCTTTGACCCAAAAGAACCCTAACTCGGGCTAGCGAAATAATTGCAAAGAAATGAACTTCATTGTAGAGATAGGTAGGATTTGGGAACTGGATTCAAAAATTGTGCTACCGAAATAAGGATACCTTGCTTCCGGAGCAAGCTGTTAGAAAGCAATGATTAACAGAGTAACGTCCCTGTGCAAAATTGTCGTAATTCATGTTGAGACGTTTAGAAAAATGTGTACACAGAAATGATAACGTCAAAACTGAAAACATCAATGCCTTTTTATTATGTAGCGTGGTTGTTCGGAAACGAACCAAGGATACAAAAATGACTACTGTTTACAGCTTCAAATTTAATTTTCAACAACAATTCCGAAGATTGCTGGTGCTTGTTTTTTGGCAAGATTCTGAAAAATGACAAGTTTTTTTTTGCTTGGAGTGCTTGCAATAACTTTTACCTGTTTTCAATTGTTGCAAGTCATATTACATCCTGATCCAAGTGTCAAACAAGTTTTTTAACCACGTCTTGCGGTTTACTAGTCATTGTGAAGTGAACTTCTGGCAGTTTGCTGCATATAAATATCAAATTAGTTTTGACGTCGACGGCAGCGCAAAGCTTTACACTGAATTTGTTCGATTTCGGTGGAATGTACGGTACAAATGAACTTTTTCCGCGTTATCCTTCTGGCTTTTCATCTACAGCAACATCTTGTCTAGGTGGAAAATATTTGATTTAGTTGTTAAAAAAGCTGTGAAAGAGGAAATCGAATCGGAAAGCTAATAGTTAGACAGTTTCTGGAGATGGCTCGTTGATGAAAAGAGATTTTGTATCGTACGTTAGTGTAATTTCAATTATAAGAAAATTCACAGGTAGAACTATTGACCTATAGGTCAAATAATTTTTTTGCCATAAGTGTGAACAAAATTAATCGCAGTTAGATGTTGTTGAATTTTCCCTGTGGTATGACGCGCAAACGCCCGAGTGCTTCGCTAACTAGAGCCTTTAAAAGTTCCAAACACATATTATTATTTATGGAAATTGTTATTTATGGAAATCATATTGGTGACGTAGATGGTAAAACTTTTTCAAACTTGACCGTTTTTTTGACAGACAATTTCAGCGAATAGCTTGTCGCGACACGAACACTGCTTTCCAGACTGATGGGAGTTGAAAAAAAAAAGTTTTGAAGCATGAAGTGAGGATGATTTGTTAAATAGATGTTTCGGTGATAATACATCAAACGCATATGACGCAAATACACCAAACACAACTTGATATGGAAAACTATTTAAAAATCCACATTTGCTAGCAGAGGAATTGTAGGTATTGCTGCTTGGATCGCACTGGCCACCTTTAATGAACGTCCCAGAACTTATCTCGCCATTATGGGTATCTAGTACAAATCTAGTACAAATCTTACTAATAGGACGAGCACTAATCAGTCAAAGGAATTGCAAGGAAAAATGCTTTAGCAGACGTTTGCAGCAACGGGTAGAGTTGGAAAACCTTTAGTATGCACCTGAGATGACTGATTAGTGGTAATAACCCCAAATACATCATCTATACACGTTTAAAAAGTCAAAATTATTATTGAGAAAGGTGGAAAGAGAACAAGCTGGTTTCGAACACGCGTCCCTGCCGCTACTCGTCAGGTGCCAACTCACAGGCCGGGATGCATCGATTGACGATCGATTTTCAAAATTATTATAAAAACCTTCGATACGATTGTCTCGAACCTACTTTCTTCACTTGTACACGCCATATCTCATTGGAAATAAAAAATCAAAGAGCATAGCATTGAGGTTGACTGAAATACTACTCACAAGACCTTTAAAAATGCATGAAAGTATTCCTTGTTTCTAATAAAGTTAGCTTTCCGCTAAAAATGGCTATTATTTATGGTCTTCGAAAAACAGTGATCAAACAATTTTAAAAAATTTTAATTTTTTAGGTTCAGGAAAAATCTTACAGAGCATTTTGAATTTTTTGTTTATCTTTTCTAGGAAGTTTCACGTGATGTGTACCAGTTCAAGGGAGACTTTTGCATGACGTTTTTTCTGCCGATGCCAAAATTTTAAAATAAATGTTATTTTTTTGCAATATTCCCAGAAAAGTTTCGAAAACCAGTTTTTTTAAGTACCTTAATATAATATTAGGTGTATAAATATGAAATGCGGATTTTACTAACAGATGGCATAACCATTACATATGGCTTGTGTCGGGGATAATTAATATGGCATTTTGGAGGGCAAACATCTGTCAACAAATTCCAGTATATCATACGTTTTGATTGTACAAACAACATAGTTTTTTTTCGCTTCAACATTGTCGAATTACGTGCCAGAAAAAGAGTTTTTGCGGGGAAGTCTAATAACCTTCTTTCATTTCAAGAAAACGGCAGCAGAAACTTATCGATTGTTAGTGGAAGCATATGGTGAACGTGCCCCAAGCCAAGACACTTGTGAACGATGGTTTAAAAGATTTAAAAGTGGCGATTTCGATGTCAGCAATAAAGATCGTGGAAAACTACCAAAAAATTCAAAGATATAGATTTGCAAGCATTATTGGATGAAGACAACACATAAACTGAAAAACAGTTGGCAGAAGCGTTGGAAGCTACTCAGGTAGCCATTTCACAACGTTTAAAAGCCATGGGAAAGATCCAAAAAGCTGGAAAATGGGTGCCGTATCAATTGAAAGAAAGAGACATCGAAAGTCGGAAAACCATTTGTGAAATTTTGCTTGCCAGACAGAAAAGAAACGGTTTTTTGCATCGGATTGTTACTGGCGATGAAAAGTGGATTTATTTCAACAATACCAAGCAGAAAAAATCATGGGTAGACACAGGCCAACCATCAACATCACAAATAGTCCGAAATATTCATGGGAAGATGACTTTGCTGTGTATTTGGTGGAATAGTAAGGGACCTTTGTATTACAAACTGCTGAAGCCCGGTGATACTATTACTGGCGAACGTTACCAACAACAACTGATCAAATTGTACCGCGCACTTGAGGAAAAACGACCAGAATTTCATCAAAGACATGATAAAGTCATTTTTCAACATGACAATTCTCGGCCGCATATTGCAATACCTGTCCAGAACTACTTGGGAAACATTAATTGTGAAGTTCCACCCCACCCGCCGTATTCATCAGACTTGGCTCCTTCTGACTACTACTCCTTTCAATCAATGCAGCACGGACTTTCGGAACAGCACTTCCATTCTTACGAAGAAGTTAAAAATTGGCTTGATGAAAAGTTAGCCTGAAAAAATGAGAAGTGGTACTGGGACGGAATCCAACAATTGACAGAAAGATGGGAAAAGTCGTAGCTAACGATGGCCAATACTTTTATTATTGAATTCATTCATTCTGCTATTCAAATAAATGCATATTTCAAGCAGAAAAAATCCGCATTTCATATTTATACACCTATTAGTATTTTATTTTTTCCTAAAAAAAATTTGAAAATGCATTTTTCTCCTTAGTAACGCAAGCAATTCTCCCCTTAAACATGAGCCCACCATACTGCCGCGAGCGAATAAGGTACCCCTAAATTTTAAACCTGTATAAAATAAATTTGTAAAGATAAGCTTTTTATTGTTTTACTCTTGTGTCCTGGGTACGTTTAAGTAGAAATAAAATATTATTATTTACTTTATGTTTTAAATTAAAATAATTCAATATCTTTGATAACTGATTCTGTAGTGAAAATAATGAAATCATAAATTTAACAATTTTTTGTTTCTTTACAAAGTGTTTGGAACTCCTGGCGTAACATATGTCAGGGACCGAGTGGGCGAAGAATACAACCCAGAATTAACGGATATGGTTTTGCAGGTTTACAAAATTCAACCCGTGCAAGATTTGTAGCCCAACCATCACCAGGCACGGCGTAGGATCGGTGTCAAAGGCTCATTTCTAGATGAATGACCATGCCAATAAACAAAACTGCCGAAGTTTGAGTGATGAGCAGCCACAGGCGGTTATCCTGTTATAATACTGTTAATACAGTTGCATCGGGAGATAGTCACTGTTTAGTGTGCTTTATGAGCAGGTGAATCATTGGTCCATCTTCTTAAACGCTGCTGGAAAAAATATTACAGTCAATTATGACCGCTATATATCCATGATCAATGACTTCCCCATTCTGGAAGTGACTTGCCGTACTTCAGGGGAACTCTTCTTTCACGGAACGGCTCGGCATGTCATTTAACTATCGACTTATTCAAAGAACAATTGGAGGGGAGCGCATAATTTCTCGTTTTCTTTGATCTGCAAATTGGAAAAATCGCAAAATCATGCGATTTAACGCCGCAGGTCCATTTCATGTGGGGATACGTCAAACCACTCATCTACGCCGACAAGCCTGAATTGGTTGACCAGTTTTAAGACAACATTCGCAGCTTTATTGGTAAGATATTGCCCCAGTTTTTGGTTTAAGTAGTCGAAAATTGGACCTCTTGTTTGGACTTTCTTCACGTTAGCCGCAATCGCTTACATGTCCCGAATCATATTTAAATAAAAATGGCAAAGAATTATCTTTTTTACAAAATTTCATGGTAATCAAAACAATGTATTTGTATTTTATTTCATTCCAGAATCCTATACCTTCAAAAAAATATATGTTTCTCGGTACAATGATCTTCCAGTTTTACGACTGCAGAATTTAGCTTTAGTGCTTAGAATTCCGGTCAAAAAATATCCCACTTTTTGAGCGAAATTAAACCTTGTTTTCACAACTCTGCCATTTTGTTTAATTTCAGATTTTTTTTTCACAATCATGAATTATAGGCGTAGGTGATTCGTCTAGTCTTATTGTATTTTTTTTTTTCTTAATTTCAAATACGGAGAAGGCCGCAATCAGTGGCCAACAGTAGTGGAGAAATGAAATGTAAATGTATGAAATGACATCAATACGTGTATTGAAACCTTTTTTATCAATATTGAAACTTTGTATTTTCTTTTAATAAACTTTTCATTCTTATTTTCAACACATCGGTTGCTTATTTAGCACTAGTTCATTATCTTACAGAAATTATAAATGTTTAACCGACATTTTTTCTATTGAAAATTTAATCATTCATTAATTATGCATATATTAATGCTCAAAATTTCGAAATATTTCATCTTATAATTTTCTTTTAAACAAATACTAAAAAATTACCTGTTTTCTCAGCGCTCACACTATGTGTGCCTCTCAAAACATATCCTTATTCTCGGTCGGTATTTATTATGACTTTAAGTTTCTGAATATTTTAGTAACATTAAATTTCCATTACTATACAATGGCCCTAATTCCCAGAAACATGTTTTCGAGTAAAATTTTTGTTTCTAAATTCAATGGAAACATCACTAAGAGCGCCACAATATAATATGCGTTTTCTACGAACTAGGATGAGACTTTCCAGAAAATGGTATAAACCTTCAAGGCTGCTTTTGTGATGTGATTTTAATGTTGGTATGACTTAGATGCCGGTTTCACCAACTACACTATTTGCCCTACTTGCTCCTGAAATTATAACCAGAAGACGCGGAAGCGTCAATCCATGAGTGCATATATCGTTACATGGATTCAATTTAAGCGCTTCGATTGAATAAAAAGGAGAAACGAATTCTAATTGTTTTAAAAAGTTTGTTGGATTAAAACCATTCATTTGCTAGAATGGCTTACGAAAAAACACCGCGCTTTTACCATGTAACTTTCAATATCCTTTTCAATTTCGATGCATCGAATTTTCTGGTCGCATTGAAAAATCGATAACGAAGTTAAACTCGTGTAGTACGTGATGCTTTCCATTCTCATATGAATTGAATACTTTTCTGTCGAAGCAATGCTCACACCAGCTTCAAAATTAAATGAACTACGTACGTGGTCCAGGTGAGACAAATATTTGACATGTGTGTTCAACCTATACATTATTCTCTCCAAGTGACACGTTTATTATTCTCATGGAAAAAATTGAATGAAAAACACTCGAAGTGGACGCTAATGAGGCAATTTAGAGTCTTGTAAGTTTGCAGACCACAAGACAAATTCCCTATCCAAAATTTGATGAATTAGATCACTGCGTTGACCCAGGACATCCTGGGATGACCCAGTTAAATCTAATATGATACAATTTGGGCGAAACTACTTAGACAACTGAAATTCAATATCTCCCTCATCAAACTCGCAAATGGAGCATAGTTGGATAGTAAATGTTGTGATTTCCTACTCAAACATCTAAAACAAAGATTATTTGAGAGATTGCAGTATGTTTGGTATTTCTCTCTTCATTGTTATGTAATAAGAAAAGTAATGTTTGACTTGATGAAATTAATGTCGTACTCTCATAAAGGAAATTAATGGCTTAAGCAGTGTAAGACCAAATACACTACTATATTGTACTGTAATACAAATAAAAGTTAGAAGCTTGTATATCCAAATAAACGAAGCCATTGCCATAATAGTATTTCCTCGAGATTCAACCCTTGAAAAACTAGTTCCTGTCACGTACGAAGAAAATTTGTTCACCAACAATCCTTAGACACAACAACAAATATAGTCATATTCATGCGCTGCCACATTGCTGTACTAAATGAATACCGAATCAAGTCAAAATCGACGGGCGTTCCCAAGCTTGTTTTTAAAACATTGAGCCCTTTCACATAATTGTTGAAAATGCCTTACACATCATAGTTCCCTATACTTTAGAAATCTAGAAAGTGATTGCACCCTTCACTAAAATTGCTTCGAAAATCGATTTCCAACCACACCTCCCGCACCAGACATAAGAGTTTCTATTTAAATATTTGATTTATCGGAAATAAAAAGTAACTAGGCCGTACATATTTCGGACGGACAACTAAGATATAATTTTTTTTCGATTTCTTATCCATACTATCTTCTTAAATTCTTTGGGAAAATTGTCTTATCCTTGCTTTGTTATAATCGAATGGATCGGAATAGAAATAACACACAATTTTTTGTATCATTAGAAATGACGGTAGTTTCCTTTATGGGACCTACTAATTCCTCTCCTTTATGGCTGAAACAAAATTCTTCACAAATATGCACTGCCCCTCCTTTGACTGGACACATGTTGGTTCATTCATATTAACATGACAAGTACTGGACCTCTTATACTCACATTCAGCCATTCTCTGCAGCTTTTTAGCATATCCTCGGGGTCAATTAAATAGTTTTTTGGTCTTACCATCGACTCACCTTACACTCTATTCGATTGCCACCCTTTGTACAGCAAGGGATACATAAGCTACAATACATCAAAGGGCTTCATGGTTTCAATTAAGGAAATAGTCAATGAAAAGCAGCGAAATCAAGCCGTGACCTGAAACAATATTCGGAAACAAGTACAAAAGATGTGCCCTCAGTGCTAGGCAAACGAGAGTGACAAGTTCCCAGATTCTGAAAACTGATTGACCCATTTCGTGGTAGGACATGTATTTGATGAGCAACAGCATTAAACAAGCACAGATGCGATTAATTATTACCTATACAGGAGCGTATATAAAATAATTAACCAAATACTTTGGTTATATTTCAAACTCTTTTCAAAAAAGTGTCCTAAGTAGGCAAACGCTCTCCTTTTAAAGTATGAAAGTCACCGCAAACTTTATATTATCCGATTTTCCTCTGCAAATTTTACTGCCACCGTGCAATCGGCAACGATTAACACCAAAGCGTAACCGCTAACAAGTGCTAGCAAAAAGAAAAACCCACTTTCGTAACGGTGATGCGTGGTTACTTTTAGGAATAATGTTGGACATAGGAATAACATATGAAGGTGTGATGAGATGCACTTGAAATTTCTACTTAACACAATGAGCTGAATTGATTTATAATGCGGAAAAGTTATTCTCACATACATTTGAGCGCAAAAAGCTCATCAGCGTTTAATTTCTAAGCTCTCTATCTTGCGAAGCTCTGTTTATTTTCTAGATGAGATATATACGCATCCTTTTTTTGTGATGCTATCATTTAGTATTTGCGCTATGATTCACACTTTCTCATTTGATATATTTAATTTTATATATATTATATATTATTTATTTCAAAAACGGGAAAGCTTCTCTCTCAATAACTTGACAAAGAATTCAATTATGCAAGTTTGCTTAATTCAAAAAAGATGATAGGGAGTGCATAGCTTAATCAGTAATAGAACGACTTAAAAACATAAATATCATACATAAAACATCCTGTTTTAGCGTCCACAGCAAGAACTTTGTTCGTAACTACTGTACGAACGCCAAACGCTCCAAATTTAAAGCCACGATAATTTTTTCCAAAAATGGAATTTTTTCCACATCCGGGGATAATTACCTTCTTTTTCTTTCGAATTTTCACCAGCTTGTCGCTATCTATAACATACTCACCTCTCAAACCAGCAAGTTTTGTTCCAGAATCCAAAAATATGAAATAAGAAAGCCGATTTCTTACTCGTCTCTTCCTTAATGGTTTACCGTTCTCAATATCGATATAACTTATCTGAGGTTTAAGGATCTGCTGCTAATCTCAAACTGATGCTCATGCAACAAGAAAAATCTTGGAAACTCCATCGTACATCAGAAACATGGGACAAGCTGAAAGTTTTTGGCACATGAGACAACTACAGAAACAGTACTTTGGCGTTCCTAGTAAACTAAACGAATTGCAGATGCCCTAACATCCACCAAATAACGCAATAGAGGTTAAAGTCTACAACAGGACGCGTTATCGTGAGTAGGCATATATTGCTTACAAAAAAGAGGGAGTCAAAGAGTTGAATGACACTAACTCCAAATGAAAAATGGGATTCTTCAAAGCGCCACTGACGAGATAGAAAAGAAAATCTTGGAGTCCTTTGAGAGAGTCAGAGTACACTGAGAGATTGTTTCAGAGCAACATTCATCCAAGCTTTAACTGAAAATCGAATGAAACTTTCAATGTTGGCAAAAAGAGAAAAGTAAACGTTAAACTCATAATGAGCTGTAAATTAATTATAAATATAATATTTAAATCAATTTAATGAATAAATTAAAAATAACTTGTTAATCTTTCAAATGAGAATGGACTTACAAATCTTCTTGTCATGATGTAAGTTATGTACCGAAATTTCAGTTCCTTGCGATTCGTTTGTCTTTCCCTCACCCTTAAAAAAATTTAACTCCTTCTTCTCTTGAAAAATCTGTTTGACTTTTGAGTTCTGCCAAGCTTTTCCCACACGATTTCAAACTCAAAAGTTCTACCCTTCAAGAAAGCATTATTTAAATCCGAATTTAAGTATATCCTTATCGGATTGAAACCAATACTGCCCATAATTTTACCCTACTTAGCATTCCTCAGACGAAACTTTCATGACCTTTCAGTTAAAACAAACAAAGTGTCCCTTTCCATCCCGTATCTAATTAAGCCACACTCTGAAACTAGACAAGTCAATAAAAAAAATGCTAAGTCCTTTATTCGGAATGCAAATCTGTGAACAAGATGAAGGGATTTAAAAGTTGTAAATCTTTTGGGCAAAGTGCCAAAAGACCTCATATTGGTTATTAGATTTACCCCAATTTACGATTAAATCGATGTTGCCCGGGATTTTTGTTTTTTTTTCTATATTGAACACATTTTTTTTATCACATTGAAAAGTATCACAATGTAGTTTTTCCTCCCTCTCATTTCTAGCATCTATCATTGTCCTAGTCACGACAAAGTATATCATTGATATCGCTTTTCGAGTCAAGAGTTGTCGAACATAATAAAAAGTGGATATAAAAGTGTTGAATGTAGGAGAGCAATAGTTGGTATCGGGGTTTGAAACAAAGGATGAACATTCGTTAACACTGCGATTGTTAGGAAAAAAATCCTTCGATAATGCAGTTTGATTGTAAGGCACGAGCTAATACTGAAAGTAGTACTTTATGTGTGACGACAATAAAAAGGAACATTCGAAGGCTTCCGATAAAATAGAAATAATTGATAACTATGCAGGCATGATATATTCTTTCACATTGCATATCAAGTGATGGCGCAAGAAGGGACGAAAATTGAGTCATTTTATTTAATGGAAGGTCTTCTGCAAAGCCTTTCAGAAGACAGCAGAAAACGTCATAAATATCGATTGCAACAATTACACACTCAAACAGAAACTTTTCCAAGATTCGTGCTGGATTTAAACAGGACATATTTCTTATATGATGAATGTGCTAACTGAGTTTCCTTTTTATGTACTCTTATTTATGGTAGAATCCTTTCGAAGCTGTTCTCAGTTGTTGGATTATTGGGATTGTTTAGAGAGGCTTAAGCTGTCATCTCGTGGAAACGTTTCAGGATTATTCAACATTTGACAGTTGAGAATAAACAGTCTTTAAAAGTTTCGTTTATTACCGCGGCATTGAATCAGTCTCTTAGGAACTCCACGACAACGCCACGAAGAGAAATAACCAACACGTTTTCCACAAAAACCCCCACCCTTCGTTGATCAGCGAAGGCTGGAAGGTATGGATTTTGAGTTTTAGCTCAGTAACTAAACATCAAATTGTAACGCAATAATAGAAAGAGAAGCTCACAGGAATTGGAACTTTAGATCATTAACTGAACACACAGATCTAATAACCGTAAAAGAAGCTTGATCGATGAGAGACACCAGCCAGCAGCCCTTGAGGTCATTGATATCTCACCAAAAATGAGCCAAGAAACGTTCAACGTCAAAATCAGAAACTGTCGCAAATAACTGGAGCAGCTATTCTCTTGCAAATAATTCCGAATCGAACCCTGATTTATGGATTCGGTATACTTCCAAAATCATTCGCTAGACGCAAGAGTTTTTGACTTTTCAGTGGAACTATGAAACATAATACTTTCCAACACATAAATTAACATTGGTCACTTATCACTTAATCAGATGAATGAACAAAAAACCAAAACCGTAATCTGTCATTTGTCGGATGTCATCAGGTGAGGCGGAGTGTGGTGGGATTCAGTGAGAATGGTAGAACTGCTCATACAGCAAATACAGCGGTTCACCAAGAATGAGTTAAAACCAAAGCAGAAGAACCAGTAATCCTTTATGCTCGTTGAAACTGCAAGAAGAGGTTCTTGCCTGTTTTTCTTCTTTTGGTACAATTGGGCCTTCATCAGGAGATTATCTATAAAAATGGCAGATAGTGAAGTCTAATGTACACAGCCGTTTTGACTTGAGAAGTCGAAGTGGTGAATTCTAAATGGATAAAGCCGTGTTGAGTTGAGAAGTTATAAGTGATGAATTCTATTGGCTAAATCCGCGTTTAGTTAAGAATTTTTGTGTAACGAATTCGAATGCATGTTAAGTTGAACAAAGCCATGTTGAGCTGGGAAGTTCTAATTGATGCATTGTCATCGACGTAGCCACGTTAAGCTGAGAAGTTATAATTGACGAATTCGAGAAGACAAAGCCGCGTTAAAAAGAAGTTTCGCCGGGACTTACATGAAACGTCATCTGGAAGGCAGAATTTAGGACGTTAAGGTCAAATTTACTAAACCATTCCTTCTCGGTTGAGAGCGTGTTGAAAAGGAGCGCAAGATAATGGAGAAGACCCCAATCATTGACTTTCAGGCTAAGGTTGAACTTATTTGTATTATATATCTGCCTATAAGACTGTTATATAGAATTTTGATTCACTAAATTTTAATTGCACATTTTAGGATCTACTTGTTCATCGTCCTGTTGGTTTTCTTTTTACTTATGAGTTGTGACCAACAAAGGTTGGTAAGATGATGTAGCAAGTTAGCAAAGACTAGTAAAACGTCCGCCTTCCGGTGGATCCTTTGATCACATTTGAAAATTTCCACATTTCGGTAATGGAACAACCCAGGTCATCAATCCCACAAATTTCACCCTATCATCATAATTATGGTACCGTTCGACGAGACTCTGGTTACTGGTTACTTTCTGGTTACTTTTTCCGAAAAATTTATACATTTTTTCCGAATTTCCTCATCAAAGTGGAGAAAATCGCATTCCAAGATTATCACTTTTTAAATTTTTAATTGAAAACGCATGTTTACTGATACCTCTCTCTTCGAAATCATGTCCATATAGCAATATCTCGTGGGGCGTATCAGTAAAAAAGTTGAAGGCTCGCTAAGTTTGGTCCATAATGCACGGAAAAAGATTCTTATCGGGAGCGTAGACCATGCCGTACGTTTTCGATTGACGGCGTACCGACTCGAGTTGTGACCTCGCCCATCTCCGGCGAACGTACTGGCAAGGAACAGTCAAGGAAACTCCTGTTTAAACGTAACAGGCTTTGTTGCCTGGGGTAGCATAATGTTTATTTTGCACAAATGACTGTCACGTGAAAAAAATTTCAAAATGAACTTAAAGTGAGCTTAATTTTTTCAAATATGCCAAACGCCAAATACCGATTACATTAAAGCATGCAACAGCTATAATACATAGGGAAAGCGACTTTCTACGTCATGGATTTTACAGAAATAGAAAGGAAATAGGATATAGAATAACCAACTAAGCTTTTCCTTAAAAAAGCAAAATTACTGCTCATCTGCAGAATGACACCAGTGTGCCAGAGTTTGCATTATGCAACAAAGGTTTTTACTAAAACATTGAACAATAGTCAGTTTAAGCGCAAAGTATGATGTGTCATTTGGAAGTATCAAATTTTGAAATTAAATAAAATATAAATAAATTGTTTTCATTCCCACGAAACTCGATTCTTTGGCACTATAATTCTTTGCCGTCTTTATTTCAATAAGGTTTCGGGCAAGCGAGCTCCAAGACAGGCGCGGAGGAAGTCCAAAGCAGAGGTCCATTTTTTGACTATTCGAATTCAAATTCTACAGCAGTTTATTCTTGATCCTATACACCGAATGGTCACTCGGCTTCAATTCCACCACGAGATGGATTTTGTAAGCCCACGAACCAAGATCTTTCCGTAATGTTTTCCATAAAGTCGGTGGGTACAAGTTTAATTGTTTAGCACGATGACGAATGGACTCGCTTGGGTCTTCATCGATACTACGCTCAACACCTGCTATGGTTTCAAGACTAGATGACTAAATCCATGGTTGATCGAATTAATTGTTCGAGTGCACGATTATGACAAAATTGACGGAGTTATTGAGGAATTTCTGAAACGAAACCGCTTTTTCGAAATAAAACTGCACGATATGCAGTCGTTGCTTAACCTCGTCAACATACTTATGATAAAATGGCAAACCAAACTGACCATACAACGCATGACAGCTGTTACACTATATGCAGCATTAAAAAGTGTTGCCAACATAAACTTCATGAAGTTCACCTCTTAACCCTTGGCGGTCGGTGTCCACAGAGCGGGGACATTTCTAAATCGTAGTATAAGTCAAAGACCCCGCAGCGGGAACCTTTGAAAACCGCAAAAATTACAAAACACTATCGACCCCAATGCCTCGTGATTCAAATGTTTTGTTCAATTACGAGGTAGCAATGCATACTTGTTTAGAGAAATTTATAGGCAGTCAATTGTCAAACGAAAGACTTGCTTCGACCTTCTGGTATTCCCAACTGCGGAATCTGCCGATTGCAAAGGATTAAAAAGTTACCCTATATAATACTATCAACTACCTACCTTCTAAGACTTAGACATATCGAAAAATTCGGAGTCTAATCGTGGTTTTTCCCACATGAGCTTTTTAATAGCATATTCTATATTCTAAATATTATCAAGTTTCATAAGTAGGTGAGATAATATTGTGTCCTGATGAATAAGACTGTGACAAATACAAGCCAATTGGATAAAAATCAGATAACAACAATTCACCAATTATGATGAATCTACACTAGAAAAGACATGATATGACTTATTCACTTTTTCGTCACTATCGCGGACTTTCGACTGCAGCTATTTGGCAGTGATGCAGCTTTTGCCCTATCACCCTTTAAATATTTCCTCCGTAAATGTACTTCTTTTCTTCCCACGAATTCTATTCAAGATTGATTTGATTGTTTGCTTCAATAATTTTCAAAATCCTCATTTTCGCATACATTTTGCTGGCTTTTTTTGGTGGGCAACTTAAGGGGTTATACGTTACCTATGTGAATTTTTTTTTTTTTAATTTTTTTTTGGCTAAAAGTATGCTAACACATCCCTAGAATTGAAATCAAAAAGGTCCGAATACTAATACACTTCAGAAAATTTTTGAGAATCAATTTTCTGAAGCAACTCCAATGCTTGAAAAACGTAAAATTTGCTCGCTTTATACTATTTAGTAATTAATATACACTGTATATGGCACGTTCCTTCGTAAATGACGCTAGGAGAGCTTCTCGACTACAGAGCTCGATCGACTACACGCTGCATTTGAGGTTAAAGTACTATAGTAAATCGTTCAATACAGTCGTGTGGTCCATCGCGCCGAAACATGTGTCAAGCGGCAAGGAGGTGCTCGATATCGCGACGGATATCGCAGTTATCTTATTTAATGATGGACTGTCGTGTCTGACTACCCATCTGCGACTCATTAGGATCGACTGCAGGACCTAATTTTTACAATTTCTGCTTAGAAACAGACGCCGAGCAAATAAAGGCTGCTGAGCGCTCAATTTCCGACGTTGTAAAAGAGGCGAGACGCGGCCTTTTAACATCAAGAAAGGAAGAGCAGGAGAAATCCACGGTCTTGGAAGGCCAACTATATGGTGCTGGGATAGCATAGTAAAGGTAAAAATTTGTATATAGTAAAATTTTGAAAATTCACAACTTTATAAGGTTTTTAAACTTTAAGCGCGTTTATCTCGAAAGTTTATTTTTGAAATTTGCCGGAAACCAAACTCTTTCAGTTTTCATCCGATTGACTTGCGGTTATAACTGTAGCTTCTTGATATGATTATCTAGTGAAGTACACACGATTTTAGCGATTGGTTTTGTTTGAAAAAAGTTATAAGCAATTGAAGTCATTTTTTTGGGTTGAAAATACAATTTTTTTGTTAAATGGTCGCCATTTTGCGAAAAATCGATATTAAACTATTATCTTGTGTACTTCACTAGCAAAACTCATGGAGTTTATGAAAAAAAATTTTAATTGTTCCAGATGCAGATGGGGCTGAGAAACTTGTCCGGCCGCGGAACGTCTTTTGTAAATACTAGTGACTTTGACGTGCACTACAGCCGCCATTTTGTATTGAATTTAAAATAAAATAATTTTTTTGCACTCCCGAAAAGTTGCCCTTTATATTGATATATTATTTATAAAAACAAATTTCAAAATCCTTGGAAAAAAAACCCTGAAAAAGGTTTTTTAGCTTTCACATAGGTATAACCCCTTAAGGAAATATTGGAGCATTTTCATTGGCTTGTTTCCATGCAAATGTTTATTGGGTGGTGAGATGGGATGGTATTGCTAGAGGCATGTTCTGCCCCTAGAGTTACTTGCTTTGTTGCTTGCCCCCTTCAGTGGGGTACAGTATTTTTGAATTTGCCAAAAACTGATATAAACTAAACTTTTGTTTGACTGACATGTTTAGTACACACGCATGTCAGTAATGCATAGCAAATCTTCTGCATATCCTAGAGCTATCCTAGAGTTTCCAATACACTCTTTTCTGGGAGATACCTGATTTAATGTATATTAAGCTTCTTGGTCCTGATGACGTTTTAACATTTGGGCAACAGAGTCAAATTTAGCAAACCTTACCCAGGGTGTACCAGAACACCACATTCACTGATAGTTCAGAACATGTAGCATATGATATGAATGAATTTTTCATGGGATTTTACTTAACTTGAAATTTTCAACAAGCGATGACGCGTGTGTGAAAATTAAGGACTCTTAAATGTTCCATTTTTTCGAATATGTTTTCAGCAGTAACGAAACAAAACGTTCCATTTACCCAAATGACCTATAGTGTTTCTAGTGGAAAGCGTAAAGTTTATCGAGGGTAAAACTGTTGCATTTTTCGCGTTGCCAATATCAATAAAAAAGATTTCCCATCAATATCCTTCATTTCAAATAACACAATAGTCTGTTTCTTTCAAAACACCTAGAACGTAAAATTTCACCAAAGAAAGCAATTCGGTCTCGCATATCGATAAGCTTCAAAAAAGCACTTCTTTTTTATCCCATCCTTCGTTGCAAAACGTTTTATAGGTATGTATGTGTGTGTGTGTGTGAATCAAATCATTGACTTTCACTGGGAGAAAATAATAAAATTCAATAGGCGTTGCGAAAAAACAATGAACCAAATCGGCTTTGGTTTGATTTTATGGTTCTCATGAATTTAATATTGTGGTAAAATATTTTCCAATCGCTGTGGATGAGAGAGTTACTTCGAATATTAAGTGATAACGACGATAATGAAAATATCAGCTAGTAAATATCACGAGTAAGAAAATCAATTTATGAAAATTGAAATTAAATCTTCCGAAAATTTTCAATTCCAAACACATGAGTTTATTTTGTATTTTCATTCGTTCGTTCAGTAAATATTTAGAAAAAATAATTTTAGTGGAAAAAAGTACACGCATTATCTTTGATGGGAACTATGATTCTCTATAAATTAAATGTTTATAGAGATCGACTCCTTGTAAACGTTTAATTTCACTAGATTCCCCCGCAATCCCATTGCACCCCGAATCCTACCTAAAAAGACGAAATTTCGTTATTCATTTAGCGACTTTGAATCTCAAAAGCTATCCTTGGCCTTCACTGATGATGTTATGGGATGGTGATTAGATTCGGCTCGTGTATCCACAAAATTAATTTTAAGTAGACCCTGATGATCGAATGTGGCCTTGTTTTCACCACCCACGAAACGAAATTTGCAAGGAAAAATCGCTAAACGGTTATGTCTTATTGTTAATTGAAAAATATTATTTTGAATATTTTTGTGAAAAGTTATTAACTCGTGGTGAATGCGATAATCTTCGAAAAATTCTACCTAATAATAGCCCAATTCATAATAAATACCTTCAGCATTTCATCACCCCTAGAAACTTGGAAATATAACAGAAAGTATCTTAAATGGGAATTAAGGAGGCAAGAACGAGGTACTTCGACTGGAAATGTGGAAAATTCAATTCAAACCTTTTTTTAGAAAGCAGAAAATCTGTTTTTGGAAAGCAATTTAGATGAGTAGGCGTTGCCCACTATAAGAATATGTAGATTCTTGAACACAAATTCGGGCGAATCAATGACGATTCAAATAACGAATCTAGATGAAACCAAGAAGAATATACAGGCATTGAAAAAGGACAAAGATCTTTGACCAGGCTTGGAAATCTTCTGGCTTGCGGACATTAGGAATGTCGTTGTCTCTGACGTATAGCATATTCCAGTCGTTAACATTCATAATAAGTTCTAGGTTTGAGAACCTTTCAGGAAATATTTTCTTTCTATTTTTATTTTTTCAGGGAATAAGAAGTCAGCATGGAATCCAACAATAGCCAAATTTTCCTTTTCAAAAACTGGTAGAGGTAGCTCTGGTGACTCGAGCCAAGCGCCGACTTCTCTAGTATGAGTGAGGCACCGAGCATCTGTATTACTATTTTGTAGCCCAGGCCCCGTAGATCCCTGTTGACGCCGTCCACCAGGTTTTGCCAACGGCTGGCCTTGCTGCTGTTGATGAGTCTGCGGAGAAATTTTCCAGCTGTATTATAAGCTGCTGATGCTGCTCAGGCGTTGGAGTCACCTCCCACAGTACACGGCCCTATTTACTTAAAACAGCGTCCTCCAGAGCATTTAAGTTAACTCATTACAGCAAAACGTTCGATAAATCGGACGGACGGAAAATTTTCATATTTCACTGACAAAATAATTAATTCATTGGTTTTTTATTTGCAATGTAAAGATTAATATTTTTTCTACACTGGCAACCCCGTTTCAAACAGCCGAATGACAAAACTCGCTTGTCAGTTGTCATTTTCCAAAATGGCGGGACACGGTCGGACTGTTTTGAGTAAACAGTAAGTGATAGTTTGTGTGTTTTTAATGCCCTCCGATAAATCGGACGTCATGCATATTCGGCTCTAAGGTGTGGTTTTTGCTTGCTTGTTACAGCTTGAAGGAGCATGAAATGTTATCGGCTTTAGAATGCGAGGATGATAATGAGACTGCGGAAAACTTTATTTATGTTGTTGAACCACCTATCGAACGAGGTGATCAGGCTTCAGATGAGGACAGTGACAAGTGTGATGAGGAGCATAATGCAAACCTTAACCACTTGGGGATCAAATTGCTTGAAAGTAGATGTTAACTACAACGTTTTGAAACAAATAAAGATATTAATCTACCGTCAACATCTTCAGGGCTCCAATCGTCAAATACCGGAAATTTCCGGCCACTTTCATCGAGTGAAGAAAGCAATAATGAAGATGATGAACTCCTTTCTTCTTTTCAGACAGAGAAGAAAAGGACGACTTTGTGGTAAAAACAAGATAAGTGTGATCAAGCTGTTGTGAATTTTCTTGCAACAATGCGTATTAGAAAATGGAGGTGGCCAATATTTTCCTACTTTTTAAATGTGTCGTTGGTGAAGAGTTGGTTACTCTCGAGAAAAAATGGATGCAATTAGGAGACGGACTCTTTATTCGCATTTCGAAGTTATGTAGTTCGAAGCTTGCTCGTCACATATGGAACTGCACCACACCAAGGACAAAAGCCTGCCAACCCTTGTCCACCACACGGTATCACGGCAAACAGCATTGGTTTATACCCATAAGCACAGAACGTCGCTTGCAAATCAATGTGGAGGAAAAGCCAAGTTCAAGTGCCTGAAATGCCTGCATCCTAAGAGTTTTATCGACTAACATGTAATAAGCTCTTCATCATAATATACATGTTTTAGTCGTTCCAATCCTTTTTTCAATAAACTTTGATATATATTCAACTGGTATGTTTATAACTATTTTTATTTTACACGTGTATTGGACGCATCTCAAAATCATAAATATAGATAAATGCTTTGGTTTTTATCAATTAAATCCGTGATTTGACAACAACTGGCCATTATTTATCATAGTAATCGAATTAAGTACTATAACAAACTTTATGCAGCAATGGGTTAAGTTGAAAGGATGATGCAGCGTTATTTTGAAGACATGGAATAATAAGGGGTATTCCTTGCTTGGGTAGTCTTAGTTTTCCAAAACGTTGAAGACTTAAAAAAGAAAAGTTTCAGAAAAAGCTTCCGCTTCTTTCTCATCCTTTTGAGTCTATGAGACGCCTTTAAAATTATTTTCACGATTCAACTACTAATAGAAGTATCTGCTTCTGCAGCAATTTCAAGTTCTGATTGCCTGGAAGCGATCAAAAATTTATCTATTATCGGAAGTACATCTTTCCTGTATTTCTCCTAACATTTGTAGTTTGGCAAGGAAAATATTGACACTCCTAGGGATTTGTTTTTCACAATATTCTTCACAATATACTATCTTTTCACATGATACTTGGAATAATATCCAACGCTTCGTTGAAAATTGGCCATGCCTTGTGTGTACCAGGCTTCTGGAGATTCGTTAAACAATTTGAAATGCAGAAAAACGAATAACAATCTAGTTATAATCTGTATTTTTGACGAGTTATATCACAAGCGAAAAAAAAAGCGGGAAATAAAAAGATTCATAATATGGAAAAAGATAAATAGACACCTAAACCTAACACTCTCAGTCGATAATCGACTCCGTAAGGTGAAACATATAAAAATTATAATAAATTCATGGCTAAATTATTAATGTTAAATATTTTTATTTAATTATTAGATAAGCTTTTTTAAAGGGATGAATGTAATTAGAAATACGTTATAATCAAAAAATCGAATCGCGGCGCTTACCCAATCGGTAAATTTTCTCAACGTTGGCAATACTTTTATTGGTGTTCTGCCAAATTTTGACACATATCGTATGATTACTATTCAATTGGCGGCGATACAAAGAAATCGAAGAATTGTTATGTGGCAGTTTTTCCCTGGACGGCTATCAACGTCTGTTATCAAAAAAAATCGAACTGGCGAGGCAAATCGTGATGAAAATCCGTTGTGTATTGATTGGAGAGATTGTTGTGTTGTTGAGCATTGCATATGGTTCAGCCGAATACATTTTAACTGTTATTTTGTGCATGAAACGCATAGTTTCTCGACTGGTGCCAAAAAAGCAGAATTTAATAGCGTCGTATTGATGTGGTCAAAAAGATGATTTCCAACGCAGAGAGCCACTCCAAATTCATCGAAGACATCATTACTGGTGACGAAGCATGAGTTTATGAATTTTATTTACCGACTGAACAACAAGCGTCCAATGGTGCTTCGAAAATGAGCCAAAACCGAAGAGATAGTGCCTGAGTCGGCCCAAAATCAAAGTATTTCTGACAGTTTTCTCCGATATTCGTGGTGTAGTGCACAACGAATTTCTTCCGGGATTTGCGTGAAGTAATCCACAAAAAAGGCCCGATTTGTAGAAGAACCACTCATGGATTTTACACTACAATAATGCGCCATCTCACACGGCCTTAATTATTTCGGAATTTTCGGTAAGCTAAGCACCGTACAGTCCAGACATAGATCCAAATGGCTTTTTTCTATTTGTAAAACTCAAATTGCAATTGCGAGGAATGTGTTTTGAGACCATACAAGCTATTTAAGAGAATTCGCTGCATGAGCACAACGCCATACCTTTTGCAGCCTAAAAAATGTATGGAAATTTGAATCAAGCGAATCAAGTGAATTGAGAGTATTTTGAATTGGATAATAAAGAAATTCATTTTACATGGGAATTTTGAATTTTTTTTTTAAGTCCCGTTCTTTTTTGATCCTAATGTATAACAATCCCTTTTAATATTATGGTCACAACCTCAAATATTTTTTGAAGGAATTGATATGAGATCCATTGCAGAATTATCGATGAGATTCCAAGTCTGCAAAGGAAACACTACAGAAAGACTAACACATGCAATAAAATATGTGATATAATTAGATGCAGGGGTACCACATGACTGTTTCACATCTTATTCCTCCGCTCTAACGGATCGCTTCTTTCGGTTCCAGGACAACTGCCTCTAGAGAATAAAATATATCACTAGAGAGGACCTTCGAGTAGGACTAGCAAACTCGTTCGAGAGTTAGAAGGAAGATTTTTACAGGATAGCAATTAAGCAACTTCCAGAACTTTGAAGACAAGTCATAGATAATAAGGGTGATGCTAGATTAGATCAAGTTTGAATCAAGTGATCAAAAAAAAGGAATTCCTTCGAGGAAGTAGGTGTAGTGTGCATATGTTTGACTGGAAAAAAACTGACACTAAGAAGTTTTATGTGTAATTTTTATCTATTTTTGTGGGTGACATACAAAGAGCTGTTTAATAAACAAAGTAAATATTTGAGAATATTTGACATTTTTTTTGCACTTCAGTGCTTTAATCTTTGATCATTATTGTACCGACAAAAAACCTTGAAAAGTACTGTTTTAATCTCGTGCAAAAAGATTATTTTGACATATTAACTATCAATTATTTTGAACTGACTTACCTACTAATAATTCCGTGTCTGCACAATTATCCCACTGTTGAACTGAAACATAAAAAGTCATTTAGAATACTCCCATGAGGCGCTTACAAAATAAATTTATTTTCCCTAATAGGAATTAATTCAACGTAATTTAATTCTTAAGGCAGTAACTCCATTTTTAAACTTCGAAAAATCGCTTTTTTGAGTTTCAAAAATTAATAACTTCAAATATATTGTGCCGAAATTTCATCACGATCTGAGCAGTTTCGTAGAATATCTTTAAACTTAATCCAAGTATTACTAGCGAAGTGTTCGATTTTCTCGTGCGTTGTATTTTCTTTTAATGAAAATGAACAGAAACGAATCAAGAGTGCATGAAAAAAATTAATCAAAATCACCGAAAAGCGAAAATTCATTGGAAATTAACACACTGAAGAAGTAAGTACTAATTTCACCAGCAAATCGACCGAAGAACTGAGTCAATGTATCGATGTGACATTTGATGTGAAGTGTGAACAAACGTCAAGTTACTGCATTTGAACATTTTATTAGTTTTTATAGTGTAAAGTTAGTATAGAATAGTGTAAAATGTGAATTCAGTCAATAAGGGCAACGTGGACTTAGTTTTAAATTGTAAGTTAAGTATTTTTCTCTTCAGAACATTCTGTCGTTCCCCATAACTTCCTTTGATTCGTCCACAGCCTCGTTTCAGTGGGGCGCCATCTTCAGTGTGATGTTTACTTCCGTTGTGTGTAAGCTATTTTACTTGTGGTAACAAATACATTGAAGGCCCAGATACACTACTACATGACGGCGATGCGAGAGCGCGAAGAAGAGGAAGAATAATGCTTATATGACAAATGTCAAATTGGTGACGTTTCAAATGAAATTTGATTAAAATTGTTTCGATTTTTTTTAAATTTGAATTTGGAATTTTCCTTCGCTTAGCAAATAATAGCCTCAACCTGGATGCATGAAATTTTAATCCGAACAACCATTTCATTTCAACAATTCATTCCGAACAACCATCCTACTTAAAAAGTAATTAAGGCGTTTGAATTTAAAATTTCATTTACACGCCATAGAGCAATCATTGTACATTGTCGTATACAAATGCATGTTACGAAAACTGCTTGACTTTTGCTGCGAGATTCTCGTCGCGCTCTCGCATCGCCGTCTCGCAATATTGTATTTCGGCCTTGATTCATGTTCGAAGATTGGGACCGGCTATGACATTAACGGTCAAATTGTTTACGTTATAAGATTGCTTGAAATCGGACGACAGGGCATACAGTTGTTCTATGGCTTAAAGGGCATAGAAGTCCCATTTACTTCCACAAGTTATAAACAGCGCAGTAAAGGGCAAAAAAGGGGCACTACTACTTCTACTTAAGCGCAAAAAAGGGATTGCACTTCTATTGTATGTATTGTTTCTTTAAGTAAAAAATATAATGATAAAGCTGTGCATGATGCTGTTCAGTCGAAGAAATGCACAACCTCGTTGCAATTGACATATCACCACATAAAAACTATAGACACCAAACTACAGCACATGCTCCGTTCAACCGGTAATAATTCGCGGTACAAGTACCGATGCCTTCTATCTCTTACATATAGGATTACATAAGGATATATTTACCTTGCATTCTGCACTGTCTGATGAAGCACATCGAATTTTAAAACCCATATCTGAAGATGTCACGAGTGACAGTTTGTTGGAAGGATGCTTAAGTGGGCTTACTCAAAAAAACGAGAGTTTCATTAGTTGCGTCTGGGTCAGGGCACCAAAATATGTTTTCTGTGTGAAAACCATTGTCAAATAAGCTAGAACGAAGTGACAAGATGACCTTTCGCATGAAAGTGAGTTTTATGAAGAATGTGAAAGTATTTTTCGAAGGCTCAAAGTGGTATTTTCTTGCAATTTTTTAAAACAAAAACTTTAAATGTGTTTTCCTTAAATCACTTTTTTGCATTGGGTACCACCGATTTTTACGAACGGCAGAACCGATCCTTTCTGAAAATTTAACCATATATACCACATTCTTTGCACACATTGCAGCCGCTTTTGTTTCAAAGCTTGGCTCAAACTCCTCAATTTTAGTCGGTAGAGTTGCCCTGTGATGGTCATACTACAGATCATAGTACAGCACGTTCCATTGGTCCTACCAAATACAGAGCAAGACTTGCCTTGTTAGTTTTGGCATACGGCCGTGGGCCCGCATGATTTTTTTTGCTTGAGATTATCATAGTGAACTCATTTTGCTTCACAATTTACAATACGATGCAAAAACGCCATTCATTTTTGCCGTTGTAGCAGCTGTTCACAAGTGAAGAAACGTCGTTCGACTTCACTCGAAATCAATTCATATGATACTCAGCCGACTTTCTGAATGTTCGCTTTTAAGCAAAAGGATGTGGGTTTTGAGTGACTTCGAATACTCCTGCGAGATATTCTTGCGTTTGGCACGGTCTTCAATAGAGCCTCCAATTCGACATCTTCAAACTATGTTTGTCCTTCGTGCTCTTTGTGATCGGTATTGAAATCACAACTTCTCAAATGTTGAAACCAGTACTCACAAGTATAACTCGATGGAGCATGGCCTACATAGACTTCCTGCAGCACACGACGACTGTCAGCTGCAGATTTCTTCAAATGAAAGCAAAGAAAATTAACATTTTGGAGCACAAAAATACGATGTTGTTTACACTTCAGAAAATTGACACATACTGAAAAAAAGCCTATTGATGACGGTTCAAAATGAATTTGGTTGCAAATTCGTCTAATTCGATTTAATCTCAGTGATGCCATCTTTTGAAAATCCTTTAAAAACTTTTTTGTACAGATAAGAATTTTGGTTCACAAGAATCCCAACATCGTAAAAAACTTAAAATTTTTTGATTATTTTATTTCAGATAGTTTCTCGTTGCTCCGTACTTATTTTATATGGCGATAAAGAAATAAAAATAAAAGAAATAAATAAATGAAAAAAAAATCGTAGAATTTCAGTGTTTTTATTGAAAATAAAAAGATTTACAGCTCACCTGCTATTGGGGTACTATAAAAGTTCTTGAAATTAACGCCTTTTTTAGGTTGATAAATGGTGTTACTCCCTTATTCGTTACGTTGAATTATTTGTCAAAGCAGTTTTCGAGTTCACTGTTGCTCAAGCGTTGAATGTTTTATATATAATATTCTACTCAAATGGTGCTGCCTTACAAAATAATCACAGAAGTTTCTTAAAACTAAAAAGTATCATGAAATCATTCACTCCCCGAAAATCAGTCAAACATCCTCAACAGATTTAAGCATTCCAAATCGAAATCAATGTTTACACACTAAGATTACAGCCCTCGCAAATTAGATTTTTAGATCTCCAATTCAATTTGGACCTCGAGTAGAGTCCAGGTATATTTGCGAAACATTTCAATTTCCGCACTGAAAAGAATGTCCTCGTTCCTTTTTCGAAAAGAAAACACTTCAATTCATTCAACACACTAATGCATTTACTTGACCTACATTAGCTCCACACAGGACTCTATGGAATTCATTTAAATTCAACCCGAGTTCAACCACCCAGAATGGATTGCTAAACTGGACCAATCCTCCCGAAAGGACAATATTTTTTCTTTGGTTCTCCCACGAGTTGCTTTCATAAAATTCCATTCCTTTGCAAATATTCCCGAGTAAATGTGCATCCGAATAGTCCTGGCCATATCGAGCTTGAAGTGTTTAAGATTCTCTCAGCCGTGACTGTCTATTTAATAAATATGACATTATATTATCTTTTGATACTTTAACGACAGCTTTTAGCCATAGACATTGAAAATTTATGTTGGTACGGAAGTTATTCCTACGAAATTTCAACAGAATTCCACGGCAGTTAGACATACTGCGGAAATACTCGTACAATAGAATGAATTATTCTTCAGTGTCCAGTTGTATAATTCGCTGAGTAAATTTCCAGAAAATATTTGGTTTTATATTTAAATTTATTTTGTACTCTCTTTGGAAAGAATCAATATTACAGATGTATAAATTTGCTGCTATGAACGTACCAGAATGGAAACAATCCAAAGATGCCTTTTTGGTCAGATAATTATTTTCTTTGTTTTACTACAGAATTTGGGGAAGAAGATACTCTGCAAACACAATAAGTCCAGCGATTACCCTGAATATACTTTGGATCCAGCACATCAATAAAATAAGCATTTATTCTCAATCTAGCAAAATCAGCTTTATCAGGAATACGTTTTCATGAAGGAAAATTGTGATGTGAAAATATCAAAATGGATTTAATGTGAGCTCTATTCATTTGTGTTGTCATTATTCTCAAATGAGCAAAATGCCGATTAAGGAGATAATTTAGTGCTTTAATATAATGCTATCCATAGCTGACTTACATCGGGAAGACGATTTTCTACGCCATCGATTTTATAATTTACGTAAGGAAATACAGGAATCCAATGAGTGTTTCTTTAAGAAAGCAAAATTACTGCTCGTCCGAAGTATGCTGTCAATTTATCAGGATCTAGGTTGCGCTACAAAAGTTATTGGTACATCAAGCGGAATTATTATTATCATACTACTCGATCTACTATCTAAGTCTTATAAAAAATATAACGAAACTAAGAGTATTCGAGATAACCTAAGAAAATGATACAATACAGTATATATAATTTTATAATCTAACTGATAACTCTTACAATAGCATGAAATTCAGTTTACCTTAACGAATTATTTCGGGCACTTTATCGTATTCTCAAAATTTTCTTTGCCCTTGATCTTTGACCTCATGAAAAGCCTTTCAAGAGTAAAGGCGATGACAGTGACGACAGGTGACGTAAGCAGTGTACTGTTATCTATTAGACCTTTAAATCGAGATAAATTGTTTATGACATATGTCAAATTGACACCTTTGTGATACTTGCATTCAATAAAGTTTACCATTTTTATTTGTGCTCAGTAAAATTTTTACGACATTGTCAAAAATGAAACTTCAGATAGTGGTTATAATTTCAACATTAATTGACACTAAATTAATAAATTTAGTGTTAATTATGAAGGTGGACTAGGTCAAAAAGCACATAGCCCTCCTGGGCGGTTTTCTGAATTACATTGGGGAAGATCGTTAACCTACGTACGAGGGGCACATTACATTCATACAGTCAAAATAAAATTTGACCGAAACAACGTACGGCCTTGCTTTTGTATGATTGGCTTGCTGGTAGTTGAAGCAGCAAGACGTGTTTTGTAGTGTGTGAGTTTGACGTTCAAGTTGAAGTTTAAGTTTTCGGTGTTGACGTGATATAACCACCATTTTTCAAGCCGAATGAAAAAATAAAACAACTGACATAGCCAACGGTTTTTCTTTGCTGTTTCTTTGTGGATAATTCAAAAATTTAAGCAAACAGAAACGTAGCGCTACCATTTGGTATTCGCTTCGTACACACTTTCTTATTAATTTCTTTCTTTTTAATTTCTTTTTTCTCTCTCTCTTTCATTGCATAATGAAAAATGGCAACATCGATTATGGCCGGTGGATCTCCTGAGCAGAAGCGGAAGAGAATCGAACCTTCCACAGATTCTTTAAATAAGCCGGAAAACGGAAATAAGGTCCTACCATCTGAACTGCTATCCTGTGCCGACGTGGAAGCTCTACGGCAATACGAAGTCATGGAAATGACAAACAACGATAGTATCATCGAGGTGCTCAACATGGCTGCCGATGGATTCAAGGAAGTCGCGATGAAAACTGCGGCTAAACTAAAGAAGCAGACAGTAAAAGAAGTGCCTTCAACGTCGAATCGTTTGGGCGAACTACAAGAAGATCTGAACGAAAACATTAAGAATATTACTAATAATAAAATTAGTAAGGAGCTTGAGTGGTGCCCTCCAATATTTGTAAGCAAGGTGAGTGCTAAGAGTATTGTAGACGCCATTAAAAAAATTAATATTAGTGCAAAAATAAGAATTGAAACTCTATCAAATAGCCGGCACAAAGTTCGTGTCAATTCAGTGGAAAACTCACTTGGAGTTTCTTGAGTGTCTTAAAAAATCCGAGGCAGAGGCCTTCTCCTTCACCCCGAATTCACTACGTAAGTACTCTGTCGTACTTAGGGGAGTAAGTGCTGATTTCTCTTGTGATGAAATCAAAAATGACATCATGTCGAATACTCCAGGGTTAAAAATTGAAAATATCACAAATCTCTCCACGACTTGGTCCAAACAGGAAGGTATAACCCTCGACCTATTCCGTATAAATCTTAAAACGGAAGAAGACTTGAAAAAAATTATCAAAAGAAAATATATCCTCTCGCAGAAAATCTCTTGGGAAAAGCCCAAGCACAAAGGTAACTTGATACAATGCTACCGCTGCCAACGATTCGGCCACGTTTCGGCCAACTGTGCTTACGATGCACGATGTGTAAAGTGCAATAAAGCACATTCCAAAGAGGAAACATGCGAACGCGACCCCTCAAAAGAGGATAGTCCTCCTCCGTTTTGCGTTAACTGTGGCCTAAACGGACATCCCGCAAACTTTTCTGGCTGTGAAGTCTATCAGAAAAAAAAAATTGCAAACGGTTCAAACAGGACCTTTAAGAAAAAGGTATAAAAATTTCAATAACAGTCCTGAAATAACCAAAAAGCCACCAGCATCTTCTAACCAAGCAGATACTCCTCGGTCAACTCGACCAAACATTTCCTATGCAGCAGTTGCCCGGGGAACCTCTAATGCCGGAATGTCTCAGTCCCAGAACCATAACCCCAGTCCAATAAGCGCCATCGGCCAAACACTCAACCTCTCAACGGAATTGTTTGGGATTGAGTTCAGTTCTCTACTAGAGAGTGCATCCTCATTCATGAGCCATTACAATACGCTGACAACGCACGCTGAGAAGGCAAATGCATACCTAAATTTCGTGTGTAACCTTGCATCACGCAATGCACAGCAGCATTAAACTAAACTTTCAAGCCCTTAACATCAATTCTCTAGTAAGTCACGATAAGAGAATGTTTCTGGAAAATCTCTTAAATAAATCAGGATTTGACATTGGTCTTATTACAGAAACGCGATTAGCAACACATCATAAATTGAATAAAAAGGGACCAGCAATATTTGTGAAAAATACATTTCACTTTTCCAATATAACAATTCCGTTGGAAGCAGTGCAATCCTCGTTCATCGTGATCACATTGCTTAGCAATACAAAACGCCACATTAAACTCCTCGTCGGTGCTCTATATGTAGCACCAAACGCAGGACAGGCAATGACTAATGATCTTAACTTAATTGAAGATGTGGCTGCTGAATATGATTTTGTGATTCTGGGGGGTGACTTGAACTCAAGACATACACAGTGGGGTGACTCTCGTTGACAATATAAATACTCTCGTAACAATTCAAACGGAAATATCCTACACAATTGGCTTTGGCGTGACCCACTCCCTATGTTTCAACTAATAAATGCGGGAACTCCTACTTACCCCCGTGCCTCATCCTTCCTTGACAATTTTATAATCTCCTCGACAACACTTAGTAAAACCACACACCTCCATTGCAGCACGCTTCCCTCGATTTCTGATCACTTTGCGATACAATTTGTGATTGAGATTAAAGATACAGTGGAATATCCCGTTTTACCGAAACAAATACAGAATTTTAACCTGGTTGATTGGGCTTGGTTCAACAGGGATGTCCGTGATGCGATTAGTGCTATATATATCCCTGAAGATAGGCTCATATCTAATCATGAAATTGACAACATTATAGACAAACTAACTAAGTCTCTTACTACCATTGTTGAAAATCATGCACCTACACGTGCCCCCAAATATTTTAAATACGGTGCGTTATCTGATACTACCTTATCTCTTGTCAGACTTCGAAAACGATGCCTGCAAAAACTTAAGAGAATATATAACAGGCATTTAAATAGAGTCACTACCCAATACGTACGAATAAAACATCAGGTACATATTATTTCAAACTTTATTAAAGCACAAATATCTGCGGAGGTGAACCAGAAATTCCAGGACATGTTGAAAAACATCAAACCAGAACTTCAAATGTTTTGTGAAATCAACAGAATCACTGGCAGAAAATACCATTCAATAAATATCGACAAGGTAAACCTCACCAACCAGAACTCAGTTTTTGCAGACCGTAACAGCAAGCTTGAAGCTTGTGCCAGCTTCTATGAGGAACTGTACCAAACTTCGGCAGAAAATTTTCCACCAAGCCACGTAAGATAGTTCGCATTTAGCATGACGGGATCCTTCTTAACATTTTTTTCAAACAAGAACCTATCTTCCAACCCGGCTGAGGGACCACAATCTCCCTTTTTCACAAAAGAGTCCGAGGTATTCGATGCCATCAAATCATTTAAAAGTAAAAAATCTACTGGAGTAGATGGGGTCTCTAATTTCTTACTAAAAAAATCTGCAAGCACCATAGCTCCCAAACTCACAATACTTTTCAATAACTGCAATAATAATGGATACTTTCCAAACCCCTGGAAGGTTGCAAGATTAATTCCAGTTCCAAAAAAAGGATTTAACGGGGAAATTGCAAATCTCCACCCCATATCAATACTATCTCCATTTGGCAAAATCCTAGAAAAGATTATTGCAAAAGATTTCGATTCTTATTTCGCCCCTAGATTGCCAAACATACAATTCGGTTTCACCTCCATGCACTCTACAGAGCATGCTGCCCTGGTACTGCAAAATGACATAATTGTTGGGCTAAGAAAAAAACATGCTACTGTGGCCTGCGCACTGGATCTAGAGAAAGCGTTCGATAAGGTATGGACAAATGGCCTATTGTACAAACTGATTACAAATCAGTGTCCTATTCCTCTTCTCAGAATCATGATTAGCTATTTAACAGAAAGAAAGCTTTTTGTGGCCATTGATAACTCCCTTTCAAAACTTGTTGATGTTAACAGTGGAGTCCCGCAGTGTTCGATCCTTGGGCCTAAATTATTCAACTTTTTTGTGCACGACATTCCCTACAGCCCGCAATCTCAGCCTTGTGTCTATCAGCCGAAGATTCTAATGTATGCAGATGATACCATTTGATACGCAACAGGAGACAGACCGATGGAGGCACTGTTCGCTGTGAAAAATCATCTTAATTTGGTACTGGTTTTTTTTTCACACCTGGGGACTAAAAGTCAACCCCAACAAGTCTGATCTTATTTGTTTTAGCAACGCAAGTGGGAAAGGCCACTCATTTACAGTCCCGAAAAGCAAAAATATTAACCTTTGCATCAACAATACGCAAATTCCGATAAGAAACTCTATCAAGTACCTTGGTTTAACCTTCCATCACCGTCTTAGAGTTAACCCACATGCCAAAATTGTACTCAATAAAGCACTGATAGCCTCTCAACTCTTAAAGTCCCTATTTAGATCCCCGCATCTCAATTCCCAATCCAAAATCCTCATGTATAAAGCGCTGATTCGGCCGATACTCACATATGGGTTTCCGATATGGATGCAGATGTCACCAACAATAGCCGAAAAATGTCAAGTGTTTGAGAGGAAAATACTCAGGGCTTGCTCTGGAAAGTATAGAACAACTGATTTGAAATATGACAAAAACTCCCTACTCTATGAATGCACGCAAATAACACCATTTCTAAACTATGTAACTAACCTAGCTAGCAAAAGAATACAAAAACTTTCTCAACACCCCAACCCACTTGTTAGAAAAATCGTAACTGATAATAAAGTAGCATCAGCGTTGATTTATTACTATGCCTCCCCTATCGCACTGCTGGGAGAGGAGAGGGTGCAATGGCTTCAGGGATCCTCCAACAATATGCAGAAACCTTCATTCTATATCGAACCTCCGAAAAATCTTTACATTGGATAAAATTAAAAAAAAAATCTTAGCACTTACCAAGCAAATTATGTTTAAGAAAAATATAAATAAACAAGAAATAAATAAAAAGTAGATAAAATAAAAAAATAAAAAAATTAGCAAAAATAAAAAATTCTAAGATAGCCCTTAAAGGTACACCACTCCTGCTTTGGTATGTAAGATTTAACATAGCCTACCCTTATCACTAACTTTATTATTGTAAATATCAATTTTTAACTTTAACTTTTTTTATTTTTTGTTTTACATTTTTGTTTTTAAGTTCTATATTATTGTAAGTCACTATAGAATTAAGCGATAGGTTATACACCTGAGCAAGCGTAATGAATTACCACACGTCACCCAAATTTCTCCAACATATGTATAAATAAAATTAAACTTCACCACATAGTTTAAGTGACATACTGTAACTGTCATTAACCTACCTTGTCAATGTATTCTTAGTATAAGTTCATGTCATAGTTAAATTCTCAATAAACTTCTGAATCTGAATCTTGCTTTTGTATGTATGCGTGAGTCGAAGTACCAACTTTACGTCAACGTAGTATCGCGCCATTCGGACCGGTGAGAGTGAAGTGGCAGGCACGAACGTGTTTTCGCGCTCGGTAAATAATTTGTTGATCAATGTTTTTGTCTATTGTTACCGTAGATAAAATAAGTTTTCGTGTAGAGTATTCTATCAGTAAGTAGCAAAATATACTTAAGATACGTTTTCAATACTTAATTTATGAAGTTATTTAGTTCGTCGAGTACTTTCGGACAGAACTAAATGGGACACGTTTGAATGCATACAAATGTGCCCCAACTGGTAGGTAGGTACGATTTAGTGTGTTAGTGTGCTAATTGCTAATTTTTGGATAAACTTTGTCCTGTGTTTTGCTATCGTCGATGTATGTATATATATTTTAATACCTATTTCTTACTATTTTTCACAGAAACATTGTGCGGACTTATAAACCAAAAAAGACAAGTAGACAAGCTGTGGATGAAGAATCCATGCAATCAGCAATACAGGATGTTATGCAAGCAGCATTGTCATATAGAAAAGCTGCGAACAAGTACAATTTGAAATTGTCAGCATTAGAAAGCCGAGTAAAAATATAAAGAATAGCAATGTTGCTGAAGGGTCAAGCAACCGTACATTTGACTCTAAATACACAAGTTTCCAATACTTTGCCATGGAAGAAGAAAAACTGCTAAATGATTATATTATCAAATGTTATCAGATGCATTATGGACTTACGACGATTCAATCAAGAAAGCTCGCATAAGAGTAAGCCAAATCTTTGAGTTTAAATACCCAGCAAAGTGGGAAGAAAATAAGGTGGCTGGGAAACAATGGATGTATGGTTTTCTCAGAAGAAACCCGGAACACAGTTTACGCAAACCCGAAAACACAAGCGCTGCCAGATCTTTTACGTTTAACAAAACTTCAGTTACCGAATTTAATACCAACTTTAAGACAGTGTTGGAGCGACATCCATTAACTGCCGACTGAATCTTTAATTTCGACGAATCAGGTGTATCTATCGTTCTTGCTACTCCCAAAGTCTTGGCTCCAAGATGTGAAAAACAAATCGGACAAATTGTATCAGCTGAAAGCGGGGAGCTCGTAACTTTTTGTGGTATTATATCTGCCAGTGGAAATACCATTCCTCCGCTTTTCATGTTTCCACGCGTTCATTATAAAGATAATTTTCTCGAAGGAGCACCCGAAGGAAGTCTCGGTACTGCAAATAAAAGTGGACGGATTTGTCTCTGTTTTAAAACATATCCAGAAGCACACACTCTGCATAAAACATAACCTGATATTATTGTTGTGTGACAATCATGAAAGCCATGTTTCTCTCGAAGCCATCAACGACGCCAAAGAAAATGCCATAATTTACCTATCTTTTCCACCACATACATCTCACCGCCTACAATCTCAAGTGGTTGTGGGAGTCTTTGGATCATTTAAATCAAAGCTGAAAGTTTCTTTCATTAATTGGGATATAATGAAAACAGGCAAAGTATTGACAATTTACGAAATTCCAAAGCTTGTGAAAATTGCATTTTTCGAATCTTTCACCTCAAAAAATACCACAAGCTCTTAATGAATTAGCCTTTGTTACGGATCGACTCCTCTCCTCAGTGAGCTCGCTAGCGGGCACGACGCAACTCTATTTTTTTGCGAATTAATTAATTTGACGGTGGGTTATTGCTCATCCCGTGAGCTGTTCTACATGAATGAAATGTTTTTATCAATGACGAATTATATGTCGAAAAATTATTAATTATATTTATAATTAAATCATGATAAGGATGATAGGATATCTATAGGAAATAGGCTTTTCTCTAAGAAAGAAATATTATTAATGATGAATTATCTGTTGAAAAATTGTTAATTGTATTTATAATCATAATAATTATGATAGTGGTAAGAAGGACTCTTGGTGAGAACAGCTCGCGACATTGGGCACGCGGCAGATTTATCGAAAGAGACGCGTTTGAAGCGTGGTGGTGGCAAAGCATCCACCAGAGGTTGCGAGTGTCCGGCTTCCGAGGCCAGCCCATCTCCTCTAAGGACTAGGGATCGGATATTGGGTAGAGGAATGACGCCTACGTCCGTCTCCGATGGGGCTTCCGGGACCCAAATAACCCCACCTCAGAGGAGGATTCCTCTAAACCCTCTTGTCGGGCATTTGAACTAATTGCCAGGGGGTAATAATTGGCGCGAGGGGGTAATAATTGGTAATAAATAATTTCATCAAGTTCTTCGTTGTGAAAGTGGTTTGAGTGGGTGTTCGAGTGGATAGTGCATTTTTCGTGGAGTGTGGATTTGCGGGGGTGTGAGATATTGTTCAGTGCGGACTGTAGTAGAATAGTGGAAGTTTAAATAATGGTGTGTCAGTGAATGTTAAAATGTATTCTCAAATATTATTTCATATTTAAAGATTAATAAAGATTCTTTGTCTACTGCTACGACTTAGTCTCATTTTAGTCATAAACTTAAATAAAATCGGGCTATTATTTTAAGGGGACTAGTATTTTAGTGGAAATCGGGTATTTACAAGTTTCTCTGTTTTTACTTAACTTTTCCATATCTACATTAAGTGGCCAAGAATTATAAAAGACGATATGGCAAAGACGACTAGAATTCTAGTAGATCGGCTCTCCAAAAACGAACTAACATATGAGCTCTGCCTCCGGGATCGGGCGACGGGATCTGTGGATGCGGAAAGCACTGCGAGTGGCGTTAAAGGCAGAGTCGGCGTTGGACTCTAGCATGGTTACGACCGCAGCATATCCATACACAGCCCAGGAGGATTTAGATACTGTGACAGGGAAATCTATGGAAGTGCGATCATTGATTGAGAAATTTGTAATGGATGACCAAAGCGGAGAATATCTGAAGATAAGGTCCAAAATTGAATTTGGTCTCCGCAGGCTGGCGAATATCCAGACGGAAATGGAGGACCAGGAGAAAGTGGTGGCGAAAATGCACGGCGATTTGATGATGTTGCTGTGGGAGGTGATTCTGAAAGCGGAAGGTGAAGGGGAGGAGGATGAAGAGACGATAGACGAATCATTAACGATGGCAGCAGAAACTCGAGTAACTCAACTCCCCGTGGCGGTGCCCGAGAATTCCTCGATGGTGGGCGCAGAGGAGACAAACACCAAGGAAAAACCTAGGACACAGACTGAAACCTCGCTTGAAGCTCAAAAAGCGGTACGAAGCCTCGAATGCTCTACACCTCATCTTGGACAGCAGTGGAGGAAGCCGCTGGATGTATCCAAATGGGGAGTGAGGTTTTCTAATGAATTCCCAGGCTCAGTTAGCGCTTTCTTGGAGAGGTTGGATGAGCTGCGGGTGGCTAAAGCGGTCTCAAAGCCAGACTTGTTTAGGATGGCAGCAGAACTTTTCGAGGGGAGAGCACTTATTTGGTACCAGGTGGGAGGAGCTCTGCCATGAACTAAGGAATTCCAACCACCAAATTATAGCGCTACACTATGGAAAGAGATCCAACAGTGAACGCAGGGGGAAGGCGAGTCATTTGGGGTCTACGTGGCAATAATGGATGGACTATTTTGGCGTCTCGCAACTCCGTGCACTGAAGCAAAGAAGCTTGAGGTACTGAGACAGAACATTCTACCGGTGTACCAGGAGAAATTTGCTCTGAGGACGATCTCTTCAATCAGGGAACTAGTCGCCCTGGGACGTCAACTTGAAGCTACACGCGCCTCGATGGATGCTTTCCTACCCCCTCCCAGTAGAAGACCCGCTAAACTACTGGAACCGGATCTAGCGTATGTGTAGAGTCCTCAGATGTACGCCGCGACTTCTGCAAGGGTGGAAAAGAGGAGTGTATGCTGGACATGTGGAAGCACAGTGCACATGACCCGAAGCTGCCCTCAGCCTAGGCGTTGTTTTGGTTGTGGGCGGCAAGGAACGATCCGCCCTACATGTCCAATCTGCTCCCCACGGGCGACACAAGGACCTCGTCAACTGGACCGACCAACACCATCATCATTTACAAAGCCATCGGGAAACGCGGCCGGTGTCCAGTAGGTGGCGAACGGGGCACCTTCACAGCGGAGAAGGCTGCAGATCAGACGTTAAAATTTATTTTGGCAAAAGAGACACACGACAGGCAACCTTACTTAAAGGTGGAAATTTTGGGGGTGTTCTTCAAGGGATTGGTTGACTCTGGGGCATCGAATACGATTGTGGGTCAGGATGGTTGGCAACAGCTTAAGAAGTTGGGAGTGGAATTAACTTCTACGGAATGCAAAACGGTAAGGCTGGCGGATGACGGGCAATGTCAGGTTTTGGGGAAGCTCATGTGACGAAGTGACGAAGACTTTGCTCCGACTGCAATTGCAAAAGCAATTGAAAAAACTAGAACAGGAAAGAAGGGCTAGGGCAAGACAAATGAAACGCAGTTTAGCTGATGATATTGGAAGTACAAATTAATTCGGTCCGTTTTTTTTGTGGTCAAAATGCATTTATTTCAAAATAAAAAGAATTAGAAGATTAATCAAAGTATCGTCCATCGCTAGTTACTACTTTTTCCCACCTCTCAGGCAATTTTTGAATTCCCTCTCGAAAAAATGTCTCGTCTTTTGAGGTGATCCAAGTTAGAAGCCAATTTTCGATTTCTGCGAAAGAAGTGAACCGATGACCTGCCAAATCGTGCTGCATCCGTCGGAACAACCAGTAATCAGAAGGAGCAATGTTCGGAGAATACGGTGGGTGCGGCAAAATATCCCACTTGAGCGTTTCCAAATATTTTTTCACGACTTTTGCGACATGAGGCCGAGCGTTTTCATCCAGGAGAATAACTTTGTCATGTCTTTGCTTGTATTCCAGCCGTTTTTCTCGTAATGCACGGCTCAAACGCATCAATTGCAGCATACAGAGATTGCCCGTTATGGTCTCGCCAGGTTGTAGCAGCTCATAGTACACAACACCCTTTTGGTCCCACCAGATACACAACAAGACCTTCAAACCATGAATATTCGGCTTTGGTGTTGATGTTGAGGTCGATGGCAACGATTGACCGGGCATAGCGTAGTATTTTTTCTTTTGGGGGTTATTATAGAACACCTATTTTTCGTCCCCAGTAATAATTCGATGTAAAAAAACCTTTTCTTTGTTGCCTTTGAATCAGCTGCTCGCAAGTGAAAAGTCGCCTTTCAATATCTCTCAGTTTTAGTTCATAAGGAACCCAATTGCCTTGCTTTTGAATCATTTTAACCGTACAGAAACTGCTTTTTGTGTCACTTCTAAAGATTCTGCAAGCTCATCTTGCGTTTGACTCGGATCTTCATCGATCAATGCCTCCAACTGTTTGTCTTCGAATTTTTTTGGTTGTCCAGAGCGAGGCTTGTCTTCAACGCTGAAATTTCTATTCTTGGAACGTCGAAACCATTCCCTACATGATTTATCAGTCGGAGCATTGTCACCATAAACTTCCACAAGCATTCGATGCGCTTCAGCTGCACTTTTCTTCCAATTAAAACAGAAAACTAAAACCTCCCGCAAATGCTGCTTAGTTAACACAAAATTGCTCATAATTAACACAGTGAAAAACAAGGTTTTTTATTAAAAACTCGAAGCAATATGAACTGAATATTTTTGACAGATGTCTAACCTTTCTAAAACTATCGACATCAGCTGATACTATTCGATTTTGGCTTGCTGGTAGTTGAAGCAGCAAGACGTGTTTTGTAGTGTGTGAGTTCAACGTTCAAGTTGAAGTTTAAGTTTTCGGTGTTGACGTGATATAACCGCCATTTTTCAAGCCGAATGAAAAAAAATAAAACAACTGACATATCCAACGGTTTTTTCATTACAGTTTCTTTGTGGATAATTCAAGAGTTTAAACAAACAAAAACGTAGCGCTACCAAGTGGTGTTGAGACGCTTCGTACACACCTTCTTTTAATTTCGTTTTAATTTATTTTCTTTCTCTCTTTCATTTCAGAATGAAAAATGGCAACATCGATTTTGGCCGGTGGATCGCCTGAACAGAAGCGGAAAAGAATCGAACTTTCCACAGTTTCTGCAAATAAGCCGGAAAACAGAAATAAAGTCCTGCCGTCTGAATTGCTACCCTGTGCCGACGTGGAAACTCTACGGCAATACGAAGTCATGGAAATGACAGGCAAGGAAAATATCATCGAGGTGCTCAACATGGCTGCCGATGGTTTCAAGGAAGTCGCGAAGAAAAATGCGGCTAAAACAAAGAAGCAGACAGTAAAAGAAGTGCCTACAACACCCAACCGCTACGCCGAACTACAAGAAGATCGGAATGAAAACAATCAGAATAGTACTAATAATAAAATTAGTAAGGAGCTTGAGTGGTGCCCTCCAATATTTGTAAGCAAGGTGAGTGCAAAGAGTATTGTAGACGCGATTAAAAAAATTAATATTAATGCAAAAATCAGAATCGAAACGCTCTCAAAAAGCCGGCACAAAGTTCGTGTCAATTCAGTAGAAACTCACTTGGAGTTTCTTGAGTGTCTCAAAAAATCCGAGGCAGAGGCCTTCTCCTTCACCCCGAATTCACTACGTAAGTACTCTGTCGTACTTAGGGGAGTAAGTGCTGATTTCTCTTGTGAAGAAATCAAAAATGACATCTTGGCGAATACTCCAGGGTTAAACATTCAAAATATTACAAATATCTCCACGACTTGGTCCAAACGTGAAGGTATAACCCTAGACCTATTCCGTATAAATCTTAAAACGGAAGAAGATTTAAAAAAAATTATTAAAATCAAATATTTACTCTCGCAGAAAATCTCTTGGGAAAAGCCCAAGCACAAAGGTAACATGATACAATGCTACCGCTGCCAACGATTCGGCCATGTTTCGGCCAACTGTGCTTACGATGCACGATGTGTTAAGTGCAATAAAGCACATTCCAAAGAGGAAACATGCGAACGCGACCCCTCAAAAGAGGATAGTCCTCCCCCGTTTTGCGTTAACTGTGGCCTAAACGGACATCCCGCAAATTTTTCTGGCTGTGAAGTCTATCAGAAAAAATTGCAAACGGTTCAAACAGGACCTTTAAGAAAAAGGTATAACAATTTTAATAACAGTCCTGAAACAACCACAAAGCCACCAGTTTCTACTAACCAAGCAGATACTCCTCGTTCAACACGACCAAACCTCTCCTATGCAGCAGTTGCTCGGGGAACCACTAATGCCGGAATGCCTCGGCCCCAGAACCATAACCCTAGTCCAATAAGCGCCATCGGCCAAATACTCAACCTCTCAACGGAATTGTTTGGGATTGAGTTCAGCTCTCTACTAGAGAGTGCATCTTCATTCATGAGCCATTACAATACGCTGACAACGCACGCTGAGAAGGCAAATGCATACCTTAATTTTGTGTGTAACCTTGCATCACGCAATGCACAGCAGCATTAAACTAAACTTCCAAGCCCCTAACATCAATTCTCTAGTAAGTCACGATAAGAGAATGTTTCTGGAAAATCTCTTAAATAAATCAGGATCTGACATTGGTCTTATTACAGAAACGCGATTAGCAGCACATCATAAATTGCGAACGGTTAATTATAACATAATCAGAAATGATTCCGCCAGGGGAACAGCAATATTTGTGAAAAATACATTTCACTTTTCCAATATAACAATTCCGTTGCAAGCAGTGCAATCCTCGTTCATCGTGATCACATTGCTTAGCAATACAAAACGCCACATTAAACTCCTCGCCGGTGCTCTATATGTACCACCAAACGCAGGACAGGCAATGATTAATGATCTAAACTTAATTGAAGATGTTGAATATGATTTCGTGATTCTGGGGGGTGACTTGAACTCTAGACATACACAGTGGGGTGACTCTCGTTGCAATACAAACGGAAATATCCTACACAACTGGCTTTGGCGTGACCCACTCCCTATGTTTCAACTAATCAATGCGGGAACTCCCACTTACCCCCGTGCCTCATCCTTCCTTGACAATTTTATAATCTCCTCGACAACACTCAGTAAAACCACACACCTCCATTGCAGCACGCTTCCCTCGATTTCTGATCACTTTGCCATACAATTGGTGATTGAGATTAAAGATACAGTGGAATATCCCGTTTTATCTAAACAAATACAAAATTTTAACCTGGTTGATTGGGCTTGGTTCAACAGGGATGTCCGTGATGCGATTAGTGCTATATATATTCCTGAAGATAGGCTCATATCTAATCATGATATTGACAACATTATAGACAAACTAACCAAGTCTCTCACTACCATTGCTGAAAATCATGCACCTACACGTGCCCCCAAATATTTTAAATACGGTGCGTTATCTGAGACTACCTTATCGCTTGTCAGACTTCGAAACCGATGCCTGCAAAAACTTAAGAGAATATATAATAGACATTTAAATAGAGTTACTCCCCAATATGTACGAATAAAACATCAGGTACATATCATTTCAAACTTTATTAAAGCACAAATATCTGCGGAGGTGAACCAGAAATTCCAGGACACGTTGAAAAACATCAAACCGGGACCTCAAATGTTTTCTGAAATCAACAGAATCACTGGCAGAAAATACTTTTCAATAAATATCGACAAGGTAAACCTCACCAACCAGAACTCAGTTTTTGCAGACCGTAACAGCAAGCTTGAAGCCTGTGCCAACTTCTATGAGGAACTGTACCAAACTTCGGCAGAAAATTTCCCACCAAGCCAATACCACAAAGTAAATACACGCGTAGCAGAGTTCGCATTTAGCATGACGGGATCCTTCTTAACAATTTTTACAAACAACAACCTATCTTCCAACCCAGCTGAGGGACCAAACTCTGCCTTTTTCACAAAAGAGTCCGAGATACTCGATGCCATCAACTCACTTAAAAGTAAAAAATCTACTGGAGTAGATGGGGTCTCTAATTTCTTACTAAAAAAATCTGCAAGCACCATAGCCCCCAAACTCACAATAGTTTTCAATAACTGCATTAATAATGGATACTTTCCAAACTCGTGGAAGGTTGCAAGATTAATTCCAGTTCCAAAAAAAGGATTTAACGGGGAAATTGCAAATCTCCGCCCCATATCAATACTATCTCCATTTGGCAAAATCCTAGAAAAGATTATTGTTGGGCTAAGAAAAAAACACGCTACGGTGGCCTGCGCACTGGATCTAGAGAAAGCGTTCGACAAGGTATGGACAAATGGCCTATTGTACAAACTGATTACAAATCAGTGTCCTATTCCTCTTCTCAGAATCATGATTAGCTATTTAACAGAAAGAAAGCTTTTTGTGGCCATTGATAACTCCCTTTCAAAACTTGTTGACGTTAAAAGTGGAGTCCCGCAGGGTTCGATCCTTGGGCCAAAATTATTCAACTTTTTTGTGCACGACATTCCCTACAGCCCGCAATCTCAGCCTTGTGTCTATCAGCCGAAGATTCTAATGTATGCAGATGATACCATTTGATACGCAACAGGAGACAGACCGATGGAGGCACTGTTCGCTGTGAAAAATCATCTTAATTTGGTACTGAATTTTTTCCACACTTGGGGATTAAAAGTTAACCCCAACAAGTCTGATCTTATTTGCTTTCGCAATGCAAGTGGGAAAGGTCACTCATTTACAGTCCCTGAAAGCAAAAATATTACCCTTTGCATCAACAATACGCAAATTCCGATAAGAAACTCTATCAAGTACCTTGGCTTAACCTTCCATCACCGTCTTAAAGTTAACCCACATGCCAAAATTGTACTCAATAAAGCACTGATAGCCTCTCAACTCTTAAAGTCCCTATTTAGATCCCCGCATCTCAATTCCCAATCCAAAATCCTCATGTATAAAACGCTGATTCGGCCGATACTCACATATGGGTTTCCGATATGGATGCAGATGTCGCCAACAATAGCCGAAAAATTTCAAGTGTTTGAGAGAAAAATACTCAGGGCTTGCTCTGGAAAGTATAGAAAAGCTGATTTGAAATACTACAAAAACTCCTTACTCTATGAATGCACGCAAATAACACCATTTCTAAACTATGTAACTAACCTAGCTAGCAAAAGAATTCAAAAACTTTCTCAGCACCCAAACCCACTTGTTAGAAAAATCGTAACTGATAATAAGGTAGCATCAGCATTGATTTATTACTATGCCTCCCCTATCGCACTGCTGGGAGAGGAAAGGGTGCAATGGCTTCAGGGATCCTCGAACAATATGCAGAAACCTTCATTCTATAACGAACCTCCGAAAAATCTGTATATTGGATAAAATAAAAAAAAAAAACCTAAGCACTCACCATGCAAATTATGTTAAGAAATAATATAAATAAACAAGAAATAAATAAAAAATAGATAAGTACATCCGAATAGAACCCTAGCAATAAGAAACTATTCAAACTCAATTTAAGTATATTAAGTAAAATAGACAAATAGAATAAAAAAAAAAAAAAAAATCAAAACTCAAAAAATTTGCAAAAATAAAAAATTCTAAGCTAGCCCTTAAAGGTACACCACTCCTGCTTTGGTATGTAAGATTTAACATAGCCTACCCTTATCATTAAGTTTTATTATTATTTTAATTGTAAATATCAATTATTAACTTTAACTTTTTAATTTTTTTTTCTTTCCTTTGTTTTTTTTTTTATTTATTTATTTTAATTTTGTTTAACATTTTTGTTTTTAAGTTATATATTATTGTAAGTCGCTATAGAACTAAGCGATAGGTTATACGCCTGAGCAAGCGTAATGAATTACTACACGTTACCCAAATTTCTCCAACATATGTATAAATAAAATTAAACTTCACCACATAGTTTAAGTGACATAATGTAACAGTCATTAACCTACCTTGTCAATGTATTCTTAGTATAAGCTCATGTCATAGTTAAAGTCTCAATAAACTTCTGCTGATACTATTCAATATTCATAACAGCCAGAACCATCTTTTGAAAACGCACCGAACTAATTTGTACTCCCAATATCACAGATGATGATGAAACCCAGCATGAAAATTTTGAAATGAACAGAAGCCAATTGACAGTTTATGTAGTACGAGAAAACATTAGAGATGGTTCCTTTATTTTAGTGAGGTTCCTTAAGAAAAACAGGTATTGTATACTTTGTAGGAAAAGTTATCGGTCACTATAGTCAGATTGAATTTAAAGTATCTTATCTAAAAAAGAAATCAGGCTTTTCGTGGACATTTGTTTTCCCTAATGTTGAACATATTCATACTGTTTATATAACTGATGTTGAAATGATTCATCCTGAACCTAAGCCTCCAACAGTTTGTACTTCTAGAATATCAAAACTTTTCACTTTTTCAGTAAATTTTTCTAACTTTAACAATTAATTAACAACTTTTTGCAGTGATAATCTGCACCAAAGATTCAAAAATGTAATTCTAAATTCAAGATAACTAATTTACGTCGAAAATGAAGCAATGTCATGTTTATTGTTAGAGGAAAGTATTTCAATTTTTGTTGACTATAAGAAAAGTATTTTATTTTTGTTTAATAGAAGAATTTCATTGCTAATAAAAGAATTTTTAATTATATGTAACATTTTAATCGCAAGTACAGAACAACCCCACAGCGTACGAAGGTACCCCCAACACTGTTTATAGGTGCCCCGTTGTTAGGGCAGATTCGTACATATTCCAGATTTAATTTAAATCATAATAATGGTTGAAACATCAGATTAAATCATCTGTCTTTTTTTTTATATGAATCTCAGATAGATTATAAATTTAAGCTGTCAGGTGATTGATTCATGAAAAATGAAAAATAAAAAAAATAAAATGTGGAAACCGTACGAAGGGTCCCCACCTTCCCCTGATAAAAAATTACAATAAAATAATAACAAAAATGACAATTCTTTCGGGCTTATCTAGCAATATAATTCAATTTGGGTTTTCGGGACTAATTACTGGCGGGATTATTCCCACTATGTCAACAATAAAATTATCAAATTAAATAAAATGCACTTATCATGTGAATATGTTAATTATTATTCGGATGTAATGTGATCTGCAGATATGACACGACCATGTAATTCCTCCATGAAATGGAAAATAAAGAGGCAATTATCATCTTTAGATGAATCATATCAAGACATCACTCCGAATACAGAGAGAAAAAATGGACAGGAAATGAAGATAGTTACGCACAAAATACCAAAAAAAATTAAGAGAAATAACGGTGAAGAATACACAAAATCAAAAAGAGTCAGTGACGAAATTTTTGGAAATAAGGATTGCTTTTGCTCGAAAAAATGTTACGATCAAATACAGTGAAAGAAAATATAATTAAGATACCAAGATACCAGCTAATATGGTTAATTAGGAACACTCACATAAAAGCTCAGGAACAGGGTGCACTCTAGAGTGCTTCGAGCTTATTACGTTCATATCCTTCTTGTCAGGCCAGCTTAAGGCCAGAATACCTCTACAAGACAGTGTTCTTTCTTCTCCTCTTTATTAGTTTGTAAGATGTCAGCTCTTTTGACATACATTTCCGATTTTTCTTAGCGTTTCAACAAATTTTGTATTCTGCGTGGTGCTTGGTTCCGCTGGACCTTGGCTCTTGATGTTGAGGACGCGTTTCGGCATATGCAGCCATCTTCGACTCGTTCTTTTCATAGATGCAACAAACTTGTTCGTTGATTCAATTTCCGTGGGTTTTTGTGTTTAAAGATTTCAAGTTTTTCTAATACGTCAAGACTAGGTCCTTTATTTTTTTCATTGTATACGAGTAGTACCATCATTGAATTTGCCATGGTATCGGGCTCATGTGTGTGATTCTGTAGGTATACTTCTGTACTCCAAATACGCAACCATTTGGAATCTGTTTTGTAATGTGTCAACGAACGTAGGTATTCCTTATATGTAGTTGTTCGTATCCTTGCCATTATTCCAATGGATACCGTGTGACAATTCCAGCATGTTAGTTTGTATATACCACTTTTGTTGTATGTTGGTTTACTGTTAGGCTTCGGTGCTGGTTTGTTTCCGATGTTGTTATTAGTCTTGAATGCCGTACTTAGTATGATTTTTTGAAGAAGCTTGCCAATTGGTATGTCTTCTTGCGTACGTTTGTCAACGTGATCTATTTGTGTGCGTCCTTTAGTGTGTCTGACGGTTGGCGTTTTGGTTTCTTCTTGTGCTGCTCAGTTTGTTGATATCGAGTTTCGTTTATTTGTTGGCAATCCTATATATGTTGTCTAATTCGTGGGTGATGTTGCTGGAATTCATAGGGATGGAGTGTTGTTTCTACACCATAGGTCTGTACGCTGCTAGTTTGTGCTGGTCGGGATGAGTATCTAACGTGTATGGTGTGGTCCATAGCAGTTATTTTGCTTTAAATTTTGTGTTCCAAAGGAGTTTTTTTTCGTATGATAGTTTGGTCCATGCAGTTGAATTCTCTGTTTGACTATGTTTACATAGTGAACTTTATGTTGCGGTGGAGATTGTTCCTATACGTGAGGAGTTCGTCTTGCGAATTTTAGTCTATGATAATAAAGCAATCGTTCACATACCGTTTCTAGAACATGACTTTGTATTTTGCTACTTTTCTCGGTATATGCACTTCCTAGATGCTTTGCAGGAATACTTCGGACTTGATTGACGGTATTGAGTTTCCCATGCCCAGTCTGTCTTCTGCAATGTAGGCATTGTTGTGGAACTCAAAGTAATTCTGCTGAAGTGTGATCCTAGAGAGGATCAACAGTTCTTCAGTGAATCGTCAGCTGTTGTTTAGTTGTATTTTTTCTCTTGCTTTAGTCAGTGTTTCATCTACGGATATAGATGTATAAAGGTTGATGATGTCCAACAATTGAGGCCGATAGTTGTCGTTCAGCATTAAATATTTGGTCGAGGTGGCTCATCCGTGACTATTTTCCATGGTGTATACGTCTTAAAAGTTAAGGGTGACTACCAGTGCCGATGGTAGATGTTCGAACAAGCAGTTCGAACTTGACAGTCTTCGGAGGCGATACAAACAAATTTCAATTTATGATCCCCAATACCATGGAACTTAGCGATAATATAAGCTCGAGTGAAGATGAGTTTGATTCAGAGTTGCTTGAAGGCCGAAATACAATACTGCGAGACGGCGATGCGAGAGCGCGACGAGAGTCTCGCAGCAAATGTCAAGCAGTTTTCGTAACATGCATTTGTATATGACATTGTACAATGATTGCGGTGCGTCGATGCGAGGCGAGAAACATTCGGAAAAACGAAAATTTCTCGCAGCCAGGTGCGTGACGTTTGTCAGATGATCTATGGCGGTTAAATTAAATTTGAATTTCAAACGCCTTAATAACTTTTTAAGTAGGAGGGTTTATCGAAATGAATTTTTGATGTAAATTTCGTGCATCCTTGTTGAGGCTATTATTTGCCAAACGAAGGAAAATTCCAAATACAAATTTTGAAAAAATCAAAAACAATTTTAATCAAATTTCATTCGTAACGTCACCATTCTGACATTTGTCATATGAACATAATTCTTCCTCACATCGCGTGCGTTGTAAATTGAATGCGTTGCGCGACGAAAAGCGAGAATCGTATCGCCGTCACGGAGTATTGTATCTGGGCCTTGGAGAAGAAATTGTAGCAATACATAAAGAGCTTGACGATAGAGAGAAAACAGTTTTGGCATTTCGTTGACGCCACAACGACTGACATTTAGTTTATATCTCAACATGAGTTGACATTGAACAACTCTTTACCCATGTAATGCTTTTAAAAAAGGATTCCACCTGCCTTATGCCACTAAGTTTTCTACCAATATTTTCGATACAAGGAATATTTTAAAAGGAAAACGAACATGATAGTAATATGATGATTGCTTTGGGGTTGAAAAGAATATCGGAAGGGAATTTCGGAGTTACAGAAAAAAAGGATTTAATGCATTGACCCGATTCGTTAAGAGACGATTTTGTTAGGAAAACCGAAATTTAAGCAATAACAATGTATTAAATTCGAGTAAAGCGAAACTATTGAACGCACATTAACTTAACCACCCTTCGTTTTCACATGGTGGCACAAACAAACGTACATACCAACTAAATTGTTACAATTGAGCTGGTTTTTTTGAAAGTGGTATAAGTCCACTTTTAAAAAAAATAAGTTAGCGGTATTTTTACTGAGCTATAGACACATTCTCTCCATGGTTACAATCACAATTTCAATCAAATGTTATTTCGACGTACAATCAACAAAAACAGTTTCGATGTACAATGCTATCGCATAAATATTTCTTTTGAAAATGGAATAAGTCCGTTCCTAATAATTATAATTAAAACAACTGTCTTATTGCAATTATTATTGATTGTTGCTACTTCAGTGCACGCTGCTCATTAGCAGATATTACTTATCTAGTGCTAGTGTATTAAAAAACGACATTGTTAACAAGATAAAGGTATTATTGTTATGATGAAATGGTGAGAAGTAATTAAACACTGGTTTTGTTTAGTTCTCCTTCGCAAGTCCTACTGTTTGGTTCTTACACTAATTGATTGCAGTGGGAGTATTATTTAAATATAACTGCTATTAGAGCAGAAAATTAAAGGTTTAAATAAATAATATTATTTGTTACAATGAGTTCATATACTTGTAAAGAATACGACAATCTGTCAATTTGGTCTGAAAGTGATGATGGTAAGTAAGAGTAATAATTTTTTTGCCGGGAATATTGAATTTTATTTGTTATAGAAATAAGACCCATGAATAGAAGAAAAACAAGAAGAATTTATGAATCGGATGAGGAAAGCAATTTGAACAGTATTAATTCCAGATTTCTACAAACTAAGAAGAGAATTAGAATTTCTGAATTAAGTGATTCAACGACTGACGAAGACGTTGTTACTAAATCTCGATTACATTATGAAAATAATGATCAGAAGATTAGGAAAAGTAAAAGGAATAAAGGAGAAAAATATTATACAAAAACTGGAAATATTATTCCTGCAAAGAAATTCAAAAATAAGGATTGCAAATATAAGAAATTGTGCGCGAATCGTATTACAGATAGTCATCGAAGATCACTTTTTAATTTATTTTGGGAAATGGGGGATTTTAACAAACAAAATACGTTTTTGTATGCATCCCCTCAGCGTGCGCCAATAAAAAGAAGACGAGGCAGAAATTTTAAGGGATCAGCCAGAGATTGTAGTTATGAATACTTTTTAAATATTGAAAATGAAAGCATTAAGGTATGTAAAAAGTTCTTTATAGATACATTTGAGATATCTATAGGCAGACAACATAGGGCTCTCAAAGCAAAGATAATAGGAAATGACTTACGTGGAAAAATGAAAGGATCTTGCAGAAAGAGTGATGAAAAACTAGTGAATGTAGCAAAAGATCATATAAAAAGTTTTTCACACTATGAAAGTCATTACACGCATTCTAATAATCCAAATAGAAAATACCTGAGCTCTGATTTGAACTTAAGAAAAATGTGCAACTTGTATGCTGAAAAGTGCGAAGAAAACCATACAACATTTCTCAGCGAGCGAATATATAGGAAAATTTTTAAAAATAATTTCAATTTAAGTTTTCATCACCCACATAAAGATACTTGTCAAAAATGCGATTGCTTGCATTTAAAAATTAAAGCTACCTCAGACCTTAATGAAAAAAGCAGCCTTTTAGAGCAACATAGCACACATTTGAGAAATGCAGAACTGGCTAGAAAAGCTTTAAAAGAAGATCAAGACTTAGCATCAATGAACCCTGATAAATATTTCGCATTTTCCTTTGATCTACAAAAGGCGCTTCCATATCCCAAATTAACAGTTTCTGTTGCATACTATAAGCGAAACATGTATGTTCTTAATGAAGGTTTTCATAATTTTCATGACAATAGAACTCATATGTATGCATGGGAGGAAACTGTATCATCTAGAGGTGCGGAAGAAATAGCATCTTGCTGTCTGAAGCATATTCAGACGATAACCACTCAAGATCATATCACAGCATACAGTGACATGTGCACCGGACAAAATCGCAATATTAAGCTCGCACTGATGTGGTTAAGGATTGTTCAATCAGGCGATAATAACATAAATGTTATTGACCACAAATTTTTACTGTCAGGTCATTCATTTCTTCCACACGACAGAGATTTTGCAGTTGTGGAAACAGCATTAAAGAAAAAGGATCAATTATACACTGCCCAAGATTATTATAATGCAATAAAAGCTTGCCGGAAAAAAAAAACAGCTTCATTTTGTATAAAATGAAAAGAGAAGACTTTGTCTCAACCAAATCTCTGGAAGAGGCAATTACAAACAGAAAAAAAAAACACGAACGAAGAAATTGTAAACTGGCTCAAAATATGTTGGATGAGGTTCAAAAGGAATGAACTTCACAAAATTTTTTACAAACTTAGTATGGAAGAAAATACTCCATTTAAAACAATTTTTTTATTTGGAAAAGAGGGAAGACCAAGAAACCTCAGCAAAATTAATATGTTACCACTTTACAAAACTTCAAGGAGCATAACAAGAGACAAATATAACGACATGATAAGCTTATTACCCTACATACCACCTATTCACCATGAATACTTCAATATGCTAACTGTAAAAGAAAACTAATTTTAATTTTTTTTTTTAATTTTAAGGTCTTAACGAAGTAATTTTAATTTTTATATTTTCAATATAACTCAAATAAACTCATAATATACTTGGCTATTCGTGTATTTAAATGTCTTCGTTTTAACTATTACTTTTTACATAAAAATCCATTTCAGTAAAGCTTATTATGTCTATAAAAATATGGACTTAAATTTGCTCCTGTTTTATTTATTGTACTATGTTATGTTTGAAAGTGGTATAAGTCCATGTGGAGCTAAAAAAATCGTTTATTTTTTCAAAAAATTTTTGTAATTATTATTTTATAAAAATATTGTGCATAGTGGTGTATATGGTGTATAATGGTGTACAGTGTAAAAAACATCACTCGAATTGATTACAATTGGCCAATATTTTTATATTGATTCAAACGTAAACCCTTTAATATCTCAATATATGAAAAAATGGACTTATACCACTTTCGAAAAAACCGGCTCAATTATTAATATCTTTATTAAAAACTTTATTATACTCTTCTCCAAAGCCTAGAATAAAAAATTTCAAATATGATTTTAAAAATTTTTCCTCTCCGAAAACGCTCAAAGAAAAATCCAGGATAATTGCGAAACTGCTGAGCAACTGTGTTTGATATTTCACTTCAAGGATACTAAACTATTGCAGGATAGAAATACCTGATATTACTACCGCTTTTTTAAAAGCTCCTAGAAGGAGTTGCTATTACTAATGCTTTGGATAACTGTTGACCACAAAGATCCTTTGAATTTGAGTTGCAGAAGAGTAAACGGAAAGAAAGCTTACATCTTTTGTGATTTTAAATGCTTAATACTTTTTCAGCAACTGTGCATCTTTTCTTCTCCTTCATTTTACACGTTAGACAATATACATCAGCAGTGTATAACACTCCCATAGTAGTTTAAGACTTCAGGCAGTTTAAGACATACAAAGAGACCACTAGAAAATTTCAGAAACTTCCTTGTTATTAAGCCCGCAACAATGCTATATTTGACATGCCCGTGGAAAATTCTCCGCTTGCTTGAGAAAACTTAAAAATGTTCAACGGAGCGATGGCTCCGAGTATCATCTTCAGCCAGGGATTTTTCTTTTGTATTTCCCTATTATTCATCCACAACTTTTGTGCCCTGGTGAGATTTTACCACTAACTGGCTTTGTAGAATTGTGTTGGTAACAACACTGAATAGAACATGTAGACATGTGAAGGATGAACGGAAATACAGCCCCAACTTGCACAAACGATTTGTTAGGTTTTCTATATTACATAGTTCGCGCAACTATAGTCGCCAGACTTTTCCAGTCTTTTCTACATTGCTTCGCGAACGTGACCTTGCAATGAATGCGTTACGCGAAGTTTTGGGTCAGTCTCTAATGCATGCTTTCTTATTTAGTCTTTCATATAAACTTTCGAGGATGCAGAACTACGATTCTCAAGGAGTGAAATGTTTGCAGTTCCAATTCTCGAAAAAAGGAGCTTAAAATTGGCGGTTGATTATTACTTTTTACCCTTAAAACTTTTAAATCTGACAATGGAACTTTTTCAAACTTTTTATCCTGACCGAAAAAGATGGATAAAGTTTTATTAAAAATTCATTTGGTCTGAAATATGTTACACATACACGTTCGTTATTCTGCGCTTGTGAAATTATATAGATAATATCCCGATTTATTAACATCAGCAAAGCAGCTTTCCAACGATACAGCATTCTGTGCACAGGTAAGAATATTGTTTTCCGCCTTTGCCCCAATGAGAAAAAGGTACAGAAGTTTCGAGTTGTGTTGGTTAGTTATATCGCGGGGTAGAAGAACTAGTTAGAACCATTGTTTGGTAAAACCCATAGAAAAGGAGGCGAAAATAAAAAGAAAATGACGTGATTTATTCGGGAGAATGTCTAGAGCAGCCAAGAATAGTTTCTATAGCAAGCAGAAACTCAAGAAACATCAAATTAGCAAGGATATGTTGGCTGCACAACAAGAACTTTGGCGAAAAAACGAGCAAATCCCATGTGAATGAAGAAGGAGTGAAAATCAGGAATGAAAATTTGTGGTCCATCTAAGGTGGCCTTTGAAGGTCAATTGAACTGCGAATGATAGTTCTTTGTTACGAATAATTAATTGTATTGATTAATTAAATTAAGAATTAATTGGAAAGTTTACGTAGAGGAAGGAGGGGAGCACGTTGATAGATTGGTACGGCTACACAATTTTCATAGGATATTTTTTATGTATAAATTTTTTTCTTTATTTTTTTCACACATTCATAACGCTTCATCAGTACAGCACTCTGAATATTTCACACTAAACATCTATACGTCAAGACTTGTCATACTAAAACCTTGTGGCATTTGACAAGGTTGATCAATCAAACATTTGACCTTATTATCAACACACCTGGATTGAGTGAGTCGCCAAAGGGATATGAATTCTTTTTAAGCATGATTTTTAATTATTTGCTATAGTACACATATCAAATCAAAATACGCTAGTACTTCACACAGGATTCATGTAGAAATCGTTCTGATGTACCTCGCCAGCCGTAATATAGAATACTTTGCATCTAATTTTTAAGTCTAGACCACAAAAAGTTTTTCAACGCAACAACATTTTTCCGTATTTTCATGTTTTTACTGTCATTTTTGCATTTATCATACTGCTGTCATAGTGCACTTTCATAAGGATTTTTGAAGATCCCCTTGAACAACTGAAGCGTTTTGTCTGCCTTAATAATTAATAATTTCGATTTTCAGGAGAGAGAGGAGAGTCAGACGGATAGCTACTGCGATGCTTTTCACAATGAACATATGTGTTCTGTAATAACCGCATACGGAGCACTGGTATAGTGGCCAGCACTAGAGATAATTTCGCGAATGGTCTGCAATGACTGCAATGGCAATGGAGCTCAATCGCATGCCTAATGCTCAATTTCATGTCGCTCAATAAATCAATTTTAAGGAAATCGTCACTTGCGGTCATCAGATTAAAAGCCAAAAATAAGTGATCTAACCATCCCCAAAGAGGACACATTTACAATTCGAGACAAATGACCATCCTCTGCCTCGTAAACTTAAAGGTAGAATTCAACCCGTGATGGACACAAGGAATGTATACATGATTCATATTACAACTGAAGATGAGTAGCGAGCGCTGCAGGAAAGCACAGGTTCCAATATGGATGAGGACCAGTACCAATCTCTTCTTCCGAGACCATCCACGACTCAACGTAAATTACAAACATGAGAGCTATACCAGAGTTTTCCACTCGAAAGTATTTTCAATACAAATACTCTCGAACAGCAAATCGGCACTACGGGTCCTAGTTTCTAAACGCGTAGTTTCACAACTTGTGCAGGACTCAAGACAGGATCACAACCAACAGGACCAACAGCTGCAACTAATTGAAATGGTTCTGTATAATCCATTGAACGTCCATATCGCGAAATAAGAGTTGAAACCGAATCGCCAGTATGATTTCCCCACCAAGCATTCTACCGTAAATGCGATAACGGAATTAACCTCGGAGATCTGTTGGAAACAAAACCACATGGCAACATCTTCGCATACACATCTCTCATTAACATGGAGAAAGCATTCGATACGGTTGGGTTAGATCATCTTCAAAAACATCTTCAGAGCAGGTTTCCCAGACACCTTGTCGCCATTATATGCAATATGTTATACGGCAAATCATTCCTCATTACTGATCAAAATTGAACTCCATCGCGTGATGTTAAGGTCTTGAACGATAATACAAAAAGTAACAGTTAGTGTGACTATGCTCTTTTCGGTGTTCATTTACAAGCTATTGAACAGCTTTGTTTTCAACGTGTTGCCAAAACGATTATTGGTAGCGTTTGCTAATGGCCGAATAATTTATACCGCAGATTGAAAGGATACTATTGATCAGAGTCATCTTGAAAAGGTGTTCAATTATGTGAAGTTCAGTGCTGACCATTAGAGAATGAAAATAAATGCGATGAATTGTGAAACAATATTGTTTCGGACAAAAAATCATTTGAAACTTATTTGGAAAGAGTTCCATATTATGGATGATGAAGATATTTTAGAAAGGCTTTCACATAAATCCTGTGTTCGATACCCCGGTGTTCATCTCGATCAGTACGTAGACTATAAAGAGTGAAAATCATGCTCAGCAAAGCAAAGAAAGTGGCAATGTCCCCGTGACAACCCTTCTATTCAAGATACATTGATCAGAAGCTGAAGTTATCAGTTAGACCAATTTTGACATATGAATGTCAGATGCTATACAATGAAACTGCCAGTACAATGGAAATCGTTTTCCAAAGTCAAAGTCTTCGTTCATGCACTGGTCTGTACAGATAGCCTAAGAAGGATTGGAAGCTCTCGAGGTAGAAGAATTTTTCAAACCACTAAAGTGATGAGCGCCGGCATTTTCATATTGAAACTTTTTCGACAATATATTACAAGGTTTGTCTCTTCTTTATAGACTTGGCTTACTATTGATTTCATTTCTCTAGGAGCATTTGTGTATCTGGACATGAATCCATATATTTTCGATTCTGAAAGTATTCTGATTATACAGAGTATAACTAAATATGCATAGACGGGCCAGTAAGACGTAGACCAGTAAAAACATAAAAACCCTCCGAATTTGAGTTCCACAGAGTAAAAACTCCAGTAGAGATATTTATATATAACGACGGACCAATCTAAGTATTGGTAGCTGAAATTCTGACTATATTTTGATTTTCAGGTCTAATTGCTAATTGCTAAATGTAGTTTTTTTTCTAGCCGAAGAAGATATGTTTTAATATTTTTAGTATTTAAAATTAAAAATACAAAATTTGAATTTAAAGGTTAAGTGTACTACGATATAATTATATTAGGACAAGATAACGTTTTAAATCAGGTCTAATTAGAAATAGGGTTAAAACATATTGAATAGTGTCGAGTTTTTTCGCATTAAATTTCATGTTTAATTGTTCTCGTTTCTTACTATTTAACTTATATTATATAATAAAAGTATTTTGGCCAACTTAAAATTCAATATATCCCAATAAACGGTTCAGACTTGAGATACAGGTAATTTTAGCTCTGGTAATACTGATACTTAAGTTCACAGAAACTCAGTATATTATTTCTAGTTGACGAAATGAGTCGCTTAACGCTTCGGCGGAAGTAAGAATTGTAGCAGGATAAGTATCGTGTTTCAGGTTCGGAAAATTTACTAAACTATTCGGAGAGGCCAATACATCTATTGCATATTACTGGTTGATACGTATTACGGGGTGAAGGTATTATTGGGCTATATTTTAAAAATAAGGAGGTCAGTGCGACCGTTACGATCAAAGGAATCAGCTTCCAACACATTTGAACATCTTTTTAGCAGTCATATTTAGAAAATATTTATTTGGACGAACTCTAGCTCCAGCAAAATGTTGCAGAATGCCACACATCGGGCGTAACACACCCGAACCACTCGAAATTGTGACGTGAATTGTCCGCCAAGCAGCTGTGATTCGACGTTTTTGGATTTTTATATTTAGCGTACTGTGAAAGACAAGTGTTATGTTAAGAATCCACAAATGATTGACCTTTCGAAAGCCAATATTGAAGCAGTCATTGCCACATCCAAAATATGGTCAGAAATTGAAAAATCACAAATGAGGTACGTCAATCCCGGCCGCGGCTCCCATTTGATTGATATATTTTCTATAAATAACCAGAAGAATTTCATTTTCAAGCAAAAACAAAGGATCAAAAATATTTAGCTGTTTATGGTTTGTTGAATTTTTAAATCTGAATTTCTTATTGGGGCACACTATACTGTTGTGTTACATCGCTAATTTTGAGTTCCCAAATTGTATAAATTTAGATATCCACGTGGATCATTTTCATCAATTTATTGTTTTTGAAATTGCTTTATGTTTTTATAAATTTTTTGAAACGATTGAATAAATAAACTGATATAGCAATGGTGAAGACGAACTATAAAGTGGGAGTACTTAGACATGTTTTTTGCACATGCTTCGAAATAAAATGTGAATAGTAAAGTTTGGGGCAATAAAAAATGTCGATCATACCGACCTTACTGTTTAAATCACATATCTGTCATCGAGCTTTAAAAATCTGTAATACAATTCTTCGTTTTTCCAATTCAGACTGCAAATACGGCAAGTGAACGTGTTAATATTATTTCTTTTATATGTCTTGGAAACTGGATTATTTTTTCGTTGACTCTGAGTCTTAATACCTCACGAAGAAGGCTGATCGTGAAGGGAAGCAGCTTGTATATCACTGGGAATCTCGGACGTTTTAAAAGTTACACCAACGGACGAATTTGTACCCGATTGTTTTTTTTTTGCCTCATTTAATTTTCTGTTTCTCATCGCTTCCTCGGTGATCATGTAATAGCTACCGGAAACAAGCATCTAGAACTCTTTCACACCTTTTTCTGTTTTCACTGTTACCAAAGAAATCTGGCATCCTTTTGAAAAAATAAGGCGTGAAACAGACATATCTAAGGATTGCATTTGATGCGTCTCATTTGCTGGAGACGGAGTCAAATAGATTTTACTCTCCGTACAAGCTTCAATCACTTGCGAGAAGTGGCTAGCCAGATTGTCTCTTAACAAAACAACTGTATCTTCATGATTGAGAGTAGATGCAAGGCTTCAACATGCGATAACAAGTCATCAAAGAACCATTTTTCAAAAAGGTTCGTATCCACTTGGGCATGCTAGCATATTTTTAACCGGCTGGTCCATCTTGAGTTTAGTGGTCCAGTATATTTTGTGCTTTTGAAACAACCGTGAGAGGAAGAAAATCACCATGTGCATTTCCGCAATCCAAAACGCTGATTTTACTGGGGCGCCCAACAAGTTTACGTACTAAGGACTCCGTACTAACGTTGACTGCGGCACTTTGAAATTTTTTGTAGCCTCTTTCTTGGCCATCCCTCTTCCAACTGCAGCCTTCGATTTTCCTACATCTTTCATTTTGTATATCATGTAGGGGCTGGCCCCTGGAGTCTGTTTAAATGTACGCACCATTTTACAACACTAAACGGTCAATAGTAACCAAATCAACACACAAATTACCACTAGCACTATCTCACCACACTTTTGTTTGACAGATGGTAACATAAGTGCGTTGTGTTCAAGTTACAGGGGTGGTCAAGTAGCCCACACCTTAGGATACTCAACATAGCTGTGCAAATTTTGCAAATTATCGCTCACCAATTTTGTAAAATAGCTCAGTTGGTCTTAATACAAACCACCAATTACAATTAACAGCCAGGTACCAGAAAAAGAGGAAAAATATCAATTTGGACTGCCAAAAGCATGGTGCAAGCAGTACAAATTGAAGATTAACATTCAATTTTTTTAAATATTTAAATACAGGGTGGGCCATTTAAAGTGGAAGCGTTATTGGCAACCCAATAACTTTTGACAGAATTGTCAGATCGACTAATGACATACCGCGTTGGAAACGTCATTCAAAGACAATTTTATCATGGAACAGTACATACCAAAAGAACGCGCTGAAATTGAAAATTCAAAATAACTTTTCAATTGTGAAAAACCAAACGTGCGTTTCGTTCGAAAAATAAAGTTAAAAGTGCTCCCGGTGATAACACTGTAAGAAGTTTATACGCAAAATTTGTGAACTGTGGTAATGTTAGTAATGCCAGTCGTTCATCCAGACAACGAACAAGACGTTCCGGTGAAAATATTGAAGCCGTACGAGCCAGTGTTGAAGAAGAGCCGACAACATCGTCCCGTCTTCGTTCTCAGGAGTCGGGCATCGCTCGGACCACTCTCCGACGCATAATTCGTGTCGATTTGAAGATGTTTCCGTACAAAATTCAAATGGCACATCACCCAGGTGATTATCTGCGTCGCGTCGATTATGCCAAATGGATCATGGCCGAAAATGAGGCCAACTTTTGGCCAAAAATCATCATGTCAGACGAGGCACATTTCACGTTAAATGGAAGCGTTTATAAGCAAAACTGTCGGTTCTATGCCACTAAAAACCCTCAATTCATTGAGGAACAGCCTCTATACGACCAAAAAGTTACAGTTTGGTGTGGTGTTTGTGCGGATATGGTCATTGGTCCCTTTTTCGAAGACGATGATGAAGCAAAGAAAACTGTTAATGGCGAACATTATCGAGCCATGATAAATGATTTTGTGATGCCCATTGTTCGTGAAAATGGTTTGAATGGCTTCTGGTTTCAACAGGACGGTGCAACATGCCGTACACGTCGACTAACAATCGATTTGTTACGACCATTGTTCCCCGGACGAGTTTTATCATAAAACTAGACTTTTTTTGTGGGGCTATTTGAAATCCAAGGTATACGCTGATAAGCCGAGGACCAAAGCTCAACTTAAAGACAACATACGACGGGAAATCGCCGCCATATTGACCGATACATTAGCCAAATCGATGGAAAACGCCGAAAAAAGGGCACATTTTGTACTCAAGGCCAAAGGTGGCCATTTACGCGATATCATTTTCAACAAATAGCTATATGTTAACCATATTGAACCAGAATAAATTATGATCCAAATAAAAATAAATAATATATTCATATATTTTTTTCAGAAAGAAATGCTTCCACTTTAAATGGCCCACCCTGTACTTGAAAAAAATTTACATGGGTGTTTATGTATACTCTTGCGAAAGTCAAAATCAACTGATAACCATAATTTGCCCAGCCTTTATTTAATATGACTTCATACAAAGTCAATAAATTGATTCCATATGCTCATGCTTTCCGATAAAAATTAATTTAAAATTCAAACGTCCTTATTTCTGCTTCAAAGGACGTACGGCAAAAAGTAATAAATGTATACATACATCAACTCAACTCAGGAAAGAATATTCCAATCTATAAAAAGAAAATTAAAATCAACTTTTAAATTATATGATTTTGCGTTTGTACTTTATGATGAATAAAGGACTTTATTTTGATGGCTATTACGTTTTAATACGATTTTTAGCGTCTGTTTCATTACTTTCTGCGCCTTCCGAATAATGGCGCCTACTTACATAGCCTGTATTGGAATTTTTTTCTACATATCAATTGTTTTTGAGATTATTCTTTCTGGAACCACTAATGAAATTATCCAGAAAAGGAATTTGTAAAAGGATTTAAGTGTAAGTTAGGGCTCAATGACCAAAAAGGCAAACTGCCATGCCAAGCCCCTTGGAAATTGGACAAATGGACTTAAAATATTGAAAAAAAATGCCAACGACAAAAAGTATCATATAGAATTCAAACAAAAGATTTTGCGGGAGAGAATGTAATACTATGAATTGTTCAAGGATCAATACGTAGTATGTCTGCATGCACATCTTATAGTGGTCATAGGAACAATACACGGTGGGTGACTAATACAAAGCACTTTGTACAATGTCATGTCTGACACCTAGTTATATATCATCCTTGCAGCTGGTTCTTTTGCACTAACTAATCCCTTCCAAGATAGTTCACCCATTACGTTGAATATTTCACAAGATGTCCAAGGAGCACAAGCTCATACAACGGCAAGTGTAAAAGGAAAAAGTTGTGACTAATGAGATGACGGCTAGTTCTTCGGCTCCTGGTAGTGCTATGACATTGGAAGCAATGGATAGAACTTGGCAAAGAATAATTACGTATTTCATTGGAATTTTCAACGAATATATATATTATGAATGCTTGAAGGTCTTTACAATTTAAGCATTTCTTTTTGCATGAATTGGTGAATAGTGAAAATTCTGGCAAAGAAATATAATGGAATTTAATTTTCGATCGCTGCTGGCAGCAATTACCATATTCATTTTATATAATATTAACTTCAATTTGTTCCAACGCAAGTTTGCAATTAGAAAGTAAATTATTCCAAATTTTGCGGCAATCAATTGAGAGTTAAAATTTTTTAAATATTTAAATATTTTGAAATTTTTCGTAATTCAAATAAATCATGGACATGTTTAATCCTTGTCTCATAAATATAAGCAATAATTGTTCATATTAATCAAATCAGTTGTTAACTGAAGCCCTCTATAACGAACTCACACATCTGATTAAAAACTTTGGTTTTCAATCCACTTATTCGGACCACTCATTCGAATAAAAAAAGGGGAAACACCGTCCTTTATACTGCATCACTAAAAAACATCCATCGTGATTCATTTCCATTGAAATCCTCACAACTTCTTTAGTTTTCTTTAGTGTTACAACACTTTTGCAAGATAAGCACTTAAGTTGTTGATAAAATTGGAAAGCAATAAAACCAACTAAATTTACGATAAAAATTTCAGTAGCACTTAAAAATGAATGGCATGGCAAAATGAACTTGAGCCAAAAGGACTGCACTTAAGTTTCCAAGAAGCATGACCATAGTCAGGATGAATTTAGGTTACCCAAATTGAGTTTCGTATGAATTATTGAACACTTTTGAGGATCTCATACGTACTTGTAATGAAAAGTGACGGCAATTTTCCATTTCCATTACAATCTTCACTTTTCGCATGAGAAACTTAGCGTAGTTTCATTCCGAAGCTTGAATATGCATAGGAATAGGAAAATCTATCACGTAACTATGAACATTATAGCACTCAACAATTAAACATATTCTGTTACACAGTTTTACACAGGACACGCCAAATAAGACGGAATTTTTTCCATCATTTATCAATAAGTTCTAATTTCGTTGAAGCTCTTCTCGATCCTCATTTGAGAACCGTCAGGATAGTCACTAGATGGTGTTCGTTGTCATATATCGGGCAATACTAACCAGATTAAGTCAAACTGACATGCGTTTGAAAAGCGACATGCCAGTCTACAATTTTCATATAGACAATTTTGTATTTTGTTATTCCTATCAAAAGTTGTATTCATTTAAAAACTAGTGAAATTTTTGAAAAAAATCGTTATATTTTACAATATCAGTACGATCAAGGTGCGAGTGCATCGCAGACTCGTGAAAACTTTTTGGTTGCTTGTCAAGATAGTTTATCAAAATCCACAGCTAAGAGATGGTTCGCTAGCTTTCGTTCGGGAAATTTTGATGTCTAAGATGCATCTCGCTCAGGTCGACCAATCACTGAAAAAGTCGATGAAATTTTACAAAAAATTGAAGAAGACCGACACATAAACAGCCATGACATTGCTAAGGAACTGAATATTCATCGCCAAACAGTTTTGAACCATTTTTGTAACGCTGGATACACAAAGAAGCTCGACGTTTGGGTGCCGCATAAATTAACACTAAAATAATTTGATCGACCGAATTTCCATTTGCGAAATGCTAATAAAACGTAACGAAATCGAGCCATTTATGAAGCAAATTATTACGGGCAAATGGGTAACGGGTAAAATGGATAAGAAACGAGAATGTTGTTCGAAAAAGATCATGGTCGAGGTGAATCATCACAAACGACTTCAAAGCCAGGATTGACAACAAATAAGGTTATGCTGTGTGTATGGTGGGATTGGAAGGGAATTGTTTATCACGAGGTGCTAAAACCTGGCCAAACACACAATTCGGCGCTGTACTATCAGCAATCAACCAGATTGCAACAAGCAATTCAAAAAAACCGGCCAGAATTGATCAATAGAAAAGGTGTTGTCTTTCATCATGATAATGCCTGACCATACATATCTTCGATGATCCGGCAAAAATTAACAGAGCCAGGCTGGGAAGTTCTGATGCATCCAGCGTGTAATCCAGACTTTTCACCATCAGACTATCATTTGTTTTGGGCTCTGCGAAACTTCCTTAATAATAAGAAATTCACTTCAAAAAGGGACTGTGAAAATCACTTGACAAAGTTTCTCGCCGATCAACCACAGAAGTTCTACACAGATGGAATAATAGCTCCACCCAAAAAATGGCAAAAGATCATAGATAATAATGAACAATATATACTTAAATAAAATCCATTTTAAATAAAAGAAATATTCAATCGAAAAATTACAAAAAGGCTCAATACTTTTCAGACTTATCAACATTTGTGCAGAAATCTCGGATCTTAGTCATAGTGAAAATGCATAATTACAGTTATCATTGTCAGTGGAAAAAGATATTTTGATTCTCACATGTACATGTACACATGTTATCCCTAAACTGCCTGTTTTTCCTGGGGTTTGCAAAGGATGCCTTCGCCAGCTTCCTCCCAAGTGAAATGTCAACTAAAATTGTTCACAAGTCATGTTGAAAAAAGTTAAGCTCTCTCCAGATAGCTAGATAGAAAAGAGGCTAAGATCAAAGGATGAACTGTATGTCGCAATAATCTTCGATGGTTTTTCTCCTGGACGCCGAGAGATGAGACCGTCTCTGATGACCTCACGTAGTGGCTTGGGTATATTTCGTGCTATCAACGCCTTGGAAGACAGATTTGCACGACTTTCTACGTGACGTATCGAAATGTGACTGCGGCGGCATTATAAAACATACTGCCCCGGAAACTCCTGCCCATATCAGCGACCACACTATCAAAAATTGTTTGGGTGAAGTCCAGCAACATTCATGGAGGACTGTTGACAGGACACAACCAGTCAAATATTTTGACATTTGGACATGAACATATTTAAAGAGAAATGGGGTAATGGCATAATATGCCTCACACAAATCGATCGGTCGACGTATGAGAGTATAGAGAAGGGGCGGGGAAAGCTTTTCCGATCCCTGTGTCTTCAAATCTTCTGATTAGATGATTCTGAATCGAGTGTTTTCGTGGATCCAATGTAATCCAATGTGGTCTAAAGCGGATTGAGCTTGCATAATGAAACTGACCTTGGTTTTGTGGAATAGGTAAAAGGACATGATGATATCTAAGATTTACACCGATCGGAGTGTCAGACCATATTTCATCTCATTTACACAACGAGCGTTGCACGATTTCAACTTCATGCAGGAAAATACAGAACACATAGCTCAGCCAAGGGCTAGGGCTCCTTGAAAAATTAGGATTAAAATAATACTTATTTTGAGGTCATAGTCCGGCTCCGTAACAGGCCTGATCTGAACACCTTGAACAGAACTGAACACCTTGATGGCCAATTAAAACGACGTGATCAGGAAGCTGAATTAGATATGTACAATCAGCAACAGCTGATCCAATTTCTTTAGAGGTACTGGGAGGAGATCTTCGAAGAAAATATCAAGAAAATATCTTATTGAGAGCATATCATCCGGGCTCCGAAAATGCGTTTAGAAGGATAAAGAACAAAGCCGAGATTTCACATACAAAAGTAATAACGTAGCTGGTGTAATAAGTCTTCTACTTAATGTTCTGATTAGGTTTAAACAGCCTTCGAAATATATTAAAGGAAAAGTTAGAAACTTTATTGAGCTACAAATCGTTTTTATGTACTAGAATATCTGGTAAAGATTCTCAGAGGATATATATGAAGAATGATATTTACATCGTATGTTACGCAAGGCTTCATGCTTCCTTCGGGGCTGTGCCACATCTCCTATGCAAGACTTTAGGGCATTGAGCTACTGAATGAGCCACCCTAGACCAACTTTGTGGACACTGTTAATCAACTATGTGGCCAATAGGATACTAGTCACTGGACACACAATTCAGTACATGGAGTGCACAGTAACACCTATCAGTTTACGGGGACTGCGACCTGAATCCAAACCAGGTGTATGTATATGTTTTTTCCGGTTTTTTTAATAAAAAAATACGTTATTTCCAGTGAAAAAGAAAAAAATTTTATTATCAGCTTATAACAGCCATAAACTTCTATAGATTTCACCCATCTTTCAGGTAATTTATGAATGCAATGCCAGAAAAACTTATCTTTTGGGATAACCATTCGTCGAGCCACTTTCCAACTTCCTCGAAATCGGTGAAGTGCTGCTCTGCGAGCGCCTGCCCTATTGATGCGAAAAAGTGATAGACAGATGGCGCCAAGTCTGGGGAGTTCGGAAAGTGCCGTAGGATGTCCTATCCAAGCGATTTCACTATATCTACCACTGGTGTTGCTGTATGCGACCGCGCGTTGTCGTGTAACAAAATAATTTTTATTTTAATAATAAAATAATAAATTTCCGCTTCGTTTTTTTCAAAATAAATCAATTTTTCATCACCCTTCACAATTCGATGCAAAAATGATTTCCTATCGTGTCACCGAAGCAGCATTTCACAATTGGCTTTTCAGTTTTCCTGTTGACATTCAGTCAACTCGTGTGGGACCGGTTTACTTAGTTTATTTCTCTCACCCATTGAATGTAACCATCTGCTGATCGTTTCTTGTAACGCATTTCATACTTCTACTAATTGCCGTTGAGTTTGAGTTGGGTCAGCATAACTCCTGCAATTCCTCCTCTGCATATTTTTGTGTTCCATCATAGCGCTCACTGCTTTTCATAATGAAATGAGCACTTTTGAATTATTGAAACCAAATTTCACATGTTCTAATTACTTTTGCCAGCGAACGATGACATTCTACAGCCTTTTTCGGAAAGCTAGTCGCAAATGCTCTTTTTCAGACACGAAATGCGACATAGACTCAATTTATGTGTGCTTGTAGCTAAATGTGTCAGGATCGAAATGGCGTTTACGTCAAATTAATACGCTGCTACCTTTTTGCTCTTATCCTTATCTCTTATCTCTTTGCACCATCTTTTAGAAAATCCGTAAAAATCTTGAGCATATATCTGCTATAACCTGACCATATTGAGAGACATAATATTGATTTTTTCAAGTATTTCGAGGCAGAAAGTGATAAGGTAGTATGGAAGAGTGGAACTCATCCAATTTATAGTCAACGGGAGGGATGGTAAACCGAAATATAAACGAGATGACTCCGTGAAGGAGTTCTTTATAATCTACTCTATTGTAGAATAATATTATCTACTTCATTGTTTAAAAATTGGTCCGCGTTCTCTTTAATGACTAACATCGTATAATCGATTGCGTAGTGTGACTAATTTCTCCTTGACTCAACTCTTGCATGTGGATGAATGTTTCAGATCTTACCTGATAGGTTGGAACCTCCAAACTACATGTTGTGCCCATAACCTACCACACATGTCTTGCTTGCAAAAGATGCAATAAACAGTGCAGTGACTTTATCAGAAGTTGAGTAATCTTATCAAAAATTATAGCCAACTTAATGATAATAATGGCTGACAAATGGAATTGCATCGCATATTATGCTTGAACAGCCCTGACAGTTAAATCAGGAAGACAGGACTATTAGGAATCGTTGAAGATGAAGATGGACAAACCTCCATTCTCAATTCCCTTCATTGCATCTCTTGCTTAAGGAAAACTAAACCTAGCTGGGAGTAATATGTTCGCTTGCATCCAGGGTAACTTCTCAGGTTCACAGGGAAAGTTTTTAATGTATAGATCCGAACCATCTCAAGTCGGTTAGTCCCACACTAAGCGCGTGAAAAAAACATCCTTTACCTGCCACAAAAGTAGGGAGCGCAACTTTTGTTTTTATAAAGGACATGAAATAATTTTGAAACAAAAAAATGCATTTTTGTAAAACTGTGAAGTATTAGATGGATTTGAATGGAATATAGTGATGTGCAATGAAGACGAAGAACATCGATACGAGGAAATATCAGAATAAAAGGGCAAAAGGAACTTGCAGGAACGGAAAGTAATCTATTTCTACATCAACTACAATATTTAAAAATAAAGCAAATCATGAAATAAACACCCTGGCAATCTCACCGATAGACTGGCTGAAAAAATTAGAAATTTTACAACAAATCCCTTTTATAAGCGTTCCGAAAATTAAGTTGCTGGACTTGGAAGCTTATTGGTAGTGAGGAACTGGGAAGCTTATGGGTAGTGAGCAATATTAATCGACACTATTCAAAGAGAAAGTAAATGGTGTTGGCAAAAACCCATTTGTAAGCAAAATGATCGGAAACTGTTCACAATTGAACAACAAAAAAGGGTTGGTAAGGAATGCGGGAAAATTTATTTCTAATATGGAAAAATTTAACCTATTTGGTTTCGATAATGACGTCTGACGGTTCGTAGAAAACAGCGGAAAGACTTAATCGTTAAAAATACCTAAATGGTCACTTTTTTTGCTGTTAGTATTGTCCGAGAGTAATGTGCCACACAGGTCCATTTGTCGAAAGTTTTCAGCATTTCTCCGACTAGATTGTCTGGAGAAAGCTCTCCCATTACCTCCCACAAGTCCTGCCGCATCCCGTTCCACCTTCTACAGTTGAAGAAGGTGTGACATGCGTCGTCCCTTGCCTCTGGACAGAAAATGCCGTCTGAGGACCGTGATTTACCAATCTTGTGCAGATAAGACTGAAAATACCCATGCCCGCTAAGAATCTGGGTAAGGTAATAATCAGTCTCACCGTGCCTTCGATTTAACCACGATCCCACGTCCCCTATAAGGCGGGCAGTCCAGCGGCCATTGGAGTCGTCGTTCCAGGACTGTTGCCACTCGATTATTGTGCGCTGCCTCTCCTCTCGGTTGATAGCATATCTTGAACGCTCCACTTTTCGGTCATAAATTTTCCGTCGCTTTCTAGCAAGGAGGGCGATGGGTATCACTCCTGCGATCACCAGCACCACCGACTCAGAGACAGTGTGGTATGCAGACGCAACCCGCAAAGGTTCTCGTCTCTGTACCTGCGCCAAGCGCTTTCGGGACAGCTCCTTACTGAGAGCTCCGGCCCAGACCTCAGAGCCGTACAGTAGCACTGACTGTACAGCACTCATGTGGAGTCGGCGTTTGCTTGGTGTGAGCCCACCGATGTTGCACATTAGTCGACTTTAAGCCGAAACGCTTATCGTGGCCTTTTTCGCCGTTGCCCTGATCTGTTCCGAAAAGCTCATTTTCGGATCGATCAATAGTCCCAAATATTTTATTGCAAGTTTAGACTCAACAGTCGCATCTCCGATCTGCAAAGGAATTACCGTGGGAATTATTTTCTTCGTAAGAATGACCACCTCGGTTTTGTCTAGCGCCAACCTGAACCCGCGGGTGGTCATCCTTTCCCTCACTTGACGCATTAGCATTCCCAGTCTGTGCTGCGCATGTTCGACTGTGCGCCCGGCGACCAGTGCTGCTATATCATCTGCATAGCCGACCAAGCGTGACTCATCTGGCAGCTCAAGCCTCAATAGTCCGTCATATGTGGCGTTCCACAAGTCTGGTCCAAGTATGGAGCCTTGCGCTACACCAGACGTTATTTCCATACTGCGTCGCCCATCTTGTGTGTCATAGAGCAGTCTGCGGTCCTTTAAATAATCCCTCAAAATCCGCATCAGATACCCTGGAAATCGGAAAAAATTTTCCAATGTGCCAAGAATATCCGACCATCTGGCGGAGTTGAAGGCATTTCTGACGTCAAGCGTCACTAGCAAGACAACTCGTTTGGAGTTAGTTTTGTGCGCTTCGGCTCGATGGACTGCATTCACCATTTCCATGATGGCATCGGAAGTGGATCGCCCTACTCTAAAGCCATACTGCTGAGGAGATAAGTCCCTTGCAGCACGAATTGCGTCAGTGAGTCTTCCCTTGATGAGCTTTTCGAACACTTTCCCGGCTGTGTCCAGCATACAAAGCGGCCGGTATGTAGATGGCAGCCCGGGGTCCCCTTTTCCTTTGCTGATCAATGTGAGCCTCGCCACCTTCCAGCGAGATGGGAACACACTTTCTCACAGGCAAGCGTTGAACACATTGAGTAGCAAGTGGATGGAATGCCGTCTGGTCCTGGTGACTTTCGAGCTTTCATAGAAAGCACCGCACCCTCCAGCTCATCTTTTGTGAACAATGGACATTCCACTGAATCAACCTCGTGGGCAGCATCAACACGGACAGGATGAGTTGGGAAAAGCGCCTGCACTATGCCGTCCATCTTATCTGCTTGAAGTAAACACGGCTTCCGTGAGGTATCAAGCTTGCGCCACACTACCTTGTAGCCGCGCCCCCATGGATCCCTGTTTACATCGTCCACAAGTTCTTGCCAGCAGCGTGCCTTACTCTCATTGATGAGTCTTCGGAGTTCTTTACTCGCTGACCTGTATTCTGCCGTCCTATTGGATGCTTCCTCTACGTTTCTCGAGCGCTGAGCTGCACGTCGAAGTCTGTGACACTCGCCTCGTTTATCTGCGATATCTTTTGACCACCAATGTACAGCAGGCCTGTCGTGTCGAGGCCTCCGTCGAGGCAAAGATGAGCTACAGGCAGAAGTGATGAGGCTCATCGTTGACTCCACCATTCCCTCGACTGGAGCCCTTCCTCTCCCCGATGTCGTTGCGCCATTCAGAATCTCATCGGCGAAAGTTTTATGTTCAGCTCATGTCCATTTTTCTGATGTTCCACCCGGGAGTGAAAGATCGCTGAGACGAACGAAGAGTGGTATCGCCGATCTCGAACGCGATGTATTGGTGGTCACTCGCTGAATAGTCCTCGAGTACTCTCCAGTTCAACGTCGTCGAAGCGAGGGACTCCGAGGCGAATGTCACATCTGGGATTGTTCCTTCGCAGCCCCAGCGCCGGAAGGTCGGTACATCACCGGTATTCAATACCACCAACCCGGTGCTCGCCGACATGTCCAGAATGCGTTGCCCTCTGGAATCGGTTTGATACATGCCCTACTCAACGGCTCTGGCGTTGAAGTCTCCTGGTACGAGTACTTTGCCATCTGTATTCAGAACAACATCCTCCAGTGCGTCCAGTCTAGTTTGAAAAGATGGCGTTGACTCATTCGGGGTCAGGTATACGCTGAAAAACGTTATACCCGAGCACCGAATCCACACAAAACCATCTCCTTGGTCGTGACCTTGGATCTGTAGTCGCATGCTTCCCCGAACCCAAACGGCAGCAGTATGGGAGTCATCGAAGGACCAGGCTGATGAGGTTTTGTTTCGATGTTGTACGCTCAGCAGCAGCAGATCAGCTCCTTTTTCTCTGGCGAACTGCTCTAACAAATCTTGTGCATTGATGCTACGGTGCAAGTTAATTTGAAGGGCCCTGATCATCACCTCAGAGCTGCTTTTACTTTTGCTAGTCCCTCTCTAAAGATTGGGCACGCTCCTGTAACTACAACGTAAGGGTGCTCTGTCAGTTGAGAGTTATGATGATTATATAACAAACAGCGCGGAGCCCCAGCGCACTCTTTTATCTCATGACCAGATGCTCCACACTTAATGCAAAGCATACTACGGTCAGGGCCCTTGAAACTCGAAGTGGTATGCCGGTATCCAAGGCACCTGTAGCACCGAACTGGGATGGCTCGACGGCGAATTCTGCACACTACCCAGCCGATTTTGAGTTTTCCTTTGGCGAGGAGTTGTGTAGCATCTTTCTCCGTTACGTCGAGTATGGCCAGCCTTTTCCCTCGGCGAATCTCTAGAGTAAGCTTAACTTTTACTAGGGTTATTTCAGGGAACTCCTTTTGAATGGCTTCTTCAACCTCAGCTGAGTCAGCGATGCAGTCCAGGTCCCTTACTTCCAAAGAAGCCCTTGGCTCCAAGGTAGAGACGGTGGCTTTTGCCCCAAGGACGTCCTTCATTTTATCGCGGAATATCGATTTATCGGAGGAGTCTGCTCCACACTCGATGAGTAGCCCTCCGGACCTCATCAATCGTAGAGTTTTAATAACCGTCCCTGTTTCCTCCGGCTTGACATTCTTGCGGATATCGCGTAGAACATCTGAGTAGCTCCTTCCGTCAGTGGGCTTCACAAGAATGGCGTCCCCGAGGACTCTTTGCTTTTTTCTTGCTTTTTTCTGTCCACGGTATTTGTCGTTGTTTGAACAGGCACTGCTTGCTGGCTAAGCCTATGTTCACGTTTTGTGGATTTTTTTGCCGTCTTAGATATCACGAGTTGGAAGGTGCCTTTTCTTTGTGGCGTTTCTCTTTCTGGCTCAGCGTTCTCTTTACGCCTTTTCTCCTGTTCGCTCTCAAGAGGGCTAGCAGCAGTCCTCTTGATACTGAGGAGGAAAGGTTGGGTGACTTTCACGTACACCGTTTGGTCTGGATGTTCTTCTTCCAACCTTTTCAAGAGTCTCCTATAGTGGCAAACTCGATCGAAGAGGTCCTCGAGCTCAAACACTTCATTTTTTACATCCTTACTGATTGTTTTTTGATTTATGCACGCTCCTTGCATACGCTTGAGGATCGCATAACATTGTTAGTCAACCGTTCTTCCTCGGAACGGTTCTCCGCGATAACCTCGTTGACCATCAGGTCTTTTTCGCCGACTTTTTCCTCCGGGAGCTTAAGTTCTATGTAGTTAGTTCCTCCTACTGAGGTCGATTCAACAGTAGCAACCTTAGGAGTGAGGTGATTGTAAACCTCTGCAGCCACATTTACTACCGGCCCATCACTGCTCCTTTCCCTTGGCGCTGAGTGAGACCGTGGTGGTGAACGTAAGGTTTTTCCACTACGGGCTAACACGCCAAGAAAATCATTGTGGTTGTCAGAATTATGTCCATCGGCTCGTTTGTTCGTCTCCTCTGCATTATTCTGTTTGTTATTCTGTTTAATAATACTTAAATTGTGGTAAGGAATGGTAGAAATGTTATACTATGGTCTTACAAGTCGGCTGGCGTCATTCGATATCAAATTAAAAATTCATCAAATAATGGGAAAAGGAATGCTACAAAAAATTATTAAAAATCCAATACAGAGAAACTCGACATTTCCGACAATTAATGCTCCCAATAGAACAAAAGTCCTTGGCATATGGCTGCGTATGTTGTCAAATGGTCTATTTGTACCACATGTTCTTTGCTAAAGCACTTCCTCAAAGTTCAAGTCAGAGTTCAATCCAACATTTTTGAACATCATTTGGAAGAATGCCTGCGCAAGCATCAAATGACGAACTCAACACACATGAAATAATTGTTAGTATCAGACTGGAAATTAATATCTACTGCATTTACAAAAAACGTTCGTTTATTCTTTTCAAATCCATTCAAAGTAAATGCTCAAACCCAAGAAATACCCAGAAAAGTATATACAAGGTATGCATTACTTGGTATATTACATATGAAAATTGTTTATTATTTGCACCATTTATGGTGGGGAATTATGACTTTTACTTCTTAATAGTCCTAGATTTAATGGACGTTCCCTTATGGGTTATATTATTTCATTACATTTCGTTAATTTTTCTTATCTTAAACAAAATCATCAAAATAAGTAACATTTTCTTTCATCATTAAATTGAAGAATTTATTAAGGTTTCAATGTTTAACGGACAAGGTAACCTAACTTTTGCTGCAACGCATGGGATACTATGTTTAAAATTGTAAGCCATCAGTGAAAAAGTTGAAAGACATTTTCCCTACAACGTGAATCCAAAAGGACATTTTTGTGAATCCTTAGTTAGAAAATTTTATAAGCATTTACTAGCATCGCCAGGGCAAGTATGTTGTTTTTATAAGTAACTTTAGACGATTCATACGCATTCTAAGTAAACCAACTTAAGGAATTTGTGTTAATAATCAATTTTTTGTTAACATAAAAATAAGTACGCGCAGGGTGTACTTTATTTTACATCAATCAGAGAGACTGTTTCACATGAGCATAGCTCGGAACTATAAATATGTCTAATCACGTAAAAACAATTGATTGTATAATGTTTGCAGTCGATAGTAAATGTTTTTTTATTTTTATGAGAATACTCGAAACCATTTCAATTAATTTCGGCATTCCGACAAGGATGGAAATGTTTTTTTCTTTTGTTCTTCGAACGTGATTCCGCCATTCCCCGTTTGTCTCCTTGTAGCGTTCCCATACGCGTTTCCACAGCATGTCATCTCGGGTGTGCGGTTTCGTCCTGAGCGATGACATACTGCCGATAGGCTTATGTGCAGAATACATAAGAATAAATGGCGGAGCTTCGTGCGGAGAGCAAAAAAATACAACAGCTCCATTAATATTCACGAGTATTTAATTGCAATCTAAAATCAGCCCGAAGAATTTATAGTATAACGACCCATTTTCATTAACCCAGTTGTTCCCAGATTGACCCTGAATTGTCAAAATTGAGGGATTAGTACTCCATAGAGTAGGTGAGAAAAAGAACTTAAAACAACTCTATAAGTATTATCTCTGAAAATTGAACCACGCATTTGATCTAGTACTTAAAAAAAAATCATTGAAAACAAATTTTCGGTATTTTTGAAAATAAGTTCAGTAATTTAGAAAAAAATAAATAAGCCAAAAGGATCATCGTACGGAATATGTGGGTTGGCTAACTGGTAACAAATATTTAAGATTTATTCAGTGTCAAAATACAGCTGAAGAGCACAGAATGATACTTTTGGAAAAGAATATAAATGGTTTAATGCAAACCAACGACATAACAATTCGAAGTTATGACCTTTTCTTTCTGTTCCTCGGATAGTCTTGTACTATCTACACTTCCTGGTTGATCCAATCATCAATCATAAATCAAAATATTTTCCGAATAAGTCACGTATTTCGGCTTTGAAATAAACTTTCCCAGGAATATAATTTTATGATTCCTGAAAATATGAAGCAGGAACCAAAAAGTACGAACAATTATATTTTCTCAACTGTAATTATTTGCTATGACGTGACTAAAAACATGAAAATCCACCACCACTGCCAAAGGTATCAAATAACGATAGTAATTACTTTACAAAATTCAAACATTATTTTACAGATCTACGCAAACTAGGTCACAACAAGTTCTACCTCTTCATTAAAACACCAAGAGGAGAGAGAGTAAAAGTGAAAAAGATGAAAATCATTTGATATGAAAGTCGTAAACTAAAACTAAGCTAATGGTCTGTAATACAAGCATCATTAATCCTGACCATTTGCAGTAACAGATTGCTTAAATGAATTCAACGTGAAATAAAGACCAAACATTGTTGAGAATGTAAATCTTAAATAGGACGAACAGGATGAAATTAAATAAGTTTTCAACGTTTTCTTCCCTTCCCGCCATCTTGCCTGTACACACCATCCTTACTAACCATTTAATGCAATTCATTGAGTTGAAAAAATTGTATAGTAAGCATATTTTAGATGGTTTTGGCTAAAGGACGCTTCAATAATTTCAATTTGTTTGCATTAAGAGTTATATACAGTTCCTATGAAGACATTAAAATTTTGAATTCAATGAGCTGAGAATGGCAAGTTGAGTGAAAATTTAATTAAATGGTTAGTATTACGATAATACTTTTAGGGCCTTTACGAAAACAAGGATCTCAAAATTACTTTATGAGGAGTTGATTTCATCGTTTAACAAACAAGATAGGTAAATTTCGATGATTTAGCGAGTTTTTCTGTTTTGGGTAGGGAGGTGAAGACTATTTACTCCCTGAGTGTCGGACTCTCAGTAGACCTACTGGACTACCGACTAACCACCTCCCCTGTCAACCGGAGAACTTAGCCTGGAACCGATTGACACATTACTTCGGGCTAGGCCTCCCAATTTTGCGTCTTTTTCATCTCCGGAAAAACGATATACCTTCTCCAGTGGGATGAGAAAGAGGAGGAGGATTGCTAGAGAAGGAAACCCTCCACCCTCGACGCCTCCAGCCGATCAAGTTTGCCTTTTTTCATGACTAAAATTCCCCGAACATAATGTGCCACTTGATTCCATTTGTCAAATGATTTCAACATCTCTTCGATTAGGCTATCTGGATGGAGCTCTCCCACTTTTTCGGCACGATCACCGCGCTGTTTGTCCCATCTTCTGCATTAAAAGAAAGTATGACAGGCGCCATCCTTCACACCATTGCAGAATATGCAATCTGGAGACCGTGACTTACCTATCTTGTGCAGAAAAGACTGAAAACAACCGTGTCCGCTCAGTAGCTGGGTCAGGTAGAAGTCAGTCTTACTGAAATGTCTCGTACGATGAGATTTTGAGGCTGCAGTTACCGGGGGAGTCGCGCCTGGTTGGCTACGCAGATGACGTAGCAGTACTAGTCGCCGGACGTACTGTCGGACAGACGCAGCTCAAACTAAGTGTGGTAATACGCCGAGTGAGCGAGTGGATGAGAGACCGTGGACTTAGCCTAGCGCTGGAAAAGACCGAGGTTGTCGTCCTCACCAAGAAGCGAATCCCTCGTGTTATTCCCGTTTGGGTGGGGGAAATTATCATCGAGTCAAAAGAATCAATCAGATACCTTGGCTTGATGATTGACTCGAAGATGAGTTTTTTCGAGCAGGTTCGAGCGTCAGCAGATAAGGCCTCCGTGCGGGTATCGGCGCTAAACCGCATTATGGCCAACACGCAGGGGCCAACCTCGAGCAAAAGACGTCTACTGATCAGTGCAATCGAGTCAGTGCTCTTGTATGGCTCCGAGGTTTGGGCTGACGCTCTTAGTAAAGAGACGTACCGAAGGCGTCTCGCACAGGTGCAGAGGCAAGGAGCTTTGCGGATAGCCACTGCATACCGCACTGTCTCTGAACCTGCAGTGCTGGTAATCTCGAGGGTGGTTCCAATTAAGTTACTTGCAGACGAACGGAAACGTGTATACTCACGTAGGGGGGAGTCGGCGAGAGAAACCGTCAGCCGAGAGGAACGGAGAAGAACCCTTATCTTATGGCAGCAAACATGGGAAAACGAAACGCGTGACAGGAGGACCGCACGGCTGATAAGTGACTTGGGGCCGTGGTTCTACAGAATGCATGGTGAGACTGATTATTATCTGACGCAACTACTCAATGGTCACGGGTATTTTCAGTCTTACCTGTATAAGATGGGAAAGACACCATCCCCAACTTACGTATTCTGCCCGAGGATGACGGATGACGCCTGCCATACGTTCTTAACGTGTAATAGATTCACAAGACTCCGTTCGCATCTCTCGGAGAAAATTTGCGTAATTTCCCCAGAAAATGTAACGGCAAAAATGATGAAATCAAACGATAATTGGAACTGTGTGTCGCATTACGTACGGACAGGACTCATTATAAAGAAGGGCATAATGGATCGCTTGGCGAGGGAGGGAACATCTCTGTAACGCAATATTGTAGTTACTAATCGAAATTCCTTCCTATCCATCCGTGGAGAAAGAGAGATTTCCCTTAACCTGAAGACATCGCTAAGCGATGATTAATGAGGCCTAGTCCGAAGTAATGTGACAAACAGTTCCAGGCTAGGTTCTCGATGTGACAGGGGAGGTGTTTAGTCGATAGTCCGGTAGCGGGGTAGTCCGACACTCAGGGCGTAAATAGCCTTCACCTCCCAAACAAACAAAAAAAACTCAAGCTTCACAACAAGGACTTTTGATTCTTTACAAAAACATAAACCTTCTACGAACATCCTGATCACTGAGTTTTCCAAGAACTCATTAGAGCTATCTTTGCATCTTATTTATGCCTTCACTCTTTCCATTGGAATCCAACAAAAACGGGCTTGTATAAATTAGATACAAATTTGTCCGGTGATTGAGAATATAAAACATTTTTGTTAATATAGTGATCCATCAACTATCAACGAAGAGAGTAATAAGGAAGAAGAAAACTCAGAAAATGGCGTGGATTGCACGAAACGCTGAAACTGATCAAAATTATAGAATGCTTCCGTTTCATTTTGTGAATTTTTTATCCCAGAAATCGATTTTTGACCGTAATCGTTTCGTCTTCTTCAGTTTTTCAACTTTTTCAAGTCGCTGGAGAAGACCGATCTTTTAATGAAGAAAGCGAACTTTTCCCCAGTTTCCATGAACAGCAAAAACGTTTTTGAAGCGTCTGCTGTGTATTCATCATCAATATTCATACTTTGGAATAGAGCCTCAATTGAAAAAAAACTTGAAATTAAAATTGATATTCAATGTAAATGTAATCCCATAATTTAAATTATCTTTTTATAATTATCCGAGAAAAAAATTAAACAAAGACCAGAGGAAATAAAACAAAATTGTTTACTAAAAGGCAATCGAAACCCCGATTTAAAAAAGACGCTCATGCTAAGTCGTTTGGATTTATCTAAGCCGGTGAACAAAACTGCTAAAAAGATCGATCTGAACTAAACAGATTGATTAGTTTCCTAGAAATTCATCCGAGGAAGACAGCCTGGAGAAAAGCAATATTTGCAGTAGCTCTAATTAAACATAAGTTGTTACACGGAGAGTGACGAAACGTTTCAAAGCTCCCCTTAAAAACATGTTTACATTAGAGGACCGAGCGATACATTCGGTCCTCCAATAGAAGCCAGTAAGCCTTAAAAACAAGGCAGAAAATCTACTTTCTCTACTTTCCGAGAAGAATATTCGAGACCAGTTGAATTTTTGCCAAAATCTCAAAAACGACGTGTCCATTAGTGACAATGCCGGTTGTGAAAGGCTGCATGCAAACATCCTTAAAACGGGCGGGTCGTGTATTCAACTGTACCCAATACCCAATCACAGTAGGAAACAGAAATCCGACTTAAAAGTCATTGTAGCAGATGGAGTGAGAATATTTCATACCAGTTATTTGTTATATTACCTTATTTTAACGTCTAATTCATCCCTGCCGATTAGCGACAATAGTCTGACTCTACGGGGCGGAAGAAAGTCATTTGCTTTTCTGAAACCATTGCCTGACTTTCAAACATTTTATTTAACGACAAGGAGGATGTTTACCACGTTTATTCTTTCCATGGAAACCGTAGTGATTGATTTTTCAAGATTCGTTAGTCAGATCTCTTTTCTTTAAAATTTTATACAAGAATTACTATGGTCTCGAACTTTTGCACCACTCTGTATTTCTTTACAAAAAATCAAGGATGGATCGAAAAACATATAAACACTTAATTAATTTTGAAATCAGAAAGGATTTAAATTTCAAATCCAGGAACTATATGCAAACATATGAGAAGCTTTCAATTAAAGGTTGAAAAAAATAGCAAATCCTCCTTGGACCTTGTACCAACGATATTAATTGGCTATTTTAAGGATTACACTCATCTCTTTCTGGAAGATTTAATATTTGAGGGATGATCTGATGTATAATAATAATGGACTGAATAATCAATAGATGGCTGAGCTTAATCAAATTATGGCTGAGGTAAAATATTACAGAGTTCAAGGGCATTATCGCGATCGTTAAAGATATTGGTTTGCCCAAAGTTTCGAGTAAGTCTACCGATCCTCTAAGCTACAAGTGACGAAAAAATATTTCTAGATAAAACAAATATGAACTTAAATGCTACAAAGACTCACAAACAGGACAAAGAAATTGTAACAAATAACATGCATGAGACTTTTTTAAAGTGTCATCAAACAATCCCTTAAAGAGGAGACTTCATATTATGAAAAGACAATCAATCTTTTGTTAGATGCAATAAAAAGTTAGTCCCTATCTTTATACTTATTTAATATTTCCCTAGATTTTTTCTGCTTTTCTGCTGATTTCCTTAGTTATGAAAGAGACTTTTCTTCACTGTTTGCAAGCCCCCATAAGGGAAGAACTTTGTTGCTAGATCTGCACATAAGCATTCTTAAAAAGTTCACTTGAAGAACCCATTCCTGGGTTCCTGTAAGAAATTCCTGCCGGTACATTGTTACCGCCCACTATTGATCATAAGTGGAGAAAAAGAAAAATATAGGCTATGAAAATAATACAGGCTAACTATATACAGCGCTAACACTCTCGCTAACAACACAAGCAAAATATATTTATATTGGAATTTTGCTCGAATACTTTCGAAGCAGTAATCAAATTAGAAGACACAAATAATATCAGATCATCGGTAGCCAAGCATATTTGCGAAAGATCAACAAAGGAATAGACAAATGTCACAATTGTCAAGGTGACAAGGAACACAAGCAAAGTGGAGGCTTTAGAGACATTATGGAAATGAGGCAGCCAACAATAAGGAGATTCGACCAAGACCCAGATAACGTATACTACCAACTTGACAGAATAAAATAATATAATTTTTAAATATCCTTACGCCAAAACAAATATACAGAAACTGAATACTAGTATGGCTTTTCACTGTTGGTCGCAGTTTTTTGAATGCGAGTAAATATACTCTAAATTCCGGAGTTTCAAAATAACGCCCATTCAAGACATGTTTCGATTTCAGGAAAAGAAAAAATCACAAAAGAACAGCGCGTGGAGTAAGAAAAGAAATACGTTTTGCGGTCGAACATGCACTGATAGAAATGAGGTTTTTTGGCAGCTGTTTGGACCAAATTATCTGTTAATATTCTATGTAAGGTGAAATTGTTTAAACTTAACATTTCACTTATCATCCTTATTGTTAAACGATGGTCCGATATGCAGTTTTTGAAGTGTTCTCGGCCTTCCCAAAAAGAATTTGTTCCCTCCGTAAGCAATTTTCACATTTTGTATTTAAATTTTCAATTTAAATACAAAACTTGATAGCACAAGATTATTCTAAAGTCCTATCCTTAATTTTTTAACACAGAACAAAACACAAATACACTGATGGCCATATGAAAAATAATCTGTCAGATGTACAAAGTTGAAACTCAAGGAAACTGCAGGCACAACATTGTCAGATCACTGGCAGTGCTGCCAGTGTCATCACCTTGCAGATGTTAGTAAGAACACTTGATATTTAATTAAATATTAACTTCCGACTAGCTTATATTCACAACTATGGTATGTATGGCAGACTGCCATAAGACATGACAGTCAACGTCAAATTTTTTGGTCAAAGGAGACAATATGAATAAGAACCCTAGAGTACTAATGTCCGCCTGTGAGCCGTAAACATTTGGGTTTTACAGGTAAATCCTAATTTATTGCTTGTCAAAACTTTCTGTGTGCGAGTTGATACGAAAATTTACTTCAATTGGATTTCGCGCTGTTTTAGGTGCCTATTAATTTACCGTTAGTGTTAAGTGACGAATTTCCTTATATTAAGTTATTCGTAGCTTTTTTTTCGATTTTCATACTTTCTTTATTATTTTTTAGCAAGGTGATATCAGGAAAACGAATTCTCGAGCGCTTGAAAGAGCTACAGTGCAATAAAAGAAGGAAGGAGCAATAAAACAGTGAAGATTATACAAACAGCTTCAAGGAAAAAAAGCAACGTGGGCTCATCATATACCAGACATATTTGCCAAGGACACGAAATAGAATAAGCAGATGTAAGCTATACAAACAGGAAACTATATGAGTGATGAGGCAGCGGATAGAAATTAAGCTCAACGACGACATAGGATGTGGATACTGCAATCAATTTGAGAAACTAATAAAAACAATAACAGGTGCGCAAGTTTAAAATGTCGTTTTGTCCATGAAAAATACGCAATGACAATGACAAAACATTGGTTATTCCAAGTATTGGCCCTCGCTGTTTACACATTTAATCCATCTCTCGGGAAATTTATGTATACCATTACAAAAGAAAGCTTCAACTTTCATTGAAATCCATTCATCGAGCCATTTTTGTACATCCTCGAAATTCTTGAAGTTTTGTTCAGCCAGTGCGTGCCCATCGATGGGAAGAGGTGATAATCAGAAGGTCTGGTGAATACGGCGGGTGGGGTAGGAGTTGCCAACCTAGCGAGAAAATCGTTTCTTTGACCACTTTGGCTGAATGTGCAGGAGCGCTGTCATGCTGCAGAATGACTTTGCCGTGTCTTCGAACCCATTCTGGTCGTTTTTCGATCAATGCTTGGTTTTTGATCAGTTGCAGTCGGTAGCGGACGGCATTAACTGTTTCGCCAGGTTTGAGAAGCTCGTAGTGCTCTACTCCCATCTGATCCCACGACATACACAGCATTGTCTTCCTCCCAAAACATTCCGGTCTTGCACTCTATGTTGATGGTTGTCCTGGCGTCAACCATGATTTCTTACATTTGGAATTCTCAAAAAATATCCATTTTTCATCGCCAGTTACAACCCGATACAACCCATTTTCCTTTCTTTCGTGACGTAAATGCAGCATTTCGCACACAATGTTTCGTCTTTCCATCTGTCGTTCGTTCAGTTTGTGTGGAACCCATTTTTCAACCTTTTGAATCTTTGCTATCTCTCAGGCGATTGGAAATGGCTTACCGGGTGACATTCAACTGCTCCGCCATCATTTGTTGTGTTTGTGTGTCGTCTTCGTCCAATAATGCTTGTCATGCTTGTTTCGTCGTCTTCAAACTTTTTTGGTCATTTTCCACATTCTTTGTCAATAACATTGAAATCGCCACTTTTGAAACGTTGAAACCAGCGTTCACAAGGCTTGACGATTGAACCAAGATCGCCGTAAGTCTTTACAAGAATTCGATGCCTTTCTGATGCCTTTTTATTTTGATTGAACAAGAAAATTATTACATGCCGCAAATGCTCTTTACTTGGCTCAAAACTCGACATGTTTAACACGAAAAAGAAAAATGCTTCTAACTCGTGAACAACTAAACGAATATGACGTTTTGTAGCGAACAGTCTTACCAACAAAATGGCGCTTTGGGTTGGACAGGTTACTTCAATAGGTTTCATGCGCCATCTCTTAGCAATAACACGACATTTTAAACTTACCCACCTGCTACATTAACTATATAATAAAGTAGCAATATAGTAAACAATATAGATAACAAACCGATTAACATAATTAAAAATATAAATATAACATTCAATAATCAGTAAGAATAAAAAACGCAGGTAGATGCGGAAAAGTAGCTTACAAGGAAAAACTTCAAAAATAATTGGCACTGCGGAAAGGACCAACTTAAAGCCAAAATGTATGTACAAATAATAAAAAATTATTAAAAATTAAAGTGCCAAGCAGTGGAGAGAATTCAGAATATTCTTCAGCATTTTTAAGCTTCGTTGAAGCGTTGGGCTAAGATTCTTCGGTACTGATAATTGATTTGATCTCTTATGCTGGCTATTGGCTTGAACTGATTTTACAGTAATTCATCTTCTTTATCGTTATCTGAAAATTCTATCGAATTTTCCTGAAAGAAGATCCTTAAAGAAGATCTATTAGTACTGAAAAGATCTAGTTGTACTGAGCTACAGGTGCCAGGAAGGCAATTCCATCTACACATTACGGGAGATATTCTAGAGAAAAAGACAAAGCAATATTATATATAACTTTTTCGATCCTATTATTCTCCAAACATTTAAAGGTGTGGGTTCTGAAACTGAAAGTGCAGTTTCAAAATTAAATATTATTGCAATACAAGCTTCCAATGAGGATTTTATCGTTTAGTTAAATTCAAAGCCACGGCGCAAGTGCGAGAACCAAAACGCTTCCACAAACCGAACACGAAAGAAGATTTTGAGACGTTCGAGGGATCCTTCAAAGAGGAAAAGTCAAAAATAAAATGGAATTACGGAATGCTATCGTAAGTTCATAATCAATATTAAACTATTTTTGTAAGTTTTATTACGGAAATAAACTGTATGGAATATTACCAAGACAGACAGATTCTCCAGTTCAAAATACGACCTAGGTGCCGGCAAAATTGTTCACGATTTACATAAACAATTCACAGCCCAGACGCAAACTGGAAGTGAAATTGTTTTCAAAAATGAAGAGGACTTTTTTTGTGAATATTTAGTTTTTTTATAATGAAATATTTCTTTTTTGGTCTACAGTTTGTGAATATTATAGATGTCACTCATGAAGAAAGTTGGAAATCATGGAATTGCCTTCAAAGACGAAATAACGTGAAAACTTGCAACAAGGAAAATAAAATAAACAAAGTTATCATTAAATGTACTTTTATGAATTATAATTCTATAAATTATACTATACTAAGCTTAAAATTATACTATACTAAAGTCTTAAGCTTAAAAGAAAAACTTAAGTATAAAACTAATATTTATTTATTTTAGTTCTAATTAATAAATTGATATATAAATATAACGATGAGGATAATTTAATTCTTATCGATACGTAAACTATCTTGATCCCATTCTGATAAGAAAGACTGATCCCTGCAAATATTCGAAAATCATCAATGTTGATGCTTGATCGAATATTTAATTTGATAATTGCAAGCGTAAGAAAGATATAATCAAGCCAAGCCGTGATCAATGATCAAGAAGTGGGTTTGCGTACTTAAGACTACCTCTGCCTAAACCTGATTACTTACATCGACCGAATGCCTACAAAATGACGTATATGAGAGACAAGATGAAGAGAATTTTATTTTGATAAATTCTTGTTTTTGGAGTGTTAGTTACATATAAAAAACATTTCCATGCACCTGTAGAATCGTTTCAAGGAAATGCTAAGCAGCCAGACGCAGGTGTCAGCAATTACGAAACTATAAATTTGCTATGAGGAGTAACATCTCTCTCAGTTGTCGCCTAGCCCTAAGGTACAATACTAGTAATCGGTATTAAATACAAAAAAAGCTAAATTTAATACAGTTGTTTTTATTTCCCGTCGAAATTTTTATTTTTTCGTCCGCTCGACCCTCGACCACGTAATTTGTTAGGAATCCAAAACATAAATACGAATGGCCAGTTTCGCTTCACACTCCAGGTTTTCAAAAATGTGTTGGTTTTCATCGTAAAACTCGTCGTAAAACTCTGTATTAGCCAATGGAGTAGAATGCCATAATCAATCTTAAATTCGCTGCCAATTACGACAGAAGAATGATTTATACCATTAACGCATAGCCTAGCACTTCTAGAAACGAATCTGCTACTCCATGATCAAACTCGAACAGAGCAAAACACCTTCTTTTGCCAGAAGGTAACTATACAAATTCGAAACGCCAAAAGTGGATTGCAAGGAAAAATGTTGAGAGCCGCTGATGTGAACAAACAGTCAAGTAGTTATACTCAATATTGAACACAAGCAGTACTTTATCCTCTCATAAGGCAATAAACAATAGAAACAGGTAATGATGTGATGCAATAAAAAAATTCCAGTAATATATTGTTGGCCAACGAAGAATATTCATACGCAAGCAAGCCGAATTAAACAACTCGCTATTCGTTGGAGATAACGAGAACCATCTTGAGTGGAAGGTTGGGTTGGGTCTTTTTTTCTGGAACAAGTATTTGAGCAACAATGGGGCGGGGCGATAATTAGTCAGTAATTATGAAGGCGGAGCGATACAATAGTACAATAAGGTAATTGTACCATGAAAATGTGTATCAGATAATTTTACACATGGGGTACGGGGTACACTTGATGTACCAAGATGGAGTAGGCTAGTAATGACTTATACTGGGAAATCAATGAATTGGGAGGTGAAAGTCATATAAGTTTACTTATTAAAAACATATTTCCTATGTTATTGCTTTTTGTAAGTTATTTTTTTATTTTCTAAGTTATTTATATCTTTAAATCTATCTAGTTATAATTTGTGAAAACTAGAAAACTTAAAAATTCTGAATTTTGTTCCAGAAGTCATTTTAATTTTATATTTAATATTAAGAGGCTAAGTGATTACTGCTCTTCAGCTTTAATACGTGGAATTTCATTCTACCGACGTTTAATTTACTTTCTCTACGAATCTTCAGATCATAAGAAAGAATTCTTGAGAAATCCATTACAATTAAAGAATTAGATCAGATTGCTAGTGGCCTACGAAAGTGAAACCTTAGTGACCCATCGATACTAAATTTGTGACCTTTAACTGGATAGCTTATTACATTTTTAGGCAAGAGTACATTGATGAATTATCCTGAATTTGCTCAAAAACAATAACCAGAACCCATCAGGCTTTGAGCTGATAACTTCAGGTTCAGTACAAAATCACATTACAAATTTCATTATTAACTACTTCGAACACTCTTCGATTATATCTCATGTATTAAATAATTTTAAACAAATTAATTTCATATGACTGCTCGGACATTATATAGAGTTTTTGTCCACTTGTTAGCATAAAATGAACCCAATCGTCACTGGCAGTGGCTGCTCCTGTAGTTATTGGAGGTGAATTAATGTTCATAATTCACAAACTTTCATACCTAGTTAATGATTTCTGTTATTGATCCTACATGTACAGATTACACACGCCTACCTCAAGCAAATTTCCCACGGTTGAATGACTTTTATTTTTGCGTGCTCAAACATCATTAACTAAAAAAATGTCTTTATATGAATGGCTGAAGTTCATATAAAATAAACCTGCAAGTGTATAGAGGGAAATGTTCTCACATGAATCTTCGATTATGTAACACAATATCACAACACAAAACAAAAACAAACCGAACCCTTAGTACACATCTCTGAATGATTAAACGCAGTCTTTAAAACAATCTCTTGCTGAAATTCCTTCAGTAAATAAGCTTTAACCGAAAGGATATCATGTTTGGCTATGGTTTTCAAACACTCTATTTTATGCAGCGAAACAGCATTTCAATCAACTGTTTCATTCTTGCAAGCCATCCACCTTCAAGCCATTTCTATCAAGGACACACAGGAAAGTTCATTTAAAAGACACCTCCCAAACGATGCCTGGAATATATTAATATTTACTTCAAATCGATTATTGACGTTTTGCACGCAACACCACAGTGACAACAAGCATCGATTGATTTTACTCGGATATTGCCTGTTCCTATCACCCAGCCGTACGTCATTTAATTATCCTTGCATTAATTGATGAGTAGGTATAACTATCGTGCGATCGTGAACGTATATACACAATAAACTTTTCCAACTGAAAAAATTATGATAGCAGAATTTAGGAGTAAATAAATTTGATGTTATTTGTTGTAAATCTGAGTTCCTATTACAATAGAACCGCTAATGTGCATTCTGCAAAACTTTTCTATTTTTCATTAGTTTCCCTGTCGAACAAACCAAGACGATGCTTTGAGAAGAGTAAATTAAACAACTTTTCAGGAATTTGCCAACCCTTCTTTTCAAGGGGACTCTTGTGGGTAGAGCATTCCTTTGGCAGTCAAACTGAATGAGAAAACCATTTAAGTGTCCTTTAAAACAGCGAAGAATACTTCAACATTGTTTTAAGTATCACGCAATTATTTTCTCAATAGCAATTGGCATCAACATTGAAACAGATACCGAGGATACGAAACAATCCAAACGGGAACCTTAGACGTATTGTAAGTTTTGGCAACTGAATAATTGTTTCTTTTTAAGGAAGAAATAGGAATCATAATCCTTTCTGCAGCTGCTGCAAAAATAAAATATTTATTTGAGGACTATTGAAAGTAATCTACTAGATATAAAAAAGTTTGAGGAAAAGTTTATAGTAAATGAAGCTGAAAAAGTAATTGCATCCTATTAAAATAACCATAAAATCTATATTTCGCCTAAATCGGCAAATTCAACAAGCCTTTATTGCTAGGGTAAGATGGGGAAATGGCGGTCCCTTAAGCGGTCAACGATTTTTTTAACTTAGCTTACGGTAAAAGTAAATTACTCTTTATATACATTATTTATCGGACTTAAGATATCTATCTTAAGTAACGATATATATCTTTAGATATCTGCAGACTGACATCACCCGCAGGATGCGGAGAAGAATTTGAATGGAGAAACATCACTTGTACTTCACGCAGGAGACTTTATTTGGGATCTCTTTCTCTTGAAAGATAAAATTTCTTGAAAGATAAAAAATTTTTGATTTCGTGTTCTTATGCAGTCCTGGTTCAATTTCAATACCAATATTTTTCTTTTGAGTTGTCTTCTTGGTTTGTTTGTTAGTTTTGTTAAGGGGTTATAACTATGTGAATTTATTTTTAGATTTTTTTTTATTGGCTAAAAGTATGCTAACACATCCCTAGAATTGAAATCAAAAAGGTCCAAATACTAATATACTTCAGAAAATTTTTGAGAATCAATTTTCTGAAGCAACTACAATGCTCGAAAAACGTAAAATTTGCCCGCTCTATACTATATAGTAATTAATATACACTGTATAGGGCACCTTCCTTCGTAAAAGACGCTAGGAGAGCTTCTGTTTACTCGATCGACTACACGCTGCATTTGAGGTTAAAGTACTATAGTAAATCGTTCAATACAGTCGTGTGGTCCATCGTGTCGAAACATGTGTCGAGCGGCAAGACGGTGCTCGATATCGCGACGGATATCGCAGTTAACTTTTTTTTATGATGGACTGTCGGGCCTTCTCCCCATCTACGACTCATTAGGATTGACTGCAGGACCTTATTTTTACAATTTCTGCTTAGAAACAGACGCTGAGCGAATAAAGGATGCTGAGCGCTCAATTTCCGACATTGTAAAAGAGGCGAGACGCGGCCTTTTAGCATCAAGAGGAAGGAAGAGGAGAAATCCACGGTCTTGAAAAAATTACTGTATGGTGCTGGGATAGCAGAGTAAAGGTAAAAAAATTTGTATATAGTAAAATTTTGAAAATTCACAACTTTATAAAGTTTTGAAACTTTAAACGCGTTTATCTCGAAATTGTATTTTTGAAATTTGTCGCAAACAAAACTCTTTCAGTTTTCATCCGATTGACTTGCTGTTATAACTGTAGCTTTTTGATATGATTGTCTAGTGAAGTACACACGATTTTAGCGATTGGTTTTGTTAAAAAAAAGTTATACACAATTGAAGTAATTTTATTGGGTCGAAAATGCAATTTTGTTGTTAAATGATCACCATTTTGTGGAAAATCGATATTAAACTATTATCTCGTGTGATTCACTTGCAAAACTCATAGAGTTTATGAAAAAATCTTTTTAATTGTTCCAGATGCAGATGGGGCTGAGAAACTTGTCCGGCCGCAGAACGTCTTTTGTAAATACTAGTGACTTTGACGTGCACTACAGCCAGCATTTTGTATTGAATTTAAAATAAAAATTTTTTTTGCACTCCCGACAAGTTGCCCTTTATATTGATACATTATTTAGAAAAGCTTTTTTTCAAAATCCTTGAAAAAAAAATCCTGAAAAAAGGCTTGTTTTTTAGCCTTCACATAGGTATAACCCCTTAATAGTTTTTGTATTCGTTTTTGTTATTATTTTTAATAACTTTTTGGGTTTATTTTAATGTTTTTCCTCTTTCTTTGACCTCGTTTTCTAGCATTTCTTTCATGGGTGTTGCTGTCAAGATTACAGAATGCTGTTTGGTATTTTCGCATTTAGTATTCATTTTTTGAAATATCATGGAAGATAATATAGTTTTGCTTGGCATACTAGAAAGACCAAGGGGTTGAGTGTGGTGAAGAATTCATCACAGTTACAGAGTCTTTCCAGTATTCAATACATTGCTAGAAGCCACGAAGTCTTCTTCTCCGAAAATGTTTGGATCAATGGGAAAAATTCGAGATTCATTAAGCCCAGACATCCTTATCAAAGTAGGCTGTGTTAATAATAGAAGCCATATCAAACGGAGTAATTTTTCGCGTGGAGTTACTTTTCATAAACAAATTACATTCCCTCCCGAAGGCGGTTTTGAACAGCCCATAAAATGCGATGACTATCGGCTACATCCTGTGCTAGGTGTGGGATGGAATAGAGACCACAATGAAAAAGTTTTCACGGCAGAACATATATGCTGCATGAGAAGCGGGTCCAGTTGAAATAGCTTCAGCCAGACCATCTTTGCATAAGTGGTGGTGACACTTCCTTTGCATGATTCTGAGGCTGACTTTGCGCAAATTACAGTTATGTTTTTCCCCTTACCCATAGCTGGTAATTGAACCTAATATATTTTGTCCGTTTCCAACATTTATCGTACGAAGGCCTTGAACGGTTGCCACACCGGTCTCAATTTTTCTTCCTGTAAACCGGTTATCCTCTATAATATCTTGCAAATTCTGGATACTGGTTGCTTTTGGTTAGCGGATGGTTTATGAAGGATATTTCATAAAAAAATCATATAGCCATTCCTTCCCTGCCAGCTTTCCCTCCCTGTTGAAGTAGTGCATTATACACTATGTTTCTCAGCATAAGTGTAAGTTGCATTACGAGCTTTTAGTTGGATTAGACCGTAAAAAGATTGGCTAGATGTTTTACATTCTCAGCTAGAACCTTCTCTACTTCTAAGCTGCTATTGGTGAACGGACGTCAACAAATGACGCCAACTTTCTCTCTTTAGCATGCTCTCCGGTAAAATTAGGAGAAATAGAGCAAGCGACATTTAAATCAAGTTCTGTATAGGATACTTCTTGACATTTGATTACTACAAAAATTCATGTAAAATCTGAAAAAAACGGACAATAAGAAACTCGACAGCACAAATTGAAATTCAAAAATAGCGAAAAAGAAATATTTTCACATTTTTCGTCTAAAACAATTTTCCAATAAAAGCTGTCAAAATCTGACGTACACACCTGACATAAACAGATCAGCAAATTTTCAGTGAAATTCTAAATCAAATATTATAGTAGCAACGACTGGGTTAGGATTCGGCAACAACAAACCAAAACGACGTGAATAATAGAGCGGACGTGAGTCATAACAACAAACATCTAAACGAGCTTAACAAAAACATTAATTCATTCAGAAGCCATGCCTGGAACAGTGGGAGAAGACGCGTTTGCACGAACTTTTCCTACAGTTTTTGACTCATTGCTTCCTTAGGAAGTCCAGATTCCATTACGCGAATGTCAGAAACCATCACTATGGATTATCTATGCTTCACTGCTCTTTTGAAACAGCTTAACAGCAATCTTAAAATGTTCACGACATTTTTTTTCTGTCCTTTAATTTTTTAAACATTGAATCCTCGAGAAAGTAAGCCCGGAATGACTTTTTAATCAAAATCTAATACTAATACTGGTATTCTACTTTTCCCTAGCCTTTCTCCTAATTCTGTTATTATTTCGCCTTTGCAAACCTCATTTTGATCAAAGTAGACACTAAGCAAAGCTTTCCAACAGAAGGGAAGCAGCAGTATCCTTGATTTTTCGATAAGTTCAAATGTTCACAGTATATTTATGCTGGTATTCTAAACTTTACGTATAATGAGTTTTCTCTGTTTTTTCCTTGGGAAAAATTCGGTATTTTCTCTTTGTCAGCCGTTTTATGCATTTGGTCCTTTTCTGTTTGAACCTAGGTCAAAATTAGTACACAGTAAATTTCTAATCCTAAAGCACAAAGTTTGCTAGCTGGTTTATAAACCCAATTGAGTTAGAAGTTTTGTTTTCAGTTTTAATATTTTTCCATCTAAGCCGCTTGAATATCCTTTTTTTCATCGCGTTTTTCCGATATGTTCTGCCGTGCGTCAAATTTTTATGAGAGATACTTGTTCAAAGCCATGAATGTATAACATTTCAATACCTCGGAAACAACGAATTCTGATTTTAAAAAGCGAAGATTCTGGGTGGTGACGATCACAACAGTCACCTGGTACTCCCGATGTTAAATATCCCATATAATATAACAAATAATGGAGGTAACCTATAAGCTTTACGATAATATTTTTGTTGTATACTACAGTGACTTGAAATGTCCGTATTGCGTCCATTGTATTTGTATTATGACGAAACTGCTGATTCATGGATTCAGGATTTCAAAAAGTTGGAACTTTCATTGAAGTCGATTATAAACCAAGTGAAGTGACAAATCGGTCGGTCAGAAGCCCTTCGGTCCTTCTCGGACCGATCTTTTTGAAGTTCAAATAGCTTCAACTCTTTCGAATGCTCCAATTTCACAAGTCCCACAAATTCATTGATTCATCAGATTAAGTTTCTCCTCAGGAACACAGCAGGCTGCGGTTCTCGTCGTTGAACTAAATGCATGTTTGACAATTGAGATGCTTCTATAGGAGTAACAGATTGAAAAAGCAGAGTAATAGATCTCTAGAACTCTAAATCTCTTGTAATTAGAGATTTACTTCTCTGCTTTTTCAATCTGTTACTAACTAAGGAGTGACTCCTGTAGGAAGTCCAGCTTATCCAGAAGTCGAACCGAGACAACAATTAAACCATGGTAGAATAAGAAAGAAAAGCCGCATTTCGAACCTTAAACAACGATTTAGAATGAAATTGAACCAGAAACCTTTGGAAGGGAAGAAAAAAAATGTGACGAAAAAGAAAAAGAACAAATGCCTCACCAGATAACCCAAGAATTGACATTGTCAAAAGAGTTCTATTCGCTCATGACCCAAAGGGTGATTAAGAATATTTAAAAAAAATAACATCGCGTTATCTTTGTTTGACAATTTAACATGTGAATTCCATCAAATTATTTATTATTTATCAAATATTATTTTGTTTATCAAATATTATTTATTTATCAAATTATATATTTACCTAGAAGTCAATACATTGACAATCCTTTCTCCTTCTCTCTTGAACTTGATATGAAGACAGTATTGTGACAGGATATTAATATTGTGATGCCTTTTGTCAACGTTGGAGCAGCGAAAAATACCAAATATTATTCCATTCGTCACCAAAGAATATTATTAAAACCAACATTTAGACAAGTTCCCTCGCTCTTTCTATTATGACATAGTGTAATTAAAACTGTGTTACCTTATCCTGGTCTTAAAAACTTGGCGAAATGGGTTGGAACAAATAAATCTAAGTAGAAAACCCGATTTAACACAAGGAAATTGCTACCAGCAATCTTAAATAATCTTAAACATATATTTTTTTTTCAAAACTAGAAATTTTTAACGACCTGGTTGTAGGTTGCTGTAGGTTTAGTATGTAGTATCTGAAATAGAGGTCCTTTGGTCGATTCATAGCCTCATAAATTTCAACCTTGTATTAATTGCTCAAATGAAATCGCATCTAAATCAAATTGTTTTGCAGTTTTCGATTCGAAATCAAAGCGAAATAATTGCCAGTCTACTCCTTTTTTTCATCAGACATCAAATACCTTTTTCATAAAGTTTTCAAAATAAAGATATCAAATACCTTTTTCATAAAGTATTCGTTTGTAATGTTGTATTTTCCTTTGTACAATGAACAATATGTACTTAAATAAAATCTTTTTTAAATAAAATAAATATTCAATCGGAAAATGACAAAAAAAGGCTCAATACTTTTTAGACTTACCAATATAAAGGTGATTTAAGTACATATTGTTCATTATTATCTTTGACCTTTTGCCATTTTTATGGTAGAGCAATTATTCCATCTGTGTAGAACTTCTGTGGTATATCGGCGAAAATGTTGGCCAAGTGATTTTCCCAGTCTCTTTTTGAAGTAAATTTCTTTTCATCAACGAAGTTTTGCAGAGACCAAAACAAATGGTATTCTGATGATGCAAGGGCTGGACTATACGGTGGATACATCAAAACTTCCCAGCCAAGCTCTGTCAATTTTTACCGGGTCATCAAAAATATGTGTGGTCTGGCATTGCCATGATATAAGACAACGTCCTTGCTATTGATAATTTCTGGCCGTTTTTTTTGAACTGCTTGTTGCAATCTGGTTAATTGCTGACAGTTCAGCGCCGAATTGTGTGTTTGGCCAGGTTTTAGCACGTCATGATAAACAATTCCCTTCCAAGCCCCCCATATACGCAGCATAATCTTATTTGGTGTCAACACTGGCCTTGAAGTCGTTTGTGATGATTCACCTTTTTTTGACCATGATCTTTTTCGAACGACATTGTCGTATTTTACCCATTTTTTATCGTCCGTAATAATTTGCTTCAAAAATGGCTCAATTTCGTTGCGTTTTATTAGCATTTCGCAAGTGCAAAATTCGGTCGATCAAATTTTTTTGTGTTAATTCATACGGCACCCAAACGTCGAGCTTCTTTGTGTATCCAGCGTTACGCAAATGGTTCAAAACTGTTTGGTGATAGATATTCAGTTCCTTAGCAATGTGATGGCTGCTTATGTGTTGGTCTTCTTCAATTTTTTGTAAGATTTCACCATGTTTTTCAGTGATTGGTCGACCTGAGCGAGGTGCATTTTTGACATCAAAATTTCCCGAACGAAAGTGACCGAACCATCTCTTGGCTGTGGCTCTTGATAAAGTATCTTGACCGCAGGCACCACCAATTTTTTCATGAGCCTGAGATGCATTATCACCTTGATCGTAGTGATATTATAAAATATAACGAAGTTTTTCAGAAATTTCACTCATTTTTAAGTGAATACAACTTTTGACACTAATGACGAAAAACAAAACTGTCCATATCAAAATTGCAGACTGGAATGTCACCTTTCAAACGCATCCGTTTGACTCAATCTGATTAGTATTGCCCGATAAATGACAACGAACACCAACTAGTGAAAAAATAGGCTCAATACTTTTTAGACTATCCAATATATAGATTAACGAAAACAGGAATATTTCATAATCTTTTATAAAAATATATTTTCACTAGGGCAGTGACCATCAGATAACATAATATTTTATAAATAAATTATAATAGTTTTAAAATAATCACATAATATTTGAGGAACAAAACAGTAGATACGTAGATAAGTATATCTATATATCTCCATTCTACCTTAACTAATAAAAATGATGAGAAAAACGAAATCGAAGAATAAATTATGCTCACAAATACGCAGATATATTTTGCAATTTATAAAAGTTCGTTGCATAAACGATAATTAATGTTTATAAAACTATAATCAGATCAGTTCTAAACCATGGCAGTGAGACATTGACTTTCCCTCAAACGTCTAAAAATTTCCAAACCACCTTTGAACGGATAGTCGTCGAATCCTTCAATCACAATGACAAATCTTTCACCCAGTAATAAAAGACAGCAGCAACTGAACAAGATACAACAATGACATGTTTATAATTTATGAAAAACCAGCATCCTCAGCAGCTTTGACCATTTTGCCGAAGGATATGAAGATCTCATCACAAATTCAACTAGAAAGAATACATTAAAATAAGACCTCAATGTTAACCGAGAAAACAATGACAAGATTCTATTAGCAATTGCTAATATATTTGTAATAGTTTTCATTTCACCAAAATCTCAAACTGATCAAAGAGTTAAAATACTTCCTTTTGATTTCTTATATTCCTTCCTTTTAAAGTTGAATATGGATCGTATTGTGGTGGAAAACTGATTTCAAAAATCAAAGAATCACAAAATTAGAAGAAAGTTTTTTACGTCTCAGTCCAACAGGTAATAATAAGGTTTCAAAACTGCTTAGTCTCAGAATCAGGAGGACGCGTTGAGACAAATGGCGGTGAGCTTCAGGCAGGTCAATAAATAATATTGGACTGTAACAGCTTAAAAAAAAGAAGAAGCTTAAAAAGAAATGTTGTAAAAAAAATTTAAGAAAAAATCACGTAAATATTTAAAAAACATCATTGACAATCCTTAGGTCAATTCACCACATCCAAATTTATATCCTGTGTAATCAATTGCTTGGCTGTCGTTTCTAGAAAAACTTTTCGGTAAACTTTGTTAAAATTCTAAAACAAAAACAACAAAATAGTTTAAACAAAGGAAGTGGGCATCGAAGAGTGAACAGAAATCGTTGAAAAATATAGAGAGGTTATTTCAATGGCTGATATCCCTTTATTCTATGAAATCAATAGATGTACTGTAATAAGGATCTACAAAAAAAAGATAATTGAAGGAACGCTAAAATCAAAAGCGAAGCCGACAAAAACGTGCGACTACTTCAGAAGACCGAATTCTTGTTAACACGGTTAAGAAAGATTTAACCTATAAGATTGTATCTATGACATCGGCAATAAAGCTGCCCTTAAGCGTATCTCGCACGGAAAGCTCCTTTTATCTATCGAGCCAATAAAAAGAAAGTTGAAGAGTTTTCCAAAGAGCACTTAAATAAGCCATTGGAATTCTGGAAGAATTCAACGCAGCGAGTCATAAAGAAAGACATTGGTATCATCGTTTCAAACTTGCCACCTCAAAATACCGATTTAAACACAATTGAGAATACTTGGTCCTGATTGAAGCGTTCTCGTTAAATCAACATGAAAGGAACACGAGAAGAGACAATTGAAGAACTTTGGAAGCCGATGCTATTGGATTACATACATACTAGTAGGACATACATAAATCCCCGCAGGATGCTGGCAGTTATTGATGCAAAAGGAGGCAATACGGAGTACTAATATACCGTGTTCTTAAAATAATTCCATCTTATTTTTCTTTCTTAATTATTATTGAGATTAAATATTCTAAATTAATTATTTTGATGCAATACTATTGCCGCATATTGCGATACTTTCGTCACAGTGCACACAATGATTACATTGAATTTCTAAGGCAAATACTGGATTTTAACTTTTGAAAAGATATGTACTATTATCCTTCTATAATAATGCAGTGACAACAGAACTAATAGCCATCGCCTAGTGAAAGGGAAATTATATATTTGAGCAATCCTTTTGCCAATGGGTGTAAATACGACAAAATTAAGGTAACAAGCCAAAAATATTCAACCATCGTTTAATATTCTGGGAAAAAATTTTGAGAAAATTAAAGACAACAATCGTATCCTTGCCTTATTCTCATATTTATTGCTTTCGTCCTTTGTGTTCGCTTGTCCTCTGCTCTGCATAGAAAAAAGTATTGACCTATCTTTCAGGACATTCAGAAATTAACATTTCATGCCTGTCATACGTTTTACTGGCTCTTGTGTGTTTCGCAATAGACACAATAGTATTCCTGTCCTCCTTGTCTTCGCATTAGCATTTAACTACTGAGGCGGGAGATTATCCGGCTTTGAAAAGGTAAAATTGTTGAATTACCCCCTCCCCCGCGCCGGACGACACGCGTACCTTCTAGTACCAACGAGTTTAGTTGCGTCAAAGCTGTCAACGGCTGAGCACGTGGTAGCATGATTTTGGTGAGTATATCAATTTTGAAATTTCTCGTGGACTTTTCAGACCCCAAATCAGTATTTACATAACTTTTATGTAAATAGTTTCGATTGAGTTATCGTATTTTTTTGCAGTATCTTGAAAAGTTGTACAATATGGAGCCGAGTACGTCATCTGGGAGAAAACAGTGTCTCGGTAATAATAAAAACCAACATGTAGCGAAAAATAGAAAAACCGTAGTGCCATAGGACAAAGATTTTGACACAGTCGTGACGTCGTGGTTAGATCGTGAAGACTCTAGCGGTTCGGAGGTTGAAGATATTCTTGACACCGGAGCGTCACGAGCATGACTCAGATACCCGAAGGAACGCGAAGAACAGGTTGACAATGCAGATGATGTTTCCGAAGAACAGACGTCATCCGATGACGATGTTCCTCTGTCATCAATTCGATCCTTCTACGGGAAAAATCGGTAAAAATGGGTGCGCCAACCACCATCTAGAGCCGTACGAGTTCCTCAACACAATATAATCAGATGAACTAACTTTTCAAATCTAAAAGAAAACGATCCAAAAGATCCTTTTTCTATTTGGAATAAATACATTGACGATGAGTGGACTGATGAACAGCTAAATCTATATCGGACCAAATTTTCGGATAAAGATCGCGCAGAAATTTAGATATGGTGGAACTTCATGCATTTATAGGTCTTCTTTTATTTACTGCGGTTTTCAAATCCAATCACGAAAATGTAGGTTACATATTTGCGACTGATGATACTGGTAGAGTGATATTTCGATGTGTCATGTCTAAAAACAGATTTATGTTCATTTTACATTGCTTGCGATTTGATTACTATGCTGATCGTAAAGTACGAAGACTGTCGGACAGAAAAGCAGCAATTTCGTGCGTGTTTACAACATTTTTAGAAAATTGCCAAAGGTTTTATAATCTCAGCGAATATGCCACTGTGGATGAGGTATTGGTACCTTTTCGAGAGCCCACGCACCTAATGATTTATACGCCAATGATACCTACCAAGTATGAAGGTTGAAATTAATATGCCTGTATCATGCAAACAATGGCTATTTTTATAACTGTTACATTCATACCGGACGGGGATTAGATGGTGAGAGTTTGACAGATGAGGAAAAAAGTTTATGGTTCCAACACAATCTGTGATCCATCCGTTATCTATGATCCATCAAAACCGTTATTCTGAAGTAACAGAAACATAACCTGTGAAAACAGGTTCACATCAATAGAGCTTATAGAATATTTGAAGAAAAACGGCCTTCCATGTGTTGTTACCGAAAAAAAAGCGAGAAATACCATAAGTTTCTACCCTCAAAACACAGAGATAACGGATCCACACTTTACGGGTTTGCTGGTCAAAATACCCTTTTGTTACATGCACCGAAAAAAAACAAAGTAATCATCCTCCTATCTTCACTGCACCACCCAGAAGCTTTTGATGAATCTACCGGGAAACCTGAAATAACAGGGTTTTATAACAAAACCAATGGAGGTGTGGATGAAATTGAAAAACAGTTCTCAATTTATACTTTAAGTCGTAGGACCCGTCGTTGGCCAATGGTAATTTTCAACCGCATGTTGAATATCAGTACCGTAAATAGTAACTTGCTATATGACATACATCATGACAAGACTACTGAAAGGGGAATTTTCGTGAAAGAATTGGCGCGCAGTTTAGTGCTACCCCAAATGTAAAGACGAGCGTTGAACGAAAGGTTGCCACGTGAGCTACGTTTGAGTTTGGCACGTGTGCTTGAAAAGGATATACCTGTACCTGACCGGCAGGAAGTTATTATAAAAAAGAAGAATCCAAATAAGAAGAAGGTGCCACACATGTCCTTCCATACATACATGTTATGCATGCAAAAAGCATGTATGCCTTCAATGAGTAAACCAAGTTTGCCCAAACAGTGTGTAATTTTCGATAATTAATGTCCATAATTTTTTATTCCCATTATAATCTTATAATTACAAGGGCCCTGGCCGTAGTATGCTTTGCTTTAAGTGTGGAGCACCTGGGCATAAGAAAAAAGAGTGCGTTGAGACTCCGCGCTGTTTGCTATGTAATCATCTTAACTCTCAACCGACAGAGCACCTTCACGTTGCAGGAACAGGCGCGTGCCCAATCTTTAGAGAGGCACTAGCATAAGTAAAAGCAGCTCTAAGGTGATGATCAGGGCCCTTCAAATTAACTTGCACCGTAGCATCAATGCACAAGATTTGTTAGAGCAGTTCGCCAGAGAAAAGGGAGCTGGTCTGCTGCTGCTGAGCGAACAACATCGAAACAAGACCTGACCAGCCTGGTTCTCCGATGACTCCCATACTGCTGCCGTTTGGGTTCGGGGTAGCATGTGACTCCAGATCCAGGGTCACAGCCGAGGAGATGGTTTCGTGTGGATTCGGTGCTCGGGTATAATGTTTTTCAGCGTATACCTGACCCCGAATGAGTCAACGCCATCTTTTCAAAATAGACTGGACGCGCTAGAGGATGCTGTTCTGAACACAGATGGCAAAGTACTCGTGGCAGCAGACTTCAACGCCAGAGCCGTTGAGTGGGGCATGTCTCAAACCGATTCCAGAGAGCAACGCATTCTGGACATGTCGGCGAGGACTGGGTTGGTGGTTTTAAATACCAGTAATGTACCGACCTTCCGGCACTGGGGATGCGAAGGACCAATCCCAGATGTGACTTTCGCCTCGGAGTCCCTCGCTTCGACGACGTTGAACTGGAGAGTACTCGAGGATTATTCAGCGAGTGACCACCAATACATCGCGTTTGAGATCGGTGATACCACTCCTCGCTCGTCTCAACGATCTTTCACTCCCGGGTGGAATATTGGAAAAATGGACTTGGAGACTTTCGCCAATGTGATTCTGAAAGGCGGAATGACATCGGGATGCCGTTCGGGGAACGGAAGGGCTGGAGTCGAGGGAATGGTGGAGTCAACGATGAACCTCATCACTTCTGCCTGTAGCTCATCTATGTCTCGATGGAGGCCTCGACACGACAGGCCTGCTGTACATTGGTGGTCAAAATACATCGCAGACAAACGAGGCGAATTTCACAGACTTCGGCGTGCAGCTCAGCGCTCGAGAAACGTAGAGGAAGCATCCAATAGGACGGCAGCATACAGATCAGCGAGGAAAGAACTCCGAAGACTCATCAATGAGAGTAAGGCACGCTGCTGGCGAGAACTTGTGGACGATGTGAACAGGGATCCATGGGGGCTCGGCTACAAGGTAGTGTGGCGCAAGCTCGATACCTCACGGAAGCTGTGTTTACTTCAAGCAGATAAGATGGACGGCATAGTACAGGCGCTTTTTCCAACTCATCCTGTCCGTGTTGATGCTGCCCACGAGGTCGACTCAGGCGAATGGTCATCGTTCACTAAAAATGAGCTGGAGGTTACGGTGCTTTCTATGAAAACTCGAAAGGCACCAGGACCAGACGGCATTCCAATCGAGGTGCTACAAATTGTCTTCCATGTTTGTCGTGACTTGCTACTTAATGTGTTTAACGCTTACCAGAAAGAAAATGTATTTCCATCCCGCTGGAAGGTGGCGACGCTCGTATTGATCAGCAAGGGCAATGGGGACCCCGGGCTGCCTTCTACATATCGTCCGCTTTGTATGTTGGACACAGCCGGGAAAGTGTTCGAAAAGCTCATTAAGGGAAGACTCACAGACGTAATTCGTGCTGCAGGGGACCTTTCGTCTATGCAGTATGGCTTTAGAGCAGGGCGATCTACTTCCGATGCCATCATGGAAGTGGTGAATGCAGTCCGTCGAGCCGAAGCGCACAAAACCGACTCCAAACGAGTTGTCCTGCTAGTGACGCTTGACGTCAGGAATGCCTTCAACTCCGCCAGATGGTCGGATATTCTTGGCACATTGGAAAATTTTTTCCGATTACCCGGGTATCTGATGCGGATTTTGAGGGATTATTTAAAGGACCGCAGTCTGCTCTATGGCACGCAAGATGGGCGGCGGAGTATGGAGATAACGTCTGGTGTAGCGCAAGGCTACATACTTCGACCAGACTTGTGGAACGCCTCATATGACGGACTATTGAGGCTTGAGCTGCCAGATGAGTCACGCTTGGTCGGCTATGCAGATGATATAGCAGCACTGGTCGCCGGACGCACAGTCGAACATGCGCAGCGCAGACTGGGAGTGCTAATGCGTCAAGTGAGGGAATGGATGACCACCCTCGGGTTCAGGTTGGCACTAGAGAAAACCGAGGTGGTCATTCTCACGAAGAAAAGAATTCCCACGGTAACTCCTTTGCGGATCGGAGATGCGACTGTTGAGTCTAAAGTTGCAATAAAATATTTGAGACTATTGATCGATTCGAAAATGAGTTTTTCGGAACAGATCAGGGCAACGGCGAAAAAGGCCGCAATAGGCGTTTCGGCTCAAAGTCAACTAATGTGCAACATCGGTGGGCCAACTCCGAGCAAACGCCAACTCCTCATGAGTGCTGTACAGTCAGTGCTACTGTACGGCTCTGAGGTCTGGGCCGGAGCTCTCAGTAAGGAGCTGTACCGAAAGCGCTTGGCCCAGGTACAGATACGAGGAGCTTTGCGGGTTGCGTCTGCATACCGCACTGTCTCTGAATCAGCGGTGCTGGTGATCGCAGGAGTGATACCGAAGATTTTACGATTCTTCCTTCGCGCTTTCAACTCAACTTCGTTTTCAACTATTTTTTACTTTGCGACAACGTTCTTGAATACTTCACTTACTATAACCCACTTCTCCAAATTGACTTTTAGAGTAACCTTTCATTGCTCTCACGAATTAATTGTATTTTCTATGAAAAATTAATATTTACTTATGTAAGATGACATGAATAAATATGTATGACACCCGGGTGTGTTTAGAACAGTGTATCTTCAAAAAATTTTAATGTGTTGTCAGTGATTGTAACGTAAATTCGCCGAAGCCTTACTACCATATTCCTAAAGAGAAACATTTTTCGCATACATTTAGCGCGAAAAAGTAAACTTAGTGTGGAAAATGAGTGACATGCAGCACCTAAGAATTAAGATTTCACATGAAAATGCCAAATCCGAACTAATAATAGCCAAAAAAATGAAGAATTCACATTCAGGAGCTCAGTTCAGTTAAACGAGAGATGTCCCTGCGAATCACCCCAGAACAGACAGGAAAAAGATTTAATACAGATCCTTAAAAGCAATATTATAGGTACTGTAGAATCACTGTACACCGTAGAATCTCTACCGATTACCCTATGTAAATGAGTAATCTCAAATAATCTAAGCAAATAGTGTGAGAGGACGTCTCCAGAAAATGTGACTACCCTAGACCAGAGTGTCCTATGTGACCGTAGGTTTAAATAGACGTAAGATAGTTTAACCATTTTTTGTTCTTTTTTTTGTGGAATCATGTAATTTTGTAGATATTTTGTGTAAAATAAAGAAATTTTTCAACTTTAACTAACTTTAAAGGCTTCTTGAAGTTGAACTTAAGGCTACAAGAGGCAAAAGCTGTGGCTCATCAGACGCTATGAAAAATACTTCAACTGACCCTCAATAAAAAGATGAGATTATGGAAGGTTTTTCTAACATTCTGTAGTTAGACTAGTGAATATTTTTTATTTTAAATATTTCATCAACGCACGTAATTGTATATGATTTGGAAAAAAGTCAATCTACCAAAATCGACATTGAAAGAAAATTTAATTCAATCTTTTTTTACATTTTGCTGAGGTCTTTGGAACACTATATATCATTGTTGTCAAGAAGGATGTCTTATCGATGGAGAATGATACCTATAAGAATGGTTAATACTCATATTCATCCCTTACTCACTAATGCTTACGTTAAAAGATACAAAAAGGAAGGTAAATCATGATCAAGGATTGAAGAGTTGTCAATGGTGTGGGCAAAACGGCGTTCAGTATGTAGGGGGAGGGGAGAGAATAAGCAGCGTGACAAGCCCTATAGTTCTCGGAACAACAATTGTTCCGTCCCCAACGCAAATTATGGCGGAAACAAACAAGGATTGTTTTGATCTAGTGACGTATAGAATCGTTTTTCTGTTGAAAAATTGGTATGTATCACCACGGTCATAAATTACTACGTGGCAAAGTACAAACTTTCCGCAAACTTTTACCTAGGATTGCAGGCTGACACTCTTCCCTACTATGAGTGAAAACTTGCAGAGAAGGCAACTAACAAATCATATCTGAATAATTTATGCAAGATAATTTCAAAATCGAAAATTCCTCTATTAAATTTGATATGAACTTGCAGATATTTACCTTGATTTATGTTTTATAGCGCTAAGTTTTCCTTAAGAAATCGATCAATATTTTGTTAGACAGCAATCGACATTTTCATGGAAGTTTCCTGATATTACATATATATTACACAGGAAAGCTACGCCGAATTTGAAGTTAAGCGTCAACAATAAGTCTTTTTCTACAAAACTCATTTCTCGGTTTCTGAAATTCCTGGAAAATATTTCTGAGAAACGACAAGAACCAAAGAATAAGATTATCCTGAATTAATATTTCCATGACGTTTCCCTGCAAGAAATGCATTTCTCCAAACGATTGCGAAACACCCGAAAAGTTCAACTGAGATAACGTCCATTGAAAAAAATTCATTCGGAATAACTAAACCGTGTTGAAATGTGTTATAATCGGGTCACTACAGCAGATAAAAATAAGTAGGAAGTATCCATTTATGACAATTCCGTTCCTCGATTCACACGAAATGATTTGATGACTTGTCTAGTAAATGTTAAAAACAGTTTCATCCATCTTATCATCTTGCCAAGTTTGTGTCAGGAAATTCCTTAAGAGATGGACCCCCTGCGTCCAAAATCAATATCCTCAGAATGTTTCCAGAAACCAATGAATCCCTTCATCATTTTACTGCAGTAGCGATGATGTTGACGGTCTCATCGGAAATGTGTAGTAGTTGTTGTAGTAGTAGTACTACAAATGAACTAAATTTGTGGAAATATAAAAATTCTTAAAAACCGGAAAATCAACCACAAATTGCTTAACATCAAAGAATCAATTCACCCTTCAAATGTTTCTAGGGTTCGTCCGTCTTCGTCCTTGAAGTCACTTTTTCAACTGAAATCGGCAAAAAGGATCTTATGTTATCTCTTAGAATTAGTTAGAATGCCAATTTCACACTCTAATGACGACAAAAGTTATTCTTGACAACAATATGTAACACAGTAATTCCTTTCTGAAGCGCCTGCTACCATGCCGGTAAAGTCTTACGCAAAAACATAAAGAAACTTTCATCTTCCAAATGCTTGAAATTAAACAACGCAAACACGGTCAGTAGACTTCACCCAAAAGGAATGTCCGTACTTAAATCAATAATTCTCTATTATTTACCAGTGATCACAGACAAGGATGCTCCCTGTTCACCATCAACGATGTAATCGAACTCATTCCATTGCGAACCCTTAAAATTTAAGGCAAATGAAAGAGATCCAAGAATTCATGCCCAAGTTGTTCAACATTTCTTTGCCCCCCTCCCGAAAATTTTCAGGAGCATGAACCAATCACATTACCGAGAAGCGTTTTAGGAAAAGCATAAATTAATGCATTTCAGCTATCGAAAGCACGTCGCAAGCAATAAATTCTAAGTTCGCGCGTATTTCTCGGAAGTGTATCAGTCGATATTTTTGAAGTTGTGTTAAACTCGAATGCGGAAGAAATCTACATACACGCACGAATGCTTGTATGTGTGCGACAGTAATACCTAGCTCAGGTCACACTAAACTTCACCTTCCATATACTATACATATCCCATTTCCGTTTTTCCCTTTACGTTCTCTCTTATTCCCCGTAAAAATTTTCATTATTTCGACCCTTGGCATTTTATTTGGAAAAACGAAAAAAATTTCCTGGGTGAATGAATTAATGTGGAAAAAGAACGGAAAGGAAAATACCAAAGTTGAATACGTAGCAAAAGGAAATTTATCCTCCCGGCGGCATTGGCGTCGACCCGGCTTAGAATTAGCAGGGGATCTACCCAGCGATGAGTACGAAAGCTTTTTGACATTTTAGATATCCTTCCACAAGTGCACCGGCAAGGGAAAAAGTGTATTTTAATTTTAAATGAAAATTCAGCTCATTGTTGTGTGCAAGATTGGACAGTATTTCATTTTCATGCAATGACGAATTATTTAAGCGAAGAATTATTTGTATCGCATGGTTGCACTTCACAAACACTTAACACGTCTTTAGAGTTCCAATTTATATAGAAGGAAGCTTGCGATGTACATATTTGAATCGACGAGAGCTTTTAGGGATTATGTAGTGTATGTCAGATGCGAGCAAATGTAATAAAAGGGATTTGTTGGCACGAAAATTAGATTATGTTGTCAGAATCCAACAGGACTACTCACAACTTTGTCTGTCTTGCTTGGGCAATAAGTGTGTCATCTGGATTACGCATGATGAAGCACTTGTTTATTGAAATTGAATCTATAGCAATATAGATATAAATGTGTCAGATTATTGAAACTTTTTTAACTGTCGGTAATTTCATTAAATTCTGCTGGAAAATATTGATAAAAATGCGCTAAATTGTCCATTACTTTTTTATTTTATACCTTCATAGCAAAAAAGAAAAAAAACTCTGAAAGACGAAGACACGATGAATATAAATGGCGTTTTATTTCTATTTACTTTTAATGACGCAAATATTTATACGAAAACTAGCCGTCCTTAATGTTTAATGCAGTATGGCATAAGCGGGCTTGTGAATAAGCCAAATCTGAAGGATTCGGACCAAGGAAAATTAGCGAACGCGAAGACTGAGTGAGAGGACCAATTTTCGACTACTCAAGCCAATAATTGGGGCCATAATTAGCCAATAACGCAGCGAATGTTGTCTACGAAATTGCCAAGCGTCTCGAGTTTGTAGGTGAATTATTTGACGTATCCCCACAAGAAATGGTAAAATGGTGTTTAGTAACTAGATGTTTCAGGCAAGTTCACACGACAAAAACGACATATTATGCACCTGTCAAGTGCTTCTTGCAACAAGTCGACTGTGGCACGAACTGTCGGCATATCCCGCCAAAAATCAGAAGTCCCCTGCATTACGGCGTGTCAATTCAGGAGCGAGAAAGTCATTGATCACGGCTCTATAGCGGTCCCCATTAACGGTAATATTATTCCCAGCAGAATTTTTACAGACAAATGGACCAATGATGTGAACCGCCCATAAAACGCACGAAACAGTGACTTTCTCCGGATGTAACAGTGTTTGGACAACCGCTGTAGTTACTCATTACTCTAAATGCGGCATTTTTCTTTATTGAGGAGGCAACTAGAAATGAGCCTAAACGCTATACAAAATTTTTTGTGCTAATTTCGGGTGAAATTTTCCTTCAAATTCAAGATCTGCACCAATTTGTTGTAGGACCCACACACCGTTCGGCACGAGTTGGATTTTTCAAGCCTGCAAACCAAGTTCTTTCCGTAAAATCTTCCATAATGTGGATAGGCACAGCTTTAATTGTTGAGCACGATGTCCACACTACGCTCTACAGCTGCTATGCATTATACGACGTCTGGTTGGATTCGTATTATCAGAAAGAGGAATCGCGGTCCGGTAACGATTCATGGTTAATCGAATTAATTGTTCTGATGGATGATGTTTTCGGCTATAAAATTGACGGAGGTCGTGATGAGTTTTTCGAACAATTTTCTTAATGTAAATCTGCATTAATTGCAGACGGTGCTTAGGTGTGAGCCTATTTATTATAAAATAGTAAAACAAACTAGCCATAATGCTTTACGTAGCATCAAAAAGTATTGCCAACTCCCTTAAGAAACCCCCTTAGAATCCTTTACAATCTGCACAAATAATGCGAAAATTCTCAAAATTAAAAAAAAATTCTAAAAAAAATGTCAACTATGCAAGTTTCATAATTTCCTTTAAGTGGAATATACCCTGCCTACCATTGAGTATGACACATAGTCGTATTTTTTTGTAAACCAGATCGATAAGAGAACCTTTTTATTTTCATTAACGTCCTTTGCATGTTTTGTATTATCTATGATACGAATCAAATTAAAATTAATGGACAGTGAATGGAAATAAAATGTGAATAATTTTCAAAGCAGATCCATTTTCACACCTTTATGATATTTCTGTTCATAGGCGCCTAATGGGTGTGTATATGGTTATAGTGTTATCATATTATGAATTTCACACATGAAAATTTGAATCTACTGCTATCAGCTTAACATATGTAGATAGGTATGAACAATATTTTAAATATGGTATTTTATAAGAATATGGCATGCTTTCGGGTTGTTTGGATGACAATTTGGTTGCGAAAGGAGTTTGCAGAGTATGGAAAAATGAACTTCTCACCGCTGACCATATAGAAATGCTTCTGAGCAGTACATGATGTTTTAAGATAAGGATTGGACAGAAAGAATACTAGCGTGCAATGACGCAACGAAATGCGAATCGAATTCGCAACGAATTAAATAATCAAATTTTATTCGACTTAATTTAAAAAAAAGTCAATACTTATACACTAATACTAATACAATCAGTTTAAAAATTTATTGTTATAATTAAACAGTCCTTAATTTGCAACATCGGTTTTATCCACTCAATCATGTTTTCTAGAGTCATGTTATTAATAACTTCATTAGATTTCAACTTGAGAACGAGGTCTTAAGACCGTTACAATCAAAGAATGTTTATCCTAGTGGCCAAGACCCGCCTTGAGCTGTAACACCACAGATAATGATGCAGCTTCATGAGATATGCTTCAATCAACATGATTAAGATCATCATAACATAATCTTCTGCATTTGCATTTAGTTGTGAACTGAAGTTTGTCTGACAGACCGTAAAATCCAGGTATCCAAAGAGTTATATCTGCATTAATCATATGAAGATGGAAAAAATAAGTGATGTTCCAAGTTAAGGCGAAAATTCAAGGGCTTACCTAAAATGTTCAGTTTTTAATCCAGTCTCAAGCTTCTTTCAAAGGCTCTCAAAAACCGTCGATTGGAGTTCCTTTCTGTTTTCTCCTTGCGTTTGTCACATACCTTTCTTTCTTGTTCTAGATTTGTAACCAATAAAACTTGACGAGAAATGTTGACAAGATTGGGATTAAATTTGATAAAAAAACACAGTCCGAGTCGTCATCGTAAATATGGCAATGGTATGCAGAGGCTCTCTTCCGAGCTTGAACGACTAAATTACAACAAATTAACAACCAAGAAACCGTCAAAAAGCAGAATTTATAACCATATTCATATCAAGGCTTTAAGGTTTGTATTTATTCTTCTGGAAATAAACCCTGAAAATAAACCCTTAAATGTAATCGATTGCAAATGCAACATTAATGTATAAGAGAGTGGTGAAAAATCCCGAATGCACTTAGAACCTGGAAGGTTTTTGGGCAGACTAATATCTTGCTAAAATCATCATTACTTTGCAAAATAAGAGCCAACGACCATTATTTATAAGTTATACTGTGAAATCTTAAAAAAAAATTGGCAAAATCGCTGCAGAATAAAAAAAAGCAGCAAGATTTGGATACTATTAGCTATGATTTGTACTGGCTTGGAGAAATAACACGAGTCAAAGGTCTGAAAATTACACTTTCTACGTCATAGTATAAAAGCTGATTTTTGCATAGCTTATTCGGTGTGCTATTACAAGCCACGATGCAAAGAGCCGGACACTTCGAGTGGTGAAACTTTGAAACAATTTGCTCGTTTTGAACAAGTGTCTGGTGTATTCTCCTTAGTTTTTTTAGAAATTTGCACTACAACATACAGTAAAAATCCCTGCAAGGAAGTAATTTCTCCTACTGTATAGTTTTCCCTCCTCAAAAATGCCGCGATTGCATTTTTTTTCTAGTATGTGCAATATCACATCCCATGACGAAATCAGAAAAATATTTTGATTTTCATCAATGTTGACATATTGTTGACCAAAGTTGACTGTACAATACGGTTGTAAAGTTTAATAATTTGACTACATACTCGTGCACAAAACGAGATAGGCCGAATACCGTTAGATAGGAAGTTTCTTTCGAAATGTCAGCGCTGTATGTACGAGGGTGGTCTAAAATTTTTCCGACCTATCAATGATACAATTTTCTCAATTTTTTTTTGTCTCCTTGTAACCCTACATACTTCTCCCAACAATGCTTCCATCTCTTAAACTCGTCCAAACAATACTCGGCATTGTTCGCTGCAAACTAATTGTTCACGAAAGTTTTGATTGCCTTCTCATTTGACCAAAATTTATGCCCTCCGAGCGCAGCTTTTAGATGAACAAACAAAAAGAAGTCGCTAATGGGTTAAGTCTAGTGTGTAAGTATATGGTCAAACCACGGAAACCGCGGAGGTGTGAGACGCCGCCTTTTCATAGTGAAACAGGATTTTCTGGTCTGCAAATGTGGTCGTTTTTCCGCAATTTCTTTTGGCATGTCATGAAGCTAAGTATACTCCGGTGATGGTTTGTCTTTCCTAAGATAATCGATAAGATAACTCCATGAACATCCCAAATAACTTCGCTATCATTTTTCCAGTTGAAAACAAAAGTTTTTGATTTCAGAAGTTTTTGGTAGATCAATTTTTCCATTTTCACTTACAACATTGTAAGTGATTTATACCCTTGCTAAGCTAACTCAGCGAAGACTCAAGGATGCGGAAGTTCTGATCAAATTTGTCGAATATCTCGAAAAAGTTTTTGCTTTTTTTTGGAGCCGGTTACCTTTTTGCAGTCCAAGGTTTTCACTGTATGTTTGTTTCTGGGATATAATCCCAAGCGTTCGTCATGTACAGTAATTAATCGGCGCAAAACTCGGATTTATTGCACCTAAACTGCGCCAATAGAGCGTTGGAAAGCCGGGAGCGGGTTCATCGAAACATGCATTGGGTAAAACGGCAGCGAACGCGGCACCATACACTCGCACTGCTTTCTGATGCCTAAACTTCAATTTGATATGTGACAAACACGATTTTTCGACATTTTCATAACCTCTGTTATCTCTTTCACTTTAGTGTTCGTCTAACACCATTTGGTAAACTTATAAATATTTTCGTCAGCAGTCGGAGTTTTTGGATGTCTCGAACATCCATCATTCCCCAAACTCTTACGGCCACTTTTAAAATCAGCTGATATCATTGTAGTCAAAGATGGTGCAGAGTTCCCAGACACAGATGCGAACTCATCTTTGCTTTGCGTGGTTGCATTGCCTTTCAAAACAAAAATTTAATAACACCTCTATACTCATTTTTCTATTATCACAAAAATGCTCACATCGACTCACTCAAACGACTATCAATGAAAAACTGCTCATCCAAAATGGCTGAAACTTTAGTGAGTAACTGTCAAACTCTGTCAAACAAACAAGTAACTGTTTTTTCACGAGTGCCACCATCTTTACATTGAGGTCGGAAACTTTTCAGGCCACCCTTCTAATTTAATGTAATTTTTCACAAAACTTTAAGGATTGAAAAAATTTCGAGAAAATTTTCAACGTTGAAAAGAAGACAGATCATCAATCACAAGGACTTCAGAAACTAGCACTTTTTATACCGCCTACTCGCCTCTTTATAATTTTCTGTCTGGAAAAAGGATCAAACAATTGTTATTTTATGGTAAACTGATAAGGTAGTTCAGACCAATGCAAGTTTCTACGATATATTCGTTTTAATGAGAAAAAATCAAAGAGTATTGTAAAAAATAATGAAATAATGAACAAGCGTTTGTAATTTTTGGCCAGAAAAATTAATTCGCTTCGTTTACCGGAGGAGACAGAACCTCTACATGTTTTCGTGGGCCATTTAATATCTCTTGTCAATTTTCTGAAATACACTTACACAAACCTATCACATGGAAAACCTCTAGGCTCAGAAGAGTTAGGACATTTTTTGTTTTTTTGAGGTGTTCAGTGGGTTGACACAGTAAATGTATTTGGACCTAATTTTCATAATTTTAAACGTAATAAAATTCCTCCTCAGTATAAAAAATAACAAATCACCTTTCTTATCATTTTCGTGATTTTCGTGAGAGTGGCCCTATATGAAAGGAACTGATCGCTACCGGGAAAACGTGTCAAGTGGTTATTGTATACATTGTAACAAGCAGATTTTTTAATTCCTATTTGAATTTAAAACGAATTCACCATGACACATCGATTGACCTCTAATAACTCGCTTGGTGCCCGTGCACAAGAAGAAAATTATCTTATCCGGAAAATGTTTTGCTACTTTTCGCCATTACTTATGAATTAATTTTCAAATTAAGCGCTAGATGTTTGTACTTTAATATTAACGAACAATGAAATTTCTTGCTGCAGCGATTCTCCAGTAGAAGTACTATTATGAAATTTGTCTTTAAAATCATAATTTCATATGCTAATGTAGAAAATAACTTTAAATTAAAAATAAAATACTGATTAAAAATAAAAGATTTCTCCTTTTTTTCTTTAGTGCAATATATCTAGCTACTAATCCTCAAAGCTTTTAATAAATGTTCGTGAATTATTTCTTTTTTTCCTTCTTGCATTTCCTACCTTTACTGTGAAACCCATTTCTGAAACAGCGAGGACTACGTAAGCGATTCGAATCAGCGGAGTGTGAAACAAGAAACATAACAAAAAAGCGTTGAAACTACCTCGACATGAATCATTTCTTTTATTTAGAGTAAGTTCGGGTAATTTGGTATAGGCGGGTATTACAGAATAGCTTTGTATTTCGTTGTTTCTTTTATTTACTTTAACAACGTTATTATATTTAGCTGTAAAATCGTAATTCCGAACTACGACAAGAAAAATTTTGTTCGCTCCCTCTGTTCCGTCTCTGCTGATCTTTCAGAATATTTACACGTGCACTCTGAAAATAAATTATTTTAAATTAAAGTATCGCTGGTTGCCGAAAAATTTCCTATTTCCTGGGAATTTCCCAGTCTAGTCTGCTACATGCTCTTTGCTATTATAACAAAAACGCACAAAAAACCCATAGTCTTCACTGTTTAAGGATTTTGTATTTAATTCAGCGTATTTTCCCGCAATAAAAATTTATGTCCTCCTATAATAAATCAGTCCTCGACGCCGTATCCTTTTTACCTACCTCCTCTCTACGGCACGACGCCCTACTCCTAAAAAAATAAAAATATGTACCTTTGCAACACCCCTTCCTAGTTTTTGTTAACCAATTATAATCCTCAAGCCTTCCCACCACAAAATTTTGCAATCGCTAATAAGTTTCCTCGTTTGTAAAATTTTTTAAAAAGATAGATAGAATTTGCCAGCTCAAGCAGCAACCTTAAATTTCAACTTGTCAATTGTAATCACCAGTTGTAACAGTTTATAAATAAACTATATTTATAAAGAGCATTTCAACATTTTTACTCGTTGAATCGAATCGAAAATCATCGCATAAATTTCGCATAGGAATATTGAATTGCCAATATTCCTAAATCTCGCGGTAAACTTATCGCGAGACAGAACACCCTCTTTTGTATGTCATCAGTTTGATCTTAAACGTCCAAGTGTGTAGATTGAATTTTTGTATGCAGTTTTGAGTGCCGTTATGCAAAGTGAACATTTGTTTCCCTGAGGCTCTGTGATTAATTTCCCGTTAATTTGAAGTTAATATTTCTGTTTTGTGGTATTTTTTACAATTTATTAAGAAATTGTTACTCTAAATTTATAAACGCATTGAAAGGCACATATCGAGTAATTTGGAACTCTATACCACATTAGTCACATATATCTAATAGGTATACTTTTTGAACTACAGATTACAATATAATGCCAAAGAAACGAGTAAAAGTCAGGAAGTGGGATGAAAAACAAATGGAGAAGGCAATAGCACCGGTGAGAAATATTGACATGGGAAAATTTTTAGCCGCAAAAACATATGGAGTACCACATTCCACCCTTCGATATTTCTCTAGAAGCGATAAGTCCGTTATTGAAATTTTGTCAACTTTCCTGGGTTGAAAGCCGGTATTCAACATAAATTTAGCACACGAATTGGGGAAATAATTACTGGACATGGAAGCCTGGTTTTTCGGCGTTACAAGAAATGATATTCGCTCTCTTGCTTTTCAACTTGCAACGAAAAATAATATTCCCCATAGTTTATAATTTTGAAAAAGAGTGCAGGAAAAGACTGGCTGTATGGATTTTTTTAAAGAGATAAGGCTCAATTAAGTTTACGTATTCCAACTGGTAGATCTATTGATTGGACAAAGTGTTTTACTAAAAAAATGTCAAAATCGTCTTTGATATTCTTGATGATGTGTGCAATAAATATAATTTTCCCGCAACAAGAATATGGAATGTCGATTAGACTGGTTTTTCAAGTGTCCAGAGCAAACAGCCACAAAAACTGGCTAAAAAGGGCAAACGTCAAATCTCTAGTAACCGTTATAAATTGCATGAGTGCTGGTGGCAACTTTTTTCCTCTATTTTTTTTTTTATCTTTCCACGAAAGCACCTTAATCCGCTTCGAATGAAAAACGCTCCTCCTCGCTTAATGGGTTCCTGTAATAGCTCCGGATGACTGCAGCTGCATATTTTTAAGCAATTGTTTCATAATTTCTTGGATGTTACAAAACCTTCAAAAACAGAACCATCTTCACGTATTTTAGACGGCTACTATAGCCACGCGAGGAACTTAGAAGCTATAAATTCGCATGCGAGAACAACGTTAAAATAGTTTCACTTCCACCCCATAAAACGCACCAAATGCCACCCTTAGATAAGACGTTTAGGGGGCCTTTTAAAGTGTATTACAATGATGAGCTAAGACGCTTTATCAGGGGGAATGAGAGAAAGATGACACAATTCGATGTAGCTGAACTCTATTCCAAGGTTTATTTAAAAGTGCAGGCAGCAAAAATAGATGTTAGCAGATTTAAATGCACGGATAGCTTTCCTTTTGACAGGAATATTTTCTCCGATGTTGACTGTATAGCTACCGACGACAAGAACAATTCACAACAGCACGCTAGTTTCCTAGTATGGCGGAAATGTGCTGAACGAAATTACAAACTCACTTCATGCTGCCAAACCCAATCTCAGCACCAGTACAGTACATTTCAGCCCCTGGGATATTTTTCCACCTCCAAAAATACAAGGACCCATCACTCAAAGAGGGAGAAAAAGAAAAACTACAATTTTAACATCACCTTACAAAACGGCTCTCGCAGGAAGTCAGAATCAAATAGTAAAATCGAGAGGAGCAATTAAAAAGACAATAGAATTAAAAAGTATTACTGCTAAAAAAACGAAACGCACAGTTACCGAAAAAATCTAGTGAATCCGATATAAGTACCAGGATGGAAGATTCAGATGATGAAATCTATCACGGTTATCCCCCATCAAAGGATGCAGAATGCAATTACAGCAGCCAGTCGTAGGGTGTGGACAAAAGTGGTTAAAAATGAACACTATGTGTTCAGTCGATTGCATTTGGACTTGTAATGACTGTATTCCAAAAGGATGTGCTATATTTCTTTGTCACTCGCGTGAAAATTAATTTGTTTATAATAAATTCTTATAACTTGCATTTGAGATCAAGTCATTGTCATTCTTTTCAATGAGGACTATGTTTACTTTATTCTATAATCCAATATTGTTTCTGATGCTTTTTTTGGAGATATAATCTTTTATTTAACTTTTAATAATTTTCGATTTTGTTATGTTGAATTTTTATTGTTATTCCCAGTAAATTTTTTTCAAGTTGAACTTTTTATTAACTTTTCTTTATTTCCCTGAGAATTAATGAAGAATACATATTACTTAATAAAAGTAGTGTTTATTTTTTAATGATGTCAGTGCAGTTTAAAAAAAACTTCGGATAATAAGGGCAGGTATTCCACATTATATGTATATATAACCTGTATATGTATATATAACACACAGCTCATAACTTTCGACTTTAGTGAAAACTTTTGTAAATATTTTCATTGTATACTTTTGAATTAATTTAAATTTGAAGTAAAACAAAAGTCGCCAAAATAGAGCTTGCATATGTAAGTACTTTGGGCACGATAGATAGAATATAGATAGAATATAGTTTTCTATATAGATTCAGCCAGATCAACGCTTTCTTCAGGTCGAAGAAGCCGGCAACGGTGTCGACTTTGAAAATCCCGTTAGAACATGATGTATATAGGATCATGGAAACAGATGAACCTGACAACATTCAACCTCCCATACAATACCAAACTGTCACAAACGAGACAGAAAAATTAGATGTTATTGGTATGAGTATGGAATCAGTCCATCGACAAAACTCAAATCTAGGTAGTTCTCGATTGATAGAAACGGTCAAAAATAAAGTTGAAGAGTTCCTGACTTCTTGCAGTCGAGAACCCACTCTCCATTTCAGTGAGTCATTAAATTCAAATGTGCTACCACAGAACAGTTTGAAAGACTATTTTGTGTCGAAGGAGGATGTACAGCATGCCTTTTGGACACTTAATAACAAAAAATCAACTGGAATTGTTGGCATACCAAACATTGTCCTCAAACACTTACCAGAACCAATAATAACGGAATTTACTTGCATTTTCAATAATGCACTCAATAATAAATACTTTCCACAAAATTGGAAGAAGGCCAGGGTCATTCCAATTTTGAAGAAAGGAAAAGATCCTAGCGATCCAAAAAGCTATCGACCGATAAGCTTATTGTCGAGTGCAGGCAAAGTCCTTGAGAGTTTCTTGAACAGAAATATCAAGAAATACCTCGAAGACAAAGATATCATCAGCAATAGTCAGTTTGGCTTTCGCAGAAGTCATTCTACTATCCATGCTATCACGAAATTGATGTCAGATATCTGCTGGCATTTAAATGGAGGAAAATGTGTCGGAGTATGCCTCATTGATATGGAGAGAGCCTTCGATACAGTTTGGCTTGATGGACTGATTTTCAGACTCATATAGAATAGGTTCTATAATGATTTGATAGCCATACTAGTGAGTATGCTGTATGGAAAAGAATTTGTTGTCGAAGTCGGGGGAAATACGTCCAGTAGAGTATTTCAGGTCTCTGACGGTCTACCACAAGGAACAGTGACGGCACCAACGCTATTCTCGATATTATTGAATCCTCTTTTGAAGTCATTTGGCTTCAACGATAGTCCTAAACCGATGATTGTGGCGTTTGCTGACGACTTGATTATATACACTGCAGACAGCAAAGCTTCGGTGGTTCAAGCTGAGCTGCAAAGTATGTTTCAAGATGTCCAAACGTTCACGAATGCTTGGAAGATGAGGATCAAAGATAAAAAATGTGAGACTATTTTGTTTCGTGGACCACTGGCAAAGGCCGGCAGAGACTTGAAGCGAAATTGGAAGGATTTCCATATTAAATCGAACGGAGAATGCATACCACACAAGAACACCGTGAGGTACTTGGGCGTGTTCCTCGACTATCGCTTGCAGTACATCCAACATGCGAAAATGCAGCTCGAGAAAGCAAGAAGGGCATTTATGTCTCTTAAGTGTTATCAATGTCTCGTAAGAACCATTATAACATACGCGTGTCCCATATGGTTTAACCTGACTGCTTCCACCATGATGAAAATCAGGGTGTTTTAGCGAAAATGCTTAAGAGCTTGCACTGGATTGTACAGAACAGCGGATTCCGACTTCAAGTATTATTCCTCGGATAGGAAGCTATACGACGCAGCAGGTATTCCTAGGGTAGACTCTTGCATTATACATCAAGTAAGGAGAAATTGTCTGCGATCAAGTATGACTGACGAGAATATATGGATCAGTCATCCGTACTATCCTAATCGTTGTACTTTGACCGATGCAGGGAGACAGGTTTCATACCACCGGAAGCATTTCCTTAATTAGATGGAAAGAGACTTATCGTTGACGGACATGGAATACCTGTTATCTACCACATTTACAGACGAAACACTGACAAGAGACTTATATATGACGACAGTATAGACACCCACAATACTGAGGTAGACTTACGATATTCGATGCATATGTGGCATAAACAGAGAAACCACCAACAGGATTGGTGGCTGGATTGAGATTCTAGTGGTCAGGCGAACGGTTGGCGTGTCTGTGATAAGTGGAGCTGTTAATTGTCGTGTTTTCATAATGAACATAGCAGCCTTGATTTGTGTTTTAAGTTGAATATCATATAACAATGTAAATAACTTACATAGCTTTATTTGATTTTTCATATCTAGGATAATCTAGTATCCTTTATCAAAGGACAAAAAACAAATATAGTTATAGATAAATATATATATATAAAAGTGAAAAATTAAAAAAAAAATAAATTAATATGAAACCAATCAAAAACTAACAATAAGCGTAAGTCATTAAACTAGGACTTAAGAAACTTTAGCGATAGCCAAATTATACATGTAATTTTACTTTCTGCTCCTCTATATGTCTTCTTCTCTTCCTTCTATTGTTATTATTTATTTGTTATTTCTTCTGTTGCTTCAATTTTTCCTCCTTCTCTTTGTACATAAGGTAGTCTTAAGATCCGAAATAAAAGTAAATATAATTCGTTTAAAAAAAAACAATAAAGAAATAAAAAAAAAAACAAAAAAAAAAAATATTAAATTAGAACTATAGAAAACTTAATAGTTAATAGCTAGATTAAGCTCTATTTCTAAATAGGATTAAGTAGACTTAAGTTAGCGGTAGTCTTTGAAGTTTTTTTAAATTTTACTTGAAATTATTAATTATAATAAAATTAATTTAAGCAAAAGGTGTCAGGGGAAATCCCCAATATATGTGACTGACCTAGACAAGAGTGCCCTCAGTGGCCATAGGTTTAAATAGATGTAAGATAGCTTAACCATTTTTTGTTCTCTTTTTGTGGAAACGTGTAAATTGTATGATATTATATGAAAAATAAAGAGATTTTTTGACTTGACTTAAAAAAAAAAAATAGATAGAATATAACATATAATATAAAAAAATTGCAAATAGTATTTCACAATTATCAAACATACTCTATAGTACTTACAAGAAACTCCGAGAGGAAAAATTTAAAAAAAATTAATAAAATATTTATTTATTTTTATTTACAAAACGTACAAGGATTCCCAACGAGAAAAACTTAAAAATATAACTGAAAGCCCAATCGGTGAATCGCAAAAGCTTAACTAAAAAAAATGCCCAATAGAAAAATCAATGATGATGAATTTTTATCCTCACAAAGCCATAGCATTTATTTATTGATCAACCATAACATATCCTTTCTATTCATATATAAAGTTATTTATTCATCAATTATGGAACCATATCTTTCGTTTGACTTACAGTAACCTTGAACTGAACATCGCCATGGAATGGAGCTAACACGTGAGTACTAAAGAGAAATAGCAGTTACATCATACACGCGATTGTCCTAAATTAAGACCAAAGCAATCATATACTGTCAATCATTCATAATTAAATGATAATTCAAATTGAAATGCATTTAAAGTACTTTTTTGTCATTAATTCAGCTCAATTTATTGAACATACTAAACGTTTTAGATTATTTCCGGAAAACAATTCAATATTTACAATACTTTAGTGAATGAATACCAAATTTATTCGTTTCGTGAAAGCAATTGAGTCAAATTGATACTATAATTGAAATCGAATGTAAAAAACTTAATTCATTACTTTTAAGTTAATCGTATTGAATTATATTCTAAGAATAAGCAAAATTAATGATCGTTGTAGACACCGTTAATATTAAGAAGTAAAATCAATCTCCACCGCTTTATCAAATACTAAGATAAATTTCAGCAGAGTCATGCTGAAGAAAAAAGGATATGAACATGTGTATGAAGAGGCTAAAAGCGAAAAAATTGCTCTAAAACTCAACACAAAGCAGCAGGAGATATCCATAGACTTCACATATTGAAGCCGACTAAAAGGATACCTCGAGTTTACCAAATTGTGAGAGAGTACAGCAATGAATCTAGAGAATATGCTCTGGGACAACTTCTGGATTTAGTAGATGAATTTGCTGAGAAAAGGAACATTCGGACGTTGGTATACCAACTAAATCTCTTGACGCCTGGTAAAAGAAAACCGGGAACGTGAACGTGTCCTTCGAAGCATAAAGAGAAAGTGTAGAAGCTCTTTTCCACCTATCCTGAATCCTAGTACTTTTCTCATATGAAGACCCTCGGGGAAAAACCAACTTAGTCCAAAAAATAAAATTTTCACAATTTGAAAAAGAAAGTTTAGCAAGTCGTAACTTCCGTTCTAATAATGATTTCTTATACCGGATTGCGTTATTTGCTTTGTTTATCTATTGCCTTTAAACTTATAACGTGAAAATTAAAATTTACTATTTATAAGAAGAAATATATCAATTTTTGTGGGTAAACTTATGGACTTAGTTTTAAATAATTCTTGAGTGCAAGAGGCTACTTCAAAGGGAAACGGTTTAACCCTGCTAGACCTTATCACCTCATTCTAATCATTAGGGAGTTTTGTACGAGTTTTTTTGGTTGACTAATGACATGGCTTTGTCGCTTTCCATGTAAGAGTGACCCCTTATGGGAAAGATGATTTTAACTGTGTCAAATCTTTTCTTAACCGTGACCAAGTAGCGGACGAATCTGAACATGGTAAAATTTTTATTCTGGCCCGAGCATGAGTCACAAAAAATGATTAGATGTTTTACGTTTGCATTTAGTTGTTTAGTAACAAAATCAAAGAGCATCGAGCAGACGTCGTCAGCACCTTTTTTGCCTACAGTCTCGTCATAGCGTAAACACAAATAGCGCTCACACTCCGAACAAACGACCGATCTAACGGTATTTGAAAAATTCTGGAGAATTGCATTGGTGTACGTAAAAATGTTTATTTTTCTCTATTTTGTCTATCTGTTTACATTGTACTTGTAAACAAAACGAGCAAAAAATTAATATTTTTACTAACACTCATACAATTCTGCAAAATCCGTTAGATTGGTCGATGGTCGGAGTTTTATCGCTGTTTGTTCTTACGCTATGGTCTCGTCGTGCGTATACTAAATTGATCGCTTGTTCGAAAGGACGTGCATATTAAAACTGTAGAAGTTAAGCTGACGTTTGTAATAGACATCATTTGTAGTTACATTGGGCAAAGGAAGGTTTTTTGATAGTCCAGGGTGTTGGCTTCAATATCAGGATGTTTTTGACCTCGTCTGCGAAACATCCTCTTTAGACTATAAAATTTATCCGCTTGCCGTTTGTGAAGTTCGTGTTGTTTATTAATCTTATCTATTTCGGTTAACAAATTCAACTTGGCATCTTCTGAAAGTTGCGAAACCAGTTTGACTTTGATAGCTGCCAACTGAACTCCAAACTGGTTGCAGGTACTGCAAGTGTCCTTCCGAGGATAACCAAAAGCGATGTTAAATTTCATGTTGAATATTTCACGAAAACTGATTGCAGAGACGTGAAAATTAGGATTTTTTTGTGGTGTGAAGTTTTGTTATATTTAACTCTTCAGAAAGATACACTTTTTCGGATTTTTTTAAACTGTAATATGACTTTCGCCCTTTTAATGAGCGGATAAAATCCTCAACTTTTTGAATAGTTTCATTTGATAATTTACGAGGGCGTGTCGAATGCTTGCCACGTTTATCGGTTGGTGATTTTCCACAGGTAGACAAAGAAGTGCGTAGTGTGTGTACGCTTGACATCGTAATCCCATGAAACGAGATAAAAGCTTTAGCGCACACAGAAACGTCAACGTCAACGTGTTTATCTCCTTCAATGACTCGAACTCAGTAGGAAAAACTGGCTGCATGAAAATTAGATTCTACCCTTGAGACTCTTGGGCGACGACGAGCAACTGGAAGCACAGTCATCAATCCGCACAAGGAGGAATTTTGCTCATCTACTGACTTCATTTGGTTGAACTCGTTGAGGATTCGTTTCTTATCATCATCGCGAACAACATAAAAACAACGAAATCGCTTACATTGGCAATCGGGTCCGAGCTCATGTGAAGACAGCCTCATTATTTTCATAACGTCTGATAATCGTCCACTTTTCTTTCGCTTTTAACTTTTTTCCGTGCGGTCCACAACAGTTTCATCATCACTCTCACTCCTGGTCCCACTAATCATGGTGACTTAAGACAATGTAAACATACTTAAAAAAAACAACAAACTAGCGTGGACCGACATAATCTTGACAGCGACTAAGATAACCTGCTCGGTAGTAAACCCTGCTGATAAGCCTGTTTACCAGGGTGGACATATTTGTTTTTTCCCTCATTCCCATGGACTCAGTTGGTTCTTCCCCGAACATTTTATTATTGCCCGTTCATTTTCAGGACTACTACGTTGGTTTTTCCCCATAGTTAATACCTAGAATTGTAGTACACCTTAGCAGCTAATAGATGGAGCCGAATTCTCTGATTTTTGAAAAAGTGGACTAAGTTGGTTTTTCCCCGAGGGTCTTCATATATTAAATATTTTTGCCCCTCCTGGTTTCAACACTCAACATTCTCACCAGAACTGACGCCACCTAACACAAAAAATATATTGAAAAAAAGAGGCGTAGTATATCCAGCAGTTGACCACCCACCTATAAACTCCGAATGAAGTTCAGTCTTAGAAATTTAAGCGCAAAGCCAGTGATACCATTTCGTGCAAAATGAAAGTTTGCCTAGAAACAACACAGCAGTAACACCGTTAACAAATAGGATTGAATTGAGACTAGTAATATTTGATACGTATCACCAAGTATTTTCTTATTCTATTCTTTTATTTCTTTTTATGGAGAACTATACACTCAAAAGCTGGACGAAAGCGCAAATACTGACGTATTGGGCTCAGGCAGAATAACTGTCAGATTCAATAGTAAATTTTTGACGAGTTTTATATAGACAATTTTCTAATCGAAATACCTTTCCCAACAACAATATTTATTTCTGTTTCTTATAAGTCGGAGTTTCTGTTTTAATGGAAACTCAAGAACTCTTTTTTGACATCCGTCGCATCATTCAATTGTTCCATGTCAAAAAATGATCCAATTATTTAGAAAAGATGATAGTCCAACGTTTTGGAGAATGATAAAAAATGTCGTAGTGCAACTAGTTTAGTTTTCAAATCGTTGCTCTCGATACATTTCGATACAAGGCATGAAGTACAACTTAATTGTTGTCGACTAGCCTAGAGCATTGAACTGTCAATTTTTGATGCTGAAACTGTGTGGAGTTAAGGGTAGTATTTCTCAGCACTGATAGTTCCGTTAGCAATGAGAAACGAACTATGGATAACATCAGCTATAAGGAACCAACAGCCATCATTATCAGACTTTCGTTCCCATCGATGAATATTCTCGCATAGTATCGAATATGTTATGTTTTCGAAGTCCACGATCTGGCTCAGGAATTGTTCGCTTCTCAGGGAAGTGGAAAATTCCATTTGACACACCATCTTTAGGTCACAACGATGCTTGAATCTGCTTGTCAAGTTTTTGACTTTTCCAATTGGTTATAAGTGGCTGGAAATTGCATGGTTGTGAACGCATAATTTCTCTGTATGCTCCCTTATGGTTCGGTAGGGGTCAAACTCTGGTAATGCACGAAGTTTGCCGCAACTGATCGATGGTCTTGCACTGCCGGTGGTGCACTTCAATGGTCCAAATGGAAATGGCCAACGGCGCAACGTTTTTGAAACCACCGCTAAGCTTACCTTTTTGCCGTATCAGCTCCAAATGACTTGTTAAACTTTGTTTTTTCCGTTGCTATCTTCCCTTTGTTCCTTTGTTATCTAGAAATTACCGTTTTCAACTCATTTTTGTTTGTTTCTTCTTCGTCCTTTTTTTTCGACGTGAGCTAAGGTAGCAGTATTCACACTTCAATATACTCCATCACTAGCGTTCACTAGTGACTTCATGTTCGCAAAACGCAGTCAACTTCATGTCAGTACAAGAATCGACGCTTCACCTCTACTAAACAAAAAGACAAACTCCCATACAAGAGTGAATCAATGGTCGCCTAGTTATGAACAATTCTAGGTGCTGCTATTACTTATGAGTAGGGATAGTCGATAAAAAGGAGAAGGGGCATCTTTTGTACATAAAGAGGAAGAACGTTTTAGGACATTATATAAACCAAAGAAAATATAACAAAAGATTGAACCTCAACAGGCAGCATTCACAAATTCTATTCCGACAGAATACTGAATTCAGTAAATATTCAGCGGAGTACAAAACGCATGTAGCTCTAGCTCTATTAAATATAAAATAATTTGAAACACAGATTCAAAAGGGACGAGGCGAGTGGCATCTATTATAATCAAGTACAAACGTTGTGATAATGCTTAGATTGGACCAACGAAACGTACGGTAAATATCTGGTTTGAGTTGAATGCACAAGAAGCCAAAGCAACAATTAGACAAGAAGGGATAAACAGGATCAGTTCATTCAAGCTCAAATTTGCGAAGAACACGGCAAGGAATAGGAAGATGTCAAGCTGACAAGACAAAAAAGAAATCTGGTCGACTGAAAAACATAATGGTAGCCGGCAGTAACGAGGCTCACCAAAGAACCAGGGAAGCCAACTTTAAAGAAAAGAAAATATCTCTGGGTAGCTTGGGTCCGCCGGGCCTTGCTTCGTGGGTCTCGAGGACGCGTTTCGGCTGCATACAGCCATCTTCAGCTCGTTCTGACAACGCGTCCTCGAGACCCACGAAACAAGGCCCGGCGGACCTATCTCTAAAAAGAGTGTTCAATCTAGGTCGGAACTGAGTGAGTGACTTCAAAGCGACAACACTACAAAACGATCAGGGAGTTGCCTGCGTCAACGAAACAACTATGTAAGTTCCTTTAGCACAAGCATACCAGAATAGGAAAAAAAACTTTTCCCTTTAATTTGCTTTAAATATTCTACTTCATGTTACCTCTCATTCTGTAGTTCACCAATTTTACTATTTCTTTAAGTCTCTAATGAATTTTCCCTCTAATAATTACATGTTATGCTATGCATGGCTTGCCATAAAACCACTGGCCATTACTGCTTAAAGCTAGCATAATCACCGGAACACTTTCCACACAATACTACCCGGAATAACCCGGTGAAAATTGTCGATATTTTGTACAGTTTTTCCTGAGATTTTGTATTATTCCAAAGGTGACGCAAGAATGTCTTTGATGGAAGCACGAATGCATTGCAGATTCAGAAAGGTACATAAGAATATCTTCATGTTCTTTTCGTCAGTTTTTCAGTACTCATTACATAAACCAAATAAATTGCTGCGAACCAAGGATACCAAAGCGATTGTATTTGACCTTATAATTATCGTGCAACACGAGCTGTCTTCTAAATTCACTCGATAAACAACCAATCTAATTGCCTTAAGAAGAAAAATTACGTAAAGTTTTTATGAAAACTAAAACAATAAATTTAAGGAGTCTTGAAATTTTCGATCTTGTCTCTTGTATGGCACATCAAAAAGCCCATTTTTATAATACCATTGTACTTCATTGTTTTTTTTTCTATTTATCAACATGGTCAACATAATTTTACCTTTTTTTCATAACTAAAGTGTTCCTCCACATTTCCTTTCGATCATTTACCATATCCGTAGAATTCGAAAGCGCACAAGAGTAAGTATTCCGGAATTAGGTATTCACTTCTCACATCAGGACGTTGAAATCAATGTTTATTTTAAAAACCGCCCGTTCTACGAAAGAAAATTACCGTCCACTTACTTCGCCAGGACTAATTACACCCACACATCATTATCGTCTCAAACTTTTCACATCACTTTTGTCGCAACAATAAAATAATCCTTGTTATGATACATGGATATTCATGTATGTATATACATTTTATTTGCGAAAATGATTTCACAAGCAGAAAGGACTAAACGAGGACATGAGCAAACTGTTAAGAGTGGCGGTTATTTTTGGGGGGTTGGTTTGGTTTGCATGATTACACTTATACTCACTCGAAACACGCGACATGCACTTGAATAGAAATTACCCGGGACTTACAGTGTTAAAAACTACTGAATAAGTCGCAGATATGACCGTTTTTTCAAATACACTATACTAATAACAATATTTGAAACACACACAATAAACACTATATAGAAGGGTAGCAATTTACATAACACAAGGATTTTTCATTGAATTACTCGCTCATTCGTTTCGAACGCGATACACTCACACAAAAACAAACAAATCAATCAGCTTATATATATGCATATGCTTTGAAATTTAATTAAACTTTACATACGAAAGAATCCGTTGCGACACGTCTCGTAAGAATTCACTAAGCCTTATTCCTTATTTGGAGTGAAGGATTAGATTGATTGCATTGCAAACGCATGGCTGACAACGGGCTACCATACAGCTAAAATGTTGCTGCTCACTGCTCTTAACCTTAAGCTATAAATAACGCGAAAAGGAGACTTTCATGTAAGAGAAAGGTTGAGAACAAGGCCTTTCCGAATTGCATACACTACTGCTGGATTAGTGGATTGGTGCGCTGAAACCGAGAAACGATAGTGCAACAACAAAGCTAGATTAAAGCACTTATAAAGCCTGATGGTCACATAGCATTTTCCCATGCAAAAGTACTTTTCTTAACGAATCTTCGACCATCAGTACTTGACTAGAGGTGTACTGTTTATTTTGAATGTGCTAAACAGAAGACACAAAAACTTAGTAAATTTTCACCACAGTGAAACTATTACTTTTACTTGTAACGAAAACCGAATACTTCACTTTATTGTTCTGTTTAAATTCCATAATATTCATTTCAATTCCTTGAAATCGCAACAACTCGCGAATTCTGTAAGTTTTTTTCACCTCTCAGAAACATTTTCAAATTTTTAACTTTTCAAAGGAATCTTAACTGATCTTTCCTATTATTTTTCCAAGGAGTCTCACGGAGAAAAGGATTGTCACTTGATAACCCGACGAATATCTCACGAAGACTGAAACGTTTTTCATAAACTTTAGCAATTTTCTGTGGCCCCCTATTTGAGGTTTGTTCTTGCCCAACATTCACCAATGAAGGGTGAAAGCTTCCCAATGAAAACTTTTTCTCCGAGCCTCAACAAACAAGCATCCCAACCAACTCCTAACACAAAGCTTTAGGGGCTGCTGAAGTATCCTCCTTCCTTTTTCAATGCCCGCTCTCTAGATACAACAATTTACCTAGTAATAGTAAGAGCACCACAGAGTAGTTCGAACGCCTGGCCCAATTCCACATGATACACATCCTTACACATTATACGAACGTTTGTACGTACGTTTAATTTCCTTCGTACGTACTCACGCGACATTATGTCTAGGAGCCGGCCGGAGAATAATGGAAGTTGATCCCCTTTGAGTGACTTGAATCAAGTCACATTAGCAGCCTGTAGTGCAGAGGGTCCTATGTGGTTAGACGAGCCATATGACATCCTCCTATGTCCTAGTCCTATTTTTATTTCATCGCAACATTCCTACGGGAAATCAATCCACCCCATTTAATATAGGTCATATAATGATGAGAAAGCAAAATGGCTGGGCCTGACAAAGCGTCTGAATTTCAGGAATTTAGGCGCCGAATAGTTGATTTTCTTGGCTAGCATTTAAACTAATATAGATTCTCCCGTTTCCGTGCTCTCTTCCGTGGGAGTATAAGATGAAATTGAAAAGTACAAAGGACACTGCCAGAATGAATGGATAGACATTGAAAGGTAGAGCGATTTTATCGCTTAAACGGGAAAGTTTTATTGCGCTGCCCACGAACAAAACTCAATTATATAATTTCTGTGCGGAGGTAATTTATTGTGGGGGCAATTATGCAAGTGGAGTGGAAATATCCAATGGAAATATGTTGATAAATTTTTTGGCGTGAAAAGTATGAACTGATTTCGGACAGGAAAAGCAATAAATTGACTTTCAATAAATTAACTTTTTTGCTTTACAAAATGCAGAAATGCACTTTGTCGCCAATGTGATTTCCTGAAATTCAGAAAATACTTTTGGTTCTTCACTTATTTGCCAAATGCATTTAGCATTGAATTAAGATTTGAATGCCCAATTAAGAATTGAATGCGACGCTTTTTATACAGATTGCTTTATAAAGCTTAACTCAAAAAGACAAGATATTTTATTATTGACTGTATTTGATCGAAATATTAAGGAAATTAAACATTACTTCGACATCATCGAAGAATTTTTACTTTCAAAGTACTGCTCACATCTTTCTCGTGGTCCGATAAGTACTTAGCCTACAGAAGGAACCGAACATTTTGGGAAAATCGCGATTTATTTCTCAACATAGTCTCTTCTTAGCTCGATGCACCTGACCCAGTGATACTTAAACTCCTCTAACCCGTCTGAAAAATACATTTTCTCGTGGTCTACAAAGTAGGGCTCCGTGGCCGCGATTACCACCGCTATCAACTCAAAATTTGCTCGGCGAGTGACTTTTTTGAGTTTGGAAACAAAGAGAAGTCTTCAGTGTCCATTATTTTCTAAAAGAAGGGAGCAACATACTTCCGAATTTTATACCTGTCAAAATTAAAAACATAGCATTTTGGAATGGAGAATCAAAAAAAATTTAATTTAGAAGTGCTTAACACGGGACAATACACACAGTAGAACTCATTCTTTTTGTCGTCTTTCGGCTTTAAAAAGTCGACCCGAATAAGTTAGTGGCCATAATTGTCTCCCTAAATGATCTTGCCACGTCGCAAAGATTCCCTAATACTTGGTCACCAACTCTCAGGCTTTCTTGACCTGTGCTGCTCACAATTGGATTCCTTTTTGGATCGCCTCCAACTGCCAGTGACGTTACTGTAGAGACAAACTGTCAAGAAAAAGTTTATTCAGTTTATTAAGCTTAAATTTTATTAGTGATTTTGGGGAATTATGCTATATCAGCGCAACTTTTTGAGACATGCATGTTTCTCCGAATTTTTCTCTAGAAATGCCACAAGACATCAAGTCAAAATAAAGTCAAATTCTTAAGATATACCATATATAATGTCATGTCACATATATTCCTAAGATATGCAATTTAAGCCGGTTTTACCAAAAGAAGAAAGGTCTGTATGCGAATATTGCACTATCTGTATAGTAAGATTTATAACCACACAAAAACAAGTGTAGATCTGGAGGAAAAGTTTCAAAACTGTGTTCAGTCTGGTTTGAAGCGTCGTGCATTAAACATAGATCTAACGTGTGAGAAAAACGGAAAAGTGATTCTTAGCTTGGTGAATATATTGATTGATAAATACCACCTTGTGTATTAGTCACAGCAATTAGAAATTATCAACCCATGGGAAAACGTTCAACAATGAATGATTTTCACGATACAAGTGATAATGAAGATGAGTTCCAGATAGACTTCTATACAAACATGTTAGAAAAAGCAAATACAGGAGAAGGCTTCAGCAGTGATAGTGATACTTTCGATCAAAAACGGCGACCAAGAAAAACACCGATAAAAACTCATAATCCACAAACCCAGCGATTTATTAGAATAGGTAGACAATATTTCATACCGTATAAAGCAGTCGCTCTGGATGAATCCATTGAATAATTCAAAGACAGAATAGAATTCGAGCAAGTCAAGTGTGATATACGCATCTATTTATTCACTACTTCCATACAAGGGCAGCATAACTTCTGATAATAAATCTCACCGGATCCTCTAGTAGGCACCAATATTCCGCTGAATATGTTTGAGAAAAGATTCTATAAAATTCCTGATGCAAACGGAAACCTCATTTTCGCTTACTATACTTACTATTACTATTACTTACTTACTATAACAGCCACCATTTAGCGAAAAAAAAATTGCTAAAGACGAATTGTCATCTGACTGGCACCATAAACGTCAATCGGAAAGTCATACCGACATAACAAAAAAAAGAACCAAAATTTTCAACAAGAGAAACAGTTGCATACAGGAAGAATAACAATAAGCTTCCTGGGTGGAAAGAAAAAAGAATTATTACAATGCTGCAACGATCCGTAGATCGTTGGAAAGATTGCGGAAGTTATGTTTCTGGGAGTTGAAAGGGTGTGTCATTAGGTCATACATCATGTATCGCCCCTCAAAACAAAAAAATTATGAAATGCCAATGACGCACTACAAGTGTGTGGAGGCACTTATTGACAAGTTGAAGGGAAATTTTCGTGTTTCGAGATCGCATTCATCAACATCTTTTGAAGACATTAGATTTGACAATAAACTACATATACCCACCCAAATGTGGGACAAAGAAAACCTGATTGCAAAGTTTATTCCAACAGGAAAGCAGACCGCAATAGCAGCGGCCGCGAAACAATTTACTATTGTCAAAAGTGCACTAATTGGATTGCAACACATATTGGGAATTGTTTGAAAATTTACAATACTGTACAAGATTATAGAAAAAAACATTGTCTACATTGTCTACAAAAAAATTGATATGTGTCTCGATTTCAACCTATTCATATAAGTCCAATATCATTATAATAAGTGACTTAGTTCCAAAACAATACTAATAATACGAGAGTTTGTAAATAGCCTTTCTTTGCCGCAAAGTGACGTCGAGTGGCTGAGCACGAACGGTCAGAATGGTTCGGAGTGCAAAGGCTTAAAATTGCTGGGATATCCGGGACGTTAACTATCGTGTGATTCGTCTGCTGCAGTGACAGATTTAGTCTCGTATTAAAAGGCTAATTTTCGTAAGAATCTAGGTTAGTCCCACTTGATACATATCCATATCCATATTCAATGGCTTCCTTCCGGTACCCGGAAGAAATCATTACGGTAATAATGTCAGGACTTCGACATGTGGGAGTGCAGTAAACATAGATCATCGCAGTTAACCCAATTAAGTGATCTAATAAATTGAAGTATAAAATCCGGTATCCCAGTCGCAGCATGTAACAGTCCATTCAATAAGTCCGTCACATAGATGGCGTTTTTTTTTTGGTTGGGAGGTGAAGGCATTTACGCCCTGAGTGTCGTTCTCCCCCGCTACCGGACTACCGACTAAACACCTCTCCTGTCACACCGAGAACCGAGCCTGGAACTGTTTGTCACATTACTTCGGACTAGGCCTCATTTATCATCGCTTAGCGGTGTCTTCAGGCTAAGGGAAATCTCTCTTTCTCAACGGATGGATAGGCAGGAATTGCGATTAGAGATAATTGCGTTACAGAGATGTCCCCTCCCTCACCAAGCGATCCATCATGCCCTTCTTTTTAATAAGTACTGTCCGTACGTAATGCGACACACAGTTCCAATTGTCCTTTGATTGCATCATTTTTCCCGTTACATTTACTGGGGAAATTACGCCAATTTTCTTCCACAGATGCGAACGGAGTCTTGTGAATCTATTACACGTAAAGAATATATAGCAGGCGTCATCCGTCATCTCCGGGCAGAACACGCAAGTTGAGGATGGTCTCTCATCTTATACAGGTAAGACTGAAAATACCCGTGACCACTGAGTAGTTGCTTCAGATAATAATCAGTCTCACCATGCATTCTGTAGAACCACGGACCCAAGTCACTTATCAGCCGTGCGGTCCACCTGCCTCGCGTTTCGTTTTCCCATGTTTGCTGCCACAAGGCTAGGGCTCTTCTCCGTTCCTCTCGGCTGACGGTTTCTCGCGCCGACTCCCCCTACGTAAGTATACGCGTTTCCGTGCAGGTTCAGAGACAGTGCGGTATGCAGCCGCTATCCGCAAAGCTCCTTGCCTCTGCACCTGTGCCAGACGCCTTCGGTGCGTCTCTTTACTAAGAGCGTCAGCCCAAACCTCGGAGCCATACAAGAGCACTGACTCCATTGCACTCATGAGTAGACGTCTTTTGCTCGAGGTTGGCCCCTGCGTGTTGGCCATAATGCGATTTAGCGCCGATACTCGCACGGAAGCCTTATACGCTGACGCTCGAACCTGCTCGAAAAAACTCATCTTCGAGTCAATCATCAGGCCAAGGTATCTGATTGATTCTTTTGACTCGATGATAATTTCCCACACGTTGGCGTTACTAGATTTTTTCATTTGATTTTTTATTAGTACTAACCTTGAACTTATACGTGTATAAATTTGACAGCAATCGGACTATTGATTCGTGAGTTATAGAATTTTCTGTGAAGCATCTTTTATTATTGAAAAAAATGGAAAAAAGTGAATTTCGGGTGTTGCTTTTTGATAAAAAAAAATACAGGGAAACCAAACAATGGCTTGATAAACAATATCCGGACTCTGCTCCATCAAAACAAATGGTAGGGACGTGGATTGCTGAATTTAAACGTGTTCGTACCAGCACAAATGCAACAGAGCGCAGTGGACGCCCAAATAAGGGTGTTATTTCAGAAAACATCAAAAAATTCACAAATTGGTCATGAACGATCGCAAATTGAAGGTGCACGAGCTAGCTGACATTATAAAGATATCAGATGGTGTTGTTTTAACCATTTTACACGAACATTTGGGCATGCAAAAGCTCTGTGCAAAGTGGGTGTGCCTTGAGCTCACAGTCAACCAGAATCAACAACGCATTGATGCTTCAGAGGAGTGTTAAACCGCAATGAAATCAAATTCTATCGTCGTAATGTGACAATTATTGAAACATCGCTTCACTATTACAGAATCTAAAAGACAGTTAGCTGAGTGGACAGCAGTCGACGACCGAATCGAAAGCGAGCAAAGACGCAACAGTCGGCCGGTAAGGCGATGGCGTCTGTATTTTGGGATGCGAACAGAATAATATTCATTGACTATCTCCAAAAAAGAACCACCATCAACAGCGATTATTACTGTGCACTTTTGGATCAATTGAAGCCTGAAATCGCAAAAAAGCGGACGAAAAAAGCAATAGAAAAAGGTGTTGTTTCACCAAGACTATGCACCGTGTCACAAATCAATGAAAACGATAGCGAAATTGAATGAATTGGGCTTCGAAATGCTTACCCACCCACCGTATTCTTCAGATTTAGCCCCCAGCGACTTTTTCCTGGTTTCAAATCTCAAGAGAATGCTTGCTGGAAAGAAATTCCAATGATGAAGTAATCACTGAAATTGAGAAATTGAAGATTTGATGAGAAACAGAAATCGTGCTATAAAAGTGGTATCGGAAAGTTGGAAGGCAACTATGTTGAATAAAAAAATCGAGTTTTGTCAAAATTTTGTTTTTTCTCACTTATCCTACGGACTTATTAAATGAAGTGTTGCGCACATACCATTATTTAATGCAAAGTTTTATTCACAAACACAATCAGGATGATCTTTAAATTTGGGTTTTTCTCACATGTATGTTACTTGTATAATCAGTAGCGAAAAATACCACCACTACCACAGTAAAATAACTACCATTTGGGCTGCATTGTCAAAGTCCAATAAGTTTTACAACTTTTAAACGTTTACTTAGTTTGGTTGGCATTTACGTAGCTAGGAAGTCAAACTCAAAATACTAAGGTATACTTCCAACCAATTTTCCAATTCTTAATTTGTTTCTATGAACTGTGGAACAAAATTATTCTCGACGTTATTCGAACCTCGGATCCTTTATAAAAATCCAAAAATAAATAACGTATTCCAAGAAATTTCCCCACAATTATAAAAATTAGCATCGCCACATATCACATAAGGTGAAATCAATGATGATCAATTATTCGAAACTTCTCATTTATTTATTACGGTAGATGATAAATTGATGACAATAAATTTATAACTATAAAGTCAAACATGCAAATATAAACTTTCTCTTCTTGTTATTATCTTCGAACCCAGGATTCCAACAAATGAGTAACATTTATCTGGTGTTATTATATCATAACATCTAAGATACTTTTATTGCTGTGGTATATTTAGAAGACTGGCTACACTGCATTGCTTTTTTTGGCTTTTTTCCTAATTCTAACCTTTAGTTGATGACAAATCTAAGCTTGGCTTAATACGCCACACTCCTATAAACAAGTCGATCTACACAAGTTCCTATGCTACTACTAAATTTCATCTCAATATTGGTATTTCACGTTGCACGCTACAACACTACGAAGCACTTAACTTGTGAAAGAGTCAACTTTAGAAATTTTATTAACTTCAGCAGATGCCTGTCGTAATAAATTAAATATTCTCATTAATTTCCAGCGCAAACAAAAGACAATTTTAGATTCCCAACACCTATTACCAGATGATCTTCGCTTTTACTACTATCCGTCACTATATACAAGAATTGTAACAATGAGTCATTATTCGGACAATGTGGCCACTTTCACATTGTCCTTCTAGAAAAGCGCATGTAGCGTTTCATCTTCTTAAGAATTCACAATTTGCATACTTCATTTAACTGGACAATAAACCGTCTGCATAACAATCCCCTTATTCTTTGACCCGCTGGAAACCATTCCGGATCCTGGGTCCTTTAATGTGTTGCCAGGTGTATAAAGGGTACACAAACATTACAGTCTAGGATATAAAGTCAGGTCGGTAATTTTCTCTTTCCACCAATCCACCCGTCAACACAAAAGGACGAAAAGTAAAAGGCGTGAATTGGTCTTGCAGCCTACACGCATACCAAGAAACCAACAAAAAATCGATTGCATAGTTAGCAATAACTTAGATCTTCTCACCAACCTAAGTTCCAGTACTTTATTTTAATGAGAACTTTTGGCTCTAGGACTTCGAGACAAAGATTAAATTTTAAAAGCCAAAATATTCAGCTGGATGGATTTTTTATTCGACATCAAAAGTAAATTTAATAAAAAAAACAACCAAAATATCTATTTTGTCTTCTTCCCTTTACTTTAAAACTCGATTAGCCTATTTTGTTCCAACACAATAAGAAAATTTTAAACCTAAAGACCTTTTTATTAATTTTCTCAACTCCTTCCAGAGCATCTTATGTGAAGCGCGTAACCAACTGTACATACCCAGAAAGTGCACGTATCTTGAAGACACATAAATATTTTAAAAGGCCGGTAGAAAGCGGGAGAACGATGGAGGCGCCAGGAACGATGACGAGAAACACGATGACGAAGAAAATACACACCTGAAATTCAAAACTTGAAAGGTAAACTTTTCTGTTTTGCCAAATTTTATAGCCTTTTAGTTGTGTGTGTCCACAATTGAATGACGTAGTTCTGATGTCAAACAATATACTTGTACATTCAAATGTGGAGAGTTTCAGGCTGATACCAGGACAGCAGAGTGAGTGGCCAGTTCAGTTTTCCATCGTCATCGCGCTTGAGGACGACGCAAGATTGCCATGAATAATTGATGCAAAGGAAATTTCATGGATCTCTCTAGCGGCTGTAAGCTTCGCTGAAAGTCCAACATTGTTAACAACCAACTTTAGAATCCTCCTCCGAACCGCTCAATAAACTTCTCCTTGCCAAGGAAGCAAGTACACTTCCCACTTTCAACGGGAGGAGACTGACTTTCAACAGGAGGAGACTTAACCGCTGTACGCATATTCCATGAACCCAACCCTCTCCATTTTTCCAGGTATTATTTCACCAACATTGTACAATCGTTGGCTCAAGTCATATGTTTGTCCAAGGATACTCTTGTTTTGTATATAACCGCATGATAGTAGATAAAGCTGCGAGCACAAGCACAGATTGTTGCTCGCAGTCGTCGTCACACCTGTCCTATATACAAAATAAACTTACAGGTAGCAATTTTAGCACTTTTTGTCCATTAGTTGGTTAATACAACCGAAACGTATACCCTGTTAACTATTCCCTGCGGTTTTTGCGCTTTCACCACTTGCATTATGTTTTTAGTACAGTACCCCAATCCACCGGAGCATTGGAAGGAAGAATATGTTATGCTTGCCGCATCCACAAGTTGAAGTCAATCCTATCCTTTGGGATTAAGACACATAACTTTGATGAGTGATTCACAGCTACGAAGGGTTCCTTAAACTGCATGACGAAGTACATTTTTTAAGTACTTCGGGTATGTTAGTGTATGTGTAAGCTTCAATGTCGCCTCGAAGTCTACGCGCGGCGTTAAAAGTATTCCCATGTGTGATATTTTCGGTTACGATACATATAACGAAATTTCTCAACAAACCATTTCAATAACGAAAATAAACAAATACTGACAGTTCATTGACGTGATGGATGTGCTCCTTCAAGGACATTGGATATTACTCTTTGCGATCCAGTCTTGTCTTAATGCTACATCCTGTTATCTTGGGATAAATTTATATTTTGTCTATGCAGTATCAGTTCTAGGAACTGAAACGTTACAAAGCATCTTGTTTGTATCTCGGAGACGATTGTCAGCATGAGAGGAGCACAATTTGTGAGAAACATTGAATAAGAAGTTCTAAAATTTAACAGTTCAATTTTTCTCAGTACACAAGTAGGACTAATCAAATAAAACTGATAGAACCAGAAAGAAGAATATATTACATGAAGTATTCAACTGTGAACATTGTTTATTGTTTTCTTTCAAAGCCATTTCTCAACCAAAAAGATTGTCAGGCGTTGACTATATCCTCGATATTTTCTATTGTGCTATATACTCGTATCAACCATGTTTCCAACTACATCTTCCATATTTTCTCGCCGTGCGATTTTCGATTGCAATTGTCTCAGTTTTAAAGTTCTAGGCTTTAAAGTGCGAGATTGAAAGCGATCAAAATGACCCACAAAATGAACCTGCATTTGTGAGAAACACGTAAAGAAAATTATGCACGTCTACAAGTAATCGATGCAAAACTTTTATTTTACATTGATAGTAAGAAAATTAAAGTTAATTATCTGTTCTATATATCGACATTATTTTGCGTCTTAGGATGATCATTTAGCGACAAAGCGAAATACCATGAGGCACATTTGAACAAGAGCATTGAAGTCTCCCGGTACTTCCTCATCGATCGTTAAAACGAAACAGTGTTACGTGTTCCGTTTTCTAGGCGAATTAAAAACAAACAAGAAAGTAAATAAAAAAAGTCTCAGTAAAAAAAAGTCTCAAAAAAAGTCTCAGAAAAAAAATTTCAGCAGAAAAAAAACGAAAATAAATTCTTGGAACGCTATTGAGAAAAATTTTCATTCAATATGATTCACTTGTTTGTTGTGAACATATAGCTATAAGACGGAGACTAATATGTTGAGTGAAAATGGAAATTGTGAATTAAGTATTGAGGATAATAATCGTGTGTAAAGTTTTGAGGATAATAATCCAGTATCAAGTATTGAGGATAAGGACCCAGAATTCTAAAATATTGAGAATAATAAAGAGATAAAAGAAGTATTAGCAGCTGTGTGAAGTGTTTATGAATAAAAAATCCCAAGAGAACATTTTGATTAAGATCGATGCTAAGAAGATAGTAACCAGGCAGCAGAGGTGGTCAGGACGCAGCGCAGCGGAATTCATTAAAGTCCCAAAACCAAACTGAGATGGAGATTCGTGTTGGAGGAAGCAGAGATGGTCAGAGGTAGCGCGGCGGGATTCATTGAAGTCCCGAAATCAAGCAGAGGTGGAAATGAAAATGTACACACTTGAGTTCCATTCGGGAATGTTTAGGTTTCGAAAGTGGCTAATCTTCTAGGAAATTATTATCTTAAATCGAGCTTTTATTTGTTTTACTTCGAAGAAATGCAAAGAAAGGTTATGCACCTGTGAGGCAACTCTGGATTAGGAAGCAGAATACTTCTTGTGAAAGTTAAATTAACATGTAATTTTGTTTAACAAAAATAGTGAAATTTAAGTGTTATAAAACAAAAAATAAGAAAGTACTTATTTGAATGATGAGAAGGATTGGAAACTTTAAAAATCTCAACTGAAGGGAACCGTGCAGGCGTCTTCATTAGCTTCACCGACACTTTCACTTCACTTCAGCTTCACCGGCAATAGCCAAAGGATGTGATCTTGAATTACTTGAGTTCTCTGATGTATGCCACGATGCGGATGACGAGGAAGTTTTATAAATCATGTCCGGGAAAATACTAACAAGTTTGGTTACGTTGATATGGAACACCTAACACTAAAGCACGATTTTCTTCCTAAGCCTACTCATCTCTATTAAGGTCATAAGAGCAGCACATGATCAACCTGACAATAAGCCTCGAGAAAAATTAAAGCTGAAAATCAGACTAGAGAAATAATTGATCAGCATGAACACTAGTGTCTGCCAGATATTATATTTATCTTTTTTTTTCAAAAAAATTATAAACTTACCAACAGATAGAAAGGACTAGTCCAGGAATCTTATGTCATGAAGAACAAGCAAAAAAATAGAACAAACCACACCAAACTTCAAAAAAAATTTATAAAATCTAGGTCGGATACTGCAACTTCAAGGTAATCGATTTGAAGCCAAGATTGAAAAATAGCGGAAGAAAAGAAACGAAAAAAAGATAAAGAACTAAAATAATTCTTATTACTTTTCATTTTTAGGTTGAGGTTGAGGATTTTATCATAAAATAACTTTCCCTTCATTATCCCAAAATATTTTTCTATTGTGTTTATGGCATCAAATCGTATAAACCACGTTTAAACATACTAATTATACTTATTTATAAGGTTTAGCTTAAGTGTCTACCGTATTGGTTTTTTTTTGTTTTTTTTTTTTTTTTTGATGTTTTGATGATTTTTTTGATGCGGCTGGCCTCGGCAATTCGGTGTCACAACATCCAGTGTCTGTGCTTAGCTGATTTTGTTTTTTTTGTTGTCAGGATGAAAATCGTTTCATATACGTCCAATTTTTCATTTCTCGTGGCTTTTCCATTGCACGTTATGCCGGCATTCTACTATGTATTTTGCGATCACTGACTTATATGCCCTGATTTTTTGGCGTTTCTTTCTGATTTCAGTTTCTCGGAGATCCGTCTGAACTCTCGTTGTGACCAGCCCCTTTGCTTGTCCTGTGTAGGGTTTTGGGCAGTCTTTGCATGCAATCTCATATATTCCATTTATTTGTCCTTTGATGTTCGCAGTCTCGAACTCAGTTTTGTGTTGCTGCTTGTTGATGCTATTGATATGTCCCACGGTTTGATGATCTGTCCAATTTTTCTGTCTAACGTAACGGTTTCCCATTTCTTCTCTCAATAGTTGATTTCCCTGTTCTGTTGGAAGAACTTTGGTTGTCATTTACCAAATGTTTTTTCTTTTTCTCCATAATGTTTAGAATTTCAGTCTCCGTATATATGTTCTTTTTTGCTACGTCTAGGATATACTGCTCTTCTTTGTTGAAGTTATCTACGCTAAGGGAAGGCTGAGTAGGTTATGTATCTATGCGTTGAATTTTGCCATTTTATATGGCCAGCTGTGATTGAAACATGCTGGTATTGTTCGTTGCGTTTGTGTTGGGTTCCTGTATACTTCGTATTGCAAAGTTTTTGCTTTTCATAAGATCTTGATTTCAAAAAAAACTTAATTATCCGTTTTGTTCTTCTTCTTTTTTAAATACAATTTTTGGGTGAACATTATTTATACTGTTAAACATAACATCTAATTGGTCTTTTTAACTATCGGCAAGATATCATCTTGCCAAAAAACCTGGAAGGAGTCCCCGTTTTTTTAAATCATCTTTTAATGTATCCACACAAAAGAGGTCACTAAGAAGAGGGAATAAAGGATTACCGATTGCTGCTCCTGGCATTGATTTAAAGAATTTCCCCCGGAAAGTGAAGTATGATTCGGTCATAACTAGTCTAGCTAGTTCAGTGTATAGTTTAGCTTTTCTTCGCCTTTCTAAGGAATCTTCATATCCTGCAATCCATTCCTCCAGTTTATTTAGCGCTTCTATGATTGTGATGCTTGGGAATAGTGATTCTACGTCGAATGAAACCATTATTTCATCTTCCTTGATTCGCCTTTGTTTATTGCGGCATTCTAATGTTTGTGGAGTTTTTTTTTTTGCTGTATGTGTCCCTCTTTTTTAGCCCAAATCTTCCTTTTTCCTTTAAAATCAAGTTGCCAATATTTTGCGTTGGTCCAATAACAGCTGCGATGATTTCTCTCATTTCTTAATTAATTATTTTGATTATTTATACGCAATTAACCCTCAGTAGAGAAGGGTCTGGTATCCTCATATCCGTCTTATGTTTAATTATGTGAGCTAGTTAGTGGACCGTTACGTGGTTCTAGACAATTTCTATTTTGGAGTTTATTATTGACTTGATCATCATAGTCTTCCTTGTCCATGGTCACTACTGAGTTTCCCTTATCCGCTTTTGGGTAGTAAACTTTTTTCTGCTTAAATTCTTTAACAAGTTTTTCTTGACTATGATTTGTTAGAGTTAGTGGTATTTTGATTCTATTGTTGGTATTTATTTTATTTACATCGGAGCTCAGGAAAGTAAAAATAATTTTTCTTAATTTTTAAAAGGTGGCAGAAACCCGAATCAACAATTGGACAAATATAGAAGCTCACAAGGATGGCAACCTACTGTATTGAGTAAACAAACGGATAGATGCATTTAAAAAGATCAGTTTGAAATAGCTCCTGAATAAAGCTCATTCGAATGAGCAGGAGCGAGCAACTCTGTTAAATTTAATGAAAAAGGATCAAGCTGCAGACGTTCTGCACATCACTACCATATCATAACTACTGGCAAGCGCTAACACTCCGAACACACCTCAAATTGAGAATCAAGTCGGATAAGTTTCAATGGCAAGACATTTAGGCTTAGACAATTATCCAACGCTGCCTCTCGACTCACCTTCGTCGTTGAATTCACATTTTCATTCTTGCATGATTTTTCACCATAAAGTTAATGGAATACTCGTATCTCTTTCTTAAGGATGCGTACTAGGAGTATAAGTGCTTTCTCGTAATAGTGATGCGTGATTTCGTTTGGGCTGCAATTCTAATCCACAGCTATGACGAATACAGTTGACCTGAAAAAAAGGAGGCGACTACCTGAAGCATATAGGTTGCAAATCAGAACAAAAAGACAAAACGAGTCGAAATTGCGAAGCTTTGAAAAATAATAGATATTATACAGCATGAACAAGGTACAAGGTATGAATGGTCTGGCATCATTGACTTACAGAAGATAACGTGCTTACCGGGATGGTCTGCGAATTATTTCTCGAGATGGCATTTATAATGAAATTTATGTTGCCTGATTTTTGTCTCTCCCATACTATTACTGCACTTCCTCTATAGTTTTTGGCAGTTTGTTTTTTTAACACCAATTTCTTCTCATTGTTACCAAAAGTATTATTTTGCACCTTATCGGATAAAATATTTTGACAACATTATTCCATACCCATGTGTACGTATCCTTTCACTAAAACTAACCGTTTCTGCCTATTCCTTTTTGATTCATACTTCCGTATGAATCACGGTGAGCTCCATGGCCAACTCTCTGTAGGGCTCTGCAGATGGTTAAACTATGAATTATTTTTCGAAAATGTCAGACAGTTAATTGGGAATTTTTATAACAAAAGTAAAATATATCCTTCCCATCAACTGGTTAATTTTCGTGATCGACCACTTCTTGCTCAGGTGAGTATTTCTTTTCGAAACGTTCTTTAACAGTTTGCACAGTTAATTTTGACCGACCTACTACTTCCACCATTTGTTGATGAGATTTCCCTTTATCATAAAGATATATATAATATAATACTTTTTCCATAGATATCCAATTGTTACTTTACAAAATTCATTTTCACTGTAACCGAAGGAAAAGTTCTGTATTTTACTGTGAAGACTTCTACGCTTCCTCTTGGACTAAAATGCTAAATACATCATTCGCTGAGGCAACTCATGTATTGACATCCTTTTGTACAAATAAGCAAAGAAAAGACAAATGTGTTGATCGTACATTAACTTTTTAAAAAGTTATTTTTTTAATTTCTAGACTTGTTGATTGATTTCAAATTTTTCGACTTGTCTGAAAGTAGTACATACGTATTTTAAATGTTAAGTAAATAATTTAAATGATTGCAAAAGTTTAAGGAAAGTGAATAAATCTTGTCATTATACAATCGTATGTTATCTTTTGCAGAAATTAGGGTCCTCAAAGATATCCTTCAGTTTTGGAAAGAGATCGGGATCAAGTGGAATCAGATCAGGACTTTAAGCAATTCCTGGTGCACCGGGAATCATGTCAGATCACTTATTTTCTGAGCTCTTCCAGCGTTCAAAAATGCACTGCTGAAAGGAATCATTCAGCTTCAGAAGCAGATCAATGTAAGGATCAGAACTATAAGCCGAGTGACGGACTCGCATCAATCAGTTCTGCCAAGAGCGTATCCTGAAAGGATTCCTTGAATTTTAGAAGGAGATCGAGATTAAGTGGAATCGGATTAGGGCTTTAAGCAAATCCTGGTTGCTCGGGAATCATGTAAGATCGCTTATCTTCGGAGCTCTTCCAGTGTTGACTGCACTGCTGAAGGGACTAATGAGCTTTAGAAGAAGATCGATGTAAGGGTGATGTAATTTTGTGAAATGAAAACTATTAAAATATTAAATCAACCAAGACATTATTTTATTCATTTTTTTTCATTAGCTCGAAAACGAATTTAATATAAAGTAACACAAAGGACGCAAAGTTCAAATAACTTCCGTGTAAAAATATGATACCTACACATCCGTAACTTGAACTATAATTTAATCTCAATCTATCTTTCCTTTCGCCTTGGCACCTGATCATTTCGAGAAATCCTTTTAACAGTGTAATCAGCGTAGCATACAATCCGAACTCAGTTCTAGAAATCGATATGATTTCATTCATTCTCCTGTGCCTTGCATTCTTCCGTTGAATCTGATGAAAATCTAACACAGACCCACTGAACCTTTTGTGATAAAGCCGACATGCATTCTGCATTTTATTGGAATATTCCATAAGGATTTCACTGATTTCAACTGTAACGGAGCTCCTATTGATATTAAGAGGCATCCAAATAACTGAAATTGGAGAGTATATTGATTGAAGAGCGAAGCGTGTTTTAGTTTGACATAAAGTTGTTCCAAATATGAAACAGAGTACGGTTTATGATTCGGACATGAATGGTGTTTATTTGGAAATCCGTACACGGAAATCGATAGTTATACGAAGCCGAAAATATTTGAAAAGATAAATAGTTCGTTGTGGTATACAAGTGATGGCGATGTAATTACGCGGATGTGAAAAATTTATTAAATATTTATTTAGAGAATTACAGCAGGGAAAGTTAAAAATTACAATAAATGGAATTTTCAAAATGAAACGAAATGAAAATAATTTTAAAAATTGCTTTGAAGTTCTCCTGAATCAAGAACAGACGACAGTAATGAATTCTGCGAATCATTTAATTTTTCATTTTTTGTTAATGATAATCATATGCATCACTGCGGTTTCCTCGACGTGCATTTATTTGTTTATAAAGCATTTGATTGTAAATTTAGGATCGCACAGAATGGAGTTAGCTGAGTTCAGTCAGGCGATTTCCTATGTAAAACATATAACCATGCACATATATGCACATATAACCAGAATCATCCTAGGATATTTGAGAAATGGCAAATTATTGCTTTGAAATTCATCACAACAGCTTTACTTTCAACGAAAGCAAATTTTTGGTTCAGAAAATAAAACGAGGTGGCTACCAATAGTAGATTCAAAAAAGGATATAACTGGAGTCTCCAAAACAATAACCTGTGGAAATTTCAGTGGGTACTTGCGGCGTAACAACTGACTGACAGCTAACTGACAAGAACCATAAAAGGCATTTGACAAGAGGAATGAAAGACATAGGCATGCCAGGTAAACATCGAAAGCGCTGAGTGAATTTATTCAACGAGGACGGTATGTAGCTGCTGAATTCAGGATCGAGGAGATTAGAGGTGGATTATTCAGAAACCAAAATCCGTGATGTGGAGAATTGAATATGACGAGGTTTAGTAAAAAAACGAAGTGATTGGGTACTTTGCAAAAAAACACTGTATCAGTTCTTTTGCTACAGCATTGGTGTCATTCACACTTATAATGATCACATGGTGTTCGACAGTTGATGGCTTAGACATCCTTCCCATCCGACAAAAGAAGGCGATTCGAAGTTCCGAGGTTTAACAACAGGTTATAAATCAAAGAACCCATTGTGTATTTGCGCCTTAGTTTGCTTACATGCCGATAGGAATAATTCAGCTTTAGAAAGAGATCAATGTCAGGTGAGCTATGATCGGGACTATAAACCGAGTAAGGGAGCCGTATCAATCCATATTTGTGAAAAGTTGACATGGTCGACATATTACCCATATATAAGGCATCAACATACTGCTTTCCAACAATCCTAGACGCAGTTACACGATTTTTTGCACCAAATTTTCGGATTAAGTAATAAATTCGGATTAAATAATACCTTTTATTTCTTCTGACTCAAAATGTTGGTTATAGGTTATTATAAAATTATAGGTTTCATATTGACAATTATTAGTATTGGGTCATTGTTTACCTCCTTGAAAGTGAAGGTAGTCCCAGCCTCCAGAAGCATAAAACTTGTCTTGTCCACTAGAAATCTTTTTTTTTAATGTCCTCCTTCAGCTATCAACACACTTTTTTAGACGGAAAGCATGGAAGATAAAGCGGAAACTATGGCTTTTCTTCTTCCCTCTTCTTCCCTCTGTTCTCTTTTCTGGCCAATTATATGCTGTGGTTGTGCTGGCTCTTATATTTTCAGGAATTATTTTCCCTGGAGAGTCAGTCTTCCTATCTTGCTATCGGACCAGTATCCCTTCTTCGAGACCATCACAAATCAAGTCTTTTTCACTGCCTCTAGTTGCTGTTTTAAGATACATTGGTTCTGAATGCTCGCTTTCACTGGGTGCTGTTGATTTAGTTTTCGTGGCTACTTTTCCAGATGCAGCCTTTGATGACTTTAAGCCATGCTTTTACGGTTTACACTTTGGCTGTGACTTTTTTACCTCGTTAAGCTCGTCGTTTGCCTTTCGCCTCCTGTGATGATAGTGATATTCTACCAACTAGATACATCTGATTATTAATGTTTTCTCACGTAGCTGTCATTCCTCATAATTTTTAAGACCGCGCTAAAGTTATGCATTAGTCTCTCTTCTTCACCACTGTTCAAGCCTTATGTTTCTGCGAGCTTGGTTTCCTGAGAAGCGTGTGGCCTGTTATTACGTGACTACCATTCTATCCTGGCTACACAGAGCATATGAAATATAGCGTAACCACTAAAGAGCACCAGGACTTTGAACAAAATCTCAATCTATTCGACGCCTATTTTTCAAATGAATTAATATTTGTAAGCAAAATTTATTGGAAGATAGGGACGGTATGTATAGTAATGCGCATTTACATACTATTTCTTTCCACCAAAAAATATATTTGCACATACGTTTCAATGTATTGTCACATACATTTCAAGCTCAAAAGCTAACATCTCGAGCTCTCCATTTAGCTTTGTTCTTTAGTATTTAAGCTCGCTGTCTTGCAAAGCTCACTTTATTTCCTACATGGGATTTTTTGATGTCATTTCTGTGATATCTTTTCGGGCTAAAAACGCTTTAATTGGTTACTCTATTGTTTAAAGCAAAACACCTGGGTGAAAGTTTCCGTTTTCAATCGCTTCGTGTGCACTTCTCGAGTTCACTTAGATTTTTGGACCGGGTTTACAGCAGTTCTAAACTCTTGGTGAACTTTCCTGCCTGCTGTGATTGATTACTTACAGCCATAAGTTCTTTGGTGGCCAAGTATCCAACCAGAGTGTTCTTGAGACTTATTTCCAACTTGCTTGCCCTTATTTATTTCCTTCATTCCTATCGAACAGGTTGTTCTTTGTTTTGGTACTTCTAGTGGCTAAGAAACCCGCCTGGAACCCGTGCACACCCGTGAACCCACACAAAAGTACTGTTAATAGTATACACTTGTATTGTCTTATATGTTTTCCAAGTCATACTAGGTTTTTGGTAAGGACTCTACTTGGAGCCATCATCAGCTCGTTCTTTATATACTTAAATAACTTATAATCAAACACATTGAATTATGAAGGCAAGGTAGTTTGGGAAAATGTTGGATGAGTCTCATGGGAAAAACCATGAAATGTAAAATTATAGGGTAAGGATTAGTGGAAATTTGTGGAGATGAGTGAACAAGAAACAACGTTACCAGACATAGATTTAAACGTAAAGTAAATAACGAGGTGGTGTGGATAGCAGGCGTCATTGTGGCGTTAAAACTTTTTGCTGAGCTTGGTCTCCCTCATATGATGCCGACTCCAATCGGATAATCTGAAATCTAATAATAATATCTAATCTGAAATCTAATAATAATATCTAATCATTCATCTGAAATCTAATAATAATATCTAATCATCAATCTAAACATTTTGGTCAAACACATCAAAGTATTGGTAGCTATACATTTATGTAATAAAAGCCTTTTTTTTGCTTCTATAGCATATATGAAGAAAAAACGGTGAAAAATATTTTGAATATTGTGACACAAATATCCCCAAAACTATCAAAATATTAATTGATTCGTTTGTTTGAAACGGTCACAGATTAAAATCATTTTCGAGCCATATATCCTATGGTTTCATAATACGCACTAAAATAACACGTATAATAAATAGTTCAACTTCAGAGTCAACTCCAAATTCTATCTCATTCTCAGATATGTTCGATGTGAAGAACTTTTTCAATATTTTGAAAAGTCAAATTTATGACATCTCGTAACGAAAAGTGATCCATATTTGTGTATCTTCCTAAGTCATTTTCGCTTAAACTAAAATCCAAACAAACCCGACTACCCTTCAACATATTTTTCCTTGAAACTTTGTTTGAAACTTCCTTACACTTCAATTGCCAAACAATTCCTATCAACTTCACCAAAAAATAACAACACGTTGAAAAAAAAAATATTTGCAATTTTCTCCTTCATGTCAATCTTTCCTCTCGCAGAAAAGGATATTGTTTTTTTCTTCAACCCTTCTCGTTTCCTTCCTATCCTCCACATACACCGCCACATTCGAGCAACTGTTGATATTTTTCTATTTGTTAAATGTTTGAAGGGAGTTCGTTTACAAAATCCTGCAAACGGGCTCTGAGCAGGGATAGAGAGGTCAAAACGCATAAGGCTGGAATGGATTACTTTGAAATTTAAAGGATCTCACCACACAAAAGCGTAACAATAATAGAGGTCAAGAGAAGGATTCAAGGACGTAAATGTTTGAACGACGGAATTGTAAACAAAATGGGCACAGGGACTTCTAGACATCGTCAATGGCTGCGACGGCATTGACCAGAAAACTTGCTGTATATCCTGTCGTACTAGATTCTTGCATAATAGTCATTAGAGTGGAAATGTTGGTTATGCAAACATATTGACTCTGAATAGAAGAACGAACAAAATATGAAATAGTGGAAAAATTGTGAACGTGATGAGTTGCTGTTCACATCAAAGTATACCGTCAACTCAATGAGTGCCAATATTGTTCTCTTTTCATGCTTTTCAATACGTTATGTGTTGGACGGAATCTGTTGTTGATTGAAAAGGACGTGCTTAGTTGTATCACTATTTCAATGCATCAAAAGCGATTTATGCATGGGCGGTGGACTAATAAAAAATTCATTTCAAACGTAAAATAGGTACAGCGTCGATCGAAATTCCATATCTGCATAGAACAAACTGTAGTAGTAAAACTTTGAGTAGTAAAACAGGACCTGTTACCCTTAGCAACAAATACAGCAACTTTATTCGTATTTTTAATGCGCTACTGCTATGCGGACTCCATTATAATAGCCTTTCTAGTTCAGTTGTCGAAGATGATTGTTTTTGAAGGAGAAGGAAGTGGTCTCCCTTCAGGAATTTATTGAGGTCAACCAATTGCAAATCATCCCGAAAAGAATTATACTCAGAGCAAACGTTGGTCAGAATGAGCAATGCTCCTGAAATTCAAACATACTGTGAACAATTAAGGTGATTCTTATTCAAAAAAATGTCCCCAGACACTACAAAAAGGGTATCCTGAAGTTGGAAGCTCAATGTGATCGGTGTTGATCACATAGAATAAAGTGACCTAAAGTTGGAGGCAGGAAACTAATTTAAACGTGAAAAGAGCCCACAGTTATCTGGAATCAAATAGTTTCCTAATGTGAAGTCATTGCGCAAAAGATGGTTGCCCATATTAACCTCACATTGTGTCTAAACAACTATATAAGGAAAAGTAATTACTTGCGGTTATGATGGCAAGTGAAAAACCGATCCGCAAATGAGGCAAAAATTGGCAGCGCGCTCAGAGTTCCAAGAAAACTGAAGACGCCTGGAAAAAAAACAATCTCAAAAAGGGAGAAAACCCAAATAAGAAGCAAACTCCCAAACGAACATTTGCCAGAGATGCCGCACAAACTGGCCTGTTGCCTTTGGTAAGTCAGTAAGCATAGTAAGACGTTCAACTTACACTAGGTTACTTCAGTAGTAATTAATTGGTGGTTGTAACTGCTCCGAACCTCACGTGATTAAGGTAATTGATAAGTTACACTCGATTCACCTTTTGAACCAATGATTTGTCACAGAGAGCCGAGGTTCCAGCTCCATCAGCTCTTAGCAGAACACCGATTTTTATCCAAATACCAAATACCAAGTGAGTTACTCTTGATTCTCGCCGTTTTCAAAGTTTTCGTACCGAACAACTCTTTTTTAGCTGGAGGGGATGGAGAAGAGACAGATTATTTAAAATTACCTATATTCCTTGTGAACTGACAGGCGGTCGAAGCTAAACAGAATCGCCCAAATAAAGGATACATATAATTCTATTTAGCTAGGGTCTTATATTACATTATTTGGAGAGAACGATGATTAAAGGGTACCACGTCTACTTTTCAGATAGGAAGAAGATATGACAGGCATCATCAATCATCCAATGAAACCCAGTTAGGAAAATGTGGATTTTTTTGATTCTATGCCGGTCAGACTCAAAAACTCGTTCCCATTGTCCATCCTTGTTAGATAACAATCAGTTTCTCCCATATACCCGGCTGGTCTATGACCCCAAGTCTTATACGGTGCGCTGTCTACTTCGTGTTTAGTTCACTCACTTTGTCCTTTTTACATGAATTCGAAGTGTTTAGCGAGAGCACCTGCCACCATTAGACCTTACCTCACGGTCTCAAAAGACTGGGTTGATTTAATGCGTCAACCAGCGCCCCTTATTACAAATGAGGTCCCAGTACACAAAAATGCAGGAAATCCAAGTTACACTGATTGGTACTCAAAAACTACTTTCTAGCCACATCGCAAACCACAAACCACAACGTTTCAGCCAGGATAGGCTCCTCACCGTGTAGGGGGGTGACAGTAACCTGTCATGGGCCTCCCCCTAACCCGTGGTACAGATCAAACCTCTGGTCAGGTTTTCGTTGAACATAGACAGTCACGACAGTGGGGCTTAGGGCACATAACGGTGACAACACTTAGGGACTAGTAGACAGCAACAGAGCCCGCACTTTCCCGCGTAGCAGCGTACTGAAGTCGCAATTGAAAAGCTTCACCCGCGAACCCGATGAACCTTTAAAAGGCCTCCTCGTCCAGCAATGCATCCCCGACATCTTCTGGGGTTCTCAAAGCGTCAATACCCCGCGCAACACGTAAGCCGGCATATGCTCAGCACTCGAACAAAACATGTTGCCAAGTCTCACTCCCCGCACCACATATCAGACATCAAAGATGAACACCAATACCATGACTGCACAATCACTCATTAAAACCATTATGTTCAATTAGTAGATACCCTAACTCCAAACAAAAATCACAACTTAACATCTTCATTGCAGTCATCACATCCGGTAGGAAATGATACGTGGTACGCCCTCCCCACATTAGTTCCACCTGGATTGCCATTCACCAATCAAGCCCTCTTCCATAATTCCACGAATGGCGGCCCGACTAAGTCCATTAAGATTAGTACCACGGAGCCACTGATCCTCTCCCACGGGGAAGCCCTTCTGCAATCTGTAAATCAATCCTCTACGGATGATTTCCAGATCCAGCGGTGGGACCCCTATGAGGACCTGAAAAGCACTGGTTGAAACTGTGCGACATACACGCAGGGATGCAATTAGCACCGTTCGCTGACCACGCGCGATAAGTGTCCTGCCAGTGGTACTCATGGCACCCTCAAGAAGTATAGGAGAGCCGTATGCCACTACTGCGACAAACAACCCATAATACACTTTCTGGAGAGCTTCCCGGCGCAACCTCCAGTCCTTCCTACAAATCCTGCGCAACATTGAGGGTAGCTGCTTGCGGCGTTCCCTCATCCTCCTAAAATGGTTCCAAAAGGTTAGCCTCTCGCCCACACTAATTCCAAGTATGTGACTCATGTCGAGTACTTGAGAGCACGTCCTTCATATCTCACCCATGGTGGGTGACTCGGGCTGAGTGCTCCTTTCAGGAGCATCATCGACGACTTTTCAACTGAGAGGGTCAGTCCTACCCTCCCGCGCCATCCCTCTACCTCGGCCATGCATTGCATAGCAACGTCCTCCAACTGCCTACGACTGTTACCGTCCACCAATACACGCAAGTCATCGGCATATTCACACACATAGCCTACATTCACTAGTTCCCTCAGCAGGTCATTAATTACTAGGTTCCACATAAATGGTCCAGCAATGGATCCCTGCGGACAACCCTTCTCTACCGGCACATTGACAACATCACATACTCCCTGTACAAACGCCGATCTGCCAGAAAAGTAGCTTTTCCAGAGGCCTATCTCTTTACAACCAACAGACAACAGTTTGGCCAAAATGGCGGGCCAGCTAAGGTTGTCAAACGCGCCCTTGAAATCTAGGAACAAACCTAGTACGTATTTATGTCGGCTTGTTCGAACGTTAGAGAGGACACCAAGCCATGCGTCACTAGTGCAACGCCTCTCACGAAAGCTATACTGCCTATCCGACAAGGAGTCAGAAACCAGCCTCTCGAGTCAACGAACCATTACCCGCTCCATCACTTTACCAAGCGATGGAAGCAGAGAAATACCCCGATACGACCCAGGAAGGGCTGGATACTTATCCGGCGATATAAGCAGTATAACTAATTGGGCACGCTTATAGTCCATCGGGAAGGAGCCTAGTTGGAAGCATCTACTGAATAGATATTGGATATAGTCTAGTATGGCTAGCCAGATACTTTTACACATCTCGCCAGTCATACCATTCCAGCCAGGTGATTTCCGACATCGTAGACTGCCAACACACTCATCTATCTCCCAGCGTAGGAGGGGTTGAGTTGCCTCCTGCCCTTCAGCACTGTCAACATGCGGTGTCTCAGTTTCCGCTGCCGAAAATAAACTCTTCGCCAGATGTTCAACACAGTCCATCCATGTGGGTGTCGGGTTGCCATTAATACGCATCCCATGGAATTCCCGTTTGTCACTCCCTCCGCGAAAGAACCTATACGCCTTCCCCCATGGATCATCAGCATTTTTGCTAACAAAGCACTGCCAGTGCCTCTCCTTGGTTAAAGCGAGCATCTTGTGGTATTCTTTTACAGATTTCTTATACTCCGACCTCAGCTGACCCACCGATTCCGACATGCGACATCTGACCTTCTGGACTTGCCTTCTGACCCGCATTACTGCTGTACGTTTGGCAGAGAATTCCACCGTCCACCAAGCCATTCGTAGTTTTGCTAATTTCTTCTTTTGGCGAAGCAGCTTGTTATTTGCTCGCACGTAGCACCCATGAATATGCGCTACCATTTCATTGATGCTGAAAATACTGAAGTCAGTGATAGACACTGCCTCAAAGTATTCCTGCAGCAGTGCTTCATATCGAACCCTATTGGGTTCGGACCCATGGCTCCAGGACCACCTCGCGTCAGTAATCACCGTCTCATTAGAGGTCTGTCCTTTTCCCAATAAAGTTGGGAAGTATATTCTATCCTCTTCCTCCCACTCTTCCCTTCATGTATCTCTTCATTTGCTCTTAAGCAGGAACTGCAACTGGGCAAGACATGGGTTAGAAAGGGTAACCCACACCCGCAACGATCCTTGCTTCGATGCAATCCTTGATTGATGCAGTTAAAGAGCTGCATCAATCTATTCTGGTATGACTAAAAATTCGAAATATCACAGCAAATTTCAGAGCCATATATGACCACTGACTCTACTATCGCCAGCCAAATTAACAGTGAATCAAGTACTTTGAGCCGTTACACAGAAGAAAAATATATAGTGGGAGGGAGAAAGAGAGTCTGGAATCGGCAAAGTTGGGCATTTTTACACAAATTTACCAACACTTACTTAAAAATACTCATCAGTAGTACAAATGAGTGGGCGAAAATTTCACGATTTAAACTATGATCACAAACATTACAATATTTGCTTGCTATAATTCAAGCACATGTTTTGTTTCTATTTGCATTTTATTATACAAATACCCATAAACAATATTTTGTCCTTAAAGTGCCCCATCATCAACAAATAAGTACTACAGGATAATCAGGAGAATACAGGAGAATCGACTTAACAGGAATGATAACTCCGCACGACCATCATTTCTCAAGGAATTAAGCTCCGCCCATTCCATACGATTATGACAGATTGTCGACTTTGGATTCAATTTGCTCGAGCTGAATGAACTTGCGGAAATCATGGCAATCTGTAGCTAACATCAACATTGCTAAGCTAATCAAATATGTTCAAATCTATAATTCCATTGTTAATGTCATTAAAGAGCATCTTATATTAGAGTTCCAGAGGTTCGGGCCAATAATAAACCAATACAGTAAGTCATATGTGACGTGCATTACTACCACCTCCCTTGTGTGTTGTAGATTAGCTTCAGATATCTAAAGTAATCCCTGGTCATTTCAATTAAATATCTCAGCACTTTAAATCAATCTTAAATATAAAATAGCATCTATCCACCATGAAGTTTTGCAGGTATTCCTCACATCGAGAGTCATGACTAAATCACGATAACCTATCTTAAGTTGAGTGAAGTTGTGCACACCCACTCGCTGAAATTTGCCAACTACTTTCATAATAGCGTAGATGAAAGATCGTCTATTCATAAGGCCATTAGATCGCCTCATGCTTCCTGGACAATACAAGCCTCACCTCTTTCCAGTATCCAGCAAATACAGGCTTTTTGGACAGGTGTGATTATGCGGTATACCAAATATGGGGTACCAATTATAACACTTTAGAGGGGGACGACGTGTGTTTCGCTTCTTTAGGGTGATATTTGCTCTGATTTTGCAAAAGTGAAGTGCAGGAACTTCTTTGCTGATGAAGCATCAAAAAGGACGGGGTGCTCAGATAAAAAGGTCCAAATTATGTCATCCACTTTTTCTGCAGACAGCGGGCCACGCTATCGTTGATTAGCCTACCAAGAAGTTTCCTTAATAGATCGATTCTTTCCTATCTAAGGATACCACCGTATGGTTACATGATTTACTACGATCGTATGCAGGCTTCACATCGCAATTTATGACGTTCTTTTGAATTTTCACGAAACTACGATGACTATCAGTTAGCAGCACACTTACCATCACAATGCCGCTAACATAACGGATTGCATTTCCTATTGAGGGCTCTCTAACTTTTCAGGAAGGTTTCGCGCTGTGGGTTAAGATCGGGTAACGCTTAACTGCTATACACCAATGATGACCGCTGAATCCAGCATCCTCCAGGTAAGGAATATAGGCTTACAGGATTCACAAATTTCACATTCTTAATGGTTTCTTGAAAATCTCTTCGATCAAAAGTGGGTGTTCTAGCCATGCTCATGATGACAAGCATTGTCCTAGCTATCATTTCCAGAACATTCTCTATTCAAAGACCTTTGTATTCCTAATGAGGATCTGATATTTCTGTTCGATACGTAGTCGTGCAGTACGCCAAAATGTCAAAAAATGGGAAAAATGACTTATTCCTATATTTCAACAGCATAAAACCATTCCGTAAGGAGCATGGCTCTGGATTTGGAGCCAATGAATCGTTTGTGCCAGATCTCTTGGACACTGTGCTTGCTTTCCATCTTACTTAATGCCGCCGCCAGTTCCTACTTACTGGGACAGACAGGCAGGCTCTCAAAACCGCAACAACCCGAGTAAATGTAAAACTGACATGGGTCCCTGGACACAGCGGTGTAGAGGGAAACGAAAGAGCGGATGAGCTAGCGAGAGCTGGATCAGCCGACCAAAATGCCACTAGAATAGACACAATTAAAGTGCCACTAGCAACGGTAAAAAGGGAACTAGACGAAATCCTCTGCAAAGAGACAGATACGGCTTGGAATGACAGGAACGACTGCAGGATAAGCCGAGCTCTTTGGCCTCACCCTAATAAAATGAGGGCAAAACAACTCATAGGGAAAAACCGAAATGGCGTTAGAACATTGGTGGCAGTATTAACGGGCCATAATCTTCTAGGTCAACACGCCAAACGGATGACACCTGCCGAGCTTGCGGCGAGGAGGAAGAAAGTACAGAACACTTCCTCCTAGACTGCCCGTAACTGTATTACCACCTTGCGGTCAGGAAGCTTAACTAGAAGATGTATTTTGGACACTCTGCTTCGTTGTCAATGCGAAACCTTCGATGACAGCTTCCATATCCCTTGTTTTCTCGCAGCTATAAGTAGTATCAAAAGTACTACGCAGAAGTTTATACCTATGACCGAACACGCTTAACTCCACACATTGATCACTTGTAGCTTTAAGGCCGGTTCACACACTAAGTTTTGCACAACCTTTTATATCTCGAGACAGAATAAAAACGTTGCAATTTCGAGCGTCCAGACGGTGCAGTCATATTTGTATTTTTCGCTCAGTCTTGTGTGATATCGTCATGGAGGAGGTTTACTGTGGTCAATCTTTCGTGCTGTGCTGTTTAAAGTTGGAACATCTCAGAAAAAAACGGGCGTTCAAAGTGGTTGCGGAAATAGCTTTTAAAAAGGCGGAATTTTTTTTCATATTAGAATATTGCGTGAACTACGTGGTGAACCTAATGATTGGCGGAACCACTTGAGAATGGACATGGAGACGTTTACTTCCTTATTGGAATTAGTGATGCCACATATCGTTAAAGAAAATACCTGTATGAGAACAGCGATATCACCACATGAAAGGCTAACAGCAACTTTAAGATGTTTGACAACTGGCAGAAGTTACAAGGACTTAGAATTCACAACAATTATATCAAAACAATCGTTTAGTGAAATCATTCCCGAAACATGTGAAGCTATCTTCAAGGTGCTGGAAAATGATTACGTGAAGGTAACCAATAGTGCTATTGTCTAAAAAGATTTATATTTATATGAACCTTATTAGCTTTATCATTCCACAACTGCTATTATGGTAAGAAATGGAAATGCATGCAAGTACTGCAGTTTGGTTTAAATTTTGACAAGTGGTTTGCAGCGGAAGAGTGGACAGGGGCTTGATGGGGGTGTGTCTGTTAATCTTGTTTACCTTGCTGTGTGATGATGCGTGAAACTGCAAGAATTTGACCAATATTTTCATACTCCTGACTGTGAGGTACTTGTTCTGGGACGTAGTTATGTGCCATAGGCTGTGACTGCTGTGAGAAGGAGTGGTATTGTGCAACTTGTGAAGAAAGAGTTTATGGCATTCTGAATTGATGGGGCGTATACTGTTGACGTTAATTCCATCCATCCATTACACCAAAATCATCTTGACGCTGGCTAGTCATGTCAACAATTCGGAAATTTCTGATAAGCCAACCCAACTCTGCTTCGAATAAAACGTCGAAAATTAGTTTCGGAGCGATTGCGTTTTGTGAACTTGGGACGTCTCTGAGTTTATTAGCCACATATTTTCCGAATACCTGACATGCATCCTCTGCATCATCATTCGGAACCCATTTTCTCTTACGAGTTGACGCTATGCGTCAAGACCTTCTTAAACAGTCTCTTCGAGAATTACTAACAAGGGAGTGAAGAATTTTCAATTACCACCTATCTAGGGCGAGGCTTGTTGTTGAAAACACGTTCGGCATTATGACTTCGCGATTTTGTATTTTCCTCACAAGCATTAATTTGAAGATGGACAACGTTGATACCATAGTTCTTGCGATACCATACTTGCAGCGTGGAGCAAGAAGCCACATTTTGAGCAACGCTATCGTGGTCAGCGATCATTTCTTACTTTAAAAATGACGGGTTTGTTCCTTGGAAAGATAAATTTATAACTTTAAACAATTGGAAAGATAATTGAATTGTACTTGTAATAGAACATATTACATAAAGTAATTTGTCTCTATTAATAAAGCATATTAACAAATTAACAAATTAAAATACCACAGAGATGGCTTGTAGATTTCGTCTTCTCCAGCCTCAGATCGAATCGATTTGTTAACTTTTGACAATTCTTTACGATAAACACTTCTCTTAGTATTAACTTTTTTTACAACTGTGTCGTGGTTGCATCGATTTCATTGAATTTTTCTGTTGATCTCTCATAAGCTTCCCCCTTTTTCTCCCTGATACTGTACTCCTTTGATTTAACACGCCGAATTCAGGAGAAACTTTCGTATAGTGCAATAAAATCGGTTAGAAACTCCCGAGAACATTGCCGAAAGTCAGACATCTTCGCGTGATTAGGAAAAACAGAGGAACAAAACGACTCGAAAAACGGAGCAAGCGTCCACATGCACCGACTTGTCTACACAGGCCATGGATATCAAAGCTCATTTGCTCAGTTTTCGCTGCAACTGTACCGTCAAAACTGCGCAGTTTTCCGATCCACATACAACGTTTTATTTGCAACGTATTGAACTGAGCAGACAAAAGATTGTGCAAAACGTAGTTTGTGGACCGGCCTTTAAATTGTACGTTGGCCAAGATTTCTAGGAAAAAGAATTACAAGCGACTTATCTTCAGCTTTTTCCTGAAATCGAGCTCGCATGCAGTAGCTGCCTTTCATATCGGGTAAGGAAACATTCGCCCTACTAGTTTGCTTTCTTTAGTTGTAGCAATCTTCTCTTTTTTTTTAAGCCTATTACTTGGTTCGACAACCCATCCCATTGCAGCCAGCCATAATGGCTCATCCGAATCAATCGGAAATTATTTGGTTCCGTAGCAATATGGTACCTACCATTTTGCTGCCATGTCGCTAAGCAATGAGTAGACCAATAAGAACCTTACTTAGTCCACTTTAATTCAAAAGCATCCTCTGCATTCAAATAAATACACAAATACACACCTGGGAAGTTCGACTGCCAAAATTTTCTAAATAACTTTCGAAGTATTAACGATAACAATAGGTTTGATCGTGATTTTAATTAACTATGCCTACTTTTTTCCAAACTTCACAAAACGGCATCTCAATGGACGCCAAACGAAGAAGTCACTGTAATATATTTTGAGGTTGAAACCACTTGTACTAGTTTGTAAAATTATAGAATGTGGATTATTGTAATAACATAATAAAAAAAAAATAATAATAAAAACGCATTTACAGATTAGTTTGTTTTTTCATTGTTCAAGAACTTTCTCAACGGTCAATCGAGTTATTATGTACAAGTCTTTGTGAAGATTTCCAACTGTTTAGAACAAGTATGTGTTCGGTGTCAAAAACGATACAACCTTTGAATATCTAAATGAAAAGCGTATGCAATATGTAGCGGCGCAACCACCTCTTGGTGAAATGAAATCCTTCGAAACTAGCACTTTCGTGTAGACTAACAGAAAATTTTTGGTGATAAGCAACGCTGATGGATAGGAACTCAATTCAAAAGAAATGAATATTGAGAATATTGAGAAATGAATAATTAAGGAAATTTGTTAAATTTGAAAGAAATATTTAAACATTCATTGATTTCATGTATATTCCGTAAGCTCATCATTTGTCAGGTTTGAAATTTTAATTTTTTTTCATTCCTATCATTCATTCGTGTCCTATCCAAAACCCACAAAGATTTATCTTAAAATTTATAGATTTATTCATTAAAAGTAGTTTCAAGCAGATCATTTCACGATATAATAAACGGAAACAATATCAGTCGACACATTAAAATTAGGTTGACATGCTAAATTTTATTCTAAAATTAAAATAATCACGAATATTTCGCGAATGAAGTCGATACCACTTCGCTCTCCTCTTCATCCAGAAAGTTATTCAAGAGTGTCATAACTTGTTCCTTGAACTTCCTTTGTCGCCGTGCAGACAGTCGTTCTATGTCTGGGATCAAGCTGTTGAAGAAATTCATGTGAGGATTGCATGGCATGATTCCATTTGTAGGCCTTGCTTTCAGCAAATCCACAATGTGATCAGTGGTCAGCTCATTTATTCGTTTTTCCGTATCACTTTCTTGCGATTGCACTGCACCTGGCGAAGCATTCAGCTCCGCATAGCGATGCCTGGTGAGAAAATCTTCGTTGGTGGTGTCGGAAGGAATCATGCTATCAAGCTCGGCTTTCGTTTGCAACTTCACATACTCCCTCATAAATGCCATTTCGTCGGCCAAATGCCACTTTTTCTTGTTTCGCGTTTTGTTCTTCCATTTCACCTTCTGGCGAAGGTAGCGAATGTAGGAGTTTCGTAGAATAGTCCATTTCGCCTTGCAAGCGATAACTGCAACGAGAACACATGTCAGACCAAATGCATCAGATTGAAATCAGATTCGTAGAATCGAAACATTAAATAGAAACGATAAACTACTTGCCGATATAAATAAAATTGATCAAATCATGCACAAACGTCGAATAGATTCATGGACATATGAATACTATAACCTTCACTTACCAGTCGTTCCCATTTCCTTGGCGATTAAGTTCCATGCCAGATCTTTGAGTGTCTTATTTGTAAAGTTTTCACCGTATATATCGTAAATTTCCGGATGTTGAGACACTAGGCCAACTAATTTTCTGTCATCCATTCCGGAAGCTACGTCTGTGTTTACATTTTTTCTGACAGCTTTGGAAATACAAAGCAAGTTCGCTCTTCTCATCAACTGTCAGCCACCAAAGAGAAATGAGTGAAAAAGTAAACAATCACTCGAGAAATGAAGAGAAATCATCATAGGCAAGAGAGTTACAAATTCAAGGATTATACCCCAGATGAATCATAGTGTGGATGTATATGTACAGCAGACTTGATAATCCGACAAACGTTTTGCATTACCGAATTTGTCGGATTATAGAGGGCTGACACCAACACCTTGTAACCCGAGAAAACAATACAAAGACCGACAAATTATGAAAATGGTGAAGTGAATTAGAAATCCTTTATGAAGCAACTAAATTTGAGTATATTTTTGCTTGGAAGAAGTTCTAAACATAGACAATAACATAATATCATAGAGAATATTGCATTAAAAATATAGCTGCAGTGTCCACGCAATGGATCTCGACGCTAAGTGACAAAAAAATCGTACGCCATCCTTGAAGACTGGTGTGAAATCTAACGGGAGTCACAAATAACAAAATCACGAACCTCCGAAACCCCAACCAAACATCACGATCTTCTATATGCACTGAAAGACGACAACGGTGTCCAGATTCATTCTTGTGAAACGAAAGTAGAGTTACTTGCTGATAAGTTCCACAATTTTCAAAATATCTCCCATAGAACGTGCAATAATATTACAAAAATAATGGTAAAACATTTAATGAACATACCAAATACTGAACTGATTAAAGAACTTAACAAATGGTAAATATTCTGGCTTCGACGGAATACCTACCTACACAGCTGGACATAATAATTGGTGTGAGTGCCAAAATTTGTAAAATGCAGAAAATATATTGTATAACATTTTTTTCGATCAAAGAATCAGTTTGCAAATGTGGTAGCACTGATTAGCAATGTAATAGGGTAATCCCCGCAATAAAACTACGAACTGTCAAATATTGCAGCTTATTAATTTGTTCACCCTTTAAATTGAGTTGGACAATAAAATAGGTGTGCATTGAAAGAAAGTTAAAATAAATAAATTTAAAGAGTTATTTAGTTGCAAAAGGTAAGATGTTGAGAAAGTTAAACGAAATGGATGTTTATTTACACTATTATAATGATATTAGGTGGGTCGTGGACGTCATTACAGTACAGAAGTGTGCAGAAGAGAAAAGACTTGTTCGTCAGCTCCGAAATGAAGGAAGGACCTACAAATTCATTGCCACATTAATGGGACGGTCCGAAAATTTCGTAACAAATGCTCTTAAACCGGAAAAGTCCATTGAAACGCGTGGGGCTCCTAAAACAAACCTCACCAGTGACCGACAATCATATCATTACACTAACTAAACGTGACCCATTCACATCACCCAGGACAATTGCAAGCGAAATTGGGAATGTTGTATCATCACGAACCGTTCGGCAACGGTTAGTAATTGCAAAACTACCAGGAAAGATTGCCCGAAAAATTCCTCTGCTTAGAACTACAAATTTGAAGAAGAGGAAAAAATTCGCACTGGTTCATAATACCTGGTGTGGACAACAGGGTGAAAAAAAAGTGGCGTAATATCCTCTGGAGTGATGAAACAAAGATAAATTTGTTTGGTAACGATGCGGAAAGAAATGTTCGCCTACCAAAAGGCAAGGAATTTCATGGCAGGTTTACAAAAAAAACAGTAAAACACGGAGGTGGCAGCTGGTATGGTATGGGGCTGCTTTTCTTGGCAAGGAGTAGGTCCCATACCTCGAATCGATGGAACAATGGATAGATTCGTGTACAAGGATTTGTTGCAGACTATAATGCTACCATACGCCGAAGAAAATATGCCGCTTTTATGGACTTTCCAACAAGATAATGATCATAAACATTCATCGCGATTGGTGAAAACATGGTTGCAAGAGCATAACGTAGACGTCCTTGAGTGGCCAAGTCAATCCCCAGACCTCAATCCCATTGAGAACCTCTGGGGTCAACTTAAAAGAGATGTTTCAAAGACGGTTTGCCAGAACAAAAACCAGTTAAGGGAAAATATTCAACGAGTTTGGTATAGTATCCCGTAGAAACTTGTCAGAAACTGATATCGTCTATGCCCAAAAGAATCGAAAAAGTCATCAAGAATAATGGCGGATATTCAGGGTATTAAATGCATTCTAAGTAATTCAGCATTAAATGGAACGACAACTAACGAAATTTGAATGTTAATTAATAACTTTATTGGGCACACCTATTATTCTGACCATTAAAAAATTGGTGTATTCCATGAATTAACGAAATATTAAGTTTTTTTTTTGTTTTGTGATTTATTTTTTATTCTGTATTACGACGATGAACTATGCTTGTATTGTATACTAACTAATTTTTTGAGGAATAAAAAAGATATATATGAAAATGCAACTTGTTTGTAAATATGAATGTTTACACCTATTATTTTGTCCAGCTGTGTATATAGCGACCAACAATTTACCGAAAAAAAGGAATTTTGTAAATTTGTCTCATGTTTAACGCCTGTCTGAAAACGATGAACTTTGAAATTCTGGACACACGCCAGCAAAACACCTACACTGAGACCTGGCAAAGATCCTCAAAATCCTTAAAGCTATTGGCCAATAAGCGTATTATCGCCACTTGGAAAACTTTTCGGGAAACGTATCTTGAAACGATCGACTTTCAGAAAACATTAACATCCACCCTAATTTTCAGTTTTCCTTCAGGCATGGATACACAACAACAAGCGTGCTACTACGTGTTTCCAAAGACAAGGTTAGCGTTGAATGCAAAACTGTTCGATGCCCACAAATCCTTTGATATTGTTCTGCATGATGGCCTACTTCATAAACCCAAAGAGTGCAGTGCCTCTTATATGTTGTACTCCGTATATTTTGTACTGCCCATGCATTGTCCTACAGAGCTATTGTACTGCATATATATTGTATTGCTTGTTAATTGCACAGTGTATGTACTGTAGTGCATATATGTTGTACTTCGTATGTATTGTACCGCGTATGAGTTGTACTGCGGACAATTGCACTGCGTACATTTTGTGCTACGGATGCACGGGGGTCAGTCAGAAAGAAAAGTTTAAGGGTGGCAGCGCTCCGCGTGGTGAAAATATAAACTAACGAAATTTTAGGAGTTTGTTCTTTCATCTATCCTAATCAATTTGATGCATTGCTGAGCCTGATAAGTCTACTTTTGTGTTTTTTGCACCTATTTAAAATGGAGATGCCGATGGAAGTAGCGTCCAAATGTGAACCGCGTAGTGTGATAGGTTCTTTAACCGCAAAAAAATTATCCGCTAGTGAAATTTATCGTCTGTTACGATGAGCAGTGTATGGGCCTTCAAATGGTTACGCGTTGGCAAACAGCGTACCTAAACGGAAGAAAAGAACTCCATGATGAACCGCGCCAAGGCAGACCAACGAGCGCAGTGTACAAGGGGAACGTTGCGCTTGTTAAACAGTTGATCGAGGAGGATTCCCAGTATACACTAGATGAGTTAGCCAAAAAGGTACGATCAAAAGCAATTACGAAAAACAATCAATAACAATCGGCCAGGTTTGTTGAGTCGCAAAGTGTGATTCACGATAATGCTCGTCCGCATTCTGCCTGTTTAACCCAATAAAAATTGGCCTCATTTAATTTGGTCGTTTTTGAGCATCCTCCTTATTCCCCTGACTTGGCCCCAAGGGATTGATTACATCACCGATGCAGTCACAGCATACTTTAGAAATTTGGACGCAAAACATTTCGACATCGGAATTACGAAATTAGTTTGTAGATACAAAAAAATGTAATGAGAGAGATGGCAACTTTGTGGAAAAATAAAAAAATGTCTGAACTTTTCGGAACTGGCCTTTTTTCTTTGTTTTGACCACTCTTTCCCCCCTGATTGGACCCTTAAACTTACTTTCTGACTGAACCTTGTATAATAATGTGTTTATATTGTATAGATTATGATTGAATTGCATATCTATTGCAATGCGTATGTGTTATACTGCCTACTTATTATTAAGCGTATTTAAATTATTACGTGTTTGGCCGCGTATGTTTTGCACGGTACTATATTGTACTACGTATGCTGGTTTTTCTTGTGATTTGTAAAGTGTATGTGTTGTACTGCGTATGTACTGTGTTTATATTGTAGTGCGTATGATTATATTGTGTATCTATGATACTGCATATGTTTTGTTCTCTGTACATTGCAATTGTATGTGCATATTGAACTGCGTATTTATGGTTATGCGTATGTATTCTATTTCATACATTATGTACTGCGCAAATATTGTACTGTGTACCATATTGTAGTGCGTTTATATTCTTCTGCATATGACCGACTTTTATTTGTATTATACTACGTATGTTCTGTACTGCGTGTTTTGTGTATTGCGTGTGTATTATTCTGTGTGTGTGTTGCTGTTTAAAATTGTAAGGTTTTGTAAGCGTCCGTTATAATTTGTTACAATCCGTAAAATTTGTTAAAATAATGTAAGTATTGTTCGATTTCGTCAGGCTCCCTTAAGTCTGTTTAAACGCATTTAGTTTCGCTAAAATTCATTAAGAGTAGAACTTCGTTAAGAGTCGTGAAATTTTACCAATTTTGGATGAGTGTCGTTAAGCTTCTTCAAAATTCACTAATTTTCGTTAGGTTCCGGTAAAGTTCATTTAGTTTCTTTAAAATTTGTTATTTTGCATTAGGTATCGATACTTTTCATAAAGTTTCGTTAAAATTTTTCGAAACTCATCAAACGACGTTACAATTCGTCAAATTCCGTTAAAATGCGTGAATTTCTATTAGATCCGTTAATTTTCGTTACATTTCACTAAAAATTCAGTTAATTTTTGTTGAAATTCTTTTGAAATTTTCTAATTTTTCTAATTAAAATTGAAGGATGTTATGTTACGTTTAAGTAAGATGAGTTAAAATTTGTTAAGTTCCGTAATATTTCGTTCTTTTTCGAAAAGTTTCGTTCAGATTCGATAACATTTCGATAAACTGCATTGTGTTATGTTAAGTTTAATTCCTTACAAACACTGCAGCCTAATCAGATGACACTCAATTTGTTCGGAAAACTCATCTTCGAGTCTTTTAAGCCGCCTGGAAATTTGAATGCTGGTTTTGATAAACAAGTTCACTCATCTCTTCTGTTACGGTCAAGTCTGGCCTTTACAATGCCCTCGAAAAATGCGCTAGTATCGGCACTAACGACATAGTACAACTCTGAGACACTAAATTCTCCCACCTACACTGCGGCATAGCGCCATTCCATGACTTTTATATCAAAATCGAATGGAAATCCTTATAAGTGCAAGAAATCCATTCTTAGAATGCAATCGTCAATAATCGAAAGGATGTAGCGCTGTTGTAGGAACAGTGAATCTCCTTATCTGACTTTCAATTCACCCAATTTATGTATGTGTGTATTTTCTATTCTAGCTGTTAATACTGAAAATATTATCCTGAAACCTTACTAACGATATTGTTCAAACAGTGTTTGGCCAGCTAATAATCCAGCTTTTAAGTATGGTTGGTAATCACTATTTGGGCTGTTGTTTTTAATTTTATTTCCATTTTCCAAGTCATCCTTCATCTTTCATTATCCTTTCAATTATCAAATAATTTATTTTAAACTACGTCACTTATTAAGTAGTTTTAAACTACTTCACTTACACAAATTCATTGCGGGTTTCACTACTCTTGTATCGCTTTTTCCGTTCCGGCAATCGACAACCTTTCCAAATAGCTCCCACAGTCTAGAATGGCTTATTGATTGCTTGTATTAGGTTTTTTTTTTTTTGTTTTATTTACTTATAATAAATGTTTGCTTTTGCGAGTTAACGAATTAACAAATACCGGAATCTAATAATACTGGTCTTGTTCAAATATTTAACTTAAGAGTATTAATTCGTTTACATATCGCTATAATTGTGCACTGGTTTGAGTTTACTGTCTGTCTTATATTTCACTATCAATCACAACCCCATTACGTAAAATCCGAACTTTCCATGTCTGTTTTTGATAGCGACTGTTCTACTCTGCCTTCTTTTGCCTATTGTATGCTTGAGTATAACCTTTAAAAACTTTCAATATTTGGTTATTCTCATTCAAACCCGTTCACGTAATCTTGAAAATTATTCATTCTCACTACTGGGCGATTCGGTCAATACTCTAGTATCAAAGTTTATCAAAATCCATGAAAAGTTTTTTCAAATTTCTCCACTCCCAACTCCTGTATAAAACTTTACTACTTCTTAACTCTTATTGTACTACTTCTGTTTGTTGCACGGTTACGAAGTTGAGAAATGCAAATAAAGGTTTCCAAGTAACAATTTTGAGGCCTGAATGAAATCTTTATAAGCAAAAACTGAAACCAAAGTGTGTTAAACTAAGTAACAAGAACCATGTATTAATTAATTTTTGAACTTTGTTTATTAAATGTTAGCTTAGAAAATACTTTACAACAATCCTTGCATTTCACGCATAAATTGCATGTACGCATCATCTTTTGTTGCGCCCGGATTCGATTCGATCTTCTTCGTTTCCAGAGTTGGTTTATTTGGTCGCGATAATTTTCTATTATCCTCTCGTCTTACCCGTAAAGCGGACGGCACAAAACGAGTAACATCGGCACTAAGATTCCTGAAAAGCATTTAAAACGAGTTATCGATTGTCAACTTGAAACGGATTTGTAATAATAACCTAATTTGTGGTTTGGCAGTAATTGTTGTCACTCCCTTAGAATCCTTTGCTGGTGCATTTGCTTGATTTTTCTGATGATGATGCATCAGCCGGTTGGGAGGAAGTCCGGGGGGTGGACCTGGAGGCATTCTTATACCTAATCGTGGCGGAAGTCCTCCCGGTGCTCCGGGCATACCTGGGCGTCCCGGTGGAGGGCCTTAATCAAAATTTAATATTAAAAAATGATAAAACTCAATAAACACGGGCACTGTGTTTACCTGGAGGCATTCGAATGGCCATACCGGGAATTCCCGGTCTCAGTGGAGGAGGTCTGAAAAGCATCGCAGGTGGCAGACCCATCGGTGGTGGCGGTGGTCCGCTAGGTAAAGTAAGAGTTGGAGGTGCCACAGGTGGTGCTGGAATCGGGGCCGGCGCTGGTGGAAGTGGTATCGATGGAGCAACGATCGTTTTAGTTGGCTGTTTTTCTTCGCTCTTGTCAGACGCATCACTGTCCGATTCATCATTAGATTCATCGTCTTCCTCGTCACTAGATGCATTGCTACTTTTGTCATCGTCCTCATTGTCATCGTCCTTCTCTTTTTTCTTTTGAACACTTTCCATTTCTTTCATAAACTCGTCAATATTTTGCCCCGAAATCGCTAACATTCGTTTTTGTAATGATGTTGGTTTGGCGACATCTTCCGAATCCGATAAACTTGATCGCCGCGATGGTGATCGTCTTTCGTCACTATCACGACGGCTCTTGCGGCGATCCTAAAGTTGGATAGATCGCATGAAAATTATGATGTATATTTTTATATTTCTTCTTACTTTTGACTCATCTGAAAATCTTATTGATCTAGTTTTCTTCGACGTCGTTGGTTCATCCTCTTCCGCGTCAGTGTCTAGATCGCTCATATCGTGGAGATCAGGCGGCGGTCCAGGTGGACAACCAGGTGGTTCCTTTTTCTTTGTTTCTGGTGGTTTTTCTTCTGGTTTAGGTATCTATTGATCAATAAGAGAAACAAATGTAACACGAGAAAAATCAAATGCATGTTGAAAAAATCAGGAAAAATACAATGTTTGATTACATTGTATTTTTCCTGATAAAAAAGGAAATCAAAGTTTGTCGATTTATTAGCTCATAGCGAGCGAGTGACACCGTATTCGCACCTAGCATTCGTTTGATAAGGGGTTAAAAACGTTTTTCAAGCTGCAATAAATGTTCCATACGAGGAAATATTTTCCGTTTTCATCGAAACGAATATTCTTTCTGAAACCACCGCATGAGTCCACGCTAGTTGTTCTTTGTGTAGTGCTTCTAGATTTTCTAATTTTAGTTTAAGCCGCAGATAAAGAACTTGCTTGCGGATTAAAGGAAACGTCGCAGTAGAAAGACGAGGATGATTTCGAACAAATTCACCTTAGAAACCAAATGTTTTAATTTTCTCCTAAAAGTATTGACAGAATGTCGACAAAAGCAACTCGAATCATAGTTTGCATAGTGATCGTGAGGGGCCATAATAAAGGCAGTTGAAAATTTCCAGCATTGACAAAATCAAGTTTTAATTAACTTTATGTCTGAGCGCAAAGTTTACAGAAATAGACAAATAACTGTTGAGATACAGAATGAAAGAAAACTCATACAAACTCATACTGACAGTAAACTAAATCCATATCTACTATTTACCGAAAGAAAACTTGTTTTCCTCAAGAGCAAACAGATCCTGGCAACCGAATGGATAAAAAAGTTGAATTAGAGGCACATCGCTTTCTTTTTTTGGAAGGTTTCTATATAAAATTGGGATGCAATTCTTCTCCACCTCTGGATGCCTAATATTGAGGCACTACATCCATAAAATTCTCAAGCTTTGTGTAAACATGGCTAAAGACAATTCACGATACACTTTCCTGCACCAGCGCTACGTTATGAGTGCAAAGGCCAATTAAATTCTGGTATGCAACGAAAAAAGACGAGAAACCAAATAGTCTAAACTGGAGTTCTTAGCATCCTCCGAGTGACGGAGAATCCCCGAAGTTCCCGAACAGATTTAAAAGATATTTCAAATTCCTACATAGCAAAACTGGAAAAATTGAAATGGAAAAATCATATAATAAAAATAGGGTTAACGCCCAATCAGTTTAATAACCACCCTGATAATATCGATCTAATTTTTCCAGGCTCAATTGTAAGAAATGTTATAGGAGTGATGCAAAATTGAAGGCAAACTTAACCCACCCAAAATGTAGCCAACATACATAACTCTAAACTATGAACTATAGCCATATATTAGGTGTACAACTTTGCTTCCACTGTTTTTTTTTTTCGAAATTCGAGGCTTTATTATACATTAATGATTCAAAGTATTGTCCATCGCTGGCCACTACTTTCTCCCATCTTTCGGGCAGCGTACGAATCCCGCGTTGAAAAAACTGATCATCTTTTGAAGCGATCCACGAATCGATCCAATTGTTTACTTCTTCACAAGACCGGAAGTGCTGGTCAGCCAGGCCGTGTGCCATTGATCGAAACAAGTCATAATCCGAGGGAGCAAGGTCTGGAGAATACGGCGGGTGGGATAGCACTTCCCGTTCCAACGTTTCCAAGTATGTCTTGACCACTTTCGCAACATGAGGTCGAGCATTGTCATGCTGTAAAATCACTTTATCATGTCTCTGGTTGTATTGCGGCCGTTTGTCTTTCAATGCTCGACTCAAAAGCATTAATTGCGTTCGATAACGATCGCCTGTGATTGTTCCAGTTGATTTTAACAAATTATAACATACTACGCCGAACTGGTCCCACCAAATACTGAGCATGAATCATTCCCATGAGTTTTAGACATTTTGAAATGGCTTTTTGCGTCACTCCCAATGACCCTGCCAATTCCTGTTGCTTTTGACACGAGTCTTGATCAAGTAATGCCTCCAATTCTGCATCTTCGAAAACCTTCTCTCTTCCACCGCCATGCTGGTCTTCGACGTCAAAATCACCGTTCTTGAAGCGTTGAAACCACTCTCGGCACGTTTTTTCACTAATAGCGGCCTCACCATAGAGCATTTGATGAGCCTCAGCCGCAGATTTCTTCATATTGAAGCAGAAAATTAAAACCTCCCGCAAATGACGAGAATTTGGCTCGTAAACTGACATGTTTCTGTTTGTTTCTTGTACTACGAAAATGAATTTTAAATTTAAGGAGACGTGTTAAGAATAGTCATAAATTTCAAATTGTATAATCGGCCCTTAAGGAAGCTTATGTAAACAGGCCTTTACTTCTAAGCTGTCAAGCAAGTAGTTAGTAGCCTCTCAGTGCTCATCGCCACATTATATAGTATTAAAATGAACTTTATATCGTTATTTGTGAAATATATATTATTATAGAAAAAAGAAAAATCTTAACAATAATAATTTTAGTCGCGTCCCTTAGTACTTGATTTTTGCTGAGTGCGTTGGCATCTTTGCGTACCTAGGAAGTTCATATTGTCGAGTTGCGTTCCCATTTGTTTGCACGGCTGGGCTATCCAGATGATCTCTTCAGTGGTGACCTCCGCGGGAATGTCTCTGATTACACTAAATCGGTGCATAATATTTCCTGGGATGGAGGCGCTCAGATCTAGGAGATTTAACTTTGTTTTTTCAATTACCGAGTCCAAGAGGACTTTTAATATATTGTAGCCAGATTTTCACGTCATTGATGCCTTTTAGTTGAATATATTTATCCAGTAGGAAGAACTTCATTTATGTCAGCTTCATCCTCTCATTACTCTGATAAAGTCCATTCATAATTACTGGGAAAACTGTATCCACCAAGTCTACTGGGTATTCGTTTACTCTCTGTGCTTGATTAGCTCTATTATTACTCAGGGCATGTATTGTGCGTCGGTAGCGCTTACACGCTCCCCATCCGATTGCGAAAACTTTTCCTTTTCCTTTTGCTTAGCTTTTTCCTGTCACGTTCTATCACTTTTCTTTATTTCTGAATACTTTGTGCGTCCATTTTTTGAGCGTCACCGGAATTCGGTGGCCCTACCTACAATGGCTTCCCGTTTCGGTCTACTACTCAACGCTCACTTTAAATGTACCAAAATCAAAAACAAGAAAAGTCTGGAGTACTTTCGCTTTAACACCTGGTGTATAAATTCTAACAAGAATGAGCATGTATTTATGCAAGGAAATTCACTTTACCGAGCTCACCTCACTTTTTAAAATGTCACTACAGAAGGAAAACATTCACAATGTCGTCTATCGACCGCTGTCCGAAGCTGTGGTGGCAATACAAATAGGCTACAATTTTTTGACAAAAAACCACACTGAGCTTGGGATGAGGAAGCAACAAGTAGAGAACACTTCCGTATGCATTATGAAGTCTAGCTAAAAACGCCGCACTTAGCTGTGGATTTTTTCTAAAATGAAGAACTGGAAAATTAGGCGACAACCGAGCAAGGTGACGTCCTTGTTTCTACAGCACGACAGTGTATCGGAATATGTTAACAAGAGCACCATATAAAAACGCGAAGCAGCTAGGGGCCGATGCTGGCCTACGATTTTCCTAAAGTGGACCCCATCAATGAATACTCATAATGCCTTTAAAAATATAAAATTAACAATTTCCCTGCCAACAGCTTAATGTAACCCCAGAAATCGCTGTTTCAAGACAATGAAACCAATTCAACATTCGAACGTAAATCTCCAGTCTTTTTTCCAACAACAATGAACTGTCCCGTCTTCGAACTTCGAAGTGTTGGAAATAAGAAAGTAATCTGCAGCTTACAAGAATTCGATATTAGAACATTTTTCGAAATTTACTTACAACTGAAAGTTTCTCTGCTGGTTTTTTGAGTATACTAGGAGGCTGGCCAGGTATAAAAGGCGGGACGGGCAAAGCAGCTGGTATGGGAATTCGTCCCGGAATAGCAAACTGAGCCCCTGGTCCTGTTGGTAATTGTGGGAGTGGAATCTCATCTACTTGAACTGTCTGTGCGTGTCGCACACTTTCATAGTACTGTTGCTTTTTAAGCCTCCTCTTCTCATACTCGTTCTCCTTTCGTTTCAAGTCTGCCCACAACTCCGGATCTTCATTGTGCTAAAATGAACAACAAAATTTTCTGCTCTTTGAATTGATCAACCGTAATGGATGGTAAAATGCTCACATAAAGCCGCATCACGCGATCGAATGTTTCTTTTAACTTTTTACGCTTTTCCCGAAGGACTTTTTCATTTAATGGTGACGGTTGCATTACATTGTACTCTGGAAACAAGATACAGTTAGTATGGAGCATATATAAGCGCTGAAAAAGGCGCAAACACAGAATGCGGCATTCAATGCCACTTACCCATCTCATCGATCTTTTCCATTTCTTCAAGAATTTGTGCTGGATCTTTGCCTTTAAGTACTGCTGCTCGGACCATCTGACGTTGCTTTTTGTTTTTCTTCAGCTCCTTCTTTCGAGCCTCCTTCCCTGGTTTCGAAATGAAATATTTTCCCAGCAAAATTAAAATAAACTTTTTTCAGTGCGCGCGAGTAAGCCCGCGAATCAATATTTTCAATACTTACGGGCTTGGTCCGTGGGGTTCATATATTTACCACTTTTCGTGGTATTAATTGAACGTCGCCCCATGCTTGCGATTCCCTGCTTGCCGGCAAAGTTCCAAACTCAAAATATATCCTCGATAGGCAGCCGAAAAACAAAATTTCGCATGCCGACTGACAGTTGACAATCCAATTGTCAAAAATTACGATAAGTGATTCCTTTGACAGCAATTGAATTGGAATATTTTATCTATTATACATTTTTGTTTCTAGAGTTTTTAATCATTTATTTACGAATCATTCATTTTTAAACTTGTCTTAACTTAGGATAAAAACTTTAAGCTTAAGATCATTTGTATTTTAAATGTTGCGACGAAAGTATTAGTCTGTAGTTACAAGAAATGTCATCTTATGCTCAAACCCATATCATCCGACTGCATGGTTGCTTAACCTGATCATCCACCGTTTACATGGACGCGATTTGAAGTTTTCTGTTGACAAATTCTGATTTATTTAGGACTCCGTTTTTCATCCTAACATCGTTTTAACCATCCCCATCATCCCATGCAATGGATCCGAACTTTCGTCTAATCAAGCTAGTTGATCCAAGTAGAAGTTCTAGCAAGATCAAAGACAGTATGCGTACCTACAATATAAAATTTAAAGTTGAACTAACATCCAAAATTTGTTGTAGGATTTGCGAAACTTACGCTTTCTTCCAATAAAAAGCAAGTAACAGAAACGGAACAACATGAAAAACAGCAAGAGATTTCTAGTACTGCACGATCGCATCCAAGTCGAAAATTATTTGATGACATTTTAACGGACGACGACTCGGATTTTGAAGCTGAAGAACTCAACCGAATATTTCGCAGTAAAACCACAACCAGATTTAGTGACAATGGGGCTAGAGAGGCCCAACAAAGTACCTCTGTGCGACGATCAAAAAGCTTTTCCGAGCGCTTACAAATGAGCGACTCGGACGAAACGAACTGTTCCAAGGAAGAAATCGCTTATGCCCAAAGGATCCAGTCGGAACCGATGGAGCCATTGCGGGTATCGGTAACGCAAGCCGATGAAAGAAAAACCTCATCGAAGCTTCTAACTAGTGATAGCGCCACTAAAACGTCTGATATTCCGCTACAACAAATCTCAAAAAGACTTAGTTCATTGGATATACAAGACAAAGCGATCGACTCGTCTAGAAATTCATCTGACCAACGACGAGAAGATGCGCAGCTAGAAAATATTTTAAAGCAACATTTCGAAATGAAAACGGAATTAGTGGAGGAAACGCCAATCAAGCCGAGGATGTCAATCCTGACGATAAGCAGCACAAGCACTAGTCCAGTGAGTCTGAGAGAATCTGACGATAATAGTGATGTTGTTATAATCTCAGAGTCAGATACGGACGACGCCAGTGATACCAGCTACCCGGTTTCAACAATAAAGAAAACCGAAGCTCCAAGCGAAATATCGACGACCATGCGTGATCGTTTGAACGCGTTTTTCGAAAATATTCCGCCCTTAGAGTCAAACGAAGGACCTGAACGGATATTTAAGGCGAATAAGACTCCCGAAGAGAGTGATGTTCGCTCAGGACAGATCGATGAAAGCTTACCAGAGGAATCGATAGAAATATGCGAGAGCTCAATTGAGAGTGAACGAAAATCATTGAAACAGGACAAAGTACTGGAAGATTCCCCTACAAAGAGAATTTTGCGTTCAGCTCAGAAAACTAAGAATCTGTACACATCTTCCCCCGAAAAGTCATGCCCATCGCCAGTGAAACCGCGGACACCGAAAAAAGCAGAAAGTGTGGAATATATTCAGAAACAAGCAACCCCGAAGAAGACAAAAACTCCGCGCAAAGTTGCAACAAAAGAGGATCCTGCCCCTTTCGCTGGTTCCCCTGGCAGACAAGCACTACGGGTAAATGAGCCTTCATCTACTAAAAGAACTGGCACACCCAAGAAAAAAGTAACTCCATCGGCTAAATTGCCTCAAACATCCCCAAGGAAGCCGCACACTCTGCGAAAAACTCCAACCCCGAAAGTTGGCAAGAGAGTCGAAACTCCAGTTGCAGAAGCAAACACGACCGAAGAGCGACACATTTCACAGGAGTCAAGTGCAAAACCCTCGTCATATTCCGTTCCACAATCATTTGATGCTGCGTCGAATGGCAGTCCTGAGTATCAGGTGGAAAGAATAAATATTTCAGCAACAATCAAAATTCGATTACAATTCAACGACGACCTGACGGCATCTGTTCAAACTACGCCGCTTACGAGTTCATCTACCACGCGCTTCCCACGTTTAACTGAGTCTGAATCGGCTCCAGACACTGAGGAGCAGGTCCATATGCCAGAAAATTTCAAACAACGCTCAGTCCGAGAACAAAACACTCTAACTTTCATTGACATCACAAAGAATAATATCGCAAGTGAATCATTTACAGCTGAGGAAGGGCATAGCACCCATCTGAATATATCTAACCCAGATAAAGAACCAGAAGACGACTTTGGAAAGGAAACAAATGATGACTCAGACAAAGAACCGAAAAATATTTCATTCAAACAACCTAAAGATGATTCTAGCAAAGAACCAGAAGAAGACTCCGCAAAGGAACGGGAAGAGTATCCGCCTGGAGACATTAAAACATCTTTACCGCATTTGCCAGCTCTTAGTACTCTGAGCTCGCCGAGAGAAAACTCGGATCCGCTCACACCAGAACCTTTAGAAGTCTATTCACCCGTCAAGGAGAGACCTTACACCGAAAATCGTCTGATAAATCAAAATGAATCCACTCCAACACCTGTTGAACTAGAAAATATTCAAATTTCACAAAAATCCGTTTCGCCCGATGATGTTGCACCGATAGAAATTGATCATACAGCGCAAAAACTTTTGGATCAAATTTACGGCGATGCGTGGAAGACTCCTGCTCTTGTTAAATCGATAAAGAAAGCTCAGCGGGCGAAAGAACCAACTGGTAAAGATGAGAGCATGATGGACTTTTCGAGATGTAAGTCAACTTAAGTAAGGAAATTGTTGAGAAATTATGAGTCTTAAGGATATTTACTTGTTTTCGTAGTTCATACAAACGTTCAATCTGATTTGGAATCGACACGTCTGCAAGACGCCAAAGATTCTGTTGAGAAAAAGTCTGAGCACAACTTCAAAATGCCACTAACCGAGCGAAAGTTGGCGAAAAAAGCGGAAATAGCTGAGAAGAAAGCAGCGACGGAACGAAAGCTTCCACGGCGTATCAAAGGTTGGTGTTAAATTTTTTTTGATTGACGTAGTAAAAGTTTCTAGTTCACATTTTTCCGCTCTTTGTTAACCTTACACTTATCTCAACTTATCATAGAAGTTTGCATCTTATGTGTGGCCACAAAATGCTTGAGTGTTATTGAAAGTGTCTTAGAAAGTCTTATTACTGACAATCTAAGGATTGTCATCAGATTGGAGGATGTTCAATATTCTTGATCCATCATTGTAGCCCACAAATTTGGCATCCGAACGGTTTCACACTTCTCGTCCGTTGATTCCGTTCAGGTTCGAGATGTTCCTACTGATTTTTGTCCCCAGGTCGTATTGTAAAAAGCTAGTTAGGTGCCCGACAGTTGTCCAAAGCCTGCAAGAGATCAACACGTGTTGATTTGAGTTTCCCCAGTTTTGTTATTTCGAAGACCTCGTCCTCGTCGAATATTTCCTAAAACTCATTATTGTATCAGTTTCGCCATTGGTGTTCATCTTGTTCTACCTCGGAAAATCTACTCAGGGCACTCATTAAGAAGGCCGGTTATATACAGGGTCTGTATTTTAAGTAATGAGAATAAATCCAGAAAACAAAATTTATTGCAGATATCGCTACATTTCCCTAGTATTCTTCAAACTACACACATTCTACATTCTTCTACACACTTTCGGAGGCGTCCCATCCATGCTTCGTACGCTCTCTAGAAGTCTAAAACCGAAACATCCTTCAGAGCGCGCGTGCAAGCCGCTTTAACAGCATTCAGAGTCCCGTGGTAGCGTCGTTTGCGAGCGGTTTTCATTTGGGAAAGAGGAAATAGTCTGCTGGGGCAGTGTCTGGGCTGTACGGAGGTTGAGGAACCACTGTGACAGACTGTCCTTCAGGCAAAAATTCCCAGTAGACCCTTCTGGTCAACAACAAAAAAAAACAATCAGCCTTGCTTTGATGCTGGGCTTGAACATGCGAGTTTTTTTTGTCAGAGTGATGGCGGAGTGTGTCTTTATACGACCCCGAAACAAAGAATACGAATACGACCCCGAAACAAAGCGAAGCTCTGTCGGTTTGTTTCGGCGTCGTATTCGAAGAACCAAGTTTAGTCCCCGGTAATGCCGTCGAATAACTGAGGGTCCTCTTCAACGCGTTCCGAAAGATTTTTCGAAATGGCTTCACGGTTTTGCTTTTGCTCTTCCGTCAAAACTTTCAGAACAAGCGTGGCGCAAATCTTCCTCATCCCAAGATCCTCGCTGATAATTTTGTGCACCACCATTTTATCAGTTCCAAGGTTATCCGCAGTCTTGCGAACACTTAAACGCCGGTCAGAGCTCAGTAGAACCCGGACATGTTGTTCGTTGTCTCCAGTTCTTGAGGGCGACGGGCGACCTGCGCGCGGTCCGTCCTCCATACTTTCCCGGCCTTCTTCAAATATTTTGTGCCACCTATAAACTTGAGCTTGTGATAAGCTTTCACTGCCGTACGCATGTCGAATCATTTCCAGCGTCGATGCGCCTGATTTTCCGAGGCGAACACAACATTTAATTGCGTAACGCTGCTCCGTAGTTCACCGCATTTTGAGCTTGCACACACTTTTTTGAAGGCGTCGCGAGCGATCATCCCTCAACGTAAGCCAGCAGGCGACTACTGCTTGTGCCGTGTTCAATGGTAAATCCCCACTACTCGCTCCGCCCGGTCCAATCGCGTTTTGACGCAAAATCGCGTCAGGACAAACATATCCTCATTACTTGAAATTGATGCCATAACGCAGGACGTATCATTGATTCGTAGAACTCCTTCTGGAAGATCTTCTCCGTATGTAGCCGGATTTCGTTGTCACAATAACTACATTGCTGAGCAGAATTCTCCGTTAAATCGCTACAATTTCTTTCTCGTTTTTTGTCAACTGTGTATCGAGGTATAAAACTTTGCCTACCTGTTGTAATTCGTCTATAGATTCTTTTGCGAAGGTCAGTTTTTTGTTTGATCATCATTTTTGTTTCGTTTTTAATATCTGGTTGATCAGATTTGGTGAAAAAGATCGCAACATTGTAATGACAGCCGTGCGTGTGGCGTCAATTAGAAGCTCCCTAATGACCCTGATGACCGGAATTGAACTTATTTTAACCTTTGGCTTTATACTCTGATATTCTTGCTAGAAGTCAATGAATCACAACTTACCCATAAATTAGCCAAATCTTGCTCTCAGAACCCACGTTACCACTGGCAGCAATATTTTACAGTGTTACTGCTAGATGTTGACGAAACATGCCAAATAAAGGACAGCTTGCTTCTTTTACTGAATGTTTAACGCTGAATGATTACGACCAATACGCTATCACTTAACATTACCAGCGTTTACGCAATCATATCCGTCATAGCATTTGATTATTTGCTTGGTTACTATTTACCCAGCAAAAAATCAATGCTCATATGTATAACAATATCTACCCTAAAGTCGAATTCACTATAGAGACAGAAACAAAGAAAGGACTCTACTATATGGATCTAATTATACGGAAAGAAAGAACAAAAATACAATAATCCAACTGCAACGGACGCATCATCGAACTAAGCCGGACACCATTAACTACTAGCGTACAAATCAACGTTACAGAGACTTAACTACAGCCTGTTAATTCCAGAAACTACTTCAACGATTTATATTACTCCTTCAAGTTATATTATATATAACGGACCATTATAATGTACGAATGTTGTCAACAGCGCTATCAAAAGACCGATCGCCCAGTGAAGAAGAGAAATAACAGACACACAGGCAACGCACACAACACACCCTACATTGAAAAGGAGTCCTGCAAATCGACAAACTGTCGAGAAATACTAGTTACAAACCTCGTCCAAAACAACATCAGAATTGAACTAATCGCGAATGCAAACGGACCTTAAACTGAGCAAATGATGATGGTGGCAACTATTAACTGGCATTTAGGACTAGGATATGGTTGTTAACGAACAAGAACGAAACGAAAACATAACCAAGTATAAGAAATACACTCAAAAAAACCCAACTCAATAGACAAACGTACATCAAAACAGATACACAGCAAAACTAAACAACACACCTTCATAATTACACACAATCTCCAAGAGTAGACTTTTTGGAAATAGAAAAATATACGGCAAATACCTCATCGAGCAACTGAAGACCAACTCCGATATATTTTCAGTCCAAAACTCGATTCTTATTAGAGAAAGAAACTGTACACATTGTTGTTGAGATTCCGAAAAGCACACTGCAGCTGATAAATATTTCCCTAAATGGATAAAATGTTCACACGGGTTTGAAATCAGTGGGAAAAAAACAATTCATTCGAAGAAGTTTATTTTCGTTCATTCAATTATTCTCCCACTCTGTAAAAACAAATACTAATGACGGTCACCGGCAAGATTAGCTCCGAAGAAAATAGCTAGCCTAGCAACAAAAAGTTCCCGCCTCCTACGTTGAATTCAAAAACAACTTCAACATAAGCAACCTTTTATATAAACAAGGGTCAGCCATTGAATCCCATCTACCGAAATTGAAAAATTCTCTAAGAACCTGCAATCAAATTACTTTAAAAAAAACCTCAGTTCCAGCACAAGTACCCGTTAAAAGACCTTGCCATAAACCAATATATGGTAGAAACAAACCAGTTTCCGAAGAGAATTAAGGCGCATTCCTCAAAATAAGGATACAGAAACTCATCAAGTACAAACAGAACCTAGCATCTATAAACATTTACGGTCTAGTTATCATTCACTACATGAAAATAATTACGTTTGCAAAGCAAGACTTCGTAATTATGACAGCAAATGCATCAGTACAAAAGAGAAACTTGCAAAAGATAAAGTAAAATGATCATAACTTTCAATTTATTGACATGGAACCGGAAATATCTCAACCCTTGCATTGTCTCATCCCAAGATCTAAACGAAAACGGCAACTCGAGAAACGCAAACGCCGAAAACTTCAGTAACGAAAATTGAGTTCCTTGGAATATTAAAACTCAACAAGAACGCAACAACGGAACCAAAAAAAAATTTAATAAAATATACAAAACCATGAAGAACTTCGCAATGAAAAAACCTCAATCATAAATGCGTTCCAGAAAACAACGTCATATTCAAAACTATGTTAAATCGTAAATCTAATATCAGTCAAGAGCGAAATGTATATGCAGAATGCCTGTTGCCAGTGTATGCCAGGTCGAAGAAATGCACCTTGAAAAAATACAACGTCAAGACGTTCCAAAGCCCTGGCAAAGTTGAATAAATGCGGTCCCGAAACTGTTGAGTAGCAGCTACCCAAACAAACTGTTTAGCAGCAGCTTTTCAAACAAGCTGTGACGTAGAAGCTACTCAAAACAGTACCGAATAGCAGCTACTCATAAAAACGGTTCGGTAGCCGCTACTCAAGCCACTGAGTAGCAGCTACTCAAACAAACTGTTGAGTAGCTAATAGTAGTACGAATAAATTACCTAACTAATAGTAAGAATGTATTGCCTAAACACTACAAGAAAGACTAACGAAATCCGAATATGAAATACACAAAGGTTCCTGTAGCCAAATGCATTGCCAAACACATCCCATACAACTACACTAAATACACAAATAAAATTTACTGGACAACACAACAGAAAGTAATTTTGACCATAAAATCAGAAATATCGGCGCGCAGCCATGATAGTGGAAATACCTAGCACTTGGACTATTTCAGAATCAAATAATTCACTTTTGTCGCAACAGAACCAATTCACAATAACAATCGTGATATCGTACATTGTGCATAATAAACATAATTGTGAATAACATACATAATTGCAAAACATACAAAATTGCTCAACAGTTTTTTTGAGTAGGTGATACCCAACAGTTTGTTTGAGTAGCTGTTATTCGACATTATGTTTGAATTGCTGCTACTCAACAGTTTTTTTTTGGGTAGCATCTATTCGAAAGTTAGTTTGAGTAGGTGCTTTTCGACAGTTTGTTTGAATAGTTGCTAGTTTACAGTTTGTTGGAGCCGCACACTTTGATTGAGTGGGTACTTTTTATAGGTGGTTGAGTAGCTTCTGTTGTAAAGTTTGACCGAGCAGCTGCTATATAGGTAACTGTAGAAACTGCTATTGTGAATTGCTTAAATGACTGCTATTGTGCACTGATTGAGTGGCACTCAATTGTAAATTGTTTAAGCAATTCCTTTTGTGAATTGATCAACTGGATCGCTTCGATAGCTTAAGATGTATGTTACAATTATGTTTGTTATGCCCAATGTATGATATCACAATTGTTATTGTGAATTGATTCTGTTTGCGACAAATTTGAATTATTTTTTGGTTGAGATATAGTCCAAGTGCTAGGTATTTCCACCATGATGGCTGAGCAAAATTGTTTTCTGTTATATTGTCCAACAAATTTTATTTGTGCTATTTAGTGTAGTTGTATGAAGGCCGAAATACAATAGTGCGAGACGCCGATACGAGAGCGCGAGGAAAGTCTCGCAGCAAATGTCAAGCAGTTTTCGTAACATGCATTTGTATGCGACATCGTACAATGATTGCGAGGCGGGAAATATTCGGAAAAACGAAAATTCCTCGCAACGATGTGCGTGACGTTTGTCAAACGCAATATGGCGCTTAAATGAAATTTTAAATGCAAACATTGGTTATTATGAATGAATTTTGAATGAAAATTTCGTGCATCCTAGTTAAGACTTTTATTTACTAAACGAAGGAACATTCCAAATTCAAAACTTTTAAGAATCAACAATTTCCAGCAAATTTCATTTAAAATGTCACCAATTTGACATTTGTCATATGAACATTAATGTTCCCCGCATCGCGTGCATTGTAAATTGCTCCCGCATCGCCGTCACGCAGTATTGTATTTCTGTTTTGAGATGTGTCTTACCATGCATGTGGCTACAGGAAGCTTTGTATATTTCAGATTTCAGTTTCATTAGTCTTTCTTGAAGTATTTAGGCAATACATTCTTGATATCAGTTTGTTAATTTATTCGTTATTTTCCTCTTTCGTCTTCCATGTTTATGAGTTGATTGTTAAGTTATCCCGGAACTTGTTTCTCACTGTTCTCGTTCGTTCACGTGATATTATTTATGTACTTCGAACCCGGCATTCAGGTCGTTCATTTATTTGGTCCTCCAAGTTTTTCAGGTCCTGAGTGTGACTCCCAACTTTTTCCACGAGTATTACTGAGGTTGATTTCTTTTCCAACCTCGTTTTTCCCCATCCATGTTTATAAATATTGTTTGGAAATTGCGTATTGCTTGGATAGCTCTTGGTTGTTCGTTTGTAATATTTTCGGATATTTCAACAGTTTATGTCTGCGAACTATCTTGAAGTTAATTATTGGTCTCATTGGAGTGTTCGGCAAATGCAATTTTTGAAACGCGATCATTGATAGCGTGGAGTGGTTTGTGCGCAATGCATGAATCTTTTATTTTTAAGTCTTCTGTGTGGACTCCATCATCTTTGTTTGTTGTCACTATTTTCGGTATAAACATATCCCAGATTGCTACAAATAATTGCATCTATAAGTTATTTTTCTTGTGTACTCTGAATTTCTTACCCTCCCTATATTCGGCTCTCCTTGCTGATTGTTGAATGACGATGCGTTTCGGCTTCTAACGCTTCAGCTTGCACTGAGGAGTGGCAATAGGCAAAAAAGTGACTCTCTTTTGTTTTCTTTTTTTGGGTAGAGATATGCAGTAAGGTCACAGCGGATGTTTTCCAATTATTTCTAATGAAGGGTAAGTGTTTCAGATTACGGTTAGTCAGGGGTGTTAAGTTTAGGTCTTTTTGGTAGTTGCCTTCGTCGAATTCGTCTCGTTTTCGTTTTCTTATAAGCGTTCTATTAAGGACTGCGAATGTTATGTTATAGGTTATGTTATATAATAATTTGTCCATATGTTTTTCTGTGTTTCTGAATTTCTACTTCTTACAACGTGTCTAGTCTTCATCCTTTATTCAGTTTGTTTATTAGCCAACTCAGCGAATTGGCCATAAGGTTGAGCTCATGTGTAGATTTCTGGAGATGTTTTGTAAAGTTGAAATCGGTACTTTTGTGTGTGTATGGTCGTGCATGTTGTTTCTATCACGGCCATTTACCCTTTTTTCGCTACGTACATGATTCTACCACTATTATCGTTTGTTGATGTATAAGAATATAGTTTGTATTTTAGCTGAGATCTACAGTTCTAGGAATTTATTCGGTAGATCAACTTATCCATTTGGTAGATCAACTTATCAACTTATCTCATTTACAAGTTTTTTTTTAGGAAAACACGTTTTTTAAGGTGATGTTTTAGGAAAGTTTATAGGAGATTGAGCTCAGATTCGTGGAGTTGTGACTCGGGACAATAGATTGAAGAACAGAAGAGTTCGGTGTTTCGGGTTGCGATCCCAATTGTGATGGATTCGTTCCGCCAGGGTGGAAAGAGCTGGGTGGGTTTGAATTTCGAGTGGACGAGGATTGCAGTGCCGCCCGCACCGTGAAAGTCTCGCCGATCAATTCGGAAGAGGTTGAATGAGGGAAAGTGTGGCCTGTGCCGTGGTGAGGTTTTGGGGCTAGAGTTGCTTGTTGTTCTCGACGAGAAACTTTTTGTTGCCTCGAACTCTGCGGGCGTGTTAACAAGAATTTGGGTAGAGGAAGGGGTCGTTATTTGAGGAGGTATTTATTGGGGAATTTGCTCAAAAAGTTGTTTTCTATAGATTTAATAGTGTGGGAGGAAGTTTTGAAAGACTTACCTTCTTGTCGGATTGTGCTGGTGACGGTTGTTGTTTGTTTCCGGCTGTAGCTATCGTTGTCGTAGTTCTGTCTGTTTGCAGCTGGGCTGCTGATGATGTTTTCACGTTGCTTGCTGTACGGGGCGCTTCGGGGGTAGCTTGTTTCGCTACCATCTGCTGCTTATTATTCAGTTTGTCCATAAGATCGTCTATTTTTTTCTTCAGTTCGCGATGCTCCTCCTCGAGTTGCTGCAATCTGGTGCCGGATTTTTTCACTGTTTCCATCTCCTCCTGTTCGTTGTAGTCGGCGTCGGGCTCCGTGTCGCACTCGCTGTCCGATGCCATTTCGCTCCGTCCGTACTGTCGTTTATCCGTTGATTCGCTTCTTGGTGATGACGCACCGCTGTTCGGCTTCCTTACCTGCTCCGTGGCTGGCACTCTGTCCACCATAATACTGTACCTGTGTGATATTTTCACACACACACTTTAACTATCTTCGCGTACCGATTCGGTCTTCACTTGATCGCCTAGCGATCGACTATGACTGTAAATCTATGCACTATTATGGTTGCTATTGTATATATATATATAATTCTGTGGCTATGAGTGTTGCTCTGCCGGTTAAAATGTAAGTTTTCTACGGGTAGGTATGTGCGTTTTACTGTATTCCTTAAAAGGAAACTGGAAAACGTTTTCCATATTTTCTATGCACGAATAATAAAGGTATGCAACGTAATTTAGCGTGTATGTATTGTTTCCCATTGAATGGAGGATAAAATGGAAAAATACTTGTTTTAACTTCTTTTTCCTGCTATCTTCTATATTTTCCGGATTGAAACCCTACCGAATCCATTTAACTGTCCCACCGTCATGTCCACAACATCAACTTATTATTATTATTATTATTATTATTATATTATTATTATTATTATTATTATTATTTTCTTCAATAACAAATAAGTAAACCATGGCAATAACTGTTCTACTACAGGTCGAGTGGCAACTCAACGCGCAAAAGTTATTTATGGCAGTGACACGTCAGACAGTGATTTTAATGCTTTCAGCGATGAATCTTGGAAGGCTGTCTCCTCAACTAGTTCATCGTCTAGTGCTGAAAATGATGACGATAAAAGCCGATATCCATCTATAAAAAGGAAAAATGGAAGGAAAGCCCAAAAGAAAAATGCGTCGAAGAACGAAGTCGTTTATTTGGATTTATCGAGTGATGTCATTAAAGTTCAAGAGGTAAACGAAAGTCCTTTTTCGAATAAAGACGAAGCATTCCAGAAACGCTTAGAAGAATTTCTGAATACATTCAAATGCCCCGATAAAAAAAAGCTTGAAGCAACACCGAAAAAGTAAACTAACGGATTTTTTCTGCTGAACTTTTCAATAATTTTATTTTACACAGTAACAAAATCAAGCGAAAATTATTCACGCCTCGATTTGGCGAGGAGGATGAAGCATCACCCGTTTTGACGGACAGAAAGGATTTGAAGCCTTTAGAAAATGATGTCGTAACCCTTACTGCCCCGCTCCCACCAATGTTTGAGCCGATCAACAAGCAGTTAGAATCTGTGAAAACGGGCAAACCGATATTTTCACTGAAAACTCCGAAAACACCCCGCACGATTTCAAAAAGTAAAACCATTTATTGTCTTGCATTTTGTCGCACTGATCTCATTTCATTCCATTAGAAAATAAAGAAAACCTGCCTTCATCAAGGAGCGAAACGCCTCGAAATGCAAGTAGTACCCCACATCGTGCAATTTCTAAACAGCGTGAGCATTTCGAGTCAGGGCTACTTAGTACTCCCAATGATACATACGGATTTTTACAATCGTTAGACGGTGACCCTAAACTTTTTTTGTCTTCTTGAGCTATAATTGTTAAATCCATAAATTTGATTGCAGTTAAAGTTTCAAAGGTGTTTTGTCATCCCGACGCATTAATCTATCGCGAAAACTACAAAACGAAAAAGGAGGAACTGGCTGAAAGACTGTATGGAATTTATAATGCAAACATATTTAATGATGAACTCGATGTCTCGCTCGTCTGGAACAAGAAATTATTAAACACAGCTGGAAGGTGTAGTTGTAGTACAAAGTATATATTTCCGGTGTTGCTAGTTATACCTGAACTTACTAAATTATGTTATATTAGATTAGGAAAGAGAGTTTGCCGTATAGAACTAAGTGACAAAGTGCTGACGAGTGCTGATCGTTTGAGGTGTACTCTAATTCACGAGCTGTGTCACGCTGCATCTTGGATTTTCAGCGCAGAACACGGTCATGGAGCAACGTGGAAAAAATGGTATGTTTTTGGGTTTTTTTTCCATGATAACAACCTTGCTGACTTTCAAATTTCACCCAGGGCGCGCAGAGCCAATGAAATATTTCCAGAACTTCCCAAAATCAAAGTATGCCACGACTATGACATCGACTATAAATATACATACAAATGCACTATGTGCAATGCAAAGTAAGTGAAGTTTATTTCAAAACCTTTTTTTTTATAATAGTGCAATAATCCTTTTGCAGAATATGCAATTTATTAACACTTTCTCAACTTTTGAATTTGATATTAATTGCAGGTCTCACGCTCACTCGAAATCGAAAAAAGTCGAAAACATACGTTGTGCATACTGTCACGGTGCAATTGAAATTTTCTTAAATAAGAAAGACAAAGATGGAAACGTTTTACCCACGCCTGTTCGTCAAGCCACTGGTTTTGCAAAATTCGTAAAAGAGAATTATAAGAAACATAAACGACCCGATCTCAAACATGCGGACGTGATGAAATTGTTAAGCAATGAATTCGCCCTGTTGAATGTGGATGGGAAGAATTGATGAGTTATATTTTTTATGTAAATCCATAATTTCTTAACTTTTATTTTTTGAGAAATATTTCAAAAGATGAATAATGACTGCCATTGGTAATGTGTAATGTATTTTTTAGGACAACATTTATAAGGAATAAATATCGCAAAAAATCAATAATTTTTTGTATTTATTTCGTTAGTCAATATTTTTTAACTTATTTTCGTTTCTAAGTTATCATGTGAATGCATGCAACTTCACGAAAACTTGTCACTGGTGTTGTGGGTGGTGCAGTAGGAAGTACTAATTTTCTGTGCAGCAGATGAGGGTGATATTAGAATTTGTGTTTCTGGTGTCGGAGCCTACCTAGCTTTGCGTGATTCTGACCAGATCGTGTTCGGGTGTATCTACTGCCTTGAAATGACGTGACAATCACGCCTCCCCGCCCAAATTTTGTAGCGAACTACTGCGCCACAACACATTAAAACGAAAACTTCAGTAAGCATTTACCAAACGAGCTTTCCATGTTTTCTAAAATAAGGAGCCGAACATTAATTTTCCTTCATATAGGCTTAATGAAAAAATATTGGTTTTTATTGGTTCAAAGAACCTTTTTTGCCTGCCAAAAACGGTTTTTCTTTGCCCCGAGTTTTTCTAAACTTTGTCATCACATTCTTTTATGAGGTCCGCGTGGTGTGCATCGCCGGACAGTCAGGTAATTCCAACAAAAATTATTTTTATTTAGGTACATCCGAGTTAGAATTGATCAACGAAACGTTTTGTTGTGCGACCTTTAATTTCTTTCTTGTTGAGTGAAACACGAAGTTTAAAAACTAAACTATTTTACATAGACTGTAAGTTTTAACACATGAATTCATTGATTTCATTGTCCGATTCACTAGTTACTGGTTACTTATCGTCACTAGTTACGATTCACTAGAGCTGACTTATTGTCAACACGTCTGTTTCCCGCTAACTGTCACGGTTCAACGCGACAAGTTGTCGTTCTTTTATCTGCGTTCCGAATCGTCCTTCGGATCGAATACACACCGATTGACTCACTCGCGGACTGTCCATCGCATCCATTGATTTATTAACTGAATGTTGCTCCGCCCTATTGCTGGTAAATATTAGATCGAAAGAAGGACCTCATCCGTTCGAGAATGTTCTTTTTACGTTCAATCAATGCTTTGTTATTTCATATTTCTTTTTGAAATTCGTTCATTGATCTTCAAGAAATAACTGGCATATACTACCGAGCATGTTTTTAATGCACGTTTTTATTACTTCTATTGGCTTCATGTTTGCTGGGATGTCAAAGTGTCGCTAGGCTTGAACGTCCATTATAATAACTTGATTGGTTGTCCGCTCACTTCATCCGCTGCTAACATATTTTGTTGGACCTGTTATTATGCGTTTCTGCCTGATGGCCGTATAGGTTATGCATATTGAGTTTAGGCCTGTTGGTTGCATTTAACGTGAGCTGTATATGATGGTGGATTCTAATGGTGGTTAGATACAAGGTTGACGCTGTTTGTTCCAAGATTCATAACTACCAGTATAATGTAGTACGGCTAAACGCGCCGCCTTTTGCTCTGAGAGCTAATAAGCCAACTTCAGCAGAGTCGGTCCATGTCGAAAACATGTTGAGCTCGGCTTGGGACCTTAGTTAAAAACATTGAACGGTCCGTCAGAATCTGGAACGAACGGAATATGAAGAAAATTTTTTTTTCGATATCCGATGGTATCGAATAATAGCATGTTCTTGCATAACGAAGTATGGTCTTGTAGCCCGGAAAATCCTTTGACTGTTGTTACTGTTTCTGGACATCGAACCCGGCTTACATTACAAAAAAAGCAAGTTCTTGTCTTATGCTTCCATAGTCTTCATAGTATAAGCTTCAAACTAGCGAGTAAATCTGTCCACAGACTTGAGGCAGTATCGATAACTTAATAGTATAACAGACAGTGTCGCTGAAAGCATGTCAAATCTAGCTATTTCTTGTGATATGCTGGCCATTGGTCATGTTACAAAGCGTAGAACTTTTAAGTGCTGGTAAACCTTACACATCTCAGGCCAATTTCAATAATTTTATTTTCAAGGAAAGCCAGACAAAACTTCAGCTTCCTTGTTCAATCGTAGCCTTTGCTCCTGAATATGAAGATCAGTGTCTAAACTTCAGTACTGCCAAACTGTATGTGGAGGCATGTCATAGCATTCTTTCGTACCAGTTCCTGGTATCTTGAATTTCCTGAGGTACAGATTCGAATTTAGCAGCAAAAATTGTTGAATTTCTTTGTTCTTTGCTAGTGAATTCTATAGTTCCTCGTTGTTTCGCATTATTCTATTCGGAAAAGTGAGTTAATCAGAGAATTGTTATTGTTTATTGTGAGTTTATTGTAAAAATTGTTAGTGGTGAGTTCGCTGATAAGTGGCATGTTTCGCGTGGTAAAACCTATCCATTTTTTCTTCGAAAGCGAATGCCAACGGTTTCGGGTAGTTGAAAAAACAAAAGCCACTCACCTCCAGTATATGTCTAGGGAACTTCATGTTTTGAAAAAAAGCCAATAGTTTCCAATCGACAGTGCTGAGATTTTGTCTGGCGGTTCGGATCCACTGTCGCCCAGACGCCCTCAGACGGTCAACTTATTGTTGCTAACATTCGCCGATCAGTTCTGTTGCGTTCATACTCTTGGCAGACAATAAGTTAATATATGATATTATCTTTTATACTTCTAAACTGATGGTGTGAAGAAAGAAAAAAAAAATTGTGATCAAAAGAGTGGTCCTTTCAACGTCCTGAGTTTTCTCATTTAAATTTATTAGTGGACTTCACGTTCTGCTTGTGTTTTCCTATGTACCTGCAGGTTTTAAAATTTATTTAAGAATGGATAGTGCAACTTTTGATGATTTGTTTGATAAAGTACGACCGTTCATTGAAAAGGACACTATCATGGGATGTTTAATTATTGCAAATGAACGGCTGTCGGCAACACTACGATTTTACGTGAGTGGCAACTCACTAACTCATCGACGTGTTCAAATGACGACTGACAGCCTTTCATTGACGAGGCAATTGTGATTGAAAATTGCAGTATAACATTCATAGGAATAGGACAAAAAGAGGCCAAAATTTTCGTCTGAACTTACCAAAATTTGCGGATATTAACCCAAATTCACCAATATTTACTTAAATAAGTAGGTCATAGGTAGTATAAATGAATGGAAAATAATTTCGTCATCTGATTGTAGTCCAAAAAATAGTCATAAACATTACAATATTTACTTGCTATAATTCAAGTACATGTTTTGTTTTGATTCGCATTTCAATATTCAAACACTCGTAAACAATTTACGTTCCTTACGCCAATAAAATTACAAAAAATTGTCATCACATTAAGTACCACATCTTTAACAAATTTGTGCGGCCCGTGGACACAGGAGAATCGTCTTAATGAGAGTGTTAACTCTACACAAACATCATTTTCCGAAGAAAAAGATGTTATGAGAAATGAACAGTGAAATGAACAGTGAAAATTTTAAGCTCCGCCCATTCCATATCATTTTGACAGATTCTCGACTTCGGATTTAATTTGCTCGAGTCGAATGAACATTGGGAAATTGCAAGCTTAAGCTGATATTAAGACTACACTAAGCTAATCAAATGTGTTCAAATCAATAATTTCGTTGTTAATGTCATTAATGGGCATATCCTTTTGCTTAATAAAAATAAGAAATACTCAATACTCGTATAAGCGTTTTCACATTTTCAATTATCGTTGACTAAATAAAGTGCATGATTCAGCGACCGATTTTATAATAATTTCAACTTACAAGTAATATGTGCGATCATCCCTTTACAGAAATTGCATTTCTAACTGTAATGCTATTTCACTGTCAAATTTAAAACCGAAGGTAGCCGAGGATTTTGGATGTTGTAAATATTGATATTATTTTTACATTTCATGAATGAAAATGTTTTTGATTTGCAAATTATATGCTCTTGTGTCTCTAGTGACTTATGAATATAGTTTCCAGTTTTTTTTTCGTATGAATGGAAAGTATTCTCAATATTTAGTGTATGTGCTTCTAATCGCGTGGGAAACATTGAAATTTCTATAGAATATAGGATATAATGTTGAACGGCAGGAACTATTGGAACCGAACATTTAAACAGCTGATGAGAGGGAAAAAAGATAATCTTAAAACTTGGGACGCTCACGTACGCTCATGTACACGGGTGGAGCCTCTCCATATGTTATACCTCTTCGGATTCTAAACTTTGACCGCGTAGTAAAATTGTCAAGCGCTGGTACTTCCGACTTTGAACGATCGCTGGTACTACCGAGCTAGTGTTTGGGGCTAAATATCCCTCTGTGTGACGTATGGATCATTCTCATATCTATTCGTTTCTTCGAAAAGACATCAACCGGAGTGTTCATGCTTCATCCTTTCATATAAACATTCCTGGAGCGTCCAAAAGAATAATAAAGCGCCGGACAATGATAAGATTCCTGTCCCTCACATTAAATATAGTGCCAGCAGTGTTCAGAAAGCTATCCACAAAATCATCCAGCGCATCTGGCACAACCAAACGAGTGGAACCAATCAATTATATTCCTTATCCTCAAAACAGGTAACAAGCTATATGCTTGTTACATTACATTTTATACATTCTTTTGTACGGCGTACAAAATAATTTCGAAGATCTTAGAATTTCAAATCAGACCATACGCTATTATTATTGGGGAGTATCAAGGTGCCTTTAGAGCTGGTATATCGACGATAGACGAATTCTATACTGTCATGCAGGTACTTTTTAAAGTCCTGGAAGTTAAACATAGACGTTTGCCAGATTTTCGTTGACTTTAAGCAAGCATACAACAGCATTGATCGTAACGTGCTGTTCTTGCTATGCTAGGGTTTGAAACATGGACCTTAACCCAAGCATCCGCAAATACATTGAACGCCTTTGAGCGACAGGTCCGCTGGCGGGCCTGTAACCTAATGGCTGGTAACCAATGGTGAAATTTTTGATGAGCCGGAGGTCTCAAAGATTGTAAGACTGCGGAATCGTGTTGACGAGCAAACGGTGCCCGCAAGAAAGAATTCGTTGACAGAACTGAAGGGCAGAGACCAGTGGGGAAACCGAGAAAACGCTGTTCTGACTTAAAGAGAAAGACAAAGAGAGTTTATCGTTGCCCAAATGTCAAAATTGGACGACGCGGACAATTGACCGAGACATTTTGAGGCGCTTGTTGTAGGAAGTGAAGACCCGAGAGCGGCTGTAGTGCTAAGAAGAAGAAAAAGAAATATTTGAGCTTGACATGATTGTTCGGCTATTCAAAAAATTAAAACCGAACCCACTGACTAATTTGTAATACAATACCATAAATTAATATTTACTAAATTCTGGAAAATACTTTAATCAATTCTAAGAAAATTTTTGGTTATGTTCAGTTTCAATCTTTATCCAATTCTTTAATAATTTCCAATAAAAATTCTGAATGAAAATTTCCTTAAAGTGTAGGAATTTATTTCATATCAATGACTCCTTTTAACTAAGGCTTTTATCATGCAAAATTTTTCTGTATTTATCAAGTACGATTGTCATTTTGTTAAACGTATTCTTGCATTGAACACTGAACAAACGTTTATATCACGGGTGGCATCTTCGTGTGGATTTCAACTTTTATCAGCTCCGTAAACGATGCTCTACATATGGACGAAAGAATGTTAAGTATTCACAAATATGCCGTCACAAACCATTTTAAGGAAAGACTTATTTTCTTGTGTCCATACGTTACAAATAAATGATCCCGACCCTTTGAAACAATCGAGCGACCAATATATCTCATAAATGACTTTGTATCGAACAGTAATCACCTTGTTCCAAGGAAATCGGAAGAGATCTGAAAAGATGTTAATATTCCACATACCTTCGAGTCTATCCTCGGATGGAATGTAGTTATCAACGAACCTGTCCATCAGGACCCAACAATCTGAGCTCTAGAGGAGAGAGAAAATTTAATTACCAAGTCAATAATTCAAATTTAATTAATTCTGGAGTTAGTTTTCCTTTTCTTTTTCTTGAGTACGTTGTCTTTCATGCTGACCGTGTTAACCAGTGAAGGTGGTGGATGATGGTAGAGATAGTTAACCAATATTTGTAACCGAGACTCAAGACTTTCTCACCATGCGGGTTTTTTTGCTGAAAATGTATAAGTGTGAGAGTGAGCAGGTTAAGATGGTGCTAATTTGTTGTCATTTGCAATTGTGTTTACAGTCGGGTGTTGAGTCGCATATGGGTAGGTATGTACCAGCATGGGACACATATTTGTACTAATTTTGCATGTTTGGAAATTGTATCACCCTTTTGAATTTTGTTTAAATTATTTTCAAATATTTCATTTATTTCAAAAATATACTTGATTTTATATTGTTTTGTAGAGGTAAATTTATTTATTTTTTAAAATGAGTCTTGAACTTGTTTTCCTCACAAACTGAACTATTTTTAAGGGGTTTTCACAATGCCCTTGGAGTAGATGTTTGTGTTAAAATGTTTGGGTTTGATTGATTGATTTTCTGTCGGGGATGGTGCACGTCAACCCTTACAGGTTTATTGTGCTCCCGCTTCCGGTGCGCCTAGAGCGCCTCAAACAGATCGATCCTTCTGAGAAAGTCCATGATCTCCTTCGGCATCAGGCGTCCCTATTCCTCCTCGACAGGGAAGCAGCTTCCTAAACTGTCGCTTCTCCTGCGGGACAGTGCGTCGCAGTGTGCCAGCAGATTTACTTTTGTCATCTCCGCAAGATTACAAAATCTGTACTCATCATTCACTGCCAAGCCAATCCTTTTGAGATGCCCTCAGAGTATGCAGTGCCCCGTTAAAATGCCAGTCAGGACCCTTAGCATTCTTTTATTCATTCCGATGCACGCTCGAAACTTCTTCTCGTCATAAACGTCGAGGAATAGCTTCGACATTCGAAGCCCTGGAAGTCCATTTTCGAGCCTATTGCATTCTGAATCCTCAGTTTCCTTTAGAGCCCTGTGAATGAAGTTCATTTTAGTTGCGCTAAAGGGTTCAGGACCGATGAATGCTGTCGATGCTCCTTTCCTCGCCAGTTAGTCCGCCTGCTCATTGCCCTCGATACCTGCGTGCCTCGGCACCCAGTCTAGGGTAACCCATTTGTCCGCACTCAATTTGTTGAGTGTACTGCAACAATCTAGAACCATTCTCGATGTAATCACCGGGGATTCTAGTGCTTTTAAGGCTACTATATTACAGCTACAGTTTTGCCTTTGTATCCTCTGTCTCTGCTGAGTTGTGCGCTTACAGCGATGGCATCGACCTCAGCCAGAAAGATACTTGACACTCTTCCCATCGATTGGTAGTACTTGGTGCCAGGCCTAAATATTCCAATTCCTGTTCCTTCAGATGTCTTGGAGCCATCCGTATACCACCTGATTGCATTCCGTCTTATGAGGTGCATATTGGATTCAACGCTCCATTCCCTCTTGTCACTCAGCACTATACAAAAGTTGTTGTGAAAGCTGAATACGCCATACGATCCGACAGTGCATATATGAATGGGGTCACCGTCACTAGTTTAACTTGGTCCTTGTGCCCAATTCTAAGGCCATTTTCTCTTCCTTCATGGAAGATTCTTGAGATTGTAGATGTCGGTGCTGTTTTTATCACCAAATAAAGTGGCGATAGGTTTAGGATTTTCCGGAGAGCTGCCGTGGGACATGACTTTATGGCTGCAGTGATACAGACACATGCCAAACGCTGAACTCGATCGAGTGCAAGCCTCGTCTTGCGTTCCTGGATTTTTTCTGCCCAAACCACCGCTCCATAGGTGATGATTGGTCTCGCCATCATGGTGTACATTCACCGCAAGATTCCCGGGTTGCCCCAGTACTTGCCTGTCATATTCCCGCACCCCATCAGAGCTCTGATAGCCTTCGCAAAAACTTCCTTAATGTGCCCATCCCACCTGAGCTTGCCGTCCAACAGCAATCCGAGATACTTGATTTCATTTTTATACCCGATCTCCGTGCCAGCTGCAGCTCCTTTGTTCATCGTTGTTACTTTTACGTTTTTCGAAATACATTACCATGTTGCGCGAAAGGATCAGTTTACCATAACGCCATAAAACCAAGAAAATGTCCTTAAATAACGATGTATAAAATTTTTGACGTAACAAGGAACCAAAAAGATATACTGGATGGATTTGCCTATGTCAGCCGCATTCTATAGAACCAAAGCATTCCTCAGGCAGTTTGAAATTCACATCGTGGAACACAGCATAAGATTCACTCTTAAAGTTCATTAAAGAGGTGCGAAAGAATATTTATAGAGGCTTGGAAAGTGTTGCGTTTACAAAATCTGCCATGAACAAAATGCAGCATCTGCCAAACGTGGCTGTACGTAATAATAGGTCTCGAAGTCTCCACTCACCCACGTACACATAAGACATTAAGTAGGCTGACTCTAAGTGGAAATTTTGATTAAAGTTTCGTGAGTTGTATGACCGCGCGTTGACCGCCTTAGGAGAAAGTAACGATATCATGCAGTTTTCTTCTTTTTACGCTAAAAGTCGTAAAATATAGCGCTCGTAAAACCCTGCAATGTCTCGTAGAAAAAGTGAAGTGTTCGTTGAAAAACAGTGTGCATGGCAAGTGTTTGAATTTTAGTTCTGTTTGTAGATGCACAATTAAAATCCATAAAATCTTTATCGTAAAAATGACACTCCCAAGAACGCCGTTTTCCCGCACTTTTTGGGTAGTTCATATCACTCAAAATGTACCTGGGCACCTTCCTCTTTCTTTTCAACCGGAGTTCGGACTGACTTACGGTGACTTACTATGAACGACAGGAGTCACTGTGACGTATTGCTCACAAGTACGAGCGAAACGTAAACAAACGAAAATTTTTTTACTTTGATCACTTGTCAAGGCCCAGATACAATACTGCGTGACGGCGATGCGAGAGCACGATTCTCGCTCGTCGTCGCGCAACGCATTCGATTTACAATGCACGCGATGCGAGGAAGAATAATGTTCATATGACAAATGTCAAATTGGTGACGTTTTGAATGAACTTTGATTAAAATTATTTTTGATTTTTCAAAATTTTTGAAGTTGGAATTTTCCTACGTTTGGCAAATAATAGCCTCAACATGGAAGCACGAAATTTTCATTCAAAACGCATTCAGAATAACCCTAGTACTTAAAAAGTAATAAAGGCGTTTGAATTTCAAATTTCATTGAAGCGCCATATTGCATCTGACAAAGGTCACGCACCTCGTTGCGAGGAATTTTGATTTTTCCGAATATTTCTCGTCTCGCATCAACGCATCGCAATCATTGTACGATGTCTTATACAAACGCATGTTACGAAAACTGCTGAACATTTGCTGCGATACTCTCGTCGCGCTCTCGCAGTATTGTATTTCGGCCTTCACTCATTCACTTTCGCGATAACCGCATCTTTTCTTCCAAGTGCGCAGCTGCCATTTTTTCTCCAAAAATCAGAAAAACCCAAATTTATCGCCAATTTTCTATGGCGCTGAAGTATATAAACAGAATTTTCGAAAAAATCACTCATGTACACTCAAATCATCAGCTGTTACATTTAGACAGTAATTTCTCTGTAAAGTGTACAAATTACTCATATCAGCTATGAATTTTCATTATCATTTAAGTGTCATTTGTTTTTATTGTAATAAATTTTTTTATTTTTATTTTTTATTGTCGCGGCTGTACCATTTTTTATAGTACTTTCTCCTTTTTTCGGTATAGGTGCGTCATTTCCTTCTCCATCTTCTTCCAAGTCATGTACCCAATTGAGGTCTATTGCTTAATTCAATTTGTGGTCGAAGAATACGACTGGAAGCATGCAGAATGTAAGCTTCGTTTTCATCTCCACTGTCTTCGTCAGTCACCACACTGCAGGTGCAGGAATCATCTGCAGGAAATAAAATAATATCGTCAGAGTCCACCTCGGTATGCAATTCATCGGCAGTCTCATCCAACGTATATCTGTATTTTGTAAAAAGAAAGCTCTAAAACATCACCACACCGCGATAAGACTAAATGTAAACAACAGTCTTGCTATTACTTAGAATAAATTCGGAACAGTAGAGTTATGATATTGTCCAGTGTCACCCACAGGTGACAAAGCCAATTTCCAACGTTGTAGCATTGAAACTATAACTTATTTTTGTTTTAAAATACATTTGAATTATAGCTTATACATTCATGTATTACATGTTAAAAGAATAAAAACAATACTTATAGTCTGGGCATTTTGATTTCACTTTATCTCACAAGAAATCGAACAAACTCCGATTGTTCGAATGGTGCGTGAAACAACTGACTGACTTTGACAAATAACGTATTGCTAGGAAGAAAATAATGAATAGTATTGCTCATTGGATTTGCTACAATAGTGATAGAATTCACAAATTAAATTGACGTTTGGTAGAAAAAAAATTATTAAACGTCTGTCACTCATAGGTGACACTGGGAATTGATGGGTCAATGTCGTGACTTTAATGATTGCGTGATACAACTGCATGGTGTAAGAGTACTTTAATAGCTAACTGATAAATAAATAAACATACATTGAAAATATATATGAATATAAATGCGATTAAAATAACATGCAGGGAAATCTTTTAGTTTTATTTATGTTTTTACTAATATATAATTTTTAATTATTATTTGTATCATTAAACACCGTCAACTTTGGTGATATAAAACTTCAGTAAATAAATATTGCTACCTGATTCACAGATTTCAACGCGTAAGGACGTGTGAAGTTACCGAAATGATTGAAATGCAATGAACATGATTTCAAGATACCTTTTCATTTCCCGACAGAGTATGTCGTGCATTTTCTTATAATACATATTTTAATAAATAAAAGAAATGTTTGGCAAAGTCATCTTTTTGCTCAGTGTAGGAAAAAGATCCGGAATTTCCTAATTAAAGTTCGCGCTTGATGTGAAAATCGTCATAATAAAAACGATATTTTCACTCTTAATCAATTGATGCAATCAAAAATGCATAATTTATTAACCTAACCAGCTCCTGTTGGAAAACGGAAAAAACTTGCTGCTGATTATCTTAACAAAATTCCACAAAACGAAAGATGTCTGTCATAAACGTTGTCATAATTTAATCAGCCTTCAGCATCAGTCAGGAAGATCTATGGGAAATAAGTGAGAACCTAACAATGTATATGATTTAATTGATTGATAGTTCCTAAGATGCAACAGGATAAAGCTCGAGTATAGACAAGAGCTCACTCAGTGAAATATTCTCTTGCAATCATATTTCTCTATCCTTGATCGTGATTCCACTAAACTGGCAAAAAGATGTTTCCCTTGGTCGAGCTGGATCGCCAATATTTTCAATTAATTACTATTGATGGCATCCTTCATGCCGTCCATCATACTCACAGTTTGGTGCCGCGGCACTGCAATGTTGTGATTTGAATTTAAATTGGCACATGTCGTGGCTTTATTGGAATATTTCGTATTTTCAGATGATTTTGGGCTAAGTGAAGAATGTTAATGTTATTATGAATTATACTCCACGGTTTCAAAAAAAACTTGTAATTTCGGTATGTTTACATACGAATGAATCTCGATGTTGTTATTATTCAGGGTAGACTTTGAATAAATTCTTATAAAACAAAGTGAAAAGTTTGTTTTGAACGTTTTGTGGGTAAAATGAATGTTGGGCAACTTATTTTTATTGATTCACAGAAGCTTTTGTTGTTACAACATGATGTATGCAATCCTGTCGTTGAAAACAACTCATCATTGCATTACAAAGCGAAGCAAGTTTTGGGGGAGTAGTATTTGCAGTAGACTCATTTATCTTCACATGGTTTCTAGATTTCACTCTGGTTGAATGAAATTTTCCATATTATATACAAATAAAAAAGAATAAACTTTGATCAATCAATCATTTTCCATTGTGTTGAATGACCTTTGATCTCGTCAAATTGATAGTGTTGCACGGTCTTTGCCTTTACCTTGAAGCAACTCCTTTATAATTAATCAAAATTTTCTTCCAAAAGACTTCACTAATGTCAACTCAAACTTCACTAAGCTGTCAATTATTTCTAAACTCGTTTTGAATCCTTTTTGACACCTTTTCATTTGCGTACAATTTAAATTTACTCTAACACAGTTTATTCATACACTTCCGTTGACGTATACTATTGCTTCGCATTTTTTGGTAATTACTCACGCAATTTCCATGCTGATCATTCTTGAGTTCACAATGATCGTTCACAATTTAAATCACTTGCTTTTGTAGAGTTGATAATGCTGATCTCAATGAATTTAATTGCTTTTCCCCTTCGAAAATGGTCCACAGCATTATTGTGAAAGAAAAGTACACAGTAAAAAGTCATGTTTTGGTTTATATCAGTTTTTGAAGCGGATTACGCTGGCTTGTCAAGCCTGGACGATGATTGCTTTCGATTAACGCAATCTTGAAAAATTCTACAATTCAATTCAAGTCAACTACAGTGGCCTGTTGTAGACTTGATTCACCTTCCGCTGCGTGCATTCGTTCAGCCAATTTAAAAATCAAACTTTACGAAAATGCTCTTTTCTCCTTCTCATATTAAAACAGACATCAAACTAACATCTTTAAACAAAAGGTACATACAATTTGCTACTGAATAAAAATGAAACGGACAGCTAATAAATCGCAAAAGGATAAAACATGTAATTGTCAGAATTATTGAAAAACCCCAATAGATCCTGAGCAAGCAATCTAGGCAGACCTCTATACCAAAAAACTGTAGGGCTAACAAAAGTTTGTAAGCATGACATGACTTTCTGTCTGCTAAAACCTATTGACGTGAGTTGCAATGTTTAAGTAAGTACTGAGCATTTTTTTCTTGATTTTGTTGCACTAACCCTGCTTTAAAATGCAGCCCCCTGATATAAGGTCTACCGGAAAGATCTGTCCGTTTTTGAATTGAAAGAAATTAACACAAATTTCATAGATTTAATAATATTTACTATTTAAATACATATTCTTAAATTTATTTATTTGCGTTTGAGCTCCGACGTAAGTTAGTCTGGATGACACAGGTCATTGAAGCATTCTATTCTTTTGTAAAGTGCATTGCCGCTCTTAATATACATGGAGCTCCTATTTGGTCCTTTGCAGATTTGCGCGGCTAAAACTTAGGCATTTGAAATAGCGAAGAGAAACTGATCTGTGCCGTATCATGTAGACCACTCGACTCGACACTCAACATGAATATTATCATTATACTCGATATAAAAATTTGTCGACTTGTTTCTACGTTGCGCCCACTGAAGCCATACGTTGTCCTCTATTATTTCCAGGACTTAGTCTTATTTAGATCCCACCAAATATTGGGAAACCCCTATTCAGACACACTCTAACTTTAGTTATATCCATAACGCAGTGCTAATTTTTGGGGTGGTTATTTTCAAGTGACGTTACCGTTGCACTTTTCTCAAGGAGGAATGAGGTGGAATGAGAAGTTGTTTTTTTTTTTGGAGGAAAAACACGGCAAGAAGGTGACAGGATCGGGTTGGCTGAACTGCTCTAATGTCAGTTTAGGTGACACCGGATCTCACAGCTCCCTGATTTCCCCCAACAATTGGGAAGAGGATCCTATCGAATGCTTTTCTAAAGGCTATGGTAGCCACTACCAGGATTTCATCATTCGACGAAGCCAACGGTCCCTTTGGGTCGGGCTGCTGGAAGATGTTTTGGTAGTCTATACGTGAGAATCACTTGCGTTTCGACATTTTTTCTCCTCCTCCAGTTTAAGCCACTGGCGTGTGGGGTGCCTGATGCGCTGTAAGAGTCCTTCCAACTTTAATGTACCGTACATATATCTTTTCGTGTGAAGCGTTCTGCCTTGTGAAGTTCCTGTACAATGGAACTACCCTACGCTTCATTTAAAGGCTTTTCCCTGTTTGCGTCAGAAATATCTCTGATGGTATTAGTAGTAGTATCGCATGGTATTTTGCTTTGAATATCATCGATGGTGCATCCCATCATATATTCCCCAGGCATTTGTTGTTTATACTTTTTCTCGTGGTCGACGTGGAGACATCTTGGTCATCTTTGGTTTTGTAAAGGCATTCTACCTTTTTGTGTTCATTTTTCCATTTTTCTTCTTGGTTTTGATGTTTGTTCGTTGCTTTTGGATTTTTTGTGGTTGTCATCATACTAGAAATCATTGTAGAAGGGTCCTCTTCTCGGAGCCACGCATGAGCGAGTATCCATGCATGTAACGAGCTTCAAATGTTCTTCGAGGACTGTCTGGATTCAACGGAATGTGTACTGTACTTATATTAGAGCGCATCGCGGGTGAGTTTTTCCCTCAGTGGTTCTTGGTCTAAAATATTTGCAATCAAAAGAGATGCAATATCTCGAATAAATTTTTCGTTTGGATCTGGTTGCGCTATATCATTACAGTGTCATCCTTCAACAAATTGAGCTTCCTCTGGGAGATGTTATTGTTCGTTTGGTGTCAGGTGCACACCAAAGAATGTTATACATAGACATCGAACCACCTTCCTCCCCTAAATGGCGCATGTGCCAGACACACCAAGGCACTATACTGATGAATTTTCAGCTCGATTTTTATGATTAAGCACCAAGACCAAGACTAAGATTTCTCAGGTCTTGAATGCACCAGAAAGGCAGTAAGTCTATCGGCCCGCAAATGTCTCCGCAGATTGATCAACAGAAGTAAGCACCACTGTAGCAAGACCTCATTGTAGACGTGAACAGGTGCACGTAGGGCCTAGAATTTGAGCTAGTTAATTGGAGTTAGACTAGAGCTAGCTAGTAGTTGAGCGGCCAGATCAGCACACTGTCCATTTTTCACGAAGAAGGACCAGAATTAGCAGTCCTTTCGATGGATTTCTAGGAGACTCAAAGACTAGACGGTATAGGTACTGCACTGTCTATCAACCCGTTTGCGAGCAAGAATCGTGCCAAGAATAATGGAAAGACTCATACTAATCCGCACGGGTAAGGGAAGTTCCGAGTCACTGTCAGCATAGCATCCGTTATTCATGCTGGTCTCAGCTGGGAGAGTGTTAAAGAAACCGATAAAAAGCAGACTCTCTGACGTTATACATTTTCATCACAGCAGTACGATATCAGTTCAGAGCGCCCCAATCAAGGTGCAATTGCTGAGGTAGTAACCGGGCTAAACAGGTGAAGGCACGCAGTCGGCCAATAGACGGATGTCCTCCTAGTGATGTTGGACATCAAGAATGTGTTCAACTCCGCTAGATGCACGGATATTGTGGATGCCTTAGAAATCTCATTCCAAATACCAGAGTATCTGAACTGGATAGTTTGGAATTACGTGAAAGATTGTTGTTTGACCTACCTTACGACACGTCGTAAAGTCTGTGGACAATGCTGGTCAAATCAGATGATTCCCATGGCTCCATCCTCGGTCTAGATTTTTGGAACATCTCCTACGACGGACTGCTCAGACTAAAACTAACGGAGAAACCGTGACTGATCGGCTATGATGCCGCTGATGTTGCAGCACTGGTCGCTGGACGCACTGCAGATCAAGCGCAACTAAGGCTTGATGCAGTAATAGATGACCGCTCATGGACTTAGCCTAGCGCTACAGACAAGTAGCTCTAGCCCTAAAATTCAACAAAGAAGTGCCTCTTGATTGATGTCGTGTAATCTAGGCTCGTATATGAGCGAAGCTCTCTATAGATCGTGTACGCGGAAAACGTATCAAACATTTTGTAGATTTTCAAAATCAAACAAAAGAAGAACAATTTTTTTATCAGAAGGCACCAAGACTTCCATTAATTTCCACCGAGCGACTTTCGAGATAACTGTACTTTCGCAGGAAACATACAAAACCGAAGCAGAAAAGTCTGCGTTCACTCATGAAATTAGGGGAGTCCCCGATGAACAACTTTTCAAGTGCACTTTCCTAATGTTGTCTTGCATCAGTAAATAATTGATTTTATTCGGGGAAATGTGTAATAAGATATTGTAAAGTTTGCATAGTGAAAAACCGGTTTTTCCCAATGACAATAAATGCAAAGGAAATTGATGTGAACGAAAGGAACTTTTAGAAGCTTTTGAAATATAGGAAAAATCGTTGGAAGACAATCTCCAGACCATAGCGTAACAACAAACAGCGCTAACACTCCAAACAAACGACCGTTCTAACGGATTTTGCAGAATTGTATGAGTGTTAATAAAAATATTTATTTTTTGCTCGTTTTGTTCACAAGCACAATGTAAACAGATAGACAAAATAGAGAAAAGTAAACATTTTTACGAACACCAATACAATTCTCCAGAATTTTTTGAATACCGTTAGATCGGTCGTTTGTTCGGAGTGTTAGCGCTGTTTGTTGTTACGCTATGCTCCAGACCTTAATCCCATTAAGATTTTTTGGGACTCGTTCGAGAGAAGGAGTCGACAACAAACGATAACGAGCAATGAAGTGCTCAAAAATGTTCTCAGAGCCCAATCTTCTCTGCACCAGAAAACAGCACCAGATGAGATAGCGAAGATCATCAATTCGATGCCTAAAAGATTTCAAGAGGTCATAAAGAATCGAGGATATCCTATAAGTTATTGAATGATGCCATAATTATAATTGGCAGGCATTTGAAAACGTTTATTACATGTGAGCGTAGACTTTTACTGCCTTGATTTTGCATGTTTTTTGTGAAAATAACAATTTGTATTAATACGATTAAAGTAAAACCAATAAAATACTGCTTGAACATAGTCCTTTGAGCTACTAATAAATGTATGAAACCAAATCGGGAATTAATTTATTTTGCTTCGATTTTGCGAGGAGAACGCAAACTTTTTCTGCCTGATAAAGGTATTAGAGTTCCTATCGTACGCGCTGTATTTTTGTAAGGAAAATGATTAATAATAAATACATAACAATAAGTTTTCCGTTGAAATACAATTCGAATTTCAACGAATAAAATTAACGAAAATTTTTCTTGGAGTGGCAAACGCCGGCTTTGGCGGTGGGTTGTTAAATAATTTACTCATTCAATTAACCACGTCTTCAAAATTTAAAAAGATTTACATGAAGCCAAAGATCGTGTGCGATCCAACATTTCATTTCGTTCGCGATGGCCGGAGGAACATTCGCCATCGCAATTCAAGCACGTTTTGTTTCCATCGTCAAATATTCGGAACGCGAATTTGGCTATCCAAGAATCAAACCACGGCGAAATTCGCCAAAAAAGTCAAGACTCGCAGAACAGCAATCAACAAGTGCCAGCCAAATGTAAGCGCTGACTTTGGAGTCCGGTGAGAAACGGAGCGCGATTCCAATGTAAGCGACCAGTCCTCAACCCGCTCCACTAATTCGCACATTGGCTGCTCACTAAAGAGATATCGCACGCTGGAGAACTTCCCCATTGAACAATGCACAGTCGTGTGGAGCTTTCCGACGAGCAACTGCTTCGCGGCCAATCATATGTTCCTGGTGATCGCCAACGAGCTTCGCCGATACCGGCAGACACAGCCGATGATAGCGATGCAGGCGTATAAACAAATGAAAATCAGCTGGTCAACTTGCAAGCACGAGTGTGAGTACTCGATGCGTAAACCGAGGCTTATTCGGCGATTAAATTATTTGTACGGGGTCAGACAAACGGATTTACAAAAGGATAGCGGGCGATTCCCTCCCACCGAATGGGAAAAGCGTTTCACACGAAGTGGAAATTCTTCTTTCTGCACGAATTGGTAGCTCTTAGTCCGGCAATTTAATAGATAACGGTCTAATGCCGTTTGCACGGAGTTGTCTTAGAATTAATGCCTTTCGTCAGCTTGAAACGTTGAGTCCTCGAAGACCGTTTTACCCCGGTATGATAAGCACGATCGGTTGCGCCGATCGGTCCTTAACGTTCGCGTTCCTTGAATTTGTGATGCCTCGTTTTCGGACGCTTGCAATCTTGACGGTTGGGCTGAAAAAGTTTCTCGTTGCGAAACGGCCTGCGGTTTTGTGTTCTGTTGCTGACAAGGGTTACCTCCGCCTCTCTGCAAGCGATCATTTGGAAATTGTCCGTCGGTCGACCACAAAGTGTGAGTCCCAACTGAAATTTCGAATGGGCAGTAGTGGATTTTGGTAGATTTTCTGGTTCTCGTTTCGCTTGTACGTTTCTAAACTTCCTGACTTGCTCGTAAACTTTGGTGGAGAAAAAAATTAGCAGCAAAATTTGACAGTGCACGTGCTTGGATTCGTGACCGATTGCCTTTTGTTTTCGTTGGTTTGAACTGATTCGGTTGGTTTTTTTACGGACATTGTGCGATAAATTGCGATTCTGCAGGATACAGTAGTGCGAAGAGAGCCCAGGAATTTGGTTTTTTGTGCAACGAATTTTTGTTTTTTGTTTCTTGCGAATAAGTGGTAAAAATAGCTCAAAGGTGTGTTGGAGCGATCAGAGAGAATTCGCACGTAGAAGAGAGTTTGGCAATTTGGCAACCGCGTTCCAGGAATTGTGCGCATTAAGACGAGTGTCGTATCCAACCTCTGGCCGAGCGTAATTTACAACTCCTTGCCACATTTGGGTAGTGAAGGATAAGAATTTTGTGTTGGAACAATCGCACCGAATTATCCTCAATAAATCAATAAAGTTCTCGTTGCTTGCAAAACGTCCTAGGTCCGCAAAGGCAGAGTCGAAGTGGTTGCTTCGTGGAAGCAGTCAAACGGATTTGTTTTCTCCTTATGTCCTCGACACTTAAAAGATAAGAAAAGTGCCATCGCAGGCGCTAAACGATCCCACACGGCACTTGAACAAGCGTGTTGAAGGCGACGGCAAAAGGACGAGGAATTCCAAGGCCGCGGCCTAAGGATCAACGAGGGGTGTGAGGCACAAGCGAAGACGATCGCAGCTACGGTTCCGTGGCGTTGGCAGGAAAGGAGCCGGTGCTTATCAGCTGCGAATTGCCGACAACCCGAAAGCAACCCAGCACCAGCACGTCGGTGCGGACAGCGGACACTGGTTTTGGCCTGCGACGACTCCGCGATCAGTTTATGTTTAACTTCGAGCACTGTCGCACACATGGTTAACAGTTTGTGTGTGGATGTCGAATCGAGTTCTAGCGGAGCACTCAAATCGATCCTTGCGCTTGTTGCGAATGTGCTGAGGTACTTTTCAGTTTTGCCGGTTTGATAGTGAAGCGTTCCCTGTTGGTTGGGAGAAATACACAACCAGTGACCGCGAGTGAAGTTCAATTGTTTTGGTTCCAAGTAATTAGCATCTGTCCAAAGAAAATAGGAAACAGTGAATCTCGCCGTTGCTCCTTTGGAAATTAATGGTTTTCTGCCGCCTCAACTATCCCGAGGAAATGCATACCTCGATTCTGTATCCCAATGAGCATGAGTATGCAACAAAAGTGGTAAATAATAGCGGTAATAGTATCGGTAGCAACAATAGTGGTGAGAGTGTTCATCTGTTGTGCACTGAACATATTGCAAGTGATCCCCAATACAGTGGTAACGGTAGTTTAGCATTAGCAAATGGATCTTCCCACTACGAAAGCAATAATGAGTGTGCGGTCATGCCAGGAGCGAGTTTTGCCACGGCCGCAGGTACGAGTGCCTATTTGAATGGCAACTACAGCCGCAATGGATTCGCGCACGTTAACAAGGCTGCCATCGATCCGATTTTCCTCGAGGATCGGTGTTTGGATAATTTGCTGAAAAGCGAGGAAAAATCGGCGGTTATTCATTCGTACTTCACAACGGTGCAAAAGGAAATAACGCCGGAAATGAGACGAATTGTTGTTGAATGGATGATGGAGGTGAGTCTTAGGGGTAATGAGTTGTTAATTCAAGCGAATCCTTGAATAGCATGAGCCATAAAAGCATATTCCCATATCCTTAAAAATCATATTTTTAACAACTTTTTTTGAATCCTGTGAACACGATTTCAGTTGAACAGATGAAGGATGCTAAATATTATCAACTTCTGTATGTAGCGCCTCCTAAGGAACTCGGTTGTTAACGCAACGGTTCCGCAACGTCTCAGGCACCTCAGAGTGGTTCTGCCTGAAAACTTTCGCCAATGGAACCTACCTGACAGGTCACCTGGCTTTGATAGACCCCTAATTGGTCTAATTGACAGAAGATCAGGCGTTAAATAACCACACTGTTGGTCAATAAGTCCTTTCAGGAGCCAGATTCGAATTCCGTTGGTGACAGTTATATTTGAATTTGAGTTCTAGGTATTGGAGTATTGGTCCACTAAGCCGTGATAGGTAACTTCAAGGAAATAATAAATGTTAAGCGTGATTTTGACCACATGACATTCGAAAACATCACCTCGTTCGCTTTGGTACGCCAAAACAACGATATAATTCCTTTTGAATTTTCAATGGATAGCTCCATTGAAAATAGTTGAATTTTAGTGGAAAGTAGTGATCTCATCGTAATTTCTACAGTTCTGCTATAATTTTTTTCAATCGTTTTCGAAAATTGGGGATTCCGTTCTGATAATTGCAACTAGACTGCAGGTTATAGAGGTAGCAATGGCAACCGTTTCGTTTTTTGTTCCTCGTTGTTTTGTTCCTTCCGGTGGCAGTTTTTAGTTAAGATGGTACTCCGGTGTTAAAAACACATAACAAGGCATCAAAGCAAATCTTTTAGGAATTCATAGGGAGAATATATTCTATCATCTCTCGATCGAAAAGAGCAAAAAAGGCGTTATTTGTTTTGAACATGCTTTTGAACGTGCGTCCCTACTTCAAGCTCCATATAACTTCCTGCATCGCTTCGCATTCATTCAGGAGACATATTGATAAACACCATAAACAAACTTCAAACACCTAAGCAAACTAGTTACTACTACTTCTTCCGTGGAAGAAAAAGAGAATGGCGGAGATAAACAAAAAAATAACCTAAAGCTTAAATAACTTTCAATCAATATGATATTCTGAAATGGCGTGAAATAAGAATGAATAACCTTGGAGCCTCATAACATCTGTCCCCGAAGAAACTGAAGTTTTGAAGCATAAAGTCCCCTCTATTTGTCGTGATGTGTTTTCTTAGGGTAGTTCAAAGATAGTGTGAGGTTTGGGAGTAACCTTAAAGGATTGCAAAATTTTTGGCGTCTGAATATTGCATTGTTGAAAAAGCATCACTGTCAAATTTTCAGGAGATGAGTAAATTTAAGACCGTTGCGTCTTTCAGAACCATGCAAATTTCAGGCACCTAAATATTTTCATCTAATGCCTTAAGTTTATGAGTTCCTACTTCCTGCATTCCTTATAAATGCCTTAAAAAAAGAAAAGAGAGGAAATTATTAGTTAAAAGTTATTATTTGTATTTGTTTACTTAGTTACTATTTGATTTTTTTGCTGGAAAAACCTTTAGCAGGAGTAAAACTTATTGATGGAAATTTCCATGACAGTCACGACCAAAAGGAAAATTTCTGCACAGTCTACTTGAATTAAAACGTTCCTATAAAGAAAGCGTGGAGAATGAGTTTATTGCGTTTCTTTTACCAGCCAATCGCTGGTGTTTTCAACTCTCCAATGCATATTGAAAAACGTTTTAGAAAATATCATCCCCGACGAATATGAAACGTCAATCATTTCTGCTTCATCCCGGAACTTTTTCGACACAATAACGCTCGTTTTTCCAACCGATTTTTCGCTATAAGTTGAATGGTTGCTGGATCTTATACACTCATATTGGTCATAGTTATGAAAGACGGAATGAATCTTAAGGACAAGTTTTATTGTTTTTTATTTGTCAATGTCCGTTTTTTAATTGTAAAATCCCTTTTGTTCAACAGAATTCCTTTTTGTGTTTACTGAGTAAAAAAAACAGAAACAAATGTTATTTACAGGAGTAACTGAAATCGCGTTTTTATTCATTCATAGAATTTCAGATATTTAACTCAGTGCTCCGAATCATTATGCCGAGAGGGTCAAGTTGGTCCGGATTTTCACACTCCGCAATCAATATCGGTGACCCCGACGTGGTCTCAACATACATTCTTATCAACGTATCCTCCTTCCGGTAGTTATAAAGAATTACCGAATGCTTAAGTCTTCTATGATGTACACAGAACTCTGTTGTCATAGGCCGAACATTCACTGTTGACATAGCATTTACACTCTTGACTTTTTATTCTCAATTAAAAAATTGTTAAATGATTTAGAAAATGTTTCGTCATTTTTCCTAGTTCAAGGAAACATGTACAAATGAATGTATCTGGAGATTACATCTCTTGCGTGCAACGAAACCTATTTTTGAACATATTTTTTTAAATTAAAATTTAATATTAGAGAAAGCTGATAATTTTTAAAATCTTTAAAAACTGTTAATATATCGGGCTTCAGCTAATATGACAGCTGTCAGACATTTAACAAATATCCATTGATTTGTTCTTCTCATACGCATCTCTTTTTGAAACCTGAAATGTTTCTACAGTTTTCGAGTTGCTCTCCTTTCAAACGGGTTTCGATTAAATTCAAGGGAGAACAGATTCCACGTCATGTCAGTGCTAAGTGTAATTTGAAATGTTTGACTTGGAAAGGGAAAACATAAAGCGATATCAATGGTGAAAAACCTGCTTTATCAATGTCGACATAACTTACTGAGCGAGTTCGATACGCAGAAGCTGAATTGTTCACCGTTAGATATTCTTTTGCTGGAACTACCCTTCCCATAACAATTACTTTATGAAAGGAATTCCCTTCTATCCTAGATCGGTATGCAAAGATTCAATATTCGAGTGTAGTATACGTTGATTTTGGGTTTATAAGATATGCTCCTAATAAGTTTGGCAATGGAGAAGACCTCGAAATAGTAGGATGTTCTACATGTTTTGGGATCTACATCGTTAGCAATAGCATCGAATAAGACAAGATTTGTTGAATCAATGCGACAGAAAAACCTTGTCTCTCTGTGATTCCAATATTTTGATCCATCGATGTTCACATTGAAAGTAATCAGAGATCATAGTAATAATAGAGGTTGGAGTTTGCATGAAGTTACAAAAGCTAGTTACAGGGGGAAGTTACGGAAGGGAAAACGAAGTTACTAACGTTACAAGGGGCTAAAAAAAATTCACTTTTTTTGTTCCAGATCGGAATGATATTTGAAACTTTTTGAACGAAAAAAAACAAACAAAAAAATACATCAAAAAGTAAAAAAAATCCAAAATCGATAACGCTGCGATTGCATGGATGCGAACTTAGACACTGACTTAAACGTCGCGAAACCTAGTCTAGGCAAGCCTAGTCCTAGTGTGATGAATGCTTCTGACAGTTTGCGATTTTTCACGTTTTAAGTTTGATCATACAGTTTGATGGAAATATATTTTAAAATATATTTTATTAATATTTTTTTTTGTAAGTTTGACTCGACTGGGCCTATTGACTCTATTCTTATTCTCTGTTCATGTTTGGCGCAAAGACTTTGTTTTGGCATCACTAATTTGTAGTTTCACCTGCTGTGCATTTTGGTGTGAATCTTGTCAACGATTTGTACAGCAGTAGCAGAGGACCATGATACTTTTCAATTATACATAGAACAGATTTGAAGTGTGGTTCGTGTAGCATTCCCATGTGTTCGGGGCTGAATTATCCTCAAACAATCAATCTTCAATAGAATCTGAGTCGCAAAAACAAAAGCTATTTCTTTACACCTTCAGCTGCATTTCCACATTAAGACGTGGGAATACTCATTATAATTATTCTTGAGACTGAGGGATCAGGCGGTTTAATCTAGGTTTGAGGGAGGAAATTGAAAATAATGAATTGTTCCAAGAAGCATCAAAGTAGGAAGAAATGTTGCAATCGGACACTGAACAAGGGAATAGAGTAATTTGCATTCAATCATGAATTAGTATCCTTGTTAATTGAATCAAAGTAAGTGTTTTGTTGAATAACTTTTTAATACCATGTCTACGTGAATGCTATTATTAAAAACTATAAAAACAATGTTTATTTAAAATAAACTCTAACATTCCGTCACGCATCGATCTTGCATGCAAACGACATGTACGGCGCCTTTAATCGTACGTAAAGAAATTTCAATTATATAAATAGTAACCGGACTCGTAGGAAGGATCATTCATGGAAAACAATCGTTCTCAAGATTGGGGTAGGCAAATCTTTTCCCACAAGCCCTGTATGAAAACTCTCACTTTTTTTCCTTGTACATGTTGCACATTGTGTTCCATCTTGCCATTCTCATTATAATCAGCAGTCGTTCATTAATTCAGGTTCAATTATGTGTTTTTTCTACAAGCGTGCAAGACAAATTCTACTATGGTAGTGCGTTTCATGTCTTCCTCTGCCAGAACTGCTCCCTCTTGTGCTTAACCACCCACTTCTCTGGGCCATTTGCAATAAAATTAATCGCTGTCTCGCCTGGTCATCATCTGGGTAGTAAATACAGAAACCTTCTACTTACGCGTCCATTGTCGAGGCTAGTTGACAATGCCCGATGCGCAAACTTGAGGCCGGATACGCGAGGAAGTCGTCTTCCTCTGGCCATAATTCAGCCATCATCGTGATGACGATGATATGCTACACTAACCACTTGCGATTAAACTACGTGACACTTTACTTTCTTTATTTTAATTTCGCGATGGTCGTTGCAGTTGTTTCGACCCTTTATAGTGTACCCTGATCATGCAAGAATCGCTTCTGGCCAATGTCCAATGTCATATCCATGGCGAATGATCGGTTCAACGTGGTAAGTAATCTCGCAGGTAACTTTGGAAGATCCCAGCCAGACCATCTGAATCAGCACAGATAGTGGCGCAAGGTATATCTGGAACTACAGATCTAAGGAAGCTATGAAAGTCTTCTGCGATGATTGAACTAGTTCAAGCGAAGCTTGGAATCATGAAACAAATATATTACCACTTCCTCGACGTGCCATGTGGCCTCAATGTGCAAGGAACAATGGATTTAATGGCAAGACACTTGGCCCAACTTGTTGCGACCAAGATAACCATTCAAGGGCTAGGGTAGGGAGTGCAATGCATATCATATCATAACTAACCTGTAGGTTTTGCTATAGTTCATGGAAGCATTCCCAATGAGAAACATGCATTTATGCGCATTTAAGTTTTCCATGCAAAGTGTTTAAAGCCAAACGTAATTGCCACACGAGAATAACTCACAGGTGCAAACCAAGTAATGGTCAATTAAACTATAAAAAAGATTGGAAGGGTCCGACTGGCTCCATGTACTTATCCTGGTTAAATATGGATTCCTCTTCGGGGCGAAGGCGAAGGCTCTTCGAAAGCGATCTACTTCCATAATTTTATTTTATCTAAATCATCAGCTTGACTCATCTTTTTAATTGCGATTCTAATTCAATTTATATCTTCTACAATCCCAGCACCAACCATTCCCAGCGCATGAAATCGCTTTTGATCGTGCGATTTGCAGAACAGAAAACATTCTTGATTATACGAAGCCGCATAAATTTGCATGGAAGTTATAACCGTGAGCCGTATAAATCCATGAATTCGCCACATTGTTAATCATATACACTATCGTAACTACTTAGAAATGCTTCAGTGAAGATGACCATTGCGTTATGTGAGCAAAGAAAATTTTAACAACTATTTCACAATTGTCCACGCGGTGGCCCGCGAAACCCAAACCTAGCCCCGTTGCTCCATCGCGGGCTTTTTGGGCGCAAGCCTCGCTCTTTTTCATCTATGTTTACGAAAATGGTCAATGACAGTTCGCCTTGAAAATGCATTACGTCACATTTTGCCAGCACTGTATACACCCATATGTGCTCATACACGTGCTCTAATGTGCACACTTCGCTGGCGAGAGCTTCAAGTTCTTCTACTCATCTATGTTTGACTACACCAACATCTATTTTCGCGCCGGGATAGAAAGATAGATGGATAGATTTGATCTAGTCATGGCTTGATGGTCATGGTCTTCTCGCTGGCTCCATGCGAACTCTTGGCTGAACTTTTCTTCTGCTGTGTTATGAGTGGATCGAAACGAAAGTGACCAGTTTTTTGTTGAGACACCGGCGAAGAAACACGCTGAAGAAGGTTATGGTCGATCGTCATAAAGCATGGAGGATAGTCCTGCCCACCAATTGAAATTACCCCCGTCCGACCGTCTGCATTTTCGCTTGTAGTTTCTGAACTGATGTTCTGTATCTAAACGAGTATCAACTACCACAATGCGGAACTACCTTACTGGATAGACATGTAGTTAAGCACATACGCCTGTCGCAGAGGTATTGAATAATAAAAGTTCTTTCGCGAAAAGTTAGCAATAGAATAATTCGATAGAAATTGTTGAAACACGTGGAGGATAGGTTGATGACGTAGTGGCCAGGAAGGTATGGCACTTGTAACCATGTGGTTTGAATGCAAAGAGAAAGACGTGATAATGAATGCGATGAAATGGAATCAAGTTTCTGCAAACACGATGGCAATGAAGATTTTGATGAATAGACCAGATTGGTTTAGATCATTTGCGTTAATTAGCGATACACTTGTTCCAGCGGATTAGTAGAGCAAGGAATATTCTTTTCTTTGGGTAGCAAGGAATATTCTTTTCTTGGTTGAAAATACAAAGTTGGTCGGTTGGCGTGTTACAGCACTTTTCCTACCTCTTAGTCTTTGCATTCTTTCTTGCAATTGTTCGTGAACATGTGAAGACGATCATTGACTAATGTATTCACATGACATAGACGAACCCTTCTCTGAAATACAAACAATTCTACTTAAGTCATTACAGTTGTCTGAACAAGCTGAGAACGACGACGAGAAAATGTGACTGGTTTCCTTAGTCATCTACTGGTATGACTTTTTAAGTTCATCAAGAAATACTGCTTAACCCATTTGCTGCTTGAAGGAATGATGAAGTCAAATCATTTAATTTCGATATTCTCTATTCGTGCACGCACAGATTCTTGCCCGGAAATGTCTTTTGACGGCTTGTCTTTGTAGAATGAATTTTTTTGACTATTTTTTGATTTTGATTATCTTTTTGGGCGCAATTTCCAGGATTCGATCTTACTAATTTTGTTTGACTGCACTTATCTTTACTGGGAAAATGTATGGCCAGCATTTCTTACGCCTTGTTGATTTATAAAAGGTACCTTCTCTATTTTTATTAAGCCATTTGAAATTTGTCTTGAACTCGCATATATCTCCTTAGAATCTCTTGGCAGTTGTCTAAAGATTGCCAAGATAGTTTTCGAATGACGAAAAACTGTACGTCACTCATTTTGAATACTTTGTCGTACTTATTTTTACCAAGTTTTTCTATTGGGAGACTTCTGAAGTTTGCACCGTGACATACGCAATAATCTCCAATATTTTCATGTCTTGATTGAAACTTGAATCGAACATTTTTTAAATTTTTTGTCGCGACATTAGCATTTTTTTTCTTTGTATTTTGCGTTTGTAGCGATGCAAACTTTAAACTCCTTCTATTGGGTCATGTGAATCCGCCACACCTAAGAAAAAAGGTACGAGATCGTGTTTCGGCTGCATGTAGCTACCATCAGCTCATTATAGAATGTTCGTGGCAACACCTCTTTCCAGAAAAACAAGCATGGTTTGCCGAACTAGAAACTCCAAGAGTTTCAGCCTACAGCAACAAACGAAGGAACGTTAGCAGTGTACGATTAGATCCTTCGATATTGCGCCATCTTTGGTGACATTTTAAGATTTTGCTAATAACTCTAAAATGCTTTAGTTTAGGTGTCTGAAGTTAGCATCATTGCGAAACGGAACGTGGTCAAAAAGTTTGACTATGTTCCGTTCTTTGAAAATCTTACTTTTGAAGAGACCATTTTTTGGAAACTGAGACGTTTTGAAACTGCTTGTTGAGTTACTACCAATGATAACGTTAATTCCTCTTGACTTTAGCACGAGTCTTAACTCAGTAATGCCTTCAATCCAGTATCTTCAAAAAAATTCTCAGGATTCTTACAGCATTACAACCACCGCGGAAAATAGTAGCGCCTCCCTAACAACCTGTGAGCATTTGATAAGCATCAGCCGCAGTTTTATTAGATTAAAATTAAGAAGTAGAACCTTCCGCAAAAGCTTAAAGCTTTTGCCAAGGACAGCTGAATAAAAAGGAAGATAATATCTAGAACCATCATATTGGATGGAAATATAGTATAGTGAGGACTACAATATATAAAACTGTGGCTAAGTAGTGGCTCTGCGGTAGACGGGGTGAATTATTGAAGCAATTCAGAGAGACGATAGCAAGCAAGGTGTAACAAAGTCTTCTAAAATGTTATTGTCATCGTTGCGATACATGTTTTGAAAATCCTAAAATTAAGGAAGCAAATTGGTCTAGCCGCTTACCATACTTGAATAAATTTGCATAGTTAAAGTGCTATTTGTTAAAGAAACAAAGAAGCAACCGACAGCAGGAAAGCCCAGCGAGTGGGAATCTAAATCATTCGACAAATAGATGTCACCATAAAATATTAGTTATTGGAGACCACAGTTGATATACCGATACTGAAGGTGGCGCTAACAAGAAGATAATATCCTTGCTTATTTATCGTATTTTTTGTTTACCGCATATTTTTCGCAGCTTCCTAAAGGGTATGACAAAAAGATTCCTTAAAGGCCTTGAATGAATTGCTCTCTCTCTTTTAAGAGGATGTAAAAAATTTATTAGAGTAACATGGATCAAAGTCGGGCACACTTCATTTGCATACATCTAAGTTTATCCTAGTAAGTCACCATCTTTCATTTGCTTTAACTCGTCAGAATCACACACAAGGCTTAGAAATACTTAGCTATGAATAAAATATACAAAATAATTTATTAATTTGCAAGGTGACGTTACTTTTAATAAATATCTTTTCCTCAATAAATAGGATTCAGTTGTTTGAAAATTGTCTAGAGAAAGTTCTGCAGCTCCGTAATTTGAAACTCATTTGAATTTTCAGAAAATTCTTTAAGAGTCGCAGCATATGCTCGAAAGGGTTTTGGTAGATTTTTATAGGAAAATTGAAATCTCATAGGACCACAGTTCATTTTGTTAAAATTATCCTTCACTGCATGCTTAAAATTTTTCCTTTAAATTGATCAATGAACAATTACATGCCTGAGATATATTTGGAAAATATACAAAAGTTCCTTAGTGAATATTCAACAGATAAACTTAGTACATTCAACCATTGCTCTCCATGTATGCGATATGTAATCCTGTGTAATAAAACTTTAAACATTTCGCGCAGGGAGTACATTAATAAGAATCATAATTTAGCTTGAGGTAATCTCGTGATGGTTGACAAGAAAAGGAAATGGCTATCAGTAATTACCAACTACAAAGAAAATCCATTCTAATACGCATAGCGCAGATATGTTTTCACTCTAAACAAATAAAAAGTTGTCAAAATGTAACAGAAAATAGTAAGAAGAAAGATAGTTAGAACATGAATCCTTATAATGGTAGTATCTGTATAAGATCATCGTCGTCATGCTTCATGCCTAATCATTTCAATTATTCCAGGGAAGAAAAAAAATCATTTATAATTACACGCAAACCCTGCTTAACACTATCTTACATAAAATAATGGTTGAGAATGGTTGAACGTAATCGTAAAGCAGAACCCCACATACATGATGATGTATGTGCCATGCAGTGTGATTTCATTGAAACATTATAAAATTATATTTTAATCAGAGATTGTGCGTATAAATGTGGGCATTTCGAATCTGCCTTGGTAAAGTTAAAATAAAGATTGTAGTTTTGCAGCCACAACAAATAGAGCTTAACGTTTAAATCTCTGAACATAATTTTTCCAAGAAAAACCAAATGTGGGCGTGAGGTTATACCAGGATTCACTCTGAAATTCAAAATTGCATCTTGAACATGTATTGCATTGTTATATCATAACCTAAATTTGCAAAAGCTACTGGATTGAGAAACTGTTTAGCTTTCAATTCAACCAAATAATAAAGGAATTTATAAAAGAAGACTTTTTTCAACTGTGAAGACATTCCGATATAACGCTTATGGCTACAAACTTAGAGTTAAATAGAGTTTCGTTGTCCTTAAATTTTCCAGCTTTCTTAGGTTATTCGTAGAACTGGTTTTATCTGGTGATTGAATAATTGGTATGTGTAAAATGTAAGAAGTATAGGGAGTTATTTTTGAAGTATAGATTTTCCCTTTCCTGTCTTTTTGCTTTTACTTTTTTTACTTCTTTCGTGGCACGACGGGCGCAGAGTTCCAATTTTTGACTGATCTAACCAGTAATTAGGGCCGTATGTCCCCATTACCGCAGTGGTAGTTGTCTCCCAAATGCGGTAGTTTTGTTTATTCACGTTTCCATTTAACCAGAGATGAGCTTCATCGCTGTACACGGCTTCCTGGAGACTACTCTGCTTCCTGGAATGTGGTTACGAGTACCTTAGTCTGATAGTAATTATTTGGTGATGATAATTACGTTTTTTGAAATTTTGAATTGAAAACTCACTGGGAATTTAGGTTCATCCAGCAACTTTTCGACGCTATCTCGGAAAAAGAGCCTTGAGTTCGTCGTTTTTGGGAAGGATGGTGATGTAAATATGTTACGTAGATGCAACGAAGTATGAAAAGGGAAAAATTTGGTGACCGTTTTCAAGCATGGAGCTGGGCCGGCTGTGATCTGGAGCTAGATGGTGGCGAATAGTGAGAAGATATATTTCATCGAATGTCTGGTTGAATATCTTCACTATAAGACGCCATTTCCGGTTATCTACTTGAAACAAATAGTGAACACATTTGTGATTTGATTTGAACTTCATACAAATAAAGGATGGAAGCATGTGAACGGCATTACGGAGGTGATGAGGTCGCTTTTGTTCCTGCGTTTTGCCCCGGAAGAATCGGGCTATAGTTTGAGTCTTATTCTGGGGTAACATCGATATCTGTCAGAAAATCTCGATCCGAAAATCTGAAAGGATAGCAGTATTGTTCATATCGAGCAGAATCAGAGGAGATGAGTAATTTAAAGCTTAGAAATCACTCGCAGTTTGGTGGCATACTGAAAAATGCCTGCATCAATCCTTTGGTTTAATGAAAAGCTGGCAGCGATAGTCAATAATCAGCTCTTATCTCGCTGCGTGACAGACCACAAAGAGCATTTGACCACTATTGAACCAAAACTTCCTGAATTTCCTCCATATAGTCAGGCTTGTGAGGCGTATGATTACAATATTTCCTCATGTGAAAACGAACTGAATCAAAATAGTTCTTAATGACAAGGACGTTCTGGTAGGTTTGAGACAATGTACTGTCTCACTCCCGCCTGAACCTTCGCAGAGCTGATTTGAGGAGTGGCTAAATCATATAAATAAAATAACGTTCTACTGAAAATCGTATATATTATCCTTTTTACACTTCAGCTGATTCGATTCGCTCATATTTATTTTATATAGAATTGAATTATTCAATGTTTGATCCAAAATGTAGTTTGACTGTCGTATATTTCTGCATTTCAATATGAAAGGATGCCCAATAGCGTTAGTGATCCCTTTTCTATGAATTAGTATAGAAATTATTATGAATTTTGAGGGACTTATTTTTTATAATTTGCACGGGTTTGATATGAATGAGTTCTTAGCTCTGGCTGCTACGGCACTGGCCAGCGTTTTCGATCCTGTGTTTTGTGTTTATTGTCCTTGTTTTTGATTATTTTGTATGCCTGTTTTGTGAAGTTACTATTACCAGCATGTGGATTAATGATATGTGGTATTCGGGATGATTTGGTTGTAATATTTTGAAACCTGCTTGTGCAGTAAATGTTCCAAAGTTTTCAAGTCTAAGGATATTTCTAAATCTGTGGAAGATATTGTATTTCATCCTTATCCTTTTTAATTTTCAACAATGAAACAAAACGAGATTTATTCTGTCTGTGTTGCAATATATGCATTTATCTGAGTTGCTTTTTTTTGGATTGGAAGAGTCTGAGTTTATTGTAGCCTCTGATGGTCATAAGTCTATTATTAGTCTTAATGTGATTTGGGGGTTGTTTTGCTGTTATGAAACCAACGATTACGGCTATTGTTTAGGGGGTGTGCCCTTTTCCAGATGCAAGGTGCGTAACTGTTGGTTTTTTTCTCTCATTTCGTCTGCCATCGTTTTTTTATCTTCCCTTGATCAAAGCGACTATCTTATATAGTTCAAAATGCGCTTCAGTTGTTCTTTTACTCAATCCGCCTTCTTTGCCTTGTAGGTCAGCTATAACAAGTGATTTGATAGCCGCGTGTCCGGGGGATTCTGAAGGCTATCTCCGGGTGTTTTATGTTTGTGGCATCTCATATTTATACGTTTGCTTTCCTTTTTTAGGTCGTTTATATGCAATTAATTGCGTTATTTGCCTCTGTAAAAATGACTATTGTTTTGTGATCCTGAATTTTGCTATTTTTGAGGGTTATTAATATTGCATAAAGTTCTGCTTCGGTGATGGTTACGTTATTTCTTAAATTGGAATTTTTTGTGCTAATACTACTGAGGCTAATGGTCTCGTTGACATTTCCAAGACGGCTTTTAACTGCGTCTGTGCCAAAGATCAAGATTTTAAGCTTCATTAGATTTTCAGTTTGTTTCTTTAATATGTTACAAAATTTAAATATTTATTAAAAAATCGGGTTTTAAAATAAATTTCCCATGACGAGTCTGATAAGTCAGGTGGCAAGTTTGAAATTTTTTTCGATAATTGGACTGAAATTGTTAAAATTATTTTCGCTCTTTTAAATTATGTATACTGTACTAGTTTTTTTTATTTAAGGTGAAGGCATCGATCAAACACAAAAACTGAACAAAATCTAGAGCGTCTAGAGCATTTTGATTAGTCTTTTAAGTCTTACCCCGTTGTATGTTAAGCTTGCATAATTATAATTAATCCAAAGGGTTTACTTAATTTTATTTTCATCCAAAATTTGGGAGAAGTTTAAGTTGATCGGAAGTCTCTCGAGCACAATTTTTCTTGATTATTTTGTTATAAATAGAAGCCCAAAAACCTTAAACGTAATTTACACATTTAAAAGGCAATTGTTATAGTATTCGACATTTTTAACTATAAAAAAAGATTTGTGGTTTGCAAGAAAACCATTTACTTTGATTTAACTTCGTTTTCAATTCCTGGGGCAAACACATGGAACCCGATTCATGATATCATCCAATCACTCTGGTACAATACTCGATTCAATTTTAATGAATTTCATTCAACCAATCTTTGCTCATTCTTGGCTTGTATTAATCAAGCAAGCAAAAATGAATTAAAATACACGTAGATAAATTCATTATTTTCTTTTAATATCCAATCCCAGAATATCTTCTCCTTGCATAAACTTGATCTTCATGAAATTTATGACCATCATTATAGGTCAATACGTACATAAGCAAACCATGGATAATCACGTTTTCAATCCATTTTCTTACATTTATCTCGCGAAAACACTGAAGAAAAGAAAAACCGTCTGAAATGAAATGGATTTTGCAGATTGCGAACAGTATTCGCTTGCCACTCTCTTATGGATATATTGAGTTATTTTGCAATTTGCAAAACACATTGAAAATCAATATTGAACCATGTTGGGACGTTTTTAAAAGGCAACATCTGCTTTCCGAAAATATAATACAACTTTGTATTGATACATGGAAAAGTAAAAGTAGATTATGACACATATCGTCCATTTGCGAGAATCGCGAAATGGCGTCCTAATGGGAAGAATTATCCGATTGACTTTTGAAATGTCGCATGGTTTCTTTCTGAATATTAAGTGGTCCGTTCCGAAGACATTGTTAGAGGAGTTTAAGTAGACACTAAAAAAATGGGATGTGGAAAATACAACGCAATATGGTATAAGCTCGCTGAGTTTCATCTTTTTCGAAATGTATTTAACAATTTACTTAGAATCATGAGCAAGTTGAATAGGCTATTTCGCGTATTTGACACCGCTCGCATTTTGAATTACAAATACCTTTTGCACCTCTACAAATCAAACGTGCTGCAGCAGAATGTTCTGTCTGACCATAAAAGTAGTCGTGCTGCTTCTTAAACATTGCTGACAATAGACATTTTCATGGCAAATTAAGTCAAAGTACAAAGAAACTCTTGAAAAAATGTTACTACAAATGAAATAAAGGAAATCCTGTTGCGTTTATTTATGAACCTATATGAGGAGAGAGTGTGCAGACATTTTACTGAATTTCTCACAACCAAATGTCCAACATGCTCGTAATTCTTAGGCTATAACACGAGTCCCAAAAATACTGAAGACATGAAAAAATCGTTTTCCGCAAGTTCCCACGTGGGTGAAATTTTTGTCAAGGAGAAATGAGTTTGTACATATGTGTGTCCATTACATATAAAATATAACTATATAACAAAACTGGTCAGCTCAGCATTATGTATTCTATATCTAAACTTATTTTTAAAATGGACGATTGTGAGGTATTGACAAGTATAATCCGATTAATTGGGTTACGCCTGCATTATGTCATGATAGTCGACGGTTCGCCTAAATCGTTTAATGTTTTGATTTAATATTGTGAAGTATTTTTGCAGTCAGCACGGTTTGAATTTTAAGCCTGTCGATTTTCCTTATTCAGAAAGATGTCGGGGCAAGTGGCGCCAAGAACAAAAGAATCGATGGAAGCAGTGACAACGCTTAACAAATAATCTATTAGATTTCCACATGAGCTCCAGTGTATTAGTCATTTTTTTTTTTTTTCAAAAATAATGTATATGACAAAGAGGGCAAGCAACTTTTATCTTAAGATAAGATTACGACTTTCGAATTTATTTAAAATAAAAGCAAGAGTGTAGCCGTAATTCCTTATTTACTTTAAATTTTTATTGGAAATTCCACACGCTGCCTTAATTTAATTCATTTTTATCTCTTTGGTTTGCTTTTCTTGTTGTGTGATGTAAAGACGATTCAAATAAAACTGTGCGATCTGTTGCCGTTTCAATGTCAAGATCGACACGGGCTGTTGTAATCTTCTCATGTATGGAACACAAGTAAAGCTCCAATATTTTGGTAATTTATTCAAAATAAAATGTATTTAAACAAAGCTCATGTGGAAGCAATCTCCAATAGTAAAAATAGAATTAATTTCATCACCAAGTCTAGCAAGTTTTTGTGATAATTACAATTTTACCAATGAGACGATGCCAGTGGGAGTTTGTGTAAGCCGATCATCAAATTGCTAAAGAGACATGGAAGTGGCTCTCATCTCCTTGTTGCCTTCAGACTTCTCAATCTCCTTTCGATCCGATCTGGTCATGTGATTACGGAATGTAACATGAATCTTTTTAAAGCCTTCAAGGTTTGGAAAAAAAGTAACATTGGCTTTTGTGTAATAAGCTAATAGTATTATTGAATCGACAAAATGTACTTTCAACTGAATAGTATTTTCGACAAAAGACGGATATTTCTAAAACAAATTCCCAAATAATTTCACATTTATAATAACCACCCAAAGACGGTCAGGAAAATTCACTTTGAACTTTATATTATCGAATCTTGGTCACAATTCTGAATAATTTCTTAGTTTTACCTTTAAAATTTCTATATTCTAGGCAATAAAGTTGAGCTTTGAAAAAAACGAAGTGACGCAACATATGAGAATTTGTAAATATTAATATGTTGAGAATAAATTCTAACAAGCTATTGTTTTTAAATTGACGTCACTTACAGGAAGGAATGCAAATTAATTTTTTTCTTTTTGGGAAATTTTAATGAAATGCATGTAACTTTTCTTTATAAATTTGACAATACTGACTAATTTTTTACTTCAATTAAAATTAAATCATTGACATCTATCAAAAATTTAAAAAAATCAACATATTTTCGTTGAAAATTCGAAAGTGGATTTTAATTTTGAGTTGAAAGCCCAAAATTCGTTATTAAACAATGAAAAAAAACATGTTCTCACTTTTACTTTTCATTTAAGCTAATTTTGTTTTTTTATTTCCGATATATTTGACTCTATGGTATCACAGTCCATTTTCGGAATCTTGATCACAAGGATAATTATTTCGAAGCCAAACGTACATCGCAGACAGTGTCCGAAATTTGTATTGTTCGAACCGCAACTGTTTGGATTTTTTTTTTGGTATCTGCAGTTTTCATCGTTGCACACGCAACGGCCTCGATTATTTCACCTTTTGGGCTTTTTTTTGATAATTTAAATGTTTGTTGTTCATACCCCAGTGATGCTCTACGAGTTTGTTAGTCTCAGCCAAATTTTCAATAAATATCAAAACATGAAAAAAGTCGAAACTGGGCTTGCAACGTTGAAAATTATAGACGTTTTCCACATTTTGATTTTTTTGATAGGGGTTTTTCTGGAATTTTTGTGAATGTCTAGAATTTTTTTAACGTATTATTGAATTTTAAGGAGTCTATTACATTTAGATTTCAGTGAAATCACCGATATGAATCTATGAAGTGCGCGAAATTCGATAATTCGCAGCGAAAAAAACCTATTAAATCAAAGGTTAAAGCTAAATGGTCCAAAAGTTCCGCACCAGCCGTTTGTATACTATGGATTTAATTCGTTTTTAAATACATATCGTTATTATTATCTAGAGACTACAGTTCAGTTTGGGCCGCCGCGCCCTGGATGATAATAAAATATAATTATTCTTAAATATAAACATCAGTGCACGAAAACTAAGATTTAAAACAAATGAACATATACTACTGAGTACATGTAATACTGTGTACTACTGTAATACTGAGACGTTTTTGTACTGTGGAGTTCACGATAGAATTATCTCAATTTCGTCCTTTTTTACAAACATCTAGCGGAAAAATGTATTGTGTCTATTTAAATAACTGTTGCGTTACTTGAGTAGACAAATATTTCTGGAAAGTATTTCTTAAAAACGAAATAAAATTCGGTTTTTATTTAGTATTCACATTTTTTAACAAAGATTTCTCTCGGAATATTAATCGAAATAAAAATAAACCAACCATTTTATTTTGTTTTATTTTATAGCAATTTTTTTTACGGCGCCATTTTTGACCCTCAAAATACGAAATAACAATAAAGTAAGACAAAATTAAAAGGACGACTTTTTCATAATTTTTGGGCCAATACTTTTAATTATAACGATCGAATCAATCACAAATAAATCAGCATTAGAAAAATGAAACTTTATTCAAATCAAATAAAATTTTTTTAAATTTTATTTTTAGTTTAGTTATATTTTATTATGTTGTTAATGTTAATATAGATTATATTAGCTATACTAAATTTGCTTAGTTGACATAGATTTGGTTGTATTTTGTCGTTACAATGTTTCCCCTAAACCCAAAAGAAAATTTTGTTTTTCTATTCTTTACACCTTTAGGGGGCTTACGTTTCCAAATGTGTTATCTAAAGAGCACAAGGAGTATCACGTTATCTTTTTTGAAAATACTATGCAATTGCATTGTACAGCAAATGCTGCTGAATTTTTTCTATGAATCATAAGGTACAGATAAAGATTTTAAATTATGTTCCCAGACCGCGAGTTATCTTTAAAAATGACCGACATTTTTGATTAAATTAAATGGGCTGTAAGTTATAACATAGGGCAACGAGCCCGAAAAGTCCATATTTCTTTTCAGTATGTGAAACATGAATAGTTTAAAAGAAAGTAATTCCTTGCGGGTTGGAAATGAACAGCAGAATATTCTGCGTATGAGGAGATGAAAAATCAAATACTTGTAATAATTTAAATAATTTAACTTAACGAGCCCTTACTAGCTCCCATTAAAATAATCAGATAACTCGGTATTTTGTTTTAATTAAATAAATTTCAATAATAATATGTTTAAGGCTTTTGGAAGGTTCAACCATTTTCCAAGCATAACAGTCCACGTCATAACGCTGAAATGAGGAACACAAACTATGAGCCATGACCCAAAACAATATTTACAAAGATATATAGCCGAAACTCTTGGCGAATTTTCCAGACGACCCCCTAATATTCTCCGATTGCATGGTGTCCCAAGCTCAAGTTGCGCGTGAAGAACAGTTATCGACATCAATCGCCTAACATATTGTCAAAAAATTTAAGGTCTTGTGTTGGAAAATTGAAAAATGACCAAACAGTGTTCAGTTGAAATCACAAGAGCTTCAAGTGGCTATATACAACGCAGTTTATTACCAATAAGCAGTTTATAAAACGGATTCGTGTCCTTTAGATGCCGAGTAACAACTTTCAGAGTCCAATCTTGAAAAGTACATGCCAATTTTCCAGACCGATTTGTTAAGCGAAATTAAATCTGGATAGAATTATTAAATCCCAAAGCAAACAACAATCAATGAACACTGAGGACTCACCAACACTGAAGAGATTCAATGTCTATGGTTGAAATTATGGCGCTCGTTTATTGAGGTCCTGATTTAGAAAAGAGAAAAAGTTAGCATCGTTGTAAACGCGACGGCCTTCAAATTTTTCAATTCTTGATAATTGGATAAGTGGACTTCAAAAATTTTGTAATGTTTCTTTGAATTTTATAATATTCTAAGCACTCTTCGAAGTTGTCAAATATGTTCACTTTGTGAACATATTTGACAGCGTTGCATTGAAACCATGTCAACTCTAGACACATTGAATTTGTTAGGTTCTCAACAAACAGAGGCGGGGTAAAGTGCGAGTAAAAGGTTTGATGCATTTAGACAATGTACCCGTATGAAAAGCTGAGATGACGGTTGCCCCCACGGGAGGAGAAGGTGTTGAATTACTCCAAAGCCAGTTTTAGCCTCTTTGACATTCACCTTTTTTTTGACACGTTGAAAATATCAGGACAAGAAATTTGAAAATGATACTAAGATGATAGCTTAGGTTAGATTTAGGAGAAAATATGGATACAATGTATGGAGACTATGTTGAAAAATAACAATAAACCTTAAATCATAGCCATTCTTTTGGTTGACAATTTTTCCTACTTTTTCGTTCTCCACTACTTGTATGCGTCATAAACTCATTTGCTAGGCGTCTAGAGCTCTCTTTTAAGGACATTAGGGAAGAGTTTTGATTATCAGGCAAACACGACTCAATACAGTAAACCAAGTGTGAATTGCTTAAATCTGGCGAAATTATTGTGTCAAATTTGACTAAATCTTAAGAGTTCATTTCTTTTATAATTTTTTGATAAAAATATAAGTTTTTTCGATAATAATGCTGGAAAAATAAAAAATATGTTTCCATGGCATTCCAGCGATTCAAACGTTTGATAAAACGGAGGAAAAATGTTTCATTTTAGATAATAGATAGTTTCAGATAGTAACACACGGCGGTTTTCTTAGCAGTGCAATTCAACAAATAATTTTCCTGAGGTACTTCAAGTGGGTCAGTTCACATCCTTGCAATCGCAACGGTTTCCAATGTTTAAACGATTTTGATAATTTAGTTTCGATTTTGTTAAATTTAATTAGCATTCATTAATATTTTGCTCTCTACTGGGCTTTCATTTCAGTTTGATCATCTATTTAAAAGAAATAATGAACAAATTTGACAATGTTGCGTTTTCAACGATGCAAACTTCAAACACATGTCATCCACATAGTGGAAAACTTTTTTTGAATCCATCACACAAAAAATACAATAAAAAAACTTGTTTCTGCATTGTTTGTTTGTAATTGTTTCATTAATTTCGCGGTTTGAAAATTTTAATTTCAGCGTATATCCAAAGTAATAAGCTGACGTAATTTACAGAAGTATGAATGAGAAGTATGCTTCTTGAATAATGTAAGCTCCAAGCTCACCGATAGCTTAAAGAAACCCAAACATACTGAGACATCCATCAGAGGACGAACGAAAAATTCAATTCAATTTTATTTATTAATGTACTTAGAAAAGGGTTTGTAATGCACTTTTAATCCAACATTTTCTTGTGTAGATTATGGTTGCTATTTATCCTGATATTGGAGATTGGATCCCAGCTTCTTCAACCAAAAGCACTCACCGTATAGTTCGCTTCCTTTTTTGTTTAAACTTTGTGGCCTTTCCACATTCAATGGGTGCCTTTCTATGACCTCCCCATGTGCCTTCCATGTGAGACTCACTACAGTCTTCAAATGCTATACAAAAAGGTCAGGTCTAAAATTTTAAGGTATTTAAAATAAATTGTATCTTCATGTGAAGTCAGATTCCTTCTTCCTCTTACACAAGGTTTTCTGAATCGCTTAACACTTTCATGGTTTCTACTTCATTCATAATTCCAAAAAAAATGTATATAAATACAATTTTTCGTGCTTTTAAACCTTGACAAAAAATTAATATAATTTGAAATAACCAGAACGAAGTCCATAATCCACATTCTATTCATAGATATTTCATCTGAATGAGCATATCACTCGCATAGCGTCCTTTGATTAAAAAAAACTCTCAAAACATCTGTCCATAGTGACAGTTGGATTTTAATATAAGCTATAATTCACTATATTTTGTTGTACTTCGTTGAATTACTTTGTTTTGTGGCTTGTTACATCTTCTTGGTATGCATAAATGACAAACGTAGGTCCCCAACGTCTCTGCATACATCAGACGTTTTAGTGAGCTAATTAGGTTGATTTCACTAGAATTATTGCCAGTCTGTTTTGTTCAATAGAGAATAGAGAAGTCAGAATAAAAGAAAAATCAGCAATTTCTTTGGTAAATATTTTCGTAATCAGTCTCAATTTTTCTGATGCGTTTCTGCAAACAATCATACTTTCCTTGAATTCTTTGAACGCAAAAATTACAAAATGAACATTTGCAGGACATTTCTGTCAAGACATCATAACACTCGATGTGTTAAAAGAGACGCAAGGAATTGTCCTGCAAGCTTTTTGTGATAACTACTTCCTTCATTTCCAAGGAATATATAAAAATAATCCAGAATTATCCCTAATTTCCTTGATATTTGATAAATTTTAGGGTTAAAACAAATAAGTATTTGTTGATATAAGAGCCTTGCAAACATCTTTCACCCTTGCTAGTTGCAACTCCTGCAACGTTGCTATAGCCTTGAAAATTTCCATAAACACAAGCACATTCATTGCCCTGTCTGCCCTATTGTACATTTAAACATTATATCTACACATGTAATTGCAAACTTTTCACATCACGCATGAAAAGCAAACTTTAAGTGTATACAGCAAAGAAGCAGATGACGCGCATTAAAAACGTTAACGACAGTTGGATAAGAAACGGACTCAAAGGGTTTCTTACAAGAAAATTTTCATTTTCTCCCTTCTGGATTGGTAGATTTGTATGTAAAATGATTTTTCCTTTTCTATTTCATACGCATTTGTACAGTTTTTTTCTGCTCATCTTGTTCTGGCGTCATCAGCGTCTTTTTCGGTGATACCTCCTTTAATAGTTGAAAAGGTTCAATTCAAGACTCATTGAACAACGAAACTGTATATTGTGTACGTGTGTAAAATACCACCCGGTTATGAAAGGTTTTGCAGCAGCTGCCGTTGTTGATTGCTCGGTTCCTTATTCTTTAAGAAGTCCACATGGAGGTAGACGTATACGAAGGTTACATTCGCGTCAATTTTCTTAATGTTGAGTGCGACGATGCCGTGGAGTAATTGGCCAAGGCGATACCGAAAAGAAACGTTGACGGAAAATGGTTTCGTTGAGTATTTATGGCATCAAAAAGGTGGGGTTTGGAGCTTGTTGTAAATTCGATTAAATCAACCGTCTAATTTCAAACAAATTTCTAAAATCAATCGTCTAAATTATTTACAACATTAAAAAAAAAACGTTCCCAAATCCAATCAATTCTAAATTAGAAACGCAAAGTATCCCAAGCAATGCGAAAGGGTTGTGGTGTTAAAAATTGCAAAAATAGGCTCATGTCGGATCCCCTCGATGTCATATCGATTTCTCATTAATTTCTTCATCTCTTTTGTTCGTTCCCATGCATGCATTGTACCATATAATCTTTAATTATTGTCTTTAGCAATGGTGCTACTGTTCGTTTATACATCGTTTCATCTGTTTTCACCCATGTGCACATGTTTGTACCTTGGGTTGCATTGATCTCGACGGCTGCAAGTCAGGACTCGCTTCATTACCGTGTGTCTATCATTACTGGGCACAACATCCTCGACGCTTGTTTCTTCACCCCTCATTTGACATGCGACGCAGAAAAGAATTAAATATACGATACCATTGAACCTAGTGTTTACCCAATAAGATGAAGATTATAATGAATTCAGAGATGGTGTAGCAGCATCAGGTGAAAATTATGTCAATTGCATTGGTGGAAGCAAGCGTGGCTTTTCTTCTGACCAGTTGTCGATATATCGGCAGCAGATGTACGACGTTTCTTCAATAATGTGTTTGAACTTTTTATGGTGGAGGAAGAATACGCGTGGAAAACATATGCCATGCGGTGGATAATAAATTTGTAGCAGGCACTAATAGTTGGAGGATGGGTGAAACGTTGGGGAATGTCATGAAAGTTTGGAACACTTACTGTGATTTCGGATATTCCTGTGACGTTATAATAGCTTATAGTAAACTCTGCGCTTTAGTTCACTATCTCACACCTGCCTACTGTCTACAAATAGTTCTACATGCGAAGGTTTGATCTTCAGGACCCCATGTTGTGTCTTATTCTTGAAAGCTGGAGGCCTCGTGAGTTATATAGTTGTTGAAAATTGATAATTGCCTTTGAGCGCTTGCAATTTCCTCCGTTAGATGTGTTTGTATATGGCCCATATCTAATCGTTTTCAAATTCGAAAACGATAAGGCCAAATCATATCAAACATTATTATACAATTAATTTGGAGTCGCAGCATGAAATGCATTTTGAGAGCAAATAACCCTTTAAAGTTATTTTTCGGTGCCCATCCCAAATTTTTTTTAAACGAATTTTCGATGAATTTCAGCTTACTGGAAAATTTATAACACCGTTTTTGTTCCTTATGCTCAACAAATAAGTTCATGTTCTTTATTTGCTATTTGGGCTATTATTATTGCTGCAGGATAAGAAATGTGACTAATCAAGTCACATGGTCATCATGTTTCAGAAAAGAAAACTTTCACGGTTCGATTGGCTTTCAACTGATTAATTTGTGGAATAGTAAGAAAGCAGAGATTGCTATCTTCCTTTCTTCGTTTTGCTTGCTTTCGAAACTAATAACATACGTCCAAGGAATAGTGGAAGTTCTGGATTGTGGATTTTCAAGCATGAACTTAGTGGTAGCATGTTACTTCTACTCTTTCTAAATGTGTATGAGAGCAATAGACTAGTGGCATTGGAAACAAATTATTGTGATTGCATGTAATTTCTGTGTAGAGAATTTATTAAATCAAAAACCACCTCTTTAATGATGAGCTTTACTATGTATTTTGAGTTAACGTTATCTTCTAATGAAGTAAACTTTAATAGTTAACATTGAAACTTAAAAAACTGGAACATCAATGTTTATCAACAACCACTATACCAACAAGATTTTTGATTTCAAATACTGAATCTCCGAATTCCATTAGAGAAAATAAGAATGTTAACTTCTAAATTGGCATTTTATCAATTCATTCAGAGCCTTTTCAATTTTTACTATAATTCTTGCAACAATTTCATCTAATCTACAAAATTTCATTCAAAGTGCAAAAATTAACTAATTTTAAATACATTCTATGCTTGCTCAGACTCTAAGATAAAAATTTGAGCTTTTTGTCGAATAAACTGTTCAGCATGTGATTTTTTCTTATTTGCATGTATCATAATCCCCCCGTCAGTAAAAAAAAAAATTGAAATTAAATGTAAAATAAAAGGTTATGATAACAATATGAAATAAGTTTAAACTGTATACATAACAATATGAAATCTGGATTGATTTTAAGTTAGAAAACATTAACTTTGTATGAATGTCCTGCTTCCTCCTCTTGAAGGAACAAATTATTTTCAATTTTCAAATCCTAAATTGGTTGCAATCAAAGAACGCGTCATACCAAATGTCATACCAAAATCTTCATTTCTTCTTTTCTTGCCTGCTGAAGGCAATAAATCCTTGCTTTCAGACATAGAATCCTGGGTTTCAGGGTCAAATTTTTCAATATTATTTTTTTTTGTGTACAGGGTTATAGGAACACACCAATTAGATATTAGGTGTCTGAAGTTTGTATCCTTGCCAACACGGCGCTTGCAATTTTTTCCACTATTTGTTCTTAGTAGGTAATAAAGTACGATTGTGCCAAAATATTTAGAAATTATATTAAAATTACCAAAATTTTAAGTCAAATTATCTATAAATCAACCATAAAAAAGCGCAAAAATTGCTGACTATTGTGTTTGCAACGATAAAAACTTCAGACACCTTAAATATACAGGCATGGTTTTTTTTATATTATAAGGATGAAGATCTAAATTACATATCAAAGGAACCACGAAGAATGAGAAGCAAAATTAAACCATTTTCATCTAATTAAATCTTTGGCCTGTAAGGGTACCTCGGTTTCCGTCTGAAATTATCTGTGGGGTTGCTTCTGTCATTCTTTTTTAATTAGTTTATTTACATTATTCATCAAGTATTCTCCGTATTCACGGAGTTTTATTTTTATTCGGTAGATATTTTTAAGTTTTGTACCAAAGAAAAGGCAATTGCAGAAAATTTAAAAATTTTGGATAAAATTGAACGTTAGAAATTGAATTAAAACTGTACACATTTCCAGCTTTCTTTGTAATCTAGGTGAAGTATTATTATTATTATCTTAAGGACTATACAATATTTTAGAAGTCATGGTAGTCCATTCTTCTTTTTTATGTCTTAGGTTAAATTTGTAGTTTTTTTTGTGGAATTTTTTCGAAATTTGGCTTTTACTCTATTGATTGTCATTAGTTTGCACTTTAAAATTGAGTTATATCGCCGGTTATTATAAAAAAAAAGAAAAAAATCGAGACCTTTGCTTTGACGAACAACGCCAATTTCCTCCACCTAATAAATGTGCTATAAAATTTATGAAATCAACATAAAATAGTAAGCATGATTCTGTTTACTTTTTCATTTCCGAACAGCTTCTGGTCGTCTTGCCATTGGCTCAATTTATTTAATTTTGTGCCATTATCCTTCGAAAATCTAGTTGATCGCCTGTTTGATTATGTTATATGCTCCGGTTTCGATTCATCGTATCGACGACCTCCCAAACTCTCGATCAGGTTATGGTTTCTGAATCCGGAATGACGATAAAGCAATCAATTTTCGATTTCGTTTGTTGTCCTGTAGAAGATCTCGTTGTGCATTCCTACTTTCAAACCTTAATTTTGTAACAATTGGTAAATATTCGGATTTATTGATTTCAGAGCCACAGCAGCCTGATTACTAACGTCTGATGACACTGTTCACCCCCAGTAGCATAACCGAATCGCAACTCTCCTCTATTGATTTGTTCAAATGTTGTGTTATTGTTTTTTGTATGTTGGGTGAATTTCTAAAACTTTGTTTCTTCGAATTTTGAGTAAATTCACGGCAAAATGTTTGAAAGCCCACATAGAACAGAGCATTTATTCCGAATGACGAAGTTTTATTTTCAAAATTTTGACCGATAAAACAGGAATCGCACCTCTTGGCAAAAATGTCAGACTTTTTTGTTAGGGAATCTGTCATGCCAGTCATTACTACTATGGACTTTCCCGTTGACAGGACTGACGCTGACTATGACACTAGAATATTCTGTTCCTTTGCCCACTATTCGCACTTCGATTTTACTGGACTTTTCCATACAATCACGCTTGATGATAAATGAACCAATTTTCTTTTTCTTTCAATCAAGTCGATGTTACTCAATTACGTTCTGTGAGCGACAAAAGCGTGCGTACTCCTGGGCAAACATATTCAGAGCTAGGCGTTCATGCGGTCTAGACGTATTATTTTGACAAATGTTTGTGTTTTAATAAGTTTTTCTTTTTGAAAAATAAAATAATAAACAACGAAAAATATAGCAATTAAGATTCGAGAACAAAATAACAAAAAAATGCTCTCTTATTAATTCTTTTGAAAGTCAACGTTGGTTAACAAGACGCGATCGATTGAGAGAAAATGATCAATGAGAAGAAAATCGTTTCAAGAAATATCATAAGTGGTGTAAAGAAGCTATAATCCTGTGAAAAGAGAAATTGAAGGATGCAACTGATCAGTCTCGTCTCGGTAGACCAAGAAAGTTGTATTGTATATTTTTGATCAAAGTTGTGAGAAGTTTCTGAGATCACTGTGAGAAATGTGCAAGAAATCTAGAACCGAGTACAGCGAAAGTCGCAAAAGAACATAAAATTCTGGAGTCAGTGTCAGCGCAAGTCTAAGAATTCTCAGCAGTAATCGGTTACATGGCAGAGTATCCCGTAAAAAAAACTAGAGGCCTAAAGTTTGCGCTATTGAAAACACAATAATCCCGTTTTTTTTCAATTTTGAAATTTTGTTTGGATCAAGTGATTGCTTTGTACGTTTTTTTCCATATTTATTTATGTGCACTCTATTTGTCTTTCGTTTCATTGATATGATCAACAAAAGTGATAACATGAATAAGAATCGAGACCGTTAAATTTGCAAAGATACAAACTTCAGACAGCTTAAAAACTATATAGTTTTGAAAAGAATCAGAAACGCAGTGTCCTTTATGTCAGAAAGTATAAAAAGACCATTTGTTGTTCTGGGAAAGCGTACTTTTCAGTGAAGAAACTAGAATTTGAAATATTTTCCTCCAAGGAATATTCCCGAAAAATGTAGTAGTTAAAACGTCGTTTTTTTAGCAATTCAACAATGTATTCAATTTCAAAAATAAAGCATGGAAACATTTTGTTTATGGTCTGGGATTGTATGGCTGCATCAAGCGTTGGGAAGCTGGTCTTTATTGGCACGACAATGAATGATTACTTGACATGCAAGTCAATCCCTCAGTGTTGGAAAATTAGGCAAATAAAAATGTTTAAATGTTAATTCATTCATTACAATATTACGAAAATTCCAGCATGGGTCTCCCAGCTGGATGACGATCTAGATAAAACTTAGAACAGAAATGGCTGTTGAATCATGAGTATCTTCCTCAATCAACAGACCTTAACCCCATCTAGCGTCAGTTTGATTGAAAACTTGACAGTACCAAGACAACTAGTTTATATTTTGAATACAGAAGGAAAGCAGACTAAATACTAATTTGGGGATCTTTGTTTTGTTTCCTTTACTGTTCACTGTTTTCTTTTTTTGACGCATAAAAAATGAAGATATGTTTTGGTATGTAATGATATGTTTTTTGTTTTGTTGTTGAATTTTGTTTGCAATGGTTCTAGAGCTCACGTTTAGAGTTCATTTTATAGCTTTGAATCGAATTTGAATAGGTAATGTATAGGTATGTACTTTGTTTTGACGCTCGCCGTGGCGCTCGCAACTTCTCAAATTTTTTTTACACCGATTTACAGCGTCTGTATGAGTCTTTTCACTTTTCTTTCCAGTCTTTTTTGTTTTGCCAACTAAGCTGAAGTTTTTAAAGAAAAACTTACTGAATGAACGGAAGTTTGTACTATGAAAAGGAGTGGCCTCTTCCAAAATTCTAAAATTGTCCTAAATCAGAATACTTAACCCATTTCGTGAGCTTTTTCACAAGGTGTGAAGTTTCCATCGTTAGAGGAGTTTAAAACGGTTTCAAAACTTTTCAATTATTGAATTTTGTTGATAATTTTTTTCTCGTAATTTTGACTCTGCTGAAGCATGGATTCAAAGAAAAACAGTGTAAAATTCAAAACCGCTGCATTTCCTTTTTTGGTAGATGCTCCTGTGATCCAGACTTCGAAGAATATATTTCACATTTATGTTTGTTGTTCCAGGCGTTAAAGACGAGCAAAAATTTTTTTTTTGTCTTGCGTTTTCTTTACTTTATTTTTGCCACCTCTTTCGAAAAAGTACTATATAATTCCAGATCATCTAAATCGATATGGTTAATCAATATCCAAACTTCAGATATAATTATAAAAAGCTGCACTGTTGCGTACTTTAAACGTTTACAATGTTGATTTTTTTTTGGAAATTTCGACGCCATAATTGAAGAATTTCCTTTACGATCGGTTGGTTATAATTTGACGCTTATCGCAATTATTGCATAGTATAGCATTGCAGCTTTGAATTTTGTAACTTTTTAACAACTTCAATTCGAAATTAGATCGGATCGAACGTCAAATTGTATGAGCATACATTCGTTAGGCTATGCGTGATGTAACATCAAATTATCGATTATATCCATTGAATCCGATCCGAAAAGGTAGATAAAAAAAGATTTTACGGGTTTTATGTCATATCTTTGTACAAATTCATCGTTTCGAATTATGTTGATAATTGTCGTTCGAGATAATGTTAATAGAAATGCGGATGCCCTCTTTGAATTTCCTACATTCTATAAGATATTGCTTGAATTACAAGTGCAAATTTAAATAATTATTTAAGATTTTAAGAAGCAGCGGTTAGCAGTTAGATATTTCAGCAAATATAAAAATAAATCAAATAGAAAAAACTACGCAAAATCTACGAAATTAAAGAATGCTTACCAGAAAATTCTTAAAACGTTACAAAATTTACAAAGTGTGTCGACCATATGTGGAATTTACAACACAACCTCAAAAGTAGTTTTCATCGTTCGTCGTTCGTTGAGTTTTATCAGTCAGTGGACGACATTTATTTTAATTTAATTTATATGGGCACATTGTTATCATTTTCACGATTATAACAATATGGGGCCTATCCGCCCCTACCATGCAAGCGGAAGGCATAAACGCGACAAAGAAAAATTAAGCGAAAAAAGTTCAAGGGCGTTGTAATATTGACCTTGAAACGGGGTTGCGCGAGTGGGTGTCAGCTTTTTCGGACGGTTTATGTGCGCGACTTTCACCCACATTGTAACATATGTTACCAGTGAAAAAACGTCCACTTAGTCAGTAGGCAGCGTCTTTGGCGAATTTCATGTTCTACTTCGGAATCAGTTGACTCAACAAAATAAAAATGGTGCAAAATGTTAAGCAATCAGGGTAAAATGGCAAGCAATGTCCTTCCCATCAAAAAGCAGCATGTATGCATGTGTGAATATATGTTTTTTGAAAATAGAAGAAAGAAAAATTCAACAGACCACATAAATTTTGCATCGATTATGGCCAACAGTTTGATGAATTTTTTATTCAATTCGAAATTTCCCATGTTGTATGGAAGCTTTTTTCTAAATCATTTATACACGCACACATGTGGAGATTCGCATTTGAGTCCGTTCGCATTTGGCCTTGAAGTTTCTAACATTTGCAATTTTTTCAGCTGCTTAATTCAAAATTCGATGGACTACGCGCAATCAAGGGGTCTATTGCACATATACTAGCGCGTAGATTAGACCGACTTAATACTCATGGTGCGTTGTATTGGTAGGCCACAGTGAATGTAACACTGAGAAGAGGAAGAGACATGCTTTTAGAGAAGAGCTGTTAAAAAAATTTTCGACAATCCAACACATATGAATGGGAGCTTCTATATATGAAGCTGAAATTGTGAATTCGATGAGAACGCTGGAATTTTAGTGGCAATGTAGTGCTCATACACACTTGGAAGCATTTATTATCTTCTGCTATGTATGAATGCTTACTAGTCATGCCGTACTAATTTGAACCAGGTTTGTACTAATATGATAAATATTTTTGCAAATTGTTGGAAGCCAGCAGGAAATAAGGAAGTTGTCAAATGGGACTTAATTGATTCTAAGTGACATTTAAATATGCTTGAAAATTGTGTAACCTGAAAGAGACGCACAATCAAACCTATCAAATAGTTGCAGGTATTGTTATCCCTGGAAGCTTACTGACAAAAAAATGTATTGCTGCAATTTCAAAGAAAGTGGAGTACTGTATGCTTGCCCACAATAGCAATTCAGCAGTTTTTAATAGCAAAAGATAATGTCATTTCTTCTCACTATGGACAACGCATCCTTAGGAAAGAATTTCCGAAAATTTCTTTTGTAGTTGACGACATACTATCGACTGGAGGCTGATGATGATTATGATATGATCGAAGACTGGTTTGGGCTGTGGCGTACTTGATTTCCTTAGTAAAAAGGGCGGATTCATTGAAATTTCTGAATATAAAACACATATGTAGAGTATGTGTAGACGAGTTAGGCTTCCAAAAATCTTCAGCTTCATAGTAAGTATAGAGTCATTTTGAGGGATCAATCAGTTTCTGCAAGAAAAGGGGCCACTGATTTTGAAAAAAACAGGCAAGGGTTAGTAAGGTTGAAGTTTTTTGGGAACAAAAGGATAGGTGAAATAAAATGAAAGATTTTAAATTAAAAAAGCAAAAGCCATATTTTTACTAGCCAACATACCAACCATACTAACCAACATAAATTGCAATAGGTTATGTTGTCTCAACGAATCACATTCACTCAAAATTCTTCTTCTAGTCGATTCTAGTCGAGAAACGTCGGCCTACGGCCTATATAAAGCTTCATACGCTTCCATTTTCAAGAGAGAATACATTATTACTGACCCACCTCATTTTCCTCAACCGTACGAATTAATTCTTTTTTCCTGCTACAGCTTCATTATTCAAGTATAAAGGAATTACATATAAAAATAAAAGGTATAAGTGGATATAAAAAGTAATATAAACATATTTAAATAAATATCAGAAATGTACATAGGTCCACCTCTAATTTCATTGCTTAGTAAGCTTTTTGTATACTGGTAAGCATGTGCAGCTACAAGCTGATGCAAATGCTTACCAAATGCAAGTTGTTCGGATATGATTAAGTGCCAACAGGTTTCCTTTAAGATGATCTTAAAACCAGCATTAAAACAATATTTTTCCGCTTTCTAATGCGATCAAAATTCAGGTACATGAAATTTACAGCCTCGAATTAGGCACGATATCCTTCAAGTTGATCCTAAAATTGAACATTCCGTTCAAATGACCCTGCTTCGATTCCAACGAATACAGGTAGTCCCAAGACGATCTTTTCGAATATGACAATATTTCTACCATGACAGCTGACCTGTCATTTCGTTGCACTAATTTTATCCTTTTATTTCTATCTTTATAATTTCAAGAAATTTTTGAATTGCTATTATTAAACTGCAATCTCGTTGGTAGGCAAGTTTTATTCGTATTATATATGCTATAGAGATTTGGTAATATTTCGGAGCCTTGAGGTCATCTATTTTGATTTAGTCGCATATTATAAAGTTTGATGTCAATATTGACTCGAAAAAAATGAGATGACTTGTTTTGAAAATTAAATGGGACCCTCAAATGCTTCAAAAATGCCATATGCTCTCGTTCTGTCAATCATTTATATGAATCTTTACATTTATTTCAATATATTTAATTTCGGGTTTAATATTGCTGGGTCCTGTATGCTGAAGGTTTACAAAATATTCTACTCAAAAATTAATTTGGCGTTATTGTATAATTTAAATCCTGTTCAACAAAGCTTCATCTACTAAATCAATGAAATAAGAAATAATACTGCTCGGTATCCAGTTTTGTGGGAAAGCATGGCAAGAAAGAAAATAAAAATTTATTTCTACACCTTGGTCGATGTTGAAGAACATGGGAAATCATATTATTCATTGCTCATATAGTTCGTGCGTAATGGGTTTAAGGGTTGTTAATTCAGTGCTGTTATTTTACTAAAGCCAGATATTTTCCGTTCGGTTACCTTACTTTACTAGTCTTTACTAGTCATATTCCACGTCCTTGAAGAATCTTTGAGCTCACATCGTGCGATCTTGTTGGGAGCACGCGTCCTTCCTAATAGAAACTCCTTTCCTGAAGAAGTTCTAGTATGTTGCCCAGGACTTCTACCGATTTTTAGTCCATTATGCTCGGGTATAAGTTGTATTAACTGTCTTTTTTCGCATACGAAAATATTTACGCATGACTCTGAATGCATTTTCACAGGATTTCAGGCTCTTTTAAAAAACATTTCCACTTATTGTTTATTTGTGAATGCTGAGATTGAAATCATGCATATTGTTGGTTTATTGATTCGATTGTCGTCCCGTTTTGGGTTTCTCTTTCTCAATAAGACTTTTTTGTGATTTTCTATGTGAGTTTATCGAGAGTATTTGCATTAATATAATTGAAACTGTATTGTCCCTTTTCTCATGGTTTCTCTTAATCAACTGGCTTATGATTATGTTAACGTCCAAAGTTGTATCCAGCTTTTGGATACAGCTTTTGTTCGGAACGACAGCTTTGCATCTTGTGGCCTTCTTATCTTGTCAAGAAAGGGGGAGTTTGGAAGACTCAAAAAGAATGGGGTTGGAACAAACCATGGTTCCTCTTTCTCATCAAGAATTTGATTTGCTTATGACTTATGACACAACTTTTCTTCGCAAGCATGGCGTTTCACCTTGTGGTCTTGATTTCTTATCAAGAAAATAGAGAAAGATGAGGAATGAAAAAAATTTAGTTCGGACATTTCTTGGAACTGCTTGTGTGTCTCAAGATTTTCGATTTTTTCATCCTTAAACATTTTTCAGTCAATAATATCAAATCAAAAAAATACAGCCTTATTTTGTGTGTTAAAATGGTCGATTTTCTTCTTGATTTCTTTATCACTGTCTAATTTTTATTGATGTTTTCAAAACAAATTATTTTTGGGCATTTTTGGCAAAGGGATTTTCTTTTAAAGGCGAATTTTTGTCTTTCGATAATTTCCAAGGCGAAGGCCTTAATGGCCAATCTGCGGTAAAAAAGGTTTTTGCTTTCGTATCTTTCTTGTTTGAAAAGAATGTTCAACTTTTCAACCAAGGTTTCAAAACCAGAACAAAGACTGTATGAACGATTAACATATCCTGAAAAATTACCGAGCTTGTTATTCCTTGTTTCGTGACGAAATTAATCGTTGCGTGGTGTTTCTTATCCCGAGAGTCGCAAAACATTCGCTTTTTTTTCCCCCGAAGAACTTATTTATTCATTGAAGGTCAAAAGTCAATGCTCCGGATGAATCCAAATTTATTGACGCTAGCGAAAAAGTAATTCTCCTGGCACTTCCTTTCAGTTCCGGATACTTTTAACATCCTTGCATCTATAGCCAAAATCTAGATTGTTAAAAGTGATTAAATGGAAAATCAACGGAATGAAAATTTAAGGAAACACATGATAATACAAATTCGGATAGTTCTGACTTTGTTTTGTTGATATCATAAAGAAAATTGTTTTTTTTTTCATAACTAAATACATCGTTTGCGACTCTAATCAGGAAGATTGAGTCTATACTTTTTCTTATACGCTTTCTTAAATTATCGTTGAAATTGGTATCATAACGTAAATTTTTAAAATTAATTATCGTAATTTTATCAAATTTTATCAAACTTACACAACCATTGGTCATGTCTCTGTGAAGTTTAGCAACAAAAAGTTTAGTACCTTTCTAGCATAATTTATTGGAGGATCCTTAATTCTGTTACGTCAGACCACTCGAGCGTCTGCAACAAGTCATTGACCGAGCAATAGAGACAATCTTCGAATTCTCTTTTCAGCATAAATTCTACGAACTGGCATAGAATGTTCTCTATTTGAGTGCGATTAGAAAAAAAAAACACAAATATCTAGATTTCACGGACTTCTCTTTTCCAACTGGTGAATTCCGGTTCTGGGCCCAATGTCTGTGGACAGAACAGATGACTTCGTTACTAGAAAATCAAGTCTGTATCTCTTCATTACTCATTCGCATCTTTTCCATTCTCCGTAAAATGTTAACTATATTTTGAAACATATGATGCGTGAGCCTGGAAAGGCTTGATGTAAGAACTCGGTCTTCTATAAACATTAAATTGTTTATGGTCCATTAAAAATACACTAGTTATTTGATTGTATAAAAATTATCCACACAGCGTGAATAGTTCAGCCATGAACTTGTTTTATTCTTCGAAGCTGCTGAAATAGTTATCTTTTGCCGACATTTGTCTACAACATACTACCACTAATTTGGGAGGAATGGAGGCGAAGTCTAAGAGTTAAATTAGTATAATAGGCAACACACGCAATTTTAAAGGATGAATCACCCAATTGACAACGTATCGAGAGATCGTCTAAAGTGCATGCGAATTTCTGCGTAACACCAATTGAATGGATGCTGAAAATGTATCTTTCAGCATAAATTATTAGACCTTATGGTTTGTTTGGGGTTTGGCTTACTTCAGTTTTAGTCTCCCCAAGCATAGCATATATATTTATTTTTGAATATTATCTGGGAAAACGAATCAGTGTTGTTGCCTTCTTCATTTGCATTAAAATTAAATTTTGCATTGCCCGAAAATGATAATTCAAATAAGAAAAGGCTGAAATTCTGACTGTTGATCTTCCACTTCTACCGCCATGGGTATAATAAATTATTGATGAGTTCCTCGATTCGTGGAGTCTTTTTGCTTGGATTTTCTAATTTGCTACACTTAAAACATCTTAAATTGTACAATTCATCGTTTCGAATCTAACCACCAGAATTCTATTATGTAAAGACAAGCATTGAAAAAAAGAGTTTATCAATGACTTTGCGTCTATTTCTGCATATGTATTTCGCACTAGACATCATAGACGAGCCGGCATGGTTTGGTGAGGTGGCCACCAACCAGCCAGCGAGGCCATAAGTCATATTTTTTTCAGTCGCTCTGAAATATCTGAAAATTCTTTTTTTAGATCTACAAGAGCGAAGTCAAGTGTAGACTGCCCAATCCTCCCGGGTATACACTTCACGTTAGTGTCTACTATCTTTTCGTGGTTTCATACGAAAATTCTAGTTTTATTGCATTTTTCTATCATATATTGTAGGTACTAAATAGTTGAGAGAACTCTTCTCAATTGCTTGTTGAGGATATTCTTTTCGACAGGGGCATGGACACAGACGATGAAAGCCATTATACCGATAGAGCAATGTTTATATATTTATCAGCATATCTATGTATACTTATTGCTTATGTTGATGACAGATAGATTTCTGCTGAACATGAGGTATTTCTCGTATAAATTTATTCTTTTGTGATCATCTTCAGAAAATTGGAATCAACACCATCCACCTCGCTGATCAAGAATTCAGTGAGGTGGTCCTAGTTTGCTGACTCCTTTGCACTTGAACGTATCTTGGCCGCATGCACGAGGTTTATTGAATTTATGAAGGGAATTATTAGCCTTTGACCTCAGTAAGTTCACGTTACAGCAAAGCTTCTGAAGGTAAGGATGAAATTCAGAAGAACAAGCGGAAACTGGGTGTGGAAGATGAGCAGAAATGAACAAGAGATAACTAACTTAAGTTTCATTTCAACCACAACGAATTTTTATTCGTTTTGAAGTGATATGAGAAAACATACTGAAATAATGCGATGATTGGAGTCAGTCTTTACATAGAATGAAGGAACGATAAAATAAATAGAATCAAGCAAAAAGTGTATTTTCTAATGCCAAAAAATGATAATTATTTCTGGTTCTCACAAAATGGAAGTGCCTTTTTTTTTGCATACTTCCCGTCTGTAAAGTGGCTGTGACTTCAGATGTTTGATATATATTTAGAGTACAAATGTCAGACATAGTGACACGTTCATGTCTAGACGGACTATGTATGAATTTTTAGCTGTTTTTGCATTCCGATTTAAATTCGGAGAGAATAAGCGTTTTGACTCTTACACGACTGGTAAAATTTACTTCGTAGATATTTACACGTCCCTCCAGTTTTCTACGTTGTGGTGCATAGGTTATAATATTTATATTCATATCTTCTAGATCAGATCTTATATATTAGAGAACAGAGTGAGCGGAATATTATATCATACTTTTTTTTTTTTGGTTTGATTTGATCGCTGTCTTAAATTTCAAATAAAAATATGAAAAATGCCTCCTGTCAGGCTCAAAAAAAACCTTGAAATGACTGAAATTCGCTGAGAAATAAATTTCCTAAACTTTTTTATTCATTTACTCACCCTGAAACTCTTGTTAATTATTCTAATCACTTTTTGTGGCCAAACTTCTCCCACATCATTGCATTGCCTCATATTCAGAGCCACCAAGTTCACATCTTATGAATTGAGATGTTTAAAATTTGCAAAAACTAGATTTTGTTTAAGAAGATTATCTAGAATTATATGCGCACCATATTTGCTTTGAATGCAAGTTGAATCTGCATTCAAACTAACAAGTGTAATTTGCCTTTACTTATTGGTGTTTATTAGGCTCACACATATTAATGCCTGTAATTCCTTTCAGACGATGTAATACCTCGAAAGTTTCCGTGGAATTGAAGGAGTGCATAATTGTACTAACTAATACGGGTGATTCAGTAAAATTTGCAGGCAAACAAATCAATCAGAAATTTTAGTACACATTTTCGTGTATCCAGACACGGATTTCGGGAGAAGCTCTCTTCTTTCATTAGTGGATACTGAGGGAAAATAGTTCCTTTAGGATTATTTGTTTTATTTGCGTTTATGAACGTATTTCGGTGGTAACTCTTACCTTGAGGAACAAAATCCCACAATAAAACTTTAGAGAGCTTCTCTAAAAATAATTCGCTGGCAAATCCACTTATTGAAAGCGCTAACAACTCGAAGAAACTCCCAATCTAACGGTCTTTGACCCCAATTTTCCACATGTATTGGTATTTGTAAGCAAAATACAGAGAAATAGTATTTTGAAATTCCATTGTTCAAAGTATGACATCAGGACAATTTTATAGATTCACATTAACATTTTCTAAAAGATTGTAGTAATACACATCACGACTTCACATATGCTGTTGCACAGGAAAAATTATTGCTACATGCTTTTAAACTCAGAATGCTGGCCATTGCGATCTTTGCTCTCACCTACGACGTTAAATTTCAAAGCTCTCTATACTGCAAAGCTCACTTTATTTCCTACATAGGGTATTAGTATAACGTTAATTGTAATGCCCTTTCGAGCTGTTAGTGCTTTTTAGTGGCAGCAGAAGAGCTCTAAGAAGTTACAGATGGCGTAAGCATGAAAAGCAAGGGTACTCCAAGCCAGTTTTTGGCAGAAAGAGATAGAAAAGGATAAGAAGATTTAGAGCACTGCAAGCCAGTTTGTCGCAAACAGAGATAGGAAAAGCATACGAAGAACAGCAAATTGTGTTGTGTTTTCACTCAAAGGCACTAATCTTTAATCTTATTTCTAGTAGCCTTCTTTTTACAATGTATATATACATGTCAAAACAAATTAAAAAAATAGCGTTTAATTTGCAACAACGAAAAACGAAAAAATGAATACTCAGAGCGCTATTGTTGGAAGTGCATTCAGAATCTTTCGCCCAAAGAAATAAGTCAGTTCTGCTTGGATTAGGTTTGTACTGTTTTCAGCGAATTTCACCAGAACCTCTGAAAATAACAAAATAAAAAAATAAAAAAAGCTTAAAAATAAGAAATATTTGCTTTGAACATTTATTTAAACATTCTTTCTCTTGTTTTCCAGGTAAGTGACTAAACTTCGTGATAATTATTCCGAAATGAATGTAAGTAAGATGTGACGTTTAATCTATTCCGAGGAATCCAAAGGTTGATTGGGGCTTTTTAGGAATTGACATAGAAGACTCTCTATCCTGATGTATTTCGAATTTGTTCTTGGATTTAATTCTGAGGATGATTAGACCGCAATATTTGATTATTAGACCGCAATATTTGATTATTAGACCGCAATATTTGTTTTTTTCGTTTCATTTCAAAAATCAGAAGTTTTTTTCGTTTCGGGGCCAATCCTGCCCAAATGGCCCCTATCAAAATGTTTGGAGAAAAAACGGTAAAATTCGGGGTGGGTATTATCATTACTCTAGGATCTATGCTCTCTCTAAGGAATGTAGTGTGCACTGAAAAAGATTGTGAAATGACAGCACAATACTACGTTTGTGTATAGAATGCTATTGTTGTCGAGGCCTTTGAAAAATGAGCAAAGTGACTTTCAGACATAATTTTACAACATAATTCACTCAATTGGCGTCATGTCGAAGAAATTAATATTCTAGAGTAGCCACAGGTCAATGTTCAGATCTTAATACCCATGAAACATCTTTCTAGGACCTTCAAATGCACGATTTAATATTGCGATCATTACGCACGGGCTATAGGGCTGTGTTCGAGAGCTAAAATTGTAGGGATGAAGAATGCAAAATTTCATTCAGAGTAAGTAACGCTGATTCAGCTAAGGAAGGAAGCAGCATTAAATATCAATAAATATTAATCCATTTTCTACACAGTCCATGTTTCCAAAATCAATCGAAAAAGATTTCCGCCATTTTAACCAATATTTTTCCGACAATCAGCCCAACATGTAAACTTAATCTATGTTATTGCTGTATTTATGGCTGAATTAATACGATATATTATGGTTTGTGTGAGTAGTTTTCATTTAAATATACATAAAATGAAATGAAAATATACTGAACTGGAAATGACATTAATAGTTCAAATATTCTGTGAATTCGATTATTTCAATTATTTCAATTATTCGATTGAAAAAGTCTTAAATATGAAGGAGAAATTAAACCAGATATTTTCACATATTTCATTCTTATATAACTATTTGTGGGTCAAAATTAATCGATTTCAGCATGAGGGTGAAGAGAATGCCGAGCAAAAGACATATTTCAAAGGTCGAGGATTTGGCATATTCAGGAGCTAATTTTCAAATAACACAACTTTAAACTCAAAGTACTAAAGAAAACCCAGGGGTCCAGCATGCCTTAATTTAAGGCGTTCTCAATATTTTTGTTAAGGAATAATAATTAATAAAAAAAAACTCAAACAACTTATGTTTAATAATCTAAACCAAAAAGTTGTCAAACATGACACTCTCTAAAAAGGGATGTTGAAAGGTTTACGTTGATGGTTTCAGTTCTGTCAATCATATGGAAACCACAAAAAACTTCTAGAATCGGAAACAAATTGACCGAACTTTGCAATCGTTGGAACCCAAATAAATTAAAAACTTTTTTTGACAAAATTGTCCTGGGTACCAGAAATTCAATCTCTTTTCACAATTTTTTTTATATCAAAAAAAAAAAAAAGATTTAAAAGAAAAATATATTCAAAATTTGGGTTTATCCGGAAGATGGTTTATGGTTTTTTCTTGGTTTCTATGGAAGGAAAAATCGGTTTTGCGATAAACAAGTCTTAGTCTAGGTGATATACGCCTGGATATTTTCGAAAAACTATATACAAAGAAGCATTAACAATTAATTTCCAATATAAGCACAATAGAGAATGCCTTTTGTCATCTTATGCTCCACTCCTCCTATTTGAATAAGGAGTTCTAGTGCGTTTTGAATCACTTGTTGACTGTCGGTGAACTTTGTATATCATTTGCGCGTTTTCGAATCACGGGCGATAAGTTTTCGCATCGGTGTCGATGGTCGTGGTGATTTTTTAAGCAACCCCCAAAAGAGGTGAAAAGTCATGTTTTTCCCCGAAATCTGTCACCGGACACCGATAATTCATTAGCACGATGTCCTTCTTCATTCACATTCATTTGTCTTTTGTCTCTCATTGCTTATTGATAACGATGTTGGCGACGGCCTCTGTTGACATTTTTAAATTAATTATTTATTAAGAGTAAAGATTTTTTCATAAGAATAGCTGGTTTGCTGCGAACAATGGATTAAGACGTGAAGCACCTGTTAAAAATGCCTTAAAACCTTGAAATACCGTCAATATCGTTATAAAAATTTGACAGCGTCAAACTTGTACCCTGGAAATATTTCTGTTTTTGAAAATGCTGGAACACTGAGTTGCGAAAAAGAACAATTCCTGCTGATATCTTGAAAGAGTCATATTTTGTATCTAGGAAATATATCTAAGCGCCGAGTTATCCTCCAAGTAGATCGATTGGCCAGTATCTAGAGAATCGAACCTTGAAATTGTGATCATAATCTTTAAATATCATTTTTTAAATTTATCAATATATAACCTTAACAGCCGTAATATACCATGCCGAACTTCAGTATTTTAGATAAACTCAATCCAAATTTCAGTTTATTGCATGCTGGCGAACATTGCAATTCTCCCTTCTAATCACAATCACTCAGAACAATAAAAATGGGATAGTACACTCAACTTTTTTTTTTAAATTAATGTAAGAAACCATTAACCTTTTGACGTCTTTTCTCATTTTTTTGTTATTCAACATTATTGAATCATACATTATCTGCAGATTTTATACATTTTTATGAGCACATATGTATAGTAACAATAAATTTATAAATATATATATATATGAAATCTCGTTCTTTCTTTTGACTAATTGCAAACCGACTCAGCAATTTGAGTGTATACCTCTCGAACGACCACACCAGAGCAGTAGAAATGGAAATTTCGTAGAAAAAAATTTCACATATCATATGTGCCAATAGAAAAGGAAACCAATATAGAATAGGAAACTTTATTTATGTTAAACAATGCCAAAGCATATATTTTCTCATCAGAATAGTTTGTATCCCATCTTTAGTGTGCAATGACCAATACTGTAGTGACACATATGGTCTATGACATAGAACTTCTACCTTCAGAGCAAAAAAAGATACTCAGATACTTATTAGCCACCAAAGAAAGTTACACAATCAACTGAACATTTTTTTGTTCGCCGAAATGCTTATCGAGTAAAATTTGTTTGCGTCATGAATAGAATGGCCATTGTTGTTTAAGCTTCTTCATTATGAGAAGAATGTGAGGAGGAATAAGGAGAATGTGGCATAGCATGAAAATTTTGACACCTGCATTCGAAATGCTCGTTTCGAATCTTCGACGTATCAATGTATCTCTTTGCCAATCGTATGGGTAGGATCAATGGACTTTAGCTTTAGCACACATGTCTTGTTAGTATATCATTCAAGTTTGCATGTTAATTGTAAATTTGACCTTCAAGCATTTCACCTGCTTCGGATAGTTAGAACGAATAATGGTCAATTTGATTTGCCAAAAAGATTTCAAATCACATGAGTTACCCATTAACTTAGTTTAATCAATATGGCAAGACATTAAAGTTATCTGCAAAATTCATCGTTAATGTCGCACAACTTTTATTCTGATTCCATGCATATCAATGAATTGAAAATGTAAAAAAGGATGAAACGATGAATGCTTCGTGTAATTTCGCGGACTGCATTAACCTGAATCTCGCGACCACCATACGCTGCTTACGTAGGAGTGGTAGATCAGCATTCCTTACATTTTGAAGAAATCTTAATGACTGGAATTCTTCCTTCGGTTCAAATGAGAGGATTAGCACATGCCAGAATGTTTTCAGTATTATTTCATGTAATATATATGATTTTAAAGGTACAGTGACCTATGATCCGGGGTGACCAGAGTAACGAATCCAGTTAAACAAGATTTAGTATGTTCATTGTGATAGTAAGCGGCGTGATGAAACGTTTCGTACGCAAAAAAAAGTGATTAAGTGAGTTAAGATGGAATGATTATTTTCAATAAAATTTTATATAAATATGCGGAGACATTAGGCTGGAACCCGTTTATTACCAAGTCGTATCAATAATTCGTAGAGGATTTTCAATTAAAATGGCTGAACTTTAATCGCTAGTAGGAATTGTGGAAGTTCAGCTCTCATAGCCCACAAACATATGACCACCATGGACCATTTTCCATCCGTAGTCTGCCATGGGTTTGTTTGGCATTGGAAAAAGGTGCGTTTATCAGAACTCCTATGTGTTCATTATTCTCACCTTCTTAACTTGAGATGTGAGACCTCACCAACTGGCTCACGCAACTGGATGCCCGTACGCGTTCTGATAACTCGCTATCTTTAGCATCACGGTGAGAATCCTTTCAGATAACGAACATATCCTACTGCATGATGCTTCATACATGCGCTTAGAATATACAATATGGCCTGAACTGAAGACATTAAATGCCTTCAACAGAAAATTTGGACCACGGTCCGAAAACCAAAAAAAAATTAAGGATGGCCCCATAATAACTCCCCCATTCATCACTTTAACATTAAAAGTATAATTCATCGTTCAGAATGGCTCTGAATAATTATAGCAAATGTTATCGTTATAATAAAAATATAAGTTATGACCTTAACTCACTGGGTTACGACTATAAATCATTAATCGAATCTTTCGCGTGCATTTACGTTTATTTAAAGCTTAACTTTTTCATCACGCAAAAACCAAAAAAAAAGCAATACAATGTGTAATAATGTGCAAAAAAATATTAATAATTAAATAAAAACAGCTGCTCATCTCGTTAACTGAATGTTTTTCTAATTTTTTTCCGCCAAATTAACAAGAAATTTTCATCATTTGAACAGAATTTATGAATAATTTAGAAATTATTTGGGAAGGACAAAAACTTGAATCGATAATTTAACTACATTAACTTTTAAACAACAATATAAATCTCAAAAATTTGATAAAATAGTAATTCAATTCAATAAAATATAGAATAAATAATTCAATAAAATTTGCGATAGAAAATTTATATAACAGTTGAAAAAGTGATTGATTGAAATCAGGAGTTGTAAACTTGAAAGATTAATTGTGTCAGATCCATTCACGGTGCGTCTGGAACACCTGAAGTGGAGCGATCTTGCTAAAAATGTTAATCTTCCTTTTTCGACAAGGATGTAGCTTGCTAGGTTGTCCCTTCGTTTGCTCGATAGTGTTTTGCAATATGCCAGCAGAGGCCCTTGTATCTCCTCCACGAAATTGTTAAATCGGCGCTGGCCGTTCACTTTTCAGCACACTTTCTTGTGATGTGCATTGACCTGTGAAGATCCCTTCTTTCTATCGTCCAATCTAATGCACGCTCCGAATTTCTTCTCGTCATAGATGTTGAGGAAAGCCATCGAGATTTGTAGTTCTGAAAGGCCACTTCAAAGAGCATTTCATTACAGTTGCAAAAAAAAGGGTTCAGGTTCGATGAATGCGGTTACAGCTCCTTTTTTCCTAATTGATCTGCACGCTCACTATCTTCGATACCTGTGTGACCCTGCCCCTATAATAAAGTAACCCTTCAAACATCACTCAACAATGTGTATACAGCATTGTAAAACCATTCTAAGTGTAATCACCGGTGTTTCTAGAGGTTTAAGGTTGCTTGGCTATCGTATAGGATACTGATAGTTTTCACCTTTGTGGTTAAAGGGATCGCATAAACCTTAGCTGGAAAGATACTCGGCGTACTTCACATCGACAGTGAACATTCAGTACGAGTCCTAAGTACTTCTAGGACTGAAAAGTCCTTGGCCTGACAAAAAACTATATTTTTAGTGCAAACAAGAACTTCTTCTTCGACATAATCTCCATTCAGAGTAATGTACTTAGTGCCAGTATCTTCAAAAATTTGGATACATTTCTAATTTCTTATCTACGTCTCAAGTCCCGCAGAAAGGCATTTTTCTCATACTCGAGCTCCTCATTTGAATAAAATCACTTCCCGGTGATGCAATTTTTGAACCGGGCAAAGAGGAAATAATCCCTGGGGACTAAATCAGACATATAAATTGGTTGTTTTACGATTTGCTATAAGAAAAGTTCACTTTTTCGCCATTGTTTAGAGCCAAAAAGCTTTCACCAAAAATTAAGAAGTAGTGTCACTATGAACACAATAATTTGAAAATGAGTAATCTGAATGTCATGCAATTATGACAGGAATTGTGATTTTTCTACGTTTAAGGTTGTACTCTATACAGAGTACATGGCTTTTAAATTTGTGTCTCCATCTCGTTGCAGACCAAATACTTTTGAGTCTATGTTGTACTCTAATTCCTGTTCCCCTAGGTGTCTTAGAACCATACGTATTACATCTTATCACATTCTGTATTATGAGGAGAACGTCAGACTTAATGTTCCATTTTCTATTGTCACTCAGCACTACACAAACTTCGTTATGAAAGCTGAATGCTGTCATCATGATTCGACGGCGCACATGTGAATGAGGACACCTCAATAAATTTTACTGTCTTCTTGTCTGATTTGGATATCATTTTCGTTTTTTACATGCAAGATTCTAAAAATTGCAGATGTCGCTACTGTTCCCACCACTAAACGAATCTGTGATATGTTCAAAATTTTCGCGAAGGTTCCTGAACGACATGAACCTAGGGTTCCAGTATTAGACCCACATGACATGTCTGTTGACGTTATCAAAATTATCTCTCTCTCTCCCTCTCTCTCTTTCTATCTCACTCTTCCACTCGGTCTTTCTCTTGGAGTATAGATTCCAGGATGCCATTAAGCACCTTGGATTCAATCTGTTTATATGCACCCGAGTTTAATTAGGTTATATTTTAAAAAAAATTATGATTGATTCCATCTTCGCAAAATATATTTAACCTTAAAAATAAAAAGAAAGTTTTCAGGTCATCTTCAGTCGCTGAAATAGACCGAACGATAGCGGTCGAAAGTTGACTTCGAAAGTTAAAAAAGAACGCAAAATTAAAAGGAAAACTTTCTTTTTATGTTGATAACTTTTGATAACTGGCGCGAAAGTGTTCAGATAACTGTTTATCTGAAGGCTTTGGAGGTTGCAGATTTTTTGGCAATTGTTCAGCTCGTTTTGAATGTCTGCGTTTCTTATGGCGAAAGGAACATAGTCGAAAAAGAATGGCACTCTATACTCCTGACAGCTTGTTTGTGAAACGAAGCGAGTTTTTGATAGTATTTTTCTGCAATATTAAATTAAATTAAAATAATTAAAAGTAATACTACCATAGAGTTACAGACAGCGAGCGTCTTATCTGGTATGAAATGGACGATCTAGTTTTGATTCTCTAGTATTTCTGCACCTCGTAATAAACTAAATGTCAACCAAAATTGAAAATTTCTTTTGGGTTTTTGTTCAGATGTTTAGATTCATTAATTCCACTTTCGGCAGCAGAGCGGTCCGGTGTAAGAAGATTTACGTGGATAGGGTAAAATTATACTCGAAATACAAGTCCACTGCGCGCATAGATCAACGTTCGGCTTTTAAGGCAATCCCCTAGATCAACCACCCTCCCTCCCTATTCTAGAAAGTGAGAAAGATTGTCATATGTTTCCAGGATATCCTCTCATCTAGCGGAGTTAAAGCGATTTCTGCCCTCAATTGTAACCACCAACCCTTCGCGTTGGTCCAGCACGGTGTCCGTACATATCTTACCTCCTTTTAGTGGTGAAGAAAAATTTACCTCTATCTAGTGGTGAAGAAAAATTTCCGTGAAACTGAGTTCCCGGCAACCATTCCCTTATGAGCCTTGCAACCACTATCCTAGCCATGTCTTGCACACGTAACGGCCCCTACGCAAACAGCGACCCAGGGTTCCCCTTATCCTTGGTTGTTAAGAAGGAGTGCCACTACTTTCCTCAAACCCTCGGAAGACTCATTTTCTAATCTTTTTTTGAAATGAGTTGTCCAAAAAAGATCAACAAACATTAAATATGAAATAGGCATGAAACTAAAAATTCAAAAAAATTGTTTTACTTACAAGGGACTATTTTCCGAGAAAATCCGCAACTTTCCACGATAAATATGTATCTACCCTACGTTACTTGCTTCACACTGACTGTAATTGTATCTGCATGAAATCAACACTTTCCTTTAGCTCCTGAAATATCCTTTAGTATATGTCTACTAATTATGGTTTGCAATCTAATTTTCTGTATGGACATTTTGAAGTTGATTCCATATCGACAAGAAACCATTTTGCTATGTTTATAATGGAATTGCATAAACATGGAAGTGGAATAATCTCGATGTTATACATCCATACGCCGTCAGAGCACTTTAGACGCAGGAAACAGATCTTATATCAGTGAACAGATCTTATATCATGGTTTTTATCAAAATTCTTGCACTTTTCTAGTCATTACATGGCAGAAAATCTATTCCAATCAAAATTCATAGGCATGAAATAATGGCAACGAACACACTATTCGTTTTGTTAAAAGCTCACGCAGCTGAGCTCACATACGTAAATACGTTTGACGCTTTTTTATTTTTAGTTAAACTTTGCCTAAATATCATTTTTTGCTAAATATACTCGTCCACATTTGCTACGCATCTATCGGCACATGTGTGATAAGGTCGTTACCTTCTTTGCGCCGGTTGTCTTCTTCAATGTGACACGGATCGCCACACATGATTTTCTATATGTGTATGTCGAGTACTCCAAAAAGTAGCTCCTCCAATCAGCTGATGGTTGTCCTATAAAAAAATTCCCACTTTGAAGATGGAACACGACTATCACCGACGCATTCACAGGCAAAGGTGTTACAGTTTAGGGTCGATATACTTGCGAAAAAAAGCCCGATCACGCGAATCTCTACATGCGTGTTTCTCAGACGGCCGTGTGTGTGATTCGCGAATTCAGCATCTATGCATTAGACGTTTAAGTTAGTGTGGCGTGTTAGCAGCTGAAGCTAAATCATATGAGAGATGATAAGGACGTTTTAAAATGTCGTTGCGAAAGTGTTGCCAAGTCACTTAAGCTTTTAGCAGCGAAATTTACTTTGAACTTCACTCGAAATTTTCGCGGACTGCCAATATGTGGTTTGTTCACGCATTCGGTCAACGACCTTGTTGATTAATATTACGCGATGCTTGTGATCTGATAGGAAACACTTATCTACATATTTAGTGACTGTGTTCAGTGCTCTCATTGATTGGTAATTGCGAATACCTGTGCAAATACAGATGTGATTTGTTTGCGCGATGTTGATTTGCAGCTTTTTTTTCTTGGAAGTTAATGTGTGGGACTCTCTGTTCAATTTTGAACATAGACTTTTTTTAATGAAAATTTGCGGCTCGTGTACACTTCAGATGACTTCAGAATAAAGCAAGAACTCTTTTTACGCAAATATAGCAGTGAGCCAATTGCGGTACTGAAGGATGGAATACCTGAGAAAGACGATAAAAAATGTTCGGTTTCTCATACGAGTTCATGTGAAAGTATTCAAATTAGATTACGTAATGATCGGCTGACGATTTTTTCGTAAATTGTCTGTTTGCTGTTACAGTTTACATTATTTTTTGCTGGATTTATCCACGGAGGCCTCTAACGAATCGATTTTAATTTTAGTTTCTGCATTACCCAAGTCTGCGAACTATTTTTCAATACTCTTATCATAATCCCAAAAAATCGTCAAAAAGAGTCAATTTAATCAGCCTAATTGCTTCCGCAGATGATAATGTGCTTAAGTAGGACGTGCAAGACTGGCGCCAAAATTAAACAGAAGTTACATAATTGTGACTTCCGGTGGATGTCCCCACTTGTAGAAACCCAGAACCTTGTTCCAATAAGTGGGATATAGTACAATAAGGAATATCCGTTTTTCGACCTTCTTTTTCTGTGTTAATGTTACCCTTGATATCCGACAGCTTCACCGAACCTCTTCGGATTTTAGGTTTTTAATGTAATCTGGAATTTGTGAGATTCAAAACTAGTTCGGCAAATTCAGTGATTATAATCAACTGTCATGAAAGTCACCATTTATATTTCGAAATTCGATCTTTTCTTTATCCTTCTAAAGGAGGCAATAAGGTAATTTTCTTCAATTTTTCTTCGAAAATCACCGAAGCTGAAATTTCAACCACCAACAAAATTTTGAATGGTATTCATTGAAAGTTCTAAAACAATCTAAATTCCGTTTCCAAGATTTTGGTCGTAGAATTAAAAAAAAAAACCCAACAATTTAAATATTTGTACAGATATTTCTAGCGAAACTTGTTTCTTTCTTTAGAAATATATTTTATAAAAATATTTCCTTTCATGAGAATGATGAGATGAGAAACCAGTGAACCCCCTCTGACAGTGTCCAGTATTGGAACATAACTCAATCAACGTCCAGAATTATTAATTTATAATGAATTTATATAATCATTAATAAAAGGGTCACGTCAATTGAATAATACGCTAGAAACAAGTGGTTGACCTCTAAGGCATTATCCCTTCCGAAAACTAGAAAACCGCCACCTATCCGCAAATGTAAGCTCCTCACTGTGCAAGAGAGAAAGAGAGTAGTGTATTATTTGCTCCACTTAGCTCGTAGGATACATGAAAGCAGTATGTAAGAAACTATTGCTCTCGCTCTTTCAGTATCCAGTTCGAGTATCTGTGCTGATTCCCACTCCTAATGAATAATGGGTTACGTAATATGAAATGTTGGTCAAGAATAAAATTTGGTTTGTATAAAATTTTACTATTTTTGATCAGTATTAAGATTAACAATATTCAGACACGTTTGCCATCTCAGCGGAAAGTAATTCATGTCCTTGTTACTGAAATCAATGGAGCGGGAGGTGACGAATTGCTTAAGCTTACGTTGTATAGCATTACCAGAATTAATTTTCTTTACTAGTGAGAAATTATCTAAATTGCGAATGAAGTGGTAGTCTTTTGGAGCATGCTCTGGCATATGCAGTGGTTGACGGTCTCCATCCAACTCCAGTAGTTTTGGTACGAAAAAATGCATAGTATACTGTCGATTCTTAAAAGAGGAGGAAAGGTGATACTGGAGAAGAACTATGATAATCGGTTGACCCATTTTGGTTGATTCACTACAAGTTTTACCATCGTTAAACCCAGTTGACGATAATAAAATCGGCAATGATCGACTTACCAGGTTTCAGCAATCTGTAGTGATAACACATCAGAACGGTCGGTTCTCCGAACTACTAGATGGTTGGTCAAAGCGACAGACCACCCAATAGTCATTGCAAGCGGAACGTAGGTACATAAAGCGCTAAAAATCTCTGGTACCTTCTCTCAACCAGAACTGAAAAAAGTAGATTTAAGTGTGTATTCCGGTTTTACACAAAAAGTTTGACAAGGGTACTCTTGTCTTACACAAAAACGAGACGAAATTGACCGATCAAAATACAATACCAATTATTTCGATTGAATCCTGCTTGATCTAGAGTTTGTTTGAAGTGATTTATTTGTACTGTATGTGTATGTACTTACGTTATACCATAAGTTTCTTTCGGTGGTCCTGTCATTTTGAGCTGTTCTAGTATTCAAGCTGTTCCAGTAGTTCTTCTCTGCCATAAAAAACAAATGCATTTTTAGACACGATCCAATGTTCCTTACACTTGCCAATTCAGTTTAAAAATTGACGCATATTGTTGAATAAAAATCACAAAAGACATGTCTAATATAGAAGTTTTTATTGACTTTTCAAAAAATCTTGCAAAAAATGAAATCAAAAAATCATAAAAATCATCAAATTCAAATATGAAAACAGCTTTAATATGAAGTTTTTCGCATTTGACGTCGACGAAGTGAACTTGTCAACATTTCATACTGAGCAATAACCTAAACGTAACTGACCGAAAGCGACAGTCCTTAGTCTTTAGTCTTTAGTTTCAAACTCTCAATTACACCAGATTCGATCGGTGTCCTTAGAAATGTATACATAGGTATAGATTCTAAATAGAATTTAGAAACCGTATCGTTTTATGACATGAAAAGGAAACAACCTCCAAAGCTCCAAAGTGAATCAGGCTTTGTTCATTTAAGATTTTAAACATTCTTAGGGATGCGATATATTTCAAAAGGCGCAATGTGTGTGAGATTTATTTTTTGCTTAAGGCTTAAGCCCATTCATCTTTCGGAACTCGTAAGATTTTTATCAAGCATTCGATCAATCAACTTCCTCAACCTGTTTCTACCTGCATTGTCATTATCTTCCTTGAGACTTTTCTCCTTTCGAAATTGAAAGAACCTTTTGATGAAAAAGGCTTGAGTTGTTGTTGAGAACAAATTAAATGCTTTTGAGGTGCATGTAAGACGTCTTTAAAGACGGCACCGTAACTTCAACCAACGCCCAAACTTTGAACCATTGTGTACTCTCTGAAAAGCGCTAACATAACCGAAAACTTAACATTGATGCCGAATACCACAAGATTAATGGTGTTTTCATCTATGTGTTAGCACAAGTTAATGGTTACGCTATAAAAGAAATATAAATGTTCTTGTACTTTTTGCATCTCTGTCTGCGAGAAGTCGGACGAGAGTGCTCATGCTAACGCTACGTCGAAACTACTTCAGCAATTGGAAACACCATTGTGATACATATGTATGTGCGTCGCAAATCAGGATACTTTGATGGGAAGCCTAGAATATAATTTCCAAATAGAGTATATTTTCTTGTATAACTTCAGTTCACGACTTATTTTTTGTATAGACTTCCTACGTTGTGTAACTTAGTTTCGACACTTTTAACTGTAAATTCTGTCGCCAGATAAAAATCCCGATTTTTCTAGATTTTTTCATGTGTTTCTTACATGTTCCTTCTTTTGATTTTGTGGTTTCCGCACAAAAGCACGCTAGATCGGTTTGAATTGACCAGCAGTGCTTGCAAAATTATTCGTGAGAAACACTGGCGTATGCCTGTGTATGTCAATGATCTGTTGGTACCAATGAAGGATATACGGTTATTATAAATGTAAAAGGATATTTTTGTTTTTAATGTGTGGGTTTTGTGTTTATGATTTAATATTTTATTTTAAACAGTTTTATTTTCTTCATATTTTTGATGACAGAATGTTTTGACTAATTTGTGTTTGAACCTATTATTTTTTATGTTACAAACGCAAATTTCATCTTGTTTTATTTTTCTATCAATTTTTTGTTTAAATTTAATATTTCACAAATTGCAAGTCAGAGGCGAGGGAAATGAGGTCAGTGTACTTGTTGTGAACCCACAGGAAGAAAGGCGATGGAGCTTATATCGGATACTCAATCTGAGTCATATCTGAGGAAATGAAGAATCATTTCAATTAAGGATGATTGGCAACTTAAAAAAATGATTTTGAGGTTTTGCTAAGTTTTTGATGATTTTGCAAGACAGTTTCATTGCTATCGGGCAAACAAAACGAGTTGAAAGCCCTTAAAAATCGCTTACGAAAATCCGTCTTTTGGCAGATAGACATATCTCCAGTGGTCTGGTAAGTATATGACCAAATTGATAAAGAACGCCAAATTGTGTGCACAGATGAAGTTGTAGGATCAATAAATCTAAATAACAGCAGCAGATTTTCGTTAGATTGCAAAACTGATTCAGCCAAATTCAAGGTGTTATTGACATGTCATCATATGTATCCTTGTTAATACAGATACAGCGTCGGTACTTTTGTCCAAAGGAGAGTCATCATAGTGGCAATTTGCGTCTGAATTGTGTCAACATGAAAAAAGCGAGTGGCGACTTTGTAAGACAATTTATCGATAAATATATCACATATTGGAATACGTTTCCAGCAAGTTTTTTCTGCTCTTGCGAAATGAAACAATTCTTCTCACATTGTATTGATCATTAAACTGTTGAACCTTTTTAAATTTTCTCGAAAATAGGTTCCTATTTTTATGATAATAATTTTCTTTATTAGTTCTAATATGGAACCTATTAGAACCAGTGGAGCCAGAAGAAAATTTTTCAAATTTCTAACACTACAAAAAAACGCCAGTTATTTGTTGAAGAGATGATTATTTGAATAATTATAGCAAGTGAAAGTATCTTGGTTTAAAGAGCGTATTACCAGAAGTAATTACAGTAGAACGCCGATTATCCGAATTAATTGGGACCGGGGTCGATTCGGATAATCGAAAATTCGGATAATCGGACATAGACTGTTAATAAAGAAAATTTCAGTTTTCAACCATAACAATTGAAATATATCTGGACTCCTGCGAGTTTCTACTTGTTAGAACAAAACAAAACAAAAATTACATTATTTACCTACTACAGTACTTGATTTTAATTTTTCATATTACGCTTAGGACCGATTCGGATAATTGGCGATTCGGTTAATCGGCGTTCGGATAATCGGCGTTCTACTGTAATCGAAATGATAAATGACTTTATTTGTCCTCCCGGTTTTAGTTTCGCCAGTTGATGGAATATTGTGCTCTGCACTGAAATTGCAGAGGTGTGAATATGATGTGTAAGTTGTGTTTACTTTATTTTAGTTGGATTCCTCCCATTTCTTAAAATATCATGAGCGAACCTTGATTGATTTCCTTGTTGGAAACGGAAATGTAGGAAAACATTTAGTCATGAAGTGCGAGAACTTCGTTTCGATGGAATCCAACCAAAATTTATTTTTATGTGAGTCTCAAATCAGAAAAAGGATTGAGCTATAACATATAACTCCATAAAAAACATAACTTCATAAGATAAATTTGTTGCATTCCTAAAATCAATACTTAATATATCTCTGGGGATGCCAGTTTTGGCGACTGTGTTTGAACGAAATTGATTAATTTTTCAAAATTTGAAATCTATATAAAAATTGACATTTGGTGACAATCAGTCATACAATTGCTCGGACTCGGCTGTATCAATTTTGTGCCCAACAGCTCTTTTGCTTATGTCATGTTTTTCAACTACTTGTTGCAAATAGTTATAGTGTATTTGAAACATTATATCATGTATTACACAATTGGTACCGTGATTTAATTTGACTGCGGCAGCCACGACCACTATCGCCTCAAAAGGAAATCAAGAAATTATGGAAAATTTCGAAAAAACAACGTCTTTGTATTTCGAGTTATGTAGCAACATACCGAAAAACCCTCCGATACGAAATAGAAATATGAAAAATGAAAACGACATGAAGCGCTCATTACGGGGTCAAAAGTTAATTGAGATGAGTGTCAATGGTCACTATATTTTCTATAAGTCCTAGATTCGGATAATGATTTACCTTATTTTTGATATTATTCTGTAATGAATATGGCCATCGTCTATCCCTTCGGAAATTTAAACACTCCCGATCGTTTAGCTTTGATTTTTAACTATAAATCTCACTTCGAATCTTGTGCGCCATTAAAAAGTGAAATCATCCTGTCCATTTGGCGAAGTGACACACTACATCAAATCCATTAACACCATCCTCGCCATTTAAGCAATCTGTCCCACATAAATCCCATTTAAACTCCAAACATCTCCAAACAGATGATTGTGGGCGCAAATAAAAAGAGCTCCAACGACGACGACGACGACAACAACACACGGCGACAATGGAAAAGAAACATAACATCCGCAACTTTTAAAAAGATCCATACCCGCGAAAGGCGAGAGATTCCATCCTTGGCACCCTCCCCATATACATGGTGCGCCCGGACTTTACTATGACTACGGATGCCGCTTGTCGTTGTGCTCCAAAACTTTCCCACAGTCATTTCGCGTATAAGAAAAATACTTTAGACCTGTCTGGGGTTATCTTTGTTGATTTTCGACCTCGAGCCGACGACAACGCGGACTTCGGCAATGGCATTGAAGCATTGGTCGCGAAATGGAGCTGCAGAGCATGGAACCAAGTCGAACCAGGGCTTTCGCGTTTCCATACAATTCCAGGCTGCTGATGGTTCGGGGTGCATGCATGAGGAGCAGCTAGGTCTGACTATACTAGGAGGCTTAATAGTGACTGTGTGAAATGCATATGTTGGAGGAAACCATGGCTCCCGCTGCTCCGACCATCGTCATTGGCAGCACTACTACCAACCACGACAATGTGTGATCTTGAAGCATGATTTTATCGTTCAGGAGGATCGCACTCAGTATGATTATTCCTTTTTGGGTATGCTCGCAATGTGTAGGTTGGGTAAGTAGTTGGTGAAAGAACGACCAGTCAATAGAGTCAAAAAAGAGCAAGCCGGGAATCGTGGATGATTGTAGACGGTGGCATCCGAACTCCAGTGCCTGTGTTATACTGTATGTGAAATGGATGGTGGTTATTCCAGTGCAAAATCGAACCAAGATGGTGAAGATGAAGAAGACATTCGCGACAGCGCATTCATCTTTTCTTCAATGGGGTCTTTAATAATATTTCGACCTTTTTTCTCGTCGTTCTGCCAGCAGGCATTCCTAATGATTAGAGTTGCCGTCAGTGTAATATCTGCATATATATCTTTTTAACATGTCAGCGGTATGTTGTAGACGTTGTTCTTATTTCCATAGATTGCTACTCATCAGTCAAAGATGTTTCTTCAAGTCACTCCCATTGAGCACTCAATAGAACATTTTGGCAACACATCGAAATCTTCCTACACTCCTATATCCTTAACTATACGATCGAAATATGCTCTTATAAAGTTGAATGGTCCGCGATGAGAGTCAGTGATCCACTTCATCGTGTGCTTTGCTTTCGAGTTTTAATTTTTTGTCAGTAAATATTTTACTCCTTTTCATGTTAATTTTTCTCAGTCTTCCCGGTCAGGTTTATATTAATTTGCGTATGTTCTTGATTTCACAGCATTCCTATGCTTAATCACTGAAAGGAATGCACTGAATATGCAATGCACTGAGTTGCCCTCTGCTTGTTTTTTGAAAGAAAAAGCTGGAGTATTTATTATTGGACAACTTGCTGGAAAGTGATGTGGCGAAGTTTTTGTCCACTAGAATCCTTGAAGACAAGATAACAGCACGACAATTGCTACCGAAACTTTATATTTCATCCATGAATAAGAAAAACTTTGATTTAATTTGTTCACATTGAACAGCCTGAATGTTCATGTTATAAAAAAAAAACAGAGAAATGTGTGTCCATAAATTTATTCATAAACTGTAGTGTTAACGTTCTTTCATTGAAATATTCAATTCGTGCAGTGATAGTATCCGATCAGGTGAACAAAATATTTTTCACCGACATTGCACTCGTTCGCTACAAAGATATTTATTTATTTATTTAATTTCAATTTTATTGTTTTTTCTTTGATTTTGCTGGAAAAAAAGTGCAAGAAACTTTTCCCATTCTAACGTAGCTGCTGCCACATAACTTTAAGCATGTTTGTACGATGAAATTTTTGCTGTGGTTCAACATATTCGAGTGTGTAATGTACACAAAAATGGATAGTGATGCATTTTCGGCCCCATGGAGACTGGTGACGGTGAGGCCAAGTAAAGTTAAAGGAATTTCAAAAACATGGCACGTAATACGATCCTCAAGGAATGTCGCTGTCTTCGTTGTTGACGTTGTTGAATTTTACGCGTTATTGTGAGCTTCTTTTATTTTTTTGCACAAAATTTCCGTGCACTTACATATATCATCATTTTCGGTTTGGAAATGTAAAGATTTAATTTTTCTGTTTCTACGAATACAATCATAGCAACATAGTCCTCTGTATGCACAACGTATACAATGTTTGATGCAGGTTTTTACACCTTATTTGTTGAGAAATTTCCGACTTTTTTCAATGAATGAAATTTTATGCAAAACTTTTCTAATTTTCGCGGTCATATTTTGATCCCAGTGGGAGAGACAGAGCACGAAACCTGGATTGGGATGGAATTTAGGTTCTTTTCATCTCTTTTGCAATGAAGATATGTTTGGAATTTATAAATATTTGTGGTTAACGAGTTGATGTGGAAAATATTTTTCACTTCTGGCAAGAACAGAGAAATTCGAGTTGTTTGAAATACGCGAAACCCAAGAGTATTCGTCTTTTGCCAAACGATTTAAATTAAATCGATTGCGGGTGAATTTCGATGTAAACTCAACAGATTGGGGGCTCTCCTCTATCAAGATCATTTATTTGATTACTATTAGCTTTCTAACTTAACATTTGTTTTGACAAAATCTTAAGAAATATTCACTGCGATTGTATGTACCATTCTTGCTATGTAAGAATATTCATTCTCCAAAGATAATCGAAAATGGGCAACTTCTAATGCATCTGGGCGTAACATTTTCCAGCAGTTCGATTGCTAAAGCTTAGTATATTCCGCTTAAATACCGTCCAACACAGGTTTTATACTGTATGGTTTTAGTTTATATTCAGCAAATTACTTTAGCCGCTGTACTTGTTTTTCATTGCTGCCCTTTCGTAGCTTTCTCAGGTGCCTTTATGTGGCTTTTCAGGCTGCCTTTTTTGTAGCTTTTCCGTCTGTCTTTCTCGGTTTAGATGGTTTTAGAACTTCAGGCATGATTGCCTTCTTTTCCTTTAACGCTGGCGTCTTCTTTAATTCTTTGGCTACATCTGTCACTGTATGTCATATTCACTTGCTCTTCGGCAGGGATTGCCTAGTTTGCCATTGTTTTCTTTCTTCTTGGAGTTGGCCACCATTTTTTTTTTAATTTTGCCGGTAATTTCATCATTTTCTCAAACTCAACTAAGTATTTTTATTTAATCACAGTCTCTGGCCGAGCACAATTTGACAATGTTACTGACCAAAACAATCTTAGATAGTCGGACTAGCTCGTTATTACTCAAAACAAGGCCCGCGACCCTGGACTTTTTTCAGCCGAATAATTTTTCGACGTCTAGGCCAAATATCGCTTTTGTTCTAGTTTTTTCTATTATATGCTGGAGTCCAAATCTGTTCAATAGTTTTACAATAACCGATAAAGTTCCTGAGGTTGTTTATTCCTTTGATAGAGCGGGTGTAAGCTTTTGTACAATGCATTAGATTTACGAATAAAATGATTAGCTTACTGGATAGATTTCTTTATAATGAAGCTGATACATTGTAAAACATTTGTTTTAAATTCCAAAGTTATGTCAGATCTTTTCATTATTTGTTTTAATGATTTATGGTGTTCTGTAATGAGCTGTTGCGCTAGAGCTCAATCTATACTAAAAAATTATGGCCATACTAAAAATTATCAGTTCTCTACTTTGTCTTCAAGAATATTTTACATAATATTTACTAAAGTCCTTTTACACCACCTTTTTTTTGAATTCTTATCATTTTTTTTTCGAATTCAATCAACGTATTGGGAACGCTTTCAAATAAATTCTTTATAAAATTGAATTCAATTTTCATGCCCGACTACGTGGACATACCATTATTGCATTTACTAAGATTATCTTTGCTGAAGAGAGAGAGAAAGGCTACCGAAGCTAACATAAATGCAGAAAAACGCCACGGTGGAATTAAATTTAATTTGAATTGTATACATGTACTTGGTGTTCGTTATTGTATGACCAGAGATCTAAGGAAAAAGCGCTCGGCATTTATGCATCATTTAAACTACAACAATAACTATAACAATAACAATATGGGCCCAAAATGTAAACGAAAATTCCATTGCATTTCGCGACCGGATGTGGGGGGTCGTGCATGCGGATATTCGCGAATTTATATCTAGATTTCTTTATGGCGGTGTGGCAAGTGGTGGCGCGGAAGGAGAGAGATTATGGTTGGCATTTATAACATCTCCAACATCTTCAGCATCTCCAGCATCCAGCAGACGAGCCCTGGTATACATCCACTCCCGGCAAAGGTTCAGTGGATTTGTTATATGTAGCGATGATGAAGCATGCAGTTGTTTCGCTAAAGATCTGTTAAAGAATAATAAGAACATCGAAATTGTTTTTCGTTAATGGAAACATTCCTTGGCAGAAGTTCTTGATCGGCTCTGCATGAGCCGTTCATTGGTTCATCATTATCGGTAGTAATGTAGGAAGCGAGCAAATGTATATAGTATTTTATTTTAATTTGATCCTTATCCGAACTTTATCTTCGCATTGTTACCATTTTACTCCTAAAGTTTACTCCATTGAACTTTTCAAAATCATAAGACACCAAGTGTCCTGTATTTAGAATAATTTTATATATATGACATAAGCAAGTCTACCGTTTTGTTTGCATCTAACAATCTCAATGGAGTGTTATACATATGTATGCATAATAATATAAAATATATTTATGGCGCTCCAATGTTATTGGGTCTTGGGAGACATCCAATTCCATTACGTCTTCAATATGAGTAGCGCAAAAGGAATAAAATAGAGTTGATTTAGTAGACAGACGGATGAGTGGCTCAGACCCCTTTACCGCCGGCCGCCAACTGCGGTGGTCGGCTCGGTCATTGGTATTATGAAACAAGCGTGTGAGATTTGGGCGAAATGAATTTCATTGGCTTGATTTTATTCTTCTGAAAGGAAGACTGTCGGAATATATTATTTATCGTGCAGTACTAGCAAATGCAAAATTATACCATCAAAATTTCTTCGCTCATAGCTTGTCAGCTCCAAATTCTGATAATTTCTATGTCCTCAAAGCAAGTCTTATTTGATATATTCTTGTGAATCGTTCAGCCATTAACGAATTCTGATTTAAAGTACTTTACAATTACTTCATTTGCTATATAATAACCAGAAACCGTCAAAAAGAACTCCTGCTCATAAATCTAAAAACCGCGACTAATGCCTGGGACAAACGACACCGTTTAAGCTAGGTTTTGATGTTATAATGACGGAATAATTGTTCCTTTTTCGACACGGAAGTAGGAAGTCTTATTAAAATTGCCCCTTATGTTACGAAAAAGTTAACACTGTTCGGCAATGAGCATCATGAACTCATCCTTATGTTTGGTTTTCCAAACAAGCCTCATTACAACTACAGAATTAGCGCTCAGAACCATAGTTTAACTGCTTTCAAGTACTGAAACTTCGAAAAAATTCACAAGCTAACTATATTCGGCCCCGATTTTTTTGGGTGCATTGGTATGCGTAACAAAATTTGTTGGAGGAAGGACATATAGACGAAGAGTCGCGAGAAAACCAGCTTAAGTTTTGCATCCATTGGTATTGACTAACATAAACTATTACATGCGAAAATTTATTCTCGCCACTCACCTACGTCGTTAAATTTAGCAAAGCTCTTTCTTTGTGATGCAATCCCGAATTATTAGCGCTTTTTTTACTGTTTTTCTATTTTCAAATCCTATTTTGGCCTTTTTGAGTGGTAATTTGTTTGCAGACTCTTGTCGCCTAGATTACTCCTTCTGTAGTACGGAACCTTTTTTGCTATGCGCACTGCTTTTCACAAACGGCAAATGCTCAAGCCTCCGCTTTGTTTGCTCTTATATATGCAATTATAAAAAATTTAAAAATTAATTTTCTTAAATATATATAAGTGAAGTATTAAATGTGGGAGAAACCGAAAATAAGGAGAAAAAATCAAAAATCAGTTTCAACCCGCACAAAAAAAAAAAAAAAACAGAAACAAGAAGAAAAAAAAAGCAAACGAAAACAGACTTTTATAAGAATTTTATATTTTATTTAAAAAAAATTATGAATAAAGGGTAAATATTATTTTATCAAAATAATAATAAACTCGAAAATAAATATTTATATTATCATTATATATAAAATGTTAAAATGGAATATTAAAATCAAAATATTAAATTATCAAAAAATATGTGAATCATAAGCCGAAGAAAAACCAAAAATCGAGAAAATTACATTTGAAAATTTAGAAAATAAACAAAAATGCATTTTACCTTTGTTTGAATAATAGAAATTTACGTAAAAATAGACGAAAAAAAAACAAAATCCGAAAAAGCAGAATGATCATAAAAATATCATTTTGAAAAAATATAATGTATATTTTTTATGTTATAATAAATTAAAAATTTAATAGAAAATAGAAAAAGCAAATAAAATAATTAACATGAATAAATTTATGATTCATTGAACGAAGGAGTAAACCAAAATTTTGAAGTAAAATAACAGTTCTAAAATCAGGAATAAACAATACCCCAAAAAAAACAACAACAAAATCAAAAAAGAAATCAAAAACAAAAACAAAAAATAATATGAAAAAATTAATAAATATTCTTTCATAAATAAAGGAAAAACTAAAGTTAAAAATTGCTATTGAAAATTTTGGAAAGAAACCAACACAGACACAGTTTTTGACACAGAACTTCTTATTTGAAACAAAATAAGAAAAAATATTAAATAAATAAAAAAACATTAAAAAATATATGAATCATAAAATGAAGGAAAAGCCAAAAACCAGAAATAATAACAGTTTAGAATACAAAAAAGTAAAGAAAATTATTCCAAAAATTAGAGAAACATAAAAAATTAAATAACTTTGATTGAGTTTGATTGAGTTTTAAAAAGTAGAGCAAATTAAAATAGCAAAAAAATTAAAAATATTAAAAAAAAACTTGACTCGTTCAACGGAGGCCAAAACCAAGGCAGAAGAAAACAAAAATTGTGAATATAAAAGGAAAAAAATCAACCAAAAAACAATTTTTCTGAAAAGACTGTTTTATTTTAAAAATTACTTAAAAAATTACAAAAAAAAATTGAAACATAAAAACGTAACAAATGCTTTTTAAATGAATCTCCCCCTTTATAATTTAGGATGGATAAAATAAATAAAAAGGGAAAAAAATATTAAAAATGAAGAGAAAAACCAAAAATCTGAAGGAAAACATCATTTGAGACTTCAAATGGAAACAGAAACACAGTAATCAGTAAGAGAACAAAAGCAGAGTTTCTTAAAAAATGAAGTCTTCATTTAGAAATATCAAAACGAACTTTAAAGAAAAATGAAAAATAAGAAAATAAATATGTGCAAAAATAAACAATGTGAAAAATATATGCAAAGTAAAAAGTGAAGTAAAACTAAATAATATGGAAAAAACACAATAAAATATTAAACAAATAAGAATCAAAAAATATGAAAAAATATTTGAACCTTAAATCGGAGAAAAGAAACTAAAGAGATATAACTTTCGAGAATCCAAGAAAAAAAAAATGTAAAATTTGTAAAACTAAAACATTACAACAATACAAAAGTAAAGAAAATTTTGAAAAAAATATTTAAAAGTATTAAAATATTAATTTTTATTTAAAAATAAATAATATATAAATAATAATATATATAAAAATATTTAATTCAACTGAATTTTGTTTTTAAACACTATAAAAAATAAAAAAAATATGTGTAAATCATAAACTGAAGGAATAAACTGACGAAAGATGAAAAATAAAATTGAAGAGTTAAAAACATTACAGCGAAAACAGATTTTTAAAAATGAATTCTTTATTAAAAAATAAATAAATTCACTGGCGATAGCTTAGAAAATGCTATAGCTTCCCTTGAATATTAATATAATATAAGTCCTTGAACTCATTGGAGAATCAAGACAGCAAAAAATTTTCAAAATGAAACCTTTGTGGAAAGTATTTCGTCTCCTTTCACACTTTGAGTCAAATTCTGATAAGAGTTTAATTTAAATCGGAAAAAAATAATTACGCACCGCAAGTCTCATTCGCAAATATTTTAAATTTAACACATATAATTAAAAAAAAAATGAAAGAAATCTGTTTTTCGTTAAACAATAACCGATATTCACGTGGACGTTTTGAATCCAAACAAGTGTCACAGATGGTTTAAAAAGTTTTTCAATTAAAATAAGAATCTTAAACATGGCGCACAACAGTTGTCCGCAAAAATTAGATGATGATATTCTGAATCAAATCCTCCATGTCCAGATTGCAGATTGTCTAAAAATGAGAAAATTGTTCAAGCATTAGAAAATGATTGAAAATATTTTGTTTATTAGTATTTAAGATTTCTTTAATAAAGCAATGTTTTTCGGCAGAAAAAAAAAATTGATAACCATGCGGTCCCCTTAATGTAAAATATATGGCACTATTGAAATTTTTTTTGTTTCCAAAGTTGTTTTTTCCGAAAACCATAACATTTCGGAGCGTTTAATTTTTTTTGAGCAAATCCTTGGTAAAAACTCATTTTCCCTCCTTTTTGATACTAATCACATGTATGTCGTATATATTCGTATATACAAACGGAATACCTTATAATTATGATTTGTTTAACAGGAAAAATCCTTTTCGTGACGATCTTATTAATATATCCAATCTCATTCAATGAAGGCTAAACCCCCTTCGACAGTATTGCTGTTGTACAAATTGTACGCGAACTGTTCCTGGTGCTGTGAGGACTGTGTTTTTGTCCTGTAGTTGTCCTGTAGTAAATGTAGTGTCGGAATAGTTGGAAAATGTTTTGCTTTATTCAAAATTGTCTGGGTTCAAATATGCTGTTACAGCGATTCAATACGAAAAACAAGTAATTTCGAAGGACTCGAACTGGTCAATCCTATTTGAAGGTTTGAAATCATTGGGGTCTTATCAGTAGTGATAAAATTGCATAACAGAGACGGAAAACTAGAGTTTTAGTGAAATAAAACCGAAATTTTACATCGCTAATCCAATTAGTTGGTTCCAACAAACACCAGTAATGGCCATATTCCGTGGCATGGATCGTTTAAAATAGATTCTTTTTTGCTGCATTAAAGAAGATGTCGGTAAAAGTTTCTTAGCAAACGCGTACTTTCGTAATAGCCGGGTCGAAATACGTGTTTTAGTTTAATCTCTTTCGGGTGAATTCACTCTAACGAAAGAAAATGAAATAAATCAACACTTAAATCAATTTCTACACCATGCGACGGACTGAAGAAAAATTCCCGAAACAAATCTTCATTTTCTCACTTTTGTACTTGAGAATTCACGACCTGTTTCTGTACTTGAACTTACTGAACTCGTTTCACTTATGTTAATAGAACAACTTTACAAAAATTTTACTTTTTTTTGGGGTTTACTTTATTTTTATTCTTGTACGCGATGTTTTGTCACTGTCGCTATTGTACATGGTGGAAAAAACGCAACAAACCATTTGAAATTAAATTTGTTCCAGAAGCTTAACTCAAGAATTTTCGACACTTTAGATTTTTAATAAAGATTGAGATTGTTCTCATTTTTTGCTGCTCACCGGATTTGCCGAATTGCAAATAATTAGATGAACAGGCGGGCACGTAGTTGAAGTCAAACTGGAAAAACCATTGAATTATTTAATGGCTTTTGTGTCAATTAAACCTAGATGCGTCAAATCTCTGTGCTAATTCATCTGATTCTATTCTGAGTGGTGAACAAAAGAAATCTCTCACGGGTATTAAGTTTATTTTCTGGTTATATTAAAATAACCAGTCGACAGTTAAATAAAAACTCTTCTGTTTTATCAGTTTTAATTACTAGATTACAGGAAAAAGGCATTTGATTTTTTATCACAGGCTATCTAGTTTGAAGATAGAGCTCGAAGGAAGCCATAGATATTTTAGCGATAGTAGAAGTCATGTGCAAAGGTGTTTAATATTCAAAAATCGAAAACTCTCTAATTTACATCAGTCCCGGATCTCACTGTGCGTTAAACTTCCCCCTAATCGCTTCGAAAACCAGACAAATATATCATGCCAACATAATTGCATATTTTGGGGGCTCTGTGTAACTGCTAACCTGATAATATTCAAAGCACACCGTCGCTAATTTGGCATTGCAAGAAACTCGAAAAAAAAGAAAAGAAACAAAAGAATTGTGATTAAATGATTGGCAGGCCCGACAACATGAACAAGAAAAGCTCTCGCATAAATCTCAGTAGGCTCTTAGCTTTAATTGGGCTTCATTAAAATTCAAAGCACAAAAGTATGAGCCATTAAATCATTTGTTTCCTGATGGCGAGGGTTATTACAAGGTATTTGTAATCGGATAGGACGTTGCGCCTGTGAAGAAATGAATGGATATTAGATTTGCTTCGCTAGCACGTGGTGCAGACTAAGATTGTTACCAAGAAGGAAATTAACGCTGCTGAGCAATCGTCTTAGTTCATGCAGCCTTGGAAATTTTTTCCAAACAACCTAGTCCAGCAAGAGAAACAATTAAAAATTAAATGGTCATTACTAAGCGTCTCTATTCCTCGTTGATACTGTCTATACTTCCACATAAAATTTTAACTGCCGATTATAAAACTTACCGTGGACCATGAGAGCGGTACTTGAAATTGGGTTTGGAGGATTCAAAGTAATCGTTAGCTCCAGAACAAAAGATGAAAGTGAAAGTTTTAACTCAGATCATCTACAAAAATTTAGTCTTCAGTAAAGAAACAATTAAAAATGATCCGTATCGGTTCCCATCATTTTCCCAGCCCGATCTTAACTTTTACGTTTAAAACCCCCAAGACAAACATTCACACGATACCTTTAGTTTAACCAAACATTCTTGCAACGGAGCCATCAACACATCAACATACTTGTAACTATTGAATCAAATATATTTAAGCTTATAATCAAATTTTCGATAAAGGCGCCGTGTAAACTGTTGCGCAATCAACCCTTGCCATGGGAAGCGGAAGTGACCCGGTTTCAGCAAACAAATCGTTGAAAATCGTTTATCAATCAAGAAAACGGAGAAACTCATCCATGCGTTCTTTTTCATGTGTGAATTTTATCACTATCCTGGCCATTAAATTGCTTCAGTCCTTTGCTAGGGTTATGGCTACACGTTGCTTTATATTTTTCAGAAAATATATTTAATCTCAACCTTTGAAGGCTTAGCCCACTCAAATATTGTCGCTGTTGTGAGAAACCCTACACGGAGCCGCTCCTAGTTCAAGGCGCCTTGAGGAGCACTTCTGAAATCGCCGCTGCTTCGTGTATAATGCGTGCACGTGCAAAGAATCGAAACTACGACCCTTATACCTATACATACCCTATGCATACCCATTGAAAGTTTTAACATTAAGATTAAGGGATCCAATTATCAAAATTAAAAAAAAAACACAATAAAGAAATGGGACTCTATCAAAGGTAAATAAGTTCAAACCAATATTTCTCCCACATTCCTTGTGTTATGCATTGTGTTAGTTATTCGTTCTATCTCTTCATCAGATCAGACCGGGAAGTGTCGTTTTAATGGGACCTCAAAACTTTACATGCTGATTTCAGTCCACGAAATCATACGCCTTTGGAGTATGGTCCACATATGTGAATTCCTTTTTCGAGCCCTACTTAGCGTACGTGTCTCGTTTACTGCCTCCACTCCATGTTGCTGCATATGAGATTCTAAGATTTCCGTTTATATCTTTTGACAGCTGTGTTCAAAATTCTCAAGTTTCGCTTGCAATCTTCCCAATCCGTGTGTCGGTTCGTGAGGCGGGATATTCTGTGTAGCCATTGGATGTTTTTCCCGATTTCTTCCAGTTCTCTACTGCAGCAGTTTAACTTCTTTTGTTTGATGGTTGTCATTGGAGACATGTCTTAACCAGTATACTTCTGTTATACTTGGCTTCTTTGTCGACGAAATTTCGATATCGTTATAAGTTGGCATGGTGAGAATCGTTGTTTCGTTAAGCAGCGTTTGTGTTTCCCTTCTAATTCTCTTTCGTCGGATCGGAGTAAACCAATGGGGTCTGTTCGCCTCTTCTCACTCTAAGGTAATCTATTCGTGGTTCGATACCCTGGATGAGTCACATATTCTCCAGCCATACATGTCCTCTAGTGCCTCTGCTATGATCAGAGTGATGTCAATCACTTGCACTATATTCTGTTTTGTCATTTTTTGCAAAATTTAAATTAGTAGTCATTAAATAATTAACTGACTGCTCACTTTTTTCGTTGTACTTAGTACTTTGCAAAGCTCGAGTTTCGCGTTTGGTTCACATCCGATGCTTATTCCACTAAAGCAAGGAAATATGTGGTTGCAATCAGGGTGATGAACCAGGGTACGCCAAGGCTAGGGCTATAGTAGCTCGTTGTTCCTTTCTTCGAACACCGTTAAAGTTAATTCCATAGTCCTGAAATCCAACAGAAACCAATTTTGCAACCATTTTGCTTGCAACTTTTGTAAGGCAACAATTTCGATTTTTTTCACTTTTTCAATTTCGTGGAAAATTAAACCGAAATTGTGGTAACTTCTTCTCGTTTCAACTTAAGGATGTCTTCAAACGATAAACACCAATTTTCAACATTTTCAATCAAACATTATAATTACTCAAATTCGTTTGATTGCTCCTCCAATCTGAAATTATATTTTTAGTCCGTTCTCGGAGCCGATGATGGCTTTAAGTAGCCAAAACACATCCTGGCCAATAACGCAGAATTGTCCGTTGTACAAAACACAATATGGAAAAGAAATTATTATTGTAAAAAAAATTGGTATTTTTCAGTCTCATTTTATATTCTTATATGGTTTGCGATGAAAAACAGACGTTAACCGATAGGAAAAAGGATAATTTAAATTTTATTTCCATTATCTTTTGTTAACGGCTGAAAACATATCGTATTTATCCTTGAATAATAACTAACCAGAAACATAAAAATAACAATTTTATCCATATTGCCGTCTGACATGGTGTTACATTGGAACTAGTTCCATTTGTATCAGAAGAAATATGTCTCATCAAAGTACTTTTTTCATTTGAAGAATTCACATTTAAATTCCATAGTTGAGCATAATTAATTCTATGATATTCATAGGCAATAATGAGGAGCAAGTTTAACGATTTTTTTGTTTATGCTGGAGAAAAAAATAAGCTGACAAATTTACCTTGGTGGAATGTTGTTGGAAGTGCTAACAAATTTTTTGCTGGTTTTGCAGTCAAAAGTCCTAACACATCGATATAAATAGCTTAATATGAATTTTAAACCAAATGCGGCATAGTATTAAACGAATTTGCGGTCCTTCTTGTCAAATTTTTTTATTTCGGTTTGTTGTCGAGCCCTTTAAACGAGCAAGGGGTGATCAAAAGTCATGAGAATGACGTTGTTATAAACATAATATAATTTCGAAAAAGTCAAGCATAATAAAATTTTATTTTTCGACAAAAAGTCCTTTAGGCTCGTTACATAGTTAAATAAAATTGACTTTAACTTAAATATCTAGTATTGTCCTTTTTAAAAAATATTTTTCTGCCTGGGCACCTAAAAATCTCTTAACAGCTGTTGTCACTTGATCTGCATTTCGTAATAAGTATGAATTTGGTTTGGTTCTCTTTGCCCGAGGAAGTAAATCAAAGTTACTAGAAGCTAAGTCTGGTGAATTTTGAGAAGTTCCGAGGATTTCGTAGCTCAAATCTTGGATTGCTACCAAAGAAACTGTAGCTTTGTGGGCCGGAGCGTTGTCATGATTTTGACAACTTTTTCTGTGAGTTTTCCTCTAGATTTAAACAAATTATCTGACATAATTTTTTATATGTTCTGCCTACAAATTTCCTGCTACAGCGGCCCAAGTAATCCAACATTACAACTTCTTGACTGTCCCAAATAAGTGCCAATGATCATTTGGGCAGATTATTTTGTCTTGAATTTCTTTAGAGTTGGAGATGATCTTATTTTGTCGGTTAGTTGACGGTATCAGGATCGTAATGGTGTATCCATATTTCATCTACTGTTATGAATCGAGGTAAAAAGCGATCAGGACCTTGTTGAAACAATTCAAATAATCTCATCGAAACCTTCAGTCACATTTGCTTTTATGCGTCCGTGAGCATTTTGAGAACTTACTATTTGGAAATGAGAACGCACAGATACCGTTCTCATTTCCAAATAATCATGTAAAATATTATGGAAACTTCCTATCGAAATCTTTAACTCTTTAGCAAAAAAGACGTTCTGCCACACGGCGATCATCTAATGCACTTTTCTCAACTTTTTTTACCCATTTATTGGGTTACAGGCGTCAAGGGGACCCGAACGAAAGTTATCTTACATCAATATTCTTGAACCTTTGAACTCTGGACACCACCTTTCCACCACTGTTGGATATTGCGGAGCTGGGGACCCGAACGAAAGTAATCTTACATCAATATTCTTGAACCTTTGAACTCTGGACACCACCTTTCCACCGCTGTTGGTTATTGCGGAGCTGCCACAAACACGAGGAAACGATACGTTAGTCGTTAATCTTGAAAAAAAAAGGCTCATTAGAAAAATATTTTATCACTGCACGATATCTTTTTTATTAAGATACCATTTTTAACAACATTCAACAAGTCCCAAATGCATGTATCAATTTGCTCGGCCCTACGATAATTACGATACTACGGCACTGCGATAATTATTTGAGGGGTCTCTTACAAAAATCTAAGCTATATATAATATGTATTAATTTTCTCAAATTACCCTCAGTACATTGTTAGTATTAAACAAGTATTGTTTATAAGTTCATTGGCCTCATAACTTTTTGAACACCTCTCGTATATGAAAGCATAACCCGTGGTTTATATATTTCAGTTTTTTTTTTATTTAATATTTTTTTTCCTGTTTTTTAAACAAAAAAAAAAATGTTTAACAATTAAAAAAAAATAATTAAAATATTAATATTTTTTTTTCTAAGAAAAAAAAAAATTGCTTTTTAACTTATTCGTTGGCCATCGTAACTTTTGGAATTAACACTATATGTAGGTTATTTTGTGGTTGGCAGGTTTGATGATATTTCCGATGTGACAGAAAATTAGTTTTATGTTTGACATATATGAAATAGTGGACCTTTCCCTTGATCTGAAAATTGGGAAATATTAAGAACTTATTTCCAAAGTGGTGAGTCTTCAGCGCAAAATGTAAGAAATTTACGAAAAAAACGACAAAAAGGATGTGATTTGTGACTGAAACGCGGTTAGTGGCTGAATCTGTGAAGCGAGATCATGAAACCGGATCGTTTGTCAATAAGTGCAAGAGCTTAAGCCGCATGGCCCGCGGATTTATTTTCGGTTTGCTCAATGGGCCGAAGAGCGCGTGATCAAGATGAGCATTTTTTACCCAACCATCACTTTTTCAGGTGGAGCTCATTTCCGCTTCATTTTTCTTCAAAAAATGATTTCTCTTCAAAAAATGATTTCTCTTGAAAAAATGAGCAAGGAAACGCCATTACAATGAATGGCGATCGCTATCGCGCCATGTTTCGCAATTTTTATGAAATTTAGTGAAAAAATTGAAAGTAAGGACGGAAATAACTTACTTTTGACATATAAACGCATATTTAAAAAAAGTTGGCATTTTCTTTGCAACAACAAAATAAATATTGAGTATATTTAAAATGTTATTTGAAATATTAATCAATAAAAATAAATATTTAGCTCTCAGAATATCTTTTTTCATTTCTAATTCCTCTGGTTTTGACAAAATCGTCAAACTTTTTTGAAATTCAGATCATACTTAATACTATTTGTTTATTTATAATGATCTAATTTTGTAATTGAATTAATTTTGAAAATGAACCTCGCAAATATTTGCGCTAAAACAAATTTTACTTTAAATTTTTCGTTAAATAAAATTTAAATTTTTAAATGAGCTTACAAAATCGACTTGCCGCCGTTTTTGTTCAGTCTTCAGTAGCAACAGCATATTCGTAAATACTTGTTTAGGAATTTATGTCTTTTTATTTCTCCTTGAAACCTAAAAATTTCGCTTTCAACAAAATCAATAAAAGCAGTCACTTTCGATTTTCCAAAAGAATTCTTTTCCCAGCAATTAGCATAACAAGTGGTGTGCTGTATACCATGAGTAGCACAGCGGATTGACGAGTTTGTCAAATTTTTATACTTTTCTCGTTGTAATCAAGAAAAAAGCCTAACATAAATATCTCCGTTCATCTAAGCAACCGCGAAATTGATAAGCCGCCGTCTTTCATTTTGACATTAATCACTAGATAACAGCAAATAACTTACATAAGATTGGTAGAACCGCCCCTAAAACCATAAATAACATATAGAATATTCAAATTTTTCTCATCTATTATTCTTATCTGATCCCAAAGCCGGTTCGAACAATTGGCGGTAGGTCTTTTTTTTTTGCACTATCTCACCGTAAAGATAGCTCGAACGTAATGAAATAAGGCGGCGGACCGGCCTACCTACCCTTAAGCAAATTTTCTCATCAGATTCATTTTTACGCTTGGCGAAATTGCGTCACTATAATCATTTCAAGGCTAACCAATGCTCCAGCAGTTAACTAAGCCAACTAACTATCTGCGCTGCCTACTCCACGTTCCTTTCTTTATTCCTGTCTATTTAGATACGTATCTACAATATCTCGCCGTAATATATTTATTATGAACACTACCGTGGTGTGTATCATAAACCTAAACCCAGGCCTATTGGAATCTTTTTTATCATTTATTGCTGAAATTCCATTCATAAATGCGCGCTTATACACAGTATTTGTTTGAATTTATCCTAAAAGACATTTTTACGCTATTTCATCTCATATTTCACCAAGCTCAGGCAATTTGAAGCGGTTTCACCGCGCTCGGGGCAACATTGGTGGCGGTTTACGGCCCATACGCGAAAACGTTGCTCGGTCGTCTTTAAAAGGATTCGCCGAAAAATTCCTGGTAGAAGAAATCCGAGATTTATAGGTAGGAATTGCTTGTTTGGTTTCTTGTAAGCTTAGCTTAAAGTCTTTATTTTGCGATATGATAATGGTAATAAATTTATTCATGGAATAATAATCGGAACTTAATTCCCGCTAAAGGGATGTTTCGAATTCCCGCATTTTTCTTGAGCAATTTCAGCTGAAAATTTGACGAAGGTATCTTTTATATTTGTTCTTCGTGCGTATTAAATATAGAATTGATCTTTTGGTCAAATAACATTAATCATGCAACGTTTAATCCGTTGCGCTGTTTCCTTCTCATAATGGGGTGGGTCTACTCGAGGCCTTAATTCCGGAAACGAATATTTTGCTATGTTCCTATTTCACAAGCTATATAAGTTCAATTGTTTTGTGTGGGATTCAAGATTAGAATACATTTCTCAGAATTGGAATACGCTAAAGCTTAGATGCAAATTAATTATGCTCTCGAAATCGGTCGTTAAAATGCTAATTCTTTGTAATCTGATTTCATCGATTCTTTTCTTAGACACAAATGCTAAAATAAAACAAAATTTGCCATTCATGAATGCTTTATGTAACCATTAGGCTGTTGTAATTGATTCTTTTCGTGTTGAGCAGTCATGAGATGAATGAATCAGTAGTAGTGTGAAAACCAGAGGGTTTGAATTTTATGCTTAAACAAAATATGTTGTGTGAACGGGGACATCAAACAAACATGTAAGCTCGTCTCAAAAATGAAAAAATTCAAACAAATACCATTACAAAGAAAAAAGAACACTATCCAACTGCAATATAAAAAAGCTATTCAGCTCCATCTTTATTTCAGTTTATACTGGCTTCAAGGCTTCATGTTATGAGTAATACTTCTTCCCGAAATTTAAACTCATACCCAAAGCTTATGTATTACTACTTATTGGCCGCGTTCTGAATCATTTTAATTCTAACTTATTTTAGAAATGTAATCATCTGCTTTCAAGACCATATTTAACATTCATCAAGCAATAAATTCATCTAATTATGTTATTTTCAAAAGATTTGATCGGCTTACCAAAGTCTGGCGTTTTTAATTCTTACTTATTAATTTCGCAGATAAAGTCTTTATTATGGATAACTAATAATATGTTAATTAAAGGTAGAACTTCAGATTTCTTAGCATAATGAATGAAAGAGTAAAAGTGAGTTTTATACCGCGCAATATAATTTCAAGGTAAATTTTAAATCTCATGAATAGTTTCGTTTCATACAATTAGTTTATTTTTAAGCCAATGATTTCACGTTTATTTACATCGGGTTAAATTCTGAAAAACTTGTTAGTTGATTTTTCAAGCCATCTTTTATACCAAATTAAATTATTTCATGCAACACAATAAATACTGATCCAGGAGGTAATAGCTTGACTATTTTTTTTTTAAACTGAACTATTTTGCAACTTTTGATAGAAACATCATTATTACTTTTATTATTGATATTAACATGGATTCCACTGCAGAAAAAAAGCATAGGCCAGCATTGCCCCTTAGCTTCTTCTGCTCACAGATGGTCCACTCTGTCGTCCTACAAAAACCAAAGACGTCCTCTTCCACTGTGGACACCAGGAATTCCAACACTGTTATGTTAGTTTTGCTTAGCCATGTGATGCGTTTGTTGGTCAGGCCCGGGCAATCCAGGAGAAAGTGTTCTGTACTTTCCTTTTCTTCACTGCAAGCTCGGCAGGTATCATTCTATTTATTCGTTGTGTTGAGCAAAGAGTCGGTGGACGTGAGCATTGCCATCAGTATTTTACCATCTTTTCTGTGTTTTCTTGCGAGTTTTTTCGTCCTCGTTTTGTAAAGGCGACGCCAAAAAGTTTGAATCATCCTGCAGTCGTTTCTATAATTTCAAGCTCTATTTATCTCTTTCCACAGGGTTTTGTCTAGTTTTTATTTGTGGCTAGTGACACGCCGATCGTGTCAACTTTTGTTCCTGTTACTGTTCACTACTCAGGATTGACCTTTGACCCAATTTCTTCAGCAGATATCCGTCACATTTATCCTATTGAATCCTATTACACATTACATTTATCCTATTCAAATTAAAAAAAATTGAAATTTCCATTCGATCGGACTTTTTGAGATGTCATAAAAATATATATTTCCGTTTTAATTAAATTGAATTCATATGTTTTTTTAAATTTCTATGATTGTAAATTTCTAAAACTCCAAAAAATCAGAAATGCTTAATGGTCTACTAGCACTAAAATTAAAACAAAATCTGTCATTCGTTGTCACAAAGACATATGTGTGACATAAATATGTGTTTAGATCGTTTATTTTTTTGTATTCGGAAAATTCGATTGGTCCACAGACGCGTTTCGTCGGTGCGGCAACTAGGGTTTGTCTGTGTCCTAATTTATAAGACCGTCATTTGTGCAAGCAGATAGGTGTCCCAAAAATAAGAAAGAAAAAAATCCGTGATCTTTTTATTTAGATGCTCCCAAAATATAAAATTGCTCTGTTCCTCAGTATTCATTGAGATAACGTGAAATACTATAATATACAATATATACCTACGTCAAAAAATTAGCAGTTTTGCATTTCATAGCAAAACAAAACAAAACATCCAAAAAAAAAAAAAACAAAACTTTTTATGTTTTGTTTCAAACGTCAAACTAGCTTGCAGTTTGTTTCTCAGATATCGTAACGATGTAACGGAAAGACAAATGCTTTAAAAATTTTTCTTCCAAAAGAAAAAAATCCCGTTATGTTTATCGATGACAACTTTGTTATATGTTCAAAGAATAACACCAGTTTATTTAACTGAGAGTTTTGCTGGTGTGATGTTGTGTTTCAACATAATTTTCATATTTTAATACTCGTAAGTAAGAAAATAACATATCTAACAATGTGTTTTTTATAATTGTGATTTATTTATCAATTTAAATGGGAAGCCGTAGACATTGTAACAACGAATAGTGCTTGCTTATAAAAAAAATTTTTTTTCTTTAAACGAAATTGATACGGTGATTTAATATTTGATTGGGGTTTTAAATAAATTTCTATCAAAATGCCAAAAAGTACACTGAAAAAGTCAAAAAGTGGTAGATAAATAAAATGAACCAAAGCGATGAACGATGCATTACACGGTTGGCTAAGAAAAAAGAAGAGCTCAACTTAAAGCAGATACGTCAAAATTGCAATGGCAGCTTATTAAGTACTTATTACTTGCAAGAAATGCAAGGAAAATACCACTGTTGAAATAGTTTCACTTGGAAAAAACGGAATAAATTCGCAGCAGATTAATTGAATTGATCGGTATCTAAATGGCGTAGTGTTTAAGATGAGTCAAAAGTTGCTTCTGTTTTGCCTGAAAGCAGAACATACGTTCGAAAGCCATAGAATCAGGAACTTAAGCCAGAATATACATTGAAGACCATTAAGTATGGTGGCATAGATATACATGTTTCGGGATTCTTCTCCTGTTATGAAACTGGTCCTATATGTTTGGTTAAGACCCTTATGACCAAAATTAATGTTGGTATAATGCCGCAAAGTTCGCTTCCTTATGCCGAATGGAATATGCCTCTTACGTAGGTCCTGCAGCAGAATAACGACTCAAGACATGCGACTGAATTGACAAAAGAATTTTACATTCAGAATATGGAGTGGTCGGCTCAGTCTCCAAATCTAAACCCTATCGAAAATCTGTAGACTGATATCAAGAATGCCACAACCCTGAAACAAATTCCGTTGTAATAATGAGGTACGGTGGAGACTGCATGCATAGATACTCCACTTCAAAGGAGCGAAGCATTAGTCGACTCTTTGTCGAGGTGTTGCGCCGCTTTACCTGAAAATAAAGCCACTAAGACCAAACACCCAACAACTAACAGCACCAAGCAAGAAAAATCAGAATATCCAAGAATCTTTTAAATTTTACTAATTTTATTCTTGGTGCCAAAATGTTGCACACCTTTAATATGACATTTTGTGTAAACTTTGAAACGTTTTTTAAAGGGATTAAAGATTGTTTAAAATAATCCCATTCCTTAGCTCCGCCAAACTAGAGTTAGACTTAGAAATTAAATTATGCCGGTCTAGTTCAAAACCCTGGCGAAATTACAGAAAAATTATCTCAGATGGATAATCGACAACAATGATACCGATTGATTGAGAATGGTTTCCTCTGATCGAATGACATTCAGGACGTAAATACGTACAGTGCTAACGATACAAACAAACTCTTAATGGAACGTTATACGACAGAAAGTAGCAGAGTTTTATTTGGATTGGTAAATTTCCTCTCATTTTTGCTTGAAACGAGAGAATCACACTCAAAGTTTTGTTCAAAAACGCAATACAAATATAAACCTATTTGTGCTTTTGCTATCTCTGTCTGAGAGGAGTTGCTCCAGAGTGTTAGCGCTGTTTGTACGTATGCTATGACTTTGATTTGGATGAAGTTTGGTGAGTTATGGACTGTTAAGCCTTCTTGATTTTGATTCAGAAATTATATCAAAGGTTTTCCTCACAGCGTAGACTTGTTTGATGAGAACCCTTTACACTGTAACAATGCATTATTTCCATAACAAATCCTTTTCCTATGTCTAAACACGATATAAAGTGTAAAGGACTAATTTTGGAAAAAAATTGTCTCGAGAGTAAAAGTGCAATGTGGAAACAGAAGCTTTTTTTCGTTTTAGAAAATATTTCTACGTTAAAATTTATGAAAATTAACGAAACAAAAGTGATTTTCCCTTTCTTACATGTTCTGCACACTTGCAACAAATTGCGAATGTAAATTCGATTTTTGCTAAATGTGATGGTTTTATATATGAAAAAAAAAAATAGTTTTTGTAGATAGACATCAGATATGACCTGGAGATGATAATTAATATTGTTTGAAAATGTGGCATCTGTACATAAAGACTAACATACAAAATTGCATCGAGAAATTTTGGTTTCCAATATAGTCAAATTCTCGGCTCGCCTATTTTTTGGTCACAATTTGTTTTCGAGAGATGATTAAACTGAAATGAAAACTTGGAAAAGTGCAAAATGACTATAATTATCCTAAAAACATTCAAAAACTAGAAAACCCTTGCATTTGCAACAATGCAAATGTGAGAAACCTGAGTTCGCATTGTTCGGGCCATTCTTATGGCTTTTTTCGTGACTCCATAGAGTATGTTAGCGCTTTTTCAAAGCTACGCTATACTTAGAGTGCTTCTTGCTCTCGCTAAACATTGCTCCGAGGAGTGTTAATGCTACTTTGTAGCCCCGTTATAGCGTAACCATTAAAGAGCGCTAACACTTCAAACCAACTCCCAATGTAACGGTATTACACCAAATTTTCCAGATGCTATGGTATTGGCAAGCAAAACTCATTAGAAAAAGGATATAAAGACTAGAATGCGGCTGAATATTCTCCTAAATTTTGTAATTATACACAAAAACAAACATACAAAAAAACAAAAACATATAAAATCACCGGAAAAATGATTCTTATACACATTTAGTCTCAGAAAATTAGCAATCGTGAACCGTTAACCTGCATCTTTTTATTTTTAAGCTCTCTGTCTTGCAAAGCTCACTTAGTTTGCTAGATGGGATACGCGGTTACGCTATGTTAGGTACATGCAGCGCTAAAATCCCGATCTAACGATATTGGACTCAAATAAGTGGAACTTCATTTGGTTAAATTTTAAAATCAGGTAAATTAAGGAAATTCTCTAAATTTTGCGTAGAACAAGATTACATCCTTTAAAAACGTTTGCGTAAAAACCTAATACAAATATGTATCTATTTTTGCTTTTTCTATCTCTGTCTGGAGAATCTAGCTGAGGGTATAAGTGTTATAAATTGCTATGCTGCGATTAGGCTATTTAGTAGCAAAAACCAGGTCCTATGAGAGGACGATCACACGATGTCGAAACCGTCTGCATCGAGACTGGAAGAAGGAAATAGAATGATTTCACCTGAATCACCTGATGCAAATACCGCCGAAAACATTTGAGCATACATTTATGCCGAACCAGCTTGTTGGCAGTTTGATGGACCTTTTAAAGATGATTCGGAACATTTAGTGGAATACCTGGTTGAAAACATTCTCCCAAAACGCTAGGGTTCTTGCTATAATTTTTTTTTTCAAATAACTGCTCCATAAAAAGATTGACTAATTTATTTGTTTTCGTTTTCGTTCTCGTTCTCGTTCTCGTTCTCGATTTCTTATTTCTATTTTCCTGCTCTTGGAATAAACTTTAGTCCATCGGGCCCCGTAAAACTTGCATCTTTTGCTTATTAACTATTAACTGATTCATGTCCTTAAAAAAATTACGCCCATTTTTCCATTCATTCCCATAAAATTTATATTTCCACTCAGTTTGATCCTTACTTCGATGTAATGTGTTTCAGTTCACTTACAGGTTGTTTCTGTGATGCAGAAACAACATCGAATAAATATAATCTTTTCAAAGTTTTATCTCTAAACATTTCTGACTAAATTAAATTTTAAACATTCTTTTTCCCATATCTCTGACGATTTTGCATAATATATTTACTTTTACTGTACGTATGAATATCTTTCTATTCACATGTAGGTATGTTGCTAATTGCGCGACAATGAAAGGAATTTGAAAATCTCGTTCCTCATCAGATTCGTCAGCAACTGTCTAATAGGCTTTCGCTTTTGTGCTAAATGTGTTAATTTCAATGTATGACCAAAGTTTCATTAAAACTATTTCTGATATTAGTTCAGTACTCTGCGCATGAATAAATAATGCTTGAATTTACCTTAATTAATGCAATGGTCTGCATAAACATTGAATAAATAGCCTTCGTGTGAGGCAAGCGGTTAGCATACTTATTGCATCTTGAACATGAGCTCTGAAATAAACCTTGATTGTAGGTAACTTGGTTTCATAATGAAATGAAGGTTAAACATTTGGGTTTCAAGAAAAATCTGGGATTTTTTTTTGAAGAATGGTCTTGAAGGGTTTGGCTGGCATTTGGATACTGTTCCTCATTATAAATATTATCTAAACGATCACTTTATTTAAAAGCTACTAAAATTTAACTGCCATACCGAAGCGCATTCGTTTGTGGAGTCCGGTATTAATTAATAACAATAACGTTCAAGTCCCAATCGGTCTTTTTTTGGTAAAATATTAAATCCGACCGATTTTCGAGGTCGACTGCTGTCTGGTTTAGTTCATCTACCTGGGACTTTAAATAAAGGATTTTTTATAGGAAAAAATTATTTCAATAGTACTCTACACATCTTGTCTATGTATCACCGAAGGCGAACATTAACTTCATGTTAATGATACCTTTTGGCTTTATATAATTCCAATAAATCGAAATCTATTCATTGACTAATCGCGGCTGATAACGATAACATATGTTCCCCGCAAATGCTTTTCATATCCTAATTACTTCTTTATTTATGCTTTTCAGGTGTGCGAGGAAGAAAAATGTCAGGAAGAAGTCGTACTATTAGCACTTAACTATATGGATAGATTTTTGGCAGCGATGCTAGTAGGAAAAACACATTTACAAATTTTAGCAACCAGTTGTTTGCTGCTAGCGTCAAAATTACGTGAACCAAGTTGTCGTGGACTGTCCGCGGATTTATTAGTTTTATATACAGACAACAGTATTGTGAAACGTGATTTATTAGTAAGTATATCCAAGAATTTATTTTTTAACAATACAACATAAGATTTTTATATTTCAAAGAATTTTCAATGAATTTTCAAAACAGGTTGACTTATTTGAATTCTCGATATTTTTATTTAAAATCCTGAATTATTGATTTTTGCATTTGGCCCGAAAAATATCAAATACCAGATTATGCTAGAGATAAAATTATCTTTTTTCTCAAACAATTCTCTTCCGGTTTGGAGTGATCACAGTCAGATGAATTTAAATTAATTGATTGTGTATAATTGTTGGTAGGTTTATTTTTGGATTTTGCAAAATCAAATTGAGATGTCATCCGCTGGAAGTTTCTCAAATTAACAAGTCAGCAAGTTACTTAACTTTCACGATATTCAGCAGAACAAATCATGCACGCATGCAAGAATTAGATGAATAACACGAGTGATATATTTATGCAAAGTTAAACTATTGGCTTAGAATGTTCTTAAGTTGAAATAAACTATATTTTGTTTATGATATCATTTGAAAGGCATTCAGACATTTGCATGCGTTTGTTATGCTTAATTTCCGAATATTCAGCCCTTCTGTTTGCAGTAGTCGCTAAAGGCTTTCAGATATTCTTGATTCAGAATGACACATACCCATCGTAAGTTAGTTTATCAGAAACATTTGATTCACAGATTTATAGATGTAGTAACATTATTCGTTGAGTACCTGTGAGAATTAAATTAAAAATTGAAATGTGTTTTTAATTAAATGTGTTTTTGGTAAAATATCAATAGAAAAAACTGAAACAGTGAAAAAACAAACAAAACAAACAATTTTGAATTTAAAAACTTTGAGTCTAAGGTTAAAATGTTAAAAATATTTTTTCCGCAAAGAAGATTATACTACATTTTTCATAAACCTGACATGTAAGAATAGACCAAAGGTTTTCAATAACACTCAGGCCCAGAAAACAGACTGGCGTCTTGAGAAATTCAGCTTTCTTCTCAAAAAATTGCACTTCAGACATTTTCGAATAACGCTTTGCGGCATTGTTTTTTTAAAAATGGTGTCCGGACCCGTCAATGCATCAACACATTCAATCAACCTTAACTCCAACATTTTGACGTAGTCTTCTGACTTGATTTGTGATGTATCCACGCCAATGACACCCCTCAGCTACAGTAAAACGCTCCTTCAACTATCAACGTACTACTATAAAACTTTCTACTCGGCTTACCGTCCGTGTCTTTTTGTCACCATGTCAAGAGTACTGCCAGCTGTATGATACATCAAGGTTGAACTTTCTGCATTCTTAGATCTAAGGAAATGAATTATTTGCCAAATTGAAACGATCCAACTTATGTCGTTTCGTCAAAATTTGGTATTCCCTGCTTTTGACGCCAGACCATGGTCTTCGTGCTTGTCAAAACTTGTATGCGACGTGCGATAACCGAAAGCTTCAATTCCACGCGATTTTGTGATGCTGTTCTTTGATTCTGATTCACTGCAATCCTATACTTTTCCTGTTTATCCTTCTCAGAGAGCTTAATTACTTTAATGTCACTCAATTTAGTAACGTTTATTACAATTTTCACGGGCTTTCAAACAACCGTGTGTGCTCCATGAAATTTTCGATCGATGTCTCTCTTTGAGACTTCAGCATCGCGGTAAGTTTGGATTTTTACTTTTCCTCCAACGTGAGATGCTTTGATGGATCCATCGTAATCCTTAAAAATCTCCTTAGAATCCTGGAGTTATGTCCATAATGAAGGTCTCACATTGTACTGCCATACATTATGCACATTGTACAACGTCCAAATAATAACCCACAAATTCCCATTTGTTTACCTTCTACAATTGAAAAAATATTTCAAAAAGACAAAAATTCGAAAAAGCAATTGTAATTATGCAACTATGACACTTTTAAAATCAGCATTTCTTTTCTGAATCCTTCAATTCAGCAATACGAGTACGTAATCACAAATTGCAATCCTGGGACGATGTTTTTGCGTAATCCTATGTAAATTTAGTTCGATAATTTCAATCGCGTGGAGAATTCAAATATAGCACAGCCAATGTTCTATCAATCGATTGCACAAAGCTGGACAATACAACCTACGGAGTTACAACGAGATTTACCCTTTCGTTGGCATACATGCCTGCGAGGCAAACGTGGATTTTCCAAAGTAGTTCAGCTTATTCAGTTTTTGCAACAATGCAAGTCCTTGGCTTCTACGATATTTTAAGTGGTCGCTTTCTAGATCATCGTGCCAGCTATGAAGTTACTAAAAGTATGGATAGCAAAACATAACAAGCCACGTCTTGGGCTCCTGAAGTCGGCCTTAATTCTATCGATACTACCACCTAACCTGCTCGATTTTGATCAACAGCAAAGATTTGCTGTCAGTTTGTACTACGACTTTCTACCTTTTCTCGATTTCCCTATGGGGATGCTTTCCATGTGTTCTATCAATGAGAGAACATCGGAGGACGTATTTCAATTCAGATCTTTTTCACGTCTGTACCTCATTGTTATGCCTGTAGTTATGTTCAGATGGAAGCCTAAGGCTCGATAAGAATAATTCTTGCATTTTTTTCATTCTTTTTATTATTTTTTTACTCTTATTTTTTCACAGGTATAGATTTAAATTCGTTTCGAATGATTTTGCTTGATTTTCTGACGAAACTTGCAGCTTTTTGACAGACCTATCACAACAGACAGTTGTGTGACAGTATATGAAGAGTTTTGTTATGATTGAAAGATAGTTGCCCTTTAGGCAGAAAGAGTGGCATCTGAGGTTTGTCTTATCTTCTGTGAGAATTTTTTAGGGCGCAAGCCACAGCTCTATTGAATTTAGAAGTGCTTCACTTAACCGGTATGTTTTTTTGAAAACAGTAGCTTAGTTTTTAAATTAAACATTAAAATTAATTGATGTTTGCCCTCGTTGGTTTTATCTTTCGATTCTTTTGCTGCCTATAACCATATTTTTGCTTGGTGTAAGCCGACTTTGTGGTCAATATTTAGAGTCCTTACTGCAGTCAAAGTGCTTCATGACATCCTAAAGGTACGAACTTAGCCAGAATTGGGAGTGATATTTTGATTTTTATTAAGCGTTATTAAACGTCAAACAAAGATGAAGTTTAAATGTGGAAATGATACGTTGGTTACAGGATTATTTGAAAAGTGGTGCAAGAATAACGCCATCTTCGTGTCGTCTTTAATTTCACTCAAATCAAACACTTCGAAGGAACTCCCGATCTAACGGTCAAAATAGATGGGCTGGGTAATTTCCTCACAGTTTTACGTTAAACCAGCATATCCCTCTTAATACTTTTGCATTGAAACGCTATACAAATGTAAAGCAACTTTTGCTTTGTCTATCTCTGTCTGGAAGAAGGCGCCCGAGAGTGTCAGCGCTGTATGAAGTTAAGCTGTGCTTGCTATGTTCATGTAATATTATCTTGCGATTCTCTTCTCCAATCTCTGAAATAGACTTGAAACATCCTCGGTACTTTTCGCTTTGAGGATTTATTACAGAAATCAATACATGTTATATGTCATATCACCCCTTGTGTTTACTACTATTTTTCTCTACTGTCTGCTTTCTTTGGTACATTTTTATGCAATTTGTATATATTCGTTACTCACTAGTATTTCCCGTGCCTATTTACATAATCTTCTTTATTAGCGGAATATTTCAACAATTATATGAATGGTCTTAACTTTATCCACCTTTCACTTCCTTCGATTATCCGGAAGTTGCTCCAGTCATTCATATGTCGGCGTGCATAGCATAAAATTATTATCCGACACATGCATTATCGAATGCAATAGAAGATTCTTCGTTAATTTCATCAGGAATATGAGAATCATAAAATGATTATCACAGCCAAAAGATTCCGACAAAGAGCTTTCGAACCAAAACAAAGAAGTTTGGAATGAAATTTGAATAAAATCTGGAATGATATAACAATGTGTCTTTTGTGCTCGAATATTTATGAAATTTTGTCAATGTTCCTATCAATTGAGTCGAACTATTTCGTTAGACATGGAGTCAAGTGAAGTCTCGCTATTGAGCTGTTTCAGCTTGTTATTTATATTCCGAAAAGATAGTGTTAGTACATGTTCTGTCACATCAACTGTTAATCATACGGCCTAATCGACCTGAAAAAAATGATAAAGTTAAAGGAGAGAAATCCTAAAGTTATGGAAAGAATGCAACCAGGTATGAGTGAATTTTGATTCAGATGTGTGAAGTCCTACTTAATATCTTTACTTTGTTCCGCAATCGTAGATACTTGCACCAGAACAAGATAGTCGACGGCTGATCGCGGGCAGTTTAATAGATCTTGGGTTATCTTCGGGCGAACTGCAGTGTTCGAAATTGGTTCAAATACTTCCAGAATATAATCGATCGATCAAGCGTGGTACTAACCACATCCCATGTATCATTGCTGTTTAATCAATGCCCTCCAACACTGCTTAAAGCTCTAGTCCCATTCGAGCTTCCCGTATCGAAATGACAGTTCATAGCTTTTAAAAGAAAGGTCTTCAAACACCAAAATACTTTGTCCTTTTTCTGAATCCTGGACACGAAAATCCAAGTCCTATCAAATGTACTAATATGATCGTATAGAAAATATTGATTTCAGAGCAGTTTATCTTAATATTGTAATACATTTGAGTATCTAATTTCGATATTCAATCCTAAAACAAACAACAACATTCCAGCGTTAAATCTAATTGCGGAAGTATGTTGTTCACGCATAACAACTACAACCACGTCAGGATATTGTTGTAGATGTTAAAATCAAACAAAATCCAACTTTCTTCAGACTGTGCAGTTTTTATCGTGCATTTGAGTAAATATTTTCCCACTCATCCCTTAGCCGGCGTCTTTTTTGCTGCCTTTGCTGAAACATTGAATGAATTAAACTATCTTCGTGGGTTCATAACACAAAAAAAAAGAAAGAAAAAGTCATTGATGGAAAAAAAACCTAACGACAAATATATAAATAAAATTCCTTTTGCATGAAGTGCATATTCATATCCACGGAACATTTCGCATACGTGTAAACTTCTACACATTGTAAGAAATCTCTTACTGGGAATCTTGCAAATCACAAATATTTTTATCAAGACGCAAACGCAACATTGGGATTAAAGATATATGAAATTAAATCGCGTTAGTGTTAAAAAGATACGCGGAATGTACATGGATATTAGCTTTGGTATAAAAGTAACAAATTGCATGTTATAAAAAAGAGATGACTGTAGAACGTGTGTAGGTATGGGTGTTAACATTCGGTTTGCGCATATTTGCGAATTGATGTGGCAGAAAATAAGAGGAATTAAAATTAAATGGTAAATATTAGATTATGATAGCGGTTAGATTTTTAATTGTTTAAAATGACTTCATTTTCCGCAGATGAATTTGTTGTTATTTGCGTTATTGTCACTTTGCATTTGTTTGTACATTTCGGGGGAACGTACAAATGATTGGTATCGGCCTCGAATCTACTATCAAAGAAGGATTCATGGCGGTTCAGCTTGTGGGATTCGTTGAACTGTTTATTTAGGATAAAGATAGCATTATTTGTCAATTTTAGGTTGTTGCTATTAAATTTTCTATATAAATGTTGTCTTATTGTTGCTGGAATGTGTGCTGACGATATTCGAACGAAATGGGTTCTGTTGTAGGCAATTGAACTTGTCGACATTTTGTCGAAGAATGTTCGATATAACTGTCGTTGCAATTGAAAATTTATTCAAATAATCTATTTCCAAGATCGAATCGCAACAACCCATGCGCAACAAAGCAAACTTGAATTTTTCAAATTCGAAGTGATGAACTACAACATCCTGTCACACGCATGATTTCGGCTCGAACAATTCTACACCCCTTCTATTACCTCAACATAATATCAGATAACCTTCGTACTTGAGCCACCGATGTCTGCTCGTCGAATAATTATCATGCAAACAAATCATCCCGTAATTCTGCCAAACTTGTTCAATGATCCTTCCTTAACACCTCTCGAACCCTGGCATTTTCTCTTCACTAGTTTTCTGCGTATTTATCTCGGAGCAATCTTGTCGGCATCCTTTGTACAATACATTTTTCAGGCTGCTGCTACCTTCGTTCGATTCGTTTTAGTTTTCGCAGTAGTTCACCTTTACATTAAGCCACTCGTCATCGTCCTCTTGCCTGTCCCACATACACTTCTTCCTCCTTGGATGCCTGCGAACATTGCTAAGGCCTAGTACACTGTTACGCTTCCTCTTATGTGACTGGCACTTCCATACCTACTTATAATCCATCCGTGATATTTTCGCAAGAAATTCGCTATGGCTTTTACCGAGTTAATTAACTCGGAAGATCGGTCAGAGATTCAGATTTCCAAATGGCCTCAGGTGTGTTTTCTTTATTTGGATTGTGTGTTAAGGTTGAAGTGATTACAGTACGCTGCCCATAAAACATCATGTCTATAGTTCTATTTATAGGTGCCAATATGCGTTGGCTCCTGGACTATGGCAAAAAACAGCCATTTTTTTCTGGAGATGGACAAGGTATTTCGCTTGGCCCATATGTGTAACGAGAATGTGTCGTGACGGTGGTCAATCATATCGTGTTAATATGATCACGCTTTTTATTGGTTATCCTTTTTTTGAAGCCAAACACAGTCGAACAGATTTTATTCCTTACCTTCCGGACCGTGCTAGTTACCTGTCAATTTTTCCGCTTGACAAATGACGTTTAGGAGTTTATTTACAAGACGTCAAGTGAATTTCGGATATGAAGCAATAAAATGCGAAGCTTTTTGCAACTCGATTTCCCACCAAACCAGACAAGCAAATCGACAACTATGTGAATCCTTCCTGATATCATTGCTCAAAATCGCCAATTACAAACCACGATATTTCTCACGCGCAGTGTACTACCAACAAAGATCATCAATAACCGTTGATTGCAAGGATGTTACTCCTAATGGATCTTAGAGCGTTTGTATTAGGACAAATCCTGCGATAAGATTCAATATACCCTCTCAGCTGAACCAAATTGATGAATTCCCGATGTGATTAATTGATCACGTTAATCTCAACTGTCTTTGACGGTCTTTTCGTTTTGCTGCGTATTTATCCTTCGATTCAACTCCCGTCTTCAATCGCACCCAACGTTGAAGCGCAGAACACTTTTTTCAGTTTGATTGGTATTCCAGTTCACCTAAATGAGCAATTTGACGTTGCCACTAACAACAATGTTGCTGAAATGATGAAAAACTCATAACAGTGGGCAAGGCTCTCAATTTTTTTTTCAAAAAGATGAAGAAAAAAAATTCCATCCGTCAAACTTGGACCAACAATAAAATGCGGCCTTTTCGGAAGGAATAAGTGCAAGAATATTGAAATGATTGAAGAAATGAAAGGCATTTGAGTTTTTTTTTCATCCTGAGAATTGATGGTATGATATTGTCGATAAATGATAGCCGTTGGAAATCTCCTAATATATTAATGACTTTTGATTGAGAGGAAATGCTGTCAGTAAGTGATGTAGGAATTTGATGAATCCTGGATTTTTTTTATTAAGAGTTTTCACTTGCATTGTTGGGGGCAATTAATAATTCTTACAACAGGACGAAGTTTTAAATTGGGAATGATTAGCACTAGAGAAATACTCCCTATTTTACTGTCGCGAAATGCAACTTCACTGATGGCACATTTTTGTATATGACCTTTATTTTTACTCATCGTAAATGGTGAAGATGGTACAGAAAAAATCCCACTGTACTCCGTTTCAGTTCGTTATTTACATATGTTGCCCCACACGATTCTTAAATCAATAAGGGCAATTAATATTTGGGACCATATCAATTTTTTATACAAGTTATATATCATGGGATTTCAAGTAGAAAATGTCTCGATTTTTCATTCAAAAAAGATTTGATTGTCTGATGAAAACTATCTTTATTTATAAAGAATCTACTGAAATGAATAAGTGGAACTGAAAGTCAATACACAATAATGGTCTGATTTATTTTAAGTTAGTGTTTGGCATAAGTTTGTAGCAAAATTTGTGGCCTTTATCAAAGCTTTAAGATAGGTTGTACGATTCTAAATTGAAGATTCTGAAGAGGGGTTTCACGAATCAACGCCCCTAAGGATTACTGGCTTTTTAAACTCATCGATGACAATGATTTCATATTTATTTTTTGGGTTTTACTGACAATGAGATATTTTATTGTCAGTGTAACACAACTGGTTAAGTCGATTTACATCGATCCCTAAAGATGGTTTCCGTGCAGGTAAACTGTAGAAGTGTCCCTCGACAAGCTTGTTCATGCACTTTCGAACAATTCACATTTTTATCCCGTCATTCCTTCTTGAAGTCAATTTTGGGAGCCAAACCGTAACCACAAACAGCAAGAACACTTATCCCGGGCGACTTCTGGCAGAAAAAGTTAGAAAAAGCATTAGGAGAGTTAGATTTGTATAGAAGTTTGTAGAGGTTTCTATGGTAGAGGTTTGTGGAAAGAAATGCTCAAACTTGTTGAAAACTAAAAATACAGTAAGGGTAAATAAACACTTATGGTAACTGATTTTTTTCCTTATATTGAACTGACGAAAGGTGCAATTCATATTTGAACTTACCGTGGCAACAAGGATGCCCGCGTCGATATTTTTTCATATCTCCTCATTTTTAAAATCCGACCATTGAGTTGCCAATGATTCAGACCTCCTAACGTTTCCTGGAATTTTGTTGTTAGACTGGTTCTTGTTGTTGAGCCGAATGGTAGAAGTAAGTTTTCAGCTAGATAACCATTTCGAGTTCCTTTCAATCAGCTTTCTACTGGAGTCGCAAATGGTGTGTCAGACGAAAACGAACCGGGGACTCAGTATAAGGAATTAATTTTGTTTTGTAACGAATGTTTCCTTAATATTTTCACAATTTTCCTTAATATATGAAATCTTTTGAAGGAATTGGATTAAAAAGTTCTCACGATTCACGGGTATGTTTTTTAATGTAAAATCCTCTTCGTGCAGATATTCAAAAAAATCAATCAGTTTCTTAAAAATCTGCTCTGATTTTGCCCTCATTCAATGAAATAAAATGTTTTCAGAACATTATTCAAAGTAATCACATCCGACTTATAACCTTTCCTCGTTTAAAAGTCGTCAAAGAGCAAAAACAAATTTTTATTATAATGATGAATCAATAAATTGTATTTGTTATTGATTAAATAATTTTAGTGATAAGTAAGCAATAATAAATTAAATGTTTGACAGCTTGCTGAAAAAAAAACAATCCTACAGAATGCACGTACATTCGCTATTTTGAGCGCCAGTTTTATTTTGTTTCGATGAGATAATTTTTATTGGGAACGAATGTAATTTCTTTCGAATCAATTGCAAGTTAATTGCATTGTATGACTTACAAGTAAGGTTGCTCAATGATGGTCGTTGATAGGTCGCTGTTAGGTCGCTGATAGTCAATTCCAAGAATTTTCAAAGATGATCGTTGAAAGGTTTCGATGTTTGCGAATCAGAGAACGAAACATTTCTATTAACTTTGTTGATATTACTACTAATACCTATCAAATAAGAATTTATAAATGGAATCTTGCTGTTTTGGAATGTTTATAAAAATTCAAATTTAGAAATTATGTATTATAAAATTTAATTTTAGCTACACTCGAAGTAGTATTCTTCCAATAAAAGTCTTAAACCAAAGCAATATCTCATGACAATCACAAACCTTCGATTCTTTGGCTCCAAGATGATATCGGATTTGATTGACACTGGCTTAGATCTATTATCAACGTCCGAATTGAGTCTGGGCGTTTGATCAGTTTTGTTCGATCGGATTTAAGTCGGGGCTATACGGTGCTAATCTAGAACGTCCATGTTGTTTTCCTCGAAGTACCCCTTCAACTTTTAAAATATAAATAAAAAGTTTTGGATTTAAAAAAAATATATGCCATTGATATCACAGTTTAGACTTGTACGAACTTAATACTTGCACCTATCGCGGTAAGACGTAATGCATTATCCTATTGACCACAAATTCGCTAATATCACCCAATAGTTCTACTGCACAAGGCTCAAACTCGTTTTTTTTTTGGGTCATGCAAATAGACTGAAGCTGTTACTTTTGGATTGATGAAGCATATTTGATCACCCTCATCAATAAGAAAGCACTATAACACCTTCTTGCATTGGAAGAAGTTCCTGTTGCGAAGTGAAGCTTAAATTTTAAACTATCTGAAAAATGACTGTATAGCATATATCCTGAGTCCAATTAATATGCTCCTGAGTCCATTATACGCATTTCTGTATGACTCTTAACGGAATATTTACCTTATGAAGGGGCTTCAAAACACGTGACCCATGCCCTCTTCTTTTCATGCCTCTCTCTCACCAATCATGCTCGAAGTAGATCGTTTTTAATGTCCGATCAAGTCTTACCGAAAGAGTATTAATGTTCGCCAGTGCGGCGGAAAACAAATGTTTTTTACCGCTTCCCCTCAATTTGTTGTTCCTATCAAAGGAGTGACCGCGCACACCAAGTGACAGTTGATGCCACCTGTCATTTGCTGTGCGTGATTTCGTACAGAAAGTAGTTTAATAGTTTTGTAGTTTAATTAGATGTCACGCTTTAGATTTATCGTCATTTTCGGTATCTGTGAAGCGAGCGAACGTTGGTGTTAAGTGAGGAATTTAGTTATTTTCGATTTTGGTAGTTATTTGATGGTGTCTTGTAGTTCGGTAGTTATTTGTCAGCTTGGTGACATCTGAAAAGCAGATTTTCGACTGGTTAAAAGTGGTTCGGAAGATGTTTTGACGAAAGAAAGCTACTCAGAAGTCAGTGGAGATTATATGAAAAACCTCGTTGAATCGGATGATGGCGATGGAAATATAAAAAACTACCAGCTGTACTACTACCAGCTACTACAATCCGATCTAGATTATTGTATGATAACGCCATTGGAACCTGGTATCAGAGTGAGGAATAACTTCGTTTGGAATTCAACTTTGGATTCTATTCGATGAATTTCGCTACAAACCTGTACTAGAAACGAGTTTCACATTATACCTAGTCCAGCGAGCAGTGCCAAAAATATAACCAGTCTGATTAAATGTATTGAAAAGTATTTCACAGCCGAAATTTTAACCTTTATTTGGGGATTAATAAGTGCCACAATGAGATTAGTTGAAAAAAAAAATATTTTCAAAATTTTTGATAGTCTTATATTGAACGGGGCGATGAAAAATAATCAGTTACCTACATGAGAGGTGATTGACATAATCCTTTATGGATTTTAATACTTTGCAAGGAACATTGTTTCTAATTTCTTCTGAATCGACATTTCAACGATCCTAGCTCTCATATTGCTAGGGAGAAATCGGATAAATTTGCCCCAATAAGAGGTTTTTGAGAGTTATTTTTAACACAGAGAAGGGAAATGTACAAAACTCGATCTTTCGGTACCAAACATGAACTGTTACCTTTGCTTCATGGCCACTGTCCTTTTTGGATGTACATTCTGAGTAGACCCACTAAATAGGGGGTAAAAGTTATGTCAATATGTGACGTTCAAACGATATAAATGTTGAATGGAGATTCCTCCTTTGAAAAAATAACCAAATTTTTACCAACGAGTCTCTGAGTACATAATACTGCAACATACTAACAAAGAGAATTCATGGAAGCTATCGGACCTTGAAAGCTGATAATTGGGTTACTTTTGTGCTTTTGGTCATGATTCTTGAGGACCCATATAAATTGACTATGATTGGCACTATCAGAAGTAAAAACAATTTCCTGCCAAGTTGCAATGAGCGTGCAATGAGGAGAAAGGAGCGATGAAAACTTTTGATCAAATGCGCGGTGTTGAAACCAAATGGTGGCCCTTTGCATATTTGTGATATTTTGATTGATTTGTCAATTTTAAAAATTTATGAAATGGACTCCTCCACTTGTTCCATTTCTAACGTGACATCCATAGTAGCTAGCACCGCGGCCCTAGAAGAAACTACAGATTAAGCCAAGAGTTTCTACCATTTTTGGAGGTCGACACGATTTGAATCTCAACCCAACATGTCCAAAAATTTGAGCATGCAAAACGAGCGAAAATTGAGTGGTCTGAAAAACAGCCCAAACATTTTCTCAGATCTGTAGTTAAAATAAAAAGGGAAACAATCCCTTTGCTATTCCGACCCATCAAAAATCAGACGAATGAAGGCTTAAAAATATAGCTCATGTAAGGGAACATATTGTATGGGACATTGTTTGTCAACGTGCTATAAGATAAAGGAAGATAAGAAGCAAGAAGCTAAGAAGTGATAAAAAAGATCTGAAAAGAAAAACCTTAAAATTAAAATGCATCTACAATATGAACCTTGACATGTAAATCAATATTTCTTTCTATATTTGAAATATCCTGAATATGCCGTCAAAAAAATTAAATCAAACCTAAAATATGTGAGTTATTAGCTTTGTATATTATTTTTAAAAATTATTCATATGAGAAAGAGGCTGCTATTTTCATCAATTTAAATATTAAGATTAGTATGTGTTTTCCTACAAACGTTTCAACTTCCATCCTTGTCGGACAAAACGTGAATATAGTAAAATATATGTTGAAAAAGTTGGCTTGAATGAGAGAATAAGTATTAGCATGTTAAAAATACACTTTAAAGGGGTTTCGACGGTTTTTCAAAATTAGTTTCGACTTATTTGCGACCGTTCTTTCAAAGGCGTAGTTTTGCCTGGTCGTCTAGAGTGTTTCTTCTGTTCAGTGGTACCCCTTGTTTAAAGCTTTATTACATTTCATGTAATAAAGCGATTGGATATATGCATACTAAGATTCTATTCCACAAAGGATTAGATATACCCGCGCGAAAACAGACAATATGCTCTTTACTTTAACAATCATTTGCGTGATTATTGTCAAATTTGACTTCCTTCTTAACCATTGACATTTCACCATGTGAACGAATATTGCACCTGATTTTTTTCTATTATAGACAGTCTACACATTCACATTAATATTACCTGACCCGATAAATGATTTTCAATATATTGTTGCTTAAGGACATCACCAAAAACGGCCTTAAAGTGGTCTGAACAACTTTTGTTTGCCAGGACTTTAAATGTTTTAGTGCATGCACAAATATGTCATTAGATTATTGGAGTTGATGAAACGATTTTGTGTTGTTAGAAAAAGTTGGATGAAATTTCATTTGTTTTGAATTTTTATGATCAATTCGTAATTAATTTTAGTTCCAAAGCACTGACAAGTTGGTGTCAGATAGGCGTTACTCTATGTTTTTTTTGTCACTAGATACCTCTGAAACCTCACGCGCTTTTACTCTCCTAATTATTCTAACACATATTTGTTCAACAAATTGCTGAAAATATTTATAAATTCCCATAAACACCTCTTCATACTGATCAAATACAACACTAACATAAAATTACATACTAAAGGTGTGGCACGTTAAAGCAAACACGACAAAAAAGTGAAAAAATAACAAAAAGAAAACCTCAATCTAATGGGAAACAATTCGCAAATTATTAACGAACCTATTAACGACAAAAAAATTCCTCAAAGTCTCACTATACCATTCATTCATCTTTGACTTCTCACAAACATGAAAAGATCTCGCCCCATTCAGTCACTGTCATTCCCGCAATGACCTAAAGAAACACTTAACTAAATATAACATCTCTAGACAAAAGTAAACCTCATCATCGCATCTCGTCCGATCTTGTGTTATTCCATAGAATCTTCAAGATACCAATCTTCTTGCATTAACATCTAAAGTGCCGAGTTTCGTGGCTTTTATAACTTTGGACTGAACGTATGGCATTAAGTTTGGTTATAAAAGTACGCGGAACTCCACAACCGCGTAGATACTGTCGAAATTGTTTTTGTTACGTACGCACGTCAAAAATTTTTGCAATAAAACATACCAAGGAACACACAATACCAACAGTAGGGTTGGCGGTCAACAAGTCAGCACATATTGATTGAAGAACTGTGGGAAGAAAATTTCATTGCAAAAAATAAGCGTCAGGAGTTGTTGGGGATGAATGAAAAAATTAAGATATTATTATTGAGAAGAGGCCAACTATTGTTTCTGAGCAAGTGGCACGCAGTACGACTGTCTAAGCAACTTCGTAGTTGTTATTGTTCTTAGCAAAGAAGAGGACTTCGGAATGAATGCTGTTGGTGGCCAGGCACTATGGATTTGGTCTGAATTAACGCAGCATGGGTGTGTAATGAATTGTCTATCAATCGATGATTCATCAACTCAGAATAATTTGCAAGTACTTTGAGTTTTTTACTGATACCGATGCCAATCTCCTTTAAAAATTCTAAAATCCCAACAACGAATCTGAGCTCCTCTGATGTTATTGATGCTTGGTTTTACCAAATATTTTGAAAAAATGACGCAACACCATATGAAGGTTCTCATGTTCTTTTCGCCTCTTCATAAACACGCATAAGTACAGGTTAATCAATTCATTAGGGCGCCGGAACACAAATTAACGTCCAAAAGAATACGCGGATTCCACTATCAACATGGGGTGAATAGAAAACCTTCAGCTCTCAATGCTTTCTGTAAAATTAATTTATTCACCAGATTACAGCCGAATGAGCCTCTTTAACCCAGTGAAGTAGTTCCTCTCAAGCCTCCGCGGGTCCTGTCGTTTTTACGCACCATATCTAGGTCTTCCAAGGTCATGCCGAAAAATGAAGCCTGAAAACAAAACTAATCATTAAAACGTATCCAAATTTTTATAAAAGTTCATAATTCACCGCCGTTTCTTGAAAAATCCGCCATTTCTTTGTTACATAAGTCTAAAACCTATACAGGTTCACGGTCATTCATTAAATTACTTGAAATACCTTTGAATTCTTCCGTTAATCCATTGACTGTGCTACTAAGGTAAAAATACCTTTCATTTACCCCAACGCCTAAACACACTTATTAATACTGGACCACTTGATAGAAAACGAAAGGAGAGGACCAGGGGCCAAAAAAAAACTTTAAACGAGCTTAAAATATTTCTTGTGCGTGTGTTCATTTGTTATTTTTATTTATTGGTTAGATTCGTCCGATCATCATCGATCAGTCAGCCGCCGATACATTGCGTGTTACGACTTCCACCTTTATTTGTTGTGATCCTTTTTGAATATTTTTTTCCATTTTGTCTTTTCAATGCGGACATTACAAGGGAAATAATCGAAGCTAGACTGCCTACAGCGTCCAATCAAAACGCATGTAAGCGGCATTTTCGCGCCACTTTTTCAAAAAATCTTAAACGCCATCAAATCCCGTCCGTTATTGTGTTTGTTATGTGCTGACCCGGCAACTTCAAATCTAATTTAACGATTTGGCGCGTTTTTTTTTTGAATTTGACGGACATTAAAGTGGCGGCGACGGTGGTAGGTAACGATCAACACGAGAAGGTGTCAGCATAGTCTAACCAGTGCTATTAATATTTCAAAGTTGATATGAAGTAGACAACAAGATGTTTTGAGGAAGAAATTCCAATTACATAAGATGGATCAAGTGTGGAATAAATTAGCATTGAAATTTCCGGTAGATGTAAATGATGGAATGTAAAAAAAGCGTTTGGCAGCCTATATGATGCTTAAAATTTATAGACGAGTAGTAAAGGTTGTTCGTAATCAGGACTTTGTTCAAGTACAAGTTGAAACAGAAATGTTGCTTTTGCTCATGTAAAATGGCTTCAAATGTGGTCTCAAGTCAATTGCTAGTTTATTGACATTTCTTGAATTTGGCATTAAATAATTGAATTTCCAAAAAAAAAGAGCATAGAGCATTTTGGTGCAAGATGACTACTAGCATAGTCAGTAACCAGCAATCTCATGCTAAAATAATATTATGATGATGTAAGGACTTTATCATTTTAATGAAGTATGTTCCAGTCCAAAAATCTGAAGAGTATTCTAATCCAAAATCTTCTGAAACCTTTAGAGTTATAAAAATTTTTATAAAACTATAACGTTGAAATCAGTTGAATTAAATGACTTACATTTATTGAGTTTCTGGGTTCATTATTTCTACCAAAAGAATTGTAAGCCAGATATCCACGACCGACCACATCTCTTATCTTAATGTGCGTGAAAGAACATCATAAATGATATAATTTTTATGTAAAACATTTATACTATATAAAGTTTCACTAAGGGTCTTCATTTCTTTCCTAACCAGCTAGCATAAAATACTGACGATTCTGGACTAACACTCACTATACACTTATTGTATATTATACTCATCTAACAATCCTGAAATTGTTGACAACATGACTAGCATTATGAACAAAACAGTAGTTAATGTATTTCTGCTAGACAAGGATCTAAAAAACAACCACAGGAATGTCATCGCTCCTCAGCTAGTTAAAGTTATGCGTAAGATTTTTCATGGAGGCCCAGTTTTCTTGTCAGTTTAAACATCTATTTTTGTACCAAAACAAAGTTTACTTCAAAAGAATTGAGCCTACCTTCATAATCCGGTGAGTGGCACTGTCAGAGTGACATCTGTCATCTGTTCCCATTTGATTGAAAAACACACTACTGCGCTGTTTTCATTTCCTGATGGGTCCTTAATGTCTGTTTTCTGAATTGTCTTCAGTGAGATAGTTGTATTAGTTTCAACCGTTTCATTGGCATCGAATCGGTATAGTTTGAATAACATGTCGGATGTGAAAAAGAGCGAAAAGCCGCAAGAAACTACGTCGCGGCTATACGTCGGTTGGCGAAGCTGCACCACTTGATGTTTTGCCATATATGTATTATCATGTATTGCGTTTTGTCAAATATCGCAGCACAAAGTTCGATTCATGCGCTGGCATATTGTTTAGGAGAAGTTCATCACCATTTATATTTTTCTCGAGTAAATTTTCTTCATTCAAAACGCTTCCCAAGTTGTCCTGGTTGATTTTAAGACGACGATTCTCCTGTCCTGCTCTTAGCAAATTCGAGATGTATTTAGCACATATGCGGAGCATTCCGTTATTCCCAGTTAAATTTCTACAAACAGTAGTTTTTGTATTCCAAGATCACTTTCTAGTTCGCGTTTAATCATTCGGCGAGTGGTATACACTAGAAGATTTCTGGTTGATTTTGCTCCCGGAGGTCTACAAGGGCCAAAATCTTGACTCTTCTAGTCTTGCTGTGGTCATACACTCCTCTCCATGAGGTAATTAATCATGAGGTAATTGTTTCGAAGCTAGCCTTCAAAAATTGTTACAAATTCATTGATATATTTATTTATTTATTATTTCTTTATTTTATCTTGTCGCGTGTCTAAGTTGTCTGAGTATAAGAGTAAACCCTATGGAACTATCGCGTGATTTCCTGACTAATATGACGATTCAATTCCGGATAAATTAAGAACTGAGTTGCAAGTTGTAAAAAAAGAAGTGTACCGCAGGGCTCTAGTTTATATCCAATCATATTTATTTTTCTCTGTAAAATATTTACTTTCTAAGATTGGAAGGTAAATATATAGGACAACATGATGTAACACTTTTCTTTTAACCACTAAAGAAGGGATCGAATGAAAAATAAATTTAATAACCATGGAAATATTTGAAATAAATTTGCCAAAAAGTCAAAAATGTAAAGTTTTCACCATTTTCAAGTTTTCACTGATTTGTTATTTCTACTTTTTTTCTTATACATTACTTTTAAATTTCTGAAGATCTAAGCTCGTTCTCCCCTATTTTTGACCTCATCACTTACCAAAAACTTTCTGTAGAGTTCAAAGAATCTAACTTTCATAAAATCTTAAAGCAAAAAGAGAATCCATAATTTATATTATTTCATAGCAAATGCTTCCTAATCCAAGCACTCTAGTAACTCTATCCACAGTTGTTCCTTAAAGTGTGATACCTGAAAAATCGAAACAATAAGAGAGTTAATGATTAACTCACAACAACTTACAGAGCGAGCTCTATGTGCAGAAGCTGAATTGTTACGAACGAGGCGGTTTGACACATCTGTCGTTCGATACGCGGTTGCTAGAACTACGACTTCCTCGGTAATTTCTATGTATTTCGTAGCATTCGTAGATGTTCCAAGAAGAACATTAGGGCCTATGCATGAAGAGAATGTCTAACACTTGCTCGGTACATTCATTCGAATATCATTCGCCAGTTCTGCGCTTCACTTGGTCTAATAAGATTGAATTTTCCTTCATTTGAAAAAAAAATTATTTGAAGTCTTGTAAGGTCCATTTTCAGTTCTATGCCCGTCGCAAGACATGTTTGCGTCCTCAATATATTCAAAAGTGGCTTTTTCGGTGAGTCCCAATAATGAAGACCAATTTCATCCGGTCTCCTTTAATTTGTTTTGGTACTTATAAGTCGATTCCGACAACTAAGATTTTTATTTTGGCGTTGATTTGAAATGATTTGCCAAGTTCAAGGACTTCAAATTGCCTTCATTTCATTGCGTATTTTCGGATTTTCTGCCACCGCGATTTTATTGCTCGAGGCTTCTGGTTTCATGCTTTTTTCCTTTTCAGTGATTTGGTTATTGTCGCATGGATACGTCCGACCCGTCAAGTAACTTCCGATTTAGCTTTAACTGAGCCCAAATATTGGAATTTTGACGTATTTTTGCATATATGTGATTATTACTTTTGACATTACAAAATCAAACTAATACAGGAATTCTATATTCTAAGTTTGATATGACTCGAAACTTAGTGTCGGCCTGAAAAGTTTCGACCCCAGTTCCAATCACATCTGGATAATGGTAATATGATAATTAGACTGATTACTCGGAAAATTCCTTATTGATGAAATTAGATGAAACGAGTCATGAAGCTGATAAAAGAAAAAATATTCGTGTTAAAGCTGATAAAAGAAAATATATTCCTTTTAACAACTTCATAACTCGTTTGATCTGCGTCAAGGAAGATTTTTTAAAGATAGCGTTGATTCTTCCAAAAAGAAAAGCTGTCAAAATAAAAAAAAGAAGCTGATAAATGATACTATACGGATATCTAGTATTGTTCCTTCACAAGCTTTACCATATTGCGCAGAAAATCATAAAATTCAAACCTCTATGTGTCAAATAAAGCTGTTTACTCTTGTTTTTCATTTATGCTAAAATAGTGGTAATATAGTGGGTATCCCATGTAGAAAGAAAAGAAGCTTTGCGTACTTATATTTCGCAACAATTTGGAAATTTTATCGATTCATCTAGATGAATCTAGATCATCTAGATAGAATAAAACATTTAAGCGTGGTTGTTTTTGCATTTGTTCCCTTATGCTAAGTGTAGATGTCTATGAATCTAGCAACAGGATTTCCTTGGAAGATGCAAATATTCAACTAATTAGCTGATTTTCTTTTGGAATAGAGTCGGTCTTGCTGTCCGTTCTGGTCTTTTACGCGGTTTTGATGCTGTATCGTTTGCATTTTGCTTTAACTCCCATAATTCTACAATGTACGTTTATCTTCCTCCTCCCCTTCTTCAATTCAACTGGTGGTAACATAACTCAATAAATCACATTGGTAAATCTGCGCTTAACATTTCACGCAGAACGCTCCGGGTTTCTATTCACAATGTAGCTAGGCTTTGACCTGTATTTGTTCTTTATCGATAATTTCGTTTCCCTTTCGTTGGGCAGTTACTAACTCTGCTTTTTCATCGATAACTCTCATCATAAAATCATTCAAGCTGCAAGTCGACTGCATGCGTTCTCATTAGCTTGATACGCTGACATGATTATGTTGACATGAATTTCCTATTGTACTAATATAAACAGAGCGTTCTATGGTGAAAATTCGAGAACAAGGTTATTGCTGATCCATCGTCGTAAAGCGGCTCAATTAGTTACTCCAATAAAAATTAGCCTTTCGAAAAACGAATTCTTCTCACTCTCACGAAGCATCCCGCAAGGTTCACCTGCATCACCTTTATTTTTTTACGATCTCCGTATACGAAATGTATGAAAACAGTATAATTTACTTCGTTCAATAAAATACACTACATAAAACATCCAAATTGATACTGATAATGACCATTAAATCACAATCTTGTTACGCTGCCCGCTTCGACGCCAGTAAATCCCTGTTTTTCATTCAAGGAATAACTTTTGTTGGTCCATAACCTCGATCGTCTTACGGTCGTAAAATAAATGTATGGGACCGACGTATGAGAAACAGTATTTTCGGGAATTTCTTACAGGAACAAAAAAAATCAACTCCGAAAAAAAGTATCTTGAATGAAAATTCCCAACAGATATGTGTGTGTACACACAAATTACAAATAGGCGCTAAATCTTTAGCTGAAACTTCTCGGAATTTCGTATTATGAAAACATTATGTTTTTCGTACGGTGTCCATTGCTGTAGCCAAAGTGCAATGTAAAATTCAACCACCAAAGAATTCTACTGCGGGGCGTAAAAAAAGGATACGAAAATGATGCACAATGAGATCTGTTTTCTTACGTGCTCTCGCGCAGAGGGAAGGATGCCGCCGCCAATAAACACAGTCATCGTCAGCAATACTTTTACTGTGTGTATTTTCGTTTTTGTTGTTGCTATGCCTGCTGGGATGCTTGAAAGTAAATGTAGTTAGGAACGAAAAGATAACACACTAACCAAAAAGTAAATTTTGAAGAATCTGAAGTGGTCCAGGTTGGAAGTGGTAGATACAATTTTGTTTGACTTGACAATATGATAGACATGCGATAGATGGACTCTCGTTTGAATGGCGCAGAATAAGGTGTCGGAGGAACCCATGCTTTGTACAGGACAAGTTAACTAGAACCTTGCTTGTTTGGGTTCTGAAGTACTGAAAACTGCTAATACAAACAGCGTTTTTATTCGGTTAAAACTCTGCCAGGGTGAACAGGTTCCCCGAAGCTGCCGAGTTTTTCGGTAGGATGTCATCTTAATATCATCTTAAGAGAATTTATTTTTCGTAATCGTGCCAACTACCTGCGGAATTTCAATGCTCCTATCCTGGCGATGACGTGCGCTGTTCTGCTGATTAGTCCAAGATAATTAGAAGACAGAAGAACTCTCGCTGATGTTCAGCATAACAAGCTGACGCGCTGTTTAAGCAAATTTCCACCGAACTCCTTTAGCGCTATTATATAATCTTCACTTTGGAATTTTTATTGACACCCTGTCGGTCGTCTACCGTTACATTCATTTAACGCGGCGGTCTTTACGATACCGACTGAAGTTGAAATTTATTTGAAAAACAAGGTGAGAAAAACTTGTATAGTCGTTTATAAGTCGTGCATCATTGTCGTCGTCCTTTTTGTCCGCTTGACGTCTTCTAGGGAAAACATTGTATGCCGACAACAGATAAATTAGTTACTTTATTTTTTGATTGGAATGAAAAAGCCCCATAAGATAGAATTAATGACATTGAATGGAATTCAAAGTGTTGGTTGGACTGCTGGGTTGCGAAGGGATCAAATGAAGACCAGATACCAGGAATTTAACTATTTAAAATAAATTCGAATGAGACTATTAGATGTTAACAGGATAACTATCAGCCATGTAATGAGGACATTTGTTATGTACATAAGATTTGGGTCGGATTTTTTCCTAGTAAAAAAAGTGTGGAAATGCGGTTCAGTGTTTAATAAGAGGGCGAGCATGAATTGTTTATAGTGTTTAGAAACGTTTAGTTAAGGATTAGACCATTATGGTAATGTAGTGACATCCATGTGAATATATTTGGTTAACAGGCGATTAGGTAACCAACCATTGTGGGTACATATTTAATCATTTGTCACGCCAGTTGTTGCATTGCTTTCCCCAATAAGTCTACAATTGGTGTTGAACTCAAATTCAGTGACTGAGTAATGACTGCTTTTCCACAATATCAAAACGACGATCCTTATTGTCACATTGGTTGATAAAATTCCATTACTGGAACGTTTCGAGTGTACAATTTCGAATGCTCAGCTGTCTGATAAAATAATTGTGGTCATAAACCATGTTAATCTGCAGATTGTCATCGCAAACGAAACAGTTGTGCTTATCCCTACGTTCCCATATTCAACGTTATTTTCAAAGGGCACTTTATTGTCCCCTCACTTACCATGTATCCTTCCATGCGTAGGAATTTGATTGCTAAACATAATTTGACACCTTATGTCCACAGAACTGCGCAAATATGTGCACAGTCAATATAAACCCTTGTAATAGCTTCCCTCTTCCTATGCACTCCTCATTTTCCCTTATTCGCCTGGCGTTCTTTTTGATATAACCATCGTATAGTTAATTTAGCTTACCTTGGCTCATACATTTATGTCCAGTTTCTTTCCCTGACTGAGTTAATACGAGGCGGCGGTTAACAATTTTTATTTTAGGAACCATTAAGAGTGTACATATCCTGTATGAGTGGCGTAAGTCTGATATAAAATTCTCCCATGGAGTGTATTGTGTCAACTTCCGCCCTCGGAAGGTATGTGTCAACAATAACAGATCAACAGATATGTGGTTGTTTACACATATAAGTTTGTCATCCTGCCGCCGTCCGTCATTCAGGAATGCACCTGTTGTTTATATGCTCCGACCAAACGTTATTCGTATGTCGGTCAAATATGTCGCCTTATGCAAGTACTGAGTTGAGGTATGTGGGTATTTAAGATGCGATTTCAGGGGTACAGTCTTAACAATTACGAAAAACACATTAGGTGGAAAACTGTTGAATAAAGGGTTGGAAGACTATACAAGAGAAGTTGAGTGACTTTATAATTCGGACTTCCAAATTAAAGAGTGATGATAAAAATTTGCTTAACGACTTTCTGATAAAAACTTACGAACAACGTCTATCCTTTCAATTCCCTTTTGTGAAGGTCCGAAGTGATTGAATCCATTCTTCATCCGAAATTGCTTATATGTAGAGTTGCTGTGCCTAATTTTGTCATCAATATTCAATTTCATCACCAAAATCAAAAGAAAAAATTTCAATTATCAAAAAACCTCAAAAAGTATTCAACGATTAATAGTTAATTTGCGATTTTTAAAGGTGGACATCACAATTGTTCACATAAACATGAGCTAAATCACTTTTTCAATATTGAAAACCAAAATTCTAATTCAGTAGTTTCCATGTCTGTCCATGCTTCATTTGCCATAGCGATATCTTTAACCTCTTCTGCTCTATGTTGAACGCCTCGAATTCAATAGCAAAATTGTCAGTATGCTCATCATACAGATTCTCTATTTTATTCTATAAACTGAATGGATTCTTGCACTAAGTTCATGCTGGCTAGAAGGCGAGTGCTGTATTCATTGCATCAACCGGACATATACGCTTGCATTCGTTTATTTCAAGAACTTGCATCGAACAGGAATTAAGGATATCAGTACAAAATACAATCAAGTCAGACAGAAGATACAAGTTGACTGATGGTCATCATTGGCACTACAGCCCATTTTTCGAATAAAGCCAACCTCTTATTTAGTTTTGAAATTATTTAAAAAGGAAAGATATTAGGTATAAGAGAATGTTCTTTGACCAAAGCCGATTCGTGAAGAAACCTTTGACAAGTAGGCGGGATAGTTGTCGTTCAACTATAAATGTTTACTTAATTTTTCCCCCAATAATTTGTTTCTGAAAGGTCGTCAAAGCTTTCCAAAGTTGTCATCCAAAGTTTTGAGAACAGCTTTGAGCTAACGAGTGCTTTCAGAAAGCCAATGGCATAATGCCTGTCAATAGAAGCTTGAATGAAAATAATTTGTTGCAAAGGAAGAAATCATTCTTTTTCTTAATTTCAAATCGAACAAACACTTCAATTTCATGTATGATTCAAAATATCTTCGAAAAGCGAATGCTTCAGAATATTTCGCTTAATTCGCTATAGTTGTGAGCGATATAATCTCAAATCAGCTTAATCTTTCCTGCCCGCTTAATATTCCCGCCCGCCTGCTATAGGGGTTAATGAATGAAATAAACTACATATTATTACTAAAATAAATATTATTTCAAACGACATACTTAAATGTTCAGCTCATCTTCGAACATAAGGATACGCAGAGCAATACTCAAAATTCAGGAGTCGTCCAGACAGGTTTCGCAGCGACACCGACACACTCTTTAGTTTTTCAACTTTCTTGGTCTAATTTTTATTGAAGTTTTTCAAAGGGATATCATTTTGACGAAAATGACCCAGATGATTTTTGATTTTTCTCTATCACAGAAGTTATGTATAGCGCCTAAATGCATATGAATAGGTATTGGACATTAATATTTGCTTCCTCCAGGCAGGATGACCAGTACCGCAGATGAATTTGAGCAATAAGGAAAGCCTTATTTCAATCTTTCTTTTATCAAAACTTTGGTATGACCCAACATTTTCTGTCTAATAAAATCGTGAAAACTCTTGATTTAAGTCGGGACTTTATGTCAACCCTTTTTTATAAGTTAGTTTCGCATGGCAACGTCCTTTGATCTTCTAAATAATTCTGGCGATGATAGTATTGGCAAGTTCACTGTTCACTGTTGTACATATGAAAAACTTTTCAAGTTTCTTCCTTTATTCCACTTCGATAAGCAGAATGAGTAAAATCATAAAGGATTCGTTCAAACCCATTCAGAAAATAAAATAGAAATTTCTTCCTGGAAGACACACAAGTCTAGAAACTGTGAGGACTATCTTTTGTGAAAACAGAATGACCAGAAATATTTTAAGTGAAAGGAGAGTCGTTTCCTTATCTTTTATTTTTGATATTAAAGAAATTGGTGATTAAAACATCAGAAAATCAAGACATTTTAGTATACAAACGTGAAAAGTTATGTATATTAAAATGTCTTGATTTTATTAATTATAAATTATTTCTAAAAAAAGCATTTGTTGTATATAAGCAGACTATTAACTTATTTTATTATTTTAAATATGATCTTGAATTTTATGCTGTATATTTAATTTTTTACCTGAATAATTAGAAGCAGGAAAATGGGATTTTCTTTCGTCTGGTCATGATGTAGCATACACTGATCTTAAGGTATCTAAAAATTGCATCGTTACAAACGCAACTTGCACGAATTTTTTCATTTTTTGGTTTTTTTTTTGGATATTTAAAAAACGTAAAATATTTAAAAATTAATAGCATATTTAAATTTTTTGTACTCTACTAGATTTACATTTCAGTTTGAACATCTACTAAATAGAAAAAGTGAAAAAATTGACAGCGGAGCCTTTGTAACGATGCACATTTCAGACACTGCTTTTCTTATGAGTTTATATTATAAATGTAATACAAATTTGATAAAAAAAATCAGGAAGAAAAACATTCAGAACCAGAAACAAATAGGTGAAGAATTTACAAAAATAAGCGAAAAAACTACACGAAAAGTAAGTTTTTTTTTTTTTCAAAACATTATTTTCAAACTTTGTATCTAATAAATTTCACCGAAACAGTCAAAAAAATTCTTTATAACTTTGCCAAAAATTAAAATGGAATTATATGACATTAGTTAAAAATATTTAAGACCTATTTTGCTATGATTGGCCATTTCGTAACAATAATATACAGAAGGAACATGGTCTGTAAACTTCGTCCGCTTCGTTATCTCTATTCTAGGTCGCTTCAAAAAGTGGTTGCTGCAAAGAAAACAATGTCTGGTTCAATTTCTGGTCTGGGTTTTATGATTTTCTTTCAAACTCAGCCTCAGAAGTGCTACCTTCACTTTTCAAAGAGTTTTTGGTTTTGTTGACTCTCTGTCTTTGAAAGTTACCATTTTCTTGAAATAAATATTCGATATTCTTCGAGTTTCGATTGTTTTACCGGATTGATAAATTAAAGGGGCCAATATATCAGTAGGATACCCTACATTAGTAGAACAGTAAAGGAATAATTGGAACCCTTGTAATGGAAAAAAAGTTGCATGTTATACATTGTAGATGTCTGTAAAAATATGCAGCAAACTTATTTTAAAGAAATGCAAACAATTCGTGTGTTGCCCAGAAATCTAATTTCACCGAAAAATAAACATTTTTTTTGTTTATTTTTTGAATTTTTTTTCCTTGCACATATTAATGGTAAACCACTTACTGTGAGTACGTAGAGTGCCATAAGATTGGTTCACATAACAACTGTTACTGTCTTTCCCTTTCATTGACCACGTAACCCAACGTACCCAATCCAAAAGGAAACTCATAATTTGAAACTCCCGTCATTGACAGCAATTATCATTGACATACATTTAAGAATTAAAAGCGCAAGCAACATGCATGATATGAGCAAAAACCGTTACAGAAAGGGGATAGCATAGTTAATTAAGTACTCGAAGGGTCGCCCTTAATTGATGTGTGGTTTGGTCGTTGTTTTCGCTGTTTTTGTGTGTAATAAGAAAGTAGTAATTTTTTTTTTTCAAAAAAAGAAGCTTCAACGTTACGAAATTCTTCGTATGCATTTCGAACACTTCACAAGTATATTAACAAAATTCGATGTTTCCAAAAAAATTAAAGAAAAGTCATAGTTTTTGTTTGACTGCGTATGATACGTAACTTTGTATTTTATTTCAATAAAGTTATCATTTTCGAAATCAGTCTGCGAGAAAATATGCATAATAATGAAGTTAAACGCCAGACTTTAATCTATTTTTCATACGAACAAAATTTACCATTATCAAAGTTTCCACGACCACTTTTGATGTTCATGTCGCCTTTTGGTGTCATCAAATTGCAATCACATTTTAATTAAAAATTCTTGTACTTTGCCATTTATGAACAGCAAAACATCGGGCATGTGCAATTTTTAAATTCTTATCAAATTTCCAACGAAAAGAAGAAAAAAAACTGTAGCCAATGAAAAACGTACGAAAAATGTGACCCAATTTCTAAACGATGAAATGATAAACGTTGCATATGAGGTAAGGCAAATACTTTTTGTAGATTTGGAAGAGATTATAGTGTTCTCAACCAAACAAGAGCAGAGTTTGGCAAGAGCAAGAAACTGAAAAATATGGGAGTCGAATTTTCGTTACTATCCTCACGATTAAAACATTTCACATGGTTCTTGCAATAAATTGACAACATTTAGTGACCGTAATACCCAATAATACTGCGAAGATCTCTGAGAGCTGCATCACAGATTGAACGTTATTTGCAACAATTTCAAACAAATGATATGAGCCATCGACACATGTGCCGTCAGTTTGTAACCGATTATAAGAGTTAAGCGTTCAGTTCCATGCGTTAATCTCATCAAATCCGCTTAATAGATACTCATGTCGCTGTTCAAAGATACATTGAAGCCGTACAATTATCTGTTGGGATGCATTGCAGCGGCAAAGTTGTAATTTGCCATGTTGATACTTCATCTAGGATATTTATGTATGTTGATACAGTAGATTATGCGTTTGCATCTTGACAAAAGGAAAAACAACAATAGTGGAGTATCTAAGAGGAGATAAAGAGCGTGGAGATCGTAAATCATTTTCCTATTCCCCCCAGGCAGAATGGTGCAAACGACTAGATGCAGGTCTGTAAAATAAAGCTGAATAGATTTAATGTAAAAGTTAAGGGCAAAGAAAAAGGAAGATCGCAAAATACATGATTATGGAAACACGACATTCTAGGGAAAAAGTTAGGAGCCTCTTCAGCAGTGCGAATTACTGATTGAACGATAAAGATCTGATTGAAAACAACTCCGAATTGTGCCTCAATTTTAGTGTTTTACATTATCCTCGTTTGTGTTTTGAATAATCTGCAGAAAACTGCATTAGAATTTATTTTGAAAGTTTTCTCCGGGAACTAAAAACTTCTGTCACATAGAGCATGTTACATGTCCTTTTATCTAGCGAATGCATTACACGGCTCCGATGGCGTTAGATTTCAAAGAATAAAATTGTTCACATAAACATAATTTAAAATGCTTCACCATCCACGCTTGCAATTTTCGCTCCATTGCGTTGCCTAATAATGTGAAAAGGCTTGGGCTGAATTCTAAACACTTGTTTTACATTATCATAATATTTTGGTGAATATTATTCTGAAGGATTTTTTGGTATCATATTTTACTCCGCATTGAAATCGCAGCAGTCAATTCTCAAATCCTGAACCTTAAGGTTGCTTAGATTCGCATCATTTGAGGTGAATAGTTCACAAGAAATGCACGAAAGAAGGTAATTTGGTTGCTTCATCAAGTGTGCTTAGTTATTTTTCCAAAGTTTGTTACTAATAACAGGTGAGCTGTTTATTAAGGACGAGAAAAACAAATTCAATCAACCCTCAGTTGTACTACTTGAATTTAACAAAATGATTACTCTGAATGCTAAAATATCTGGATATTTTTCTAATTTTTAAGTAGAATTATTAAAATCTTCAAACTATCCTTCACCATATCTGTACTCGCCTATAATCTCCGTGGTTTTAGTAATTCGACGTTATGATTAAAGTATTTAATATTTAAAATGTTTGTCATATCGAACTTTGTGTACTTAAAAATCATAAATTTCAGAAAGCAAATCCAAAATCGTTTTTCAATCTTGTCTGTTTCTATTTGATGATAAAACTAAAAAGATTAAACATGGCGACCATTTCCATCATAGTTTCCAGTCAGTTTTTCTTGATTTAACCGAACTACCAATGCATAGTTAAAAAAAATTTTCCTTTCTTAACATATCGAGCCAAGCTGAAATTAAAGGTGTCATATGTTTGCTTCGTTGCAAACGCACCGGCCTCGATTTTTATCACTTTTTGAACTATGCTTTTTAGGATAATTGGAGTGATTTTTTAATGATTTGGTGGCGTTTTTGAATTTTTGGCATTCCATTTATTTATCCTTCCCATCTTATCACCGGAAACTCAAATAATTCGATACCGTCGAGTTTTGTTAGATGCAAACTTCAACTACCTCCAATTCGTTATGAATGAAATTTAAAATGTTCATTAATTTCTAGGAATTTTGCGTGTGATGACGTCTTTGAATCTTTCCAAGGACCGCTGTGAGTTTTCTTTACAATAGTGTTCGAAATTGCTCCTGCTTGTTTATTTCTAGATTTCATCAAATGTTGAACTAAACATGACAATGACTGCATGTCTGAAAAATGTCAAAAAAAGTTAAATGTCATAGTGTCTTGGTTGTTACGAAATGTCACTGAATTGTATCCCATTCCTCCATGACACCATTTTGAAGGATTCCTGGTCTGCGATTTGAATTTCCTGAACTCATATATCTCCCATCAATCGCATATATGCTCTATGCGCTTGAGGGCTAAGGGTTCCGAAGGTGTCTGAAGTTTTCATCATTAAAAACTTATCTCAAAATTTCTTTGGATAATTTTTACTTTTTTCACCCAGCTAATTTGTGGTTTCAAGTTTATTTGCAATAAAAATGAATGGAAGTGAGACTCGTTTCTTTATATCGAGTATATATCCGACAAGGATAGAAATTTTGTTTTTTTTCGAAAAGAAATGCCAAAATTTCCCATTTCTTTTTTTGTTTTGTTAAAGTTTCGGTGTACTGTCTTCTGTATTTAGTTTCGTGCGAACGAGTGTGACCGGACCAAAAAAATAAACGTGAAACAACTGAATTTCGTTCTGAAAACAAATACGAAGTCGAGACTGTTTTGGTGGCAACGATGCTAACTTTGGACGGGCGAATATCAATGGAGAACGTGTAACTTCTATTAAAAGTCAATTTTTTTCGAAATGCGGACATTTTTCCATTCAAACTAGCGTAAACCGTTGAAAAACATCTAAAATTATAAAAACAAACTAAGAAACATATCGTTAAACATACAAAACGTTGAACAATGAGGGAAGTGACTAAGATGAATGTATCCTTTTCGGATCATTACAATAAAAAAAAAAAATCGAAAAAAAACAAATTGAATAAGTAAATAAATAAAAAACTTTACGAAAATAAAACAAAGCCATCGGAGAAAAAGGTATTTTTAACGATTTTTGATAAGTTTATAAGCACGATTCGAACCCATAAAAAAATTTGGCAGTACTTTCTGTTTCCCATTGCCAGAGAAAAGAGCTAATTAGAGTATGACAGCTCGTTGACAGTACAGTCTGTCTTTTCGCTCTGTTTGTATGACATCATTACCTATTCCGCCTGAGAGAATAATCTTTTATTTTTCTACCAGGAACATGAATTTATTTATTTTAAACAATGAACCTCGATGCAGATAGTAATTTATAATGCAAGAAGAATTTGTATAAACATAAGTCCTCTCTGTCTTCATTGCAGCTCTTCAGTCAGTTGATTTGAATACAGTTCAATTTTATTTTGGTTTAATTTGTTGCTTTACTCCGTTATAAAATTAAATGAAGTAAATATGATATGATTCAGGGATTTTTTAAACAACTTTATTCAGACATTTTCATTAAACGATTGAAATGCGATTGTGTTATACTTCGAAACATTCTCAGCAACGATAGTTGCTGGGGAATTGTATCGTGACTGTCAGAAATATGTCGTTAAAACTTGTTAAGACGGTTAGTTTTTGCTCTTTTTTAAAATTTGATATCGATGAATAATGATAAATATCTGATATTCATAAATTCAGAGAAAAGAACCGATATTATTTGCGACTTGTGTCTAACTTCTTGTTGTTATCATCTATATACCTTATTTTCCTTTTTTGGATTATTGTTTTTAAAAATCATATTACCGGACTAAAGTGTGTATTACTGGATATCACTGGGTATCCAATATGTCTTTGAGTCGGTATGTCCACCCAACAATTTGACTATCGACCAAATACCACCCCTGTCGCATCGAAAAGATCGCCTGGAACTGTTTGTCACATAACTTCGGATTAGACTTCTTTAGTCTCGCCTAGTGGCGCCTTTACGATAGCGAAATCTCTCTTTCAGCAGGGATTGATGGAAGAGAGAGGGATTACTGTAAGAGATCCCCTTCACTTCCAGCATATAAATTCATCGTTCTCATGGTAAGTCGTCATCACTGGCTCTTCAACCTTCTTCAACTTCTTCAACTTCAACTGGAAACATTCGCCTCCAACGGTCATGATCCCATGAATATTGTACTCCAGTTTTTTGATGGCTCGCAGGATTTACTCCTTACCTTATACATAGCATTGTATACACAGGTATTTTGAGTTCTGATTGCATAAATCTATACAGTTAAAACTTAGGTGAATCAAGAAAAGGACACAGAAAACTGCAGCTTTATTCAAGCTGTAAACAGAATCAAAGGAATCAAAGGTCTTAAAGGGAATCAAAGCTCTAAATTCGCTCTTAATTCGCCGATGGGAAGGAAAACAGGCCACGAATGTCTATAACAAAGGAAACATTGTTGCTTCGTCGTATCTGGGTGGCAAACAGTTCCAAGAATATGAGCTTTGTGTGTTTTGGAGGCAAGAGATGCTAAAAATGTTTTAGAAAGGACAATTTCGGCAATGGAAATAGTATTGAAACAGGTGATGAGACTTGGCTGCATTTTTATGTTGTTCCGGAAAAGTTTCAACACATTGATATCGTTGATGATGAGGAGTTACCAGTTGCTGTCAGAAAATCCTGGTCTGGAGTAGAATTGTAGAACGTCGCTTTGAACAAATCGGAGTGGTTTATAGCTGAATAGTACACTAAGCATTGTCTTAAGTTGTCAAGCCTGTTCAAAACCTGCTTCCTAAGGTAAGAATAAACAAATGGCATTTCCTGTATTGAAACTATCCAAGCCATCGCGAACAAATCCTGCATCGAGTATTTGATCATTCTTGGATTAAAGCTCATCGATTATACAGTCCGCATCATGAACATATGACAATGTACTATTCCCGCATTCGTAAATGAAAATGGAAAAAACCCGAGTTTCTGATGGCGAGGACATTTTGAGGACATGTTGCAGTGAGTGTGCCTAACTCCCGCTTTAAGCTTTGACGATGTGGTTTACGGACTGAATTTGTTGTTTTGGGAAATGTATTCACTTTGAAAAAATTAAATGAATAATTTTTTTGGTGTTGCTTGAGTCCACCGGGCCCTGCTTTTTTGATGTTGAGGACGCGTTTCGGCTGTATGCAGCTATCTTCAGCTCGTTTTGATGTCCTTGTCGCGTTGTTGCTAGATCATTTTCAGTCACTTTTGAACCAAAATGAAATAATATATGGAAATATAATTGCTTTGAAATTGCTGAATATACTGATACTGTTTCATGTGCTCAAAATCGGTCAGAATTACTAATCAGCAGTCGGAAATTTTTGCACGGCGATTCGAAGTAAACGTATTACCCGTGACTGAAATCAAGACCAGTCAGTCGTTTTTATTTTAGACAATAAATTAAGGTGTGCTTCAGTTTGAAACAGAAATTTCAGCACTCTTTCCTATAGCAGATAATGCTGATTAATCCTTAGAGTCGAAATATACGCATTTGTCAATGAAAATAATTCTATCTTGATACCTTTGAGCGTTTAACTTTTGACACATTTTCGATATTTTGTTCCAGGAATACTATACACCATTCCGTAGTTCTGCTCGAAAAAAAACCATATCTTATCTATCAATGCAATAATATGGAATCGGAAAATTTATAAGATAGGACCAAACTGTACAAACTATCTTTGCACGAATAACACTTAGTTTCCATGTATGCGCCACCAAATGTTTGGTTTACCATTCAAGAGCAAATGATTGATTGACATAGTATTTGACAAAATCTACTAATTTTCGACACATTCCAATATCTGCAGAAGATAATTGAAATCCATAAATACAATGAATGGAACGACCAGACGGACGACTTATGAGTTTTGATAGCGGCATGACCCTCTAAAAAGGAAATAACATATAGTGCATGGTGCAAGGTAATGAATAGTCTTTAAAAGTTGGTCGCTATGGCCGGCAGCTCATTATTTGTCGCCTTTTTTTATCGCTCCGTGATAATAGAATTCGGACACTTCGAAAATTGAATGAAACACAACAAAAACAAAAAAAAAACAACAAACGGGGAATTCAATCTTATCTGGGCCCAAGAGACTTTGGAGTGATAATGATACGTGAAAACCCTGCCCTATCCATGCCACATACGGCCCTCGGCTATTGTGGGAAGGTAAATTCAAGTTGTCGATATCTTTACCTAGCCATTATCATCAAGAGGAAATAAAAAAATTTCTGTATATTTTATTAGAGATGTGTGGACACAACTGATCGAGGATACGCGTTTTAAGAAAGATCCCGTCACCGACAACAATTCATTACATCATTTCCTGGACAAACAAACACTTGAGGCGAGTGGTTCATCGGTGCGGCCGACGGTCCGTTTACCTTTAAAGTGACGCGAAGACTTAGTCTGCACGGATCTCTTATGCCCTCATTTGTGTATGAACGTCCTGAGAAAATGTTATTATTCTAACCCTTACGGATGTGATAGGCATTTATTCTTGCCAGAAGGATTTCGAAACCTGTACACATGTCTTTGCATCTAATCTTTCTATTCGGAAATTCTCATCAAAATCGTCCCATTCAATAAAATATACCAACTTCAGCGCGGTGTGCACCAGCCTTAACAGAATGAAGCGGCCAGGAATCATATGTTGAACTGGCCTGAGAACTAAAAATCATCAAATGAATTGTTCGATAAATATAATCTCTCGGTCTAGCAAATACCCAAGTTCTAAGAAATAGGATACAAGAATTCATGGTCAAGTGTATTTTGTATATTGGGAAAAACTCGTGAAAACGAAAGGAAATTCCTTTCTAGCCTCTTTGGATAGGAGCAGGCCGCCGTAATGATGACAATACAAGCGAAGCGATTCCCTTAGAAGTCGACTTTTAACTAACAAATGCTACCATTTGGTGTTGGTAAATTGAATAATTGAAGAAATTCATGCTAACTACTGTGGGTGGTATTGAGCGGAATCTGGAACGCATTCGGTAGGGAGGTCTGACTACTTAACGCAACAAGTCTAATTTATGAAGTCATCCGTGTACATGGTCTACTCCTTTTTCAATGAAGCGATGATCACTTAAGGCGGAAGATATATAGTGTCATAATTTATCATCAGTAAAATTTTGTTTACTTACGGAGCCGTTAGGCGCGGTTCGACAAAGTGGAGAAAGGATATACGCGTCATGTCCACAGCAGGTAGTAAATTTACCTATAGCATCAGAATGAGTGTCTAGTCGTCCTCTTGACAGTCAAACATACTTTTGCTATTGGACACTAAACAAGGCTATGCAATTCAGTCCTTCAGCGATAAATTACTCAATATGAAAACACACATTAAGTGACTGAATCCTCCACATCGGCTATTACGACTCCCATGTGTGAGGTGCTAGCATTCGTAGCTATACAGCGCCGTGGTTTGCATCTATGGGATCGACATCATCTCTATGAAATGCATTAGGCAACATATGAAATACAATTTTCTCGAATTCTTTCCTTTTTGTTGCTGAATGCCTTGGTAAAGATCGTTGTAACCAACGACCTTGTCGATATGTTGCAATCATGTGGCAAACATCCTTCAGATAAGATGCATGCTGGCTAACATATGGTAAAGATTTGCAACGTGAGGCTGTAGATAGTGAATATGGATGGATGCGGACAGTGTTGCAAGACAAACAGGAATTGTGTGCGATAGATATTAGCAAAAAAATCATATGAACCCGCTAATAGAATTTTCTTGGAAAGAACTTTTCCGTTGCATTCAGCATGGGAAGATTCCAGCGATTTCATACCGGACTTTTCTTTTGGAGTTGTTGCTTTATATGTATACCCTGCTTCCAGTTTGAGAAAAGAATGCATCAACTGAAACGCAACGATAGTAGAATGGATCAAATTGATGGCGGTATTGATTACATGCTGCAGATAGTGTTGTTCTATCGCTTCTCGTTTGTAAATATTAGAAGGCATAGATTAAATTGTATAAATTTGATGACGCGTAGTTACTTTAATCTTATCGTCTTTTTGTAATTTAAATTTGAAAGAAAATTTTTTTGCTTGACCAAAATAAATGCTAGTATTAAATGACAATTACATGACGTTTTCGCCGGCTCCTCTTTTCAAAATTCTTTTTTATGACGCTGAAATTTCATGCAGGGGGTAGTAGTTATTGTTTGAACCACTCTGATGCATGAGAACCGTAAAGCTGGGGCTATTAAGTGAAACCTTGTCTTTTTTGTATCATATTCGAGAGGGCAATTTGTTTGCCAAATTCCCCTTTTATTATTCAATACAGTCGCCTTTCCAGGCGGCTCACCAATCCCCGTAGCCTTCCCACATTTTGACACTTTCTCATTGTGCTCCTTACCTTATTCCTCCAAACATGCATTCGTTTTGATTTCATTTTTTTAACAACTCTTCTAGTAAGTTTCAAACTGGCCGAAAGTCGCTGGGTGTCAGATAGTGACAGTATAGTGTAAGGAGCAGCAAATTGTATCCCAAATTATTCTCAACAAAAAAAATAATTTGATTCCTGTTTTGTTGTTTTTTGATTTTAAGTTTAGTTTGGCGCCTTTTTTTTTGATAAATGGTAACTTTTTAGCTGTAACATGTTCTGTTTTAAGTGACATCAAGCTACCTTCATTCAGCAGTTTTGCTTAGGTTTCTTTGTTTTAATAGAAACTGAATTATATTTCAGTTTCTATTAAAACAACAGTCGCTGTTTTCGATATGACTTCGACAAGATGAGGTTTTTTTACATTATCCAATTGTTTATGCTACATTTGTGGCGAATATGTCTTTGAAAAATATTGAAAATCTATACCGGACTTGATAAAACTTCGAACCTTCAGTACTTTAAAATAAAATTGTGCAATAAAGACAATGCATTGGTTCTCCATATAGTATGCCAGAAACATTTTATGCCTTCGGTTATAGTCTAATGGAAAAGGGATGCAATAAAGGTCGTAGCACCCTTGATTTGAAGAGAAACTTGTAATCAGTATAATAAGTAAAAGTTAGTCGTTTTGGAATTATTCGAATATTTGGAAGTAAGTGGTATTCGAATACCACCTACTTCGATGCCAAATATTTGTTATTTGACATCGAAGTAAGTGGTATTGTTCGAGCCTATCTTTTGCTCAACGGCCTCAATTAAAATCACGAAAGGTACAACCAAGCACATCTAAGTCTCCTCGTTATCCAAATCTTCATAAACCCGAACACAATACATCAATTGAAGATTCTCATCCGGGCTATAAATCAAGTCCACCAGAATCTCAACCATTTAATCAGAAGGAACTATAGAAGAGACGGAACACACAAAAATCAACTTCCTAAAATTTAATATCCCATTTAAAAGAAAAGGATTTGCTTACTCCGGTAAACAAAAGTACTTTTTAACGTATCCGGAAAAGAACTTGTTATTCTGTTTTCCAGAAGCGAAGGATTCATGGTATTGTAGTGATGTCAGTGTTTAGCATACGATGTACTAAAAAAGGCCAACTTAGTGATTAACGTGTTTTTATAGACAACTGCAAAAGAAGTTTAAAGTTTGTTTTGTTTCAAAACGATAAAAAGTAGGATGCATACCTATTGCATATTCGACGACTTTGAAATAAGAATACACAAACATTTAGTATAAAGACCTCTATTGGGCCATATGTGTTGATTAAAAACCGGTTAAATTCTTTCTCAGGTTGCCTCGTGTTTCTGGGACAGTCGTGTCAAGCAAAGGAAATAGTCAAAAAAACTGAAATTCGGCACAAAAAATACTACAACTAGACCTTTAGTTAGCCGAGACCACATGATCCTTCCATCACTTCATAAAAAACTGTTAATGTCGAAAGAGTTTGTGAAGGCTTTTGACGAAAATGGTGATGGTTTCAATTTTCTTGAACGTAGGTTTGCAGGATTAAGTTTTGAGTGATTGAAAGCAGTATTTTTGATGTGCCATAATTTAAGTAACTCATCGAAGACTTTACCTTAGTGAAATCAATTACTGAAGTCGACTCGGTTGTGGTATTAATTGTTTATGAGCAACTTTCATAATCTAATCTAGGCATGGCATGGTTCCAGAGGCGGTTCTGTTCAAAATGATAGATCGAATCAATATTTGGATAACGAGGACTATATTCTGTATGCTTAACTGAGATTTTTTGCTTTTTAGCTTTTCTGAACGTTGCACTAGACACAACTATAGAGCCGATTTAAAGGTATTAGGGCTGATGTATTTGATATTCTTCTTGATAGATTTTTTCCAAGCTCTACCCAGAAGAAGTGTAGATTTCCGATTTCTGCTGAAAAAACTGTTAAGGGTTTTATTATCGTTTATTTTAATTTTCCGCTAACGGTAAACTGGAAAATTTTTTCGGTATGTCAAAAATATGTCGGTTGTCAACGCCTGATTATTGTACGGGAAACAGTGCAACGGTCGGAAGGTAGAAAAAAAAATTGTTAAACGATTGCCAGATTTAGTTTCCAAACAGCACATGTTTTAGTTATGCCCAGAGGTTTTCTTCTCCCACGAAGTGTCCCCGGTCACCTCACAGCACTACATCATCCATTAACAGAACCAGTCGCGGATGTCCAAGCCCATGTCCAAAAACTTAGGATACCCCTCTCGACATTGCAAGCACTCATAATTAGCACCTTCCAAAACATACATCAAAGAAACAGCGATGTTTAAACTTTAAGAACTGGAAAACTTCTCAAGGATATCATATGTGTCGAATGCCAAAAAGCATTCGCTCAAAAAATAACTAGTTCCACGATCTTCACGTTAACTAATAATGTGAAAAACTTCTTTGAAAGAGGTTGTGGTCATTCTATACAAAAATTAATTTAAAAAATATCTTAAAATGTAACAAATAAGTGTTTCAATTTTCCAATGGTACGCATATGGCTACCATTCTTTAACATCTTAACAAATATAAATAGAGCGTTAGATTTTCGCGTCATAAAATCATAAAGAAATAAGTTTAAATCTTTCACTTAAAAATCAACAAAAACTATTTCGAGACATTTTTGATAAGTTGAAAAAGAAAGGGTTAATGAGTTAAAAATGTATCCTTTCTATGTTGTGATGTTGATTTTTTATCACATTCGTGGGCGAATTTCCCTTATATAGTTGATGAAAAATGAACATAGAAATTGTTAGATTTGATAAATGTTTCATAGTTTAATAGTAGTTTCGATTTTACCCGAAAAAATTTCATATTTATAAATGTTTTCGTCTGGGTGTAATATTTACACTGAAATATTAAAAAAAAAAAACTTTTACTTATTTTTTTGTTTTTGTATTGGGAGTTTCGGCTAAAAATGTTGATTTAGAAAACAGATGGCGCAACTTTTACGTATGGTTTATGTCTATAATAAATTTTATGGTATTTTGAAGAGTAAACATCTGTCATTAATTTTCACTAAGTCATTGAACGAGATAACGTAAACAACATTTTCCTGTTTTCGTATTTTGTTTGTAGTTTCGTATTTTGTGTCTGGAAACGTTGTTTTGTGGGAAAGTTTTATAACCTTCTTTCATTTGAATAAAAACGCTGCTGTAAGTTATTGTTTGTAGAAGCTTACGGTGAAAATGCTCCAACTCAAAAAACTTGTGAACGATGGTTTGCACGCTTCCGAAGTAGTGATTTTGATTTAGAAGACAAAGAATCGCCAGGTCAGTCAAAAAATTTGAAGATGCAGAATTGCAAGCATTATTGAATGAAAATCCGTGTCAAACGTTGGAGTTGGGTGTCGGCCGATCTACCATTTCTGAACGATTACATGCAATGTGGTAGATTTGAAAGCTTGGAAAATGGGTTCCACATCAACTGAATGAAAATGAACTCAATGCCCGAATCACAGCATGCAAAAAAAATTATCGAAGAACACCAAAACATAGTTTTTTGCGTCGGATCGTTACTGGCGATGAAAAATGGGTTCATTGCGATAACCCTAAACGTAAAGTATAGTATGTTGATTTCGGCCAAATATCAACTTCACAACCAAAACGCGATATTCGTTGCCAAAAGCTTATGTTGTTTATGTGTTGGGACCAGAAGGGTGCTGTGTATAATGAGCTTCTAAAACCGAATGAAACAGTCGCAGCTGATCGCTATCGACGCGAACTGGCCAATTTGCCATACGAACTGAACGGAAAAGGATCTTTGTTAGCTCGAAAACGTCAAAAAGTTCTGTTCCCCGATAACAATGCCAGACCACATCGGGCAAATAGCGTTAAAGAAAGGATATTAGGAATTAGATAATAAAGAAATATTAAAGATAAAGGAATTAGAAAGGCTCGGTTAGGAACACCTTGATCGACCTCCGGGCCCTTCAGACCTTACTCTTTTTGACTACCATTTGTTCCGATCGATGTAGATCAGTTTGGCCGACGTACGCTTTTGTAATGCTGAAGAAGTGCGAAAATGGGTCGATGAATGGATTATGGAATTAACAAACTTCGCAGAAGATGGGAGGGAGTCATAGCTAACGATGGGCAATATATTGGTTAGTGTAAAAAAAATGCTTTTTTCAAGCCAAAAATCGACATTATTAATCGACACACCTAATAAATGATCAATCTATCAGGATCGAATTTCCAGTATGGTAGTTCGCTCATCATCGGCAATCTCGAGTGGGTATAGCACGCCTATTATTCAAATTGTTAAATTACATTAAATCAAATGAAAGGTTTTGTTTATTTATCATCCAAAAATTTCATAATCATTTGCACGTATTGATCTTGCTAGTGGTAAAACAAAACAGAAATAAACCGTGAAAATCATTCATTCCTTATCAACTTCCTCCATTTATAAACTCATTAAGGGAGGCCTCTTGATAAATTTGTTTTTTATTTGAACCCTTTTGTTTTCAATATCTTCATTGTTCATCAAAAAAACAAACGTATTGTTAATTGTGCGTTCCACTAAACATATCACCTCACATAGATACTGTGGCGAGGGTCTGAACCATGCGTGCATAATGGTAGTAATAACCAACTACGTGTCTATTATTGAACATAACAAACGCAGTTTACCAACCGATGAGTAGGTTACAATATTAATCGCAATTATGTCATGAGATTTGTTAATAGAGAATCAGTTTTTACTAATAATTACAAAAAAAGACAAAAAAAATAACAGAAACTAGGCCAGCACTGTATAGCTAGCTATGTATGGCTTTATAATTTGATTCTGTTCATTACTTCATTGGATCCAGTAGAGTATGCTGAGGAATGGTTGTGATAGTTACAAAATAGGGTATTTTTAATTAATGTAGAGACTAGTTTTGACACTTTTGGACGAGTTGACATTGCAGCAGTTACCAGTTGTTCCAGGATTCATCATTAATTCTTCCAAAATTTTAAAACTTTGCGCAGAAAAATGTAACTTTTTCTAAACTTAAATATTGTCTTGTAAATGGCGCTCTGTATTTCATAATATCTCCATTTTTTTGAAGGATCTTTCTTTTTTCTTTTGGAGGGATCTTTTTCTCTTTTTGGAGGAAATTTAATTAATATTCCACTTATCGCCAATACTTTAAAATTGAAACAAAACAAATGAAATCCGCGATTCCGACTCAATTCTACATTCGTGACAATGAGGAACAGTTGTTGCATATCGGAATGCTTCCCAGGAACATAATTTAGATAACAAAATTGTTGCATCAGAATGCACATACTGTCAAAGCTTTGACGAGTTGCATCATATTTCAAACGTCTAAAAACAAAAGAAAAAAAAACCCACCGTGCCACATTGTTTATTTTTCACCTCAGTTAAGTACTTACCCATATAACAATGTAATGTAATTATGTTTCGCGGCTTATATTCCTATTGAACATGCAGTCATGATAAATATGTAAATAATTTAAACATATTTCAATTCATTCATAACTGCATCCATAAAAAATATTGTGCAATTTGAACATACTCGTACTAATGATTGTTTGTTGATATGCACTTTATTGCATTATGATGATCAAGTCAATATTTTGCATTTGTCCTGGAAGGGTTTGTTCAGCGGGCTTTAGGCTCTAGTTATGTTTTGATAAGAACGCGATAAAATGTTGCAAATTAACGAGACTGTGTATTTAGCTTATTAGTAATGGTTGTAATACAATTATTCACGTGTATTTACAACAATTGTTTGTATACTGGTTTCACTATTTATTTTCTATTTTCTATTTTACAGAATTGGGAATTATATGTACTGAGTAAGCTGAAATGGGATTTGTCATGTGTCACGCCATTGGATTTTTTGGAATTACTTCTTTCACGATTGCCTATTGCAAGCAAAAAGTGTCCAGATATTAGTAGAGAAAAAGTCAAACAACATTCACAAGCTTTCATATGGTTAACGGCAAAAGGTAAGTTGATATGTTGTTTGTTTGGATTGCGATTGGTCAAAACGTTGAAAATATACTAAATATACAAAATTGAAGCTGCTAGATATCACACTAAGCAAAAAATTAAGATATTATAAATAAATAAAGTAGAAAAGCCGGCAAAAACGAAGATAGTATTCCCAGTAAAACCAGTTGTTCAAATTCTTTTCCTTTTACGTTTTGATTAGAAGAGATTGAAGAATTATCAATCATTATCATCGACTTTATATGCTTTAACATAAGCAAAACACTATTTGTTTCTTTTCTTTGAACAAAATACCTTTGGTGACGTAATAAATTTGGTAACAGTCCCTAAGAAAGTCAAACCAATATTGAATCTTTCTAAATAAGAAAATTACCGACTGTATGGTGTGAAAACGTTTTTATTGTGTAATTCGAAATGACTATTCAAAAAATAAACTTAGATGGTCCTCCTTTAGTTTGAAATCTTGTTTTTAGTATCTGCGATGGAAATAATAAGTCCTGTATATTTGGTCTGTTATAATCCGTTTAATTGAAGCGCGATTAGTGTGGCTCAGAAAGTTTCCTTTCGTACGGACACGTATATCGCACCTTGTATACGCTATCCAAGCATTGTCGAAATGAGGAAAATCGTACATTATTATTTAAAGGTAGTTTTGCTCCCTCTTGCATATCAGATGCCAACAAGACAGACCAAGCGAAAACTTGCCTCACACATAAAATGGGTATAAAAGCTTTGTGCTAATTTTTTTTTATCGTAAATCGATCGCTTTCCGTCTTCTAGCTACACACAGCATTTACACTCTCGGAAGACTTCTTTCAGACAGAGATAGAGATAGACAGACAGAGATAGCAACAGCAAAAATAAATGAATACTTGTATGGCGATTTTACGCTTAAGGTTTGGGTAGAGAGAATATGATAAGAAGAGAATCGCCATTCACCGTTCGCTTCCAGGCGCATTTTCTTGAGGTTGCCACTGAGTGCGTAATGCCCCGTGATGAACTAAGTGAAGACACTGGCTATATTTTATTCATTTCGATTTCACGCTGAAAACTTCTTTTTGTCATAATCAACGAAGAAGAGCTCTCTGGAATACTGGTCGTTCTATGGGCAGAATAATCTCGAAAAACCCATCCCAGCTCAATGAAATCGGAATAAGTTTTTCGGTTGGAATGTGTATATTTCAAGAAAATGGAACTATATTAAATTTCAACGGTCACTCGCAACGTCATTTACTTTGAGAACTTTATTTAGAACCTAAAGAGCGAATAGGAAAAAAAAAAAATAAATTTTGAAAAAATTGAGTCTTTGAAAAAAAGGTTAATTCTCCACAAAATCAATTTTCAACTGTGATATGGTCAATCACGGTTTGTACGGGTAATATGAGACATTTTTGATAAGTTTTCCTCTGGTTTTCCCCTCACCAAGAAAAATAATACATTCCATATACTAAATGATTGTACTAAGTTTATAGAGTAGGATGGCAAAGTTTGTCCTGAATTGTTTTGTAAATTTTGTAATTTAAAAAAAGTGGAAAATCGGGGGTTCCGGAAATTTTCGGGATAATATGAGACTTTGGAAAATCACAAAATCGGCTCTCAAATTCATAAAATGTTTATTTAACATATCTTATATTTAAAAAGGGAGACAAAGGATCAGTCGAAATATCACAAGGAATTTTACTGAATTTTTTTTACATAAAAGTGATCAACAAGTAATTTAAAGATGCACTTTCAGATATCAAATAAAGTTAATTCTGTTATTGAGTAGGAATTATAAACAATTCGATTCAATGAATAAAAATGAAGATAAAGTAATCCAATTGTACAAGGGAATGGAATACACGTAATTATTTACAGTTTTAGACGATTTTTCGCCCGCTGTCAATGCGTTAATGTTAAATTTTGTCCTTTGTTCCCGTTGCAAGGGATTTGTTGCACTTCCTGAAATGATACATAGGAGCCATACCTACAGTTCTGCCTTTGATTAACTAACTTCGATCCTTTGGGAGCGATGACCTTATCAACGCTACTGATGAGCTGAAGCCCAGTCTCGTCGCAATTGGATATATTGTTCGGCGCATTTTTCAGGTTTTCTTATGGTTATTTCAGCATAAGCATTCCGTAAAATGTTGAAATCCTTATCCTCGACAATCATTTTGCTCTGTCTGCCGACAATCTCTCACTTTTTCATGTTTTTTCTGTTTCTTCATTAAATTTATCTGGAAGCCCCAATTTGCTAGCTAGTTAAATGCTTGTTGTCAAACTTTTAACTTCATGAAAATGGAACCCATCCGGGAACCATATTTTCAAGTATCGACAAAGTATCTGCTCATTCTCAATTCCAAGGTAACATTAAAATCAGGAACAAAAATTGCGTATTACATCTACTGGGCAAAATAAATAGCATCACTTTGAACATTGTGTGAATCTTTACAGTCTTCTTTACAAGAGAAAGTTATTAATATACATACTTTTTTGAACCCATTCTCACATCCCTCTGACCTGAAGGGAGTTTCAAGTATCGACGCAAAGGGCTGATGAGGACATTAAAATAGTGAGCAGCAACGCGCCTGGACAATTTTGTTGGTAAACGCTGTCTGTTGCATCCTCCAAGTTGTTTTTCATTCTATGATTGCCTTATCGAAAGAATTCTAACCTCGCTGAAGGTTAGGGCTCTGTCAAAATGTCAAAACTCATGGGTTTGTCAAGTCCCGGAAATATCGAGCTCTTTTCCAATGATCTGCAAAAGTTACTAAAGATGTTGAAAAAACAAGATCTCAGACAATAAAGTCGCTACACGGTTTGTTTCGAAGCACATGACGTATACAATGGCACAAGGATTAACTTCAATGGAATGTAGTTTACATGTGGAAGAGAATGTTCTAAATTAGCCTGTGTCTCATGTTATCCCGACGTAACCTAATTGGTAAAAAGAAATAAATTAAAAAAAAAAAAAGAACGATGCTGTTTTGTTTTCTGCAGGACATGTTAATTTGCACGGAGTGTATATCGGTGGTATCTTTTTGACGTTCCCCTTTCTTTGATTCTGAAAATTACAAACACAGCGAATAGCACGAGCAAATTTCGAAGTGGTTTATAATTTGGGACATTTTTAAAATTGAAAAGAGCGACGACTGCAAAAGTTTTTGACATCGAAACAATACTTCTCAATATCCTTGAAGTCTGCATCGTTCTGGCTAACTTCGAAAATGTCCGATTTTGAAAACGAATAGAAAATTTTGGTTATACGAGGCTGAATACACAGAGGATAATTGAACTGAAAGCAACTGAACTGAAAGCCTGAAAACACGTATAGAAAGGACTTATTTACTTAGGACTTTTACAAACAAATACTCTTAAAAAATATCTTATATTAAGCTTAAATTTCAGAAAATGAGTGCTAACAAGTGCCACACGTATTTGAAAATATAGTAAGTAAATTCAAAAATGTCACGATTGAAACGTTCGACTCAAGGTCGAAAAATGTATCATTTTTTAACACTTCACCTATCAACGTTTACTTTTTTCATACTTTTCACATCTCAATTTTCTATTGTTGTCTAACTCTACTCATCCAACGATTCGTCACTTTCTTTAACTTTGAAGGCGGTTTTTTCAGGATTCTTCAAATGCGCGGGATGTGGTAGCGTAAGGAAATTCTTACTGAATGTGGGAGCTACTACCTGTATAAATTTCATCTATGATGGTGGAAGCCACAACGCGTAGACTCCATTTCAATTATTTTCAAATTAAATTCTTTCAATTTACGTTGAATATAACTACGTAGGCTTCCTTTCCTTACGTCGCAGAGGATAAGATTGCGATCAATTTAAACTGTTGAATTTGAAGTTATTTCAAAGTTCCGAAAAAATCTCATTTATATTTATCATATTCCTTTTGCAAGTGCAAATATTCGCTTATTTCCTACCTCAAAAAAGGACCTCACAGACAGCTTAATGCGAAAAAAGAAAAAAAAAATTAAAACAAACCATACAAACAAAATAATCGCTTTAGGAACGCAGGAATTCCTTTGTGCAATTCAGAGATTGGTCATGGCTTACTTAAGCCTGTCGTCTTCGTTGCCTTGCCACGATCATCCGCGTCGGCCAATTGTTTGCCTTGCAGTTTTCTCCAGCAGATCCAGAGATCGCGACAACGACAACAACAACATCAGCAGTAAACAACACAGCGACGAAAAGGAAACTTCTTTCACAACTATGCTAATAAGATCGTGAGGTGGATTTCTTTGCATAGAAATTAACTTTTTGAGAGGAGCAAAGAGTGAAACGCCGAACTATTGGACTTGAGCCCAAGTGATCTTCGAGTGAACTTGCGGCTTGGAGCACAATAATGGAAGGTAGGCTGTTTACCTTTTACAGTGCTGGTGATATTGATTTGCCTCTCCTTTTATAATCTTGGATACGAACACACTCACTCACATATGCAAGCACATATTACTGATCTGACTAGATACTAAATGGCCAAGATACTGAGGATAATAATTGTAGGCGGTTTGGTTTACTGATCTTTTCAGGAAAACGACGATCAGGATAGTTTTGTTGATTTATTGGGTATTGATATTGTACCTTATTAGTTAGCGCCCCACTCGCAAATGAACTTGTGTTTGTATTGGACAAATATTGTCTGGGAAAACTTGACAGTCTTTCAGATTGCAATCAATGCAAGATCAATCGTCCGACATTGGTCTTCGATCAAAAGTGGAGTGACATGTTTGAGCATCGAAACACTGCTGTATAGTTATGTAAATGTTAATTGTTTAAATAAAAGAAAGATTAAACGAAATTTCTCATTCACAAGTTTCTATTCTTAAGTAACTGGTCAGAACGATTCCATTAATAGAAAAGGACCATCAAGTGAGAATCATTCCCAACATTACTCCAAATCGGTCGTTATTCTTGAATATCTAACCTCAAAGCTGTGAGGCACGTCTCCTCACCCTGTCCACCACTATTCCTAACCGCTCCTGTTCCACAAAAAGTAGGAAATTCTCGATATTTTCCCATACCCTTGGATCAGAATCACAATACATCAATTTACACATATATATGAGGATTCAAAGAGAACCATTAGGCTCTGTTCAATGAGCCCGCAAAATGTCCAGACGTTGATTCCACTTCGTAGTAAATTACACTGTAAGTGCGTAGTCAACGGTAGTTTGGACATTCGATATATCCATCATCCCACCGCAACGATCATAATGTCTCAAGTCGTTTTCTGAAAAAAATGTTTGTACTTAGCAGACCAAGGCTTCCATTGTGCTCAGCCCGATTCTCACACAAGGCTCTGAGGAAATTTAAATGTTCACTATTAACTGGACAAAGCGGAGATTTTTCGAAAGGACCACCAACAAATTGTGTAAAGCCAGCAGAGCATTTAAGCTCAGGTTTCTTTGATATGTCTTTTTTCTCTCCTGTGCATACGTGGGTACCATTTGCATTCCGTAGAACTAATGATGCTACGGCGTAAAAGGGATATAAGGAGAGGAGGAAAACATTCAGACCATACATTTTTTACTCAATGCCACCGCCACCAATAATGTTTCTTCAGTGAAGCGTTTCATATTTTCTTCAACTGCGCATGTTAGGGAAGGTGTACGAAAGTTTTAAGTCAGAGTTCCGCATACTCCTCAAGAATTAGCGGTGGAAGGTTTCTCACCGTCGGTGTAAACCTGAAACAGAATATACATATATGAATCCTGTGTATGATTAAGTATCGACTAATGAACGGCCGATCAGAGCAGTAGGTGATCTGGATTAACCAAATTATGGATAAGGTGTTGCTTGCTATCTGCATTGTTATCAGTATGTGTGTAATAAAATCGTATGTTACATTGCAGTAGACGGGACGTCATTACATTAATTTGGCTAGGAAAGGAGTCTTTCCCAAAACGCTAGTTTTGTGCCGGTAATTATAATTGCGTTCATGTATCTCAACTTCCAACAGTTTTTCGGAAACTAGAATCAAATATCGGATATAATCTCCTAAAATATCAGAAAGTTCAAAAAGGATCAGAAGGCTCAAAATAGTTGTAAATAAACGTGAAGAAATTATGCATTGAATTGCCCAAAGCTGCAGATATTTCTGTAGAGATAATGAGATGTTGGGATCATGTAACTTGGAACTATACATATTGCCATTTTGTTCATACTTTATGCGAAGATAATTCTGATAATCAAAGGTTTTCAAAGATAAAAATATTCAATTAGTAGCCTACATTTCAACTCTCACTTATATATTTATCGATTCACGTGTATAAAAACTATTATAACAGTATAGCATAACCGTATAACAGATGAAATGAATTTCAAACTATTTAAACTTTTATAATGAGTGTTCTTTTAGCTACATGAGAAGTTTTGGTGGTTGTTGTCTATGATTTGACAGTTGAGATTTTCAAACGGTGTTGATGTTTCTGTTCGGTAAGGTTTAGCAATTCATGATGAATCATTTAACGCCAGAACATTGCCAAATTGTGGAAATTTACTTTGAAAAAATAAATCCATTAGTTAAGTTCAACATAATCGTTCCTTCTTGGCGATTCAAAACGATAAACAAGATAAAGAAATGTGCGTATGAGAATATTGCTGCTGTAGCGCAAGTGTTGAAGAAGATATCGATTGTTGAAGAATCGTCGATTCGTCAAGTTCGCAATTTGTTGGCGTTTGTCCATCGACTATGCAGAAAGTTTTACGTAAGGATCATGGCTTACGTGCCTGCAAAATACAGCTCATGCAAGAATTGAAGCCAAATGGCAATTTTTTACGTCGCAGTTTTGCTGATTGGAACTGGCCGAAGATGAGCGTTTTTACTGAAGAATTTCTGACTAAATGGCTGCTTCAATGAGCAAAAATGCCGTATATGGAGCGAAAATCCGCAAACCATTAACGAATCACCATTACATCCTTTAAGAGTGACTGTTTTGTGCGGTTTACACGCTGGCGGCATCATCGGCTCATTTTTTTGTAAGATTTCAGAGATGCAATTAATCGGAATTCACCCCATATCGTGTTGGTATCTCAACAACAAGTGTTGGTACCTCATACTCTAAAAGCTTCAACTTCCAACATCAAAGGAAAAGTGAAAAAAATCACGTTTCCAGTGAAACATTCAACGAAATTTGCGCAATCGTTAGGAAATAAAATCTTGCGTCGAAATAAAAAATGTCCTATCAGAAATGAAAAAAAAACCATTATTTTCAGATTCAAACAACTGGAGAACTAGAGCTAGTACGAACATGTCGCACTTCAATGAAGAAAAAGACATTGAAATGAAATTAACCGAAAGGGAAGATCCATAAAAACTAAAACAAAAAAACACTAAAGAAGGATAACAAATATTTTTAAAAATATTTTCAACAAAGTTATGTATGACATTATGGGATCATCCTTATAAAACATCAAAAAAGAACCCTTCATCACTATCTAATTCAAAAAAATTCGATCCCAATATATCGATCATATCCTTCGAAGCATGTGCAAACCATATAAATCATCTCAACACCATACGTCATTCAAATTCGGGATCGCCCGCATATGCTTCAAGCAGTAACTTCACATCCGTAAATATGCACCCAAGCAATATGTATCGAGTGAAATGAGATGTATTATTAACGCCAAATGGACAACTACTTTCACATCCCTCCAAATCGCCGCAAAAGTTATTTGAAATGCTATAACTCTTGCATTGAAATCGTGCCAGGATGAAATTTAGCCATTTTATGTGAAAATGAAACTAACTAGAGCGGGTAAAAGTATTATTTTCCGGGTGAGAAGTCCGTTGTTTCCTTATTTTTCGCAAAATGTACATTGGTGGAATATTACGACTGGCCCACATTTAATGTGGGAAAGCTGATTGGAAATGTCTTAATTTTCTCGACTCAGTTAATTGGAACAAGATTTATGTGATGTGAAAGGTTAGACTTCAGGCCGAAGGGTATCGCTCATGCAGAAAACGTTTGTTAGTAGGGTGTGAGATGATCATGAAAATTGTCAGTAATTTTTAAATTTCCTATTCAATCCTTTAGGAGGATAATTCTTTTGAAAGTGATCAATCACTGCTAATCGGGATATACTTGAGAAATTAAACGATCACTTTATGTCGTTTGTATTTTCAGTCAAAATTGTTCAAAACAGATTTCATTTCTCCACTACGACTCATGTGAAGTTGGTTTCCCTTCCACAAGGGGTTGCTCCAATAAAACCAGTGTTTCCCTTACTGGAATGCTTAGACAGAAGTCCTCCACGTCGAAAGACACTAGAAATTTATTGTTTAATATTTGGAAAAAGTTTTTCAGATGAATATATGATGAATCCGTTTCCGAAAAATTAATAAAAAAATGGGGTGTTATCAATATGAAACAATTCTTGGAGTTCACTTAAGAATTTTTCGAACTTGACCGACACACCGTGTAAATGGATCACATGTACATGACAATAAAGCCACATCGATCAAACAGGATGTAAATGAATGACAAGAAGTAGCGAAGACTTACAGGGCTAAATAAATGGATACGGAAGCCTACAGACAACAACTGAAGCCAACTTTTCGAGTCATATGATTAACGACAAATGCATACCAACTCGCACTTAGAAAATAGTGGAAGGATCAGATGTACAACATAAAGGACGGCGTTCGAACGTTCTTGAAAACATGGAAATATCAAGTGCAACATTCGAATGAAAAAAGAGAAACATTAATCGATAATAATTCTTTGGCAGCCAATTCATCAGCAGGCGTGGTTTCTCCATTTTTTATTTGACGGGAGCATGTCGTTCAAGAAGACTTGTTGATGATCTGTGTCAGCTTCAAATTCAGCTTGTTTTGACAGATATTAAGTGCCTGCCTCAACTTCTCTAATGTATCGGGTTTTCCATTAGGGACATAACAATTTCGTATTTTTATATGAACGACCCTTAAACTTTTTCAACGAACTGTCAATGTCAAAACGTTGGTGCAAGCCAACATTTTCATCATGGTAAAGTTAACGAACCAGCATCGTTTGGAAACTATTGAAAATTATCACTGAAATTCTGAGTCGGCGGTCGCAACTTCAAGAACGCTTACTCCAATTTTCGGCCGTAATTATCGTCCCGCCCGATAGACTGTGCGTGCTATAGTGGATTAGTTTGAATTTAAATTTTCACTACTGGATGTTCCGGTGCTAAAAGGACGTCGTATCGCTCGAAGCGTAAAAAAAATATCGCAGCCGTAACTGCGTGAATAAACAATGAGCCAAATCAGTTGATTTCGCGTCGTTCTCTAGAATTGTGCATTGCTCAAACGCAACTGTGCCGTATTTGCGCAGTGCTTACATTGTCAAATAAGCTCAAGAACTACAGCCACTTCATCATTTGAAACGCCGGAACTTCACCAATTTCGCTCTGATAAAGCTTGAAGAAAATGTAAACTTTCATCGGAAAATCATCTTCAACGATAAAGCTCATTTCTGGCTCAGTGGCTTTGTTAATAAGCAAAATATGCGTTACCGTTTTATCGGCAAATAATTACTGTTTCATGCAGTTTTCATGCTGGAGATGTTATTGAGCCGCATTTTTTCGTGCATGGAAAGAACCGTCATGTTACGGTCAATGGAGAGAGCGCTATCATGTTATGTTGGAAGATTATTTGTCGGCAGAATTGGATGAACTTAACATCAACGATATGTGGTTTCAACGAAACGGTGCCACTAGCAATACAGCACGCCTCCCAATCGATTTATTCACAGGCAAATTTGGTGAACGTGTTATTTCGGGAAATGGTCCTTTCAAATGGCCGCCTTGTTGTAGCGATATAACGCGAATGGATTTGTTATTAATGGGGATATATATAGTCATTGGTCGATGCTAAGAAGCCATTAACTCTACTCTATGCATGCATAATTCGAGTAATTCTCCGCTGATATTCTAGAAGGTTCTAAGATTTCAAACAAATAACTCAACCTTGTACACGACGAGACCAAAATCGAGAGAAATTGTTGAGACGAATTCGTACGTTTTGTACATGCATCGAAAAATTTCGCTTTATTTGCTCTATGACAGCCGAGAACAGTTCTTAGAATATTGTAATCGTGTAAAACTGAAACAATTCGTGCGAAAAGAGAATTTATTTCTGTTTGTCTCGTGTTAAATCAAATTCGTGTTAAAAAAAAATCGTGTAAAAGGGGAGTTAGGTGTGTTGCCTAGTAACTTGTGAAAAATTTTGAAAGTGGAATTTTGTGTATCGTATTTTTACGTTTTGATTACAAAAAGTAAATTGTTTAAATTAAAAGGTTTATAAACTTATATGGCTGTTATCACTGAGTATGGCGTTCGTTGTTTCGACGGATGAGTGGAAGGCTCTCAGTTTGGATTTGTATTTAGTACGATTTCTTTTAGTTCAAAAGAAGTTCCTTCTGCTTGGTGGAATGCAATTTTGAATATTCTGTAATGTCGCAGCCCCGTTCGCAATTTAGTTTTTTATTTAAATTTTGTTATTCTTTTGTCTCTGGTATTTCTTCTGCTAATAAAAAAAAATTGTCTAAACACTTAGCGTAGGGGATTCCTCTTTATATTCAATTCATATTCATCGTTTGTTAAACTTGATAAATTCAATGGAATAATTAATGGAATTCCTTGTGCATGTGGCTCTATCTTTTGAAACTAAAGGACTAGAGAATGTGAATTCAAGAGTGGGTGTTTGAATCTAATTACATTAGAGTTACGGAAACAAAAAAACCAACCGCTCTCATTCACCTTTAACATATGCATCCTCTTGAGATGGCTTTAGACCGTGTGGAATCACTCATTATAGTTTGCTGATGTGGAATATGCAGCCTACGGCTAACGTCTCTGCAAAATCATGTTCTTGCCTCAAGTGCATTCCTTCGCACCTCCTGAATTTATTTCGGCCTTTTCAAAGGAAGCACATTTTTAAATCAAGTTGTCAGCAATTTCGTGGAACATGCTTAATTTAAGTGGTCCATGCTCTCCATAATTTCTTGATCACATATGAATTCAATTATCTTGTCATAATGACAATATTGTTTAAAACGCATTGAATGAAGTATTTTAATTGCAATTAATGTTGTTTTTGTTATTTTTCGTTTTCAGAACATTGTTTCTCGGTGTTTTCGGCCAGCACAATAGCAGCTTCCAGTATTGCAGCAGCACTCAGTGGATTGAATTGGCATCTGCGAACTGGAATCGATTTAGATTACTTACTTAATAGGTTAACAGATTTAATAGGTGTTGAACAGGTGAGTGTTGCATGATTTTTTTAAAATATTTTGTTCTGATAGACTAATCACAATGTGTGGAAGGATTTCCGACTTAATTTGTGTTAACAATTCTCATTCGGTGTACGCCTTTACATTCGACGATGCATGTTAAGATTAAACCATATTCCGGGACAATGCGTAGCAACATTTCCCAAAAAGACGGATTTATTAAGGCGATGGGGTTAAAAAGCCAAGTAAAATAATTAAAATTCGTCAGTTGATGATAATTTCACACTTCCTCACGGAATTAAGCCGTCAATCTAATTCTATTTCATTCTAATCAGTGCAGCCTTTAGCCAAGGTAAAAAATTTGTACTACTTTTTGGACAATTTCAGCGAATGGAAGCAGCATAATGTTTTGTCTATGACTGCACTGCCAATGATGTCGTCTTTGGTCGTTGCAATCAACGCAAAAAAAACCGCTGAACCAGTGAAAAAGTTGTTAATATTGAAGATCCAACCGCAAAGCGCGGAGTTCTTTCGTGTTAACATCGCGCACTTTTAAAGTGGCCAAGGCTAATTGCTTCTTGATCTGCGCTGTATTGCATGTTTAAAATAAAAAGATAATGCCTATAAAATGTGCTAATTGAACGTTTGTTATCTACCTCATCAGTGATTTCGGCTTTTTACAATCCTTTCATGTACTACCCTTAGCTACGCTGATGAGTTTACGGGGGGCGGGGTATGCGAGGAGGTTCAGGTATGATGATGGTGCTTGTTTTCCATTCAACCCGACCGGACGTTATAATACATCAGAGGCAGCACTCACTTAAGGTTCTGGACAATGATAAATTGGAACCCTGTGGGAATTCGCGCAACATGATCAGGATCATCAGATTCAAATCGGCCACAGAAGATTGCTTGAATGTTTGCATCTGGGGTGGGTCGTTTAAAATCAAGATGTTAATGTCTCAGAGATAACTCTGGGATCGAAGCTTGAGATAACTAAGCAGAGGGTGGTGAGTAGATGCCTGTATTGGCCAATATTCGCCCAAGTCATTGCGAATCCCAAGAAAAGCTTCTACAATTCCAATATATATACACATATGTAGAGTCCCTACTCAAGTTTAAATATATTTGAATCGTGGGTGATCTGTTTTGAATTCTTGGTATGTTGGCGGATCGTCTGCAACCAGTTATGATAGCTTTTTTGCTTTAAAGCGCCATCCGTAAGCACTTTTTGGTCAACAATGTATCTCATATCATATGAATGAGTAAATACACAAATCTACATTTCGTATCCATATGTATGGCTTTAATGAGAGTTTCTTGTTCGGGGTCCCAAAAGTGATTACTTTCAATTTTACTGGATACCAAACGAGTCTCCAAAGATTGCTTGGAAACATTCTATTAGCATTTTTTTAAAACCAGATTTAGCACGAAGATTTATACAAAAAGATTGCGAAGTTGGCTGGCGGTAAGTCGATAGACGCCTTTCAAATTAAGAATTTATCACTTTGAAAATAATCAGGAAATTCCGCAGATCTTATTCGTTACAAGCAAGCCTGATAGTTGTTGGAATCAACATGATAGTCATACGGTTCTAAAAATTCTATCTGAAATTATGGTTATGTCTCTTGGAAGGCGTGTTCATTCAACCGACTGCACTATACAGTTTATTGTTAACCTTTGAATCATTGACCTTTGCCAGTATGTATAGCGTATATATAGATATAGAGCGTATGTATAGAGTTCTGGAATCTTCAATAAATTTGCTGCTTCTCTATGTTGAAGGTTGACAATTTTAACGATATGAAAAACTACTGCTTGTGCCTTGAAAAAAAAAAACCTTTGTGTAATTTGTGAATGTTTCGCAACCCTCTTTTTTATCAACTTCCATGGTATGTCTCATTCATTGTTTACAGAAAAATTAATTTCATTAAATTGTTTTTGGAGGGGATTCAAATCTACAAAGAAGTTTAAGGTATCTAATAAAGCAAAAATAAAAATAGTATTTACTTACTCTGAAAAATTTAATGAAGTTGAGCTTGTTATGAACTTGACTGAAACTCTTCTGACAGAAAACAATAAAAAAATAATCAAAATCAGTGGCGCCAAACTTCACGTTTGGAACCTAGACCTTAAAATGTGTCAGTGTCACTGTTCTCTATACGAAATCCCTTCGCTCCCCATCTGTTGCCTTGCAACACTCAGACACGCGTTTCGATAATATCTTCTTTGAGTGGTTTCGTTCCTGAGTTTGTCCGTGTTAAGTTTCCTTATTTATATGCTTTTTACTCTGTCGTTATAGGTATCCTATTATATAGGCAGGGGTTAGGAGTTTGGTATGGGCCCTTTCATGCAGGTAAAAGTGATTTTATGCGAGTATGAAAAGTCCGTAATTTTTATATTTTGGAGGAGTTCTTTGATTTGATTTGATTCTACGTTCCTTTTCCTGCTTTCATTGTGTGGAATGGCCTTTGAATATTGTAAATTTGTATTAAAGGCCTAAAGTTTAGGTCCAAATAAGAGCTTTTCTGTTCGTTAATGATTTGTCCGTCGAGTTGTTTCTTCTCATTTAGTCTCATTATTCGTATTGTTTACGAAACCAACTAGTTACCATCGTAATGAGCCACAATTCATATAAATTGATTTTAAAGCTTTACAAACCTTGTGTGGAAAGGAAGATAATAACCTTAAAAATTTTCTACATTTCACCATAATCCTTCGTTTGATACAACCAACAAGTGTCTGCTACTACTGGACAGATCTGATGGTTGGGCTTTTCGCCAGTTGCATAAAAATTATGAGACGTGTCCAAAATTTGAACAACCTTTCGTTCTCTCGCAACAGTCAGTCTATAGTATTTTAGAAGATTATTTATAAGCTTGGCATTCAGTTTTACATAATCAAGTTATATTCATTGTTACATCAGCTCTTGCTCCTAAATTGTGGGTTCCTTTTTCAAATTTTCTGTAATTTAGAAAATTCGAAATAATCCTTCTTGTAACATGCAAGAATCATTTTACTTTTGGGTATCTTCAGCTCGTCAACGAGCTGAAGATGGCTGTATGCAGCCGAAACGCGTCCTCGAGATCAACGAAGCAAGGCCCGGCGGACCCAAGCTACCCAAAGTTAATTTTGGCCTGCGGCAACACCAAAACGAACTTCAATCATTTTACTTTTGGTTTTGGATACCTTGTGGATTTGACCAAGTTGACCGAGCGATGAAAGATTTTTGTCGTTCACACTATTAATTTTTAAATCTGCATTTATTTCCACTCAAAATAGTTCCGCAACTGTCATGCGCTTCAATCAATTCTTCTTTGCATCGTCCATTTTGCAAAAAAATATGATTTGGTCAAGTTCATGTTTCACCATAGCATAAACTGAAGCTAGCACTGACACTAGATGCTAGTAATGCTAAGAAAGAGAAAAAATCATCATAAGTGGCTCACAAAGCAGTAAAATGCATGGTAGACAACGTAAAAATCTCAGCACATCGGAGAGCCATCACTCCCCTGACATCATGTCAAAGAAGAAAACGAAAGTATAATAGAAATACTATTACACTGAAGGAAAAACTTCTCCATTGCAAATTCAAATGTCTGTCATTTTTTCGCATGACATTGTTTATGTACGAAAATTTTATCACTAAGTTTTGTGTGCAAATACAAACATATTTGAGATTACATATGGCCAAGTACCGTTATATCAACACTTGTCGACGAAGTGTGCGTTTTAGGGCCTAGCATGATACAATACAGGGTAATTTTTGTGCTACCTGTAGTTTTTTTTAAATATAAAATAAATAAATTCGTTGTATTGTGATTATTTTCGTTAAATTTTAGCATAGATTTATTTTTGTCAATTTTTGAAAAAATATCTCGGCCCTGTCCTTTACTAGCAATCACACAAATAGGCATCCTTTTTTCCGCATTTCCCGTCAATCTTCTAAATATTTGGGATGTGATATGTGTAATTTCTTGTCATTTTTGATTGTCAGGTTATTTCGCATAAAACATAACTTACGAATGATGTTTAATGAAATATTTGGTGCAATCAAATTTATTGATCAACCTGGCAAATCATAATCACCACCTTTTAAAATCAATTCTCCAGGTTACATTGGCTTCAATAAATCCATTTTTTCACGAGCACTGTGTGATCCAGCTGCATTTTGCTGAAACTAGTAGTTTAGTCAGTTCATTTGACAAAAAAATCAAAAAAATCACGTTTCATTGCCGGGTATCGCACTCCATTCACTAAGAATGTCGCACCCTTCCCTAAAAAGTATGGCCCATAAACTATTATTGACCTAACCAACACCATACAGTAATTTTTGGTTGATGTATAGATTTAGATGTATACAATTTAGTCACTAGTTGTCAAATCATCTTGAGTGTTGGCACATTTCAACCAATATATTAACGCTCTGCACAACTGAGCTCTATAGCAACTGAAAAGTTATTTCAGCGAGAAAATTCTTCAATTTCAGCAGACTCTTTCGGTGAATAATGTTCCAATTGTACTGTATTGACGTTTCCAAAACGTACTGACACTTGTCAATCTGACAACTGACTGACAAGTATGCATTACACATCTGCTACAAACAAAAAAAAGCTCTGTGTTTCCGAATTTCCAGATAACATTGGCTTGTACTTGACACGAATTCGCAGTCTCCAAAAAAATTATCATGTTTACGCTAGGATCTTATTCTCCGTGTCCCCATAAACTGTTGCTTAGATAAATCTGCAGTCTGTTTGTGTTTCTTTGTATGCTTGTTTGGATTTCACAAAAATTCGGACTTTGTAAAACGCAAACGTTTCAGCTGTGGAGACTTTAGGCCATAGAAGCAACTTTCTCCGAACCATGCCTATGCATGCTGTTCTATGCATGTGCCAGTGTTTCAATGTTTAAAGTTCAAAATTTGCAGCCATTATTAAAACATAGAAAACATTCAGGCGAAGAAAGATGTCAACTTGAAATCTGAAGCGAACATTTGGAAAGTATTAGGTCGTATGAATCTTGTCAGCCTAAAATCTATTGTAAGCCAAAGTTAGTATTCTTTTCAAGGAGTTAACACTAAAAGAACTTATAGTAGTTTAAGAAGCAAAAATATCGAGCAAAATAAGCACAATTTCGGCAAGGACATTTCTCTACAAGAAAATTCTATTTACAAATACTTTGTAACTATAGTATGTGCTTCTAGGGGCCAGTTTTCCGTATTTGATTTAAATTCTTGTTTCTTTGAAACTTGAGAAACCAAATCACTGGGCCATCGTAGGTCATGAGTTGATATCCAGGATTATGTTGTTATGACATTTTGTTTGAACAAATTTGTAGAGCAGTTGATGAATGTAGCTTAAAATAAAACAGAATCAAATGAATTAAAAACGGAATCAGAATCAGAAATCAAATGAAAAACAAAATAAATCTACAAGTTTCGTGTCTCGGGAATATTCCTGAATGAAATCAATGAATGCGTCGATTAACTACTAATTCATTTATCAAGTGAATATAATTATAAATTCAGCATGAATGTGTAGTAATCATTTCCGCGTATCGATTAACGCATGCAAAATTTCTCTCAATGATCGTTAGATGAGCGATAACTTATCGCAGCCACTTAAGAACATACTTTGCATTTTCATTTTAATTGCCAGGAACGTCCTTGCGCTATAAGTTCATTTAAAAATAATGGCCATGTTATGGCTATAAAGTAGTCTGATTATTATGCAAACAGAAGTTTTTTTTGGAGAATGATTATTCAACTTAACAGCAAATCACTGACTTTCAAATCAGCAAGATGGGGTTCAATAACGTTTAACGAATTTTGGTAGCATAATCTTTTCATATTGAGTTGATTCGTTGGGTTGAGCTTGTAAAACTCTGATATCTATGTGAACCCTATTTCAAATATAGAACTAGGATCCTAAGAACTCTATGTTTTCAAGGGGTCTGCAGGATTCTTTTGGCATCGGCAAATCACAATATAACGCCCAACCACGACCCACATTTCGAAAACATTCTCAATCTAATGGGATCTGACCGAAATTTCCAGATACATTAATATTAGTATGCAAATCTACTTGGAGAAGGGACATGAAGACAAAGATGCAGTGATACACGTGTTACCGTTCATTTGAAATTTGTAATCATAGACAAGGACTCACATATACTATTAAACCAATACCCTTCCGAAATATTAGCGCTTTCTAGTTACGCTATTCTTTTACAATGGAAAAATTGTACTCACATGCATTAAAGGTCAGGAATCTAGCTATCGCGATCTATCCATTCCCGTTCTCTTTCTTGCAAAAGCCTGGATAACTAGCTCTATGGGGTATTTGTATCTCTTTCTACGTGATGTCTCTACAGAGTGTGAGCGCTTTTGTCATATGTTTTCTTTCTATGCCTTTTCTATGCCTTAAAAAGGTTAAGAAAACACTTATAGTACAATACGAGCAAGTGTGATTCGTCTACTCTGTAAAGAACTTATGGAGTCCGTTATTTAAATAGAGAAAATCCTTTTAACACAATCATTCAAAAAAATGTTTGACTGGGAAACATAATTTATAGTATGACTCTTTTAGTTGTTCCTTTTATGTTTTTAATTGGCTTTCTCACTGGCAAACTGTCAAATCGTGCCGGATATTCTTTAGTAAAGTATTTAGTTTGATATAGTCCAGCGGAAGTGAAAGCATTTCTATTACATTTCATTCACATGCATTGGAACCGTTCATCATCAATCAAGCGCAACGTGTTAACGGCCAATATTGCTGATAGCCCGCTGCTTGGACCACAAGAGTAAGGTTTCGGTGCGTGCCTGGTTTTCAGAGTTTTTTTTTTCTTAGCCGCTTGCTTGCTGGGAAAGTGTTTATCCCCTCTGAAGCATATGCATCATAGATTTGTTTCCTAAGAATCCTTCCAACGCTGCCTCAGAGACAATTTGATAAAGTTAAGCAATCAGCAGGGTTGTTATTGGGTGTTAATTATACTGGATCAATGCTGAAGCTAATCAAGCAATTCGTTATCGGGCTTTTATTTAACCCTTTTTTAAAATCAATATTCACCACTAATCACCTCAACTTGCAACCTGTGTGTGTGTTCTTATTTCGTTTCCTACGTATGGACTTCCACTAAGTCAGTATGCTGACTTCAGTCATCTCCAGAAACTTCACTATCATATTTTTACTTGGACAAACTAGGAATCCGCATAAGAAGAGCGACAGTTAAAACAATGTCGGGACACCCAATTATCTCTTCAGGTTCAACCAACCTCTAAAACAGCCGAAATAAGTATTCTGTAGTCTGACTTGTAAGTAGTCTGAACACGATTGATACGTCAGATCTTTCCAGCGAAAGACCCTCAATTATTTGTGGTCAGGTATTGTCATGGTAGAAGACAAAACTTCCTCTGTGAATCGATTCTGACTATTTATTGAACAGCTTGCTGTACTATGATAAAATGGACGCAGTTAAGAATCGGTGGTTTGTCCAGACGGCAGCAGCTGATGGTACACGATTCTCTTGCATATCCTTCAAACCCACAGCTTCCTCTTCTTTGCTATTGATTTTGGTTTTGCAATGGCTATGGCCATAATGGCCATCTTTCATTCTTTATGTTTCTATTGAAATCCTGCTTTATGTTAATTATTCAACACTGTTATTTTGGTCAACGCTCACTTCTGCAGCGAAACCACGCTTATATGCGTGCTTATACGCTTATATCTTCTTCAACTTCTTGCATGTTTGCATCAAGTTTTCATTTCCAGACCGACCAGCACAAAATGCACATTTGAGATTAAAATCTCCGAACCGGAAACCAGCAAATTATCTAAAAGGAATTTTTTTAGACGCACTGTTACTAACAGAGACTGCACAATTTCTACTAACCTAATAATTCTCATCATGCGTTGGCACATTTTTTGAAACCAAACTTGAATATATTTTTTTTTTTTTGTATAATTTTTCCGTGTCTAATGTAATCAATTTTTTCTTCATTCTCATTCATGTTGAAACCGTTATGGTTTTCATCTGAATATACGAGCTGCCAAGCTTTCTTCTCGATATCACTCATTTTAAGTTAGCTGATGTCAAAATTATAAATGTCAGATGTCAAAAATACGCCAAATGTCAAATTTTATGAAAACTGTTCCAAAATGATTGGCGCAACCATTGATAGAAGGGACTGTAACAAAATCGGAGGGAATCCCAATCACTCAAAACAATTCACCTATGCATTGACTCCATCCCTGCTTGAGCATTATTAATTTGTTGTAAACTTTGAAACAAGCAGGCAATCTATATACAAATAGCACCGCACTACAGAGTAATGAAACTGTTTATTTTGTGTTAAGTAAAACGAATACAATCTTCAGTATTATTATTATTATTGTCTATCTGACGCGGATATTGAAGGACTATCTCAAAAACCGGAAGCTCGTCTATGACACATTGGGAAGGCGGTGAAGAATGGATGTGACATCAGGGGTGGCGCAAGGTTCCGTTCTTTGCCCGGACCTCTGGAATGTCTCGTACGATGAGCTTTTGAGGTTGCAGTTACCGGGGGAGCCGCGCTTGATTGGCTACGCAGACGACGAGGCAGTACTAGTCCCCGGGCGTACTGTCGAACAGAGGCAACTCAAACTAGGTGCGGTACTGCACCGAGTGAGCGAGTGGATGAGAGGCCGTGAGCTTGGCTTAGCGCTGGAAAAAACCGAGGTCATCATCCTAACCAAAAAGCGGATCCCTCGTGTTATTCCTGTTCGGATGGGAGAAACGATCACCGAGTCGAAGGAAGATGAGGTTCCTAGAGCAGGTTCAAACGTCAGCGGATTAGGCTTATGCGGGAGTATCGGGTCTTAGTTGCCTTATGGCCAACACGCGGGAACCAACCGCGAGTAAAAGACGTCTCCTGATGAGTGCAATGGAGTCAGTGCTCTTGTATGGCTCCGAAGTCTGAGCTGATACTCTTAGTAAAGAGTCCGCACCGAGGACTGCTGGCACAGGTTCAGAGGCAAGGAGCTTTGCGGATAGCGGCTGCATATCTCACTGACTCTGAACCTGCGGTGCTGTTTATATCGAGGATTCCTATTAAAGTACTTGCAGAAGAACGGAAACGTATGTACTTACGTAGGGGGGAGTCGGCGAGGGAAGCCGTCAGCCGAGGAGAAGGCAGTGGACTCTTATCTTAGGAGTATCTTATATAACCAATAGTTAAGTGAGAAATGAATTATAATTTTGAATGATCGAATTTCAAGTAAATTATGAATTTGAATGATCTTGTCACCCTTTGCATTTCTCAGGCTGTAAAGAATCAAATCAAATCCTTCTTGGACCTTATGATAACCGAAAATGATCAGTGTATAGAAATATCGTAGCGAAAAAGGGCATAATAATCTAGAGGATAACTAAGTCTGCGCGGGATAACTAAGTTGCAAAACTAGCAATCCCCGAGTATGACTTGCTCTTGTCCTCAGAAATTTTTACAGAACAAAACCCCCTAGAGCGTAGAAGATATCAAAAATGTCCTGGTTCAGTTTTTAGCTTCTCCTTAAATGTTTCCATCTTGCGGTCATGAAATCGTAAATTATGTTGGACGTTATATCATCCAAAAAAGTTTATGCGGTGTGTTCAAAATTTTATATTTTGTTGGAATCTAAGGAGGACAATATTTTCCGGTAGTCCTTGTTAATAGTTGATTCCGTCCTTTCTGTTAGATGTTTTTGCCTTTGGTCTTTTGATATGTAAGTATAGGAGAGTGCCCAGTAAGCGTGTATGCTGAACCCATGTGCGTTTCATTTGGCGATTTTATGAATCCTTAACAGGGAGATATGCCTACATAGTACCCAAATATTCTCAAAGCCTCATTGAGGTAAACAGTGCAAATGCAATTCATCCAACTCTTTACTTATTAATGTTTCCTTTCCTGAATAATACCTTTGCATTTAAAAATGGCAACAAAGGTTCAAAGGTGTGAGCGATGAATTCTAAATCTTCTTACATAAACAATTGCAAATTCATTTCCAGTTCCGGTTTTTTTTTTATGTTAGCATTCTAGAAATCCTTGATTATTCTTATTTTTAGCACACATATGTATATGTGATAACGTACTGCTAGTGGCTATTATTTCAGGGCGAAGTGAGAGTGTGTTAACAACGAAAACAATTTCATTCATACACATTTGGGAAGCCAATCATCATTACTGTCGTTGTCGTCTCTGAATGAGATTTTACGACAACTCGAACCTCGACAAAAAATCTCCATGAGGTCATCGGCAACATTGGTTTTGTTGTTATTGTTGTTGATTGAAACGTGTGTCCATTCCATTCTATCATATATTTTTTTCTCTTAAGCTTCATTTCTTTAAACTTGCGAATTCTCTTGCTAAGCCATATATGTCCACTGTATGTGTGTATATTATTCGATGATTAAACAATTGAACTGAATGTTAAGAATGAATTATGCAAGATTAATTCACATATGTACGCTTGTTCATAAAAATCGCAAGCATGAAAACGCGGCGTATGTAAAATATCGTTATTATAAGGAAATTAATTGATAAAGTGAGTGTGGTTTGTTGATGTTCCAAAATCCAAGATGCAAGAAGTGGAAAGCATAATCCCGTTAAAATTGGGAAAAGATTAAAATCTTTGTTGCGTTTGTTTATTAACAATTTTGTGTATTCAGATACTCTTGTCGTGGAAATACATTGATAGGCCTAAGTGTAATCGAGTCTTGAATATGAATGTAAGCGACAAACTTGATTAAAACCAGGCGTTGACGATATAAATTACAAGTTTGTTAATTTTTAGTAGCCAACATTCTGGTAACGTGCCATTCATGGTTCTAAATTTAGATGCTTTTATTTCATCAAATGAAACCCCATAGTTGATATTTCCTTTAAAATTTATCTGCTAAAAATCATTATCAAATGGTTGTCAAAAATGATTCATATTTTTTACTTTATTTTTGGTACCATTTTAAATTTTCAATCGAAACATTGTCAAACATAACTCACAAAGTTCTATAAATAATTCATATTAAATATTTTTGAATTTCAAAAAGCAATCACTTACTTCGGGCAAGTTTCCATTGATTTTTCTCTTTGTAGGAAAATCTCCCAATTTCTACTGAATATGCGACGTTATGCTCCCTTTGTTTCACAATATTCTAATGCCATAAAATCTGCTGAATGTTATATAATTAAAAAAGGATCTTATGCTATAATTTAATATTTCGTTCCGTCTTCCTTAGCATTAATATATTCCTTGATGTGTCCCAGTATGGGCAAAATTAGTTCTTCTTATGACCTCATGGGAGATCCTATCGTACTAGATTTAACAGTTTATTTGTCCAATTATTTTAGACTAGAGGGTAAATGGTTGACTGCCTACAGATTTGCCAGATCAGAGATGTTTTAAGGTACATTTTATTGCTACACCCCGTTTTGCGCAAATTAACTAAAAAGGAAGGATTTCCTGTTGATTAATAATGAAACAATAAGTTTAAACATGCTATTCACAATTCACGAGCGGCTGCATTGTGCAGAGTTATCCTTTAAAAGGAAACCTCCGGGAAATGCTTACACTGCTCTTCGATAGGCAATATTCAATGTTCCTGCGATAAAGGGATATAGATTTGGCGGTTAAATCGTCCATCGATAAAGGCCTTAACTCTCGTTTCATAGTACAAAAAACCTCGGCATACCATTTAGCTGGCTGATTTTCATCCTGTAAGGTGTAAACAACCGTTGTTAAACAGCTGAACTAACTTTCAGCAAACATTGTTCTGTCCATCTTTCATGTTATACAATCTGACATTAGATTTCTCTGAACATATAACATTTATCTAATAATCCGAAGTGTACATTGTTGCAAACACAACCCTTACCGAATTTTACTGGTATATGATTTTTATCAGTGATTATACTGAAATAAAAAACTAGCCAAGTGCAAAAAATCAAAATTGCGAAAAAAAAAATCTTTTCGTTCCGATTACCTGAAATTTTAAGTAGTGAAAAATTGGAGACCTCTGCATTTTCCACTATTCAAAGTCAGATGACTCAGTCTTCCAATGATCTTCAGGCCATTCTTTATATTTCTTAGTCATTCAAACAATTTTTGTTGCATTTTCTTCAGAAAAATTTTCTTCATAAGGTGTACTACAACATAACCAACATCTATAAATAACCATCCATTCTTACTTCGTTACTGTGCATTCAATCTTTTTAAATTTGTGTAAATAACCATAAACGTGATTCAGAGTGTGTTCATTGATTTTTCCCTTGGCATCGTCAGTCATTCCGCGCGACTTCTCCAATTTCGAAAATAACGATTGACACTTGTGACGTAATCAAAGAAAACTGAATAAAAGGCAGGAAATATCCTGATTTATAAATAGAAATAGCCTATTCTGAAAAATAATTTTGAGGCTTTTTCAGCCCTTTAAAATGAGATTTGTTACGTGTCCGAATTTTTTTGTGCACTAGTGTATATACGTTTTGACAGCAGCCTTGGCGTAAAGTTTGCTCAATATTTCTACAGCGAGGATTAAGCATTTATGAAATATTATGTAGATTTCGACCACGTTATTATGTACTATACAGTCCCAAACCTACTGCCTAATCGTATCAATGTAGACAAAATGCACTCTCGATTTTATTCGTCCCCGACTCAAATACATATAAACGCATCACATAGTCGGAAAATCTAGAATATAATGAAAAAATGAGTAAATTATTTATTTCTTGTTAATTATATTCATTTTTCCGCACTAAGCACTGGGTGTGGAAAATTCGAAAAAAAAAATTCGAGTCACAAGACTTTTACGGAAAAATTTACCCAAAAATTAACAAAGATTGCATGCACAGTGACGAAGTTGGGATGGATGACGATTTATAGATGTCGGTTATGTTCGTGTACACTTTCCGAAGAAAACTTTTCTCAAGAAAATGCAATAAAAATTGTTTGAATGACTAAGAAATATGAAGAATGTCCTGAAGATCATTGAAAGACTGAGTAATCTGAAGTTTGAATAGTAAAAAACACAGAGGCCTCGAATTTTTTCCCTTTTGTCTTCTAATCGAAGTTTAAAGATTATTTTTTCGCAATTTTGATTCTTTTCCACTTGGGTAATTTTGTATTCCAGTATAATCACTGAGAAAAATCATATATCACTTTTGACCGGCTTTGGATTTTTTTCAGTAGAATCCTTACTAGATTGAATCAATTCCAACCATTTCTTTCTTCATATTTTGAAAGAGAGCGGCTACTTCGTTCTAGCTGTGGCCATTATTCAGGAGTCATTTGACATGTTTGTCCGCTAACCTTCGACTTTGTAGTGGACAATGCCGTCAGCATCTACTCTGATTATTTGTAATAAAAAAATAAAAAAATTATCGTCGTTATGGTCTAGGGATACATTTCTCAATTTCAATCTGTTGCCCATCAGCAAGTTGTCTGTCGTATGCTATCAAGTTTTCTGCAGTTATATCAAGATTCAAAGTCCCTGATCGAACTACTTTTCAATGAGTATACATAAACTAATTCCCAATTCGCAATTGAATCGATTTATCCCGAATTATTCTGAACTTCCCAGGAATTGAAATTCCTGCACTGAATTTCTTCAGAAAGAAGTTTTTTCTTTGGTTATGTTCCGCGGGGATTTTTTTGCATTTCTAAAGTTTTATTTTGACAGTTCTTGCAACATCTTCCTTATAATTAAATGTTTTCCTATTTGTAAGAAATGCTCCATCAAAAGATCAATTATGTGGCAACATTATACAGGACGAAGAGGAATATAACGTCGAGATTCATGTTGTATAAGGGAAAATAAAACATAACAAATAATGGTATAGATAGTAATACAAAAATAAATTGTAACAATAATTTTATACTTTTCGATGATGTATGGCTCCGTCTACAGTGTAAATGTCAAAGCTCGTTGACATTTGACGCCATTTGTAGAATTATGGTACATTTATCCCATTAATATTAATTTTGCGTCTCCTTGCATATAAATGTGTCTTCGGATCTTTCAGTTCTCTTAAATTCCGAATCGCATCCAATGCCGAAATTGAAACATACTAGATAGTATTGGCATTGCGTTAGTACATAGAGCGCTAACACTCTTGGACCGCTTGTCTCAGACAGAGATAGAAAGCCACGAGTCGGCTAATGTATGTATTTTGTTTTTACGTAAACGCTATGAAGGGTGTGCTCTTCTTTGTCCCAACATTGAGAGGAAATTTACCAATTCAAATAAAATTTCACTAATTTCAGTTGTATCTCCTTCGATCGGGAGTTTTGTTCGAAATGTAAATGCTAGTTAGTAGCTACGCTATGGTTTTCAATCACTGAATATTGTGTTTTAACATGGATATGTAGAAAAACATGAATACCATTATATTTTGAATAAATATTAAAATCAAAGCCTTAAGCTCATTAACTTTCGCTTGTGTCCCATAGAAAGTACAAATTCTGCGTCAATTAGCCCTTGAGATATTGTCTCTATTGGCTTAAAACACGGCTGTTAGAAGTTTATTATCCTTTCCCTCAAAGTTAGATGATAATTCGGTTCGTAAATAAGTTTTTCTTTTCTTTGAGAATTATTTATTGGTTCTGAATACCTTGTTCGCGCTATTTGTTTGTTTGTAAGTCCATGGTTCTTCACCTCACCTTTGATTTATTCCCAAACAGAACCAACACAAAATGACGATTCCCTAGCGAAATGGGGATGTATTTTCACAAAATGAATTAGAAAAAAGCTTTCAATACATTGTTTAATTTTTGGTTAATTCGGACATTGTAAGTGTTTCAATGATTTCACTAGGAATATCCATGCTGGCGTTAGGAGCGGATCTGAAAAAAGTGTTGTTTTGACATCATTTTATTTTCATTGTATTATTTTTATTCTATAAATTTAAGAGAGCTTCGTTAGAATAGTTCAGAAAGGATGTTTTAGGAATGAATGGAAACGGTTTTCGGATTGTCCCGCCGCCACAATTAAACCAGAAAACTATGGAGCAAAACTGCCACATACACATCGACATGGTCCATGAAGGATTTATGGTCCGAACATCCTGCCAGGGAACATAGGGAATCATGAAAAAGTGGATTTTGTCAAAAAACTACTTCGGATTTGATTTGAGTGCAGTTTCATACACAGACACTACTAAGGACTATAGGTTTTCATGTTGTTCTCCTTACTGAGCAGCAATACGTGGTCACTCGTAAGTAAGGTGACCTGAACATTTGGCAACTTACGGTTCGTTAAGCGAACAACAGAGAAACTACCAAGTAGGGAGTGCAATAAAAAGAATGTGTTTGTTGACAGCAAAAATGATGGATTTCCAGGAAACAATATCCAGCCGCCAATGTTGACTCCATAAATTTCGTCATCAAGCTCAGGGAACTTGAAATGTCTCTAGGAGCCCGTGCAATTAATGACGTTTGGCACCCCTATAGATCTTTGATATTTTCAAAATCAACAGTCGTGAGTGTGATTTGATCATCGCAACTAATCAATAGAATCTAAACAAAGGACATCTGATGGGCTTGCAGCGAGAATGAAAACAAACATCGATTATCACTTCTATGTCGTCCAAGCCTAACCTACACTTGGCTGACGCACATTAATATGACAGAAGTGCTTGACGCTCGTTCGAAAAAGTTTCCTTCTCAATGTTGGGTCTAAATTTTCGTATCATTGACCCTAAAGGGATTTTGCTTTCTTGGGTCTCTACACGCCAGCATAGGGAGGAAATCGCCTCTCGCATGCGCATTCATACCAATCTTGGTTAGGATGAAAAATCGACTCACTCTGATTCGGGTGACTTTGCATGAGGTTTAGCCTGGCGAATATGAAACTCAAAGCAGATAGTCTTTATATCCCAAAAGATTGTCTCTGGTCGCTTAGTAAAAAAACTAGAACTCGGGTCTTAGTTTACAATGACCGAGCTTGCTAGAGACTACTGTATGGAGTATTACTGCGACTCGTCCAGCCAATCTACTACGAAAGTATATTCTGGTACCACGGGTAGGTGGCCCTTACTGCGTTAAGGCGCTTATCAACATGTTTGGGCTAAGGATCTTCGGGAAGTGTAATTTTGACTAGTGGTGACTTAGGGTAGCGTTGTGCCATACATCGCCAGGAATAGCTGCGTTTCGCATCTACCAATACGCAAGTTAGAGATCCTCAATGTAAATTGGTACATGAGATAAATGAGGTATCCGGTATCACTCTACACTGGACCTCATGCAATGAAGACGGTAGTTGTCTAACAATTTTTGTCTCTTCACAAATGAAGTGAGACACTCAGGACCACAGAGGCAGGTGACCTCTTCGGTTTCTCGGATGCCAAGAAGGACCATCTGTAAATAGTATCAGACAAGAATACGTAAGTACTGATGTTTAAAATTCTTTTTGTTAAAAATCGGAAATGGTTGATGGAAATCTGGAACAAGGGACTGCTATTCCTCTGGGCAGTTGAAGCAGGAAATTCATCTGAAAGGCAATAATACTAAAAATTCGTCTTCAACTCAGCTACACTCAAAAATTGAAAAGTCATGTATCGGTGAATTTCTTAAAATAAAACTATGGAAATATTATTCCGAAATTGAATGAAAAATTGATGCAATATAAATGCGACTATCTACGGAATACGTTCAATGATTTGGAAAAAGGAGAGCAATGGAGTTACCACATGGAATGTCTGAATTCTTGTCGATGGGATTAGGTACTGCAATATTGAATTCGAATAACTAAAGACCATTAGCCAAGAACCGTCCCACGATTCATAAAAATAAAGGATGAATTCTATCGAAGGATACTCAGAACATATCGTTGATGTCGTAAATTTTGTGGTTTCTTTCCGCAACGAAAAGAGACCACGGAGTCATGAGAGTACCAGACACTGTCCTCAAGCTTTATAGGTGTTTTATAGCTTTCAGTGTTCATCGGACTGACTTGATTCCCTTTAACAGTTTCATTGTGGTATTACTGATCTAGTAAACGATCGACTCCCATAAAATCATCACCTACTGAACAATGTATGCACGCTATTGTATCATATATAAACCGCGACATCAACTCTCCAACAGCAACGAAAAACAAGAATGAATTGTAGGCTTACAACCTAATTGTGTCCTTCTTGTTAGATATCATAAAAGTGTTTCAACGTTAATGTGATATCCGCGGTTTTTCGGAATGATCTCAATGAATGCTTACAATAGAAAGTGAACGTTGATTGGCCATTACTTTGAAATAGGTTATATGGAAGGAAACAGATGTGGGCACTGATTCATTGATGACTCTTCTTGCAAATCTGAATGTGGGATTTATGAGGTGATTTTATGGTTTTGTCATTTCTATGGAAACGCATGGGTTCGATTCGATACGCTTGAAATCTCTAGTTCTGTAGTCTAACAAACGTCTAGTCTAAACGATAGTGCCTAGGTTTTCTTCTTTGTTTTTCTTTTTACTATTTCTGTATAATTTTCCAATTTTTTTAATCCTTGTATTTTGTACTATTGCAGGAATATCTGCGTGAATGTATGAATAAAATGGAATGCGTTTTCCGGGAACATAGTCGAAATATTTTATGCTTTTCAACTGTCGATAGTCAACAAAATTTAGGATGTTCTAATAACAATAGCAATAAATCGTTACCAATCAGCAACTCTTCGTCTTCAACAGTGACAGTGTCGTCAACATATAGTACGTCATCTTCACCAGCATCGTCAATTGCCAACAGCACCAACAACAACAACGGCAACCATCATAATGAAACGGGCAAATATAAGCGTGAAGCAGGAACACCAACAGACGTTCAAGACTTGAAATTCTAAAATCGTTACAATTCAAAACATCCTCCATTGCGAAATTTGCGTCTATTCAACAGCCTGTACGTGTATAATGCAGTCAATTTTCAATGCAACGCATCGGGAATCGGGAAGATACACAGATCCAGATGCGAGAAACGAGATAAAACCGCGCGCGTGTTTGAAGCAAGGATAACTTTGTGTTAATAGTCTCTTGTTCCTTTCGTGCTAGAAAAAAAAAAAACAACTAATATAATACGAAAATAAAAAAAAATACAAAATAATATCGTACATCGTCAATTTTTACGAAAAAAAGAAGAAAAATAGAAGTAGGAAAATAAGTTTGTTACAGTGTTTTGGAGCGCTGAAGGATAGTGCTAAACTCATCCTCAGTGTCTTCCTAGTAGTGCTTCTTCAGATATGTGAAGTACAGTTTCGTTTAAGGACCTCTTTGCCTTGTGCAAGGTAAGTAGATAAGTAATAGTAAAGTAAATATTACATATGAAAATGAAGTATAAACTTGGATCCTGAAGGAAAAGTGGAGCTAATGCAAAGAACGCAATACGCTTAAAATTACGCAAAAAGTAACGCAAAATAAAAATTTTGAATTGAATTTCTGTTGAATTGAAATAAAATCATAAGGTTAAGTCACAAAACATTGCGAACTATATCGAAAAATGGTTTATGAAACGTTTAACCTGAAAATCGTGAAGAAGTTTGTTGTTAAATTTTCTTTTATTTTGTAAAATTATTCAGAAAACTTATTAAAGAATGTGTCCGATTAGGCATCATGTTGCAAAATTAAGTATGAATAATGTTCATGTTGGGCCATTATGATGTTTGTAGATAAAGTGTTTTTAAGTAGAAATCAACACGTTTTAGTTTTCATTGAATGTTCTCACAATGTTTAGTTGAATAGCTCGAATTTTCTTCAAAACTTTCATAAATTCTTCAATTATTCGTTTAGGAATATTTTGCAAGTGCAACTTTGTTGTGTATCATAACTCTGCTCAATATTCCACGTCAATGCAAATGCTTGGTGAAATTATATCGGTCCCCAATGGTCAATCATACATTTCACTTATTTCCTACGGTTTGGTCTTTTCTTGAATCCAATCATAAAGATTTTTCATTTATACGTTCTTCTGTTAGTCCTTTTTGTTTTACGTTTTTTCGTACAAAACACACAAAATCAAAAACAAAAAGAATGAAAATGAAGAAATCCATTGAATTGGAAATCGATCACTCACGCTTTTGTGGATGACTTGTTGTAATAAGTGTCCATCTGTATCCTTTGATACATAGGTAAAGTTGTCGAAGTACTCCGCATTGCTCTGGTATTCACAGGTTTCACCCTTAATGCAACGGATGCCATTGTCAAGTTCCACTGGTGACAGTGATTTTGAACTTGGTGCCTCTGGTGTCAGAATATCATCCTATCTAGCAAGTAGTAGCGATTACCAAACGAGATTCGGATCAGATCAACTTCTCGTTCGCCTTTAATCTTGAAAAATGGGAATGTTCTAACCCGACTAACGCTCTTAGTTGGGAGTTGATCGATTACGCTACATTAACAAAAAAATTTCAAACAAAACAAAACCAATAACTTTGTAGACATCTCACCCAAAATTTGAGATATACTCAAAAGCTTAACGAAACTTAAAACCTCAGTTCTTTCTCCATTTCACTCATACAATCGCTCAAAAGAGGTTATGAGCCAATCTCTTGCAAAACCGTTGCGATTCCTCCTTTTCCTAAACGTAAATTTGAAATTTTCCTTACTCACTTGAGTCTGTTGAGTAGCATCGTATACAGAAAAAAACCAAAATTGTTCGGACGAAAGCAAAGAGAAGGAGTTGTATGAGACTATATATCAAAGCTAGAGACAAATTGTGTATTTAGGGGCCAAGGCTTCGCCTTTAGTACTTTATTGAAAGTTCCCATATAGGCCAATGTAATATCAATTTGATGAACTATTTGAATCGAACATTGTAAATCCAAAATGTCTGCCCAGTAACGACGAGAATAATCAATTTCATTATCTTATCTGATCATTGCTTGCAATGACGAGATTGTTGGGAGAGATTGACAAAATACTCACATTGCGCCAAAATGTAAACGCAAATAGCAAAAACACTCTCGGGTAGCTGCTCGCTGATAGAGAAGGCAAGTATTCATCGGTTTATGTTTGTATTGCGATTATACTCCATAGCTTTGCGAAGGATATTGTTATTAAACCAAATAATAGGGAAGAGTATATCAACACACTCAAATCCTACTTGATTGGGTTGATTGGGTTACATCAATGATGGTTTGGTGCTCACTCTGTGTCGCCGTCCTTGTGATGTACCTGGAGGATGTGAGCCGTTTCCAGGTGGTACGTTGTGGTTACGTTGTCATAGCATAGTCTCAAAAGAGTGCTAAAACTCTTGGAGAGCGTTTCCAAGGAAAAGCTAGAGATAACAATAGTGGATTTATAGTGGTATTGTTTTTTTTACTCACGCGTTTTGTAAGTGTTATTTTTTATAAAACGAATTAATGAGATATGAGAAAATATTTACTACTATAAAAATAATTGAACTACTCTGGTTCGAATCTCTGATACAACGTTTTGTTGATATGCACGTTAATTTGCCCCTGATATATATTTAAACATCGCAGCGAAAAATATTTCCAACGTTCCTTAAGCTTATGAAGCCAGGCATTGTGACATTTCCACTTACTTACGTCTTCTCACTTCCATGATCTCTGTGTTGCACATGTCTGAATCTTTTTCTTCCTGATGTCCCATATGAGTGTGACGAGCGGTTACTAGCAGTTAATTACCTTATTTTTAGTTGCGCTGTTTTTCAATGGTTTCCTTGATTTTCTAATAGTTGCTATCAATCGTTGCTGTGCTGTGATTATGCTTCACTCTTCACTCAAAGAATAGTTATGGGCTTTGTTGAAAATAATTTGGCTTGAGTATTCATGCTCGCAACAGTTTGTATGTATCATCTCTATCTGTGTCATCAAATTTTTGATGAATGATAATCTGAAATGAATTCACATTTGGCATAAAAGAACATTTTAAAGAATAATCTGCAGATCTAACGCGTACCGAATCTTTCAAACGTATCAGACTTTAGCCAGTAAATCTTCCACGTCAAAAGTATTGCAGGACGGAAGCTAATATATTACAAAAATACCAAAAAATTTTTTTCGAAAATTTTCATTGAAAACTTTTGTCGAATAAAGTTGGTATGTTCTTTGTAACGTTTGTATATGGCAATATCACGTTAAAAATCATTTAAAGGTGAGAAAAAAGAAAATAAAAAAAAAAACAATTTGAAAATAAAAAAAAAGTAATGTTCCGATTGAAAAAAATACATGTTCAAAGTAGAGTGGATTTGCTTGGACTGCGAGGGAGAATCAGAATTTTATCGGTTCAGTGTTAAAGAAAGCATAAATTAAAGTTTTACGCAACCATATCTTCCTTGAATATCTTTTCATTGTAGAACTATTAGAATATGACACTCTTGATCGGAGTATAAATGTTCTATGCAGGGGTATCACAGAGTAAAAATTTAGCTTTACCATTGAAATAAACTCACCCACAGTTGTTAGCTATTAGGATTCAATTGCAATACAAGCGCGGAACTGTCTTCGAAAAGAGTTTACAGCCGAATGCGGATCTTCGAGGTGTCTAAAGTCCAATTTTTGACAAACACAGCTACTTCTCTGTTGACAATAAGCGTTAACACTTGCGCCCACTTATCCCAGTCCTTTTGGAGTTTGTCTAAGTGGGATCCCGGAAATGGCCGGGCTTATGACGTCTCTGGAATCTTCCTTGTTTGGAGACAACTGGCTTGAGAAATATTATGCCTTCTGATTCACAATTGTCTTTATCTCAGTTTCCTAAGAACGCCCCTCTCGAAAGAGTCTATCGAATGCTTGGTAACGTTCCTTGTTTCGCAATTATAATCAACAAAAATATTTTTCAGAATATTGTTTAGCCGCATATGAAATAGCCGAGAAGAGGCTTATACGCAATGCGCAGAACCTGGCTCTATCTAGAACTGATTCTTCGTAGTACGTTTCAAGCCACCCAAGGCTTGAGGAATAGAAGGACTAAAAGGCTTGGTTGTTTCTGCTGAAAAAGACCATGGTAGCTCATGCATAAATTTTTGATACCATTTCAGCAGTGCTTCATTTGATCAAACGCAAACCTATAAGAAATTGTGCTTGTATGCACATCTCAAAAGCCTGATCCGATTTTTTCCATCAAAGCATCCCTAACGCATTAAATCTTAGCTAACTTCGTCAGCGATCCAGATGCTAGGTTTTTTCTGATCACCTCTTCATTTCTTTTTATCGTCCTTATTGTCCCCCTTAAACAAAATTCCACTTCCAACCGAATACAAAAGTCAAATCACACGCAAAGGGCAATCATACCTATAGGGGATTGGATACAATTAATTTCCAATTGAACCGCAATTGCTATCCTGTCCATATATCACCGTACGGAACTGGTTTTATGGTTGAGAAAACGTTAACCATGTTTATTCGTAACTTTAACCATAACCAATCACAACATATCAATCTACGAAAATTCACTAATTCCAATTCTTTTAACCATTCAATGTTTCGTACGAACTCAAAATCCAAAAACGCGATCCTGGAGTGAGCGAAATCCTAGAGTGTTAAATAAAAAACAAATCCTATACTTTATAGTAGAAGGAATAGAATTTTCAAGTCTGTAATCATAACTAGATGCGCCAGTAACTCTTTACCAGTTTGTTTTATTGAAAGAGAACTAAGGAAACAGAAAAAATTCCTTCACTCAAAATGTATTCGCCATTTTATTCTGCACCCTTTGTTCATCTTTCTTGTAATTTATAAATAAATAAATTTATGAATAAATAAATTGCAATAAAAATGGACTCCTCCTTTGATTCAAACCATCCATCGAAATTTTTTGTTTGGATTTTGTCATATTCCCAACTTGGTACTTGGTCCAATTGATGCAGAAAGGTGAAATTCGGACGAGTCGAGGTGCTAAGAGAATGACAGATGCGAGAAAGCTCCTTCCAACTAAGCGATTTCTTTGTGTCTTTTATCAACTTTGCAGTGTATCACATTCCATGCTGTTACAAAGAAAACATTGCCTCGTCTTCAGGATTATTCTAGACGTCTTTCGATCAAAACATGGCTTAGCTTAAACACTAACAAGCGCTAAACCGTCCAATAAAACTCCTAATCTAGCGGAATTCGACTCCAACTTTCCAGATGCAATAGTGTTTGTAAGCAAAACTTCTTGGCGATAGGATATTAAAACAAAGGTGCGAAAAGATACGTATTAACATTCTCTTAAATTTCGTATTCCCAAATAGAAACTTACAAATGCTCTTACGCCAGCGAAATCTCGCAAACATTTAAGCTTAGAAAAGTAGCCATCGCGATATCTCAACTAACCTGCGTTATACCCTACGTACTTACAGCACTAACACTTTGAACCATTTCGCAAAGTAACGGTATCTGATCAAAATATGTGAACGTTTAGTTGGATTGCTATATTTCCTATTTAACCTCTAAAAACTTTTCAGCAAAATCGCAGGGAAATATGAATCTGCAGGCGCCTTTTATGTCTTTGTCTGCGAGAAGTTTCCCGGGAGTCTTAGTGTTTTATATAGCTACGTTAATCATTTATGTTTTGTAGCCAATCAGCATAAAGTATTTCACCTGATTTCGTGAGTTAAGAATAAAGCATACCATCTTGATACCAGTAAGGACAGAGTGTTATCGTCTTTCCGGAACACTCCGGTTGTCCTTAAGGTTGTCGACATTCACATTTTTTCATCACCCGTCACAATCCGATGCAAAAATGTCTACATTTCGTACTGTTCAAGCAAGATTGCACAAATTGTTTTTTGATTTTCCATTTGCTTGTGATTCAGCTCACATTGCACTAAACCCAGTTTTGATCTTTCAGATCTTTCCTATGCTCGTAAGCGGCTGATTATATTTTTCGTAACACATATTACAACTTCTTCTCAACTGTTCTAGAATTTTCATTGGGTCTCCGTCGAATATCTTCTGCGATTCCGTATTCTCAAATATTACCAGGCCATTACTGTCTTTGAAATCAAAATCAGGACTATTAAAATTCCCGAAACCATAGTTCCGTTTTAAGTCGATTATGTGCTACATACTCTTACTAAGTTTTCACTAAAAATGATTACTTTCATTGGCCTTTTCGTATTGATAAAGTGTAAAAACAAATGAATGCCTCAAATATTTTTTTCGACAAAGCCATCAAGCTATAAAACGTTGACGTTATTCCATAGGCAGATTGAAACTTGTGTTGTATTTGAAATTTATTGACAATATTGACATATATGTCAAATCAAATATTACTACTAGCGACATCTGTTTGGAAAACCGGCAAAGAATTTCGGGTACATCTGATAATATGAATATTAGTTTTATCACTAAGATGTCGTTGAATTATTTGCTAGGTGATTCCTACCGTCTTTTCCCTGATTCTTTGGTAATTTTTTTTCAACATTTTGATCCAAAACTATCTCCGGTGAGATTTATTGATCCTCAAATTTCACAGTCAACGTTTACTCTGAATTGTTTTTAATTCATAAATATTTAATGGGCCCAAAAGAACGATTTCATATTGCTTAAAGTTGTGAATTAGATTTATTACATGATAATATATTTTTCCTTTGTAACCCATCAAGTATGAAAATTTATACACATTTTGTATTGAATAATAATTTTTTATTTGAAATATATTTTATATGATTTTAAAATTTGAAATATTTGGTGCTGATATTGTTTATCAATTATCGTAGTTTTAATAAAAGTAAAATAAATAGAAACCATTACGAAATGGCGAAGAAACGATGACATAAATGTAAATGCAAGTTTTTATTGTTTGCTAAAATACGATTTACCTTATATGTTTTTTTTTTTTTTTGTAAAATATAGAGTTTAGTCATCAGTTTATTTGGTATTAAGTTTGCTCAGTTTTAAGCTTGTTTAGTATTTAGGTTTGTTTTACTCAGAAAGAAAATTTAGAAGTTGACGAAATATTTGACGAAAAATGAATTCACGGTTAGTTTAGTGCGTACGAATAAAATATACTTATAGATTTGCACATATGCGAACTAAAGAAAATATTCCTATAAACGTTAGTATTTGGTCAAAATTGCGATTCGCGTTCCTTAAAAACAAAGAAAAACCGCTTTTCAATTGTTATCGACGATACAGAGCTCACGCGCACGTCTATTTTGTGAAAATTAAACTAAAAACAAGAAACATCGATAAACATCAAAACCTCATAAATTAGTGAATTTCGAATCAAGTTCATTAAAAATAATACACGACTGAATTTGACACGCTTATCTTTTGTTAACAAAACAAAATTAACAAAAAGTAGATATTTTTATAAAACTATTGAATCCTGGAGTTTGATGATAAACATAAAGCTAGACATAGAACACATACAGCCAGAAATAACATTCAAACATATATATTTATGCTTTAAAATATATACACACAAATGCAGATGGATTTATTTATAACAAATTTTTTTTATAAACTAAATTTCTCTACAACTCCCCCCAAAAACAAAAAATTACACAAAATAGCCAGAAAACACATTTATTTATATTGTAGACCAATTGTTTTTTAACGAGACAATAGCATTTACAGACATAAACAATAGTAGACAAATTTTTTCACATTCAATAGACTTATAAACAATAGCTAACCCGACTAAGTAGTGTTAGGCCTGGATTCAAAACCAAATTACTTAAAGGACTGTCAAACAAACAAACAAACAATAAAAAAAATGTGTAACCTAAAATTGTAAAATGAATAGATAGACATAACAAATTAACTGAATTAAACGTTGTTTTTAAGTTATAGATAAGTCTTACTTACGAAATGAAAAGAGACTTTGGTTCGAGTCGTTTGTAAATGAATTGTAAAATAAACGCACTAAAATTGTTAAGGATGTAGCTAATAGTTATGCATATAATACAGAATGATTTGATATACAATTTATATTACCCCAATTCATAATCACCTCAATTTGTAAAATTATATGTTTAGTCACTATCAGACAAGGGTTATTGTATTATTGTAATAAATTCGGATTATTTAGCCCTAAGTTCTGAAAAATGTATAAAAATTATTTGATACTAGTGAAGCTTGCTGTATAGTTTTCCTTTTTTTTTAGAAATTATAACAAACCCATGATATTACACACAAATGGATAGGAAGCACTCCGAAGAACAAGTGAAAATGAGAACTTTCAGTTTGTTGTCGTCAAGCGGTTGAAAAATTCAATTTCATTTATATGTTCCGGAGGAAATCCATTCCATTTGGCAAAATTGCGCAGACATTTTTCCCCAACTTTCCCAAATAATTATGCACAAATCATATTTGAATTAATCTTACCAATGAACCGGTCACAAATATTTGAAACGGAGGAAATAAATAGAAAAAAAAAAAATACATTTTAGCGAATAAAATTCCAGATGAAAAATTTATAATTAATATTTTGTTTGTATCTAGATTTGAGTTATAATTAAATATATTTTATACTAAAACGAAAATGATTGGAAATGCAATCCTGTTTGGGGGAAGGCATTTGATTACGCTTTAAGGAATTAATATTTGTTGTTATATCTTTTTTATTAAAGGAAATATCACTCTATATATTTTTGTACTAAAGTAAAGTAATTGATACTAAGTGAAAAGAAAATGTTGAATTCAATCGTTAATTTACGTATAAGCGAACGAAGTAATCGATCAGTTGCTTGAGTACTTGTTACTGTCAATAGTTTCCCTTATTCATTTTTGTTTTGTCAGAAAATTTAAATAATGGTCTTTATATTTTTGTATGATATATTTTTTTCTAACGCAGAATAGACATTTAGTTTATGATTATTGTCAGTAAATATTAACTTTAAAAATGCTGTTTATATTCTACGAACTTTTGAAGCTTTAGACTATGTGTTCATTGCACATAATTTCCGGTCGAAGAATAAATGTTAAAAATTAAAGTTAAAAATATTTTCAGACAAGTTTTCCCCCAGTTACGACTCTTTTCGATTTATGTAAGATTGAATCTCGTCCAAAAATTTTTGTTTTTTTTTGATTGTGAACGAAATTTTCATTTCATTTGTAACTTAACATTAGAAATGTATAAGGAGATGCTTTTTATAGCTAAGAATTATTGAAGCTTGAATGCACTTTTTGAATTAGTGATCAATGTCGGGCAGACCAGCGCCCTATTTTCCTGAAAATTTGTACATTTTGCGAAAATCTTGCTTCAAGACCTTGTCGAATCGGTAACAATGAAGGAAACGAAATGTTTTGCCGATATGTAAAAAATAAACAAATATTGAAATTGCTAGTCTACATCGAACACGTTGAAGGAAAAAGAAAATATTTTGGTAGTTCCTACATTTAAAAATTTAATCAGCAAAACGGGTTCGAAGCAGATTATAAATTATAATCATAAAAGATAGTCACAATCATTGCATTGATTCATGTAAATATATAATAATTAAAAATATACACTCAAACGCAGAAAGCATTTATAAATAAATTAATAAATGAAAAGAAACATTGCACCGACAGGAGAAACGTTTTCAAACACGAAACTGAAATTAAGTTGAATTTAACAAGCACCGGATAAAGTTCCATATATCATAGATGAATACCTTACTAGTACGTTAGAATTTCGACGACAACATGAAGATGAAGACGGACAGAGAGAAAAAAAAAATTAAACAAAAAAAGTGATACGCTTATATTTAAATATTTTACATAAAATTTACATACAAAAATGTAGTTCTGTGTATGAGTATTTGTACTAACAAGAAATCGTAAAAAAAAGTTTAAAAAAAAAAAAAACAAATGTGTAGAAGCGAAAGAAAATGCAACATATACAAAACAAAATTCAAATAACAATGTGGTAGTTTCTTCAATATGTAGAAGTCATGCATGTATTTCATTGTATTTGTTTCATTTATTCATTCAGGAAACTTCCACGATAAGTTTTAAGATAATTTTGTATGATGAAACGCTGAATTTGAATGGAAAATTAGTAGACAACTGTTTATGTATTGAAGACATTATCATTTTGTAAATCAAAATTGATGATACGAATAAAGGACATTAAAACAAAATGTGAAAATTTTATTGTGCATCTTTCGGATGTTAGATTTTGCTTCAGGTTCCTGCTACTAATCTGTTGGATACTGTGCAATTGCTTCCAGACTATATTCCCATATGCAAGAGTGTGAGGAGGTAAGTAAATATGAGTTAGATGGAGTAGTGAACTTTATTCACAACCGTGCCTCCTTACAAAGATTTTGTGCCGCCGCGAGTACGCGTATAATGTTACTTTTAGATAAAAAAATCTCAGTAGGATTTAAAAACATGGCAAGCGCAATAAATTTTCAACTTTTTGTTGGACAAATTCAGTGTTTCGGTTTCTATCTCTTCATAGCGCATCACATGTGCACGCTATAAATCTCTAACGAAATTAATGTTAAGCCGAGTTTATGCTAGTCTGACCGGAAAGAATCTACAAATTTTATGAGGTCTTAGGTAGAGTATCAAATTTCGTCTACATATTTAATTAATGCGGTTATTACAATGGTCTTACGCTTCTTTTAAAGGGGGAAGGGGGTTGTTGAGAGTATTCGATAAAAATAAAAATTTTTAATTTTATTTTTATATTCAAAATTATTAGTTTCATTTTTTTTATTTCTGTTCAAATGTATTTTAAATACGATGAGTGGCCTAGGTGCCTTACCCAGGAAAAATCCCTCCGTTAAATAAGAACGTGTACATCAAAAGGACATAAAACATTGGGAATTTTCTTGGCCCATCAGCAGCCCACTCATTGCTTTTTTAGTCTGTTTCATTTTAGTTTCAAGTGGTCCGAGTTAGTTTTTTTCGATCTTCAAAGAGTAAAGAGTGTTCACCTTGCCAAGTGTTCATTAGTTTTAAGATAAAATTTTGAAATAGAAATAAAAATAATTATTTGGTATACTGTGTATAATTTTCCCGCGTTAAGCACTTCTAAATTAGCTTTTATTTTTTGATTTTCCATTCCAAAATGCTATTTTTGACAAATTTACGCTTCGGGAGTTAGTTGCTCCCTTCTGCAGTGTCAATTGTTTTGTGAATAATTCTGTCAGAAACTAATGGACGCTGAAGAAGGAAGCAACTTATTCCCGAAACATAAATTTGTCAAAATTAAATACATAGCATTTTGGAATGGTAAATCAAAAAATAAAACCTTATTATTTGGTGTTAATAATTATTACCATTCCATATCCTATTTCCAATAGGTTATCGGCCCAGGTTATTCATTGTTGTTTCTGTTTGGTTATTCATAAGTGTTATTATTGTGTCATTTCTTTTATGTCTTTTAATTCTCGTGACTATAAACAATGGAGATGACCACATTCAAAAGAAATAGAAAAGTCTTCGACGGCGATCAATACAGAGTGTGGAAATTAAAGATTCGCTCCTTATTAATAGAACTGAACGTGATTAAAGTTATCGATGATGAACTTCCCATCGATTTTAACAAAAAGTGGAATAAAGCAGAACATGTTGCCAAAAATGTTATCACTGAACACCTAAAGGGGAAAACCACTGTAGAGGCAAAAAAAACAGCCATTTTTGGGACTTTTTTCCTCAAAATCCAAACAATATATCGAAAGTTGGTAAAAAGTTCTTTATTGTACATGTGTTTAACATCCTCTTTTAATTCTTTCAGAACTCCAAAAAAACTGAATGACGGCTCCTCCAGAAACACCTCATTTTTTCATGGCTTTGCTGCCCGGCCGTTTTCTCCTGCAATTTTGAGGTTATGGTTATCAAACAAAACATCGTCGATAAAGCACAGGAACAGCCAGAGAAGTACGTAAGATTATTTTCAAATTTTTGCAATTATTTTTGACAAAATAGCGTTGTTTCAAAAAAACAATAAAAAACACGAAAATAATGCTCAAAAATGTTTAAAATGTTTAGAAATATGCACTTTCAAAAAAATCCTACTTAGTGTCTAGTAGACACTTGTTTTGAACATGCTGTAAAAATTTCGAGTAAATCGAACAAAAATTGTTTGAGAAAGCGGTCCGGCCAGTTTGAAAAACGTCGTCCCGAGATAAACGCGTTAAAAGTATAAGTCGATGAAAAATCATGGATAAATTTGTGTTCTATATCCTGTTCGATACTTTCGGTTTGTACTGTATATACAAGTTTAGACATACTTGTCTTGTTGAGCGGTTGTAGACAACTCTGAAAAGTCGCTATATTTTCTCGGTTTCGTTTGTTTTTTCAGTGAAAATGTCGAAAAATATAAGTAGACAAGAACAGTAGAATACAGATAAGTAAACGATACATCTATTAAAATGCAAGAAATACTATGTGCAATGTAATACTGCGTCATCTTAGAAAATCAAGTTAAGTACTGGTTTAGAAGTAGAGGAGGATTTCGAAAAAATATTACAGGATCATCGATTTTATTTTAGTTTATTTTTTCAACGATTGCCAGTATGTATTTTTCCAACAATTGTTACACAGTATGCTCCGCTCTTAAGAGCTGGGTCAAGTAAAATCAGTCTCACCATGCGCTCGATTTAGCCACGGCCTCAAGTCAGAGATCAGGTGAGCAATCCACCTTCCCTTTGCGTCTTACTCCCGTAGCTGTATCCAATCCCTCAGAGAGCATTGTCCCTCTTCCCCGGTAACCACTTCTCCGTTGTCTTCGCTGCTGCAGGAAAGTATTTCTGCGCACTCTCGAAAGGAGGACGTTGTGTATCACTGCTGCGATTATCAGCACTGCCGTCTGGGAGACTATTCGATGTGATCATGCAGTTGTCTCTTCACATGTACCAACTGCTTTTCGTTTAACTCCTTGCTGGAACGTTTCCCCACAGTTCCAACCAATAGAGAACTTCTGACTGCACAGCACTCGTTAGTAATCGTCTCCTTAATGTGGTGGGTTATCCTATATTGGCCATCGAGTGAGTGTCGTTACACGTGCTGCAACCTTGCCAGCTCTTGGTCTAATTTTACTAGGAACCTAACTCACTTTGGAATCCATCAGGAAGTCCAAATATTTCATTGCTGATTTCGATTCGACCAGCACTTCCCCAAAGTTAATAGGCTTTACTCTGTTGACTCTTTTCTGATTCTTCTTCCTGATATCCACTTCAGTTTTATCCAGTGCTAGCGTTAACCCTTTAGTGGTCATCCAGTGCCCTACTTATCGCTTCGGCATATTAAGTCTGAGTTGCGCATGGTCGATTATGTGTCCCGCGAAATTGTCTGCATAGCCGATCAAGCGTAATTCGCCCAACGGGTCAAGCCGCAGCAGTCCGTTATAGGGTATGTTTCTTGGCTTTCGGACAAAGGATGGAACCCTGAGCGACACTTGAAGTAAGTGTCATCTTTCGGCTAGCGCCCTTCGAGTCGTAAAGTAGGCTGCGTTTCTTCAAACAGTCCCTCAGAATCTACCTCCGAGATATTGGCACTTGAAAATGCTTTTCAAGCGATTCCGCAATTTCCACCCATACAGCATGGTTAAATGCATTTTGGACATTCAGCATAACGGAGGACGACCAATCGTTTCGAAATGCTCTGGGCCCCCGGACGTTCAAAGCTTACTACTTCTCCAATTGCATTACTGGTGGAGCAACCTGCTCAGCAGCCATATTGACATGGATATAGGGCCCTGGCAGCACAAATCACGTCAGCGAGTCTTTTTCGGTCGTGTCTAGAGTACACTATACCCCTTTCTAATGAACACGAGCCTCACCACCTTCCAGAACTCTCGGAACACCCCTTCACGCAGGCATGTGTTGATCGTGCTGAGGAGCAGTTCAGGGTAAAAGTGAAAGACTATCTGTAACACTTAAACTGGAATCCCATCTGGTCCTTGAGCCTTTCTTGCATTCAAAGACAAGACCGTTTTCTCCAATTCCATCAACGTGAAAGATGGAATTTCCATTGTTATTTCATCGTAGACGTCCGAGGCGGGGTGGATAGGTAAAAGAGACCATACAATTTTGTCCACCTTTTCCCCCTTGTACGGGTGCGGTGACTCTTAGGTCAGCTTCCAAATCACTGCTTAGTCGCTCAGGCTCCATATACATAGTCCACCAGATGTTCACTGTTCACATATTCCACCAGATTGTACTATTTATTTAGTTACCACATATTCATCCTCGTCGTAGTTTGTGGCACTCCTTTCGATTCTCGGCGATTTCAGGTAATAACCAGTATACGGTGGGCTTGCCGTGTCGGGGTCTTCGAAAGGGCATGAAAGATCTGCAGGCGCTTCACCACTCCTTTTGCAGCACGTTGTCCGTTCGCCGGCGTAGCTGCCGTCAAATATCAATATTGTATCATAAATTTCTCAGTATCCAACCGGAGCTCAGAAGACTTGGCGCTTGGGCTGCGGGAAGCACCGTTATGGATAATTTTCCATGTACTGATGACCGCTGGTCAAGCGATCCTCTATAACTCTCCAATTTTTAACTCTTTGGACTAGACTACCCTTACATTCACTTCGAGGAGAAGCCCCATCGACAGAATGGTGTGAGTGGTGTGAAATACGACGTGCCCAGTCCTTGCTGCCATGTCCAGGATTCATTTGATTAGGAATGCTCCATTCGATTGCTGTAGCAAACACTCCAAACAGCGCCCTCCAAAGCGTAAAGTCTAGGTTGACAGTTGGTTCCATGACATGCCTGGAAAACGCCAGTGCTGTAAAATAACGTTTTAAGGCGTCTTCTATTTCGAACGGATCCATAACGCAGGCAATGTTCAAAATTTTCAGTGAGGCTATAAACTTGAGTGAGGCTACTATTGTTTGCAAACCGAAGGCTCTATTGACTTGTTCATGGCCCTCGTTTTTATTGTTTACATCTGGTCCAAACTCAACCAGATCTTCGGGTACTCCATCCTTGTACAACCTTTTGGCTGATAGTATAAATCGGGACGTCTACTGCACTGTCAGAGGGTCTTTTGGTCTTTTGTACTTGCCCGACCTTCAGCTTCCAGCGTCAATAGTGTCCTATTCAGGTTACGAGGTCTTATAACTCCAGGACTTCGTTCTTCAAGCTCTTCGCTAACTTTCGTTTGTCGCAGGCAGCATGATGTTTTTCGAAATCTTTACTTTTCTTCCTTTGAACGATCCCGGATAATCGTTCCTGCAGGGATTATTATTTTATTAATGTCCCGTGCTTCAGTCACTTCGAAGGCGGTGGCAGCAAGAATAGGTTTCTCAACTATTTCGCCTTTTTCTACCGTGTGTTCGTCTCTTACAGGTTGCAAGAGTTTCTCCTCTTCCTTTGTTGGTCAACCCGGCTCGCCGAATGCGGTAAGAATCGCTAGCTGTGTAATCCTGCCGTGTAGGAAATTTCTGCCCCGTTGTTGTCTTTTCTTTTGATTATAGTTGTACAGATAACAAGGGTTGGGCGTCTACCTCGAAGCCGCTATCTCCGCTCGTTTTTGCAGTCGCCTTAATGATTGCCAGGATATTTTTGCTAAGCAGGAAAGCCATGCGAGGGTTCGATCAGCCCTCACTGGGATAGGTGCTCAGAGCGAGACCGGCGCCAATCGAGAGTTGGTCTCAACCGGACCTACACTACCATCTTAGTGGAGTGAACTTCGAACGTGCTCCGAGGACTGCCAAGATTTTACCGGGGCGGAGATGGTTTGATAGTTAAATTGGAGTCGTTTGGACTCAAGTGCCACCTCAATGCGACCGTGTGAACCAACTAGGTCCAATATTGTGGCTGAATAAACGCATGTTGGTCATTCCATTGCATTTGCATTGTTTTTTTGATATATTTCTTAGTGATTGCTCGTTCAGATTCCTCGAAGGAATCTTGATATTCGAGATTCTAGATCTAGAAGTTTGAAATTGTAATGAAATTGAAATTTTTATCTAAAATAGCCCATCAATGTATTATGGCCTAACTTTTGGTCAAATATTGCTAGAAGCTTTATGTGAAAGATAATTCATCGCGTAATTGCAATCTGAATTGGCTCCGTTTTCAAACATTAGTTCATGTGATTTAATTGCATTTGACTAGGATTGCTGACAAGTTATCTAAAACTTTAAATATAATACACGGTTCGATATTGCATGTACGGTAAATGCCTTGTTAGTATAGTACAATCATACAAATGAAGTCTTTGTCCAAATTCTGGGAGAAATCATTACCAATCAAGGACTCGAATGGTCATTGCGAGGTTTGAAACGATGTTAACAACCTCCAAGAACGAAAGAAAAACCAGTGATAAAATATTTTCCCACACAGTGAGTATGGCTGACACGTGTTTCTTTTTGGCAGCAAATGTTAAGTCCTTGGCAACTTAGCGCTTGTTATTCAGAGCGAATACTTCTTGTTAGTAAATCAGCTACTTCAATGGTGTCGTTGTCTGAATGAATCGATGCAAATAGAGTACAAATGAGTGTCGAGCTAATAATCACAAATTGTCGCGTTTGCTGTTGGAAATAATTTAGTGAAATTTTTGCAAGATATTTACAAATAATCAACGAGCATGCAAAGTTAATTCGATGCTAGCGCGGCTAACTCTTAGCAACGCATCACACCTCCCATCTAAAGTTTAATTCCAAATCGAAAGCCTAATCCCGCGGCGACAATTACTGCATACATTATTGCTGATAATCTTTCTGTTCCTGTTGCGCGCAATCTTTACTTTTTTGCCGACCATTAGTTGAAACATTGTTGAACGGTTGGCGGTCAAATTTCGAAATGATAACGTAGGCGCCGCGAGTAATGTTCGAATGTAATGTGATCCGATCACGTACGAATGCAAACACTTATCTCAATACCTCGATACATCAAATCAGCATAATCCAAGAGTCCAACCTCTATCAAAATGCGCAGGCTCCAGCCATAAGAGCAACCAGATTGGGCGGACGATCAGCCGTGGAGCAATCTGAGCTGCTGACTCCAGGTCCATCCGCGCAGCATCCCATCACTGGCATCTCTACATGAAGTATAACAATGGTCAACGATCACACGCTCGCCATAATAAGGTTTCGGCACGGCCAAAAGGAATCCTTCAGTATGTAATTGATACGAAACTCAAACAAATTGATGATTGCGTGCATGACGGACGCCAAGACGCATCAGAACTACAGGAAGTATAATTTTGCATTACAAAGTACCCCAAAAGACTTTATTGGAAATGAAGATTGAGTGGCTCCAGAGATGAATGGAAGCTGTCGGTCGGACCCATATGAATTCTTTGTATGGCGTCTTGAGACGAAATCAGAATTAGTGAACGCTTTATGGATAGTTTCGACTTAATTGTGAATTATTCAAGGGAAATTTTGCATTTAATTGACATTCTAGCTCTCCCTCTTTGATCCTGCCGTCTCGGATTCATTTCAACTATTTAAACGCTCCATTCCACATAAACAATTTTCAGTTGAAATTTGTAAGCTCAAGCGGGAAACTGAAATATTTTTATGTTGCTGATGATTTGATGCCTCTTTCGTCCTTGGTGTAGCTAAATTGGTAGGGCAAAACAACTGTAGGATCCACTATTACCACCCCTATGAATCTGAGACTCTAACATCCAACTTCTCGACACATTACCTTGGTCTGCGACTCATTTTGCTTTGCTTCAGGCAGGTGAAATTCTTTTGGGAGATCAATTGTAGTGAAATTTACTACTTTTACAAGTAGTCCTCAAATCAAATAAGTCCTCGATGTTTTGAATCGGGAACTCATCACTTATAGTAACCTCATTGAGTTTCCTGTAATCATTTACAATCCTCCATTTAGTTTTATCTGAGTTGGCGGGTTTTTGAGGGACAATCCAAAGGGTGCATTATATGGTGAATTGCTGTGTACAATTAATTATATTGTCGTTCAACATTTCTTCAATTTGTTTCTCCACTTCTTTTTGGTGGACCTGCGATAATCTAAAACATCCTGTGAATACAGGCTTATCACCATGTACCCTGCTGGGGCTCTTCGGTCCACCTTGACTGCCTGACAAATCTTGCACTTCCGTACATAACTTAGAGCGTCAGCGGCTAACTTCGGCCAATAGTACTGCTGCCTCAGACGATTAATGGTCCGGTCAACCCCCATATGTGCCGCCGTTGGATGGTCATGGCAGCGCTGTAGAGCCTCTCACCTCCCTTTGGCAGCACTCGCTTCCATGCTTCCACCCCTTCCGATTCGGGGTATCGCCCAGGCACACACTTCCACAGCGCGTCATCCTTAACCCTCCGGTCTTCATACAGCTTCCCATTGGTGCTAACCTTCGTCTTCATGCGGTCGTACCAGACACCCGTGGAACTAGTCACCGCCTCAACCGTCTCCACTGCCACTGACCTAGACAAAGCGTCCGGAACCAAATGCTCACTCCCTCTACCTCGTAGTCGAACTGCTGTAAGCGCAGTGCCCAGCGCGCCAATCTCCCCGTTGGGTCCTTCAAATTGTTGACCCAGACCAGGGAGTGATGGTCTGTGATAACGCGGAAATGCGAACCCTCAATATATATGGACGGAGTTTCTCTACCGCCCAGAGGACAGCCAAACATTCTTTTTCGGTGGTAGAATATTTCCGCTCCGCCTTAGCTAGGGAGCGGCTTAAGTAACAAATAACTTTCTCCCCCTCCGGAAAAGTCTGACTCAGCACTGCTCCAATTCCAAAGTCTGAGGCGTCCGTCTGCACATTAAATGGTAGACCAAAATCAGGGCATGTTAAAATTGCAGCTGATGCCAGCTTTATCTTACAACGTTCGAAAGCCGTTTCACATTGCGGGGACCATTCAAATTACGGTTTTTACGCAGAAGGTCAGTTAACGGGGCTACCAAGGATGCATGGTCGGGGATAAACCTGCGGTACCATGACACCATCCCCAGAAGTTGTCGGACTTGCTTTACGGTGCGTGGCTGAGGAATTTTTATCATGCATTCTACTTTTTCCGGATCCACGTTTAGTCCGTTCTCATCAACTACGTACCCAAGATATTTCAACTGGGATCTGCAAAATTGGTATTTCTCCTGTGACAATTTCAGTCCCGCCTCCCGCACGCGTTTGAAAACCTCGGCTAGCACTTCCAGGTGCTTCTCGAAACTTGGAGTCACAATGATGATGTCGTCCAGGTAAGTGAAGACTTATGATTTCATCTCCAGACCCAGCACCCTCTCTATCAGCCACTGCCAAGTAGCTGGCGCATTCGACAAACCGAACGGCATTCTTTTAAATTGAAACAATCCCCTACCCGGAATGGTGAAACCTGTGTACTGCCGCGACTCCACTGCCAATGGTACCTACCAATAGGCTGATTTGATATCCATAGTTGATGAAAATTTGGCATTCCGTAGTTTGTCTAGAGTCGCTGAAATATAAGGAAGGGGGTAAGCATCTCGGGCGGTCACTTTATTGACTTTCCTGAAGTCCACACAAAACCGGTATGAACCATCTTTCTTTTTGATCATCAAGATCAGCGAAGACCATGCGCTTGACGAATGTTCCACAACCCCTTGCGCCAACATCTCATCAAGCTCCTCGTTGATGTGTTTCTGTATGGCGGGAGAGACTGGATAATATCTTTGCTTGATGGGAGCTAAATCTGTCCGGATGACGTGCTCCACCATTTTGGTGCATCCTAACCCACTTCCCAGCCTTTCAAGCTCGACCTTGATCAATTGGTCTAATTGCTCTTCCTTGGTTTGGCTCAAAATCGCACTACCCTGCAGATGATTCCCAGCTGAACCTAATTCGTCACACACGAAATCCCAACGATTTCCCCTTAAGTTCAACAGCACCCCGAATTTCCTCAAGAAGTCGACTCCTAGGATCAGTCTATGGGACAAAGCGGGTACCACTAGCACCTCTAACCAGTTCGTCTTGTCCTCTAAATGAAAAGGCACCCAAGTTTTCCCTTTTAACATTGCAATGCCCATTATCGGCCAAACTAACAGCCATGTGTTCAGCCCCGGTGCACTCCACTCCCAGCTCCTGCAATTCCATCCATCCGCCTGCATCCACGATTGTGTTCGATGCCCCCGAGTCCACTAACCCTCTGAGTCTCCTGCCCAACACCTAGACATCTAAATGAGGTCGTTCGTCCCCGTAACTGGGTCTAAATAAATAATTTAGAACACCTGCGGCTATTCGTTCTTCTGAGGTGCTCATTCCGCCGCCTACTGAGCACCGCGCTCGTTTCCCGAAGCTGTCAGCTGCGTCACTGTTTGTTTACATGGAGATGAACATGTAGGACAACCGGATCTTGTTGCACCCAGGCGATCACATCCAATACATCTGCGGGGTTGACGACACTCTCGGGCTATGTGATCCGCGTTTCGGCAATTCCAACACTGCACTATCCCGGTGTTGGTGTTTGGAGTCACTTCATTTAATGTCGGAACCTCTTCGTAGGCTAAGTCTGGTTCCAATAATCTCGTCGTCCTCGGATTGGGAGATGGCGCAAAAGTTCTTATCGATGCCACAGATGAAACCGCGCGCATCGCCAGCTGCTCCTGGTAGTAAGGACTTATGTGGCGGCGGAGGACTCTTAGCTTTTCCATTTCCGAACATGGTTCCACCAGTCGCCTGAACAGTCCTTCCCAATCAACCAACCCCAATCGACTCTTCTTTCCCTTGGGTGCGCCGTTTGATTTCCTCCCAAAGTCTATCGTTGTAATCCGGAGACAAAAATTCCTTCATTAGCTCTGCACATAGCTCATCCCACCCATCCACTTTGGCAGAGACTGAGCGAAACCAAATCAACGTTTTCCCTTCAAATAACTCGGCCGCCATCCGGAAAAGTAGTGCCTTTGAGATGCCTTCCACAATCCGCAGCTCTTCGACCCGTTCCAAAAAGGCCTTCACCGAACCGGGCCAGCTGCTGGAAAATTTTACTCCCCACTTAGCAATATCTGGCAGTTAAACCCCTTCACGCTCGACTTTGGGAGTCGAAATGGCTGCTGGCCATTTTCCAAATTTGGCCAAATTTTCAATTCCTGATCCCGATCATCAGCCTGGACATGCTCCAAACGTCTTACCCCGAACTAGATCTTGGACTTTAATCTTAAAAAATCACCGGAGCTCGTATTACCTACGAATGAACCCGCCAGGGTGTGTACTTACTCAATCTTTTCCTGAATCGCTAAGATATCTTCCTCGGGCGAAAAAGGATAAGTTTTGGCCTCCACCATGGATGCATCGAAAGCTTGTTCTGCCTTTAAAGCCCGCCGCAATAGCTTCCGCATCTCTTCGACGATTCCGCCCTGTTGACCCCTGACCTGAAGTTCGTAGGCCAACTCGTCCCTACTCAGACGATCTACCATGATTCTGCGGCCTCCCATCTTCGTCGCCTGCTGCAACACTCTGAAAGTCGTAACTCTATATAACTAACTTAACTTAAATAAAACTCGTATTGCCTAAATTATAACACAAAAATTAGATTTCTATTTCCTATATTAATTTACCACTGTAATTACTCACACGTATTTATTTCATATATTCCATCACAAGAAAGCGTACACCCCTGGAAAAAACAATGACTTCTTTTTACCGCACTCTTTTGAACTTCCATTTAGACGTAAAGCGCCACCAGTCCTCTCTCCAGATACTTCCACAACTTGGAAGCCCCTCGCTAAAAAAGAATAGTTCATCCTCTCGCCGTCTCCTCCTTATGGAAGTTGATCCACCTGGACAACCAGGACATACTCCTGCCTTCCAAATGAAGGCGCCATCCCCCACGAAATCACAAAACTCACAAAAAGAAAAATACAAAAACTTCCGTGCGCCCCCGCAAACACACACTTTCACTCACACTTCACCAAAAATTACAAACTTCACTTTTGCGAACTTGACTTAACTTTACTTAGCAACCCGTCGGATTGCCAAATACGCCTTTCTCAACCCCGAAAAAAAAAACGTTGGGCGCCAAATGTTACAAAAGTAAACCGTTAGTCAGGGTTTCGCCTGCCCTGGGTTGTCGCTCCCCCGGTTGAGGCTCTGGGCTCCGGAAGTTCGCCGAAGACGAGCGTGGGCGCCACTCGCTTACCCTGATAAGCCTCAAGGAATCGCCAAGCGAGAATGCGGCTCGCCGGATCGCACCTCTGAAAAACCCAAAACAACTCAAAGATAAGGGGGAATCGTCACTCCATGAAACATAGATAGAGGAAAACAAAAGAAACCCTAAACACCTCACGAAGCCTCCTCCGTGGAACCACCGACCAATTAAACGCGCGCTCTCCACCTCTCCTCCTCGCCGCCACTTACCACCTGGAAGAAAAGAAAAAAAAAAGAACAAACAACGAAATAGAGAGAAAACTAATGCCACGGTAAACAGAAAAAAAAGATGCAGTCATCCGAAGAAATATTTTAATTAGTCAAAATCCTTTTTCTTTCTCTGGTGAAAAGCAACACTTGGACGAGCTTACAACTACTACTTATCCTAACTTACGCTACGGGACCACTTTACGTTTCTTTTTTTTTGTCTCTCCGCGACGTGCACACTATAATTTTTAGTCTTTTCCGTTTTTTTTCTTTGTTCCCTATTAGCACTTCATTCGCTTTCACTTTGTCTTAAACTGTTTTTTTTCCTTTAACTTAAGTCATCATTTCACCTTTGCTTTGTTATTTTACGTATTATAATAGTTATTTATTCAAATTCTTCATCCGCGTCTCGCACTCCTAGTCGTTCTTCCGCACCAAAAAATAAGAGGAGTGACCGCTATCTAGCTTCCCCCAAATATTTCCTCGATCCCAAACGGCCAAACAAACATTCCGCTAATAGGACGATAACCTTTCCTTCGCCGCTTCACTTGCAACCGCTGTACATGTAGATTCGCCGGAGGTTGTCGCAATTTCTTTCGTCGCGAACTACCTTATCCTCCATTCGCCCCGGCGGTGACAGTTTCACATGTTTACAAATCGCTGTTATCTATTTCTCCTTTCTTTTTGTAAATCAGTGATTCATAAGCATGAGTCGAAGATTATTTGTTGAGGCTGCTGCTAACTGGGACGTTATTTTGAATCTGCTACTGCTGCTACCTTAACACTACCTTAAGTAATTACAATCTAATCTTATATTAATATATATGTTTCTTACTTACACTACTTCCAGCATCGTGACTCGAATCGTGGTGGCGCTTCTTATCTTTTCCCAACTTTGGGGTACCCGACTCGTCCCTTTCGCGTGGTGATGGTTCCGGGGAATCTCGGGAGGGGGTGAAATCAAATTAACCCGTAACAAATTCCAAATTCAAATTTGTAAAAATCAAAAACAATTTTAATCAAATTTCATTTGAAACGTCACCAATTTGACATTTGTCATATGAATATTATTCTTCCTCGCATCGCGTGCATTCTAAATTTAATGCGTTGCGCGACCACGAGCGAGAATCGCATCGCGTTCTCGCATCACCGTCACGCAGTATTGTACCTGGGCACATATAAATGGAATACCGTGTAATTCCTTGAAATACCTATTTGTATAATTATTTCCTCTTAATTAAATCGTTGTGTCCTCAATTAAACGTGAATATTATTATTTTACTTCAGAACACAACAATTGGCGACAAAGTAAAAAGCGAAAAAAGTAAACGAGTGTTTTGTGATATGTCCGAAAGGGGCAAAGAAGCATTCAAAAAAAGTTAGATTTGGAAGAAAAGAAAAATCAACTTTTGGCTCACAGGGAGCAGTTAATGCGTTATGAAGAAAGGCTGATACAAAAATGAAATAAATTGAAGGAGCTCAATAAAAACTTGCAGAAATTTTTGAGACTAATGATATCAAAGAAAAGAAAAAAGTGAATGTTTTTCTGTCATTGCTGTCGTTCTCTGTGTGGGGTCCCGGAAAGATATATATTTAGGAAGTTGTCAGGACGAAGGGGAAAGTGTAATTCAATTTAGTGCTACATTGAGCAAATTGATTATATATTGTAATTTTGGCAACAAAATGGACAACTATATACATGATCGTTTTGTAATGGAAATTCGATGTGAGCTGGTGACGAAGAAATTACAAGGAACAAAAGATCTAACATTCACAAAGGCAGTGGAAATAACGATGAAGGACATCCCAACGATGAACAAAATTCTACAAGTTGAACTGTAAATTTTCTGAAGGAGAAAAACAAACCAGTGAATTCGGAGAATTCAAATCACAGCAAATTAACGCATGGCGCAAAGGTAACCAAGAATTCAAATAATAACAATAAAAAAAAAGTTGTTGGTGTTGCGGAAAGGCGGGACATTTTTCGCCCAATTGCGGGTACAAAGAATTTAATTCTAATATATGTAAGAAAAACGGACACTTAGAGCGTGTTTAAAAATCGATTGATTCTAGGCAAAAAAAAAAATTTGATGATAAAAATAAAAATCAGGAATCTCATAATTTTATGGAAGAATTGGAGGCGACGGATTTGTGTAACATTGGCGGAAAAACTGCAGATAAAAAAATTACTTTAGAATTGATATTGGAAAATAAAAATACGAAATTTAAGCTTGACACAGGGTATTCAATACATGCAATTACTTCGCAATGTTATAAAGCAGGTTTTTTTTCGACAAATTAAAATTGGAAAAAATGCAAAGAATTTTTGCCGCTGAACTATTTGATCATTCCTGATGGAATTTTAGATGTAACAACCGTGTATAAAGTAAAGAACTATGATTTGAAAATTTCCTTTATGCCGGGTCCCAGTTACTCCCATCATCGGTTAAGATTGGCGCCAAAGTTTAGGGGTTAAAAGGGCAATGATTGCAGGGAAGCAAAATTTAAAAAAGTTAAAAAATTATACCTGATATTTTGAAAGAATTTCCGGAAGCTTTTGCGAACCATTTGGGGATTTATACAAAGAAAAAATATCAATTACATTTAAAAGAGGGGACGCAACCAATTTTCAAAAAGGGCTGGGCACATTCCCTATGCATTGAAGGAAAAGGAAGAGAAGCAAATTGACCGGTTGGTCAGAGCGGATCAATTGATACCAGTCCAAAGTTCAGAATGGGCAACACCCATTGAATCCGTCATGAAAGAGAATGGGGAAATTTGATTATGTGGCGACTACAAGATAACCTTGAATCCTTATACGAAAATTGACAGATATCCTGTACCGCGTGTACAAGATTTGCTAGCGGCCCAAGGGCAAAATAAGGTACAATAAGGCCACAATAATATAAAAATACAATAATACAATGATAACAAGACCTTTTGAAGTGTACACGGGTTCAGTGCGGAATGAAAAACCTTTTGAGCGACATACTAGGTGTCACGGTGTTCTTTGATGACATAAGAGTGGGAGGGCGCGGTAAAAAAGAGCACGATTCACGTTTGAGAGAAGTTTTCTCGCGAACAGAAAGAAGTAAATTCTTGGGTTACGAAATGGATGCATTCACAGGACCAAGGAAAAAATCGAAGCGCTAGAGATTCCAAGGCTCACGAATGTCAAAGAGCTGCAAATATTCCTGGGTATGCTCGTGTATTATTTAAAGTTTATAAAGACTTTTGCTTGCATCGAAAACCCTTTCTATGCATTACTGAACCAAAAATCGGAATTTGAATGATTACGTGATTGCGATGGTGCTTTTGTGGTAGAAATTTTATCCTCCAAACGGGTCATAAACTGTTGACTTTTTGATTTTTTGTTGATTTCTGGGGACAAATAGGGCATTCCATCGATGACCGCGAGTCGCGTACAGCAGTCGAGTGTTTTTCCTTAGGGATACCAGGATGCAATTCAGCGAACTAAGACTATAAATCGCGTCTTATAGGGGGTTATCGCGTCTGATTACAAAGACGGGTGAAAAACAGGCCGATAACATGAATGAAGATTACTCGTACCTAAATTATTTTGAGCAAGGAGATTTCATCTCTCATTAAGTTGTCAAAAACAGACAGCAAATGATAATTTACTGAAAAAAGTACGAAAATTCACGATTCATGGTTGGGCTGATGAAGTTGCAGAAGAATGCAACCATTTAAAACAAAGAAAATATAATGACGGTAGAAAACGAATGTCTTTTTTGAAGACATAGATTAATTGTGCCAAAATCGTTGAGAAATTATATAGTAAGACAGTTGTCAACACACATGGGGGTACTTGCCAAAGTTTTGCGAAATTGGTCTAGGAAATTCCGAGGGAAACCCGCCGAAAGTGGAATTGCAAACTTTCAATTGGTCAGAAGTTCGATTTTCTGGGTCCACTAAATGACAGAATGCATATTGTAAATATTGCCCCCATTGAAAATGGGCAGATATTAGGGAAATGAAAAATATTACCGTTGAATCTATTATCAAAATTTTAAGAGATTTTTTTCTACTTGGTGAATTTCTGTTCGAATTGTGTCCGGCGTATTGTGCTGAAAATTTTTAGAATTTTTAAAAAGGAATGGAATTCGTCATATATAAATTGACATGAAAATGCCGATGTGTAAAACGAGGCATTTGTTAGTGATGCTACTGTAGATGCTACTGAAAACAAGTAATCTAGATTATTAAAAAAAACATAAACGCTAAAGCAATCAAAAATTCACTAATCCAGAGTAAGATTTATGAAACAGTGATAAACAACAATAATAAAAACATCGTCACTTTTAGACGATCGAATCGAATAGCAAAACATTGCAAAATGGTAACCGGTAAATTATCATGAAAAGAAATCCTTTTTTTTATATGGGGAGGATCTTAATGTATTGTAGTATACTTCTGCCCAGACAGACACATGCATTCAGTTGAGCGCACGATTTTTCAGCGTCAGACTGCAAGTGACCCTCGGAGAATGTGCACAAATAAACTGTTATACCACCTTATTCCTTCAAATTACTATTTGCAATAATTATTTTTTCTTAATAATAAATCTTTGTGTCTTCAATTAAACATGACAATTATTTTTTAACATCAGAACACAGTTCTCAATAGGTCACCTTCCCTATAAAACACAACCTGATTATAGATTTTCAGGATTCCACCATAGGAAATCAACAAAACAAGCAAAATACTGGGACATGATACGGTCACAAAGAACTTACGCAAAAACGATGCATGATTGCTTGTGCACTGGATCTACAGAAGACCTGGAACTCCGTTTGGATTGACTGTCTCAAATTCCAGCGCATCTCTTCAAATTGCCCTTTTCCCTCACAAGGGTTATCGATGTATTTCTACAAAACAGAATCTTAACTTTTAAAATCAGTCATCAAACTTCAACACTAATACCTATCCTAGCAAGGGTGCCACAAGGTTCTATACTTGGGCTCTACCTTTTCATTATTTTCTTTCGTAATATTCCGAACCCTACCAACTCTAATAGTGAAATAGCCCGTGTCACAAACTAGATGCATGACAAGGCAAAATTTCGGCCAATCATATTCTTACATTCATGTCCCTTTGCCCAAGTAATAAATTTCAGACCAGATTAAATTAGGGGGAGCGGGGTCCTGCCCCGCAGGAGCATCTTTAAAATCATTTTTCTCAAAAATGAAAGGAAAGTGCGTCTTGACATTGAACGTAGTAGGGAGACTACTCTACGACATGTATATAAAGAACAGCGAAGTCCATGATATCCATGTTTGATACTTCCCTTTGATGTATAGTGCCGTGGATATTTTTCCAAAGGTAAAAGTAATCGATGATTTCTATCGTATATTGTGTTCCCTCATTTCAATCCGTTCAGGCATCGCATTTTAAATAAGAGAATTTTTGGTTCAATTTAAATTATAGAGGTGGAAGATACCTCCTCGATAAGGTAAGAGGTACCTCTTGTACCTCTGTGCTTCAAATGGTCTAAAATGCGAGAAAGAACAACAGAATAATAAGTATGAAGCGCTTCGAGTGCTGCGTGGAATCATTTTGTAACAATTGACATTGTGAATGAATCCATTCATTGAATCAATCATGATCAGACCTAGACAAATGCAAATTGTCTCTGACCACATTTATGGCTTTCACGCGTGAATTCCGATCTAAATTGACTAGACGAACATTAACATGGTTAGTTCTCAGTCGAATACCATCTTCTTCTTTGCTGGAGGCTCTTTCGTGCTCGTCTGCATTAAGTGAGGCCAATCATCTGGCGCTCACTTTTCAGCCTTTTTTGCACCAACGTTACAGTCATCACCAGTCGATACCGCGGCAATTCTTTGCAGTTTGTTAATGAATTCACTTTGCTTGGCGTTTTTGTTGCACTTCTTGCCACCACATGATGTTATTGTTAATCCTCGTGTTTTTCTACATTGCAGACCCTCTAAGATTCCTTTGGCTTTGTGCAGAGCAATTAGGGTCCATGCATGGGCAACCATGTTAAAAATGAAAGACTTGAAGATGGACCTACCAATTTTCAGAAATCTCGAATTGAAGCTCTCCAGTACTTGATATTAAGATTAAAATATCCTTTTTTATTAAAAATCACGCATAATATGCGATTTACTTTACATTAATATTAAATTTATAGTCGTGATTGGAAATGTGCATGCACATATCCTTACAATTGACATCCTATTCCTTCGTTCTAATGCGAGCATTGAGTGTGCTCTTAGACAGTAAAGGGCCGGAGATCATAAAGTGTAGTATGCAAATGGGAATGGTTTCTTCATTGCCCGGATTTAACACGCATGTACAATATGCTGTTCAATGAAATTATTCCAGGAATTCGCGACATGCACACTTTAGCATTTTCATTCACCCATAGTCCAAGATCAAGAGGAGTACTTGCTAGTAGGAAGCACCAGTTCCCACAAATCAGCGACAACAGAAGAATTGTTGCAGAAACATTTGCTCAATCCATAAAGCTGCGATGTCGATGGTTATGTAAGTAATAAATTTTGATGCTGCTATATGGTAAAAATACCGAGGAAGGGGTTGTCGTCCAGAATTTAGTACAAATGCACATAGAAATGGAATTGTTTAGGTCTACGAAATTAACTTGTATGAGTTAGATAGCCTGCACAACGTTTCCCGTGTTGTAAAAGGATAATGAACACAATCAAAGCAATTCCCGAATCATAGTCAAATTAAGTTGCTTTCGTTTTTTCATGCAACTAATGAAAAAATGTATGTATGTAATTTTCCTTTTTTCATTATGTTTGGGCATATCCTTTCACAAAGCTCTACCACAGCATAAGCACCCAAGAGAGATGATACTCCAAGCTGACATCCGATAAAATCAGGTTCAACCGTAATAAATTTTTTTGGATTGTTAAATTTTCTCTTGTTTTAAGGTAAATCAAGGAGACCTCTCTCAAAAAGAATAGTTAGTGATAATAGAATAAATAGAGATACCAAATACAGGAATAAAGAGAGTCCAATGCCAGAAAATAGATTCGTGCGTAGAGAGGATCATGAAGTATGGTGCCGTAGAAAATAAAGGACCTGCAAAGGTGAGACCCGAGAAACATGGTCCAGAAAGACATTGCATAGACAGAAAAGGGCGCAAGGAAACCTGGAGTTGGAATATTTCTGGGTGAGTGAAAAAATCTTCATCACAGTCAGCCTCGACAATAGAAATAAATTTCTATTAAAAAAACAAGAAATAAAAAGCAAATAAATTGAGAGCTATACACAAAAAACTACAAAAAACAATCTGAAATTTGACCCTCGAACCAAATATAGGAAAGCAAAACCGAGGTAATATAAACAGGATGGGTTATAAAAAGTACTCCGACTCGTCGTTTGCCGGCGTTCCCCTGCGGGGCCGAAAAAACTAGCCTCTACCTGGGAGAAATTCTTAGGAATTCTTTTCAAATCTCTTAATTTTATCGTTCAAAAGCTGCAAAAGGCGCTCGATGAGCTTGACAATCAGCAGAAGACAAATATCTCCTTGAGTTAGAAGATCGCAGATTTAGAAAACACCAAAGAAATGAAGGAATATAAAAGAAGCAAAAACCAGACACTGGGGATTGCGAACTCCTCCAATAATTTAGCTTCCGTATATTAAGGAAAAGTAGAAGGGGCAGAGAAAGAGATGAAAAAGTAATCGAGGAAAAGATGAAATCAAACGAGGAGTTGTTACCTTCATCCATCCCAAAACCCCGTGATAAGACTCCCACAGCCAAAGCCTCTTCCACTATGCACCCCATCTACCTCGAAATCTTCTTCCAACACGACCGGAACAGAAACTACTTTAAGGCCTATCAGGCAATGGACAGTACCGATTGTCTTGTTTAATAAGGACAAACGAACAATACAAAATCACACAGAACAAAATCAAAACAGTTTCGACAAAATGGGTTTCTCTTGGTGGTATCTTATATATCAGATCTCTTAGCCCAAGCGCCATCACAAAAATATTGACTGTGAAAAAGGGTGATATCGTAATCATAAGCTCTTGGAGGAAAGAAACCGCACCGTAGTAGTTCATAGCCCCCTTCATGGACTTTAACTAGAGGACATAAAATACACATGGAGTGCAAGGGCTTCGTTACATTGAAAATTTTATAGCCATAGTATGTAGTATAGTATTATATAGATGAGGAAACAACTATTTTAAACATTTGAACTTGTATTCCATCTTGCCTGTAAGGTGGAAGCCATCAAATCGCATAACGTAGAGCTGATGGGCCACAATTGCCAACAATTTGGACACTCCTTGGTTTTAGGATAAACCATCTAAACTATCCAGTTAACCAGTTTCATCCACTTTAACTATCATGCTCAGGCTTGCTGTGTGAAATGAGATGTTATGCACCCCTTCACGCAATCTTAAAAAAATTGAAAAGCGAAATCCTTTAACATCACGCAAGCTACGAAGACTGCCCTAAAAACCCCAATACCATAAAGAAGATTTTCGCACACAATGCTGCTCAAAACAAACAGCCTATGGAAAGAACAACAAAGAACCTCCACACTCCAACACTCGACAAAGAACCAAGCAGAAAATCACACACAAACATTCACACCTCTACATATAGGAATTTTGTTTGCCAGCAGCAATCACAGATCCAAATGACGATGCAAGGTGTGATGACAAATATGGTCCAAATGATGCGTGCAGCACAAGTCATCACACAAAAAAAAAAATATCAGTTGGGTCACATATATTTACTCAGGTGGAATGCTAATTCTTTGCTTCAACGAACTGGATAGTTTAAGCAATTAATTCTTGCCGATAAATTTGAAATAATCGTTACATATTCTTACATTTTCTTGAAGCCCACAATGCGTCTCCACTTCCCCAACTATTATTTATACAGAAATGTCAGATTGACAGGTAGGGGAGGAGAAACAGCAATTCTCGTGAGGAGAGATTCGGGCTATCGCCTGAACTATACACAACAGAAGCACAGCCATCAATCTGCACTCGAGTTCGTTTGAGTCTGTCGTTATTTCCGTGTGCAATCCACCAAACAATAGACACTTCGAACAAGACCTACATATCTTATTTGAAATAGATGGACCGCTTTGGGTTTTTGTAGACTTTTACAGACATCGGAGAGAAGGCATTGGGAGGATTATAGGTGTCGATCCGTTAGGCTAATTCGAACTTTCACTGTGCACTTTCGCACTTTCACTCGTTCGTCAAAATCTTATGATATTACCCAGATTGCATCTCGCGCGTCTGTCACTGAATTTTTATGACACAAAATAGCTAAGGCATGTTAAGTTGACAGCTCTTTGGTGAACTTATTTGTCAAACCAGCGGTTTTCATAGCAGAAACTTGTTTTCTCTTCAGGTGGCGCCTCCTTATTTCCCTGATATTTTTCTTCTTCGACTTTTTTAAATCCGCTATTAAAGCTCTTTTCTTTTGAAAGAGTTTCCGGTACGCGTATATATAACCTTTTTTTACGTGCGAACTCTTCACCGTACGGATAAACATCGTGCGCCACTTTAACCATTTTAACATAGTTTCTTTACCGATAGCGGCGGCGTGCAGATACGTCAAAATACTAAATAAAGTGCATATAAAAATTAAACCAAGTCCACGTTATACATATTGACTGAATTATTTTACCATTACAAACTTTACACTTCACTTATTGCTGGAATAGTAAAAAAAACGGAACGAAAATTTAGATGGCACTAACTCAAAAGGTTGCCATACTTCATGTCAAATGAGCCGTCTTTTGCGAGTTCAAATTTTTGGGCCGATTCGCTAGAATATAACCTGTACAAACATGTTTTAAAGGATTTTTTTTCAATTTTGACGATTTTTGTGTTAAAATTTGTTACAAATTCATTTTTTCAGTATTGAACATCGCTAGCCACTACTTTTCCCCATCTTTCTGATCACATACGGATACCTCGTCGAAAGAATGATTCATCTTTTGAAGCTATCCACGAATCAATCCAGTTTTGGAGTTCTTCAAAAGAGCGGAAGTGCTGATCTTCAAGAGCATGCGGAAGGGGCAATTTCCGGGCTATACGATGGGCGGGGTAGGACTTCCCATTAAAGTGTTTCAAGGTATGTTTAGACTGGCCTTGCAACATGTGGTCGAGCATTATCATACTGATGAATAACTTTATCGTATCTTTGCGCGTATTGCGGCCGTTTTTGTTTCAAGTCTCGGGTCAAACGCGTCAATTGTAGCTCATAGTACACCACGCCCAATTGGTCCCACCAAATACAGAGCATGACCTTGCCACCGTGAATATTCGGCTTTGGCGTCGATTATGGCATATGGCCATCGAAATCAACCTATTTATTATCACCCTTATAATTTTTTTGTAACGCGTTTTAGTTACAATACGATGCAAAAATCCCTTTCTTTTTTGCCATGGGAGCAGCTGTTCACAGGTGAAAAAAACTCGTTCGACGTCTCTCCGATTCAATTCAAACGGCGCAATATCGTACTATCTGGATCATTCCCATGGCTTTTAAGCGAACATATACGGCTTGTTGAGTCACATCCAAAGCTTCTGAGAGTTGTTCTTGCGTTTGGCACGAGTCTTCATCCAATAGAGCCTCCAATTCGGCATCATCAAACTTTTCTGGTTGTATTTCGCGCTCTTTGTCATCAGTATTAAAATCACCACTTATGAAACGTTGAGACCAGTACTCACAAATAGCATCCGACGGAACATGATCGCCAAGAGCTTTCTGCAGCACACGACGACTTTCAGCTGCAGATTTCTTCAACTGAAAGCAAAGAAGTAAACCCTCCCGCAAATTGTGTTTTGTTGTCACAAAAGTTGACATGTTCGGAGCATAGAAAAACTACGTTGTTCAAATTTCGGAGAAATGACACATACTGAAAAAGAAAGCCTAATGATGTGGCTTCAAAATGAAGTTGGTTGCAATTGTCCGATTCGATAAATGTCAGTGACGCCAGCTCTTGAAAATCCCTTAAAACTTTTTTGTACTGGTAATAATTGGTCTGAACTTCATCAGTACGCTGGCTTGGAAGTAAACTTCCGTTTTTTTCTGGAACCTTTTCGATCCATTTTTATCACAACAAAACGAAAAGCAGGTGATGTAGATGATTTTACTATGAAATTCAAAGCGCTACTCATGTTGAAAATATCAGTCAGGCAAGTGTATGAGGTGAATATCTTCTTTTAAATTCAATATTATAGTATACTATACTTGTTTTCATGTATCACGCGAACATCTGCTTGTATATATAGATATAAAAGCTTGTATGTATGAAGTTCAAACCCATACAGAAGATAGGAGCCTTACAGAGCCGCATGTGAATTTGCATGCAAATTCGAGATAAACACTGGTTCAAACGTTAATCACCAAATTTTTGCCAAATATTAGCCACGATTGATGCAACTTCGTTGACGAACCTTGGCTGCAAGATAATGTGAATAGTCTTTGCAGTTGTCGAAAGCAATCTTAACACGAAGAACTACATGTGATAGCCACACTGAAGCGTTTGAAAATCTTTTTTATATAAACCTAGGTTTACATAAAGTTCAAATATAACAAATATAATTTATTAGGTATTCAATGTTTTATATACACTAAAAAAGTTTTTTTTTTAACTTGCAAATAACGTACCATAGTGTTTCCTTTTTTATGTCCATTGCCAACTTTTTTTAGTTGGGAGGTGAAGGCTATTTACGCCCTGAGTGTCGGACTCTCAGTAGCACACAGCAACTGAACTACAGACTAAACACCTCCCCTGTCACACCGAGAACATAGCCTGGAACTGTGTCCATTGCCGACTTTAAAGCCTACTTATTCTTCACTGATTGTCTCTGCGGTGACACGAACCCGACAATATACACGGAACATGACATCGGTATCTACAATTTTTTGTTAATTCAGCATTTTAACTTTCCGTCCTCTTAGTCTCCCGGAAGTGTTTGCCGATTTAATAATCTGTTTGATCCAGTTCACTAACTAGTTCACCATAAATTTCCTGAACGATGACGTCAATATGACATCTTAAACGAACCGTTTCGTCTGTCCTGGGTATTAAGTTTTCTCGTTGAAAAATTTTGAAAAATTTGTCTTCTCCTTAAATTCTATTCCATAATTTTATTTCCATATAGCAGCAAACTTTATTTCCATATAGCGGCAGCACTACAACCATTAGGATTAATCCAGACAATTTTCCAAGCATGAATTTTCAATTTTTACTACGCTCTATGGAATGCCATCGACTTGGCAGGAAGTTTGATTTCTTATTATGTCTCGTCACTCCAAGAGTTTTACGCGAATCCAAAGTGATTAAGAGCATTAGTAGTCGTTCATTCAGAAGAATTATTCAGTGTGAGTGCAACTACCAGCTGGCAAATATTTTTGGGACGGTGAGATCGTCATCGAAGCCTGCAAAACATATTCGAATAAGAAAATGCGAGGATGTTTCTCATAGCCAGTATTCAATTTCAGAAAGTGAAGAAAAGAAAAAAAACATTAAACAAAAAGACCTGATTTTAAGTTACCACATGTTCTCGCTGCATCCAACAGAACGAAGAAATGCTTGAAGTCTTTGTACGTATGAACATTTATGGGTTAATTATATATGATCATCAGTACAGAGGAGAATGTGTGTGAACTCTTTGCGAAATGTTATGACTACAATTTTTAAAAACGAGCAAGGGCGATTAATAAATCTAATTAATTTTTCTTATAAAACCTCCGCATCTGTATCATTCCCGGGATCAGTGTAAGTTTGTTTTTATACCTTCTAGAATATAACTTTTAAAGACGAATACATTGGGACGTCATGAGTGCTGGTTCGCAGATTATTTTGTACTTCAATCGAGTCTTGGAGAATGCAGCAAATTCACGGATTCCTCTGCTAACTGAATTTTTGAAGATTGTTCCATATGATTAGTTTCGAACGCCATTCAAAATGACAAGACAGGGGCTTCTCTACTCTCTTCTAAATTCTGGATTAAATTACCTTAAATCCACAAGCAAAAAGGCCTTGGGTTAGGTCTTGTAAACGATTACATTTCCAAAATAAAATGTTGTTCTTTTGAATTGTCTTGACTGATAACTCGTGCTGCGATGGATTCGCCATAAGCTGTGCCCAGTGTTTTAGGACAATGTAAATCAAGAATAAAATCTCTTTCTCTGGTATTCCATGACACTGTGCATAAGGGTCCACAAAAAACCCGCCCGCTCCTCTGTACAGTATCGCTGATTTCTTTCTCCGTAACAGGCCTTTGCAATTGCTGGTGTATGGTATAATGATCTAGTCTCTGGTTCTGGACTACTCCGCCACTGATGCGGCGAAAGATTGCTGCTACACTGCAGCGGGCATGTTCCTTTTATTATTGTTATTTGTACTAGGGTCCACTTGCTGGAAATAGCATAGGCCAGAATCGGCCCTTAGCTCCCCATGTGGAGTACATATGGTCCATCCTGTTGTCCTACAGAAACCAAGGAGTTCCCCCAGTTCTGTGGTCGCTAAGTATTTCAATTCTGTTACACCAGTACACCTCATCCAAAAAAGGCGTTTGTTGGCCAGACTCGGGTAATCTAGGAGGAAGTGTTCTGTACTTTCTTCCTCCTCGTCGCAAGCTCGGCAGGTATCATCCGTTTGGATTCCTATTCGTTTTGCGTGTTGACCTACATAGAAGATTGTGGCCCGTTAATACTGCCACCAATGTTCTAACGCCATTTCTGTTTTTCCCTAGGATTTGTTTTGTCCTCGTTTGATGAGGGTGAGGCCAACGAGCTCGGCTTATCCTGCAGTCGTTCCTGTCATTCTAAGCCGTATCTGTCTCTTTACAGAGGATCCTTTCACCTTTTACCGTTGCTAGTGGCACTTTAATTGTGTCTATTCTAGTGGCATTCTGGTCGGCTGATCCAGCTCTCGTTAGCTCATCCGATCTTTCATTTCCCTCTACACCACTGTGTCCAGGGACCCATATCATTTTTACATTTACTGTAAAAAATATTACATTTACTGGGGTGACTGTAATAATAGATCTGGGAGTCTCTATTTGTGACGTTGGTAGGGGCCGAATTGAGTTTCACAGGAGATAAAGTGAGAGCGCCTACGAAATTGTCCCCTGCATAAATGTTATTATCGGTACATTTGATAGCAGATATCCCGTGTATCTTTGCCGCTTTGACATTTCGTTCATAAGCACGAGTGAAACATAAACTTTTTCCATTGATCACTTACCGATCACTACCAATTCACTTTTTACGCCGCATCCTTCACACAAGAGATCAATTCGTGTTGTTTTGCGGGAAACAAATCAGCCTATGTGGGGCCGTATGTGTATGGCCACGAGTGGAGATTTCCGAGCCTTTTATTTCCTACGGCCTCGATTGTGTTGCGAAAACCACCGCACGACTAACATCATACAGGATAAGGTGCGCAGCGGCGCTTTGTTTGCGGGCTGTGTGAAAGTTCTGCAAGACCGTGGATTCTTTTCAAAAACTCAATGGAACTCATGAGAGTTGACTCCGAACTTAGGCACACACGTAATTGGATGTCATGGAAAGCTGCGAAATAAGGCAAGAAGAGAAACAAAAATGATTATCCAAGATGAAGGACGTTCTTGACTATTATGTACGATCGGAACAATGAAATTATTTTCCCTATGCTTATTACGTGGCTTTTTAACGTTTGACGATGTGTTTTTTTGTGTTTGTGTTTTTTAATGTCAGTTCTTTTGGGGGAAAAAACAGTTAAATGACTTGTGAGTTGTTTGTTTTGCTTAGTGTCAATATTTTTCCGAGCAAGTACCGAAATATATATATATGTATACATATAAAAAAGATAAAATAATTGTGTTTTCATTTAAACAACGAGGAGAACATTATATTAATGTTTTAAAAATTAAATAATTCATTTTTGTCACTTTTATAACTTATGTGAATATGTACTCCCTTTCGGTACTTTATATTAGCCTTATTATTTGCTGACCTGTTGGTACATAAGCAGAAATTGTGAAGTAATCGGAAAACCCCGATCTATAACTTCCGAAAAACAATTTCGAAACGATTTCAAACTAGAGTTAAGTTTAAGTTCGGAATGGATAAAATATCATAAGAATCATTTTGAATTTTGAACCATTTCATCTGAATTATTGATATCGTACCGTAAGAGTTGCATGTGTTCGTCAAGTCGTGAGAAATCTTAAGCGTAAAAAAGTTTAGACTAATGAAATATTACATGCAAAGGCTCCATTTTAACAAAATATTTCCGCCATATATTTCATACATTTCCGCAAATAAAGGAAAAGTCCTTACTATTGCTTTCATTTTTGTTTATCATTGTTTCACTAGAAAATCTATTTCGTGTAGCAAATACTCATGAATAACAAATGACGAAAATAAGCTGGAAAGTAATAAGGACCCAATGTAAAATAAACTGTTTTCCTTAATTTTTCGGGTGGGAGTAGTTTTACCCAAGAAAGGATATTTGACGGAAGGTGACATTTATCTTTTTGCTCTGAATATGAAATAATTTATCAATGAAAATCACTATATTGTTTTTCTAAGCATTTTTCATGAAGATCGATATACTTTTGCATACCTGTTAAACCAAATGTGAAATCGCTTTTTCAAACCCGTCTGAGAAACCGTTTTTAGAAGTCAGAAATGTTTTGATGTAAGGCAACAAGTAAAATTTGTTGGATTCTAAATCAGGAGTATATGACGGATAACCCATTATTTCATATTTTGACCGAGCAGCCAGATATTTGGGAATATATGAGCCAGCTCACATTAACATAATTAGGAATGATACTACATAGTTTTTTCATGCGATTTCATCGAATACTTCGGACAAACAAATGTTGTCTTCAATTCAGAACTGACTCATAGCACTGGTCAACACTAGACATGCCGCACGAACTCTGATGGCTAATATTCTTTTTGCCACCTACACTCATTAATAAACAGCAGTTTTATTTCGATTGGCCTTAGACTTCTTGTGATGTGTTCTTTCGTACAACCACTACTGCGGTGATAAACGCAAAAATCGGTCGCAAATAAACCTGTGTTAAGAATTTGAGTGATTGGAAGAAAGGATCCCGTTCTATTTCCGAGCCAAAAGATCATGTTTCGGGCTTCAATTTTTCCATACAGATGTAAAAGGTATTAATTCTAAAAAACACACAGTGCGTTACCCTTATTTACAGTCAACTAAGAGACCAGTACTTCATAGTGACAATTCACCTATACCAGTTACATCTGCGTCTGTTACGATTAACGGTTCACAGCCCTCCACTTCTAGCGAATTGCGGGCCGTTGATGACGATGAATTAGAGTTTGAAGAAATCTCGAACAAGCTTAAACAAGCTTGTTGATAACTCAAGAAAACCTAAACGACTTGGTTCGCGACTTGAATTTGTCAAAAAAGCAATCAAAACTCTTAGGATCTTGTTGAAAAGAATGGAATTTTCTACATCATGAAACTAAAATAAGCCCTTTTCAAAATCGTAACGAACTCTTTATGTCATACTATTTTTAAAATGGAGACTTGGTGTATTGTGATGATATAGGGGAAATACGGACACAATGACATATATGGACAAAATGACACACTGGACTTTTTTAAAAATTGGCGGGCTATGGCGCTGCTGTTGACATTGCAACACGTGAAGTTGGTAGCATCTGCAATCATGTGAAGTTAAGAGCGCCATTAGCTTAGTCGCGCCGGTGTAACAAGAAAGAACGTGTTGACAGTGCATAAAAGTTTTTTATAGACAGTGATTTCTCGCTTGTTATGGTGAGTTTTACTTTGTTTTTTTCGCTTATGTTTATTGACATCGATATAATGGTGTATTGCGTTGTAATACAAGTTATTTTTATAATGAGATTTTACTTTTCGTAGAAATCATGAACTAATTATTGTTTCGATATATTTTCGTACAAAACGACATACCAACACTGGGCAAAATGACATATGTATGTCATTTTGTCCATCGGTATTTTTTAAGTAGTTACACCTTAATCTTTTTGTATTCTTATTCAGATATCATGCCACGCAGCTATAAAAGAAAAAGTGATCGCCAATGTTGGAGTCAAGAGTCTATGCAGAAAGCTATTAAAGCAGTCAAGGAAAATAGAATGGGATGGTTGCTAGCTTCGAAGACTTTTGGTGTCCCTCAGGCTACACTGAGGAGACATGCACTAAACACCAATAAAACTTTAGCGCCTATCGCTAAAGGCTTAGGCAAATTTAAACTGACGTTTCCTGGAGAGATTGAGAGGCAGCTAGTTCATCATTTAACATTGTTGGAAACTCGACTATTCGGATTAACTCGAAGATCAGTTCAAGAGTTGGCCTTTGAATTAGCAGAGAAGAATGGTTTTGCTCACAACTTTAACATAGAAAAGAAGCGTGCTGGGCAAGAATGGCTAGATAGCTTTCTAAGCAGGAATAAAGACATTTCATTACGTACACCTGAGCCTACTTCTGCAGCCAGAGCACAAGCATTCAATAAACCACAAGTAACCAAGTTTTTCCAGTTATATCAAGAAATTTTGAGCATTCAAAACTTGAGCCCACATCGCATATATAACGTCGACGAAACGGGCTTATCCACCGTTCAGAAACCTCAAAAAATTTTAGCCACTAAAGGTAGAAAGCTATTTGGGTGTCTCACCAGCGGTTAAAGAGGATCAAATATTATTGCTGTGTGTTGCACAAGTGACACTGGTTCATACATTCCTCTATGCATGGTATTTCCTCGTAAGAACATGAAAAATGAACTTGTTGATGAAGCACCTACTGGGAACTTGGACTAGCACAAGAATCAGGATGGAAGACTACTGAAGTATTTTTGAAATGGTTAAAACATTTCCAAGTACATGCCAAATGTAGTAAAGGGGATCCAGTTCTACTCATTTGTGATGGACATGCAAGTCACAAAGGCATTGAACCATTGAATTTTGCCAAAGAGAATGGTATACATATGCTGTGTCTGCCTCCACACTGCACTCACCGTATGCAGCCACTGGACGTGAGTATCTACGGACCTTTAAAAACCTTTTGCCACCAGGAAGTTTCTAAATGGTTAAAAAATCATCCAGGTCGTGTAGTGACTCATTTACAAATGGGATATTTATTTAACTTAGCATATGGAAAGACGGCTACAGTTTCAAATCCATGTAATGGCTTCAGAAGTACGGGTCTTTGGCCGGTCAATCCAGATATTTTTCCAGACTACATGTTTGAACCTGCAGAAACAACTAATATTCAGTTAAGCAACATAAATGTTGGAAATTCTGTGGCAAACGCGAATGATATCAGGCCTCGTTCATCAAAGGAACATATCACAACCACTGATTTAACTAGTGTTTCATTGAATACTGGAGATACTTTGGCGACAAAGTCAGCTGCTTCAGCAACAACAAATGACAATGAAAGGAATAGTCATATAAATGCAGGCCAATCTTTTGAAGAAGATGTAATCTGTTCCACTTCCTGTAATGATGTGACACTTGGCTCTGCTGAAAAAGATGTGACAACTGCTGATGCAACTAGCTTATTACTGATCCAAGAAAACCGTAACAAACTCGGGGATGATAACCTTACTTTTGGAAGAGATGTCACTAAAACAACCGCAGATAGGAATTTGAGACCAGGTACGTTTACGGATTCATTACCATTTCCTGTTGACACTCTTTCAGCAGCACCACAAGGACTTTTCATTCGGGGAAAAGGCAAAAGAAAGCCGAAAACTCACAAGTCACACTGGCTTTTAACTTCCACCCCTAACATGGAAGAATTAAGAAAAATGCTCCTAAAAGTCCCTCAGCAAAAAAGAAAAAACACGTCAAGAAGACATTATTCGATGATGATACTAAAAATACAGAAACCAAAAATATACCCACAAGACCACGAGAAAAAAATAACAGGCAAGTCAAAAAGGTTATTTACACAAATGACAGCTCAGATGCCGAAGATTTCCCAATTGACACTGATAATGATGACGAAGACAACCCCTGTATTTATTGTATTTTTCACGTTCGAAGCCCGGAGAATGTTGGTTACGATGCCTTACGTGTTCTCATTGGGCTCATGCGTCATGTGCTGATGTCCCTAAGAGGACTAAAAACTTTATTTGTGAGCTTTGCATATAATTAATTAGGTATGCCATAATGTCCATATAGTATGGGCAAAATGGATTTTGTGAGAGGGTGACAGAAATCTCAATTTTTTTTTTCTGTAGTTTTTATAATTAATTATGATTAATTAAGAAGCTGAAAAGTAATAAATCAAGGATGATTATTAACTTCTAAGACTGTTTATAAATGAATTGATTAAATATATATGAATGAAAAACAAAACATGTCATTTTGTCCGTACTTCCCCTAAATGCGGTGAAGGAGAATTTAAAAATCGAATTTAATTCCTCTCATTGGCGTTTATTCATTGACGCTTCTGAAACTAGCTTAAAGACAGTTTTAATGCATAATGGAAATGTATTTCCTTTTGTACCACTGGCCCATAATAATCACATATATGAATATTCTTTGAAAATCTGTCGTGATTTCAAATTTGTTGCCCTATTACTCGGACTTCAGCTGGATTATACCGAATTCTGGAGTTTTCTTTGTGAATGGGATAGTCGGGACAAAAGAAACCATTATCATAAAAAAGTATGGCCAACGCGAACATCTTTATAGCCTGGGCAGAAATATGTGAAAAATATTTACCTCTTGAAGAGCCGTCTAAAGTTCTTCTTCCACCATTGCACATTAAATTAGACCTAATTGAAACTTTTGTTAAGGCATTGGCATTAAGGATTGTAAAATATGTATGGAAAAGAAAAATTCCCTTAAAATAAGTGACGCAAAGATAAAAGAGGATATTTTCGTTGCACCTCAAATCAGAGAGTTAATAAAAGATCCAGTATTTGAAGAAAAATTGAACGATCTAGAAAAACGACCATGGATATCTTTTAAAAACGTTGTTGCAATTTTCGAGGTAACCATAAGAGTTAGAAGAACAATGAGTTTGTTAGTGAGTTGTTGTTGGCTTATCAAGCATTGGGTTGCAACATGTCACTCAAGATTAATTTCTTAGACTCAGATCTGGATTTTTTTCCCGAGAATTTGGGAGCTGTGAGCGATGAGCACGGGGATAGGTTCGATCAGGCCATTTCACAGATGGAAAAACGCTATCAGGGGAAATGGAACCCAAAGATGATGGCCGATTACTGTTGGACATTAAAAAGGGACCGTCCAGGAGCTAAACTTGCCAGAAAATCCTTAATCGTAAATTCACAATAGAACTGTTTTACTTTTTTTGTTTCGGACGGTAATTATGTGTTGAAATATTTAAATTCCATTAATCATTGCCCAATATTTTTTTTAGTTACTTATTTTTACTAACAATCATCGATCAAAGTAAAAATTATGAGTGAAGTTCGTGTGGCACGACAAAGATCAAATTTTGTTCCAAATTTTGTCCAAAGTGTAGTTATTCCTAAAAACAGGGATCTATTTACTTCGCAATGCACGAACATTTTTTATCGGGTTCGGCTCATCTTGAAAGGCTGTTTTGTTTCGGACTCATACGCATAAATTATTGATTTGTCAACTGTAACGAGCTTTTGGAGTACTGCGGTTGAATTTATTGTTTTGATTGATTTTCAAATTATTTGGGCACCAATGCGAACAAGTTTTGTCCACAGCTGAATGTTCATGTAATTTCTTATGCACGCATGTCCTTATAAAAATCCTCAAACACGAATAGCTTAATGTAACGGTATATCACATGACGGTTTTCCATTATCAATTTTCAGATTGGATCGATCCTATATGGCAAAATCACTCAATTTCGGTGACCTGTACGAAATTTATCGGTTAACGAACCGCGACCACATTTGAATTCGCCATGTCATTTTTTTTCATTGCTTAAGGCTGGAGCTTAGTCGGTAAAAAATTGTTTGAAATTATCAATGCACTCTCGCGTTGATAATTCACGTCGAAAATCAAAGTAAATCATCACATAAAAATGTTTAGGATTTAATTTTTTTTGGACCGGTTGAAGTTTTTAAGTTACTATAAAGAAAGCGAGCAGCGATCGTACGTCAAAACGTTCTGAGTACGTAGATGCTAATAGATGTCAAACTGAACAAATATGACAATGGTTTGCTTTGGTTAACACCAGTAATGCCATAGGCCAGAATTAGCAATCATCGTTTTGTGGCTTAGAACCATGTTATTTTCATAATAAATAAATTTGTAAAGGATAAATATAGTTGTTAAAGTTATTAAAAAATGTCTTTTGACAAACAAGCTGGGTGGTTTTGGCAAGCCCTTCTTTTCAAGAACTGTCAATTATACTTGGCATAGCTTTATTGCTCATCCTGAATTGTATCGACTATACTGGTGAGTTATATAAGCTAACTCGGTATAATTTGTTAGCAAATATATATTACGGACGTCACTTTAATGTTTGAAAGGAAAAAGAAAGCACAAATAAACATTAATATTTACGCACCAACAGTATTTGTCTACTAAAGAGTTTTACAATATTTTAGTTATTTAGGCTTATATGTTGTCGATTAAGCAAAAGAAAAAACATCGGTCTATCCAGCTCAGAATGGTATTCCGTAGGAAGAAGGTAATTCAGATGGTCTTTTTCAGCTCCTAACACCCCAATCCCAGTCCTATTACCCACACGACACATCAACATTTTGCCCCTACCCCTTACCAACCAGCACAAAAGACACAGGGTAAGGTATCGTCTCAACCCTACCATGATAGTACATATAAATCACATATAAATATAGTATAGTACATATAAATAACCCTACCATGATAGTACGTTCTCCGTTGGGCGGAGTGGATCTAGCATAGGTAGCTCCTAGAAACCATCCACGAAGGCAGAGGGTGTCAAGAATCTACGGAGGTTAAGTCGCGACCAGAAACATCTAAGATCCATAAACATAGCGACTTACAATTGCTGGACGCTTTCAAATCAAGCAAGGCTGATCGAGCTAGAGGAAGAAGCAGCAAAAATCAACTGGGATGTCATCGGATTGAGCGAGATCAGCAGAAGAAATGAAAGTCTAGTAGTATTTGATTCGGGCAATCTCTTATACTACCAGGACACACAATCAGGTAGAACTAGCGGAGTAGGGTTCATAATAAACATCCGTTTCGGAACAAAATAGTCAGTGTAACGAGCGTCTCAGATTGAGTAGCCAGCCTGACACTCAGACTCCCACAGAGGTACACTTTTCAAATTATTCAAGCCTACGCCCCTACAACTACCCACACTGAAGAACAAATTGAGGAATCCTACACAGACGTCAACCAAGCTTGCAACACAAACACCAATCACTTCAGCGCCATATTAGGGGAAAGAAAAGACTAAGAAGTGCTGGTAGGAAAATTTGGCTTAGACAAAGAAATGAATGAGGCGAACGACTAGCGGAGTTCGCCCCCCCCCCTCCCCGGTCTTTTCATCACAAATACCTTCTTCAAGAAGAACAAAAACAGGAAATGGACGTGGCAAGCACCCGATGGGGTAACAAGAAATGAAATTTATTTCATACTTACCAAACTGAAAAGAACGATCAAAGACGTTTCTGTAACTAACAGATTTATGACGGGATGTCATAAATGGTCAGAGTAACCTCGACTTGAAAGTGGAATTACGCAAACTGGTCAAAAAGCCTTTATAACCCGGCTTCAACACTGAAAACATTAAGTGTAATATAGGGAGTTACCAACACCTAATAAACAAAGAATTAAATGAACGAAACCGGGACGCGAACCACCTAACCGAAACCATTTTGAAATGTGCCAAAATAGTAGGCGTACCATGAGTAGTCGATAGATATCGTAAACTATCAAATGAGACCAAGACGCTACTCAGAAAGCATCCTCAAACGTCGAAAGGGTTTAATACATAGAAACCTGTGAAATAGTGAGGAAGATGATATCTGAAGATATCAAGAAGTATGACGAAAGACTGGTAAAAGATGTCATTACAAACAACAGAAGCCCCAAGAAGGCAAAAAGAGCACTCCTCATTGGCAAGAAACAAGTGATAGCCCTAAACCATGACCACTCCCGACTCACTGATAGACAGGAAATAATTGAGGCAATCTCCAACTTCTACTGAGATCTGTATATGGTTCCAGATAACTCTACTTCCAACTAAGTAACAACGGCTTTCTCTGAAACTAACGATCATGTCCCAAATATCCTAGTGGAAGAGGTCGAGGCGGCTATCAACTCCATGAAAAATGGTAAAGTGGCAGGTAATGACGGTATCACTGCTGAATTGCTCAAATACGTAAGCAGAAAACTTTGGAAGCTACTGGCAGGAATTTACACTGATTGCATTAACGCCAGGTGCATACCTGATAAATGGAATAGTGCTAATATAATACTGATCCACAAGAAAGGCAACAAACAAGACATCAGGCACTGCAGACCAATAAGCTTACAATCGGTCTTCTACAAAGTAATCACGAAGCTGATCCATGGGATCAGGCTGGTTTCAAAAGTGGATAGCTCTATAGATCATACCTACACATTACGGGAAGTCTTGAGTAGATATAAAGAGTATGAGCAACCCCTAGCACTCGCCTCTGTAGACTTTGAGAAAGCCTTTGACTCAATATTCGCTGATGCAATAATCAATGCATTAATAACGCAAGGCAAAGACAAACCATACGTGGAAGTACTAGCTAACGTCTACCCCAATGCCAGAGCAAAGGTCAAAGTACTAGAAGACACTCCAGAGTTTCCTACACAAACAGGGATAAAACAGGGTGACATCATATCGCCTATGCTCTTCAGCGCCACATTATAGGGCATCTTCCGAACGCTGCATTGGGGACAAAAGAGCCATGGGGAGATGCATACTGGGCATTACACGAAGGGATCGCAAGAGACTATCGTGGAAATTAGAAATGAGGGACCCAATTAACAGACGTGATATATAGAACAAAATCCTTGAAACGGCAATGGGCAGGTCACTTGGAGAGAATGACGGACGGGAGATGAACCACATGGATAACGCAGTGGTATCCAAGAGGAATAAAACGATCGACTGGACGCCCAAAGATTCGATGGGACTGTGACATAAAGAAAATAGCCGGCATATTTTGGACGGGGAAAGGTGAAAACAGGCAGGCTTGGAAATCAATGAGGAGTCAGTATGTAACGGAGGCTGCCCCCTAACTCAGATACATGGTTGAAGAAGTTGAATGTGAGGATGATGATGATGATGACGATGTTATGGATTTAGCAAAAGAGAAAAAAAAAGTTTATTATTTCGTTGGCCCTCGTTCGCTCTTGATTTTTGCTTATTTGGCGTTAAATTTACGAGATTCATTGTTTTCTCCTTTGAAATGGTTAATGAAGGGCAATTCGTAAGTCATTTTTATTTGAAATGTGCCTGTCTCAGATTTTATCTTCCAATAATTCCCACAAATCCTCTATGACGTTTACATTTGCAGTCTTTGCTAGAGTTTTCAACCAACAAATATTATTGGCAGTAGAGCTGCAAAAGATGTACAGTGTGTCACAAAAGAATTCGTCTGCCTTTTTCGTGATTTAGTTAGAATTATCATAAAAAATTAATAGAGACCATATTCAGTCAATGTTCTTAATTTTTCTTTACTAGCTTTTCACTAAAAATAAAATAAAAAAAGCACTTCATTTTATTCTTTTAAAGAAAAACACAAATTAACGTCAAGATTATACACCAAATAGTACTCGTCTCCTACCTTTTTACCTTATTTTTCTTTTTACTGCATTTAGGAAATTAAACCTTATTTATGCAAATACTTTGTCCATTTATATAATCAATATCGTATGAAAGGGAACAAGAAAAATTTCCAAAATTTAAATCTTTCAGGACTTTCGAATAGGTTTCGAAATTTCCCATTAAGTTTCCGAGCGGCACAAGGACAGCATAAAATACAGTCAAAAGATATCAACACCCAATATTAGTATTAATCTTGGCCATATCTTAACAATTAGGAGGTGTGTTTAATTAATCAGTTGTAACCTGTCGATCCAAAGCACTTAATGTCCAGAGCTCACCTTGGCATACCTTTGAACAATACTCTTTGAACAATACACAGTCGATTGATGCCTGTGATTTCTTATCGGGAACAAGAAATCCCATTTTGGCCATTTAGTCCCATACCTTGGATCGTTTTCGGCCGCCGCAAGAATACGCGAAACCATTATTTCATTTTCTATCAGGCAAAGATATCTCTTTGAAATTTTTTATTCCAGCAAGTAAATCGAAACGAGGATATACGGCCTTTAGCCCGACTACATCAGCATTGTGGATGATTCCATTCACGACTCCTGCGGTGGTTCGCGATTTTTCCGCGAATTTCGCGGCACTTTGAATCGCGTCTAAAGCGGACCGGATTTTTTAATGAACTAGAATTTCGGCATGCACTACACGAGGTTTTGCAATGGAATGGGATGTTATGCATGTGAGTGATCTTTAAAATGTCTGCACTGATTTTGTGCGCGCAATTCGACGGGATAACGTAATTTTCAGGCGCCGGGAAAGATTCACATTAATAATGCATGCGCAAAAGATTGTTTATAGGTGGGCGCATTTGCAAAGATATGCCAGGACGGCACGAATGGAATGCAATCCTGCCAATGAGGAACGGCTAGGCGAACATTTTTTGAAATAAATCGTCCTTACATATATTATCAGCAAATAGGTGAGAAGTATCTCAAAGTTCTCCGATCGTTCAATGAAGCGTAGTTGCAACCGTGCAATCATATAAACGTATGAGTTTATGTAGATCCTGCATTACAATGTTTTCTAGAGCGATTGGGGGATAACTGCTGGTATAAAAGGTATACGCCATTAATGGTTATAGTGCTGGCAATACCCCGAGATGCTTTATAATGTGAGACCAAAATGTGAGTGACAATGCAACAGATCTTTCCTGTAGTCTGCTCCTTTTTCAAACAATCTCAGCTGGTGTGTCAGTTCATCAACCATATAAATCAAGGAAGCTATTTTGAATCAAAAATCTAACTTTCCCTTACATTCCGCAGAATACTTATAATGGTGAAGCCTCGAAATGTGCGAGGAACTTTTGATAAAAATTCGTAGGCTTAACCTTAACGTTAAAAAATCTTAACTTTGACACTATATTGCATTGTATAATATTCAAAACGCATACGAAATTAATTTACGCATAATTGCAATTCTGAATATCGTCCAAATACATATCACCAAATCACACACCCCATGCCGAATCATTTCGCGTGCAAAAAATGGGAGATGATTTCCATTGTCGTGAATTTAAATCCAGGTCAGAAGGTTTTTCTTTGTTGAGGCAATCAAAAACAACAGGAATGTATCTGAATAATGTAAAAATGTAGATTTGATTGGCGTCTGCATCATTACTTAAGGCGCCACTCACACCTATTTAACTTACAATGACTTTTTCGACATTGGTCTTTCCCCGGTTTGCTTTCCTTAAAAATTCAAATTTTCCAAAAGCCTAAGCCTTGTGATAAATGTTAGCGAGTCAACCAGCTGTTTGTAATTTATTGAATTTGTTGAATTTATTTTAGCATTGTAAATAATCGCAAGTGCTTGAAAGTGTTAATTATTCGCAACAAAGTTTTGCAGCTGTTAGCACGGGAATTGTTAATGTGTTAAAATCAGGACGGGGAAGTCGATTAAATGCTTGCGTAAAATTTGCAAGCCCAATAATGATTCGTTTAATTGCTCTGCAGCCTTTTCATTCCAATCATATGGTTCAATCCAAGTTTAACGCATACAACTAATGAAATACGCATACACTGCTCACAATGGACAGACAAGGAAACCATTGATTGTAATGTTGTGTTTGCTGGGTAAATCCACGTAAGAATTTCAATTGACTAAAAGTTGCCAAAGTACACAAAACGAAAAACAAAGTACTCAAATAATGACTTAATTGATTTAATTTTTGGGACAACACAAGCACAAATAATTTTAGATAAATATTGGGATGGGGATATACACCCCAACGTGAGAGGGAGCCTCGACCTCATGCGGGCTTCTCTCCAGGATTCATGCTGGGGATAAGTCGCCAGAGCATTTTTCAGTGATAGAACATTTGGCCACTGAAGAATCAAAAACTACAAGTGAAAAAATCAACGAGGCAAGCATGTTCGTCCGGAGCCCAAAACTACTGCGAACTCCGCCTCAAAGAGTAGCCAAGCCTAACCAAGGCAGCGAGAAAACAACGAGGAAGCAAACTTCCATCAACCGCTTTGCATCAGCGAAAAAGGTGCTTGTCCACAACATTCCTCCTTCAAAAGGCGATGGAGCGAACGATACAGGAAGCGTAGTGGATTCTTTGAAGGCGAAAACAATGACAGCAACAAGACCCTGCTGACAATATACCGAGAACGTCACCTGAGGACGACCTGATCACGAAAATTGCCGTTGACAGATGTGAGGAAGAGCGGCTAACAAGAAACATAAGCGCAATCTTAAACGTGATGAGAAATGCAACGAATGTCCAAAAAATGTCAACAAGGGTATGAAAAATGGGATTGATGAACTGGAGGACCTCGTTCATAGAATCCAGCATTATCGCCGCAGATAGCTACGGGCAGAGAGTGAGCCGAAAGAACTTAAGAAAGATTCTCAAAATAATAATCCCTTCACCGAAAATGCTACTCCTTTCGTAAAAGGCGGCATGTAGCTTACTAAAACCTGACCGTAGGAAAAGGGCAAACGGGCCGATACCAGTCAAGACAGGAGACATCAGTCAAGGGGAGGAAAGATATGTTGACTTTCAATTGGTGCGCTCTAAATCGCAGCAGAAGGCTGCGAAGAAGATACAGCGCGTGACAGCAAAATATTTGAAACAGACGCCCGAAAAGCGCGAAGGCATAAAATACAGCGCGATGCTTAAAATGACGAGGCGCAAGCAGCGCAGGGATGCTCTATTGATCAAGCCTGTAGACGGGAGGACTTACGCCAAAGTCCTCAAGGAAATCAGGCAAAATGCGGAACCCGAAAAAACAGTGTCTGTATACGAACGGTAAGAGTGACGAAAACAGGCGGCCTCCTCGTAGAACTCAAAGCGGAATCAACCGACAAGGGCCTGTTCGAGAGCGCTGTCAAGGACCTCCTTGGCTCTAAAGCTGTTATTAAAGCTGACATTACAGCCAATAGCCTCTTTGGAAATAAGAGACCTTTACTGTGTTGTGGATGCCAAAGAAGTAGAAGATTCCATTAGGCAAATCCTTCCTATGGCACAGAGCTTTAGGATAAGGCTGACGCCTACCAATCGTAGAGGGCAAAGGGTCGCAATAATAGACATCCCAGTGAAAGACGCTGTGCAACTTCTAGCCAAGGATAAAATTAAAGTCGGCTGGGTTGTGTGCAGGATACGTCGGAGGGTAGTCCTAACTCGAAGCTACAAATGCCTTAGCTTCGGACAAATCTCCTTGAACTGCAAGGGGCCAGTTCGAAGCAAACTATTTACAAGTGTAGCACTCCCGCCCATAAGGCGAAAGCCTGCCCAAATGAACCCAGTTGCATCTTGTGCAAAGATAAGGGACGGATGTCTGAAGATCTGGCTCATATCCCAGGAAGTGGTAGGTTTCAGGAGTTCAAAGATGTACTAAGTAACAAAAGAGCAAAGACATGATTCAAGTCCTGCACAAGATTTATTAGACCAGGTTGCGAGGGAGCAACACCACAACAAGGAGGAAGCTGGATAGTATTGTGATTGATCCGACACCGCCGCCATCTGGGTACGTGATGGTGCTCTACCCACAGTTCGGACATGCTCCATCGGAAATGGCTTTGTGCGAATTAGATGTGCGAATATGACATTCATAAGCGTATATTTCACGCCGAATGACTCAATTTTATGTTTTCAGAGCAGGCTCGATGAACTGGAGGAAGCTGTCTCAAGTATTAAAGGCCGAATCCTTTGTGGGGTGACTTCAATGCCAAGGCGATAGTATGGGGAATGCCTTGTTACGGTGTGGGTTCACTGCCCTCGGGGGAGCTTCCACAACGCAAAGAAACCGGCGAACGCGTCTTCTGGAAGTAATGTAAATGACGAATGAAGTAAACAAGCAAAACCACTGCCCTCCGTTAATCCGCCAAGTAGGAGTTGAATTTGTTGGTCGTTAACGAAATGTCCGAAGAGAAACTCATAGGAAGTTAAATTAATGTTATTCAGTAACTAACCGGAATATTGTAACCTTAAGGGATAGGAGTAACTCATAGAAGGTAAGACGGGAATTGTGTTTGAATTTAAAAGAAATGAAGTAATTGAATTTATAGAATAGTAAAATTATAGAATTCTAGTTAGTTTGTAAGGGTAGCAGCGAATCAACGGACGAGTCATACGTGGTCACTTGTTGATGGAAGCCAGCGAGCAGCGCAAGGATCCATGGACACCAACTTCGGAATAAGGAGCAACCGGAACGAGCTCAACCGATTGTATGCCGACTAATAAAACCGACACAACCGAGAAACCGAGCCACACCCTTAGCCGCGAATCTGGCTCCCTCTCGCGATTCGCGAACTGTGGCTGGGCGTAAGGGGCCATGGACACATCACAAAACAGGTACTTACCTCCATATGATGAACAGTAGCGGCAATGGACATTTCATAAATAAATAAACAAACACAAACATAAACTTAAAACACAAACTTAAACTTAAAACACAAACTGAAACATCGCAAACCGCTCCGAGGACACCTCCATATCGTTTTCCCCCATATCACGAACCGCCGCGGCAATGAACGCGTAATAAATAATTAAACAAATAAAAAAACACACAAACTTAAACACACATAAACAAAGCAGTTGTCACATGTTACCTGTCAGCCGGCAGTTGCGGCGAAGGGTGATGCGGTCCACTGTGGATGGTGGAATTCGCCGCATCATAATTACAGCGATTCCGGCGAATGGTTCAAATGGTTCGGAAGGGTCATCGATCGAAGGGTGAACGGCCGCAGCGGGAGGACCTCAAACCCGCAAAATGCAGAGTATTAAAAGGAAGTGGCAAAACAACGGTGGACCTCTTTTTTTCCTGGTGAAAGCCGCGAGACAGAACGTTGAGTATTGTCGGACGCGGAATTAATAGGAGTGCGATTCCTTGGAAAACGCAAGCGTGAATATATTTAGTGCACGACGCGGAATGCGATCTGTGGAAATTAAAACTTTGATTATTGTCGTAATCGTTAGTGCGCGCTGAGGAAAGCGATCTTAAAAGGAAAATTAAAGCTCGAGTATTGTCGGACGTGGTGGAGTGGCTCGATCACGAGGGTGACCGAGTTATTGACGGGTGGAATTACGCGGAAGTGCGATTCCTGGAGGGTCCGAAGTATTGAGGCGGTGCAGTGCGCGACGAACGCCCGGATACTGGTAACGGGGTTCGTAGCGCAGCGAAGGTGTAGTGCAGCGGACGGAAGTACGAAGGAGAACCGCGAGGGTGGCCACCGTCGCACAAGTAATAGAGTCGTAGTGTTAAGTAGTGTAGAGTTAAGCTTTTGGATTATTAGTATATTAGGATCAGTATTATTAGAATTAGCCTATCAAAAAAAAACAATACCGTAGTGTCTAATAAATAAAACTAGAGTCTAATCACCACGAGTTTCTCTTCCGCTGGTTACTCAGAAGCAACACGGACGGTAAACGTTCTTGTTTCAGCTTGTTTTTTTCCCTTCTTTTCGTTTTCGTTTTCTTTCAGGATTGGACGGCTTCCGCGTGAGTGTGGAGGTTCCCTACGAGGAGAGTGGTCTCGTCGCATTCTCGCTTGGCGACGTTTCGGGGCTCAGTAAAGCGAGTGGCGCCCACGCCCGTCTCCGACGGACCTACCGGGACCGAGGGCCCCCGCCGTTATCTCTCCGAACAAAGAACGACCGTGGGGGTGCATCAAGCCCAACACTTCCCCCAGCGATTTGGGTTGAAGGCGCGGAGCTCAAGGCCACCCATGGAATAAAAGGCTAACAGCCTCTTCCAGACCCGAGATGAAAAGAATCCTAGAAATTGCGGCTAGGAGGCAACTTGTCATCATGAATGTTGGGAACACACCAACTTTCCAACGGGGAGGCTGCTTGGGAACTATTCCGGTCGTGACATTTGCTTCGGAGTCCTTAGTGCCTAGGAAACACAGATGGAGGGTACTGGAGGACTACTCGGCGAGAAATCAACAGTACATTGCTTTCGCAATTGCCGAGCGTGCTACTCGACACGTAGCAACCCAACCTTCAACTGTAGGTTGGAATATTTCTAAGATAGATGTTGACGCGTTCGTCGCAGTCCTCATGAGCAGTGACACTATGACGACGACGAGGAGAGTCTCAGCTGAAAACACGGTGAACTCCACCATGAGGCTCATCAAGAATGCGTGCGACTACTCTATGCCCAGGCGACGGCCTCGACACGATAAGCCTGCTGTGTACTGATGGTCGGAAAAAAACGCTGAAAAGCGGGGTGAATGTCACAGACTTCGCAATGAAGCCCAACGTTCAAGAAATCGAGACGAGTCACATTCCCGAGCGCTGGCATACAGGTCGGCTAGAAAACTCCTCCGTAGGTTGATTAACGAAAGCAACGCTCGCTGGTGGCACAACCTCGTTGAGGACATCGATAGGGACCCGTGGGGGCTGGGTTACAAGCTTGTCATGCGGATACTAGCAGCCGCAAGGAGGCCCTGTGTGCTTGAAGTGGAAAAAATGGACGAGATTATTCGAGCACTTTTCCCTATGCATCCTATTCGTCCCGATGGAGAATGCCCAGCTGCTCACCACTTTCTCATCACTTTCCGCCTGTCTGCAGCAGGGCGTGTTTCCAAATTGCTGGAAAGGCGAAGCTCGTGCTGATACGCAAGGGGAACCGGAACCCAGAGCAACCATCTTCATATCGGCACCAATGTGTGTTGAACATCGCTGAGAAGGTGCTTGAGAGGCTCATTAGAGAGAGACTTGAAAAAAAAAATAAGTATTATAATTATTTTTATTATTATTATATTATTATGTACTAGCTGTCGGATGTAATCCGAAGAGGCGCAATTAAACATAGGTGTGGCACTGCGCCGAGTGAGCGAGTGGATGACAGGCCGTTGCGCTGGAGAAGATCGAAGTCGTAATCCTGACCAAGAAGCGGATCCCTCGTGTTATTCCCGTTCGGGTGGGAGAAATGATCATCGAGTCGGAAGAATCAATCAGATACCTTGGCTTGAGTCGTCTTATGGCCAGCACACGAGGACCAAGCTCGAGTAAAAGACATCTAGTGATGAGCACAATGGAGTCAGTGCTCTTGTACAGTTCCGAAGTCTCCAGAAAGCTTAACGGAAAAATGATGAAATCAACAGACAAATGGAACTGTGTGACGCAATACATACGGACAGATCTTCTCATAAAGAAGGGCATCATGGATCCCTTGGCGGCGCAGGTGCAAGGGGGATCTCTTTGACAGCAATCCTCTTCTTTGCCATCCATCCGTGCTGAAAAAGGGAGCGCGGCACCATCTCCCTTAACGAGATGGTGCCGCGAGGCGATGATTAATGAGGCCTCGTCCAAAGTAATGTGACAAACTGTTTTAGGCTGTGTTGGAGTGACAGGGGCGGTGTTTAGTCGGCAGTCCTTGTGCGACTGGAAGTCCGACACTCTGGGCGTAAATAGACTTCACTCGCCAACCATAATAAAAATTATATTATTATATGAGCCCCCGAATGCAAATAGCTCCTTTTATGTACATTGCATATTGCTTTTCCTTGATTTTCGCAGATGCCAAGAAAAGTGCTAAGCGCAAAGTAGGTGCACAAAAAGAGAAATCAATGTAGTCAAAGTAGAAATGCGAATATTTTCTCGGCCGAATGAATAAAATGGGATTAAAACGAGCAGCAAAACAATTCAACGTACCACGCGCTAGTCTTCCGAGACTCGCTCGTGGAGGTGCATCGCAAAGTAAAAAGTGTCTCAATATATGTACCTGCCACGAATTTAAACGGGCAAACCCCTTACTCTGGAAACCTTTCTTTCCAATTATTTCATATAGCCAGATCTTAATTGCTCACACCGAATTTAGTACAAAACAAATTTGATAGTCAACTTTGTTCACTCACTTTCATTTGTCAGTTAATCCTGAAGATTTAAAAATCGTTAAAAGTTCCTTAATGGTTCCTTCTAACTACTGAAGGCTCTCAGACTGTCGTATAAAGATTTTACTATGAGCAAAAATGAAGACAAATTGGGTTGGTAACTTATTGAAATTAATGCTGTTCAATAGGATCAAAGGGTCTATATGAGAAAGGTCACAAGAGAGTGTTAGCGCTGGATATAGCTACGATGCAGTTTAGACGAAGAACTGAGTTTGACTCATCTGCACTAGAAACAATAATTTGAAATTTTTCAATGAGAAGGTTTATACGGCGTTCGTGACTCAGTAAGGAGCGCTCAGCCAAGCTAAAAAAGCACCCATTGACATCAATCGCCATTGTATTCATTCACGTTAAACGGTTTTAATTGAGAAATGGAGAATTCGGCTGTTGGGACTGAGCAGGTTTTTACGCGAACTCCTGGGCGCTAGAAGCAAATGCAAAGAATCTTATCGTTCAGTTTTATCGGGTTGTCAAACGAAGAGAAACTCTCAGTAGACATACTGCTATTCAAGTGAACAGTGCTGTTGTTTCTGTCTAGTCATGGCCACAAGAGGTTGTGTTATTTCTCCAAACAGTTTTTGTCATATCTGTGATGAATACACTATTAGAAGCTAACAGAGAAACATAAGTAATTTTGTGAGAAAAGTTAATTTTGTTTACTTTAAATTAAAACTTGGTGGTCAAGATAAACTATGGGTCCCGCATAAATGAGTCGATTTGGAATTCCTATGATATGGTGTGAGCAGAAAAACCATACTACTGATTGCTATTTCTGTTCAGTCACCGTAAAGGGATACAATTTAAAAACAAAACAGCCATAATATATCCTAACCTAGACTCAGCTATACGGCCAGTGCCCCATGGATCTGAAATAGCTATCCCACAGCATATTTCCAGCCATACCCGAGTGAGTTGAAGGACAGAGTTACATAACTTCCTCAGGATGCATTAAGCTCAGATTTTTTTAGACGAAGCCGAAAAGCCTCAACTTTTAGAGACTTAGGTCTTTCAAAAGATGCAGCCGAACTGCTAGGTTCCAGGTTAAAAAATAAAAACTCTTTGTCATCTTTCATCTCATTTTCATGGTACAGACACCGAGAAAAAGAATTTACCCAGTTTTTCTCAAAAGAAGGAAGTTTAGTTGTTTTTGCAATGATGTGGTAGGACTCATGCATTGCTTTGAAATACAGTATGACTCATCTGAATGGCACCTTTTCATTGATTCGTCAACAAAAAATAGTCTTAAAGTAGTATTATTGCACAATGGAAATAAATTTGCATCGCTTCCGAAAGTTTTTGGGAAACACTAAGGATCCCGACCACAAAACCATTATTCAATGAACAGGGTTAGCGGTTTCACCAGAATGTCCGTGGTATCGACAGATGGTACTAAGGTAAATGGCATGTCACTATGCTTGCAGACTTCTGTTGGATGTTTAATCGGGAAACTAAAGAACGGAAAAGGATTTAGGGAAGTATCTAGGAAAAGAAGAAAAATCTCAAAATAATGCTTCATTGGTTGTTAAAAAATATTATGTTTGCTAATTTCGAATCAACAAGTGCTTTTACCAATTGTTTGTGTTTGAATTTGCAAAAAAAACTTATGTGATAGAAACAATTGACATCACTTCTGTAATCAGCACATTCTAAAACAAAAAAAAATCACATGCAGCTGACAAAAAAGTTTTTTTTATAGACCCGGTTAATCCTGATGGTAATAAACTACAGCATAGTTACCTTTGTCGAAAAGCATCGTTTCAAGGAACCGTGTTCAAAGGTTTCCGACGAATCGAGGTAATCTCTATTGTTTGGCCCAAAGTCAATTCACAGCCGATTTGACGTTTTGCTCCTAACCACGGATCAAATGTCAACATAAGACTTCTCATTATGAACACTTTTTACTTATTTTTTTTCTCTGATCAAACTGATTTTTCATAAAATATATTTTTTGAAATTTTTTGAATTCATTGTCCTTGACGGATAGTGTTCCGTCTGAAGTCTAGAACCTAATAGAAGATTTCACGTTGTTAACATTTTGCATTTTTTGAGCTTTCAATGAGGCAATACGGGAATTCTCAATTTCTGTCTTCTCGTTCTGTCTTCAGTTTTCAATTTTGAAGTTCAGTACTTAACAGAAGCAACCTCCAGGAAAGCCAGACGTTCTAGGCTAAGCCCTACAGAAGGTAATGACGAAATTAAAATGTAACGCGGGTCCAGTCATTCACGGGATCATGAAATTTCAGTAATTTTATATAATGGTTAGAAACATCAGAATAAGGATATGTGAGAAATCGTTTTCAAATCTTCGTGCAACTGTGGGAAAAGAGTGAGAAATTAAAGAGAATTTGTTGTTTGGAAGCAGAAGGAAGCAAGACCATCATACTTTCATTTCTTTATTCGGATGTTGTTGAAAATTGAAAAAATTTTCATGAGGGTTTATTTTTTTATTTCTTCTTTATAATAATTCTTTATTGATATTGTCATTTTTACAGAGTTCTAACCGTTGGTTTTTTATGCCTAGGATTTGAAGGAAACTTCATTACAACTATGTTCACATAAAATTTATATTAAGTTCATGATAAGTTATCTGAGGAAGGCTACTACGAAAATTTAACAAAAACGTCCACTAGGCTTACATCTTACTTATAACTAATTTTTCTTATAATAATTATGATCTAAAATAAAATGTAATTACTCTAAGCAGATCCATTGTTGGAGACACTTGGTCTTGGTTTTACATATCACTAAGAGATTTGATTAGGGGATTAGGGGAGTCGGGGAGTATTTGGCTTTTTTGAGCAGATTAGCTCTACATGACTCCGCAAGCTTGCTGATAGGGGTAAGACTAGCTATTTGGTGTAGTAATGTGGAGGAGTAATAGTAAGGTTTGTATAGGGCCATTTTCAAATCATGATTTTGGGTGAGTTCAAGCTTAGCTTTAAGATATTTAGCGCATTGGTTCCAAGTAAGAGCTCCGTAGGTTATAGGTTGGATGCTCATTTTGAGGATACGGATTTGATTGCGCAGACTCATATACGACTTTCGATTGGGCAATGTGTATAAAGATAGAACCGACTTGAATGCCTTGGAACGGATGTGCTCGATGTGATTTTTAAATGTTAGCTTCCGATCAAGCTTTACACCTAAATAAGTCAGTTCTTCGAATCAAGATTTGGATTCGGCTTCGGATTGAATCATTTGACCTTAAAAGTTTATGAATCTGTTTGGTAGTATGGTGGGCTTACGTTTTCTACTGAAGAATATTTCCGAGGTCTTGTTGACATTGATTTTGATTATCCACCTATAGAAGAATTGGTAAATTTTTTTCGAGAATTTCTTCTAGATTGGAGATGATCTTGTTAAGATTGTTGCAAGAGGTCTAGAGAGAAATGTCATCTGCAGAAGCCGCTAATTGGCAGTTTCGATTTCTGGGAATGTCAGACGTGTAGACATTGTAAAGAACCGGACTCAGACAAGACCCTTGTGGAACGCCCGTAGAAGCGATTTTTCGAGTGGATATTGCTCCTCGAACTTTCACGTGATATGCTCTGTGGAGGATCCATGTCTGAAGCCAAACTGGACGTGCAGAAAGATGTCAATGTTTTCGACGTAATCGGTCAAACTTTTCAAGATTCGCTTCTTAAATTGTTTGTCAAGCGCCAGCAGCAAACTTATTGGCCGGTAGTTGCTAGGTTCATGCGCATCTTTACACTGTCTTCAGGACTAGTATTATGCTAGCGTGTTTCTTGCAGCTAGGGAAGTGTGGCGTTTTCAGGCAGCCGTTGAAAATATGGCAAATTAAAACTATCGCTTTCCTTGGAAGATTTTTGGTGAGTGTATTGGGTACTCCGTCAATTCCAGGGACTTTACCGTTATTTAGCTTCTTTATTTGCTCGATTAAGTGTTTCGGTTTTATTAGAGCACCGGGAGGTAAAATGGCGGTGTTTTCGTCGGTTAGCAGTGACTTAGCTACTATTTCTTCTGTCATGTTGTTGCTCATTCTATGGGAGATATTGTGGGTTTCGTGGAACTTATCAGCAAGTAACTATGCTTTCCTTTCGTTAGAATGTATGTTCAGAGCATATGGCAGATCATGATGTTTTCGTTTCAAAATTTTAGTCAACTTCTAGACTTTGCGTGCATTATAGTCAAGGTTGGTGAGGAGATTGTTCCAGTGGCTCCAGGTGATTGTTCCAGAGCTTACACCAGTTTTTAATGTGGACGCGAATGTGGACGTAGGATCATAGCGCTAGGATCAACTTCTAAGCTTCTTCATCGAGTACAATTGTGTGGACTTTTGCTATATTTTGGTGCACTACTGTCTATTGCACTCCAAATGATATTTTTAAGTTTCTCTTTTTGCTGTTCTATTTCTCCCGTGGAATTTAGAGTACGTAATTTTATCGTGCGACCTCAACCATGTTTCTGTAATTACGAAGACATCGATGTCGCTCCTGAGCGCAAAATCAAATGCTTCAATAAGGGTTTATTTTAATGTTCATTTTTATTATTGTTTTACATTATTATTTTAGAACAGACAGCTTTTTGGTGGCCGAAAGTGTACTTTGCCAGTGCTTAACAACAATAACAACAACAACTTTCCCTTCGTTATCTGAATATATTTTCCATATCTTGTTACTGAGCTAAAATCGTAAAGACTATGTTTAAACCTATAACCTTTGAGGTTTTTTGTGTACCAATTTTATGTGCCAACAAAAAAGGAGCAGCATGGGTTAATCACCGATTACTTCCGTTTAGTTTGAATCATTCTAAAAGTGGAAGTTGCAAAAATGTAGCCTACAGGATATCATTCAGCGTAAATGCCTAAATGTCAATCAAGATATGGCCATCCAAGACAAGGACTGTCTTCAATAAAACACGGGTGAATTATGGGTCATCTTATGAATAATGATGATATTTTAAGGGAGGATCATCATCTTTAACCAAAAACAAACTGCAAAACACAACTGAAGTAAGTGGCAACAAAAGAGAAGACCGGTACCAGTGACCCTTAAATTCATCTTTGAAAAGTCATACAAGTATAAGCCTGACATCTTTGATGGAGTCCTGATGAGAAGACAAGAAATTACTTTTACGTTTATTAGTTACATGTTATATTTCTAATTTTTCGAATAAACTTAAATGATAAAATACTACTGCTCAAATAAACTTAAATAAATAAACGCCAAGTAAGAACATTAAATTTGTAATTAAATGTTTTGATTTGTTGTTAACAACAGGATTGAACAACATGATCTTGATAATCTTGATTTGTTTTAATTTCAAATGGTTAAAAAAAGTATCTTTATTAAAGTTTGTAGTTTATAAAATAAGCACCTATTTTGCACCGATAAGGCATTCGAGTTGAATGGATTTAGTATCCTAATATCCTAATTATTTTATCCTAATAAGGTATCCTTATTCGACAGAAGGATTTCTCAAAAGATAGTTCTGTCTAGATGATTTTTACTGACCGGTAGGTAAATATGTGAGTATCCGAGATCCAGAAAGATTAAATTATTTAGAAAGTCAGTTATTTGACAGCACTGTAAGTCGTGCGATCGTTTTTTTTCCCTATGATTTGTCAAATGGGTATATCCTCTTGTATTCGATATAAAAACCTCAAAATCTTCGCTTTATTTGGGCGAAAGTCGAAGCTTTCTCCTGGAAAAAATTTAAACAGCATTGGTCACTGCTGGTCTCGTAAAGTGTTCTTTTTATATCCGTTGTATGCCAACATATAGCGCTTTATATGTGTGCTAGCTACCAGGATCAATTTTGTCAGCTGAAGGCCGTTTCTTGGCATGGCCAATTACTACCTGACTTGGCTTCTCCCAATGTCATTTGTATTCCATTACAAATGGCTCACAATAAGTCCAAGTAACTTTCGCACGTTCACCTCCTGTTGTTATTAATTTCTCTTATCCATTTCTGTAACATATCACAACATTTACTTCGGCACCATTCAATGCGGCCGGCGAAGAATCCAACTGATATTTAAAAAGTGGAACATTTCATTGCAATTGTTTTTAATTTCTCACCGCATTACCCAAAATGGAAGGTGGGCAGCAAACACGTAGATGAAGGCCTGTCACCAGAACAGATTTAACACCAGAGTTACGCCTGATCGCATTACGTGCATTCCTGCGGTCTTTAGAATTTACCACAAGACTTCTTCTCAGATATGATACCTGTGCTACTCTTGTGCTGCGCAGCCTTTTTGAAGCGGTTTGTTGTATTTTACCAAATGGAAAAATTTCAAGGAGCATTCTAAGTTTTTCTTAAGTTAACACTTTATGAGTACTTAGAAGACAATTTCCGAATTGGATTAGGGCTATAGAATAATGTTGAACTCTATTGAACGCCAGGATTTATATATATAACTGCCAATATAAGGTAATTCCTGGCATAACAATCAATCATGTAAACTCTTGCACGGTTTCCTTCATTTGCTTAATGGTTTTGTTGAATGATGATGCCACAGTGTCTAGAGATATCTGGATTTCCATTAATATTTCGTTAATTGTATGTAGAGCAAGCAACATGACTCGGATGACATGATATCGCTCCTTGATGGGCATGGGAACCAAACAAGTGCGCAGTGAAGACAGCTCGAGCCTTTAAATGTTTCCAAACCAGAAAATTATGCTATCGTATATTGTTGATGTTTCAAAATGAAAACTTGAATATTATATAATTTAGACTCTTGTTCACTTCGTTAGAGCAATCCTTGAGAAGATTTTTATGGGCTTCTATGAGTTTACCAGAGCAGAATGCGTTCTAGTGTTTTATATTTAGAAAAATTTCTCTCCTATGTTTATAGTGACCTCTTAACATCATCGACTTAATCAGAGTGCTTATCAAAAGCTGGGAGCGACTTGTGCATTGAGTAACCAGCGTCGGAGAGGTTTGCAGAAAGCCCATTTTCTATCGTCAATCTTGACCCTAACTTTTAAATCCCTGCATCATAAAATTACTTCATCGTTGAATCAAGTTTATCAAACTTAGTGCTGTTGTTTCATTTTATCTGCTAATATATTTGGAATTAATTGACATGTCCATCACAATCAACCATGGCGCGATAGCCCACGCAGTGCCTTGGCTTTCAGGATTGGCCTCCTCCAATTGTTACGGTTCGGGGACCTTGTCTCTAATTAATCACTCCCAACAAATATCGGCTCTCAATTTTCAACGTTTCTTCCCAACCAATCCTTGCTCTTCCTGCTGAACGTTTGTTTTGCCCTCTACGCTTCAATGTTCTTTTGGGCATTGGGTTGGTCCTTTGGGCGGTTTTCTTCGTTTTTTTCTACGTGGCCCATTACAGTTTTACAGAACTAGGTGGTTTGTCAAATATTCATACCAAAAGAATAAAGGCTCACTAAATAACTCACTTACAGCATATAATTATGTATGTGTATATGTGTTCTGTAGGGGGAATTTCGAGGTCCAGTAGCCACGTAGTGTCTCAGCACGGGATTGTTCCCTGGCCTCAATGACCAATTGATCGATGAAAAATCATTATTTGCCTGAAAGATGAACAAAAAAGCAGCAATAAATGTTCCAAGGACGAAATTTGGATGAAAAGAAAATTGAATTTTTAAAAATAAAGATCGTTTTCTGATGAAAAGTTTTTAAAACTTGATTGAAAAGCTAATGAATATCTGCTTTTAACGTATTGACGGACAGTAGGAACAAGTAAAGTTCGAAAATTAATATTATATGATTTTGTAATTTTTAGAATACTAGAAGGTTTAGTTTTATAGTTCTTTCCACTTAAATAAATTTAATTTTGAATTCCGAATTAATTAATTTCACATCTTTAATTAGGTTACGGATATAATCGTCATGCACCAGCGGACTCTAGACACTAAGTAATGGGACAATTGCGGCTTTAATAGCAAACATTTAAAAACATAAATGAAAGGTTTAATGACTCAAAAAAGCAAATTTGTTGCGTAGAAAAAAGTATTGTTTGGGAGTTTTACATGAAATGTTAGTTCATAATCAATGAAAAATAAATATATGACAAATACATTTATTTTAATTTTATAATTATTACACATTATTTTCGGTTTGTCATGTTGCAAACCCTGGCGCGGGACACAGTGCAGGCTTTCAGATATGATTCTTGCAGCAATATAATGTTTTCTTCCTTATTTCCTGTTTAAAACATTGTTTACAACGCTGAAAATATGCTTTTCGCTGATAAGCTTCAGGCGGAGACATTTTCTCAGGAAAAAGCTATTTACAACCTGAGTGTCGGACTCCCGCTACCGGACTAGCGACTAAACACCTCCCCTGTCCCTCCGAAACAGCTTAAAAGGTTAAGGGTAATCCCTCTTTCTGCACGGATGGATAGGAAGGAAGAGAATCGCTGTTACAGAGATCCTCCTCCCTCACTAAGCGATCCATCATGCCTTCCTTATAAGAAGTACTGTCCGTACGTAATGCGACACACAGTTCCAATTGTCTTTTGATTGCACCATTTTTGCCGTTACATTTTCTGTTTCAATTGTGTTGCGCTGACTCTGGATACCTATGAATTGTGCTGTGCTGATTCTGGACACCTCTGAATTGTGCTGCGCTGATTCTGACCACTGAATTGTGCTGAGCTGATTCTAATCGTGCTTCCGGTAGCACGAACCTCCACTTCAGCTGGTTTTGGGACTTCAGTTGTTCTGCTGCGCTGCCTCTAATCGTGCTTCCTGTAGCACGAATCTGCACCTTAACTGGCTTCCTCGGATCGTGCTTCCTGTAGCATAATCTGCACCGTAACTAGTTTCAGGATTCACCTGTTCTGCAGCGCTTCCTAGGATCTTGCTTCCTTTAGCACCACTCTGTACCTCAGCTGGTTTCAGGATTCCCCGGTTCCGCTGAGCTACCTCTATTGTTAGTCCTATTAGTTGATTCTTCAATTGGCCAGTACTTCTATTTAAATCGATATTGAATTGATTCCTGTATTGGTTATTTGTCTCGATACTCGATACTATAACTGTCTTCCTCGTTACTTTTATTACTTGAATTGGTTATCTGTACCTTAAAATTTCTATACTATTTATACTGATACGTACACAACAACCTAGTGAATCAAATCCATAGAAAATTTATCGCAAATTTCTTCCAAGAATTTTTTTTTTGCGACTGACATTTTTTTTGAATGTCAATTTCTTTTCTTTGACATTTAATTTTACTGAGACTTTTTTAATTATTTTTTTTTGTTTAGTAACTTAGTAACTACCTTAAACCTAACTATAAATATTTCTATCTTAATTTTGTTCTTACTTATGTATATATTTTTTTTTTGCTTTTTGAATGTCGCCTACACCTCGGAATACGTAACATTTATTTTTACTTCTATTTCATCTCGTATTAGTTTCTTTTCACTTAAACTTATGGGTACATACAAAAAACTTAACCAATTAATTATTATCTTATTTATTTATATATATATTTATATTTTTTTTTGTTGGTTGAATGTCGTCTACACCTCGGAATACGTAACACTTGTCCATCTGGTACACGTAAAGAACGTATGGCAGGCGTCATCCGTCATTCCCGGGCAGAACACGCAAGTTGGGGATGGTGACTATCCCATCTTATACAGTAGTAGTTGCGTCAGGTAATAATCAGTCTCAAACATAACCTTGGGCTGAACAAAGTTCGTAGAATTTTATTCCATATTTTGCCTTTTATGTACGTGTGAAAATAAAGCTTTTCTCGAAATAATAATAAAAATTCGGTTAATGATAACGTTTCATATGGTGCATATGCATTCGCAAGCTATTGTATAAGCAAATCAAGAAATATTTTAATTTTCCCCAAAAGGTCGTTTAAATTTAATTCTTCTACACAAAAGCAACTCAATATTTGCTCAAACCTCCTTCCAGGCATAAGTGAAGGAAATGCTCGGTGGTAATATAATCCACTAATGAATAATAGTTTTCTTATGCTGGTGAATTTTAGCTGGAACTTAAACAAACACAAAGCCTAAAACTTTCTTATTTCAATCGTATCAGTATTTTTGAAATTAGCCTTCCAACTATGCCTTGTTGGTGGTCGTGTTTTATTGCAAAGTTATATGCCGTAATAATTCGTAGATCAATATACAAAATCAATAATAAACAAATACTTACCAATATAAACAATATTGTTCAATATATCAATAATAGCAATAAATTCAAGAGAAAACGCGATCGTTCTACTCACTTCACAACCATGTGCATACTGGAGCTGCGAGTCGTGTAACAGGTGGAACTTTAACCTTAAAAAATTTGAAATGAAAATTGTTTTTTTTTCTTTAAACATTAGATTGATTTTTTATTATTGTAGAACGTTTTCGAACACTATTTGTGATCTTCTTCAGTACACTGAACTCATAGGTTCTCGAAACATGCTTATATACTAACAACCTTAAACTTAATTATCCCTGCTTTTAATTACCCTTAGTATTTTGAATCGCAATTGCCTTCATCCGTATTAATCCTCATCCCTACAGGTACCTGCCGTATACATATAGACTCGAGGACATCTAGTTTTTTCGGGCAATCAACACTTTTTATTATCTCCAGGCCATTGAGATCTATTTTACGGTTTTCGGTGATTCTGTGTTTTGCGATTGACGACTTAATTTGAATACCTGCTTGCTTCGCTGCTCGGGTCGCTTCTCGAAGGTGCTCTTGAAATCTTACTGGTACCAGCCTTTTTGTCTGCCCTATGTAAACTTTAGGGCAATCATTGCAGCTAACTCTGTAGATACCGCTCCTTTCGTCCATAGTTCTAGGATCCTTACCCATTCCTAACTATTTGAAGTTTTTTTAAATTTTTCTTCAAATTATTAATTGTAATAAAATTAATTTAAGCAAAAAGTGTCAGGGGACATCCCCAATATATGTGACTGACTTAGACAAGAGTGCCCTCAGTGGCCATAGGTTTAAATAGACGTAAGATAGCTTAACCATTTTTTTTGTTCTCTTTTTTGTGGAAACGTGTAAATTGTATGATATTATATGAAAAATAAAGAGATTTTTTGACTTTGACTTTACCCATTCCTAAGTGTGTTTTGGATCGTATGGTGGCGGTTTGCTGTCGCTATTTGTATCTGGTGTTTCTTGAATGCTTTTTTTTTTGATTTCTTTAATATATTTCGTGTTGTTTAGACTGATTCGCCTGCACTCTGCATTCTGTTTGCACAATGTTGTTTGTTTGCATATTTGTAGTTTATGCTTCTCTTTCCAGATTATGTTTTCGATTGTGTTGCTATCGAACCCATTTATTTTTGCCGTATCAATAATCCATTGTTTTTCGCGAGTATAGCGTTCGTCGTTTAGCGGTATTGTCAGCAGCCGGTGTATCATTGAGTGGTACGCCGCCATTTTGTGCGCGTATGTGTGAAACGAGTCGCTGATCATTGTACGCCGAGTGTAGCCTTGTTTCCGGTAAATGTCAAATTCAATTTTACCATTCTTTCTGATAATCATCATGTCTAGGAATGGAATTGCGTCATGTTGTTCCATTTCCATGGTGAATTTGATTTTTGGATGGATACATAACACCTACTTAAAAAATTGTTTCCAAAACATGACACTAGGCTTTTACTTGTACGCTGTTATATGCACAATTGTGCCGCTTTAGCCGTCCTGTCTAAAACCGACCGTTTTGTTTTGGAGGGTTATTGCCGAAAAGTCAACTTCGTTTTGACGGCTATAGATGCAAGTGTCAGTCAACATGTTAAATAATTTTAAATATTGCCTTTCGTGTGGAGAAAATTATGTGTGAAAAAAAAACAAAATGCATTATTTTGAAGTCGAATTTTGAACTTATGCTCCGTGTTTGAGTTGAAATTTTGTAAGTATTTATGAGAATACAACGGAATTCCATAGTATCATACATAATTGCGAATTTCGGCTGTCAATCAAAAAACATGCGAAACACATTCTTCATTTCGAAACAATGAACACTTGCATGCTAATGAAAAATATATTACAACGTCGATTCCAAGCTTGAAATTATGTGAGCCAAAAAGATACTCAAAAACTGCTGGTCCATTCATCATTGTCAAAGAATGCATTACTCATCTCGCTAACATGTCTCTGCTAAATATAAACATACAATAGTTCTCGGTCATTACTCCCCTTATTCTAAACTTAGGGAATTAAATAAAACAAAAGCGTAAGCGATAGCCCGAAAAATTCGCATGACCTTCTAATCTTTCATCTTTTTAATAGATTGTCGCGAATTAACATTTCTGCGTTCCATTGACAATTAGTTCTTATTTCCTCTCGCGGTGACATCACTGAATTTAAAGTCAACGTCCGTCCCAGCGCCTAATGTGGCATATGGGCATGAATCATTAATCTGTTTTGGGACTACAACAGTATCCCAATTAACAGCCGCCACTATATGGAGCATTTAAAGAACGCCAATTACTTTAAGATCAACTGCTACGATCCTTTGCAACATGTCTCATTTTCAAGTGGTTGATCCATGGATACTAGGGACGCAACTGAACGACAACACCAACAATTTACTGGTCAAAGGAAATTAAAATGGGAAATTAGTTAAGGTTCACTAATTTCTGCATAATAGCCATTAAATTTGATAACACAAAAGCGTATGAACAATTAATTTTGATTAAAATGTGATGTAACATTTTCGGGTTTTGATTCACGGAAATTGGAAGATAACAGAACGGTTAGATCCAAATTTGGCTGTTTTTATTAGTAAAAATTATGATTTTTTATTTTAAAAAATCAAAACGTAAAAATGTATTCTGATAGAACTTTTATGAAAGTTGTGGAATAATAAAAATTTTGAAAATATTATAAAAGGATCAAATTGTTCATAGCAGTTATTTTTTAAATTAAGTCAGTTTCTTTATTTCTTTGAAAGAATGTGCAAGAAATGCAAACAATATTGGGGCATGTATGAATGCTGCTATGGAAACACATTGAAAGCTTGAAGTCTCTGAGGCCAGGTTGTAATCCTTCATTTCTCGTGCGATCTCCTAGAGTCGCATGTCGACGTGAACAAGTAACCGCCTCAAGCTTATTCCACTAGGAGCTTAGGAGATTCATTTGGGCTGCCTGAGGTCATTTTTATGGAGGAGATAAATTTCGGATCCTGCTCTGGCAACCACTGTAGGAGTCGTTTCATCTTATAGACCGCTGCCAATTCATGCACTTTCATCCAGCGAATAAGATAACGTTTAGGGGCTCAACAACCTCTTCCAAGATGTTTTGGTACTCGCTAGGTCAATTTCACAGATGTGAATTTCACTAGTCGCATGATACAACCACCCCCAACCAGATTATAATACCAGTGGGGTGATGTGACTTGAGGCCTTTCCTCTTTCGCTTTATAACACGTTGAAGCATATATGTGATTCTTCTTTTCTTTGTTAACTTTTTCGTCAATGGTGAAGCACTTTTCGTTGCTAAAGAGAACTTTGGAATATTTGTTACGGCGAAATCGTTTCAGAAATTGAGTACAAAGTTGAGTCAATCGCTTTTCTTTCAATTGGGAAGACAAAAAATGGCTTTCTAAGGGTAGAGTCTTCTCATTCAATACAACTGATAGGGCGATCAGCAACGCTGATCCTTGCTGCCAGTCGCTTCTGGTGACCTACTGACAATTGTGCCGATTGCGTTCACGAACAAGGTATCACTTATAAATCACTTACAATGTTGTAAGTGAAAATGGAAAAATTGATCTACCAAAAACTTCTGGAATTGATAAAGCCAGACCAAAGGCAATTTGGAAAATAGGAGAAGTTCAAAGCTGTAGAGCAATATTCATAACTAGTAAATAACCAGTCGAAATCCACCTAAGCTGGTAGTGCCAATCGATGCGTCCCGGCCTGTGAGTTGACACCTGACGAGAAGCGGCAGGGATGCGTGTTCGAAACCAGCTTGAGCTCTTTCCATCTTTCTAAAATAATAAGGCGTACAAAATGTGAACGATGTCTCTCTCGCAGGTTGTCAAATACATCTACTGCATTTTGATCCCTCACTAATTTTTGTTTCGAATTGTTTGGTGATTGATTTCTCTTTCTTGTCACACGTGTGTAACGCATCACATAATTCTCTTGATTTTGCCTTTTATATGAATCAAAATTTTCATAAACTCACAGCCTATTTTCTCAGTTTGTTTCGATAGGAGGCCTGGGCCGTTTTTCTTATGTGACAAAGATTTGACAGCCGTCATCTAAGGCCCTCAGAGAACATATCAAAGGATCGTGCCTCTCCTACTACAGTTATTCTACAAAACTACGATACAAGGTTCCTGATGAAATGTGCAATCCGAATGATTTGCGGAAACCCCCGCGATGCTTCTTCTGTCCTTTTAGCTAACATGTTTTCTCTCCAGCTTTTCTGCGTAGAAAGATTCCCCCACAATCTTCACCAAAAAGCATAATGAGGCCCACTTACACGATTAGCAGTACCGTTAACTCAAAGACAATATGCAGCCGCAAGCCGCAGGATTCTTCATTCCGTTCTTGCATATAACGCTTTCAATATGAGGGCTTCTTTCGCTTATTAAAATGGTCAATCGAATGTTAGAGTCACACAAGAGACTGGCATGTGTTTAACTCTCCCAGTTTAGACCACAAGAAGACGGAGCCATCACCAGTACAATGGCCTTATCCGAAGACGTTCAGACTTGATCAAAGAAGCTTATATTCGAGTCAGTCATGAAGTCAAGAAATTTGACGGAGCCTTTCGTCCCGATGATAAGTTAATCAATCTGTACGGGTGCAACCCTGCAGATCTACTTGTCGGAGAGTATAACGAGCGAATTTTTCGCCAACTATAAGCTAAGCCTAAGGTGGGTCATCCGTGGTCTCATGACTATTGTCGCTATGTTATAAGCAAAGCCGATCCCATGCGACCAATCCGGTAGCTGCATCGTCTAGAACTCGTTTTAGAAGACATTATGAGTAATAGTAATAATCAAAATCATAATGTTGTCGAAATAAAAATTTTCTTGTCTGGTTGGGATGTGAAAGGTTTTCACATCCTGAGTATCGAATTCCCAGTGGCAACCTGACGTTCGACTAAATATCTTCCCTGTCATACCGAGAAACTAGCTTCAAACAATTTGTCAAATGACTTTTTCGGGCATCTATTTGATCATATCTTCTGCTTGTATATTCTTTGTAGCGTTCTGTTGCGATTGGGAGCGTACCAGTTAAATGTTAACATCGAGGCACTTAACCCCGTTGCTGCGATCCGGCCTTACTGAGCTACATGCCGTCCTTTCGCCCTTAACGCTGGGAGTAATATTTTGAAGAGTGAAGGGGGATTTTATTTGTTGACATTTTCTTGGGTTCTTTGAGCTCATTCTCTGCCCTTAGCTACCTGCGGCGTCAATGTGAAATTCTGTCAACAAGGTTCTCCAGTTCACCGATTCCGTTTTTAATGTCTTGATTGTCATTTTTAAGGAAATTTAGGACCTTTAAGATGGCGTTTATGTTTCTCGTAAGCCGTTTTTCTTCACTTTGGTCGACGACTTCTTCATAGTCAGCTCGTCCTAAGGCGACGTTTTCGGTACACTGTCAGCTAGAGGATCTGGTAGATGCTGAGCATTTTTTTACGCTTCACTCAAGGCCAATTGTGTTACTATCAGTCCTTGGGGAATGACAATAGGGGTTGATGGCTCCGGTCCCAAACACCTCCACTACACCTCTTATACTATTCTCTCCAGCGCCTTCAGCAGGAGAAGCCTGAACAGGAGTAGTGGTGTGGACAATCACCTTTGTCGCTAAAACGCTGTCAGCTCTTGGTAGGCTTGGATACTCCTTAAGGCGAAGTCCGCAACAGGTTTGGCCTGCGGGTGACCACGCTTGCCTCGATGGTCTGTTCATTTGTTCAACTATTGATCCAGTGGTCAAATGTTATACAACTGAAAAATGTTCTGAGGGCTTATCCCCAGCCTGATTGCTCGAGAGAAGCTTGCACGGGGTTGTGGCTCCCTCACTGGCCGGGGTGTGTAATCCAACCCTCAATTTATTCGTTGCTTCGGAGTAAATGGGTACTATCACGCGTCTGAGTAACAGGCAACAACAAAGGCAAACGTTGCCTGCTCCATGTTCCGCATGCAAAGAAGATACGGCAGGTATGGAAGAATCGTTTTGACTGCCAGGATATTGATTTTATTGGAAAGATAAATTTTTACCATTTTCAGTTTAAGATATGCCCAATTCTCGACCCCACTAACCAAGACTACTCTTGAGGTTGTATCTCATGAAGAATGCAGCACATCTTTTCTTCCAAATTGGCAAATGTTTCGGACTTGTTGGTGTGGAGTAATTTGACTTATCCCCACAAGGGACAGTCTAACTGCGTTAAATCACAAGATCTTTCTGGCCAGTTCACAAGTCCAAAACGAGAAATTATGCGCTCGTCAAATGCTTCTTTAAATAACTCGATGGTTGTAGACCTCTAGCTGCAAGAGGCTGTATGGCATGTCGTGCCAGCTTGTTGTCACTAGAGGTTCCCTATGTTACTAAAAGTCAATTCTGGAACGAAAAAGTCATGGATCCAAATTGGGCACCACTGACTGGAATGTTGTTCCTGACAGCATTCCTGAAAACATATAGACCAATTTCAGAAGTTTTAGGTCGATCAATTTTTCCATTCTCACTTACAACATTGTAAGTGATTTATACCCTTGCTAAGGTAACTCAGCGAAGACTCATGGGTGCGGAAGTTCTGATCAAATTTGTCGAATAACTCGAAAGTGAATTAATATTGAGAAAGGTGGAAGGAGCTCAAGCTGGTTTCGAACACACTCGGACACGTTTCGGACGCGTGTTCGAAACCAGCTTGAGCTCTTTCCACTTTTCTCAATATATAGACCAATGATTCCACCAGCTCAAAAAGCACACCAAACAGTGACTTTCTCCGCACTTAACAGTGCCTCAACCACTTTCTTTGGTAGCTCATCATTCATGCGGTAGTTTTGTTTAATGGCGTAACCAGAACCCGAAATGAGCCTCATTGGAACACAAAATATTCTTAAGAAATTCAGGCTATCCAAAAATTTGTTCTTTGGCCCATTAATGAAATCTACGACGTACCCAGTGATCATTAGGCTTCAATTCTTGCACCAGTTGGATTCAGTAAGCCCGTAAATCAAGATTCTTCGATAAAATCTTCCATTATGTGGATGGGCAAAGGTTTAATTATTGGGCACGATTTCGAATGGACTCACTTGTATGTTCATCGATACTACGTTCATCAGCTGCTATAGGATCTTCATCACGCACTATAACACGTCTGGATGGATGCGTATTATCAATGAAAGTAAACGTGGTGGAGGTACGATTCATGGTTAGTCGTATTAAATATACGAGAATTATGACAGGTAAAATTGACAGGGTGCGCGATTGCCTCAAACAGAACCATTTTTCTTTCCAAGTGAATCTGCCATATTTGCGGACGTTGCTTAGACACTTTCAACTCAAACTAACCGTAAAACTGTCACATCATACATACCATTAAAAAGTGTTGTCAACTTGAAGTTCTATACCTTTAAATAAAAACCCTTTATTTAAATTAGGAAATGTTAAATGAGTAAGACTATGTTTATAAGTTAGAGGGTAGATGATAAGTTGTTAGAGTGTACCCTCAATGCCAAAAAGGCTGAAAATTCTTGTGTGAATATTGCTTAAAAGCGTTTTAGCAACTTATCATACTTACACTGGGCTTGAAGGACTAATCTCAGAAAAAAAATCTTATGCACAGAGTCTGTTTGTTTGTGATTAACTCTCATGTAGAAGTTCCGAAACCCACTCAATCAACCAATAAATCAAGGCAATTATGAGTGAAGACCTTTAAAGGATAAGATAAATTCAGCTGCGCATGCACGGAGATACCTAGTTGGCGTAAAATACAAAGATATAATAAAAACAAAAGTTTGCTCAAATGTAAAATTCTAAAAAATGTCCTTAATAAGCTGTTTACTAGTGTTCCAACCACTTATAGGCTCTTGTCACCTTACTATGGTACTGCAGTTAATTAACTGGGAGTTCCCAAACTTTGAGGATAGGGGTTTTTTCGGCCAGATTCCCAGAAAGAAACCACATATTAGAAACATTTTTTGTAGGCCCCTTTTGGTTCACTGTTTGGATTTGCTGGAGAGTATGTACACAGTCACCATTGTTATAGGGGTCCGGCATTTTCGCAGATCAAAGCTCAGTTGTTATTTTTGGGTCAGATGCTATGCAAAGAGTATGGCGCAAAGCTAATGAAGTAAAAAAAATGTAAAACTTGAAAACGAATTGGGACAGGATAGCTGACTTGTTTTTTAGCGTGACAATGATCCGATACAGGTCTCTCTGAAAATAAAGGGGTAGCGGCTATGTAATGCACCTAGCAACTGAACACAACTCCTGTCTCCAGATCTGTAACCGATAGAGCATTTATAGGATCGGAACTTAACCAAAGAGTACAGGCAAGACTACAAACTGAACTGGAAGACTGCTTCACTGGAAGAGTTGGCAAGTATTCTTAATGAAGTTGCGCAAATTGTGGTGGAATCAAAACGCGATTGTTTAAAGTGAAGATGAACTCATTCGAACTTCCATCATTGTTGTTCTCTGAGTCATATAATATTTAGCAGTATAACTTATTTTAGTCTGGAAGAGCACTAAGCGTGAAAGTTAGGATATGTTTCCAGACCATTTCTGCCCAGTGTAGCTGTTATTGGAAAAAAATAATTATTATTGGAAGTGTGTGGTGTTTGTTAATACAAAAATTATTAGAGTCTAATTTAGAAACTATTGATACAATTAATCAGATAGGTATGTACCAAATTATTTTAACCCAGAGATCTGAGGCTCATTCTCGTTGACATAATGCGTCACTATTTTTTGGAATTGACAGAAGCTGGAAATACAAAGTGCATTGTTTAAAATTCGAAAGAAAAGTTCACTAATATTTTTCGTTCCATGACTCAGTCGAATAGAAAATCGAAACAGATCCATGAATTCTCTTCAGAATGCTAGAACTTACCAATAGTTTGGTGAATATTTTCTGATGAATAATGTCATATATTTATATATTGCCATAATATTTGAACAACTGAATTCTAATGCATATAAAACGCTACACGAACTTGAAAAAGCTTCAGTTTCATCTCACAGCTCTTTTGGAAACATTTTCAAAAAATAATAAATCTTGCACGATGTTATTGTTGAAAATGGTATTGGTGATTGTTCTTGCAATTTTATCAGTCGCTCATGCACAAGAAGTAAATGTGACCGAGACCATCAATAGTCAAAATGGAACAACAGAAGAAACAGTACAGTCTCCGAGCGCCAACGAAACCATTAATAGTCAAAATGAAACAAAAGTTGAAACGAGTGCTAACGAAACCACCAGTATTCAAAATGAAACGACAGTTGAGACAGTGACACCAAATAATTTAAACAATTCAAATGCTGAAGTGGAAACTACGACCGTCAAAACAGTGAATAATGCTAGTGGAAACGATGATTGTTTCATTGATTACATATTCAAATTTTTCTGTGGCGATACCAATCCAAAACCCGTGAATGAAGAACCAAGCAACTGGTTTTCTTGGCTATTTAACTTATTCTGAAATAATTCTTAGTGAAAGTGCTAATTATCTGCATGTCAAAATGTTAAAATGTGAAAAATTTGAATTTTATTAAAGAGAATATCAGAACCTCAAAGAATCGAGTAAAAATTCTATAGACTTAACATGAATTCATCAGTGAATCATCAGTTGTATATATAAACCTTATTCTGCACCTGTGTAAACATGGAATTTTCATCTTAGCTAAACATTTTCTAGCTGTTGAATTTCCACATGTATCAATCCGCTTGGGATTGAAACATAAAAAGACGAAAACCCAATCGTTGCAACTAGAACAGTGTCTGGGTCTTTTTCCCGAACTATAGAGAACGCCTAGTCAAAATTTTTATCTGTGGGCACAGCTTACAAATAGCGTGAATACTGCTGAGGAGACTTCTCAGAGACAGAGATAGAGAAAACAAAAGTAGATTTACATTTGTATTACGTTTTTACACAAATTGCTTTGCTTGTATTCTTGTTTTATGCAGTGATGAGAGAGAAATGAGAAAAAATTCACGCATCCGAATCAAATTCCTTGCTCTTTTGTTGAATTACCTTGGAGCGGAAGTTTCCTTGTAGTATGCTTGCTATTTCATGATTACAATATGACGCTAGTCATATTGTAATCTCTTTGAGAGCCTCAAAACGCATTTCATTCCCCATATAGGATGAAAGTTATCCTGACTGAAACTTTGTTGTGATTTCAAAGGCAAGAAAATAGTTTTCAGCGCAAACCAGGTCGCAAATCAGGAGACCTTGCTTAAATTTACGCCTCTGCTTAAGATCGGTTTGGTATATCCAAGGAGGACAGTGTGGGACTCATAAATACATCTATATAGTACATAAAGCGTTTCAAAAAATTTGTTAAGGTCTTTTCATACTTTTGAATGAATGGAAAATTTGCAACTATTTGATATTTATATTTGACAACTATATTTTGATCAGTTGAAAAATTATCAAAGGATTTTTATTTAAAAAATTTACCTTTCTATCTATCTACCTTTGTTTCTGGGGGATAAGTTTGAACGAGTGAAAAATGACATTTTTATCTTTAGAAAAGGGTTGTTCGAAGACAACAAAAAAATTATTTTTTATTAGTTACTAGGACTCCATATATTATAATAAGTATCTTGTCAACCCACTATTCGCCTGATTTACGATCACACTTTCGATACCTCCAAGATACTTTTTTTTTTGAGTTTTTCAACGTCTGAATTGATTCTGGATGCTTGCTAACCACATTAAGCCTAACGATGGACCAAATATTACACATCAGTTGAAAGTTAGGGCTTTACGGGGGCCAAACTAAAACGCCGATATTCTTTTCGAATAAATACCTTTATAGAATAATAATAAAAATATACGTAATAAAAATAAACAAATATGGATTCTTAGAATAAATTTTGAATAAATTTCTTATAAACATCGAAGCGTAAACTTGAACGAGATTTAATTTTGAATAAATGAAGCATATTCAAGCACGCTTATCATCAGGAAAATATATTCACACCACAACTCCTTCAGATTTCGGTGGGAACCTTCGAAGGCATTACAGCTGCGCAAGGATTTTCTGTTGCCTTAAACGAAATTTAAATTACGATTTATCTGAAAATAAAAAATAATGCATCCCACACCTCCTGAGTTTGATGATCGAGAGACTATTCTACGCGTTTCTAACGGACTCTTAACGTAAGGGTTGGTTCCGGGATAGGGTTTTCTTCTTCTCTCGAATTTCAACATACTAGTTAAAAATACTAGTTTAATGCTGGCCTTATACTCTCGATAAGATACCCCAAGACAAGCTAAGCACGAAAATGTACAAGCTCGACGAACTCCTGCACATCCATGCTCCTTATTGTCCATAGGAAGGCAGAGCGCTGACTGTGTGAGATTGTAGGATCATTGTCACAGATATCGAATGCTATGTAATGGGGGTCACTGGCGTAGTAGTTCTCTTACACTCTCCAATTGCTTGTTTTTGAGAAGAGGAACTTTAACCTACCTCCGGGAACTGACACCAGTGTTCATGACCACCAGCCCCATTTCTGAGGAGCGTTTCTCCTTCGGTCTGGCTGGGACATACCTTATTCAAACGCTATAGCATCAACATTTCCTTGGACAAAAAAATCATCTTTCGTGTTCGAGACAACGACAAAATTTTTTATTTTTTATTAAGATAAATTTTACCTCAACGTTCATCGGTAAGCAGGAAAAGGATGGCTTTCATATTCCCCGCCAACTGCTTGACATGGGTTGTAATTTCATCTGCAAGATGCAGGTCATTGCAGCGCTGCTTTCACTTTTGCTAAGACCTCTTTGAAGACCCGGCACTTTTCTATTTTTGGAATGTGTTTCAGGTTATCAGGTGTGAGGTAACATTTCATGCAGATTATACAAGGCGTCTTTTCGTTGCAGCACCTAAAGCACAATGAACTTCTTTATGTACCTAAGCCCCTTACTTAGGCATTCAAAGCAGCGGCGAGGAACTTCTTTGCGCCATGTCCACCAACTGTACTTTCACGACGAAAACTACCAACCATTGGATTTTCAATTTACCCATGCTAAGAAGTTTTTCGGTGTATTTCTTAGTCAACTCGACAATGTGTGTTCCTATACTAATATCGGAGGTTAGGTCTATTTTAATTTTATGTAACTCAGTGAAAATTTTTGAAGGACTCTTCGCCCTCAATTACGTGCGTAACGCCTACAATGTCCCTAATTTCAAGGGCCTCTAATTTCATTGGTTAATGGGCCTAATTTTGTTGGTCCATGTCCCTTATTTTATTTCTTCAATTTAGGCCACCATTTCTCCTTCCTCATGGAAGGCAGCCATCCCAGCTGCGTCAAGGAATGAGCCATTATTTGTTGTCTCAAGTCCAAACTTTACAAGGCTGACACCGTATTGGGTGAGACGAAGTGTTCTAATGTCAGTTGGAGTACCATCGGCTTTCACAGCTCCTCTGATTGCCTGCAAAACGTCCTCATAAATTTTACTATCCGTCAGTTTGACTAACAGCGCAAGAATAACGGCTTTTTGGCATAGATTACTTAGCGATTCTTGTTCCTTGCTCCGAGTTACGTTGCCTGTATCCTATATCAGCAAGGAGCTTACCATCAGTCGACTATACGAAGGGGAGCATCTTGGATGCCTTCCTTGAGGCCTTGGTTGAATGTTCGCTGTTATGTCCTTCCCCTTTTGTCTCGGTTCCTTTGGATTAAGCTGCTGGCACATCTGGTAGTGCTATGACCGGGAATCACTTGTGTTTCAAGACCTGAGCGTTTCGCTGTTTCTTCTTTTCTTTCTTTGGACATTGAAGCCAACTTTGAAACTCTTTACTATGTTGCCTGTTCTTCCCTACACAGGTTCTTGCTAGTGACGTTCCGGCATAATAGAATTATGTGTAATTATGTGGACTTTTCCTGTTTCCATTGAATTCTGGACGATTCTCTGATGGCATCAATGTCATAGGAAGCATTGCATCACCTGATTCTTGGAATATCACCAAGAATCTCATAACTCACTCATCTCATAACTCACTCATCACTTATAATTTCTTTGTCAGGAATATGTCGTTCGTACTTTTCTTTATTTCCTTATGTCTCACATTGCGTAAGATGGCGTTACGCAAAGCGTTGGGGCATTATTTATTCCATATAAAAAAATTTGTAATTCAAAATCGATTTGGAAAGACATACTTTTATGGTGCGCTTATCTAATTTACTTAGTAAATTAAAACAAATTTACTAAATTTAATTAAATTTATTAAAGGAAATAAATTTAAAGTGAATTAAATTTATTTGAAAACATTTTTTCTTGCTTGTTATACATAAATTGACATCACATTTCAAACATTAGATCCTAGAATATGAATTTATATTCTTTGGGCGTAAATTGGTACTTGGACAAATGCCCAAAAGAGCATTTAATGATACTAGACGGGAAGAGCTCGATCGTGCTTTCACTTGTTTTACTGGTGCTTGGTCTATTTCTTTTCAACAGAAAATTTAAAAAAACACATAAGCGACATCCGACTTGAAGATCACAAGCTGCTTCACTTTCATATTATTTACATTTTTTGATACCATTCGATAATAAACCCAAGCAATGATGATGCGAATGTTGATCAGGTAATAAAAAATTTGAAGATAGGAATTTTTCTTCCTCGTACCCATTCTCGTTCAAATGTACCCCGCCCATGTCATGGTTGTACACATAAACGATATGATGACTTCATATTTCTATGTCCTTCTATTCAACACTCGACCAGCGTCGAAGACTGTTTAGGGGCGCTGGCCCAAAGAATAAAAGAATCAGAGGGAAAGGCTTGCTTTCAAACCACTTAAGGGCAGTATATGGTTTTTGTTTCAGCTGCAAAATCAAAGGATCGTTTTTTTTTTCTTATAAAAAATTTTTCATTTGTGAATTAGCACTCTGGCAGGCGGTTTGATCAAACTGCTCCTACCGTGAGATTCTCCTGGCTCTTCAAGGCGCATGCCATTTCATACGGGAAGAACCACTTTTCGGTATGAATTTTAAATTTTTTATCAACTGGTAGTTATTCACAAAGATGCATAACAATTTCGTCCTTTACACCGAAATCGGTTATGGTAACTTCTTTGATTAGCCGATTTTGACTCACAATGTAACTGATGTGAGCCTGCAGAACTACAACATGAAAACATTTTCATGCTCTATTTGTGGGGTTGGTTCTTAATTTACTGCACCATATCTTTTAAACTCTTGCAGACTATAAGAACTTCTTCCGCAAAATTGTGCTCTTCCGAAAGAAATTTGTTGCGATTTTTTCTAACTTTCTCGAAAAGTGGTCGAACTTTAAAAAGTTTGTCCCCTGAGAGATGGCTCCGGTCTTTCATTCGATTGATTATTCTGTCCAACGAGATGAAGATTCGATTTTATTCTGTCGAACGTTTTTCAATGGCATAGCGTCGGCGATGATGGGATACCTAGTGGTGAAAGCCCAATACATCTTGTAACTAGACATCATAATGATACAACTAAGGACCTATATCTCCATTACATTGGTCGGGAAAGAGGTGTCAATATCTTTTAACACTGCATAACACTTTCAACACACACACTGCAGTGTTATATCGTCTTGTATGAAGTGACGAAAGTATTGGAGATAACTCCTCTTCGTCACAGGAATTCCTCTCCACAGGATCGGAGGAAGATTCGGCATCGATATTGCCAATATTTACTTTCCGCCAATTTATCTCCCTCTTTGGTTCTTGTGAAGGGCCTGGGCCGTCCTCGTCCCGTATCTTCAGTTCACTTCTGTAACAAAGATGTTGTTGAAATTATAAGATTTGCAAACTGAAAAGTATGTTTTGAGTTACGACCTGCTTCAAGTTTTTACAGTCGGAAATCTTCCGAAGACATTCTTGTGAATTTTCTAAATTAGCCCGAAGGCTCTGCAACCATTTTTAGTAGCTGGTTTTCTGTTATTTGGCATATATTTATACATATTATGTTTTATGTTACATTGGTAGTTAGGCGCTTGCCTTTTTCTGTTTCGATGTGTAGTAATCATCGACCATCTTCTTTTTTGCTTTTTTAAGGATTTTCTTTAAGAAACGTGTATAGTAAATACACCGCAGTTAACTCGAGGGAGTCCATTTTTCCAAGTGAAACTAGCGAAATTCAAATGAAAGCGACACTTACTGGAAATTTTCGGCGAGCATTAGTGAGAGCAAACAGATGAAAATCAAAGTCCAGCAAATACGAGGTCTTTGAGAAAAGTATCCCAAATTTTATTTTTTTTTTCAAAAGTTATTTATTCGTCAATATCTATTTTGCCCCCTTCAAAGTAACCATCATCAGATATGATACACTTGTGCAAACTTTTTCCAATCTTCGAAGCACTTCAAAAAGTCATTTTTCAATATCGACAGCCCCTCCTTCAAAGAGAAGCCTTCTCCTCAACTGTGGCGTAATCTATTAGCCTCATTAGTTTCGGTAACAAGAAAAAAGTCTCAGAATTGTGATCGGCAGTGCCATTAGCGTTTTTTTTTTAAATTCAGCACAAGCAAAGATGTCTGAGCTAAATCCAGGCGTTTTTGGTGGATTGCTTCGCGCAAACTGCGCATTAATTTCAAGCCGTTCTACCCTGTGGAAAGAACACATGATGTACCACCTCCCTGTGATCGACGAAAATCTTCACATTAAATGGAATTTCGCGTTGATTTCAGGCTTTGCTGGTTCGGCCTGGTTGGGCATCTTCCACGGGAATGATGGAGCTTTGATTTCCATGTACAACCATAAAGCCATGTTTTGTCACCATTTTGTCATCATTTGTCACTTATGACCCTATGAAGCGACCCTTGGGTCATCACTGATAGAATTCAACAGCTTCTCCTTGAAATTGAGCAATTTTCGAATAAATTTCGTGGCAACTCGTCTCGAGCCCAAATTATTGGTAAAAATAGAATGGCACGAGCAAACCCTAATGTATTCCTTTATGTCTTCGGCAGCTTCTTTAACGGAGATTCGCCACTGGACCTGTTACTATTTTGTTCACTTTATCAATGTTTTCGTCTCTTGTTGATTTGCTCAGAGTTCCAGCCAGCTATTCATCGCTAAGATATTTTCGGCCCTCAAAGAACTTTTGTACCACCGAAAAACGTGAATAGTAATTTAAATTGTTTTGGTCCAAGATACCTGCACCATATGCCACCGTCAACTCTTGGACTGCGTCCGCTCACTGAAAGTTGTTCTCCCCACAAAAAGTGATACAGATCCTCTCATCCATTTTTTGGAATAGGCAAAAATCAAAGAGAAGCCAGAACACGTCCAAGCAAAATAGCTGTCAAAAATTAACTGAATATTCAAAATGGCCAAACTTTGCAGCGTTAGTGAGAGACATGAGTACCCACATAATGGTACAAAATATCGAAAATCGAATAAACGTAGCTTGCGGAAATTTAAAATTCGTGACATTTTTTGAATAGATCTCATAGGGGTCGTAGGGATAAGGCTTGACTGTGGTAGGGGTCACCGATACATCTTACTAACTGATTTCAGCGTATTTTTAGTTTGTACATATTTGCGTTTTAAGTTCCTTAAATCTGATGAAGTAGGCACAGACTTTTAATTCTTCTTTCGTTCAAAATGGATTCGTGAAAGTAGAATTTTGTAATGGAACTGCTATTGATTCGAAAGTGCATCGCAAGTGATGAGAGTAATAATTATCAGAGTTTCTTAACGAAGCGTTGAACAATCGCCATCTTTTTATTTATTTCTTTTTAATAAATTTATGTTCAGTATTCATTTTAGTTGGGTTATGCACAAGCAAAATGGAAAATCTGCACAGGGAAAATGCTGCTGAGTCCGAAAAAGTAGCTGTAATAAACTGATCGTAATCAACCGCGCGAGATCCTTAGGTTTTCCAGAGTTGACTATAGAAATCATTTTCTCTATTTTCAAATTGTCGTTTGGGCGAATCTGATAACGGACAATAGAATTTCTTGTTGAAATATGAAGTGATGTCTTCGAAACGTTAAAGCGAATCTATTGAGGACACGCTGTTTTTTTTATTTTTGACGGATGGACGATTCTCTGATATTTGTATTTAAGAGTTTGAGTTTCAATATTTTCGTAACAAATTATCAAAATCTTCTCCGCCTGCTCACAATGCCTGAATCCGTGTATTTTTTTCATGACAATCAGTGCATTCTAGTTATGAGAATCATGTACTATGTCCCAAGACGTGATCGGGTCGATGTTCTCTATTTCACTTCTTAACATTGTTATAAAAATTAAACTTTAATATCATAGTTCGAAGGAAGTCACTCCAGTATTGTTCATTCCCGACTGAAAGAATTCCTTTCTTTCTGTATTCCTCCTGATGCTGCGCTGATCCTAAATAGCACGATTCAACACATTTATAATAATTAACCGGTATACGAGATAATGAAAACCCATTCTGTTGTGTGATTCCGAGAAATCAGAAAGCCCTCAAGGATCTGCTGGTTGTTCTGTTCTGCTTTGGTCTTGAAAGCATTTCATCGATAGTCGGTGTGATCTGAAAATCCTTGGAATGGGAAGGGTCTGTGGCCAACCACATATTTTCTTTGGCACAATCTTGTCTTGCGTACATATGACACAATACTTTGGTCATGTGAGCCACAAGCCATCGGCAAAAACACAACCTTAGCCTTTTCAGTTCGCAGCATTGGACGATCCAAAGTGGTCAAAGTTGGAGCTGCAGACGCGCATTATTAAGGAGAATACACCTCGAACCCAGCTCGAGCCCATTATGGAACCTACCACAGAATGGACCACGATAAGGAATTTCCTCTTGGCCTACTCGCATGAGCCTGGATATTTTTGTTGCTCGGCACGATATGTGTCTTGATGCTTTGTAGTTGCTGAAGATTGTGCCTGGACCGGAGCAGAGCCGAGCGGAGCAACCACTTCAGACATGGTCTAGACCTTGGGGTCGTTCGTAAGAAGCCCACACCGCATGCACCACGAACCGCTTGCGCAATTGTTTGAAAAAGAAATGAAATGTTTGTCTGTTTGGTTTTTATTTCATATGCGAAACGTCTTTCTTCTTGCATTTAATATTCGCCTCGTCCCTGCGTTCCTTGCGACTGTGGTGCTGGCTGCCAAGCTGGGGATCTCGATTCGTATTTATTTCATGAAAAACTTTATGTTCATATATTTAAGCTGGAAATGGTACTTTGTGGGCACGTCACCATGATGTCTCTCCAGAATATTCTCACGGTCCAAGTTCTAGGCACTGACTGTGGACTCAGATGATTTTCGATTGCACATACGTTAACCCTTCACGGTAATGAGATGTGGCACGTCTAAATAAAGAATTTGGCACGCAGGCGGAATTTGAAAAATAAGTTTATGTTGTTATATGAGAGCGTTTTGAATTCGCGAGGGTTTTCGAGCTTGTCTTAGATCTTAAACTTTTACAACCGATAAACGAACTATTCGATAATTTGGTGGCAAATTGCGGGCGCTTCAGTAGCAGCAAAATGGGCGGTACCATGAGGTCAAAGCCGCATTTCGCATGCAGGAAAACAGTGGAAGACACGTTAAGCTCTTCATAAAAAGACATAAAGTATCCAGGAAGCTTCTCGAATGGGTTAAGGAAGGAATTCCTTGGCCCGTTCAATGTACTATAGAAAGCAGGTTCCATCTTGAAGATGCCTCAAGTAAAGTTGTCTACATTGTAGGTGCCGCAATGTAGAGTTGAACTGAAAGAAGAGGAATGGTAAAACATTTTTACGTAGTGTGTGCTGCAGTACGTGTACCATATATCAGAAGTCATCAGGCGAGAATACCTCATCGTGCCGAACCAGGCTTGGTTGGATGCAGCGGAACGATGGCCAGGAAGAAGGGAGCGCAGCACAGATTTATTGATGTTTTGCTGTGTTGCAGCTTCTCAGCAAGGCTCGGGATTCGTTCGGAATGCGGCCCGTTTCTTGCCCTTCCACGGCATTCCTTGGGTGATTATCCGTGCAGAGACATTTTATAGATATAATCGATCAGTTTAATTGGCGTCTTGAAATTACATTGGACTCTGCACGTTTTGCCAATTTATTTGCAATGTTTGTGAAAGGTTTTCACCGCACATTCGTTGATGTTTTGGTAACATATGATTCCACGTACCACTCAACTGAAGCTTTAGATTGGAAAGCATGTTTGTTTCAGATCTGTTTGTCTGCCTCCACCCAATGTACTCGCCACAATATGAATAATTTTTATAAGTTTATACTAATTTATGTGCACTCTTTATACAATATTTTGACATGAATTTAATCGTCTTCAAGAACATAAAATAAAAATTTTCCCGCGTTGTTTTCTTTCCCTGCAATGTAGGCCAACAACAAACGATAAGGAAGTCTGCTGGCGAATGGACAACAAGATCGCAACATTTACTTTTTTATCATAACTAACCTTGGCCTCCGGATCTGAACCTAATTTTAGATGACCACAATGAAACCTATTAATTTTAATTGAGATAATACCACATACGACTGGCAGAAAAGAATTATATCAGCTGGCAATTTCCCGTTAAGAAAGTATATTCTACTACGATAAGGAAAATGATGAATGGATGAATCTACTACATTCATTCTTCCTGAAATTCCCTTGAAATCTCATAAAAGACACTCCTCTCTCCGAAAAGCGAGAAAGTGGGTGACCAAATCACGATAAAGTCTTATAGCGATGTAGAACTTGGTTTTATCATACAAATGCAGAAATAAGAAAACCGGAAAATTTATGTTCTAGTATTTCTTATCAATTATACATTATGGAGTATGTAGTTTTCTGCGAAATAAAGGTCCCATAGACTGTTATTGTAGTTTAAAGAGTATCTAATTTTTCTTGTTTTGATTCAAGACCACTTAAATAGTGCGAAATTTACTATCTTAAACCATTTCTCTTAAACCACAAATAGGAAATAGACCTCCTGCATTCAAATTTTTGTTCTCATGGCATATGAGTGTTGTGTTAGTAATGTTTCAAGCCTCAACAACCATTCCAGATCGAGTCCACTTGAGGGTTTGTTGCTTAACATGTGTTTTTTGGGAATAATGGAAAAATCTTAGGCTAATCCTAAATGCATTATCAGTTTAAAAACGCTCACATTGTCCCGTGAATCGTTATTGTGTAGGGTTATGTCCTATCAGTATCGAAATAACAGTCGGAAAATGGTGCTAGAATTATTTTTCACCATGTGTCGCACATGTTAAACGTCATTGTCAGTTAGTTTCGGAACGGAAAAGTCATTGATCATGGCTTTGTAGCAGCGTTATTGAAGATCTAACGGTGCTGGGGCAATCGCCTGTGATGGCTCATAACTCCAAATGTGACAGTTTTGTTTGTTTCAACAAGAAATGAGCCTCATCACTTAACAAAATTTTCTTATGAAATTGGGGATATGCGCAAATTTGTTCTTGGGCCCATTAAGCGAATCTGCAACACGCTCGGAAGTTGTTTGGCTTCAACTTCTGCACAAGTTGAACTTTATAGGCCCGCAAACTAAGATCCTTCCATAAAATCTTCCATACTGTGGATGGACTCAGGTTTAATTGTTCAGCACGATGTCAAATTGAGTCACTTGTATCTTTATCCATACTGCACTCTACAGCTACAATAGTTTTTTCATTACGCATAAGCTGACGTCTGGATCAACGCGGATTAACAGTGAGAGTAAACATGGTGCAGAAGCTATACATGGTTAATCGATTTTTGTAAACACTCTATACATTTTGTACACGTTGCTCGGGCGCCAACCTATTTATGGTAGAATTGCTAACTTTAAAACGCATGACAGCTTTTACACCATACGTATCATTAAAAAGTGCTACCAACCTAACGTTCTATACCTCTCAAAAATAACGTAAACCATCCCTATCATAACGGTGGAAATTTATTTTGTTGATGTAGTTGTGATTACAATTTTTATTTGCACTTAAAATATGTTAGGTTAAAATGTTAAAATGTTAGGTTAAATCTTACGTTATAAAAAAATAGAACCAAGACTAGAATTAAAATGTAATGATTTGTAATAAGATTTAGGTATTTAGTAATATTTTGATAAATAATATTAACCAAAATAAAAGAGAGACCAACTTTCAATCAATGTTTAGGTTGTTGGTTTTGATCAACTACATTTAAGAGACGAAAGAAAAGAAGAAAGAAGAACAATTGAATAAAAAAGAAATGAATGCAAGAAAATGTAATTAAGAAAGAAAAGAATTAAGCAAGAAAAGAAAAATTAAAACATAAAGAAGAAAAAAAAAGAAACTAAACGTAAGGTTTAAGAAAAAGTAAATGGAAGGAAAAGCGAAGACAAGAAAAATAGACACTTGGTAAGCCGTTTGTAGTGGTGGAAATAAAAGCAAATATGGATTATGAAGAGCTCAGGTTGGCGTGCATCACATTTCCCCACAACAAGTTTTGAGTAAAAGTGCAATCCATTCTGATCAGTAGGTGACGTAAAAACTTTTCGGAACTTGAATAGTGTCAGTTGGTGTTTGACTGGTTGCCGAAGTGTCTAGACTACACTAGAAGACACTTGGATGAATATTAATTTGTGTGATGAAAGGACGGGGATCGTTTCTGGCGGACACCATTATGTGATAATCCCGGAAACATAATCCAATTTCTTCGAATTCTACACCAAGTTAAAGATATAGTAAAATACAACGCTCAAGTGAAGTCCCGAAATTGAGCTGAAATAAAACCTCGTGTTGGAGGCGGCAGAGATGGTGAGAATCAACGCGGCAGGACTGAATTCATGTAAATTTACTATTTTTTTTTTAAATTATATGTTTACTTGTTTAGCTTCTTAACTACATTGCATGATTGGAACTTGTATTTTGTATTTGTAATTTGATGCATTTGTATTTTTTTATTAAATTTTTTATAAATTATAAATTGAAGCAGTGGAAGGATCAGAGCTTTCATGATGTCTTAAAAGCCCGCACGCCCGCGCGTTGAGCTATTCGGCTGCGATTATGCGACCTTTGTATTTTCAAATTTCCATATCTTTGCAACCTTACTCCTCATTCGCCGCAGGTGCGACTTATCGCTTGTTCCAAATATTATTATTTTTTCATGAGATTATATGTTTTGTTCAATATTATTTCACCACAACTTACCACCAATAACTCCTTCCCTATTCCTCTAATAATTTTCTGATTTCATTTTTCTCCCCATATTGGTTATGGTATATAACAGTTTTTGAAGGAAAGCGTATAACCAGAGATGAAAAGTCCTTATTCTTAGCTAAGCTTATATCGCAATCCTTTTATTTTTCTAATAAAGTCATAAATTTGCAAAGAATTCATTAGTTTGTAATTTTTATAGCCAATTCAAATTCCAAATCTTTCAAATTTTCAAATCAGGTAAAGATAGTAATATGGACCCTGTATTTAATATGAGCCCCATACATATCGTTGAAAGAAAGGTGCCCAGACTAGTGGCAACACTCGAAATCTATAATGACAGCTCAGGAGTTTCGATCTTTAGCGATTGGATTCACTTGATATCTGAATGTTTTGTGCTAAACATTGTTTTTGTTTTTCGGTGGGAAGTGAAGTTTAGGAATTTAATTCTCATTTGCTTGACTTTCTATTCACGGCGTCAATTTATAATTTATAGTTACTAATCAGCAGTACTTAAGGACAACAAAACTGTGATTGAGGTTACACTTTGCGCCAGAGACCAGCACAGATTACTTATTTTTCTCCAAATACAGTGACCGTTCTAATATGGGCCTCTAAGTGTTTTCGGTATATGAGCCACCAAATGAGAATGGCTCATATTATTTACATTACAAATTGCTTTCTTGGCATTACAGATGTCAAGAAAAGAGCTGAAAGCAAAGAAGGTTTTCAAAACGAGAATGCTATGGAGTCAAAGTAGTATGACGAATGCTATCTCGGCCGTTAGACATAATAAAATTGGACTACAACAAGCAGCAAAACAATTCAACGTACAACGTGCTTCTCTTCAGAGACTCGTTTGTAGAGATATATCGCCATCAAAAGCACTAGGACTTGCATTAGGACAATAGCCAACCATGGATGACGCACTTGAAAAGAAATTAGTTGAACATATTGTTATTTTAGAAAGTAAGTTCCACGGACTTACCAGGCAAGATGTTCGTCGTACTTTTTACGAGTACTCTGTCAAAAATGCAATACAGCATCCATTCACACAAGGACTAGCCGGTAGAGCGTGGTTAGATCATTTTATGAATGGTCATGGGGATGTTTTGTCATTGCTGAAATCCACAGCTACATGTTTTTCCAGAGCAAATAGATTCAGCGAGGAAGCTGTCCATGCATTTTTTGACCTTCTGGAGGCTGAGCTCAAGAAACACAGGTATCCTGCAGATACAGTGTTCAATGTCGATGAGACTGGAATTCCTGTTATTCAGTCGAACATTCCAGATGTCATTAGACTCAAAGGCAAATGACAAGTTGGCACATTAAGTTTAGCCAAAAAAGAGGATCTTTAGTGACTGTGGTATGTTGTATCTGTGCTGTGCGAACATTTGTTCCGCCACTTTTAATCTTCCCTCGAGAAAATATGACAGATGCTCTCCTGAAGAGTGATCCACCAGGTTCCATTGCCAGATGCCATCCATCTGGATGGATTCAGTCAAATTTATTCACTAAATGGCTCACGCAATTTATCCAAAAAACCAAATCAACAAAGGATGGTCAGAGATGGTCTAGATGGTCACAATACCCATATCAAAAATATTGAAGTTATCAACGTAACGCGAGCAAATCATGTGGCAATACTGAGCTTACCATCCCATACGTCGTATAAGCTTCAGTCCCTTGACAAAATCTTCCTTGGTGCTTTAAAATTCAACCAAGTGCAGCCCTTCGACAGTGGATGCTTGACAGGGGAAGACCTGTTGGGCCATATGACATTTGTGAGTTATTTAGGAGAGCGTATTTAATTTGCCAGACTGGATCAATAGCAACTGATGGACTTAAGTCTACGGGAATCTTTCCCTGGAACAGGAATATACTTACCGATACAGACTTTGCCCCTCAACTGACGATCACGTTGTCTTAGTAATATAAAAAAGGGAAGGGCAAAAATTGAATGAGGTTTGGGCACAATTTGTACTCCACAACATTCTGAAGTAAACTGTGCTAAAGCAGGTCTTTAGAGGCTATTCAAAATTCAGGCTCTGAGATTCAACCCATACAGCCAAGTGCAAAATATTTAGCGGAATCAAGGCCCTCTGGATGCACATCTCACCCTGTGAAAAATGTTGTCTCTCCAAAGGATATGAATTTTGTATTAATTTTCAATTTTCTTTCTAAGTTGATAAATGTTAATGTCAATAGACAAATTACAAAAGAGACATGTAACCAACTTATTACGCTATGCTTTGCTGTAAAAGGAATAGGTGAAGTTACATTTTTTCGAAGCTTATTATGAAAAAAAACGAAATGGAGGCTCATAATACCATCTTTCGCTATATAAATATATGCAGTATCTAAACTCAAAAATATCGAATCTATGCATTTTGAGATTTAATGAACTGAACATGAAATGAACTGTAATGATCCTTTTTGGCGAGGATGTTTTTTGTACTTTTTTTTTGGAATTTTCCATTCCTTACCTTTTGCTACAAGCCATGTTAGAAGGTTAAACGTTAAGTAGAAGATTTTATACAATTTTTAAATAGCAACACAAACCGACTATGAACACCAAGGTGGTTTTTTTGGCAAAAATACCTTGTTTTTCGAAAGTATTTCATTTTTGTTGATTAAGTTACCGACCTTGATCAAAATATTCATCAAATATTTACATCATATCCAAATATTACATGTTCACATCAACGTATAAAAACCCTCATTTTAACAATATTCAAGGAGGTGAGCCCAAATGTATCTGAAAATTTGTTAATTTTTCATGCAAATACCCCAAGATATCAAATTGTCCATCATCATCGTCCAAAAGGATAATCTGTAAATAACAGGAATCAAAAGCAGACAGTTCAATGAGAACTGGAGTCAGAAGTGGACATTAAACCGACAGAAAACTTTAATTTTTAGGTTAAAAAAAACGCCGCGGTTTACTTTTTCGAAATCTAAAATAGGTAAGGGTAGCGCCCGAGCGGAACCATTTCACAAGATGTTTGTGTGCGATGTACAGTAAGCGTCAAAAGAAACTAAACACCAACTTTTCATCTTTAAATCGTTACATTACAAAGCTATTATTGACTTGTTATAAAAAGTAATTTTAATGAGTTTACTACTAAACCATTTAGAGATTGATTGCTATTAAACATGAAATCAAAACAAGTGGCAACATTGCACAAATCTCACCAAAGTGGAAATGGATCAGATTTTACGCATCAAAAAAAGTAAGCAGTGGTAACACTTACTTCGCTTCTTTTATTATTTCGGGGAAGAACCTTAACTTTTGGTGACAAATTTGTGCTGTTCGCGTGCTTTACTTCACCAATAGTCGTTTTAAGTGCATTTGTTCTAATTAATATTAAAAATAAAGACGTAAAAGAAAATAGTTTCAGTCTGGGAAAGCAAACATCGCCTGATACTCGGAAAATTATAATGGACTTAAAAGAAAAAGGTAAATCCTTGCGTGAAGTTGGCGAAATCGTGGGCAGAAACCACCGCACAGTAAAAAAAATTGTTGATAAGTATGCCAAACATCATCTCGTTGAAGATTTACCGAGATCTGGACGCCCAAAGCGGCTTAGTGGTGAAGTTAGACCTGTAGTAAGAGAAGTAAGGGCGTATCCACCCTCAAGTGCAGTTAAATTGTCAGAAGACATAACGCAGGAAAACCAGTAAGTGCGAGTACAGTCAGGATAGCGCTTCATAAAAATGGTCTACATGTAAGAATACCACGGAAAAAGCCATACATATCCAAGGCGAATCAGATCATCCGTATGGACTTCGCTAAAAAATACAAAAAAGAGGCTCCATCTTTTTGGGAAAACGTATTATATACAGATGAGAGCAAATCCGAAATTTTCGGCGCGAAAAGGCCCCCAAAAATATGGCGTGCTTAGAATGAAGCCTTCCAAGAAAAGTGTGTTACCAACACTTTTAAGCACGGTGGCGATTCAGTTATGGTACAGGGGTGTAAACTGGCGGCAACTGGTGTTGGTAATCTTGTTTTTATTGACTCCACAATGGACAAAATGGATTATTTAGCCATTTTGAGAGAGAATGTTACCCCTAGCGTAGAAAAATTAGGCTTGTCTGGAAATTGCATCTTTCAACAGGACAACGATCCAAAGCATACGCCCGAAATTGTGAAAGAGTGGCTACTGTACCGGATTTCTAAGACACTTGATCATCCGCCGCAGTCCCCAGATCTTAACCCGATCGAACATCTGTGGGAACATCTTGACAGAAAAGTGAGACAAAGGGTCATTTCAAGCAAAGCCGACTTAAAGAAAGTTATAAAGGAAGAATGGAGCCAAATCTCTCCCGATGTTACAAAAAAACTTGTCGCGTCGATGCCTAGAAGACTAAATGAGGTGCTTAAGTCCAAAGGAAAACAAATGAAATATTGAAAAATTAAAAAAAATCGAATTTTCCTATTGAAGTTCTGTTATGTTTTGCTTGCTGTTTACTTTTTTTTGACGCGTGAAATTTGGTCTTTTTTTGATTAAAGTGAATTTATCTTTGTTTTGTATTATTTATGTTTAATGTTTATGTTGTGTTCATTTTTTATTAAATAATTCTTTAATTCCTTATACTTATTTTTGATTTTGTGTTATTTACTTTGTTTTAATAAAATTCTTAATACAAGTATCTAAGTTGTTTACTTTCTTTTGACGCTCACAGTATGTGTGTAGGTAAAAGCCGTTGAATTATCAAAGACGGAAAAGGAATGACAGATATGAACTCAAGTCTGGTTATTTCAGGTTTAAGAACTAAATCAAAAAATCTGAATAATGTTAACAAACAAACTAAAGAAACATTTTAGGCTTTTTGGTATCACTCGATTAATATTCAGAGTTTTTTCAGAGTTCACATTAGATATTTTTTTAAAATTCATAATCAGAAAAAGTTAATGTAATCCTTAAAATAAAAGTGACAACAGTTTTCTCTGTTTTCACACGGTAGCACCAATATCCCATCCTTAGATTATTGATTTACTTTTTCAAGATTTCCGCTTGTGAAGTTCCATTCAAGGATCATTGGAATTATGGTTGTGTCTTATGGCTATGTATCCTGTTTAAAGATGATTCATTACAACACAAACGTCCATAACAAGAACTCGAAAAACGCCTCGCTGGTTCGACCGTGGACCTTTAGATTAGTTCGCACTACCTCCTCGCCTTCATTTTTATCCGTGATCCTCGGCTCTTACTCGTCATCCTTGGTAATCATTAATTGCAATTGGTTTGATCTACGCGAGATTATGTGAGCAGAATTCTTCCTGCCGTTGACAATTTTCGAAGAAAAACTACGAAAGACAAACGGCCAAATGATTTGCTCCTTCATAAATAGTTTTACTTTTTGTGAATTTGCTAAGGAAACATTGTTGGATAATTTCCATTATTCAGAATGATATTGGCCCATTGAAATTTATTGGCATTCAGAACATTTAAATAGAACTCCTGATTGTGGGGCATCACATTCAACAATGGAGGCCCTTCAGGTCGCGGAGCTGCATCCAATTGCATTGCACGAGCCTGGCACTCATTTTAGCCGAATTCGATCTGATTACAAGGAATTTCGTAGGTGGCCCAAATTTGAATGCAATCTTGCAAGCAGCAACATGGAATTCCGCCGAGCCTGCACGGAGCGTCCTCCACGCCTTGATGATCCAGCTCGGCGCAACCTCTCAAATTATAGTTTTGTCTGCGGTGTGTTCTTGTTGATAAAGTAAGATCATGTGTTCACTGTGTCCAGCATATACAATTCGATTCGCAAACATGTTGGCGGTATGTTATAGGTTTCCTGTTTCTTTGGTATTTCGTATCTGAAATGGCACCCGTTCAAAGCTGAACTTCCTAATCCCATCCTTAGCCGTCGCTGCTCCAGATAAATATTTACGCAGATTTACACGCCACCCGACCATCTCGGGCATTCTTGGGATTTGCTGTCGGGAAATTAACCCATTCATGATTGTTTTTCCAAGGGCTTCTATTTATTTGCACATGCCAAACGGATCAGTGAAATACTTCAAGGGCTTCGCTCGCCATCCTTATCTTGCCTGCCCCCGTTGCGCGTAGCATGCAGTAACATAATGAGTGGCACTTCATAACAGAAAGTATTAGGTTACCACTTAAGATGGGAATTTAGTGACCATTTGAGCCCAAGTGCAGCGTATTAATAGACTTGTCGGTTAATTAGAGGTAATGCGAGACGATTTGCTCTGTATCAGCTGAAATGGGACTGAATGGAAAAGGGATGCTGCTAGTTTTCTATTGAAAATATTTTAAAACAACAAAAATCGTCATTTTTTCAGTAATCGATTCGAAATGGGACACATTTCAGTAATTATCTATTTTTTCCTAGATTCATTTGGAATGTCTCTATGTTAATGGACTTGAAAATTTCATGGGAACTTTTCCAGTTTTCCTTCGTTATTTTCAGTGTAATCCATCATAGTTTTGATTTTAAGTTGCAATAAATTGTATTCTAATAGTAAATAATTATATATGTATATTTCTTACATGATTGGCTTCTAATTTCGTCTGAGTTTCGTCAATCACAGAGTAAATTATGCTGGTAAGATATTAGATGACAAAGCTGGGTTTATTTTATAATATTTAAAATGTTATTACTCATAGTGACTTGTTTCGTTAACAGAAGCATCGATTATATACATATCAAGCTTAAAAACGCAATAAATTGAATTAAATATTTTCATATTTCAAGTGAAGCTTTTTTTGGGTTGGGGGGTGAAGGCATTTCACGCCCGGAGTGTGGGACTCCTAGGAGTGCATGCTGCCAGACTACCCACTAAACACCCCCTGTCAAGGGACCCTATCCTGGAACTGTTTGACACATTACTTCGGGCTAGGCCTCGTTTTACTACGCCCTAGGGCGACGTCAGCGTTGAGAAACCTCCCCCCAGCGGGAGGGTGCAGGATGGAGGAGGACTGCTGGAAAGGAGACCCCCCTAGACCCCGCGCCCAAGGTTATCCATGGTTCCTTTTTTTGCTGTAAGTATTGCCTGAAAGTAATGTGCCACCCAGGTCCATTTGCCGAAAGTTTTCAGCATTTCTCCGACCAGATTGTCTGGAGAAAGCTCTCCCATTACCTCCAACAAGTCCTGTTGCATCCTGTTCCACCTTCTACAGTTGAAGAAGATGTGACATGCCTCGTCCCTTTCCCCTGGGCAGAAAACGCAGTCTGGGGATCGTGACTTACCAATCTTGTGCACGTAAGCCTGAAAATACCCATGCCCGCTAAGAAGCTGGGAAAGGTAATAATCAGTCGCACCGTGCCTTCAATTTAGCCACGGTCCCACGTCCCCTATAAGGCGGGCAGTCCGGCGGCCATTAGAGTCGCCTTCCCAGGACTGTTGCCCCTCGAGTATTAGTGAGCCGTACAGTTGTACAGTAGCACTGACTGTACAGCACTCATGAAGAGTCGGCGTTTGCTCGGTGTGGGCCCACCGATGTTGCACATTAGTCGACTTAAAGCCGAAACGCCCATTGCGGCCTTTTTCGCCGTTGCCCTGATCTGTTCCGAAAAACTCATTTTCGAATCGATCAATAGTCCCAAATATTTTATTGCAAGTTTAGACTCAACAGTCGCATCTCCGATTGCAAAGGAATTACTGTGGGAATTCTTTTCTTCGTGAGAATGACCACCTCGGTTTTCTCTAGTGCCAAACTAAACCCGCGGGTGGTCATACACTCCCTCACTCGACGCATTAGCATTCCCAGTCTGCGCTGCGCATGTTCGACTGTGCGTCCGGCGACCAGTGCTGCTATATCATCTGCATACCCGACCAAGCGCGACTCATTTCTCCTCAATAGCCCGTCATATAAGGCGTTCCACAAGTCTGGTTCCAGTATGTAGCCTGCTTGTGCAGCTTTGGAGTGATATCCAACGAAACAGGATACTATACACAATGGGACTTTGCAAATCGAACATCAGTGACGCGATTATTGTCTAAGAAATGGAGAAATATCTTTTAGTAGTACTTTCTGAGTCGTTTTCTTGCTGTAGAATACGCTATGATAATTACATCGCTCATATTTCATCCACTTTTCATTATAATCAATCACTAGCTCCGCTTTCTTTCCTCTATTTCTATTACGTTGTCATTATGTACAGTACTTACTGCATAAACCTTCTTCTTATCTTGCCATTTCCTTAGCATAATTTTATTTTTAAACCTAAGAACGCATTCGCTTTTTCTAATAGGGGTTTGTGTCACTTCTGAGGGTACGCCAATCCTTTTTTTGCGTATGGTCCCAACCACGTCTGTCTCATGCATGCATTATTTTTCCATCAATGGAATGGTAGTATACCAATTGTCTAAATACACCCTGTATCCACAATCTAAAAGATCGCTACATAACTGTAGCACAATACGTGCAGAAATGTTAAATTCCATATAACGCTGGTCATATCCCAACTCACTCGCGAGCTAAACACAAAATTTTATTCTAAATCGACTTATTTTGACGGGATATTCGATACCACGTGGATACCACGATAATCGTCCTTTCCACATTAGAAGTGATTCGTCGGTAGAAATATTCATTTGCGGAACATGTAATGCATGACACTATTTTACTATATTTGTCTAAAACCGTTATGATTTTGATAAATTTTGTTCTTGGCCTTGTCTCACCGCGAAGTTGGTCATCTTCTAAGTGAAAGAATTTACAAAATAATTAAAAAACGATCAGCTGACATAGCAAACAAACGGCGTACGAATGGATTCCCTGTTTGAAAAGTACATTCGAAGAGTGGCCTTCTTTATGATTCCAAACAAGAACAAGAGAGCGATGAAACATTTAATTTCACCGTTATAAGTCGGATACCATTTCATCAACCTTGACCGTGGCTTTAGATTAGGGTTGCCGTGCAAAAATTCCTCAGCATATAAATTTATTTGCGTTAACATAATACTAATCCGCTTGTCATCAACAAATATTTTCATATAATAGTAACAGTTATTTTTGTATTGTCTTTGTCCTATTTTAGCTTGCCAGGATTCGTAGAAAATTGAAAAGGTTTTATGTTACCTCCTGTGATATTCCAGGTAGTATTTGTATCCAGATTTTCATTCTGAATTTGGCAATCCTCGGAGTCAGTATCTTCAGATATATTATCTGAAGTATCTTCAGTATCTTCAGATAGTGTGATTGGATTATCGGTGTTAGGTTCACTGTCTTTAACGCTAACATTTCCAGAAGACGATGAAAGTAGTCGTAAACGTCTTCGCTGCATTGAAGGTGAAACAATGACGTCGTCGCAGCTACAGTTGCTCATTTTGGGGATAAATTAAACTAAAACTAATAAAATAGCAATTTACACAACATTTCTGGACAACTTTATAATATTTACCCGCTTGAAATTCTTATGTTGCACGGTTCTTACTTGATAAGAACCGCTGACACTTGGTTAGATATGCACTGACACACACTTTTAGGGGTTTGATACAGCAAGATAAAGAGCAAAATCACTGAACGTTCAAACTTGCTGCACTGCTCACGAGTTAGCTGTCAGGAAGTCGCGAATTTTGTGAATGTATAGTAAATAGAACATGTGACAGAACCCTTATATTCTTTCAAAAATGCGGCAAACTCGGAAAGTTGATATTTCACTGCCTTCTGATTGATTTGTGCAAGGTTTGTAGACTATTGTAAACGGGAAGCACAATATGCTACAAAGTGTTGCCACACTCTTTGCTAGTGTAGCATATTGGTAGCACTGTGTGCTACCACAAAATGCCTTATACTCATAATTTCATCTGATTCAAAATTAGGAACTTCAATCGTCCGAATCAAGACATATCTTTATCATGCTTCCAATATACATAGGTCGGGCGTCTTCAGTTTAAAGATTTCATTCTATGAGCTGAAAGTTTTATTCTGGGACCCATGGTGAGAAGAAAAGAAAAAGACATGGCTTTAGCAACAATCGACATATGTGGTTTTGAGGCAACAACTGATTGCAAGTGATAAAAATTGGTGTGATAAGGCAGTGAAATTTATCAGTTCACACTTCCAGACCTAAAATATAACTAAAAACTAATCATAGATAGCAAAAGACCAAAATATTGAGCTGAGACTCATTCGGTTCATGCGTGTGCAGTGAATCACACATTTCAGAGTTTATTTCTTTACCTTATTTTTTAGAGGTTATTTCTTTTACTTTTCTAAGGTTTAGGTAGATCAACATGTACAGCGAGCAATACTGGATACATGATATTCGCAATCTATTTGATCTACTTACATTCTTCTTATTACAAGTAATTGTGTAGTGAAATCTTCATATTTTTTAACAATTGCCGCTTCCAAATGTAATTCAGCAAGAACATTGCAAGTATTTAGAGACGGCAACACAGCCGCCGTCCATTAACTCCATTTTTCAATGCATCCAGTTTTGCACGTGCTTGTAATATTTTGAATACATCCCAAAATATCCCAAAACGAATCGCCGTGTCGGAAAATGAGTTCGCCAGCGATCCGAATTCGAATCGTCTGCGAACAATATGTCACTTCGCAGACGAGACCATGGCGATTTATTAGTGAACTGCCCCGGCGATGTGTTTGTAATCCGACGTGGCGATTTGTTTTCGATGTGCCGCAGTACTTTAGATCGCTGTTGAAATTATTCGAAAAGGCGATACAAATTCATATCGTCGTCAATCGTTTTGTTTGCTGTTTGTTCTGAAATAAAAGTTTTCCAGGTTATTTTCTGAAAGTTAATGTTGCCTGAAAAACCCATTAAATAAAAAAATATTCAGAAAAAATAAAAAAACTGACTTAAAATGGCCCAAAACCGATGAAATAAAATTTGCGAAATCAGTTTCTCCGTTTTGTAACTTTGTTTGTAATAACTTAAAAATCAATCTTAAGTAAATTTGGGAAAACAAATTTGGAATTGATTCTTTAAAATTTGTTTTATCATATTTAGGACATTTAAAGGCGGTTTTTTTAAAAGTAAAGTCGCATTTAAAGTCGGTTGTAGGATTTGAGTCTGATGGGATGTTTATGTTGTTGAATTTAAACGTAATATAATGTGATGTGGTTAATGGGAGTGCTGATTTACGCTACGTGAGTAGCGTAAATTAACCCTTAGAATGGCTTAAATGCAGTGCCCTAGAAATTTTAACACTTCATTCAGTGCCGAATTATTTACTAAATATTTTGCAGCTCACTCAGCCAATTCGGAAACAATACTATTTTTAATTCTACTATCGACATTACTTTGAACAGTAAAAATATAAGCTGAAGGGACTGAAATATATGTTTTTCAGTCCCTACCACTTATATATATATGAAACGTTATCATACGTAATTTCAGCATAAGTATTACGGAATGTCGAATCGGAAGGAGTTTAAGAAGTGAACATGAAGTCAATAATAATGAATAATTCATATTATTTCAAGCTTCTTTTTGAACTGTTTTTCGCAAAATTGTCATCAATACGAACTGGCTTCCATGGTGGAATTGTATCTGAATTAAATAAGAAACATTTTTGATTTGAACACTTTTTAGAGAAAATTATTATAATTATTATCGGCTCGAGCTTTCATAAGTACTAGATTAGATTATTGTTTTTAAAAAGGAATCTATAAGATTCTTACAGACTCCACGTTAACAAAATAGGAATACAAACAGGCTGTTAAGTAAGTCTTTTCTTCATGAAAGAAATTGAATTGTAGAATTAATTCTGTTTATATAATGTCACAGGGAATCTCCATCGAAACATGGAAAATACAATCAAGCTTATGGAAAACAAATCATGTCTTGTGCTTCTTAATAAAAACAGGAAAAGGAAAACTGACGAGCCTTAAAAATCTGCAGTTTATCAATAAAATTGGGATACGGTAAAGTTCGGATAATTGCAATATGCATAAACGCGAAACCCGCTGACATTTACAGAAAATTCAAGCACAGCATATTTAGGAGTTCATAAAAATGATTTACAATATTCTACTAGTTTTGCGACCTGCCTATCCGTCAGTACGGCTTTCTGTCTATACACTCGTTTCCCATGTTTTCTCAGTAACTGCGGATGTAAACGAGTCGAAAGAGATGACTTCTTCTATGTAGAATATAAATAAGTCGAGTACACAGCCCAACGTTTCTGTCAGAGGGACTTTGATGATATGTAGTCCACCAATGGATAGCGCCAACGTGACGTCACTTCGAACGGTCACCATTTTCTTGCGGTGCTGCCAATATTAGTGAATGCATGAGATCTCAATGATATATATGCCACACAACAAAACCAGCTGTAATGCTTATTATTAATTTATTCAATATCCTAATCAGCATAACAGCTGTTCCTTTTGTTGTCCAATGTACACTTCATTACATGCACCTACAGTAGAGCACCGAGAATCCATGTATGCATATTGTGATTGATTTTACAATTGATATCAGCGACTTCCACATGTGGAAATTTCATACCTTCAACATGCAAAAATCATTCATATCGAATTATATAAAAAAATATTTATTTATGTGAATGAAATACACTTAGGATCACACTATCTAAAGTGTTAATGCAGCAAGATAAAAAAACACTTAACCAACCAATTTGCTGTAAAATATTGTAAAAAAGGGGGACAAAGCTCCATCATTTAAAAAGTATAATGTTTGTAGTTTACCTGGTGTTCCGACAGTTGGTGGAGAATCCGTGAATAGCGGAAAAATGCTCATAACGGTTCCGAATTCAAAGAGTGGTAAACTACCACTCTTTCGAAACCTCAAACTAAATTGTTGTGGTTTTTTTTAAACTCATCACCCAATTAACACATAACTGGCGCAGTCGCAAAACAAATCAAGTAGCCGAAAGGGATAAACCTTGGTTGCGTAAAAAATTAATCAAGAAGAACGCACAAATTATTACTTTCGATTGCGTAAATAACTTATCGTGAAAATGCTGCACAAGGTAATACGTGATCGCGAAAATAATCGCAAATTTCGCGATGCAAGTTAGAAATTTAAAACGACAGTGTGAGTCCGAAAACGGATAACCAAAAATGTCACGCAGAACTGACGAACAAATGATGAACAAAAATGTCACTAAGAAGACTGACAAGAGCAAACTGAAGACCGAAATACAATACTGCGTTACTGCGATGCGATTCTCCCTCGTCATCACGCAACGCATTCAATTTACAATGCACGCGATGCGGGGAACATTAATGTTCATATGACAAATGTCAAATTGGTGACGTTTTAAATGAAATTAGCTGAAAATTTTTTTTGAATTTTTAAAAGTTTTGAATTTGGAATGTTCTTTCGTTTAGCAAATAAAAGCCTTCACTAGGATGCACGAAATTTTCATTCAAAATTCATTCATAATAACCAAAATACCTGTGTGAAATTACAATATTAATACAAAATAACCATAGTAATTAAGGCGATTGAATTTCAAATTTCATTTAAGCACCATATTGTATTTGACAAATGTCACGCATCTCGTTGCGAGGAATTTTCGTTTTTCCGAATATTTCCCTCCTCGCTTCGACGCATCACAATCATTGTACGATGTCGCATATAAAATGCATGTTACGAAAACTGCTTGACATTTGCTGCGAGTCTCTCGTCGTGCTCTCGTATCGCAGTCTCGCGCTATTGTATTTCGGCCTTGATCAACAACCCATAAAAATAAAATTGGATCCAGAAAATAGGAAAAATAAATGTTTTCTTGTTCGCTCTGTCGATGGCTTTACGCGCCGCATATGTTATTTTCCGACCTTTGTTCGCTCTGGCGAAGAAAAGACGATTTTTCCATAGCTTTACGTGCCGTATATGCTATTTCCCGACTTTTGTTCGTTCTGGCGAAGAATAGGCAATCCGAATTTAGTTTGCCTAAGCGAAATTCCGACAAAATTTTTGCTGGGTAGATTGGTCAAATTTTTTGATCAATGACCAATTTTTAACATACAGTCAAAATTAGGAAAATTTCATCGGATTTGGAAAATCGTATCGTTTCATTGACTCGAAATGAGTACTCTTAGCTAAAAACTGCTGAGAAATCTGTCACAAAACGGTACTTTTGTTAATTAAAAGAAAGAACATTTCATGAGCAGAAAATCTTTAAAGGGGGGGGGGATGTGGCAAAACTCCCATCGAATAGCGATGCGCGAGAAAAGGACAGACTGCTAAGTAGTCAATATTGTAGGAAAGCAAGGACATCGAAAACTGTAAGAGAATGTACTGCCTGGAGAGCGCTAAGAAGAGTTGGCTTCTATAAAGACTAAAATGATTATTATCTGAGTAGAGGCTAAAGTTTGGCAAAAAGCATAAAAACTGGACCGTGGCAGATTGAAAACGAGTTACTTAGTCAGATGAAACCAAGATCGATTCCTGGCTGATGGCAAAGAATTTTATTGAGATCGACGAAATGAGAGCCTCCAGAAACATCAAGTGCAGCAAACATTAGGCGAGTGAAGTGGAATTTTAATGGGGTGAGGTTGCTTCACATGGTGGCATCTTGGTCCATTGGCAAAAATAGATGGTATAATGAGGGAAGAACATTATTTTCATATTTTCAAAACAAATTTACCAGACATAATCGAAGAATGTGCCTATCCCATCGAAGGAATCGTTTTTTTACAGAATGGTGACTCAAAGCGCACTGAAAAACTTGTGGAAAATGGGCTTTGCGAGCAACAATGCTCAAAATTAAAATGGTCAGCGTAAAGTCCGGATTTAAATCCGGACCTTTGTGGGAATAATATCGTTATCAAAGCAAACCGAAGTGAACACGAAAAGTGAAATTCATGACAGTTCGAGCTAGTGAATATAAAAGAAATCAAAATAAATAAAAGTGAAAACCAAAATTACTTTGAATCCTTTTAGTCCATTTGAATCGGATTCTCATTTACAGTTTATGAAATGATGATTGATACCAATCAATATGGCAACTGTACTCAATAACATTGCGTTTTCCTGATACAGTCAAATCGCGAATATCCTTTTCCAACGTAATCGAATTATCATATTTCGTGGTGAACTCGTGTGCGATCTGGACTCACCTTTTCTGTATTTTTCTTTGGCCGGTTCAATCAAAATTCTTTGCAATGAACATTTGATGGTGATCAATTCAACATATCAAATAAGACGCCACATCGGAACATGCTAAATCGGAGCTAAGCAGGATCCGTCCGCACCATCATCACCGTCAAGATGATGCATCCTGACCAATTGTGATTAATTTTTTTTCATCCTCGTATCCCGGCCTAATCAAAATTTCAATGGAAATATGCAGCACTGATTATTGCGAAAATTCGAAGATTGGTAAAATGTTAACCCTGCGGTCGCAGTAGTTGTAGGATGTTGTTTTGTCGAAGCAAGTGGTGAGAAATCATGCTGTATGCTGACGATGTAATTACCAAAAGATCGCTTTGAATACCACCTCCAAGATTAATTGTATTTTAGGACTCAGAAAAATTTACAAGAATTCTTTGATTATAACAAAGGCTAAAGGACTTCCAAAGAAAAAACTGAAATCTACCATGCCTGGGTTAAAACCATGCCAGTAAATTGACAAAATGAGTTCCATTATATAATTTCGCTATCAAGTCACTTTCCTTCAAAAATTTTCAGTGGTTTCACTTTAACAGCGGCTTTGAAGAGAGCAGCAAACAAGTCAAGTAATGGTTCCCCATATATGGATAAATCTTTCATGTTCCAAGGTGTGCAAGTTCTGTTGTTTTCAGGCACGGGCTTCCATGTACCAGAGTATGAGAAAAAGTCAAAAGCGAATCGTGAATGGAGCTAAAGCAGCAAAGATAATTACCAGCACGTCTATAGGAGCATCAGAAACCTCAAGGCATTATGGAATCAATTATCCAATAAACACTTTCAGTGATTGATAGTCAACTATGGTTCAAAAATGAGGCATAGTTGGAGACTATGAAATTGTCCTTCAAATTCTCTGGAATGGAGTTATTCCTTGATACGGAAGTAATCCTCTTCTGATCAATTTTATTTTCATTCAATCTTAAATAATCCTGCAGGCGATTGGGCTCTCTATTCTTTTTTTGAGATATGCAATTTGTTGCGTTATAGATGCATATCCTGCTTTGTAAGGATAAAAGAGTGATTGAGAGTTTCTTTCATCATGACCAATGAGTTTCATGCAGATCGATGTTCTAAATGAATGTTATCCGCCTGCAAAATGTTATGAAATGCTTTGTATAATTTTAAGGGGTTCGTTTTTCCCCCTCATGGTTACCCACCTTGACGTGGTGAGGGGACTCACGAACTCCAATGAACCCAGCGGCTGCATTGCAGGAGATCCAACCTTGCAGGTAGGCAAAGGGCGAGAAGTGAAGCAAAGAGGTAACCAAATTAAAAAAATATGGAAGTACAAAAAGAAGAAGTACCCTCAGTACCCGGCATACAAGGGGGAGAAATCTCCGGAGACCGGAAAACTGGCGTGACGGCACCAAGCACCAGTTGCCCAGAGCTATTGGGCCAGAAACGTATGCTGAGGGAGCAGGGCTGTGCATTTGAAGAGTGACTGCAAAACAAGTTCAATGGCAGCTACCGCACCCACTGGGAAGACGAGAGCATCAGCCAGAACACTAAAAAGAAAGGCGCAAAGGAAATCGAAGTGTCCAAACACAATCGGGGAGAAGACCTTCCCAACGAACCCTGGCACAAGCCAAAAAGCGGCAGCCAACCAAGGGAAACCTAGGAAACTGGCTGCTGCCAAGGAAGCTGTACCACCAACCGCAAAGGAAAAGGGTAAAACTGGACCTAAGTGGATGATATCGAATGACAGCAACCAAGGCACTGGTAAAAAGGAACGGAGGGTAAGCACCGAACTCCAAACACTGGATAGCAAGTCCTATCGGGACGCCGTGACCGATGCACTAACGGTAGCGGTGGTAGACTACCTCAATGAGACTGGTAAGATCCAAGCGGATCAACTCGTGAAACTGAAAACCGCCCCGAAGAAGGACCTCTTCGAGCACCTACGCAGCAAACCAGAAGAAATTCCAATATTCAAAGGAATGAAACCGACAGCAGGTCATCTGACTGTAACCTGTAGCGACGAGCAGTCTCTTGAATATCTTAATACTGCAGTTGCCAAGGTAAATACCACCCTGAACGAAGAGTTTAGAGTCCTTACCATAAATGAGCTACCGCGGTTATGTACCGTCAAGGTATTTATACCGGAAACGGAGCAGACACTGCAGGAAGCCTTCTAGACGCTTAAACTACAAAATATGGGGTATGAAACGGAAAAGGAGAAAGAATTCGCCAACAAAGGCATGGTCCTGGTACTGGGATGCGAAAAGAAGACGTCAGCACTCTAAGGGACAAAAACGGACGAATGAGTTTTGGCTTCACGCAGGTGACTGCCAAAGCAAAGGCAACCGAACCCTTGGAGCAAATAGCAAATCAATATTATATTTGCAAGACCAATAAGTACCATAGTAATGGTACTGCGTTGGCGCTAAAGAAATCTACGTTAAGAAAAAAATAAGAAAAGATCCAGCAGAGGCGTTAGATCTCACATTCGACGCCAGTGAGAAACAGATTTAAGGAGAAGAAAAAAGCCCAATGAATCAGCAGGAAACTCGATGTAACCGAATCACCAATGTGCACAAAGATTCATTGTAGGGTCTAGGAATTTGAAAAAAGTGAAAAATGGAAAAAGGGATTTCACTGCAGAGGAGAATGAAATCCGAATTGCACAAATGGCTTTCAAGCGGATGAAACGTCGTCTGAAATTTGCAAAATAAATTAAAATTAAATAACTTAAGTAAATTAAAATGCGTAAAATAAATTATATATATTCGAAGCTATACGCAGCTTCCTGAGTAAAATGCGAATGAAAATAGAGTTATGACTAATAATTACATAGCACTGTGGCTAGATTTACTTTTGTATCCTTTTGGAAGAGACAACAATGTGACATGGGTGCTGAAACGGGAAGCAAAAACTATTCTTGCCAGATTTTTCGCACACATTATCGCGACGCCAACCTGTAAGAAGCATCATGAGATGTTTATAGAAGTGTTCTGCAGGCTCAGGAAGTTGAAGCTGAATTTATGTAATTAAAATGTGTCTTTATTAGTCCTAACTAAAATATTTACGAAAGACAGCTGAAGACTCAAACTGGGGTAGGCGTCCGATATTTTTTGTGCATGGATGTTCGGTTCATCGAACGGTTCATCGCTGACAATTCCTCTTTGGCAGCACCCTTAACCTACCTACTCCTGAAAAATCAATATTTTGTTTGACGCCGTAATATCAACTTATCTGCCCAGAAAGTCATCCCCTCGCTGGCGATTACCTTAGCGGACGGCCGTTTTGGGGAAAGTGATAAGAACCCCGACGAGCTGGAGGTAACCTCTGTCTTTTTGCTTTTCCAGCGGCAGATAACAGAATCCCGATTGTAAATCAAGGATCAATCACACCAAGCGTAAGCCATGGAAGTAAAGTTCACGTCGACCGCGATCCAAGGAGACTAACATTTGCGTTCACTATTAGAGAACAAAGTTCCCCAGTAGGCTAAGGCTCCTCCCCTAGTCACAGCATTTAATTAGAGAGTAGTTTGGCTCTAAGTTTTCTTTGTTCATTTTATTTAAAATAACTCATCATAAAGCGCATACCATTCGTAAGAGCCAATGAATTTATTTTATAAAAAAAAGTTTATAGCTCGTTTATAGCTATATAGATAGCTCGTGTTGCTGTGAAGCGCGAAGTTGGATTTCTGGGATTCCCCCATCTAAGATCTCCGTATTTGGGAAAGAAATAACTCCAACGTAGAGGTTGGACATTCGGACCTTCGTACATGGAAATATATTTTTTTTGCTAACAGGGACCAACAGACCGTATCGGGAACTACAGATACAAATGACTTAAAGCGGAGGAAGAGCAAAAGACCAGTACCTCGGTCGAAACGCAAGTTATTCCCGTGCATAGCGCTACCAAAAGAGTTGCCAGTAGCCCAATCCAAGGGGTGCGAGACAAAAGGAGGAAGGACGAAGCAGCGAACAGACAAATTCCGTCGAATGATGGATTCCAGGTGGTGTCAACCAAGGCCACCAAAAAAGCGTCCTGAAGGCTCCTCATTGAAAAAGTCACCAATGATAAGCTCCTTCCCGGGGACAAAGGAAAAGATACCCCAAACAAGAAACAAGAACCATGAGGCAAGCCAAGCCGCAAAACCCTAAGGCATGCACTGCTGGCCAAACCGACGGATGGGAGAACTTACGCAGACGTTTTGCTGGAAATCAAGGGAGCCGTAAGACCCGATGGCACTCAAACTGCCATCAGAATCGTCCGAGCAACCAAATCTGGTGGCCTCCTTGTAGAATTTGGACCTGAGACAACAAATAACGACTCATTCCGGGATGCAGTCAAAAAGGCTCTGGGGGAAAAGGCAACAGAAGCTTCACTTGAACCAATGGCCACCCTCGAAATCAGGGACATTGACTGCGTTACGGACAAGACGGAGGTGGAAGAGTGCCTCAAAAGGGTTTCACCCGAATCAACTGGGATCAAATTACGACTAACCCCTGAAAATAATAGAGGGCAGCGCATGGCCACAGTCGACTTAACCGAGAAACATGCCGAGAAACTTCTCTGCATGGGCAAAATAAAAATAGGTTGGGTGGTCTGCAGAATACGGCGAAGAGCAGTTCCTCTCCGCTGTTTCAAATGCCTAAGCTACGGTCATACAGCACAAGGCTGCAAAGGGCCTGATAGGAGCTCCTTGTGCTATAAATGCGGCAACGGAGGACATAAAAGAACAGAATGCACGGGAGAGGCGTACTGTATCCTCTGCGAGAACGCTTATCCCAGACCTGATGACCTGAGACATATTCCAGGGGCAGGGAAGTGCCGGGTATTCAAAGAAGCCCTAACCAAAGCCAAAGCAACTCTGCAATGACCCGTGTCCTACAGATAAACTTACATTGGAGCTCAAACGCCCAAGATCTGCTTGACCAATTCGCGAGGGATATGAAAGCTGATCTTTTGCTGCTTCGGGAACAACACCGAGATAAAAATTCATCAGCATGGTACCCTGATGAATCTGGTACTTGTGCCATATGGGTTCGAAACAGCACACAACTGAGAGTTCGGGGCCATGGGCGAAAAGATGGTTTCGTGTGGGTCCCTTGCCCAGGAATAACATTCTTTAGTGTGTACTTGACACCAAACGAACCAATAACATCTTTCCAGGCGAAGCTCAACACTTTGGAGGCCACCGTCTTGAGCATAGAAGGTCATGTTCTTATCGAGGGAGACTTTATAGCCAAGGCCATTGAATGGGGCATGCCTAAGTCAGATCCCAGGGGGAATCGAATCCTGGAGATGGCAGCCAGAGTAGGGCTAGCCGTGGTGAACACTGGTAACACTCCCACTTTCCGCCACTTGGGCTGCGTGGGCACCATCCCGGACGTGACACTTGCCTCGGAGTCCCTCTCCTCTATGACACACAATTGAAGAGTTCTAGATGGCTATTCGGCCAGTGATCATCAGTACATAGCATTCGTGATCCGCAACAACGTTCCTAAACTCCCAGACACTCAGCGCTCCGCCTTCGTGTGGAATACTGAGAGGATGGACGTGGAGAAGTTTGTCGACACGCTTATTAAATGCTTACCGCCGCTTGGCTCATCGCCGGGGAGCAGAGAACTGACTGCTGAAGACTTGGTGAACTCCACAGTGAGTACCATCATCTCCGCGTGTAAGTCATCTATGCCCCGCCGTAGACCTAGACGCGGAAAGCCTCCAGTGTACTGGTGGTCCACTGAAATAGCTGAGCAACGAAGGGAGTGTCACAAACTCCGGCGAGAAGCTCAACGAGCGCGAAGCCAGGACGAGGCATGCACCAGAATGGCAGTATATCGGTCGACCAGAAAATGCCTTCGCAAACCGATTAACAGGAGTAAGGCCCATTGCTGGCAGAACCTAGTCGAAGACGTGAACAGGGACCCGTGGGGCTTGGGCTATAAATTAGTTATGCGGAAGCTCGGCGCTCTAAGGGCCCCCTGCGTACTTGAAGCGGACATGATGGAAGAGATAGTACGGGCACTTTTTCCCCAACATCCCGTCCGCGTTGGTGCCGCCAACAAGGAAACAACATCAGACTGTCCCTTCCTCACGAGAAACGAACTGGAACTAGCAGTTCTCTCCATGAAGGCGAAGAAGGCTCCGGGCCCAGACGGTATTCCAGCCGAGGTACTGCAACTAGCCTATCACTCTTGTCCTGACTTGCTGCTCAGTACGTTCAATGCCTGCTTATGGGGGGGGGGCGTTTTCCCTGAGCGTTGGAAGACGGCAAAGTTCGTGCTGATCAGCAAGAGGAAGGGAAATCCCGATTCGCCGTCAGCATACCGACCGTTATGCATGCTAGACACGGCTGGGAAAGTGCTCGAGAAACTGATAAAAAGAAGACTCGTTAGCGTTATCCACGCCACTGGGGATCTTTCTCCAAGGCAGTATGGTTTCAGAACGGGACGTTCCACTACAGATGCAGTCGTGGAAGTGGTAAGCGCGGTCCAATAGGCGGAGGCATGCAGTCGATCCAACCGTCGGGTAGTCCTTCTAGTGACGCTGGACATAAAGAATGCTTTCAACTCCACTAGATGGACGGATATTCTGCAAGCCCTTGAAAACTCTTTCCAAATTCCAGAATATCTGATGTGGATAGTTCGAAATTACCTGAAGGATCGCAGCCTGATTTACAACACGGTGCTCCATCCTCAGTCCGGACTTGTGGAACGTCTGCTACGACGGACTGCTCAGACTTGAACTGCCGGAAGAGTCGCGACTGATTGGCTATGCAGATGACGTTGCGGCACTAGTGGCTGGGTGCACGGTCGATCAAGCGCAATTAAGGCTGAATGTACTAATGCAACGGGTGGGGAGCTGGATGACCATTCACAGGTTTAACCTAGCGTTAGAGAAAACCGAAGTGGTCATCCTGACCAAGAAGAGGATCCCCAGAGTGAGAATGGTCCGAGTCGGGGACGCTTAAGTAGAGTCGAAACTATCAGTCAAGTATCTGGGCTTGCTGATAGGCTCGAAACTGAGTTTCTCGGAGCAAATCAAGGCAACGGTAAACAAAGCCGCAACAGGGGTCTCGCCAATAAGTCAACTAATGGAAAATCATGGGGGACCGAGTCCAACAAAAAGGTCCTTTATGGAGCAGCGATATGGAGTGAAGCTCTCAACAAGGAACTGCACCGAAAACGGCTGGCACAGCTGCAGAGACGAGGAGCACTACGGATTGCATCAGCATACCGTACAGTCTCTGAGCCAGCGGTGTTAGTAATTGCAGGGTGACGTCTATCGCTCTCCTTGCTAGAGAGCGTAAAAGAATCTACCTACGAAGGCACGAGGGTAATACAGAAAGAGTTGCTTGCGTTGAAAGTCGATGCACTCTCGACGAATGGCAACAATCATGGGAACGTGAGCTAAAAGGAAGATGGACCGCTCGGCTCATCAAAGACCTGAGATCGTGGCTCAGTCGAACGCATGGTGAGACTGATTTCTACCTGACCCAGCTACTGAGTGGAAACGGTAGTTTCCAGTCTCACCTGTACAAGATAGGTAAGTCACGGTCTCCAGATTGCACATTCTGCATTGGTGTGAAGGATGACGCCTGTCATACTTTCTTTTCATGCAGAAGATGGGACAAAGGGCGCGGTGATCTTGCCGAAAAAGTGGGAGAGCTCCACCCAGACAGCCTAATCGAAGAGATGCTGAAATAATTTGACAAATGGAATCAAGTGGCACATTACGCTCGGGTAATCTTAGTAATGAAAAAAGGCATACTTGATCGGCTGGAGGCGTCGAAGGTGGAGGGTTTCCTTCTCTAGCAATCCTCCTCCTCTTTTCCATCTAACTGGAAAAGGAATCCCTGTAACCCGAAGGCGCCAAAAGGCGTAAAATTGGGAGGCCTAGCGCGAAGTAATGTGTCAAACGGTTCAAGGCTTGGCACTCCGGTTGACAGGGGAGTTGTTTAGTCAGTAGTCCAGTAGGTCCACTGGGAGCCCGACACTCAGGGCGTAAATAGCCTGCATCTCCCCACCCAAAAAACAAAAAAAAACAAAAAAAAGGTTAGAAATTCAATTGGGAATCGGGAAATTTCTTTCCAATCAACATGATCCTCGGTAGCCAGACATGTCACCAACAACATGTTAAAAATTCAGTATGATAAATAATATAATATAAACAAATATAATTTATATCGTAGTTTTGATTGTATGCAGTACCAAAATAATTAAAACAAATTAAGGTTTTCTGAGCATTTGTAACCTAAAAGACCCCTTAAATGAAAAAATATATTAGTAATATTTTTCTTATATATTTGTAACCGAAAGGAGCACAATTATGTAAAGGACACAAAGTTGACGTCAAGAACAAAAACCATGAAAGTGAAGTTCAAAATGTTAGTTTGTTCGCATCTGGAATGGTGCTTAAAATGAAAGGATATCTTCTAACATTTAAAATACATTTATTCCGTTTTCATTATTTGTGTTTGTGTATGTTTCTTGTTTACATTGTTTTTATTTTTTTTTTATTTTCTTAGGATCTTTGTACTAATTATTGGTTTCCATTTACTTATCAGTTGACTTTTCCTCAACAATCGCAACGAATCCAAGCAAATTAGTGTAGTAGTATTGAATTTTTCCTTCAAACTTCTCATTCTGACAATTTCCTTCCTGTTTTGTATTCTTCTTAAGCATTTTCCGGTTTTTTCTATTCGTTCATGTTTTAGTTTATATTGAAATGTATAAGAGGAGAGTAACGGTTATTGAGTTTTCTTTTTCTCTATTCCTTCATTATATAAAAATGGCTGTTTTTTCATTACGATTACGAGTAAATTGGCGTTTGGAGGCTTATCCAGCTTACTCGTATCGTTACTTATCATATTTTTTAATTTTTTCTTCTTGGGCTTTCCCTTTTTTCTTTTTGTATAGATTAGCAATAAATAATATTATTGTTGGTTGCTAAATGAGTACAATTTTCTGGTTGTACGCAAATTATAAACATTTATATGTTTTACTTGAAATAACAATAAATATTAAATATATAGCAATATATTCTTCGTTTTTTTGTTGTTGTTGATATAATTACCGTTCTTATTATACTTCGTATCAATTGTTATTAGTGTCTATTTTCCAGTTTGATGTTTCCTTTATCTAGTATCCTTAAAAATTATAGTATTGTGTTTGAAAGGGAGGACAAATATTGACGGGCAGGCAGCACTGCCCTCAATATTTCTTCCGCTTCAGTATTGTATTATTTAATGTTTAATAAGTTCGGTAACATCTTATTGTGAATACAATTTATTGTATCGGATTTATAATAAAAAGTAGGTAGCATCATTAAAACGCATTCTCCCTCGTCTAATGTAATTTTATATAAAATATCTGATGGAAAAGGAGATATTTGCAACTTTCACAATATATATGTACAACCTTTTAGAACATAATGTCATTGTTTCGCCTTTGTCTCTTGTTCACTAAAATACTTACTAATTAATTTAGTGTATGTCTTAATACAAAAATATCGCGTAATTTATCAATAATAATTATTAGATCTTTAGTTTTTACTTTTTTGTTTTCATCTCAGTGTAATGTAATTTATAAATGTACCTTATTTTTCGCAGTCCTAAAACGTTCATCTTTCATTCACCTTCAGCAAGATTATGTTAAAAAATATTCACATTAATTAAAAAATAGTATTGTTTCTGTTTTGTATAATAAATATTATATTCCATAATTAGTTTCATTTTCTTTTTTTTTTGTTTCTTTTGCACTATAACGTGCAAAATACATTGTTTCGTTTGCTACAGTGTGTGTTTGTTGTGTATCTTTCTAATTGTTGTTGTTGGCGTGCAAATCATTTCCATTGGATAATGTCTTTCGATTTTTTATTATGCGATCAAAAAATTGATCGATTTCCTGAACGACTCTCCTTAAAATGAATGAATTTATAAAAGGAAGGCCTGTATAAGTTGAACCATGTTGTTTAAAAGAAGAATTCCTTTGAACTTGTTTTGATTTTGTAGAAAATAATTCTTTCTTACCAAATAATAGTTCTAAAAATTTATTTTCATATTTATGGACGTGTAGCATTTGGTGTGCATACAATTTAGATCGTGAAACGTGAACTTCGTGTTTCTTCACGCGATTTCTTGGAGCTTCCTATTTCTATGATCCTGCAGAAAGACCAGGGATGGTGTCACGAAATTGATTTCAGGTTCAGCATATTAACATGTTTGTGAATTATTAGACAGGAATGCCTTGAAGATCGCATTTTATTAAAGGAAATGGATTTCCATGGTGTTTGCACATCAAATGCTAATTCTTAGGAATTTCTTAATGTCTTTAATTTTATTTTCATTTTGAATCAGACAATCGATGCGAGTTTGAAATATGCTTTCGCGCTACCAATATTCATGTGGCAAAAATGGGTGTAAACGTTTTTTTGTTCACTCGTCTCAGCTATATCCTTTTAACGACTTTACCAAGCTTGGATATTTCCATCAGGATCAATGTTGGTGGAGACTTCAATTTGTTAGCGAAAACATATTTCTGACTCAATTACAATTGATGGGAATCCTCCCATCGGCGTGGATTGACTCGAAAAGAGCCCATTTTGAGCAATCCATTTTTTTTTGCCCAGGGAGGATCAGCATCAATTTATGCATCGAATTTCTCCGTGTGTGTTAAAATTCTATGACGCGAATTTCATCTTTTTACGTGAACATATCAAACTAAGCAACATGCTGTCGCCGGTTCCCTACGAGAAGGATAGCGGCATAAAGGATATTGTATTGTCTATTTAATCAAATCTTATGCATACTTTCTATTCAAAATGTCTTTCGTTCTCCGGGCGGTCATGTTGCGTAGTATGATCCTTAAGTATTTTATTTTCCATTCGATCTTCTCCAATAAATACGTATTCACATTATTAGTTTAATCTTGATGATAATATTCATATTTAAACTGTTTTTATTTAACATTTAATGACGGATTAAAATGTTGCATACATTCATGTACTTTAATTTTAAAGGTGTATTTTTTTCATTTTTGGCATGGACTTATCAATACAGTAAATATATTAATAGGAAATACGAAATTTATAGACAAATATTCACAATCATTTTTATTTCATCGAATCGTCCTTAAGTTGTTGTCTTGAGTAGGATTGAATGAGTTTATAATTTGTTTGTGTCATTTCGCCAGGTTCACTCAATTATTAATTCTTCTAACATTTGGTTTGCAATGCATTTGAACAGGACCTTGGGAGTTATTAAAATACTTCTAGCTATTTTCAATCGTTGATAATTTTTGGTAGTATCCTTACATCATTCTTCCTTGATTACTGGTGAATTTGTGTATGCATTTGTACACAATTATTTGGTAGGTTAAAATTTCCTTTTTCTGTCAATACATTAATGAATAAATTTGAATGCTATACGGGCTTCCTCGTTTGTTTTCATTTCTAATTGATATTTTGTTCATCTGACTCACACACTTTATATTGTTTTAATTTCTTTTGTTTTAAACAACATTTTATAATGATAATATTTTTAATAATTTATTTAGACATTAAGGATTTCTTAAAATATTTTCATAGTTTAATCAAATTCGATTTTATTTTTGAGCAATCTTTTACAGATGTGTTGTATTGATTTTAGAACACTTTCAAATTATGATTTGAGCAAATACGAGAAATAAAAAGTTGAGCAAATGTTTTCTCAAAAAAATAAGAAGAAGATTTAAAACGAGACAATAAAAAAGCCAATTTAATTAAACCAAAAAAATATACTAATATAATTTAACTACTCTCTAACTTTCACCTAGGATCACTCCGACTGATGTTTCATAGAAACGTAAGTTTTAAGAAGTCAAAAAAAAACAAAACAATTTAACAAAGAAATATTTATTTACTTACTGATTTTTAAACTCGCTTCAATTTAGAACGCAGGCAAGTATGCTAGAGAAATGCATAAACAGAGCTGCAAAGGAGTCCTAAAACAAATTTTAATGCCTTTTGCGCTGAAGAAATTCAAACAGAATTCATGAAAATTCTATTTCTGCCTAAGGGTTCAAGATAAATTATCGTTTAAGATTGTTGAGTAAAATTATTCGTTACATTATGAGGCGCGTTCTTAATTTTTTTAAAGTTTTGGTTGCAAGACTTGAGTGGGGTCACCAGTTTTGTGTTTGAAAAAAAAAAATTAAATCAGCAAAAGAGTCCTAATTTCATTACTTGCTCTAGAATGCTTCGTCCTTTTTAACTTTCATGAAAAGTAATTCATAGAGAAATGTTACTTAAGTACAAATAATGAAAAATGAGAGAGTAGAATGTAGTGAGGCAACAAAAAGGGAAAGAGAAATAACGAGAGCAGGTGAGAGAGATATGGAAAGAGCTATTCGACTTCAGAAGGTTTCCGTAATATTTATCTTCGGTACTCTGCTATCCAAATAAAACAGCAGATTCCTGTTGAAATTACGTTTGACAGAAACCATATAGAATACATACTATCCCCTGAAGCGTACCTTGCGGGGTGGCGTAACAATTCCTAACCTTCGACATGAAAAATTAGGCCAAATAAATTTATTGGCAGAAACTTATCTTCAAAAATAATGACACAAACTATAAATTTTCTTACAGCTCCATAGCTTTGATTCATTTCCATAAAGAGTGAAAGTAGAAATTTAGACGATAATATTACGATTATGTCGAAAATTTGAAGAGCATTCATAGGTACCCCCAATTAAAAGTCACAGAAGACAACTTCTAAGGACTAGGATGTTTTCTGAGCCTTAGATATAGCTTTAAATGTTTACTCCTGTACAGTTTGCAGGATGATCTGCAAAATATACACCGACTGCTTCAGATTTGGTTAGTTGAAGTGAAACTAAACAGTAGATGAGGACAAAATTCATAGAACGACTTTAATGTTAACGAACTTCGCCCCATTAAATTTCAACGGATCAAACAGTCTTTTTGCAACGATAATGGGTAGTAGCCGAATTCAAAAATGTATTGAGATTTGCAAAAAATTTAGGGTCAGCGAGAATACCGTGAAAAATTGGTGTAACGTCATGGAAGGAAATGTGGAGGATATGTAAAGAAGTAGTCGCCCGTTGCTACTTTCAGCATAAGTAAACAGGAGAATTCAAAAATTGGCTGTAAACAGACTAGGAGTGGGGATATGAAAAGTGGCCATTCGAAACGAGTTGAGGCAAACCGTTCACCAATACTTCGGGTCCACTAACTTACAGACAACGCAAGACTCCTCTACTTTCCGACAAAAGCATGCGAGACCGTCTGAATTTCTGTCGAAATCCTTGGATTTTGAGAGCAATGCCCATGGTGAATGGATACGATCAAACATCTTTTTAACGGACGACTTATGGATTCAACTGCATCCCATACCGAATCCACAGAATAGAGCAGTGAACGCCAGCGATACTCGATCCAAATATTCTCGTAATACAGATTGCAACTTAAAAATCACGGTAGGTCGCGGAGGAAGCCAACTTCACTTTGTTCAGCAAGGAGTGTCTGTTAATGGAGAATTATATCGAGACAATGTGCTCCCTGATTTTGTTTTTTATATCAGGGATGGAAAGGAAGTGATTTTATCCAAGTTTGAAAAATTATGAGTCGATTCATGCACATTTTTCGAATGTTTGTATTGATTGGCCTGGTGATTCTCTTGATTTCAGACCCCACTGAAATCGTGTGGTCGAAATAAAAGGTGGATGTCTTTATAGATCAAAGACTAAAAATTATAAAGCAGCTGGTTCAACGTGTACAAGTTGATCGAGATGCAATTTCTGCAGACTTCATTGAAAGTTTTTCCAAAGTTACAAAAAACGTCCTTTGGAGCGTATTGAAAACGAAGGATAACATACTTCATACTTATTATTTGTTAGATTACCTAACGCATATAGTTTATTAAGCAATCTCTGTTCTTTCAAATATACTGCAAGAATTACTATGGTCACAAAAATTTTGCAGCTCCCTGTAGTTGATAAGTCGTTAGTTTCACACGAGAATCATAAGAATTGCATAAATTTTCCACTACTCCAATATCCTTCGAACATTACTGAATTGGTTATTTGTCGGCAATAAAACGTCTAGTTTTGAAAATTATGGCTAGACCTTAAAATAATCCAAATGTACCAATCAAAGCTATGCGTGTTCGAAGTCTGTCAGTAGACAAACAAAATTTAAGCGTCACTGATATCAGAAACAAACCAGGACTATGACTAGCGTTTTCAACGCGCCATCTAAGGTCCATGTAGCCATTGGCCCATTGGATAAAGTACTTTGACTAAAGGACACGGTTTAATTGATCTTGTTTTCAATAGCTCAGAGCTTTTACAAGGAACGTAAGTTCATGAGATGCTCTGCTGCTTATATCGAAATAGTGTTTACAATCAAACCACTAAAGACGAGATTATAAGGATTCACCAAAATATATGAATTTTTTGCATATCGGGTCATAACTAGCTCATATTTCAGTGAGCTCTATGCTAGAATGATTGAATGATTGCTTGTAAATATTTTTCATGTCTCTTCAACTGTCGCAAAGCATGTGCTGAACCTTGTTATCATTGAAGGTAAATTAAAAATGATGAAGATATTGAAATTTTTCAAAGAGTTAAAGAAATCAATAGTTAGGAATAGTTCGGACAGTTTCAACGCATAAATTTGGAGTTAGGAATTAGTTATGCCTTATGTTCAATAGATGGCGTCACTAGTATGAGATCTTCTTATAAAACTCAAGATAAAATGGTGCAAAACTTTGAGCCGCGGACGATATCGCGGTTAAAGTGAAGAAAAATGTGTTTATGTCATACCTCAAACGAGCCTTGTTTATTTTCAACAGGAAATTTCTTACAGTTTGCAGTGCTTATGATTGAATGGTAAATGATAAGTTGATAATAAATAAACAATAAAAGAACGGTGCTGCTGAGGGTAGTTTGTTTACTTGAAATGTTGCAATACATTGACAAATGTCAAAACTGTTTCGAAAAATTGCAACCATGTCGCCTCATATCCTCTAATTGCTGTCATATGTTGAAATACAAAGGCTTTTCTCATGAGAACCGTTTAATATTTAATATAAGCTTCTATCGTATTCTCCTGGTATCATCCTATCAATTCTATCAGCTATCAATTCCCTCTAAAACACAAAGTATAATATTGCGCGTTACTGTCAGCGATTTCCTTCCCTTGCGCTAAACAATGACAACCATTGTGTTAACAGAGTAAAGTTAGCGACATTTGCGCACTTTAGTTTTGATTTAATGAAACGTAAAGCTTCTGAAATTCAATTGTTTTGTGAAACATAGGGATAAAATGATCCATAAATTAATAAAATCACTAATGACTTCGGGGTTTTTAATATCGTAATAGGGTGACAGAACCGGCAACACAGAACGCTAAGACAGGCCAATAGTTTTTTTGCAAAACAGTGAGAGAGATAGAGAGACAGGCAGAGAGAGAGAGATAGAGAGAGAGAGAGAGAGTGAGGTGATGATTTCTAAAAGTTATCAAACTTATTTCTAGAGCAATATTTATAAGATAAGAACCGTAATTAGCTAGCAATCTCGAAGTATGGAAATTAGTTATCAAATCGGTACTATCCTAGTACGGCCAAAACCTTGCTTTTGCAGACTTAAAAGCCTGCTTTTGTTAATCTCAGACTCAGAAACTGATCAGACTTAACGGAATGATAGTCAACACATCGTTCCTGGCCAATATGAATTGGTTAGGGATGGGATGCATTGGTCTGAACAATATGATTTCACGGATGCACTCTTGACGGAACTCGAGTAACCTAAAAAACCTAAAAAAAAGCTTTATCAACGAGAAGTCAATAGGTGATCTTATGATTCACATCTTTAAAGATACAGTCTGGCGTGCAGGACTCATCTTCAAAACGCATGAATTACCAATGCCCCTAGCTTACATTTAACTGATGCACACATTGCGAAAAGTTCGATCTTTCGGAGCTAGGATAGGAAATAATTTCTCGACCCTGCGAACTATTCAAGCTACAGTTCCACAAGGATCCCACATTTAACCAATATTGTTCAATATGTACCACGTACTTATCCCGATCTTGCTAAATAATGGGCAAGTATTATTATATGCTGGCGAAACTTGCATCTGCTGTACTTCAAGATATGTAGAAGTCATAACCTCAAAATTACAAACCTTAGTCGAAACATTGCAAGGTTACTTTTGCAGATGAAAAACTATGATTAATAAAGGCACGAAACAAACCATCTTCATCACCAAACGTAGAGGACAACCAAAACGGCTTTTAACATAGACAACGTTACAATGCCATGGAACAGAACACTACCACCTACTACCTACCTACGTAGGTCTGACATTCGACAACCGACTACCCTGGAACATACCACATTCGTGGATTTTTCACGGTGGGCTTAGTGTATTCGGAAAAAACCGCGCCACTGGCTAGGAATACTCTCGTGCTTACATCCTCTTCCTAGTTCTGGACGTCTTAATGTGAACACCAAATATTCTCTACACAGATCATTCGACAGACATTAGTCTATGACAGTATCGCTTTCTGTCAGACAGCCAAAACCCACAAAAAAGCGCTCTGATCCCTACAGAATTGAGCTCTACGGTGGATTTGCCGATTATTGTGGTACATTCGGAACAAAGGTAAACGGGACTTATAACTTGAAACAGTGGAGAAGGACAGAGCACTGGAACTTTGTGACAAGGTTTAAAGACTTCTAACCGTTCAATGATAATCCTTAATGTCCCGGTAAGAGAAAGACGAAACTGGTTTCTAAGTCTCTGTTCGATAACACAAGTTAGAGAAGACTAGAGTTATCGGTTAAGTGGTGGTGAGTCTTCTTACACTCACAGCCAAGAACGGATCAAGGGTGCTCAATGTCAGTAGCCCCACGCAACCCTTAATTCAAGTCAAGTTAGCAAATAATGATTTCCTGATATCCTGGTTAACTCATGGTTGTTAAAATTGTCATGTGAGCTGAATTCCAATATGGGATATGCACGTTATAAGATTCTATTCTCATCAGGGATGGTGTATTCACACGATTTGGGAGTAGATTGAATATTCGAATCTGAAATTTTTGATTTGAGTGCATAAATCATTCTTAGGTCGTTTTGAAATTCTAAGGAACTGACGTTAACTTTTGGCAAAAAGTGGTTTTCTAAGTCTACGATTGGGTATAGCATCGGCCCTTAGCTCTCAACGTATGCTACATACGATGAAGGCCAATTGCTTACAGATGGGAAATCGTATCGTCTTAATGAAATCAAAGAGATATCCATACCTAGGGTGGTAATGTGTTCCCTTACTGTTATATTCTTATGTTTCAGCGAGATGCTATGTTTGTTGACAAGATTTTGACAAACTTGAGGGAAGGATTTTGTACTTTCGTCGTCCTCGGCGCAAGCTTGGAAATTCTATGGTTTAGTTTGCTCGACACGATCCGTCAAAATTTAAGTTATTCCAGGCTGCCAATAGTTACATTTTCAAAGAGAAAAAACTGTTGAAAGTTTTTTTTTGCTAATTTTTTGTACCACCCAAGGCACTCATGAAATGTTGAGAAGAAATGAGTCTTGTCAAAACTGCCCAATGTATTCGGAATTCAGTTTACTTTACAGCTCTGCAAACGTTATTGAGTTTCGGATATTAGAGTCCGCTGTTGAACTAAAGACAAAAATATTAAAATCTATAAACAAATGATTGTGAAACTGGCACCTACATATCACTCAAAAAACAAAAAAAAAATATTTTTTAATTATCTCAGTCAATCAAAGAGCTTGGAAAGCTTCATTTAATGTAAAATGATGATAATTGAACTAACTAATTTTCATTGTCTCTATCACGCCTTAAAAATATAATTACAGTAAATACATAAAGTTGTTTCGGTATTTATACAATATTAGTAATTAATAATAATATTAATTTCATAGTAATGTTCGTTCATGTTTTTGTGTGTTTGGAATTCTTAATATGATTTTGGCACTCATAATCCACAGGCGACTGACAAATATTTCGAGGAATTTCATTCTCGAAAATATTTGACAGTTCGCGGAAAATGTACATTTAGTCATTTGTCTTGTTTTGTTTTAAATCTTCCGTTTAACATGTTATTGTATTTTTTGATTACATCTAATATTCTCTCCTACATTTATATTGTTTAGATGTTATTAAAAATTAAAAACTTAAATACATTTATCGTAATGTAGGTTGATTTCTACAAATGAGGGAAGATACATAATTTACTTTCTTTTCCATTCCATTTTTTTATAAACTTTAATGTGTTATATTTTGGTTTATACCTATTTTGAATTCCTTATTTACAGTATTTTGGTTGGATGTTATTGGAATAGGTATAAATTGCTAAAATTGGTAGCACTTGATTTATATTTTTTCTCTTAATGCTTATTATTTTCACTTAAGTCTTACGTACATCATTATTTGATCTTAAACATCTTTAACTTTAATAGAGGTTATCTTGTGAGCGATAATAGTAAAAAAGAAAGATTAAAAAACAGTTAATATGACTGCCATTTTATTTTCTACCCCTGCAGTAGGTGTAGTGCATAATTTCATTGTTTGAGAATGTTCCTTTCTTTTGACATTCGTATTAAATCAATTTTATTCTATATTTTTGTAATTTTGATTATAATATCTTTATGTCGTCAATTGATTCATTTCAGTGTCAATAATTCGTTAAAAGAAAAAAGAATTCAACTTTCAAAGTGTTACAATTCCATTGTAATAGCTGCACATTTTCTATTTGAGGTTCGTTTGATTTTAAAATTTTAAATCCTTTAAATTCAAACTGATAACAAATGTGTCTGGATGGGGGGAGGGAAATGAAATCATGATTTGACTATGGTTGAGATACGTTATTCTGATAGTGTCGTTACTGTAATCTATTCCAGAAATTTGATATTGAATCGCTGAAATTATCCTAAACCAGATTATTTGGCGCCAAAGGTTTGCAAATAAAAGAAAATTCAACATTTTACTTTCCGCAAAACTGAAAATTTCTACACTTTTCTCGGATTATTCTCTGCTTATTTACAACAAACGAATATCTATAATTTTGAATTTGTCTCACTTTTTTCCACGTTTTTCATCTAATGTTCAGAAAGCAATACATTTAATTCGAAATATTTTTTATAATTTTGTATTAATCTTTTTGAATTTTTCTGTGTTATACACATTTTTAACAGTAGTAAACGACCGTGCCTCTTATGTCAATTTCGCATTGGACTTTATACAATTTTCTTTATTAGTAAATTTGTGTTTTTTTTTTGTTTGTTGGCTCATAATGTAAAACATAAAACAGGGACCAAAATTAAAGCCTAAATATTTGCCAAAAAGGGTTGTGGGTTTTCCATGTGGACTTATTTTCTCCTCTTTTGTACAGAACTTAAAAAATTTACTTTGTTTTTTCGTTTCATATAGTTCTTATATTTTGAATTTAAATATGCTTTTACTTAGTTTTAGTGCCTAATGTACTTTCTAAGTAATTACCTGTAGTTAGAGTTATAAGACAATAACTGCTTGTGTCTTATGAGATTTTCGGCATTATGTTATCGTGGATAATGCTATGCCCGAGGGTGATGACATTGGTGATGGGGATGGAACCATTAAACTTGACGATGTCGTTTCAGCAGTAAGAATGCGTTCCTCGTATACTCGATCCTGAAAGGGATGGACGAAAAATTGCATTAGATTGTTAGGAGAAATGATTTATTTCAGCGCAACATAGAACGCCAAAGAATAACTAATAATAAAAACAATGATGACGATGTCTAGATATCTTTTAGACTGAGTTTGCTCTGAATACGACGAGCAATTTTTGGGGGTAGTGGCGGTAAGGGGTTTAGAGGGTAATTAGTGAGAATACAAACACTAAAAACATTTTTCAAATCTATCAATAAGCTTATCAACATCCACCTTGATGAAACAACGTTTTGGATCTATGGGCCTGCAGTATTAAGTTCCTGAGCCTCGCGGCCAATCCTCAGTGCTGCACCTTGAGTTGAATCAAGGTAAGCTTAGTTTACATCCAAACCAAGATGAAACATATGAACGGTTGAGCGAACATATGAATGCGCATTTAAGAGGTGATTACCTCCCTGCGCTGTCCCAGCGTGCTCCTCAAGTTTGTTGGATCGACGAAACTCTCCTTATTAGAACTCCCAAGACTTCCGAAAGTGCCCAGATTTTTCGCTTTTGAACTACTTGCTCTATATTAAACTCTTAGAATTTGATTTTTATTATCTGCATGAATTAAATTAAGTCCTTACGAGAGGTTGCATTTTTATAAGCAGTGCTACATGGGTAAACACAGTACCCCCAGGCGCTGCTATTTCTATGCAACTCTCTATTGTCCTTATGTGGCTTCATTGATTTGTAACTAAGTAATTAAGTTCAATATCGAATCGGCCGAAACTCCACACTTTTTGTTTATAAGCTTTCTAGTGTTATTGCTGGGAGAATGCAGTACCTGTTAGAATTGTGGCTCTACAATTTTTTCATACAGGTAGATGCGGAACCCAGCTATTCTTGACGTTGTTAAGGGACAACGCCGCCCATAAAGAACCACAGCCACCGCGATACTCCCGAAGGGCCGACACCAACAAGCTGAACCATTCTAAAATGGCGAATTATCAGCTCCCCGCGTACTTGAATATAATTCCAGGCTTAAGGTTCGCAACCAAGTTATAGTGATACTCCATACGGTATTATCCTAGCGATCTTGGCTGCTATGCGTTTAACCGAGATCCGAGTTCTAGTGTTTTTACTAGGCTAAGGACCGCGGGGTTGCCACACCCCGTTGACTTCACTGGAATCGAATCTTTAATCCAGCAATGGGAGAAAGATTCTCTCTACCAGATCCACCGCCCTGCGGGCACCTTCATGAAACAATCCTTTATCCTTGTCCGAAAATAAGCTGCAACTACGTTCTGAACATCTTCTTTTTTTAAGTTTTGGGAATATATAAAAATCGCCGTATGCCAGATCCGCACTGAAGAGAGGTCGATTAAAAAATGGGAGCCTAGGTTATGCAGGGCAGCTAACATAATAGGCGCGTTGTCGAGTAGAAGGACCACACATTTGGTCAAATTCCACCTTCTTTTTTCTTTGATACATTCGTTCAACCTCACTTTGATTGATACGTAGTATTCTCCGGTTATTGAGACGCCTTTTCATTGTAATCTGTCGATAGGATCTCAAAAGTTTCAAGAAAAAGGCACCATGGCTTTACCAGCCGACTGTGACACCTTAAACTCGTCGTGTGGTGATGTGCCCTTTTTGTGCCAGTGCAGAAATTCCTGCTTGTACTCAACTTCATAACGACGAATCCAAGTTTTGTGTCTGATGATTCGATTCAATAGTACATCCTTGTCTTCATTACGTAGGTCCGAAAACGTGCGGAAACACTCCACTTCGTGTTATTTCTTGAATGGCGTGAGCATTCTCGGCTATCATCCAGCGCTGACCTTTACCATGCCATGATGATTATGAAGAATTTAAAAAAATTCATATCCGATACTCGAACCATTTCGGCAAATCATTTTTGACGTCCTAGTAGGAAGACGTAGCATCTTCCAATATAAATTTTTCCACTTTGTGAATAATTTACAATTTTCCGTTGTAATCCACCGCTCAAGTGTGGCTATTCCGGCAAGATGATACACTTTAAAGTTCTAAATTAAGACCTTTCACCTCGAAGTGTGGCAATGCCGGCAGGCTGACCAACTTAAGAGGAGAAAAATAAGGCAGGGAATGAATCACGCGGTGTGGAAAGAAAAAAAAGGACGGAACGGAGAGAGAGCGAAGGTAACAAGACGTCGGGAAATTAAAACGGAAAATCGAAATATTTCAAAAACAAGTGAAATTCATCGAAAATGAAAAGTGGCCGCTTCCGGAGCGTTACCCGTTGAAAAGTTGTAAATAAAATGAAGAAAAGAGCAAAACTCGAAACGTGTCCAGAAAAGTGCCGCGCACAACAGCTTTTATCAGTTGAAATTCTTACTACCCCTGCTAGTGCATATCATTATCCTAAGTGCCAGGGAAATAACGTCTTGTGAAATGCCTACAAATCATCACAAGCAGCGGCTTAAATGGATTCCACGCGTACGAAACAAAAAAACTATTTCGACAAGCAAACGTCCGTAAAAGTGTCATTATCGAAATTTGCCGATGAACCCGCGTGGGCAAATTGGGTTAAAAGTTAGGGTGATAAAGAGACCAGTTTTTCCACCACATTTTCGTTTTTCTTCTTTTCTTTTCATTTCGGGGTATTTATTCGAGTGCGTAGAACAGTCGTGACTTTTTTTTGTGGTGAACTGTGCGGTAGAACGTTTTCGATTCGATGATCACGACAACGCGCTGTCTTCATTGGGTTTTTTGTTTTGTCGAAGCTGTTATAACACGCGGCGTAATCGGACGCAACCGAAGGATATTTAAAAAGTCCAACATCACGACCACCTTTAATATCAAGCAGTGAATTTTAGGAGTGTATTTTTGTAATTAGACTACATAAGCACAACATTTTTGAACAGTGAACAGTCGTGATCATACAGTTTGAACTAGGACTGATAATTCCTTATGCTTAGAGCTCGCTCAACAAATAAATTGGGGATTTATAAATTTTTCTAAAAAAAAACCATTAGATTATGATTTTGTGGTACAACCAAAAATTAAGATGAGAAGGGGTCAAAGGAAGTGAAATTTCAAGCAATACCAAGATTGTCTCGGATTTGTGTAGAGCAACTCGATCCTATACGTCGTTCTTTAATGTTTTCGTTATGATTTCTGACGAAGACGTAAAAGTTAGTGTGGAGAATAAATCCAAATCAATTTTCTTCCGCTGTTTGTCTGCAAAAATCCAAATGGCGATTGATAATCATCCATTCGACTAAGAAAATTATTAAAAATTAACGGAGACAGAAATTTAATTAAGTATTTGCATTTTATTATCATTAATTTATACAGAAATTTCATTAAGTGACTTTATCATGATGTATATATCAGTGAATCAACGTATTGATTAGTGAGACTCATAGTTTATTTTTGTTGTTGTTATATTAGTTATAGTTTGTCTTTCTAATGATAAATGAAAGAAAATGAAGTACTAAATTCAGAGTTTCCTTCCGGGAATTGGTCGGTAATATTATTCAGGAGGAGGGTGATGGCGCACAGGTTAGTCATCAAGTCATGAAGCGGATCAGGTGTCTCGTCGGTTCGTGTTCCGTAGTGCCGTAGTTTGTAGTACGGTCTTTAATTTTTTTTTGTTATTCGCGTAATAACTTGATTCCTTTTTACGATAGTGATAATTAACGTAGTTTATTTTCGTCACCGAGTCCGTCTCTTCAAAGTGCGCATATTGCATTTATTGCATTATTGCGAAGTTTACCCCTGTATTATCGGCAATTGCCGCAAATGTGATTTGTAAAAGGGATGCATCTTTTGCACCATCAAGCATATCATGTTTTAAACAATTCGATCGTGCAAGTGTAAAAGACCTCGGATCCTGAGTTCGTGCTCCATGATTTAGAACTTATATGAAACTATTCGCCGTTTTGTTTTTATTATGCGTGTATCAGGAATTCTCAGGATTCATCAGGAATGAATCTTTTTTGCTGTGTTATATACATATGCCGAAGTGCTGGGAACCAATAAACCAGTGCTGGGAACTCTAACCAATAATTGGGGCCGTATCTCGCCAAGAACGTGGTGAATCTTGTCAATGGTGAAGCGTCTCGACTTTGTCAGGTGATTTGACGTCTTCTTACCAAAAATAATCCAGCGGTGTTAAATAACAAGATCTCACAAGACAGTTCCCAGGTCCAAAACGAGACATTATGCGCTTATCAAATCTTTCTTTCAATAAGTCGATGGTTGTACGAGCTGCATGGCATGTCACGCCATCCAAACAGAGATCCCTGCATGACGACAAGTCAAGCCCGAAATGCTCATGGCTCTGTAGCTGTCACCTTTGACTGTAATGTTATTCTCCGCAGCATTTTTGAAGACATATCAACTAATGATACCACGGGCCCATAAAGCTCAGCTAACTGTGACTTTATTCAGATGTACCGTGTTAGGACGATTGCCTTTCATTCGGTTTTCACTCTGTCCTAAACTAACACACAACAGTTCCAAGCTTATTTATTCATTTTAGGTGTGTGTTAAATTGAGTTGGTAAGTAGGGGCAATATATGAACGTATGTATATTCAGGTGTGTGACGAAGTGTACTAAGCCAGCAAGATATTTTTGACAAAAAGTCAGTTTGACAAAGAGAAACTTTTTGTTATTTGAATAGGATGAATGTAAATTAATAAAAATTGTACTTACAGCACATTTGTCAAATTTGAATCTTTTCCAGATTGTTGTTTTTGTTTCTAATGGAGTTCCATCAGCAACGTTGTAATTTGGATTGGTGAACGTTAAAATTGACCGGCTTGATCCACGCGATGCCCGTTTCGGCTTTTTTCTTTTAGAATTAAAAACTAAAACTAAATGAGAAACAGATTTGAAATTAATATATTTCCATATAGAAAGTGTTTCATTTGCATACCCATAATTGCAATCACAACCACAATTAAAAGGACGCTGACAATTCCACTCCCAACGATGATAAAACGCTCTTGGACAGTAGTAGCATTGGAATCGAAACGATCTTCATTTGACGTTTCTGGCGTACCTTCGTCCAAATATTCTGATCCATCTTCTGGCCGCATTTGAATCACATAAGCAGGTTCAAGTTTACAGACCCTGTTGTCAGGTAGGTCAGGACATCCACAGCTGTATGATTTCCCTTTGAAAAAACAGAGATGAGAACATGCACCGTTTTCATGGGCACAAGGATTCCAATCGGGAGGTTGTCTGCTGGCTGAAATCGATCGTATATCGAGAGCTCCACGCAGTCCGTGGCGAATTTCTTCAATATTTAGATTGCCCGAGCGGGATGCTCGGAAAATAGATTTATTGTACCAATCAGTCCAATAGATGTAGTTGTCAAGCTGGAATATCAAAGAAGTATAAGCATTTCCTCTGAAAATGAATCCTTCATTATCTTACCAGCGTGACTCCGAAGGGATGTTCAGCACGAGGAATAATTGCGTTTCGCTTTCCGCCATCAAAGTCTGACATTTCAATTCGATCTTGTAGGGCATCGGCCCAATAGAGTCGTCGAGATCTTTGGAAAGAAAATTAGTCTTACTAACAAAAATGCTTCTCAATATCTTACTCGAAATCAATTGCTAGTCCGGTTGGAAATCCTAAATTTGTATGTATAAGTTGTTTGCGGCCAGAACCATCCATTAGGCATCTCTCTATCCGGGCAGGTTCACCCCAATCAGACCAGAACACGTACCTTCAATAGAAACACTTAGTCTTAGAGTTTCTTGACGGAATGAGAAATAGCTACCCTCGTTTTGGATACAGTATCAAAGATCGTGGATCACTCAAATCCTCTTTCAGGATTGCTTTCCTACTACTTCCATCCAATCTTGCGACTTCAATCATTTTAGCTGCACTATCTGACCAATACATATTATTTGCGATCCAATCGATTGCCAATCCATTTGGAGTGTGTAATCCTATGGCCACTAATGTTTTGGCATCGGACATGTTAAGAAGGTCAACGCTTTTGATAACATCCAAGTTGACGTCTGCATAGAATAGCCGCGAGAGATTGTAGTGAAAATCGAGGACAACAGATCCATGAACTCCATTGATCGGAAGAACAATATCCATGAGATCTTTGGTATCCATAGAGATTCGACCAATCCCCGATCGCAACGCGAAAACAAGGTAGTTCTAGAACGAATAATTTTGTCATAATCAAAGCAGCAATTTGGGAATTCAGGTATACCTCAGGAATATCCTCACATGTGGTATCACTACCATTTCTCATTCGCAAGCCAGTTGGACATCTACAAGTGTAGCCGTCTGGCTGGCGCAGACATAGATGGGAACAACCCCCGTTGTTTATTTTGCAGACATTTTCGGGTAGCGTTTCATTTTTCTAGAAAAACCAAAGGTTAAAAATAAGCTTGAAGGCGAGGTTTACTACAAGGTAACTACCGATATGACTCTCACTCCCATCAAGCCTTCGATGTCACTTTTTATGATTTTTGTATGAGATGCATTGTTCTTGTCAACCACATGAAGTGCTTTGGATTTCCAGTCGGTCCAGTAAATGTCTTTATCTATTACGGCGATTCCGTAAGGATGTTGAAGTGAAGAAATGATGATTTTCCTGTTGTTTCCATCGTAGTCACATGACTCAATGTGCTTCAGTTGCGCATCTGTCCAATAGATGCGTTTTTGGATTGTGTCCAGGGAAATCCCATTCGGCCAGCCAAGGTGTGCGGTTACGATTTTAGTGCGATGGTCTCCGTCCATATGTGACCTCTCGATTTTGGGATAAGTAAGCCAGTCAGTCCAAAACAAGAACCCTGATTCGTAATCAAGAGTAATTCCACGCGGCGAGTAGAGGTCTTCATATGCTAAAACAAGGCGATTGCTTCCATCTAGATCACTCACTTCGATAGTATGACGACCGGAGTCAGTCCAGTAGATCTGAAGGTAAAGTGAATTTTTTTTACTTTTTTTCTATGCTCTTTGTAAAGCAAAAATTGGCTTACCTTTCTTCCAGCCGAATCAACTACTAGCCCATCGACGCTATCTAAACTCTCAGAATTAACTTGCCTGGTACGCAGGCCATCAGACGTAGAACTCATTATGACGTCTTCATAGTTATCGGACCAATAAATCTCTCCTGTCAGAAGGTCTACATCGACTGACATTGCGTTTGAAATCGGTGGCAGTGGTAAGACAACATCAATCAGGTGTTCAATATCTAACGAAATCTGGCGGATATCATAACGATGAGCAACTATGATGTATTTAGAAGGTCCTTCGTGGCAAGTTTTCATATCTGCAGTAAGTCTAACACCAATAGGACAAGCACAACTGAATCCACTGGGATTGAGCAAGCAGAGATGCGAACAACCTCCTTTGGATTGACCGCACCTGTTGGTAAAATATCGTCGGGATCGGTGGAAGACACGAATATCCATCAAGTCACTTGTGTTGCTTATGATTGTTCTTCGATTCTTTCCAGTGATCTTGTCAGCCATTTGCACGCTTTTGGTATCCCAGTCAGTCCAAAATACCTTGTTCTCACTGACGTCAAGCCCAAAAGGATGTTCCAAGCCAGTTTCTGAAATCGAAATGTTGGTGTTAAGTGATTTAGACATGTAGCTTAGTCTTACTCAGTAAAGCATTCCTGCCTGTTCCATCGAAGTTTATGTACTCCAAGCTCTTTGTTCCGCCATCCACGAAGTACAGTTTGTTATCATTATAGTCGATTGCTAGGCCGTTCGGCCATTGCAAATTCTCTGAAACTAGCACTTTCCTTCCACTTCCATCCATACCAGCGCGCTCAATCATTGGTCTCGTTCCCCAATCAGACCAAAACATATACCCATCGATAGGATCCACGACAATATCCCTGGGTTTGTCCAGATTCTGCCAAACTAAGAGCGCTCGTAGTTTACCGTCCAACGTTGCAACTTCAATTCGATTAGTTCCAGGATCGGTCCAGTAGAGTTTCTCGGTTATCCAATCCAATGCCAATCCAGCTGGTGATTGCAGATTGGTATGAATAACACTTTGTTGGCTGCTCCCATTCAAATGGGCACGATAAATTGCACTACGTTCCACATCGGTCCAATAGATTAGATCCGATTTACTGCACCAATCTAATGCTACCGTTGACTTAAGGCCATCCAGAGGAACTATCATATCGACATCGTTGTTTGTTGTTTTGAAATTTAATTGACGTAAACGGATGTCCTTGCGACGAGCTACGAGTAGGAGGCGATCTGGAACGCTGTTGCATGTTTTTCTGAAAAGAAAAAATATTTTCGCTTGACTTTGATTGGTATGGTAAGAAAATACTAGTGGATAATCAGCTAAGCGGAAATCCTTGTATCCCTGATCTTCAACCAACTAGAAATATTGACGTGGTGAATAAAATACATAGCAGTCATTCACAACGAGCAGTCTATGGCTACAAGTATTCGAATCGCTTCCTCTCCAGCAGCACAGCAGGGTCCCTGATCAGTGTCCATGATCCCATGGTCACAGACAATATTGAAAAACAGATGGCGTTGCTATGAAGAATTGACATTACTATCTTCACCAACATTTCCGTGGTGGATGACAGTAAAACTTTCCAAACTGCTCCCAAATTGGGTTTTTTGGCAGCGAGTTCTATCATATGCATTTACTGCTCTTTGATAAAACGGAAAAGAGCAAAATGGACCTAACTTTTTTATTGGGTTGGAAAATATTACGACGAAATAAAAACATGGGCCAATATTACAAAATTTATCTATGGAACTTTACACCATCCTTGACAACTGTGAGATGTTTGTCCAAAGACTTTAAAAGTGGCCGTACACCTTCGCAGTTTTGGTTACTTTGATAAGGAGTCGCAAGGTACTCGACAGATGTCGTGTTTGAAGGTAACTTAAAAAAACGCTTTGCCCGAAAAGATCTTATCCTTGTTCAGGCACCCTACGTGCGGGCTTCACATGTATAAGATCTTTCTAAGGACGCATAACATTTCTAAGATCGTTTCTTTTCACGTTACGGATAATTGGCTGATGAACCTTCAGTGCGTTTGGTATCAAGAAGAAGTGACTCTAAACACTCCTTAAAATTCAGCTGGTAACATGAGGTGTGAATTATGTTGCATCCTGTGTTACTTTTGCTTGAAAGGGAGAAGTGTATTCGAAAAATCGAATAGGGAATACCATTGAGAACCATTTGCTGTCCACCGTTCCGTTCTATATTGTAGTTCAATTTAAAACTTCTTAATAATTCAATGTTAAATACCAGAATATTTTCAAAATTTTACGACCCCCCATGAACAAATCAGATAAATTATTCAAATAATTATAATCAACGATTTACTCACTGGTCATCCTTCAAAGTCAACCCTATTGGACAGCCACATCGTCTTGAATTTTTATTGGGCAAGCATAAATGGGAGCATCCTCCTCGCAAACCTCTCCTGTCCTTAATGCATCGGTCATTAAAATTTGGCTGTCTCGCTGGATGGTAGCTGTGTATGTCCATTGGAAAATGGAGTCCATCATGGACTGTGCGGAAACCTTTTCCAGTAATTTTGTTGGCTGCTGAAACACTTTTTGTATTCCAATCCGTCCAGTACATTGTATCTTCAAATATTGTCAAAGCGAAAGGATGAGGCAGATGGTTGCTCAAAATCTGAAGCATAAGAGAACGGTCATTGAGACTGTTTTTTCGAAAGAAATACTTGTTTATAGTTTACCTTCATCCGGTCAGACCCATCAAAATTTGAGCTTTCGATAACATGGTGCTTTGCATCAGCCCAGTAAATTCTATTCGCCGGGTAGTCAATCGCTAAGCCGTTAGGCCAAAACACTCCTTTCGAAATTATGGGCTGCCTCTCTGATCCATCCATATACGACCGTTCTATCTTTGGGTTGGGTCCCCAGTCCGACCAAAACACATATGCTTCTCCGGGATGAACTACCACCGCTCGCGGCTTGTCTAAGTCGTTTGCGGCCAAAACTGCTCGCAAATTTCCTTGAAAGTTTGATACTTCAACTCTCCTTGTTCCTGAGTCAGTCCAGAACAGTAAGTCATGTATCCAATCGACTGCAACGCCTCCAGGAGATTCAAGACCCCATTTGATGACATCGCGCATTCTTGTGCCATTCATATGTACCATCTTAATGACATCTGTAGAAACATCCGACCAAAAGAGCAGACCCTTTTTGAAATGGTAGTCGATTGCAATAGCATTGTGCAATCCTTTCACAATCGACGTGTATCTGTTATTACTGAGAGTAACTTGACGAATGTCCCCGCGGTTAGCCATTATGAGTTGAACAGCACCACCAAGAGCTTTACATGATCGCAGATCAGGGCGTAGGATGTAACCACTTTCGCAGGAGCAAGTGAAACTTCCGAGTGTATTGTGACACTTCTGCGAGCAGACGGGTGCTGTCAGGAACTGACATTCATCAATATCCGTGCAACTGAAATGAAAAACAAAACTCGGAATATCTACCAGGTGAGAAAAATGATTGCAAGTACTTGTATCTATTCTCGTGCAACGTATAACCAACCCGGCAACTACATTCATCGCGCCCATCGGGGGTTTCAACGCACAAATGCTCGCATTTTGATTGAAGGGGACATGGTTTCATTTTGGGGCAGCTTTGCTCATCTTCGCCACTAGGGCAATCATTGTGGCCATCACACACATGTTTCTGATGCACGCAAATTCTGCACAAAAAGTTATCATTTATTTCTACTAACGTAATCAACGGAAGAAGGTGCCCTACTTCAAATTAGTGGAATTTTTTCTCGCAGGACAAAGGAGTTGTCCCACGTCACAGCTCATTTTGCAGTTAACCTCATCTTCACCACGGGAACAGTCTGGGTATCCATCACACAGCCAAGTATTCTGTTGAATTTTATGAGGTTAGCAAAATTTTAGGTATTGCCTAGTGAATTCGTTGTAGAATTGCTTACCAAAATGCATCGACCATTTCTACATGTATACTCATCCGGACCACAGGTTCTAGGTACATTACTTTCTACGTTTCCACACTCCTTTTCATCTTCTCCGCCATCACAGTCTTGTTCGCCATCACATTTCCATCGTTTTGGTATACAGTTGCCATCTTCACATCTAAGAAATAAAAAAGGAAAAGATAAAACAACCAGAATTTTCCAGGAAGGATCAGATTTCTACTTGAATTCACTAGAAGTGCAACTGGTAGGTTTCTTAGGACACCCTTCTTCGTCACTCCAATCACCACAATCATTGTCGCCATCGCAACGGAACCGCTGCAACACACATCTACCTCCTGGTCCACCGGCACCTCCTAGTCCTCCTCTGCATTTGAACTCGCCTTCAGGACAACTTGCCATAGGAGTTTGGCAGTTGAGTTCGTCTGATCCATCGGAACAATCGGGTTCGCCGTCGCAATGGAATGAAAGTGAAACGCAGTAGCCATCAGCACATTGGAAATGCTCCGAAGTGCATCTGCAAATGAACATTAAATTATGTTATATACGGTCTTTGGATATTTTTGGAAAACTTCTGAAAAACTTAACTGTCAGAAGAACAATAGAAAATATTTGCTTAGTTTCTGGTTTTGGCAGAACTTGTTTATTTCGGATAACCAATCTCTTACAAATGGTGTGAGTTTTGTTCTTCATTAGCACAGTACCCAGGGGGCTTATATTTTTCAGGACATTATCTGGGTTGACCTTTGACTCATGTGACCTTATTGGCGAGCAATAGTTTAATGCAATGATATAATCTATTATATTAATTTGATTTTTGAATTTTTTGTCTTAAAATTTTTGATGCCCTTTTATACATAATCTTCACATCAAATTTGGAAGAGAACTGCTGGTGAAAACTATGTTAGTTAATTAGTTACTACCTAAGAAGTATTTGCATGATACTCTGGAGCTGACAAAAGGACGAAGGCGAAACGATTGGGACGAAAGAGACTGAGTTCCTTTAACTGAGAAGAGGAAAAGTCAGAGGGCCCGTTGTGATTTTTAGGCTCAAAAAGATTTAGGATGGTTTTCCAGTTTCATTCTCTTTTACGGTACTCGAATGTGTGGACAACTTCGCATCACCAGATATGGCGTGGAGAAGCGGAAATTGCCCTGATGGCTTTGCTGCTAAATCGACAAGAGAGGTAAGCTCCGCTTATAAGGAGATCCACTTAGATTAAGGATCAAAAAATTCTGGGATCCGAATGATTCTTCCGAAAATGGAAAACCACCTCTATTAGTACTGCTGAAAAAACTGTAACATAGGCAAAGGATATTCTTTGACGAAAGGAACACTACATTCAAAGATTCGTTTGACAGAATATTGGTTTTGAAATAATTAAATTTTAGGTTATGTGCAGCAAAAAATGTGTATTTGCACCATTTCATGTTGCATAACCATCAGATAGCCATCATACATAAAGTCGCAATTATTTCAAGCATCGTTATGCGTCGAAAACATAAACCTGAAGAACGCAGGAGTCCCTCCTTCGCCTGCATACTACTTTCTTGTCAGTCTAATTATTCAAATGTGGTATGGATGAATCGTTAATCTGAAGTAGTGCTTTCCAAACAAGTATACAGATCTTATTGACTCCTTCCGGATCAGTGTCAAAAGGGGCATGTCCTTCTATGCTACCTAGATTGAAGATCCCTTGGTTGAACACAAAATGTCGGCAAACTGTTTCAACACCGATGGACCAATAAAGGATGTATCATCCTAAGCCCATCACATATTTTTGACGGAACCAAATTTATATATAGATCGCGGTGTCATAACCCCTGCTCGATCTTGGTGAACCCTACAAAATTGTTGTGTATGTCATATTGTTGTGACAAGTCTGTGTGGTGAAATAGAAAAGTGCTGTTCCTGCCAGGGTTATTTTGAAGTTAGAGGCTACCTCCGCCACAAATGCAGCAAGTTGTTTTCTTCTGTGTTTATTGAACTACTGATCAATTGATTTGAAATAAGCTCCAATACGTCCAGCTTTTTAGGACTCCTTCGTATGTTCCGACCAAGTTGCGTGTCAGCCACATTCGCGTCAATGCATCATTTAGCCAGAAATTCCTCTTCATTTAGCAGGCTAACCTCATCCATCTACGCAAGACAGTGCCTGAACATTGCCTGAAACCACTGGAGTCCGAGGCTGATGCTCAATTAGAATCCAGGGTGAGTGTGAATCTTTTTAAGTTTGTGGTTGGTTCATCTTCTGGTTTCTGGATGATTAATACCTTTAAAAACTTCATGACAAAACTCTTTTGGTACTTCTTCCTCCCCGTTTCGGAAAATGACCAATGTTTAACGAATGGTGAACAAGATCTTTGACTCACCCAAGCCACTCCAGGGACCGCCTATAGAAGCTATAATCGTTTCGAACGTTCTCTATTTAAGAAAGCATTACCTACGTAACAGCTGGAAGTAAATACAATGTCAAACGTGCAATTTTTTAAAAAGTGACTCAGCTCGCTCAAATCTCACGAGCAAAGTTTGGCTCAAAAGTATCCATTAATGTAGTAATGAAGTAATGTAATTAATCTTCATTACTTCACGTGAAAATGAAAAATTGGAACAGGACACAGCAGTCATATATACTTGTCTGAAAAAAAAGCAATGCAATCATAAAAAGAGGACTCTTCCGTAAGTGGAAATTGTTCGCCATAGTGTTCCCCGCGCAACAAACATTACAACTAATTATACGGAATTTAGACCACTTTTTAGAATTATTACAGTTTACAAAGTTCTAAATTTCGAAATAAATTATAGTTTAACGATATTAGATCAGGGCTATATGTAGGGTGCAAAATCACTTCCCAACTAACATCCTAGATTTAAGAATGTATGACGCCTCGCATTGTCGGGGTAGAACATGATTGCTTTGTGATTTGCCGATTCTAACCTCGTCTTTCGGATTGCCTCGGCCATTTTCATAAATTTCAAAAAACATCTGAGTTGTTCGTTCGATTGCATGGAAGCGGCTGAACATACACAATACCGTTTTGAAATCATACCTAATAGACAGCATGACCGTTCTCTAATTTCATTATCGTTCTTCTTTAAACCTGTCAACAGTCGAATTTAGCCAAAAACACAGACTCAAATATTTTGCGGTATTCAAAACTCCCATCCGTTTAAAATATGGCGGCGCAACAATAGCAATGGGTACCTAAATTTTAATGTCAACTCGCCATCAAGATCGTACGATCTTCCACAGGTGAGCATAAGTATGCCAAGTCGTTGCAAAAATTTGTTTGAGTGTACGAGATCGTATGTGCCTGCGCGTGAATACAATCGGAAAAATATGCGATATCAGCAGGTTTTTGCTAGTTTTCTTGCACATATTAACTTACGCAAAGTGTGTCGTCAAAAAACTGAAATGAATATCGAGAAAGTGAATGGATGGCATATCATGAAAGCAAAACTTTTGTGGTTTGTTTACGTTTTGATCATACTTATGAACGAAATGTCAAAGTGGGCGCGAAGTACGTGTGGCATCAAAAACTTCGCAATATCACCTAAGAAGGACATAAAGTTGAATCGAATGATGTAAAGTTGTGCAGTTGTTTAAGTTACGACAAAGTGCAGGAAATCGACCTTGTCAGTAATGAAATTGGTGAGATGGAGATTTAATGAGTGTTGCAAGTCTTCACCCGTTTGCTATAAGCCATGAAATGTGGGGCTACCAGGCTTATTATGACGAGCGTCCCTGATGTATCCAATGCTTCGTAAATATAGCTCTACCCTATCTCTTGTACCCCAAAACATCATTCGTCATTAATCTCCTGGTTATTTCCAGAGGATTTTTTCATTTCATGTTGAGGATTTCTCGTGATTTAAAGTTTTTTAGGTCCATTTATTTTTTTTTGAATGCAATGATTTTAGATATACAAAAATACTTACGCCAATTTGGAACAATTCGCCTCGTCAGAGTAGTCCTTACAATCATTGTCACCATCGCACATCCAAGACTTCTGTATACAAAATCCATTGCCACATTCAAACTGGTCTTCTGTGCAGTTGTTACGGGCACCTGTTGATCAGAAAGTTAATGAGTTGCCAAATTTAACTCAGAAAAAGGAATCATTGAACGTGATTTAGAATTCAACTTACCACAGTGTGTCTCATCCGAATAATCCCCACAATCATCGTCTCCGTCGCAAAGCCAGTCTTTGGCAATACATCGATATGTTTTGGGGCACATGATATGAGTTCCTGTCACCTCACATTCATAAGCTATTTTATTTACAATATCCTCATTCGTTCCGGGACATTCCTCTTCATCCTCGCCCTTTTCACACTGCGGAATTTTATCGCATCGCTCGTCCTTCGGTATACAAACGCACGTTGCGGGACACAACCATTCCCACGGTTGACAATAAACGGGACAGTCCTGGATGGGACCACTATCGTCATTCGGTGCCAACAGATGAGTTTCGTCGCTCAGCAGAGTATTTTGCGGGATAAACACTTTGTCGCGGCCATGGGATTTGACTGGTCCTTGGAAGCGTTCTTTCAAGTGTCCACCCACCAGCATGTCACCATGACGTTCACCAAAATCCCGAACTCCATACAAATCTCCTCGATCTCTACCCACCCCCACACCACCAACTCCAACGCCTCCTGGATTGAGAAATCCTCCGGGCACTCGCGCGCCGCTTATTACTCTTAAGCTCGGATCATATATGATGGGTGGTGGGTTGCCGGGATGTAACGGTTCAGTTGTAAGGATGCCATGCGGTATATACGTTCGATGTAATCGAGGATCATCTGGGTGGGGCTGATACTGTTGGAAATTCGTAGCTGTTGCCACGGGTCGCAACGATCCATGACCGAAAATCTGTCGTCCTCCTCCACTTGGTTGAATTCTCTGCGGCTTTCCATATGAGTCCGATGGCCATTGCGTTGTCGTTTCGTACTGACATAAAACTTTAAAAGAAAATTTCATTAAATTTCGTTCTCATCTGTTGCGTTATATTGTTTTTCAATAATTGAAATTTAGAGGAAGACAGCTGCATCAAATTTTGAACATAAATGAAATAAATTTTTTAATTCAGTTCATGATTCCAATAATTTTCCAAATTAATGTCGAGTTTGTTACGAGATCAGGCATGAAAATGATACGCGTGACTGTATTTCTTTTTTAATACGGTAAATTTTGCATATCCTCCAGCGCGTTTTAATTTCACATATGCTTAGTATGTGACACATTCGTCGACTGTTTATTTCTACTTGAAAAGCTTAACACAGGGTGGCCTGAAGCAGAGGTTAAATTCGCAAATAAACGTAAGTTATACATACGAATAACCATACAAAGTGGTCTTTTCAATTCCTTTATTGGATATATGTATGCATTACACTTGCTGTATTATTCCATATGTGATAATTACAGTAATGATAATGTAATATTTCTCTGATAATCTCTCTTTAAATTATTGCATCCGTGTAAGCTCAAAGATGTTTTCTTAGTGTGAAAGGAATTTTTCAATTTAATCTGTTCATTATTCTGAAGAACGAATTAAGGACCAAAAAAATGGGCCTCCCAGGAAAGAATAAAACAGGCGTAAGATCATTGGTGGCAAAATTACTACCACTATCGGGCTACTATCTTTTGGTCAACACGGAAAACTAATAGGAATTTAACTTCCTTCTAATGATTCGATGCTGGCCAATGAATACTTCATGTAGCTGAGATGTAATAACGTCACGGATATGGTACAATAAAAGACCACAGAGCTAGGTTCCGCCCTTAGTTTCTACAGGAGGGAAATAAAGACTATCTTCAAACAATAGTTGCATACGTGGAGAGCTAAGGACTGATGCTGGCCTTAGCTCTCCACGTCGAGATCTTTAAACGTTGCCGATTCCAGATGTTAATTTCATAGAGAGTGGTTAGAACATAGGATAATTCTAATAATTTAAATTTAAATACTCTTTAAAGCATGAAGTCTAGTTTTCAACCAATATCAAGAGCATAAGGCAATAACTTCAACCTACAATCCACCTAGTCTCAAAGGCCTGCAGGTCGGAATTCAACATCGAATCCAGATCTTAATTACACTTATACATTTTCACATTCTTAGTTTAAGCGTCTCAATAAATACTTGTTGTTAGGTCTTTGAATATTAAAATGTAGAATGTTCCTTAATTTGTGACTAGGATTGTGTACTGGGAAAAATAAATAATGTCACGTTACCTAAGTAGACGATTTTTTTCTTGGATTTTCTATTTTAAATTTTGAACAAATTAAAGTCAAACACGTTTTATGATCTTTAAGCATATGAAGATTCAGTGTCCATTATCATTACCCCGGAAATTATAGTCCTTCTGCCATCAGACACCACAAGTACCACAAACTTTTGGTTGCAAGAAAATTTACTTATAATATTTTTACTGAAAATCATGAAGTCTTACGCCACAACACGAAAAGGAGTCCAAATAAGAGAGGTTTTTGAAAAAGGACCTGGAGTTGATTCTGCAAACAGGAGCCGAAATTTCAGCAACAATCAACTTAACACTATATGCACTTAAAACTTAAATTTTGGCTCCTGTTTGCAGTCGATCGTTCCACCAATTTAATAGCCGAGAAAGGAAAAAAAGGGGCCGATCGGGACCCTTTCTGCTCCTTTTGACCATCGTTCTGAGTTTTTGGTATCTACTGTACGCTTAATCCGCAAGGACGCCGAGGTGCCCCACATCAGCTGATTAAGCGAAATCGAACAAATAACGCTTGACAGCAGGCATGTGTTGTCCTTTGTGTGACAAACGTTAATTTTGTGTGTTGTCTTTGTAAAGTGTTTTCAAGGTTGCCTTTGGTTTTCTCATCACTTTGTGAACTTTCCAGAGCTTGTGCGCTTCATTTATTTCACTCCTTATAACAAAGCTTCGATGAGAGTAATTTAAAAAGGGTGTTTTTTTGGCGTATAGAACTTTGAATTGAAATAAAATGCGAATAAATTGTTTTGATTGTCATGAAATTGGTTTTTTTCGGAAAAATAACTCTTTGTTATGTTGAAAACGAGTTGGGAAGAGCTCAAGCTGGTTTCGAAGCTCTTCCCACCTCTCTTTCAATATAATTTGACTTTCGAGCTATTCGACGAAATTGATCTAAACTTCCGCATCTCTGAGTATTCGCTAAAATCAGAATAGCAATGGTATAAGTCAATTACAGCTTATAAGTGAGAATGGATAAGTTGATCTACCAAGTAAGTTTCTAGAACTCTTTGTTATTTTCATTTGAATATGATTTACGAGATGTGAGCGCCACGACTGACGCGAAGGGAAGCCAAACGGGAGATCGACTTTCCGATCACTCTAGCTAATAATTTGACTTTATCTCGCCAATAACATGGCGAATGTTATCTTTCCAATGGTTAATCGTTACGGTCTTGTTGACGGAGAAGAATGATTTTCCATATCCTTACAAAAACAAAATCGTTCTTTTTTTTTCAAAATAAATCTGGACCATTTTCTAATGTTGGTCATGAGTCAACACAAAATTACAACACAGCCCGGGCTAACCTTAGAATACATATAGGATTTAGAGATGTCTTATCCGTGTACATGAGAGTCCGAAGTTTTAAACTTATCTTTTTTCCCCCTCATCAGCAGTTAAAATGTTCGGCTCCATTCGTTGCAGCAATTCGTGTCATATGCAACATGATGTCCGGAATTGTACCGAAGTTTCAAAGTTTTTCGCGCAATTAGAAGCACATTTACGTAGCATTCACAAAGAACTGTCCAATCATAGGCAAAAATACGAAAATAATGTTCATAAATCACTTATAATATACATGTTTTATTGGAGACCATAAATCAGCCTTGAAAGTGAAAATGATCCATCAATATTACTACCGACAATTTCACATAAAGCTTAAGTTATCAATTATAGCATATAATTAGTAAGCCCAAAACATTTTCATTCATAAGATGTCAAAATAATACACTATTTACATCTTACAAACTTTTCGGCTATCTTCGGTTTTAAATTTGTCTGTGGAGTTAACATTACAGTCAGAAAAGCTGTATTTCTTTAACGGAATGGTTGCACACACCATTTGACTGTTGAAAGTATGATCAAATTGGTTTTACTTTACTCAGTCAACGTTAACTGAAAATGTGCAAATGCTTATATTGAGTATTTTCGATTTTCATTAAGCATTTTTATTTGCATTGGGGTCATTAATGACATTTATAACGGAATTATATATTTGAACACATTTGATTAGCTTAGTGTAGCCTTGAGATCAGCTTCAGATTGCAATTTCCCCATGTTCGTTCGGTTCGAGCAAATTAAATCCGAAGTCGAGCATCTGTGAAAATTGTATGAAATGGGTGGAGCTTAATTCTTCAGGAAATGGTACTCGTGTGGAGTAAACATTACCGTTAAGTCGATTCTCCTGTGTCCATGAGCATCACGAATTTGTTAATGATGGGGCACTGAATATGATGAAATTTTTCGCTATTCCATTGAATCATGGACAAAACAAAACATGTGCTTGGATTATAGCAAGCATAGATTACAATGTTTGTGACAATAGTTCAGATGACGAAATTTTCGACCATTCATTTATTCTACCTCGAATTATTTTTAATTAAGTTTTGGTGAATTAGTCTTAATATGCTTTGCTTTTGGTGATTCCGGACAAAAATGTGGGCATGGGGCCTCTTTATATCTTCTTCCCCGGTGCGCATGACAACTATCACGCAGTATCAAAAAGTGTTGCCAAATTAAAGTTTTATACGTCTAATAATCACTAACTAGCATTTGTCAATTGCTTACGTCCGACTTAACAGGATGCTGAACTGCTATACGCGTACGATCTAGCCAGTTTTTCCGTTCTTTTCTTTCTTCGTCCCAGGAGTGCATCCTGAGATTATGCCATGAGCTTCTTTGCCGGCAGTTTTGCATCGGATTTCAGTATTTCCATGCTGGTAAATCTTTGTATGCGTTTCATGTGGTATGAAAATTGCGGGACATCAACTGGAAATTCCTATTATCAGCTACAGTTTATAGCAAATCTTACTTTCGCCAGCACAATTTAAAATATGTAAAATAATACATAATTTCTATTTATATCCTCATCATTACTCAAAATTTGTTATTGACTTCAAACGACTAATCATGGCGGTTCTTAAAGGGAGGCCCTTTTTTACAATTAAAGGTGTGCCAACTTTGAAACTTTTCGGCGCTGGACGTAGCACGTGTGAAACTGAAAATGATTACAACCTGCAACCTAAATCTAGTTTTTAACTTCCAGAATAGAGAATAAATGATGAATGAATTATCACAAAATACGAGGTGTGTTCAAAATGTAAGATGATTTTCAAATTTCGCGAGGAACGTACAATTTCTTTATTTTTTTATGTTGGTACACTTGTCACAAACATATATTCATAGTTTCAGCTATACGAAACGTTTAGTTTGTTTGTGAGAGGCGTAACGGTTAGAAATGTTTTGTGTGCTTGGCAATATTTTGCTACCGAAAAGATGGCTTAAAAACATTTGCATCAATTTGTTTGTAAATGAAATTCAGTGCTCCAAAATACCTGAAATGTTGACAGTGGCATATGGTGCAACTGTCGAATATGAACATGTTAACAGGTGGCACAAACTCTTCCAAGATGGCTGGGAAGATGCCAGTGGCCGGCCTTGCTCTGGAAGCCAAAGCACGTTAAAAACAGATGAAAACGTTCAGAGAAGCTGCTGAGGATGTTGGTATTGCTCGTGCCATGAAATTTCTTCGAGCGTTTTGGGCATGAGACGTGTGTCAGCGAAGTTTGTTCCAGAATTATTAATTTTGACCAAAAGAATCGTCGCATGGACTATTGACAGACGTCAATAATGATCCTGATTTGCTTAAATGGGTCATATCAGGTGACGAGTCATGGGTATAAAGTTATGATATCGAAACCCAAGCCCAATCGTCCCAACGGAAGAGTCCAGATGAGCCAAGACAAAAAATGCACGCCATGTTCGATCGAATGTCAGTTTTGCTCACGATTTTCTTCGATAACCGTTCCGCAGTGCCTCAGGAGTTCGGAACATATGGTCGTACGGACAATAAAGAGTAATATCTTGAAGTTATGCTCCACTTGCGAGAAACAAGATGAAGAAAACGTCCGGCATTGTGGAAAAACAATTCATGGCGTTTGCAATACGATACTGCCCCTGCTCAGTCATATTTGCTTGTGAAGGATTTTGTGGCTAAAAACAATACCACAATGATGCTGCAGTCACTAAATTCACCGGATTTGCCGCCATGTTACTTTTTCTTGTTCGCAAAACTGAAGAGACCGATGAAAGGACAGAGATTTGCAACGATATAGGAGATAAAGACTGCATCGCTGGAAGAGCTCAAGGCGATATCGAAAAGTGCTTATGAATAGTGCTTCGAGGATAAAAAAAACAGTTGGCACAAGTGTAGTGTATCTGTAGGAAATTTCTTTGAATGGGACAAAAGAAATATTAATGAATGAATAAATATTTTTTCCTTAAAAATACAATGTCACCTTACTTTTTGTACACGCCTCGTTTGTGCTTATTGCACAAGTCTGTCTCAGTATTAAAAAGCGCGTAAGTGTGCGTAGTAGACTGTAAGGTTTATTTGGAACAGAAGGAAGGAGGAAGCTAAGTTCGCAGAGTAAAACTAGCTAAGTTAAACGGCGAAGGACAAAGTTAAACTAACGTAGGCGAAGTACCGTATTATCACAAGGCATCATAGATAACTTACGCTATAACTATAGCGAAATTATGTAGATACAGCGCTAACACTTCCAACAATCTCGTGATGTATAGTTATTCAGCCAAACAAAGTGTCAGTGACAGAACAAAGTACACAGTTTGGGTAATTTTCTTCGTACAAAAGAACTCTCCGTCAAAGTTATTGCGCAAATATAAATGTATTTGTGTGTTTTCTGTCTCTGTCAGTGAAGGGTCACCCAAGAGTGCTAGTGCTGTATGTTTTTATGTCCAAACTTTTTGCGTGGAACTTAGGAATTTGATTTTCTTCACAGAGTGGTCGAATGTGGCCGTTTCCAGATTTTAGACGGTTGCACTTTTTGTTGCAGAATGAAAGTGACGAATTCAGATCTTGGCCGTGATACTAAATTGCGTCATAAAATATGTCCATATCAGCTTAAATGATTGGCTTTTGAAATGTTTACACATTAGTTCTTTTGTTTAGGTATAATAGCAAAACGGTTTGAAGAAATCTTTCTGCACCTTCTCCAATTGTTCAAAAAATTTCCGTTGCAGGAAGTTGATGATCGTGCGTATATGTCCAGCTCAAGTCCCTTGGGAATGTACAATATGGAGGAGCATTGTACACAGTGTTTTCCGACGCAGGGTTCTTAATATTAACATTTTTGGACAATAAAAGCGACATTGTATTCTCAAAGTTGCAAGGAATGAAGTTTGTTTACTAAAATGATTTTTTTTGAAAGTTTTTGCGATTCCTGTTTCCAATTTTAGTCAGAGAATTTATCGAAAGCAGACTACAATGCCAAGGAAAGTGCCGAATACACGTAACCATGTTAATTAGTAAGAAAACATATAGAATAGAAAAATGAGGGTATCAATGGGAGAGGTGAACTTACAAGAATTGATGAAGTATATCATTGATTGGGCGCAAAACACGCAACGAAGCAGTTACGCTTGCGTGAAATACACTCATATAAAGGTGTAAGCTCCAGGTAAGCGAATACTACTTTGATAACACACTTGAAACAACGTAGAAGAATGATACTTCCATAGTCACATGTGTATGGAGAGCTATGAAAGATGTGATGTTGCAGAAGCAGGAAGAAATTAGCTTTAAAAGTGAATAAACACGCAAAATGGACGAAAAACTTGTATATTAATCAAACTGTGGCTGTATCAAATCGATTTAATCTTAATTTACTTAATATATATGCTAAACTATTAAAGTTACGTACAGTGTTGTTCTAATAAGCGGTTTACATTAGACATACTGATTTTTTGGATTTGGCAACACTAGGGTCATTCTGTCTTTCAAATGATTTCTTGTTGGTGAAATGACTCACTTAACGGTCGGAAAATCGTGCTAAATGATGCAAATTCATTTCCACTGCAAAGACAATTGGTCTCAAACCGCAAAAAATTCCATGCAAACTTCAGTGGACAAACGACGCTCGTTTTTAACAGTGTCGTGAAATTTTTGCAAAAAGTGCGTGATACGAGTTACCTAGTTGACAGTTCAACGTATGCCCGTGTTTGTTCAAGCGCAAATGTGGCTGCGATGGCCGCAAATGTGCGGATTTTATCAAAAAATCATCTTTCCGGACGAGAAACTTTTCCATCTCGGTGGGTTCGTAAACAAAAACTCTCACAATCGGGGAACGGAAAATCCATAAAAAAATCTAGATAAGCTAATGCATCAATTGTTGTTTATTGTTTATTGTAAGGGAATTATAGCATGGTGGCGCTATTGGACCATATTTCTTTGAAAGTGAGACTCGTACGCCGGTTACGGTCAGCGAAAACAACTACATCTATTTTGTAGCCATATCTTGTATATTTTGATTTGAACAACCTTTAATTCGAGCAAGATGCCACAATTGTCAGACATCGGGCATTACACTTGATGAAGTGCGTCGAAAAATCGATGACCGCATTATCAGTCGAAATTGTAACATGAATTGGCCGCAAATGCGCTGTGATTTGACGCCTTTGGATTTTTCATTCTGAAGTGCCATGAAAAGCATGGATGATCCACAAACAATGGGCCATTTGAAAGTAAATATTGAAACACTTGTTGCCGAAATAAAGCTGCATACAGCCTCAACCTCAATGTGCTCAGAAATAGGGCGGATCGTTTGAAGTACAACAAAGCCTGAAGCGTCTCCCAGTCGAGTAAAATCATATTCCATAAATAACGAGATGAATTGTACTTTCAGAAAATGTGAAATTAATTGTGCTTTCAGACAATAAATAAGTTTCCACAAAAATTAAGCTATTGGGCGAGCAACTAAACTCTCCTTGTTTGTCTTAAGGGGAGGAGCTTTAAGAGATCCTTTTTCAGCAGGGTTAGAAGGAGAGGACAAAGATTACCGGTAAAAGGAGCCTCTGCACTTTGCACCATTCCTTCTTGATAAGAGCGCCACAAAATGTGATGAATTTGCCCCTTGTCCTTTGATCCTGGTAACTTTTCCAACAAGGCATATGGAAGGAAATCACCAATTCTCTCCACAATATGTGAAAATTTATCGTTCTCAAATGAAACAGACAGTCAGTTGACTGTGCCTTTCCAACTTTTGAAGTAAAGACTTTACTTTTGAAGTAAACACCCGTTTTGCTGACCAGCTGTGTCAGGTAGTGATCAGTATCACCCTCCTTTCGTTTGAGCCATGGCTCCACTGATAAGACTGACAATCTCACTGCCTCGTGCTTCATCTGTCCAATCTTCCTTGCAGATCCGTTCCTCGAACTAAGGCCGGCAAGCCTATAAAAAATGCAAGAAACCTCCACTTCCCGGGAAGAGTAATTGAGACCGGCTAATATTTTTCAAAACTCGAAATTTTGGATTTGCAAATGAGGATGACCGTGGTGGTTGACTTCATGCAAACATCCTTCTATAGAAAAAGTGCTGCGCTCAACAGCATCCAAAACCCGATTCCGTAAACATTATCCTAATTCAGACTTTGAAATCCGCGTTAAAATTCATGGTAGGTGGAGGAGTGAGCAGGCGCGAAAAAAAGCCTTTTTAACGTTGTTCAGCATGAATTGCTAGTTAATAGAGAATTTTTAAGGGAAAATGTCCTCTCTGGTTTTGTGCATAACTTTACTTATTGCCATGTACATGCCAGCATTTCAGAGATGAAAAGGAAGTGATTCCGATGCAAGAGGATGGCAGGCGCATACTGCTCTGAAACTTATGAAGCGATTTATGAGAATTTCCATGTGGGTGGATTGACTGTTCTTGTAAATCTCCTTATAAAAACGCCGTCGGAAATATGTGGTCCGAACTAAAGAAGAGTGTCATGAGTGATCCCTGACCAAAAAACAGCCAATTGCTGATTTGGTGACTTGAGCAGGACGCAAATTTACGTGAAAGTTTCAGAAAATGACATTCGTAGGGTACAGAAAAGGAAGAAGGACATACTCTATACTAATTATTTGCAATATCACCTAGTCTACGAAATTTTTAATAAAATCATAATTTCATACTTTTATTTCAAATTTCATACACAAAAGACTATTGTCCGAAACTTCTGCGCCATCCTTTAGTACATCAAGAAAAATATTCTAACCTAAAATATGAGTTGAAATTAAATATGAAATAAATTTTTGATATCAACTAATGCTGAAATTAAATAAATTGAAATTCATTTAATTTCAACATTAATATTACATTAATTATCCATGGTTTATTTCAATTTATTAAACATTAATTAATTTAATAAATTGAAATAAACCATGGATAATTTTGGGATGTTAATCAAATATTTCAAGTAAATTGGAGAGAGGAAGGAACTTGAGGGCCCAATGTGTCGATGTTTAAGGCTTCTCTCAAAGAAATATCTCATCTCCTGTTTCTTGTATTGCTTTGATTAGTACAAAGCGAATAAAAAACAAAAATATATATAAGAATGATAAAAAGAAAAACGCGCACGCGACGAATGATGAAATATTTGTGAATAAGAATAAAGGCAAAGTCTGATTCATTTCTATCGGGAGACTTCGAAAAAGATTTACAATATGGATTTGATGTGTGACGTACGTCCAGATGTATGCCTTAGCATCCTTCAAAGAAGTTTCTAAGAAACAAACATCTCTTTTACTTAAAATAATGAGAATTCCTGAAATTGATTCATAACTAGAGTGACAGGGAATGTGAAGAAGTGGTAAAGGAAAAGGATGCCAATTTTTCACCTACCCAGTATTATTTTATTCAAAAGAAACAGGAAATTTGATTGCTTTTCTATGTCTTGCATTTTCTCTTACTATAACTTTATATTCGCTAGCAGTTAAGCAGTGTGTTTTCCTTTGACTAGTCTTTTTTGTTGATTTAAAAAATTTAAAGTTAAGTTTATCAAAGTTCGCATCTTCCTTGCGTTATTCTTCGCTCTCTCAAAAATTTTCCAGTGAAAAATCTACTAGGACGAAAAAATTGCATCGACCGTGAACCTCATTGGAATCAACATGAGAGCACTAAATCATATTCGGAATCCTTTTTTAAGTGTCGATAAGGTTTAGTGTATTAATTTAATTTTATTAATAACAAAGCATTAATATGAAATTTCCCATTGAATGGGCTTGTGAAGAGAGGATTTCTGGAACGCTTACAGGGAGGACAATTGCGTTTCAAATATTTTTCAATTATTCTGAGTAGTTGCAACCAGCATGGATAACAATGTGATGATTTTATTCTGCATCGTAATTTGCATGGAATTAATGAATGCGAGAGTTAATTTTAGCACGTGAAATATGGTGTCGATGTGAATGCAAAAGAAAATTGCCATGAGCGGCTCAATGAGGACTCAAAATGATGACCGTAGATAAAATTTCTTTCTTTTTCCGTTTTAATGAATGGAAAATTCACAAGGAGATGCGAATCTAGTCATAAAGTTGTTGGTATTAGTGTCAAGTCTATGTTGAAGACCTAGTGCGTGCGCAAGCTCTATTGCACGCTTCGTGAGAATAAAATAATGAAATCAATATCATCCAGCATCCCACGGTGAGAATTGTCTCCTAGCTTCTCGCGAAACTCCTCTCAGGACGGGGAAGGAGCCAAGATGCTCGGTTGGTGCTCGCCGCTCGTGGGCAATAGGTCCTTTGACTCGCACTTTCATTCAGTTTGCAGCTGAAAAACTCTTCCCCGTTGCGATGTTTGTTGTTGGTGTTTTCGCAATTTTCCTAAGCAGGGCAGGGCCGACTTGGCATAAGATAAAAATATCCTTACATAGACACACATATATTATATTATATTATATATAGAACGGATGAGCCCACAGCAGCAGCGATGAGCAGGAAAGGAGGCGGTGATGGGTCTGCAACACCCACGCTTTGTCGTCTAAGTCGATTTAGATTTTGTAGAAAACTTACTGATAACTACCCAACCTTCCGCGCTTTCGCTGTATTGGCTTTCTCCTGGAATTTTCTTGAATGGACTCTTAATTGCTGAATCGAGTCAAAACGACTTGACTTGGCTACTAATTCGGCTAAAGACTTGCAGATATTTGCCTCCCAAAGTAGCACGTCACAGCGTTCGCTATAAACGCCTACGCAGGATGAGATTCATAGCAAGTCACTTTGGATGATCTTGTTTTCATCGTGTAACGTGATGTGGGCGAGAATTGACACGCAAAAGGACAGACTAAATCCATAACTTTTTTGTGAAGGCTCCAATATCATTGCAACGTTCGTCGATGGAAACCATCCCACACAGAACAGGTGGTTTTCAAAACGAGCCTAACGAAACATGTTCTAATTGATTGACAAATGATTGGAACTCTGGAAAGGATAGAGATATCTGCCCTGAAAAAATCAACTAGACACGCTGCTAGTAGTGAGAATATCCACCCAAATTTACTCCTAGCAGCAACGAGCAGCAAAATCTTCCACATCGGTGCAAGAAAAAGGAAGCTTTACTAGCCCTTCTGAAAAAAAAGCATTTTCGAAAGGAATATTCGGAAACTTACCAAGCTGAACGAAAAATTGGATGATCACTAAAATGTACATGATCCAGTATGGGGAGAACCCGTTTCTCCAGGCTAATTGTGGCGTTTCAATTCTAATTTGATACAACGTTCAAACAGGATACGCGACACGCAATCACTTTGAGTTTGCAACAATTGCGCAGCGTTCGTATTACACTTCAAAAAACTTCTCTATGAATTTTCAGATGAGTTTTCGACATTTTCCACGGTACGATTAAACATTATTTTATTCATATGGATGTTATCCGATTTTTGGTTCGAGCTCAAGGGTTAGCCGAGATAAAATATCGGCGATATCCCCTTTCGTCTTCTCTTATATCCACGTTTCATTATATAATTTTCAATTGATACCGGCACCGCACAATCATTAAAGCAATCGTTTTTTTAAATCAAGGATTTAAGGACGATATTGCCAATAACGAGCGCTGATCTGAACAAATTGTTTATTTCCGACCGAATATTTTTCACTTCTTGGAAATTTAAGGATCCACCTATGGCACGCACTGAAGATATTTTATTGGGTGTGTATTCTTATCGAAATGTTCAAATTTTATGTTCACACACAGCTGCTCGATGTTGTTGTTTGCGTGGCTCCTTTTCCGAAGATATGCGCGACTTCACTGTCGAGCCACTGGCAAGTGTATGTGAAAAGTTCGCGTCTCACTCTAGCACATCCCAGTTGCGTATGCAGCTGTAAATTTTCGAAAAAATGAATTCCTCCATTTCAGGGTGCTGTTAAGGCACCGAAGTTTTCCATTTTTCGCGATCAAATTGAAACTGAAACTGTCGATTCAAGCGACGCTCCCGCGCCCTTACTCAGAACCCTAAGCACGAAAGCGTTTCCGACTGAAATTAAATCGCGAAATTTTCATTTTCTTGAGAAATTTTCAGCTCTTCTTGTTGAGCGAATTCCTTGCGGAAATTCGACAACTGACCTTCGAGAAATTCGACAACTAATCCCGAACGAGAATTATTGAAATCTGCCAAATATGTTTTGTAAAAGTTAACTAGGAAAAAAATTGCTGCTAAGGAGCAGATATCCGTTTATTACACGTCGCGATTTTCACTGAGACTGGGCTCTGATACAGCCCGGAGCATCCTTGGAATCTGTAAGGAGATAGATTCTGGGTAGACAGTCTCCCATTTGTGTGGGAGATTCAGGAGCGAGCGTGCGCACGGCGAATGGGAAATCTCGACTTTCTCTATGATGCAGCGAATAAATGACTCCGTCGTTGTTTTCAAAAGCAAACAATTGCAGTAGCATAACCAGGCCAGGAAAATCTGTCCAATTTTCGTCCAGAAATTGTATGGCAATGATACCAGATAACGTCCTCAAGAAAATATGTAATTATAGTTGCAGAGGGTGTGAGAGTATATGCAATTGCAACGTATCTCCCGAAATGGCATCCATAAAATCAATAATAAATCCACTTATAGAGAAACTCCTTGCCTCTTGCCCCTTCTACAGGCCTACATGTGCATGAGAAAGGAGCCCATTGTGGAGGCTTATAACGGAGAGCAGCTAAACTAAATACATTTTATAGTGGAACACACACATACTGGGATTCGGGTTAGGGTAGGTTGGCGGCCGGTCGGTCCCGGAAAGTTCAGAGTGGGCGCAATTATGCTCAATTCTCAATTTTTTCGCCATCTTTTCTATCGCTACACACCCCCGGTGAAACTGTTGCTATGGTTGCAGATACCACCACTGAGAGGAAACTGATTTCGACTCTACTGCTTTGTGGTCGATTCTTGTTGATCCTATAAGGAAATATAATTAAGTACCTAAATTTCCTCGGTAAGTTAGTGGCTGATTTAGTAAGGAATGCAATTTTGTTTCCGCGAATTTAATGTACATGATTCTTTTTCCGCACACATGAAAACCTCGTTATGAGAGTATTGTTTCCAGGAAATACGCTGCGTAGCAAAGGAAGCAGGGAGTCATTTGAAAAACATTAGAATAGAAATCACAAGGAGTTATATTGTTGCATATGATGATAAGATGTGTTTCCATGAAAATGTATAAAAAGTGATAATTTCATAGTAATTAAACGCTCCAGCGCAACCTTCGCTAGAAACTTTCAGGATCCTTAACTGAAATGGCATTGGGATAGCTTTAATTTTGAAATAGCTTGAATAATACGTACTTCTAATTCAGGATGGTCCTATCAACCCCATGTTCGAAACCCAATAGCACCAATAAAATACTTAGTATCAGTACAACATCTCTGGAATGTCATAAGTCTGTTGCGCAATAGGGAAGCTACCGATGACCGAACATTTTGTTTTGTCTATCCATGCATTCCACTCAGCGAATGCATATGAACCTTGACTAAAGAAATAAGGATGAAGGTGAATTGTGATTGCGTAGATGATCAAGCTCTCACCTTCTAAACAGCAGGTTTTGTGTGCAAGACTCACTTTGAACACAGCCATGGACTAGGAATTCTGCTACTCTATACCATTACCGTTATGTATATGCCTGATTGAGTCCTATTAGATCATTGATTTATACAAACAGCGACTGCAAAAAAAGTCCGCCATTTTCCTGTTTTGACGAAGTCCCTTGATTTGGGCCGGTTTTCTTTTGCCTGCTGTTATTATGCCGTGTGGTCTTTGGGTTCTGTAAAGTTGTTGTTGTGTGCTGCTCGAAAGTGTTCTCCGAATGAAATCTTGTCTGCTCGTTTATGAATTGGCCGTTGAATGTTGCTTTTGTATATTTCCATGTTGTCGAGAACGTTTCAGCGCCGTCCTGTATGTTGTACATGTAGAACTTCCACTGTTTTCCTCGAGTCAGTTATTAATTATCATGAGGTTCACAAAGTTTGATTCAGTTGTTGCGTCAGGCTTTCTTGTCGTTTTGCTGTAGTCCTTTATGTGTTTGCGAAATCTTATCCAGACTTTACGCCCTGGTTGATCAATGTAGCTGTATTTGCATGCAAAAGTTAATTTATATACGCCTTGTTTGTCTAGTGACTCCTCTTTGTTTGTGCGTAGTATTTTTCCCAAACTATTCCTTCCTTTGAAGGCTGCGCGGATATATTTTTTGAATAGTTATGCTAATTTGTATTTTACTTTCCCAGTGTTTGTCAATGTTGTCCATGCTTTCTTGTCACTTTCTACTCTTTTTTTGTGGTTTTTGGTCGTTTAGATCTTGTACACAAGGTCTTTTGTTTCCATTGCTTTCTGATGTTGAGTAGATTCTGATATCTTTTTTGTAGCTGTCATTATGTTGTGATTTCAGTTAGAGGTGCCCGCTCCACGTTTTAATGCTTTTGAGGGTGGTTGGGCAAGTTTTAAATTTCATTTCCTTTCCATAAGCTGTGGTCATGTAAACAAAATTTCTTCCTTCCTTTCTCAAATTCTCCTTTCCTTTGGAATAACTTCCAAACCGTCGGGGTCGTCCGCAGACTTATCAGCAGCAGCAAGGCCAGCCGCTGGCAAAACCTGGTGGACGACGTGAACCTGGTGGACCTATGGGGCTTGGGCTACAAAATAGTGATGCGAAAGCTCGGTGTCCAAAGGTGCCCTCACTCATACGAGGCAGAGAAGATGGCCGAAATCGTGCGGGCTCTCTTCCGCATCCATCCCACCATCGTTGAAGCCGTTCACTATGAAACACCAACAGAAATTCCATTTTTCAAGAAGTTGGAATTAGAGAAAGCAGTCTTGTCTATGAAGACCAGAAAGGTACCAGGACCAGATGGGATTCCAGCTGAGTTGCTACAAATGGTCTTCCACTTTTCCCCTGATCTGCTCCTCCGCATGTTCAACGCATGCCTGCGCGAAAGGCTATTCCCAGAGTGCTAAAAGGTGGCGAGACTTGTGCTCGTTACTAAGGGAAGAGGGGATACCGAATGGCCAGCTGCATACGGCCCACTATGTATGCTTGACACAGCCAGAAAAGTTTTCGAAAAACTTATCAGGTAAAGACTCGCTGAGTTTCTGCTGCCGGGGATTTATCTCCACGGCAGTATGGCTTCAGAGCTGGCCGCTCCACTATCGATGCAATTGAAGAAGTGATGAGCGCGGTCCAGCGTGCGGAGTTACACCGTATCTGCTCACGACGGGGCGTCCTGCTGGTTACTCTGGATGTCCGAAATGCATTTAACTGCGCTAGATGGGTGGATATTCTGGAAGCGCTAGAAAAGCGTTTCCAAGTACCAGTATATTTGATGCGAATTCTCAAGGACTATTTAAAGGACCGTAGCCTACTCTACGACTCGAAGGAAGGAAGGCGAAGTCCAATTCTTACTTCTGGTATTGCTCAGGGCTCTATTCTTGGCCCGGACCTATGGAACATCTCCTACAATGGACTGATGCAGCTTGAACTACCGGATGAGTCACGTTTGATCGGCTATGGCTACGATGTCGCGGTGCTGGTCGCTGGACCCACAGTAGACCATGTGAAATTCAGTCTCAATACGTTAATACAGAGGGTAATGGACTGGATGACCGCTCACGGTTTCAGGCTGGCACTGAAAAAAACATAAGTGGTCATCCTGACAAAGAAGAGAATCCCCATAGTAGCCTATCAGGGTTGGGGACCAGCTGGTTGAATCGCAATCAGCAGTAAAGTACCTGGGCGTCCTAACAGACTTGAAGATGAGTTTTTCCCAACAAACCAGGGCAGCAGCTGACAAGGCTGCACTGCGTGTGACGGCACTCACCCGATTAATGGCCAACAAAGGGGGGCCCACCACATCAAGGAGACGACTCTTAATGAGCGTTGTGCAGTCGCTTCTACTCTACGGATCAGAACTGTGGGGCGACGCTCTCAGCAAGGAGTTACACCGGAAGCGGTTGGCATAAGTGCAGAGCATTGAGGCTGTGGCTCAGTCGTGTACATGGTAAGGCCGATTTCTAATTGACCCAGCTCTTAAGCCGGTTGTTTTCGGTCCTACCTGCACAAAATTTACAAAGCTTGATCCCCTAACTGTGTGTTTTGGCAGGAGAGTTGGATAACGCCTGTCACACGTTCTTCTACTGTAAAAGATGGAGCCACCAGCGAGGAGACCTCTTCAGCGAAATTGGAAGGCTCTGTCCGTAAACTATGGTCGAAGAAATGCTGAAAACGGTTGTTTGTCTGTCTGTCCTATCTACCGTCGAGATTTTTAAAATATGGTTGCTCGAAAAATATAATTCAGACTAGTCGTGCTATGATTTTATTGCATACGTATTACCCCTCACGAATAATTAGCAGTCAATTGTTCCTCAAGTCTTCCGTAGCTTATATGGAAATATTTAGTGCTCGCAAAGCAGACGAAGGACTTTTTTCAATTGTTATTAAACCTAAATATTTGTTATTAAATCAAAATGTACTTGACAGTTAAAATCTTGATTCACCTCCCATACCTCAATTTCGCTCAGCAATATCTTTTAGTAAAATTTAAATTTCGCAGATAGTAGGACACGTGTGAGTAGATTGAAGTACTAACCACTGTTTTGCAACAACAGTTTTGCCGGCGTGACATTTTTGACATACACTGACGATCCCGAGTTTCGTTCGGGCAAGTCTGGTATTAACTTTTGTAAAGTGATTTGCACGAGTATTTAACGTCGCTTGTCTCTAAAAAGTAGTCCAGTGTAATAAATAGTGGTGGAATGTAATTGCGAGGGTGTTTAGTCATTTACAGATCGCCGTTGCGTTTCGTACGTGTTGTCTAGCATTTATTTGTATTACAGCTTGTTATAATTTGATTACCTTTTATGCAGTTTTTGTTTACAGTTTATACGCAAGGGATATAAATTGTGTATACATTTATATTCGGTTTTATTTTCAGTTTTATTCTACATTATTAGGTTCCCAAAACCTACTGAACAATAGAAAGTGTGTTGCTAACGTAAAAATGCAAGTGGCAAAAATGTCTGTCCGGATTGTGATGCAGGATTGTGTATTGAATGTTTCAAAATATATTTTATACAAAATATATGACCATAATTTAGTCATTCTTTTTATAATAAACTTATAATGGGATATAATTTACGTTTACGGCTTAAAATAAACAAAAAACGTCTGTGTAATGATTTTGAGGTCTTTGAGGGTGACGCTTGTGAAAAAGAAGACAATTTGTCAGTGCAATCGAAGTATGATACATGAGTTTCGGATACAATGAAGCCAAGGATGAGGAAAAATTAAATTTTGAATCAATATTTGTTGGAGAAGGATCATCGGGGTTTACCGAAACCTGTTTTACGAATTAAAAATAAAAGAAAATGAAGGACGATTGAGCGAACAAGATGTCTAGTAAGCACATGCTCCGGGTTTAATATAAACACATTTATAGCATGCAAAAAATTGTTTTCTCAAATTTTTTTGGATCGATTTCATGTAATTGAGCCTGGTGAAAAATGGCACTGAAAATGGCATAAAATTTTTGGAATTTACTTTTCACGGAAGAAATACGCAATTACGTTTTGATATACGAGAAGACTGGTCAGCTTTTGATAGGCTTTAGCCAATCAGAACCCTACGGGTTAAGTTTATGGACTACTGTGAATATTATTACCATCTTAGCAGTAATGTAACAGTCGACGAACAATTATTGTCATTTCGAGATCGCTGCAAGTTTAGGATGTAAATTTTAGGATGATTTACATTAAATTATTTAAATAATTTTTATCTAATAAGCTTCATTTCGTGTTTTATTATATATACAACGATTTGTTATGAGTTATATAACAATATTTTGAAAAATATATTGGATAAAGGCAATTCCATATTTGGGAAAAGCTGGTCGTTCAAGAAGTGCATTCGCAAAGGAGTAGTTTTCCAAAAAAGTGGCAATGCCTGTTCATGGCAAAAACCATTGTGACAATTAGTGTATGTCAGTACAACTTTTGAGCCTTACCGGTTGAAGGATACAGGTACATTCCGTAAAAATAAGTCTGACTTATCCAATTAGATGAAAATTGAGTCCAAAGTGGCACCTAACTGAAAATTTTGCCATGGTAATGAGGTAACCTTAGTGAGTTATACTTCGCAAAAAGTTACTACTGCCAATTTTGGCGAATAGGTAAGCCAGAAATGGCAGTATTATTATTGTAAAACAAAAGGAGGCGCAGACATTTTTGACAAGCTTTGACATGAAAACATAACTGCCCGAGCAACAAATCGTTGGCCTATGCGTTTTTTTCTTCGGTATCCTTGATCAAGCGCAAGTAAATGCTTGAATATTATATTCATGTAAAAATACTCAAGCTAACAGTTGTAAGATTGAATTCTGGTTACTCCAGTTTGGTTATTTGGATTGGTTACTCCATACCTACAAGATAAGCTGAAAAATGCGGCCTTGCGTAGGTAGATAAATACGTAGAAGTCTAGAACTGATGCTAGATGTACAATTTCTAGCAAACTCAGGAGGTAGACGAGTGAATTAGAGTATGTCAGCATGTAAATGAAAGTATCTCGGTTGGATTGAAAAAGACATTTAAGGGAACTCAGATTAGCAACAAGTAATTAGTTCAATTTGTCTTATAATGCGAACTCGCGTGTTTTTTGGCTCCTCATACACGAATAGAGACGGCCGAGAATATACACATCCAAGGAATTGAGGTGACTAAGCGAACGCTCCGAAATTGAATACCAGAATATCTAGTACCGCACTTCAGAGAGCTGTCATTAATTCACCTTTTTTGTATATTTATAATTGCATCAAGTTATAACTATTTCTTCTTTTTTTATTCATCAAGTTATATCCAACTTTTATCTAAAATAACGTTCAGTACATTCTATCAATGCAAACTTAAAGCCAACCGATGTAATAAGATTCAATTAAATTTGAGTTGACATGTGCACATGTATCGGAATTCATCAATGGATGCAATCGTCCCAGATTGGCTATCATTATGTCCTTAAATGAAATCGTTTTCAACATGTCGAAACTTACTCTAGATGTAATCGCGCATCATTCAACTTGAGCACTTACTTCACTTGCATGCCTGCCACTCTGCATGATATAGTTTCATTTCCAACCTGAAACATCTTGTGTCCTGCTGGCCTCTCTAGTGCTTTAGTAGTAACCTACACTTTAGACAGGCGAAGTCGGTCATAGTATGCATGCATGCGAGCCCACCACATAGATGTTGGAATAAAAACAAAAGATATATTTGCGTGAAGAAAGAGCTTAAGGAGTTCCTTCGCGTGTCTTCCTCGGTTACTGCTGGAGAAAATCTGTAGCTCCATTGCGAGAGCCGCTGGATGCGTGCATCTCAATACACTTCGCCTCTTGCAAAAGCATTCCACCTTGGGATAATTTTTTCAATGCTCTCGCTCGCATCCGTCCTATCGCATCCGCACTTTCGCATCCTTGAATCGACCATGGGGCAAGAGAGATTTCAGATTTGATCCTGAAAGAAGCGAATTGTTGCGTAGGCGTTGTAGCCAATAATCAATTGGTTGTGTGGATGGGGAAAATGTTGTGAATAGTACGAATGTGTGTCTCCTGCGTCTTGCGCCTACATGTTTTCATCTTTCACTAGGTGCTGTGGATATCTGGCATCGCTTTCCTCAGGACTCAGTTTAAGTGCCAACACACATTTGAATTTGCTCAATCAGTATTCAACTCACTCTGGAGCAGCGGCAAATTGTTCAGTACCAAAAAAACGGAATAGAGTCAAGTCAAGGATATGGAAGGGGATGTTTGCTGTGCACCGTGCGTTGTTTCAGTCACCCACGTAATAGCATTTTCTAGCCCACTAAGCTACAACATTCAAAAAATTGGGTAGCGAGCATTGGAACTGTCGTTCGGGAAAATTTGAATGCCGCAAATTGTACGCGGCAAGTTTTGGTACAGAATATCCCCTTTGCAGTTGGTTCGAATCAGAAATGTTCCCTGAAGAATTCGTGATGTGTGAATGAATATGTACTAACTATGACATGATATTACCACTCTAATTTATTAGCCTGAAACATGCTAGAGCATTTTATTACTCTGCTGTATAATTTCATTTTTATTTTGAAGAGCATAAGCCTTCTGCGAAGACTATATAGTCCTTGTTTTGGTGTGCTCTCTATTGGAGTACCTGTAGGCAAACGTTTTGAAACAATCAAAAAATGACTCCTATATATCGGAGAGCATTATTGTACGATGACTTTCCTTTAATTTAACACAATCGCCATTTTGATCATCTGACACTTAGCTACAAACACACACAAAGTGAGTCCACTAAAACTAGCGAGTTTGCTTGATCGTAGTGATCAATCATGTCAAATTTTGGGACCTAAGAAAAAGCATTTGCGACGAGCATTGCCTTTCCTATTTAAGCAAAATAAAAGGGCTGTTGAGTCATCGATTGCTAGTGGACATATCAGACATTGTTTCCACAATTCAAAAGTGGTAATTTCAATGTGAAAGACAGTGTGCGTTCTGGCAGCTCACAAATATGCGAAGAGGCGAAATTGCAGTAGTTATTGATTGGTGACCCATCTCAAACTCATCGGCAATTAGTAGAAGAAACAAATGGGCCACAACGATCAGTAGAAAGTTACGAGCAATGGGTAAGATCAATAAAGTGGGTAAACGCGTCCCAAATAGTTTGAATGAATGTCAAATGGAACATCGGAACGTCACTTCGGTGCCACGACAGAAAATAATTTTTGCATCGCAAAGACAAGCAGTTTTTCTGGTATGATATTCATAAATTACCTGAAAGATGGCCGAAATGTGTGGAGCCGATAACCAGTATTTTGAATAAAAAGAATTATTTCCCTAGTAAATTACTTTCAACGGAAAACCCAGAAAAATACTTATGCATTCACCTGGTATGGTATCGAAGCAGGGGAAAAACTTTGTGCACTGTGTAGATTACAGTGAACCGAACCACACGATGGATATCAATTATGGAACGAGCAATCCGAAAGTTTTACAAGTCACGGAGCAAAGAAGTAAATTCATAAATTCGTATATCTCGAGCGGGTTTTTCGGTTTTTGTCATATTGGCTATTGTCATAATTATCGGTTTCGTGATAGACCATCAATTCATCGCATTTAGTCCTGTATAGCAAGTTTCAGGTTAACAGGACCAACATAGGATTCGTCCACAATAGAAGCTGCACCAACGTTTGCCATTGAAAAAACTGTCCACAGAAACTAAATATCCAAACTGAAACCAACAGGATTGCCAGCCGCTCGGTTATCGCGTTTTTGAAAGCATGCGTGTTGAATACTAGTCGCCATTCGGAGAACGTTTACGAAAAAAATAAATCGGCTTTCGTAGCTTTTGAGTTTAATAAGTTTGCAATACAACTGGCTATTAGACCATAATTGCTTAGTAGACAACAATGATTTCTTCAGGGTGTCATGTTCACCGAACATTAGCTTCCAGTATTTATAACTCTCAAGATTCGGCAGAACCGATGTTTTGCCCGTTTCACGAAATACAAACCAAATCGTTCGAAGAACTGAGTTCTAATTGACTTTGAATATTAAAGCGTAAGTGAGCCTCAAAGTTTCTAATGAGTTTTTCACCACTAGCAGGTAAGGACAATAAAACATCAGTCCATGATGAACAAAAGCACTTAAGAAACAAAATCCCGCATCCAAAGTTACTTTGTCTACAAGTTACCTGCAATTAAATGTACTCGTATGGTAGACATATCAGCAAGATAGCAGTCATTGAAGACAACGTGTATGCACAAAAGACCGAGAACACGCGAGCATACTCCCCTTCGTAAGATATTCAAACAGAAAAATTGGAATTTTATTCGTATTGGTAAATTTTTCCCATTATTGCACTAAAGAAGAACAGCCCTCTCAAATTTATTACATTAAAACGCAATACAAATGTAAATCTTTCGTGCTTTCGCTTTCTCTTTCTACTATGAGCCACCTATGAGTCTTCTTGCTGCTCACGCGTAAGCTTTGCTGAAGGTAGTGAGGATTTCTGAATATCTGGTATTTTTTGATGAAATATAGATATAAAAGTCCGGAAATTGCTCGGTAACGTATCAATACAGAGAGAATCAAGTGTAGGGTTTCTTCATATTCTTTACCTCTATAGCTAATTTTTTTCAGGACTAAGTAAGAATCGAGTTATTTTTTAATCTTAGTAAAGTGTCCCAACACGAGAAATCTCAACTGTAAATTTCCCTTAGTTTGCTTCATATGCAAGGTGTTATGATCTGCAAATGAGAGGAAGCGTTATCAGGGGGCTGAGTGTTAGTTTGTGTCAGGAGGTGGCCGGATGGCATGGACTACGATGATTCTGATGCTATGGTTTCTTCGATGTCTGTGAAGTAATCAATATTCCAACTTCCATGAATGAGTGCATGAAAGAAAATTTTTTGTCCGTACTTTTTTTCGTTTTTTTTTTGTGTTTGACATTAGAGTACAATAAAACATTCGCAGGAGCAGGGTAAATCCAGCGAATGTTTGACAATAGAATCGTGAGTGGTAAGGAAAGAGAATATTATATTGCTGCAGATTTACGAGAACAACGTACAAATGAGTTAGAAACAATCAGACGCTCCCAATTATGTTGGCATCCTCTTCAATGTTGCAAATCGCTTGAATCCCTTTGTAGCATCTTCAGCTCTTTTGCTTATATGTCAGTGTCAATGGTGGCGTTAAGACAACAGTCCAATTGCAGTTCTTCTTGTCTTCCCGAAAAAGGCTCTCCTTCATGCCTTGACCCGGATAACACCGAAGTGTTGTTAGTTTGGATGGTCTTTGTGCATGTTGCAGTTTGCTACCATAATTTGTCATAAAATAGATTTGTTGTTATCAGAACAACAACGACTAGCACGTCCGTGCAAGGTTGAACGGATAAGGATTAATGGTGGCGGTATCCGCGACAAGTAGAGGGAGAGAGCAAGGCAAGGGGACGAGTACTAGCGAGGCTATCTAAGACATTTCGGAATGAGCAACATTGAATCCGATTGAAGATTCTGGCTAAGAATAAATCCTTGTTACGGGGTCGCACAATTGCTGCCATCGTTCTTTTGAGCGAAGATAGCAGATGTGACGCGGGTGGTATCTAAAAATAAACATTTTCTACGAATTGCACCTTGTGTTTAAGGATATGATTCGCCATTTGCGCGTTGTGAATATTCAGCAGCATCGCTTGGCGGTCGATAGTGTCAATAGCTTGACTAACGTGTGGGTGATGAGACTGTTCAGCGCGTAATATGTCGCTTCTCCTTCACATTTTGACTATGGACAAGTCGATTTTTCGAGTCTTAATTGTTGGGAAATTCTTATGACAAATCCCTGTTTGTCAGTGAATATCAGAACAAGTAGCTTCATTGAATACTGTAAAGTAAAGTAAAGTAAAGAGTACTTATATTGCCTTTTGTAATTTTTATACACAGCCTGCAGAACCCTTCGCATTCTGCCTCACTATGTTTCATGTTATTTTTTAGCTTTAAAGTTTTTCACATTACTTTACTATTGTATTTTTTTTATAACTAACATTTGCTTTATACGGAAGAAATTTTTCTTAAAACTGACAAACTTAAAGATCGCTCCGAAGATTTCTTTGAGTCATTTTTATGCGATAGATTGCATGGTGAGACCTTTTTTATTGAGACCTATGTGAAAATGACTAAGTATCTGCAAGTTTTTACATTTTCAGAAAAGTTTTCAACAAAAAAATATGGGTCTTAAATAATGCTCGAATTTCAACATATCAAATAGAAAAGGATCAAAATAACCGGACATCTATTTTCAGAGATATAATATAATAACAAGTCATGTAGGGTGAACTAATTTTAATCAAGTTGATCATGTGTTACCGAACCGGACAGTTATTGCCGTATGTACATTAAATTATGTAGTAATATATGCAGCTTCGTTGAAATAATTTAGGGGACATAGTAAGTCCCAATTTTCAAAAAATCATTTTCTATTTTTTTATCGAATATGTCAGAATGAAGCTTTCGGACATGATCCTGGGGATACAAAATTGAAATTCCATAGAATAAAATTTTGTAAGCATATATAACGAAGCGTGCCGATTTCATATTTACCATTAATTTTTTTCACTTCGCTTTACCATTCCATCGACTTTCTCTTCATAACATGTGCTTCATATGCCTAAACATAGTATAGTACGTTATTCTCTCACATCGCTGCTAAGAAAGAGGGGCACAATTTGCAATACTGATATTAACTATATATATGTTATTGTGACATGTTCCAATAATGTCATGCGCCACTGTAGTCGTCTAAAGAGCATATTTGTAAACAAGTATCAATTGCCAATACATCGATCATTCTCGAAGGGGGAATAGGCATAACGTTAACACATTGCGCGCATTGAGTACAACAAAGTCGTGTGTAAATGACTCAGCGCGTAAACTCGAGAATGATCCACGTGGAGGATTCGGGATCGGATGGTACATTTTAAAAGCGACTACAGTGAGCGGCGAAAAAAAGTCTTGTGGATGAAGCGAAGTTGCATGAGCGAAAAGCGATAGTGTGCGGTAATCAACTAGTCTTGAAATAAGATAAAATCGTACGTGGATTAAAAAGCGAGTGAAAGTGATTGAATTAATTAATTAATTAAAATTAAACTAATTAAATGAAAATAATTGTGAAGTGAAATTAGTCAGGTGTGTTTAATTTACTTTTGTGAACATTTGCGAAGCAAACAGGTCGTGCACCTGAAAAAGCGCAACGTTATATATGCCATGCGGCTCTCTTTTCTTATTGAATATATATTGTGAACACGTTTTAGCCTGTTTTCAATATCCAGAGTGTAAATATACATAAAATATGTCTAAGAAACCTGGTAAATCCACTACATCGGATTCACAGGCAGCTACAGCATCAGGAAAAATCCTGGAAAATTTTTTGGAAAAAGGTTTGGTGTTGAGCATAGTAATGACCCCGGAAGCATTTCTTCAGCTAAGGTGAAAATAAAGTAACTTATTTAGTGTAACCGTTGATATATCCTTTCAAAACTGTATAATTCTGTAGAGCGTATTGAGTTCTCTGCGGACTATTTCAAAATCCTAAAACATAAATACAAAGGTTTACTTTTCTGTATCTGATGAAAGATATTTGGGTTTCAAGCTACAAGCTTCGTCAGAATGTAGAAATGAAGTTAATGTTTAAACTTGAAAAAAATTCTATGTTTTTATATATTTTGAAAGAATAAGTTTTAGATGTATCATTTCAGATCTCTAGATTGAAGCTTTAGCAAGTTATAGCGTGTATACCAATGCGCGTGGAGTTGCTCGCTAAACTGTTAGCGGCAGGAGAGATAGTCGTCCCTTTCTACTCTTATACTGCAAGCATCAGAGCACGAAGCCTTTTACAACCGCATTATTGTATTGATATTGTGTAACTGTATAAGAAGAAGAGGTAAAACTTGTTTTTGAAACACACGAATATGTCGAACTGTTTCATTAGTCGAATATTGTTATTTGGTGAATAAACCTCGAGTCAAATCGGGAAATGGATGGAAAACAATCAAAATGAAATAGTGTGTTTCAGAGTACTATCACACAATACAAGATTCACTTCAGCTCAGGCTCGGCTCGGCTTCAACTCAGGGATTCAAGTGATTTTGATGTGGCTAACGTGGTTCTAAGTTACAGTTTAGTATTAACAGTATTACACTCAATAATAAAGTGTGAATTATATGATAGTCGTATACAATTTTTCAATTATAACTCTAGTTTAGATTCATGATTTGAATTACTGAAAAATTGAATTAGTGTTAGATTCGAATTCATAAGGAACTCTTATGAAATCAACAGACTTTTGACTTTTATTAAGGGTTTACTTGTAGTATGATTATCTGGCATAAATATTTTTTGTTAATTGATTGGACTTGGCACTGGATTTAGTTAAAGTTGATATTATGCAATAATTGAACGTATACAGATTGTCGCAACCGTCGTAGTAAAGTAAGTTTTTAGAAAGCAATTAAAAAAAGAACAACGGAAAAACATTGAAAAAGGATGTAGAATAGATCAGATTATAATTTCTGGCGATGGTTCTTTGGTTAAGCGGGTATTGCCTTCACTTTAAGATACGAGGGTGAATCAAATATAAATCGGACTTTTTTCTTTATGAGTCTCAGACTCTGCCGAGCCGGCTGGTTGCGTGGGAGTCTTAGGTTGTTTTGTTGAGAGTGGGGACAGCCGCTCCTGGACTGCTCATTCTTTCAGTTGATCAGTAGGAATCATGATTGAACAAGTGGTTCCTTTATCCATTGAGCAACGTTTTATTATTAAATTTTAACAAACGGAGACGTTCCACCATGGAATATTTTGGTTAGGTTGAAGAATCAGTTTGGTGAAAATACGCTTTCACGGACACAATTGTTTGATTGGGCTAGAAAATTTAAAAATGGACGAGAAAGTGTAGAAAATGGAACTCACGATCGAAACTCAAGATCAAGTGTAACTGTTGACAATATTCAAGCAGTTCGAAATCTAATCGAGGGTGAACGCCCATTCACTATTGATGAAATCGCTTCAGAATTGGTTCAGCGGAAGCCACCTACAGAAACAAAAGAAGGAAAAACCCATCAGAGAGGTCATTCTCCTCCAGGACGATGTCCGACCTCACACAGCTGCATTAACATAGGATAAATTAGTTGAGCTGCATTGGGAGAACCTGGAGCTCGCTTCCTATAGTCCAGACTTGTCCTCGTGCGACTTTTTTTTGTTTAAGCCTTGGAAGGCAAAAAATTTAAAGCAAATGAAGAAGTTGAGGAGCGCGTGTGCAACTGGTGGACAACACGACCTCAAACTTTCTGTGAACATGGAGCGTGCAGGAGACTGTTATGAGGTAACTCCAGAAAAAATGGACGTAGCCGGTGTAATTCAGATATTCAAACGGTCCGTAGAAAAATCGGTACAAAGTTACAGAGGTGATGGAGATTCGAAAACTGTTACAAATTTATAAGACACCAATCCTTATGACGGTAATCCTGTGGTCAATAAGAGACGGTGTGTATTACATGTCGAAAAAAAACGTATGTACAGACATATAAAACAAGCTTTTGGCCTTGTATGAATCGGGCATCGCCAATTAATGCAAATATATCTTTTCATATCCAAACTACAAAATTTAACTTTAAGCGCTTTATTCTTGAAACAACATTTCTATGTGCGTAAGCTACTCAATCGAATTAACTAGAATTTCAATTTGTTATTGGCTATTGGCAGTGGCTCTGCCCGGAACTAGAACCATCCACAATACATTAGTTTTAGATTTTTTTTTTGAAAAGTTCGCTATTTTTTATTATTTATTACTATTTTCTTGAATTTCTGCAAGAAATTTTACAGCCTATTCGGGAAGATTTCTCATCAAAAGATTTATTAAATCGCTGCTGAAATAATTTTACGCATAATAATAACGAAAGTTATAACTCTTGCTTTTGGAATACGGCTTCCAAACATACTTTTCATGGAAAAAATACCATAAATATGGCCACGCGCACTGGAACATGCAGAAAATAGAGATTTAGCAAAAATCAAGCGGGCGGAAAAACACTCCACTGAGGCATCTAAGCAGCCCAAAACTGTTCGTAGAAAAATTGCTGGAAAAGGAGAAATATAACCGACAAGAAGGTAAACTAAATGGGTCAGGCTTCGCAGATTGAATTTCAGTAAGGTTTATTACATTAATTTATTCTAGAAATAACCTTTTTCAAGTTGGTGTGACAGATCAAAAGAGGTACTTGTGCAATGGTTCTATAATATAGCAAATTTTTAATGGTTAGAATTGACTACGGATGAAGAAATCGACTTTAAGGTTTTTGAATTTTAACCGCTTTTTGGGGGGCAAAAATCTCGATATTCGAAAAAACGCTTCCATTTTGTTTCCAGTTCAAAGTTAATTTCTAAGCCGCTTTGGTGCTGATAAAGACCCCATTTATTTTTTTTTATATTTGATGTTATGTGACAGACGTCAGAAAGCCAAAAAATTTTTTTTTTATTCTTGCTTACAGTGATGTGACAGACGTCAGAGGGCCATAACAATTTTTTTTAAATTATGTATTTGTATGTAGAGTATGAGGCAAATTGGGTATTTATACAAAGTTTCATTTAGACCCTTCAAAAAACTTTTTTTTTTATATTTGAAGATAATATGTCCAATTAAGTTTGCGATTTCTACTAAATTTAAATTTGCTGCGCAAAAGAAATACCAGCCCGTTGAAAACTGAAAGCGCGGAGAAGCAAGAAGAGGTGTGAAAACAGCTCTGAGAAACATCTGAAGTTGTAAGGGGACTTTAGGTAAGTGAATTTAAACCACTTAAGATAGCGTTGTTTATTATATTGAATTGTTGAATTGGTTATTATTCGGCAAATATTAAATAATTGGGTCACACGTTTTTCGAGTTAAGGGAAAGAATGGCCATGGACAGTGGCAAAGAAGTCTAATCCGACAAAAAACGAGCAGATCACGGCTCTGCTCGAACTGCTCCACAAAGTAACTTCGAAAATGTATATATCGTTGGAAGAAATCAATCCTTTACCCAATGAACTGGCAAAGACAAATGCTGATCTTGCCGAGCAGAGGCGTGATAACATTGAACTTAGCACGCAACTAGCAACGAAAATAAAAATTCAAAACCGCGAAAAAAAAATCAGAAGATCGTCGTTCACGGAACATCAAAACCATCTTCAGATGTGGGATTAATGTTTGTTTAGATGTAAACTCAATTCCAAAGCAATTATGGCAAAAATTAAATAGATTTGATGGCAAGCCTGATCCAAATAATGTTCACTGCCACTCAAGACACTACAAAAAAAAAAAAAATTGATGACACAGCCGGTCTCGTGAGGCGAAATTTTATCAACACATCTCACCTCAAACACATGAGTTACCACGAAAACGTTATCATGAAAACCACGATTATCAAAGTGCGAACTGATTTCCTAGAATTTTTTGTGATTTCAACATGTAAGCCTCAGAGAAATGGATGGTACCTCCATGCCAATGACTTTGAAGCACTTATATCCTTCGATGATTCAATATTTTTAGCCAGAGATCTGAACGCTTAACATAGACTATTGGGAGCTGTGAGGAGCAACTAAGCTATGATCGGGCTACACAAGTGCACCACAGCAAGTCCATGAGTCTTGCATCTCGCCAACTTACCAACTCATGACGAGATAACACGATGGTCACGCGTCAGTTACAGTTATATCAAGTAATTTCACAAATGAAGTTCGTTAAGAAGTTCTCGACGAACTATTATCAGTTCGTCGAGCCGGTTTTTCTTCGATTAAAAAATGTCTTCTCAGAAGTTTCCATACGAGAAAAAAGAATTCCAGGTTGCGACTTGGAAAGCTTCCCAGGTCGCCTTGGCCAAAGAAACCAAATAAGAAACGACGACATAGAGAAAACCATAGAATCTCTAACAAACAATATCTCACATGTGAAAAAGGACAACACGATCACAGCTTCTAGAAGTGAAACGAATCCCTACGAACTCCCACAAAACGTTAAAAACTTAATAAGGAAAAGGAGTAAAGTTAGAAAAAATTCTTGGTGTGCGGTTGACACTAGATTGAGAGTGAAAGCCACCAGGCTACCAAACAAAATACGTGATAAAAAACACGTATTTAGAAATGACCAAAGAACGAGCTTTCCGCAAAGTTTTGACGCGGGTTCCGATGCTTTTCAGGGAGTGTCCAAACAGATCCGGCTGCAAGACAAAGTGCAAATACTACCAATCCATAGTTCATACGAAACGGATACAACAGTGCAGGCAAAGGTGATGCATTCGCGCACTCTTTCGAAGTGCAACTCCGCGAAAACTCATTTGACGAAGACATATATGATATTATGAGTATAGTATTGGACTCAGCAGCCAGGCGCCTGAAAACACATATAAACAATAACCACAAAATGCAGCCGACAGACATTTACAAAGTTAAAGACTAGTGCAAGCACTAAGCAAACGCAAAGCGCCGGAGCATGACGCAATAACAAACACAATGCTAACATGGCTACCAGATATCATACTTCAAACACTAGCGTACGTAATAAATACAATCTTACAGCTGCGAAAATTTCCCAAAGAAAGGAAATCATCGACCATAATTGTTTTTCGAAAGCCTGCAAAGGCCCTAACGTTTCCACGAAATTGGAGATCCTTCAGCTCCCTCTCATGCTGGCGGAAATTTTAGAGCGGCTGATTCTGCATCGTTTCAACAAGGCATTACATGATAGCAATATCATACCAGAAGAATAATTTGGATTCCCAGCCCATCGTTCTACTGATCTCTAACTGGTAAGGTTGGTTCAGCATAAGCACAAGTCTGGGGCGTAGAAACTCAACAGAGCTACTTTGGTTTGACATAGTCATGGCCTTTGCATTAACTCAACCTGCAACTGCAGCACTCCAGGGAACTCCATGGTACATGAGAAACATGGACATAGACATGGACATTTAAATAGAAACAATAGAAAAATACGGAACGGATAAGGCTCTAAAGCTTTTTGTCACAATAGACATCACAGGATAAAACAGGACCTTGGCGTTTACAATTGTGGCTACTCTCAATACAAAGTCTGATGTCATACTTCTTTCTGCTTGTAACATTATGCCCCGAGTGGTGTAACAACCAACCCCGTTTTATAGTTTTTTGATGGAAAATCGTTGGTTTTCCGAATGGCTTCTTGTCTTTTTGGAATAGATTCCACCAATGACCCGTAATTAGAGGAATCGATTATTTCCATTCGTCATCCAATTGTCTTGATAGAACGTGTTTTGGGTCATTGTCTTGATAGAACGAAAATGTCTGAGAAATGCCCAATGTTTCAACACTATCTTCAAGATTTTCTTGTAAAATTGACATGAACTTGTTGGTCCATTATGCCATAAATTAAAACTAGCTTTCGTGTTCCACAGACAGCCATACAGCCGCAAACCTTCGATGATCCAGCTCCATGTTAACGAAGGTTTAAAAGTTTAAATTCCTCATTTGGTCGTCTTTACTCATATGTTTGTCCATCTGCCCGGAAAACATTAAATTTATTTTCGTCAGTAAATAACACTGTGCTCTAATAGGAAAAGTCACGCGATTTATGCTCTTTAGCGAACTTCAGTCGGTTTAGCTGAGTTTTTGTTATTTAAAAAAGGTTTTTTTGAGTGGAGCTCTGACGTTAAAATCGTCACTCCGTGGAACTTTTCTCACAGATTCTGTACTTGCAGTAATGTGGAGGTAGTTAGACACTTCTGATGTCAATTTTGGGGCACCCAGCTTCGTTAGTAATTTCTTTACCTTGACGACCCACGCTAGTTTTGTATAAAAATTCACAATAAAAATTTCGCAACAAGTGATTTATTCTTTTCGTTTCCACTTTGACTACTGTTATTCACACTTAATCTGCTATAATTCGAGGAATCCCCACGTCAAATGTCAAAGGAAAACCAGCGTTGCCATGTGTCCGAATATTTAATTGTAATTTAACAATCAAATATTTTGAATTTTGATCAATAACTTTTTTGTTGATATATTGAAAATAAATTTTTTCTAGATTATAAACTAGTGTTAATAAATAAATATATATGCATTCCATTTTATGCTAAATGGGATTTACAAAGAGTTACTGACATAAGTCCCCATCTCCTAGCTCTGTCCGATTGCTCATTTCAGCCACTGTATATATATATTTCGTAGGTAAGAGCTCATCTTTCATCAGGGTTATTGAACCATGTCAATGGATGATGGTATGTTATTGATAATTCATTTGCGTTTTTCGGTAAAGTATTATTAATTTGAAAAAATTTCTGAAAAAATCTGATAGTTTTTACGCTCGATCTCTAATATAGTTATTTATGTTGACGAACCTAGAAAAAACAACAAAGGGAAAAGGTCTTTTTCCCTTATGCTTGAGGTTTTTTTCCCCAATAGGCCAAGTAAATTGTAAAATGGCAGGAATAAACCAAGGATGCCACCTGAATATAATCAACGCAAATTTTACCAGGATCAGCGTTTGTATATTGCCCTCATGAAAAAATAATTCTTTTATTAAATGACAGTTGGCGGGAAATGTTTATTTCTTAGCCTCTAGTCCTACTTACTCAAGCATTGTTTTAACATGCTTATAATATTTACGATTTAATACAATTTAATTCTTACGATATTATTTTTTCTGCTTACTCAATAGTTTTCAGTCCAGTCACCTTTGAAATTTTTGCTCGATCACGAGCATTACATAGCTATGTTATCAAGCGCCAAATAGAAAATTAGGACACAACCTTGCGATCTCATAGGACACTATAAAAATTTTTCTCTCAAATGCTTTTCTCAATTTCCAATGAAAAAATGCTACAAAATGTCTCACAAAAATTTTTTTAAATACTTAAATCGCAAAATAACACTAGGCGAGGGAGGACCAAAAATAGAAGGACTAAATTCCTGCAGCGTGAACTCAGTACTGGACACGGATCGGGTCACCTGAGGGTGGTGGAGGGAACCTTCTGAAGGGACCGATATTTTTTTCCAGTTGCCTGCAGGCAGACTAGGCACGTTTATTCCACCGAAATTCTGTTAAGAGATATCGATGATAACAACGCAAGATGGAGAAAAATCTCAAGCAGTGTTGCGTTATCAATTTCCATGTCAAAGTTGGGAAACCCTAGACGAGGACCCTTTAAATGTTTAAGCCATTTAACAGTATTTTAACGACATAAGGCGGAATACAGGGAGGGGGAAAGGTGAAAGGTCGTTGAAGACAGAAAGATCTTCAAATTCCAAGAATGGTTGAAATGAGTTCAAAAAATGGTGTTCCGAAGTCCGATCTATGAGCGAAAATTGTTTGATTGTTGATTTTACAGGAAATTCGGATGATGGGGTCCAAAAAAGTATTACCGAAAATTTTGGGCATGGGCAAGGCGGACGCCAAGATTGTGCTAAGGCTACTGAGCGATTAAAAAAAAATAATCGTGTAAACTTCCAGGAGAATTTCCGCCTGAAGAAAGTCAAAATTAGCAAATCCATTCCCTTCTATGACCCCTTTGGAATAGCAATGAATGCCTATTTTCTAGTGGACATGTTGAGCGAAACGCGCAAACTCGTCCTAGTTATGCGCATAGACGCGACCATTCTTTGGAGCTTCGGCACGTCAATGACGCGTGCCATACTGCGCTGCTGGTTAGGGAGTTTCTGGCCCAGCAAAGGATTGGCACGTTGCCTTACTCTCTTCCTTAAAGGTCTGATGTGGTGTCACTGTACTTCTTCTTCATTGTTCAGCTGAAGGGAGACTACTACGGAAATCGATACAGCTTCGAACAATATGGAAAATCGCTCGGACCACATATATTTTCTTTGAAGTATTCTGCAGATAATCTCACGGTTTTCTTAACTTATTATATGAGGTTCATCTGCACATTTAAAACCAGGAGAGAATATGAATTGGCTGCTTAGGATTTGTGAACATTATGAATACTTTGCATTTTTATGTTTTAATGTCTAAAATAATCAATCACGGTGGTCTTGGGTCTTTTTAATATTTTCAAGCTGATGCTTTTCGATAAATGGCAGTTCCTGTAGCAAATAACATGGCTGTACTCACTTGTAAACACTTACTTTTGTGGACTACTTAAAGCTAACTATCATCAAATCATTCAAAAAAATTTTATTTACAATTTCTTCGCCTATATCATTAATAAACACACATTTAGACTTTTCAACGTTTCTTTAATTCCTTGTTATCTTAATACTAACCGTTTTTTTTTAAATCTATATTGATTTCGAAAACAATTTTCATTTTTCATTCATTACCATTGTCTTACATTGCATTATAAGAGATCATCAAATAATCAATTTCCGTTTTTCCTTTTTTTAATTTTTAATTTTAATTTATATAGTTGTCAAATGTTTATTATTCGATTGCTCAAAATTTACACAATTAGTTTTATTTGATTTTCAAATGTCGACTTTGGCATATTTTATTCCATAGGGACATCGTTTTAATTTTGATAAATTACTTCAAAAATAAACATTTATTAACCACTTCGAACGGACCAAATAGTAAGCGATATTTCACTGATTTCGGCTCGTACATAAATTTGTCATTCCATGCATGAAGTGGAACTGCAGGATATACATAAATTAATTCAAATACCAAATTATTCTATTAATTCAACCTGTAAAATAATAAAGAATATAACGAAAAACCTGACGACTTCACATTCGCATTGTGTAGACGTTTCACAGATTTCATACAAAAAGTCCTGAGCACGAAAGAATTCGTCCATGAGACGTCACTCTAGACAGAAAAGAGCCTGATGTTTTCAACTGGAACCGCCGGAAATGTGCCCAAAAGGTCACTCAATCCTAGAAAATACAAAATACTTCAGAGCAGCTCACAATGCCAGTAGGACCTACCGTAGGAAAACTGAGGTAGGATTGACGTAAGGGTTTCATTGAGCAACTGCTCATGATATATAGAATAAGTTTCCACCGAATTTTATTATTAACGTTTGAGTTGTTAAGGATCAACCAAGAGAATTCGGTAGAAACTAGCGACTTAGTAGAAATTTATTCCAAAAGTAAAATTAAAACATTCTACACTAAACAGGAAAAGACACTTCTGACACGACTTGAAAAATTAGCAACCAAGAAATCACCTTCCGGGAATCTGCTCCTTGATGAAGAATGTTTTACAAAATGAACTGCCTTGAACTTCAAGTCTGGGAAGAAATTGATTGATGACGGCCCTTGACTTGAACGGCCAGTTTAGGCTTTTACGCTAGAGATTAAGGAAAAAATAAAAGACTTGCATTGAAAATGGCTACCAAATAAGAAATAACTTGCGTCATTTATAAATTATACCAAAAGTTTTATTTCAATATATTGGTAACCATGATGGCTACTTTTTGTGTAAGGTGGATCCCGAGAATGTTTACAACCCCCTTAAACGCGATCGAATGATTCGAGTGATGAGGTTCGTGTGTTATCGTGAGTTTTTCGGCTGCTACTTAGAGCGAATGGAATTTATTATTCATCATACTGTTCGTGGTAGCGAAATTTGGGTTCACCCCATTACCCTGAGTTAAAGTGTAAGTCAATGCAGAACCATGAAAAGGACGCAGCGAAAGTTAAATCGGAAATATCGTGGACTTTTTAACCTAAACATTATTGGAATGTACTACACTTTTTCACTAAATTGGGAAATGACAGAAATTTGTAAATTCGAAAATGTTTGTATTGTGACATTTTCGAATAATGTCTCGCGCCACTGTGGTCGTCTAAAGAGGAAATTCGTAAACAAGTATCAGTAACAAATACACCGATCATTCTCGAAGAGGTAGACACGTTGCGTGTCTCGTTGCGTGTTACTCAAGACGTAAACACGTTGCGTGCATTGAGTACGACAATACATGAGCAAATGACTAAGCGCGTAAACTCATCCGCGATTTTCCGGATTGATTGAATCGTGTATATAAGCGACTACAGCAAGTGGCGAAGCAAGCAAAAGAAGTCTTGTTGATTAAGGGACAGCCCGCGTTCGTATTAGTGCGATAGCGAAATACGGAGTCTAAGTGTATGCGGATTTGAAAACCCGAGTGAAAGTGATTTGGGGGAAAGTAATTGATTAATTCTGAAATTGAAATTAATTCAGTGTAAAGGTGAATAAATTCGCGTGTGTTTGATTCACTTGCGAGAACAATTACGAAGCAAACAGGTCGCGCACCTGATAAATCGCATTAGTATTATGACGATGAATTTTAAATATTGAATACGAAATTTTAAATCGTGTTTTTTAACTTTCACTAATGCAACTATGAATCCGTATATTATTCAAAAACTATGCAGTAGTTCTATAGTAGACAACTATCCTTCGGTTTCTTCTTGGATATTTTTAAGAGACAGCCCTGTTTATGATTTTTATCGGCGAGGGTGCGAGATTCTCATTATAAGGATCATTCAAATTGGGTAGAGTTCTGCTTAGATATTTCCCTGCACATCTACTGTACCTCTATTTTTTTTTTTTTGGGAGGTGAAGGCTATTTACGCCCTGAGTGTCGGACTCCCCCGTTACCGGACTACCGACTAAACACCTCCCCTGTCACACCGAGAACCTAGCCTGGAACTGTTTGTCACATTACTTCGGACTAGGCCTCATTAATCATCGCTTAGCGATGTCTTCAGGCTAAGGGAAATCTGTCTTCACGGATGGACAGGAAGGAATTGCAATTAGTAACTATAATATTGCGTTACAGAGATGTTCCCTCCCTCGACAAGCGATCCATTATGTCCTTCTTTATAATGAGTACTGTCCGTACGTAATGCGACACACAGTTCCAATTGTCCTTTGATTTCATCATTTTTCCCGTTAAATTTTCTGGGGAAATTACGCCAATTTTCTCCGAGAGATGCGAACGGAGTCTTGTAAATCTATTACACGTAAAGAACGTGTGGCATGCGTCATCCGTCATCCCCGGGCAGAACACGCAAGTTGGGGATGGTGTCTTTCCCATCTTATACAGGTAAGACTGAAAATACCCGTGACCACTGAGTAGTTGCGTCAGATAATAATCAGTCTCACCATGCATTCTGTAGAACCACGGCCCCAAGTCACTTATCAGCCATGCGGTCCACCTGCCTCGCGTTTCGTTTTCCCATGTTTGCTGCCATAAGATAAGGGTTCTTCTCCGTTCCTCTCGGCTGACGGTTTCTCTCGCCGACTCCCCCCTACGTGATGGATGGTTTCACCCTACGTGATAGTTTCCCCCTACGTGATGGACACGTTTCCGTTCGTCAGCAAGTAATTTAATTGGAACCACCCTCGAGATTACCAGCACTGCACACCCTATACATAGTATTGTGTTGTTACTGAAGCGTAATGCAAGCGTTTTCTTTTATCAAACGGTGTAGTGTGAGTAGAAAAAGGAAATATTAGCTTAGAAAAATGCAATTCTGCTTTTCTCAATTGAACTCCAGGAAGTTAGTACTAAGAGTTCCTGGGTCAGAAGTTTGTTTGGAAGGTTATCGCAGCTTAGTTATTACGTTTGATGTTTCATTTCAATCCCCTCCCCAGTTAGTGCACACACTCCGTGACCTCATCTCATAGTAAAGTACTAACTCTACCTAAATCAAAGATTAATGTTTGAATTTTTAAAATTTTAGTCTTGGTAAAAGTTAGATACTACGAGATATTATACTAAATCCCAACGGAAAAGAGGCTACATTGTATTTGTTTCCTGTCGGTCAATTTCTTCCAAATATTTATAATAGATATACGTTAGAGTTAGTTGGTAAATTTTACACAGAACTTTTCAAGTTTTTCCCTTAATTTAGCACTCGCTGTTCAATATAAAATTGATTGCCTAAAAGAACTTATCAGAAAGTTCGGACCCAATTGATAAAACAAATAAATAAGGAACACTACGGACAACTTCAGTTTGCCGCTCACAAAGGACTTACTCATAAAAATAAAATGGAGTTTTTTCAATGATATTGTAATCGTTTTTTTCTAACCCAGTCCCCGTTGCCTCGATTAAAATTAAAATTCTTAAATTAACTTTAAAAAATGGAGGGCAGAAAATGAAGTATCTTCAGGAAAAAGGAGTTTAGCTGTGCTTTGTGCGAATTCAACCAAGTATATGCAAATGTATGGCATATAGTTCAAACTTACCTCACTTTTTCGAGGTAATGGAACATATCTTGCAGACGGAAAAAATGAGTTGGAAGAAATTGAAATACCGATTAATATATGTTAGAAGATTTTTTTTCGTTAGAAGTTGGCGTTAGAGATCCTACAGAGTTGATTTCATGAACAATAAATTGCTATTGAAATTTGAACTTGAACCTGCAATTTAGAAAGGTAATATGCTCAGGTTAAAAGAATTGACACTAACTAAGAACTAAAAGAATGTCAAAAGAATTGACACTAAAAATGGATTCCTTGAACACGTATTTGTCCTGAAAATACAAGACGATAAATTAGAGTATGGAAAATGCACAATCATTAAAAATTAGACGGTAGTTGCAGGGGAATATTATGTAAAATTGAAAGGAAACATACTTGATCAAAATTAAAAAAATAACAAATTGTGAGACACATTGCAATAAATTCAGAGATTGAATGGAAAGAATAGTTGGATGAGTGCAAAAAAATCAGTCTTGAATTGATCCACTCATTAAAATTTTAACTACGAATCGGCAGTTTTGTCAGTTTAAATAGTGAATATGATATTTTTGTTGATCTTCCTGCCTTTTTCCGGCTTTTGGTTTCAATTCATACCGACTCTACAGAAAATATTTAGTGGCTAAGGAAATCAGATAGCAATCAAAGGATATCAGATAATATCCTTTAATTGATGCATAATAAAAATGTAAACATTGAAAATAAGGGTTTTAATTTATAGTAACCGAATGACACTGAAAATGGAAAAACCATGCTCCTATGTCATATATACTTTAAAGAAAATTATACGTTTTTGAAAATGAAGTTGGCCGTAGAAAATACCACTGAAGGTATTAATAATTTCGGTAAAAATCGTTCATACTTTTTTTTCCCGAGGAGTGTAGGAAATACCAGCCAGCCGGTACAGTTGTACAGAAATAGCGGTACAGAAATAGGCAGCCGGAACAGTCGACACACAAATGTGCAGTGTGGTGTACATACGTGTATAGTTAAGTTTAAATAAACTGAATGTGAATAAATGATAACCGCGATATCAAATTTCTTTTATTAAAAATAATCCTTGCAAACCCACCTACCTCCCACAGGTTATGGGCCTAGTGGCGAGTAAATAGCAAGTGCAAGTGAAAAATAAATGAATTGACAAAGTGAGTAGAATTACGACGTAGAAAATTGTGACCGCGTGGAAAACCAAACCTACAAAATGAGTCACGACGGATCATCACGGATTGAGATGCTAGACAAGAAGAATTACGACGTATGGCAGATGCGGATGAGATCCATTTTAGTGAAACACGACCGATGGGGCTACGTGAACGGCCATATCAAGATGCCGACGGGGTTGGCGGAATGGAAGACCAACGACGAGAAGGCGAAGGCAGACATCATTCTATCCATTGGAAACGTGGAGTTGAAAACAGTTTCAAGATGTAACGTCAAAAGAGGTATGGGATAAATTACAGCCTATTCATGAATCCAAAGGTCCTGTCAGAAAAATCGAGTTACTGACGGACATTACATCATTCAAAATTGACGAGGACAACGACTTCCAAGAACGCCTGGACAGCTTCGCCAGCGCCGTGGAGCAGTTGGAAAGCATGAGGGTTGAAGTACCCAACGACATGTTAGTAGTGCTGATTTTCATAGGGCTACCTCAAAATTTTGAAAACTTTAGATGCACAATTAGATCCAAGGACGAATTACCCAATACTGATACGCTGATTGGGAAAATTCTGGACGAGAAAAGGAGCCGAAGTTCAGCCGAGACCGGGGAGGACAGCAATAACACATTGTATGCCGGAGCTCGATCAAACAGAAATCGACAAAACGGCCAAACCGACACAACCGTGCTTCATTTGCGGAAAAGTTGGACCTTTGGCCGAAAATTGGTGGGAACGAAATAAAAATTCGTCGAAGAAAGTCGAGAGATTAGCGGAGAAGATGGAGAACTACTACATCGAGATATCGAAATCCAAGGAGGTGAAAAACGTTTCAACCACGACGAGATGATGCTTGGACAGTGGATGTACCATGCACATGTTTGCCGATGAGGGAATGACCACAGACCTGCAGGAATGTAAAGCGACCTTGAACATGGCAAACTCAGTATCGGCGACGGCGCGAGCCAAGGGTACCGCGCACGTCACTACAGCGACAGATGACAGTAAGGTACAGTTGAGTTCAAGTAATACGTTACTCGTAAAGGACCTACGAACTAATTTAGTTTCCGTCTCCAAAATCACCTGTAATGATCGAGAGATTTTATTTAGGAAGGATGATGCTATCATCAGAGACCTCAACGGAGAAATAAAGATGACAGCGGATCGCATTAGAGACCTGTATTACCTACGGGAGGTCGCAGAACAAGCTCAAGCTGTGGCGTCACAGGAACCGCTAATAACCGATCCGCAGCTATGGCATGCAAGACTCGGACACCTGCATACGGATGCTGTTATCAACTTGTCAAGAGGACAAGCAACTGGTATCAAGAGATTAACGTCGGGAAAAGTGTCGTGTGACGTATGTCATCGAGGTAAAATGACTGAAAAATCATATGAACTAAGAACGGAGAGCAGCACTGAGTTACTCGAGATAGTTCATTCCGTTTTGTGGCAACCGTCAAGTACCAAGTCAGAAGGAGGGAACAGATACTGCGTGACATTCATAGATGATTACAGCGGCTGGTGCGAGCTGTATTTACTACAAAGTCAGGACTAGACATTCGAAGCCTTCAAGCTGTACAAAAGCTACATAGAGTGTTAAACCGGGAGGAAAATACGTAAATTACAGTCAGATAACGGTCGAGAATGTTGTAATAAGCAGTTCGATGAGTTTCTGAAGCGCGAGGGCTTTCAAAGGCGCTTAACGACGCCGTATACGCCTAAGCAAAATGCAGTAGCTGAGCGTATGAACAGAACATTGGTTGACATGGCCAGATGCCTGCTGATACAATCAGGACTACCGTCAATGTATTGGAGAGAATTAACTACCTGAAGAACAGATGTCCAAGCAGAAGCCACCAAGGGGTGACGCCATGTGAATTATGGACTGGCAAAAGACCACTACTGAGACACCTGATAGTATTTGGATCAAAAGTTTTCATGTTGGAAAAAGGACCCGGACGACGAAAGCTAGATGACAAGGCAATCGAAGGAAAATTACATGTATATTCGCAAACCGCGAAAGCATACAGTGTTCGGCGAAACGACAATGTACCGGTGGATATGGAATATTCAAGAATATGCAAGAAGAGATTCCAGAGCCAGGGAGAGTTCTGCAAAATGAGAGACCACACGAGAAGTGTGATATGAGGTCTCAAATAAGACTTGTGCCAGGAAGATCCGCAAAAGCGAAGACTGGAAAGCTGGGAAGACCGAAGAAAATGTACAGATACGTTAGTATGTCGAGCGTAGCACGCAGCTATGCATCAAGCCGGGAGAATCTCACAGACGGAGAAACGCCGGACCACGAAGAAGCAGCAGAGCTACAAGATGACGTATTCGGTCAAGACGTAGATGGAGAGAGTCGTGGCGAGAAGAGAAAACTCGAGACGTCATTATTTCCAGATGACAAACATGCAAGAAATGAAGCCAACAGTGAACCTGAGAAATCACCGGAGTATGCTGAGGCACGAGTAAATCAACAACAGTTCATGGAGACAGAATTCGTAAAAGAAATGGCGATGATGGCTGACGTAAACCTAGAAGAGGCAATGAGTGGAGCTGAACCTTTTGAATGGAAACGTGCATTAACCGAAGAAGTACGCTCACACCTAGAGAACGGCCAGAGGACAAGAAAGTGATAGGTTCAAAGGTGATATTGAAAAATAAAGTCAACGCAAGTCAACGGCGATACGTGGAAGAATTACTGGAAAAATTCGGCATGAGTAACTGGACCTCGCATCGCACACCGGCAAGTCCATCAGAAAAATTGAGGAAATCGTCAGACCCGAGTAAACCAACGGCGAATCCAAAGTACACAGAACTAGTCGGATCACTCATGTACCTATCGGTAGCCACGAGGCTGGAAATCGCGCACAGTGTAAGCGTGCTGAGCCGATTCAATGAAAAACCTACGGAGAAACACTGAAAAGAGTGCTGAGATACTTCAAAGGAACACCAGATCTGTCGAAAGTCGAGAAAATTATCGGCTACGCAGACGCCGACTGGGGAAACGACGAGGACGACTCGAGATCATACTCGGGGTACGTATTCATCCTAGGAGGAGCGGCCATAAGCTGGGAAGCGAAAAAACAGCGGACAGTAGCACTTTAAACGACGGAGGCCGAATACAAGGCACTCACCGAGGCAACGAAGGAGTCAATGTAACTGAGGGGACTCCTAGACGAGATTTGGCTCTGATATACTGCGATAACCAAGGCGCATTACACCTGGCATCATCGACGGGTCACCATGAGCGGACAAAGCATGCCAGAATCCATTTTAACTTCGTCAGAGAGGCCGTGCACGACGGACAAGTTACAGTTCTACATACGCAAACGGGTTACATGATCGCTGACATCTCCACGAAGTCATTAGCCAGAGAAAGACATGAAGAGCTTGCCATGCAAATGGGAATGAGAGGCACGCAATAACCGCGCATGCACGTGTACGTATTAAGGGAGAGTGTAGGAAATACAAGTAATACGCACACCTACACACCAGCCAGCCGGTACAGTTGTACAGAAATAGCCAACCGGAATAGTCGACACCACAAGTGTGCAGTGTGGTGTACATACGAGTATAGTTAAGTTTAAATAATTTTTTAAACTTAAGATTTTGACGTTTTGCGGGCGAATTGAGCGGAATATTGAAGGAAGTTTGAATTCTTTGTTATAATTCTCGTACTATGCGGACGCGCCTAAATTTGCTCCCAAGGAATAGGAACTTGTAGGGACATACAATTTTTTTTACTGACCAGCCTCATGCGATAATACTCAATGGCTATGATTTTCGTGGGAATTATAATAGTTAACGCCAGTTAGTACTTAAAATGCCCTTGACTGCCAGTCATGTAGAACAGGTCCATGTATATGGTCCATGCGATGCATTCCCCTGGCAACTAACAAAGGATGAAATAGTAGAGTATATGACGGCACCAAAATTATAATTGTAGGGTGAAACTTTTGAGATTAGTGAACATTGATGGTCGATTTTCGAAAAGTGAAAATTTGCGAATTCGATTTTCTCCTCATAAGAGTGGGAATTAGGCGAAAATATTTTTTTAGAAGGTTAACTGTTTCCGGTCGAATGTTACCAAAATGATGATGGTAGGGTGAATTCGATATTCCACATAATTATGATAAGAATTCAACCGGTTTCCCTCAGTGTGCAATTCCAGCTTAAAAAATATTAAATAATATAAAGGACATAAATAAAAAGTATGAGAAGGAAATAACGGCGAGATTAGAGGCAAATGCTACGGTGCAGAATACTTTGGATTACCAGTAGAACGATGAGTTCGACAAAAAGCAAAAGGAACGTTAAAATATGGAGAATGTTATGAATAGCAAACACATTCTTGGATGACATAGAAAAAAAATTGCGAAATGTTGCGATGGTCAAGTAGCAAAAAGGAGTTAGACGTCGCAGAAAATCATCAGGTAGCTAAGAGAAACGAATTTAATGCAAATTTAGGAGATATCTAATGCAATATATTTGATATAATGGAAAAGTGCTTAAAGATATACACCTTGTTACCCTAATAACATTATAAGAATCCTACAAAAAGCCAATTACGATTAAAAAAATTAAAAAGTAGGCTTAAGTCGAGGTAAAGTACATCGTGTAGTAATTCAATGCAAACACAAAAGAAATTCAACACGAGCACAATGTATTTTTATAAATGACTACTTAGAAAAGGAGCAACTGAGGAAGTTACTCCTAATATATATAATCAGCGAGTTAAATCAATATCAAAATGAAGATAATGGCGTTGTTTTCAGAAAATAACAATATCAACGAAGCATTTGACCTGACAGAACACTCAAGGTGTGAAAACTAAGTTATTCAAGATCCAACGCTGCTAACTTTCTTAAATTTTGCCTTATTCCATTCGAAGACTTCTTAATCATCAGGCAAAAATCAAATGAAAACCACCTTTTTAGACAGTATTAAATGAAAGTGAAAAATTTTTATTTGTTTGAGAAAAGCGTATTGCCTTACCTGAACTTATGTTCCAAGAAATCAAAAGAAGGTTGGATGGAAAATCAAGAAATATTTATTTCTGAGAAATTGTTGAGCTTTCGTACGGATTGATTGATTTTTAAGACTAAAGAATATAATTAAATTCCTGTAGTGGCATCGATCTCGGGAACAACTTTGTGAAGTCATCTAAAAAACTCTCTCCGAGTCTTGGGTCTAAGTATTTTAAGTTTACCGATCGGAGGCCTTGTTACAGTTGGTAGACTAGGTATATAATTGAATAAAGCTAACTTTGCTCGAGACTCTTAAACTACAAAATACGGAGTATGAAACGGAAAGGTGGCATCTATTCGCGAAGAAAGAAGTCGCCAACAAAGGCATGGTCCTGGTACTGGGCATGCGAAAAGAAGACGTCAGCACTCTAAGGGACAAAATCGGACGACTGAGTTTTGGCTTCACCCAGGTGACCGCCAGAGCTAAGGCGACCGAGCCCTTGGAGCAAAAGCCAAAAACCAATGCGGGTGACCCAAGCAAATCTGCACCACAGCAGGGCGGCAACAGCTAACCTGCTTAAACATCTAGCAGATTGGAACACCGACATAGCACTGATACAAGAGTCTTACCAACTTAATGAAAAGATACTTGGAATCAGTGCAAAACAATTCAATATCTTTGCTACAAGCGGGGTAAATAAAATCCGTAGCTGCATTATATGCCGGAAGGAAATTAATTTAATTTTTCTACCACAGTTCAGCAACATGGACCTTACATCAGCAGTGTTCGGACGGAAGGGACGGGCAGGTAACGCTGGCCTCAGCATACCTACCGTTTGACACTCCGATGCCGACTACCAAATTCCGCACCCTATCGGAGCATATACGGGGGAAGCGGGCCATCATGGGATGCGATGCGAACGCTCAACACGAACTCTGAGGAAGCACCAAGTCCAATGAAAGAGGTGATCAGTTAGTTAATTACTTAATAACTACTAACCTCAACTTAGCAAATAAGGGTAACACACCGACCTTTATAACGAAAAATAGAGCGAAAGTTATTTACGTCACTCTAATCACAACAGAGGCATTGGCGGACCTGCACGGCTGGAGAGTATGTGACTCACCTAGCCTGTCGGACCACCAATAGGTTACCATCAAGTGGGAAGAGGCGAGAAGACCCCAGTGGTCTTCTGCAATCCTAGGAAAGCGGATTGGGACGGCTACACAAACGCTACTAAAAGATATATAGGTTCACACCAGGCGATTTCATTGAGATGTCAAAAGGATATCGACAATGAAGTGAGATACATCACAAGTATACTGGTCGATAGTTTCAGTGAAATGTGTTCAAAGAACTGGAAGAGATCAGGAAAGATACTCAAAGACTATTCAGAATCGCTCGCCTCACAAACGGAGATACGGATTGGGAGGACTATAAGCAAAATCTGAAAATATTTAAAACAGCTGTAAGAAGAGAGAAAAGGAAATCCTGGAATCTTTTTTGCAGCAATATTGAGGGAGGAAACAAGACATCTAGGCTAACCAGGACTCCGAAAAGACAACCACATGTGTACACGATGCTCCAACAGGAGGACGAATCGTGGACAACAAATAGCATGGAACGTCTCAAGCTCCTACTAAACCGGCACTTTCCGGGCTCAACGGATGAAGAGCAAGTCAACAACGTGACTCCTAACCGTGGTCCCCCCTAAAAAATAGTAAGCGAAGAAAAGGTCCTTTGGGCCATTAATACCTTCGAACCTTACAAATCACCAGGAACCGACAAAGTGTATCCGATCATGCTTATGAAAGCGGGTATCACAATAATACGGATTTTCGTGAAAATATATAGAGCCTCCATATCCAAAGGCTATATTTATTTGGACTGGAGAAAAGCTAAAGTAGTTATTATACCCAAGCTGGCAAAAGCCAGCCACTACAAAGCAACGTATTACCGATTTATCAGCTTAACGTCATTTATGCTGAAAACTCTGGAACGCCTGGTGTATGGGTAAATAAAAAGAACCGTGAAAATAACGGAGCTTTGTCCCAACCAACACGCATACCTCCCAGGGCGTTCAACAGAGACGGCACTACACGAAGTCGTAAGTAGAATAGAGAGGAACCTCATTGATATCGAGGAAGCCTTCAACACTGTACAAACTGAGAGCATAGTAGCAGCCATCCAAAGATATGCAATAGACCCATATCTTACTAAATGGATGACGGAACTACTTGCTAAAACGAAGATTACAGCCGAGGAAAACGGCGATACCTTGAATAAATGGACTAACAAGGGTACACTACAAGGTGGGATAGTATCACCACTTGCCTGGGTACTCACTGTTAACCAAATAGTGGAAGACCTCAGCGGGAAGCGTTTCAAAACGATAGCGTACGCTGAGGATATTGTTATACTGATAAGTGGAAAGTTCCCGGAAACCATGTCGGAATTAATGCAGAACGCACTCTCACATCTTTTTGTGTGGGCGAAGCTAAACGGACTGCGCATCAATGCCGACAAAACGGAGCTTATGCTTTACACAAAGCGCCGTAAACCGGAGACATTTTCACCCCCGACCATTGACGGAAATCATATCAATAGTAAACAAGGTGAAATACTACGGAGTGACCTTGGATAGTAAGCTAACTTGGACTCCACACATAGGAGCAGTCAGACGGAGAGCTACAGTGGCGCTCTTCACAATGAAAAGACTAGCGGCGAAAACCAGGGAAATAAAACCCAAAATTCCCCACTGGATCTACACAACAGTAATGAGGCCAATAATCACCTACAGGCATTGGTTGGGTGGCAGGCATTACAATAGAAAACCATTGCAAAAGAGCTAGAGAAGATTCAGCGAATAGCCTGCCTTAGCATCACAGGTGCCACTAGTACTACGCCAAGAGCTGCAATGGAGATAATGCTCAATCTCATGCAACTCGACAAATTCATCTTCAGAGAGGCATCACTTGCGAGCATCAGATAAATAAACCACATATGGGTTATCTAACCACACTCAAACGGGGCCCGTATGCATTTTGGAAAAAATGGAGAGAATGGCCCCGTCAAGTAAAATGGAACTGGATAGAATTCAACCAATATTGGAAACAACAATTCCATACAAGATCAGTATTCCGACCAGAGAAGCGTGGAAAACGGTGCAAGATTTCACATCTGGAAGTGAGATCATGATCTACACCGATGGTTCGAAAACTGATGAGAGAAACGGCGCCGGAATCTTTTTCCCAGATCACCCACAACTCAACCGAAGTTATAAACTGGAGAGCCACACCACCGTTTTCCAGTCAGAAGTGTTTGCAATAAAAGCGGCTATAGAAGCGGCAACAAACAACCTTAATGGAAGTATACAAATACTCCCGGACAGTAAGTCGGCACTGCAGGCGCTTGCCTCTAACAGCGTAGTTTCAAAACTGGTGCAGGATTATAGGCAGGCTCTCAAAACCACAACAACCCGAGTAAATGTGAAACTGACATGGGTCCCTGGACACAACGGTGTAGCGGGAAACGAAAGAGCGGATGAGCTGGGGAGAGCTGGATCAGCCGACCAAAATGCCACTAGAATAGACACAATTAAAGTGCCACTAGCAACGGTAAAAAGGGAACTAGTCCGAAATCCTCTGGAAAGAGAGAGAAACGGCTTGGAATTACAGGAACGACTGCAGGATAAGTCGAGCTCTTTGGCCTCACCCTAATCAAATGAGGACAAAACAACTCCGGAAATCGGAGTTAAAGGACACTCATTTGACGATGAAGAGTAAGTACGTGGCAAAAACACTAAAGACACAATGTAGCTTAATAAAGCACAAACATTCTCGTATAACGCCTCTAAGACAGAGATAGAAGAAGCATAATCAGTTGTTTAAGAGCGACTTCACGCAACACCATCTTGTTTTATACAAAATCGAGACGAAAGTTACCAATCCCAATGTAAAATCCCTTTCTTTGGTCTAGTAGCATCAGAACGGGAGTTTAATTAACGTGTAAGTGATGTATTTACTTACGTTATTACGCTATGCTTAAGGCAATCCTCTGTAGAATTTTAGGATTACTTTAAGACTTGAAAGCATTTACTAGTCGAAAGGATAAATTGTTTCGAATGATGAAGAATATTGCTAGATAGGATATCTGAACTCAGGTCAGATACATTTGATAAACTCCTCGTATAAGTGGAAATGAAGTGACTTTGAAAATGTGTCGTGAGAGTTTTTGGTAGGAAAAAGTATTTGCATGGCCTTTTGTGATTGTGAAATCAATAGAATATCATATATGAAACAAAATAAGAACAATCGAAACAAATATGATAAATGGGAATGAAATGAAATTATAAAAAATTCAGACTCACTAAAAAATTCAATCATTAAAAATGATATAGAATCTCGTTTGCGGTTTGATCATTGATTATCAGAATATATCTTATAAGTATACACATCTTATATTTTATATAATTAAATAATATAAAATATATCCCAAAAAATTCGGACTTAAAGTTGGAACAGTATATAACAGTATAATACTTAACTACAATACGAAAAAAAGAATTGTGATTATGTTCAGGAAAAAATCCTTGACGTTCTCGAAAATTTGCAAATGAAAAAATTATAAGTATGTATACATACATACATATATACATATTAACATCAAAGAGATGGAAAGAAAATTATTGCAAGATATTATTGTCATTTTTAATCATTTGAACCTGTTTAAAATATAAACATGAAAAAATTGAAAAGGGAGCGCTATTTCTTTCAAAATATATATATATACATTTAGTGGTTGCATTGAAAGTGTCGGGTTAGGGATGACATACCTCTTTGTTCCAGAACTTCAGGTCATTTTCCCGGAGTCCGTAAACCTACCTGAAAAAGGATGTCGGGTGCCATTATAACAGGTCGAGTGTGATTCAAATGTGTTAAGTCTTGGAAAATATTAAAGTGTAAAGATGGTCAGTGAAACTGTAAAAGTGAGGTGTGCTCTCTACTATGAGTTCAACTTAGTGCTCGCAGGATATGTGACGCATTTGGAGACGATATTGTGTTAGAACGTACAGCTCAAAGGTGGTTTTCCCAATTCCACACCGGGGATGATAGTCTTGAAGACGAAGATCATCCTGGGGCGATGTTTCGGATAAATGACAAGAGGACAATCACTGCCAAACTTTACACGAATTAAGCGTAAAGTTCAACGTTGACAAAAGCACCATTAGTCCCCATTTTCATTGTCTGGGAAAGAAACGACGGCTTGATCAGTGGGTTCCTCATCATGTTACAGACAACAACATAAGGCAGCGTATAGGGATCTGTACTTCGCTGTTGTTCCGCAACAAATGGGGTGCGATTTTGAATCAATTGATTACATGCGATGAAAAATGGATTATGTATGGCTATAGCCGACGCACGTATCAGCGGTTATCGCCAGACGACCTTCCTGGAACCATCCGAAGGCCCTGGCTTCATCAGCGGAAGACCTTGTGTGTATGGTGGTATCAGACGGGCATCGCGTAGTATTAACTGTTGGAACCTGGCCAAAGCATTACAGCTGAAGTGTTCAGTCAGCAATTAAGAGAAGTGCACCAGGAATTGCGACGTACGCATGCAGCGCTCGTGAATAGGAGGGGAGTCTTATTCCTCCAAGATAACGCACGACCACATGCAGTGGAATTCACCAGGGACACCTTAAAAGAAATTGGCTGGGAAACTTTACCGCATCCACCATATTCTCCCGACATTTTGCCATCAGATTTTCACCTTTTCCGGGCGATGGAAAACTTCATGCGAGGACGAAAATTCACCAATTGGGAGGACTTAGAAATACCATGACGAAATTTCTTCGATGGGCGAGACAGGCACTTTTATCACACAGGAATATTTTGTTTGCCATTACGTTGGCAACGAGTCATAGATGCCAATGGTAACTATTTTCAAGATTAAATATATTACCTTTTATTTAAAAAATTTACATATTTTACTATGTCCGTAACCGACAATTTCAATGCAACCACCCAATATATAATAATATATATATATATATGTATATATATTATATATGTATATATATGTTTAAGCGAAAAGGAATTTGCGTCGTTTGGTAAATTCAAAATGAAAATCGTAGTTGTAAAGGCGCAAAAACCCCAAGGAAAAGAAGATTTTTTAATAATTTCGAGCTGAATATCTGATTCGAGTATGTAGTATAAATTATTATAAGCATGTAGAACTTAATTTATCTTAAAAATGCTTCTAGGAAAATTGCAAGGAATGAACTAGCGACTATCAGAAAAAATAAATAAAAAAATCCGACCATAGTCTAACAAAAAAAAGATACTTTACGTACCCAAGACTAGATAGAGTTTAAAGGTGTTTTTTATTCAAAAAGAGATAATTGTAAAACCCTAAGGAGAAGGTTGGTTTAAAGACGTAAAAAGAAAAATATGGCTAGCTAAGCCTCTTTTTCTGCATTTCCCAAACATTGACATTGACAAACATTGTGCATGCGGAAATAACCTTCGTGCTAAAAAAAAGTCTACGTTGGGGCATGGTAGCGAGTCCTACACATTAAAAAAGTACTCAGAAAGGACCACGAAAACCATCATTAGTTATGCGTGCCTATCGTTGTTCATATTCGTAAAAATGTACAAGAAATAGAAAAACTGGTACAACAAAAAGTTTGAAAAATAATTAAAAAATAAATTAGTTTCGCAATGATACTCCAGAAGCTGTGAAGAAAAGAGATTCAGGTCAGTATCTAACATGTTTAACTTAAACCGTGTGTGTGAGCGCTGACGGAGTTGATTCTGATCATCCATTACCATATCTCTTAAAACAAAATTTAACTCTCTTCAGATTTTCTTACTAAATTTAGCTTTCTGGGGATTCAATCCAATTCTAGGGGTTCAATTCTACGTTCAACCATCGAGTCAGTAAGACAACAATTCAATGAGGATATGCTGCTCTCCTTGGCGGGGTGACAGTTACTGGTCATAGTCTTCATCTCGAGCCATGTTTTAGGTGAACCCCTGTACAGGTTGCGGTTTTTGTTATTCCGAGACAGAGAATTTAGTTTTTACCAGAGACTAAAAGTCCGTCCTTACTATTTCGGCTGCATGTAGTCGATTCTTTCGAAAAAAAAAAATTCAGTCCAGCTGACTACATGACACCACTCAGAACCTAAAGTATAGCTTCGGGCAGTTGTCCACGAAAATCAAAGTTGCTTTGTTAACAGGTTGAGGAACCTATTCACCTACCTTTAAAATACACTAACCCTCACAAATTACGACTTGTGGTCGAAGTTGCTACCGTAATCAAGCAAATGATACTTTAAGAAACTGAGAAAGCAAGTATCACAATAGATATCTTCTACTTTTTTACGATTGGAGTGCTATAAATACCTAATACAGCATTAATGGACCTTGGAGAATTGTACCATTAATTGTTCTTAGCATTTCCTACTTCAGTGATCGAATTGAAACCATCCTAGCATCCAAATCCTGTTAAGTTCATACATCCTGTTAAGTTATGGAGGCAGGCTGTTACTTTGACCAATCTAAAAAATCCTCTAATTCCCACATTGCACAGAGGCAACATACTATATTTTAAGGATTTTGACACCCTCAATTCCATATCCTAGTGTCAAAGCCAAATGGAGTATTTTAACTATCATTTTTTCTCGAGTTCAGCTCATAATTTAATGCGATCTATAGTTAAATCAACTAGTTCGGGTCTACCAGGTCCTTATCAGTTAAATTTTAACCTGAAGTCAAGAGTCGAAAGGCGGAGAATACAACACTCATTCAACAATGATACTGGTAATATTGTGCAAAGTAATTGTACTCAGTACTAACGTCTGAATAAACCATAACTCTTAAGGGCGACCTGCAAGGAAAGGGTGGGAAAAGTAAGAGAGTCAAAAAAAGCTGACGACAGATTTGTCGTAGGTCATACATTGGAGTATTAGGGATTTTTCTTCTGACGAATAAGAGCTGCCAAAGTAAGCAGCCCAGTTGAATCTGCTCAAAATTATATTTCATTAATTTCATAATAAATTGAGACTATAAACGTGAAGTTTTGGATAGGTTAAGTTAATATATCCTTTAAAGCATATGTTCAGAGATTTCAAATACTATGAGCATGGTGAATGACTGGATTTTATGAATGCAAAAATGATATTGAATATAATAATATAATGATAAAGTAAATCAACGCAATGATAATAAAATAAATAAACAAAAAACTTTCCCGTAATATTTGAGATAAATCGTTGAAATTCATTATCCTAGGACCTAATTGAATATCTACAAACAGTTTTTTTTAACTAAAACAACGGTTAAGTTTATTGTAAAGTCGTCTATCCTGATGGTGCTCAAAGTCAGTCAATTTACATTTTAACCAGATTAAACTTTAAGGACATTCCTTTAACTTTCAGAAAGTCATTTCAAACCTGAGTCCTTTCAACATCAAGCATGGCGTACCGTTCTTAAGTGATCTTTTTTGATCTATTATCGAAATTATTTTCAAAACAGGAGTTTAATTCTTGCGTAAAACAAATTGAAATTTTTTCAAGAGTGCTATTAAAAACATTTTAGAGCAATCGTTTTATGCAATTCCTAACAAAATTTAACAATAAAATATCTAACATTTGTTAAACCACGTCAGTTTTTTCCGAATTCTCATTCATAAAATCTCTTAACGTTATAATCATTACAACAATTATTGTTTTTATCTAATTGCTTTGTTAACATTTTTTTTTGTTCATTATTTGACACCGAGACGCCTAATTTAAAAGTTTTAATAGAAGATAGATTCATATTTTTTGATCCTAAATTTTGGATTTTAGTCTTATCATCGTTAGTTCAAAGTATAAAACTCGTAAATTTCTTGAAAGGGCAAATCACTTGCTTAAATCAGTTTCATACTCCCTTTGCTAGGTTTCATAATTGAATTACATGAACTCTACTTAATCCTTTTCGCACTGATGCGGCACGAAAATTACATGATCTAATCCTTCTTCATTTGCTAGAAGATGGATAAATATTGGTCATCCAGAATATGTTAGTTCCGATTCGATTAAATGGATTTAGTTTGATTTTGAGCAAATTTTGATATTTCTTTTTTTATATCCTTTGTGCGTGCTGACTACGGATGATTTGAAATTTGAAAAAGATGTATATTATTGGATCATCTACTGGGTAAGGTTATGCCAATTCGTTCGTGGTTTGCAGTCAGACTGCGAATTATTAAGATTTCTAATCGTTTAACCACTTGTTTTAATCGCAAATGTCCTCTGCTTTTGTACCTTTACAACGTGGCTGTCTCCTTTTAACAACAAAAAAATCATTGCTATGCCAACTAGTTTGATGATCGCTAAAGTTGATCTACACATCGTTTCCTTTACGCACTTCCTAGTTAGTTACTATCATTCCAGTATGTAGAACGTCCAATAGCCAGCATTGAATGCTAAAAAGCTCACTGGAAATACCATCCTAGAGTATTTATCTATCACATTAACATCTTTTATCTTAGGTATTGATGCTTTTAGGACTGATGCTCCTTTTCGTAGAGCGTGCAGCATTTTAGGGCGTTGACTGTGGGCGGCTAAAAGTACAAAAATAAAAAAAAAATTATCGGCGTTGCACTACTGAAGTAAATATATTCGAAATATATTTCATTTTTCTAAATATTACGTAATACGCTATACACCTAAATTTCTCGCAAATCCAAATTCAATTCCATTTTTAAAAAATCAGATCAATTCACAAGACGATAATGGTCCGATAAACATTTAGCCTCCACACCCGTTGGCGCCACTGTCGCAAGCGAAATTCACTACCCTGTAATACATTTCCGTACACGACTACTATGAAAATGTCAGCCGAATCGAGCTCGTAGTTTTCTTTTGACTGCGTGTGAAAGCGGGTGTGTCTGCGGATTTTAGAAAAACGGAGGAAGAGCAATATCAGTTGGTGAATCGATTCTTGTTTTTGGAAGGGTAATCGCTTAGCAAAGTTAAAGAGCGCTTGGTTGCTGTGTACGATGACTTTTCTCCAGCAATGGGAATCGTAATAAATTGGTTAAACGAGTTCCACCGTGGCCGCATGTTGGACATTGATGAGCCGACGCCCGGGTGCCCCAAAAACGGCTACTACGGAAGGTAACGTGACAAAAATCCAAGACCTCGTATTGGCAGGCGGCCGATTGAAGGTCACGAAATAGCTGAAACAGTAGTCATCTTCAAAGACCACGTGGGGCATATCCTGCATGAAATTTCGAGAAAACTGCCAACGTTCGCTCACTCCGGGTATTATCTTTCAATGAAACAGATTTGCGAAATCTCTGAATCTGTATCCAATCTCCATTTCTGCGCGAGCTTTTACAACGAAGGAATTAGTGGCCACATTTTGAACAGCACATATTTACGATAATGACTTTGATTCTCGTAATGGTCCTGAGACCAAGTTACAAGTTACAAGTTTTTCTGTACGTGCTTCTATTAGATCCTTATGCACTTTCGGCAGCATTATAAGTTCATCATCAAACCCCATATTAATAATTTAATGAAAGTTTACTTGAAATACATTACTCTAGAATAAATTGACAAGCTTTATAGTCCTGCTTCGAAACTGAAATAGCTCAAACCCGGTTGGTTTCGATGCTATTTTAACAACTCTAGATCCTTACCTCGATTTCCTCGATACCGAAGATTACTGCGGTTGGTCCCATAATTCCTTGCGATTCTAAAACTAGGTGGAAATTTGGCCAAGTCTAGTGTTTCGGAACCGGTTGATTCCAATGTGTTATTATAATTTCCCTTTCTAAGCGATGGAATAGGACTCATTCGAACATCCTGTAATTCGATGATATCATCAGTGGCTGAACACGTTTCAGATTTTTCTGCTTTCGTGGCTGTACGTTTTTAATTAGTGCCGAAAAAAAAGATAAAAAACAAGAAGGTATCATTTATGCTGAAATGATTATAGGACAATAAGGTCAACAAGGATGCATTGGTTCGAGTAGAAAAAAAAATCGATAACCAATTAATTCAAGGGTTCATTTTCATACCGGTCTTCTTCTCCTCTTTTTTCTTTTTGCTTTTCTTTTTCGCTCGGGCACCCCAATACGTATAATTGACGGCCGCATATTCCAGCAGGGCGGCAAAAACAAATACAAAGCACATCACCAAATAGATATCGATGGCTTTCACGTAGGATATTCGGGGCAAAGAGCTCCGAACTCCTGTACTGATTGTTGTCATTGTTAACACTGTTGTTATGCCTGTAAAGAGGGGAAATATTTTAGAAAAATTAATTGTTCTCATGCCATCCTACCACGGAATGACTTCATGCATTGATTGAATTAGAATTGAAAGGATTGAATCATGTGTCCTCATCGTTAAAAGGATTAAAGGTTTTTATGTTCAAAGACATCTAACAACATAGCATTGCATAAGTCTTAATGCATTACTGCTCTTAAGCAATGAGCGGTGGCATAAATCTCCGTTTTATGTATGCACTTCGAGTGCAAGTATCCAATTTTCAAAAGAGGACATTTATGCAATCTCAATTTTTCAATTCCAATATTGTATGTTATTTTCCAATATTGGAACCAAGGTTGGATGTGCTCGTAACTAATCGATTCTTACCTAATGCCACTCTTGCACTGGTTGCTTCATGATTTATCCAAAAGGATACCCATGACAGCATCACAATCAAGATACTAGGAAGATATGTTTGAAATACGAAATAGCCGATGTTTCGCTGGAGCTTGAATGACAAAGATAATCGTTGGTAGATTCCGGTCGCTAACTTTTCCTGTAACCAAAAACAAATTACATAAGACCAGAAGAATCCTTGCAACACGACCGGCATACAAACCTTCCTATCGTTTGTCTCATATCCTATGATAGTGAATTGCGGCAGTTCCGCTCCTTCCACTCCACGAACTGGTGTAGGCTTCCAATACATGACAACATCTGTAACCGTGTAACCATCTGCAGAGGTTCGGGTATGGTAGTAAGTGGATGGGGAAAAACATGAAAACCGCAGATAACATAAAATCAAATAAAATTGAATAAAACTTGTCTTTTCCCAACTTTGATACTCACAACTTTCAATTTCGACCGTGCAATTTTGCGAATCCAAAGGATAATAGTGAAGGTCCATCATACACGCGAGTGTGGTTGTAAATCGCATCCCGTATGTCACTGATCCATCGCCGGCCAGTCTCACCAATTTATTTCGCTCCGTGACATCGTGGAGGAAACTAAAAGGATATGTTCATACGGAGCTATAAAATTGTTGAACAATTCGTTTGTTTTTTTTTTCTTTTTTCGGTTTGTATCCATAAGGAGTGAAAGGAAATTTATTTGCTGAAGTTTTGACAGCGTTACTTTTATTGGTTTCAAAAATGAGTTAGAACTCATGTCTTTGAAATATGTACAAGCGTGCTTTGTGAATTCTTGTGGCTTAAAGATTTATTCCTGCAGTCTATAGTTCTCACGAAAGACGGGAACGGGAGGTTACATATAAAATACTAAAATATTCACCAAACGCCAATAAAAAGTTCTAACTTGAATGTGGTGGAGCAGGTTCAACTTGAAATGAATCAAGTTTGTTAAATTTAAATTTCGTGCGAATTTAAATCCCATATTTTGCTCCTGACCGAGAACTGGGTGCCATAATTAGACATGAAAATGCATTTTGGGATGAAGCTTTAAACAAAATCCTTTAAATACTTCTGTATACGAGTAAGAATCGTTCATAAGTCGTTAATTAATAATTGAATTCAATTGGATTGGCCGCTTATGTTCTCCCTATTTTGTGGCTTTTGGTTTCTAATAACATTAGATGTCATTGCTTTTATTTTTAAAATCTATTCAAATTTTATTGTATTAAAAATTGTTAATATTGGTAAGTCTGAAAAGTATTGAGCCTTTTTTATTATTTGTCGATTGAATATTTCTGTTATTTAAAATGGATTTTATTTAAGTACATTTTGTCCAATATTATCTATGATCTTTTGAAATTTTTTGGGCAGAGCCATTATTCCATCTGTGTAGAACTTCTGTGGTTCATCGGCGAAAAACTTGGCCAAGTGATTTTCAGAGTCCCTTTTTTTTCTGTGCATTAAGGAAGTTAATTAACCGAAACAAATAGTAGTATGATGGTGCAAGTTCTGGACTTTACGGTGGATGCATCAAAACTTCCAAGCCAAGCTCTGTCAATTTTTGCCGGGTCATGAAAGATGTGTGTGCTCTCCCACTGTCATGTTGCCAGACAACGCTCTTTTTAATGATTAATTCTGGCCGTTTTTTGTGAATTGCTTGTTGCAATCTGGTTAATTGCTGACAGTACAGAGCCGATTTGAGTGTTTGGCTAGGTTCAAGCACCTCGTGATAAACAATTCCCTTTCAATCCCACCATACACACAGCATAACCTTATTTGAGATCAATCTTGGCTTTGACGTCGTTTGTGATGATTCACCTTGTTTTGACCATGATCTTTTTCGAACAACATTCTCGTTTCTTACCCGTTTTTCATCGCCCGTAATGATTTGCTTCAAAAATGGCTCAATTTCATTGCGTTTCATTAACATTTCGCAAATGGAAATTCGGTGGATCAAATTTCTTTTGTGTTAATTCATGCGGCACCCAAACGTCGAGCTTCTTTGTGTATCCAACGCAAATGGTTCAAAACTATTTGGTGATGGATATTCAGTTCCTTAGCAATGTCATGGCTACTTATGTGTCGGTCTTCTGCAACTTTTTGTAAGATTTCATCGACTTTTTCAGTGATTTGTGGACCTGAGCGAGGGGAATCTTTAACATCAAGATTTTCCGAACGGAAGCGACCAAACCATCTCTGGGCTCTAGCTATTAATAAAGAATCTTAACCGTAGATACCACAAATTTATTCACGAGCCTGCGGTGCATTTGCACCCTGATGGTAGTGATTTTGTAAAATATAACGAATTTTTTCAGAAATTTCACTCATTTTCATATGAATACAACTTTCGAGACGAATGACGAAACACAAAACTGTCCATATGAAAACTGTAGACTTGAATGTCACCTTTTAAACGCTTTCGATAAATGACAATGAACACCATCTGGTGACAAAAATGGCTCAATAGTGTTTAGACGATCCAATATATTGTGTTGAATCTGTATATATGCATTTGGTCAGAAGACGTTGGACGTAATGATTTTAAAATGGATTGAACGATTATACGGGGCTAAAGTTTATACGGGGCTATAACACAAACCATCTAAATTTGGTAGGACTGAGCTCGTTTGGTCTTCAATTAGCGTAAATATCTACCGCCCTAAAACTTCGAACAACCTTCTTACAGTCATTGACTAAAATAAACGGAACTTTAATTATTCCTTCTCATTATAAAATTAGTAAATTTTCATACTTCATGCAAAGCTTTTGCATAAGACCACAATACAAATATAAATCCTCTTGTTCTTTTTCTATCTCTGTCTAAAAGATGTCGCCTGAGAGTGTTAATGCTATTGTTTGGGTTTGAGGACAATAAGGAGCTAGGGTAAAGAAGAGCCGCATGAAGAGCAACAAGTGTATAATTCTGGTGCGCAACACACAATATTAGGATTGGTCAAGTAGTGTCAAAATCCTCTAATTTCTCAGAAGACAGCTCAGTGCCCAAAAATGACATGTAAAAACGGAATCAAACATTTCACTGAAGGAAAAACAACATACCTAAAAAAAGGCGACATGATTACCGATCACCGTAAATCGTCACCGAAGAAATTATTTGACAAAAGTGCGAGATGTTCCTGAAGACGAACAACGATTGGGTATCAGAGTATTTATTTCTACATTGCAGAGCATGTAGGATAAGTTATGAAGGCTGTGAAGTGGTCATCGATAATTTGACAGTTCTGTCAAATCAGTACCAGAAAAGAAGAAGTTGAAGCGTTTGAACGCTTGTGTGGGAAGAATAATGCGATTTTACATTCATTTGTAGCAGAACATAGGCAAAGTGTAATACCAAAATAGCAATAACACCCTAAAAACTCGGTCAATTTAACTATATTCAGCCTAGTAAGTTGAAGTTTACATTCATAAGTAAATTTTTTCTCATTTCCTTCTCGTTCATTAATTTTATTAGGAATATGCTATCAAAACCTTTGAATAGAAACCCACTTACCAACCGCTCGTTCTGCATCTTTTGTCAAGATTATCCTGCAAGAATTTAAACACTCAACACAGTTCCTACCAGGACCGGTCAAATGACCAGTTTTTAAATTTTCAATTGGAATTTCCTACATTCAACGTAAGTGAATCGCCTTTAAACTTTACGAAATTTCACTTATTTTTTTATTGTTTATTTTCTGAGAAAAATTTGTAGTCTGTCTTACCTGCCACGACTGGTCATTTGACCGGTAGTACGATTTATAAAGTTTTGTAATAGTTTCTCTCTAAGACTCAATGCCAAAACTATAAGGTCATTACAAACGAAACTTAATGTAGTTGTGGCACGATTTTATCCGATAAGAGCCTTCCAGAAAATGGTTTACGGCACTTTCAAGTGTTTAAAGTTCTTGCTCGACTAATGTGCTTGCGTTGTTTATTTGCTTGATTGATATCCGATACCAAACCAGATCCTTGAATGTGCTTACGCCATCTTATAAACTATGACGTATAATAAATAAACTTAAAACTGAAGGAAATGTATAGACATCTTCTCACGAATTCAAACCAGTATACGAGGTGTGACAGCTAAGTAATGAGACTGATACTATAAAATGCTTATTTTTAAATATTATTCTACAACTTTGCCATCCCCTTCAAAGTAGTTGCCTTGGGCAGCTGTACAACGATTCCAGTGAGTTTTCCATACTTCGTAACATTTCTGGAACGCTTCGATTGGGATGTCCGCGAGTACCCTCGTCACGGCCACCTTGATGTCTGTAATCGACTCAAAATGGGTTCCTTTGACCACCGATTTTGTTCTGGGGAACAAAAAAAAAGTCACAGGGTTGACATATCGGGCGAATAAGGCGGCTGTTGCAACAAGGCGATCCCTTTAGAGGCCTAATACTGGAACACGCTGAGAGCGGTGTGGCACGGCGCATTGTCGTGATGAAGGATCCAGTTACGAGCGTTGTCTGGGCGCACCCTGTTGACTCATTTTCGCAATTGTTTGGGTACTTGGCGATAGTAGACTTGATTTACGGTTTGCCCCAATGGAACTAATTCTTTGTGGGCGACTCCACGGCTATGAAAAAAAGCAATAATCATCGTTTTCGCCTTCGATTTGCCCATGCGAGCTTTTTCGGGCGGAGAGCGTGCGGAGACAACCATTGTGAGCTATGGCGTTTGGTTTCCGGGTCGTATTGGAAAAACCAGCTCTAATCACCTGTAATAACTCGATCAAGCAGCGTGAGATCGTTTTCCACTTGTTCTAAACAGTCTTCTGCGACAGTCATTCAATGCTGCTTTTGCTCCTGAGAAAGGTTCTTTGGAACTATCTTCGCACACAACTTTTTCATCCCAAAATCGTCGGTTAAAATTTGTCTGACTGTTTCACGGTTCATACCCAGTTCCGAGGCCAACATTCGAACTGCTAAATGCCGATCTTCACGGATTAGGGCACACACACGCTGCGCATTCGTGTCAATGCGCACCTCGACTGGTCTCCCGCTCCTGGCCTCGTCTTCCACGCTTTTACGCACCTTCTTAAACTCTTTACGCCATCGAAACACCTAGGCACAACTGAAACCACTATCACCATGCACTTTTACAATTTCAGCGTACGTTTCCCAAGCTGTTTCGCCCAATCTGGTGCAAAATTTTATCGTGACGCGTTGCTTTTGATTTTGGTTCTCCATTTTCGTTACGACCACCATCAACACATATCTACTTAACACGACACAGCAGGCGAACTAAACATGCTAGAGCGATGGTAAATATATCAATGGAGAGGGGAAGGATGCCGGGGAAGGGAATTTCAAGGATTAGGTTTACCACAAGCGTTGCTTTAAAATCAGTCTCATTACTTGATTGTCACATCTCGTAGTTTTGCGACACGAACAGAGTGCATCGAAACGTGAAAGTCACAATGGGCATACTTGGCAGCCTTTAATTATTATTTTGTAATATTTTATATCGTATTACGTGTTATAAGTGTCATTTTCAAAATAGTGAAGAAGACTAACAATACGACGCAGTAAATTTCACATTATGTCTATTATTCATTTTCTTATCTAACTTGATTTACATTTTCATGTTTTAGTTTTTTTTTTCTCCGTTGAATATTTGTCCCCAAAATGTCAAGACGTTAGAATTGTGCGAATTTATTATAGGAGAGAATGAATGATATCGATGCTGAATGTTCTGAAGATGATTAGGAAATTTCGGATATGGAAAATGAAAATACGGAAAATTATGATCCACTTGAAATCAACTCGAACACCGATGAGAACGAAGAGAATATTTCGAACTATTTCGAGAATATTTCTAAATTGCGATGGACGGAACTGTTTGGCAGGAAGTAAAAATACGGTCTAATCCTTTATAGCACTTCTATGGAATAAAAAGTTGGGCCCGCCTTTTTCTCACATACTATGAGTAGACATAGTTGAACGGAAATTATGAGTTTATTCGGTTTGAATATCAACGAAGAAATCAACGAAGCCAACGGTTACAAACCAATAAATTCGCTATGATTTCCGAAGTTTGGTACAAGTTTATTGACAACAGTCAAAATTGTTATAAGCCAGGACCATATATTACTGTTGACGAACAATTGTATCCAATGAAAGCAAGGTGTAGATTCACTCAATACAAGCCCAATAAACCGGACAAATTTGGTATAATGGTTAACATCCGATGTACGTAGCAAATATATAATAAACGGCTTTCCATATTTGGGAAAAGATGAGAGTAGAGAACCCTCAGTTCCTCTTGGAGAGTTTGTCACTATGAACTTAACAGAACTGTATGTAGGACGTGGACGCAACAAAAAAACAGCTACGATTGTTGGGACAATTAGAGCAAATAGAAAAGAGCTATCGGGACTGGCAAAACTGAAAAACGACGTCACGACACTTTTCCCAACCAAACTCTAGCGCTCAAATAAGTGTATGTTGACAGTTTACAAAGCCAAACCAAGAAAGAAAGTTCTATTATTGAGTAAATTCGAAATCTCGGAGATGGCCTTTGCAAGTATTTTTTAATATCATGGATTTAGCCGGGATAAATTCATGCAGTAGCGAGCAAAACTGAGTGGATGATTGTTTCTGCTGCGTGTTTGGGTCTATAAAAACCTCAACACTTAAGTATATTAAAAAAAATCAATAGTTTCTAATTTTCTATTCATTTATGAAATGTAAAACATAATATTTCAAAAAAGAAAACAAATCCTTTTTTTTAAAAAAAAGGAAAAAAATACAAATAAAACACATCTGTTCAGTTTTGCACGTTTCGTGATGCTTCCAAAAAATTGGCAATCACTCGTGTACACTAGTATTTGGTCCACAGTCCTTTATTTTTAATGACGCTATTTATGCGTTTGGGCATATTTTCGACAACGTGTTCAATAATTACACTTGGAATTTTTTGTATGATCAGGCGTGCTTCTGAGTCCGTAAGTAACTTTGGACGGCCACCTAAGTTCGGTGCTCCGATAGCATTTCGTCTCTTTCACACATCAAGCACAGTCGTTTGACTTATTTTTAATTTTTGTGTAATTTTCCTTGATGATTCACCATTTTTTGTCATTAGTACGATGCTATTTTTAACTTCAAACGATACTTTCTTCATATTTATTTAATTTCACTGACTTCACTTCGTCCACTTCTTAAAAAGTATGAAAACAAACTGAAAACAACGGTTATGCAATTATATTAAAAACTTAAACGATTAGCGGTAAATACCCGTTAGCTTGAGCATCGCTAGTGTCGTTCTCTTTCGATTGCACAAAACGTGCAAAACTGAGTGGATGCGGCTGTATCTGATTTTTGCTATTAATTTCCTTCTTCTAATTTTTTTTTAAATGTAATGAATGTTTTTTTTTTCAAGATCAATAAATAAGTAGATTTTGAAAGTCTTATTCGATTTGGTTGCATATTGATGTTTTTACTGAACAAAACATACAGCAGCAGTAATCATCCACTCAGTTTTGCTCGCTACTATATATATATATATTTATATATATATATATACATATATATATATAAGGAAACTACAGGAGGAGAAATTACAAAAACAGGAATTTTTTATCCAATTGGCAGAAGAAGTTGCCATCGAATACCAACAAGAGTTCGGCAAAGAAAATCAACCAATACCCATCGCGAGTACAATTACAGGTTCCCTTGAACGGACAATATGTCAGATAAGGTATTGAAGGATCATAAGACGAACAAAATCTCTCTGAAACCTAAAAAGTACGTATGCGGTTAATGTACAGTTGAGAAGCTCATTTGTAAAAAATGCGACGAAAAAGAATAAAATGTAGATTATGTACTCTTGAATAAAAGAAAACATATTTTCATACTGGTAAGCTGGCATTCACAATTGAAAAATATAAGTTGTGAAAGACCGTTCATTTGACTGGCCGTGTTAGGAATAAGTATACGTGAAGTGTCGGTAGAAATAGTGTTAAGTAATTTCGCTGTCATATCCAAAACTATATACTGATTTAACAAGCCTAAATCAGCCAGTAACAAGGCAGCAATAAATTGTGGACATGATAAGCAGCCCTAGTGAAAGCCAAGTTCCCACTGTTAGCTTGCATATCCTTTTCTCAGTTTTTGTTTCTCAAATGGCGAATCGATTTTTGAGAAAAAAAGTTATTAAGCTTACAACGAACGATGTGACATCGGAATCCATCGAGAGAAATTTTGAAACGCTGACGTTAACCATGGAAGCCATGGTCGTTAACATTTATTTGACAGTGATCTTTGGGTGCTTCAGGTGGCATAGTGATGCATGTTGTGCTTAGTCTGTCTGGTTGATTGCGGGGAAAATCACTTCCCGTAATCGCCTACCATCACACTATAGCACACATTTTATTATGGGAAAGGGGAGAGGGAGCGGAGGAGGGATACTTTGAGAAATGAATTAAAAGTCAATTTTATTACTTGATAATGATGATCAAAGAAAAATCCACAATAAAAATGATATAATAAAGCAAAAGAAAAATATAAAATAAATATAAGAAAAACAAAGGAAAAGGAAAAAAAATGATTTAAATATTGAAACTTACAGCTAACCCGTGTTATTCATACCACCATCTATCTGAACTCTCGGAAAAAAATTCACTGTTCAGAAACACTTTTTGCTTTTGTTTTCTTTCCTGGTATTTTACACTCAATGCTGAGATTCTTTTTAAATCGCTATCCGAATAATGCAACATAAAAAAAGCAAAGTAGCGCGGATTACAACAACGCGTTTTGAGACGGCAAATTAACAAAAAAAAATTAAAGGCTTAGTGTCTAGTTACACGTAACTTGTATAAGGACTTGAAAGAGAAAAATCTACGTATAAATGCTAACCAGAGATGAAATAGCCTGCGTGCTCAGGATATGAAACCAACCGGGTGAAATGTGGAAGCTAATGCGTACCGCACTTAAGATGCAACGCACTTTGAATTGTTCCATGGTTAAAAGAAACATCCGCTCATTATTGTTTCAGGAGGACGTGAACGAGGTCCGAAAAAGTTGGACGTCTCCAAAACGCATTGAGGACTCGAACGCGAAATGGACAATGTTGATTTCTTAAAATTAGAAACAGATTGACTAGAACCCAGGGATACGGCCAGGAAACATATCGGTGAAAGAGAAAGACTTTTTCTTATAAGTGATCAAGATGAGGCCCAGTTTGTGAGGATGAGCAATGGTGAGTTGCTTTTTAAGGCGGAAGTGAAAGAAAATGAAATGGAACCAGCTGTAATTACTCTTGGAGGCCTTATGAAAGTAGAATCTAAACACAAGAGATGTAAAAACTACGGCGGTGTCATTGTTCACAACTCCTGCACCCCATAAACCTATCGATAAGGAAAAATGGGCACCAAAGTATGAAGTTTATGGTTCACAGGAACACATGTATAGTAAGTTCAATTCTCGTCAGTGTTGAAAATTTTCAAGAAAAAAGGCGAGTACCCAAAAGCACATCTTTTGAAAAAAAAATATGGTTAATCATTTTGAGGGTTGGGTGCTGACTTGTTTCAGATCGGTCAAACATTGATGCTGATGCGTTGGACTGGGACTTATGCGTTGTGAAACAACAGCCATGGATGGAGTTCTTACCACCGTCTCATGATGAAAGGCTATGAGAGGCGATCTATCATCGAACATAAGAGAGAAGAGAGTCCACAGAAGTCTGATGCAGTGACTAACTATACAGTGTACGGAGAATGGAGAAATGTAGCAAAATGTCTTCTGAAACCAGCTTGTTCCCTTGGTTGGTTTTCGTCCAGTTTGTTTGTTATCCGGTCCAATACAATCTTTGAAAAAGGTTTATATATATTGGACATCAGGCTTATTGGTTCATAGTTTTCAATATCTTATATGTGACGTTTGCCATTGCTCTGCAATTATGTCTGATGTCAATACATCATTGAAAATTTTTGTCAGGATGGGAACATGTTCTTCTAGAGTTCCTTTCAATATCTCATTTGTGATCCTATCTGGCCCTGGGGCATTATCCGACTTTTAACTCAGTGTAGGTTTCCTTACTTCCGCTGCTAAAATTTCAGGTTCAGGTACAGGAGTTGGTTTCAGTTCTAATTTAGGGGATTCACACTTATTTTGTTCCACCTTTTTGTGTTTTCTAGAGTAGAGATTTTTATAAAATTCTATTGCTAGGTTGCTGATGTGTTTTGTATTTGTTATTTTAGTTTGATTCTTTTGCACGTAGCTCTTTTAGGGCTTTTTTCGATTCCTCCTGTTGCAATAATATGTTTTTCTAGTACTTTAAGTCGCTTGATTTTCCTTTCTTTTCTAATATTTTCCCTGATTTTCTTGCTTAAGTATGTTATTCTTTTGATATTTTGTGTCTTCTTTTCACCAGAGAAAATACTTTTCCTCTCCTTTATAAGCTGTACTGTTGAATCACTAGAAATGTCGTTCTGTTTGATTCTTTTCTCATTTCTGATATCAGCGAGCTGGTTCTGTAGTTTGGTATTACTGACTTTGACATCCGATATATTCAGCATATCTTCGCCCAATTTATAATGTGAGTCTTTTAATGATGTATCGATGGTTTCTTTTCTGCAAATTTTATTGTGGTGATTTTGGATATGTTTTCTTGACACTTTGGGTGGTGTGATGCTCATTGGGGCTCGGACTATACGATGATTAGTAATGAAATTGAATCTCGATATAACTAATGTGTCTGTGAATAGTTTTGGACGGCGGCTGATAATGTTATCTTTTTCATTTCTATACAATCCTCCTACAATCCTCCTGTTCAAAAAGGTCAGGTTGTGTTCTAATAATAAATTCACGAGTCTTATGTGATTTTGTTGTGTTTTTCCGGTTCTTGGTTGTGGCTTAGTATTGCGTGTATGTGTTCTTGTCGGATAAGGAATGCAATCTCTACCGCATGAAAAGAATTGAAAGGCATCTCTTTTGTGTATTTTTGAGCTACTTGGGTTTTGAAAACACTTTGGGATTGTACTTTCTGGACTTTTCCGCTTCTCCTTAACTATTGTGTTATCAAGATTTTTTTCCTTGTTTTCTTTTTTGGCCTGTATCACTGCTATTGTTAACAACCATACAAAACTTAGAAACGAGAAAAATTATGGGTTGATTAATTGTTGATGAACTGTAGTACACAGGTATAGATCCTGGGTTTCAAAATCTTTCAGTTCCAGAAATTATCAAAATTAGATTTTTTTTCATTACATTATACGCGATCTAAACAATTTTTAAGCAAAAGCAATCCTTATTTTCAAAAATTTTGGCACTCACAAGTTTTAATTTTTTTGTCGTGTATTCTTCGCCACGATTTCTCTTAATTTTTTTAATATTTTGTGCGTGACCATTTTCATTTCTTGCCCATTTTTTTTCTTATCTTTTTCTATCTGCACCATTTCTATTGTATCACCTTGCACCATTTCTGGGGCTTCTAAATTTACAGTGATATCTTCGTATGCTTGATCAGAAGATGATAATTTCTTTATTCTTTTCCATTTCTTGAAAGTATGACGTGGTCGTATATTACAATTATTATGTAGTTCGGAAACGCGACTAAGAGGGCCACGCAGTTTTTTCAAGTTATGTTTATATAATTTCTATAAATTGTTGACTTAGACCACTCTTATTCCTAACATTAAATGAATTCCGTATAACATTGTAATTACAACTACTAACTAAAGGTTCATTTTTGACGATATCGTAAAAATTACATTGAATTTATTTAGTTTCAAATCATGTCGTGTGAAAAAAATTGATAAATTCTTTTTTTTAAATTTTGACTCAGACTACTTTCATAATTATAAGCACAAATAACAAAGTACTATTTCTTCAAAGTTTATAGCAATAGCAATATACATCATATAGAATAGCATTCTCCCATTACGATCTTGGCCTGAACAGGAATCACTAAAAGTATAAGTCTTTGATATATTTTCAGGTATATGGTTTTTTATGTTATAATGTAGACACGATATGATCTCTTGCAAACCTGTGCCACCAATCCTACCACATATTCATAACAATTTTTCACCGTCTGGCAAATAAAAATGTGTGCCAAAGTTAAACGTATGTAGATCTTCTGTATATTGGTAAAAGCTTTTCTGAACAGGTTCATTACCATCCTGTTGGTATTTTGTTTTGTATAGATCGTATATTTTGGATAATGCGATGACGTTCGGTCGCCATAATGGCATTTGTAACGATGAAACCTGTCAATGTGACACTTTATGTAGTCGAAAACCTTCTTTGTTTATTCCAGTTGTCAGATATTCCTTTGCCCCTTCTTTCTGGTGAAGATATCGAAGTAATCGAGTCTCTCTTCTTATTTAATCCATAGTCTTATCTCTTGTTTGAAATTTGTAGCACTTTAAAGAAAAATTGTTTACATACCTGTTGATTACTAAAGATATGTTGACAACTACATTTATTATGACTTGGTTGTCGCCTGTTGCGTTTATTAATTCTTTTTGGGAAGATTAGTTTTACAGACGCGCAGATTCAAGCAGTTTGGCCATCCAAGTTATGTGCATAAAATCGTGAATAACTTTCTTTTTGAGTTTCAAATGTCATTTTAACACTGCATCGCTTTACACAATTACAATTAACTTGTTGAAATGTTTAAGCTGGTATTAATTTCCCTGAATAGCTCATATATGCTTCTGCTCTCTTTCTTTACTTCTTTATAACAATACTTTTCCAGGCGATTTCACTTCGGGGACGTTTCTTCGAATTCATATTCAATTCATGACTTTGACACAAAGTCATTATATAGATTATGCATAATTACCAGGAATTAAACTAAAATGAAGTATTTAAACCGTTTCGTTTTTGGGCAATCCCGTTACCTTAAAACAATATTGTGCTTTGAGTTGCTTGATTAAACAAAACTGAAGATTTTGTCGAAAGGGGATTTTTTATTATTAATGTGGTGCACCAATTGATTAAAATGTGAAGTTTTTGATTGTGGGGAATAAGAAAATAGAAATAATAGAAAGTGTGCTTTTGGCGGTCGAATGGTTAACCTTTTAACTTTTTAATTTGATTCGGAACTATTTCGTACGCAGCCTAAAGTACAGATGCAAAGATCAATTCTCCACCAGAGATTTTTTTGAAAAAAATGTGACCCAAGTGACACTGATTAATATAGATCACTTTTGCATGGAGCAAAGAGGATTAATTGAATAAAACAGAAATAGACACTAACATCTTTTTACCCACATAGGAATATGCTGGTTGCTTGAGTCTCTGCGACAAAGTAAATTTGACATAATTTACTGCAGAAATGACGTTATTTCCAGTTTGGCACAAATGTCACTTGGATCACTTCTGCACCAAGCTACCCATTTGTGTTTTTTGGCATGAAGGTTTTATTAAAATTGAACATTTTTAATATGGCCCCAAGGATGCCATATTTTCCTAACTTTTTCTCACGTTCTCGAATTTGGTAGTTTTAAGGATAAATAAGTTTTGATTACTCACTTGTCATTTTATTTCTTCTATAGTAACGTATGCATACGACAATGAGGAACACTATAACTTCCTTATTTTATTTATAAGTCTAGTATTTTTTTATTAGGCCCCAAAAACAAAAGAGGGCCACATTAACACCTTCTCCTCTATTAAATTGCCTTGAAAGGATCAGAAAGTAATACACATCATGGCAGAAAATTTAAGTAAAATTGAAAATTCGAAGGTTTTGGATCAGGAACCGCCATACAAAAAATTGAAGAAACATGTCCTAAATAAGGACAGCCGTAATGCTAATTGATCTGAATTGGTAAGAAGTTTCGTATTCTTCATAGTTTAACTCTAAACGTGTGCTGTATTACTATGAATTTTTGATGATTCTTGCTATTCTAATTACCTAAGGAAATCGCTGGGACTCACCTGTTCTTATCGTTAGCGAAAAACGTGTCTGGCACCCAAATCTTCTCGGCAAAATCTCCGGACAACGTAAGAATATCATTAACACCGTCGTCATCAGCATCGTCATCATAATACGGACCGTAGGCGTTGAAAGCTAAACGTTCGTCCCGCCAGTACTGATTCAAGTACATGGTAATCGTATAGTCCTGCAAACGAAAGCCCAACAAAAGAGAATCGAAATAGCCTTTAAAGCGAAAAACCATGTAAAAGACAAATGGAGACGATTTAATTACCATGTTGACCTCGGAAATGGCGTCAAAGCTGGCGATTGTTAGATCCATGCCAACATGAAGTGGTTCACCTGAATGCAAAAGGTAAGAGGAGAATAAATTTCATGGAATCAGGTAAGCTGTATCTGCTGTTCAACCAACCTCCAAAGTTTGGCCTTAAGCGGATGTCATATCCCTCCAGGATCTTTGCTATCGTTTGAGTTACGTTGACTAATCTATCCGGTACCATTTCTTTCCGTTTACATCTGCGAATAAAAAATCAATACCTAGTCAGGTAAACATATATGTCCTTTGCAAATATTGAATTAATGGCGACAACATTTCAATGTGTAAAAAGCTTTTCCTGTGAATAGTAATGTCATATAAAGTCAGAGGAAGTTCTTAGGAAGTTGGTAACTGGCAACAGATTCTTTCTAATACAACTTACTTAGACGTCAGTTTTATCATCAAAGGACGACTGAATGTTTTTCTTTAATTTAGTTATGTTTAAGTCAGTACGTAAGTAAATAAGTTTAGTACTTAGTACTTTAGTAGAACTAACATTACGAAAAATCCAAGTTGATTTCGAAGCAATACAAATTAAACATGTTTGTCTGAAACACTCCATGCTATGAATATCACTCTTGTCTACACACATATTTCCGTTGAGTATTCAAATCCTTAAAAGTGAATTGAAAGTGTTGCATTCTAATTAATGATCCTAGTTCACAGTTTGTATCATCATTTGCCCCATAGCACTAACCCTGCCTCCCTATAAGACGACACAGATAAATGCACGAGTTGCTTTGTGGTGCCAACTACAAATAAAGTGCTCACCCTGTAGAGGGGAGGAAAATCCTGCGAAATAAGGGTTTAGGCATAAAGTCGGGACAAAGTCATAGTTATTCTGAAAATTTTGCTCTTTTCACATTTATGAGCATAGTTGCAGTGAAGGAATAGAAAATACATTCTATTGTGATAATAAAAGTTTTCATAAACAGCGAGAATCCTCTTGGGGGCACGAGGACGACTTCTCGGTACGATTTAATTGGCTGGAATTTTGGTTTATTGCACTGTTGTACTTGTATGTTGTGTTTATCTCGGTATAAAAGAGGAGAAGTTATTTGGACTAAGTGGAATTGCATGAGTTTTGTGAGCTCCTCTGATTCAATTCTGTACTATCAAGGTACTGCACACTAAGCTGATGCCATGTTTATGGCAAATTAAGGACATAAAGTCGGTTCCCTTGTCTGGAAATGGATAAAGTTAAATTGATTTCGTCACACTTTCTTGCCGTGCTAGTTTATGGAAGAAATCAAGTCAGTGCGAGAAAATCAATTACTTCAGAGGTACACAGCATACTACAGCTGTAATGCTACAGGACCCATAAGATTACTTGGCAATATCTAGAGCTATGCTCCCCATACATTGCTGCTCCCTTAAAACTTCCATATGTTTTGAAAAGTGTTGATTTTGAATTATCAAATAGCGATTATAAGCGATATCAGGATCATAATATTATTTATGTTTATACATTTAGTAAACGAAAACAGGTGACGAATCCCTGGAATGGGCAAATAGAAAAGCGAATTCTCATGATGGAAGAGAGCAAGCGCTTAAATATATTTTTGGTTTCAGCGACCGACAAACAACGATGAATGAGGAGATTTGAATGAGGCAGATTTGAACGTTTAGTAATTAATAAACTTATTGTACGTAACGGTAAAAAATGTTGATTAACCAACGGGAACATATATTTAGCCAATCTCACCTGAGACAATTTGAAAGGTTCTCGACAGGCGAAACAAATATTGATTTCTGCAAAAAAAAACTACTTTAATTAGGGGGGGAGGGGGAGGGATGCTTCAAGAAAAGTTTAAGAAATAAAGATGTACAGTGGCTTGCTCGTGCAAACGCAGGTGCTGAAAACGTAAATTTCTAACCAAATAATGAGTATATCATCTCCTTGCTCTGTAAACTTAATGTAACCGGGTTCATATTTGTCGGTCGAAATTTCTCGTTTTCGGGGTAAATGTGCTTGGTGGATTTGAGAATACCTTTCAAGTCAGTTTGAATTTTATTTGTGGGGTCCTTGTTTGGTATGGTAACATTTTCTTTTTCTATAAAATCAAAGATTTTTTGGTTGTATTGGGTTAATGGTCCTTAATGACCAACCCAATATATTTAAATCTTCCCTCTTTGATGCATTAGCATAATTACCTTCTTAATTTTTTGATTCATAATTTTAAAAGATATAAAAGGTAGATTTAAGTCCAAAATTGTTAATGCACTTGATAATGCTGACTAGTTCAGCGAAACGCATAGTGTGAAAAAGAAAATATATTGATCTAAATAACAGCAAACGAATTGTTTTTTATAAAAAATTCTTGTCTAGGAATCGATCAAAAAGTAAACCAAAGTTACATCGATCTCTTAAAGTTAATAAGATTCCACCTCGTTTTACATCCCCTTAATCTCGAGGCTTGGCTCCCTCGGACTACTATTTGTTCCCCAATTTGAAGAAATGGCAAGCCGGACAAAGATTTCATTCAAACGAGGAGGTGATTCCAGACACTAATGGATATTTAACAGACTTGGACAAATCCTATTATTCGAAATGGATCAAACAAACTAGAAAATTGTTAGACGAAGTGTATAAGCCTAAAAGGAGGCTATATCGAATAGTAAAAACCCCAAAAACGTAAGCAGTTTTCTTTTCCACAGACTTTGCGAAGACCCCTCGTAACAGCCCCGACAAGTTCATCGTTTTCATCGGCTTTAGATGTTTCACGTCTCCTTCAGCATGGTTAGTTTTCTTGTTCTCGGCCTACAAAAATGATTTGCGCAAGCGGAAAACTTGAGCTCATCATAAGCACTCCCAAACTCAAATACCACGGACCTCTTTTAACTCTTTAAAGCCACCCTCGTGGACTCACCCATTTCAACACAAATCTTGAGTGTATAGCGTTGCTATTTCTAATTCATTTCTAATCTAATTTCTAATCGTTTACTGATAGCGCTGACAAAAATTATTTGTTAACTTCACGGAGCTGAAACTAGGACTGAGAAAGTGAAAGGGATAAACCGGTCCAACACAGGCTGGAAGACATCATGTTGCCAGATGGTCCGCAGGGTTACCAGTCTCTCTTCTCACAGATCTCATATATGTGAGGAGCTTAATGCCGATACTGTCCTATCGTATGTCCGACAATAGACCCTGGATTAAACAAATAATAATTGGTTTTTTAAAATGTTGGGAATTATTTAAAAAACTTAACGCCTAGAACCATAAAACCTGAAACTTGTCTACGATTGGCTTAATTAGTTTCAAAGTGGGAAAGATACTGTGACATGTTCGGAAAAGGTTACGCGCCACAGTAGTCGTCTTAAGAGAAGAGTCGTAAACAAGTTTACGACTACCAATACATCGATAATGCTCAAAAGCATAAACATAAACATGTCGCGTGCATTGAGTACAACAAATCCGGGTGCAAGTGACTCAGCGCTTAAGCACGAGAACAATCCACATGGAAGATTCCGGGTTGATTGGTAGTTGTATAAAAGCGACTACGGCGAGCGGCGAAGAGATTGGAGCTAAATAGTCGCACGGCAATCGTCGCAGTGATAACATATATCCGAATACTCTGTCAAATCAGTGTACATGTGACCCATACATCGCGAATGGTGACATGGAGTGACAAACCTGGTGAGAACAGTGCAACAAACAAGTGTTCAAAAAGTGAGAAGCAGAAAGAACGGCACTTGCCGCCGAGAAACAGTGTCTGTGAATGTGAAAGTGAGTGCGAAGAACGCCATAGACAAGGATAATCGATCCGTGAGAACCGGAAAGTGTGGTGCGAAAGGAAGGATAGCTATATGAGAAGCGAGGAGAACGGCGAGAAAAGGAAACAAGGAGATATAACTCTGGGTGAGTGTTTATGCTTTACTTGATATATCGTAGTCTGTCTGTGTAGGTTAGATATAAATTTATATATTTACTGTATCTGGTGGATATTCACTCGACGCACGTCTATAAGGGAAGGGATGGCCATGGACGGCGGCAAAAAAGCCGCTCCAAACCTGACAAAGGACGAGAAGATTACTGCACTGCTCGTTCAACTCAACAAACTCTCCGCTAAATTTGATGAGGCTATGGTCCAAATAAGGTCGCTCTCAAATGATTTAGCGAGGACAAATGCTGAGCTGGCCGAGCAGCGTCAGGCCAATCAAAAACTCAACGCGCGACTTAACGCTAAAAAGCAAGAAAAGAAGACCCGAAATAAAAAACGGAAGCTCCAAACATCTTCCTCCTCCTCCGAAAAGTCGGAAAGTCATGAGTCTTCAGCAGAAGAAATAAACGATTCCAGCATGGAATCAGCCAACTCGACCGAAGAGGAAGATAGAGAAGAAGAAGTGGAGTTCCCTGCACTTCCCCCGCACTGCCCCGAAGAAAAACATACCACCAAAATCAACCCCCACTACTGAACCCAAAATAAAAGACTCTACTAAATCCGAGAGTGGCACGGTTCCAATTATAATCAGAGAACCAAGCAAGTGGTCGAAGGTCCTGTCCCTTATGACACAACACAGAATTGCACATGTCTCAGCTAAAAGGGTCTATCTTGGCATACAAGTTGTGCCCAAAACTCCAACTGACCATAGACAACTCACCAAACTACTCACCCTCCATAAAATTGAATACCACACCTACACCCTTCCAGAGGACCGACAGTTAAACATTGTGATCCGAGGCCTGCACGGCCTAGCGGCCCTAAAAAGGCAGAAGAAAAGCCTAAGTGCATAAACTGTGGAGGCGAACACCCGGCAAACTACGGGGGATGTCCGAGAAATCCAAAGAACATCAGAAAGTCGTTCGCACAAGTTGCCGCACAACAACCAAGCACTCCGCAAACAACAAAACAACCCCCTACCACAAAACCACCCACAACCCCAAATCTATCCTCAAACATAAATACCCCAGATATGGGACTGATGTTCGCTAAAATGCAAACACAGTTCCAAAGTATGATGCAGGAAATGATCGCAAACATGATCCAAACCATGTTCACCGCCACACAAAAAACTGCTAACAAAAAACACTGATGACATCAAAGGACCACATTTCCATACTCACATGGAATGCAAATTTCCTACTTCGGAACTCTGGTGAGTTGAAAGAGTTCATATTCGAACATAAATATGACATCATACTCATCCAAGAGACCTTTCTGAAGCCGGGAAACCGATTCCGCATCCCCAACTACATTTCATACAGAAATGACAGATTAACGGGAAGAGGAGGAGTCACGGCAATCTTCGTGAGGCGAAATGTGAACCACAATGTCATCAATACACCACACCCCCATCACATGGAAGCCACGGTTATAAAGGTACGAACCGACTCTCTGGAATTCTTTGTGATCTCAACCTACAACCCCATTAGAACAGAATGCCGCTTCCACGCCGATGACCTCAAGACACTGATGTCCTTCAATGGTCCAATCTTCATCGCCGGAGACTTTAACGCCATACATCGCCTCTGGGGAGCTGTGAGAAGTAACAAAGCTGGGATTGAGCTACATAAGTTCAGCACAGCAAATCAAATAAGCCTGCATATCCCCAATGAACCAACCCACTACGGGCAAATACACGGCCACGCACTAGACATCGCTATTTCACGTAATTTCATAAATGACGTTCGCTTAGAAGTCCTCGACGAACTATCATCAGACCACAAGCCCGTTCTTTTTCGAGTAGGAAACATCTTTCTAGATGTCCCCATACGGGAAAAAAGAATAACGGACTGGAAAGCTTTCCAAATCGCATTAGCCAAAGAAATACACCGAACACCTGAAACGGCTGACGACATAGAGGAAACAATAGAAACTCTAACAGATAAAATCACGCAGGCAAAAGAGGACAATACGACCATAACTCCGAGAAGGGAAATGAATCCCTACGAACTCCCAGAAAATATTAAAAAACTCATAAGGAGAAGGAACAAAGTTCGGAGAAGAGCCAAGTACACAGGTGATCCTGGACAAAGAGTGAGAGCTACACGATTAACTAATGAAATACGTGAAAAGATAAGCGAATTCAGAAACGAGCAATGGGAAAGCTTTCTACTAAGCTTTGACCCTGGCTCAGACAACTTCTGGAGAGTATCCAAGTATTTTCGATTGCGAGACAAGATACAAATACTTCCAAAACATGGCCTAAACGGCCTACAATATAACAGTGCAGACAAAGCGGAAGCATTTGCGGACTCCCTTGAAATGCAATTCAAGGAAAATTCGTCTGACGACGAAGACTATGACTTTGCAGATGGCGTATCAGATTCGGCCGACAGGCTCCTGAGATCACACGAGAACAACGACCAAACAATACTGCCAACAGACATCCACGAAATCAAAGGACTAATACAAACTCTAAACAAACGAAAAGCACCGGCAATTGATACAATAACGAATACCATGCTAAAATGGCTACCCGACAATATACTACAAACACTGACGGACATAATAAATGCGATTTTCCAGCTGCGAAAGTACCCCAAAGCATGGAAATCAGCGACAATCATTGTTTTTCCGAAGCCTCAAAAGGACCCAACTTTTCCACAAAATTGGAGGCCAATCAGCCTCCTTTCATCGATGGCGAAAATTGCAGAAAGGGTGATTTTGCATCGTCTTAATGAGGCATTATATGACAGAAATATCATACCGGAAGAACAATTTGGCTTCAAAGCTAATCATTCCACTGAGTTCCAACTCGTAAGGGTGGTCCAACACATAAGAACGGGTCTAGAACGCAGGAAGTCAACAGGACTGGTTATGTTTGACATAGCCAAAGCCTTTGACAAAGTCTGGCATGCAGGACTAATATTCAAAATGCATGAATTCAACTTGCCACTACAACTCACCCAAATCATTGGCTCCTTCCTACAAGAAAGAACATTCCGCGTCAAAGTCGACAATAGCCTTTCAACCCTGCGACCCATAGAAGCTGGAGTCCCTCAAGGATCACCTATCTCACCGGTCCTTTACAATATATACACTGCAGATCTTCCCACTCTGCCTCGAACAGTAAAAATATCACTATATGCTGACGACACCTGTATCTTCACCACAGGACGACAAGCAAAAGTCATAACGTCAAATTTGCAACGCTCAACGAACATCCTTCTGAAATACTTTCGCAGATGGAAAATCAAAATCAACCCGAACAAGACAAAAGCCATTTTTATAACCAGAAAGCCACGACAAAATCCACAGACAATTACAATCGACAATGAACCCTTAGCTTGGAACAGAACCGCAAAATACCTCGGACTTACATTCGACGACAGACTTACTTGGAAACAGCACATACACAACAAACGAGGACACTGTATTGGTCTCCTATCCTCACTCCACTCACTTCTCGCATCTAAAAAGCTTAGCTTAAAAAACAGAGTGCTTATTTACAAACAGATCATACGACCGACGCTACTGTACGGTAGTTCCGCTTTCTACCAAACGACAAAAACAAACAAAAAAGCACTCCAATCCTTCCAAAATCGAGCGATAAGGAAAATCTTGGGAACCCCATGGTATGTTCGAAATACGGACTTATACAAAGAAATCAACATAGAGACAGTCAAAAAATACGTACGAGACAAGGCTTTAAAGCTCTTTGACACAATAGACAACCACGACAACAGTACTATGGCGTTCTTAAGAACCATGCAGATTAAACCAAATTCCAGATACCCGAATATCCGCCAGATTATTAATTAAAATTTAAAGTAATTAAAGACAGACCGCGATAGATTGAGTGGGCATATAATGCTCACAGACAAGAGGGAGTCAAAGTGCTAAATCGCACTAACTCCATGAACCACATACTCCAGAGCGGCGAAGAGAGTCTCATGAATGAAGTGAAGCAGCGAGCAGCAGTGCGTGTTAAAAATAGTGCGGTCAAGTAATTAAGTAGCAATTAAAAGTTATTACGTTTAATAAGTGCTTATGAAAGTAATTGATTAATTATAAAGGTGAACTTATAAAAGTGAAATAGTGATTTTGTAAAGTGTAGTGAAATTTTGACAATAAAATTTCAAGCACCGAATTTTAAATTATTCGGGTGTGTTTTATTCACTATTGCTAATATTTGCGAAGAGCAAACAGGTCGCGCATCTGGCAAAGCGTAAAAATACACAAAATTTAATTATTTTTTAAGGATAATAGAAGTATAAGTAAAATAAGAAGTATAATAAATCCTTTGAATAGACTTGATTGATTGCCGATCGAGTTATTAGAAATTGTTCAGGTCATTGGCATACGAAATGAAATACTTTATATCAGAAGAATGTCCAAAGACCCACCGTTACAATTTCGCACGCAGATTGGAGTGCAGAGAAGTAAATATAAGAAAGTTGAATGTTTCCTCTCAAGCATTGCAACAGAATGGAACTGTGAGGGTATTTTGGTGTTTTTTTTATATTTTTTTCCAGAAATATCCACGCATTGGTCCAGTCTAGGTGCAAAGGATCCATAAAACTTTTTTTGCAAAGGATCCATAAAACGTCTTCTTAAGAAGCGATGGTAGTGGGATCAGGCGAGAAAGCGATCCTAATGATTTTTTCCGTCTACAGAATGAATATTAAAATTTTTTTGCTGTTCATACCTACCCAATTATAAAAAGGTGCTTCAAACCATCAGCGAGAAAAGTCAGGCGGAAGATAGCAAAAGGTAACGCGCATCGTGAAAGCCACCGAAGAATTTGAGTTATGAAAATTTGAAAACTTCTGTTCCAGGAATTTTTTAATGCGTATATAGAACAGTCAGAATTATAGAATTATATAGAACAGATAGAATTATATAGAATAGTTTAACTGCATTATTGAATTTGTCGAACTACGTTTCATGATATACCATTTATTTGTTTACCCTTTGCACGTATAATCAACAAGGAGTCCAACAAGTTTTCCTTTTTGGAAGACTAATTTGAAAAAGGCAGCCATTTCCAGTATCAGAGTTAAAACTTCATTTCATAATCAATCCATATTTACAATCCATATTTTCACGTAATTTGCAGCTCAAGTATGATCCTGCAAGAGATTATTCTTAGAGGCAAATCATGGGCATGTGTGGAATATTCACTATCAGAATCGCCTGATTGAACACACAAATCGGAAATGGAAAACAGGATGTAACATTTTTTTTGCGAAAAGCAATCTTATCTTGCGGAAAGAACATCTGCCTGCAAAGGTCACAAGCAAGAAACGACGTGGAAGTTTCCTGTCCCATATTAATAAATTCATATTAGGACGAAGGACAATATTACATATCCGAATCATGGGTGGAAATACGTGCAAACTTGAAATTGGGTTCGCACAAATGAGAAAATATGATATTTCCGCAAATGAAATGCGGTATTCCAGTAAGGGCATGTAGAAAACCAAAGTAATATCCTGTTATTAGTCCTGTCTGCTAAATGGGTTCTATTTTTAGTGCTACCGATGATCAGCCAGTGATGAAATTTATGCAAGGAAACTTATCCAAAAAAACAACTTTAATCTTACCTCACAGATGCTAGAAATCCAAAAATTAAAATTCCACCAAATACGAATCCTATGATGCGAAACATCCTGAATATTTTCAATAGCTTTCGTGCTACACATTGACGTTAGTTGTGCTCTTGGCCCAGTTCGTCGTCCTTCAAGTCATTAAAATCTTCGACGTTTCTCTTTTCCTTCTTGTTGTTGTTGATGGCGATGCTGTTGCCGTTTAGAGTTACGTTGCCAGGAAGATTACGAATTTGCAATTCGTTTGCAATCCAGTTACATGAAATGGTGTTGGTGCTATCGCATGACTTCATTCCTCTTGAATATGGTCTCGTTCACAACGAGAAGGATAAAGTTTGATAGTTTTGTTAATCTTTTAGTAACCACAATGCAAGCCCGAAGACTAGTTCGGATGTGTTAACAAATAGCATCTGGAAAATGTAAATAAGAAATAAATTGAATATGACTTGCCATTTGCAGATAAAATGCAGATTTTTATAGAAACTAGCGCTATGGAAAGGACGTAGGATTATTTCAGAAAATACACTGTCTATGGCAGATACTTGTGCTGAAAATGGAGCAGCTCTGCATTGCCGAGTTCAGTTTACTTTTAATTTCAAAGGTTTTGTGATCCATGAGTTTTATAACTTTTCTACTTTTCCAACTATTTATTTTAACTATTTATAAGCATTTTACAAAATTGGAGAAGCCTTAATTAGGAGATCTGAATTTCATTCATTGCAGCGTTATACTACAGAGTTTAGCAGAACTGTAATGTCTAAAATGTGTGTATGTTATGAAAGTAATCCCAAGGAAAAATTCAAACAAAAAACCTTCTTTAACTTAAGATTAATTTATGCTACATTTGAATAATTTAAACATAAACTAAATTAGCATTTACTATGCTGAGATGTTTAAGCAAGCGCGAAAGCTATAGCAAATCAGAATCGCTCAATGCTGCAAACTAAAGGATTGAAGGTTGCACGAGCTTCTGATATGAGTTTTACTCTTCTTTTATACACAAGCTCTCTTCTGGGACAAACATATCTGTTGCGCTACTCTGTACATATGTCTGCCTCTTCCCGATGTAGCCTGGACACTATGATGGTGGTGCTGGGGACATCAATCCTCCTAGTCAAACTCTGCCCCTCGAAGTTGGCTTTTATGGGAATCATAAAAGCTTGAGGAGCCTTATTGCCAGGCTCTGATTTTGGCCCTTCCTAGTCTCCTTCTGGGGGTATACTCCGGGCAATAGCTTGAGACGTAGACCATAGCTTAATCTCATACAGCGATAACACTCCGACCATCGACCGATCTAACGAATTTTGCAGAATTGTATTGGTGTTAGTAAAATTTTTTATTTCTTGCTAGTATTTTTATCGTTTTGTTTACAAGCTAAATGAAAATAGATAGAGAAAATAAAGAAAAGTAAACACTTTTACTAACTCCAATGCAATTCTGCAGAATTCGTTGAATACCGTTAGATCGGTCGTTTGTTCGGAGTGTTATCGCTGTATGTTGTTACGCTTTGCTTAGACCTAGTTCATCACAATTCCAGCATATAGGTGAACCATTCACATGTGCCTCTTCGCTCATTTCAACGCGATTACATCTGCATTCTTCACTTGAAATCTCCTGGATCTGGCTATGTTACGAGTGGTTGTTTTGGCGGCTTCGATATTTAAAAAATAGGCCAATGTGCCCTTTACTGAGGGTTTTCGGCTAGGCGCACAACTTGTTGCAGTTCCCTGTCCTGCAATGCGCTAATAAACGCTTCCCGGGTTTCCGGGTTAATTATGGTTGTAGTCCTGTAGGATTTCGCTTGGTTCCTGCACCCGACTCCGTAACTGTGACCTACATATATTCTTCACATGATTATCTCAATATCTCATGTTGAGTGTATTCATGATAGCGATGGAGCTTGACTGCGACCCAACGGGAATAGCTTGAAGAATTTCGGCAGCTGGACCTCTCAGAGCAAGGATTAATACAGTCGCTCGCTCCTGCTCATTCCAGTGATTTATTTGAGCGGCAGCTTCAAACTGAGTTTTGTAAATGCTTCAAGCCATTTGTCCAGCGAATGTTGGTGCTTCTACAGTTCTTATTGAGACATAACCTGTACTCGCTATCGGGGCCGGGTTACTTGATATCGTTGATATCTGGGGTCTGGTTTCTCGCTATCGTTACTTTGGCTTGCTTTAAGTCTTCTTTTATTCTTTCAATTTCTTCTCGCATCATTTCCACTTTGCTGACCCTTTTTCTATTTTGTTCATCTTTTCTTTGAAACCTTTAATTTGAAGGTTTAGCTTTTGGCTTAGTTCAGCCAAATCTGCTCCTAAGTCGCTCTTTTGGCTTAAGTCGGTGGATTGGCAATTGAGCTTCTGTTTCAAGTCAGTTGATTGCGATCGAGCTTTTGCGCAATCATCAACATCCGCATGAGCCCTTTCACAGTCAGAACTGTTCCTTTTCCTAGCCCCCTGTGCAACTTTCTGTCTCAGTAAACTCAAACGATTCCGGATTCACCCCTTCCGCCGCCAGTGCTTGGTTTAACTGGGTGATTAGTCTATCCCTTAGATTAGCTTAGATGGCCACTTCATTTCAAAAACCCAGAAGCACAACATGCTAGATGAATCAAAAGGCAACAATCATATATCAACGAAAGGTGGAGTACGTGGTTATGCGGACGCTTTATCCCGTCGCCCATGTCCCGCTCATTGTAAACATTACCGAAGATCCGAAAAAAAGGCACAAGGTATGGATATGCGCGTAATATCGACTGAAATCGACGAGGGTTGGACGCAGTATGAACTCCGGGACACTCATCTGGCTGACGATCATACTGGACCATTGTTGGTATGGAAAGAGACCAAAGGGCGTCCCGAGTGGAAAGACATATCAACCCACGACACCGTTTTAAAAAGCCCAATGCAACTTTCTTCAGATTGAGGACGGGGTCCTGAAACGAAAATGGGAAAAGGCAGACGGCCAAGACGAAAAATTTATACATTTAAAAGTATTCTCTGAAAATTCCAGAATGGTCCGAGCATTCCAAATGTATGTTCCTGGCCTTCGTATCTTACTACCTGTGCGCGTTTACTTAGCCCCCTCGCTGACTGTAAGTATGTAGCTAGCTGATGTAAGTATCGTAAAGCCGAGGCGAATAATACGCTTAAAAAATTTAAAGCACTATCCTGCCCTTGCTCAAGATGTACAAGAAATTTTAAAAGAGTCAAGTCAGATGATTTGTTCCAGAGATATGGACAACATAAGTTACCTGCCGAGTTAAGCCATATCTTACTAAAATTATGACGGAACTACTAGCGAAAAGGAAGATTGCAGCCGAAGAAAACGGCATAACCTTGAATAAATGGACTAACAGGGGTACACCACAATGCGGCATAGTATCATCACTTGCCTGGGTACTCACTGTTAACCAAATAGTGGAAGACCTCAACGGGAAGGGTTTCAAAACAATAGCTTACGCTGACGATATCGTTATACTGATAAGTGGAAAGTTCCCGGAAACCATATCGGAACTGATGCAGCTTTTTGTGTGGGCGAAGCTAAACGGACTGCGCATCAATGCCGACAAAACGGAGCTTATGCTTTACACCGAGCGCCGTAAACCCGAGACATTTACACCCCGGACCATTGACGGAAAACATATCAGTTTAGTAAACAAGGTGAAATACTTAGGAGTAACCTTGGATAGCAAACTAACATGGACTCCCCACATAGGAGCAGTCAGACGGAGCTACGGTCAGAGCTACAGCGGTGCTCTTCACAATGAAAAGACTAGTGGGGAAAACCTGGGGAATAAAACCCAAAATTGCCCACTAGATCTACACAACAGTAGTGAGGCCTATAACCACCTACGGGGCATTGGTTTGGTGGCAGGCATTACAAAAGAAAACCATTGCAAAAGAGCTAGAGAAGATTCAGCGAATGGCCTGCCTTGGCATCACAGGTTCCACTAGTACTACGCCAACAGCTGCAATGGAGATAATGCTTAATCTCATGCCACTCGACAAATTCTTCAGAGAGGCATCACTTGCGAGCATCAGATTAAAATCCACATATGGGTTATCTAACCACACACAAACGGAGCACGTATGCATTTTGGTAAAAATGGCGAAAAAGGCCCCGTCAAGTAAGAGGGAGCTGGATAGAATTCAACCAATATTGGACACAACAATTCCATACAAGATTAGCATTCCGACCAGAGAAGCGTGGAAAACGGTGCAGGATTTCACCTCTGGAAGTGAGATCATGATCTACACCGATGGTTCGAAAACTGATGAGGGAAGCGGCGCCGGAATCTTTTTCCCAGATCACCCACAACTCAAACGAAGTTATAAACTGGAGAGCCACACCACAGTTTTCCAGTCGGAAGTGTTTGCAATAAAAGCGACCATAGAAGCATAGAAGAACAAACAACCTTAACGGAAGTATACAAATACTCTCGGACAGTAAGTCGGCACTGCAGGCGCTTGCCTCTAACCGCGTAGTTTCACAACTGGTGCAGGATTGTAGGCAGGCTCTCAAAACCGCAACAACCCGAGTAAATGTAAAACTGACATGGGTCCCTGGACACAGCGGTGTAGAGAGAAGCGAAAGAGCGGATGAGCTGGCGAGAGCTGGATCAGCCGACCAAAACGCCACTAGAATAGACACAATTAAAGTGCCACTAGCAACGGTAAAAAGGGAACTGGACGAAATCCTCTAGAAAGAGACAGATACGGCTTGGAATGACAGGAACGAATGCAGGATAAGCCGAGCTCTTTGACCCCACTCTAATCAAATGAGGACAAAACAACTCCTAGGGAAAAACCGAAATGGCGTTAGAACATTGGTAGCAATATTAATGGGCCATAATCTTCTAGGTCAACACGCCAAACGAATAGGAATCCAAACGGATAACACCTGCCGAGCTTGCGGCGAAGAGGAAGAAAATACAGAACACTTCCTCTTAGATTGCCGGAGTCTAACCAACAAACGCCCTACTTGGCTGAGATGTACTGGCGCAACAGAAGTGGAACACTTGGCGAACACAGAACTGGGGGAACTCTTTGGCTTCTGTAGGACGACAGGATGGACCATCTGTAAAGAATAGTACTACACATGGGGAGCTAAGGGCTGATTCTGGCCTATGCTAATTTCCAGCAAGTGGACCCCAGTACAATAATAATATAATAATAATACCTGCCGAGTTTTGGAGGCGTATATGAAATGCTGAATATAAAAAAATAAATAATTTTCTATATTTCAAGAGTGTAATTATTAAGCCCAAAAATTTTTTTGTTTTATGTTTATGTTTTATTTTTATAATTAATTTTATGGGAACTTAAAAAATTCTTAAAAACAGTGTTTTTTTCGAGCGTGTGAAGTAAACTAATTCTTTGAAGGCCCGAATCGAAGAACGACAGATCAGATGCAGACCTATAACCTAGGGGTACCGTTCGAGAGAATAGCCTTGGATTTCGCAGGATCCTTTCCCGAGTCTGAACGGGTAAATTGGTAAACACTGATTCTGGCTGATTACTTCAGTAAGTGGACACAAGTATTAGAACGGAACATCAAAACGATGATGGCGCACCGTTAAAACGTTGTCTGTGGACTGATCGAAGTGACGTGGAACGGCGAAATGTTCTGAATACAAAAAAATAGAGAAAGCCAGTATGTAAGCGCATTACGATACGGAATACGAATATGCAAATGAAAATGATTTAGCACATGAACTCTAGAATTATTTACGTAGAAGGTATGAGAAGATTCCGGATTAGTTGAATCAAGTATATAAGCGACTAAAGCAAGCGGTGACGTACTGCTCCTCGTCACGGGTGAACAAGTGAGAAGTTACAGGGCGTATCAACAAAAGAGAGATAATTAATTAGTGTCAAAATGATGTAAAATTGTACGCAAATGAAAGACATTGAACATTTAAAAAAATGGGATAATCGATAAAAGTGATAAATTTTCAGCGATGTAGAGAAGTGGTAGTTGAATGGAGTGTAATGTTTGTGGAATTTCTTGTAGTGTCTCAATAAAATTAAAAGACAATTTGAATTAAGTTTGTACTATTTTGACAAATTTCATAGCTTCTATTTTCTCCGTTTCACGCCTTGGTCCGTTTTCACGCCTTGTGCCGTCACGCCACGTCCTAGGTACTTAACTTCGGCTGCGAAAAGTGTGCCCCTTTTTGGACTCAGCTTCAAATTAGCCCGTCCTAGCCTTGAGAACACCTCTTCCAAGTTGCGTTTATATTCCTCGAACGTTCTCCCTATAACAATGATGTCATCCAGGTACACGTAGCACGTAATTACATTAGTCAGCACATGTAATCTCTGAGTAGTAGTCTAAGTAGTCCACTGAGTAGTCCAAAATAAGTGATATTGTGACGTGTTCAGGTCACGCGAACTGTAGTCGGCGTAAATAAAAAGTCGTAAACATGTTTACGACTATCTGCTACCAACACATCGATTGTTCTCGTGTGCGCAAGCATAAACACGTCACGCGCATCAAGTACAACAGATCCCGGTGCAAGCGACTCGACGCGTACACGCGAGAACAATCTGTATGGAAGGTTCTGGGATGGTTGGTAGTGGTATATAAGCGACTTCGGCGAGCGACGAGACGAGCAGTTGTCAATGAAAAACGCGAGAGTACGCGACATTGCGCGCCAGAAAAACTCAAAATAAGAAAAGTGAGAAAAGTGTTAAATAATTGAATTAGTGTTTAATTATGTTGAATAAGTGTTAATTAAATAATTTAATTCATTAAAGTGATTAGTGATTTTAGTAAATTAATCATAAAGTGTAGAAGAAACTTAATTAAATTTTAAGAATTAATTTTAAAATAGTTCGCGAGTGTTTTATTTCACTATTAGCAATATTTGCGAATAGCAAACAGGTCGCGCACCTGCTCAACGCGCAACAATATTAACTATGGAATTTCCATACCTAAAAAGTTAATACATCTGTTAGGAAGCTTGTTAACGCTTTTCTTTTTCGTGAAGTACATCGCTTTGGTTTTGTCGATATATATTTGAATTCACCATCGATGAAAATATTGAAAGACCTTTTCGAGCATCCTTTAAGACTTCCAGTGATCTCACTCGGGTCAGATGATGCTGTATGATGTATATAAGCAGGCATCAAAAGTAGCTATTGAACAGTTGGTACGTACTGGCATATCTGATGTGAAAATATTAAACAACGTTGGACTGAGGCAAGAACCTTGAAGCACACCAGCTTGTAATGTTTAGCGGCTAGATTCAGACTCTTGTATTTTAACGTGGAATGTTCTGTAACGTTCGGAACATGTTCAGAACGTGTATGTTCTGTCTAATAAGTTTATAAAGAAGACCTCGGTTCCAAACTGTATCGAAGGCTTGTTTAATATTAAATGTAACCATACCAATATGTAACCATACACCATACCATCAAAGAGGTGATTTTATTTCACCCAGCAAAACAAAAGGACAAATATAGCGTCATTTCGAATGACAAATTGAAATTTTAGGGAAAAAAATGTGATTTTGCACAAAAACCGCTAATCGTCTCCGGATCAGCTTTTCAAAAATGTTATCAAAACTACTAATAATTTTATAGGCCTGTAATTAGTACATAAATGAGGATATTTGCCAGGCTTGCGAAGTGGAAATACAGCTGCATGCTTCCGTCCTACTGGATTATAGTTAATATTCAAGCAAGCATTGACTATATGACAAAGATGCACTATTGCTCTCTTGGGTAAGTTTTTCAAAATTTTGTTAGGAATATGATCAAGAACTGGAGCTTAACCAGGTTACATGTTAAAAAGAATCTTTACTTTTCTCTAGACTTTAATTCTCCCTGAAACAGGTATGGGGAGGGAACTGTCAGCCTTATTCACGACTGAATCGATGATTACGTTATGATGACCAGATGTAGTATAATGGTCTCAAGTTGGAGAAAACTCCGCTGGAGTAAACTTTTCCATTATTCGCGCTTCCATTGGCTGTTTCAGACAATCTGAAATCTTTATCGCATGGTAACGCGATTGACCACAGCTTTTGTGCCTTTGTCTCTCTATCTTTGCCGTTTGCGTCTCAAAGTTCTTAAAGTGATTTTTATGACATTCTACTATTGTGCATTTTGACCATTCTTCTTATTTATGGTAATTGTTATCTGTTTTTTCGCAGAGGGCAGAATGCTGAGTACCTGGATTTAATTCAGACCTTGGAATCACCATTCCCACAAACCCGAAGTTGGGCTACCATATCCAGATGCAGAGTCCAAAATAGCCTTAAAAGGCCCTACTTAGAAAAAAGGATCGTGCAACCCGATCAGAGATTTGATCTGATCCACGTACAAGGAGGAGTCCATGATACGTGACTGTTGTCCTTCTGCAAAGTGAGGAGGCTAAAAAGTGGTTCGAACGCAGTGGTTATTTGTTTAATGAAGGTAAAGAGTAGTGGCGAGCACTCAACAGTTATGTTTTGGGTATACTGTGCTGGAGCAGGAACTGGTACTCCACCTTGATGTAGGGCACTGGTTCACACGTTATTGCAAACCGGTCTATGTAGACCAGAGAATTTGGTCTTTACGGCAGGTTAAAAAGGTAAAACTCATGAACTTTATGTCCTTGTACTGATAGCCATCGAAATTGAGACTCCTTTCGAACAATTCTTCTCGTTTCTTCCTGGAAGAGAAGGTTTTTCTATGCCCAAGGTCAACTCTTAAGAAATGTGTTAAGGAACTTAGACTGGATGCTTAAATGCGCAGCAGAAATTTTAGATGGTATTCCGAATCTTTCTGCTGCAAGAAGTAGCTTAGACTCGTAATGAATTGCCTTCACATCTCTGACACATAAAACAGGTAACGGTAGTTAGTGCCCGTAGTTAGGTAGTTTAGTGCCCGAACGAAATTACTTGGTAAGATATTTGCCATTTTTAAGGACTTTGTAACGATTAACTATCGACTTGTATTAACATATTCAAAAATTGTAGAAAAATTTTTTATCATAACGGCATCCAAGGAAAGTTATTCTTTCCAAATGTTGTTCAATTATTGAAAAAAAAACTATGATCATAGATGGACTATATAAAAAGGAAAGTACACCCAACCATTTTAACTCTTACGCACGTCAAAATAAAGCATATATTGAAATCAACAGTTCCCGGACAAAAGTCAAAGAATGTAACCCTTATTTTGTGACAATTCTGTATAGCATACCGCCATTGTGTGATAATTCTTCTCTTTGTTTATTACGTCGTGAACACACTTTTTATCCTTCCCTCTGTCTCGAAATTCGCCGCCTCGTCGCCTTTGTTTTTTGCATTACTTCGACGTCTGAACAATGCTCCTGAACTTTTCAAACGTTTCACAAGGATAACATGACGGCTTAGTACGCAGGCATGAATGAGTTATATAGTCACCAAAAATTGTAAGGCTCCGAATGAAAGTGCCCGAATTTGTGAAAAATATAAAACTAGGGGATGAGCAGAAGTCTCTTGCAGCATTGGACCAACTGTTGATTGGGTTAACCCAAAACTCTATCCCCAAATGTGAGTCTTGTTTGGACGTTTCATTTGCTTTTACTTGTTGCTATTTCCTGTCACTGTTAAGTAAAACTCCTTTTTCATATCATAAATGTTTCCATTTTTCTAGCATTGTCTTCTTCTGTGTAGGTAAGTTGGCATTAATGCCGTCACTAGGAATCTTTTCTTAGTTGCAAGTTATAATTTCATGGGAGGAGCGCTATTTAAATCTTGTACATGCAGTAGCAGATAATTACAACACCCAACCTGACGCGGTATTTGAATGAAATTCTTTTGTTTTGACGTCATTATCCTTTCATCTTTAAGTAAGATGTTCTATGGGTGAAGTACGTCCTACTCAATCATGTCCTATGTAAAGTGCTGAATTCCGCAAAGCATGTTAGTTGTGTCTCATTTTCATATTCACGAACATGTGTGCAATGGTTGTCTCGGAAAATTTAAATAAATCGATACATGTCCATGAAGCATTTCAACAAGGCATTGGAAGGGATGTCTTTACTTGCACTCGGGCTGATAATTTCCTATAGAGGAGCAATTATGCTTAGGACGAACGCCAAAGAGGTTGAGCGCTGAAATAGTTCATCTTAAACTTTGTTGCATCTCTGAAATTTTTGAACCGAATATGTAATAAGTACCGGCCAGGGTCAAAATGTTGGCAGATGTAGCAAAAGTTTTAGGACATTTCCACCAAAACTAGCAGTTTACTGAAACGACTAAAAAGCTACGTAATTACAGACAAATTAGAGTAGCACACGAATCTGCTTAAAGTAACTCCATTTTGAATTGTTTCAGCCAAAGAGCCCTTTTCCTTCTTATCCCATTTCACTGTTCCGTTTTAAACGTGTTCTATTTTCCCCAAGTATGAAACTCGCAATCAAGATCCTGGTTTACTTTGCAACATGGAACCCATTTTGGGAAAGCTTTCAATCCGCCATGCATGCAATATGTGACCATGAACACATTATAGATGCCGGATGCTATCATGTCATTTACAACACCACTTCCTTTTCCCAATAACAATAGGAAAACAATAGACAACTTCGGAGTATTCCCATGAGTTTTTGGTAAATTGCTTCACATTTGGGCAGTAATCATGAGATATGACACATTTGCGATGAGAACAATTTATTTGTTTTCCGAAGGACTCTCATTTTGAAATAATGATTGTATTTGTTGTTAGTATTGTTTTCAACTTTGTATAGTTCTCGTGGGTAATGTCACTATTCTGAAACTTGAGTGCACTTTAATTGGAGTATTTATCTCAGGAACGAATTTTAGCACATCTTCATTCAATACAGCGTGTTCGTCCTTCTACCGATTTCAAATGAATACATGATATAGTTAGAAACCATTCACCAAATTCTTCTCGCAAGACAGTAAGCATAAAAAATTTCAATTATTTAAATTCTACTAAATTCATTTCGAAATGAAATAAAGTACCATAGTATATTCTCTCAGTTTAACAAAAAATTTTACTAGCCAACGATTAGCCAAACGATTGGATGAATTATGAGGCAATAGCAATACGAAGGTAAGTCCGATATAGGATTTTGTTCCTTCAGCGCATAAGGTCTACTTTCTGTTGCTTGCATTTATTTTTTAAACGAATGTGAAAATACATTCCGCGAAAATCTTGGGTTTCTAGCTATTGTTTTCGTTATTTCTGTTCCATACTTTAGTCAGAAAATTGCAAGACCATTCGTTTTTGCCTCCAAGTCTTGACCAATTTAAAGAATTTAAATTTCTGATAGTATAGTACGCCACTTTGTTAGGAACTTATTTGAAAATCCTAACCGAGCCTGATTCTGTCTCTCACAGTGAAGCGTATTACAGAATATCTGGCATTGAGTTACGAATGCTCTCGCGAAATCAACTTTTGTTGGGATATGACACTGTGATTTGGGCAGAGTATTTTCTTTAGGACATAAAATTTGGTTTAACTTACATTATGTTCGGGGTAAAAACATATATTTACAGCATATAACTTGTGACACACCTTCACGTTTCTAGCAACAATATGCACTTTGGAAACACATCAACGGAGAATGGAAATCGTCAGTGATTGACAGCAATCGACGATAATTGACAGTGATTGACAGCGATTGATGAAAACATATCCCTAGATATGTGTTTTAAACCCTTCAAATCTCAATCTTAATCAACTGTCCCAATCAAAATTTTATATTCCAAGCAATAGTCTATATCGCAACCTAAATATTAGGTTGCTGCAGATGAAATGGCCGATTTAGCAATGATATAAATTTGGCTGCAATTTTAGTGTATTATGTTGGCACAAGGTGGCGCAAATACTATGACATATTGAAGTATAAATACTGCTACCTTGGTTTATGGAGTCATTTCTGTTTTTGCACTTCATAGTAATCGTCAAAACAAAAAGGGAAAGTGAACATGGATGTGAATCAACAACGGCTGCTTTTACTATACGAACTTCAATGAGAGCACAACGCAACGGAAGCAGCGAGGAATATCAACACCACATTTGGGCTTGATACAGTTAGCGAATGAACTACTCGGCGGTGGTTCGAAAAATTTCGTTTCGGAGATATGAACCTTGGAAGTGAGCCACAAAGACACCCAAGGCAATCAATCAATTACGACTAGTGGAGTCTGAACCCCTCCAAACCATAAAGGATCTTGTCGAAAAACTTGGCATTAACAAATCGACAGGTTGCCGCCACTTGCAACAACTTTGAAAAGTGAAAAAGGTTGACAAATGGATTCCGCATGATCTTACCGAGCAAAACATGACGTGTCGAATGGAGATTTCAAGTTCTCTTCTCTCCCGCAACAAAAAGCAACCGTTCTTGTACCGAATCGTGACCTGCAATGAAAAGCGGATGCAATACAATAATCGTTGTTGATGGGCCCAATGGGTTGTTGTCGATGAAGCGCTAAGACACATGCCAAAACCAAGCCTCCAAAGAAAATAATGGTACCTGTTTGGTGGTCCATAGCTGGAGTTATCCATTATTTGTTCCTGAAACCTGGCGAAACCATCAATGCTGAGAAATACTGTGCTCAACTGGACGAAATGTATGAGAAATTGAGAGTTCAACGACCTAGGCTTCTCAACAGGAGTGGAGTGATACCCATGAAAACGCACGACCTCATGTATCGAGAACAACGGTCCAAAAATTAAACGAGTTGCGCTTTGAGACTCTTCCTCACCCTCCATATTCACCAGACATCTCACCAACAGAGTACCATTTCTTTAAGCATTTGGATCACTTTTTGACAGGAAAAAGATTTAATAATGAAGCTACTCTCAAAAACGCCTTCAAGGAGTTTCTTCGAACCAGAAACTCGGACTTCTACAATACTGGAATAAATGTACTTGTATCTCATTGGGAAAATTGTGTCGTATCTATTGATACCTATTTCGATTAAATAAATTGTCTTTATAAAATGTTACAGCTGTTCAAAAATTTATTACTTAATCGGCCATTTCATCTACAGCAACCTAATACCATTGCGTTACTACTGTTGCAGGCAACATGTTCCTCCTTTGTTCCATGGGATTTGATGTTAGATGCTGCATATGCTTAAATCCATTCCGTTAGTCACAAATCTTGAAATATTAAAAAAATTAAAATTCAATATAAAAAAAACAACTTAAATATAAGAAACGATAAGAATCGATTTATGCAGTATTAACAATGTTCTTTTATAAACTTTAGAATGCAAACTACACCGCACGGATTATTTTGTCTTATGCTGAATGGATACGCCTCTTTTATCCATCAACAAATGAGATGCGATGGGAATGGCGCATGAAAAATAAATTATAGACGTTTCAACATGAAAATTGGTGAAGTAAAAAAACGCAGGCATCTAGGCATATATTTCCAGATGTATGCCTTACTGCTCCCCGGGACACATTGCTGAACGTGTCTTACTGATCTCTAACAGACATCGCTCGAGGGGTAAGTTACGCTTGCAAAGAGCATCGCAGTTGAATATAAGATGTTAGTCAGTAGAAGAATGTTGGACACTCATTTCTAGACACATATAAATGTTAAAAAAGTGAATTTTCTAGATAGAAGTTGTGCCGCCGAGCACAACAAAAGACACTCAAAATTGCAGGCCAGAACCAAGTATACCAACTTTTACTTTATGTCCACACCAAAATGTCATGTTGCAGCCTAAATTTAAATACCCTTAAAAACGTCCCAAATTGTGTTTTATGTCCCAACCAACACGTTATGTTTCAACCTAAATTTTATGTCATAAACAATATTTTATCATTCAACCGAAATTTTGTATCCTATTTTTGGGAAAAATGACCTAATGTCCCAAAATCTAAATCCGATGTCCCAAAACGAGTTGATAAAAACTAAAAAAATTCAAACTAAACTAAACTAAACTTTTCGAGCCGAAAATTAGTGTTTCGACCTATATTTTCCGTCCTTAAGTTTTCCGAATGTCACAACTCTCAACATTTGAAGTTAGTAATTAAAGAAGGTTAGTCTTAATAAGGAACTGAAAAAAGTCTTCCAATTTGAAGAGAGGTTGATTTTTTTTATATTGATATATAAATTTATATATATAAAGGACATTGAGTGGTGCAAGTTTTGGTTGAGATATAGGGATTTGTTAGGTTAGGACATTTGATTTTAATTTAGAATCACAGGCACAATTGCAAATCAAAAATAATATGTCAAAACCGAGAAGCAGGAATATGATTTTGCAAGTTGTCAGTTATGTAGTTGCCGCAAGAAGCTAGAAATAACTCTTGTATCCATTATCTTCGGAAAAAATGGCTAAGAGCTATGGCTCTTGTATTAATGCTTCGATCGCATGCTTCGATTCGATACATTAGCATTGATTCAAATGATTTCCAATCAAAATCACGGTTTTTCTACATTTTGACCCCACTCGACTTTCACCAAACTGAAAAAAATAGGCTTTACTGCATGCGAGAAATTTGTTCAGCAATTTTGAAATTTTTCTTTTATAAAAGCTCTAAGTATCGATGAGAATCGTAATTCAGTCGAATTACCGACAAAATCAAAAATAAAAAAAAATGAGATCGTTGCGTTTGAGACGATGTAGACCTCAGACACCTGCGAATTTGTAGGCTTCAGCTGACGAATCACGGCAGTGTAGGCTAAGGGAGGGGAAGAAGTCCTAATTAGAAATTCTAAGCCGCAGCATTTAAAGAATGTAAGGCCAAAACTGCCGTCTATAGTATAAGACTAGTCAACCTGCTCATATTTTAAAATAGAAAATGCCATTACCCGGAGTAAGACGTAGTCCGTAATCGGAGTAAGACATAGTTTTCCTTCAAGAGATGGAACAACCAGCAAAATACTCTATGATAAAGAGAAAGTTCTTCAGAACATTCTTATTGAAAAGATTCCGAACTCATTTGACAATTGAATATAAAGTTCATAAATAAAACATAAAACTAGGGTAATTATAATAATCCTGAAGGTTGTATACAAGTTGCCTTGTATACAACATTGGCAAGCGGATCTCTCTTGAAGCTTTGACGACTGATCTTTTTCATCGTCATCTTTTCTGAAATAAAGTATCAGACCATCAATAGTGACTACAAGAGTCTGGAGTTGCATGAAACTCTCCATTGGAAATAAAGCAGCCTGCACCTCCCTTCTATTAAGCTAAACTATTAAGCATTAAGTCTTCTATTAAGCATAACAAAAAACTAACTCTCCAAATGTCAACACCTTCCCCGTGATATTTTCTGGAGAGAGGACGCCTATTTTCTTGCAGAGGTTCAAACTGAGCCTGTATCATATTCCGTATGCGAAGAAAGTTTGGATGGCATAATCTGTGGTCCCGGATTAAACAAGCAAACAGGGGACCGTAACATCCTCACCTTATGAAAGGTAAGACTGAAAATACTGAGTAGTTGTGTCAGGTAATAATCTGTTTCACCACGCTTTCTGCATAACCACGGCCTGAAAACACTGATGAGTCATGTATTCCACTTGCCTAGCGCTTCGCGTATCCACATTTACCGGCCAAAGTTCTAAAATTAAACCTGCACTTCTATTCTTGCTTAGAATTGTCAAACCACTATTAATGATCATGGAAACCCTCCTCCTTCTTAGAACGCCCATTGTAACCTAACTTTCATTCCTATCCGGTGCCTTATAGACTCCCAGCTTTCGTATAGGGTAGACCTCGGATTAAATATAATTTCAATCCTCCACTCTTTTACTTGAAAAGTGTCCAAGAGCTAACACCAATCAAAAAATGACATAAGACTTCAACGATGCACTGAGACATCTTCGTTCTATAAAAGGAAACAGCGATTCTCCCGGGCAAATCTTTTGCCGAGGGAAACAAATCATTCCTTTCATCATGGCAGGATGTAATTCCAATCGTTGGAGTTGCGCGTAGGTAGGACCTTACACCTATCAAATAACACCCGTGGAATAATACCAAACCATCATTGGAAAGTTATTAGTGCAAGTTTTGTCAAAATCTTATGGAGCCGAGAAAAGCAAAAAGAGCAAGTTATTGGCGGCGTAAAAAATATATTTTTTTACATTTAGAAATATTATGAAACATTTACAAGACTGCAGCAATTAGTGAGCCAAACACTTTTTCCAGTGTCTTTGAATCTAGATCAGCCAGTTCATATTTGCTGTCAATTTATTCCCCTGTTCTCTCATGCAAATTACTGCGAGAGCCAAATTAACGTGAAAATTATTTGTTTTTGCTTATTTGTTTTTGTTCTGAACCATGTTCAGAGGAATCAAAATACAAAGAAATGGCTTAAATTGATTGAAAAGTGGTGACATATATTTAAAAGCCGATGTGATGAAAACATATCTGTGTCAATAGTTGCTTCGAACCTAAGTGCGTGCCCTGCAGAGCATCACCGATGTGCGCCAACTGTGGAACGCGTCGAGCAACAAGAATGTCCTGTTTTCCTCCTGGAAAAGAAACCTTAAAAAATTACGACACTTCAGCACCTTAGAGGGAAGCAAAAACTTAGAAGAATGTGTTGAATGAGTCGTAGAAGCCAAACATTTGATAAAACTGACCGAATCAAACCACAGACAGACACATCTATAGTCAGCCGTCAAAACTAAAAATCAGATGTTAAAGGAGCCGACAAGGCATCACTTGTTGAAAATATCTGACAAAAATGCATTGGCATCAAAACTCTTCCAATTAATGTATTCAAATGGATACCCGATAATGAAAGATAATGTATTGCATCAAGCAACATTACCTATCTTATTGGGCAACCAAATCATCGAAAACTATTTGAAAAGTTTTCCCGAAAATCATTTTGAACATCATCAAGGCGATGACGCCATGGGTATATAATGACCTAAACTCTTGTGGACTGTCTAAAGCTGGCATAGAAGATTGCCGGTCACGAATAATAAAGTTTCGTCCATGAGACTTGCTCTAATAAACATTCAACAACTTACAAATAATTCGAACTTGGAGGAAGAAGATTAATTTTTGAAGGAGGGGCGCGGATTTGAAAAGAAGCCAATAGAACGGTATGAGCAGTAAGCACAACACAGTTTGCAGTCCCTTCTGCCTGTCTTCTTTTTTCACTCTTCTTCTCCCTCAATCTCTCTGTCTCTCACTCTCTCTGCAATGCATTCTAAGGAACAGGTAAGTAAACTCAAACGGAATAAAACTCGGATAAGGCGCATACTCTCAAATAAGGGTGAACTGTTGGCCATTTTGCATCTTGCATCGGAGAAAAATACAGACGTTTTTCAACGAAAATGGCGGAAGATTCTTGGGCCCATTGACCTATGTCAATTCTAGGGAAACCTGTGAAGAAAACTAGTTATAGGGTCCTTAAAACAAGCATCCATTCTACCCCTAAACTATATTCTACCTCCTTTCGAAGCGCGATCTCTGATCCAAATCCAAAATACGTTGAAAGGTACTATAAGCGTGAAACCAAACAATCACTCGGAAGTCCATCATAACGAAAGGAGGAGTCTAAAATTGCAGACACATAAGGTTTCTAAACATACCAAACTGAAATGATGATAAATTGACCTAGAATAGAATGTATAGATAGAATAAGTTGATAGGGGAATGTTTGATGTGATGAACCCGGTAGGCGAGGGCTCAATTTCGACTCTATATTCAAAAAAGTTGAGCCAATTGGATCCTATGAAGTATCTGCTATCCTGCCCAAAAGTGAGTCTTTTATGCTCTACTTAGACTTATCAGCTATAATTTATCCACAAATTCTGGGTGCCCCTCGCTGATACTAAGTGGTGCTCTGTTTTGGTAGGATGATTAATCACAATTAATATCCGATTGATTTTAAAAAGTATTTGGGTATAAAACACAAATCGAGATTACAAAAATTTTGAGAAATTATTGGTATATCTGGATCGCATGCTCAGCAAATTTATGTCTTGCGAACCGTTTTTTTTTTTCGAACAAATAGGAGTGCGGCTTGAAATTTGCATTTCGCTGACGAAGGAAACCATTACACTTTTATGGCCTCATCAATGCTCTTGGTAAGCTGGCCCTGTGCTGGTCACTGGGAGTTTTCCCAAGTGACCCTTAAAAAAATTATAAAGTGGTTGAGGCCTTGGCAAACTGACCATATCTTGACGACGTCTAAATTTTATAATAAAGTTATCGCAGCCTTGCCTCCACAATTTTCCTAGATAAAATCTAATTTTATCAAGAAGATCAAACTCAAAGCGTAAAATATCCTGTTCTGATTAGTATCGAAATCATTTTATGTTTGGAGTTTACTCTTTTCCGGCTTTCAAAGTTTCCTTCAGGTTTTCGACAGGCGTTTGCGAATCAACTGCATCCAGTTGTTCGGGTAAGTTTTCAGGGAAATCGAAAGAAATTATGCATCAATTCCAAAACCATAAATAGGGAAAGTACTTAAACTCGAATTCAGCTCGAATAAGCTAGTCCGCACTCATCAACTCTAATGTGAATTCTATTTTCATTTCCACAGCGTATAATATTTTTCATGTCCTTCAATTTAATGCAGGCACGCATCATGTATCTTTATCTGTTTCCAAGAATAACATTTCGATTTGTGTTCATATTTACGATTGTATTTCAGTATCTGATGTTCTGCACAACACCTAAATCATTTCACTCGGCAGTTTGTTTCATCAATTCATTCAACCTGCCTCAAGTCCTCCGCGAACTCCCCGCTAAAAAACCGAGCAGTTATGATAAAATATAAAAGACACCAAACGACATCGTTGGCTTTTATCCTGCCACATCCAAACCACATATATGCAGTAGCCCATTCCATTTCAGACAACTTCTTATCGCGCCAAATTGAGGGTGGGCCCGAGAGTAGCGAAGAGCGAACTGAATCGAGTTAACTTTTAAATCCTGCCCCCATACCTTCACAACATCATCATCACATCACAATTTTCCGCATCAGGTGATGCCAGAATATTTACGTGGTGTGCTCTGCGAGCGAAGCAGATCCTTTTTAATTCAAATTTGGGCCAGTGTTAGCAGAGAAAAGTAAAATGGTTATCTGTCTGCTGGTGACTGTGCCCGATGAAAAGCACAGAAGATGAAAGGATATGTGGAAGTTTCCCGATAAGAAAATTTCATAATTGAGCAAGCATTGAAGGAAATAGGGTTGGCCTGGAAAACACGAGTGTCACTTGTTTTGCAGACACATCTTCAAATACATTCTGTTATTTATCTATCATATGTTTGATCGCAAGGTTGCACAGCTACGAATAACCAAGCAAATGAAAAGCAACCTACCGAGATTTTATCCGATATCCTTCAACTCTCAAGCACGTACGTCCGACAAATGTGTGGATTGTGGAGAAGATTGCAAACAAGACTTGGCTTTTTCTTCAGGAAATTTTTACGTGCACTTGCTTACATCGACGAAGTCGAAGACGGCAAAGCTTGAGTTGATATCCAACGAGAAACTCTTAATTGCACTTGGAAGGTCCTTGAACGACATACATAATTATGCACTGTCATTTGTCAGTCACCACTAAACCAGAGTACAACTCAACCCAATCACAGCTGACATCGTTTCGTTCGTCTGAAATTGACCCATTTTTGGTAGCACAGATCAAGTTGATTACCGGAGGATATTGCACCACGGACACGTGGGTGCCAGGACAAGTGCATTTACACAGATATCCGCGAGAGAAAATTAAAAATTCCGGCAAAAATTACTTCACATATCCTTATTCCAAGAATAACTTCCGCACTAAGGGCGAGATGTAACTCACTTTCAACGATAGGCGAAATACACGCACCGATGATACACAGACGCCAAAGTTAGGACATACTGCTCAAATCAAGGTCACTAAATCAAGCTGATTCACTGCACATCTGATCCATGTAACACTATGACCTATCTACTAAGCCTTTTCTTACGCTTCTCTTAAGCTTCAAGATGGTGTTTACATTCATTTTTAATTGTCACTTGTTTCAAGGATATTTATTTGTTCCACATTTTATCACAAATTTCACAAAATCTATGCCAAGCCAGCGCGCTCGCATAAGATCGAGCACATTCCGTGCCGAAAGTCGACCGTGTACTGTGTTCGATTTCAGTACCCAAAAGGACCGCGAGCCAGGATGTGGAGGAAAATCTCAAGTTTCTACGTATAGCTTTTTTTGAGAATTTTCTTGGTGGAATGCACTTAAAGTCACAATGATATGACTGGAACTTCTAAGATTAACTTAAAAAATTCTCATGAATAATATTTTAAATATTAATTTTGAGAGATTTGTCTTATTTTCAAATCATCCTGGCGACAATAACATCCTTTCACTTCACTCGCGGAAGATGAAAATCTTTATGGTCCACGAGGATGGCATTTGGAGGAACGTAGCCACAAGGATTCTGTTCAGGGGAAGACCGAATATGATATAAAACGAATAAGCAAGGACTTGCGCATATTTGATAAATATTGAATGCCATCTAGTGACAGGTTCTCATGAAATCCTTTCGTAAATATAAAGGGAAATATATGGGAAACATAATTAATTATTCAAAATTTAGGATGCAACGAAGTTTTTCTCAACAATTAAATATTGCTTCAAAATTAGGAGACATTAAATCTTTGAAGCTAATTTTCATAATTATGATTCATATATTTTGAAATTAAAGCTTTCCAAAGAAATCTAGTCAACATATACTTTGCATGAGTCACTGAACTCGTCATATTCCTTTTTACCAGGTGCATGCATTAGTTTCTTCCAATTTTTTCGTTAAAAATGATTATCTGGGGAAAATTTTTTTTATCCAAAATACTGGCAATCGGCTTCTACACATTTCGTGCATCTTTCAGGCAATTTATGAATACCATGCCAGAAAAACTGTCATTTTCTGGAAACCATTCGTCGAGCCACTTTCCAACTTCTTCGAAATCGCTGAAGTGCTGCTCTGCGAACCCCTACCTCATTGATGGCGTCAGATGGGGGGGGTTTTCGGGGATTGAAAGTCTGAGGAGTCCCTCGGGCGCAGAAGAATGTTTCATTCAACCGATTTCACTGTTTCCTACACTGGTTTTGTTGGTTGTCTGTATAAACGTTTTTGCCGGACTTCAAGAGATTAAAATACATAATACCACTCTGGTCCTACTTGACACAGAGTATGGTCCTCCTGCCGAAACGATTTCGCCTTGGCGTTGACGGACCGACTTCGCCAGGGGGAAGGCACGACTTCTCCGCTTCTGGTTTTCAAAATAATTCAATTTTTCGTCACCCGTCACACTTCGATGCAAAAATTTTTTCCTGTCGTGGAGCCGAAGCAGCAATTCACAAGTGACATTGCGTTTTCCATTTGACGTTCATTCAAATCATTTAGGCCCCATTTATCAAGTTTAATGATCTCACCCATTGCTCCTAAACGTCTGCTATTCGTTTCCTGTGACTTATTTAACGCTTCTGCTATTTGCCACCGAGTTTGAGTTGGGTCAACATCCTGCTCTCCTGCGATTCCGCCTCTTCGCATTGCTGCGGTCTGTAGCGGTCGCTATCTTTCACATTGAAATTGCCACTTTCGAATTGTCGAAACCAGATCTCTCATGTCCTTATCGATGGAGCACGTCGATCATACGTTTATACCAGGAAATGATGACTTTCAACTGCCTCCTTTTTTGGTTAAAGAAGAAAAGCAATACTCTTTTCAGGCACGAAATTCGACTGAATGACTGATCAACACGATAAAATAAACACGCTAGTTTTGGGAGAACTCAACTTTTGTGCGTGTGTGTACTTATTTGTCAGACAATCGAAATGACATATGTGTCAAATTAATACGCTTCGTACTTTTCGTTGGCACCATCCCTTAGTAAAACAGGAGAAAACTTATAGATAAACCTTGTAGCTGCAATGGATTTCGATTTTGCCTTTTGTTCGTCTCCTCTGTATCTGCTTAATACTGTTTTCGTTCGGATGCCTTATATTCGTGTTTCTGAGTTCATTCTTCTTCTATAAAGCAATTTTCGTTAGTGATTTGTTGAAATCTCGTATATATATGGAATTGTCGTGTTTTGATGAAAAAACCAAAATTTTTTCGACTACCACTTGTACCATAGTGCACTTGTAAAAGTACCAAAATACTTTTGAAAGTGAATCATGTATCACGAAAGATACCAATAAATCAGCTGAAACACGAGGATATAGCTTCTCAGTGAAGATATTCCTCTCAGTTTTGCCTACTCTTAAAGCTAGTTGCAAACACAGAAGAACAAGCGATCAGTGGTTATGGAACAGTTGTGAAACCTGTCGCGTGGTACAACTACGAGTTGTACAAAATTTTGACGAGCCACAGGGCTCCCAAGTTTCAAGCCTTCGAAAGCTCCAATGAGCCGAAAACGTGCAGGATGCCACCCAGGATGCGCTGGGCGGACTCGATTGACAAGGTTAATGAATCGTTTATTTGCAATTTTCTCTAATACAAAGCCGTAGTCGGAAGAATGGAACTGTTCAAAGAATCAAAAAAAGGTGATAAACCCCGAGATGACAACTGCCTTGAAGCACGATGCGTTTTAAAGATATCATCCTATTCTTTTAAAATTTGAGGAAAAGTGCCCACCCCTACATTCATGAAATGTGTCCTCATCAACTCGTTTGAATTAAAGAAATCACTGGAACTCATTAGAACTGACATTAGCACAAATTTGGCAACATATACGAGGGCCGGTTGAAAAGTTACGAGCCTAACATATTAAAACACGAGATAAAAATTCAAAAAAAAATTATTTTTCCATCCAAAACATATTTTTCATATTTGTCCTCAAAATGCTTGTCAACTGCCGCCTTTAATTCGTCTTCACCTCCAAATCTTCGCCCCCGCAAGTCCTTCTTTAAGTTACTAAAAAGAAAGAAGTCGCTGGGAGCCAGGTCTGGGCTGTATGGTGGGTGATTAATTTCTTCGAAGCCAGTCTCTCGCAGTGCCTGCCTCGAAAGTCTCGCGGTGTGCGTAGGAACAAAATGCCTTTTGCAAGTTTGCTTCTTCATTTTTTTTGTAATTAACTGGCGTACTTTTTTCAATAGAGCAGCATTGTACTCGGCATTCATCGTAATATTTTTGGGAAGATATTCGATGAGCAAAATTCCTTCCATCAATTCCTTATCATTCGTGACTGCTGTGTTTGGGCGACCTGAGCGCGGGTCGTCTCTAATGATTCTCGTCCCTGTTGGAACAGTCGAGCCCAACGATTGATTGTTGTAGATGATGGTGCAGATTCTCCGTAAACCTCAGACATTTCTTCAAAAATTTCCTTAGCCGTTTTTCTTTTCTTCACAAGGAACTTTACGACGGCGCGGTACTCCAATTTCCTTAAGTGCAGCGATGACTCAGACAGGGTTATGTTCAATATGTAATAACTCAGAGAGTAATGATGCTATTTACCTAAAAGTTCGTTTATATACTCATTAGATGTTTCGCAACTAGTAACTTATCACGCAAGTAATTAGCGGTAGTGGGGGTACCCTAGGCTCATAACTTTTCAGCCGGCCCTCGTACCTCCGCTAATATTCGATGTTGTAGAAATAAATGGTTTTACAGTATTGACATATTACGTTTTTGACATAATAACTCAAACTTACTGAACTCACTCTTACTTACTCAAACTAAATCTCGATATTAAAGTCAATCATCTTCTTAATGTCAACGTTTCTATATTGTATATGAATCCACAATCGCAACTTGAATCCTATGAAAGTAGATAATAGATTACAGTCTGTGTTTTTTTAAGAGATATAGAACTTTTAACTAGCTACGTAGGATATGACAGCTGTCAAGGGTTTTATGGTAAGTCTGGTTTGACATTTAATCATAAATAGGTTGACGCTTTAACAGCGTTTTGAAATTGTGCAGATTTATTACGTTAGTAATAAAAGTGTTTGAGAAACTCGTGGCGTAATACGACAACATCTGTAGCTGACTTAATGGTCCATCAGAACAATTGATTCGATCAACCATAGATGGTTTTTGCAACGTTTACTCTCTTTGATAACATGCTCCCATTGGAATGTCATACGGTGCGTCATCAATAAATGCAGCTGTAACGCGTAATACCGATGTATCGACAGTAGTATCAATTTAACATCGTGATCAACAAATAAACAATTGCCCATTCACATTATAGAAGATTTTACCGGAGAATCTTGGTTTTTTGGCTTACAAAATCCAATTGCTGTATGAATCGAAACCGGGTGACAACAGGGTACGGCGAAAATTTGGTGTATGGGCCTAAGAATGAATCGCTGCTGGTCACGAATTTTACAAAAATACAATTTGAGGATAAATAAGGCTTAATTCTGGTTGAATGCCGAGGTCAAAGCTAGAGTGATTTGTGTTTATGGGACATTGGGAGACATGGGGACTATCGCAACAAAATCGTGATAGGTGCAGTAGCATTCTCTTTAAATTTCTATCGACGCGCAATGACTTACTTATAGAATACACTGGAAAGATTATTTTCAGATGCATTTATGCTAAGAATGCTAGCCTTCACAATCTTCGGACGTAACTGACTCATTTAATTTTCATGCTATCTAATTTAGGTAGTAGCAGGATAGCAGGATACTTTCCCATTTTTTTTTGTTTTGTTTGGGAGGTGAAGGCTATTTACGCCCTGAGTGTCGTCGGACTCCTCCGTTACGGGACTACCGACTAAACACCTCCCCTGTCACACCGAGAACCTAGCCTGGAACTGTTTGTCACATTACTTTGGACTAGGCCTCATTAATTATAATACTGCGTTACAGAGATGTTCCCTCCCTCGCCAAGCGATCCATTATGTCCTTCTTTATAATGAGTACTGTCCGTACGTAATGCGACACACAGTTCCAATTGTCCTTTGATTTCATAATTTTTCCCCTTGCATTTTCTGGGGAAATTACGCCAATTTGCTCCGAGTGATGCGAACGGAGTCTTGTGAATCTATTACACGCAAAGAACGTATGGCAGGCGTCATCCGTCATCCTCGGGCAGAACACGCAAGTTGGGGATGGTATCTTTCCCATCTTATACAGGTAAGACTGAAAATACCCGTGACCACTGAATAGTTGCGTCAGATAATAATCAGTCTCACCATGCATTCTGTAGAACCACGGCCCCAAGTCACTTATCAGCCGTGCGGTCCACCTGCCTCGCGTTTCGTTTTCCCATGTTTGCTGCCATAAGGTTAGGGTTCTTCTCCGTTCCTCTCGGCTGACGGTTTTTCTCGCCGACTCCCCCCTACGTGAGTATACACGTTTCCGTTCGTCTGCAAGTAACTTAATAGGAACCACCCTCGAGATTACCACCACTGCAGGTTCACAGACAGTGCGGTATGCAGCGGCTATCCGCAAAGCTCTTTGCCTCTGCACCTGTGCCAGACGCCTTCGGTACGTCTCTTTACTAAGAGCGTCAGCCCAAACCTCGGAGCCATACAAGAGCACTGACTCCGTTGCACTCATCAGTAGACGTCTTTTGCTCGAGCTTGGTCCCTGCGTGTTGGCCATAATGCGGTTTAGTGCCGATACTCGCACGGAGGCCTTATCCGCTGACGCTCGCACCTGCTCGAAAAAACTCATCTTCGAGTCAATCATCAAACCAAGGTATCTGATTGATTCTTTTGACTCGATGATCATTTCCCCCACCCGAACCGGCATAACACGAGGGATTCGGTTCTTGGTGAGGACGACAACCTCGGTCGTTTCCAGCGCTAGGCTAAGCCCACGGTCTGTCATCCACTCGCTCACTCGACGTATTACCACACCCAGTTTGCGTTGCGCCTGTCCGACAGTATGTCCGGTGACTAGTACCGGTACGTCATCTGCGTAGCCAACCAGGCGCGACTCCCCCGGTAACTGCAGCCTCAAAAGCTCATCGTACGAGACATTCCAGAGGTCCGGGCCCAGAACGGAACCTTGCGCGACCCCTGATGTCAAATCAATTCTTCGTCGGCCTCCCAACGAGGCATAGATGAGTTTCCGATTTTTGAGGTAGTCCTTCAATACCCGCATCAGATACCTTGGCACCTTGAAATATTCCAGACCACCAAGAATATCTGTCCATCTAGCAGAGTTGAAGGCATTTCTCACATCTAGAGTTATGAGCAGTACTATTCGTCTCGAGTAATGATTGTGAGCTTCTGCCTGCTGGACCGCGCTCACTACCTCTGCTATTGCACCAATTGTGGATCGACCAGCCCTGAAGCCGTACTGCCGAGGAGACAGATTCCCGGCAGTTCGAATGGCTTCTCCAAGTCTTTCTCTAATGAACCTCTCGAGTACCTAAGGATACTTTCCCTTTAGGCACACCAATTATCAACGGTCACTGCTGCTTATTTGTGAATCCTTGACTGAGATAACAATCATATTAAAACTCGACTCATTTCTAGTTGACACCCTACAATAAGATTACGCCTATTCATTGCAAATTCCGAGACATCATTGCCATTTTTGATATTCAGTATTATCCTGTTCTGGATGATGTGAGGAAGCTGCAGTCGGATACAAATTTCGCCCAGATTCAACCACCATTCCTACAAAATCAGTTTGGGAAAAACTGAGATATTTTCATTGTTAACTCTATCAGATATTACTCAGCTTTAAAGGACTTTTTAAAAGTAGGATTTGCGTTAAGCTGCATGGGTTAAAAAGTTCCGAGATTTTTAATGAAAAGAAGTGTTTTTTGGCAAACGTGTATCTTTTCTCAATATTTCTCAATGTCCGAGCCTGAAACACGCCTTAGTTTCCGCGGTGACTTCCTTATTCGACCTGAATCTCTTCCCCAGAGCCACCGCTTGAGGTTTGGGAACAGAGAATAATCACTGGGGGCCAATTTTGGAAAATACGGTGCAATGAGCAACCAATTTGAATCGTAATTAGTCAAATTTGGCCAAGGCTTTCAAAGAGGTATGTGACAGTACGTAATCGTAATGCCACAGAGAACATTTTTCTTCGCCATATTCCGCTGTTTATTTTTTATTTCGGCATTCAGTTAGTCATATAACGCTGCATAGTACTCTCTTTTCCTCTGCATGTAATCGATGAAAATTTTGCCATAGGCATCCCAAAAAATGGAAGCCATAGCGTTCTCGGTCAAGCGTTGGCTTTTTGACCGCTTTGGTTGGCTTTCATGGCTTTCCAGCTACCCTGCAGCTTCTTACTCCATCAAAGTCCTACTTATACCTGATTCTACCAAACTGCAGCGCGTTTTTGTGGACCAAAACTCAATGGGCTGGTTTAGATTCAACTTAGTGTAAGGTTTTGTCAAATTTTGACATTTTTTTTTTTTTTTTGGGTATGGGGGTGAAGGCAAGTTACGCCCGGAGTGTGGGACTCCTAGCAGCGCATGCTACCAGACTACCCACTAAACACCCCCCCTGTCAAGAGATCCTAGCCTGGAACCGTTTGACACATTACTTCGGGCTAGGCCTCTTTTTTACTTCGCGCTAGGGCGCCGTCAGTCTAGAGAAATCTCCCTCCAGCGGGAGGGGGCAGGATGGAGGAGGACTGCTGGAAATGAGACCTCCCTAGACCCCGCGCCCAAGGTTATCTATCGTATATTTTTTGGCAATAAGTATTGCCCGAGAGTAATGTGCCACGCAGGTCCATTTGTCGAAACTTTTCAGCATTTCTCCGACCAGATTGTCTGGAGAAAGCTCTCCCATCACCTCCCACAAGTCCTGCCGCATCCTGTTCCACCTTCTACAGTTGAAGAAGGTGTGACATGCGTCATCCCTTTCCCCTGGGCAGAAAATGCAGTCTGGGGACCGTGATTTACCAATCTTGTGCAAGTAAGACTGAAAATACCCATGCCCGCTAAGAAGCTGGGTAAGGTAATAATCAGTCTCACCGTGCCTTCGATTTAGCCACGATCCCACGTCCCCTATAAGGCGGGCAGTCCAGCGGCCATTGGAGTCGCCTTCCCATGACTGTTGCCACTCGAGTATTGTGCGCTGCCTCTCTTCTCGGTTGACAGCATATCTTGAGCCCTCCACTTTACGGTCATAAATTCTCCGTCGTTCTCTAGCAAGGAGGGCGATGGGTATCACTCCTGCGATCACCAACACCGCCGACTCAGAGACAGTGCGGTATGCAGACGCAACCCGCAAAGCTCCTCGTCTCTGTACCTGGGCCAAGCGCTTTCGGTACAGCTCCTTACTGAGAGCTCCGGCCCAAACCTCAGAGCCGTACAGTAGCACTGACTGTACAGCACTCATGAGAAGTCGGCGTTTGCTCGGTGTGGGCCCACCGATGTTGCACATTAGTCGACTCAAAGCTGAGACGCCCATCGCGGGCTTTTTCGCCGTTGCCCTGATCTGTTCCGAAAAGCTCATTTTGGAATCGATCAATAGTCCCAAATATTTTATTGCGACTTTAGACTCAACAGTCGCATCTCCGATCTGCAAAGGAATTACAGTGGGAATTCTTTTCTTCGTGAGAATGACCACCTCGGTTTTCTCTAGTGCCAAACTGAACCCACGGGTGGTCATCCATTCCCTCACTTGACGCATAAGCACTCCCAGTCTGCGCTGCGCATGTTCGACTGTACGTCCGGCGACCAGTGCTGCTATATCATCTGCATAGCCGACTAAGCGCGACTCATCTGGCAGCTCAAGCTTCAATAGTCCGTCATATGTGGCGTTCCACAAGTCTGGTCCCAGTATGGAGCCTTGCGCTACACCAGACGTTATATCCATACTGCGTCGCCCATCTTGTGTGCCATAGAGCAGTCTGCGGTCCTTTAAATAATCCCTCAAAATCCGTATCAGATACCCTGGCAATCGGAAAAAATTTTCCAATGTGCCAAGAATATCCGACCATCTGGCGGAGTTGAAGGCATTTCTGACGTCAAGCGTCACTAGCAAGACAACTCGTTTTTCAGTTTTGTGCGCTTCGGCTCGACGCACTGCATTCACCACTTCCATGATGGCATCGGAAGTAGATCGCCCTGCTCTAAAGCCATACTGCCGAGGAGATAGGTCCCCTGCAGCACGAATTGCGTCTGTGACAATTTTGACATTAGGGACTAATCTTCAAACTGCATGAGTTGTAAGTCGCGCTTTTAATGTTACAATTCAATTCAATTCAATACAATTCTTTTATTGTTCCAAAGGGAACCTTTCGCGCAAGGATTATGAAAAATATTTGCAAATGCAATCAATCGAAGCTGTAGGGCCACAAGGATCATCTTTGTCACCAATGGTGTATAGTTTATACGAATGTGCAGACGTGTTTTTTTAGTCTGTATTTACGCTATTTAGGTATTCACGCTATATATGCGACACATGTTTACCTGGAATACTTCATCCAAATGGACAAAAAATTGATGCCTCTGTCTCAGATTTGCCTCTATTTACGAATCACAGCAGATCACACAAACGCAAACTTTGGATAAAAGAATTCCACGGAATCAGAATCTTTGTTATTTGTCAACCTTTAATCTGTTTACATTATGCTCACTAACATTTACAAGAAGATAATAAATCTGATTTTACAGTATTGTGTTTTGACAAACAGCAAAGAATAGGAAAAGGATACTCGAAGGGGCCTGCTGAGGCAGCACCTGGAAAAATTTCCAGTCGGTTCCCTGAAATGCAAAGGACTGCACACTTCATTAGTAAGAATGCACACGCATAGGCTCAAAATTATCACTAAGGAGTTTCATTCTTATAAGTACACAAGCCATTCCGGCTTTAAGGAAAATTAAGGCTCGCTTTCGGTTACGCCAATGTTGTTTAAGGCAATTTATATATATAAGCCTTAACACCAAATCAATTCTGCTGTCCAAGCTGCTACGAAGAGCATTGAAGACTCGCCCACTTTACAATGTCTTTTGACATGGAACAAAACATTAAGATACGTTAAGAAAACCACGAATTCCTCGAATCCTCAGAAGAAAGATAAATTCAAAACTAGACAGAAAATAGTATTTAATCTAAGGCTGCAACTCTAAACAAAAAGCTCTACAAAAAACAAACTACAACAAGAAAAGAGTTGCTCAGTAATTCTTCAGTCCCTAGTGTATTCCTTAGAATACATTGTAGGAGGCTTGACTTATTTATTGAAGAACTTTTCAGTTTTGCGCGAACGCATCAGCCATCAACACAACCCTTCAGGTAGGATCGGGGTTGCTTTTAAATTTCTCAGCACAATGCCAGGGAAAACTGTAAGTTCTCGCTATTATTTCATTTATATTATTTCATGAGGGAATTGGAAATCTCATATGCATCTAACGTTTGGAATTGGAACTATAAGTTATTTTAAAGATGGGAGGTCTCATATCATTTCCGATGTTACAGAAAGTTAGTTTTATGTTTGACATTTATGAAACGGGTCACTTCTTCCTTGAACAACGTTAGGAAATATTAAAACAACATTCTAAAGTGATGAGTCTTCCACTCAAACTATAAGAAACTTAAAAAAAATGTCATCAAAAGTATCTGCCTAAAACGCAGTTTATGGATCAATTTTTAAAGCGAATTCGTGAAACTGGGTCGTTATTGTGTAAAACAACCCGTCTAGGTACTCGTATACGGGTTTCGTACGATCAACCGAAAACATCCCAGCTGTTGCTTAGAGTGTGCGTGAATCCTATGCAAGATTAGAAAATTTCATGTCCTTCCTTGAGAAGAACAAAGTTCAATTAGTGCGAAGCATTTTCGGTTTGCTCAATGTGTCGAAAACCACTTACGATAAATCATCTTTTTAGGTAAAGCTCACTTCCAATTCGGAGAATACATCAATAAGGAAAATTGTCCTTTCTGGGCTCAGAAATTCCAAATTTCATCGTGCAGATACCAATGGAACTACAACGAGCCTGGTCTGGACCCATTTTTGCGTCAATTTTGGAAAATGAAATCGAAAATTAGCAAATGAATGACATTACAGTGAATGATGATAGCAACCGACAAACAATGATTTGTTTCCCAAAATAGATGAGGATGGCAAAAACGACCTTTTGCAGACTGTTTTCAAAAACCGCATAAACAGCCGAAATACTGACGTCGTTTGGCCATCGCGAAGTTGTCATTTGACTTTATTCGACTTTTTTATGAGAAGTCGTTAAGGACAAGTGTTACGCCAACCATCAAGGAATAATTGACGACTAAATCATGAAATCGAAGTTCGCTTTGACGAAATAGAGGCGAAAACATTCGAAAATCTATAGAAAAATTAGACTGATCCAATGGAGTAATGTAGGTTCAATTTTTCGAACAAATTCATAACTTTGAAAAAATATTCATTCGTTTTTTGTATAGCCGATTTAAATTCCAAATCTTAGATAGCTCACTCTGTTGTAAATGGCTCAATATGTGCAAATTTTCTTTTTTTTTACCTTTATTATGGTTAGGAGATGAGGATTATTTACGCTCTGAGTGTGGCCCTTCCAGGTGCGCAATGGCTCGGAACTAACCAAGAAACGTCTATCCTATTAACCAGAAAACTAAACCTGGAACCATTTGACATATAACTTTGGGAAAGGCTTTGTGTTCTGATGCATGCAGATGCCTTCAGGTTACAAAAATCCTTCCTCTTCCTCCTGTTCGAACTATCCGAGGATAATGTTCCATTTGCATTTGCCCAACAATTTTGCTCAAGAGGTCGCTACACTACTTACACCATCTTTTAAATGCAAAACATGTGCAACACGCGTCGTCAACCTCTTCTCTATAAAATGTGTTATTGGCAAACAGTGGCCTATCAATTTTATGCAGGTAAGCAGCCCGCTCTAGGTCTACGTCAAGCAGAAATCACTTTCATCTTGCACTCGTGTTACCTATTGTAGTGAGATCATCGAGATTCCGGAAGTTTTTCGGAGAAACGATGCCTAACACGAGCCTAGGTCAGTTGAGTCAAATGTATCATAGAAAATGTGATGCGATGGTCGTGAGAGTTCTGTTTAAATTTTGCTCGTTACTCATGAGCGAAGCGTCAAAGTGGTCAGTAAATATATGTGACTTGACTAGTATCTTGAGTACTTGAGGGAATTACGAATAGTACGGAAAATTGCACTTTTCGGTAGTGACATTTCGTGTGGTGAGACTTCACGGTTCCTGCCGTATTGTCTCGCGCTTACCATAAGTACGCCACTACTACTGTCAAAGGTTGGGGCTATAAGGTGTAATCTTACATACGGCCCGGGATTGTATAAATAATCAAACGATGACATCTCAGTTAAGAACTTTAATGAATTACATTGAAGATTAACATAAATCCCCTTTTTTGTTCGTAAGGAAATTTGTGCAAATTATGCAACGAAAAAGTTTTTAGCATGTCAGGTACCAAATTTGAATCTTAATAGATGTCTAGGCACGTGATGTTTTCAATTCAAATTTAACTCAGTGTACAACGAAGTTCCCACTTGGACCGATTCAACCCCGAATCCAAATAGAGACAACCATTTCGAAATTAAGTTTTCATTCGCTTCGTATATTTCCCCGCAAAGCTAATGTGTAACCAACCCATTGAAAAAAATACACATCCTTTTCGAATCATTGAATTCTGTCAACAAAGCTGTTATCCCAACATCGTCTATCTTTATATTGTACGCAACAACATCAACACATGCCGACTTCGACCAGGACTACGAACCACAAGAATCATGCCAACTTTCGATACACCGAATCGGGTAGCAAGGACGGTTTCCATTTGCATTTGATAGTTTATCGTCTGATACTGATGTGAACAAGTGGGAAATCTGACCAGACAAGTGGGATCCCTTTAAGAATTATGTGAGGGAATTGTACGGCCAATGAGAATTGAAATACAATACCTTTTCCGATAATCGAGAATATATGTCACATTTCCGAGACTCAAGTGGTTCGCCTATTTAAATGCTAGAACCCTTATTCAAACTGCCATTACCTCTATCAATTTTCATTTTTGATATCATTTTAATGTAATTTATTCCTTGAGCTCTTGGAATTTGAATACGATTACAGCTGTTATTGGGCCACGGGACCAAAGTCGCTGGTATGCGATCGCAATGCCGCACGATGTCCTTGCTCGACGTCCTCCTTCTCCAGCCACCATATGTTGGTAATTCTTTGCCTCATGTCTTGCACTGCCGAGTTGGTAGCGATGTCTTCTGAGCCCAACTCAACTCATACACCATAACCCACGTCTGTCACGAGTCCTGTCGTTTCTTATTCGATTTCTTTCCTTCAGGTGTTGTGCAGTTATAGATTCCTTATTTATTTACGCAAGACGCTTGAGTAGTTCCATCGAGTCGATTCAAACAGTAATCCTGTTCATAATTTTTTTCAATACAAACAAAATGCGCGCACTCTGTGCAGGCAATCAGTTTGTACATATTTGCATTTCTCAGTCACCCTCAATCAGACTTTTGTATTTTATACGTACTCATACGAATACACGCGAAAAATAAATACTTTCCAGTGTATTTACCTCAGCTATTGACTTTTCCTCGAAAATTGTAACTTCCATTAAAGCTTATGTAAAAGGTAAACACGGAGAGCTGACAGCGAAAAGGGAGTCTACCTACATTTATCTTCGTTTAGTTGATAAATCAAGCAAATAAGTTCGAGGATTATTGCAGTGGTATAATGAAAGGAGTCAAATTTAGAGTTCCTTATCAAACTTGAATTGATTGAATATCGACTTTAGTCGATAGACCAGCCGAAGTCACCCCATTACGCAAAAACGATTCAAGATGTGAACCGGTTTCACTGGGAGGACGCCTACATCTCAATTTTCATCTTACCTTCATTACGATGAAGCCCTTACTCCACTCGCTCTGCCCTCTTATACAAAGACACAAACTTTTTAGGGCTCCTTAGTGTCAATGAAATATAAGACACGAACGAAAATCGAATGAAATTGATTAAAACTGCTTACAATTTTTTTTAAGGATTAAAAAATTCACTAATTCACCCGAAAAAGGGGTTTCAGCGTATTCACTTAGAGCAAAGATTTCCAATACTCACATAGAAAACCTAAATGGAAAAAGTCGAATCCTGTGAGGCCGCAGCCTCTTGGCGAACGGTTGATGTTATGAGGAGCATTCAAGATTAAACGAGCCTTTTTAAAAAATATGTTTGTTTTACTTTTAAGAAGAAAATACATTTCATACTCATTTCCTTACATAGTTATGCTCTTTACTTACGCATTTTCCCCATTTAACAGGCAGGATTTTCTTGCCGTTTTCAAAAAATGACTTTGGGCGGGTATCAAACCAATTGCGCAGAAACCGTTCAATCGTTTGCTCGTTTTCAAAACGTTTTCCTCCTCCTTTGCTCCTTTGAGATTTCCAAACACATGGAACTCACATATAGAAAGGTCGGGGCTGTAGGGAGAGTATTCAAACGCAGTCCATTGAATTTTATCCAATTTTTGGGTTAGTAGGTTTTAGATTGAAATGTACGCCCTTACATTGTCGTGCAGAAGCTAGGCGGCTCATATTTGACGGATAGGTGGCACGAACCTGGTCAAGAAGGACACAATAGTAGGCAGCCTTTATTTAGCGACGATCGTCAGGAAACCCAATGAGTAAATTCTTTGAAAGTTCAAAAAACCCTTGACACAACCTTCCCTGTTGGCAAGAGTGTTCGACTTTTGATGGTCCAAGCTCCACTTTTCTTCTCCGCTCCATACTAGCCTTATCCGATTCGAGAGTGTAGGGGCGGACCCACGTTTTGTCGCACGACACAATGTGTTGCAAGAAAGCCTGCTCTTCATCTTGACAACGAACAAGAAGCCTCCGAAAAACTTGGGCTCTCGCTATTTTGTGTTCTTCGGAAAGTAGTCTTAGAATCCACCTCGCTGACTTGGAATCCACCTCGCTTTTTCGAAGTACAAGATGATCCCGGACGATGGTATACAAACTTCCAACACTGATTCCCGTTTCCTTATTGATTCCTGCTACAGTACCGGGACGATATCTTTCAAAATTCGCGAACAGCTGCAACAATGTCAAGAGTAAGGCAGGGGGGAGGATGGGTACGCAGACTTTCCACTTTTAACGCCCTTTTTAAATATGGCAGACGAAACTTTTATCGGTGGCCATGATTGCATTCTCTCCAAACTGTGCATACAATCGATCATGAATTTCGCTGGTTTAATACTTTTTTTTTTAGTATGATCCGTTGCGCAATCGAAGAATGAAATTCTCTATCACACATTTTGAGGACAACTAGAGAAAACGGTCTAGCCGTCGGTTTGGTCTCGGGTGATCTAGATTCCTTTCGGTCCTTTCGACGCTTGGCTTTTCTCCACTATGCTTTTTAAGCCCTCAAAAGCAAAACAAGAAATATAATTATCATTAAAATTTCAACATCCTTTAGAGTTCCCTGTGATGCAATAAGGTAACATGTGTTTTTGCTTACATCGATGACATCAGAACCCCATCAAAGAACCACGCTGTGGCCATTTCACAAATGTGAAACAAAGTTTTTCAGCGAACGATTAAAATATGGCTCCATGATTACCCCAAGATTAAAGTGGTAATATGGCAGGCCTGAGATCATCTCATCAAAAAACATAGTGCAAAACCACTTCCTGCGAAAGGGAAGAACCCGAAAAATTACAACTTTTCTTCAAGATAGCCTCGAAACTTGCGGTTCTGTTTTTGTCCGAAACAATGCAGTGTTATCACCTTTGTCCTCACCTTGCGATGGGCCATTTATAGTAAATTGTCGAGGAAAATCAACCGACATCATATACAAAATTGGGAAGGAGCAAGAAGTTACAATACAATGACTCAAGGCTAGAATTCATTACTATTTTGAGAATATTCATTCATCACGACCGAGAAGAACATAAAGTCGAAGTGTTTAACGTGAGCATTGACACATACAGACCTAACCTCACGGTCTCCATAGACGGGATTGAACAATGTGTCAACCACCACCTCCAAAATCTGAAAAAAATTTCATTCCCAGGTCCCAATCTTATTTAAGCTGGACTCGCGAATAAAGCTGTTGCATGCTCAGCATACTTTCAAGCCTTCGAAACCACCTCGTTTCAGCTAAGAAAAGGCTTCTCACCTCACCGTGTAGTTGACAGTAACCTACCATGTTACTATTAACATATAAACCTATGATCAGGTTTCGCTTTTCTACCGTCTGAGAAAAACCTCAGTTTTTACTCCAGGCACACGGGACTGATTACCCTTCCTCACTACCTCGGGTACGTGGGGACGACATCCCCCAAAGACTGAATGGACTAGACCCAAGCTCAGACCATGCAACTCCTACGCGGAGTCTACACTTCCAACGGAGTCTTATAGCGCTAGTCTATAGAATCTGGGTGAACAAACGTCACAAAATGAAATCGGTATTAAGGAGCACACTGCCTTTAGTAAGTGTACTAGCCTCACATCTACCGCATCAACAAGTAGGTGTTGCAATGTGAGCTTATCGACCTGCTTGATACATTTAACATCACTTCTTAATCCATCACATCACACTTAATCCATCACATTTAGATTCTCAAGTCATCTGTCAATTGTACAACGGTACACAACAGAAATCGACTTTTACACACATCATTTTCTTCAACTTTCCAACTATTTTCTTCAATTTATTAGCACATCTATTTGCATTTGGTCCGTCCACCATTAATCCTCTCTATACTTCATGTCAGTTGAGTCCTCAGTCAACATCATAACTTGTATCTGTCGAATCATCTTAGCAGCTTTCATCCAACGATTCAACTTTCGTCAACTTTCACTCGGTACGCCCCTAGTTCACAGTGTTTTTTTTTTGTGGTAGGGAGGTGAAAGCTGTTTACGCCCTGAGTGTGGGGCTCCCAGACGCAAAATGCTTTTGGACTACTCACTAAACACCTCCCCTGTCAACATGAACCTAGCCAGGAACCGTTTGACACATTACTTCGGGCTAGGCCTCGTGTTCCTACGCCTATAGGCGCCTTCGGATTATGGGAATCTGTTCTCTAACGGGAAGGAAGGGAGAGGAAGTGCTAGAAAAGGGATCCATCCATCGCCGAACCCTCCCAGCGCTTCAATAAAGCCAATATCAGCCCTACCCGAGCATATTGCGCCACGTGTACAAAGTTCACAGTGTTTAGAACCTTTTTTGGCGACATCAACAGTACTCGTTTCAGTCAAACCTCTCCAAATGCGATCTAGCCTGCTTCAATTCTTTTTTCTAGTCCCAAGTTGAGGAGTTCAGCAGTTCTGCAGTCCCGCAGTTCAGCTTTCAACATTCCAGCAGTTCGTCAGTCTCGTTCAACGCACATTCATCAGCACTTTTCAACGTGTTCACTCAATAAAAGATCAAGTGCTTATCCAAGTAGCCCCTACACAAAAGAGAACTGAAAAACTTGAAACTAATCTCCCTTACGTTACGTCTCGTAACGTTCTATGCGTTAAATTAAATCATTAGTTTCTGTCGATACCGGTAAAGGAGTAATGCGACGAACTATGTACATTCATAATTTTATATAATTTTAACATAATTTTCCGCTTTTTTATTGCCACAAGTATAATAATAGCGGAATTATTATTTATTGGTAGGAGAACTGAACAGTCAGAACAGAATTTATTCCGGCTTAATGTAAATTCATCATCACTCCGAATCATCTCTTCCGAAGGGATTCAATTCAGTGTCCATACACTTTACCATTTCCTCCGATGGCGTCCCAACTATTTTTATTCCAACAAGTCTTTCACCTGGGGAGTTATGTGACAAGCTGAATCGTCAACGTAAAACATTGTTTATGTCAAAATTTGCCATTTGAGTCTCCAACATGCAGCGGCTCACAGCATGCGGTGCTCATTGTAATTTTGAGAATGCTTTTTATTGAAAAGTAATAAGAAAACCATGAAATGCTTTTCTAAAATCAAAGTATCTTGCTTATTTATTACATTAAATAAAAAAAGGTAAATCATTGTTTATCATTCTTATGGTTTATTTAAAACTATTGCACATACCATAGAGGTATAAGATAATAGAGAGGCTATTCTCGTGTATGTGACTGTCCGTGAGCGTCCAAAGAATTGGATTTAGCTAATTTTCCCCTTTCGTAGCTGCTTCACCTTCGGCAATTTTCGGAACTTCCATATTTCAAATGCAAAATATATTACAGCTTACATTGTGAGAAATTTTCTGTTTTCTAAAAGCCCACCCCCCCCCCCCCCCCCCCATTAACTCTTTGCGCAACAACCTAAACATATTACCTTCAAGTTTCTTTAACCCTCAAATGGGAAATGTACGATTTAATTATTTATAAACCCTAAAACTAAGTTGTTAAGGATGATACTTTTTCTCGTGAAATTTAAAGATAAATACCTAAACTTTGTCGAGGTTTTCCCCAAATAAATTGGTGGCAATAGAATCTTATTCATATTTTGTGGGAGAATGAAACATTCTCGCCGTGCAAAACATATATTTTTATTGATAAAACTTAATTTGAAATCAATGTTAACGTTAATATTATGTTAATACGATGCGAATTGTCGGATACATTCGTAATTTCAATTTGACACTGAGCTCAATATACAGTTAGATAAATAATTCTGCTTGAAGGTATGCGCACACTCAAAAAGTATATGGCCAAGTTTTTTTTCTAATATTTTTATGAAATTGAATTACCGGCGGCTGAGTATACTCTAAATTACGAGAAATTTTACTCCTCAAAATGCTTATTCATTGAATATCTACAAGAACCCAGTTTGATAGAAATTTCTTTGTGAACTCTTTTTTGATTTAATGTTGGTAGAATAAAGTACATGCACCCTCAATTCGTCGAAGGCATTTCTCCTATTTCAGTTGATTCAATGCTCGGGTTTTTTCGATTGCAGCCGAACTGAATGAATTGTCAAAACAAGACTAATAATCTGTGTTTTGATTCATTTTCGGAGTGTTTTACGGGCGAATTTTGTAAGTTACTTGTGTCAGACGAATTTTTCAACGATAAAAATTACAAATCGTGAGTGCTACTTTATTTGTGATTGTGGAAAAGTGCAAAGACAATAGTGACAGTGATTTGTAAAGACAAATATAGAAAATGATGTGTGTGATTTTCACTTGCAGGAATCACACTTGTTCGCGGCCATCCGGGGTGTCGTTTCATAGGTAAATTTTAGATAATTAATTTATTTTTAACTTTTGCGTTGATTAGTTCAAGATAGATGCCTTTTTCAATAATAATGTAGAAATTATTTGTTTGTCGGTCAATAAGATTGTTTACAAAGGCGTGGCTTAATCTTCGGCTCGGGATTTTGACACTCACCTGAATTTTTTGTGCGTTAAACTTTCGCGAACCCATTGTCATAGTTTAAAAGTTGTTAAAATTTTGTTGGTATTTGTAAATTTTTGCAAATGTTTGCAAAAAGGGGGCGGTTACGACGCAAAAGTGGCTTATCGTCCTCTCTATATCTAATAACTCTATGAGCGTATCACGCGATATAACGGGACTTTTTCCCCAAAGTTTTGAAGCTGAAGCTAACCTGAAGTATTCACATACAGCTGCATTCAATACTCAGTGTGATATTGTACGTGTAAAGCTCAAGGAGGGATATTTTAAAATGATGTATCGACACATGACAAGTGAGCAGCGAGGATTGGTGATAAGTAATTTCAAGAACAGTTTATCTCGGCGAAAAATTGTTTGTATAGTAAATTTGAATCCCGCGATAGTACAAAGCATTATTGTAGCCTATGCGTGCCTACCAAACTCGTCAATTCGTTAAAAAGTAAAAGTTAATCACGAAGATGCAACAAGGATTAGGTAAATCATACAGCACAGACAATTGGTATTTGATACAAAGAATTTTGGCGGTAGAAGCACCTAATATCATGTTCACCATACAAAAATCACAGAAATAAATTTCTACTTGAAGGTTATGATCATCATATGGAATAAAAATCCACTTACAGCATAAAATTAGAGGAGAGAAGCTATTATAGACCAATCTGTTCAGACTTCTGTATGTCAGCAGCGAAGATAGAGCTCATAGAATGCAGTATGAACATAACTACTAAGCTATCTACTGAACTAACTACAAAACTATTCCACTGTTTCGAAAAACAATTTGCTCCACAGTGTTACGAATCTTGATATAGTCAGCATATTTTGTTTCCATCAAGGCAAAGTCTGGCAAACCAATCATAAGTCTGGAATTGTGTCTGGTTGGTTTAGAACCTCCCTTGTGCTCTGGTCCACGAAACCCCGATTCGAATCTAATTTTATTTTTCACACACCTGCATCATTTAATTTCTAAGCTCTCTATCTTACAAAGCTCACTTTATTTGCTACGTAGGGCACTCTTATCGCTTTCTTTGTGATGTATCTCCTTTTGAGTAGTTTTATTTATGATAGTATTTACATACTGTCACTGTCTTTTAACTACCTTATTACTTGGCTCGGCTTTGTTTGGCCTTCACTGCCTTTATACGTTTTCACAAAAAATTCAAAACTGAACCAGGTGAAGCTGGAGCTTCATTGAAAAAACGAGCTTCAATGTCTTTTCATTCACTTCTTTTATTTGAGTAATTCATCACGTTGAAAATACTGAAATAGCTTAATTTTGAAAATCTTCATAATAAAATTGAAAAGTTAACTGTGCATTCACGTACCGAATAAAAAATTCGTTTATAAAGCCAGTTTAATGCAAGTATCGTAACAATCACTTTCTGTTTTGGCTTCAAACGTTTTAGCTTTTTAGATTAAAATATGAAATATTTTAAGGGTTGGACATGCCTTTTTGTAGTACAAAATATACCAAACACTCGCAAAGACTGGCCATTTTCACATATTCAGGTCACATAGTTGAGGAGTTGGAATTTCGTGGGACGCACTTATACTATGTCTGTCTATCGTATCGCACGAGAATAGTTTTAATCCTTCCTGAAATTGCTGACGGTCGAGAGACAGAGATAAAGCTGCTCTGCTAAAATGAATAGTATGCGGATAACTCCTTGGCCGACTATTTAGTTTACAACGGCAAATATTTTCAGTGTTTGATGTGACTTGGTGGATCTATGATAAATGTTAAAATTTAATGTGTGTTAACATCACGACCTAAGTGAGGTCTGTTATTCTGTAAATTTAAAGTCCATAAAGTACTGTGAAAAGAAACTCAAATCTTCCTTTTTTGTTTTTGCATAAATATTTGCTTTACTTCAACACAAATATATGAATGTTAAAATTGAATGAAGCTATAATTCTTCTTCACTTTTCAGATAGTCCTTAGATCAATAAAAGCAAAAAGAAATTCAAGTTTTGATTTTAAACATAATTCTAAACAAAAAGTAAAATTATGCACGGTTTCCATTTCCATTCCAGCTCTTATACGAAGCAGAAAAGTGTCCGACTTAACAATGACATTTTCTCTCCACTTTTTTTTTATTTTCTGCAAAGTACTCTTCTAACACTACACACTTTTCGCAGCGATGCTTCCATCTCTTTAACCTGTCCAAATAGTACTCGGCGATTTTCTCTACAAAATAATTGTTCATGAAGGTGATTACCTCCTCATTTGACGGAAATGTCTGTCCTCCGAGTGCAGCTTTTAGATTATGAACAAAAAGAAGTCGCTTGGGGCTTGATCTGGTGAGTAAGGCGGATGGTCAAGCAGTTCAAACCGGAATTTGTGGATTTTTGCCTTGAAAGCCGCTGAGGGGTGACACACCGCATTGTCTTAGTGCAACAGGATTTTCTTTTTCAGCAGATTTGGTCGTTTTTCCGCAATTTCTGCTTCAGCCTTGCTTTAATGATGCGAAGTATGCTTCTGTGATGGTTTTACTTCCTGAAGAAAATCAATTCTGATGATCCCATGACTATCCCGAAAACCAGAAAACCAGCCGAAAAAACAGTTTTTGCTTTTTTCGAACTTGGTTCTCCTTTGCAGTACATTGTTTTGACCGTTTTTTTTTATTTCAAGAGCATGAAAGATTATCCGAATTTCATCTTACTTAACTTAATTGTCTCTAAACTCAGATTTATGGCATCAAAACTGATTTATTGCGTGTAAACAGAGCATTCAAAATGTTCATTGGAACACGTTTTTGGTCTAACTTGAGCAAAACTGGTACCCAGCACGCAGACAGCTTGCTCATGCCAAAATCTTAACTTAAAATGTGACAAACACGTTCTTTGGATATTTTCATGACCTCCGCTATCTCTCTCTCTCTTGTAGACGTCTCGAACGTTCATCATCTCCCAAGCTCTGGCGGCCACGTTTAAATTCAGCTCCCCAATATTTTAATGTGTTAAATGATGGTGTAAGGTTCCCACATGCAAATCATCTTTAATTTGCGTAAGCGTATTGCTTTTCCAACAAAAATTTAATAACAGCTCTACACTCAATTTTCTCCATTTTCACAAATGAACTCACGTCACCTCACTCAAACGACTATCAACTAACCTGAAGTTTGCTCGCCCAAAATGGCTGAAACTTTGGTGGATAACTGTCAAAAGATGCACAACTACATTCACTGGCTTTTACTTAAGAGTGCCACCATCTTGACGTTGTGGTTGGAAACATTTCAGACTGGCCTCGCAAGTAATAACCCAAATAAAAATTTACAGGGTAGGCTAATAGCCTGATAACATTCAAACTGCTCCAAAAAGTAAAGAAACTGCGGTATTTCCTGTAGCTTAAAATACAAGATATTTGTTTTCATACATCAATTTCAGTATGTTTACTCCTTAATAAATCTCCCCCCCCCCCCTGAAACCTGGACGGGAAATTTTCTTTTACAGTAATAATGGAAATCGAAATGGCTCTTTAACGTTAGGTATGAAAACAAACATTTTTGGAGGGTAATAACGTTGGAGGGTAATAACGTTGGAGGGTAATAACGTTGGAGGGAAAAAAACACACATTTTGAAATGTTTTAAGTACTTGCTTACTTACGATTTCCGATTCACAATCTGTCTCCAGAAATAACAAACTTGAAAAACTATAGACCCATTAATTAAGATAAAAGTTTAAACTTTCAAATAAATTTTCAAATATTGTCAACAGCCCGTCTTGATGTACGCCTCTTCGTTGTGAGACACGTTACCCTATGGGTCCAGATGGAATATGGGAAAAATATTCAATTTTTGATTGCGAAACACGAAAACAAATATTGCCTTGTCGTCGATTCCTACAGAGAGAACATGCAGCCCGTGTTTAATCTGAATCTTAGTGTTTTTCATGGCGATACTAAGGTAAGGAAAGTACGGGATATCATCCTTAGCGTTGAAACTTTTCGGTGGAAAATTTAAATTTTTTTAGAAAGTTTTCAGGACTGGACTGATAACAGAAAGTACTAATGAGGGTGGGTAGTTGGCCTTTGATATATTTCTACACTGCTCACCCAAAAGGAGCACACGAGCAGAGCCTCTGCTTCAATCTCAGATTGTGTCATGGCAACTGGAATACACCACTACAGTGATTCTCTAATAGCTTCTTTGTTGGAATCTGCAGGTGACGAATCTGAAGTTGCAGATCTTCTGTTGTCCACCGGATTGGGATGATCCGATGCTTAAGTTGTGTATGATCTCTCTGTTTGAGGAATATTGTTGCGATCACGCTGCCGCGGTCGCAGACATTTATATGGCAGTGATCTCATGTTCCCCCAGGTGGCATACTGAGGCCGGCTGGGCTCAGCTGGTCGGGGTCGTTCGGGGAAGATCACTGCCCGTGCTGGGCCACCTAATTCAGAATCACAACATTACAAATTGGAGGGGAATAAGGGATAAGGACGAAGGAGAGATGGCTTGGAGAAATGAAAAAAAAATTTTACTTTACTTCATTTTTTTTTTTTTTTATTAAAATAACAAACAAAACAAGAAAAAGAAAAAAAAATATAATGAAAAAAAAAGGAAACTTAAAGAGAATTTTTAAATTTAAATCTATAAAAAAAAAAAGGAAGAAAGAACAAAATAAAGAAACATTCCAAAAAAAATACTATACCAATAAAAATACCACCACCAAACCCGATCGGGTACGGTTCACAGCATGCTATATATTAAGTGCAGTTATAAAAATAAATATAATAAATTGCCTATTCTATTTTTCCGATTTTTTTGATTTTTTTATTTTTCTGATGATGTTTTCCATATTTTCTCGTCGCATACGATGACCAACTATTCCTCGTTCAGAGAAAGCCTTTCACGATGAGTGCAATTCAAAATAAAAGTTTAATCGTACCGAGTAGATTTTCGCTGGATTTTCAATTTAAGCTTATTCAGATAAGATTTTCATTTAATGTAAAATGTCTCTTATAGGTTTTGTTACAAAGTCACATAATCACCATATATTTCCATTTTCCCTTTTTCTTGTTTTTTTTTTTTTTTATGGAGTATCCTTTAAAAAACATTTTTCTCACTGTCACCTCTCAGCATTTCACGCCTTTATCTAACTCTACTATTTTCAAATGTTTAATTTAATTGGCTTCCAATGGAAGCAACGAATTCATATTTCACTTTCACAATTTTTCAAATCGTACTCTTGGGCACAGAGATTTTGTTTGGTATTTTCGTTTTAAAATTCACTTGTTTAAGTTTTGCCCTTAAAGAACCAAAATTTTATTTTTTTGTAACGATTCCTAGCCAAAAACCGATTTCAACAATTTTACTAATTTCTCCCGGCGCACGATGAATTGTATCTCCGTAAAACAACGTGTGAAATATAAATTGAAAATACTGAGCCGTGGGGTAACACAACGTTAATAAAATCGCATAAATTCACGAACAAAAAAACTTCTCGACCACCCTCAATCAGCACCAACCAGCAACTGCCTCATCATCCAGCAAATCCCCATCACCGCCAACCCGCTGTCGTCACCGGTACATCATCCCGCTGTCGACAACTGTCCCTCACCGGCTCGCGGATGTTAACCTTTCACCCTTCGGTCAGGGTCAACTTCCCCAGGGCAATTGGATTAAGATATTAATTGCCCTGAAAAAGAAGAACTGACAAAAGGTTAAAAGATTACTACCCACGATGGATTCGAACTCAGAAGTCGGGGTTCCACAACCTGAATCGGATCTACTATGCCCAGAGTCACCTAATGAATGTTATTTTATAACAAAGAACAGGCATCTCCGTCGCCACTCGCGATTTTGACGTCGGGTAATTAAAGGCAGGGATTGTTGTTGGTAGAATCCAGCATATTTGAATTATATGAAATTCAAATATATTGGATTGTGTACCAACTATTTGGAGTGGATACTGGGATGAATATTGTGAGGAACAAGGTGAAAAGGAACATGACATGTGAGAGGAAAAGGTGAAGATGGGATAAATGAACAAGGAATGACGTCAACTTGAATACCTTGCTACGTAGAAAAATAGCGAAGCAGCAGTGGTCGCAACAATATCTGTCATCAGTGATGGCAAATCTTGAACAAACGCTTTACCTAAGATCTCTGCTACTTGCAGGACAGTGACTACAACTCCTGGATTGCAGCAATGCCCGGCAGTAACTTGTTGGTAGTAATGTGTACTCTAGGACTTTATGTATGCCACCCATTCATATGTGGATGATTCATATGTGGAGGAAAGCATAATTTAATAGCACCATCGGAACGAGCTTCTTTGATAACATCAAGGTATTGTCCGTGAGTGCTTTGGTCATCTAACAGCAGTAGCATAGGTCGCAGCAGCATTCATAGCATAAGCATTCAGGATTTTCGTCTATTCTCTTTTTTGTGAAAGAAGGCAGCTTTTGCACACCACAAACGTTTCCGGAGAAAGTTTAATACAATTGTAGTTGCAAAATAAAACTTGTGTATTAAACTGGCAAATGCAAATAAAGTGCTTTCTGGTGAACGCATTGATAATTCTTGATGACTGCTTAAACATCCCTGCACTGAATCTCTGCAACCTTCTTTTTTAGAGTTTAAAAGGTGTTGCTTCCCATTTTGCCCATTAATACTTTGTTGTGAGTCCGTAAAGATAACCCTCGATATCGATTATAGTTCCAATGCTCCTTCTCTTCGTCATCAGAAAATGTTTTTCTTTGGGCCTCAGAGAAGTTTCACCGATGTAGAGGATCTTAGGGCTGCACAAGCTTCTTTAAAAGGTGTTTTGATGGTCGTTTTCGGCACAGAAAACATTTTCACCAAATTTTCTTTTTGACTACAATATTTGCCGCATTATTCCTGCTAACTTCTCTTCGTCTATTTTTGTAATTGCAAACCGTTTTAAAATAAGGTAACGCATAATTAAGTTCAGTGAATTAAAAGGTTTAAAGCAAAGAATGAAAAATGTTAAAAGATCCACCCCATACCCCATTTTACCCTCCCGCGCACAAACAAACCTTTCTTAGCTGCCGGTGTTATCATTGATAAACAAGAACAACTATCAAATAGTTCTAGACAACTTGCTTTGAAGTAAAAAAACACGAGACAAACTTGAAGTACACAAAAATCGCAAAGAATTTGAAAAAAAAAAACGAATTTCTGGCCCCAGGAAAAACACGCGTGGTCCACAAAGCAGTTACATTACTGACTGGAATACAAGACAGCAGCGTGTCATTACGAGCCAGAGTGGCTAAAATTGGTCGATGACATCCGTTACTCTCTTGCCGCCTATCTCATCTTGCCTCCCATTTCGCTAAATAATTTATTTTCATCCTACAAGAAACCTTGTGTTGAAGATTCCCATCAGAAAAGTTCACAGGGGACATATCTTGGCTGCGTCAATAAAAAGCATGGTTGTAGAATTATATATGTGGCTGGGTTTTCCGTCATATTGGAACTATCTTCTTTAGTTTATGTTGAAGAAATCCTGTAACATTAGTGTGAAAAACTCTATGTCGTGATTTATTGGATCTGCATATGAAAAGTGATCGGGGGCTCCTCTTGCTGGTAACTTCACTGCATAGAAAGACGTCTGGAGGTTCCTTCTGCTGATAATGACCCCTACATAATAGCTTTTGATGAGTACAAGGAGTTTAAAAGAATCAAATTTTGGCTTAATGATTTCTGAGTATGAACCTAAGCTTAGTAGGCTGATACTGTCATGGGGATGATTCGAATCAGGCATCTTTTGCGCAGAGGATGAACGCTCCAGGTACTAACAGGATGTGTTTATACTTTAAATTGATAAATAAAATAAATAAAAATTGAATAAATATAAATTAATGAAATAAATAACAAAAAACTTCATTTGTTATTTAAATAATATCCGCTTTTTTTATAGAAATGTGGTGATAATAACGAGCATGGCGACGGTAACACCGGCAACAACAGGTGACCAGCTCATGGAATTTAGGACAGATCCCTAAGGGATTCGTTGAAAATTATTAAGCATCATTTGAAAATTTTGTATGCGATCTGACTGAATTGAAAACACAAATATCCACCAAACAATCGAGGATTTTTTAAGGATAAGGTGAGTCGATTATGTAGCAGAAATCGCAGAAATAAAAGCAGGAATAAAAATGTCGGGGAAAACAATGTCGGGTGAATAAGGGGGATGGGGAATGAGGTGAATGGGGAATAATTCCATTTTCGGTCTAATATTGGCGCGCAGACACGGCTGTGTCAACAGCGGTGTTATCGTGATGGTAAAACCAGTCATCTGACTGCCAGAAATCAGGTCTTCTCAGCCGCGAAAAGATGCGCAATCTATTAAAAACTTCCAAGTTCAAAGCGTGCTTAGCTGGCTAACCCTGAAATTCTCAATGGACGACCCGCCTTACACCAAGAACAAATTAGCATTGTTTGACAATCCGCTTCCGTGAAAAGCCTTCTCGGGGGGGAGGGGGGTGAACTTGAAGTTTTCCACTCGCTTAATTCTTGGTTCGTTTGATGCTTATAACCGTAGCACCATGATTCGTCTCCTATGTCGACTTTGACTTTGATTCGTCTCCGATGTCGACTTTCGATAACAAAATTTAGTTCATTTTGGAACTCTCCTTTCAAAGCGAAGCATATTTCTATGTGATCTCGTTTCCCTTCAAGAGCCAGCAAAAAAGTAACGAATTTGGCATACGCTCTTTTTATCCTCAAGTCTTCCGTTAAAATTCGCTGAATCGATCTCCAAATAACTCCAGACAGCTCCAGAATTTCTTCAATAGTCTATCGACGATATGCAGGACAATTTTGCGATTTTTTTTCAGAATTTTCGTCGTTCGGGGACGGACAAAAAGAGGCAGGTTGTCATCATCTGACATTTTAATATTTTTGAATCGGGAATACGACATAAATATTTGAGTTTTCTCAAAAACATCAGCTTTGTAGACTATTTATAGCATTTCAAGAGTTTCAGTGCCAATTTTTTTCGAGCATAAAGCAAAACTTTAAGGCCGCATGCTGCTTGCGACAACTAGAAATTGTAAGAAGACGTGAATACAAAACAATTCGTACCTTGAAAATTTACCCAAGCGGAGCGGAAACTTCTTTAGCGGCGAAGATTGCCTTACTGACTCGGAAACGGTGGGTCTATACGCTCCTAACGCCGGAAAACGGACGCCAAAAACTCGGCGAACCGCAATATCGGTTCGATTCGGCTGTACCCCGTGAATTAAGGTTGATTGTCCTTGGCATTGATGGTCAAGTTATGGCACGTGATTTCCTTTTTAGTTGTACGTTGCTACCATGTTGGTCAGGGTCTTTTTTAATTTTCGCCCACTCCTCTGTGACTAGTTTGCTAGTGGACTAAACTCGGTGGCATGTGTCCCTGGATGGTCAAACGTTAGATAAGCTGAGTCTTCAAGTTCTTTCTACTTTGCCCCTTCCCCGCGCGTCAAATTTTCAAGATGTTACGTGCTTATTTGAGATAGAAACGCTAAGTTAATTATTTACTGGTATAAAATGTTTCTGCAAATCTTAGTTAATAACTTTTGGACGAATATTTGAAATGTTATATCACTGATATACAACTAGCCTCCCATCTTTATCGGAAGGGCATTTGGGCCAGTACTGCGTTAGTAAGACTTCCGTAAGATGCTAAGACAGACTGAATGTTGCTGCTGTGCTGCAGTGCGGGTTAATTCAGGTTATCCTTACTTCCACTCTTACTAGTTTCGCAATAGAATTGATGGATTTAAGCATCCAGATCATCCGTCGGTTAGATTTTTATTTGTAGAACAATATTGTGCTATAAAAAACCAATATGTATACAAACTTTTTGCTACCATACAAGTGAGCTTCCTCTATACAACGAAATGTTTGCCAACAAGTCTTCATACATGTAACATGAGTTATTTGGACAACTGTCTTACTGTCGTTGCAGTTTGCAATCATATGATGTCGGACTCGACCTTCTTAATGATACAATTTTTCGTAGAATGCTGTGAAAATGTTCAAATTTTTCCTTCTTACTCATTGTCTTCAGCGTTCTTGACTAATCTTCCTGAATTTTTTCTTGCTCCAATGGAAATATGATCATAAGTTCTAACAATCGTCTTGTAGTGCTTCTTCTTATTCGATTACATGTATTCCTTTAAGATTTACGTTCACCTATGCGTGAGGTGAGACATCTTTTGCAGCAACATAGATTTGCTTTGGTTTTCACATCCTATTCCCGCAGCAAATATTTTTGAGATAATTGATTCGGGCAACTAGTTGTCTTGATGCCACCACATTAGTTATGTGAACTTGTGATCAATATTTCGCCTCAGCACTTTCCTTTTGCCTTCCTGCTGAGATAAGTCCATGAATTACATTGTGATAATTTCCAGTAGCATGATCATAGCGTTATCAATTAATAATAACAGTCCGGAGGAAATTCACGAAGAAAAACATACGACTTCTAGATAGACATATATAGTGAGCTTCGCAAGATAGAGAGCTTATAAATTAAATAGAGAGCTTACAAATTAAACGATGTAGGTGAGTGGAGGGATTAAATTGGAAAGCTTGCTGCGATTAAATAAATGTGACGACAATTTTTCCATTGTTAAGGTATAATTTAGCGATTGTGTATGGAACATCGCCCTTTGCATCTTCCCATCGGGGTCTCGTCTAATGGCTGGGAGTTTGGTCCAACTATTAGTGCTTTTTATCGGTTATGCTATGGTATGTTTCCCGAATCATTCCAGTTACAAAGCTCCTTCTCCACATGCAGAAGGTATTGGATAGAAAATGGACGAAAACAACAGGAAATCTACAAAGTTTCTTACATCTACCATAACTAAATTTCCAAAAGTTGACTAAACACCTTTTTCTCGAAAAATGAAAGTTTCAACGCTTCAAAATGACAATTTCTTTTGTTACAAACTATTAACATTGATGTTCGGATTTTTGTTTTTCGTTCCCTCCCCGTCCATTCTTTGCTGGACATTCTTCTTCTTTCCAAGTAATACTCTTCAGTGCAACTATTCTGAAGTTGTTTCACCTTTGCAACAACTTGTATGCATAGTTGAAGTGCAATTAGAGTCAACTGTACTATTTACTCTAGGATGTGTGCATATGTTCAGGGAGCTTTCAATTATATTCATCTCATGTGGTAAGAAAGGAATTCGAATACACCACACAGCGAGTTAGGAGCTATAGCTGTAGTAAAACAATGATTGCATTTAGTAGTCAATATACCCAACATTCTCTTGTACGTGTGTGTGTAAGTGGTAAAGCCCTTTTCGAGCCTTAATAAGGATATCCACTGTTTCGTTTTGAAGATCTAATATGTGAAAAAATTACACTCAACTAAAAAGAAATTGGGAAGTGAATTGGTTGATTGCACCGAATGATATCTGTGGAATGCGTGTTGTACTTTCATCCTATTAAATGTATACTTGTATATAAATGTATACTGTATAGCCTAATGCATACATTCATCCTATGAACACAATTTTCACATTTTATAAAATTTTTCCGAATCTTTTCGCCGATTGGTTGAAACGTTGGTACTGGATGTGTGGAATGAAAATTTAGACGACAATAATTTTTATGGACTTTATTCAAGTGAAAGTTGTAAACAGAATGTACTTACTCGCAAAGATTTTTCCTTTTTGGGATCCTCAAGGATAATCGAGATGATACGAATGTCGCCATAAAGATGAGTTTCTTCAGGTGTCTATCCACAGTCTAAAAGTTTAAATTTAATAGAACAAATTCCATATGAAATGACACCATAAAAGATGTTTCTTTGTATTTACGACTATATTCTGACTAATCATAAAATTGAAGAATTTCGTAGCAGACATGACCAAATTCGCTCATAAATTGTGTAGTAAATTCCACGCATTTCGTATTACATAGTTTGTTATGAAGTTGCATCGCATGGCATCTGGCTAGGATAATAAAACAGGATGAAATACTGTAGGAGAATGTTTTTGTGGACACTAATCCAAGTTCTAGCTTGTGGGATTTTTCAGGGTCGCTGCATAAATTGTTTTTGTTTTTAAGAAGATTGTAAAATATTTAGTAGCTTAACGTAAGCCTTGCTATCATTGCTAATCAAAACCAACCCCAATGCGGAAAATCAGCTCGAAGCGGGGAAAAAGCATCCTATCGTGTGGTGCCCGTTTGTTTCCTCAAACTTTTATAAATTATACGCTTTTGGTTTGTTTAGCCAACAATTAATTCCAATGAGAACTAAATCTTAACAACAAAAATAATTAAATGATAAAATTCAACCTGCAAGCGTTGATTTCCATACGCTAAATGTTTCGGCATACTAAATAAAGTAATATTGAAGCATTTCAACATTTTTGATTCGGACTGTATCGTTTGGCAGATTTGACGGTTGATCATTGTTAATAACTGATTGTTATTTTTGTTTGATTTTTTTTTTTGATTTTCCCATCTGATTAAGCTTGTTTGGCAACTAATGCGCACCAAACTGTTCATAGACACGTTTGCCTGAAAACAAGTTTTAAGCACAAAACAGGATTTTGACGTACAAGCGCTATTTGTTTCGTCTATAGTAGCTTAAAGAATTCATGTGGTCCAAAAGAGATATTAAAACATGGACAAGTTCGTGCGAAGATTTACTACGATTTATGATTATGAAGACAAGAATGGACCTTTGGTGATGAGGTTTGCTACTTAAGTTCTGTCAAAAAGCTCATTCCACGAATTTAATAGTGATCGCTGCGCGTCCATCGATAAGGGCGATGATGTCGATTGGTGTAAAGATTCGAAAACCATTTAACAGATTATGACATTAACCGTGGAACAAATCGTGACATTAATGCATGTGAGCCCAAAACTACATCTATGTCGGTCGAACCACACTTGTAGTGCAAGACACGAACGTTATTAATCTCCTTCTTCAGATCATGGCCGAGAATAAAGTTCAAATGGCTCTGATTATGGAGTCCTACACACATCGCAGAAATCCTGGTTGACTTTATGACATTTCGGGCTACGCAGGGATATTAGCTGCAGATGCCCGGTGTGTCGTGATCTGGCATGGCTTCCGCAAAGACTATGGGTTGGTCGTATGTTGATGCAGAACCTTTGTGAGCTTTTCTCGCAGCGACTCACTGCAAGAGTTCCGTGAAAACCTCTACTCATTGAAGGATATAGAAGCATAAAACAATTTGACTAGAAGTCAAAAAACGTTGGTTGTTGCTGGAGATTTCAACGCTAGATCGCTCGTGTAGAGTATTTAGTCTTATTGATTGCTGAAGCAGCACCAACTGACAACAGACCTCGGTTCGGTGAATCCATTCCTGACGTGAGCATGTAGAATGATAGACTCATACATTGCTTAGCGTCATGCGGTAAAGTTTCTAGATTGGGCCACAGAGAGCGTGGAGCAAGGAAGAGGGAGATAAAAACTTCAGATGTGCTGATTAACATCCGTCTCTTTACCGAAAAGGAGCTTTCTAGTAATGTAGCTAGATTAAAGTTTAACAAGGCATCGCACCCTGATAGAATGCTTCCATGGCGCTGCAAGCAATGGCAGAAGGACATCCGCTATTACTTTTGTACATGTATAATGCGTGTTTAATTATGTGTATATTTCCTTCATGTTGGAAGGTAACCTGGCTGGTACTGATCGATAAGCGTGAAGGGATACCAGATCGCCTCCTCTTACCGGCCACTGTGTATGCTAAACACAGCAGGAAAGTTCCTGGAGGCAATGCGCAGATATTGTCTTTTGTTTGGTTTTAAAAACGCGTCAGACTAGTTTCCCAGACAGCACGATCGACGCTATCTTCGAGGTGGTTTAGGCTGTTACACGAAGAGGAGAACTTATTTCTTTCGCAGTTTCTCAAAGACTTGTATATTTCAGTGAATACCACCACAGAATGCGAAAAGTTAAAATAACTTTTTTTTATTTTTCGCGACGACCTATTCTGTTTTTCGCTTGGAAGTGCTTTTCTGAAGGAATAAGGACTTGCCTTTGTAATCGGCCATTTGTGCACAATACTCCACGATCGTATCAAAGGAAACCTCTGATATGATGGTAACTAAGGAAACCTCTGATATGATCGTGGAGGCAATGTTGCGAACGGAAAATTCGTGGAAACTTTCTTGAGTCCGTCCTCAAAATGAAAAGGGATGCGGCTTGTTTATCGGACTAATTCATCACATGAACAGCGGGAGTAACACCACTGTAACAGCCTTAATGCAGGCTTATTTTGGCTTGTCTTAATGACACATTAAAGACTCCAACCTGAAGTATTGCTCGAGGGCTCTTTAGGGTGGATTTTTGATCCAATAGTAGCTAGAAGAATTTTTGTTTTAGTGGGGGCGAGTCTTACACGCCGAGACATATAGCGACAGTCTGATGTGTGATAGGCATTTATTTTTCCCCATCATTACCACAAAAAAAAAACCAATCACCCACCCCGCAGGCTAGCCCTGGGATGCGGGAAGCATTTCTTCAGAAAAATACAGAATTTGTTATTCCTGGATTACAAACCTTTTTTAAGTTATTAATAACATGTACGATTCGAGTTCCCTGTAAGTCCGTCAACTTTTTGATCTCCTCTCATCCTAGTAATTTAATGGCCGCAGAGTATGAAAAAATTATCCTTTTTGGATCATTCAGTCCAATTTCCGCAAAAAGTCGCAATATCAATAAAACAACATTATGCCTAATATTTTTATTTTCCATATTGAGTTGCACAGGACGAAGTACAGGGTGTTGATGGGCATCCACAGTTTGGTTGAATGAGACGTGATTGTGTGCAAGGAGTAACTGGTTGAATAGGTTGATTCGGGATTTGTATGGGAGCTTGTTGCTGAATAGTTTCGATTGAGGACTGTGCAGACACGGTTTGTCCGCAGGTAGTGATTGGAGCGATTGGCGCTGGAGCTATTGCTGGTCCGATGATTGGAGCTGGAAGTGGTCTTACCATCGAAGTTGAGGCTAGACTTGTTACTGGTACGGAAGCTACGCTTGATATTGTTGCAGGTCTTGTACTCACAATTGGCGCAGGAAGTGGACTCATAATGTGTGCTGAGTTTACGCTTGTGACCGGCGCGGAGTTTGAGCTTATTATTGGTGCAGGAGCTGCTGCGTAATTTTGTATTATAGGATAACTATTCGATACATATCCACTGGACGGATATGTTTGTATCACAGGCTTGGATTCCACGGTAGTTGTTTTGGCGTAGGCAGGTAAAACCATCGAAGACGATTGAACAAATTCCCGATTTGGTTGCACTACTTGATAAGACGGTTGCACTGCACTAGATAAATAATTGAAACTATGCTGAGATTGCACTTCCTGCGCGGGCATTGGAATCGGTAGTCTAAAGCGCGGATAGTAAGCACTTGTCTGAATGTTTTGGTTTGCATAAGGACATTGTGGTTTGCCAGAACTGAGCGCACATAGCAGTGCTATTGCAATAACTATTTCGAAACGAGGAAACATTTTGCTCTGGCAAATACTGAATTATCACACGAGAAACTAAGCTGGGAATTTGGCCATCGTGGTCTTTTATACATACATCGCAACGATAAGAGCATACATTTTGCTACATTTGCGTGATGACTTTTGATCTCTATGTATTTCAAACTTACTTTCAGCAAATTATCTGTTGATGCGTTTGTCTCATTGTGCGTAACCGCACGCATTAATCAAAGAATTCATTAATGCAGACTGAGGCCACAATTATTATGGTGACACTTAAACGATTATTGGCAATAGAATGCATTTGATTTATTCAATTATATCGTAATTTATAAATTTTTTTTTTATTAATTACTTTTAACTTGACATATATCATTATCAACACGAGTTTTTATGTGCATGCATTCATATTTTTACACATATGTAAGATTGATTCGAAGATTAATATTCACAATCTAGTCCTGCCGGAATGGCTGTTATCTTCGTTTTCATATACAAGCTTGTTTTATTAAGAAGACACAAGTCGCACTGGTGTACGAACGAAAATGGTTTCCTGTCCTATAATTTAAAATGTATTCATAATAAGACCTGTAGCCATTAAAAATAAAAACTTCATTTAAAGATTTCTTTACTTGAATGAATTGAAATCTATTGTATAACTATAATTTATTGTATTTTGGTTAATCTGATTTTCCTCATAGACGGTTCGTCTCTGAGAAAGTGAATTTGTCCTTAGCCACGTGTGCATTTTTGTGTAAAGTCAGTGGAGGCTATTACATAATACTTTTCTATTTATTGTGGTTTTTTTATTTGAAATATAACAATGTCTCAAAAACTTTTATATTGTTAACGCAGAACCTTTGATTACTACTAAGTTCTGTTATATATGGTGAAGACCTAAGCCATAAAAAGCCGAATAACCATAACAAGACCGAAATTGAAAATCTTGAAATTTTATTAACAGGACTCAAAAAACTTCAAACTGCTGACAAAGAACTGCCGAATAAATATATGAAAAGTTCCACCAGATTAAATCATGGGAGGTATAAATTGAACTTGAAGAATACCTGGATGTTAATCTGTCCATTCTTCAGGAGAGAAATTAGCCAACAATGGGTGAAAAAACTGAGAGACATTGCCCTCAATGATTTTCACAAATGTCAACAGCATATTTCGTAAGAGGTCGTGGGTGAAGTTGTGGAAACTAATGTCAATATTGAAGAGATAAATTAAAAAAATACTAAAGTTTGGAGCACTCTATAAAATTTTTGATAATGTACAACTCTATACCGAAAAATATTGAATGAAATGTGCCGAAGAACGAAGCGACTGAGTTTCTTACAACGCAGTGTTTGGCCAGTCAAGACCTGAAACATCATTGGAAAGTGGTTCACGTTATGGCTGGTGAGCAAATCAGCCTTATAAGGAACACATGAAAATCATGCACAGTCAAATACAGTAAGTGATCTTTCCCTTCGATGACTTTTTTGTTCCAAGATACATTGATAAAAAAATCAGAGTTATTTGTTACAAGAGGTTACAAGAAGGTCGTTTTTGTTTATTTTTGTTTTGAGATGACATAAACATCAATCTATTTCTTGTATCCTTAGTGCGAGTGATCTTAAAGAAATATAATAAATAAATTATACATAACTATATATAAATTAATATAAATATAAACTATATATAAATTATATAAATTATATATTCAAGTTTCCGGCAATGACTAAGAAACAGGAATCAAAGATCAAGTTTATACCGAAGGACTTCCAAAGAAAGTGCTCCTACCACTGCAGGCAAAACAGGTCATTCAAAGGAACTACATCTCTAAGTCAGCCGATCAACCAGAGAGCTCCGTTGAGATAGACGCAGCAACAATCAGCACCACTGTCACCGACTCTACAACTGAACACGAGATTCCAGAAGCAATCAACAACGGCACGTTCTAATATGGCGATGGCTAGACTCAGTTTTAAGGCCAACAAAATTTCTAAGCTCCACCAAGCTTCATCAACAAAGTTTCTCTCTTCCTACAAGATATCGAAAAAGATCAATATCAGACGCCAACCAAAAGATTGCGGAACATAAAATAGTGGCGTTTGATTGCATTTTTTAAAATAATGCTGGGAAAAAATTGGCGATCTCACTTTCATATGTGCCACACATAGAAAATCTGTTACCGTGCTTTTGGGTATCAACTATTCATTTTCAGAAGAAGAGAACATAGAAGATATTAAATATCAAATCACGGAGCTAGCAACCCCCGGTCAGCCACATGAGCACTGGCTTGTCACGACAGAATAGTATAGTGTTTACACTTTAAGGAGGAAGACCTTATGAAACTCTTAAAAACTAAGTTTATTTTGTAGGGTAACGTTGGAAAATCTCCAAAAGAGAGACACACATACAATCCTCGTCTCGAGGAATGCAGTGTCTCGAACTGGATTGTTGCTATCAACTGGAGATACAGTGGGAGCAGTGTCACGTGTGAGAAAGACTATTCAGGGACTACCTGCTCCAGAAAAAACATTGCCGACCCGCGGAAGGACCCGACGATATTGAACGATGTTGCAGATGATGAAGAAGTGCTTGCCTCATAGCAATTTGCAAGAACGGCAAGAAGAGTACCACGGGGAAAAGCCCCTAGACCTCATAGCCCAGCAAATTCTGAATATAATTCGGATCTCTTTCCCATTGTCGCTCATATAAACCCCGCAAATGATTGTTGACCTGATCCTGGATGACAAGAAACTGGTTACCATGAAGCAGGTGCGTTCTTTGCCTTCTATTTGTGAACACTGGAGGGCAGTAAACGAAAAATCGTATCTCCAGAGACACAACAAGCCTGTAGCGATGCAACATATCCTGGAATACTACTCATTCCACTGCCATCCACAAAACTTATTTATCAATAAGACCAAAGTTCCTTGCCTTTACTAAATTAAATCAAATAACAGGTACCTTAACCCATTCGCTGCCAAGGACGAGTATACTCGTCTTTGGCAGGGTATCTCGCACTGCCAAGACGAGTATACTCGTCCTACTTTAAATATATTATAACATGCAGGCTTTTGAATTAGCAAATTTTTTTACCACAAACATAATATAAATATGTAAAAAAAAACTTGAAAAATACTACAAATAAATTTTTTTACAAAAATAATACTTTATTTCTTATAGAGAATGATCTTTCACGCAAAAATCAACTTCATCGTGTATTTATAACAAAATTTTATAGCAACTAAATCACTTATGATACCTTATCTTCATGATAGGATTTGTAACAAAGTCCAATACATAATGGAAGTTTATCAGGACAGCTCGGACAGTAATATCGAGTCTCTAATAGATCCCTGAGGAATTCCGAATTCACACTGATGAGATTGAAATATATGTTTACTGTATTATTTAAAAGAACCTTTCGTGTAGGTAAAGTATGATGCGCATCAGTAAAATGGGACATTCCTTGTTTAGGAGTTTATAAGTCCATTTTACCACACTAAGTTGATTACTTTTTCTAGATCAACACAGCACGCACCAAACGCGGTTGTGCAACAGTAGCGCTGCTTACTCTGTTGATACCTTGTCTTCAAATCCGAATTACTGAGCAGGCCTGAGCGGTCTGGCAAATGATTGAACGAGCGTAGAGTGACTTTCTCTAATATCTTTCTAAAGTCTAAAGTCTGGGTTTTTCTTTTGTTGTGTGGGAGGAATAGCATCAAGATAATGAAGGGAACTTTGTTCTTGGGGTATGATTTACGTAGATTGATGAGATTGAATGACTGCATCTTGGCTTCCATTTAGCCAATATTATAGAACTTCTTCTCTAAATTGAAGAGATGTTTTCTTTTCTGCGTTCGGTTGCTGACAATACAATATATATGCATTATGCACAGCCATTTCTATGATGTGTACAGTTATTTTTTTATACCACCGAAGAGCTTTTCTCATAGCACTATAGTAGGACAGCATTTGATCCGAACGGTCTAAATCTGCCATAACTTTTGTGTAATCCCTTACAATATTGGGTTTGATGGAGATTCGTCCATTTCGGTTAGCAACTTCAACCATCTCAGCTTTGTGCAAATTTGATATGGTTAGTACATCTCTTTTATCTCTCCACTTACAAATAACGACCGATTCGGATCGCTTCCAACTGTACTCAGCCTTCTTCAGTTTTTGTTTGACCAATTCTTTTGGATTACCTTTACGATTGGATGGTAAAGTTCCACAAATATATGTCGAGCGCAATGTCAACTCTTTTGCTAGTGATACGGAGTTGTAAAAATTGTCCATATACAAAATATGACCCATATAAAGAAAGCCGTCCATAAGGGAAAACACAACTGAAGTAGTGTCCGAATTTAAGATTTTCCGCAATAAATTTGTATGCGTAGTATCATCCCCTGTGATTCGCATAATTCGTATAACTTTACGCCAAATTTATTTTTTTTTAATTTTTATATATTGCCGAAAGTGAAGACGACCACGCCATAGTACCAAAGACTCATCAATAACTAAATCTTTGCCAGGATTGTACACTAAATTCATCACGTTATGAAAATCTTCAACAATCGGTTCGATCTTGTGTAGCTTGCTTTTTTGGTTTGTGCTATTCGAAAAGTGCAGACATCGTAATAACATTTGAAAACGGTTTCGGCACATATGAGTTCTCCAAAATGGCAAATTATAGAAACGGCTTTTTTTTCCAATAATGCTCAATGGAAGGCAGATTTATGCTTCCCATGTGAAGAAGCAATGCCCAGAATTTTCGCATTTCCCGGCGATTAGTGGCTTCCCAATTATTGTATCTTGATGATTTTCTCAGTGTCCCTTTCCGTCCTATTATTTCTGTAGCGTGCTCATTAGTTCTTTGAACCAACTTATCAATAAATTCAAGCCTTGATCCTTTCCTTGAAATTCAAAAACTGGAGGATCTCTTTCCAATCCTGTCCACATATTACCATTTCCGGTATCTTCATTTATACACTGCACATTGATAGAAGTACTACGAACTTCATCTTCACTTTCTGATTCTTCCGAATCATACACCAAATTTATTCGTGGTCTTTTTTTTGCAATAGGAAATAGACTGTCGTCTGATTCAGTCTCGGAATCACTATCATTTAGAAAATATTCTTCTTCTGAATCAAAATCACTGTCAGCTGATATATCGTCGTCCATTATAACTAATTTGAATTGTACCAGGGATAAAATAAATAATCATAAGCTATATACCCATTGAGAATTTTCATTTTGAAAGTATACCTAATATGTACAGCAATATCACACATTGCTGTACATATTAGGTATACAGCATATTAGGTATACATCACAGCAAAATGTCTTCAAAATTTTATTTCACAACTAATAATTTCTTGATCTGAACTCTACAAAACTATTGTGATTACTGAAAAGAGATGTTGCAGTTACTCAGCTCGAAATGAAAACAAAATACGCGGAATTAATTTATCCTGTTATCTGCTGAGTATACCTAATATGTACAACAATGTGTGATATCACAGCAAAATTTCTTCAAAACGAAATGAAAACAAAATACGCGGAAGTACTTTATCCCGATATCTGCTGAGACACTGTAATCGACAATAGTGAATTTCTAAGTGTTGCCAATTTTCGCAATGTGTCTCGTTTTATTCCATTTTCTTTGTTTTATCCATCTGCATGATTTATTATTTGTTTTTCTACTAAAACGTACGCAAATACGAAAAAGGATATCGAGTCCTTCTATCTTCCTATTGCCAACGACGAGTATAATCGTCTTTAGTTTTATGCTTGTAAATGATTATGTATGATAATATATGTGCACTTACCAAGAAATAACAGGGTTTTGGTAAACAATAACACTCAAAATATAAATGGCAATGGGAATGACTTCATATAATTTAGGCTTGGCAGCGAATGGGTTAATCATGGTTCAAATATTCCATAGCACCTGCTATGAGCAAGGCAATGTTACTAAGCTCTTCTGCAGTTTAGGCATTGTTTTCCTGCGAAAGAACGAAAGCCATGTACATAAGGTATTGCTGGAAGCACTATACATACCACGCAACAACGGATTCCCCATCGAGCCCCAACAAACGAATTCTAAGAGACATGTAACACAAATGAATCAAATGTTTTCAACATGCTTTTTTATCTCAATCAAACATCCTTACGGTTTTTAGTTCAGGTGAAGAGATATTTCCGAGATGCAACTCGTTCCTGGACAATTTTCTTGTGTCTGCCTTACTTCGCACCTAAAACCATTCCATTTTCAAGTTCCCTGCCAAGCCGTCACAGGAAACTTTGCTCTGCTGTCGACATACATCTACGGGGGATAACATTCATTATTCACCTTTACCCTCCCCCTCTCAAACACTTGGCCGATATTTCTCAAAAATAAAGACTACCAAGACGAGACTACCAAACTAGACTGCCAACACTACCAAGACTACCTACACTGCTGACCAGTCTGGATCAGCAGTCACCGACTAGCTTTTAGACCGAGGAAAATGACCTAGGCCACAGAATACTCAGCAATACAGAATAAGGCAAATTTATCTTGGATCTCTCCTTCAGCATATTCTACATCTTAAACAAAGACACATCCGCCAAACTCGTGTGGAAAATTATCTATCCACATTAAGAACCTTATCTGAACCAATGCTACCCAAAAAAAACATGAGCACCTAAAGATGATTTTTCATTAACGCAGAATCGCATTAACACGAAACACGCTTCAATGAAATGATCCCGAAAAAAAAAACGGTTTCAACACACTTATGAGAGGGACGGCGGACCGCGAACTTTCACATTAACGAGAACCTCAATAACTCAATAACCTCAATCAAAATAATTTGGCACCATCAAACTATGTGCCAAAAAAATGCTCTGCTGTCACTAAAAAGCTCCTCGTCACAATGATAATCTACTGCATAAATGATAGGTACTGTCCTTAAGCCTGGACAACCGCGGTTCCAAGCCACTTACCGAAAATTCAGGGCAACATCCATGGGCAATACCCAAATTCAAATTTACGAAAGATATTAGAGAGTCACTGTACGCTCGTTCAAGTCATTTGCCAGACCTCTCAGGCCTGCTCAGTAATTCGGATTTGAAGACAAGGTATCAACGGAGTAAGCAGCGCTACTGTTGCGCAACCGCGTTTGGTGCGTGCTGTATTGATCTAGAAAAAGTAATCAACTTAGTGTGGTAAAATGGACTTATAAACTCCTAAACAAGGAATGTCCCATTTTACTAATACGCATCATACTTTACCTACACGAAAGGTTCTTTTAAATAATACAGTAAACATACATTTCAATCTCATCAGTGTGAATTCGGAATTCCTCAGGGATCTATTCTCGGGCCGCATCTCTTCAACTTCTTCCTCTGAGATTGCCCCAAGACGCAGATAGCAATTTTTTCGTATAAGGACCACCCCCTCCCATAGTCTCGCCCACCACTGCGCATTCTCTACGCAGATGACTTCATCGTACTGGATCTCTAAAGGCATCGAGGATCATTATACCGCAAATACAACCCCTTTTGATACTTCGCGAACTATTTCGCCTTCTGAACTGAAACACGAACTAATTTGCTCCCGAAATGCCACCGAAAAATACCACCGACTGGAACACAAAAGATGCTAATGAAAATATTATCACACTGCTTTTCGGTATAGTTAACGATCACCCGTGATGTCGCCGAAGAGCTCCAGATATTCCAAAGAAACTGAAAAAGTAATCGAAGGAAATCGAAGAGAATCGAAAGAAACTCGAGAACCTAGTTGAAAGCACTACATTCTCAGTTATAGTGTGATAGATTCACGCGCGAAGAGTATGAGTAAATAGTCAACTTACCCCGAAACTAGTACTATCAAAAGATTCAGAGTATTCCAAAGGAAACGCTTTCATACATGAACTGTTTTGTACAGAAAGCCTGAGAGGAATTGGAGTCATTATATATCGAAAAGAAATTTATCAAACTGCTAAAGTAACGAGAGTCGACCTCCTCATATTGAAACTACTTCTGAATCATATCCGTTCCGCGGATTCAGTCTTCCAGCAGCATTTGGTTATTTGGACACAGGACGGTATATTTCTGACAGTGTTCTTTTTGAACCGAGCTCATATATTATGAGAGCGGTTCAAAAAGTATCGCAAGTTTGAAATTTTTATAAAAAATATTTATTTATTCATCAGAATCTATTTTTCCCCTTCAAAGTAACCACCACAGGGTATTACACACTTGTGGCAACACTATTCCTAATCCTACCATTTATTGTGATCTTGTTCAGCTCCTCCTTCGGTGCCTTGTTTATCTCCTCAATCGTGGCGTAGAGGTTGTCCTTTAATGGGGCTTTTCAGTATTGGGAACAAGAAAAAGTCAGAGGAGGTCAGACTTAAGGATTCAGATTTCGGGGATAAGGATTTCGGGCCTACAATTCGCACTCAAGCAACTGTGTGTAACCAGGGGCGCTTTTATGGTGCAAAAGCAAATTTTTGTCCTTACACAAATCTGGGCATTCCTGGCAGATTGCTTTGTGCGAATTGTGCATTACTTGCAGGTAATATTCCTTAAAAACCGTTCTATCTTTTGGCAAGAACTAATGATGCGCCAGGCCCTGTAATCAATGAATACCGGAAGCAAAACCTTCACATTTGACCAAACTTGGCGCGCTTTTTCGGTTCTTGATCATGCGGCAGCTTACATTGGAATAATTGAGGTTTGAACCATAAACGCATAATTTGTCACAATTTATGACCCTTCGGAACATATTTGGGAATCTCACGTACTGAATCCATCAGCTCCTTACCAATTTTAATGCAATGCTGTTTTTAAGTCGAAATTTCTCATCTAATTGATGACAAATCAATTCAGCCGAAACTATTTCTTCGGTCTCAATAGTTCAAAATCGATTATGCCGCACCACTGTCCCAACAAACACACATTAACACCCTCTTTAAACTTCAAACACAGTTTACCTAAGTATATCAAGTTAGTATCAGTTGGGTTAATGAAGACACTACTTCATCAGCTTTTTGTTCTTGCATGATTTAAATCGGACCGATTTGCAGTCTGTAAAATAGTATAGCGGTACAAAATGGTTCTCTATGACTATGAATATCAGCTGATTAAGATACGTCAAAGCTGACATAATATTATCGTATTATTTATTTGAAGACTACTGTTGCGTGCGAAACGGGAATTTCCAAAACGACAATGTCCGAAGTTCCCGGAATAACAGTAAATGATATATTGGACGAAATTTATAAAAGTAAAATAAATTGTAGAAACGTTTGCTGAGGCCATGAATTAAGCGAGATTAATCAAAAGTAAATAACGAGGAGTGTTTATCATTAGTTGGGAATAGAATTAATTTTAAAATCTTTTTAAAGTCGGTTTTTTCGATGTCGAGTTGTCGACAACAAACCACCGGGGCCCGGCGAACCCAAGCAAGAACAAAGAAATTTTATGAACTTTGCAAAACGTTGCTTTTAAGTATTGATATTAAGGCATTTCATTGATGCGAGCCCCAAGCTGAAGTGAAACAGCCGAATCATTTACTGAAGTCGAAGCAAATTTGCAATTGGTATACCATATTATACCACAATAGTAGATAAAAATAAAATTTAAGGCCACATCTGATAAAATTTGGCTTTATTTATTTACTTTCTGATCAAAAAACAAACACTTGTGAGAGATAGTTTGCGTACAATAGAAACTGCAATCATATATGGCTCATTATTATTTCAAATACTTGACAACTCAAATAACTACGATTGAATTAGAAAGCTACCATAGGGGACGAATTTTCAGGAAGTTAATACTTTGCTAACATAAGCAAAATTTTGCAAAAAAGTTTATTAAGAAGAGATTAGAGGGGCAATCCCAAGAATTAGTACCGAAGAAAAGAGAATACTAAAGACTATTTTTGAGTGAATCGGGAGTAGAACAAGTTAATGCGTATTGTTTGGGGTGTTTGTGTAATAAATTGGTTTAATAACTCGTAAAACTATTGGGTGGTTGCATTGAAAGTGTCGGTTTTGGGATGACTCATCTGTATACCTCTTTATTCCAGAACGTCAGGTCATTTTTTCGGAATCCCCTGGAAAGGGATGTTGGTGGCCATTTTAAAAGGTCGAGTGTGATTCAAATGTATTAAGTCTTTTGGAAAATATTGAAGTGTAAAGATGGTCAGTGAAACTGTAAAAATAAGGTGTGCTCTCTACTACGAGTTTGAATTAAGGCTCGCTGGATATGTGGCGCGTTTGGAGACGATATTGTATCAGAACGTATAGCTCAAAGATGGTTTGCCCGATTCCGCATCGGGGATGACGAAGGATGACTTGAAGACGAATATCATCCTGGAGAGATGTTTTGGATAAGTGACACTTAGCTTCTTGCCGACATAGGGGACAATCGCTGCCAAACGAATTAAGTGTAAGGTTTGACGTTGACAAAAGCACCGTTAGTCGCCATCTTCGACGTCTGGGAAAGAAACGCTGGCTTGAACAGTGGAGTCCTCATCAACTTACTGACAACAACCAAAAGGCAGCGTATAGGGATCTGTACTTCGCTTTTGTTGCGCAACGAACGGGAGGCGTTTTTGAATCGATTGATTACGTGCGATGAAAAATGGATTATATATGACAATAGTCGACGCACGTATCAGTGGTTATCGCCAGACGACCCTCCTGGAACTATCGCAAGACCAAGCCTTCATCAAGGGAGGATCTTGCTGTGTGTATGGTGGCATCGTGTGGTATCAACTGTTAGAACTAGGCCAAAGCATTGCAGCTGAAGTGTTCAGTCAGCTATCAAGAGAAGTTCACCAGGAATTGCGACGTACGCATGCTGCGCTCGTGAATAGGAAGGGAGTCTTGTTCCACATACAGCGGCATTTACCACGGACACCATAAAGGAAATTGGCTGGGAAACTTTTCCACATCCACCATATTCTCCCAAAATTTCGATATCAGATTCCCACCTTTTCCGGGCGATGGAAAACTTCATGCGAGGACGACAATTCACCAATTGGGAGGACTTAGAAATAGCATGACAAAATTTCTTCGATGGGCGAGACAGAGACTTTTATCAAACAGGAATATATTGTTTACCATTACGTTGGCAACGAGTCATAGATGCCAATGGTAACTATTTTCAAGATTAAATATATTACCTTTTATTTAAAAAATTTACATATTTTACTATGTCCAAAACCGACTATTTCAATGCAACCACCCAATATGACTGAGAAGACATAGAATCAACCTCCAAATAGGTTGAATAACAACCTCCCAATAGAATCCTAACTGAGAAGACATCAAATCGTCTGGATTCAATGTTACAAAGTTTGAGCGAGGTTATTCAGCGTAAAGGATATCCGACTGGTTATAAACTGGATATAAAGACTGGTAACAAATACAATTTTGTACATCAAATGAATTTTGGTTAAATTTGCATTTGCTAGCAAACCAACTTTATCTTTAGAAATTTTCATTTTTATTAATTTTAAATTATTTAAAGCTGTCAAAAATCTAATTGAACAAAGACTGAATTTTAATATTATAATAGAGTTCAAACTTGTGTTTCAAAAAATTATTTTAAATATTTTTTTTTTAATAATGGTGATTTCAATAATTTTCCCTAAAATCATATAAAAAACATGAAATGATTATAAATTGATGCATACCACATATACTTATATACAGTCGTTGCCACAATTATTTACACAATGCGAATTGGATAGAGAAGAACAGAATCAAATCGAAATTACTTTTACAAATAATGTTATATCAAACCAAAATTTATTTCAGGATATCATTATCATTTTCATATTATTTTGGTGAAAAAATAACGAAAATAAGTCTCGCTGGAAAATAAAACAGAAGGAAAACAAAAATGCCAAAAATATTTGCACACGCAATCAGGGTGCCAAAATTATTTACACAGCCACTGCAATTTAGTCTAGGAAAATAACGGTTGTTGTTATTTTCTATTTTATGGATAAATGAAATAAAATAGACCTTTGCAGTCATTCCAGTTTAGGTTTTGTGCTTGTTAAGTGCTTTTAATAATTGAAAATGCCTTAAAAATTGGAACTTTCAATTGAATCACGTGCTGCAATTATTGCTGAACATGAAAACGGTGTTTCGGCTGCAAAAATTGCAAAAAAAAACATATAAGTGCCATAGACGCACTATTTACTACCAATTGTGCAAACAAAATAAATTTAAAAGTGTTACAAATAGACCAGGAAGGGGAAGAAAACGTGTGACAAGTGAAAGGGAAGATAAGAAAATAGTTCGATCCGTGAAAGAAAATCCGTGTCAAAATATCGGGAACATTTTAAAAGAATTCAACAATGCTAGAAATAAGAAAATTTCTACAACAACCATTCGGCGAAGGCTTAAAAAAATAGAATAAAAGCATACGTCATTCGTAAACAGCCACACATAAGTTTAAAAAATCGGAAACTTCGATTGCTATTTGCTTTGGAACACATAAACACGCCAGCGGAGTTTTCGAGGCAGGTTTTTTGGACCCATGAAGCAGCAATGTCCCTAGATGGGACATATGGCAAGCACTACTATTATTCCGAGGCAGAACAAAGGGCAAATAAAGCAGTCAATGTTCCAACACGGCAAAATTCTTGTTTGATTCTCAAATTCAAATGGTGGCAAAATTCATGTTTGGGGGTGCATTACATACAACGGCATTGGTCCAATCGTTCGCTGCCCACAGAAGATGTCCTCGACGCATTATTTGGAGATACTGAACAATGTTGCGATTTTATCGGGAGATCAATTGATTGGCAATAATTTCATCCTGCAACAGGACAATGCTCCAATCCACAAAGCTAAGTTTATAACGAAATATTAGTCCGATATCGGACAAAATGTCCTGAAATGGCCCCCACAAAGCCCGGATTTAAATGTGACTGAAAATTTGTGGCACTTGATAAAATCAAAGATTCCTCAAAAAATCGGAAAATCACCTGAAGAAGCATGGAGAGACACAATAACTGCTTGGAGCGTAATTCCTACCGAAACATTGCAGAGCTTAATTGATTCTATGCCTAAACGACTCCAAGAGGTTATTAATGCAAAGGGAGGGAACACGACGTATTAGGTAATTGTTCAGCACACTTTCGATACTAAGGTAAATAGCATTATTTCCTTTTTTTCCAGACTTATGAGAAACAAGAAACCCCAATCGTCATGTGCAAATAATTTTGGCACCCTGATTGCGTGTGCAAATATTTTTGGCATTTTTGTTTTCCTTCTGTTTTATTTTCCAGCGAGACTTATTTTCGTTATTTTTTCACCAAAATAATATGAAAATGATAATGATATCCTGAAATAAATTTTGGTTTGATATAACATTATTTGTAAAAGTAATTTCGATTTGATTCTGTTCTTCTCTATCCAATTCACATTGTGTAAATAATTGTGGCAACGGCTGTATATGACAGTGATCTTTGTGTTCTCTAGGTGGCATATTGCGGTATGCGTTGAGGCTATTGGAGTTTTTGCTGGAAAAAGATCAATGCCTGTGGGAATCCGGGAAGACTGCGGGCGACCGGTGAAACCTAGAGGAAGTAAAGATTTCTGTCAAATAAATTTCTGTGTGCAACTCCGTTGTGAACTAACATTCTAGGCTGTTGGTTTTGCTTGAGCTATTCTTTCTAATCTCTTTCTCGCTTCGTTCTTTTATATTACCAAATCAAAAGTAATATTAAGGTTAAGTAATGTTTTTCAGGAATAGTTTATTTTTCACTTTAGACTAATGTAAATTTAATGTTGCGGGCGAATATCTTGAAGTATTTGGCATGAGCAACGCCTTGAAATTTGTGGTATAATCTTTTTTCAGTCTTCTTGCTTGGAACTATAGTTAAATTGATAAAAAAATTAGTTTAGATTAGAATTATTTAGTATGGCCTTGTCGCTTTTGCAATGTCATCCTGCAGTGCCACAGTTTACAGTCTTCATCGGCAATGACAGCTTGTGTTAGCTGGTACAAATAAATTTTGGTGGGAATGGTCGTGCTTTATGCCGTTGGCTATATTTGCCTGCACAGGATAGCTGTGGAAATTGGTCAACGCTCCCACTCCTTGTATCATCATATTTCAACTAGACTGGGAGCTAGAGCGTCTCAGCCATTCCACAAGCACCAATGAGGCCATGGATTGACCAGCATAGAAACCTGCTTCCTCCCGATCTGCATCAGTTACTCACCGCCAAGGTTCAATAGTGGTCTCCTCATCAATTAAAAACTGCAGGGGCCACTATTGAACCTTGGGTTACTTTCCAAGGATCGCGTTGTAGGGCGGAGCGTTGAAAGGCACCGCTTCCCATAACTAAGCGGGGTTTGTCCGACGATGGTGGATTCAGTAGTATAGCTGGTCGCCAATTTGTTATTAGGGTCAAGACTATGACCGTATGTCATTGGTTCTCAAACCCCATGTTGGTTTGAGATTTTCACGTTCTTCTAAAGAGTTCAGGGGGAAATTAGTACTGGCAGATATGTGATTATATAAGCTGAGGACATTTAGAACCTGGATTGGCATGACTACTAGACCGATTCTCACCATACCTCAGGCTTTTCAAGCGCTTTGTTTACAGCTGCAGGTCCCATGTTAGACAAAGATCTCATTTATATTGTGGCCACAAACACGGATCTGTGCTGACAAGATCAATTGGTTGGATTCACGTTTCTGGTTCTTTGACCAGGTTGAAAAATGTCGCAAGGTGGTGGAGGTGTGGAAGCGAATTAAAACAGTGAGACGAAGTACTACCTGTCAGTACGGTGGTACGTACGGTGCGAGCATTGTAACACTGGGAGGAGTTTCCTCCGGAAGTTCATATTGATGTATCCCGGTCTAATTAGTTACTTTATAAGATCGAGGTCAACCAACGACCTGGCGTCCAAACGCCATTGCTAGAAAATAATCGGGCATCGGAGCGGCCCCGATCCGGCCTCGATCTGCTTCCGCGGGTCCAACATCCATAGACAATACATATCTGGTATCTGATGTACCGCGAATTGTTGAGATCTCGGGCACTATTTCATTGACTCTACTTCCCCTATTAACCAAATTTTTTGCTTTGTATGTGGCAAAAAAGCATGTTTAAACCCCAATGTCTTCCCTCAGGTTCATTACCTCTTCCAGGCTGATTACCAATGTGGACCCCTACATGCTGGATTAGATCAACCGTTGGCGATGGCCGTTTATACTTTTTGGTCATATTGGAAGCTGACCTTGACCGGAGGATAAAATTGTGGCACCAACAAACACGAGAGAACTGTTCTTGGCAGCGGGACATGATTATGGCGATGTGGAATTGGTGATAAATTGGAGAGTCGGATTGGAACCGTGAAGGGGGTGGTCTCTTCAAGATTGCGTTGGAATTCGTTCTGGGAGAAATTTTTTTAGGAAAAAACGTGAATTTAGAATTCGGAAGTGCATGGGAAATCGCTAAGATACAAAAGTATAAATAATTGAAATAAGAAATAACAACAGAAACAACAGAAGTGATACATAAACACTAAATTTAGAAAAAATATATGAATTATCTGAATTATTTCATCGACTCAAAGCTCGAAAAATCGTGGAGAAGATATTGGAATATGTATCCGCCGTTGGTAGACAGATGTCCTTACATATACTATTTCAGTGTCTGCTGTGGTAGTGTTCTTGGAATTGGAAGTTGTATGCGTAGGCTCACGAACGCTGTAGTCACGATTCTTTCTAAGCGTTAACACCGTTTTTTTTCTCGAGTTGAAAATCGGGAAAGAGAGAAAAGAAAGAAAGAAAAGTACTGCGGAAACTTATCACATAATGCTCAATTTTCCGGTGATCATGCTCCATCTAAGACCACTTGCAGAAAATGGTTTCAGCGTTTTAAAAATGTTGATTTTGACGATAAAGATCTTGAAGGGGGTGATGATGTGATGGATGAAGTAAATGAAGTGATGGGTGAAGATTCAAGTCGAAATCTAGAAGAATTGTTGCAGGAGTTAAATGTTGACTGATCTACCGTCGGTAAGCAGAATCGTCGCAGGAGTTAAATGTTAACAAATTTACCATCGGTAAGCGCTAGCGGACCATGGGAATGATCCAAAAAGCTGGAACTTGGGCGCTGCATCAACTGAGAGAGAGGGACATAGATTGGTGATGCTTCTTCACCGACATAAACGAAAGGGTTTCACGCATCGAATCGTGGCAGAGGATGAGAAATGGATGCACTACGACAACCCTAGATGACCAAAACATTGGATAATCCCAGGTGAACCAGGACCATGGAAAACGGAAAAAAATATTCACATTTCCAAGATCATGATGTGCATCTGGTGGGACCACAGTGGCGTCATCTATTACAAACTTCTGTAACCATCTGAAACAATCATTGGGGATGTGGCACCAACGGCAGCTCATCCGTCTGGATCGAGCTCTGAAGGCAAAACGGCCAGAATGCAATGACAAACATGACAGACTAATTTTGCTGCATGACAATGAAGGTCATACGTAGCCAAGCCGGTCAAAAAATATTTGGAAGGTGTGTAGTGGGAAATTTTGCTCCACGCGCTGTATTCCCAAGACATTGCTTCTTCGGATTTCCATTAGTTCCGCTCAATGCAATCGGCCCTCACTGGAGAACGATTTACTACTTATGAAGGCACCAAAAAATGGCTCGAGGACTGGATCGAATCGAAGGATGGGGATTTCTCCGCCGAGGAATCCATCTACTACCAAAAAGATGGGAGAAGGTCATAGCTTCAAACGGTGCATAATGACTGTATGACGTAAATTCCATCATTAAAACATAATGACTTGAATGACGTGACTGAATTTTTGAATGTCGAAATAAACGAACAACTATAGTTTTCATATCAAAAAAACCCAGTGCAGGCTGAGTACAACCGGGGATCCAAGGGATCCCGAGATCACTGTCCAATAAAGTTCTGCAACCGTGGCCGCCGACGTTCGCAACAACGTTCCCATTGAAGATAGATTTCCGCTATTTTTCAAAGATATTTTCACCAAGGTATTTCGACTTCTTTCACAATAATAAGCCGAAATGTTTTGTTAATCAATGAATTTGAAAAATTATGGTTCCAGCACTTTACATCCAAAGAAATGAAACATAAAATAAATATTATGCTATTAGGCAGAAGATTTCACACGTAAGGATTCTATATTCGAAAGATTCCTTTAATTTTTCCTGATTTGTTACCGTCGGGGATGAATATTATTTACACAATGTATTAAAGTTCAATTCCGATTTCTTACCATTTTTCTACTTTTAAACTGAATTCCAAACGTTCAACTTAAGTGATGTGTGTGAAGTCTTGCAGTTAATTTATACGATGATCTGCAGTGTCTCCAAGGAACTTACTTACCTTACCATTCTCCTCAACATCATCTCTTTGTGTTACTTAGTCACAAGAAGTTACTTTCGCCAGAGGGAAGCGGAATGCTCTTGTAACGATAAAAATTAATTAAGCATCTCTTAACGAAAATTAAATCAGAGGATTACATGGACATGCCACGGCACAAGCATCCTTCGCGCTGCTAGACTTATACGAAGACTAATTGTGGAAATTGTGGCTGTTGAAATTAAGGACATTGTTTGTTGCGGGCTTTATTTTTGTTGAATGTGGTGTGAAAACAATTTGCTGAAATTGCAACTAAGGTTAGGAGAAGAACTTCTGGGAAATTGGGACAACGCAACAAGTACGGCATAACGCGTGGTAAGCTGCTGAAGAAATTTGTTGACTTCGCTAAACTTAGATGTTTTGGGAAGAACATTCGCAGAACGTAACTAAATGATAGCAAGAACTACGTTTTGTGGGGACAATCATACTCACCAGTAATCCTGCGAAAGTTAATTTAATTCAATGTTCTTCGGCACATTATTCTGCTTTAACCTCGCTTTAACTGACACACATACAAGCGACAGTCGAAACAATCATTTATTGCTTAAATTCAACCTTTTTCTTATTACAATAACAACAAATATAACAATTATGCTAAAATTTACAAGCTCAACATATTATGATAGCGTTGCTAGAAGGTCCCTTTCATGTTAACTGCTCTTGGATGGAAACGGAAGTGGAAAACAAAATAATTAGCAATCCTTATGCTATTGTTTCATTGACGCGGATGATGGCCAAGTGAATTCTTGCTGGTACATTGCATACGCCATCCAATACAGCAGGTTGAACAGCCCGAAAGACATGGGAAAAGCTATCCTGGAGACTTGATCGATCAGCGAAACGCTGTTGACATTTCGACCTGCAAATAAAGGTTGGAGCAGTGAATACTTCTGCATCGCTGTTCAAATGTAAGATCCTGAACGTACGTTGCAATGTCGCTTCTCGCTGCCTTTGTTTTCGAAATTTCTCATCTCCCAAGAAACAAAGCCAAATCTGCTTCAGCTTTGGAGTCACCGGTGGTTCAGTTTGTGTGGTTCGCTCCATAGTTGATGTATGTGACGAGGAGTCCTTAAAGATCCGAGTGGGATCCTATGAAAAATATGATAGGTGAAAAAGTTCTTTTCTCGCTCAAAAGTAAGTACATTGTAAATTGGACAAATCAAAGAGTTTTTCCTTCTTAAGCTGGTCGACCGTTGCGGCGAGCCTCGTATGGAATTGTTTTGTTTCGAAGATGATCCACCAACACAACCCGTAAATTCCTCCATAGCATCTTCTATATCCTCCCATTCTTCATCGTCTATTGGAATTTCACCACTTCCTACCTACATAAAGTCAATCAAAAGTAATAGATGACGGTCAGGTTAAAAACAATAATTAGGTTTGGATTGTGAATAAATATATATGTTACAAGGTTTGTTCATAAAGTATCGCGAATTTCATGTTTTCTCAAAAGCTATTTATTCATTCATCAATATCTATTTTGTCCCCTTCAATGTCATCCTCATCAGATACGATACGTTTTTCCCACCTTTTTTTTAATCCTCGAAGCACTTCAAAAAAGTTTCATTTATTTTATCTCGTTCAGCTCCTACTTCGTTGTCGTCTTTCCTCGATCGTGGCGTAGCGTCGTCTTTTCATGGCATAGAGATATAAGACATAGAGAGACCCTAACCGTGCGCATGTGCGCATGGAAGTGTCCAAAGTCCATTTTCCTCTCATCAGCTATTCAAATGTTCGGCTCTATTCATTCGTGACGTAGAGTAATATGCTACATGATACCCAAAATTCAACCGAAATTCTGATGTTTTTCGAGCAATTAGAAACACAAATTCTTAACATTCACAATGTACTAACCAACCATAATCAAAAATATGGAAACTAAATAAATAAATCACTGAAAACAGCTGAAAAATGTTTCACTCTCACATGATATGTTAGCGGGCATATATGATCCTTGTAATTGGAAATTATCCATCAATATCATTACTGACGAAAGTTTCTTATTAGTAAAATGAAAACGCTTATATTCATGAAATGTAAAAATAGTATAAATACCTACACATTCCGTCATCTTCGGCTACCTTCGGTTTTCAATTAGAAAGTCAGTTGACATTAAAGTTCGAAAATTAATGACTGTAAAGGGATGGTCACACTTCTTATTTGAATATTTAAATAATCATGGAATTTAACGCTGGATCATATACTTTTCTTAGTCAACTTATTTGATTGGCTTAGTGTAGACTTGATATCAACTGAAGATTGCAGTTTCCCCATGTTCATTTGGGGTCAGAAAATTAGATGCGATGTCGAGCATCTGTCAAGAATTAATGGAACAATCAGGTCTTAATTCTCCGGGAAATGCCTTTCGTGTATAGTTAACATAAGTCGATTCTCCTGTACCCATGGAAAGCACAAATTTGTTGAAGATGGGCACTTAATTAATTTTATTAATTTAATGGCGAAATAATGTTTATGAGTATTTGAATTCTCTATGCGAATCAAATCAAAACATGTGCCTGAATCACAGCAAACAAATACAATGGCTTACTCGATATACGAGTACCGAGTAATATACGAGTCATTTGAGATACGAGCATCGTGTGCAGCGTCTAACAGTTTCTTCCACCTCAGACTCAACCTCAGTCAGTGTGCTGGTTTCCCTCGTTTTCGAAGCATTTTTGATAAGATGGGTTCGGGTTTTTTGATTTTTGTACATTAACAAAACATTATCACATTTACTTTTGTAACCATGGGTCCGAAAAAGAAGACGATGTCCATTGAATTGAAGCGTGAAAACATAGAAAAACATGAGCACGGTGTGCGTGTAATTGACTTGGCGAGGATGTGCAGGCGTAGCATATTAATGATATGTACTGTGCGTAAACAGAAGGATTTTATAAAAGGAATAACGCTAGCTAAGGGCATTGCAATAAATTCTAAGCTCTGGACCTCTTTCCATGAAAAGATGGAGGCACTACTGATGGTGTGGATTACAGAGGATCTGTTTCAATGAGGAACCTTAATACACAGCATCATATGTGCCCAAGGATGCTGAATAGGACTTACATAAGGGCAAAAGAAGAGATGATGCACAAACTCATGATGGATAAATTAACTTTAACACTTTGCGCCAATGCGACTGTAAAATCAAGCCTCTGTCAGTATTTCATTCGGACAATCCCAGAGCCTTCAAGTCACATAAGATTTTTAAAGAAAATCTTGAAAACTTTTTTAATGAAAAACTGCAAATTATGTGGAGGGCACATCCTAAGGCGTGGGTTCCACGAACCAGGAAATTCTTTGTTGAGTAGAAGATGTTGTTTGGCCCTCCTGTGAAAAAATATCTACAGGAAAACAACCAACCCATGCAAGCCCTTCTTGTCCTCAACAACGCCCCTGCTCACCCGCCAAATCTCGAAGATGATTTTCTCGAAGAGTTCGAGTTTTTAAAGGTTCTCTACCTACCAGCCAACACCACTCCTACCCTCCTGCAGCCTGCATCAGCAGGTGATTCGTAATTTCAAGAAGTTGTACATCAAACACATTTTTCGGCACTGCGTTGAGGTGACAGAGAACACAAACCTTACCCTTCGAGAGCTCTGCAAGGATCACTTTAACATCGTGATATGTCTTAGAATTATTGATAAGGTCTGGCTTGGTGTTGGTGGTCTGGCTTCAACAACGCGAATTAAAACCTCTGCATGGAAGAAGCAATGGCCTGAGGCTGTCGCTGAAATGGCCTGCGAAGGATTGGAACGCGAAGTGTCAGTGGTAGAGGAGAGTGTTTCTCTAGGAAAACCCACGGAGAGGGATGTGAGCGAACTCGGCAAGGAACAGTCTCAGGAGTTGATAACCGAGGAGTTACACGATCTACATTCACAGCAGCATACAGTGGTTCAACGAAAATTTAGTTTTGAAGAGGAGCCAGAGATGGAGGAGGTTATCTCTACAAGAGATATAACGGAGACCTTTATAATGTGGGAGAAAGTTGTAAGGTTCGTGGATAAAAATCACCCCAAAAAGTTGCAACTGATCGTGCATCGGAGTTGTTCAACGAAACTTGCCTCAACATTACCGCAACATCCTGAAAGGGGGGAAGAAAACAACCGTTTTGAACAGTTTTTTTTAACGATCTGCAGGTGAAAATCAGCGTACACACTTTTATTTCTCTCTTCAGTTTCAATATGTATTTAGTATTTATAAACAAATGTTTCCTCTTGTAAATAAATTTTTCTTATTCTTAAACACTTAAGAAAAAAGACAGAGGTGGTTTTTTGGGAGCAGCAACCGATTAATGGCATTTCAATTAATTTCCATGGGAAAAATGTGTTTTAAATACGAGCAATTTGACATACGAGTAAGGTATGGAACGATATAAAATCGTATGTCGAGGTACCACTGTATTATAATGCTTTTAACCACACATCAGACCATCAAATATTTGCCTTTTCATTGATACTTCCTATGGGTATTGATCAGTAAGTATTGGTGAATTTGAGTCAATATATGTAAATATATATGACAGCAAGCTAAAATTTGACGTGAGTACCTCTGTTTATTTTATACCTCGATGTTTCATGGACCAGTTCTTGCGAATACGGTGGCTGCGGAATCATATGTTTATTGGCTAGAAATTCGCGCAAAAGTCACAATATGTGAACGGCGTTTCTATCGCATGCATTGCGCTTGCCACTACTTTGATATTATTCAAGTTTCAATGAGTATAATTCGTCGGAAAATGAGTTATAATAAATGTGTGTTGACGTATCATAACAGTGAGAGGTCATGATCACAATATCAAATCTTGAAGATGTATTGCAAGATTTTTGTATGAATACTTTTCTAGGAGATTAGAGCTGCCAACACAAAATATCCTTACAGTTTGACTGGAGTAGAAACTGCAAAGGCTTCTTCTCATCGTCAAGCAAAAGAATGTAAATTTTAATAAGTCTATTCTCTCCTTCACTTGGAGTGCTCACAAATCTACGCGGTTTAAAACCATTCTTCAGTGAACTGAAGAAAATAATCGAAATAAAAAAGATAGATTGTGTTGAAAAGAAGTCACAAGTTTTTGAATTAAATTAACAACAAAAGTTGAAAATTAACAGAATTTTTCTTGGTTAATAAAGTCCAAATGAATATACATCAAGCAGTGATTACCGCTCTAAATAATTTAATTAATCGTTCATAATTAAATGTAACAACTTTTAAATATTTTCAGACTTTGCCTCGTAAATGTGTTCGAATCAATAAATCAACCTTGTTAAAACCTAAATTCAGTCATAACAAATCTCAACTCAAGCTCGTCCCGCCGATATCATACTGTCACTGTAGACATACATTCATACATTCATGGGCTGAGAAGTCCCGGCACCAATTTTATTGCATTCAATTCATTTTCAGTTACTTCCAACCTTCAAAAGACAGCTGTTAATATTCCATGACATTCTATTTATTACTTTGCGAGTCATTGTGCTAACTGTAACGCTACTTTTGTTATTTTCAAAAGAATAGTTAATATCAAATTGTCTTCCAGCCTGACTGTGCTGTTTGATGACAAAAAATACCGTTCAAACAAATCAATAGCTTCAAAAGTGTTATGAAAACCGTTCCATCAGAAACAGCGATAAAACGTTGATGTTCTGGATGTCTCTGGTGGCCGTAGAGACATCAATAATGCGAACCTTAGTGAACGTCCAAATGGGGCAGTAACACCAGAAAACATAAAAGAAATTCACAAAATCTTTTCGAATGATTGAAAAGTTAAGTCGCGTGAGTTAGCTGACATCGCAAAGATATCAAGAGAAAGTTTTGGGTTCTACGTCGTATGAGCATTTATCCATGTGAAACCTTTTTTCAAATTGGGTGCCACGTTTGCTCATTGTGGACAGGAAAATGTTTAAACGTAACAAACTGAAATTTTTGCTTCGATATGTGAGAATGGTTGAAACATGGATCCAATACTTCATTCCGGAATCAAAACGATCTCTGAATCTGTGGTTCTGAGTCCTCGGAGTCCTAGTCCGTGGTTATGGCCTTGGTGTTTTCGTATGTGCATGGTATACTATTCATCAACTAGCTTGAGAAGGTAAATACTATCAACAGTGAATATTATCTAGCCCTATTGGAGCCATTTAAAGGCCAAAATTGCAAAAAAAATGAGCGCATATGGCACCGAAAAAAAAATTTATTCCATCAAGACAATGCAATGCGTCACAAGTCAATCAAAACAATACCAAAATTCCATGAATTGAACTTCGAGTTCCACTTTGAGCTCTACAGATTTGGCTTGTCGGTAGCAAATTTCGCTCCAATGAAGAGTTTATCGCTTGAAATAGGGCTTATTTCGAGACAAAAGGTAAATCGTTTCACAAAAGCGCTATGAAACATTAAAGCGGCGCTGAAATGATCGCGTTACTATTGATGAAAAAAGCCAATTTTCAACGAAAAGAACCGTGATTCGGGACTTTTTAGCACATGTGTTAAAAAGCAGGCATCCATTCTGTTTGTTTGGATTTAAGGAAAACATGCATGGCGTATGATGATGAGGATATAAATTTCCAACGTAGCTTTCAAATTTCCCTACAAGAGTGGAGTTTTCGATAAGTCATCGGTGACAACAGCGCCGATAGATCTCGAGTCCACCAAATCTTGAGTTTTTTTTATCTCGACCATGAAACCACCATGTAACAAAACACAATGATTAACCTCACGTGTAGACTTTTTTGGTTTTGCTGCTGGATCTTTCAAAGCTTGGACGATCAGGAATAGATTATGTAATTTATGTTGATGGCTGAGCTTAGCAATCAGAATACTTGGCCAGGAAACGATGTCAGTCCTATCAACAATTTTCTCCATTTGTAAGCCAATCTTGCGGAAAATCAGCCAGTTTCAAATTTGATTGCCCTTGCAAAATAGTTCGTTTTCCCGGCAATATTAAGCTTCGGTGATAAAACGTAGCACATCTTGCTTTTTTGCTCTGTCTGAGCATACTTCTGCCATTTTTTGAAATACCATTAATGTTATCCAAAAAATAAAACAAACCATAGTTTAACACTAGTGTGCAGTTGGGTATTATAATATTCTAAAGGAAACAGTTGTAGCTTGGAAAAATATAAAATCTAGTACTTTCCACACTTCTTTTTTAAAAAGTGATAAAAAACAAATAAAACTTTTTTTAATTCTATAAAAAAAATTTTTCATGCTTTTTTTCATATATTAAACACATGTGAAAACATACAACTACCAACTATAAAAACTACGAACCCCAGCTTCTAAAAAAAAAGAGAAGTAAAGTAGTTGCATTAATACCCGGATTTAACATTACTAGCAACTTATCGACTTTTTTTGATATTACTCCAGCATTATCAATAGTTAATACAATTATCAGTAGATTATTGAATAAATAAGACTAAATTAATTAATTAAATTAAGTGAATAGTTTCAGGTTATCCGCCTTGACTTTTGTTTAGCTTTTGTTGTCAATGTGTGCTTCTGTCACTCTTTAAGCCTTGCTGTGCTCATGCTCATCTCTCTGAACGTCTCCAACATCACAAGAATTTTGTCGAGCTTTTATACCCCAACTAAAGCTTTATTTGATGCAAACTTGTTGATCTACTTTCTATGCCATTCTGTCATTTTCTGTCATTATTTAGGAATAAACAAATCCGCCTAACACGAAAAAGTCTATGTAAATAAAAGCACGCTGTGTGTGAACTAAGGTATCCGAGAAATTCATGCAAATGAAATTTAGGGCAATCCAAAGTATTATCGTTTTTATTGACACCCGGTATAGGAGCGTTCACCTGTTGTTGCATGGAGAAACAAATTCAGAAATCACATCCGAATGCAGTTGCCTGCTAATGATGGAACTACTCTGTTAACTTCAACAGGATAATTCCCTCTTTTTCCCTCTTTTTTTGTTGCGACTTCGACTTTTCGTTTCTTCTCGGTTTGTCTTATTATCAATTTGTGATTATAGCAATGGAAAGAGCAACTTTATCTAAATGCTGATTTTCCTTACTTTTCTGTCTCTTTGTCGTCACTAGGACAGCTCCTTTTTGTGCATCTCTGAACTCGATCTAATTCTGCCAAATATCTTTGCATGACAACGAACTGTCCTATCCTTAACTCACATTACTAATTAGCTCCAATTCATCTTCATGCTTTCTATTAAGGTTTCATATTGCAGTAGCGGGAATGGAGTCCATTCCATTCGTCCATTTAGTATTAAAAAACGTTTGAATTCATTAACTCTTCGTTTGCTAGTGTCAATCAAATATTCTGAGCTTCCTATTGCTATTAGTTCTGCTTTGATCAAACGAAAACAGTGCTTTGCTTAAACTCGTATCGAAATTTCAGTGAATTCCCAATTAGTTCCTTGGCAATATTTTCTTCAAACCTTTGTAAAATTGAACTCTCTTAGTCTCAGATTATCTCGTAATTAAACGCTGTTTTCCAGGACAGGGTGAACTACTCATAGATTTCGACTAGGACCATCGATATAGCATGACATCCTTACACTGTATGTTCAACATTGTTTTGCCATGTTAAATTGAATTAGTTTGTCATATCAATCCAGTAAGATAAAATTGATCGATCAAAACTGGGCATTAAAAGAGTACTTTTGCCAAGATTGACATTAAATATCGGCAAGGAACTTTATGCTGTAACACAAAACGCACAGACGTAACGTGAAAGAAAGTTATATTTAATAATGGCCATGAATGTTGGCGACAAAGACATTAAATACAATCAGGATTACATCCAGTGATAAATAAATTGCATGAGATAGCTAGTGGCACCCGGCAATTAAATAAAGAAAGAAAACAATGAACAGAAGCGTCATACAAGACAAGCATATGTAGAAAATTGTTTAGAGAATCTAAATTATCCTTTATGGCCATTATATGGCTTGCAGTTATGATGGAAAGAAAACGTTATGTCGTTTCCGAGAATGCTAAGGAATGAAACAAAGTCGAAGTAACGAAAACATTTTGTTAAGTCCCATAAGAACCACCGATGGAATATGGATGTGAAAACATATATCTATAGGCGACATCATTTTATCTTTTAGTGAGATGGATAAATTTGTGCCGCAGGAGAAATGTTGCGTCTATCAGGAAGGCTAGAAGATTATTATGAAATCAGAGCTGTTACCAATAAAAAGGATCTATTGTCATGATTGTTTCATTACATTAAAATACCACGGCTCAACTTCAGCTGTTGGATTCATTCAAAAGGACTTCACTGTTCAAAACTTACCTTGGTAAAATAATGAACTCCGGCAAATTCCAGCAAAGTTGCTATGCAGTAGAAAAAACTCATAAGCAGGAACCAATCTAAAGCTGTTGCATATTTGACTTTCGGCAGGTCGGTCCTTGAGTCCAAGCTAATAGTTGAGAGCGTCAAGACGGTTGTAATACAAAGGCCCACTCGGTCGCTGGTAGCCTCCCGATGAATCCAAAAGGAAACCCACGAAAGAACCACAATCAGAATACAAGGAACATATACCTGTGTTTAAAAAAAATTGGCAACTTGAAAAATAACAACGACAAAACTCTTCAAACGAAATGCATACCTGAATAAGAAAGTATCCTGTGTGTCGTTTCAAATTAAAGGACACGTGAAGAACAGAAAAATCCCCTTCGCGCCTGGTGAATGTGAAATTCCGATGTGGCATACTAATCAAATCAAATTGATTCAGGGTCATCCCAGGAACATAGGTCACCGCATCATTACTATGCCATTCATAGACCAGTTGCCTGTTTGTATAGGCATCTAAACGATAGATAATGTATCTTATATGTTTTCATGCTTGAAAATTTATTCATAATTTTAATTTTTCCCAGAATCTATTTAAATCTGATTATGGAACGGATGCCATGGAGTTCATGGTTGAAAAAGAAAGAAAATTTATGTCTTACTCGGCAGTTCGCAAGGAGCATATGTCTATCAAAAGCAGAATGCCAGCTTTGGAAATTCAAAAGTGGCTTTCGGAGTTTGAGCAACACAAATATGTAAACGAAGTTCGTGAAAATTCTGCACGAAACAGCATTCCAAAAGTTTATTGATGGTTATATGAGAAACTAATAGGATGCAATTTCATTAATCCTACCTTGGAATTGATGTTTTCTTCGTCGCTACTTCCTATCGGTTATGTACTTCCCGGACAAGTTCATAACATTGCGTCGTAAAATGTGGTTTCGTGCAAAGATAGTGAAATCTACGATAAGGACGAAACGTTGCAGTATTTTGATATTGAAGGAGCTTAATGATATTTGAGTCGACTCTAAACTACTTAGAAAGTATCGACGATGAAGAGAAATTGTTTTTATTGAAGCGAAATGTTTGACTCCTTGCATTGAGCGGGTGCAGTTGTTTTGGTATCTTACATATCGTGTCTTGCATTGTGTCTTGTGTGTTAAAAAAATGCAACTACGTTTGTCATTTGTCTCAGACTATTCCTTCTTAGCATTTACTTTCACAGAGTCAGTTTTTCTCTGAACTATGATAACACCCACAACGGCTCAATTTGACAGGCACTGACCATTTGGTCTTTGGTACTAGCATTTTATACACTAAATTATCTGGACAGAGGTCAACTAGTTTTTAAGAAACTTCTCCCTCAACTAGTCTAGGAGATCTCAACTAGTCTTACGCGGTTCCCCAGCCATTTTTTGCAAGAGAAGGATCTGTGACAGGCGTCATTTTCGATTCTCGCACAAAGCCATGAAAGGCAGAGATTTTCCTATTTTTCGTTCAAGAATGACTGCATATACCCACCCCCACGCTGTGCGATAATGTGAAGGTCCTTTCTCGCCCTGCCCCACTTGCTGCGCCCTTTAAACTTCAGCGAAAAGTGGTAGGCGTAACACAGCCACTTGCACCAACGACTAGAACCGTCAGAGATAATCTAGTCTGAAGAAAGTTCCATAATTATACCAGGATCAATTGCTTATGCACCGATTTAATCCTGAAAACACATTTTCGAGTTATTCATCAAGTCAATGTTGGCTTTGGGAGCTATTTTCCGTCGTTATACGTATATTTTGCTCTATCTTCTGACTCGTTTCAGTGGAATGCCATCTTTGGTGTGTGATTTTGTATTTCAGCATCTTCAGGGCATAACGTAAGTATCGAGGTGTTTTGTAGAAATATTGAAATGAAATAAAATACATATAAATTGTTCTGATTGCCATGAAATTCGTGAAAAAATAATTTTCTGCAATTTTTCTTTGAATATGATTTTGGGGCGAGTCAGACCCTCGACTAGCGGGAAAGAATTCTTAACGAGAGGTCCAAATTTTCGACTACTCTTACCAATAATTGGCACCGTATATCGCCCATAACGTGACGAATATTGTCTTCCAAATGGCGTCAGGCTTGTCGGTGTAGACTATTGATTTGACATATTTCCACAAGAAATGAACGGCGGTGTTAAATCAGAAGACCTTTTAGGCATATTCACAGGGAAATTATCATCAAATGCTTCTTCCAATAAGTCGATCGTCGCACGAGCTGCACGGCATGTCGCGCCAAACTAATGTAACCAGAGGTCCTCTGCATTACGGCGAGTCTTTTCCGGAACGAAAAAGTCATTTATCAACGCTCTAAAGCTGCTACCATTAACTATAATGTTACTCTTACAAGCATTAAGCACACCAAACAGTTACTTTATTCGAATGTAACGGTGTTTGGCAATCGAATGTGGTTGTTCATCACTCCAAAGTGCGCATTTTTGTTATTGCCGTAGCCAAAATTTTCTTAAGAAATTTGAGATCTGTAGCAATTTTTTATTGGGCCCAATCACTAAATTTACGCCGTGCGCGGTGATCGTTCGGTTCCAGTTCCCGTATAAGTCAGATTTTGAACGCAGGTAAATTACGAACGAAGAATTGAATTCATCTTCGCAAAATATTTCTGAAAAATAAATGAAAAAACTTCCCTTCAATTTTGCGTTTTAAATTTTTTATTTATCGTAATCGATTTTCGACCGTTATCGTTCGGTCTTCTTCGGGGATTGTCAATCAATCAAATAAAAAATTTAAAACGCAAAATTAAAAGGAAGTTTTTTCATTTATTTTTCAAGATTTTCCTTAAAATCTTCTATAATACGTATAAGCATGAGATCACTTGGGGCTTCATCGATACTGCAAAATACAGCTGCTATGGTTTCTTCACTAAGCACCGTAAGAGGTCTGGATGGATGGAAACGATGGAAACATAACTTGGTGATGAAACGATCCATGGTTAATCGAATTAACTGGTCTGATGGGGAATTATGTCAGCGATGAAATTGCTGGAGTGCGTAATAAGTTTCCCGAACAGAACCGTTTTTTTTTCGCTCGCCCAATTTGCAGACATTGCTCAAGCGTCAACTCATTTATGATAAAATCGCAAACTAAATAAACCGTAAAACAAATGACAGCTGAAAGACACCAACATAAGGTTCGACACCTATAAAAAGAACACGCTTTACATACAGCACTAACACATTGAACTTCCCTACAATCGATATTCAATTTAACCCTAAAAAGATAACCTACGTCGAATCGACGTGTACAATTTGGAAAAATCGGCACAACTCTCTCGTAAATGCAGCAACTCCGCTCACAGTTTATGCCAACTCAGTCGATCTTTTGAGCTTGCATCCGACAATCAAGTCGCTCCAATAAGCGCATTATTTCCAGAGAAACACGCCTTTCGTACGTCGATTCGACGTAAAGTTATCTTTTGTGTTAGTTTTTGAAATCAAGTGAATAAGTTCTTGTGAGTTTTGCGGGTAGTTATATGTTTGTATACTTATTGAAACATTATAATTTTTGTAGGTTTTGTAAACAAAATAAAATGGTGTCGAAAGGTGCTTTAACAGACGACCAAATTTCGCGAATATTGCAAGAATGGAGCGAAGAAGAAATGGAATTCACGGATAGCGAACCCGAGAATAATTTACTCAAAGATGATGTGGAAAGTGATGTTGAAGAATATGAGGTAGGTCTCCCACTAGTAGAAAGGAACTTGAGCGCTGAGGATGAAGCGGAAAATGTTTCTGAACATATTCAAAACAACTCATCTTGCATGCCAAATCCAATTATAATGCCGCAGCATCAAACACTAAGATGCAAAAATGGTCACCGTTGGGCGGCAACTAAAGGCAGAACAAGTGGTAGAACATCGTGTTCCAGTATTATTCGAGTATCTAGAGGTCCAACTCGGATGAGTAAAGGCCTTTTCGATCCTTTGGAATGCTTTCGAATTTTCTTAACCGACGAAATTGTAGAGGAAATCACTAAATGGACGAACGCAAAAATCCAGCTTAAAATTCAAAGGCCTGATATAAAGGCAACATTTAAGACTACAAATTGTGATGAGATTCGAGCACTAATCGGAATCTTGACACTTTCAGCAGCTATGAATGACAATCACTTGACCACGGTTGAACTTTTTGATTGTTCATATTCAGGTGACAGATATATTGCTGCTATGAGTAGGGACAGATTTGATTTCCTGATAAGATGTTTGCGCGACCAGCTCTAAGACCAACTGATTCATTTGTGCCAATCCGAAAAATATGGGAGATGTTTACAAGCCACTGTCGATCTAACTACATTCCTGGACTATATGTGACAATAGATGAGCAGCTTTTAGGTTTTCGAGGTCGATGCCCTTTTCGCATGTACATTCCGAATAAACCCAATAAATACGGGATAAAAATAGTAATGGCATGTGACAGCGCAACACGCTACATGATTGATGCAATTCCTTATCTGGGAAAATGCACTCAAACCGATGGACTTCCTCTCGGCGAGTTTTTTGTGGAAGAACTCACAAAATCTATTCATGGGAGCAATAGAAATGTGACCTGCGACAACTGGTTCACGTCAGTTCCTTTAGCAAAGAATTTGCTAAAATCGCCTTATAATTTGACTTTGGTTGGCACAATCAGATCAAATAAACGAGAGATTCCAGAGGAGCTGAAAAATGTAAGGTCCAGGCATGTAGGAACATCCATGTTCTGTTATGATGGGCCATTGACTTTAGTTTCGTGCAAACCAAAACCAACCAAAATGGTCTTTGTTTTGTCATCATGTGATGAAGAAGGCACGATACATCCTACGACATCTAAGCCTAATATGATTCATTTCTATAATGAAACAAAAGGAGGCGTCGATACATTTGACCAAATGTGCTCCTCGATGTCATGCAGCCGAAAGACGAACAGATGGCCCATGGCTATGTTTTATGGTATCCTTAATATGGCATTTATAAATTCATAAGTCATATATTGCGAAAATATCATACGTAAACAGGAAAAGCCGCTAAATCGTCGTGAGTACATGAAAAAGCTGGCGGATAGCTTGATGGCTCCATTCTTGTTGACAAGGCAGCAAATATCGACTTTGTCGAAGGTTCTAAAGGATAAAATAACCCAAATTTTACCAAAGAGACCAAACGAAGCATCTTCATCAAATGGAAATTCACTTGATTCAAAAAAAAGACGATATTGTGCCTTTTGTCCGTACTAAATAAAAAGGATGACGAAGTCAATGTGCGACAATTATAAAAGCCCAATTTGTGGGGAACATAAATCGAGCACTTGTCCTAGTTGTCTTTAAGCTATAAAGTAATGAAAAAATGTTATTGATATCAATCTTTATATTCTTAAGATACCAAAAATATAATTTTTAAAAGCTTGAGTCATAATTTTAAGTCTCTCTCATAATTTTAAGTAAGCTCGCAATATCTGTTTAAGTTTTTTAAAGCAAGAAATGACTTATTTTGTTATTTTTTTAATATTTTGAAGTATGCTCAAATAAATAGTAATGTTTTTGACTTCATCATATAAAACATCTTATTTAATGAAAATCTATGCTTGCAATGAAAAAATTATGAACACAATTCAAAATTTGTGAACCCAAACGTATACACGTCGAATCGACGTATGGTTATCTGTAACGTACTATAAATTTTGGTTATCTCTTTAGGGTTAAGTAAATGGAATATTTCGTTTCATAATTTTCTTCTCATTTTTACGTAAATTAACTACACAGAAAGCTCTTGCACGAAAGCGCAACACAAATATATATCTTCTATCCAAAATGTACTATTTTTCTCTCTCTGTCTGCAGGAAGCCATCCGAGTGTGTTGTCCCTGCAACTGTTTACGCCATCTTTCAGGTGAAATTCATTACATTGTCAATCTACATGGAACTGACTTCCGTGATGTACAGGGTTCCCTAGAAATTTCTGGTGATAGTATTAGTGTACTATTGCTATTATTGATATTGATAGTATTAATTTTATTTTATTGTTTCTATTCGGTATTACAATAAATAATTTGTATGGAATATGTATTCCTTCGTTTTCTCAACACAACAAGTCGTTTTTTGAAACTTGCACATAAATTATTTTTTGAAATCTGCAAAAAGTGCGTCCCATTCAACGTGTACACGTCGAAACTGTAGCCTAATTTTTGGTCTGGGATCTCTAATGAAATACTTCTTTTAGTGAACCTCACACCTGAGCCAAAGATTTTGGAAGGGATTTTATCAACCACATATTCAAAAAATGCACATAATCGTGATATAAGTTTTCAAAGCTGTATGCAGTCTTGTATTGTCTTGCGTCAAAATCACTAAATTTCCGTCCTTGAATTGTCGGCGATGAATAAGTTGTTCCAGAGACTCCATTAGGAGACACTGCCCGCTTAACAAAATCATGTTGGCCTTCGCGCGAATGCTCACTTCGTCAGCTGTCATGATTTTTAAGTCAAATTTTGGAGCCTTTTGTACGAAAATGTTGGCGGGATTCCTGATTCTCCCAGTCCTGTCGCTTGGGTCTATCGATTGGGATTGGATGCATGTGAATCCACGCCTCGCCTGTAAAAATCACGAGATTTTTGGGATTTTGGCCGTATTTAGCCGGTGTCGAATGTTTTTCTCCGAAAACAGGTTTTTTGCGATTTTTCGAAGCTTCCCAGCTTCTATTGGTAGACCGAATGTATCGCTGAAGGGCTCCTCTCCACCCGTTCCTAGTGGCCTCCATAGAACTTTTAATCCGTTTCATTGCTATTCGAGACTCCTCGTCTTCCTTCAGCTAATGTTCAAATTTTCCTTTTACTTCTACTGAAAATACCGACGGTCGATATATATATATATATATACAATTCTCTATTGGCATTGTCATTCGTACAGTTTCTGATAGTTGATAGGATGATTTCTAGATGATCAAAAAGTTCCCGGAATTTGTTCAAGAAATTATAAATACAAGATTATACATCAAAATTAATATTGTCCCCTTCAAAGTACTTCCCATCGACTGTAACTCACTTATGCCAGTGCGTGATGCAACCCTCTGAACATTTTGTGGTAAATGAATGCGGTTTGTGGTATGGCCATCATCGATTTTCCATGATCTCATCTTGGGTGCTGAAAGGCGTTCCGGGGAGTGGTTTCTTGAGTCGATCGAATAGAGAATAGCTATATCAGGTGAATTCGTTTCTTTTTTAGCCAAATCTTCACAGATAATGATAGTATTGTGACATGGTGCCTTATCGTGATGCAAGATCCACGAGTTGGTTGCCCGATCTTTTTTGGCGGATTGCTTAACGCAAGTGTCTCATAGCACCCAAATAATACTCCTTGTTGGCGGTCTTGGTCATTCTTTAATTTTGTTGTTGACTTTTGTTTGTCGATAGCCTTGCATTGCGCTCACCATCGTTCACGGGTTTACCAACTCACGGCCACTTCTGAAACGTTCGTGCCACTGGTAAAAGACTGTTTTCTTCAGAGCATCGTTGCTGAAACATTTTTCTAACATTTGCAATATCAGCCCACCATTTAAAACCGTTTTTAACGAAAAATTCAATAAAAACTCGCTGTCGTACATTCAATTCCCTTTTAAAGATTTTACAAAATCGGAAACACGAACAATCGCAGGTGTACTAAATACGGCGTCAACTTATAAATGTCAAGCTAACACGTTGAAAATTTCATAGAAGGTCAATGACAGATGTGGCAACCTAATAAAAACGGAACTCAAATTGGGTGACTGAGTGCGCCACACGGTGGTGATTCCGGGAACTTTTTGAACAAGGTGGTATTTACATAAAACTATACTTAATTCGTAATTGATAATTTAAACTTATTTCTTCGATGTGGTTTTAAAACGTTAGCTTTCGATCGAGTTTTAGACCCAAATGTATAAAATCTTCGGACCTGAAAATCATTCGCCTTAGGGAACCAGATGGATCTGTTGGGCACCATGATGGATTGCCGCGGTTTTCTTTCCGTTGATTTGAATTTTCCACCTGTAGAAACAACGGTAGATTTTTTCGAGCGTATTGTCTAAGTTTGAGATGATCTGGTTTGCAGTTGTTGCCAGAAGTGTGATCGACAATAGGAGCTAGTTGGAAGTTTCGGCTTGTGTGTATGTCAGACGTGTATTTATTAAAAAGTATTGGACTCAGGCATGAACTTTATGGAACATCAGTAGGAGCAATTTTTATAGTGAATATTGATTCTCGCACTTTAGCCTGGTTGGTTTTGTCTCGCAGGAAGGTTGAAATCAGTCTGTGCAGATATGATGAGCTAAGGCATGCTTTGAGCTTATGTAGTAGGCCATCACGTCAACCTTTGTGTGTTTTGTGTTGAGTGCTGTTTTTACGTCTTTGGAGACACGTCATACCTGGTGCTCTGTTGAGTATCAGTAAAATTACGAAGGATGTATTTCATTTGTAGGAAGGATGATTTTCAACGTAATCAATCAGCCTTTTCAAGATAAGCTTCTCAAATAGTTTACCAAGCGCCGGCAGTAAGCTTATTGGCCTGTACTTGTTAGAGTCTCGTAGATCTTTATCAGGAGTCAGATTGATATTATGCTGACGTGTTTAGAAAGTGTGAAGTTTGTAGACAGGCGTTGAATATGAGGCAGAATAGCACGATTGCCTTTTTCGCAAGATTTTTAATGGTTATTTGGGTATTCAGTCGAATCAGGGGGCTTCACCATCCTTTAGCTTCTTAATTTCCTCAATTATATGTTTCATTTTTATACAAATTCTGGGACGTAAAAAGGCTGTGTTTGAGTTGGTGTGCAGTGATTTGGGTATCATTATTTCGGTCATGTTATTGATCATTCTACGGCAGATATTGTGGTGGTTGTGGAACTTATCAGCAAGTAACCCTCACTTGAATCTGGGTACCATTGTCGTCTTATAAGACAAATGAAAAGTCGTGATTTTTCAGTATTTTTTTCAGCTTCCAGACTTTTCGTTCACTTTTATGAAGGATAGTGAAAAGATTTTTTCAGTGATTGTTTTGGATTGCTCATTAAAAAATTTATACCAGAAGCTTAGGAGAAACCTTAACAGCTTCCAACTTTCCGTGCACTATTGCGTATTATCTATTGCACTCCAAATGGTATTTTTAAAATCCCTTATTTCAGAAGAAATAAAACATTTCGTCTGCTTAATTCTCTAATTTAAGGAATTAAGAGTGTCTTGAGCCATTAAATGTCCTTAATAAAATTTGTACGGATTTATCGCCAATTAGCTTTTTTGATGCATTAGAATTGATTCAACGCTTATGCCGAATTTGTCGTTAAAAAAAAATTCAAAATTCTAACTAGGTGATTCTACTTAGTTAGCCATTAATCCTTTTCTATTCATGAAGATAAAGGTAGTATTACATTTTGGATGGTTGTAGTAAGCAATTTCTCAGTAGAATTCAAAGGGAACAGTAACAAGGATCTTTGTACGACTAAGAGCCATATTGGTAAGAAGCTGCGAACTTTAGGAATTAATTTCAATTTCTCAAGCCTTTAGTAATATCCGAGTCTCAATATTATAATTTACACGTCTTTGAAATTTTTAAAATTTAACAAGGCGAAAATATCTCATTATTTGGCCAAATCAAAATAAAAAATAAATAAGCGAAATAATTAAAAAAATTTAAATTGAAAAAAAAACTCTTCGATGAAGATGGAAAATCTGGTTTACGTTTCCCGGTACTACTCATCAATTAAGATCGTCGTGTAGTTCCCATTAGTCAGTTATCGCTGAGATCAAATGATGAGATACGGGGGCTTGTGGGGAGATGAGGAGACAGAACAAGTAAATAACGTGACTCCTTACCGTGCCCCCCCCTCCTAAAAGAAATAGTAAGCGAATAAAAGGTCCTTTGGGCCATTAATACCTTCGGACCTTACAAATCACCAGGAACCGACAAGTGTATCCGATCATGCTCATGAAAGCGGATATCACAATAATACGGATTTCGGTGAAAATATATAGAGTCTCCATATTCAAAGGCTATATTCTTCTGGGCTGGAGAGAAGCTAAAGTAGTTTTTATAGCCAAGCCGGCAAAAGCCAGCCACTATAAAACAACGGATTACCGACCTATCAGCTTAACGTCTTTCATGCTGAAAACCTTGGAACGCCTGGTGCATGGATAAATAAAAAGCACCCTGAACATAACGGAGCTTTGCCCCAACCAACACGCATACCCCCCAGGGCGCTCAACAGAGACGGCGCTACATGAAGTCGTAAGCAGAATAGAGAGGAACCTTGCCATCAAAGATTAGATTCATTGATATCGAAGGAGCCTTCAACAATGTAAAAACTGAGAGCATAGTAGTAGCAATTCAAAGATACGCAATAGACCCATATCTTACTAAATGGATGACGGAACTACTAGCTAAAAGGAAGATTACAGCCGAAGAAAACGACGTAACCTTGAATAAATGGACTAACAGGGGTACACCACAAGGCGGCATAGTTTCACCACTTGCCTGGGTACGTACAGTTAACCAAATAGTGGAAGACCTCAACGGGAAGGGTTTCAAAACGATAGCGTACGCTGAGGATATTGTTATACTGATAAGTGGAAAGTTCCCGGAAACCATGTCGTATTTCATGCAGCTTTTTGTGTGGGCGAAGCTAAACGGACTGCATATCAATGCTGACAAAACGGAACTTATGCTGTACACAAAGCGCCGTAACCCGGAGACATTTACACCCCCGACCATTGACGGAAAACATATCAGTTTAGTAAACAAGGTTAAATACTTAGGAGTAACCTTGGATAGTAAGCTAACTTGGACTCCACACATAGGAGCAGTCAGACGGAGAGCTACAGCGGCGCTCTTCACAATGAAAAGACTAGTAGGGAAAACCTGGGGAATAAAACCCAAAATTGCCCACTGGATCTACACAACAGTAGTGAGGCCAATAACCACCTACGGGGCATTGGTTTAGTGGCAGGCATTACAAAAGAAAAACATTGCAAAAGAGCTAGAGAAGATCCAGCGAATGGCCTGCCTTGGCATCACAGGTGCCAATAGGACTACGCCAACTGCTGCAATGAAGATAATGCTCAATCTCATGCAACTCGACAAATTCATCTTTAGAGAGGCATCACTTGCAAGCATCAGATAAATAAACCACATATGGTTTATCTAACCACACTCAAACGGGGCACGTATGCATTTTGGAAAAAATGAAGAGAATGGCCCCGTCAAGTAAAAGGGAGCTGGATAGAATTCAACCAATAGTGGATACAACAATTACCATACAAGATCAGTATTCCGACCAGAGAAGCGTGGAAAACGGTGCAGGATATCACATCTGGAAGTGAGATCATGATCTATACCGATGGTTCCAAAACGGATGAGGGAAGCGGCGCCGGAATCTTTTTCTCAGATCACCCGCAACTCAACCGAAGTTATAAACTGGAGAGCCACACCACAGTTTTCCAGTCGGAAGTGTTTGCAATAAAAGCGGCTGTAGAAGCGGCAACAAACAACCTTAATGGACGTATACAAATTCTCTCGGACAGTAAGTCAGCACTGCAGGCGCTTGCCTCTAACCGCGTAATTTCACAACTGGTGCAGGATTGTAGGCAGGCTCTCAAATCCGCAACAACTCGAGTAAATGCAAAACTGACATGGGTCCATGGACACAGCGGTGTAGAGAGAAACGAAAGAGCGGATGAGCTAGCGAGAGCTGGATGAGCCGACCAAAACGCCACTAGAATAGACACAATTAAAGTGCCACTAGCAACGGTAAGAAGGGAACTAGACGAAATCCTCTGGAAAAAACGGCTTGGAATGACAGGAACGACTGCAGGATAAGCCGAGCTCTTTGACCCCCCCCTAATCAAATGAGGACAAAACAACTCCTAGGGAAAAACCGAAATGGCGTTAGAACATTGGTGGCAGTATTAATGGGCCATAATCTTCTAGGTCATATTCGCCAAACGAATAGGAATCCAAACGGATAACACCTGCCGAGCTTGTGACGAGGAGGAAGAAAGTACATAACACTTCCTCCTAGATTGCCCGAGTCTGGCCAACAAACGCCTTACTTGGCTGAGGTGTACTGGCGTAACAGAATTGGAACACTTGGTGATCACAGAACTGGAGGAACTCCTTGGCTTCTGTAGGACGACAGGATGGACCATCTGTAAACAATAGTACTACACATGGGGAGCTAAGGGCCGATTTCTGGCCTATGCTAATTTCCAGCAAGTGTACCCAAGTACAATAATAATAATAATAATAATAAAAAATACGGGGGCTTGCGACGCGACCAGCGGGATTCAAGGATATCGGAACTTAATATCGTTGCAAACGGTATCAAATTTTTTCACTATTGAGTTTTTATCAATGATCTGATTGAAATGACGAACGAATAAAGTACAGATAGTTAGGATCCGCGAAGAAAAAAACAAATATTCCAGTCCAACTATCGAAAACAATTGCCAAAGTCCAAAAAAAATCGAGACTGTAAGTTTTGTAACGATGCAAACTTCAGACACCAGGACTCAATTGCCAAATAAAAAACAAAATATTTACGAAAAAAATCGTGCAAAATCTTCAGTAATATTACAAACGAAAATGAGAGTTAGAGATAAAAGAAGTTTGCGACATTTTGCAATTTAAATTTAGTGCACTTACAGCTTCCTAAAATAAGTGGACAGGATTGCAGATCCATGGGAAAATTTCGTAATTCCATGGGACATGTAGCTTTGATGGTTAGCCTGCAATAAGAAGCGAACGCATGAAGCAATATATATTAGTATATGAATTTTTATCTACGCAATGAATCTTAAATTTGTTAACGCATAATTTTTAAGTAATGACATTACTTTTGATATCTAAATGAAAAATATTTGTTCCCAGCGAATCTATGTCTGAGCACTGAACTTATTTCGGAAATCGATGATAATTTCTGTATTTCTCCAACTATATTATATGTCAATACTTTCAAATCAAATCGTTTGCTCTTTCCTATTGATTTCCTCCATTGATTGCCGTAATTTGATAAGCTGCGAATATTCTCATAATATTTGCTAACAATACTCGCCGCTTAAATCCGATTTAAGTTCAATCTTTTATCCCTGGAATCCTGCTTAAGTTCTCATAAAATTTCAAAAATAGACTCATTGAAAATTTTAGGATCCTACGAATCACAATTTACGACCACGTCCAAAAGACTCAAAAAATTTACGATATAATGGCCGAATCATCTATGCCAGCAGCAACTCTATTGTGCGAACATCTTCAGCTCATCAAATTCAGCCTCCCCCAACCCTCCATTTTTCAATTAAATTAACTCACCTCATTGAGTAGAGTATATCGCCATCCTGACTAAGGCGCAGCAGTTTATTTGGGACTGTGATTGTGTGAATATGCGAATGTTTGCCATTATAGAAATAAGTATCTGGTCTCCATATTTTATCCAGCATCTGTTCGGAAAAGATAAAGGCACGTTGGGAGAATAGAACATTGAAAGGAGCAAATATACTAGGACAATTGTTGATCAAATTATTTCCCCTCAACAACGAAATTCAAATTAGGGAAACCAATTAGTTTGTTCGACATTTACCTTAATGCTCAGCGATAAACTTTTTATGGGTCCTTTGAAGCTAAGCCGTTTATCCCTCCAGTACTGTCGAAAATAGCAGTCCATGGAGTAGTCCATGTCTAACTCCGAGACAGGTCCCATACTGCGAATCAACATGTTTGTTTTGACTATGGTTGGAACGCCTGCATTCAAAAGTAAAGAATCATTTAGTATCCTGTGAACAATAACCTTATACATATAAAATTTCGTCCAGAGTATCAGCTGACGAAAAAGAATGCAGACACAACACTCGTGGTGTCAATAAACGTTATATTACACCAGGAGGATAAAATATCGAATCAGAGAAAAGCTAGGACTTACCTTTCCCGTGTGTTGGCAACTGCGATCGTTCATAGCTTTTAAGTAAATTTTCAAGGATGATTGAAATATTCTTACTCAGAACATCATTCGGAGTCGTACGCTTTCGCACTCGTATCCTTTCTGTTAAGGTTGCATTCATCTTGACATAGTCAGTGGGGAACTCCATTCCATATTCAGCTTCCGAAGAACTTCTCGTTGTAGTTCTGAAGGATTCGTATATTCTTGCAACAGGAATCATTATGGGCATTGAAGGTTTGCGAGATGGTAGTAGAGCTCTGGTAACAATGGGAGCAGTTCGTATGGGCTCATAAGAGTGGTTCAAATTACTGCAAAGTTGAAAAGAATTGATAAGACACAAGGATACATGTTCTATTCTAACAAAGACAAATTCGAGCAAATAAAATAAGTTAACGAATCTTTTTCTCTTTGCGCCCAGGTGTTCATTTTGCTCTCATATTACATCTCTCCTTGGGTAACAAATGTTTGAGCTTACATGATGAAATACGTGCTCAATTTCTAGCAGGAGACAGCTCCCTACTCACAAGCCAACCCTACATCGCAAAGTCGAAAAGTTTTGTTAATATGAACATGTTGTCCGTTAATAGGTTCCTCACATTCTTATAATTATATTGTTTTCGTACATCCTTCAATTATCATTGCGATTACATGTGAGTCTGGAGTCGCACATATGCCACTTGTATAATTGCCTGGTAATAATAAGAAGCCTTTTTATCAAGTTGATGATAATGTCCTTGGTAATATCACACGAAATGTGAAGTTATTTACCACACGAAGGATGTGTGAATGCATTTGAGTGCTGCTCAAGAGTATTCACAAACAATTTTGTGTTCAGTACTAGTTATAAACCTATCAAATTAAAAAAATAATATATATTCAGTCAAAAAAAGGAACCAGAATTCGTAATTTAAGTGAACCGTATTAATCGTCTTCCATGTTTTTTTCCCTGAGTTGCTAGCACTCCGTTTAATTTTGGTATGTCCACCGGCTGGCTGCAGTGCCTACAGGCTGATCTTTGTCTTGGCTGATCAAGCTGTAGGCTCTGCCTGCAGGCAGACAACAGTCAGTTGTCAACTCAACACGTGTCAGCACGCGTTGGAAACATCAATCCAGTTCACGTTTCAACCATGAAACACTTCGCACCGAAAGAATTTCTTGAAAATGAGAAAATTTCCGTTCTAATTTACTTCTCAGTTCTTTTAATTCGGGTAGGAAAAGGTCATAATTTCTTCTATATAGAGGAATTCCCTTGATTTAGTTCCGCGCTCCATTGTCTGCTGTCATTGATCGGAGTTCATTGTGCGGAGTTGGCTATGATTTTTGTAAATTTGGTTTAGCGGCTCGAAGATCATTCCCGAATGGGAGCTTAGCTGTTCGTTCATGATTCACCTTCAAACGTCCACAAATAATTGAATCATTGCAATCACCAAGAGAAACCGTGTGGTGCGGTATATACACAGAAAGATTCATTGGGTCATACATTTTTGACCAAGAAAATGATGAGATAGTGCCTGAGAATGGAACTTGATACCATTCAATGATGATTGAACCCAGCCTTGGGGTCAGAACCTATGTTCTATCTCATGACGGTCCCAAGCCCGTGTAAGTGGGGAGGGGATATGGTGGGGGTACTTGTTGTCCTAGGAAGCTGAAATGAAACCATCTAAGGAAACTGAAAGGCGGAAACTGAGACATTGTCTTTGTTGAGTCTTTGGTGGAGTGCAATTGTTGAAATGATGAAATGACGACTGACGGATTGTAGAACGAATTAACTGTTGTATATGTCTAAGTTGATTTATCCTGAAACCGCAGTAGTAATGAGGGATGAGGTGAGTGGGTTGTGAAGGATGAAGGAGGCAGTTGGAAGGAGTCTGATGAAATGAGTACCGAAAACGTCACCAATAGGATTTTTGCCCCTGCGCATGATGTACAGAGGGAAAATTTCACAACGTGATCGCTGTATGTTGCATTGTTGCATGGTGGAGGAGTTGTAGGTGAGTTGTACCGATGAACCGATGGACTGACGACTAGAAGGTAACTGACGTATGAAGAGTCGAAGTTGTCAATTTTGCTGAAGAGAGGACGGTCTGAAGTTAGTACTGTTGACGCCAAATGGGATTCTAATGGTTGGAATCAATGGACTGAATGAAGACTAAGGACTGGACTTGACGAGAAAGATGAAGTGGTTGAAAAACAGACGGACTGAATGTTGACTGAAATGATGAAAAAGACGTTGGTAATGCTGAGGATGATGAATAAGATGAGAACGAAGATGCAATAATTAGATGATCCTGGTGTGAAAGATGATCAAGAAGATCATAAAAATGATGAAAAAGAAGAAAATAATTATGAACATGTTGCAAGAGAAGACTTTGGAGAGGTGAAGGTATAAGATGGTGAAGATGATGTGACGGATTTGTTGTTAAGCGAAGTCAAAGTGCTGTAAAATGTGTTGGCCAGTGGAGTGAATCATTGCAGACGAACTGTAGCATCTAAAATTACTAAATGTGACGAACTAAATGTCGTATTAGATGTAGACGAAGTGGAGTTATATGTATTTAGCAGTTAGAAAAGCCGGCATTGCCGCATCAACTTGTTGATGACATTGCGCCCATGACAGGTTACTGTCAGCCCCTTACAAGGTGAGGAGCCTATCCTTGGCGGAAACGTGGTGATTCTTGTTCGAAGGCTAGAGAGTGGAGTGAGCATTCACCAGTTGGGTTCGGGAATCCAGGCTGCATAAATACATTTGAGGACCTAGGACTGAAACTTGTTTTAGACCTTAGGGGTGGTGGTTGACACATTGTTTCAACCCCGTCTATGGAGACCATGAAATTAAGCCATATAGGCCGGTATATACCATGATATGTGATTTTTAGCAAAGAAACTAACTGAAAATGCTATGACAAGCTTCAGGATCCAACAAAATAAAACTAGATGCGGCACTGCTAGGTAAAGTAAGTGATTACGAGTGATCAGCTAGACTTTTTCTTGTGGAGTCATTTGAACTATCAGGTTCATGTCAACAAAGCTAATTCTAATGTAATCCACGAAATGTCTAATTTACCCCCAAAACACCCATAAACTGAAGTAAAATGCGGGAAAAAGGTTCGACATGTGCATTGCTGCTCGTGAAGGACCATGCCAGATTTTACTTTCAGGTATGCAGTCACAGTCATTTTTGAGAACCAATGAGATTTATAATGACATAAATTTGAGGATGAATGATATCGACTGATCTTGATTGAACTTTGAAAGCCTTGATTGATCTTGGTTTCTCCTCGAGTGCCTTTAAAGGAACTTGATTTGGCTTTAATATATCTTGAGTGACAGACTTTAAGTTACCTTAATTTTTTACTGGCTGATTTTGGTTTGCTGTTGAAATCCCCTTAGATTACTTTATTTGACGTTAAGTGGCATTGATTGACCCTCAGTGATAATATTATCGCATTCGCGAAATGTCATGAAGAGGTGGAAATTCGTTAATGCCAATAAGGATTGGTTATTTCTTGGCAATCACGAAGAACAATGTAGTAGATTTGCCCAATCAAAGCAACTGAGAGCACGACCTATTCCAAGAAGAGTATTTATATTTTATTTTTTCCCGGAAAATCAAAAAATTGACAATTTAACGTTCACAACTCTGGCAATTTATTGACATTTTTTCTCAAAAAATCGAATCTGTATCACCGTTAAGAGTTTTGTCAATCAGCAAAAAACAAATAATATTACATTTGCAACTGTCTTACATTGGTTTTAAAAACTGGTTTACCGTTATAATTCCGAATCTAACTCTCGTCGAGTTTGAAACTACGAGGATGGGGTGGAAAGTTTCCGACCTAATAATGACACAAGACATTTTTCCTCAATTTTTTTTTATTTTGTAGCAATTCATTATTTTTATCTTAAGTTTTTCTGATCGTTGGAGTTAGTACATGCATTTGATAATTTACCCTTTATTTTGTTTGACTGAGTGTCTATCTTCCAGTTTCATTAGTTGGGAGCAAAGACTTCTTTCTCGGTTCAGTTCCCCGGACTTGATTCGGGAGAATAAGCAGGTTATTAGGAATTGCTTGAATGATTTCCTCTTTTAGAACCCACAGACACTACGTTGCAGCCTAATGCCAGTTTGTTCGGCAGGATGGCCATCTAAGGCTTCCTTATATGAGGTTCCTTAGAGGTCCTTCGTGAGTGGTCATGGTCGAACCACATTTTTTCATGTGGTTCGACCGCTGGGAATAGACTGTAAGAAAGATTGTTTAACGACTTGTTGGCGCCTCTTCAGCATCTTCATTCGAACCACCCTCCCTCTCGATTGACGTTTGGAATTGATGAAGTGGGTGATGAAGAAATTCTTTGAGCTTTGCGCTTTTTTCTCCTTATTAACGAGAAAAGGAGAATTTTCAATTTCAATTTCAAAACTATTTTATTTATATTTCTCTGTGTTTATAATTTGACAATTTGGTTTGGAGATCTGAAATTAATTCATTGCAACCTTAATTCTATAAAATTTAGCATAGCTTGTGTGTATTTTTTCTTCATTGAGTGTTATTAAATTTAAATTTGAAGGATTAAATTTGAAAATTTGAAAACAATAAACTAAAAAAACCTTCCTTCACTTTACAACTACTCTAGCTTAACTTAAAATACCTTATATCTAACCACATAAGCTTAAGATTAAATAAGCTAACGACTAAGAAAGCATGATTGCTATAGTGCGCTAATATTTAGAAATGCCAAAATCAATAGATTGGGGGAGTAGATAGCCCTGGTCAACATTTTGCTTCGTCTTTTAAATGCGAGTTGTTCAATACTTTGTGTTCCAGCAAGTTTATGTAGCTTTTCAGTGTAGAAATAGAAGGTTTTGTTGAGAGCCATTTTCAGGCATCGATTTTGCGAAACTTGAAGTTAAGCTTTAAGGTATTTTGCACATGAGCTCCAAGCAGGAGCTCCATACAACATAATGAACATAATCACCATTTTGTCGATAAGGATCTTGTTGCTTGGGTTGAGCAGTGATTTGCGGTTCATCAGAGGATAAAGTGCTAATATTGCCTTGGATACATTAGTCATAGTCGATTTAACATGGCTTTTGAATGTCAGCTTTTTGTCAGAAGTAAGCCCAATGTATGAAATTTCATTTGACCATACTATTTCCTGACCTAAGAAATTGATGTTCCGGTTAGGAAGAAGGTTCAGTTTTCTTTTGTGCGTAAAGAACATAGCTTTGGTTTTGGAGATATTGACTTTAATTTTCCACCGATGGTAGTATTGGTACATTTCTTCAAGCAATGATTCTAAGCTTTTAATTATTTTATTGGGGTCTATTCAAGATGTATAAAAACACGTGTCGTCCGCAAAGGTAGCTAGTTTGCATGTAGCCAGGACAGGCATGTCCGAGGTATGTATGTTGAAAAGTAGTGGGCTTATACATGAGCCTTGGGAAATTCCTGCAGGTATACTATGAGAGTGGGATAGGATGTCCCGAATTTTAACGGAATATTTCCGGTCTTTTAAGAATGAGCTGATTATGTTAACTAAGTATGGAGGGAAATTAAGTTGAACCAACTTGTAGAGGAGGCCATTATGCCATACTGTATCAAATGCCTTTTCGATATCAAGTGATATCATTCCTGTAGACTCCTTTTCTTTCAAGGCATGTATAATGTCCTGGGTGACATGGTATAATTGTTGCTCGGTTGAATGCCCATGTCTAAAACCGAATTGAAAATTAGGGAGAATTTCACTATTTTCAACAAATTTGTTGTCTAGAATTAATTTTTCCAGCAGTTTGCCGAGTGTCGGTAAGAGGCTTATTGGCCTATAGTTGTTTGGGAGGTGACGTTCCTTATTTGATTTCGGGATCGAAATAACTATAGCATTCTTCCATGTAGAGCGGAAGTAGCCAATGTTGAGGCAGGCATTAAAGATGTAGTGTAGTAGGATAACCGCTTTTCTGGGGAGATTCTTCAGAACTATATTCGGTATCTTATCATGGCCTGGTGATTTATTGTTTTTTAATTTATTGATAGTTTTAAATACTTCCCCTGGCTTGATCCGATCGTTCATGGGAACAGACGCAGTTGATGGGACTGTGTCTAGAGCTCGCATCACCATCAGCTCAGTGGGCTGGTTTTTCATATGTTGGGTGACGTTGTGATGTTTAAGAAATGTTTCAGCAAGGCGCTCTGCTTTGCCTTTTTTTTTTTTTTTGTTTGGGAGGTGAAGGCTATTTACGCCCTGTGTGTCGGACTCCCCCGCTACCGGACTACCGACTAAACACCTCCCCTGTCACACCGAGAACCTACCCTGGAACTGTTTGTCACATTACTTCGGACTAGGCCTCATTAATCATCGCTTAGCGATGTCTTCAGGCTAAGGGAAATCTCTCTTCACGGATGGATAGGAAGGAATTGCAATTAGTAACTATAATATTGCGTTACAGAGATGTTCCCTCCCTCGCCAAGCGATCCATTATGTCCTTCTTTATAATGAGTACTGTCCGTACGTAATGCGACACACAGTTCCAATTGCCCTTTAATTTCATCATTTTTCCCGTTAAATTTTCTGGGGAAATTACGCCAATTTTCTCCGAGAGATGCGAACGGAGTCTTGTAAATCTATTACACGTAAAGAACGTATGGCAGGCGTCATCCGTCATCCCCGGGCAGAACACGCAAGTTGGGGATGGTATCTTTCCCATCTTATACAGGTAAGACTGAAAATACCCGTGACCACTGAATAGTTGCGTCAGATAATAATCAGTCTCACCATGCATTCTGTAGAACCACGGCCCCAAGTCACTTATCAGCCGTGCGGTCCATCTGCCTCTCGTTTCGTTTTCCGATGTTTGCTGTCATAAGGTTAGGGTTCTTCTCCGTTCCTCTCGGCTGACGGTTTCTCTCGCCGACTCTCCCCTACGTGAGTATTCACGTTTCCGTTCGTCTGCAAGTAACTTAATAGGAACCAACCTCGAGATTACCAGCACTGCAGGTTCAGAGACAGTGCGGTATGCAGCGACTATCCCCAAAGCTCCTTGCCTCTGCACCTGTGCCAGACGCCTTTGGTACGTCTCTTTACTAAGAGCGTCAGCCCAAACCTCGGAGCCATACAAGAGCACTGACTCCATTGCACTCATCAGTAGACGTCTTTTGCTCGAGCTTGGCCCCTGAGTGTTGGCCATAATGCGGTTTAGCGCCGATACCCGCGCGGAGGCCTTATCTGCTGACGCTCGAACCTGCTCGAAAAAACTCATCTTCGAATCAATCATCAAGCCAAGGTATCTGATTGATTCTTTTGACTCGATGATCATTCCCCCTACACGAACCGGCATAACACGAGGGATTCGCTTCTTTGTGAGGACGACAACCTCGGTCTTTTCCAGCGCTAGGCTAAGCCCACGGTCTGTCATCCACTCGCTCACTCGGCGTATTACCGCATCCAGTTTGAGCTGCGTCTGTCCGACAGTATGTCCGGCGACTAGTACGGCTACGTCATCTGCGTAGCCAACCAGGCGCGACTCCCCCGGTAACTGCAGTCTTAAAAACTCATCGTACAAGACATTCCAGAGGTCCGGGCCCAGAACGGAACCTTGCGCGACCCCTGATGTCAAATCAATTCTTCGCCGGCCTCCCAACGAATCATAGATGAGTTTCCGATTTTTGAGGTAGTCTTTCAATATCCGCATCAGGTACCTCGGCACCCTGAAATATTCCAGAGCACCAAGAATATCTGTCCATCTAGCAGAATTGAAGGCATTTCTCACATCTAGAGTTATGAGCAATACTATTCGTCTCGAATAATGATTGTGGGCTTCTGCCTGCTGGACCGCGCTCACTACCTCTGCTATTGCACCAATTGTGGATCGACCAGCCCTGAAGCAGTACTGCCGAGGAGACAGATCCCCGGCATTTCGAATGGCTTCTCCAAGTCTTTCTCTAATGAGCCCCTCGAGTGCCTTCCCAGCGGCATTCAGCATACATAGGGTCCGATATGTAGGTGGTTGCTCCGCGTTCCCCTTCCCCTTATGGATCAGCACGAGCCTCACCTCTTTCCAGCAATTTGGAAACACGCCCCACCGCAAACAGGCATTGAAAGTGGTGAGCAGCTTTTCAGGACAAAGTTGATGTGCAAGCTGTATCACTTCCGCTGGTATACCGTCTGGTCCTGGGGCCTTTTTTGATTTTAAAGCTTTTACCGCATCATCCAGTTCGATGGCGGTAAAAAGTGGGCATTCTCCGATACATTCAACGTCTGCATCATCGGGACGAATAGGATGCATAGGGAAGAGCGCTCTAACAATGTGGTCCATTTTTTCCGTTTCAAGGACACAGGGCCTCCTTGCAGCTCCTAGTTTCCGCATGGCAAGCTTGTAACCCAGCCCCCACGGGTCTCTGTTGATGTCCACAACTAGGTTGTGCTAGCAGCGAGCCTTACTTTCGTTAATTAACCTACGGAGAACTTTTCTAGCCGACCTGTATGCCAGCGTTCGGGAGTGTGACTCGTCTCGATTTCTTAAACGTTGAGATTCGCGGCGGAGTTTGTGACATTCTCTCCACTTTTCGGCGATTTCTGCCGACCACCAGTATACAGCAGGCTTATTGTGTCGAGGCCGTCGCCTGGGCATAGAGCAGTCGCACGCATTCTTGATGAGCCTCATGGTGGAGTTCACCATGTTTTCAGCTGAGGCTCCTCCCGTTACCGTCATAGTTTCACCTCTCATAAGAGCTGCGGTGAACGCGTCGACATCTATTTTAGATATATTCCAACCTACAGTTGAGGGTTGGGTTGCTACGCGTCGAGTAGCACAGTCGCCAATTGCGAAAGCAATGTACTGATGATCGCTCGCCGAGTAGTCCTCCAGCACTCTCCATCTGTGCATCCTAGGCACTAAGGACTCCGCAGCAATTGTCACATCCGGTATAGTTCCCAAGCAGCCTCTCCGTCGAAAAGTTGGTGTGTTCCCAACGTTCATGATGACAAGTTGCCTCCTAGCCGCCATTTCTAGGATTCTTTTTCCTCTCGAGTCTGGAAGAGGCATTCCCCATTCTATCGGCTTGGCGTTAAAGTCACCACCAACAAGGATTCGGCCTTCCGTGCTCGAGACAGCTTCCTCCAGTTCATCGAACCTGCTCTGAAAACATGAAATTGACTCATTCGGCGGGAAATAGACGCTTATGAATGTCAAATCGGCGTACCCAATGAGCACGAAGCCATTTCCGCTGGAGCAAGTCCGAGCTGTGGGTAGAGCCCTATCACGTACCCAGATGGCGGCGGTGCCGGATTGATCACAATACCATCCAGCTTCCTCTTTGTAGTGGTGTTGCTCAGATATCAGCAACAACTCGACTTTTTTCTCTCTTGCAACCTGGTCTAGTAAATCTTGTGCGGTTGAGCAACGGTGTACGTTGATTTGCAGGACTTGGATCATGTCTTTGCTCTTTTCTTGCTTAGTGCCTCTTTGAACTCCTGGCACCTACCACTTCCTGAAATGTGAGTCAGATCTTCAGACTTCCATCCCTTATCTTGGCACAAGATACAACTGGGTTCGTTTGGGCAGTCTTTCGCCTTATGACCGGAAGTGCCACACCTGTAGCACAGTTTGCTTCGATCTGGCCCCTTGCAGTTCAAGGAGATGTGTCCGAAGTTAAGGCACTTGTAGCATCGAGTTAGGGCTACTCTCCGACGTATCCTGCACACAACCCAGCCGATTTTAATTTTCTCCTTGGTCAGGAGTTGCCCAGCGTCTTTCTCTGGGATGTCTATTATTGCCGCCCTTTGTCCTCTAGGGTTGGTAGGCGTTAGCCTTACCCTAAAGCTCTCTGCCGTAGGAAGAATTGACCTAATTGAATCTTCTACTTCTTTGGCCTCCGCAATGCAGTCAAGGTCTCTTATTTCCAAAGACGCCATTGGCTGCAAAGTCGAGATAACAGCTTTAGAGCCCAGGAGGTCCTTGACAGCGCTCTCGAACCGTCCCTTGTCGGTGGATTCCGCTCTGAGTTCTATGAGGAGACCGCCTGTTCTGGTCGCTCTTACTGTTCGTATACAGACACCGTTTTTTCGGGTTCCACATTTTGCCTGATTTCCTTGAGGACCTCGGCGTAAGTTCTCCCATCTGCAGGTTTGATCAGTAAAGCATCCCTGCGCTGCTTGTTCCTGGTCTTTTTTGGCATTGCGCTGTGTTTCGTGCCTTCTTGCTTTTCGGGCGCCTGTTTGGAATCTTTTGTTCTCGCTTGGTGTATCTTCTTAGCAGCCTTCTGTTGCGATTTAGAGCGCACCAATTGAAAGCCATCATTTTTCTCCTCCCCTTGACTGTTGTCTCCTGTCTTGACTGTTATCGGCCCCTTCGCCCTTTTCCTATGGTCAGGTTTAAGTGGGCTACATGCCGCCCTTTTGCCTTTTACGAGAGGAGTAGTATTTTCGGTGAAGGGAGTTTCATTTTCTGGAACTTTCTTAAGCTCTTTCAATTCACTCTCCGCCCGTAGCCACCTGCGGCGATAGTGCTGGATCCTATCAACGAGGGCCTCCAATTCGTCAATCCCATTTTTGATGCCTTGCTTTGCCTTGATTTGAAAATTCTTTTACACCATTGCTTCCCTCAAGCGGTGGGGGATCAAGAAATAGATTTCTTTTGAATATTTTATTTATTCGCCAAATTTTTCGAGAATTGTATTCCAGTTGACCGAGCATGGAATTCCAATTCTGATTTCGAAATTTGACGATTTTGGTACGAATAGCAGTTGTTAATCTATTGATTCCCACTTTCATTTCAACAATTTCTCATACGGATAAGTTGGTACGTTTCAGCATCCAGTTTCAGAACTTTGTAATCAGGATTCTTATTGGGTGTGCAGCGATGGATTGCTTTCCACATAGAATCATTAAAATTCTCGGTTTGCTTACCAATCTGGGAGTTTGTTCTCATCAAATCTGGAATATTTCGAGTTACCTTAATGTTATCAATTATGAGCTTTCGAAACATTGCCCAATTTTTGGCTTAGTATGAAAATTTTTTTTGTGTTATCGTTTGTTTTAATTGAAAAAGTTACGGGCAAATGTGGTGAGGACAGGGCTTCGAGAACTGAAAATTCTGAAGGATGACATCGAACATCACTTAGAAAAACGTCTAATATTGAACCAGAAACCCTTTTTAAGAATAAAATATTGGGTCGCCTGGTGAGTGCAAGAAGATGTCAGTTTTAGATATTATGTTGTGTAGATCTCTACCAAGCTTGTTTGACCGAGGGCAGTTCCACTGTTGGTGTTAAGTCACCACAAAGTAAATACCCTTGGTTATTTTTAGCAAATCTTTTGAGATCTCTCTGAAAGCTAAGTATCTTTTCAGGATTGATTTTACTTCCTAGGAAATATACAGAGTAGATTTTAATATTGATCGCTTCAATCATTACCCCAGCATTGTCAATTGACGAGGACTCAAAAGAAGGTCCTTGATGATATTTTAAAGACTTACTAATGGCCAAGGCTACACAGCCGCCAATTTTTCCTACTCGGTGATTTCTGTATATTTTATATAATGGGTGTGTAAGCTTGTCATGTGATCTTAGCCACGTTTCATTTATAGCAAATACATCTATTTTGTTCTTAATAGCGAAATCGAAAGCTTCAATGTTTTTATTTTTAACACTTTGTGCATTCCAAAATAATATTTTTAGAACATTATTCATAAATAGCTTAACTATAACATTATACTGGTCTGCTTTTGTTCTGCACATCACCAGATTATGTATCAGCTCTTGTGATATTTGAATGAGTGCTTCTGGCGAGGAAAGATTATTAGGATCACTACTCTCAAAATTTGATGAGTTTGGTTGTAGTCTAGGTTTGAATATAGAACTATAACCGTTGGAGTTGGTAGGAGCTTTTCTGTTAAGTTGTGTGATCGTTGTACTTGCTGCTGCTCTTGGTGAGCTTGGAAAGTTAACGTCGATGTTATCTGAAATATAATATTTTCGAACAGTTTGGTTTGGTTTTGTTGACATTTCCCCGATTCGACAGCTTTTGTTTAATCTCCATATAATCTTTCCTGCTTTTGCAATTGGTTGAGTTAGAGTAATGAGGACCGCCACAATTGCTGCACTTAACTTTGTCTGTATCTTTCTCCGTAAGCATACAGACTGAATAGTTGTGGTCACCACCACAGGTGGAACATCTTGCTGGTAGGTAGCAATGACTTGAGCCGTGGCCATAACGTTGACAGTTACGACATTGTGTTGGTCCATTATTTCTCCTTGAATGATAGTTCCAGTTTACGACTGTTTGAGATATAGTTTTTATTTTACGTAGTTCATTTAATTTCAATCGTCTCTGTACATACATCAAATAGTATACACAGCCACGATGTTGTATTTTCGGGTTGAACTTTTTAATGTCGGTGACGTCTATGTTGTGCTCTGATGTAAGAATCTTGCGCAGTTCTTCCAAGAACTTGGCTTGCTTTATTATGTCTTGGCTCACCTGGACTCTTCCATTAGGATGGTTGGGCTTTGGTTTCGATATCATGATCATATACCCATGATTCGTCACCAGTTATGACCCTTTTGAGAAAATCAGGATCAACATTGACGTCTGTCAACAGCTCATAAGCGATGCTAGTGCGACGATCGTTTCGATCAAAATTTAGCAGTTTCGGAACAAACTTCGCTGACACACGTCTCATGCCCAAAATGTTCGCAGAAATTTCATGGCACGAGCCAACCGATACGCTAACATTCTCAACAAGTTCTTCGATAGTGTTTTGACATTTTTCCAAAACAATTTTCTTCACTGCTTGAACCCATTCATGTGTAATTGACCTGCTTGAGCGTCCAGAGCGAGGCTCGTCTTTGACATCCTCGCGGCCATCTTACAAGAGTTTGTGCCATTTATAAACATTTTTTACTCGGAACAGTTTCACCCTAAGCCACTGTCAACATTTCAAGTGTTATGGAGCACTAAATTTCATTTTGTACCCAAAATTTGATGGAATGAAATGTCAAAATGGCAAAGGTTTGCTCACTGTTTTCTTCGAATGCCGTGGCGCAGTTCCTCAGGAGTTCTTACAATACGGTCGTACGGTCAATAAAGAGTATTATCTTGAAGTTATGCGCCACTTACGAGAAGCAATACGAAGAAAACGTCCAGAGTTGTGGAAAAACAATTCATGGGCGTGTGCATCATAATAATGACCCTGCTCACTTATCATTGCTTTTGAAAGATTTTTTGGCCAAAAATAATACCACAATCATGCCTCAGCCACTATATTCACCGGATTTCACCCAATGTGACTTTTTCTTGTTCCCAAAACTAAAGAGACCTATGAAAGGACGGAGATTTGCAACGATTTAGGCGATAAAGACTACGTCGCTGAAAGAGCTCAAGATTATACCGAAAAGTGCTTATATGTGAATAGGAAGATAGGAAAATGTGCTGATATAAGTTTATTGTATCTGAATGGGACTACTTCGAAGCGTAAAACATAAATATTGACAAATAAATACAAAAAAAATCCTAAAATTACAATACACTTTACTTTTTAAACACACCTCGTATATCTGTCAATATTGAAACAAAGCATAACATTTTGGAAAGGAAAATCAACAAATAAAGGAAAGCATTAAATCTATATCAGATAAATGCTATTGTCGAATTTAAAACAATACACGCTCTGTATATCAAGAAGCAGGTACATCCCAGGATATTTGAGGTAAATCTGATCAAGAAAACTTCCGTCCTTATCGGAATTTGTCATTTCTTCATGGACTCAATATACGCTGAAATTAAGTTTTACGCTCAAGATGTACATCTGATAAGAAACCAAATTTTCTAACTAGTATCAACTACTGAAGGGGCACTCCTGGATTGGGCATTATCAATCGAACCCAGATATTAAGCAAGTCCAAACCACCCTCACACTTTTATATGCTTTGTTCCCAACTGTATTGAATGGACGGAAATTGAAATTATCATTGTGTTTAAATTTCACACAGACTCTACCCACTCACCCGTAAGTTGTGGTCATATTGTCCAATTCCCATCCAGCATCTCTTCCTGTCACTTTTACATCCTTCTTCTCGAATTGTTGTTGAATCGTTGGCACTTCATAAGATTCATTGACAATAGTAACTAGCAGAAAAGCTCTGAAAGTGGAAATTGCCATCAATTATAATCAATTCGTTGCGGCAATGATAGAAAATATAACGATTTTCAGGACTCTGTGAAAGATAGGAAACAAATTAATACAAATTTATCCTTTCATAGCTACTATAAATCTCCATTTATGGTGCTGTAGTCGAGCAAGTTAAACACTACATTAATACGTAAGTAGGCATTTAGGAGTCATTTCAGGTCCAATTCCAAGATGGGATTATGCTGTCAACGTTCAAAGTAAAGAGCAACTAATAATTGGATTATGATTTCCAACGACTGGAGAAGGGAAAATGAACTTGTTTTCTTAATCTTACGATAAACTTTTCTTCCTTCTTTGTACATATATTTCGAATATGATTCCACATGGCCAATGAGTTCTTCAATCGATTAAAAGGATAAATTTACATTGAACTCAAGTTTACACTGAATTATCGATTCCACGAATATCATTAAAGTCGTCAAGCGGTTAGAGCCAAAAATGCTGAATTAATATTATACTAATAATTGTGAACTACGAGTATTCTGAAAACTATAAAAAAAATGTTTGCGCAAAAACCGAATGGTTTCCATTTTAAATATTGTTTATGCCAAAAGCAGAAAGCATTGCGACGCAGCTCACAAAATCCTCTTGAATGAAGACCCAGATACAAAACTGCGTGACTGCGACGCGTAATCGCAATGCGTTTCTCGCTCATCGACGCGCAACGCATTCAATCATTCAACACATTACAATGCACGCGATGCGAGGAAGAATAATGTTCATATGACAAATGTCAAATTGGTGACGTTTTAAATGAAATTTGCTTGCGATTATTTTTGATTTTTGAAAAGTTTTGAATTTGGAATTTTCCTTCGTTTGGCAAATAATAGCTTCAACAAGGATGCATGAAATTTTCATTCAAAATTCATTCGAATAACCCTAATACATACAAAGTAATTTGAAAAGTTCGAATTTCAAATTTCATTTAAACGCCATAAAGCATCTGACAAACGTCAACGCATCTCGTTGCGAGGATTTTTCGATTTTCCACCTCGCATCGACGCATCGCAATCATTGTACGATGTCGTATACAAATGCATGTTACGAAAACGGGTTGACATTTGCCGCGAGACTCTCGTCGCGCTCTCGCATCGTAGTCTCGCAGTATTGTATTTCAGCCTTGAAGGGAAAACAGGCCACCCCACCTATCCTCTATGTTGCTAGCATGGACTCGCCTTGCAGAACTAACTGCTTGAGACCTGACATAACGTGATGGTTATGTTCTCCTGCGTACATCTGCCATACGCATAATACCCAAGAGATTTACGTAGTAAATCCATAATCATCTGTTGAATTATTTAGTGATCATGTGTCTTTCGGTGATAAATAGCTTGATAAGTTTTGGGAACTGAAAACTCGGTGGAACATTTTCTTAAAAAACTTGATATTGGGCTATTGCCTTGCAAAGTACAACAGCATGTTATAAATTAATTGATTGTGCTCCCATGTCCTAGGCAAAGTACATAGGTGGACTTTTTGTGCGCCTTATGTTGTTGCAGCTTTGACAGATGGCGGAGTGGAGGCAGACATGATTATACATCTGACTGATCGCTATAAGAAATAGACAAAACAACGCTAACGTTCAAGAGAGTTGGATCCATATCAATCTTGAGTCAAAAATAAATGATTTAATGTTACCCGCATGCATCGAAAGAAATACACAGCATGGAAATGACACCAATTTTATGGCCAATATATTGATGACAACATATTTACTTATATGGTTGACTGTATCAATAGAACACATGTTTTAGAAACCGGCATATCTATGGCGCTTTCAATAAAGAAGCTCAAAGTTAAAGTATATTGGAACTACCATGGTCATGTCCGCATTACTGTATCCGCTGATATAAACGTATTGGTCCGAAAAATAGAGGGTACCAAAAAAAGCAATGGCCATGATCCGAAATAGATTTTTTTCATAAGATTGATGCTGACATGTGTCTTTGATCCTGAAGTCATAGAAAAACAAAATCTTCAAAAAATATGTTAAATCCAGCCTCTATCTGAACGCGTCCTAGCTGGATGTCAAGAACAAAATCGTCCAAGGGAAATGAGTATTGATGAGATGACCATTCCTTTTACTGAACAGTGTCACATGCGACAGTACTGTCCCGACAAACTAAATCCAGTCGGCCTAAAAGTTTTTGTCTTAGCCTCATTAAAAGGTGTGGTATGCGACATGGCAATTTATCAAAGATACACAACATTTCCTCATTTAATCAACTGAGGATATAATTTAGGAGAGGCTTTGGTTCCTGGTCATTTACTACCTCTTTTTGACCCGTTTTTCACGGCTCCAAAACTTTGCAACAAACTAAAGGTTTCCACGGTAACGGAACTATTGTGAAGAAAAGAATTCCGAAAAACTTCGAATAAACCGAAAAAAAATGTTTAAAAAGTAAGCAAGAGGTAGCTGCGAAGTCAATCTCGCAGATCGGATGCTTTCGGGTTGTCACTCCCGCAATCGTGCGAAAAAGTGGACTATTCGCGTTATCTCTCACCTTCTGGATTCGTATATACTGTTTTACAAATTTTCATGAAGACCCCAAAAAAATTATCATATCTCTAAACATATGTATCTCTCATTTTGAATTTCTTTGAATTTGCAAAGAAGTTTAAATTTTGATGATAATGTTTAAGGAATGTTTTGAAAAGTGAGATCTTTTAATTATGAGATCTTTTTAATAATGAGATCGGTTAGTAACACTCATTCCTCTTGACTCCTTGAGATGTCTTTCTGAGGAGAATTGGTAAATTTAAAGCAGGTGAAGAACGGAAAAATATTTTCATATTCTCTAACACAATGACGAATACCTTCCGTCAAAAAAGTACCGGGAATTTGTTATTTAAAACGCCCGCGCTGAATGGACTTTGAAATTTTTTCTTAGGTTGGTAGAACTGTCATTCATTATTATGCCACACTCGAACGCGATCTGTCAACCATTTTGTTTACAGTAGCTGGTTAAGTCGGTCAACGTCGTTAGTGCGTACCGATTTTTAACATGAACAAAATTATTGAACAGTTTGTCTTAAATTTTGTGTTGCAAACGAAATTTCTTGTGCTGATGCATTGAAAATGTTGGAAAGGCTTATGGTGATTTAATTTTATCCAAAACCCGCACATATGAGTGGTACAAAGCGTTCAAAGATGGCCGTGAAATCGTTGAAGACATACCTCGTTCTGGACGGCATTCGACCTCTATTACCGAAATTAACGTCGATGAAGCAAAGGAAATTTTGGTTGGAAATCGTCATGCCAGCTTCAGAGAGATAGCCACAATCCTCAACATCTCTCATGAGCCTGTTCGTACCATTTCGATTGATCATTTGGACACGAGGCGCGTCGCTGCACGGCTTTTTGGACATCTTTAAATGCTTGAGTTCCGACCCAACATTCATGGAGCAGATCATAACTAGTGAAAAGACATGGGTGTATAAATTTGACAATCTCACCAGTCAACAGGCTTCCAAATGGTGCGCTAAAATTGAGTCGAAACCGAAAAAAGCACGTCAAAATCAGTCAAAAATCAAGGTTATGTTCTTTGTTTTCTTCGATATTCGTGGCCTGGTTTACCATGAGTTCATTCCACAGCGTCATATGGTGAATAATGAGTTTATTTGGCGCCGTCGCCAGCGCAAGGCACAATTGTGAACGAATACAATACAACACCATTGGTAAACCTCAGTTTTCACCTGATTTAGCTTCGTGCAACTTTTTTCTGTTCCCGAAATTAAAATTGCCCCTCCGTGGAAGACGTTTCGAGTCCATTGAAGCTATCAACCAGATTTCGGCGCGTGAATTTAAGGCCATCCCAGGAAGTGCTTATAAAAAATGTTTTGAAGAATGGAAAAAACGATGACATATGTGTATAGCCTCTAACGGGGAATACTTTGAAGTTGACAAAATAAATTTTGATGATTAAATGTAATATTTGTGTTTTATTTAATAATTCCCGGAACTTTTTTGACAGAAGGTATATTAATTACATGCTATTACGCTATATTAGTCTAATATTTTTTTTTTTTGAATTTCCTTTTTTTTGCCAATTGAAATTTCAAAAAAGGAAATCTAGAACTGGGAAAGATGTTATTAAATCTCCGAACACTATCCCGTGAGACTCCTCTTCTGGACCCAGAAGAGACGTTGCGCACATTTCTTAATGGTAAAGTGTAAGAAATATCAGCTTAAAAATAGAAAAGTGTCTGGATAATGATCTGATAAGAGTTATCTGATAAGAGTTAAGAAATGACATAAGCCAATTACGCGTGATCCTTGAACTTGTAATTTACGGATCATTCCTAAGTTGACTCTGACACCTTCCAGTAAAGCAGAATTTGATTACACAAGCACGCCCACGTTTCAAATGTATAGATCTCAAAGACATTGCACTTAAGTCCTATTTAACACAACTCTTGACTGTATACTGAAGCACCAATCCTATTATTGTGTAACAGTCCTCGAGTATCACGACAAATTGCATCCTAAGAACTCTACAGTGCCACAAGTTAATTAAATCCTGTTTGTGTTCGTTTACTTGCAAGTAATTCAAGTGTCAATTCATTTTATTTCAAATTCTTCTTCTATTATTGGCAAACATTTGCTTGGCCATCGAATGCCATCGCTATCCTTCCTGATTCTTGACATAGGAACATATAATCATATATTATTTTTTTATTTCATCTGTAACCAATTCGCTACACAATTAATTCAAGATCTCCGCAACAAAAGCAACATCTCGTGCTGTGCAATATATCCTGGACCGCAAGGATGTTCGAAATAGATTTCGATACTATTACAGATTTGGAACGAACTTATTCTACATACGTTGCAAACTGATAGAGGAAGACGTCCTTAGGTACCGGTGAAACCTGCAGCGATATTGAGCGTTTTTCACGTTTCACACGTAACCACTCTCCAGCTGTGATAGCTCTTCGCCACTAAAAGAAAAGGAAAAATCATGAAAAACTATTTTCCAGTCCATGTCACGTTTGTATTACTGGAAGGCATTCAGCATCCTTCTATACCTCGTTACATGATACGTCGTCAACATTACCGGATTGAATACCAGTTCCGCTCGCTGAAGCACTTGTAGTCAAGTCTTTCTTGCTGCTCGTTTGCAAACACTCGCTTTCATTTTGCAGGACAAAAAGGTCCGTGCAGGCCCTCTGGTGTAGTGTGCTAGTTGGTAAGCAAGGTTGCTTCGCTTTTGTACTAGAGTCAATGTCGAAAGTCAATAATGGAGTCATATGAGAGCGTCTGAATTTCATATTACTGCCATGAAATCCATTGTTGGATTAAACTACAACAGGCGCTCATATGTGAAAATGATTATTTACGAGTATGTGGCTTTGTTTGTTTGGAGTTTTTTTATTTACAAATCATCACACAATGAAGTTTTTGTACTGAACAATGAGGTATCCTTAATAACTTAATTCAGATGACAGAAATACTAACACCAAAACTGCTCCGGCAAGTCCCAACTATAATTGATCTGCAATTCATCTACGAAAAGGACATTTAAGTTTTTCGGTTTGCTTTCTGAAGTTTTTTCTGTAGCTGTTGTGCTCAAGCTTGCATAACTCGTCGCTGCCAAGCCCAAATCATATGCAGCTATTTCCGTTGCCATGTACATTGTGAGTCTTATTTTTATCAAAGTTGTGTTATTTCTTGGTGAAATCTCATAAGTTTATCATATATCACAACTCACATACTCAAAATCAAAGACAAGTAAAATTGTCTCTGACTATGGAAAGCTAAAGTGACTCAATATCCTTTTTCGCATTTTTTATATTTATAAAAAATATACCAAAAGTTACACGGGAAGATAAAACAATAAAAGTGCCGTTAAATAAGCCATAACTTGCCGTAAATTTACAAGAGCGAACTTGTCACTATTTTCGGTCACGCAGGAGAGCCAACAAAATCGCAGTACATAAACGGGATATTGTGGACATAATTGTAATTATTATATTATATATGTAATTAGTACCGAGCTGTGTTATCAGAATACTTTTGTAAAGTGAGAAGTTCGGATAAATATTAGTTGAGAAATAAAAATTTAAAAGAATTTTGCTGCGGTTTATCATTTTACAGGCTTATCATTGTTTAGTTTATTTATACCAATTTTTTTTGGGTTAGGGGGTGATGGCATTTCACGCCCGGAGTGTGGGACTCCTACACACTAAACACCCCCCCAACCCCCCTGTATAGAGACCCTAGCCTGGAACTGTTTGACACATTACTTCGGGCTAGGCCTCTTTTTACTTCGCCCTAGGACGCCGTCAGCGTAGAGAAATCTCCCCCCAGCGGGAGGGGGCAGGAGCGAGGAGAGCTGCTGGAAAGGAGACCCCCCTAGACCCCGCGCCCAAGATCCATGGTACCTTTTTTTGCTGTAAGTATTGCCCGAGAGTAATGTGCCACACAGGTCCATTTGTCGAAAGTTTTCAGCATTTCTCCGACCAGATTGTCTGGAGAAAGCTCTCCCATTACCTCCCACAAGTCCTACCGCATCCTGTTCCATCTTCAACAGTTGAAGAAGGTGTGACATGCGTCATCCCTTTCCCCTGGGCAGAAAATGTAGTCTGGGGACCGTGACTTACCAATCTTGTGCACGTAAGCCTGAAAATACCCATGCCCGCTAAGAAGCTGGGTAAGGTAATAATCAGTCCCGTCGTGGCTTCGATTTAGCCACGGTCCCACATTCCTTTTAACGCGGGTAGTCCAGCAGCCATGAGAGTCACCTTCCCAGGACTGTTGCCACTCGAGTATTGTGTGCTGCCTCTCCTCTCCGTTGACAGCATACGTTGAACCGTCCACTTTTCGGTCATAAATTCTCCGTCGATCTCTAGCAAGGAGGGCGATGGGTATCACTCCTGCGATCACCAACACCGCCGACTCAGAGACAGTGCGGTATGCATACGCGACCCGCAAAGCTCCTCGTCTCTGTACCTGCGCCAAGCGGTTTCGGTGCAGCTCCTTACTGAGAGCTCCGGCCCAAACCTCAGAGTCGTACAGTAGCAGTGACTGTACAGCACTCATGAGGAGCCGGCGCTTGCTTCGTGGGGGCCCACCGAAACGCCTATTGCAGCCTTTTTCGCCGTTGCCCTGATCTGTTCCGAAAAGCTCATTTTCGAATCGATCAATCACCAAATATTTTATTACAAGTTTAGACTCAACAGTCACATCTCCGATCTGCAAAGGAATTACCGTGGGAATTCTTTTCTTCGTGAGAATGGCCAGCTCGATTTTCTCTAGTGCCAAACAAAACCCACGGATGTTCATCCCCTCCCTCGCTCGACACATTAGCATCCCCAGTCTGCGCTGCTTATGTTCGACAGTGAGTCCGGCGATCAGTGCTGCTATATCATATGCATAGCCGACCAAGCGTGACTCATCTGACAGCTCAAGCCTCAATAGCCAGTCAAATGAGGCGTTCCACAAGTCTGGTCCCAGTATGGAGCCTTGCGCTACACCAGACGTTATCTCCATACTGCGCCGCCCATCTTGTGTGTCATAGAGCAGTCTGCGGTTCTTTAGATAATCCCTCAAAATTCGCATCAGATACCCTGGCAATCGGAAGAAATTTTGCAATGTGCCAAGAATATCCGACCATCTGGTGGAGTTGAAGGCATTTCTGACGTCAAGCGTCACTAGCAAGACAATTCGTTTGGAATCAGTTTTGTGCGCTTCGGCTTGACGGACTGCATTCACCACTTCCATGATGGCATCGGAAGTGGATCGCCCTGCTCTATAGCCATACTGCCGAGGAGATATGTCCCCTGCAGCACGAATTGCGTCAGTGAGTCTTCCCTTGATGAGCTTTTCGAACACTTTCCCGGCTGTGTCCAGCATACAAAGCGGACGGTATGTAAAAGGCAACCCGGGGTCCCATTTCCCCTTGCTGATCAATGCGAGCCTCGCCACCTTCCTGCGAGAAGGAAACACACCTTCTCTCAGGCAAGCGTTAAACACATTGAGTAGCAAGTCAGGACAAACGTGGAAGACCATTTATAGCACCTCAGTTGAAATGCCGTCTGGTCCTGATGCCTTTCGAGCTTTCATAGAAAGCACCGTATCCTCCAGCTCATCTTTTGTGAACAATAAAAATTCCACTATATCGACCTCGTGGGCAGCATCAACACGGACAGGATGAGTTGGGAACAGCGCCTGCACTATGCCGTCCATCTTATCTGCTTAAAGTAAACTCGGCTTTCGTGAGGTACCGAGCTTGCTCCATGCATCCCTGATCACGTCGTTCACAAGTTCTCGCCAGCAGCGCGCCTTACTCTCGTTGATGAGTCTTCGGAGTTCTTTCCTCGCTGACTTGTATGCTGCTGTCCTATTGGATGCTTCTCAAGCGCTGAGCTGCACGTCGAAGTCTGTGACACTCGCCTCGTTTGTCTGCGATATCTTTTGACCACAAATGTAGAGCAGGCCTGTTTAGCAGATACATTACCGGTATTCAATACCACCAACCCGGTCCTCGCCCAGAATGCGTTGACCTCTGGAATCGGTTTGAGACATGCCCCACTCAACGGCTCTGGCGTTGAAGTCTCCTGCTACGAGTGCTTTGCCATCTATATTCAGAACAACATCCTCCAGCGCGTCCAGTCTAGTTTGAAAAGATGGCATTGATTCATTTGGCGTCAGGTATACGCTGACAAAACGTTATACCCGGGCACCGAATCCACACAAAACCATCTCTTCGGCCGTGACCCTGGATCTGGAGTCGCATGCTGCCCCGGAACCAACCGGCAGCAGTATGGGAGTTATTGGAGAACCAGGCCGGGGAGGTCTTATTTCGATGTTGTTCGCTCAGCAGCAGCAAATCAGCCCCATTTTCACTGGCGAACTGCTCTAACAAATCTTGTGCACTAATGCTACGTTGCAAGTTAATTTGAAGGGCCCTGATCATCACCTCAGAGCTGCTTTTGCTAGTGCCTCTCTAGAGATTGGGCACGCGCATGTACCTGCAACGTGAGGGTGCTCTGTCGGTTGAGAGTTAAGATGATTACATAGCAAACAGCGCGGAGTCTCAACGCACTCTTTTTTCTTATACCCAGGCGCTCCACACTTAAAGCAAAGCATACTACGGTCAGGGCTCTTGCAATTCGAAGTGGTGTGCCCTGTATCCAAGGCACCTGTAGCATCGAACTGGGAGGGTTCGACAGCGAATTCTGCACACCACCCAGACGATTTTTGGTTTTCCTTTGGCTAGGAGTTGTGTAGCATCTTTCACCGTTACGTCGAGTATGGCCAGCCTTTGCCCTCGGCGATGCTCTGGGAAAGCTTTACTTTAACTAGAGTTATTCCAGGAAACTCTTTTAGAATGGCTTCTTGAACCTCAACCGGGAAGGCGATGCAGTCCTTGGCTCCAAGGTAGAGACGGTGGCTTTTGCCCCAAGGACGTCCTTTATTTTATCGCGGAATATCGATTTATCGGAGGAGTCCGCTACGAACTTGACGAGTAGCCCACCGGACCTCGTCGATCGTAGAGTTTTAATAATCGTCCGTTTCATCCGACTTGACATTCTTGCGGATATCACGTAGAACGTCAGAGTAGCTCCTTCCGTCAGTGGGCTTCACAAGAATGGCGTCCCCAAGGACTCTTCGCTTTTTTCTTGCTGGTTTGTCCACGGTATCTGTCGTTATTTGAACAGGCACTCTTTGTTGGCTAAGCCTATGTTCACGTTTTGCGGCTTTTTTTGCTGCCTTAGATATCACGAGTTGGAAGGCTCCTTTTCTTTGTGGCGTTTCTTTTTCTGGCTCAGCGTTCTCTTTACGCCTTTTTTCCTGTTCGCTCTCAAGAGGGCTAGCATCAGTCCTCTTGATACAGGGGAGGAAAGGCTTGGTGACTTTAACGTACACCGTTTAGTCTGGATTTTTTTCTTCCAGTTTTTTCCAAAGTCTCCTTTAGTGGCCAACTCGATCTTAGAGGCCCTCGAGCTCAAACACTCCATTTTTTACATCGTCTTTTGGCTTATGCACGCTCCTTGCATACGTTTGCGGATCGCATAACATTTTTTTTGTCAACCGTTCTTCCTCAGAACGGTTCTCTGCGATAACATCCTCAATCATCAGGTTTTTCCCCGACTTTCTCCTCCGGAAGCTTAGGTTCAATGCTGTAAGTTCCTCCTACTGTGGTCGATTCAACAGAAGCAACCTTAGGAGTGAGGTGGTCGTAAACCTCCCGAGCCACATTTACTATCGACCCATCACTGCCTTTTCCGCTTGGGGCTGAATGAGACCGTGTTGGTGAACGCAAGATTTTTCCACTACAGGCAAATATGCCAAGATAATCGTTATGCTTGTGAGAATTACGTTCATCGGCTCGTTTGTTCGTCTCCTCTGCATTATTATGTTTGTTCTATTTGTTGTTGTTTGTTATTTCTAGCAATGGACGACACATTAACAAGCAGTAATGCAAATTCAGTGACTTCGAAACTTAATCAGATAAAAGTATATCTCCTATACCAAAAAAGGTCACAAGTAAATTTGATGAATAGTCCCAATAAATCAGAAAGTCTAGATGTGCTCAACTTTGGACAGAAGCAGAGAAAGTTCTTCCAGTTCTAAACCCAACAAGGCCTAAATCTTCCAATAAAATCAAGAACATCTGGTGAACTGATTAACATACTCTTTCCTGTTGAATTTATTTATATGTTGGTCCTAGAAACGAAACAGCATTCTGCAAAAGTAATGAAACAGCAAAGAATACTGAGCAGATCATCCAGGTTTTATAACTGGAAACCAAATAAACGCGGAGAAATGCGGAGAAATGCGAAAATTCTGGGCATTGATACTTCATATGGGATCTATAAATTTTCCTACCATCGAACCTTATTCGAGTGAGAGCCATTTTTATAACTTGCCATTTCGGAGAATTTTCATATACTGAAACTGATTTCAAGTATTTTTAAGGTTCATGCACTTTTCGCATATTCAAACACTGAAAACAGTAAGCTGCAGAAGATCGAACCAATAGCTAAACATTTGAATAACGTGATGAATTGTTTCTATAATCCTTGCGAAGTTCTAGTCCTTGATGAGTCATTAGTATGACATGGTCGTCTTTGCTTTTGTCGATATATCAAAAACTAAGGACATAAATTTGGCGTAAAATTAAACAAACTGTTTGAATCGCAGGACAGAATGATCCAAACTAAAATTTATTGTTATGGATTGGAAATTCTCTCAGACGACCGACATTGCAGTATTTCGGTAGTTGACCTCTTATAGACAGTTTTATGGATAAAACTCATTCGTTATAATAGATAATTTCTACAACTCCACACCACTGACAAAAGAGCATACATTGCGGTCGACATATATTTGTGGATCTTTACATAATCCAAAAGGTCCAAATAAAAAGGTAATCCAAAAAGATTGGTTCAAATAAAAGCTAAATTAGAAAGACTGCTCGTGGAAGCGCTCCGAATCAATCGTTATTTGGGAATAGAGTAATAGAAAAGTTATGGTAATCATATCAAATATGAAAAAAGCTAAATAAATTTTATTTTTAATTGGCTATAGACACATCGGAGTTTCGAACCATACACAGTTCCACTGAGAAACCTAAAGGGTTACCTTAACCCTGGGGTCGAGTAGGTTGGTTTCGAGCTTTGTGCTATACAATTGTCACATGCAAGAACATAGTCTCTCACCTGGGATGACATTTCAAGCCAGTAGAAGTATGTCTTCAAACGGCGAATTGTGCGGCCATAACTAGCATGTGCACTCAAACGATGGCCAATTGCGGGCGATGAGCTCACCAATCAGCTCTGCCAGTACCAATAACTTCCACTCATCTAACTCCAGCAGTAGGTCTGCGGTCTTAGATCCGTCTGATGATGGTATCCGTCTAGATGGTAAAGTCGAACCCCTGTAGGCTCGGGGCCCATAGCGCTAGTTGACGCTGGTTCCTAAGTTACTTCAGGGATACGGGATCTCTGACGAGGGAATGCTTCCCTACCATCACCGCTGCCAAATATGTCTGCACAGAGAGGGTGTAGTTCTGCTGGGCTGAGTTCAGCTTGTATGACATGAATACTATGGGCACTTGAATATCGATTTCAGAGAGCTGTAGCTGAACGGCTCCTACTCCTACTACAACATTGACTTACAACACACGGGACGAAGAAAGGTCTATTGAAGTCTGCGTTGGGTAGCACGGGAGCGGTTGTCTTTACTTTCAATTTGTGACCTAGACTTGTGTAAATCTTCAAGCTTAACTTAGCCCAGAGGAACTTGTAACCTTCCTTTTTAACATGTTGGTCAGCGGCGATGAACCCATGGCGTATTTCCGCATGAACTTTTGGTACCATCTGCATATGCCTAGGAAGCGTTGGAGCTGTTCGATGGACTTCGATAAAGGAAACTCATCGATATCTTCAGGTTTATCTGGATTCGTCCTTATGGTGACGTTTCCGATAATGTGAACAAGACAAAGAACTTCGGGCCGAACAAATCGAATCTTCCGGGCGTTGATGGTAGGGTCCGCCTTGCAGGATCAAATGTTCAACCAGCGGCTTAGTAATGGTACTGGTGCGGAAGTTCACTAGAGCTCCAACCCACTTCCACGAATTTTGCTGAACATTTCAATATTATATTTATAGTTTGAAGAAACAACCAGCAATTGTCATATATTTGCAATGACAAATCGTTGTAAAAGAAACATGTAATTCCCCTATAGCCTTCCATTTGACTTTTAAACATCTACAATTCGGAACAAGTTAACGCATTTCCAAAAAATTCTATATAATCCTATTAATAACGACTAATATTTCAAATTGAATTCAGATTTTCCCTCCGTACTACTACTTCCATGTGAAAACATAAAGATCCCTCACCTACACGAAGACCATATTTTTTAAACAAGTAAAATTTTACTGCTTCGAATGCTATAATTTTAGCCGCTTTCTATTAAATAATTTTATTGATATAGTTTTCTGTTTTATGTCCTTGCCAGATCCGTTCATATTTGAGGAGCCTCAAAAATTGAGTACTTGAACTGGAAACAATAAGGCGCCCAACACTTTTATTTTCTATTGCACGTCCGCAACAGCTACATGTGTTCAAGTCGCCATTTTATTGATTTATGCTAGATCCTTTCATCCACGAGTTGCATGAAAGTAGGGAAGTAGCTTTCAAATAGGCCAAATATTTGCATAATGCCTATTCAACATTTTATGAAAGTATTGCAAAATGATCTGATCGATACCTGTTATGCTATTATACCCACGTTTGCGGTCCCCAATCGAAAGATGATTTGATATAAACAAATGCACTTAATTCTCACTGTAAATTGGGCGTTCTTCCTGGCGGCGGGAGGGGCTCACATATTGTTCAACGTCCTTAAAAGCAAATATGAATTCAGAATATGGAACGCAATTACTATTCAACAATATTCGTTTTTCTTATGTTTCAGAAAATAAAAATTTGCCGGCGGATCGTAAAATTAAGTACAATGAATAACAATGTCCTTGTCGTCAGTGCATTAGGTAGGAGGTGGGAAAAAGCAATTTTAAAAGGTTCTCTTTAAGGTTATTGCTGAAACGAGCACCCGTAGGAAATGCATTAGAGCTCCGTTTAATAATTGTGTTGCTACAATTTCAGTATAATTCGGACTCTCACATTACTCTAACTGATAAAAAATTCATATGAAAATGAGGTATGCAACGAAAGATAAAGAACGACGTGAAAATTAAAAGTAAACACGAGAAAGGATTGATACAATGCCCACATTGGCGAAATGCCAAGAAGATTAATTCGTGTCGCCACAAAGGACCAAAGCTTATAGCGGCTCGGAAATAAAGCGCTGCGTGGGTTAGTTTTGTGGTGCATGCAATGCTTCCCAGCCAGGATTCTATTCACTGAGAAAGGAGCAGACAATTGACTTACGCCATGAATAAGTCCTTAACCCGTACAAAAAAGTCCTTTTTGAAACAATCTTACTTTGAAATTTTCTCTCAATTAGTCACTTGAAGCTCGGGCGTCATTCTCCTCATTCATTGCACCCTATTAGGGTTGATTATTCATCGCAAATGTAGACGTCTGTATGAAATGCGGCCTAGCAATATTATAAGGAGTTCAAGGACCCAAAGGAGATTGCCCACAAGAGTCGCGTGGAAAGCTTTAAACAAGGAGCATTTTACTGTTTTGCCACATTACAGTTTCGCTGAATAAGTTCACTTGAATTAGAAAAAATTTATCGTTAGAAACGCACACACACCTCCATTTCTCAAAAGCTAATATAACATGAGAAGTAGGACTTAGTGGTTTGACGATATCAGATTTTCCCCGAAAGTCCTTAAATTCCCATAAAATTGTGTCAGGACTCGACCCTCATTGTAGTGCAGTTTTGAAATTTATATTCAACCTGGGCTAAATATGGCACTCCAGGCGATTTTGCTCTACATCTTCCATAATCGTTTTGCATATGCGGAAGAATTCCTCAAGAAAGGCTGACTTTGAAGGACCTACTTTAACTCAATTCCCACGTGTATTGTTATTTCGTACAGAGTCCTGGAATCACTGCATGTGAACAAGCGACAAAATGTCCCTGCATAGTCAACATACATAAGTGTGGGCCATCGTATAAGCAACACCCTCTCAATCTAACGGAAACTTCTTGCACATAACGCCACTTCCTTAAGTCCTTTCATCAACCCTCGAAAAATAAATTTTCATTTCGAATAGCATCTTGACTCAGTTTTCAAGTTAAATCCCAGCAAAATTGTACAGGACTGAGGCTGGATTGGTAGATTGATGCGATTATTTCGAATCATTTCAAAACTTTTGTTGGACTCTGGACGAGGTGAGTCTTTTTATAACGTGTCTAGGTAATATTTTAATAAGGACATTGAATAAAATGAAATTTTTTGGAGGAATAAATTGGCGAATTAGCCTCACCGACTATACGAAAAAGTTTTGTTGATGATCCCATGCTCGCGTAAGAGCAAATAATGTGAAGTTTTCTTTCGGTTTCGAATTGACTCATTTATTTTTTTATTACTAATTTATTCAACCCTCGATCACCAATAATTCGTCTCACATTCGGCCGGCATTCCCAGCATTCAATATTTTCTGCTAAATTTGCTCTAGGTGATTATAATAGCGAAAGTTATGTTTTTTTTTTGTCCTCAAACAATGATGCTAAGTTTCATTAAGACAAATATGGACAGTGACTTCCAAAAATATTCGTACAAGTAAGAAATTTTCCGTCTTTCACACTCTATGCCCTTATCCACGATACAAATAGAAAAGAGAAACATTATTTCTTAAACAAAACATCAGCTCGATACTTTTAATCAAAAAAAAGTTAAATAAACATATTTTAAATAATAAATAAATAATAAACAAAAATAAATAAATTTTAATCAAAAAAGTAGAAAATTAACCGGAAAACGCGAAGTAAAACGAAGGATCAAAAACGAAGTACAAAAATATGACGTCTCAAAAACATCCACACAATAAGGAAACTTGGGCAAACATGTGTACTTTTACTTAAAAAGAGCACATATGAGTCATTTTTTTATAGCATATTCCCTTCAGTGATAAAGGCGTAATAGCTACGGGCAGCTCATCTCAAATATTGATTACAAACCACGTGATGTTTCCGCTTTTTGAATTGAAATGAGCAAATTCACGTCCCCAGAGAAGATCCAGTGGTTTTTAATCATGAGGAAGATAAAACTGTGACAGAAATATGTTCGAGCCTTAACATGAAACGCAGTATTGTTTCCGATATTCTCCGGAGGTAAAAAAAAGAAGTCAGCATAGACTTGAGGCATAGTCCCGGTTGCCCAAAGGTTCTATCGAAAAATTAAAAAAAATCCAAACCTGCTCCAAAAATTGTGTCACGTGTTTGCAGACTTTAAGATAAAATCAGGATTTGAAACAGTTCGACGAGTTTTGAGAAATGCTCAATACAATGAACGTGTTGCAAGCTAGTGAATAGGAAAAAGCGTTTGAAATTCGTCAAAGAATATATTGTTGTGCTTTTTTAGGTGCGCGACCTGTTTGCCTCGCAAATGTTCTTGCAAGTGAATCATACACTCACGAATTTATTTAAAATTAATTGTCTAATAATTTATTCCTCCAATAAAGTTCACTCACTAACACTTCATACTTAATTATTATCGCGTTATTACTACTTCATGAATTTCAATATTACTTATTCACTTTAATTAGCTATCACTTTTTTTAACTTTGATTAATTAATTACTTTTATTAAAATCTTATCTTAAAAGGCTTACATAGGTTCAATGATGTGTTATTTGAAACATTTTATGGTTTTACTTGAAACATTTTATGATTTAAAAATACTCAATATGTTATTTGAAACATTTTATGGTTTACAAGGATAAAATGTTTCATCTACGTGCACACATTTATTTTATTGCTTAATGAGGGTTTGTCGGTCGCTTATGGTGATTATGTAGTGACGTAACTATACCAATAAAGTATCGAAAATAGCTATTACCGAAAAGATCTCATAGCTGTTTAGGATCACTCAAAAGTTAAAGACGTCCAGTTAGGATCACAGCTGTTAATCAACTGACGTGTTTTAGTACACACACAATGTACCACCGGTGGTTCCTTGATATCGTGAACGTGTTAAGAGCATTTGCGGGGATGTTATATTACAGTGGAAGATAGAAATTATTAGGCATTTCTAATCAACAATTTTAGACCAACGAAAATGTCAGAAGCTTTTTTTGATGCGTAATGAGTATGGCGAGATTTGAATTTTCAGCAACTATGCTGCGATTTGATCTTAAGGCTACTCGAAACACCGAAGATAAATTTGCTCATAGACGTGAATTGTGTGATATATTCAAGGCAATTTGTCAAAGATATTATCAACCTGCCAATAATATGAATGTGGACGAACAATTGCTTAGGTGTCGAGGAAGATGTTATTTTCGCATGTATATTAAATCAATGCCTGATAAATATTTTCTGAAAATTATCATGTTGATTGATGCAGTTACGTTCTACATGTCTGTTGGTGTACCTTAATAGGGAAAAATGCAATTCGTAACCAGGGATGAGATTAGTTCAGAATATTTTGTCCGTGTTGTTACAGCTTCAATATTCAAATATAGGATACGTTGGAGAAATAGCTTTTTCCGAGGCTTCTATCGAAAAATTCTCGGGGCTAAGACCGATGATTATTATGGCCCTGACTCTAGTAATTATGAAATTTTTTAAAGCTTCGATTTAGATGATCATTATAATTTTGTTTTCGTGATATTTAATTTGCATGTGATCTTTTTGGGTGTAACCTTGATGACTCAGGTTATTTTTTTGGCAAAATAGTTTTTTTGTTTTATTGCAATTGCTTTTATTTCATATATTTCATATATAGTTTAAGACTAAGATTATCTCTTCTACTATAGAAATAAACAGCTTTGGTAAGAATAAAAGTGAAATTTTCGAGACTGTCTGGGGTTTAAAAACCCATCTTCTTCATGCGTGGCCAAATATTGATGTGTGAAATCGAGTCCAAAATCAGTTTGACCCTTCCTGTTATTCTGCTTTTTATCTAGTTTGTCTGTTTTAGTCTGTTATCATTGACTTAAATCCCAATAATTATTGTTCTGAAAGCTCCAAACAATAAACTCCATGAGAATCCCATCAAATAAACAATAAGACCTTCCGTACCGACCTTACAAGCCTGGTTTTCAAGTGGATGCTGGGGACTCCCCTTTTTTGCAAATTTTCCGCGCGGTTTCGTGCTTTTGTACAGAACCAACTTTTCACCTCCATTAACCATCGTCATTCATTAGTTTCACAAGCAAGATGGGAAACACACCAAGCCAATTTGTTTTCCTTGCTTCCTGTTGAATGTTCATACGGTAGCCACGCATCCAACTTTACTACATATCCTAGCGCATTGATTCTTCGTGGTCTTGCGAAGCAAAACCTCTCATGCTGTCACTTCCTCGTATGACTTACAATTGACCAATATAAGTGAATTCTTGTGCCCACTTAATCGTGACTGTCCTTCAAACCGTCGTTCTCCATTACGAATGCCCTGAAACCACTGCTGACATGCTCGTTCTGTTTGCATGTTCTCTCCCTAAGTTGTGATTATATTCCAAGAAATGATCAAGCTCGTATACTACACAATGGAATCATTCACTTGATAAGCTTCCATGTCTATCTTACCACTTTTGCTTGAACACTGAGTGGAAAAGCAACGGTGATTTGTTTTTAATATTGGTGAGAGAACACCTTCACAGAGAGAAACCTTCCGGTAGCTTCTCTCAGACAGAGAACGAAAAAGTACAAGGTTATTTATATTTGTGTTGCAATTTAACATTGAAGCTTACGCTAAAATTCTGAGAAAATTTACCAAGTCACAAAAAGTTCGATTTATTTAAGCGTAATAGAATACCATTGGATGAGGAATTTATTGAATGTGTTAGCGCTGGTTTCACCTAAGCTACACAGCATTATCAATGCACCAAACAATTGACGAACTTCCTCCAAGATTGTTACAAAGTGGTATCAAAAGTTTTACCATCGACCATTCCAAAGATACAATCGTAAATGTGTCTAACACCATCTCAATTCCATTATATTCCAAAAACTGACAGAATCCCGAAGGAAGCGTTCGCGCTCTCCTACGCGGGTAGAACTACGAAGGGGAAGTGAACAAAAAAATTCTGTTAGAACTCGCCGCTGAAGGAAATTCAAATATTTCCACGTAGATCACGGGCGTTTATTAAGAAAGGACAGTCTGTTATCACTCACAGTCAATGGTTTTTACGTATCCTTGCTAAAAAATGTCTCAATATTTACTTTTAATTCACTTTTTTTCTAGTCCTCTATAAAATTAAAGATTTATATCTCTTTGATTAAGCTGTATCGGCCGAAGCTTGACTTCGAAAGAATTTATTGAGCCAAATTTCAAATTTTTAAGAAATTCCTAATCCTTCCTATTGACCTTTCCTAACAGTCAATTTGCTTTGAGAAACTATATGCCATAATTTATCTAACAACTGAGAACGACGAAAACTTCATTCTTTAAAGTGTCCTTAACGTCTCCCAAATGCCTGAAATTCATGAAATATTTTTTAGTTCCTATAAAATAAGACTTACTCTCCATAATTTCCAAAGGCAGAAAGGATTATAAATGTGGTCATGGAAACTCGATGTGAGGAAATAAAACATATTGTTCTGCCAACCAAAGGATAATATTTTTCACCATTTGCAGAACATTTAAAAACATTTTAAAAACTAAATTATGACCGGCAAATAAATGTCGATCGACTCCAATAAAATACCATTTAAATTAGCTTATACTGTCCATTAAAAAGTATTTAAAAAGTTAATAAAACCTCCGAAGCAATCATTTTGAACACTGAACAAAACGCTTACCAACAAAAGTCCTTGTACCGACAACCCACGTTCGCAATTACTAAAATGAATATTTTCAAATATTCAACAAGTGAATGTCTAAAGTTTAATATTGCGTTTCTCGTGAGTTTATTTTCAGCCTTTATGAATGAAATGGAGACAATAAAAAATAATCCTCAGCCAGTCAAGATTTCAGACTCACAAAAGAATTTATCCCGTCCCAGGTCAATGAATTTGTGTAAGATCCCAAGAATACATAAAACGAAACAATGCGAAATTCATATGTCAACACGTCCAACTTACAAGATATGTCAAGAAATGTCAATTTATGGAGGAATAGGGAATTATTATGTGGAAAATATATTAAGACGTCCATACAATACGAAAATCAATCAATAACTATGATACAATGAAATTTCAAAGTTGTTACTAAATCAATGAAAAGTTTGAAAATCGATTCGAAGGACTGAAGAACTCTTTGATTCTCAAGTCTGAGAGAAACCGAATTCTTTAACTTTATAACTAAAGCGAAAAACTCTATGGACTCATTTTATTTGAGGCGAGCAGTAGAGAAGTGCAAAAGTTCAAGCCGTTTGAAATCTGAAGACACTACCAGGTGTATAGGAAGAAAATGAAACGAGTGACTGAAAGATGACTCTCAACGATATTTCAACGTACAACATATGAGACACGCTAGCTTTCTTAAAAATAGGTGCCCGGAAAATTAGTACATCAACGATAGATAAGAGGTTGTAGTCAATGGAACAAAAACGTGAAAAACCGCCCGAGAACCATCAATTTATTCCATTCATTCAGTTGCAGAATCTATAATTCATATTAAGAATTCCCCAAAAGTATTTGACAGGTCAGATTGAGGCCATACTCTCGTGTTTTTGCATTCTTAGCTTATTCAGCTCATTTCGCTGTTCTTCCCGATTTGCACCACATGATGATGGTTTTTAAGCAGCATATTTGGCAAAGTTAATGAAATTTATTTAACCACCGGCTTATATTTAACAATAATGTTTAAACAGTACTTTATCAAATTAACCCGTTTTACAGCACTTTATTATTTCTTTACAAAATTGATCAATCACAATAGCTCAAAATAGTAATGCACTCATTAGGTGTTAAATTTGAACTGACGTGTTCCGTAAATGTCTCTTCACTGTGCTATTCAAATTGTTGTTCATTGTTGAGCTTAAAATTCTTATTCCATCAGCAAAGTTATGCTCTTGAAAAATCCGATTGACAATTTCGATTGAGTTTTTTGAGTCAACTGTCAAAAGATAAAGTCCAAGTTGAAATTGTATAAAGGATTCAATTTTTAATAGATGATTTTTTCAGAAAAAAAATTGGAGGTTATAATATGCTTATGATGTACTTATAACCATTATTAAGAAATAGTTTCAATGTGTTTTTCACTTTTTGTGCATTATAATAAACATACTTAAATTTCTGAAAATAAGTATTTCAAAATAACTTTAATTTTCAGTGCCCGATCCACTACTTGCAGAATTATTCCCCACAAGAATAAGTTAATATTAGAATATTATGAATAATTATTTAGAATGCTTAAGTTGAGAGTATTCAAGTGCCTTTCAAAATACTGTCATAATTGCCCTACGTGAAGAGCAATGATTTTGAGTGCTTAAAACAACACTTACACCAAACATAAAGCAGTGAAGCATGATCCTGAATTGATAACCTAAAAAGACTAAAAGACTTTACTATCTCAGTAAAAATTTTTGTATTCGGAACATTCCGCCGTTTCCCGTCATCGCCATCATCGGTGTGATGTTCCGTTTTCACGCTTTTTCATCACACAATGGCGAGACTATGTGTACTCTAGAGTTTGACACTTATATTTAAGGACTGAAATTGACAGCTCGGTTTGTTCGAATCACGGCTGCGTTACTCGCGGAGTTGTGTCAATTTGCTCAGACGTTGGTGGACTTTGTAAGCCCACTCATATGTGTTCATTCTTCCAAGATATTTACTTGGTATGAGTACTTGATGTGGCTTGACAACGCATTCAGATAACGCGCAGCTGCATCAAGTCCTCTCTATGACAAAGTAATATCTTGTGAGTAGGAAGGCTATTTACGCCCAGAGTTTCCAACTTCTAGTGGCAACCGGACTACCGATGCACACTTTTCCTGTCACACCGAGAGCCTAGTATGAAACTGCTTTTCACATTGGTTCGAACAACCCCTTTGGTCGTTGCAAGTGGCGCCTTCAGGTTAGAAATATTCCTCTTTAAGCAAGGATGAATAAAAGAGAGAGAAACTTGTTAGAAAGAGAGACCCCCTCTTACTCGTGATGTGCCAAGCAATCCCAATTGCTTTTACATGTCGACACCTTTTTTGTGTCATATTTTCTGGAGCGAGCACGCCTCTTCACGTGGAGGGTTGCAAACAGTACCTGGATCATCTTGCGTGTGCGAAAAAACTGTCGATGGCGACATCCGGCGTCTCCGAGCAAAACAAACAAGCAGGAACGCTTAGCTATCCCATCTTAAGCAAATATGACTGAATATACCTGTGCCTACTGAGATAATTCGTCAGATGGTCTCGAAACTATTCCTACGCAACTATAGCCCCTTATACTAAATATGGGGTTTTCAATGTTGGTCATAAAGTGAATGAAAGCCGATACTGTCATAGCAGCCTTATTTGTCACCTTCCAGTCAACCCTCAAGGCATGGTATTTTATTGATTTCTATCACTCAATGATCGTTTCTCTAACCCAAACAAGGATAACACGAGGGATCCGCTTCGTGATCAATATGATGACCTCGGTCTTTTCCACCGATAGACTAAACACACGGCCAGTCATCCAATCGCTCACTTGGCGCAGTATCATACCTAGTATAAATAATCACTGTTCGACGGTGGGACCGACGGCTAAGCCTGCCAAGTCAATGGTATAGCCGATCAATTGCGACGCCTCCGGTAGCTGCAACCTCAAAACTCATCATACGAGACATTCAATAGGTCTGAACCAAGAACGGAATTCCCAAAAGTGTCAAAAACGAACTACCAATGATAAGAAGTGCCTCAACATCCACATCAGATGCTTCAAATCGGTTATTGAGGTGTTACTTGAAATATTCAGGAGCATCAAGAATATCTACCCACCTAGCAGAATAGACGAAGAGTATTTCATAACATCGAGCGTTATTAGCAGTGCTATCCGCATCGAGTAATGATTGTAGGCTTCTACTCGCTGGGCCGCAATCACTACTTCTGTCCTCTTCACCGATTCCCAGTTAGACCCCCAGAAACTTAGATATCCTCCCCAAGTTACCCTCGTTGAGCTTTTCAAGAACTTTCCCAGCGGCGTTCATCAAACATAGGGGCAGATACGCAAACGATCACAAACAAACGATCAAAACAAACGATCTTCACTATCTTCATTTTTCAAAGAGTTATTTCCTTGACTTTTTTTAAAATGAAACCCAAAAGCTCAATCGTCTTTGATGTTTTTTCTTCCTCTTTTTTGTGCTTCATGCGCTGGATGTCAATAGATCCCGTTATGTTTGGTATAGTGACCGCTTATGACAAAATCGGAAATACAGGACCATCATACAAAATGCAAGTACCACCAATTTCACTCTGAAGCACTCATATGATTGGCGCGTGCTTACAGGACATTACGCTCTGGTTCCAAATCAACAACACTCAATTGAGTCTTACAACTGTAACAGCTGCACTTCTTGTAGAATCTTGTTTCCACAAACTAGCTTATTGACTGCGAACGACAATTTTAGTATTTATGACTAACTGGGGACAATAATAATGAAGTCCTTTAATCACATCGACAACCCATTCTTATAGCGAAACAGGAAAATCACGTTTCACTATCATTTCTGTATTTCTTATTTAAAGAAAGGAGGCTTGAAATCGAAAACTGTGATCTGATGTAAAAACGACTTATACAGCCAACTTTAGCCAACAAAAAAGCACTTCAATCCTTCCAGAATAAACCAGTTTTTTTTTGAATTTTTACTAAATTATCCTCATTATTATAATAGGTACAATAAAGTGCTTGGTCGAAAGTGTGTCCGGTGTAAATACATCTCCAACCAAGCCGATCAAACGCAACTCTTTGGGTTTGCTGTAGCCTCAAAAGCTCGTCGAGATAGGAGATATGCCATAGCATAGGTCTGGCCCAAGAATGGAACCTTGTGCCACCCCTGTTGTTACGTTCATTTTTCTCATAACAACAAGGCCATAGATAAACTTATAATTCTTGCCATAGTCTTTGAATATCTCCATTTTTATTCTCAGTAAAAATTTTTATGATTAATTATCAACTGATTGATTAATTATCAACGAATCGGAAATATTATTGCACCTCGCAAAGTTGAGTTCAAGTGTCGCAAGTAACACCGTGCACCTCAATGGCTTATAATGCGATTCTGCTTGCAGTCCCAGTACTCACTCAAAATAAGCGTTTGCCTTAATGACGACTTTTTCATTCGACCCAAATCTCTATCGATCTACCCACTTTTTGGAGAATAAGGTGGATGGGGTAAATATTCATAATCAAATTGATGAATTTTTATCATGGTTAGATCCCCAGTTAGCCCTCATGCTTTGTCCTCATGAAACAAAACTTTGTTCTTCGCTAAAGCGGTAATTTCTTCAAAGCAGTGTCAAGATTCATCCAATAGCTGTCTATAATATTTGCTGTGATCGATTTAATTTTTCAAGGCAATCGCTATATATAACACCGCGCGAATTGCAGAAAATTAAAAGACCATCGTAGAGACTCACTACTTTGAGTCTGAGCTAAGTCTTTGGTGTGGCTTGATTGATTCTTGGTCCATCTACGTTCATGAAATGCCGCAGAATACGTTGGCATTACGGCTAAATATTCCCAAGCGTTTCTATGCAGTACCGTCTTTAGCATAAGGGCACACGGGGCCCGTGCCCAGGGCCCCCAATCTCAGGGGGGCCCGAAGGACTGACAATTTCTCTCACACATTTATTCTCAGAACATTTTTGTCGGGCACATTACACTTTTTTCACAAATCAGTAATTCTATCAGAAGGTATTTAAGGCATATACTACATATACAAGGCATATACTACATATACAAGGCATATACTACGCCATTATATCGATGACTGCGCTTATTCCTACTGTACTAATTAATAGTATTTCCGAACGTGTCCTACCTAATTTACTAAGTACACCATCTGGCGATCACTCACGCAATCCCTCCGATTCCTAAGTCAAGCTGCACCGTCTAAACAAGGCCTAACATAAATGTCGACATTGTCTATGGTTGGGGGAATCCCCGAATGATGTGTTAAACTATCAGTCCGATAAGAGTGAGTGGCGTTATTTTGTTTCGTTTGATATCTAAAATTGAGTAAGATAAACAGAAGTTTCGATTTGTTCGTTTAAACATTATTTCATTATGTCGATGAGAACATATTTAAGTGGTTCACAAAAAAGAAAAAAAGTTATAGCTCAAAAAGAAATAACGGCAAAACTTCCAAAGCTCACTTCGTTTTTTACGGTTGAAGAAACAAATAAGCCGAAGGATTATTCATTCTCATCACCGCAAGACAAAAGTACCTCTGAATGTCACCAGGAAAAAGAGGTTACCTGTGACGAAAATGACAAACACACTTTAGATGCTGAACCATCGACTTCAAGCTACTGTGAATTAATAACTGCAAGCTTAGAGAATGTATCAGTGTCTCCCGACCCTGGTACTTACTGTGACGACATTTTACCGGAAGAAGTCCGTGATATTTGGATTCGAAAAGGGCCAGAGTTTTTCCAAAATAAAAAAAGTGACTTCTCTGAAACTTCTACAAGTTTTCCAGATGCAAATGGTAAAACGAAAACTAGATGCTTGACTCAAAATATTTTTATTCGTAAATTGACGAACGGTGAGTCTTTAGAAAGAAAATGGCTCCTTTATTCACCAGCAAAGAAATCTGTATACTGTTATTGCTGCCGTCTATTTAATACCACTCCTGGTACTGGACATAACTTAAGTTCTCCTGATGGATATAAAGATTGGAAGCATATAAGTAACTTATTGATAGAGCATGAGAACAGTTTACAGCACAGGGAATTTATGATGAATTATGTTGCAAGAATGAAAACTACTGGACAAATTGATAAGAGTTGCTGTCCCAATATAATATAGAAATTAACTATTGGAAGAATGTGCTCAGGAGAATTGCTGCAGTCGTGAAATTTTTGGCTTCAAGAGGTCTTGCTTTTCGTGGTGATAATGAGACATTGGGATCGCAAAATAATGGGAATTATTTGGGATGCTTAGAACTGATTAGTGAATTTGATCCTTTTCTTGCTGATCACATACAAAACTACGGAAATCGTGGAAAAGGAGTACATTATATTTATCGGCAAATATTTGTAATGAATTTATTAATTTAATGGGACAGCAAGTTTTGAAAACTATTGTCAAAGAACTTAAATCAGCAAAGTACTACTCTATTAGCGTCGATTCTACGCCCGATCTGTGCCACGTTGACCAACTGACTTTCATAGTTAGATACGTAAAAGACGGACAGCCTATTGAGAGATTTTTGCAATTTTTGCCTATGGATGAACATAATGCGCAACATATAGCAGATACTATTTTAAACTTTTTTGAAAGCCTTGATATTCCTATAAAAGATTGTCGCGGACAGAGCTACAACAATGCATCAAATATGTCTGGAAAGTACTCTAGTGTTCAGTCAAGAATAAAAGAAGTTTGCGAATTTGTGATTTACGTTCCATGAGCAGCACATTCGCTACATTTAGTTCAAGCTGTTGAGTGTGTTACTGAAGCAGTAACATTTTTTCAACTTGTACAAAAATTGTTCAATTTTTTCTCGACTTCGACAAAACGATGGAAAATTTTGACAGATCATTTTGGTGCAAATAGAGTCCTGAAGTCTCTTTCGGAAACTAGGTGGTCTGCACGCGCTAATGCTATTATTGCTTTGCAAAATGGTAATTTAAATATTTCTGAAGCATTGTCTTTTATCGCGAGTGACATGAATCAACCAGGAGACACTAGAAAGGAAGCCCAAAGCCTAGCAAAAAAAAAATGGGAAAATTCGAGACTGCTCTTCTAACGGAAATATGGAATGATCTTTTGGGTGTTATGAATAAAACAAGTCTAAGTTTACAGAAAAGCACTATGACCATGGACGTTGTAACGGAACTCTACGAATCTCTAATCAGTTATTTCAATACCGCACGCAATAATTTTGATCAGTACGAAACGGCTGCTTAAGAAAAAAATCCATATGCTGACTACAAAGATACATTTGAAAGAAAAAAATTTCGCAGCACACGCATCACTTTTTTTGAAGGATCATCAGAGACTGCACAGTTGAGAGGCAAGGAAAAGTTTCGTGTAGATACTTTCATTCCCATAATTGCCACATTAAATACGCATTTAAAAACGCATTTTAAACGTTCGGCAGCATACCAAGAAATTGATAGTCGATTTAATTTTCTTTGTCAGTTAACAACAATCGAATCTGATGAGTTGACCAACAAATGCAAAGAATTTGCAGAATTTTATCATGAAGACATTAATGCAGATGAGCTCAAAGCAGAATGTTTTCATTTAAGCCAATATTTAAAAAACATAGCAAAGCAATCAGTGGATTTAAATATCTCAACCTTACATAACCTAATAAAATCAGATAAATTGGAAGAAACTTTCCCAAGCGTAGAAATTGCTACAAGAATATTCCTTTGCCTAATAGTTACCAATTGTAGTGGGGAGCGGTCATTTTCGCAGCTTAAGAGAATAAAAAATGAATTGCGAACAACAATGTTACAAGAACGACTGAGTAATTTGTCAATTATGTGCATAGAAAGTGATATCCTTCAAAAAATTGACTTTAAGGATATAATAGAAGATTTTGCTCAACAGAAATCCCGAAAGAAACCGTTATCGTAATCGTCACCAAAAAAACCAGCAGCATTCCAATATCATTAATGACATATTATATCATACTATATTTGATTACCTATAATAAATGGTCATACTCATACTTATTAGTAAAAAAATGTTATTATAATTCGCTTTTTTACTTTCCAAAAGGGCCCCTAATTCTTGTGTGCCCCAGGGCCCCAGCCTAGTTTAAGCCCTGTTTCTATGAGATGGTTAGTAGGTGAGTTTCATCCCCCAATACAGCTTGTTCATACCCAAATATCCTTGTAAAATGTAACGTAAACTCTCAGTTAAGATGTGTAGAACCTGTACCAAGCCAAGGTCGTTCAATTTTCAAGCGTCTAATATCATTCAATGGATGTTAACGACAATTTCTGAAGATACGACTCGTTTTAACTGACTCGAACGAACAGATACAACTACACTAGTTTTACCACTTGAACCACTTTAAAAGCATTGAATTTGATTGTGAAGTCCCTGTAGTATCAAAGCAAACCACTCTTTGGTTTTGGGAATGGTTTTATTTGCGCAAAAACTCATCCTTACATGAAAGATCGGTGTTTGCTCAAAGCTTGACAGTGCCCTACCGATCGATGACAGTTGACGGAAGCAGTTGTAGTGACTTTTCAATCATTGAATATCAAAACTACTAGAACTAGTATAAAGGGATCGGCTCATACAGGGTGGACAGTCGAACAAGTAGTCCGTCAAACATAAAATCTCTGTCTGCGTCGCATAGGGGCGCTGATGTGGAGCGGAGTGGTTACGCATCGAAAGAGCGGCCGACGGGAATTTAGTGACATGGCGTCGTTCACCCGCGCATAACGTACGTTCTGCTTCGTGAGTACGATCGAAACAACGATCTTCAACTCTAGCGCAACGGAAATATTGCTCTCATTACAACATACGTAATAAAAATACAGGTTCGTCGATTCAACTGTTTATAAAATGATTGCAGACGTTTGAGGAGATGGGTTCAACAATAAATTTACAAATTCAATAAATTTACTACGATCAGGCCTACCTAGAACATCAAGGGATCCCGAAATCGTAAGGCGTGTAAGAGCGTATGTTCGCGAAAAACTTGGACTCTCACTCGAAAGTGGTCTAGTGTCTTATATTTGTGCAGAACATCCTGACGGCGCATCGTTGACATAGGCTTATTATAGTATTCGTACAAAATTCAAATTGTACAGGAATTAGAGTCTCGCCATCATGCTCACAGGTTGCAGTTTGCTAATGAAATGTAGAAGTTCATCAACTTCAACAACATTATTTTCTCAGTCAAGGCACAATTCCACCTAAATGGGTATGTAAACAGGCCAAATTGCAGGTTCTGGAATGACACTAATCCGCAATTGAAGCATCAAAAACCCCTGCATTCACTCAAAGTTACTGTATGAGCAGCTTTTTCAGCAATATGAATTAATGGTCATACTTTTATGAAGACCAAAGAAGAAATCATGTTACAGTGAAAACAGAGCGTTATATTGTAATGCTACAGAAATTTTTTGTTCCAGCGCTACAGGATTTCAATGATTTTATCAAGGTATGTGGTTTCAATAAGATAGAACAACATGTCGCAGTTCCAACGACTCATTGAATGCAGTTCGCGTTGCATTGAAAAAGCCTTGAATGCAAAATTCTTCCAAAAGAGGTGACATTAATTGGCCAGTTGGTAGCCGAATCTTATCCCCAATGGACTACTTCCTTTGGGGATACCTTAAAAGTAAAGTTTATAACTATAACCCAGAGTCTCTTGACGAATTAAAATCAAGTATCCGAGAGGGAGAAACATATCACTAAACACTTATAAGGCAGTAATTGAAAATTACCGCGCCAGGTTGCAGCAGTGTGAAAATAATCAACGGACGCATCTGGATGAAATTTTGTGTACTTTTAAATCGATAATACCATTGGGTTGCTCAGAAATACCAACGGAAATTTAAAAAACAAAAAATCTAAACTCCTTTAAAATACGTTAGCGTTGTTTTGTTTCCTTCTGTCTAGGGAATCAACTCATGGGCCAAGCAAACATGCTGAGTTATATTAGCTTAAAGGCTAATATAACTCGACTTTTAACTAGACTTTTTTTTAAACAAAATTAAAATAATGATATTCAACCCACCCTTACCTAAAACTAACACATACTTGAGAAACAACTTTTTACTATGGCTGGAAACCTGGCAAGGATGAATAAAACCAAGAGAGGTGAACGCTAAAATTATTAAAAATTTACATTGAAACACATACATGAGTAAAATTCGTCTCATTTAAAAAATTATCCAACAATCCCTTATTTCAACTATCGCAGTAACCACGCAGACTACCACAAATTGATCCATTCACCATACTTGATATGTTTATTTCATAATCAAAAGAAATCCTTGCAAATCTCACCAATAAAGAACACAATCAATAAAGTTTAATTACATTGTAAATAAATTACATGGGACACTTAACAAGACGCTTGAGGTGGCTGAAAAGTGAACCTTTCAACAGTTCAACTGAAGCTCTGGTCTGAGGACATATTCGCTGTAAACTTTCACCCAAAAAGAGTAAAATTTATGGAAAATTCAGTGAAAAGTAGGAGTTTCACAAGAATTGATAAAACTCTCGTGAAGCTTTGCAAAATACTTAAAATTAAATGTGGTAGAGGTGTGAAAATATGGAACGGACATTTGCAATGACTTGAGGAATCAATCGGAAAATTAAATTTTAAATGGTGACCCGTAAGAATGTTGAAAAGAAAAATGAGGATTAGATTCCTATTACTATTATCTATTACTATTATCTATGATTAATTGAGCATAATTTATTTAACTACTGATAGTAAAATACAAATAAGGCATCTTACTTTCATTAGTAGCTTAAATTTTGAAGTTTTCCGAGGAAAACAATATTTTCACTTTTTGCTTCTTCAGAATTTCTTTTATAACGATTGAGAATCCGGGAACTAAAATGATACCAAAAAAAATCTTATTTTAACTTAATTATATTTATTGAAATTTTAGCTTTTGCATTCTTTCGTTTTTGGCATATCTTCAACGTAGTTCGCAAGCGCAAAAGAAGCAGGCCTTACTGGTTATGCTGGCACACTATATATTACACTATATATACCCAAATTTTACGACATATGTACCAGCCTGGTGATTAAATGAGTGATAACAGTGGTTGTTTTGCCAATTTTTCTAAACCTTTATTCCCAGAAGGACTACAATGACATACATTCCGTCAAGTTGCTAATTTTTATAGTCGGCAAAAAAATATAAATATAATTTTAAGGCAATGATTTTGAGCAAATTGGAGTTTGGATTTTCAGAAATGAGTACATGGAGTAACATCATAAAGGATGACAAGCAGGAGCAAATATGATTTTATTCCTAATATGAAGAGGAGATATCCAAATTCACGTTAGATGAGCTTTTGGAAACTTTTTCGCATATTGCATCAACATGAATTTCAAATTTCAGCTTATTTTCGACAGTAAGTCCTGGATAAGTTATTTAGTTTGATCAAGAAATTTTCATGACGCAAACCATTCAGTTCGGCATACAGCGTTTCCGTCTCTTTGAGAGGAAAACCAACTATCTTTCCGCATCCTTGATTTTGATTTGCTATTGATAGAATTTTCTATTTCTTTAGCTAAGCATGCAATAAACTTAAAACATATCAATAAATATTGAGAAAGAAAGATGGAAAGAGCTCAAGCTGGTTTCAAACACGCGTCCCAGCCGCTCCTCGTCAGGTGCCAACTCACAGGCCATCGATTGGGACTACCAACTAGGTGGATGTCATCTGGTTATTTTTAATTGTTATGATTGTTGCTCACAGCTTGAACTTGTCCTATTTACCAAACTGCCTTTGGTTAGCTTTATCAATTCTAGAAGTTTAGGTAGATTAATTTATCCATTTTCACTTACAACTTTGTAAGTGATTTGTACCCTTGCTAAGCTGACTCAGCGAAGACTCATCTACAAATCTAGATATTTCGCAAGCATTTTCAGAAGATGTGTCTAATATATACATGAAACAGTAGTGGACTTGATTGAGAGCTCTGCGGCACACCGGTGGGAATATTTGGGCAGGCAGGTCAAATGTCGTCAGGCCAGTACGGTATGCGTTGATAGTTCCAATAATTATCAAGAATTGACATAGACGTCTAATCTAATCTAGATAGCAAATTTCGTGGCCTTAAACGTGGAATGAAGGGGTCTCGAAATATTTTAGCAATAATGCCATGATTTCAAACAATGTAATAATATGTTGTGCTATTTGTTTGCACTAAACGTCGTGAATACCACAATTTTCACTTTCTGGTAATATTTAGACCATTGTTATGACCCGAAAGTGGATTATTCGACTGGCCGATAAACCACACTATAATATGTGTCACTTCAAATATGCTCTAAACAAATTCTAAAAGGATTTTTTAGACAATTGAAAGAATTTCTAAGACTTATTTTCACCTCAATGAAGTATGCAGCAGAATCATAGTTTTACTCTAACGATGGCTGTTTGTATAATATTTTTATTGATGTATCTGTACCTAAATTTAAGGGTAAAACCCCACTCAAATTTTACCAAAATTGAAGGGTCACCTGAAGTAACAGGTTAAACCACTTAAAATGTAATCAACTCACTGCATAGCAAATAAGCCAGATAATCGGCACCAAATCTTTGCTAAGTAATAGGAAAATGTTAGCTCGGAAATAGGAGCAAAAGTTTGCAAAAAGGATTTAACGGAATCTTACTTTGCTTCAAACTCTGGAAGAAATGATGCAGGATATGATCGATTTTGGGTCCATCGTCGCCAGATTGAGCTATTTCAATATTGATGGTGTTGAAGATCAATCGAAGTAGATTCATAAACTGTACCGAATTTACATAGACAATTGAGTTCCCAGCAACACATAAAGCAAATTCAATAAAGAAAGAAGGAAACTTTGATTTTTTGGCACAACTAGCACCCGGTCAGAATAATACTCAAAATACCCAAGTAAGAGAAACCAGTTAAATTTGTGTAGTTATGGGATTCTATTTTTGATTATGCTATCATAAAAATTATTAAACAATTATTTTATTCTTTCATTGATTAAATAACAAATTCAATGAAGTAAATTATCTGCCATTTACGAAAATTAATCTACAATCAAATACTTATACTTATCTTGAAATAGATCACTTAAAGAAAATCCCACATCATCAAAGGAAAAGACTCTAGGAGTTTTTTTGTCGTTTTCAAATGAATCAAATTTATTGAATCCAAAAAAAATCCACCGATTGAAATAGATTATTATCTATCTGTGAATGGAAATGTAAGGATAATAAAAACCGTGACCATGATTCTGTTGTCAAAAAGAACTACATGGCTGCTTTCTTCCATAAAACTTAGTTGTTATTTGTTCATTGTCAACATTTGCCGTATCTTATTTATGTTTAGAATTCCTTCGTCCTATGAGAATTAATTTTTAGCAACTTAATCGCCTACGAAAATATTTTAATTACATATTGATTGGGTGTTGCAATTTAGAAAAGATAAATGTTATATTTATTCCTCTGGAAAATAGATCTTCAGTGTGCAGAACTATTTTATATTCTGGCATCTCAGGCTATTTCACTATATACGGTGGGCTATGAAGGCAAGTCAGTTTCAAGACTATGGTCCACTTGAAAGCTCTCTAGTCAGATTTACCCTTATTTTTTTAATTTTATCGGAGAAACCTTCTACAGCAGCAGCAAAATATTACTGTCACCAGCATGATTCAAAACTGAATAATCTGAATACACCATCCGAAGTGTTTTGAAAATACCTGCAATGAATAAATTTTATATAATTGAGGAAATCCAGTGATCGTTGATCAACACCGGTTTTAAGTTTTTCAAGATCTGACAAGTTTTTGTCTATTTCGATCATAAATTTTGTCAACATCAAGTTGCAAGTTATATTATTATAACTATATAAATATAATTATTATATTATTATGTATAGAGTACTGCCTGCAGTAGGCCTAACCTCATACTTTCTTCAGACAAAAGTTGAAATTCGTCAAATAGTTGCCCTTATTAAATCGTAATGAAGTACCAGTTAACATAGAAGATCTCTATTTTTGATTTATAGGTAAGAAACCCAGTTTTAGGCACAACGCCACCCTTATACACAGCCCGCTGCCAAAATATTCCCCGACGGGGCGTAACCCAATAAGCTATTACATCTATATCGATGGGGGTTTAACAGTAACTCGTGCTACTTTCATATACTCCAGAGTTGAGGTTTGTGGAATGAGTCATAAAAATACTGAGTATGAGCAAGTTGGTCCGCTCTCAGCCCTAGTTCATTCAGATGAACTAGGATTTCATTTCTAAATTTCATTCATTCAGATCTGTCTGCCCTTCTGGTGATTCGTATCAACTCCCCAAGAGTGGTACCGATCCATGACAATCCATATTATAAAAAAGGAGACATACTAAAGTATAAAAATTGTAGAAAAAAATCACTAGCCTATACCATTTAAAATATTTAAAAAGCCACCGGTTACACTTTTAATATCATTGGACATTATCAGCAGAGGCTCAAAGCTAGAAGATCGCTTTCCGAACATCCATTTACATTCAAACAAATCATGCAAGATCAGACTCGACCTTAATCGAACTTTCGTGGACCAAAGATATAACACTATCGCTCGGAACATACTATACTAAATCATATTAGATCTTGGTATCCCAGCAAAAGTAGTCTGTCTGATCGAAACAGCATTAACATCGACAACGTAACGAATTCGAAAAATCAACCAGCTAAGTTTTGCTTGTGACAATGAGACAATAAGATGGAACTGTGGAAAAGAGAAGGCCTGACCCCAATCCTGTTTACCCTAGCCCAAAAATATTTGAAAAAAAGGCTCTCCATTGCTAGAAGAGGTACGCTGCTCTCTAAATCGTACCGAATTGTAGCTTACACAGTTGACATTAATATCCTATCACGAGCTTTGACAGTTAATCATGCATGATGGTGGAGTTACGATGTCGCGATGTTCCAACAAAGTACATGGTCCAAACAAGAAATACGACAGCAAGCCGGCTAAATGTAATTCTGACTCATCGAAGTGAAGAAATCCTCGATGATTTTGTATACCTTGCCGTCAAACATTTGAAGGACGGCAATGATTCAATATGCTTAAGTGTATGGAAGACTCCAGCTTCAGAAGACGTTCTTCTTACTTGTGCCACTACGTTGGCTACATTCATAGGAGGACGAAGCATCAAATATACCAATCTATAAAAGACCTTTCATGGTTTTTTCGGTGGATTACTCTGCGAAACCAGTGGTAAAGACAGTAATTTAGTAAGAGGCGTGAGATGGCGAAAAATCACAATTTTAGAGAGCGTGGAGCGTGTGAAATTGAGACTGAAGTTGAAAGTGAAGCTGTGGAAGGTGCAACCAATTCAACAGTTCACTTTGCGGCGACTACTACGAAGTGCTGCCAAACGTACAATTTATACCTGGCTCAAAGCCCACAAAACCACCGATAGTTTCTGACGTACAACAACCAATCGATTTTTTTTTTAATTTTTAAACAGTTTTTTTTTTTCAAAATAAAATTGAAAGGAAGACGCTGTCTGTAACTTTGATTCGGCGAAACTGGTGTGATGTCATGAAATGCCCAATTAAGAGGTCTTGGGTATTTTATTATGTCATTGTCAATATGGGGAGTTCCCCATTGGGGACAACGTCGTTGCACAATTCGCAACAATATTGTTCGAAGAATGTCGTCAGTCATAATTCTTTTTATTTAGATACATTTAAAAGAGGCAAATTTTATCAAATATTTTGGATAATTCATCTGGAAACTATTCCAACGCATACTACCAATTTCACGAACGAGCCTATCATGCCTATGCTGCTTTTAGACTATCTCAAAAGACTATCCCTTCGGATTATTTTTATCCCGCCCGAGCACATATGTGTGAGCGAGTCAACTGTAAGATTCATTGATCGAAGTTCGTTCATCATATACAATCCGAAGAAACCGACAAAATGGGGTATCAGAGTTTACATTCCAGCTCACTCAAAGACTGGGTACATTTGCTGCATTTTGCCATACTATGGATCATTAACCACAGCGCTATTGGTCAGACTCGATTTACCAGTTTCATCAAGAACACAATTAAACCTATACCAAATGTTGTTAAAATGAAAATGCAAGGTGCTCAGAGTCCTTATATGTACATGGACCGCTACTATACCTGCTACGTCATAGCTCAACTACTAGCCAAATTGAAAAACAGTCTTACCAGAACAATGTTAACGCACAGAAGAGAATTGCCCAAGAAAATAAAATATTCAAAATTTTCGACAAAATCCAACGTCGCGAGTCGACGTGCAACACCCTAGCTTTATGATGGAATAAATAAGAAGTTGGTCACTTGTTTGATAATGAGGGGTGGCACAGGAATGACGACAGTCAAAAGAATTACACGAGGTGGTGTCAAAAAATCCAATTTTGGCTTAAATGGTGGCGTAAAATTTTTTGGGGCATGAAAATTATCCTGGTCTTTAGTATAAACTAGAAAAGACACAAAAGCGGGAAAGAGGGAAAAAGCAACAGAGACATTTTTGATTTCTGCAAACACTTGTTGAACAATTGAGAGGGTCATATCACCAGCGAGACCAAGCGTCTGTGTCGCTTTCCGAAGAAATCTTTTTGGCCGTTTAATTCTAAAAAGGGACTCCAACGTTTGCTCTGATCGCAACTCGCCTGGAGGTGCGTAATTTTCTACTACTGTCATACGTGTCCAGATGAAACCAGATTGCATTTTGGCTATTTCTCCACTAAATATCGGGCCAAAATTGTTTACGGAGTGTAATATTTATCAAAGTTTGTTGTTTTTGACGTTTTTGTTTTTGTTTTTGACTCAATTTGGCCGAAATCTTCTGATGTTGCTGGTTTGCGCAAACGAAAAAGGCGTCGTGTGCAAAGTGTCAACACATCGAACCTTTGCATTACAGATGCCGAAGAAATATAAATAGGCCTGGTAAAAATGATGAACCGTTACGCGGACACTATGCCGCAATATCGTAGATAAGCTGACAAGTTTTCATTAATATATACATGCCAGTTTCGGCATTTCCAAAAAAGTCCTTCTCCGTTTGCCGGGAGCGATTCTTTGATTTTTTGTTTTTTTGTTTGCTTTGTTTTTTGATGTTTTACGATAAAATTTTAAGAGGATCATGGGCTTCAAAATATATTGAGAGATGAGATTCAGAACTTTTAAGACAACAATTCAAATGTTCGGGTTTAAAGTATGTATAGTACGTATTATCATAGCATATTACGTCATAACATATTACGTTAAACTATATATTACGAACATTTTTTCAGATATTAGTGGTTATTAGGAGCCGCCATCAAAATTTGAATCCACATGTGAATAATTTCGGTGAATTCATCGATAATTCAGATAAATCAGTTTTCGAAATCGTAAGTATTTCCGAATATTTTTTCTATGTCATACCTAACAACTAGTAACATTTCTTGTTTGAAATTGCTAGGCTTTGGAGTATACGGAATAAAATGTCTGATTGTGTGAAGTATAATGTGAGACTTTCACATCCTTTTTCAATCATTTCCTATCATGGCTTCTAAATCTTTGCAATCTCTATTCCCTCTTTTATATCTTTTATATCTTTTAATTGTTCGGTAACTCGCATCGAAGCTTGGCCTCTAACATTCCGTTTCTTGACTAGTTACTGCGCAATTTTTCAGTTCGAAAATTCATTTACTTAGTTGAATCTATAACTCTGAATTGGTAATTCATCGCTGTCCCGCCAGATCAACATGGTTTTTTTACTTTTTTTCCTTATCAGTGGGGATTTTTAGTCTGAACCTAGGCCCTTCCCTCCACTGTTTTATTGTATATTCAATATTAAATAAATTGAATAACATTAAATTTTTCCAGGACTGGCATAATAAGCTACAGATCGATGATTTGATTTCAAGTCTCCCCAGGGTTTTCTTTTTCGAAAATTTTCAGTTTTCGCGTTACAATTTTCACCAGACAATTAAAAAAATATCAATCCTGGGTGATTCTCCTTGTTTTTAGTATGAATTCCGCTTCACATCTGACGCCTAACGCACTTTCATGACCACTGTGTGTCTTTTTTTTTTTTTGTGTGAACACTCTACTTCATTCACGTACAAGAGACCCACAAAGCAGCACTTACACCTGCACCAAAACCTGAGCTAACGGAATTCAACTAAAATCTGTGAAATGTTTGTATGGATTGGTAAACTTTTTCTCATCATTGCGTTTATAAACACAATACAAACAAAAATTTACTTATGCTTTTTCTATCCCTGTCTGCCGAAAGTCTCACAAAAGTATTCTTGCTGTTTTGAAGTAGGATGTCGATTTTAGTTTCTATCATCTCCTGTCTTATTTCGATTGCTTTGCGTAGTTTGGAATTTTTCGATTTAGATATTGATTATACTTATTTGAATTGGACTTAAATTTTCAACGTCTACTTGGATATCTATCTCCATGTATCAGATCCTTCTCGAATTTTGCTCTATTCTAAAATCACGGTTATAGTAGCTATACATAGTATACATACGCCACAACACCTATTTGAGGTCATGAAAATTAAAAGGATATACATAATAGACGCATTTCAAACATTATCAACCGTGAATACAATCTAGTACAGCTTTCCTCGAATCTTAACAGCAAGTTTGTGGTATCCTAGTCCACCCGCTATCAAATAAATAGAAAACTTGGGTAAATATCATTTTAATTAACGCAATAGAAATTTTTCACCGACTAATAACATTGCACGCAATGTGAATGAATGTCCTTTTCTCGCATTTTCAGTGGAACACATTGTGCTAAGCTTGAACAGGGGCACAGAAAGTTATGAATTAAATTTTCAAACAACTTAACAACGATGATAAAGTTAAATTATTTTCATTTTGTCCTTTTCCACTTTATTCGCACTCAGTTAAGATTTTCATCCACGTGCGGCGAAACGGCAATTGCAATTACAGGCTATAGATGATTCCATGGCATTTGGCTCGAAGGAAGTATGTTCTCGGAAAATCGGGATTTGCGAGAAGCGAGGAAACATATCATTTTAATTCGGAAATGTTAGTTGCATTTATTTATATTTTATTCCGGCATATAATTACTCCAATAACTCTATGAATAATCGTTTTCTTTGAAAGAACGCACCAGATATGTAGAGGAAAATATTATCATACGATTACACTGAAATCAATTTGTTCCGAGGAGATTATCCTCTAAGTCAGATATTGCAGTTCGTTCAAATGAATAGAATTTCGCGGGAAATTCTAATCTGATCTCGATGCGTAGAAACAAAGATCAGATTAATATGGCTTAGCTGCAAGGAGTCTGTTGAAAGGTTTTGATAAACATCAATGATCTCTTTAGGCTCTAATCAATCATGTGTTAGATTTTGAATAATTTGTTTAGCCATTTTGATTTTTCAGGATAAATCCTGAAAGGATTTCAGGAAGGAGACCAGATGAAATGTTTCTCATAAACAAAATGATATAGCTCAGCGAAATAACGAGAAATGGGTTTTTTGAACGAAATCAAACCACGAGATTTGACAACTGGTCGGAATATCGCCAATCCTTTTGGAATCTGATTTAGAAAAAGACTTCCGAACATTTTTAAACATTACTGAAATTAATTTAAACATTATTTTTCTTATTTGACATATTCAAAACTTTTTTAAACGTAGAACAATTATCCTTCGTTGTCTGACAAAACCAGGGGCGGATCTACTTAAAGGCTTTTTTGGCTGCAACCCAGGGCCTCGCGAATACAGAGGGCCCCCAACCGAACTGAAACCAATAGACGATGTTGTCAATAATAAAAATTATCTAGAATTAAAAAAAAATCCAATCATAAGGTTGGCAACACTGCGATCAATCAACCCATGTGCGCATCTATCAAACGGAACGGGGAATTCCTTGTCGCTTGTTTTCGGTCGGTGTATTCCGTGCATTGTCTATTATTGGGGACTTCCCTCCGCTTATCCCCGACGCAATTTTGTTATTTTTCCGCACTTCTGCTATTGTCGACTATATTAACGAATTGACTTTGTTATTGTTAGAAATGTGTTTAGTGCGTGTGTTTAGTTTACTAAGTGATAGATAACTTAAAAGTTGTAAGGACCGGACCTTTCTTTTAATTTACTAAAATTGAAAGTATTCAGCATAAATAGACTTCCTGCTTTTAATAGGCAGTAGTTAAGTAAAAAGAATTATAAAACATGACTTTTTTATTTTTATTTCAGTTTTCAAAACAAAATGAATCGAACTCGTTCGATATTTAATGATAATTTGTGAATTGTTACACGCATTACAAAGTAGGTATTAAAATTAAAAGTTCTATCCGGTTCTTTGTTTATTTTCAGAAAAATATCTTATTTTACAATATGTCTGCTAGAAAATATAAAAGTGGATCTGAAAAAAGAAAATTACAGTTTGATCGAGAAAAAGAAAGAAATACTCGTAAATGCGCAAAAATTGAAACTTTTTTTTAAATCAGAACATATAAACGCGAATGAAATAGCTATAAATCCATTAAAAAACGTAAAGGAAGGTATTTTATGCGAAGAGAATCTAACCGAAGGAAGCAAAAAATCACAAAACCAGGAAAAAATACAAGTGATGAAAATATGCAAGATTTTGAAAACCAGAAAAAAAATACCAACGATGAAAATGTGCAATATCTTGACTTCCAGCAACCCTCTGGTTCCTCTGAAAACGAAATTGGTGTTCAGCAAAAGGAAGGTAATGCCGATACCGAGGTGGTAAGGAAGGATACCACCGAGGTGGAAAGAAATTTAGAAAATATTTAGTTTGAGTTTGAGAAATATGTTGACGTGGGCTTGTGGCCAGATTTGCTCAGTAATGATTTTATTAATTTCGTCCTCTCACATGAAATGACTGACTTTCAAAATAAAGATCCGAAGAATATATATTCAGCTTCAATGAAGAAATATAAAGAACAAAACAGATCTTTTTCAAATAGGTATTACACTAGAAAAATGAAAAATGGCCAATTACTGGAAAGATGTTGGTTATGTTATTCAAAAATGGTTGGTACTGTTTTTTGTTTGACTTGAAAACTTTTTTCTAAAACTCCTTCTCAATACACAACCGGATTTTCTGATAGGAAACACATAGGATTTTGTTTAGAAAATCACGAAAATTCTAATGAACATAAGAATTCAATGTTTGTGTGGTTGACACGAAAAGAAAATAAGTCTATTTTAGACAAGCAGCCTCAGGAGCAATTAAATAAAGAAACAGAATATTATCACAATGTCCTAAAACGGGTTATTGCAGTGCTAAAATTTTTGAGTATAAGAGTCTTAGCACTTAGAGGTTCCGAGGAAGTATTTGGTTCTCCACATAATGGTAATTTTATGGGTGCTCTAGAGCTATTGGCAAAATTCGACCCATTCATGCGTGAACATATTGAACAACGAGAGCTGCGACCAAACCCTGTAATATCATATTTATCAAAAACAGTATATGAAGAAATAATTGAATAATTAATAAACTAAACAAATTATAACTGAAATAAATAACGACGACTAATCTGTCTCACGATGACCAACTTGCTGTTGTATTACGATACTGTTTTCGGGGAAAAGTGTATGAAAGATATGTATCTTTCATTAAAATTATTAGTCGTACTGGCTTATATTTATTTAATATTCTACAAGCCTTTTTGGAAACAAGTGGACTACTACTGGATAATTGCAGGGGACAGTCATATGACAACGCTGCTAATATGGCCGGAATCTACAATAGTATACAAGCACTACTAAAAGAAAAAAAATAAATCTGCGGATTACGTGCCATGTGCTTCGCATTCCCTTAACCTAGTTGGTGACGAACCCGTGAAGGTTGCAACCAAAATTGTAAATTTTTTTGGAATAGTGCAACAAATATACGTTTTCTTCACTGCTTCGACCCATAGGTGGGAACTGTTAAATCGTGAAACAAAACTAAAATTTACGTTAAAAAGCTTAAGCCAGACCAGATGGTCTTGTCACTTTGATGCTGTCAGAGCTTTGAAAAGGAATTATGATGGCATTATGAAAATTCTCAATAGTTTCGGCGAAAATGACGATGCAAAAGTTGATTTCCGAAAAGAGGCACGAAATTTATTTAATAAACTGGCGAAACTAGAAACTGCAATTTTGATTGTTTTTTGGGAAGAAATTTTGGATAGATTTAATGTAGTTAATAAAGAAGTACAGAGCCCTGGTTTAGACATTGGTGAAGGCAATAAGTTAATTGTGTCATTAAAAGAGTTCGTGAAAAACATAAGGCAACAATCAGATCAGAAGCTAAAGGAATACGAAGAGAAAGCTAAAAAATTAAGTACTATTGTGGGAACAGACTACAGTGACGTAAATAAGAGACGCATTAGATAAATCTACAGATAAAGTTTCAGTAAACGGCGCAGAAAAATTTAAAAGAGACACCCTTAACGTTGCGTTGGATAAGATGATTATGGATTTAAATAATAGAAGCCAAGCCTATGAGACGTATAGCAAAAAATTTAAATTTTTATTGGATTTGCAAGACGAAAATCAAGAACGCATAGATCTGGAAAGTGTACGTAATATTATTGATTATTATTCAAATGACGTAGACGAACATTTCGTGAATGAGTGCATTCAGTTGAAATCTTACTTACTGCAGTCTAAGACAGAGTCTTACACCTCTTGCAGTGAAATTTTTTGGCTAATTTATGAAAAGAAACTTGTTGATGTTTTCACAAACTGCTATACCATCTTAAAGATTTTTTAACGATGCCGATCACTAGCTGTGAAGCGGAGCGTTCTTTCTCCAGGATGTCGTATATAGAAAACAAATACAGGACAACAATGTCGAACTATCGACTAAATCATTTATCAGTTCTCTCGATAAATTGAGATTTAACAAAGGGCCTACAGTGCGATGACCAAATAAAAGAATTTGCAGCACAAAAATTCAGAAAGGTCGCTTTATAATTTATATAACATAACCATTTATAACCTGTCAATTTATTTTGCAATAAATAATGTTTTAATAAATAAATAAAATATTTTGTTTACCTATTTTCTTCCTGTACTTAACATATATTACATTACATATACCTACATCACTACAGAAAACAGTTTCTTGTCAAAATGGCAATTAGTTGAGTAATTAGGTAGGGCCCCTAAGCAGTATTACCCCAGGACCCCACAAATTCAAGATCCGCCCCTGGACAAAACGCAAACTTTCTTGTGGTAAACTGGTTCAGAATCGCTTTCTTCAATTGTTGTAATCTACCTCTCAAGTGTGGCAATTCCGCCAGGACCTCACACTTGAGAGTTATAAATTTATCAACATTCACCTCGCAAGTGTGGCAATGCGGTCAGGGTGACACACTTGCGGGATAAAAGCCAACACGACGGAACACGCAGTGTTAAGAGAGAAAAAACGAGACTGCGAGATAGTGATGTGGACAGTTGTATTACAGTCGTAGGGAAAGGAAGACAAGACAAAAATCCAAATAAGTAAGGATCAAAGACTCGACGAAAATAAAAACGATGCCAGAGTTCGGATCTAAATGGACCATCCCCAAGGGAAGGCGAGGGGAAGTTGCAGTGGACAAAGCAAATGGGATGATTCCATCAAATCGCCGACTCAGCTTGCCTACGAGGGCAAGCAGCTGATTCGTGAGTTCCAACCGTAAAATACATTTATATCCCAACAAATACAATTGTTAGTGGCATATATCACTTGAAAAAAAATTTCTTTCGACGTGAACCACTCTCGATTAACTGGTTCGTCGCCGGCTTAATACACAGGCAACAATACGCGAATTAATATCAAAAAAGTTTATTAAAAGTTCGTTGAAAAATTTATGGAAAAATTTTACTAAAAAAGAACGGGATTGAGCGGCATGAAAAAGTAACTCGTGCAAGTTGAAAGCATGATAAGAAATTTAAATTTTCCTACCAGATAAATTGATTAAAAATCTGTTTCTATCAAGCTTGTAGAAAACGAGAACGGGCCAGAATAATTGTTGCGAATCTACGCCCTTACACACCATCAATAACCCATGATTTCACTACAATCCATGACAAGGAGCCAATGTTACATCAGGTAATTCGAGAGACCTAAACAAATATTATAGTACAGATAGCAATAGTAGTAACATTATAAAAAGGATCTGCAAATCTACAAACTTCTTCAGACCAAGTACTGCTCTTAACATCTTTAGAACCCAGATCAGGTCTAAACTTGAATATGCAATAACCACGATGTCCCGTGCTCCGTGCTCGTGTGACGAATTAAAAGCAGGATTATTGAAACAATGTTTAGCATTTAGGCATTTCTGCTTTAAATCTTGCCAAGGAAACGAACAACAAAGACAGTGCAGAACTTATTGCGACCAAAGGAATCGACTTGCTTCTATGCAGAAATGTACTCAAACTAGCAGACGTTAACATCAACCCCACCCAACAAAACAGTTACAGCCACATACTCAAAAGACATCCACAACTACTGACATCTTAGACCGACAATACTCATCAATACATCCCAGAATTTCTATGTCAACAAATGTCAATAAACAACAACAAATTTCAAAAAATCTTTTAACATACATCCTTAAAAAATTAAATGCAGCGGAAATCCTCTTCAGTACAGGCATTATGTCAAATTACTCAAAATCATACTAACTCATACAACATGAGTAGTACTGATATAATTCTAAACGCCAAAATTATAGCGATCGTCACCGCCTTAATGGAAACGAGCTTTCCTCCAAACACATGCACAACTGTTGCACAAACTTCAATAGCTCAAGGAACATCCTACAGAACATCAGGTTAAATAACAACAACAATGGAATATTCGAGTATATATAGATATTCATAAATGAACATGCAAGAATTCTCTTCAACTTCAAATGGATTCCGGGCCCTGGTGGAATCGAGATATTTCAAGAAGTTGATATACTGGCCAAAGAAGACATTCTCAAACCCGAACGCAGACAGAATTGAATGAAGTCATAAGCAATATTCAACTTAGACTATGCATCATTGGAAGGAAAAAGTTTCCAGCATTATCCGCAACTTCAAACACAGCCCCTGGGCAAACGCACAAGACTTAAGGAACTCCATGAACATAGTGTTCTGTAAAAAAAATGTTAAGACAATAACCTGTCAAAAAATAAATAGGCTGCTTGTTATATGTTCTATTAAAAATAATAGTGTGACATGTTCGGAAAAGGTTACGCGCCACAGTAGTAGTCTTAAGAGAAGAGTCATAAAGAAGTTTACAACTACCAATACAATCGATAATTCTCGAAAGCATAACACAAACACGTTGCGTGCATTGAGTACAACAAATCCGGGTGCAAGTGACTCGGCGCGTAAGCACGAGAACAATCCACATGGAAGATTTTGGGTTGATTGGTAGTTGTATAAAAGCGACTACGGCGAGCGGCGAAGAGAGTCTTATGAATGAAGTGAAACAGCGAGCTTCAGTGCGTGTTAAAAATAGTGCGGTAAACTAATTAAGTAGCAATTAAAAGTGATTACGTTTAATAAGTGCTTATGAAAGTGATTGATTAATTATAAAAGTGAACTTATAAAAGTGAAATAGTGATTAAGTGAAATAATTGTAAAGTGTAGTGAAATTTGGACTATAAAATTTCCAGCACCTAATTGAAAATTATTCGGGTGTGTTTTCATTCACTATTGCTAATATTTGCGAATAGCAAATAGGTCGCGCACCTGGCCGAAGCGCAACAATAGTTTTTAATAGAACAATAATAGTTATAAAGTAAAACTATTCAAAAAAAGCTAACAACGTCCGACGAATCCCACCCCAGTAAGAAAAAATGACAGTTAAAGCCATAAAATATTTAAATGTACAAGGTAGTATGATGAATTCGGGAGTAATTTCAAATTATTTTAAAACATAAAAACATGAAGGACTTCTGTACCACTAAATTTTAAGAGTTTTTTTTTTTTTAATGTTGGAGTTTTATTGAGAAAAACTGGTACAATGTTTATCATTCAAAATATTGCCCGTTGCTTTTTACTACCTTTGCCCATCTTGCAGGTAGCATAATGATACCGATAACAAATTCTTCATCTGTGGAGGCGATCCAAGAATCGACCAAATTTTTCAATTCTTCTTAAGAAATGTATTGCTGCACAGCCAGCTCATGAGCCATTGACAGGAACAAGTGGTAGTCCGAAGGAGCAATGTCTCGCAAATACGGCGGTTGAGGTAGGACATCGCAGTTCAGTGGCTCCAAAGATTCTTGACAAATTTCTCAAAATGTTGCCGAGTTTTGCCGTGCTGAAAGATCAATTTGTCATGTCTTTTGGTATATTAGCGAGCGTTTCAGCTTTGACATTCCATTCAACTGCATCAATATTTGGTGAATATCATTCCGCAATGATAGTTTCATTAGGCTGGAGTAGCTTATAGCAGATCACTCCGAGCTGTTCCCACCAAATGCACAGCATTATTGTGTTGCCATGAATATTCCGTTTGACCGTTGAAGTTGATGCATGGCCGAGCTTACCCCACGTTTTGCTGCGTTTTGGTTTTGCGTAGTGCATCTGCGTTTCGTCTCCTGTCACAATTGGATACAAAATAATTTCCCGATTTTGCCTGTCGAGCAGTTGCTCGCTTGTGAAAAAACGGCGTTCAATGACTGTTGGCTGGAGTTCATGCGGAAACCAATGCGCTTTGTTTTCACTCATAAGGTTTTAGTAGGCTCATCTCGAATTCGACATGAATCATGGTACTGTAATCCTTCCAACTCTGTGTTTTCAAACTTTACTGGTCTCTCTTCGTGTTCTTTGTTACCGATGTCATATTCGCAACTTTTTATTCGTCGGAACCACTTCTGACGTGTTTTCATTGATAAAGTATGCATTCCATATGCTTTAAATAGCAGTCGGTGTCCTTCAGCTGAACTTTTCTTCATGCATTTGAGAGGTAAATGGTCACGTTTAACATGAATTTAACATATAAGTTACATGATATTTCGATGCGATGTAATACTAGTTATGCCATATTTTGTAAATTCCTGAGAACTTAAATGTACACTTAATACTAATATGAAATAATGAAGACATCGTAGACTTACTATGCAGCTTCCTTGATCTAGCAAAAACCTTCATATGAAACAACCCAAGTCCAAATGATCTTGCAACCATCACATTTCCATCAATCATCAAAGACACACATCCGAACGGGATGTAACACACCACAAGTAAGAGTGAAAATGCTGGCCCGTGCCTACTGAGCCAGGATCAATAAGTTTTTCAATCAATTTTCGAAGAAAAAAAGGGCCGCTAAATACAGTCAACAAATATTCTATCCGTTGCACACACTTCATATGTCCGAAGACTCAAGCGCTTAAAACTGCAAAGAGTCTGTTTTGTCTAATTCCTTACTTCAAAATTATTGTGATGTATTTTCAAAAAAAATAAATGGTAAATAAATAATTAATAATAATAATAATATAACGATATATTAGGGCAACCGATACGTCGCACCTGCAGCGTAATAAAGGAACAACGTTAAAGGGACACGGTTATTTGTAAATACAAAGACCGCATAACGGCGGCCGAAGGAAGCTACGTTTAACCGACTAGCTCACTGCGCGGGCGTGGGGTTTTTAGGACATTATTTAAACCCTGATCCTTCCATGTCACATTCACACACACACAGAAAGAGCTTACACACAGAAAGAGCTTACTTACTTATATTAGATAAAATTAATAAATAAATAGAAATGATCAAATAAATAAGATAATATAAAATATTTAATTTACGTGAATTGTGCTGCGTTGATTCTGACTACCTCTGCTTAATTTCGGGACTTTACTTGCTTCTGCTGCGCTGATACTGACCACCTCTGCTTCCTCTAGCACGAATCTCCCCCACAGCTTGGTTTCGGGACTTGAATGATTTCCACTGCGCTACCTCTGATCATCCCTGCTTCCTCCAACACGAATCTCCACCTCAACTCTGTTCCGGGACTTCAATGCAATCAGCTGCGCTGCGTCCTGATCACCTCTGCTTAATTTCGGGAGTTCAAGGAATTCTGCTGCGATCTATCTCCTTGGCCGCGATCTTAATGTTCTCTTGGGCTTTGTGATTCAAAGATTTTGTGCTCGAGGACTTCTGGGGCTAAACACTTCAAATAGCTGCTAGTACTTCCTATTTCTCTTTATTCTCCTCAATAATTAAATTCACAATTTATATCCTTTGTTTTCTATCACTTGATACTGGATTTCTATACTTTATTTTCCATCTTCCATTTCCCATCCTTGATTTACAATTTCTACTCTTCTTATAGCAATATGTACACAACAAGCAAGTGAATCATATCAATGGAAGATTTCTTCCCAAAAAAACTTCCAACTATTTTCTGAGACTTTTTTCTGAAAAATTTTTTTTGAGACTCTTGTTATTTATTTTTTTGTTTGTTACTAATATTATTTAACTAAATATTACTTAATACGTAAATCTAACTATAAATGTTCTTATTTCAATTTTATTCTTAGTTCTATTTAACCTCGTATGATTTTCTTTTAACTTAAATTAAAATATAAATATAAATTTATAATATAAATTATAAGCTTAACCAAAACATATTGTTATTTTATTGTTATATTCAAAATTAATTGTTATTTTATTTATTTATTCATTTATTCACACATATATTTTTTTTTATTTGTTTTTATGTCGCGTACACATCGGAACGTATACGTAACAGTATATACATATAAAGTAAAACAGCGACTTGAAAATTTGATGCAACTTACTCCAATCGACAACTTTAGTTACAATCTAGCCGTTTTTTTATTTGTTCAAATAATTAACATGAAGAATCAACCTAAGAAGTATCATAAAAAGCAGAAAATAATTACATAATAAATTCTTTCAAATTTTCGACCTGCGCGAACTATAACCATAAAACCATTGAGAATCAAAAACTTTTGTTATCGGTTACAAAGCAGACATTTTCCTCTTTATGACAAGCTCCTTTGGCAGACGAGCATATTTTACAGAATCCAAATCTTGTAAGATCCCGTTTGTAAGGCTTATTTGAAAAATTTCGTGAAAAGAAACACACAAACAATGAAACACATCACTCTCCTCTTCTCATCAGTAAACTTTCATCATTCGAGACATTTTTACAAGCTTTGACAACAATCATTCTATGACAAATTCTAAGCATAAGAGTCCTAATCTCAAAAGTGAAGGCTAAAGACTAATCCTTGAATCATTTTCCCAGTTGTCAAGTACACACGAAGAGACGTTCATACAAACCTATGTTACCGATGATAAAAACAATGACAATGTCTGAGGATTTGCCCGTCATGTAGGATACAATTAAAACGAATAGAACCGGATAATAGCATGAAAATCCTTCTAATTGAAATTTTTAAGGACTTCATGCTTATCCATTAAATTTAATTACATTATCTATCAATAATTGGATCCGTTAAGAAAATTCTCGATAAAATTTTTACGAGGCGAGTAATGTAGAATTTTCGAATCACTCAACTTTAAACTAACGTCAAACATAATAAGGCTTGCAGTTCTGAAATCGCTGATCCGGTTTGCTATTGCTCAACGTTATCCATTTTGCAGAACGTTTTATCGTCGCTCATTTGCACTGAATTTTCATAGAAAACGATAAAAATGAGACTTCCAGATATAATCAAAGAATACATTGGACGTCCGTAGGCGGTTTTTAATTAAAATCTCTTTTCATTTATACCTACAAGGGCATAAGCAAATTATTTCTAGCTTTCCATAGGAAAAAAATGGATACTTCCTCAGCTGCTTGGTACTGTTATCCAAACTTGGCAAGCATTATTAAGGATGTATCATTAAAACCTCTACCAAATACGATATAAATTTCATCATATTTTAAAACTTAGTTTTGCTCTATTTCCATGAATACTGTTTCCTTGATTCTAGCAACTTTTGTTTTTGTTATTAGAAAAAATGTTGGCCTAGAAACGCAAGAATTAATCGCAATTTCGATCTACGAAGTGTGAACACGCTTCACTTTGTTATGTCAAACTATTTAAACGGAAAATGTGAATATGACAACCATTCAAACTGACTTTTATCAATGGCAAATTATTTGAACACTTTCTCGAAGCAGAATTCTTAGGAAATTTTGAATAATAATTCAAATTTCAATAATAATGTATACCATGTGTATGCATAAGTTTATTTTGAATGGTCAGTATTTTGAATACACATTTAAAGTGTTTTGAATACACATTTGGTCCATCTTTCAAGTAAATTATGAATACCATGCCAGAAAATCAACTTGTATTTTGCAGCAAACGATTTGTCGATTCACTTACCAACTCACTTGAAGTCAAGGCTGAAATGCAATAGTGCGAGACCGCGATACGAGAGCGGGACGACAGTATCGCAGCAAATGTCAAGCAGTTTTCGCAACATGCGTTTGTATGCGACATCATACAATGATTGCGATGCGTCAATGCGAGGCGGAAAATATTCCGGAAAACGAAAATTCACCGCAACGAGGTGCGTGCAGACGTGTTTTATTCATTCGTGCCGAAAACTTGTCATTTTAAATGACAGCTCAGTAATGCCAAAACGTGACGAAGTGTCAAAACAAACAGTTAAATCTAAAAAGGTGAAAAGACAGAAGGAGAGCTTGATTAACATAATAGTGAAATAAGTGAAAAAAGACTGGCGGAACACGAAAAAAGCGAGCCTCCAACGAAACAAAGATGGTCGGAAGGAGCCAATGACGAAGCAGTAAGACAACCCCGAACGAAAGCCGCCCGCAAGGAAATCGAAGTTGCATCATCAATGGAAATGGAGCAAGTACCAACAACTACATTCGATCGCACCGAAGTGGATCTTATGAATAAGGAGGTAGAAGAATATCAAACAGTGACGGGGAAACTCCTTCTGAAACGTAAGTTTTCCACTTCTAGTGTAGAACCCCCAAAACATAGTGAGAATCCTTTTTCGCCTCTCTCAAAGAGCCCACCAAAAGACACATCAATAATAAACATTCCCAAAAAAAAATTGTCATGGTGTCCCCCAATATTTGTAGAGGGTATTTCGGCCATGACGATCAAAACGATCATGGAAAGAAACCCTGCAACTAAATACAGAGTCACGCGTTTAAACGTAAGAAAACTATAAATTATAATAGACGACGTTGTCACCCATGAAAAATTGCTTGAGACGATACGGAACTCAAACGCAGAAGGTTACTCCGTCACCCTAAAAGAATGTAGAATGTACTCTGCTTTCCTCAGAGGAGTAGACTCCGCCTTCGGTGAAAAGGAGGTGAAAGAGGGTATTGAGGACCAATGCCCCGGCATAAAAGCATGCACCGTTTCGCCACTGACTACCGGTTGGTCCAAAGCAAACGGAGTGAGCTTAGACCTCTATAGAGTGACCGTAGAACAAGAAGATGATCTCCATCGTCTTCTGAAGGTATGGTATATACCCAATCAAAAGGCAATCTGGGAAAGACCTAAAAGGGGTGAAATGCTCCAATGTTTTAGGTGCCAGAGGTTTGGCCACGTATCGGCAAACTGCGCCTTTCACTCAAGATGTGTCGCTTGGGGAGAAGGACATAGCAATGCGGCATGTCCAAGACGGCAAACAGACAAGCAAAATGAGCCACCCTTCTGCGTCCTTTGAAAAGAGAAAGGCCATCCTGCAAACTACTCTGGATGCCCCGAAAGGAAAAGGCTTAGGTAAAAAATAGCGTTTGTAAAAACAAAACAACTAGATTTCCCCACCCCAGCCCCCGCCTACAGACCCAGTTCCGAGTTCCGGCTCCCAACAACCGTCACTCCAACAAAAATCCAATCAAGCGTATCTTACGCTGAAATCACGAAAGGACTCTGTGCTGAAACGCCGCGGAGCGTATCAGTACAGGGAAATCCCTTTCAACGCCTACAACAAGAAACCTTGCTTGTATTAAGAATGTCACCAGGCGACCTACTAAAAAAAATCGCAGAATTTTGGCCAAACTACGATACTACACCAGCACAAGACAAACCAATTGCACTGATAGAGCTATACCTCAATATCTATGGGGGTAAATAAGCTGATATCCATTTGCCTAAATATAAATTCCTTAGTCTCCCATGATAAAAGAATATTCATTTCTAATTTAACAAAATCAGTGCAACCAGACATAGTACTTCTAAACGAAACTGTACTGAAATCGGCCCACAAGATCCGTGTGGACAATTACCAAATTCTCAGGAATGACTCGGGCAGAGGAACCGCAATTCTACACCGCGCTAACCTTTCGGTCGAACAAATAATCATTGACCACACAGACATTTCTTGCACGCTAGCCACCCTTTATACAAAGAGAACCAATGGGAATCGTGGGAAAATATTCATTGGTTCAGTATATATTCCAGGGAACCTTGGAAATCCTATACAAACATTTCTCGATAGGATCTTGAATATAGCCTCTGACTATGACTCCATCATCTTGGGGGGGACCACGAGACACGATCAGTGGGGAGACTCTAGCCGGAACTTAAATGGCAAAAGTATCCATCAGTGGTACTATTCTAACGCTTTTTTGACGTGCGACATCATAAATGCAGGAACCCCGACATACCCAAGAAGCAGTTCCTTCCTTGATAACTTCATAGTATCCCATAACCTGTTAGCCCGAAATTCGACTTCCTATAACTGCTCAACCTTTGCATCAATATCCGATCACTACGGCCTACTACTAACACTTAATCTGAAAAATATAGAGACCAACTTCGTGAGTCCGAAAAAAATTCGCTCCTATTCCCACGTAGACTGGATACAGTTTACTAAAGACCTCGAAGATTTCTTAACCGCTATCCCTCCAGCAAATAGAATACTATCTAACCAAGAAATAGATAACCATATAAAAAACCTCTCTGAGTCGATAATAGGCAGCATGGACTACCATGCCCCCAGAAAGACACCAAAGCAAATGCTGTACAAGTGCTTTACGGAGGATACATTAGCCCTTATTATTGAGAAAAAAAGGAAACTTCAGAGGCTGAAACGTATTTTTCATAGGCATTACAACCGAGTGAGCGAGGAATATCTCCCACTCAAAGCGGAAATAAATGCCATGTCCAACAAAATAAGGGAGCAAGTGAGAAAGGAAATTAACGAAAACTACCAAAGTAGACTGAACACTCTAAGGCCGTCTTCGGATGTCTTTAGAGAAATAAATATTTTAACAGGACGACAGGAACAAAAGTTCAGTATTGATAGAGATCCTTTCAAAAGTGGAGGGCAATCTTTTTCTACTGTTAATCAAAAACTCCAAGCAATTTCCTCCTTTTACAGTAGCCTATACCGAGAACGTAGCCCGGAGAACGTAAAAACACGAGAGATAATTGACTCTGCTAAAGCCAGAAACATCGGATACCAGGGCTCATATTTAACCATCTTCTCCAATACCAACAAGGCAGTGTCACCCAAGACATAATAGCTTTGGTAACTTTCTATTCTAGCATGAATAGCAAGACCTCCGTTGGCCTGGATGGCATACCCAACAAAGTTTTGAGGAAGTGTGGAGCAGATGTTGCGAAGACATTGACTATCCTCTGTAACAACTGCATCAATAATGGCTACTTTCCTCAGTCCTGGAAATTGGGCAAGCTTGTTCTCATTCCAAAACCACACTGTGATGGTAACATAAAAAAACCTCAGACCTATTTCGCTGCTATCTAACATAAGTAAAGTTCTAGAAAGAATCATCCTACGTAGCTTTAAAGTGTTCTCCAAAAACCTGATCCCAGAGTTTCAGTTTGGATTCCAACATAGGAAGTCCACAGAACAAGCAATAATGCTGATGCACGACACGGTCACTCAGAACTTACGCAGGAAACAATGCACGATCGCGTGCGCACTGGATCTACAAAAGGCATTTGACTCCGTCTGGAATGACGGTCTCAGATCCGAACTCGTCTCTTCAAATTGCCCTCTTCCCCTCACAAGAATCATAGATAACTTTCTACTAAACAGGACCTTAACTTTCAATATCGCTCATCAAACTTCAACACCAATACCCATCCTATCAGGGATGCCACAAGGATCCATACTCGGGCCATACCTTTTTATTTTTTTCCTTCACGATGTGCCGAATCCCGCCAACTTTAAAAGTGGAAACCAAAGTCCGTCTTGCAACCCGAAGGTTATTATGTTTGCGGACGACATACTGGTACTAGCCAGTCATGCACTGCCCATAGTCGCTGTAGAAAAGTTGCAAAGAGCAGTAGACGAAATAGCAAGCTACTTAAAAAATTGGGGGCTCACAATAAATGCCTCGAAATCCGAGTTAATATGCTTCCGTAATGCTAGCGGGAAAGGACACAGACTAGCAGTCCAACAAAGCAAGGCGATATGACTGAACATTGAGGGCAAGATAGTATCGCCTAAGGACACTTTTAAGTATTTAGGCGTGAATTTCACTAATAGGTTCAAAATAAACCCCCACGCAAAGAAAGCTGTAAACAGAGCTAAAGGAAGAGAAGCAGCATAAATTTCACCTCTACTCTCCTCCAGATCCGTTTTGCCAAACGGAAAGCTCCTTATGTATAAAACGTTAATCCGGCCAATCATCACCTACTCCTTCCCAGCTTGGACTATTTCACCGACAGTGGCAGAAGAAATTGAAATATTCGAAAGAAGGATACGTCGAAAATGTGTATCGAAATACCGACGCCCCAACAAAAAATACTATAAAAATCAATCACTCTGTAAAGAGACCAATATTATTCCCATTTTGCAATATATGATCGAAACAAGCAAGATAAGATTAGCTAAATGGCGGACACATGACTCAATACTAATTCGAAACCTATGTAATAACACTCCTTGCCCCGAAAACCCTTATTACATCACACCTTTCAGAATCCTAGAAGAATATCTATCCAATGCCGACCCTCTAAATAGTCCCTTAAAACCGAATTTTTACCACATAGCCGCAGTCAATACCTATAGGGGTTAAAATGAATTAATTCTAACACTAGAAGTTTCCCAAATACCTCTGCATGCCCTGGAGATCAGGTCTGATGGAAATATGCCCTCTTTAGAAAGTTGGATTATTTTAACGCTGAGAAGAGAGCATACGGCCAGCCAGAACAAATGAGAAGCAAACCGTATGAGCAAACGGTAGAAGAATGTATATTTGAAATAAATAAAAACATGCAAGAATAGACTTCGGTCGCATATAAATCAAAAATGACATTTGACTACAGAGTCACTGTCAAATGAAATGTAAATAAATATAGTAGGTTAAGTCATATATGTAAAAGAAAGTCTCAATAAAGTACTACTACTACTACTAGGTGCGTGACGTTTGTCAAATGCAATATGGCACTTAAATGAAATTTGAAATTCAAACGCCTTAATTACTTTTTAAGTACTATGGTTATTTTAAATGAATTTTGAATGACAATTTCATGCATCCTAGTTAAGACTTTTATTTGCTAAACGAAGGAACATTACAAATTCAACAAAATACTTTGCAATGTCTAGGGGCGCATTCCGGTCGTTTTTTGATTAATGCGCGATTTAAATTTATCATTCGTTGATGATACCATTGTATATTAACGGTTGCGCTAGGTTTCAAGAGTTCGTAATAGATAATACCACTCTGGTCCCACTAGACGCAAAGCATGGTTTTCTTGCCAAAGCGATTTGGCCTTGGTGTTGAAGGACCGGTTTCGACAGGTGAAAGCCACGATTTTCACCGCTTCGGTTTACCAAAAAATATCCATTTTTTGTTGCCCGTCACAATTCGATTCAAAAGTAATTTCCTTTCTTTCCACCGAAGCAGAATTTCACAATGGGCTTTACGGTTATCCATTTGACCTTGATTCAATTCATGTGGGATCCATTTACCGAGATTATTGATCTCACCCATTGCTCGTAAACGTCTGCTGATCATTTCATGTGACACATTTAAAGCTTCTTCTAATTACAGTGGAGTTTGAGTTGGATCACCACCCAATAACTCCTGCAACTCCTCCTCTTCACGTTTTTGTGGTCTAACTTTTGAATCGTCGAAACGTTTCACAAGTCCTAATTGATGGAGTGTGTCCAACATATGTTTTGACCAGCAAACGATGACTTTCAACAGCTTTTTCTTTTGGTTTAACAAGAAAAGCGATGCGTGCTAGAAATGATATTAGGTGCAAAATGCGATATGATTGAGCAACACGATAAAACAAACGCGCTAGTTTTGGCGGACTAAACTTGTGTATGTTTGTACCTAAATGTAAGATGATCGAATTGGCGCATTTGTCAAATTTATATGCTGCGTTCCTTTCACTGGCACCATTTCTTATTTTAAAAAATTTAAAAAAAACGTATGCATACACCTGGTACACCAAAAACATAAGTCTTGAAATGAAAAAACATTTCAATACGATTTTATTGCAATATCAATGCATAACCTTTCCCTTTTATTTTGTATCTCGTCACTGCATTATTATAGAGTGATAATTGACCCTCGTGATCGACACATATTCTAAATGTGAAGGTCACATTTTTCAGATTATTGATGTGATTAAAGTATTGGTTTCTGCTAGAGACAATACTTTCGTTCGTGACTGAAGCATAGTTTAAACGTTTAGTTGTTAACATTCATAAACGGTATATAGAAACCCTCGTAGCGGTCACTAGATTTCCAATCAATTCTAATAGTTCTGGACTGTCTCACCAAGACAGTTCTCCTTTTGGTTTTCTCTCCTTTTTCAATTAAAGGTTATTTCATCGTGGGTCGTGAACGTCAAACTTTTGAGTCGAACATAGCGTGGCCCGAGCCATTTTCATACAATGTCATACCATTCGTGTTGCATACAAAAATTATAAAAAATCTTCTACTTAACGTGCAGTCATCAAGTATGACTTGTTGGAAAGGGCAAGCTAAAGGAAATAAAAAAAAAATAGTGTTAGCAACATACTAACCAAAAAGGAGAAAAAGGGTCGAGTCATTTCCGGAACGAGAAAGTCATTGCTCACGGCTCTATAGCAGTCACCTTGGCCTGCAATGTTATTCTCAGCAGCATTATTCAAGGCAAATGGACCAATCATTACACTGGCCCATGAAGCACATAGAACGGTATCTTTCCCTTGGTCTACGGTAACGGTGTTTGGACAATTGCCTGTGGTTGCTCATTCCTCCAAATGCGGCAGTTTTGTTTATTGACCAACAGTTAACCATTCAACTATAAATGAGACCCATCGCCGAACAAAATTATGTTTTGAAATTTGGTGTCAGTAGTCTATTTCCTACTGTGCCCATATCTCGAATATATGCCTTGCTCGATGGTTGTCCAGTTTCACGTAATTGACTTCGATAAAATTCTGACTTGTGACGAATTGGATTTTGTAAGCCCGGGAACCAAAATCCTTCCACAGGCTTAGAAGAACGATGTCAATAAGACTCACTTGGGTATTCATCGATACTACTCTCTACAGCTGCTATTGTTTGTTTATAACGCACTTTACGACAGCTGGATGGATGCGTATTATCAGGGAGAATAAACGTGGTGTGGAAGCGAGCCATGGTTAATCGAATCAACTGTTTCAGTGAACGATTATATTGGCCATAAAATTGACAGAGTGCGCAATGAATTTCCCGAACAGGAACATTTTTACTTTCTTTTTCAAAATAAATCTGCACAATTTGCAGACGTTTCTCTGGCGTCGACCTGTTTATGATAAAACCATAAAACACATGACTGCTGTCAAACCATATGTGGCATTTGAAAGAGTTGCTACATTAAAGTTCTATAAAAAAACACCCTTTACATATTCTTATACTAGCTGAACCGCTGAGTGAGTACACAGACAATTGATCACAAAGTACGGTGATTTAATGGAGCAACTGCCTGTATGTAATGGAGTATTGAACTAAACTATACTGCAAGAAAAGCAAAACTTTGTAATTGTTGCACTAAATCCTGCAATATAAGCATATTTAATAAATTTATTCAATAACACAGGCCTACATTTTTTTTCATGAAAGAGTTTTTCAAGTTTAATAGGTGTCCTATAGTAAATGCGGTGTGCGATCACGAATCTGTGGTTGGTATTTTTTCCAGCATGTCAGGTTTTCAGGAAAGAAGTGTTTGAAAAATACCAAAAAAAATACAAAAATACCTGCCGAAAATACTGAGATAATATTTATTACAATAAAATACATAAAATTACATAAAAATGACATAAAATTACACTGCAAAAGTGACTATTTAATAAAAAAAAACAATGCAGTATAATCGACGCTAGACAATCTTTGTTTTTTTTTTTAAATAGTTCTCCTTTTCCCCGAAAACTGCGTATTGCAGTTTTTTGACGATTTTTACGAGCTAGTCTCTCTTCAAGGTTCAGCAGCAATCAACCATCATTATAATATCACATCTTCCTTGGTAACGTCTCTCCATCTCTTTTATGTCTTATTGGAACCTCTCTCCCTGTTATTGGCTGACAGCTCCAAGATTTTCGGGGTAAGAGTCAACGTGGGAATCCAGAAAATTCAGTTTGACTCTCATATTGCATCTAAGTTTTTAATAATTTTCTACCATGTTGGCTCAAATTTCTTTGCAGTTTGGAGACTTATTGTTTCCAAAGAAACCGTCTATGACTTCTAAGAAAGAACTCAATGCTTCAAATTCATCCTGGGTCATTGTATTCTGGAACAATCTGTCCAACTTTAAGGTTCGAATTTGAGGGCCTACAAAAATTCCTTCTTTAAGTTTAGCTTCAGAAAGTGCAGGAAATTTGTTGCACAGGTATTTAAAGCTGTCACCTTGTTTATGTATAAGTTTGAAAAACTGCTTCATGGATCCTAACTTAATGTGAAGGGGAAGAAAAAAACTACTTTTGGGTCAATTAATGTATTATGCTGCACATTTTTTCCCCGGTACAAGTCTTTTTCTGAGTGGCCATTCTTTCTTAACGTAATGAAAATTTCGTGCTCGACAGTCCCACTTGCACAAAAAACATGGATACTTTATCGATCCACACTGCTGACCCAAAAGCATTGATATTATTTTGAGGTATCCACAGAGTTTCCAACAATATTCTCTATACTTTATTTTATTTAGGAACAGCTCAAGATTGTCCTATGTTTCTTTTAAATGCACGGAGTGAACAACAAGCATCGAAGCATGAGTAATACCATTGTGCTACAAGACACCCTTCAGACGTCTCTTAGAAGAGTCAATAAATGACCTCCATGATGTGGAAACGTAATTGTCAGCTCCCAGTTTCATGGCTTCTTCAGGAATATTATTACAATACACAAATTGTATTGAAGTAATTGAAATACAATACTTCAGAGAAATGTTCCGAGAAATGCATATACCACGAAACTGTGGTTCGTGGAGCAAACAGGTTTTTGTCTTTCAGCCGTAATCGTAAGATTTGCGAAGCATCCTTCAATAGGCCATAGTTTCTCACTAAGTCATTTAGTTCAGCATGAATTAACTGTTGAGGTTGGTCTATTTCAGGATTGAATCCATCTGCATCGGTTTTTTCTTTTGAACTTTCATCTGGGGGTTGCTGTTAAATGGTGTGAAGAAAAGGTGGAAGATGGGAATTCCTGATCCATGAGGTACAGGTCATTTAACAGACGGTAAATCAGGATACTGAATAGTATGTTTATTTTTCGAATTGAAACCCTTGACATTGCAGGATCAAAAGTAACAGCCGTCTCCATGGTTTTTTGGTTCCATCCATTCCATAGCAGTGTCAAAATGTAAAGAGCTACGTGTACTATTTGTCCATTTTCTCAATAGCTCGACACACTGAAAGCGCACTTTGTTTGGAGCCCAAGATTTGTCCTGATCACCAAGCTGTACAACTAAATAATCGCGATAAGCTTTCTCGAAAAATTCTACGTTTACGTTACAACGATGCTTTACTATCCTTAAATCACCAAACACGTAGAAAAATATATCAGGACTGTTTTTAAACTTTCTTGATGACATTATGACGCACTAAACACTCAAAAAACAAAACACAACACGATGCTACAAACAACTAACTGTAACTAAATATATCGTTAACAACTGCTGAAAATGGAAAAGTGTTGCCATTAAAATGAAATAAACATAATATAATATTAAAATGTTTTCTATCGATGTATCAAGTATTTTAAGAAATTTGCATAAAATTGAAAATTCCATTGAAATTTAATGTAATTTAGGAAATACTAATACTTCTTTGCTCTAGTACACACAAGATTTTTTTTGAATTTGTAAAGATCGCTTAAATCAAATTCACATTCAGAATCAACGTACCCGTATAAGCTTAGGAAACTTATCAATTCAAAACACCAAACTCATGTAGGCCTGCGTAACTTGCGAAATTATCTATCGTTTTGACATTAGTCATCACACTTAAAAGTTTTTTTCTTTTATTTCTCAGCAAGGAAATACTAGAGCTTACAATTGAATGTAAATACGAATTATCAATAAACAGGACTTATTAACCTATCAAAGTACTAGAATATGCGACAAAAGTACTGCAATATGGATATTGCAGTACTGGACTGGCTTTGGAATTTTCAAAAGGTATGTACTTATTATCCTCCCCTCATAATTCTGTGATAACAGGACAAAGGGAACGGACATACCTTGATTTTGAAAAAAATTTACGTTGATATTTCAACGTAAATTTGCCGGTTGGTGTTGATATTTCACTACTATTTCCTTTTGTTTATATTATTTTCTTTATATTAGTTTTAACGAACACTAGAACTGGTACACAAGATGATTTTACGAGATTCAAAAATTAGTTTCCTTTGAGGGACTAAAATATATGCACAGCTGCATAACAATTGAAATAAACAAATGGTCTTCAAATTTAAGCAGTTCCTTATCCGGCGGTTGATAACAAGACTTGCAAGCATGATGATTGCAGCTAAAATTCACGCCAGAAACAATTATCTTCTTTGGAGTCAAATTCAAAGAATGTGCACTTAAAAATACAAGGAGAAATAAATTTTGTGCTCTTTCAAGTCCTTTTATCTTTGAGCTTTTTAAATCACCTAACTTCAAGCAAAACAAGGAAATTTTTTTTCATGTAAAGCCTTTTGGGGCTAGTTCCTGTTCCACTTTTCATTGAGCTCACATATAAGATGAAGCGAAAAGTGATTTAACTTTTTTTTTGGCGAAAAATTATTCATTTTTTTTTCAGAAAAATAATTAGGTCTACCGGGAAGATCTGTCCATTTTTGAATTGAAAGAAAATTACACAATTTTCATACATTTAAGATTATTTATCGCAGAGTATACTTTCAATCGTTTGTTATGACTTCTTGCGAACGTGATGGCAACTTGCAAGTGCCATTTTTTTTAAATAATTTATTTTTAAGAGGTGACAAAACTCATCTAGTGCTTGATTGACATCGGCTTCAGTTTTAAATCCCTTTTCCGTGTAGAAAGTTCTGCAAAGAGAGAATTAGCCTAGCTCTGCGATTTTCTGACGAGTCGCCAAAGCAGCTTGCGGTCTGGTATTAAGGGGGTCACCTCATGTAAATCGAAAAAAAAGGTGGTTTTTCGGGAATTTTTTTTAATGACAAGGAATTATTATACATTGTTTGTTCGATAGGTATATCTGAGACAACTTTAAAGCAATTAAAACAAATCTTGAAAAAGTTCAAAACTGGCGGAGTAATCAGACGTCTAGTAGAGCCTGTCGCTGATGAATTAGTCCCATTGTGTACACGATAGGGCCCGTAATTTTCAACTGAAACAGAAACCATTTGTACCTCGTTAATTATTAAAGTTTTTTACTCTATATGAACCTCAAAAACCTAATGAAAACCGGAAATAAATAATTTTTATCTTGTTTTGAAGTTAGAGATGCAATTTTCACTCAAAATTTTTGTTTATTTCTTATTTTTACACTATGATAAACAATTAAAGTTGTATGAAACTGTGGTTCATAGAGAACAGTTTTTAAAACTCTACAAAACGCAATTTGAATTAGGTCGATAGGTCAAATAGTTTTCCCGCAATCGTGTACACAAGTTGCAAAAATGTGATTTTGAGAAAAAACGTTTTAAAGTTTTGGTACATCGCAGCTCTGAAAATATTTAACTTACAGCAATCCAGTTCTAATCAGCTACTCCAGCTCCATAAAGCAACCCCTCAGCTTCCTCATAGAACTCGTCCTTTTGTATTCTCTCAGCTCTACGAGCAGTGCGGGCCTCTTTTGTGCTGCTGCTAGATCGTACTTCGGCGCGCGCGATCCGCGTCTCATCTGCGTTCTCGGCAAAAATCTTGCATTGCTCGCCGATAGTCAAATCGAGCAAATCCATCATGTTTGTAATTGCGGAGTAGCCCTCGTTAAACATGCCTGCTGCTAAATACGCAGCAATTTGAATAATTTTTTGACCAGAATTCAAATGTTTTGGGGCGATTCGCCAAACTGCGGCGTTGAAGGACTCGTTAGCGTTCTGTGTATGACCGCCTAGGCACCTGAGTAGTAGATCGTCCTTTGAAAGTTCTTTGTATATTGGACGAATATGCTTTTCTACATCGGGTCGTATAACACACGGATCAGGATGATGGTAATTTTTCAGTTTCTTAGCAGCTTTCGCTTTCTGCCATTCACATCAACTGTCGGAACCCACAGGACAAAGTTTATGATTCTAAGATTTGTCGGTTGAACAATAATGTTCCAAAGTTGCCATTATTGCTTTTCGCATTTCGTCACTAGAGTCCACGTGTCTTCTAATCGCCAATCCGTAAAAAGTCGTCAGTTTTTTGATGAGCGCGTCAGTCAGCCGTCCCTTCCCTCCAAGTTTTTCTTTTTTCTTCACGTTTCGCAGGCGCGTGCCCATTCGCTTTTGCACGTGACCAACGCACTCACTTTTTTTCACTGGAAAATTTTCACCATAAGGGTTATTCTTGACAATGTTGCTAAAAGTCTTGGAATCACCGTCTCCGATGTAGTTTAAATATTTGACGCCGAATTTTTCTTCTGATCTTGCAAACATCTCGTTAATAGAGTCGACCTCCATTTTCCCCGCGGAACTATCGTGATTTTTTTAGCATTTTTCTGAATGTGCGCCAAACCAAATTTCATGTTCTTCAGTCCCTTTTTTGAGTTCCAATGCAGGCATGCTTGACAGAATGAACTTTTTACCAGGAGGTCAATTACTTTTCCGGTGTGATAACCAATAAGCGTTGTAACGCCGTACAATGATGTAAATCCGCGCTTTTTCCATGAGCCGTCTCCGGACACTTTGAAATCGTTTTCTGGTCTCCCATGTTCGCGATTTTTCTGCTTCTCTTCTTCAACAGCTTTTTTTGATATTTTTTCGAATAGAGTAGTTGCCGCAGAGTAGATATGCGTTATTATTGCATCGTATGCTTTTCTTGATAAACCAGAGCCCATATCCATGAGGCCACAAAAAATGTTTATGCCGTCTAGTCCCACGCCGAGTAAACGCATAACAAATACAATTTTGCGGTTAATTTCGTACGCATTTCTGATCGTAGGGCCCGAAAGAATGCTCCTGTGACCGCAACTACACGTGGAAACGATGTGAAAACCGAGGCCGCGATGATTACTTTGATCGAATGTCACTTTTTTTTTGCAGGTACCACACACCACGAACTCAGAAATCGCACTAAACACTGAAAAAAATTCGATGATCCGGTAACAGTAAGCAAGACTCGCTCCAACATCGTTTGCGCTTGAGCTGCTCAATTTTCTTGCCGTTGTGCTAACTTCTGGAGCCTTATTTTTGTCAGTGGTATACTGATTACCGCTAAATCTTCGTTTCCGCGGCCGCGGAGATCGCTCAGAACTCCCACTCGTTCTTTTCGGATACATATTTTGACGCGACGAGATCGAAGCAGCACTAAACTTCAAATCACAAATTCTATTTCTGTACAGTAAAACTAACACATTTACAAAACGCATACACAAAAATTTATTACAAAAGACCTACAGATAAACGAGAAAACTGAAAATTGTAGAAAAAGTCCCACAAAGCCTTCTTATCGCTAAAGGAATGCAATTTATCATCACAATCTGCAGCGCGCGCGGTCAATCTCACCGAAGTTCGACACGTGAACACGTTACAGGCAACAACTCCTAAAATACGTTGAATTCAGGTCTATAATTTTAAGAGAATGTTAACAGATAGTTTTGGAACAGATTAAGCTAAAAAAAATCGATTTTTTTTTTCGATTTACATGAGGTGACCCCCTTAACATGATGCAGTATGACGTGCTTCCTATTGAACATCACCGGTCTCTTTTCTCTCATTGCTTTATTTAAATCATCCATTCAATTACAGTATCCCTCCCAATTCAGCTTTTTATAAGGTTTCAAAAGCCCGCAATGTATAGGTCTTTGATGGTTCCACCATTTTCACAATATTCTCTTCTTCACGACGATTTCACGAAAACGAGTTATTCTACGTGAACCTTTGCCACCGCAACCCCACGCAATTTATTTGGTGCTGCAGCGAAGCTTCAGATAGATGAGCCTTTTCCCGAATGGTTGTATCGAAGTATATTCTTTGTATCTAATGGACCGGCTAATGCAACAATCCTCCAACAATCCTCCAACAGTCTAAAAGACAAATCCAAAATTTGGCCGTTAATACGTGCTCCTTGGCGATAAGGGATGTTTCTTTCAATTAAACCGCAGGCACTTTACCGATTTTAAAACTCACCGATTAATTATTGATTTTACCGATTGGTTTTTTTTATTTGAGCTTTGTAACTACATCTGATATAATTAATAACAGCAGCTTTTTCGCTGAATTTGCGGTCGATGGCATTCCTACGGAACTTTGAGTTCATAATTTTAGTTCGTTCTAAGACGTCTGGAATCGTCTTTTCATAAAATTTCATTACCATATTTCCTGCTTCTAACAATCCTTCGTAGAAAACATTTGCGTTCTACGAAGTAACTTAGTGCACAGATGAAATCAAACACAATTTTTAAGGTCCAATTAATCACGATTTTGTTTGTCAAAAATACCAAGAACATATCCAAAAACTCGAATTCTTATTTAGTCTTCGTCGCGGCTGGATCAGTGGTGATATTTTTATTACACACAAAGCCATCAGTGTGCTGAGTCGTCAAAAAAATGTTTAAAGATGTTTGGAATCTTTAAGGCTGCACGTGGTCAGTGTCCGTAAAAATTAGCTATGGCGTCGTGTTATCGCAAGTTCTTCCGTGAAAGAGACCTCATGCGAGCGAAAGACAGTTGCGAAAAACGTGTCGTCTAAGAGATTGACTGAACGATTGTCTGATACGTCGCGGAAGTGAGTACGTGGTATGTTATTGATATGAATGTTCAGGGATTTGTTTACATTTCTCTCGTTCTCATCAGCAAAATGTCAAAGTGGTCGGGTGAAAACATTTAGTTGTTGGTATGAATGGCTCCTGAATTCTGTTAAAGCCGTTGCTAAGCCCAATTGGAAAGAAAGAGGGGATGCTTAGATCACTGTAATTAAGACCGAAATACAATTCTGCGAGACTGCGATGCGAGAGCGCGACGAGAGTCTCGCAGCAAATATCAAGCAGTTTTCGTAACATGCGTTTGTATTCGACATCGTACAATGATTGCGATGCGTTGATTCGGGACGAGAAATATTCGGAAAAACGAAGATTCCTCGCAACGAGGTGCGTGACGTTTGTCAGATGCACTATGGCACGTAAATGAAATTTGAAATTCAAACGCCTTAATTACTTTTTAAGTAGGAGGGTTATTTGGAATGAATTTTGAATGAAAATTTCGTGCATCAAAAACTATTATTTGCCAGACGAAGGAAAATTCCAAACTCAAATATTTGACCAATCAAAAATAATTTTAATCAAATTTCATTTGAAACGTCACCAATTTGACATTTGCCATATGAACATTATTCTTCCTCGCATCGCGTGCATTGTAAATTGAATGCGTTGCGCGACGACGAACGAGAATCGCATCGCGCTCTTGAATCGCCGTCACGAAGTATTGTATCTGGGCCTTTATTCATAGAACTACAAAAAGAGCGAGATTTCGGAATCGGACGAAAATTGCTCTTTTCGGTGATAGCATTTGCGTGACAGAAACAATAAGCCAGCGCCATGTTGGCCGCGTCTGCCATAAACACGACACTAATTCACGGATAAGGTAGGGCAGCGCAAGTTTAACAAGTTTAACGATACTAATTCACGGATAGGGTAGGGCAGCCCCAGTTTAACAAAGCAGTTACATTTTGCTGAAGTTTTGTTCAAATGTGTCACTGAGTTCAACCAAAACCAATCATAGAAGGACTATTCTGGTTTAACAGGTGGCAGTTTTTCTGGATTTCAAGTTGTCTTATATTACCTTAGAATCAATAATCAATGTTAAGCGTGATTCGAAATAAATCACCTGCGAATGTAAGCCCTAGTTTGTTAATTATTCGTCGCGGCATCGAAGTTTTCTAACATAAGGAAAACTATGTAATACTATGAGTGGTAAGAGCGACATTCTTCCAACTAACGTGGTGTTCACAAACAATTCGTGATGAATGACGTTTTCAAAGCTGCAATTGTTTTTCAAAGCAGTAAAGTTTCTGTTTTTTTATATCACCAATTTAAATGATATCCTTTCTTGATTGGCGAGCTGAATATTTCTTCTAAATGCTGTAATGACTTTAAGCTCCTGTAAAAAGTTATGTTTAAACGATCCAATTTGAAATCTGTTATATAAATTTTGAAATTGGTCATACTGTGAGTAAACGAAAATTTCCCTTTTTTCAGGAGAATCCCGGCAAAACTACCAAAAAATTGAATCATAACTTAAAAGTCGGTGATCATCTTTGAAAATCAAACGAAAAATAGGCTTTCGTAATTTTCTGAATATGCTTATTGCAACGAAAATATTCTATTTATATCTTTTTTCGTATTCAATCACTATGATTACAAGACCAAAAGCATATTACTCGCATAAGTTTGGCATCCTTTTTCAGCCAGTCAATATGAATGGCAATTCCATCATGCATGAATAATACTTCAGCTTTCATATGGCTCCGATTTTCTATTGCAGCATTAGAGAATGCACACATGTATCACTGAGGAATCATACGTTGAAAGCGTACCCACTAGAGCGGTAGCAACTGCATATGGTATTAAAACTTCATAACTATTTGTGGTTCTACTCCGAGGAAATCTAAGCCTATCCGCTTGCCATATACGCTGGACAGGTCAAGAGCTGAAGTGGACACTATATTCCAGATAAAAGTCAACATTTGATGGCGAAATGCAACCAAAAATGAGTGAATAAAAATGTCGCTTCCATTTCATGCATAAAATATTGCAATTATTAATATATTACCCAATCTTAATGAAAAATTATGACAGCTATTGATAAGTACCGCCAATTACAGCGTAAAAGAACTGAAACGATTCCTGCATCTTATGGGCTCGTTTTCAGTGGACCTGTCCAGTAATTTATAAAATTGCGCTCTGCCTCTAAGGACAAACAATCCTTAAGTCTGTTTCACTCCTCATTCTGCTCTTATGTTTGTTGTCCACTTAATGCCTTTCAGTCAATCCGAAATCATGTGCCATTACATACTCCAAAGTGAGAGATTAGATGAAGGATTAATTTGTTTTTATTGTTTGGGAATGTCTTTTGTTCGAGAAGGATTAAAAGAATCGTCCTGAAACACATAAACATATCTCCAGCTCCTCGTATCCGAATGAAGAACATAATTTCACGAGTGGTATGAAATTTGTTCTACTTGAATGTTCAAGAGAGGCTTGCTTTTGTCAGTTGAATAATAAGATAGGAACAAATATCTACATCTTGTAGTTCTTTTGGATATCGTCTGGCATTGTCTTCTTTTGCCTCTAAAGTAGGCCCATACATATGTGCATATGCGAATCTAAAGAACGAAAATGTGAAAGTTATCTGTCCCTCATTGCGTATTTTATGTATCAGCTCAAGACATACGAATTGTCGCACACTTTCGAATGTGTACTCTACAATGACGAGAAATATTTAAACATATGGAGGAAGTACAAAGGATTTTTTCCTTATACAGAAACAAATATTGAGAGACTGCATAGCTAATTTCGTCTCATGTAATTTGTGTCCTCATGTTAAAAGATACTTTTATAGCAAAGTGAACTTTAAAGTTATTCTGGCAGTTGCGATCTTCTTGCTGAAAAAACGTAATCGTTCTTCTAGCGATATGGCTTTAAACATTTTGAAAATGTGTTTAGAATTGCTTCCGTCTTCACAGAATGTTCCTAATAGAAAACAAATAATAACCTTGTGCCAAATGTTGCATTATTTTAAGTAATGGTTAAGACTGCTTTTTCCCTATACGAAGGACTCCCTGATGCAGAAAGCTGCTAGACTATCTTGCGACCACCTCCCCTATTACCTTGAGAACCCAGACTGGAACTTTTTGTTAAATTACATCGGAGTATACCTCTATTTGCTCGCCAGTTGTTGCCTTCGGTTAGAGGAGTCCCTTTTCCAGTCGAAGAAAACGGAGGGGTTAGAGATGACCGTCAATGTTATCCTTCTACCCTGTGCCTCAACAAGTAATTTACGAATACTTTATTCATCATAAGAACCACTCCTGCACAATATACCACCAATATATACCAATAGGCGTCGTCTACGCTCCTCTTCGTCCTCCTCGCTCCTCGTCTTTCCCATCCTGTGAAAGTTTGACAGGAAACATCTAAACCACTGAGGAAATATCTAACCCACTGAAGTCGGAAATGGTCATTCCATGCCTTCGACTAAACCATTGAGCCATGACACTAATGATTCAACCACGCACGCCCCTCACACGTCTATTCCCATTTGTTCTGCCAATGAACGAGAGTCTGCTGCATCTTTTCATCACTCTGAAAATCCTCCTACGCTTTCCTGCTAGGATGATGATAGGAACCACTCCCGCGATAACCAACATCGCTAGCTCTGAGACAGTATGGGGTATTTTGATGCAATTCTTAGGGCTCCTCACCACTGTATCCGAACTTAGGATACAGGACGTTGGTACAAACTACGAATCAGTATAAAATATGAACTCCATGATGTTCATTAATAGGCAAAATTTGCTTGAGATTTAGTTCATGAGTCGGCTAAATGCTGACACTCTCACTGCAGCCCTGTCCGCCACTTCCATCGTTTTTTGTAAACGGAAGTTCACCTAAGAATTTGTTATCAAGCCCAAATACTTTTCTGCATTCTCGAACTTAATACTGATCTATCCTACTTACAGAGAAGAATACCTAGTGTTTGGTTTTTTCGTCCATTTCGGTTATTTCCAGAGCCAGGCTGAACGTATGGCATACCAACCAACCATCCAATTGTCGCACTCAGTTTGAGTCCCCAGTCCCAACAAGTCCCTGATCACCACTCCCTCTTACCAACGCCGGACTTTAAACGAAACGATGATTATATTGTAAGAGACACCATTTAACATGGCAAGGACAATGACTTTGTTTCACATCAGTTAAATACCCTCGAAACAACGAGCAGTAATACTTATAGACAAACGAACAGAGCGCCAAATTTGACATCGTTGGCCCTTAAAGAATTGTTAATACAGAACCTAGACAAACAGGACATTGAGACGCCAGCACTGATTTTAGAAGAGAGGACGTATGCAAGGCACGGGGTTGACATTACACACACAGTGTATCAAGTAAGACGGTGTATGACATTATCCAAAGACGGTTTCTTAAGATCAAGACCAAAATGTTTCTGATCTGATTCAGGCAATCTCCGCTTACCGCGAACCCTATGGACTCGATTGCAAAAAAATTCACTCGATTGCAAAAAAAGTCAATCTTTTGCAATAAAAACAACAAAACCGCTGTAAGTAAAGTTTACATGCAACGTTTCGAACGTTTTTCTTTTACACTCACCCAAAAGGACTCAAAATATCTTTTCTAGAGGCAGCAGATTTCATATACGAGGTTTGTTCAAAAAGTATCGCGAATTTTGAATTTTCGCTGGCTACGTATGTTCGATTTTTGATCTTTTGGTGGCATTATAATGGTACTCATGACCCTCACTTATGTTGAAAATTCCGCCCATTTTGAAAGTCCAGTCAGTTTTTGACAGTTATTGGGCGTGGACGTGTTTTAGCTTGTCTTCGATTTTCGTCTATCCCAAAAAATGGATCCATGAATTTGTATTAAATTTTGTGTGAAGAACAACTTATATTGCGCGGATGCATTCAGAATGTTGAATGTTCCATACGGCGAAGCTACTTTGGACAAAAGCAACGTTTATCGGTGGTACAAAATGTTCTCAGAGGGACCGAAAAAAGCACGCCAAGTTCGGTCGAATGTGAAGGTTTTGCTGACAGTTTTCTTCGATTGCAGGGGCGTGGTGCATTATGAGTTCTTGCCGCAGAGTAAAAGGGTCAATAAGGAATATTACCTTCAAGTAATGCGCAATTTCCGAGAAGCAATCCGCCAGAAACGCACGGATTTGTGGAAGAATAAAAATTGGCTTTTGCACCATGATAACGCCCCTGTTCACACATCGTTACTTGTGCGCGAATTTTTGGCCAAAAGCAACACTCTAATTATGCCGCAGCCCCTGTATTCCCCAGACCTGGCCCCCTGTGACTTTTTCTTGTTCCCGAAACTGAAGAGGCCCATGAAAGGACGACGCTACGCCACGATTGAGGAGATAAAGACGGCATCGAAGGAGGAGCTGAACAAGATCACAAAAATGCTTCGAGGATTGGAAAAAACGTTATCACAAGTGTATAATATATGACGAGGATTACTTTGAAGGGGACAAAAAAGATATTCATGAATAAATAAATAAATCTTGAAATACATGAAATTCGCGATACTTTTTGAACAAACCTCGTATATATTTTTTTAGTGGGTGAAAAGTTTCGTTACATCTTCTGTTTTTTCTGACCGTGATGTAAATGAAGTTTGTTTGTTTGTTTTCGGAACGAAATTTCGTCGCTCCCCGTCTGTTTTTTGTTACGTTCGCATTTGGGTACATTGCTTGAATGTGTGGACAATGTCATTATCGAAGTTCTAAATGAAAACCAACTTAAAAAAATGAAAACGTGGCTGAATACTGGTTGTTTTCTGCGGATATGGAATGCAAAATTGAAGCAAAATAGCTGGACGTATTGCTCGTTACTATTTGAGAGCATTTGGTGAAAAAAAACGGGAAACAATGGCGCACATTGAAGAAACCACTGCTGTCTCTAAAGCTCGTTGACAAAACACTGGCCTGTACACAAGAAATTTTGATCGTGATCGGAGTTATATTATCTTCACCGCTGATGCTTCTCCGTAGGGTTTTGAAATCATTCAATGGTCAGAGTGTTCTACCCTAGCGTAGAGTCAAACAGCCAATCAAGGATCATACTTTTTTAATATTTCTATCTCTACTCCATCTCTACTTTCTTGTAGTTCTTTAATGTTCTTCAGACTATCAAGATATACTAGGAAGCCTTGTTACCGACTGTCAACTGTCAACTGTCAACTGTTATATATCAAAAAGAAACGAAGCCTAGAATTTACAGGAGAACAAAGACCAATCACAGGAGCCGATTTCGCACTGATTTGAAACTTGATTGGGGTTCTAAACTGATGCTAATCCCATCGAAGATTGACAGATATCAAAATTTTTTCCTCAAAGTTTTGCTTGAAAAAACGTTTTTCTGAAAACAGATAAAGCAAATAATAATCGTAAGGTAGTATGTCGAACTACTGGGGAAAAAGTCTCATTGTAATCAATACCACTTTTTTGATTATATCCTTTAGCAACTAGTCTGGCACGGTAACAAATGTTATTTTCACTATCACACTTTTTCTTTAGGACCCACTTACACTTTACAACCGTTGCACCTTTTGGAGCATCCGAAAGCTCCCAAGCACTATTGTCCATGAAACATTGTAATTCTTCTTGCACTGCACGTGACCAATGTTCTTTTTCTTCGTTCTCTGTCTTCACTTCCGCTCGGCACAAATGTAGGATCATCAGTGCTGGTTATAGATGTGAATGAATCATCTGACTGTGAACTGTCCCCCACTAAATCCAAACTCTCCTGTCTATCCTTATGAGTTTCTGAAATATTTTCATTCACAATGACATTACTTGCTTGCAAATCTTTCTCAATAATAATAACATATCTGCTTGTTGTGACCAACTTGGTTTTAGGATTATAGATTCTATATCCCTTTACATCTTCAGCCTAACCCACTAGAATACACTCTTCTGACATTTTGTCCCATTTGAGCCTCTTCTCCTTAGGTACATGTTTCATTACTGTGCTTCCAAATATTCTCAGATGACTAATATCAGGTTTAGTATTAGTCCACAACTCATAAGGGGTTTTATTATTTAAGCCAGCTGATACTGTGCGGTTCTGTAAATATACAGCAGTGTTAGTTGCCTCTGCCTAGAACTCCTTCTTCAAATCAGCGTTAAATAATAAACATCGAGCCTTTTCAATGAGAGTACGATTCATACTTTCACTTAACCCATTTTGCTGCGGTTTATAAGGGTTTGATTTTTGATGAATTATGCCTTTCTGTCTCAGGAAGTTTTCAAATTCACTACTGCAAAGTTCAGTACCATTGTCACTGCGTAACACCTTGATTTTTAAATTTAGTGAATTTTCTACCTTAGCTGCATAATTTTTAAAACATTGAAAAGCTTCACTTTTATTTTTCATCAAGTAAATATGAATCATACGGCTATAATCATCAACAAAGATTATAAAATACCTTGATCCTCCCAGAGAGACACTCTCCATTAGTCCGCACACATCACTATGCACCACATTGAGTAACTGAGTGCTTCTGTTGTCGCTGCTTGCAAAAGGTAAACGGCTTTGCTTCCCTTCACAACATGTTATACAGGAACTTTTGCTAATATCTGCCTTCTCATCAATGGAAAAACCTTCAACAGCATTCTGCATTCTATTCAGGTAAGTACTATTCACATGGCCTAGTCTTCGATGCCACATATCACTAGGTACCACTGTCGCAGCTGACAGGTGTACTGGTGTATTTAGCTTATACGAGTACACCCCATTGAATAACGTGGCTGTAGCTACTAATATTCCTTTTCTGTTGTAGATATCACAACCATTGTCTCTGAAGTTCACTTTATTCCCTTTGTTTATCAACCGACTTACAGACAATAGGTTAGTTGTGAGGTTTGGAACACACATGACCTCTTCCACTGTCACATCAAAATTGGATTCACCAGTACACGTAGTAATACACACGTTGTCGGTTTTGGTTTCATTAGCAACAACAATTTCTTTCGTACTTTGTTCATAACACGCATTCTGAATCCAATGTTCATTTGTGGTCAAGTGCACGCTCGCTCCTGAGTCAACATACCAGTCAGATTTTTTGTAAACACCACTTAGGAACACTGCACTAAATGCATTAGTTTATTTTCTGTCCATTTCTTTGCAATTTATATTATTTGTGCACTGATTTCGATAGTGTCCCACCTGCTTACATTTGAAGCATTTGACGCCATCTTTGACGTTGACGTGACTTTTATATTTTTTTACAGGTTGATCATGTTTCCTGGCTTGACTCCATTGGTTTTTATGATGAAAACTTCCAAAGGCAGCACTATCACTTTGCACTCCCGATTCCATGTCAAGTAACGTTGACTTAATGGCGTCCATTGTAATATGCATTCCAGAGTGCTCAATGGCCATTATCATTGGCGAAAAATTTTCTGTTAATCCTGCCAATAATAATGAGCCTATCCACTCATCACTGATGTTGAAGCCTGTCCCTGCCAATTTCTGACCCGTTTCCACTAATTGATTTACGTAGGATTCCATTGAACTACAATTTTTGAGACGAATTGATACGAGATTTCTCAATAAACTTATTCTTCTCGTAAATCCCGAATCATCATATAAGGGTTTCAGTTTATCCCACAATTCTTTTGTAGATTTCACGTTTTTGATATGTACGTAAATCGATGGATCTATTGTTTAAATCAATTTTGCCCGGGTCCTGGCATCTTCTGTTTCTGAAATCGCTGGTTGTCTTTGCTCAGGCTTGATGATTCCTACCATGCCTTCCAGCACTAGGAAGTTTTCTGCCGCAAAACACCACTCGCTATAGTTTTCACGGCCTTTGAATCTAGGCACGCTAACCAAATAGTTTGAGTTCGGCGCCATTACGCACAACCGCAACACATTCAGTTCACTTCACGCACAACTATATTATATCCCATAACCATCTCATCCAACACAAACTAGCAGCATACAGATCAATGGTGCAGAGACTACACTCCATCCGTATGAATTCCAGCGACTACACCGACGAATTGAACAACATATATAAGATAGCCGACAATAACGGATACAGGAAACGTGATATAAACAGACTGATTGCACAGCAAAAGACGAAAAAAACGCCAACCATCAGACGAACCGAAGGAAGCACACAAATGGACCACATTGACGTACGTAGGCAAGGAGACATACCAGCTAGCAAGCTTCTTTAAAAAATACCAAATACATACCGCGTTCAAAACCAACAGCAACATCGGAAACAAACTAACACCGAAGCCCAACAGCACACCAACATACAACAACAGCGGCATATACAAACTAACATGCAAGGACTGCTACATGGTATACATAGGTAAAACGACACGGAAACTAACAACTAGATATAAGGAGCACATACGTTCGTTTACACATAACAAAGCAGACTCCAACTACGCAACACATCTACAGAATCACACACACGAACCCGATACCATGGCAAACTCAATGACGCTACTACACAAACAAAAGAAGGGACTTAGACTTGACGTACTAGAGAAATTAGAGATCTACAAACACAAAAAAAACCCACGGAAATATAATCAACGAACAAATAATGACCAACTCGGACACAATATTTTCAGTCCTCGACCCAATCCTTGTCAAAAAAAGAAAACGCGACGAACCCGACAACGAGAATCCCACGATCCTGAAAAGACCCAAACTTAATGACCCTCGTTAACACCTAACGCTTGGCAAGCTGATCTTGAAAAGAATAACGAAGGTCTTGGATAGTAACAAAACACTCCCAAACATCCGATTTGGCTTTAGGCGCGATCACTCAACAGAGCTCCAACTATGCAGAGTAACCAAGTAAAAGTGCAGAGTAACCATATAAAGATTGCATTAAATGATAGACACTCTGTAGGAATGGTAGTATTGGATATAGAGAAAGCTTTTGATACTGTTTAGCATAAAGGGCTGCTCTACAAACTAAAGCAAAAACAACTTCCCACCATACCTAATAAAACTCATTGCATCCTTCCTGCAAGAAAGGAAACGCCAGGTGAAAGTTCGAGGAATCTTATCATCAATACAATATATACCTGCGGGAGTTCCACAAGGCTCATTTCTTAGCCCCACTCTTTACAATTTGTGTACTGCTGACTTCCCCACGAGCAATAAATATCAGATAGCGGGCTTTGCAGATGACACAGGCTTTTATGTGAAAGGAACTGACCCAAATTCAATCATGGCTAAGTTAGAAATGATGCTAGACAAAACCTATCAATATTACCATAAATGGAAGACCAAAATCTACGTCAGCAAAACTAGAGCAATATTTTTCACTAGGAAGCGAAAACCATCTATGCTTCCCGACAGACGATTGAACTTTATGGGCCAAAATATTCCATGGGTCGCAGAGCTAACGTATCTCGGAGTTGTGTTCGATAAAAATTGATGTTCCGTCATCATTCAGAAGATATATGATAAAAGACACTAACATCAACCTTAACACTGTACCCGCTCCTTAATCGAAGGTCTCGGCTCACCACGAAAAATAAATCTCCGATGATCAAAATGGTCTTTCAACTTATGATGCTTCACGGAGCACCTACATGGAGCAGCTGTGGTGAATATCTTAAAACCAAGCTCCAGATCACCCAAAACCGATACCTAAATATGGCGCTAAACAAAACATTTCACTTATCTACTCGGAGATTAGTGGTCTCGGTTTGGTAAAAGAACTTGCAGCCTTGCGCAAAAATAAATTGATGGCTTTAGCTAACCGCTCATTAAATCCTCTCGCAGCTTCAATTTGTGATTGAGACATAGATTGTAAGTAGTCCTTAATAAACAGGCTTTAAGTTTTACTTAGGTATAAGTTTATCACATGTATTTTTGCAAATTTTTCCTGCAGACTATTGCTAAAGCTATAAAGAAAAATAAAACAAACTCAAACGAATGTTTAATAATAAAACCGTAGCCGCAGTGAATTTTTATTCAGATCCCTAGTTATAAGTAATTTGTTTATAACATAATGTTATAGTGCCAATAAAGCTTCTATATATAAAAAACAACAAAAATTTAGTGGGTAGTATTCCTCGGCAGTGTGTAATATATCTCTCGAATATACCTCAAATTATTGTCGACACTGATGATTGGACTAATTCTTAACATGATCGCACATTATCTAGGAACATGCTTAACGTATTATTTATGAAAGAAAGTTTTTCATTCAGGACCAGATTATTTCCTGTTAGCAAGAACACAAACGACAAAAACTTCCTGAAACCATGAAAATTGGCGGTGAATTCATTAAATACAAAGATGGAAATTCATAGGCGAAGGATCCATCAGTTGCACTTATTGTATCCTTAGTGCACATGGAACAAATACACTTTCAATTTTGAATATGTATCTTTCGTCAAAGAAACAATCTTCAGATATGATATAGATAGAGACCTTGTTTAAAACCGCACTAAAAATATGGTTAAGTTGGAAACTCGACCCATTTAACAAATATCTAAAATAATTGCTGTAACGAATCTGAAACTTTGTCTTCTCTTTGAATTTTACTAAAAATCCTTTCCAATGCACTTTAACTGCAGTGCCCATGGCATCGTTAAAATCTCATTGAATTAATGTAGTACAATATAATATCCAAAAAAATTCAATTTGTTACAAGTTCATTGTTTGTCTTCTCTTCCTTGTCGAAAATTTGTGATATCCCTCTCCATTATGACCTTCCTTAGTAGTTTTCATTGATTTTATGGAGTGTTTGACATGTTAAACGCCAAGAGCGTGGAAGTTTTACCAGCAGCTTTACGTCTAGTAAATTAGAAAATATATACAAGTATGTGTATAGTAAGGATTTAAAACACCCTATTGAATAGGATGAAAATATCGGTGCTGAATAAGAGACTTCTTTCTATTAAAATCCTCAAAAACAATTCGTTTCTCCCTGTAAAATCATGTTGCCGATTCTTGGTTATGAAGATACTTTTAACTGGATAATACAAATAAATTTTCAGAGAAAATTTTCACACACATTACAATAAGCTGAAAGTCCTTAAAATTTCACTTGTTCAATCATCTTGTGGAACTTGAAAGCATATGAACAATACTCGGGAACCACTCACAAAATATTTTGTAAGGATTGTGTGCGGCAACCAACCAGCTTGGTGCGTCAAATGGCGCAGGTACCGTCCCAAACTAAAATATTCGAAGCCTCGGTTTTGGGCGATGTTAACATTTTCTAAACATTTTCTTTGTTGTTTCTTCCACTTCTCAAAAAAAGACATTTTCGACTATTAGTTTGTGGTTTGCATTTTAGTGTTTTAGTGGGTTTTAGTGGTTTGCGCCTTTCGCTCCCTGTTTTTTTCTTCTTGATGACGCTCACAAGAGATGTTTTTCCGCAGTTCGTTTTCCAACATATCGTATCCTCGTCTATTCTCGGTTCAAACCAATACGATACAAGTTTTTATAATTATTAATTCCCCACTATATAAAAATTATTCCTAGTTGAGATAATTTTCAGCATTTCAAAGAGTTGCTCAATGTGATACCAAAGCTTAGCTACAATTAGCGCTAATACTCTAAGTCGAGTTCTTTCAGACAGAGATAGAAAAGATTACATTTGATGTGCGTTATTAAACTAAACAATCGCAGAGGTGGGCTTGCAGTACGCTAGAACGGTAGGATATCTACCAATTCAAATAAAATTCCATTTATTTTACGCCACGGTGATATCCTGAGAGCGACTATTACAATAGGGTAGCCCGTAGTATGGAGTAAAATCTGTTAGTCTGGAGGGTTTAGAAATTAAGATTTAAATTAAATAGACGAGATTTGAGAAATAAAGTCTTAGATAACGAAAAATATGAGAAATAAAGATTTAGATAAATCGTTTCAACGTCAGGCAAGAAATTGGCAGTGTGATACGTATCGCCTCATTGACTTTAAGTGAATTTGTTTTAATGATAAATATACTTTGCGAAAGAGTGCAAATCTAAACTCTGCATTTTTTGCAGAGACAACCACTAGGTTCCGTAGCAGATAACATGAACAATTGTCAACAATTCTTGATGTGCTTTCTCCTGGAACCAAAAAATGAAATCTGAAGATTATCTGAAACAAAGCAAGGTGTAAAAACGGAATCCGGTACAAAACGACTTAACATATCCGCTAGTAATGCTACAACGGAATAAATGTATCAAGACGTAAGAGTGATGAATCCGATCAATCCACTTCAAAAGAATATTAGCAGCATGGTAAGCGACTACTGAAATCGAAAAACAACATAAATAAACATATTATTAACGATTTAAAAATTAAAAAAAAAAGCTTTACAGGTGGTAACGACCATTGACTTACTCTTCGACCCACAAAAAAATGTGTGGGTCTCAATCAAATTCTCAATCAAATTTGTGCCAATATTTTCCGGACATAAAAAATTTTATTCAAATATTGAGAGAAAATGAGCCATCTCTAACTAACCTCTGATCATAACGAATGATTTTTTCTTCCATACTTGATGATATTAACTTAAATATTGTTTAAATATGTTATTTCCTCGAGAACAAAATTTTCGGGAAAAACGACAATGTTGGTCGATAATTCCTTGATAGTAAATTACTGTTTTCTATCATACTACAGTACATTGCTACATTGTCCATACCCGTTTGGAATGAAGAGGAAGAGAAGGATGAGGAAAGTTAAGAGAAATATAGATCACTCTCTAAAAATCCAAAATCAAAAAATTTAAATTTAAAAACTACCCTTTTGACCCTTTTCTCTTTTTTAAATTCAAAATTCCTTTAAGGGGTTATACCTATGCGAAGGCTAAAAAACAAGCATTTCTTCAGAATTTTTTTTTTCAAGGATTTTGAAAAAAAGCTTTTATAAATAATATATCAATATAAAGGGCAGCTTTTCGGAAGTTCAAAAAATTTTTTTTATTTTAAATTCAATACAAAATGGCGGCTGTAGAACACGTCAAATTCACTAGTATTTACAAAAGACGTTCCGCGGCTAGACAAGTTTCTCAGCCTCATCTGCATCTGGAACAATAAAAAAATTTTTTCATAAGCTCCATGAGTTTTGCTAGTGAAGTACACAAGATAATAGTTTAATATCGATTTTTCGCAAAATGGCGCCCATTGAACAAAATAATTGCATTTTCGACCCAAAAAAAATACTTTAATCGTTTATAACTTTTTTTAACAAAACCAACCGCTAAAATCGTGTGTACTTCACTAGATAATCATATTAACAAGCTACAGTTATAACGGCAAGTCAATCGGATGAAAACTGAAAGAGTTTCGTTTCCGGCAAATTTTAAAAATACACTTTCGAGATAAACGCGTTTAAAGTTTCAAAACCTTATAAAGTTGTGAATTTTCAAAATTTTACTGTATACAAATTTTTTTACCTTTACTCTGCTATCCCAGCACCATACAGTAGTTCTTTCAAGAACGTGGATTTCTCCTCCTCGTCCTTTCTTGATGCTAAAAGGCCGCGTCTCGCCTCTTTTACAATGTCAGAAATTGAGCGCTCAGCACCCTTTATTCGCTCGGCGTCTGTTTCTAAGCAGAAATTGTAAAAATAAGGTCCTGCAGTCAATCCTAATGAGTCGTAGATCGGGAGAAGGCCCGACAGTCCATCATTAAATAAGATAACTGCGATATCCGGCGCGATATCGAGCACCGTCTTGCCGCTCGACACATGTTTCGACACGATGGACCACACGACTGCATTGAACGATTTACTATAGTACTTTAACCTCAAATGCAGCGTGTAGTCGATCGAGTAAACAGAAGCTCTCCTAGCGTCGTTTACGAAGGAACGTGCCCTATACAGTGTATATTAATTACTATATAGTATAAAGCGAGCAAATTTTTCGTTTTTCGAGCATTGGAGTTGCTTCAGAAAATTGATTCTCAAAAATTTTCTGAAGTATATTTGTATTTGGACCTTTCTGATTTCAATTCTAGGGATGTGTTAGCATCCTTTAAGAAAATAAAAAAAAATCGAAAAAAATAAAAAATTCACATAGGTATAATCCCTTAAATGTACCACTTCCGCTATTCCCATTGTTGCACACATACTGGTAATTGACAATGTATAGTTTACCATTATTATCTATGACTTATCTCAAACGTTCTGGAAGTTAGTGTATCCGAAAAAAATTTCTGCTCCTGTATGAAGAATACTCTTCAGTATTGTATTTCGTTCCCTGTAGGTAGTTGCACGGGGACCAAAGCAAGTGATAATCCGCTGAAGTATGATCCGGAGAGTATGCTTGATGGGGTGAAAATTTTCCAGCTAATCTCCGTTTTTTTTTTTGTGCTGGCTCACTGCATCTATGTTTGGTCTTGCGTTCACATGGTGAAATATGACTCCACGGTACTGATTTCCTGCATAAGTCAGTGGCTAAACGTATTTTTGGTTGAAGCCGCTCTAATTACTGACAGTAAAAGTCCGCATTTCACGTTTAATTACGTTTCAAAACCTCCTAATAAACGACTCCTCAAGAATCCGACAAAACAGACAATAAGACGTTTCGTGGATGCAAGCCTGATTTTCAAGTGGATGCTCTCTCGCTCTCGCAAATTGTCTGGCACCGTTTCGCGTTTTTGAACGGAACCCACTTTTCATCTGGAGTAACCATCGACAGGAGAAATACGTGATTAGTTTGACGAGCGAGAGAGGAATCATAGTTTTTTTTTTGTTTATCCTTGAACGCGGAACCCCTGCGATAGTTCTGTAATGTGAACCTCTATTATCAACTGCTTTTATGAATTCGAATAGATTACCATCTGTCACGACCTTGGGCCGTCCGAATCGTGACTGACCTTCCAAGTGTCATTCTCCATTATGAAAGCACTGAAGCTACTGTTCCCATGTTCATTCTGTTAGCACGTATTCCCGTTTTTTCTCAAATTTTTCACGTTAGCAATTATATTATTATAAGCCTCCGCTGCGTGCTGCGTGGAGTTCAAAGTATAACTGATAATTTCTCTTCATAGTCACGATAATTTCCAAACCTGCTGCCAAAATGGGATCAATTTCTACATATGTCATTTGTCAATTTGACAAAACACTGAGCATAAAAACCCCATACATTACAAAAAGTAAAATCTTTTTCCATTACTATCATATTTTATTAAATATTTAGCTCTGTAAGCCTGAAAAAAGCATATTTAAAGAAATGATAATCAATTTGAGGTTATTTAGTTAGTTTAGTAGGTTTAATTTAATTTTATTATTTAGTTAAACAGTTGCTGCAAGTTAAATTATTTATTATATCAATTATTATAATGAAAATCAAATAGAATAGAACATTTATGGCGATATTTTGGACTTCTGTATATTATTCAGACGTTTCTGTTTTTCATAAATATGTTACATAAAAATTATATTGAAAGCTATAACTTTTTAACATCTAAATTTCAATTAAAAATCACAATATATTGCATGAAGTCGAAGATTACTTAATATGTTGTTTAAATTTATTGCCTATTTTATTAGTAATGTGAAATGTTTCGTAAATAATTTAAACACTAAAAATATAATAATGCCTTGTTCAAAATATACTTTTGTCAGACGTAATGACTTTATCTGCAGTATTTTCACATCCCTACATTAATTTTCAATTAAATATTTTGTTACGATAAATACTGACCATATTTCGTATTAAATTTTATAACACCGTAAATTACCCACACTAAATCTTTAATTTTGTCGATAAAAAATTCAGAAAATCTATCGAGAATATATTGCCATCTCCTATGGCAATCAATTTCAACGGCATTTTATTCAACATGCATGGCACTACGTGGTCTACCGAGTTCGAAGAGATATTCAAAAAGATTTAAGACACACGGAAATCCAATTGTAACCACTAAAATCAAGAATAAGTGATGAAAAATCCTTAAGAAATATTTAAACTTTCCGACTTTCCTAGGATCACATCTGCTATATACATTTATTATTGCATATATTTCCAGTTTTTTTGTTTCCTGAACGAAATTCCGTCGTCACTTGTCTGTTTCCCTGTCTTGTTCACATACGCTTTTCGGCAGTGGACCATCTTCGCTGTTTATTTTGTTCCATATCTGAACAAAACGATGATAACGCCCAGATTTAGTTACGTGGTTTAACTTGGCCACGATAATTGTTGATAAAAACAATTCCTTTTGGTTCCTTTTTATTACACTTCGCTTACAAGACTGACTAAAACTATGAGTCGGGGCTTAATATATACTTACAAAACATCTTATCCTACCAACTAAAGGGTCGTTAGGACTCAATCATAAATGAGTCATAAATATCCTTACAACTCGTCCCTGTTTTATTACATGCTAATGCGTCTTAGGGACTCTTACATATTTGCATTGCATGCTAATGGGTCTTAGGGATTCTTACACATTTGCATTGCATGCTAATGAGTCTTAGGGACTCTTGCATATTTGCATTGCATGCTAATGGGTCTTAGGGACTCTTACACATTTGCCTTGCATGCTAATGAGTCTTAGGGACTCTTGCATTTTGCCTGTATTTTATTGCATGCTATTATTTAGTTACTTAGCCAGATGTAAGGCATATGGTCTTATGTAACTCCTCCGGCCCTTGTGGGAAATCTGTCCTCAGATTTATTAGTGATTTGTCGTTGGCAACTGTATTTACGTTTAAGAATATAAACTAAAATTATTTTAAGTGACCCTGGCTTTAACTTATGAATAGATCTAACACAAGTGTCTTGAATTGGTTGTTTGATATCTACATTTCTGTGAAGGAGATGTGCTTTGTTGTTCAAAAAAAAAAATATTTCATTTATCTGTTCGACTTTACAGCGGCTAGTTTCAAAGTTTTTTGGCAATGTTAAAGGTTTTGTATGATGCTTAGAATTTTTTGTGTGATTATTTATGATTGACACAATCTGGATTGAACGGGTTTCGATTAAATGATTGTTCTTTTCTAGTTGTATCAGTGTAGACTCGAAAGGAGCGCAGAAATTTCAGAATGCATGTGGTCAATAATTTGCTCGGAGGCTGTCAGGTCGATGTTAGTTATTGATTTTTCAGAGCTGATAATCCTTGTTTGAAGGAGAAAGTGAGCTGCTTGGGGTCCTTTTGGTGTACAGGGTAACCAATTATTGCTTTGCTCGTGATAGTGTATTGAGTTGTTACTTCAATAGCCACATATACGTTCTGCAGAGTTAGTGGGGGCATGGTTATACTGATCATCCCGGGAATGGAAAAATTTGCGTTTCCGTTTCAGTCTTTGCGGATGTATTTTTGAGTTTTTAGGTTTTTTTATATAACGAGGGGATAGTTTTGTCGGGTTGGGATGTCTGACTAATGAATCGTTTAGATCGATATTTTGTCTGTCCTGATTTCTTTTTGCGATAGTATGTTCTTTATATTTTTGTAGCCTTGAAAATATTTCTGCATTTGTTGTGTTACATTCATTAAAAAATATATCTGCCGGTTTCTCTTTATGGCTGGAGTGGGCAAGATTGTTATAACAAGAAATACACTCCTCGACCGGGTTGAGTTCTAGCAGAGATTTGTCTTCTTGCTTGCATCTAAGAAGATTTTCATTTAGCGAACGATGCGCTACTTCAATGTCTGAGTTGCCGGTCTTATGATGTGGTGAGCAGAAATGGTATTCAATATTTTCGCTTTCCAACCAACTCTTTGTTTTTTCTGAGTCCAGAGCTCCCTCATTATCAGTAACAATGAGTTTAGGTTTGCCTATCTTGTTAAAGATTGCACGTAGTGCGTGAATAATAGTGTCCCATTGTCTATTTTTAATTTGTAGGACTGTTAAGAATTTGGAAAATTTATCCAAACATGTGAGATAAGGGGAGTTTTTATCTCTGAACCATATGTCGATATGGTAAATGTCTCGTATATTTTTTGCAGTTTGAGTCAATTCTAATTTCAATTTTGGGGGGTTTCGCTCGTATTTTGATTGAACACATATGGAACAGTTATTTACAAAATTTGATATCTGTTCTTTCAGGTAAGGAAAATGATATCTCTTTGATATTATATCATAAGTCTTATTTATCTCAGGATGATTATTTTTCCTGTGTTCTTTAGCAATAAGTTCTTTGATTTCCAGTTTGTTACAATCCCAAAGAAGTTTATTTGCTTGAACTATACAAGCTTTCGGGTTATCCGGCTTCCATATATTATAGTGCTTTTGGAACAGCAGAAGTATTTCTTTATTGGGGAATTTGACTCCTGTGGTACCAATTTGCGGCACGTGGTTTTGGAGTATATATCTTATAGTCTTATCGTCAAATTCTCTAAATGTGAAGATTAAGCGTGTTTTGCCATTGAAAGTTTGCTTTTTAGTGCTATTTGTCTTACCTAACTTGAAAACGAGTTGCTTTTTGTAAATATTCAAAGGTTTTTCAGAGATAGCTATGTAGTTTAAATTGTCTTCCTGAGCCGTATGCTGTGTAGCCAGTGAATTTGTGTCACTGTTGGTTATTGCATGGATTTCAATTCTAGATAGTGCATCGGCAACGTGATTCTCTTTTCCCTTGATATATTGGGTGATGAAGTCGTACTCCAATAGCTTCACTTTCCATCTTTGCAACTTTGTGTTTTGTTCTTTTAAATTTTCTAAGTATACCAACGGTTTATGGTCGGTCTGCAAGAGAAATTTCCTGCCGTATAAAAACGGCCTAAAGTATTTGGTAGCCCAAACTATAGCGAGCAGCTCTTTTTCGATTGCAGCGTATCTCGTTTCGTGCTCGTTTAAGGTTCTGGATGCAAAACTGACAGGTATATTATTTTGGCTTAGCACTGCACCTATGGCAAAGTTGCTGGCATCTGTGGTCAAAGTGAATTGCTTCCCGAAATCCGGATGAACCAGTATGGGATCGCTTAGAGTGTATAATTTTAGCTTTTCGAAAGCGTCTACGTAATTTTTGTCAGACACGTCTACTCTGCTATGTTTTTTTAATGTTGTGGTTAAAGGTTTGGCTATTTTAGCGTAATCTTTAATAAATTTCCGGTAAAACCCAGTGAGTCCCAAGAATGATATAACTTGTTTTTGGGTTGTGGGTATTGGAAACTCCTGAATTGCTTTAAGTTTATCAGGATTTGGTTTAATGCCCTCAGGGGTAATAACATGACCCAGAAATTCTGTGTTTTTCCTTAGAAACGAGGTTTTAGAGAGTTGAATTTTGAGTTGTGCTTGGCGTAGCGTTTGAAAGATTTTCCGTAAGGCTACCTCGTGCTCTTCAATGGAAGTGCTGAAAATAAGGATGTCATCCATGTAGACAATACAATCTTGTCCAATATATTCCTTCAAAATGGAATCCATGAGTCGCTGGAAAGTCGCTGGTGCGTTTTTCAACCCAAATGGCATTCTAGTGAATTCGAAATGCCCTTCATCTGTGGAAAAGGCGGTTTTGTGGCGATCTTCGGGTTTAATTTCGATTTGATGAAACCCTTTCGCCAGATCCACCGTAGTAAAGTAGTTTGCATTCCCTAACTTCCCAAGAATGTCATTGATTTGAGGAATGGGGTATTTGTCCTCAATTGTAATATTATTAATTTTCCGAAAATCAATAACAAGTCGATGTTCTCCTGGAGTCTTTTTGGGAACAACCCAAATTGGCGAATTATACGGTGAATTTGACCGTTGAATTATTCCCTGTTTTAGATCTTCTTCAATTTGCTTTTTTACAAAATCCCTCAAGGAGTATGGATACCTATAGTTTCTTTGGTAAACCGGGGTATCTACTGTGAGCTTAAGCTCATGTTTGACTTCATGTGTGAAAGTTAAAGGATCATCCTTTTTATACTCCAAGTCCTCGAATTCGTTTTTAATACGCTCGATTAAGGAACGCTCCTCATCAGAATAAATTTCAATTTTGCTATTGACTATCTCTGGTTCACAGAATGGTTCAGAAATAGATTGGTACACGTCAATCTCATTTGAGTTGAGAGGGATACTTATATTATTTATGTTCAATGTATTATCTTTAAAACTTATAACTGCATTTGTGGGAACGAGAATGTTTTGACCGATTATACAATCAAAATTTTTGTTCTCTAGATCCACAAGTTTCCATTCAATTTTAGCTTGAATAGAGAATTCCTGTGGAAAATCGGAGTAAAATCCATTAATTGCTACGGAGCTTGCATTTATGGAATATATTGTCAGAGGGTTCCCTAGGGTGTGTTGTTTATGATGTGCCACAAGTTTTGTATTCATTAAGGACGTTGAACAACCTGTATCTATTAGGCATCGAAGTTTTTTGTCCTCGATAGTTAGCAAAACAATGGGTAGGGAGTGTTTTCGTCCGAGGCTTGCAAGTGAAAATCCGCATCAACATGAAGAGACGTTGAACGGGAAGAGACTGTATTCATAGATACATCAGAGGGAAGAGTCAAATTATTATGGTGTTGGTTAAAGTTTGCTCGGTTGTTAATAGACCTCTGAGGGTTATGATTTTCAGAGTAACCATTTGCACCAAATCTTTGCTCAACGTTAGAAACGGAAGGAATCACACTAGCCTGATTTTGTCTCACAGAAAATTGTTCACGTTTCTTTGACCCGTAATTTAGATACCCGGTATTCACTAGAACTTTATACGCGTCTTCTAGCGTTTCGGGCTTATACGCGTGAATTATTGCGCGTATCGGTTCAGGACACTTGTTCACAAACGTATTTTTAGCTATCTGATTTTTTGTTTTAATTAATTCACTTTTTTGAATCGCGGAATATTCTTTACTATAACTAATCTTATGATTTAGCTTAAATAAACACTTACATATATATTCGTACAGCTGACCTGGGGTTGTGAATCGGGCTGCTAATAATTTCTCCATCAATTGCGTCTCGTTTTCCGGGGTGTCGAAATGGTTGACGAGTAGAGTCTTGATTTCCTGCCAATTTGTCGTGATGTGACTGTGTACCAGCTCACGTGCTTTGCCTACGATTTTTGTACGGATCTGTTGGTAAAAAATGGCTTTAAATTCGTTTTCGAGCCGGATTGAATTCACTGCGTCTATTGCGTCGATGAACGGAAATAGGTCGACTTGGTTTCCGTCAAAAGGTGGAATGGAGTGGATGTACGCCGATAAATGTTTAAAATCCATTCTTGCTAAACTGCAACGCCTTAACTCGTGTATTGCTGCAGTTTCTGAGTCTTGATGGCCAGAAAAATTCAAGTGCTTGAATTTCCTAATGATTTCCTCCAGAGTGTCTTAGGTTTGTTGTCCGACTGCGCCAGTTACGTGGTTTAACTTGGCCACGATAATTGTTGATAAAAACAATTCCTTTTGGTTCCTTTTTATTACACTTCGCTTACAAGACTGACTAAAACTATGAGTCGGGGCTTAATATATACTTACAAAACATCTTATCCTACCAACTAAAGGGTCGTTAGGACTCAATCATAAATGAGTCATAAATATCCTTACAACTCGTCCCTGTTTTATTACATGCTAATGCGTCTTAGGGACTCTTACATATTTGCATTGCATGCTAATGGGTCTTAGGGATTCTTACACATTTGCATTGCATGCTAATGAGTCTTAGGGACTCTTGCATATTTGCATTGCATGCTAATGGGTCTTAGGGACTCTTACACATTTGCCTTGCATGCTAATGAGTCTTAGGGACTCTTGCATTTTGCCTGTATTTTATTGCATGCTATTATTTAGTTACTTAGCCAGATGTAAGGCATATGGTCTTATGTAACTATTTTGTTGCATCCCTGTCGCACATTCGTGTATTGTGAAATATATATTTTAATTTTTATAATCAACATTCTAGGGCCACCGACCTGAGTTTAATTTTTCAAGAAGTCGCGTTTCTCCTATCTGAAGCCATCATTAAATCGTTCTCACGTGTCTGTTCTGATGCACGACTTTTTATAGGGTCTTGTAGCTGAGATGCGAGGACGGTTAGTGGGGAGTGGTAACTCGTATCCGGATATTTAGGTTCACTCAGCGTGAAGGACTTGTTATATAACAACATTGAATATTCATCGGAGCTTTTGGGGGTTGAAAGGTTGCGATGAGTATTTCGATTTTTTTTTTTTAGTTTTTGTAAGGAGGGATGACCAGTGGTGTTCAAAAGGTCGCATCTCATAAAGCTGTTTGGTTGTTGCTTAAAAGGACCTGGATTTTCCCGTTTGCCCTTAAGAACGATGATTTCGACAGTCATTTGATTGTACTCTGCAATCATTAACATTGTTATATGCATCTTTTCAGTAAAGATTGTTACCAATCGGGTTTCAATTAACTTCTTCTTTATGTACTTCAGTGTGTTTAGTTCCTAGTTCGACTCTAGCGTTTTATGCTTGCTTTTACCTATCCTACTATATCCACTGATGACGGCTAAAACCTGGCCAAAAACATCAACTTTGGCAAGTACAATAATTTCTTACAACAGCCTGGAGACAAAATCCATTATTTTCAACTCAATTGTGCGTCTTGTCTACCATCTAATTAGACTATCTTGATACCTCAACTAAAATTCCGGGTCAAATTCAAGATATATTCGAGTCAAATGGTAGCTAAGACCGGAGTTTTTGAAAGTTTCAGTCTACGGGAATAAGTCAAGGTGGATTCGGAATCGTGAACGAAACGTGAAACTTTGAAATAATTCAAAAATACCATTTATATCATATATTTGGACCCACTATTTGCAAAACAGAAATGTCAGGTCAAAATTGTATGGAGAACAGGCTCGATAATTGGGTGTAACCTTTATTTCAGAATGTTGAAAAGGTGGAGAGCCGCTTGGCAACGTCAAATGCCATATGTTAGGAAAATTGACACCCTTCATGAATCTTTTTAGTCTGTTTTAATTAGAAATATTAATTATTAATATTAATTAAATCAGTTACATTAATAATGTAACTGATTTAATTTTTTATATTCAGCCATTACACGCGGAGAATGTATCGAGGAAAATTTAATTATGCTCTCTAAATTGCTATATGGCTCTTTATATATCAATTTGACAAATGGCAATATATTCGTTCTCGTGATTGTTACAAAAAAGAAAATCCTCGCAATAGAAGCGTTAAGCTCTTCAATACCAGTTTAATTAATAGAAATCTTGTTTAATGGAAGCATTCAAGAGAAAAATTTCGAAATTTTACCCGGAGAGCGTCCACATGACCAAGAAGTAAATATGTGTTATACGAGTATTAGTTCATTTGCAGGTAAATTGAATAATTTTGGTCCATATAACGTTAGCTGACAGTATTGTGACATGCCCCGAAAATTGTCCCGAGGCTCTGGGGTAGCTGTACAACAAAGCAGAAAGAAGAGGAGTACAAGTATCAAGGAGAACAAGTTTCTAACTTCGAGTAAAGAGGAATCATAAAAAATTTGTATTGAAACAAGCCATTGTGAAAAAGAGGACCAAAGTTAGTCAGTGGAGACAGACGAAATGAGCAGAACGACAAATGTTGCAGCTCTGATAAAAAATGCATTGTTTAACTTATTGGCTTCAGTTTCACCCAACTCTTCACTATTTTATTGAATGATCGAAAATTCCCTAATCTTATAACGAAGTAGAAAAGTAGCTGGGACTTGAAAAATGCCTAAACTCACCATTAGCTATGAAGTTTGATACAAGAAAGAGCAAACAAGAGTTTTAATCGATACCTAACAATTTTCTCAGAACATATTTCTTCAAAACCAATATCATTTTGCGATATTTTTATGTACATCGAAGGATCTGCTTTCCACGATGATTTTCACACCAGCAATGGCAATGGTAAGATATTTAATATAGTACTCAATACAAGGTATAGCAAGGTATGAATTTACGAAACTTACGAAAAAAATTCTAAGTTCTTACGTGTGCGTAAGAAATATTACTCAGACAGTAAAGGATGCAAAATGTTGCTATGAAATAATGTTTAACGATAAAATAGTTATTAATCGATCGATTAACATTTCACAGATCCATGATATCGAGACGACTACCACACGATGTTAACTGAGGACGCATTACATGACCGATCGGAGGAAAAACTCAATGACAAGTTTGCTTACTTCATCCACGCATCGACACCTAAACTCGTCCACTGAAAAAGTAGTTGAATCTGCTTGTCAACAGCTGAATAACACATCGTTCAATAAGTCCCGAGACTAACCCAGAGATGATGCTAGTAGTACCAATCTGGCCACGTTTCCATAGAGTGCGAACCTTTACATGAAGGCCGAAATACAATACCGCGAGACGACGATACGTGAGCGCGACGAGATTTTCGCTCGTTGTCACGCAACGCATTCAATTTACAATGCACGCGATGCGAGGAACAATAATGTTCATATGACAAATGTCAAATAGGTGACGTTTCAAATGAAATTGTTTTTGATTTTTTTTAAGTTTTGAATTTGGATTTTTCCTTCGTCTAGCAAATAAAAGCCTTAGCTAGGATGCATGAAATTTTCATTCAAAATTCATTTGAAATAACCATAGTACTTAAAAAGTAATTAAGGCGTTTGAATTTCAAATTTCATTTAAGCGCCATATTGCATTTGACAAACGTCACGCACCTCGTTGCGATGAATTTTCGTTTTCCCGAATATTTCCCGCCTCGCATCGACGCATCGCAATCATTGTACGATGTTGCATACAAATGCATGTTGCGAAAACTGCTTGACATTTGCTGCGATACTGTCGTCCCGCTCTCGTATCGCGGTCTCGCGCTATTGTATTTCAGCCTTGAAACGTGTAAAAATTTCACGTCGATCGGATCACAGACAGCAGATTTATTGAGGTTAGAGTAAAGTCACTTTGTAATTTGTTTGAAAAATGGAAAAAAGCGAGTTTCGCGTGTTGATAAAATATTGTTTTTTAATGGGTAAAAACACCGTAGAAGCCCAGCAATTGCTTGAAAAACATTACCCGGACTCCTCTCCATTCAAACCAACGATTTGTCGTTGGTATGCTGAGTTTAAACGTGGTCGTACGGACACAAACGATACGGAACGTTCGGGTAGGCCATTGGAAGCCGTTACACAGGCAAATGTGAGTGAAGTGTTAAAAATTGTAATGAAAAATCGCAAAATCCGTGAGATTGCAGAAATGACAACCTTCATGAAAAATTGAGCATGAAAATGGTTTTTTCCAAGTGGGTGCCGCGATTACTTTCAGTGGAACAAAAACAGCAACGAGTCAACGAGTCAGAGAGCTGTTTATCGCTATTTACTCGCAATTAAAACGATTTTCTGTGTCGATACGTGACCATGGATGAAAAATGGATACATCATTTCACTCCGGAGTCGAATCGGCAATCATCGGAGTGGCGCATGGCTGGCGAAAGCCGCCCAAAGCGTCCAAAAACGCAGCAGTCTGCTGGCAAAGTCATGGCGTCTTTTTTCTGGGATACACAATGCGTGATTTACATTGACTACCTGGAAAAAGGTAAATCGATCAACAGTGATTATTATATTGACTTGTTGGTACGTTTGAAGGAGGAGATCGCAGCAAAACGACCGCACATGAAGACGAAAAAAGTCCTTCTTCACCAAGACAATGCGCCATGGCACAAGTCCATGAAAACAATGGCAAAATTGAACGAATTGGGCTTTGATTTTCTCCCCCACCCCCCGTTTTCGCCAGATTTAGCCCCCAGCGACTACTGGCTCTTTGCTGATCTCAAAAAATCCTCTAGGGAAAAAAATTTGGCTCGAATGAGGAGGTCATTGCCGAAACTCAAGCTTATTTTGAAGCAAAGGATAAATCCTTCTATAAACATGGTATAGAAATGTTGGAAAGGCGTTGGAAAGATTGTATCACCTCTAAAAGGAGATTATATTGATGAATAAAAATGATTTTTGAAAAAAATGTTGTTTTTTTTTGTTAGTCTCGGGACTTATTGAACGATGTGTTATATTTTCAATCAATATTTACAACAGGTTTTAAAGATTTTGGAAAAAATTAGTGTCAAACACAGTCCAACCGCAAAAATTGGAATAGTGAGTGTAAAGGATGGGCCCAATAGAATTAAAAATTTGCAAAACGTTGTGGTTTTTTTATTTTGCAATAAACTTTATTGAATAAAAGCAAAACGCGTCGAAGAACGTCCAAAATTTGTCAATAAATTCATATTTTTGGCTTCTTTATGCGCGTAAATGCCTATATAATGCCCCAAACGAAGAAGTTCAGTGAATTTTACCCGGCGCTCGGTGAGGTCATTGTGGTCTGAAATGAAGAATGGAACATTTTCACGCAACCATTTCTGTTTAACGCGTTCTTTGTGGAAGAGTCTTGTTGGAACATCTACTCTCTTGTAACAAAATGTTTTTGCGCCCCCGACTTCAGAGCACTTTCCAGATTTCTTTTAGGGTAAACCTTGGCATTCAGCTTGATACTACGGTCCAAAAACAGCAATAAAGAGTAGCTCTTGGCTGTCACCGCAACACAAACCATTACAATCGGTGGAGCTTCCCTTCTGGTGGCCATCCAGATATCCAATTTATTGTATGACTTTTCTATTATTTAAACACAATAATTGTGCTTGTTTGTACAATTGAATTTGATGTACATATACTTGTTTGTACAATTGTACAATCGAAAAAGATTGTTCTGATTAAAAAAGATGATATTTGGCAATTAACCAGCTGCATGCAAGCGTAACAGCTCATTCGCTCAATAAAGCCTTTTTATTTTTTGAGTATCGGAGTGATTTTTTAGAATTTTTTAGGCTTTACTTTGCTTTATTTGCAGCTTTCCGGCAAAATATAACGAACCACACTACCACGCTTTAATTCTATCTTTTAATTCGAATCAGTTGAGACGCAAATGGTTTAACGTGCTTATAAACAATTTGACTTGTTGTCATTCAGCACACATATGACATCAGGGGTGCCGGCGATGTGAAAGCTATAGAAGTGTTTAAAAAGTTGCAGTTTATTTGGACCACCCAGTATACGCGAAACAGATCAGTGCTGTCCCATGCCTGAAAAAGTGCAAACATAAAATGGTATTCCAATTCTTTTTTTTTTTTAAAAAAAGCAGAGAACACACTCTATGGCGCAGACATCACTTATTTTGAGAAGAAATTTTACGACTTTCGTTCTTAAAAAAACCTTTAAGGAGAGATTGATCGGAGAAGCGATATTCGGCGGCTTATGATAAAATATTCTACTATTATTTTTTCAAATTTTACACCTACAAGCATTTTAAATGTAAACCTATAAAAAAATAAGTAAGAAGACGCGTTTATTCCCGAAGCTAAGAATGTAGGAAAAGAATGTCAGTGTGTAAATAACACCGACAACCTACTACCCGTGACCTCCTTATCATATATCTAACATATTCAAAATAAACTCAATAATTCCAACAATTTGAACACATTTTACTGTAGCATAAGACCAGAATCAGACCTGAAACTTCCAATTTAATTGTTGAAAGATTACACAAGTCAACAAAAAAAACCTTTTTTTTGGGTTTGTTATTAAATTAATATTTTCCGATTGTCTACAACTAAAAGTAACCACAGTCTCCATTTATAACAAATAAAGTTTGCTTTTGTACATTTTACAATGAAAAATAAATATTTTAAGATTTTGACAGAACGTTTGAGGAACAACGATTTTAACACGCAAGAGGCGGGGTTGCGGGGAGATTACGGGCGTGCACCGGGAGCGGCGGGTAGTCTGGGCAGTATGCGTACGAGCATTGCCGAGAAACGACGCTATTTTTGTTGCGCGGAGTCCAAAATGGCTTCCAAAAAGTGTAAAAATGACGTAAACTCTTTTTGTTACATTTGTGGCGAATTCATTAAAGTAATGGCTAAAAAATTTAGTCTTTCGATAAATATAAGACTTTGTGAAGCTTATAAAGCTTATTTTAATCTTACTATTCGAAGTCAAGACAAAAAATGGGCCCCTAAATTCTCGTGCGGTAACATCAAAAACATATTAGAAGGTAAGAGAGTACATCATAACTTTCAAGGATACTAATTGTAAAAAAAATTGCGAAATGTAACGAATTTACAAGTAACGTGTATATTTATAAATGTATGTTATTTTTTTCAGCATGTTATCGAGGAAAAAAAAAATTTATGAAGTTCGCAGTACCAAGAATATGGACGGAGCCCACTAATCACATCAATGATTGCTACTTTTGTGTAGTTGATCCACGCAAGCGTCGGGTTGGCAAAAATGCCAAGAAGATTAAATACCCAGATCTACCATCAACCACCGCTCCAGTACCGCTATCACAAATGTCTAGTTGTAGCGAATCCAGCGAATTTTTACCCGAATCAGTATCTGTTGAACCACATCTTATAAATTCTTATAAATTCAGTTTAATGACTTAGTAAGAGACTTAAACCTACCTAAACTTAAAGCAGAAATATTAGCTTTCCGGCTAAAACAGTGGAATTTGCTCAAGAAGGATGTTAATATAAGTGATCAAAGAAAGCGTCATGAAATATTTTCTGGATTTTTTAGAAAGGAAGACGGACTTTGTTATTGCAATGATGTGAAAGGTTTATTTGTAGCAATCGGAATCCCTTGCGTTCCTTCTGAGTGGCGTCTTTTCATCGGCAGCTCTACAAAAAGTTTAAAAGAAGTCCTCCTTCATAATGGAAATAAATTTCCATCTCTACCTCTGGCTTATTCTGTAATGCTAAAAGAAAATTACGAAAGCGTTAAAATGGTGCTTCAAACTTTAAAGTATGAAGAGTATGCCTGGCCAGTGATAGGGGATTTTAAGATGATGGGTTTCCTGGTGGGAATGCAAGGCGGATACACGAAATATCCATGCTATCTTTGCTTATGGGATAGTAGACCTGACCCACTTCACTACAAGCAGAAGTCATGGCATAAACGGATCGAATTTCAGATAAGAAAACATAATGTCAAGAATGAACCCATTGTGAAGGCCGATGATATTTTGATGCCCCCGTTGCATATAAAATTAGGCCTTATGAAACAATTTGTGAAGGCTCTTCGTCAAGACTCTCCAGCCTTTGAATACTTAAAGAGTTTTTTCCCTAAATTTTCATGGTTAAAGTTAAAGCTGGTATTTTCGTCGGTCCACAAATTAAGAAAATAATGGCCAGTGAAGAATTCCCAGAGTTACTGAACGCCCACGAAAAACAAGCGTGGCTCAGCCTTAAAGCAGTGATCCATGGCTTCCTTGGCAATAAAAAAGCCACAAATTATAAAGAGCTCATTTCTAACATGCCTGATAATTTCAAACTCATGGGTTGCAGAATGTCCCTTAAAGTGCATATGCTACATGCTCACTTAGACCAGTTTAAAGATAACTTGGGGGCATATTCAGCAGAGCAAGGAAAACGCTTTCATCAAGACGTGATGAACTTTGAACAGCGTTATCAAGGACAATACAATGAGAACATGATGGGTGACTACATTTGGAGTTTAATACGAGAAAGTTCTTACTTACACAAAAAAAAACCAAAAATGTTCATTTTTAAAGCTTTTTTCTGTTTATTTTACATATTTAGATATTTACCTTTATTGTTCTTTCTAAATAAAAGTGATTAACATATAAATTAAAGTTATTTTTCTTCCTTTCGTATTCTACTGAATTAAAAAATTTAGATTTTCTTAAAATTTGAAATTTCGTTCTGGTTGCTACAAAAGCAAACTTTATTAGATAAAAGTATTTTTTCTTTGTTTAGTTAGACATAATTAATCAAAATCAGCACCACAGAACTCGGACTCAAAAATCGTGTTTACTTGTGTTATGTATTCAATTTTACTCGAGTTAAAGACATAAGTATACTATCCCGCAAGATAAATTCTATTATATGCTGTATATGTAAATAACTTTTGGCAAAAATATATCAGAGAATATGGTTTTTTCAATGTTTAATATAAAATAAAATTCATTATGCGAAAGTCGAAAGACAGTCGATATTCTCTCCCCAAGGACCCTTCGCTTGATTTTTTTCGGAATAAGGTACAAGAAATCTTAAAAACAAGTCAACAAGGAACACGAAAATCTTTCAATAAAAAGATCAAATTATTTCTACTTGATATGAAACTGATTTTTTATGGTTATTCATCGTGTTAAATATTTCAATAAAAATTTTCATGCACAACTAGAATAACATCAAGTGGACTTAAAAATTTATCAGTCATTCAGTTGTCAGTTTTGCAGTTAATCGTATTGGAGAAGTATTGTGTTAAAAGATATTCAATTCGTTAATGATTGCATTAATCAATTGAGGAAACAAAAATTTTCCAATTTTTTGCGATTTCGGAAACTTTTTCTAGAGCTACATACGATAGATTCAACGCACTTTCAGGACATGCTAACATAAGGCAATGAAATCGCTTTCCAACTTGTGGAGTATTTTTTTCAAAATAACATCTACTAAGGGCTGATTTTCTTAAAATGAAATAATAAACGATGTAGGTGACAGATTCCCACGTGATACGTGAATTATGATATCTTACAAGGGGCCATTTTTAAGTTCAAGAAATAGTGAGTTAAAAATTGAGATTAAAAATACATTGAAATTTTTCTTATTAATATAGTCACCTATATTTATTTTCAGATTCTATTTAATTAATCATAAAAACCTGTTTTGTATTTTTCCGAAATCTAAGCTGAAGCTCCACCCTGCACTACTTCATCAGTTGAAAACTTCTTCCCACGAGGTTCTTTTCTAAGCTTTAGGAACAAAAAATAACTACCAGGAGCCTGTTCAGGAATACAGCGTGGGTGATGCATAGTATCCAAAGCAACACGACACATGTGAACAGGCGCCATGTCGGGTAGAAAGAGGACAGTTTTCAATTTTCGCCTTCTTAGTATTTAACACATGCTTTCAACCTCTCATAGATTGGAGCGTAATATTCTCCGGGTATAGAGATGCCTCAATCCATGTAATTTGTCAACAGGATCCCTTCTGAGTTCCAAAAGATTGTCTCCATGATTTCTTGGGTGGAGACAATATCTACTTTCGGTGCTACTACATAGAGTTCTGTTTGGACTCACGTTCTTTATGATGAGCCCAAACTTCGTCGCCAGGAACAATTCGATTCCGAAATGCATGCTTGTCTTCATCCAAAACGATCGATAAACACGCTACGCAGTATATCTTCTGGGGCGGATTTAGCATTCTCTGCACCTATCTAGCGCCGTCATTTGTCATACCAAGCCACAAACTCGCCAACTTATACCATCGCTGACCAAATAGTCAGGACACTTAAAAAAGGAGCTAACATCTAGGAATCAACCCACAAGTTGAAGGAAGTAAAACTTGAAAAGGCCAAAATATTTGTGCCGTTCGACGTTCGCCCTTTCTTTCCCAGTATACCTGTTAGTTATACCACACATAGAAAACAACATACTGAAGATAAATAACACATCTATATGGAAAAGAAGAGTGCAACACTACATCAACATGGGAGCCCTCTGCGTGAGCAAGAATCAATTCAAAAGTGTTATAAAGGGAAATGGCGGACCCACTGTTACCGATTGAGCGAAATTTTCATGGGAGGGTTTGAAAATAAGTTGCATGCATTAAAAATCATACCCCTCATTCGAGAAAGATATGAAGATGAAAAATTCGCAATGGTCAAGCAGGATGAGTGGCAAAACATAACCGAAAAACCCAATAGTTCCCTCAAGAGATCTAATTCACGATAGAGGTTGAAGAAGACAATCAACTCCCTTTTCTAGACGTAATGATCCACAGATCAAATAGCAGCCTTGAATTTAGCAGAAAAAGGAAACCATAGGACCATCCCAGCAACATCAAAACATTGCCTGCAGCGTATAACAGCATGGTACAGCAAATACTTACCATTCCGATGCCAAAGAAAAGATTCGATACAGAACGAAAGTTCATACAGGACTCATCAAAAAAGAATGGGTATAGTAAAACACTAGTGGACAGTATCGTCAAACGTACCAGCATGAACCTACATCAAAGCAGAGCAAGCTGACCTCCCTTATTGTTCAGGAGAAAGAGAAAAATGAAAAGAGGACAGCATGCATCCAATATTGAGAAGTATCGCCCAATTCTGTTCAGCAAGGGAAAAGTGGGTTTCAATAATATAACAACGCGTACGCGTACACAACTTAAGAATATTCTGAACTCGATAAACGTCAAGATGACGTCTCCAGAATGTAGTGGAGTATACAAAACGTCCTGCTATTATGAACCAAAAGTGTATATCGTCCAAACGAAGACTAACACTTACATGTTTAAAATAAAAATAGAGGTAATAAAAGGATTAAAAACCCCGTTAAAGTTAGACGCAGCAGTACGATATAAAAGTATTTTTATCTCCAAATTCACTGAGGATATAAAATTAAACACTGATATAGCAAATATATGTTCAATAATTGTTAGAACATATATAGAAATAACTCTAACTTGTTTTATTATTGAGGAAACGGGCAAAATATATTTTAAGAAATTTTCATTGAAACACTAAAAAAGGGTACAAATAAATCGTGAAATACGCGAATTTAACTTTTTAAAACTGTTACTTTCGTGAAATAAACGGAAAAAAGATTATGGTTGGCACTATGCTATATATTATTTGATGATGAAATTTTATTTGATGAAAATAAAAAGTCAAAATGCACAAAATATAAACAAACATTATAGGTTGAGGTACACTCATATTCAGTGTTCGATATCTCGGTGTTCATCTCGATCAATACCTGTACTATACAGATCATGTCAAAATGATGCTGAGCAAAGCAAAAAAGTAGTCATGCCCCTTCATCGACTCTTTCATTCTAAATACATTCTTCAAACGGTCAAAGTTATTTGTTACAAAACCCTGGTTAGACCAATTTTGACATATGGATGTCAGATCTGGTACAATCAGAGTGCTAGTACGATGGAAAGATTAAGAGTTTTGAAAAGGAAATGTCTTCGTACATGTACTGATTTATAAAGGAGGCCTAAGACCGATTGGAAACACCTTATATCGAATAGGAAGATTTATCAAACTGCTAAAGTGACGACAGTAGATATCTTCATATTGAGTCTTCGTCGCAATCATATCGCAAGATCTGGAACTGTGAGTGAAAATCCCTGGATTTTAAAGCCATTCCATCCTACAGATCAGTATATTGCGACTTGCCTCGCTACTGGCTTTGATCCTCCAGAAGTATTCATGTATTTAGACATGAATCGATATATATTTGGTTCCAACGGCGTCCCAATTATATATCACATACATAGACGTCCCACCGATAAAAAGATAAAATATCCTCCGTATTTTAGTACACGAGACCAGCGATTCCAATGTTAATACTCATTTGCTAAATTCGTTGAGACTGGTTGGGCTGAGATGAAGCAGTCTTGGTATTGGTTGCTGAATGACAATGCCCAGTAACTTTTCGTTACTTGGTTTTAGAGTTTCAGCTCGCGGTAGTTACATTAAGTGTTGTTGTTATGTTAAAACTTAGGCATAAATTTCAATATTTAGTATAGGTACAGTGAAACCTAACCTAACGGACACCTCTCTTAAGCGGATGCCCCTCTTAAAGGCACATTTTTTTGAGTCCCTTCAAGAATCCATATGAATTTAGCATCTTGAACGGTCACCTCTCTTGAACGGACGCGGGCAGTGCCCCTAGAACAATTTCTATGACCTACAAACTCTCTTGAACGGACACCAAGAAGATGATGCAGCAAAGTCAATGCAAAAGTCAGCAAAAATCCTTCTGTGTGCATTTGTTGAAGTTTACAGTAACTTACAACATCGAATGAACCACATTGTTTTTCATATCAGTATATTGTAGTATTTTTGACAGTTTGCTTCGTAAATTGCTCACGGTGTTGTGTGAGTTGTGTTAAGTGTAAGTATACACTAGTAACATTATATATGTGTACAGTGTCGTATTCGTGTATTTGAAACCTTTTCTGCATCTGCAGGGTGGCTAGAACAGTTCCGTACTCGACACAATATTAGCTTAAAGGCAATTTCAGGAGAAGCATCTAGCGGTAATCCTTTCGATGTCGAATCAATTTTACAAAGTCTTCCATCGATTATTCAGGGCTATTCAGCCCGAGATATATACAATGCCGATGAAACGGGATTGTTCTTCCGCGCATTGTCTAACAAAACATTAACGCTTAAAAACGAGCGTTGTTTTTGGGGGAAAGTTTTCGAAGGAAAGAATAACGATACTACTTTGTGCGCATATGGCTGATGAAAAGGAAAAGATTCTTGTAATCGGTAAATGGGGCAGGTCAAGACCATTTAAAAACATGACCATCAATGATTTGCCAGTATCCTATTTGTCTAACAGCAAAGCATGGATGACTGGTGAAATAATGACAAATTGGCTTAAGACTTTAGATCAAAAAATGGGACGAGAAACTAGAAACATATTATTGTTTTTGGACAATGCGGCATCACATCCGACACATTTTCAATTTAAAAATAATAGGCTAATTTTTCTACCCCCGAACTGCACATCAGTCTGCCAGCCATTAGACCAAAGTGTTATAAAATCGCTGAACGTTTTTTACAGGATGCAAATAGTGAAGCAAATTTTGCTGAATCTAGACACCGCTAGTTTGGTACATAATCTTGCAAAAAGCAAAAACTTGGTTGATGCGACATATTTCATAAAAAATGCTTGGGAGAGTGTTACAAAGGACACAATTCGTAACTGTTTCCACAAAGCAGGCTTCTTTCAAGATAATACTGAGAATTCTTGTTCTGAACAGTTTTCTGCAGAAGACGATATACCAGTAGATGTACTGGCTGAAATGGGCAACGCACTTACACCAGTAATTTTAAACAATTCAACCATCGAAACCTATTACGGAATTGACAGTGAATTCTCTTGTGAAGACGTAGAGGAACTTGCAGACGCTATCGAGGAATTACAAGTTCCAGATCAGTCGGACGAAGAACCACTAGTTCCAGATGTTGGGACATACAGCGAAGCGAGCAAAACTTTACATAAATTGCAAAATTTTGCGAGAAATCAATGGGGCTTTTATGCATACAATCCTTTGTCAAATTTAAAATCCCACTATCAAGATATTGTAACTCGTAAAATGGTTCGTCAATCCACATTAAATGAGATTTTTTCTCCAAAATAATTTATTTATGTGTACATAACAGGCCAATTGAAAAGTCCCCTGTCCACCATAGTAAAACAAATTTTTATTTGGCAAAATTCGATTTTATTATTCAACATATTTGCCTTCGAGGGCGATACAGCGATTATAACGATCTTCCAACTTTTCGATACCATTTTTGTAATACGATTTGTCTTTCGCTTCAAAATAGGCCTCAGTTTCGGCGATTACTTCTTCATTGGCGCTAAATTTCTTTCCAGCGAGCATTCTTTTAAAGTCTGAGAACAGGAAAAAGTCGCTAGGGCAAACTCTGGTGAATACGGTGGATCCGGAAGCAATTCGAAACCCAATTCATGCAATTTAGCCATTGTTTTCATTAATTTGTGACATGGTGCATTGTCTTGATGAAACAGCACTTTTTTTCTTCAAATGGGGCCGTTTTTTAACGATTTCATCCTTTAAACGATCCAATAACGCTATATAATAATAGCTGTTGATGGTCTGGCTCTTTTGGAGGTAATCAATGAATATTATACCTTGCGCATCCCAGGATACTGATGCCATAACCTTGCAAATTGACTGTTACATTTTTCCTCGCTTTAGATTTGGTGCATCGTGTGCAGTCCACTCAGTTGACTGTCGCTTGGACTCCGGAATGAAATGATGGAGCCATGTTTCATCCATTGTCACATATTGACGCAAAAATTCAGGTTAATTGCGCTTAAACAGCTTCAAACACTGCTCAAAATCATTAACACGTTGTTGCTTTTGATCGATTGTGAGCTCGCGCGGCACCAATTTTGCACACAGCCTTCTCATGTACAAATATTCGTGAATGATATGATGTACACGTTCAGATGATATCTTCATAATGTCTGCTATCTCGATCAACTTCACTTTACGGTCATTCAAAATTATTTTGTGAACTTTTTTGATGTTTTCGTCGGTAGCAGCATCTTTTGGGCGTCAACTGCGTTCGCCGTCTTCGGTGCTAATTTTACCAAGTTTAAAGCATACCAATCAATGATGGTTGATTTTCCTGGTGCAGACACCGGAAACTCTTCATAAAGCTAACATTTTGCTTCAACTGTATTCTTTCTCTTCAAAAAGCAATATTTTATCAGCGCACGAAATTCTTTTTTTTCCATCTTTTTTTCAAATAACAAAAGTAGCTACACTCACATCGCAATATCTCACAAACTAATGGTCGAACTGCTGTCAAATTTTGACACGTATCGTTTGAAGGTTGGTGCTAACTAAAAATCATATGGATTTAATACTAGCACCGCCATATGTGTGTCAGACCGGGGACTTTTCAATTGGCCTGGTACAAGTCCATGGTTGCTAATGTTGAATTTCCCTTTACATGTTTTTGTTGATTTTGAACTGTATTCATTTTTTTTTTTTTTTTGAAAGAAAGAAAGAAATTTTTGTTACTTAGTTTCATTAAATAAACACATTTGTATACAAGAGTAAACCGGTTTTTTTTTCGAGGAGTTAACTGCTACTAAAAATACCTTTAGAGCGGACACCCCTCTTTAACGGACAATTTTTTTCGGTCCCGTGGGTGTCCGCTTAAGAGATATTTCACTGTATAGGGTATTACAGTGTCGGACAAAAGTCTACGGCAGTACCTCATATTGAGGTTCTTTAATCTTAAAATCCATTGATGCGCATTTTTTCAGTAACGTAAATATATTTATGAAATAACAAAAACAAAAACTTCTCTTAACAAGCTTAAAGATAAATTCATAAAAACATTAAAAATTGAATGGATAAAAGTCTACGGCATTCAGTGCTGGCTGGCTTACACACAAAGAATTTCCAACTAAAGGTATCGAAGTTTTTAAAATTATTTGCTGCTTTAATACTTGGTTGGACCCCCTTTAGCATCAATTACTGCTTGCAGTCTCCGGCGCATAGAGGCGACTAAATAACTAGTTTCAGTGGATGCAATTTTCTTCCATTCTGTGATGAGCGCGTCCTTTAACAAATTTTTATTTGTTATGCGCACTTTTCGAATTTTCCGCTGCAGAAGCTCCCATACGTGCTCTATTGGGTTCAAATCCTGACTTTGGGGAGGCGTATTCAGCTGCCTGGGAGCGTAGTACAACAACCAGTTCTTGACGAAAAGTGCTGTGTGCTTCGGGTCATTATCTTGTTGGAAAATCCATCTCTCTCGAAGGCACAACTTCTCAACTAATGGCTTCAAATGTTGTTCCAACAGGTTCTTATAAATATAGCGGTTCATTGTAGTTTCAATAAAAGCCAATCTGCCGACCCCAGATGCAGCTATGGCCCCCCAAACCATAACATTGCCTCCACCGTGCTTGAAAGTAGGAGTCAAATTTTTGATCTCTAAAGCTGTATTTTTTTCCTCCATACTTTAACGCGTCCATCACTCCCGAAAATGTTAAATTTCGACTCATCCGTAAAAAGAACTCGATTCCAAAAATCAATGTCCTTGTCAATATGAGCCTTGTCGAACTCTAGGCGCAGAAGTCGATTTTTGGCGGATATTAACGGTTTTTTACGTGGAGTTCTGCTTTGAAACCCATAAGAGTTTAATGCTCTCGCGATTGTTCTTGCATGCACATCCTTTTGCCTTACCATAGCCACTTGTTTCGCCAAATCTGGCGCACTTATTTTCCCGTTTTTAATCACTTCTCTTAAAATGTAACTAGTGTCTCTGCGCGAAAGCTTTTTCGGTCGACCAGATCGCGGCTTATTTTCAATGGAACCAGTGTTATCAAAATTTTTGATAATGGTATACACTGAACTTCGGTTTAGTTTCAATAATTTTGCAATTTCCGAGCACGATATATTGTCTTTTTTACATTGGATGACCAAATTTCACACATCACTAGAAATTTCTTTTCGCGATGACATTTTGTAGCCCTTACGTTTCGAAACTAGCGATAAAACTATATAGAGTTGCAGCTGCACATGTGCTGAATGGCAATAAGAGCAAATAAACAAATATTGAAGAAATACCGTTCGGTTTAGTTGGAAATTCTTTGTGTATAAGTTAGCCAACACTGACTGCCGTACACTTTTGTCCATTCAATTTTTATGTTTTTATGAATTTTTCTTTAAGTTTGTTAAGAAAAGTTTTTGTTTTTCTTATTTTATAAATATATTTACATTACTGACAAAATGCACATCAATGGTTCCAATTAACCGGAACCTCAATATAAGGTACTGCCGTTGACTTTTGTCCGAGACTGTATATTAGGCTTTAGAAATGATGTTAAACATTTAGGGTAGGAATATTTGCTAGCATTGCAATAGTATAAAATAAATTGTTTTGATTAGAATTAGGTTATAATATATAGTCGTAGGATAAAAGTTCACTATTGGGTTGGTTTTTTTCTCCCTTTTCCAATTGAATCTTAAAATATGTAATAATTTTAATTCAACTGCATTTGATATTGTTTTGTTTTTCTTTTCATTAGTAAATGATAATATTTAAATTTTGAGAGCCATTTAGGCCATTTTTTAATAAATTTTATAATCATAACAATGTTCGCAGAATTCATGGTTTCCAGCAAGGGTTCACTAAGCCGAGTCATAAACTTCCTATTACAGAATTAAGTTTTATGCGGCAAGACCGTTTTTTCGGAAGAAAAAAAACGTTGCGATATTAAGGGAACATTGTTTAGTTAATGCATCGGGAACAGATTCCTTACCTTTCGACGTGAAAAAAGGGTTAGAAGAAATAGTTAAACCTAAGCAGCCATTGCAAATATCTCAGAGACGTATAACACATTTACCCCCATTAGATCTCAAAATAATTCGCTTGACGTTAAAATCGTTGATCAAGATATTTACTCTGCTCCGCCAGTGACTTCTATGATATACAAAAGAACAAAAAGCATGTAAGAGATTTGATTGTATCCAGTTGCCAAAGGCGAAAATGCTTTCTGATAAGAAGAAAATTAATATTCAAAATAGTTTTTTGATATGTCCGACGATATGCAAATGCATAATTATTTTATCATGAATTAGTTCAGAGCTGGGGTCCAGACCAGGATAATGTGAGATAGAAATATCAAACTGTTGGGCACGAATCTTACCTCGCACTAGATCTTTTTTCGACTAAACAGCCTAGCCTGAACTTTTTTCAATAGTTTTTTTCTCAAAACATGCAACTCTAGTCGTTTTATCAAAATTAAGAAAACGATCCAATGATCAATATTTCATAAAAACCGACTTAAATTTCGTATTTTGTAGTGCATTCTTAATTTTATTTATTTTATATTTATTATCTTAACTTTATTTAAGACTACTATAATTTTATAGCTATTTCATTTCAATTTCAATTTAGTTTAGCATATTAAAAAGCACCCACTGTAAAAAAAATTTTCTCGCTTTGTGAAAACTCTCCTCAAATATATGAAGACTGAGGAGAAAAATGTTTTACATAATCGTTAATCGTTATTAATCAACACATTTTTCTCTTTTTTCTAATTAAATCAAAATATTTTGATTTTATTTCAATTGATGCTGCTCAAACGAAGCACTTTTCAAGTTATACATTTTCTAATCACAAGTAACATTCGAAAACTTGGAATTCATGTTAAGCAAGGATTGCTTATAAATTTCGAAACTTCAATAAAATAGAACAGTTTTTATCCACTTCGGAATTGAAAGATAACACCTGAAATATTGTCATATGCTTTGTTTCATCATTTACCACCATCAGAATACACCCCAAGTTTGTTTTAACGAAACCACATTAATTTAATTGACAAGTTTTGTAATTCTAAGCGCTTTAGTACATATAATCTATTGGATCTTCATTGATTGAATAAAACTAAATCATATAATTAGTTCCGCGTAATTTTACATAAATTCTGAAATTCGCTAGATCAACAATTTTCTTGCAATTTCACTAGTCGCCTTTCTCCCACATATCGTATGATCCGAAAAATTCTTAAAGATATTTTTTTACATCGTTCGTGTAGTCTTAAATCTGCTTGAGGCTACTTCTTTTCAATAAAAATCTATTTTTAAAATCATTCACCGCATTGATGATACTCAATCAACGAGTTCAATCGTCCACTTGAGCCCGTATAACCGCTTCACATGCATAAAGTCTATAGACACGGCGTCTTTTCATTTGTTCTTATGCTTGTACCCGATTCCGGAAAGAAAATCAATTTTCCGATCAATATTCCAGCAGAAAGCTAGCAACGCTATACAATTGAAATCGAAAAATGAATACTAACCCACCAAAAACCATATACTCTGACCACAAAACAACAATTTATTTTATTTCTCTGCTACATCGCAAACATATCAAATAAATGATGGGCCTAACTCCCGTTCAAATAGAAATAATGGAAAGCCACTACGTGCAGCAATCTCCGCAACTTGAAAAGGATCAAACATGTTAAAACTTTCAGATGACCACAATCACCACAATAAATTAGAAGCTAAAAACGCCGTTGGGAAAATCACTCCTGATATTCTCTTCAGCGTTCAGTTCTAGTCATCTCAACTGGCCAACCACCGTCCTATCTTCACTGACATCCACATTTACAACAAAACGCATCAATTCTACTTACCCAAAACTATTAAAAATTGCCAAACAATTCATTTTCATCAAAACTATGATTTGCATAAAACCGAATAAATTTGTACCGAAATTATCCCGTCCTTTTTCACACCACACAACTTAAATAAAGTCAGTCACAAACTATTCACGAAATTTTACATTTTCCACATAACGGTCACAAATTCGAAAATGATTCACGTGTTCGTGTTTGCACTCGCAGTAACAGAACTACATACGAACTTCACGCCTTTTTCCTATTTCCCGACGAAAATCGTAACACCATTGCTTTCAACTTCTTCGACGAACTTTCAATTTTCGTCTGCGAATGATTTTGGAAGGATCATGCTGAAGGATATTCCTTTTCTTCGGAGCAATACAAAAAAAAATTTATAACGAATGGTAAGTGCAGCAACTGAAGAAGGACCACAAACGGAGTTTGCGCGTACACCATGTCCCCACACGAAACATGGAAGGAGTGAATAATGTGGAAAAGGTAAAATCAGCTGTTAACATGCTTTTCTTTGATTCAGTACGTGGTTCTCATCCACGTGGAGCAGGTCCTTCTTGCCGTCTATCACTTACTTGGATTTTGTTGAATTCCAGTTATGTGCAAGGACTTTTCGTGCGCCGAGAGAAAGAGGAAATAAGAAAACGTCCGGATTATTATTTAAAAACGATTTTACTCCAGCGTTTCACTGCTAAGACTGACAATATAATAACTTAAATCCATCTATTTATACATATTTTTACATATCTAGTTACGTCTATATAATTAACATATTTTATTATCCTACGTCTGGCTTAAATCCTTTTATTATTATTATAAATCCTACACGCATGAGCGTCTAGATTTAATCCCAAAAGAATTCTATGCAAATGATATTTGCATCTTTTATTACTTTAAAATAACCCAGATCTACTTAATCTTTTTCTTAGGGTTTATGGTAGGTCTGAGCGTCTGGAAGGAATCACCCTCACGTGCAACACATGTGACGTAATTTTCCGGCAGCATATGATGCCTTATTTGTTTTCGTACTTGATGTGAAATTGAAGAGTACGAAAGCAGTCTGTCGTTCTATCCTTTTTGACACCATTTGTCTCTATTAAGAGGCGTATCTAATATATATGAACACTCGTCTTCTTTCTTTTGCGATATTGTGTCCAATGTTATTATTTAATCTATTAAAATCCTCACTTAAGGAGTTTACTCCTCAATTTTTTACTTGCATACTGCCACGTAACAACACTCAAGCAAGTCTACAAGAAACTTCTTCTGATAACGTCTTCTGATAACTAGACTACAATCTTTAAACTTTTGAACTGTAGTTTTTTTGTCCTTCTGAATTATATGAAGCCCTTGCCAAAAGTATAAGCCGACCCCAGGAATGTAACATGTCTCGAAACATATTGAGATTGGATTGAATAAAATGCCAAATATTGGGTTGTTCGAAAAGTAATTTCGTTTTTTCCCGACAGAGGATTTAATTGTATTCTTATGCAACCAACTTCGCACGTAAGCCGCATAATCATTATATGTTTTCAGAGCTGATATAGCAAGGTATGTGTGTGAAAAAGTCCAATTGATTCTACGCAGTAGTTTTTGGTTGGTGCCCTTTCAAACATGGAGCACTAAGCAGCATTTTCATCATATTTTACACTTTTACTATAAAAAAAGGTAAAAATGCTGTTCAAGACAGAAAGAAATTAACCGCTGTGTATGGAGAAGATGTGTTGACAGTATGCCATTGCCAAAAGTGGTTTACGAAATTGCGATCCAGCAATTTTGATGTCGAAGATGCACCACGTTCTGGAAGGCCGGTTGGAGCTGCTAAAGACACGATAAAGGCATTAGTTGATGCAAACCGGCGAAGAACATCATGTGACATCGGTGACAGGTTAAGTTTATTAAAATCAATGGATTTTGGCCATTTGAAAGGCCTAAGTTTAACTTCGAAGCTCGATATATGGATTCCCAATGTTCTCACGGAGAGAAATTTGTGTCGTCGCGTTGACGCCTGTGAACGCTTCTCAAACGTCATGAAAACGATCCATTTTTGAACCTCATCATTACTGGGGACGAAAATTGGATTGCATATAACAATGTCAAACGCAAGAGATTATGGGGCAAAAAAGATGAACCGGCTCAAAACATTTCAACTGCAGATATTCATAAAAAATGATGCTGTGTGTTTGGTGGGGTTTTATAGGAATCCTTTTTTTTTTAACTACATAACACAACAATGATTTCAGAAGTCTTTCATCATCAGCTGGACAAACTGAATGATGGACTTCAACAGAAAAGGCCAGAATTAATCAACAGAAAAGGTGTAGTGTTCCACCAAGATAATGAGAGACCTCGTAAAAGTTTGGTCACTCACAGCTTGTATGGGATACAATGCCACACACACACAATATTCTCCAGATATAGCACCTTCGGATTATTATTTGTTCCGGTCACTACGAAAATCTTTAAACTTTAAACTACCTCGATCAGTTTATTGCCAGCAAAGACCAACAATTTTATGAGCGTGGAATCATGCTACTACCAGAAAGATGACAAAATGTATTGGACCAGAATAGGCAATATAACTTAATAAAATATTTGTTCAATATACGAACAATGTCTTTCATTTTCACAAAATAAAGAAATTACCTTCCGAAGAATCCAATATAATTGATTTTCAAAAGGGAAAAAAAGGGATAAGGGAAAAAAGATTGTGTAATTTTTAAATTAATATAGTTTATCATGTTATTGCTTTTTTATTTTATATTTTTTCATTTATTTTTGTTTTTGCGTGGTGCCAATCAAATTTTGTAGGCGTGGACAAACTCGCGTTTTATAACGAACATAACAAGTTGAACAAGCATTTTCTTCACTTGCAACATTTTAGATTAAAATCAGACTTACTAAAAGCAGGAATGCTCGTTCCTAAAAAACTTAGGACGCCTCAACCCTCACATTCGAGGGTGAGTTAGGGGTACCTCTATTGCTGCTCTTCATCAGCAATCATCTACCTGTGGCGATGGTAGCAAAGAACCACTACAGTCATTTTCTAGACATGGATAAAAGTAAAAAGGCCAGCAGATGTAAAAATAGAAGATGTGGTGCCAGAACTCATTACTTTCGTATAGAATGCAATATGCATTTGTATTGGAAGAAGGTAAGGCGCTGAGATTTTTTGAGTTTTAGTGAGATTCATTCTTAAAATTTATCATTTAGAATAATTTAGTGCTAATATAGAAACGTCTCAGTTGCAAATCGTACTTTTTTTATCCTTATCAGATATCGACATAAAATAACTTTCAAAAATTAGAACAAACTGTTCTAAGACAGACTTTAAGCTCTAACGCAATGTCATAGCGAGACCGAGGAGATTATTATTTTTAAGGGCTGCCAAAATGCCAAGTTCTGAATAAACAGATATCTCATCCAGTTTAACTGTTTATTGCTTTATAAGGCAAGTGTTTATCGCACTTTCCCAATTTGTTTAGAGAGAGTTCGTACCAGAATCCACGCAGTAACGTAATTGTTGATATAACAGTCACTAGTCCTAAGCCTCCTACCATACAGTCTTCTCGCTAGCCAACAGAACCTTTAGCCCCTCAAGTGAACCATTTTTGCGCTATATTACAAGTATCGAGGAAGTACTAATCGCTAAGACTCAATCAACTCTTAAAATTCCAACGAATCCAATGATATCCAAAAATTATATACTAACGATATGTTCCAAAGCCATTCACAGGCTTGTTACGGGTTGGTTGACTTCACCCCTTCCCGAGACCTCCGCGGCACTGTCACCACGCGATACGGACGAGAATGGTAACCCGGAGTTGGAGGAAGAAGCGCCACCACGTTTCAAGCCACGATGCTGGACGGAGTAGGGGAAGCAGAATTGTGGGTAAGGAGCATAGATGTAAGACTACATTGTCATTAGTAAGTTAGCGTTAAGGCAATAATAGTAGCATTAACCAATGATCTTCCGACACGCAATACGAACGTGCAAAAGACGCAATTGGGACCGAGTGAAATGTCGCGGGAAAAGCTGGGCAAGCCAAGTGATCAAAAGTTCACCTAGAACCGATCAAGGGATCAAGGATTAACCTTGGGAAATAACTCACGTTAATACGGTAGCGCAGGCATTGAAGTTTTAACGAGTGAGGGTTACATACGGGCGCGTGTGAAAATTGAACAGAAGCTGATCACTCCCGTCGGCCGGCACATCACGGTGAGGATATTTTTCGACACTTGAACGACGCTACACACATATGGCGCTACCAAGGCAGGCTGGAGGAGCGGCGGCAACCACAAAGCAACACTACGGGCACTAAGGGCATTTCAGCCAGATCACTACCGCCGTCGGAAGTGGCGGAAACGAAGGCCACTAAGATCACCCGGAGCCAACGTCGAAGTCAACCACCGGACGCAGCGCAGGGAATCCGAAAAACAAAACAGGGGAGGCTATGTTTTTTTACTCACCAACTTCCCTCTTAATGGTGGAGTCTTCCTTGAAGTCACTTTCTTCAGTGAAGTTTGTTTACATTGTTAAGTAAACAATGCGAACTGTCATCATCGCGGCGAATGTTGGGTAAAGTAGTTCGCGGCGAAGATTTGCGGCGATCTACGGCGAACTGGGATTACAGCGGTGGTAGGCGAAGGAAACGTTAATTTTTGGTTCGAACGAGAGGTGAATGTTCGAGGAGCGGGATCTTGGTTGGTGGTAGCCGTTAAGGAGACATAATATAAGGACGACGGTGAATAGCGGGGGGCTCTCTTTTTCGTTTTGGTTTTAGCGATGGGAATGGGACAAGTTGGACGAGCAGTAGGAAAGTGAGTGGGGTTTTGAAGATCAACATAAAGGGGTATTGTCGTGAGAGTGCTGTGGAAAAGTGGATAATAAACTTTCAAATATAATTACCAAATTAAAAAAAAAAAAACCTTGCAAGGACAGAAGATAGACGTGAAGTGAAGTGGTTGTAATCCAGGACGCGAAATTTACAGTAACGACCAAATTAAGTCAATTCCATTCGCGAGTGCGCGGCGCGACTGGACCGGAGCAAGGGGCCCATCGCGGAAGACCAGTTTAGTCGTAAGCTAGCCTTAAGTTTCTTTTTCTCGCTATTTGTTTTCCTTTTAGAAATAAATGCCAAGAATTATCGGAAGATCTTTTTTTTCCCTTAGGTGAGAGCTAGACTGTGTTTTGTATTGCAGGTTTTTTTCCGGCTTTGTGAGTGGCGACGAAGCGGGGTGCGCGTGAACGCGGAGCGCGCGTACACAGTGGGTTGGAGGTTCCACGGAGGTGACGTCGGGGGTGGTGTGAGGATTCCGTGTTTTCTCTGAAGTTGATTTGGTGTGGCGACAATTTCCTCTTCTGGCTTCGCACCGTGTGTTTTCAGGTAGTGTTCTTTCTTTTCTTTCAGGAGCGTAATCTGGGCGAGCCGCATTCTCGCTTGGCGGCTAATCGGGGCTAACTGGGTAAGCGAGTGGTGCTCACGCCCGTCTTCGACGAGCTACCGGAGCCCAGAGCCCCAACCGGAGGGGTTTCGGCCTAGGACGCGCGAAGTCCTAGACGTACCGGAGTAATCCCGGTAACAGGCTACCCATCACCATCATCAATCACGGCATTAACGATGAATACATCGCTCGCGCCTGGAAGCAGCATTCCTAATCCCTATACTGAAAAATCCCTATACTTTTTTTTGGTAGGGAGGTGAAGGATTTTTACGCCCTGAGTGTAAGCTACCCTGTCAACCTGAGAACCTAGCCTAGAACTGTTTGACACATTACTTCGGGCTAGGCTCGTGTTCCTACGCCTAGAGATGCTATCAAGTTATGAGAATCGCTTCTTCACCATGAATGGATAGAAGGATGTGAAGGGAACGAAGTGCTAGAAAATAGATCTCTCCGTTCCCGACGCTGCAATATGCCTTTTTCAGGTGTTTGGAGTGCCCATGCATACTGTGCCACGCGATTTCATTTGTCATCCGTTCTAAGTACTCCTCCAACAATATCCGGCAGAGCTCTCCAATTTCTCTGAAGACGTCACTGCGGTGCTTTCTAAATCTTGGGCAAGATAATTTTTTACAGGCGTCATCCACCTCTCCCGTAGAAAACACGTACTTAGGAGACCGTGACCAGTCAATCTTGTGCACGTAAAACCGAAAACAAAAAAGCCCACTTGGTCAAGTAGAAATCAGTCCCACCATGCACTCCATTGAGTGACGGTATTAGGTCAGACATCAGACGTGTAGCCAACCTTCCCTTTGTGTCTTGCTACCAGAACTATAAAATAATTGGTGATATAGGATCTTGTTTATTGCCAATCATTTCTTTTTTACTCCTTTTTCTTAAACTTTGAGTGCTTAGTAATTTAGTATGTGTTCAAACAATATTTCATATAAAAACGATAAATCGACAAAAGTTGAAAGTTAAAATGCTTAACGCACTTCAATTAATATCACAAAATAAAATTATGATATACTCAAGGTTTATTTAAATTTAGTTGATCACCCATTAGTATGTGCTTCAAAGTTTCGAGTTTTATTAGCGAGAGTTTTCGAGTTTTCAATAAGATATTTCAGAAATTACTAGACCCATAAAAGCGTAAGTAATTGTCAGCGAGGAGTGATTGCAATGTAAGAAAACATAAAAGGCCTTTCTAGTATTATAAAAAAACTTAAAAAGTGGGCTGACTGAAAATTTCTTGTAAAATATCCACATATTGTTTGCAGTATATTACATTGAACTTTGAACTATGCTCGGTATATGCACTTCCTCTATGCTTTGTAAAACACGAAATTCAGACAAGTTTTTCTTTCAACGTTGTTATAATTTTGTACTGAAACCACTAAACAACTTATGCCGGCAACATGAGAACTTCACAATTGATCACCAAGCACGATAACTTCATCCGGAGCATATTACAGAGTCTTACCTCAAGTCTTACGTCAGCTAGAACTCCAACTTCCTATCTCTATTCGACTACCACATCAAACATCTTCAGATTAAACAAAATTACACAGAATTTAGTTCGAATAAATTAGTTAAGCAAGTAAAAATGAAATAAATAATTTACATGAATACTGCTGCGCTGATTCTGACCACCTCTGCTGCCTCCAACACGAATTTCTACCTCAGCTTGATTTCGGGACTTCAATAAAATTCCGCTGCGTTGATTCTGACCATCTCTGCTTGCTTTCGGGACTTCACTTGAAGTCTGCTGAGCGTATGAATTCTGTTGCACTGATTCTTATTGATTGTTTTTGACTGAGACTTTTTTTGTTTGTTTTTTATGTCGCCTACACAACGGAATACGTAACAATCTTTCGTTCTTTCTATTAAACTGATTGAATTAAATTAAAATTATTGAATTAAAACAAATGTTGAATTTAACCAAATTAAAAACAAATGTTGAATGTTGTGATTTTTTTTTTTTTTAATGAACAAAAGAGAGTTTTAATTAAACTTATTGCAAGAGGAAAACTAGGTCAGTTGAAGTCAATTTAAAATTTGTTTTTTATAAAAATTGAAGAAATTGTACTGTGTTAGTATTTACACCGTACTTTCAACTATAAAATTGGCGAAAAAAATCTATATTTAAGGCGAACTTAAAAAATGCAATTACTAGTAAAACTCCTACAAGATTGTACGAACCCTTAAAAACAAAAGTAAGAGCAAACTGCATCCCTGAAAACTTTAAAGGTTGCAAAATACTTTCTCCATTTTTGGTAGCTACACTGATTACTCATGGGATTATCTTGTTGCTAATGGTGGGACTATGAAGTAGAGCATAGTTGTCGGATATTGCTTTCAGCATTAGAGTCAAGTAAACAAATAGCGCCTGTGAACTGTTACTCCATTGAGCCGGAATAATTGCAATTCGAAATTTAAAAGAGAACATACAAACAAGTGCCTGAAATAATGAATCTCTAAGGAATTACTGTAGCATAATGATGGCAACGGTTATGATGATGAGATGCAACATCTTTTTCGTTGTTCCTGCAAACTGGATGGGTAGCGAAGTCCTGGCATTCGTTCACATAATTCCATGGCATTCGTGTACATAGGTCTAGCAGCTGATATTACAAATTTGAATTTGACTTCATTTTCTCTGGGTAACGTCGGAAGAGCAGGATAAAGGCAATGTAAGTACACAAAGTAACAAAAAACCAAAACAGAAATTTACTTTCAAGTTATGTTGATGGAATGAAGTCTCGGATTTAAAGTCTCTTTGGAAAATCAGCTCAAATAACTACAGTTTTATGTGCTTTGTTATACTAATATTTTTACATTTTCTATAGCATTGACCACAATTATTGTAGCGGAACTATCAAATTAGATTCAGCAAATTGCTGAATATGCTACTTCAAACGTTTCTTTCCTTTTTTCTAGGTTATTTTCTTTCCCATTCATTGCATTGTTTGCCTCCGTCAAAATCACTATTGTTTAGTGATCCTGAATTTTGCTATTTTTAAGGGCTACTAGTATTGCTTATATTTCTGCTTCGCTGATAATTACGCTATTTCTCAAATTGGAATCGTATGTGCTATTACTTTTGAGCCTATTAAACCCGATGCCTGTTCCAAAATAGTTTTTCGCCATGCCTGTGACAAGGTTCATGATTTTAGGCTGCATTAGATTTTCAGTTTGTTTTTTAAATACGTTGTTGAGCTCAATTTTTCAACATGTCTTATAATAATGGGTGTTTTCTGAACGATGTATGTTTTCTAAGTTTTAAAGTTTTAAGTCGCTTTTCTTTGGGGAGGCATTGGATTAAGTTTGCTGAACTGGTGTCTGTACTTTTGATAGCTGCTTTTGTTGTCTGTTCCATAGTCTGAACTTAGGTTTCAGATTGTGATCAGGTTTCTGTTTGCCCACGTCTTTGGCTATCAACAGTTCCATTCTCTCCCTGATTGTGAGTTCAGTTGCGATATTGAACGCGTAAAGGCTTGGTGTGTTGGGTGGTAGTCCGAGACAATGTTTAAGGATTTTGACTAAGTCTGTCCATACGGTTGGATAAATAAGCAGGTGCGTGTGTGGTTATTCCATATTCAAATTTTGTTCTGACCAACGACTGGTATAAGTTTGACCCAGAGAGGGACTGAAAGGATTTTTTGGTTTATTCAGGCATTTGATGATACTTCCTATATTATTTAGAACGTTTTAAGTTATTTGTTATTCCTAGATATTTTATTTTATTATTCCAATTGGTTTGGGTGTGATTGTGTGTTAATTTAGTATCTGGGTATCTGGTATCTCTAGCTAATTTTTGAATTGTATCTTGGTTTAGTTGTAGTTTCAGGTTTTCGCTTGCAATAGAGAAAAGATTGAGTATATGTTGTTATTTGATTGTGGAGTAGTTTTGGTTTGTTCTGTCTGTCAGAATTATAAAGTCATCCCCGTATGGCAAGGGTGTTCTTAGTAGACTTGTCATTTTTGTGAATTTTTCCAATGAAAACTATTAGAAATTTTCGATTGTGAGTTTAACTGTTACACTCTATACAAATCACACACCTTGAATTAACACAAACAAAGTAGACATAATCATTTTGAATCAAAGTTTGTAAGCAAAGTAGGCATTAATATTTTGAATTGAACTAAACAAAACTAAACAAGTAAAAAAAGTAGGCATTAATATTTTAGAATTGAATTAAATTAAACCAAGTAGGCGATGAATGATATAAATAGTAGTGAAATTGTCCTGAAGAGGGAGAGTTAGTTCTTCGCGTCAAAAGGTACGGACAAGCCTCTGTTTCCTATCACCCAATGTGAGGCTGCATTGGGGTGCCTTTTTGAATACCGGTTCATGTATACAATAGAAATTGTATACCGGGAATATAATAAATAAAGTTGGTGTTATTAAGTGAAACAAGTGTTTTATTTATCTTCTCCGTCGAAGAAACATAAATTTTAACAATTAATAAAATACACACTTGAAATATTTTAAATTTGTTTTTGAATTTGTAAATTTGTTAAAAATATCAAAAACATGCAAGAATATTATCTGATCCTTGGAGTACCGCAAAAAAATCCTTGTAAACTGTAACCACTGCCATTCCTTCAAAAATCATCAAGAAACTAAAGAAATTATCAAATCAGATAGTATAATCTCGTAGATATCATAGCCGGTATTGAAAATATCGATTTTTTGTAAAATATTGGAATAGAAATATTGGCAGGCATTTGAACAAACATAGTTATTTTTAGACTAAAAATTAGTTATTACTTGGCCTACAAAACAAATCCCAAGTAACAAAAAGAAAACTCTATAATATAGATAGATAATTATGTATTTCATAACCTTTCAAGGCAGCAGGTTCATTCGTTTTTTTATTAATTTTAGTTACGGATTCTGAAAATAGTTTCGAGAAAAACGTGTCCCAACATTTGGGAATGAATAAATCATTATTTTTGCACAATAAAACGGAATAATTGATAGCAGGCCCATAGTGTAGGCCTCCTACGGCCAATAGAATATTCGTAGAATCAAAATTTTGCTGTCGACGCGGTATTGGATTTTCTTTCGTCTGTTCTTGCGTTTCCAGCTCGGCTCTAGCTACGCGAGTTTTGTCTTCTAGCGCAGCGTACAAATGCGCTCCCCATCCGCCCGATATTCGCAGATATTCTTGCAATGCCAAACTTCAAGAAAAAAATTAATTTTATCAGTCGCTCTAGGATATCCCTCCTTAATCCATTGAAATTTACCGTGTTTGTTTAGTTAAAATTTAGTATTCTTTTCCTGTAGAGACTCATAACCCACTGAACGTTTAGTTTTGGAATGTTAAGATCATATTGCTGAGCATTTGGAGGTCCACTTTTACATATGCTGTTTTTGATCCTGTTTTGGAGTGTGTGATCCTGTTTTGTAATTTTTCAAACATTTTGATTTGTTTTTGCTGTTTACGAAAGCATGTGTTCATAAAGAATTTGTCTCCTGTAGGTGTGATTCTTTTCTGTTTTTGATTAATTCATTTATAATGAAAAGAGCTCTGACTATTTCATAGTTGATTTTATCTAGTCCAGGGACCAGGATTTTCATTTTCATTGAGTATGTTATGTAGTCCTTTCTGTGTAAAATCTGGTGGGCTAAATGTTTGTGTTCCATAGTTTTGCTTTTTCTGCGGAGAGGTATTTTTATTTTTTATAGATTGAATTTGAGTCAATGATACTGTTAGTATTGGTTAAGTGGATGTTTGGTGGTGACTGAGTCCATTTGCAATTTTTTTTAATAACAGAAGGTCTAGATGCCCGTGCTTAGTATCTTTAGATGCTGTTCTGTCATCCAATTTTAAAAGACTTTTCCACCGAGATTGTTGTAATGGTCTTCCCATGTTAGGCTTCTAGCGATTAGGTCTCCTCTTATTATAATGTCTTTGGTCTAGGATATTTGATATATCTTTTAGTTCGTGTTTGAGTTCTTTGGTTTTGATGGATGGGGGTGCATACATTGATATAAGTATTACGTTGTATTTGATAATCAAGGTTTGGATGGCAACGGTCTCAAGTCCGGATTGAGAGTGGATTTGTCTGCATTTTAAATAATTTCTTATTAGCATGCGTTCGACTCCACTTCTTTTTTTTTTCTCTGATCTTGTATATTATATTATGGCTAGAAATTCATTTACTCCCTGATTGTCGGACTCCCAGTGGACCTACTGGACTACCGACTAAACACCTCCCCTGTCAACCGGAGCGCCTAGCCTGGAAACATTTGACACATTACTTCGGGCTAGGTCGGCGCCTTCGGGTTACAGAGGTTCCTTCTCCAGTGGAATGGGAAAGATGAGGAGGATTGCTAGAGAAGGAAACCCTCCACCCTTGACCCCTCCAGCCGATCAAGTATGCCTTTTTTGTAGCTAGAATTGCCCGAACGTAATGTGCCACTTGATTCAATTTGTCAACTGATTTCAGCATCTCTTCGATTAGATTATCTGGATGGAGCTCTCCCACTTTTTCAGGCAGACCACCCCGCTGTTTGTCCCATCTTCTGCATGAAAAGAAAGTGTGACAGGCGTCATCCTTCACACCAATGCAGAATATGCAATCTGGACACCGTGACTTACTTATCTTGTGCAGGGAAGACTGAAAACAACCATGTCCGCTCAGTAGCTGGGTCAGGAAGAAGTCTGTCTCACCATGCGTTCGACTGAACCACGATCAGTCGTTGATGAGCTGCGCAGATTACTTTCTTTTAGCTCACGTTCCCATGATTGTTGCCATTCTTCGAGAGTGCATCGTCTTTCAACGCGAGCAACTCTTTCTTTATTACCCTCGTGCCTTCGGAGGTAGACTCTATTGCGCTATCTAGCAAGGAGAGTGATGGGTATCACCCCTGAAATTACCAACACCGCTGACTCAGAGACTGTCCGGTATGCAAATGCTATCCGCAGTGCTCCTCGTCTCTGCACCTGTGCCAGCCGTTTTCGGTAAAGTTACTTGTTGAGAGCTTAAGTCCATATCTCTGCTCCATATAGAAGCGTACATTGCACTAGACTCATCAGCAGTCACCTTTTTGTTGGATTTGATCCCCCATTATTTTCCATTAGTCGACTAATTGGCGACTACCCCTGCTGCGGCCTTGTTTGCCGTTGCCTTGATTTGCTCCGAGAAACTCAACTTCGAGTCTGTCAGCAAGTCCAGATACTTAGCTGATAGTTTCGACCCTACTAATGTGTCCCAGACTCGGACCATTTTGGATCATGGGCATCCTGCCCATGCCTGTGAAGTTGTGTTTTGGATGTCTACATTTTCTTACTTTTCGTCCTTTTGGTACTGTGGGAGTACTGTGGGAGTTCTTGGTTATACGTTTTCTTTGTAGTCTTAATGGTTCGCTAGTTGAGAAGGTGTTTTTGTTATTCCAATTTTAAAATTAGTTTCATTAGTAACTGAAAATTTTTAGGTGAAGGTAAAATTGCTTCTGCCGTTTTCCAAGTTCTTGTTATATTCTTCCCGGCTTACCTCGTATATAACCCATAACGTTGAATTTGATTTAAAATTGAATCAGTTAGTGGTTTCATACTAATTCACAGTAAATTTCCTTACATCGAGCCGGCAAAAGTTAGAATTTGTACGTTGCTCTTGCTGTCGATAAATTAACGCTGAATAATTCAATATTTTTCTTATATATCTTCCAGAAGTTGAGATCACCTTCCTGTTAGCTTTGACTTCGCTAATAAATAAATTACTTAAATTATGTTTTCCCATTACAGAATGTCATTGTAAATAAAATAAAATTTTACATGCTATCCAGGTTCACTGATGGCATCGGCATATTTTTAAAACTCATATTTTTGACAAGTGTGATACTAGCCAGGCTGACCCGTGTTTAACCTGAAGTCTAGCCTCAAGATGATGACAAATGATGATCATAATTTATCTAGTGCGATGTGAGTCGTTTATCGCGAATGAGTGAGTAAAATTCGAGATGGAAATTTTAAAACCATTAGGTTGATTCAAATTCACGAAGATCCCTTACTCCATAATGCGTAAATCTGAATCTACCGTCGTCTTACAATTTTTTTAAGTGTGCAAGTAATGTAGTAATGTGATATATTCTCAGTCTGCCAGAAGCCTGATTGTGATACATTTAGTATTCAAAGCTCAACTTCTTTTTTCTAGTTCCAGATAATTCAACGTGCCACCTTAATTTATTTGTCATAACTAATGTCCTTGTAATTTTACATTCATCAAGCACGTATGATAGGAATCACGTGCTTCTAGGGGAGATTAATATTTAGATATCAGCGACAATTTTCCGTAGCAAATACGAAATCCAAAATATCTCACAAACTCAAAATTTGAAAGCATTTGGAATCCAAAAGGATAGAAGCCCAATCTGGCTTAAGGGTTCATCAATTAGAACCCTTAACACAGACTGGGCCCAAATGCATGAAGGCATGAAGTAAACGATATATAAGAATAAGACCCAATTCGAAATTATTTGCAGAAACTATTTGAATCAATTAGCAGTTACTTTGACAAAATCCTTTCCCCAGGCAAGAATGCAATAAGAAACTTCGCCAAGTGCTCTGGAACAAAATAGAATGAAGAAGCACTGACTTTGTTATGTCTGGTGCAAGTCTTAAATTCCAACATTCGAAAAAAAACCTATTATGTTGCGAAATGCAAGGAATATGAAAAAATTTACCATCAAATATTTGTGATCATGCACAAAATATAAGTGATAATTTCTGCGGTTGTAACGAACAAATTTCACTAACTTACCTAACTAGAAATTAAGATAACTTCATGCATCAAACCTACCACATTCAATGTTTCTACGTTTTCTGTATTGAAATCATGCTCTTTCATAGTTCAAAATATCAAAATAGATTTTCAGGAGAAAAATGTTTTTATGAGTATAGGAGTAACAATGCAATTTTGATAGCATGATTGATTACAGGTTAAATGGCAATTCAAGTTTCCACCAGTGGTTTTTTCAATTTTTAACTTGGGAACGTTAATTTATGGACAAAAGGTCCAGTCGACGATGTTATCGGCTAAATTTTGAAAAGATCAATGATCTTTGAAATGATTTTAATGTTCAAATCATCTGTTGAGTATTAACTTGACCGCAGAACTAGCTGCGCTGCATTCCCTTTCTGAAAATTTTTTAAGATTTGACTATAAAATAAACTTCTTTTTAATCAAATAATACAATACAGAAACGTACATCACATATTACATCACATATGAGAATAAATGATAGATTGATCAAATTAATGCCCTCACTCATATAACAAATTGATACTTTCGCGATATTGATTGAAAAAGTTTTTGAAATTACTTTCCCCTTCATCATCATCGGCTTCTCCATTAGAATTAGATTTACCAGAACTGTTGAGTACGGCACCAAAGCCTCCGTCATTATTTTCCAAAATTTCAGGCTTCACGTCATTATCACATTCAGTATTTACTTCGGATTTTGCCAAAGATTTATCGGGACTATCCTTAAATTTCAGGTATTCATCCATGGAAATATCTTCGTCTCGTTCATTTGCATTATTTGCTTCTTCACATTCAGCAAAACACGGAATTGTGTCACCAATTTCGGGATGCGATGTAGCAATTCGTGAACATGAATCCTCTAAAATATTCAGAGAATATTCCTTGTTGTCAGTCGCAGCGTCGAGGTTCACGGAGTATTTTATGTGAAAGTTTGAGGATGCCGTGGGATAGTCAGCACACATTTCTTCATTCTGATTCGGTACAATATAGGAAAAAGATGAAGTTCGGGTATGCTGCTTCGATTCTGGTTGTTTTTGGCTAAAAATGGACAAATTAGTATTTCACTTGCTGAATTATATGTAACATACTCAGCCGGCATGCTTGATCGATCATCATTATCGTCTCCTAGAAAATAATTATGTTCTCAATATAAAGGACAAACTCAAAACCTAACGGTCCTCACCATCCACTTGAGCATATACAGGCAAATACTCATCGAAAAATTGCTTAATTTGCTCAGTTGAAGCACTTCCATAGTAACCTGCATATTCGGCGTTCTCTTCGAATTGTGAAACACTGTCGAAAGGATTTTCAAACGATTCCGCAGGCAATTCAATAACAGAAACGGCACTGCACGGAGATTTTCTTTCACATTCTGATAATTTTTTATTCAAACCGAAATTTTCACTTTGCACTTGCAAATAAATACTTAAGTGAAGTCTGGATCGTTCAATAAGTGTTAATGGAGGTACTTTGCTGAAACAAGGATCCGTTGGTCTTGTGACATGCGTTTGTAACGAGTCTTCACGACAAGGATTCTTCTTCATTTGTTTCACGAGAATACTTTCACGATTGATCTTCCCAATCAAATCCTCACCATCACGCTTGAAATTCACATGTTTATACTCAAGGATAACACTCACTGTCGATTCATCTTGATTAATCAAACGAACAAATCCGTGCAACCTTAATTGACGAAGGAACTTGTCTCCAGTTTTCAAGTTGAAAATTGAAGCGCCTGACAAGAGATACGTGTTCAATGCGGCAAAATCCAACAAAATTGAGTCCGATTCCGGTCGCCAATTCAACACAGGATTCGGCAAGTGAATTAGAATCCATAACTTATAAGGAAAACGCAATTTAAAAATACTTTCAATTGTTAGTTGCGACTCGGTCATTTCACTCGTAATGAACTTAGCAGAAAAATCAGGAAATAACCGCCAGCACTTTTTCAACTGTCACTGATATCACCACACTCCTGATGTGCATTTGTTTGGTGCTGCCATACGACAAGAACAATTTATCCGAATTAAGCTTATATAGCGGATGTGACGTCAGTTCGTAGACGAGAAGTAGAATTGGGAAGTATCACTGTTCTGCATTCCAGTTTTCCGTGAATATTGAATAGTTGAAATCGTTACTGACAATGTTAATTTATGAATGTTTTAGTTTTTAGGTCTGTGATGATAAACAGATACTAATAGCGCTATTAGCACGATATTTTAACATTAATTGCTCCAATCTTACTCTCTTCAAAACAAAGATTCGTATCCATCGGATCAAATCAAAATATACAGAAGCGATCCGCGGGGTAGTACCACAGTGATGGTGGTTAGAACTTCATGTGCAAAAAAGGAATAATGTCTTTTGATTGAATTTCGTGTAGTGACTACCGACCTGAAGATGGTGCCACCATCTTTTCCCGCAGTCGGAAGTTCGGCGAACAGGTCGAAAGTCAGCTGACCTACGACCTGGCGACCACTTCAGGTCAGAAGAGAGTTTTTTTTTGATTTCCGGGAACGGAGAGTTGGGAGAGGACCGCGAGAAGAGGCACACGCGGGTGGAAAAGAAAAAAAAAAGAAAAGTGATCTCGTGGAAAATCACTCGACGTAATTTTATTTCCAAACGTGAACTTATCTTGACAATTTGGTGTGTCCTTCGCGCGCGATTACCTGTTGGAAAGTAGAAAAGCGGTTTCAAATCGATTTATGGGTCGGTCGTAAAATGTACGGTAGATATACGAAATCGTCGCTGATTTCAATGCAACCGCAATTCTCGTTTTCTTCGAAAAAAAAAACTAACGTGTCGAATGCAATGGATATTTTCGTTGTCATCAACGCCACTAAAACAAGGATATCGCCAGAGGTTTGATGACGGTGTGACGTGAAAACCCATGCGGAAGTGTTTACGAAAGTGTTGTCAGTGTGTGCCCGTGAGCATAACCACACCGCTTGACAATTGCTAGTTTGCATATAAACCTATGTGATTGCTCAATTGGAAAATTGGAAGGAAACCCTTACCGCTGGTTCCTCGGCATTTCAATAGCAAAACAGACTGTGTGAAAATCCGCCAAGACGTTGTGAGCGCGAAATAACGTAGTGAAGCCACATTGTTATGTATATCTGCCCTTGAGTTTTGCATTTCACTCAACACCGGACTTTTATTGTTTTCATTACAAGGAAAAGAAGCCTGCATACAAATTCAATAATGAACCGGGAAAATTAACGGGTATATTTCGCCTGACGCCGTAATTACATCTCACATGTGTAAACGTGGTTGCAATAAGTTTTAATGATAAACAAAGTGCTATGTTACAAAAGTGAAAACGCAGCACTTATGGAAAAAGGTTCTTTGTTCGATAAACATAAAAATCCATTGCTGATCCCATTTCGGCGGGTGGATTAAGGAGTTGTAACAGATTGTGAAAAGAAAGACATCAATATAAGAGCATTGTAGTAGTGCTAAGGAGTCTCAGAAAAATTTAGAAAAAAAAAAACAATTTTTGTAGGTAACACAAACTCTAAATGAACTTTTTTTATATGCCGATTTTATATAACTTAAAATGTATATTAAAAACATTAATGATAAAGTGAAAGGGTACTCAAATTAAAATAAATGGAATAATGCAAGGCGAGGAGAAGTGCTGGCACTCAGTGTAGCGTGGAATCAAACACATATTGGGTAAATAGCTAATCGCGAGACACTGTTCAATACAAAACGAAAGGAAAGTAATCATTGCAAAAAAAAAAAAAAGTAGAGTTAAGCAGTTGAAAATATATTTGATGGTAAAACATTTTAAATTTAAAATGGATCGCTTCCTCTTTGATTTGAACTCATTGGAGATTTCGACACATCAATGAGAATCAATTTAAGAAATTGTATAAAAAAAAAAAAACCTCGTACAAAATTAAGCCCTTTTGAATACTTATATTGATAGTGGAAAAGAAATATTCATTTGTGTAAGAATAATGTGCAATTCAAAAGTTTGTTATAAACCCAATGAATGATTAAGAATAATTTTTTTTGAAGTAGGTTAAGCAAGTATGTGTACACATATAATAGTATTTCGATGTTTCTGCTTCACTATCGTGCTTTCTTTTAATTTGATTTAATCAACAGTGGACTTAATATAGTGCGATTCTGGTACGTTTGTCTGACTTGTATGAATTGACCTATAAAGCGTTAAAATTTTACATAAATTTTTAAGAACCAGAATTAAAATGAAGTGCTAAAAGAAAAACCACATTCTTTCCTTCCAACAACCTTTTCTTTCAGGTGGAAATGGTGCGAAGGTAAGTGCAGGATGATGTAGGGTCAACAATGTGTTTCGTCGCTCGGGTTCCGCGGTGCTGTAGTTTTGTTCCGGTCATAATTTGTAGTCGTGTCGCGGACTACTAGTTCGGTTTTTCGGGTTTGCGTGTTTTACGGTCGCAAAATTAAAGTAGTTTGTTTTTAGGCACCGCGGTATATCGGTTCGCGAATGCGCGTTAGTCGGGGAGTTTGATTCTTTGATTGTATCTTGATGGTAAAAATTAGAGTAAAGTAACGTAATTTGTTTAGAAACGTCGCATAGTAAATCGGGCTTTTCGGTGGCTGGTTCAAATGGAACCAAGAGCGGAAGTTCACTTGGGTCCGACCCACGTCCGCAATCCTCGCCGCACTGAGCTAGCTAGCCAGCAGCCACCACGCGAGGGAACTTCCGAGTGGCCGAGTTGTTGACCCACGGGGTACGACTCGTTGCCACGTCTCCAGGACTGCACGTCCAATTGTCGGTGCGAGGCCGACTTTCATCCCGAGTCGTCGCCGTGACGACCTGGGATTCTAAATCCATTACATTCGCTTAAATTGCAACAGAAACGATATACTTAAAAATCAAAATATGCGTATGGTGAATCTGTGGATTGTCACCCGCGCTGCGGTGTTTTGAATTATTTTTTGAAAGGTAGTAATGGACCGTAAGCCACGCTTCTGTTTAAGGACCATCTTTACAGAATTTTATGTTATGACAGCTTATTTCTAACTGGAATCCAGAAAGTCATAACACATCATTATTTTGAACGCATATAAGAATTCACCTTCACACAAGCCAACCATGGAGAAGCGTAATGTTCTAATATTTTCCATTTAAGGAAGAAAAAAACCGACCAAACTTCTTAAATTTATTCATCAGAATAATGTAGGTTTTTGTTTCGCAAATGATCGTGAAGCTTAAGGCCAAATAGCAGAGCGGATGGCCAAAATTCTCGGGGTCCAAGAAAGATAATGTACAAACTGACTTGATCGGTTTCGGAAAAGGATGGGATGCTACTTCAAGGATGCATTGAGCTTTTCGTCGTTTGGCTGGTCGGCTGCTAGGGCAGCGTAGTCCAACTGTGCGTAGTCCTAGTGCGTACTAGGGCAGCGTAGTCCAACTCGATTGTCTCGATCCTTGATAGGACGTTGACAACAAAGTTTTCTTCACCGGCCAGGTGAAGTGAAATCGGCCGATGAAATCGATGTGACGAGATTGCGGTGGCGAGGCTTTCTGGAGATAGTATACTCACGTGCTTCAAGCATATGTTTGACTTGATAACACTTTATACAGCAAGAAGTTCCCTGTCATATGTGCCGTACATTGTTTGTGCGGGTCTTAGTTTTTTTGAATAGAATCACAAAGGCTTCCACAAACCAATAGTCCTTTATTGCGACTGTGACGCGAGTCACTTGTCAAACGCTTAAAACGCGGTTTACACAGCGACACTTAACTTTGAAAAAAAATTTTGCGAAGTGGTGAATAATAAGAGGGAATTAAATCTTGAATTTACACAAAGTTACACTCCATAAGACCGTATGCCATTTGACTGTATACGGTTACATGCGTGATATCAGAGACAAAAAGCGAAAATAATAGTTGAAGCGCATGAGCCATATGACATTACGTGCGTGCATGACCCTGTAAATTATCCACCTCCACAGTTCAATCTATAGTTCTAAGATACAGTTTCACAAATTAAGCGCTACTGCCTCTCCATTCGCCACAATCAAAAACAAAATACAAAGCCGTATGGTTAAAAACTACATTTAAAATCTGTTATCTTTGAAATCCAGCGATAATTTTCATCGTTGTTATTACGGAAGCTTTAATGTGGCTGCGATTGTGTCGTATCTGGCAAAATAGATACGTTTAGTTTACTGCTGAAATGCATTAAGTTCACATACAATTATTAGCTTGCAAGTCATTGTCCATAAACTACTGCACAATCACGATCTGAGATCAATTATCGAAACGTTTGTCGTGCAAACTCCGGTTCGATTGATCTTGGTGTGTCGTATGCATAATATTGGCTTATCAATTTCGTTTTTTTAATATGATAAGAGCAAAAGAATTTCTCAAAGCAAAAGCAAAAGAATCGGCTTAAAGTTTTGCAAATATCACGTTTTAGTACATTTTAGGCTCGTCGAGAGTAAACGTCCAAAGTTTTCGCCAAGTGGAGTGAAAAAGTTTGCAAAGAGCAGTGAACATGCTATCTCTAACGATCCTTGCGATCGGAATTGTTTACATTTGCTGGGTGGTGCTCCGAAGAAAACAGTTCACGGATTTTATGCTGAGAAATTTTAAATCGCCACCGATTGACCCGATTGTAGGACATGTTCTACGTATTCCCTTAAATCCGCCCGGTGCGTTGTACACTCTATCGGTTGAATCTCAATGAAAATACTAATTCATTTAATCCTTTTCCCACGAAAACAGGAATTTTCGTTACAGTTGAAGGCTGGTTTAGGAATTATGGGAAGAATTTTGCCTTGATTCGTCCTGTGTACAGCCCCACTTTAATCGTATCGGATCCGCGGGACATGGAAAAACTGTTGGCCAATCCAAACTCGAAAACAGCTCGGAAAGCTGATGCATATACCAATTTGGAACCATGGCTAGGTAAGGGTTGAATCATGTGTAATCTCATCAAATTACGTTATCAGGAATACTTGGACGTGAATGAAATTCCAAGCGCAATCGCATTCTGGTCGAGTTTGAGCTTCTGTTGAAAGATTAAGTTTGAATACAAAGTACAATCCTTCACAGGTTAGCATGACTATCACCATGACAATTTGATTTACTGATTATGAATTTTTCATGCTGTGGACACAGATATTACAATTTAATAATACGGCAAAAATCGAACGCATATGTGACTTAATATAGTCCGTATATTAGCCTCAAGTAGAGTGTTAAATATAAAGCTATAAAGCTACCTATGAAACTTCTAACCTAACTTTACACGAAGTATTTATTTTATGTATTGCTTCATGAAGTTTGACTTTTTCTAATTTAAATCTAATTTAAATTTAATTTAGATCTACTTCAAATTCTTAAATCTAATTTAAATTAGATATAACAAGAAGAATATCAAACTTGGGTGTCACAGGTCCCCCTGATATTTATAAATGTTGTAGAGTAGGTTTCACCTCAATAACTAAATAAAATGATTAGACGGACCCCACTTTCATTTTCAAGTGCTCATGAGTCTGTTTTTCGATTATTTTCGATTTTTATTAAATAATTTGTTGCGTTAAACAATAATTAATTCAAAGGGTCAAGTTATTTAATATTAAATTTGATACACATCGAATATATTTATACTTATTTTATTCATTTCAATGGATGTTTATTATTTTTTTAATTAGCTACAATTTGTATTATAAAATAATAAATTAAAAAAGTTAATAATAGTTACTATAACATTAAAAATCAAGTTGGAGAAGCAAATTTTCATATTAAATTAATATTTGTTAAAAATTGTAATAGGTACACACTAGTACAGTGGAGCGTCGATTACCCGAACGTCGCTCAACCGAACGACCCTTATCCGAACTCCTACGCCAGCTCGTGCCTCTCCCGCCTAGCGAACTAAAATGCTCGCGCACTTGTCGCGACTTGTTAATTGTACTCGTATGTCACTTCCAAGTAACCGTCAGTCGATAAACTAAATTTTGCAGCGTGAAAGTAAACTCTCGAAACTTGTCCCAAACACGAATTTAGATGATGCTGTATATAAGTGGTTTATTCAAAAAAGACCCCTGGGAGAACTTATTTCTGGCCCAATACAGTATGAAAAAGCAGTTCAAATTTTCAAGCAATCACAGTCTGGTTGAAATGATTTAAGTCAAGACACGTCTTTCGTGAGCATCAAATACAAGGAGAAAAACTATCTGCTGACTACTATCTGATTCATTCAAAATCAAACTAATAGATATACTGGAGGAAGAAAACTACGCTCTCGAAAACGTGTACAATGCAGACGAAATCGGGCTCAATCGGAAAACTTTGCCACGAAAAACTCTTGCTTCACGTATCATCGTATCACTGCCTGAGCCTGCGCTAATCATTTATACTTCGGAAAGGTATGCTTGGATGGATTGTACAATTTTCATGGAATGGTTTACAGAAATTTTTATACGTTCTGTTAAAGGCCATCAATTGAAAAATGGTAAAAGAGAGAAAACATTATTCCTTCCTGATAACGTTCCAACTCATCCATCATGTGACATCTTGATTGAAACAGACGAGCTTATAAAATTCATGTTTCTTCCACCTAACGTGACTTCAGTATTACAGCCAATGGATCAAGCCGTTATTGAGACTTTCGAACGGTATTATAGAAAAAAATTGTCATGTAGAGCAGCACGGGACGGTGGAAAAGAGCAGACCTTGAAAAAAGTTTTGTGTATAGGGGAAAATCCTCAAAGTGGATTTGTGAATGAGAGAAAGGAAGATATGTCTGAAATGACAGATATGCTAAAAAAGTTCGATTGCCATGAATGTGATAAAGAAGAGGTTCAACAATGGATGGATATCGACGATGAAGATCCCGGGTACCAAATTATGCAGGATGGCGAAATTTTTGACTTCATAACTAATAAGGCTGACACCACCGCTAGCACCTCATCAACTACAAGTTCAGATAATGAAGATGAAAACATAATTAGTGCTTCTAAAGCGTTTATTTGCTTAGATGTTGCCTTGCGTTCGTTTGAAACACAGGCTGAAAGCGATCAGAATCAAATATCTGTCCTTAAAAAAGTGCCTGACCTAGCCGCTCGTAAATGAGTAGGGTTGCTTATGCAGACGAATATTTGAGCGTCAATTGTGCCTGGTATGTACATACATGTTTTACTACAAGATAGTCTGAGTGAGTCGCAGTCTGTCGGTCGTCCTGAGCGGTCGTGTGGGACATTGCGTGTGTGTTGCGCTACTCAATGCGCTGAGATTTCGTGTGTGCCAACAAGACGCAGGATAAGTCCTGTCGTCATAAAAGTAAAAGTGACGCTTACTAGTCGAACAACTGTGTATGTTGTGATGATGCCAAGCGCGGGAAAATAGTGAAAGTGACGCTATAGAAAATTTGTGAACTGTGTGCGCGATAATGAACGTTTATACTTATGATATCCTTCGCGGGTTAATGTAAAATCTACGAAACTGTGAAAAATTTTAAACTTGAGGCGAGTGAAGTGGTTATTCGTGCTCGACTGCCGCGACAATCTGTGATAAATACATGACATCGAAACCGCGTGATAAACAGAGTGGTGATAGTATTGATTCATCCTCTAACATCCCCTATCCCCAATTAAACAAAGTGTTATTATTAAGGAAAACTTGTAACTCCCCAAAAGTGTGGTGAAAGGCTTGTCCCTTTTGTATTCACCTGTATCCACATTGAAAAAAACAAAAATCAAAATGAGTGAGGAAAATCTCGCGAAACGAAAGAAGGTTACGCCGAACCCCGTGACACGGGATGCGCGCTTGGTGGAAAACGCGTGCGTTAAAGAAGAGAACATGAAACTTAAATCGGAAATCCGTGAACTGAAAGAAATGCTCAAAAAAAGTGACGAGCTATTCAAAAGTTTATTGGAGCAAGGCAAAAAGAACTTTAGCGAAGCCAAAAACAACAATGACGTGCCGTGTAGTAGTGAAAGCCGCGTTAATGAAAGGGAGACGATGATGGAAGGATCGAAAAATGCTGATAATAGGACGGAAGCAAAACAAGTCGAAATGAGCGAGGACGAGACAGGAGACTACACCACGGTAGTCGCCAAAAGGAACCGGAAGAAGAAACAGAAGGCACAGCAACCCGAAAAAGCAGAAGTACAATTAGTAACAACAAATGTAAGTGAGAAACAAGTTAAAAAAAATAAGTTGCCGCCCATTAATGCGTTCCACCAGGACTCTAATGACCTAGTGAAGCTCATTAAAGAGTGCGCTAAAACTGATAATTTCCAAATAAAAAGAATAAATAGTACCAAAACACAAATCAAGGTAGATACGATAGAGGATTTTAAAAGCGTTAAGGAAGTCCTCAAGAAAGCAGAGGCTCCCTTTTATTCATACACCCCTAGAGAGGAGAAAAGACAGACGTTCCTTCTGAAGGGACTCTGTCAAGGGTACGACCCCAGTGAGCTTCAAAAAGAACTCGAATGCAAGGCTGAGGCAGTGAAATTCGTTTCAGTGAAACCCTTCACTACGCGTCGCTCTATAGTAGAGAAGCGAGTCCTCCCCATCTACCTCGTGCAAATATCGCACGAGAGCTCTGCAGCCGAACTACTCAAGTTGAGATTCCTCAACCATCAAGTAGTACGGTTCGAGAAACTACAAAAAAAAGACATCATGCAGTGCTTCAGATGTCAAAGATTTGGGCACAGTTCGGCGAGCTGTAACATGCAGTTCCGCTGTGTTAAGTGCAGCGTTGTCCATGAACCTGGCAAGTGCGGGTTGGGGGAAAATGATGGCAAAGACAAGATCTTTTGCGTCAACTGCAGGACATATGGACATCCTGCTTCCTTCAAGGGCTGTCCAGCATATGAAAAAATAAAAAAACCAGTGCGCATTGAGCGCGCCCCACCAAGTCGTCCGGTGATTGCCCCGGCTCCAATTACCCCAGGAGTATCCTTCGCAGCTGTTGCGAGGGGTACAGTCATTCAACACCCCAAAAGAGGGATGAAAGCGATCTAACCGCTATGTTCAAGATCATCTTGGACAGGTTGGGTAAAATCGAGAATACCCTAATTGATCACAGCTCCAAAATCAGGGGCCTTATAAGCACGTCTAGCTATTCTCATGACCAATACTAGACACCTCTCAGCAGTGTTGGCTCGAGATGAACTTCATTTAATAGCGGTGAATGTCAACTCGATAGCGAGTGTTTATAGGAGGTCAGATCTACTGGATTTTGCGTCTGAACACAAACCTGACATTATACTACTGAACGAGACCAAACTCAACGAAAGATATAACGTACAGTTCAAGGACTACAAGTTCATACGTACTGACAGACCCAGCTCGACTAACGGAGGAGGGACAGCAATAATGCTCACACGACACATCAAGTACGAACATGTAAAAAGACCAGAATTCAGTGGATTTGAAAGCCTAGAGTTGACATGCATAAAGCTTGAAATGCAAGGCGGCCAACGTCTCTTTGTTATCTCCGCATATGCATCGAGTACGAAAAATCTGACTACGAAATTCAGGGAAGAGTTCAGCCTCGTGTTTGAACTTCTTCGACTAGATGATCCCAATAATTATTATGTTCTAGCAGGTGACCTGAACGCAAAACATAGCGACTGGCTGAACGAGTACGCCAATCCACGGGGAGTATTTCTAAAACGATGGATTGATGAGAATCAAATGGAATACCGATGCCAGCTCGTCGGGCCGGGGACTCCTACATTGCCTCGATCTGGATCATACTTGGATCTTTGCATAGTTGATATGCGTCTGAATCTTACTGGCTTGACAGTGGACCACAAACTGCAAACTTTGCACTATGACAGCGATCACAAAGCAATACAAATAACGATTGCTAAAGAGAACAGCGACTTATTCCTACTTACTGCCGAACAAACACCCAACAAATACAATTACAGAAAAGCAAATTGGACGAAATTCAACCAAACACTAACACAGATACATGACCCACTCGTACAAAACTCAATCACCTACATTCCGAACAATAGAAACTTGACTAATGACCAAATTGACGAATACATAAACGAAATAAACAAACTGATACTCACTGCAATGGACGAGACCATACCGAAAATCACACCATGAAACAACATGGACCAATACTTGACCCGACGTATCAAAAAACTTAAAAAGCTAAAAAGTATGATTCTGACGCATATTAACAGTATATATAGGAGTTCCGCTGCGAGCTGGCATCCGCATTTAAAAACTCTAAAAAAAGAAATCATGAAGGCTGTTCGCTATCTCATCAAGTTGAGCTTTACTCGAGAAGTAAACCAACAATGGGCTGAGAAAGCGCAGAGCATTCATCCTCAGGACCCGGACGGAATGTTCAGCCAGATCAACGCTTTCTTCAGGTCGAAGAAGCCGGCAACGGTGTCGACTTTGAAAATCCCGTTAGAACATGATGAATATAGGATCATGGAAACAGATGAACCTGACAACATTCAACCTCCCATACAATACGAAACTGTCACAAACGAGACAGAAAAATTAGATGTAATTGGTATGAGTATGGAATCAGTCCATCGACAAAACTCAAATCTAGGTAGTTCCCGATTGATAGAAACTGTCAAAAATAAAGTTGAAGAATTCCTGACTTCTTGCAATCGAGAACCCACTCTCCATTTCAGTGAGTCATTAAATTCAAATATGCTACCACAGAACAGCTTGAATGACTATTTTGTGTCGAAGGAGGATGTACAGCATGCCTTTCGGACACTTAATAACAAAAAATCAACTGGAATTGATGGCATACCCAACATTGTCCTCAAACACTTACCAGAACCAATAATGACGGAATTTACTTGCATTTTCAATAATGCACTCAACAACAAATATTTCCCACGAAATTGGAAGAAGGCCAGAGTCATTCCAATTTTGAAGAAAGGACAAGATCCCAGCGATCCGAAAAGCTATCGACCGATAAGCTTATTGTCGAATGCAGGCAAAGTCCTTGAGAGTTTCTTGAACAGAAATATCAAGAAACACCTCGAAGAAAAAGATATCATCAGCAATAGTCAGTTTGGCTTTCGCAGAAGTCATTCTACTATCCATGCTATCACGAAAGTGACGTCAGATATCTGCTGGCATTTAAATGGAGGAAAATGCGTTGGAGCATGCCTCATTGATATGGAGAGAGCCTTCGATACAGTTTGGCTTGATGGACTGATCTTCAGACTCATACAGAATAGGTTCTGTGATGATTTAATAGCCATACTAGTGAGTATGTTGTATGGAAAAGAATTTATAGTCGAAGTCGGGGGAAATACTTCCAATAGAGTATTTCAGGTTTCTGACGGTCTACAACAAGGAACAGTGACGGCGCCGACGCTATTCGCGATATTATTGAATCCTCTTCTGAAGTCGTTTGGCTTCAACGAAAGTCCTGCACGGATGATAGTGGCGTTTGCTGACGACTTGATTATATACACTGCAGACAGCAAAGCTTCGGTGGTTCAAGCTGAGCTGCAAAGTATGTTCCAAGATGTCCAAACGTTCACAAATGCTTGGAAGATGAGGATCAATGACAAAAAAAGTGAGACTATCTTGTTTCGTGGACCACTGGCAAAGGCCGACAGAGATTTGAGGCGAAATTGGAAGGATTTCCATATTAAGTCGAACGGAGAACGTATACCACACAAGAACATCGTGAGGTACTTAGGCGTGTTCCTCGACTATCGCTTGCAGTACATCCAACATGCGAAAATGCAGCTCGAGAAAGCAAGAAGGGCATTTATGTCTCTTAAGAGACTCTTCTATGCGAAACACCTGGAGACACGAGTGAAGGTAATATGTTATCAATGTCTCGTAAGACCCATTATAACATACGCGTGTCCCATATGGTTTAACCTGAGTGCTTCCACCATGGAGAAAATCAGGGTGTTTGAGCGAAGATGCTTGAGAGCTTGCACTGGATTGTACAGAACAGCGGAATCCGACTTCAAGTATTATTATTCAGATAGGGAACTATACGACGCAGCAGGTACTCCAAGGGTAGACTCTTGCATCATACATCAAGTAAGGAGACATTGTCTGCGTTCGAGTATGACTGATGAGAATACGTGGATCAGTCATCCATATTATCCAAATCAGCTGTACTTTGAGCGATGCAGGGAGACAGGCTTCATACCACCAGAAGCATTTCTTTACTTAGATGGAAAGAGACTTATCGTAGACGGACATGGAATACCTGTTATCTACCACATTTACAGACGAAACACTGACAAGAGACTTATATACGACGACAGTATAGACAACCACAATACTGAGGTAGACTTACGATATTCGATGCATATGTGGCATAAACAGAGAAACCACCAACAGTATTGGTGGCTGGAGTGAGATCCTAGTGGCCGGGCGAACGGTTGGTTCTGTTTATGGTCGTGTTTTCATAATGAACATAGCAACCTTGATTTGTGTTTTAAGTTGAATATCATATAGCAATGTAAATAACTTGTACATAGTTAGCTTTATTTAATTTTTCATATCTAGGTTAATCTAGTATACTCTATCATAGGACAAAAAAAAAATATATAGATATAGATGTAAATATATATATATGTATAAAATTGAAAAATAAAAAATATAAATATTGAAAAATAAAAATAGAAATATAAATAAATAAATAAATTAATATGTAAGCAATCACAAACTAACAATAAGCGTAAGTCATTAACCTAGGACTTAAGAAACTTTAGCGATAGTCAAATTATACATGTAATTTCACTTTCTGCTCCTCTATATGTCTTCTTTTCTTCCTTCTATTGTTATTATTTATTTGTTATTTCTTCTGTTGCTTCAATTTTTCCTCCTTCTCTTTGTACATAAGGTAGTCTTAAGATCCGAAATAAAAGTAAATATAATTCGTTTAAAAAAAAACAATAAAGAAATAAAAAAAACAAAAAAAAACAAAACATTAAATTAGAACTATAGAAAACTTAATAGTTAATATCTAGATTAAGCTCTATTTCTAAATAGGATTAAATAGACTTAAGTTAGCGGTAGTCTTTGAAGTTTTTTTTTTTTTAAATTTTTCTTCAAATTATTAGTTGTAATGAAATTAATTAAGCAAATAGTGTCAGGGGACATCCCCATCATATGTGACTGGCCTAGACCAGAGTGCCCTCAGTGGCCATAGGTTTAAATAGACGTAAGATAGTTTAACCATTTTTTGTTCTCTTTTTTGTGGAAATGTGTAAATTGTATGATACTATATGAAAAATAAAGAGATTTTTTTACCTTTACCTTACCAAGATAGTCTGATAGTCTTTAGTCGATATTGCACATTTGATACAGCTTGTATCATTACAATTACAAATTTTCTTTAAAATGATCGTCGAGAAACAAAATTCATTAAGATCCCCAAAAATTTCTCTCTCATTTATCAATTTGAAGGCGAACCAATCATATTGAATTATTGCTTTAAATTTTGAAGAATTCGATTGATGTAAAACGAGAATGTGAATTGTTATGATGTCCTGTCTCGATGTTATTCCCGTGTTTGCTTCTAACAATTCTGGAGCATTTTGTTTTCTGGAGCATTTGAGTTTTTTAACAAATATATAACTTGTCGAATGAACTACTAATTACGCGATTAACAAACAGGCGTTCATTTTGGTGAAATGGCCTTAACTGTAAAGGAAGCTGCTCTATTTCCGTTTTCAAAAATGTCATCGTATAATGCAGTGTCAGAACGATCATCCCAAGAATCAATAATTAAAAAGAAGTTATCTTCTGAAAATACGGTAACACACACGATTTTAAAAACTTCACATATTCATGTTTGTTCAAATTTCCTCTCTTCGTATACGTCACAATTATATTCTTCAATTTTCCACTCAACGGGTCCGCTTCCTTTGTTACTGGTGGACCAAATACTCCACTTGGTTCAAACAAACAAACAAACACAAATGGTAATATTTTACCCTACAAAAGAAAACGGGCAGTGTAAAAAGGAGGCTCCTTTTTCTGCTAATGATCCATTGTATGCCATTTGATATTGACATTCCGCCTGATATTGATAACATTATCAAGTGCGAAGTTTTAAAGTGCGAAATTCTATCTAAAGCTTTTCTTTGAACTTGAAATTTTTCGGTAACGCTCATTACTTTTCTGTGACTCACGTTCTTCGTTACTTTGCATTGACAGATCCAATGTTTTTTTTTAATCTCTTGCCACCCAAGAGTTAAAAGCAATTGGTAATAAAATGATAAAAGATAGATAGATAAAAACGGGAAGGCCACAATCATTGCCGACTTCTGCAATCACCTTCAAATAAGTATAGCAAAAATTTGTATTAAATAAAGTTCTCTTTTTCGAATCAAATAATTTTATTTTTTTATCTTTATTTAATTAAAATCCTGCTGCATACTAGATCAAGCTTCTATGAATCTTTCGTAGATTTGGTTACCAATAGCCTTCTATTTGTCAAAGAACGTACCACCATGTTTGACGACTTCTTACCACCGGTATAAATTTTGCTTATACTTCATGTGTGATACATCCGTCTTATGAAGGGTTCAACAAGAGAAATTGCTCTTTCTTTAAACCATTCTTTTTTTTGCTTGCAGAAACTTGCACGTAATCAAACATCAAATGAATTCTTCAGTGCGAAATTTCACGTTAACAACGAGCAGAAGTCCGAAAATGTTTAATCGATACTTTACGAGATATCGGTCACATTATTTTTTAATTTATCGTATTTATTCACCACATATTTTTTATCTTTACTATCTATGGAAAATTCCTGGATAAGTTTATTTGTTTTAGGTTTTAAAGTTATGGATTTTATTGAATTAATCGGAAAATGGAGAGAAAAAAGGCAAAAAACCCTTTTAAAATTAAATATAATTAATAAGAACTTCAATACTTATTTAATAGAATTAATAGTTATTTATTTACGACTTTCTAATTTACAGAATTAATTATTATAAAATCCAATAACAACAATATAACTAATCTAATTTATACTTATGACTTATAATTCATATAAAAAACACAAAATAACAGAGCACTAACACGCAGAAAAAATGAGCTGATGAAAATGAACAAATCAAAACAACAAGATCCGTGACTCCTTCGGATTTAGATATTACCATTCGACCACAAATATTCAGATCCCAAAGATGCAGATTGATCCATTTCTAATCATCTTGGAACTGAGTATCTCTCTCTGGAGTGTTGAGTCCACATACTCAAAGGATATTCGGTTGTCTTTTCGGTTAACAACCTCTATACATGGTATAAAATCGAAACACTGTCACAATCATGACATAACGACAGCCTAAACACATAAGGCCCAAACATTTCGAACAGACTCTCTATCTAACGGTATTCGACCAAAATAATAGGAATTAAATTTGGATCGGTTAATTTCCTGTCATTTTCCCGTGAAAAAAGGTAACCCCGTCAATGCTTCTGCTTAAAATCACAATACAAGTATAAATCTATTTGTGCTTTTTATATATCTGTCTGACAGAAATCACCCGAGAGTGTAACCGCTTCACATAACTACGCAATGACGTAACTATCATAAAGTGTAAACAATTCGGAAAGGATCTACGAAGCAAGAAATAAAAATCCAACTTCAATTAAAAAAGCAAACTTTGCCAAAGAGAGAGCTTAACATAAAGCTTAAATATATGTAAGCTTAAATATATGTGAAAATAGTCATAGAAAATTTAAGAGAATGTTAATGCAAATCTTCTCGCATCTTCGTCTTTATGTCCAATCTCAAACAATTTTTGCTTATAAATACAAAAATTTGATCGAATATCGTCACATTGGTAATCAGTAGGTACGCTCATGACTCAAGTACAAACAACACTAACAGTTTCGGGTTGCTTCTCTCGGTCAGTGCTAGACAATTCACCAAGAGATTTATATTAGTATTGCATTTTTACAAAAAAGTTTCGAAGGCATTTTCTTGTTTTAGGTAAAATGGGAGGAAATTTACCAATCCAAATCAAATTCCATTTACTATTCCATTTAGACAAGTCTCAATCTACCTGTAATCTTGGTATTTTCGCTTACAGAAACACAATTTGTCATGTGGTTCCGAATCAGCTTTGAAATTTTAATATCGACCTACTTCACTTTGACAGTTTGATGAGGTTTTCAATATGATAAATGCTATTTAAAAACAATATGTACATAATTTTAATAGAAATATATAATATCCATATAAATTTTTCTGTACATATTAGCACATAGGCGAAGACTTTCCCTTTCGAAAACTCGTAACTTTTCCATCATGTTAGCACTCTTGTTAGACCAAATCTTAAATTTGTATGTCAACACATGTTCAACTTAATCCTTTCAACAGAAAACTTTGAACTTTGACCATTTGGTCAATGTATTTGGAATAAAAGAGTAGTCGCAGAGGCATGCATAGCTTAGGGCTCTATTATAAGTGGTATGAACATGTTCATTTTTATAGTACATATGCTGATACAACATTAACATGTGCTCTTGTCTTTCTATGATATCCCTTAAAATCCTTTTGCCATCGTTTTCCATCGTCGTCAAATTTATACAATCTGCTTCATTTAGGACATTCATCTATCTTATAGTGACATTGAAGCTCGAATCATGTTTGAAAAGTGAGACACCGTAATCACGTCAACTACCCAAACAACCTGTTGAATAGCTGCTACTCAAACAAACTGTTGAATAGCAGGTGCTCGCACGATATGTTCAACAGCAGCTGCTAGTTCCAAACAAACTCCTGTTATGTTAGCTCTATGCCAAATATTCAGTCGTTGGTAGCTACAGTTTGATTTAGTAGCTACAGTTTAACTGAATAGAAACTATTCTACAGTTCCATTGAGTACCTATAATTTGGATTATTAGCTACAGTTTGATTGAATATCTGCTGTTGTACTGTTTGATTAAGTAAGATTTCATTGAATGCTCCTGAGAGTTAGTTTTTCAAACCGAAAAATATTGCTTGCTATTGTGAACACACCATCTGGATACTGAGGAATAATACCCTTTAGCTTCTCCGCCCTTTAGCATATTGGCCACTCTACTCCTTTAGAATGAACGGACTTAGTTCTGGACATTAAGATATCGTGTTTATGAGTTTAATTTCAGCAAAGATCGTGAAATCGTCGATAAATATTGTTGATCCGTGTGAGAAGACAGTCTTCCAATCCTTACTACCTTATGATAGTAGGAATTTCATGTGCTTGCATAATGTTTCAAATTTTGATCTTGGCAACCACTTTCTCTATCGCTTCCAATGTTAGTTTCTCAAACTACAACGAATAACAATCTTTTACAACATGCAAATCCTTATCATTAGAAACGTTTACTTTAAGGTTATGGTCTTAAAAATGCGGAGATTCCAACCTTCACCTTACACCGAAAAACTTTTTTGACATTTTTTTTTCGAAGTTCAAACTGTGGTTTTTGTTTTTTTTTTTAATTTAAAAGCTTTTCTTTCTATTTCACTGGATTAATTCAATTATTTGGTTTTATTTGCGACCCTATGATGTTCTTTTAGAATTGTAAATAGAAGAATTTTCGAAATATCGTTGTTACTTTTAGCTTAATCATTTGTCGGTCAGTTCATACAACGCGAGAGGAAAAAGGAAAAAAACGGGTCACGTAAAAAAAATTATAAAACATGATACGATTCCGTAACCCTGGCTAGCTTTCTTTACTCATGCTTTGAAATCACGTTACAATTAACCCGAGTTGTCCTCATTTTTTTACTATGTAGCTGAACAGTTTGGAATATTTCAACATTTAATTTTTCAATTTCCAGGTACCGGTTTGCTTATGTCGTGGGGAGAAAAATGGTTTCAACGAAGAAAAATCATAACTCCAACCTTTCATTTCAATATTCTTGAAGGATTCGCCGAAATTATGTGTAAACAATCTGACATATTGGTGCAAAATTTAAAACCATTGGTAGGAAAGGGTGACATTGACATTTACACGTACACCACACTTTTTGCATTGGATGTAGTATGTGGTAAGTTGTTACTGTTAAATCAATAAATTTAAATGAAAAAATTATATAACATTCATTCATTCATAACAATTGAGTCACTTTTAAACTAATAGCATTGATTTAGTTAACACTTTTTCTCGAAGCGACATTATAGAATTTGTATTGCTGAATTACTGTGCGTTAAAACAGGAAGTGTTACAACCTCGATATCTTATCTTTACATATTCACTTGAAACAAAAAATCAAATTAATGTTTATAAAGAGTTTTTAAGTGGTATTAAACTTTAGGTTGACAACACTTTTAATGCTATGTATAGTGTGATAGCTGTCATGGATTTTACAGTTAGTTTGGTTTGGCATTTTATCACAAATAGATTGACACCTGAGCAACGTCTGCAAATTAAGCACATTTATTTTGAATAAAATGGTTCTGTTCGAGAAACTCATTGCGCACTCCGTAAATTTTACGGCCGACATAATCATCCATCTTAACAATCAATTCGACTATCGTCGTATTCGTATCGTTTCCGCATCACGACTACTCCCATAGATAATACACATTCACCTTTATGTCAAACAGTGCGTAATGAAGAAACTATAGCAGCTGCAGAGTTTTATCGATGAAGGCCATACTGAGTCTATTCGACATCGTACTAAACAATCCAACCTGTGTCCATCCGAAATTAATCAACTGTGTCCATCAACTGTGTCCATTATCGAAAAATTTAGGGAATTATCTAGGTTTGTCAGCTTATAAAATCCAACTCGTGCAGGAATTGAATCCAAACAACCACAAGGCACGGCATAGAATCGGTTTATTGACCCAAAAACAACTTCCTGCAAATCCCGAATTTTAGACGAAAATTCTGTTTAGCAATGCGGCTCATTTCTGGTTGAATGGCTGCATCAATAAACAAAACTTGCCGAATTTGGAGTGATGAGCAATCACAAGCGGGGATGCAAATACTGTCACTTTTCAATGTGACAATGTATTTGCAAAATTCAATGTTTGGCGTGCTTTATGGACAGGTGAAATCATTCGTTCATATGTCTTCAAAAATACTACTGGAAATAAAATTACAGTCATTGGCGACCACTATAGAGCCATGATCAATGACTTTCTCGTTCCGGAACTGACTCGTCTTAATGCAGTAATCATGTCTCAACACGATGACGCGACTTGCCATACAGCTTGTGCAACCATCAACATATTGAATCAGGCATTGGATAAGCGCATAATTTCTCGTTTTGGTCCTTTGAACTGACGTGCAAGATCTTGTGACTTAACGTCGTTGGACTATTTCTTGTGGAGATACGTCAGATCACCCGTCTAGCTCCTTCCTCAACATCATTCTGAAATTTGAGAGTTGATTCATCATCAATCAATGAAAATTTATGAAGAAAAATGCTATGCTGTTAAACACGACTATAAATGGTTTATAGCTGAGTTCAAGTCGCACCGAAATTCACGATTGAGAGCAGAGTGTAATGCAGACTGCTTGAATTTTCAGGAATCATTTTTAATGAACACACTATTGGGCCTCCTTAAATTTCCCGTATCACAATCCACAAGATTTTGACCAGTTTCGAAACGGTTGGTGGCAGAGTTGCATGGCACGACTATGCAAGAGATGGAGCATGGTCTTTAAGAATGCTTGCACGACGATTATGTAAGAAAATATTGTAAATCTTAAGATTTAAAATGATTTATAATACAAAGAAAATAGAGCGTGCTGTCCATTTTTAAAAACATTGGGATACAACCTTAATACAGACGCCCTGATATGTTCTGGTACAGAAAAAATATAACGAGCAAAATACATAACAGGTGGTAAGCCGTAAGTGATTAATGGCAAAAAATTCAAAGCCAGGGCTGTAAGGATTTTTTGACGGGCCAGAGGCGACATATATTCGCGAGGTCGCTTAATACAACGAGAAGCACGCAGTTGGACCGTCAGAAGTTAGCGGACGGAAATAGCGGCCCATTATACGAGTCACTTTATATTCAACGGGTGGAACTGCATGGGTCATCAAGGAAGAGACATGTGTATAAACAAATGTACAAAACCTCGGTTTGTTTCAAAATCTAGTATCACTTCTCACGTGGCAACTTTAGTCTGGCTCGTATCTATGGTAGAAACCATAATCGACTTATCGTTACTTGATTTTTAGAAGAATAATTTAAATATGATATGAATTAGGAAGGTAAATGAAATAAATATCACCCGAATAAACCAAATTGAAAAAAATAAACAGATTCTCTGAAAAACAATACAAGGGTCTGTCAAAAATTTATTAAGTTTATTATTGCAGAAACCGCGATGGGAGTTTCAGTCAACGCACAATCATCTCCAAACTCAGAATATGTTCAAGCAGTTAAAGAGTGAGCAACATTTAACCATTTCTATCCTGTATTCTAATGTAATTTGTCTCAATGCAGAATATCGACTCTTTTCCAAAAACGTTTCTTCAGTGTATTCAGCCAATGGCAATTGATATACGATCTAACCCCAAGCGGTCGTCACGAAAAGAAGCTGCGAAATATTCTTCATGGCTTCACAAACCGCGTTATCACTCAACGACGTGATCAATTACTTAATGAAAAACCAACAGATAAAGTAGAAGGAAAAGTTAAAATGAATTTTCTTGATATGCTTTTGAAATCAACAATCAACGGAAAGCCGTTAACCAACTCTGATATCAGGGAAGAAGTCGATACATTCATGTTCGAGGTAATTTTATACAAATCTTTGTATTTGTTTCACCCTTACGTGGTATTGTATCAATATTCTAGGGACACGACACTACAACGTCTGGAATAGCATTCACGTTCTACCATTTATCGCAACACAAGGATATACAAGATCGCTTGTACGAAGAGCTATCAGACATTTTGGGCGATGTTGCAACAAGTGATATAAGCTACCAAAAACTCGCCGACTTGCGCTACTTGGATATGGTGGTCAAAGAATCTTTACGGATGACTCCGTCCGTTCCGTTTATTGGCCGCAAACTGACCGAAGATACAGTGTTAGGTAGGTGGCAAAGTTCTTAACAAAACTATTAATTGATAATAATAGTTCTTAATTAATATCTGATAGTTCGTAACTAAATTATCAAATATTTAATTCCGTGGTCATTTCAGGCGGTACAACTATACCAGCTGGAACCGAGATTTCGCTTGCAATTTATGCAATGCACCATGATCCAGATAATTACCCGGATCCTGAGAAATTCGACCCAGAGCGATTTAATCCTACACAAACCACTCACAGACATCCCTTTGCATACGTTCCGTTCAGCGCCGGCGCTCGAAACTGCATTGGACAAAAGTTCGCCTTGATGGAAATAAAGTTGGTTGTTGCTAAGTTAGTGATGAACTACGAGTTCCTGCCAGCTTCTAAATCATTAATTATGCAAGGAGATCTAATATTAAAGTCAGCGTCTGGCATTTCTGTTAGAATCGCAGACCGCCAAAAGAACAAATAAACCAAAGTTTGTAAAGTGTAAATAAAAGACTACTTTAAATTCCGGAGAGTTAATGTTATTTACCTTTTTATATTTCGATGAAATGAAGAATAACATTACAATATTAAGTTAAGCTTCAAAACTTTGTTCAGTATTGAAGTTTATTTTTACTTGTGTATTTGCGTATCAAAAACTTGTAGAAAGAGTTGAACCGCATGAAAATACTTATACATATAAAATTCAACACCCCGTTCTTACTTCTTCTGTTTCTTTTTCTCGGCCTCCTCCTCCTTTTCTTTTTCTATTATTGTTACGTAGGATTCAATCTTGGCTGTGTCTAGCATTTGCAATGGTTGATTTCGTTTCATCACAGCTATTTCCAAGTTCTTCTGGCCGGACTGGGCAACTTCCAGCAGCGCTTTAATTGCTAATTTGACAGCCCCATCTTCTGTTTTCACCTCTTCGGGCTTGTAATATTTTTCAAGAAACTCTCGAACAGTTTTCGCGGAACGACCAGTTGCATTCGCTTTCCACTCGTAATAGATGCCAGAGGGCTCCGTTTGATAGAGATGCGGCGTGCCATCGTAATCAAAGCCTCCGATCAAACAAGAAATGCCGAATGGTCGACGTCCGTTGCTTTGAGTATACTTTTGTTTAAGACCAGCAATAAATCTGAAATAAACAAGTTTATGTTATGCGTTAATTTTTTATTTTTATGAATTATTAATAGTTCCATCTGCGGTAAATCTCAAATTATTAGAAATTTCTGTTCCTTCAAATATTTTAATAATTTAACTATAAAACATAATGTTTGAGGGAACGTCGAATTTTCATTTTCCATGCATAATTGCGTTTGATCTTGGACACTTAAAGGTCCTAGACACGCCCTGGCACTGGCCCAAAAGTGTAAGCTATTGTAGCTTTTGTCGACGAGTCCAATCTTATCAACGATCTTTGGGGTTGGGCTAAGCCTGGGCTTCCAACTATGTGCTAGGATTTCTGTTGCAAACATAAGCAATGATTTGATCGAATCAACCGCATGACAATCGTCTGCTTTCCAATGCGATAGCACATTGTCAACGATCTTTTGCGATATTTTTACGAGAATCAAATGCAGTCATCTGCTTGCATCGTAGCTTATTAACTCGAAGAAAATTACAACTTAAATTTAACGCCTGATTCGGAGCGTTCTTAGCTTTTCGAGCAGATTTTACTCAAAGGTAGAAAAGCTTCCCGATTCTGCATTTATAGATATTATGTCGAAAGAACTGGAACCCAGTGAAGGTAAAATACGACAACCAAAGCTTTCAGTTATTAAATCTATCCAGAATCACTGACGAAAATAAAGTTCGTATGCTCAAAACTCTCAAAAGAACAATTCCGGCCGATACCGCATGAAAACGAAACGTAGGTCCTGACAGTACCATTTTCGGCCCAGTAAAGAATGGAACAGAGCAGACTTCGAGCGTCGAATTATATCAGAATAATAAGCCTGCATATAAAATTGCGTTCATAAGCATTAGAATGAAAATAAAGACTTTTCAGAGCTTCTGAGATGAATTTTATCGAATATTGAGTCGCAAAGGAGAGATTGGGGCGGCAATTTTTCGTTTGTTTCCTCTTCCTGGGATTGTATCTATGCAAAATTATACAATTCAGCATTCAGAGTATTTTTGTATGAAATGAATAAATCCTAATTGTGTTAAATTGATGACATCAGAACTTTTCGCATCTATTGAAGAGCGGCAGTCAGAACACTTACCTCGTGATATACTCCAACGTGACGGGATCTTCAACATTCAACTTGTGACTTTGACACTCTACTTGGGCTCGATTAATCAAGATACGAGCATCGGCCGTAAGTCCAGCAAATGCCATCACTACATGACTATCTAACGGGCAAATTTTCCTCACCGTGCGTTCTTCCTGCAGTTTACCAACAGATTTCTTTTCAACTCCCAACACTACGACATCGTCCCCACGGACACCAACCTGAAACAGTAAACTACATCAAAATTTCAGTTTACATAGATTCGAAACTGAATAAAATGGAGAAATACATTTGCCGGCCACAATGACAATGAAAATATTGAACGTTAGTGAGGTTAGAGTTTGGTTGAACTTAAACTGTCGCCTTACCGCCGTTGATCCTTTTCTCACAGCCTCTTGGGCATATTCCACCTGCAACAAATGACCATCTGGAGAGAATATTGTTACAGCACGATCATATCTGGCCGACATTTTACGTTGAAATTCTGAATTCTACAAAAACTGAACCCACAGCAACAACTGGAACGAACACTAAAATCTGTTTGTCAGCCTACGATTGATACGAGTGCTGCCAAGGCTGCAAAACTTGTCGTAATAATATCGTAAGGCAAGGGCTGTCACTCAAGCAGATAAAGTAAGAAATGTCATAGTTATGAATAGTTACGATAAGAAACCAACATATGAATAGCAAATTTCAATTAATTTTGAAGAACTTTATTTTTTTCGAGATCACTGACCGTTTTTGCTTACTTCTTTCCTAGGAAACTCCTATTTAACCACTCCCACCTTACCTAATTTCCTAACCCCGTGTTCCAACGGGTAAAATATCACAATAAATAAGCGAAAACGCTGGCCAGTGCCTAGAGAGCCAGGGCCAATTTGTGGTTTTTCGGCTCTGCCGAAAACGGAAGGAAAAAAAATTGCTTACTTCTTGTAAATTCATCCATGTGACTCGGAACTTGAGGAGAGGTATTAATCTAGGATTTTAATTTTAATTTTTGTCCCTGATTACAGATGATAATTCCAAATTGGAAACGTGTTGCAAACAATCGAAAAGCCTCATAACAGAAATTCCTCAGCATTGCCTAGGAACTACAAAACTAAGCATGTACGCGAATACGAAATGAAGGAGCTCAAGAAAATAAATACGAAGTGTGTCAGAAAAGCTATGAGACTTATTTTGAATTTCCCATGGTTTTAATTTCTTTAAAACACAATGTTATCCCCATCTCTTGGTAGCAGTGTTAGTAGTCTCAGTAACAGTGTTTTGAATGCTCTCCTAAGTTTCGAAATAACGTCCTTTTAAAACATGTTTGAATTTCGAATTAAGGAAAAAGTCACAAGGACTGGAAACAGTTAAAAACTGATTTAGAGGTCATTTTTAGAGGCATTTCGAGGCCAAAAATTCTGTTCAGTTTTGAAGTTTTTTGGTACCACTTTGGTACAAATCTGTAGCATGCACCAAGTTGCCTGTTAAAATTTGATGCACGTTGAAAGTGTTTAAATTTAACTGTTCACTCATCATTATTATTGTTAATTTGGGGTCTGAACTCATAAGAGCTCTCACATGTTTAAGTTTCTTTCAATTTTCGGAGTTTTAGGTTTCCGTGATTATTGTTGAAAATTCCCACTTGCGGATTTTCTAAGTGTGACACCAAAGTTGATTGCGCAACTATTGCACAAAAACACAAAACACAAGTTCACTGATGGTACTGTCGTAAATACTGTGTGGGCCTAACGGACTTGAAATCCCAACTGAGGCAGTGGAAAGAATAAACAAACCGGTCTAACTCAGGTCGAACGGCACAACGCTGTCAGATCACCCACGTTCCATTTTCGGAGAACGTTCGCATGTAGAATATGTTTTTATAGGTTCACATGCAGCTTCACAAGCCTTATATTACTCAAATAGAAATTAAACAAGTGTGTTGACGTAAATCGAATGAGCTCAAACGCGTGGTTATACTTTAAAAAACTAGTCAAACAGTAAATTATAATTAAGAGAACATCAAAAGAATGAAAAACAACACCAATTGTTATGATTTCTATTCGATAGCTCCTGTAAAACTTAAAAGTGTTTACATCTTAAGCTCCATTCGCATAACTTTCTATTCATCCAAGTCGTCAGATCCACTGTCTCCATACAGTCGTAGCATTTCATTCTGTTAGTGTGCATTAAATTTTATGAATTTATCAATATTTTTTTTTATTAATGAGCCCAACGCTCTTTCGCTTATCGTGAATAGCTTTGTGTTTCTGATTTGACGGGTGGTCGACTTTTCGTCGCTTTCCTCCATTAGCACCTTCGAATTCTCCCAGTCGCTGTCATGTAAAAGCTGGTAGGATATACACAATATAGGATATACCCAATACCAATACGTGTAGGAGGGATAAAATGCAAGTCATGTATCGTGTTAAAACAATTCCCAACATTACTTTAGAAATATGAATTTTCCATTTCAAAAGGACTTGTGGAGTTAGTTCTGATATTACAGGCTCCTAAAAGAGTATTTTATTCGAAGTTGGTTCAGACAAATCAAACTTTATTTTAAAAAAGAAAATGCCTGATTTTTACTTTCAGGAATTGGAACTGTTTCCACAAGTAGTTTTGAATTAGCATTTCATATTAATCAATCGGTATGAGTTCACTATTCATCACAACAACATGAAGCTCCTCGACGCTGCATTTCTCAGGCGCGATTCAGCGGAAATCTACTGATCCATTTAAACTAATTTATAAAATGTCCCCTGCCTTTCTTTTACGGGCTATAATTGGTATCGATCAGTTAACCACACATAGGGAACTAAATTATTCGTAATTTAGATACTGTTTTTCGCATTATAATTCTCTTATCCTTCGTCTGAAGAAATCTGCGTTTAAACTTACAAATTTTATTAACTCAAAACTATAATTCAGACAATTTTTCGTGGGACAAGAAGAACATTTGTTGAGATGAAGAGACGTAATTTATGGAAGCATTGAAGAGCATGAGCTACATTTTATTGTAATCGATTTAGATTTACTTGAAACGATGTGATACGAGTCAATTTATATGAAGCTGAAGGTAATGCGTTTGGGCACAACAAAAGTATTTATACCTAATATGAGTATTATAAATATGTAAATACTTATCCTAACTCCGAAATACAAAAATTCGATAAATCTAACCGCCTAACAAGAATTTCAAGTAAATATGCATTACCATTTATGTTGGTAACGATGGAAAAATATTGACAGCTAATATCACAGCAAATAAAATTTTATTTGAAAACGCGTTTTTAATTTTGAATGTATAATTAACAAAATGGCAAAATTTTTTGCATTTTATATTTTGTTCTTGCTTATTTTAAAAAATACAATAAAAACACTAAAATCGAAATCCTCGCCAGATGGCGCTTGGTACGCTACAGGGAGCTCTTCACGTCTATATGCGTCACCTGCACTCCATTCCATCAACTCGGACCAGTTCATGGTAGTCCAAAACACTCATCTGTCAAATGAATTTGAAAACAGAACGTTTTGTAGTAACTAAAAAAAGAAAAGTGATTTAAACAATTGTGATATTGATAAAATAGTGATTAAGATATGGCATTAGCTAGAAAGTTAACAGTGAAAATATGTAAGTAGGCTTTTCCGCCCGCGCGCCCAAGTATTTGCCGAGAAAATCGCGTCGCAAGGTTACTCTGTCAGGGGGATTTGCATTCCAGTGGCCCCCATTGGTCCGTCACTCATTCAATGATAATGCCAAATAAATATTTAATTGGCGATTGCAAAACGCATCCTCTCGCGCGATCTTTCGAAACAAATACGACATTTAGCCGTGACCACTGAGACCGTTTGTAGCAGCGTATTTAGTGTGTGTTTTGTGTTTTGCAGATGAAATAAAAGCCCACACAGAAAAGGTAACGTGCTTGGATCTAGGTGAGACGGGACGGGTATTGGTGACAGGCGGACAAGATCGAAATGTTAATTTGTGGGCAATCGGCGAAGAGAAATGTTTTATGGTAATTTGTGGTGCACTTATGCAAAAATTGTTTGTCAAACGTGTGAAACGCATGCTTTCAGTCGCTCACGGGCCATAATGGGAGCATCGATTGTGTACGTTTTGCCTACAACGACGACTTTGTCTACTCGGCCGATGACATTGGAATTATTCGACGATGGGATCTCAATGCTCAGACAATTTGCTCAACGCTCAACGGGCACATGAAAAGCGTCAAGACGTTGGATTTCAATCCGTCCGGGGAATATGTGGTGTCGGGGAGCAATGATACGACGGTCAGGTAAGTGTGGCGGCAGCCAACCAAAGATGCTAGAACTCAAGCCAAGCTGCTTCGTTGTGTGGAGCAGGAACTGTCTGCCAAACATGGAGCGAGCTCCGCACGCCTCGCTCCAATGAGGCTGGCGATTGTTTTTGTTTTAGCGCTTTGTCGCTGTCACAACTGATCGCCAGCGTTCCGAGATTTGGGCCATAAGCCGGCAAAAGCCTTTTTGCTATTTGGCTTAATTGCCATGAGTCATTTGGATTGTCGAAAACTGTAACAAACGCTCACGTACGCTCACGGTTGTCGCTTGTTTCGAGACGTGAATCAGAAGCGTTTCGACTTGCCGTCGCAAGTGGCAAAACAAACAGAAATCAGCGACAGGAAATTCCACTTTTGTTTGAATTGAATTCATTCAATTGTAGGCAAACTGAGAAAGTCGGTCTGCCAACTTGTTATGCAAATCATTCGGCGAGCATTCTAATTAATCTTTCGACATGATTCGAAATAAAAGTTAATTTGTGTGGATGCTTCGAAAGCTCATAAATTAATAAAAGAAAGATGATTTGCTGCCGGATCGGCTTTAGGTGATCTTGGCGAATTGTTTTTATTTCCTTTCTACGTGCTGTTAAATGCGCAAAAATTTACTTGCCCGATTATTAATTTCCTACTTGGAAATTAGTCTTGCAAAAAAGTTCGTTTTCTCATCAGCGAGCCCTTCGAAATTTTAATGGTATCTATGTCTTATTCCCAACATCGACAACCACGAAATCAGGTCAATCGGTGTGCTGGTAACACAAAAGCAAGGCATCACATAGAATGGGGAGAGCAGACTACTGCCCAATCCACTCATTCATCCAGAAAATAATCATCATTAAGCATTTTGCTGCTACTTAGATATATCTTTGTCACTCCGGAAAAATAAAAGAATAGCTTGAACTTCCAAAAAGAAAACATCTGTTTAGGACAGAAAACAATAGAGTTCTCAATTAATATTTAAAAAAATCAGCATCTATATAAAATTGCAGAGAGAAATTTGTCGAGAGTCAAGAATTACCTGTCAACATCTGCAAAAATTCCACATTAAACAACGACTGCAAAATCAAACCAATGTCAATTTCGTGTAAAATGAAATTCCTCAGAAATTTCAAGATAAATTTCCTGCACATGAGAGGGTATCACATTTTTCTCAAGTTCCTTCTATCAGCTAACAATTCAGACAATATAACTAATGACTACCCTCATGAAAATGTTCTAAGGCTTCCACACTTAACTCACAATATCTCAAGACCAAATTTCGCTATTTCCTAATAGTTAAAAAGAATCATCTCGGTACAGCAAAAATTTTCAATGAACTTCAATTAAAGTGAACTAAGACTACCAGCTTTTTTCAATATGACACTAACGACACTCGCAATGAATAAATAAACATCAACTAAAACATGAATAAAATAAGCAAGTCAGAAGTTTGCATCATTGCAAACGCATTCTTCTCGAATTTTTTTTATAATCTATTCAGTTACTCAATTTCAACTTACTTAACTAATGAAAAACTGGTGTAATCCCAAAAGAGTCCAAATTAGGAAGAATTACAAACAATTTATTCAATAAAGAAAAATCTTCCTTTTAATTTTATGTATTTATTTACCTTGCGGAATCGATTTTCGACTGTGATCGTTCGGTCTTCATCAGCGACTGATTTTTTTAACCTGGACATGCTGCTTATAAACTAATCTTAGATAGAATAAAAATTAACTTCAAAGGGAGTTATTAGTTAAAGGGGAGTTATTAAAGTTAAAGGGGACAAAATCTCACTTAAGCTAAGTAATTAAATAATTAAATTTTAATTAGGCAATCAGCCGAAATAGCCAAGATTTGCAGTTGCCTGCATCACTGTTCATTAGGGTGTTCCTTTCCCTAAATTTCGCTAGGCTTTCTAAGGCATCCATTTCCCTCGTGTCTCTAGCTTTTCTAACTGGTGTTACGTCGTTGATGGTGATTTCGTGCCCTTTCGTGATGATGTGTTCCGCTACTGCTGACCTGAAATTGCTCTGCTTTCCTTTCTTCTTCGCTGCTGCTGCTTCGCTTAGATGCTCTCGGACTCTGGTGTTGATCAATCTCCTTGTTTGTCCGATGTAAACTTCCTGGCAGTTAAAGCATTCGATTCGGTATATACCCAATTTCTCATGCGGCTGTCGCTTGTCCTTTGTGGATCCAAGGATATTTTTGAGCTGGTTTTTAATGCTGGATTCGATGAGCCGTATTGATTTGTGTCGTTTGAGGTTCCTTTTTAATTGTTTGGTGATATCTGCGTGGGATGTGACTGCCTTCCAATAGGTTTTTTCAGAGTCTGGTTTGGCTAATGTTGATCTCTCTTTCCTCTGTCGAGTTCTTCTGATTTTCTCCGCAATCCTTTTTATTGTTGATGGTTGGAACCCATTTAACTTTGCTGTTTGTAAAATGTACTGTATTTCTTTTTCCTTTGCTGCCGTGCTTAGTGGTAGATCGAACATCCGGTTAATCATGGCTCGATAAGGTGATAATTTCAGTTGTTGGTTATGGTTTGATGAGTTCCGACTCGTTCTGTGTGTGTGCGTTGACTTTCTATACACTTCAAAGCTCAATTTGTGACTGATTCTTGATACTAGTGTGTCTAGGAATGCTAATTTTCCGTCCTTTTCTTCTTCGTTTGTGAAGCTGATACTCTTGTGTGCGCTGTTCAATTAGTATTAAGCAAATGAAGTCACAACCAAAGCCCACGAGTGTCACTTAGAACTCATGAGGGAATCAGAGCACTGTGGGAAAGGACACATGGAGGATTTATTGGAGAAAGCGGATAGAGCGTATAAATGCGAATAAGAGAAGAAAAGAAGTATACATACACAGAAACTGAGGAGGTTAGAAGAATCAGCTCCGAAGATCGACAATCAACTTCAGGCACCATTCACAACAGGGTCTCGTTTTCCAAAGATCCACACACACACATCTTAAAATCGATTATAATTCAAACGATGGAAAGTAACAATTTGAGCAGAGCACATGAAGATTATCATTTCAACCTATGGCATATGGTGCAAAAGAAGGTCCTCATCCATACAACGTGGAGTTAGATTTACCACATACAATTTGTTTCTATTTTGAGCAGGCATGCAACAAAATATGCTCAAAAAACGATTTTTTTCGTTGCATTAATAAACTTACGAAAAACTTACTCAACAAAAAAGCACTTCTTTGGCTTAATGAGAAAAAAGACAACCAATTTAATACTCTAAGCCTAAGGTAAATAATTGCTTTAATCAATTCAATTTTTTCTCCACAATTTCGAATTTTCCTTACAATGAGATTAATATAGTTTGGACGGAATGAACATCTTTCTCGGACTACTTCAAACAGAATTGCATGCATGCGTCTTCTTATATCTCGTGGCATATATGGAATGTCTTCCCTATTCCGGATATGGTCTTAATGCAATGAAAATTCCAAGCATTTGTTGAAATCCCTTCATGCTTTGTTTTGTTCTTCTCAATGCTGCTGTTTACTTGATACACGATAAAGAAGTTTATACCAGCAAGGTTTAATATTGAGAAAAACACCGTTGTATGCGAGCCTTTTCTGGTACGGAAAACATCAAACGCTCCCCCCGATTATTGACCACACCAACGTCGCTCTTTATATAGTTATAACATGTTATAATAGCCGGTTTTCTTTGTTCACCGTTCACAATCCACACCGTTCTCTTGATTTAAGAAAGACACAATTTTTACGCATTTATGTGGTATTGATACGTAAGAAACGCTTCTAATATCTCTTGGAAATCCAAAAAGAGAAGATTTTTCTTCACGTTTAGTCTTGGACTATGGTAGGATGCACGCATTGTTTGTTCTAAGTGTAGAAACAGCAGTTTGTGGTTCTAGAGCAAGATTTTTGGAACTTCGTAGTTCAAGAAAAAGTTATCCAAGCTGATGTTCCTTCCAAATTCTGAAACATTCAACCGCTAATTAGAGTCTGCATACAGGATGTTGTTGGGCTACTTCTCACAGTAAGCTTGTAAAATCAAACTTATTTCACGTTTTGACATATCCGAGAGCATAAATATTCAACCCATATTTTGCCGATCTTGAAGCAATATATTGATGAAAAGAGTATCTGCCCCAAAAATCGACTAATTCTTCGTTAATGCGCAAATATTCAAACGGTTTGGACAGGTTTTGATGAATATGTCAAAAACAGGTGCCAGGCGATCTAAAGCAGCTCTTTCCGTACGAATTTGTTATGTAATTTCAAAAAATATAAAATGATAAATCAATAATTAATAATTACTGAAGAAATAATAATAATCGGGCAGCCCTACGTTGGGCGCCATGTTATGTATTTTCAAAAAAAAAAATATATTAAAATAATAAATATATAATAAAGAATGAATAAATAATAATCGAGCAACTGATCGGTCGCACCTGCAGCGAAAGAAAGGAACAAGATTATAAAGACAGGGTTATTTGAAAATACAAAGACCGCATAATGGCGGCCGAAGAAAGTTACTTTAAACCGACTAGATCACCGCGTGGGCGTGGGAGTTAGGACATTTAAGCCCTGATCCTTCCATGTTACATACACACACACAGAAAAAGCTTACTCCTTCATATTAGACTAAAATAAAAGGATCAAAAATCAAAAGATGTGAATTGTGCTGCGCTGATTCGGAACACCTGTCAATTGTGCTGCGCTGACTCTGAACACCTTTGAATTGTGCTGCGCAGATTCTGACCACCTGTCAATTGTTTTGCGCTGACTCGGAACACCTTTGAATTGTGCTGCGCAGATTCTGACAACCTGTCAATTGTGTTGCCCTGACTCTAATCGTGCTTCCAGTAGCACGAACCTCCACTTCAGCTGATTTCGGGACTTCACTTGTTCTGCTCTGCTGCCTCTAATCGTGCTTCCTGTAGCACGAACTTCCACTTCGGCTGGTATCAGGATTAACCTGTTCTGCTACGCTACCTTGGATCGAGCTCCCTCTATTAATTGATAGTCCTATTGGTTGATACTTCTATTTAAACGCCGATTGATACATCAATTGATAATTTATTTATACTTCTTGATACTTGAATTGATTCCTCGATTGGTTATCTCATACCTCACAATTTCTATTCTATTTATACTGATACGTACTCAACAACCTAGTGAATCATATCCATAGAAAAACTTATCGCAAATTACTTCCAAGAATTTTTTTTGATTTTTTTTTTGCGACAGAATATTTTTTTTTTGAGACTTTTTTTTGACATTTAAATTTACTGGACTTTTTTTTTTTTTTTTTTGTTTGTTATCAATATTATTTAACATAATACCTAATTCTAACTATAAATGTTTCTATTTTAATTTTATTCTGACTTCTATTTCATCTCGTATGATTTTATTTTAACTTAAAAATATTGGAACATATAAAAAACTTAACCAAAACAATTGATTGTTATATTCAAAATTAATTGTTATTTTATTTATTTATTCATTTATTTAATGTCGTGTGTTTAATGTCATGTGTGTAATTTATTTATTTGTTATTGAAATGTTTGTTTAATGTCGTCTACACTTCGGAATACGTAACAAATTGCTGCATCATTAAATCTCAACTTGTTCACCAAGAATGAAAATTATTGTCTAGACATCCTTTGCCTGCCTCCAGTACCAGCTTTACTCCTCAAATTGATGTCACTTTGTCTGTCAGACCTAAATACGCCTGGCAAGAATAGAAAACCAAAAACAGCTTTCAATTCATCTTTGCCAGTTGCCTTGTACGATGAAGGGAAAGGAAGGTTGACCAATCTCAACGAAATCTTTGTATATTTTAAAACCATTTCCACTATTCATCCTATAAAAAGATTTCGGATCAAGGTAAAAGATGAGGATAATTATATAATATAAACACATTAATCAATACGTTTAAACATCTTCACTAAGGTTATTTCAAATTCAAAGGAAAGAGGAACGTTTTAGAAATAAAATTTCCTCTGTTCAAGCTCAACTACATATTAAATAATTTTTTGAAAGCATTCATTGAAAAAAATTAATAAATCAATTATAAGAAAACTTGAAACAAAAAAAATCAAAATTTCATATTTTGGGGTTTTTTTATCTTCTAAGCATTTCCTTAAAAATATCAAACCTTACAAAAGACTTTATCTATCTTTATTTATCAGGGTACCATAATGAAATTAGTGTAGCCCCTAGCCCAGATTCTTTCAGGACCTTGAAAATACAAAAAACCGTCTAAAGCAATAAAAAAAGTACATACATCTCATGATGTATGAAAACCCTTTTTGAAAAATGTAAAGCAATATAAAAAGGGTAATATATGTACTAAGGATGAAGTAATCAAAAGGCCTTTGGGCCACCATCGGCACTTTTATGCCACACCCCGTACAACGTGAGGTCGAAATTACCCAGAACACAATTAAAGTGGAAATCGCTTATAACGGACCAGATCTTTTTCGCCTTTGTAACCGATAGACTTTCTATCTGATATCTCGAGATCATTGAACAAAAATGAAATGTTAAATATACAAGTACAAGATATTTGTATATATACAACATGAAATGTATTCAAAATATTGACATATGTAGTTATGTATTGGCTAAAATACATAATGTTTTATGAACAAATTTGTCATATTTTTTTTAAATAATCATTAATGGTTTCCTTTGCTTTCTTTGAGTGCTTTATTAGTTGTAATTTTTTTTCCAATGCAAAAATATTGGATTTTGTTTGAATTTGGATCACTATTGGATCTGTGATATCGTTTAAAGAAATAAAAGTCGACACCGTCTCTAAAGCAGCACAAGCATCGCTCAAGGTTGGTACAACATGTGCTTCGGAGTTTTTATCTACCTAATATGGATCAGATTCGACCGTTGAATTCTTTGAAAGAGCAAAAGCATAAAATTTATGCAATCAAAATAAAACTTTGACATTCTTACTTGTTTCCATCGCGTTAGCTAAGATTTCTTCATCAGTTTCATTGGTCGATATGTACAGGGTGCGGCGCCAAAATCCGGACAAGTTAAACATTGTATTGAAAAATAATTTTTGTTAAAAAAATGGGATAGTTTATAATTGTTTCTTTTACTAAATTGTTTGTTAAACATAAAAAACACATTCACTCTATATATACCCCTTGTGCCTCGATAACCGCCTCTATCCTCGGTCTGAAGCGTTCGCATACCCGTTTTAATGCGGCACGATCCATTTCGGCGAATACCTCTTCAATAGCGGCTCTCAATGAAGCGACGTTTGGATGTCTGTACTTGTTAGTGTCCCGTTCAACCACGCTCCATACATAATAATCCAGAGGATTCAAGTCTGGGCTGTTAGGAGGCCAAAATTCTTTGGACCGAAACATGTCCGCGTTGTCCGACAACCAATTTTGCACCAAATGACTTGTGTGTGCGGGTGCACCGTCTTGTTGGAAAACAAGACTTCACCACATTCATCAGAACACACAAATTAACTTCTTTTGTAACATTTTCCCGTTTGTTAAAGAAATGCGGTGACATAACATCACCTTCACTTGTACAAACACTTAGCACGTGAACATTCGCCGGAAATTTCATTCTAGAAACAATGGGGACATCTTCAGGGTGATGAGCGAGCCGGCGATCATTTCTTCCATTGATTTTTGCATCGACAGTAAAAAAATTTTCGTCAGAAAAAAACCTGAGGCGTCCGGCAGCCTTGTTTCGTAAAGAACACAAAAGGAAGTTACAGCGTTCAACGCGTTTTGTCCTTGCAGCTTTAGAAGGCTTCTGTCTTATTTTAATTGTATAAGACTTGTAGCGGAGGTCCTCTTCCACGATTCGACGCATAGTTTTCTCACTTACACCGACAACTGACGACAATTTTCGGATTGACTGGCTCGAATTCTCCAAAATCAATTCCTGAGCCCGTTTAATGATTTCGGGGGTCCTGACAACGCGTTCTTTGGAGTGGGGTTTCCTTGCTGGTGTCGCGGAATCTTTGTCTGACTTCTCCGATTCATTATATTTCGCAATAACTTCATACACAGTTTATCTTGGGTAGCCGAAGAATCGAATGATTTCTGTGGCTGAGCGCCCAGCGCGAACACTTTCAATAATCGCGAATCTTCGATTATACTCTGCACTTGGCTTCAAAATTGCGACTTTTTCGAGGTTATGAATGTTCAACACATGTGTTCAACTATTTGTACGCGAATCGCGACCTCTCGAAACCTTATAGAATAGGGGGAAATTTAAATTGAATTTTGTCCAGATTTTGGCGCCGCACGCTGTAGAATGCATTGTCGACGCTGTCAAATTCATTTAATGTAATCCCTGGAATTCCCAGATCATACGCTGGGCAGTTATCAATAAATAGGAGATTTTTTTTCTTTTTCAATTTTAATTCATTGTCCCAATCCGTTAACCAATATGCAAATAATTCTCGTGTCATCCATGCAGTTTTGTTATTCTTGTATAGCACCGGTAACGTTTTCAAAGTATTTAGCGTCCACTAAAAGTTTCCTTTTTACTGTACCACTCATATTGGCTGCAACCACAACTGTAATCCTTTCTTTGGGTAGTTTTGCACCACTGCACTTTTCCCCTTTAAATTTCATCGTTCGATCTGGAGTTAGTTTAAAAAACAACCCAGTCTCATTTGCATTGAAGATTTTGTCGTTTTGGTACCCTTTAATGACTTCCGGGAATACAGTTGCTAGCCATTTGCTGTCACATCCTTGGGAATGGCTTCAGATTCACGAAATTTTTTTCGGAAGACGATGCTATGTCTTTTCCGAAATCTTTGTATCCATACCGTCGAAATCTTAACATCTTTCAGCTTCTTTAATATCGGCATGTGTACTGCATCTAGCCCTTTTATTGCTCGAACATCCCTCATAAAACGAATTTTCTATCGCCTCTCGATTTTTCTTGATTGATGTTATAGTGGAGTGGCTTATCCCTGGGTCTTTGGCGATTTCAGAGTTTAAATCTCCAGCCTCCAAACGCCATAGGATGTGAGCTTTTTCTTCCATTGATAATACTTTACGACACGTCATACTTCACAACTTCTTAAAAAAAATCCCCAAAGGACGGAAAAACCCGCAGGTCATATGCACGAACAGAACCTAAAGAAAAGACAGGAGCAAAGTTCAATACACAAAACAGGAGATAATTTGTAGTGGGAACACCAAAAAATTCGCTAATTCGAAGAAAATTTTAATAATGGCACGTGGCTGCCTTTGTATCCGATAAAATTCAATCTGGAAGCCAGAAAATCTGGACGTTTTAGGCGATATTTCGTTCTAAACGATACTGTTGTAACCGATACATATTAACATTATTAGGATAGCAGGCGCAAACAACCATCTAGGAAGAGAATTTATAAGCGATGTGCCTTTATATCCGATGCCTTACTAAACGATTTCCACTGTATTGCGAATGTCAATTGACGCGCCCAGATTCAACCTCCAGATAAAAAAAAATTCAACGCATTTGATTGCGATTTCACATAAAATTCGATGCATTCGTTGTATACCGAAGGCTACAAAGATTAATGCAAAATCAAGCGCTAGCTTTTCGTGGCATTTCCCAATCTAGTCCAAACGCTAGAACCCTAGTCATTGCCAAAGAAAAACTCATAAAGATGAATGCCTCATTGCCAGCCAAACTGAAATATTTCCGACATGGTTGCAGAAAGTATTTTCATCACCTTCATAACCCGCTGTTGTCTAGCGATGCTCAAGCACTGCCTATATTCAAATTTGCAAGCAATACAATTAAACAATTCAGCAGGATGCTTACCAACAGAGCTTACAACAAAATTTGATAACATTTGCAGATAATGCAGGCAATTTAACGAACATCAAAGGATTAAATGGTCAATGCAGTCGATGAACATATTAAAGCGATGAAAGCTTGATATGACTAAGTATAACCACAACCGCGAGCGAGTTTTTGATTTGTCGGTATAAAACAACTGCATACTATCATTCTTTAGACTCATGTGTAAAATGTATAGAGTTTACCATTGAGATGTCAGAACTTTAAGTCGAAACAAAATGAAAACTGGCAGTGACGTTGACGGGTATTTCTTTATTTTAAAGAACAATTGACGATATTATAAAGTTCTGAAAATGATTTCCTTTGAGTGTCCTGCTCGGCTTTGTTGGAATGAAAACAGTCTTGATACCTGATTTTCTATTATTTTTCTCATGTATCAGCGCTTGAATCAGCGTTTTCACCGGCGAATTACACCTGCAGCGTTTTGTAACCCAGCATTTTGATTTTGTAATCCGGCTACTCGGAGAGAAGGTCGCCTCAAGAACTGATGATTGATGATGTTGAAAAAGGGATCACATACGATCACTCAACACGCGAACGATTATAGTATTGAAAAGATAAATACCAGTGAAACTTTCCAGACATTTCAGGATAAAAAGCCAACAAGATGTTGTATGTCTTTGATTGGATTGGAAAGGGATCATCCGGACACTCAAAGTTGCTCTTTTCAGCAACGGAATCGATTGAACTGGCTAAAAGCAAGAGGATCTTCCTACATCGAAAAGTGGTCAGCCACATACGATGTCAAAAGTTCTAGAACTTTGGGATCCTTTTCCACTTTGTTTTAAAAAACACGCAATATATGTGGTTTTCATGAATTAGAGACACGATTGCATAGTTTTCTAAGTACCTTAATAATCAGATAGGAACTGTAGTGTTTATGTCGTTTAACTTTTTGATATCATTGAAACGGATTCACAGCGTGTGATCAGGAAAAAATTGCTGTCGGATGGATCAGATTCAAGTTAAGAAATTCAAATATCATTTGAGTTAAAAAAATTCTAAAATATCATCTTTTTTTGCGATACCCTTTGGGACTAGTAGGTTTCCAAGCCCTCGTTGTATCAAAGCAAGAATCATGCTGAAATCTTTACAAAATAATTCATTCAAGACGGTAAAGTGACCCCGGGCCTAATGCATTTTTTTACAGCATTTACAACATTTACAACATTTTTTTTACATCATTTACAACAAAATTCTGCCGCGGTAGCGCTCCAGTCCAACTTAGACTCTGACTTCTGCGACACACGCACGAGTTCTCGCGATTGCCTTCAACCTGTCTCTTTAGTACCTCTCTGGGAGTCTGATTCGGACATTCCTTTCATATGGTTGCATTATTGTCATGTTTTGAGTTTAAGAATAATTTTAATTAAAAGTGTGTAATTATGATTTAAAAATGACAAAGAACATTATCAAAAATATCATCTAAGCCCGGGTTGTCTACCTTTAGCTACAAACATGTAACTGAAGTGTTAGTCGCATCCAATCAAAGGTTCCACAATCGTCCTGATTATCCGAACGTGTCTAGTTTTACAGTAATCAGGAATTTGACGTCAGTTATGACTGTGTATGTGAACAATCACTGAAAAGCAAACTTTTGATCATCAACTCCAATGCTTCAATTAGAAGATGTCTGACGTTTTCATCGTTCTAAGTCCAATGGTCTCGATTTTTTCGTTTTTCGTCACCTGAGAAATTTTCAATGCCTGAGAAGAGAAAAATCCCTCAGAAACATTTAGCTAGTTTAGGAAGATACAAGATGCTACCAATCGATAGGATAAAATCAAATTCCGCCATCCCTATTTTCCCAGCCGGTGCAGTTTGTAAGTGATCTGCCAAATAATTTCTGATTCTTCATATGCAAGAATAATTTTACCAGTTTTAGGAAGTTTTGTTGGTTTTTGTACGTCCGTCAGGCAATCATTAGCTTGTTCTCCTTATGCCGTCTAAAGCAAGTCGGAATGCGTCTTCACGGAAGAGCAAGCACGGCCTAAATGAACATTGTATTCTAGATGATTTTTACTTGTAATTTTTGAGCGCCAAACCAGTGCAGTTCAGTGAAAATATTTTCAGTCCGTAAAGGATTCCTGTAACAGATTACTCCTTGATAAGACTGAATCAATCAGCAAATGTACTCAAACAATGTCAAATTTTCTTCATATCATAACCATTTTTTTTTTTAAATAAATGAGTTACATCCAATATCTCTCAACATCTCTTGTAACAGTTTCCAACATAATGATGTAATAAAAAAATATTTTTCTTAATCTCCTTACACTTGCAGGTTATGGGATGTGCGCAATCAAAATAAATGCATAAAAAAATATCGAGGACATGTATCACATGTAAACTCAGTAAAATTTTCTCCAGATGGCTTATGGATAGCATCGGCGGGAGCTGAAGGTTCTATAATCATTTGGGATATACGTGAAAGCAAACAAATCGCCCAATTTACTGAACGAACATCAGCAGTGACTTGTATCCAATTCCATCCATTTGATTTCCTTTTGGCCGCAGGAAGACAAGATGGAACAGTTTGCTTGTATGACTTAGAACATATGCAATTAATATCAAAAACAGATAAGATGGGTTCAACGTGTGGCCATAGCGTAAAATGTATTACGTTTAGGTAAAATATTTCTATTACAAAACAAATTGGAAATGATTTCGACAAAACTTTTAGTGATAATGGTGAGTGCCTTTTTGTTGGAACTGCCGCTGGAATATCGATAATTGGTTGGGAACCTGATAGGGAATTCGATCACGTGGAATCAGCATGGACTAATTTAGGAGATATGAAAATATGTAAAAGGAAACTGGTAAATTTAAAAGATTTTTATTATTTTCGATAATTGTTTGCATGTGTTTTATGTTCAGATATGCGGATCCTACGATCAAGAAAACGTCTCAATCAATGCTCTCAGTATCGATCGAGTCTTCCCATTTTATAATCCATCCAACACTCCATTTAGCCACAACCAAACCTCACGGAAGAGTTTCTCACGAGGCAATCAGAAAATTCGACTTTCTATTGGCAACAACAGTTCACTGAAACCTCACGAAGAGACTGTAGAAAGTGGCTCAAGTATTGAAGGCGGACTATCGTCGCCGAGTTTAAGCATCGAAATGGTAGACGAGACCATCGAATATCCAAGTAAGCTATATAGTTTTGGCATTCACAGTTATGATTTAATATTATTTTACAACATATTCCACAGAGATTAACAACGGAATCCCATTTGAGAAGTATTTTGCTACAAACAAGCCCGACCCGTACGGTTACATGAATGCAAACATTTACCCTAAAGACAGTATGCTCGAAGGCCCCAGTTCCTTGAAAATGCCCGGAGAAGCAGACCTGTATCGATTTGATAGATCCGTGAATAATTTTTCAAACGATCTGGGGTATTACCCCTTGGATAATAGTACTCATATAATATCAAACTATGAGGAGGCGGAAAAAGAAGATTTTACAGTAAATAGTGCTCAACAACCTGACTACGCTCCTAAAATGGATAATATGCATGCAAGTAAGCTGGCCGCACCGAAATCTAGACCAGCGACTAAAACTCAACGTAGGACGAGTCCAACGGGACATAACAATAGGCCCGTACCTCCGCGAAAATTGTCCAACGTTACTTCGTACAGCACAATGGACTTGCACAAAATGGAGTATAGCAACAGCAACAATAGCAGCAATACTAATAACAGTACAGCGCCGCCAAAACGACATCCTGTAACAAAGCTTCGTCGTCAAGATAGTCAGCAAAATAAAGAAAATAGTCAGAAGGAGCGTAATATTACCGTACAAATTATTACAAAGCCACCAACAAGATCGCGAACGTCAATAGATTTAAGAGTACCACCTAAAGAGACAGTAATACCCAAGGCAAATGTAAGTAGATTAAATGAAAGTATTTTGGAGTCTTGTGAATAACTTGGAAATTAATTAAACAGAGAATGAGTTATACGACAGATGACACCAGTGAGCTACAAATGTTAAGTTCTTATCATGAACAAATCTATCAAGAATTAAGCAATCGCTACGCAACACTGCAGTTAATTAGGAATTCAACAAAGTTTGTATGAAGATATTCTCAAAGTGCATTTTTGATTCACCTTTTGTTCCTTAGGACCCACGATATTGTCGGTGCCTTAAAGCAAGCTCTCAAAATGGGTGGTCGATCAGTGTTTGTGGACATATTGGGAGCAATTTTAGAGAAAACGTAATTTATATCAATTTTGATATTTTAGATGTTAAGATTGAATTTAATTCTTTATTAGATCAACGTGGAACTTGGACATGTGCTTGCTATTATTGCCTGAAATTTACGATCTACTTCAAAGCCAACACAAATTGTGAGTATTCATTTTAGTATTTGCATTAGTAAACTCGATTCATCTCAACTAAATCTTGGTCACACTGGAAGCAATCACGGGTTCTCATTTTTTGATGAATCGATGATTTCTCCAAGAATTTGAAAATGCAAATGTATTTATTTATTTGTTGAAGAACGTATGAAAAATATGTTTGAACTAACTTTTGGACTATCCGTAAGGGTATTCTAATTAGTAAATATACTGTAGATAGTTATTAGATTAGGCTTCACAGGTTGATATACCTGCAGACTTACGAATGTCCTTACTCAACAACATAACATTGAAAGACTTTCGAAGTGATCATAGGTAATACGAGTTCTAATGAAGAAGGAAAGTCTAAAATAATGCAAAAGGGAATGAAGATATGTTCATACTTAGTGTCGTACTGGAAACCAGTGCACAAAGTAATTGAAGAAATTCTTTCCGTATTCCTTGCTTTCCTATGTAAAATGAAAATGTTTTCCTTCTACATTTTCAATAGTTCCTTGCAGTCAGCCGTATAAAAATCTACAGTTTAATGTATGCGAGCTGCGGTGCATAATTGAGGAGCTGTATCATTCTAGCATGATTATATCCCTGAAAAAATTGGGAGTCCTAACATGGGCAGTTTCGTTTCGTTTCATTTCTCTTCATCGGTGCAACTCGCTCTTTATCAAACGATCTAGTGGGTTAACCAACCACCAAGGTGGCATCATACCCGCAACCAATATTCTATACAAATGAACTGACAAGTACATTTCGAAGAAATGAACGGCAAGAAAGTCGAATAACAGCATCATGTTTCTTGCATGAACGCGAAGGATTGCACAGAATTTCCCTTATCGCAATACGCCATTATTTAGTTAATATTATTTCATGGGCTTCGCCGAGGTACCGAATGTTACGGATTTAGCACCAAACCTACCATGGCGGGTCATCAAATGAACCATTTCAAACTTTTTGTCAGAATTTCCTGAAACAACATTTTCCTTCGCCATTTACCCTCACGACTTTTATTAAAAAATACATCGAATATAATTTTCAAGATTCCTTTCTTAGTGTGTATTTTGATTTATATTTCTTTTGATACAAAAATATTGTGTTGACCTGTTATGCCATTGATTCTTTATTTTAAAGCATTGTATTTTACTTGTTGACTGACGGAGGAATAGCCAATTTCACTCTACTCTAAGCGAGCAGAACAATAAACATTTAAAGTTATAGTCCTATTTCGCGAATTAACAATTTTTATTTAAATTTCGAAACATTCAAAATGTCTGAAATTATTGGAAATTATGAATAACATAGATGAAGAGGGTTGGGAATTTAGTGAGGAAGGACTATCTGAAAGTTAAGTGAGTTATATAGAACAATGTAATGATTCTTTTGACGCTCTGCATGAATGTGAGTCCAAAGGACAGTGAAGACGAGAATACTCTGAATGTACGAAAAGGACAAAAAAGATAAACATCAAATCCATCAAATGTGGAAGACCGATGTGCTCAAATTGTGGCCGATGGTACAATTTAGAAAGAAATAGAACAAGACGCACCAGCATGACGAGCTCAAATTTCTATTATTATGGAGGTTCTAGGCCCGAAAGATTATTAAAAGCAATTAAAAAACATTATCTTGTTTATTGAAAATCGTGTAATGGAGCACGTACAAAAATGCACAGAAGAAGACGCCTATCGAGTATTGGAAACTCAATGGAATGTTACTCCGACACAAATAAATATATTTATTGCTTTTCTTTATGCACATGACGCATAATAGAGATACAATTTGAACATTTCATAGCCATGGAGGAGTAAATGCGGTCCCACTTTTTGCAAAAACCATGAGCAGGAGCAAGTTTTTGTGAAATTGAGCGGATTATCAGGTTTGATAAAATTGGTTAACGAAAACAGCGTTTACAAACCGATAAATTTGCTCCAATCTGTGAAGTACCGTACAAATTCATCGAGCCTTACAAATTCATCGAGCCAATAGCCGAAAGTTTTTTAAGCCTGGCAAACAAACATCTATCGATGAACAGCGTTTCCAACCAAAGCGAGTCGTTGGTTTACAAAACATATGCCGGACAAATCGGATAAGGTTGGTACTAAACTCTGGCTAGCAATGGATTTCAGTAGCAAATACATCATTATGGATTTCTATATTTGGAAAAAGAGAGAAAAGCTTCAACTCCCCTTGGGGAATTTGTTGTCAAACCACTGAAGCGTTACCACATATAATGTCTTTATGAGCGCATCTCTTGCTTCAGGACTACACGAAAAATAAACCACTATTGGTGGAACGATCAGTGGGAACAAAAGCGAACTATCAAAATTCGCCAACCAGGCGAAAGGTGGTATGGAAAGCTTCTTAACAAAACTATGTAAATCGAGTCATTGTTGACATAGCTTTTAAAAAAGTGATCCCAAAAGACAGTGCTTCTACTGAGCTCAAAGTGTAATTGAATTATTTTTTGCCTTTCTTAATTATCAGAAACATAGGAATCACTATTAACCCGGCGTCATGCTGGGTCTGTGAGACCCGCCATATTTTATTTTGCTTAAATTTCGGTTACTAAGTGTGCGACGTATTATTAAAATCCTGTATTAACATGATTAAAACTTAATATTATATGATATCTCTCTTTTATTCATTTACATGCATACCGAAAAAGATAATTTCAAATAAATATTGCTTATTTATTAATAAAGTTCTGATATAGTTCATATCTAATAAGCGGGTCTGTATGACCCACCCCAACGACCGTGTAACACTTTTCCACTCCCATGACGCCGGGTTAACAAGTGAGATATTCTCTTTTTTTTTGCATCGCCTCCCAGACACAAAACTTACCAATTTTCCGCTCCTTCTATCCGTCTTCGAACTCTCATAAGCTCTCGAGAGTTTATGAGATTTCATTAAATGCGGTCAAAATTGATTTCTGGCCCCCTTTTTTAATACGGCAAATACGTCTTTCACATATCTTGCTCAGAATGCAGGTCGAAATCCTTTGAAGATTAAGTCGGACCTTAGCCCTATAAATATCGGGGATAGCAGGTTAACTATTTGTGCTCCTTTCGGTGTGGTGTTCTCTCCCTGGAAAATATTTCACTTCTCATATCCTTAAACCTTTATGAATTCACTCAAAGTGACTATTCTGTCTAGAATCGACTGGGCGTTGCAGACCCGAAATTGGACATTCAGTCTGAAACTCAGACAGAAATTCAGACTCAGTCTGATTTCCCAACTAACTAGTTTACACTTTTAATTGTAGTCGACTCGTTTAATTAGATTAATTAGATGAAATTTGTCCGGGAGAGGATATTTTTTTAATTTATTGCACGATTGGCTTTTGATCTTATTGTCAACTTACTATATGCGTGGCCTGTAATTCTTCATTTATGACACCTGACTATTTTCATTGTCTGCATTCACTTTAGTTTTTCTATTGCTGGCTGACGAACGTGTTTATTTTGCACAGACTTTCAGGTTATTTGACTAAATATAACTATATCACATATATTTTGTATCGTTGACCAGTGATCATGTTAGATTCGCGCTGAATAATTCGCAAACTGTCCGGGACGTCTGTGCACCGCGTCTGACTTGTAATCAGTCACGATCCATCGCGTTTGAAGTATTATCGCATCTATCGTTGTCTGTTCGTTCCCAACCGTTCATTCGGGATTATCCCCATAATCCCCATTAATTAGTTGTCTATTTTATCTTATGTACTTCTGAAAATTGTTCATCAGACGACGAAAATTGCCAACACATTGCCATTGGCTGGTCTTCAATGAACATCATAATTGCCTGACACTGTTATTAATTGCTTAATGAGATGACAGCGCTTCGCTTCTTTTACACTTCCAATATCATTAATTTAGTTGCTCAATCATCCTAGCGATCCGGAACCTTTTTTGACCCGTCTAGCAATATCTTCTATATTGCAATCGTTATCGTCCACATTTAAAACAACCAGTTCATGTGTCTTATCTAATCTAATTTTGTTCTTAGATTATGTTATTCCTCTTAGATATTGTATATTTTAAGTCCTCTGAATTAGATATCACTTGTGGTGTTTATTTCTTGAGCTCTAAACTCTGCTCTGTTTTTGTCACGGCGTCATCCTTTCAGGTACGTTTTTATTTCGGTTTCAGTTTGTGTCTTCATTCGTTCAGCTCATGGTTTCATAAATATGATAGATTTTCCTTTTTCGAGGTCCGAAATCGGTTCTGCAGGTTTTTTGCACTTCTGCACTTTCTTTTCTCTGAAAGAAGAAAGTCTCTTTTGAAACTTTTCTAATAACTGAACGTTATTCGTACATGAAAGTTGGCTTCGACGCAATCTAATTCCCTCCCAGTTATCGATTATTTGTCCCGGTCAACAAAAAGATGACTGTAACTGAAAATAAAACTATAGTAAACTTGTTTCATAGAAGTTTCATAAAGTGTAGAAAAAAATTGAGAACTATTTCCGTCAAAAGAAAAATTGTCAACATTAAATTGGCTAAACTTTACCAAAACCGATGATCCCAGTTCTTCGTGTCGTCCCGAGGGTGTTCAGGCAAGTTTCCCTTAATCATGAATAGTTGCCAACACAATTCATGATAAGAGCTGTGTAGACAAGTAATAATGTGTTTGAAATTATTTAACCGAAAGGAAAAATTATATTTTTAGCTTTTTCCAGCGCTTAAACATATAATTATGTATATTTTTACATTAAAACCAAATAAATAACAAACTTTTAATAAATAAGTCAAATATTTGTATGGTGATTTTCTACTTCCAGCCATTATAATCGGGCATGCGATACATTACGAGTTATCCTATCCAACTTCTTGCCAATTATACAAGAAAATATTGATCCATATTCACCTGCCAATTCTCTAGGAGTGGATATCACTCGCGAAGAACGACAACGAAAGTGCCTCGAATGCCAACAGTGGTTACTACGAATTCGACTTCTTCCAGAAAATGATGGAATGGGATCGGTACTAACGCAATTACAAAACTTGATTGAGGGAATTTAAATACTAGAGTCGACAGTATATGAAATAATCCAATTGGAAGTAATGTTTATCCCGTACGTATGAAGTAAAAGAAGAACAACATCTACAGGGTGTAATTTTAAAAGTTAAACTAACCTAAGCTGATTTTAAATGCATTATAAAACGTCGATGATAAACCAACTAATTGTACTAAATTTTAGGGGCCTTGGCTCTGACTAGGAACGTACGATATGTTAAAATAACTAATACATATTGTGTTTTAATACGAACTAAACGTTTAATCGTTATAAAATGAAGACATGTGTAAATTCTAGATAGAATGTAACCGTCCCTCCTTCCGAAACCTTGTGTATGTGTGTTTAATACATTTATTTAGATATAATATTTAGTTTGCAGATAATAATTTATTAAGACACGCCAAATAACATGAATAAGTTTTTTCATTATTTTGACAAGTGATTTCCAAAAGGAAGGAAAGAACATTTAAGTGAAATTCAAGCAGATATTAAAAACTATAATTCAATCTGCCAATAAAATGTGTTATGATAGGTGATGATTATAATCATAATAATTGCAATTGGATGTTTGTGCGATGATATTAGTTTCAGTTTTATTTCAGTCTTTACATTATGTTTGCGTTATGTTACTTTTTTCACCCCCCTAGTAAAAATGGCCTTTTGTACTTCAAGATTCGAATCAGATCAGTTTTAATACACTAGCTGTAGATCGGATTTATCAATAATTTTACGAAATAATATGATAGGTAAATTGATGTATGTTGAATGTCTTTCCTTTTCATTTATTAGTATTTTTAAAAAAAGACATTAAACCAATAACAAATTATAGATTTTATATTAAAATATTTATACAAAACCGCAACTGATTTATGTTTATAATAGAAATCATTCTCCCTTATTTTTTGGGTTTCATTTATTAGCAGTAAATATAAATTTTATGTGCATAAAATGGCCGGAACTTGTTGCAGGCAAATCTTTACAGAAAATGTTTTCAAGTGAATGTTATGTTTTTTTACCTAGTTAGTCACCACAAAAAACTTTGGAACGCTTTGATTATATTTACAACTTAATTTAATCAAAACAAAGTTAATGAAGATAAATGTATTTGCAATTTGTAAACTATTTTAAAATGGGTTTATTAAGCCTAGTTAGAAGAGAAACTTCTAATAATCATTCAACAATTATAGAAAATAATAAGATTATTTTTTAAAAGTTCTCTTCGAAATCGATTATCATCGACTTTCAATGCTGATTGAGAGTTCTATTAAAAAAATTACCGTCATCTGAACATCGCAGCTTATAATACACTTCGAAAAATTGTAAATTTATGACAGTCATAAAACTTTTGACTTTAGTACTTAAAATAATATTATAATTTCTGACTGCACGATTCAAAATCATAATTATTTCTGAAAAATCAATATGTTGACTTTAGAGAAAGATTCAGATTCATTATCGTCGTTGTTCTTGTAGCACTTCAGCCCATTTTACGGCCCGGGTTCGTACAGGTGTTGTCTCCAAGTGGCATCGCCCACACCGTTCACGAACTGAAAATTTGCAAACCAAGCAACAATTTTATTCGTCCATATAATCGAACCATCACTTCCTGTCTTTTCCACTTGCCCTTCGTTTGAGTTTTGTGGTCTGATGTCTTTGAAGGTATCTGCTCTCCATCAATTTCTCACTCATATCCAGCCGTTTGTAATCCTTATATCCAGGCTTCTGGTTCGCCCAATTATCCGTAAAGTTCGCGGTTGTTTTTTTGCTGCCATCGATTCCTCATCTCATTTTGCTTTCACGTTTCATCTGCGGACTCGCACGACGAAGACATTCATCATATTTGCGGAAGTCTGATCGGCGTCTAAATCACACTTGTAACCTACACTCACCTTGCTACAAGTTTGCATACTTGGAGGTTTGTTCTTCTATGATTGAAAATTATTAAAACTCGTTGAAAAACATTTTATGCGAACCAGCTCAATGACTACCTTCACACGTTTTCCGCAAAGGTAAATATACTCGTCTCCGTTTTTTAGATTAAATTCTTTGTCGTTTCAGGATGTTTCTTCTGTGTAGTACCACATATTTTGCTCAGGGCTTGTTAGCTGATGTCATTTACTTCGTTTCTGCATTAGGAGCCCAGAGACGATTTTTACTATCATGTGCGTCGCCACAATTTCGCTTAATTTGTACAAATAATATAAAAAAATACTTTTGTACGTATTCTATTGTATTAAACCTTTATTTGCTACTGTAAAGAGCCCAAAAACGCATACTTCCGCGTTTATAGAGCAAAAAAATCCCTTCATCAGTGCAAATCGGTTGGTCAAATAGTATAAAATAGCGAATAAGTGCATTCTTTTGATAGAACTCCATAAAAACGAACGTCTAAGTTAAATTCTCACGTATTTGTTAACCCTAAATTCCAGCTCGCTTTAGAACTTTCCAATAATTGTTACTACAAATAGAGAAAATATTTCCCGTTTAATTTTAATTGTTATTTTATTAGTGTCTACGATAGGAAATTGATTGCCTACAGTGATTTTCACCACGGAATTTAACGAAAAATTTCAAAGAAATTTTATCCTGTTGCAAACAAAAATATTAAGTGAAAAGCAGTGGAAGCAATTACAAATATTCCCATTAATTGATTTCAACATACTCTCTTCCTTAACTTTTAAGTACTTTTGGGCTGATCCTCCGTGATGTAGAAAGTAGTAAGTTATGTTTAGGGAATTATTCTCCCACTACGCTAGCTGGATTAATTTTTCTATGACTTGCACTGCAGTGGCATGGCCTGATGTTTACAGTTCTGCAGGAATCTCTTCATCATCTAACTTCATTTTGGTATATAATGGCAAAACCAATTCTGTTGCAGCAAAAGATATGAGTTAACTTTATGTTGGATCCATGTTTAAGTTGTAGGATCGTTTCCGTTGTAAGATTGTGTCCTTTTCGTCGTCTGCGATGATATTACCATAATAACTTGCGCAGATAATCACGTACATTTTTCATGTCTCTGTAAGCGTCTTTTGATTTGTTAATCACTAAATCAACTTTAATGAATCTCAATTGCTGCCATACAATTTAATTTTCTTACATCCAATCAAGATTTTCGTTACTATTTACTTACATCGGCATATTTAGTTTGTTACTGTTGTCCTGTAGTTTTTGTCTTATTCATGTTATTTCTTTGTTGATGTAGTGCTTCTTCTTGTCTAACGAATGCTGACATTTCTCATCAATCAACAACAAAACCTTCTTACATTTGTCTCCATGTGGAGTGCTTTGTAAGACTATTTTCGGTTTTCTTCTGTTTTCAAACGACTTTAATTGTTGCGATATAGATTTTCTATTTTTAATCTAATAATTTATTTGAATGATTATCTTTTTTAGTCTAATATGATAAGAAAATCACTTCTATATACTTGAATACAATTAATTTGAAAATGATTATAACCAAAAGGGTAAAACTCGGTAAAAGTCAATGCAAAATTATAAATTTTGCACGGGGCGTGATTCATATTTGGTTAGTATAATCTTCGAACGTTTCTCCTTATTGCTTAAAATTTTAAAACTCAAAAACAACAAACAACACTCAAAACAAAACTTTCATTACACCTATTAAACGATTCGGAACGCAATTAAGACAGATTCGAGACAAGATAAAATATCAAATACTCTATCTGATATCTCATGCCGCACTTCTATTGCTTTGTCCTTCAATAGTTTTGAAACATAGGTAATCGATGGCCTCTATGTGTACTTTGATATCTTATTCCCCATCAACTTTCTATGGAAGTTGGGTCAAAATTCAACGCTGGTCATGGGAAGAATTCAATTCCATTGCAAAAGGCGGTCGATCCGAGTCCCTAAAGGCTTAACAATAGACACTTGTAATTTTTAGAAGACTGATTCGTTCCTCAAACTTTTTTTAAGCTGCTCAAACCATAAAAGATCCAAATCGCTATATTCTTCTGTGAATCGTGTCAGCTATTATAAATCCTCTGGATCCGTTGAGATAGAATTCCTTATCATCGTTGACGATGACATTGGCCTCGAATTTTACGTTTTTGTATGAGATTTTCGGTGACTAGCATCGATGGAACCTACTAATAAACATTGCAAGTTCAGTCGTTAAGAATTTTGCAAATATACGTTTCCAGTGCTCGATAGTTTTTGTAAAACTAAGTTTTTTACTACTATATTCACTACAGAATATTTGGAAGGAAAAGGTGTTCATATGCTGGTGTAGCTGCTTGAATTGTGCGAGTAGATCCAAGTGAACCAATTTGATTTTCCGTATCGTTCCGTATCCTCTTTTTCTCGCTAATAAATTGGAAATGATTCATTACGGCATCATGCGTTGGGATCAACAGCTACCATTTATATGGCAAATAATCTCCGTACACGTATTGGAAGTTGCAAATCTGTATCAAAGAGAACTTTTACTTGACTTAATGTAATTTTCTCAGGCATGATAGAGATATATCTTCTTATAGAAATGTCAATAGGACTAGGTCGGCCCAATATTTCGGATTTTCATGCACAATTCAAATTCTTGCAGTAGTCGATCGAATCTCACGACCTTGCTATCAGACTAAGGTTCACAGGAGTTGCACCCGTCTCGCAAATGGCTGACAACCATCCAATTTGCTTGAAGACTTGAGACATAATTTTGCAGCCTTGGCCTTATAATTATTTCGGAACTTCAAAACGACTGACAGAGTTCATAACGAGTGGATCGGCGCAGGTTTTCGCTTCTTTATTGGGAATGGAAAAGACTTCAGGCAACTTACGAAACTATTCATCCACAACAAGCGTATACTTTTTCCATATTTCAATCCTTGAGAATGGTGAAGCCAAATATATATATGCTTTTCTTTCCATGGGTTGTGATGCACGAGGCTTCTTACTAAGGCGGCATGTTCGTGCAATAATTTTCTCTCTTGTTGAAATTGGTTCTTTATCTCCATACGATAGACTTGCTTCATGTGTTCACCATCTATTAATCCGTGCTGCAACCCTCTGTAACGAAACTATTAGTTGTAGAAGCTTTTCATTGATCGTTTTCCATTCTCACATAGAACTAACCATTTAATCATACCTTTTGGTACGGTTTCGCTCACAAGAGAGGGAATCTGGTCGAATTTTTGTCGAACTGAATCTAAATCGAATGTATATTTGAAAGATAGATGGAACAGTCCAAAATGGTTTCGAAGGTTAGTTCCTGCCGATTTCTATCAGGTGTCAACTCCTTGGCCAGGACGCATAGATTGGCACCTCGCTTGATGGGTACTGTTTATTTGGTCACTTTTATAGTATAAACTATTGTATGTTTATTCTTTTATTAATCTCAGCTTGAACTAGTCCTATTTTCAAAGTTGCCAAGCAGAAATAAATAAAAAGCTTCCAGCTCGTAATGCAACGAATGTGTCCTGGCCAAGGATGATCATAATCGGCAGGGATACATGTTGGTAACCAAACAATTTCTGGGGGAACAATTTTCACCCTACCATCATGATTATAGTACCATTGAATGGGAAATTTGATATTAAGCCACTTTTTGGTTAAGCTTTTTCGAAAAACCCATTTATTTCCGCCTCATTTTCATTTCTCCGTTTCTCTCCTACAATTTTCACTCTACGTCATAATTTTGGTGACTTCATACGCTCTAGTATTTCATCCTATGTTAGTTGACTGTGCAATGAATTGCATGGACTGTATGCTCTAAAGCTGTCCTACCTAGCTGACAAAGAAGGAATTTCTTATGTACTAACTCGTGTTTACTCGTGGTATTCCCTGCAAAATATTGGTCACTGAGTGTTATCGTATGACGCCGATTACTAAAAAAAACAAACAAACAAGTAGTCTTCTCCATAGTTCCTACGAGCCCTCTATCTGGCTCCACTGTTCATTTTCCAACTTCATGGTCATCAACCATAACTCTTTTCACTCCAAACGCTTAGTTCAGTCATTGTTGAAGTATCGATTTTTGCCGTCGATCTCAGTAAATCAAATCGAGGGAGCTCCTTTGGCTGCTCGAATTTTAAATGTCCAAGCCATTTTACATAAAAAAAGTAAAATAAAATGTTCAAATTGGCTTCACCGCGCAATCCCACTTCTGACACCAAAGGCTACGTTTTTAGCGTCGCTAGTTTATGTAGCAGTTTACAAATACAGTGTTACTTGAAAATGTTTTAGCGCTACAATGTGTATGAATATATTACTTATCAATTAGAAACCGTACACACTACTTCCTGGCGTCACGTGTTTTCTGATTTTCAGATGATTTGGTTTCAAATAATTCAGGCAATTTCTTATCGCGAGAACCGTGGTCTGGTTTTAGCTGATAGAAATAGTGATTAATAAGTTAAAAAAAATTTCTATATCATTTTGTCTCTTATTTTTAAAATTTTATTAACAGACACCTCGGTAATGGTTACTGAAATTCAAGAGCTTGATGTTATATTTACTCCTAGGTCAAATAAAATGTCCATAAATTACATTGCACAACAGCCACTCTTAGAATGCCCGTAGTATTTTGTATCACGTACACATTATTCAGCAGTATCCACACGAATGAATGAATTTCACATTATTCATAAAGGAAAATTCTATATTTCTATGGTTTGGATTATATTTTGGAAGCTAAATATGATAAATATGGATCCTGCATCAGTTTTTTTGGTTAAATCAAAATATAAATCTACTTTCTATCTAATTCATAAACTCAGTCATCTCTATGTACACTGTTCAATATAGTCGATTATATATATATTCACTATTCAACCTGACCCTAACTATATATTAAAGCCATATTACTTACGAGCAAAGGCGTTTGAGGTGGTTTCGTCAGAATAATTTTGGTTATAGCTTCGGAGACACATATTTCGGCATCAAAAACACAATACGGTCAATATGCAGAAATTCGTTCACCTTGAAACCTCTTTTTGCAGAAATTGTTTTTGATGAATTCTCACTGTTCAAACTTGAATATCATCTGACTGGGATTGAATTTATAGATTTCGTTGAAGAGTTTAGTAGTCCTTTACGCAAGCCAGTTGTCCGTGCGGGTGAGTTATTTTCATTCAATTCTGATTCAATTGATCTCATAAACGTCTTCAAATGAATTTTTACTCCAAACTACTTTAGTTTGCGAGCTTTACAAGATAGAGAGCTTAGAAATTAAATGACGCATAGGAGTTGAGGAATAGCGCCGCCAAGCTTTCTGAACTTAAATGGATGCGAGCATAACTTTTTCGGTGTAAGAGTATATGTGAGCCATTGTATACGAATAAAAAATTGAGGAGAATGTCAACGAGCATATCTCCACGCCTTCGGAGGTCGATTGGTGTCCTATTTCTCACAATTTTGTGTCTCCTAATACCAATGCATCCTGAAAATTGAAATACAATACCTTCAGATTAGGAGATTTTTTCGTTGTTCTAGTTGCTTATTAGTGGTCACACTTTGATATTACTTTGATTTGCTGCTTCATGGAGCCGCTGTTTGATTATGAATTGGTCAACATTTTCCATAGCTGCCCACAGATCAAAATGTTTAACCTAGAAGTACATAAATGAATCTTTTTAGTTGCAAAATTGTTTCTCTGAAAGATAAAGAAAGGTGCGATTTCCAGTTTTACTTATAAGATTGATGTTCTAATGGACATGAAAGCTTCGAGCGAATCGAGTTCCCACGGCTGCAGATGTAGGATAGCAATTATACATACGGACAACATCACATAATTATCTACCTCCATTTTCTTATTGAGATAACCTAACATATCTTATGATATCTATTTCATTGTGGAAAATATTGTTAGTGAGTTTTGGTACTTTCAAAGACTTTGAATGACTTTAACCAGAAATTGCAAAAAAGAATTCTACTAATTTTGCATCGTTTGGTGTTTTAAGTTAAAACTTCATCAGTGGGTTGGTTTTATTAGAACATTGTATTGCAAGAGACGAATAAACACGTCACATCCTTTTTATGCTGAAACTCGGGAATTGAGTTTACTCGTTTTGCTCCGCGAAGCGGTAGGGCACGATTTATAAGCAAGGACTCTAAACGGGTGGAAGGCCGCGCGTAATCTATCAGTGGAACCTAAAAAGTCTAATTTTTGCGCTAAAATATCAAAAAGCTCCGACTTTTATCGCGATTTAGCAGGAAAATGCCTGAATACATAGTGTTAACTATAGATGATTGGATTTAGCTGCGTTTCGATTCAAGATAGTCACTCTTTGAATGATGACAACGATTGTTGCAAGTTCGATTCGGATCAGTATCAAGGACAATAATTATGTGTTTAAAGTAATCGGATGTTGATATCGCTACGAGGCATGCAATTTCTTTAATTTTTACTGAATATCTCAGAATTAGATGCAGTATCTAAAATATATTGTACGAATAATTATTGAACATTATGAAATCATATGCACATAATCCTAAAATTTCCTAAATTATTTAATCATTTATATATGTATAATCATTAAACATATACCTATCCGGTCGTGTCCTATCGATAATGCAAACTAACACTGGCACTAGTCGCATTATAATCGACACATAATAACTCTCCTTCACACATTTGTTAAATAATTAAAGTGCCTTTACGAGAACAGATGTAACGCATATATTATGCAAACAACTCATGTTATGGAAATAATATGGAAAGAAACTCCAGAAGGTGGATGGATGCATCGAATTTATTTATACTATTTTTATATTGGAAATCAAATGTATATAATAATGCTCAGATATTAATCAAATTAATTATTATGTATACTTCAGGTAGTATGTGCATCTTAAGCATTTGTAATCTAAGATTAAGGACGAAAATTCTTCGACTTGTAACGTTACAAGTATATTTAAGAAATATTTTAAAAATTATTGCACCTTATATGGTATTACTATCTTTTGGACTAACAATTGCAACTGTAACACTTCCACCCGAAATTCCCACAAAATTATTCATAACAATTGCAATGACCATTAAATATTTGGCATATCAAGAATGCAACAGTTGACTAGTTCAGAGAAAAGATATTTTTAAAACTTTTCGTAGAGTTTTAAACTCCATGCAAAAATTATACATAAAGTGTATAGAATTTGTAAATACATGTAAGAAAATTATTCTTTCATTGCTTCCTCCTTTATGCTAATTATCTGTACATTTTTATAGTGGAAATAGATTTATCAAAAGTAGATATGATTGTCTTTATTTTTAACTTAGACTTACATCGAATATTTTAACTAAAAATTCTATAAAAGAATGAATTTTTTAAACTCCAAATAAAGTATTTTAAACTAACAATCTATCAACAGAATAAAGTAAAATCATATGCCATATCAACAAATAAGTGCTCAGTTATCTTAGACGCTCCTCTTATTTGATAACTTAAATCCTTAAAATCTGTTCGAAATAAAAAGCTAAAGAATTAAAATTTCGTTTTAGCACGTTTATTGCCTTCCGTTCAAATAAACTCGACATATTTTTTATAAATTCCACTTTTCAAATGGTTTCAAGCCCGGGTTCAAATTCGACCACTGCATGATTGGAATGCTTTATGAAAAATAACCTTTTCTTCATGCGAATCGAAATTAAAAATAAAGGATCTGAAAAATAAAGAAGGTCCGAAAACTGAATATACAGAGATACTAAACGGCGCTTAAAAAACTTTCAACATTTCCAACACATAACGGGTGCGCCATTTAAGATATTGAACCTGAATCGGCTATGGAAAAAATGAATTATTTTCAAAGTTATGAGTTTAATAGAAAGCTTGAACCTTTCCATTTACCAATGGAAGAAAACATCATTCAAATGACTGCCACGGCTACTTTTGCCATAATTACCCCAATTGATCAGTCCAATTTTTCAGTACATTTTCGAATGTTTGGGCCTCTATTTTGTTAGTGGCGAGTTCCATTCCATGCTTCATGCCATCAATCGTCTCTGGATCAGTGGCGAACTTAAAGGGTGGCAGGGCTGGCCAAATGCCACAGGCCCCGACCCAAGAGGCCGCGAGCTCAGAAATAATTTTTTAACATTGTACCATTTGTACCCGAGTACTTGAAAAGTATTTTTTTGAATTTTGCTTAAAATCCATTAAAGTGAGAGAACTAAAGACCATAATACAATTTCAAGTTATTCGTTAAGCATTTCAACACATGTTATGTCAAAACTCAAACCCCAAACTGCTGACTCAAATGTAAATAATGATAAGAACGATCTTAAGCTGAGAACTGCTGACTCAAATGATAAACAACAGATTGGATTTCGCTTTGAATGAAGTCAATCATAGCAATGTTTATATTAAAGAATTCATAGCAATGTTTATATTAAAGAATATTGAAAATTATGCCAAGTAAGATTTTCGGATCCATTGCATTGGCAAGATCAGCTTAAGATTGTATCAAAAACACTGGGTCAGCATAAATATATTATAAAAGAGTCTGAAAGAAAGGAATTAGAGTTAGAGTAGAATCGAATCGTGAACGCGTTACAAGCGAAACCTGCATTGTTATAAATAAAAAACCTGTGAAAATCAATAATACAAGCGTTTAAGTATAGAGCGCGGAAAGCTCTGGATAATTTTAATTTTTTTAAACTGTGTGAAATCGAAAACTTAAGTGGCGCAGTCGGTGTCTCGCGGAGGGAGATAGTTAATCGAAGATCTCCGAGTGACTTATATAAAAGAATCTAACCGCGAATCGGTTAACGTTCGAACGTAAATCGAACAAATAATAAAGTGATTAAAAACACAGTGACAATAAAACATAAGTACATAATACATTAAGGGTTTGCATTGCCCCGCAGGCAGAATTATAAAAGAATTCGCCTCCTTGCTGTAATAAACAGACAAGGCTAATAACAGTTGACAGGAAGAGTTGTCCCTGTACAACTAATCAAAGTAGGCGGTGAGCAGCAATAACAGTTCAGGGGGTGGCTGAGTTAGGTAGCTACCTTCAAAAACGGCCGCCAGAGGCTGGAGACCCAGAACTGTTAAACAGGTAATTATTGGTAGCCAGTAACGCTAAAAAACGAGCAAAAGATGATCCCGTTCCATGAGTTACTAAGGGAAGCAAGGGCTATGCCTCCATTCGTGGGTGACAGCACATTTCAATTACAAAACTATATAATGGAAGTCGAATCACTTTTACGATTGGTCCCGGAGAGCGAAGGAATGGATTATATCACTGAAATTCTCTACTCGAAGCTACAAGGTCGTGCAGCTATCACAGCCAGAAGAATAGCAGATAGAACTTGGGGAAACGTGAAAGCAGCATTAATCTCAGCATTTGGAGTGCAGGAATCATACCAACGGCTGAAGGAGTTAGCAGATCATTATTACGAAAGAAATTGTACAAAACTATATCATTACTTAACAGACATTTTAGATAAATTAAATTTAAAATATACATTAGATAATGAAAGCCCGGTTGAATACAAACCAGAAAATAATGAAAGAAGTATTCTGGAGAAATTTTTATATAAAATACACAGATCAGACGCTATGTACCTGCGAACGAAAGGAGTCTCAACAAATAGGAGTCTCAATAATAGTAATTTTTATCAGAACAGAAATAAACCAGAACCCATGGAAACTAATCCTATAAGTACAGAACCAGATTTCCAAGAATCAAACTTTCAAGATAAAAATTTTCAGAAACTAGCCTCGGATACAATCTTCCAATAATTTATATTCACATTAATAACGTTAAAATTAGGGCTCTCATAGATTCAGGATCAACAATATCAGTTTTGAATTTGAAAAAGATAGGTAATCATCCCATAATGAAAGTGAACAACCAACAATATAAAGCAATAATGGGAACTCAAGATATTCAGTATGAAACAATTATAGAAACACCACCAGAAATAGGAATTAGGAAATATATTAAATGGAAACTAACAAACTTAAATAACAATAAATTTGACGCAATAATTGGAACAAACGTTTTAATGTACACTGACGCTAATATAGATTTTAAAAATCAAGTAGTTAAATTCGGAAACAATACTATTCCATTTATAACAAAAAGTGAAATTCCCTCTAGTTACAATTATAATGAAATTCATACAATGGAACCAACTAATAATATAAATATCGATATGAATGATTTAAACATAGAAGAAAAACGGGAATTAGAAAACATAATTAAACGAAATAAAGATGTGTTCTATATGGAGGGTGACTGCTTATCAGCCACTAATTTAGTAGAACATGAAATAAAAACAACTACTGATGAGCCTATATATTCAAAAATGTACAGGATCCCACAAATACATGACGATGAAATTAAACGTCAGATCGAAGAAATGTTGTCGCAAGGAATAATTAGGGAGAGTACATCACCATACAACTCACCAATTGTGGTAGTAGCAAAAAAGTCTGATAATTCAGGAAAAGCTAAATGGAGATTAGCAATAGACTATCGAAAATTAAATTCAGTAACGGTTGATGATAGGTTCCCAATACCAAATATCGACGGCATTTTAGAAAAGTTGGGAAGAGCTCAATATTTTTCTACTTTAGATTTGGCTAAAGGTTTTCACCAGATTCCAATGCGGAAATCTGATATAAAGAAGACAGCCTTTTCAACGTCAAGTGGCCATTATGAGTATACACGGATGCCGTTTGGGTTAAAGAATGCCCCGGCAACGTTCCAAAGACTGATCAATCAGGTATTAAAGGATTTAATTAACAAAATATGTGTCGTATATTTGGACGATATTTTGGTTTTTGGCACATCTCTAGTAGAACATTTACAAAACTTACAAAAGGTATTTAATCAGCTAAGAAAAGCCAATCTCAAACTGCAAGTTGATAAATGTAACTTTCTAAAAAGAGAAACCCAATTTTTAGGTCATACAATCGGAACAGAAGGTATAAAACCAAATTCCGATAAAATAGAAAAAGTTCTTAAGGTCCAGATTCCTAAAACTGCAAAAGAAATAAAATCTTTTCTCGGGTTAACGGGCTACTATCGAAAGTTTATCAAAGACTATGCTAAGGTTGCTCAGCCAATGACAAAGTACCTAAAAAAGGATAAAAAGATCAATTGTAACGACAACGAATATGTCGGAGCCTTTGAGAAATTATAAATCTTGTTAACCTCAGCACCAGTTCTTAAACATCCAAATTTTTCTCAGAGATTCAAAGTAGCAACGGATGCAAGTAACTATGCCCTAGGAGCTGTATTGAGCCAAAATGGTCACCCAATATGTTACATAAGTAGGACATTAAATGAACATGAACGGAGATATGCAGTTATAGAGAAAGAAATGCTAGCCATAGTCTGGGCAGTAAATTATTTGAGACCCTACTTGTATGGAAGGGAGAATCAGGAGAAATCAATACTATAGAAAACGAATATAAAAAAAAGAATAAAATAGAAATAATATCTGTTCAAAAATTACCTAAGCGAATTCAAGGAATACCATTACCAAGTAATTCTTCAGATGATGAGGAAGAGATACAATTAGTACCCGAAGTGAAAATTATAAAAAAGAATAAAAAACCACTCAATAATACCACAACAATCCATTCTCAAGAGGAAAATTTCGCCGACCATATCCCTATAAAAGAGGATATTATTAACAAATACAAGCAACAGATACTTTTAGTAGAAAAAATAGAAGAAAGACATAAAATCAAAACATTTAATCGAAAACAAATTATCATTCCATGGAGCTCTCTTAATAACCAAGTAGAACAATTAAAAGGAAAGCTAAGAGCAGGAAAAGTGGGTATATACAGCGAAGTTACTGACTCACAATATAATGACTTACAGCAATTGCTGATTGAATTGTTTGACAAAAGTAAAATAAGGTTTATTAAAGTGGATAAAATGGTTACAGAAATCGGAAACGAAACAGAGCTATTTGAGATAATTAAAAATTACCATGAAAAAGAAACAGGACATTCTGGGATCAATGAAAACTATGAAGGACTCAAAAGAAAAATATATTTCCCAAATCTGAAACAATACATAAACAGATTTATTAATGTATGTGACCAATGCAATCGTATGAAGGTCGATCGGAAACCAATAAGACCCTTGTTAGAACTCTCTCAAACCCCAAAAGATGTAACAGAGATCATACACATGGATTTGTTCTTTATTAATGGCCTCACCATCCTTACAGCCATAGATAAATTTTCAAAATTTGCAACAGGAGTTATCCTAAATTCAAAAAACATGACAGACATGAGGGAAGGACTATTGAATATACTTGCAATAATAGGAAGACCAAAACTAATCATAGGAGATGGAGATTTTGATTCAGTTTTATTAAAAGAACTTTATACCGCTAAGAACATAGAAATTCATATAACGAAACCCCATTCACATACAGGGAATGGAGATATAGAAAGATTCCACGAGACAATTCAAGAAAAAATGAGAGTCGGCTGTAATCAAATAATTAACCAAACGACAAAAGAGAAGTTTTTTGAGGCAATAGAATTTTATAACAGGCAAATTCACTCAACAACAAAGGAAAGACCAATAGATGTCCAAACTGGTATAACAAATAAAGAAACCATCTTGAAACACATAATGCAAACAAAAGAGAAAATGCTGGAAAAAGAAAATCGTAAAAGAGAACCATATACAGAAAAAAGAAAAGAAGTTTTTGTAAACAATCCCAAAGCCAATAGATATAAGCTAGAACCCAAATTTAGGAAACAACTATTTAATAACAATATAGCCAAGGTCAACATTAAGAGACCTAAAAAGAATTTTATTATTACAGGCAAAGGACAACAAGCTAGTTCAAGTTTGATTGCTGAAAAAGAATCTTCGCAAATAACATTTAATCATGATCACCACGACGATAATTTATCTGATATTTAAACTTTTCCTAATATCGGCGACCTTGACTATTGAGAAAATAGATACAAATATGGGATATACGGAGATAAAAATGGATCCACTACAACTTGTTAACACAAAGAAATTTATAATACATAAAATTGACCTAACATTCATAGAAACTACTATAACTGAAATTAAAAAGACAAATTCATTAGGTACACATGACCACAGACAATGGACCTTAGCTCAAGAAATTGAAGATCTAGAACATCAATTGTATACTCTACTTCCACAGGAACAGAAACATCAACAAAACAAAAACTTATTGAATAATGAACAATTTACTGTGACTAAACTTAAAAATAAGTTCAACAAAGATATTAGAGAAACAAGTACAATAAGAAATCCATCAACAACAGGTAAATTTGAGGACCTTTGTACTTCCATTTTGGCAATAAAATCAGGATATAGGGAGATTTGTGAAGAAAAAGCTAAGAAAAGATTCATCAACAAATGAGGATTAATAGATCCTATTGGTAGTGTATATAAATGGTTATTTGGAGTTATGGACGCAAATGACAGACAAGAAATTGAAGATCATCTTAAAATTATAGATAAAAATAATCACGAAACTATAGATAGAATAAACAAACAGATAATTATCAATGATAGGCTAGAGAAAGAAATTAAAAAAGTTATAGAAACCATAAGAATAGATAGAGTAACTCTCGAAAAATCAATAAACGACAGCAGTAATAGGTGGAAAACAGAATTCTCATACTTAGCATCCATCATAAATATACATATAATTAAGGATGAATTAGAAATTGTACAAGACAATATCGTATCAGCTAGAATAGGAATAATGAGTAGAAATATGTTAACGAAACAGGAAATAATTGATTATGAAATCGGTATAGAAAAGTTGAGGTTCCTCGAGTTAGCAGTAGCAATAAATAATAAAAATACTAAAGAATTACTATTTGTTATAAAAATTCCTCATGAAATTATAACGATTTTTAAATATATTGTAATGCCAATTCCAGATAGCAATCATTATCAAATTAATTTTAAACAAGAAAAAATTGTAAAACATAATAATAAAATATATACATACAATAATGAAATTAACGTTAAAGATTTTAAACAAAGTCGATTATGCTTTTATACAAATGAAACATGTACTAAAATACTAAACGAAAAGAACTCAATAATTGAAATAGAAACTGGAACCATATTGACTACTCAATCTAAATTAAAATGGAGTAATACTTGTGATGAAAGAAATCACGACTTAGAAGGAAATTACATATTTTTTTCAATAATTGCTCAGTAACTATAAACAATATAACCTTCAATAACAAATTTCCAGAATACCGTGCAAAAGTAATTATCCCAAATTCTATTCCTATGAATTTGACAAATCTTGACAAACAAATTACATGGCAAGAATTAAATGACTTTTACACTAATAACTTAAATAAAATTAAAGAAATAAAATATACAAAACAAAAACATATTGTATCTTATATAATAACAACATCAATTATTGTAATCGTCCTCATCTTTTTGTTTATATACTTATATTTTAAAAGAAATATCATTAACATTAAATTCAATAGAAAAAATAAATTCGCGGACGAATTTGAACTTAAGGGGGGAGGTGTTATGTCAAAACTCAAACCCCAAACTGCTGACTCAAATGTAAATAATGATAAGAACGATCTTAAGCTGAGAACTGCTGACTCAAATAATAAACAACAGATTGGATTTCGCTTTGAATGAAGTCAATCATAGCAATGTTTATATTAAAGAATTCATAGCAATGTTTATATTAAAGAATATTGAAAATTATGCCAAGTAAGATTTTCGGATCCATTGCATTGGCAAGATCAGCTTAAGATTGTATCAAAAACACTGGGTCAGCATAAATATATTATAAAAGAGTCTGAAAGAAAGGAATTAGAGTTAGAGTAGAATCGAATCGTGAACGCGTTACAAGCGAAACCTGCATTGTTATAAATAAAAAACCTGTGAAAATCAATAATACAAGCGTTTAAGTATAGAGCGCGGAAAGCTCTGGACAATTTTAATTTTTTTAAACTGTGTGAAATCGAAAACTTAAGTCACATCCTAAACAAAAAGATGTTGATCAATTTTACAACGCATCCATTGGTTTCTACATTTTATGTCGAAGTACGTTGTCAACGTGGGTGACCATTGACGATGGGGGAATTCCCTCATTTTGCTAACCAAGAAAGCACTTTTTTCATGGCGCTGCCGCTTAGGCGAGCTAGCAACTGCGTATTCTTTATAGGATTGTTTTGACAATTGGTCATTTGTATCTTTGATTTTTCGTATTTGTTGTTTTATTGAATCTGCGAATGGTGGCAAAGTAAAGTTGATTGTGAAAGTTAGATATTAAAATGTCTAGTTCCAGAAAATATTTAAGTGGGACCGAAAAACGAAAGAGAAAGAGGGAGACTGAAGAAAAAAATAAAAAACTACTTAAAATTAGTCAGTACTGAAAGAATGATGACTTTAATAATGAAAACTCGAGTGAACAGTGCTCAAAAAAGTTAAGAATTGGACCTTACTAAAAGTATACCAGAATTACCAGATGCAGCACCCAACACCAGTGTCTATCCAGATCCAGAACAACCACAATAAGGTACTAGCAAAAATCAAAGAGAATTATATTTTAGTGTGAACAATATTGTATCTTCGCCATATGTTACTGATAAGGATAATTTTAAAGAGCTAACTGATCAAGTGAAAAGGTTCGTGATTGAAAACGGACATTGTAAACCTAAGGGCCCTTTCTTAAAAGATCGTGACAATAGATCTTTCCTAGAAAAACATTATTATATTGTTTCCAAGTCTGGCGTGAAACTTGAACGTACATGGCTATCCTATTCTTTAATACTTCAGAATGCGTATTGTGAACCGTGTTGGTTATTCGCAAATCGGGCATCTAAAAAAATACAAAATGTTTGGATTGAGGGCTATGACGACTGGAAACATATTGTAGATGCCATAGAAAGACACCAGACATCGAAAATTCATCAGGATTCTAGTTTTACGTATCAACAGTTGCGGCTACATGGAACACTCGATGAAGAGCAAGAATCCATGATCAAAAAAGAAAAATCTTTTTGACGCCAAGTACTTTCTAGACTCCTTGATGTTACTCTGACACTTTCTACGTGTAATTTAGCCTTTCGTAGCCACAGAGAAAAAGCAGATAGCAGTGATCCAAGCTCCAAAGGGAACTTTTTGAGTATTGTTGAGTTATTAGGAAAATACGACCGGATTTTACAAGAATTGTTAAGTAAACCAAAGGGCCAGATAAAATACTTAAGTCCAAAAATATAAAATGAGATAATTTCTGTCCTGGTTCGAAAAGTAGAAAATGCACTCATAAATGAAATAAATGCCGCACCATTCTACTTTATCATATTCGATACAACTCAAGATATTTCAAAAATTGATCAACTGTGTGAACTTTACCGTTATTCTATGAGCGAAAAAGATGGTAATGGGATCCCAAAGGCACTTGTCATTAAAAAGACAGTTTTAGGATTTCACGAAGTTAAGGATCGAACTGCCTTAATAATGTCCAAGCAAATTATTAAATCCATAAATGACAAAAATATTCCTCTAAATAAGTGTCGAGGACAAGGACATGATGGTGCTAACACAATGAAAGGGACTTATGGTGGAGTTCAAAAACTCATAAAAGATGTCGAGCCAAATGCCGTATATGTTCACTGTGCTGCTCATAACTTAAATCTAGTACTCAATGACGCAGTGAGAGAGGTTATTGATATGCAAAATTTTTTGATACAGTTCAACAAATTTATAATTTTTTTGGGCATAGTATCAAACGATGGAATATTTTATCAAGTTTTATATTTAATAAAGAAAGTGAGTCTTCAACTTCAATAACATTAAAAACATTAAACCCTACTAGATGGGCAGGACGTTATGATGCTGTTTTTGCTTTAAAAGTTCGGTTTGGTGAAGTCCTAAAAGCGCTAACGAAAACAATTCTGTTAAATTGCAAATCAGATGAAAGAAATGAAGCTGTTTCACTCAAGAAGAAGATCGAAAACTACAATTTTATATAACATAAGGTTTCCCATTGCAAAATTCTACAAACTACCGATGCAGCCTCTAAAGCACTTCAGTCTAAATCCACCGATCTTTCAAATGCCTTAAAACGTTTGAAAATTTGTCTAGAAGAATTGGAAAGGTATCGACATGAATTTGGAAATTTAAAAATGGAAGCAAATAGTGTAGCGGAAAAATGGTCCATCACCCCTGAATTTTCTAAAACTCGTCAGAGAAAGGTAAAACGCCATTTTGACGAGCTTTGCGAAGATGAGCGTCTCCAAGATTCGGAAAGTTTGTTCAGATTGAACATATTTTATCGAGTATTGGACATCATTGTTAATCAACTGAAATCGCGTTTCCTTTCGATGAATGAAATTGTTTCAAATTTCAGTGTTTTGCAGCCTTCAATTTTACAACTTTTAAATGACACTGATCTATTAAAAAATGCTCTAGAATTTGTTGATATATATAAAAAAGACATATCTGAATCATTTGCCAGGGAAATTCTCAGTTTTCGGTCCACTTTTAGAGACGAAATAGAAAAGTCTTCTTGTATTAGAGACCTTGCTGATTTATTAATGATAAAGAATCATTTTATGTCCTGCAGCTTTCCTGAAGTATGCACTGCATTAATTTTATTTGTTACAATTCCTGTGACTACAGTTAGTGCTGAACGATCATTTTCAAAACTAAAATTAATAAAAACCTATTTAAGAAACTCTATGGGACAAGACAGGTTATGTAACTTGGCTATTCTGTCTATTGACAGGTCTATGGCCCGATCTTTAAACTTTGATGATGTCATAGACACTTTTGCGGAACAGAAAGCTCGAAGAAAAGATTTTTCTTAATAATTTTTCTTATTGAAATTATATTGTTATTTTTATTTCATTGTAAATGTATGCAGGTTTCTTCACGTAATTGTTCCTTCACCGAAAAGCCAGCGAATGGAAGATGAGTGTGAAGTCTCCAATCCGTATTGGGCTAGCGTGGGTACTATAGCCTATTCCCTCTCACCTAAGAGAGGAGGCCTATGCTCAGCAGTGGGACGTATAAAGGCTGGTGAATGTGAATGGCTATGTTTCCACCGGAGTCGGGTCGAATTGAGTTGTCCAATCAGAACTCTGGCATTCCGTTATAAAAGATACATAATTGGATAACTCAATTCGACTCAACTCCTGTGGAAACATAGCCATTGAATGTAAATGTATAAACCCATGCCCTTGAAAATAAAATTGTTATTAGTGTTGGATAACGACTTAAGTGGTTTATTGAAATTAAACTAAGTACAACGTGACGATTTTTACTGATAGGGCCCCATTAAAAGAATTTGCCACGGGCCCCAGATGGTATAGTTACGCCACTGCTCTGGATGGTTAGCGTAACATTTGTCCTTAAAAGCTCCCTACAAAAAATAAAAAAAAAGCTTCTCGGTAGCCAATTGACATTAGGATATGGATTGGTTATGCGATATCCGAAAACAGTGCCATAGCGCAACAACAAACAGCGATAACACTCCGTCCATCGACCAATCGAACGGATTTTGCAGAATTGTATGAGTGTTAGCAAAAATTTTAATTTTTTGCTCGTTTTGTTTACAAGCACAATGTAAACAGAAAGACAAAATAGAGAAAAACAAACATTTTTACGAACACCAATGCAATTCTCCAGAATTTTTTGAATACCGTTAGATCGGTCGTTTGTTCGGAGTGTTAGCGCTGTTTGTTGTTACGCTATGACAGTGCGAACAAAGTTGGCTGTGTGGCACGTAGCGCTCTCTAGTTGAAACTGAATGTCGTTGATGGTTGTTAACGCATATTCTGAGCAACAGCTGCATTGTCTTTTCGATTGAGCGTACTTGAGGAGCACGTACACGGTTGTTTCACAACGATACAGTTAAAAAACTCGTTTCACAAATTAATTCAAAAACTGCGCTTTTGGCATATTTGTCAGTTCAATTTTTTTTCTCGTAAATTTCTTACAATGTGAGTAGAAGCCTATCCACTTTGGGAATAAGTTTTTAATATTTCCCATTCAGTGTTTAACACATTGCTTGCGTCATATACCTTTTTATAGTAAAACGCGGGAGACGAATTTACTCGTTTTGTTGCGTTAAGCGGTAATGCGCGGGAAACTTGTAAAAACGGAGGTGTAAACGGTTGGCGGGTTGTGCGTTATCTATTGCCAGTGGTACCCGTTCTAACTACCTGCCGATAAAATGAGTTAAAGCTGGAACAAATAATAATAATAAAAATAGACAGCCATAATATTGAAATTATCTTATTACCGGATGTACCTAAAAATCGTAATAGAAAATTTTATTTTTGCATTTTCGTTCGTCTCTCCAGTAACTGCTTTATACTGCTTTCGTTCGGACGTCTTATGTGTTTGTTAGTTTTTTTTTTTTGGTTTTTGTTAGTTTGTGAGTTCGTTGTTGTTATCTACTTTCCCCGAAAATTAATCGAGACGAGAGTGACGTAGAAAATTTATGTGACTACGATTCTAGTGAAGGTGAAACTATTCCTATTCCTTCAACGTTTACTCGAAGAAGAATTTCCAGTTCATCATCTAGTTCTGATAGTTCTGATAGCGAAGAATGGTCATCGAGAGACAATCCACCAGTTTTGGAGCAGTTTCTAGGGCAGCCGGGAATAAATATCCAAAACGTTCCTGACAATGTCGTAGATACCGTGAATTTATTTATTGATGATAATTTATTTGCGTTCCTTGTGGAAGAGTCGAATAGATATTATCACCAAAACACGGACAAGTTCAAAACCTCTAAGAAATCCCTTAAGTGGAAAGATATCACCATTAAAGAAACGAAGAAGTTTTTGGGACTTATAATATTTATGGGACAGGTACGCAAGGATCGACGAGATGAGTATTGGAGTACTGAACCGTATACAGAAACACCGTTTTTTGCGAAAACGATGAGCAGAGACAGATTCCGTCAAATCTGGAGGGCCTGGCCCAGCCTGGCCCATTATTTCAATAATAATGAGAATGTGCAAGACAATTCTGATAGACTGTGCAAAGTCAGACCGCTACCATGGAGAGAAAGACTATTCTTTAGAGTTTACAATGCCGAAAAAATTATAAAATATGGGATTCTAGTGCGAATGATCTGCGAAAGTACCACTGGCTACATATGCAATTTTGAAGTTTATTGCGGTCAAGGAACCCGATTGATAGAAACCATGCATACATTGCTATCTCTGTATGCAGATTTGTGGAGTCATGTGTATATGGATAATTATTACAATAGTGTTGAAAACAGTGAGATAATATTAAAGAAAAAAATCAGTATTTGCGGCACCATACGAAAAAATAGAGACCTTCCTGATTGTCTGAAAACGGTTTCATTGAAAAATGTTGAAACAACTTTCAGAAGGAAAAAAAATATATTGCTGCAAGTTTGGCAATCAAAAAAACTGTAAATCTGATATCTACAATCACTCTGCAGAGATGAAGGAGAGTCAAAACACGGACAGAAAGACGAGACAAAAAATTATAAAGCCGAATGCTCTGATCGATTACAATCAATTCATGAAAGGCGTAGACCGGGCAGATCAGTACTTAGCATATTATTCACTTTTACGAAAAACTGTAAAATGAAATAAAAGAATGGCAATGTATCTGATCTATTGTGCCTTATTCAATTCGTTTGTATTGTATAATTCAGTTCATTCGACAAAAAAAAAAAAAATATCACAATTATTTTAAAGGAAATAGCGATTCACAGGGTAACACATGAAATTTCGATAGATGAACCAGCCGAATCAGTACCATCGACATCCAGGAGCAAAGTTTGCAAATTGGATCCACCAGGGAGACTGTCTATGGACATTAAGAAACATACATTGGAACCTTTAGTTGGAACCGGCAAAAATAAAAACGTTTTACGTCTTTGTCGTGTGTGTTCCGCTCATAAACTACGGAGTGAAACGCGGTATATGTGCAAGTTTTGCATTTACCCTTGCACAAAGGAAAGTGTTTCGAACGCTACCACACATTGAAAATTTTCTAAATACTCTTTAATTTTGGATGAATAAAATTATTTTGATTGTGAATAGTATTTTTTCTATGATTTGAAACAAAGTAGAATGTTTTTGTACATTAAAAATTATAATAAACATACTTTGCTAAATAAATAAATGGAGAAGTTTTTTTAAAGTAAAACACTGAAAGTTTCATTGAAAAATGTCAAATAGATCGTAAGATATGAATATTTTACAGAAAGTCTAATTTGGGCGCAAAAATTTAAAAAAACACCCGATTTGGGCCGCGAATTGGGTAGAAAATGACCCGACTACATAGTGTTAATACCCTAAATATTCTAAATTTTTAATGTGTCCCAACTTTGTTCAGCCATAAAGTGACCCATTTCATACATGTCAAACATAATACTAACTTTTTGCCACATCGGAATTGTCATCCAACCTCGACATAACCTAGAACTTCAATTCAAAACGTTAGGTGGCCCACCCTGTCTCTGCAATTTTTCCTATTGAAAAAATGTCTTATTGACACATCAATGCTTTAATGAACTAATCCTTTATATGGCTTAAAAGCACCATTGTACTGTACTAATAAAATCAGTACAACGAATTTAAACATGGGTAACTGAGCCTCAAGGACGAATACCGCGAAGTAGGTCTAAAATCAGCTATTGTGCCGCAAAATTTTCATGTTGTGTAGGAAGCAACAAAGGAAGTCTATGATTTGCAAAGCCCATATCTGCTCGAAGAAGTTTTTTGCATTTTAAGGATATATTTTGCAGATACCTCAACCAGATTCAAGGGCGTTTGTTTGCATGGAGAATGTTTAGAATAGTGATTAAACTAGCCTTGGCTTATAATTTAAGTTTTTTCATTATTAGGCCAGAAATATGAAGCGTAACTCTCGTATGTGCTAGTTGGTGTTAGTTATGGATGGTTTGATAAAGCGTGTATACTTTCCTCCTTTACAAGGGTTAGATCCTAATAGTTGGCTCTTTTTCGTTGGGCTCCTTCTCTAAAGTTAACATGAATGCACGGTTGATGTGCGTTAGAAATGAGGTGAGACAAATAAGAACAATCAGCATCTCCTGTACAAACTCTCAGGATGCAGTGTTTTTGGTGGCAAATGTGAATGATGCCTCTATATCTTACCAAACCAAAATTTTTGAATGTTTTCGATTTTCGGATTATATGCCTTAAATAACTAGAAAACATTTATGTTAATTATTAGAAACAATATTGGTGAATTGTTTTTAATTTTAAAGCAAAGATATACATTCCAACATGACATTGAAAAGTAAAACATTTTGCAGCTGTTTTTAGTGATTTGAGAAATTAATTTTCATCTTTTTGCCTATGATTGGACATTGTTGCGACCACTGCTGCTTCGCTATTTCTCTACATAGCAAGGTACGCAAGTTGACGTCATTCCTTGTTCATTTATCCCATCTTCACCTTTTCCTCTCACATGTCATGTTCCTTTTCACCTTGTTCCTCACAATATTCATCCCAGTATCCACTCCAAATAGTTGGTACACAATCCAATATATTTGAATTTCATATAATTCAAATATGCTGGATTCTACCAACAACAATCCCTGCCTTTAGTTACCCGACGTCAACATCGCGAGTGGCGACGGAGATACCTGATCTTTGTTCTAAATTAAAATTCATCAGGTGACTCTGGGCATAGTGGATCCGATTCAGGTTGTGGAACCCCGACTTCTGAGTTCGAATCCATCGTGGGTAGTAATCTTTTAACCTTTTGTCAGTTCCTCTTTTTCAGGGCAATTAATATCTTAATCCAATTGCCCTGGGGAAGTTGACCCTGACCGAAGGGTGAAAGGTTAACATCCGCGAGCCGGTGAAGGACAGTTGTCGACAGCGGGATGATGTACCGGTGACGACAGCGGGTTGGCGGTGATGGGGATTTGCTGGATGATGAGGCAGTTGCTGGATGGTGCTGATTGAGGGTGGTCGAGAAGTTTTTTTGTTCGGTAAGAGGAGAGTTGGTCGACAAGTTGGCGGTGTTACATATAGAATTCTGAAAATTGTTATTCTAAATTTTTAAGTGAATTTATGCGATTTTATTAACGTTGTGTTACCCCACGGCTCGGTATTTTCAATTTATATTTCACACGTTGTTTTACGGAAGATACAATTCATCGTGCGCCGGGAGAAATTAGTGAAATTGTTGGAATCGGTTTTTGGCTAGGAATCGTTACAAAAAAATAAAATTTTGGTTCTTTAAGGGCAAGACTTAAACAAGTGAATTTTGAAACGAAAATACCAAACAAAATCTCTGTGCCCAAGAGTACCATTTGAAAAATTGTGAAAGTGAAATATGAATTCGTTGCTTCCATTGGAAGCCAATTAAATTAAACATTTGAAAATAGTAGAGTTAGATAAAGGCGTGAAATGCTGAGAGGTGACAGTGAGAAAAATGTTTTTTTAAAGGATACTCCATAAAAAAAAAAAAAGGGAAAAAGGAAATATATGGTGATTATGTGACTTTGTAACAAAACCTATAAGAGACATTTTACATTAAATGAAAATCTTATCTGAATAAGCTTAAATTGAAAATCCAGCGAAAATCTACTCGGTACGATTAAACTTTTATTTTGAATTGCACTCATCGTGAAAGGCTTTCTCTGAACGAGGAATAGTTGGTCATCGTATGCGACGAGAAAATATGGAAAACATCATCAGAAAAATAAAAAAAATCAAAAAAATCGGAAAAATAGAATAGGCAATTTATTATACTTATTTTTATAACTGCACTTAATATATAGCATGCTGTGAACCGTACCCGATCGGGTTTGGTGGTGGTATTTTTATTGGTATATTATTTTTTTTAAATTTTTCTTTATTTTGTTCTTTCTTCCTTTTTTTTTTGGATTTAAATTTAAAAATTTTATTTAAGTTTCCTTTCTTTTCATTATATTTTTTTTCTTTTTCTTGTTTCGTTTCTTATTTTAATAAAAAAATGAAGTAGAGTAAAAAATTTTTTTTCATTTCTCCAAGCCATCTCTCCTTCGTCCTTATCCCTTATTCCCCTCCAATTTGTAATGTTGTGATTCTGAATTAGGTGGCCCAGCACGGGCAGTGATCTTCCCCGAACGACCCCGACCAGCTGAGCCTAGCCGGCCTCAGTATGCCACCTGGGGGAACATGAGATCACTGCCATATAAATATCTGCGACCGCGGCAGCGCGATTGCAACAACATTACATTGTAAATATTAATGATTTATAAGTATCTGTGCTACTTTTCCGTCGGAAGCCATTTAGAATTTTGGATATCGTGTTGTAGATCACACGATAAGGAGGCACGATTATTTGAACAGCTGATTAGGAGTAAAAAAAGATAAGTTTAAAACTTCGGACACTCACACACGCTCAAGAACCCTAGTAGGGTCTTTCTGTATGTTATACCTCTATAAACGGGCCATTTCGCTATTTTTTGTCTACAACGTCCGTAGAAAGCAGTGTCCTTGTTACCATAGTTGTCAGATTAACGTTAATTCAATTGCTCATGTTTAGATTGTAACTTTTGTTTAGTTGAATCGTCCCAAGAAGAAAATATGATGGATCATGTCTGGCTAACTGGGTGGATATGAAGCGGTATCTTTGAATGCAGTTTGTTAGAATAGAAGGAACTCAGTCCCGAAGCATATCGAAACTACTAACCAGCGCTCCCTCGTAGCACGGACTCCCAGGGCCTTTAGAAAAAAGAACAAATGTAGAGTTTGGATCAGTAACATTTAGTCTGTGGTCATTGGAAAACAAATGAACTGCAACGTTGAATGCAGAGGTTGGTGGTTCGCAATCTGTCTCTCCAGAAGGCGGCTTCTCTTTATTTGCAGGTGCTGTCCCTTGACGCCAAGCTATCTATTCTTAATTTTCAGCCACTTGAAGGGAGAAAGAAGCTTTCACATTGGTTTCTATGGTCATGGCTGCAGCAAAATCCTCATCAGTATATTTTTGTCTCTTTATTGGAACTATGCCACATTTTCCAAACCCCTTTACCGCAGTAGTTGGAGTAGCTGCAAGGGGAAATTCCTCTCCAAGAAGTTTCGACACCTGATACTGTGATACTCTATCATGATTGTTACGCAAGAATCTTTCAATCGCTTGCACACATTAACTGTTGAATTGTACCATGAAAGTAACGTCGGGTGGTCGCAACTTATTACTGCAGATGACCCTCCCCACCCCCCAAACAAATGAATGCAAACTACAGTTGTGTGGTTTTCTCTAGCCGTTTCAATTAAATCTAGATTTTTGAATGGGTATGAGCTAGTGTGGGTCGTCTTCGGATCTTCAAGCAAACTTCAAGAAATGGGAAAACCGTTGTGTATAAAATCTCACCATTCTGAAGGATGACAAACAAAACCTGTTCGAGAAAGAGTGCCATCTTGAAGTTCCACTTTCAATCGTTACCTAGGAAAGATGATAAAAGAAGGAATAAAAACTTTACAAATAAAACACAGACTTAAACAAATAAAACACAGACTTTATGCTGTTTGAAACCCTCAATAGTTTTGTAAACTATAATTGTTTTTCAATGAAAATATATTTTACTTTATGTCGGAACAAGTAGTCACCGACGTGACTACTTACCCTCTTCGCCGCCATGACATAAATGCCACACTACCGGCTAGACGAATCGAGAAACGTGTTACACAGACCATTTACAGATCGCTTTGTAGCGTAAATACACCTTTTTTAAGACGTCACCACAGTTGCCTGTATTATGAACGAAAATTTGGTTATAATAGTAATTAACTATATGTTTAATTAACAAACTTACCTTGCATCAGGACGTTGAAAAACACGAAAATATTCAATAACTTCTAAACAAGTGATCAGAACAGCTTCCACCTTCAACACATCTAAGATGGCAGACTAATGGAATAGTTGACGCGTAGGTTGCTGTGTAGCAGCACCATACAGTGCAGTAACAGCCAGTGGCCATTATGCCCGCAATAGACCACTTTCCCTACCCTTCCTCTACGATTTTTGACCGTTTATTCTGTTTAACAAAGTATTATTAATAAAATAGAACCGTTTATAATTTGGAAACGACTTTGACTTTTGCTTTCACCTTTTGAGAGTATATATTTTAATAGTTCTAAAATCGATTTATGAACAAAAAATTCTTCTACACATATTATCCCGCTTAAGGGGTAACACCACTGGGATAACACGTTTTTTTTTACAAAATCGATTTTTTTAGGCTTAAAAAATACTTTGAACCTTTTAGAATATGGGGAAAAATATTTCATACCTCAATGTATTTTTTTTTACTTGTAATTTCGAGCTCTTCCCCAAGCGCGTCGGACTGCTCCGAAACGACACCTACGTCAGATGAATACCTGCTGGGAAGGTACAGCCTAATGTCCTACCTTTTGATTTCTATCTTCACAAATACACTAACAGATGTCATTATAAAGCATCAATAGTACGTTAGCGTAGAGTCAACACGTGTACAAAAAGGACATAATTTCGGCGCATGAAATCACGATTTTTGTATGTAGTGCTGATTTTTAACAGTTTATTTGTAATCTCAGAGTGCTTATAAGTTACAATGAGTAATGCAAAAGTGTATTAGGGCAAGAAAAGTACGAAAAAATCGTATCCAACGCGGCGTCGGAGCAACGCGTCATCGAGACGACCGTTGAATAGATATGAGACTGAGAGTGATTCGAAAGGAGTCAGTGCTTCTGCGATAAAATTAAAAGTTAGTGATGAAGATTTTGATATTAATTATGAATTAAGCCATAAAATTAAAGGAATAAAGTAAATTAACTGCCAAATTAATTGATCAATTAACAATTTATTATGGCCTGGCTATACGTCGGAATCCGGATTCCTTAGAAAATATGAAAAACGAAATCTGGACAACCTTACTTCATAAGTTGTCAACCGACGAAACTCCGCAGTACGAGAAGTGCTCAAAGTCTTGGTGTAACTGGGAGAAGGCGCAAGCAGCTAATAATGGACACCTTCCATCATAAGCCGCCGCTTCCTGAGGATGTTTTTGATGCCATCAAACCGATTTATGAAGAGTTGAGCCGAGACGAGTTGTTAAACCGTCTAAACCTACACGAAAAATAGCAACGAAAGTTTTAATGTTACTGTTTGGAATTTGGCTCCGAAATCTTATTCAAGCGGCAAAAAAGTCTTGAACATTGCCACTGATATTGCTGTGTGTAATTTCAACGATGGTCTGAGTAATATTTTACAAATTATGAAAGTTTTGGAGATTGATGTTGGCGTCCAATCATATAATTTTTGTCTTGAAGCCGATGCTAAACGGATTAAGCACGTTGTGCGGTCTTTGACAGATGCGGCAAAAGAAGCACGCTCTAATACAAAATCATCGAGAAAAGAGAATGAGGAAGAAAATTTAAATATAGAAGGGCAGCTGTATGGTCCTGGGATAGCAGATTAATGGTCAAAAAATTTAAACTGTCGAATTTTACATTTTTTCATGTCTATAATGCATTTCAAAACTTTAAATGGGTTTTTCGCGAAATACGATTTTTCAAAACGGCGCGCAGCATAACTCCAACAATTTTCATTCTTTTCATTCGAATTTGTTACAATATCTTGAAAATAAGATTTTGAAGAGAAATACGTAGAGGATTTTCGATAAGTTAATTTTATCATTATTTATTATGTTGTGTGTGATTATATTTTTTTGTTGAAAATTTAACGATTTAATTCAAATACTCGCCAATCACACAAAAATCAATACTTTTAAAATCCCCTACGTATTTCTCTAGCTATAAGCATGTAAAATAAGTTATTTTTGTTTTTTTTATAGATAGATCCAAATTTGAAGCAGCTACACTGCGTGCCGCAGAGCGCCTCAAATTCTACGTGCCTCAAGAAAATGGCTGTGATGCCGTCATTTTTGAATATTTTTTTATAATAATTTTCTATTTTGTTACTTAAATATACGCTAAATAACTTCCTACATTATTATAATTTTATTACCTTTCTTTCCACCCAAAAAAATGACAAAAAACACGTTTTTTTAGGCTGTTACAGTGTTGTTCCCCTTAAGTAATTCTCAAGAGAAATATGTCAGGATCCCCTTCGTCAAACAGATTAGGTACGAAGCAATGTCGTTGACAACAGCTTGTTTAAATAGAAGGAACTAAGTCCCGAATCATATCATAAACATTAACCAGCGTAAAAGAAATACGAAATCCAAAGTGATTCTACTGATGTTTGTGTATGAATGCATTGATGTTTGTCAGGAAAACTAGTTGGAGACAGGACATCAAGGCGAAGGACATCGTCACTAACATACATTAAGCCACATTATTCGTCGTACGGCATATTAAAACATAATAGATAAGAAAAATAATCCATTTATTAAAAAAATTTACATAAACTTTAGATTAAGACAAACATAGCAACAAGAAAATTCAAATCAAACAATTATTCATTTAAATCTTTTCAAAGATTTGGAAATATCAATTGATTATTTCTAAAAATTAAAATTTTCATGTGACAAAAGTCATCGTGCGATTACTTTTACTTAAGGATATTTATTCACAGTAAGACGTCAGTACCTGGTTGGGCCTCCTTTAGCATCAAGCACCGCTTGCATACGCAATGGCATGGATTCGACAAGTTTCTGGGTAATATTTTGAGGAATACTATTCCATTCATCTTGCAAAGCCTTCTTTAGAGAAGACTTTGAAGAAATGTGATGTTTATGCAAGTGTTTTTCATGGTAGTTCCACAATGTGCTCGATAGGGTTAACGTCTGGGCTCTGCAGTGGAGAATGCAATTGGCTAGGCGTATTATATAGTAGCCACTCACGTACAACACGAGCTGTATGCTTGGGGTCGTTATCTTGTTGGAAAATATTTTTGGGACCTAAATTCATTTTACTTACAGATTAGCGTAGGTTGTTTTTTAAAATATTTAAGTATACATGCTGGTCCATTCTCCCATCAATAAAAACCAGATTTCCGACTCCTGACCAACTCATGCACCCCCAAACAAGTACGTTACCGCCACCATGTTTCACGGTGCTCCGCAAGTTTTTAGCATCTAGCACAGTGCCTTTCTTCCGCCAAACTTTTGCTGGACCATCGTGACCAAATATGTTAAACTTGCTTTCTTCTGAAAAAAAAAACTCGTTTCCAGAATGAAAGGTCGTCATTTTTGTGAAGGAGAGCAAATTCTGTTCTTTTAAGCTTATTAGCTTCACTAATAAATGGTTTCTTTCTTGAAATTCTCGAAGAATACCCGTTTCTTCTCAAAGTTCTCTGTACTGTGCTAGCACTTATCTCTACATTGAACTTTTCTCACAACTCTTCTTTTATTTTCACACCATTAGCTCTAGGATTTTTGTGCACTGCACTCACTATTATCCTTTCGCTTCTTTGAGATAGCTTACGCAGACGACCTTGCCTTTTCTTGTATTCCACTGTTCCGTTTTTTTTTATAATTTTCTATGATGTGTTGAATTGTTGATTTCGATTTCTTGGTGATTTCTGCTATTTCACTTAAAGATTTCTTTTCAGAACCCACAAATTCACAACTTCTCTAAAATCACATGATGTCTCCTTTCGTTTATTTTTTATTGTTGACATAGTGCAACTAAACTTGAAACTACTTGTCAGTATTTTATTGCGATTACTGCATTGAGACTGAACCAATTTCCATGCAGTACACCCCTAATGTTGGGTACGGAGAACGATTAAAATAGCCGCACGATGATTTTTGTCGCCGGTGATAAACGGTGTTCTAGTCTTTTCTTGCTATTATGAGGAAAAAATTTCAGGTAGAAATTGTAATCAAGTATGTTAGTAACACTTGTATTAAAATAAATAAGATATGTTAAAACGAGAATGATCTGAAAGTTCATCAATTGTTTATGCTTGAAAATGTCATCGTATGATAAATTATGTCGCCTAGTGTACGTCATTGATTTAGCTTTAAGCTCTTTATCTTGCAAAGCTCGCCTTATTTGTTACACTCGGAATTCGTAGCTCTGCCTTCGTGATGCTCTTCTAGAGTGCGAGCGCTTTTAAAAAGTCAAGCTAACTTCAATGTAATGGCTCAATGGTTCTACGAAATCCGTATGCACAAATTTTGCTTTGTCACTTAGTAAACACTGAACAGCAATGCCACTTTCCGGAGGCATTTTATCGAGAGAGAGAGATTGAGCAAGCGACCGAAGATTTAGAGCTGAGTTGCGCTTTTACTGTAAGTGTTTTTTAAGTGTTATTGTTGTTTATCAAAATAATGAGAATGGAATGAGAAAATATTAAGCAACAAAAATAAGATTCTACTTCTTTTTCCATTAGATCAAAAGCTTGTTTAAAGCTTAGCGTGGGGGCATAAAACAGCAAGAACGCTGCACAAAACAGCGAGACTGAAGCCGCCCGGTAGCAAAAGAAATAGAGACTGCAATACTAGACTTAACGATGTATTGCATTTAACCAAACTGTTTTAATAACGTTATGCTTTGTTAAAAGAAAAAATTGGCAATTCCAGGATGAAGTTGGAATTGGAATTTCCTGTTTAAATGAAATTCTATTAATTTTGGTGGATGCTCGTTACATGAGGAGCTTTTTAAGTGTTTTCGCGTTTTTCAACAGGATTAATCCTGCGACTTAAGTCACAATTGAGGTATGGGAAAGTTTTCAGTAGCTGGAAACATCCAATGTGTAGGCCTGTGAACACGGGCTTAAAGGTTGTTTAACGTTCTTTCTCTGCATCCAATAAAAAAATAGTAAAAGGAACTTTAAGATCGCAAAGTATTCCTTTCATATTTACGAACAACTTCATAGCTTACAGAGGCTATGCAAGCTTGCTTGTGGAAAATTATCCTAATCCATCAGCAAACTATTCCACTTTTTGATTCAAATGATTGACTGCAAGAATAAAACTCGTAAAAACTTATAACTAGAGGGAATATTTAGTTTTTCTGTTTCAAATATATCATAATAAGATACCTCTCACTCTGTTGCGTATTTTTCTAAAAAAAAATCGATATGCCGAAGGCAATTCCAGCACAAAAATTTTATTTCATTGTAGCCTATCAAAACAAAATCATATTCTCTGTGTCGAGAAGACACCGTATCCTCCCTATATTTGTTAACAAGGGATAATCTGTAAAGTACGTTGACTCATAAATAATTTTTCATCAATAAATTGTCAAGAGACCATTAAATTTCAACAGCTTCATATCGATAGGATACCTGCGATGAGTACAGGATAACAACAATAAACAGAAGAACTCTACAAAAACATCTGAATCCTTGGGTAACTCATCCTGTAGGGAAATCTTTTGACTGATGATGGGTAAATTAAAGTATTTCATAATGCCTGTCGTCTTAGCTTTGTATTTCATTAGGGGCGAAAAACAACACTTCCATTTTTAGCATAGTAGAATGATTAATACTCGTTGCTATGTGCCTGCATTCAATCCACGCATATAGATGCTGTATGTATTTATGTATAATTCCCACCCTTTAAATTACCAAACTCCAACTCAAATACCCTAATTTCACCCCAATATAAATATTTTTACATAGGAACGTCATATAATGTAGCATATGAAGGCTGTGTATTGGTTTTGTATGTTAAATGCCAAGGGGACATCATTTTCCTGGCATTTATCCAAGAACGTGAAAGGGCGTTCTTCTTTCTATCGTGTACGTCGGGAAACGAGAGTATGAAGAATGATTATACATAAGGGTGAAGTATGGGTGTGGCATGAACCAGGATCGTGCTTTCTATTTCAGGAGCTCAATCGGTTCATATGTTGGGAGTGAAGTTTTATCTGATGAGAAGTACACTAAATATTTATATTTGAATAGGGAGTATGTACTTGGATTCGTTATGCATTATTAAAGATGAAGTACCCTGTCATTATAATGTGCCGTCCGACAGGAATAACATCCTGCATAAATGTAGTGTAACCGGTTATTGATTTTTATTCCTCTCTGTGACATATTGTTTATTTGCAATATACGTATGCATGCACGGAACCATTTTATTTTTAAGGGATATCATTTACACAATTCATTGTTGATCATAGTATCAAATTTCTAAGCGTGGAATATTTTTCTCAGGCGCCATCATTTTTTAAAACGAAACAAGTTTCAGAGTAAGTCCTCACGGAGTAGACCTGATAAACTTTAAAATATCAAAAGAAAATGCCTGCCTTGAGCTCATTGTAATAGTTTTAAATGATCCTTTTAGTCTTTCAGATTTAACTAATTTCTGTTGGGATAACGTATGACTCGCCTGCGTTTTGCGCCAAAACAGATAATCGTGACTGCAGGCAAGGATCAAGGCAAATTATAACTAAATTTGGGGATTGGTGTTTCCGATGATGTATTCCTACCATTTGAGGAAGTACCAGAAATTCACCTTTTTCCTTCCGTTTTGGTCTTCCAACTTTCTGTTTCCCCGCTCGAATGCGTGTTCTCCACTCTTTTCGAAACTCATTCAGCATGGGAGAGTTGTCTATACTGTTCATTCTGTAGTAATTTGAGAGGCTTTTCTTTTTTGGCCACAAGAATTTGAGATCATTCATCCACCAGTACTTCAAGAAAAACGTATAGCTCAGTTTAACTTTCCTTCCTATAACATCCAGCATTTTGTCACATGTCACTCTAGGTTTATCTGAGAAGATACTCAATCGGATGATTTCTAGAATATTCTTGACAATTGGGGAACGTTGCGAACAACATCTGTTGCCGAAGAAAAAATCGAATCGAATTATGGCCATGATAATTTGCGAATTTGTGGCCAAGAGTTCGGCTAATGTCATCCGCCATGCACTCTACAGTCCAGACATGGCCCCTTGTGACTTTTTTCTACTTCCCGAAGTCAAGTTGCGTGGAACGCGTTTGAGACCATAGATACCATAAAAGAGAGTTCGTGCTGAAGGCCATTCCTATGACGGCCTATAAAAATGGATGGAAAATTGGATCAAACGTTGGCACTCATGTATTGCCGCAGTTGAGGAAAATTTTGAAGGGTATGAAAGAAACTTGGAAAGTGTATACTAAAGAAATTAATTCGTTATCCACTGTTGGCCTCTGGCATTAAGGTTGCCTCCTATAAATATATTCTTTGTATGGTCTATTGAATTAGCTTAACCAGTTCTGTTTTGAGTTCTTTTGGCTTTATCAGGTGGTGTATAAACGGACACTACAATTAGATTGGTTTTTAGGTTCTTTAGTGTATGAATTACCACCACTTCTAGGAAACAGTCTATTTGAATCTGCCAAAGCTTAATTTCTTTCCTACGAGAATGGCGATCCCACTCCCATGCTGTTATCCCTGTGTGAGGTGCTACGATGTACTTTTAGGAAATTTTTTTATTATAATTGCAAGAATTTTTTGTAAAAGCTAGGCGGGGATATATTTTCTTATTTAAATAAAATGCTACACTGTTCTGGTGTTTGCCAAGGCTCTTTATACTTAATTGTAGATAATCAACCATTCTCAGGTGTCTTTGTTTTATCTTACCACATTGCTGATACCTCCCTTAAAGCGTTAGAGTAATTTCCTTTTTTGGTGTGACATTTACTAACGTTGTTCCCCCATTCTTGGAGTGTTTCAATCGTAAGAATCGTGTTTGCATTGTTTTAACTGGCGTTATCTTGTTTTGCAGACTTTTGTCTAGCTCCGAAGTCCTGCGATAAATTGATGCAGGGAGGGGACTGGAGGGGAAAATGTTTTTGATAGTATCTTGCGGAAGTTTTGAACGGCTGGTGCTAGGGTAGCTGCAACATATGCGTAATTTTAGTTCGATATATTTCCTGGATGGCCCTAATTGTGTTCCTAAGATTATTTCTGCTCCTATTTTGGAGATGGGGGAAATTAATCTCACCAATTACCTCCAGCATTTACCTCTTCTACCTCGAGTTGATAAGAGACCCCCTTGAAACATATGTGGTCTGTTGCCTGGTGATCCTCTCCTTTGCAAAGCAGACAATGATGCAGATCTTTGCATGACTCAAGCCATATTTTTGACAGGTTTTATTCCTGTCATTGCAGTAGCGGGTTAAATATTCTGACCTGCCGCAGTACAAGCGCTGACGCGGTGTAAACTTAAAACATTCTATTTTTCTGATGAAGTGCATAATCTTCGCCGTATCTGGTATTCTGTTCTCTGAGATATTAATTTTTAATGAATGGGTTGGCACAAACTTAATTAGACCATTGCGTTCTCTAGTTTTAAACCTTTGTACATCTAGTTTCTTGGTATTCTTGAGCTGCGTTCCCACTTTGTTGCACGATTTGGCTATCCGGATAATCCCTTCAATTGTGAATTCTCTGGCAATGTCCAGAATTCCACGAAATACTTTTTCAAATTTTTAACTTTGTTTTTCAACGGCGTCATTTGCCTCAATTACAGAGTCGCAAAAGACTTTTAACATCATGTACTCGGACTGTTTTACGTCGTTGATGCCTTCTAGTGCAAAGTTTTTGATCAATAGAAATAACTTCTTTGCTCAGAGCTTCTCTCTCTCATTGTTCTGGTTAATTTCATCCTTTTTCATCCAAAACTTTTCCCACCGAGTCACCGAATCTGTTTTGCTTGCTTAACTTTGAGTTTGCGACTGGAAATTTATCATCCCTTAGAAGAAAATTTTTCCTTTCGCCTTTGCTTGGTGTTTTTCTGTTAGGTACTACCAGTTTTCTTTTGTTTTGTGTCTTTTATGCGTCCGTTTGGTGAGCACCACCTGATCCATTGGCCCTAGCTTCAACGGCTGCTCCATATCCTTTCTCCCTCATTCACTTAAACTGTACCAAATACAACAATAAGAAAAATCTGGGTATTTATGGTTTAACACCTAATGTATAAGCTCTAACAAGAACTCACTTGAATATGTTCACTTGTTTGTATTATTGTAAAATGGCACTAAGTTAGAGAAAACTATCACAATGTTTTCTAGTATCCATTGTTGCTGAACAGAAACTCGTCCTAATAATGTATCCAAAGCCACAAATTTAATGAAAAATATATGCCGTTTTGTATTATATTTTATAATTAAAAGTTCTTACTCTTATATGAGTCAATATACTATACCTTAGTGATACAACTGTTATTGCTCATTTATTTTATTGTTATTGAGTTATTGCTCATGGCCGCCGAGTTTTCAAAGCCTCTTTTAAAGCCTCCTTGTATTGTGTATCAGCTAAGGATATTCTGGTCTCTTCGCTTTCGTTTGCATTTTCCAATGCAACGGGACTAATAACAACTCTCCTTAAAATAATAAATGTCATTATAATAGTATTTTCAATAACTTTCAATCTACAATGAAGGTGCTTTCGAGTAAAATACAGAGGAATCCGAAGTATTGGGTATGGGAATAAGTTCCCGCCGTTTTTAGTATATTGCAACATTATAAATACAATCACTTCATTCAAAGTATGCACCATTTGAAGCTATGACCTACGCTCATCTTTCTACTAGTAGATGGATTCCTCGGGTGAAAAAATTCCCATCCTTAGATTCAATCTTGTCATCGAGCCATTTTTTTATGTCATCATAAGAAGTAAATCGTTCCCCAGTGAGGGCCGATTGCATGGAGACGAACAAATGGGGAATGGGAAGACAAATATCTGAGGAATACAGTGGGTGGGGCAATTTCCCAATTCACACATTCCAATTATTTTCTGACCGGCTTGGCTACATGTGTCCTTGCATTGTCATGCAGCAAAATCAGCTTGCCATGTCTGTCATTCCATTCAGGTTGGTTTTCTTTCAAAGCCCGATTCAGAGCCCAATGATTGTTTCAGATGGTTACAGGAGTTCGTAAAAGATGACGCCACTGCGGTCGCATCACATGCACAAGCTTACCTTGGGAGCGTGAATATTTCGTTTTGGCATCGATGGATCTGGTTTGTCTGGCATTACCGCTTTACGTTGTCTTATTACATTCGTTTTCAATCTCCTGTCACGATTCGATGCATAAAACCCTTTCTTTTTTTTGACGTTGAAGAAGCATCTCTCACGTCACCAAAAGCCGTTCGATATCCTTCTCTCTCAATTTAATGCGGTACCCAAGTTCTTGGATCATTTTCATCAGTTCACCAAGCTTTGGATCGTTCCCATGGCGGTCAAGCGTTTACCGATTGTAGATCTGTCAACATTTAACTCCTGCGACAATTCTTCTACGCTCCAACTTGAATTATCATCCAAAAATTTCCATAATTGAAATCATCAAACTTTTTCAGTGGTCCTTCTTGATCTTTTTCGGTCCAATCACTATTCAATCACGCCGAAACTAATATCTGCAAGTGGCCTCAGATGGAGCATGATCGGCGAAAACATCGATCATTATACGATAAGTTTCCGCAGCACTTTTCTTGAGAATGCAATAATGAACTTACACTTCCCGCAAAAGCAGCTTTTTCGGTATGAAATTCGAGATTTTCAAGACGAGAAAGAAAACGGTGTTCATGCTTTGAAGGAATGTCGACTACTGCGTTTGTCAGCCTACCGATACAAGTTCCAATTCCAAGATCATTATCACAGCAGACACTAAAATATTATCTGTAAGGACATCTGTCTACCAACTGTCTACCAGTTGTACGAGACACTTTCAGACATCTCCAAAGTTATAGATTTGCATACGGTTGCCGTCATACGTATTATCAGTCTATACTTTTTTGAAAATGATGACTGGAACACTGTCAATGGAAACCCAGCACACTATACACAGGTCATCATTGACTACCTCATTTTTTCATAACTATGAAGAAAATATATTTCTTATTTATAAAAGATTTTTCGAGACGACAAAATAAAAGGCTAGTATCAAAAATAATGACACATTTTCGTACCCTTACCTTAGGTGGCATCATTTCTTGATTTCCTTTGACCTATTCGTTAGTGACTATTTAATATACATATATCTCAAGGCGCGAATATAGTTACATAACTTGCATGCACACAACCAATTTGTATAAAAATCATTTAAGTACAGATTAAAAGATTGTTGAATGAACTGGAAGCCAACTTTCGAGAACTTCAGTCCTGTATAATATAAAACGGCTTTCATCAATTAGCGGGGTTATCTCCAATTTCGCATTGTAAAAAAGTGATGCCATTGGAACATAATTCTCTGGATACCATTATTTTCAAGCTATTTTAGAGCTACCTTGCTAACAAAAACAAATTTTTCATTTCTACCACACCATTTGTACAGGGGATGGACAAAAAAGTTAACAACACATACAAACACAATATTTATTAATTAATAAGACTTTAGGCCATCAAAAAGAAGGAGCATGTGGAGCTACTCCATTTAATATGACTCAAGTCTGTGTTTAGTTGCTTTATACTGTTTCGTTACAAATTTTTCAATCTTGGTCTCCCTCTGCCAGCTAACTTTAGGTTTCACCCAATATTACTTTTAATCGATGATTTTTATCGTGTTTTTGTATGCTTTCATTACAATTTTCATGTTACCATTATAGAATTCTCGCTAACCATGCTAGCCACTGAATGGAAATGAGTATAAAGCCTAGAGCATAAAATTTTCTTCTAATTAAACTGTCTCAATCGTATCATTATTCCCACGCTAAATCAGCAAAATCAAGCTCTTTCACTGATGCTGGATTGCACCAATCGGAAAACTTTTTTGACAAATTAAATTTAGTGAAAATTCTTTTTATAATATTCAGTTTTATACTAACTTTTATACTATCTAAAAACTATCACTTCTGTTCACAAATAATCTTTTACTTCATGTAATAAACAAAAAGCCTCTTTAACTTGTGTCAAGTTTTATAGTAACTAAAAGTATAGCACACTTCACTTGACTACACAGAACTGAACAAAATTTAGAAGGAAACATAACGGAACAACACTGAAAATTTAACAAAAACGAGATAATCGTGTAAATAATTTGTTTTGTTGTATTTGTATTGTAATTGTATTTTTAAAATTTTATTCCCCCAGACAACTAACAGTCTTCAAAAAATTCTATGTATAACTTGACTTGTTTGAATCGGCTTTCAGCAGGTGCTGCCGTACTCGAAAACGATTCGGCGCTTCAATATGTATCAATAAATTTATATGAAATCATAAATTATATAATTATATCTTTTTTAGTTTTATCCTCTATAAAATATAGTCTTTATCAAATTATACCTTTTTTAGTTTTCAGCTACTTGAAACCGAATTTTATTTATAAGTGCCCTGCGAAGACTTTTTCATTTAACTTAAAATACAAATGTTGTACTGGAAGCTAAATTTTAAGCATGTTAAGATTTCTGTGGAACGTAATGCGAAGTGTACGGCCCGAAAATTTATTTCAGTGTTTTATCAAATTCGAATTAATTCTCTCGACAATAAGGTAAAACCAATTGAAAATCCTTGTAATTACACCAATTAAAAGTGCACGCAAAGAGAAAATTCAATGAGAATATTAAAAATTTTAATATTAAAATTGAAAATAAAATGCATTCACTGTACATACATTCATACAAATCAATTCTTTTTAAAATGGTCAAATTAGTTTTGAATTTTTTATTTCTAGCCCCTAAAAATTCAGGATACTCATTCAAACCCATTAATCACAAACAGATCGATTAACTTCGAAACATGTGTTGCCTTTCACAAGCAGTGATTTTGCATGAAACCGTATCCAATCTCAAATTTAAATTAAATTTGAATAATCCCGTAAATTATTTTTCAAACCATACACAGAACATAAAAGGGTCTGTCAGCGATCTTCTTATTTCCATATAGAGGATTTCAACTTCGTTTAAGCGCTCCTCTTGTATTTTCCTTTTTTATGGTCGACATTATGCTGCAGTTAAAAACAACGAGGGACTTTTTAATTAGTCAAAGCGAAAAATTAATATTAACAGTAAAGGAAAATCGCTCGCAAAATATTCAAACCGTATGTTGTAATTAATTATTACCGATTTTATAGACTTTTTTTTTGAATGATGTATTCACTGTCATGTCGTTTTAAAGGCTGACCCCTTATAATGCTCATCCGCATCCTTTGTCGGATCATGAATGAAAATTTACTTGTCACACTAGTGTGAACAATTCTACTTCACTACTCAGTTATTGCTTTGTAAGCTGTCACAGCCGATTAGAATCCTTCGGGCTCGGCAAAGAATCAGTTTTTGCAATTAACGGATAAGTAAAGGAGCAAATAATGACGCAAATATTCAATGTGGTGTGACAGTCGAAAACAGGGACTTTTATTTAAATCTGGATAAAATACCATCGAGAGGGGTGAGCGTCAGTTGGTCTGAGCGTTGCTGGTGAAAATCAGCTTGAATGAAAATATATTATGAGAATTCTTTCACTTGTTTTTGTTGATACAGGACTCAAATCTGACAAAGATATTGTGAAGACAGTGGATTGTTTGGATTCTTTCAAATTGGTCGATAATTGTTAGATAATGTGGGAGCAGGGTAAATATTTGTATTTACGATTAAACATAGCAATATGTAGGGTAATATGTGTTGATTGTTCTTTCGTTAGACGTCAGTTTTAGAAGGAAATTTTGTTGCGTTCAGAAGTGATTTATTTGAAATATTAAATCTTTACGTAGATAAAACGTAAACAACCGAAACCGTAAACGACCTAAATAAAACTATCATCGATCTTTTCATTTATTAAAAAGGCTTATTTTTTAAATAGGCTTTGTTGGTTCCAAATCGAAGTTTCAATTAAGGATATTTATTATGTATGTAAACAACTGTAGAGCGAAACGATTCATTTCAAAATGGCGGCTGTGCAGCATTTTTTCGATGACGTCTTCGTCTTTTCAAGGCTCTTGGTCGGAAAAACAGCACGTGTAATTTTTTAATTCCAACTATCGAATTCGTTTTTTATTTTCAATTTTACGCATTTACTGCTAAAGAAGTAAGTATGTTTTTCGGTATTTTAAATTTTGGGCAAACGGCGCACTTGAAAATTCGAAAAGACTGAAAATTTGCTTGAAAAATCATCCGATAATTGTTAATAATAAATTAACTGTGCAATTAAAAAAAATCTTACGCACTTCTATAAACAAAATATTTTCGAGATATTTTAAAAATTTCAAGAAAATCGGTAGAAAATTTTCTGAATTATGTTTGCTTATGGCCAGCTAAAAAAATACAGTTTTGAGATAAACGCGTTTGAAATTTTGAGTACTGAAAAATCGATACGTCGATTGTCTTTATTATGTACAAAATTGCAGAAAACCCGTCATTTTACACACAAACTGCGATATCCATAGCCACATCCAAGACTGTTTTACCACTTGAAATGGATTTCGGGTCCAAGGCCCACAAATTCGAGTGGAAGCTCTCGGTTCTTTTTTGTGTGTTACCGCCGATACATCGAACTAGATGATTTTCTCTCGACAGTTCTTCATAGGCTGGTTTTATAGTTTTATCATTCATATCTTCCAATTGTTTCGGTATTTTTGCCAATTTTTTTTTGTCATCTGATGCTTCTTACTTATGGCGATTTAATGGTCTTTTTCGAGAAGCTTTTGGTCTCTTGCTGTTTCCGCATACCTTTTTTCCTCCTTTCTATCCACTGTACACCACTTTGTCGCTCATTGTCAAAAATTAATTAACAATTACACAGGTGAAACTGGCCTACAAAATAAGCATGTATCACTACAAACGCGAGTAGCATCCATCGCAAATGCTTGGCTGTGCCAAATTGACTGAAAAGACGTTAAGCATGTTTAAAATTATCGGGAATAGTCTATAAAAATGAAAAGTGGTTTCAATAACATCTGCCTTATACCTGCTCCGATCCTCAAACGTTGCTTTTCTCCTGCGGTCACAAAGGCACACCAGGAAGCCTTGTATTAAAATTCAAAAACATCATTTTTGAGGTTTTAAGGGACAATTTAAAACAAAAAAAAATTTGATTTTAAGAAAATTAGGCTACTCTATGCCTAACGCCTTAATGCATGCCTCTTCTTTGCACAGTGTATGTCTTTAATTTCTTGGTCCCTTCACACCTTCTCGAAAAGCCTCCTCTTCTCCTCTGAAAGCCTCCTCTTCCCAACAACTGTCTTCCTCCTGTCAATTACTAGCAAAATTATCACGACTTTTATGTAACATATTTCCGAAAATCATACCGATATTAATTACGCAATTCTGTTGTTTCAGTTCATAAGTCAGGCTATATACTTTGCGGAATATCCACTTTTTACATGCAGAATCTACTAAGCAATCAGTGGTCCACAATGAGAGGATGCCAACCATAGGTTGCAACCGGACGTCCTGAAAGCACGCGATAATGACAGATAATAGCGCTTTATACAAAAGCTATTAAAGTTAGTTCTGCTACCCTAGGTAGCTGTTAAGACCCTACAATATTTGGGGATCTCCTAATATATATATACCTAGTTCAAATCCCTCAAAATGTTGACAAAATTATCAAATTTTCTGATTCTTGTTGACTCGAATTCCTCAATACTTGCCTTACACAACGAAAACTCGTATCCAATCTTACGAAATATGAATCTTTCATAATCAGTGGGGAAAAATGTCTCAAACGAAGAGGGAAAAAAACAGATTTAAACTGAAAATTGAGTACATCCCTAAAGCCACACGCACCAAGTTCTATATTGAAATTGACTCCGCCTACATACCCAAGAAGTTGTGACTTGTTCTAGATCTCACATGGCATGCTCCTTGTGCTCCCTTTTATGCAATCAAAAGCATTTTTTCCAGCTAAAGGTGTTGAAAGTTCCAGCTTTTCTCTTCTCTCAAAAAAGATTATAATGTACGTTCTACTGATTTTGACATCCTCCTTGACGGTTTTTCCTCCTAGTTGTTCACAGACATATGAATTTCCTTCATTTGATCAACTCATTCATTAGAATGCAAAAACCTATACCGATGTCAGGCATGCACCACGAATACTTGCCATACATATTTGCGAGCTAATACTACAGACATATTTGCGAGCATACTTCAGTAAAATTTCCTTGACTGCCTAGTGTTGCACGCTTTAGTGTAGAGATGAAGCACTCTTCCCCAATGTATGTAACCATACTCTGTAACATGCATCCACTTTTTGAACCATTTGTTTATCATTGTGACATCTTCTATAACAAACGATCTTCTCCATGAAAAAATTCGAAAAACTCCCAAAATCTTCGGTATCTTTCTTTCTTTGATCCTGACATTCAACACATACAAACCCACCACTTCAACTATGGGCAGTATACTTTGGAACTGAATTCATCCCGCAAATCCTAAACAATCACATATGAAGAAAAAATTGACGACACGAATACCACGCCAATACATAAGGACTTCCGAACGAATTTGACACTAGGGAATCTACACGACTTGATGATGGGGCTGATATAAAATACGAAGATCGATGGCTTCTCTTTGTCAAAAGCCAGACTGCTGATGAGAAATTTTGAAACCAACAACGTCAGAACAGTTTTTATACCTAAATATATCGTCTAAGCTTAACGTCCTTGCGCGGTTATTACTCCCGTAAACAAGCTCGATGTTTTAATTATCTAGAAAACCTTCCTTTTAAGCCTATAAACAATTTCCTAGTGCTTAAATTCTGTGTGAAAAAGCTGCCATAACATCAGGTAGGGAAGGATGAATAGCAAGAGTTATCAGACAAAATATGAATCAATGCTTCGTAAGCCACACTGGAAACGTCAGAAAATCCTTTGAGAAACAATCCTTGCAAACTTCCTCACCTTATTAAAAGTTGCATCTGGGAGTACAAGTGATTAAGATCGAGAAATAGAGATGGTTGTAGATTACGAGGTAGAAATTCGTGATAATATAGGCAAGTTCCTAGACTTTGAGCTGGACTATGATGGCATGCGAAGTCTTCAAATCCTCACGTCTATGGAAGAAATTTTAAAAATGTTCAACAGATGGCCCTAGTGGCATGAAATTCAACAGTCGTACAAAAGCAAATAGAGTAGATTTTAAATTGTAGAAACCTTTTTACGGGAAAATACACCCAAATCTAGATGATTAAATGAAGGAAAAGTGCTTACACTTGATAAGCCGCCTCGTAAATACTGACAAATCCCTGGACGGACACATTGAATAACACAACAATCAGAAACACACAAACAACAACAACAACAATCAAAAACACTGTTTCCTGGTTTCCATGAATGAAAATATCCTGGTACCCTGGAAAAAGTCTTTTGTAAAAATGTCCACTTAAAGAACGACTGCAATAAAAGCTTCACTGAAGCAGGAAGAGAGAATTGGGGCTGAACTCCAGCTTGAAAAAGTCTGGACTAAAGACATTGACAGGTAGATGTTTCACACTGTACAAACTGTCAAGCTGGAGTCAAACAAGGATCACCTCTCTTAAATCGTTCATTGGGATCTCGTACCGCTCCTATTTCCTACAAAAATATTCCTGCCCACAAACTGGATGTGAATTTTCAGTACCTTAACCCCTTCGGACCCGGCGTCCATTTCAATGGACACGATTTATTATTGCGTGTAATATGAAACAGAATAATAAAAATGCTAGTGTAAATATTTAACTCTACCCGCGACTTACCTAGAAACGTTACAATAAACAAAACACTATCGGATTTTTTTGTGGGTAGTATGAAATCATTAGTCAAGTGTTGACGTTCGCCATGGATACGCACAAAGCAAGTAAGTCTTTAGTTTTATTTTATTTACTATATAATGGCTTGATCGATTGTTTAGATATTTTTTATTCCGTATAGTGATCATATTTATTAAGATGTTCGTTTACAAAGAATACAAAATATGTGGTTGTTGTTATAAAATATTGCAGATGAAGTTATGTCCATTTCAGTGGACATAGGGTCACAATAGTTGTAGAGCGTTCGTATTTATGTTAAAATTGTATACTGAATTATACATATCATTTTTATTTCTTTTTAGGTTTTGATTTATCCAAAAGCCAAGATGTGAATAATTTACTCAATTTATTAGAAAACGGCACAATATCGGATCTCGACGAAGAAAGTGACGATGAAATTGTACAGGCAATACCAGAAAACAATGTTCGTGTGGGTAGTAATATAACGCTATCAACCGAAAGAGTGATACTTGGTCACTCTGAAGATGAGGAAGATATAGTAGAAGAAGAAGACTTAAAGGAGGAAGAACCAAGCCGGAAAACCGGATCAAGTAGTAAGCCTAAAAGTGAAATAATTTGGAGAAAACATTTACAGTTTGAATCACCACAATTCATTTGGTCAGCTCCACCACCTTCAGAAATAGATTCACCTCGTGCTCCCATCGATTATTTTTCTAAATACATATCAGAGTCCCTAATTGAAGATTTTACGTTCAATACAAATTTGTATGCAGTGAGAAATGAAGTCCGTAATTTCAAGCCATGTACTTCAACAGAAATGAAAATATTTTTGGGTCTTCATATCATAATGGGTAACCTGAAGTTTCCTCGTGTTCGTCTGTATTGGGATTCTAGTTTAGATATGAAAATATTTTTAGAGAATATGGTCAGAGATAGATTTCTTCAGATGAGAAACAATTTGCACATAATTGATAACAATTCCATTCCAAAAAATAACACTGACCGTTTTATCAAAGTTCGACCTTTATATGAATCAGTTAGAAAACGATGTCTAGAACTAAAGTTAGAGCAAATATTGAGCGTTGATGAACAGATTGTACCTTTTCGAGGAAAACTGGAAGTCAAACAATATGTTAAAGGAAAACCACAGCCATGGGGTGTAAAGATATTCATGATTTCCGGTAAGAGTGGATTAGTTTACGATTTTATAATTTATCAAGGCGCAACTACAAATCTAGATAAAAATGACGTTTTGAAATATGGCACTTCTGCTGCTTATGTAAATGCCTTGTCAAAAAGAATAAATGGGTCTGGTCATTACCTCTTTTTTGACAATTATTTTTCCAATTATGTTTTGCTGAAGGATCTTCGCGAGAGGGAAGTTTATGCAGGAGGAACGATCAGAATAAATCGTTTTGGAAAACTGCCACTCATAACCGACAAGGAAGGATCCAAAAAAGATAGGGGATATACTGATCAAGTTACGAATAATACTAAAGATGTGGTTGTTATCAAGTGGATGGACGTTAAAGGTGTAGTTCTTGCATCAAATTTTGTTGGAATAGGAAACCAAGATGAAGTTCGACGCTGGGATAAAACATCTAAAAAATACGTAACTATACCGCGTCCTGAACTTGTGCAATTATATAACAATGGTATGGGAGGTGTAGATAAAACTGATCATCTGATTAGTTTATATCGTATCTTCATTAGGTCCAAAAAATGGACTTTGCGTATGATATTTCACGCCATTGACCTAGCCCTAACTAATAGCTGGCTAGAATACCAAGAAGATTGCAAAACCTGTAATATACCAAGTACAGATGTTTTAGATCTGTTGCACTTTCGGCAGCGTGTTGCAGAGGCTCTAATAAAAATGGGGCATCCAATTGCTAGCAGAAAAAGAGGACGGCCTGCATCTAGTGGTAGCAGTCCAGTAAATTTACCAGTTACACCAATACGACACCGTTTCAGACCTGAAATAAGACCAGCGAGCGAAATTCAGTATGACACTGTCGACCATCTGCCAGAATATGATAAGAAAAAAGAAGCTACACGATGTAAAAATCCAGGATGTAAAGGAAAGACACATGTTTACTGCCTGAAATGTGAAATACATCTATGTTTTACTAGTGAGCGAAATTGCTTTCGAAAGTTTCATCAAAAATAAAAATAATCCTAACCGTGTAAAATATTAAATAATAAATAAACCATTATAATAATATGATTAAAGTTTTGCTTACTTATTTCAAAACAGTACTACAAATCATTCATTTATTAAATACGTATTAATACAACAATCTAGACCGGTTGTCCACTCAAGTGGACATCAAAATTTTCAAAAATCTAAAAACAATAAATCGCATACTGATACAAAAATCCTTTAACTATACTACTAACTTACAGAAAAACTTTAAAAATATTTTTATTGATGCTTTATATAAATTCAGGTCCGAGGGGGTTAACATATTATCAATAATGAAGAACAAGAAATGGTTGCGAATTATTTCTAGTTCTGGCACCGAGGATAAGAGGATCCGAGGATCTGGCACCGAGGATGATCTGATCTGACGAAATGTCTGCCACTGAAAGCAGGTTCAAAAGATATTCAAGGGTTTTCAGGTTCTACTGACTACATTAAAATAAATATTAGGTTGGGTTGTGATGTATGTGTTGTAATGTGATAAAAAACCCAAAAAATGATCGGGCAGCGACGTAAGAGCAACTTGGTCGTGCGCCGTGATACCACTGGATGCGAGGAGAAATAGAAAATACAAGCAATAAAATGTTTAATATTTGTTCAGGCTCTGGGTGTTTTCCTTTTTGTTTCGACATGCGAACGAGCACTTCAATTTTCTGACAGGAGTTAAGGTTCAATCAAAATATAAATTTGAAAGATTTCGCATTTAAAGAGAAAGATAAAACTCGTTGCTCAATCGCGTTGGACCTCGTTGTATTGAATTCAGCCGAACAATATTTACAACAACAGCCAATTTCTTCATCTGATTGTTAAAAAAATTACTTGCCCTGAACACAAAATTGGTTGGGACCATCCAGTTGAACAATAGAGAACTGCAAAAACTAGTGAAGGAAGCAAAACACAACATGACACTGCTTTCCTCAAATTTTCATAAATCAGAAACGTGGGCGTATATTAATGTAAACCTGGGGTGAAAGTCCTCCTTCCAAGCATCCTTCCTCCTTCCAAGCATCCTTCCTCCTTCCAAGCATCCTTCCTCCTTCCAAGCATCCTTCCTCCTTCCTGCAAATACAAGACAATTGTAAACGTGTTCTGTTGAAATTGTTATGTCTTATAATTAAATAAAATTTGATGGCGAATTCGCGGGATAATTTCGATGGTTCCTTCAAATTTTTATAATATTTAAATTTGACAACAATAGTTACGTTTATATTATTGTTATCATTTCCGTGATAATCATACAAAAATGTTAATTATAATTTATTAATTTAAACGTGAAGATTTCTATTGTGAAATTCAGACTTTTTCGAATTATCAAATTATTTAATGAATACGTATTTTCGCTTCCTCGTTAATTTGACAAATGCTGGTCCCCACGAGCCTCTTTTATCTATCTCCAGAGGTCAAAGAAACGCCTGTAAACCTCGTAATATATGAAAATGAAAGTTCCTTTTTTCGTTTCATTTTAGTTTTTGTTACGAGCTGTTTTTAAAACAAGTATAAATTCAGTTGTTCGCGGGTGGCAATAAGTAATTTTCTTGAATAAAGGATTGAATAATGATAGCAATAAGGAAACATATAACGAACACTTTGCAATTTGAAGTGCAATTAATAATCCTGTTGTGTCAAGCTCTCAATTGAAGTGTTAATAATAGGTTGCGAATCAGGAATGCAACGAACCTACAAAGTTAAGATCGTGCTGAACGAATTTAACAAGTTCAATTAACTATTTGCACTCCAATGAACTGGAATAATTTTGTTGCTGTCTTTTACCTTCGTCATCGCGCCCGCCAAGCTGACTTTTCACTTTAAAATATTTTCACAATCCCTGAGTTCAGGAACAATTGAAATAGTGTTTAAACACGATGTCCAATGTATTCAATTCAAAGGAAGGGGTTGCGCTTTTTAATAAACCCTCGAACATTTGTGAATTGCTGGTCCCTTCGTCACCGGACGGACTAAATACGAAGCCACCGTGGGCCACATCTACAATTCAACGCACACGGTTCCTTCGAAAATTGCAATTCTATTGTATAATTGATTCAATTTTACAAATGGATTTAAAAGAATAGTTTCAACCCTTTTGTATACTGTATGGGGGTTTTATGCAAGAATTGTTACACGCTGGGAATGTGAAAACATATTTACATCAAGCAGAGTAAATATTTTCAAGATTGTTAAACTATAAAACCGTTAGCAACTTTTCTATCACCGAGCCCTGAAACATCCTTAGCAATTCGCGACAAGGTCCTTTCGAGGAATGCTAGAAATTATTCGCAAGATTGGTTGTAAAACGTACGTATGCATTTGAAAAAATATTGCACTGAGATAGTTAGTTCTGTTTCTTAAGACTCTGTATCCAGTCAAAGTAATAAAGATTAAGCCGGGCTCAGTGACAACATTGTTGCCTTTTTAAATACACCCACTAAAACATATCAATTGACGAAGACAATGTTTCAATATCCTCATTTATAACTTGTTCAATAAAAATTTTCTGAGGAACACCCATCGTCTGCATGCACCAGCGAAAATATTAAAAAGCAATAAAATCCATCTGTTGATGAGGATGGGTCAGTTAACAAGAAGAAAAAGATCAAAAGGATGCGCTTGGAACTCAAGCAAAGCCTATCAGTGAGTACAAGAAAAACAACAGGCTCGAGGACCGACAAAGGAACGAATATACAAGGCGTTTATGACACTTGCTATTATTTATTGCCCTCAAGAGTGAAGACTAACTACGGACTGTCTATTAGTTGATTGAGGATGCCCGTCTGGCAGGTATCCACTCAAGACAAGGTATCCTGAATTTGGATCGGAAAGGTAGATATGAATAAAATGTAAGAATTGAAGTTTTTTTTTGATTATTACCTTACTTCATTAGCAAGGAAGCATAGTTAGATTTCAGAGGACAAAAATTGGAAATGAAATTTGTAGATCTTTTGATTGTTTTTATGCTTCACGTATATCTGAAAGTTGACTTTCCCTGCTCTTTAGATATTAAATAAATTGAAATATTTGGTGAAATGTATTTAGTAGAATTGCTCATGAGCAGAACAATGGCCATCCGATAATAAGACTAAATGTTATTCAAGAAAAGTGCACTCAAATTTGTGCACTAAAAACACTTTTTACAATAAATACTTAAGAAAAAATTTGTAGTCAAAGATAAAACAATGTATTCAAGAGAAAATTCGCTAAGATAAGATTATTATGAGGTATGATACAGAAAGCGTCTGAAAAATAAACAAAATTTTACTTCATTGACAATTTGAATATCTGCCTTCAATTCAAAGATATATCTTCCCCAATGCTGATACTTTTCGCAACGGTCTTTCCACTTGTTGAAAAAAGACGTTTCGCTTGCTTGTACTCCTTCAGTTTCTTCGTTTCCTGGCATATCTGATCTCATTTTTTCCTGAAAAGTTTTTCTTATGATTAGTCAAGTTAGTAGAGTACCTCTCCTGATTTGGCCTAACCTTCTGGTCTCCAATACAGCGTTGCAGCATTGCACCAACCATCGCCGCATTGAAAATAATACGGATTTCTACATATACACTGGGTGAAATCTAAGCTTACAGACCAGACTCATCATGAGGATCAGGTTGAAGCTTCTTACTAAGACCCCAAACACCACATCAGCCGTGCAAACCGTGCGGTCGTCTGTATCCTGAAAGATGGTATACTATCTTGGATTCTGATCATGCGAACAAATCGAACGTTTTTTAACTTTGTCATGATCTTCTGTCTGAAGATCAGTATCATTCTGTTCCTGGAAATAAAAGAGGATACCATGTCTCAAGTAGACGGGAGAGACCTTCGTCAAAAAACGGATAGACCATTGCAGTACCCAGAATGCAAATCCCCTTAGGTAACATCGCCCTGAATCGGATGCATCGGTCTTTAGGCTGAGGAACTTAATCAGATACAATTAGTTCAGCATTGAAAATAATTTATATATATATAAATACGTAAACATATATTCTATTATGGATATTAAAATAACGATATCTAATTGTTGACCACCAAAACGCTAGATTCAAGCAAAATTCTTGAAGGTATGGAACGCCATCTCGTATCTAAAGGTATCTAAATACGTTTGCTGTCAAAACACGATTGCTGTACTCTATTTACTTTTTATTTTTATTTTATTTTTATTTACACCGCATTTTGTGAAAGTTAGTTATATCATGATCATTGGAATAGAGACAGCTCAAATTAATAGTGATAAATTTGAATAAGAAATTTGAAACGACTAATACATCATAATTAATGAAATCTTATTTTGGAAACATTTATCTTAATATGGGTGAGTGTTTCTGAAATAAGATTTTATTAATTATGATGTATTTCGTTGATATACAGTAGAACCCGTTTAAGACGATCACGCTTAATACGATTTCTCGCATAATACGCCACTCTACGCCAGTCTCTGCAACTTGAGACATATTTTCATACATTTCTTAACGCTTAATACGATTCGTCATCCCGTTTAATACGCCCGAGCACGAGCCGAGAGGTCTAACCGAGCGCTCTAACGCGAGCCCTCAGAAAGGCCCCCCGCCCGCACGTTTGCCATTCGTCATTTGTTGACTTGAGATGTTGTGTCGCGCGCGAATTATATATGTCGAGCGGTTTTGGTTGAAAAAAAACCAAATTCGAAATTAATGTTTATTCGAGAAAAGCAAAATCACAACTAACTGTAAATCTGAAATCTACTTTCAACCAAAGCTTACAAAAGTTGCATTTTTGCATAATTGCAAAAATGCAGAATTTAGAAAATAGCAAAATAGTCTCGGCTTCGCAGACAGTAATTGGATGATGTATTCGTAACGGATGGACAGTAATTTGATGATGTATTCGCTGTTCCCAGGGTGTTCCAGGTCAATTGTATGTACAGGCCACGTGACAGGTGTTGGGGTTGTTGGTCGTAACACGCGCGCTCTGATTCTTTTGTAATAGTGCATTATTTGTTTGTTCCAATATGACTACAATTAAGCGAAAGGCATTGTCACTTCAAGAAAAAATTGAGATATTGAAAGTTTTCGATAAAAAATCACAAACAACAAATCAAACTCAGTTAGCTGCTGAGCTTCACTTACCAGTTTCTACGTTACGTACCATTTTAAAGAATAAAGAAGAAATTAAAGAAAAATACAGATTGGGAGGTGTGCAGAGAAAAAAGCAAAACGTAGGAAAGTTTGATAAATTGGAAAAAGTTGAGGTGGAATGGCTTCATCAAGCACGAGCTTTCAAACTGCCCATAAGTGGCCCTATAATATGCGAGAAAGCGCGTAAAATTGCTGAAGGCTTACAGATCACTGATTTTAACGCTTCAAATGGCTAGATAGATCGTTTTAAAAATCGCAATGGCATTGCGTACCGTCAAATCAGTGGGGAATTGGAGACAGTGGCACAACAAGATGTTGATACATGGATGGCAACACTTCCCGAATTGTTGCAAAATTACGAACCGCGAGACATTTTTAACGCAGATGAGTTTGATTAATTTTTAAATTGATGCCAGATAAATCCTATGTTTTCAAGGGAGAAACTTGTCATGGTGGTAAAGTAAGTAAAGAGAGACTGACTGTTCTGGCCTGTGCCAATTCTGATGGGTCAGAAAAGTTACGTTTGCTAGTGATTGGCAAAGCAAAAAATCTGCGTTGTTCCAAAAATGTAAGATCGCTCCCCGTAACATATGATGCACAATGTCGAGCTCGGATGACCGGCATTCGGTTCATTGACTGGTTTAAAGCTTTAGATGATCACTTCCAGATTAAATGTAGACGCATAATTCTATTCATTGACAACTGCCCCGCTCACCCTAAAGGTGTTGAACTCAAGAATATCAAGCTTTTTTACTTACCTCCAAGTGCGATACGCAAATTACAACCGATGGATCAGGGAATTATAAAGGTCCTAAAGCAAGGTTACACGACAAGATTGATACATCGCTATCTTCAAGAAATGGAAGACCCTAACAGCAAACGACCCTTGACTGTGCATGATGCGATTCTAAACATTGCAGCGGCATGGGAAGCAATTAAGCCTGAAACCATTCAAAATTGTTTCAAGAAAGCAGGTTTCAGAAATAACGTGGTAGATGTCGTGTTGGAAGAAGAAGAACCCGAGATACTGCAGGGTTTCCCTGAATATTCTTCCATTGATGACAATGTAGCACCGTACGAAATTCAATCAATTGAAGATCTTATTGAGAATATGAATAACACACAAAACGAGGCCCTAAGTGATAATGATGAAAACGAAAATGAGTCAACTCCGGTTTTTTCAAACGCCCAGGCATTATCAGCTGTTAATGATTTAAGACGCTATGTAGCTTCTTTGGATCAAAGCGAAGACGCACCGCAAAAGTTGAATTATGTTGAAAATCTTTTAATTGCTAATGCATCAAAATATTTCTGTCAAACCAAAATAAGTGATTATTTTAAATAATGTAATTATAATTACACTACGTATTTAATGTAATTTATAAATGTATAATTTAATACCTATATATAACAAAATTAGAACATAATACATAATAATATGTAGTAAGTATTATTTTCCATATCCCGCTTTCTCGCTTAAGACGCGTTTTTGGTAGGGTCCCTGAGGAATCGTCTTAAGCGGGTTTTACTGTGAGTTGTTCAGTGTTAAATAAAGATGAGTCAAAGAAAGCCTTGCTCCCCTGAAGTGAGGGCAATAATGCAGGAAGTATGGAGATCTTTTAATTTGAGGTGATCATTTTCCTGGTATGAGAAGGGTCTGAATCGGTTGACCACAATATGGATGAAATTCAGTAAGTCAATAGTTTAAGGGGTACAATGTTGCCTTATGCAGAACAGCCTATGGCTCTTAAATGGGTCCTGGAACAAGATGATGAGTCTATATACAAAAAAAATCAACATAATGGAATGACCATCACAATCGCCCGACTTGAACCCCATTGTACATCTATAAAAGGACCGGAAAAAGGGCTGTTGGTGGATAAAAGTTAAACATGAAATAGAATTGTATAAACTAATTCAAAGAGAACTGTCTAAAATTCCTTTTAAGCGATTCCGCCTACAAATTGGTTCAATGCAAAATAGATACGGGATGTAGTCAGGAAAAAAATTACAAAAAAAATAATATTAAAAATGTTTCAAAATGTACGAATGTACGAATTATTTGATTTTTTCCAATGTCTCTGCTGTATTTTCTGATGCATTTAGTAATTTTTTAATTTTATTATTTTTCCAAGTCAGCTTAATTTAAGGAATTTAGTCTGTTTGTACAGCATTCAAATCAAAACTTTCTTTAATTTTCGAGATTCTGTACTTTTTTCAACAATTCTGTTACCTCTCCATCTCAATGTCCATGACTGTATTTATACATATTTCTTCTTCATTAGTAGTTAAGTTTTAACAGCTTTTAACAGGTTGATTTCTTGACTTTTTCTAGTACCTTGAATTAAATCTTCTTTTCATCTATAGTTGCATGAATTCGTAACTTAATTCATAAAATATAACTTCATAAAATATGAGAAATAGATCAAAACTTCCGACCAAGGAATCATTTAGCCTAGCAAGCGTATGGGTCTATTAGGCTGCTTAGTGACCTATCGTTTTCCGCTTACGAATATTGCCATTTATTTTCTTTAAGTTGAATTAAATTTTCCACCTGTTAAAGTACTGGTAGACTTTTCCCAACATTTCCAATAGGTCAATGCTGATCAGATTGAGTTGATGTAAAAAGTATAGAAGCAGGCGATTTTGGGTGGGGGGGGGGGGGGGATAAGAGGGATGTGTATATATTGAATAGCATAGGGCCAAGACACTAGCTTTGTGGAACACTAGCAGGAACGGTTTTCGTTGTGAATGTAGGGACGTTGGAACTACAACCTGGTAAATTCTACATCTCTGGAAGGATGAACTTAGTTTCAGCAATGAGTTAGACTGTCCTTGGCTTTCTTAGTCAAAGACTGCTTTGTAATCAGCACTGTACAAGGTTTTTAGCTCTGTTCTTACACGTAGTAGCTGATGTTCTGTTGCGTACCTATACTGAAGTCAAAATTAAAATAAGGGGGAGATTATTGTTTTTGGGTAATTAGTAGATCTTCTTAACATAAGCTTCTCAAACATGCTCCCAAGAGCTTGTAATAAGCTTATTGGCTTTTTAAAGCTTTTATAATATTGTGGGTCATCAGTTGGCTTCAGGAAAGGTGTTATACTGACCCTCTTTCCTGCAATTCGGAAAGTGCTACACTTTCAAACAGGCGTGGAATATAATGAAAGTCAACTCTATTCCTTTTTTCGGTAGATTTTTGACGGTTGATTTTAAGTTTCTTAATTTGCGAAGCAAACGATTGCTTTGCGTTTTTAAAGGGTTCCAGGACGTAAATTGGCGGTGTTTGGGCCCGTTTGCTGTGAGTTAGCTACCATTATTCTGTAGCATTATTGCTCATTCTATGGGACATATTGTGATATTCGTGGAATTTATCAATAAGTAACTCTCCTTTTACTTCACAAGAATGAATTTGAAAACTATTGTCGTCTTGCAGAGCATATAGGTGATTGTGGTATTTTTTTTCAGTATTTTGGTCAGTTTTCAGACTTCACGAACGTTGTTATCAAGATTGAGTATTGATTGAGTTGACGCAACTAAAAAAAGTAAAAAGAAACAGATCGACTCACACTGCTAAATATTGGGCAGGCTCCTGCCTGCCAATAGATTAAGAGGTCGAAATGGCATTGACAAGGAAGCCAATAATATTGTAAAAACTCTGTTCGATAGCTTTAGTTACGTGTGGCGAACCACGACCACCAAACAAAAGGCAAGCTGGAAATAGGGATCATGTGGAGGAGACGAGAAGCAACAAAGATCATTTAAACTATCCGCCACCATAAAGTGGCGGTTGTTAAACTAATAAATGGAGCAATAGTAGAGCGCAAGAAGTGTAGGAAAGTGTCACACTATTATTACATTCAAACTTCTCAGGCTCAATGCAATTCGTTACTGAGGTCCCCCCTTGGTGAGCCATTAATTCTTGTGACCCATACAAATCATAGATCACTTTAATACAAATCCCTAGAGCTTTAGTATCGAAAAGATAAATTCTCTTGAACCGGATAGAAGGACAGATCGTTTTTATTTCAAAGCAGGTTAAATCTTGGCTACAGATTTATCAACCAAACATCTTTTATGTGGAAAGCTTCGACAAAATGCAACCCGAATTTTCTGCAGAGCATTCAACAGAAACCTTTCCCAATTCAAGGCATATGAAACATCGGTTGGATTGTAACATCTTTGGTATGGGGAATGCTGGTTACCAGTATTCTTTGGGGAGTGCCACCCCCACGTACCCGAGGAAATGGAGGACTTCAAGGAATATGACCCTGAACCAATTATGGACTACGATTCGACTGATTAACCAAAATTGACGCCTTTGGCTTGCGGAAATGATGTTTTGGACCTAGTTGCGTCGCACGGTAGTACCGAGGTGACACTCGTGTGTGAACGGCTCCAATCTAATGATCATACCGTCTCCGTCCCGGTAAAACCTTGGCAGGCCTCGGAGTACGTTCGAAGTTCGCACCATTGAGTTGGTTGTGTAGGTTCGGTTGAAACGAACTCCCGATTAGCGCCAATCTGGCCCTGAGCACCCGTCCCCATAAGGGTATAACGTTAGCAAAGAGGTTAAGAATGGATTTCTGGAGTTGGAAGACCTCCTAACCCGAATAGGTCATTATAGACGCAGGTGGCTAAAGGCAGAGGAAGAGCAACAGGTTAATTCATTCGACAGCGCAGCAGTCGTCCCAATTCCTACTACCACCTAAAGGTTGGCCTGCAGCGCATTCAAAGGAGATCGGGATAAACAGAGGAAGGACGAGGACAGGACGCCGAACGATCCAGTGACGCAGTCAAAAGAGTCCTTGGAGAGAAGGCAACTGTAGCTTCACTCGAGCCTAAGGCCACACTGGAAATTAGAGACATTGACTGCGTTACGGATATGCCCGAAATAGAAGACGCCTTAAAACGCGACTTTCCCGTACTAGGCGAGACAAAAGTCAGGCTGGTCAAACCAAACAACGCATGGCCATAATCGACCTCACAGAGAGGGAAGCAGAACAGCTTTTGAAGCCAGGCAAAATAAGAATAGGGTAGGTTATTTGTCGGATACGGCAAAGGGCGATTCCCCTCCGGTGTTTCAAGTGCCTTGAATACGGTCATACCGCACAGGCATGTAATGGAACGGACCGAAGCTCCTTGTACTACAATTGCGGTAAGACAGGGCATAATAAGAAGGAATGCACTGACGAGTCACACTGTGTTCTTTGCCAGGAGTATAACCCGAGATCAGATGATTTGAAACATATTCCAAGCACAGGGAAGTGTCGGGTCTTCAAAGCAAAAGCGCTTCTGTAATGATTCGTATCCTTCAAATCAATCTGCATAGAAGCAGCATCGCCCATGACCTACTCGACCAGTTTGCGAGAGACAGGCAAGCTGACTTACTACTGCTGAGCGAGCAACATCACACCAGAAGCTCACCGACATTGTATCCTGACGAATCTGGTACAGCCGCCATCTGGGTTCGGAACAGTGCTCACCTCCAAGTGCAGGATCGGGGGCGAGGAGATGGTTTCGTTTGGGTTCGGTGTTCGGGAACTACACTCTTCAGTGTATACCTAAATCCGAACGAATCGTTATCGTCCTTTCAATTTAGGTTCAATGCTTTGGAGGACGCTGTTTCGATTATTGAGCGCCATGTGCTCGTCGGAGGTGACTTCAACGCAAAGGGAATCGATTGGGGCATACCCCAGTCAAACGCTCGAGGATGACGGATCCTCGACATTGCAGCACGAACTGGGCTCGTCGTACTGAACACAGGCCATATCCCTACTTTCCGTCGATGGGGTTGCGTCGGCACCATACCTGATGTGACATTCGCTTCGGAGTGCCTAGCACAATCAGTTAAAATTTGGAGAGTGCTAGAGGATTACTCGGCCAGTGATCACCAGTACATAGCTCTGGAGATCCATCACGGTGCTTCCCGAAGACCACGCACTTGTTCTTCTGCGCTCCGGTGGAATAATGAGAAAGCAGATATTGAGAAGTTAGTTGAAGTGCTTATGGCACGATCACCGCTGTTGTAAGCATTGCTGGAGAGCGGGGAGCCTGCGGCAAGAGATGCCGTTAACTCAACTATGAGAATCATTGCATATGCCTGCAGGTCTTCAATCTCCCTACGAAGACCCCGGCACAGCAAGCCTCCAGTATACTGGTGGTCGCCAAAAACGAAGGGAGTTTCACAAACTACGACGCAGGACACAGCGAGCTCGAACCCGGGAAGAGACATGTATCCGATTAGCTGCTTACAAGTCATCTTCATAATGCTGGCAAAACCTGGTGGACGACGTGAACAGAGACCCATGGGGCCTGGGCTATAAAATAGTGATGCGGAAGCTCGGGTTCCAAAGGTTGCCTCACTCATACGAGGCAGAAAAGACGGACGAAATCGTGCGGGCTTTCTTCCCCATCCATCCCGCCATCGTTGAAGCCATTCGCTATGAAACACGAACGGAAATTCCATTATTCACGATGATGGAATTGGAGTAAGCAGTCCTATCTATGAAGGCCAGAAAGGCTCCAGGACCAGATGGGATTCCAGCTAAGGTCCTATAAATGGTCTTCCATTTATCCCCTGACCTGCTCCTCCGCATGTTCAACGCGAAGGGCTGTTCCCAGAGTGCTGGAAGATGGCGAGACTTGTGCGCATTACGAAGGGAAAAGGGGATCCCGAATCACCAGCTGCATACCGCCCACTGTGTATGCTTGACACGGTCGGAAAAGTTTTTGAAAAACTTATCAGCGGAAGACTCGCCGATGTAATTCGTACTGCCGGGGACCTATCTCCACGGCAGTATGGCTTCAGATCAGGCCGCTCCACCATCGATGCAATTGGATAAGTAGTGAGCGCGGTCCAACGTGCGTAGTCTCACAGTATTTCTACACGACGGGTCGTCCTGCTGGTTACTCTGGATGTCCGAAACGCATTTAACAGCGCTAGATGGGTGGATATTCCGGAAGCAATAGAAAGTCGTTTTCAAGTACCTGTGTACCTTATGCAGATTCTCAGAAACTATTTGAAGGACCGTAGCCTACTCTACGACTCGGAGGAGCGTAGGCGAAGTACAATTCTTACTTCAGGTGTCGCTCAGGGCTCTATCCTTGGTCCGGACTTGTGGAACATCTCCTACAATGGACTGCTGCAGCTTGAATTGCCGGATGAGTCACGATTGATCGGCTATGCGGACGATGTCGCGGCGCTGGTAGCTGGACGCACAGTAGACCATGTGCAACTCAGACTCAATATGTTAATGCGGTGGGTAATGGACTGGACGACCGCTCACGGATTCAAGTTGGCACTGGGAAGTGATCGAAGTGGTCATCCTAACGAAGAAGAGAATCCCCAAAGTAAGGTCTATCAGTATAGGGGACGAGCTGGTTGAATCGAAATTAGCAGTAAAGTACCTGGGCGTCCTAATATACTCAAAGATGAGTTTTCTCCCAACAAATCAGGGCAGCAGCAGAGAAGAGATCACCAGGGAAGAGAGAAGTCGCTCTCTCAGCGATTGGCAACAGTCCTGGGAGCAAGAAATAAGGGGAAGGTGGACTGCACGTCTGATCCCTGACCTGAGGCCGTGGTTCAGTCGAGTGCATGGTGAGACCGATTTCTACTTGACCCAGCTCTTAAGCGGGCACGGTTGTTTTTGGTCCTACCTGTACAAAATTGATAAAACACGGTCTCCTAACTGTGTGTATTGTGCAGGGGAATTGGTTCACGCCTGTCACACATTCTTCTACAATTGGAATTGCATATCGCATTTCTTGCGGCCAATTCTACTTAAAAAGAAGGGCATTATCGATCACTTGGCGGGGCAGAGGGAAGTGGGGTATCCCTATCATAAATCCCTCTCCTTCCAATACATCCCCGCTGAAAGAGGGTTTTCCCTTACCTAAAGACTCCATTAGCATAAAGCATAGGTCAGCATCGGCCCTTAGATACCCGGATGTGGTGTTTACAGATGATCTTTCCTGACGTCTTATAGAAACTAAGATTTTTGGTCGCAACTGTTCCAGTTCTGTTTTATTACAACACCTGAGCCATGGGAACCGTTTGTTGGTTACGTTTCGACCGTTTAAACGGAAGTTTCTTCCTCACTTCCAAGACGGCACCTAACGTGTATTAGGATTCCAATTGCTTGATATATGTATCTGCTAGTATTTCCAACATTGTTCTTACACCATTTCTGTTTTACCATAGCAGTTATTTCGTCGTCATTTTGTTAAGATGAGGCCAGAGGGTTTGGCTTATCCTGCATTCGTCCATCTCAATTCAAGTAGTACCAATCTTTTTCCGGAGGATTTCATGTAGTTTTCTTTTAATGGTTGCTAAAGGTACTTCGTGTTTATTTGCCTGATTCTGCACTTTCACATCATCCGCTCCTCTTACAACTCCCCATTTTACCTTACACCACTTTGTATAGTGATGAGTGTATGTATATTGTATAAGTGTTAGTTTTACATATTGCTGATGCTGCAAAAATCTATCAAAAGTCTATCAAAATTTTTTTCACCTGTTGTCCGATCCACCTCCAACGTTTCACAAAATTATTTGTATCAGGTCATAAAGGTGACCATCTACAACTTCAGCCATGTTTAAAATGTACTTAACAGCTTTTGGGAAACATGTCTTTAAACGGAAAGGAATGTCGAATAACCAAATTAGCGAATTTTATTTAGAAAAAAAAAAGAGTTATAATCAAAAACAGTTGCACAAAATTATTTGTGCCCGTGAAATTTATTCACTAAATTAATTATACCTAATGGTAACACTATTATGTTTCTGATAAGATGAGACAACCATTACATATTTCGACTTGAATCAGTTAGTTATTAGTCTGTCAATTGTTTTGTCGTGTTCTAAAGTAATCAAAAGTGATATATAAATAAATATTTTTTGAAAATGCTGAAAGTACGCGGGCTATCATTCTAGGATAGAATGTATGCCATTAGGTATGCCATTAGAGGCAAAACAGGTTATGTGTCATAAAAATATTTTTTTTTCAAGCTCCGAAGTTGAATGTTACAAAAAATTTGAAAACTGCACCCGATAGGTGTAGAAATTGTGCTAGAAATAAAGAAACCTTCCTTTTAATTTTATGTTTTTTTATTTACCTTGCGGAATCGAAGCAATTACAAATGTAGAAATTGTGTTACATCTGATAGAGAAGATTGTGAAATTGTTGCATCAATTACCAAATATGAATTTTAAAGTTGAAAAAATAGTGCTTGAAAATGTAAACTTGTATCAGGAACAGGAAATAAGTCATATGACGATTTGACGGAGGTTAGAGAAAGCGAATGCGTGCAGTTTTTCCTAAAATGCGAACAAGCAATAGTTAAAAGGCAATATGCAAAAAATTAATTGGCTGTTCCCCAATTCTAACGCGCTTCTCCTTCGTTTCTTACAAATAGCTTAAACTCTTCTAAAGATGGTACCTAATAAAATGAATGCCATGCCTTAAACTCTGAAACTGCTCGCCCTAATATGCAGCCTATATAATTTGTTATTATGATTAGCTAGTAATGTAATTTTCACCGTTGGCAAGTCGTGCTGTGGGCGTTACTTCTTTCTTTTCAACTATTCATTAAACAGTAGATGAAATGAGCGAACATCTTTATATGAAGATAATTTATGTGGATTGCACATAGTACCAGCATTGTTTGCAGCAAACATACGATACACATTCACTTAACAACTAACTCCGGTGTCTTTATTTATTTATTTAATATGTGGTCCTGTCTTTCATCATTATCATCCTGTTTTTCGATCGTTGTGTGTAATGGGTACCTATAATTTTCAACACAATCATCATATTGTGGTTATTGAACATATCACCATCCGTTCATTGGCTTTACTAACTATATCATTTTGCGCCACCATCCTTAGATGGTAAAATACGAGTTTATAACTAGTATTATCTCCATGCAGAGCACGGATCTATTATTTGCAAGAAATGAACCAACACACTCACGTAATTCTATCTCCTTTCGCCTGGAGTATGTCTAACAGTAGCTCTATACAAATGGAAAGTAGAACAACGATGACTCAAACAAGGAAACCTTGATGACACCGTGTTTAAGGAGGTTTTATTGTCACCACAATGATTGCATAATGACATATAAGGGCAGACTATTCAAGTCCTGTGTTAATTTATGTTATGACATGAGCAAATTTTAACGGTGTCAAATTATATCATACTTTATGTAGTCGTGGAAAAATTCGAGTAAGTAAAAAAGGAGTTCAAGTAAGGGAGTACTAATATACAAAACCTATTTGTGGTAACTGAACACCTTATGACATTTTTTTTTAATTTTTGATATCGTGTAAGAATAGTCAGCAAACCAGGTGTGAATTTGTTAGATGAGAGCACGGTGTCCTGACATAAGAGTGATTGCATAAAAAAAAGATCTGAAAAAATGTGAAGAAATGTTATTAGCTGGGCTAATAATAAACTTACATACATCCCTTTTTATAAAGAACTTTTGTTATAAAGAAATATAACATCTCTTTATAGGATACCCATGAAAGGACATATTTACCCGTTTAATTAAATTGCTTGGACGCTACTTTATTTAAAAGGTGAATAACGTCATTCATATATTCCTTTTGGTTAAGAATGTAACAACTTTTTTGATTGTAATTTTTTCAATCATTCAATCCAAGAGATCTGATTAATCTTTACGTACAGACGTTATTGTCGGTGCTGAAAATCGTTCATCCTCCTTTCCTTTCTAATCCTTGCTACGGAATAGTTCCACTAATAATGTTTCGTCGGAAAACCAGTAAATCGGCAAACAGTACGTACATTCAAAGCATTACTCACTGTCAGTATAACAGCTATACTGCAACACGATTGTCAAATAATTTGACGTTCGTAGAAATTGGAAATCATCCTTATAATGTATTTGAATTAAATAAATTATCTGAATCTGAATCAAAAGTCGCTAAAAATTTACTGGGAGTTCCACTGATAATACTTTCGAAAACGTTTATCTGAATGTTGTTCAGATGAATACAGTTCGTTGTTTGTCAATGTCGTTGTTTGTCGGCGCTTTTGATCAAAACTGCTTGTGGCTTGTCTGAATTATTCTGAATCTCCAATGCACGGAAACACTCCAGGAGCTCACTAGTGGAAAGCTGTGATTTTGTGTTTCGTCCTGTGAAAAATATTCAAGAGTCGTCAGCGTACACAGATATTATGACATATGTTGACAGTGAAGAAATATCTTTAGTGATGAACTTTATAGTGATCTATGAAGAAATCAAATTTCAGCGGATTGCAGAGGTGGAAAAAAATGTATAAATACGATATAATATTGAAAAAGGCTTCAAGAACCGTCGATATCCCTCCCGGATATTACAATATCTCTAGCAATCTTGTCTCAACATGCTGCTCAGTACCTATAATACCTGCTTCCGTGACAGACATTGAAAATTTGTTGTGTCATAGGCGATAGGAAGTGATGTTTCTTAACCAATAGAACATGATGAGACTGATCAGCAAGAGAAAGTCCTGAGCCACCGTCCGCATGCTGTGCATCATGAGTACTAGATGCGGCCGAGAAGACACTCGAAAACCAATAAAAAGTAGATTCCCTGACGTTATCTTTATCACTAGTATAGTTCATTATGGCAATAATGAACTGTATGTATATAATGTATAGTTCATTATGGCAAAAATGAACTATAGCGCAGAGGGCTTTCAATCTTCAGCGCAGAGGGCTTTCAATGGTCCTATAAGTGTAAGTTCACTGTGGATGAAATGGGTAGAAACTCCTGTACCCATTCCATTAAAGAGAACGATACTAATGCTGACAGTATGCAAGCAAATGAAGGATCGCAGGTGAGTGCACGGTTCAAAGCAAGGTAAACGATCAAGTTCATTAACGTAAGTCCTGTCCCATTCACCGATTGACTGTTGAGATACAGGCTGCTAAAAGACTGAAGGAAGGGTCACCTGATAGTTGTCACTGCTCGCTTGATTCAAAGTTGGTCAAGCGCTATCATTATTTCATGCACTTATGGGCTGGGCTCAGAGTTGCTGGAATGGTTCCAACATTACTTTGAAGACAGCTGAAGAGGTCACCCTCGCAACGTTGATCATTGCAAAAATATCACCTCTCAGTCTCCTTGTTGGAAAGCGTAAGAAGTTCTCAGAAACCGACTAGAGTATCAATGAAGCAATCGCTAACAAAGATAAACGATACATTTTCAGCAATTTTTAACAGTCCCAGGAAGAGAAATGGGGTCATTATGAGCAAAATGAGGAATATTAAATTGGCCATGGACTAGTCAAAAGGATGGTGAGACTGAATTCTACCCAACATAGCCAGTGAGTTGACATTGACATTGATTGCATAATCTACACGAACTGTACTCTAGGTGCCAAAAACTTAGAATGAAGATTGTATGTTCTGCGGCTGGGAGGGCGTTTAGTTGGTAGTATACCTAGTGAATACGAGCCACTGGCAGTCGGACACTTAGAGATTAAAATGTCTTCACCTTTCTACCCAAAAAACACTCTATATAGCCTTTACTCTTGTTTAAATCCAAATTGTACTTCCGGGATACTATTTAAGTTCTAAATAACTTTTTTGAGCAGAGTGAATAACACACTCATGACAAGTTTTGCTACAGAAAGCAAGATATTTAAGTAAACCCCTAGTTTCGAAGAAGGAATGTCCTTTACCCATTTCGTCTTTTACACCTGACTATCGTTGTACAGTATGTAAAGTATGGCTATGTCTTGATACCTAAGACATAGCCATACTTTCCCTTAATTGAACGAGTGAGTCCATTACTTTTTGCATGCTACTAAGCCGCTTTTAAGTTTTATTCTGGGTCAAGCTTGTTCTGTGAATGTAGCTATTTGATCATTTGTACTCTCTTTCCTACCAGGATACTCGTCATTGAAAATATTTTTCCTCAAGTGCACCTTCAGCTTTCCTGCAAAAACTTCAGATTGGCTCATACTGTTCAACACTACGTTATTAGGGAAGAAATTTTTAAATAAAAAGGACCTTTGCTTGCAGATTACATGTGTGCCTTTATTATATACTGATACATTATGGTCAATGATGAAATCATAATAGGAATGAGGTCTCTTTTTTTTTGGAGTCCTAAGTCGAATGTCTCCTCATGATACACTGGGAATTAATTGCTGTAGCTGTTCAACGAACATATTTACCTTCCTCCATTGGCTACCTCAACCGTATAAAGTAACAAGCACACATTAGCATTCCTGGAGGAAACTACAGGGTGCGGCGCTTAAATCCGGACAAATTTCAATTCAAATTTCCCGCCATATAGTAATTCCGCCAGAGGTCGCTATTGGCGTTTTTAAAAGCCATGGGCAGCTAGTAAATAGTCATCACCTAAAAAGGCTGGGATGTTACGTACAAGTGCGGAGTATAACCAAAGAGTCGCGATTATCGAAAGTCTTCGCGCTGGGCGTTCACCGTCAGAAATAATTCGGTTCTTCAAGTACCCAAGATTAACTTTCTACGATATTGTATCTAAGTACAATGTTTCTGAAGTGTCTCGAGAACCTTCTGCTAACCCTGTGAGGAAAACTCATTCGAGAAAACGCATGTCACGAACTCCAGCAGTCGTGGAAAAGGCTCAGGCGCTGATTTTGGAGGACCCGCGGCAATCGTTGCGGAAATTGGCATCAGTATTGGATGTCAGCGAACGAACCATGCGTCGGATTGCTGAGGAGGACCTGCGTTACAAGTCGTACACAATAAAGGTGCGTCAGATGCTTGCAGAGGCTGCCAGAACAAAACGGCTTGCTCGCTGCAACCTGCTATTGAGTTCAATAAAAAATGATGCGGCAGGACGAATCAGATTCTATTCTGATGAAAAAATTTTCACTGTTGACGCGAAGGTCAACCGGAAAAATGATCGATGGCTCGCCCACGACCCCGAAGACGTCCCGATTGTTGCTCGAACTAAATTTCCAGCTAGTGTTCACGTCCTAGGTGTTGTGTCCAGCGAGAGTGATGTCATGCCACCACATTTCTTCGAAAAAGGACAAACTATCAATAAAGAAGTTTATCTGGAAGTTTTGACAAATGTCGTGAAACCTTGGATAGTATCTGTGGCCACTGGGAGACAATACGTCTTTCAGCAGGACGGCGCACCGGCTCACACGAGCAATTTAGTCCAAAACTGGCTATCGGACAACCTGGACATGTTCTGGAGCAAAAAGTTCTGGCCCCCGAATAGCCCGGATTTGAACCCCCTGGATTTTTATGTTTGGAGCGTAGTCGAAAGGGTTACTAACAAGTCCAGGTACCCTAATGTCACATCTCTACGCACCGCTATCGATGCAGCATTCACCAATATGGACAGCGCTGCTTTGAAGAGAGCATGCGACCGTTTCAGGACCAGGATAGGAGCGGTCATTAGGGCTGAAGGAGGTTATATAAAGTAATTTTACTTTCAACAGGTACAAATACATTTATGTAAATGAATTTTCAATTTTTTTCATGTTATGAGTAAATAAATTTGTTTTAAAACAGAAAAAACAATTTGTCCGAATTTAAGCGCCGCACCCTGTATTCCCCTTATCAAACAAACCATCCCAATTATAAAAATTCAATTATGAAGAGAAAATAGAACTGCAATTCTGTTAGCATGTCGCACTTATCAGCACATTAAATGGGTCGGAATTTGATAGTCACGGCAACAAAATGCCTTAGGAAAAATATTTTGACAAAAAAACAGCATATGATGGCATGCTACATAATTTTCCAAGTTGTTCACATGAAGTACAATAGTAGAATAAGGACTCATATGATCATTACAAACTAGATCACTACGGCAAAAACTAAAGATACCCACCATAGATACCACAGTTTCCTCCGGAATATGAAAGCTGGTAACGTTTTTAGAACATACAACAATGAAAGCAGAAATGATGAAGAGACAAGAATTTACAAAATCACCTGCTCAGGATGTTCACCTTAGTAAATACTTGACCAGATAGTTACAGTGTTACAGTAGTTACAGTGATTGGTGCAACTCCGGAGTCCCAATCAACGGTTGATTATATTTTGATATGATAGGCCTTGAATGACCTTGAGTGAGCTTGATTTGACAGCAAGTAGTCTTGAATGACGTTCGTTTGGCATTTAATAAGGCTGCACGACCTTGACCCAGCCTTGTATTATCTTGACTTGATCTTGAATTACTTTACGTAAACTTAAAAGCCCAAGATTTGACATGATTTACTTTAACTGACGTTGAATGACCTTTATTTGCCCTTGACTTCACTTTTGATGACTTTGAATAACCTTTATTTGACCATAAATATTCTCGATTTGCCTTTGAGTAACCTTCAAATTCCTTGACAAACTTTCAGCGATCTAGATTTTACCTTGAATGTCCTTGATGGACCTTGAATTCACTTTGAGTAAAATTGATTTGATATGAAATAACCGTGATTCGACCCTGCATAGACTTGAATTACTTTCTATATCCCTGACCGATCTTCCTATAATTACCTTAGTTTGGCTAACTATGATAACCTTACGTTATCTTGATTTAACCTCGAAAAACTCTGATTTGTCTTTAACTTTATCTTCAATCGTTGACGATTGCCAGTGATTCACCCTGACATGCCCTTTGACTTTCAGTGACAATGAAAACCCTTGAATGACTTTAAATTAACTGAAATTGACCTAGAATGATCTTGATTGATCTTAGTTTACGCCTAAATGACCTTGAATGACATTTATTGATCTCGAATTAACTTTCGTGACCTTGAAGGAATGTACCACTTGTATCATTTGTAATATTGAATAACGTTGGGTTACCTAGAATCTCCAGTATTTGATCTGGCCTAAAGTAGTTTAGAATAACTTTGATTTCACATTATTGGTATTGATTTGAACTTCAATGACCTCCAATGTCATTAAAATAAGCTGAAGTAACCTTCAATGATATCGAATGACCTTTTTTTGCCTTTCAATGAAGTTGCATGACCTTGACTGATCTTGATTAGTCAGAAATATATGTCACATTAGGTCGCAGAGTAACCATAATTACATTTCTCTGGGTAGGTTGGGTCCGCCGGGCCTTGCTTTGTGGGTCTCGAGAACGCGTTTCGGCTGCATACAGCCATCTTCAGCTCGTTCTGATTTTGGCCTGCGGCAACACCAAAACGAACTTCAATAATTACATTTGATTGACCTTGATTAGACGCTGGTTTTACCCTGAATGGTAATGATTTCAATTTTGATGGCTTTGAATGACCGATATTTACCCATAAATGGCCCTGACTGGCACTGAATGGCACTGAATGACTTTGATTTAATCGAGTGTATGAGTAACTAGGAATGGCTTTAGTTTGAACTCGAGTGAACGAAGATGAACTTAATTTGAAAAACGCTACTTGTTCCTGAATAACCCTTGACTTTACCTTGAATTATCTCGATTTGACAATGATGGACGTCGATTTGTCCTTCGATGATCCTGAATTGTCTTCATTGACCTTTGGTGAACTTGATTTGATCTTCTGTGACCTTACTTTGACCTTTTATGACATCGAATGACCTTCACTTTACATTGATTGGACTCTGATTTGACTTGATATGTCCTTGAATGACCCAGACTGACCTTGAATGACGTTTTGGACTAACCTTTGGTTTCAGCTCGAGTGAGCTTGAATGATATTTGCTTTATTTCGAATAACATTGATTTGAGCTTGAATTATCTTGATATGCCTTCAAGGAACTTGACCTAATCCCTTAATTGAGTAAACGTGAGTGACCTTTATTTGACTGTAAATTATCTCGAATGAGCTTCATTTTAACTTTACTGATGAATTTACTGAATGCTCTTTATTTGATCTAGGACGACCCACACTTACTTCGATATCCTCACTGTTTTTGGTTTAATTTTGAATGATCTTGATCTGATCCTCAATTGTTTTGACCTAATGGCTCAATCAAGTCTGAGGTCCAAGCAAAGTTGAAGGATCTGAATTAACGATTGAGACTTGAATAAAACGTTCTAACATATAAACCTGATCAAATATTATATTTGAAGCAATATAACTCCGTTTACTTTAAAATGGCGCTTTAATTATATGCCAAGGCCGAAATGCAATATATTTTCGGCTAAAAATTGTGTTTACTGCAGGAATGATTTTTGAATGGATTTTACCATTGTCAACTGTGACATTTCTATGACTTGCGAAACGCTAGTTCAGCGCTTAAACAGATCTGGGCTGTCGTGCCATCGATGATCATAAGAAAAAATGATGTGTTCATTCCGATTTTGCACAACGCAAATATCATATCGGATCAGTTTTTCCATTTGAACAGATTTTAAAATTCTAAACTCCTTTCCAAAGTCATTCTCCAGTAGACGCACCATTATTTAACTTCACTATGAATGCATATCCTAGCGCAAACACAGAGTAGACATTAATCATCACTCACCATTACACACAAATTTATTCAATCAATTAGCACTGAATGTAAATGTCGGTGGGAGGTTTCAGACGAGTTTTCTGCTCATTAGGGACCACTTAGTTGGCAATGCGCCAAGCGTTCCAAACGTGATAATTAAACAGCGACCAAAAAGATGGTTATCACACAAAAGACTCTTGAAAGGATTTAAGGATTCTTGTGAAATGAAAACAAACAGCACGTCAACAAATGGAGCCATTCAAAGACCAAAGAGCATTCAGACTAAAGGTGAATTGCTTGGAGGATAAAAAGATCGCGTGCTGACTTTAATCAGAGCATGGTCTTGGCACGCGCTGTTTTTCCTCCCGATACAAGGACATGTTTCCGGCTAAAACAAAACACCGCTCATTTGTTCGTTTCACTTGTTCGTTTGTTTCCTCACATGTGATGAACTCTGTATGAATTGAGAATTCTTACATGTGAACAGAAAATATTGAGTGCTGTATTTGAATAAACTGGCAAAGTTTATTATCCTGTTTTCTTGTCTATGAATCAGTGTACTTTGAATTTGCAAGGAAACTTTGTAACGTTTGGAACGATTTCGTCAATAATGTTCACGACTCCTTAAAACCAAGTTTACTATCGAGATTAACTCGTAACATAGTTTATTGCCTTACTATCGAATCAAAATTAGCCAAACTGACCAATGGTCAAGGCGTCACTGATTCTCAGAGCCCATAATTTTGTATGTTCCTTCGAAGTTTCAACGTTTTCCAGCAACTATGCATCCCTGCGAATGGCAATTGTTCGATTGGAAACAGTTGTCGTTGCCTTCTTCAACGATCGCCAGGAGGTACGCTGACGTGCTCAGCAAGTGGTAAGAACCCTTTTCGCAGTGAATGGTGACATGCGTTCCCCTTTCATATACCAAATTACGACTTAATTCGTAAAACATAAATACTCCATGGGTTGCTGATGATCCTGAAATGTTAACTTGGCGTGTATATTTTCGTAGAGTGAAAATTAGAAGCATTTTTTTCATTCGAAAATTCTTTTATATTGTGCTCACATCCGAAAGGGGACGCGATGAAATGATGAAATTGTTGACAATGTCACAACGTGATGCACTAAATTTATTTAAGATTTCGCTGAATTGCGGAGCTCTATTGTTACTGAATAAATAACATTTGTCAGTGTGAACGCTTTTTCGAAGTCGGTCTTTGTGTTTTAAATACGATTTCGAATTTCTCGAATGTCTAAAATCGTAATTCTTAATATATAAAATTTGCTATATCAACCCACCTTAAGATCTTTTGGTAATTCACTCGTTCTCGTAAAAATACGCGCACTCATAAAAATAGAAAAAAAGGCCAGAAGAGAAGAATGGGAAAGTTGCATGACTCAATTGAATGCAACTTTCCACATGCACTTAGCATGGTGGAAATCCATTCTAAGGATGCAGTCGGCGATGATGTTGCTGACCAGGTATGGTACCCTAAGAGTAAATCTCTTAATCTTTATTCGAGCCTGATCACTCCGTGGATGGGTGTGGCTACAGCTATAGAGGCGTAACCTGTAACTGTTCGCAACAAAACTGTCTTGATTAGAGTTTGTTTTTTTTTGATTTTCCATTTCAAATGCTATGTTTTTAATTTTGACAAGCATATATTTCGGGAGTAGGTTACTCCCTTCTTCAGTGTCAATTATATTTCATCCTAAACTGTCCTGTTTTTTTTTTTTATTAGACGATGTCTTACTAATGGGGCCGGAACATCTATCTTTTATCTTTTGAATGTTGTAAATTGTAAGAATAAGACGTTCACCGCGAATAATCTGCGAATATGAAGGCGAGATCTTCCAGGATGTCACATTCATTCTACCCAACCTACCTCTGCCTCCTAGAGACAACTTTCACGAACTTGTCTTCTACTTTATCCCACTAACGTAATTTTAGGAAATTGTTATATATTCCAGAGCTAGTGTGCGTCCTTTCTAAAGGTACATGCTGAACATGTTCTGTTTCTATCGCTGCTTACATCCTCGTTCCAAATGTACCTGATCATTGAAACCGTAATATTTTCTCACTGTTTTTACCCATGAGCTTACATTTGCATTCATCGGACGCAATGTCACGAATCCTGGCTGTTTGACAACCGACATTTTTGTCCTTATGACACTCTAATGAATGTCTTCATTACAAAATACTTTTACATACTGGGGTAGCTGTTACTGACTTCCATATCCGACTTCATTTCGTTGCTATGACCTGTATATTTGCTTCAGTTAGTCACCTCCATATCGCATAGGAACCACACACATGATAACTTTGGTTCACAGGAGCTGGGCTTTTCAGATACAATAGCATTATGCCCCAATGGTTTGTTTGGAAGGCCTCACACTGAATTTTGCAGATACTCTAAACGGTTTTTCCATCAGATACCATTTCTTTTACTTTTCTTGACGATAGGTAGTCATTGTTGATGCTGATAAATTAATTAGCGTTACTTTCGTCTGCAATTAAACTTATTACTATTTATTTTGCTTCCGATACCGTCTCAACTTTATGAGCTCGAATTCCGACAACGTCAATTCCGTCCTTAAACTCTTACGCTGCTTACTTGAGAACTTTCAAATTTATCCTAATTTATCGACGATTTATTGGTCGCGCATTGTCTTCATATCATTTAATAACTTGTTCAAAAGTCCTTATCGGTTTTCTATCTCCGTATAACCAAAGGCACTCATATAAGCAAATTATCGGACAAAATTTGCTCTTCCTTTTCGCCTCCTTTTTTCCTCCTGCTTCTCATTCCGTAACGATAAACTCGAGTTACTCAGTATCCAATCCTTCAGCATAGTGCGTAAGTTGGGTTTGTCTCAAAAAGAAGTTGTCAATATTAGCTTTCGATTTGTTTGGGGATTGTCCGCATATCACTTTTCTTTCGAATCACAGCGTTGGCGGCCAATTCACGTCCACATTTCTACTGGTTATACGTTCATCGAATTTTTGCCACACTTCGGCTATTGTAGCACCAGATGCGTGGAAGGCGTACCATTTCACTAGAACCAAAGGTTTTCTTAATAATGTACCTCAAGATATGGCCACGAAAAGGATGTTAACCTGTTGAAGCAGTTGATTCCGTTCACCATAATGGTCGAGTCGGCCCAACTTTTTAAGAATTATGTCCCATTAATGCCCCCCACGCCGCAGTCCGTACTGTAACTGTAACACATAATGAATGCATTGGTTTCTCCAGATATTTGTGTAGAAGATGTGAATGTTAAGTTGGCAACGCTTTTCAATGTTACGTATGGTGTGACAGCTGTCATGAGTTTTATGGTTAGTTTGGTTTGCTATTTTATCATGAATATGTTGACAACTGAGCAACGTATGCAAATTTTACAGATTTACTTCGAAAAAAATCGGTTCTGTGCGTCCAGTAGAACAATTATTCCGATTAACCATGGATCGTTTGCGCACCTCATTTGCTGTCACTGCCAATACGCATCCTCCAAGAGACCTTAAAGTGCGTAATGGAGAAATCATGGCAACTGTATGACATTGTATCAATAAAGACCCAAGTGAGTCCATTCGTCATCGTGCTCAACAATTATACTTGTGCACAACGACATTATGCAAGATTTGACGGAAGGATCTTGGTTTACGGGCTTGCGAAATCCAACTCGTGCAGGAATTGAAGCCCAACGACCAGCGGGCATGGCGTACTTCGGTAGATGGGGCTAAGAATATATTGCTGCACATCCTGAATTTCATAAGAAAATTTTGTTTAGCAATTGGGCTCATTTTTGGTTGAATGGCTACCATTTGGTCGATAAACAAAACTGCCGCATTTGAAGTGATGAGCAACCACAGGCGGTTATCCAAGCATCATTACATCCGGAAAATGTTACTCTTATGTGAGCTATACAGGCCGGTACAATCATTGGTCAAAATGTCTTCAAAAAAGCTGCTGGAATAACATGATAACCAATGCTGATCGCTATAAAGCCATATTCAACGTCTTTTTCGTTCCGGAGTTGACTCACAGCAAAGCAGGGGACCTCTGAATTTAAAAGGATGGCGCGACATGTCAGACAGCACGTGCTACCATCGACTTATTGAAAGCAGCATTTGATGAGCGAGAATTTCTCGTTATGTACCTGTGGACTTGCAACTATTTTTTTTGGGTTCGGCAAATCATTCGTCTACGCCGATCAGCCCGTTGCCCTTGAATATTCGGAAGACCTCAATTATTGCTTTTCCTTACAGCCCCTCCAGCTTTATCTACATATGTTTTCTCCTTCGACTATTTTTGTACCTTTATCAAATTTGTGGTGGTTGTTTTGTATCCTGCCAGCATACATGAAGGTTGCATTCCAGCTTAGCCACCATCTGATCGTTACCAAATTGAAAACTTTTTTCGCTTTGAGTGCTACTTTCTCAAACGTTACATATGTATTTGGGTCAGACGAAGATCACACACATACCTTTTGAAAATATTGATCATACCACGCACGTCCTTACTGCCTTTGTAATTAGGTGTGCATTACGTTGTGTTCTGCTCGAACCGCTAAAAACATTCTTCGAAGCTTAGCTTTTCTCACGGGTTTCATGATTTATACGATTTCGTTGCACCTATTGTAAACTAAGTAACATGTCCAGATTACAAATGTTCTAGATAATACTAATACGAAGGATGTGACCCCTGGTTTGACTATGTACCATAACAAGAAACTGTGAATGACTTGCCTGGTAAACCACGAGTTGCATTTGCTTGCATGCTTGCTACACTCAGCGATAAGTTTGCAGTTTTTTAAAGCTCCATCGTAGATACTATTAGAATACTTACTGCCTCATTACACCAGTGCTGTAAAGAACAAAATTCGTTGGAACCTATAAAACATACATCGTATCTCAAAAACAAGACTGCGGTTTCCTCAAAAGTTTCTCGACTTTTATATTGAGTTTATGACAGACGTTTGACAATCGCATGAAATATTCAGTTTGAAGGAAAGCCCGCTTTTATATGTTTTACATCACTATTACAAATTCTCGGCTCCAAAGCATAATAATAAAATACTCTTCAATATATTCATACAGTAGCTGAAGTTTGCTTTAATAGTATTCGCCCCTAAGTTCTTTACAAATACATTCAATAAATTTTTGAAGGCCTACTAGTTAACTATATTTCTTATTAATTAGAGGGATGGTTAGTAAGTGTCTCCCCATAGAATTCGTGTTTTTTACCTCTTGTTCGATAAATAATGCTATTATGTCTTCTTTTTAGAGAAGTGTTGGCAACTTTTTCTCCATAATAAATCTTTTAACCATAATAAAAGAAGACGCGTTTCAGAAATGTTTGTCAATTAAAAAAACAACATTAATTTAATATTCACAAATGTGGATGTGTTTGTCATGCTTCAGTAAGGCAATATTCATATTCATATTTCTTATCGTTACTTAAAGAATATTACAACGAGTCCTGTTTACAATTATGACATCAAATTTTCAAGACGCATTCGTGAGGCTCTTGACAGTGCAATAATGAATAAATAGCAAATTCAATTTTTGTGACCTCATCTCTAGCGTAAGATCCCGCAACTCTAGCGAAAACATCACTGGAGTAACAATCACCGTTAATAACAATAATTGGTACAATTGAGCCATGTACTGAAGCTTAAACGACTTCAACGTAAGTACGGTAACACTTGACCATTTGTTTCAATAATTTTCGAGAAAAATTTGCAAGCTACCAACGGGAATTCCTATCTTAACGGTCATACTCGCCACACTTTGATCTCCGGACTATCCACTGTTTCGATCGATTACTCATGGCGCTCTCGAGCAGAATTTCACTTCTTGCAGGAAAGGCAAAATTTAGGTCAACTCTTGGTTTTCAACGACAATCCAAGAAGTTCTTTAACGTAGAGTGCGTAGGCTGCACGAAAATGGGAACTGTCAGAGCTAACGACGGACAATACTTTGAATAAAATACATTGTGCATTTCTCAGAATAATGCTCGAAAATTCAAAACAAATGAAAATTCGAAACACCTTATCTTTCATTTGCCTCCAGCAGACAAAACATGTACGAAATCTAAATAACTATTGAGGAATGAATTCTTACGATGGTCTTTTCAGGACGTTGGCGTTAGATGGAGAAAATTAAATAAACAAAAATAGTTGCCTTTTCACTTTAATCATTTCTAAGTTTCGCACAAGCTGCTCAAATGTATGTATACCACTTTTCCGATCCTGTCATCTTTCGGTTTATTCAATTTGACTAAAGCGTTTCTGAATTCCGACTAAGGCGCCATATTGCAGGACCATCAAAATTTTATTACGACAAAATTACCCATTCATTCGTTCAACTATAAAATTGTCGGAAAAGAAATATTTACAAATTTATCAAGCGTTTCATCGCTGTTTACATCGTATCACTCATAAAATTACAGAAAGCAGATTATCTAGATCTAACATGTGTCCAGACTTCATGTTGCATATCCATGTCCAGAACGAGATGCATGCAGTACTAAAACGTGAAATGTTTACAAAATTTTAAAATGTGTTAGACATGCGCCTCAACTTGTTTGTAAAAATAACAAAGTAATCGCATTGAAAACTCCACTTCAATCCTATCCTTGAGCCAAAATTGAAATCGACGGATACGAGTCTCGTTAAATAGCCCGCGGCATGCATTTGAAGATAAAGATATCGCTGAGTCGAGGCGAATACTATCCGGGCCAGGTCGATTGGGAACCAGGAAAAGGGCACGTTCTCTCTGTAATCCTGAAGCGATATTTTGACAGATATATCTTAAGTATTTGTAACTACTGTCTTGAACGATGATTAATCATGTGTGTCCCTTTTACTCGCACGATGAGAATGAGGATAAATTTAGAAATGGACGACTACCGTTTCGGCCAATGAAAGGCGCGAACAATATTTCAAAAGAATTTGTTTCTATGCCTCACTGTCATCTTGGTTCAATTCAAAAACATACACGCATGTGTATATGGATATCATGTATCGTATGGAGAGATCAGCACGAATCTTTTAGGTGCAATAGACAGATGTTCATATTTGGAAGGAATAATGTAATAGTTGACCCTCTTCAAGTGGAGTCACAAAACAATTTTGATAATCCTGTTAAGAGCCCCGGGATTATATGAGGATAAGTGACGTATTGCCCTTTGAAATCAATAGAGTATTCGAAATGCATTGCTACTCGGATTCATTCAATAGTCGCAGGCATGCAGGAAGGCAACAAAATTTATTTATGGACCTCGTATTTTGGAATGTATCTCTCGATGCAACGAACCCGGAAGCACTATTTCACTGCTTTTACGAAGCACAAGTTATTGCTTGCTAATCATATCGAAAAATTTCCCTAAATTAATGAATTATCTACCATTACATTCGATTCGGGCTCAGTTACTTGCATATCTGCAGTTTTTTGAGCAACTTAAAATTAATTTTAACTAAATTTGCGATATTATATTGACCTTGCATAAGTTTGCGAACATGCATGAATACTAATCTCACATTTTATACCAATTTCAAAACAACGTTCTTGCAAAATAAGCACGACCAACAATGTATCCTTAGAAATCGGTAGACTACAAGGCAACAGCAAATCCCATTCTCAATGCATCGTTAATTTCGCAAGAAAAATGCAATTCTAGGTGAATTGTTAACAAAAACTGCAACAGTTTTATCTGTTTACATTTGAGCTGACAAAAAACTAGTAAAGTAGCATGTTGAATGGCGCTTTGTTACTCTTTGATGGCATTACGATAAGTCCTTTTCATGTTATCCTCGTTTGTGATATCTATTTTGAGCAAACTATTGTGCTTGACGAATTGTTCTTATTTTTGAAAGGTAGCTAGAAGATTGTAATATGAGAAATCTACTGTCAGTGTGAACCATTTAGTTAATCCTTTTTCTATTCACGCTGAAAGTATTAAGCATTTGTTTATGTTTGCAGGTAGTTTCGCAATAAACGATGTGAAATGAAAATTTTCATTTCAAGCAGAAGAAAAGCAACTAATGAATGGAATTAAATTTACAATGAACATTTGTCTCTGTATCTTTTCGTTCGTATTTTTCCTGCTCACATTAAATTGAAAAGTATAAAAATATTGAGAAAAAATGGATTTAAGAGCTATGTTTCTCTTTAAATAATATGGAGCAGAAAAAGAAAGAATTTTCGGCGCTAGTGTTGATTTTAGTGACTCTATTATAACTCAAAGTTGATACAGGTTAATTTTTAATCGTTATGTTGACCAGCGGTTTCAATTTTTGTAATTCTATTGTAGATTCTTGTTTTAGTTTTAAAAATTCTTGTTTTAGTTAAGAGCATAAACTACAACTTGGACGAAGGAAAAATAAGAAGTGAAAATTGCATTTTTGGCAGACATTTTTATAAAAAAATGCAAATTTAATCAAATTTTATCTACATTTTTTGTTTTTCAAATAGTTGTAATTGAAAAAAAAAGAATGCTTCGTCCAAGTTCTTGATAATTGTATTTCAAAGATCAGTTTAAAATTTCATCAAGATCGATTGAGTAGTTTTCGAGAACTTTTGACAACCGATTTTGAAAACACAGTTTCGAGAAAAACGTGTTTAAAGTTTTGAGTAACAATAAAACTGGGGAAAAAATCTTTTTAACCTACATTGAATCGTCGTTTCCGGGGCATAAAGTACACAACCTGCAGCAGCTGCAATTTCCAGGGCATGCTTTTGCTCCTGTCTATGACGAATCCTCGCTTCGCGAGTCTCGCTTGCAAATTTTTTTTCGGCTGCGCACACAAGGTTTTCATCAGCATTTCGGGCATATTCGTGGGAATTTCGGCCAAGTTTCAAATCCGTACCATGCAAAAATAATAATAAACCTGATGTTCCTTCATTAAAAGTGCAAGCAGCCACTGTGGCGGCCACGCCACATGCACCTCGCCTACTAATGAGGTGCAAATGAAATTCTTTGAAAATACTAATAGCGAACATACATTCGACATACGGATATTTTCAACATACAAGGCACAAGACTTGTGTATTGTAACAATACTCCGTTTTCTTACTACTTCTCACGCTCTATCCGCTTCCAACGCGCTCTCAAAGCGGAGATATCGCAGCACCCGCATCGCGAGGTTATTAGTAGTTAAATTCACCCAAATTGAGTGTTTCCAAAGAACCCATTTCCGCATTTGCCCTGATGCGAACAATTTGGTTTTTCCGTGTTTGGACGCGAGAAGCCAAAAAGAGCAGTACGACGGTAGCATAGCGTAACAACAAACAGCGTTAACACTCCGACCATCGACCAATCTAACGGATTTTTTTGAATACCGTTAGATTGGTCGTTTGTTCGGAGTGTTAGCGCTGTTTGTTGTTACGCTATGACGGTAGTACGACGGCAATCGTCTAACGCGATACACGTTATCCGTGACACACACAATTTGCTCTGGTGCAATCAACGGCCGAGGCGACCACGAATCATTAATTGTACGACTTTTTAGATTGTCGATTTTTCGTAGGCAATAAAGTTTTTGTTAAAAATAATTTGTACTAAATTACTTTATAAAAACCCACTCACGCATAAAGTGCCCATAGTGCCACACCTGTAACGTATTAAAACAATGTGAAGTCACGAATGATATCGAAATTTTTGAAAGATGGCTGCAAAACTGGGACACTAAATTAATAGTACACCATAAGAAAATTCTACTTTTGGTTTCTAACTATTCTCCTCGTCCTAATTTACTAATCTGAAGTGCATTGAACTTGTGTTTTTTACCAAATCTTTCATCGGTACTGTTACAAATGGACCGAGGTCTAATAAGATATTTAAAATCTCATTATATAGAAGTGCAAGTGCTAGAGCTAATTCAAAACATTGTCAGTAATGGCCAAAATAGCTTTACGGTTCTTGATGCCATCTTGATGATATCAGAAACATGGGAGTAAGTTTCACCAAAGACTATTGCAAATTGCTTTTGACATGCAGGTTTCTAACACCTCCTGATAATATTACCAGATGACGTGACTGAAGATGTAGAAGAGGACAATATTCCTTCGGCTCAGTTCAAATATTTACAAAATTCTTTATCTACTACCGAAGATAACTACTTGATTTGGGTAACACATGTGCAATTTGTGTATCAGCTACGGAAAATGATATTGTGCAAGAAGTTGAAAGGGAAAATGACGAACAGGAAGAGACTGAAGCACAATTCATAGTGCCAACTTTGAATGAGGCTCTCAATGCTGTCAGTGTATCATGAAAGTTCTTATTTTTAATAAACTGGTTCACATACATTTCCAGGGTCTTTCCGACCAAGGAGATGGTTTTGTGTGGATTTGGTGCCCGGGTATAACATTTTTCAGCGTATAACTGGCGCCGAACGAGTCAATGCCATCTTTTCAAACTAGGCTGGACGCGCTGGAGGATGTTGTTCTGAATACAGATGGCAAAGTACTCTTAGCAGGAGACTTCAACGCGAGAGCTGTTGAGTGGGGCATGTCTCAAACCGATTCCAGAGGGCAACGCATCCTGGACATGTCGGCGAGGACCGGGTTTGTGGTATTGAAACCGTTAATGTACCTACCTTCCGGCGCTGGGGCTGCGAAGGAACAATCCCAGATGTGACATTCGCCTCGGAGTCCCTCGCTTCGACGACGTTGAACTGGAGAGTACTCGAGGATTATACAGCGAGTGACCACCAATACATCGCGTTCGAGATTGGCGATACCACTCCTCGCTCGTCTCAACGATCTTTCACTGCAGGATGGAACATCAGAAAAATGGATGTGGAGACTTTCGCCGATGTGATTGTGAATGGCGCAATGACATCGGGGAGCCCTTCGGGAAGGGGTAGGGCTCCAGTCGAGGGAATGGTGGAGTCAATGATGAGCCTCATCACTTCTGCCTGTAGCTCATCTATGCCTCGACATGACAGGCCTGCTGTACATTGGTGGTCAAAAGACATCGCGTGTGTCACAGACTTTGACGGGCAGCTCAGCGCTCGAGAAGCGTCCAATAGGACGGCAGCTTACAGGTCAGCGAGGAAAGAACTCTGAAGACTCATCAGTGAGAGTAAGGCAAGCTGCTGGCGAGAACTTCTGGACGACGTGTACAGGGATCCATGGGAGCTCGGCTACAAGGTAGTGTGGCGCAAGCTCGGTACCTTACGGAAGCCGTGTTTACTTCAAGCAGACAACATGGACGGCATAGTGCAGGCGCTTCTACCAACTCATCTTGTCCGGGTTGATGCTGCACACGAGGTCGATTCAGTGGAATGCCCATTATTCACAAAAGATGAGCTGGAGGATACGGTGCTTGCTATGAAAGCTCGAAAGGCACCAGGACCAGACGGCATTCCAATCGAGGTGCTACAAATGGTCTTCCAGGTTTGTCCTGACTTGCTACTTAATGTGTTTAACGCTTGCCTGAGAGAAGGTGTATTTCCACCCCGCTGGAAGGTGGCGAGGCTCGTATTGATCAGCAAGAGGAAAGGGGACCCCGAGCTGCCTTCTACATACCGTCCGCTTTGTGTGCTGGACACAACCGGGAAAGTGTTCGAAAAGCTCATTAAGGGAAGACTCACTGACGCAATTCGTGCTGAAGGGGACCTTACTCCTTACTCCTGCTCACCGGTCGCACAGTCGAACATGCGCCGCGCAGACTAATGACTAATGCTAATGCGTCGAGTGAAGGAGTGGATGACCACCAGCGGATTCAGGTTGGCACTAGAGAAAACCGAGGTGGTCATTCTCACGAAGAAAAGAATTCCCACGGTAATTCCTTTGCAGATCGGAGATGCGGCTGTTGAGTCTAAACTTGCAATGAAATATTTGGGACTACTGATCGATTCGAAAACGAGCTTTTCGGAACAGATCAGGGCGACGGCGAAAAAGGCCGCGATAAGCGTTTCGGCTTTAAGTCGACTAATGTGCAACATCGGTGGGCCTACACCAAGCAAACGCCGACTCCTCATGAGTGCTGTACAGTCAGTGCTACTGAACGGCTCTGAGATATGGGCCGGAGCTCTCAGTAAGCTGTACCGAAAGCGCTTGGCGCAGGTACAGAGACGAGGAGCTTTGCGGGTTGCATCTGCATGCTGCACTGTCTCTGAGTCGGTGGTGCTGTTGATCGCAGGAGTGATACCCATCGCCCTCTTTGCTAAAGAGCGACGGAGAATTTATGACCGAAAAATGGAGGGTTCAAGATATTCTGTCAACCGAGAGGAGAGGCAGCGCACAATACTCGAGTGGCAACAGTGCTGGGAAGGCGACTCTAATGACCGCTGGACTACCCGCCTTATAGGGGACGTGGGATCGTGGCTAAATCGAAGGCACGGTGAGACTGATTATTACCTTACCCAGCTTCTTAGCGGGCATGGGTATTTTCAGTCTTACTTGCACAAGATTGGTAAATCACGGTCCCCAGACTGCATTTTCTGCCCAGGGAAAGGGAGGACGCATGTCACACCTTCTTCAACTGTAGAAGGTGGAAGAGGATGCGGTAGGACTTGTGGGAGGTAATGGAAGAGCTTTCTCCAGACAATGTGGTCGGAGAAATGCTGAAAACTTTCGACAAATGGACCTGTGTGGCACATTACTCTCGGATAATACTTACAGCAAAAAAAAGTGACCATGGATAACCTTGGGCGCGGGGTCTAGGGGGGTCTCCTTTCCAGCAGTCCTCCTGAATCCTACCCCCTCCCGCTGGAGCAAGATTTCTCTACGCTGACGGTGCCCTAGGGCGAAGTAAAAAGAGGCCTAGCCCGAAGTAATGTGTCAAACAGTTCCAGGCTTGGGTCTCTTGACAGGGGGGGTGTTGAGTGGGTAGTCTGCTAGCATGCGCTCCTAGGGGACCCACACTCCGGGCGTAAATTGCCTTCACCCCCCAACCCAAAAAAAAAATGACGACATTCATTATTTTCGTTATTACGATAATTCAATGTTAACTACAAAGAGCGTATGCACGACAGATGTGTTCCAAACAAACCAAAATTACAGATTTTTTAATCTACAAAAATCATAATTCGGATGTCTCTTCATTATACGTTTCATGTGATATAAATAAGATATAGTTTTGTTTTATGCATAAATAAATTAATCACACATTCAATAATAGGTATTAGGTATTGGTTCTTATGACAAAATATGAGTAGTCCTTTCGATGTCGTTATAACACATTTTGACTGTGTTTTAACATTGCAGTACCTACATGTCAACATTTTCTTCGAATTACATAGCAATTAAAAAGTAAAATGAGAACAGGAGACGTAACAACTTAACTTCAAAAGAAATTTTGTGATGAAGACCGCGAAGAAGCAACTTTGCCCAGTGACTTTCAAAATAATGAAGAGGACTTTCTGTGCTTATATTGCAACGAGCTATTCTCCCAATTTGAGCCAGAATATGACTGGTTTCGTTGGTTAAACTATTTGCATTTGGCTTATACTTCTTGAGCTGATGCCCCAGAAAGAACAAAGTGATCCACTTGTGAAGTTTTATGAGTAATATTTCAAACTTTTTCTCCACATGGATTTGTCCATTTCATCCATAAGAATTTTTTTTCTATTCTTTTTGGCCAAAAATATTTATCACATGTCATCCATAGGGTAAAGGAGCCCAATTAATATGAGACCCTGCAATAATATGAGACACCTATATATTAGGCAAACAACGACATATTATTCATCGCTTTGAGTCGGGATATAGCGGCCATGTTAGCAACAGAAAATTGATACGTTTAGTAGTCTTCAGTCATTGCCGCTGTGTGGTGGATGTTTGTTTTGAATTGTGCAACAAAGAAAAATTTTTTTTTCGTGACATATTATAAAGCCATATTTTTTACAAAGGAAAGCTTACTTTTATTATAAAGTTCATGTTTTAGGAAGGTGTTATATCATAGGAATGTTTAGTAATTGGTTTGATCCTTTTTTTCACTTACAAAGGCAACATGTGACAATCTTGTGCTATTGGTATAAGATGGTTATTCCAGTCACACGCGGAATTTAGAAGTCATCAATAAAGCCCGAGAAACGAACATTATAATTGTTTCTTTACCGCCTCATTTAACTCATTACAACCTTTAGATGTAGGATTCATGGGGCGTTTAAAGACATTTTATCCACAAGAGATCGAGAATTGGTTGTGAAACCATGTTAATAGATCTATCACTGCAATTTAACATTGCAAGCCTTTTCTGTGGCGCCTATAAGAGAGCTACTACAATACTACTACAGAGTATTGTAGCGCCTATACAGAGCTACTACTACAGAACGGATTAAGTCCTAATGATAGACATATTTTCAGAGACCATGATTTTGCTATACATTATGATCAAAAAGCAAGTACTGAGGAAGCAATGCTATCAGCAACAGCAACAACCTTTTACTTCAACCTTGAACTTCTTGAACAAACCATTGAATCTATGCCTTCTACTTCCAATTTCTGTGATACAAGGAAGCAACTTGCACTCCCCTCTAAGTAAACTCCAACTCCTTTTCCTAGTATAATCATGGACAGAACTGGTAACCAGGAACCGCAAATATTATCAAGCCGTCACCACATAGAAAAGATTTAGTACAGAGTATTTCAAAAATAGATGACAAAAAACGAAACTTATTTAATCCTCCGGTAATTTCCAATAAAAAGTAAAAGGAAAAGTTGCCGTACCACGTAAAAATGAAAATTACAACTTATCCTCATCTTATAATTCTGAAGAAGAAATGGAACTTTTAGACGACAGCCTCAAGGACGATAGTGACACCAATGCCGAATGTCTATTTTGTGGTGGTAACTATACGGACGACCATCATGGAGATCAACGGATCCAGTACACAAAATGCTATCGTTGGGTACATGAAGACTGCGGAGTAGATGATGCTGGTTTCATTTGTCCATTTTATAAAAAAAAAACATTGTAGAACGGTATTTCTAGAAGGATGCCAAACACGAGATAGGCTCTCATATTATCCTTTTGAAATCGACTTCATTCTGACTTGTTTTCAGATTATTTTGTTGGTTAATTTCTTTTCCTGGAATAAATGTTCTTTATCAAAGCTCTTGTTCAATAAATACATAATCTAAAGTCGACAATACTTTATTTTATTCAAGGGTTTTTATTTATTTTATCTATGTCCTTGTCTTCATCTAGTTCATCTAAGATAAAAGAAATACCTTCCTTTTATTCTTCAGATGAGGAAAACTGAACAACAGGCAAAAATCGATTTCGGAAAAACAAAAATTTAGCACACAAAACTAGAAGGAACGTCTTTCTTTGATTTTTCAGAATCATTTTGTGAAGATGAAATCAATTACGAACAATCTAAGTTAATAAAAGTCGAATACGACAGACTTGCGCGTAAAACTTATTCATGCAAAAGAAAATTATATGTTATTTTACACGTACTTTCCTTTTATGCGAAAGTACATTTAGTCTCGCGAACGAACAATTGAAAATTTCATTTGAAAAAGCTAAAAACTGCCTGAAACAAACACTTAAATACGAATAGGATTAAATTTAAAACGTCGTAATAAATCTTAAGTCAGCTGTTAATTTTCTAACATAAATTCCACATCTAAAAGTTCACTAAATTCCAAATAAATCGGCCTATTCCCCGAATCGGTTCATATCTCAACTCAACCGTATGGAAGGCGTATCCCTACGGCAAAATGTCTACCGCATTCACCTCCTTCTTTGGCTCGCTACATAAGGGAAAATTGTTTTGGGAGGAGTAAGTAGACGTGGAAATGCTTCGAATTCAGTCTCATCCAATCCCGCCACACACTCGCAATACATAAAATCATATCAGCCCCGTGTGCAGGCTGAATACGAACCGGAACAATGCGAGCGTGTATGGATCGAAACGGTATTGCAGTAACAGTTGCTTCGAGACGTTCGCGAGTTAACGTTATGATCGGGTAAGACGGACTTTGTCTATGTGCGGAAGTGTTTTGGTGTTTTACTTAAATTAACTCTTTAGCCATTGATTGAAGTGTGTTGTAACCAGGACTAGTGTTAAAAGTGTCTTCATAATAAATTTAAATAAATCGAAAGTTTATTGTTTTGTGCAAGAACGAATAATTTTACTGGATATATTAAAAATGAATGACGCAGCAGCCTTGGCCGGAATGATTCCTTACGATACCATTGGTCTGTACGAACAACCGAAACCAAGGTATATTTTCAAAATGCCACGTGTGGTTCCTGATCAAAAATCGAAATTCGAGAGCGACGAACTATTTCGACGGTTGAGTCGTGAAAGTGAAGTAAGTCCTGTACACTAATAAGAATAATACGTTATCACAGTTGCTTTCTACTAGGCTGCTCAGCGTGTTTTATAGAAAAGTAGTTAATTAGAGTAAGCAAGCTGACAACATGTTTCTGCTGCAGGACTTTTAAGACAAATACTAGTGAAATCTTTACATTTGGAAATTCGGGTTTCGTACGTTCGGAATCACAGCCATGCTTGAGGTTAGGATTAACATTTGTTATTTCGCGAATCCTTTTCTTTTTTTGGATTTCACGTGCCGTGCGTGCCACGTTTTTTCCGAACAGGACAAAAGGGAAATTCTGAGAAATTCAGTGCTTTGGCTTATGATTAAAACTGAGCTGCTTGCTTTTGTATCGGTGCCAGTGGGAGGATACTTAACGAAGGATTTGAACTTTTAAACACGATTTTTAACTTAGATAGCAATAGGGAATGTGCGGACAAAATTTGCCCCCTTTACATTTTTGAAAATGTTTCGTCAACATAAGGGACAAAAATGAGCATTAAATAATTATCTTTATCCCTAAAGCTGTTACTTTTTATATCGGTAAAATGTAATAGAAGATTTTTGCAATAAAAAGTACTTCGTTGACTTCTAACACCAATTCTTTCGTCTCGGAAGGATGCGTAAAATTTGTTCTTTCCGATACGGACTTAAAAGAATAATTAAATTGAGAAGAATTCAAAAATAGAGAAAAATTATAACAACGATTCATGGTGTTGATCTCCTGGAAATTATCACATGACGCATGAGTCCAAGGGGATCAAAAAAGGGAACACTGCAATCAGTAAAAGGAATTATCAATTGCTAAAAATTCTGATTCCTTGAACATTGAAGTTGGTTCCCTTGTCCTTATTAATAGTTTCATTTTGAAAGCTTGTGAGGCTTGAAGTTGCGTTTTCTTCTTCTTCTCAACATGGTTTTTCAACTACCACTTCGATGTTTTTGAGAAGAAGATATTATTTCTACATCTTGTTGACTGCGGACGCCACAAAAACATGGAACTGGATCATTAAAATGGTTAGCTTACACATTTATTTCTGGAGCATAAAATTCAGGATGAGATATAAGATCGACAGCACCATTACCTCCATATACTGCTTTAACATTTGATCATCTTTCTGCAAAATGTCTGAAATTTGGATTGTTCGCGATTGGTCTGGATTTATTTCATGGTTTGAAATTTGTGGATTAATTACTAAACTATTACTATTACTTACTTATTACTATTTACTAATAACATATAAGTCGAGTCTTAATTACGGACGAAAACTACATTTATTTTAGTCGAATGTTCAAAAAAACTTCTATAAAAATAAAAATGAAATTGAAAAGCGATGGGCTTTCGGCAATATAAACTTCCATGGTATCTGAAGTAAACTTTTAATACTTTGAGCTGAATATTTGGAATTGATACTTTTATAAATTATTTTCGCTATTTCGTACTTTTTGAATCCTCCTAATTTTTGAATACATTCCACTCATCGACAAAAGTTAAAACGTGAATAAAATTCAAGATCGTTGTGTTTGCAATGATCCGCACTAAAGACATCTAACTTCTGACCCTTCTTTCTATACTTGAAAGTCTGTAAATATTTGAACAATCCCTTCAGTATTTCAGATTTTTTTAAACTCCGTTTTAAATTTAAACTGAACTAATCTCCCACCGATCAGGTCTAAATTTCTAGCCCTATGGCAGGCCAAAGTTAATCCGCTAAGTTTACGCTAAAATTTACGAACCATACCACAGAAATAAAGTCAATGAATCCTTAAAGATCGAGAAACTCGGGACAGCGCAGATAGACCACCCCAAATCAACTTTCGACTCCCCAGCCAAAAAGGGAAACAACTTTTGATAGAATTGAAAAATAATTGCCTAGTTGTGTCACTTTGTCTGTAGTCCATTGAAATCTTTGATCCTTGATGCTGAGCTACGTTCAGAATACGAAGAGACATATTTTTGCGTTCATTATGGAAACTATTTCGTTCACTTGTAATAGTTGCCCAGCTTAGTTTTAACCACTCTTGAAGTTATATTCAAAACCATTCTAAGTTCTTACCCTCATTTTCGGAACGAAACCAAATGACGAGTGTAGTTAGTAAAAATGTCAAATGCTCTTCTAGTTATCACAGTCTAGTCTAGTTCTAGTCACAGTCAACCTTAACAGACAGTAGTGACTTGAATATATTTTATCCTTTAGTTTTATTGGCTACATTTTTAAAATTTTAACTGTCAGAATTTTGCAAGATTGCAATCGCAACGGTCTCGATTTTTTTCCACCTTTTTGAATTTTTTTGGAAAGTTCGAACTAAACATATCTTTTAGATTAGATTTTTTGGAAAGATCTTCTTACACTCTCTTAGTTTTCCACTTTTGCAAATCGTCGGTAAATATTAAAAAGTGAAAAAATTCGAGGCCGAAACGTTTGTAATGATGAAATCCTCAGAAATCTCAAATTTTCTAATTGTAGCTAGATGTATGCCAAAAATGTTTGATTCTTCAAGTAGACAGCTAATTTTGTTCTTCTAAACTCTAGCAATTGTCTTTTTCATGAGTTCATTGCTTCAGCTTAGATTTCAGTTTTTTGGAAAATTATCCACCATACACACTGTATATACGAAGGCAAAAGGAAAATTCATCTACAGTGAGCTTCAAAATTTAAAAATATCCTTTTGCTCGCCCGAGTGTTGCTCTATGATTTAGTCCAAATCAGGTCAATGATTTAACCCGAATGATAATTTTTTAACTTACCGTTTCCAAAAAAAACTCAGTTCACATTTAGGAAATTGTCAAAAAACACCGTTTTATTATAATTTGACAGCTTTAGTTGAAATAAGACAACTGTAAGAAAAAAACTATTAAAGCTAGAGCCAATAATCTCCAGATAAACGTCATAGTATAGAAGCTGCACATTTTTCTGCGCAATTGTTGTACGACACTCACGTTTGCACCAAAATCTGAACTTAAAAGGTGTATGACAGAACTGGCGGAACAATCAAAAAGGGCTGGCAATTTCGCCAACGTCTGAAAATAGAACCCAGGTTAATATATTTGTATTTCCAGTTTATCTGAAAATTATTTTGGACTTCTGAAGGTTTCTAGCCTTCTGCAACATGACCTGAAGTAATACCTCGTGCACAATAAAAAAAACCGGCTTTCTCACCAAGACGTAGTGATTGTTCTGTTATCTGTCAAAACCTCCACAACTCAAAGCTGATGTAATCCAAACATTGCTACTTATTGTACAGCGATCGGGCAGAAATATTTTCAACTTTTATACTATCATGTACAGTGTGGGCCATACAACGTTTGCATTTTGAATCGGCTATAAAAAAAAGACTAATGGTTATTCTTCCAAACTTTATTTTTATTGGAAAGCTTGAACTTTGTTATTTATGAATGAAAAACGATATCGTTCATATGACTGCCACGACTGGCTTTACAGTACGCCATTCGGTCAACCCAATTTTCAAGCACTTTTTCGATTGTTTCGGCTCGAATTTCATTAATGGCAACTTCGATTTCGTGTTTCAAGGCATCAATCGTCTCTGGATGATTAGCGTAACACTTGTCCTTGACAGCTCCCCACAAAAAATAGTCCAACGGGGTGAAATCGCAGCTCCGAGGCGGCCAATTGACTTCAGAATTTCGGCTGATTATTCGATTTTCGAAAACGGTGCGCAAAAGTTCGACTGTCATGTTGGCTGTGTGGCATGTTGCGCCATCCTGTTGAAACCAAATGTTATGCATGTCATACTCTTCAAATTTTGGAAACAAAAATTCGTTGAGCATGGCACGGTAACGCTCGCCATTGACCGTAACGGCGGCTCCTTGCTCATTTTCGAAGAAAAATGGCCCAATGAAGCCGCCGGACCAAAACCCACACCAAACCGTAACTCTTTGTGGATGCATTGCCTTCTCAATGGTGACGTATGGATTTTCCGACCCCCAGATGCGACAATTTTGCCTATTGACATAGCCTCCGAGGTGAAAATAGGCTTCATCTGAAAAGACGATTTTTCGGTGAAAATGCTCATCTTCGGCCAAACGATCTTCTGCCGATTGGGCGAACCGAAAACGCAACGGATGGTCATTATGCTTAAGTTCTTGGACTAATTGAACTTTGTAAGCCTTCATACCGAGGCCTTTATGCAAAATTCTCCTCAGGGAGGTGCGTGAAATGTTCAATTCGTGAGAACGATGACGAGTTGAAGTTGATGGATGTTCACGGATATTTTCGGCTACAGCAGCAATGTTTTCGGCTGTGCGCACTGCATGATAACAGGAACGGGTTGTTTAGTACACCAACGATCCAGTTTCTCGAACACGATTCACAAATTGATCCACAAACTGCCTTGAAAGCCACTCATTTTTATGGATTTTTTTTCAAATTTCTTACAGTTTGCACTGAAGACTCACCACTTTGGAAGTAAGTTTTCAATATTTCCCAATTTTGTTCAAGCGTATAGCGTCCCATTTCGTAAATGTTAAACCTTCAACTAAATTATGAACACAAATTGAATGACATTTGAGCTGTCATTCTCTAAATAAACAGTAGTTCAAAATGCAAACGTTAGATGGCCCACCTTGTAGCAATGCCGGCCATTGGCTCTAAGATTAATTAAATTTTTGATCTCATTCACACTTACACTTGTAATGCCGCTCTGCCGGGCACACAAACCCGGTAGTATTTCGAGAAGAGTTGAAAGATCTGTCAATACGTCAAGCTCTAAACAGCCCACTATGATTCGCTCGCAGCGCGTCCATTTAACAAAAACTTTGTAATTTTGCCCCTACTTCCCCTGTTATTAATAACTATTTGCTCTTTAGTATTATTATTAACTTCTTGTTAAAAAAAAGTCAAACTTATCGAAACAACACAATTAAGCTGCCACACCGTCGAAATAAAATAAAAAAATGACACGAAGAATGCTGGAAAATCGTTTCAAAGACAAGCTTCAGTCACAACAGTTTACAATATTTGCTGTCAAACAATGCCTTGACCGTAGGATATTGATCATAAATATATTTTATTTCGTTATCAATGGCATTTAATTTTGCCATAACATTAAGGGCTAATTTGGATCATGTAAAGAACACCTAAAGAGAGGCGTGGCTTATTTGTCATTCATAATTCATAAATGCATTCTTATATGTATCAAAAATACATACTTTATACCAAACGATCTCAAAGTCTTCAGTGTTTACCAGGACATGAATCAATTAATTGTAAGTTTGAAAACAAAATTTGTATTTTCATTCTTGTATTTTAATTTGAAGCATTCAACAAAACCGTAGCAGTCTGATTATAAACGTTCACACTAGCAAAACAGCCAAGTAAAGTGAGCCTGAATTGTGATAGCAGACATAACTCTAAGAAATAATAATCTACTTAATATAGTCCCTATTAAACACCGATCAATCAATACTTACTCTTCACACTATTTCGAATTCAGTCAATCAAAAACAAGAAAACAATAATGTCGATTAAATAAATGTTAATATTGCGGGGGCAGTCCTCTGTGAGCTTGTGGGCTTGGAAAAAATAATTAAAAAATTAACAGAGCTATCCTAATTTGTTTAATTTTTTTTTTCACCTCATAAAAAATTTAAAAATGGAGAATTACCAATTTCTAGGTACCTAGAGTTTGCATCGTTACAAACGCAACTGCCGACAAGGCTTCCAAAAACCTCCTTTACGGCTTTTCGAGGGTTGTTCTGCAGTCAAGAACAAGTTGAGTTAAAAAATAAATAATTTTCAACGCTTCAGCCATAGTATCTACAAAATTAAAAAAAATCAATATACACTTCAATGATGAAAACTTCATGTAACTTGAATTTGGTAATTTATTCCTTTGGTAATTCCTCTGAACTCTTTATCGGTAGTAATTAAGTCTCCCTTTTAATTATACTACGTTCCCCGTTAGAAGAGCTTCTCTTCCCCGTAAGAAGTTTAAATCAAAAAGACCGGCTGTAGGATTGCTTTAAGTATCCTTATTATAGCTGTTTGAGCTTGTATTCAAATACGTAGACAGGATTATTTGCTCGTCAAAGGTGATAAGCTCTTCTAGTTACTCGATCTTTTTTAACTCCACGTACGAGAAGGCGTATTTTGTCAACCTCCCGGGTATATTTGTCACAATTTCATGATTTAAAACCTTCAATTCTTTAAAATATACTGACAATAATTGTATTTATCATGGAAAGAAATTTCCAGTTTTCAATGCCCAATACATTCTCAACCGTGGCAGCCCATTAACACTCAGTCAACTTTCTGAGTTCATTAGCTGACGTATTCCAAGATTTGACAGTTCTCAGTGCCCCACACTGATTTTGAGAACATAAAGTTCTATTGAAAATTAAGAAAAATATTTAAACTGGCTATTGAATTAAAAGAATTTAACAAATTGCGGATGAATCGGAAGACTAATAAGGTGTAATAAATTCAACTGTGCGAAAAACACACCTTAAATATCAATTCTTTTGTCAAACAAAAAATAATTGAAAAAAGTTGAACGAGGTAAACTTTAGATAATTTTCGTGGAAAAACTATTCTAAACTATGTACCAGCGGCGATACCGGCGGTAAAGCTTAAAAACTGTCACACACAAAAACCTGTCACATTTTAAACTACAGCACAACTTCGAACCAGTGCTTATACTTTGAAAGAATTCCAATTTAGCGGGATTCGACTCCGACTTTTCAAATGCGTTGGTATTTGTAAGAGAAACTGGCTGAATCACAAACGAAAAGATAGTGCAAGCAACAGTATTTTATTGTGTATTGTATTATACGAACATCACATGTAGCAAATAAAACGAGCTTTGCCAGATAGAGAGCTTGAAAGCTAACCGACAAGGATGAGTGGAGAGATTGTGATCGGTTGGTTTTTGAGCTTAAATCTGTGTGAGATTTATTTTCTCGGTAGATTAGTAGATGCGATTCATTAGGCCTGAATACAAAATTTCAGAGAATGTTGGTGTACGTTCTCTGCATCCTCGTCTTTATATCATATCTGTCATTAGTTTTGATACAAATATCAATGCATCTCGGAAATCGGCGTGGAATACCGTTAGTTCGGAAGTTTTCTTGAAGTGATAGCTAAGCTATGCTAAGCTTTACGCTATCGTTCAAATTGTTAACCCTACTTATAGCTACATTGTGACACAACAAAGAATACACTACCATAAAAAAAACTATTGCATGTTCCATTTCTGTGTGATCTACCCATCTATGCCGGGATTCTCAGACTCAGGAATCTCCTATTGGGGCAAAAAAACCCATCTTTCTCGCAATTCTTTGCCTTCTGTCAAAAATATCAAAATTGCTTTTTCTTAGCGTCCTCGTTGTTTGAATAATTCTACCCCCCGCCAATTTTCCATGTTAAAAGAAATGAGGCAGTCGCAGATTTGCAAATCGGGTGTAGTTCAGTGGGTGTGGAAACGATTTATAACACTTTTCATGTGTATGTCAGCAATTCCTCTGGATGAATGTTCTGGTGTTGTCGTACGGACACGTAGCTTCCTTATCCAAATAGGAACGTGTCACTTTCTATCAATTTTTGTCGAATTGGCCGAATAATTCTCGTCGAATTGGCGCAATAATTCTCGTTAGTACGGCCCAATGATTATACCTCCGCTTTTCAAAAAGTCCATAAGGATTTCTCCCTTTAAATGCCAAAAAGCTATAGCAATTTTTCCCAATCAATTCATCTTATAATTCAATTAGCAGAATCTATAGTTGGGACTGCTGCTGCCGTTCTAGCGTATAGTGATTTACTCAGGTTTCATCAACGGTGACTATCTAAATCGCTTTTTGACGTTTCATCGAAAAACACTGCATGTGATAGAATTTACTACCGAAAACATCCAAGTGTGTCGTATGAGTTGAATTTAATGACGATTTTTTCGTATATGGGTCCTTGCACCAAGGAAACACGGTCATAACATAACGCCCAGCGTTAAACCGATAATGATTGATTCTAGTCGTAGTGTATGTACTACTGTCACTGTCAGATTATCGTGTTGATTTGAATAAGTTTGGTTGGCAGAGGTATAACGTCTTGAGTGTGGTGCAAAATCTAAATAAAAAGAGTTGCTGTTCTTAGAAGTAAGTCTCTTACATTACTATATTTGTGGAATTAACATTAGTTACCCTTCCTTTCCTTGCTCCAGGTACATTGAAATCCCTGGTGATCCATGGTGTCTGTGATGTTGCTGAAGTTGAATTTGCGTGACCTAGTCTTCCCAGTCTGGATGAGTCGCAGATTTTTGTAATCTCTTTTAGTTAACAATCTGTAAATGGTCTTGATTCATTTCGAAGGATGATTCTTGCTAAGAAGCCAAGCTCCATTATCTTTACTTTAGATGATGTAGTTCCTTCAAAATACATGGTTTGAAGTTTTTAAGACCCTTCTTCTCGCTTGCCAATTACCCATCAGTTTCATCATACACACATCTGGGTAAAAATGTCATTTCAAAATTTCATACCACATGCATGTCAAGACAGCCACTTTCACTGTAGCTTCGTTTGAGATGCTGTAGACTGTCTCGACTGCCTAGATGTTAGGGGGCATGGATATCCACTGGATCGTTTAGGCTATACCAGGATTATTCTGCATTAACTTCGAAGTGCTGTGTGGAAGGTGTTCTGTCCATATTTTATCGATGTTCTTGAGGACCATACTGGAATCGGTGAGACCGCTACTGGATAGCCGTAATTCAGGATATTTTTATTAACGCTGAGAAAATGGCATCAATGTCCGCATCTAGAGTGGTGACCATATTACGAAGGAGCGTACTACGTAGTTGGAATTTTCAACGAATTTTCTCAGCATACGCTATGAGTACTTGTGTTCTTTGATACATATATATTAGGTTTTGAACATCTCTGGCAGGAAGTATTCAATTAGGTTTTGGCGGTTCTGGCATTACCAAATGGGGTGAGGCTGGAGAAAAAGACGACTTTAACGTTGGCTGGTTTATTGCTGCTGTATGTGTGGCTTATTCTGGATAAGTGGTTCTCGAAGTTCAACCAGATATGACTATGTATGGTCTTGAGATTACTTTCCCTGACTTCATTGGTCAACAAAAATTTGTTATTAATAAGAAGCTTGCCTACCTCCCTAGCAGTTCATTATTCTGCTCGTAACTTGATTGTAGACTCCTGTAGGTATTTCAAAAGCGTACAGCCTTGATGACATTCAACTTCCCATCGCAGTGCCACCTACTTTCCAACATGAGCTAGTACCAACTAGACCAACCCTTATAGAGCGTTACATGCCTAATTTTTTCATTAATCTTGTTTGTTTTAGCATATTTCTTTGGCTTTGAAATCGTTTAGTGACTAGTTTCGGTTAAATGGGCTGAAGAATTTGCTGAAATTTATGAAAATGCTACATTGAATCCTATACTGATTTTCTAGATTTGTTCATCTATTTCTTCGGTACACACCTCCATTCTGCTCAAATTATTAACAAGTTAACAAGGGACCACACATTTAGATAAGTTACAGGCGACCTAAATTATGGTTTTTTCTCATTATTTGACAAAATTAGCATTCAAATTCATTCGAAAAATGGCAAAAGTTAATGTCGAAAACAGTCTGTCAAAACTCATGTTTGATATCAGCTCACGTCCGTGCTAAGCGAATTTGTAGGCATTATTTTTTCCAAGAAAGTACCAAACAGATACTTATATATGTTTGTAACGTACACACATTATTAAATAATTATTTTTGTACGTTCCTCGTGTCCAACTCATCCACTGACTCAATTTTCCTATATATTTGTTAAATATTTGATTATGATTGCCGGAATCGAAACAATTATCATTTCCAAGAATCGTACCCGGCTGGCATTTTGGAGGCCTCATCGTCGGACACAGACTGGCCTTAACTTTGCATCCATATTGTGTATCTTTATTGCCGCTCAATAGAAAAGATACCAAGGCTCATTTAAATGCAATCAGTAGACTGGTCTTGTATGTGATCGCGACTAAGAAGCTACGTAAACGGTGACGATTATGAACGTAAGACGTTGCGTATTTGTCCAGCATATCATTCACTGTGTTGATGTGAAGAATTCACTGAATATATCAACAGCTCATGCAGCAGCCACAGCAGCAGTCAGGGCCACCTTGGGGATTTACCTGTAGTGAGTCCACGCTTTCGCTGACTTTATCGTGATGACGCATTTGAATCTTGGATTTTCTTTAAGGTCGTCCGCTTTCCCGATTAAGAATTCCACGATTGTGATTTGCATAATATTGGCGCAAGATAAATAAATTTGATCTTATTTTTCAGAATCGTTTTATTGTCTATCTATTTCTGGGTAAATCAGCTGAATCGCTGGCACTGAATTACAATTGGCAGTGATAAGAAATAAACTCAAGCTTGGCGTGGGTGAAAATGGTCTTAAGAAATGTAACTATCGTGAGAAAATGTAGTTCGTCGGGTTTTGTTTGAGTATGCGAAACGTTGAGATTCGGTCAAGTTTTTGATGGTTGGTAGTTTTTTGGCCGGAAATTGTTGTGTTATGAGTTAGCGGCGGGCAGGCTCGATAGAAGCTACTCATGTTTACACATATGTTTTGATTTGAAAAGTCAGTGGTGATGATTCATTTAGCATGTAAGCGGATATAAGTTTTTACACTCCGAAAATATACCTTTGAAAAAATTGAAACTCTACACAGAACAGTGCAAATACCTTGTCTTAAGATTTCTGCATCTTATGTAGATGTCTTTAATTAAATTTTATTTCATATTGATTCCACATATTCGATTTTTCTCCTATTTCAAACCCTGGACGGCTATCGTTCACTTCCAAATCCCATCCAACTTAAGCTCTCGCCGAATCGACGAACATAATCCAATGTATATCATTTTGTGTGTTGATAATGTAGATAAAAAGACCAGCTGTTATTCTTTCAAGAAAACAATAAATTTCTTCGCCCTCGAATATTATAGTTATTTTTTAAACTTTTCTTTCAAGTCAATACTTCTTATGGATCGATTGAGAGATTTTTATAAATATGATACCGAAAACGATACAAAATCAGCCAATTTTCTGATAAAGAACTTCATAGAAAATTGCAAAGAAATTATAGTTGAAGGAGGGTATATCAACTTGTTGATGTATTTCTATTGCTATGCTATATGCTATATGCTATTCTATTGCTATTGCTATATGCTATTCATTACTTTGAAGCAAATTAGAAAGGCGTTGTAACAGTCAATAATGTAGCTGTCAACACATACCATACCCATCATTTCGCAGAAAAAGCACATCGGCCATAGATGGGTTTTCCTGCTGCATGATATTACTGAGCACATGTGTTTGAAGGTATCCACATCCCCTTTGCTGCTGCAACTGTAAAATTCAACATGTTTTAACATGCACCAAGTCTTCTACAATATCTGATGAAAGTGTGCACATAATTTTTGACGGTCTAAACTTCTAAGAAAAGATTGTAATGGGTCCATCATGTCTGGACATCTCAGGACATATTGTTGGCTTTGTTCTTCTCGGTTTTACCTGATTCATTTTCTCTAGCATTTCTCTTTTGTTTTCTCTTAAGTTTTTGGCAAACGGTCCTGTTATTAAACAATTATTGCTCGGTAACATTTCGGTGACAGTATACTGTGAGCAAATTTGTTTGCAAAGTACTATACCAACGGGTACCACTTGAATTTGTCCCTTTACCGAGGTATGGTATGCCGCCGATCATAGATTGCCCATACTTCTTTGAATTATTTGATACATACCGAGCTTCCACTTTTCTCAGAATGCTAATAGCTCCTTGTCTTTGTTTGTTGGTTTGTCGGTACTGATTCACAAGCATTTCCCATACAATTCTTATTCCTTTATTCGTTGTAAGCGTAATCCTATAAGCGTAGGCATCATAAAAAAAGGTCATACCTCTATTTACGTAAACGACAATATCTTGTGCCCCAATACTTCGTGCTTAATAGTTCATTACGAGTCAGACGATTATATAACTATTGAAGTTGCCACAGGAATACCTAGAATATCTCTAACCTCGTCTTCACTTGTCTGATGTTTCATGGTTCTTTCTTTTAATTTTAATGACAATCTCTTCAGCCACAAACCCACAAGCCACAGACAAATTTTCAGTCAGCCACCAAAAGCGAAAATACTTATTGATGGACCCTGGCGACGCGCACAATGTTTGGCGATGTTGGTTTCGAAAAATAGTAGCATTCGAATACATTAAAGAACATGTACCGCTTAGAGAGTCAAAAGTGCATATTTCCATTTCGTGTTCCTTCTCACTTCCTTTATTTGAAATGATTTCAAACCCTATTTCAAATTATCATTCTTTTTTTTGAACATACACATTGAAATATGAATGTCAAATTTTTTGAGGCAATGCCAAAAAAAGTTTGGATTGTAAACCTCGGTATCACAGAGTTGATAAGCCTGAAGAATCAAAAAGATTCTTAGTTCAAAAAGATCATAGTTATTAGTGAAGACACCAACATAAAAGGAGAATGTTTGAGAAAATGATAAAAAAGGATACAATTTGGGTGGTTTTCATTTTTGTATCCTAAATATTTTATTTTTAATTTTCCCCAAATGATGGTACTCATCTTTCCTCGGGTTTGGCACGAAGCCAATTGATTAGCCTTAGCAGACTAAGTAGTGGGCAGCGTTGTCCATCTTTTAGTTTGGTTACAAAGTGGTAGTATGCTATTCAGTTGTAAGCATAAGAAAAAGAAGAGAAGAATCTTCTGTCCATATTAACTGAAATAAAAAAGAGAAAACAAACAAGAAGAATGAAAGAATAGTATTGGTGTTTTGTGAGTTATATATGAAGAGATGTTTTATCTTAGCTAAATGATAAAACTAGCTTCTTCAATGAGAGCGCTGAGAAACTATCAATTTACCGTTATTTTCCTATAAGATATCAATCACACCTTTATAATTATGTTAGGAGGGAAAAATTTCTTTGGAATTATGGTGATTGGTGTATTCGAAATCTGGTGCTTACTCATGTCTATTTTGTCACGGAAATCACATTAGTCCGAAGACGTTCTCTTGATTTTGAAAAGACGTTCTTTATTAAGGCGTCTGAAGTTTGCATCGTTGAAAACGCAACGGTCTGATATTTTTTGACTTTTTGAATGTATTTTTGATAATTTGACTTTTGATAATTTAAATTTTGGTAACCTATATACACATTTTTGTATATTTTACGCTCTACTAGGATTTCTTTTCAGTTTAGTCATCTACAAAAAATAAAAAGAGACAAAATTTGACAGCGTTGCGATTTCAACGATGCAAACTTGGAATCGATGGAAAAAGAGGAATTTTCTCTAGCATCATAACCGTTATCTTCATTTTTAGAGTCACTCTCAATTCGTTTTGTTGGTCTGATATTTCTATCGTCTGAATCAGAACTATGTTCTGAAAACATTTTCGGAAACACTAACACAGACGTCGCTTCGATAGTTAAACAAATTATCTTCACAAAATTCTTCTTCAAAAAGTTGCCAAAGGACCATTTCTAAAACTTTAAGAATAACAACGACAGTTTTTGTTGCAATTGCGACATTGTCTAAAAGTCTATAGTCGGTTGTTTCATTTGAATCAGAAGTTATGTCCATAAGCGATTAAAGAAAATCAAACGATTGAATCTTAGGCCGAGCAACCGCATATGAAAGTCATATATCTGTCTCTTTCTACCAGAAGGAATCTGCAAGTGCTCTGACTGCTTATTGTGTACGCCGGGAGGACTGAAATTGAAGGATCCTTGCGTAAACCATTGTGCTGAAAAGTTTGCGTAAGGATGAAAAGTGAAGCTGGAGGTCGGTCGTCCTGAAACTTAGACCTTATCGGTAAGACAAACTTACTATTGCCTTTCGCGAACTTCAAAAAAGGTTAGGAATATCAATTACGAGTTTTTATCTTGGAACGCTTCTTTTCTTGGATGAATGCGCTGGATGGCATCACAATTTTTATTGACACAGCTGTAAACTATCGTAAAACAATGGAAAACATTTCGTATCGGACTGAAATGTGATGATTTGAGTTCAAACATTTGCTACGACGAGCTCACTACCTTCTTTAAATAGTTTCTGACATGCATAAGGATAGGAAGAGCCCAAGTAGTGTTCCCATAATTCTACTGATTCATTTGTAGGGTCACACTTGCCGAATTTAACAGGAATCTTTATCGAATATCGCTTCTAGATGTTTTGACTCGTTTATGCATCGACAACGAAGACTTAACGCCTCACAATAATCAGTGTCTATACTCGACCAACGATCTTAGGCGAATGCAGATAGTATTTTTGTGTTAAGTCCCCACTCCCCACTAGAGCCGAACGCCTCTACACAGCTCCGTTCACATTACGGTAGTATTGGTACATTACAGTACTGATAGTATTGGCATAGACCTAGTGATTATTAGCAAAGGTTTGGATGGCGAAAGGTAACTCAAATCACTTAAGATCGAAGCGATTTCACATTTCTAGGCGTCTGATGTTTGCGTCGATGTAAAAGAAATGGTTTCATGTTTTTAATTTTTTGATTTCTGCCAATGATCGAACATGAGAAATTGGCTAAGTGCAAAAAAATTAAAAATTACAAAATGTCAGTTTGATTTCCCAAAAAAATTCAAACTATGAAAATATTGGGGACTATCGCGTTTGCAATAATGCGGACATTTCGGATAACTAAATTTCTCATAATAGAAAATTTCTATAATTATATTCTGAATGCTCTCCATCCGCTTCGAGTGCTTCGAGTATTACTCGAGTATTATTATAACGATACAAACTTTACACATTTGCGCCTATTCTAGGTACATGTATCGATTGATTCCAGAAAAAAAAACGTCTTCTTATTTTATTCTAATCCAACAGCATCGTTACTCATGTACTTTCTCTTCCATTTTTAGATTCGTTACACTGGCTACAGAGAGCGCGCACTGGAAGAACGACAAATCCGATTTCAAAATGGCTGCCGCGAAGGACATACAGAAATTTCGTTTGTTGCATCCGGAACGAACCTGCAATTAGTTTTCAATGCCAATCAAAGTCCATACATCCCCGACAAAGAATGCGATTTTGAAAAAGAACACGGAAAGGTAAGAGTAATTCCATGCCGCAAAATGAAACGATCAATTTCCATCCATTGTTACCAGATTAAATTTCCTACACATGTAATCGATATCAGACTTCACGAGTGCCGTTCAATTACCGTTATTACATAATGAGCGTTGTAAATACCAACAAACATTATAAGTGTACCACACCCTGAAAATCACTCAATCGAATCCACTCGACAAGCAGAAAATTACAAATTTTTCACGGCCTCTCATATTTAAAGTGTTTTCCTCCATTTTCCTTTATCGTATTTTTTTAAAGCTGAAATTGAACGCCAACAGACGTTTCTGTATCTTTTTTCTCATTGTAAATTCACTTAATCGATCAGAATCGCAGATAGCTGTTGTCGGGCGGATGGAATAGCATAAAAATGGTGGAGGAAAGTGATACTGGTTGCCATAGGTACCATCGATTTTTCCCACCCCACTGTGCTGTGTTTTCTTTCATTGTTACTGTTTCCAACGTATCTGGTGGATCAAATCTTGCTTGATGTGATGTTGCCCTACTATACAATGCGCATGCTTCCTATTGATTGAAGGCGGTGCGCTTCCATAGAAATTATATACTTTCAATGTACAAAATCAGGGCGACGAATTTGGGGGATGAATCAATGAAGTAAATGGCTTCGAACGAACATCAAGTGTAGTTTCGGTTGGGAAATTAATGATGATTTCAATTTTCTTTAATGAATTTAGATTCAATTATTAAAAAACTGCTTTTTGAATAGGGCAGTACCATTTTCAGTAATTGCTCAGAAGTGGGGCTTCAGACGAATTTCAATGGGAACATTTTTTTTAATGGTTCGTTTACCTTTCAACCACCTTAACTTGATGATTTAAGCCAACCAAGGAGCCCAACTTTTCACATAATAAAAAATTTTTAAGCCCCAACAACTCGAATTTTTAGAGATAAAAATGATGAAAATAATGTGAAAAATTATGTTATTATTTTTTTAAGGCATGTTTATTGTTAATATTTGAATGATAATATCTTCTCACATATCTTATAGATATTTGAGAAGGAAAAAACCTTACTCTTTTGGAAAAAAATTTTTTAACTAACTGAAACAGCAAAAAATACGTGATTTTCGTTAAAATTCGCTGGTAGAAGTCGGACTTCAGACACAAATCCATTCTAGCTAACTATTTTAACTTACACTTTTTTCGTATCACCTTATGTTCCATTTTTATTGTTCAAAATTTTTTCATAAAAATTGCTATCTCTTTGTATTCACTACAATAACTTAAAAATTATACCGTGGTTGAAATCGGTACACCATCTAAAATTTCTATTTTACAAACCAAAATGTATGTATATAGTTGCATAAAAATAGAATAATTATTAATAAATTATACTTTTTTCAATAAATTAAATTAACTTGTAAATTTAAAATTCACGTTCATCCTTTTTCCATTTTTACATTTAAAATACTTAGTCGGGATGCAATATTTCTAACGCAAAAAATGACGCTCCTCCGCCCCAGATTTTCTATTCATACACAGTATGTCGGAAAAGTTCCCGAACTTTTGAAATAAAAAATCGAAAATTACATCTAAAGAAATTTATTCCAGTTAACTTTCAACATAGTTCCCTTCCCTAGATATACACTCATTTGAGCGCTCCATGAGTGATTCGAAGGCTCTCTGGTACTCCTCTGAAATTATCGCTGTGAGACGCTCGGTGCAAGCCGCTTGAATGCTCGGTACATCTCGAAAAAATCGTCCTTTCAATGCAATTTTTAGCTTGGGAAATAGGAAAAAGTCGGCTGGAGCTAGGCCTGGCGAGTATGTGGCGTGATTGATGTGTGGGATCTGATTTCTGGCGAGATAACGCTTCACAATGTTCGAAGAATGAGCAGAAGCATTTTAATACAGCAAACTCCACGATCCCGGTTCCTTGTACTCGGGTCTGATGCGATTAATCCGGCGCTTCAGACGTTTTAACACCTCTACGTAATGCGCAGCATTCACGGTGGTGTTTTGGGGCACTAATTCTTTGTATATCAGGCCTTTGGACTCGAAGTAAGCGATGAGCATCGTCTTTACTCGTGATTTTTGTTGGCCCCCTTTTATAGGCCTCGCACGGCCCGGACTGAGCCAAGCGGATGACTGGCGCTTCGTGGAAGGATCGTATTGAAAGCACCAAGTCTCGTCTCCAGTCACATTTTAGTACAAATCGAGAGCAGACCTTCCTGTGGTTCATTTTTCCTTTCAAAATCAACGCAACGCTATCCTTGCTCATGTTCAGTTCGTCTGTCAACATTCTGAAAGACATGTTGCAATCCTCGTTTTCCTCCTCGTTCCCGAGCCTCGTTTTCGTCGGTAACAGCTGTTCACGGCCGGCCGCTTCTCTTGTAATCTTCTAACGACTCTCTACCCTTCTTGAACAGACGGAACAACATGTAAACAGTTGTACGTGACAGTACACCTTCACCGTAAGCCGAATCGATAATTTTTTTCTTTTCCGCGAAAATTTTTTTGAGTTTATAGCCGAATTTAATTACGGCACGATGTTCAAATTTTTCATCCATCGTAGAGCTTGCACCGGGGTACTAAACACACGTTCACTCAAGCACGTCTATCTCGGCAAGTAATGAACGGATACTGGTGAAAAAACTCTCAGACACTCCAGAGGGATGTAGCAACATAGTACCGGTGTCGTCCAAGAGGTGGCGCCACTCATACAAGCGCTACAAAAGAAGTTCGGTAACTTTTTCAACATACTGTGTATGTGTCCAAACATGATCCAATAACAAAAAAAATTTTCTTTTCCAAAATTCGTCTGGAGCCCCAATTCTGAACAATTACTCAATTTTCTACTGACCGACAATAGTTTCTTTCTTGATCTTTGCAAAGGCAAACTTCTCTCTAACGTTGATCCATTTGTGATAGGTTATCAACATACCGTGGGGTTGATTTGTTGATTGGGAGTTGATTTCATTTGAATTGACGACTACATTGGATTTACAGTGAGGACAATTTCTGGCCAAGCAATCAGCTCTCACCACGTCGCATAGCAATGATTGTATAGTCTTGTGTTGATTTTATTTTGAAGCTTGTGGAAAAACAGGGCTAGAACCAAGAATTGAAAGAGAGAGAGAGTAAACCAAGAATTTTCGTTAGTATATAACAGGCCCATGTATCCCTCTCTGTGACCTTGTGGCGTGTGCCATTTTTGGGCTTGGTATTTTGAGAAGCATGTGAGGCCGATTTTTTGGTTAGAACTGCGTTCAAAGCTAAATTTAGAGTACAAAACGATATTTGTCACGTTAAAAAACAAGCGTGGGATTTGTTGACCGTCAATCTGCATACATTTTCTTTTTGCAGGATCAATTGTGGAATTGCTCTCGAAAGAGTTCCGTATCTCATTCCTCAAACTTGCTGCTCTGGCCATTCCCCTCTTGGCTGGAAATTTGGCATGGTTGAACGATCTGTACTCTTCATTATGTATCAACGATGCGAAATTTGGTCGAGTTTTTGTATTTTCCGATTACTTTTCCAGCCAGCATCGGTGCAAGCGATTGTTTTCTGGCTGAGGAGACCTTGCAACCAGTTTTTATGCTGGTAACTAGGAGTTGGGGAAAATGAAAAAATGGGAAAAATTATCAATCATTGGTAGAGTAATTCCAGAGAAGTAATTTGTGCCAAAAAAAAAAAAAACACGTAAACGATGCCAGGGGCCCCCAAATGATATTCAAACACACTCAAAAGGACACTAAACAGCCTCGAAAGGAACACTAGAAACGTAAGACCATAAGAAACTTCAAAAAAAAAATAAATACATTACAATATGAAAAACACAAGCTCACAAGCTTCTTATCGAACCCGAAATTTTTTCCGCTTGAACGGAGGTATGGTTTGACTATTATTTTCAGTTTTCTTTCGTTCGATGTCTGAAACCACTGTTTATCCCAAAATTTTAAGGACCACGGCAAGGACAACACAAAATATGCGGCCTCACCGATATTCAACAGTCGAGTGCCACTGAAACTGGAGATGTCAAATCGAACGCTTCAGCGGGGGTTTTTGAAAACAATCAACAAATCGAACGTTTTTGCATAAAGAATGAGCCACAAACCGTTAAATCGTGATGTTATGGGCGGGGAATTCAAGACCTCCATTTATCTTCAAAGTTGCGGACAAAGAGTAGGAGTGAATAATTTCTATCTGTATGTCCCGGCTGGAGGTTTTAGGCGTGAAACCTAAAATATGGATTGGGATAGAAGAATGTTTAAAATCCAGCCTAGATATACCAGCCCCGGTGTTTGGAACCTGAATAAAAAGGTTTGGGACAAGCCACGGAGGGGACAACTCGCTCACTCTCTCCTATATCAGCAGCAAAGAAGTGAGGATCGCGGGCTGGTAAACTCTTGCTGTGAACACTACCGGCTTGTGAATGAATTTCTTCTGTACTTCCTGGACAAGGAGATCTTTTTTTTCGCGATTTTACCCTTATGCAAAACATCGAAATAACTTTTTGTTTCTAAAATTCGTTTGATTACATTGGCCTACATAAAAGTCCTGAATGAAATATCCTTTCGTCCTAATAATATGGGTTTTTTAGTATGAAATTTCTAAACTACCGAAATAATCACCAAAAACTCAACCGCTTTGCTTTTGTAGTGAAAACGAAATAAAAATAAAACATTATAATGCAAAATTCAGTTTTACACACATTTGGTGATCCTTTTTCATTAATATTTTCGTTTGCAATATGCAACAAATTTTTCCATTTGCGACGAAATCGTTTTTTTACATTATTTTCGCTCAACTTTGAACATTTTGCTTTTTTCGTAGAATAGCAAACATGATCCCTTATTTATTATGTTTCCTTACTCAGAGTCCTTTTACATTATTTGACGAGACCCACTGCTGAGTAACAGGAAGTCAGCAATAAACAATTAAATAACTAAACTATGAATATAAAAAAATTGTTTTTCATTTTGGCCTGTGACCGGGACATGGTATTTCATGTTAAATTGTTGCAGGAATTGCTCTGAACACGTTTATATTGTTCAACATGTGTGCTCGTTACTTCATGTCGACGGGCCAGTTTGAATTCTTGTTGAATTTCATGTCAAGAGGGTGAAACGGACCACCGATGTCCTTTGCTATAATTAGGGTACATAAAATAGCAGCAAAACCTATCACATCGATTTCAAATGTGGAAAACTGCGTGGGAGGGTGTTAGGACCATTTAAAAGTATTTATAAAATTTTCCGGATAATTTGTTGACGATACGCCTAATCATAGGTAGTTCAAATAGAATAATTTATAGTGAATTGCTGTGAAAACAGGACACAGGATCAAGTGTGGTATCATTTAGCATTTAAATTTTGTAGAAGAAAACCTAGAAAAAGTCGTCCTTTGGCCTGTCGAAAGAAATTATTCGCTAGTTAAGTTTGGTATATTTTTCAAAAGGATTATCGTATAGCAAATAAGATTTTTCTAGCATCAACAAGCAAAACAAAGTATCAGGGCAACAATCAACACCTGCTGAAAATAAATGGTTTTTATCATTTGGAAGGCAAACAAATCCTTCGCAGGTATACGTTCGTTCTTTGAGACATCCCGGCAGGAGTTCTGCATGGTTACTTTGTTGAAAATTTTAAAGATATTATCGAACAAATCGGCTACTTAACTGCGATATTTACTCCTACATCGCGTATTGTTGTGAGTTCCGAGAATTTTCGTCAGGATGAATACAGGACCCTATTCGTCATTCTATTCGAATTTCCCGCTTGGATTCAAGTGAACGGTAAAAGGTGAACTGATTTATGAGACTGACATTATTGTCAACAGCATAAGAGACTTATTTGGAAAAAGGATGAATTTATTTATGGGCTTAATAACAGCTAAAACGTCCTGAAAAAATAAACGCTGCAAATTGAGAGATCCACAAAATATTTTTCTTTTGTTTGTTATTCGGCTGGCTCAATGCCATCGATGAAATATTGAGCAAGGTAAGAGTAAGAACGAAAGGTTGACAGGATAAACAGTCTGACTTTGAATTAATCCGAATGTGATGTAATGTTTCAATTTACTCACATGTGGCTTTTAATGTGCGCTAAATTTGTTCACACCTTTAACTATTGTTTATGTTATCCTTCGAACTAAATCTAATGGTTGATTAATCGTCACTTCGAACGTACACTTACTACTCGTTATTTTCGTTGTTACACGAACCATATCACTTTACAGACAAGCCCATGTAATAGCATGTTGAGCTCACGGTAGCATGTAATTACCCCTAATCAAGTGCTCCCTTGATGCGTTAAACTTTGTGCTAGCTCACTTGAACGTTCTATGCTCGAGACGGGGTCCTTATGAAATGTTTCCAGCAAGGAGCCAGAAGGAAACGGAACAGTGTAGTGGAAGAAGAGTCTTCACATTCCGAGAGTGCTAGAGAACAACATTTGGGCCTTGAAGAGAAAATTACCATGGTCGATTTATCCAGAGCACCTATTTAACCTTCTTTACACCAACTGTTGCTCGCGTGCCATCAACTTAAGACACGCAATAAATTTTATTTTAGGACCAATGAAGGAGTCCCTTGATGCCTTGTTAAGTGTTTTTCTTCTTGTGTTTTTTTTTTCTTCTTTTATCCACTTCTTCTTGCCTTCCAATCTGACACCAGTCTACTACTTTGTATAGAGTGGCGGTGCAATCTGTCTGATGGATCCCTTTTGTGCATTCGTTGCGATGAGACTATTATCCTCATTTTCGGTGAACACTTGACTTCGACGATGGTTCACAGCCGAAAGCAAAAAGGCATAAGGCAAACAGGGATGAAAAAAATGAAACATCTCGTAAATTTGTTTCTCAGTATAATATTAGGGAAGTGGAGAAATAATGTTTAGTATTTTACCAAATTACATAATTTGAATCTCTTGCAATCGGGAAGTGATCGAAGGCTGGACGCAAAATTGTTTTTTGGCGGTATCTTGCCCTATAATTATTTGCGGAGAGAATGATTAATTTCAAATTTTGATTATGCTGAGTCCAGCGACTGAGATTCATGCAATTCTAGTGATTTTTCTCAGGAAAATTTCTAACAATGAATCTTAGGAACCAGGAATCAATAGATTTAGAAATAGGAAATAATATGTAATCATAAAATTTGTTCATATTATTTTTAATTAAGAATCAAACCTAAAATTATTCTTTCTCTTGCGTAGCAAATGATCCTTTTTAGCGCTTACTTATAATAAAGGGCGTTTTTTAGAGGTACTAGTCTATTAGTCTTATTGGGAAGATAATTCGCCATTGTTCTTTGAATATGATTTCGGGCATGTGAATTTCACGACTGGCGCGGGGAAAGTTCAAACGCGAGGTCCAATTTTCGACTACCAGTAATTGGAGCTGTGTCTCACCAATAACACGACGGATTTTATCTATATCTAAATGGTCAAACGTGTTGGAATTGTCGGCAAAGACGAGTGATTTGTATCCTCACAAAAGATAGTCCAGCGGTGTTACATCACAAGATCTTGCAGGCCAGTCCACAGGCCGAAAACTGAGAAATTATGCGCTAATCAAATACTTCATTCAGTAAGCCGATGGTTGCACAGCTGTATGGTATGTCGCGACATCCTGTTGAAATCAGAATGCCACTGCATTACAGCAAGTCTATTTCGGAACGAGGAAGTTTTTGATCATAGCTCTATAGCGGTCACAATTGATTGTACTGTTATTCCCAGCACCATTTATGAAGATACATCAATCAGTGATTTCACCTGCCCATAAAGCACAGTAAACTGTAATTCTCCGGATGTAACGGTGTTTGGACAATCGCCTGTGGTTGCTCATCATTCGAAATGCGAAAGTTTTGTATATTGACCAACGGAACATCGCATCGTATATGGCGCAGTGCCGAAATGCGTCTGTGGACGCAACAAAGAGCGTAACGGGGAACTACGAAATGCTCAGAGGACAAAAAAAACTGGTAGCCATATAACCAGAAATCAGCCTTATAGCTAAATTAAATGTTCTCATGAAATTCTGGATTTGTAGTAACCTGTTCTTGGGCCCATTCATCGAATTTACGCCTTGCCTGCTGGTGGTTCGTTGGTTTTTGTAGGCCCGCAAACCAAGATCCATCCGTAGAACCTTCCATGACGTGGAAGGGGACAGGTTTAGTTGATGGACGTGATATCGAATGGACTCAATTGGATCTTCATCGATACTACGCTCTACAGCTTCTATGTTTCTTGATATCGCACTTTTCGACGTCTTGATGAATGCATATTATCAGTGAGAGTAATTAAAAGTGGACTCATGGTTAATTAAATTAATTGTTCTGATGGACAATTTTGTTCACCATAAGATTGACAGATTGCGCGATGACTTTCTCGATCAGATCCTTTTTTTCGAAATAAATCTGCACAATTTGTAGACTTTCCTTAGGCGTCAACATGTTCATGATAAAATAGCAACTCAAACTTACCATAGAATGCATGTTAGCTGTCACAATATACGTAGCATTAAAAAGTGTTGCAAACTTAAAGTTGATACCTCTAAGAAGAACACCCTCTATAAATGATACGCCAAGACTCTAAGAGTGCTGATTCTCAGACTCTTAAAAATAAAATATTAATTATAATTTTGAACAGAAAAAATCTATTTCTTTTACATGAACTTCAAGAATTCATTGAATATGTTTCGAATTGTCCGAGATGGGCCAAATGTGCAACGCTTTGTTCTGTAATGTGTTACTTTATAGTATAATTCCTCTCTCATAGAAGTCTTGGTCCCTTGTGTTTCTTTTCACAATCTCCTCTTGATTTTCACAACTTCTTATTACTAAGACAGTGGTGAGATGTAAGAAGTAGATGTTAATCGCTTTGTGACAGATGCGAACCTGATAGATTCTTCAAAACTGTGCAACTAAGCTCCCTGACGACGAGGCACTATAGAGTGTGTCGCCCGGCATTGTTCTGATGGAACACATTGATCAAATTTGGACACATTTGGTGAATCGCAAGCTTAACAGGCTCTGTGTCCAATGTCTCACATATTACATAACCAATTTTAGTACCAACCATACCAAGTCCATGTATCATGAATCAGCAAATTTATAGGCATTTGTGAGTGCTGCTGTTCTACTGCTGGCGCCATCGAAGAAAAGTCCTTAAAATCGCACTATAAATTTGCTTATATATATGGAATATGGATGGGTATCGTTGGTGCAAAAATCGCGTAAGGGATCATATGTGATACATGACTCAATTGTAATGATAATAAATTAGTTTTTTTCATGTCCCATAAGATGCTCAGCGTAACATTCTTAACCGGTAATTTTGATTTGGCCACCGGTCGACCTGTCTCACCGCACTTTGACTACGATCGTTTTTGCACAATGTTGTCGTATATGATCCATTTTTCATATCGTTATCATACGTTTAAGAAATATTTCCTATTGGCCAAAGCTTCACAGATGGAAATCTGATCCATAATGTTTTTCGGTGTTTTGGTGCTCCACCAAAAAGTCAAGTTTCGTTTAAATTTCAACTGTGCAGATCGTTTAAAATTCTTGTAAGCGCGATCTTTAGCTCCCGGCCAATACAACGACTACTAACATGCCGAAAAAATTCGATATCTCATTTTCTCGGCCAGCAACATTTAAAATGCAGGAACGGAATTGGCTTAAGTCGTACGTAATTTGCTATTACCGTTCGGAATCATAAGTACTATGCACAATTTCAGGCGTCTGGTTTGCATTTTCTCCTGTATCAAAGAAAAACTGTAAATGTGCCGGATTTCGCTCTGTTCACTGCCTTTTTTAACATCCTGTAACTTAAAACTGAATGGAGCAAACAAGAAGCTGCAATCGAATGTTCTAAGTGTGAATTGTCACCTTGACAAGTAGCGTAAATCTGAAACTGTATGATCGATACTTTACGACTTATTGATCACTACAGCCACCTACCGAAAAAATAATGAAAATCTCTGATCTATTTGTATTTTTTATACTAGCAATGTGGTGAATGCGTAATAGTTGGTTTTTTGTTTTGTTTCCTGTTGTTATTTATTCTTAAATAAATATTAAAAACAAATTCATTATTGTTTATCTCAAACTTACAGGTCCACATTAAGTCGCATTTTATCATGAATGGGGTATGCGTTCGCTTTCGAGGTTGGTTGGATCTTGAGAGACTCGACGGCGTTGGCTGCCTGGAGTATGACGAAAGGCGAGCCTTGCACGAAGATGCAATCCTGCGTGAACAGATCGATCGTTACAATCAAAGATTGCGAGAATTCGAGGATACCAAACGGGCATATCGTGATAATCGGCAGGAAGAAATGGAGGCTGTGCGTCGAGGAGTGGCAACCGGCGGTATTGGAGTGGGTGTTGGAGGAGGCATGTGGCGTCGGTAATTTTTTCGAGGATTGTGATTTAGTTTAAGGTCGTCAGTAAAATGATTCTTTGGCTGAACTTTTTTTTAACGCTTTTATCACCACACGATTATTGGCTTGAAGTAAACAAAAACTTAACATTGCAATGTTGAAAACATTCGAATGTAAGAATTTCCAAATTTTTCTAGATTTATCTATTGTTTTCCCAAAAAATATGCTATGCACTTAACATACATATAACAATAGCATAAAATTTCTTTCGTGTGATGCGACACTCTGCTCAAATCACATAATAATGACATTTACCTTTGGTTGTACATAGACTCATATAGTATAAAACGGATTTGGACGTTATTTGTTTTCTTTTAGGTTTTCAACAATAGAAATTAGAGTTTTAATAATTGTTTGAATCATGAAACCAAAATCAAATTAACAAAAGGAATATGACGTTCATACTCAAGATTTGATTTATTAACACCTGAATGTACATTTGATTTCAGTCAATTTTTGTTAATTCGTTTTAGTGCAATTACTTTTATATTTTGTAAAGATAACAAATTTATTTTCAAAGGAAAATAAAAATTACCAATTAAATCTATTAATCGATAATTATAAACTATGGCAAATATAAATTTGTTGTTTCAATTTATCAAATTCCAATAGATGAGTAAAGTAATCGATTCGCAGTGGGGTAAGTACCATCTAAATTTTTGCAAGCCTACAGTTTGCCATGTATCTATCTACAAAAAACAAATGCATTGCCACAGATTAATATTATTTTTAACAATGATTCTACTATTGACTAGTTTCCTCTTTTTTCAGCGTAATAAATACACTTTTTAAATTTTTTTGAAAAATCGTTTGAAAACCGGATAGGAAACATTTTATGTAAGATACTAAGAATATTCTGTAAAATTTTGATGCATAAATTTTCTCAAGGAAGCTGATCCCAACACTCCCTAGATCGTCCTTGCAAAAAGATGATACATATGTTAGAAATCATCTGAAGTCAAAAACGTTTGAACCTATTAATAAAAACCCTTTAAATAAAGGGTCTCTGATTATTTATTTCATTTTAAAAATTTAGCCAGCTAAAAAGGTGAAAATTCCACTATATTGTAAGTAAAAGAACACCCTAAATAAAAAAAAATCTAAAACCACCTGTTTGGCTGAGTTATTTACAAAACGTTTGTAACAAGTTTGGAATGAATCGATCGAGATTTTATCAAATGTCACTGAACACTAGTTTAAATAAGTGGTTTCGAGCAAAACGCGTTTAAAGTTTTAGAAGCTAAAAAGGTGAAAAACATATTTTTATTTTCAATTTACACTGAATCATCGATTCCAGCTTCATAGAGTACAGTCCCAGTACATGTCTTCAGCCTATTTTTTGCAGTCTTTGCTGGCTACTTTGCTGTGCTGCTAATCACGCACGTTCATGTACGCTCGGTCCAAGACTGACATTCGCTTTTGAAATAAAGTTGAGGAAAGCATGTCATTCCTATGTGGAACGTGTTAGCGGAAGGACGTATTCAGATCAGTGAAGTGAAGGGTTTCCCCCGAGCATCTATTGTTTTTCTCAGAATCCTACGAACGCCATATCTTGGTTCCTGGCGTAATTACGATCTTTGGACTTTGACTGACATACTGGAATACTTTCACAAAGGAAAAGAACAGTGAGTACCCTTTTACTTTCTTAAGGGGAAGGTAAGGTTAATTCGTACGAAACAAGGCATGTTTTTGTGAATTTTTCGTGACGACACAGTTAAAATCTCTTTATTAAAACCAATAGTACATTCAAGTATGACATTTGAAGAATATTGTATAAAATTTTCACGAAGAAATATTAAAAAACACGGCAATGGCAGCAATTATTCGGACGTGTCTCGGAAAAAAGTAGAATCGCGGTGCCCCTCATAACTTGGTGCTGGATCATCTGAAATCAAAAAGTCAACGTTCATTCGTTAGATAATAGTTTTCCCCAGGTAACGCTGGGAGGGTTTTTTGAAATTTTAATTTTTCACTTTTTTGGAACACTTTGAAGGGAAAAACGCGATTTTTTGCTAAAAAAATCGGCTAATTTGTTATTGTATAATAAAAATTATTAAGAAATTTGAAAAAAAAACTCTCCAGCGTTACCTCATAAATTATGTACAGAAATAGTGTTCAAAATTTCAAAAGGATCGGTGCAGTAGTTTGGAAGTTAGGAGGGGCACCGACTTTGAAAACGTGAGTTTTGGGGAAAACGCTTTAAAGTTTTGAACACTAAAAAATCTGCTATAAACATCCGTTTCCGTCAGGTATAAAAATACTCGTAACTTCGTCAATTTTGCTGCAATTGACTTGAAATTTTGACACAATATTCTTAACATATTATGCATTCAATTAAAAAAATAAACAAAAAATGCAAAAAAAAAATTTTTAATACCTTACCTTCCCCTTAAGTGAAGTGAACAATTGGCGAGCATAATATAGCATACATCTAGCACCTTAATATTTCATTCTGTGAACTGCGACATGGAAGAAAACTATGAGGATAGACCCCCAGACCCAGGGGACCCAAACACCAAAACTCTTAAAAACAGAAGATTAGTTGAAAACAACGGTAATACAAAAAGCAAGGGAGAGTTGAAAAGCTTTGTACCAAATAACACATCCTTGTACTCAAACCCCTCTGAAGACATTCCACGTGCCACACCATCTCAAGCCCCGCTAGCCAACATGAAAGTCAATAAATATCAACCCGATGCGAAAGGTAAATCCTTCGCAATCCTCATCGATAGTGTTGATACAAATGGTGACAGTGTTAGACTAACCCCAATGAAGATGTTCGTATACAACAAAAGCTTAAACATCCAAGGCATTAAAGATGTTAAGCAAGCTGGGTTCAATAGACTCAAGATAATCTTTGAAACTGCTACAGAAATTAAATGCCTTAATTATGAAAATTAATGCCTTAAATGTGGTGCGGACGATTGCGACAACAAATGCACAAAAATCATGTGTGTATTATGTAAGAGCGAGGAGCACGAGGCAACACATCAAAGATGCCCCAAATGGGTAGCATATAAACAAGAGGTAGATATTAGCTCTATCCTGAACATCATAAACAGAGAAGCAAGAGTTATTATCAACAGAAACAAATTTGCGGTTTTAGATGTAGTGGACCTTAATGAAGCCAACTTCCCCAGTCTAACGAACGCGGAAAGACACAATACCAGAAACCCCCAACAGCACACGCAAAAGGTACTATTCAAAAGCTCCTTTGCTCAAATCGCTGGCATAAACAATAAACCCAACACATCAAGTAACATCGTTAAAAATAGTTTCCCCTCTACTGAAACTCTCACCATACCAAACAAACCCATTACATGTAACCCACACAAAACCACTGAATTGGAAAAACTCCTAGGAAAGATGGTAGATGAAATCAACAGGAATACCGGAGACAACAAGGAAAACGAGGACTTACCCATAACTAGTGTTCAAGCATGGATACAAATACTACAGAAATACCTCACCAACTCTGGTAATGAGAACAGTAACACAAGAAAGAGTAACAACAACATTATCATCTAATACATAAACATTTTACAACTAAACATCCAAAGTATCAACAAGCACAAGGACAATCTAGAATACTACTTATACAAGAATAACATAGTCTTCGCACTCGTACAAGAAATACTCAGTAATTTCAATATTAATATGAAGTTTACCAACTACAATATAATCTTCAAAACCAGAGACAACAACATAGGAGGAGGAGTTGCAATATTAATCAGAAAGGACATTAGGTTTAGACAGATCCACACGAACAGTCGTTTAGAAAATGTAGTAATCCAGACCCTAAACCTTAAACACAACATAATTTTAGCATCCCTATATGCTCCCCCCTCGATCAATACCCAATTTTTCAAAGAAGAATTAGACAAGCTTTCCAACATCTTAGACTACACCAAAGACATACTCATCGGAGGAGATCTAAACGCAAGAAACAAGGCATGGGGAGATCATCTTAACAATGCCAAAGGCAGAATTATGAAAAGTTGGATGACGGAGCACAACCTCAAAACATTGAACACTGGCATATACACTTATAAAACAACAAACAAGAACGGCAAAATTCTACAGTCAACGCCGGATATAACTCTTAGTAACATGAGTAGGAATAGTATCCTCTGGATGGAAGACAAAGAACACATCAGCAACAGTAATCATATAACAATTAAAATCTGCTTGCCCAGTACACCCATTTCAAACACCAAGAAAATCAAATATAGGAACATCGCTCAAGAAATAAATAAAACGCCTTTTTCACCAAACCTCAATAATATATACGATAAACTAAGCCACCTAATAGACCTAAACTCAAACACGATAAGATACAAGCACACACCCAAACACTGGTGGTCCAAGGATTTAGCAAGGCTCTGGAAAATAAAAAATAAGGCACTACTTAATTACAACAGACTCAAATCAAATGCCAACTGGGCAATTCTCCACGAGGCAAAAACAAACTGGAGGCAAAGATCCAAAGAGGCCAAGCAGAGAAGCTGGACAGAAAAACTAGAACAAATCAGAAGCAGCGGAAACATAAATAACTTCTGGAGATTTATCAACAGTATCAGGAATAATAAAGAACCCCCCTCACGATACAACCTTGATGTGGACCAGACCCAAACCTACCTCAACATGATTAAATCAAAGCACCACCCTGATAACACCTTAAACATGATGCCACACAATCCACTGGAACACCCACCAGACTTCGAACAGGAAGAACTCAATAATGTTATAAATGAGAAACGTAAATCCACAACCCCTGGTCTTGATAACATTAATCACAATCTAATTAAAGCCTTACTTACACATCACCCGAATAATCTTTTACAGGCTATTAATGATGCAGTCAATAGATGTGACATACCCACATCTGGAAGGCATATCAGAATCGTTCCCGTTCCCAAACCCAATAGAAATCTAGAAGACCTCAGCAACTATAGACCCATATCCCTCCTCAGTGTTCCCATTAAAAACATAAATAAACTTATAAAACAAAGAATCGAAACACACCTAATAAACACAAATCCACTACCAACTCTTACTTTTGCTTACACAAAAAACAAATCCTCGACAACATACTTTAACACCCTTTTACAAAAACTTGAAAACAAATCCACTTTCCCCTTCAAAACTGCCTGTGTTATAGATTTTTCAAATGCATATGAGAAAGTGACCTACAGATCCTGAACAAACTTCTTTCAGACCTCAACATCCAAAAAACCTACACCTCATGGATCATAAATCTATATAAAGAAAGAATACTCCACCTCAACCAACAACACACGACAATCTCCAATGGTCTGCCACAAGGTGACGTCTTGAGCCCACTTCTTTTCAATATATGCACTTCCAAACTGCACAATATCTCTGACAGCAACACAACTCTTCTACAATATGCTGATGACTTCCTCATTCTAACTGAGGGAACTAATTTAAAGCACACGACTAACCTACTTCAACTCAAACTAAATCTCTTCTCCGCAATGAGTGACAACCTCAAGCTACCCTTCAACCCGGACAAAATACAAGCCATTAATTTCCACTATAGTAGGAACACAGATATAATTCTCAAACACAATAACACCCAAATCAAATGGAGCAATAGCATAAAATACCTAGGCATCAATCTAAATAAAAATCTAACCTTTAGAACACAGGAAGAACACATCCAAACCTTTAACAACATAGGCAACATCATAAAATATCTGAACAGACCCACCAATCCCTTTAGCCCCACGTTGGCTCTAAATCTTTTCAAATCATTAGTCAGGCCCAAAATAGAATACGGACTAACTACAATGGCACATGCACCAGCATACTTATTCAATACCATGGACAGGCTCAAAGCTAAGATTCTCAAGCAATGCCTAGGTTTACCCCCTAGCACACCCAACCTCTATGCTTTTAACATGGCATCCGAACATCAATCTATAGATAGAGCAGCTGTGCTAACGGCGAAAGAATTAGGTAAAAAAATTGTCAACAACACTTTCAGACCAACATGGACTGAACAGGATCCAGTCCACAAAAGCAGCTACAATTACATCCTCCACAAATTTAATCACCACCTGAGAAAGCTCAACCCAACTCACCGGACTAAAAGACCAGCTAACCTGTTCACCACACCTTTCTCAACAACGTCCTCTTTCCTCCATACCCACAACCAAACAAAACCCAACCTTACCTTTAAGAAGTATACAGATAACCTTAAAAAACAAAATGCCCTGATACTGGTGACCGATGCAGCCAAAAATCTCTTTGGCACAAGGATAGGATTCCTGAACCTTAACAACAACACCACCTACAATTCTAGCCTCCGCAATAGCGTAACAACAACAGCAGCAGAACTACACGCCATCCTGTCGGCCCTAAATAGGAACAACATACAGAACCACCATAAGATTTTTGTCTTCACTGATTCCAATAATGCTATCAAAAGTCTAAAGGAAAATCAAGAATACAGAAAGACCACACAAGATATATGGAAATTCATTGAAAATTACCCAGAGAAGATCTTCAATTTCATCTGGATCCCGGGACACGCGGGCATCATGCCGTTAGAAACAGCCGAAAAACAAGCCAAAATAGGTGTTTTAAGCCATAGTATCATGGACACACAATATGAACTGGACGAAATAATAAACTTAATAAAAGAAGAAATTGACGATGAATGGAAGGGCAGAATTAGAGCTCAAACCACCAACTACGCACCCTGCATATGGAAAGAGGCACATCATCTCAACAACAAAGGAAAACCATGGTTTCATAAAAGCAACATCACATATCAAAACCATCAACAGAATCCTCACAAACAGAGCCTACAATAAACTTCGTCTCTTTCAAATTAAAAAAAGCACTACCGATCTATGCATACAATGCAACAAAACTGACACAATAGATCACCAATTGTTTCACTGCACTAAATACGAAAGGATCAGGGCAAATCACAATCTTTTTCTTAATTACAATAATATTAAAGACCTAATTCTCAAAAACGACAGTAACTTACTTGACAGCTTTGGAGCGTTCTTAGCAGAAGCGAACCCTAACATATAACACCCAACGACATATCACTCATACCCACACAATCAAAATATAACTAAGCCACAGACTAACTATGAACAAGTAATAATGATATAATTCACAGGATCGACAACGCTGGCCAGTGCCATAGCAGCCCGGACCAATCTTAAGCTGGTATCCTCCCAGTGTGAACTTAAAAAAAAAAAAGGAAAGCATGAGCGCCTTCGTTAAAAGTTCATGCAGCTAAATAGACTGCAAATTCAACATTTCTTCACGGTCAGATAGTTTATTGGGTACGATTTTTCAATTTTTTTCAGAAATTGGTCCTTGATCACATTCGCATAAATTTATTTTATAGCTTGGATGACATTTAGTAAAATAAGCCGACGGCATCTATCTAGCTGGTAGCGCTAATCTATGCGCCGCAGCCTGTGAATTGGCATATGATGAGAAGCGGCAGGGGCTTGTGTTTGAAACTAGCTTGTGCTCTTCCGAATTTTCTTTCTAGTTTATAATTTCTCTTTTTTTCTAATATAATTTCGAGCAATTCGAAAAAATTGATCTTAACTTCTGCACCTATGAGTCTTCGCTAAAGTCAGCATAGCAATGGTATAAGTCATTTACAAGTTTTAAGTGAGAATGGGTAAGTTAATCTACCAAAAAAGCACGTCTTTGTCGTTGTATTCCTATTGTTACTATAGAGGTTAGAAAGGAACATTTTTTTTCTTTTTGTGGGAAATTTCTTGTTAATTTGGAATGCTAAACTGACTGCTACAAGTTTTTTCAAGAGATCTGTGAACTCTCTTCATCTTACGCCTGTATTCGAAAGGTACTCTGAAGGCCGAAAGAGCTCCGAATAAGACACAGCTGTAAGTCAACCTGGACATGCTAAGTGTTATTTCAGAACAACGGCATCGTGGTTCCAGAACGTCAAATTGAAAGTCGAACTTGAACCACGAAAGTATTGGCATCACCACAAGAGGGAATTCTTAAAGTTGCAATAGTTGTTGAACGCTGTATGGTGAGAGGAAAACAGTGAAATTATTTGTAGAAAAGTTAATGAAATATTTCTATATAGCAGACACGTTATTCAATTCCCAGATCTCATATTCGAATTCGTTAAAATGTATTAGGTTGGAAACTATGAAACGGGGGTTTTCTGTTTAGTCTGTGTTCAGCTGTGACTGAGGGAGATATATTGTAACGTGCTCCAGATACTCTTCTTACTAATTTCATAAAATATTATCATGATGATATCCCATTTTTATTTTATTTATATTCTAACCAAGATTGAATAGACACAATTAACAACGGTAAAAAGGAAACTAGCCAAAATCTTCTAGAAAGAAACAAATACGGCATGGAATGACAGGAACGACTGGAGGATAAGCCGAGCTCTTTGGCAGGATAAGCCAAGCTCACCCTAATCAAATGAGGCCAAAACAACTCCTAGGAAAAAACCGAAATGGCGTTAGAACATTGGTGGCAGTATTAATGGGCCATAATTTTCTAGGTCAACACGCCAAACGAATATGAACCCAAACGGATGACACCTGCCGAGCTTGCGGTAAGGAGGAAGAAAGTACAGAACACTTCCTCCTAGATTGCCCGAGTCTGGCCAACAAACGCCTTACTTGTCTGAGGCTTTTAGCCTCAGCCGAGCTTCCTTGGCTTCTGTAGGACGACAGGATTGACCATCTGTGAACAATAGTACTACACATGGGGAGCTCAGGGCGGAGTTCTGCCCTATGCTTTTTTCCAGCAAGTGGAGTACGATAATAATAAGATAATAATAAGTACGATATAATGATACGATGATAATAATTACGATGATAATAATAAAACCAAGATGGACGCAAACTGCGATCTACATCTACACTTCTTGTACGAGTTTTAATTAAACGAAACAGCTGCTTTAGCTTCAAAAATATTAATCAAGTATTCTGAGATGGATCCATCAATGAAAAAATGCTAAATATTGGTTTTGAAAATTTCGTTCTGACAATTTGAGTCGTATCGTCCATAAGCTTCGAGAAAGACCAATGGCCCATATTGAAAACGAGGAATTGAGGACGAGTGTCGAATTCTACTACTAGGAACTACTCATACAGCTGTGTTCCAACATTTGTTTAGAATAAATAAAGTCAAAAAATTGGACTCATATGCGCCGGACGTATCGAGGCAACTGCCGATGATCAATCACAAAAGGACGTGCGCATCTCTGTTGCTTCGCACACGATTGACATTTTTAGCACCGTCATCACTTGTGCTTCAAAGTGGATTTTGTATGATAATTGAAAAGGATCTAGCCAACCGGTAGAAAAGAATACACCCCCAGGATTCACCCCAAAAACGAAATTCCATCTCAAAAGTTATGATCACCATGGTGGAATGCCTTAGGAGTGATCCATCATTCCTTTATACATCCTGGCGAAACTGTAATAGCGACGTCTTATTGTCGAAATAGATGTCATGGATGAGAAATTTATGAAAAACAACCTGTATTGGCCAATCGGCACGGCGCAATATTCCTGCGACTACATAAAGCTACATAAAGCTTCAAGTACTGTTGACAAATCAACTTCTCTACAATATTAAATTGTACCACATCCTCCATATTTTTTCTTCGTAATTATGAAATGTTTTTAAGAGAAAATAAATACTAAAAACAAAACTATATTAATAAATAATTTGAATTGTTTATCAACTCTAAAGAAATAAAAATTGTTGCAAAAAGGCATAATAAGAAGTCGTGATTGACAGAGGGCGTTGCTGAGAGAAGTTGTTTAGGGATTTACTCAACCTAATTCCAAATAAAACACGTCGGATACAATGTAATAAAATATATTTATTAGCTAGAAACAATCGCGTCTATAAAATATGGCGGTTCACTTGCGAGAGAGATCATAGGATTAACTGTCAAAAATAAATATCCTGCCGAGCCTCACTTCGTTTCATATTCGATGGTTTGAGTGGCAGTGTCGCCACAGTTGGTATTATTATCGTTTGCTGCCATCTATCAAATGACGATAAAACAAATTTCAGACTGATTGATAGGATACTTTGGATTTGGCAGCCATTCGAGTAAGACGTGTTTAGTGATTTCCACTGAGATGGAACAAGAGAAGTATCGTTCGGTAATTCGCATTTTGTTTTTAGATAGACAAGATTTGAGGAGATAAAACATGCAGAAAGTTAGTTGGATGCTGTTTATGTGGACACTTTGCCATCTATGACTTCAATTAGGTATTGGTTCAACGAATTTAAACGTGGGGGAACATCCGTTTTGATGAAGAGCAATCAAGACGCCATGCCGACGTAGTTACCGAGGAAATCATTCAAAAAATCTACAACAAGTCGCTGATCAGTCGAAAGTGCGCGAAGTAGCAGAGGTCGTAGGGTTGTCGTAACTTATCATGTGAAATATTTAGTTATCATGTAAATATTTAACATAATAAGTTGGGGTTAAAGAAATTGTCGGCCCCATGGATGCCGTGATTACTCTAGGTGGACAACAAGCTGATGCGGCTGTTAACTTCAAAGCAGTGTTTGGAGCAATTTAAGCGAGATCTGAACGACTTTCAGGGTCGAGCTTTGACCGTTGATGAAACTTGGATTCATTATTACACACCAGAAACAATCAAAACAATGGACGATCATGGCGACGATTTTTTGGGATACGAACGGCCTCATCCTCATGGTTTTTTTTTGGAAAAAGGAAGAACGATCACTGGATAATGCAACAGTGAGTTATTGAACCGCTTCGACAAAAAATTAAAGGAGATACGGCCGCATTTGCGAAAAAGAAGATACTGTTTCACCATGATAACGCACCAACGCATTCATCAGGAGTTCTTGCCACCAAACTGCATGAATTCCGTTATGAGTTGCTGCCACACCTCCCGTATTCACCCGGTCTGGCTCCCTGCGACTTTTTCGTGTTCCCTAACATGAAGAAATTGCTCGCGGAAAAAAATTTTAGCTCAAACGAGGAAGTATTTTGGAAAGTTCGATAAACCTTATTTTTTGGAGGGGTTGAAAACCCGCAGGAACGAACAACCGCTCTCGTAATGTGGAAAAGTGCCTTTCGCTTTCCGTTTGTTAATTTCATTGAACGCCAGATTCATAGGTTCTAACGTAATAATTAATAAACTGAAAAGTAATTACTAATAAACTATAATTACTAATAAACTAAAAATAATTTTATCTATCTTATATATATAGATATATCTTATTAAAAATAAGATAATCTTATTAAAAATAAGATATTTTAATACATATAATACAATATCTTATTTATAATAATAATAAGATATATTATCTTATTTTAATTTTCAAATTGAAATTTCAGAAGTGTAGAATTAGTCTGACAAAGCCGTCTCCTTGTTGGAGATAAAGCAATTTTTGAAAAGTTTAGAACGCTATTGAGAGTTATACTGAGGTGTAGGCTGGGTTACACATCTAAACAACGTTTTTTTTTTGCAAAATCAAAAATATGTCAAGACCTTCATTGTTTAACTTCACCGATGAGGATAAATTATCTTCATGTTTGCACCTCACAAGTTTGACTGAGTCTTACCTAAATGCATTGAGATTATGATGCTGGATTCCTATCCCACTCAAAGTGTTAATAAAATTTTCAAAACTGCATTAAAACGTTAGTGCCAAAGATGGTTTGAAGCCCTTACCGAATTTTGGATAGACTACCGTTACCGACCGTTCTCATTAACGCAAAGGATCCATGGACTGATCGATTAGCCGTTACTATGAGGTCTAAAATTTTGAATTATTTTCAGGGGCTATAAATTTGATTCAAAGAAACAAACTTCACTTCGCTTATTTTCTAAATATTCCATTCTATGAGCGGAGATTAGATCGTTGCTGATGCACCCTTCTGTTCTGGACACATCGGAAATAAGGATTCTTTGGAGAATTTGAAGTCCCGAACGGTACCCCTTCGAACGGTGTTATCATTTGCTTTCTTACTTTTATAGTCGGGATGAGGAATTCCCAGTTTGATTACCTTAAAATTGAAGATACGCCCAATAAGAGTTCGTTTCCTCGTCTTCGAAACAGCATACTATAGTGCGCCAATTCTCTACTGACACTTGAACTGATTCATTTGGACTGAGATAGTCCCTGAAGAGCTTTATAACCGATAATCTTGTCAGCATAAAACCATATATTTAGAAAATGCTCTGAACAATGAACACTACGCCATCCTGCTGTATCCTCTTTTGCAAACCGAAACGCAGCCATGAACAATTTGGTCCAACAAATTTCGCGTTTCAGTCCATCGGAGGTTTAGAGAAAGACTTCGTGGGTAGTGAACCAGATCTTCTGACTTCAGTTCCTTTGCCTTTCAAAAGATGCACAATGCTGCCTTAGTACATTTTTCCTTGCTCTAGCCCTGGAATTATTTGCCTTAGGAATAGATTGGCAGTAGGCCATCATTTTTGGCGTCTTGGACCCACTTAATGTTTTCTGACTCTCGGAAGGCCTTTGACTACATTAACAGAATCACAGCTCTTAATCGTAGCAGACCCTCACGACAGTTCTAAATAAGTCCTTCTTTGGGAAGTTTCCGTTGAACTCCATGAGAGATCCACCGGTTTTGGTCCCTCGTACGGTCTTTGTGGAGAAGTTTATTTTTTAAAGGTTTAACATTTCCTCTCATTTATTTAAAGTAAATAACTTAAGTCCTTCTATCTGCTGGCTTACAAAAAGAGTTTAGCTGTGCTTTTTGCGCGTAATCTTTGTGATCGACTTCTTTGTAGTTTCCGTGGATGTTTAGCCACTTCTTTGGCCTTAATGTTTTGAACTTTCTTCACTTCTTTTTGGGGTGCTTCCGCGGGTCCAAGTGAAAGTCAGTTCCAAGTGTCCCCCTTTTGGCAAGGAGTTGTTCTTATTGAACTACTGAGTCGATTTGGATTTCTCCGTAACCTAGTTCTAGGCAGCTACAAGCTATTCTCTTGTTTTTTGTGCTGGAAAGGAATTTTTCAGACGTGGCTTTCCTGGTTTTTAAAGTGGGGGGTATACTTGGCTTTATTGATCGAGCATAACTTCTTTAACGAATAAACTCCCTAGTGTTCAAGTATTCTACCACTGAAGATGCAATTCAATACAGTTTGGTCGTTACAAAGAGGCTTGCATGAGATCACACATCGGGGTGTGGACTCCCCCTCTCAGTTTGCTTTTTACTTTTAAGTGCTTTTTTTACTACCTAGTCGTGATCAAAAGGCTTGAAGTATCCTGGTGGAGAACATAATTAATGATAAACTATACAAGCTTAACAGTAAAACGATAACGTCATAGGTCACGTCCTCGTTAGGGAAACTTTTAAGCTTGAGTCTGCCTGTGGCATGGCTAACCGATTCAAGATAAAATACATATCCTTAAAATTGAAGTCAGAATACAGGATTTGTAATGTAACGCCTACTTTCCTTGATTGGGATCGCGTGGAAATAATATCAGACAAACCATATACAACATTGAACCTCAACATTCAAACTCAGTGCTTGGCATAGGCCTATGGAGTCTGTATTGCCTCGAACTACAGAGGCTCTAGCAGCCTAATGAGTCACCCTTGATTGACCTCATGAATGGTCTTAGAGTTCCTGTCGCTGGAAATTCTCTTAGCAACAAGTAGAACTGAAAATGACCACTATTGGAACAGAACCAATGATTACTGTCTAAGTCATCTTTTGACAATCACAGCACTGATTCCGCTAGCTCTTGAGACCACATGTGATGGAATAATGGTGATACTAGGAAACTAGCTGTACTTCCAGGCAAATGAAAAATAAATGCGGACAAAGGTCTTCGCTTTGTTGTAACCCAATGCATTTTACACTGATACGTACCTGAATCAAGCTGGATATTTAAGTCTTACTTATCCAAGATCAGTAACTCACGATTTCTAGGTTGGATATATTGTGTAAGAAGGAAACATTAAATTTGCCACACCTTCATTTTACGTTAAAGAGTGACTGGTCTAAAAAAGGGTTTAATCGTAGCGTACTTGATTCGTTTGACACATAGAACTATGTGGCTGATTTAGTTTTCTAAGTTCTTAAGGTAAAAAGGATGCATCTGATCAACGAAAACGGAGGTGTTTTTCCCAGTGAATCCTCTCCATCTTCATCCATCGCGATCGAGGAATGTTGCACGATGGTATCTAAGACATAGGAAAATTGAGGCTTGTTTCCTCCGGTTGACTTGAGAGGTTATAAGTGGGGTGTTCAAAAGCGTGATGCTGTTACGCATCCTATTTAATACTAAATAAGCTTGGATACAAGGATACTGGCAGGATACCAAAGTGTATAATGCGAGTATTGACGAGTTACTTTGTGGACAGAGTACTCGTCTACTAAACTAAGGGTCTACAAAGAATGAAGGTGAAATCTGGGAGGTAGAGGGCTTCATTCTTGGCCCTCTAAAATCGAATACCTCGTAATATGAGGTTCTGAGGCTGCTAATCCGGATGAGATAATCACATGTCGAGTTAGTCGAGTTAGCAAAACTCACACTGGGTATAATACGAGGTCTGGCTATTAAATAACGAGACTGCGCGCCTAGAGGGCGCCGTAGAGGGGTGGGGAAAAAACGAGTAATGCGTTGAGTATCTAGATATCTTGTCTATGCACGTACCAAAACACGTTCTCGTCAGTATTATTGTATTTGTGCAGTAGCGGTTTGAAACGAACGTGTTTTTTTCTCGTGCCGAAAACCACGTGTGACGAAAAACAGTAGCAACGTATCGATCTCAAATTTCTCGTTAAATTGAAAAAAACTCCGACTAAGTGCTATAAATTGTTGCAAGAGGCCTATAGGGCACAATTCTCTATCTCGTTTGCGTGTTTTTGAGAGGCGTAAGCACATCAGTGAGGGCCGAGAGAGCACTGAAGATGACCAACGCTCAGGTCGCCCTGTCACTGTTTCAACTCCGGAAACAGTGACCAAAATCAAACAAATTGTGCGTGCAGATCGTCGAATGAGGATCCGGATGATTGCCGAAGCTGTAATCGCCGATAAAGAAACGGTTAGACAAATTTTACACGAGGAATTACACATGACAAAAGTCTGTGCGAAGTTAGTGCCAAAAAACCTGACTCCTGACCAAAAGCTCTTGCGTCAACAGGTCTGCTAAGATTTCCTTGAAAGGTTAAAAAAAGATTCCGGACTGATGAAAAACATTTTTACTTGCGACGAAACGTGGATTTTTCAATACGATGTTGAAACAAAGCGGCAATCGATGCATTGAAAGACGCCTGAATCGCCCAGAATCAAAAAAGCAAGGATGTCCAAATCAAAATTCAAGGCAATGTTGATCGTTTTTTTTTCGACATTAACGGTATCGTGATGACTGAATGGGTTCTAGAGGGTCAGACTGTCAACCAGACTTACTATTTGTCAGTTTTGGCAACACTGCGAGAATGAGTTCGTAAGAAACGGCCCGAGTTGTGGAGGAACTACTCGTGGATTTTGCACCAGGACAACGCACCTGCCCATAACGCGCTATCTGTGAAGCAGTATTTGGCCGGCAAGCGCACTCCAGTGCTCGAACACGCGCCGTACTCGGCAGATTTGGCACTGTGCGACTTCTTTTTGTTTCCGAAGATAAAATCTGCTTTGAAAGGGACCCGATTTGAGTCGATGGAAGCGGTAAAGCAAAAAACCGTAGAGCTCCTAAAGGCCCTTACCAAAGAAGACTTACAGTACTGCTTCGATCAATGGAAAAAAACATATGGAAAGGTGCGCGGAGAGGAAAGCGGAGTATATTGAAGGGGAGCATTCGAATGTAGAATAATTTTCATAATAAAACCCTTTTTCGTAACCAGTCTCTTTATTTAATAGCCAGACCTCGTAATGCGACGTGTGATTGAGTTTTGAAAATACTGAGGTCTGTCTGCTGACCAAGAAAGACCCCCAAAATTATTTCCGCAAAAATAAGGAGGTGACTTTCAAGTACGAAACTATAAAAAAATTTGCCTTGATGATTGACTACAAAAAGAACTTTTTTGTTCAAATCAGAGCGGCAATGGATAAGGCCATAGTTCGAATATCCAGTCAGCTGTTTAACGATCAATATCGTTGGATCTGTTGCAAGAAGGTGTCACCTACTGATGAGTCCACTGCGCTCGTCTGTAGGCAGTTGGTGGTTCTATGTAACTCCGAAATATGGACTGAAGGTTTAAGTATGATCGTGTCAGATGCGACGCATATAGGCTTAGACGCTTTTGGAGTTTCATCTGCGTACCGTACTGTCCCCAATACGGCTGTGCTCGTGATCTGTAGCGCGAAGATGACAGAGTGGCAGTATCACGAAATGAAAGAGGGGGAACCCATCGTACTCGTTGATGAAGATCCATGGAGGATCTAACTGAGTAGGGAGAAAGAAGAAAGGGAGGTAACTTCACGAGAATAAAGAGGAAGGACTCTCACTTATAAGCAAGACGGGTGAAGTCTACGAGGTAGATAGACTTTCCTCATAATCTGGCACCTGGAGACGTGACGCCGTGATTGATTATTACCTCACGCAAGTTACCAATGAGCATGAGTATTTTCAGCCTTACCTGCACAGCCTTATCGTTCAGACTTTACTCAATGATAGCGGGCAATGTCTACCTGACCTTTTCCCATGCAAAAGTTGAGCAAGACATCGTTCAGGTAAGGGCGAGAAAGGGTCTCTCCAGGTAGTTTTCTTGATGCTAAGATGAAAGTGAGTGGGGCGAATCTTCTTAGAAAGAAGGGATCGTCGACGGTTCAGAAACGCTCGCTCCGTTTCATCCATTCCCGCTAAAAGAAGGATCTCTTTAATCTGACAGCCCTTTTTCAACGCGATATCTGGGTGAAGCATCGCTCACGTTTTGCCCGGAAACTAGGGAAGTATTATGCAGATAGTTTAAAAGATACGCTAGTCTTAAAGGACAAATATGATACAGTTTCTCAACGTGACAAGGACAATGTTAAATGGGTGGTTCAGAAGATTGGCGCTACTGAGAGTCTTATACATGGGTCGTAAGAACTCATCATCTTCGAATCACAGAATTGTATGTTTATTGCAACGAAAACGTAATTAATAACTTCGAGCACAAAATATATTTTTTTATGTCGTTCGTGTTTACCTTTATATAATGATAAACAATTCACCTCCTAGCAAAAACAACGATAAAATCAATGCTGCAATTAGTCCCTGTTAAATTGTACAAATACCAAATGGCATTCAAGTGTCCTGCGTGGGTGCACAAACATGAATGGAAAATTTTTATAATAGCCATCACATTTACTGCTCTCTTGGATTAAACTCAAACTCATATTAACGAGTCCTTTGCACAACAATTGCCGACCCTTCAATCCGACAGCGGTTCAGCTTCTGATCTCGAAGTAAACTCTCAAATCAGGATATGGCATCCAAACGGAGCCGTTTTCGATTGCTTACAAATGCGTTGACACCCGAACACAAAAGATTGGGCCAGTTTTAATGATTTCTAAATAAAAATAACTCCGAATGAAAGGAATGAATGTACGAGTATGAATGGAAAGATGTCGGAGAGAATGGCTCTAGGTAATAATCAACATAACTTCTACGAAAATGATATGGATTTCATGGGGGAAGTCTGAGATAAACATATCATAACAATGACTTCTTGCATTCGGCCCGGATTTCAAATAGGTATTGAAGCGAACAGGAGGTTGATTTATTTATAGGTTGTTCGTATTCTGTGTGACGTTGGACGTCTATTTCGGGATCGAAGTAATATGATTGAAGGACACTAAACTGCTTAGCCCTACGATTAAGGGCAATCAATGTCTGCCAATAATTACAAGCTCGATTGATACGTGGGTGGATGAATGGGATTGAGTTCACATCTATTGCTGGTGCCTATTGTGTTTCGCTAAACAATTAATTTCACTTCCGGTTGTAGTTTTCAATGGACCTCGCCCGGTTGTAATTTTCAATGGACCTCGCCTGCAACAATTCATTCGTTTCTGATTACGAAACATCCAATAAATCAATTCCTGTAAACTCGGTTATTCAGGATTTAATTTAAATCCTAACAAGTGTCAGTATACTCGCATTTGTTAACATGAACAATGTAAGTTTGGAGGAAAAATTAATTGAGATCAATATGGAAACAATCCTTCCGATTCGTGTTCAAGGACCCTACGATCGAATGAATCAGTGAAAATTAAATCATCACCTTGTTACCTCCTCCAGGACAATTGCACGCTACTCAAACCATTCGAAACACAACCCTTGCAACAATCACTGCTTACCCCTTAACTATTTAACACAGACAATCTTTTTTAGCAACTATCCTTGTAATCCAAAAAAAGGCAATATAAAAGTATGTCATCCGATGGTGACATATGTTGGCAGCATGACTATTGCTCCAGCCCGACACTAAATACTCAATTCGATTCGCATGAATTTCATGAACGGGTAAAAATTGAAATGATATTCCAAGTATCTAGTTATCACCCGGTGTATCTCATACAGGATGGGAAGGGTTTGATGCAATTTCAGAATCAGTGCCCACATGAGATTGAACCCTGTGAATAAATATTTTCCGGTCGATAATAAATTCACATGAAGGAATTGTCTAGTGAGCTCAGATGTAAGTGATTGGGATTAATGAAGTTTTAAGATGAATTATGAAGAAAACGGTTGGGCTTACAGGAGCAGAGAGACGATGCAGCGCAGCAGGATCATAAGGACACAATGCACCCTTTAGGTTCTAGCACTTAATTAATTAATATCGAACACACGTGCAACAAATTGCCGTCACTTCGTATTAGAATCGTGAATATTCACATTGGAACAAGGATGCAATGTGAGGAATTATCTGCTTTTTATGAGAATGATGCAATCTTTCGTGAAATCCAACCGAATTATAGCAAACCACCTGTAATAATTGGTAGATTATCCCTCATCAGAATCAGGATGATCTGATCCGGGCTTTTATTAAATACGTTGCCAGGTTTCATTCAATAAACCAAGCAGCAATTATTATTAGTTCGTTGAAATTATATTTTTTGTAAGGACATCAGCCAGTGGGGGACATGCGCAAAGTCTTTTGATTCCGGTTTTGCAAATTTGTAGTGAATCTTCCCCCTGTAGTCAAAGCTGATTTGGAGCATGAGTTCTTGGGGGTTAGGATACGATTACTTCGATTCATGAGTAACTTCCAATGCAGCTAAGTAGAACTTACATAAAACTTGTTGTCATGATAACTCATAGCGGGTAGTCACGAACAAAAGTTCGTACAATTTTTGTCTTCACTGCATAGACGAGCCATCAATTAAGGCCGAAATACGATACTGCGAGACGGCGATGCGAGCGCGCGACGAGAGTCTCGCAGCAAATGTCAAGCAGTTTTCGTAACATGCATTCATAGAGGTATAAGATAATAGAGAGGCTATTCCCGTGTATGTCACTGTCCGTGAACGTCCAAAGAATTGGATTTAGCTAATTTTCCCCTTTCGTAGCTGCTTCACCTTCGGCAATTTTCGGAACTTGCATATTTCAAATGCAAAATATATTACAGCTTAAATGGTGAGAAATTTTCTATTTTCTAAAAACCCGCCCAATTATCTCTTTTCGCAACAACTTAAACATATTACCTACAAGTTTCTTTAGCCCTCAAATGGGAAATTTACCATTTAATTATTTATAAACCCTAAAACTAAGTTGTTAAGGATGGTACTTTTTCTCGTGAAATTTAAAGATAAATATCTAAACTTTGTCGAGGTTTTCCCCAAATAAATTGGTGGCAATAGAATCTTATTCATATTTTGTGGGGGAATGAAACATTCTCGCCATGCAAAACATATATTTTTATTGATAAAACTTAATTTGAGATCAATGTTTACAAATTTTAATACGACGCGAATTGTCGGATACATTCGTAATTTCAATTTGACACTGAGCTGAATATACAGTTAGATAAATAATTCTACTTGAAGGTATGCGCACACTCAAAAAGTGTATGGCCACGTTTTTCTTTTCTAATATTTTTATGAAATTGAATTACCGGCGGCTGAGTATACTCTAAATTACGAGCAATTTTACTCCTCAAAATGCTTATTCATTGAATATCAACAAGAACCCAGTTTGATAGAAATTTCTTTGTGAACTCTTTTTTGATTTAATGTTGGTAGAATAATGTACATGCACCCTCAATTCGTCGAAGCCATTTCTCCTATTTCAGTTGATTCAATGCTCGGGTTTTTTCGATTGCAGCCGAACTGAATGAATTGTCAAAACAATACTAATAATCTGTGTTTTGATTCATTTTCGGAGTGATTTACGGGCGAATTTTGTAAGTTACTTGTGTCAGACGAATTTTTCAACGATAAAAATTACAAATCGTGAGTGCTACTTTATTTGTGATTGTGGAAAAGTGCAAAGACAATAGTGACAGTGATTTTTAAAGACAAATATAGTGTGTGATTTTCACTTGCAGAAATCACACTTGTTCGCGGCCATCCGGGGTGTGGTTTCATAGGTAAATTCGAGCTTTTGACACTCACCTGAATTTTTTGTGCGTTAAACTTTCGCGAACCCATTGGCATAGTTCAAAAGTTGTTAAAATTTTGTTGGTATTTGTAAATTTTTGCAAATGTTTGTAAAAAGTGGGCGGTTACGACGCAAAAGTGGCTTATCGTCCTCTCTATATCTAATAACTCTATGCATGCATTTGTATACGACATTGTACAATGATCGCGATGCGTCGATGCAAGGCGAAATTTCCGAAATATTCGGAAAAACGAAAAATCCTCGCAACGAGGTGCGTTTGTCAGATGCTCTATGGCGCGTAAATGAAATTTGAAATTCAAACGCCTTTATTACTTTTTAAGTAGGAGGGTTATACGGAATAAACTTTGAATGAAAATTTCGTGCGTCCTTGTTGAGGCTATTATTTGCCAAACGAAGGAAAATTCCAAATTCAAATTTTTAAAGATTCAAAAACAATTTTAATCGAATTTCATTTGAAACGTCACCAATTTGAAATTTGTCATATAAACATTATTCTTCCTCGCATCGCGTGCATTGTAATTTGAATGAGGACGAGCGAGAATCGCATCGCCGTCCCGCAGTATTGTATTGTATCTGGGCCTTTATTCTTCTGTCAACTGCTTTGTATAGTACACATTACGTTAAATTTGTTCTTCAACTTCTGAAACGGAGAGTCAGCTACAACATATTTGGCTTGTAAGGCGTTGAGAATGTAAACAGATCAACAGTGCCAAGTCGGCAACTGAACAAATATGCAGTCTTTATGGTGAAGGACTAATAAATGATGAGGAGAAATTGATTTATAGAACTTCGTTCTGAAAATACAACCTTTAAAGGAAAGAAAATTCGCACCAGGGATTGGACATTTTCCGACTTTTACGGTAATCTTTCGGAAGCAATGTTGGAGGAAAATCCCCGTTAATCAACAAGAGATATAACGGAAAGGTTGAATATATCAAATCAACTGTTTACTGTCACCTGGAGAAATCAACTAAAGTCAGCAAGTAAGAAGGATGTGAACTCCACAATTTCAGTGAACCGAATAAAGAAGATCATACTTGAATCACCACAAGTCTACTTTCGTAGACAGGATTATAGCAGGCGATAAAAAATGCCCAAATGTAGACGCCAAAAAGTTATGTCTTGATAAGGATCATCCCCTCCTCCTAGATATGAAAGCAAACAAACATCTATGACAAAAAGCTTTATTGTGTGTATGACGGGATTGTTAAGGAATTATTTACAACAATTTTGAATTTTTTTTTATATTATATTTTTGAATACCTATATTTACGAGCTCACGTCCATTTGACGCATGAATACAGATATATATTTATTAAAGTAGATATATATTTATTATTTCAATATACTCAATTAATTTCCCGCATCTATTACACAAAACCTCAATTATGTTTGTACACTTTCCGCAAAAATCCTTTTCACTTATGTTACAGGTGTTATTCCTCATGTTTCCTTTGCGAAACCGCATTGGCAAGTCTTTACTTCTTCCGAAGTCCTAGGTGATTGTCATCATTATCTTTGTTTTTCTTTTTTCCTTTTCTTTTTCTGAAAGTCCTTTGGCCGAATTAAATAGAAAATGCTTTCTGGTTTATTCTAAAAATGGTGAAGATGTTGCTTTGGTGGTATATTGCCAAACCATTTCATCTACTGGACTCTAAACTTTGTCTCATTGCAATGTGCTATTGTTTTTGGAATATGTTTTTATTGTTATAAAAGTTTAAATTAAATACAAATAAAAATAAAAAAAAAGTATAGCTTGATACCATATTTCAGATGTCATTGAAAATGTCTCGGCACGTAAGTGCTTGGATCGTTCCGTTTAATTTGTTTATAAAATCGAAGAATTTGCATAAATTGATCGTTGGGCAATGTAGCAGGAAAAAGCTGGTCCCTATTCATTGAACTACAAATAAAAATCATTTAGAAATTTGCTTCTCACAACCAATTCACAATAAACACCAATAACTTTGTGGTTGAAACCTTCCAATCTCCTTTCACCATCTTCGTGTTCATAACAACTCTTTATATGTTACATCATGTTTTTGGTTATGTCCAAATGAAAAGCAATGCTTACGCTACCTTCTACGACATTTCGTTTTGCATAACCAGTAGGCCCAGTGATGTCATTGAAGATTTTGTGGAAAGGATATCGACCAATATACCCGCCCACCTCCAATCTCATCCAAGTTGTTCCATTGACCGTTATTTCTGCACCAGAAGATGCATTCGAATTATGAGACAATCTCGTGATGCTTGTCTCATTCTCAAATTCAGCAGAGGACAGATCACGCATCCTTTTTCTGCGAAGACCCAATTTCTGTTTATTTTCTCACTCTCTGATGATTTCCATGTTTTCATACTTTCATCATATTCCAAATCTCAATTTCAGCGTCGTTTTGAATCACTTCATTTCCAACACCTTTAGAGCCTCAACACTCCTCACAAATACTAACTCCGTTTTGCAAAATTTTATTTTCCCTTCTAGACATATTGGGGTGATAAAGAAGGGATTTTTATCAAAATAGATTAAAACTGAAGTTTGCAACAATATTACTAATTCAAAAAATATTGTGGTATTTATTTTTCAATACTTGAAATTAGCAACTAAAACCTTCAAACTCTCTTCGCACTCTGACTTCAGTTGAAATTTTGTGTTTCGTTCTTTCTACTGTTGCTTATTGTTCATTTCATTTGAAGCATAACGGGATAACATGAATAACAAAACGAAGTATTGTCGGTACATTCTTATTTATGATTGTTGTAAAGTTTGCATGAGTAGAATTGATCTACTAAAATTTTCTCTACATTCATTCGATCGCGTCAAATTGACACAGGTATATCACATAGGTTTTCAATATTTCAACATATTAGTAGAAAATTGACTTCAATATATATTTACCTCGTTAAATGCTTAATATCAGTGCAAGAGACAAAATAGAAATGGAAACGATTTTCGTTATTTTCCTCAACTCGAAAATCAACAATGGGACACGTTAAAATTGCCCCGTAAACCATTGTTAACGACTATTGTGAAAAGATAACACTGGAAAACAGCGTGTCTGTTGTATGAGATTTTTTAAATGAATCTGAATAATTTTTCCACGCTGATTTCAAAAATATATGCCGTTTTTATGTAGCAGCTCTAGTTTTGGAGTCACGAAGCGACAGGGTTTTTCATTGAAAATGCACATAGTTTAAGTTTAAAAAATTTATTAAATATATTTATTCTGAATAAAATTTCCTTTTTTTGGATTTTCTAGAGTGAGATGTATTATGAGTACTATTTTGAATGCTCCAACAATAATCAGCCATCATATGTTCATTCCAGTACCCTTGATACCTCTCCTCCATAGTGCGAATATCCTGGTGAAAGCGCTCTCCTTGTTCCTCGCTTAGGTCACCGAGATTTTGAGGAAAATAATCTAGATGGCTGTGAAGGTAGTGAAGCTTAATACTCATGTTGCACCCAAGCCGCTGGAAGTGTGTCAGCAACTGTTCAACGTGCTGAATGTAGCCGTCAGACTTCCTATTGCCCAAAAAATTTCTCGCTACCCAAACAAACTCTTCCCATGCACATTTCTCGACAGCTGTCATATGGTTGATGAAATTTTTATCATCTATCAACTTTCTGATTTGTGGGCCATCGAAAATACCACCTTTGATTTTCTCACTACTCAATTTTGGAAACACTTTTTCAATGTATTTGAAACACTCGCCATCTTTGTTAAGAGCTTTTACGAACTGTTTTATCAACCCCAGTTTTATATGCAAAGGAGGCAATGTAATTCGGTCTCTGGATACTAGTGGAGCATTAATTATATTTTGCTTACCGGGAATCAAAGCCTCCCTGGAAGGCCAGTCTCTTTTTGTCCAATGCTCAGCTGTAGCTCTGCTGTCCCATAAGCATAGGAAACAGGGATATTTCGTGTAGCCACTTTGTTGGCCCAGGAGATAATTTACCATTTTCAAATCAACACATACAACCCAGTTATATTCCTTGTACTTGACTTTGTCGAGAACTAAAGATATTGTAGGATATGCTTCTTTAACCTTTGTAGAATGAGCAAGAGGTAAGGAACCAAGTTTCTTACCATTATGTAAAAGTACACATTTCAAACTTCGTTTTGACGAATCAATGAACAACCGCCACTGATTTGGATTATACTCTTTTAATCTCATTTAATCAGTACAAAAGACAAAATTATCTTTTTTAGTAAAGAAAGGAAGTAAATCCTATTCCCTGTTACGGTAGTACGGTATCTTCGTTTCTCTGGTCAACAAATTTCTCTCTTTCAATCGGGAAGCTAAAATTTCTGATGCCGTTTTAGACAGTCCAAGGTCCCTGATCAAGTCATTTAGGTCATCTTGATTTAGTGGTCGGGGACTACCGTAGCAATCAAAATCACTGTCGCTACCACTGCCGTCGTTTTCCGTTTTCGGTTTGTCCGCTGCACTGGTCTGGATTTTCCGAAAATGTACATGACTGCTGTGATGTTGATGTGTCACTAATACTCAAGACTGGTCTTATGGCAGATTTTAAGTTTGGATATATCCACTTAGAGCAATTTTTGTGGTTTATTCCTATGATTTTCGTTACACAGAAATAACAGTCGTCATAATGGTTGGATGGTTCACGCCAAATCATAGGAGCTTTGTACTTAAAAGTGGGTCTTTTTTTGTTTGCCCACAGTCGCAAAGATTCAACACAACTTTTGCATACCAAACTTGGAATCTAAGGTTTAGCGTTTGACGGCAACGGAAACCCAAAGTAGTCGAAGTATGCCTTTTTCACAAAGTCCGACACATTTAAACGAAATTTTTGGAACATACGAGGCACGTCCAGAAAGTAAGTGTAGTGGTACACTCACAGTTGTAGGGAATACTTTTTAGACATGTTGGCAACACTGCCGCGTAGCCTGACCCCTCCCCTTCAAAACGAGACCAATTCGAGGTTAGTGTGTTGAAAAAAATGTCGATCGTATCTCCCGCCAAGTGCGAAATTCGCACCGTCATTCGCTACCTCGTTGCGAAGGGAAAAGCTCCGGTTGAAATTTATAATGAGGTGAAAACTGTTTACGGTAATAAAGCTATGAATCGTACGAGTGTGTACAAGTGGTGTTGCGAGTTTAAAAATGGCCGTACTTCCGTGCATGACGATCAGAGGAGCGGAAGACCTTCAATTGTGACTGACGAACTTTTGGAAAAAATCGAGATTGCGGTCCGTGACGATCGCAGATTGATGTTAGATGAACTTTCTGCGATGTTTCCGCAAATCTCCAGAGCCCTTATACATGAACCAATCACAGAAACTCTCGGATATCGGAAATTGTCTGCGAGGTGGGTCCCTAAACAGCTGACAGAACAGCACAAGTTGAATCGAGTGCAGAGCTCCAAAGAGTTTTTGGAACGCTACGAACTTGAAGGCGATGATTTTCTCTACTCTATTGTTACTGGAGACAAAACTTGCGTTGCCCACTACACGCCTGAAACTAAGAGGCAGTCTCAACAATGGCGTCACACCTTGTCACCCTCCGCCAAGAAATTCAAAACCACAATTTCAGCCAAAAAAAACATCTCATCCGTGTTTTGGGACCATAAAGGCATAATTTTGATTGAATATCTGCCAAACGGGGAGACCATCAACGCGGCTAGATACTGTGAGAAGCTAAAAAAACTGTAAAAGGCGATTAAGAATAAAAGGAGGGGCATGTTAACGAAGGGAGTCTGCCTGCTGCACGACAATGCCAAACCTCACACGGCCAACGCCACGAAGCAACTCCTGGACTCTTTTGGATGGGACGTTTTGAACCACCCCCCGTATTCCCCTGACTTGGCCCCTTCAGATTTCCATCTCTTCACTTCCCTTAAGTCGCACATGGGTGGGAACAATTTTTCAACGGACGAGGAGGTGAAGGGGGACGTGGAGAAGTGGGCGAAATTGTTGGCGGGAGACTTCTTCGAGGCAGGCATCAAAAAAATGATCCCGCGGCTCACCACTTGTATCGAGAGGGATGGTGACTACGTCGAAAAATAACTTACATATGTACAAGTGTAACCAAGTATGTTTTTATTTAATTAAATTTTTTTTGAACCCTACATAAATTGAGTACACTTAATTTCTGGACGTACCTCGTATATTCTCCACAAATAACACAAAAACAATCAGGATTATTTAAACACGTCCTTCTTGCGGAAGACATAATGAAATTTATAAAGGAACTAGTTAAGTTACACCACTATTGATAGAAACTACCGACTACTTATGTAAATTCAAGACGGTACCTGTATCTCACTAACTAGAGCTGCTACAAAAAATCTGAGGGTAGATTTGAAATCAGCGCACCCAAATTAGTAAACAACAGTAGAAAAACATGCAACAAAAAAAGTTTGACTTTGTTTTTCTGTGTAACTCCTGCACTCGTCACTCGCAATAACGTCTTTTTTTATTCAATTCAATAAAAAACAAATAAAAAACGTATTTTCTTCAATGTATTACCACTAAGAAAGTCAAGAAAAAAAAAACTTTTGAGGTTGGATTGTCTGTGCAGACTTCCTGTTCCTCACTTTTTTCGCTCCTTGCAAAACTTATTGAATGGAAAAACCTTCAGCTCTTTATAGCACGTCAAGAAGGCTGTACAGAATTTCTGCTAGTTCAAACCAACAAAGCGAGCACGTTTTACAAGGCACGAATTCATAAATTGCGAAGAAAACAGGAGAAGGTTAGCGTTAATAGTGGTGAGTACTGTTTCGTATTCCGTTATGTAGGCGACATAATAATAAACAAAAAAATTGTCAGAAAAAAAAGTCTCAAAAAAAATCTTAGAACGATTTTGAAAAAAATGTTCAGTCAAAATGATTCACTTGATTTTCGTGAACAACTAGCTATAAGAACGAAAGTAAAATGTTTAGAATGAATTAGAATGATCCAGAATTGTGAAGTATCGATAAATATTGAATCCAGAAGTATTAACAAGTATTGATATATAGAATCTAGAATTTCATTGAAGTCCCGAAATCAAGCAGAGGTGATCAGAATCAGCGCAGCACAATTCATACGCTCAAGTGTAGTCCCGAAATCAAACAGAAATCGTCAAAATCAGCACAGCAAAATTCATGCGTAAATTGAATATTTTATTTTAACTTGCTTTTATTTAATTAATTCTATTTATTTACTATATATCCTTTAATTTTTTTTTTTTAAATGAATAAATAAGAATTTTCCGTGTGTCTGTGACGTGGAAGGATCAGGGATTTCATAATGTCCTAAAATCCCCACGCCCGCACGGTGAGCTAGTCGGTTGCGACAATTAATTATATGATGATTAATTATTTACAATTTTTTTTAATAAATACATCACAGTACATAATAAATTAAGATAATTTTTCTATTCAATAAGAGAAAAATAAATGTCTGATAAGATAAATAAGATAACTCGACCTAATATAATTGAAAGAGAATTTTTTTCAATTATTCGTTCAAAAATACAAACAAATTCAAATTTTCATTCATTTTAGTATGTGGCACAGCCTTAATTCAATGTGACTCCTCCCAGCCTCCGTGAAAAGGGAAATCACCAAATGTTGACAACTTTCTGGACTGGAATTCCTGACCTCTTAAATTGCTGCTTTCAGTTTGGTGAAATTCAAGTATGTGCTCTGACATAATATCTGCCGATTCGAGGCTAATACGGTCAATAATGTTGACGTGTGTAGACTTTGTTAATACAGTAGTGATCTCATAATCTGCTCTTTCAATTTTCCCTGACAAATGTATGGATTTCTTTTACTATTCGGCCGTCTAAACCACAAGTTGTTATAGACCTTTGAATTATGTATTTCTGCCGAGGACGATTTTTCCTTGGCTTTTTAAACTTAAATCTCAATTTAATCTTCGGAAGCGAATTGAGGGCTACTTAAGGATTCGTTTTGTATACTTCTTGTCATTTGCACTCATTTTATTTCCTGTGCTCTTTCTGCTTTAATTGCTGACTCGATTTGCTGTTTTAAACTTCTTATATATCGTTCACAGTTGTAGTGCTATTGTGAAAATCTTCGTTTTTCCATCCGTCCGAAGCTGTAAGATAAATGTCCTTGTCACCACAGATGTTTATTTCCGTGAAATGGCCAAAGTACAACCTTACTCTTGGAAGCATTACAAAATACTGATAGTCTCTAATTAAAGTGACTGAATATGATCAAAAACTGTTTGAATCCGAAAGTACCGTAATATAAATTCAACAATCCCATTAGTCGTGTGTAGTAGAATTATGCGGTGGAGTTATTATTGTTATTTGATTGAATTAACTGTTTATGGTTTTTTAAATAAATAATAATACTAGACAATGTTTCATTTGAATTGATATGTCGTTTGCTATTCCTATCGAATTTTTCCACACCTGAGTGTAGAGTCTGATTGTGTTGAGTTTGCCATACGGTTAGTCGTTTGAGTCAATGTATTGACCCACGGCTGGGGATGTAAGTACTGCCAAAGTAGTATTTGGTTGATTGTCAATATATCAAGCAATTTGATGCTGCGTAACATATGGGTTTCTCAGCTGGAACTGTATTGGTTCTAAAGTCTGCATCCATGATATTCATTTTCGTCTCAAAGATTTCGCTGCCGGTATTAGCATGAAAGGACTGGAGAGCTTTTGATATTTTGTCCTTCGCTCCCAATGAGTTTTTCGCTTAGCTACCATACATCAGTCGTATTATCTGTTTATAAATGAGGAAACTTTTTGAAATGCTATCACTTCTGGATGTAATATGAGGCGATACGTTGGACGTCAGTCCCTAACAGTGTCCTCGTTTGTTGCGTATCTGGTCCGTCTACAAAAGCCGTTAGTATTTTGTTGTTCGTTTCTATCTTAAGTGTATGATACAAGGTCTACAAGGAATCAAGGTATTTTTGACCTTACTCAACACGACAAGCTCTCTCCTATAGAAAACAGCCAAAACATTGACTGAGCTTCAGTGGTACTTGGAAAAATACCAATCTTGCATACCAGACTTGGTCAAATGCTTTGCTTACCTTAAACATCACAAACTTGTAAACATTCTACATGTTCACTATTTGTATCTTTCAGTTAATTTTGAAGTATTTTTGCTTGGTTTCTTACATGAAACCGGGCACCCTATTGATTAACTGCCTAATAATCGCGAATCATAACCAGAGGATGACTATAATTCTGTCGGTTGAAAGTAGTTCTAGTGTGTTAGACCGTCTATGCTAACCGTAGCTCAGTAAAGTGCATTGTCAAAATTAAACTTATTCACTCAGAATAAATTCTTACTCTCAACAACTAAAAAATTTGTGATTGATTCCATCTCCGCAAAATATATTTAACCAGAAAAAAATAAAAATAAAGTTTTCCTTTTAATTTTGCGTTTTTATTATTGTTCGAATTTTCGAAGTCGACTTTCGACCGTAATCGCTCGGTCTTCTTCAGTGACTTAAGGGGCTTAACTTTACATTAACTTATATACATGGTTGCTTAACCTGTATATAAGTGGCTAATTAAGGGTAGTTGAGACGACTGAAATTGTTCCGATTATTAACCGGAAAAGCCAGGAATCGCAATTAACCCTATCTTGGTTTATAAGAGTTTTCCTCTTTCTTAGAATTGTCAAGCTTTCAGGGCATCGAATTCTCTTGTCTCCCTTGCTTCCCTTACAGGTTTTGCGTCATCAATTTTTGTATCATGTCCTTTTATGATAATATCCTTGGCTACGGCTGATCTGAAGTTGTTCAGCATTCCTTTCATTTTTGCTGCTGCCGCTTCACTTATCTGCTCTCGTATTCTGATGTTTATTAGTCGTCTGGTTTGCCCGATAAAGACTTCTTGGCATTTCGAACATTGAATTCTGGAGATTACTGATCTTTTGTGCGGCTGTCGCTTGTCCTTTGTGGATTCCAGGATGTTGTTTTTTAACTGGTATTTGCTGCTGGACTCTATAAGTCGTATCGATTTGTATTCTTTGAGGGTGTTCCTCAGTTACTTTGCGATGCCCTCATCGTATTTTACAGCCTTCCAAAAAGTTGTTTCTTGGCCTAGAGTGGTTAATTTTGATCTGTCCTTCAGATCTGCGTTTCCTGTTCTTTTTTTTCACTATCCTCCTTATTGTTGATGGGTTGAAACCATTTAATTTAGCTGTCTGTACAATATACTACACTTGTAAGTAAGTTATAGTAAGTCTTGCATGCGGTTAATCATTCCCGGTATGGTGATACCTTAATTTGTTGCGTGTGGTTCGAGGAGTTGGGAATTGTTCTCTGCGTGTGGGTTGGCTTCCTATAAACTTCGAAGCTTAGGCAGCCATTTGTTCTTGATACTACCGTGTCCAGGAATGCTAGCTCAACGTTCTTTACCTTCTCAATTGTGAAAGTGATGTTCTTGTGTGCTCTGTTGAAGTCCGTAAGAACTCTTGAGAACTCTTCTTTTTTGACGTACGCAAAGATGTCATCTACATATATTGACCATGCTCTTCGCAGTATAACCTTATCTCTGAGTTAAATAACCAGTTAAGTCAAGTGAGTAGCACCCACTATACAAATTTTGCAATCAAAAAAATGAGGACTTTTAAGATGCCTCCACTTTGACCCCCCCCCCTTAAAAGTTTCACTGACATTGAAATAATTTGGTAGAAGTACAGGGTATTTACACTACTACTACTACTACTACTACTACTACTACTACAGTTACCACTACTACTACTACTACTACTACTACTACTACTTCTACTACAACTACTCCTAATAGTAACAGTAGTAGTAGCTGCTGATGCTGCTCTGGCATGATTTCGATTAAAGTTAGCTATTAGTTATATCTCTATGAAAGTTTTCTCGAACTCGGATAACAAGGATTAGGGGTCAGTGTATCAGATTCAATCCAAACTTGACAACTTTTGAAGAAGAAAATTGACAGGCAGTACACTTTTAAGTGTGTTGCATTATTTGTGCATCTTACCTGGAAGAATGAAGGCTGAGTCGCAGAGATTTTTAATTCGTGAAGGTCTTTCTTGAGAGTTTATTTCACTTCCTCTGTTACACCTTCTTGGTTTATTGGATAGTAACCATACTTATAAACTATTTTGTTAGAACAAGCTGCAAGTTATTAGGCACCAACTAGGTAACGGAAAAGATGATGAAGTCAAAAGAAAATTGGAACTGCGTGTCGCATTACGTACGGACGATTCTTCTTATAAAGAAGGATATCATGGATCGCTTGGCGGTGAAGACGGAAGGGGGATCTCTCTGACGGCAATCCTCTTCCTTCTCATCCATTCCGTGCTGAAAGAGGGATTTCCCTTCACCAGAAGGAGCCGCTAGGCGATGATTGATAAGGCCTAGTCCGAAGTAATGTGACAAACAGTTCCAGGCTAGGTTCTCGGTGTAACAGGGGAGGTAGTCGGTAGTCCGGTTGCCACTGAGAAGCCGGAGTGGAAATAGCCTTCATCTAACAACCATTAAAAAAATATTTGGCATCGACTAACAACGAGTAGTGAATATAGCAGCCAAAAAATGAAAGGCTCCACCGTTAACGAGAATTTATTTAAGCCTCGGCAATATTCATGAGCACGTCCAACATAATCCTTTCAATAATTCAGCACTTTAAACAAAACCAAATAACGTGGATTAAGTTGCAATCACCGAAATCTATCCAATTAATCTTAGAAAATACGACATACTATTCGTATTGAAAACAGTTCGTTCCACCTACAATGCTTAAATCCTATTAAAAACAATAAAATGTGATCAAACAAACAACATGAAATTCCTAAGATCCCAAACACGTGTATTGTAATTTCAATTATCCACTGATGTAGTTTGAGCGATAAGTATTCATTCACGATATGTCGGCTGATAGGAGTGATCCCGTAAAAAACATTTGATAGCAAGTCCTTTTCATTTACCCTCAAAACTGAACCCTTTTCGAAGGCTTTACATCACAAAGAGAGTGATAGTTAACCCCTCCATTAAATCGACGACGTGCCTTTCCATGACCCTTATGAGTGTATACGTACATAGCGAGAAGGACATTGGATCCCTTCAATTGGAAAATATTTAAAATATGTTCTTGCAACATTAATTTGAAAGGGGAGTGAGATCGATTTTTAAATGTTTTGCATTTAGTTTAATTGAAAATTCTTTCAATCGTAAATATGCTGTTGTTATTTTTTTAATACTGAAGATAGGAAAGTGGCCAAGACCTGAACGAATATATCAAAATTTCTTAAGCAAACTCAAATAGTCTTGTTTCAACATTTTTTGCATTTTTCTAATCAATTAATTCAACAAAAATTTCATTCGAATTCATTCGCAGTTGGTAGGAAAGAATTTGTATTTATATTTAAAAAAAATAAACATTTTGCAAATTCTCACAGATTCTGCTTGTGGTAAATGTGTGGTTGATGCCATGTTAAACCAGGCCCTATGATAAGTGGCTCCATAAGTGTCTCTATATGAGATCAAGGTGTTTATATCTGTCACCGTACTGTAGAGGAAGTCCTCTTTTAGTTGGCGTTTAAGAGTTCAAGCGGTAAAAAAGTGATGATGAATTTTGTAGGGTGATTTTTACATAATTAATTTACGATAATTTCACATCATAGAAATATAATGTGGAATGTCCTATGAAATTCAGGACATGACATATATGCTTGCTATCAGATAGTTAAAAGTAGTTCAACATTTCAGCAGGATGTAAGCATTAAAGGTGTCTGAAGTTTGCATTGTTGCAAGCGCAGCGTACTAGTTTTTTTTTTTTCATATTTTCATGTCAGTCAAGGTAATTCAAGGTCATTCAACGTCATTAAAAGTCATTGAATATAAAAGTGACGTCATTTGAAGCAACACCAATGCTATTTTACGTCAGTAAATGTAAAAATAAGGTTAGTCAAGGTTATTCAAAGTCAACCCAAGGTCGTTCATGGTCAAACGAAGTGATATTGGATCAATCAAGGTCATTCAAGTTCTTTAAATATGGAATCAATATCATGCAAGGTCATTAAACGTCAAATCAATGTCATTCAAGCTTCTTCAAGATCAAACCAACGTCTTTCAAAAGCAAAACAAGGTCATTTAAGCTAATTCAAGGACGTATCATGGGCGAAATAAGGTAATTCTTTATTGTAATTAGGTGAGGTAATTAAGGTAACAAGATAATTCTAATTAGGTAAGGTTATTCGAGGTCATTGGAGACAATTAAGGGTCATTCAGGGCAACTCAAGGTCAAATCAATCGTATTCAATGCCATTCAACATGATTCAAGGTGAGACCAATGAAATCGGGGCTATTACGGCGAAAATAGGGTAATTTCTGCTCATTCAATGTAAAATCAGATTCAAAACAAAATCATCTGAGATCAATTAAGGTCATTCAAAGTTGAAGGAAAGTTTTTGAGACGAAACCTTTCCAGACATTCAAGGTAAAATAGAGTCAAATCGAGTGCCACAAGCCAACTGTATGGTTGAACGTTTGCACCGTACGCTCAAGGCAGCGCTCAAATGCACCCCAGAGACGCCCTGGATCAAAGCACTACCATCGGCACTTTTGGGGCTCCACACCACCTTCAAAGAGGATGTTCAGGCCTTGCCAGCAGAGGCTTTCGGCATATCTCTGCGTATACTGGAAGAACTCATCGCTCCCCAGGACCCTCCTAGCAGCCCAAAGGACTTTGTCACTGATCTTCGGCGCCTTTTTCAAGCCATTCGCTCTGTTTTGGCAATTAGACATGTCAGCCACCACCCGTTCGTATTCAAGACCTGCTAACCTATGAATACGTCTTTCGCAGAATCGATGCAATCCGCAAGTACTTGGAGCCACCCCACTCGGGCCCACACAGAGTCATCAAGGGTATTAACGACCCCGCATACGTCGTAGATGTCAATGGAGTCGCAAAAACTCTCTCAACTAGCCAACTCAAGCCAACCTACCTCGCGACGTACGCGGACTCGAAACGCCCGGCTTAACCAGTTAAAACACAGCTGCTAGCACCAGTCAGAGGAAGCCTCAGTCAGACTACCCGAGCCATCGCCACTACCTGAACAAACACCAAGCGTTCGATCTGAGCCCAACAAGCTCAAAAAGAAAATAACCTTTTCATTCCCTTCGCAAGTTACAAAAGTCATTGGGGGTCAATTTAAAATAGCTGTGGTGCCACCGTCTTCCCAGCACAGCACGCAGAAAAGTCGATGCAAACAACTGTTTGTCCCACGGAAGGTCTTTTCGGCGATGCCAGCTCCTCGACGGCAATCTCAACAAGAATAGACTGTTACTGCACTGCACGACCGTTTAGCTACTCACTTCCCATCACTGCCTTTTGACGTTTGCTTGGATGAAGATTGGAGCTCAATCGCGTTTGTCTTTCTTTGGTTGACTTGGAATAATTGTCGAAATAAAACACTTTCTAAGCAATTGCAGGTTTTACTGCTTGCACAAAAATCAATTAGTCCCTTTCATTCGTATACTCTTAATATGTATTTATATCGATAGTACATGAACAATTAAAAGATTTCATATGCTCAACTGCTGAAAAAAGTTGATATTTTTCTTGAAAAAATTTTTGGGGCAAAAACGTCGCAGCTGAATTTCAATGAAAGGAAATCGTAACTTTCTAATTAATTTCATGTAATAAACGCTCCACTTTTGGGCAGCAATTGCGACAGTATTCTAGAGCAAATTTTGTTCCTCATTTTTAAATCCATTCAAACCAGTTTTCCCATGCATTCAACAACACCAGTTGCCCTTACTCCTTTTACCCACTCCTTTTCGAGTCGATTAGCAACACTAAACAAACAGAATTCGATTTCGACTGCAGGTCCCATTTGAACTCTTTATTCCATAATCGCAATGAATGGGTAAAGTCAATCTTATTTGTAATTTATCTTAGATTCTTCCCACGGATCAGAGGTCGTTCGTTTAAAAGAACATTTACAAACACACTTTCATGTGTTAATGTTAGCATTAGCTCGATAAGCCTCGACAAATCTTACAACTTATACTTTCTTGCACTCGAGGCAATGTGCCACATAGTGGAAAAAACGTGTGGCTTTGGTTTTATCTTTCGCGGTTTCCAGATAATTCATATCTTAGCGTATAATACCAACACTAAAAAAGGCAAAGTCGGCGAACGGAAAAATGAAATTCAAAAATTCAATTTTCTCACATCCATTGTATGTATAATTTTCTACAGTTTTATGCGTTTTTGTGGTTTTGCAGTAACATTTTCAGGCTTTTGTCTTTTGCACTTATTCCTCGAATTCCTTTTGAACTTTAGGATCGGCCAATGCCTACTTTTTAGGGCGTTTTATGACTTCGTGAAGTGTACGTGAGATTGAACATAAAAACTTTGGCATACACGCACGAAAATGGTGGATTAACCCTTCATTATATCACACTGCATTCTTTGGAAAAATTGCGTTTTTGTGATAAATCGGTTTTTTCGAAGGTCTAATGTTAGCTAAACATTCTTTATCGACGTTTGTGAGTTTATCGTTTCCCAGAATCGATTCCTTTCATTCACTCTGTAATCCTTTCGGAAAAGGGGTGCATATTGTTAGTGATACAGAGTCCCTTGATGAGATTTTATTTTCTGCAGCAAAAATGTTTAGTTTTTTACCATACAGTAATATCAAATTTTGTTGCGCAATTCGGTCTTAAATATAGTGCAATAAGAATATGAAAGATTTTCTTCACTTCTCCTTTCTGTAACAAAATGATCTTATGCTTTGACATATTTTGTTTTATGGTTGATGTCATGTTTTGACACACATCTATTAACGAACGTCTACATTTTTGCCCGCAGAATAGGTAAAATTCGAAAGAAACCAATAGATAAGTATATTGGAGGTTGTGTATAACTAAGACGGTTGTGTATAAAGCATGAATATTTTCACTGAATTGACATTTAAATACGATAAACGGAAACACCCAAGAATAAATTAACGAAATTCTGCGTACGACTGCTTTATTAGGCAAGCTAAAAGAGTCCCGTTCGAATTATCACAGTTTAACTGGGATTATAAGGTGCAGTGAAAGGTGGGACGTGAATATGGCGAGTAGTGAAGTACGAATTTCGCCATTATGAGTTCCATCTGAAGATAAATTACACTAGCTATTCGGAAAGTAAGAAACCACGCCTTGGTGTGAGTTCGAGCATGCGTTGTCCAGCAAAGTTGAAACAAAGCCGAAAGATGGATTTAAAGTTAACTTGAGGCGTTGTTTTCTTTTTGGCCTCTTGTTGTGTGAACTCGTAGAAAAGAAACCAGACGTAGTGCTGAACGAAATCAATGTTGTACAGGTATTGTAGAAATTTGAAAAGTCGAAGTACTGAGAGGAGAAGTTGTATAGTTGCAGTGAAGGCCCAGATACAATACTGCGTGACGGCGATTCGAGAGCGCGATGCGATTCTCGCTCGTCGTCGCGCAATGCATTCAATTTACAATGCACGCGATGCGAGGAAGAATAATGTTCATATGACAAATGACAAATTGATGACGTTTTGAATGAACTTTGATTAAAATTATTTTTGATTTTTCAAAATTTTCCTTCGTTTGGCAAATAATAGCTTCAACAAGCATGCATGAAATTTTGCCTCAAAATGCATGCAGAATAACCCTAGTACCTAAAAAGTAATTAAGACATTTAAATTTCAAATTTCACTTACGCGCCATCAAGCATCTGACAAGCGTCAACGCATCTCGTTGTGAGGAATTTTCGATTTTCCGAATATTTCTCGTCTCGCATCGACGCATCGCAATCATTGTACGGTGCCGTATACAAATACATGCTACGAAAACTGCTTAACATTTGCTGTGAGACTCTCGTCGCGCTCTCGCATCGCAGTATTGTATTTCGGCCTTGACGTGGAGCAATGTGGAGTGAAGTGAGAGTGATGCGACAGTTGGGAGGCAGTTGGAAAGGATCGAATGAAGTGATTACCGAAGACGTCCCCTAACGGGCTACTGTCGGAATGTACCGAAGGTATAGTAGATGAAGCCTGACCGCTATATGCTGGACAAGTTATAAGAAATAAGGAGTGGACTATAATATTAACGGACTGAATGTGAACAGATGTCAAAGTGAATTAAGCGAAGATGGAAAAATGGTTTAAAAAATGATGCGTAATAGTCAATATCTGTTGTGCTTCATTGCAAGACTTTGTGGCGCACTGTGTGTTCGGTTCTGTTGCGGTTTTAAAGGCTCGAGAGTAAGGTGGGCATTCATCAATTGTGTTCGGGAACCCTGATAGCTTAAACAAAATTGGAGACCTGGTACTAAAATTTGTTTCAGATCTTGGGGTTTGGTGGTTGACATAGTGTTTCCAACACTTAGGTCAACACTGCAGGTGTCCACGTTAAGCCTCTCGACTTTATGTTCTGTTTTGTTCTGTTATGTTTATTATGTGCCCGGAACGTTAAAGATGGTCTTGAAACTCACTAGAAATCAAAGTTCGTCCAGAAACCGTACGACGCTGTTATAGAAAACTGGTTTGAAAAGCAAAGGATCAAGCACCTTGAGTTCTTCAAAAGTATTACAAGATACATGAGGGTAACAGACTTTAAGTTATATTTATATAACTGTATATAAAGATAAAGTAAAGTTATCTTTATATAACTTCATATGAAGATAAAGTTATCGTTATTTAACTATAAATATATATAGTTATATAAAGATTGGGATTGATTGACTATATATATATATATATATATATTGGAAAGGATTGCAGGATTAAAATATGGTGCACACGCGACGGAGAATCGAAACTAAAAAACACGCTTCCAACCTTAAAGGATGGAGGTCGCCCTGTTATTATCTGGGGTTGAATGGAGGCGGTTGGAGTAGGTACAATTCATTTCATCGAGTGTACCATGGGTCTTTATTTCTCGTTGGATATCTTTAAAAGTAGCTTATTGGCCAGCATTGATGAATTAGGATTTCGTTCGAGCTACATATTTCTGCAGGATCGTGAGCCGATGCACACTTCTAGAATTACCAAGGAATGGCTTGTTTACAACGTTTTAAAGGAAGCAACTCCACTCAACTACTCAGTCCCCAGATCCTAATTCCATCGAACATCTTTGGAATGAACTGAAACGACGAATGTAATCTAACCAAAATATTTACCGCACATTAGTAAATTTTTTTAATCTGACCAGAATTCGCTGCAAAATCAGTCAGTTCAGTAATCACAGACTCCAAGGATAGTCCAACAAGATACTGAGGTGCACACATTTCCAATACACACATTTCCATTTCCAATAGCATACGTACGTAGACTTTTGTTTTATTGATGTTTATGTTTTATGTGTACTTTGTTAACTTTTATTACAACACCAATTCAGATTTCTGTTGTTTTCTTTCGAATTCTACACTTTACTACTTAAGGGATAAATAGAATTTTGTGACAAAGTATATTTCAAAAAAAGAATATTAAAAATAGACTTCAACACAATTGCAATTGAAAACCACACTTTTCTTATATAAATTGTTTTCGAAAAAAAAACATTAAAAACTTCGATATTTATAAGTTACTTTCAAATACTTTTTAAATATTGCTTCAACAAGGATGCTGTGGAGAATCAATAATCAGCAAAACCGTTTAGCGTATTGAATATAGTGACCCCTCCAAACAATAGGATTTGTCAAACTCTTCAAAATACGTCCCTGTCTCTGCGATGACTTCCTTGTTTAAGCAAAATTTTTTTCCCGCGAGCCATTACTATCTGTTTGGGAACAAGAAAAAGTCACAGGATCCAGATTGGACAAATACGGGGGGGGGGGGATGATGGGAGCAATTCGTAGCGCAATTCATAGTTTGGCTGCGACAACTCAAATGAATATGCTGGTACGTTATCACGGTGAAACAGCACCTCCTTTTTCGCGAATGCGGGCGAATTTAATTCAATTTTCGTGGAAACGGGTCAACAAATCATTGTGGCATTGTCCAGTGATCGTTCTCCCTTTTTCTTAAAAACTCTACGAGAATGAAGTCATTTGCATCTCAAAACAACGTCGCCATAAGCTTTCCGGCTGATGGGACCGTCTTCGCCTTCTTTGAAGCAGATTCGTTGGGAGGAATCCATTGTTTTGATTGTCGCTCAGTTTCTGGTGTGTAATAATGAATCCAAGTTTCATCAACAGTGAAAACTCGACCCAAAAACTACTTCGGATCTCACTTGAATTGCTCCAAACACCACTTCAAAGTTAACAGCCGCATCCGCTTGTTGTCCTCGGTGAGCGATCGCGGCACCCATCGGGCCGACAATTTTGTCATTGCGAATTCATCACGTAAAATATTTATTGCCATTCCGGTCTACACACTTACGGCCTCTGCTACTTTGCGCACTTTCGTTCGCCGATCAGCAAAAATTATGTCGTCGACTTTTTGCATGATATCCTCGGAAACCACGCCCTGGTCGCTCCTCATCATAAACGGATGTTCACCCACGTTTAAATTTGTTGAACCAATATCTAACTGTGGTCATAGACGGCGAAGTGTCCCCATAAAAAGCACCCAACTTTGCTTTTAACTCCTCATATTTTGTGTGAGGCGCAAACAAAAACAAAAAGTCGATTACCGAACGATTCTGATCTTTTTCCATCTTAGCGTAAATTACGAAACACGTCTTACTCGAATGGCTGCCAAATCCGAACTAACCTATCAATCAGTCTGCAATTTGTTAAAACGACGATAAACATTTGATAGATGGTAGTACACGATGATAATGCAAACTTCAGGAACGCCCTCTGTCCTCAAAAACGAGTTCTCATTCGAACACCCTTGTATGTGTCGAATAATTCAATTCTGACAAATTGATTAAATCGAGCAGTTCTGTTTGAAATCCATTTCGTTTCTTCAAATTTTATTTGAAATTTTTAAATAACTTAAATAACTAATAATAATTATGACTATAACATAATGTCCAATGCATGTCGAGTTTCAGAAAAGTAGATTTTCTTAAACATGTTCCCTTTCATTATTTGTTTTAATTTTTGTACCGATATGCATTCCACAGATTCTCGTCTAATTTTAAGGATGAGTAAAAATTTGGTAATAATGCAGCAATACCATCGCGTTTCATACGAACCAACCTAATAATATAAATATGCAAATTGCGCTTGCTGCTTGCCGGCATTCTAAAGGTGTCTTGAGTACTGGGTTGGTGTACTGAGGTGGAAAGTAGCGAAATTTAAACAGTGAAATTCGATGGAAACTGTGCGATCATATGAAGTGAAAAAAATTGTGGTTGTCAATTTTTAATTGATTTTAATTCTCATTATACTCCTATCACTCATTGGTATCTGTCTCATTTATGTTTGATTCAGGACGATATGGAATGATTTTCCCAATCATCTTAAGCAACGCCTTAAACAGAGTTTGTACTCATGTCCCAAACGAACAACACATCAATGCAAGGATCCAATCAGATTGCACATTCATTTGGACCTCTTTGATTCTATCGAAGGAACTGACAATTTTCGATTGCAATAAATCCAAACATGAAATTTCGGAAAGCAATAAAATTAGTGATGGCAACTGCGATTAAACCAAAATCAGATCACAACTCTTTCGCTCAACATAAAATTCACCAAAAAATAATTCTGTTCCGCTTTACGACATTTTCACAGTGAATTAACTTAAATCACTCAGCACCATAAAATAAAGGAATCCCGATCTGGTTAACAGCTCACCCCTTTATTGTGTCCCCTTGGTAAAAACTTTTACTATGCAATGATTCAATTCATTAATTTGTTCTACAGCTCCTAAAATTTCTTCAAATCGACATTTTGGTCTCGGTTGGGCTTTCGAAACGGCTCCGCTGTCGTTTCAAATTTACATTTCGCATTTTTGCATAAAGAACTCTATTTACACAGTAATAATGTAATTTTTTAACAGTGGTTGTCATTTATCTTTTAGATTATTACAATAAATCGTTGGTAAGTAGACTCAACTCGTCGGCGATGGGCCAGATTCACCCTTTTCTCAGTCCACGCATTTGTTCCGCACTATCATATGCAAATATTGAACTAGGTGTGAAGTTTGATTCTATTAATACACAAAGCATTTCGGAGGCAAGGATCCTTTCGTCACATCGTTAATGTCGCGATCAATAGTACTTTAATCCTTTTCCGTTTTTTTCAATATGCACGCGGCCTATTGAGTTGTCAGATGAACAGTAGCAACAACCCTTTTGAATTTTACATGCAAACCCTTGTATTGAACGTTATTCTTTAGTTCTACTGATTTTGTATCTTCGTTTAAGTTGATGCCTTGTGTAAACAAGAAAAAATGGATTTAGCATCATTAAGAACTGATACGGGATGCATGTTGTCGGTGATGTTCATTTTGCTATTCAATGATTGCACAGAATCGAAACAACATGAAAGGAAAGGTTCGTTAGGTTTTCAATAATTTTCCAAATTTTATTATTTGAGCTTTAATAATATCTCACACTTGTTAATCTCAATTCAATTCTACGCTTTCCTTAATTTGGTACGAGGATGGTTTTCGAATGATTGCTTCATTTATCAAAAGTCATTCCAGTGAGAATTCAAACACACAGAAGGTCGTTAATGCAATTAATGAACAATTTCCTTCAAAATTTCAGCTAAGAATAGTCCAACGAAACGTTTGGAGCTATCTAGCATAAAGACTCTTTAATGTAAGGTCATCTTTCAAAACGGCTATTACGCGCAACAATTTGAAATCATAATGAAATTAACAAAAATAAAAAATAAACCAACACCTTTGTATCTCAAATTAAGATTTTTGTATCTCAAATAAGATCCATCTTTCATATTCGTGCCAGATCTAATCATCATGGTATTAAAATATCATAGATGAACATTAATTCTTTACAGATGGAAGACGTTGATAAATTTACTGTGTTTTTTTTTTATTTCTTACCTTGCCATCGAATATCTTCACGAACCGAGGAAAGACAAATAATGATTTCGACTCTTTAGTGTGAGTGGGCCCAAACAAATGAAACACTTAATGGATAAAATGAGTTAGCTTAGCTATTATATTTGGTGGCTTGATATCTTCGTCGTTGAAAGGGTGCGAACAGCATTTTAAGATCCAGTCCACAATAGAAAAGTACTCAAAAATCGAGAAATAAAAAAACTATTGTAACTCACATCTCTGCTTGTCCTTGCTAAATTTCAACATATACCGAAGAGATTGACAAAATATCTACAATTTTGTTTGGAGGAAAAAACATTGGAAAATTATTGTGTATTTATTATTTTAGACCATTATGGTAAGTAAAAAAAAAGAATGTAATTCTCGACAATAAAAAAACTAGTACATAATGATTTGCGCTTTCATTTCGTGTAACAAATATTAGGAGCTAAAACGTTTCACGAAATTCTTATGAAAAAGTTTTTGACGTTGGTAGTGAATTTCCCATTTTTAGGAGAACGAATGGTAATGCAGGGTGGCCCAATTGTAAATTGCAACTTTTTTAGCACTGCTATAGCTTCAACACCGCTGGTACCGCTACTGTCATATGTGTGCTGAACGACCGCAAATTTCATTGTTTACAAGAACACCAAACGATTTGCCTTTCAGCTCGATTCGAAAGAAATTTATTCGAAATGAAATTAAAGCGTCATAGCGTGATTTCGTTGTATTTGGCCGGAAAGCCGCCAGTGGTTATCGTGAGAACTCTCGAACACATCAATGTGAATAAATCTGTCATGTCTGCGACTATTGATCATTACTGTGATACTGGTAGCGTAACGATATGATGGTGGTCGTGGAAAGACAGTATAAGCGCCTGAGGAGGTTCGGAAGGTGAAAGCTCGAATTCAACGTAATCCGCGTGGTAATGGGATACAAATATCTCGTGAGTCGTATATATCAAAGACAACAATGAAATAAATATCGAGTACGAGCTCAATGTAAAGCCTTACAAATTCTAAAAGAGAGAAAATCTCACCTATGTCCAAAAACTTGTGCTCGATCGAGCGAAGGAGCTGTAACACTTTCATGCAGCTGATGATTTTCCCAATATTGTCTTTGCTGATTAGAAAAATTCTCCAATGCCAATTTTCAACCTTGAACGAGGTGTCGAAGGTGCTCTAAAGTCGTGAGCAACAATACATTTCCGTAAGAGTCCATAACAAAACGTGGACTTTGAGGGGTCTAACCTCATATTAAGACCAATGGTACACACGAATGTGACCTGGTCAGAATCACGCTTGACTTTATTCATTTCCACGATGGTATCTACCACATTTAGGTGGGCTGATCATCTGACACGACAATCACAAATTTATATTTCACTTCAACCAATAGGTATTGGTTGAAGTATATAACCAGGTTTTTTTCCCAAGATATAAAGGTATAACCAGGATTTTTTCAGGGATTTCCTGGTTTTGAAAGGGAACTCAAAAACTCAAAAAATGTGAGATTCCTTTTGCAGAATCCAGGGTTACTCTTGATGCCCTTGAAGAGTAAACGGAATTTGAAGCAAAAGAACAAAAAAGACGGTTGCCTATTCTGGAGCATTTGGTGAGAAATAAATTTAATTTGCGGAGTACATCAAACAAACAACTGCTGCCCGAAAAACATGTTGCCAACAGTCTCGCCCTTATACATGAAAACGTTGATAATGACAGGAGGAATATAGTTTTCACCGATGAAGCTTCTGTTTGGGGTTTTGGAATCATTTGGCGGGCATAGTGTTGTACTCCGAAGCAGTTCGTCCAGCGGTTTGTCGGACAAGGCAGCTTTGGTAGATAAGATAATTGATAGATGATGCTCATAAGATAATTGATAGAAGACCATTTACACGAAAGCATTCTTACCAACTATAAACGTCAATTCATCAGTATAGATAAGACGTAGAATTGTTCAGTAGAATTCAATCCCAAACATAGGAGTAGATTGACAAACTGATTGGAAATAGCGAAATGATATCACCACACTTGATTAGTCTTCGCAATCACATGAAACTCTAGACACCGAATACGAGGTTTGTTGAAAAAGTATCGCGAATTTCATGTTTTTTTCAAGAATTATTTATTTATTCATGAATATCTATTTTGTCTCCTTTAAAGTAATCCCCGTAAGACATTATACACTTGTTATAACGTTTTTTCCAAACCTCGAAGCATTTAAAAATCATTTATTGTGATTTTGTTCAGCTCCTCCTTCGATGCCGTCTTTATCTCCTCAATCGTGGCGTACCGTCGTCCTTTCATGGGCCTCTTCTGTTTCGGGAACAAGAAAAAGTCACAGGGGGCCAGGTCTGGGGAATTCGGTGACTGGGGCATTATTAGAGTGCTGTTTTTGGCCAAAAATTCGCGCACAAGTAACGATGTGTGAGCAGGGGCGTTATCATGGTGCAAAAGGCAATTTTCGTTCTTCCACAAATCCGTGCGTTTCTGGCGGATTGCTTCGCGCAAATTGCGCATTACTTGAAGGTAATGTTCCTTATTGACCGTTCTACCCTGCGGCAAGAACTCATAATACGCCACGTCCCTCCAATCGAAGAAAACTGTCAGCAAAACTTTCACATTCGACCGAACTTGGCGTGCTTTTTTCGGTCTCTCTGATCACATTTTGTACCACCGATAAACGTTGCTTTTGTCCAAAGTAGCTTCGCCGTATGCAACAGTCAATATTTTGAATGCATCCGCGCACTTTAAGATGTTCTTCACATAAAATTTAATACAAATTCTACGACCCATTTTTTGGGATAGACGAAAATCGAAGACAAGCTAAAACGCGTCCACGCACAATAACTGTGAAAAACTGACTGGACATTCGTAATGGCCGGAATTGTCGGCATAAGTGAAGGTTATGAGTACCAACATAACGCCACCAAAAGATCAAAAATCGAACAAACGTAGCCCGCGAAAATTCAAAATTCGCGATACTTTTTGAAAAACCTCGTATACCTGCACCTACATCAAACAGAAGCTGTGACGAAAATATCTGCTAACTTTGTCAAACTATAATCGACGCTGGCGGTGATTGAACTCGTTCTAAACATAATTTCGTAATAACTAAGGACACGCCCAATTTGTTTTATGTAAAAGAATATTTATTGATTAAAATTTGTTTGTATAACGCTTATACGCACTTAAGAGTCAATTATTTAACTTGATTTCATTTACATTTTCGGCATTTTAGTTAATAGTTCTCACTGTCATTTTATTGGATCTAAAAAATTGGCCAGATCGCTGAACAACGCAAGATTCGTACTTCACAAAATACGTTAGAATCGATTCCTTCTATAAAATAAGTTTTAGAAATCTAATAAGTAAAAGTTTTCAAAAGTAAGAAAACAAATATATCTCTAGACGTTTTCAGAGGAATTAGTTATTTTGATTATTTGCATTAACTTAGCGCTTTATGATGTGTACACCATAATATAAACGGTTATTTTGTGGTGTATTTGAGTACAAACGGGATGAGAAAGAAAATGTGATACAAGTGTTGTGTTTTTTTGGACATAACAGTGCGGAATCTGTGAGCACGACTTCGCGAGCGAAATGATACACAAATTTGAGCTGGCTTTAAAGGATGTTTAAGAACTCGACTTATTCTTCCCCAAAACCACATTATCAAAGTGATTGTGATGACATTCATGAAGACAGTCTTCACGCAGAAATGTTACTGCATGATGTTCCAGGTGAAGTTTAGATTTTTCAAAATGACGAAAAACAATCAGAGAAAATAAGGAAACGGAACGCGGAGGAACCCGCTTAGACCAAACGGAAAATCGATATTTTAATGAAGCCAGGAAATAAATATCTTCAACACCAACATACCATGATACAAAAGTTCAAAAATATGTCACCTGTAGATGTTTTTGAGAAAATTTTCAACGAAGATATTCTCAAATTTATAGTACAGGAGAGTAACGGATATGCTTTCAAAAAAAAAAATCATGGATTTTTTGTGACTGAAACTGAATCAAACCTATTCGTCGGAACCCTTCCCATAATCAGGGGACATCATTTACCCAGAGAATCGTTGCCAACGGTAAGAGTTACTACGAAACAAAATAATTATTTTAATTTAACGAGGAAATAGACCCAACAGTTCAAATGGTGGAAGCTTAGACCATTCATGAAGAAAATCAATGAAAAAATAAATGTTTCCGATTCTTGTAGTGGAATATGAAAGAAACCAAGCAGCCTCTCCTTCCACAATAATATATATTTATAAAGGAAGATAAAGGAAGGATGCCTAGGGTATGGCTAAGGTACGTAGATGATGTGTTCGCCATAGTACAGAAGAATGAATTGGAATGCATCTTAGCTGAGATTAATAAAATACATCCAAGTATTGAGTTCACAATGGAGATGGAGAAAAATGGTGCACTACCTTTCCTCGACCTACTTATTATCAATAACAATGGTCAACTAAATTTCGCAATCTGCCATAAGCCCACTACAACACAAAAGACATTGGTGGCGACCTCAGCACACCCAGTTGCACAAAAGATGGCGGCCTACAACGCATTCGTGCATAGACTTGTCACTTACCCCTTAACTCAAGATGGATTCAACAAAGGAAAACGATATAAATTGGACACTACAATTAAAAATGGGTACTCCACATGTACTATATTGAAGCTAATAGAGAAAAAACAGAAAAAATAGTTTTTGAATCAACATACCACATTATCTACAGTCCAGAGTACAGAAGACATAAAATGGATAAGTATCCCCATGTCTGAGTATTTTTAATAAAACGAAAGCATTCCTGAAACAGTTCAACATCCGCATCGTAGCATCAAGCCGAGGCACCACGCTCAAAAATCCATTGGGAATTGAGAAGAACCCACTGCAGTTATGTGAAAAAAGTGGAGTGTATAAAATCAGCTGTCAGGATTGCAACCAATGTTACATCGGCCAGACAAAAAGAAATTTGCGTCAACCACAATTATTTGCCACTTATAATCAAGGTGTGAGGGGAGTTGACCTTTTGGTTCAAAAAGTAAAAACTTATCGCGTGACAATTCACGGTTAAAAATTTGCGGAAACAGTCTATTCAAAAAAAAACCTTCTATTGAATATTTATCTAGTAAACAAATAAACAAAAATTAAATCTAGTGAAAAAGTTGTCTTCGGCTAAAAGATGTTTCTCACATGTATTCCAAACCAGAAAAGCAATAAAATTTAGCTCGGAATATCCACACTTAAATTTTCCTTAAGAGTAATAAAACATGCGTTTTTTATAATATAAAAAAATTCATTAACATCCTTTCTTCATCTGCAGGCCACACACATAATATTTGTTTAAAATGTAGTTAGTTAGTATAAGGACTGGAATATAATTTTTTTTTCATTCCGTTTGAGATTCTCGTAGAGTAAAGATCGTTTAGCGAAGGCACCTTCCTAGGGCTTCCTTTAAAAAATAAATTAATAGTAAAGAAGATAAATTTCTTGTTTCGTTGTTTCAATAAGTTTATTATACCACGTAACCCATCCAATACCTTCCAATGCAACCTATCAACTGCAAGGTCACTTTGTGTTTCCAAAGAGATTATCCATGAGGATTGCGCCTATTCTTCGAATTTGCGCGGTGTCATAAAGGATTTGGTTTGATATGTGCTTCTGGGGGTCGTCTTCCTGTTTGAAGATTCCGCAGCAGTGGCGGAGAATTTGTCTCTCTTTGGGGCGAATCTTCTCCATCTGAGATGGGGGTAGATCACACCAGAAGGCAAAACCAAAGGTGATTAGTGGTCGGATGAGGGATTTATAGCATAGGAGCTTCACCTTTTTGGGGAGCGCGGTGCGTACGTGCATGAGAGTGGACAGGGCTTTAAATGCGTACGTGGCTTTTTGCAGGGCCGTTGTAATGTGGGTGTTTGGGGAGAGTTTCTGATTGATATGGATTCCCAGGTAGGTTACTTGTGGTTTGTTGGGGATTTCCTCTCCGTTTAGGAGTAATTGGACTTTAGTTGAGTCCGATCGGGCTTTCTTCGTTAAGCGAGCTTTGCCATATATGATATAGTCTCGCACTTGGAGGGATTAGGGATCAGCTTCCATTTGATGAAGTACTTGTAGAAGGTGTTAAGGTAGTGATTGAGGCGTTGCCGGCATTGTGGAATGCTCAATGCTGAGCGATAAATGATTATGTCGTCGGCATATTGCAGAATGTGGATAGGTGAGAGCGACTGTGGAGGAGGTGGAATATCGGCAGTATAAATGGAAAATAGGGTGGCAGAGATGACTGAACCTTGTGGGATTCCTGCTGGCATTGATAACCAGGAAGAGCGAGCGTTCGCGAGTTTTACTAGGAATTTCCTGTCCGTGAGGAAGAACGAAATTAGTTTGCTGAGTTGCGGGTGGAAGTTGAAGATGCTGACAAGTTTGGTAACAAGACCGTTTTGCCAGACGGAATCGAAGGCTTTCTGAATGTCTATGAGGCAGGCAACTGTAGGGAGGTTTTTGTCTGCACTAATCTGGATGTGCGTTTTCCGGGTGAGTAGTGCATGGTCTAGTGAATGTAAGGGTCGGTTGACGGACTGGAAGTTTGGAATTACGTTAAAGTAAGAGCGAAGAAAGATTGTCGTTACTATGAAAAGGTCAAGGTATGATGGTCCTTGTGGATAGGTCGGGCTAATAGGTGCTTGTTGGAAGATTTGGTGGGGTGTAATGGTTTTGCTCCCAGCCGTCACGACGACGACTAAGGACTGAAGTCGGCCTCGCACCGACACTTGGACGTGCAGTCCTCGAGACGTGGCAACGAAATATACCCCAGCGGGTCAACCTTTCGGCCACTCGGAAATTCACTCGCGTTGGTGGCTGCTGGTGGACTAGCCCAGTGCGGCGAGGATTACGGTCGTGGGTCGGACCCAAGTGAACTTCCGCTCTTGGTTTCCCTTTTGAACCAGCAACCGAAAACCCGATTTTTCCTATGCGACGTTTCGAAATATTATACTTTTCTTTACGTTATTATTTTTTTTTTTATCAACCATTCAAAATCCAAATACACCCGACGACAAACGCGCATTCGCGAACCGATATACCGTGGTGCCTAAAAACAAACTACTTTATTTTTGCGACCGTCAAAGAATTGAAAACCGAACAAGTAGTCCGCGACACGACTACCACTTACTCCCGATTCAAACCTACAGTACCGCGGAACCCGAGCGACGAAACACAATTTTGGCCCTACATCCTCATGCACTTACCTTCGCGCCATTTCCTCCTGAATAAAACAAAGAGACTTCTTTTTTAGTTTTGCTACACACGTTTCGGGGAATGATATTAGAACCGTAGTTGTGCACTATTGACCACTTTTTCTTTTCCTTTTTTTTTTTGTTATCTATTTTTTTTTCTAAGCGCGTGCTTCACTTTTCGCGGCCCTCGACGAACTCCCCCGTTCCGGAAATAGAAAAACTGTCTTCTCTGACCTGAAGTGGTCGCCAGGTCGTAGGTCAGCTGACTTTCGACCTGTCCGCTGAACTTTCGACTGCGGGAAAAGATGGTGGCGCCTTCTTCAGGTCAGTAGTCACTACAGGGGTATTGTGTTCCTGGAGTACCAGCGGTGAAGTGTGATACCGTTGGGGTTGGTGCTGTGATTTAGCCATAGGGGATGTCTTGTGTTGAAGTCGCCTCCTATAATAATATGGGATTTCTTACTCTCTGCCATGAGGTGGTTTTTCAAGACAGTTAAGAGGAGATTGAGGTCAGCGTCATCGAGTTGTGAGTCGGGACAGTAGACTGACGAACAGAAGAGTATGGTGTTTTGGATTTCAATGGCAATTGTGGTGGATTCGAAGGTAGATTCGTCCCAACAGGGAGGAAAGAGCTGGGTGGCTTTAAATTTTGAGTGGACGAGGATTGCAGTGCCACCAGCACCGTGAGAGTCTCAACGATCAATTCGGAAAAGGTTGAATGAGTGGTGAGGTCTGTGCCGTGGTGAGGTTTTGGTTTCACACAGGAGGACAATATGTGGTTGGTGGGTTTGAAGAAAGATTTCAAGTTCGTGACGGCGTGCTCTACGGACAATTGAGTTGATGTTAAGCTCCATTATCTTAACATCCATCTAGGGACGCGATAAATGAGCACATCATGATTTTTTTTCTCTAGTGGATTGATGGTGGAATTTTAGACTGGTAGGAATTCCTGTAGTTTCGCTGCTAGTCGAGTGATGTTCATGCCGAACAACGAGGATATTTCGTTATGGAACGATGGAGCTGGTTTTGAGATGTTTGTGAGGTTGCTTTTGAGTGTTGCTGCATCTGAGAACCCTCGTTGGATGGGTTTGCTGAGGGTGGGTGGTATCGGCTGGGTTCGTGTAGAACTTTTTGGTGTAGTGACTTGGTGTGACTCTCTGAATTTAATGAATACTGGGCAGTTCCTATAGTTGGCAGGGTGTTCATCGGAGTGACAATTTGCATATTTTGGCTTCTGTTCAGGAAGTTTCTGACAGTTACCAGATCCGTGTGACAGGCTGCACTTAACACATCTGTAGGTTAAGTGACAGTTTATAGCAGCGTGGCCGATTCGTTGGCAGTTTTTACACCGCAAAATTGATTTATTTTTAATGCCTTCGAACTTCACAATGGTGTGAAGGATGGCAGTAGCCTTGCTGGGAGTAGCAAGGTTGAAGTTTGGAGCAAATGTGATTAGCCAGAGATCTACTTTTCGATTTTGACGTTTAGCCGCAGGGGTTTTATAGGGCTTTATTCCAAGGATGTCTTGGATGCCCTGTGAGTTCAGGTCGTTGCGGATTTCTTCTTCCGTGTAATTACCGTGAAGTCCACGAATAATGAGGCTTTTCGATTTCTGGTCTGCGGGTGTATATGTGAAGAATTGTTTCTTGCTATCGACAAAAAATTTTTTAAGTGGCCTCGAACTCAGCGGGCGTGTTGAGAATAATTTGGGTGGATGAGGGGTTTGTTTTCTTCAGCAGGTATTTGTTTGAGAGGTTGTTGAGGAAAGTAGTTTGGAAGGATTTGATTGATTCATTGTTTTTAAGAGTCACAATAGGGGGAAGTCTTGTTTAGCTTACCTTTTTCTTGAGTTGGTGTTGAGATGTCGATGGTTGCTGCGGCTTGGGTTGATCGGTGTGTTTCGGGGTGACGGTATTTTGTCCGGTTGTTGCTACAGGTGGTGGTTGAACAGCAGGTTTCGCTGGAATGTTGCTGAGTTGATGTGGCGGTTCCGCGTCTGATTGTTTTGCGGCTATTTGGTTGAGCAGCGCTGTCATCGTGTTGAGTTTATCGATGAGAAGGTCGATTTTCTTCCTCAGTTCGCGGTTTTCTGCTTCGAGTTGTTGAATTCTGTCGTGGGATGTACCTGGTTCCGGTGTCGCTGTCGTTCGCTCCTGATCACTGTATTCGTCCTGCTCGACGTCGGGATCCGAGTCATGATCGCTGTCGCTGTCACTGCGTGTGTGCTGCCGCTTGTCGCTCACGACACTTGCTGGCGACGAAGAGCCGCTGCGCGGCTTCTTTCGCTTCGGCATCGTTTCGTGATGACACTCTATTCACTTAAAAACACTGAACCTGTGTGCTGCTTTCACGCACACACTTACACGCTCTTATTACTTTTCCAGTCACGTAGGTGCACACTTGATCACGTCTAGTGATCGATTGACTGACTATGAATCTGGTTTTAATTGTACAAATGATATCCTTATATACTAACTTAACCTAAGGAATTCTTCTTGTGTGGGATTTAGTGTGACTCATAAAAACATAAAATTTCTACTTTTTTATTTATTCTATGTTAGTTGCATTTTACCAAAACAAATCAATGTAGTAAACAATCGCATGGTTTAATCCTAACTACAACGCATTATAATTAGCTTGTACACTGAATGCATTGCCTATGCTAAAACAATAAGCGTATCCTTTAACCCTAATACATTGCCCACACAATGAGGAATCACACCTTATCCTAAATAAACATCTACATATTTCTTTACTAAATATCTATACTAAACAGTTTTGATCCAACAACTTTGATGTGTGCGCGAAAATGGGGTAAGATGACTTGCTTCGAATGCTTAAAATTGTGATCAAAACTGACTTAAATAAATTTCCTAATTCAGTCCTTTCGCATGAGAGGCAATTCAATATTTTGAAAAGAAAAACAAACTATTAATTTTTCCATTTCTAACAAAATCTAAGTATGTAAATCTATTCAGCCGTGCACTATCGGTTCGGTGGAAATCAAAGATCGGAACATTTACACACTTGATTTGCGTATGTGAAAAGAACAAATCTAATTCCAGCAGCTCAAAATAAGCACATCCGACTAAACAGACAGCTCAAAATCACAATCTATCAGGGTGTTTTGTTCCTTACACCGATGGTATTAAGATAAGTTCGTAAAGGATCATATTAGCTAGAGATAATCCTGAATTTGAAAGGAAAACAAACTCTATTTGAGAAATCGGAAAAACAGGTAGCTCTGCAATCCATCCACGACCATTGCAAACGATCTCTTACTTGAGCTCTTTTCCGGGTGCAAAAATTTAAAACTTCATTCAACTGCCAATCGCTGCAGGATTACGAGGACAAAAGCGAATTGTGTAATTCAAAGAACTCAATAAGAGTGAAAGAAGTACATTTTTTTCTCTCTTTTTGAAACGAACGAAAAAGTAACAAATATTTTTAACGAAACAAAAAAAAACGCACGCAAAAACATTTTAGGTCCTTATAAAGGGAATTTTCATCTTCAAAGTGATATGTAATATACTTGTTCACATGGGACACACATTGCATTATGCATTGTTATCCCTATTAAGGATACTTTCAGAGTTTGTATTTTTCTGCCTCGGGCGATTACATTTCCCCGGGACTATTTCGAAACAGGAAACTTTTCATGCGAGTGTCGATATCACGCTGCGAGTCATATTGTCGAAACAATTTTCAATAATTTTTGACCCTGTTCAATTGACATGTTGTCGTCACACTTAAATAAGGAAAATAGTGTACGGGAAGAGTCGCTGGAGCCTTTTTACCTTTTAGTTGATTTTTGCATCAAAAATCTGTCAAGAATTTCCTTTGATTGCTGACGTCTCCTCATTTTCTTTTTCAATATGCACGCACATATTAAGCGTTTGACGATACAAAATCATATACACATGTATGTAACACTAACAGGATCGAAATGAAACTACGCTACATAGTGCGGATTTTGCGATACTTTGAAGAGGGTATCATATAGGTGGAAAGGTGTTAGGCCGTTAGTTGTTTATCATGAGGCGAATAATAAGAGGATATTTAGCGATTGCACATGGTGTCGTCAGCGAATGGTTTCAATATTGAAGGAAATTACGCAAAGTACGAAAACAGTAAGGGGATAAGTATGTCAAATGGCAAGTACTCATCCATGTGAATTGTTTTCATCGTAGAGGCACTGCTCTCATTTTAATTGGTCATTTACAGAACAATGACTGATGACTTTGATGTAGCACAACTCTTGCATAAATTATTTATGCCACTTTTAAAACAAAATTTAACAAACCCTGGTCCTTTTCAAGATAAATTTAGTGTTTAATAAAATATGTCAATAAGAAATGTAATGTATGCAATGAATAATTTTTTTTGGTTTTTGTCAAAACTTAAGACATTCGACATAGTCTAGAACATTGAGAGAAAAAACCAAAATCGAATAAATTATAGATGTAGATTAAATTGGCCAAAGTAAAACACGCAAACTATCGAAACAAACTCGTCCTAAAAGCATTTGCTACGAACTGTTTATCTTCATCATATGTTTTTCTTTCTTTTTATGTTACTTGAGTGCATCACAGCTTTGCATTCATAACCAAAATTTATATAATTGAGTAGGCATTTTGTTTTACTAAAAGTTATGTCTAACTACCGCTGCGTTGAGCATGACCGGCGCATACTTCCCCAGCCACTAATGTTGGTGGAGAATGCACGTTAATTCTATAGAAGCCAAATCTGCCAAATCATGTACCAAGGTTTCATATAGTCGAAAAATCTAAGTATTCTAAATTTTAAGTTAGCGCGGCGCCCCTCACTTCTCTTTCAGAGCGCGATTCGCACCAAATTTTAAATAGAAATCAAACTGTACACGTGCCCTGTTAGTTGAACGTTAGTAGAGAAGGCTGAAGTACGTAGACAACCTTTCAATCGCAATGAAATAGAGGCCCCCGATGATATAAATGTCAATGCATCAGCTAAGAAACTTAAACTTTCGGGACATCTACATGACTTGGAAGTTGACGCATCATTCGATTATCGTATAATAAATTTTATTAGTTTTTTTTTTGTCTGAGTTGGTCAACATAGGATAAAAAATTTTGTGGAATAATGGGACTGCCTCACCTTGTGTTTCAAAGTTATAACGATAAACTCATTGATAATATCAATCAAGCTACTAATATCGTTTGTAAGACTATTTTTTCAAAACCAGCACAAGAAGAAAAAGCTAAGGCGATCAAAAAATGCGAAACGGACGGCATTAGAGTGTCGGGCGACGGGTCGTGGCGAGGACGCGGGCCTTCATTTGCATTCGGTGTAATTATTCTTATTGGATACCATATCGGGAAAGTTGTCAATTATGTCGTAAAATGGAAACACAAAAAGGGTTTGGATCGATTTATTGCACAGAGAATCGCGAAGGGTCAGCCGAAAAGATGGAGGTTGACGGAGTTATTGAAATGTTTCAGCATTCTCAAGAGTTAAACGGCTTTTGATATGAAAATTATGTTGATGATGATGACACAAAAACTCTCAAATTGGCACATTGTGACTCATAAACTCAGATTGTCTGGTATCTGTCCGAGATCAAAAAAACCTGATAAGCAAATGGTTTGTGTTTTCACCTGCACAATCATCTGAAAAATGTGCAAATTCTTGACTTTCTAACCTACACCTTATTTGAGATTCTTTTGTGGTAACCGTTTAATACCGGATCAACGGCTTCCAAATTTTTGATACCAAAACAGTTTACCCATAATTGTCTCAGATAAAATATTTCCTGTATCTGAATATTTGGGAGGGTTAATTCTGCATACAATCATTGACAAAGCAATATCAACCCGAAAATGGCAAAAATTCTTCGCGGCTAAAATTTTGCTTTGGAACTGTCTTGGCTGTCTTTTGTGGAAAGTCAGTCCTGCATTTTTCATATAAGACACCAAAGTCAGGCTTTCAATTTACACCACTAACTCTTTACAGATAATGCAGGTGTCTATTTGTGGTCTTCTAAATCGTAAAACAGAACAGAACATCCCACCGATGATGGCACACCACCGAAACGCGTCTGTGGACGAATTTAAGGAAGTAACGGGGAACAATGAAATGTTCCGAACACAAAAAAAGGTGGTTTTGGTAAAACTCGCATTAAAAGCATGGGTGAATTTTAAATGTGCTTATTTTGCTTCAAATAACTTACTTCAAATATGTTATGCCTTTTTCTTAACATTCAACCGCGCGTCCAAATATTTAAGATCCTTGTCAAAATGACATATTTTCTGGCGAGGAAATTCAAGAATGTGAGTGTGCATAGTTTTTAGCGTTTGAGGACTAGTGGTGTTAGCCTCGACATATTAGCGTTAACAGATGGTTTTTTTCGATTGCTGAACAAGACCCATGACTCCAAAAATAGAGAGTTATGCCTTTTCACCAACAACAATCGTACCATCCTCTTTGATACCAAAATATGTTTAAAAATACTCTCATCGCGTTCCTTCACTGTTACGAAGTCTCTGCCTCTTTACTCCTTCCTTCACAATCGATTTCTGAAGGAAATTATTCAGCTCCTTTTGCGATTGAAACGTTTACATTTTCTGAAAAAAGAATCGAAGATCAATGCACTATAGCTGTCCAAATATTCCTTTTCATAATTGGAACAATACATTTAAATTTCTTCATACAGTTTCTAAACAAATTTTGTTAGAAAGAGGTTTTAAAAAAATTGTTTTCAGTTTTCATGATCAATTTCCTGGAGTTTTGCGTGTTTGATTTGGCACCTTCTGCAGGTCTCTGGCCTTCGCATTATGTTCTTTAAATGTTCCGGTGGGACTTCCATTTCAGTCCCGTTATAGGTCTTTTTTTCAAAAACTTTTTTTTTCAAAAAGCACACGACGCAAAAACACTGAACTTCCTGACAAAAGCTTGAACACTGAGATCAATTATCGTTTCTTATCATCTCCTATCGACATATTTTCCTTTCAAAAACAACAGAAGTTGTGGACTTGTGGTGTTTTAGCGACGATCGCTATGTATTCGGTTTAATTCGGCAAAAACTCAATTTTAGTAATTTGCATTAATTTTGTTTTTGAAACAAGCAATTCAATTGCTTTTGAACAAGGCTGAACATACTAAAGATATACGGAAAAAGAAAGAGGGTTTGCTTTTAAAGGCAATAAGACAAAATCAAAGAAAGAAGTTATTAATTATTATAAAGTATTTAGAATCATAATTGCAAACTTCATTCATATTTCTGTGTTTCTGCAATATTTTTCTGTGTAATGTTTTTAAGTCAGATATCTAAATATGTAGTTTTGAGGCTACAAACTAAATCTGGAGTGGTCGTGTTCGAAGTTCTACTGCAGATGCTTTTTCAAAGTCCTGTAACGCCCCATATGGTATTCTGCTGATGAAATAAGACGCAACACTTGCCAAATAAAATCAAATGAGAATATCAAGATATAGCAAATGAGCGTATTTCAACTTTTTCGTGGCGACGTGAAGTGCTAAGAAATCTTATTATTGCATTTATTGTTTATTGTGCACTAGTTTCAAATATGAAAAGCGTTGAATATAGTATACTATAACAATATTACATTACAACGAAGCCAAGTGCAGAGTGTTCTCATTCTCTACACATTTTTTCTTTAATTTAATAATGTTTTCCCTGTCCAGCAGCGAAATTAACCCAAAAAAGTCATAAATCAACAATATGTGTCCGAACGATCTATGAAGTAAAAGGACATGACAAAATCCCATTCAACCCACCCCTTTTTCTTGTTACAGTGACCTTTCTGTATCAACGAGAACATCAAAGAGGGCGGAGTAAATCAATGCAATTATGAGTTGCTACAAAAAAAAATATTTTTAAATGCAAGATGACCTTTACTTGCAAAGACATGAGAAGTTGAGGAAAAACTACTACGTAATACATACACAATACGCTTTTTTGTTTCGTCTCAACCCCTTTTCTATAGCATTAGCATAAAAATACTATGATAATATATTTAATCCATTATTCCGGTTACAGCGTCCATTTGTCAGACACGCCTTGAATTTTTCTGCAATGAAAGGGTTAAATGTTGATGCTGTTACCATCCTGCAAGAGTAGATGGAACTATTAACGTTAAGATAATTAAATCTCCCTTTACCAGTTACAAATGTAGACGTACAAGTTTTTACACACATTACGAACCTAAATAGTACATATTTGATTTAGAACACTCATCATATTCGCAGATTGATAATAAAATAATAATCCTTGTACTAAACCGTTAATAAAATCAAGTCTCAACCATTGTTCCGAGTAAGAGAACTGTTTGCATACGATCACACGCAACAATAGATAGCATTGGACAATCTTAACATCGCGAACGTTTCATGGTACCTACAGCATCAAAAGACATAACCGCGAAGTTTTCTTTGAGGTAACTATCCTGCGCGACTTGATGATATTAAATAACTTACAAGCCACAAACTCTGACACGTTGCCGACGAATTCTTGGGTGGTATCCTGTGGTAATTTTGCAGTTCAATGAGTTCTTGATTTAATTATACTTCGGTGCTCATCGACACAATAACTGAAACACGAACAGGGTGTAGGGTTGAGTAATGATGATAATATTTTTATTGTATGTAACAAACACCCTCTCGTTTACAAAAAAAAATTCATAATGCATAAGAAACCTTAAAAAATGATATTCGCGTAACTTTTAATATAAGTGCCGTAGTGACATCAATACGAAATTCAATACAGACAACATATTACATCATCAAAATACACTCCATTGCGTGAAGATAATTTTAACTTTATATTAGCACATCAGACTGCATTATATCCACCTTAAAATATAGTTTACAAAGAGTATCGCTTCGATGGTATACTTGTATTATTCTTTATCATCCGACATGTGACATCCTTCAAAGTAGTCCCAATTTTATTCAACAACACGATCCCAGCGATGTTTGCATTTCCTGGAGCAGCACTGGAAGTCCATTTTCGGAAAATTGGAAAAGGTTTCAACAATCTCTTCATCAGTGAATCGATATCCTTTGAGCCGCATACTGATGTGGGAACGAGCCAGAAATCACAAGGAGCTAATCAGATTATAAATGCTCATTGTCGTGGTGAAGCACCCGATCACCGCTTGATCAAAAAAAATATGGCCGTCTTCTGCTTACTGCATTACGCATTCTTTTCAACACTTCATCGTCGTTTTCTTTATTGATCGTTTAAGCTCTCAGAGCATATTGGTGACAGACAAAACAGTCAATTTGTATTTACTTTGACGTGACTTGTTTGGTTTGGCGATTCGCTTTCCGTTTCAAAGCCAAAACCGATAATTCATCACCAACCATAAATTGCTTGAATAAATCTTTGTCATTAGAAAGGATTTTGTTAAGTTGTTTTTTGTAGCGATTGCAAAGCAATGATTCTTCTATTTCGCCCTTAGAAATTTCGGGAACAATATTCAAACCGAATTCTCGGTTGATTCTCTACACAGTAGTTTTTGGTATTTCAAGATCACTTTCTGGTTCGCGCATATTGAATCTACACTCTCCTTCGATCGCAAGACACGCTTGAAGCCCCAAGGCTTAAAGTCGCGCTTGAAGGCCGTCCAGAGCGAGAAACACTGTCAGCTGACGTGCGGCCATATTTAAACCGCTTGTACTACTGTTTTATCCATACTTTGCTCATACACACGTCTCCAAATACCGTATTCATCATTTAATCATTTCCGAACTAGTGTTTTCATGATTCAAGCAAAACTTGATGCAAATTCATTGCTCTTTTTGCCTCGAACTAAAACGACAAACATTAAAAAGTCCATGTGAATAAATGCACACTGTGTGCAAACTAAAGCGTCTTGAGAAAAACTGCGGAATCGAGGGATTTGCTGAATATTTGTAGTTTCTATTGATAGGGATAAATAGAGGGCGTTCAAACGTTGTAGCGCGAAAATTTAAGGATATGCTCAATACTATTGGGACAAGCCTCGTATAAATTATAAATACAGCTAAACTTTTCCGTAAAACTCTTAATTTTTATCTACATTTCTTGGTTTTCTGTAAGGATGATTACAAGAGCTTTGTCGACGTAATAGAGTTTGTATGGCAGCAGAAAACTGATATGAAGACAAGTCAGAGAAAATACTGACCTTTACAATGAGTCATGGTAAACGCCGGTTTCATTTCCTGAAACGACCGACAACGCAACTCATTCCCTTTGTTCTTCATAGCCTTCCAGAAAACTGTAGCTCTTACCCGATTGTACACCATCACCCAATAATGCTGAGGTAATATTTTTTTAAATGATTATTTTGAAAATCTAAACACCACTTCGAGCCGCCTCTCCCTCTCCTGATCGTCTTCAATCGAGTTACTAGTTGTGTAAAAAGACCGTGTCATTTGCACACCATTGTTTTAACCGGAAGAGAGTCTCCACACAAGGGCTAACACCTCTTAGAAAATCGTCTAAAAAATGTCTGTTCCTTGTTTGGTGATAAAATTTCGTCACTGCACGATATTCAATTTTTCACCACATTGGATAATTTCTTCCCGATTGAGTTGATAACACTTTCACAACGTTTTTCATAAGCAATTGGCCCACTTTAACTCAAACTTTGTATTTTTACTGATATTTAGTAACTCAACTAGCGCCCACATTTACAAGAAATCAATATCGTGTCTGTCTTTTTATTCCACGAAATGTTTGATCTCCACTTTGCTGGATTTCTAGTCATGCTTCAGAAATAATTCACGCTTGAATGGAGAAGGCAACATGGGTTGTTAATAACCATAAAGATTGGTTCGATGGCAAACCTTGGAAAGCCCACAGCTCATAAGGTAGTATCACTGCCATGATTCCAACTTGAATCCTGAATTTGTCACATGTGATATAAGAGGGTATTATTTTCAAATATAGTTTAAAATAGTATGGTCCCTTTAAATTGGCAACACGTTTAAAGCTACGTATGGAGTAACACTTGTTATGCGTTATTTTTTTAATTTGGTTTGTCGTTTCATCATAAATAGGTTAACGCCTGAGCAACGTCTGCAATTTGTGCAGATTTATTTCGACAAAAACGGTTTTTTGGGAAACTAATCGCACACTCCGTCAATTTTAAGGCCGACATTATTTTCCATCAGAACAATTAATTCGACTTACCATGGATCGTTTCCGCACGATGTTTACTCTCACTGAGATTACGCACCCACCTAAACGTCGTACAGTGTATAAAGAAGAAATCATAGCAGCTGTAGATTGACATACCAATGAAGACCCAAGTGGGTCAATTCGACATCGTACTCAACAATTAAAGGCCGAAATATAATACTGCGAGACGACGATGCAAGAGGGCGACGATAGTCTCGCAGCAAATGTCAAGCAATTTTCGTAACATGCGTTTGTATATGTCATCGTACAATGATTGCGATGCGTTGATGCGAGAATAATGTTCATATGACAAATGTCAAATTGGTGACGTTTTGAATGAACTTGATTAAAATTATTTTTGATTTTTCAAAAGTTTTGAATTTAGAATTTTCCTTCGTTTGGCAAATAATAGCCTCAAAAACGACGCACAAATTTTCATTCAAAATTCATTCCGAATAACCCTCCTACATTAAAAGTAATTCAGGCGTTTGAATTTCAAATTACATTTACGCGCCATAGAGCATTTGACAAACGTCACGCACTTCGTTGCGAGGAATTTTCGTTTTTCCGAATATTTTTCGCATCGCATCGACACATCGCAATCATAGTACGTTGTCGTATACAAATGCATGTTACGAAAATTGCTTGACTTTTGCTGCGAGACTCTCGTCGCGCTCTCGCATCGCCGTATCGCAGTATTGTATTTCGGCCTTTAAACATATGCCCATCCCATTATGGATGATTTTCCGAATGTCTTTCATAGAGGGTTTCGCTCTTACAAAATTAAACTCGTGAAGGAGTTGAAAACGCTTGACCACCGAGCACGGTGTAGATTCGGTAAATGGGCCCAATAAAAATTTGTTCCACATTTCGAATTTCGTAAGAAAAGTTTTTTCAGTGTTAAGGCTCATTTCTGGTTGAATGGTTACATCAATAAAAAAACTGCCGCATTTAGAGTGATGAACAACCACAAGCGGTAAGGCAAGGCAAATCTTAATTACTTGAATAAAAGTACTGAGCAGAAACTGTAGTCTTTCTTCAAAATACGCGGAAAACTCTTGATTTTTATTGGTTTTTCAAAATTTTCGTTTGTGGTATCATAAAAAATTGTGATTTAGAATATATTTTCATTTTATGCGTATGCCTGCCAGTATTCTAAAGGACTTGACTTGAAATTCTTTTAAGAAATTTTTTTTTTGCCAGAACATCCTAGCAGCAATTATCACATTAAAAGCTTTCCATTGTACCTTATGATCAAAAAGAACAGGTGTTTTGAATTTTGAATTGCCGCGATTATCAAATCGGCAAATTTTTACTTTCTCAAAGTTGGCGGTACCTTTTTTAGTATGCTGTCAAGCTGCATTTGTATACGAAGAAGTCGAAAAATTGTTGTGTGGCGATTTTTACTATGGATGAATAATTAGAACAACGCGCGTACCTAAAATTTTGTGTAAAAAATGAAATTTCATGCGCTTATTCGTTAAAGATGTTACAGAAGACATATGGTGAAGCGTGTATATCGAAAACACGTGCATACGAATGGTATAAAAAGTTCAACGGCGGCCGAGAAAGCCTAGAGTACGATGAGATCTCTGGACGGCCATCAATGTCTGTTACCGGAGAAAAAATCAAAGTGGCGATGCAAATCGTGTTAGAAAATCGTCGTGTACGGATCAGAGAGATTGCTTTGTTGTTGAGCATCTCATATGGATCAGCCGAACATATTTTAACTGGTATTTTGGGCATGAAACGCGTTGCTTCTCGGCTGGCGCCAAAAAAGCTGAATTTCATTCAAAAACAGCATCTTGTTGATGTGGCCAAAAGAATGATTTCCAACGTAGACAGCGACACAAAATTCATCGAACGGATCATTACTGGTGACGAAACATAGGTTTATGAAATTGATATGCCAGTCGAACAACAATCGTTTGATTAGTATTTCGAAAATGAGCCAAAACCGAAGAGAGAGCGAAAAAGACGGTCCAAAATCTAAGTTTTGCTGACAGTTTTCTTCGAAATTCATGGTGGTGCACTACGAATTCTTTCCGAAGGCCCAAACAGTCTATAAAGAATACTTTTTAGGCATTATGCGTCGTTTGCGTCAAGCTATTCGCAAAAAAGGCCCGATTTGTGGAAGAACAATTCATGGATTTTACACCACGATAATGCGCCATCTCATACGGCCTTGATTATTCCTAAATGTTTGGTAAAAAATTCGTCCAATGTCATCAACCAAGCACCGTACAGTCCAGACATGATCCAGTGTGGGGTTTTTCTATTTCCCAAATTCAAATTGCTATTGCGGGGAACGCGTTTCGAGACCATAGAGGCCATAAAAGAGAATTCGCTGCGTGAGATGAAGGCCATACCTTTGGCGGCCTATAAAAAATGTATGGAAAATTGGATCAAACGTTGGCATGCATTTATTGCCGCAGGAGGAGAGTATTTTGAAGGGGATATTAAAGAAATTTATTAAAAAATGAAATTTCACGTTTTTTATTTAAATTCCCGTAGAAAACGGCAAATTCATTAGTTTTCCACCAGTATGTGTACTGTAAATGTGTTTGATTTATGAAAAGTGTTTAACTTTTTTTCATTTATGATTGGAAACCTCTATTGTTCGTATCTTTTATTCTAATACAACATGGGAAAATGTCAAAAACATCTTTGCAACAAAAACCGTCAACAACTGTTACTGAAAACAAACAAACAACTAACATTTTGATACAGTTGAAAAGGTTTCTTCCCAAACAGTGGTTCGAATGAAGAAGATCTTGTTTCAGAGTTCTTTCCAAACTGCCAGCAAAGGAAAGAATCCTGGCTGGAAATGATTCGCTCAGATCGAAGAATTATACAGAAATCCTATTAATACAGTTTTTGGTCTGTACGAAATTTGCATTAAGATCTGATCGGCGGAGAACACTTATATCGCGGATAGTACTCAAGGCACAATTAAGAGAAGTGAATTTACGTGCCATGTGAATAGCAAAAACCCAAAATTAACGGCCAAATGCGCAAAGTTAGATTTGATTTAGCGAAATCAGTTCAACACTTTTTCGTTGAAGATTTCGAAAGGTAATTATCATCTTTCAATTATTTTCTGCTATTTTCCTAGCTTGAAAGCTAAATTTCGGAAATTTTGATTATTTTTTTTTTCATTTTTCTGATTGCATTTAGAGACGAATGCAGGTTGGAAGTAGTAGCAGAAAGCCACCAGCTCCTACGCAGAGGGAAAATTTGAAATTTTATTATGAGCAACATTAAGCATCAACAGCCATTATGAGATGAGCAACTGTATCTGAAGCGCTATATTTTATCAACGGGACAGTAAATAACATATTAACTCCATACTTCAATTTTTCAAGATGACACTCCTGGTCATCGTGTACAGTTCATGCAAAATATATATGATGGCGCCAGTTTCTTGCCTCTAATAAAGTTCTGAAGTCCAGTCCAGTTATAAAGCAGTTTCGCTCATTCCGAAATGATAAGTTCAACTTGGAAAATGACCAATGGCATAGTGAAAGAATTGTAACTGAGGAGATTGTTGAGATCGATAATTCAATCTTTTTTCACCATTAAAAAAAGAGGTTTTTTTTAAATGATGGAAATAAACTAAATGAATAAGAAATAAAAATAAATTCTGCACAAGAATGTACAGTGGAAGAGAATCTGCAAACAAGCAGCTGAAGAACCAGAACCTTTCTCAGAACTTGGCCTGTGTTCCGTGAAAGTGTTCGGATGAGATTACGCTAAATTATTCAAACACGAAAAAAAACGATTTCGACCAATCGGAAGGCACCATAATCCATCAGATTGCTAGACCGCACCTTACCCAACATTCCTGCCAAAACTATAGAAAATATTGTCCAGTACCCTACATTCCATTGTAGGGTATTGTATTTGTAGATATCCAACATTCTACAGATATTTTGCAAAAAAGTTCCATTACAAAAAACCTTGAGTGCAAGAAATATCGAAAGTGGAAACACAACGCATGGGTTGTTGAGGCGAACCAAGTTCTTTCTTTTCATTCCAATCGGCGGGCACGAACTTTTACAGTCATCCAATAAGTGATGGTATAATGGCTTCAAAAACGATGATCTTGTTTCAACAAATTAAAAGGTCTTTGAAATTTTTATGCTATATATTTTCAACAATATATTGGTATTAAAATACATACATATAAAATCAATTCGATATTGATAACCATTTCAAAAATACAATCTACTTATTTTGTTTACAGGTAAATTTCTCAAAAAATATTATAGAATCAAAAATTGCACACAAGTTTCTTGCTACACTTTTCATGCGCTGCGTGTAATTGCTTGGTGCAACATTGGCCAACAACGCATCAATTTTTTCTGATTTTAATCATAACATGAATCTATATAAAATGCACTTTCAGTGATATCTTCTCTCTCTCACTCTTTGACTGTTTACATTTATTTATCTCACGCTGGAAGTAAGATAGTCAGGGAGTCAAAAGTCTTATGACAAGGAGTGCTGTTCAAGGCATGAACGGTAAAAACATTGAAAAAGCTTAACCCGATCGCTAATAAATCCTGCTTGGGTGCTGAAACATGATTTGCTATTCGGGTGTAAATGAAGTGGTTCATTATGGCAACAGCTGCCAATCCCATTATCCATGGATTGTCTTGGGAATATCCCATATAAAAGCATGAGACAATATTTGTTAGTGCTGATAGGTCAACTGCAAATGCATTTACTTTTTCGGTAAAAAGGTGCGAAACAACTGGAAGAGCGATTGTTATAATATGTAAGTAGGCAAATGTTTCAGGCAGATTTGTTGATAAGTAAACATCCATGTTTATCAGAGCAAGCATCACGTACTGGACCAATGAAGTTGCCTTATCATAAATTTTCTTAACTGTTAGGCCTGAATTCGGATGTCCATATCTGACAACTCCCACAAAAGCATGTCCGAGCATCATTGAGAGCATTCCTATGGAATATTGTCGACAGTCTCTACTTTTCACTGCAAACAGGGACCATACCGAAACGGAAGTTAATACTATATAGGCCAATGTGGAAGCAGCGTTGAAACTGGAATATTTTGACATCGTATCCGATGTTGTTGCCCGCTGAAAGATAAATATATTTACAATTTGTTTTTAGTTTACAGCAATTAAAAACAACATTACGATGTCTCGTAGGATACATGGACTTGAAAGATTAACTTTCACCATCAAGCAAAGTACTACAAAAAATTTCGTGTTATATATGAAAGCATGTTATCGCATCGTATTCAATCGTCTACTAAGTAAAGAAAAGCCAGGAAAGGAAGCAAACAGAATAGTCACACAAAAATATAGAGCAATTTAAATTTAATGCAGAAATAATGATAAGTTAAAGACACACTTTAATCGGAAATATTAGATAAATGCAAATCAGAAAGGTACCGATTACAAACCGTGTACAAAAATTTATAGAAAACACTTAATCATATACATTAGACCAATCAGGCTTCGAAATGAAACATAAACAACGAAGCGACAATAATCCATTACAGTGTTCCTGTAATTGCCAGAATGACAACAAAAAGCATCGAAAGAACAATGTAACCAAAGACTGAAGGAAGCTTAATCAGAATTATACGGAGGCAAACAATGCAGGAATCATGAGAACATATCTATTGCTAACAGGACACACCTTATTATAGGGAAATACAAATCATTCTTGGCGTTAGTTTTACCCTTTCAGCAATAACATTTCTAACCAAGATATAAATTTTCCGAATGAAAAATAACTGAAATAGACAGTCTGTGGCAAAGACTATAATTCCTTGCTGTCATCCAGATCGTTCAAAGCAATGTAAGCGCAAGAAGGTTTTGAATGAATGAAAAAAACTTAAATTTTGATAAGACACGCCACACAAGAATCAAGTGAAAAAATGAGTGATCTGAGTGACTAAGTTAACCCCGATCGCATGCACGCCTTTTGTGTCCTCAGACTTTAGTTTCCCATAGAACTGCTCCTTAGATCATAATTGGTCTCTCTTTCATAGAAGATAGAACAACACAGAAATGCAGCAAGTTCTTTGTTAGGCCAGTGGAACAAGTGTAAGAAAGAAGGAAATTAAAGGTATGTTCGTTGAGAATGTTGTTGTACAACAACACAATGTATTCATGTTCAAATGAACATTAGTAAATCTTATATTTTTGTCGACTGGGTCTCATCATTGACCATTGCCATTGGGGCAATCGTTGATCATGGCAATCATTAACAGAAACGAGGCTATATTAGCTAAGAATCGAGACAGCCGGCGATCATCAAGAAACCTTCTGTCCTCATGCCAATCGCTTAGGGGTTAGATTCTCCTTGACCTTCACGAAACCTCACATGTGTTTTACAATAAACGCATGTGACAATCACAGCAAATTGCTCATTTTGCTCCTGTAATTATCACAAAACTTTTAGTATGTTTTAAAGGAGAGCAAGTATGACAACTACATGAATTATTCTGAGATGATTTATCAAAATCCCCTTTCCCTTCAGTGACCGTCACGAAACTTCTGCATATTTTCATCGAGAGCATCGTGTGAGGATTACAGGAATTCAATCAAATGTAGTTTTAACAGATCACTCTTTACCATCCGCTATGATTTGCAATCAGTTCTTCACAAGAGTCTAGAAGAAATGCAGAGAACAAGAGTAGAGTGAGGATCTTCAGTGAAGATATAAGACAAAAGATAATGTGTATCATCATCTGGCAAAGGGACATGACATTCGACAAATTGGACGAGATATAGCAAGCGTTACAGTAACATTGAATTGAATGTTTATGGTTTATAAACATTTTTTTTTCCTTTTGGATTCTATTAGTATCAAATAAATTTTTCATAAAATAAAAAGAAAAACCATTAAATCATTTTCCACCATAAGGAAAAAACCGTCCCCGAAGATGTTAAGCAAAGTTGTAAATTAACAACATAATGGTTAAATGAGCTTATTGATCGGGAGTGTATGATATAACTGTTTATTAAAGCCTAAGTTCTCTTTAATGCAGGTTTGTGACTGGTAGACAGAGATTATTTGGCAAAAAATGCAGCTCAAGATATGATGGTATAAGATATCGCCTATTGTCGACAGTTTGAAAGCAAGGCTCGACTGATAAGCAAATTTCGATGGTTTTAAAGGACAGTAAGGTCTGCAAAACAAACGGAAGCACAAGAAAAGATTATCGGCCAAGTTATAAACTGAATTGCAGGGCACGTTTCATATATTAAACGATTGAAAGATGTTATACATCGAAGGGCAAAAATGCCATTGGTTCATTTGGATCGGATGACAATGTTCAGGCAGCATATGCAGCCAAAAAAATTGCTCGAGATCATCAAATCCAAGCCGTATTCGAATGAGAATATATCCGCCAAACAATGATTCCATCATGTTGAATTATGTTTAGAATTTTTGGGAGAACTCTGGTTTACGTGGCATAATCATAATCGATTATTAAATAAACTGAATAAAATTTGTTTTCTAATTGACCAATCCACTGATGAAAACATCTAGAACAGAGCTAAATTAGCCAATGAAGCTTTCAAAACGCAAGAATATCAATATAACTTTGATAATCGAGGACGAATGGATTGTGACCAACCTCTCAAGTGTGGCAATCCCGATGAGATTGCACACTTGGAAGATCGAACGCATCGCAAAATCGACATTTGTTTGGTGAGGACATCCCATCAACAATTCTTGTTTTGGGACACACCGACCAACAAGCAAGAATTTACGCTACTGGAAGCCGTGAGTTGGTCAGCGACCGAGGCGCATCGAATTCCGCAGATAGACACCGCGGAAAAATAATTATTAGGGGTAGTAGATAATGTCGTGTGTCGGATCCAGATGCGTTTCACTTCGTTTTAGTGAACAGACACAAATCAATCAAGAGGCAAACGCGAAATAGTTTCCAGGAACCTTAAAGCGCGCTTTCCAAGAAATAACCAAGCCATAATCGAGAGAATTTCATCGCGAGGAGTGTATATCTTTAATTCGCCTATAGCCGCTGACACTCTACATGAAAATATTCCTACAATGTTGTTTAAGTACCGTTTCGTGACTCCAAGGAGCACAATTAATGGCGAGAGGAAGAAGTAAACAACAGTCGTTCCATCAAGCATTGCTGTCTCTCCTTCAGCATTGCAAGTGGAAGCAAGAAAAAAAATATATAACCCGACTTGCTCTTTCGTACTAAGTTTGTGACACGGGTTACCAGCGATATTGCACGATTACCTGACCCTCCGCTCTACATATCATACAGAGCTCTATATATAATCAAAGTCACGGATACCAACCTATGCAACATGGCTGCGTAACTCGGCATATATTAGCAAGTTCAAGTAGCTCTAATATTTTGACTAATAAAAGCATTTCATCAACTCAAATTGGCTTAAAAGCCACTTTGTTCCTGTTTTGAATTACACTAACCACAAATTCTCTGCGTACATCCATCGCTCCGGTATTGCTATAAAAGAAAGTACCGTTTGTTTTCTCGGGATTGCGAAAATTGTTTTTCTATTTGTTCATAGTATTCTCAGGGACACCAAACAAAGCAAAAGTGGAAACTACGATGTTCCAAAAAATGATAAAATTTGGTAACGAAAACTAGTCTAAAATTACAGCAATAAGAAGTCTGAGGGAATTTCAAACCTGTTCAATTTTATGCGAAAGCAGGATTTGGGTAGAAAAAAAGTGTTACGTGATTATCAAGAAAAGTATTTTTCATAATAATTATTTATTGTGGATAAAAAAAAATCAGGAAAAATGTCTGCTAAAGGCAAACTGAGTTTGGTGAAACGAGAATTAGACTGGAATTTCGGTAAAAAGGTATTGAAAAATCGGTTAAATGATTTACAGAACTCATAACCCAGATAAAGGCGTCCTCAGAAGTTGTGCCTTCTCCAAACTCAAAGTTTGCTCAAATAACTTAAGGCTTATCGTAGATTAACTGCAGCTGAAATAGCAAAGGACATTAAGACAAGGTACCACAATTCCATTTTTGATGATTCTGTGCGTAAAATCATAAAGAAAGGTGAATATCATGGACGTCTTGACGTAGAAACCATATATTACAAAAGTCAACAGACTCAAGCGGTTGGCGTTTGCTAAGGATCATCTGAATAAGCAAAAAGACTTTTAGAAATGCGTCATTTTACCAGGTGAAAGCAAATTTTCCATTTTTTGGTAAATTTCTAAGATTGTGTGGAGAAAAGCAGGTGCAGCTTTAGATGTAATTAACCTCAGTCCAACCGTAAAGCTCGGAGGTGGAGGTGTGATGCTCTGGGGATATATGACCAGCGGAGGAGTTGAAAAAATGGAATTTATTGTAAGTACGATGAACAAAATAGACTTCCTAAACATTCTCAAACGCAACTTGCAGAAAAGTGCAGAAAATTTGGATTTAAACGATATCTTTTACTTCCAACAAGATAATGATCCGAAGCACATGGCGGAAGAGGTAGAGCTCTGGTTGTTAAAAATGTTCCGAATCAGCTTCGTATGCCTACGCAATCTGTTGAACTCAATCCAATAGAGTATTTATGGTATAATTTGGACAAAGGTTTCGGTCGCATTTAATATCATCAAAGACAATGCTGAAAGATGACATAATCTAGGTGTGGGAATCAATAAGATCAGATTTCACCGAAAAATTGGTAGACTCGATGCCAATAAAGAGACGGGGATGTCCAACAAAATAACAACGGTAAAAACCATTGTTTTATTTTAAAAAGGATTTTCATTGTTTTATTTATTTTAGGACTATTTCTCATATCTACCATCTAACTGATCCTTTTTTTTTGGTTGGGGGGGTGAAGGCAATATACGCCCAGAGTGTGGGACACGTAGTGGCATATGCTACCAAACTACCGTGGCTTCCCAATCTTGTGCAGGTAAGACTGATAATACCCATGCCCGCTTAGAAGCTGGGTAAGGTAATAATCAGTCTCATCGTGCCTTCTATTGAGCCACGATCCCACGTCCTACCAACTAACTGATCAATGGAGTACTGTAGAGCTCATTTTTTTATGTTTATTGCATAACTATGTTAAAAGGGCTTTAAGTTGAAGAGCCAGGAGCCAATTGTAACTCGGATCACTACTTGATTAAACTAATATATCGATGTCACATGTCAAAGGCGTATTCTACGGACACCAGCCCTCTACAAAAAAATCGACATCGAAAGAGTCCGAACGGCGTGTGGCCAAGAATTTCACAAATACTCTCGACAACCAGCGAACTCCTATCCTATCAGATACCTCGCTGAAAACAAGCAACGAGCTATGTGTAGAAGTGATAACGGCAAGGATCGTGGTAAAACAGACGAGCGGACATCAAGCCCGGCACAAAAGAAAAGATTGAATGAATGCCAGGATGCGTTTATATGCGTTAGATATAAATTATCAGACGGACAAGAAATATTTAGGTAGGAAATCCAGGACGAAGAGAGAAGAGTATGAAAATCTCAGAAGATTAGCGAATAAGTTAATTAGAATTTAGAAAAGAAAACACTATGACGACCAATTGAGGAGCATCAATGAAGTCTAGCGAGAAAAAACACAAGACAAGCATACAAAGTAGGGAAAAGCTTGAAGCGAGGTTATCGGCCCAAGACCACGCTCTACCGTGAAGACATCAGCAACATCTTCGCTGATGAAAAAAGGGTTGAGGAAAGATGGGCTTTATATTTCAAGAAACTCCTTAATCGTCCTCACAGCTCCAGAATATTGGAGCTTATAGATAAAGATATTCCTGGAGGGCTTCCATTGGTCCAACCAACTCTGGAAGAAACTTTTTCCGCCATCGAAGCCCAAAAGAATAATAAAGCGCCGGTCAACGATGAGATTCCAGTGAAATTCATTAAATATGGGGCAGCAGTGTTGAGAAAGCCATCAACAAAATCATCCAGCACATCTGCAAACAAGCACATATTCCGAACGAGGGAAGCCAATCAATTATATTTCCAATCCACAAAAAGGTGACAGGCTACTGTGCTGAATCTATAAGGGCATATCACTACTTTGTACGACGTACAAACTATTTCGAGGATCGTAGAAAATAAAATCAGATCATACGCGAACACTATTATTGGGGAGTATCAAGGTGGCTTTAGCGCTGATAAATCGACGATTGACCAATTATTTACTGTCAAGAAGGTGCTTGAAAAACGCTGGGAGCTCAACATAGACGTTTGCCAGATTTTATCGTATCGAACTGTATCAAATAATGCTTCGCATGGATATCCCAAGCAAATTAGTCCGTCTCACTAAAATGACAACGACGCCGACAACTTCCCGTATCCGCATCAATAACCAACTGACCGACGCCTTTAACACAAATACCGGACTAAGGCAAGGAAAAAGGAGAAAGGCTGGCCCCTCTGTTATTCAATTTGGCTCTGGAGTATGTCACGTGTCGATACAAGAGGCAGACACAAGTCAAGCCAAGTGGTAGCCTATGCGGATGACATTGTCACGATCGCTAATAACCGCCAAAGAACGTTTCCTGAACCTCAACAGCGAGCAAAACTAGTAGGGCTACGAACCAACGAGAAGAAAACAAAGGTCATGACGCCGAGAAAAAATACCTCAAATACCAAACACAAAGTTGAATACAATATCGAAAAGGTGGGCTAATTTGCTTATCAAGGCGCCAAAATAACGAGAACCGCTAATGAAAGAAACGAAATACGCCAAAGAGTACAGCTCGCAAAAAAATATTTTATTTATTTATTTATATTTTTTTTGAAGATTATAAAGACCAGCAGCGTACAGCACCAAAGCCTGCGATAACACCCGTATTTTCCTATGGGTATGAAACATGGACCCTAACCCAAGCATCCGCAAATATATTGAACGCCTTTGAGCGACGGGTCCTGAGGCAGACAATTGGAGCGAAGCAAGACGGGGACCGATGGCGACTCTCATACGAACATGAGCTGTATGAAATTTTTTACGAACCGGAAGGTTCAACGATTGTAAGACTGCGGAAGCTACAATGGGCTGCCCAAATGAATCGTATGGACGAAGAATATTTACTCAGAAACAATTCTTTTGGAGAATTGAAGGACTGAGACCAGTAGGGAAACCAAGGAAACGTTAATCGCTGCTCGGATTTCAAAATTGGAGGACGCGGTGAATGGACCGAGACAGTTGGAGCCGCTGGTGACAGGAAGCGAAGTCCCGAGAGGGGCTATAGTGCTACGAAGAAGAAGAATTTGAAGTTTTTGGACTGTACACAGACGTTTTTTTCTTTCCTATTCAATTTGAATTCATAATAATCAAAACTCTGGTAGTGCAAATACAGTAAAAAAGAGAATTATATAATTTTCTGTTTCAACTTCAGAAAGGAATATTCTAGTTATATGTTCTGCTATAACTGTAATTTAGCATACTTTTGTTCAAAAAGGCAATAGCATTTGCGTATTAAATATGAATCTGTACTTTTAAGTGTTTCGAAAATATGCACTGGAATTTAGGTATAATTTGTAGATTGGGCTATGAAGGAAATGAGAAACCCGAGGATAGGGAAATTTACTCTGAGTAGATTTTGTTTCCGTTTGGAATAGATATGGCATAACAATGAATTAGGAGAAAAAATTGTTTTTTTTTTCATTCCACAGGCCGTATTTTTTTCAGAAGGAAGGTATTGGTGCCCAGGTAAGTGGTCTTGTGGTGTGGGATCATTAGTGTTTTCTGTCGATTCAAGTTGGCAGTGCTGCAGTTTTGTGAATTCGCTTCTTGGGTTCGTTTTTTCTGCGTGCGAGTGGTTTTATCGGTTGGTTAAGTAAAGAAGTTTCAGAAGTTTTTGGTAGATCAATTTTTCCATTTTTCACTTACAGCATTGTAAGTGATTTATACCCTTGCTAAGCTAACTCAGCGAAGACTCATGGGTGCGGAAGTTCTGATCAATTTTGTCGAATATCTCGAAAGTGAATTAATATTGAGAAAGGTGGAAAGAGCTCAAGCTGGTTTCGAACACGCGTCCCTGCCGCTTCTGAGTCGCACCCACCTTTCTCAATATAAAGAAGTTTGTTTTCCGACACCGCTACATTGCCGGCAAACGAATGCGCAATCGAAATTCATGTTGTTGGTTTTGAGCTAAGATTGAGATGTTATTGACGCACAGTAAAGTTCTGTTGAAATGTCGCGTACGGAAATTTTGGTGGTATGGTAGCTGGTTCAATAACAGAACTGGAACGGAAGAACACTTGAAATGATACCCACATCCGCATACATCACCGAACATTCCAGCAACCACCAACGTAGCAGACTTTCGAGTGGCCAAACAGTTGATGCTAAGGGCAGTTCGTTGCAATACTCCTCGGACTCCACGTCGTTTCGACTTCGATCTGACTAAATCCAATACAAGTATTTAAGTTAGATTCAGGAGGTATGGAGCTGGAGAGGAGCGATTGATAAGATAGCATCGACGACTACTGCAAATGTGAATGATGACAACCAGGTGTCGAGGTTTGTATCACTGCAGACGCAGCGGTCTCCAATTTTTCACTTTTTGATTGTTTTTTTTTTTTTTTAATAATTTGACGTAAAATTTTGGCAAATTTGTTCGCATTTTTGAATTTTTTACACTCTACTTGGTTTTCAGTTCTGTTTAATCATCTACTGAATACATTAAGTGAAGATAATTGACAGAATCGCGTTTGCAACGATGCAATCTTCAGACATCTCCGGCTGGAAATGCTTGTCAAGATCAAGCCATGAACAACGCACGGCACATAATTATAACTAACATATAAAGAATAATACAGCTGCTACAAGTGGGCTTCAATGCGATTGCTCATTTATACAAAGTTATTTAACTTATTCTCTCGCACTAAAAATTAAACAGCATTGCTTTTTTTTAAACTAGATATTTTCGACTATTTAAACTGCAAACTTAGACGGAAGCGTATCAACCCAAACGAGTGTGAACTTATAGAGATCAGAAACATTTTGGATTTTTGAAAAAAGAGAAGCAAAACTGTTTATGACCTCTGTCTGTGCATGTCTCTTCGAGGACTAAAGGTATAAGATTTCATTATAACAAACAAATCCATCTGATATTAGATGGATCTGTTTGTTATCAAATTGCATCTAACTCCGGGAAGTTCCAGTTAACGACAAACTCATTGAGGAAAACAATAGTAGAATGTAAGCAACTTTTTTGAAAGTATAACATTACCAATTTGCTAGATAGATAAGTAGAATATACTTTTTCTACGATACAAAAAATAGTTACGTGTGCGGATAGTTTGCAACTGAAAAGATAACAATTTTTTATTGAGCACAGAACGGAAAAATTTCGAAAACAGACTTTTTGTCGTGCTGCTTATAATCCTTTATTGTGAAAAATCAAAATCTATACCTCGAACTTGAATGTCGACGTCATAGGAATCCTTCCCATCCTCACATGTAGCGTACAAATAAAATTCTGTACATTCGGTTCATTCGCGTTCGACCAAGCTAAATCTTTAAATCAAACTTATTCGCACGTCCAGCGAACTAACGATAACATTTTGATAGCTTTGTTAATTCAAACAAGCCTTGTAAACTATGTTCAATCATTGTAACAAACAAAACTAACCAGGATACACCGTTGGCGATGAGATTCAGCAAAGCTAAATTGGCGGGTGAAATGCAAACGAAAAATGAAACATGCTCCTATATTAGCATCAACAATAAAACAGAACACTGAGAACTAAGATGCATGTAGTGGTTAATAACAGTACTAACGCGTACCCGTCTCATTGTTGCTGGAAATTTTCGTAGAAATCCTTCTCAACGAAGCCAGTGAAAGATGTTGAGCACTGCCGGTTGACGGGAACTGAATTCTCAATTTTCAGCTGATTTTGACCGTTCAATTGACATTTCCGACCACTCGACCGATAAAAGTTGCTTGCGAGATGTCGACGGTTTGGGTACAAATTGAAAATATTTGTACAGGATTCCCCATCTTTCGATTAATATCATCTAGATAAAGGAAACTGGTGCAAAAACGGTTCCTTTTGATTCGTTTGGCCTGAAAACATGCAATTAAAATTTATTACAAATAGTTACACACTTTAAATTCAAATCTCGCCGTAGTTCCGATTGATAGATGGCGTTCCCGTCCCAAAACCGTCACTGATAGCACAATGCAACAACAAATTGCCCATGCACAAACGAAGTAGGAAGCTGGTGTGAGCGAGATAACATACAACTAAATGGTGCTTCATTTTCAAATGAACAACAAACGAACGAACGAAAACATCGCCTGTTTCTAAGTGCGTTTTTTCCGCTATAATTTCTTTTTCTGAATTAGTTTTTAGTGTTTATACAAGATATTTTTAAATGGGCGATACTAGCAGTTGCTAAGAGCGTGAAAAAACGGGTGAATATTATATTTAAGTGCGCGTGTGAAAATTTAATAGAAGGCTGATCGCTCTCACCGGCCGAAATCTTACTGCCAAAATATTTTCGATACTTTTTACTAAGCAGCGGATAAACATCCACAAGAAGACTGTAAGTACCAGATAAAAAAGTGCTGTTAGACGACATGAGTATTTCGTTGAGACCGTTATCGTGCGGTGCATAGGGACAACATTAATTACATCAGTCAGCTTAGGAGCGATAAAATGTGAGCAGTATATAGAGGAACACATAAATCGCGTGCAAGCAGATAGGGTCCTCGCTGGCCATCCCGTCTACCTGACCTGCCCCTTGTTTCAAACGAAACTCAAAGGCAGCATCTGCCAGATACTAAACACACTTCATATGTGTGTTGGTGTGAAGATGCACAGCGTGGTGCGAACAGCTGCTGGTTTTTGACAATTTACCGGTGTCGATAATGTCATTCTCGTAGGGTTGTGTGGGTTTCGAACCGTTTTGTGCCGGTTCGGCTCGTCGCCAAACTACAGTGAACGACGTTAAGTGCGCGACCCTTTCAAAAATATTTTAACGGTAGGATGTTGGGTCGTTGATTTGAATTTTTGTGTATGGTCCTGACGTAAAATCGGGATCGGCTTGTGGCATCAGTGTGTGGTTCCTTGCAAATAATTCCCACGTACGAGATGCATTGATTGCTGTTTAAAAGCGCGAAAGTGGTTGGAGGGAAATCAGGATTGTAGGCAATTTTTTTTTATTTGAAGTTAGGGGTAGAAGAGTTTTCCTTCTGGACGTGATTTTTGGCGGTGTGCAGTGGTCAGTGTTCCTGGTTGTGATTGGTTTTGGTGTGATCGTTGTCATACAATTTTTGTAGGTTTAATTAATCTTTTGTTGGTTTAAAAGTTTTGATATTGAATTGTGTAATATAAATTGTTATTGATGTTAATTGAGGTCATTCGCATTTAAAGTGTTCAGTAGAAAAAAACGAATTAGTTTTATTACTAACAGAAGAGAATTTGAATATTGTAATTTCGGCAGTTGCTGCTTAAGTTTTAATTTGGCTTCTAAAGGCTCTAGCATGAAATTAAAGTTAGGAAACGTGTTTCTTAGGGAATCTGACTTTGAAGAAAACTTCCTTTTTCAAATGTATATAAATCACATGTTTACGAAAAACAGGAAGCTCACTATCAACCATATACATTGCAACAGAATCTTATTCATATTTGAATAACCTTTAGAAGAGTTGAAGACATAGTGGTGCAGGCCTAAGTCCTTTCCAAGTCTTCGAGGTCTTTAGACTTCGTCCTCCAGTTTGGTACGCCTCAAGATGATCTTCTAATTAATAATTCTTAAATGTTATCAATCGACTTGACCGAGTGCATACAATGTGTTTTTCGTCGCCCTAGGCCGTCGGCTAGCCTGTACCTTTTTCTATAGCCACCACGATTGACTGCACGTGGCGGATCAAGTTTTATCTTAGATTGTTGTGGGTCTCAACAGAAGCTCAATAAATGTTTTGTATTTGCCACTGTTCTTCCGGGGATTTAAATATTTAAACGTATCCAATGTATATTAGGAAGAGAGTAGTATCTTATTCTTCCCTAGTTTCAACAGAGTCCCGCCAAGACCATTTCATGTCCTTATCCCAACCAAAATGATTTTATCTTTGCAGAACAAATCAATGAAATTATATGAACAGTTTTTCTGCAATTTAATTTTTTCGCATTGCCATATTGATTATTCAATAAATTAAGAATTATACGTTAGTTGCTCTGGGCATAAGTATTTATCATTTCCATTGTTTACTTTTATAAGTATAAAAAAAATTGTTACTTGGCAGTTAAAAGATTTTAAAATTTTCGTCATTTTGTTCTAGGGCTTTAGTACCACGACACGTGTATGCGCTTTCCAACAGTCTTAGTGCATCGAACAGTTGCTCCAATTAGAAGATCCTAGTAACTATCCACTATGTTCATCAGTCGCTTCATTGGCTTTTCCACTGTTCTTCGTCCCTCAGTCTTAGTTGTGAATATCTTTCAAGTGTAACCGCTCGCTATTCATCTGCACCATATCGCCAGTACAAATTCCTCACCTTTACAGTCTTGCAGACTTCCAACCTATCAAAAAGATATATATATTCGAGGTTATGTCTAATTCGTCATTGATCATTTTCAGATAAAAAGAAGAAGGCCCTATGATCCGGTGTCAAATGTGTTTGTTTGTTTCACGGTTCATGTTTCACAGCCGGCGTATAACAGACTTTATTACTGCTTTGCGAATTTAGCGCTTTGTTCTTCTTTGCTTACAACTGGCCGTAATGCTTGGGTCCTTCAGACGTGACGTCAACGTTCATAAAATAAAAGAACTTTCTCTGACTTTGACATCATTGTGACGTCAAGAACTAGTTCAAACGGAGTCTTCTTTTCTAGCGACGAGGTCAGTTCCTGAGAATGGCGCATATGCGGGTTGTTTTCTTTTACTTCTGCCATTCATTGCTGTCTTTCACTAGTTTTGCTGTATTGGGCCCGTTACTTTGTAACCCTACCCACTTTTCTTTTTGATGCTTGTTTAACAGGATTACAACAAAACCGTGTTTGCGACAGCTTGTTTATCTATGTAACCTTCAATTTAGTTCGAATTATGGCGCAGTGTACCTATTGTTACAATCCGATGCTTTCTTATCGCATATTCTATTTAGAAAGGCTCTCGTTTACTTGTAGCTCAGCATTTCTTCTAATGAATTGTTAAAAGAATTTCTTGACTAGATACAGGGGACCGTGTTAAAATAATCTTCATAGGATAAGACTTGTTTCCATTTTAGACCTGCGTTACTGTTATATCAGTGGTGTTGGTTCGTTGTTACATATTCCGGAGCTAGGTTAAAAATTCGTGCGGTCAACCCATCACCCTGCTTCAGTCCAACTTTAATGTAAAATGCATTGGTCAGTAGATTATTTGTTCTGACTTGTGATTTTAACGTCATTTTGGCCAGACAAACTTGGCCAACTTTGATGAGACGAGAAAACAAAAATGATTTGGTTCAGTAGGGTAATTCGAGAATTATCAATGATTCACTCCCAGTACATCTCTAGGATTTCCTGGATCGTTAACTATTGGTCGATGATCGATCTACCATTTCTAAACTCCCGACATCCCGAAAAGATTTTTTCGGCATAAACAACCTTTCTCCGTTCCAGCAGCTTCGTACATACTTTGCCTAGAAAAATGAAAATAAGTGTGAAAGTCGGTTGAAAGTCGACTCTGAAAATTCGAATAAAATTAAAAAGGGAAAATTCACCGGATATTTATCTTATTTGTCTAGACTGAATATATTTTGCTAAAATGATGAAGTCACTCACAAAAATGCTTTGCAATTTGTAGGCCTCAATAATGTCAGTTTGTCTCATATTTTAAGGACGTAATGTATAACTGATCGGTACCACTGATGCGACATCGGCCTTTGATCCCATCTAAATGAGCTAAATGATTTTGAGTTTTGTTTTATTTTGAGTGTTTTGAGCACCGCTGAAAACTCAACATTGCTTGGTGTTTAGTTATGTTTCTGGCTTTAGATGGCGGAATTTTCTTTTTTTCAGTGTTGATGGTGCCAAAGAAGACTCGTAGGACTTAAAGAATTGAGGAATTGTTTAAAACAGTTAACACATCTCCCATTGATCCTGTTGTTGTAAAGTTTTACAGGGAGAAAATTGTCGGATACAATCTTCCTATCAACGCAATTTTGTTGGAGTTCTTTTATTGAATTATTTTCTAAAAATCATCTAATCTTCTTTAGAAATATCTGTCCAGTTCTTTTTCATTTTTAAGCTTGTGAGTGGATTTCAAGCGATGTACATAATAATTAGTGTAAAATGAAAACAAAACTTGGATTCTTTGTTGAAATGTTCTTCATAAAATTTCAATTTACAAAAACTTCTTAGAATGTAAATTTAAACAAAGCAGATCTTATCTTTTGACAGACAAAGATGAACGTAGCATTTCGTGCAAGTCGTATGCGCTTTATTTTTACATCCTTTAAGGGCACACTCACTAGCTTATGATTTTTCATCATTAACATAAAAGTGAGTTGATTTTGATTTTAAACGGATTTTTCTGTCTGTCGATTATTTAATTATTTATAATCGATTTACTAAGCGAGGTTCCTGCGTTGTAAATTCTTCGATATTTTCAACCTACGAAGTTTGACCTAATCCTCGTTTTTGACTTTCAGGGTGAACCAAAGGTTTAGCTTTGCTCATTGTATTGTATTCCATAAAGCTTGCAGTAGCGATCCTTACGAAGTGTCAGTGCGATGACACTAAAATGAATAGTGACGCGATCCTTACGAATTACGAAACGTTAAGAAGACATTAGTTTGTTTTATGTGTCAACTCCACCAGTAAGTTCTTTGCATACTTTGTCACTTCAGGGTTCATAACGGAATCAATCAAAATATACAAAATTCATTTGTATATTTATTCCATCCATAAACAGCAGTTACGGTACCAACGCCTATAAATGGGATCCTATGGCAACGGATCTTTTGTCGTGTGATTTTCTTAAAGCAACATTGCCCTGACCAAACGTTAACTACTCAGAAAAACGCCCACAATCTTCTGCGCATCCTCTACTGATGGTTGGTGTAACATAAATAGTAAACTCTTGTAGAAATTCATTACCAATTCAAATTAGCATAGTCTTAAGGTTGGAAATCATTTGCAAACATCAATTTTACTCCACTTGTGTTATATGGGATTGTACTAAGGGATTGGCTAATGTCAGTGCTTGCTCCGTCGTAGATCATGAACTTATACGGCAAACAACTTTTGCCACAATATATAAATACTTTTATTTTCCAAGGACTAGGTTTTTTCTATTGTTTGATGGTAAGAGTTCCTTTGAGCTTATTTATTTGTTCAACAACTGTCTATTTCTTCTAAACTGGATTTTCCAAACATTTTTGCCGTTTTTTAATTACGAATGGTTTTACCTATGAAAAATGACCTCAGCAAAAAAGCTAAAATGAGTACTAAAATATGAAAAATATTCACTTTGAAGAGGCCATCCTTGTGTTCTTGTTGCTTCTGCAAGTTATTTGTGAAGTGCAAACAGAAAAGTCCCTCACTTAGTATACTGTTATAAAAACATGGAGCACCAACGTGCAAATTCCTACATATCCGTGCGCTGATATTTTTCAAATGCCCTACCATCACATGAAAGCCTACCAATGTCTCCAGTTCCTTTGCTCTGAGCTGTTTGATCGAATAGAATCTCCAAATCCATAGAATGGATTAAATAAAAAACTACAAAGATATTTAAATTTATATACTTTCTATGTTTATTTGTTTCATAAATGTAACTTAAAAGACGAAAAAAAACTCAATTGCAATAATTCGATTGTTGATTTTTCTACTTGCAGATTTTAATCTTTTTATTTTTTATGGGGAAACTGATCTCTAAATGCTGCAATATACAGTGAAACGACACATTATTCGAGTGCTTGATCGGTAGAACCAATTCGCAAACACATTAAAACTCAAAAACTTTAAACAGGAAGTTAAACATATGGCACCACCAAAGTATGTTCGAGGAGCGGCAACAACGACAAAAGCAACACTATTGCCTTTGGCCAGAAAAGGCATTTCAACAAGGTAATGTATTAATTCCGTTCTCATGCGTACGATACCTCGAAACATCTTTGTGGACCTGTGCTTCGATCAAACGAAGGATTTAGATATTCAGTGAACATTTGTGAACACAATGTCTAGCTTGACATTGCGTAAGCAATTGTCTGATGGATATCGCGATAGGACCATATCTCTACACCTGAAAATTTGTGAAATGTAGATTTGAATCATCCTACCATTTATTATAATTATTTTTCTGATTAGTGTCGTCATTACGTGTTAAAACCAAGATATATTTTCTTGATTTCATATTCTGTCAGATCACAAAATATCCAGGACCAAAACGTTCCACCACTCACAGCAAGAGGCAAAAGAAAGGCTGATATAAGTCCGTTGAAAAATGATAAAATAAAACGATCAGCTTTAGGAAATTTAACAAATAATGTTACACAATTACCGTTAGATGATAAGAAAAACGTCTTGACGAAACCAGCTAATGCAAGCAAAAAGGCTACAAATAACCATGCAAAAGTAAATTTGTATTTTCAATAATTCGCTAACTTCTGTATTCTATGCGATCAATAATTTCAGAAAGCAGAAAATATCAATCCAACGCCACAAGACCTAGTTGTGACAAATAAAATATTAACACGAGCCGCAGCCAAAAATGTAAGTAATGCCTTGTTAGCCCCACCTGCACCCCCGCCTCAATCGAAATTGGCACAAACGAATGCCGCGAATGCAACAACAAAACCGGCAGATACAATAGTTAAAAATAAAGAATGCTCAGAGCCATCATCAAAACCAACTACACGTCGCATTTCAAATGAATTCGAAAAGACTGAAGAAAGTTTATACATGACAGCATTGGAAGATTTTCCAGGATCTGGTTCGTTTCGATTTTCAGGAAATTTCGAATCAAGACGTTCACTGCGACGATCCTCAGACGATGTTCCATCTCAGAAAGACTCACCGTTGTCAGTCGATGCTAATTCCAATAGTAATTACATAGCAAAACCTTCACCACGACCAGCTCGGGTTGTACCCGAGGGCGTTGTGGATTTCGACAAAGAAAATTGGGATGATCCGTTTCAGGTTTCACATTATGCTATGGACATTTTTGAATATCTAAAGCAAAGAGAGGTGAGCTAACACTACGCATTATGCTTAATTCGGTGTTGAACACTATTGCTTAAAGTCCTGAAGTCAGCCGATAATTATTTTCCATTTCTATTAATCCCATTTGATAGGCTACATTTGTAATCACTGACTATATGGAAAAGCAACCACACTTATCGAAGTGGATGCGCTCGCTTCTCGTTGATTGGATGGTTGAGGTGCAAGAGACTTTCGAATTGAACCATGAAACGTTATATTTAGGTGTTAAACTTGTTGACATTTACTTAATGCGTACAGTCGTAGTAAAGGACAAATTGCAGTTGCTGGGTGCAACAGCACTATTTGCCGCGTGTAAATATGATGTAATTAACCGTATATTGTTCGCATGCTTATAAGGATTATAAAAGAGTATTTTTCATAGGAACGCACACCACCGTTAGTTGAAGACTTTCTTTATATATGTGATGGAGCTTACACTCGTAGTGAAATTATTAAGATGGAAATGAATCTTTTGAAGACTGTAAATTTTGAGTTAGGCATTCCTTTATCATATCGGTTCTTACGACGATATGCCAGAGTAAGTTTCAAAAATAAATTTTCTTCGTTTATATATCCATTATAATTGGTTAAAATTTACAGTGTGCCAAAGTACAGATGCCAACATTAACATTGGCGAGGTATATCTTGGAGTTGTCGCTCATGGATTACTCGACAATTTCGCTCAGTGATTCACAAATAGCATCGGCGGCGCTATTTATTGCTTTGCGGATGACTGGAATGGAGAAAGCCTGGGATAAGACATTGGAGTACTTTAGTGGTAAGAAATATTCGTTTCGAATTTTATATACCCAAAAAGCGAAAAAATATTTTAACAATAAATTCAATGACGCATGTCGTTTTCGAAACGCTGAATTGCTAGCGTGAGAATAAATAACTACGTACTGTCTCGTACGTAGCAAACTTACATTAAAAATTGAAATTCAACATACTTTTTCACAGAAATTTAGTCAAAATACGCATTAATACAACCACAAAATTAATAATCCGAATAAGGGTCGAATAAATTCTTAAATTTAGTTTTGCTTCCGGGCTTATTTTTACGATTGCTAAAACCAAAATAAAATAATTACACTCAGGTGGGTACTTCTTAGAATATTTATGCTAAGTGTAAAAGGGCAAAGAAATTTCAAATTAAACAGATATAACTTTTCGGACCAGTTGTGGTGTCTTTTAAGCTAGATATGTAAGTACTTATGTCTGTTTCCTAAAATTTTAAATAGGTGACTATAAAAAATCAAAAAGATTAAATAAATTGTCTTAAATTTTTGATTCCAAATAATCTATCAGAAGTAATACATATGTTGGTACAGTCTTCCACACTTTTCAGACGTTGTGAAAGCTTGTCGCCTTCATTACATATCAATCAGAAAACTGCATGATTTGCACATTTATCGTTTAATTCTTATTACTTGTCTGTAACTAATTTAGTCTAATGCGAGAGTACAAAACCGTCATACCATCTTTCTAAGATACATTCGCTTCCTTTGAAACGGCATGCGAGTCCGATTTCCACTACTGACGGTAACTCAGATTTGCGATTCCTATGCTAGACTACCGGCATAATTATTTACAGTGGCACTTTAGAATTGTTGCAAAGAGAAGCCTCACTTTGGCACTGTGGTACACGACCTCCTTCCGCGGTGAGAATTCCGCTTGGTTGAATAGTTCATGTAAGAATTACAAGAATGTAACAATTAGGCATCAATATCACACAATCACTCTATAACCATCACGTACGCTGGAAAATATTTTTGTTTTTAGAAATCGTTTTCTCTACTACGGAAATTCCGTTAAATATTTCTAAGGAGATTCGTTATAAAGACTCGTTATAAAAGATTCATTCGTGTTAAATATATAAGCATTACAGTAATCCTTTCGTTTCAGTTCGTTTTAGAAAGATTGCTATTTAATTAAAAGCTCTATTTGGAATGATTAATATTCAAATCAGAGTGGAAACAATGTTTAAAATATTCCAATCGTTTCGTACGTGATTGCATACTGTGCCAATTTTCAATCTCACGTTTTATAAGTGCATTGTACCTAACTAATTTCGCAAATAAATTATGTTTCCTAGGGGATTTTAAAGGCTTCGCGGATAAAAACCCGGAAAATTAAATTTCAATGCACTTTTGAAGGGCACAATTGAAGCACTTCATAAAAACTTTCGTTCAGTTGGTATTTACGTTTTTACTTCCTTCGATTGCAATTCATTTAATATTGGATTTCTCGTGTGTTTTTATTGAATCAGCTGGTCATACATCACAACTTTGACAACGAAAATCGGATATATAAAAGAAATTGCTTTTTCCAAATCTATTCATCCAACCTCGCTTTCACCACGATTCAATCCCGACAACAGTCTTTTAAATCTTTCGACTTTGGCTATTAATCCTCCGATCAATGCACACTGAGGTTTAAAATCCTATAATTCTAAGAATATTGTAGGATAAGGCAAACTAGAAGCAATAAAACAGGATGACACCTCCAGTTCTTGCGGAAGAGGGGAATGTAAAAAAACACACCCTTGACAACAACACAGATTAAACGAGTCTGTTGTATTCATATTCAAAATCCCGACACTTTCAGCAACAGTTAATTGTATTTTAGTTATCACAACCTACGTTCCTTTTTCCACCTTTTTGTAAGCTGATTCAAAATATCTTTCAAAGTAATCACCATTCGACTGTAGAACACGTTTCTTCTTGGGTTTGAAAACCTTGAAGCTGTTTTAGAAGTTTCCTTCTAAGCAGGTGTTGTATTCGTCTCTGCGACGCTAAGCCAGATTATCCTTGCGCTCAAAGTGTTGAACGATACTGAAAATTTTTCAATTTTGCAAAAGATAAGAAATGCAGTCCGCTACGTCGAAAACTTGCAGAAATTAGCGAAATTATATATATATATATTTTTTTTTTGTTAAAATTATGTGCACAAGGTGCGACGGATATTAGTTACTTGTCTCGTTCTTCGTCATTTCCCGCGGTCACGAAATCTGACGATCGTAAAAGCCTTCGTAATAAAATGTACGATGCAAGCGAACTTAAATTTTGTGCTGGTAATTACGGCACCTGCCCCGATTAAGTTTGTCCCTTACAGTACACCTCGTTTGATACTAAAAGTATAAGTATAAGCTCGTATAACAAATACAAATATTATAGGAAAGAATACATTTGTAACATTCTTGTCAAACATGCTCCATTTTAGTAATGGATTGGGGTATAATTTGTTGCACTAACCGCATAATACGCTCGAATCTCGCTTATTTTGATGGATTTTATATATATTTTAGTTCATTACTTTTCAACTGTAAAATTGTGATAGACAGACAATTTTTTTACTGCCTGTTGCTAACTGCCTTACGTTTGTTAGGTATCTATTGGTCATCTTAAAATGACATGGCCATTACGAATCGTTGTTGATTGGGAATCGAAAAATCGATCACTTACCAGTTCGATCTTAGAGTTCCTATTTCAAAACTAAAATTGCATGTGTTACTACCATAGTACTAACATTAGAATATCAGTTATTCGAAATTGGGAAAAAAGTTAACACAAAAAAAAACACTTTCGAAGGATTATCCCGATATGTTAACAAGAACATTCAATCATATAATTGCTAAAAAGCAATTATTGGCATTGAGGCCTTACATTGCAATCGTTGCCACAAAATATTAATGGATTGTAGCAATCTCATCGTAGATACTTTAATTGTGTACACCGTTTTTAATGTTGAATTGAGTTATTTAGAGATTTATCCATTGTTTCGCGGCTGTAGTTAAGCTTTCGGAGCGAATACTTCTAATCGATCACGTAGAAATCTTATCAAAGTTTATATAAAAATCAATCTCATTCTGAATTTCCCTGAATAAAACTTGAGACGACAGTGATAACGCAAAGTGGTAATAAATTAGTATGAATTTAAAAAAAGAGATTAAATTCTTTGGTAGTCTAATAGTTGTTTGTTTTTAATAGAAACCTTAAATATTTCCGTCCATCTTCGACTGACATTATGTGTTTACATATGCTTGTAGTTAAAATTAGTTGCAGTATTTTATAGAAATGCTATGTAGCAATTTGTTTTTAAAATTTTATTTTCAAGGCTTGTTTTAAGGTTTTAACATATTACTACCAAAAGATGAGTTCTTAAAATTAAAACATCGCAGACTCAATCTCAGTTTAGGGTGGAGGCTACACAAAATATTTAAATCGCTACTTGGTTTTCTAATAAACTTGATGTGTATGCGCATGGATATTTCATGAATCACCACTTTTATTCACATGCACTCTCAAAGATAAGAATTGTTGGTGGTGAACAGTCAGTAGAAAGATCAGAGTAAAGAACTAAACAAATTTGCGTGCTTTTTCAATGTGCTCAAATCGCTTGTAAGGTAAATACATGTGCACATGGGCATGTGCACTTAAGTCAGTAAATCCCCTAGGTAAAGTGAAAGAAAATTGCGCTTTTGCACATTCCCAAACATTTTTTTCTACTTGACTAGCTCTATGTTTTCAAACTTGCTGACAACACGGCTTGATAGACAGAATTCTTTATATTGTCCTAGCAAAGAGAGATGACTACCAGCATTTAGTAGGAACTCTAATACTCTTTCTCAAACTACATCATATTGCTTTGGTACTTACTAAGTGACGCACTGCCCGATGACAGGCTCATTTAAGTTCTTTGTTTTTAAATTTTATGAGTAATTAATTTTTGGTGACCATGACTTATTTGCCATGCGAAAAGTTTAAATAATTCAGACTGAGCATTCAACAAAGAAAAGTTCAATATAAAGTCTTCTAGTTCTATTTTTAATCAATAAACGGAACAAAAGGTACTAAGATAAAGAAAAAACGCTAATTTTCCTTAAACCGTGAATGCTTAATTTTTATCATGCATTGGAAGCATAGATATGATAATGTGATAAATAATGCAACAAAATTAAATAAGCAAGACATCCCCGGAACATTATGATTTATTATCAAATAAATCAATTCGAATTCAGATATGTATAAAGTTAAACAATACGCATATTTGATAAGGTATTTTATAAGCTGCTGTGGAAAGATAAAATTAGACGTTGACAATATTTACAATTTAACTTAAAATTCTGTCAGCTTTTATGTAATATTCGCTAATAATTTTCCGTATGTCTTATTAAAAATAGAACCAGGTGTCAGATGTCATCTCTATGGAAAAAAAAGCTATGTCGTAATAAGTGTATTTTACTTGACATACTTTATTAAAAAGATAATAAAAGCAAAAAATTAAATATACACAAAAAAATCAAAAGCTCGACTTAAATTTTTTTAAATTAAATATCTTATCAGAATTATCATGTGTCCAATCATATGAGAAACTAACTTGTTAGTTTCTTGTTTTCATGAGCGTTATCTAGGTAATTTAACCAATTATTAATTATGTTTCGAATAGCCAACATGTATCGTAACTAAAAATCGATTAGTTGTGCTGATAAAAGAAAAACTTTAATTTTCGACTCATGGGCAAATATTTTCTGGATTTCACATAAAATCTTCATTTCTCACCGCTCACTTAAGAAAACTGTGTGCAAAATGAACTTTAAATAGAGTTAAATTTATTGACATACTTTCCCTACCAGAGTTGTTCATGCACTGGAGTTTCGATAGCGTCATTTAAGTAAAATTATTGCCTGCTGCGAATATTTCGTTGTATCTGATTCGCCACTGGACTCTATCTCGTTTTGCTCCAATGATTCTTCTGAGGCCCCCCCCCCTTTCAAATGGTTTTGGGCAGATGCTTATTTTGTTGTCGGAAGTATTATTTGGTTTACTTCCTTGCTTAGTTGGTATAGTATGTGGTTCACATAATTTGAGACGGACAAGACACAATTTCCTGAAAAGCAGCTCAAATTTTTCGTTGGATAACAAAAACCAGTCATAACAGTCAAAAGAGTCATAATTCCGTTTTCACGTTTTTAAAACCACGAATCTTAATAAATTAAAAAAATCTGGGTAAAATTGAATTTAATCTTTTTACTCTACCGTTTTTCAAATCCTTTCCTGCAGTGCCCTGTGCCTGGGGCAGACAAACCCGCTCCAACCCTCTAGTTCTTGGCGTTATAATGACTTTCACGTTGAGAAAATAAAGATGGTGGAGGAAATATACGATAAATAATTATATATTTTCCGTTAAATATGCGGATCGAGCTCTGGTCGATGCACGAAAGTTCTGCCAATCGCTAGCCACAGCGTCATCTAAACTGAATTTTAATTCAGTCAATAAGGAACGCTTCAAGTTCTGTGCACAGCACGGTTTTGTGTTTTTTATTTCTAAAGTTGCACAATAACTATAAATTCAAATCGATATGTCGAGATGATTAAAAACTTTATTTACTAAGATGTTCTTAATTTAATCGATGCACGCGTTTCTAGTTAAATTGAAGAATAAGTGTGTATATAAGTTATTGGTGAAGTTTTATACAATTTTTTTTTTCGGTAAAATATTAGAAACCAACGAGGTGACATGAACATCTACGTAGCGCTGAATTGGTGGCAATAATTTGTTTCTTGTGAGGTAAAAGTAATCCAAAGGTATTTAGCAACTATCTAATCTCTTTTATCGATTGAAACGGAATTACCGAAAAAATAGCATTATCCTGCCGAAGGTACTGTTTTTTTTTGCAGTTTTGCTACCCATCTAAAAATGTGCAAAATATCAGAGCACATGTCACCTGATGAGAACCGGCCGGGACGCATGCTCCAAACCAACTTTAACTCTTCCGTCTTTCTTCTAATATAGCTTTTAATGATGAATAAACTATTTGCTGCTGCTATAATTTGCTCAATGCTTTCAATACCAAGACAGAACTTTATAGATCGTTCCTTTGAAGATATGGACATAATGTAAAATATCAATCACCTTAAAATAATTTTATTTTATCGTTTCATGAACTTTTCAGTTGTATCGTAACATGCTATTGCTTGACCCTGTTTTCCATGCTATTATGCTAGATTAAAAGTGGGTCTTATAATAAATTGAGATTACCGTCGGTGTTAGATGTATGTTTTAGCAATGGAATGCCTTCTGATAAGGATGTTGTCATCTTCTCTATAACATGACTATAATATTAAACACACTAGGTGGAATTTTTTCGACAAAAGTTTTTTTTTTATTGTTTCAGTTAGGTGAGTGTTCTTTTATTTATTTATTTTTTCAAAGATGTCCCACGGTGCTTGTAATCTTCTCTGTAAATTTCTTAATAAAAATGACTCTGTAATTTTCATTACTATTTTCTCGAAAGTACAATATCTACTCTTAACTACAGTTGTCCTCATCAATTAATCTTACAACCTGAACAGGGTTGCGGTTCTCATTAGCATAGTATATAAATTTTTGCTGAGGTTCTACGTTTTCCTAAAATGATTCATTTTGATACCTAGATATAACACAAGCATCCCTTGTATATCATTAAGGGCTCAAAAATAGTGGTATCTCATTTTGGCGCATCAATTTGTTGGAATCTGTTATTCTTACCACTTGTCGGGATCTTGTTTTATTTTTATTAACTTATATTATTATTAATATCAAGAGAATGCAGAAAATGAGAATTACCCCAATATTCACTGAAAAGTTTAGTTCTATCATATATTTCAGTATTTATGCCATATGTTATTTACATCAAAAAATTTTCACTTGCGAAATGATATTAGGGACTGAAAATGATTTTATTTCATCAAAAGTTACATGAATAATTTCTTGAATGAATTTATTGTTTCCCATGATTTTTGAATGCGGCGCTTTAATCCGCGATTTGCATTATTTTCGAATATTAATTTCGGGGCCAAATTCAGATCGAAATGATAACGAAGTGTTTCGCAAGGATCTTGTTTATGAACGTACAGTACGTCGATGGCTTTAAAAATGCTAATCTTTGGTCTTCGATTTTCAAAATGGACCAAGTGGGCGACATGAAACGGGGGTGTATGGTGATCAATTGAAAGATTCAGTAGTAACTTCGCATGAATTACACGCCAAAGACACTGTAAAACAATTAGAAATATTTAAAAACTGAATGAGATCCGGATGAGTTAAACGAACATCAATAATGGAACCATTTGAAGGATTGTTGTTCTTCAGTATCACGCCTGAAAAACGATCCATTTATGCACCCGATTCTATGTACCATGAAAAATTATCATTGTCCAATAATCGCAAGCGTTCGGCACAATAATTGTACACGGATGAGGCGCATATTAAAAGAAACTTATGGCGTCTATCTGGTAGTACGTCGTGAGGGGTTATAGACTATAGTGTGACTATATTGTGACCTGGGCAGTGCATTAAATGCGGAACTCTACTGAAATGGTTTCGAAAAATTATAAGGAAGTTCCAGATTAAGATGGAATTAGTGTAGAGGTATAAATCAATCCGTATACAGGATAAAAATCCATCACATGTTGCAAGATCTACATTACTAAAACTACAGGAGCTGAACATAAACACTTTATTCAGCGTGTTCGCAAGATTGAATGTCAGATTATTATAATCATTTCCATTTGGGACATTTTTCGCAATGAGAACTATTTAATTCTCAACATTCGACGAAAAACGCTTAAAACGTATTTTTATTACCAGCAGTTCCTCAGATTTTTGAGCTAGTGGTTTAAATATTCTACCTTATGATACCTTATTAAATCTTATTGTTGCTATTGGCAACAACATATTTATAATAACAAGATATTTATACTATTCATAATACTTCTTGTCCCACATGTAGTACATTAACATTAAGACGTACGTATCATAATTATTACCTATATTATCTCATGGATACATACAAGTGAAAACTAAAAACAAAAATGTAAAAAAAAACAAATTAAGGAAACTTTATAACGAATTCAACTAGAAGAGAGTAGATTCCTTATACCGAGTTTTGCAGAAGCACAGAAAGTGTATTGAGCGGAACCGTTCATTTCCATTTAAGGGACGTATTTGCAACGAAGTTTGTAGCTAATAATTGGAACTTTATCAAACTATAAAGTGAAATAGAGTAAAGCTTTGAAAATAAACTGTTCACATATCATACCAATAAAGTTTACTGATGAGAATCTGAACAAGCTGATAAACAGTGAGTACCATCCAACAAACACTCACGAAAATTATGAACAGAATCATGACGGGAAATGAAAATCGGACATTGAAGGCACCGAAGACGATGCACAAGCATGGAGAATCTGTAGCATCGATATCGAGAGGCACGATACACCCGAAAAAATTTTTGTTGAGTATCTTATGGGATACTATCGAAATCATCTACTAGGAGCTGTTACCGCTTGCGCTTACTGCTGCCACATATTGCTAACAATAAGACAGGCTTGAACAAAAATTTAACTTTAACTTAATTGCCCTTATTGAATCGGAAAAAAGAAGGATTGTATTATTTAAATAGCGCTCGGCCACGTGCCTTTTCTGTGATCATGCACAAGAAGTCTATGATGGTCGTGAATAAATCGCTACAACGGATGACAATTTTTCCGTTTTCTTCAATACAATTTCACTGGAAAGGGCAGTAAAACAGCTATTGCTTTTCTCTCCTAAGTCTCGCGAATTTTACTAGAATAGTGTTACAAGTTTCAAGAGAAATGCAATGTCAATGTACTTAAGAAGTGGTGAAAATTTGCAATGCAAATATTCTTCACATTGAAAAATATAAAGTTTAAATTTTATCCCTTCAACACTAACGTACAGTGGCTCCCAGCGTACGTGCTGGTACGACCAGCACCTACGAAAACATTGAACTATCAATAAAACCTAAACCAAACAAGATTTTAAAGTATTTTAAACGCAGATTGTTAAGGTAATTTTCATAAAAATTAGTCATTCACAACATTTATTTATTCATATTTTTATTATTTCTTTACAATCAAAAATTAAATAAGTAACTTCAAAAAAATGCCACAGCTCATTTCGGCCAGTTCAAAAATTCATTATTTTAATTCAATTTGAAGGCACCAAAAAATCCTTCAGGCCATCAACCAGAAAGATTGATTCTTAGGCATCGAATTAATCAGTTTATGTAAAATTTCTGGGTTAATGTTGTCCCCTTTTCTCAAGTGATGTAGTTTTGAAGTCATTTTCTCCGTTTTCGGGTATTTGTCTCCAAAATGGCCGGCAAATTTTGCAACTGTGCCGGTTGTTGCTTATTATGCGGGCATTTTACCGAATCAGTCATGTTTGTACAAAACCCGAGATATGTTTCAGGTCATTATCTTTGTAGAACCGGAAGTCACTGGGAATTCCCAGGTCTTGCGCACTTTCAAGCAAGTTTGATATCAAAAGTTGAAGATATTGCGACTTATCGATAGTTGTCTCAACGAATTGCGTATTTTCAACTCCCATTGTAGACATATAGGCCCAAGCCGTGACGCAACCACCTCTGTGTTTGATTGTGGCTTTTAAATTATTTGCTTTAATTATGTAGGTCTGTTTTTGACGTACGCAAAACATGTGAAGCACCGGCGGAGCCAAAAATGTTCAATTTGGATTCGTTGGCGAATATAACCATATTTTGAAAACCAGAATCCTTGTTAAAACGTTTGTTAGCATATTTTCAACGAAACATTTGATTCTTTGGGTTAATGCACGGCTACTTGGGTGTTATTCTTCCATTGAAACCATGTATTTGCAGAATACGGTGAATTGTTTCCGGGTGGCATGACTTATCCAACTCAGCTTCCACTTCAACGAAATTTTTCGAGCCGATAATCTCGCATTTTTCGGACAATATAGGCTATATTGCCCGAAAAATTATATACAGCGTTCATCAGTCACTTTGAAAAACCTTGTATGGGGCCTTTCTACCCTTATGGTGCGTCCTACTTTTTATGAATCTGTTTATGATGACCTGTACTGCACGACCACTCAGTCCAACCATCTCACCTATTTTTCTGCGTGAATTTTTGAAGTGGTTGAGAACAAGTACTCCCTGTTGAACTGTCGCACGTGATGCCATTTCTCAAAACTTACATTTTTACACGATTTGGAAAAACCAGCACGACTGATCTTGCTCACGTTACAAAGATAATCAACACACAGCAGCAAAGAATTCGGCCGATATAAGCTACGGCATTGTTTTTGATTGCGTTTCCATGTTTATTTATTTTGAAATATTTAAAAAAAGTTCAGTCATTTCAGAAAGTGAATCGATTTTTTGGTCAAATTCTCTTCTCGTGTGCAACAGCGGAGCAAGGTATCCCTTCCAAAAGTGCAAATTTGCATAATGGGTTATTTTTCAGGATATATTGTGGATGTATGTATAATAGGATATATTAGCTATATACAATATCCTATATATATATATAGTGCATACTGCTATTTTGCATATTTACTGCTATAAAAGATTAATATTTAAGGAAAATGTTTCTTTTATTTTACGAATTATATCACGTCTTAGTTGAATGGATCGAATGCTAATTTAATGCTAACCTAATGCATTCATTCCTCGAAATCGCAAAATTGATTATTTTTGTAAGTATTAGTCATTTCTCAAACCAATTTCGAAAGCAAGTTGCTTAAATTGTAAACATTTAATGTGCTAGTAAAACGCTTCATCACTAATCATTAAATGTTCGAAAACATACAGACGTGTAAATGTCCGTTACAAAGCAACCCGGTCGAATAACCGGTTCCGCTATTTACCATATGACCGTCATTTGTCCGTTTTATCTACGCGCTCAACTTCTTCTTCTTGACTTCGTATTCACTCACATTGGGAGATTGAGCAAAGTGTTCAAATAACTAAAAGGAACTCATGAGGGAAAATGGGAATCAATCAAATTTGTTGGCTATCGAAATATTCTCGGAGTTTGCATTCACCGTGCGCGTGAACATGTAATAATAATGCAGATTGGTTGGGAGAAAGATTCGCAAACATACCAAGTGCACGCGTGCGTATCTCGATTTCGATAAATATCTATTGCCGTCTCTGTCGAGACACTGATTACCCATTAAAAAAAAACCAAACACGTTTTTAGAGACAGTGACGTTGACGCTATAAAGGTTCTTTCACACACATTGCGCGTCAAAATTTGATTTTTCGTTCCGAGAACGGAATAGACGCTTGCATTGAAAACTTTGTCTTAAAATTGGCGCTTGCCGAAAAATTACCTTGGCAGTACACAGTTAGCCACTATTTGAGCAGGTGAAAATAGTCGTTTGTTGCCAATTGAATGCTTACGGAACTGTATTGTAAATCGTGCGGTTTTTCGTGACGCATTGAAAGTAGCGTACATGGACCCTAAATTTGAGAACATTCCCACCCATTCAAACAAATCGCCCGTTGGACTGACGCGCGGCAATTCACATCTCGCGGCCAAGGCGCTGGGCTAAGAAAAGTAAAACTATTTTCTTCAAGGTCACAATCGGGAAGTGACGACAATGTTTGGATGCCAAGTCTGTTGAATAATTAATCTAATCAATTGTTCGGAATTATTCTCCTTCTATCTGATACTAAAACCAAGTGGAGGTACGAAAACCCAGGACAAACGTTCATAGTTGCGTTTCGTTTATCTTCGACGTGGAAAGAGAGAAGTGTCTGCTCCATTGTACACCGTGTCACATGAGTGACAGTTGCTGCCGAGATAGTACGAGCTCGCTTGCAAAGCCAGTGTAAGGATTTTTCAATTTGCAATAACAAAAGCGAGTTAGTTTCAATTCGTCTTCTGCAGGCGCGACATTTCCCCCGAACAAACGAATAGCTGGACCCCAGTGCGCGGCGACAGTATTGAGTGGTGGCCGAAGTATCGAACGAGTATTATTGTGCAAGTGAGAAAATCTAGTCGTTAGTCATAATGTCGTCACTGCTATTTTCCACACTGTGGCGCCGTATCCAGTTGCCAGGCAGCAAGAATCACATTATCCTTTTGATGGTGATAATCGTGTTCATTTCACGGATACAGTACTCGCTCGGGGACATAGAGCCGAAACCGGACTATGGGGAACTGTCAACAGCCAAGGCGTTCGACGACAACAAATTTGACAACGGGCTGGACGCTGATGCGGCCGAGGAACGCGATGAGAATCGTGACGGTGGAGTGATGCCCAAGCTGGAGGCCACCACCAAAAGTTCCTTGCCTTTGGGAGACTTGGGTTTCCTGCATGCTTTCGTTGCATCGATCTCTGTCATATTGGTCAGCGAATTAGGAGATAAGACTTTTTTCATAGCGGCTATAATGGCGATGCGGCATCCACGCGTGACCGTGTTTGTCGGTGCAATCTCAGCCTTGGCATTCATGACAATCCTGTCCGCAGTTTTCGGAATGGCCGCACAGATCATACCTAGAGTTTACACGTATTATATTTCTACATTCTTGTTTGCCGTATTCGGATTAAAAATGTTAAAGGATGGCTATTACATGAAGCCATCTGATGCGCAAGAGGAATTGGAAGAAGTGCAATTGGATCTTCGCAAGCGGGAAGATGAACTGGAGAAGGAAGCATCGGCGAGTGCTGCCATCCAGGACCCTGAAAGCGGTGTCGTGCGGCGCCCCAAGCAACGTAGCGCGGCATATATGACTTCGAGAATCTTCATGCAAGCATTTACTATGACGTTCCTTGCTGAATGGGGCGACCGTTCGCAATTGACCACCATCATCTTATCAGCACGAGAAGATGTTTATGGTGTGATTGTTGGCGGTATTCTCGGACATTCAATTTGTACAGGATTAGCTGTGATAGGCGGTCGAATGATAGCCCAACGAATTTCAGTACGAACTGTAACATTAGTTGGTGGTGTGGTGTTTATACTGTTTGCCATTAGTGCATTGTTCTTTAATCCCAATGATGTGTAGAGCGAGGAGGAACTATTGGTTTACATGTGCTTCAAAAGCGAGAAAAGCTCTAATTAAACAGAGAATGTGCTTCTCGTGTTTATTTAGTACAAATATTTTAATCCCAATTGTATAAACCAGAACACTTCGCCATCCATAACGCAACTTTCACTAAAGAGGTAAATCTCGTAGCTACAAAAACTGTTAGAGTTAAACAAGATACCTAATAATTTATAAATTTCTCTCTCTGTTGTCACATCTGTTATTCTCGTCATTCTAGCCCTGAGTTCCATTCGTTGGTCTTCAATGTCCTTGACATGATTTCATACTCTTGTGAATTTCCATTACAGATCCTTTTATCGGTTTAATTCGACATGAAATATGTCTTGACCGTTCTGACTGTTGCCGCACATAACAGTCGACTTGCCCCTTGTTTTTGAACCATAACTACCTCAATGCGAAAGTTGTCTTCGATCTTTGTAATATTTTAATTGGAAACAGACGACTTTTTGGTAGGTGTTTCTCATTTTCTTTTTATTTTTCATGTTCCTCTCAACATTCATTTAATCCCTTTTAGAGTTGAAATGTTGAGTATACAATCCCCTATTAAAGATGTCACAAACTGATGTTGCAGATGTTGTAATCTATTGACAAGTTTCGAACGATTTATGTGTTGCGTAATGGTTGATGTGACGAACATTTCATTTTATATTTGTTGTAAACGCATTATACAGAAAGTTAATACTCCTTATGTACTTATACGCATAAATTTATGCCAATAAAATCTATAATTGACATGTTATTTAATTTAACCACTAACTCTTGTCCTTTGTGAGAACGTTTAGTACGTTAAAAATTTTCTGCCACTGCAAAATTTGACACCGGTCTAAAAACGACTTTGGTTTATTGCTTGAATTTGTAATTAATCTACTCCCCTTTATCTTGGAGAATCCTGAAAGAGGTCCAAAAACGTAAAGATTCAGTTATTTTTCTGAGTAAATATGTTGTAAAAAAGACATTTTTGCGAGTGACATATTTGTGCCCTTTGACATGACCTTAAATTGCCCTTCGGCACGGTAAATAAACTGACGAATAAATTTGTATCTTTCAAATTGAAATAAATTGAGTCCGTCCAGGAAAAATTGACAAGCTGACTGTCCTACACTAGATTCTATCGATTATTTTCACTATCTTACTAAACAGCTATTGTTCACCAAGATAAAAATGTTCAATTGATGTCATGTTTTCTTGCAAACGATTGTTACCCTATAAAAAAAAATCGAGCTTGATATTTTACGACTTCTTCCTTATTATGCGGAGCTCAGTGGCTAGTACAGGCGAGCGATTTTTAATTATGTTACTTTATTTTGTCATAATTTGGACCTTATCTAAATTCATAAGATTAGTTGCATTGCAAAAATTAGAACAATGTGTTACCGGATTCATGAATCTGTTAGTTATAGGATTAAATAAATAAAAATATGTTTTTTCAACAAACACAATCGGACTTTATATTGTAAATATTAGAATAAAGTATGTACATGTTTTGATTTCAATGTTAATATCATAAACTGAATATGGAATTTTCTGAGTTTTATCTGCAGCGAACTTTATGCAGGATAATAGCAATGAAATGAGTAGTGAAAAAGTTTATAACTTAAATATGTAAATGAGATAAAATGAAAATACACCGCAAGTGAGTATGCTAATAAAATTGAAGAGTCTCGTTCCAAAAAGGTAAAGGAAATGTATTTGTACAAATTACGAAAAGGCCACCATAAATGACACTATAAATTAGTGAATTAATGCTTGGTGACGAGTTTCTTAGTTTAATGCAATATTTATCAGAATGTCGGAAACGTGTTGGCAATTTAAGGCTCGGCGCTAATATAAGTGCAGATAAGAAGCCCACCAAGTGTTTGCCTATGGTGACATTGAATGTTTCTGCTTTCGTACATGTTTAATAGCTTCCGTGTTTAATGCAGGAGTATTTTGCCTATTTGGACCTGATTACGAGAAGACTGTACGAATGGTCGTCAGCTCGGAAAACTAACCGAGGATACTTGTAGATAAATCTAAAGAATAATGAATTCAGGTCGCTACCTACGGTAAAATAGAAACCTGAAAAAAACGATAATTATAATTTTCTGGCTAGAAATAATAACGGAACAGAGTTGACGAACTAGACTCAAAACCAAATTAAATGGAAAAAATCATTTAATAACCGGAAAAGTCGATCGATTTTATCAAACCCGAAAGTTAGGAGACATGAAACACACAATCCTAAAATGGTTAAACGTTTAATGGATTCAGTGCAAAAACAGATTAGCAGGGCCGCGTGGAATGATTCTTGCCATCAAGAAATTAATGCTTAGAGCAACCGCAACCAAATCTCTCTTATCAGCGATGGAACTTTAGGTGGAGACTGAGAATGAGATCCCTAAAAGTTCTTCTAGATCTTCACCACACTTTAGTATAAGCTGAATTGTATGCTCGATCTCACAAAAATTTTTGTGTTTAGTATAAAAGAATACAAAAGCGTTCTGCGTTATGATCGAGAAAATCTTGAATTTCATCGACAGGGACGTGAAGGAAAAAGAGGACAAATTATAATAGGCTTATAAAAGGCTAACTGGTCGAAGAAAAAGTTCCAAGCGTGCATCGGTCCTTATCCTTATTGGAATTTTCACAGTGCATGCAACGTCGTCGAAGCATGTCTTAAGGGCTTGAAAGCGAACGGTGATTGCAATTTTGCGGACGAGACACCCGCACGCTGCTAGCGCACTGCATTACAACAGATGAAGCGCTCTAAAAGAGACGTATTAATATTTCTCTACTGCTGCGATAACTAAGTTTTATTACCTTTCGGCTAGCTGCTATATTCGGCCTTCTTCATGCACTTGCTGTCAAGCTACGTGGTTAGCGATGAGTGAATCTCTAATGTTGACGTTCTAGCCGAAAGATATGTTGTTTGTTATTAGGATAACTATTTGCGATTTCTGTGGTTGCCTTAATTGCAAATACTTCTGGGTTAAAAGTCGGAAATAGTGCCTTGGAAATTTCATCAAGATGAGGATGGTCGTGAAGCTAAATTTCGACTCTAGTCACCTCATCTGTGTTAGAACCGTAGATGTAGATTATGACATAATTTCAAGGTGTGATCCTTCAAAGTTCCAAGCACATACCCAACCGGTAATGTCCACTACTGGTTTGATTGTGCCCGTTTAAATCTGGTTGATGGGATCATACAATCTGTAGATTTGAATATCCGGAGGTGGCTCATTAGGCGACTAGTCATTTGCTTCTAGAATTTTCAACAAAAATGACATTCTGATTTCCGATTGGTCTGCAGATCTTTGCTTTGTGGATGCTAGTATTAGCCAGCTCTGGTATAGGGTTATCTTTGCTTTTCTACAACTCAACGGAATGTTTCCCTTTTATAGAGAGACACTGTATATTCTTACCAACATGCCTATTATCTTGATATGCTGTTTTATTCCCATGATCAGGTATACCTGGTCAGTAGCGAATGGTTTCTTTTGGTCGGCAGAATTAAATTTCCACGAAATCTTGTCCTCATTGAATTTTCTTAATGGAAAGAATAAACTTGTTCACATACTCGTGTCTTGTATTGCGGCTGATTAACGCGTTTTTCATGCCTCTCCTATCTTCAATGGCATTTCATTGATGGTGTGACACACTGAGTGTTTCTGTGAACCTTCTTTCCTGTAGATTCTCTAGTGACTGTTGTTAATAAAGTTCTATTAATAACATCTGAACTGAAAGATTCTATGTTTGGTTTCTGGGAATACCGTACCGTACCGTATACAGCTATGTTGAGGTGTCTTTATTTTGTGATGAAAAATCAATTTTTTTGCTTTCCTCCTTCTTTGAAACTGTGACAGCTCGGCAGTTTGATTTGCGCTTTGATCTTCGGAAGTGGACGAAATTCGGTGCTGGGTAAGTTTCTCCCACGTTCTGCAGAAATCATCTCCCTTGCCCTCAAAAAAGTTTTCAAGTCCTGGACGAAAATCATATTCCTTTCTCTACAGATAGTTACAGGTAGGTAGGAAGAAACAAGTAATAATCTATTGGAGCAAGGCCGGCAAAATATGGTGGGTGAGATAAAACGTCTCAACCAATCTCTTTTAATTTACGCTGTGTAAATGCAGGTGTGTGCGGTTTCGCATGAAAGATGACTTCAGGACGATTGCCTAATGCGAGACGCTTATCACGCATTAGTTGTAGAAGTCGCTCCAAATACTGACAGTATCAATCCGCCTTTAACGTTTGGACCCGTTCTAGAAGCTCCCAATAAATGACTCCTCTAGAATCTCACTAAATAGACAAAAAGACAATAAGACATCGTCAGTGAAAGATCGCAAGAGCTATACTGCGATAGCAAAATAGTTAGTACATCTGTGCGTATAATAGTACGAATGACACTAAGCTAGTTTGATGCGAATACATTCAATTTAGTCAAATTTAAAGCGATTTACACTCGATAGCTAAGCCAATTGCTCTTTGACTTACTTCGTTCGCATCATCCTGGCGTGCTTCGAAAACATTTTTTACTTCTTGAATATGCGAGAGCTTTTGGTTTGGTGTCCGAGAATTAGAGCTTCAACGGGTCGAAAGCTTCCTGTCGTGTTTGTTCCGTTTCATGTTTAAAACCTTGTAAGTTTGGAACGTAGCTCCGTAACACCGTTCAAGATTTTCTTTAATTTACTTCGATTAAAACAATTGAGCTTAACTTTAAATAAAAGTTAAATGTAAGAGAAGCCAACCGAATAAAAGAAATAAATAAACAATATAAGTAGTGTATATAAACTCCGTCCGGGTATATTGGAGTAAAGCTCTGATGCTACACCAGCTTAAAGGTATATCTAGTCCGTTTAACCTTCCATGAACCACGTGGGGTTCAATTTACCCCAGTCATAAAAATCCTTGTAACTTTTAAAAGTTCCTATGTTGTAAAGGAGTACAAACGTTCATAAGTTTACTTGGTTTTGTTTTACCACCCATAAATAGACAAAAGGCAATATTTGTAAACAAAGTAAACAAATAATTATGAATTTCTTCCCCTTATTACCATTCGATTCCTTCCCCTTATAATTATTAGGGTCTAAGAAAAGGTTGGCAATGTAACTTTCAACTTAACACATGGTTTACGGATGGTTATACGAATCAGCCAACAAAATCCCTCAAATTATTTCATTATGTATAAATCGGGAAAAAGATTCACAATTCGCTTGTTTATATTGACACTAGAAGAATAAGCAGCTCCATCATTTTGCCCCAAACAATTTATATCTTAAAATAAATATTGATTCGTCGTTTAAAATGTTTCGGAATATCTTTTTTAAATTGAATGTCGAGGTTGTAAGAATGAAATTAAATGTCAGTCTTGACTGTGGGGAAACAACAAGATTGGAATTATGACGAATGTTAACAATAAGCCAATCAGACAAGATAAGACAATCAGCAGATATGCATACTCTTGAGTAGATATCTTTATTTATCTTGAAACAATAATAAGTGCTCTGAATGAAGTCGAGAGGGCAATGATTGCGAATAAAATATTTAGGACTGTTGATAATCATAAGTAAACTAATCTCAGAAGTTAAATTAGGGGAAATAGTGAACTTATTTGAAAATTTAAAATTGATTTGACTAAGATGCGAAGATCGAAGAACTTGGTATACAGTAAAAAAAAATTTTTTTTTGATTAAGGGAAGAATTCTGCTTAACAAGCAAGTTTTATTTCAGACACATTAATAGCTTGACTTTGACTCAAGCATCTAGGTTTTCAATTCACGGTGAACATTTATTTGCAATGCAAAAGACGTTTTAAAAAAACTTTTGGTTGTTGTTAACTCAAAACCAGAATATTCGACTTAAAATCGTCTTATATTGCTGAATAACTATCTAAGCTTATATTAGGTCTTTTGTTCTGAATTTCTACAGAGCTTGATATTCTCACTGAAACTTAAAATGAAATTTGAATCAATGTGTTTCCTTGGACGATGGTAAAATAATCAGGAAGTCAAAAAGTGGGTATAATTATTAGCTCGTTTGAGTGCACTGTTGTATCCATGCTGGGGTCCGTCGGAGCTGCCTGAATAGGCATTTCTCGCCTCCTTAGAGTTCTTAGCTTACAACAGAACACATGCTGTGAAATGTTGACATGAAGTTATTCTACAACTTATAGTCCATAGCAGTTAGGTGCCACAGGTTGCAGTTGCAATTTTAACGGGGCAGGCTACGAGCTGCTTCGAGAGTTAGAACCTCGTCAATAACAAACTTATGCCATGAAATTTGAAGATTCTCGGTATGTACATGCTCAGTGCGTCCGTTTGCACAGGTACATGTTACTTGCTTTAGTGTCTTTAATACGTTGCTATTGCTGAAAGCTAACAGACCTGTACAATAGAGTTCTCTGCAACTTGTGTATTCCAGAAGCTGACGAATGAATATTCGAAAGGCTTACTTAAATAAAAATGCTTTGCTTAAGGAAGTCCCGAAGTTTAAGCTTTTCTTTAGATCCTTGATTGAAGAAAGTGGTATTGCAAGTGGATTGTTGTTTCTAAGGGAGATCATTTCCATGTAATTAAAAAAATTTTTTAAAAATTTAAGCTTCGTTTCGGAATTAGGGCTTTAGTGATTTGTTCTGACAGTAAAGTTGGAATGCAACATTGATCACAACGCATAAACATTTATCAAAGCCTTTTATTCGCATCGCAGATAATTTTTACGGCCTATTTAGGGGACTTCAGCCTACTTCAGAGAAATTCCTAACAAATTTGTTTGATCTTAAGCATAAATTAATTGATAACATGACTTATCAACCAACGTACGCGTATGTAATCATGAATTATGAATCGATGGCCTTTATTTTTATCATTCAGATTCGATTACGATAACTAGTACACCACTCTTAAACATACTGTTGCATACGCTGGCTTAATTTTAACGCTATCGTCGTAAAATATAATATTTAAATAAATATCTATGGACGACACCAACGCTACATGTCGTAAAACAAAAGAGAGTAACAAGAAACACCTGAATCACTAATTGTTTATGGCGTCACTAGAGTAGAATTTTTTTTTGTAGAACAATTCAACGATAAAATTAAAAAAAAAAAAAATAACCTAGTGTGAATACGCGGCATGTTTACCGTCAGATTTAGAGATAGCATATGAGTTTTTAAGTTAAACTAATGAAATTTTTTTTCACATATGAGGCATTCAATTTTTGGAGTCATCTTTCATAGTTTCAGTTTTAAGAAGTAATTAATCATAGTTTTACTTAAAATTAAAGCAATTTATCACGGTTTAATTTATAGTACTTCATTACATAGAGGCGATAAGAGTAGATGTAACAATGACTGCGTAATTTTCTATGACTTGAATTAAATTAAATTGAATATTTAAAAATCGATCGATTTGATCTGAATTTATTATGCCATAATAGAATAAATTAGATAAGGCTTACGACTCAGTTTCTGTTATCAGTCTGCAAACTTGATATGAAAATATCTTTTTGCGTGTGCTAGGTGCGCATACTTGAATTCCAAATCCATCTTATAAAGTACAATTTTTCATATATGAAATAATTCATATACAGTTTCTGACTTACTGTTTTGAACACATAAATGCACTCCGACAACCGACTCATATTCACTATTGCTTTCAATTTTCAACCGATCGCTGCCATGTTTACCGTCGCTGCTTGCATATAGTTTCAAGTAATTGAATCAAAATCGTTGACATTGAATTTAGATTGTTATCTCAATCTCAAATGAATGATTGGTCTCATTTAAATCGAACTATTGAGAGACTATATTGTACTGGAACCTTTCTTTTATTCCCATAATAATGATTAGCTTCTATACTTGCACATCTCAGTGGCTTGCAATACTTTTCAAACACGTAACAATATATTATCTGTTATAAAAGCATTAGATAAAGGGAGAAAAAGTAACTTATTTTGTTTGCATAATTCGTTTGAAGTTACGAATTGACTCTGAAGAAGGGAGCAACTTACTCTCGAATTATTAAGCTGTCAACAGGTAGTCGAATATAATGTTTATCTAGGAAAATCAGAAGAATATTAAGCAAAATATCATTTCAAATTATACACTATTGCAATGATGTGTATCACTTTTGATAAGCCATCCAATAAGAGATTTTAGATTAGATTTTTATCGTATTTACATTAGAATCAATATTGTTATTCGTCAACATTTTATTTCCAATAAACGCATTTCTCCTACCCTCCCTCTTCAGTGACTTTTATTCTGTTTTGTGTAGGTCTCACTATTCTTATTAACTGGAATCATCGTTTATGAAATCTAATAGTATGCTTTTATTTCCCAGTTATCTTTCGCTATATTCACCTTTTTGCCCGACAGGGACGGAAAAGTTATTTTTTTTTTGTCTTGCGAACGAAGTTCCGTCGTTCCCCATTAGTTTTCTTGTGTCGCATGCCAACACGTTTCGGCGGTGTGCCATCTTCGGTATGTGGTTTCGTCCTATGAAGACGATACAAGGTAACAGGGAATGACAGAACTCGTTCGTAGGACGAAAAATCAACTTTTTATTTGTTGTTTCCTTGTTTTCGTTTTAGAAACATCCTCAGGAAAGTCTTTCGTTCAGATTCCTTTATGTTAAGATCCATCTTCTGCGTGGGGTCTTAAACGATGAAATATATTCAGTTTTCACTCGAAAGAGAATAAACTTGTTTTCTTTTAGTAGGAGCTTGAACATTCAATATAATGTTTCGTCATATTTTGAATTAAGGGAGTAGGGGGATGGTTTCAAGCAAAATTTTAAGATTTTTTTTAGCAATATGGTAAAAGTTATATGATTTACCGAAAGAATATATTAAAGTACATACACTTGCCAGAAAAAGTATCCGTACAATATCAAAAGAAAGCAACATATTAGGAAATTCGTGCTAAAGAAAGCTGCTACATTTAAATATTTAAGTAAGAAAATTTATTCATTAATGAAACTATCTTTCGTATACATTTTTCCTGTGGTATTCCTTTAAAAAATAGATTTTACAAAATAAAAACAAAAGAGTCTCACTTGAATCAGAAAAAGTATTAAATATTAATTTGAAATATTCAAATATTTTATTAAATATCAGGGCTTAATAACTTGTCGGATAACCTTTTCTCTGAAGAACCTCTTTAAGTCGATTCGGCATGGAGTGAACCAATTTGGCTGTGTTCTGCCTGATAATTTTGCCCCATTCACCGACGATGACGTTTTTCAGCATTTCCTTCGAGGTTATTCTGTGCTGACGGATCCTGCGTTCCAACAAGTCCCACAAAGGCTCAATGGGATAAAGGTCTGGGGATTGTGGTGGCATACACAGTTGATGTTTTGTGTTGCAGAATAAACAAAGCTTCACATTGTGTGCTGTGTGCTTGGGATCATTGTCTTGCTGGAACCAGAAACCGTGACCAAGCCGCAACTGGTGAACGCTTTGCTTCAAATTCGCCTTCAAAATATTAAGGTGACCGTACTGATCCATAGTTGATTCTATAAACACAACGTGGCCAACTCCTCCCGCCATACACCCCCAGCCCATCACACAACCTCCACCATGTTTCACAGTTGGTGCGAGATTTTCTTTTTCGAGGACAGTATCGCTCTTCCGCCACACTAACTTTCTTCCTTTAATGCCAAATATGCAAAATTTGCTTTCGTCAGAGAATAAGATAATATTTTTTGCGAAACCCACACGTTTCTTCCTGTTCACTTCCAAAATATATGGCTTCTTACGTCCTATGCGTGACCGATATCCATCTCTCTTTAGTTTTTTTTCGTATGGTATCTTCGTGGAGAACTTTGCCGAATGGACTTTTATATTTGTAACAATTTGGGAAGCATTTACTCGAGAATTCTTTTTAACTGCCTGCAAAACGTTTGTATTGTATGTAACCAGTTGTATTAAATGTTTTCACTACATACTGGACAAAGGAGTGAATTCTGCGTACTATTTGGCGATTTCCGAGGTAAGTTTTTCCTTCACTCTCAAGTTTCAGCAGAATTTTCCCCTCCGCAGCATTGATTTCGTTAATTTTGGGCTTCATCGAATACATGATGCACAAAAATTTCGAATTTTTTGAAAACGAAACAAATTCGAAGAGTGCACAAAAAATTTAAAAAAAAACTGCACTCACTTTTGAACCTATCGCAAATTAAAGTAGAATTGTTATCGGACCTAAAGACATTAATATGCATCTGCGTATGACATCGCATAACACGGCTAATCCCCCGGTTTGTTCTATGCGGATACTTTTTCTAATCTATTTTGTTGCAAGATTTTATGACATTATAAAAGAAAGCATTCAAATTTAGTGGGTATATCCTTTTTGATACAACGATAACTTTGTTATCTTGCATGTACGGATACTTTTTCTGACAAGTGTATGTTAAGCAGTTTCCAGTAATTTTCCTTATTGAAAAATTTTGAAAAATGTGCCAGTGACAACATCCAAATAGATGTTTCAAGAAAAAGGTAAATCGCCGTGATAAACATAAGTAATAGCTAAATCATTTGAAACGAAGATTCTGTTAGTTAATGATAATGTTAGATAATGTTAGTTATATGATAATGTTAATTAGTTAATCTTGAGGTAACGCTGTCAAAGTTTTTTATTACTGCATTCATTCATTACTCCATTTTTAGTGTGATTTCGAATTACTAAAGGTAAAAAAAGAAAAATTTATCTTCGGAATTGTGATTTTGAATCTGAAAATTTCGTATTTACAAAAAAATTTAGTTTTAAAATAATATGTCCGCATTACCTCGTAAATGTTTACAGAATAAGTCTACAAAGTTTCAAAAGGATCGGTCCGTTATTTTCCGAGTTATGTGTCTTGAAAACAAAATGTCATAGGGAACGTGTGAAAATTTTTGTTTGTACAGAAACGTTATGTTTTTACTCAAATCACACAAAATCATCACTACCCGTTTCACCGAGGATGTCTAGAGCATGTTTTTGTTGCTGGCTTCGGAATAATCGACGTTCTTTGCACTCTTGCAGCTATTTGATCAGCTTTTACTAATAGGAATGTTATCCTCTTCGCATTTTAGTTATGTGAGCTACCTGTATTGTACAGCCCATAACTTTATCAATTTTACTCGAATCAATTTCAAATTTTGATGGGAAACCCTTTAAGGACTATACAAGAGAACGAAACAATAAAAAACCAAAAAGTTTGACCACACCTCAGCCCCCTAAGTTTTTTTCGATTCCCAATCAAAGTAAACGATGTCTGACTCAAAGGGGTGGACCTACGTTCATAACACCGTGTTGAGATGTTAAAAAGTAGTCCCCATTTGAACAAATTACTATAAATGCTTCTCTTTATTGAATAATGGTTGTAAGTAATGTGTAGAATGTCATTAAGTGAATTTGTGTCCGTCATTGCACTGGTTCAATGTGAGTGGAATTTTCGTGGGAGTCGCTAGAGTCCAGAGTCGCAAGAGATGCTAGGCGACTACCGAATATTTTCTTATGTTTGAAATTCTTTTGATTTACTTAATATCACGAAATTTATTGTACTATTATTGTTCATTCGGGTTCATTTGCTTTACGAAATTTCGAATTTCGGTGAATTGAACTATGTAACTAATTTTTAATTTTTTTTTGTTGTTGCAGGATACAAACTGGAAGACTTCGCATTCATTGTGCCATTGTTAAACAGCGGACTTCAACGTAAACCAAGAGAAGCCATTAAAACGATTCGCAACAAATATTCTCATAAAATATTTTTCGAAGTTACGAAACTTCCGGTGTTGTCTGTAGAGAAACTGTTTGAAAATACTGGACTAATTGAACATCAAACGACGATCCTGAAAACATAAAAGACGAAATCGTACTGAGAATGTCTGCAAGTGAAGATGTTAAAAAGTAACATTGATTCGGCATCGATGAGAGAAACGTGCGTTGACAAAAAACCAAACAGGCTTACATTTTCAATAATTTTATATTTGTTTAATGAACCGAAGACTTGATATTTATTAGCTTTAAGACGGCAGGAATATTTTTGTTTATTTGTGAAACATTTTTCTATGCAGACCATATTGATTTTATTCTTCTTTTGACATTTAACTTTGTATATTCCATAAAGTATCATTTCAGAAAAAACATTCTGAGTTGCTTTTTTACTCTGTCTGGTCTTCTGTAATGCATGTGAAATATTTCTTTTTTCTATAGCAACGTTTTCAAGAGAGTCAGAAGCACACAATGAAATTTGTCGTCAGTTGTTAATTTGAAATTAGTGAAACTAACGTTTTTACGTCAACGTGCTCTATTATAGTCGCATGCCACAAATTGCTTGTTTTATTATTATTTTTTGTTTACATCACAAATCAGAGTCTTCAAGTATGATTTGATTAGATCGGGTTGTAAAAGTGGGAACGCAAATTGATTTTGTTTGTAAAACTAATGAGTACCGCCTAATAATTGTCACATTGTAATTCAAAATCTTGCTCGTCTGAGTCGTACTGCTATGCTATTTACAAAATAATAAAACGTTCAATTGATCTCTTCCCCATTCATCAATGTTTCCATTAACTGGACCACCAACATGAATCTAATCGTTATTAGAATCGCTTCTATGCAAGACAGCTTCTGCATGTCCTGAATTCAATTTGGAATAAATGATATCTTGAAAACATTCATTGTTCTTGTTCTTATAACGTATTCTCTTTTTAGTTTGATCTTACCTCATCTAATAAAGAAATCGCTACTCGGGCGTTTATATAGTCTATCCACATTCATTTTAATTTTTATTTATGTTTACCAATACTTTATAAACTCGTTGTCATTACCATCATCATTCGTTCGATAATAATTATTCAAATTTTTAGTTTGAGTGAAAAAGTTCATTTGATCTCTATTAAAAAATTAACTCGTCTAATTTTTGAGTTTCAATAAATATAAAGAATTTTACAAAGTAATGAATGTATTGTAGAAAAAATAAGTAAATGTGTTCAAACCGAGGTGAAGAATGTAATAAAAAAGTATGAAGGAAAACAGATATTTTGTGCTTGAAAATTTATCATTCTAAATTTGAAATATTTATTAAATTTTGAGAAAATTCGCATAATACCAATGGTATGTTGAACAAAATAATTATAATACTCCCCAATGTTGGAAGCATTATTTATTCGAACATTCTGAAGAATTTAATGCAACAATAAACGCTCAATAAAATTTTATCAGATGTTCTTTCGTAAGTTATTTGAATTATCAATATTTGGTTAAACCGTTGAAATTGAATTGTAATTCCCATGAATATATCCCAGCCGTATATCTTTTGTAAGAAAATTAGAAAACGCATATTGAGCGGAACAAACGCGATGAATCCATGTTGCCCGTAAAGATTCGCTCCAAATCACGCATGAAAAATTTTATGGGAGGTTGCAAGCGAATTTTGTTCAGTTGGCCGTCCGTATTTTTAACAATATCATAGGACTCATTGTTTCGTCTCAACTCATAGCGCAGATTCAACTAGTAATCGATACAAAGATCCCTTGAAAGGCAATCTTAACGACTGATAAATACAGAGCCAAGGCGCATGGTTTGACAACAAGAAATCTTCTTCCACGATCTACAAGTCAACCAAAGCTACAGGCTAGAGAGTGATACTATGATGTTCCAGTCGAAAATGTTTGCAATTAAGTCAACCATAGGAACAGCAATCTGCAACTTGAAGATATCACCTACAGATGGAAAGTCGGCAAAACAAGCGATTTACCTTATGCACTTTCCATTGCCCTTCTTTCCTTCTGCAGTAAATTGAAAGGAAGAAAAATTAACATAGTTCTCTAGGCACATAGGGATGTAGGGGAAAATGAAGCAGTGAATGAGCCAGCAAGAGCTGATTCAGCCGATCAAAATGTAGCAGGAGTAGACACAATCAAACTACTGTTAATAGCAGTGAAAAGAAAGTCAAACGAACCCTCTTAGACAACGATAGAATTGGTTTGAAAATAAAGGGATAGCTGCAAGATGAATCGAGAACTTTTGCTATCTGATAAGTCTTAAGAAAGAACAGTAATGTCATGAGAACCTGAGTAAGTCTGCAAGTTGACGCTTGCCGAGTTTATGGCGAAGAAAATGAACCCTTCGATTAGAGCATCGGCCGTTGATATAATATTGCGAAAACTCTTCCGTCAAGTCTAGCTTAGAGTATTAACCTGAGCCCAACTGAATATGATTTCTTCACTACGCTGGAAACTCCCTTGCAGTGTGCGTTTTTCGACCGAGGGTGAGTTCCAAAGAGAAGTTACTCGGCTGATTCGGATTCGGATGGTCAATTACAGCTCTGCCTTGGCAAACTTTAAGAATTAGCCATGTTGCCGGATGTTTCTTTTTGTTGGCATGAATGAAGATGACTAGATAGGATAATCTTTGAAATAGTGAAAATTTAGTTCCTGAATTGTTAAAGTTAGAGCAGTTGAAAATGTGATGTACTAGTTCATCAAGGCTGTTATGCCAACTGCAATGGTCGTATGTGCTTAAATTTGTGCTTTTTAGTCTTGTTTCGTTGTAGGGTCTGTTTGTCATTTTTCATCTGTGTTTATGTTTTTTAAATATTGATATCAAATCGGATGTAGAGAAACCAGAGTTTTTTTGACATTGACGAGGTTGCTTATTCGCCATGGGCAGAACTTTATATTCATCGTCTTTGCCTTGTCCTCCCCGAGCGATTCGTCGTAGAATTATTCCTGCATTTTTTTAATGTTATGCTGTATCCTGTGTAGTTGTGGAGGTATTCTGTGTAGTTGTGGACACAGTCTTCCTCATCTCTTTCTGTCAGAGTCGCTGTGTCTGTGAGATTGAGCGTTATCCCTTCACTGTTTCTTGGAATCTATCGGGGGCGAATCGGGGACGATCTGTTTAATTCTTCTATTTGAAACAATTTTTTTTATTGGTTTTGATTTTGACACCGTTATGATCTAGTAGAAAAATGTTTTATAAGAAGTTGAGCTGGAGGAAAAAGTTTTTTTGTTATCTTTATTTCTCTGTGAAGGATATTTTTGAACAGTTCTAGAATCTTGATTTGTTTGATGCAGCTTTAAGTTTATATGCTTGTTATTTGTTATGGCTGTAATGTTACTATGAATGGTGCAGTTTGGGGACACATACACACCTTTTGATTGCAGCAGTTTTAGTTGAGTTTTTATTTATTTGTTGTTTTAATCGCTTTATTAGGGTTTAGAATATGTTTTGGGCTTGATGGCTTCTTCATGATGCTATTGTTTGTTTGCGATTTAGTTCGTGATATAAACAATTGAAATTTTGATATAGAGAATTGAATTTCAACCGTTGAGGTTGACATGATGATTTAGCAGGTTATTAAAGTACAATTGGATAGCTGTGGTTTTGTTGGATTTAAGTTACAGCTTTAGTTGCTTAGCGATATTTTTTGCATGCTTGGAAGTATGAGAATTCATCTGCTAAATTATGGAAAGTTTCAGCGTAGTTCCTTCATTACCTAGTCTTTCTTATAAAGTCATCCGTATTTTGTAGTAGTATCGTATCTTTCCTTTGGGATCTTGTGTAGTTTATGCGTGTCAATGCTGAGGAGTATTGAACTTAGAACATCCCAATGTGGTAGTCCGTTTTAATTAGCTAATTTTATTAATTATTTCCCAGCGTGAGTTTTTAATAATTTTATAATAATTCATGACGCGGGCGCAGGATCAATTGATTATAGCTTGCGCATTTGAAAATGGATAATGATTTTTGGATTGCGTTCTGGGGTTTGTGGAAATTTCAGCACTAATTAACAATATGGACTAACTGATTTTTATTTATGTTAATAATGCAGAACACATTGAGCTACTTATGTGTATATATTTTTTATTTGCAACTAACCGTAAAAAATATGACAGCAATCCTTCCTGTATTTTCAACCAATTGATTCTGTCGTGTGAACATGCTTGAGTAGTGTGCAATATCCTTTTTTTTATTTATGTCAATACCGAAGCTGAAAGGAAGCACAAGTTTGTGTGAATGCTGAAGCAAATGTAAAACGCGAACGGGCTGAAGTGTGTATGCTACTGTTTAGCCTCTATGGAAACTTTACTTCGTGTAAATTTATAGATGTACGTTCAAGATCATTTTGTATGAGCGTTTTCACGAAATTTTCTGAGTATCAGACTCCTAGTGACAACCATACAAACGATTAAACACAGCCTTATCCGCTGACGCTCGGACCTGGTCAAGCCACGGTATTTTATAGATTCCTTCCACTCCAATATCGTCTCTCCAACACTAATATGAATACAATGAGAGATCCGCTTCTGGGTAAGTATGACGAACTCGGTTCTCTCCAGCACTAGACTACACGGCCAGTTATCTACTCGGTCGCTCGCCGAAGTATCAAACCTAGATTGAGTTGCATCTGTGCGACAGTACGTACGACGACTAGACTGCTACGTCATGAGCATAGCCGATCCGTCGGGGTTCATCTGATAGCAGCAACCTTAAAAGTTCGTCGTACGAGATAAAGTATAGGTCCGGGCCATGAATTGAATGTGGCGCCACCCCTGATGTCACATCCATTCTTCGCCGACCCTCCAATGTATCACAGGTGAACTTCCATTCGTTTTGGTAGTCCCTCAATATTCCTTATCAGATACTTCGGCAACCTGAAAAATTCCAGAGCAATGAGAATGTCTATCCGCCTAGCAGAATTGCAGGCTTTTCTTACGTCGAGTGATATTAGCAGTTTTATTCGCTTCGAGTGGTGATTTAGGCTACTACCCCCTTGGCCGTGTTCATCACTGTCGAGAAAATCGACCCCAGCTGCTCGAATGGTCTTCCTGAGGGTTTTATTTACTACCAAGTGTAATGCTTAGATTAATAATTCAATTATTTTATCAAAACTTTTGTTTTTAGGACTTTAACTCGCTGTCCGCTTTCTTTTTTTCTATTGACGACTTTTTACTGTGCCTTTTTATATTTATTTTCACGTTTCAATTCGACTGGTTATTACTGTGTACTTGCAATATCTGCTTATAATATACTGATTCTGCAACGCACAGCTGTTGCTACTCATGTCTTTTGCCAGCTTAAAATTTGTTTTGGCAATCGAGAACCTTCCCGATTGCATTCGAGACCATTCCCTTAATTTCCCTTTAACAGATTCATACGATTTATATTCATTGTCGTTATCACTTTGTTACACTATAATAGCGTTGTTTTGTGTCATACCCTACTCTTTCATTTATTGGTTATTGAGAAGACTGTCGCTAGCACTTTACCTCCCTTAAAAATATTTGCCTGTGTGCTCATACCACAGGAATGCGCGAAAAATTGTATAGGATATGTGTCGACAAAAAATAATTCTCGAAAGTGAAACAGGTAGAATTTATTGGCCGTGATGCATGCTTGGGAGCAAGGGGGAAAACAATATGATCAAAATGTCGATGATTTGAAATATGCATAATTTATAAGAACGCAAAAGCAAATCATTACCTTAGATCTAACCTGTACGTTCTGCAACGACAATAAAATGAGATCATTCATATTGAATATGCAAACTATTGAAACATATATCTAAATATTAAATTTATTAGTCTTTTATATATTTCTTAAAACCTTTTAAAATATTTACATTACGACTTTGCATTTGCACGAGATTACAGGTGGAACGATTTTACAATCACAGAATATTAAATAGAGTAAAAAAATTATATTAAAATACTCTATCACAATATATTACGATTTCTAAGAATATTAAAATCAATTAAATTTTATTAACGTCTTCATATGAGATCACTGGGTGTCAATTGCGATTCACCTTCGGCAAGAAATATTTGCATAGCTTTGAAGAGTAAAGCAATACCGAGAAATTTTTTCGCTCGCATCGTCCACGTTTGACAAGGACCGTAATAGTCGCCACGTTTCATATTCGTCAAATGTTTTAGGCCAAGAGCATCAATAATAGCGGCTTCTCTTGTATACGCCTCTGCTGGCATTATATTATGGAATACATGTAGGCAAACTACACCACGTTTTGATTGCCAGATGTCCAATATACGCTGAAGCTTCTGACTCTCGCTTGCCTTGTTTTGTGGTTGATGCAAAGAACGCGAAGTTTGTTTTCTGGGCACTTCTCTAGCTTTACTATTCAAAACACCGTTTATATCCAATTGTTCACGGTTGCGGGAAAACGTTTTCATTGCATCGTAAAGGTGAGAATACGGACGACTGCTTTTGCCTTTACCAACGTAGAAAATCGCATTCAAAAATTTCTTCCATACATCGTGCTGAGTCATATACTGGAAAATATATAATGTAAAGTTATAGAATAAACAATGAAAGACTAAAGGATCTTATCAATTAAATATTCACCTTAAATTCACCAGGTAAATTCCTTGATATTCGTGGATCGATTAACAAGTAGATAAAGCTCGTTTTCATGTTGCCTTCACGAAATTTTCTTTTCTGCCCGTTCAAATGGAAATGCTCGTTAATTGCCTTTTCTAAATGCATATGCTCATGGATGCGATCGAACCATTCTGGTCTTTGAACGGTACGTTCCAGCTCTATCGAAAATTCTGTCAAAATGAGCACTGCATTAGATTATTACAAAATGGAAAATCTCCGTTGATCGTTATTTTACCAAATAAGCGTAACAAATAATATTTTCTTTGTCGAATAAAATTATGAAAATAATGCAATGTAGTCATTTTAATAAAAACGAAAAATCAGGCTTACTATAGGTAGAAATTTATTGTTTTTTTTATTTCCTCAATTACGAGCCCCACTATGTTTTACAAAAACATGAAAATTGGTTCATCGAATTTGTATGATTAAAGTTAGAAAATATTTAAAAGATCGAGTCGCTGTCTAAAGTTTAATAAAGTTGTGTGTGTGACATTTGAACTTTAAAAAAATAGGTAGAATATATACAACATACTAAATACTACGTTTATTTAGTTGAAAAACATCTTTGCTTCAAAATAAAGTTGGTTGTAATTGGAATATATACAGTGGGTCACAGCTAATTTTATGCGGTTCATACTTTAAGTTATGAGACTCTGTAACTACGAAACTGGAAAGAATATAAACTTAAAATTTACGCTGTTTGAAATAGAAACTTGTACATTTTACATATAAACTTCATTTAATGGCAATTTTTATTATTTACAAGGTACAGATCAAAATACTTCCAAAAACATCGAAATTCCATCTCACAGCTAATTTTATGCAGTTACTGATAATATTAAAAAAATGTAAAAATACGTAGAAATTATCTAGATTTTAATATTTTGTGTGATACCCCTTTTGGTCCACAACAGCTTTAAGTTGATTTGGCATTGAATGAACTAATTTACGGGTAACATCTGGTGATATTTTACTTCATTCAAACTCCAAAGCCCGTTTCAGATCATTCTTGTTGGAAATTGCATGTTTCCTGATATTTTGTTCCAATATTGCCCATAAATTTTCAATAACATTCATGTCTGGTGATTGTGCTGGTGGCGTCATTAAATTGGGACAGTTTTATATCAGCCATGACTGAACAATACCCGATTTATGTTTTGGGTCATTGTCTTGGTAGAATTGAAAATTGCACCGAATACCCAAATTTTCCGTTCTTTGCAACAAATTACCTTTAAGAATCTGCAGATACATGTGCTTGTCCATTGTTGTTTCAATGAAAGCCAGCTGTCCTGGACCGAAAGCCGACATACAGCCCCATACCATAACACTTCCTCCACCATGCTTAACAGTTGGCTTTAGGTTTTCTTTATTGTACTCTGTATTTGGCTTTCTCCATACGTAAGACATGCCATCTGAGCCAAATAGATTAAATTTTGATTCATCGGCAAAGATGACTGGATTCCAGAACTCCTGGCTCTTACCAAGGTGCTCTTTAGCAAAGTTTAATCGACTGAACTTATTTTTAAGATTGATAAATGGTTTTTTCCGGACAACTCGACGATGAAAATCCTGATCCCGCAGTACTCGGCGAACAGTTTCCACACTACACTTTTTGCCCTTTTTTGCACTTCGGTGGTCAGTTTTACCGCGGAGATTCCAGGATTAGCCCTAATTTTCCGTACAATGTATCGCTCGTCAGCTTCATTGAAAATTTTATTTGGTGCTTTTCTTCCTTTATCATGCACCCGGTTCTCGTGCAGGAAACGCTCAATAATTTTTTGGACAGTACATGAGTTCATATTTACCATAGAAGCAATTCCGCTATGATTCGCCGTTTTTAAAATGGTTTATGGCCAACTCCCTCTGTGTTATTGTCGTACGAGGACCTATTTTGTATTCTATTCGTGATAACCTTTTCAATAACAAAATCACACTTCAGACAACAACAAGGCAACTAAAAGACCTTGATAATAATCAAGGAGGACACACGAAAAATGCTTTCAGAACTGAATGGCAGAGTGAAAAATCGGTAGCTCTTAGCGGCTGCATAAAATAAGCTGTGACATGTAATTTCGATGCTTATTTGTTTTTCTTCGAATTTTAACAGCGAGTGACGCATTTTTTTTTTGGTCGGTGTTCGTTTCATATTCTATGAAACTGTGATAACCATTCTACTTTGGTTTTTCATTATAAAACTTTTTCGTTTGAAAAATATGCCGTATGAAAATGAAAATTAGCTACTGCATAAAATAAGCTGTGACCCACTGTATATAACAATGTAAATAATACGTTGAAACACCTTCATTTGTTTTTTTATAAATAAATACACTTCTCGGATGCCATATGAGCTCCGAGCATAAGCCGCTATCACTTGATGACGACATACACAGCTTGAATTATAGGATTGTAATCTTTAAGGGAAAATAAATTCCAAAATTATTATAACTGCTAAAGGTACGATGTATTCCCATGCTTTTCTGCATTGACTATATCATGTATTTAAGGTATACTGGATAAAGAAAAAATTTAATGAAACCGTGGATAACAAAAAGCCAAATTGAATACATGTGAAATTTATGTGGGCCGCAGTTTCAAACATACCCTAAGACAAATTCCCGTTTGAACAACTGCATTAGTGACGCTCGAATTTAAATTTAATTATCGTCAACGGAAATTGTAAGTGCTTCCTTATGAAATAGACTAACAAAAATACATCATCAAAGGGATGACGTCTCCGTCATTCCAGTTTACAATAAAAATCATCGGTTGCATTTCAACAAAACCGACTGAAGAAAATTTTAAAGGACATTTCGTCGAGATTACCAGAAGCAATGTTCACCTTCTGATGGTAGCAACTCAGCCCAAAAATTCCCAATGACAAGAGTCTAACTAACGATAAAATAGATCTCCATTCGTCGAAGTTGGAAAATTTAATGCTTTAAATGATTGAGAAAGTAGTTCCAAATGTTTAAAAAAAAAAACAATATAGGAAGATATGAAACCTCAACCTCAAAATTTATCGGTGATTTCTGGACTGTAACCATTTTTTGTTGAAAATGCACTTGAAGAAAGTCCGCAACTTAATCCTTTCGTACTTCAGAAGTTATTTAGCAGACAATCGGTGAAGAAATGTTGAATCTTAAGGTGGCTAGTGATGTGAAAAATCTTCTCGATGGGGCTGGTATCGAAATTCATAGTACGACCCCGGTACAAATGAAAATATAATTATATGTTATGGCTTGGGCACCTGGCCCAGATCGAAACTCATTATAAATTGTTCCACCCACTTAACTCTTACTTAAATACTTTGAGAAGTCGAAGAATAAATAGAAAAAGGCCAAGATATTTCTGATCTTGAAGAAAGGAAAGGCAAAAGCTAGGAATTCGTTGGAGCGTGCCTTATTGATATGGTGAACACCTTCGATACGGTTTGGTTTGTTGGATTAGTTTTGAAACTCCTTCAGGGCAGGTTTCGATGTACAATTTCAAGATCTCAGCTGGTCTATAGCAAGGAACAGTTACTTCGCCTATGTTTTTTTCAATATTCATTCGCTAGCTATTGAAATCGATCAACGTGTCGTCAACGCGATCTTTGTATCGTTTGCTGACGATATTCAAATTCATTCTACAGATCGAAACGCTTCAAAAGTTCAATCAAGCTAAAAAATTATTCAATTATGTGCAGCTCTATACTGAACATTAGCGTATGAAAGCTAATGCGCCAAAGTGTGTAACAATATTGATTCGGACAACGCTGCGGTTGGCTAGCAAGGACCTGAAACGTAATTGGAAGGAGTTCCACATTATGGTTAACGATACCTCATTGTTCATCTTCATCAGTGTCTACACTGAAATGAACATGTGAAAATCACACTCACAACTCTTTCATTTGAGAACCATTTATTAAAGTTAACTGTTTAACTGTAATTTGTTCCCTTCTTTTCCTTTTCAGGGGGGTTTATTGATCATTCCTAGAATAATATTGACCAGCGTTTCTCGTTCAAGGCCTCTTTTGGGCTAGTAATTTGGTTTTTGATCTCTGTTGGATCTACCGCTTGAGGTGCCTGATTTGTTTTTTTTTCTTCTTTGTTGATTGTGGGTTAATGCATTGAGAGTTTGTTAGTTGTTAGTCTTGGTATGGTGTGTTAGTTTGTAGTTTCCATTTTTTTTTTGGGTTTTTGTTAGTATGGATGTTTTTGGGGTGGATGTATAGAGTTGTTTTTATAGCTCCGCTTTTGCTTCTTCCAAGAATTTGCCTAATTGCCTGAGGTGATTTTCATTACTTACTTATATTACTTACTTTATTGAAAACATTAAATTTTTTCTTACATCAATACAATTTGTACAGCTCAGTATTTGATGTTCTAGTACGTCATCATAGCCGCACTATCTGCATTTGTCTGTCGTCGTTATTTTTGCTTTCCGTAGTCTCGTTTTGTTATAGACTCTGTTGACAAGTACTCTGTTTAATTGTTTGATTGCATTGTCCGATATGTCTAAGTTGTGGAACCAAGTTTTGTTTGTGTACACTAGATTTGTATGTAGTCATGGTGAGTTTTTCAGATTTGTGACTTTCTCTTGGTATTGTTCCATCCAATCATTTTCTATTTGGTCGTTAACTTTTTTGAGAGTATCATCCTATTCTTGAAAGGAGTGGTTGCTTTCTCCTGTTATTATTGCTTTTTTAGCTGTTATGTCTGTGAGATCTAGTATAGGCTAATTGCTGTTTTTAGGTACCCAGTATAGGGACAGGGATGTGTCAGTGTTGTTTTCAAAGAATTTTCTGATTTGTAATGGGGTGAATTTGGAGGTGCTGCTTGATATTATGCCTTTAATGCTTTGAAGTGAGTTCGTGAATAGTGCAGTGTTTTTTGTGGGGTTATAGTTGTTTTCGGTGATGGCTAGGAGGATTGCAGTGGTTTCGGCATTTGTGATGTTGATGTTTATGGCCAGGGAGTATTGCTTTATTTTGTAATTTTTGATATTATACGTGGCACATCGTGTTCCAAATAGGTTTTTGGACGCATCTGTGCAAAGGATGTTGTGTTTTGGAAAGTTCTCTTATTATTCGGTTATTGAAAAAAGTATGTTGCTTTACTTTAAGAGGTTGGTACCTTTTGGGATGTTGTTTTCTGTATTACTGATTTGATAGAATAGGTTCTTGGGTTTGCATGTTGTAGATTCTGGTTTTGATTAGGCTATTTATTATTTTCAGAGTTACGTTAAGAAGAGAAATGGGTATGTAGCTGTCTATTTGATGTGGGGGTTTGTCTTTTTTTTAAGATTGGTATGATTCTGATTTTTCTAAAGTTGTGTAGTATGTGTTTTTTTTATATTTGTGTTTATGGAGTTTATTAATTTTGTTTTGTATAGGTGGGATAGTGAGTTTAGCATGTTATATTCAATTTTGTCTGGACCTGGGGATGTTTTGGTTTAGAGTTTCGGTCACGTGGTTTTCAAGTTTGGAAACATTCGTGAGTACTTTATATTTTACGATTTTCGAATTGTCGAAGATTTCCACGCTTGATAGTCCATGTACAATAATATTTCAAAGTCTTTACTATTTTTCAGGTTTATTCTTCCGGCGCAAATTTTAGTAACAAAGGTTTTTTGTTACTTTTCTTCTTTGTCATTTCTTCTTTTAGTTTCAATTCAAAAGGAAAAATGTGACAACGTTCGGATTAATGCAAATACGTATGTTGGAAATTAATACCTAACCCGGTTGGGAAAGTTCGAGACCGCTAAAAACTTCTTTATTTCCTTTTTCTTTTCACTCCGTGCCTTATCCTCACGTAAACACCAAATGTGTGGGAAAACCTACGCACACGTGGTGTACAGGCGCTGGGCCTTACCTGCGCCCTTCTCTCTAATATTTTCTTCCCCGTTCCCTTTTACTCTGCACCTATCAGAGTGTTCCATTCCTGAGAACCGTACCATCTGGTTTTTCCCCTGGCCGGCAGCGTCTTGCTAGAACGCGTCAGTCTTCTTCGAGATGTTTCGCTGTGTTGTTCGTCAAAATAAGTGCTGTTCCTACTACCCTTTCGTCTAGTACTTGATCTGACTGGATATACACCGCCTAATATAAAACCGCTAAGCTTGCGTACGTCGGACTTCTAACATTTTCACGACGCAGTAAGTTTTGTTCCTTATCTAAAGTTGGCTCAGGCCTCTACCGCTGATATCACCGCTACTACGCTCAACCCCGCCGTCATTACCGCTTTTCTGTCTAATTCATTGATTCAAACTTCTCCTCTCACCATCTATCTATATCTGAATCTTCATTCCTCATAATCTCTGTAATATTCTCGAATTATTTGTTTATTTATTATGTAATCTATCGTTAGTGACTGTTCAAAATAAAGTAAAGATAAAATACAACTTGTGTTTTTCTCAGTTACTTAAACATTCTAATCAGCCGGCAAAATTCTTAATTAATCAACAACGTATGATTCAGCATCCTAAAGAATTCTGCAGGATCACGCAAGTTTTCGCAAAAAAAGGGGCAATTTTTTACATCGTAGACGTGATATCTTGTATATATAAATACAAATTATCTCAAAAACATCATTTAAGATATCATTTTCGTTTAACTATTAAATAACTGATCACCATTTTTACGTTATATAAATAATTTAAGTAACTTTTTGACGGGTACCACATGGGTACAACAATGGGTATCAATCTTATACTGATATCACACTATTGTCTAGGAAAAAAAATTACAGACAAAACTCAAATATGTGGTAGAATTTATCGAAGCCTTTGAAAAGCAATGAAAGGAGCAGAAAACCATAGACAATTTAAACAAAAAATTAAAAGACAGTTCACTTCGAAACATGTTTCCCCTTTTTCTCCTTTCTGTTTTTTATTTCGTCAATGCGATTCAGTGGTCTGATAAGATTTTGTTTGTATATTTCCATGTATTCGAGTACGTTCAAACATTGTCCTGCATTTTGTTTTCATGGTGTGAGTAAGAACGCATTTGTTGTTAATCATGGGGTTTACAAAGTTGGATGCAGTGATTGGTTTCCGCATCCTTTTGTTGTATTCCCTTTTGTAATCTCGAAATCTCCTTCTTATTACACGTCCTGAATGGGCGATTTAGCTTTATTGGTATGTAAAAGTAAATTTTTAAATATTCTGTTTTGTTTGTCATCTTCAGTTTTGTTTGTGCGGAAACAACAAATCGAAGAGGGTAATACATGTGCCATTGAAGCAAAAATAGGGATTGACCACGCCGGAAATCTAACTATCGAAGTTAGAAAGAGTTCTATGCATCGATATAAAATTATATATATTATGGATTAATTTTATAGGCTATCAGTAATGTTTATTCATACAAACACTTACTTTGCTCATTGCTTTGATGATCAACTTGTTCGCCAGATTCCACTTTCCTTTTATACTTTATCAGCCTTTTGATGTATAGGCGTTTTGTACTCTTCGTTATTGGTCCTAAACAGCCGGAATTGCTTTAGATTATTCATTTCAAATTTCTAACTTCCCTACCTGGAATATGACCAAAAGTCGTTAGTTCAGCTCGCAGTGCGTCTGTGTCATAGTCAGGTGGTAAGGTGAAGTTCGTTGATTCACTGTATCTACCCTTATTGCCGTCTTTGGGTCTAAGGAAAAAAACAGTATAACATTTATGCTTTCAATTTTTTCCAATTAACTTTTACTCTACACATACTTTCCTCCGGGATTCGAATGCAAACGCATTTCGTAGAAAACTAATCCATTTTCATCATCTGTATGAGCATAAGTTTCAGCTACTTGCATTACATACTGTCCACTCTTTGGTGATCTAATAAAATTTGATTCATTCAGATCAGCATTGTTGATATCCATATTATCTTCTGCTGTTACAAAACTCAGATCAGTATCATGTCTTACTATATTTTCAAGGAAGTTTGCAATGGATTTGCCACTTCGAATTGGTTTTTCTTCTTGATTTCCGTTAGGTTCTAACAATGTATTGGTGAAATTTAACGTTTCTTCTGTCATAACACCATCCAGAAGTTCATCAATATCATTAAAAACTTTCAAAATCGATGAACGATGTCGAGATTTTTGTACTTTTTCACGCCACATTTGAATAAGAGACATTTTCGATTGAACGGGAGCAAGTTGTTCGGAAAATTTATCCAAATTCTCTTCAGTCAATTTGAATAGATTTTCTTTTCCATCCGTTACATGCAGTGGAGATGGCATTTCATTCAAGCGAACAGGTTGTATTGGATTGGTGTTATTGGATTTGCGATGTGTAATATAAATATAATATGGACTAGTGGCATCAAAGTTATAATGTACCCTGTTAGGAGTATACTTTTTTTCTTCTAGATGTTGAATAGACAACAGGTTTTTGTGTTTTGGCGATTGATGATTTAATTTGTTAGCGCTAATGAATAATTCGTGCTTTTTGTCGGCTATTTTCTTTTCAAACACGAAATTCTGTATGGTTTTAATAACTTCAAACTGATTCTCGTGGACGGCATAAAGGACGGGAGTTTTCTTTTCGCTATCAATAGCATGGATATCTCCACCGTGTTCCTATTAGAAAAGAAAACTGAAGACGACTTTTTCAAATACCATTTCATACTCACCAACAGCATCTTAACAATGCCACTGTGCCCTGTTAAGCACGCAACATGTAAAGGAGTCATTCCATCTTCAGACTTCACATTTGGATCGCCTAAACGACAAGTTGATAAATAACAGAGTTGATAAATATTGAAATTAGGCGTTTTAAAATTGGATTAATGCTTCATCAAAATAAGATAATGTTGTTCGATTTTACTTTGAATTATTTAAATGCGATTTTTGTCTGCACCTAAATTACATTAAGTTAAAGAAAAATGGAAACACATGAATAAATGTAAATATTATATTAGGGATCATAATGATTTATTCACATGAACATTTTTTATTTTGTCTTTTTATCATGAATACTGCTTGTACTTCCAATGATTAAATCTCACTTATTTTAGAAATTCCTGAAAAGGTCTGAACGAGTCCCTGACTATCTCCTAGAAAGTGTTTAGTGAAAGTGGAAATGTTAGCTCTATTAATATTATATTAATCCTCATCTTTTTCGAAGAACTAGTGGGCAATGTGGAAACATGCCTGATACCAAGAAATCAAGTATTGAATAATAGTAAAATGAAATAAAAGTGAAATAAGAAAAGATAAAAGCAGTGAGTACAAAGTGTAATTGTGCAATTTATGATCTGCAACAAGTCAATGGTGCAAATATTTTGGAAACATTCCAATATCGGAAGATTAACATGAAAACTGGTAGTGAAAGTCTACAATTCCCGGGAACGGAATCTTTATTTGACAGGAAAAGCGTTACGGGACCGATTCAAACCAGCACGTACGATTAGAGAGGAAGTTGCGCGCACTAGAGTATAATCACGTGTATGCATCGATTAGTGAAGGCTCAATGAACTGACAATTTTGCCACGGCTGGGTAACGGCCAGTTCTCGAAGAAGAATAGGGAAAACTCTAAGACAAACATATCCCCCACGAGAAAACATTTACCTGATACGATAGGCGACATTGTTGCATGCTGGGAACGCCGCAAAGTACACACAAATAGTCGACAATCGTGGCATTCTAACGTTGGTGCAAGTGTTAAGTGATATCCCAGATATTATTTTCGGGACGCTTCAGTGTCCTGTCATCGTATGTGAGTATGAAATCCATTCTGATGTCATTTGATCTTTTCTCTGATCGGAAATGACTTTCTTTTGAAGAGGACTGAATACAAATAACGCTTAAGAGTGACATTGCTGTGCTGGCCGGGTAACAGCCCTGACCTTAATGAAATTATTTAATGAAAAAGTCTTCTTCAATTAGATTCTTTAAGAATTTGTACTCACTCAACTGGTTGCAAAATATTTCAACTGAATATTAGGAAAATTTGCACCAGTACAATAAAAACGAATGCTTTTCGAGGCTTCACCTCGAAAATAGTAATTGAATCGTTGCAATTATGCGTACGAAATTTGGGAGAAATACTTTTGCATAGGAAATAAGGCAGACATTCGAATCAGGCAATCCAACCTTTAACTTCGAGTTTTTGTTACTGGAAATATAAATGATATTGAAAGAGAGCTTGGTGAGCTCAAGCTGGTTTCGAACACGCGCCCCTGCCGCTTCTTGTCAGGTGCCTACTCATAGGCCGGGACGCATCGATTGACACTACCAGCTAGATGGATGCCGTCTGGTTATTTTACTTGCTATTGTTCTCAACTCGAACAATAGCAAGTAACTTGTCCTGTTTTTCCAAATTAGCTTTTGGTAAGCTTATCAATTATAGAAACTTAATTGGTAGATCAATTTATCCATTCTCACTTACATCCATTCTCACTTATTTCGAGCTATTCGACAAAATTGATCTAAACTTCCGCACCTCTGAGTCTTCGCTAGAACAACATAAAAATTGTATAAATCACTTCCAGCTTATAAGTGAGAATTGATAAGTTGATCTACCAATTAAGTTTCTATAATAGAAATGATTTCAACAGAAGTACACATTCAACTTCTAGTTCATAACTCAGCAAGTATAAAAATTATATGGTAGAATTATTTTGGCATAACTCAATGAAAAGGCATATTTTAATGAAAAACTCCTCTTATTATATTTAAATATTGGTAGATCTAAACTCAGCGTTACACATTGCGCGACATTGGACGACTATGCATGAAACTTTAGCCATTGTTGCCAGTGAATGCAGAATGCAATCGACTTAGCTCGTTTTTCCCGTTAATTAAGAGCGGTGTGATCGGATTTTTACTTGCGAAAGGATCTTTAGCTGCTGGAATCTAGCTTGAGATGTGCCCGCGGTTTTACAAATGACTACACAAAATTTGAACGGTGAAAAGCGGAGTGGTAAATCCAATATTCTGACCGAAGACATCGTTCATCAAATGAACTAAAAATTGCCAACTAATCAGCGATGTAGTACTCTTTCTGACAAATATACGCAAATTTTTTGTACCTCTATTTACTGCGTTGCCATAAAACAGGTTAAACTTATGTAAACAATAACAGAAGAAGCAGTTTCAAGATTTTCGTTGGGAGCTTACAAACTTCATTCCATACCGTCCCGAACTTGCACCCAGACTATTCTTTTTTGCATTGAAAAAATTTTTTTTTGGTACACAAAGGTTTGAAAAGACGAGCGTTTGATGTGACCGTGTTTAAACCCGTGTTTCTCAAAACTTTAGAACTGAGTGGAGATTATATGAAAATTTAAATTGCATCAAATATTACCGCAAATAATTTTTTTACGAAATAAATTTTTTACGAGTTTATTTTTAATCAGCAATCAGCCCTCACTTTTAGAAAATACACCTCGTGCCAACAGCTTACATATTAATTTAATATTCTCATTGCTTGTTAGTTTTATTGAGAAAAAGAAATAAATAAATAAACTTGACTTTTCGGCGATATTTTGAAATATTCAGAGATTGATCTGCAAGGTAAATCTTGTACGACGGTTTTCCGTAAAGTGTCGCTTTCTCCAACTTAAAAATCTATTCGAAGCGTCAGTGTGTAGAATAAACTCGTAATAATGGGATTCGTATAAAGGAAGAATACCTATAATTTGGGAAGACAAATCTTAACAACGTCGCTAGGATTTCAGCAATATAGTAACACATGTATCTTCACATTGAAATAATGGAAGTGATAGATAAGTGTTTGAGAATTGCGGAAGCATCATATAATGCACAAGTAGCATACGAAGTTTCAAGAAAGTCATCAATAGCCATTGACAATCTATGAATAATCTATCTAATAATAATCTAAATAATCTATGAATAATAAAAGAAATAAAGATGCCATCGGTCGAGTTTCAAGTGTCACAGCAGCGTACTACATTGAACAACTTATTCAGTTTCCCTTGCGACCAAAATAGCAAACTGCGTCTAGGATTGTTGCAAAATTGTGTGTTAACTTTGCATGATGCTTTGCGCATTAGTGCGACGAGATCAAGTTTTCGAAAAATAAATCAGGAAAAGGCTCTGCCACTATGTTTAGGTTTATGAACCGAATCGTTCGGACATCAATTCTTTGCCAAGCTGAAGGAATTTCATCGTAACGAAACTTCGACGAAACTGTGCTCCAAACTGAAGTAACAGCATGAGAATGAAGTAAAGCATGAGAATGGCACACTGTACATACTATCAAGGTGATCAATAGAACTGTTACTGCACCTTCGCTCTTTCAGATTTTATTCAAACATATTAAATTTGAATTTTTACGTTCTGTCTACTCGAAAAAGGTGTTTGCTTATGCGTCATAAGTAATTATAAATTATAAGTAACAATAGAACTGCGGGATGTAGTAATACAAGCACGCGTGGCAAACACACAAAATACGATGGGCAAAGCAGTAATATTTAAAGGAACATTCATTCATGCAAATGGATAAGGTAACATTCAATGACCCGTTGACTGAATCAGGCTCCGCCAACCACAAAGTGCGAGGATTACCCACAGTGGAGTCTACCGGAGGTCGAAAGTACGATTCTTTATTCTGATTCTACGAATAATTTTTAAGATTTATTGAATTCATATTGGAAACTAAGTTCCTGTGAGTGAGCACTCTAGAAAACCCCCTATTGCATTCAACTGACGGGCTTATTGTTAAATGTCTCAAGACAGGCTTCAGATCCCCGAAAGAGTTTGGACCAGAATCATATTTGACTTTGGGAGGCTATTGTGGCTATAAGTTATTTATATAAACGTGTCACCGCTAGTAGATATGTATTGAATACTGAACATATATAGGAGTCGATTTTGAGCTTTGTTCTGTATTATTTATATAAGTTGATTTGATGAGTGTCTTGTAAATCATTCGGTTTTGTTTTTACAAAATCATGAAGAGGATAACTGATGTAGTACATCGTGTACGGGAATACATTATAGCATATGATAGCAGGGATGAAATTGTGCCGGCCGGAGACATCTTATTTCGGGGAGAATGTCTAAGGTGGGGTAGAGTTACGTATCAGTAAAATATTAGCTACCACAGAGGTGAGCGAGCAAAAAAGTAGTAGAAGTGGTATAAATACTTTTCTACACTTTTTCTTCTCAACGAAACGAATGAAAAAAAAACAACAATCCAAAATATCGGTTAGCGAATACAGTATTGAAAATGTGGCGAATTTGTGTATCTAGGCGCCAAAAAAAAAACGATAACCGTTAATGAAAGAGATGAAATACGTCGAAGAATACAGATTGAAAATAAAAAATTTTATACAGTTATACTGTGTGTATTTTCCTTTGTTTGGAACTTCTAAATTAGCTTATATTTTTTGATTTTGCTTTCCAAAGTGCTATATTTTTAAATTAGACAGATATATATTTCGGAAGTGGCACAATATATATATATATATATATATATATATATATATATATATATATATATATATATGGAAAATAATTGAGACTGAAGAAGGGAGCAACTTACTCCCGACATATATATCAGTCAAAATTAAAAACATAGCATTTTGGAATGCAAACTGAAAAAATAAAAGCTAATTTTATACAGTTCTGGCGATTATGAAGACCAGCTGCATACAGGAGAACAAAGCTCCAAGTATTTAAATCTGTGATAAGACCCTTGATATGCTATGGGTGTGCAACGTGGACCTTAACCCAAACATCCGCAAATATATTGAACGCCTTGGAGGAAATCGGGAGCGAAGCTAGACGGGGACTATTGGGACTTTGGGCATACAATCACGAGCTGTATGAAATTTTTGGCGAATCGGAGGCCTCAACGATTGTAAGACTTTGGGAGCTGCAATGGGCCGACCATGTGAATCGTATGGAAGAACAACGCATACCCAAAAAGGTGTTCGTTAGGGGAACTGACAGGTGGAGGCCAGTGAGGAAACCGAGAAAACGCTGGGCTAACTCTGTTGGCGGGGACACTTCATCGCTGATCGTATTTCAAAATTGGAGGGTAAGACAGTTCGAGGCGCTTGCTGCAGGGTGTGAAGGCCCTCGTAGCACTGTAGTTCTACGAAGAAGGAGAAGAAGAAAACTTAAGTTATTTAACCTATTGTTAAACATCATGTGTTATAGAATGCTCACTTCAAGAAGATGTCGAAACCCAATATTAGCGACGCTATATCGAGGTGCCTTATTGGTTCAAGCCGTACATAAATGGAGCTCCAATAGGTCTAAAGTAGCTTCTTTTTCTCTTATGCATCAAAATTGAAACCATTTGTTTCATTGATAGATAGCTAGCTAGATAGACATCCACAAATAATTTTTAGACGAACATATTTTATCACATTTCAAACTACTTTTTCACTCTGTGCTCTATGAAAAACACTCCTGTAGCTCATTTCAGAATAACCAGATCTAATTTGGTATTTTTGATAATCAGGGGTTGGAGTGCTAAGAAGAAGATGAATAAAAAACTATGTGAAAACATGCAATTATTCATTCAAAATGTCAAGAAAAACCTTAAATGTATTATGAAGAGCAAAATGGCTACAGGAAGCGGAACAGGGCATGAAAATTGTAACAAAGGCGATTGATAGTCCAACATTATATCAGAGTCTTGACAAAGCACGCAACAGAGTTGAGTTCGTAAATGAATAATTATGAAATTAAATAAATAACTGAAGATAGTGATTGCTTTTCTTCGGAAGTAGTAGAAATGAAAGGCCACGCATCGAACACAAGCAACACTATTTTTACAGATAAAGATATTTTAGAATGATCAGGTCAAACTTTATCCAGTTGGAACCTAAGATTTTCACTTTGGTTTGGGATAGATGTTCCTGAATGAATTTGTGGAGTAAGCATGGAAAGGGTTATCCTATGTCGATTGAAGACAACTACAACAATTCTAACATAAACAAATAGTGGGGATAGAGTTAAATAATGCTGTACTCACCCCCATGCTTCAACATGACTTCGGTTATTTCACTTGCTATTTGCAAATTTTCCATTCCACAGGCATAATGTATTGGAGCGATGCCCCTGCCGAAAATGATAGTGTTCGGGCTACACTCATGCTTTTCCAAAAACAACCTAGCAGCTCTATCAAGCCGTAAACGAGAGATGTTTGTATAAACTTTATCAACTCAAAGCCTACTTGATCTCACCGTATATCTTCATCCTCGAGTGATTCTAATAGACAAGTTGCTAGGAAATTGGCTTTTTTATCTATGTTCATGGAAGATTTGATATTTATCACCAAAAGCGATATTTTATTTCAGAAATATATATTTATCAAAAGAAATTAAAACTATGGAGACAACAAGCGCATCTGAAACTTCCGTATATTTTGACAGTTAGAAGTATATTCCTGCAGGATTGTGTGGGAAATTTGGTAGGCGTATTCTCATACATGTCGATAGTACAGTTCGATTAATGATAAGTGGTTGTGATATGTATTCAACATGAAATGTGTCTAGGCTTGTCCAAGACAATTAGCAGCCATAAGACCGAGACAATGACGATAAAGCCGAAGTTTGTAAGTGGTTTTCAATTTTGCAATTGGTTTCGTATTTCCTTATACCAAAATAAAAAGCTCGACAAAAGACAATAATAATTCAACAATATACTAACAAAATATGTTTCATATGCATATTTTGAGTGAATATAATTTTCATAAGTTGAGTGTATGAGTTAAACAAAGTAAACAAATTAAGTTAGCACTTAGTCTACTTCACTTTCTGACTTCAAATTAGATTCTGGCCGTTTTGGCATTGACTCAATCAATTCCTTAGTCAGCGTGATTGCAATTTTTCGCCATTCTTCCATTAAAATTGACTTCAAAGACCATTTGCTTGATATACTCCATTTTGGTATCGGGGTGTAGGAATAAACTCACATATGCTCGGTAGGGATAGGATTCGGGGACTGCGGAATTTGATCCTACTAATTGGCTGTTTGATGCAGCAACACTTCTTTTCCTAATTTTGCCGTGTTTCCTGCCGCGTTCTCCTGCTAGAAGTCCCATGGTGTATCTAATTTGTTATCTATAGTCCCTGGCCAATAAATTAAAAATACATGTTTAATCATTTTCTGCATTTTTCTTCGACCTTTTCTCCTAAAAACGAATTCACAGTACGAGAAATCCTACAAACGAATACCACGTAACGTAAAAAATGAAAATAAAATTCTCCTTTTCATTTTGCGTTTTGTTTTAATTTTCGAAGTCAACTTTCGACCGTAATCGTTCGGTCTTCTTCGGCGACTCAACGTAATAATGTTTATTTGTCCGAACCACCTACAATTTATCATTGTAGGTGGTTCGGACAAATAAGGAAAGGATCAAAACTATGGTTTCATACTTTTTCCAGGCAAAGAAGTGTAAAGGAGCGAGCAGGAGGTATGAAAAGTGCTAGTTGCTGAGGTCCATGTTATTGGTGAACTGTTTTCTTATCGTGTGGCACGAGGACTATTTGCGTGAGTTTTGTTCCATTCATGAAGTTTTGCGGAATTTGATATTAAATTACTGTGTAAGTAGTCAAATTGTTGAACTTTTCAATATTACTAAGGTACTGCACAGTTAATATGAATGAATTTTCGAATTTTTCCAGATTTCGTAATGAGACGCATTACCGATATTGCAAATACTGAAATCAGTGCAATCGCTGCCCTTTTGACTAAATCACACAGTACGCGAAATTTTTCGCTTACATGGAGTGTGAACGTACGTTGTGGTGTAAATTTCCAAAAGGAAAATACACCGGTCACTTGCTCAAAACAAGCTAATTGTGGACGTAAGAAGACTAAAACTAGAGTAGACCGTAAAATGATGTCAATCGCTGCTGCAAAACGGAGACTGTCTTCACGGCAACTGAATAAAATTGTTCTTGAGGCTGGAAATTTCGAGCCGAACATCACGAAGGAGGTTCAAGGATGCCAACTTTCATTGTAGGTGGCAAGTGAAATAATCGCGGTTAAATGATGAGAAGTTTCACGTCTTCGGAGAATATTGGAAAAAGGTGCCTACCGCTGTTGCTCCTCCTAATTCGAATTTTTTATTTTTCTAATATTTTTTCAGATAGTGTATACAGATGAAGTAACGATTCAATGCCTCACAGAAGTTGTTGGATGTTGTTGTCATGCATCCGGAAAACCATCAAACATCATCTTTCGGTTATGGTGTGGGGAGCGATAACGATGAACGGACTAGGACCACTGCATTTTTTCGAACAAATTATGGCGCAAGACCAGTACAAAAAAATTTTGAGACAGTAGCATTGCCCTATTTTGCTGGGATCAGCTTCTGGAGATGCTCTTTTGTATCGCATTTCCCAAGGCGAAATCAATAAACTAAATTCATTTCAGATGGAAATATTCCAACCACCCTGGCCAGGAAATATGTCACCTAGCCCCAACTATTTCCATATATTCACAAGCAAACTTCACCACTAGCATATAACACATGATAATAACAGATAACACATGCTTAAATTTGCAGGCGACTTCAGCATGATCGTTGCATGTCCTTACCAATAAGGTTCGTAAAGGGAATTTTTAATTATTTCAAAGAGTATTCGAATGCTTTGTACGGAATCAAGTGTGTTATTTTTGTTTAGAATCTTATGCTAACGAATTAGTAAAACCAATGAGTTTCTTTGTCTGACAAGGGAAATAGGATGCTTAGAAATAAGGCAAATTATTTGCTTATAAGTTCAAAATACGGTTATATATTTGTCAATAATGTTTTGTAATAATGACATAATTACCATTGCAATTTTCGTAAGTAAACCATTTAAACAACAATCAATATTTTCGAAAAAGATTGAAAACAGAAACTAGGATATATGTTTCTCAGAAATTAGATGTTGAGAACGGACCATTGATTAGTTATATACATTTTGTAAATTTATGTATCTCTTTTTTTTTAAGAAAAAACGCTAAATTGGAATGAATTGGAAAATATTATGTTTGATATATATTATTTCATTTTTTTGGTTTTTTTTCTCTCTGAAATTTCCTTTTTCTTTGAAATATGTTATGTTTGAGCAGTATATATTATTGCAACTTTTCTTGATTTTGGGGGAGTCAAAAATGCTATGTATCCAGTGAATGACTTAGCGAAGTATGCCCAGCTGTTCTTGTTTCTTTTTCCGATCTGAGTTCGTCGGTTTATTATGCCGTTTGGCTGTAATTTTTGCCAACTGAATTGATTTATATAGTAACAATGATTGTCTTTTGATTTTCTTTGGTCACCGTCACATCAAAGATGGAGATGATTTCCGAGATCGTGATCTTTGTTTTGAAGGACTTTTCAAGCTGTGTCTTGAACTACTACGAGATTTGAATCCATCAGTCCACGGTTCTGCAACCCGACCGAACCAGTGTATTAGATCTTGCACTTCAAGCTGCAATTAAAAACAAACGTAATGATTATGTTACGAATTACATGTTATTGTCTTATAGCTCCAATTAGCTGGCATTGTTTAGAGAATGCACTTTGGCTTTGTCGAGAGTTCTTCAGAACTGAAATTCGTTTTGGAAATTAACAAGGCAAGGCTAGGCGGAGTTACAAGACGAAAATGTCTTTTACTAAGGATAACAGAACAAAGGACTTTTAAATCAAATCAAATTATAGGTTATTGAGTTTTTACGAGTACCTGTATAGCTCTAGGCAATTCCCGAAACATATCCACTTTTGTTAGGCTGGAGTGTTGTGATATGAATGATAAACAATTCGATTTCAAAGCAGTTGCTCGAAATCGATCTGCAATTCCTAGCAAGCACAATACTGAGTCTTCATCGATCAACGCGTTCAATGTGTTTTCGCAGAGTTCCTTTATTAATAGAGTTGCTTTGTCAATACAGGAAGGATGATTACAATCACCAATTGGCCTACCTTCAAATCATCGATTGAATAACGATCAGCTAGAAGCATTAATTCGCAAATTTGTTCAGCTCCTACGGTTTTATCTATCGGCGCTCCATATAAATATAGTAATAATCGTCTAAATATCACAGGTGACGTATCAGATATAACAATTTTTCTGAAATAATCATTGATTTTAATTATAACTTTATCGCCATCAGAATATTTTGCTTTCCTCAGCAAATCTTACCTATTGATACTTTCTTGCATTCCGGATAATAATGCTTTTTTGAACCATTCACATCTGTTGGGAAATAATAATTTTAATGATCGCTATGTGAAAAAAAAAAATAAATATTTTTTCTGTTTGTTGTTACCTAGCTGAAACTATAACTCGATGTGCACGAAATGTATGAACTTGACTGGGTCGACTAATTGATTCATAGTCATTAATTTTGCTACCCTTTTCGTTAGTGCTATTGTGCAAAACATGAACTTCGAATTCCATGTCAGCTAATTGACCAGAATGCAATAAACGTAGAGAATTCTTTGATAAACTACTATTGGCTACGATGGGCGGCTCACATAAACTTTTAATGAGGTTTAACTGTTGAAAAGGATAATTAAATAGGTTATATTTATAGATTTAATGCATTGAATATTTAATAATCTATAATAAAAGTTTATTTCGTTGGCATACATATAAGCAACAAAAATCCTAACCCCTGAAAAATCGTATCCAAGATCTGAACACTAGCACTCCAGACTCCATTGTGGTCTGGGCGTGAGGGCGAATCCCTCTACAACGGATGATATGATCAGGATCAAACATTAAAAAACATTAACTACAAATGTATTTCAGTATAATCGACGCGAGATCAAGTAATACCCAAAACCTATCGTAAGTTTAATTAGAGAATCTTTTAATGAGAGGAGGAGGAAAATTATTTCTCGGAAGATTTATAATGTATTTCCCCATCAGAGGTTTGGAGTCTTGTAGAATATGGAAAATATGCTATTCTTGATTGGAATCGGTTTTAATAGAACGAGGCTGCAATCAGGTGAACGGAGAAGCATATACAGTGGGCTTTGAACTCTTTCCAGTTCTTCGAAGCAACGGAGGCGAATCTGACTACATACGCGTTCGATACGCTCGTTCGATTAAAATAACATGGCATTATGAAAGTAGATCAATCCCATGGATGCTAGCGAAAACAATAAATATATTTAATGTTGGCTAAAGTTGATACTTTCAGCGCAACGCCATGCCCACCAATATGTCTCATGTCATTTAATTTCAAAATTAAATTAAAAATTCAAACGAAAGTGATGGATAAATATCTTGGGAGCCATCAACTTAATGAAACCTCTACTATATCCTTGTTTTTAGAACATAAGGAAGTAACACTAAGTACATTTCTTGCAATTGTGGGGCTTTGGACGACACCAATCTGTTAGAAATTAAAGTACTATTTTGCATGTCGGAAAATTCATAGTCCGAGCAAACATCTAAAATATTATTGCATGTGTCTTCTCATCCTCGCGCATCTAGAGACATAACGGCGCACTGAGAAATGTTAGAAATCCTTTGAAAATAGGGCGCGCACATGAAGAACGCTCTGGGTTATTCCCGAATATTTTTTATTGCTCTTCCTTTTGCTATATCGTTCCCTCCCACAATTTTATTAACAAATCAGAATTATTGGTATAAACAAAACTATACTTTTTTGTCCATCGTGATCAGTCTTCCTCACCTCATAGAATGAAAATCCAACTATAGTGAGTGAATTGCTCAGATTATTTTTCATCAACCCAAATCATTCAATCAGTGACTTAACTCAAGCCAGGTGAACGGCCAGGTATATGGCAGTCTGAATCAATACGCTTGCTGGGACCAAATTTGTGGTGATTCTAATCGACCTAGACCAGCAAATTATCACTTTCATTTACGATCTTCATATTTTTTCTCTCTAATAATCTATCGACAAACTAATCATATATTCTGTTACTAATGTAAATCTCTATGACTGTCACGACAACCATCGAAAACGTTATAACTTCGACCGCTTTAACCACTAAGCACTGTAATAATCTTTAACTTTTAATTTGTACTTTTAATAAATAAAAGGGAAAGGGTTTAACGTGGAATCAATCGAGTTTAAATTTAATTTAAACGACTTTAAAGAGTTCCGTTTTGATGAATTTCCTCATATCTTAACGCATTCAAAATGCGGTCAGAATGTGGAAGATTCATACAATTATGGTGAAATATTCTGCGGTGAATGTATTGTATTACGGTGTGCCCAATCATCATCTATGGAATTTTCGCCTGGGGACAAAGTCTTCTAGTTTCTAGGTTCACAAAACGATGATTGCACTCGATCGATTTCCGTTCGTATCACGACAGTTACGGCAATCGTAATATCCTGCATCGGGTCTGAAGATAATTTTAGATAAAGTCGGCAAGTTAAATACTGGTATATACGGTAGCATCATCCATAATGTGACGATCCTCTATGAAAATATACCAGACAGAACTATTTAATCTGCTCCCACTCATGCGAATATCACCTTTGACATATTATGCACAGCACTATGTGACAATAGGAGATGGAGCCTCGAATGCAATAAGCGACATCCAGGACAAAGGCGTTTAGATGGACGGGTTTAAGTCATCAAGGGAAATTGTAATCGGAGTACTTCGGAATATTGATTACCAACCTGTGCGAACCATGCAAAGTATTTTTCTGCCTGAGGTATATGCCACCGCTGTAAGAGTTAAAATCTGCTTTCACAGAGGATTCAGACGTAAACTATATCTATTTTAATTGATAGCCAACCTGCCTTCAATGCACTAGACTCACCCGAGAATGCTTGGAGAATGAGTTTCATTGTGATATGCGATTCTGGAAATATTTGTGCCATCTATATTATATTTATTCGGGAGTATTAAATGAAAGAGAGGATAGAGCATGAAATAATCATCTAAGTTCTACTTGGGCTTGAAACAGCTAAGCTCTGTTCCGATTAGAAAGAAGTGTTGAGATTAAATTGTTGAAATAGATACAAGAAAGTCTCCTTACTAAAATTTGCATCGGACATTAAACACCCAGATAATTTTTCCATGAGATCTGTTTGAATGCGAACGGTGCTGGTTAAAGTAAAGGACAACCTATGATGTTCGATATTCTTTGGTGACAAATATAGTTTTTACAATTGCGATATTGAGCTAAAATAACAGACCAATCAGAGTAACGAAAAATGAAAGATGACCCACAGATTCAAAATGTTGAAAAGCCGATTGCTCATTTGCAGAGCCAAATTTGTTTTATGGGGATGTATAGCTAAAACCTATTTGGCAGTTCTTGTGCTTAAGTTTCTGTCCGGTAATCAGATCATCACGCTCGATCACTTCTAATTATAAGTGTTCGATTGCTTGTTGTTCTCGAAATGCATGAAGGACATGCGAGGCATCGGTGGGAATAAATATCAAACGAAGATTTGCAGCCATGTAACGAAATAGCCAACGAACGGAGTTGGGACAATTTTGTTAAAAGAAACGGGCAATATTTTCTAGGTGCCTCCTAGAAAATATTGAAAATAATTTATTTACATTAAATTTTAAAAATCGTTTTTAAGACCACATCTTGCATACTTATGCATTGATTATGTAAAATAATTTAAAAAAATAACTAATTAAGGTACTTTATATTATAAAAAGAATATAAATCTGTTTGGCAAATGATTGATCTGAAATGAGAACTCAGTTACAAATTTACGTTTATTTGTATTAAATCTTTTATCAATAATTCCGTCGTAAAATGTTTGTATTAAATATTTTTTAACTCTCAAAAATGTAATCATAAAATAGCGAAAGATATTATGTTAAATTTAGACTCACTTTCACGATCTTGTAATCCAACGGGTTTGATTTCGGCGTCAATTGTATGTCATTTTGAAGTATGTTTGTCGGCTCCAAAAGTCCCAGTTCTATCAACGACTTGGTGAATTCATCTTTTTGAACTAATTTGCATATCTGTAATGGAGGTTTATACGCGAAATCGCTTTGATAATCTAAAATTATGCATTTATACTAACATGACTAATGGGATCGCGTAATGCTGGCTTGTGATCCAACAATTTTATAATGACACCGTTCTAATAAAAAAAAAATTGTTTTAAATATTTATACCTGTTATTTCTATATGTTATTAATTCTACTTACTATTTGGCTCGTCGCAAGCTTAAAACAAAATTTAAATTCTTTCCAACCGATTCGATCATCCAAACGATCTGATATATTTTCAACAATTAGAATATAGGCGGGAATATCTAAAATTAGCTGCTCAAGATTTTGTCGAATTGTACTTCGTTTGTTTGCTAGGCTCATATCACAAAATGCGGATCTATGAAAATAAACAACGATCGAATCGAGGGTCGTGATGGTAATATATAAATTTACTTTTTCTCCTTGATAATTTCGGATGCTGTTGCTATTCGTCCATATATGTCTCTCATTTTACGAACTTCATACATATATAAAACAAACTTTAAATCATTTTCTGCTGTTATCAATCGCTTTTCCCTAGGCATACCATACACGGACTGTGGTTGACGACTGAACGATATTTGATTCATTTCTTCAGAAATTCCTTGATTCATGGCGCTTGTTGTTATGTTCACTGTGTACGGGCTATCGTTATCGAATTTGGTTGATAAGTCTAAATGTGAGCATTTTAAGTCCTGCAAAAATAATTTATTTGTAAATCCTTGTATGATCCTTGACTGCACATCAGTATACTTACTTTGCACATTTTTTCAAGCGAATTTTTGATTTCTGCTATCACATTTGTTGAAATTTTCAATGAAGATTCAATCTGTTTGCAAACCAAAAATTGTCTTTTTATCAAGATCTAATCAGAGCTAATGATCAAAATGTTACCTCAGGTACTAGATAAATAACGAGCTCCAATTTCTCGTCTGAGCTTAGATTTATGAATACGTTTAAAATATTTTTTAAGAGTTGATGAAACTGAGACAAAAAGATTGGTACTCGTGTTCGAACATATTTAATGATTTCATGTTTTTGGTAACGAGATATATCGGTTGCATCTCTCACAAATATATTACAGAATTGTAAGATCTTGGCACAACCTATAAATTGCAAAAATTGTTAGTATGTTCATTAAGATATGGAAAAATTATTCGATTCTTTGTGGGATCTTGATTTGACTTGCAAAGACGCAATCTATTTTGTTTCGATAAAATATTTTTGTAGTTAAGACCGCGTTATCGCCCGTTTTTTGTTTCATTTTGCGAAATAATACTTCTCGTCGTGAACAGGATAAAACTTTAAGGCGAAAACTTCCAGTATTACATATATATTATAATATGATTGACGCAGACTCATATTTCACATTTCGGTCTTTAACAATGTTTCGAGATGTAGCTATGTTGATATCTTCCATTCATCACTTCTAAAATCACCACTTTTAATTGATTTTGGAAGTATGGGACAGCAAATATGAGGTTCCATTTAGGCGACCAAATGCTCATTTGAGGAGCCCGTTCTAATCGATTTTCCTGATTCCTATTCAATTTGCCGTATAGCAGTGAAATTTTTTTGTACTTTTGTGAAGTTGAAGGTTCTGACATCAATTTTCTTATGCTATTTAATGTGATCAGCCACGAACATTGCGGAATAAGTAGGAAGAAATACAAAATAGATACGTACAGCATGTGTAATGTAGTTCAAGCCTGTTAGATTCAAGTATTAAACTAGTTTAGCGTGTACCGCTGATTTCAAAATGAATTGGTTCTAACACCCTCTTAAAGCCCAAATTGCAAGTTACCCCAAAGAAATATTAAATCCCAGCAAACTTAATTTGATTTTCCAAATACTTTTAAGCTCTTATTATTAGATTAAAGTTTCAAATACAAAGTAAACTTCCATTCCATTAAACAGTTTGCTGAACTTCAATACACAAAAAGCAATAACTGTCGAACGATCGGTCAAACTTACCTACTGCACCTTCCCTAATAGCATCCTTAAATGTGCTGAATAACATTTCGGGTTGTGTGGATATTGTAGCTGGGTTAATAGACTGAATAACTTTGTTGAGAACATCGTGCATGTCCATGATAATATCAATGACAACTGAAATGCATAATTTATTCAGAGCGTGCATACAATCGATTGTATAAAGCTTACATTTCTTCAACCGTATCAACTTCAAATATCTTCTGCATGGCTCCACCATTTTTATCAGTGGTGGTTGAGTTTCGGCGAAATTTATCAGTTTTTCGCACGCTTCTTCTTCCATATTCGGCATTAGTGATTCTGTGTAAAGCCAATGGAGAATCGGAGTCAGCATGAAGGAGGGAAGATTGTAGAGTATGCCCAGTGGAGTGAGTGGTGACGAAGGCGGCGTGTCTAAAGAACTAGGAAAAGGAGACGGACTACGAGCACGATATGGTGAAAGCGGAGGTTTACGATTACTGCAAATATTTTCAACTGGATTTAAAAAAAGATCGTTCGAGAAATTGAAAATATTTCTGCTGGATGTTGATTGTAGATTGGAATCGGATGAGGACATTGGATGCTTTTTTATGGGACTATCCGAAGGCTGCTGCTCTCCATTCGAGGCCATCAAACAATTGAACGAGCTGGAGAGATTGTTCGATTTATGCATTCCGCCGTTCGATTCTGAGGGTGGCAGTAAATGTATCGGCGAAAGATTCAATTTCGGATAATGCTTCTGGTGGTCTTGGGATACGCTGGGTTCTATTGTTTTGGGGATGGTTATGGAAATTTTAACCTTATTAGCGGCCGTCTGCGTAGGCGATGTTTTAAGTTTGCCAGTATAAGCCGCTGGTGCGTTGGTAATTGCTGTCTGACAGTACATACTGCAATCGAACCCATTCAGTCGTAATATTGCAGAGTGAACATGATACTGGAAATCGGAGTTAATTGCATTGTGATTGTGAAATTTCATTGTGAACGAAAACAAGGAAAACGGTGTCATAAATTTTAATAAATGAGATCAACATAACATAAAATAATACTAAATTATACGAAAATTTGCATGACAATAACTCTTATTGATTCTTACATCAATTCCATCTGAACTTTTAATGATAACGTCGCTAAAGTAGCCTTCGGATAACGCATCAATAAACGTAAATTCTTTCTCTTGCCCCACGGCTTCATCATCCTTAAGGCGTTTGCATAACAGTGAATACCAATTCTCGCATTCTAGCACCAAGGTATCCGCTGGCATTAATGTATATGTCTGAAAATAGCTAATTTCATAAATTCATCCCAACGAGTTTATTTTCAGACATCCACCTTAAATTCTATGCTATGTCCTGCGAACGCACCAAATATTAACCTGGGGTTGAGCTCATTGACATCAAAAGTTTCACAACTAAAAAGTACTGTAGCAGATTCGCAGCAACTATCACAGTCTTTCGAGTCGGGAAAAGGGTTAATGAGATCATTGTACCACGTTATGTCACCTGTCTCATCCAATCGAAATTTTATCCTGTTGAAAAAAAAGAGAGTCCAAACGTAATAGATTGTCTGTTGCGTTTGATATAAAAATTAACGCTTTATTTAACGCGAATAGATTTACTTTATCTCCAATTGCTATTTCAAAAACAATACACACTCACCCTTCTAAGCCAGACACCTCTTGTTTGCCTTCAAACGAGCAGCTTACGATCTAATTGGAAAGATGAAAATCGTAAAGATTTGTTATAAAGCCTAACGAGCATCTAAAACATACTTCCCAAGTCCCGAAAAATGAATGCTCAACCGCCATTTCAACTGAATTTCATTTAAAACTTGTTAACAGGAGCCAATCCTTGTTCAAATTATCTATTCTATTTCCCTAGAAAATTTTCTCATCGGTTAAATACCAGCAGCCATCATCGTCATGTCCTTTTACGAATAATCCTTTTACCTGTTTCCGCTTTAAGTCCTTTCCTGGGACGTTTTTCACACAAAAAAGGAAAAACTGTCTCACTGGGGACTTGAGGTATCAATTAATCGTTAACTTTTCACATTTTTTCTTGTTTAATCGCACATTTTCGTGGAAACAATTGCAAGGATTGATTCGTTCGTCACAATAAAAGAAAAGAATAACCAAAGTTAGATTTGTAGACTTTACTGTGTAGACTTTCAGGTAAATGTCATATGTCAAATAGCGAGTTGCATGTAATGAAGTTGATGCTGATGTGACATCAGTTGTGTTGCGGTTAAATAACGATTTACGTACGTGACGAATCGCATTGACGTACTTCCTAGTAAGATGAACGAAAGGAGGGTTATAACAGTATGTCAATTTATTTATTTCGCTATGAGGAAAGATAAGCGAGAATTCGTTTTCTGTAATAATCTAAAATAACAGTTTGATGTACTCTGTATTTAAACTATGTTTTTAATTTGCTAAACGGAATGGGTCGTCTTTTGGAATTGAGTCGTCTAAACGGAATTTAGTCGTCTGCGAAGAATTAATCAAACTACCATAATTACAAAAGATTCGAGTTGCTCTATTGCAACTTCTATTTTATTAATATTTGGATTTAATAGCTCATCGTTTTATTTTGAATCTTATTGAATGTATCGTGCGATAGTAACGTTCGTGGTTTGTGTTTTGCTGGAGTAATTTTAAGTTAGCACCAAGAAAATTAAAGAAAAACAGGAGTTGTACTTGATAAAGTTTTTTAATGTTCAATTTTCACCTTTAAACATGGAAATTTAGAATAAGATTCGTGTATATAAGACCACGAGTGTTATTAATCCTATTTTAAATTCCAATTGATTATTTGAATGTCTACAAATAATTTGTGATCATTAACCTGTAACTGAGGTGTAGTCGGTATTGGTCCATCTTAAAAGTTTGGCGTATGATTTTGTGGGAGTTGGTTCTATCACTCACCGTAATATCAAATTTTTTGCGATCATTGAAAACTAATCATTCTTAACAAGTGATTATTGCTTATAGTTCATTTATAATTTTGTCACTCATTAGTTTTTTTTTGAATTTTGTACATTTGGCAAGAATCTATGGCCAAGGATCTGAGTGTTGCCCAGGTATTATAAGGCAATCGTAGGTCGTATTGAATGGTGTTAGTGCTTTGTCGCATAAATGTTTGTCAACATTCTCTATGTTTTGGTCCTTATCGACTCGTGGTATACCACATCCTCCAAAAGATTTCTCTAATTGGTCTATTATGAAACCTCTCAAGTGTTCATTTTCAACTAGCGAACGATGCTATCATATCATGCTTTCATTCAGCTGTTTTGCTGAAAAGGAAACTAATTCTGACATCAAGCCTTTTGGATTTGATGAGAGAGTTTGAAAAGCAGTCTGAAAAATTATCTCTGTTTGTTGTGACTGTGTTCGGTCTATGAAAGTCTATTATCAATTGTAAATGTGACTACTTAGCTTTACTTAGTTTTCACATGATTTGCACGATTTCCATGTGTTCAACGTTCACAGTGAAAATGTTAATAAATATATGATTTCATATGTTGACGATTCTGGCGGAAAACTTTCGATAGAACGAGTTTGAAGCTCTCATAGATTATGGAATTTTGACTGTTATTTAAGAATGAATTAAAAATTAGGGTGAGTTGCGGTGGTACTTGAAGTCCATTAACTTCAACATGTAATTCTGCACACGAGACCTTATCAACCGCCTTTATATGTGTGAGAACGAGGACTGCGACTTGCTGAGACTGAACTTTGTTTAAAAGTTTTGTACCAGCCATGGTACCAAGAGTTTGTAGAGGAGTTTGTGGTTCTTCAGGGTTGATGTTGTTGTTCTGTGCAGTCTTAATAAATGATAAATTTGGTGCGTAGCACACTCTCTGAAATGAAGCCATAACAGACAAAAGATTTACGTGTCTGTAGTTTGGAAATATTATTGTGTCGTTTTATGGCCATGAAATAACAATAATTCTGGTCAACAAAAAAAAACAACTTTTGCAAACTCATGAAAGGAATTCAACTGATTTTAAGAGAACATTAAAAAACTTTCACAGTGGTATTAATTTTATGTCTTAGTTAGTTTGGTTTTTGTGTGGATATCAATAAGAAGACTTACAGCTCAGTTAAAAGTTTACTTATATTAATACATTTATTAATCTTAAAAGTGTAAAGTTGAACTACTTTTTCTTCTATAATCGAGATCTACAGCTTCTCTTCTTAACGTCCAACAATAGTCTGCTAGCATAGCAGGGCTCCACTTTCCCTGATAACGCTGTTCCATGCCTGCTATATCCTGGTGGAAACGCTCACCGTGCTCTTCACTATCGTCTCCCATACATTGAGGTAAAAAATTTAAATGTGAGTCCAGAATATATATTTTGAGGTACGCCAATAACGCGCAAGGCTTCAATCATATCTTTTACAAGTGTTCTATAGTTTTCAGCTCTCACATTTCCGAGAAAATTAGTAAAAAAATGTACCATGGATTTCCAAGCCTTGCTCTCTTCTTTATTCAATTTATTGTTAAAAGTATTGTCGTTTATCAACTTTCGTATTTGAGGCCCTATAAAAATCCCTTCTTTTAATTTTCCCTCTGTCATTTTTGGAAACTTATTTTTAAGATATTGAAAAGCATCACTTTCGCGGTTAAGAGATTTAACAAAGTTTTTCATTATTCCTAATTTTAGATGCAAAGGTGGCACAATAATGCTCTGTTGTTGAACTAATGGTGGATGGAGTATATTTTCTGATCCTGGAGTGAAATTTTTCCTGGCTGGCCAAACTTTTCAGACGTAATGATTTTCTTTATCGCGACTATTCCAAAGACACAAAAAACAACTGTATTTAGTGTAACCTTGTTGCATACCCAAAAGTATAACAATAACTTTAAAATCTGCGCAGATCTTCCAAGAATATTTTTCATACTTTATCTTCTCAAGTACAAGCCTCAAATTTCAGAGTATTTATTACCGTAATGTAATAGTGTAATAGTAAAGTGTGTAATAGTACTGCTTTTAGACTACTTTTAGATGAATCCATGAATAACCTCCAAGATTGTGGGTCGTGGTTAATACCGAACGCTTCAAATAGGGCATCGATGTTATTACAATAAACCAAATCGCCATCAATACTGAAAAACTTCACAAGATCACTGTGGCGGTTTCGAAAAACGATGACTTTTGTGCCTTTTGCTAAGAGTTTCCATTGCTTGAGACGTGAGCCAAGAAGTTCTGCTTGTGCTTTCGATAGATGTATGTCTCTAACTAAGTCGTTTAATTCAGGCTGAGTGATTAAATGGGGTTCAGATGAGTTGGGAAGAACAAAATCCGGATCTGTGGGGTCATGGTTTTCCGTATCATCTTCAGTTTCTTCGTCCAAAGGCGCTGTAGGAATTGGATGGTGTTCGTCGTGGTGTTGAGGTCTTTGAGCTGACCTGGTTTCAATATAATGATATTTCCTTTTTTTTATGAGTGTTGAGCCCTGCAGTTCTATTCACACAAAAATAACAATCTTCAAGATGATTTTTCTGTTCTTTCCATAGCATTGGTGTCGCAAAAGATAAACTTGATCGACGGCCAGACAGCCAATCCCTCAAATTTTTACCACAACTCGAACATACCACGTGCGGAACCCACGGTTTATCTTGATTTCTAACTGCGTGGCAAAAGTATAGTTCGTATGCCCGACAAATTCACGGAGTGAATTTTTCATTTTTCTCTTTTGTAGAAAAATTACCGCACACGTAACAAAAATTATTTGGATTACTCATACAACTGCGAGGCATTATAATGATAAAATACTTAGATATAAATCGATTTGAATAAAAACAAATGCGCAGAACTCAATGTAAAAGCTAAAAACTCACTTAATGTAAAATACACTATTCAAACTATTTGTTAGCTACAGATTTAACACTCTACACGTTCAGTAGATTCAGATTTAATACTGTTCACAAGTTTGTTTCTGTATATCATACTCGTTAGATATCAGCCATTGAACAAAACAAAACACGTTCGTGGATATGCGCGGCGTTAACACTCCATACATGTTACAACAAGCACACCATGAGCATAACTCAGAAGATTTTTTACTATTTTACGTTGTTAGACTTTCAAGCTTTGGTACATATTCGCAAAATTTTTGGGTTTAATGGCTACTAAAATTTGCAGTATATTGCCCGGTAAAACATGTTACCATTGTATTGTATATCAATGGAAGAATCGAAGTTATATCATGCTGGTTTTCTTTTTTTACGTGAATTACCAATATTCTTTCCATTTTCAGTTTGTTCAACTCCTGAACGTGTTACTAACACGCGAGTTAATTCGCGTTGTTTAAACATAGCTAATTATGCACATTTGAGATCATTCGAGCGGGATCGAATTTTATGATGCTGTTATATTCGCACTTGAATAAGATCATAATTCAATGCATATTAGATTATTATTTTTAAATACCTTGAAAATTGACCCAAAGATGAGGTTCTTTGATTTGAAGTCTTGGAATTTCAGCTCCCAGTCGCCTTATGACGAACACAGGTCGACCAATCTCGAGTTTTAGTCATGCAGTGTTACCTGCATAAGATAGAAAAGTGACATTCCCTGATTGCTTGTTTTGCCCGTAACTTCCTCGCATGCGGGAGACGGTCCAGTTTCCGTTTGCACCTCTCCGTCATAAGCCGTGCCATAGAAGTATAAGATATAGAGAGGCCCTATCCGTGTACATGAGCATCCGAAGTTTTAGACTTATCTTTTTTCACCTCACCAGCTGTTCAAATGTTCGGCTCCACTCATTCCTGCTATTGGTGTTTTTGTGTAAAAGTTTTTCCTGCAATTGGAAGCACATTTACTTACAATCATAGGAAAAAATACGAAAACAACATTCATAAATCACTAATAACAACTGAAAAATGCACAACTTTTACGCGCTTTGTTGTAGAGTATATATTTGCTTGGAAATTGAAAATTATCCATCAATATTGCTGGCAACAATTTCACATATAAGTTAACTTACCAATTACAGCATATAATTAACAAATCAAAAATATTTTCATTCATAAAATGTAAAAATAATACAATATTTACATTTTCTAAAATCTTCAGTTTCCTTCAACTTTAAATTTGACAGTGGAGTTAACATTATAGTTAAAAAAAACTGTCTGTAAAGGAATGGTCAAACATACCACTTGAATGTTGAAAATATTATCAAATCGGTCGCTGAATCAATCACTTCAATCAGTCAATGTTAGTTCAAAACGCTTTTATTGATTTCGGACAGAAATGAGAGCGTAGTGCTTCTCTATGAGCTGTGCTCTCTCAAAAAATAAGGGAAAAGATGAATGTATAATGCCAATTGGAACTGTGTGTCATATTACGTGTGGGCGGTTATCTCTAATGAAAAAGGGAATCAAGGATCGCTGGTTGGTGTAGAAGGTAGGGGTTCCCTCTAACAGCAGTTTCTCTTGCTTCCACACATCCCTGTTGAAATGGGGATTTCCTGAACCTGAAGGCGAGACGAAAGAGACTTAGTCCGAATTAATGTGGCAGCCAGTTCCAGGCTTGGTTATCAGTTTGGCAGGTGAAGTGTTTAGTCGGTAGTCCATTTGCCATTGAGTGATCGACAAGCATCGTTTAAATAGCCTTCACCTCCCAACAAACAGAGCTTGCAACTTAGATAGAAATACTTATATAAATGCAAGAGTTAAACATTTATAAATAGTTTTTCGGAGCAACAATTCAAAAAAATAGTGAAAGATAATAAATGTCTGTGTGTGAGCAAAATTCTTTTCGTTTCTTTGATGTAAATTTCGAAATTACAATAAACATTTTGATTGATTTTGTATTCTTTTAGTTTTCGCTAAACTCTAAAGAGTGTTTTCATGAGTTAAGGAATAAGTGTTTTGCCTTTTTCTCTTCAAATATTTGTGCGGTTATGGGTTAATTTTGTCTTGATTTTACATACATCTTTCTAGAAGTTTGCTAGCTGATTGTAGGCTTGTCGTATGGAATCCACCTGAGCGAAAGAATCCTCCCGAGATCGCAGTTCTAACGTATTTACAAAATTTTGGTTTAACAATGTTAAACAATATTGTATCAGGGACATGAAACTGTGTTCGTTTTTACTAAGCGATACGATTTGCAGACGCGTTTTATACTATAGGCAAGAACCTCGAGGCTCTCCCTTAGTTAATATCGTAATCGTTTGTGAGTAGGACAGATTTTCTTATTATTCAAGGATCTCTTGTTTCCAGAATGCTCTCTGTTCTTGGTTCCACATCCTCATTAGATATTTAATTTACTTTACTTTTTTTATTTATTAATTTTTGAGCTACGAGTTCAATGTCGCTGATGTTTTCAGGTGATCGGGTTACATTTTCTGTAGTCACTGTGACGCGTTGGGCGGAAAAGCACTTCGCGTCACCACAAAAATTTGTAAGAATAAATAAATAAAGTTCTCGCGACTTACCAGATCCAGTTATCGAAATGGTGGCTTCTTTCCATGTGTCGACGGTATATGAGAAGAGGAGATGGATTTACTATCGACGATACCCTCAGGGTAGTTATTAATCTGTTCTTATACCGCCTTAGACGAAGAGGAAAACGCTGAGTGATGATGTGAAGCACCTGGCTTCGCCACTGTCGATTGTCGTCGTAGGATTGAACGGCGGATACGATGTTGAATATTTTTTGAATTTAATAAAACTGACAAGAGTCACACGAACGTCCTCACGGATGACAATGTAATGTTATTTTTCAAAAGCACGAGGAGAGCAAACCAGCCCACTACAAAAGTTTGACATCGAAAAGCTCCAAACGGAGTCAATTGCTAAAGATTTTCATGACTCCCTCGAAAACAAACTAGCGCCTATACTCCAAGATATGTCTGAAAAGACAAGTAACGAGCTATGGATGGAGGTGAAAGGAGCAATTAAAAGCACAGCAGAACAGTCGATTGGGTATATAGCCCGGCACAGAAGAAATGACTGGTTTGATGATGAATGCCAGAATGCGTTAGAAAAGAAAAATCAGGCGTATAAAAAATATGTTAACAGAAATATCAGTACGAAGAGGGAAACTTACGAGAATCTCCGACGAGTAGCCGATAAGATTATTAGAAATAAGAAAAGAAAATAATTTGATGACCAACTAAGGTCAATAGATGCAAATTTAGCGAGCAATAGATCGAGAAACGCTTACAAAGTAGTGAAAAGCTTAAGACGAGGATATCAGCCCAAGACATTACTCTGTAAAGATGAAAGCGGTAACATCATTGCTGACGACGATAGGATCAAGGAAAGATGGGCTGCCTATTTCATGGAGCTCCTTAATCCTACACACGGTTCAAGAACAGCAGAGTCGTCAAACATCTCCGAACCGTCCCCTTTGGCCCCTCCAACTCTGGAAGAAGTCAAGTATGCCATCAAAAGCCAGAAAAACAGTAAAGCGCCGGGCATTGATGAAATCCCAGCAGAACTGATAAAGAACGGCGGTGTTGCGGCACAGAAAGTCATCCACAAGCTGATCCAACACGTCTGGGATCAAGAGCAGATGCCGTAAGAGTGGTGTCAATCCATCATCATCCCTATCCACAAAAAAGGAGACAAACTACAGTGCGAAAATTACAGAGGTATATCACTACTCTGTACATCTTACAAAATCCTCACAAAAATACTTGAAGGTAGATTAACACCATATGCTGAAAAAATAATTGGGGAGTATCAAGGTGGTTTTAGAGCTGGACGATCAACTACTGACCAACTGTTTACAGTTAGGCAGATCCTTGAAAAGTGCTGGGAATTTAACATCGACGTTCACAAAATCTTCGTGGACTTTAAGCAAGCATACGACAGTATTGATCGAGAAGTACTGTACCAAATAATGCTTCAGCTTGGAATCCCAGCGAAGCTAGTCCGCCTGACAAGAATGACAATGGCATCAACAACAGCACAAGTCAGAATCAATAACCAGCTGACTAATGCCTTTGAGACAAAGGTAGGTTTGAAGCAGGGCGATGGACTGGCTCCACTGCGATTCAACCTAGCTCTAGAATACGTCATACGGAAACTACCTGTGGATACGAAAGGAACACTACTCTACAAATCGAGCCAACTTGTAGCCTATGCGGATGACATCAATATCCTGTGAAGATCCTTTTCATCTGCCAAGGAACTCCTGCTCAAACTAGACCAAGAAGCGAAGCAGGTGGGGCTGCAAATCAACGAGTCCAAAACAAAAGTTATGATACAAACCAGGAGAAAGACCCCCAACCGGCAAAACATAACACTCAACGAATTCAACCTGGAAAATGTGGACGAATTTACATATCTTGGCTCCAAGCTAGTGAAGGATGGTAATGAAACGGCGGAAATAAAGCGTAGAATTCAGCTCGCATATAAAGCGTTCTACTCAGTTTTGGGTATTCTGAAGGCCAGCTTCATACATAGGAAAACAAAGCTGCAAGTATACAAATCTGTGGTAAGACCTGTGTTGTGCTATGGATGTGAGACATGGACCCTCACTCAAGCTTCCGCAAACATACTAAACGTTTTCGAAAGGAGGGTCCTAAGACGAATCGTGGGAGCAATGCAGGAAGGAGGACAATGGCGAATTAGGTACAACCATGAGTTGTACGAACTCTTCGACGAGCCAGAAGTCTCCACTGTGATGAAACTGCAGAAGCTACAATGGGCTGGCCATGTGCAGCGAATGAATGAAGGTCGGATACCTAGAAAGGTATTTGTCGGAAAAACTGAGGGACGCAGGCCAGTGGGAAAGCCAAGAAAGCGCTGGTCCGACTCTGTAGACGAAGATAGCAGCACGCTACTCGGATCCCGAAATTGGAGGACGCGGTCGATGGACCGAGACAACTGGAGGCGACACCTACGGGAAGCCAAGGCCCGAAATGGGCTGTAGCGCTACAACGACGACGACGACGAGGAGAGCAGATCGACAGATAAAAACGGAAGTGACCGAATAGAATCAGAAAACACACGAAAACAGGGCTCGTTCGATAAAGGGCTCGTTCGAAAAAGGGCTCGTTCGAAAAAGGGCGCGTTCAATAAAAAGGTCGCGCCTGAACACACTGCATATTGCATCCGTTTCCGATTCGGCTTGGTCTTTGTAGGTAAAAGACATTCATGTCAACTAATTTCGGTTAAGAAAATATCTGTTTAGGGTCTGATGAAAATTCGGCGAAGAGGTCGAAACAAATGTTTTTAGAACCACGTGGATATCCTTTGTTAAATACAAAACCGTTTCTTAAGCCACAATGTATTGGATCATTAGGGATACGCAGCTTTTGTCAATTTGAAGTATTAAATCTGTGGAACTTACAGTAGCCTCTAGGAGATGGCTGAATTTACGTCTCCTGGTATTAAAATAAGATCTTTTCAATTGTAGGAGGTGCTGGGATTTTTAATGATGATCTGATAGTTATAAATCGTAGAAACATGTTTGCGCGTTGCTTGCAGGACCTTCCAGCATTTAATGTTTATGTGTAACAATAGCGTGAAGTGTCCCATTTCTACTCATGGCTTAAGGCATAATGTATGAGTATGCCTTTAGCTTTAGTATGTTGTACTTCTATTGTGAGTGTAGATAGAAGCGCGAAAACAGTTTCCGCGTCTTACAAAATTTTCCTGAATATGGATAGTGTGGTATTTGTGATTAGATATGAATTATACACACTTGCGTCTAACGTGACTATGGTTATGTAGATGATATTTATAATTAATCATTCGTCTGATCTGTATCTACAATGTTCTACAAGGCGCAAGGCTACAAGGCCCTTTCTCATTTGTATCCTGCATCACAGACTGAAATAGCAAAAAATTGTACCGCATATTGCAAGGCGTTGGTTTAATTTTGGGTGTTTTCACATTTTACCATGCTCCTTTTTAGACAGACTGGATTCAAAAGATGTTAAGGATATAACCTTGAAAAATAACATTATTTATGTTATTTATACGGACAGTTAGTAACAAAAGTGAGCAATATTTGTAAAAAAAATATAAATACTTGTGTAATTAAAGAAGTAAATTAACTTAATTTATTTTATTAGTACATTTGAAGCACCAATAGCGCAATACGGAATCCTACAAGTTCTATATGGCTACTACGAATATTTATCTATCTTATCATTGCACCAACATTAAAAATCCTGGAAAGCATTAGATTCAATGGCACCACTATCTACGGAATGATTATAAATAGCTCCAAGTGGAATGTTGTCCTTGCGAAGTAGTTCCAACGGAGAAATCTGCGGAAAAAATAAAGAAATTTTTAAAACTGACTTAGATATTCATTCGTGTTTTACTTCTTTCAATGTATCAATTTTTATTTCAAAATCTTTGAACATTGCGATCTTCTGCAAGCCTAACACGGATTTAAGTCGAAACCTTGGATTTGCTTCAAGGAGTCTCATAAGCAGATCTTTCCCTGGTCTTGGAATTGTTTCAACTTCTTGTGGTAGAAGTTGCTTCGCAGAATTTTTATGGCTACCTTCAGGTTTGACTTCGTCACTTTTATCGAATGTTAGGATTTTGGTATTTGGGTACTGCAAAAAAATAAAAATTAAATAAATATTTTAAAATAATCATTTACTTTGAATTTTTTTTTGCATAAAACAATAAATTATTTACTAATACATCTTTCCTAATGCATTTTATCCGAATAAATATGTATGAAAACTGTTCACAAAATGATCAAATTGTGTGACATATCTTCAATGTCTGGTGAATCTTAGTGACGCTAAATTGACACAAATCAGCTGATGAGAACGCTTTCTCGGATATTAAGTATTTTCATTCGTTAGTTAGTTATTTTTTTTCCTTCTCCTTTTCAGGATTTATTGGTCATTCCTAGAATAGCATTGACCAGCGATTCTCGGTCAAGGCCTCTATTGGGCTAGTGATTTGATTTTTGGTCTCTGTTGGACCTAGTGCTTTAGGTAAGACTTGCTCATTGTTATTTGTTAGTTAGTTATGAGATTCATGGCGAAGTATATGTAATTCTTTCCGTAAGTCGATCTCCATAAAGAATAATCTAAATAGCTTGATGTGAAATGTTGACTTAAAAATGGAAAGTACCAGGTTTATGCCATTATTTTTTGTTTTTAATGAGAGATAACGTCTGTGAAAAGTGGGGAACGTTTTAATTTGACACATGTGCCATTTCAATCGTCTGACATTTAGCTACACAAAGACAAGGTGAGTCCGCCAGAACTAGAGTGTTTGTTTTATCGTGTTGATCAATCATATCGAATTTTGTGTCTGAAGAAGGGCATTTGCGGCAAACATTGATTTTCTTGTTTAACTAAAAGAAATATGTTTTTGAAAGTCACCGTTTGCTGTTAAAAACATATGGTGGATATGTTCTATCAATTAGGATATCTGTGACATGATTTGGACGATTCAAAAGTGATAATTTCAACGTGAAAGACCGTGAGCGCTGTGGTCGACCACACAATTGCAAAGAAAATGTATTGCAGGAGTAATTGGATGGTGACCCAACTCAAACTCAACGGCAATTAGTAGAAGCATTCAATGTGTCACAGGAAACGATCAGTAGACGTTAACAAGCAATGGGAAAGATCAATAAACTCGGTAAATGGGTTCAACACGGTTTGTGTAAGTCACTTGTGAAAATTAGCTTCGGCGCCACTAAAGGAGATCATTTTTGCATCAAATTGTGACGAATGAGGATAAATGGATTTATTCTGAAAATACCAAGCGGAAAAAATCGTGGATTTCATCTGGCGAAAACGGTCCTTCAACATCAAGACGCTACGTTATCGCTTCGTATACCATGTCTTTGATGGGACCAGAATAGTATTGTGCATGATGAACTCTTGAAGCCTTGCGAAACCGTTAATACACAACACTATCGTTAAAAAATGATAAATTTTAATCGCGCATTGATCGTGGTTCCCCAGACTTGGCGTCATCTGACTATTTTCTTTTCGCATCAGTGAGATACGCTCTCGTAGATCAGCAGATTCAGAGGAAGCTAGAAAGTTGCTCGACGAATGGTTCGCTGCAAAAGACAAGCAGTTTTTCTGGCGTGGTATTCATAATATTGGAATTTTGTATACTTATTTATTACATAAATGACCAGGTTTCACTGGGAGCTTCTTATTCTACATAATAATTAGTTTTACAATAACAAATATGCCCATTTTTTAAATGGAAATCTGTGTTTTCACTTTTAAATGTAACGAAAAGTTTGAAAATCAAAAATTAAAAAAAAAAATACTTCCAGGAATATCATAGGAAAGCGATGTTCTAATGGTGCGCCACTGGTCTCAAGAGTCTTTAATTACAGGCTCATCGTTTGCACAAACGGGTAGATTTCCTTTTGTTCAGGTTGGAAAAAACTGTAATTTTTTTTTTGAGGTAGTTTTATGATTTGGTCTCGTGCTTTTTTGTCGTGTGTTGCGTATGGTATTTCTTTTGATTTTTGTGAAGTAGATTTCGCGGCTCGAAGATTATTTTCGAATGAGTGCTTGTTTGTTCGTTTATGATTTGTCCGTGAAATGTTTATTTTTTTGTATATTTCTATGTTTTCTAGTGCTTCTAGTGCAACATCGTCCTTTATGTTGTACATGTGATCTCCGCACTGTTTTCTTAACGCGAGTTGGTATACATTTGTTGTTAATCATGTGGTTGTTGTTGCGTGCGGTTTCCGTAACCTTTTGTTGTAGTTCCTTATGTGCTCGCGAAATCTTGTTCTTATTTTACGTCCTGATTGGCCGATGTGGCTATGTTGGCGTTCGTTTTGGTGTTGCCGCAGGCCAAAATTAACTCTGGCTGAAGATGGCTGTATGCAGCCGAAACGCGTCCTCGAGACCCTCGAAGCAAGGCCCGGCGGACCCAAGCTACCCAGGACTATGTTGGCATTCACAGTTTAGTGCATATACATCCGGTTTGTCCAACTAGTCCTCTCGTGTACGTTAATGTTGTAATCAAAGCTATCTCGTCACTTTTTTCTTCTTTTCTTTTTGGGTGTTCAGAACTTCCATCTTATCATGTTCACCAGGTCAGGTATTTATTCATTTCTGCTATCATGTATATCGTGTTTACTTCCTTGCTGTAGGCTTCGTCTGTTTATTGCTGCGTTTTCATGCTGTTGGGGATAGTTGGAGGATTTCTGTATTATTGTGTCTGTGGTTGTGGGTTTTCTATATAACTCGTATTCGAATTTGTGTGATGTTTTGCTGTTCTTGATTCTTATGTGAAGTTAATTTATTTGCCCCTTTTTTTCTTTCTCCATTGCAAATTATACATTTTTGTGTTTGTGTTTGTTGAAATATTCCGGAATCCACATATCCTGCTTATCGTCCACATATCCTGCTTATAAAATATAAAATATCTATTAAATATCACTACCAAGCTATATGTAAGTTTCTCTATGTATTGTTGTTTGAGGTTTTGTAGAAATATTCCCATAAGAATGGCCGATGTTGGACTTCCCATTTCTTGTCCGTTTGTTTGTTTTTAGATATATTGGGTTGTGTAATAAGTTCCTGCGTTTTTTTTTCAACTCTATTTTTTTTTGTGAATGTATGTTTTGTTTCGTAAAGTGAATATATGCATTCGAAAGCTCTCTTTCCGCTCTACAAAAGCCTGTGCTTCAATTTTTTAAATCTGTTATTTTAAACAAACTTTCAGGCTCTTAGAATGGATAATCCCGGGGGGCAAAAAAGTTCATTTTCGATATTTGCTTTACTTTGTCTTTCGTTGTGGTCAAAAAGCGAAGGAAGCTGTCAGGGACATCTGCGACATGTACGGGACAGATGCTATAGCTGCTAGAACTGCTCAAGACTGGTACAAAAAGTTCAAAAGCGAGCATTTTGACCTGGACGACACGACTCGCTCCGGCCGACCTTTCGAGTTCGACTAAGACCATCTCAAGGCGCTTTTGAATGATGATGCTCGCCAAACGACACGAGAATTGGCCGAAAAGATGGACTGTAGCTTCAAGACCATCGCCAACCACCTTCACTCCATGGGATTTAAGCAAAAGCTGGGAGCTTGGGTTCCGCACAATTTGGGTGACCTCAACAAGCAAAATCGTCGGGAAAAGGTAGCTCAAAACCTTTCCTGACATTGAGCAACTCGCGGCCACAAGCAAAGATTTTTGTACCGAATCATCACTGGGGATGAGAAGTGGTGCCTTTACGTTAACATCAAGCAAAGAAAGGAGTGGAAGGCACCAGGAAAGACACCAAAGCCCAGAATTAAGCAAGATATTCATGCCCAGAAGACAATGATTTGTGTCTGGTGGGACTACGAAAGCGTGATTTACTGGGAGATGCTGGAGAAGAACAAGACTGTCAACAAGGAACGCAGTCTCACCCAGATTCATTGTGTCAATGAAGCAATTCAGCAAAAAAGAGAAGATCGGCGCCGTCAAGCCATCCTTCTTCACGACAATGCGCCCCAATGCAAATATTGTTCCGGTGGCCTTTAACGATCTTCAATGGGAAGTTCTACCGCATCCGCCGTACTCTCCGAACCTTGCACCGACTGATTATCATCTATTCCGATCGATGTCGAACCAAATGAGGAGCGAAATCTTCGACAGCGAAAACGACCTCAAAACTTGGATCACCCACTTCTTTGAGACCCGGACCGTTGATTTTTGGCGAAATAGAATCAATCAATTGGTTGAGAGCAGGTCGTCAACAATGACGGGGACTATATTATTGAGTTATTTGTTATGTTACTAGTTTTTTTCAATGAATTTTGCTGGTAAAAAAATGCGGGAACTTATTACACAACCCAATCCTCTCACGGTTATCCGCCTTGACGTGGCGAGGGGGCCCACTAACTCCAATGAACCCAGCGGCTACACTGCAGGAGACCTTAGGATCCAACCACACAGGTAGGCAAAGGGCGAGAAGTGAAGCGAAGAGGTAACCAAATTTAAAAAATATGGAAGTACAAGCAGAAGAAGTACCCTCAGTACCCGGCATACGAGGGGGAGAAATGTCTGGGGACCGGATAACTGGCGTGACGGCACCAAGCACTAGTTGCCCAGAGCTATTGGGCCAGAAATGTACGCTGAGGGAGCAGGGCGTGCATTTGACTGCAACAAAATAAGCGCAATGGCATCTACCGCAGCCACTGCGAAGACGGGAGCATCAGCCAGAACGCTAAGAAGAAAGATGTCAACACTCTAAGGGACAAAAACGGACGACTGAGTTTTGGCTTCACCCAGGTGACTGCCAAAGCAAAGGCGATCGAACCCTTGAAGCAAAAGCGAAAAATCAATGCGGGTGACCCCAAAAAATCTGCACCACAGCAGGACGGCAACAGCCAACTTGCTTAAACATCTAGCAGATGGGAACACCGACATAGCACTGATACAAGAGCCTTACCAACTGGAATGGAAAGGTACTTGGAATTAGTGCAAAACAATTTAAAATCTTTGCCACAAGCGGGGTCAATAAAATCCGTAGCTGCATTATATGTCGGAAGGAAATTAATTTAATTTTTCTACCGCAGTTCAGCAATATGGACCTTACATCAGTGATTGACGTCAATCTGATCACAACAGAGGCATTGGAGGACCTGCACGTCTGGAGAGTATGTGACTCACCTAGCCTGTCGGACCACCAATGGATCACCTTTCAAGTGAGAAGAGCCGCGAAGACCCCATTAGTCTACTGCAATCCTAGAAAAGCGGATTGGGACGGCTACACCAATGCTACTAAAAGATATATAGGTTCACACCAGGCGAATCCATTGAGAAGTCGAAAGGATATCGACAATGAGGTGAGATACATCACAAGTATACTGGTTGATAGTTTCAGTGAAATGTGTCCAACCGCTACCGTCAAACAAAAAAAGATAAGTTGGTGGAACTGGTGGAAAGAACTGGAAGAGATCAGGAAAAATACTCAAAGACTATTCATAATAGCTCGCCTCACAAACCGAGATACGGATTGAGAGGACTATAAGCGAAATCTGAAAATTTTTAAAACAGCTGTAAGAAGAGAGAAAAAGAATTCCTGGAATCTTTTTTGCAGCAATATCGAGGGAGGAAACGAGACATCTAGACTAAGCAGGGCTCTGAAAAGAGAACCACATGTGGACACGATGCTCCAAAAGGAGGACGGATCGTGGACAACAAATAGCATAGAACGTCTCAAGCTCCTACTAAACCAACACTTTCCGGGCTCAACGGATGAGGAGACAGAACAAGGTGACTCCTTACCGTGCCCCCCTTAAAAGAAATAGTAAGCGAAGAAAAGGTCCTTTGGGCCATTAATACCTTCGAACCTTACAAATCACCTGGAACCGACAAAGTGTATCCAATCATGCTTATGAAAGCGGATATCACAATAATACGGATTTTGGTGAAAATATATAGAACCTCCATATTCAAAGGCTATATTCCTTTGGACTGGAGAGAAGCTAAAGTACTTTTTATAACCATGCCGGCAAAAGCCAGCCATTACAAAGCAACGGATTACCGACCTATCAGCTTAACGTCTTTCATGCTGAAAACCCTGGAACGCCTGGTGAATGGGTACATAAAAAGCACCGTGAACATAACGAAAATTTGTCCCAATTAACATGCATACCTCCCAGGGCGCTCAACAGAGACGGCACTACACGAAGTCGTAAGCAGAATAGAGAGGAACCTTGCCATCAAGGACTACACTTTGTCGGCCTTCATTTATATCGAGGGAGCCTTCAATAATGTAAAAACTGAGAGCATAGTAGCAGCCATTCAAAGATATGCAATAGACCCATATCTAACTAAATGGATGACGGAACTACTAGCTAAAAGGAAGATTACAGCCGAAGAAAACGGCGTAACCTTGAATAAATGGACTAAAAGGGGTACATCAGAAGGCGGCATAGTATCATCACTTGCCTGGATACTCAAAGTTAAACAAATAGTGGAAGAACTCAACGGGAAGGGTTTCAAAACGATGGCGTATGCTGACGATATCGTTATACTGATAAGTGGAAAGTTCCCGGAAACCATGTCGGAATTGATGCAGACCGCACTCTCATATTTTTTTGAGTGGGCGAAGGTAAACGGACTGCGCATCAATGCCGACAAAACGGAGCTTATGCTTTACCCAAAGCGCCGTAAACCGGAGACATTTTCACCCCCGACTATTGCCGACAAACGTATAAGTTTAGTAAACAAGGCGAAATACTTAGGAGTAAGCTTGGATAGTAAACTAACTTGGACTCCACACATAGGTGCAGTCAGACGGAGAGCTACAGCGGCGCTCTTCACAATGAAAAGACTAGTGGGGAAAACCTGGGGAATAAAACCCAAAATTGCCCACTGGATCTACACAACAGTAGTGAGGCCTATAACCACCTACGGGGCATTGGTTTGGTGGCAGGCACAACAAAAGAAAACCATTACAAAAGAGCTAGAGAAGATCCAGCGAATGGCCTGTCTTGGCATTACAGGTGCCATGAGGACTACGCCATTTGCTGCAATGGAGCCTAATCTCATGCCACTCGACAAATTCATCTTCAGAGAGGCATCACTTGCGAGCATCAGATTAAAATCCATATATGGGTTATCTAACCACACTCAAACGGGGCACGTATGCATTTTGAAAAAAAATGGAGAGAATGCCCCCGTCAAGTAAAAGAGAGCTGGATAGAATTCAACCAATATTGGACACAACAATTCCATACAAAATCAACATTCCGACCAGAGAAGCGTGGAAAACGGTGGATTTCACATCTGGAAGTGAGATCATGATCTACACCGATGGTTCCAAAACGAACGAGGGAAGCGGCGCTCAGATCTTTTTCCCAGATCACCTGCAACTCAACCGAAGTTATAAACTGGAGAGACATACCACAGTTTTCCAGTCAGAAGTGTTTGCAATAAAAGCGGCTATAGAAGCGGCAACAAACAACCTTAATGGAAGTATACAAATACTCTCGGACAGTAAGTCGGCACTGCAGGCGCTTGCCTCTAACCGCGTAGTTTCACAACTGGTGCAGGATTGTAGGCATGCTCTCAAAACCGCAACAACCCGAGTAAATGTAAAACTGACATGGGTCCCTGGACACAGCGGTGTAGAGGGAAACGAAAGAGCGGATGAGCTAGCGAGAGCTGGATCAGCCGACCAAAATGCCACTAGAATAGACACAATTAAATTGCCACTAGCAACGGTAAAAAGGGAACTAGACGAAATCCTCTGGAACGGCTTGGAATGACAGGAACGACTGCAGGATAAGCCAAGCTCTTTGGCCTCACCCTAATCAAGTGAAGACAAAACAACTCCTAGGGAAAAACCGAAAAGGCGTTAGGACATTGGTGGCAGTATTAACGGGCCATAATCTTCTACGTCAACATGCCAAAAGAATAGGAATTCGAACGGATGACACCTCCTAGATTTCCCGAGTCTGGCCAACAAACGCCTTATTTGGCTGAGGTGTACTGGCGTAACAGAATTGGAACACTTGGCGGCCACAGAACTTGGGGAACTCCTTGGCTTCTGTAGGACAACAGGATGGACCATCTGTAAATAATAGTACTACACATGGGGAGCTAAGGGCCGATTTCTGGCCTATGCTAAATTCCAACAAGTGGACCCCAGTACAATAATAACAATAATAATATTACACAACCAAATAGTTGTTGAAGCGGAAGTAGTTTTATTGAAACGGTGTTATGAGGATGTTTGTGGGCTGTTAGTCTTTATCCTTCTTTTTATTAAGTAGTCGAAGAAAGTGACGGGGAACGACGGAATGTTCTAGGACTAAAAATAATTTCATTCCCATCTAAGGAAGACAACTCAGTGAGGAAATGTTGTTCATAAATAAATTAATATAAATTCAATAAATTTGTAATACCTTTTCGGCGAATTAACGTTAGACTCTCCTCCCTTTAAACTCCCATTTAGGTAGAATAAATTTGGAAAGCATATAGAATTATTATGTAAGTAAAAATTCGCTTCTTTCATCAACCAAGAAAGGACTTCAAAACTAATAAGCCATTAATGGCCTTAATAAAACCTCATTCAATGTCATGTGGCCATAATTTTATCCCATGTAACACGTTTGATTGACATCAACCGCGATATATGCGAAGCAAAATCGAAACGGCAGATCCTCCAAGCATTGCATTGTAGGATGAATATTATTTGTAAACAATCAACATAAATATCAAAGAACAGTATAAGTTTGTATATTTGTAACTCTTCTTGTTCTTCGTCTTCTTCACTGGCCACTTTTAACACGGTTGGGGACTTGGAGTCGGTCAAGCGAATCGCATAAGAACACTTTCTTCAGCGGGAACGCATCCGCAGAGAGGAGCATGTCGGCATCAGGTCGGACATCATCCGTTGTCCAGGTTTATATTGAACTATCCAGAAGATGCTTCCTTGAAGTCACTGACCTGTGCGTAAGATTGGCTTCACTTCTTGACTTCGAGGTGATACCATCTTGCCTGGTTCTGTGGTTCTCGACTCATGTGTAACTTCGAGTTAGTACTGTCGAGTTGATATCTAGAACCTGTTGTCGAGAGAAATCCCTAAGATTGAATGTTTCTTCAGTGCAATGATACAGATTGGAAAAAATAAAGCGTAGAAGTGTATCTCGAATAAATATTAAAGTTATACATTTTTAACCAATATTATACATGTGAATCGTATACTGAAGCATCAGCGCTGCCAAGAGTAAGTTACGAAGGGTTGCGAAGAAGTATTGAGTTTGTGCACAAGTTAAGCCGCCAAAGGGGATGATTGTTACTATAAATAAATATTGGAATAACGAAACATAAACTGAGATACACACGAGACCTTTGTTTGTTTGTCACATGCTTAACTTTGCCATTAAGCATGGACTGCATCAGTTCCCGCAACACGAAATAAAGAGGACTTAAACAAAATTATTTACAATATTTGAAATAAGGATTAGCGCCCATTGACGGTTATTTTTGAAATCAGTAAAATACAGAATACAAAGCAAATATTTTAATGTATTTTTATCGACTTTAACAACAATGTCTGTCTAGATGAAGCTGATCTTACACTTCAAGAACTTCCAAGAATACTTTAATGCTCACCATATTCTACTTAATAGGATATACACAAACTAAACTAAATAAGATATAAGCAAATGGTGTTAAGCAATGCTAAGAAGTTTGTTAAGAAAAGTGTCAATGGTACTGTAAACTCACGAGTTTTATGATAAATCGAGGACAGTAGATTATATCATTATCAGTAATAACATGAATTGTACTTCCAAGATTTAACATTTGCTGTTTATGGACTAATTTCAATCCAAAAAAAATTCAATTTCAAATAAAATAAGAAATGGTTAAACATTTCGTCCTGATTTTCACCATGATTTGATTTTGTTTTTTTTTCCTAAAACAAATAAATTATTTGATTAAGATAGCAAACTTGAATAATGTTCTTCACCACAACAGGGACTTTGTCCATCCACCACATAAATAATTTTACGCAATGAACTTGGTATGTATCCTTACAAGATTCAACTGCGTCGTGAATGAAACCCTAATGACCATTATTTGTGACATATTTCAACAGTATGGGCACACAATCAAGTTGAAATTTATTAAAATTTTACTGAAAAAATTTGTTCAGCGATGAAGCTGAAAAGGATGTGCCAAAAAAGAAAAAATTACCGTATTCTACCTTTATCAGAAATTTCCCCGAATTCATTCAGGAAATTAAAAATACAAGATTATATATCAAAATCGATAATGTTCCCTTCAAAGTCCTTCCCTTCGACTGCAACGCACTTAGGCCAGTGCTTCATCCAATCCTCGAAACATTTCTTATATTCGGTTTACGGTATGGCCATCAGAGCCATGTTCAATTTATCCATGATCTCATCTCGGGTGATGAAATGCGTTCCACGGAGCGGTTTCTTGAGTCTACCGAATAGGAAAAAGTCGCAGAAAGCCAAAAATGGAGAATTCGTTTCGTTCTTAGCCAAATCTTCACGGATAACGATAGCTTTGTGCGACGGTGCGTTATCGTGCGGCATGGTCCACGAATTGTTTGCCCACAAATCCTGTCTTTTGTGGCGATTTGCTCCACGCAAACGTCTAACAACGCCCAAATAATACTCCTTGTTGACGGTCCAGCCTTATGAAAGGAATTAATAAATCAAAACACCCTTGTAATCCATGAAAAGCATCTCTTTCTTTTTCGCTTAAAAACGACGTGGTTTGTTCGGTCGCGCCTCATTCAGTGCACGCCATTCACTCACTTGATGTCTGGATTACGTGTCATACTCATAAATCCAAGCCTAGTCTCCAGTAATGATCCGTTTGATGAATGTTGGGACGGATTCGGCCTTGGAAAACATGTCTTTTGCGACGTCAACGCGGTCCCTTTTTTTTGCATGAAATTCAGGTCTTTTGGCACCAGCTTTGCAGCGACACGTCTGAGGCCGAAATCATTAACCAAAATGTCTTTAACGAATCCAAAAGCAATGTCCAACTTCTCTGCCATCTCTCTAACGGTCGATTTGCGGTCTACGGTCATCCATTCTTTGATTTTGTTGACGTTTTCGTTGGTTTTCAATGTCGATGGCCTGTCACTGCGTTGATCATCGTTCACGGGTTCATGGCCACTTCTGAAACATTTGTGCCACTGATAAACGACTGTTTTCATCAGAGTATCGTAGCGGAAACACTTTTCTTACATTTGCAATGTTGTCACACTATTGAAACGCAAAATTCAATACCAACTCGTTGTTGCAAATGCAATTCCATTTTTAAAATTGTACGAAATCGAAAAAACGCACAATCGCAGCTGCACTCTATACGGCGTCACTTTTACAAACGTCAATGACACATGCGAGCAAACTAAAAAAAGCGAACTCAAATCGGGTGACTGAGAGCGCCACACGGTGGCGATTCCGGGAACTTTTTAATCAAGGTAGTATTTGCTGAGAACGATCCAAGACAATATCATGAAGATGTCATGGAGCTTCAAAATATTGCCTTTGATTGTTCTTGCAGATTGGAATTGACTATGCGGCGTACAAAAGATTGAAGGTAGGGTCAACCGGGTAATACCCGACATCGTTGGAAATTAGAAAACGCATCCACCTACTCCAAACTGGCCGACTACCTGATGCAAAATGACGTCGCGATAACTCCTCTACCCCTTCATAGTCTTAACTTGTTCCCAACTGACTTTTTTCTATTCTCAAAAGTGCAATCCTACTTCAAAGGACATCGTCATAGCCATCCCGCTACAACCTAACTGCCATCAAAGAAGCTTGCCCGGGTACTCATAAGGTCCTACCAGAACCCACAGAGCAGAGAACTCCTGAGTCGTGAAAAAGTCATTTGTTAATTTTATGGTTTTGTAGAAGTATCTAAAACAATTATCTTTTTCCAAACTTTTTCTGGATACTTTTTATGTTCATTCTAATGGAATCACAGGTTCATTTCTTTTCGACATGCGAGTGTTCCTATTATGCTAAATGGAGGAGTTTATCGACCATGATCAATGGGGTTTTGTTTCCGAAGAAACAAAGATTCTTGCTTTTTTCTGTGGTGAAAAGTGCTAGTAGAGTGCATATCGTAGGGTAATAATATACACAATAATCACACCGAAGAAACTCTTGATCTAACAGGATTCAAAAGAAAGTTGTAAAATTATATTTTTACTACTAAGTGATTTCCTCATTTCCTCCTCATTATTTCATATTATCAAGAATAACACTCTCAAATTGCTTGATAAAAAATAACATAATTATAAATTTGCTATCTATTTCTTCGAGGTGCCTTGAAAGTGTTAGTTTATTGTTCCTGGTGGCAAGATGTGAGGCCAAAACAAAGCTCTTTTCCTTTGAAGCACTCAGTAATGTTGGTGGTTAGTTGGAGCGGCTGTTTTTCTGGAATGGGAGGCTTCGTATTCGACCAGATTAAGTTTGGGGGCCAGAATGTCCATATCTTCAATGGGGCTTCAATGAGAGCTGTTATTAGTATTTTCTAATTCCATCACACAAGTAACATTTGAATGTCAACTTTGCCAGGACATCTTTTAATCACGCAACCACACTGGTTAGGCCATTACAACTGACATTGAGAGTAGGTGAACAGAATCCTGAATTAACAACGAATGAAGCTTTACTGTGGATTGTTTCGAGGATCGAAAATTCCTGAACAGATCCGAACTATACTTTAAGCGAGTTCCTTTGTAATCGAATAAGAGAACTAAACCTCTGAGCAAAAAAGGATGATTTTAATTAAAAAATTAATAAGTTAAAACTGATAAACCAATGCTCTACCAAACAACGACTGCACGGGTTATTTTTAGTATTCGATAAAAGGATAAACGATTCCGAGCCCGCACATGATCGAATCTTATTATTTTCTTTGAAACGCCAATTGAGGTATCTGAAATCTCATTGAGTGCTTGGCAAATATTTATGAACTCGGCTAATGGGTCGTTCAGTAGCAGTTAAACCGAAGTCGGTTTTTCGAACAGGAAATAATGATTATGCAAAAGACTACGATCAACCGAATCATTGGTTCAATTTAATAAAAATTGAGTAAAAATTCGATCGAATCCAAAAAAAAAACATTTCCTCCGCGGCTATTTTCCTACTGATACAAGGAAACTTGACTGATAAAGACAGGTTTCGCCAAAGAAGGCCAAGGCTAGATCTAATTGAAGCTAATTTTTCTCAGTGCAAAAAGGTTTTAGTAAAAGCAGCAACACCAACCCAGCAAGCGTGAAGAACGTGCCCATATAGTGAAAGACAAATAAATACTAATTACTAGCGGCTGCAGTCCTTAACCTTCATCTAATCAACGATATTTGGAGTTTGGTAAAAGCCAAAAAGTTAACGCCCCAAGGGATCCATTTTGCCGATCATCAGCTCCGCTGGTTTGATCGCGATAGTGGTCTACTGTCCAGGTCATTCGGTGAACGATCAAAGCTGATCGCAGCTTGCTCCGTTTGCAGCTTCCATGTTTGCAATCCAGCTAGCTCAGCCCAACCAGCCTGCAGTGCGCATTCCCCGCGTTTTTGCTCATTGTTTAACCACTTCAAGATCACTCATGACCACTTTAATTTCTGCATTAATGTGAACTTGCTTTTTGCCTGCGTCCGACGACACGAGTTAATCCATGAGTTTTGCTCACATTTCAAATCGCTGAATTTATTTGTACATCATATCCAACCTACACATATGGTGTAATTGTGGCATGATCGGTCGACCGGCTAATTGCTCTTATAATGACCAAATGGAAGGCGTCAAGACACGTTACCCGCCAGTATGTTACTTACACGCGTTACTCTGCACTCTGCGGCTGATGGGATGGTGGCAGTAACTAATGGCCGACTTTATGAGCTCTCGAGGTGTTGCACCATTTGTTGAGGAGATACTTGAGATTCAAGTTGAAATAACTGATTTACTATATACTCAACGCGATAGCGGGTCTGACCCCAACAATCCGCGACGACGATTGATCAGAAAGTTATTAATTTGTTCTTCTACGAATTAAGGAAGCTCTGACATTTTGAGGCTTGCACCAGATTTCAATTAACCTTTTGAGTTGGGCTTTGCGCCGATTTGATGCAAATGTTTTGACAAGGATGTTAGTCTATTCGATTATTCATTAAGATTAAGAAATATTAAAGATCGTGACAGACAGTTTCCCAATAGTGATCACCTTGATGCTCGCTTCACCCGCTGGTTGAGAATAATAGGCTTTCCGCAGGGTGGACCCTGTTGACACTCGGCTATTCAGATATAGATTGCAATACTGTGACCTTTTGCTAGAAGAGAAGTGAATTCGATGGAGTCTTTCGAAATTGATGTTTCGGATGTCTTTCGTATTGTCAAAAAATTTGAACCCTATTAAGCGAAACAGTTCCAAGAGCACTTTTGCTGGAAGGAAGATATAGAAAGGACGGCAAATTGTCGACCAGCATTCTGATGGGAATTTTTCACTGAATCAAGGAAGACATTACAAAAGAAATGGAGCGGGAATACAAGACCCCAACCAAAAAGCTGAACGTACAAGCCGAGAGAAAACGAAAAAGAGAAAGACATACCATAAAGCACGATCCATGCCGCACTCGTCAACTTCAAAGAATCGTAATCGAAGAACAGGAAGCGAAAATACTGGAAAAAGATTTCAAACAAAACTTCCACAACTACAACCAGAAAAAAGATCGAAGAGACCATTGTGACCAAGGGCACATAGACGTAGACGAGGAGCAGGATCAGGCTAGGTACGGGTGCCAACGAATAATTGAAAAGCAAATCGATTCTTAGAAAGAACAAAACGGAAAAGAAGGAAGTAAAAACATTAAAAAGCCTCTAGGAAGAAACTGAAAACAAACATAAGCACTATTCAATAATAGGAAAGGATATTAGGAAAGATCTCACGGAGAATCAAAGTAGGGCCATAGAAGTTATAAAGAAGGTAACGAAAATAGTGGATCCCAAAATCTGGCATACACCAACGAAAAATCAAACACTGCGGTGAGGCATATAGTTAGTTAGTTCTATTACGTAAACTACTCAAACATTTAGATAAATTACTGAGAGACAACCTCGCACTCCCGAAAATCCGTCATATCTAACAGCGTAGATATGAAAGTTTTATATCCATTAATCGCAGCAATAGAGACAATGAATACATAGCAAGAAGCATTACTCAACAAAATGAAGGATAAACAATTTTCTACGCAGCTCACAAAAATCTTAAAAACAATATTGCATAAAAGTGCTTCAAGTTCAACAATATTTGCCGATGTATGCAAGTTTTTTCCGGTTTTTGGTAATAAAAAAATCGTGATTTTCTAGGGAAAAATTTTCTTTATTCAAAACACTGACATTCCGCCCATTTTCCACGTAATTTATGAATATCATGCCAGAAAAACTGTTTGTCTTTTGCGTCACACTATTCCTCGAGTCGCTTTCTGACTTCCTCGAAATCGCTGATGTGCTGATCTGCGAGCGCATGCCCCATTGATGCGAAGAGTTGATAGTCAGATGGTGCAAAGTCTGAGGAGTACGGCGTCCCATCAAAGCGATTTCACTGTGTCTTTTACTGGTTTTGCTGTGTGCGATGGCGCGTCGTCCTGTAACAAAATCACTTTGCCTTATCTTCTGACCAATTCCGGTCGTTTTTCGGTGTATGCGCTGTTTACATTTATCATTTGTTGACGATAGCGTTGTGTATTAACGGTTTTGCCGGGCTTCAAGAGTTCATAATACATAATACCACTCTGGTCCCACGAGACGCAGAGAATGGCCTTCTTGCCGAAGCCATTTGGCCTTGGTGTTGAAGGACCGGTTTCGCCAGGTGAAAGCCACGATTTTTTGCGCGGGTTTTAAAAATAAATCATTTTTTTAATTCCCGTCACAATTTGATGCAAAAATGATTTCCTTTCGTGGTGCTGTAGCCGAATTTCATAAGTGACTTTCCATTTAATTCCAATCGTGTGGGACCCATTTACAAAGTTTATTGATCTTCCCCATTCCTCGTCAACGTCTGCTGATCGTTTTCTGTGACACATTTAATGCTTCTGCTATTTGCCGTTGGGTTTGAGTTTAATCCCCATCTAATAACTCCTGCAATTCCTCCTCTTCGCATTTTTGTGGTCTACTAGATCGTTCACTGGCTTTCTCATTGAAATTACCACTTTTGAAATTTCAAAATCATGTCTCACATGTCCAAATTGGTGAAGAGTTCCCGCCATAACTTTTTACCAGCAAACATTTACCAGCAAAAATTTACCAGCAAACATTTACCAGCAAACATTCAATAGCATTTTTCTTTCGGTTATACAAGAAAAGCAGTGCTTCTCGCAAATGCTCTTGTTCACGTATAGTTTTGACGGACGAAACTTATGTGTGCTTGTAGCTCAATGTCAGATGATGTAAATGACGTATGTGTCAGATTAATACGCTGCGTAAAGCTTGTGCATACACCTGGTATAGACAAACATGGAGTACGAATAGGGAGGCAAGCATCGGCGACCCTTGTGAATGTCTTCGTTCAAAACCTAAAATATTTGAATTGAATGAATTGTTTACAAATACATGTTTTAAACCTTTGTGACGAATGTTGCAAAGAAGACACTAGTTTTCGAGTAACCTGTGAGCCTATTTTCATCAATTCACCGAGTATTACTGACTTAAAAAGTGGTAGGCTTTACTTTTTAGTTCACCTTATAAATGTTCCATATGATTGTCATTAGAGCTTTGGGGTGGAGCTTGCAAATGGTGCGAGTTAAGGCCCAGATACAATACTGCGTGACGGCGATGCGAGAGCGCGATGCGAGAGCGCGATGCGATTCTCGCTCGTCGTCGCGCAACGCATTCAATTTACATAGCACGCGAGCCGAGGAAGAATAATGTTCATATGACAAATGTCAAATTGGTGACGATTCAAATGAAATTTGATGAACATTGTTTTTATTTTTTTTTAAAATTTGAATTTGAAATTTTCCTGCGTTTGGCAAATAATAGCCTCAACAAGGATGCACGAAATTTTCATTCAAAACTCATTCAGAATAAACCTAGAAAATCAGATGTTCCCAAAAACTTTTATCTATTTTAAGGAACCTGATCAGCATCTGATATTGCGTGTACATTTTCGTCTCTTACTTCACAGTCATCTTTGACATGTAATGATCGTGTTGGATTTTCGATGTGGTTTTTCCTGACACTGCGATAATTTACTTGAGTTTTTCAATAATAAAAGCTCTTTCTTTAGAGTATAGAAAGAAAACCCAATTTTTAATTAAGCTGCCAAGATCATTCTGTGGATTGGGGAAAAGGACTTAAACCAACCACTGACATGCAGACATCCATGACTACAGACATAGGAACAGCAGGTTACGAAAGGCGGTAATGTAACTCAACTCAACAACAAGGAAATTGAAAATTGTTGGGGCGCCATGCTTCAGTTATTCAAACAAGGTTTGCATCTGCCACAACACTGGGTCCGAACTGAACCATAAACCACTGCCGCAGCAATATGAGGGTTTTGAGGAGGTAAAAGATCAAACTATGTGCCATAGCATAACTATAGTCCGAAGGGGCATTACAAAGAAAGATAAACGAATACCCCTTGTAGCAAATAATACGAGCTTTGCAGAATAGAGTGCTTGTAAATTAAACAATATAGGTGACTGGAAAGATCACGAAGGCTTGCTTTCTGTATTAATTATGGGTGACAATGATTTCTTCGGTATAAAAGCTTATGAGAGTGATTTTGCATGAATACAAATTTTAAGGCAATGTTAATGTTAATCCTTGATGTATGGATTACGTGCAGCTAGTTCGATTGACTCTCACTCCATTATTCTCTGTGAGTACAGAACACTCACTACCACGTAACCAGTAAGTCTAATCGTTTGCGTCTTGTGTGATCGATCGGAGGCTTGGGTATAAATTTCGACGTGTGCTGGCCGGGACTTTGAGGACCTCGGTACGGTTAGGAATCTTGTGTATTTTGCCAAATGGCTTTAGGCTCTATCTCATATGTATTTCTCTATGGTTTCGAGTCGTAAGACTTTGTGCATGTTCGTGTTACTGATGTACCATGGTATTCTACAGATCCACTGTGTGGCTCTATTCTGCAGAGATAGGAGTCTGGCAGAAAGCGATACTGCCATAGAGTAGTGACTTCAAACTGAGAAGGGAGTGTAAGGAGGAAGGTATCCCTAGGTAGTAATAAGTCGATGATCTAGTGTGAGTGCTTTGTCTTTGTTCGTCTTAAATTTCCATTTACGGAAATATTCTTGTAATATTTCGACTAACAGTTGCAGTTTTAAGGCGATGACTTCTGCTTTTCTTGAGGTCTATATATGCAAGTGTCGTCTGCTTAGTGATACTCGAACATTCTTTAGTAAGATTGGGTTGTCTCCGGCGTTTATATAATATTGGTGAGATGAGTAGTGCTTGTGGAACTCCTGGTTGAATAGTTCGCAGGCTCAACACATTTAGGCTGTTTAGGAGGTTGTATATGACTTGGATGTGTGGTAGGGGGATGGGGAATGCATGCATTCTGAAGATGAGTCCTGCATGCCAGACCTTATCAAAGGCTTTTAATATATATATCATTTGCCTGTTGACTTCCTATGGTTAAATCCATTTATAATACGCTAGACCAGCCTTGCTAACTTGAGTTCCGTCGAGAGTGTTTTTCTGAAGTCATATTGTTCTTCAGGGATAATGTTTGTTTCGGCAGTGGCTTCGTTGAGTCTTATCAGTAATGCCTTTTCAGCTTTTTTTGAGAGTGCGGAGAAGATGTGTTTGTTCGTTTGGGATTGTGTTTTCATTTCATTTCGACACTGATGGATACGCTCTCGAATTTCTTGCATTCGTGCTTTTGATGAATCTCCCACCCCAATGCCTGTGATAGGCATTGAAGTCTCCAATGTCCAACAGTGACCCTTCTATTTCAAATAGCTTGTGGAGGTCTTGTTCAAAGTACGTATGATTTGTTGGATTGTACGAAGTTTGTTCAAAAAGTATCGCGAATTTTAAATTTTCGCGGGCTAAGTATATTCGATTTTTGATCTTTTGGTGGCTTTATGTTAGTACTCATGACCCTCACTTATGTTGACAATTCCGGCCATTTTGAATGTCCAGTCAGTTTTTGACAGTTATTGTGCGTGGACGTGTTTTAGCTTGTCTTCGATTTTCATCCATCCCAAAAAATGGATCAAAGAATTTGTATTAAATTTTGTGTGAAGAACAACTTAAAGTGCGCGGATGCATTCAGAATGTTGATTGTTGCATACGGCGAAGCTACTTTGGACAAAAGCAACGTTTATCGGTGATACAAAATGTTCTTAGAGGGACCGGAAAAAGCACGCCAAGTTCGGTCGAATGTGAAGGTTTTGATGACAGTTTTCTTCGATTGCAGGGGCGTGGTGCATTAAAGGGTCTTGCTGCACGATAGAACGGCCAATAAGCAATATTACCTTCAAGTAATCAGCAATTTGCGAGAAGCAATCCGCCAGAAACGCACGGATTTGTGGAAGAACAAAAATTGGCTTCTGCACCATGATAACGCCCCTGCTCACACATCGTTACTTGTGCGCGAATTTTTGGCCAAAAACAACACTCTGATAATGCCGCAGCCGCCGTATTCCCCAGACCTGGCCCCCTGTGACTTTTTCTTGTTCCCGAAACTGAAGAGGCCCATGAAAGGACGACACTACGTCACGATTGAGGAGATAAAAACGGCATCGAAGGAGGAGCTGAACAAGATCGCAAAAAATGATTTTTCAAAATGCTTCGAGGATTAGAAAAAACGTTATCACAAGTGTATAATGTCTGACGGGGATTACTTTGAAGGGGAAAAAGTAGATATTCATGAATAAATAAATAATTCTTGAAAAAACATGAAATTCGCGATACTTTTTGAACAAACCTCGTTCATCGAAATAACCACAAATCTAAACAAGTTTTTCTGCACTTTAAGGCTGTTGCTTCTGTTGTGCGTAACTCTGGTGCATGTATCAGATGTTTGTTCATATTTATCTTCACGAGAATGGTCGTTACACTTACCAAGCCTGAAAATCTGTCATTTCTGTATTGATTGTAGTTAGGGAAGTGGAGACGAGTTCCGGGCTTCCGTAGGTTCCGAAGGTTTCCGTAATGAGGATTATTTCGAATTTATTGTCTAAAACCTCCAGTTTGTTGAAGCAAGGAATCAGCATTCCATGTGAGTACAGAACTGTGAGTCAACTGATTCATTAGGGTTTGGGAGTGGTGGCTTGTGCAGCAAACACGTTTTGCATCATCAGTTGAAACTGCATGTTGGCGAAATATAATCAATATTTTATTCAGCGATGTGTATTGTCCTTCCATTTGTTGTTTGATGTTGATGGGGTAGTTTGTGGTTTTGTTTTATGTAGGATTCTTAATTTCTATGTGCATCCTTGCGCATTTTCGTCCTTATGTCCTTATCGGTAGATTCTGGTAGATTGGAAGTTTTTTTTGCAGTATTAGTGCACTCACTGCTCTACGCAAACTCTTAAAATGTAAAAGATGAAGTTGTACGTACTATGCCTGTATTTATTTGAACTCAAGCCTCGACGCTACCTCGATTTGCTACAACGTCGTGGAATAGTTATATACAATGTTTCCATTGAGCTGCATATTAGAACCAGAGGACTAGACTCATTAATTATTACTAAAAGTGTTCTCAGCGATCTCAGTTTGCTGTGCGTGTGTTAAGATTAAAGCCTGAATATGTATAGTATACGGGCGTCCTTTACAATTATCCTTGCTAAGTATTAGATGCCATTGAATGGATCGGGTTGCGAATTTCGCCGGCACCGAGGAAAATATCAGTCAGTTGTTCCTGAATATTCCGAAATATTAAAATTCCTTGTAGATTTTTACATACATCAAAGAGCCAGCTACGTGCCAATGGCTAGCATACATAAATCACCTTGACCGATATATTGCGTAAAAGTGGTAGTTAAAATTCGTCCGAAACTCACCTGCTCATTTCCATATCAACTTAAATAAATGGAATTCCATCAGTATTTCTTGTGCACTTCAATCGTCATCACTATCATTATCGATATCGTCGTCAGCGCGACTACCTCAGCCACAAACGTAACAGCACCAGCGTGGTCTTTTGGCCAGCGGCATTAAAAGGCTCAACCTATGTTCACAGTGCTTAAGCGTTATGTGAACATGGTATCGTTCTAGTGACGTCAAACCAATCCTTCCACAATTGGTAGCTAACAAAGAATACAAATTCGCTGATTATTTATTCGTTCTCATTATGCGCGATAGAAGATGGAAGATTCAAACTTGTAACTCACATCGCGGCCGCGACAAACGTGATCTTCATTTTGCATCTTGGCTGATCCGGGGAAGGTGAAATCACCTGAAATCAGTTCAGCAAAGTTCAGTCCAGTTTCTATGTGCAACGACCAATCGGAAATGATCTCGGTGCATAGTAATTGCAACTTTATTGTAAATTGATTATGTGGACGATGTTCGACTGCAGGATCGGAAGAGCTAAAAACCTTCAAAGGTTCCACGTTGCCGATGGATGCGGTTTTGCATACCAAGTAGAATGATCCAGTTTTTTGCTGTTGCATTGCATACTAAACACTGCACCGTGTTAATATTTTTTGGAATTGATTTATCTTTAAAAGATTGGAAGCGGAATTCAATTGACAATCTCCTGGTCTCCAACGATAGGACACCGGATCTTGTCTCCTCTATCCTGAGCTGCTTCTTCTACTCTTGCAACCTTGCGACATACATGCTCAAGCCTTGTTAACTATTTTGCACGCCTGGCACCGGTTAGACATTGTTTTATCTATTCCCATAAATAAGCCCTCAGACTCGAGATGGGATAACGCGAGGTTACATGTAGAATTTTGCGCAAACAATGTCTGGCTGGCTTTGCCATCCTTGCGATCTTCTTATTTTCACTTGTAGTCTTAATTGTAAAATGTCCAGTCGATCAGCCAAAGAAAACAGGGAAAAGGTAAGATAAAACTTTTTATAGAATGTCTGCAAGATACAATTTTATTTAATGGCCTGTTGCGCTATTTGTAGAAGCCAGAGGACCCCTTTCCATTTTATCCGTTCGGACCTTACCTGCGTATAATATATTGCTATTTTTACGTTGGGAAACATGCATTTTATTAAAACTAAGCCTTTAGGCTTTCAGCCTTTTCTATAAATAGAAGAGCATTTTAATGCAACCGCTGAAGCATGTCCAGAGGAAATCTTGACGGCTTAGGATGCGGCGGTTAGACTCGGGCTGCAATTCTAGTCTGTTAGGAAGCGCATAAATAAAGTATGCAGAAGCTAACGAAGAACACACGCTGATTATGGTAGAGATAAATAAAGTATGTTTTGCGTCGATGCAGAAGATAGAGACGAGGTAATGTGGCGGCATTAATATTATACATGAAACAAATGGCACAGGACGAGTTACCTGTTGAGAATAAAAAGTGTGTTCGTATTTCATGTGTTGATATTCTAGAGCCTGTTCTATCTATAGAATTCTTTCTTTGATTGCTTGACGGCGCTTATACCTTGTATTTTCATTTAGAATAAATTTCAAGTCTGTTATCTTCGTCTTCGTATGAAGACGAAGTGTTATCTTCGTGTTATCTTCGTATGAAGAAGAATCTTGTTAGCAATTATTTTAATTTCGCTTGTCTGGATCAAAAGTAACTTTCGACTTGGATTATGTTTTGAATTGAGCCAAAGATATTATGAAGGTGAATTCACAGTCCTGAATTAGATTTACCTAAAATTGGAATAACTTGTCACTGAATAAACGCTACGTAATGCAGCGAAGCTTTCCGCACACTTTTCACTTTATTCATTTATTTGCCCAAATCCTATACACATATGGAAATTGGTACAAAGATCATCCCAAGCTGAATAACTCTTTCAGCGTCTATGGAGTGATGTCGAATCTTTAAGCCTTTTCTCCATTTCTCACATCCCTTCGAGAGGATTGTACAGCTTGTTCACCTCTGCTATCATAGTGGCTATCAAATGAAATGTCATACATTAAATACAGTTGGGGACAAAATTCTCCATACACCCTCAAAAATTCATAAATTTCGTAGAAAATGCACATCTATATGAGAATTTTATATGCATCATTCCTGCAAATGTACCTTTATTAACAGAATTTTTTTTAAAAATTACATTAATCAACTTATAACTGTAAGAACACAAAAAAAACCAAATTCAGTAGGGACAAAAGTGTTCATACGTTAAGTAATTTAACTAAAAATTCCACATTATTTATATAATTTTATATATCAATATTTTGTTGGGCCACCGTTTGCATCAATGACAGCCTGCAACCGTCTTGGCATTGATTCCACCAAATTTTTAGTGACTTCCGGAGTTATTTCTTCCCAGGCTTGTTGAAGCGCAGTTTTAAGTGATTCCTTGCTCCTGGTGTGAATTTTCGAGATTTTTCTTTTCATAAGTTCCCAAATATGTTCAATAGGGTTTAAGTCTGGCGATTGAGGAGGAGAATACAGCTGCTTTGGTGCATAATAAAGCAACCAGTTCTTTACAAAGCGTGCAGTATGTTTGGGATCGTTGTCCTGTTGGAATATCCAATGCTGGCCAAGACCCAAATTGTCCACGGAAGGTTGCAAGTTTTCTTCTAACAGTGGTTTATAATAGTATTGGTCCATAATTATATCTATAAAGACCAATCGGCCAACCCCACCAGCTGCAATTCCACCCCACACCATCACATTGCCACCGCCGTGTTTTACTGTTGGTATAAAATTCTTCAGTTGCAATGCTGTTCCCTTTTTTCGCCAGATTCTTCCTTTGCCATCATTACCGAACAAGTTGAACTTGCTTTCATCAGTAAATAATACAGTTTTCCAGAACTCTAAATGCTTTGCTAAATATCGCTTTGCAAATTCAAGTCGAAGCTGCCTATTCTTTTCAGATATTAGCGGTTTTTTACGAGGATCTCTACTTGCATATCCATCGGAACGTATCATACTTCGGATGGTTTTAGGGTGAACACACTTATTCGACGTATTAGCGACATGTTCCGCCAGTTGCCGACCGGTTACCCTTGGGTTTTTGTCCACCTCTTTTAAGATCATGCTGATATCCCGCCTGGAAAGTTTCTTTGGTCGTCCATTTCTTGGCTTATTTTCCACTGATCCTGTGTTTTTATGCTTTTGAACAATATATTGGACAGTGGCATGGGATAAATTAAGTAAAGCTCCAATTGCGCGGTATGATTTTCCATTTCTATGCTCAGCAATAATTAAATTTTTTATTTTAACACTTACTTCCTTACGCTTGCTCATTTTTAATTTCCTATGCCCACAGATTATTGAAACAAACTAGTCATCAGATCGTACTGACGCATTTCATGGGAAATGTAACGGTTCTTCCAAGAAAAACATCAGCTAAGCAATGCTATGAAGACCAGAGTACACTATATGATGAATGTATGAACACTTTTGTCCCAACAAAATTTGTTTCATTTTGTTATTTTTACACTTGTAACTTAAGAAATTTTGGTTTTTTTTTTAACTTATTGTTGACAAAAATACATTTGTTGTGAAGCTGCATACAAATATTTTATATATATTTTTATTTTCTAGTAAATTTACGAAATTTTGAGGGTGTATGGAGACTTTTGTACGTATGGATTGTATGGAGGGTGTATGGAGTCCCTGACTGTATATCGTTACTGAATGTGGTTATAAATTGGAAACATTTGTTAAATCTATCACGATATTGATACGCTTTGGCAGTGATTGGATAGGGTGTTTTTTAGGGGTATAGAAATATGAAATGAAATAAAATACAGACAAATTCGTTTGATTGCCATGTAATTGGTTGTATTGGAAAGATAATTCTCGGCCATTTTTATTTGAATATGATTTGAAGATGATTTAGCGCCACAACTTTTGCAGTGGAAGTCCAAATGAGAGGTCCACTTTTCGTGATGGTCAAGCATCTCGATGTTGTCGGTGTAGACGAGTGATTTAATGTATCTCCACAAAAAGAGAACCATTTTTTTCGAAATAAATCTGCACACTTAGTAGACGTTGTTCAGATGTCAACCTGTTCATGATGAAATGGCGAACCAAACTAACCATAAAACACATGACAGCTGTCACATCAAACGTAGCATTAAAGAGTGTTGCCAACATCAAGTTATATACCTCTTAAAAAACAGCCTGTACAAGTCAATGCATCGAAGCATCACCGCCATCGGGGTATTACATCCCCGGTTGGACACGTGGGGAGACGTGTCGACTTAAATATGCTCAATTTATTGACCGCATCCTCCAATGGAAACTTTCGGACTAAGTCGAATTAATCAGTGTGATATTCCGTTCTTTGTTAGAATAAATTTTGTACTACGATTTTTGAAAATATACTTCAACCTGTAGTTCGTTTATTAGGAACTAATCATTTTTTGTAAATTGACTTAGGGATACGGTTACATTGTAGATATTGAGTGGGAAGGGAATTCAGACAAATTCTATCTGAATAGTCGAATATAGAATAAATTTGTTATGGACATAAAAATATTTATTTTTGAAACAGAAAATGGAGTGCGAATCAGTGCTGATGATATCGGACTTACGCCTTTCACAATGCACTGAAAACCGGGAACATTTTCATCCTCGTCTGTTGGCAAAACTGCAAACCGCAAATCTTACGAAAACTGAGAAAAACAATGGTCAAGACAAAGGACACTTTGAGTTACCAAAAAGCATGTATTTATGGGTTCATCGATAGCGGCAAGCACTAGTTCCGAGAAACAGCGAAAATCAACAGATTTTCTCATTAAACAACTTCCAGAATAGCCAAAAAAACAACTTGGAGAATATTATTTGGAGTTCTAATGAACGGAAATCCTGCCACGGAAAACCCCAAGCCCCCACGGACTGATCGGCGGATTCTTCATTGTACTCTGGAAAATGGAATCGCAACTTTGAAAACGATCAATGGAAAATTGAAATGATCATAGAAAATTAATGGAGCATATCGTTAAAATACCGATGAGACCGTTGCAGAGATGGTTGCACGAAAGTGGCAACACATTTTGTCGGCTAGTCAAAAAACTAAAACTCATCCCCACAGTGCAAAAAGCTTATAAGGAATAGGCTAATGCGTATCGGAATAAAACACCGGCGAACTGAGTAAATGTAAAATATAAAATCAAGGAGGACATGCATATTTGTTTAACTTATTCTTTTGCATCCAATCTGTGTACTTTTACACAAAATATCCTTACTTTTAAGGAACCCTTTTGTGGCCAGACTCGGTTAGAAACTGTTGTAGAAGGACCCAGTTGTTGAAAGGCCCAACGAACGATTTCGCGACGATTGCGTTCAAAAATCTATGAAGCATCCAGCAGTAGTACCTAAGGTTTTGTTCGCGCATTTCAAGCGGAGGACTGGGTCCCCTATATATTTTCAATGTCTTAAATAGTATGTTGTCCTGAAAACTGTTTTGTTTGCATATTATAAACGGCTGAATTCCCCTAAACGAAATTTCCATTCTGGTAGGAAGAAGCATGGTCCCACAGTGTGAAAAGGGTCCAGATCTTCTTATCTACAGTAGGGATCAAAATTCTACCACGGGCTGTCAACTCCCTGGATCTTAACTCCTTTCGAAAATGGATGGCGCATGCTCAAATCTATTGTTTTTCCATGGGCAAATAAAACTGCTGCTGAGCCGAAAAATAAGGCAGGTTAGGCATAAGGACGAGGACATCAAAACTACGATACGATGATTTATTTGGAGTATACGTGAAAGAGTTCGCGTAATTACAGCAAACGGTAGCAATACCAACTTTTAGTTTCTAATCAAATAAAACACTATGTACAAATCAATTTTTGTATTGAAATTTGTCGAATCGTTTTGTTCATTGTAAAAATTGACAACGGTCGGAAAATTCAAGTGGTCCTAATTAGTAAACGAGTAGAATGTTTGCAACGCATCTTTTTTGCTATTTTATTGCCAATTATTACCAATTTGTTATCACAAAAAACAATAATAAAGATGCTAAGATGTATTGCAAACATTCTGCTAGTTCAACAAGTATTGATTACAACAAATTTATTGATTGTACGCACTTATGCTTGTCCGAACCCATTAGCTGCACGCAAGCAAGAATGACCACATATGACCACATACTGAAGCAACGATAAAGAACTTGAACTTAATAAACTCTTGAGTAATCCTGGGATACGGAGTCGACTCAAATTAAGAAGGTAACTTTATGTTGCATCACTGAAAACAAGACTGGTTGTCAATATTAAACCTACATCTTGCGACTTTGATGGATTCCATCAAATAAATCTTAGGTAGCTTAAAAGATGCAATCCAGTATTCACTCATCCTATGGATTTTGGACATCTGCTTGTTTCGGCTGTCTCCAACCGCTTTTGGATTTGAATCCAAGTATTATAGTGGAGTATGATTGATTTGATCAGTTTACTCACGTGTGGACCGTTTCGTAGGAAATGTTGCAGACACGATTTCGCGGAGAATCCATCGAAGGCCATGTTAAACCCAAAGATTGAGATCAAACATATATTGGCATTGCACGCGTCGGAACTTTTGATGTTGTATAAAGGAACTGGATTTATCACATATGTACCAAATACCTTTGAATTTTAAAGGAGATCAAAGATATTGAATTGTGTGCTGTATTAAATTTAAAAAATGACGCACGCACCATTTTGTTGTGTATTTGATTTGTTAGCGAATCAAATTATATGTCTCAAGTTTGAGTATGATGCAATGAATGCAAGGACTATATATTGGATACTGAGTATACTATTGTTTTTTTGTCTGTAAACATATTTCACGTTGAATATTTAATAATATTTAAATTTAAGGTTCGATTTTTCAAATTATTTTACTATGAAAATTATCAGAGGAAGCTGAACCGATACAAAAGTTCTTTGATATGAATTGGTGTCATGGTCATATTGGTTCATATGAGAGTTTAAGGGTAGTCTTCCTATGATTACATACATTAATATTAGTTCATAAGTTTCTGAAATTTAAGCATTTAGGGACAGAAATGACAATAGCCCCTCTTCGGAATATTCGCTGTGTGCTCTCTAAATACTGTAATCAACATTAGACTATAATCAAATGTGGGACGACCGCGCTCTACTTTAGGAAGAACCTTCTTGAATATATTCCACAATATGCTAAACCTCATCCATGTGGAAGTAAATAAGAATGAAATAAACTAAGCTTTAATATGAAAACTGATTCAAACCTAAAGAAAACTGCATCTAGGCCTGATAATGAGTTTTATCTACTGCTTAAGTAGTAGTTCTGCTTTGATCCCAGGATGATTTTGACAAAATTATTTTTCGATTCCAAACTTATTTTGGTGTCAGTGTTCCAATATTTGAGCTTAGGCAAACTTGGTTCATTATGCGACCATGAAACCTGAATTTCTCAAAAAAAAAAAAAAAGGCTGATTCTGTTTAGCGAAGTTAAATATCCATGTCACTTGAAATAGAAACTATTATAAAAATTTCTATCTCTATCAATTTACTATTATTCTACGGAGCAAGAACTCAAATACAGGATGTTTATTTAGAGGTATAGAACATTGAGTTGGCAACACTTTTTTATGCTAAGTATTGTGTGAAGTTTCATGGGTAATCGCGTTGACATTTTATCATGAAAAGGTTGACGCCTGAGCAACGTCTGCAATTTGTGCAGATTTATTTCGAAAACACATCGCACACTCTGTGAATTTTATGACCGTCATATTCGTCCGTCAGAACAATTAATTCGATTAATCATGGATCGTGTCCGTATAGCGTAGTATCGATTAAGACTCAAGAGAGTCTATTCGACATTGTGCTCAAAAATTAAACCTGCATGCATCCACATTATGGAAGATTTTATGAAGGGTCTTGGCTTGCGGCTTACAAAATCCAACTCGTGCAGGAATTTAAGCCAAACGACCGCCGGGGATGACATGTATTCGGTGTTCAGGCCCACGAACAAATTGCTACAAAACCCAAATTTCATAAGAAAATTTTGTTCAGCGATAAGGCTTATTGCTGGTTGAAAAGCTACATCAATTGGCAAAACACCGGTGATCCAATCAACGTTACATCCGGAGAAGGTTATTGTTTGATGTGATTTATCTGCCGATGGAATCATTTGGCCGTATTACTTCGAAAACGCTGTTGGGAAGATGGTGACCACTATAGAGTGATGATATAGTGAGTGATGATATAGAAATGACTATCCCATTACCGAATCGATTCACAGCATCGGAGGGGATCTCTGGTTTCATCAAGATGACGCGGAATGCCATTTATCTTGCAACACCATCGATTCATTGAAAGAAGTTTTTGATGAGCGTATAATTTGTCATTGGGGACCTGTGAACTGGCCAGCAAGATCTTGTCCTTTAACAGCGTGGGGCTATTTCTTGTGCGGATACGTCAAATCACTCGTCTATTCCGACAAACGACGAGAGACGCTTCATCTTTGAAAGACAGCATTCGTTGCGTTTTTTAACGAGATGTGGCCCTTATTATTAATTAGAGTAGTCGAAAATTGAACCTCTCGTTTGGACTTACTCTGCATCAATCGCGGCGCACCAGTTTATTTCATTTTAAAGTTCTATACCTTTAAAAGACACCATAGAAGTCTATTTGGCCAATGACTTGACGAAATTGCAGTACAGGTTCGCTATCACTGCATTGAATTTCAGCAAGGTTTCAGCAAGTCGCCGACTTTTGTAAAATTCGCATTGTAAGCAAGCAACTCGCATTTAATTGTCATGTTCATACACTGAACAACAACATTGTAGAATTTAGTTTTGGTCAACGAATGCTGAACTTTTTACAGCATAAGATCAATTCTTGGCTTCAATAAAAGTACTAAGTTTGAGGATAGTTTTGACAATCATTTTCTTATTTTCCGAACCTTACGAATGTTTCCTTTAAACCTCAGTTGCACAAAGTCAGTAGTATAAGAAGAAAGTAAGGAAGTAAGTAGAAAGTTAGTCTGTATTGTTTTGAGCTAGGTTACAGCCTATCTATTGGCAAGATCGCAGACTTTGAAAAAACCATCAGTCTAAGGGGAATTAACAGATTTATTCTACATGCTTTGTATTTCTAAGCGAAACAGCATAAATATATGATACGAAGACGAAGGTACGACGAGATGTGCCTCAACTTTCTCTTATAATTTGGAGTAGACTTTGTGTATCCAGGATTGTATGCTTATCCTTCCCCGTTTAATTTTCGAAGAGTGATTCTTTATTTCAAAGTATATTCTACGATTATTTTCGACATCTGGTTGACTGCTTTATTGATTGTGGGTCGGAACTAGTGCATGTCAACGTTCAAAAATTGTGATTGATTGTGCTCCCTTTTCAGCTCCAGAGCAGCTCCAGGAGATTGATCAAAGAAAATGAATGATCGTCTGTGGATTCAGGTGTCCCAATTCCTCTTTGACTAAGCCATGGCATTCTAGGTTGTCTTTTCTACTGCAGAACGATGTTCAGTATTGTGCTAGGAGATGTTCTGGTGTCTCCACTGCAAAAATGAAGAACCTGCAATAATCGTCTGCTTTCAAGGGTGTTCCATGCCCCATGAAGATTTGAGTAAGGATCTTTAACTTTCTTTTAACCATTTCGATGCATTTTCGAAATCTCGTCGACAAAAGAGATAGATTGCGTCAAAAAGCTTCAAAATTCGAAGCCACAGAACTCTACTCTTGAGTCTATTAATTTCTCTTACTTCATTTTTCTTTAGGCATTTTCATTTTGCTTTTTTCCTTGTCAATAAAATTCATGGTTTTATAGAAAAAAGTGAAACATTTAAAATCATTCTAAAAACTCTACATACATTTGATATACAGAGAACATGCAGTGAGACGTTTGCATCATCTTGAAATTTGTGTCCATACACAATGACTTACATAAACGATCGCACTAGAAAACTACTGCTTAGAAGGCATTTAAATTCAGAATGTCCACCAACTAGGACGAGGTGATACGGTCACTTAAACCAGCGGAAACGAAAGACTTAATACTAAGATTTAAAGAACGAAAAGGCCCGACCCCGGCAGAGTGACTGGCACATCGTGGAAGTGGCTCCTTTAAACATCTTGACGGGCACGATCAACACAATTTTTCATTTACGGAGGCCTCCTATGACATGGAAATTTTTTGACATAACAGTAATACCAGAGCCCAGAACAAACCATGCTTTCCCTTAAAATTGGAGACCCATCTCCAATTTAAAGTCATCTCTCAAGTATCTAACAAGGCATTACTTATTAGATTGAATGAAGTGATTGGCGAAAAACACATGATTTCAGACGAACAATGTGGATTCAGAGGAGCAAATTTAATTGAACTCCAAATAGTAAGGGTGACCCAGCATCTTACAAATGACCTGAACAGCAGGAAATCAACAATTCTAATTATGTTTGACAAAGCGAAAACCTTTGCCAAAATCTGGCGTGCAGAATTTATTTTCAAAATGTATGAATTCCCTATTCCTCTGCCCTACATTCAAGTGATACACATCTTCCTTAAAGGTATATCTTTCAGAAGTAGGGTAGAAGATCATTTCTCGAGCTTGCGTATTAGTCAAGGTGGAGTTCCACAAGGATCACGCATTTCAACAATACTGTACAACCTGTAGGAAATATCTATTTCTATCTATTCACTACGGAGCCTTACGGACGGATCGGCGGATCGCATACAAAAACCAAGATCACTATGTCTGGACATACTCTTCTCCCTACATCTCTCAGTTCATATCGGGTCGCTTACACTTGAGAAACAAGATTCTCATCCACAAACATTTAATCAGACCTACTATACGAAAGTGGCGCCTACTGTCAAACGGCGAAGATCTACAAAAAAGCGCTCCAGTCCCTGTAAATTAGAGCCTCATGGTGAATTTACCGAATACCGTGGTTTTTTCGCAACACAGACTTACACAAACACTTACGTATTGACACAGTTGAAAAATACGTTGAGGATAGGATACTGAAATTTGTTGAACAGGACAATAGAAATCCTAAAAATCCCAGATGAAAAGAACCGTAAGATATACCCATGCCTCCGATCAATAATTAATGACTGAGCTGAGAATGTTGTGTAAGGTTGTGATTAGCGTTCAACAGTCACAGACAGGAATGGAGCAAGAGTGCTTAATCGAACAAGCTCCAAGCAACGCATTGACACTAATCTGTCCACTGTTCTATCGTGCATTTTTTGTTTTTTTTTTTGCTTTAAGGGTATTGGTATCTCTTTCATCCACATGTCTCTCGAGAGTGCTAACGCTTCTGAGTAGTTACGATATAATCGAACTATACCGGACAGATCTTCAAGTTTTACTTGATTCCGTCCCAAATTTCAACGAAATAATTGTAGGAATTCTTTTAGAGCTCGTTTTTTCTGGCTCGAAATAATAGATTCAGTTTTGTCAATTGCAAGCCTGAGCCACTGTCTTCCATTTATCCTTCAACCTTAGCTTTACAATGTTTCGCTTAAATGATGAATTGAATATGAGATTCTGGAGATTGTGAATATTGCCGCGTTGGTCGGTAATACACAGTAATCCTTCGTAGGTGATGTCCCCCATATTTGAGCTAATAATTGCGCTTTGTCCGGATCTTGTGGTAATATGCTTGATATGCATTGTTCACTCGTGCTCATGGACAAAACGTCAAGGTAGCCGCGAAATAAGTGTGTTGTTAGGAACTGTTAAGCCAAGAATACAATGATGTGTGTCACGTGGTAAATTTGAACCGGTTTTCGTTACATGCTTTTCTATACGGCCTCGTACAATGATTGCGAAGCGAGACATATCCGGCAAATCACAAATTCCTAGCACCGACATGATTTGGCATATGTCATTTGCCAATTTTTTTGAAATTGTGAGATAAATAGGCAGATAAACAAATCTTTAAAGCGCCGTCCCTTAAAAAAATGCAGATTTGATTATTATAAGCAGTTATTATTGAGCACGAAACTTTTCCAATCCTGATTAAAGTAAATGTGCAAAACAAATATAATCACTATGACGTTCAACGTAGAAAATTATTTACATTGCCTGGCATCTGTTGTAGGTAAGAGCAAATGCGAAATGACGTTCGAGATACGCATTATTAACTTTATTTAGCTGGAAATTTTTTAATTAAGGATCACGAAAACATCAATGACATACTCTTTAAAAGTTTGGAATTTAAAAAATACTTTAATCTTCGATTCGACAAATAATCAGCTTAAATAAAGTTTATTTACGTTCAATGAGCCAATACATTCATCTAACTACGGTCCCAACATACTTCCCGCGTTTTTTCAACTTGTCTAAGCTTTAATTCACAAACAAAGCGTTACTCAATATAGTGCTAAAATTTTGAATAAAACACTCGAATGCGTGAATTTCCCTTTTTTGCGTAAAACAAGCTTACTTTTCCCAAAGCTTTTGCACTAAAACAAAATACTCATAAATTTCCTAGTGCTTTTTCTTTCTTCAGTTAGAGAGAAGTCGCCCGAGAGTGTAGGTGCTGTATGTAGTTGCGCTGTGCTGCAGGAGCATGTCTGAATATAGGCGATTCAAAGGAATGCACTTAAGGCCATTCCGCAAATTAACTTCCAAAAATGCTCGAGGACATGACCGCACCGAAAAAAGCGGGTCGTTGATGAAATGAAGATTGCATCGAAGGATTTTTTGTGAGCCAAATACCGGGAAATAATACCACAGAGCAGTTACAAAGTTTGGAAAGGTATATTTGAGACATACCTCATATGTATCTATGAGAGTGCAGATGCTGTAACTTTATACATTCGAATGTGTTTGTAACAAAATGATGATAAAGTCAACATATTTTTCGGTGCACATACGAAAACGATTTCAGAATATGCACCTGGAGACAATTCAATCGTCAGTAACTAATCAACCCACTATGCTCTACCTGGACTTGTTAATTTTTCGTTCTGAATTCCACACGCCATTCCACATTTGATAATTTGTTCTTATTTTTTCTGCATCGTCAACAGAACACGGTCTTTTATATTCTAGTTATAATTATGGTGAAGGTCGAGCAAGGCTAACTATGCGTGCAGAAAAACAACAATATTATATCGTGGACAGGGGAATTCCAGATAAATTCTTCACACAGAAAAAAAATATTTCGCAGACGTTAATACATAGCTGAGTTAATGTATCTTCTCAGATGATTCACGGTACAATGGTCAGAATTCTTCGTAAAAATTTATTTTTATCAAACTAAGACTCGGCCGTGTATAAAGCAATTTGCATTAATTAGAACTGAAATATTTGTCAGTAACTTATTTAAAGTTCACATTAGTTTTATTAGCAATGGGATCGGATGGAATAGATTGTTTGGTATCTGGAAAATGAATTAGGCTTAAGCATAAAAGCAGAATGTCCACGTAGACACCAATCTGGTTATGAGACATGCATACGTAAATTTGTTTAGTCATAAGAAATTAAATCAAAAGTTTAATATTTGCGTTATTATTGGAATTTTTTAAACTGCCGACGAAATTTTTTGAATAAAATCAGCGATTTTTTTCGGAAAAGTTGTTTGAAACTTGATAAATTTGTGCAATTTATTCTGATATTATTAGCAATGAATGTATAAAAAGGTGAAGGATTAAAAAAAGATATATTATATACAATATAGTTTCATGAGCGGAATGATGTCACGAGAGGAATGGTGGGGATATATGTCATGGCATACAAAATTCAAAACTTAGCTTCGACAAATTAAGGTAAATATTTCCCACTGTACTCTCAACAAAGGCTTAGTCATAATATAATAATAATTTTTCGTAACCTTTATCCAGCTTTTACGGTTTACATTCTTGATCATTTCGGACAATCTACCAACGGAGTGGTGATGAAACTTCATTGTCGCATTTGACAGAATGACATTTTATTACACACTTATATTCATTGACAGATGATTGACAGATAGAGTTAGCAGTCAAGAACGTTGAATATGTCGTGTCGTCGAGTATCGGAATTGAAAGTGGCTCCAAGCTTATTCAATCAATCCAAAACTTCAAACATTTTCACATTGACAAGCTATATTTTTAAAAGGGGTTTCTCGGATTTACCCGTGGAGGAAACTCTTTATTTTGCATCTATATGATAAGATTTTTGTTTATCTTTTCCTTTAAAACAATCGTTACAGTGACGCAACAGTGCGCTAGACATCTTTGGCCGTGAGACGTGTTAGAGCCACCTTATTTCAGGACCAAAGGTACACGGGAAGAAAATTTAATCTGATCCACGTTTGACCTTGATAATCTCCCCGAAAACATCTAACATAGCTAAGTGAGCTGAGACTTCGACATTAGAAACACAAATTCAGATATGAACGTTCCCAGCGAAACTTACATATGCGTCTGCTGCACAGAAAATGAGTACTCTACCTACTACACTATCCGGAGTATAAAACGAAACTAAAAATGTACCTGCCGGCTAATTTAAAATTTGTTTGAGCATTTTTTGAAAAATTATGAAACATCAGAGTGGAAAGTATTTGATAAATGAAATAATAATAGAAAATAATTAATCAAAAATCAATTTAATACATCTGCATATTTCCCTTTCTAAGTGATGCTGGGAGATGAATAAGGATTCATAAAATGGGAAATGACGTTGACAAAATTGTCACTAATAGATTCGACAAGACAACAGATTTTTCAACGAGCTGATAACAGATACTTCAACGAGTAAGATGGCAAAATGTTAAAAATATAGAGTTCACCAGGCTGGATGAATATTAGAAGAGAAAACTGATTGAATCGTCGTGAAAGTTGAAGATTGAAGAAATTACCAGAACAGAAGGATCAGGAAGAATTACATACAATTACATGCCAGAAAAAAAATCAGGTAAATAACGTTCCATTAAAAACATTATGAACACCTGAAGGAGTTGAGGAAATTGAAAAGCATCTAGCAACGTTGCCAAAACACCTGTGACGATGCATGTTATTGGGAGGAACCACGAGTTTAATTGGGAAGAATGTTTACATGCTACAGGAATCAACACAAGTCAGGGTTTGACGTTTACGAAAAAATCTAGAGATCTAAGTAAATCAAAAATGTTCCAAATTTAAAATAAACATAGGAAACGGGTATTCAAAATCTCTACAGAATTTCGAGAATTAAGGATATATGAGATGTGTTGAAAAAAACACCTGCGATGCAGCTACTTATCTCAAAGATGTTGCACTTGTTGAAGTTAGATATACTTAGACATGCTTTTTAATCTGCTTCGTTACAAAGTCCTTAACCTCCAGAAGCATATCAAATAGTTTTTCCTTCCAAGGATTTTTAAGCTTTATAAACAAGGAACGAGCAAGATAAAATTAGCAGGGAGAGGCAAGAAACGAATATGTTTCGACGATGTTGTCAGAGAAGCCGTTGTCACGCCTCTACATTTCTGAACATTTTGCCCCTTTTCAAAAGTTTCAATGCAGTCATATTGGTTCACTGTTAGCTCTTGGGAGCTACTCATCGTGCGTCAAATCATAGTGTAGGATGCAAATTTCAAAGCAAGGCGGTATATCTTATACTTCCAATTATCATTTTGTTCGGCATTCTTCGGCAAGCTTCCTGGTGATATTGATTTATCTACACCTATGTGTATTGGTACACCTATTGGCGTTAGGGGAGGTTCTGGACACTGTTTGTCTCCAATCAAGCTAGGTCATCTTGAAGAGCAATTATACGATGCTTCACATTTTTATGCATTCCCGGATAAAGCTCAACAGATCCGCTCAAATGAGAAAATTTGGTGGATCCACTTTTAGGTTTTTAACGTTACTCCTTCGGGTTTTCATTTTTTTTATAATGAGTAGAAAGAAGAGGTCAAAAACCACCTTCAGGTTTTTCGTCAACAGAAATTAGAGTTCTAAGTCTACCATAGACTTTTGACACTCAGAGAAATTGAATTGCAACGAGTGCTTGCCTACAATTTTTAGCACTTTGATGGAACAGGATTGTTCAGTACCCTGTCTACCGTCAGGTGATTACATTACACATGGGATGAACTATGTGGAGAATTTCCAATGTTTTTCAAAAGCATAGACCAGAATTGGCACGTAGCTCCCCGTATATGGTCCTGTTGTTTACAGATGGTCCATCCTGTCGTCCAACAGAAACCAAGGAAGTACAATAGTACAAGAAGAAGTACAACTTCTACACTCAGTACGTACTAGCCGTGATACCTTGCGCATCGCGTCCTCCGTACATTGTCCGTACTTTGTATATAATGGAGTGTCAAAAATGGGGGCTACAATAGAAAGTCTTGCCCGTTGTGAAGTGCGATCTGCAATAAGATTTTCGTTTGCGAAAAGTCTCAGAAAATCAGGACTAGGAAGTTTTGTTTCTCCACGACAAGGCTTGTCCACATACGGGCAATCGTACCCAGGAGCTCTTGGCTGGGTTTTGATGGGAATTTTTCGATGATTCGCCCTATGACCCAGATTTGGCGCAACGCGATTACGATCAGTTCGCAGCGATGAAGACGTGGCTCGCTGAGCATCGATTTAAAACTGTCCCTGATGTAAATCAGTAGTTCAAATCGCAGACGATAGATTTTAACATAGAAGGCAATTGAGAAGAACATTATGTGCCTTAATGTAAATGGTGATTATGTAAAAAATGTAGTCAAAAAGTTACACAACTGAACTTATTCGGGGTAAAAATCATATGGGGAAAGTTTTCCCGAAAGGTTTTTATTGGAAACGCCTTGATATTATCTCGAAGATAATCGCTGAGAGTAGAACAAAGCAAAATATCTTGCTGCTCAGAATGAGTATGTTATCTTTTGAGTCGCTAACAGCGAAAAAAAAAGAGTGCACAAACCACGCAAAGAAATGTAACTGTAGGTGACTATGTAAACAGCACGACTCTTCTCTTCAATATTGAATTGCAGATGAAGATTTAGACATTTACTACTAACAAAGGCCATAATTCCAACAAACTTCCAACTTAACGTTATTCGACCGAAATTTATGCAACGGTATTTTAATCAAAACTTGTTGAGGATAGGTAGGCAGAGACTCACGTTAACATTCTTAAATTTTGTGTCAATACGGTGTGGCTCAAACATACTTTTATCAATCAATCGGTAATCAATCGGAAAAATTATTCTCAAATTTACACGCAGAATGCTCACGACCACTATCTCTCCACTCACCACCATAATCTGATTTAAAAGCTCTCTGTCTTATAAAGCTCACTCTATTTGTTATATGGCGTATTTGTATCTCTTTCTGTGTGATGTTCCTCGGGAGTATGAGCACTTTTCTGTAATTAGACAGTAATTTAGAGAGGGCTTCTCTGACTAGGATAACGAATCATCGAGGGTTTGGTATACCCGGAATCCACTCCGTCCATCCGCTTAAACAGATATCGGTCAAGAATGTAGAAAGTTGAAAATAACAACTGAAAGCTGTCATCTTTTTTTGTACAAAGGGAATTTAACTTCGCGTTTTCTCTACAAACTGTTATTAAAAGAGTGTTTCAGAGTTAAGTAACTGGATTTATTTCTTGTAAAACGTTCGTCTAATTTGTGGAAATTTCATTCTTTTTTTAAAATTTCATTTTTGGTATACCTACAACGGAAAATTTATGAAATTTTTTAATTGAATTACTGAAAAATGGCTTGGCCAATCAATTTCCCCCACACACGGCTTTATAGAGTAGGGAAAGAACTGTCAAATATTATGAAGATTTTCCAAAAACCTTTTTGACGAAAGGAAAAGAACCAAAAATTTTGTCAGAAAGTTGCCTCAGTCTTCCACACCAAACCCAAAGCCAAAAATTGTTGGCAAACACACATTAAATAAATAGTTTGAACGTAAATATTAGAGTTTGAATGATGCTTGGAATAATAAAAAATGACACAAACCGATGAGATATATTTTTTATCGGTGATATTCGAAAAGCGTCTTAAGGTGTAAAGGTGTTAAGGCTTCTGCAAATGCGTTAAAGAAGTGTATTCGGAAGAGTGTTATAGAATGGCGCCAGTGTTCTTTGGCGCCAATTCTGCAGGGCATTAATTAGTGTAATTGAGGAATCCCGCTGATAATTGCGAATCGTTTTCCGCGAAAAAATACTACTGATATACAACTATTTTATACTACTCGCATGTCTTCTAATCAGTTGCTGCCAGCAATAAATTTTCATGATCGATCATTTCCTTCTTTGGGATGCTGTTCTATGAAGTTTTTACAGATTATCTTTCTGTTTATCTATTTTTTTAGAACAAACCTAAACATCACGTTCTTTGCTGAGTGAACAACAGAACGAGAATCAACTGAAGGTACAAGCACAAAAACTATTTTTTGCACCTCGCAAGCGCTGAGTATCTCATTCACTCGAGGGTGGGTCGTTTATTTCCTCATTTGTAAACGAAAACTGCCTAATCATATTGGCTATAATTGTGTGCCTACTTATAGTTAACATGTGAATATGAAGGTAATTAATTTGAGTTATCTAATTCGACAACTCAAATATTCATTGCGAAAGCGTGTTGTCGATCATGCTGAAGTTCCTTCGGGTTCTGAAGACGCAATACGTAGATTGATGCGTTGATCTTAACTGCCGACAGTGGGTAGTAGTGCGAAGTATGCGTGAGGGATGATGATAATCAATCATCTTATTAATGGACTCAGGTTTATTTTCGAAACTTAACCTTTGCCAAGAATCGTAGTTACGATAAAATGAGCACAAGTTGTGTGGTTTTACAAACTAAAGAAGAAAGATATTGGAATTAAACGATGCAATATCGCTTTGTTCGCATCATCCTTGAAAATGACGAAGTTATATCATTTAAGCTGGGACAATGGGAAATATCCGAAAAATTTCTTTTTCTACTTTTATGATCGTTATTTTTCCTATGATCTGCTTCGAATTATTCAAGAATTAAATCTGTTCCCAAGAGACTGTTAGGGGACCTCGCAGGATGTCTCCAAGATTATTAAGTCTTCCTTATGAACAGGTAGATTTGTCGATTGTCTTTTTCAATTCTTTGCGTATGTAAACGTTTCATCGTAGATTTGAAAATTGTTCTAATCTCAATCATCCAATCATATCCATCACAAAGTTTCAATTTGTAAATATTAAGGGAAGATGTTCGAGTAATGATGTTCTTTACTTCTCAGTACATTTTTCAACTATTTTGAAATCCCAACAACAATATTTTGCAACATAACACTTTCATTATTATTGGGAGTACAAATTAATTCGGGTCGTTTTTTTTGTGGTCAAAAACGCATTTATTTCAAAATAAAAAGAATTAAAAGATTAATCAAAGTATCGTCCATCGCTAGTTACTACTTTTTCCCACCTCTCAGGCAATTTTTGAATTCCCTCTCGAAAAAATGTCTCATCTTTTGAGGTGATCCAAGTTAGAAGCCAATTTTCGATTTCTGCGAAAGAAGTGAACTGATGACCTGCCAAATCGTGCTGCATCCGTCGGAACAACCAGTAATCAGAAGGAGCAATGTCCGGAGAATACGGCGGGTGCGGCAAAATATCCCACTTGAGCGTTTCCAAATATTTTTTCACGACTTTTGCGACATGAGGCCGAGCGTTGTCATGCAGGAGAATAACTTTGTTATGTCTTTGCTTGTATTCCGGCCGTTTTTCTCGTAATGCACGGCTCAAACGCATCAATTGCAGCCTATACCGATCGCCCGTTATGGTCTCGCCAGGTTGTAGCAGCTCATAGTACACAACACCCTTTTGGTCCCACCAGATACACAACAAGACCTTCGAACCATGAATATTCGGCTTTGGTGTTGATGTTGAGGTCGATGGCAACGATTGACCGGGCATAGCGTAGTATTTTTTCTTCTTGGGGTTATCATAGAATACCCATTTTTCGTCCCCAGTAATAATTCGATGTAAAAAACCTTTTCTTTGTTGCCTTTGAATCAGCTGCTCGCAAGTGAAAAGTCGCCTTTCAATATCTCTCAGTTTCAGTTCATAAGGAACCCAATTGCCTTGCTTTTGAATCATTCCCATGGATTTTAACCGTATAGAAACTGCTTGTTGTGTCACTTCTAAAGATTCTGCAAGCTCCTCTTGCGTTTGACTCGGATCTTCATCGAGCAATGCCTCCAACTGTTTGTCTTCGAATTTTTTTGGTTGTCCAGAGCGAGGCTTGCCTTCAACGCTGAAATCTCCATTCTTGAAACGTTGAAAACATTCCCTACATGATTAATCAGTTGGAACATTGTCACCATAAACTTCCACAAGCATTCGATGCGCTTCAGCTGCACTTTTCTTCCAATTAAAACAGAAAACTAAAACCTCCCGCAAATGCTGCTTAGTTAACACAAAATTGGTCATAATTAACACAGTGAAAAAAAGTTTTTTTTTTAAAAAACTCGAAGCAATATGAACTGAATATTGTTGACAGATGTCTAACCTTTCTAAAACTATCGACATCAGCTGTTACTATTCAATATTCATAACAGCCAGAGCCATCTTTTGAAAACGGACCGAACTAATTTGTACTCCCAATATTATTCCCCAAAATGTGTCAACTTGGTTTTGGGAGAGGGGCGTCACCCGTTCTCCAGATACATTGCCAAGCCACTGAATGTCCTCACTGAATGTCCTCAAACCAAATCAATGAAACAATGAAAGGAAACAAACTAATCGTAACCTGAGACGGTCTTCTGTATAAAAATCAGGCTGCAGATAAGTTCCCGGGTTATTTTTCAGTGATGAAACACTTGATCACAGGAGAATCAATCGTTATAATTGATCGATCCACGGAAGCAGGACTGACCCCGCAAATCGCAGCTGCTGCGGTGTCTTTATCAAAAAACAATGCTATCAAAATGACGTCGTTAGACGACAGTAGTTAAACAAGCTTCTTTCGTCTGCTTTGCATTCTTAGCGATGCCACGAGCTCAAAATATTTTTCCCACTCAGGCTATTCCAATGCAAGGTGGCAACAAACTCATCAGAAAGCGCCGCCGAGGCGTGAGGGATCGAAATAGTTTACGCTAGCTGTCATGATTTAGAGACTACTGACAGCTATATACAGGACAAAGCTGCCATTGGTAGCAACGACACGATGCATAAAGCAATTCTTCTAGCTGTTCGTAGGTTGAGAGATTCACTGGAAACCTAGAAAACCAAGACAGTACTCTCGGAGAGAAGGGAAGAAAAATGATTATTGCAAAAACACCAACGCGGTCTTGAAAAGCATGACGGACGAAATCAAAGTCCAAAAAATTCGGTCAGTCAAGACGTTAACACGGGATCGATGAGCTCGAGGATATGATTGGCGGCACTAATGCTGCAGCTGGCTAACTTCAGGAAGTGGCCTTAAAAATTGAGAAAAGTTGTAGCTAAGATCAAAAATATCACTTCCTGCACAAATGGCGAAAATCGGCACGTTTCCCTCTATAGCCGAATCATGAGAAAAATTAAAAGGATACTTTTCTTATGGAGCCAACAGATGTGAGGAGTGGTGAAAAATGTGATGGTCACAGTAACAGGAATCTGCGGAAGTTACTAGTGACCATCCTTGGTGGTACAGGTAGAACTCGGGGCGGAGTCAACGTGCAAGAGTTTGCCGTAAAAGATCTCCTAGACTAATCCTTATATTCACTACGAAAAACGTAACGATGAATGTTTTGTGGGTATTAGAGTCTCGAGCACCTGCATAAAGCATAAAAAAGAGGAAAATTTTTTAACATATGAAAGGGCAAAAGGTTCTTATGTTGAATATCCTAGAAGAAGACAATGCACCAGTGCTGGCTACGGAGAAAATCGTCTAGGTAAATTGCAGAGTTCAGCAAAGAGCGATTCTGGCTCGTTCCGGTATTTTTTTCAAAATCGAACACATTTCTTCGAAATACAATGAGCCAAATCAGGGAAACTCAAACGTTAAGCTTTAGGGCTGACGCAGATACGTTAAGCTCAAAAGGCTGACTCAGATACCAGGAAGTGAAAGACTAAGTAAGACAAAAGGCAAGCTAAGACTCGAGTTCTCCAGATTAACTTGCACCGTTGGGAAACCGCACCGAAGTCACTTGATCAAAATGCGAGGAAGAAAGGCGCGGAGCTGCTGTCTTTGTAGTCTTATCGCCAGGTGCAAAATTTTCAATACTATTTTCATCTATATGACTCTGAAAAAGCGACTTTTTATTGCTTTTCAGAGCAAATTCTATGACCAGACTAAATTTCTTTTGAAAACCCTAATGTGGATTTTATTGGCCTGGACATTAATGCCCTGGTAGATGTATGGAAACGGGTCTCATCTTTTTCGAGGGTGAAGGAATCTAAGAAATGGCGGGATTGGGTGAGATTGTTAGGTAAGATTATTAGTTGTCGCTCATTATGAGCGAAATCCTTAAACCTATGATACACAAATACGGAGTACTGGAGAACCACCCCACGAGCATACACCAGTATGTTTTTCGAACTCTCCATACCCACTCTCCATAGGCTGGTTCCTTGCCAAAATAGACGTCGAAGAGTTCTCCAGAGAACTTAGGAGGAGTGAACCAATGCAAGGACCATGACGGGGCTAGAGACTCTTAACTGAAAACGTGTTGAACTCCACTGTTACTTCTGGTCCGTCAGCGGCTACGGCAATGCACCCGAAATTAAAAGCCTGTGGTAAAAATCTTAAGAAAAAAATAAAAAAATCCCTAAAAGGCGAAAAGAATGTACGAACTTTGTTTCAAAGCCAAATGTTCAAGGGATCAGAATGAGTCACATTCCAAGATGCTGGCATACAGGTCTGCCAGGAACTAGTTCGCTAGCAGATCAAGAAGGCTCACTGCTAGTAAAGCCTTTCTGACGACATCAACAATTAACCATGGAGATTTGGTTATAAGTTTCTATTCGTCAGATTCAATACTCAACGAGAGTCAGTATATTTTAGGTAAAGAAAAGGGACGAAGTGGTTCGAGCACCCTTTCTAGTACTTTCCATTCGGTTTGGTGCTTTACACGAAGGCAGACAAATTGCGGGAATTGAACAACTAAAACCCATACAATCATTAAAATGCGTAGTGGCATCAGGAGTTGCACAAAGTTCCAATCTTGACAGATACCTATACAGTATATTGTACGCTGAGCTTTTCAGGAAGAAGACCAAAATAAAGTATGCTTAAGTAAGATGGGAGATAGAGAGAAAGGCTGTTATTTGAGATGTGAGAAGCAAAACCCCTTACTTTATGGCAGAGGAAATTGCTTATACGAATGCACGGATAAAAAGTGCATGCCGCACTGGACAAAGTGGGAAAATCGGGGTCTTCTGATGACTTGTTTTGCCCGGGGACTAAAGGCGACGCCTGCGATACCTTCTTGAGTTTGTAGGACCAATGACGTTGCATGTCACAATATGCACGAGCATTTCTTCGCACAAAGAATAACATCTTTGGTCGCTTTACGGCCCTGAGCTCATTTTTTCAGTAGTCTCTCTCCTTTTTATCTGTTGCTGTTGAAAGGGGCTTAAAGAGGATAAAATAGGTGCAATCCCAAGAAGTCTGACATTTAGTTCCAGACTAGGTTATCGGTGTGACAGGCTTTGTTAGACATTTAGTTGATAGTGTAGATGCTATAAGTTGCTGGGAATCCAATACTTTCCGACCATGAAAAACTATCATTATTATATAATCAAGTCAGGCTTAGCCTTTCAGGGTAGTCCGTTCGGACCCTTCTGGAACCTCAGAAGGGCACAGAGTTTTTCGGCTCTGTTGCAGCTGAGCTGTTGTAAGCTGCTAGAGGTGGGCAGGACACTAAACTTAGAGTATATTTGAAGCTTTCCTCAATTTCGTAGTGGACTGGGGATTTATCTCCCGTTTGAATGTCCCGTAATTTAATGGAGTGCTGCTGTGGGGCTTTGTTAATACAGCCACAAGAATTTTAATCGCAGTCCTGTTTTTCCCTGAAAGTGTTTCCACCGTCTCTTGTTGGGGTGAGACCGGAGTGGTCAGGTCATTTCGCCGTTATTAGAATTCGATTCTTGTTATTTCAAGAGGGCTTATTCTAGTTCGCTTTTCACGGTTGCTGGTGACAGCTTCAACGAGTATTCTTGTCTTCATCGGCTGATCAAAATGCATTAAAATGTCGTTTTATGTTAGCTCGTCCGCTCTTTCGCTTAAGTCTCCTTTGTTGTGTTTCGGGACTCACATAAGTTTCGTCTCCTTCCGTCTAGCTGTAATACTAATCCTGGATTTTTTTGCTTTTTTGTATATTTTATTAAAGTTTTATTAGGATTCTCTTTGTTGTACGGTTTTGTTGTGGGAAGAATATAAAAATTTCCTGATTGTAGCTTCACTTTACGTCTTTCATGGGTTTAAGGACCTCTGAAAATTTTATATACAAGAAATTAAAAACCAAACAAACATTCGTTTCAACTTTAAGTCGGTTCTTTGCCTCAACTGACGCAGTTAAGGGATATGAGAATAATTTATTGTGCTTTGAGATGAAGTTGAGATGAAGTTGAGATGAATCAAACAATTTAATTGCTATTCTTTACATTGATTTGTATCTCTCGACGCTTATAGTTATTTGAGAAATGATACATTTCAAAGAACTATTATGGGGGTTACTTCCTACATTAGATATGTTGTTGAGGTCTTGTATTGGACCCCGAAAATAGGACAAAATGGAAAACTTATATTTTATCACGACTCCCTCGATCCTTGCTAGTTTATTCACAAGGTAAAACTATAATTACAATGTTCATAATGTCAGAGGGGCTTGTAGTTGTTCGCAGCTAGTAAGAATTATATGAGTTGCAATCTACTTGGGCGCGTCATAACTCAAAATCGCATCTCGTTGCAAGATGCATGTCCTTTCTTTATCCACTCCAATCAATTTTAGTGTACATCTTTAATTGCCTTTTCCATTGCAGCTCCAACGTTATCCCGGGAACTATTAGCCAGTCCTCCGTATATTTCCATTAGTACTTGCGTCTGTGCCAGTAAGTCGGTGGGTAGATACAATGCGCAATTCGTAGAAGAAAAGTGTACTCTTAAAATACATTATTTTGGAGCACAAGGCAATTATTTATAGTGATCGTCCGACGTAACACTTTACGTGCAGCAAACGACGGTTATGCTGCTCGACAGCACTGCACTTAGGCGAGGTTTCTTCCTTTTCTGCGCCTTTGCGACAATGACCTCTTCTCACGTGTTCAGCATATCCAAGGCCAGATCTACCTTTGTGCATACGTTCATGTTACCTACGCGGTATGCATGCATAGAAATTCTTCTGATTGGCTACTTTTCGCCTGAAGATGTGCGGCCACAAAGAGGCGAGTCCAACTATGCCAAGTTAGATCCGATCTCGAACTGATTCCTCCGCTGCATGTAGTACCATTGCTGGCATGTATAATTGCTATTATCTGACTCCGATTCAAACCGCAGAATCCTCCTGACAACCTCCTCGGCGGAAAAATAAATGGCATCAAGAAACTGCCATTCGATTCCCAAATAGGAGATGCCCCGTACCGCGAAATCGAAGACGAATAGGTGAGTTACATACAGGTACAAGAAATATCTGCATACTGCTCCGGCAGAATGGTGCGCAAATGTTATGCCCTAATTTCTAATTTCTTTACGCTCCACAGATCGAATTTTCTGCAAAGCAACCGAAGAAAAAGAAGAAAAGCAGCACGACATGGTCCTCTTGGCCATTTGCGAGCCTTGTAACCAGCACAGGTGATCCGCGTGATCCTCTTGCCATTTCTTCGTTCTAGTGAACGAGCATTCTGATTAATGTACTGTTAGTAATTGACGAGCACTTACTATGACAAATGTAGTGGTCACGTAAGATTTGTAAGTTGAGCCTTCGTTTTGTTTCCTCGCAATGCTCAGTACTCGTTACAATGTTTTCTCAAGTTCTATCTTTGCGGTTTTGTTCTTTCGTTGCATCCAGGTATACTCTGCAAACTTGCAAGAATTAGATATACCGATAGATGTGGTTACTTGGCTTCCACCGGGAAGTTCAATGGGACTATTTGCATGCATAGTGTTCCAGTGCAAGATTGGCATGTCAAACGTAATCAGAGACTTTCAGCATAAGTGGGTCCTTTGCCATATTAGGACAAGACATCTATGTGGTTCGAAATACTGTGGAGAACTTTCTTCTTGCGGTTTCTCGGCATGTATTTAATTCAGCATTTTACGAGTAGATTCGCAAGAGGAATAACTGCCTGCAGTTATTTTTTTTTTTTAATTATAAAATATTCTGCGCTACAAAGATTGGAGGAAATAGCGAGTAGAAAGTCAAAAAATTTTTTCTAGTTAGAGATTCGCTGGATAAAATGAGCTTAGAGCTGCAATCGGGACCACATATATGTTTCTCGTAGTTCTCTGGTTATTATCCCTTTGAAAAGGTTTTTCTTAAATGTACCGTTTAATTCTAATAGTGGTTTGCAAAACCTTGAAAACATTTTCAAACAAATTGACTAATTTTTAAATTTCAGAAAATTTCCGATATTTAAGAGTCAAAAAAGAATCTATTGATCCAAATGGCAGCTCTTAAGTAGCCTTTGGGAATTTGAAGAAAAATATTAGTTTACCCTCTAATTCCGAGGCCCTAGACCATCTGGTCCTTATGTCTATGTGCTGCTGCATTTGAATTGCAATTACGTTGATGGTATGAAAACATATTATAAGGTTTAACCTGTTTTCATATCTGAACTACATTCTGATTTCTCGTTACGTGATTTTAAAGCTAAGCAGATATAAGTATAACAGTAATTGCCTTTTTGTAGATGGGCCTAACCTAAGGCAATGATTTTAGCCTGAATAGATTGGTATCCGGTCTTACTGAGGGGTTTATTAAGGGGTTATACCTATGTGCATTTTTTTTTCCGATTTTTTTTATTGGCTAGAAGTATGCTAACACATCCCTAGAATTGAAATCATAAAGGTCAAAATACTAATATACTTCAGAAAATTTTTGAGAATCAATTTTCTGAAGGAACTCCAATGGTCGAAAAACATAATATTTGCTCGCTTTATACTTTTGCACGTTCATTTGTAAACGACGCCAGGAGAGCTTCTGTTTACTCGATCGACTACACGCTGCATTTGAGGTTAAAGTACTGTGTTTTGATTGATATTTTTACTGTTGTTTTGTGTAAAAAAAGTGTTAGAAATGAGTAGCAAACTGTACAGTGGCCGTGAAGGCAGTAAAGCAAGTAGTTCATCGCAGAAGCGCAGCAAGATCAGCAACAGGCGTCCGCCTAATCGCCATTCGTTTGAGAACGATTTGGAGTACGTGAGCGCGTCATCAAAGAAATTAAAATTGAGCGATTTGAATAATGAAAGAGATGTAAATAGTCATTCTGGCTACAGACTTATTAACTTTTTTTACTGTTTTTACCGCTCTGTCTGACGCAGTTTCATGTAAACAGTGTCATGGTGAAGTGCGATTTTCGGAGGGAAGCAGACGCGGACTTCGCTCTAAAAATATTGTTAGCTGCTCGAATTGCGGTGATGTCTCAATCAATTGCTGCCCTGTAATAAACGATCGATCTTATGAGATCAACACTCGCATTACTTTAGCCATGCGAATGGTAGGCATAGGGATCAATGGCGTTAAAAAGTTCTGCGCGTTTATGGATCTCCCGAAGCCAGTCTTTGAAGCGACATATTATAATATTATTTCAATTATTTCAATAGCTACTGCACGAGTACAAGAACTCTGCATAAAAAAAGCAGCTGCAGAGGAGAAGCAGAAATCTATGGAGCACAATGAAGTTGATGGGCTCACAGTTTCTGGCGACGGTTCATGGAGAAAGCGAGGCTTTTCATCGCTATTCGGCTTAGTGACTTTGATCGGCTGGTATACTGGCAAGGTACTAGATATCTGTGTTAAATCTAAGTATTGCAAAGTGTGTGAATAATGGAAGGAAAAAGAGGGTACCGCCGAATACGAGGAAGTATATGCCGCTCACGAGCCCAACTGCGATGCTTATCATCAAGGATCTGCCGGTAAGATGGAAGTCGATGCAGTATTTGAAATATTTCGCCGCTCCGAAAAATTGCATAATATTAAATACATCAATTATATTGGCGATGGAGATTCGAAAACATACAAAGGTATTGTTGACGCAAAGTCCTATGGAGATTGTACGGTTGCAAAAAAAGAGTGTATTGGACACGTGCAAAAAAGGATGGGCAGTCGTTCGCGTAATTTAAAAAAAATACAAAAGGTCTCAGCGGTCGCGGTAAATTAACAGGTAAGCTTATCGATGAGCTTACTGTTGCTTACGGACTAGCAATGAGGAGAAATACAGTATCTATAGAAAAAATCAGAGATGAAATTTGGGCCACCTTATTTAATAAAATTTCTACGGACTAAAAGCTGCAATACGAGAAGTGCCCGGCCGGAGCAGCGTCTTGGTGCTCTTGGCAGCGCAGTAAAGCGCTGGGTTCCCTGGCAACTTACCAACACAAGCCTCCCATGCTGAGGACGTCTTCAAGGCCAATTTAAGAAGAGCTCAGCTCCGATGACCTTCTTTCGCGCTGCTTGGGTGGATACACACAAAATACAAATGAATCGTTCAATGCAGTCGTGTGGTCCATCGCGCCGAAACATGTGTCGAGCGGCAAGGCGGTGCTCGACGGATATCGCAGTTATCTTATTTAATGATGGACTGTGGGGCCTTCTCCCGATCTACGACTCATTAGGATTGACTGCAGGACCTAATTTTTACAATTCCTGCTTAGAAACAGACGCCGAGCGAATAAAGGCTGCTGAGTGCTCAATTTCCGACGTTGTAAAAGAGGCGAGACGCGGCCTTTTAACATTAAGAAAGGACGAGGAGGAGAAATCCACGGTTTTGGAAGGCCAACTTTATGGTGCTGGGATAGCAGAGTAAAGGTAAAAAAAATTTGTATATAGTAAAATTTTGAAAATTCACAACTTTATTAGGTTTTGAAACTTTAAACGCGTTTATCTCGAAAGTGCATTTTTGAAATTTGCCGGAAACGAAACTCTTTCAGTTTTCATCCGATTGACTTGCCGTTATAACTGTAGCTTCTTGATATGATTATCTACTGAAGTACACACGATTTTAGCGATTGGTTTTGTTTAAAAAAAGTTATAAACAATTGAAGTCCTTTTTTTTGGGTCGAAAAAGCAATTTTTTTGTTAAATGGTCGCCAATTTGCGAAAAATCGATATTAAACTATTATCGTGTGTACTTCACTAGCAAAACTCATCGAGCTTATGAAAAAAAATTTTATTGTTCCAGATGCAAATGGGGCCGAGAAACTTGTCCGGCCGCGGAACGTCTTTTGTAAATACTAGTGACTTTGACGTGCGCTACAGCCGCCAGTTTGTATTGAATTTAAAGTAAAAAAAATTTTTTGCACTCCCGAAAAGTTGCCCTTTATATTAATATATTATTTATAAAAGCTTTTTTTCAAAATCTTTGGAAAAAAAATCCTGAAAAAAAGGCTTGTTTTTTGGACTTCACATAGGTATAACCCCTTAAATGAAGCTTGGGATCGTTTCATTTCCACCTTGATTAAAAATTGATCTGGTTTATATGAATTAGCTAGTTGTCTTATGTGCCTGGAAAAGCCTCTTGAGATGATTTCCGTACCCTTCCCCTTGTTGTGTTAGTTAATACGTTCGAAGACTGTACGATTTTCAAAAAGAAGTTTCTTCTCATTACTTTAAAAGGTCCTTTAGAGCAACAAAAATGATATCCCAAAAAATGATGACCCGAAAATATTTCCAAGTACATGCTTTTGACAGTACCTGAGACGCCTTCTTATCACGCGAGTTCAAGCTCTGACGAAATCTTTCCAAGAAAATAAGCAAGCTCTCTCGAAACATTTTAAGTTATAAGATGTTGAGTTTGGAGGAAGAAATATGCGTGTGCAGTTCTTGTCACAAGAAACAGCATCTTTGACCGCCTTTTGCGTACTTTATCACTAGTCCCTTTCGTTTTTATCCATTTCTTCTGAAAGATTGATTTCCCTGGCACAAAAGCGTCGCTCAGTAAAACTATAGAGAAGTAGCTCTCGGTGTTACAGAGAAGGCTTCTATTCCCACAATCAGAGCATAAATAGTTTTCATCTGTCAACCAAATAAATACTATTATCATTTTTTATCTTCTTGTTCTTCTGGGTCTTCTGTTGGATACAATATAAATCAGCTGTCTTAACTCCCTTGACGAGCCTGTAAGGGCCGCAACGAAAGACGGTATGTGTGGAGACAAGAGTTAACTTGCGACAAATATTTTGAAGCTCTCTTCCACATATTCAAAATCCTGCTTGTTTCTTCTTCGAAAAGACAACTTCGGTCAATTTTGTACAGTAAAACATCGAAAAAGGATCACTTTTCAGATACTTTTTATGAATAATTGTGCTTATTTTTGTTTTGACTAATTTTGATTATGAGTGACAAAGTTATTGCGACTAACACAGTGGAAAATGACACGCATACTTACTAAAAAAGGAAAACATCTGGAAGAAGACCGCTAAATCCGTAAGAGTTGCTTAATGCTTGTATATCCGGGGGAAAAATTGAAACAATCGGACAATATCGAAGTGAATCCAGGTTTAGGTTATCATACAATAAACTCTTTTGCAATTTTCTCTCCTATTTCAAACATTGTCGTTCGTCGAGTGTGCAAATAGGAAGTTAATTAGAAAGTAATAAGCTTGGTTATCACTTTCGTTAAAGTTATTATTCGTTATTACGTTAAAGGAGTGTCATGTGGTATATTTTTGTAGACTGAGATACATGGTAGTTCGTTTATTGAAGAAGGCTATGAAATAAACCGTAGAAAATAATTAATTATAAATTCTTGAAATGGGTTTGCGAGGAATGGTAAGGTTTTGTGCCTGCATGGAATTAATCAACGCCATGTTCCACTATTTCTATGTTTACAGAAAGAGCCAATGACCGGCAGACAAACGTCATAGTATAAATGCTGAACATTTTCTGTGCAATTGTTATATAACAAATAGCAGTGTTTGGATACTACTGAGTTGTGGTGGCTTTGATCTGTGATGGTGGTTCTCAGATTTTAAAGCTGTTACTGATCCTTATGCGGATGTCACCGTACTCAAGAGGGAATGCATTGATCACGTTCAAAAGCGAATGGGTACCCCCTTAAAAAAGGTCTCGACGGAAGGGGCAAATTGACCGGAAAACTTTTAAGTTATTTCAGTTGAAAGGGTGAGAAAAACTATATGGACTACACTCGAACATAAATTATGTAGATAAACAAATCTGCAGCACGTTAAAAGTACAGCCGGCGAGGGTTCAACGTACTTATTGCAAAACGCAACAGCTGCAAAAGTTTGGCTAACTGAAAATTTAAACCAGCTGTGACATTTGGAGTATATGAAGTTACCAGGTCAGTCTGAGTGAGACTTACCAGAGACGATCTTCTTACCCGATGCATCAGCGGTTATACTCAAAACTGCAATGAAAATTTTAGTTTGACTACGTGAGCATTTGCAACTTAAATCCATTACTAGCGGCAAACGTTGGATAAACATAGCTATGGATATTGTAGTGTGTATGTAAAGGGTGTTTTTTAGGAAGAATAGAACTTGATAACACTTTCTAATCTTACGCATGGTGTGACATCACGTTAGTTTGCTTTGGCATTTTATCATGAATAGGTTGATGCCGGAGCAACGTCTGCAAATTGTGTGGATTTATTTTGAAACATACGGTTCTGTTTGAGAAACCCATCGTATATCCCGTCATTTTTATGCCCGACATAATCGTCCATCAGAACAAATAATTCAATAAAGCATGTATTGTCCCGCACCACGTTTACTCTCACTGCTTCTTATTGGAACATTAGTTCGAAAAGGCTCCTTTTGTTTGCATTTTATCCGTCATAAAATTCATATAAAGCAAAATGCTGACAATCTGGAAAAATTTTTTCTGTGTTCTGTTGACTGTTTACAAGTGTGAATATTCCGAGCAAACGCTGAGATAATCGGAGTTATTTTCTTCCCCGAAATGATACAAATCATCCATAACATCGTCATTTTCTTGCAAAAGTGCTGCTAATATTGCGTTTTCGCCCATTTGGCATTTGGCAGCCATTTGATGCCTTTTACCTATTGATGACACGTTTAAGTATTAAGAAAAAAACTTAAAACTTTAATGCATTTAGAAAATATATTACAATTCACGTTTCACATTAGTACGTGAACCACATGGGATCTAAATGAACGGAGCATACTTTGTATAAATCGAAACACTGCACTGAAAACGTTGTTACCGCAATGCCGCTTGGAGTGTATGTCCTGTTATCTTGGTTCTTACTATGGTAGTAGAAACGGAATGGAGTCGAAACGTGAAAATGTGGAAGTTAGGAGGAATTTCGCAATGTTGGCGTCTGTCAAATCTCACATGGTGCGCGGAAGTTTAAAGACGGCACCAATATAATCAGCTATTTTGAAAAGTCTTTCGCATACGCACTTCCGCAGTATGCATTCTTCGGTGACTGTTTTCGTTCTCGAAACGTTTCGTTCATAATAAAATCGTACACTGAAGATGACAGTCAGCAGGTGGGGAACGCAAGAATTTCGTTTCGAAAACAAACAAACAATATTTTCATTCCCGTCGGACAACACTCGAAATAATGGGATGTTTCCTTAGGTGATATGAACTATCGATTAATTATCGATTATAATAAATTATGAAAAAATACTTAAAAAATTATTAAGAATTAATTTCTTTTAAATATAATTTTAATGAGGCATCAGTTAGTTCTCAAGAAAAAGGAAACTCCATTTAGTGTAAGAAAGTTATTTTGAGTACTATTTACGTTTTGAGTAACGTTATTCCGCTTTCCTGGTTTATCGTTCTAAGATGGGTTGAAGGACAAAATTAACATGCGTTCATGAAATAATCTGAAAACCTGACGATATTTCAACGCAATACTTACTTCCCCAAATCATTAACTTTATGGTGTTTGCTATTATGACTTTGCTCTAAACTATCATGAAATCCGACATTAAACTAGCCATAATCCTCGTTCCCTTGCCATCAGGCCATGTAAAGCCATGCGTTCTTTGAAAGTTTTATTGTCATCCTCATCATTTTATTGGCTTCGCAATTTGTCAGGTTTATAACCTTCCAGAAAACCCGGACATTCGTCCGCTCGCACATAATAAAGGTATGCATGCCTCGCATAAAGTGTAGCTTAAATTTGTAATAATAATTCCACACCAGCAATAAAATATTCTTTATGCTCGGAAATACTTTTTCCTTCATTTTCAGACGTGATTCTAAATCTTAGATAAAAAGGCGCTTGTATGCAAATTTCATTTTTGAGTCATTTGAGCACCAGTACCAAGTGAATTCGCACGTTCTGCAAAGATTCACTTGTGCAAATTGTGAGTTTTCCGGCCGCCTACAAGGCATTAATACGAAACTATTAATAGCGTTGAATTAAAAATAATGTTTAATATGGAAAGCATGTACATTGAGCAGTTGTTTATGCAACAAACCTAGACCTTGTTGGTTACATGGAAAACTTCGTCAGAATCGCAGGCGAACTCTGTGAGCGAGCGCGACGGAAAGGAGACTCCCATCGAAAGTTCGTTATTTTCGCATGCGTTCTAGGATTTTCCGTTTGGAAATAAGCGCGAACAGAACAATCCATAAGATACTCGTAGTTCTAATAAACATGAACCAATAAATTGTGAGTCACCTGTAAGTGATCTATGTGACTCGACTAGCAATGTCCTTAAGAGCGTCTAGTAGTGACAGTGCGGACGTCAGTATATTCTTCTTATTATTCTGTTCGATTGATTCGATTCGTCCGATAATATTATCTATGCATAAGCGCTGATTGCTTTATTATTGGCTGCATGCACAAAATAATGTGTTGTAACAGCTAAGAATAAATCTGCCATGTCAACATTTGTGCGTTGTTCGATTGTTTGGAGTCGTTGAATGAATTACTGATTGCTGAAATATTAACCAGATGCAATGAATCAACTTTCGATTTCGTTTCTAGATGTTTGCCGTGGTTTGTGATTTTATAAGCCCATTCACTTCCCTGCTAAAGTTATCTTTCGTTGTTAGATGAAGTCAAACATTTGCTTCACAAATTAAACTATGATATAAGTTCTGATCGATTTCGGCTGTCGTGCCATTGATGATGAAGAATTTTTGAAATACAGGAGTATTAAGAAAACCGGATGAACTTTTGGTCGAAATTTGTAAAAATTTCTTTGTAAAAAATTTAAGATAAAGTTGGAAGTTATAAAGATTTTGGCATAACGGATGGCCATAATTTATTAAAGTTTGCACGGCAAAAGAATTTCAAACGTGAACCTTTTTTTGAATTTTCACTTACTAAACAAAATTCTTTTTAAATATAAGGCTACTGGATTTCAAAGTACAAAGTTGAAGAGCTTGAAACATTTAGCATATTTTAGAAACCAAATAATTTAGCATATTTTAGAAACCAAATACTGAAATTTTATATAAATAGCTTCTGGAGTGAGAGACGACCGCGTGCGTTGACGATGTTCACGGAAAAGAAAGAAAGACGTGTTGCCGGAACAGGTTTGAGTTCGACCTGCAGGCGGCAGCAGTTGCTGGAGTGACAGAAGAGTGCTGCCATATGAAATTGACGGCGCGATAAAATTGATAAATAAAATTGATAAAGAAATTGATAAAGGTAATAAAAAATATGAAATTAGAATTCGGGCTAGATGCTCAAGCGTAAAAATACCGAAACTGAATTGATTCAGGATAATAAAAGATGAAAATAATATACAGTGGAACCTCACAAAATGAGCATATGTCGTTCAAAAAATCGTACTCGCTAAGCGAAACTCTCGTTAAACGAAAAAACTTTTGCCATAAAAATCAATGTAAAATACAAAAAAGCTCCATGCCGAGAAAAACTGGTTTTTCCAGAAACGTTGTTCACATTTATTCAAAAAAAAAAAAATTAATTATGAATTGTTGAGGAATGTAACAACTTCGAATATAATTTAGATTTGAAACAAAAATTGTACGTAAAAATAAAACTTTATGACAAATAATTAATCTTTTTCAACTAGAAAACTGTCTAAGGACATTTGTTTTTCCCGATGCTTCAAAATTTGACGTAAATGTGCCATAGTATTATTATTGTTTACATTTTTAACCACGAATAACAACTTTCTTATTGGGGTAATGCATCTCAATATACGATGCAATAGTGTACAATGCTATCAGCATTAACTTATTGCGCTAGAAGATTGTTAGTCCGCTACTTCCTCCTCCTTCTCTGTTAATAAGCTCTTCACCATACTGTACCAATACTGTGAAACACGATGCAACTTAATAAGCTCTTCAGTGGTCAACTCTTGACTGTGCTCTTTCACAAGCTCTTCAAAATCGTTGTTGTCTACCTCGAGCCCGCTGTTATTCGCACAATCTCTTTAACTGTTGACTCCACAGGTACTGTTTCAGAATCACATCCAACAACAATCTCTGACCAAAGATTTTGTCCAAGCAGAAGTGAAGGTCCTTTCTGTAACTCCTTCCCAATCCTTGTCAATCATCTTGAGGCAAGCATCGATATGAAAATGATCTTTCTACAACTCTGTAAGAGTCAAATTTGTCTCTTCGGTAACTTCAAAACCACTCTCGCAGACTGTTTTAGTATAACGTTAGAAGATAACCTGCTGGTCCATGGGCTGGAGTAACGGAGTGGTGCTTGGAAAGCAGAAATTGAACATCGATGAAAATAAATTCTTCATGAAAATCATCTTGTAGGCCTGCAGGATGGGCGAGCGCATTATCCATAACAAGCAAGCAAGGAAGATTCATCCCAAGCAAAAAATTTTAAGGGATCGACAAAACACTTTATTGACTCAATAAGTGAAAATGTTACATTTACACCAGGTCTTCATGTTTGATTGTGGACAGTAAGCTTCTTAAAGTTCTAATTTGTCGGCCACGGTGTAAGCCTTTTTATATGTCGGGCTTTTGTATCTGAGATACGAGGACAGACAAAGTGTCATAGTAAATCGCCAAAGAAGGATGGGGAGGGTTAAATAAGCACAATAGTATTTTTAGGATTGAGTACAGTCAAAGATAAAAACATCATCTCCAACGAACAATTTGGTTTCCATGCCGAACATTCCACTGAACTCCAGCTCATCAGGGTGGTCCAACATATCCGAAATGGAATGAATCGCACCAAATCGACAGGTCTTGTTATGTTTGACATAGCAAAAGCCTTCGATAGAGTCTGGCATGCAGGACTAATCTTCAAAATGCATGAACTTCATATACCACTCCAAGTGATACAAATTATTCACTCTTTTCTCAAAGGCAGAACCTTTCGTGTCAGAATTCACCAACATCTCTCAAATATGCGATCGATCGAAGCTGGAGTTCCGCAAGGTTCACCCATCTCACCAATTCTCTACAGTCTATACACTGCAGATCTGCCTAGTCTGCCAAAAAACGTACGTTTATCCCTATATGCGGATAATACGTGTATATTCTACACAGATCGACAAACAGAAGTCATCACGTCCAAACTGCAAAGCTCCATCGATATCCTCCTGGAATACTTCCGCAAATGGAAAATAAAACTTAAAAGGGACAAAACCCAAGCACTGTTCGTCACCAGAAAGAAACTGCAACACCCTCGTTTGCTACAAGTCGACAACGAACAAATAGCATGGAATAAGACAGCAAAAAACTTAGGACTAATAATTGACAATCGCATTACATGGAATGACCGCATACGCCAAAATCGACTACACTGCATACAAATCCTCTCATCCTTACAACCAATCCTCAAATCCGGCCGTCTGAACATGACCAACAAAAGACTAATATACACATAAATAATACGACCAACGTTAAGGCCGACATACAAAAGTGCGAGATTGCGATACGAGAACGCGACGAGAGTCTCGCAGCAAATGTCAAGCAGTTTTCGTAACATGCATTTGTATGCGACATCGTACAATGATTGCGATGCGTTGATGCGAGGCGGGAAATATTCGGAAAAACGAAAATTCCTCGCAACGAGGTGCGTGACGTTTGTCAAATGCAATATGGCGCTGAAATGAAATTTGAAATTCAAACGCCTTAATTACTTTTTAAGTACTTTGGTTGTTATTAATGAATTTTGAATGAAAATTTCGTGCATCCTAGTTAAGGCTTTTATTTGCTAAACGAAGGAACATTCCAAATTCAAAAATTTTCAAAATTAAAAACAATTTTATTTAAAACGTCACCTATTTGACATTTGTCATATGCACATTAATGTTCCCCGCATCGCGTGCATTGTAAATTGAATGCGTTGCGCGACGACGACCGAGAATCGCACTCACGCAGTATTTCGTATTTCAGCCTTTATTCTACAGCAGCATTGCATTTTACCAGACTACGAAAACAAACAAAAAAGCACTCCAGACAATACAACAAAATGCGCTGAGGTGGATCGGAACAATTCCATGGTATACTAGAAACGTGGACATACACAAGGACTTCAGACTTGACTCAATTGAAAAATACATACGCGACAAAGCACTAAAATTTTTCGACCAAATAGACAAACACCCTAATAAAACCATGGAATTCCTGAAGATCCCTGAAAAACGACGAAAAATAACTTATCCCACAATCAGATCAATTATTGACATAAACTGGTAAAACAATTTAGGTTACAGTGAGTGAAAAATCGCTCACAGACACGATTGGAACAAGAGTGCTAAATTGCACTGGCTCCAAGAGAGGATTGAGTATTTTTTGGGTTCGCTGTAATGCCGGTGTCATAGCGTAAGAACAAACAGCGATAACACTCCGACCATCGACCAATCTAACGGATTTTGCAGAATTGTATTCGTGTTAGTACAAATTTTTATTTTTTACTCGTTTTTATTACAAGCCAAATGTAAATTGATAGGCATAATAGAGAAAAATAAACAATTTTACAAACACAAATGCAACTCTGCAGAATTTTTTGAATACCGTTAGATCGGTCGTTTGTGCGGAGTGTTAGGGCTGTTTGTTGTTACGCTATGCCAGTTCATCTCGTTTTCCTTTCCAAATAAGGAAGCGGTCAACAATTGTGGATTTGTAATTTTTAAATGCGGTTTTCGGTATTAGTTTCTAGCGTTCCAAATGTTTCTATTACTGGTTCCATTGAGGAATAAGGTATAGAGCGGCCCTATCCGGGTACATGACCGTACGTTAGCGTCCGAAGTTTAAACTTACCTTTTTTTCCCCTCATCAGCTGTTCAAACGTTCGGCTCCATTCGTTCCTGTCACTTGTGGGCACATGCAATATGATATTGTTGCAACATTATAAATAGTATCGAAATTTTAATGCTTTTCGCGCAATTAGAAGCAAATATACTTAAAATTCACAATGTACTATTCGATCATAGGCATAAATATGAAAACAACAGTCATAAATCACTAATAACGACTGAAAAATGCACGAATTTTAGGTGTTTTGTTGGAGACCATATATCTGCCTTAACATTGAACATTATCCATGAATATTACTATCGACAATTTCACATAAAATTTCACTTACCAATTACAGTGAATAATTTGCAAATCAAAAACATATTCATTCATTAAATGTAAAAACAGTACAATATTTACATTTTCTAAAATCTTCGGCTTTAAATTTGACAGTTGAGGTAACATTACAATTAGAAAAGCAATTTCTGTGAAGGCATGGTCACACATACCACTAGAATGTTGGAAATATTTTCAAATCTGTCGTTAAATAATGTAATTTAATCAGTCAACGTTAATTGAATATGTGCAAAGGCTTATATTGAGCATTTCCGATTCTCATTAAGCATAAGATGCTCATTTATGACATTAACAACGGAATTATCTATTTGAACATATTTGATTAGCTTGGACGAGCATTGATATCATTGATTGCAATTTCCCCATGTTCGTTCGGCTCCAGCAATTTAAATCCGAAGACGAGCATCTGCGAAAAACGTATGGAATGGACGGGACTTAATTCTTTGGGAAAATATGTTCTTTTGGAGTAAACATAACCGTCAAGTCGATTTCCCCGTGTCCATGGGCAGTACAAATTTTTTAATGATATTTTGCGTAATTTTATTGATTTGAGGACAAAATATTGTTTAGGAGTGTATTGGATAATAAAATGTGACCGAAAACAAAACATGTGTTTGAATTATTGCAAGCAAATATTGTAATATTTGTGACGATACTTCAAAAGACGAAATTTTCGACCATTCATTTATACTTCCTATGATTATTTTTAAGTAAGTGTTGGTGGATTTGTGTTGATATGCGATAATTTTGGTGATTCCGGACAAAAGTGTGGGCGTAGCGTGTAATGACCGCAGGCCTGATGTAGGCAAGTCTCCTACAGGCCTGCAGATATGGTGGGTCTCTCGAGACACGTTTGGGCAACTGAACAAAAGGTCAGCGGACCACATGATCGACGATCGATCGGAAATTGGCGGGCAGTGAGTTTCGGAAGTTGCAAGGGACGAGTCGGTCGACTCACAAGAAACAGGTTCTTGAGTTACACGTTATTAAAATAACTTTAGTTACACGTTAATAAAATAACTTTAGTTACACGTTAATAAAATAACTTTATTCGTGATTAAATAAAACACTTCGTTTTATTAAAAAATGAGGAAGTTTAGTTTTATTAATACAGATCAATGGTCGATCTATTGAAATGAGTTTTACAACTAAACTTGAAATTTCTTACTTGCTGACTTTACACCTCTTATTGTATATTTTATATTTTATTGCTCAACTTGCATTTTATGCATTTATCTATTTTGATTTGATTCATGCATCGTCGAGCTGTTTATGCATTATCTTATCTAGCATTTTAGTCAGCTCTGTCGATGGATGAATCATGTTATATTGTGCATCATTCGATGTAGCATTTGTTTTGTTTGATGCATCATCGAATGCTACAATATTTAATTTGTTTTTATCGTCAGTTGATATTGCTGATGTAACACTTGTTTCGCGTTCACCTTGAGCGGAGTGCAGTTATATGCGATTTGGATTCTAGTGGAGTAACGGCAAGTGGTCAAGGTGGCCGTGGCGGCTTGTTCAAGTCGCAAGTGGCGTGTTTGTTGCTGGTACCTTGTACGGTTATTGCTATGTCCCTCCTTCCGAGCTCGTCTTGGACAGTGTTCTATTCTAATATTCTGTACATTCTATGGAGTACTCTGTATTCCCATTGCCGCCGTCGTTGTATACCTTTTTCTTGCGAACACATTTTGGCATAAAAAAGCTGTAACGGGACTTGCCTATTCACTGCTAAATTCTGGCTGTCGTCAGTGAGAAGTGTTTGTTCGAGTTGAATAAATTCGTGGAAAATCTGCGCGAATAGACAATATTGCAGTAATTCATTCCGTTAAGGACTCGGTTTTGTTATTTTCTGCCGCGGAAATTTTGTGGTTGCGGCAGTTGTAAACAGAAAAAGTTGCGAATCCACTGCTCCGCAACCCTTGACAATAGCTAAGACTTACATTCAGTACAGAAAGGATTCGTGGCGCGGAGGACCCGGCGAAATATTGATAAATGGGAAAGTTTGCGGTTTGGTGTTGTGCCGTCGTTGCATAACTACACAACGTGGTCGAGGAACACACGCCTTTGCCCTTTCTGCACAAGAATACTCGAGCGCACGGTGCGTCTCCGCCACCGTTGGTCGGTCGACAGTTACGTCGAGCTTGAAGAATTTTCCTTGCAAATCAACAATTAGATAATGAAACAGTGAGATAAAACGCTTCTAAAACAGTAGAACCATCAACCCTTTGTGCTGTGTTACCATAAACCCGCTGATTTCACGCTTGATGACGCATTCACGCCGACCTTTCTCAGCCTGGCCGCGCGAAGTGCCCCATTAATAAAGCGCCGCGAGTACATTTTGATGGCCGCAACATGTATCATGTCACAATTTCGATGGGGTCCCATTGTCATTGCACCTTGAGTTCGATCGCTAGATACGTGGTAGTCGCGTAATGTTAGCATTACATAAGAAATGTCACTGGTTGTTGCGGCTGCGAACAGTCCGATGACAAATCCGAAGCTCCAAACGTTGGACTGGTCGAAGGCATGAAATCTTGATCAGAAGTGAAATGTTCGAGAGTCGACAACGTGAAAACAAGTGAATATAGTTTTGTTTACATTTGCCTATGAGAAAATCGAATAACTTGGAAAAAAATTAATAAAACAGATCAACAATCGACTTTACTTTATTCTTTTACAAGTTTTCGTGGTTACTAAGAAAATGCAAGTGCTAAGTTAGCTTGTCATAAATACATCGGGACAGTGATAAAAGCGTGAAATGCCTTAAGATTGTCATCGCCCCTTTGAAATATTAACTTTTAGGTGTAAGCGTCAACAAGTGCTGCCTATATAATATGAAGATGCGAAATATGCAAAATCCGATTAAAATACAAAAGTAGTTGTTTTGAGAGATTTGCCTAGGAGCATAAATAAAAAACAAGAAATTCGTTAATGATGTACAGAATAAATAAAGTACACGATGCGGCGTACGCTGCATTATTATATGATAAAAACAGTATAAATTCATAGTTTAGTAGGAATTCAGTAATTTATAATTAACAAAGGTAAGTTTATATAATAACAATCAAATCTTGAAAACTCATCTACATTTAGGTGTATGTAGATTTTAAGATCGTTTAAATTTTGATCGTATCTATATAGAATATTTCTCCGAAATAGGCCCATCTACCACCTATACAGTCAGGCAGTTAGAGTTAAACATCTTTGGGTGGTTAAGCAGTTATTCAGGTATTTTTTTCATTTTTCCTATTCCAATCTTTCATTTCACAATCAAAATGATTGTTTTTTTTTGTAAGAAAAAAAAATTAATTTAGTTTTCTCTGTAAAATATACGGCATCATTTTTTTTGTATAGGATCCCAAAAATATAGAATATCATGAAAATTCAGTTTATTGTTTAAGTAAGAAATGAACTATTCTGATGAAGAATAAAATTATACAAAACGTTTATTGTAAAAAAAAAGAAAATAGTGGAAGCAGCATTTGATTTAATATCTTAAATTAATACATAGAATGAATAAAATGAGTAACTCAAGATAAATTTTCGCGTTTCCTTCCACATGTCGGAATTCTCTTTTCAGGAGGAACCTTATCGGCGATCAGGTGAGTAGCCGTGACGTGTAAGTGGCAGTTGTTCCGACGATTCGGTTCCGCGGTGCCGTAGTTTTTTTTTGAATTTTCTCGGTAGATTGACATTAGCTTTAGTACGCGGTTAAAGTAGTTTGTGTTTGGGCACCGCGATGATTCCGGTTAGCGGATGCGCGTTAGATTAAGGTCGGGTTGCGATTTTGTTTTGTTTTGACTCGGGTTGAAAAGGTAACATAAAGTAGGATACTGTTTGTTGTTTTTGAAATGGCGCGTCGGAAAATCGGATTTTTCGGTGGCTGGTTCTAATAATGAAACCGGGGCGGAGGTCCACTAGGGTCCGACCCACGTCCGCACACCTCGCCGAACGGAGCTAGTCCGCCAGCAGCCACCAAATTAGTGGACCTTCGTGTGGCCGAAAGGTTGATCCGCAGGGGTACATTTCGTTGCCGCATCTCCATGGACTTCACGTCCTTTGAGTCGATGCGAGGCCGACTCGTCACGATGCGAAATGACCCTTGTTGGGTCGTTCATTCCATTACAAGCGCCTCTCTGTATCTTTTTCATCTATGACCGGTTCTTTCTTTTGATTGTGTAGTCATGTCATCGAATTCAAACACTACGTTAGGTTCATGCTTGTGATGCTGTCGGTGTATTTTGTAGTGAGATTCAGTTTCGTTACCAATTAACAAACATAGATGTTCTTTGTATCTGCTTTTAAGCGTCCGTATGGTTATTCCTATGTATATTTAGTAATTATTTAGAAACTAAAATAGTGATATGAAACTAAAAGAAATAAATAATGAAGCAATTCTGATATCCACCGTTAAATGTCAATTTAAATATGCCGTTGTTTTCTTATGAAGGCGCACTGTCAAATTGTGGTCTTAGTTCGTTTCCAATGTTATTATTGGTTCTAAAAGCTTTTTGTGTTTTTTTATTCTTCAAGAAATTTGTCGATTTGGATGTATTATTGTCTATGTAAGTGCATGTGGTCAATTTTAGGGGTTTTCATGAATCTTGCTGTTGTTTTCCCTTCCTATATTGTGTCATCATTTTGTTAATACCGAGTTTCTTGTACCTTTTATTTACAGTTATCCTTCATATGTCATTGAATTCGTTGAACTAATTGCTGGAATTCATGGGGATGGGGTGAAGTCTTGATAACACACGCTGCTAATTGATGTTGGCTGCGGTGGCTTGTCCGGCAGTCCGTTCCAGTAGGTTTCGTTATAAACGAAGAGCAGGTCTTTGTAGTTGAGTTCTCTGCTCATTTCGTGTTCTATTGACAATTTAATTTTTTTATGTGAATTTTTTTCTTGTTGGTATGCATTATTTTTATATTATGTATATATATATATATATTTTATTATATATATTATTTATTTTTATATTATATAATTACGGTAGAGCAGTCGTGCACATGCCGTCTGTAGTATACACATTGAATGTTTCTGTATATGAACTTCCTCCATATTTTGCAGGAACGCCTGTGACATTACTGATGATATTGGGTGTCTCATACCGAAACCGTCTTATGTTTGGTATATGCTATTGCCAGGCTTGAAATACTTTTGTCTTAGTACTGTCTTTATATGGTCCACTGACTCTTCTATTATTAATTTGCCCTTTGTGAGATGTGTCTTATGTTAATGTTTCTTCTATGGGTAGGGGACACGTGACAAGAGTCGATATGGGTCATTCAGCTTCATAGATTTAGTAATAGCAGCTAGTTTGTTGCTTTTCTTTATTATATATTTGTCGTGAAGATTTATCATCTCCGACAGTAATTCGGTAGGGTTGGGCCCGGGTCATTAGGTTCTGAAAAGAGCATAAGGTCTGAGAATGTTAAGAGGTACTTAAGGATTCAGGCTGGACGGTTGGAATTCATGCTTCAGAATTTAGTGTTAAGCGGGATGACCAGCGATGCTCGATGGATTGCATATCCAATGGCCCATTTGTAGTTGTTTGTGGGATGTACGAGGTTTGTTCAAAAAGTATTGGGAATTTCATGTTTTTTCAAGAATTATTTATTTATTCTTGAATATCTACTTTTTCCCCTTCAAAGAATTCCCCGTCAGACATTATACACTTGTGATAACGTTTTTTTCCAATCCGCGAAGCATTTTGAAAAATCATTTTTTTGTGATCTTGTTCAGCTCCTCCTTCGATGCCGTTTTTGTCTTCTCAATCGTGGCGTAGCGTCGTCCTTTCATGGCCCTCTTCAGTTTCGGGAACAAGAAAAAGTCACAGGAGGCCAAGTCTGGGGAATACGGTGGCTGCGGCATTATTAGAGTGTTGTTTTTGGCCAAAAATTCGCGCACAAGTAACGATGTGTGAGCAGGAGCGTTATCATGGTGCAAAAGCCAATTTTCGTTCTTCCACAAATCCGTGCGTTTCTGGCGGATTGCTTCTCGCATATTGCTCATTACTTGAAGGTAATATTCCTTATTGACCGTTCTACCCTGCGGCAAGAACTCATAATGTACCACGCCCCTGCAATCGAAGAAAACTGTCAGCAAAACCTTCACATTCGACCGAACTTGGCGTGCTTTTCTCGGTCTCTCTAAGAACATTTTGTACCACCGATAAACGATGCTTTTGTCAAAAGTAGCTTCGCCGTATGCAACAGTCAACATTCTGAATGCATCCGCGCACTTTAAGTTGTTCTTCACACAAAATTTAATACAAATCTTTGATCCAGTTTTTGGGATAGACGAAAATCGAAGACAAGCTAAGACACGTCCACGCACAATAACTGTCAAAAACTGACTGGGCAATCAAAATGGCCGGAATTGTCGACATAAATGAGAGTCATGAGTACCAACATAACGCCACCAAAAGATCAAAAATCGAACATACGTAGCCCGCGAAAATTCAAAATTCGCGATACTTTTTGAACAAACCTCGTACTTTCTTGTATACCCGTTGATGATGATTGATTTCAAAGTTTTTCGGTAGCAGTCTGTAGTCTACTGTTGTATGATCCTTGTCGGCTTTGATACCTGTTAATTGATTTTCAATTATTTCATTATCAATGTCCCTAAGCGTGTGTCATTCCTTCTGTTACTGCGGGTTGTTGGCGTTTGTTTCAATTTCTTCTAAGATGTCTAATACTGAGTGCCACGGATTGACTTGTCGTTCTTGTGATAGCATAAAGACGGATATTTTTGCGTCTATAGCCAATTGCTCAATGTAATTGTTTTGTTGCGTATTATGCAAGTGGTTTTTGAGTTATCCTGCGACATTATTTCTTTGGTTGTCTCTGGTTGTCCTATTGTTTGGTTGTTTCCTATGAAAGTTGTCTCCGTTGAAAAAACTTATTTCCTGATTCTGTGTCCTTTGGTTTTTGTCTCATCTCCCTAGTTCGGCTTTCTATCGTTGTTGCCTTTCCACTTGTATTAGTAGTAATCTTTCTGCTTGGATGTCACTGGTATGGAATTGGTGATCTAGAAATGGTGATGCAGTAGGTCTTATGCTGGTCTAGATTATGTGCAGTTCTTTCAACTCGTTCTTGATCCTTATTATTTGTGCACTAAACTATGTCTGTCTGTCCTGTGTTGCGATCATACTTTTATTTTATTTTGGCGTGTGTCGGTGTTATGCCGTCGCGAAAGTTTTACGTTTTGAACCTCATGTTATATTTACAGGTATGTAATAAAATTTTCAATCAAAATAAATCAATTGATATATAATGGTTAAAACAATGATTAAAAACCAATTAAATTTTTGAATTTGAATGTGCACACCTAGAGCATTCCGTAATAAATAAATAAATACTGCGATCTCCATTTAGGGGGGCAGGAGGCTTAACAAGAAGAGCTACGAATACCCAATACGAGTATTATTTAGTACATTGGTAAAGCGAGCCCTTGCAGAACACTTTTAACATCGTCTTTCACATCGTCATCACTTTTAACTTTTAACAGAGAGAGAACGCGATGTCTGTCTCTGTCGATGAGGATATTTTGCGAGCGATACAAGGTTGATGGTTGTATGAGTTGATCATCTTCTTGTTACTCGTTCGTTTCGAGAGTATGTTATTCTCTACCAAAAGGCGTGGAGAGAATTGAATGCGAAAATATATAAAACAAATAAAGTTTTAGTATGCTTGATTGAATACCTTTGAATCGGAAGTTCGTTAGGAGTGTTATCGCTGAAGTATCTAAAATCAACAAAATTTCTTGGCTTGTTCTGGTTACTTTAATGAGCTTAGCTTTCTTCGCAAAAGTATCGAGATAAGATACTGTCTCTAAATACATAGTTCCGCACCATCTAAGTATGTCAACTACTACTTCATTTGAAAGTAGCTTCTGTTTTACTTACATAGATTAATCTCAACTTAGTCTTATTTTCGCAATCAGCATACTCTTCTCTAGCTTCATCACTGTTTATCTTTTTCCTATTCAAAATTAGTGGAAGTGAAACTACTGATCCCTATGGCATCGTCTTTGTTTTCGCTCGATAGTGGTCTCAAAAAGGAGAAAACTAAACTCATATCAATCAATCTTGAACTCATTTCACTGGATCTTCAGTAAACACCAGTCCACTCTCGATGAAGCATAATGCCACAAATTCACTTACTCCAACTCATGCTTAACAAAGACCATTTGCCATATCTCAATAACACCAAAAATCTTCAAGACGTAGTAATCTGCAAGGAATAAGAAAAGCCAATCAATCACTCAAAACCAATCAACATGCGAGTGGGTAGCGTGCAAAAAAGTAGCACGCAGTCCCGTGGTTTTTTTTGGTTCGCTCAAAATGTTAAGTCAAAGGAGTAAGAACTTAAAGTATGCGCTGCTATAAATTTAAGCTAACAACGTGTTTGTCGGCTCCAAAAATAATATTAATGATCAATAAAAATTAAAGAGGCGATCAAATTTACACTTCATTCTTTTCTGCATGCACGCTACATTTATCTTGCGGAAAAAACATACATGCCAAAGGTCTTCGCGGGTTCAGCACAAAAAAGAGCTGATTCTACCAGCAGCAAATGAAACTGGTTTCAAACTTAACACAATTTCAGATCTTGATTCATTTGAAGACATAAACATGATGACCATAAGATTAGGATGGATGACTTAAGGCGGGATGGTAACATGGTGGACCTTGAAAGAAAGAAAGTTTCTACCGTTGTTGAAAAAAATACAAATCAAATCGAAAACTTGTTCATGCAACGCTGCGAAAGGTCCCTTACCTGTAGTTTCACAGAACACTGAAGTTAAAATAAATTCTACGGAAAATGTTCAAGTCGCGTTATGGAATTCTAGATATTCAGGACACTAGATGCTGTTCTTTCAATGACAATAGAATTTCATTGTATGATATTTGTCCTTCATACGAACGAGAACTTAGAGCCCGTTTAGGTTAAACATTACTCCTCACAGCTCCATTCAACGCTGAAGGATCCCCAGGTTATTCAGAATCTAACTGGGAAGAAGAATTAGCAAACAAGATTCCACATTGATTTCATGTTGTATGTTGCATCACAAGTATAATAACAATATCTATGCGATCCTGATGGTAAATTGGTTAAAATTCTCAACCGCTCTGCAGTGTGAACACCCCCCACCCCACCCCCTCTATTAGGACCACTGTAAGCAATGATATTTGAATTTGTGATTATGGTTTCGAATTGTATGTAGATGAATTCCTGCAATGGAAAAATACAGAGTTATAATTTGACAGTGACACTAACTGTCAAATGTGTCTGTGTTGACTTAATACCACCCTAACCTGTACTTGAAACGAATGTTGACATGTAATTGCTTATCGTTTGCTCATAAGGTTTTTTTGAAATAAATAAATAGTAAGCAATTCTCAACCTAATTAGAACCAGCGTCTAAACCTGTCTCAATCTAATTCTATAGCTTTTAATATAATCCATTTTCAGAACAAAGGCAGAGCATTTACCTACTCTTCCCATGTATAGGGTGCACTTGTATTTAGAGGAGATTATTAGTTAATTGGCTTCTTGTGTTTATATCGTATTTTATTCTTATCATATTTTAATTGATCTTATCTTTGTTTAGTCTGGTAACATCTTGATGAGTCTAGTAAAATTTTAACGAAATCCTAATTTTTATTGTGTTGTTACAAATATAATATTATAATATGATATTTCTTCCAATTTTTAATATAAGTATCGATATTATTTATATCATTTATCCCTTTTATTTTTTGACATGTGTGTTTGCATTTCTGGTCTTAAAAGAGCTGCTGTCCTTGCCTCCATACCAGGTGGAGAAATATGAAACCAGAATGTTATTGTAAACATTTTACGTCTGTTATTTAAAATTTATAAAAATTATTTTATTCAAATAGTCTCCATCGGAATTTATACATTTCTCCCATCTTTTAGGCACACCAAACAAAACAATTCTTCCTTCCAAGCAAACCATTTCTTAAGCCATTCTCGCACAGTTTCATACGGATCAGTTGTTCGGCGAGTGCATGTTCCACTGATGCGAACATTGGCAATCGGACAGAAACAAGTCTAAGTGCAAAATAAGTCACGACGATCGTATCTGCGGCCCGTTTTGCTGTGTATGTGTTGGCATTGTCATATAGCAAAATGACTTTATGTTGCCTTTTTGCCAACGCCGGTCGTTTTTCACGCTAACAAGCCTTATCTTCAAACTTTTTCGGTAGTTTCCAACGCTCTTCGTTTCTCACATTAAAATGAAATTTTTTTTAAAACACTCGAGTCAAGAGTGAGTTCACCCTATGCTTTGACAAGAGGATGCGATTCTGCACCAGTTTTCTTCAAATGATAGCAGAAAACCAATTATGTTCGTAAATCAGAGTTCATATACACAAAACCTGTCAGTTTCAGGTTATAAAAACATATGCCGGTGTAATAAAAAAAGGTCATTGCGTGTTGACAAACTTCGCCAGCTGTTAGAGGCAGAATATGGCGTACAGAACCGGTCTTCCGGTCTGTAAACTGATAGCTAGCACCATCTATAGGGAATTTTCGGTTTCATATTTCTACACTTGTTAAATTTCTATGCTTTTAGACATCAGGATTTGGATATTATTGTTAGCTTCTTTGGACAAGAGGAGTGATGATACTCTTGGCCATACCAATATCAAATACCTTGGTTATTTGACATTTTCCTCAAGCGAAATAGGCTCTTTATTTGTGTGCATATATTTCTTCCCATTACAGTTTTAAATCCCCAGTTCCAAATAGTGTTCCGGTTGCTAGACTCTTGCACTTGCGCAATAGGGAAGAATGTACAAATCAGTGACAAGGTCATCATCTGCAAATATGATTTCGCTCGGCTTTGATACGACGGCTAAGTATTCATGATCAGAGGATGAGGGTGAATTTGGTGGAATGTCCTTATAGAAGGCATCAAACAAGTTGGGTCCAAAGATTCCGCCTTGGGGCACTTCGAACAATGTAGCTATTGGATCAGATATTTGGTTCAAAAAAGCCCTCAAAGCTCATTGTGTCGAACACACACAATTTTTTTCCTGTTTATCCTTGCCTTTGCTCTAGTGATTCGGAAGCAGCTGTTATGATCGAACGTGCTGTTGTGAACTGCTTGAGGCAAATAAACTTTAAGTTATTAATGGCAGTTGTTTCTGTTTTTTTTATTTTGGTTTTATTTTTGTGTAAGTGATAAAGTGGCTTCAAATAAACGCCCTTCAGCTGTTGGGTGAACATAAGGTAACGATCATGTAGTGCAAATATTTCAAATTTCAAGATTTTTATAAAGATATTAATAGAAGATATAACAATGATTTGTAAAAGTTTCAAAAAAAAGAATACTATGATAATAGTATCAACGATGAATCATGAGCAATATGTTGAAAGGCAAAAAGTCATAACTGAAATTGTAAAAAGAAGTTACGAGGCACGTCCAGAAAGTAAGTGTACTGGTACACTTACAGTTGTAGGGAATACTTTTTCGACATGTTGGCAACACTGCCGCGTAGCCTGACTCCTCCCCTTGAAAACGAGACCAATCCGAGGTTAGTGTGTTGAAAACTCTTGACGCAGTAGCATCTCTCGCGAAAAATTTCGATCGTATCTCCCGCCAAATTCGCGCCGTCATTCGCTACCTCGTTGCGAAGGGAAAAGCTCCGGTTGAAATTTATAATGAGGTGAAAACTGTTTACGGTGATAAAGCTATGAATCGTACGAGTGTGTACAAGTGGTGTTGCGAGTTTAAAAATGACCGTACTTCCGTGCATGACGATCAGAGGAGCGGAAGACCTTCAATTGTGACTGACGAACTTTTGGAAAAAATCGAGATTGCGGTCCGTGACGATCGCAGATTGACGTTAGATGAACTTTCTGCGATGTTTCCGCAAATCTCCTGATCCCTTATACACGAAACAATCACAGAAACTCTCGGATATCGGAAATTGTCTGCGAGGTGGGTCCCAAAACAGCTGACAGAACAGCACAAGTTGAATCGAGTGCAGAGCTCCAAAGAGTTTTTGGAACGCTACGAACTTGAAGGCGATGATTTTCTCTACTCTATTGTTACTGGAGACGAAACTTAGGTTGCCCACGCCTGAAACTAAGAGGCAATCTCAACAATGGCGTCACACCTTGTCACCCTCCGCCAAGAAATTTAAAACCACAATTTCAAAAAATCATGGCATCCGTGTTTTGGGATGATTTGATTTAATATCTGCCTCACGGGGAGACCATTAACGCGGCAAGATACTGTGAGACGCTAAAAAAACTGAAAAGGGCGATTCAGAATAAAAGGAGGGGCATGCTAACGAAGGGAGTCTGCCTGCTGCACGACAATGCCAAACCTCACACGGCCAACGCCACGAAGCAACTCCTGGACTCTTTTGGATGGGACGTTTTGAACCACCCCCCGTATTCCCCTGACTTGGCCCCTTCAGATTTCCATCTCTTCACTTCCCTTAAGGTGCACATGGGTGGGAACAAGTTTTCAACGGACGAGGAGATGAAGGGGGAGGTGGAGAAGTGGGCGAACGAGCTGGCGGGAGACTTCTTCGAGGCAGGCATCAAAAAATTGATCCCGTGGCTCACCACTTGCATCGAGAGGGATGGTGACTACGTCGAAAAATAACTTACATATGTACAAGTGTAACCAAGTATGTTTTTGTTTAATTAAATTTTTTTTTGAACCCTACATAAATTGAGTACACTTAATTTTTGGACGTGCCTCGTAACAACCATGCTGCACTATAGTGTAACTAAGTAAGGAATGTGAATTAAGCAATAAGATTTCATGGCTATGATACCACAGCTAAGACACAGGGTAAGCACAGGACCCTATCGAGTGATATCTGGCAGAAAGAGATAGAGCAAGGAACAGCCAGGTTTATGTTTGTATTGCGTTTTTACTGAAGCGTTTGAGAGTATTTAGGTTGAATTTCGCTCGATCGGGAGTTTTTTTGAAGTGTCACCGTTGTTTGTTATAACGCCATGACTAAGACACATTTGGCTCTATGGAAATATTCTGAATGGTCAAGCCTGAAAAGAACTCCATAAATTTGGTCAAATATTATGGGTGCGCGCATCATGTTCTCCGAATGAAATGACAAAGCACAGCATGATTTTTTGTCATGTTTAATGACGTGTCAACCATAGAATCTATACCTGAATGGTGTCAAACTGGTAACACCTCGTATATGAGGATATATGAGAACTCGTGTACAGATCATTTCGATACGGATTGGAAATAAAAAAAAAAACGTTTTTTATAGAATTCATGAGCATTTACGATCAGTTGAAACTATATGGGTCTTCAATTAGGGCGGGTCGATGTTGAAATGGAAAAAACTAATTTGTAGGCGAGATCTGAACGAAATTTTTTTTATTTGAAAGGCCCATATATGCCATCATGTATGAAGTATAACATCGTGCAGACGTCCATCGAGACTTTTCATCGTGGCACTCATTTGATTAATCCAATTTTCAATAACCGTGCTGTATAGATCCACCTGAATTTGAGCAATGGCATTGGTTATGTTGACTTTACAGACATCTCTGTCTTGCGACTAATTGGCACAGATGTGCGGGTTGAAGAAATCTGACAAGAAAAACTTTGGCGGGGTAATATCATTAGATTTCGTTGGCCGACCTCACTTCTACGAGAGATCACCAGATCTTCAAATGACATGCAGAATATCCATCTAAGTGCCGTCATGTCTACCTCTATATTGTCGGGATTGGGCAAAAAAATTTGTTACCATAATTCCCACGGCCTCATCTACGTCGGTATCGAAGGAGTATAAACTTGGATGCCAGCGGCCTAAAATCCGCATCAAATATTAAGTGTTTTGGATGTATTACTACTTGGTGAACTTCGCATGGGTTGGCGTCATTCCATATATGAAACGATACTATTATTTTTCCCCTTCGCAAAATATAATTTCTCGACCAAAATTGGGGTCCTCTTTAAGTCACTACAAAGCCTTTTCAGCGAAAAACTTGTGTCTACTTTGGTCATTAATTTTAAGTTCCTGGGTTAGTTGGATCTTTTGTGGATGTATCCCTAAGTCCCCATGCAAAACCCGCAAAGTTGAAGTCTGTGACATGTGGAGGAATAAACTGCCTCGGGTTTTCCTGCAAAATTTTAGAGGTGTGACAATGTTCTCGACCGATCTGGCGTCCTTTCAACTTGCGGGTGTTGTGTAAATTTGTCAACCAAACGTTGATTTTAAAAGGCAATCGTTTCTGCCGTAGAATCAGGAAAATGTTTGTACTAATAAATGTTCAATTTGATAATAAAGTTTTATCATTTGGGCGTGCTGCACAACTGTATAACTTGTCATGGTGATGTGGCCTTAGTGACTGAATCGACTGAATGATAAACGACAGATAAGATAGCGGTAATCACAACATGGCCGCCAGCATTGACGGTTCTATAACTCCAAGAGAAAGAGCAAATACTTATAAATAAGATATTATTTAGTTTTTTGCTGTTTTAAAAAAATGCTATTTTCTCATTGTCTCTCATTTTCTCAGTGATATGTAAAACGATTGACATATAATGAATGCGATGACATATGACGTCAATTGTTTTGAAAACAATTCACAATCAGTGAAGGAGCAGCCAAATATATGTTAAAATAAAACTAAAAAAAAAACAAACAAAAATATTATCACGCGAAGCACTAAACATGAGAGAGCTCACAGAATATATCGGAAATGTGGGGTGCATTATTTGTTAGTTGGATTTAAAAATTTATGAGTAGAAACAGAAATTTTGTGTGAATTTGAAAGATTGGCTGTCAAAATATTGGCCGGCTTACGATAATATTTCTGTGAAGCGTGCGACCGATTTCGGGGTTGATATTTTAACCTTGGCCAGCAAACAATTGAAGACGATCAAGGGTACCTTTCTATGTGGACTGTGGATGGTGACATGATGAGACTTCAACGATGCCAACTTTGTGCTACAACTGATAACGTCCCACCCAAAAAAACTATTCGCTTCCTGGTTTGTTGGAAAGTATTCGATTGCTTATTAAAAAATTAAAAAACTGCTTGTCAAAGATTATAATATAAGATTATAAGTGGCGATGGCTCATGAGTTCAGTGTTATGGGATGAAAGGGAAGACTTAATCGTCCCAGGTGTGGGTGAAATAACCCTAGACATGACAAACCTCACCGGCTTCGATCTAGTTTTCAGACAACGCTGTCACTTTTCTTTAGTTTTAAGCGTGTTTTTCACAGCGTGTGACACTCCCAAGTTTATGTGGGTAACTAGTTCTATTGCATTGAAATTCTAAAGCAGTCAGAGGGACGCCATTCGTCGACAGAGGCTAGAACGAAGGAACTCTTTATTGCAACACATCTTTCCTTTTCATTTCGTGATTCTATGCTTCTAGCTTCTAGATCGCGGTAGATCAAAACTTGATCAGGCATCAAAAATTCAATAAAAAAACATATTGAGTTGGCCCAATTCTGTGCAACATTGTGGCAAAAACTAACATTAATAAAATTTTTGTATTAAAAATAGTTATTGATAAATAATTGATAAATAATAGTTATTGATGAAATTAATTAATAAATAAATTTCATGATAAATAAAAAGAATATCAAACACCTTAAGCAAACAATGAGTGTGACATATTTTAAGTCGAATTTACATTTTTGAAATTATATTTTGTGAATTCTATTATTAGAATCGTAAGTTTTCTGTCACGGAGTTTAAGTATTTTATTTTATTTTTTTTCTATTTTTATCGGTACATTTTGGCTATAGTTTTGAGTTATACCATACAAATATATTTTCAATAAATCACAGTAATTCTTACTGTGATTTACTAGGTTTGTCCCAAAAGTATCGAACCTATCTTTATGTCACCGCTCTACAACGTTCATATGCTCTCTCCCGGATATCAATATAAACTGCAGAATTTCCACAATGAAGCAGTTTTTATCGTCAGGACCCAAATCACACCTAGTGAGCATTCATTTACATAAAATATTTCGTGTTTGTCAGATTTGTTTATTGCTCAAAATCACTAAAGTTAGACCAACGAATTTGCATGAAATTTTACTTTGATATTGGAAAGAATCGCTTCGAAATAATTGATATGAGGAGAGTTGTATAAGGGCAGGTCAAGAATCTATGAGTGACACAAGTGATTTAATGATGGCCGCACGTTAGTCAGCAGTGATTCTCGCTTTGGCCGACCTTCGAGCTCACTAACATAGGGAAACGACGGGAGTCTACGACTTAGTATTGATGGAGACTATAATCGAATTTAAAAGTTATTTTGAATAACAAAAAACTACTGTTTGGAGAATTTTTACAAAGAATGTGGAAATGTCTCGCGTGTGTGCCAAATTAAATCAAAAACTTCTAACGGTAGAACCGAAAAACGTTTGCTTCGAAATCGCTAATAATTTAGCCATATTGTTGCTGATGATGTTGCACTTGCGATGAAATGATCGCAGGGCAAGGAGGTGAATCAATGGAAGAGAATTCAAGGGGCATCTTAACAGAAAGCATACGAAACAGCAACAGTAAGCAAGAAGGAAGAATTTCAAACGATACGATTCAAACGGCGATAGTGTAACATAGCCTGTCACACGCGCAAACTATAACAAAAGAAGTTACAACCGGCAACAAGGATGCTATCTGAAAGAAATCGTAAGTCATGGTAATTGCTTTTAATAAAATAGTAATATTTTATTTTAAATTTTATCAGCAATTGCTTTTTGCTCCATATTAGGTTAAGTATCCTGTAGAACTCCGGATGCACTCCAAATTGTGACAAAAAATGCTGGGTTACAATTCCGCTGGTCAGAACGACATTGTCCTTATAAGTCCTTATTTATTGTATCGAAAAATCAGCAAACTAAGCTGTGATACATACCATACTACTTCGTGGAAATTATTTTTTTTCTGGTAGGGAGGTGAAGGCTGCTTACGTCCTGAGTGTGGGATTTCCAGACGCAAAATGCTTTTGGACTACTCACTAAACACCTCCCCTGTCAACCTGAGAACCTAGCCTGGAACCGTTTGACACATTACTTCGGGCTAGGCCTCGTGTTCCTACGCCTAGAGGGAAGAAAGGGAGAGGAAGGAAGTGCTACAAAAGAGATCCATCCATCCTCGATGCCTCCCAGCGCTCCAACAAAGCTTTTTTCAGTATCAGCACTGCCCGAGCATATTGCACCACGCGATTCCAATTGTCAACTGTTTTCAGCATTACTCCGACGATAGTTTCCTGACAGAGCTCTCCAATTTCACTGAGGAGGTCCCCTCGCTGCTGTCTCCACCTTTTACAGTAGAAGAATGTGTGACAGGCATCATCCAATTCTCCCGCACAAAACACACAGTTAAGAGACCGTGCTCTGTCAATCTTGTACAGGTAGGACCGGAAACAACCGAGCCCGCTTAAGAGCTGGGTCAAGTAGAAATCGGTCTCACCATGCACTCGACTGAACTGCAGCATCAGGTCAGGGATCAGACGTGCAGTCCACCTTCCCCTTGTTTCTTGCTCCCAGGACTGTTACCAGTCGCTGAGAGAGCGACGTCTCTCTTCCCTGGTGATCTCTTCTCTTCGGTCTTCGCCTCTGCGCAGGTAAATACTTCTGCGTTCTCTCGCAAGGAGGGTGATGGGTATCACCCCTGCGATTACCAGCACTGCCGCCTCGGAGACCGTTCGATATGCGCATGAGATTCGCAATCCTCCTTGTCTCTGCACCTGTGCCAACCGCTTCCGGTGTAACTCCTTGCTGAAAGCGTCGCCCCACAGTTCTGATCCGTAGAGTAGAAGCGACTGCACAACGCTCATTAAGAGCGGTCTCCTTGATGTGGTGGGCCCCCCTATGTTGTCCATTAATCGGGTGAGTGCCGTCACACGCGCTGCAGCTTTGTCAGCTACTGCCCTGATTTGTTGGGAAAAACTCATCTTCGAGTCTATCAGGACGCCCAGTTATTTTACTGCTGATTTTGATTCAACCAGTTCGTCCCCTATACTGAAAGGCCGTACTCTGGGGATTCTCTTCTTCGTTAAAATGACCACTTCGGTTTTTCCCAGTGACAGCTTGAATCCGTGAGCGGTCATCCACTCCATTACCCTCCGCATTAACATATTGAGTCTGAGTTGCGCATGGTCTATTGTGCGTCCAGCGATCAGCGTCGCGACACCGTCCGCATAGCCGATCAAATGTTACTCATCCGGCAGTTCAAGCTGCAGCAGTCCATCGTAGGAGATGTTCCACAGGTCCGGGCCAAGGATAGAGCCCTGAGCGACACCTGAAGTAAAAATTGTGCTTCGCCTACCCTCCTTCGAGCCGTAGAGTAGGCTGCGGTCCTTCAAATAGTCCCTGAGAATCTGCATCAGGTACACTGGTACTTGAAAACGCTTTTCTATTGCTTCCAGAATATCCACCCATCTAGCGCTGTTAAATGCGTTTCGGACATCCAGAGTAACCAACAGGACGACCTGTCGTGTGGAAATACTGTGAGACTACGCACGTTGTACCGCTCTCACTACTTCTCTAATTGCATCGATGGTGGAGCGGCCTGCTCTGAAGCCATACTGCCGTGGAGGTAGGTCCCCGGCAGTACGAATTACGTCAGCGAGTCTTCCCCTGATAAGTTTTTCAAAAACTTTTCCGGTCGTGTCAAGCATACACAGTTGGCGGTATGCAGCTGGTGACTCGGGATCCCCCTTTTTCCTTCGTAATGAGCACAAGTCTCGCCACCTTCGAGCACTCTGGGAACAGCCTTTCGCGCAGGCATGCGTTGAACATGCGGAGGAGCAGGTCAGGGGAAAAGTGGAAGACCATTTGTAGCACCTCTGCTGGAATCCCATCTGGTCCTGGAGCCTTTCTGGCCTTCATAGACAAGACTGCTTTCTCCAATTCCATCTTCGTGAAAAATGGAATTTCCGTTGGTGTTTCATAGTGAACGGCTTCAACGATGGCGGGATGGATGGGGAAGAGAGCCCGCACGATTTCGTGCATCTTTTCTGCCTCGTATGAGTGAGGCGACCTTTGCACACCGAGCTTCCGCATCACTACTTTGTAGGCCCCATGGGTCTCTGTTCACGTCGTCCACCAGGTTTTGCCAGCAGCTGGCCTTGCTGCTTCTGATAAGTCTACAGAAGAATTTTCTAGATGACTTGTAAAATGCTAATCGGATACATGCCTCTTCCCGGGTTCGAGCTCGCTGTGTCCTGCGTCGTAGTTTGTGACACTCCCTTCGTTTTTCGGCAATTTCAGGTGACCACAAGCATACTGGGGGCATGCTGGGCCGGGGTCTTCGTAGCGACATTGAAGACCTGCAGGTGGATGTAATGATTCTCCTAGTTGAGTTACGGAATTTCTTGCCGCAGGTTCTCCGTTCTCTAGCGTTGCTTCCGACAGCGGTGATCATGCCATAAGCACTTCAACAAACTTTTCAATATCCGCTTTCTCAGTATTCCACCGGAGCGCAGAAGAACAAGCGCGTGGTCATCGGAAAACACCGTGATGGATCTCCAGAGCTATGTACTGGTGATCATTGGCCGAGTAATCCTCTAGCACTCTCCAATTTTTAACTCATGGTGCTAGGCACTCCGAAGCGAATGTCACATCAGGTATGGTGCCGACGCAACCCCATCGATGGAAAGTAGGGCTGTGGCCTGTGTTCAGTACGACGAGCCCAGTTCATGCTGCCATGTCCAGGATCCGTTTGCCCCGAGCGTCTGATTGGGGCATGCCCCAATCGATTCCTCTTGCATTGAAGTCACCTCCGACGAGTACATGGCCCTCAATACTCGAAACAGCGTCTTCCAAAGCATTGAGCCTATGTTGAAAGGATGACAACGATTCGTTCGGAGTTAGGTATACACTGAAGAGTGTAGTTCCCGAACTCCGAACCCATATGAAACCATCTCCTCGCCCCCGATCCTGCACTTGGAGGTGAGCACTGTTCCGAACCCAGATGGCGGCTGTACGGGATTCGTCAGGACACCATGTTGGTGAGTTTCTTGTGTGATGTTGCTCGCTCAGCAGTAGTAAGTCAGCTTGCCTGTCTCTCGCAAACTGTTCGAGTAGGTGTTGGGCGATGATGCTTCGATGCAGATTGATTTGAAGGATACGAATCATTGCAGGAGCGCTTTTGCCTTTGTTAGGGCTTCTTGGAAGGCCCGACACTTCCCTGTGCCTGGAATATCTTTCAAATCATCTGGTCTCAGATTATACTCGCGGCAAAGAACACAGTGTAACTCGTCTGTGCATTCCTTCTTTTTATGCCCTGTCTTAGCGCAATTGTAGCACAAGGAGCTTCGGTCAATTCCATTATATGCCTGTGCGGTATAACCGTATCCAAGGCACTTGAAACACCGGAGGGGAATCGTCCTTCGCCGTATCCGACAAATAAACCACCCTATTCTTATTTTGCCCTGCTTCAAAAGCTGTTCTGCTTCCCTCTCTGTGTCGATTATGGTCGATTATGGCCATGCGTTGAACCCCAGTTGTTTGGCTTGGCCAGCCTGACTTTCGTCTCGCCTAGTACGGGGAAGTCGCGGTTTAAGGCGTCTTCTATTTCGGGCACACGTCTTTGTTATTTGCATTTGATCCGAACTCAACAAGTAGATCCCCCGACCGAGTTGGCCGTACAGCTTTTATTGCAGTTTGTATGTCTTCGGGTTTTACCGCTTCCTTGATTTCTCGCAGAACATCCGCATAGGATCTACCGTCGGTGGGGTTAAGCAGCAATGCCTGACCAATGGGTTTTCCACGCTTCTTAATCTTCGTTTCTTGGGTTATCTGCGATGATTCATTGCATTTCGGTTCCTGTGGAGGTTTATCGATTTTGAACGTTAGATTCGCTTTTTTAACTGCCTCGTGGTAATTATTAAGGTCAAGTGTGGTGCTCTCCAGATCAACTTCTCGTGCATCGGTGGTCGTGAAGAAAGTTGACTCTAACAGTTCTATAGTGAATTGTTAAGTCATTATAACAAAAATCCTTTCCAATATCAAAGAAAGCTTTAACGAATTCTCCCAAAAGGACTCTGCGTAACACATTATTTTTCACTAAATTTAAAGGTCAAACTACACCTTTTGCTGATTAATATCTACCAGAATGTGAATAGGGGCACCTAAAAATGTATCCTTCAATGTTACAAATTTTTGTATTAAACTTGACAAGAGCCACCTTACCTTGTTCCAATTCCTTTTGTTTTTGTACTGTGTAACACAATCTACTGCAATTTATATAAATTTTGTATTTGCAAGATCAGATTACACCCATAAGCTGTGCTTACCCCTAAACATCTTAATTGCTTCCAACTTTTAGTCTTAACGATTGAAACGAAACCTGGCCCCGTTTACGACTAATTCTGGTTGCATAACAAATTGGTACACCTCGAAAATTCGTAGGTGTTGAGCAGTTTCCGTTTAACGATTAATTAAATTATGTTTTAAATATGTTCTTTGGAAGAATAAAAACTGCCAAAGTTTGTTCACCTCTCGGGTGAGATAATCATTGAAATTCAAAGACCCTCATCAAAATGGCTGTTAAAAGTGTACCCGATCCTTCGTGTCGACACTTCTTTCGAAAATTGCACCGAAATTTCGATGAATTTTAGTACTCGGCAGCGAACGTGTAGTCTAGATTGCACCACATGAGGAGTCGATTTAGAAGCAAGATAAGAAGTTTCTTCGGTAAGGAAACCTGTGCACGTTCGTACTAAGTGAAACTGTAAATAGGCAAGTAGCATGCAACGCAGATACTATTATATAATTTCATATTAGCATTGACTGGTAATTGAATGAATGAAAATGGCCGTAGATCGTCTCGATTTTGTCATGTGTCGTTGGTTCGATTCGCGAAAATATTTTTGCACTTGAAATTTCGCTTCCACTCGAGCGTGTCTAGTAAATATGAATTAATTAATTCCAATCACGTATTGGATCGGAAGTGTCAATGACCAAAATGAGCAAAAAATCGATTTTTTGTTCAAATTCATTCAATTAGGTGACAAGAATGTTACATTTAAAAAATACTTTTGAGGTGACTGTCGCTTGTTATTGGCATAGGAACTGTATACAAACTCGTAGAACTAATTGTTTTGAAGGAGGTTTTTTTACTTCCTTGTTAAATATGCTTATGTGAAGGTTTTTTTTTTGATAATTTTCAATCCAAACAAATATAATTTATATCTTCAAAACAAACTATTAGTTCATATAATAGTAAATCAATATTTTAATATCTAATAAAGTGTCTGGATTTTTCCTAGAAAAATATTTTTCAGGACAGGACAATCAGCTCGCTAATCAGTTCTCTGGTATGGTACAATTATAATATCTGTACAATATTGTTCAGAGTGTAGTAATTTGCTTTAGGATCGCAATCGACACGACGACTTTAATGTCAACAGTACGCTTTTCTTTAATGTGAATGCGAAAAAAATCGTTCCCCAAAGGATAGAAATGTCACGACAATAAGTATTTAGCAGTTGAAATCAATCAATCATGCCAGTCCCTTCGTTTACAAGGTGTAGGTAATAGGAAAAGAATAATGGAGACACTTGGTTCATCAAGGATTCGACACAATAAACGTATACATATAAGCTGCTGGATGCCATCACGATCGTAAGTAATGATAGTCCTGAATTGTTCCATGTTGGAAAAAAATAAGAAAAAGGAGGGAACCGAACACGCGGTGGGGGACAAAAGAACGGGACTGCGAAAGAGTTAAGTGAAAAAGTCATCGGGAAAGGGAAACGCAAAATCCAAACAGGTGTCGAAAATAAAAAGGTGGCCGAATCCGGAGCTCAGTGGTTCATATTTCAAAAGAAGGAGGTAAGGAGTGGCGGTGCACAAATTAAATGAGTTGATTCAATCAAATCGCTGACACAGCTTGGCTATTATTGAATAAATACAGAGCTTCAAAAAGCTGATTCGTGACTCCTAACCCAAATATACATGTGTATCTCAACAAATACAATTGTTAATATCATTCATCAACTGAAAAAAAAATTGATCCGACGTGTACCTCGCCCGATTGATTATTTTGTCGCAACCTCGATACACAGGCAACACTACGTGAATTAATATCAAAAATTGACATTTGAAGAGTTTGTGAGTAATTGTTATAAAAAAAAGATCAAAACTCAAAATGTGTCGAGAGAAGTGTCGCGCACAACAGCTATTATCAGTCCAAATTTTTAATACCTCCGCTAGCGCCTGTCATTATCATTATTGCAAGGGAAATAAAGTCCTGTTCAATCACTACAAGCAGCGGCATTTGTATGCGACATCGTACAATGATTGCGATGCGTCGATGCGACGCGGGAAATATTAGGAAAAACGAAAATTCCTCGCAACGAGGTGCGTGACGTTTGTCAAATGCAATATGGCGCTTAAATGAAATTTGAAATTCAATCGCCTTAATTACTTTGTAAGTACATTGGTTATTATGAGTGAATTTTGAATGAAAATTTCGTGTTTCCTAGTTAAGGCTTTTATTTGCTAAACGAAGGAACATTCCAAATTCAAAACTTTAAAAAAAATCAAAAACAATTTCCAGCAAAATTCATTTAAAATGTCACCAATTTGACATTTGTCATATGAACATTAATGTTCCCCGCATCGCGTGCATTGTAAATTGAATGCGTTGCGTGACGACGAGGGAGAATCGCATCGCGCTCACGTATCGCCGTCACGCAGTATTGTATTTCGGCCTAAACGAAAATTCCTCGCAACGAGGTGCGTGACGTTTGTCAGATGCTTGATGGCGCTTAAATAAAATTTTAAATTCAAACGCCTTTATTACTTTTTAAGTACTAGGGTTATTCTGAATGAGTTTTGAATGAAAATTTCGTGTATCCTTGTTGAGGCTATTATTTGCCAAACGAAGGAAAATTCCAACTACTAATTTTTTAAAAATCAAAAACAATTTTAATCAAATTTCATTTGAAACGTCACCAATTTGACATTTGTCATATGAACATTATTCTTCCTCGCATCACGTGCATTGTAAATCGCATCACACTCTCGCATCACCGTCACGCAGTATCACAGTGTCCCAGCCAATCCAGTGTCAATCGACGCGTCCCAGCCTGTGAGTTGGCACCTGATGAGAAGCGGCAGGGACGCGTGTTCGAAACCAGCTTGAGGTTTTCCAACTTTCTTTATAAATATACGTAAGTTAGCTAAGTTAGCTAAGTTAGTTTCGCAATTTACATAGCTAAATTATAACACAAACCTTCTGTGCAAATGAAAAAGCCACCGACCACTTGGTGAAACTTTAGCAGACGGGGTAAGTTCTTCACTCATTTTCATTGAGTCAGTGAAGTAGGCATGATTTCCTCTAATCAGCACCAATATAACGGTTCGGAGTGACAGTCGCAATTGGGGCTGATACAAACCGCCAAATGGTGGGCCTGCTTCGTTGTAGACAACAATGGAATTTTTATGGCACCTACATAGGACGTGTGGAGCTAGCGGCTTTATTACATGTTCCGAAAGTTATAAAGTGCAAACGGAAGTTTTAAAAGACCACAAACATCTACAAAAACATGTAGCAACTGTTCCCATAAGTGTTGGAAGGAAAATTCTGCCATGACAACGTGCGCCTCCTAAAAACAATTGTTAGCTAATTTTTCCAATATAGCTTGTTTTACTTCGCAAAGGCGTCTGTTGTTGTCCTTGGAGCTTCTCATGTTGCTGAGTTGTTGGCATACATCAAGGACGTAATACATCTCAAAGAAAGTGATCTAGAAGTGTTAAAACGCCCGATGTTTGGGCATTTCCTGGAAAATTTTAACGATGTTCGTACCATTAACTTTTGTTAGTAAAAATCATTGGGTATGATCCGATAACGTCCATGAATAACTGTCAAAGCAGCTCCCTCTGCATTTTGAAGAAATATTGATTGATGGTGCAATTAGCGTGTTTATCACTTCACCAATGAGTCGAAGCTTTTATTATTATTGGTTATGCCTTGGATTGCTTTCACCCCATGTTCAGGAATCTTGCTTTTTGACATATAAAGCTAACCGTAAATGAGCTTAAACACTAAAGGAAATCTCTCGAGAGAAGGCTGAATCTGTCTCCAAGAGATTATGAGCCACTGATTATGAGCAATCTGGCAAACACATTCAACGAGAATGTCCCAGAATTGTTAATTTTGACATATATCGATTATATATTTTATCCCTATCAGGCAGGTACAAGAGAAAATAGAGTGGCATGTCCGTGAGCGTCCAAAGAATTCTATACAGCCTAATATATGATATCTAATATTCGGCTAATAACCTGTTCACATATTTAATTTTTTTTTTGGAAATTGGCCAAAAATTCCGATGATTTCGAAGGAACTGGAGAAAAACTTGCACATGAAGTTTATCGAATAGATTTATTTAATTTAAGGATTCAACGTAATATTCAATTGTCATAGACATGAAAAATCGATTCATAAATCATGGTAACAATCATATGCATTCTCTGAAAGTGCAAGTGCTGAAATTTAACTGTTCACTCATCATCCACATTGTTAAACAATGGTGTGATCTCAAAAAAACCTTCACATGTTCGACGTTTCCATCAGTTTGTGAAGTTGAAGTCCTCCCTTAGCGAGTTTGGTCTTCAACGTGTTCTTGGCCTTCCTAAAATGATTTGTGCAACGCAAAATTTGTGCTCCTGATAAGCTTTTCAAATGTCAATCTCGTAGGTTTATGAAGTTTAACACAAAACTTGATTGCATAACGTTGCTCTAAATTGTGATGCTCCATTTTTATTAAACCCAACAAAAATACAAGTTCATTGAAGACGCTGTCAAAAATAATATGTTATATGTTATATGTTGAAATTCGGGCTGAGAACAGACTGACATAACGCTGTTAGACCGCCTACTGTGTTGCCAATCTCATTAATTTTCTCACACACCTCGTATATAGATACATACATATGTGTGTATGTATGTATGTATGTATGTATGTATGCATGCATGTATGTATGTATTTATGTGCGTAGTTGTTGTTGGTTTCGTTACAGTTGTATCAACAATAATAGTAGTAGAATAGAAAACAGGATTTTATTTGAATAGTACCGCGAAATTCTAAAAGGGAGTAATATATTTTGGAAGTGGAATGAACTAGACATATTTTTTTTAGAGTATTCCACACAAATATTCTTAAATAAACTTGGTTTTCTTCAATTGTGGCTTTCATCTTTCATGTATATATTAACCGTTTTCGATAGATCAAATCAAATAAAGATCAAATAAAATTCTAACGGCGCCGAGTGTTGTGTCCGCTATCTTTCCATACATACATTAACAATTCTAGAAACCTAAATGTTTCTTAAGGAGCAGTTTTATCTTAACTATGGATAACCGGTATTTTTGCATTCCCAAGAACTCTAGACAGCTTAAATCCGAAATTCTATACTGCAAATAGGTCAATGAATTTTTTTAAATAGTTATCGGTTAGTATGATTTTGATTTATAATTAACTTTCAGATATATTTTCCGGAAATTATCTCAGCTCATATTCGATAGTCATTTATTAGCTGTTTGTGTTTTTTTTTTTTTTTTGTAAATTAATAATTAAAGCTTCATCAATTAAACTGATGTTTTCATTAAGGAAGGAAGGCCAAGAACATGGATGAAGTGTTGATTTAATTTGCTTAATCATTCTAACATGTGTTCATCGCTTGGCGTTTCAGCAGCTTCTTTGAATACGTAAAACGTATTCATATTCTGTATCTATATATATAAAATTCAATAGAAAAAATCTATCAAACCAGATGACAGCGTAGTTAATCATTTTTATCTTCGTAGCCTTGCATGATAAAAAATTTAATATTATTTTTAAATCTTCTCCCATCGGATAAGCATTTGGGGGATTTTGATTGCAATCGATGGAAGGGGCAGGGAAAATCTCTATAGATTGAAAACTAATATTTCGTTATTTGGAAGCCTTTAGATACTTACTTTTAGTATTGAATGTGATAGATAAAATCATCAGAATGAACTGCACAAATTCGTAGATCATTGCTATAATCTACGACGACCTATGGTCAATAATAATAATTATTGTTGGGGAGAAGATCATGGTGATCATTTCAATAAATTACTAATTTTTGCATTCAATAAATCGGTGATACAATCAATCTATTGGCGGAGTCACGCATGTGTATGCATTTTATATGCATGTTGGTTGTCATGAGTAGTAAAGGTGCAGTCAGCATACAATATTTCACAGCTGGTAATGATACGATCACAGATTGTGCATTGTTTCTGAAATGTTATTGGAATTGCATAAAGTTAATAGTTTCCTTGATAGAATAGCACGAGGGTAGTTGAATCTTCCATCATTCATTTCAAGAATTCGGTTTAGTCTTCTGCGAACTACAAATTCCTCTCTTCAATTTGCGTTCATCGTAAGCCAAAACTTTGCTTATTTCGCTCTACAAGGACAGATGATGGTTCAACTAAAGGCTGAGTTGACTATAGGAATTACTTTTAATATAATTGTATGATTGAAAAAAAAAACATTTAATTAGTAGCAAATTTTTCACTGTATTATTGGTTTTATCGAGCCGCGCTCATTAGCTTACGAACATTCTCAGATCAGCCAAGGATATGCAGAAGAAAAACAAAGTTTTTGGAATTTACAACGTGTTTAAATTTATCAATCATGTAATGAACTAATCAAGCAACTGGATTCGGTGCGCTGGAAGGACCCTTGAACAGAGACATTGTTCACATCCAGCCACTAAGCACATAAATTGCGTTTGGCCCACCATGAAACTGGATAACGTAGGGATCATTCATTCAGGGGACTGACTTTAAAAATTGGACCCTTAGGAAAGCCTTGAACCTGCTTGACAGAAAGAGTCGATTGTGAGTCGTTAAGGCAAGCAAGCTAAGGTAAGCAAGAGGAGCAAGCGAAGGCAATAGAGTGAAGACACTGGAAAATAGTGAAAGCCGTAAGTTAGTGAAAAACAGAAAATTGTTTGATTCAGAGCAAGAAAAGAGCGCCGGGTTTCGATGCTTAAAGGCCGAAATACAATACTGGGAGTCGACGATGCGAGAGCGCGACGAGAAGTCTCGCAGCAAAAGTCAAGCAGTTTTCATAACATGCATTTGTATACGACAATGTACAATGATTGCGATGCGTCGATGCGAGGCGAGAAATATTCGGAAAAACGAAAATTCCTCGCAGCGAGGTGCGTGACGTTTGTCAGATGTTCTATGGCGCGTAAATGAAGTTTGAAATTCAAACGTCTTAATCACTTTTTAAGTACTAGGGTTTTTCGGAATGAATTTTAAATGAAAATTTCGTGCATCGTTGTTGAGGCTATTATTTGCCAAACGAAGGAAAATTCGAAATTTAAAATTTTTGAAAAATCAAAAATTAATTTAATCAAAGTTCATTCAAAACGTCACCAATTTGACATTTGTCATATGAACATTATTCTTCCTCCCATCGCGTGCATTGTAAATTGAATGCGTTGCGCGACGAAGAGCGAGAATCGCATCTGGGCCTTAACTAAGATAACAAAAAGGAAGCTTTTTCGACTTTCCCAACGGAGGTCCGGGAAGGTTCTTCACAGCTGAGCTTTTTGGTCCCTGCAAACTGTCAATGAGCGCAATAGATTTGGAGGAAGCTGTAGTAGATAACACTACAGAGATCAAATGGATGGGAGCAAGCCTTACGGACGCACAAACAATCTAATATGGAAAGCTGTGATGAGAAACTGTGTGCTGTGGCGAAACGAGAGAAAAGGTAAAAAAAACAAAACGTGGAAGCCTTTTCCTCTTTTGAAAATTGTTACTGAAAATGTATTTAATGCTTCTCATAACAATTTGCGTAGCTAATGTTTATGTAGTTTAATGAATGTTTAACAAAACGTTTAACAAAAGTTTAACGAAACGAGCAACGAAATCTAAATAGTCTAATTGCTCCAGCGTTCAAGTAAAAAAAGGTTCTAGAAATATTTATTCAACCACAAAATATCCTGGGACAAGCTACAGGAACCAAACGTTAGGCAGTATTCTAACTGCCAAGGATTCAAATACTTGGCATCTATCTACGTGTTTGTTTGGCATCCTATGCAACGCGACAAGCACCAGCACTATCTTCTGCGTAAATTGCAAAAGTTAGGATCATCCTGTTACCGAGACTGCTCTATAGCCAAAGGACAGTGAGAAACGCCAGTTCGTAAAAAGCGAAGAAATCTATTAGTGCAAGCAGCTTTAATATTACGGTAGGTGATGGCATATTATAGGGAAGTCACTTCAACCAGCCAAAATCTTCCTCTGTTTAGGCTTCTCCGTCTGCCCTCCAAGCTCCAACAATAAATTTACGGAGGAATTCACTTGCATTAGACTCGGTGCTCTACGAAGAGTGTCAAAAATATTCGAGTGTGACCTCTTCATTCTAGTAAAACATGTAAATGTTTTCGTTTTGGGGTTTTTCAATCCCTAGAAAACACACGTGATAAATGAAGGGCACACACTTCGCTGGTATGCAAATTTATTGACAGCATTCATGTTGTTTGTTTGTTTTCGGAACGAACTACCGTCGTTCTCCGTCTGTTTTTTGCAACGACCCCATGCACGCTGCAGCGGGATGCCATCTTCGGTGTGTGGTTTCGTTTAAAAATTCATTTTCGTTTATTCGAACGAATTAACGGATTTCCATTAAGAACTTGGTAAAAATGTATGAAATGAAAATTTTCTCGAGTCAATATGTATACGGCAGGTACCTGTAGGTATGAGGATTAATACGGATGAAGGCAATTGCGATTGAAAACTGCTAAGGGTAATTAACAGCAGGGATAATTAAGTTTAAGTTTGTTAGTATATAAGCATGTTTCGCCACAAATAGTGGTCGAAAATGTTTAATGTTTAAAGAAACAAAAACAATTTTCATTTCACACATTAGAAACCGACGGACATAACACCTACTTGGTAAAAATGTATTAACCAGAATTTTTATTAAAGTGTAAAATAAAGCTTAAGCACTGTAATTAAGTTGTCATGGGTTTTGACAGTAGTTTGGGAATCCCGATCATGAAAACTGAATGCTTCTATCTGCAAAACATGTCTGATCCGCAAATTTTACAATACAAACCTTACCTTATACAAACATACAAGAATACAGTAACCTCTATCAAATGCCTTAACACTTCCAGTATTAACAAGACAAAAAGTCACCTGGACAAAATTTGAGGAACGGCTGAGGCGGATTATATCCGGAGCGGATATGTTCAAAAAAATAAATAGAATCACGAGTCGAAAGCGCCGTCTAGGAAATTATACGTTGAACGGGATTCCCTTCGAAGATAGCCAAGTAACCGCAGATACTTCCGCAGAATTCTTCCCTGAATTTTCCCTGATAAATAAATACAATTGTAATACTCAGTTTAGTTAGCAAATTAGGACAGCCTAGGTGCAATACGAAAAACAGGTCAGCGAAAGCACCCTTACAAACTTCAATCACATCAATCCCGCTGGAAACAGTCTTAAGGACAATTCCTTTGTTGGTGGGGACTCAACCAAATTGATCACAATTACTTATGTCGTCAAAGTGTCAGCTTGTAAGAATAAGACCTCCAATTTCATATTTCAAAGACACCGTTTTCATTCTTTTTCGTATTTGCAACAAAAATAAACAATCGTTACAATATAAGTTATATTCCAGTTAAAAATAATTCCGATACGTAAATCTTATGTCAAAATGAAATCAGTAACACGAGGCGAGTCCTACTTTTCTATCGTCAGAAAACTTCTAAAAAAGACCATTCAATCATTGAAAAAAAAGAATTAAATCCCACTGGATGTCAGTGGTTCACGGGCCAGCAAAAGAAAGATTCACCTCAAACCGAACGTTAGGAATGGGCATTAATGATGCAGAGAAACTTTTTGACTTTGTATGGATTGTTCGTCTTCTTTATAAGCCCATGAAACACGAAATATCCAGTCATTAGGTGACAATTGTATCGAGTTTTGAAGAGAGATAGTGAGAGAGATTCGCTTACAAAGAGATAAAAGGAGTAAACTCCAAGAAACTTTCGATTAAACATCGCGCTCCGCAGGGGTCCGTACTGGTTCCAACTTTATTCAACTAGTTGGTTCCAACTTTATTCAACTAGTTATACTAGACTTTGAAAAAGTGTTATTGTGACTAAGAGCACTTGCTCTGTTGAGAAATGTTGGCCGTAAAAAGCGTGGGCTTGTCCGAAAATTCTGCGGTCATTCAAATTTATTGTCATTAGTGTCATAAATGTTATCTAAGGACATCCACTGCTGGCCTGTTTACCTGAAACTTGATAATATGTGACTCGTTTGTGCAGCTTTATTTTCTTGGTTATCGGTGCTTATAAAATGCTAATTGTCCCTAAAGGAAGCACCCTTAATTGTTTGGCACTCAGATAAGCAAATATGGGTATTTTGGAAGACTTCTGTCGAGCGGAACAGGTTTGTGAAGCGTGGCCTCTCATCCCTAGTAAAAACGCTAAGAAGAGTTTCTAAGAAGGACTGGGAGATGGGTATTTGAGACAGGGACATGAGAGTTAAAAATAATTCATGACCTTGGTTAGATTCTATGTATCCGTCCTTTCTGATTGCATGGAACTGGTAGATCACTTGAATTGTCATATAAACTTTTTGTCTTTCGTTGTGGAAAGTCGTAATTATGATGATACATAAATAGATCCCATTATCTATTCTCTTATCTTTATTAGACGATATCAGCAGCCAGAATTGTTAGTCCTATCTAATGGATCTCACGGAGACAATGTAGACTTCCCTCTTGGAAGTCTATGTACAGTGAATTTTTTTGGGAACGCGGCCTATATTTTCGCCATAGTGGCCTGCATGAACCCTTACTTCAATTTCAATCGTGATTATCGTTCTCAGATTATTGAGGCTTTACTGCGAGTTTTTTGGCAAATCTTTTGCTAATACTTCAAAAAAGTCCACTCAGTTAAGCTGCTCGGACCTGGTAGCATGAATTTTTTAAGGAACGATGAACAGTATGTGGCACTTTTCTTTTCCGGAAGAATTTGACATGTTTTAGATGTTTTAACTATGTACAATTCCTTGTAAAAGAGGAGTTTCTGATTTTTGGGACGAGGTAGAATGTCCAAAAAATGCAGATTAATACTTTTCGTGCATTTGGAAGTAGATACCGGATGTTATTTTTTGCGGTAATGTTTTGATTTTTTTGTATTGGTATTTGGTCTGTTTAAGTGCTTAGTTTAAGTGCTACCAAAGCTTCTTCGTGCTTGTTAATGTTTATTTCCACTTTTCAACCCTTCGGGGTTCGATAGACTTAAGAAATACAGCCCTTCCGGGTCTAAGACGAAATCATTTGTCCTATCTGTCAGGGAGAATTTAGTACTGGTTCTAAGTTAAGAGTCACGAAAATCTTTACATAGATTTGATCTATTCATGGAAGTAAGTGCAGCCATGTCATATCATGCAACCCCTATTGCATTGGGGAGGGGGCTAATTGACAGCATGGCAGTGGTTGTAGTAAGCTAGAAAATAGTCATGAGCAATTATCAACGTTCTTCGAGTTTCTTGACGATCTTCTTCTGGCTGTTGCTTTGCCATTTTCACATTTTAGTCTGGTGAGAAGGGATGTAGAAGGCTTAGTAAAATAAGGTAGATACCAACGATAGCCAGCAAAATTTTATCAACCATTAGTGAACCTTCGAGGCTTTCGCAGCAGCGAAATCAAATCAGCAAAATATGGGAGTTTTCACTCATCTTAAAATTTCTCAACCGTCAAACCGATACAAAATAAACTTTTGAGAAAGAAATTGATTTCTTTGAATTACATTCCTGTAAATTAACACCATTGAAGAATGGCCTTTTTTGTTGACGTAGAAATAATCGTAAAGATACATAGTCACCTCATTTATTTTGCAATTATTTGTATTTATTCCGAAGGCAATTTGTGTTGAATCTTAATTTCAAACTTCATAAACTGCGTTTCCTAATTACCATATAGGTTTATAAAACCCGTGATAAACAAATGAATGTGCATACGAATTCTAAGAAATAAGAATAGTTAAATAGCAATCATTAGCGACACTGAATAATTGCTATACAAGACCGAAACACGAAGAGATATTCATTGAAAATATACCCCCGATTTCTAGACGTAACAAGTTATTTTCCTACGAAAACGATTGTCGAGTCATTCTATTTTTCTTTTCAGTTAAATTCTGTTGTGAGCAATCCTCTGCCTAAGCGCCATAAAAACTCTTATTTTACGATTCATTTAATCGCACAAAAAATCTGGTATGCATATCAATTTTTGGAGCTCGGATAGCCATGGTTGTGAATGGAATATCTGCAAGGTTTTCCTGCATTTCTGACCATTTGCCGAAGTTGGTTTACTGAATCAGTGATCGAAGCTACCTTCCTCAGCTATTTTTTGAGGTTCTATTCATTTCTATTAAGTATCTCAACACTATTAAGTATCTCAACACGCCAATCTAAGTGGACTCTGTATTTGTGCAATACTTACTGTACCGATAAATTACCTGAAATGAAGAGAATGCAGATTAGTAGTGTATCTACTGGAAATTCAGTTGAAGGAATCGCTTGGCGTCTTTCTATTCAGCCATTCGGAAACTTGGGCAGACAGACAATTTTATTTTAATTACAAATAATTGTTAGCAGAAAAATCAACATTGTCGGTCGCCTCTTGAGCCAAGGTTAGTAGGTCAAACACAAAGTGTAGATAGAAAACCGATGTTATATTGTGGATTGTTGGATATTGTAATCAATTTCACTTATCGAAAATCACCTACGCGAAATAGTCACGTATGTGCTCATATGTGCATTTCTATTTATACACCGCACTGGCGTATTAAAGGCACAATATGGGAACACGAATGACCCTCACGAATTTGAGTTCAAGTCTGACGATAGTAATTGACGATAATTGCAGGCATGTCTGTGTTTAGTTCATCCTTATAATGTGATAATAATGGTACGCCATGCAGACAGAATAGTGTCGGACATGATAACACTTGCATCCACAACTGAAGCGACTCAGCGAAACCTCGAAATTCCGCGAATCATTCAAATTGGAACCAATTCTGCTTATGCTTTTCATCATGTAAGCAAAACGGCAAAGCAATCACAAGAACCCATCAAAAGATATTAAAACCAGCTTATCACCACCATTTCATAATTCATTACTTCATGGAAGTAGTTCTCCGCTTCTTGCCAATCACTATCAAGCTTTTCTCAGTAAGCCCTTCCTTTTGTTTCCCCGAAATACAATTTACTTCCATGTTAGCGTTGCTAAATAAGCTCCAAAAACTTTCCAGGGTAAATAAGTGTAGCAGATTATTTTTTTTTCGACGCGTCTTATCATCTTTGATAATGATTTTTTATGTGCTGTTTTTTTGAAAAGAACTAGTTGCCTTTTTCGAGGCAAATATCACCAAACAAGTAAACAAAATGACCTCTAGATGAAATTTGAATATAAGATAGAAACTCTCCTGAAATAAACAGTCCAGTTGGGCAGAATGACTCAGACTGAACAATTAACCCCAAGGCGTGAAACTTGAATGGGAGCACAAATTACAGAAGTTAGTTGGGCACAGGGATGCATTACGATAGGTTCTTCCTATTCCAAAATATCTCCTAGAAAGTTATGTGTGATTATCATCTGGTGGTCCACCTTGACGTGCTGATAATAACTGCAAAGACCCTTCTAAGATGAAGCAACCAAAAATAAATGGTAACCAAAAACAAACAAAGTAGGCCTGGAATCAGATATGTCCCTAAAGGAAAAGGGGAAATCTGTGACAGGACAGCCTGCAAAAGATAGGAACAGAGCTTTAGCCAGTGATAGAAACAACGCGAACATGTCATGCTTCAACAAAAAAACAGGATCAAGAGATGGCTTCAACAAAAAAAAAACAAACAGCTCCAGAGATCGGCAGAACTAACAGCGTCGGCCGAATTCCAAACATGCCAGCTATGAGGAAAATTCAAGCGCTAAAAGAACCTAAAGCGGCTTCTCCATGACAGACCTAAAACAGCAACGGCTAAATGGCAAAGAGATTGGGAGGAACTACCAACGATATTACGCTGAATCAAAGAGCCAGCAGAAAGCATACAAACTCTTACTTTTAACGGATGTGGAGATTGACCGCGAAGCCGAATCAACTTCTTCCCGAGGACGTACTTTGGCCAACCAAACTTATCCAAAAGAGTCACCTTCAGGTTCTCAAATCAATAGAGAAAATCAACGTTTAAGGGTACTAAATGGGATTCAAAGACTGACAAGCAAAGACTACGCATGGCTAGAGGATCTCACTTCAGAAGAGTAAGATCAAGTGCGATAGACATTCTAGCATTCAAACCTTGCGGTCGCAATGCGTCAAATTAATTGTGCTAGATTGAAATTCATGTTGTTTGTTTTCAGAACGAACTTCAGTCGTTGTCAGTCTTTTTTTTTTAATTTATTACGTTCACATACTCGTTTCGGAGGGACACATATTTTCGGTATGTCGTCTTGTTTTCGGAATTCATGCTAATTCGTCGTCCAGACCGATTAAGTGATTTCCATGATGTTGAATAAACAGTATTTCTTTCTTCATATCGCAATAAGGGTTGTAAAGGAAAATTTGCCACATGTTCACAATTTATTGCTCGCTAATGGGTTAAGGATAAAGAAACTAAACTTTATCCTTTGAGATAACCCAAACAGCACGTGCGTTCGAGTTTGTGCGCACAAAACAATCAACATTGTTTTCCGAAAACCTTTGAAGGTTTAAAAGCCGCTCGTTCACATTAATGTGTGAATTACAAACGTTTCATTTGTTACTGAAGCGTTTATCTTTTCCCGCATCCTTTGTTCAATTTGAAGTCTCTTTTGCCAGATGTTGAACTCATCATCCTTTTTGTTATTAAAAATCTCAGCCGAATTCGCTTCTTTTGCTTTCTTCGGTTTTTGTTTAAAAGCCCAAGAAGAGTCCGAGGCCAGGGGAGTCTGCTCAAGAGTCTCGTTACGAGCGGATCGCCCATTACAGCGAAAACGTAATGGGCGATCTGTTCGGGTCAATATAGAGGTCCTGTGATCGTCACATAGTGTTTATCGCAAGATAAACACCAGGAAAGTTTCGTGACGGTCACAACGGACACAACTAAGAGGTCCTGTGATCGTCACATAGTGTTTATCGCAAGATAAACACCAAGAAAGTTTCGTGACGGTCACAACGGACATAACCAAGAGGTCCTGTGATCGTCACATAGTGTTTATCGGAAGATAAATTCCAAGAAAGTTTTGTGACGGTCACGACAGACATAACCAGAAGGCTCCGGTGATCGTCACATAGTGTTTATCTCAAGATAAACACCAAGAAAGTTTCGTGACGGTCACAACGGACATAACCAAGAGGTCCTGTGATTGTCTCATAGTGTTTATCGGAAGATAAACACCAAGAAAGTTTCGTGACGGTCACAACGGACATAACCAAAAGGCTTCTGTGATCGTCAGATAGTGTTTATCGTAAGATAAACACCAAGAAAGTTTCGTGACGGTCACAACCTTAGCGAAGATTACAACATTTCTTTGGGTTAAGTTGAGCACTTGACCCAAATTACTATCCAACGGCTAACTTACATTCATTTAATTTTTCAGAGCTTACAGCAAGTGTGCTTGTCATCAAACACATGAGGAACCTTTTAAAAATCGGATTGACCAATCTCTTTGGTAATGTGTGAAACAAAGCTTAATAGGGATACTTTAGAAGAGAATGAAATTACAATTCACATCACATCAACGACCATCCACTATTAAAATAAAACTACAGTTTAGAGTCGTTTTACCAGCGCTTTCTCGGTGGACGTAAGCACTTGTTAATGCTACGTATAGTGTGACAGCTGTCACGCGTTTTGTAGCTAGTTTGATTTTGAAAAAAAACGGTTGTGTTCTATAAACTCATTGTGCACTCCGACACATTTACAATCGTCAACCAGCACAATTAATTGGTTGCTAGTGGGTCAAGAAGTTTGGAATTATTCCTGGAATTCTGTTTGAACTTGATCTTTGTGGTTTGGTATTCTTTAAACTTAGACAGCCATCAGTTCTTAATACTAACGTTTCCAGAAATGCAAGCTCCTTTTCAAGCTACTGTTCTCAGTTGAGCTCTGTAAGAACCCTTGAAGACTCTCCTTTTTTGAAATCCCAAAGATGTCATCTACATATCTTATCCATGCCCTGAGAAGAGTATCCTTATTTCTGAGTTCCGTTTCTCGTCTGGTCATAAACATATCGCCGAGGAATGGTGGGATTGGGCTCTGCAGAACGATTCCTTCTTCGTTTTATAGCAACTCCATTTTCGTTTTTATTTTCCATGTTTGAGAGACATCCAGTGTTAGTAATTAGTCCTCATTGCAAAATAATGTTTCCCTTATCGACACAATTTTCCAGCTTTCATGTCAAAGGTCCCCATAACTTCATCGTCTACGGGATTACCATATGAGACAAGGATCTCTGTGAATGCTTTGCTGTTTCTAACGGAAACGGTTACTCATTAGCAACGTGAGATTGGAGACGCTTTTTTTCGACTACTCCCCGAAACGTGGCTAGCAGCTTTAAGTCACACGTTAACTTGTTCAATCGATTCCTACAACGGGTTTAGATTTCAATTGTTTTATCATGTCCTTTCATAATAATGTGCTCGGCTACGACTGATATGAAGTTGGCCAGCTTTCCTTTCTTTTTTTTTCTATTGTTGCTTTAGTTATGGGCTCTCTGTTCCTGATAAGTTATCTATTTTTCCCGATATATACTTCTTGTCATTTCGAGCATTCAATTCTGTAGACCCCCAATCTTTCATGCGGCTGTCGTTGTCCCTTACGAGTGATGGATTCCGAGTTTGAGTAAATTACCGCGTAAAGAGTAAATTATTATTAAAATATCGATAATATAAAATTAATAACTGAATTTCGTATTTTTCTATTTACATTAAACGACTGAGCTTCCTTTGTCAGATTTGATTGACTAAACCGGTTTCTTTCTGAGTTCTCGCACTGTGATTTCCTTCCGGCTTTTTGTTGTTTTGAGTGTTCCAGGTATTACCTTCGTCACGTCACTCCTTACAAATTCTTTCCTGGCACTTTGCTGATCGCTGCTTGCATTTCTACGATTCAAATCCTTTTTGATTGGATCGCGTAATTGAGTTGAGATGTTGGGCAGTCTCATTTCCTCTGTGTCAAACTCACGGTCGACTGGTTGATTAGCAGTCCATGGACCAAATGAACCCTGGAATATTTTTTTTTGCTATTTGCTGCCGTTGCTTCCAACTGCTTTCGTTTTCTCTCACATGTCCTAGTTGTTTGGTCTTCTCTCATGGCCGTTAACCTTCAAGTTCCGTTTTCATTCTTTAGCATGTCCTTGTACACTTGCCCACAGTGTTCTGGTTCTGTCATCAATTCCAGGTGACATTTGTGAGTTCTTGATCGGGTCCTCTTATAACGTATTCTTCAGTTCCTGCATGTTTGAGGCTGCATTATAATCACACCTGATGACTTTGGAGCAAATCTGCTTAGCAAACATGTCCTTAATATGCTTTAAAAAAGTGAAAAAGGATTTACCTATGTTAACAACTTTGAAAAAAAAAGAAGTTATTGCCTGCTAGCTTCTTCCTGAAAGAATCTTGCAAGCTGAAAGCTCCCTAGACAGTCTTGTCCTGCTAGTTATGAGTCTTTAACCGTCGTTTAACAGTCGCTCAAGTTAAATAAGAATTTGCATTTAGAACACAGAAACGCGATGTATGAATATTTATGTGGGACTTGGTTTGTTTCGAATCAAAAAGACTTGAATGTTCGAAAACGAAGAATAAAAACAAACCGTCTGAGTAATTTGGCCGCAATCATATGCTACGTATGTGCACGTATGAGCCGCATGTTAAAAAAATTGTTGAGTATTTTGCGTCCACATATGCAAGCGCTCAAGATCGTTTCATCATGGAAGTGGAATTGTATTACATTAGTTTTTATGGAACAAGGAAGCGGAACCTGAACTATTATCGGTGAGGAGAACGGCTTTATTTAAACAATCTTTTGACGTTTTCTGGTTAGATTTATGGATTAACCATTTGCCGAAAAATACTAATCTGCATTTCTCATAAACGATTTATGCATGCAAATTAACTGATTAGTGCATATGATTACCCCTCAAGTTTCTTACTTGCGTCAAAGACATATCGTAGTATTGTTGATTTTCCATGTTACCGTTTGTGTTCTTCAATGCAAAAGATGCATCGTCAAACAACAACATCCTACAAAGATGATTTGTGCCCATAATCCTGAACTACCAATTGATAGATATAAGTTAAAAATAGATAAATGAACGGTGAAATTTTCAATGAAACACTTAAACTGGTTTCATCAGACCATGGATACATTGCACTAGTACGGGCTAGCTCAACTAACTATCTTTAGATATTATTAAGTCCTATAATAAATATAAATTATTCAAATCAGGTTTGCTTCAGTTTGCCTCTTCCTCTAAGACGATCGTGAAGCAATGGCAAATTATGTTGGCCGATCCATCTGATTAGCATTCCCGGGTTTGCATCGCAGCAACCTAGAAAGGAACAGAACACAAAATATCGCCAATGAACTATGAAGACATGTTATAATTATTGTTATTATTTCAAGAACGACTTCTGCTCATCCATTTTGAGATGTTGTAAACACCCGATTCTTCGCGGTTGTAAAGAAAGATTCAGATAGTTCAGCGACCTGGAAGCAGTGCGAATCTGACCAACAGGATGCCATCCGTGGCGAATTCCTTGTGCTCAGATACCGAACACGTGTCTCATCTGCATATCGTAGCGCTACATACATATGTAAATTGAATTTATCGAATCCAAAAAGTTTTTAATTACAGACGGAAAGGTTGTTATCGGCACGCGAATTAGCATTTTTGCACTCAACTTTTTTTTCACTGAAATCAAACCTTAATGGGTGTCAGAAATCCCGCCATAAAAACAAGACATCAAGTGTCAATGGCTCCATTTGGGATGTTTCGGTTGTTGGCGGTTGAAAACAAGTGGCGCCAATGACTTAGTGGTTATTCGAGGAATATGTCATGATCCGTCAAAACATCATGTTTGAGTCTAATAAACAACAATGGGATGCAATGCGATGTTTATTAAATCTCTGCTGGATTCATTTGGGGGGAGGGTCTTCGTGCTGAAACATTCTTTATAGCATTTTTTTATCCTTTTTTTGTCGCGAGTTTTTCAGTAAAAACTCAAGAGAAGGAAATAAATGATTGCTAGTGACTCCTCCATAAACAATGGAGAAAATCATTGGTGGGTGAGCTGAACCGACGTTTTTGCAGATTTTGCAAACCTGTAACGTATTCAACGCTATCATAAGCAATTTGCCTATTTTTTGAAAACCTTGGCTTTAATTTTATGCACCATGGTGTTGACATTGAACAGCCACCAATGTATGAACTTCATTACTCGCACTAATATAATCTCTACCGAATATGTATTTTTTATAAACTATGTTAACCTGGAAGGAATCCAATGACTGACATTGATCCAATTAGTTGAGCGATTAGTCTGAGATAAATTAAATAAATATGCGTTCATTTAGTGCGAATTATTCATAATTATCACTTAGTAGCCGGAATGAAAGACGACCTCATCGTTCATATTGATAATGATCAACATAATTCGTTTGTGTTTTTGGTATTTAAATAAGTAAAAAAGGACGTAAGTCCGATTGAATCATACTGGCAAATTATATAAACAAACAAAGCTATTGTTTATTGAAATAATCTCATTTAGTCAAAATACCCGAAACAGTCTCACAATGAATTCCTGGTCAATGCAGGTCTACTCTGGCTTGCAACATATGTTTATCTTATCGGAGCTCAGTGAAAACAATATCAAATTTATTCAGTTGAATAAAAATTTATAAGAGATTGCGGAATTAAGTAATGGCTTCAAAGTTAAATTATGGTAATCGGTTGATTCATTAAGAATTTTCGCCATAATATTCGGAATTGGTAACGATAATATTTTTGAGTAACTCCGCCAAGTGGAGGGATGTGCCTCGCACGACTTGATGACTATCCCATGCCAGTGTAAAGCAAGAGAGACTAAGTCGCAGTTTCTAAGTTTAAGTAGTATAAACTGTCATGGAATCAGGAAATCGACTCTCCCAACGAATTAAAGACTATCGTTTTGGAACTTGACCAGTTTCACTGCAACAATTTCTTGATGAAGTCAAAAAAGATAGCATCCTCCCAGTGCCAGATATCAGATGACATGACAATTATACGTTCGATATGCGAATGTAAATCCTTTTTAAAAGTGGGTAATCAAAAGGAAGTTTGAGTTTGGAGTGGCTTTTATCGTGGATAACATTTTCGAACAAATCGGCATCGAACTTAAGCCCGTTTAAGAATGGATCTAAGCAATTCGTATTAAGAAAAAATATTAAGAAAAAACAAAAATTTAAACTCTGGCTGGTCAACTGTCATGTGCCTACTGAAGACAAGGAGGAGAGGATTGAGGACGATTTTCTCAGCACTTTAGAACGGACGGTAGATGCTTTGCGTAAAAAGAATTTAAAAATTATCCTGAGTGACTTCAATGCAAAATTTGATCAAGAATTGGCGCCAAGAAGAACAGCCTTCCTGCAGAGACCAGCGACAATGGATAACGTCCGATAGACTTCGGGACCAATTGAGGCTCTGTAATAAGCTTAACACACTTCCCGCACCTGGACATCCACAAGAGAACGTGAGCATTCGCACCACTACGTTCAAGCTCCGATACTGCAGCTCCAAAAGCTACAAACAAGATAGAACATATACCCTAAAATACCAGCTTCACACAGACTAAACGATACCTCAGTTATCTATATATATATGTCAGCCGTAGAGAACCCTATCAGCTTACCTTCGCAGCTGGATGTTGATAGTGAAGACATCAAATGCATGTAGAGGATGGTATGAGATATGATATTAAAATCAGCCCTCTTGAGACATTTACTAAAGAAAACTTTAACGAAAATGGACGCCTTTAAAGAAGTGGTACATGAAAGGAAGCTGACGTACAAAGGGTACATTCAGCGACCAACCCAGGCCGAAGAAGACCACTATGATACCCTACGACGATTAGCTAAGAGTACCGAAAGAAGACTCAGCTGACCATCAACGCCAAATTCTCACTGTCAAACGAGAGCATGACGCTGAATGAACTCAGATTGGAGTGTGGCTCCATCAAACAAAGGAAAGAAGGCTTCACTCCACAAACTAGACCAAGCGTAACTGCCCAAGGATCAATCAATAGGTCACCTCAAAAACAAATGGCTGCAATATTCCAGCGCCTCCAATAGGAATTGAAGCTGTGAAAGTTTCAAATCAACAAGAAGTCATAGTCTCATCACCAATCAGAGACAATGTGCAAGCAGTAGTATAGATGGAATTATACACCAATAGAATTTGAGAGATTTGAGATCTCAGCATGACTGCTGGACTTGAAGGAAAGGACCCCTAATCTAGGTACCCTAACCTACTGCTTGATTTGTAAAATATGGTCAGAAGAGCAGTTACTACAGGACTGCCGAAAGGTATTCTTTGTCCTGAACACAAAAAGGAAGACAAGTTGATGAGTGAAGATTATAGAGGAATCGGGTTCCTTTGTTCGTCATATAAAGTGCTCTTAAAAAATCATGGAAAGAAATTTGAAGCCTTACCACGAAAATATTATAGGAGAGTATCAGGGAGGCTTTCAAAGTTACAACAGATCAAATATCCTCAGTTAAATATGTGCTCGAATATAACATCGCTGGGAATATAACATCGACGTGGAACAACTCTTTGTAGACTTCAGATCCTTTTGTATACGACAGTATCGACAGCCACGCGTGGTACAAAATAATTCTCGACTTCGGTGTCCAATGCTTCGGTTGCAATGTTCAACACATAGTCCCAGGACATGGAAAATGGAGAGCTAATGAATTGCTGCAAAATGGAATCAGGCTTCAAACAAGGGGATCGACTTGCACCATTGCTATTTACAACTGCCCGGGAACACGTCACATCAGTAGCAGAACAACTGAAACCTCTGACACACCAACATTCAATTCCACACAATTGGTATCGTATGCTGATAATATCAATATATGGCACTATCAATCTTCCGAAGCAAACGAAAAATCCGAGGCAAACTGAATCGCGCTACGAGTTAATGAAGTCACAACCGAACTCATGACTCAAACGAGGTAGAATACTCCAGCCCGACAAAATCTGATCGTAGGAGACTACAAATTTGAAAATGTGGTTAACTTTGTATATCTTGAAGCCAGGTTGACAGGGGAGGTGTTTAGTGGGTAGTCCAAATGCATTTTGCGTCTGGGAGTCCCACACTCAGGGCGTAAACAGCCTTCACCTCCCTACCACAAAAAAAAAAGATATACAGAGAGGACGTCCCATAAACGTCACAAGCAAAGCCAATAACTCCGTACTTCTCGTACTAAGGTTCAAGTTTGGACACAGTACTACAAATCAAATGTATTTTGGGAGTGATCCATTTTAGAACGAGATCAAAGTAGTGTGGTGATTGGTGGAGGTTAATACTGGAGGCTAAGGCCCGCTTGGGCTGTGGCGCCATGGATGATGATGATGAATATTTTCAGCAATTACATCTAAACTATATGTGACTTCGGGATATCTAATATAGGTACGAAAATAAATCCCGATGTAGAAGATGTAGCCGCATCTTTAGGATGAAAAGTTTTTTTTTCAGGAGTTTTTATTGTATGACGTCTTTTATTATACTTTACATCTAACACAGTCCACTAGTATTGCAGTTTAACTATAGGTAGCTTTGATAGAGACAATATAAGCAGATAGGAACGCGATATACCATCTTCACTTCAATGTGATCCCAAACAAAAGTCCCTTTAGTAACTATTTTTTTACAATTGAGAATAATTAAAATTCAGAAAATTTTAATTATTGTTTAAAGATCAATCCTACAAATCCTGGTATACTTTCTCACAAAAGCTTCTTTTACTGATAAATGAAAAACACGCGATAAACACACAATTTTAAACCTGATCATGATAAATGTAAAAAAAAAATTAATGTGAGCTGCCATATTGTCTCCCGTGAAACACAAGTAAGCAACTACTACCACTAGGTAGGGGTTACCCGGCCTATTATTATGTCGGCCAAATGCACCCTGCTAAATGTACCCGGCCAAATTTCTGCCTTAGACATTTAGTGTTCTGATCCTATCTCACCCGACTTCAATGTCTTTTCGAAGCTGAAGGACTTTTCCTAGTGCTGGAATTTCCTCTAGAGCTGGAAATGAACGTCCATGGCTAGTATGCAGCGAAAAGGAGTGTATCATTATATTGGAAGGCTGTGCTCATTTTTATAAATATTTTACAGACAACGGTGTATAACTTTCGGAGCAACTTCGTATCCTTTCAACCATATGAGACAGACTTGGCCCGAATAAATTGTACTGAACTTTGTTAAACTCATCGAAACTTTAATTCGATCTCCAAAATGTGGTAAATGGAATCTTTTCTGCAACACGGAATAAGTACTGTCAAAAATTGTGTATTTCTGAATTTTTTTTCAAAAATCCTCTTAGCGGCTTCAAACTAACATTCTGATATTTTAGATGCATGGGATATTTTAACAGGAATAAATTGTGTCAGACATATGTCCAAATTGATAATACGAAGAAAGTTGTGTTTATTACGGGTTTGACATTGACGACATTGAGAATATACACTGACCAGATTCGGCTCATAATCAATTTGAAACTGATCCCGATATTTAACCGTGATAGTTTGTTCAGTTTTTTAGCTCGTTTTTTGGTTAGGATGATATGTAAAAAAATGTCGAATGTGGAGTCAAAACAATCAAAGGCAGTACCTTAAAGCTTCATTTTATGCATTTAAAATGACTTATTTGAACCCGTTAACTGCATCATCAGTCCATATTTGATGGATTGAGAGTTGCCAGATTTAGATCATAATCAGTTGGAAATGAAATCAGATTTTAAACCTTCAAATTTCGTTCAGTGATAAGTGTGTTTTTAGTTAGCAGAATATGTCCGCAAGAAACCTGTCGATTGTGGAGTGAAAACAATGCAAGACGAATGCCCAGTGTACAACGTCCTTTCATATTTTTTGTCAATTTTTTTCATTATGTAGTGGACATTATCTTCCTTTCTCCGCAACTTATTGTTCTCAAAACTCAATAAGATGAACATCGAAACATTTGGTTCCAACAGAATGGCGCTGCATGGGTGACGCCTACGTCAGCATGTCTACGACTGAAACAACAAACTTTTTGAAAACGAAATTACCAGACATCATTGTTTTATGAAAAATTTCAGTTAATTTACTCCAAAAAAATATTTGAGGCCTACAGATTATTCTCTTTGGAGTGACGACAAGTTCTTGTTGAACTCACGTACATCCGAAACAGGAAAAGGACATTTTCGAGGTGCGATTTACGAAACAAGAACTCATGCATTCAAAAAAGTAGTCGAAAATTGAAATGATCAAACGTTACTAGTTAAACTATATCCAAACATGAAGTCTCTCAATTCACTCTCAATGAAAAGAAAATTCAATAATCAAAAAACGTTGAACGTATTGTTTCTATTTAAAGTTCCTAAGCTACCAAAAAAAACAATGTAGTTATATTTAATTTAATTTTAATAATTTATTGAAATAATGCACAGTTTGATAATAGCTTTGACATTTCGGAAAGAAAAATAAAAAATAGGAATGTTAAGAAAACAAAAAAGTACAAACGAGCAAACTGGATCAAACGAACAATAACAATTAACTGAAAAGAGCTTCGTATTTAATATAAAAATTGGATTATAGAGAAAAAAGTTCTAGATTTTAAATTATAGGAAAAAAAACATTTTTATCAAGAAAAACATTTTATCTGGGACAGGAGATGGACCCAACTATGAAAATTTCAAAGTTTTATGTCTACGTAGTTAGAATTCATTCGAATAAATCATGGCATGTGACCATTAAGAAAAAAAAATAGAATAAAAAAACTAGTATAAGACAGGGACAGTACGAGGCGGTGCAAAAGAAAGCGAACTGATGTGTTGGTGGGCCGTTTTGGTAGTACCGTGTTCTGACGGTAGGGACGTATGTAGACACCATTCCGGTGTCACTAAGCTCAGCTTCGTCACTAAACAAGGATCCGTTCACTTTGTGTGAATTTTTGAGTGACAGTTGTTTTATGTGCCGATCGATTTTCAAATGGCCGATTCTTGTGAACAGCGCGAGTTTTATTCAAGCCACCTGGAACGGACCACACGTGCATCAATTTCTACAGCTGCAGTATGCTGATATGCACTTGCTATATATTTTTATGCACCTGCTATATATTTGTTTGCACCTGTTATATATTTTTTGCGCCTGTTCATGCACGTGCCAACTTTGTTGACAATTTCCCTAGATATAAGATCTGTGATTTAAAGAAAGGAAGTCAGTTGTAAAATGAATTTGGGAAAGTTACTCTGTTCAATAAATAAATTAAACACTGAGTTTTGAGTATACATTAGGAAGATTTTATAACTCGCGCGTTCGTAACCTTGCTGAGAAAATGGCACAGAACTCTTGAAATGTCAAAAACGGTCTACAAAAATGATGCTATTAGAAAAACTCAACGGTTTAAGTGGTACACCCGTTGTAAAAATGATGAAATGTCGATTGACGACATACTTCCTTCTGGTCGTCCGTGAACAGCCCTAATCAACTAAAATGTTGAAAAATTTCACGTTATCTACTTGAATGTTTGACGACAGGCTATTGACAAAATTATGGAGCTGTCTAGTAACTGGAGTAACATGGAGTTGACTTTAGTGTATTTGAAGGGAAGATTTGAGGGTGAAAGGGGTGTCTGCTAAACTCGTGCCACGACGGCTGAACAAACACAAGGTCGCGTTGAAGCATGATTTGGTTTGAAAGAAGAGTACCAAAATGAATCAAATTGTTTTCGAAGGGCATCACAGGATTCGAGTCATGGCGCTGTGCCTCTTATCTTGAAGTAAGCAACAATCAAGACCTTCCCCAAAAAGGGTTCATCCAGTGAAATTAAACGTTATAACAACGCTGATCTGTTTTAACGGTGTCAGAGGAATTGTCCATTCAGAGTCTCTTCCACGCATCAGACAGGCTTATTAACTGCAAGTTTTGAAAAGCCTTAGTAAAAAGGCCTGATTTTTGAGAATCGGACGACCGGACTACGCTCCTGCTCACACAGCCTTGTCTGGGATCAAATTTTTGACCAAGATTGGAATGACTCGTATGCCCTTTCCCTGCCTTCCCCCTTACGACGTGTTTTATGTCCCCGAAAAAAAAGACATGTGAGGAAAGCGTTTTATCGACATTACTGAAGTAAAAAATCTCTGGAGACGCTGTCGGACATCACGAAAGTCGAATTTTAAATGTTTTGTTGGCATAAAAGATTGGACAAGTGTATTAGCGCCGGTGGAGAGTACTTAGGGTAAAGGTGAATAGATGGTATTTTGTTTGAATATTAAATACATAATTTGAAAAAAAATTAGTTTGGTCTCTTTTGGTTACCACTTCAAATAAAGTGTGGTTGCTTAATGTAGTTAATTCAAGTCACTTACTGAAAGGATAATTCAGCGAAATTGCGACGGCATAAATTGTTCTAGTGTAAGGTGATTTTCCGGAAAAGCTGGGTATTGCAATGAACACTATTTTGGTTCATAATAATATTGTTTTGAGGAACTTAGAATTTTTTGAAGGATTTACGGCTTTTTGTATAAAACTTAAATACATAAAGCTGAGCTTGGTCTCTTTTGGAGACGCCTTCGTAGAGAGTAACATGTTTTCTCTGCATTCGATTTATCTGTGAAGTGCGTCTACCGACATTAAAGCAATGGTGGACTTTTCAGAATTGAACAGTCTACGATTGGTTTTTGTTTTCTATCTTGTTTTTGTTTTTATAAAACAACGATTTTTTTTCATTACCTCTCAAATTGAGTTAATTTCTTTCTAGAACCAAATTGTAATAAACTGTTCCAGGTTTTCGTAAGGATGAGCAGGCTCAATGCCAAATTTATTTTGGGTATTTTCAAGCAGAATCCTGTTAGTTTTTTGCTTATTACTCATATTTTTAAAATAGAAACTCTATTGAGTATTTGGCATTAGAATAACTAGGATATGATGTAAGCTGTAAGCTCAATTTCCAACTTCCCTGTCTTTATAGAACATCCCACTTCATCGCGCGTTAATTTTCGTTTAAAAATGAATACCATAGAAAGATGAAGCTCAGCTATAGCGTGGTCGACTTTCATCAAAATTGCTGAACGTTGAATCCGAAACGAAGGCTGGACATTGTATTACAAGAGTGCTATGGATTTCCCACTAATATACACCTCTCGATTAAATGTAGCCGCATAAAAAGCTGCTTTTAAGAAAAATAATCAATATTTATAAAATATTAATTGATTGCCATCACGCCAAATAATCCAAACTTGCATGCTGAACAATGTGCTTCTGTTTTCATACTTTTTTCCCCAATCAATGAAACTCGGGCAAAACCTCGAAGGAGTTTTACCCAAGGCGCTAGATTTTTGTTTTCAATCGCTCTCCAAAAATCAATTTCGATCAGTTCGAAGCGTCTGTTTTTGTCCGAATTTAATTTCGAGGAGGCAAATTTAAATATACGATATTAGAGACCATGAACTTCTACCAATCACCTTTCTCTCATATTTCACTAACTATAAAATGCGTGAATTTATTTGGTTCACTTGAGCAACTAAACCATCGGCAGCTTGCATCAACGGCCAAAAGCTCCACATTAGCGGGTACAAACCGATATAAATACAAATAACCAGCTCCAGCCCACGGCTCCAAAAGATGGTAGAGATAAATTTATAACAATTTGCCAGCCAATCCGAACGAATGTTATAACTAGTTAGAGGATTGCATAGAACCAAACTATCCAACAGCGATGCTATGCACAATTTACAAGCGCATCTTTCCCAACAAGATTCATCGCTTGAAAGTATGTTTATTACTATTATTATTATAAAATATTTGAGACTGCCGGCCCTGCAAGATAATCTGTGGAAAATTTTCCACAGCGTGCGAGTGTTCCCGCGAAAAAAGAGGCCAAAACACCACTCTGTACGCCGCAGCATTTTGATAACATGTGAAGGGATTAGAAATGCACAAAGCACACACCTGTCCCCGGTGCGCGGATAACACAAGAAACGTACAAGCACAAGAGATACTGAAGGAAGAGCAGCTCCTCACGCATTAGGAAAATTGCATTGACGATTTGCACAAATTCGTCCAAGAAGCTCCTCTTAGACTTGCACACAGAACGTACTCGAAAATGCAACACCCCATGGGAGATCTCTTCTGAGGGCTCCAATGCAAATGTATCCTTTCGTTCAGACGCGTCGTAAATCATCAGTGGCTAGATTGCAAAGAGGATGTGTAGGGATAATTGGAACGTCAATTGATATCGTTATTCCGTACCTGGCCCAAGGATTAGTTACAAGGTCCCTGAATCTGGAGGATTATATGCGAGGCAAGGAGAGCTTTATTATTAATATTTAATAGGCTTCCAATGGTTTTATTAACGTCGATGGTTCTTTGAGGACTAACCACAGTTCCGCTCTGCGTCGATGTTGTACTGTGCGAAAAAAAATTGTTGCACAGAATCGAAACAGCAACAACGTAAGTTCACATATGAGCGCCAACGACATTGGGGAAACATTTTTCTTCTCTGCCGCTCTACGACTGTAGGTATCTTACATATGTGAATATGTTTTTGCTGATTCTTTGTTTGTTCGCTCATTCGTTTGGTTTGGTACATTCGTTCATTTATTTTGTACTTAAATGTGTACACAGTAAAGTTAATGTACATAGGTGGCTCCGTGGAAGACCCTCTGTACTAGCAATGAGCTTTGCTACATACTATCTTTTCCGAAGATGACTTTTGGGAGGCTCTTAATCGCATATGTATGCATACATGTATGTATGTATGTATCGTGTGTGATGAAGATGATGATGGTGATGATGATGATGATGATGATGTTGTTGATGAAGAAGAAGATGGGGGAGATTTGTAGTTGAGCTGAGCCTTCGTCAGCACGGATGGACACCAACAAGCAAGCAAGAAAGCATGCAGGCCAAGCATACAGGCATGTTATCATATTGGCCGGGCGGCTAAGTGTTTTTGATTCTCTCCTCTTTTGCACGTACGAGTAGTCTGAAATCGGCCCCCACCATCACTATCTACATAATGGGATATAAAAGCTGATGGGTAACACTAAAACTATTCAAACAGAATTTTAGCTGACGGTGTGAAGAGCAATAGTAAAGATCCGTTTTTAGGAAAAATTTGATCGTTCAGAAAAGTTCTTTGCTATCAATAGTTTTGCTGGAATAATTTCAATCAGTGTTGTGCTAACGGGTGTACATTTACGCAGGATATTATTAACAATTACTTGATTTTCGTAAAGTCTAAAAGCAAATTCAGGTGAGTTTTGCGTTGCATGGTTTTAAGGATAAACTAAAAATTAATTGAATTCATAAACGTAGCATCGAACGAAATTTAATGTAATAACGAAATCAGTCCAATATAATAGAAAATATCTAAAAGTGCTTGAAAATATTTAAGTGAAATTCGAACTTATTCAGTGAGAAATGTGTGCCTGAAAATTTTGTGCTGATTCAAATAAAGGATTAACAATCTTCAGTTCAATGTAAAAATATTATTAGGACTCTGCAAAAAAGCCTTCGCTCCAAAAGGAATTAAAGTAGCAATAAAATCTTTCAGTCAAGTTAAGGTCTTCAGCTTTCTAATGTTCTCGCTGGAATAATTGCAACGTTTTCTACACAAGTCCTTTAGCTGTTTTTTAACTCGCTTGTTTATGTGATTATTGAATGCCGGCGAATGTAAGTTGTTAAAATGACGAAATTCGCTTTGAATATTTCGAATTCATGTTATTTTTCTTATCAAAGAGCATTCATTGATATTATTCTAATTGTCGTGGAAGAGCACATCTATCGTTTTGGGTGAATTGCAGGGTCAAAAAATGTTTACTGCGGAAAAATATGAAATAATCATGCAGACAAAATGTGAGCAGCCAGTTATAAATATTGATACTTGAATTTTTTTTACCTAAATAATTTTAAGCTCTTGATATTCCCGTATAAGAATAAATTAAAAGTTGTGAAAAAATTCGCATTCAATACGAGATGTGTAATATGTTTGCCATGTAAAGTGTTAATTTCCAATTAAATCCTGAATTTTTGTTTCGTGAGAACTTGAAGCTTCAATCAAATGGAACTGTTTGAACTTAACATTTATAAGTGATCAGGGGTAGAAAATCGCTTCTATTGCACTGGATGAAATGTTTTGTAATGAGTTTGTTGACCTAACCGGTCGATTTTTAAATCTATAAATTCTGAGCAAATAAGATGTTCGTTTCTTTGCAAAATGTGAATAAAAAAATCAGACTTTTACGACGTGGAAAACATTGGGACCGCCAGAAACAAAGTCAATCCGTGATTATCTCTTCTTTATTTTGCAATAACGACAAAATAAAAATATATTCTCTAACCTGCAATAAAAAAGGAGCTTCTCATTTCGAAATCAGCTGAATGTGCATATTTTGAATTTTCAATTAAAACCTGAATGTTCAGATCGGTTGTTTTTCGATTCCAAAGTTATTGTTAATGCATCCAATCATCCATAAATCACACAAATAACCAGTTGAACCATCGAGCCTTCAAACGTGAGCGTATTAAATCTAACAAGTCCAAGTCACCACCATCATAAATCTCGGCAACTATCTAATTATTCATAATGCCAAAGCACCTTGACTCCTAAATGCAACGGCGTAACCAGTTAGAAGCACATTAACAGAAATACATAAAAGCAAAGTAAAATACCAAAGGAAAACCTTTAAGACGATCATGTCATTTCGAATCTATTTTGCAACCGATATCAATGAACTTTATCAAAAACGAATGTGTCTTGCATGTTTCCCTGACTAAACATGTTCAGTACACATGTGTGTATCTATTGCTTTGCCTCTTCACCTAAATTCAAGAATGACTTTGCAAAATCCAACGGCCAATCTTTTCTTCGAGATTTTCTCTTACAACGTTTCCTTTCGATGAGCCTGGCTAGCAAATGCGTCAATAATATTCGATCAGCGTTGAAAAACATGCAAAATGCAACTGAATCGTTCAATTTTATTATTTTTTTATTTAAATTGAAATTATAAAATGCATTCAGAGCGTCTTCAGTCTGCCTTCACCATATTTGCCTAATTTGAAGGAGGCATAAGAGATTTTTTTTCAAAATGAATAGCTGACGTGTTTGGTTGCAAGGAGAAAGAAATATATTAATATTTAATATTATTATTAAAATCTCAACTTACTGAATTCAGCCACCGTTTCCCTTCGACTCAAATGTATTCACAAAAAAGATTGAGTATATCGATTACATAATTTTCAGCTTTGTTGTTGGAATAGGAGGTGGAACAGCTTAAGGCATAGCGTGATCATTGACCACGGTCCAACTTTGCCAATCATTTATGCCTGTTAAAAACGTGTCAACCACCTGTGTTACTTGATTCCAAAAATTATGCATGCATGAAACTATAAACAAAACATCTTTTACACGTTATGTGCATCTTGGATAATAAGAATAATTTGCGAGCTCTTGCAAGCATTAAAGATAGTAGTCAGATAGTTAAGGACAGTTGGCTGAAGAAGACATTTAACAAAACCCGTTCCAAGAATGCAAGATGCAGTCCATGCGAAAGAGACTTCGGTAAAACAAAAACCATAAGTCAGGGATTGGTTAGCATTATTGAGAAGGTTACGCTCGTGTAGGTTAACAATATTCAGTAAAACATGATTTAAGTGGACACTTTGATTTCTTGATGGAGCTAAACTGATAAGCAAAAACATTTCATGAGCTGATATGAAGAACAAATGATTTAATAAGTACTGAGATTTCCTATGCTATACAGGGAAGACAAATTTACAATTTCATTTTCCCATGAGATAGTTTATGTTCATTTTGTCATAGACAATTTTTTGCTGAATTTCAACAAAATATATTTCAAATTTCAACAAATAATTTTTCAAAAACACACTCATGACAGTTAATGTTAGAGAAGAATAGGAAAATTTTCAGTCAGAGAATGAATTCTTCGTATCCTGTTTCATTTACAGAAATTCCAAACTATTTTGTTCGAATTTTATGCAGGTAAAGTCTGATTTAAGTATTTCTGAGCGTACTTTTTTTTGTCATCTGCTTTAAGCGAAAATTCATTCGAGTACAAGCTCCTTCATACGACAGACCATAAAGTTGAAATAAAGGAAGAAATCTGCTATCATGTAAGCCTAAAAAAACCATTTTACGTGACCACACTTACAAATTTTCTACAAGCTTTGGATTTATTAATGGTCATATCTTAGCAGTAGACTATCGGCTTTACAAATTGATCAATCGATTGCAGTATTAAATACCTCGTTTGAAATACTTTTTTTCGAAAAAAAAAAAACTAATCAAGATGAGATAAACTTATATTCAACGATATTCCTGACATATGCATAACATGGAGTTATTTTACTTCAACTTATCTTTATCCTTGCATTATATACAATCTCTTTTCGATTTTCCCTTCGGTGCAGCTCATTGAACATATGAACTGCATCAGAATAATTTAAATTCAAAGTGAGAATAACAAGTTGCCATCAAAATTACTACAGCAAATCAAAAGGATGTTTGCCAAAAGGACTAATGATAGTGTAGAAATTAATCAGTGGTCTTTCTCTCGTCCTTCGGCCTTAAAATCTTGTACGCATCCTAAATTGCCACAAATTTGCTAAGCTCATCAGGTAAATGATTCAGCTCTGATTTTCGGAATTCATTGGAACTCGTTCATTGGCACTCTTGTCATACCCAAAATGATTCAATTTATCAAAAAATTTCAAATCGAACCCTTGGTTACAAGTCTCTAAAACAATTTTAATTTTAATGATCAAACAAATTTCAAGGTTGATCACTTGCAACCCAAAGTATCAATTATTCATCCAAACTTCTTGTATTGTCCAAAATAATAATCATTTTAGGCAATCCAATTCCTGCAATAAAATTTCGGCTCACTTCATATGAGTTCTAATAGTAGTACATGGAGTCAATCTCTGATGTTTTCACTGCAATCATTGCACTAAGAACCACCAAATACGATTAGACCAATTAATGTTGTCAATTGTCAGAAGACCAAATGACAGATCCATTCAAACGCTAGTTCGTATTAGTGGCCTTGCATTGTAGTATCACCAACTTGGCGAAAATATAAACAGAAGAAAACAATCAATAAATGCGTCTCAAGCTCGGAGCCTGATTGAATACAAGTCATGGTTTTATTATTCAGCCAAAGGACATGAATGAAACACTGTTAGTGCGGCGACACTGACTCTACATTGCATACATTGACATGACATGTATTTAGATTCAAATATTAAAATTCCTTGAGTTAGAGTAGACGTTCTTAACTTGAAGCCACGAAGCAGTTGCTTTTTGTCACTAAATTGTTCCTTTTTTACTATTGTGGATTATATCACAAATTTACTCTATACAAACGCATTGTTATACGATTTTTATGGCTCTGAGCAAATGAATAACTTAGAAATAAACGACTGACTGTTTTTTTAGGAAGATATTTCAACTTTACTTGCAGAAACCAAGAAATGACCATTCAATGTTAGTTTATTTTTCTAGTCAATGCAAATCTATAAATTTTGCTTGCTAATTGCCGAACTCTTCACCTCCTCAGTTGTTTTTTTCTAAATTATATTTGAGAGATGATTAGGACACAACGGATTTAACTTTTTTGACAATCAAAACTAGCTTGAGATCCATGTTTTGACATATTTCGGGAAATACATTCGATAATTTTGTTTCATATTTAATGATCTCTGTTTCAAAATCAATCAATTCATAAACAACAATGGTACCGAATTTAATATCACGTAATATAGTCTTAACAGCTTCAAATAACACCATATCCCTTTGGAATATTATGATTGCCTTCCATTACTTCACAAAACTGAAAACATGATTCCATTCCATACAGTTTTCAAAAATAAATTCATTTAACAAAAGTTTATGTCCAGTTGAGAAACAAAAACCAAATATTTTAACTGAAATTCAGAGAGCCCAAAAATTTCCTTTGTGAGCTAAATTGAACGGTTGACCAAAAGTTGCTAAGTAAATATATTAAAAATTGTATTTTGCTATAGTTTAAAGCATAATCGATCGAAAATAAAAACAAGATGGGTTACCATTGATGCGAGGGCTCTATCTCATTGCTATATACATTGACGAATATACTGCGTCACGAAAATATCTTTCCCTGAGTTCCCAAATCGCGTTCAAAATCAAAGCAGAAATCAAAGGAGAAATTCGAATTCGAAATGAAAGCATAAGAAGGAAAAATTCGAAAATTTGGAAAAGAACGCATGAGAAGAAAAAAATTCATAATTGTATTCAAACAGCAAATTCAAAAAAATTCAAAATTCTTTTTGCAACAAGAAAAACATTAATACAGAAATTTTAAGACCTTGTTTCATGAAAGCTATTTTTGCAATCATATTTATGTATAGAATAGACAGAATTTTCCCGTCTTTCATACTTCCAGCGATCCTTGAAGACTCCTAGAGTGTCTCAAAGTAAAAAAAGACATTATCTCTAGACACAGGCATATGAAACAATCAAATATGATTGTCTTAAAACGTGAAAGCAAAATGCAGTATCTGTTGAAATCAAACGAAACATAGAAAGTATAAACGTTAATACAAGACACTTTTGGAGAAAGCCTAAAAAAACTGAATTAATGCTATAAACATAAAAATAAAACACAAGTATGCACTCCAAATAAGAAACACCAGCTACAAAAATCGAATTACCTCAAATTTGATTTTGACTGAAAACAATTTCCACATATTTTGCCGACGATTTTTTTGAAAACATCAGTCCCGACTTCCAAAGAAACCATTAACATTCAATCCGCTGGTGAAAATTTTGAATAATATTTTAATGAAATGGAGTCAAAAAACGACTCCAAACAATCTTTTTGAAAATATTTCCATTACTCACAAACCAAAATTTTATTGTGATTGCTCCGAAAACAACGACCAAATTGATGGACAAAATTCATCGATTGACTATTGGCTAAGTTTTACTACCCTACACGCTGTTCCTCATTTCCAACATTTTCTCATTTATGTACAGTTTTTATTCGTGCATATCGTATAACAACTTTCCACCCACGAGTTTTCTAAGTACGAAATAAAGTTGTTTGAAATAAAAATTACAAAAAGCGCAGACATATCTGTTTGACCTATTTTTTAAGTACTCTTTCATAACCATTCATGTCCGCTGTGATGTTGAAAAAACACACGAGAATTCGTTCTCACACCCTCCTACTCGCGCTCAACCACTCCCTCCCTCACTCGTTCTGTTTTCCTGTCTTTCTCTCTCTGCATCCCTCTATCAAGGGTCTGCATTAATTATTTCATCCAAGCCACTCATTGAAAACAGAACGAAGTGAAAATACATGTTTGTCATTATGGAATTTGCTTATGATGCCAGGATACATATTAGTGAGGATTCATTCAGGATCGTAATTATTATCGTCAACAACACATCTCTTTACAAGAATCATTTTTTTTAAATTTTGCCTTGGCACTTTTAGGGACACTTTTGAGGCTTGTTTTGCAACTAAGTATTTAGTTCTTCATTTGTCGCGTGTATCACATTCGGGGTTTGTATCTTATTGCGTTTTACGTGTAATTGGCTGATAATTATTCATATTATATTCAGCAAGGTAGACAAACATAAAGAATGACAGGTATATGTGCTGCTCGTTTCTATATGATATGACAAAGGACTTAAATTGACATTTCTTGGGCAATCCCTTTGTAAATTACAAAGCCTTAATGGATTCCTGTAGAATGTTTTTCTTCTCGTTGGAATTTCACCGACCGTTTATTGTTTCTTGCCTTTGGGTAAAATGCGAATTATCAACTATGAAGAAAGCTCGAATTCAAGTCCATTTACTGGAAACTCTCTCCTTTAAAAGTTAAGAACATTCAGTTGAAGCTTAAAATGCGGCGGAAAGTCTTACCTGACTTACTGCGAAACTTAGATCTCTTAGTGGTGCTTCATCAAGTTAGGTATATCCACTGGTACCATGTGGAGCCACCCAACATTGTCTTCGTTAATATTTCTACCATGTTCATGTCATTTCAATATGCATTTATAATGTTTCAATGTTTCTAGAGATTACTCCACTTGAGAACGGAAGTTCAATAAAATGTTTACTCGGCATCTGTCGCGGCCATTGTTCACATCTGAAGAACATTCGAGAGCGGCGAGAAGCAGTATCAAGTACAAGTTCAGATTCTTCAAGAAATAACGGCTCTGAACAACTCACCCTCGACATCCTCCTTGTCTAAATCAACTTTTATTAAATTTGCTTAGCTGGCTGCATGTGAGAATCATACCATCTATCATCTCGTCTGGCGATGGATGTGCTACAATTCCAATATATCCAACATACACACTCGCATACACCTCCTTATACTTCTTTCGCACAAAGGCGAAATGTAATCGTTGTTAATATACTATGATCATCGTATAATATCAGCCGGACAGGAATTGAATATGATGGGTGTAGGTGGAGAGTGTCATCAAGTGTACATTTCACAAGCACGCATCTTCCTTCATCCCTTAGGCGAAACCATAAGATGTTCTGAAGCCTGGATGAGCTCTACTGGGCGCATTTTGAAACGGACCAGCAACCTCACTGTACGCATACTGAGAATAGTCGAGCACGATAAATTACACCTTCCGCAATGCATTTCTTCATTAGTTATGATAGTGCGCAATACAGATTTATCGCAAGAATGAACATCTTGCTCATCAACGAGAAGACGGCAGGAAAATCGTCTTAACGAAGAATGCACAAGAATGCCGTCTACCTAGGTTTCGAAATATTTCCTCAATTTACAGCCTTGTCATCTTTTAATTTAATTTGCGCTGCGCGCAAACGATAGCAATCCACGGAAGCGATCAAGCGGACAATGAGGCTCGATTTGATGACGAAACGACACTCACTTATCCACTCATTCATTCATTCATTTTACCGGAAGATGTTGCAAGAGCAACAAAATTCAGATCATGGTTAATGCATCGACTAAACGGACGAGTCGCTGATGCAAGTCGAGGCCAATCAGAATCTTTTCGACGGACGAGTGTGGGTCATTCTTGCCACATGAATCACGCAAACCAGAAGCCAACCCAGTGGCCTAGTTTGCCATGCCCGAAATCTCAACCCAACTATTCAATCAAATCCATGAGAAATTCATATAGGTCATGCCCTATAATTGGTTAACATCCTGTTGTTATCTCTATTAAAGTTCATTGTTCGCTCCTACTCGTAACTGAAAGTTTTCAAATATTTGGCGCGTTGTATTTCGAGTGTTTAGAGATGGATTTAAATTATTTTCCCTTTTGATTTATATGTCAGGTCATTAACTAGAGTAATCCACACCTCCCAATCAGCGCACAATCAATCTTTTTTTTAGGTTACTCGAAAAATTTTAATTTTACCCTACAATGTAACGCTGAGTTGATGATTAATAAGTAAATTATTTTGTTTGCATTTCAGAATGAAGCTCCAATTTTTCTTGTTATCCGCACTTTTGGTGGCGAGTGCTTTCGCCCTTCCCGTCCCAGATGAGGAAGTCTCACCCGCCAAGCCATTAGAGGAGAAACCCGAAGCCGAAGCAGCAAAGCCAGTTGAAGCAGTCGCCGATGCTAAGGCTACTCTGGAAGAAGCCAAACCAGCTGAAGCTGTTGTTGCTTCTGACAAGCCAGCCGATGCACCAGCCGAAAACGCTCGCGAAGAGAAGTCTGACGACAAAGCCGAAGAGAAGCCAGCCGAAGCACAGAAAGAAGAATTGAAGGTCGCTGCCGCTGCTGAAGAGAAGCCAGCCGAAGTTCCAGAAGCTGAACCTAAGGAACTTGAAATCAAACCCGAAGCTGAGGAGAAACCTGCTGAGAAGGCCGATGAAAACAAGGTTGAAGATAAGCCAGCTGAAGCCGCCAAGGAAGATAAGAAGGAAGAGAAGGTCGATGAATCTGCAAGGCGTACACGTGAAGCCGAAGACGCTAAGGTTGCTGAAGTCAAGGCCACTCTAGAAGAAGAAGCCAAGCCTGCCGCCGCCCCAGAACCAGCTGTTGTTGTTGCTGCTGCTGCTGCTGCTGAGCCAAAACCAGAAGAGGAAAAGAAATCAGAAGCTCTTCAAGCTGAAACCAAGGCCGAAGAACCAACAGCCGCTCCCGCTGCCGCTCCTGAAGCCAAATCAGAAGATAGTGCCACAGTTGCCGCTCCCGCTGCCGAAGAAAAACCCGAGGCCAAATCCGTCGAGGAGCCAAAGGCTGCTGAACCAAAGGAGCTGAACGAAAGCGAGAAGAAGCCTGCCGCCGCCGAAGAACAAGCCCCCAAGAAAGACGAGGCCTCTTCAGAAGAGAAGAAGAGCGACAACGAATCCAAAGAAAGTTCAGAATCAAAGGAGTCAAAGGAAGAGAAGAACTAAGATTTAAGATTAATCTAACTACTTCTAAAAATTTGCGATATTAATTTTAATAATTTTAGTGATTCTTTTTCCATTAAGACCAGATCAAACCTATCTCCTTCAAACTGATTATTGCTTAATTCAATTGAGTACAGTGAACGGAACATTGACACCTCGATCTAGGATCTACATACGTACGCAACATCCGAATGAACTAAACAAGGACCAATAGAATTTCGCAATAACTCATTCTGCATCCCACCCCGGTTCAAAACCAAGTCAAAGTCAGCAGCAAATCGCATCTCCTTAAATAATCATGAGCTGGACTTAGGGAAAGCCATCATAATTTTCCTATGATAGGTTTACTAGTACGCATAAGTTTGAAACATTGTTAATTTGCTAATCTCAATTATTTCGTAACAATCAACACCTCGATATCAAATAATCGATATTAGTTAATTAATCCGACTACACGGCAAAACCCAAGCAGGCATACAGCAAATCGAATTTTCCAGGCACAATCTGAGACCCTCCGCGCCGATTTCTTTGATTGTCATCCGCCCAAGATGTACCTGTTAACATTTCGCTTATTTAACATTTACATCTTACTTAACTAGCTGACATCGGAGAAAGTTTATCACCTTGCTCGGATTTCTTTCCACTACTCTCAATGATAGTAAGAATTTAGACACTGTCACTCACACAAACACATTTGAATACACTTAGCAACAATGTGAATGCACCCGAGAATTTTCAACATGTGTGAAGGAAATTCTACAATTTTTTTCCGCGACAAACGTTTAATGAAATTTTCCAAAGTAAGTTTATATTTCCACGTATAGACTGAAGACAACGAAGACGAAAGAGAAGAACAAGAAAAAAAAACATTTTGTGAGCCATTTCAATAAAAGCCACACGTCAAAAGATCATCATTTTGTAACGGTATCTGAGATACAACAATAATAGGATCGAAAACTGATGACCAGCAATAATAATTATTTGTATTTACAGATAGATATTATATCTAGAGTATTATTGAGTATGTAGAAATTAATGGTTTCAAATTGAAAGAGAAAAATAAATTTAAGGTTTTGTAAAAAAAACAACAAATCGTGTTTTAATTCTTGAGTGTCGAACAGTTCATTCTCAAAATTATTTCAAAATATTTTGGAGCAAGGAAAAAGGACATTGAAACCCGTAAGAACTGCAACGAATACTTATGACTGATAGAATTGTAATTTCGATCTACGGTTTTCGCAACCAAATGAGTAAAGAGAGTGAAGAAAATTACAAATTAAACACATCCTGTTTGTCGGGGTTCGTTCAAAAATCGACGATACCAAACATATGTGAAATTGATGCCTTTTTATTTCAGTGGTGGGCGAAAAAATTTGGACGTTTGAGAACGAATGGAAGAACTCAGAGTGAATAACTTGTTTCTACAGTTACAACATTTACTATGTTTGTCTCTTTAGTCAGTTGAATTTTAAAAAGGCTGGAAAACCTTCTGTATTGGTTTAACTGTAAGGTTCTGGGCTCAAATAGCACATTTTGGTTTCGTGTATCGGACAACCAGCTCACCTAGCAGTAAGAGATATCTCCGAAGCAATAATGAAGAACAAGCGTGATACTGACCACATTATCTTCCATATTCGTTTGAACCCGAAACAAGGTAGCTTTACCACCCTTTACAGGCAGAGTTTAAAATGATTTGATGCATAAATGTCTGAAAAAAAACCATCTATTCTTTTCAGCTGCAGGAAATATTTCAATTGTTGTTTACTGGTTTGAAAGAAGTAATTCTGATCTGCAATCATCTTCCCTTGTTTAGTTTCTAACATCCCGAGCTTTTGTATATATGAAGATGAATTCTTATGTTCGCGAAATGGAGGGATAAAACATGAGTAATTGTAATTAATGGAGTGATAACGCGTTCGGTAACTCATTATCAATATAAACAGCAAGTTTTTCTCTTATCGGGTTAGTAATCTCTGAACTATCGTCAATCGAACATCGCAATCTGGAAGATAGTGTGTATTAAGGCAAAAAATCGAATATCACGCCATCGTTAAGTCCCTTACCAAGCAAGGAAAGTCAGTTGAAATCATGCTGGAAGAGATGGCGTCCGTTTACGGACACTTCTTCCCGATTAAAACCACAATTTACAAGTGGCGCAGACTCTTTAAACTCAGTTGACGACGAGTGACTGGTTTGGATGCCTGATCGGAGTGACTTCCCCGGTAGTGATTCAAAATGTAAAAAAAGACTATTGGAAGATACTAGATCACAGAAAAAACAGCTTGCCAAAGCGATTGGAGTATCGGATGCAATAATTTTTAAAATTCTTCACGGTGTACTGTCGTGATAGACGGCAGCACCAGAGAATGCTTACTCGGCCTTAGAAATATTACGGCGTAGAGTGTTCCCACACGTTTTTTGCCTCGGTAGTGAAAACAAGGACGGACTATTGAATCGAATTGTTGCTGGAGACGAAAATTGGGTTCATCATAATGAACCTGAGTCCAACCAGAAATTTCGGCGATAGTCTTTCGGGACCCAGAAGGAATCCTGAATCGGACAATAATACGCTTCAATCATTGAGCGGATAAAAGAATTTATCAGCGAAAAAAAGACGAAAGTTTTCCTCCTTCTACACGACAACGCGTCTGGTCACAAGTGCCGTGTTAAGTTGGCGGCCCTGCACAGGTTGGGTTCCGATATTTTGGATCACCTAACCATAGCGTAACAACAAACAGCGATAACACTCCGACCATCGACCAATCTAACGGATTTTGCAGAATTGTATGAGTGTTAGTAAAAATATTTATTTTTTGCTCGTTTTGTTTACAAGCACAATGTAAAAAGATAGACAAAATAGAGAAAAATAAACATTTTTACGAACACCAATGCAATTCTCCAGAATTTTTTGAATACCGTTAGATCGGTCGTTTGTTCGGAGTGTTAGCGCTGTTTGTTGTTACGCTATGACCTAACCTACAGCTCTGACCTGGCTTCCAGTGATAATTGTCTGCGCTCAAAGCTTAAACAAAAGTTTTCAGTTCAGAAGTTTCCAGGCGATAAAGAAGTGAAGGACGAAGTTTCAGCTTATTTTTCCGACAAAGACATATTTTTTTCCATAAGTAATTTTTTTCCATAAGTTTACATAAGGTAATTGAATGATCTCATAAGCGTAGCAGTGTAGCAGATGAAGATAGTTAAAAGACTCTTCCATTCCATTGTCTCTCAAACATCTCTCATATTCTCGACTAGCTTCTCACCTGAGCGCGTTCACAAAGAATGGCGAGCAAACCCCTCCGCCAACAACTTAAATCATACTGATCACATTCTTATCCCAGCGAGATGGTCTCTCAGCATCCTTGATGCAAAATGCTATTAAGGAGCGGCATGAGATTTCACCGTTAACTTAAGCACAATATGAAATAAACGCCAGTCAAATCCATGAGTTCAGGATTTGAAAAAGTCTAAAACGGCCAGAATTGGTTCAGATCTCAAACAGACCTGCATTCCTGTACTGATATAAACTAGGTGATCGAATTGCGCCAACACCTGAAGTACTCTTTGACATGAAACACTACAATGAAGGAAAAAGGAAACGAAGGTAAATAGAGCCGAAAAAACGAAAAAAGCCCAATTCGAAAACCTCTGACAAGCATTGCATAATATCATAGAAGATCAGAAAAGGATTTATTGTGACCCCGAATTGCGGAAAATAGACTCTCTGAAGAGGATCAACTCAAAAAAAAAATAATAAGTACATAGCGTAACAACCCAGGAGCGCTACCACTTCCAAAAAGCTCCCAATCTAACGATATTTGACTTCAATATTCCAGATGAATTAGTTTTTGTAAGGAAAAATTGTTGTAGTTAGGAGATAGAAACAAAGGTTTCTGGCATTACTTCATGATGGCAGAAATCGTCAATTATAAATAAGAAAGAAATACTAAGAAAACTAATAGGAAAGCTAACTGGCAATGGATCGATCCTGTATATCTGCTGGCAACACCAGTAGACATACATGCTGCATTCTAATGGCTACCAATGTACATTGACAGCAATGTGAAAGACATTTAGGTGCATATAGTGTGCCCCAATAAGCGGTTCAGATTTGACATACCGGTAATGTTGGCTGTGGCAACACTATGGTAATTTTTTGTTTAACAGAAATTCAGTATTTTGCTTCTTGTTGACAAAATGAATCGCTTAACGTTTCAGCAAAATTAGGAAACTTTAGAAATTTACTTCCACAACAAAGACAATTAATCGGAAATTATTAGAAAATTCCGTACCAAAATTTCTGGACAAACGGCGCTTACGCCAAACGGAGTCTTAAAGCTTGTTCAAAAAGTGTGTGATAAGGGTCAACTAGTTGACAACCCAACACGTAACCATGTACGTTCAGCCATAGATGTGACTGCGATGGCGGAAAATTTGCACCAATGAAAATAAAAATCAGCCGATCTTCCATGTAATGATTTCTGCGTCATCATCTTGGTTTGCGGCTCTTTAAAGTTCAATTGGTTTAACGATTGAAGCCGCTTCCGTATCGATTTGCTGTGTGAGTCTTTGACCTATGTGAGTCTTCGACCAACAATTTATGAAACTTTTCCTCCAGAAATAATCTTTTCGGACTTATTTGGGGATCGGAAAATCTACAGAATATATCTTGAGAAGACAATGTGTCCATTTTGTTTTACTGTTTGATGCGGATTGTTACGCGTCGGCATTTTTGGACCTTTTGGACATTTATTCGAAAATGAGGCCGACTCCACCGGTACGGTCAACAGAATCAACTACCACAATATGTTATCATCTTTTGTTATAATCTGTGGCCATATCTTGAAGATATTGACTTTGATAACCTTTGGTTTCAAAATCGGGCATTACAAAAGCCGAAGTGCGTCCGAAATTCCGTATTATCAGAAGTATCAGTCGAAATGGGGAGATGACTTGATCGGCAAAGAATGTGATTTGACACATTTGGATATTTGTTTGTAGGGTGCCGTGAAGGACATGTGTCATGTGAACAATCTACAAGCAATCGACCATATGAAAGCCAAAATTGAAACAGCCATTGCGTGCTCAGAAATCGGAAATGTCGAACTACATCCAGGCTTGCCGCGGCTCCTATTTGAAAGTACATTTTTCACAAATAGCCAAAAAAATTATACTTTCGAGGAACAATAAATAATTTGAATAAATATTAAGGCGTTGTGGTTTCATTAAACTTTTAAATCTGGAGTACTTATTGGGATAGGGGAGGTTTGTCCAAAACCAGGTATGGGGGTAAAATTAGGACATGGCATTATTTATTAAGAGCGCTTTTCAAATTCCTGTGTGCTTTGTTTACTGTGTTCAGTAATGGAGAGTGCGCTGCCAACAAAAGTTGATCGACATTTGTGTGTGCGTTCTACAAATAATTGAAAAAAAAGTTTGAATAGTGTTTTGCAAGATTATTGGAAGGATTTGATTTGTGTGTCTTTGTTTCGAAGATAAAGGTAAGCTGAATTTCTATTTTATGTAAAGATGGAGCATGAGATAATATTAGACGAGCATTGGTCAAAATCTGTATTGCATTGTATTTTGAGGTTATTTGGTTTGATTATTTCTCATGCCAGTGTTTGGGGTAAAACCGTATGGGGTAGTACCGGGTGGTACTCGGTTTTGTACAATTAGGAAGTGTTAATCCGTTCTTGCTCTAAATATGGTTTTGTTTGGTTTATTGTTACAGACAACCCCAAAATACCTCGCAATTACAGAAGAGTAACGAATCGACAACCGTGGAGCAAAGAATCGATGAAAAATGCCGTTTTAGAAGTGATAGAGGGTACGAGTGGATATCGTGTCGCATCTCGAAAATTTTCGGTACCACAATCTACTAATAATTATCTAATTATCTAATTAAAAAGTATCGAAAAGTTCAAAACATTGAAGCTGCATTGAAAGAAGGTCCTGGTCGATTTAAAGCCGTTTTTACACCGGATCAAGAAGATTTAATATGTCAGCACATAAAAAACCTTGAAGCTCAATTATTCGGGCTAACTTACAAAGATTTACGATATCTTGCTTTTCAAATAGCGGAAAAAAATGGCATACTTCATAATTTTAATAAGGACAACGAATTGGCCGGAATGCACTGGCTGTACGGATTTTTACGTCGCCATCCAGAGCTATCTTTGCGCCTTCCGGAGCATACTTCTGTTGCGAGAGCAATGGGATTCAACAAAGTAAACGTCGCTAATTTTTTTCTTTGTTAGAAGAGTTGGACGACAAACAAAAATTTGGGCCAACAAAGATTTCTAATGTTGATGAAACCGGCATTACGGCTGTGCCTAAAAAAAATCGAAAATTCTTTTTTTAAAAGGCAAGAAGCAAGTCGGTCTGATATCTTCTGCTGAAAGAGGATAGTTCACTACGGCCGTCTTGTGTGTATCAGCTGCAGGTGCTTATGTTGCGCCCCTCTTGATTTTCCCCAGAGTCCGAATGAAGGCTGAATTGCTAGATCGAGCACCTCCTGGAACTATTGCAGCATGCCATCCCAGTGGTTGGATACAAAGAGATGTATTTGTGCAATGGTTAACTCACTTTATTGCAAACGTCAAACCCACTATGACCGACCCCGTGTTACTTTTATTAGACGGACACGCAACGCACACTGAAAATCTTCCCCTAATAGAGAAAGCACGAGAGAATGGAGTCATCATCGTCAGTTTTCCTCCTCACTGCACACATAGTTTACAACCCCTCAACGTGAGCATCATGGGCCCGTTGAGTACGTATTACAGCCAAGAAGTAATGACATGGCTGCGAAATAATCCAGATCGTATTGTAACCCAATTTCAACTTGGAAAGCTTTTTCGGATTGCGTATGCTAAAGCAGTAACACTGCAGAATGCTATGAGTGGCTTCATAAAAACTGGAATTTATCCACTAAACCAAAACATTTTCTCTGATTTTGATTTCGCATCTGCGAGCACGACAGATAACGAAATTACGTTGACAGATCCTACAACAAACTTAGTTCATAATGAAACTCCAATGCTCGAATTGCAGCAGAAAACAGCAATAACAGCACCAATTAATTCAGAGCAAATCACTTAAGGTAGTAGCCCACTGCCAAGCACTTCACGACAATCAGCGTCGTTTCCTTTGGCATTCTCTCCGGCTGACATTATGCCTAAGCCTCATGTTTTAAGAAAACCAACATCAAATTCTCGTCGAGGAAAAAATTCTGTCCTTACTTCTTCGCCATATAAATTAAAACTTGAAGCAAATAACGAGAAAAAAGTAAGGAAGGTAGGCGTCCCGAGAAGAATTGATAAAATAGAAAGTTCTCGAAGTCAAACTACTTCTGATGATATGTGTATTTATTGCAATGAAATTTATGGAAATACGCGAACAAACGATGGGTGGGTGCAATGTCTGCAATGCAGGAAATGGGCACATGAAGGCTGTACTGGTTGGAAAGCAGAAGATCTTGAAGATTTCAAATGCTTACGTTGTTAAGGGATAATGCCGGGTATGAGAATTTGGTATACACGGTTTTGGACCAGACATGGGGCAAAACCGTAAAAAGTAAACCTTTGGAAAACTATTATTTTGTGTTATTTAATTTAATGTAAGCAGTGATCTGTTTGACAAAATTTTCTATGAATATAGTGAGATAACAGAACTTCAATAAAGTTGACTGATATTTTAGGAAATATTTCTTTTATTTAACATTTCCCTTAACGTTCCGGTTTTACCCCACCCTCCTCTACAATATATATAAGTTAAACAACGGCCAAAAAAAATCTAACAGACTTTTGATACAGCGGACCTTCATCCTGCGTAGTACAATGCCGTAACAGTTTTTAATTTTTATTTAACATTAATCATAAACGGTAACCAACAATTTTTGAAAGTGTAATACGTAGGTTCCAGGCTAAGCACTCCGGTTGACAGTGGAGGTGTTTAGTCGGTAGTTCAGTAGGTCCATTGTGACACTGGGAGTCCGACACTCAGGGCGTAAATAGCCTTCACCTCCCTACCTCAAAAAAAATACGTAGGTTACCAATTCTATTTCTGGCCTTAAAAGGAGTAGACAATCATTTTTCAATTAAATCGCTTTATTGTCTTTCAAACTATTCCCCATAAAGATCGATACACTCTTGCATGCGTTTAAACAAATTTAAATATATCTTCCACTTTGTTTGAGATACCAAAAAAAAATTGTTGATCGCTTCAAAGGCTTCTTTGGGGGACGATAGTCCTTATTTTCGCAGTTTATTTTTTATAAAAGGAAACAAGAAGAAGTCGTTGGGTCAGGACTGTACAACGCATAGCCTATTAATTCGATGTTTTGACCAATCAAAACATCAGTTCTTACACACAACACACGTCATTTTGACGTGTGTTGTGTGGGAGAACTTACATTACTATCTTGAGGAATGATCAATCATTCCACCAAACACTCGAACAAAGGAATACTTGTGTAATAATCAGAATTGACCGTTGTATGTTGTTCTAGTTGAACTGCTGCCGCATGACCAATTAGTTCAAAGAAGCAGGCGACAGTTTATTTCGACAACCAATCTTTGTCAGTTTTGGGTTGTCTTGAAACCTACAGAGTCGATTGCTGCTTATTACGATCTTATAAATGTTTTCAGAAGTACCGCCAAACAATTTTTTAACATTTCCCTACGCCAGTTAGCACGAGTATTTGTTTCGGAGCGATTGTCAAATTATGTGGGGTTCAAATTCATTTGAATTGGACCATAGCCAAATGGTCATAATATATCTTATGAACGCGATTGGAACTTATTGTCAATGTACTTTAATCTCACGGTATATAACATGACGATCTTTCATTATCATTTTTCTGACTGCATCAATGCATTCTGGCAGAGTCACTGATTTTTAACGATCTGCACGAAACTTATCAGGGAGCAAACCGCGGCAACGATTGAATTCGTTATACCAGTTTTTCGACATTGCTCAAAGATGGAGCTTCATCACCAAAAGCCTATTTAAGTTGATCTGTGATAGGCTTAGTAAATCATTGCACGAAAATGTACATAATTTAGCTTAATTTTTGGGCGAGATGAATTTTACATGTTACTATCAACAAAACAAACAGCGCTCAAACGTCAAAGCGTTCTCAGTATGTATACGCTAAAAATGTCAAACTTTACGGATACAACATTTGATTTCTTTGGTTAGCAATAGTATTGCCATAGATCAAAAATATAAGTAGCAATCTTTGTATCGCTGTAATGTCAAGAAAGCATCTTAGAAGTTTCATAATTTGCCATTATTAGAAAATTATAACATGTTATTGTGTTTTTGCCGTAGCCATCATTTTTGTAGAGAAAAGAGTTGCAATTTTACAATTTACTTTTTTCCGATTTTATAAAACCCACTGGATTTTTGTTTTTGTTTGAAATCATATAGATTACCAGTGCTTCACTATACTATGTGGCAAAAATTCAAGGAATGGTATCATTATAGTTGATTTTTGTCACATTTTCATAACTATTGAATAAAGACATTGAGTAAATTAGTAATTCATTGCTTAATTTAGATCTGCTTCAAACTTTACACCGAATTTGGCGATAGTCGTTACGCGCAACCTTTTGCGAAAAATAAGACCAAAATCTTTAGGTGATTTGCAGAAAAACTTGTCCGGAAATCGGAGGACTTACATACTCATACAGCGAATTTTATAAGATTGTGCACAATAGATTGAAATTTGAAAGAAAAACATGCATCGAGAAGGCAAAAAATGCAAATTTTTCTTATAATAAATTCCACTTATGATTGCTTGTCAACGAGCTTTTTGAAATATCTATTCATTGAATTTTTCGCGTTTCCGTGAACTTATCCCGCCTCTTATGCAGTCACGAACCATATCCATGGTCGTCAGTTTCAGCAATATGCCAGTTGAACCGAAGAAATAGTACTCATCCTTTATCATATATCTATGAAATGGAATATTTGTTTTGCATTGGAAATGCATTTAACGGTAAGTCGAATTTTTTGCATCGAGACCTATACTCGTACCACTATTATTTGCTCTGACTTTCTAGCATTGCTGAATTTTCCCACGTTTTACAATTTGTGTACACGAAAATAACGATGAGAAGATGCATCCTTGATTCGTGCAACGGCCATGACATATCAAACGAATTTCGATAAACCATAATATTGTTGTTTAAGGGCAAAATGTAACAATCAAAAGGAAGTTTTATGGCGCTGTATAATTTAATCATTGAAGTTCGTAAGTGAGCATGCAAAATATGTATTTTTTGTGCAAATCAGCTTGAAATAGTTTACCACCGTGTAATTAATTACTTGCCGCGACTGTGCAAGAAATCTGTTTACATTCATATTGCACAATCCGGAAAATCCGAAAACAATTTTTCAGTGGCAATTAATATTCATTGCACACATCAATGAACTGTTTTTGTGTCCATGTAGGATATTTAGTAATAATAACAAACTTTAATTTTGACCTTAAACTTGTACTTGAAATTCCAAATAACAATATTAGATTGGATGTTGCCAATATACTGGACAGACAAAGTCAGCCATGCCAGCCTTAACAGTTTCAAGTATCAATTATGCTTTTGTTCATTGGTAATCCGATCAGGAAAGAAGTCCATTTTAAGTACTGATAATGAATTCGGGTGAAATTATGTTCAGTGGCACTCTGATCTGTGCATGTGTTGTTACGCGCATTACGTGCGTGGAGAACACACATTTATATCATTAAATATTACCGCGGACTTGAGCCGGCCATTAAGTCGTTTCAGGTCATCCAATGAACTTTATGGGAACCTCCTTTTGTGCTGTACTCTCTCGCAGATACATAATTCAGTGTACTACAAAGCATTGTGGTATCATTTTCAACGATGGATACTTTGGATGGACACAGCACACGTTTGAGCTACATAAAGGCCGAGCGACCCTGGATGTGGGGCGCGTACATGCTTAACAAACAAGTGTGCGTGTATGCAGGTCGATGCCTTTGAAAGCAAAAATTTGTTTAATAAATTAAATAAGCTACAACATAACTCAATTTGGTAACTAGTTGATTAAATGCCAACGATTTGTATGCAAATATTCAATGTTTAATGCTATTGATATGCCGTGACGACAATGGCATTTCTGTTGCTAAATCCGCAAGTACATTTGTGCGAGGATGTCGACGATGCCTCCCGATATCAAAGAAAAGCACTGCTGAAGTCTTTCTCTTCAGAATGGCATTACGGATCCAATGAAGTTGTTTTACCAAGTTTCAAATGATTTTGTCAAAAAAGAATGATAAAATATTCATTTAACACAGACCTACACAGGACACAGGCAAGCTCCAAGGATGCACGGTTCTGCTCTTTTATTTATTGCCATTTTTTGAGTAGCTTCATAGCGCCTGTCTCATAGAAGTCTTCGTACCTATTGTAGAAAACACCAGCAATTGATTTCCATAATCTTCTCTTGATGCCAATTTCTTATTACTAAGAAAGTTTTGCAATCCAAGAAAAAGACGGTGAGCGCTTGATGTCAGGTTCAGACTTTATGATGGATGCATCAAAAGTTCCCAACCAAGCACCCGGAGTTCCTAGCGAATCACTATAGGCGTGTCCTGTCCTCTTCCGTTGGGCAATTCCGGCCGTTTCTGGTCAGACGCCACCTCCAAACGGTTCACTTATTGTTAGTAAGGATCCACATTTAGTGTTGGCCCATATGTTAGTAACTTATAATAAATGATCCATTTCCAGTCCCACTAAATGAAACTGACACTACTTTCCTCGCCGTAAGTCGAAGTTTGGCCACCGTTTGAGCTGTTTCATGGCGCTCTTACCACGATCCTTTTCACACAATGTTTTCATATATGAACCCTTCCTTTCTCGTGAGGATTGGGTATTGCGGACCCTTCACAGTTTAAAGTTGGATCCATCATATGTTGTAACATCAAAACATCAACCTTCGAATGTTTTAAAACTGTTTTATGATCGCATCTTTAGGTCCTGGGTGATGCAACAACTACTAGCATGCCAGTGGACTTCAATTATCTCTGTGATTTTACCGACCATTTTGACGAAGGTCGTAGCTGCGCGGGATGCACCTTGAACAACAAAAACATCTGAACGGAATCGAAAAGCCAAAATACCTGGTAATCAGGCGTTACAGTATCGGAACCATAAACACTGTTCAAAATTTCAACAGCCTAGACAGGCCTGTTTCGACGTCTATTAAAGAAATTTGATAGCCGAATTTTTTACGAATTTTCGAAAAATCGACAAAAAATTTTTTTAGTGCGTAAAGTATCTTGACAACGAACATAAATTTTAAATTGATCCATCGATTACTACAACAATCTACCGAAAAAATAGTAAATTTCTTTACCCCCGAACCTAATATGAAGGAAGACTTCTCATTTAGGGTTGCTTAAAGTACGATACGGTACGGTTGAGCATCTTAAATTCAATCCTGTTCAGATGCACTGAACGAATGGTTCTACTCTACACTTTTTTTCAGATTCGGCCATTGTCAAAGTTCAATGCTGATTTTTTGGTTTTGAATTATTTGTGGTTTCATTATTCATTTGTAGCGTGTCTTAAACTTAAACACAGTGGGTAACTTGAATATTCGGTCAAATCGTAATGAGGGGTTCGGCCATTTTGAAAAAGGATAACAAAAAGCTTTAAAAAAAATCTTATTTTATTCTATACTGTTACTTTATTTACTATAAAAGCCATGTAAACATCGCATGAAGAACAATACATTATTAGTTGTATTGATATGAAAAAGAAACATCTATCATTTAGCATTACCCACTGTGGATGGGGATATCATGGTATCATGCGGTGCCTTGGGGCGCGGGGTCTGGGGGGTCTCCTTTCCAGCAGTCTTCCTCCATCCTTCCCTCTTCCTCCCCCCCCCCCTAGGACGAAGTAAAAAGAGGCCTAGCTCGAAGTCATGTGAAAACAGTTCCAGGCTGGATCTCTTGACAGGGAGGGTGTTTAGTAGGTAGTCTGGTAGCATGCGCTACTAGGAGTCCTACACTCCAGGCGTAAATTGCCTTCGCCCCCAACCAAAAAAAAAAATTATTTAGCATTTCTCTATCATTCGCTTTTCCCCGAAATCTTTTTCTGTACGATAAGTTAAGTTTTCGATAAAAGCATACGCGTTTCTGTATACCTTAATATTGAAGTGAATTCAGAAGTAAATTGCGTAAGTTTTTTGTGAATTCTGGAGAGTTCGAAACATCTTTTAGGAAAATGGTTCATAAAGGAACAAACTCTAGTTTTTTAATACGAAAATTTGTGATTTTTCATTTAAGGACAGAACAGAAAAGTTGTAAAATTGATGGAATCTTGTATATGAGTTAAAGTGCAGTATAAACATGAAGGAAGAGTGGAATCGAAGCGAAATAATAGCCAACCAAAGAAATTAAATTAATTGAAACAAGGTTTAATCCAAAGAAAAACCAAATCACAAAAAAAGGTGCCGATACAAGAGGCATTTAAAAACGAACGAGCCTTTCCAAAAAATAAATCTATTTTACATTTATAAACAAAAAAAACACTTTGTAATTATTTTTCTAAATAGTTTCTCACCTTAGTTTTACGTTTTTCTCCATCAATCAGGTAGGTTTTCGTGCCGTTTTCGAACAATGACTTCGGGCGGGTATCCAATCAATCGCGCAGAAACTATAAACTATGTACACCTGCTGATTGCAACATTTTCTCTTCCAAAGGCCCACATGAGCGGCCCAAACATATGGAAACCACATGGTGAAAGGTCTGGACGACAGGAAGGGTGTTCTAGCACAGTCCATTGCCTTTCAGCCAATTTATAGGATGATTAGAGCAGCAGTTTGCGGCCTTGCATTGTCCTACAGAAGCGAAACGTCACAGATGAGCTGAGGGTGTTTTTTGAATCGATATGCGGCTCGAACCTAGTCAAAAAGGCCACACTAGTAGACAGCGTTTATTGAGAGACCACGGTGAAGAAAATCAATGAGTAAAACTCCCTGCTGCGTTTAAGGGTCCTGGCATGCCCTTTCTTCTCCACTCCATACTAGCCCTTTTCGATTCGAAAGTGTAGTGGTGAACCAATGTGTTGGAAGCGTACCCATCATTTTTAAAACGAGCAAGAAACCTCTGACAAACTTCAACCCGTGCATTTTTGTGTTCTTGGGTAAGAAAATTCAAGGTGGGCACGACCGATGGTGCATACGCTTCCAACACTGAATTCCGCGTGACAATTTCTTTCAATGAGTTCGCGATCAGCTGCAACGTTGTCAGACATAATGCTGGATCTGGACGTCGGTGGTGGCTCACTTTTTTTCCTTTTTCACGCCCTTCATTAAATTCGGCACACCAAGCCGAATTCATTCGTGGCCATGGAAGTGTATCTCCCCCAAAATGTGCACGCAATCGATCCTGAATATTAGCTGGCTAAGCGCTTTCATTCGTCAAAAAACTTTATCACGATGCTTTCCTCAATTTTGAGGAGACCTAAAGAAACCAGTCGAGCCTTTGGTTTGATCTCGAGTCATCTAGAGGGAATCCCCCAAACACTTTCATGCTTTTTAAGCCCTCAAAGGCAAACGGTGCGATTATTTTTCAACACCCATCGTGAAATTGCACCGGAAATTATCCAGGAACAAGGTAAACCATAAAAAAACCTTCCTTTTAATTTTATGTTTTTTTATTTACCTTGCGGAATCGATTTTCGACCGTGATCGTTCGGTCTTCATCAGCGAACCGAACGATCACGGTCGAAAATCGATTCCACAAGGTAAATAAAAAAAAAACATAAAATTAAAAGGAAGGTTTCTTTATTTCTAGCACAAAAATTTTATGAAGATGGAAGCAATTACAAATAAGTTAAACAAGTTAATCCACAATCATTTCGAAGAGTACTCCAAAAAAACGACTACGGAGGTGAAGCAAGTAAAAGCTTTTTGTAATGGAACAAATAGAAGTTAGAGACTGACGTTGGCAGAGGAATACCGCGGGAAGGGTCCAAGCAGGCTGAATGACGTTAAATTCGTCGACGAAACTAAGTTCAATTTTTTCAATCAGGTGAAATAATGGCGTGGCGTAAATCAAATGAGGAGCTAGAAAAATGCAACCATATCTCTAAAACATGGGTATGAACATATGACGGTTTTTGGGACGCAGAACAGCCAGTGGGAATATGAACAAGAAATATGGACCTTACCAACAACTATCATCCAGATGATTGTTGATGGATTCACAAAGTTCCAGTGCCTTGTTGCGTATATGTTTATCAGCAGTCCACTTGTTCATATACATGTTCTTCTCTGATAAATCTGTAGTAACTGCAGCTTTGTCATGTGGGAAACAATATGCTACCATAAAATAAAATCAATACACGCCACACATGAAAAGGAACATGCTTGAGCATAGTATACAACAATGTCCTCATTTGTTGCGAATGTGATCAGTCTACTGTTGCGAAACTTAAGTAATTAACTGGTATTTCCAACTGAGTTATTTGTTGCTGATAGAAACAATGTCATTCTTTTTCATTCATAATGAAGACCGTCAGTTATTGAAATTATTGCAATCTAATCTAAATTGAATTATTTGCAATATAAGTTTGACGTATTTCGTCAAACTCTCAAGCAACACGTCAAAAGTTTATATGAGGTGCAATGGCAGTTTAAGTTCATGCATTTTAAAATGTCATTTTGCTTGCCAAATTTTGGCAAGTGCTTTCGCTATTGTAACGTAAATATAACGAGGTCTGTTGACATCACCCGGTTCTAATATGTTGAGACTCTCTTTTTAGTTGAAATCCGCTTAGTTGAACATTGTACGCTTTCGATTCCGTAAATCAGGGCCGCATGTTAAAATAAGACTGGAAATCTCCACTCATTCGCATACGCACATGGCCCTAAGTAGGCAGATTTGTCGAGAAAATTTATTTGAAAGTTCGCGATTTTAAAAGGCCGCTCTTAATATTTTCGATTCTTCGCAAGATTTATTCCGGGAAAGTGCCAGCCTTATGCGTTTGACACTTGCACGAAATGACTTATTTAATAATTTATGAGGGAAGTTAGAGGGAGGCAACTGATTGAAGTGAAAGTTGAGTGTTTTCTTTTCGTTCCATTTGGACTCAGTAGCGAGACAACAAAATGCCAGTTTAGTATACGAAATACGAGTGGCTCTTTATATGAATAATATTTTAATTTCGTCGCCGCCGGTCCCAGGCCCTCTGGAAATGAAGAGGCGATATAACATAAGTAGTATACAATGCTAAAATTAAAGAAAAGCTTAGACTTTTGCATGCTGGTAACTTCATGGACGCTGCCATATTGTCTTCTGTGCACCATACGAAGGCCATTCATACAAGCAAAGTCCGAGGCTGCACCATTAATTCGATCAGAATCTTTTTTATCTATTTTTCCTTTTTTTAAAATTTGCTAGATTCAATAACTGTACGATAAAGTAGGGAAGGACTTATACTAGTTCTTCGTGAGTAACAAGAGTATTAAAAAAGTATGGGAATCATGAAAAATGTGGAAACAAATGTGAGCTATTGTTATGAATAGCTTTTGTATAAATATAGCTATTGTTATAAACATTAAAAATAGCATCGCAGGGCGACGATTTTGTTTAACTGTATTTTATACGTCGTCGTAGAGATTTGTACGCCATAATATTATTTTCTAATCTTGCAATGGATTGGCCACGTCAAAAAAAGCAACACAATCCCTTCTCACAACAAAAACGCAAATGATAGGTGAATGAATCCAAGCTAAGTGGAAAGCCCGAATCCCACTGGGTAGATCAAATTGTTGCTGACAACAGAATAAATTTAAAAAGACTGAAATGGAGGACGTGGTCATTCAATTGATACAATAGGAGGCGAAGTTAAAAGGAGCCGGAGCTTCGAGAAAGGCTTCGCCCAGAATTATAATGATAATGAAACTGTTGAGAATGAAGTGAAAAACGCAGTATTATGTGCACCTTATGAGCGTTAGAAGGTCTGAACTTTTTCCACTCGGTACACCTAGCTTTCGATTTATTGGTTACTTAAAATATTCTATTCTCTTTGATCTTCCTGAAGACTTTCTTTGCTTCATATCAAAGCAAACATTTCCTGCAATAATGTAAGACTCGTACATGTATGTATATTTTCCATAATTTATTGTTAATTTAATCAAATACATATAAAAAGGAATGAGTAGCTCGCTTTGCCAAGAAATCACCTCCTTGAAATTATCGCAACAAAAAACAAAAAACACCGAAAATTGCAATGTATCTAATCAATTGGAATCATAGTCTTCTTGGCAATCACAGTTACCTCAAGCTTTTCCAAAATGCATGTTGGCTTGCTGCACTCTTGTCTTAGTGAGTAAAAGTGAACTTTTACTGTTTTCCAATGAAAAAATGAACATTTCGCGAATCTTTCATCCACTCAATGCATTTAATCTCCACGCCTAGGTTACATCATTATTGGCATCAATCAGTTGCTATTTCTCAGATACAATTTTCAAATCTTCATCACTCTCTTAATTGAATGTTTCTATCATCGGTCTTTGGCAATGCATCTTCCACCTCACCAAAATGTCATTGGTAATTGCATTGGCAGCTCCAACGAAAAACTGTTTTCATATCGATAAATTCGCGCGTCACTGGTGTTTATATTTAGTTTCACATGTTGCAAATTTGCTCTTTAAAAGCGGTTTTGCCAGTGATCACCATTGTTGCAATTGGTTCCAATTTCAACCATAGCCGTGAATAATTTGGAAGCTGCACAGCGAGTAATTCACCATCCAACCGTAGATCAGTCATAAGTAATGAGTATGACATACATCTCCTCCGTCTTCTGCAACAATTCGATTGCAGTAGGAAACCATTCAACTACTAGCACGAAATTTAATATAAAAACCCGTGGCGAAAAGTTCATACGATGACCGACCGTTTGAAGTCACTGCGAACGGTCAAATTGCAGGTCGCCATTATCCATCAAAAGGCCTTTTAACTATTTAATTCAATCGGTGCTTACTGCAGTAGTAACGTCTGTTAGTAAGGTAACCGATTAAGTTATACAATAATTTTGAAATTACCGAATTGTCAGTCAAGGTAACGGCGTCGATGATGATATTGGTGATGAAGTTTATGATGGCGGCAGTCGTAAAGATTGCATCGTATAATGAACAGATATCAGTCGAATATCTCAGCTGGCATGCGCGATAATGAATTATTAGAAGTCAATGTTGAATTATCATACGGTCGTTATCATAATTGCTATACTGGTAGAACGTCATTAGTCGCCAATATTGAAATTAATGGTGAACCTTCAACGACATATTAAATGAAGGGCATTAAGCAGGACGCCCCCTGAGAAACACGTGACACGGTGCGCTCATGAAATTTCTTTAAAATTGCATAACGCTAGCCAAATCTCATTTCAGGTTCATCTGGTTAATGAGTCCTTTTCGACTTTATATTGACCGCTGCAGTACAATCGACGTGGCATGTCTTTCTTCCATAGCAATTGTTGTTTCCATATTACGCATTCATTACTTTGGCAAACTCAAAGCCTCGTAACATGATGTACTACAGAGTTCAAATAAATAACCTCTAAGAAACGGTCGCATACATTCTCACGAATCTCCTTGATTTCTGGAGGATGATAGAATGGGTCGTCTGTAAACATTGGCATCATACGTCAGCAGCTATGAGATGATGCTAGTCATGTATGCGGTAACCGAAAACCCCTTTAAAGATAATATTTCTATAGAAAATTTACTAAAACGTTGCATTTTCCTGAATTAGGTGAGAATCTCAGAAACGACACATGTCTAATCGTAGACATTGTGTCAGCATAATTGCATTATTTAAGTTACCTCGGTAGATGACGTAGCCCCCAGTCGTTTTGATCTTAGCTCGTTAACCGCACGTATATACATAAGTTCTGTTAAAAATAAAGTTGCATTTGTGAAACAAAAACTCAAAGTGTTTAAGTGAAATTATCAACAATACATTATATTTTTTTTCACCTCGACCACCACTCAATACAAAACTGGCGCAGTCGGTAAACACCGCGATTATGAAAAGATTCGGTATCCGCGATCAAAAGTAATCGTGAAATTATAAAAATAAGGGTATTGCAAAGCCCTAGGCAGAATCTTAAAAGGATTCGCCTCTGACCTCAATCAAAGAATTGTGAGTCAGCTAATCACAATTAATACGAACTTAATTATCGTGATATAATAAAATTAACTGTTTTGGGGGATCAATTAAGCCTAAAACGATCCTCAAACTTATGAGTGAGGCTGCTCATATACCCAAAACAAAAACATCATAATAAACACCTAAACAAAAAAGTGAACAAGTGACTATTGACAGAACAAATTTCAAAGTGCATGAACAGTAATAAAAGATTTAGTGTTTTTTTTTTCGAGCGGCGCAAAATCATAATAGACAACATGGCGGAACAAGTAGATCAGTTACAACATGAAATTGCGAAACGGGATAGTCAAATCGCACAATTAGCGGATGCACTGAGACGACTCCAGCTGGAAAAAGAAGCAGCAAACGCAAAAGTGAGCGAAAACCTAATGAAAGAAATTCGTTATATGGCAAATTTTACTGGCACATGGGATGTCACAATAAATAGTTTTATTGACAGTACGGAATACTATCTCTGAGGTATCCCGAATGAGAAAGCCAGAAAAGCTGCCACAAGAATCATTTTTTACGAGAATATTCAGGGGGAAGCGAAGAAAGGCATAATTAACATGGAAGGAACAGACAACTGGAAAGAAATCAAACAAGCACTCAAGCAGCTACATCGCTCAATGGAACCGGCAGATATTTACAGGAGGATTTGTAACTTGAAAGCCAATAATGTAAGTGATCTTGCGTACAATATACAAAAAATTAAAATTAAATCAGACGAGTTAAAGCTTTTTCATAAAAATTCATTGCATGTAGATTTAAGCAGCGTCAATTCCTTACTAGTGACAGTGAAGGAAATGACGCAAGGAATTTTGTATGAAAAGATAAACGAACAGCAAAATATTAATCAAATATTGAAAATTATTAAAGAAAGGCGATTTGAAGTTTCCTGCATTAGGCCGGCATTCCGCATTAAGCAATTTAAAATTAACAAAAATTTTTCTAAATTTAATCAAAACTCATCACCTATAATGAATGATCGCAAGAACCAAAAACACGATTCTGACAACAGTAGACCAGTACCTGACAATACACGCAACAGATTTCAGAAACAAATTTCGACAAACAATCGTTTTCAAGAGCCACCAAAAAATGATAATCAGCATCTAGAAAATTCTAGCGATCAATGTAGAGAAGCGAACGATTACAAATCTAATTACCAAAATTCTGGTAGACGAAATTTTAAAAAACAATCTGGTACCTCCAATAATTATAGGCAACAAAATTACACATTTGGCAGTGGACGAAATTCTCATCCACAAAAACAATTCTATATCGAACCTATGGAGGTTTGATAATATTCAAGATTCCCAAAAATTTACAGCTGGGGGAAAATACAATTAAAATAATCTAGAAGACTTTAACGTGAGTCCAGAGGTTAATCATATGGGAAAAAACGAAGCATTTTTTCTCAACTAGCCTCGGATAACCTACCTCTTATCATCAATTTATAGCTTTAGTGGATACAGGATCCTGTTTCAGTCTTATCGATGAATCAATATAAATCTTTCCTCTTTAACCCAAATAAAAATTAATCCAATACCTTTTTCCACAATTACGGAAAAAGATACTTTTGAATTTGAAGTCCACACTCCACCACCAACAGAATTTAAAGCTCCAAATAATGATTTGGTCAGATGGAAAGTGAAAGCTTTAAATAGAAGAAAATATGAACTTATTATCGGAATTGAACTTCTTAACAATTTAGGTACTCTTATCGACTTTGAAGAAAAAACGATTACACTTAATGGGCAATCGATTCAACTTATGAACAACCCTTTTCCTTTCCACGAAATTTCTTATCTAAAAACAATAGAACCAGATTTTCTTAATCGTTTAAAATTAGATCATTTAAATTCTGAAGAAAGAAACGAACTATCCAAAGTTCTTAAAAAGTTTGAGGGCATATTTTTCAAGGAAGGGGATAAATTAACGAGCACCCCAACATTTGAACATAAAATAAAAACAACTACGGATCAGCAAATCAATGCAAAGTTGTACTGATACCTGCCTAAACATGAAGATGAGGTCCGCAAACAGATCGCGGAAATGGAAGGACAGGGCATCATACAGAAAAGTAATTCTAGGTACTCCAGTCCATTGATTGTGGTCCCCAAAAAATTAGATAATTCTGGTGTGAAGAAGTATCGGCTAGTAATAGACTACTGAAGACTAAATGAAATAACGGTTGACGATAAATTCCCCATTCCAAACATTGAATCAATTTTAGACAAATTAGGAAGGGCCCAGTACTTTTCAACCAATGACCTGGCCAAGGGATATCAGCAAATATTGGCGAGTAAGGAAGACCGTCATAAAACAGCATTTGTAACACCTCATGGCCTGTACGAATTTGTGAGAATGCCATTTGGGTTGAAAAATGCTCCGGCGAATTTTCAGCGGTTGATGAACGACGTCCTCCGTGACTTCATCAACAAAAGTTGCGTAGTTTATCTTGACGACGTACTCATATTTAGCACATCTCTTGAAGAACACATTAAATCTTTAACTCAAATATTAAAAACGCTAGAAAAACATCAACTAAAAGTTCAGGTCGATAAATGTTCCTTCATGCAAAAAGAAACCTCGTTTTTAGGGCATGTTGTCATACCTGAAGGTGTTAAACCCAACCCAGAAAAAGTCCTTGCAATTCGAAACTTACAGCTTCCTAAAACAGAAAAAGATCTAAGAAGTTTCTAAGGAGCAACAGAGTATTACAGAAAGTTTTTCCGGGACTATGCAAAAGTTGCTCAGCATCTAACAAAATACCTCAAGAAGGATGTTAAAATTAACACTAAAGACCCTAACTACATAGAGGCGTTTGAAAAACTGAAAGCATTAATCAGTTCAAACCCTGTTCTTCGATTTCCCAAGTTAGACAAGCAATTCCAGCTAACAACAGATGCGTCCAAATATGCAATAGGCGCGGTCCTATCGCAAAACGGACACCCTGTTTGTTTTGCATCGCGGACATTGAACTGCCACGAACAGAACTACTCGGCGATTGATAAGGAGTTCTTGGCTATCATGTGGTCCGTTAATTATTTCAGGCCTTACTTATACGAGAACAAGTTTGTCATTTTCACGGACCATCAGCCCATAAAATATTTGCAAACAAAATATAAAGGAAAGGATTTATCCCCACGCCATCAGCGTTGGCTATTAAAACTGGGCGAATATAAATTCGACATAGAATACTTAAAAGGAAAGAAAAACCAAGTAGCTGATTTCCTTAGTAGAATTAAACACCAAGAAATCAATGAGGACGACTCAAAAAAAGACAGTAATGAGGTACATTCATATTCTGATCTGGGAATTTTCAATATGGGAAATGGTGAGAGTTCAGATTTGGCTACAATCCACTCTGCCGGAGAGGAACTCTTAGATCACATCCCCATAAAAGATGAGATCGTAAATAAATATAAAACGCAATTTATTCTAACAAATAATAAAACTATTGAGCTGGAAATTATTCACGGTAAACGAATAATATACATATCAGAACACGACTTTGAAAATTTCAGTGATATCCTTAAAGTATACGTGAAGAAGGGCAAAATAGGTATTTACACGGAATTGGATAATCATAAATATAATGTTGTCCGACAAAAAATTCGGGAACTTTTTTCTAATGACAGCAAACTAAGGTTTTTCAGATGCTCATTGCGGGCAAATGACATTGCTATAGAAACTGAAGCTGTTAAACAATTATTATTGTACCACGTAAGAGAAAGCATTCAATCTGGAACACAGGAATCTTACGCCGCACTTAAGAATAAAATTTATTTTCCAAAACCCTTAGAAATAATAACCATCGTGATAAGCCAGTGTGAAGTTTGCCAACGAGTGAAGTACGACAGACGTCCCATTAAGCTAAAATTCAAATTCACTGAGACTCCATCCAATATTAATGAGATTGTACATGTGGATATATTTATAATAATGAAGAATGGTTTCTTGATGATTATCGATAAATTTTCTAAATTCGCGGCCGCCTATCACCTCCCTGACAGAAATCACATCACAATCATAGAAAAATTAGAGGATCACTTTGCAAAAATTGGGAAGCCCAAGAAAATAATAGCTGGAAATTAGTTCAGTGGAATCTTAGTAAAAGGCTTTTTACAATCCGCAGATATTACCTTGCATTTAACCAAACCCCATAGCCATACGGGAATAGCCGATGTTGAAAGGCTACATACACTGTGACAAAAAAATATCCGGAAATTCTCATTTAAATTGCCCGCGTTGAGTATTTTTAAATATGTGAAGTTTCTGTATGTTGGTAGGACTGTCCGTAATTACTATGCCAAACATGAGCGCGGTCTGTCAACTAGTTTGTTTACGACAGCTGTTGAAACCCGTCGACCTCAGTGGTAGTCTGCGAATTTTACAATGGAAAAAAATATTGAACAAAGAGTTTGTCTCGAATTTTGTGTTTTGAACAAAATTTTGTGTTCTGACTCGTTGCGAATGCTGGAAAAGGCTTATGGAGACTCTGTTTTATAGAAAACCCAAGTGTACAAATGGTACAAAGCCTTTAAAAACGGTCGGGAGATCGTCGAAGATTTGCCTCGTTTCAGGACGACCGTCGACCTCTTCAACCAACGATAACGTCGAAAAAATCAAGGAAATTGTACTCGAAAATCATCATGCCAGTGTTAGAGAGATAGCTCGTGATCTCAACCTCTCTCGTGAAACCGCTCGTTTGATTTTGGTGAACCAATTGGGCATGCAACGCGTCGCCGCTCAGCTTGTTCCGTTAGAGCTGAATTTTCTTCAGAAACAGTACCGGATGCAGGTAGCTGCAGACATGCTAGATCGTGCGAATTCTGATCCCACGTTCATGGGACGGATCATAACTGGTGATGAGACATGGGTCTATGAATACGACACACAAACGAGCCAACAATCATCTGAATGGGTGGGAAAAAATGAGCCGAAACCGCAAAAAACCTCGCAAAAGTCGTTCGAAAATCAAGACGATGCTTATTGTTTTCTTCGATATTCGTGGTGTGGTTCATCATGAATTCATTCCGCAAGGTCAAACGGTCAATAAAGACTTCTATTTAACTGTTTTCAGACGTTTGCGTGAAAATATTCGCCGTAAATGGCCGGATTTGTGGCAAAACAATTCGTGGATTTTTCATGACGATAACGCACCATCACATCGAGCCACGATTATTAACGGTTTTAAGACCAAACACTCGATAAATACCATCGACCAGCCACATTATTCGCCTGATCTAGCTCCGTGTGATTTTTTTCTTTTCTCCAGACTGAAATTAGCGCTCCGGGGAACCAGATTTGACTCCATAGACGCCATAAAAGAAAATTCGCAGAAGGAGCTGAAGGCCATCCCTCAAAGCGCCTATAAAAAATGTTTCCATGATTGGAAAAAACGTTGGCACATGTGTATCGCTTCAAGTGGAGCATATTTTGAAGGAGATTCAATAAATATTGAAGAAGTTTAATATTTTTGCGTTTTATTTCAAATTTCCGGATACTTTTTTGTCAGAGTGTAATACCATATTAGAAAAATTTAGAACTTTAACGATTGACAAAACAAAAATTTCTCTGAGGAGTACCAATCAAAGAGCAATAAGGAACTATAACGAAAGATATCACTCAACTATTAAATGCACCCCTAAAGAAGTACAACACAATCAAGTTAATTTAGAGAAAATAAAAACAAATATCGAAGAAGCGAAAAACAAGTATTTGGATAAATTAAACGAAAAACTAGAAGATTATGAGGAAACTCGTACTACAGGATTTATAAGAAACTATTAAGCCGCAAGACTTAAGCAACTCCCTAAATATAGAAAACCAAAGTTACATAACATCCACCCAACAAATATAAAAAAAGAGTTAAAGTATTCAGATCAAAGTAAAGAAGTAGACTTCGATTGCAAACCTGCAGCTATTAAAAAGCCAAAAAGTAATGAAAAGAGTGAAAACTTCAATCAAGGCCAAACTTTAATTTTAGGAAACGTAATTCAGAAAGGATCTAAAGATGAAATTCTAGTTTCCAAATTTAATTTAAATATAAAACGAGGCGACATCCAAACATTGAAAGATTTAAACTGGCTAAATGATAACATAATTAATTTCTACCTAAGATTAATAGCCGAACACAGTGAAATAGAAAATTCTGAAATCATGCCAAAAATCTATGCCATGAATACGTTTTTCCTACCACGCTTATTGGAAGCCGGATATAACGCAGTTCCTAAATGGACAAGGCGAGTTAACATATTTTCTTTCGATATAATATTAGCCCCAGTACACTTTCAAAAGAACCATTGGTGTTTAGCCGTAATAAATTTCAAAGATAATTCTATAAAATACTATGACTCACTAGGCCATGATCATTCAATTGCTTTGTCTGCTTTAGAAAATTATATAGCCGAAGAATCACTTGATAAACTAAATCTGCCTTTAGATGCAAGCGAATTTGTTAAGGAACATGTAAAGAATATTCTGCGACAAAACAACAGTAGTGATTGCGGAGTGTTCAGTTGCATGTTTGCAGAATATATTAGTAGACACCAGGAATTTAATTTTTCACAAGAGAAAATGCCTTATTTTCGACAGAAAATGATTATCGAAATAATTCAAGCAAAACTTCTTTAAATAATTTACTGATCCTTATTGCAATACTTATCTACATTTTGACATTTGGTCAGCCGGCCGCTGGGACACTCTTACTGAATCCAATCGAGACAAAAAACGGATACACAACGATAAACTTGGGACAAACGGAATTAAAAACTACGACCAGGACTATTTTACACATCAAAAACGTAGACGAGATTAAATCAACAATAGACACATTTGAAGAAAATTTGCAAACATTAGGAATTATTATTGACTCCTTCATTAAAAATGAGTTGGAAAATCTCCACGTAAAGTTATCTGCTATAAATCCCAGGGATAGACAACGAAGAATCCTTATCAACTTAGTAGGCACAGCGCAAAAATTTCTTTTTGGAACGATGAGTGATGAAGATCGGCAGATCATATCTGACCATTTAGAAACAATTAATAAAAATCAAGAAGAAGAAATTACTAATTTGAACAAACAAATTGCGATAAATTCCATTCTAAATGAATCCATTACGAATTTGAAGAATATTATCGAGTCAAACAGAAATAGGATAGTTAAAACTTATCAAGAAACAACTGAAAATGAAAAGAATATCATTAAACATCAGCTTAAATTGGACTAAATATTCAAAATTGAAATATTAAAAGATAAACCAAATCAACTTATAGATAATATAGGACTGATCAGGCACGGCATTATCCATCCTAGTTTGTTGTCTGCAACCGAAATCAAAGAAACAAAACTCGATTTTTACAAACTAAAGAACGTACGAACTGGACTCTTAAGACACGACGATAATACAATTGTTCTTGTGATTAAAATTCCAGATTCCTATAAATTAATTGATTATAAAGTAATAATTGCAATGCCAAATAAAGACAATCTTGAAATCGACCTTAAAGACCAATTTGTCATTGAAATTAATGAAACTAAATATCATTATGATGGAGAAATTTTGTATTTAAATGAACTTAAGCCTTTAAATAATTGTATCACAAACAACAATTGTAAGTTAATAAAGAATAAAGAAAGTGAAATCAGAAAAATTGACGAAAATACAATATGTAAAAACTTAAAAAAAACCAAGAAATAATAAACTTATGTGACGATAGAAAAATAACATTAAGTGGAAATTACTTGTTAGTAATAAATAATTGTACAGTACAAATTTTAAATAAAACATTCAGTAACAATAATGAAAAATTCGTTGGTAGATATTTTTAAGGTTGATGAAAAAACCTATAACTTTACACAAAAATTAAGTTTTGAAGATATAGTTTTGAAAAATATGGAAAATGTTAAACATACGAGGTCTGTTCAAAAAGTACCGGGAATTTTCGTTTTTTCAAAAATAAATATTTACTTATTCGTCTACATCAATGTGATCCCCTTCAAAGTAGTTCCCCCCCCCCCAGATAAAATACACTTATGCCAGCGTTTTTTCCAATCTTCGAAGCGCTTTTGATATTCACTTTTTGGTATGTCCTTGAACACTCTCAGCGATTCGGCCTTTATTTCTTCAATCGAGGAAAAACGCCGTCCTTTCATGGGTCTCTTCAACTTTGGGAACAGGAAAAAGTCACACGGAGCCATATCTGGTGAATATGGAGTTTGGGGCATGACAACGGTATTGTTTTTAGCCAAAAAATTACGAACAAGCAACGACGAGCGAGCAGGTGCGTTATCGTGGTGCAAAAGCCATGAATTCTTTTTCCATAAATCGGGGCGTTTTTTCGGATTGCTTCACGCAAACGTCGCATAACTTCAAGGTAATACTCCTTATTAACCTTGTGGTAAGAACTCTTGATGCACTATGCCATTATAATCAAAGAAAACAGTAAGTAAAACCTTGACATTTGATCGAACTTGACGTGCTTTTTTCGCTCTTGGTGACGTTGAATGCTTCCAGGTGGACGATTGTGCTTTGGTTTCGACATCATAACCGTACACCCATGTTTCATCACCAGTTACCACCCTTTCAAGCAAACTTGGAGCGTCGTTGACGTCATTTAACAGCTCCTGAGCGATGTTCATGTGATTGTTTTTTTGGTCAATATTCAGCAGTTTTGAAATGAATTTTACTGCCACTCGTTTCATGCCCAAAACTTTTGAAAAAATTTTATGACATGAGCCAGTTGATATGCCAACTTCATCAGCAACTTCTCTAATTGTTATTCGGCTATCATTTATAACCATTTTTTCCACGTTTTCCACATCTTCATCCATTATTGACGTGCTGGGTCGACCGGAGCGTTCGTCATCTTCAACGTCTTCGCGGCAATCTTGGAAACGCTTATACCACTCGTAAACACTTGTTTTTTTTTTCATAGTAGACTCACCATAGGCTTTTTGTAACATTTCACACACTTTGTTACACTTTATTCCATTTTTTACGCAAAATTTAATACAAATTCTTTGACTCTTCAATTCTTCCATTGTTTAAACAAGCAAAAATCGCCGAGCTCATAAAAACACGTCAAACCTTAGCGACTACCACAGACAAAATAAACAGTGAATATGGCTGAAAATTTTATCATACTTTAGGGGCATGTATACCAACACAATAAAAAATTTTGACAATCGGACTCTCCAGACCCGTGAAATTTTAAAATTCCGGGTACTTTTTGAACAGACCTCGTATAAACCATTTAAAAATACATGCAAACATAAATTATTTTACGTTTGGAATCATTTCATTTATTTTAATAAATTAAGCACCATGGATTTTTGTGATTTTGAAAAGAAATAAAAACATGTTACATTCATTACAAATTGTAAAAGAAAACATTAAAGAATTCTCACTCAAAGGGGGGAGAAGTCATATATACGGTAACCGAAAACCCATTTAAAAATAACATTTCTATAGAAAATTTACTGCAAACGTTGCATTTACCTAATTCAGGAAAATACAACGTGAGAATCCCAGAAACGACACATGTCTAATCGCAGACATTGTGTCAGCATAATTGCATTATTTAAGTTACCTCGGTACATGACGTAGCCCCCAGTCGTTTTGATCTTAGCACGTTAAGCGAACGTATATACATAAGTTCTGTTAAAAATAAAGTTACATTTGTGAAACAAAAACTAAAAATGTTTCAGTGAAATTATCAACATTATTTTCTCTGGGTAGCTTGTGTCCGCCGGGCCTTGCTTCGTGGATTTCGAGGACGCGTTTCGGCTGCATACAGCCAGGAGACATACCAACTAGCAAGCTTCTTCAAAAAATACATACCGCGTTCAAAACCAACGTCGGAAACAAACTAACACCGAAGCCCAACAACATACCAACATACAACAACAGCGGCATATACAAACTAACATGCAGGGACTGCGACATGGTATACATAGGTAAAACGACACGGAAACTAACAACTAGATATAAGGAGCACATACGTTCGTTTACACATAACAAAGCAGACTCCAACTACGCAACACACCTACAGAATCACACACACGAACCCGATACCATGGCAAACTCAATGACGCTACTACACAAACAAAAGAAGGGACTTAGACTTGACGTGCTAGAGAAATTAGAGATCTACAAACTCAAAAAAAAAAACCCACGGAAATATAATCAACGAACAAATAATGACCAACTCCGACACAATATTTTCAGTCCTCGACCCAATCCTTGTCAAAAAAAAAAGAAAACGCGACGAACCCGACAACGATAATCCCACGATCCTGAAAAGACCCAAACTTAATGACCCTCGTTAACACCTAATTAACCAGACCTACCCCTCCGAAAAAAAGTTCACCTATAAAAAGATGGACACCGCGACAAAGACATCAGAACGAGCTGTAGATGGCTGTATGCAGCCGAAACGCGTTCTCGAAACCCACGAAGCAAGGCCCGGCGGACCCAAGCTACCCAGAGTTAATTTTGGCCTGCGGCAACACCAAAACGAACTTCATACATTATTTTTTTCACCTCGACCGTCACTCGATACAAAACTTGCTCGCCTATACTTTGTTTTCAACAGTGGGCCCCAAAAAAAAGAGAAAGTAACGTATTGAACAATAAAAAAATAACATCCACCTGAACCATCCTTTGCCTCTACCCCTGCATAACATCTTACATATTTTTCCAATCTCTTTATACTTGAACCCTTTTTTTTGCACGTTTTTGCTTCCGAACACAAATCAAACACGAATGACTCTAACAATCAGGGCATACTATGGATATTCGGAGAAAGTATATAACGACAGCCTCTGTATATAACGACATGACCCCTTGACAAAGAAGTATAAACGGCCGCACATGGAAAATAATAAAGTTGTGTTCGAAGAGAACTCAAGTAAAGCAAGTAGATACAATCTGAACCTGTGCTTTCAATTCTGTTTCAAAATTTTGCATGTGTGTAATTTAAAAAAATAATGGGTATCATTCATTTTCAAGAGCCTCAAGTTGTTTGACTACAGTTTCGATGCTACGAGTGAAACCTCAATACTCATTCTTTGATTGAAACCTGGTTAAAGAAATCTATTGTCAACGAAAAGATTTTTGATAAAATTTGAACTTTTATAGGGATGTTTGTGATTTGTACAGGACTGGAAAATCACCAGCTGGAAGCGCTTCGATTACTTTGCGTAATTCTTTCTCTTGTGAGCTCGTGAACTAAGTCCCTAAAAAATCTTAGCATAAAAATTTGCTTTTCAAAAGAATGAAGTATTTTTTTTTCATGAGTGCTGTTACATCTTTCTTAAATCCAGCATTGTAATCTACAATGATTTGTCAAATTTCATTTCTTCACTACCCGTTTCTATCAACGCAGAAGTTGCAATTATCAACCCAAGGAACTTCAAGTAACTCGTAAATTGATTCATAGTGCACTAATATGATACTGGTCATCTTCCAAGGATCTCCAGACCATATTCTTATCAACCCGATGATCACCCTATTATGGCATAGATTTGCAATAAGTTACTCAGTCAATGATTCAAGGACTAATTTTCTTGTATTATTTATTGCAAATATAAGTTTTATATGTTTTTTATCCTTTTATTTTACTATTTATCATTTATATACCTTTATATTCAATATTCTGTTTTTTCTATTAAATTTTCCACTGTTCAAATCAATTGTTATCCAATAATGCATTTAAAATAACATATCATTTCCAAAATGTTAACTACGACAATATTATTAAACTTCTACGATAAAATTAGGTAAAACCGATCCAGCAGCTCGATTCTACAAAATAAATTCGCTGCTGAAGGATATATACTTACGTAAAACTATAAAGATAAATAAGCTAACTGAACCGTGGGCCCATAGTAAACTTAGATATTTGTGGAAACAGAAAAATCAACTCCATAAAACAATTCAAACAAGATTCTGTGCCAGCCATGAAATGGAATATGAATGAAGCTTATCATATTGAACTATTTATTGGCAATGGATTTTCCAATTGAAGTCTCGAAGGGCAAACGATGACAAACCCCAATAGATTCCACATGACGAATCTATTGGGGAAACCATCGTCCACAATCAAAAAGTTCTTTGCATTCGTTAATAAATACGTAAGTCTCATTTATTTCCTAATTGAACGGATTATCAGGAATACGGCCCATTTAACCGAAGGGATATATCTGAGTTCTTCGCTAGCCACTTTTTATTTGTGTATTTTACTTCTGATTGCTCTTCCTAAACACATTTCGCGGATAAGAGTTCAGCGGTTCTAATTGAAGGAATCATAATTTCCAAAGAAAAATTAAATAGACAATAGACAATAGAAGTACAAAGCAGAATAGAAAAAAGATTTTCGCGTCCTGTAAGATGTCGAACAGGACTTCCTTCATGCCTCCTCCTTCAGTTACCCTTGTGGGTGCTTCTTGATCCACAAGAATAAAAAGTCCAGAGGGGCCACATCCGGGCGGTAGGGCAGTATTACCAAAATGCATTTGGCCATGTGGTCTTCTACTTCGGTATCCGTTCTGCTCTTAATATATTTTGCCAGCAAGCGATAAATCATATTTTGAATCATATTTCATTAGCACAATTACAATATCGACACAAGTGTTTTTTAAAAACATACACATTATTATTGCGTACAGCTGCCAAAAGGAGCGAGGTATCTTCGAAACCCGACGATTTACATCTACAATTTTACATGATCCTACAAAGGATCATTAATTGCATAGAACCATCCAAAATCAGATGTCATGTTTTTTTTTATCAAATATTCTCAATAAATTTTAATTTTTATATTTTACTTTTATTTCAATTTCTAGTAGGTTTCCCAGTATTTGTTTAAAATTTAAGAAAAATTAATCAGTATACATTCTACAGTAAATCATCAAAGTTTAAAACGAAGTATGTAAAAGTGAGGTTATCGTAACGTTCAATATGTAACGTAACGTTCAATAACGTTGCTAGATGTAAAATTTCCGCAAGCAAATTAAAGCTTCTAGTAGTATTTGTAAAATGGAGATAGGGGAACCAAATAGACGTGATTTATTCGGACTCCAACGAAGCACTTGATCTTGTCAACCACAAAATACTTATTCAGAAATAAAATAAACTTTTAAATTCATTAATCCCTTCCAAAAACTACTTCATCATCAAATCTGCAAAGTCGGGCTACAAACGTTAAATTTCCAGCATTTGCGTACAAAGAAATAATTTTATATCCGGTGTATCCCAGGCAGCTATTTTGATCCAGATCTTGCTGGGGCATTGTCGAATATTTATCATCTTTTCAATTCCTAGGGATACGCAATGTTATGGCGTTCCAAAAAATACCATTATTGGTTTCTCAAAGCTAACTCTCAATTAGAAAGGCCTACAACAAACAAAAATTTACTCGTACTTCGAAAAATATCGGAGATTACATCAATGATATTCTTTTAAGCGCCCAATATTCTCTAAGAATAATAATAATACCACCATGGTATTAAAGAATTGGAACAATCGTGACTTAAGAGTTATTATCGCCAAGGAACCTCGCTTAAATTTGAATTTCAATGTAAAATCAATAAACTTCTTCACTTAACTGAGTGTAGATCTCCAGAATTTTAGAATATAAGCCATACAGTGGCTCACAGCTTATTTCAACCAACACGTTTTCAAGTTTTTGAGAGGCTATTACTTTTAAACAAAAACACATATAAACAAAAGTTAAACGTTGATTAGTAGATCTATATTTTGAGTATAAAAAAATAACATAATTTATTTCCACACATAATTTTTTAGCAACTTGCATGCAAAAACCTCAAAATTGTTACGAAAATAATGTCACAGCTTATTTCAACCAGCTAACAATAATAATACTTTCTTGTATTTTTTTAACATTATATTTAAATTTTAATACTTAGTATGGCCTCCTTCCTTATCATACGCCACCTTCATTCTTTTTGGCATCGATTCTACTCATAGAGGTGTAAGATAATAATAACTCTATGATTCTACTAGCTTCAGACACGTATGGGGGGTGATCTCCGCCCATTCCTCTAACAAAGCTTTTTTTAAATCGGTTTTGTTGGAAATTTGATGTTTGCGGATGTTTACCTCCAAAGTTGACCACAAATTTTCAATCGCATTAAGATCCGTTGATTTGGCTGGTGGTTGCATTAGATCGGGGCATTTCAAAATGAGCCATGTCTGAACAATACCTGACTTGTGTTTGGGGTCGTTATCTTGGTAAAAGTAAAAATCTGACTCTATGCCAAGTGTTCGGGCACTTTGTAGTAAATTTTCTTTTAGTATATTGAGGTACATTGTTTTCTCCATGTTATCTTCTATGAACACCAAATTATCAACCCCAGCAGCCGACATACAACCCCAAACCATGACGCTTCCACCACCATGTTTTACGGTTGCCTTTAAATTCTTGTTTTCCAACTCTTTCTTTGGTTTACGCCAGACAAAGGTTTGTTCATCGGAGCCAAAAATATTAAATTTTGACTCATCCGAAAATTAAACCTTGCCCCAGAAGCTCATATCTTTAGAAAGATGCTGTTTCGCAAAAGCAAAACGACGCTGCTGATTTTTTTTTTCAACTTGGCGGTTAAAGTCGTGTTTTCGTAAAACTCGGCGAATAGTTTGAGCACTACATGACTTACCCAACTCATGGTTAACCTCGATGGCCAATTTTGGTGCTGATAATTTTAGGTTTTCTTTAATTTTACGCACGAAATAGCGCTCATCAGTTGGGTTGAAAATTTTCGTAATGGAATTCATCTTCGCTGGAAAAGACCGAACGATAACGGTCGAAAATCGATTACGACAAATAAAATTTATAAAACGCAAAATTAAAAGGAAGTTTTTTCAGTTATTTTTTGAAAATTTTGTATGGTGCTTTTCTGCCTTTATCATGTACTCGATTCTCGTGTATGAAACGCGATATTCTCTGCACTGTCCCGTCGCTTAAATTTACCATTTCTGCTATTTTCCGCCGAGAATTGCCATTTTCAAAATGGTGGTGGACCAATTTACGCAGCTCAATAGTGGCACGTCGTCCCATTATCAAAAAGGGTTTTTTTTTTTCTTAAAAAACGATTGATGAAATTAAACTCAAACCACTTTAACAAATAACCGAAAACAGTTCTGTGTAGAACGTGACTGTGTGAAGACGTGTTTTTCGGAACAACAGGACAGGTTGACCTCTCCAATTGAAATATTCACCGCTTTTCCTGGTATTGCGGCGACGCCATATCAGTTTTCAGTGCTTTTTTCAGTTGTTATTGATAGATTCAGTGTATGACCCATAAACTGGAAACTGGAAACAGTGTATGACCCATAAACATATAGGAAGAATTGTAAGTACCCTTTTCCCTTTTTTGGTGTTTAGTGCAATTGGTGATCAAACTTAAAATTCACGGGTGACTCACGAAATGGATGAGCCATCTAAGGACAGACCTCCAGACCCCGGGGACCCCAACACTATAACAGGAAAAAAAAGGAGAATTATAGATGATAAGAATGTGATCAGAAGTAAAGGTGAAATTAAATTTTGTACACATATAAATGATATAGCCATGACCAAGGTTCCTACTGAAGTAACACCGTGTACTACGGTCACTCAAAACCTGGTAACCGGCAAAATTAACAAATACCAACCAGACGCTAAGGGGACTCTTTTTGCCATTCTCATTGATAGTGTGGACAACAATGGGGATAGGATTAGAATTACACCTATGAAACTGTTTGTTTACAACAAAAGTTTAGGACTTACTGGAATAAAGGACATCAAACAAGTTGAGTATAATAGGCGCAAAGTCTTCTTCGGTTCAGCGGAAGAAGCCAACCAAGCAGTGGACAACAGCAAACTAAAGGATTTTAATCTCAAGGCATTTATTCCAGGAAATTTAATACACAGATTTGGAGTGATTAGAGACATCCCGCACGAGATCTCAACCGAGGAAATAGTAAACTCAGCCAAAGCATGCAATAAAATGGGAGTCATCCTAGAAAACATTAAAGTACTACATGCCCAAAGACTGAATACAAGGGACAGAAATGACCCCAACAAATTCGTTCCAATGCCGTCGATCAAACTCACCTTCTCTGGCACCGAGCTACCTGACTGCATCAAAATGGCGTATGTAATTAGCAAGGTCAGCTATTTCAAATTCAAATCCAGACACTAATTACAGATACTAATTGTGGCCTACTGGGACATTCCATGCATTTTTGTAAAAATAAAAAGAAGACGTGCTTGAAATGTGGGACCGAAAATTGCGATAATAAATGCACCAAAACCATGGGCCTGCTATGCAAAAGTGAGGAGCATGAGGCTACGCACCAAAGATGCCCCAAATGGCTATCATACAAGCAGGAGGTAGAAATCAGTTCGATGTTGAATATCACTAACAGAGAGGCCATAAGCATTATAAATAAAAATAAATTTGCAGGACTAGATATAGTGGACCTCAGCGAAGCTAGCTTCCCTACCCTCTCAAAAGCTCACAATAATAACATTAGAAACCCCCACAAAGACTCACACAATGTCTTACTAAAAAACTCATTCGCACAAATTACAAGCCTCAACAGAGATCAGTACACACAGAAGAAAACACCAAACAATACAACAAACACCTTCCCAACAAGTGAGCCCATAAGGCTACCAACCAAACCAATCACAAACAATCCATACAGTACTACGGAAATTGAAAGACTGCTCAATAATATGGAAGATCACATAAACAAACAGGCAGGAGATAATAAGGGAAACGTTGAGTTCCAAATTACGACAGTGAGAACATGGGCTAAGACCCTAAGGAAGTACCTAACGAGTCCAGAGCCTGGAAGTAGCAAGGAAAAGAGTAAAATTAATAACATTAAAGCATAAGATATGAATGTCCTACAACTGAATATACAAAGCTTAAGCAAACACAAAGACAGCCTCGAACTTTACTTAAAGAAAAACAACATTGCCTTTGCGCTTCTGCAAGAAATTTTTAGCAATATCGACCATAACATAAGAATTGCAAACTACAATATCGTTTTCAAAATTAGAGACAGCAACATAGGTGGTGGTGTCGCAATATTAGTCAGAAAGGATATCAAATTCAGACGGCTTAATACAAACAGCCGCCTCGAAAACGTTGTACTCCAAACGTCGTTGTAATCCAGGGGGAGACGTCAATGCGAGGAGCCATTTGTGGGGGGATCATCACAACAATGCAAAAGGGAAAATCCTAAAGAAATGGTTAACAGAACAACACCTCAAGATACTGAACACGGCATCTACACCTACAGAACACTAAATAAGAATGGAAAGATGCTGCAGTCAGTACCAGACATTACCGTCACCAACATGAAAAGACATGAAATAATATGGAAGGAAGAGAAAAATGACATCAGTAATAGCAACCATATTCCAATAAAAATCTGCCTGCCTGACACACCCGTGGAAAACGGCAAAACAATCAACTACAGAAACGAACTTCACGACATAAACAACACCACCTTCAGGCCAGATCTAGACAATATTTATAAAACACTAGGCAATATTAATGAGCTCAACTCGCATTCCATTAAACACAAACACCCCCCTAGACACTGGTGGTCCAAGGAAATAGACAAACTCTGGAGAATAAAGAACGAAGCACGGCTTTAATTTAATAGGTTAAAGTCCACCGCAAACTGGACCACTTTGCATGAGGCAAGGGCACCTGGCGGAAGAGAACGAAAGAAGCTAAAATAAACAGTTGGAACGAAAAACAGGAAGAGATTAGGATTAGTGGCAACATTATGAATTTCTGGAAATTCATAAATTGCATCAGGAAAAACAAAACACCCCTTACGCTCAACGTCCTCAACGAATATCAAGAAAAAGCTTTCTTGAACCTCATCAACATGGAACACCACCCAAACAACATCCATCATATGCTTTTGTTCACGCCAACGGAGAATCCACCAGACTTCGACCATAAAGAGTTAAGTAAAATACTAAACGTGAAACGAAAATCTACGGCCCCAGGGTTGGACAAAATCAACTATGATTTAGTTAGGGCACTTTTTACCCTACATCCAAACAGATTACTCCAAGCAATCAATGACGCCGTTAATAATTGCTCAATACCAGAATCTAGTAGGCACATAAGGGTAGTCCCCATCCCAAAACCAAATAGAAATTTGGATGACTTAAACAACTACAGACCTATCTCATTACTCAGTGTACCCGTCAAAATTATCAACAAACTTATTAAAAATAGAATAGAAACACATTTACAGAACACAAACCCACTCCCAACATTAACGTTCGCCTACACTAAAAACAGGTCGTCCACATCATCTTTCAACACCCTCTTACAGAAACTAGAGAATAAAGCCACCTATCCCGCCAAAACAGCATGCGTCATAGACTTCTCAAACGCCTATGAGAAAGTTGACCTCCAAATTCTAAGTCAACTACTATCAGATCTCAATATTCCAAAAACATACATCCAGTGGGTTATAAATCTTTACAGGAAGAGAACACTCCACATTAATCAATCCTACACGACAATCACCAACGGACTAACGCAAGGTGACGTTCTAAGTCCACTCTTGTTCAACATCTATACTGCTAGACTTCACACCATCTCGGATTCCAATACGACTTTACTGCAATACGCGGATGACTTTTTGATTCTGGTCGAGGGCAAAAATATCAATCATACCACTTACTTACTGCAAAATAAACTCAATCTTTTCTCCACTATTAGCGATAACTTGAAATTACCTTTTAACCCGGATAAAATCCAAGCGATAAACTTTCATCGCAATTAAAAATCCAGTTGTCAATCTAAAACATAGTCACATTGATATCAAATGGAGCAATAGTAAAAAATACCTGAGTATAAACTTGACCAAAAATCTAAGTTTCAAGAGACATGATGAACACATACACACCCTATATAACACTGGCAACATCATTAGATACCTAAATAAATCCACAAATCCTTTCAGCCCTGCCTTGGCTTTGAACCTTTACAAATCTCTGGTTAGACCCAAAATAGAGTTTGGAATAACCACCCTTGCACATGCACCTACATATCTCTTCAACAGCATGGACAAACTCAAAGCCAAGATCCTTAAACACTGTCTAGGACTGCCACCCAGTACTCCCAACCTTTATGCATTCCATATAGCTACAGAACTCCAGTCAAAAGTTAGAGCAGAACTACTTACAGCCAAAGAAGTAGGAAAGCAAATCCGCAATCACAGTCTTAAACCCACTTGGACAGAGCAGGATGTGAACTTTAAAAGCAGCTACAACCATGTCCTAAACAAATACTATGACCATTTCAGGAAACTAAACCCCACGCACCGCACCAATAAACCAAAGAATTTAATCAACACACCCTTTGCGGAAAATTCTCCCTATCTCCAAACCTGTAACCGACAAGAGCTCAACAACATTTTCAAAACACACACCGATAAACTCTTGCAACAAAAAGCCTTGGTACTGGTGACTGATGCAGCCAAAATTCTCGTTGGCACTGGTATAGGGTTCATCAACCTTAATAGTAAGGTCACCTACAATTCGAGTCTTCGTAAAAGTACAACAACAGAACCTGAACTAAACGCAATACTAATAGCATTAAGGAATAGCAATTTTCAGGACCATAAAAAATAAGTTTTCACCGATTCCAATAATGCAATTAAAAGCCTCGAACACAATGAAGAAGAAAGAAAAGTAACGTACGAAATATGGAGTATCATCAACCAAAACCCGGAGAGAATGTTTACTTTCATATGGACCCCAGGACACGTGGGCATCGAACCTCTAGAAATAGCAGATCGCCAAGCAAAAGAAGGTCTAATGAGCCACAGATACACGGAAGTCCAATACGAACTCGATGAAATAGTGGCCCTAATTAGGGAAGAAGTTGAAGAACAATGGAAAGTCAGAATGAGGGAGAAAAGTTCAAGTTTTTCCCCATGCAGCTGGAAAGATGCACACCACCTTAATAGCGGTGGAAAACCTTGGTTCCATTACAGTGACATATCCCCTAAACACATAAAAACCATTAACAGAATCTTAACGAATAGAGCATAGAATAAACTCCGCCTCTACCAAATCAAAAAAAGGACAACAGACTTGTGCACACTATGTAACACAACGGACACAATAGATCACCAACTGTTCCAATGCACTAAGCTTGAAGGGATAAGTGTGAATTACAATTTCTTTCAATCCCACAATAATATTAAGAGCTTAATCCTCAAAAATGATCGCAACTTACTTACCAACTTCGGTGGCTTCCTAGCGGAAGCAAATCTTAAATTATAACACTAGTCACTCCCTATACTTACACATAAACAAAACTGAAGTTAATACACAAACTGACATGTAACAAGAACTAGTGACTACAAACACAAGATCGAAAACGCTGGCCGGTGCCATAGTTGCCAGGGCCAATCACACACTGGTATAAGACCAGAGCGAACCAGAGCGAAAAAAATAACCGAAAAGATAGAGAAAAACGATAGGAGAAAAAAACAACGCAATTTTATTCAATAAGCGATCTCCAATGCTCGATAAACATTGTGGTTGGAATAAGCTGTGAGCAAAATTATTGATGACAAATTCTTTTTCCTTTCCTTACTACAGGAGAACAAATATTTTCCGAATATGTCTTTCACTCCTTCAATTTATGTTTCTTTGTTTATAGTTCTGCTTTTCAAGTCCCTTGATACCTGCCTTTGTTTACAAGTTAAACCTTCTGAAAATCTGAAAACAGTGTTGATTGAAATCAGCTGTGAGCCACTGTTTATGACACAATTTAAACCATTCGTTAGTACGCTGTCTTTCTAAATATACCCGTCTCAGGTAGGATCCTTCCTGTGCTAACCGCATGTACGGATTTAAGTCGGTTCACAAGCAGGGCGTTTGTTTCACACGAAATCCAATGAATTTATAAGATTTCCCATCGTATGAGACTTCGTATGACTTCGACAACTTTACACATTTTAGGCGTGTCTTAATAATATTCAGTTTTCCGCAGCTTTTGCGGAAGTTTTAACAGTTGACGTTTTTAATTGAAAGTCGGAAGTTTTTAGTTAAAACAAAAATTCAGCTGAAAGTAACAATGACCCAATGTTGCAACGAATTATTTCAACTTTTCAAAGATAACGATTTCAGCGTTGAAAACAAGACTCCATATGGACAGCCAATCAAATTCGAAAACAAAAAATTGGAAGCATTATTCGATTAAATAACCGATTCGACAGGAGGGAACCTGGCAGAATCATTGGAAGTAACTCAACAATATGTTTCCGTACGATTGAAATCCCTAAGAATGACTATTATATGGGTAGAAACCGAGAAACGTTTTAAACCGCTGTTGCGTTTCTGGTCCAGCATATCAAAACAGAATTTAATCGCAGGATGTTTACAGGTCTTGATATGTTTCTTATAGTTAAAGTCTGTTACACTGCCTGGCATTCACGAGTGTTATATAAAATGTTTGAATTACAAACGCAAATATAATCTCTCTCTCTTATATGACAGAAATTTCTGTGTCGGCAACAATTTCTTATGCTAGTGACCAATTGAAGTTGCACCTCTGCATGGATATTTCTCTGATTTTGTCTAACATATTCGCTACGAATGTTTCCACACTGGCCCAAAATGAAAGCCTGCACACTGACAAGACCAATATATTTTTCGGAGGATGACATTAAAAGACCCATCTCTTAAATTGCAGTACTCAAGCTATTTCATATTGGAGGATTTTTGTAAACAGAAAATTCAGATTAGTCTAGGTAAGATGAAGATCGCAAATACGAGCCAATAAAACGTTGGCAAGCTAAGCAATAGACAACGATCAATTCACATGAAAACGAATAGCCAATTACTTGAAAGCAACTTTTGTTCCAAGGCTGTTTTAAGTATTAGGTAGTATATATCTTCCAAGTTACTTTCTTAAAATATCAGGAAACAAACAACTGCTCTTATCGTTTGCAATACTGTACAATTCACGCGAAAAAGAAATTTTAGTTCCCACGAGTTACAGCTGCGTCGATAATAAAATCAAATCACAATACTGAATATGGGCATCCCTGGACGATAACATTGTATTCGCCGAGAAGTACTTCCTAATCTCTCTGATTCTTAATTGAAACTCATTTTTTATATTTAAAATTAAATCATTTTTAAATCGATTACTCCTTAAAAACTTTTTTAGTAAATGATGTTTTCGAAATTAACGTTCCCTTCCAAATCCAACTTAATCAAATATTTAACGCGTGCCTTCGAAATTTACCGAATTCCGGATAGAAAATATCGTCTGAAAAACATTTTAAAACAACCACCACAAATATACCACGAACACAAAAAAATGGAGGCTGTCATAAACCGCTAACATTCTTATATCTCCTTATAATATAAATAAGCTTTTCTTCAAAAACAGATTGATAATATACAGACAAATTATACGACTAATGGTACATCATTCGAGTTTCGATTTCTATCGGGCCACTGTCTGATTGCCTAACAAAAATAGACTATGGTCTTTCCATAATAGCACCTTAAACGTTCCTTTGAAACTTTTCTATACGATTGATAGTCCCACTAATAAAACGTTGAAAACTCCATTTAAAGAAACGTCAATCGATACATCCAGGCAAAGGAATTGGCAGCAAATGGGAATCTGGCAAACCAATGTAGATTATTTTTGCCCAGTTTCTCTAAAAGTTTCGAACTAACTAGCCCCGAAAACTCCATCAAAGCTGCATCACCTATGTGTCTTCCCTAATGTATCGATTACAAGTGAGTGAACCCCTTCAACTCTTCCCAAGTCTTCCGTTTTCCCTTATATGTTGATTACAAGTGAACAAAGGAGAAAATGAAAAATCGATTGGATAAACTTCCATTTTTCATTTTAGTATACTGTAAAAATTATGATATGTTTTATATGTTGGATAAATTTTATTAAATTTATCTATATTCGATACATTATAAATCAATGATCGAATACATTGACAAAATATATCTGAAATGTTACAGGTTTGTTATACAGCATGCAGGGAATTCGGGTAAAGTTTTTTTTAAAAATTCGTTTAACAAATCATAGGGACAGAAAACATCCTTCTCGTAGAGACTTTCAATTGATAAGACCATGCCTACACTTTTGTTGAAAGAACTTCAATTGAGATTCATTATTGCAATGATATTTAACTTCAAAGTATATACTAGAAACATATAAAACTTTTGTTATATATCTCAAGATTGTTGAGTTGTTCCCTCTTACTCCTACTGTCTATTACGTGCTATTGGTTATGGTGATACGCTCATTCGCACTGAGGCTTATTTTGAGTGGGCACCTCTGAAAACTTTGTTTTTGTCTTACTTGGACTTTGAGGATGCTGTTCATTTGTTAGTATGATGTTAACATGTTCGTTGGTTTGCCGCATTTTGGACCGTTTAACATTAAGTTTACGTCTTGATTTATGTTTTGATGGAATTATTATAATATGAATTTTTATAAATTTTCGTAAGCAGTAATCTAAAATTCTCTCTTTGAAACATTCAAATATTGGCAAAAATAAACTGTAGACACCTTGTACGCGGTGTAAACTCTTTTTTAAAGTTTTTTTTTAGGTTTAACAAGTACAGTGAAATTAAATTGATCGCATGTCAGTCACTGACATCTCAATTTTACGTATACGTGCTTTATCTATGGATAATTGATTACCGACTTTAAATAAAAATAACATAAAATAATGCCTAAAACAAATGCTTAAATTCATACCCATTTTGGTTGATAGAGGATGTAACAAATCATCGGTAGCATGTATGAATAACGTACACAGCTGGACAAAATAATAGGTGTTAGTCCCATAATTTGTAAAATGTAGAAAATATATTGTATCACATTTTGTACGATCAAAGAATCGGTTTGCAAATGTGGTAGCACTGATTAGCAATGTAATAGGGTAATCCCCGCAATAAAACTACTAACTGTCAAATATTGCAGGTTATTAATTTGTTCACCCTTTAAATTGAGTTGGACAATGAAATAGGTGTGCATTGATAGAAAGTTAAAATAAATAAATTTAAAGTGTTATTTAGTTGCAAAATGTAAGATGAAGAATAGATTCGTGTACAAGGATTTGTTGCAGACTATAATGCTACCATACGCCGAAGAAAATATGCCGCTTTTATGGACATTCCAACAGGATAATGATCGTAAACACTCTTCGCGATTGGTGAAAACATGGTTCCAAGAGCATAACGTAGACGTCCTTGAGTGGCCAAGTCAATCCCCAGACCTCAATCCCATTGAGAACCTCTGGGGTTAACTTAAAAAAAATGTTTCAAAGACGGTTTGCCAGAACAAAAACCAGTTATGGGAAAATATTCAACGAGTTTGGTATAGTATTCCCGTAGAAACTTGTCAGAAACTGATATCGTCTATGCCCAAAAGAATCGAAAAAGTCATCAAGAATAATGCCGGATATTCAGGGTATTAAATGCATTCTAAGTAATTCAGCATTAAATGGAACGGCAACTAACGAAATTTTAATGTTAATTAATAACTTTATTGGGCACACCTATTATTCTGACCATTAAAAAATTGGTGTATTCTATGAATTAACGAAATATTAAATTTTTTTTTTGGTTTGTGATTTAATTTTTATTCTTTATTACGACGATGAACTATGCTTGTATTGTATGCTAACTAACTAAAAAAGATATATATGAAAATGCAACTTGTTTGTAAATATGAATGTTTACACCTATTATTTTGTCCAGCTGTGTACCTGTGGCAGTTTTTGCAAATGTCAATAAAACTTCTAAATTAACTGCAGGAAGACTGCGACTAGTAAGAGGGCAATATGCGTCAATTAAAGTTGCCCCTGGTTTTTTGTGGTTCTATTTACTAAGACAAGTAGTTAAAAATCAAAACATACCTTTTTTGTAAACATAAGACAAGCGACGACGCCAATCGCCCACCAATCAACAGCATGCCCATACATTTCGCCGTTTAAAATCTCCGGAGCTGAAACAATAGAGATAATTAAAAATATTGACATCAGATACTTACCTGAAAGAAAATGTCTACTAAAGGTTTGTGTTAGTCACCATTCCATAATTCTAAATAACAATCAAAGAAACACATTGAAACCCCAATTTTATATATTCAATTTGTTGTCTATTTACTTATTTATTATCAGCATTTATATTATTTTAGTCATCATGAAATTTCACTTATTAAAAAAACATTCACAACAAACATTATTTATAGTTTTTGCTAATGTTTTACATGTGCATCCTATTAAAACTAATCAATTACAAAAAAATCACAAAATATTCACATTGATATAAATTATTTCTTTTTAAATATAAACATAGTCAAATTTACACGTTACTCAGTTAAATTCACGGTAAAGAACAAAACATAATTTCAGGTAAATGTGAATTTAGAGGAGAAATTATAAAATATTTAGTTATATATTTAAATCTTAAAATTGTAGAATATGTAGATTTGAACATTTTTTTAATTTTATTTTTTGTTTTATTACTATTTTTTACATCTTAACTAATTACAATAAATTCTAGGTTTTTTTTTAGTTTCAAATATTTACAAGAATTCATTCAGCTCAGAATTTTCATCATTTCTTTGTTTTTATTTTGGTCATGTTTAAAATACAAGTTTAAGTTGCCCAACACAGTGGTGTTTCTTTAGCAATAATGTAGAATCTATTTATTTCTTCATTTTAAGCGCGATAAGATTTGCTTCTTCTTTCCTAAAATCACAACAATCATTATATACAGTAGAAAAATGGAAAAAGCGAAAAATCACTTCTTCTTTATATTTATTTAGATTTTTTTATTATATGCTTATGTAAATCAGCTTTGAGTTATATTCACAATGTTTACGATGCATAAACGATATCAGAATATTCACATTTATTTCAAATAACATGTTTTCTTTCTTTCTTTTAACGGTGGTTACTAACTAGAGGACATCATTTTAAGCATATCATTTTAAGCACTCTTTATTCACAAATTCTTAAAATCCAATTGACTCTATGTACACGAAATTTTTTTCAAAGCATATTTGTAAAAAGTAATGGCTATCGTCTATAAGCTATTCTAACAACTTCTGACTTGTGAATACCATAAAAAGCAATTAAGGCTGCCTATCGAATTAGTGCGAATGTTACAAAAATTTCAAAGTGTTTGTAATTTATCTTCGTGATTTCAGTGCGGCTCATAATTTCATCTGTATTTATTACTTGAATTACATTAACGGCTTCTCGTCATTAGTAAAATAGCACAGATTTGTATTTCGCGAATGAAATAATTAATATTTAAGCAAAGTTATACTTAAAAATAAATTTTATTTTCGTGTGAAGATTTCCACTAAGCTAACTACAATTCTTCCTTTTTTTTGTTTTTCATAAACAAACTTCAAAGGAGTAGCGATTTGCTTATATTTATAAAATAGGCGATAACATTTTGCGGTGATTTTTTTTTTGATTATTATATTTACACAAATTGGTTGTAAGCTAACAACAGCTTTGCATGGCAAAAGCTTTATTAATTAAGATCATTTTCAAGCGTCTGCCAGCAGCGACAGATTTCAGCACTTAACAAGGGACATTTATTTTACGACAAACCCTTTATACAAGGTCAATTACACATTGTTATTCTCACATTTTTGATGAAGATAAGTATTCAAATAAATTTTTACGGAGCCTTTACCAATAAATAAATTGATTTGATGCGCCATATTCAATTGTGCTTGAAATAAAGATCTTCCATTAAGACATTCAAAAACTCTCTGAGACTGAGATTTCGATTTTGCCCAAATAAATTAATCAATATCCGACCATCGAAATACGTTGAAAATTTAACGGCTAGTTTTTTATAGAAATCAATGTAACGGATTTCCTTAAATTTATTCAGAAAGAAACCTATTATTAATTTGAAATTTTGGTTAGTTAACGCGTTTCATTTTGTTAATTTACACCTAAACCTCGATTTACGCGGTATGAAGTTTACATGTTAAACACTGTAAAATTGAGATTTTAAATGAAAACTTTGCTTTTATCATTTGGCATTTTTACTGTTATAAATTAAGAGTCACATTTTTTACACGACCTTTTAAAAGCTCGTTAAAGGTTACTTGTCACACCCTTTTCGAAGACTGCTTAATCTGCTTCGAAGACTGCTGATTCAGTTCTAATAAAAGGTGAAAAAATTCATTTATGTCGCATTGAAATTTATTTCGTTAGTTTTAAAACTCTATCAAAGTCCTGCCCTGTAGTGTCAAAAGATGCCCAAATATGGGGGAGGAGTGAGAGGGAGTGATTTCACACCCATAACTAAAGAATATGAATTGAGAACTGACAACTATTGGTACAACCGAGCGAAAGGAAAATACGATTCGAAAATAAACAATCAGAGTAACCACTTTCGAATTGAGTAAATCGTCTGACGAAAAATAGAAATGTTTCGAGAACTTTGAATAGAGGACAATAGTTAAAGCATCAACTCAGAACGTCGCACAGCTCTCTTTTACCGCTCCTTTAAAGGAGAACAGCATAAACTGTATCTATTAGAGAATTTTTCAATAACGACATAATCGGTATAACAAGGGAGAAAATGATACATGAGACAAACGCCTCCGCTAATAAATTTGCAACAGCAAGAAATCTGACTAAAATCGTGGTAGCCAACTGCTTCGTTTCTGATCAAGTATTCAATGCTGTATAGACTGGGTTGCAATTATCAAAATCTAGGAGATTAGGATGAGGGATGGGAAATCTAGGAGATTAGCAGCTTATCAGATAAGAGCTTGTTTTTAAACGTTTCACAAGTCAAGGGTCGGATACGGCGAGAGGAAAGATTCGGAATTATCTGTACTTAGCGTTTGAATTAAAAATCCTAAATGATGTGCATAATGTTTAAAGATTGCTTGAATTGCTGTTTCATACCTGGAGTAAGGATTTACAAGAAAAACCTTGTAACGAGTTCTTCAAATCCAAAATTTTTGCAGATATTTTGAAAATCAAGATGAAAATCTTTCGCAAACTCTACCTATAGATTGAAATAATTTTAAAGTTTTCAATTATATAATAAATATAGCTTCAGACGCCGGCGAAATAAATAAATCAATATTAAATTCTTGCTTAAAAGTCAGCTGGTCTGAAGCAATAGACGAAAGATATGTCAATTGAAATGAAATTTAATCTTATAGATATAGCTTAACATATTGAAGCAACAAGATTTAAAAGGATTTATTACGACATACCATATGTTCAAGTGAAGGATTAATTGATTAGACAAGACAGATATTAAAGATATTAATTGACGAGAAAAGTGGAATCATGAGGTTTTGGTACTGCAAACGTCCCGAAGATACTATAGATTGCATTTTAGACCATTAATGTAATATAGCTGAATATCATAGCGAAAAGCAATCGCTTAAAGGCTTGAACTTGGTAAAAAAAAACTGTAATCTTAATTTTTGAACAAGTATGCCTACACAAAAATAGCATTAAAATTTTAAACGACTTTACGAAACGCACTCAATTGATATAATATAAGAATATCCGGCGAACAAACAAATCTTGACGACTGATATCATGCCATCAGAAAATTAATCAACATGTTCTAACCAAGTGGAAAGCCAATGTCTCAACCAATGAAGCAATACCATTGGAAAAATTTAATTCAGTTTCTGTTGAAGCTTTAAATAGTGAAGTTAGACCAGCAATACCAAGGAAACCGAGTGTTTCAGGTTTGCGAATTTCAGAAGAATTAAGGCTATTATTTATTTCGGTTGTTTTTTATATTTAAATTGTGGTAAAGACTAATTATGTTTGAAATCTTTTGTTTATTCAGTGCCATTGTTTTATAATGCAGTGAATACTGCTCATTTTTTCGTGCTTTTTAATACTTTTGCTACAAAGTATTGTTCACCTTATTTTTTCTTCAATTTATTCTAATATATAATTTTCTTCAATTAATCATTTTACAAAGTTATAATGAACACATATACGGGTTTTTTCGCTCTACTTTGATTGACTTATTCTTTCAATTCGGTACGAACACTGTGCCTCTTTCAACACGGTTTCATTTTGCACAGTTTATGCATGGTTTATACACCGTGTAAATCAAGGGATGGGTGTACAATTTTCGGCAAACGTAGTTTTGACTTGTTGAATATCAATGAAAACCTGTGATTACATTATTCAAAGCATCTGTGAACGCATGTCTTTGTTTCAAGGTCGTGTTTTATATCGCGTTGGTATGTATTTCCTTTTATTTGGATGCCAAAAGCCGGATATAGACTAAGATATTCGATTCCAATGTGCAAATTAATATCAAGAAACAAAATTCGAAATTATTATTATGCATTTCATTTCAGTAGCGACCGCCGAAATTGATTGAAATTATTTATTACTTGCTAACTTTGAAAGCTACTGATAGCCGTCTCCGAATCAATACTTAGTAAATGTTGCTTACCGTCAGTAGCAACCGCTAATAAAGCGTATTTATGTATCATCAAGTTGCAAACCTAGAAATTATTATTTGTCCTATTGACGTATAACGAAAGATGAAATGATAGAAATCTAGACTAGACACTGCATCAGAAAAAGGAGATAAAGTCTAAATGACAGTAAAGTGTAACAAAGAGTAAATCAAGAGCAATATTGATAAGACAAGATGATTATGCAACTCATAAAAGTATAGTCGGACCAGTAGAAATTAGCAATAAAAGATATATTTGTGAGTTAAGTGAAAGCGAGGGCGATGTTTTACTTGTCATTTGGGATAGTTGTTTCGATAAATTCGTTATCGACCTATTTTTCAGTTTCAGTTGAAAATTTTTGGTGCAGTTGCACGCCGAAAAGCGTTTTCAAGGTGCAGTATGCGATTTTTGGCGTGTTGTGATTAGCAACACATGAATTCTTTCGTAGTATCGTAAGGTTCTCAGTCAGGAAGTAGCTACCCTGGCACTCTAACCAATTTTACACTCGGAATACTGAAAACTATAACAATTTGATGGTTTCCAAATCGAATTCCATTCAAATCAAATTCCACCAAAATTGTGCAAACAAAACTTTGTGCACAAAAACTTAAATGTTCGTAGAATTTTTTCGGGTAAGTAGAATTCTCGTTTTCTTCCAAGACGTTAAAGAATATCCTCCTTTCATTTGCACTGCTTGAGTGGGTGGTTTTTAACTAGAGAATTCAATTGTCTATTTCAACGAAACCTTGGGACTCTCAAAATCACCAGATCTTCACTTGATCGCTTTTTGTACACGAATGGAGTACCAAGTTAAACTTAACAGAGTAAAGGATCAAATTCTCAAATGTATGTCATTTTGCCACATATTTTGAAGTGTATGCTGCAATCGGAATCGTTCCTATTGATTTGCGAGCGAGCGTAAATGGCTGCGTAGAATTGTATCTAAAAAACTCAAAACCGTGCTGGGATTTACAAAACCTTGAGGAACAATATGATTGCTCTATAGCAGGTAAGATGTATGGAGGGACATTGAATTGCTTGGCATATCACCCTTAGCCTAACGTATCATCAGAAATAAGAGTTTAGGATTCTTATTCAGCCATTTATGACTTGTGTACCCTTTATTCGCATGTAAGTGAACGGCTACTACATATTAATTCATTGATTGCATTGCATTGATTAACGCATGATTCAACCCTGATTTTAGAGGTTGTACACTTCGGGCTACCGATAGCAGCTACTCACTTTTAACACTTCAATGCCTTATGAATTGGATGAACGATATGATTGGAATTGATTTAGAACATTCTATGTTTGAAAAAAGTTAAATTTTTGAAGAAATAGGATGATACACTCAAATTGGCGAATCGAAACAATATGTTCTATAAAAGGAAAGCAAACAATAACAGACTGCACAAATAATCACTAGACTTCCATCTATCAGAATTTCAAAACATTTAATATCATAATTTTGCTCAGAACCATCCTTTTACGATTAAAGGCTTAATAGCATTCCCTGCGAGGAAAATTTTTATGATAATATGATAAACTTTGGAACAATGGTACATGCACATAACTCACATTAAAATATTGAAAAACAATATTAGTCACATCAATGTTTATATCTATACAGGGAAGAAATTGGAACACAAACCTACCCAAGGAGCCGTAAAGTTTTGTTTTTATCTTAAAGACGAGCAACACTTATCAAATTTAAAAACTTACTAGGAAATAGAAAATTCGTACAATCAATACGATTTAGGATCAAATCAAAATTTTATAACATCATCCAGAAATTAATATTCTAGTTCTACTGAGTTCACATTTTTATAGCAAATCCATTGAAACCATTTCGTTAGTTCGTTATTTTTCAGCGGAAAAAATATATGCGTATCATCATTACAAAACGAATTGCTACATGATCGACGATTTTTACTATTAATGATAATTACGTCTTTAACATACGACTACACATCCTCAAATACGACTACGACGTCCTAACATACGACTACAAAAATTCATGGTGTAAAATTCAAATTTCAAGCTTTAAGGAGTAATGTAGTAAAGTAATAGGTGTAGTATATACATGAAAAACAGTGTGATCTGGAAGTTTTCTCAATACATTTTTGAATGCAATACAGATTTGAATGTTTTTAGCGGCCAGGATTTAGAAAATGCTTTGGTCAATAATATTATGTCAACATCAGATTGACTGTTTCGGGGGAGATAAATACGCCAAAGAAATTTTCACATGAAGGTTACTGTACTTCTAATAAAATTAATAAGCTTGATAGAATCTTACTTTTAGGAAACAGTTTCGTTGCATCGAAAAAGCATCCAAAATGTTAATCTCTGACAGGATCTGATGGTTACAATCGAATACTAAGCAGCAAAGAGAACTTACTGGGGCCATTCTTCAACACACGAAGACATGCTATTACTCAATGGCTGATAACTTACTTAAATTAGTAAATATAACCGATTTGTCAGTATGTTTAAATAAGAGAAGCAAACGGAGCCTAAATTTGTTCGATGTCACACACGTGTCTATAGCATGTCTTCTTGCAAGCTTAAACAGGACAGTAATGAAAGAACAATCATTTAGTTATTTCGGTTCAAATTAAATTGTGGCGATCCCGCTACTAATGGTACTTTTTAGCATATCCTTTATGAAGTCATCTGACCTCACGTTACATTTTACTGCCCTCTACACGCATAATGTTAGAATTTCCATGAAAACAATTCAAAATATAACAAAGACAACAAAGTAGAAGTTCAGAATCACCCTGCAAAATCTCGTTCGCAAACTTAATAATTTAATAATAATAATAATATAATAATTGCTTGTTTGTTCAAATAAGAAAAAAAGCTAGGGAGGTCAGGAAAAATTAGTGGAGGCATTGGAAAAATACATGGAAATGCGTGTAAGCATACACATTAAACGTATATACTAATTATCCACAAAATCTATCGTTTAAGATATTTGTGTTTTCTGTTTTTAACAAGATATCCCGACTCTTGTTTGGCTTTGAATTGTAATTAATTTACGTACAATAAATCGTTTTCAATGCCGTTCAGTAATGCAAAGCAAAAATGTCTTTGAACAGTACCTAATTAGTTAGCGTTCCAGCAAACACAATTTTTAATCCTTACTAATTAAACAAACCCTTAACAAGTTCAATTGAACAAGTTTAAAAAATTTTGAAAAAGAAACAAATCAGAAATTTTTCATCCAAATAGTTGTACCTAAAAATATCTTCACAAATTATATCTTCCATTCGCATTTAACAACGCTACAAGTCAGAGAAACCCGAAAATTGCTCTTGACAATTCCGCCAGAACTGAATTTTATACTTTATACAGATGTAATTTGAAAATTTCTTTGGAATTCGACGAAAACTCCACAATGTTGCATATAATCCAAAAAAAAAAACTGAATAGATAAAAAAATAACCAAACAGCAGATCCTAAACAACAATTTTTAATAATCGCAAATATTAGCATTTTCATATTAGCAATTTAAAACCTTAATATAGATCCTTTTATGTGATCTTTTAGTTTTTTTCACTACACGTAGTGTGCAGTTTTCATTAGAAACCAACAAAAAGAATGGCGTACCGTTCCTACGCCCGATTTTTATCCTAATAGTAAGAGAAATCGCTGTTGTTAGCTGTATTAAAACAAAAGACTTCTAGTTTTGTTCTGCAAAAAATGGTTCCGATTCTAGTCTAGTTTTTACTTTAGCGAACATTATGCGTTGCTTCAATTGTTCTTTTTAAAACCGAAGAAAATCTGTTTATGTTCAGTGTTATTGTCGCTTCATTTTCCAATCCTAAATGGTCAGCGAGTCAAAATTATTCCAGTCAAATTTTATTTCAAACCAATCGTCTTATCAGAAATGAAGAAAACTTGTCGATTATCGTTCTCACATATAAGTACAAAGAAACAATATAACGTCGAGAGCGAAATGAGCCTACACCGGCTAGAAGTATACATTAGAATAATAATCACAACGAAAGTGTTTCTTTGATAATTTTTTTCATTGTATTACTAACTGAAGGACCTGGTGTGTCCGACGTACTGAAATCGAATTTGAATAAATACGGTTGTACATCTGGATACGACGTATCAAATATCAAATCAAGTTCTGTTTGGCTAGGCATTTTCGGAACATAATCATGACGATTCATCACTTCCGTTATATAGAAAATTTTATCCGACAAAACTTCACTTACTGTCTCACGATAAATCTGCCGTTGATCTTCACTATCGATCGTGATCAAATCGAGACGCACTGTCCAAACCTCCCACGGAATGCATTCGGCCTGAAACGGCCAACGATTCTTTTTGCGTTGGAAAAATTCTAAACTAATTTGTCCCGAACCAGAACTATCGTTGCTCCGAAGTTTTTCGCTGAATTTATTTATTGCTTGTTTCACTGTACGATGAAGACTATCGGACGTGCAACATACATACGTGAAATCGATAAAATCGCAATCAACATCCGAATAACCGACGGTGCCGATTGAATATGTCGCATCACCGGTGTACATAAATTTACCCAGGCATCGGTGAAACAAAACCGTGTGAAAAATACTTGCTACAGCCTCATCGACTTGTCTGCCCTCCATACTTAAATCAAATACTTGCGATCGGGCATTCATTTTGAGATTGTTCCGTACAATTCTAATACAAAACGTTAATTTCCGACAGATCTGTTTAAAACTAGCTTAAGTTATTTTAATTTCTAGAAACTCGATATTTTTTAAAGTATCACTTGGTTGTTGGCTGGTTCCCCAGTAGAAGTTGTTATAATATACAGTGATTGAACAGGTAAAAGTAATCAAAACTAAACCGTACCCATGTATTGAAATGTCCCGCACATTGTTTTCGTACGTTCACCGAATTTCAGCCACTTGCTCAAACCAAAGTCTGTTAGCTTAATATGGTAGTCAGCCGTTAAAAGAATATTTTCTGGTTTGACATCACGATAAATTATACCGGCATTGTGTAGAAAATCTGTAAAACGAAACTAAAATTAACGCAAACGCGGAATCACCAATATCCTACCTATCGCCAGTGCAATTTCCGCGATATAAAGGCGAACTAACTCATATGGAAATCTGCAGATGTTTGTAAATAGTTCCCCGCCGGATATATATTCAAGCACTGCAATAAAAAAAAATAAACTTATTGCGTAACAGACGGTCGACGTTCCAAATCAAAATAAAATGAGTAGCTGACAATTTTTCTCTACGAAGATTTAAACATGGCGATCTTACAAATATGCAAATGCCGTCGATTTTGCCACGAATCAAGCTGCTTCACAATGAACGGATGGTGGCTGCAAATTTTTTGTATGTCTACTTCGTCCTTTAATTGTTGCACGCTATTGTTTTGGAGCACCTTGAAAATATATTTAAATATAAATCACTGTTCTTATGCTTAGGGTCATACTCAATCATACTTTCGATTTGCTTAAGACTTTAAGTGCATATTCTACGTTGGTATTGTTCTTATCTAAAATTTTGAATACAATGCCAAATGCTCCTTTTGCAATCACTTTATCTACTATGAAATCGTCATTCCTACTTGTACGTTTGAAATGTGACTGAAAGAGCGAGTCTGTCAACGGGACGGGCCAGCTTGTTTTGGAGTATTGGCGGGAAGAACTTGAGCTGTTTGAATATTAAAACATCATTACTGTTTATCTTCATGTGTTTCATGTGATATTATGTTTCATGTGATAACGTACCGTTGTTTTAAATTTTTACTTTTAGATTTGGTATACGAGTGAGATGAACGTGTTGAATTGTTAAAACTCCAATTTAGGCGGTCACTTAAACTTCCAAGACTCCAAGCTGAAATCTACAAAGATTTTTTTAAACAATATTTCACACATTTAACAATAACAAAACTTTGAAGTTGTTTCAGTGAAGCTTAGCTTAAATTTGGACATGAAATATTTCAACAAGACTACATCAAAATCTCTGTCGAGTACACGTGTAGCCTGATCCCCCTAATATACTTTTTGCTCTCATTTTTCACCCTTCCCGCTCGGCGAACCATTGGGGCAACCTAATTTGAGCTGCCGTCAATCTTCATTTGGATTGCCTGAATCCTTCCTAGGTCGTCGGAAGTATGGCCTAAATGTGCCTAACCATATATTTAATTAACTAATTCAATTCTTCTATCGATCATTTGATTTTCTGCCGAGATGGCCAGAGAAGCGCACGATTTTTTGAAACTCAATCATGCAACAACAATCAAATTCCTTCTGCTAGATGACAACTTTAATTCAGAATCTGAACAAACTAGCGTCATTGCTTCTCAGCGTAAGATGGGGAACCTGGAGAAGATTCAACATCTAAATATGAAGGAGGAGAGAAGCCCGAAAATGAAGTAAACAGACAAAGTTCACCCAGAAGTCATCTACAGCTGCTACAATACATCTTCAAATGTTTTTATTGAGAGTTAATTTTCTTTTTGACTCCTTTGTCATAATACCCAGTGTTATTGGCTATGATTCTAACACAGTGCCAGTGCTCTGAGGGAGAAATTCCGTGGGCCCCTCTGGGAACTTTGCTATTATTTGTTTTGGTTAAAATGTATTATGGTGTTTACCTGATGGGGAGGAGTACATGGTGGAGATATTGTTTGAGTTAAATCATCATGGTGGGGAGTGAGTTGTGGTTCGTTTCAGCTCTGCCGTAGCTACCTGTAGGAATTTGACTAATTGACAGACTTGTTTCTTTTTGTTGTTGATATTGAAGATTTTATCTAGGAAAGATAATTATTAAAATAGTGATTTTTCAATGCTAGCGCATGGGAAGATCTAGTTGTAGTTCATGACAGCTATTGTGCCAATTTTAATGATCGGATGGTGTTATATTTGGTATCTTCTGTCTTGTTTTTTTTTAGGCTCTGCTTGTCATATCCTGTGTATCTGTTTTTTATATTGCTATCAGTTGGATCTCGTAAAACCTTGTTTTTTCATAAATAAATTGCTTGTTATCTATGAGCATTACTTTAGATGCTTCATATTTTTCTTGTGCACCACGAGCCATTCTACATTAGCTTTTTCTTGAATTTGTTTCATAATATCATCGCTAATCGGGACACGATCTATCATCGCATACTTTTTTGTCGATGTCGGCGAGAATAACGTTGTTCATTCACGGTTTTTTGGGATCCACTTAAAAAACAACAATTATAATTTCGGATTTGACGTATTGAATACTTCTGTATTGAATACAGTGCTGCAAGGTCGTGAAGATTTTGATGTATTTTGCGAAATGAGTTGTATTCAGTAATGCCTAGATATCTCGTCATACTTTGCGCATTATTGACGGAGGTATTATTGTTTAGTTGTTTTTGAATTGAGATGATGAAAGGCTCATACGTTCTGAAGTGGTTTTTAGACAGCATTCGGGTAGTTAATGTCAGCGGTGTAGTACAGGTTGTATTTATTTCTCCCCACTAGATATTAACGTGCAATTGATGAATTAGGGTTTAGTAAATCGAAATTTCGATACCGAAATACAACGATCCAATTAAAACAGAATCAGTGCAAAAGGATGTCACGGAAACATGAGATGAAAGCGTTCAATGATCTATCGTAACTAACTGGAGTATACAGAGATAATAATCAATGTTCCGAAAAACCGTGAGATAGAATAAATAAATATTTCGTCATAATGAGCATGAAATGGTTAATGTTTTGATACCTTACATTATGGAGGGGATACAAGTAAGAAACTATGTAAAGACTCCAATAGACTTCAACCACTCCGCGAATTGTTAAACGCGTTTTATGTTGAATTGTACAAACAACAATATCCCCGTGGTATCCGTTAAAGAGTTGTTGTGCTACAGGGAGTGATCGGTGTTAGATGCCCATGTGCCATTGTTAATTTGCAGAAGAAAGCGCCCGAAGAGGCGTTTTTGGCAGCAGCAAGACTAGTGCATTGGTAAAACAAATGGGTTTGAGGAGGATCTCCACAAAAGTTCCTACTTAATCGCTAATATATTTTTTTAATATTTCCAACACTGAACGCAAAAAAGGATTCTAAAATCGAAAAGAAATCCAAAAGGCAGTAATTTTTTTTTTTTATAACTTTCTCTAAAAAAACGATTAACTCAAACAGAGCCTTCCAATTAAAGGCAGAACTTGATCCATAGGTTTGTTTAAGCTTGTTTTTAAGAATGATAACATCCTGGCATCGAGCGCATCTTGGAAGGAAAATTAATAAAACTAATAGCATTAATCAATCAATTCCGAAATAGCTGCAAGTTCGAAATGATTACTAAAAATTTAAATAATTGTAAAATTTTGCAAATGGGTACTATGCGAGGGAATGCAAAATGATTGCTTGTTTTAAAGTGATTATAGATATCCCAAAAACATCATCTTTTAATAATAAGTGGTCAAATGGAACGAGCATTTTGAAATCTGTGTTGAAGACTACGCTGCAAATTTCAGATTACATCTCTACACATCTCAACTGTGGGGTTATATGGCTGAAAAATGGCTTAGAAAAATTACGAACTGCAAACATATAAAATGGTCAGCCATTTAATATACGTCACGTCTACTTGCTGTCTCAGACGTACCTTTTAAGCTGCTGCTTCGAAGATAGTGGCGGTTTGGACTGTGATGTACAACTTAACAAGGTGCATCTATATTTGAACAGGTCATATTTTAGTTTACTATTCAATCTTTAATTTTTAATGCCGAGTTCCTCAATTTTAAAGCATGTTTTCCTATGGTAAATTAACTAAAGAAAAAAAGGGAAATTAAAATAATAAAAAAATTTAGCTCTAGATATCCTACTTATTGATCATAATGTTCCTCCTTTTCGGAACAGATCAGGGCAACGGCGAAAAAGGCCGCGATATGCGTCTCAGCTTCGAGTCGACTAATGTGCAACATCGGTGGGCCTGAGGTCTGAGGTTTGGGCCGGAGCTCTCAGTAAGGAGCTGTACCGAAAGCGCTTGGCCCAGGTACAGAGACGAGGAGCTTTGCGGGTTGCGTCTGCATACCGCACTGTCTCTGAGTCGGCGGTGTTGGTGATCGCAGGAGTGATACCCATCGCCCTCGTTGTTAGAGAACGACGGAGAATTTATGACCGTAAAGTGGAGGGCTCAAGATATGCTGTCAACCGAGAAGAGAGGCAGCGCACAATACTCGAGTGGCAACAGTCATGGGAAGGCGACTCGAATAGGCGCTGGACTGCCCGCCTTATAGGGGACGTGGGATCGTGGCTAAATCGAAGGCAAGGTGAGACTAATTATTACCTTACCCAGCTTCTTAGCGGGCATGGGTATTTTCAGTCTTACTTGCACAAGATTGGTAAATCACGGTCCCCAGACTGCATTTTCTGCCCAGGGGAAAGGGATGACGCATGTCACACCTTCTTCAACTGTAGAAGGTGGAACAGGATGCGGCAGGACTTGTGGGAGGTGATGGGAGAGCTTTCTCCAGACAATCTGGTCGGAGAAATGCTGAAAAGTTTTGACAAATGGACCTGCGTGGCACATTACTCTCGGGCAATACTTATTGCCAAAAAATATACGATAGATAACCTTGGGCGCGGGGTCTAGGGAGGTCTCCTTTCCAACAGTCCTCCTCCATCCTGCCCCCTCCCGCTGGAGGGAGATTTCTCTAGACTGACGGCGCCCTAGGACGAAGTAAAAAGAGGGCTAGCCCGAAGTAATGTGTCAAACGGTTCCAGGCTAGGATCTCTTGACAGGGAGGGTGTTTAGTGGGTAGTCTGGTAGCATGCGCTGATAGGAGTCCCACACTCCGGGCGTAAATTGCCTTCGCCCCCCAATCCAAAAAAAAAGATATCCTACTTAAGAGTTTGTTATATAATTAATGGAGCAATTCAAAGCAAATAATGAGCTACTTCGTTGAAAGTAGCAATGCGTCGCCATGAAAGCCGATAATAATAATATTAATAATAATAATAATAATTATAATAAAAATAATAAATATTAAGATCAAACAAATTTAAAAGAATTTTTATTTTATTCTTTTCATCAATTCCAAAATGGAAACATTTAAGCAATTACAGAATGTTAGCAATAACAAAAAAGCAAGGCAATCGAAAAGAAATGCTTTCACTTGTATTGTCAACAGAAAACGAGGTGGCTGTTAGTAAAGTACTTCTTTATCTGCATGCCATGATGCAAACCCTGCTAAATCGAAGAATGATTGCCAAAATTAGACAACTGTCATGGAAGGTGAAAATCAGCAAAAAATAAATGCGTTTATTTCTGTCTAATTCGTTTATTCTGTCTAACTTAAGACAGTTAGACACAACATATTTATATGAATATCAAATTAGAACCCGTTCAATATCTTGAAAATTGTTATCCGAAAAGGCGAGTATACATTTTTCTGCTTTCTGCATGTAAATTTAGAATTTAATGTGTCCTGTTGGTCCCTTTTAGATGCCGACAGTATTTTGACCAATTTATTGACCAATTGAGGACTATTTTTCTCATGATAAATTCGATGTTTCCTGAAAATATCGTGAAGCATATGGACGGATCATATTCAAACTGCCAGTTTAACGAGTGCGATATAGCTTGTTTCAATGAAATGCTCGGAAAGAATTTCTCGTCAAAAAATCACATAATGAACCCGGCTTGAAGCACATTCATCTATTCCCACATTCTAATTGTTTCTTCACTGTGTCTTAGGGTTTTTGATATTTTATGGAACTATTTGGCATTCCACTCCGCTATTCTAATTGTTGGGACATCTTTTGCTAAGATTATTTCCCACATATAGCTCGCTTTTATTTGCTATTACTAATCGATTCCCATATATTGCTTGCGTTCTTTCAGATTCAGGACAAGCATTTTATTCAGGTCAGAAATTGCTTTGAAACCCTTTAATGGGATTCTCATAAGTGATTTTTCCACTAGTTTTATCGATTGTTCTTAATTTGAACAAATCAATTTTCTTCTCCTATTTTACCGTCCATCGCATTATTATATTTTTTTCCACCCATTATCATTATGCATTTGTTCTTATCGTATAAAGTACGGCTACTGCCTAATTGGTCTATTTAAATTCTTTAGCCTATTAGAGTCCGTTTTTAATTGCGATCGCCTACTCTAACCTCAAATGATTCGCATATGTTTCTAATGTTAACCTTTTCTTGTGTTAAACACTTTTCACTCTAAATCTTATAAGATTTCTTTTGAATCTTCATTCTTTCTGCAGCTCCAATAAAGAGTTTAGGATAACGCAATTACATTTTGGCGTCAAAAAATGTTTCAAGTAGAATTTCAAAATACGTACAGCTTCACAAATTTGTATGCAAGTATTCAAATGCTTGATAGTGCGATGGAAGAAAAATAAAATTAAATATTAGCACATAGTCTGTTGCTCCGTATATTCCGCGTATGATTTCTTTTTCAAAAATATTTCAGTGGGCCTAAAATAATTTTGTTCAATATCAATAACCATTTTACTATCTGATCCTTTCATTGATTCGAAAAATTCAAACGTTATGTAAATATCTCGTTCTTCGCAAACTGTGCTTGTGATATCAGGTCGCGTGCTGTATCCGCAATCATTAGCATATAGTAAATGTTGCTTGGTATTAAGTTTTTTTCATGTAGATGCAACCACTTATGCCCATTTAACAACCATTTATGTATTCCCGACCTAGAGGAATCAGTTTTGCGTATCTGTAACTACTATATCACTGAATATTTTGATATGCTTATTTTTTTAATTTCAGAATTCGTGAATTGCTGGTTGGATACGTCCCACATTGGTTTTCACAAATCATTCATTTTTTAAACTGGTGTATTCACCAAATAAGTCACTATTTTTGCCGTCGGCTTCAAGAACATTTGTTCGAAAGCCTTTTGCCCGTTATTATTATTAGGATCTATGGGTAATCGTTGACGACGTTGACCGGCACATTGGAAAGGGACTGGTGAAAATAGGAGAGTAAACAAGACCTATTTTAAGTTAATAGACAATGTATATAGATTCATGATTTTCGTTTAATTTAAAAAAATATATGTAATGAACTTTGAATTAAGGTTATAAGGTATGATAAAAATCGAGTGAAATAAATAATAATAATAATAAATAATCGAGTAAATAAATACTTGATATTAGCAGACCGCCAACACTTGGAAATTATTATTTTCTAATTTTTATTTTCTCCGTAGTACATTATGACATTGATGTCAATATTAACACAACCAAAGCGACTATCTAATGTCAGTGCATTGACAGTGCTGTCGCAAAACGCATTTGAAAAACGTGCTTTTCAATGCCAGAAGCGGCGTAAGCACATAAGAACACTCACAACCTCGGTCGTACATTTAGAAAAGATAATGAAAGCGATACTAAGTTTATAGTTGTAAACGCAGATTATCTTGTTTATCTTCTAACGTTTTGAAAGAAAATTAGAATGAGAAAAATTTACTATTACAAACAAAACTCTAATTTTCTCGGTTCAGTCTCGTTATATTGGAAATTTGTTCCAAGTGGTAAAGCTGTTCGTAGTACTGCCCATTTTTGAAATTTGTTGAAAACTAGGTTTACAGTTACCTTGTTTAATTTTTACGATGAATAAAGGAAGATATTAAATATAAGGGAAATGTCCTTTTTTGCTACTTTAAGGCTTGCGTATAGATTTTGAGCGTACTAAATTCAACACAAACTTCAAACTTTCATGGGATGTTAATAACAAATTGTTATAGTTGAATATTATGAATCGCGTTCAACTATTTCTAACAGATAAACATTTGTGTTTTTCGGTAATATCATGTTAGAAGCCAGACGCGGAAGTTCTAGCATCACTCTGGAATACTTCCCATCTAAATTTGGAGCTAAATTCAAGCACAATCTGAAAAATTCACAAGGAAAAGCTTAACATCTTGTTACTAATTTGTGATCAAAAGCAAACTAGCAATACTAATTCTGTTCCAGCCTTGGTTTTCTTATGAACATAGAACTTAGAAATTTAAAAAATTTTTAAAATTTGAATGGAAAAAATCAGTATGAACAGTCAGGCTCTATCTATGCTCCAGTCGGCTTTAAAATAAACCACATTTGATCTGATTCACATTTGAAAGGAAATGAACCAAAATCGATTCGAGACAAGTCTATCCATCACCTAAGCGTTCTATCTACAAGCAAGATTAAGAATGTGTGGAAATATGTCAACCAATCACTATCATCGTCGATTGCCTCGTTACTGGCATTCTATCAGCACGCAATCCAGGCGTGATCGTTTACAGAAGCCGTACAATTAACAGACAGCCAAAGTAGCCTCGCGCATTAGCCCTAATCGGCAGGTCCAACTCAAAATTTTAATTGTTTACATTGATTCTGTCATTCGCAGCGACTTCTCTCAGCCGCTTATTCGCACAGTGCGTCAACTTTTACACGAGCAACAGATCTGGATGCAAGTTTCAACCACCAAGCGCACCATTGGCAATGCAAAGCTCTTGACCGTGAGGAGGAGCCACTACTTGCAAAACCGTTCAAGCAACGACCACCAGACAATTACATGCCTCATTATTTGCTTCGCGTATTGTCAAAGTCGACGAGCGTGTCATCGCCCGTTGTCCTCACGCACATTTCGGGCAGGGGCACAAAGAAAAGTTTTTCGGTGTTGGTAACACAATCAAAACAAAATGTCTTTTTCACAACCAAGCGAACCTTTCCACTTGGCGTTCTCTATCAAACAGAATTGTAGAGCGCACTTGCTAAACCAGTTTCCGTAATATTTCACGCCATTAGAATTACGTCGTGTAAACTATTTGCCAAATGCGGACCTATGAAAACTCATTTTCATCGACGACCCAACGTCGTTTTGTGGATGATGACAACTGAACTTGGAATTTCACATTGAAACATACCTGTCGAAAATTCTCGGGTCGCGTCAATTCCTCGTTTTCCCGTCCACCAGAACTTTTTTCGCATTGACTTTTACTTTCTTTTCGGACATTCCGAATGATCAAGTTTCCCATGAAAATAATAAAAAATCATGGAAAATGCTGTCCCTTGTCTTGCAAACCTTCAACTTCTCTTGACCTAACGACGACAAGCAACTTTTTGCGATGTACTTGACTGATGACAAAAATATTTGGTGGTGAGAACTAGTTGACAGCTGACAATTTACCTAATGGTATGGTGAAATTCATCAGCAGGTTAATTGTTCCATTTTGTGTAGAATCGATAAGAATCTACTGAATTGTACCGAAGACACAAGCCCTACAGAAATAATCGATTTCCAAGAATTTAAAAATGTCCGTTATATACTCAACGTTTTTTGTATCTCTCGTCGGCCAAGAATTTATCGTTTTTTACAACAAATAAATTTAATAAGAATGTACCTAGTTAACAAATCAAAATTCAATAACACCTTACTTTATTATTTATTATTATTTATTTTTCAATGAGAATCAATTTCTAAAAGATGCTAAAAAGAAGGAAGCCAGGGATCAATGATGGATGAATGTAGAAGTTGACTTAATAAATGTCTGTATCTCATTGTGATCTCATGAAGTTATTAACATAATAAAGATTAATCACTTATTATGTATTGGAATGCAACTACTTTAAAGGAGCATTCGAAGAGAAAAAATAAAACAATATGGATTTCCGTTGTCCTTCACGTTTTCAAACTTTTTTTTTTCACACTTTATATATGTGAAATAAGAGTCACTGAAGATGATTTGTCACGGATTATGCATACCTATGATAAGATATAAATTGGAACTTCCCAATTGTTTCTCGATCACTCTCTTAACATCAAATGAGAGTAAACAAGTAAACAACCAAATTCGGAATGTTTGCGAGGAATTTGCGAACTCAAGCAAGTATAGAATAAATGAGGTGACAAAAGATACAATAGAACAGTCCACGATGAAATCATAGACCGTGATATTCAATGCAACATATGGCATATCAATAATGGAGCAAATGAATAGGAAAGTTAATAAGTTTTTGACATCGTCGTTGTAGCGCTACAGCCCATTTCGGGCCTTGGCTTCCCGTAGGTGTCGCCTCCAGTTGTCTCGGTCCATCGACCGCGTCCTCCAATTTCGGGATCCGAGTAGCGTGCTGCTATCTTCGTCTACAGAGTTGGACCAGCGCTTTCTTGGCTTTCCCACTGGCCTGCGTCCCTCAGTTTTTCCGACAAATACCTTTCTAGGTATCCGACCTTCATTCATTCGCTGCACATGGCCAGCCCATTGTAGCTTCCGCAGTTTTATCACAGTGGAGACTTCTGGCTCGTCGAAGAGTTCGTACAACTCATGGTTGTACCTAATTCGCCATTGTCCTCCTTCCTGCGTTGCTCCCACGATTCGTCTTAGGACCCTCCTTTCGAAAGCGTTTAGTATGTTTTCGGAAGCTTGAGTGAGGGTCCATGTCTCACATCCGTAGCACAACACAGATCTTACCACAGTTTTGTATACTTGCAGCTTTGTTTTCCTATGTATGAAGCTGGCCTTCAGAATACCCAAAACTGAGTAGAACGCTTTATAGGCGAGCTGAATTCTACGCTTTATTTCCGCCGTTTCAGTTGGGGGTGTTTCTCCTGGTTTGTATCATAACTTTTGTTTTGGACTCGTTGATTTGCAGCCCCACCTGCTTCGCTTCTTGGTCTAGTTTGAGCAGGAGTTCCTTGGCAGATGAAAAGGATCTTGACAGGATATTGATGTCATCCGCATAGGCTACCAGTTGGCTCGATTTGTAGAGTAGTGTTCCTTTCGTATCCACAGGTAGTTTCCGTATGACGTATTCTAGAGCTAGGTTGAATAGCAGTGGAGCCAGCCCATCGCCCTGCTTCAATCCTACCTTTGTCTCAAAGGCATTAGTCAGCTGGTTATTGATTCTGACTTGTGCTGTTGTTGATGCCATTGTCATTCTTGTCAGGCGGACTAGCTTCGCTGGGATTCCAAGCTGAAGCATTATTTGGTTCTCGATCAATACTGTCGTATGCTTGCTTAAAGTCCACGAAGATTTGGTGGACGTCGATGTTAAATTCCCAGCACTTTTCAAGGATCTGCCTAACTGTAAAAAGTTGGTCAGTAGTTGATCGTCCGGCTCTAAAACCACCTTGATACTCCCCAATTATTTTTTCAGCATATGGTGTTAATCTACCTTCAAGTATTTTTGTGAGGATTTTGTAAGATGTACAGAGTAGTGATATACCTCTGAAATTTTCGCACTGTAGTTTGTCTCCTTTTGTGTGGATAGGGATGATGATGGATTGGCACCACTCTTGCGGCATCTTGATCCCAGACGTGTTGGATCAGCTTGTGGATGACTTTCTGTGCCGCAACACCGCCGTTCTTTATCAGTTCTGCTGGGATTTTGACATGGTTGGGTTAAAAATAATGAGTAGGCATATGTAAATCAAATGGAAGCCCATTTCACTTCACTAGAGAAGTGACAGTTGTACCTTTCTGGCGAGCGACAAAGGTGCCTAATCATAAATGCCCCTGCAGTATTTCTCCGATTGTTTTCAAAAAATGCTTAAATCACATAAAAAAGTTTTGCAGAAAACGGACTACTATTCAAAGTATCATAAAGATAAATTAATATAGAAAATTGCTTACAGAAAAACCAACATATTCCCGTCGATTTGAAAGATACCTTTTGTATAAATCATTGGGTTTATGTTTATACAGGATAGTTACAAAACTAAATATGAATGTGAACCCTAGCTTAAATGAAATAAAACGATAAAATTGTATCCGCTTATTCGAACAATTTCTTATTCATTCGCATTCAAACGACCTCTTATGTTTGTTGTGTCTTATTTACTGTCCACTTTTGTTACGTCTAGCAAGCTGACAGATTAATTATAGTCTTAAAAGCGAAGGTACTGGAACAGCACATTCTTATTATAATCAAATAACGCAGTGCAAAAAAATTCTTATTTTTTTTAGGCATTTTTGTTTCTTATTTATTTTGACTATACACACTGAACCGGCTTAAAAGTTCGTATTTCAATCTTTCTATAAATTATAACTTATCTAGTTGCTTGGGATCAAATCATTTAATGACTCTTGATAACATTAGTACAAGAATCAAAAAAAGTACATGTATTACTTATTATTTATAGTATTTCCTTTTATTTGTATGCTGTTGCTGGCTAATAGCATATTTTTAATGACAAATTTCATGCATGAAATTTAAAACCCACTGAGTTTCTTTAAATTAATGGGGATAAATATGATTCATCGCGACACTGAGGGCAATGTTATGTCTGACGTTTTATTGTCACTGTCGGTTATTGATCTTATTTTTGGTATTACCTTTCAAAAATTATTTTCGTAACCCCCAGCTCACCGGCTGAAGGATCTGTATAGATTACATCCAAGCTTAAGACACGTTTCTAATAAATAAAAACACATGTTGAAAGTTTATGAAAATTAAACGCAGTTTGAGAATGATCTATGTTCCCTGCTAATAGGCAATTTGGACAAATTCTTAAAAAAAACACAACTGATTCTTACTACAACGCTTTCTTATCACAAGACATATGCGATTGCGGGATATTACTTACCAGTGCTTTTGTTTTCACTAGGAATAAAGCGCATATGCATTGAGATAAATAGTTGAGATTACTGTAGTAAGAAAAATTTGTTTTTCTTATACAGAAATTTGGAAGCAACTACAAACAAAGGTTTAATTTAAAATAATATATTATATTCTATAGGTTTCAAAGATATGTTTCAACGAAAAAAAAACTCATGTTAAAAGTTTGTGGCAAATTTGTGCTCTTAGAGAACGATGGCTGATGGATGATGATGACTTTAATACATGGAACTAAAGTCTTCAATCGCAATATTTCTCAGAAAGGGACACTTCAAGCGGCGAAAACATACTATAAATACCAATTGTTCCATAAGTGTTTATGATTGATTATCACTTTCATTATTTCATTATTTGAAAGATGTACAAATCGATTAGAATATTTTCGGAGTGTTTTTTATCATAAACGTTTTCTACTGCAGACTTAAAAGAATGAAAGTTAGCAGACACTCCAGATTAGACCCTAAACTCGATAAGTATCAGTAAAGCCATACATTTCGAAATTGATAATATAACTACTTGTTCGTTTGACATAGAGTTACAGTAAGCGTAAATAACGCCATTTAAAACAAGACAACTAAGTAACAATGGCTTGAAGAAATGAAAGATAATTTTCAGATATTTAATTTGCCTTTCGCCCGTGCGAGGCAAAAAGGCTCCCCTTAGCTCAGCGATGGAAATAAAGAGATGTCTTTGAATTTGTCAACTTTAATGACTGTATGATTTGCTTATTGAAGTAACGCTCATCATTGCTATTCAAACGAATTGTACTGTATCTTGAAGCATACTTTTTCAATTTTTTCTTACTTATTTAAATAACATAATGTTTCTTTAATTTTAAAGGTTCTAATGATTCCGACCAAGCCACCTTTTCGTGTATCTTTCGTATAGAAATGAGACGATGATCACCGGCCTCAAAGCCAAAGTCTTTTAGTGAAATTTTGTGGCATATCAATAATTTCATTTTATTCGTAACATTTACTTTTATTGCTCATATTTTTTTCTTTATTTATTTCATTCACAGGAAATTTGTATACATGTTTCCATAATGCCCATAATTATCTTAATGCAAAACCTGATCAACAAACCCGACAGATATAAGCACGCCACAGTATTTTCTTCAAGATAAATAAGTAAGAGCTACTAGCTTGCAATTCAGAAAAAAATGTTTAGCATTGAAACTCCCTTCTGAATCTTTGAATTTCCTTAGACACAATACGAAGATTTTGGCTACCTCTCCCCTTCCATTTTACAAACATGGTATCAGAAATAAGAAATTCAAATCACGGATGCAACAATCGGAAGGTAAATAAAGAACTATTTGGCCAGTCACTAATTTCTAATTAAAGTCATATTTTCATTCCAGAAATTTTCAGAATAATTTAATCATTTAAGAAGTTTCAATTGTGATAAACGGAAAATCCCCATAATTGTCTAATACAAAAGAAAAATCTGGCGGGCTGTGTCGAACAAAATAATATTCCCTACGTTATAATTAGTGCTCATTTAATTACCTGCGCGTATCTTTTCACCAGTTTGTCGGCTGTAATTGTCATAATTTGTGCGCGCTTTAAACTGACCCTCCTACTGCATACGAAATAAATTTTATGATATATCATTAAAAATATACTTTCAAAATTTTGTAATCAGTACTACCAATCTTCAGTACAATTACACTAAACTCTCCACGTACTAAAGCCGTGTCATCATCGGCCAACTTCATCCAGTCTCAGTTTGCATCTTGAATTGTCAAAAGTTTGTAAATACTAAATTGGCGAGTTGGGACTCCACTTGCCTTTATAGACGTAATATTTAGAAATATTCACAAAAACATAAAATTCATCACGATGGACATGAGTCTCGACGACATAATCAAAAAGAAAAAGATTGGCGGTGCGAGCTTTTCAAAGAGGTGAGATATTCGAGGGATTATTTCTGGCTATCGAAGAAAACAGAAAATAATTGACGCTTTTCTTCCAGTTTTGTGACTAAAAAGGCCGTCCGATCAGGGGGCGTAAGCAAGCATCCCCAAGTTTTCGATGCACGCAACAAGATCATACAAAAGAATCGAATGAAAATTCGTGATGCCCGTGAAAAGCTTGCCCAGATTACCAAGCTCAGCGGTGATGCACGGCTACGTTTGTTGCAGAAGCGTAAAGAAGGAAGCCCAAAACGTTGGCCCTTGGGTGCAGCAGCTCTGTCTTCAGCTGGGCTGCGTCCATCGAAATTGTCGCCGGTTAAAAACAGATCGAAACCAGCAAATCGCAAGTTGAGGCCGCAGGATTTGATTGGCGTTCCGCGAGGTTATGTCGATTATGACAATATGGAGATGGAGGAAGGTGAGATATTTGTCATTGCCATTTAACATGACTAAATTTCTATTCAATTTGTAACATCTAGCTGCCGAGTATCAAGCTGATTACACTGCATTACGGATGACTGTGCACAATAATGTCCCACGATCCGAAAGGTTGCCTTTAAGTCGTTCCAAAGGCGACCCATTTGACTGCTATGAGGTGCCAGTGCATCGTCCGATGGACATGGCGGAGCCTTTGAATATCCGCCGACAAATCCGAAATATTTCGCCGGAAATATTGCCACCACCCAAAGGAATTCTAAGGTTTGTTTCCGTATATTGAAATTGGCTTCACCGTAAATTGGCGTGACCAAAATTTTTCACAGATCAAGTAGACAAGCTAGCCCACCGGCACCATTCGGACGGCGATACATCCCGGAAGAAACTTCGCATCTCTCGTACGAAATGCGGCACCGCCTCGAACATGCTCCTGATCCAAATGTGTCAATGGGAATTTTCGCGAACCCTCTCAAACCGTCGTCACACTCTTCGTCCTCCAGTAGTCAAGGATGTCGCATTGTTGTTAGCAATCTCCATAGTAGCGTTACGCAAAGTGACATCAAAGAACTTTTCGAAGATATCGGCGAGTTGTACGAAGCTCGTCTAGTGCGGCCGGGAGTCGCAGAAGTCATTTATAAAACTATTAAAGACGCTGAGAAAGCCGTTGAAACTTACCACAACAGACAGTTAGACGGACAGCCAATGAAATGCTTATTGGTTAATCCGCGAGCTTCCAACAAGCCCACAGCTCCAGCGATCAAAACTTCAAAGTATGTTCTCTTTTAAATGATTTTGTCCTGTACTTTCAATACTTTTGTTTCGTTGCAGCTCTCTCTCAAGTAGATCATCAAACAAAACGCCATTAGAAATTGATATTGATGCGCTGCACAAGGTCCTGTTTCGTCGCCATTAGAATTATTTGTGTCGCGTGATTGTAAATGCATATTTTATGTAAAGCATTTTTGTCTAGATTAGTTGGCGGATCGCGGAATGTTTCAAGAGATGGTTTCAATAGCAAGTGAAACAAATTACAATTGAGTGGTAGCAGTACATCAGTCGTATACTTAGCCTGCTAATTTTGTAAGATGTGGGAATCATAGCGATGGTTGTCATTTGAATAAAGTCATCAATATTAAATAGGTCATTTGTTTTTCAATGGTTATACTATGATTTTTAGGTGTGTAATTAAATGTGTCGATTGGTATTGCACAGATTTGGTATATCATTACAGCATTCTGCGATGGCAGGCGCTTACACAAATGTTGTAATTATAGTTTTAGGTGCTATTTCCTGTGGGAAGGGGGTGGAGAATTCAACATGCTTGATTGATTGAATCAAACTAAACTTCGAAGCGAGTTATCTTTATTCCCCGTCAATAAATTGTTGCGACTATCAGATATGCTCGAGAACGAATGTATAAGCAGAAATTGTAAAAAAACTTCAAGTGAAAACCTCAAATGCACAGTACTTCGCTAACAAGTTTGCCCACCTGTTTTGGTATTCAAATTTGCAGGCTTTCTACTATCTTCTCGGAATCGGGTCTCTCAAGATCTTTCGAGGAATCTCGAACTGTTTTTGAAAACTCATCGTTTTATTATATTTCCCCACTGGTCTCTATATCCTCTTGATAATAGTTCTTTTTATGAGCAGCCTTTTGAAGGTGTCTGACACTTCATCGGATTCTAGCGTAAGGTTTGGATGTGCAAAGTCTTTTTTCCGTCTAAACTGCTTTTTTCAGAATCCCCAGGCTCGACCAAACCGCCACATTCCGAAGGTCGCTTTATTTTGATTAATTATTCATAATTAATAGGAACAATTAATTGAATAACACAGACAAAACAGCGACAAATTATGGAGATAATGAAGTGGTTATATGAAGGCGCCATGGACTTGTGTGGATGCGATTGTCTTTCAATAAATAAAAAAGTTTGGCTAGAATTCGTTTATTAGACACATAGTTCAGTCCATGTTAGGGGATATATGTATGTATATTTCATAATGATAATTTTTTAAGTCTTTTGTTTGTCATCCTCTTGGTTATTGTCTTTAACATCTTCACTGACTTTAGTCGAAACAAATCGGGACCGGATATTTGCGTTATTGGATGACGTCATTACAGGATCACTGGCTCGCATTACTAATTCAGCTCTTTGCAATTTCCTTTCATCTATACTTCCGCATCTGGTGTGACCATGAAAGCTACTTGTTACCCGTCTTGGAGGATCAATGAATTTCTCCTTGACAATAATGGCCCCGGGATGATGATGTTGTGGTATTGTTGCTAGACCTTTCAAATTCATACAGGATTTAGTTTTCGACGTTGCGGGAACGGACGTCGACGGTGCTGTGCATTTGGAAAGTGATATGTTATCATTGGACGAAAATTGTGACAAACTGTTCGATTCTGTGGCATAAAATCGTTTACGATAATCAGGCAATTTCTTAGGAGGAATAATTAATTTGAATTCGCTCGCTGACACTTGTTCGCTTTCGTAGAGACTAATCTGTTTTTGGACACGATTTGTAGTTATTGGTGGTAGCGATGGAGTCGGTGATGGCGGTGCTATTTTCTCGACCGGCTTTTCGGCGATTGGTAATGATAAACAAGTATCAACTGACAGGGTCGCTTCTTCGTCGTCATCTGTTGTCTGAAAAAAATATTTGACTAATGTATAATTAAGTTTTCGTTCTCTTATCCCGAAGAGTGGTTCATAATTATGCAAAGATTTTTATATGTATTAAAAATAACACTTATAAGTTGTGATGCACTACATAAGAAAACAGATGTGTAATATTCAGTTGAAATAGAATAATTCATGCCTCTTTGTAGTACACATCCTATTACAGGGATTTAGTTGTCTCTCTGAATTTATTAAGTCAAGAATAATTCATTCAATTAAAATCAAAAACTAGAAATAAAAAAAAACAACAAAACAACTTACATAAACTCTAATTAAAATCCATCTACAAATAGTATCTTAACCCAATAGTCCAGCCCCAAAAGTTGATGTCTTGCAAAATTTGCAATCCTTAATCCCGTTTCTCAATTTATTTGTATCTGTATTGTACATTACTGACTTACTCTCTTAAAATTTTCAAAAATAATAGTTTCAAAAAGAATAGTTCAATTATTTTAAGCTTAGCATGTTTTATCGTCCAGCTCTGTTGTCCATTATCTGTTATTTGTCTACATTTCATATGTGATTTTCCTTCTTTCCTCTTCGTGTCCTGTTTAATGGGAACTGATGAAAATATTTTTTTCGATTTTTTAATTATTAGTACTTATTTGACAGAATCTAAAGACTTTCTTCATCGAAACGGCAATATATTTACGACAAGTCGATTTCGGTGCGCGCAGCTGTGAGCTGTATACGTTTGACGTGCTACTTCCGTTGTTGTTTTTTTATGTAAAGGGATAGTTTATTTCAAAAGAAGGTCTGCTGTTATAGGAATGACCAATAAATCATCCTGAAAAAGGAAAAGAAGGAAAAAAAGAAGATCGGATGATCTCACAAACGAGTAAATAATATAATAACGATTGAGCCTTGCTTGGTCAAGTCAGCAGTGAAAACAGCTGTGCGAGTGACGGGATATTCACTACCCCTGCATATAGCACTCATAAATAAGGTTTGAAAAGGATAATTGGCATGAAACCGCAAAACAATCGTCTCTCTCTCTCTCTCTCTCTCAACAAATGATATTCCTTTCAGCGACAAACACCAATGAGAACGCAATTTTTTGGGCTTCATTTCAGTTTTGCTTCACCCTCCTATCTACGACTTCGTACGTCTCTTTATCGCCGAGTGAAAACTCACAAAATCTTTAGTCTTTACCGGAAATTTTCTCGGATGGTTGTTTTAATTGATGCTGAATTTCTTGAATTTCAAATTCCCTAGACACTGACGTTTCAATACTGTCCTCCTATTTATACTGGGAGCTCGACAACAGAAGTTTTATCTCCATTGATCAAAATGTCGTACATGATACGAAATGTAAGATGTTGTCTTCCAATATTCCTGTGATCTGCGTGATGACGCCTGAGCATCGCCATCGTTCCTAGCTAATCTGCACATCTGCATCTTCAGGTTTTATTGTCTATCCCCTGCCATGCCTAAACTTTTACTTTCTCTCAATAACAGTGTTTTAACTTTCCAAATGTTACATTATCTGGCATCTGCAAGTTCTGTCAAATTTTTGTTATTTACTTCAATCTTGCCATCCGATCTTGTCTTTGTTGATTATAGCAAGCATTATCCTTATGATGAAAATTTTATTGTCACGGGCCATCCAGATTTTATCTTGTTTCTCGCCGATTCGAATCAAACAACTTTTTATCATTTCACGCACCTTCTGTTTTAATTTTTACTTACAGGTAAGCATTGCGAGATCCTGTTGAGTGAGAGATCGTGGTGTGAGATCCAGCCTGTTGTGGTTAAATGAATATACTGTATTTATTGAGAAATTGTCACATTTTCGTCGGATTTGGTTACAGATACGCTGAGCCTGAACACGTACAAATGTAAAGTATGGAGTCATCCTTTTCTACCAAAATGAGTTTCCCATACTATCAACTGGGCAATGGATCCTTTACTTTAATTTATAATTAGGATCTACTACAAGAGAAAAAGTCAAATAACAAAACAGCAAAAATACTTCGAACTTCGAAATCACGATCTAACGGGATTTAATCAACAATAGGAGAAATCATTTGTATGAGGAAATATTTTCTCACACCATTTTCATTATTATCAACGATAAGAATCTCAAAACGCTCGATAAGAATACGAAACAACGTAATCTACTATCACTCTGCTCTGTATCTGCTTCGAGGTGTCTTCTGAGAGTGTTAGCGCTTGGTTGTGCTTAGGCTATGTGCCAACCACAGTGTAGCCACAATCAGCACTATAACTTAGATTGATTGATTGATTGATTTACTGTCGGGGATGGTGTACGTCAAACCTTACAGGTTTATTGTGTCCCCGCTTCCGGTGTGCCCAGAGCGCCTCAAGCAGATCGATCTTCCTTAGAAAGTCAATGATCTGCTTCGGCCTCAGGCGTCCCAAATCCTCCTCGACAAGGAAGCAGCTTCCCAAACTGTCTCTTCTCCTGCGGGACAGTGCGTCGCAGTGTGCCAGCAGATGCACCGGTGTCTCCTCCGCAAGATCACAAAATCTGCACTCATCATTCGCTGTCAACGCCATCCTTTTGAGATGCTCTCCGAGTGTGCAGTCAGGACCCTTAGCTTTCTTTTATTCATTTCGATGCACGCTCGAAACTTTTTCTCGTCATAAACGTCGAGGAACATTCGAAGCCCTGGAAGTCCATTCCAGAGCCTATTGCATTCTCTATCCTCATTTTCCTTTAGGGCCCTGTGAATGAGATTCATTTCAAATGCGCTAAAGGGTTCAGGACCGATGAATGCTGTCCATGCTCCTTTCCTCGCCAGTTGGTCCGCCTGCTCATTCCCCTCGATACCTGCGTGCCCCGGCACCCAATAAAGGGTAACCCTATTGTCCGCTCTCAATTTGTTGAGTGCATTGCAACAATCTAGAACCATTCTCGATGTAATCACCAGGGATTCTAGTGCTTTTACTGCTGCTTGGCTATCGGATATTATAGCTATAGTTTTGCCTTTGTATCCTCTGTCTATGCTGAGTCGTGCGCTTACAGCAATGGCATAAACCTCAGACAGAAAGATACTTGGCATACTTCCCATCGGTTGGTAGTATTTGGTGCCAGGCCCAAATACTCCAATTCCCGTTCCCTCAGATGTCTTGGAACCATCCGTATACCACTTGATCGCATTCCGTCTTATGAGGTGTATATTGGATTTAACGCTCCTTTCCCACACAAAAATTGTTGTGAAAGCTGAATGTCGGCGTCATGCGATCCGACGGTGCATATATGAATGGGGACACCTTCGCTAGTTTAGCGTGGTCCTTGTGCCCAATTCTTAGGTCATTTTCTCTTCCTTCATGGAAGATTCTTGACATTGTAGATGTCGCTACTGTTTCTATCACCACATGAAGTGGCGATAGGTTTAAGATTTTCTGGAGAGCTGCCGTGGGACATGACTTTATGGCTCCGGTGATACAGACACATGCCAAAGGCTGAACTCGATCGAGTGCAATCCTCGTCTTGTGTTCTTGGATTTTGTCTGCCCAGGCTACCCCTCCATAAGTGATGATTGGTCTCATCATCATGGTGTACATCCACCGCAGGATTCCCGGGTTACCCCAGGACTTGCCTGTCATGTTTCTGCACACCATCAGAGCCCTGACAGCCTTTGTAGACACTGCCTTAATGTGTCCGTTCCACCGGAGCTTGCCGTCCAACAGCAATCCGAGATACTTAATTTCATTCTTATACTCAATTTCCGCTCCATTTAGATATATGTTGCGAAGTTGGTCCATATTTCTTCTTCTTGTGAACGGCACCAGTGTGGTTTTATCGGGGTTAAGCCTTAGACCTATCTCCTGGCACCAGCTGTTCCCAATTCGAAGTGCCCCCTGCATTATACTACACAGTGTCCCTTCGAATTTTCCTCTGGTTAGAAATGCTTTATCATCCGCATACGCGTGACATATCACCCCAGCTTCTGACAGTCTCACTAAAACTTCATCTGCCACAAGAGTCCATAGTAGTGGTGAAAGAACACCTCCTTGTGGGTATCCACGATACGTATGTACGTTGATGGTGCTTGATCCCACTTTACATACGACGGTTCGCCCCGCCAGTGACCGAGACAGCCAGCGAATGAGGGTAGGATTAACCTCCCTTTTCACTAGCGCCCTCTTTACCGCATGATGGCTGGTTTTGTCAAAGGCCCCTTCAATATCGAGGAATGCACCTAGTGGTACCTCTTTGTATTCTAAGGATTCTTTGATTCTACTAGTCAACTCGTACAGTGCGGTGTCTGTTGATTTTCCCGTCCTGTATGCGTGTTGATTTGAATGTAGTGGGTATTTTGATAGGTGAATTGTCCTAATATAATTATCCACCACTTTCTCCATCGTTTTGAAAATAAACGACGTTAAACTCATCGGTCGGCACGCCTTTGGATTAGTGTTATCAGTTCTGCCCACTTTGGGTATAAATACCGCTTTCACCTGCCTCCATGGCTTTGGTATACATCCCAATGCCAGGCTACTTCTGAAGAGGCGTATCAGGTGCGATATAAATAGATTCTGAATAAGGGCTGGATACACCCCCTCTACTCCCGGTGATTTAAAGGGCTGGAAAGAGTTTAAAGCCCACCTCATACGTTTTTCCGTACAGATGGTCGCAACCTCCTTCCATCCCGAGCTGTTTGGTCTTCGTTCTTGTACCATCTCGTCAATCCCTTCATTTATTATAGCGCTTCCCGGGAAATGGGTTTCTATGAGCAATAGAGGACGCTCCTTTTCATTTTCCGTTATTTCCCTGCTTAGCCATGGCTTTGTGTAGTCTAGCTACCACAGGTGTTTCTTTAACATTCTCGCAAAAAGATCTGAAACTGTGGCGTTTTGCCCTTCGGATTTCTTTCCCATAGTGTGTTAGAATTCTATGGTATTCGTCCCAATCGTTGGTACATTTTGCCTTATTGTGAAGTTTCCGCACCTCCACTCTAAGTTTGGCTAGTCCTTCATTCCACCATATGGGTTCTTTGTTCCCCATTATGACGCGTTCAGGACAGCTTTCCTCAAAGGCATTCACAATAGCCTTGTTAACTTCGTCTACAGCATACTCAAGTTCAAGAGGGGTCCTTTTGACAGAGACATGCTGGAGATTTTCCCGTAAACGGGTGGTGTACAATGCCCAATCAGTGTGTCTTGGGTTCCTGGTGATGATGGGCTTCATCCTCAGCCTCTCCAGGTCATACCTCAAAATTTTATGGTCCGACATGAAGGTTTCCTCGGATACATGCCATCTTGTAACCAAGGAGTCCAGAGTCATACTACTGATAGTAATATCCAGTACCTCCTTGCGTATTCTAGTGACAAACGTAGGTGTATTCCCTACGTTGTGGATATTCATGTTTGATTTCATTATGAACTCGTATAGTTCACTACCTCTTTGATTCGTGTCAGTGCTTCCCCAAAGCTCATTATGGGCGTTAGCATCGCATTCGATCAAGAGTGGAATATTTTTTCTCTCACAATGTGCTACTAGCCTTTGTACTTCCAGTGGTGGAATGTTTTCCGCATCTCCTGGAAAATAGGCTGATGCAATAAGTATGTCACGGGTGTTACCCTTGACCATAATAGAGGTCTTCAGAGGTACTAAGTCCCGTGTTAAGTATTCTGAAAGACATATATAGTTGTTTTTCCTTATCCAAGCACCCGCTCTGGGAGGATCCTACCCCTCTGCACAGACTACAATGGAATCGCGAGTGGTTAGGCCTCTGATACGATTCTCATGTGTCCAGGGTTCTTGGATCAGTGCTAGTCCTATTTTTTGTTTTGTGAACATTCGTACCAAGACAGCCGAAGCCGCCTTGGTATGATGAAGGTTCACCTGCGCTCAACGAGTTACATCCTCATTCATTACCGTTTGGAAAATGCGTGTGCAAGCCCCGTTTCTTCCTCTGTGGGGTCCTTGTCAGAGCTTATTTCCAGGACTGAGAGATCCAGCTCATCCGGTAAGATGGCCTGATAAGCTTCTTTCTCCCATTCTAGAACCGCTGTTGTACCCTGTTTCATTCTCTCTGCGAGCTTCGTTGATGCTTCAGGGATCACAGTCCCCCCAGTGCCGTTTGCGGAATCAGTCGTCTCCCCGGCAGCAGTCGCGGAGGTAAGCCCCGTCGCAACCTCCGTACGAGGGCCGCCCCTCCTCACAACAGCGGTACACGGAGCATGCTCCATCGCCGCCACTACGAGGGGGACACGCTCCCCGACATTGGTCACGACCGCGGCTGGCCCCCCTAGAACCACCACCGGAAAGTGGTGGTTCTGGGGGGTGATGCAAGACTGGACTGATGCAAGGGATGCTCCCTTGCATCAGTCATGGACAGAGAAGGCTCCACTGCAAGCGCTGTGGGAGGAATGGTCTCTCTACCAGCAGTCTCAGACGAAGCCAGCCCCACCACAACCGCTGTGGGAGGAATAGGCTCCACCGCAATAGCCCCAGGAGATACCCGCCTCACATACACCGAAGCCGTGGAGGTTGTCTCCACTTTTTTCAGCCCGCGTACATTTATTTTGCCCCACCTATATCTTAGGAAGGCATTTTGCTTGTTGATGAAGTTGGTTGAACCCTCATCAACTACAGCGGTCAGAAATTGACCGTTTCCCTCAGCGCGTACGCTGAGGACCTTCCATTGCCTGGTACTGAGGTCTTTGTTCGAGGCTGCCAGCGTTCTGAGTAGAGCCTCTGCTGGCCACCCTTCACTTTTTGGGAGGTACATGTATATTATGTGGGCTTTAGGGATGTCTTCTCCCTTCTTCACACATAATTCTACTCGCTCCCAAGCGGTTAACTTGGAAACTGCTCCCTCGAGCCATTTTGCGGTACTTTCATTCCCGTAGCCCATAAGGAGCATCCCTGGTCTGAAGTACAGACCCTCAAAATGGAGATCATCTCCATTTTGCATCTACCATGCAATGGCGTCTTCCAGTTGGGTAAGTTCTTCATCTGTCAGCGTCCGCATCGGGTGTTCTTTTACGACCACTGCTACACGCTGCACTTTTAGTGTGCTTACGTAACTGGTACCAGCTTCAACGGGTGCTTCGTTGCTCCCGCCTGCCGTACCTGTCGGTACTCGTGGTCGCTTTAATTGTTGGCTTTTGGGGGTAATTGAGTCTCTGCCTCGCTTCCTCTTCTGGTCAACCGGGTAAGGTGCTGTATTCCCCAATCCTTCGCTTTTTGCAGTCGGCTCCGGTGCAGATTTCCTATCCCGCCCCTGCGAAGCAGGGTGATTTGGTCCTCCTAGTCCCGGCCTACGATCTTCTGCCATCTTCCTAGCCTCCTCAGGTTTAATTCCCTGTGCTAGGAATCGCAGATACCACTTTACTCCCGCACCACTGAGTCCTTTCCTTAGTGGGTCGTCTCGCCCACCAGGATTTCCTCTGGGCGGTAGTGATGTCATCTGCGACTTACTTTCTTCTTCTTGTGTGGCTGTACTGGGGTGTTGTTCCCCCTGTACTTCCAGGGATTGGAGGACCTTTACCTGTTCTCCCCTTCCACTCAGATGTATTCTCTGTAGGGGGGGGGGTGGAGGTGGCAGTTCCGCCGTTTCTCCCTGTTTTGTTAGTTGACGCTTCGCCTTGGCTTTTGCCCTTTTGCTTGCACCCTTCTGTTTTCTCTTTATGAAGGTATTCTTCCCCTCTTGGGGATCCCTTCCAAAGAAAGAGTTATTCATATCGAGTGTTATGTCCTCGGTTTGGATTTGGGTTGCGGTGACATTTTCCCGCACCCTTTCTGAGCTTGGTGGTGTTCGCATCAGCTTGCTTCGACCCTTAAAAGGATCCGCCACCTCGTCTTTGTTTTTGTTTTCGTATTTCGGTTCCATTTTTGGTCCCACGAGTAAGTCGGAAAAATTGTTCTCCCCAGCAGAGCCGACATACCGAGGTAAGGGTCTTATTTGAAACCGGAGGTGCCCACGGTATCCGGAGTTCGCATATTTAGGACCAAGTACCCCTTGGCCACTACGCCTATGACATATGCTGTTCCACCTTAGCTTACCACCTTTTACAGTGTAGGACTGTCCTCGAGCTGTTGCTTGAGGACTGTCCTTAGATGGACTTAGAAAACTTAGATAAAAGGCCTTGGTATTTGAACAAAAAGAGTGGAACTTTCTTTAGGACGGTAAATCTACTCTCAATTTTGCGTAACATAAGAATATCCGTCCCAAAGCTTTTGCGTAAAAACACAATAGGAATCTGAATCTGCTTGCGCTTTCCCTATCTTTGTCTTAGAAAATCGCCCGAGAGTATTAGCGCTGTATGCACTTATCCTATACCCTAAAACTTGAACACTGTTTTTAGTATTATTTGGCAAGTGATCATGGCAAGTTCGATGATTCCACAAATTGTAGGGGGTTTTTCTTAGAAAAGAAAAAACCTTTTAAAGAACACGTAACTACATAGTTACTACTACGTAGTTACTACAAGAAATAGCAATGGCAAATCGCGGCCGCTAAAATCGTGCAATGTCACACCCAACTTAGACTCCCTGCTATTTGAAATTTTGGTATACTTAACCCTTTCGCTACGGCAGTGTGCTCCGTTAGAGTGGCACCCGTGAACGGGACACCCTGCCGCCGCAGTAGCGTCACTGTACGGAGCACTACGCCAAAAAGTTGGTGGTTGGTAAACTGGTGTTCGAACTTATATCGTTCGGTGCATCTTCGTCTTTCTCTTGATCATTCGATTCTTTAAGTGCTATGAAAAAACACTTGGAGATATTTCAATTGTTTACAATAAAAATGTATTTATAAATTAAAAATTACACTTACGTTACGCGGATGTCGTCTAAAGGCAACACTCGATCACACAGATCGTCGCGTGGAAAAAATTCATTAATGACTTTCCAAGCGATTGTATGAAAAAGTGACGGAAATTTTCGTATAAGACTGCATTCAGTCGAACAAAGCCTATGAGAGTGTTTAAATGAAATTATTTTCAAAATTTAATGCCTTTGATCTTTCTTTTAAAAAATAGAAAACTCAATATGACGGATATAAATAATTTATTGTAATTAAATTTCCTAACGTCCCGTATGGTAAACCCGATATTAATTCTTTTTATGCAAATACAGTTCTATTTAATAATATAAGGTAACATATTATATGTCCCAAACAGTATAAATTAATTATAAATATCAAACTATAAACTTTTCAAATCAGGGAACTGATATTCTAGACTTGATGGTGGCAAAAATCTAAAATACTCACCAGATCGGCTGCTGTTGTAGAACCTTTTGTTGCGAGAGGTGTACTTATATCGGAACACATACTGATTGGAGTAATACTGCGTGTGCTTTCCTGTTCCGGGTCCTTTAGAGATGATATTTCAGATTCTTGCTTGTCACATTGCAAGCATGTTGGTACTACATCCAAATCGATGTCTAATTTAGGGAAATACTTGCAAAGGTCTTCAGTTACAGGCAATCCATTACTTAACCTATCAAAGTAAATATTTTATTAAAAGAAATGAAAATCAATTCCAGCTTTTGAATTTCGGTTACTTACTCTTCTGTACTAACTAGACTCGATGACATGTCACAGCTAGAATACATCTTTATGTTTTTGTCTCCTGTTGTTGGCGATGAAGGTTCTGTACTAGATAAATAGCCAGCACTACTTGCCATACTTGACTGGCAGCTCCAACCTTAATTCGATTCAATTGGAACATTACATCGTGTAAAGATTACTTTATATCGTCCGTTGATTTGTTAAGCTGAGTTCGAGATTTTTTTGTCTTTTGCAAGTCATAAAGAGGCCATACAAGAATGAGGATGGCGGAAATTTCATAGCGAATTGCACATTTTACTAAAGAGCAGTTTCATTCTCATGCTTAGCAAGAATTTTATGGACTTGATAGTGGATAATATTCATTGGTCTTGCAGTATGTGCCGAGAATTTATCAAAGAAAAATCAGGTCAAAATAAAGTGGGAGGAACATTTGAAATTACTAAACCACTGCCAGAAGTATGCAGCAATATCTTTTTAGATTCTGTCACATTATATTTGTGAAATTTTGTGAATTCAAAACTTTTTTTATTTGAAAGCCCGTTCATAGTCTACGATTTCGTCCTGAAAGTTCAATCTTGGGAAATGAGAATTATGAACTTCTTCACATAAATTTCAACTATTATAATGAGTATTTCTTCAAATGCGTATACTTGTACTGTCTATGTTCTCAATTTATCAGAGTTTTAGATTTGAATGAAATGCAAATGTTATTCGACCATTAACTTCCATAAAATGCAAATCTCAATTGCCAGAAGTGATTAGGACTATTAATTTTGAAATCAGGATATTTCAAATTGGACATTGAAGAAGTTGTTTCAGACCAAAGATTTGATATGATGACTATAATATTAGTATAGCAAAATATATTTCGACTGTAATCAAAAGAAAGTTTGCCGCAAAGCCAGTAAAAAAAAACAACATTCGCGAACACTTACTATAGATCTGCGATAACAAATGAACTCAAATTGTATTGAAACATGCTATTCTAAAGTTTCATCCAAAATTATTTGACATTTGCGATAATGATTAAAATTGTGAAAAGAAAAAACAAAAAGAAATGTGTTTTCAAAAAGGCAGAACAATTCTATTTTATTGTACATAACCATATAATTTCCATCTTGAAAATATCGTTAGAAAGTTTAAGCACATTCACAATAGTAGCATAGTGATTTTTATCAATTTTCATATTTCCATAACGAAATAAACTTCAACACATGTATATAAAAATATTTTTGATTATTTCATAGCAACAGTTATGATCCTTACATAAAAGCGCATCAAAAGTACAGACAAAGAAAAACAATTGTGGTCTTTATGGTTGCAATAATAAACAAAACTTGCGTAAACTTGAAAAAGTCATGAATGAACAAATATCTCTAAATATAAAAGTATTTTTTCAACTAAGCATAGATCTATTTATTTTTTGCTAAATGACGACATCGTTTTCGGACTTACTAAATGACGGACCTGCCTTGTCATTTGTACAACTCTGGGGAGTCTGTGTCGGCGTTGGAATTGGTGTGGAAGGATATTTCGGCGGCGATGATGCGGGTGTTTTGAAGAGCGGCGCAACCGTCATATGTTCCAAAAATGTATCAAGTTGTTTCAGCGATAGAGCATTGTGTAAGGTCTCCAGCGGGCGAATTGGCGGGACTCCTCCGAAACCTTCAAGAACTGCTTCATTTTGAATGTTTATACAGAGAAAAAATAACATTTAAGGTTTGACAGAACTCGGGACATGCCAACAGTAGTAGAACAATTGGTTATTATTGAAGATGCAAATGTGGGAAGTAGCAATACTTTTAACATTGCATGGAAATATTATTTTCTACACTTCAAATATTAAATTTTATGTTCTTTCAACGATGCAAAATATTTTAAACTGTAAACAGCGATTTTGTCATTATTGCGAAGTATCAATATAATAAAATATAGTATCAATTATCTGTTCATTTTCTAATGCCAATCCATTAAAATGAACACGGGCAGCTTAGATATTCTTAGGGCATTAGGACTTAGCGCATAGAATAAATGTGTTGTATTTTCACTTTAAAGATTCACCAACTGAAAAGAAAAGGCAAGTTCTAAGGTAAAGGTAAGTTCTTTTCCAATCATAGTAGTTTGAGCGAGCTTGCCTGATTTCCTAATCAGACCACGCAAGGGACCACTGAATATACTAAACGATTGCATAGATCAGGGAATTCGAGCCTTGAGTAATTGTTCAATACCTTAGTGTGAGCAAATACTTTGCATTGTTTAAGGCTTGAGCATTTTCGGTGTAGTATTAAACTCTTTTCGAGTTTTGCATATGAACTGCGTTGGGTCCGCGCTTTTATTAATGAACCTTTTGATGACATTCTGGCAGTAGACTTTATTCTGAAAATTTGATCATAGTGACAATGAAAAAGATTTTTATCTGTATGTACATATTAACTTAAATCAGTTAGATAGCATGTAACCTGATAAACGTTAAAATTTTGTTCACTGTACGAGCTTGTTAGGCATAATTTTTGGAGAAAATTATGTGCTTTCTTGTAAGAGGACGTCAGTTTGCAAATCAATTACAATGCGGCGCTAGGATATGAAAGAGAACAATTTGGAAGCAATAATCGAAGTTTAGAATCTCCGTCCCAAGATTATCTAAAAAGTTTAAGTGCGCCACAATACTTGCAGGCCACAATCTCTTATGACTATACGTCAAACGAACAGGAATTCAAACGGATGGAACCTGTGGAGCTAGATGCGAGCAAGAGAAGAATACAAATCACTTGCTTTTAGATTGTCTGAACATGGTGAACAAACGCCTCACAGTTAACGCAACAGAATAGGAACACTTAACGTCCACAAAGCAAGGGAATCTTCTTGGTTGCTGCAGGACGAAACCATGGAAAATCTGTAAAGAATTGCAACGTACGCATATACTTTTTTCCAATGGTGGACCCGAAGTAAATAATAATAATTATTATGTACTGAACAAACTTTCATTTAAAAATATGGAAGACAAGTAGTTCGTTCTATATCTTATCATGTCTAATTGATCAAGGATTT